>OW121769.1:12052700-22052700 GCA_933228765.1 Miltochrista miniata
ATGCGCGTTTATGGTCACTGTTCTATCTTATCTTTATATTACGGTACGCCATATCTCGAAGACAGATTTCAATCTCGTGAGGTAGTTTATAATTTAACCCTTTTTACAAGGGTTTAGGGTTGCAAACCTCCATAGGGTAGAGAGAACCCCTTTTGATCAAGTGGAGCATGTGTTTATCTACCACTGAAGGGGTACACTAAAACACGGGTCAATCTTATTACTTAAACTTACCACTAACGCGTAATTAGACGTTAAACTTGAACGCAGGTGATGACAAAGCATAACGGATATGCTCGAGAATCCCAATTAATTGCAATTTAATTCACTAGGGGTCTTAATGTTAATTACTTAACGGCTAAACTGTTCTAAATAATATTTTTTAACCTTTTTATAGATAAGATCGAGGATTTTTTATGTGTTTATTATGTTAATTGTTATCCTTGTGTCGGTTTAGATTAAGATGTTTTTAATAGGTATAGATAATTTATATTGTAATATATATATTGTTACATTCATAATTGTTTTGTAATTTTAAAAAGTTAACTCAGAATTTTAAAGAGGTAACTCATAACTTACCTCTAATACCTTGAAAAGGTTTTACTTTCGACACAGATTTTCAGAATAAACGTTGAAATATTGTGTCAACTGGGTTTGTCTTTTTTATACTACCCGATCACTAACTTGAAACCTTTTTTCTATGGTGCACTCTATGTCATAGAAGCAGTATTAAATCTCATAGCACTCGACAAACATTTTCTTGACAAAAATGTCCTTAATTTGTGTGTTTGTTGTGTACGATGGGCAAAGGACATAAAGCCTTATAAAGAATGATATTTTGTCTACCTTTTAAATGAATTAAAATATGAAATAGAATATGAAAAGTATTCAATCGTATAGTGGTCCTATTAGATACTTAAGTCCTTTGCCCACAGTTCCATTCCAATCAGATTAGGTAACCGAGTTTACTGAAGATCAACAGCAAATGGTGAAGAGGAAACGATTGGCATCAGGAAACTTGGTCATCTTGTAGCAAACAGCTACACGATGACCATATTTTCTTTTGTCGACAATCAGCGCAACGGAATCAAGCTATGCTGCCTACTGCTGGATGGAAGCTTTTGCCAATCATTTTGGAAGATTTACAAATCTAATAATTTTATGCTTAATATATATTTCATCTTTTAATGTGCAATATCATTATCTTTTCATCGTGTTTTTCGATAATAATTGAGATTTGATGCTATTTTTCAGTGATCCTCCATGAGAGACCACTGAAAATAACATCAAATCTCATCAACATCATCTAGCCCAAACATTATCGGAAAACATGATGAAAAGATAATGATATTATGGTAATAGTTATGGTACTATGGTACCAAGGAATTTTCCGTTTGTAAGGGTTGTAATTCAAATTTTACCAACATTTTTCATTGTTTATTTTTTGTAATTACAAAAACAAATCTAGTCCATATTTTTCGGTATATTCTACAGACATACTATATACGTACATAAATGCCGAGAGGGCCTGTACTTCGCGTACCAATCTACTTTTGGTTTTTCGTATAAGTTATATATCCATCGAACCTTCGTCTATGTAAAATGTTTGTGAATGCAACAAAACACGCAATGTATGTAGACACAGCTCGTAGCATCGGAAAGCGCGCCGTCCCGTAGTGACTAGTCGAAGTAACCAGCTATAAAAGTGTAATCCAAGTATACCTTTCTGAGTAAAAAAAATAACTACTTTTTGTGGAGAAATTACAAATATTTTAACTATTAAAAACATTTTATTTGTTTCTAAATAAATAAACCTGCAGGCAACATTGTGCTGTGTAGCGAGATATAAAAATATTTTAACAAAAATCATGGCAATTGTACTTCATTCATCATAGTATTAAAATCATATCATAAACTACACGTGCGCCGTAAGTTGAGACTATGAAACCAGGTCTTACCAGGCGTGCACCAACTTATTGCGCACGCGTATCAAATTAATATGTGACTATTCGTTACTACTCGGGCGCGTGACGCTGAGGCCCACTAGGAAACAAAATGTTCCCCAGTGAGCCTCTGCTTTACCCCCGCGAGTAGTACATCTCTACAAGTCGCTATTACTTAATTCATCATTACGATGAATTTCAAAATAACAAATGTAGTCCATATTTTTCGGTATATTCTACAGAAATACTATATAGGTACATAAATGCCGGGAGGGCCTGTCATGTACTTCGCGTGCCAATCTACTTTTGGTTTTTCGTACAAGTTAGATGTCTATCGAACTTTCGTCTATGTAACATGTTTGTAAATGCAACAAAACAGCTCGTCGCATCGCAAAGCGCGCCGTCCCGTAGTGACTAGTCGAAGTAACCAGCTATAAAAGGTGTGATCCAAGTATACCTTTCTGAGTATAAAATTAACTACTATTTTTTTGTGGAGAAATTACAAAATATTTAAAGTATTAAATAAATAAACCTACAGGACTGTGCCGTATCTGTGGCGAGATATAAAAATATTAAAAAAAGAACATGTTACTTGTACTTCATTCATCATATTATTAAAATCATATCATAAACTACACGTGCGCGGTAAGTTGAGGCTATGAAATGAAACCAAGTCTTCCCAGGCGTGCACCAACTTATTGCGCACGCGTATCAACCTAATCCATACCAATATTATAAAGCTGAAGAGTTCGTTTGTTTGTTTGTTTGTTTGAACGCTAGGATCTCAGGAACTACTGGTTGAATTTCAAAAATTCTTTTACAGTTTAATAGTCCATTTATTGAGGGTGGCTATAGGCTATATAAATCACGCTAAGACGAATAGGAGCGGAGCAGCCATGAATAATGTTTCGAACACGGGGAATTATTTTTACCGAATTCTGATGTACGATATGCCTGTTGTAAGAATCAATTGTTTTTATCTTTTAATTATCTAGAAGTTGCATTCAAGATTAACAAATGATGCCCAGATGACCTCAAGACAGTTCAACATAAAACGTGATCAGGAAATTTGGTCATCTTGTAGCAGAGCCGAGCTTTGCTTTAAGATGACCTTTTTTTCTCTTGGCGATGATCTTCAGGGCAGCTTTCACAAGGATTATAGAAATCATGTATAGTGGAGTGCGCTATGCTTCATTCAATCAAAAATTACACCAATATTTATTAATGCCACCTGACCGGTTTCGCCATATATCTATAAGTATATCTATATCTGGTCGTCTAACAATGTAATTGTTTCAGTGATTTCGACACAGTATATTATAATCATCTAAGCCTTTGAGAATGCCGTAAGGCGAAACCGGTCTCAGGTGTCATTAATAAATATTGTGGAACCACCAAGTGCCATCGATCAACAACATAAATAATAATACCTAGAAATTCAGAATCTTGGATTCCTAGGTATACTCGGAATTCATGGTCTCTCGATGAATCTTGACAGAAATTGTTGAAATTCATTGTCAAGAGCTTAAAGAAAAAGCTTACTGAAAATTGAGCGCTCTTTTTAGGGTTCCGTACCCAAACGGTTTAAAAAACGGGACCCTATTCATGAGACTTTTGAAATTTTAGTAGTGAAAGTATACCTGGCAAAATATGGGTAGTAAGTTAATATGATAAATTCTTAATTTTTAAAGATAGCATTGAATTCCGAGGTTTAACAATTTTATATTTTACTGCAGCCCACTATTATATCTTGTCCTTATACCAATGTACCGGAGTATTTATTAATTTCATCGAATCTCTACTTATGACAGCATGTGTGCGTGTAGGTTATGAGTGTGTCGCTTGCAACACTCACACTGATTAAGGCGGAAACACATTGTTAAAACGCGACGCGATCCGATCGAAGGCAACGCGTGTTGAGTAGAATCAATTTATATTGTTTTCTATGACCAGAGTCACACTATCAACATCCAATGCGCTGTAGGTACAGTCTACACGTAGCGTCGCATCGTGTTTTAATAATGTGTTTCCACCTTAATGCATGTCTTGTATCATTTCAGGCTGTATTTGTATATTCATAATGAGCAACACACACACAACAATATACAACTAATTTTCTTATTTTTTCAGACTGTATTGCGTAACCATTGTAACCATTAATAAAAAACCACTGTAACCATTAATGTATAATGTATTCGTCTGCAATTTTTTTTTTTTAAATTTAGTGATAAGAGCTTTTAATAATATGTATGGAGTATTATTAAATATATTTATACGTTTCAATAGGAAAATCAACCCTCAAATGGTCACGCTGCGGCAGAAAGCGGCGGAAATATTAGAATCAACGACTGTCGAGCCCAACGATATCAAATTCTATATATCCAAACAGTGGATTAACAAGTAAGTGTTATATTTTGCTGAAAATTCCAATATTTTGATTGAAAAAATTGAATTTTTGTTCTCAAAATTGAGATCTGGCGGCCCCGCCTTGTAGTTTAGAAGGTAGACTT
The DNA here is from genome assembly GCA_933228765.1 of Miltochrista miniata. Lineage (NCBI taxonomy): Eukaryota > Metazoa > Arthropoda > Insecta > Lepidoptera > Erebidae > Miltochrista > Miltochrista miniata. The sequence goes on from OW121769.1 coordinate 12,057,151, forward strand.
TCTTCCATAGCGGCCAAGAATAGCACACACTGTCGATATACCCTCTTTTGTAATAGTTTTTGACGCGTAATACCACTACTATTGGTTTCACTTTCACTGCGAACTCGAACTCTACTACTCGTGCTTTTGTTTAGTATACTCGTTTTGAAGCGCAAGCTTTATCGAATTTATTTTTCAAATTTAGCAATTTCATGAATTGTGTTATTGATCCCGAAGCCAAAATTTTCCTTTCCGGCTTCAAACTAATGAAGTATAGAAACATCATATTTACAAAATACAATCTCTGCACTGCAAAATACAATTTCAGAGTTTGGGGTGCTTTCTATCTGTAACATGTATGTATTAAGAAATATGTCTATCTCGATCCCATAGCACAAGATTATATTAGCTTAATTTGGGCTACATACACAATGTAGGAATGTCCACAAATATTTATATTTATATGTTTGTACCAGGTTCAACACATGGGCGGAACCCGGGCCCATAGACAACAGTGACTTTGTGTGTTGGCACGGCGGCGTCCGTCCCGACAGGGCTCCGCATCTTCACCACCTCGCCGCGCTTATACCGCAGTCGCTATGGGAGTTCTTATATGAGCAGTTAGTACTCATTTCATAATTTTATAATCATTTTTTCTAGAAAATTTGCTGAAATATGGTCAAGAAAAACTTAGGCGAATTTTATAAGGCGTAAATAACACTGAAAAGTTGAAATTTCGATTTAGTTAAATCTATTATTATTTGGTCGTGTGTAAAATCGTGGGTTAACCCAGGAAAAGTCGCTGTGATAAGCACGTTGATTTGTTTTGTCTATTTTTTGTAATCAGAATGTAACTTTGTCAAAATTTCTCCTGATAGGTATAGACAGCGCCATTTACGAAGACGGGTCGCGCTCTTTTTCTTAATCAATGTAATTTCCTTTTTGTTGATACACACATTACACACTTTTTATCGACGTAAGGTGATATAGACAGGTGGAAGATGAAGAAGAAGAGAAAAGAGTGGGCGCGTCTTCGTAAATTATGCTATCTAGAAGGCAGAGAACGCCCATTGGCGACAAGACTGTCCCCAGGCAGACTACCGCTTATTCTATAGAACCGTGAACACTTCGAAACAGACGTTTCACAGACAAAATGGTTTTACGGTGCAAGCCCACATCTTATAATCGACAGCCAACTTATGCTTATAATCGGACCAGTCATATTTTCGATGTACTACCCGTTCGCTCCAAGTTTGCCGGTCGCCTTCCCTACTACGCCTCTACGCCAGTGGCAAACTTAGAGCGAACGGGATATAAAGTAAGAGCCAGTCTTCTTAAGACACTTGTGACGTGCGTAGGTTCGGCGGCGGGCCGGCCGTATCGCACGTGCACGAGTGCGGCGTGTGCGCGCGCGCCGCACTGCGCCTGCGTACGAGACGCGCGCGCGAGCTAGCCGCCTTCTGCGAACTGCACGCTAGCTTCCAGGTACGCTGCTGTACACTATACAGGATGAATTTTTCAAAAGGGATTGGATGGCCAAATCCGAAACTATAAGGAATAGCGAAAAATGCTCAAAGGAGTCACGAGCCCGATTTTGATGAAACTTAAAACCTCATCATTAGATTTTTGAAAAACCAATAATCCTAGGTGGGAATCGAACCCATTGATTTTGAAAAAAAAATACACACCCTATATTATTACACCATTCGATAGTGTTGCTATTAAGGATCATATTCTGGGAAGTAGTTGCATACGGTAAACTAAGGGAAAGTGCTCATCTTTCGTATTTTTCTTACGTTATCTGATGAATTGTTCAAAATGTAGACCATTGTTTTTAATACATAGCTGGATTCGAGACCTCAACGATCATACTGCATTCAATATTATTGATTCCGTTTAGAATATTCTCCAAAGAATCATTCTGAGCATGATTTAAAACACGGAATAGTTATGAACTATTCTGGAAATTCGAACGAAATAAATTATGATACAAAATTTAGGTACAAGAAATATGAATTCCATCAAAATTCTAAACTTTCCTTAAATTTGCCGTATATCATTACTTCGCAGAATTTGATCCTTATCAGCGACACTATCATATGGTGTAATATAAAGGGTGTGTTTTTTTTTTTCAAAGTCAATAGGTTCGATTCCCAGCTAGGATTATTGGTTTTTCAAAAATCTAATGATGAGGTTTTAAGTTTTATCAAAATCGGGCCCGTGACTCCTTTGAGCATTTTTAGCTATTCCTTATAGTTTAGGATTTGGCCATCCAAGCCCTTTTCAAAAATTCACCCTGTATATCCCACTAGTCATGCTATACAAATTACATTACGCCACTTACACTACACCACTCATATTGCACCACAACACTACACCACTTACTACCCGTTCGCTCTAACTTTGCCGTTGGCGTAGAGGCGTATACCCGAATTTTTAATTACACGAAGTAAATTGACAGTAGCTAATGTCACTTCGTCATAGAAAATAAGCAACATTTTATGAAGAAGTGACATTAGTTGCTGTCAATTTACTTCGTCTAATTAAAAATTCGACTTTAGTATGGAGCCGAGCGGCAAAGTTAGAGCGAACGAGCAGTATACTACTCCACTTACATAACGCTACTCACACTATACCTCTTATTACACGACTGGCGCCCAAATACTAATACTACACTTCTCGAACCACTCACATTAGACCACTCACATTACACCCCTCACATAACACCACTCGTATGGTATAGTGTGAGTAGTGTTATATGAGTGGAGTAGTATGAGAGGTATAGTCACACATTACACTACTCACACCGTACCTCATATTACATGACTGACATCCCACTACTGATACTACATTGCTACACCACTACACTACACCACTTATACTACTCCACTTACATAACGCTACTCACACTATACCTCTTATTACACGACTGGCGCCCAAATACTAATACTACACTTCTCGAACCACTCACATTAGACCACTCACATTACCCCCTCACATAACACCACTCGTATGGTATAGTGTGAGTAGTGTTATATGAGTGAAGTAGTATGAGAGGTATAGTCACACATTACACTACTCACACCGTACCTCATATTACACGACTGACATCCCACTACTGATACTACATTGCTCACACCACTCACACTAGATCACGCATATTACACCACTCACATAATACCACTCACACTACACGCACTTAACTCACACTACACTATACCACTCGCAGTTTACCGCTCTCGCTGTATGGCTCACACTACACGACTAACACTACTGACACGGCACAACTAACGCAATCATGCTACACCATTTACACCACACATTTATAATATTAGTAAGATTATTAATAAAGACTCCATACAACTCTAGGAGCAAGAACGCCCTCACGCCATATACGCAATCAGCATGCACTGGTTCCGCCAATGGCAGGCCTTCGTGAGGAACAAGACGCAACAACCACCGCCCCCTGTCGACAATTCCGGAATCGTGTCTAAACAGGTATACCATCTTACCCACAGTATAGGTAATCTTATATCATGGAAAGATTCGATCCCAATCAATTTTTATATAGCTACCTACATAACTCGTTGGTTAATTTAATAGTAAGATACATTTTGTTCTAAATTAAAGCCTCTGACTGCCTCCGCGACGCAAATGGAAGTGTATCCACCTGCCGCGCTGAAGTCCCGGGTTCGATTCCCGGGTCGGTCCAAATATTTGTGTGATCCACCAATGTTTGTTTCGGAGTTCGGGTGTTTTCTGTGTATAATAATGTATGTATTTAGAAATATATAAAATTACTCGTCTAGATCCCATAGCACAAGCTTATATTAGCTTAGTTTGTGCTAGATGATGTTGCGTGAGAATGTCCACAAATATTTATAGGCCGCAGTGGTAGCCGTAGGTCTGTTGAAAGTCCTGGGGTATCCTTCCGAGGGCTTACCCGGGGCTCCCAACCGTAGACTGTTGTTAGGATACGTGTGGTTTTTAGTCGGTAGGAGTCTGGCATAGCATCCCTGTACGATTTTTCTCACGTTACAAAATAATTGATCGTTTGTTGCAATCTTTTTGCGCACACTACTTTATACTCCTATCATACACGAAATTACCATTTTGACATTTTATAATGCCCGTTTGACTAGATAGGACAAACAGTAACGAATAGGGATTACGATATGGTTCATTAAAAGCAGGTATCTAAAACATCTTCAAATATTTTCAGGAGGTAGACGGAACCACAGTGCATTCGCTAAAACCGGGCTCCGACCACGCTCAGTTAAGCGAAGACCTATGGAGGTTCTTCACAAGCATCTATGGCGGGGGTCCCGAAGTTAAACTGAAATCACCCACGACCACGGCCACCCAACAAACCGTCTCGGACAAACCGTTCGAACGACGCATCTCTAGAAAATATTCCGAATCAGACCAAGAAGAATACTGCAGTAAATCGACATCAGAAATGAACATAAGGGATAGTATACACAACGAACTACAGAAAAATCAGTCCCTTCAAAATATTAACAGACGATGTAGAGTCAGGGCTAGCGCAGATTCGGATGAAGATGTGACATACAGACGTACAAGCGTTCAGTACAAACGACACGAACCCAACGGAAACTATCAAGATTCCGACCAGGAAATGGACACTAGCCCATTGACATATGTCAATACTGTCAAAATGGAAAACGGTGTTGACAGTTCCGATCATGACGCTAATGACAACCCTGTTTATTCAACGACAGACAAACTGACAGACTCGGAATTACCAAATTTAGATAGTATATCGTTAAAATCTAAGCCGGCAAAGAACGCGAAAGTGAGAAAAATGAAAAAACGGACGGTAAAATGATTTTTTGTTGCGTTTCAGTTCGTTCATAGGTTGAGGCAGAGAGTGTCTTCAGCCCAAAAGACGGACGTCTGAACATTCCTTTATATGGTGACTGGTGTTTATATAATGCATTTACGGGAACGAACATCCATTTATGGGACTTTCGTCTCTAAGCTAATTACATTAAACGTTATTTTTCTAAAACAATTATATTTATATTAACGGCCTCCGAGCCCGGCTAACGGGAGTGTTAGTGACTATTTATAGTACAATTTTATTTTAGTTGGAATTCAGTTAAAATAAATATAGATACTTGAATGAATTTGATGTTTTGTGTGTAATATTCATCGACCTGTATATTTACAATTAAATATTGTATATCTGTGTAAAAAATAAAATGTCGGCAGTAAATGTATTACGTATTATGTGTATAGAAATTTGATGTATTTAGATGTAATATTGTGACTGCATTTCTTTCGTAATATGTTTACCACGGATTAGGTATTTATTTTGTTATTTCTGGTTCTAAGTCTGTGTGTTATTTGTTAAAGAATGGATCAGCAATAAAATATATTTCATTTATATTGGCTGCACAAACTCGTTTTATTGAAGTGAAACTTCTTTATCGGCGTTGGAAAAAAATTTGCGTCACGTCACGTCACGTCACGATTTTTGGTTACGCGCCATCTTTGTTCTGTTCCCCACCACGGTGGATTCGAATTAAGAGTACTTTATTCAGGGATAGCATGTCATTTAAGGGTTTTTGGACTTTTGGGCTTTTGGACTTTTGGATGGGACATTGGTACTTTGGGTCTTTGGAACTTTGAGACTTTGGGACTTTTGAACTTTGAACTTTTGGACTTTTGGACTTTTGGATGGGACCTTGGTACTTTGGGTCTTTGGGACTTTGGAACTTTGGGACTTTGGGACTTTGGGACTTTGGGACTTTGGGACTTTGGGACTTTTGGACTTTTGGACTTTTGGATGGGACCTTGGTACTTTGGGTCTTTGGGACTTTGGGACTTTGGGACTTTTGGACTTTTGGACTTTTGGACTTTTGGACTTTTGGACTTTTGGACTTTTGGACTTTTGGACTTTTGGACTTTTGGACTTTTGGACTTTTGGACTTTGGACTTTTGGACGTTTGGCCTTTTGGACTTTTGGACTTTTGGACTTTTGGACTTTTGGACTTTTGGACTTTTGGACTTTTGGACTTTTGGACTTTTGGACTTTTGGACTTTTGGACTTTTGGACTTTTGGACTTTTGGACTTTTGGACTTTTGGACTTTTGGACTTTTGGACTTTTGGACTTTTGGACTTTTGGACTTTTGGACTTTTGGACTTTTGGACTTTTGGACTTTTAGACTTTTAGACTTTGGAACTTTTTGGACTTTTAGACTTTGGGACTTTTTGGACTTTTAGACTTTGGGACTTTGGGACTTTGGGACTTTGGGACTTTGGGACTTTGGGACTTTGGGACTTTGGGACTTTGGTACTTTGGGACTTTGGGACTTTGGGACTTTGGGACTTTGGGACTTTGGGACTTTGGGACTTTTGGCCTTTGGGACTTTGGGACTTTTGGCCTTTGGGACTTTGGGACTTTTGGATGGGATCTTGGTACTTTGGGTCTTTGGGACTTTGGAACTTTGGGACTTTGGGACTTTGGGACTTTTGGACTTTTGGATGGGATCTTGGTACTTTGGGTCTTTGGGACTTTGGAACTTTGGGACTTTGGGACTTTGGGACTTTGGGACTTTTGGACTTTGGGACTTTTGGACTTTTGTACTTTTGTACTTTTTGACTTAATTTAAGGTGAGGTGAAAATTAAGTTTATGAAGAAGTTTCACTTCTTACGTGTGTACACTAAGTACACGCAATGGTTTTTTTTTTACATCCTTCTAATCTATACATATAATAAAACTGTTGAGAGTCGAGAGTCTGTACAAGGAAGATTTTTAGAAAATTTTAATTGTAGGGCATTCTCTAATCGATACTGAAGCCGAATATGTAATTTAAAATTTTCATGTCTGTCTGTCTGTCTGTCTGTCTGTCTGTCTGTATCCCGAATAAGTATCACGCCGAAACTACTGAATCGATTTGAATGAAACTTTGTACAATCTGAGTTTATGGTCCGAGGAAGGTTCTAGGATACTTTTGATCCCGATATTTTGTGCGGTTCCTTTGGGAGAGGGGATGAAAGACAAAATGGTTTTTTAGTTGTAACTTCTCAATGCGTAGTCCGATTTCATACATACATATAATAAAACTGTTGAGAGTCGAGAGTCTGTACAAGGAAGATTTTTAGAAAATTTTAATTGTAGGGCATTCTCTAATCGATACTGAAGCCGAATATGTAATTTAAAATTTTCATGTCTGTCTGTCTGTCTGTCTGTCTGTATCCCGAATAAGTATCACGCCGAAACTACTGAATCGATTTGAATGAAACTTTGTACAATCTGAGTTTATGGTCCGAGGAAGGTTCTAGGATACTTTTGATCCCGATATTTTGTGCGGTTCCTTTGGGAGAGGGGATGAAAGACAAAATGGTTTTTTAGTTGTAACTTCTCAATGCGTAGTCCGATTTCAAAAATGTTTTCAGTGTCATAAAAGGAATGTTTTGAGGTTTGTTTCACACAAGTTTCAATGTTGAGGGGTTTGTAGTTAAGAAATGAGAGACATCTCAACTATCGCAAAACCTCGAATTCAACGGTTCCTTTGAATTTGAGGCTAAATCTAAACTGGCGTGTTGGCTTAATCATAAAAGAGCTTAATGATTAAGGGTATTGTAAAATGATTCAGTCCACGCCGGAGGCGTGGGCTGAATTGTTTTAGAATAGACTTAATCTTTAAGCTCTTTTACGATTAAGCCAACAGGGCAGTTTCATGCGCTACTTGATCAGTCTGATGAAGAAATACACCTCTTTTTATACTCCATCTGTGACGTAAACGAAGTTGCGAGGGTCAGCTAGTGTGTTATAAAAGAAGCCTAATGTGTTATTCCAGACTATAATCTATATTCAGCCGGGTCCGTTTAGTCGTTTGACGTTGTTGAGTTACAAGAATATAAACATCTTCAGCAACGTTCGCATTTATAATTATATCTATACATATAATAAAACTGTTGAGGGTCGAGAGTCTGTACATGGGAGATATTTTAAAAATTTTAATGGTAGGGCGTTCTCTAATCGATACTGAAGCCGAAAATGTAATTTAAAATTTTTATGTCTGTCTGTCTGTCTGTCTGTCTGTATCCTGAATAAGTATCACGCCGAAACTACTGAATTGATTTGAATGAAACTTGGCACAATCAGAGCTTATAATCCGAGGAAGGTTCTAGGATACTTTTGATCCCGATATTTTGCGTGGTTCCTTTGGGAGAGGCGATGAAAGACAAAATGGTTTTTCAGATGTAACTTCTCAACGCGTGGTCCGATTTCAAATATTGATTTAGTGTTGGAAAGGAAGTACTTGAAGAATTATTTCACACAAGTTTCGATAGTGAAGGTTTTGTAGTTCAGGAATTAGAGACATCTCAACTTTCGCAAAACCTAGAATTCAATGGTTCCTTTGAATGTAAGGGTTATTCTAAACGGGCGTGTTGGCTTAGTCATAAAAGAGCTTAATGAGTCCGCGCCGAAGGCGAGGAATGAATTGTTTTAGAATAGACTTAATCTTTAAGCTCTATTATGATTAAGCAAACAGGGCCGTTTCACACGCTGCTTGATGAGTCTGATGAAGAAGTGCCTCTTCTTTCGCAAACCTTATTTGACGTAAACGAAGTTGCGAGGGTCAGCTAGTATTATATATGAAAGTTTGTGAAGATGTGTGGATGTTTGTTACTCAATCACGCTCTAACGGCTGAACGGATTGGCCTGAAAATTGGTACAGAGATAGCTCATAGTCTGGAATAACACATAGGCTAATTTCATTCGGGGAAAATGTTCCCACGCTTCCCGTGGGAACGGGTACCGAATTTCACGCGGACGAAGCCCCAAGCATTATCTTGTACTTACATATAGTCACGCCTTTATCCCCGAAGGTGTAGACAGCGGCATAATATATGCCACGTAATAGGCGGTTAGCCGTATTGCCATGTTGAGATGGACAGGCGCAGGTTGTGACTGCCTGCTGTTTCTTGTTGAAAGTTTTCAAGTCACCCATAAAGGCCTTCAACTTGGATTAACGATTGTCATTTTACTGACAACCTGCTTTCATTTCGAGTTTTCCTTCTCTACGTAATAGATCGTTTTGCTGAGTTCCCTTAGTCGCTTCTTACGAAACCCTCTGGATGACTGGGACATAAAACTACAAGGTGACATGTGGGCGTATACTACGCGTTTCCCGACGACGACGGACGAAATTAACACCGCGCGCAATCCGACTTAGATAGGCTAGGTTATAAGGCTAAGACTTTAGCTAAGTCTTGGCCTTCGTGGTTATTTTTTTAAATAACCTGAACAAAACCTGTTTCGTCCCCTTAAAAAAATTAAGGGGACCATTGGGAAAATAAAATAACGAATTCCCGTTCGTCCCCCTAGGGGGATGAACGGGAATGGTGTTCTGTAAACGACCACTGTGTTAGGCATCTTACGCTGTGGCCGGTCCTCAGATGGGAGACAACTTCGTAACATTTGTATTTACGAGCCTTTCCGTGCTTTCGGGAGGGACGTTAATCCGTTGGTCCCGGCTAGCTGCCAGTACTGCAGTGATTTGAAATAAAATAACTGCATGTAGTCATAACCTGCGCCTGTCCATTCCAACACGGCAATAACAAAGTACGTACTTTAACAATAGTCTCAACACCTCCACCACCAATTAGGTTGGTACTTGGGAAGAAGACATGGTGATATGTTGGTGTATTGTATGCCTCTGGCGGTCTGGCCTCTGTCTATCTATTCGGGAATATAGGAAATATCTATAATCTTATCTTTTAATCTAATATATAAAATTCTCGTGTCACAGTTTTCGTTGCCATACTCCTCCGAAACGGCTTGACCGATTCTCATGAAATTTTGTGAGCATATTGAGTAGGTCTGAGAATCGGCCAACATCTATTTTTCATACCCCTAAGTGACCGGGAAGCGGGAATAACATTCCACGCGGGCGGAGCCGCAGGCATCAGCTAGTATAGATAAATATAAAATTCTCGTGTCACAGTTTTCGTTGCCATACTCCTCCGAAACGGCTTGACCATATCTCATGAAATTTTGTGAGCATATTGAGTAGGTCTGAGAATCGGCCAACATCTATTTTTCATACCCCTAAGTGACCGGGAATAACATTCCACGCGGGCGGAGCCGCGGGCATCAGCTAGTAATATATATAAATCTCCTGTCACGATGTTTGTCCGCGATGGACTCCTAAACTACCTACTTAACCGATTTTAACCAAATTTGCACACCGTGTGCAGTTTGATCCAACTTGAAAGATAGGATAGTTTTTTTTTATTTGTGAAAAGCCTACATGGCTATGGCCGGGAGTACCGGGTTAGAAAAAGCTTAGCTACAGCAATGCGTGGCCTGGCCCTCTAGTTAAATAGGTATTGAAAAGTTAATTTGTTCGTTTAAACGCGATGCCCTCAGGATTCTTCTATAGTTTGATAGCCCATTTATTGGGGAGGGCATCACGCATTCACGCTAAGACGAATAGGAGCAGAGCAGCAGTACAATACTTTATTTTTTTATTTATTGGGATCGTCAAATAAGTAGAGGCTGTCCGCCTGATGGAAAGTCAAAGCGACATCTAGCGATTGGGTGCCACTCTCACAGGTCTGTCCTGGTCCTCAAGTTCGCACTGTGATGTGCCTCTTCACGCTCCACTTTAAAAACCCGGGGTTGTAAGAGTAGGGAAACACGTGTGTGGGCAGGTAGGTTATAGGTTTTTATAGTTCGACAGAGAAGTGTCTTTTGAATCCCTCAAGTCTGGCGAAGATTCTCTCTATTGTGCTGTGTAGGAAGGGCACATCAACCCGGCACGTATTGTACGGAATCCAAAAAGGAGAGGGTTATTTATTCGGCAGAATGTAGCCAAAGCCGCTATGGTTTCTTCGCTACGGAAACGACTCAAACTCAGGACAATCAAAAATTCAGATAGCACGTCTCTGGATAGCGTCTAGTATCTAAGTACTTTGCGGAGTCATACCAAAAGTGAGAACAGTATTTTACGAAGGGACGAATTGCGTCTTGTACAGCAACTCAGATGTGGCGTGAAAAACAGTCGTTCCATAAGCTTTCTCCACACTGCTCGCGAACTTGAACGAAGTTCCTCGGCGCAAGTTACCCGAGGCGAGGTAAAAGTTTGACGAAGTAAGCCGAAGTGCCTTTCTACATCGCATCGTATTCATCTAACTTCGTTACCCACTTCGCGAGCAGTGTGGAGGAAGCTTTAGAATTTCTAGTTTCCGCGAGGCCTGCCCAATAAAACTCTCAATGTAGCTCAAATTATTGAGATTACGCCGGACGTTTATGCTGAGGGTGCCCAAGTTGTCCTCAAGTGGTAGGTACCGTAATATTCTAAAGAGCGGGATAGGTGATTTTTAGCTGTAAACCACCTATGTGTTTTTCTGTCATAGAAATCTACCAGGTTGTCTGAATCTGAACCCCATTGTGCGATGCGATTCAGGTTGCGGTTGAGATTCGCCACTAGTTGTCACCTCATTTCTTTCACGTTGCATCTCCCCTCCGTTGGGCGGTCTCGATTACTGAATAAATCGAGTGTCCACTCGATGATACATGAACACACGTACAACGACGTGTAGGAAAAGAGGCGACAATGGGGTTCAGCTGAAGACAATCTGGTCGATTTCAATGACAGAAAAACACAGGCGTCATTTGAGAGCCCTCGAATGACTGTTGGATACTGACGAAAACGTGTTTAGCGTGTGCACCTGCCTGTGTGTGGCATCATTGATGCCTAAAGGAGAGACGAATTTTGATACGATTTTTTAGTATTCTACATATATCTACTACCTACCTGCTTACAAGTAATAAAATTTAAAAATTCGACTTTTCCATCCAAACATGGTTGTTGCAAACATGTGTTGGCTGTAATTTTCTGAGATCTTTTTTTATTTTATTTGGGTACTAGCTGTTCCCCGCGACTTTGACCGCGCAGAAGTCGGTTATCGCGTAAAATCATAACCCTCCTTTTGCGCAGTCGATTAAAAAGTAGCCTAAGTATGTCCTTCCCAGGGCCTCGAACTATCCCTATACCAAATTTCATCTCAATCGCTCCAGCCGTTTAGGCGAGAAAGCGTAACAGACAGACAGACAGAGAGACAGCCAGGGCCTGATTTAGGGTTCCGCGCGCCCTAAGCTAGCTATGAATATGCGCCCCCAGCTGCAACTAATTTAAGTTCTACCTAAAAAAGAGACTACGTAAGCTGATCCTAAGTTCCTAATCGTTATTCTTTGTTAATTTGAAAATAAAATAAAACCCGATTCTGAGACTTCTTATGAAGTTATGACTTGATGCATCAGCCAGTAAAAAGGGAGATAAAAATACCATCAAAGTAGGTACCTAACAGTACCTCGGTACACCCAGTTTCCGATAAATCGAACCAGTGAATCTTAGTGAAATCCCTTCATAACTCAGGAAGAAGCTGATGAATGCAAAATTTATAGCTAAGCACGGTTCGAAAGCCGATGTGCTGGGGATGGCCCCTGCACATTGGCTTTCGAGCATAGAAAACCGCAAAATTGGCTCATCTGTTGGGCTGCTACAATGCCACAGACAGACACACACTTACAGTTTGTCTATAAAGTCGTGAAATTAAATGAGGGCGCTGCTGAATGCATGTATGCAACCCTATATAGTACGACCAAAATGATTTTGATACGAGGAGTTCGTTCCGAGTAAAATCTTACTAATATTATAAATGCGACAGTTTGTGAGTGTGGATGTTTATTACTCTTACACGCTCGAACGGTTAAAGGGATCTGGCTGAAATTTGGTACAGGGATACATTGTAATCTGGAATAACCATGGCTACTTTTTATTCCGGGAATAAGTTCTTACGGGAAGCGGGAACGGGAACAATACAAATATTATAAATGCGAAAGCTTATGAGTGTGGATGTGAGACTCTTTCACGCTCGAACAGTTGAACTGATCTGGCTGAAATTTGGTACAGGGATACATTATAGTCTGGAATAACACATAGGCTACTTTTCATCCCGGGAATAAGTTCCTAACGAGAACAAATTCGACACGGGCGAAGCTGCGGGCATCAGCTAGTGAGTTAATAAATAAAACACATTATACATTTTTAATTTTGTTTCTGTTTTATTGAATCAGATCCAGAATAAAGTTATTGAACCAGATCCAGAAGCCCCGGTCTAATAGCGTCTTACAACCCACCAGCAGGTGCCTAGCAGTCCCAATTGCTTTGCCACAATCATGTATTTACATGTTTTATCTGTAACTTTCCCCCATCTGACAAGGATTTTTTTGGCGCAGTGCTCAAATATTAAAATCGGCTATTTCTTTCTTTGCCGACCTTTACTGTGTTTACCAGGAGTTTCAAACTTTCCTTCATTATTAAAACCTTCGTTAACTATTTGCCTAACTGTACTCTCTGATTTTCCTGAAAAGAGTAAAAAAAGAAAATTAATTACATATTGGAAACCAACTATTGACATAAAGCAATTAATTCAAAATAAAAATTGGTAGAAAACCAGATTGAACTGAGTATCAAAAATGTAGGTCGTACTATAAAATAACCATGTTGTTCTAACCACTGACTTACATTATAGGTAGATTGTAAGTTTAAGATTCTAACCTAAAAATATGTAAACAATGTCTTTTTTTTGTCTCCAAATCGTAAATTCAGGGAATTTGTAACTTCAGACAGATTCAAAACAAACAATAACACGATTACATACCCACCAAAGATGCTTTTCGCTCATAAACATCCTCAAAATCGCACAACAATTATCCAGCTTAGTACTCCGCGAAACATCACAGGAAAACTTTAAAAATCACTTCCTGCGCACCACTCCGATTTTCTTTACTTATTTCTCAAACCTTTATGCGTAGTTTGATCTCAATTTGTTGCAGTTTAATCCAAACATTAAAGTTACGTAAGAGAGTAAACGAAATTCGACGATAGCATTGACAACTGACGTACATATGTTTCGTGTTGCCAGTGTTGCCACACACATAACTATTTTTAGTTCCTCAAACATTCATGTCACGACTTTATAGACAAACTGTACACAGATACACAGGTCAAACTTAAAACCTTCTCGTTTTTCGGCGGGGTTAATTAAATCGTCAGTAATATTGGTGCGATGGTGCCTTTCCAGCCACTCCTCCATGACCGGTTTCACCGTCTCAACAGCACCGTCTCACACTTTTTGGCAGACAAGCATACGGCCCACCAGATGTACCGATGGTCACGCACAAGGAGGCAAAGTCTCTCCTGTCGCGAAGAGGTTCCACACCACCTGCAAGCATGGGATCGTTGACCACTTCATGGCTCGCCTCTGCACCGAGTCGAACGGAAGAATTCAGTCAATTCATTCTGATATCATGCAGGGTCGGCAGCGCGAGTGTGGCGCCTCTGGTGTTGCAAACGTTCATAGGCTGCGGTGACCACCGGTCCTTCTGGTGGGCCGTATGCTTGTCTGCCACCTTAGTGGTATAAAAAAAAAAAAAAAAAAAAAAAAAGATATTCTGGTGCCCCCACCCAGCAGTGGCAGCTGTACTCCATGTGCGGCCGCACTTGCGACTTAAAAAGAAGCAGTGTTTGCACCGCAGTAAGTACCGCCGCGGTGTGTTGAGCACACCGAGCGGCTTGGATGCCAGCTTGGCCGTATTCTCTAAATCACTTCGGAACTGAACGTCACTGGAGATGTCAGCACCAAGGATACCTATACTTTCAGAGTAGGAGAGAGTTTTGCCCCGAAAATAAGGCGCTACAGTAAATTGGGTTTTCTTTGCGGTGAATACACAAACTTGTGTCTTAGAAGGGTTGAATTGAACAAGATTTTGTTTTTCCCAATCGGACACTCTATTGCGAGTTGTCTCGATTTCAAACACAAGTTGTTCACAGCTTTCTTCCACTGCGGCCCGAGAGATACCGGTGCGGCCCGTGTAACAAGTGTCGCCCGTACTGTCGTCCGCATAACAATGAATGCCGTCAATAGACAACATCTTATTGATATGCAGCAGAAACAGAGTGGGGGACAACACTGAGCCTTGTGGTACTCCAGCGTTTATGGCCATGCATTCAGAACCTATGCTTCTACCGGCCAAAAAGCTGGACACCCATTCACTTTGGTTCCTGGGTGCCTTGAACGCGACACGGGTGGAGCTGTCGTATTTACTACCACGCTGCCAGGGAGATGGGCGCAGGAATTTAATTTTAACGCACGTATTTGTATTTTCACTAAATTACCAAATATTATTATGTACTTTGGTGTAACAAAATGTTAACTAACAATTTTAAACACGTTGTTAGGAGTTGTTACAATCTGTTAAAAATTGCTAGATGAGTGTGCTCCTTTTTGGGAGCACCGTAAGTCACAGCCCTGCGCCGAGCCCAACGCCAGGCGCCCCCTTGATCCGGGCGCCCTAAGCTTCAGCTTAGTTAGCTTATGGGTAAATCAGGCCCTGGAGACAGCGTTACTTTCGCATTTATAATATTAGTAGGTAAGTAGGGATTCCACAGATGACTTCAGCAGCAAGTTCAGGTAACCATACATTCAGTTTATTGATATTTCGATAGAACGTGTAATGTATTGAACTCTCTATCACACAAGCATCGATTTTATAACAATCGAATTATGAAAATGAACATTCGACTTCGTTCGACATTGAACGTTCGACTATTTAGACGTTCGATGAAATGATTTGAATTATGCTACACCTTGTGCACCATCATCATATGGCACCAGGCACTAGGATCCAGAAATTAGTTGTGATAGGGAACACTCATGGGCAAATACTTTGAATTGACCCGGAGTTGGGGGAGGGGGTGGACTATAGACCGGGACATAAAGTAATGGGAACAGACAGTATAATCCCGGTGACGCATAACGTTATAAAATTGATGGAATCCTGGTAACACCACCGGTATGATTATTAGGATAGGTATCTACCTATAGTAGCCGCAAGTAAGGATCCGTATGTATGTGGCAACACATAGAAAGGTCGATGAACGATCGTAGCACGTCACAGACAGTATGCAAATTAATATAATCCGAGAGCATAATGTTCTATGAAAACTTAATAATACGACATTTACAACAATTCCGTAATAATGTAAAGCGTAAATGTCTGCAGAAATCTCATAACGACACATTCAGTAACATAAATCGCTAGTAAATGGTAACTTCATAGTGTCAGATCATAATATATCTTGAACAGCAGTTTGTTATTCCAAACACTCACGAAAGTAGTTTTGGAAACATTATTTGTAGTGAATAGCCGAGACATATTGTATAACAGATGATTTCTAGCTCGCTAAAATGCCGGCGCCTGCCTGATGGAAAGAAGAGCCTTGAGGGTCACCATCAATCTCAAGAATATTGACAACCTTTCCTCCTGTTACAACCCCGTTTCGAACGGCCAACTTGAGGGCCAGCGATTGTAACATAAGGGAAAAACGTGCTCTGGCAAAGCTATCTAATTTTCTTTGGTTCGACAGGGAAACGATTTTGAATCTCTCGGTGTTGTAGCGAACTCTCGCCTTTAAGGGTGCTTTCATCCATATCAACAAGGTTATTGACAGTGTCCACAACAGGGGTTGTATCATGAATAAAAAACATGGGCTGGCAAAGCGACTCAACTTTCTATGTTTCGACAGGAAAACAATTTTATCGAAGCTCTCTCCACTTTAAGAGTGCTTTTACACTAACGCTACTTTGCTATGGATGCGTGTGAAATCCACCAATCGCATTCGTCGGTCCACAAAGAAAAGTGCTTTTCCGCTAACGCTACTTTGCTATGGATGCGTGTGAAATCCACCAATCGCATTCGTCGGTCCACAAGGAAAGTTGACAGTTTATATTGTCAAATTGTGCGTCTGACGAATGCTACTGGTGGATTTCAAACGAATCCATAGTAACGTAGCGTAGTGGAAAAGCACTCTTATGCTGATAGCGACAAAAAATGCCACGTTGCAGCGCTGGAATAAAAATGACTTTGATCACAAAATATTAGTGTTCAGAACTTCAGATGTTACAAGTGCTGAAAAGAAAAACTAGATGGCAATTTCAAATATTTATTACAATGAGGACCTTTACATCATGTTATTATAAACCAGGTACAATGTTTATAATTTAGTATTATTTCCATACTGAGGGGAAGTACAATGGGCTGGAAGAATTACGTTATTCTCAATTTTTTTATACGTTGGAAATCAAGATTAAAATTACTGTCACTCTTAAAAACAAAACAAAATAGTAAAAAATATATACTTATATTTTTGCATAATTTTATATTTTGGAAGCCTGGTCGCTATTATTAATTTACAATCGTCAATAAAAATAGGTATTGTCAAATTAAAGTAATTTTATTGAACCATTTAAAAATTAACGCATTCTTCAAGTATTATTATATTTATTAATATATAATATAAAAATCAATTTGAACCAGGTTTAAAACCGAACCTTTTCTCTTTTTTCATGATTCATCTGTTCAGTTCACAATGTCAAAGTGAACCAGGTTTAATAACTAACTGAACCCTTTTCTCTTTGTTCAGTTCACAATGTTATACTAGACCTTGCCTTTAATCAGCCAAGGTCAAGCGTCCCCTATTTAGTTCGACCAATCTCGGATGGTGCAGAATTTCACGGATCATAAATCGGGTAGATTATGAACCTTGATAATAAGTACCTACAGGTCCTTGAATCCTTTCCCACACACAGACATTTTTATTTGTTGTGCAAAATATCTAAAAATGCATTTAATTTTACATTTACAACAATAACAATTTTATAAGTTTTTGCTACATTATGATAAAATGTTCACAATCATAAGGCGAAACGTTATTTTTTAAAGATTATCACTACTACGTACGTATTTTAGGTATCAATGGTTAAAAGAATATGTACCTAATTAACGCAACAACAATTTTTCCTTTTTAATTCGTGGAACACCTGCGTGGTTCATCTAGGTGGTTTACTGTTAACTTTCTATGATGTTGGTTCACCTGGGTGTTCCATGGTTAAGTTACATTTTTTTTTAAATCAACCTCTTTAATATTTTTGCAATCAGCAATATTCATTTTCGGCTATACGCGCCTTTTTATTTAATTTTACTTTATTGTATTTTGTAAATTTCAAATTACCAGTTTAGCAACAAGTGGGCCAGGGGTACCGAAAGTTAACCGTAAAACACCCAGGTGAAACCAACGTCATAGAAAATTAACAGTGGAACACACCTAGATATATAATACTTCTTAAGGTGTACCACAGGTTTTCTCCTCTTTCGTCTTTATAATAATAATAATAAGACACTTTAATCAACGATATTTACAATCATAGGGCGGTACGATGCAGAGCAGTGTCAATTAAGAATATTTTTTCGCATTTTCGGAGAATTTACAAAAAAATTAAGTTTTTTAAAATGTATTTTGTAAACGTAGATTAATTTTGGTAAAAAATAAAAATAAGCAATCCGGAATGTTTTCAATCTATCTATAGGGTTGCTTATTTTTATTTTGAATTTGAATAAGTTCCTTTTTTAATAACCTTTTCTTTTATTTTTTGTTCCTTCGCCGTCCGTGTTATTGTAGTTTACTTCGATAGAAAACTAGGGAAGATCACTAATATACAAGAAGTCAGTTAAGCATCTGCACTCCGGTAAAATCCGGCAAGGCGGAGTTAAATCAGCGGTTTTGTGCCAGCTTATGGCATGATGTGCGAGAGGTAGCTTTTAGACATTTTTTTATAAATACTTATATAAAACAATCTAAAAGCTATTTTAGCTAGAGCGCTCGTTAAAAGGACATCCCCTCCAGGTGTAAAATTTTAATTTAGAGCCACTTTGTCTGATATAGCTACTATCGACGGTTGCCCTTAAATTGACGTCTACTCTCAGCTCAGCTTGAAGTAAGATCTACACTAATATTATAAAGAAGAAAGATTTGATTGTTTGATTGTTTGCATCAAATAGGCTCCGAAACTACTGAACCGATTTAAAAAAATCTTTCACTGTTAGAAAGCTACACTATTCCCGGGTGACATGGGCTATATTTTATTCCCGTATTCCCACGGGAACGAGAGCTACGCGGGTGTAACCGCATAAGGTCCGTTAGTATTTAATAAGATACAGTAATACTTGATTTCCAACGTTGAGAAAATTCAGATAGTTACGGCCTTTTACACTACCATATTACATTCAATAAAAGCGTAACAAAAATAGATCACTTTGATAAAATACCATACAAATTCTAAAAATATTCTATCAATATTAAGATTCAATAAATCTTCTTAATTTTATTGCAGGTATTAAAAGGCCACTGTGTATTATCAAAATTACGTATTAATCTATTGAACAAATTCTACAAAATTTTTGCTATGCGTGATAAAATGTCAATATTAATACAGTCCTTTATAAATAAATAAGTACCTTTATCTAACCAAATATATTTTTTAAATGTATTAAAATACTAGATAGAATATATTCTAGTACAAATTATGTTTAAAATATAAACACTGTAGAATATTGTTTCACTTTTATATAAATTCACAAGATATTTTAAAATTATAATGTAGCATGTTAACAATTTATCACTCATAACATAACAAATTACTTGCAGATTTAGAACAATTTAAATTCAAAATTTTAAAAAATTTTAAATGCGTAAAATAAAAATAAAATGTATACCAATATTATTATGTATTTTGGTATTTACACAACAGTTTTCATATTATAAAAAATAAAAACATAACAATGAGTTAGACTCATTGAAACCATGAAAACTAGGGGTCAGTTTATAAAGAATGTAACAAAAAAAATATGCATAAATTTTCCCCAAATAAAGATTTAAACATAAAACACTTACAGTGTTCCAGAACAGATATTTTTTTAACGTCAATTGACATTTGTTAACCATATAACTGTTAAATAAATAAATACAGGTATGTAATGAACTTTAATATTAAATATTCAACTTAAATATGACAACAAAAACGGCCGTAAATGGTAGTCTTTGATATGTTAACTATTTAATAATTATTTTTACAATCTAAAAAAACTTTATAAAAATATATTGCATTGTATCGTTGTATATTGTATCATTAATTTAGTATGAGGAAAAAAGGTGTGCATTGATTTCAACTAATTAGGCCACAGAGCTTAATCATGCAGTTTCAGTGTTTTTTTTATTTAAAATCTTTATTTCAAATATCACAATATAAATTATTCATAGAACAGTGAAACCGCATGACTATTAAAATTCTAACACTTAAAAAAACAGCTGTTGCCGTAGAATCAGGTGAAATTGTATGCATGTTTTGTACTTAGTGGTTTGCACCGAATTCTATTGTTTTCTGATTGATATATCGCTCAATTTTTGTCGGTACCGTCTTATTTCAGAATAAAATGTACTGCTATTGTATATGACTAGTGGTATAAGGGTGTAGACTGCTCATTCATAAAAATCTGTATTGTTTATTTCTGTACTATATTTTTTTTGTAATTATTTTGCTTCTGTAAGTACCAACTTATTTTATTTTGTAATTATATTTTCTGTATTGTAAATTTAAAATTAAGTTTGAAATTCGTACAAAATGTACGAAATTGATTCCTTCACTAAAACTATTTTAAAGACTCATATGATAACAGACAAAAATTATCTACTTTATGAAAATAACTTAGGGCCTCATCTTTGCTATTTTACGAGTATAATAAGAAATAATTGATTAGGTATGTACGTTATTATTAATAAATAACGTAACTTAATGTCATAACAGTAACTTAAGTTATTATTAATAACGTAACTTACTGTTATTTTACTATAACTCTATAAAGCATTTACTTTGAAAAATGCCGATAATTAATTGAAATTGATGTCATTGTTTTAGAGTGAAAATGGCAAAATATTCACGCAATTTTCAAATTTATTGTTATTTCGATTAATTCCCAAAGTATTTTTTTGAGAGGCAATAGGAAACCGGTAGCATGCGCTATCATAAAATAGCAAAGTTGAGACCCAGATATTCTTAAAACCAGAACATTGTTACATGGAATCGATATGAATAGAATGTGGCAAATATCAGTCTACATCCTCTTGAAGTTTTTAGCAGAAATGTTTCTAATAAATACATACAACAGTCGAAAGTCTTAAACGTTAACAGTTTCGTATAAATTGTACTTACAAAAAACATTTTTGCGGAAATCTTTTCTGACATCTGCATAAAACAAATATATAATCATCGATATACAAAATATATAAAATTTCTTAATTTTACTTACATCAAATGTGCGATAGGAAAAATATCCTAACATTTTTTTTTATTATTCTCCATTTTTTTTTGTAAATTTCCAGATCTTTTGAACGTTTACTGTACTTTTTAATGTATTCATTCAACTTTAACATCAAAGGTAACTCTTAGGAGCATAGTAAAATAAAAAGCAAAACTAAACATAATCATACATATTTAACTTGTATGTATATCAATAAAGATTTCAATATGCAGCACAGCACACACTTACATTAAATTAAGCCAACATGTTGTTATATTTGATCAACCAGAGCTCTGTGGTCGTGTATTTCTCAAATAGAAAAAAAAAATCTAACTTTCTCACTAACCTAAACATATTACAATTAAAATTCTAGAAGTATGAAGTTGCTTTTGAGGTAGATTAAATTTTTTACAGTCCTATTAACCTAATAGATTAGAATTATTCACATAATATAACTACTACTTATCAAGCGTGTACAACATTATCTCACAGTATGCTCTCCCTGCATTACTAGACGCCAAACATTGATCATTATTAATTAAACCTTTATATTACCGAAAGTATTTAATCTAACATTTACTTATAACTTGTCAGAAATGAGAATGGTGTTATCCCTTACTCCAGAGCGCTGTCGAATTGCGATAAACTAAAAGTCACTGACTAACAAATTCCTTTTATGAAATGAATCAACTCATAATGTGACTTTTTTGTCGTTCCCGTTTACGTACCCATACGTGTGAGATAGGAAAAGGGGTTTTAGTGATAAGACAAAAATATGACAATACTATACAACTATGTAAATGGTGTTCGATCCGGAAACTATTTTGATAAGGTCACGTAAACCTGACGTTACCTTTAAAATAAAATTCTTACCACTAAAGGATTGTTATAGTTCCAAAGGAAACCTCGAATATTGACATTACTCATTTTACAATGGAACTTTGAAAGGGAAATACACAAACCAAAAGGCTTACTGATATTGAAGAACTGAACAATTTGCGCAGAAATGTTGAGACACACAACTTTTTCTAAACAACTATTTTTAAACAGAGAACTAATATCGATAATAGATTACATGACAATTTTATCACTCCAATGCAACCACAATAGCTGAAAAATAGAGGTCAGAGTTGACTCGGGTGCCGAGTTGATGTTTATCGAAGCGGAGCTTATTTCCTATTCCTATCTAAAAGTTGATCTAGGACTTTGCCCTTATCTCCCGCGCAATGCAAATATTTCGAATGGAATCGCTCCAATTCACGCAGACCCTTCACGTAAAATAACAGTTAATATTTTAGACGTTTTTACACAATCAAATTAAGCTAAAGCTTGTATTATGGAATTTAGACAAAAACTAACGACTTCTGCAATGCTTTAAGATCTTCGTGTCCTTTCGTGTATTAATTTTGAAAGTTTGCTCAACCACCTCTGATTCTCTAATTCTGCGCTCAATCGACCCTAAAGACGTTAGAATCATGAATTGTTAAACGAAAGACACACTATTTGGACGTACCAGACGCCCAGCTAGCATCGATTAATTATGAAGAATCGATGATGATAACAATAGTTACGAAATATTTTTTAAAATGCGTTCATAATACCTACATGTCTCCTTATGGATATCCTAGCGAAGAGCACAAAACGGCTTTTGAAACTGTATTGAACCCGCTTACGAAGTGCGTTTAGGAAGAAATCAAGAAGACCGGGTAGTCTTCCTTTTAAACAAAGCTTATTTTAACTCGACAGCGCTCTAGGTGTAATTGAAACTATACAACTTGCAATATAACCTTTGAAAACATGAAATTTAGGTCAGATTAAACAACAGAACCCTAGCCTCTTTCTAATGATTTCTTGGAAAGCTATCTGTACTCATATGGTCAGTTTTGTAGGAAATCTACCTATTAAAAATATGAAGATTTTGTTAAATAAAGAGTACCTAAGTGGAGTTTGGGAAAGGACCTATTGGAATAAGAGCTTTATAAAATTATTCCGATTGGTGTTGACCGTACTATTGAGTAAATTTAAAAATGGAGGAATCTCAAATTGTCATTAAAGGCTTCAAAATGTTAACAAAACCTCAAAATGTTTAATTTAGTTGGAAATATAGACACTATTGTAAAACCCAGCAAAGGTTCTTTCGGTTTTCTTCCGGGTTATTTAAAAAAATAATGCAAGGTGGGTATAATAGAGTGGTCGATAGAGCTCGCAAAGTATGCGTTTTGAAGTGGCAGTGGGCCGGCCTCATCTGTAGGAGAGCCTATGGTCGGTGGAGCAAACGAGTTCTGGAGTGAAGACCGCGAGGTGATACACGTGGGGTAGAACGACCCCCCACCAGATGGACTGATGACCTAAGAAAGATCTCAGGGACTGACTGATGCAGAAGGCGTAGGACTGTGCATTGTGGCGTAATTTGGGAGAGGCCTACGTCCATCAGTGGACTGTTATAGGCTGATTTGATTGATTGAAGTATAATAAGTATCTAAACAATATCCGCCAGATGGACTGACGACCTGAAGAAGGTCGCGGGGAGTGACTGGATGCGAAAGGCGCAGGACCGTGTATCGTGGCGTAATTTGGGAGAGGCCTACGTCCAGCGGTGGAATGCCATGGGCAGATTTCATTGATTGATTGATTAATAAACATTGTTGATATCTAATGGCGAACAAAAAAAATGTTGCAAGCAGTTTTAAAATAGCAGCCAAGTGCGAGTCGAACTCGCGCCCGACGTTTTCTCAACCCAAAGACGACAAGAAACGTTTTTTGTTCGGCAACCCCCCTCATATATTCATTTTACTTTGGTATAGCGGCAGCAGAATAACTAATCTGTGAAAATTTTAACTGTCTAGCTATCACGGTTCATGAGATAGGTACAGCCTGAGGCAGACATACAGACATCCCTAAGTAATTACCATTCACACAATAAACTCCCGTTTTTAACCTTTGGTTACGGAGCCTAAAAAATAAGGACGCAAAATGCACAATTTGCATTTTTGAATATCAATGAAGTATGCTATTTGTAAGTGGTTATGGGCTAGCCATATCTACCGAGAACCTATGGAATTCTGGATTGCAGACGACGAAAGGTTGCCTCAACGGTTAGATAAACTGATGATCTAGATAGCTTGGCTGGTAGGAGGTGATGCGGAAGGAGCAAGATCGTGTTTTAAGCGAATTGCCACCACACACCAATGAGCAGTAAAATTGATCTTTGGCAATGTCTGTATTGTGAAAACTGGCTTCGGGAATCCTCGAACTAGATATATTCCATCGCGCTCTAAGGCCTGTGCTTACGAAATATTTGAATGGCCATGTTTGAATCGCGAAAATCGTCTTCAAGAATTCTCGAAGTAGACATATTCCATCGCGCTCTAAGACCTGTGCTTACGAAATAATACAATGGGCATGCCTGATTCGCGAAAATCGTCTTCGGGAATCCTCTAACTAGAGATATTCCATCGCGCTCTAAGGCCTGTGCTTACGAAATAATAGAATGGCCATGTATGAATCGCGAATATCGTCTCCAGGAATTCTCGAAGTAGAGATATTCCGTCGCGCTCTAAGGCCTGTCCTTACGAAATTGTATAAGAAGTCGGGTGCAAACCATTTTCGTCCTTACTAACAGAATTTATTTTAAAATGAAAGCAAAAATATCTCAAATTGCATGCATAATTTTGTTTGAGTTGCCAATACATAAATATTCATTGTTGGTAAAACTCTTTTACTTTTGTAATGTACCAACTGTAGTTTTTTTTTAGGGTTCCCCTTACCTGAAGGGCAAAAACGAGACCTTTTTACTGAGACTTTGCTTCCCGTGTCTGTCCGTCTATCTGTCTTCAGAATGTAACTCGGAAACTGTGATAGCAAAAGGGTTCAAATTTTCACAAATACCTAGTGTGTATTTCTGTTGCCACTATAACAACAAAAATACTAAAAACATTTTAAGAAAAATTAAGGGGGCTCCCATACAACAAACGTATTTTTTTGTCGTATGTGTAATGGTACGGATCCCTCCGAACGCTAATACTACTCACACTTGGCCCGTTTGTTTTGTCATAATATATTATCATTAATTATCAAATTTGTCAACATTTTGAGCATTCAATTTGATAAAACATTCTAAGAATGCGAGATTTAAGTCGGTCAATCGTTATAAAGAATGTTCAAATACATTTTGGAATTTTTACACAGTGCCTAGCAGCTACGAAGCTTGTGCTATAGGACCTAAACAACTGATAAAAGAATTTACCGATACAAATATTTTTAGGCTGTACAAATATTCGTTCAAACCAAGTAAAATAAATAAATATTTGTGGCCATTCTCACACAACATCATCTAGCCCAATAAGCTCTATCTAGACGACTGATAAACACATATATATTTCTAAATACATACATATTATAGGTAGATAAATTACACCCAGCACACAACAAAGTTAAATGCAACCTAAGGATTGCAGGATGCAAATGTCGAATTCTCATACCGACATAGGTTTAAAAAATGTCTTGAAATAACGTTCAAATGTAGATCCTATGTACTTCATAATTTTTTGTTATATTGCAAGTTGTAACTTATAAAGCTGTATCCAATGATATTATATACAAAGAAAGTCAGAGAAACCTATCCTGTATATGATATCATTGGCTGTTTTTTTTTTAATGCAAGGCACCTAATAATTGTAA
The DNA here is from genome assembly GCA_933228765.1 of Miltochrista miniata. Classification (NCBI taxonomy): domain Eukaryota; kingdom Metazoa; phylum Arthropoda; class Insecta; order Lepidoptera; family Erebidae; genus Miltochrista; species Miltochrista miniata. Next base: position 12,083,053 of record OW121769.1, read on the forward strand.
CACCCTTTCATTTTCACCAAAGTTGTTTGGATTCTCACTGATGTAGTATCAATCATCTGACACTCGTCTTATACATTACTAAACAAATTACATAATTTTGGCTCATTATTTTAAAATGTATGCCAAGAACATTTTCTTCTGGAGTGATGTTTCAAAATTTATTTTTGTATGAGTTTTTTATGTTTACCGACAGTTGCTACCTTGGATGATCCTTAAAACTCTAAAGTTATGATGTACAGCACACGCAAGTCTAATGAGCTAATGGAATTCAAGATTTGTTCAATTATGATCTTTTAAAATGTTCAGCGACATTCAAATATTGACAATTCTATCACTTTTGGCACAATTATATCAGAAATGAAATGATGAATGTACATTACAATTGAATATGAATTTGTCCACTTTGCTCATTGGCCACGCTCAACTTGCATTTATTATTATAATATAATATTATTCTATAAGGAAGCACGAGTGCCTCTGAGGTATATTGTTCATTTTTATATTGTCTTGTTTGTAGTTCAAGTTTCTGAATCTGTACTTCTGGCATATTACAATGAAATGGAACCCTGTTTTCATACAATATAGGAAACCTTTGATTGTATAACTCTGTTTTGAACACTTAGCACTTACATATAAACGATGATAATATTCAATCTAGATATAGACAGATCTGATGTTAATCTATCCAGCAGAACTGACATCCACTCAATAGATTCACAAGGGATACACTCTCTGTTGTATTTTAATATCGCATGAAAAGCAGCAAGCCTCTCTAAAACATATTATAATAGCCTACTGCTTCCAAGAGAGACACCCTGTACATTTTCTGCTAACTACACAACAGTTGCCAACAACCGCTCCTCAACTAAGCATTTTACCCCATCTAACAGCTCAGAGTTGGTCCCAATTATACTCCATATACGTCATACATGTACGCTATAAATAAGATAATATATAATTCCGAAAGTACATACACGACTAGATCACATATTCATGTAGAATTCGGAAGTAATTTTGGTATACCTGAGACATACAAATATACAATTTTGGCATAAGCTAGGGAACGCACACTTTCTAGCTTTCATACCTATCTTAACAAGGTGAAATCAAGTCCAAAATAATTAGAATTCAGATTACTAAACTGCACTCAACTTGACTATTTACAGCTTAGATCAACCTTACCTAATGAGGTAGTTTGGTATTCACATAAGCTAAATGCAGGAATCTCACCTATTAAACCCTTCAACCATTTACCATATAATCTTGTATTTGACTCTAGGCATGACATATGGACACTTGCATGTAAATGGTATGAAGGGTGTGTATGAGGTGAGGTTAGTGTGGTGGGGGAGGCGGCGGTGGAGGTTTTGGGCTCTGTGCTGTTTGAAAGGCCTGTGTGAACGCAGGAAGGCGTTGCTGGGGCCGGCCTTCCTCACTTGTGTAGGACTGTTCACTTTCCTCCAACAGCTCCAGCATTTGACTCGACAAGCCAGAGGGCCCTTCACCTGGATCCATCAGCAGAGATTCTACATTCGCTTGATGGAGTAAATGTGCCTCTATTGGGTCGGACAGCTCCTCGGTGGTTATGTAAGGCAAGTCAGGTGGCGTTTGAGAGTATGGTGGAGCCACCATATACATCATTGGATATTCCATAGGTAGTAATGAGCAACTTGGGGAGTCTGGCTCCTCTATTTTTATCTCGGGTATCATAGTCTCCTCAAGTTTAATATCTATAGGCTCCACTTTAATATCATGTTCTGGTGCAATTTCTACTATAATGTCTGTAGAAGGCACCCTTGTTGGACCCCCCTCTGATGTACTCTCTGTAGGTGAAGGTGGACTCCATATACTAAAATCGGTTCCCTCTAAGGAGTAGTCAGTAAATGTTTCCTCAAAAGCTGAGGCCTCTGGGGGTGGCTCACTTGATGTCCCTACAGCAGCTGATCTCCATGACTCATCTGGATGAGCATTTTTAACATGCCTCACCAGATGATCTTTCCGTCCAAACTTCTGTGGACAGTAAGGACAGAGAAAATCACGTCTGCCAGTGTGTACCACCTGATGCCGCCTTACATCCTTTGCAGTAAAAAACTTTCTGCCACAATAATTGCATGTAAACTTCTTATCAGAATCATTTTTAACTGTTCGACTACCTGTGTGAACTTTTAAATGATAAACTATTTCCTGTCTTGTGGCAAAAGTCATATCACATATTTTACACTGTAGGTCACCCTCTTCGGCTGAATGCAAAGCAGCATGTTTACGATAACTTAGGTGAGATGTATAAGATTTTCGGCAGTCAGGCTTGTCACAGGTGAACAGCTTTTTTACCGGATTGTGCACTCTAACATGGTTAGTGAGGTGATCCTTACGGTTAAATGTCTTACCACATACAGCACATGCAAAGGCTCGAGACTCACTGTGAATTAGATTATGACGCACTAGCTTGAACTTGGAGTTGAAACGCTTGTCACACAGATCACAGGAGAACGGTAGCTCACCAGTATGAGACAGGACATGCTGACTGAGCTTGCCAGGACTTGAAAAGCGCTTTTCACAAGTCTCACAAACATGGCGCTTGGTGTGGTCGCGGCGCGTACGGGACTCAGGGACGGGCGGGGCCGACGTGCCGGCGCCCCCGGAGCCGCCCTCGCCCTCCCTAGGCCGGCGCGGCAGCGTGGGCACGCGGCGGGCGACCTTCACCGTCCGGAACAACTGCTTGATGCCGCTGGGCCCAGGGGCGCCGAGCGCCACGTACTGCAGCTTCGAGTCCAGCTGCGACGCGGGCGGCGCTATGAACTTCTTCGGCGGGGTGGGCGGGCGTTCCCCGCTCGACTCCTCTTCGAACTCGGAGCCGCCCTCCTCGCCTTCCTTAGGGTTCGGTGGCGGACTGGCCATCTCGCGGACATTTTTGACGCGCTTTACCTATATCGCCGTTTGTTTAACACGCGTCGTGCTCGTATCAGCTCCGCGTTGGCGCTGCCTCGTCGTTATGGCAGAAAACATTTCTGTCACATTGACGGTCTGGAAGCCCTTTTTCGTATTCGTGTCACATGGTTCTCGCGGAATTTCACTGCCCTAGAGTCAAATTTTATAAATTGATGGATTTCACACGCGTTCACCAACTTGCATTCGACTTAAAAAACTGGTAAAAACCCCAAAAAAGATGAAAATTTTACTTTTTATTGAGAAATATGTAGCGCTTGACATCGAAATCACGAAATGTCAAAATAATGAAATGAAGCCAAAAGCCATGTCAAAAAAAGTCCGCCGAATCGTCAGCTGTGGTCCATTGACCTACATCGAGTGCTTTCAGAACACTACATACACACAAAACCTACTAAATATTTTCAGGTTTTATACTCATGGAATCATAGGTGAAAATTTACTAAATGGTTACTTTCTTAGATAAACTACGAGTAAAGAGTACAATATCCCATGCATGTGTTTTTCAGATATTTTTTGTTTAATTTTTTTTATTGAAAAACTTTTTCAAACTTTACATGTCTGGAACGCAACACGGCAATACGTGCAGTCATTTCACATCACATAAAAAATTATGTTTCTTCTGTTCAACTCCGGCAGCGAGAAATAGATAGCTAGTCAGATGCTTATCGTCCTAGGCTGGCCGTAAAGGTTGGCCGGGTTGTAATATCTGCATCTAGTGGGGCAATACTTACTACCTACGCAGAATGTCCTAAGATCATATTATACCCTGGCTATAGGTGAATGCTCTGTAGGTATGCAGTTATACAGTCCGAGTCCGTATCTTCTCGTAGATAGTGAGTGAGTCACCTAATATTAACCCAAGGAGAGTTTTAATCAGTCATGCTGGAGATCATGAAACTAATAAACATAAATATTTGTGGACAATCACACACCACACAACATCATCTAGTCCAAAGTAAGCCAATATAAGCTTGTGTTATGGGATCTAGATGACTGATTGACATACTTATATATTTCTAAATACATAGGTACATACATATACATACATAGAAAACCCCCAAACTCTGAAACAGACATTTGCAATTTACTTGGAGCTGTTCAGTTGTTGGTCCTCGGATGGGTGACCACTTTCTCATATTTTATTTGCCAGCGTTTCCGTGCTTGGAAAGGTAGGTACGTTAAGGTGCTGGTGACGTGAAGCCAAGTTGAAGGTCCTTAGGACGCGGTCAGCTTGAACATTTTTAACAGAGGGTAGTCGTACAAATAAACATTTATTGACGTCAAGTTATTGATGGTTATTTGACCCTGTCCAGAGCCCATTAATTTGATGTGTCCTAGGGCTCCGGACGCGGACAATAATATTGAGTCAAGAGTCAAGTCTGCTAAAATATTTTGAGGACAATGAATGAAAGTAGCTTCAGTGTGCGTGCTTTCTTTGCATGCATGTGCAACGACGTATGTACACATTTATTGACATCAAGTTATTGATGGTTATTTGACGGTGTCCGGAGCCCATAAAACCAATAATCAGACAATGTATCAATCAACTATCAAAAAAAAAATCGTTGTCTATGATATAACCTAACTTTCAGAGTAAATTGTACTAGCTATTTTTGTTTATTACAATAAAATAGCTGTGGTAAATTAAAGTAGAGTTTATTTTGAACGAATCAATACTAGCAGGTATGTTCAACGTTTATATAAAAATATTTTTTTATTCGCTGGAAATGAGATGTCATTTTCCACTAAGAATACAAAAACCATTATTTACCGACATTGTTGAGATTCTAGATAAATTTCATGTCCTCCGATAGTACCTACCAAGGATTTTTCAATTACTTGATAACATTCATTCCCCTGGCTTTTCTGTTTGTTTTTATTTCAATGAATGACTCCCAAGAGTGCCAACTATAACTCTGATCATTGGTTTGTATTTTTCTTTTGTTAATTCAGACCACAATATAAGGTCTGACTTGTAGTTGGATAATTCTTATTTATTAGTTGTGCCTATTTGGTCCTAAATAATTTGGGGAAATACCACCTGTAGGGTATTGAAAAATATTTCAATTTTTATTGTGCATACTCTATTCTATTTGTATTAGCTTGTGCTACAGATGAGGGTAGTATTCAATAATTAATTAATCGAAATAAATTGACAATAATTACTTTCATAGAGCTTGGTTTTGTATTCTCTAAGGCCCTTCGTACACTAGGCTACGCAAATCTTCGATACCCAAAGATTTTGGTCTCTAAGCGACTACCGCAATACAAATTCAAAGAGGTTCGTACACAGACATGCGTCGCCGACATTTTGTTCATTCGTCGCCGACGCCAGTCGCGCGCTACCTGCCGGTCGAGATCGTCGCTACTAATGTCGCTGCGATTTCCAAGATGGCAGAACAATTGACATAAATATTCAATTTGAATTTAGTATTTTTTTATACCACTAAGGTGGCAGACAAGCATACGGCCCACCAGGACCGGTGGTCACCGCAGGCTATGAACGTTTGCAACACGAAAAGAGCGACTCTCGCGCTGCCGACCCTGTAAAAACCTTCTAAGACCCCTTTTGAAGAACCCCATACTTTAGGCGTTTGGAAAAACCGAGGCAGGGAGATCATTCCACAACCTAAGCGTGCGTGGAAGAAAGCCCCTATCGGATCTAACCGTGCTCGAACGCTCCGGACGTAGAGTGTGAGGATGAAATCCCTGTCTGTGGCGAGCGGTGCGATGATAGAACGTAACTGTGGGCATCATATCAAATAAGTCCTCAGGACACACACCATTGTACAGGCGGTAGAACACGCATAAGGAGGCAAAGTCTCTCCTGTCGCGAAGAGGTTCCACTTCACCTGTAAGCATAGGATCGTTGACAACTCTCACGGCTCGCCTTTGCACCGAGTCAAATGGACGAGGCTGATATTCTGGTGCCCCCGCCCAGAGGTGACAGCAGTACTCCATGTGCGGCCGCACTTGCGACTTATACAGAAGCAGTGTTTGCGCTGCAGTAAAGTACCGCCGCGCTCTGCTGAGCACACCGAGCTTCTTGGACGCCGGCTTAGCCTCGTCCACCAAATGACTCCGGAATTGAACCTCTCTGGAAATGTCAACGCCAAGGATCCCAATGCTTTCAGAGATAGTGAGAGATGTGCCCTGGAATTATGGCGGTAAAGTAAATGGGGTTTTCTTAGCAGTGAATATACACGCTTGTGTCTTGGAAGGGTTAAACTGGACAAGTATCTGTTTGCTGTAATTTTTTTGTAGCTACAAACAGTCTACACTTAACATTTTTTTTTTATATGGTTGAACGCAGTATTTCCTATTACGACGATTTCTTTGCTTTTAGTAAAGATAGTAAGCCAAAATCATAGTTTCGTCACTTGTGTCAGACATTTCGTAAATTAAATTAGTCTGAGACGTGTTGTCGCTATGTCTACAGTGGCAGAATAGACAAAATTGCGTCTTGAGATATCTCGTGTGTACGGTTCGTGCGCTACTAAATATTCGCGACATAAGTTGACAACATTAGTATCGAAGATTTGCGTAGCCTAGTGTACGAAGGGCCTAAGTCTAAGGCCCTTCGTACACTAGGCTACGCAAATCTTCGATACCCAAAGATTTTGGTCTCTAAGCGACTACCGCAATACAAATTCAAAGAGGTTCGTACACAGACATGCGTCGCCGACATTTTGTTCATTCGTCGCCGACGCCAGTCGCGCGCTACCTGCCGGTCGAGATCGTCGCTACTAATGTCGCTGCGATTTCCAAGATGGCAGAACAATTGACATAAATATTCAATTTGAATTTAGTATTTTTTTATACCACTAACTAAGGTGGCAGACAAGCATACGGCCCACCAGGACCGGTGGTCACCGCAGCCTATGAATGTTTGCAATACGAAAGGAGCGACTCTCGCGCTGCCGACCCTGTAAAAACCTTCTAAGACCCCTTTTGAAGAACCCCATACTTTAGGCGTTTGGAAAAACCGAGGCAGGGAGATCATTCCACAACCTAAGCGTGCGTGGAAAAAAGCCCCTATCGGATCTAACCGTGCTCGAACGCTCCGGACGTAGAGTGTGAGGATGAAATCCCTGTCTGTAGCGAGCGGTGCGATGATAGAACGTAACTGTGGGCATCATATCAAATAAGTCCTCAGGACACCATTGTACAGGCGGTAGAACACGCATAAGGAGGCAAAGTCTCTCCTGTCGCGAAGAGGTTCCACTTCACCTGTAAGCATAGGATCGTTGACAACTCTCAAGGCTCGCCTTTGCACCGAGTCAAATGGACGAGGCTGATATTCTGGTGCCCCCGCCCAGAGGTGACAGCAGTACTCCATGTGCGGCCGCACTTGCGACTTATACAGAAGCAGTGTTTGCGCTGCAGTAAAGTACCGCCGCGCTCTGCTGAGCACACCGAGCTTCTTGGACGCCGGCTTAGCCTCGTCCACCAAATGACTCCGGAATTGAACCTCTCTGGAAATGTCAACGCCAAGGATCCCAATGCTTTCAGAGATAGTGAGAGATGTGCCCTGGAATTATGGCGGTACAGTAAATGGGGTTTTCTTAGCAGTGAATATACACGCTTGTGTCTTGGAAGGGTTAAACTGGACAAGTATCTGTTTGCTGTAATTTTTTTGTAGCTACAAACAGTCTACACTTTACTTTCTTTTTTATATGGTTGAACGCAGTATTTCCTATTACGACGATTTCTTTGCTTTTAGTAAAGATAGTAAGCCAAAATCATAGTTTCGTCACTTGTGTCAGACATTTCGTAAATTAAATTAGTCTGAGACGTGTTGTCGCTATGTCTACAGTGGTAGAATTGACAAAATTGCGTCTTGAGATATCTCGTGTGTACGGTTCGTGCGCTACCAAATGTTCGCGACATATGTTGACAACATTAGTATCGAAGATTTGCGTAGCCTAGTGTACGAAGGGCCTAAGTCTACCATGATTTGACAGATCTTAATGCTTTTGATTCAGGTTCCAGATACCTGTTACCTGAAACCAATTTAAAAGGTTACCTGTTTCTTATTGTTTATTTATTTACTTTAAATAGGTACACATACAGATGAAAGCCACAGTAAAACATTAGGAGAAAGTTGGTTACATTGTAAGGTCTAGACTCTAGATAGAAATCAAACTATAGAAGCTAACATACTTATCTGAACAACTAATGAAAACTTACTGAAATTCCTATTAATATTATAAATGCGAAAGTAACTTTGTCTGTATGTCTGTGTTACTTTTCACGCCTAAACTGCTGAACTCATTTTGATGAAATTTGGCATAGAGATAGTTTGAGTCCAAGGAAAAGACAGGCTACTTTTTAAAAGACTGCGCAAAAGGAGGGTAATGTTTTACGCGGAATAAATGTATAAATGCTAAAGCCAAAACAACTGAAAACATAACTCGGATAGTATGAACACTGTGCATTTCTTATATCTGTGATGAACCAGTCCACGTCATAATTTCGAAATAATATAATTTCGAAATAATTCCTTGAATTTATCATCGCCGAAATGAGCGTTCGGAATTTTGAGGGTCGGCCAGATTATTTCGAAATTATGACGTGGACTCGTGATGAACCCTTTGTATGTACTGGGAGAATTTAGAAGAAGAATATTCACATTTTAAACCATATTATATGTGTGACTAGCGACCCGCCCCGGTTTCGCACGGGTGCAATGCTGATACTAAATACAAATACTATTTAACGCCTTGTCTCTTTAGACACGGATCTGTGCACGCGATTAACCCGGAAACGTCATAAGGACGGCCCACGTGGTATGAGCAATAGTGGTTAATGGATGTTATTATACATATAAACCCTCTTCTTCAATCACTATACTATCTATTAAAAAAACCGCATCAAAATACGTTGCGTAGTTTTAAAGATTTAAGCATACCTACATAGGGACAGGGAAAGTGACTTTGTTTTATAATATGTAGTGATAAATCATTACAATACATAACATTACCTATCGAAAGTGGTGTAGTGCATTTGGTGTTAAGATTGGTGGCTTTCCTCTGATGTTAATGCCCCTGATAGATAATGAGGCCTAGTAGTAATAACATTAACATCTTATTTCAAATTAAGTTAAGTGCAAATAGTACATTCAGTTCTAACCAGGCATTATGCCTGGTTCATTTATACTAATCCAAGTGGTATTCATTTATACTAATCCAAATAAAATCAACTGCAAATGTAACTATTTCATTCATTTATAGATAATGTCGGAACAACAAGTTGGCTCAGCACCCGCCTCAGCGGCAGCCTCTGCTACCAGCGTTGCTGAAGAACAGCAGCGTTCTGGTTCCGGCTCTGGAAGTGTGTCAGCTTTAGGTAAGTGCTGCTGCTATCTCTTTTTTCCTGGCTTGATAATTTGTTTAGATAAATAGGCGGGTATATGCTATAAGTACTTGCTTTAAACCATTATTAAATCAATCAAATCAAATCAAAAATATATTTATTTCACATAGGCATTATACAGATGTGCTTGCAAAACGTCCAGAATACAAAACAAAAACTCTACCACCAGTTCACAAGGCGACCCACCTGAGAAGAACTGGCAAGAAACTCAGCGGGTTGTTCTTTTTTTTTGCTCTATTTACAATTTTAAGAATCTAAAAACTAGGCATTTTAACAATTTTTTTGAGAATCCAGCAGAGCAGGGCATTTCCAGGCTTCCTTATCCAACAAATAATCATTGATTGTATAGTAGCCCCTGCAGTTCAATTTACTTTTAACAGATCTTTTAAACTTATTAAGGGACATACTTTTAATTTCGTCTGGAAGCCTGTTGTAAAAGCGTATACAGTTACCCATGAAAGAATTGCTGGTTTTGTGCAATCTGCTATGAAAAACAGCAAGGTTATTTTTATTTCTAGTGTTGACATTGTGTCTATCACTTAACTTAGCGAAACTATGTAGATTTCTTTGTACATACTTAAGGTTTTCAAAAATATATTGTGATGCTACAGTAAGAATATTAACCTCTTTGAATTTTTGGCGCAGAGAGACCCTTGGACCTAGTCTATATATAGCTCTTATGGCCCGCTTTTGTAAAATAAAAATTTTATTTATATCTGCAGCATTGCCCCACAGTAGAATACCATAAGACATTATACTGTGAAAGTAACTGAAATAAACTATTCTAGCCATATCTACATCAGTCAAGTGCCTTATTTTTTGTACAGCAAATGCTGCTGAACTTAATCTACTAGCTAGTTTTACAATATGTGGACCCCATTGTAAACCAGCATCAACCGTTAACCCTAGGAATGTGGTTTGTTCCACAAGTTCCAACTCTCGACCATTAAGTTGAACATTGGTTTCTGACTGTGCTACATTAGGCAAGGTAAATTTAATACATTTAGTTTTATTATCATTTAGTTTAAGATTGTTAGTGTTAAACCAATGAACCACTTTCAAGATTGCGTTGTTGACATCGTCATAGTTATCTATTTGTCTTTTAACTTTGAAAATCAAAGAAGTATCATATGTATTGTGTAATCTGACTAGAAAGGAACAATGTTTACTCATAGGTACTTCTTTAGTTACATTTAAAACTAGGTAGTTAAGCAGCACTTCGCATCATCTCAGTGCAGACTAATGTTATAAAAAGGTGCTTTTATCAGAGATCTAACAATCTATTATTGAGAGAGGAAACATGAGGCTAGTCATATAGTCATAGAGATTATCACAGGACACTGTCACCTAAACAGGCATCTGACAGTACTATAAGTGAAGGATGACCCAATATGCCCAGAATGCCAGGAGGATCCACCTATTGGCTGAGTGCCCAATGTATTTGCTAAGCAGATGGAAAATAATGGGAATAGATATAATCAAACAAGAAGATCTGAAGAATCTGAAGGTGGATCAGATAGTACGGCTCTGCAAGGAAACCGGAAGATTTAAGGTACCCAAACACATCCCTTGGAGCAGCAGAAGGGCGGTCGGGTCGTGTTTTTTATGTAGTTGACAGAATTGAAAATCATTTGTATGGAGTTTCTGCCCTGTGATAACGGATAAGTTCATGCATGACACATAGAATAAACCATATCTAAATCAACCTCTCTGGCCAGTGTGGTACAGTAAGACGTGTCAATCACTCTCCTATGGTCTAATTAATAAAGGCTTTCTTCCGCGCACGCTTAGGTTGTGGAATGATCTCCCTGCCTCGGTGTCCCCAAACGCAAACAGTATGGGGTTCTTCAAAAGGGGTCTTAGAAGGTTTTTACAGGGACGGCAGCACGAGTGTGGCGCCTCGGGTATTGCAATTCATTCATAGGCTGCGGTGACCGCCAGTCTTTCTGGTGGGCCGTATGCCACCTTAGTGGTATAAAAATAAAAAGTTCGGTAGTCGACTGAGATAGCCTGATTTGATTGATTTATGATTGTTACCCAAGAACAAAGGTTGGCCAAAAGGTTAGCATGACAGTTCTCCACATAGATTCAAAAAGTTAATTTCATTATTTTCTCTCAATTTTCAGCAAGCCAGCAAGGCAGCCAGGTATCTGAAGAGAAACTCTACGGAGGTTGCGAGGGTCCTAATGCCATGTACGTGAAGCTTATCTCCTCTGACGGGCACGAGTTCATCGTCAAGAGGGAACATGCCCTCACCTCGGGCACTATTAAGGCTATGTTGAGCGGACCTGGACAGTTTGCTGAGAATGAGGCTAATGAAGTTAACTTTAGAGAGATACCGTGAGTATTGGACTTTCTTTAAAATGAGTTTCAGGTATTTCAAGGAGCAATTTGACCCAGAGAGTCATATATTTTATGCTAGAATTCCCATACATACATATAACATGTTATATTACATAGAACACGTCAATAGGCTCACTACCTATTACGTGGGACATAAAACTATAAGGTGAAATGTGGACATATACTATGCCTCTACCTACCCCTTCGGGGATAAAGGCGTGACTATATGTGTGTATGTATGTAGAATTTCCATTTGTACTTATTTATTTGTTATGGTCTTTTTAAAAGACCTCGAAAAGCGCTCAATGGTATTTAAATTAAAACACAAATCATTTATAGTTAACGGAATAGACACATTGTTCTATGGAAGCTGCATTTTATTTAGCCCTTAACATTCACGCTGCTCATTAGCACGTTTTGAGTAGTCACACTGTGACGCACCATTACCTGTTATTGTTTTCTAAATCCCTCAATATTTTTAGGGTTCCGTACCCAAGTGTAAAATCGGGACTGTATTGCCGTCCGTTTGTCTGTCTGTCCGTTACGAGGCTGTATCTCAGGAACCGTGAAAGCTAGAGAGCTGAATTTTTTGTAGACTTATTCAGAAATACCATTACTTACCTACCGTTTACTTAAAATACTTTGTCTTTCCATTGCAGCTCTCACGTCCTCCAAAAGGTTTGTATGTACTTCACATACAAGGTGCGCTACACAAACTCCTCTACCGAAATCCCTGAATTCCCGATTGCCCCGGAAATTGCTCTCGAACTACTCATGGCTGCCAACTTCTTAGATTGTTAAGCGACTTACTTTTGGTCGACTGGCGCTAGTGTTGCAAGAGATCAGTGCGGGATAATTTTAATATTTCGATGGATTTGGGTAACCAGAACCATTTTGAAAATCTCCGTACCTAAATATGTGTAAATTAAATTTATTAAATCAAAATAACTGGTTAATTATTGGTCTGTGGTAATACTGACAATAGTGTTGGTCTCACTTAATAAATAAATCTAATACCGTCACAATAAAAGAATGGTTCTTTCCTGTATAAGTGTCGTTATACATTAAGAGAACCGTTTTTTGATTTCCAAAATTACAACAGTGACATCCACACATAATAAGTATCTCTGCAATCCGAGCATAGCTGTAATCTAGGATAATGAAATATCACCTAGATTCAAGATTCTTTTTCATTATGCTACTAGCGCAGAACATGTTCTTATGATAATAATCTAAATGGTATAACGATCTCGCGTCATGGTATGTCCGGCAACCACTTCGACCAAGTAATAATATAGACGGGCCCGTCTATAATTTGTTTTGAAAACGTTAAAGTTAGCGCATGAGCTCACTCGGCCGTAGTCGGTGTTATTTTTCCGAAGGCGAAGCACGTGTGGCAAGATAAGATTTTACGCAAGATGCCTTCCTGTGCGTTTCTGAAGTGTAAACACTACCCTAAATTCCAAAAAAGAATGTATGTGTGCATGTCGTGTCGTTGCTGCAATATCTTTGTGTGTGAACTAGTGTCACTTTTTGAGTTCGTAATGTATGACGTGGGCTCGTCTATACTATTACTTGGTCGAAGGGTAACCACGTAAACCCAGGTTGCATATTCAACGAGTCCCAAGCCAGGACACATTTCCTCAAAAAACATCAAAGATATTACTTTCCGTTCTCGCTTCAGAGGCCAGACAAATTTTAATGTATTCAAATTGAGTTAGCGTGTTATGAATTACATTGTATCAACGCCATCTAGTGGTCAATTAGAGAACTTTAAATAAGAATAATTTTAATGAAACTGTTATACAGTGGGAGTCAACGCAACAATATGAATTAATTAAAGTAACAAAAAAAAAACAGTATATGACAGACATATTAGAAAAAGGGGTCATCCTCGGAATCTAACGTAATAAGCGAAGTTACTAGCTAGCTAGCTGTACCCCCTGGCTTGGCCCATGTCACACTTCGATATCGCGTTGCATCCCACACTAGCCCATAGCCCTTAATCAGTTTTCAAATATATTCATACAAACTTTTATCATCTATTTTACACCCTTAAGGGTAGAATTCGATTGCCCAATGTGAAGGCTTTTATGGCTATATGTGATTTTTGTGATATTTTTAATGGTATAAAAGGGGTATACAAAAATTCTGTTTATTCCGTTAAATTCCGAGGTGACATGACTAGTTGAGTGGATTATACAGGGTGTCCCGAAAAGAACGGACAATCCTGAATACCTGATTAAATAGCTATCAGACTCTCAACAAATAAATGGAGGATTCAAATCAGTAATAAATCAGCTAAGTAAATCTATCCATTGAGATTACTGTAAGCTAATTAAATATTGTATGTTAATGATATGGCATCATTTTTTATTTAGTTTCTAGCTTGCAAGCATTTATCACAAAAAAAATTGTGGTCAAATATCCGTATGTGCGTCCCAGATGGTTTGATGATATATTTCCTGGCTGAATATGGCTGGTAGTACTAAGCAAATTTTTAATACCTCTGAAATACAAACTTAGGCATCTTTGTAGGTGAGTATTTTCGTTTTGTAGTCGCAATTCTGATAGTGAGGATTTATGAAATAAAATAATTTGTATAATGTAACCTTCGTCACTCTCTACTACTAATAAAATAATTAGCTTTTGTTATTAACCATATTGAAGCATGTATAAATGTATTTTGAACTATTCAATCTACTGATTTTGAAATAATGTGAACTCATTTAGGCTGAGGCCGCATTTGCTGTTACCGCAGGCGGTTTCTGACCTCAAAATGTCAAATTCTAACCTCGAAATGTCAAATTCTAACCTCAAAATGTCAAAACCAATGAAACCGAGCATGGTTTTGACATTTTAAGGTTAGAAACCGCAACCGTCAACCGCAGTGCGGCCTCAGCCTAAAGCCAGTATGTAATATGGCGTAGCTACATAGACACTCATTCGTCATTTTACGATTGGTCTATGGTTCCATGATCTTTTTTTTTTGTAAAATGGCGGGAAGGTCACTGTAATGTTCGAAAACGCGTGGGTGGCCCGTGCGTAGTAAATAAAGTTCAGTGCGATTGGATGCATATACGTATTTGGAAATGTCTTTATAGCTACGCCGCAATAATTTGAGCCAGTTTATAATGGGCACTCCACATTCTTGCGAGAACGCTAGAAAAGCACGAGAATGTGGATGTGATTCTCGCTTTGTTCTCTGAACAGATGTTCTCGCTCAGATACTCGTGAGAATGTGGAGGACCTATAAGACTAAGTTAACATGGGCTCATAAAAGAGTCCACTGTCAAGTTTGAATATTGTACTAGAGATTTTATAAATGTGTAAATTCTACTTATAACCCATATAGTTAGCTAAAAAGGTAATGTCTATAATGTAAAAGAAATGTCTTCTGGCCGTCTCAAACTAGGCATGCTATCGCCAGGAGAGATAGACTAATTTATTTTCTAAAGCGTTCCTTTTTGTTGTTAATTGTAAGACTCAATTTCGTAGGTACTCGTAATTTTGTTGTGTAAATCTGATGAAGCACTTATTTATTTTGCCGAGCGTCACTTCTCGATAACAAAATCGTAATGTTTTGCTTTTTATTTTATTAATAAACTGAAAATTGTGCAAAATCTGTTTTATTTTGTCACTAACCTGCAAACTTCGAAGAAGTGTTACGTGCCCACAGAGCATCTATTTCCGCATTAAAATACATAAAAATCGTATCAGCTGTTTTCGATGTGACACATTTATGGATTTGTAAATGGGATGTGGCGTGCGTGAAACTCTGACGTCACGCCTTCGTCTTGGGCCTGCTTCTGTAAGGACTCCCGCCGCAAAGTAATCCGTCGATACAAGATAGCGGGACAAAATTATTTGGTTACCTACTTGACGCGAGGATAAAGTCGACGTTTTATGTGTATCAGTGTATTTAAGGCGCGGAGGGCGCAGGCACGGCGACGCCTGTAAAAGCGCCGAGTAGACGTCGAACGGGGTGTGCGTTCGCGCAGCGGAATGTTGTTGAATTTAAAGGTTTTTATTATGCAGATATTTAGTATATGACGTCGTGTAATTGTGTATGGTAAAAAGAAAATTGTGTGTGCAGCCATTGTGGAGAAATTCGCCAAAAACTGATTCCGCTGGGCGAACGTTGTCCTAGCGGAACTTTTTTTTAAATCCATGCACTTAAAAGGAAAAAAATGTGCCCAACAATTAGTGTGTATTTGTGTGTAATTGTGTATGTATGAATAAAATTAGTGTATGCATAAGCTTCGGAGAAATTCAAGTTTCCGCTACGCCAACGTTTGGCCATTTGCTAGTTTTCATATAAAGCGCTTATATAGAGAGCTGTAGATTTTTACATACGTTGTTTTGAATTTGTTTATATTTGTTTAAAATACAGATTTAGAAAAAAATGTAGGGTTTAAAAGATAAAAATATAAACGTAAAATACGCTTATTAGGTCGTAGTTCGTAAAGTATACACTTTGGGGTCTAGATTTTCACGTTTATACAAACCATGTAAGTGCCTGCAACATGTTGCCAAGTATCAATGATGTTCCGTTAGTAATTAAAGGGTTATAGGACAATTTACCATGAATAGATCACTGTTTACAAAGCAGTCAAATATCACGGCGTTCTAAAGGAATTGCATAGTAAAATGTATTCCAATAATTAGTTTATTAATTCAACTACTCACATGCAAAATTTCATCTCATCAAATTCAGTGATTAAAGAGAAACAATTAAAATACTGACAAAATATCGAAAGCCTACATAACCCGACCAAATTCGAATGGCTACAAAAAAGCGGCCGTGCCATATATCTAAGTAACGCTCTTAACCTTCCAGTATAGTATTTATTATTATAGTACAGTTGCGTACACAAGCGTTAGGAAAAAATTAAACAATTGCATTTCTTGAATGAAAAATATTTTTTAATAATAACGCCACCATCTACGATAAAAATAAATCTCCCATTAACAAGTACTTCTCTAATTAAACATCTGTGTACAAAAATATTTGTAATTACATAAATAATTATGTATTTATTATTTATTTCTCGCCACCTGTTACGTAAACATATAATAATTATGTATTTATTATTTATTTCTCGCCACCTGTTACGAAGAAACCCATAAATGGTGAAATGTGGGTGACACAGAAATGTCACACCTCTGCCTACCCCTTCTGGGACAACAGCCGTGAGCATATGAATTAATGAATGAAAATACAGCTCTTTGGTACTAATCATGACAATCCTTGGGCGCGCGCCCTAGTAATGGCAGAACTTGGTATACAACTCATGTGCGCGCACAGGCGCGTGTATTTTGAGCGTATCGGGAGCGCAGCTGAGGTGCTTGTCATGACTAGTCCCTTGTTTATAAAAACTTAACGTTAACAAACGCTTGCTGAACATAGTCTGTCATTGGTTTGAGACAACAATAAATAAATAAATAAATATTCACGGAAATCTCACACAACGCTATCTGATCCCAAAGTAAGCTAGGAATAACCTGCTTTGTGTTATGGGTATCAAGACCACGGATATTAATACTTATATTCTTTTAAATACATACATATTATACATAGAAACACCCAGACTCTTGAGGCAAACATTCATGGGTCACACAAATATTTGTCTCCGGTGGGAATCGAACCCACGACCTCCAGCGCCGCAGGCGGTATCACTACCGACTGCGCCACAGAGGCAGTCAATAATAGAAATAAAATGTGTTTTAACTAAAATAGGTTTAATAAACGATTATGAATATGAGGGTTAGGATAATAATTATGTATTTCGAGCTTCAATAAAAATTTAAATCACTGATCACATATAAATTATATCGAAACAATAATTTTGTTATCACCTGTACCAATTCAAAACCGGTATTAGACTGTACATTTTAGAATGTTACCTAAATATATTGCGATGCCGCTTTTATGTCGTCATTCGAACTTGGTCGGGTTATGTAGGCTTTCGATGCTTTGTCAGTATTTTAATTGTTTCTCTTTAATTACTGAATTTGATGAGATGAAATTTTGCATGTGAGTAGTTGAATTAATAAACTAATTATTGGAATACATTTTACTATGCAATTCCTTTAGAACGCCGTGATATTTGACTGCTTTGTAAACAGTGATCTTTTCATGGTAAATTGTCCTATAACCCTTTAATTACTAACGGAACATCATTGATACTTGGCAACATGTTGCAGGCAAAGACTTCTATATAAAGAGGTAGACATGCCCTACGCACCAATTTTTGAAGCGTATAAACTGAGCTAGTTAGCGCGGTTGCGCGCAGTTCGCGCTGACACTATGTCACTGTCGTATCTCCCACGATTTAACAACAAAATTGTATTTTTAACGTGGAAAAGTACATAATTATCGACATAAAAGTGCTTAAGACTTTGTAGTTTACGAAGGAGCACAAATTTATTTGGTAATTACGCACAATTTATGCGTAATTAATTATTTTTCATCAATTTTATGATTATTCTTAATCGTATTAACCCACCAAATTGTACAGGCCTAACTAATCTGACGACCTCAATGCTTTTGTTGTACTTCGTATTTTGACAGCATAATACTTGCTGAATATGCCAAGCGAGCGTCGAATTACGGAATTGACATAATTCCGGAATTCCGATCAAAATCTAATATCGTTCTCAATTCCGGAATTGGCGAGATCAATACCGGTATTTCGATATTGAAAAAAAAAATATTTCCGCTTTTTTAATTTCATTACAAACAAAAATGTAGATTATATGCTTCTTATGCAATTTACACATACATACATACATATGGTCACGCCTTTATCCCCGAAGGGGTAGGCAGAGGCATATTATATGCCCACATTTCACCTTTGTATAATTTGTCCCACGTAATAGGTGGTGAGCCGTATTGCCGTGTATGCAATTTAATTACCTTTAATTGCTACAATGTTGATAATTTAGGATTACTCTATTAAAAATTAATTCGATTATGAACCTACTTAGGTATTAATCATTTTATTTGATGATATTTCTAAAACCTACTAAGAAAGTAAATCCATAAAATTAATGGTATTTGATAGAAAACATACTATTTAAATAATAATAATATTATTGATGACGTTTTTGTATTTTTTTACATTTAGACTTCAATTTATAGTGCGAACTTAGACTAGCTCTGACTTATGCTACGAGTTAAATTTAACTTTGATAGAAACGCTGTAAGAATTTGACAGAGGTCTCGCTTAGCATAGTTCTAGTAGTTCTGACGGAACTCATGGGGCCCGTACCTTATTATTAGGGGCAAACTTTGCCCCAAGGTTGTAACACTAAGATGATCAGTGTTACTCACCAACTAGCGCGAGGTAGCTATGCAGAGAACTCTATCCCAGGGCGCCTTATTTCTAAGTTTCCAGTCTGTGTGCAAGGGTAGGCTAGGGCTCTCACGAAAACAGACAATAGGGTGTACACACATATATTTACTAAGTACACAGAGATACACAGAGACACACAGAGAGCTTATTCACTGATAGACACAAATATCACAGGTACACAGAAGTAAAATCAGGGCTCAGGTATTAATACTACTAGGCTACACATAAGTAGTGGATTTACTGGCCTGCAGAGTGAGCTGAGTGAGAGTGACTGCCTGTTGTTACTGCCAGGTGATGACGGCAGATACCTCTCACATGAGAAGCTCGTGTAGTCCGCACTTCCACGTTGTCGCACCACGTGCAGCCCACTAACTTATAGGTGCGGCACCAAATATCTCATCCGGCAACTAGCCCCGTAGTAAAAAACCCTGTCATGAAAGAAACGACAAATTAAGATCTTGGCTGCGCGACAGACGACAATCGACCCGCTTTGCAAAAGAAGAAGTGACTCACCAGTTTTCTGGGTAAAATGTAGCAAGATGCAATGCAGCAACCCAATCACAGCCCGTTAGGCCACGCGAGGTAACAAATAATCGCGCTTGAGCGAAAAACTGATTCGCGGCACAGTCTCAGAACAAAAGCCAAAGGACCTCCAACTACCCCAAAGCAGGTCTCGGTCAAAAGTCCTGTCTTTCACGAAAAATCTTAACAAACCGCGTTCCTTTAAATGCGAAACGCTTCGTCACCGAACTTATGACATCCTGTCATTCTGACAGCAGAAATGTCACCACTGACAACCGATTAAAAAAAGATAACTCGATAAGGCTGCTTTCACATCCTAAATACTGCATCTATAGAAAATAAATGCTACAACCACCCCCCCTTTAATAGTATTTCCTGCGGATATGACACGCTGGAAATACACAATAAAGAAAACAGAAAAGTACTGACTAATAAACAAAGACAACCAGCTAGGTCCTTCAAACACCAGCTGACTACGACCATTACAATACCAAAGAAAGATCCTCCTATGTACCTAACTAGACACTGACTCGTGTACCGGTTAGGCTAAGTAACTAGAGTCTAATGCCCTTCATAGAAAACGAATGCTCCCTTTACTCACTGCCGATACCCTAACACTACCCAAGCTCTCAGGATAATGTAGAGTACTAAGAAGCGAATGAGAGAAAAACGCTCGGTGCGGTGCATAGAAGAAACTACAACGTGACAATTTAAAGTCACGTACACATATAGAAATACAAACAAAAGATTAAAATAGTCTTACATAATGATCACATAGCACTGGTTTAATAAACTAGAGAAATAGTGCTATGTAGTTACGTTAGGTATTGGAGACTGCTCCTCCTGATACTTCAGGATGTCCTTGATATGGTACTCCCCAAGATCCTTACCGTCCAGATCTGACAGCCTATATACTAAAGGGGATCGTTTAGCAGTCACCACACATTTAAGGAACTTAGGAGCTAGCTTAGCAGTAAAATTCTTGGCCTTGTTGGACAGGTAGAACGTGCGTTTGTAAACTATCTGTCCCACTTTCAGCTCTACATGCCTTTTTCTGAGGTTGTAATACTTTTCATTACGCTGGTGGGCAACGTTCAAATGTTTCCTCACCTGGTCGTAAATGCGTTGTATTTCTCTCAGCTTGACACCGAAGGCTGATGGATCGTCTACAGAGACTGAAGTAGGATGGCACGCGATATCTGTCTGCCTGTACAGCACTCCATCCCCAATAAATTCCCTACCATGTACCAAAAAGTAAGGGGTGAAACGAGTTGCTTCGTTAACTGCAGTGTTTAAAGCACACTGTATCTCAACCAAGAACTGATCCCAAGACTTGTGTTGTGACTTCACATAGCATGAGATCGCTTGAACCACATTGCGAATAGCTCGTTCCGCCTGATTAGTTTGGGCATGATACCTAGGGTTATAATATATATTAGGTACATTGTATTTAGCCAACAGATCCTTAAATGGCTTACTCACAAACTGAGGGCCATTATCCATGTAAATAGTCTTGCAGACTCCGTGCACGAGAAACACACTCTTCTCTATGAACCTCGCGACTACAGCGCCTGTGGCAACCCGAACAGGGCACAACATGACGTATTTGCTAAAGTAGTCGGAGACCACGATCAGGTGTACGTTTCTATTGCTCGAAGTGGGAAAGGGACCAAGCAGATCGACAGAGATAGCTTCGAATGGCTTCGAAACCCGCTTCGGGCTACCCATTAGGCCGGGACGAGACGTATTTACGGGTTTGTACTGCTTGCATGTTTCGCAATTCCCAACATATTCTTTGACGTCCTCGTACATCTTGGGCCAGTAATAATTTAGGGCTAACCTTTTATGCGTCTTCCAAACGCCACCATGGGCACTAAGTGTGTCATCGTGGTACTTAGAGAGCAGGGGCAAGCGATCCTCCTGAGGTACCACCAGCTTCCAGTCAAAGTCTGAAGTCAAAGAATATTTATTTTTAGTTAACCTATACTATATATATATTAGTTGTCACGAATGTCATAATTTGGTGACTTCCTAGGGTTCTTCCGAACACTATTCATGGTGTGGTCATACCACGGGTCTTTAGTGGGTACTGCATCGAGGGAATCAATTTTGATACGAGACAGAGCATCAGGTACAACGTGGTCTTTACCTTTTCGATGCTCTATGTCAAAATCGAATTGACTGAGCCTCATGCTCCAACGTGCTAGACGACCCGTGGGATTTTTTAGCTTATGGAACCACAGAAGAGATGAATGATCCGTGACGACCGTACATTTTTGGCCTTCGACGTACTGTCGAAATTGTTCCAAAGCGAAAATCACGGCCAGAAGTTCTCGCTCAGTTGTGCTGTAGTTCACCTCGTTCTTGTTGAGAGAACGGCTACAGTAGGCGATAGGGTGCTCAACACCATCGTGAGTTTGTGTCAGTACAGCAGCAACTGAGTAAGCTGACGCGTCACTAAGAATGCGGAAGGGCATCTCAAAGTTAGGCATTTTTAATATAGGGGCAGAAACCAAGGCTGACTTTAGCAGGTTAAAGGACTGTTCAGCCTCAGGGGTCCATTCGAACTTAAGGTTCGTAGAAGTGAGTTTGCACAGAGGTTTACTAATCTTCGAGAAGTTGTTAACAAAGCGACGATACCAGCCGGCCATTCCCAGAAATCTCTTAACCTCCTTAGGGTTAGAAGGGGTGGGATAGTTGAGGATAACCTCAACTTTACCCGGGTCTGTCCGTAAGCCATGTTTGTCCACATAATACCCCAGGTATTTGAGTTCACTCCGACAAAAGTGGGATTTTTTCATATTAATAGTTAGGCCAGCATCCTTGAGTTGCTGATAGACTCTATGTAAGAGCTCTACATGCTCCTCAAAGGTGCTGGACACACAGACTATGTCATCCTGAAACGCAAATACCTTGTTGTCGAACTCGGGACCAAACAGACGGTCCATGAGGCGTTGCATCGTGGCACTGGCACCGACAAGACC
This sequence comes from Miltochrista miniata, assembly GCA_933228765.1. Lineage (NCBI taxonomy): Eukaryota > Metazoa > Arthropoda > Insecta > Lepidoptera > Erebidae > Miltochrista > Miltochrista miniata. Next base: position 12,105,584 of record OW121769.1, read on the forward strand.
GAAGCACATGGAATTGTAATGGAACAATCCTCTCCGGGGAACCGTAAAAGCAGTCTTCTCAGCAGACTGGAGTGAGTCGAATGGAATCTGCCAGTAGGCCGCACTCAGATCTACAGAGGTTAAATACTTAGCATTATTAAGATGGTCTAAGATTTGATTGATATAGGGTAAGGGGTAGGCGTCACTCTTAGACACAGAGTTCAGCTTGCGAGAGTCCAAGCACAATCTGAGGTCGCCGTTCGCCTTCTCCACCATGACCACTGGAGAGTTCCAGGCGGACTGAGACGGGGACACTACTCCCATCTCCAGCATTCGGTCCAGCTCGGCTTCCAGGGCCTTCTGCTTAAGGGGAGAGAGCGGATAATAACGCTGCTTGATCGGCTTGCTGTCACCAGTGTCAATGACATGGTGCACAAGTGAGGTCCGACCTAAACCCACCTTATCAGTGTTCAACGAGTCGAACTTTTCAATGACCTCGTTGATTACACACCTTTGTTTAGTTGTCAGGTTGTCGTAATCCTCGAGGCCACCGTTAAGGGACACAGACTCTATAGGATTATTATCACTAAAGCTATCAAGACTAATATTTTGTAAAATTAACTTATCACTTAACTTAAATTGTTGCCAGAAATCCACTCCAAATATCATGGAGGTGGTTATACCTGGGACAACATAGAACTTGACAACTCGGATAACCGAATTGTACTCAATTGGCAAAGAGATACAACCCAGACATTGCAAGTGAGTGCTGTCTGCAGTTGTAATACGAAAAGTAGGATTGATACTCACAAGATCAAAACCCAGTTCCAAGAAGATGCGGTGCGCTCCCTTACCTAGTATAGAGCAGGAGGCACCGGAATCTAGAAGGCCTAAGACATTTAAATTTAAAACCTTAACAACTAGATACGGTCTAATGTCACTATCCCGTTTAGGAAACAGGACCTTATCAGAAATAGACTCAGATACAGAGTGATGCACAGAGTTCCTAATAAGGCCCTGGCCTACGCGTTTTTTGACTTGCTAGTACAGTGTGAGCAGTCTGGGGTCTTGACTCCTTTGAGACCAAACCGGAAACGACAGTGTCTGGCCTTCGGAGTGAGCTAAGAACGGCACACCGACTCGTCCGTCGAGGTAGCATCAAAGCGAGTGCTCCGGTACCCGCTGATGCATCGGCTGAGCTCTCGACCTGCCTTCCGAAGGTCTCCGAGTTGGAGGAGGCTCTTCAGTCAGGTGAGTTTTTGGCCAATAATAATTCTCGTCTTAGGGTGTCTATCAGGGCCAACTACTTATTGAGTAGGTTAGCTCGTTGTGGTCTGGATTGCCCCGACCTGGTGGATATTCGTGGTAGGCTAGTGAAGATCATTGTCGTTTCTTTCATGACAGGGTTTTTTACTACGGGGCTAGTTGCCGGATGAGATATTTGGTGCCGCACCTATAAGTTAGTGGGCCCCACGTTGGGCGCCAATTTCTAACACTAAGATGATCAGTGTTACTCACCAACTAGCGCGAGGTAGCTATGCAGAGAACTCTATCCCAGGGCGCCTTATTTCTAAGTTTCCAGTCTGTGTGCAAGGGTAGGCTAGGGCTCTCACGAAAACAGACAATAGGGTGTACACACATATATTTACTAAGTACACAGAGATACACAGAGACACACAGAGAGCTTATTCACTGATAGACACAAATATCACAGGTACACAGAAGTAAAATCAGGGCTCAGGTATTAATACTACTAGGCTACACATAAGTAGTGGATTTACTGGCCTGCAGAGTGAGCTGAGTGAGAGTGACTGCCTGTTGTTACTGCCAGGTGATGACGGCAGATACCTCTCACATGAGAAGCTCGTGTAGTCCGCACTTCCACGTTGTCGCACCACGTGCAGCCCACTAACTTATAGGTGCGGCACCAAATATCTCATCCGGCAACTAGCCCCGTAGTAAAAAACCCTGTCATGAAAGAAACGACAAATTAAGATCTTGGCTGCGCGACAGACGACAATCGACCCGCTTTGCAAAAGAAGAAGTGACTCACCAGTTTTCTGGGTAAAATGTAGCAAGATGCAATGCAGCAACCCAATCACAGCCCGTTAGGCCACGCGAGGTAACAAATAATCGCGCTTGAGCGAAAAACTGATTCGCGGCACAGTCTCAGAACAAAAGCCAAAGGACCTCCAACTACCCCAAAGCAGGTCTCGGTCAAAAGTCCTGTCTTTCACGAAAAATCTTAACAAACCGCGTTCCTTTAAATGCGAAACGCTTCGTCACCGAACTTATGACATCCTGTCATTCTGACAGCAGAAATGTCACCACTGACAACCGATTAAAAAAAGATAACTCGATAAGGCTGCTTTCACATCCTAAATACTGCATCTATAGAAAATAAATGCTACAAGGTGCTCAACTAACCCAGAGTGAGGATGGTCCTGGGTTCCCTGTTCTCATCAAGGCGGAAAACTGGTTCTGATCCGAAAGGCAAGGTGGTGCGCAGTCTACCCATCCGGAGATCGGTCGATCGTGTTGCTCCGTTGCGCAACTCTGGCCGATCCCCGATCAGTTGATCCCCAACAATGATACGCTTAAGGAGCTTGCATACCTCGTTAGGTATGCAAACTCCTTGAGCGTATCATTGCACTGCGCACAGTCGGGCACCTCACACGCGTGGGGCCAGATCTGGCGGAGAACCAGTTTGGTTTGCGTCAAGTCGCTTCACCGTGAATCATGCTCATTTAAAGACTGACGGAGGAAGTAACATCACAGGGTGAGGTGGTGTTGAAAGCGATGGCGATGTCAAGAGACACCGGCATCGTTTTAAACACCTTGCCCTGAAGCTGCGTTAAGGACGCGCTTATTTATCATGGAGTGCCTCCCTACTTCCGTCGAATTGTCTGGGCCTATCTTCCCGAGAGGGCCATAACTTACCCAAGCTGGCTAGGGCCCAGCCGGGTCAGCGAGATACGTCGTGCGGTGTTCCGCAGAGATCAGTCTTAAGACCGCTTTTGTGGAACATCGGTTACGATTGGGTGCTGCGTGGTCTGTTGCTCAGAGGCGGCATGTGTCGAGGATCTGGCAGCGAGGCAACTTGCGTCGTTGTTTAAATAAATTAATTATATTTCTAATTTATTCTTTTCTGGTGCAAGGAGGCGCTGGAGCGGGGTCGTAGGCCTATGTCTCCAGAAATCTAGGTTCGGCAGTTCCAGCTCCACAAGGAAACCGTGGAGACCTGGACTTGAGCAAGAAACCGAATCGCCACATCACATCACACAAGGGGGGAATCGCCGAATCGCCACAATCAAGGCGGTCAGACCGGTCATGGGACTAGAGAGGAGCCACGGTGCGGGTGCTCTGTCCTACCGGTTATCACAGATGCTTACCGGGCACGGGAGCTTCAGTAAGTATCTGTGACAAATACACCAGGAAACCACACCTGAGATCCAGCACTGCGAGGAACGCAGTGAGGACACAGTACTTCACACATTAGTGGAGTGCACAGCGTGGGCTTAAAAGCACCCGGTCCTCGTGGTAGGTCTGGACGTGGACATTTTCTCGCTGGAGACCATTGCGCGAGCTATGATCTCCAGTGGGAGTAAGTGGGATGCCACTGCGTCTTTCTGTGATCAGTTAATGCAGCGAAAAGTGATCGAGAGAGAACGCTCCCACCCGAATTCCGCATGTCTTTGGCCAAGACTATCGGCCTCCATAATCGGGGGCATGAGGACGGTGGTAGGGCTAATCGCCGTCCTTCCAAAAGCACGCCCAAGACGAAAGCGTGACGTGAAAGTTTCACGCACGCCACACGCCCTGAGATGCGGGATAACACCTGAACAAGCCCCAAATACGCGGGATAGCACACGAACCTCCTAGGTGAGGCCGCAGTGATAGTCAAGGTCTGTTTGTCTGTTGGATTCCCCACAGGGAATCCTGGGGTCATCCTTCTGAGGGCTTACCCGGGTCAACCGGAAGCAATAGTTAGGAAACGTGTGGTTTTTAGTTGGTTACGTTAAAATAAATAATTTTACTGGGAATCAAAGTAGTTTATCACTAATCACGTAGGACTGCCAGCTCCCGTTTCTTTTTTTACATATCACTATTTTGTACAAAACGAAACTTGATTGAGTTCCGGAATTCCGGAATTCAAATACTGAATATCGAAACCCAATTCCGGATCTGAAAAAGCGTCCGATATTCAAGCCCTAATGTGTAACTGTACACATCTTGTGTACTAAGATTTTGTAAAAATTACACATCAAAATGCAGTTACCTTTCACAGGTTATTTTAAGATTATTAGGTATATTAACTTTTTATGAGATTATTACATCATTCATTGACGAATATTATTACATTTTTTTGTTTCTATTAGCTTTCCTCAAGATCAACTACGTCAGCAAAAATGAGTTGAATTTGTCAGACTGGAGCAGTCGGAAAGCGATTGGATGCCCAATACCTATTCCAGAATATGCTATACAGGGTGTCCCACGGCTATGTCACATGGAGGGAAAGTAACTTAAATATTGTAGATGGAACATTTTACTGAAAGAAGACATTATTTTAATTTAAAAAACAATTTAAACTGCATTCATAGATTTTTAAATACTTACATGGTTGAGCCGGGAATCGAACCCGCTACACAAGAAAAAATAATCATCCCGTAGGTTTATCATACCGATCGAAAGGCTTCATCATAAGGATTGTTTTTGCTAAGTAACATAGTGTCAAAAATAAAAGGAAGACCATGTATTTTAACATTTGATGTGAAATTTTGTTCAGAAAAATGAAAAGCTGGCATCGCCGGTGTTCTCAATAAAGACTTTCGTCCCTGGATCGGGACAAATACGATGGCCGCCGAGATTCACAGATCTAATAATGTTAGATTTTTTATGGGGTTATGACATGATTTTTTTTTATACCAATAAGGTGGCAGACAAGCATACGGTCCACCAGAAGGACCGGTGGTCACCGCAGCCTATATTAAATGAAGTTTACAAGAAATGAAAATGTCCACGAGTTACAAACAGAACTTGGACATATTATTATAAATATCCACCACAGCAAGATCAAAAGATTGACAAGGAGTAAAATAATCAAAAGTGTGCGACTTTGTATTCAACAGTATGGGACTTTTGTATTAAAAATGCTAAAATTCATGGTCTTCCTTTTATTTCTGACACTATGTTAGTTAGCAAAAAATAATCCTTATGATGAAGCCTTTCGATCGGTATGATAAAGCTACGGAGTAATTATTTTTTCTTGTGTAGCGGATTCGATTCCCGGCTCAACCATGTTACTATTTAAAAATCTATGAATGCAGTTTAAGTTATTTTTTAAATTAAAATAATGTTTTCTTTCATTAAAATGTTCCATCTACAATATTTAAGGTACTTTCCCTCCACGTGGCATTGACGTGGGACACCCTATATAATAGTAGTAATAATTGCATTGATTTTTAAATAAACTAGGATTTGTCATTAATTTATTCCTGAATAATATAATAAGTGCTCAAATGACTAGTGAAAGTGGTTATAGAATATTACACACATTTAGTGTACCTACATTTCTTTTCATTAGTTCCAGTCTTATTTGTGGCAGGCAGAGCCACTCTTCCTTGTGGCCTTAATTAAATTTAATTATATGAAGATGACTGATTACTTATTGAATTGGGATTTTATTTAGCATAAACGATGTTCCTAAAAGTACCTAAATTAGGCGATGGTTTTCCTTAAAAACGTATAGATATTATGTTTGTTGAACTATGGAATTGTTAGACAAACTATTTTGAAAATAGTTATTCGTTCAGTAAAATAGTTCTGCAAACACCATTAAACAGTACATTTAATTTCATTTATTTAGTGTACATAATTAGTGTTCAAGTCAGTACTTATTTTTAGTTTGACTTTGAAATATTTTGTTCGGAAAAGGGGAATATTCAGATATCGATTAAAATACATGCCTTAATTAAATAGGTATATAATCAGTTTTTTAAGTTTATATTTAAATATGAACATCATTGGTAAATTTTGCATTTTATACCTTTATACCTACTTAACATTTTTCTGCAGTTTGTACGTGTGATACAGAATCGTAAAACTTCGAGGGTATTCGGTGGTACTCGGCTTGTAATTGGAGTCCATACGCCTTCTCTTTTACTCTTGTTCTATTTGTATATTGCTATTGCAGTTACAATTACGTAAGTATAGTTTATTAGTGAGTGTAGTTTTAGCAATGTGTGTGTATGAGGATTGCTTTTATGCTTTCGTTTCTTATAGTAGAGCGTATCTACCTCATTTTATATAGAAATCTTTGGTTGCAGGCACTTACATGGTTTGTATAAACCTGAAAATCTAGACCCCAAAGTGTATACTTTACGAACTACGACCTAATAAGCGTATTTTACGTTTATATTTTTATCTTTTAAACCCTACATTTTTTTCTAAATCTGTATTTTAAACAAATATAAACAAATTCAAAACAACGTATGTAAAAATCTACAGCTCTCTATATAAGCGCTTTATATGAAAACTAGCTAATGGCCAAACGTTCGCGTAGCGGAAACTTGAATTTCTCCGAAGCTTATGCATACACTAATTTTATTCATACATACACAATTACACACAAATACACACTAATTGTTGGGCACATTTTTTTCCTTTTAAGTGCATGGATTTAAAAAAAGTTCCGCTAGGACAACGTTCGCCCAGCGGAATCAGTTTTTGGCGAATTTCTCCACAATGGCTGCACACACAATTTTCTTTTTACCATACACAATTACACGACGTCATATACTAAATATCTGCATAATTAAAATCTTTAAATTCAACAACATTCCGCTGCGCGAACGCATGCAGAAATTGCGAGGCGCGGGCGAACACAGGGATGCATTTGTCATTGTAGTGTTTGATTTCATCACGAATAATGACGTCTTCTTCATCAGCTGATAATGATCTGCCAGCTCGGATGCATTTAGAGACCTTACGAGTACACAGAATCAAAAGATATGCGGTACTCCCTGTATGGCAAACAGGACGCATAGATTTTTCATTCTATTCAAAAAACTCAACTGGAAAATCTAATACACAATCCAGATCCACGAAGTATATAATGTCTCCGGTGTTTTAATACAATTCTGTCCAAAGTAAGTGAATTAACAGAAGTCAACGTAAGTGAATTGACAGAACTCGTCATGCTCATTTAGTACTTGGGCAACCAGCAATCAGTCACTCACAAAATTTTATGTTAAATTCTATTTCGTCACGCAATTTTGCATCTAAATTCGTTCCTGTGTTCACTACGTCATGCCGCTGCTAACAGCGGGTGCGAGAAGGATGAGCAAGCGGCGACCGCGCGCCGCCGTCTCTATTTGTGCGGCACCACACCCGTTCTATACATTTTGTATGAAATATGACTAAAGGGGCCCGTGCCGCCAAACACGTTCTCGTGTTTTCAGACATTTTGTCTCAATGATAATTGACAATTGGTTCAATAACTAGCTGCGTCTACCTGCTTGTTAAATAGCGTCATGACGCTGCAATAAAATTCGTCCTACGCTGTTATAAAAGGCCTCAGTCCGTCAGTCAACCGGTTAGACGATAATTCTCCCGTCATTCTGAGCAGACTGATGGACTGAACTGACGCCAGACTGAGCGTGTAACCCATGACTATGTCTTAGACTCAATTTCGTACTCGTCATTTTGTTGTGTAAATCTGATGAAGCACTTATTCGGTGGCGCATTCCGTAGTGTAACCAACTGCTGCGCTGAGATCCTCGGTTTGATTCTCGGGTCGGTCCAAAAATTTGTGTGATCCACAAATTTGCTTGCGAATTTGGATGTTTTCTATGTATCTTAATAATTTGTATCTATGTATTTAGAAATATTTAAGTAGATACCTACCTACCTAAGTTTATCAGTCGTCTAGATGGGTTGCGCCAAACAATTTTGAACAAAGCGCAAAATAAAGTGATGAGAAACTAAATACCAAATCTTCAACCACTTTCGCAGAGAAAATCATCACCTATATTCGTAGCGAGGCCGCGAGGGATAAACCAATATCTAAACTACTTGGATTGCCTGTGTGGGAAAGGACATCGCTGAATGTTTTCCGCTTGTGAAATTGATCTTATAACTTCTAATAACAAAACGCTCCTTTTAAGAAAACTCCCTCCGTGCCACCTCTTTCTGAGCATTTCATGCTCGGAGCAAGACGCAGCGACATCTCATCTCACTTACTCCCGTTGAAGATCATGGCTCGCAATATGGACTTCAGCGACATAATGTTTACATCCACCACGAGGACTTGGCGCTGCTGCGTCCACGCTGAGTACTTCACCAATGTGTGGAGTGTTATGTCGTCGCTGCGATTTTCTCAGTGTCGTCGGCCCTCGGCGGTGGTCTCCCGATGTATTCGCCACAGACACTTACCGAATCAACCGAAGTTCGATAATTAACTGTGTCAACCGATTTTTTTTTTTTTTTTTTTTTTTTAACGTGAGGGAAAATCCTCTTAGGATGCTATGCCGGACTCTTACCGACTAAAAAACCTCACGTAATGCCCAACAGCCTATGGTTGAGAGCCCCGGGTAAGCCCTCAGGAAGGATGTCCCGTGACTCCCAACAGACCTACGGCCGCCAATGCGGCCTCGCCCAGGGGGTGGTTCGGGTGCAATCCCGCGTCTATGGGGGGTTTCGGGTGTGACCCCGCTTCTAAGGGGGGGCGTGCGTGAGTGCTCACGTCACGCTGCCGTCATGGGCCTGCTTCTGTAAGGACGGTGAGCGGCCCTCCCACCGTCCTCAGACCCCCGGTCATGGAGGCCGATAGTCCTCGGCGAAGACACGTCGGCGGCGCCCGGGGCGCCGACTGCGGAACTCGGGTGGGAGAGTTCTCTCCCGCACCCGGCCCGCCGCCTCCTTCGCGAGCATGACCTGCTCGCAGAACGAGGCGGCGCAGTCCCACTTACTCCCGCTGGAGAGCATGGCTCGCACCATGGCCTCAAGCGAGAGGGTGTCCACGCCCAGACCCACTACGAGGACCTGTCGCTGTTGTGCCCACGCCGTGCACTCCACCAGCGTGTGGAGCGCCGTGTCATCGCTGCGGTCCTCGCAGTGCTGACATTCGGCCGTGGTTTCCCGGTGTTGTGTCAACCGATAGGAGAGATTGCTATGGCCTCTCTATAGCCACTCGGTAATAACCGAGTTGATCACCCCGATTGTGGCGTTTAAAGTCGCACTTTCCAAGTCCACATGAGTTCTTGGCAGTCGTAGTATCGCGGAGTCACGATTTTACGGGGCTCAGGCCATTGCCCCGCTCCAGCGTCTCCTATAGCTAGCACCATTTAAACAACAACGCAAGGGCCCTCGTTTCCATTTCCCATGGAGAGGTTGCGTCTTTGGCTGCATTCTATCAAATCTCATCGATTATCTATCACGCACGGCGAGTGTTCTGAAAAGCTCTTCAACCCAATTCCACCCTCTCCTTTTCGATCATTAAAAACGCATGCTGGGCAGAGGTGCCACTCTTACATAGGGGAAAGAATCTGCGCCAGAACAGAACGATTCAAGTTCGAATTTAGATTAAGATCGTTCCTCAGTCGAACTATAAAAACTTGTAATGTAAACCTGCCCGCGCACGTGTTCCCCTTCTCGGGTTCCACAACCCCGGGTTCTTCAAGCGAACCGTGAAGAGGCACATCATGGGGCCGCCAACATGAGGACCACTGTCAGAAGTCGTACGGACTGTGAGAGTGGTCCCCAATAAAAGATTTATAATTTTGATTACGGCTCAATATGATATATAATTTTGGTTACGGCTCAATATTAAACATTTTTGAAATTTAAAAAATAATAAAAAAATATATAAAAAAAGGGCTCTAGTTTGGCGAGATAAAAAAGGTGACAGGCGCTAGGCGCCTCAACGGAGATTGTGCATTACCCCCCTATCACCCTAAGGCTACGTCCGCACAGGCAGGCGGCTTGCTTGGCGCCTAGCGCCTAGTGGCTTGCATCCTGGCTACTTGCTAGGATACACGGTGGCCGCACTGAAAGGTGGTTTGCGTGGGGGGTCGCTAGGTGCCTTGGTCATTTGCTTGTCGGCACGTTGACAAGATGTCCCTTTAAAAAATAGCCCTATACTGCTCTATATTAGGTTCATACATATTATCACGCCTTTTATCCACGAAGGGGTAGACAGAGGCATTTTAGATGCCCACATTTCACCTTTGAGATTTTGTCCCACGTAATAGGTGGTGAGCCGTATTGCCATGTTGATATGGACAGGCGCAGGCAAGGACTGCCAGCAGTGCCAGCTGTTAAAAATTTTCAAGCCACCTAAAAAGGCCCTCAACTTGGCTTAGGTACTGCCTCGACTGCTATTTTACTGGCAACCGGGACCAAGGACTTTTCGAACCACGGAAAATAAATGTCACACAGTGGTCACGAGACGGTCACCCATCAATGAACGGCCACAGTAAATGTTGTTTACTACAGTGATCGTTTACACAACACTGAGTCCGCGGGGCCACGAGCGCTTCATATTGGGTTCATGACATAAATAAGACACGGTCAAGTCATGGGGATTTTTTGCTCTATACCGGGTGGCCCAAAAGTCGTGGATCAAACGCAACTAGGGGTTAGATGGGGTCACCAGCTGCAAAAAGTTGTTCTACGGGAGGTTCTTAAGGTCAACCCCTGCAGAGTTATAATTTATTTTGTTTTTATGAGAAAATTGACTTTTTTTTTACTAATTCTTATTAAAATTAGAAAAAATCTACATCCTGTATCTTTTTTATAATTTTCACTAGATTGGTACTGATCAGTCCTTGCGTTAGACATGCTATTTATGGTTGTTTATTGGTTGTGTCGAAGATAACATTAAGTTTTACGATTTTTGTTTTTCTCAAATCATAACTTTTTATTTACTTCGGACCCCACTGTGAAAAAAAAAATACTCTACCGAAAAGTGACCATGTATTACAAGTTTTGGCGCATTTAATAGGGATTCTGAAAAGGTATTACACATGGCCATAAGTGGCTCTAATATCTTTCTAGGACGAAAAAACAAAACAACGATTGTAAAATAATTGTTTTATTAAGCAAAACATTTTACAATAAATGCTCAAAATTCCTGCCTCTGACCATAATACATAATCTGCACCGTCTAATAAAATTCCTACGTAACCTACGGAATGCACCTCTGTTGTTAGTAACTTGTACCCTAGCAAATTCGAGCTTTTGTCGTAGTTCTTGTTCGCTATTGTTCTCTCCTTGGTAAACTATTTCTTTAAAATAGCCCCAAAGAAAAAAATCTAATGGATTTAAGTCGGGCGACCGGGGTGGCCACGCAATATGACCGCCTCGACCTATCCACCGGTTGGGGAAGCGCTCGTTCAAATGATCTCTAACTGCTCGAGCGTAGTGAGGCGGGGCGCCATCATGTTGCAGCCACATTTCTGCTATTCTTTCTTCTGGAACTTCAGCTTCGTTAAGAATATGGTTTAAATTATTTTGCAAAAAATTTAAATACTGAGCACCATTCAGCCTTGCTGGCATTTCATGCAGCACCAACTGCTGGCCAATTATACCAGCCCACATGTTAATACCAAACAGATGCTGGAATCGATCATTTCTTATGATATGGGGGTTCACTCTGGAGTAAAAATGTAGATTGTGGATATTGAATACTCCCATTCTTCTAAAAGTTGACTCATCCGTCCATAAAACCTTGTTGAAGAACTGCGGATCCTCTCTGTGGTATCTTAGCATCTCTCTGCAAAACCGCACTCTAGGTTCATAGTCACCGGGCAGCAAAGCTTGCACCCTTTGCACGTGGTAGGCGTGATATTTGTTTCTGTTAATGACACGTTGCACCGTCGATCTTGGAATCCCGAGATTACGGGATATTTGGCGTTGACTTGTACTAGGATCCAATCTTAATTCTCTCAGCACTTCATCTTCATTTTCAAATTGCACCACAGGTCTGCCTGCTCTCGGAGCATGCTGACCGGGTAAGACTCCCTCCATGTACGAATTATGTACGCGCATAAAGACCCTGTAGTCCGGAAAACGATCACGGTTAGGGTAGCGTTGACGATATTCCCTGGCAGCAGCCCGGGCATTACCGTCACAAAAGCCATACAGGTAATGCATTTCTGCATACTCCCGTTGGGTGTATTCTCTCCTCGCAGCAGCCATCTGTCCACTTTTTTAGCCAATCCGTCCGATTCACACAGCACTGGTCACAGGTAGGCAATCTATCACAAGTCCGAAAAACAAAGCGTAGGTCAAAGGAAAGAAACTGATCACAAGTCGTCGTAAAACCGAGAAAAAGAACACGTGCGTACTCACAGGCAGGAAGCGAGTCACTAAAGAACACTAAACATTCTAAAAAAACATGCTCACGCGCATTCCCCCGGCCCCCGCCCCGGCTGCGCCGGCCCGGCCTTTGTTTCCTAGAAAAGATATCGCTACCTGATCTGACGGGTGAACCGGCCTTTTATTGACAAAGGATTAAATGGTTAGTGTAAAAGAGAGGCAGAGAGTCTTTGTCATTAATTGTATTAGTTCCAGTTTATTTTTAAATAAGCCTAATCGAGTTTTATGGTTGGGTTAACTTTGGCCTTGCTACGAATAATCGTACTAGAAAGATATTAGAGCCACTTGTAGCCATGTGTAATACCTTTTCAGAATCCCTATTAAATGCGCCAAAACTTGTAATACAGGGTCACTTTTCGGTAGAGTATTTTTTTTTCACAGTGGGGTCCGAAGTAAATAAAAAGTTATGATTTGAGAAAAACAAAAATCGTAAAACTTAATGTTATCTTCAACACAACCAATAAACAAACATAAATAGCATGTCTAACGCAAGGACTGATCAGTACCAATCTAGTGAAAATTATAAAAAAGATACAGGATGTAGATTTTTTCTAATTTTAATAAGAATTAGTAAAAAAAAAGTCAATTTTCTCATAAAAACAAAATAAATTATAACTCTGCAGGGGTTGACCTTAAGAACCTCCCGTAGAACAACTTTTTGCAGCTGGTGACCCCATCTAACCCCTAGTTGCGTTTGATCCACCACTTTTGGGCCACCCTGTATAAGCAATTGCATAATTTTAACTAAAAAATTACGAAGATTTGCGTATGGCCAGAGACATATTTGATCTACTTCTCAGTAAAGATAAAGGAAAATTAACTCATTCGGATACTCATCTATTTATGACTAGCTGTGTCCGCGACTTCGTCCGCGTAGAATGTAATGAAAAAATTTAGTTAATTTAGTTTTTTTTCTAAAATAAAAGAATTTTTCTAAAATAAAAGTATCCTAAGTTACTACTTATTACATAAGCTATCTGCCAGTGAAAGTCCCGTCCAAATCGGTCCAGCCGTTCCAGAGATTAGCCGGAGGCCAGAACAAACAGACAGACAAAAATTTTAAAAGTATATATTTTGGTATGTGTACCGTAATACATTCATATGCATGCAGTAGAAAGCGGTTATTTTAATATTACAAACAGACACTCCAATTGAATTTATTTGTATGTATGGATGCGATTAATATTTCGTATATTTTTTTCTTCAAAATGCCTCGCGCCTGGCGACAAAAAACCAACATGTTTGTTTACTTGGATACACGCTAAGCTACTCGCTAGGCGCCAAGCGCGCAGTGCGGCCGGTCGCGAACATTCAAGTATGTCCGTTTTACTAAGCGACTCGCTAGGTGACTCGCTAGGCGCTAGGCACCAAGCAAGCCGCCTGCCTGTGCGGACGTAACCTAAGGGTCCATCACCTTCAGTGGGGTATGTCAGGGTTCTGTTCCGGTTGCCAGTAAAATGGCAGGTCGTTAAGCCAATTGGAAGGCCTTCATGGGCGGCTTGAAAAATTTCAAGAGCAGGCAGACACAACCTGCGCCTGTCCATATCAATCGGCTCACCACCCATTACGTGCGACATTTTCTGAAAAGGTGAAATGTGGGCATTTATGCCTCTACCTACCCCTTCGGGGATGACAGGCGTGATCGTATGTATGTATGGACAGCATCGAACGCCTGTTACCATTGCCTTTAGTTCTTTTCTCACTTTATTCGTTTTGTGTAACTTCTTAAAAAGATTCGCTTTTGGTTCATAGGTCTTTAGGTCAGTGTGGCAATTTGCCAGTCCTGCCACCTAATAGTTACGCTACTGTGGTGCCCAACACGGTGTCGGCAGCTAGTAGTCCTTAGTCCCGGAAGGATAACTCCAGGCCTCCCGACACAGGCTTCGGTGATCAGCTCACATGGGGGGGGGGGGGGGGGGTATTATCCCGATTCTTAGGGTGAGGGGGCTTCTCGCGGCCGACTTGGCCTGCTTCTTTAACAACGGCGAGAAGCTAACCCATTGTTTTTTATCCCTCGCTCATGAAGGCGTCAGAGTCAAGTTCAAACGCGGTTCAGGGACACGCAGTGGCTGAAGGTATGTTAAATGGAAGGAAAATGTAAAACCGAATATACTTAAAATTTAATGACAACTCTTCCTTCCCCTATGCGCGTCAGCCTGGACGCGGCGGGCAAGATCAAGGGTCGCAAACGATCCTGGAACATAATTATGATGGTTCCCCGCCGCAGGCAGTGGTAGGTTGCATTGCGGTTGTAATCGGTGAGAGTCCGGCATTGCATCCATGGTGCATTTCTTCAGGAAAATAAATGTCGCAAACAATACTTCTACCCAAACCTTACTGCGCGCCAAACAAACCTATATTATATTTCTCCGCAGCTAGGTGGAGACGCTGCGAGGCTCCCATGGTTTAGGATTCCTACACCACCTGTCCAAAATTTCAACCAGTCCTCCAGAATTTTCCCTTTGCCAGTGGTTTCAAGCCTGGTGAATTGGGAGAGGCCACCTCCAGCAGACCGCAAAAGTCACTACCTACTTCTCGGCTGTCGACGTTTTACAACAAAAATGTGGCATAATTGAATTTCTTAGCTAACACAATTATTTAGCTGGACTAGAGGGCTTCAAATTCGAGTCACTGGGTTTAAGAGTAGGTAGCACAGAAAAAAAAAACCAACATAATGATTGACTTGTCCTTTATTCAATGCGTAAACAAAAACCGGTCCACCATTAACAGATATTTGGAAAATAATCTCGAGGTGCTCACTACGATACATGGACTAAGTTAACTGCTTACTATAACCATATACTTTGGAATGATAATATCCTGCTTACTTCTAACACATTAGGAAAAATCAACTTTACAAATAAATCGAAGATTCGTCAATAAATAAATTCTGGTTTTATAATTACAAAACTAAAATCAATTTAACATACGCTACAAATTCCTTCTGAGATCTCTCTAAGCTTATAATAAAAACTTTGGATAAAAAATTAATATATATTTTATTGACAATTTGTTTTGTACATTTTTACAAAAGAAAATAAAATTCAAATCCGGTTGAATACTGTATGAGAATGTATAAGAAATTAAATGCAGATACGAATTGTGACTGAACTCATCCTTACCTAAAGAAAACAATATACGTTGTTATCGCATTATGTTAATACATTTTACAATAAAAAATGATACTTTATTTTCAAACGACATCGGTTACATAATAATTATTGTTCTATGGAAGATTTGATTCTGTTACGCTTATGCACGCACGGGCCGAGTATAAAACCTGTAACATTATTACACCAAAAATATAAAATTTGTATGAAAATAATTACAAAACTTACATGTTAAGTGCAAATTGAGGAATGTGCCGTTATGCGATAGCCGTTCTTATTATCAAAAGTATTAATTTATTGGCAATAATATCACAAATGAATTTTATTATTGTTACAAACATTTATTTTTGGGAAGACGGGCCGATTCAAAAAACAAAGATATATGACATGTGTGTGTGGCACCGTCATTGTTTCATGACTCCATTACGGGTGTGTGTGTATGAAAGATGCATAGATAAAGAAATAAATACGAACAGATATGTTGAACAATAATATTCACGAAGTAGGCAACACGACATATTTATTTGAAGCACAACAATGCCGATGATATGTTAATAGATATCACTAACATGATTCAACGTAGAGTAGACATGTTTGTACAGATAGTCCAGTTTGAATACAAAGCTTATACAATCACTATTAAACAGCACAAAGTAATGATGAACAGCATCTAGATACAGTGAAAATACGATTGATGGAAAGACAATATGTGTAAAAAACAGTACGCGTATTGTTTAGGAAAAATAGTTTGAGAGACTGTAAATCCTCTAAATCCCCTCACTTTGGGGGACTTTGGGAGGCGTGTGTTAAATCAACTAAATCCTATCCATATTAAGTGTTGGGTAGTTGTCATTTAACGTTTGAGAAATTTAACTATTGTGGTGTTAACAAATTTGAGGCGATCGCATTCGTCAGGATACTAGACAAAATTGAAAGAACTTCAATAGCTTTGTCACTACCCATTTTGTCTTCCCAACATCAATATTTTACTAAGTACTGAACTATCTATACAAGCAACAATCTGTATATAAGTATGTATATGAATAATTTCGATTTTTAATAAATGTGGGTATGAAGTTACATGGATGGGTACAACGACAATATTTGGCTCACTTAAATCGCTACGGGTAATATTGAGCATTTTGTCTTTTCCAAATAAGCGTCGCACTATAAGAGAATTTCAAGCGGCAAATGATATTAAACTGCTACATGAGCATATCCGGATAAGTACACTAGTCGTTCTACAATTATGTCATAGCCTATCGTAAAGCTGTCAACGTCAAATTTGACGTAAATAAAATATTGCCACTACAAGCGAAATTAAAAGTGTTCGAATTCTTTCACCCCTGATCAGTGTGGCCAATATTTTGATCGAGCGGGATCATTTTTTTACTGATAGAGTATATAGGGGGTGAATCTAGTTTGCCGGCTAGGGCTTGAACACGACTTTTGACAGATGCCATTGGCGCTGAATCAACTTTTACATCATCTGTGGCTGACGAAGGGAATTGAAAAGATGACGCTTCAGTGTTGCCATATATATGTTGAGGTTCGACATTGCCGTATAGATTATAGTTATGTATTAGCGCCGACACTCTGTTAGCAGTTGTGGGTAGACTTGAATGTTCTTTGGGCGTGTGTTCAGTACTCATTAGCTGACTTGTAGTGACTGGTTGGTTGACTTTGAAATCCGGTTTCGGTGATGGCGTTTCGTCTTCTTGTGTCGAAGATTGGTTGCTAAGGACGGGGTTTTGAGCTGTGAAGCACTGGTTCTGAGCTGCGAAAACCTGGTTTTGTGACTGTAAAGTTTGGTTTTGAGGTATTACCGCGTGAGTGTCGGGACTGGTGGGCTCTGGGTCTGGGTCTAATGCCGCTCGCCAATCGATGTTGGGGTGTCGTTCACGAATGCAATCGACTACATCGAGTAGGTTTTTGGCGTCCATTGCGAGGATATGGGCAGCTGCTAGCATGTTCCTGAAAATAAGAATGAGTTGATCATCGACCTATAAAAAAGCACGGTAATAGGATGAGGTTGTCAAGTCAATCAATTAAAGCTAGCAGCGCGGTATGTGTGTGTGTATGTATGTAAGCGTATTAATAGACGATGGTAATTTTATTTGCACCAGACTATATGACATGGTAGGTAACTTGGAACTTACTGCTGCATCAAAAAGTCTCCCCTCAGAAAATTGCTTAAGCTTATTAGAATAGTTTCAGAGACGTCTAATTTTCTTTTTAATTAATCTCTTGTTACAATAATTATTCAGTAAGTATCAATCAATAACATCAGGCCTCTCATAGCATATGGTACTGCGCGCCTTTTCCAGGACTTGTGTATCTGGCAATAGGAACAATAAAGTCGTCAACTCACTTAGTGTACTCATGCTGCAGCGTAGTGTTGTGGTACTGGATAGCCAGTCGCATCGCTTCCACCAGTGCCGCCATGTCCTTGCTCAGCACTTGGTGAGCCATCTCCACCTCGCTGTAACAAAATAACTTACATATAGGTACGCCTTAATCTCCAAAGGAGTAGAGAGAAGTATATTATAGGCCCAAATTTCATCATCTGTACTTTGTCAAAGTGAGCCCATTGCAGTGTAGAAATAGTGCAGGGCATTAAAATTCGACTGTCTCGATGGCGCAGGCGATTATGTAACGACTGTTGCTCTGAGGTGTGTACTTGTGTGATTAATGGGCCGAATAGGCGTGACAAAAGTGTCAAGTTAAGTTTTTCGTCATCTAACCAAAAACGGTGCGTTATAGCAAAAAATTGTTGTAAGATGAAATAAAAACTTATAAAATTCTCTAAAACTTATGATTTTTAACGTTTGATATTTCCAACCGTTATTTAAACTACACACTCCAAAAATAAACAAATTAAAGAGTTTCATAGCACTCACCGTTGCGCATGGTGTGGATAAGGCACCACAAGTCGGTCCACAGTGGCACACAGCACCCGAAGTTCGGCGCCTACCGCTCGTACCGCGGCCAAGATGGTGTCGGCTCGGGCCGCTCCCGCCGCTCCGCTGGCTAGCTTCATCACGCTCCGGACTACGGCTGTGGTCGCTGCGTATACGGGCTCGGAGCGGACCGAACTGCCGCCAGCCTGAGATGGAATGGAATAAACTTTATTATACACCAAAATTTCTATGTATAAAACTAGCTGACCCGCGCGGCTTCGTTGGCGTCACATAAGAGAGAGTAAAGGGCAATGCCAGGTCTTCATAGTACTTTAGGCCCTGGGTGCCCAATCATGAAAATGGGTACAATATATTGCTTGTAAATAAAAATAATTTATTCATAAAAGAATAGTTAAAACATAAGTTGGGGTTTCCAAAATATCAAGACTTTTAATTTTTATAAATATGCCCTTACACAAGCACTTTAGAGTTATCAGAAACTCTTCCTGCAGTCATTTAGCTATTTAATTATGTATTTGTTGTCTTTCATACATTTATTCATTCACCTAAAGTCAGTATTCATGATCAGAATTGAATATTTAATTATTGATAAAAAAAAGCAGAAAAACGTACAATGATGCAGTACCATTTTGACAATGACATAACACTGGGTGACTGTCAGTCGCTCACTTGACTATAAAGTCAGTTTAATTTAGTGTTGCTATTTAAACAAACAAAATGTCTACTGTCGATCGTCGCAACAAGTATATCCATATTTTGTAAGCTCAGCGTCAACGTGTATAATAATTATTATAATACAGTGAAATTCAATAAAACTTACTATTTACCGTTTAGAAAATTAGATCTATACATAAATAAGTATCCTGTGTACCTATAGGTACGTTTTCTTATCAAGATCTTTCCATCAGGTCACGGTGCATGGTTGTCTTGTATTTCTTAGTAGTATAAATAAATATAATAAACAAATATTTACGTAACCCGCCTCAGATTCATCCCCACACTTTCCATCCGGAGCGTTCGAGCACGGTAAGATAGGATAAGGAATTGTGGAATGATCTCTCTGCCTCGGCTTTTTCCAAACGTCAACGGTATGGGGATCTTCAAAAGGGGTCTTAGAAGGTTTTTACAGAGTTGAAAGCGCGAGTGTAGCACCTCTGGTGTTACAAACGTTATGCTTGTCTGCCACATTGGCGGTATAAAAAAAAAGAAAAAAGTATCTAAGTAAAAACTTAATCTGAGTATTTTGTAAAAATACTACCTATTCTATTAGTTTACAAAAGACTGGCAACCCAGCAGATGCAAATGGCGGTGTATTTATTGAATGACTTTTTATTTTGACGAAATAAATCCTAACTTCTGTCAAGTCGTGAATAGCGTCAAAAGTTATGAAAATTCATTACTTATTTTTTCAGCTAAATGCCAAGTATGGGCAATCAGGGCCTAATTTCGGCATTGCCCTTTAGTAAACTATATTATTTTTTGATAGCTTATGTATTTAGCTTTAAGATAGAAAAAGCAGAATTTAGAAATACGGTTTTCCTATAATCTACAGCCAACTTTACAAAAAAGGGACGATTTTTTTAAAAAGTTATTTTTTTCTGTAACTCTCGGGTAGATTTGGATGAAATTGTAGTATGTTATAGTGGGGCACCTGTTTCTATAACAACCTGACGTTTGGACCACTATTTACGCCACAGCCTGTATATAGATTTGTATGTATTTAGAAATATATAAGTACACGCTTATATTAGCTTAATTTGGGCTTGATGATGTTGTGTGACATTGTCCACAAATATTTACTTATTTATTTCTTAAGAAGAAAATCTTTGGAAAAATTGAAATGCAAATTTAAGCGTTTCAAGTTCGCCAGGACAACTACTTACCTAAAAAAGTGTGACACAAGTTACTTGTCAAAATTTCAATATTTCTGAAAACATACGTACCTTTTCTTCACTGGAATTTTTCTCTTTAGTATCAACTGTGTTTGCTGGACTGGTTTCAGATGAATTCGCCGCTACGATTAAAAAAAACACTTAATAAAATAAAATGAAATGTATTTAAAATGATTTTTCATCATAACATTTGTGAAAAGAGCGAAATCGGAATGATGATAATCCATCATCATCTTATCATCATCATCATTTATCACTTTAGGGTCGGCAGCGCGAGTGTGGCACCTCTGGTGTTGCAAGCGTTCATAGGCTGCGGTGACCACCGGTCCTTCTGGTGGGCCGTATGCTTGTCTGCCAACTTAGTGGTATAAAAAAAACGCGATCTTAGTGTCCGTGAACGATCCTGCAGTAGGCAATTTTCAAAGTGGACGGTCTTTGGACGGGTGACCACTTTGACAATTATTTGCGAGCTTTTCCGTGCTCCGAAAGGCACCCTTCGAAAGGCAGTCTCGTTTGCCAGTAATATGACAGTCGTTAGTTTCAACAGTAGATCGTCACAACCTCTGCCCGGGTCAACAGCGCGTGTGTAGTTTGCGACACCAGAGACGCTACACATTAATATTTATTTATTTATTTACAAAGGTACGCTAACAGATTAGTTACTGCAATACAATAAAGCTAAACATTAAAGCGAAAAAATAAACAGAAAAATAAAACTTAAAATATTGTTAACATTGTGAATCTATTATGGCCTTCTTATACTGGGAGAATCTATCATTAAATACATCCACGTTTTAGCCCCTCTATAAAATAGAGTGCAGAGGGGCTTATGTCGAGACTTTGTCTGTAGTCTGTGACTCTGTCGCATTAAACTACGTCACTAGGTCACGTGGATCATTTGTTCAAAGTTTGAAATAAAACAAAAATGACACGATACTTTCACAATAAACGTGTTAGAGAGGGGCAGTCGGGTGAGAACGATCTCACGGCTTTCTTGTTTAATCCGATCCAGTTCGTTATATATGCGACACATTCTTACAATACGATTATAGAAAGAGGTGACTATTAAGATGATGACTTACCGGAGTGTGGCTGGCTAGATGTTTTGTGTTCGTGTGTCGTGTGCGAGTCGCTTTTTGTGTCCGCGCCCGATTCTGATTCGGTCGATAGCTGTACGTTCGATAGCCGCTTCTTCTGTTAAACAAAACAAACACCGTGTAAAAAAGGATTGGGTGGTTTTATGACACCACGGTAAAAGCGAAACTTTTTTTCACATGCCGCCATCAGAGGACGAAAAATTATGTAACGATGTAATTAAATTTCACTTTAAAAAATTAAAAACGTTTTCTCGTTCTCATATGGTCTCTTTAATAAGTTGTAAGACAGTCACGCATTACGATTATTGCTGGCGAGTGGCAGTGACCTTGAACCCAGAAACACGTGCTCTAGAGCTTACTTTCTTCTTACTTTCTAAAAATGCCAAGTTTTAGATACAGCAGAGAAAAGGCTAGTGATATCTTTAAGTTTGGAGTGTAATTTTGTCTACTGTATGAGAGGTCATACCTCTACCCTTTTCAACCGTTTTTCGAAAGAATAAGGATAGAATGGGATTACGTACAAGAAATCTTCAGATAAGATTCAATACCGAAGGTCTCAAATTAAATGTCAGCGTCGAGCGGGCCGACGGCGATTGCGAGAGCGCTGCGCTCGGTGCGTTTGTTATCTTTTGTGCTTGTTCGAAGTTGCCTACTCTCTTGCGCCTCAAAATAATAAGGTACAAAACGCAATCGTATGTATTTTATTTTCAACCCTACCCTCGGCTACGCACACTCGCACACAACCTTGTATCGAAATTACCTTGAAAATCCTTTGACCTCGTGTCCGTAAGTAAACTCTGTGAGCTGTGAATATTAGCGCACTTTGTACTACTAGACCAAGCGTTCTTGACCAACGCATGGAATGGCCCTTACCCCTGCACCTACATCAGGTAACGGAATCGTCTTAGAACCGTCCGCAAGGATGCAGACCACGCTCATGTATTCATTTTTGAAAATTTAGTTCAGGACAAAAAAAATTGTGTCATCACATGAGTATAGATACTTACCAGGTTCTCCTCCTGCATTTGTAACCATCTGCTGTCCTCTTCACTCTGGTGTTGCTGTCGCGCCAGTTCGGCCAGTAACCGCCGCTCTACGGCTTGTTCTGTGTCGCAGTCTTCGTTCTGTTATATTTACAATATATCATTAATAAGCGCGGTTTTTACACTCATAGGTGCTTATAGAATTTAGGACTTCACGCGAAATATTATTTACTTGTATTCGCGTCTAACTGCGACCACGGGCGCTGCAACATGTCCGAAATGTCGGTGCATGTAAGTAAATAGTATTTCGCGTGAATTCCCCAGTTCTATAAGTGCATTAATAAGCGGGTTGAAACTTGATCAAAAAATTTATTGTGTCAATTTTTACTAACTTGCTCAAATGTATAGCGATTTAAGTAAAAATGTTCTATTTTTACTTAATGTAAAAAAAAAATAGAGCACTTATTTATAGGATGTTTGAAATTCTATGAAATATCATTCAGGTATATGTGTGACGTTTTGAGTGAGACTACCCGCACAAGTTACATCGAAAAATGAAAATCCGGTAAACTTTTACCCCCATATTCATAATCGTTTATTAAACCTATTTTAGTTAAAACACATTTTAAGTCTATTGCTGTCTCTAACCATACTCTGTCATTGGTTAGAGACAGCAATAGACTTTAAGTGTGTTTTAACTAAAATAGGTTTAATAAACGATTATGAATATGGGGGTTAAAGTTCGTCCAAAAATATAAAAATCAGGGTACTTACTAAATACAACTCTCAAAAATTTGCATGCAATGTTGTGCAAAACGAAAAAAATAACAATTTATAAAACATGGTGTAAATTTTATAACGCATGTACGAAGCTAGTGCAAGGTAAACTATAATTTTGTATTTTCTTAATATACATTGATTTTATAAACTCTGATCGATTCGCTAAGTCTCTAGTCACTACGTACATGTGTGCGTGAGCGAACGTGTTTATGTGCATGCATTGGTGCGTGTTGTGGTGTATTATATTTCTAATTAATTATACTAATAAAGAACTAACATCCCAATTGTTAGTAAAACTTACAATTTACATATTTTTTACAATTTTGTTATTAATGAGGTTTTAGCGAAAATAATTACCGGATATTTAGTTACATTTTTTATTAACAGAATGTTAGTTCTTTGTTCAAGAAATCAATTGTACAATTTTATTTAATAAATTGTAAAAATTAGACAAATGATTTCGTTATAATGAAAATTAAAAAAAAAACACAAAACCGAAACTCTACCGGAGAACCCAAACGACACAATTAAAAAACCTGAAAAAAAACCAAAAGAGAGCAAAATAAAAATATTAATTTATATTTACAATCATAATTATAACAAACACCTCTAATACCTTTACAGAGGAAGGATATGGAAAAGGAATAAAATGGAAATATTTCCACTTAAAGAGGTACTTTCGAGCTTATAATAAAAACATTTAGAAAATATCGTATGCAACTATATTTACAAAATGTATTGAGAACAAGTATAACATATGAGAAGCCAGCAGCGCAAGTGAAGTGCCCCTAATGTTGCAAACGTTCATATCCTACGGTGACTACTTTTGATCAGGTGGACCGTATGATTGTCTGCTGCCTTAGTGTAATTTGTGTAAAATGAAAAAAGCTAATAATATCTCGCTGGTACCGGAATTTTTACTATAGTCCAACTGTAAATAGTTCCTTCGAACGCGCAATTTTCTTAAAATGGGATGTTAAAAAGTAACAAGACTATACAACAATACCTATTAACATCACACACACTCATTTTTAAAATACTCATATCCAGGAGCATGCAGTATTTTAAATATATACATTTATGACCTACAGGAATGATAAAATGATAATCAGGTTGTTTACTGAACCCCTACAAACAACTTTCCATCAGTCAGGCGTTGTCATTTTGGCGAGCCAAATATAAAAAAAAACTACCATTTACCAATATTTAATAATTCTGACTTTCTAAACATATTTTTCCTTTCTTTACTTTAATGTATTTTATAAGAAAAAACATTATACAACGTGAACTTTTGTATAGCGCAAAGCTCAGACACCCCAACTAGAGTTTCGCTTCAAAATACCGTATAAAAAAAATTAAATTAAACTAACGAAAACTGACCAAGTTATAAGCCTTTGTTTACAATTGCACTATTTTTTCCGCGAACAGCGTAGGTAGGCAGTTATTCACTATTCGTGTGGTATTGATGGAAACATTAACAAACCATTTTCATAAGTGGTACTTATGGAACTGTGTTTAAGACAGAAACCGGCCAAGTGCGAGTCGGACTCGCGCATGTAGGGTTCTGTACCAAAATACGGCAAAAATCACGTTTATTGTATGAGAGCCTACTTAAATGTTCTTTTGATCTGTTTTTAGGGTTCTGTACCCAAAGGGTAAAAACAGGATCCTGTTCATAAGACTTCGTTGTCCGTCTGTCTGTCCGTAACAAGACTCTATCGGAACCGCGATAGTTAAAGCTAGTTACAGATACTAAAATCAGATAAAAGGGGGTGATTAAACGGGATTTCCATACGACACACGCGATTTTTTAGTACGGAACCGTCTGTGCGTGAGTCCGTTTCGCATTTGACCGGTATTAATTATTATAGTGGCAACAGAAATACACTGTCTGTGAAATTTTCAACTGTCTAGCTATAATAATGGTTGGTGAGATACAGTTAGGTGACAGAGGGACAGTGGAGTCTTAATAATAAGGTTCCATTTTTACCCTCTCCAATGGTAAGGTTCACTAGCATTAGAGTCTTAGTAAAAGGGTCAAGCTGTAAAGCTATGAAAGTAGGTACCTATGTGTTCAAGGGCTGAATAAAAAAATCTTACTTTCTAGCTGTTACCTATTGATTACGGAACCCTAGAACTGCAAGTATGTACATACTGGCATTTACGAGTAGTAGTCAATACGATTACGTGACTATTCATAATGCCTGCACACACATTAATGGACAAGGTGGATAAATGGAAGGAGTTCTGACGGGGTAAATGAGGATTAGTATGGCGCCAATAGGCTGCATTATCAGTGTCATGTAATCCTCTACGCGTAAAAGTACACAAAACACTTACACTGTTGTTTTTTTTTAGCCACCACTCACTAAAGTTCACCCGTTGCACTTTGTCACCTTCGGTAATTCCTTCTACCTTTCGATATTGGTATTGCAGCCCGTGTGTCGTGCCTCTGGTGTTCCAAACGTCCACAGGCTAAGGTTAGCAACGATCAAGTATGCTGTAAGCTTTTCTGTCACCTTAGTAGTATAAAAAAGTATAATAAAAGACAAGTTGTTACACGATCGCGTATTTTGCACAGCGACACGGGATGCGGAACGGCGACACGTATGACGTCGCGCTCGTGTTATCGGTCACTGACTGACTGGTGGCCAGCCCGGCCCGGGTGGCGCGGGCGCAGGGGCGCGGCCGGGGGTGGCTGGTTGAGGGCACGGGATCGGCTGGTGGCGGATCGCTTTTGATCACGCGTAGTGATGTTATTTTATGATACATAATACACTTTACGATATTAGAGTGTTCAATGCGTTAATTCGTAAAGTTTTGAAATAAATTAACATAGGTTGAAATCGGGTCCATTAGATAATGTTGCTGATTCTGATCAAAGTGTTTTCAGGTTTGCGCTATACAAAATTTCATGTTGTATATCAAGTCAAACAATATACAAATTGCATGCATCAGTAACTACCAAAATTATAATCATGCTGTACATAAAAGAGCTAACGAACTACTTGCTACGAGAATCCAATCACCTGCACGGGATGCGCTACGCCGGTAGACGGGCCTACGCCACCCGCTACGACCGGTGCTACGGCGGGTGCTACGACCGATGCTACGGGCGAACATTCCATCCGCGACGCAAACATGACCGATGACTCAGCCGGTTGCATCAAAGGACGGTACGCACACGTTGCCAGCTGTCCACCTGCCTGCGAGCTGGCAACCTGCGCTCTATACATCATTGGCTGAGCCCCAGTCACCACGTTATGAGACGTATAGATATGTTGCTGCCCATACGGAGGAACAACACCCATTGGTTGCTGAGAAAAGTTGCCGATATGCGATACTGACGGATATGGCTGAGGACTTCCTGAACGAATATATCCAGGTCCTTTAGGGGAGTAAGGAATTCCTTGAACTACGGCTACGGGGACGCCGTAAGGGGATGGGTGGGAAGCAGTCATGTTCGGAGGACGATACTGAGGTCTAGCCATCGCCTTCTGAGCGGCAACTGCGACACAACTTTTGACGTTATCCCCACCAAAATCGTATATTTCTTCCACGAGAGGCGGTTCGGGTTGAGTTCTCATTTTGTTCATGACGCTAGCCGCTAGTTGGGCATTTAAAGCGCCTTGGACGGAGAATTGGCCTATATCCTGATCGCGTCTGATTCGAGGGGGTGGGGAAGCCGGTACTGAATGTTGTCGAGCTAACGGAGCTATGGGGACCGGAGACGCGCGATGGGATAGACTTCCACGTGGATTTCTTTCTAAGGACCCCATACGAACTGGGGCCCTTTCGGCACTGGATAACGCTCTTGGAGCACGTTCTAATGACCTTACACGACTGGCATAGGAATCTGTATTTTCAGATTCTGGAACAGCAGAATCAGTATGAGAAGATTCGCTCGGCAAATTTTGGCATAGATTATCACAACTCTCATGAGCGCCTACGACAACTGTAAGAGTTTCATCTGGAAGTTCAGTAGAAGGAGTAGGAACAATAGGATCTAATTTCTGCAAACTCGCAGCAGGAATTGGAGCTGTTTGAAGAGGAATGTCGATCTTTTCATCAGGTCTTGGGTGGATAATTTTATCGACGATTTCGTGTGTTTCCGGTAGAGTTTCGGCGAAGTCTACGGAGACAGTGTTGAATACCGAGGCGGGGGTTGTGTAGGCCTGTGGATGGATAGCTCTGGCCTGGTTCTCTCGGAGCAGATGTGCTAGAACGAGGGGGTTTTGTGCCACGATGTAGGTTTGTGCCGTGTTCCCTCCCGCTGGGGTTGTTGTTGTGTCTGCCACTGTTGAAACAAATTGGCATTTATTGTGACTAGCTTATACAATGGAATAAAATAAAAAGAGGTAAAAGCTAGAAACTCAAGAGATTAAGGTTTATTTTGCCCATATTTGATTTCATTATTTCAACCAAAGAATTTATATTACTTGAGGACCACTCAAGTAACGTCAATTTGGCAAGCCTAATATGAAAAAAATGTTTGTCTATTTTTTGCGAGTAGTACTATATTCCTTTCAAAAAACATAGATACTATTTCGAATCGTATGAAGCAAACAAGTTTGACCTAAAAGTACTTGTATACTAAACTATAAGTACATACCAGCGACGTTGTTAGCAGGCCGTAGCGGCTTAGGCGGCGGTTCATCGCTAAAAGAGCCGGCGGCCACGCGTCGATTCTCACGTCGCATTGTGTCCCACGCAGAACTGCGCTCCTCTTGTAAGATCTCGCTGAGAACAAATGTATACATAACTAGCTAATTCACGTTACTTTTTGGTCGCGTAAGAGAGTGAGCGAGGGAGGGAGAGAGAGTGAGAGAGAGAGGGGGGGAGAGAGAGAGAGAGGGAGAGAGAGAGAAAGAGAAAAGAGAGAGAAAATTGAGTTTACGCCCAACACCGCGACATGACGGAGTACAGTCTGGGAGGACACCGGGGAGGTAACGCTAGCCTCTCGCCGTTCTCTAGTTAGTGTCAGTACAGTACGGTACAGTACAGTACAGTACAGTACAAAGCGCATACTTACAACAATGTTTCCTTCAACTGATGAGCGGCGGGTCTCTGACTAGGTTCGTACGCCCAACACCGCGACATGACGGAGTACAGTCTGGGAGGACACCGGGGAGGTAACGCTAGCCTCTCGCCGTTCTCTAGTTAGTGTCAGTACAGTACGGTACAGTACAGTACAGTACAGTACAAAGCGCATACTTACAACAATGTTTCCTTCAACTGATGAGCGGCGGGTCTCTGACTAGGTTCGTACGCCCAACACCGCGACATGACGGAGTACAGTCTGGGAGGACACCGGGGAGGTAACGCTAGCCTCTCTCCGTTCTCTAGTTAGTGTCAGTACAGTACGGTACAGTACAGTACTGTACAGTACAAAGCGCATACTTACAACAATGTTTCCTTCAACTGATGCGCGGCGGGTCTCTGACTAGGTTCGTACGCCCAACACCGCGACATGACGGAGTACAGTCTGGGAGGACACCGGGGAGGTAACGCTAGCCTCTCTCCGTTCTCTAGTTAGTGTCAGTACAGTACGGTACAGTACAGTACAGTACAGTACAGTACAAAGCGCATACTTACAACAATGTTTCCTTCAACTGATGCGCGGCGGGTCTCTGACTAGGTTCGTACGCCCAACACCGCGACATGACGGAGTACAGTCTGGGAGGACACCGGGGAGGTAACGCTAGCCTCTCTCCGTTCTCTAGTTAGTGTCAGTACAGTACGGTACAGTACAGTACAGTACAGTACAAAGCGCATACTTACAACAATGTTTCCTTCAACTGATGCGCGGCGGGTCTCTGACTAGGTTCGTACGCCCAACACCGCGACATGACGGAGTACAGTCTGGGAGGACACCGGGGAGGTAACGCTAGCCTCTCTCCGTTCTCCAACTTGCCGATGACGTCATTGTTTTTCACTCCACTGAATGGTTTGACGCCGAGCATCAGGATTTCCCACATGCATACACCTAGAACAAATTGAAGATTCTTTATTATTTCTAACACATTTCTATTAATTTTCTGCTTTCGGAAAACCTACTATCTATGGTACTATGCGTACACCTAAATTTGTGCAAATAATTATGTAAACTCACCAAACATCCATACATCCGAAGCAGAGGTAAATCTTCTAAAGTTGATAGACTCCGGCGCCATCCATTTTATAGGTAGCTTACCGCGCGACGCCTTGTAGTACGATTTGTCTTCTACCATCTTTGATAGGCCGAAATCTGCTAACTGTTTAACAAGGTAAATCGATTACAATTTATATTGCCGACCAGCATATTTCCCGTTCCTGTGGGAATACGGGAATAAAATATAGCCAATGTCACCCGATAATGTAGTTTTCAAACAGTGAAAGAAATTTTCAAAACGGTTCGGTAGTTTTGGAGCCTATTCAATGCAAACAAACATACATACAAATATACAAACAATCAAATCTTTCCTCTTTATTACTATTGTTAAGAAAAATGGAAAGTGTGTTGCACAGGCCTCCGTCACTCGCTACAAGTCGTGTTATAAGCAAAGACTTCTATATAAAGAGGTAGACATGCCCTACGCACCAATTTTTGAAGCGTATAAACTGAGCTAGTTAGCGCGGTTGCGCCCAGTTCGCGCTGACACTATGTCACTGTCGTATCTCCCACGATTTAACAACAAAATTGTATTTTTAACGTGGAAAAGTACATAATTATCGTCATAAAAGTGCTTAAGACTTGGTAGTTTACGAAGGAGCACAAATTTATTTGGTAATTACGCACAATTTATGCGTAATTAATTATTTTTCATCAATTTTATGATTATTCTTAATCGTATTAATGGTGGGTTAATAGTATTAACCCACCAGATTGTACAGGCCTAACTAATCTGACGACCCCAATGCTTTTGTTGTACTTCGTTTTTTGACAGCATAATACTTGCTGAATATGCCAAGCGAGCGTCAAAGCACGGGGGATTCCCCGAATAGTTATAGTTCTACGCAAGTACGGTTTGCAACAAAATTTAATTTATGTTTTACTTTTTGGGTAGGTACTTACAACGATTGTGATCAAATCAGTCATTTAATGCCATCTTATGTACCTACTAAGATTTTATAAAAATTACACATCAAAATGCAGTTACCTTTCACAGGTTATTTTAAGATTATTAGGTATATTAACTTTTTATGAGATTATTACATCATTCATTGACGAATATTATTACATTTTTTTTGTTTCCATTAGCTTTCCTCAAGATCAACTACGTCAGCAAAAATGGGATGAATTTGTCAGACTGGAGCGGTCGGAAAGCGATTGGATACCCAATACCTATTCCAGAATATGCTATACAGGGTGTCCTACGGCTATGTCACATTGAGGGAAAGTAATTTAAATATTGTAGATGAAACATTTTACTGAAAAAAACAATTTAAACTGCATTCATAGATTTTTAAATACTTACATGGTTGAGCCGGGAATCGAACCCGCTACACAAGAAAAAATAATCACCCCGTAGGTTTAACAAACCGATCGAAAGGCTTCATCATAAGGATTTTTTTTGCTAAGTAACATAGTGTCAAAAATAAAAGGAAGACCATGAATTTAAACATTTGATGTGAAATTTTGTTCAGAAAAATGAAAAGTTGGCATCGCCGGTGTTCTCAATAAAGACTTTCATCCCTGGATCGGGACAAATACGATGGCCGCCGAGATCCACAGATCTAATAATGTTAGATTTTTTATGGGGTTATGACATGATTTTTTTTATACCAATAAGGTGGCAGACAAGCATACGGTCCACTAGAAGGATCGGTGGTCACTGCAGCCTATATTAAATGTAGTTTACAAGAAATGAAAATTTCCACGAGTTACGAACAGAACTTGGACATATTATTATAAATATCCACCACAGCAAGATCAAAAGATTGACAAGGAGTAAAATAATCAAATGTGTGTGACTTTATATTCAACAGTATGGGACTTTTGTATTAAAAATGCTAAAATTCATGGTCTTCCTTTTATTTCTGACACTATGTTAGTTAGCAAAAAATAATCCTTATGATGAAGCCTTTCGATCGGTATGATAAAGCTACGGAGTAATTATTTTTTCTCGTGTAGCGGATTCGATTCCCGGCTCAACCATGTTATTATTTAACAATCTATGAATGCAGTTTAAGTTATTTTTTAAATTAAAATAATGTCTTCTTTCATTAAAATGTTCCATCTACAATATTTAAGGTACTTTCCCTCCATGTGGCATTGCCGTGGGACATCCTATATAAAAGTAGTAATAATTACATTGATTTTTAAATAAACTAGGATTTGTCATTAATTTATTCCTGAATAATATAATAAGTTCTGTTGTTCAAATGACTAGTGAGAGCCGCCTTGAAAGTGGTTATAGAATATTACACACATTTAGTGTACATTTCTTTTCATTAGTTCCAGTCTTATTTGTGGCAGGCAGAGCCTCTCTTCCTTGTGGCCTTAATTAAATTTAATTATATGAAGATGACTGATTACTTATTAAATTGGGATTTTATTTAGCACAAACGATGTTCCTAAAAGTAAATTAGGCGATGGTTTTCCTTAAAAACGTATAGATATTATGTTTGTTGAACTATGGAATTGTTAGACAAACTATTTAGAAAATAGTTATTCGTTCAGTAAAATAGTTCTGCAAACACCATTAAACAGTACATTTAATTTGATTTATTTGGTGTACATAATTAGTGTTCAAGTCAGTATTTTTAGTTTGACTTTGAAATATTTTGTTCGGAAAAGGGGAATATTCAGATATCGATTAAAATACATGCCTTAATTAAATAGGTATGTATATAATCAGTTTTTTAAGTTTATATTTAAATATGAACATCATTGGTAAATTTTGCATTTTATACCTTTATACCTACTTAACATTTTTCTGCAGTCAGTACGTGTGATACAGAATCGTAAAACTTCGAGGGTATTCGGTGGTACTCGGCTTGTAATTGGAGTCCATACGCCTTCTCTTTTACTCTTGTTCTATTTGTATATTGCTATTACAGTTACAATTACGTAAATATAGTTTATGAGTGAGTGTAGTTTTAGCAATGTGTGTGTATGAGGATTGCTTTTATGCTATCGTTTCTTATAGTAGAGCGTATCTACCTCATTTTATATAGAAATCTTTGGTTATAAGCACCTACTCCTAAGTATAACGTAGCAGAACTAACGTGGCCGACCGGCAGAGGGCTGCCACACGCCAGACCGAGCGAAGTGCGCACAGTCAATGTACATTACCCGCGTAAAATAACATTTCGCTTTATTTAGTGTTGCTTTTTTTTTCATCTTACTTCTTACTAATATTCTTAAATTAAATGCGAAAGTGTTTGAGTGCGGATGTGTAGATGTGTTGATGTTTGTTACTCTTTCACGCTCTAACGGCTCAACGGATCTAGCTGAAATTTGATACAGGGATAGATTGTTGTTTGGAATAACACATAGGTTACTTTCTATCCCGGGAATAAGTTCCCATTGGGAGCGGGAAAAGGAACAAACTTTTACGCGGGCTAAGCAGCGAGCATCAGCTAGTTATAATATAATTCTTATGTAAAGAAGAAGTTATAAAATATAATAAAGTTTTTTTTAGACACTGTGTTTATTGTTTTTTGTAGTTATATGTATTTTTGTTCCGTGCTTACAACCCTAATGTTGACAATAGTTGTCACTCGATGACGCAATCATACGGTGTGCGCACGAAACTCAACTCTCGGAATACGTCGTAGAGAATGTTTTCGACTGTAGCGATATGTTTTAGCTAATATTTTTGAGGTTAAGTATGGGAGTGATGTATCTGTTACGTAGTAACTATTATTTAATCTGTGGTTGTACCTAGATAACAATTTAAACTAAACCTTAAAGCTAATAAAATAAGTTCGACCTTATTTTATACTGTGTCTTATACAACCTTATTGCAATGACTGGTTCAGTAGCAAAAAAACGGCAAAAACATCACGTTTGTTGTATGAGAGTCCCTCTAAAAATGTCAATAATAATTGTTTTTTTCTGTTTTTAGTATTTGTTGTTATAGCGGCAACAGAAACACATAATCTATGAAAATTTTAGCTCTCTACCTCCTCGGTTCCCAAAGTGGGTTCCGCGGAACCTAGGGGTTCCGTGGACCAGTCATAAGGGTTCCGCCAAAATTACGACCCTGCTGCTGTTAAAATAATACCTTTAGGATTTCACACAATTTTCTAAAATTAAAGCTGTAGCTAACGATGAAGATAAGTCATCAGTATTGTCATGAGTCATGACAGCATGTAGGCCCATGACTCATGACAATAGTGTGTTGTAGTTCTAGCTGGGTGTACGGTAAGGTTACGTCCACCCCAATTGGACACTTGTCAAAAGTAGTGAGTCAAAAGTGTGTGAGAGTAGTCTCGATTTCATACACAAATTGTTCACGACTTTCTTCCACTACGCCCCAAGGGATAATGGCTCGGCCTGTGTAAAAAGTGTCGCGCGTATTATCGTCCGTATAACAATGAATAACGCCAATAGACAGCAACACATTAATATGCAGCAAAAATAGAGTGGGCGACGACACCGAGCCTCGTGGGACTCCAGCATTTAGGGCCATGAAGTCAGAACAGCTACTTCTTGCTGATGCTTCTACCGACCAGAAAGCTAGACACCCATCCACAAAACCCCTCGGGCAGTTCATAGGAAGACAATTTGGTAAGAAGGCCACAGTGCCAGACCCGGTCAAAGGCCTTAGAAATATCGAGGCCCACTGCTAGAACCTCGCCTTAACTTTCGATAGCCGTCGCCCAGCGGTGTGTGGGGCACACAAGAACACCAGTCGTACGACTTGGGTACAGGATGCACGTGCGCAGTCTTCCACTAAGCCGGGAAGCATTGTTTTATAGAATATGAAAGCGTAAAAAGACGTGTAAGTACTGGACACAACCCAGGACCACATTGATTAGTACCACCGCGGGTATGCAGGCTGGCCCACTCGACTTATAAGCGACAAGGGATTGAAGCTCCCGCCTAACGTCGCGCTGCCGGAAGCTGCTCGGGTGCTCACCAGGGGGTGCCAGGCGGCGAAGAACCTCCATCATTTACATCTTCTTCCATCGTTCGTACCATAAACGTTCATAGTCGAGTTGGAGGCAAAGAGAGCACCCAGAAGGTCGGCTTTCTCCTTGGCACTCTGAGCCAGACTACCATCCGGTTTAAGTAGGGGCGGCAAACCCGACCGACAAAAGTTTCCCTCGGCAACTTTGGCAAGCGACCAGAATTCACGACACCCAGAACGGTTGCCTGCCAGCCTGTGTCACCGCTGTGAGACCTGTATAAACACGCGCAAATCCCAATGTGCCGCGCGATCCGCGCGTGCCCACAAAGTAGACAGTTCTCTTTGTTCAAGACTCCCGAGACAGCGACAACAGATATCATGCCGGATGTGCTCCAGCTTGTAGCCAGGGACATTAAGTAAGATGTATGGTCCTGACAAGAGATTTGCGTCTCCATCAAGAAGAATAGCTGCGCATTTTCCAGATGGTGGTGGACTGCGTTGACGTTATCTGATGTTACGTAAGTCCATCTGCAGTGTGGACGACGATGCCACTGTAAAACGTTCCTTATTTTTCTTTTACCATGCCATGGTGTTTCGAAATGGGAAATTTAAGAAGGTTAAGTTGTACCTGTGTACCGGTGGCGCAAGAGACAAAGCGAGGTTCCAGTAGTCCAAAAACCAGCACGGGTAAAGCGGTCAATTGTCACGGTGTACGGAAGGGCCTCCGGTCCCCCTTAATGCAGTGGCCGCGTCTACTCCGGTATCTTCCTCTGGCACAATCACAGCACCAGGGACTTTACACAGGCTGCTGGTTCATCCTCCTGTGGCGGAGATTAACTAATTCCCAAGTTTGGCTGACGTACAACCTGCGGGCAGCTAGTGGCCATTTTTTAATTTTTTATTAATAACGGAGTACCTACCGTTATGCCCACCATCTTAATGTGGACTTTTCGTTAATTCCAAAGATATTTGATCTTAAGGAGCTAATTGAAAAAGCCAAATTTACTGTGCCCAAAGGGTGCTGCGTTATCTCTATGAAGAAGTAACGCTTATCCTTTGATCCCCGAGGGTACAGGGATGGATCATGGTCTGCATAGCTTAGCTCTTAGAATAGCTCTTCAACCTAATCCTACCCTCTCGTTTTTGATCCCGAATAAAGCATGCCGGCCAGACGTAGCCGCTCCTACATTGGAGAGTACTTCGCCAGAACTGAGCGATTCAAAAGATTATTTTTCACTTGAACTACGAAAATTTAGAACGACCTGCTCGCGCACGTAGGTACTTCTTACCTCTTATAGCCCCGGGTTCTTCAAGCGAAGCGTAAAGTGACAAATAACAGGTCGCCATCTTGGGAACCACTGCGTACTGTCAGAAGTCTTACACTGTGAGAGTGGCCCGCAATCGCTAAATGCCGCTATGGCTTTCCGTTAGGCGGGCGACGTCAATTTGGTGAATATAATAAAAAGAAAGCTTTTTTTATATCGGGAAAACGCTTCCATGGGAAGCAGGAACGGCAACAGGATTTCACCCAGGCGTAACCACGGGCATTATCTAGCTAGTTTGTTATAATCTTCGTTCCGTAGAATAAAACATATTTGTTTGGTGTTCCGTTGCGTTAAAAGTTTAGGAAGCCCTGCTCTACCTATCACCGTCCCTGAGATACAGCCGCGTAACGAACAGACAGAAATACAGACAGACAGACGGACAACGAAGTCCCATGAATAAGGTCCCGTTCTTACCTTTTGGGTACGGAACCCTAAAAACGGACAATAGTAAAGTAGTTGGTTTAAAAACTTACTTTCACACAAGTAGGTGTAGATACCAGTACATTTCTGGCGGCTATGTCTCTGTGGACAAACTTTTTACTCTCCAAGTAGCTCAGCGCTGTAGATAACTGGTAGATGTATAGGACTAGTTTGCACGTTTCTAATCTGCAACAATTATGTGTCTTATGTAGTCGGCATAGAGTTCAAATTCGATAGACTTTTAAAAGGGTTGAGTGAAACCACAGGGCAGAAACTCCAGCTTGAATGTGTGCGTGTGATCAATAAAATGTAAGCAATTGTCCGTCAACGCGCACGTCAACTCTACTGACAGCTGTGGCGCGACAGGGAGTTGCCGAGCTGTATATAATACTATTATATTATCTTTGGTAACGGCAAAACGGTTAACAGAATTACTATTTGGACATACTATTTAGCAAAGAATCAAAAAATAAATAAACGCTAAAGGAACTTTTCACACCTGAATCGCCGAACTGATTCTAATGAGATAAGTACAGACATATAATAGTGAATCCTGGGGACATCCTTCCGAGAGAGACATCCATACATCCTTACGTCCTGACATGCAGACAATTATACATCCTGACTTCCCGACATCCAGACATTCAAACATCCTGACATCCTGACATCCCGTCCTTCTGACAACCTAACATTGTGACATCCACACACCCATACATCCATCCTCACAAACTTTCGCAACACTTACCTGTGAGCATTCTGTTGCAGATACGCCCTCATCTCGCCGAGCGTGGCGAGCTCCATGACTATCCAGATAGGCGGGGAGCTGCACACGCCGATCAGACCGATTATGTGTGGGTGAGAGAACTGCTGCATTATATCTGAAATAAAGATATGATATTTGAATACTTGAGGTTTTTTATACTACTAAGGTGACAGACAAGCTTACGGCCCATCTGGAGGTTGGCAAACCTAGTCGTTGCAAGACCAGAAGTGCACACACACCGACCCCAGACCAGATCGTGACGACCTGCAGTTGAAATTTTTCAAACCACCCATGGTCTTATGGGTGGGTTGAAAAATTTTACTGAGCTTAACGTGTTTCTGACAACCAGGGCCAACGGCTTAACGTGCCTTCCGAAGCACGGAAATGTTCACAAATAAATGTCTCAAAGTGGTCACATGGTGGTCACCCAACCAAGGACCCATAGTGAAAGATACTTACTGCAGTGATCGTTAACAGAACACTGAGTCCGCTGGGCCATGTGCGCTTCAAAAAGTTTATAAATTAAATAATAAAAACCCCTCACCATTTCCTCTTTTCACATCAGTTCTGTACATGTACATTGGTCAACATAGAATTATAAAAATCGTTAAATTGAAATCTCGCTGATCTAGCGAATATGTAAACAGTATTGATCTGGTTCACCACAAAAGATAAGAAGAACAGAATTTCTCTTATATGATAGTATTAGAGTGTTAAATAGATTATGTTCTTATGTAATGGCAGTAGCAAACAACTCACAAGCCTCCTCAAGGAACTTCTCAGCGGTATCGAGGTCGGCGTCCATCTTGCACGTCTTGACCGCTACAGGCAGCACGCACTCGCCTCGAGCGTTGGTAGGGGCTGTGGAACCTCCCACACGACGCACCCACGGATGCTTGTTGGATGATACTCGACATGTGCCTGTGTGGGGCAATAGGTGAATTTTAACATGTTTAAGAAAAAAACAATCAACAAGACATCGTTTAATATAGTCGACTAGTGACCCAAGGGCTGGCAGTGTTCTCTCCCTCATACAGGGAGTCGCATTTTTTTTAACGTCAGGGAAAATCCTCATGGATGCTATGCCGTACTCCTACCGACAAAAAAACCTCACGCAACGCCCAACAGCCTATGGTTGGGAGCCCCGGGTAAGCCCTCGGAAGGATGTCCCAGGGCTCCCAATAGACCCACGGCCGCCACTGCGACCTCGCCCAGGGGGTGGTTCGGGTGCTACCCCGCGTCTATGGGGGGTTTTGGGTGTGATCCCGCCTCTAAGGGGGGGGCGTGCAAGAATTGCTCACGTCACGCTGCCGTCAAGGGCCTTCTGTAAGGACGGTGAGCAGCCCTCTCACCGTCCTCAGGCCCCCGGTCATGGAGGCTGCAGGGAGTTGCATATATATAACATACGACACAATTACATTCACGATTTAGGGTGACCACCTCAGATTATACACCCAAAGGCAGATGGCGTTTACAGAACAAAAAAAGTAGTGAGATCGTTCTCACCAGACTGCCCCTCTCTAACACGCTTATTGTGAAAGTGAAAGTTCAATCCGATTGACGTCGTCATTTTTGTTTCATTTCAAACTTTGAACAGAAGATCCACGTGACCTAGTGACGTAGTTTAATGCGACAGAGTCACAGACTACAGACAAAGTCTCGCCATAAGCCCCTCTGCACTCTATTTTATAGAGAGGGGCTAAAAGTGAGGCCAAGAAAGCGAATATTAAATCCAAACGTGAATACGCGACGCTCTAGAAGTCGTTATGTGTTTGCAGTAAGACGCTTAGTAAAGATTCAGTAAATATTAACTTTCAAGGGTTCACTTTATTTTTCGAAAAGCGTCATCTGTCTGGAGTCGTCAACGCAACGCAAGTAATGGGCATCTTATGACTCTTTCAACGCTAACCTTAACAAGGTTAGCGTTGGAGTCATAAGATGCCCATTACTTTGAAATATCACATCTTGCATAAAAATGCTATAAAATAAAGTATCAATTAATAGAAAATCACCTTACCTTTATGCACATCGCCAAATTGTCCTTCACCGATGATCCCGGTCAGCTCTATCTGATTACGAACCAACTCGTAGTCCCGAACTGTAAATTAATAAGCAAAACTTATTGATACTGTTGATTGATGGCACTTGATGGAACTTGCTACACATATTGAAAAACTTCACTTGTACTGTTCCACAACATTTATTATTGTAATACCTAATCGGTTTCGCCTTTCGGCATTCTCAAAGCCTATTTACTTATTTAGATCATAATTACACTCCGAACGCATAAACAATGACAATTGTTTCCATGTAGGTATTTTTTTTTTTTTTTTTTTAATAGTTATGGCTTGGTTACAAGACCTTTAAGCCATGTCTTTATTTATTATTATTTAAAGTTATATCTTCATTTTGCTTAAATAAGTCACAGTCCTCGTCCTCTAAGTCCAGTCAAAGTCAAGTACAGCCCTAAGTCAAAGTCAGTCTTCCTTCAGAAAAGCGGTGGATAAATTTCTGAAAGTTTCTTTGGATTTTTTTGTCAGAAACTGCAAAGTTGCGATTCACTGCGTTTTATCACTTCCCAACACTAGTGCACGTTGTCGAACGTTTATGTTTAAGAATCCACCATTAATACACACAAAGCACTCGAAAAAACACTAATTTTGCAAATTTATAAAACGATGCGATACGATTCCTTCCAAATCCCGCCAAAAAAAAAAAAAAAAAAACCTCCATGTAGGTATACCAACAGACAATGTTGTCAGTTTCAAATTTACCCCAAAAATTAGGGAGAATGCAAAGTATTAAAATATTTGAAAATTAAATCATTTCCATTCATATTACAATATTTAACTAATTTTAAGGGTTGCCAGTTTACAATTTGCCCAGAAAAAAAATTTTGACTTCTGAAAATATACTAATAATTTTTAAATTTGATTTGTAATAACTTAATTTTCAGAAGTCAAAATTTTTTTCTGGGCAAATTGTCATGGAGGCCGATGGTCCTCGGCGAAGACAAGCTAGTAGCTGGCCTTCAGGAAACGAGAAAAATATGTTTTGACTGCATGAAAAGTAGCCCATGATACTTTGCATTTCCAAGCAATGGTGACGTCTAGTAAGTTGAAAACTACTCTCAAAGGTCACAAGACTAATAAATTGATTGACAGTGGCCCTCAAGTTCGCGGCTCAATGGGACGCCTCTTCACGCTTCGCTTGAAGAAGCAAGGGTTGTAAGTGTTCCAGGTTTATATGGTTCGATAGTGAAACGATCTTTTGATTGCTCGATCCCTAATATACCCCAGCCTACCCATTCACAGAAAATGCCGTGATATGTTGTTAATAGATGCAGCCGCGTGTGGAATTATGTTCCACCACAGGGCGGAAACTCCAGCTTGAATGTGTGCGTGTGATCAATAAATGTAAGCAATTTGTCCGTCAACGCGCACGTCAACTCTACTGACAGCTGTGGCGCGACAGGGAGTTGCCGATCTGTATGTAATACTATTATATTATCTTTGGTTCCACGCATCCCATGGAACTTATTCCGGAATTTATGTAACCAATATATAAATTCCAGGCTGTAATCTCTCCAACATCCTACAATCACGACATCCAATTGTACCAAATTTCAGTCAGATTCGTTTCGCCATGCAAACATCCACACATCCGTACTCACAAACTTTCCCATTTGTAACATTACTACACGTTCGCTCCAAGTTTGCCGGTCGCCTTCGATACTATTCCTCTACACCAGTCTAATCGCCAGCGGCAAACTAAGAGCGAACGGGATACAGTAAGATATCCCAAACAACACGTGCCGAACAAAGATGCCACTCACACACAGTGGAGAGAATCTTCGCCAGAGCCGAGCGTTTCAAAAGATCGTTACTTGTCGAACTATAAAAACTTGGAACGACCTGCCCGCACACGTGTTTCCCTCATCTTACAATCCCGGGTTCTTCAAGAGGAGCGTGAAGAGGCACATCACAAGGACGCCAACTTGAGGACCACTGTCAGAAGTGGCCCCCAATCGCTAGATGCGCCACGGCTTTCCATCAGGCTGGTGGCGACGTCCATTTGACAAGCTAAATATAAAAAAAAGAAAGATATTCACCTGCAGGCGTAGAATAGTCAGCATCGTCGTCCACAATCTCGGCGTAATCTTCAGACACTAAAGTCGAGGTGTTCGCTTCCCAAGAACTCGTCTTGCCTTCCGATGAACTGCTGCTCATTTCCGCTGCAAACATAAATAATCATAAATATACAGAAACTTGTATATATTTGGGGTTTCTCAAAAGGGGTCTTAGAAAGTTCTGGCTGGGTCAGCAGTGCGTATGTAGCGCCTCTGATGTTGCAAACGTCCGTAGGCTACGGTTACCTTTTCTAACAGTTGCACTGTGAGCTTGTCCGTCACCTTAGTAGTGTAAAAAGAAAAAAAAAAACATTATTTATACATCGCAATCTGATACTAAATTAAGTTAGGACTTTATTAACTGCCTCAGTGGCGCAGGTGGTAGTGTAACCGACTGGCGTGCTGTGTCCAGGGTTCGATTCCCGGGTCAGATCAAATATTTGTGTGATTCATTCAGATTTTCAGACACAGATTCAATTGATATCTTTAGTGAAATTTTATCAATTGTGAAGATGCACAAGCTTATATTAGCTTAATTTGGGCTAGATGGTATTGTGTGAGAATGTCCCACAGCCCGCTTGTTTTATGGGTATACTGGACGACGGATACTTGTATGCTTCATTTTGTAAATACCTACCTACAAACTCATAACATAGGATAATTAATAAAAAAACTCTACACGAAAAAAAATCTGCATATCTGTCGCGATCGCCAATTTCATCTAACTTGCAATATAGTGAAACAAATAAACACATTGTCCTATATGTAAACATTTTGGTGTGAAATTTTGACATACTTTTACATTCATACTTACTTTTGCATTGACAATTCAGCTGTTTCCAAACGGTAGCTTGTAACAAAAATTAAATCCATTAATCAATCAATCAAATCAGTCCTGCGCCTTCCGCATTCAGTCGCAGCCTTATTTTTTACTATAGTAAACTATTTTTATAATAGACTAGCTGTGTCCCGCGGATACGCCCCTGATATTCTTCGGATCCCCTAGACCTTTTAACATTTTTTGACATCAATTAATTACTAGTGCTTCTGCGAAGAGTAGACCTCGCGAGCAACCAGAAACCAAACCAAAAAATTCTGTGAGGCACCTATTATTATGTGTCGTATAGGACCCGGTACGTACAGGACTTAGCTATCAGGCAGGTCACATTATTGACGCTGTGGTAATCGAACAGATATAAGTAGTCTGCCTGCTTTCAAACATCCATGGTCATTCCTTGAACAGTAAAAGTGTCCCTCCGCCACACAACGATTGAAAGCATCTACTATGGCCTCCAGTCTTATCAAATAGTTGACCCTTTCTTTTCGTAGAATTTCTCAATGTAAGTATCAAAATTAGAGCACTCCCCCCCTAAATTACCGCTGTGGCCTACCCTCACTTTCCATAAAAAGCGTGGGGAGCAGAGCAGGCGTGTGCTTGGGCCAGTGGCTCAATATTGCCATTAAAAGGTGCCATGGAAGATGGGAAACCCGCTTGTGTGGGATGCCACATGCGTGAACACCTTTGCGCCTCCTCATGTTCCTGGCACTAGGTACTAGCTGCTGAGGCCCTCAAACGGTACATATATCTTGTTGGGGCTTATTTATTTGAGCCGTTTGGGGTTGAAACTCTTGGACCGTGGGGTCCTAGTGCAAAGCTTGTATACAGAACTATATGCAAGCTTTTGGTCGACAGTTCCCATGACCAGAAGGCTGGCGTGTACTTGGGTCAGCGGCTTAGTATTGCCATTAAAAGGTGCCATGGAAGATGGGAAACCCGCTTGTGTGGGATGCCCCATGCGTGGACACCTTTGCGCCTTCTCATGTTCCTGGCACCGCTAGCTGCTGAGGCCCTCAAACGGTACATATATCTTGCTGGGGCTTATATATTTGAAACGTTTGGGGTTTGAAACTCTTGGACCGTGGGGTCCTAGTGCAAAGCTTGTATACAGAACTATATGCAAGCTTTTGGTCGACAGTTCCCATGACCAGAAGGCTGGCGTGTACTTGGGTCAGCGGCTTAGTATTGCCATTAAAAGGTGCCATGGAAGATGGGAAACCCGTTTGTGTGGGATGCCACATGCGTGGACACCTTTGCGCCTTCTCATGTTCCTGGCACCGCTAGCTGCTGAGGCCCTCAAACGGTACATATATCTTGCTGGGGCTTATATATTTGAAACGTTTAGGGTTTGAAACTCTTGGACCGTGGGGTCCTAGTGCAAAGTTTGTATACAGAACTATATGCAAGCTTTTGGTCGACAGTTCGCGTGTCCATGCTGGCGTGTACTTGGGCCAGCGACTCAGTATTGCCATTCAACGACTTTTTGTTTTCTTTGAAATTTACTTATCCTTAGTTCCGTTTCTTATGTATAAAGTGAATAGAAAACATAAGTTTTATAATATTATGTATAAATGGTATAGATTCGAAAGAATAATATAATAATAGTTTATTTATTTATCTCCACAAATTATTTGTTTGAAATAGTGTAGTTGACAATTTTTGTACTTAAACAAAGCTTGCAATTTATAAGAGATCTGGAGTCTAAACTAAGCCAGAGCCTGTAGAATAGAACTCTAGGCTCCCCAATATCTCCCCTCCCCAAAGGAGCAAGACGTTTTATTCCTAAACGTAGATATACTTACTTGTTCTGTTCCACAGTGAGGTTTGTGAGTCTGTAACTAGTCTGCAATATCCATCCACTAGGTCTGCTAAACTCTCTGCAGCCTGCAATAACATAAAAAGAATACTGAAAACCTTTGTTAAGCTCAAAAAGTAAAGATTTATATAGTTTCTTTAAGACCCACGCGATTTTAACTTGTAGTGAGATTTTATAAAATAATTAAATCTCTGCATTTCACAGACAGATTAGCTTCGGTTAGGTTATGTTAACTTAGATCAAGGATAAGTTCGTGAACTTTTTTTACTTTTTGCCCAAATCGCATTTTCAACATAAATAAGGGGATCGTGTAGCAGACAATATACCGCTCTGAATGACTTTGGTAACCAAAATTACAAATTCTACTAGTATTATAGAATGTTTTTGAAGTTTTAGAAGATGTTTGGATGTTCGTTAGGGACCTTCTAAACGGGCCATGTTTCGCTGCAATTTGTGGCTGCAACACTGTGGCCCGGCAACATTGCAAGCAATACCGGCCAGACTATGCAATATTGCCGTAGTGTCCCGGCCATATAGCCAAACATGTTTAGTGTTGCCACATAAGGCCGATATTGCCGATTATCGGTTATCGATTTTACTGCAATATTGCTCGGCCAGTTCTATTGTTGTTTCAGTCGCTCTCTTTGTTATGTCACAGTCTATCCTTTTCTACGCGACATGAAGTTTGCTGTGAGTGATGCCATGTTGCTATATTCTGTGTTTGCGAACAGCTCCGTGTTTATTTCGAGGTTATGTTATTATGTTGATAAATTATTATATTTCAAAAATGCTGTTAATATAGAATAGACTACAACTTTATTTGTACACCAAGTCATAGTTTACAGAAACTAGCTCAAATTATCAATAGTTTCACGCCTATTTAAGTAAGGTCAAATCCACTATCTCTTTTCTGTTTATTTTTTAATAAAACATTATAATGCTGCTGCTACAAGTGTGATTTCATCAGCCATTGTTACCGGTGTGTGTAGCCCGTTTAGGAATCTGCATCAAGAGACATACTATTGCAGACATATTGCAACACATGGCCCAGCTATTGATTGTTCGGCCATCAGTTGCAATAAAATATTTTTGAGATTGCCGGGAAATTAGTTGCCAAAGGTGCAGCCACAAATTGCAGCAAAACATGGCCCGTTTAGAAGGTCTTTTACTTAATCATGTTCTAACGGCTGAACGGATCTGGCTGAAATTTGGAAACAGGTATTGACTATAGGCTGGATTAACAAATAGGCCACCTTTTATCACGGGAAATCGTTCCCACGGTAAGTGGGAACAAGAACATTATTCATTGGGTTGCTATTGAATGCATCTATCAGAACAACACCTAATAATAAAATGACTTATTATTTCATATTGTAATCAATGTACTTCCTTGAATTGCGCAGTGTAAATTAATCTCGAAATGGTTGCATGTATAACCTATGGCCTCACATGCCAGACATGATGAACATGAGGATGTTAACTACTGTCTACCACCAAGTTTT
This sequence comes from Miltochrista miniata, assembly GCA_933228765.1. Lineage (NCBI taxonomy): Eukaryota > Metazoa > Arthropoda > Insecta > Lepidoptera > Erebidae > Miltochrista > Miltochrista miniata. Next base: position 12,150,577 of record OW121769.1, read on the forward strand.
TGTACCATATTGTTTGTAAGTAAATATATGAATATTACTGACCTCAACACTACTGCACGTGATCGTGAGGGTCTCTGTGGCGCCCTTTACCCTCAGTTGTAACGCTGCCTTACCGCATGACCCGCTCTGGAACACAATACATTTCATCATGTAAAAATTAAAAATCTTTGGGCACTGGACATACACGATTAGATGAAGGAATGCGTTAAATTCAGACCGCGAGAGTGCGGCTGATGCCCCTTTCAGTTTTCGGATCAAACTTCGGAAGTGATCATTTATACTCTGGCACTTTGTTGGCATTTACTATTTAAACGTTATTTTTTACATAGCCTGACCGGTTTCGCCTAAGGCATTCTCAAAGGCACTGCCTTAGGCGAAACCGGTCAGGTTATGTAAAAAAAATACGATTAAATAGTGGAAAAGTACAAGTGTGAGTTTGAATAAAGAATTCGGAAGTGATATCCGAAGTTCCACCGGCCATCGAGTACGAGCCCCCGATACGTCATCGAGTGCTCGATGCCGATGCTGACGCCCCCTACCTGTAGGCTGGATCCCGCAGGTGGCTCCATCCGAGGTCCGTGGAAGCACAGAGCCTCGGATTTGTGAAGGGCGACTTCAAGACCCAGCCGCCGAATCCGACCCACGACCTGAGCAACCCCTGCCGTGCCTTAAGTGCTGCGTCACGGTGCGTTGCTCCTCGCGCCGTAACGAAGACATCGTTTGCATACATCTAGACTAGTTTTATGGTGTATATAAAATGTTACAACAATTACCTGCGTCTGCGACTGTTGCGTGCAGTTAGACTTGAGCGTCTGCACCGCCACGATGTCGCAGAACGACGCGATCTTTGTGTACGTCGGGGGCTCCCCCGCCTTGTGTGACACGTACGATATATCTGGGGAATGATAGAACTTTGTTAGGCAACCATGAAAGCTTTTATATTTTAAGTACGTTATCTGAATGTCTCAGAAGGTGGTATTAGTGAGTGTTTCGGCTTCGATTCGGTCCGGTAGATCGGATGTTACTTTTAGTCCTTTAGGCGCCAGTTCGTTTTTGGAAAGCTGTCCAGATTCTTAGCCTTTCATAATTTAACACTTAGTGAGCTGAAGAGTTTCTTTCTCCCAGTTTTGGCAATAAGATATCTAGCACCGAATTCACTCGTAGCTGAGTTCCTCAGTATCTTCACCATCAACCCAATAGCCTATTTAGTAGTTAGCTTATTTGGATTTGGTAGTTTTAACCACTATTGCATGCGGTCCATTATAGTTCTTCTACATAAGGCAGGCACAAATTGTCAGTAAAATATTGAAATTTCCATCGTCTCTAGGTACTTTAGTTGTGTGTCGGGAGTGTTGTACTGCATGTAACCCTACTCACCGATATCAGGCCCAATGGCCAACTCGACGGGGATGGCCCAGCCGGTGCCAAGCGCGCCCGTGAACGTCTCGCGGTCGTACCCGTAGTGCGTGTGCATCGTCTCTAGGTACTTTAGTTGTGTGTCGGGAGTGTTGTACTCATTTAACCCTACTCACCGATATCAGGCCCAATGGCCAACTCGACGGGGATGGCCCAGCCGGTGCCAAGCGCGCCCGTGAACGTCTCGCGGTCGTACCCGTAGTGCGTGTGCATCGTCTCTAGGTACTTTAGTTGTGTGTCGGGAGTGTTGTACTCATTTAACCCTACTCACCGATATCAGGCCCAATGGCCAACTCGACGGGGATGGCCCAGCCGGTGCCAAGCGCGTCCGTGAACGTCTCGCGGTCGTACCCGTAGTGCGTGTGCATCGTCTCTAGGTACTTTAGTTGTGTGTCGGGAGTGTTGTACTCATGTAACCCTACTCACCGATATCAGGCCCAATGGCCAACTCGACGGGGATGGCCCAGCCGGTGCCAAGCGCGCCCGTGAACGTCTCGCGGTCGTACCCGTAGTGCGTGTGCATCGTCTCTAGGTACTTTAGTTGTGTGTCGGGAGTGTTGTACTCATTTAACCCTACTCACCGATATCAGGCCCAATGGCCAACTCGACGGGGATGGCCCAGCCGGTGCCAAGCGCGCCCGTGAACGTCTCGCGGTCGTACCCGTAGTGCGTGTGCATCGTCTCTAGGTACTTTAGTTGTGTGTCGGGAGTGTTGTACTCATTTAACCCTACTCACCGATATCAGGCCCAATGGCCAACTCGACGGGGATGGCCCAGCCGGTGCCAAGCGCGCCCGTGAACGTCTCGCGGTCGTACCCGTAGTGCGTGTGCATCGTCTCTAGGTACTTTAGTTGTGTGTCGGGAGTGTTGTACTCATTTAACCCTACTCACCGATATCAGGCCCAATGGCCAACTCGACGGGGATGGCCCAGCCGGTGCCAAGCGCGCCCGTGAACGTCTCGCGGTCGTACCCGTAGTGCGTGTGCATCGTCTCTAGGTACTTTAGTTGTGTGTCGGGAGTGTTGTACTCATTTAACCCTACTCACCGATATCAGGCCCAATGGCCAACTCGACGGGGATGGCCCAGCCGGTGCCAAGCGCGTCCGTGAACGTCTCGCGGTCGTACCCGTAGTGCGTGTGCATCGTCTCTAGGTACTTTAGTTGTGTGTCGGGAGTGTTGTACTCATGTAACCCTACTCACCGATATCAGGCCCAATGGCCAACTCGACGGGGATGGCCCAGCCGGTGCCAAGCGCGCCCGTGAACGTCTCGCGGTCGTACCCGTAGTGCGTGTGCATCGTCTCTAGGTACTTTAGTTGTGTGTCGGGAGTGTTGTACTCATTTAACCCTACTCACCGATATCAGGCCCAATGGCCAACTCGACGGGGATGGCCCAGCCGGTGCCAAGCGCGCCCGTGAACGTCTCGCGGTCGTACCCGTAGTGCGTGTGCATCGTCTCTAGGTACTTTAGTTGTGTGTCGGGAGTGTTGTACTCATGTAACCCTACTCACCGATATCAGGCCCAATGGCCAACTCGACGGGGATGGCCCAGCCGGTGCCAAGCGCGCCCGTGAACGTCTCGCGGTCGTACCCGTAGTGCGTGTGCATCGTCTCTAGGTACTTTAGTTGTGTGTCGGGAGTGTTGTACTCATGTAACCCTACTCACCGATATCAGGCCCAATGGCCAACTCGACGGGGATGGCCCAGCCGGTGCCAAGCGCGCCCGTGAACGTCTCGCGGTCGTACCCGTAGTGCGTGTGCATCGTCTCTAGGTACTTTAGTTGTGTGTCGGGAGTGTTGTACTCATTTAACCCTACTCACCGATATCAGGCCCAATGGCCAACTCGACGGGGATGGCCCAGCCGGTGCCAAGCGCGCCCGTGAACGTCTCGCGGTCGTACCCGTAGTGCGTGTGCATCGTCTCTAGGTACTTTAGTTGTGTGTCGGGAGTGTTGTACTCATTTAACCCTACTCACCGATATCAGGCCCAATGGCCAACTCGACGGGGATGGCCCAGCCGGTGCCAAGCGCGCCCGTGAACGTCTCGCGGTCGTACCCGTAGTGCGTGTGCATCGTCTCTAGGTACTTTAGTTGTGTGTCGGGAGTGTTGTACTCATGTAACCCTACTCACCGATATCAGGCCCAATGGCCAACTCGACGGGGATGGCCCAGCCGGTGCCAAGCGCGCCCGTGAACGTCTCGCGGTCGTACCCGTAGTGCGTGTGCATCGTCTCTAGGTACTTTAGTTGTGTGTCGGGAGTGTTGTACTCATTTAACCCTACTCACCGATATCAGGCCCAATGGCCAACTCGACGGGGATGGCCCAGCCGGTGCCAAGCGCGCCCGTGAACGTCTCGCGGTCGTACCCGTAGTGCGTGTGCATCGTCTCTAGGTACTTTAGTTGTGTGTCGGGAGTGTTGTACTCATTTAACCCTACTCACCGATATCAGGCCCAATGGCCAACTCGACGGGGATGGCCCAGCCGGTGCCAAGCGCGCCCGTGAACGTCTCGCGGTCGTACCCGTAGTGCGTGTGCATCGTCTCTAGGTACTTTAGCATGCATTCTGTGTCCGGTAAGCTGGCCACCTGAAAACAAAGTCATTATTATAACTTTAGTACTATAGTATGAATTTTCTTTTACTTCGTCATGAAACCGTCCGTTAGTCAGTAGGTGCACCGCTTGAAGGTTGCTGCTTTGGTTCGGAGGATCTCAGTGGGGACTATCACTCCCTAATTTCCATTTTAAGAAAATCTACTTCCATGCTTCAGTGGTTACGCTAAGTTGTCGATCACTAGCTTCTAGTAACCTTGAAGCCAAGTTAAAGGCCTTCATATTTTTTTATAGCAGGCAGCCACAATCCACGGCCTAACTGTTTTAACACGGCAATTGGCTTCTACATAGGGTAAAATTGTCGACATATAGTTTGTCTTTTGCCTTCCTCTTCGAAGAAAAGGGAACTATAATGTATGTCTGTATATTTTCCTAGAATTTTATTGAAGAAAGAAGGTTTATCTATTTTAAACAAGGCAAAAATACCTACCTAGTTTTATTTAGCTTTACCTTTTTATACTGTTGCTGCACAGCCTTTTTGAGCACCTTGGGTTTGATGGCGTCCAGCACCGACTTTGGCATAAACTTGTGCAAGCCAATCTCCTTCTCCAGGTACTCTATGTTAGACTTCTTGTCTGTAGATATTTGCATGTCCTTACAGAAGTATCTGGAAAGACGAATTTCTTGATTTAAAACTATGTAGTTAAAAGAGGTCCTGTCACGGTCGCCAGAGAGAAATAGATAGGAGATCAGTTCTACCCAAATGACAGTAGGCGAACGACGAGGCTACATTTCGGTTGTCAATATCAACAAAACTCAGTGATGACTTTATAAGCATTTGATAATTTGTACTAAAATGAAAGGAATAGAAGGGAAGAGAAAGACGGAGAGACTAGAACAAGCTTTTCTTTTTGTTTGTGAAGAGCAGACCGCTGTAAATAATATAAGGAATGCACATTATAGGTTATCATATCTATATCTGTACTAATATTATAAAGTGGAACGATTTGATTGTTTGTTTGTATCGAATAGGCTCCGGAACTAATGGACTGATTTGAAAAATTCTTTCACTGTTGGGAAGCTACACTCTTCCCGGTGAACATAGGCTATATTTTATTCCCATATTCCCACAGGAACGGGAGATATGCGGGTGAAACCGCGTGACGTCCGCTAGTCTCCAATATGCCTGGAATTGTTTGGATGAGTATTATAAATACTGGAAGGCACATGCGAGAGATAAAGACAACTCATTACTTGTTGAGCAAACCATTATGAGAGAAAAAGAGCGAGGTAGTGTCCATCTTGAAGCACAGAAAGAAAGATCCTGAGACCTTTAACATTGAGTAATCACCAAGAGGCAGTTGTAAACAATCAACATCATGACATGGTATGTAGGTACTTACTTTATTTCTAAACAACATATTTGTATCGCCAAATCCTGGTCTACCATAGGATGATTGGCGTTGAGGTAGTCGTGTCGCACCTGGAAAAGACAACATCAGCGTTTTATTTGCATCAGGTAGTCTGTTAATCTGTAGGGGCCCTTTATTAAACTTGAATAAAAAAAAATAAAAAACATTCAAGTATCTTCGTAAAGTCGTCTAAGGCCGATTTAAACTAGACAAGCTAACCTAAGTCTTGGGTTAAACAAACTTGACATATTCCACCTCAGCACATTGTCTGCAGATGTATCATCATTCACAATGCCTTTTTCCAACCCAGCTGCAAGTCCCAGTGCTATAAGTCTTCTTAGTACCTATTAAGTTGAAATAAAAAGGACACGACCACCCGCCACCGTTTGGTGGAAAATCGTGGCTTCATCTAAGCGTACTGAAATCTACTCTCACAGTTTTTTTTTTTTTTATACTACTTAGGTGGCGGACAAGCTTACGGCCCACCGGAAGGTTGTTAACCGTAGCCTATAGACGTTTGCAACACCAGAGGCGCTACACACGCGCTGCCGACCCGGGCGCAGGTTGTGACGACCCACAGTTGAAATTTTTCAAGCCGGCCTTCAACTTTGCTTAACGACTGTCATTTTACCGACAACCGGGACCAACGGCTTATCGTGCCTTCCGAAGCACGGAAACGCTCGTAAATAAATGTCACAAAGTGGTCCACGTGGTGGTCACCCATCCATGTCCGGCCATAGTAAATGTTGCTTACTGCAGTGATCGTTTACGGAACACTGAGTCCGCGGGGCCACGAGCGCTTCAAAATTTCCAGTCAAAGTCTTAAAATAATACATAAGCAAACAAAAAATACCTGATCATAATAATAGTGGAAGGTGACTCGGTCAGAGTCGCACAGGTCCCGTAGGTTCGCCGGTAAGTACCGCACTCGCAGTTCCAGTCGCCACTCGCTCGCCGGCCACTTTGTGAGCAGTTCCGACACAGGCGTGTCTTGGTGTATCCATCGTATCTGGAATATGTTTGTAAATTATATAATGTCAGCTTTTGGTCATTGATATTATGCTTAATCTCTAGCGCGGCTCTGAAGTGAGTGTTTTATTCGAATCAGTTTAACAATGAATGTGAATGTGTGAGAATGTTCCACAATATTTATTTATTTAATGAATTGATGAGTCAATATTTTATTGCTAAGAGGATATGTCGTGTGTTTTACATAGAAGGTTGATCCAGTACATTTTACCTTACCATACTATGGTAAAGGCAGTAAATTAGTGATGAAGAAACATCGATAAACATATTATCGATTAAAATTCACGTTGAATGCTACCGAAGTTCAATCAGTACCGATTCCATAAGGGGTCGTCCATTAATCGCGTGAGGTTTTTTTGGGCATTTTTTGGACCCCCCCTCCCCCTTGGTGATATTTGGTGAGGTTTCAGACTACCCCTCCCCCCCAGGGCCGAATCACGTGTATTTTTAGTAACTAAAAAGTTTTTTTTTAATTTTATAAGAAGTCTCTGTTATTATAATGTATCCATCCATACCTACTTCTATACGAATACTAGCTAGATCTGCGCAACTTCGTTTGCGTCACATAATAGAGAGAGAGATGGTATTAATATTTTAATATACTTCCAGTTGCATTTACTCCCGTCGTGTTGCTAAGTATATAATATTCATTATTTTGGATCTAATAAATGTGTCAGTTTGTCAAGCTTAAAATCTTACGTTTGTTTGATCGCAGGTGGCTAAATAGAAGCGAAGTTATGAACAAAGGTAGAATAATCAAGTTTGAGTTTCCATGCAATCATTATGCTTTTGGTCACGACTATCGATATCCATGTGGACAGAGCTGCGTTTTTTTTTTGTTATGGGGGGATTGCGATTTGGCACCATTATCCTAGCTGCGGGGGCAGCCGGGACGGTGTGTGGGGCTCCCGGTCCCGGAAGGGCGGGGGGCTCCCCTCACTTCCGGGGTTCTCCTCGGAGGAGCAAGTTGGGCGGCTCCCCCGGAAAACACTGAGAAGCTGACAAAAACCTCTGACTCTCGAGCGCTTTTTTGGAAGCAGAGAGGGTAGAGAGCGGTGATACATGATCACCGCTCTCTACCCTCCCCTCGGGCTCTGAAAGTATCTCCGGAACAAGGAAAGGGACTTTCCCCCAAATGATCATTGGTGGACGGGGTCCCCCGACATTCACCCACCGGTGGACATAGCTGCGTGCATCGGCTAGTCTATACTGAAGCTAAAATAGTTTTTTTTTTATGTCTTTCTGTATCACGTCAAAACTATAGATAGTACCATTTTAAATAATACTGACATAATTTGAGATTATTTATTATTGATCGGATTGATGCCGATATTCTGCGCGGTTCCTTTGGAAGACACGATGAAAACAAAATGATTTTTGTGTTAATTAAGAATAACGCATACGTATTCCGATTTCAATTCATTTCTCATGTAAGAAAGGAATTAAGTGCTTTATGAATTATTCCATACAAGTTTTAATATTGTAGGTTTTGTTGTTCAGAAATTACAGTGATCTCAAATTCAGGGTTGTAAAGTTGCTGTTCAAAATAAATACACGTGATATCTCACTACACCCCCCACCCCCCCTGGTGATGTTTCGTGATTTTTGTCAGACCCCCTGCCCCCCCTTTCGAGCCTCACGTGATTAATGGACGACCCCTAAAAAGTTTGTTTTTCAAGAAAGAAAATATGTAATTCGAATTTAATATACATCATGAATTTAGCCATGTGATGCTAACTTTTCCCAAATAAATATTGACTGAAACTGTTTAATAGGCAGAAGTTGCGGTAGGGGTGACTTAAAAACATCATCTTACCTTCCCAGTAGTAAGTCTCTTCGCTCTCAGCGCATAGCAGCTAGTGTAGACTCTGTCTCCAGCTGCTAGCCTGGCTGCTAGTAGCCTTAGAACTGATCTGACGTCCTCGTCTGTTGACGCTCGAACCACGTTGATTCCGCCATTTGGAAGGTGAACTTTGAGTGTTGACTGGTCACCTGGCACCCCACCTGAAGAAAGAAAGCAAAGTAAATTAGAAAAAGAAGGGGTTAGAATGCTCGGAAAAATCATGGGGATCTTAGGCTACCTGAAAGCAGAAAAGAGATAGAAAAATCTTAAAAAGTGTAGTATTGTTTTTTACATAATTGTTGTGGTGCTGTGGCATGAAATACGACTTGCTGTATCAATTGTTCAGGATATGCATTTAATTGTTCAGAATCAGAAGCGAGTAACGTATGATCTGCAAACTCTGTGTGAGGCTGCTTTAAGTGTCACAATCTCGTTTCTTTAATCGCTATGTGTTAAGGTACTATCTAACAACTGTTTGGCCCTTTAAGTAGGTACGAAGTAATTCAACCTGTGCCTCTATTTAAAGGTTAGGCAAAACTTGGATGTAATATGCTACCGGATGGTCAACTTAGTTGTAATCTCCATAAGAAGATGTAATGATGGATGGTCATGTGGTCTAGATTTTTAAGAAAATAAAATGCGTTCTACTCTTGTGCGATAAGTTGAGGCAAGTTTATTATTTGGAATGATAATAACGGCAGAAAAACTCATAGTACATTTATATTTGTATTTGACAAAGAGTATACTGGCACTGTTTTTCTTAAAGAAATCTCTTCCAGCAGGCCGATGAAAGCAGAATGTTTCCAAGCGTGCTTCAACTTATCGCGTACAAGTAGTTCTATATTTTTATAATTGAATCGCAAATGAAACCGACAAGTGCCAGTGTAAAAATAAATAGCTACTATGACCCACTTCAGTGGCGATACAAATAAATGTCCAGTTGACCAGAAACTGCGCCCAGCTCTTAACTAAATGGATGTTAAACTAGTAATGGGGTTAATAAAACCACGTTTAATTAACTTTGTAGGCGTGTCGTTAACTATGGTACAGCCCTACCCCAGTGACGTAACGTAAGATTGTACTGTGACACTATTTTTTTGGGAGGCAAATGGATGTTCACATGGAATTCGAATTGATGGTCACGCAAACATACCTATGAATGTCATACTTTGAAGTCGGTATTATTTAAATCTAGAATGCAATCTTTCAGTCAGTTACATAAACAATTTTCACACAACTTGAGGTAAAAAAAAAACATTCGCATCCTACAACATTTTTTGTAAAGTCACTTACGATTTTTTTTGTTCGTCTGTGGAATGCATGATCGTACCGATTATGGTAAGCTAGGTATTGTCAACTTTCCGACATTTAATATTTAAGTAGGTCATTATACTAGTCAGTACTCCTCAATTCCCATAGTCACGTCCAGCAGTTACCACACCATAGCCATATTTACGTCCTGCAGTGAACTGCGACACGCTGATTTGATTAGGTAAGTTATTGATTTTGAAAAATATTCTAATCATCTTCTAATAATATTACATTAGTGATCAGACCCGTGTGGTAACGGGTCAGAGTACAAAATATCGCCACCCCAATTCATTATTCCGAATTTCCGATGGTGTCGTTATAGGCAACTAAGGGACGCTTTCGCAAAACGATCCACTGAGTAGAGAAGGAAACTCGAAATTAAACTCACCACCTATTACGTGGGACCTAAAACTATAAGGTGAAATGTGGGCGTATACTGTGCCTCTGCCTAACCCTTCGGAGATAAAGACGTGACTATATGTATGTATGTAAATATCAGCCATCTGACCATCCGTCATCGCATCTTAATACAAAGATCACGACTGGGTTGAAAACCGACAGCATTATTACATCCCAGTTTTGTCAAATCCTTAAAAAGAGGCATAGGTTGAGTTACTTCGTACGTATATGTATGTAGGGATCAGAGACCGAAATACAAATATCGAAAATCCAGACATTATTTATTCCATAAGTCCATTTATACACGTAGCATAACGGTAAAGTCTCTTTCCCCACTCATACTTTACTTTACTTGCAGAAAATACGAAAAACTTTTCGCTACGTTAAGGAAGAACAAATACTATAATGGCAGCAAAGCTTTTAAGCTAAGCTATTAGGAAGGTGTTAATGGAGGATTGCAAACGCTACTTTTGTAACGCCTTGTACAGATTATTTCAGTGTGTGTCTGTTACATTAAGGCTTGCTTATCCGACATCGATATATCTTCAGGCAATTCGAGTGATTGCAGCGTACGCTAATGCCGGATTTTATTCGACTCTAATACATTATAACTATTGTATTATTATCATAAAAGGAGTTTTAAGACAAAATCTAGTAAAATATTGTTCTAAATACCTACATCTATTTTATGACAAGTTTTTATGAGGAATTAACTAATTTATTTAAATAAAAAGAGTACATTAGTTATTGAGATTTTGGCAATATTTGTCATTTTTCAAGAGCGATTTCGATCGAAGAAAGTTTTTCTAATCGTGTTTTATAAATCTAATAAATTACAATAATACAGTTTTATCAGATCAAATCAAAGAATATTTCCCAGTATAAAGTTCACCCCAAGATGAGTCTCATTCGAATAAGTGAGCCTTAATACGAGACGAGCAAATATCGAATCGGCTTTTTTGCGTATGAAAAACCTCATTGACGCTATACCCGACTACCGACTACTACCGGCTAAACTACACCCTACGCTACTGTCTCTGCTTACGGCAGGAAATTCCGGTTACGCTTTCGGAAGATAATCCCAGGGGACCCACAGACATATGTACAGTAGATACTTTAACCAGCTATAAACAAGAAGCCGTGAGACGGTCTCACCCGACTGCCCCTCTAACGTGTATTGTGAAAGTGTGTGAAGGTGTTTCAAACTTTGAACAGATGATCGACGTGACCTAGTGACGTAATTTAATGCAACAGAGTCACAGACTACAGACACGAGTCTCGCCATAAGCCCCTCCGCAATCTATTTTATAGAGTGGGGCTAAAATTGAAAACTCTACACGCACGACGTACCACTTCTATTAAGACCCAGGGCAATGAAGTTTTTTTAAGTTTGAGGCACTCAAGACGCGCTCGACGCAATGCATAGGCGTGCTACACTCGAGAGCAATGAATCCGGGTCACTTAAAGAATCCTAAAAATCTCGGAAACTAAAAATGCTAGGTTAATGCAATAAATTGTATTTAATAGACAATGTAATACTCCTTAAATGAAGGTATTAAAACTTCTTAGTTATTGTAAAGTTATATCATAAAAAAATCAAATTTGAAAAAGTGCCACTTTCGAAGATGGAACTACGAAATTACAGCATTTGGTGTTGCTTTTGTTTGTAATCTGTCATTTATGTGGGTACATAAACCATGTTGATAGTGCTCTATATTCATTAATCAAGCTGAAATTATGTCGCTTACGCCTGAAGAATGCACCAGAATACTTACAATGCTGGAAACCGGCCGGAGTCAGCGCGATACAGCCAGGACTGTCGGTGTGTCGCTGTCAACAGTACAAAGAGTTCTCCGACGTTACGAAGAAACTGGTTCTAACCTACGCAGACCAGGAACGGGCAGAACCAGGTGTACCACAGCACGAGAAGACCGATACTTGGTGAACACCATGCTTCGAAATCGCTTTCTCACAGGAACTGAACTCACCAATCAGTTTCGACGCCTCGGAGGAAGTAACCCAAGTGCATGGACAGTAAGACGTCGGCTTGCTGAATCTAACTTAAAACCCCTTAGACCTGCAAACGGCCCTAAACTGGAGCGTGGGCATCGTATTTCGAGACTAAGGTATGCCCAGAGCCACGTAAATTGGAGTATTGAAGATTGGTCAAAAGTTATGTTCTCCGACGAATCAAAATTTATGCTCTACAAGCACGATGGAAGACACAGAGTGTATCGAAGACCAGGGGAAAGATTCAAGCAAGCATGCATCGAAGAAAAAGTAGCCTACGGTAGTGGGTCTGTACTTGTGTGGGCCGGAATTTCTTCTGAAAGTCGCACAGAGCTGGTGATCATAGAAAACGGCTCTTTAACTAGCGTAAGATATGTGGAAGAAATCCTCAATGATCACGTTGGTCCATTTATGGTCAATTTAGGTGAGGATGCTATATTTATGCATGACAATGCCCGACCTCATACAGGTAGGATTGTGAATGACTACCTTCAAGAGATGAACATTACTCGTATGGAGTGGCCAGCGCGCAGCCCGGATATCAACCCGATCGAGCATGCTTGGGACGAGCTAGGCAGATGCGTAAAACAACGAAACCCTCCCCCAATCACGCTTCGTGAGCTCAAAATTGCTCTCACAGAGGAATGGGAGAATATTCCCCAAAATCGTATAAGGAACTTGGTGTACAGCATGCCAAACCGCGTAAACGCAGTAATGGAAGCACGAGGAGGCAATACGAAGTATTAAAATTCAAGAAAATCGTAATAAAGTTCAAAAATTTCATGTTTCCTATTTTTGTTTTAAGGAGAGATCGGCAGTTTTTTCTTTATGTAATTTTGTGTTAATAAAATGTATGGTGACTCATATTTTTTTTACTTTCATTTAAGGAGTATTACATTGTCTATTAAATACAATTTATTGCATTAACCTATCATTTTTAGTTTCCGAGATTTTTAACATTCTTTAAGTGACCCGGATTCATTGCTCTCGAGTGTATTTGCGCATTATCGATTGTCTTGAAGTGACGAGAAGTCTCGAGCCGTGGGCACAGCACAGCGTAAGACTAATAGTGTCTCTAGCTGCATACTACCGAATCTATCTCGGCGTGTGAGATAATCTTCACTAGAGCTAAGCAATTCAAATTATAATTTCCCGGTCAAACCGTAAAAACTTGGAACAACTTGGCAACGCATGTGTTTTCCTCATTCTTACAATCCCAAATTCTTCTAGCGGAGCGTGAAGAGGCTCATTATAGGGCTGGCAACTAGAAGACCTTGGTCAACAGTCTTGTTAATTGTCGGAATGGATCGCATTCGCTAGGTGTCGCCATAGCTTTCCATCAGGTGGGGGTATCATTTGGCGAGCTTAAATAAAGGGTGGGAACTTACCGTGGGGCGGAGGCTGTGGATGTCGCTTGGGCGAGCCGCCTGGCGGTGTGGCCTGCATCGCGCGCGCTAGCGGGCCGTCGCCGCACCTTCCGCCGCCCTCCGGTTCATGACTGGAACAATGCAAAATACAGATTGAATATGAAGAGTAAGTAACTATTTAAAAACCTCTTTGTAGCAGGGTCTTAAGGTGAACGTAAGATTCTAATTTACCCTTTGCGAAAGAGGCATTGTGCTCAGGAAGTAAGCGTAAATATGTTCTTCAAGATTTATAGCTAAGAACCAGCTCCGTTAAATCGGCTTTCGAACAAAAAATACTGCATCAAAATTGGTCCATCCGTTGGGCCGCTACATTGCTACAGAGCTACAAACATACACGCACACATATACACAGGTCAAAGTTATAACACCTCTCCTTTTTCGTCGGGGGTTAAAAAAGAAAGTGTACGTTAAAATAAACAAAGATATTATTTTGTGATTCCCAGGTATGTTTATAAAGTAAACTGTCCCTAAAATTATCTGAAAATTAAGTCAAGCACCCTACCATACAGGGTCGTAAGCCTGTACCCTCTGCATCCATTATTATTCATGCATAATGATAACCACACTCATTAACTTTCGCAAACATGCCGCTTTTAATTAAGGGCCTTACAAGTTTTTGTGAAAAAAAACCTTTGCAAAGGAGTTTTTAATACTGCCTGAAGGATGAATAATTTGAGGGTAGTGGTGGTAAAAAGGGATGCAGTGCTTATATTGTTTTTTTTTTATTTTAGATTTAAATATGAATAGGGATTTGTCGCGTAGTGTATGCCAGTTCCATGTTAGGGGAAGACAAAAAAAGAAATTTGGTGATTGAAAAATAGTTTTGAGGTACGGAACCCAAAAACACAGTTATAATATACCTAATACAAAGCAAGTGTAGCTTAGAAGGTTTGGGTAGAAAGGAATATGATGCAAATTATTCGATTCATTGAACACACAAAACAACAACAGCAAATCTGAATGGACAAGGAACGAGTCGAGAATAGATGGGTAAGCGTGTTCATTGAACTCCAAATAAAATCAGTTGGGCGATTCGGAGTTCCGTCTCGTAAAAATACGATTTTAATGTGAAAACATCTTACATACTCGTAAAAACAAAGTAGTTGTTTTCATTTACGAAAAATATAACATATTCAAATTATGATAAAGTGAGCAGAGCATACTATGTATTAAGAAACGATGGCAGTCGACAATTTTGACATCTAACTTCATACTATAATTTTGTGCAAAAACTATTTATTGATCGTAAACTTTTGAATTGCGCGGTTGATCAGAAATGTTTAAAAACGCATAATCCTTTTTATTGCAACTCCTTTACTCAGCCTTAACATGATTGCAAAACTTTATAAGACAAGAAGCATTGTAGTCTTTTTCTATTTCGACCACATCCTCTCAAAAACTCCTAAACGAGTTTTAATGACACTTCTTTTAGTTTTATTGCAGCCATTTTTAAGTTCCTTGCTGTCTCGAGCGAGCAGGAAATTGATGCGTTTAGCACCCCTTAATATCTATACCTATATTCGTGATTATACTCGTACGTGAAGCCAAAAACTACTCCTTATTAGGAGAATTACGAGACACGTGACAATACACAGTCGAAAGTATTTCGCTTGCAACTTGCAACCAAGATTCGACTTTATACGATGCGTGATGATGGGATGGAAGTCCTTCACTGCAGCTTGTGTCTATCATCATGTGAGGACGATAATTGCGCATTCCCCTTTAAAAATATACATTTGCGTATTTCGTACAAAATGGAAATTTCATGAGCTATTCGAAAAAAGCACTGAAAGGAAACCATTATTTTAAATATTTCACCATGACAAAAATTTACGCGACCAAGAATATTGTTACTTAAAATAGTTGTATAGGTACCATACAAAATTGGTACCTAAGGCTTTCAACAGCTTTATGAATAAAGGCGTGTGCATAATATTCGACACGGTAGGGACAAGGGCACGAATGTATTGGTTTTTAGACTTTTTAGGGTTCCGTACCCAAAAGGTAAAATCGGGACCTTATTCATGAGACTTCGCCTTCGTCACGAGGCTGTAAGAAACCTTCATAGCTAGAGAGCTGAAATTTCCACAGACGATGTATTTCTGTTGCCGCTATAACAATAAATACTAAAATACGAAAAAAAGTTGGGGGAGGGGGGTTATTAAAGGAGGCTCCCATACAGCAAATGTGATTCTAAGCCGTTTTTTTGGTACGGAACCCTCCGTGCGCGACTCCGACTCGCACTTGGTCGTTTTTTTATCATATTTTGCACTAACAAGGTCAGATATTTTGTTCTTGTTAGTCGCTTGCTGTTTCATAAGTTGAGTCGATTGAAAGTATTTTTATTTTAGTGATGTAGGTGGGCGAATATGTTACGATAAAATGTTAAGGGCGTTAACACCCGATTGGTCAATGTGCGTTACTATACGGAAAGCTAAAAGTATGAATCAAATTCAGTAAAATATTAGCCCCGACGACCAGGTGGCGATGTCGACACCAGACTAGATTACTGCGATTCATTTCTATGTATAGTAAAATGGCAGAAAAACAATTTGAGTTGTATCTCTTCCTTTAGACTAAGCGAGTGATCAATCAATCAGTTCACTGCTGGACGTTGGGCCTCCTCCAATTTCCTTTTGAGGAGGGTGATTCGCCTTTACCACGCTGGCCAGGCGGATTGGTAGCGTTTTGTTTCGAGTTCAGCAGGAGCACCATTTGCAAGGGAGACTGGATTGTGCCCAGAAGGTCTCGGTAGGAACCCCTTTGCTTCCTAATGCGAGAGTTAGAAAATAATTTTGCTGAAAAACAGTGAAAATTTTGTTTAAACCTAACACAAAGCAGGCGAATTGCGTATCGCAGCCTAAGCAGTAGGTAGTTTACCTCAATATCTCTAAAACCTCAGAACAATATTACGAATACATATAACTTGCGGGGAAAAAAATAAATTTGGGGATTGCCTCAATCGGTTCCATCTAACGTTTGTGAAGGTATTATTGTGTAAGAGGATTACGTTATATATGTTCTATTGTGTAGCAATATGTTCTTTGTAAGTGAAAAGAAAAATACGAAACAGCCTCCTTTAATACTGAGGCAAAGCGCCAATATTACACGCCATCAGAGTGCGAAAATATTGAACCTTGCATTCCTGTTTTCTTCGTTTTCTCGAAAAACATTGCTAGGCTTATACGTAGGACGTCCACCCGCCAGATGGACCGACGATCTGGAAAAGGTCGCAGGCTGGGACTTGACGCGTAAGGCACAGGACCGTGTGCTGTGGCGTAAATTGGGAGAGGTCTACGTCCAGGAGTGGACTGCCATAGGCTGATTTGATTGATTGATGGTGAAAATTAGTTTGGCGACTGCAGAAGAGCTACTAATACTAGTGCTCAAATAGACAGACCAATTAGGTATCACCTTCTTCGTGTTCTGAGTGTATCCTATCCATTATTTTCATGTTATGGAACATCTCTACTTCGTGATCGTAATGGAAAAGGTGGTCATAGGTTGCAAATTAAGAGCTCTTTTGAACACGTGATAGTACGCGAAGACTAGATATAGAGTTCCAGATAATGCGTGAGTGAGCTTAAAAAAACCTAGGATGTAAGTGCCTACAGCATTCAGCAAGTATTTTGCAGAGACTTTCCGAAGATAAAGCAAGACAAAAAAGCTAATTATTCACCTAACGACAAATCTGAACGGTTAGCTCCTCTCTATAAAATAGAGTGCAGAGGGGCTTATGTCCAGATTTTGTCTGTAGTCTGTGTGTCTGTTGCATTAAACTCATGACTTTAACACCACGTGACTTACACACAATACTGAAATTTTGCAGACAGTAATATAATAGCTGGTCATTTTTTGAGAGTATACAAAATTTCAAGCCAATTAAAAAATAGGTCACGTGGTTTTGTAGAAGACGTGTTAGAGAGGGGCAGTCTGGTGAGACCGATCTCACGGCGTGTGTATTGTCTGTGTCTGAGCATAATTTTGTTTTAAATTTTAACAAAATCGTTAAAAAATTATGTCCCAGTTAATTAAATTCAATTTTATCTGTCAAGTATACATCGATTAGATATCGAAAAAAATGTCAATTGCGTAACATTCAATTTTCCGACCAACAAAGGCCATTACCTATCCGGCACTTTGACTTACGGTGTCCGGATATCGAACGTCCCTAGTCCGTTTATCCTGTACAGTCGCAATCCCATTACCAGTGAATGTTTCCGTTGATAAATCCCCACCGTGACTGCTGGCCACTGTAAGGATTTGTGCTACAAACGGGCCAATTATTGGAAATTTTATCTGTGTTATGTTTGCTGGTAAAATATATCGGTATATTTTATTTTACGATTCAGAAGAACTAAGTTACAATACACATTGTAGGTATGTGGAGACGTCAGAATTCTACTAATTTAATGTGAAAATATTGTAAAGATGATTGTTACCTACTTAAATACGCTCCAAACCCCTTTTTTGTAACGTGAAGAAAATCCTACAGGGATGCTATGCCGGACTCCAACAGACTAAAAACCACGCGTTTTGTACCTAATGCCTACGGTTGGGAGCCCCGGATAAGCCCTAGGAAGGATGACCCCAGGACTCGCGTTCTGAACCCTACGTGGAGCCTACATGGACATCCTTCCGACGGTTTACTTGGACCTCCTGACAGTGGTAAAGCACCGTGTTGTGATAGGCCCGGTTCGTTATAGTCTGCAAGAGTCCGGTATAGCATCCATGAGGATTTTCCCACGAAAAACACTGTTATTCTGATAATATTGTATTCTAAGATAAATTTTGAAAAAGCTGGACTGAGTTTCTTGGGGTGTTATTCAGCGTTTCCAAACCCCATTAGTCACAAAAATTTTGACAAACCTAATTTTTTATTTATTTCAGTGGGCATAAATTTTATTTTATATTTGCTAGGACTTTTTAGGAAAGATGGTCGTCTCTAAATCATTGACACTGACTGTCCCACCTCGTACTACAATTATAATGTGCTGCTGGTGATGGAATTTGTCCCAGTTTAGTACAATCTCCAAGTAACATTGACTTAGACCGATGTGCGATGGAATGCCGACTGTGAGACTTCGCATAATTCTCAATCGCGCAAATATCCTTGAAGTTACTAACGAAATCGCAATTAATATTGCAGAATGTTATTTAAAGTTATTAATTAATTACTAAATCGTATATCGAATTTCCTACTACCACTTTTCTTACATACCTACGTACATACATATGTTCACGCCTTTATCCCCGAAGGGGTAGGCAGAGGCATATTATATGCGCACATTTGACCTTTAAGATTTTTGTCCCACATATCCCAAGTGGTAAGCCGTATTGCCGCGTTGAAATGTACAGGCGCAGGTCATGGCGACCCGCAGTTTAAAATTTTTAAGCCGCCTGCGCCCCATATAGGCCTTCAACTAGGCAATAAAAATACGGCAATAGGCTCACCACTGATTACGTGGGACATAAAACTATAAGGTGAAATGTGGGGGTATACTATGCCTCTGCCTACTCCTTTGGGGATAAAGGCTTGACTATATGTATGTATGTCTAAAAACACTATGACAACACCTCTACCTACACTGTCGAAAGACATACGTCAACGTGTTATTGTCATTTAAATAAACAGAAACTGTGGTCGCTACCACCAAACCAATTGAATGAGCAATATTTACGCAAATTCTCAGTATTTGGGTCAACACACACTCTGCGTAAAAACTTTGACACACACGTTCGGTTTGACCTGAAATGTCAATCATTATTAATACACTTTTTTTGCTTAACTGTAACTTAGAAAAATTAAGTTGAACCAAACTAGCTCATATTAACTACTTCGTGTAAGAATAAATTGTAATTTAAGTAATGGAAATTTGAATAGGGTGCTATGGCAAAGTAGATGATCCTCGTAATTCCGACCACTTGTTATACAAATTGTTTATTAAATCTATATTAAGTTTATACCATAAGAAAAAGGCAAAGATATTCATCAACCTACCTGTCTAGCAGACTTCAGAAACAACAAAATACTATAATATTCGAACCATTTGAATGTTTTTTTTTTTGTAAATAGAGTAAGGTAGATTTCATGCATACTGTATACAAATACTGTCGAACGAACTAAGTTCCACTTAAGTTTTTTTATTATTATTTCATGAGTATTTAATAACATAGGCAAACACACTGCACACAAAAGAAATAGTATTTATTTAACACTGTCGAAATGAGTTCAACTTACTTAAGTAAACACCTATTATTATTTTGTATTTCTTGCATTTATTTTTATGAAATAGAATAGGCACAAAAATATAGAATAAACACTGTACATGAATACTATCGAACTAAGTTCAACTTAAGTATGTACCTATTATAAATATTATTTTTTTCGCATTTTTGTTGATGAAAACATATTTTTTTAGTTTTTCGAAAAACATAATAATAAAATGTGCACTAACTTAGCTTTCAAGTCGTAATATCTCCAATCAGTCGCACACGTAAAACCGACATTGTAACAACAAAGATACATTTATAAATGAATCTATTACCACCATTTCTGCCCCCTATTGGGTTTGTAGACTACAGATTACTATTATTGGGTTATCTAATCTTGTATCTTCTATAATCGTTTGCAATATATATATGAAGTTCATTACCATTTGGTATCAGAGGGCTTTGTCCGTAAGGTGGTTCTGAATAGTCTGATAAGACCTTTATCAGTGTTTTAAGGTAAATCATCTGATGTGTTACCTTAGATCAGTAATGATAATGTTGTGCAATATATATTGCACTGTGTTGCGTTTATTGGCTTGTGTTTATAATGCCATTAGTCAATCAATGTATCATCCTCCTTACAAAACTTTTATGTTGCTTCATGCTTTTATACTATTTAACTGCATAGACATTTTCATACTTTCGAGGAGCGTACCCAGGTCGTAGGCAGGGGTTTCAGTCAGTAAGAGCCTGGCGTGGCATGTCCTGGTGTATCCTTCCGAGGGCTCACCGTAGGCTGTTAGCAGGACACGTGAGGTTATTTAGTCGGTAGGAGTCCGGCATAACATCCATGAGGATTTTCCCTCACGTATAAAAAAAAAAACTGGCGTGGCATCCACAAAGGATTTGCACAATAAGAAAAGGACATAATAGTGACATGAGTTTTTTTAAATGTGTGCGTGTGTATTTACGTGGTGATAGTGAATCGTAGTTAATTGTGAATAAGTGTTTTTCCTCTCAAGCTTACAAGAAGAATATTTTTGTGTGCGGTGGATTATGTACGTCCAGTAGTTAAATGGTATGTATAAGTTATAATTACGTAATAAAGAAAAGGTAATAAATAACAATATACCTATAATGCTCGTGGCTTATAGCATTATAGAACTTTTCTCCCTTGGTTCAGATAAGCTAATTCCATTGCTTTCCATCATTTTGCTAAGCTTGTTTGCCCACCTTACTAATATAAAAACATCCTCACAAATAATGAAATATCACACAAATATTCCAATATATAATAATAGCCAATTTCTCTAGCGAGCTATGGTGACTTTTAATTATCGCTACAAAGCAGACCACTGGTCAGCTCACAGTGGGGTGTGAAGCCTCCCCCCACCGATCCGTTGTCCCCTTTACCCACTCCAACCCCCTTTACGCATCGATTGGGGGGTTTCAGCGCATGCAAATGCACAATCCAATGATATATAACAAGGTATGTGTACAGGTTTGTAGGCGACATACATATATGTATATAAAATGTAAAGCAGGTTAAAATGGAAATTTTGCAACGTTGTCCGTTTTGCGACTTTTCGTTTTTTGGTAATTTTTCATGGAGTTGTACTTGTACCTGTAAGTAGTAGGGAGTACTTTTATTTATTGTATATTATTATACTAATTTGAAATTTTTATAAGTGTAATATATTAGTACACGGCGTAAATCGAATCGATCAATTTCGAATCGAATCGATCAATTTTGCATATGTACCAATACAATGAGATCAGATAAGGTCTTTCTTCCGCGTACCCTTAGGTTGTAGAAAAACCCAGCTGCTAGGGTTTTCCGAACATCTACAAAAGTAACTCTTCAAAAGAGATCTTCGGATACCTTAGAAGGTTTCTGCAGGGCTGACCACACGACAGTAGCGCCCAAGGCGCCATTGAAGTTGCTAACATCCGTACCTTAATGGGTCTCTTACACGTAACGAGTAGGTACAGTGGCGAGACAGTGCCCTCGGCCGGGTGCTCGGTACGTATAACCATTTTGACGAGTGACTCGGCCGAGCAGAGTGGCGAGAGAGTCACTAGATATACGATATAAACACTTAGGTACTCGTTCACCCCACTCTCTCGGCCTAGTATCATTTTACTGTCTCGCCGCTGTACTCGTTACGTGTAAGAGACCCATTACTGTGGGCCGTGGCTTGTCTGTCAACATCACCTACTCTAAAGTAGTCATAGTTATAATAGTAAAATATACGTATGTGGTAAGAGTCCTGTCTTTACTTTCAAAAATATTTCTTGACACAAAGCTACTAACAGCTTCGTCATAAGCGAATTGACGAAAATAGGCTATCTTTACATGAAATCTTTAAATGAAACAAAGTTATAGCATCTATACAAATAAATAAAATTGGAGTGTCTGTTTGTAATATTAAAATAACCGCTTTCTACTACATGCTTATGAATGTATATACGGTACCTACACATACCAAAATAAGTATTTTTAAAATTTTTGTCTGTCTGTTTGTCTGTCTGTCTGTTTGTTCCCGCTAATCTCTGGAACGGCTGGTCCGATTTGGACGGGACTTTCACTGGCAGATAGCTTATTTAATAAGGACTAACTTAGGCTACTTTTATCCCGGGAATAAGTTCCCACGGGAAGCGGGAACGGGAACAAATTTTACGCGGGCGAAGCTGCGGGCATCAGCTAGTAATAATATATTTGTCGAACGAATAGGTAAATAAATAATAAATATTCACGGACATCTCACACAACGCTATCTGATCCCAAAGTAAGCTAGGAATAACCTGCTTGTGTTATGGGTATCAGACCACGGATATTAATACTTATATTTTTTTTTTTTTTTTTTTTTAAATACATACATATTATACATAGAAACACCCAGACTCTTGAGACAAACATTTATCTATTTAGGTCATTTCCAAAAAAAATCTTTGTTCGATAAACTCACTTTCGATTTTATGATACAATTCACAGAAAGTATTTAATTTATCTAACCTGACCTTGATTGATAAATATTGAACACGGTCAAGTTCGAACCAGACACACGCAAAAAAGGTTTTGTTTATACCTAATGTTGATCAAATAGGTACCTACACGAAGAAATAACTTAGGGCTCGTTTAAGGAGACGCGACGCGTCGAGCGGTGCGGTCCGCGAAGCGGGCCGCCAGAAACACAAACATATGGAAATGTTTGGAGCGTTCAAGGAGAAGCGTTTTTGCAAGCGTTTGTTTGAGTTGTAGCTACCCAAGCGACGTGTGGCGCCGCGTCGGACGCGGCAAATGAAGCGACAGGCGACGCCGCAGAGGATGCGGCCGGTAAACCAGCCAGTTTCGCAATGAGGGAACGCGGCAGATGAAGCGGCGGGTGACGCCGCAAAGGACGCGGCAAGGAAGAGGGGTGGAAGAGGTGCGGGGTATATGCATTTCTATATGTTTGAGTTTGCGCGTGGTACGACGCGGCCCGCTTTACGCGCCGCCTCACTATAAACGGTCAAATCGCTTGACGTGCCGCGGCAAGCCACGCCGCACGTGAAGCTCAACGCCCCGCCTCTCCTTAAACGAGCCCTTAGATATAAAGTGTGCTGTCATATTGTGTATAGCGCATTTTTTTATGTTTACGTAAAGCGCAAAAATTGGCACGAATGTAATGCCGGATTCAAACTGGCTAAAACTACACGGTCTCTACCTAATTGTCTACCGCTAGATAGAGCTGTAATATTTTGAATTATATTTTTGGTACAACGCGAATAATTAAGGGTACCTTTGGGACATGCTTACGAGGATATACACAGTTTTAATGGTTTTAACCTGTACATCCGGTAAGTTAGATAATTAGGTAGAGACCGTGTGATTTCAGTCATTACCGTGGGGATTTGTACACGTTACAAGAGTTTCCTTTGGCACCTTTAGGCCATCCAAACAATTGCAAATTATCACATAAATATTTGGCAAACAGCCCATGGTGTTGCGGTTGGCATCGATACGGCCGGACAATAATTGTATTGTCTATTATGTTGGCACAATGTTTGACAGACGTTTATGTATAGTTTTTGATGTTAGGAGTTCGCCATTCGATTGTGACAAGGTAATCCTACTAATATTGTAAATGCGAAAGTTTGTGAGTGTGGATGTTTATCATTCTTTCATGCTATAATGACTGAACGGATCTGGCTGATATTTGGTAAATATTTAAAAAGATTATAGTCTGGTTAAAGTTCCCATGGGAAGCGGGAAGTGGAACAAAATTTTACGCTGGCGAAGCTGCGGGCAATACCTACCCAGTGTCTTCATAAATCATAATGAAATCCGTTTTGTCTGAAACAACTCAATTACTGATCTAATTTTATCAATGCAAAAGTTTGTGAAGATGTTTGGATATTGGAGTATTTGTTACCCAATCACGTCATGACGGCTGAACGGATCTGGCTGAAATTTGGCACAGCTATAGATTGTATTCTGATATCTTCTTCTATAGACTACAATTAGTCACACACACACTAGTTTCACGGACGCCCACGCCCCAAGAAGCGGGATAACACCCGAACAACCCCCAAAGACGCGGGGTAGTAAGTACCCGAACCCTCGCGGGACAGCACCCGAAACACCCCCTAGGTGAGGCCGCAGTGGTAACCAAAGTTTGTCGAGAATTCTGGGACATCCTTCCGAGGGCTTACCCGGGGCTCCCAACCATAGGCTGTTGGGCGTTACGTGAGGTTTTATTAGTCGGTAGGAGTCCGGCATAACATTCATGAGGATTATCCCTCACGTAAACAAAAAAAAAAGTACCCGAACCCTAGGTGAAGCCGCAGTGGTAACCAAAGTTTGTCGAGAATTCTGGGACATCCTTCCGAGCGCTTACCCGGGGCTCCCAACCATAGGCTGTTGGGCGTTACGTGAGGTTTTATTAGTCGGTAGG
Organism: Miltochrista miniata; assembly: GCA_933228765.1. Classification (NCBI taxonomy): domain Eukaryota; kingdom Metazoa; phylum Arthropoda; class Insecta; order Lepidoptera; family Erebidae; genus Miltochrista; species Miltochrista miniata. Next base: position 12,175,125 of record OW121769.1, read on the forward strand.
AGTCCGGCATAACATCCATGAGGATTTTCCCTCACGTAAACAAAAAAAAAGTACCCGAACCCTAGGTGAGGCCGCAGTGGTAACCAAAGTTTGTCGAGAATTCTGGGACATCCTTCCGAGCGCTTACCCGGGGCTCCCGTTCGTTGGCAGTGGTAGGGAATGTGTGGTTTTAGTCGGTAGGAGTCCGGGATAGCATTCATGAAGTATTTCCACACAAAAAACTACGTCCTATCTACGTCCGGAGCGTTCGAGCACGGTTAGATCCGATAGGGGTTTTCTTCCGCGAACGCTTAGGTTGTGGAATGATCTTCCTGCCTCGGTTTTCCCAAACGCCTACAGTATGGGGTTCTTCAAAAGGGGTCTAAGAAGGTTTTTACAGGGTCGGCAGAGCGAGTGTGGCGCCTCTGGTGTTGCAAACGTTCATAGGCTGCGGTGACCACCAGTCCTCCTGGTGGGCCGTATGCTTGTCTTCCACCTTAGTGGTATAAAAAAAAAAAAAGTCACAAACTAAGGGAAATGTCCTACTTGTACAACAACAACCTAAGGAGGTAACAAGAATATGTCTGAACAAGCCACCTGGCTGACTCATCCTCTGCACTATCCTGTTAAGTGTTAATGAACTTTAATTTCTACGCAATAAGGTCGACAACCGGAGTCATCGAACTGCCAGTCAATCAATCATAAACGCATACGGAAAGTACTTTTTTAAATGTATTAAATTGTTGTTGTTTGATGAGTGTAAATAGGTTAATGAGTAAATTTATCTGATGACTGTACTAAAGAAAAGGCTGTTTGTTTATCTGTTCATAAAGGTGACTTCAGACTACATACACAGTCTCCGAATGGGCAGGCCGAGGCATAGTTTATTTTTCTCACCATTAAGATACAATAACTTAAACGAATAAAATACAGTTAAAAGATTTATGGCGAGTTGTGGCTGGTTGATATCTGAACTAGGAAGATTCCTGAATCTTAGGTTATTAAAAAAAGTATACGCCCACATTTCACCTTATAGTTTTATGTCCCACGTAATAGGTGGTGAGCCTATTGCCGTGTTGAAATAGACAGGTGCAGGTCGTGACGACTTACCACCAACGATAGTCATTTTACTGACATTAATTTCGAGTTTTTCTTTTCTACACAATTATTGTTATTTTCGAAAGTGTTCTCTTAGTCGCCTCTTACGAAACCCTCGAGAAGAATTGGGATGACTCTTTCCACACGGAGCAATATGTTTCGGTTTCATTCAAAGGCTGTACTTTGAAGCAGTGTCCTTTTTCATTTTCACAAATCCAGATAAAAAGGACGCCCTGGTGACCTCATGACCGCGAGAGGTAAGCCATTAAGAGCGCGATTATAAACAGGTAAGATTGTGAAGGTCATCCCAACAGGTATGTGATGTGACCTTAACTCAATCGTTAGATTTGCGGATATCTGTGGTAAGATTATATTGGAGCTCTGGAGATCTTGAGAGAGAGAAAATGTAAGCAAATTGTCCGTCAACGCGCACGTCAACTCTACTGACAGCTGTGGCGCGACAGGGAGTTGCCGATCTGTATGTAATACTATTATATTATCTTTGGTTAAGGTTAAATCTTACCTACCTTTTAGCTTAAACCACACGTGCCCTGCCTAATGCCTACGGTTGGGAGCCCATGGTAAGCCCTCGGAAGGATGACCCCAGGGTACCCAATAGACCTTGCTTACCACTGCGGCCTCGCCGAGGGGATTCGGGTGCTATCCCGCGTCTTTGGCGCGTGTGGCGTGCGTAAACCTGCTTCTGTAAGGACGGTGAGCAGCCCCCCTCACCGAGGTCCATTTCCCGGTCATGGAGGCAGTTAGTCTTTGGCAAAATGCCTAGAAACGAAACTATTACTTCGCATGCTGGTTACATTGACAAAAAGCTGTCAGCAAATGTCATTCAATAAATAAATGAATTACAATTTGATTGGAGGTTTATTTCAACGTTTATCGGCTACTGGATACTGATTGGTGGTTCTTTCTAACTGATTGCCATTCCCGGGACATCCTTCCGAGGGCTTACCCGGGTCTCCCAACCACAGGCTGTTGGGCGTTACGTGAGGTTTTTTAGTCGGTAAGAGTCCGGCATAACATCCTTTGAGGATTTTCCCACACGTAAAAAAAAAGTTGTGCTTTCATTATTTTCAACTCCTTTTTGCCAAGTTCTAAGTTGGTAAGTTTATCGGGTCACGGTCTCCTCTCCAGAACTCGTCTGTTATAAAATATAGATCTATATTTTTTTTTATCAATTAATCAATCAATCAAATCAGCCTATGACAGTCCACTGCTGGAAGTAGGCCTCTCCCAAACTTCGCCACAATACACAGTCCTGCTCCTTCCGCATCCAGTCCCAGCCTGCGACCCTTTTCAGGTCGTCGGTCCATTTGGCGGAGGTTGTTCAACCCCACGTGCACCAAGTCGCGGTCTCCACTCCAGAACCCGTTTGCTCCACCGACCTATATTTTAACCGATTTCAAAAAAGGAAAAGGATATTCGATTCGACCATATATAGGTATGTTTTTTTGGCACAAATTCATTAAGTACAGAGAACCCTCTATGATTAGTAAGGTAGGTACGTTTTTCTTTATTTGTTTTTCAACCCACGCTCCACGAGTTAAAGGCCGTGATTAAAATGCCTACGAGTGTCTAATGAATCACTCGACACACAAATAAACTAGACGTCATAGCTAATAATAATAATACAGGCCAAAGACGTTTACAATCGATTATTTTTTAATTTATACGACCTCAGTTTTCTATACACATAGAGAGATCTACAATCTTAATTGGTACCTTTTTTTAACGTGATATAACTAAAAACCACACGTTCCCTACCTAATGCCTACGGTTGGGAGCCCAGGATAAGGATAAGCCCTCGGAAGGATGACCCCAGGATTCCCAACAGACCTTGGCGCTGTCGTCTGGCGTCTGTAAAGACGGTGTGTAGCCCCCCCCCCCCCCACCGCTCCCAGGTCCCCGGACAATCTTACTACAGTACCCGGTAAACAACTTGAGCATCGCGTGAGGTGGTGGGAGGAAGTTACACAGTGTGCAAAGTGCGCATGTACACTTACGTGCAAAAATATTGTGTCATTGAAAAACGCAATTTTTTTATTACTGGCATTTTATTGTGTTAGCTAATAACTTTTTAGTTGGTGGTATAGAGAGAAAAAAGATCACGAAATTCAAGGTCGTTGCTCAAGAAGTTTGCCGGTCACTGTACCCAATGTTATGAACGGAAAGTATGGACGAAATAAAGAAATGAATCGAATTGTCGTTAGTTACTTTTACACGCTCAATGGCTAAACGGATCTGGTGGAAATTTGGGACGGGGATAGATTATTGATCGGGAATGGAATGACACATAGGTGTATTAGTCTCGTAATAAATTCCCAGGGAATGCGGAAGCAAGAACAAATTTTTCGCGGAGCCGTGTGAACCAACGAACTGGTGCTCTAACTGAACATAGATCGCAGATTTTCTTCATCCCTGATTCTAGTTACTCATATACAGCCAGAGCCTCTATAAAGATAGGTATTCGTTGCCGAATGGAAGGCAGCGGCACAGTATATATATGTTGTTTAACAGTGGCAGCGGCGTCAAATATCTGATTAAACCGCCTACACGAATATTAAAGGTCGTGAGAACTGAAATGATGCTTGGTCTCCAAAGTGTGCAAGGACAGGTGCTATTGGAAATAGCTAGCGGCTGAGGAGATCTCGGTAAGGTTTCCTTTTTATCAAAAACTAGCGGACGTCACGCGGTTTCACCCGCGTAGTTCCCGTTTCCGTGGGAATACGGGAATAAAATATAGCCTATGTTCACCGCAAAGAGTGTAGCTTCCCAGCAGTGAAAGAATTTTTCAAATCGGTCCAGTAGTTCCGGAGCCTATTCGTTACAAACAAACAAACAAACAAAAAACATAGAAACAAATCTTTCCTCTTTATAATAATAGTATAGATTGTGAATGTTACAAATCGGTTTATAAATGACTAGCTGTTCCCCGCGGCTTCGACCACGTAGAAGTCGTTATCGCGTAAAATCATAACCCTCCTTTTGCGCAGTGCGTTAAAAAGTAGCCTATGTCCTTCCCACGGTCTCGAACTATCCCTATACTAAATTTCATCTCAATCGCTTCAGCCATTAAGGCGTGAAAGCGTAACAGACAGACAGACAGACAGACAGACAGACAGACAGACAGACAGACAGAGTAACTTTCGCATTTATTATATTGGTAGGGATGGAGTTATGAAATAAGAAACAATAAAAATAAATTAGAAATTAAAACGTCATTCTTTTGGAGTCGGTTGAAAATCGGCTTATCATTGTAATACAAATATCGCTAACATACATACATACATACATATCATCACGCCTGTTTCCCATCGGGGTAGGCAGAGACTATGGCTTTCCACTTGCTACGATCCTGGCATACCACTTTCGCTTCTTCTACTTTCATAAGTGCTTTCATACACGCTCGCCGGTTAAGGGTACTCTTGACCTGGCCTTTTTCCAGCAGGTCATCAATTTGGTTACCATGCGTACGCCGAGGATGACCCCTACCAGCTTGCCCATTCATTCTCGCCTTATAGATCTGTTTAGTCAGTCTATTTTCATCCATCCTCTCAACATGTCCAAACCATCTAAGCATCCCTTTTTCTATCTTTGTCACTACATCTTCAGTTATACCACATTGTTTTCTAATCACGCTATTCCTTTTTTTGTCCATCAATTTCACTCCAGCTATACTTCGCAGACTTCTCATTTCCACTGCATTAATTTTACTTTCATGCTTCTTCTGCCACACCCAACTTTCACTACCATACATAAGTGTGGGGATAAGCACACCCCTATGCACAGCCACTCTCGCCTTCTTAGACACGTTTTGACTGCTCATAAAAGTATGCATCGCCCCATTCACTTGATTTCCTGCCAAAACTCTTCTCTCAATATCCTGGTCACACTTTCCATCCCTCGTAAATTTTGAACCCAGGTATACAAATTCTTTCACCTGTTCCACTCTTTGCCCTTCGATAATAATAGGGCAATTCGTCATACATTTCTCTCTTTCAAAAACCATTACTTTAGTCTTACTTACATTCACTTTCATTCCTCTACCTTTCAGCGCCTCATGCATAATATTAACCATCAACTGCAACTCCTCCGCCGATGCAGCTAAGATCACCTGATCGTCAGCATATAGGAGGCATTTGATGGTCAGCTCGTTCAGTTTTATACCACACGCACTCTCTTGCAATTCTTTCAAACAACTGTCCATGTACAGGTTAAACAGCCACGGTGACGCTACACAACCCTGTCTCACACCCCTTTCTATATTAAAGAAGTCCGTGCAAGCTCCGTTGATCCTGACACAAGCACTCGAGCCCTCATAAAGAGACTTCAGTGCTCGTATCAAGCTGCTGCTCACCCCGTACAAAGACAATGTTGACCATAGTTCATTCCTCACCACTTTGTCATAGGCCTTCTCCAGATCTACGAATACGCAATATACCTTTTGGCTTTTCGCCAACAATACATACAAAACTACTTAACATCAAAATTGTGCCCCAATTTAATGTATTACTCTCGTAGTCTCGTATGACAGTAATTTTAGTTGCCAACACACAAAATAACACGTAATTGATACAAATTTGTTTCCGTGTCTAATTAAAATCCTACAACGGGAAGTGCGTCAGAATCAAATTGGTGACGAACAAATGTAACGGGTTCTTTATGTACGTACTTTTTTTTTTACGTGAGGTAAAATCCTCAGAGGATGTTATGCCGGACTCTTACCGACTAAAAAACCTCACGCAACGCCCAACAGCCTGTGGTTGGGAGCCCCGGGTAAGCCCTCGGAAGGATGTCCCGGGACTCACAACAGACCTACGGCCGCAACTGCGGCCTCGCCCAGGGGGTGGTTCGGGTGCTATCCCGCGCCTTTGGGGGGTTTCGGGTGTTATCCCGCTTCTAAGGGAGGGCATGTGTGAGTTGCTTACGTCACGCTGCCGTGAGCCGTGCCGTGAGGCTCTCCCACCCGAGTTCCGCAGGCGGCGTCCAGGCCGCCGACTGCGGAACTCGGGTGGGAGAGCTCTCTCCCGCACCCGGCCCGCCTTCACGAGCATGACCTGCTCGCAGAAAGAAGCGGTGCAGTCCCACTTACTCCCGCTGGAGAGCATGGCTCGCACCATGGTCTCGAGCGAGAGAGTGTCACGTCCCTACTAATAGGTATTATATATATGCGAAAGTACTCTGTACTCTGTATGTCTGTCTCTCTGATATGCTTTCACGCCTGAAACGCTGTAGCGATTTAAATGAAATTTAGGACGGTAGGGTGATTCCCTGGGAAGGACATAGGCTACTTTTTAAGAGCCTACTAGACGCCAAATTATTAAAAGAAGATAGAAGATATACATTTTAGCGCGCAAGAAAGAGAGAGACGCGATCGGTTTTTGTGCGCTTTTAACAATTAATTATAAAAAAACTGTTACAAATTTGAAAAAATGCTCTAGTGCAAATGAAGATTTTACTATTGTCTTTCTTATAAATATTTTATATTATAAAAATAACATAGAACATACGAGATCTAGCTTAAAATTTCACGAAATCGAGGTATTTTCAACACAAAAATCTATCGAGGATATCAGTAATCGTCTTTCGAGCATAGAGCGCTTAGAGTGGCTTAGAGTCATGAACTGAAGTTGTCTGTGTTCAAATTTTAATTCATCAGACCTCACGAGTCCTGAGATCTAGATCAAAGTAATAGTCTATTTGGCGTCATATGGACTCTTAACTGATTGCGCAAAAGGAGGGCAATGATTTTACGCGATAACTAGTTCTACGCGGACGAAGCCGCGGGGAACAGCTACTTTTACATAATAACAGACAACATACTTTATGTAGGTCAAAAGTCATTAACCATTAATGTTGCCAATTTTGCAAACACTATTAATAATTTTATTAGTAAGGGCAACATTATCAATCGTAGTATCAACGTAGTGTTGTCAGAATTTAAATAATTTTACGACTTGTCGTGGTGGATGCATACTAATGATTTAATATTACATTGTGCTATTACCCTTACCTCGTATTCATACATTATACTGAGTAATACTATTCTGTCTGTCTGATACGAGTTTAATATTCTTTGCAAAGGCAAAGAACTAAAATAAAAATAAAAAAAACTCGATAGCGGCTGACCCGATTTTGATAAACTTTAAATTGGTCTTCACCCCGAATAGCAGAATAAGTAAAGAAATAGGAATATTCACAAAATAATAAAATAAGTTTCTAAAGAATAAATACAAAGTTTGCCGGGACCACAGTCTCTTATTATCTCAATTTTATCCTATTTCCACTATGCTTATACTTTCCATCAGGTGGGCTCTAAGCCTGCTTGTTTGTTACCTTAGTAGTATAAAAAAACACCGGATTTATGTTAGAATAGATAAAATTGAAACAGATCAACCAGCGGCGTATATTTTCGAGAAAAAAAAATCTTTAAAATATAGCTCGGATCGTCTGATTCACCAAACTTGTCCAATTTCCAGGTAGTGTATAGGGCAGAACACTATGCACTTCTTAGAATACGCACTGATATCCAAAAAACTTGAACGAGGAAAAGTTGTATCAATATTGACTATTCACTTACAAGTCATTTTACAAAATATTTTCATGTCATGAACTGAAACCGGTCAGATTTACAAAATAAATAACGTTCAGCCTTTAGAGCGTGATGGCGTAATACCTAAACATTTATAATTTTATAACATTAGTAACATTTATATTAAGTATGCTGTTCAATTGACCCAAACATCATCATTAGACAGATGTATTCACCTTAACCCTAAATATTCTAGTTTAATAATATGTATGTATAGGTACTCAATACATCACCCTGGTGTAAAACACTCCAGCTTTACGTATAGGTAAATATTATAATGTACAAGTTGTTATATTCAATTTTGTAGCAAGTTCCACCAAGTGCCATCAAAATACCCAAACATATTCATTACACAGAGGTTGTTGACCCCCTTTATACATATTCTAGCTAGGACATTCTAGGTGTTCAGTTTAATAATATACCCAATACATCACCCTATCACCCTAATGTAAATAAAACACTCCAGCTCAATGTTAACGTGGCAAACGATCTTGATCAATGAACTTGAAAATTGTTTGCCCACGTGACGCTATTCATTGAGTGAGGTTCACTACACGGGGAAAATTTAGGTTCTACTACGGGTAATTTAGCACTTTGACAGAATAATAGGTTGACGACCTTTTAAAATATAAAATTAAAAATCCCTTCTAATGTTATAGATGCGAAAGTAACTCTGTCTATCACGTTTTCAGGCCTAAACCGCTGAACCGATTTTGATGAAATTTGGTATAGAGATTGTTTGAGTCCAATGGAAGGAACATAGGCTACTTTTTAAATGACTGCGAAAGAAGAGTGTAATGATTTGACATGATAACGACTATTACGCGGACGAAGCTAGTAATCTTTAGATCCCGAGATACTGACGTGAGAAACTCACGCACGCAAACCCCTTAGAAGCGGAATCACACCCGAAACCCCCCAAAGACGCGGCTAGCACCCGAACCTCCCCCTGGGCGAGGCCGCAGTGGCGGCTGTAGGTCTGTTGGGAGTCCTGGGACATCCTCCCGAGGGCTTACCCGGGGCTCTCAACCATAGGCTGTTGGGCGTTACGTGAGGTTTTTTAGTCGGTAGGAGTCCGGCATAACATCCATGAGGATTTTCCCTCACGTAAAAAAAAAAAAAAAAAAAAAAAAAAAAAAAGCCTCAAGACGGACGGTCAGCGAAGTCTCATGAATAGGCTCCCGTTTTTACCATTTAAGTACGGGATCCCAAAAAGGTATAGATTCAACGCTATAGTGTCTGCTTCCTGCTTGGTACTGCTACCATAAGCAACCAAATAAACAATATTAAACTTTGAATGAAACCATTTCATTCGTGAAGTGATTTATTCGAAAGTCAACAATGTATCGTGCCGCACTCACATAAATTAAAGTTGGTATTTGTCATAGTTATAAGACAATCGCTTGAATGTATAGGGAGCATTCTATTCGTTTTAATGTCTTCATTCAGACCACATTCTTGCATAAAGGTTGTATGTAATACAAGCTCTTCTTATTCGTGCAAAGTCAAAACTATTCCAGCCTTACCTTTGATAATAGTTCTAAAAGCAAGGTTTAAAGAACATAAAAAAATTGCTAAAAAATAATTCCAAAAAGTAATCCCCAAAGTTACACGGTCCCCTTCTTGCTGACCTGTTTTTTTTCGTGTGGAAAACCTACATGGATGCTATGCCGGACTCTTATCGACTACGATAATACGATGCCAGTCCTGGGTACGAACTTCGGAAAGACGTCCCAGGATTCCCCGCAGTTCTTACCCTTCTACCTTCAGACGCCTCTGGTAACTCCTCTGAAGGAAGTCTCAAAATCTTCGGGTTTTAAAGTGACGATGACGGCGTGAATTTTATAATTGTTTTCGGATTCTATAAAGAAACTGTTCATGTCAGGAATAAGAGTCTTGTCTTGAAACATTTTATAGACATGTACACATTTATTACAAAATCTAATTTTATTAGATGAATATATGCAAAACAGTCGAAGGCCATTGATAAATTTATGCAACAATGAGGAATTGTCACTGGTAAGAATTCATAGGATGAGCTAGGAAGCCATATTGTAATAAGTTGTAACATAATAACGGGGAAACAGTAAAGAAGAAGTGAAAATACTGCATTTTTATTTTTGCTTAAACCATTAAAGTGGCAGACATGCATATGACTCACCAGATGTACTGGTGGTCACCGCAGTCGATGGACGTTTGTACCACCAGAGACGCTACACTCGCGCTGCCGACCCTGTAATAACCTTCTAAGACCCCTTTTGAAGATCTCCACACTGCAGGCGTTTGAGAGAACTGAGGCAGTGAGATCATTCCACAATCGAAGCGTGCGCGGAAGAAAGTCCCTTTCGGATCATCTAAATGTATTCTTAGTTGCATCCAAATTCCGGAGCTCCGTTCTTATTGTTAGATTTGGGTATTTTCGTTAAATTTACTTGGAAATTGTTGCTCTTTATATTATTACACGAAATGAAAACTTTTACTTCTTAAAAAATTACGCGAACGCATTAACATGAATAATTTTGCCACAATTTAAGTTAATATGGAGATCCTGTGTTTAAGTTAGTATTCATTTACAATAGGTTCAGGTAACTGACTTTGGACAGTAATTTATCACCACCTAGCAATAAACTATCACAGTTTAAAGTTCCACTGTTCGACAACAGAACGAGTGTTAATTTTTCCAGTTTTAATTTACAAGTAAAATTTGACGTACTAAAAATCAGATACGCGCCATTTCTGGTTGCAATGCCATTTCTGGTTCATTAACATAACCAATAAATCGTAAAACATCCAAGATATTGTAGAACTGTTACAAAACAACATCAAGGGCCACCGAAGCACTAGGGTGTTGTCACCATCATTACACCCACTAGTAACACCCACACATGAGTAATCAACTGACGACACATTTAAGAAAGCGAACGCACCATTTCTAATTACGAGTAATCTAGTTATGATACCACAGATAATTTCAAAGAAAGTGATATATAATTGGCAGTTGCAGACGTTTTAATAAGCAATTTCAAAGCTGGTTATCAACTTAAACATGACACTGTGACCAGTATCATTACTTTATGAAGTCTAATATTAAGTGTGAAAGTTACCATCATCAATCATCTTATCATGTATATCAACTTTATAATTTAATGTCACTTCATATATAGACACAAACTGGCGTTAATATTTTGTATGATGTTGCATAATAATATATGCCTTTAACTTGAGTACCTTGAATTCATTCATATGCCCACGCGTGAATTCTTAAGAAATGAATTCGAACTTTAATGTGACACCTTGTCCACATAAAATATTTAATAAGATGTAGTTTTGTAAAATTGACTTACCTTTTCGAACGAACTCTGGTGTATCTCCATGTGTTGCTGCTGTAATGTCCTGAGCTAGAAGGACACAGAAGTAACTGCAGGCTGTTTGGTCTTGGTTGCCGCTGTTTCTTCACCCTCAACTTCACCACTTCTTCTATCTTCTTTGGCTCCTTTATTGGGGGCTTTTTGGAATCCACGCTCCATCTGTGCTCGTCTATAATTATCTTTTCCTCCAAATTCAAATGATCCAGTCTGTCTTTTATGAAACTTCTCGTACGGAGTAAGTCAGGCGTTGTATCTATCCTGTCATGTCTCCGCATTTCGATAGGAGATAAAGGTGGTCTACGTGGTTCGAAAACCACCTTGGAGTACTCGTTGCTTCGTCGCCACAGGCGTGGTGATAAGGGCCAGAAGCGCCCAGTTTGTTGACCAGATTCCATCACCATTTTTATTTTTAGCCACTTCACAAATTCACAAAACACTTTCGACTTTATCGATGCTATTGAAACATATAAATACGTTTAAGATTCTCGGACTCGCCACCATTTAAAGTTTATTTAACTAAATTATAATTCAGTATAAGAAATATATATACGTCTGCTACGTCCGAGACCAATTCACGGACTGAATGAAAAATGCATAACAAATACGACCCACGCAATCAATCGTGCGAAACGTCTACACTACAGGAATCCCAGATAAACATAGAATGACTAGACTATGTCGATGACTCAAACAGTAGCTTGTTGAATCAAACATGTTTGAAAGTAACATCAATTAGATAGCTTATATCTTCGTTATCTTTACTGAACTTATCATTCAAATTCATTTTAAGAGGTGAATTGACAATAATACTCGTAATACTATAAACATTTGTAATTTAAAAACATAATACATCGAAATAACTGATAGAGATTACGTACTATATTTACAAGTCGAGGACGTTACGGGTCATGCGCCTCGGTTGCGATAAAGTTTTGTTTAGTGACCTAAAAGTTAAGTACACAAAATCAGGAACTACGACCAAAAATAATGAGTGCTAAGTGTTTAAAATGGCTTTGACCCGAAGTGACACAATTTTTTATCGGCATTCGTAAATTTAAGACCAATTAACAAAATGTGGAACATTGGCCGGGAAGTCATAATAAGAACATGTGGTTAGTTTTAATAATGAAACTGTTGCATTAATGCCAAAGAAAACTAGACCAGACAAAAATTCTATTTGTTTACCTTCTTCTTTAAAACTATGCAAACTGTTGCTATTTACGGAAGGAACTAAAAAAAATGTTTCTACATGTTTTTTAGCTTGTCTTTGAAATTGATTATACAAAACATAGTTTGGTTATCTTTGAAAGCTTTTGAATAACTTTTTAATTCTCATTCCTTTTATGGCAAAAACATCGTGAACAACTTTGACCAAACCAGATTTTCCAGCTTTCAACCGAAACACCGGAGAGAGCAAAATCGTTTGACAATTTCTGACGAATGGTGATAGACATTCCTCGAGTAGGCATAATGGCTCCCTTATCGGATGTCGGTGAATAACATTGCATACTAAACACGGAGGAAGCTATGGCCGGACGTCCAATATGTAGTACGTGTATCTATGCTATAATACTGTAATAGTCCATCCATAGGTATTGATCTGACAGCAAAGGGGATGTAAATGAAATTTGCGTATTTGGAACACTGTATTTTGGATGAGCATTTGAGTGCATATGATAAATGGAATTAGTCAGGTTAGGGTCGACCTCGAAAAACGTATGCAGAGTGCCGATGTCATAAATTTAATGTTGTGCAAAAAGACGTTAGGTCTTTTTGCAACAACCCGGCGGGCCTAAATGAAAAGTTTAATTATATCAATAACTCACAAGTAACCGAGCAGTAGATTATGCAAACATTTAAAAAATTAACATAGGTAATTCATGGTCATTAAGATATTAGGAATATACTTTAAGATTAATCAAACCGTAGTGAAATCGATAAGAGCCATCTATAGGAATTTATTACGATATTATACTTCAAATTATATGTTAAAACGGTATGTACCGTTTTGAAAAACCGCTGTTGCCTAATGATGCCAATAATAGTGGTTATGGTGTAGGACACATGCGTTTTCGTGACCTGAACACAAACCCACTGCTAAGTTGCTAACACAAGCAATTTTAGCTGGAGATAACCACTCCTGGAGCTGGAGACGAAGGACCGTGTGTTCGGGAGTTGGGAGAGGCCTACTTCCAGTAGTTGAATGTCATGCTGATTTGATCAATTAGAGGGAAACGGGGAAACATTGGGAAACTAAGCTACGAGGAAAGTATTTTCTCAATCAAGACTGTGACTAATTCATAATGAGCGTTTCTTGTCCCTGAAAAAATCAAGCCTAACAATGGAAGACTATTATAAAAAAAAGATAGGAAACGGAGATAGTTTAAACAATAGATTTAAAAAAATATCGTTGCCAAGTGAGGTGCAGGAAGCTACGGCGATTGAATCACAGGAAACAGCTTAGCCAAGTATTATTACAATGGCTGGGTGGTTGAGTCAGCTAGTAGAAATTCTCGAAATCGAAAAGGTTTCAGATGGTAGAACAATCTGCGACGAAATATCCTGGTATGATTAATTTTCACACGAGTCTCTTCCAATCAGTTATATTTCAGAATGAACAGTTTTATCGATGAATACTAGGTATAGATAACACGCCTGTTACGCAGGTACTCATCTAAAGTAATTTATTTACGTTAGACTTTGTTCTTATCAAAAGTTTGTTTTTTTTTGTTTACTTGAGGGAAAATCCTCATGGATTCTATGCCGGACTCCTACCGACTAAAAAACCTCACGTAACGCCCAACAGCCTATGGTTGGGAGCCCCGGGTAAGCCCTCGGAAGGATTTCCCAGGACATAAAACGTATGGTAACATACAGTGGGGAGTCTGTATTGTGATACTGTCTGATACAGGTACTGTGATGGCTGATTTGATTATTCATCTTTTTGTTGTATTTGGAGATTACCTTAAGTTTTTTAATACATTTGAGGTGGCAGACAAGTTTACGGCCCACCTGAAAGACGCCACCTAAGTCTATGGACGTTTTCAACACTCGAGATCTCATACTTTCGCTGCCTTGCAAAAATCTTTTAAAACCTTATTGAAGAACCGCATACTGTAGATGGCTCGGAAAAACCGAGGCGTACACGGAAGGAAACCTTTGTCGGACTTTACCGTACACAAACGCACAGGACAATATTTAAAAGTGTGAGGATAACTAGCGCGAGTGTAACAATCACTTATTAAAAATGGTAAACTGAACTTATTTATCTTTCATCAATATTACCTATTCTTTTCTCTTTGTAAGTATTTAATCTATATATATAAAAATCAATGCCACTTTTCGTTGTAATTTTATAACTCCAGAACGGGCTCACCTATCCAAACCAAATGTTTAGGCTTTGTTCGGACTATTTAGTAGATGGTTTATGTGAAGTTTGCACAAAATCGGTCGAGCGGTTCTTCATTTATCACGCAAACGAAGTTGCGCGGGTCAGCTAGTCTTTCGTATAATTTTAATGTACCCGGCTATGTAGGAACAGGAGTTGGGCTTAGTTAAATGCCTCCTCTGTTGCTAAAAGTGACGAAGTATATTGTGTCAGTAAAGAATTTATTATTATTATTTATTACAGAGTAAATACCCATATGGCTGGATGCCGTAGAGGATGATAGGTTTGCCATTGGTATCACTATCGGGGATACTAGAGAACGAGGGAATAAAAAAGCAGGGAAACAAACTTAAGACGGCGAAAAACGAAATTCGCATGAAATTGGCGAACCACTTCCACGTTACGATAAGGAACAAATAAGCTTGATATTTATTAACTTTTCCTGTCATCAGTGTAAACAGGTTCATAACAACTTAATGCATTTTTAAGTGATTTCGAAACATCATCAATGTTCTCACGAGGGCCGCAAAGTGTTGGTAATGACGGCAAAATAACAGTTTTCAAGATCCCTCGAGATGCGTAAATTAGATGATTCGAGAACGTGTCATATTTTTTTTTTAAATGAATTTTGACTAGCTTTTATTACTTTAACATGAAGAAAATCCTACATGGATGCTATGCCGGACTCCAACCGTCTAAAAGCCACACACGCGTATCTTACTTAACAGCCTACGGTTAGGAGCCCCGGGTAAGCCCTCGGAAGGATACCCCAGGACTCCCAATAGACCTACGGCTACCACAACGGCCTCACCTAGTGGGGTTCGGGTGCTATCCTGCGTCTTTTGGGGGTTGTTTGGGTGTTATCCCGCTTCTTGGGGGGGGGCGTGCGTGAATCCCTCACGTGAATTTTGATTTGTAATTTGCACATTTCTGGGGGAAACTGGATGCGAGAGGCGTAAGACCGTGTGTTATGGTCTATATTTGGAGAGGCCTACCTCCAGTAGTGGACTGCCATAAGCTGATTTCATTGATTGGTCATACATAAATGAGTACGAATAATAGGATATTACTTCTCTGAAACTTATTTTTTTTATTTCTTAATCTTGACATCTGTTATGATCGCTTCCGATGTTTTTAATAAAATATGTCATAGTATGTTTCTTTTAATGATGCTCATGCCTCGAGGTAATATTTTCTATGTCTTAAGGTGAGAAGTATTATAAAGATTAATAGAAGTTATGGTTATTTATAACTAGATTCATATAATTTTGTCTTGTGTCTCGTCGCCCGGTGCTTTTGGTGGTCATATGGTCCGAAGGGGATTTGATGTACATAAAGCCTTTTTGAAAATATGTACAAATAACAATATTACCATTATGTTCCCCGCAATGAACAAGACAAGGCAATATTATTAAACTACCAAATAAACGAGTGATTATTCCCTGAACGTTCGCGTTCAACTCGCATTTCACAACCCACCGCAGTATATTGCGAACTGGTAATGGTGAGCGTTTTCATAAGTCTTGCTGTTTAGTGCTTTTAGTGTTTCATAATGTTTACTATTATATTCGGTTACGAGGCCGGAGTTTGCGGTTGTCTAACTTATGTATGAGTCATATTGAAAATATTGGGTGTAAATTTTAAACATTGTAGTTATTGAACTCGATTTGGGGTCTGTGAAATATCTGACAAGAAAACATATTTTACAGAACATTTATTTTATACCTACATAAAAAACTTCTTTAGAATCACTCCATATTGTGAGCAATAGTACAAGACAAACGGCTTTTAAAACGGTCGGTGTGTTCATTAGTAAAGGCATAGAAGCGTTGAAATTTCCTTGGATCCCAGCAACAAGGACCACAAAACATTTTCTATCAGTTAAAACACGATTTTTATTACCACCAAATTAGAAATTTCACTACCAATAAAAAAAATCAAGCAGTATAACTTTCTCTCAAAACTTCGCCAATACGAATCTTCGTATTTCTCATTTCTTAGTAGCAGCACGCGCGCCCCATTCAACATCCAATACATCCGCACTATTAACTGTCATTAGTGGCCAGTTGCTCAGTAGATATCCACCTAGATGACATTAGAAACTTCTTGCTCGCTGCCACAAGTTCTAACTTATCTGTGCAGATTTCCGGCGGCAACTTTGTCGATCGATGTTTGTGTTTACATTTCTGCAATGTGCTTGTTTTCTGCATGCAATAAGTTGTTACTTGAAGAATTAACTGAGCGATTTGTTACAGGATAATCTTATGAGTTCTCGTCACCGACATGATGTTTTCACTTCAGTCGGCTGTCCTCCGGTCTTTTTAGGGTTCCATCGCCAAAGGGGACGGGACCCTATTCATGAGACTTCGCTGTCCGTCTGTCTGTCTGTTCGTCACGAGGGTGTATCTCAGGGACCGTGAGATAGCAAGAGAGCTGAAAATTTTCAAAGATGAGGTATTTCTGTTGCCGCCATACCTAACAGCAAATAGGTACTAAAATCAGAAAAAAAATAGGAGGGCTCCCATACAACCAACGTGATATATTTCCGTTTTTTTTAGTACGGAACACTTCGTGCCCGAGTCCGACTCGCACTGGCCGGCTTTTTTTAATTGACAACAATCCCGACATTTCTAATCAATTGTGTCTGAGAAAGTTAGTGGGATCCCTTCTAAGAAATTAGTCGACTATTATGTTTTAACGCCGAACCATCACGACAAATTTTAAATACAAACCGTACTTCAATCGGTTCATCATTTAAAGCTGCAGATTCACAACCATACATTACAAACACAGGTCACACTTATAGCACCCCTCTTCTTGTGTTGGTTAATACCCTCCCTCGACCCTCAGTTCTATATAATGATAGTGTTGTGTACACAACGTACAGTGAAATCCGTTCTTATCCGGATACAGAGAGATCCATCATTTTGATGGATGCGACTATCTGTCTGGCGGCCAGCTATGCGTTATGAAAGCCTGCCAAAAGCCCTGTGACCACGTGCAATAAGACTCCGAAATGGTGTGATAACGTGGTCTAAAGTTGTTTCCGACTTAAATTAGTGCACGAAAAACTGCATTTTAGAGAACTACGTTAAATTTTAGTTTATAACCGGTCAATTGCAAGGCGGATTCCCGCACAAAGGGTTCCATACCGAAACAAGAAAGCCGTAAGATCGTTCTCACCAGACTGCCCCTCTTTAACACGTTTATTGTGAAAGTGAAAATTCAATCCGATTG
Organism: Miltochrista miniata; assembly: GCA_933228765.1. Classification (NCBI taxonomy): domain Eukaryota; kingdom Metazoa; phylum Arthropoda; class Insecta; order Lepidoptera; family Erebidae; genus Miltochrista; species Miltochrista miniata. The sequence goes on from OW121769.1 coordinate 12,192,802, forward strand.
ACGTTGTCATTTTTGTTTTATTTCAAACTTTGAACAGATGATCCATGTGACCTAGTGTCGTAGTTTAATGCAACAGAGTCACAGAATACAGACAAAGTCTCGCCATAAGCCCCTCTGCACTCTATTTCATAGAGAGGGACTAAAACGGCAAAAAATTACGTTTGTTCTATGGGAACCCCCTTAATCCCCACTTAATGACTCTCATTTTAGTATTTTGTTGGTATAGTTGCAACAGAAATACATAATGCCCTTTTGAACGGCCTAAAAATGGTTCTAAATTAATCCACACCAAAATTCTATTTCGGTCTGATGTTGTCATGCAAATCTGATACCTATTTAGTTTCAAGTAAAACTGTATAGATATCTACAGTGCAATGTTGAGCTATCTATTTTATGCTCACGCTCCAATTATCTTCGCGTTCAGAATATGTAGGACGTGAGTAAACATTAAGAGTCTGTATGACGCCAAATAGACTATTACCTTGATCTAGATCTCAGGACTCGTGAGGTCTAATGAATTAAAATTTTAACACAGACAACTTCAGTTCATAAACTAAAAACGCACTAGGCTAAAAACACGATTGCTGATAAAATCCTCGATAGATTTTTGTGTTGAAAATACCTCGATTTCTTGAAATTTTAACCTAGATCTCATAAGTTTTAAGTTGTTTTTATAATATAAAATATTTATAAGAAAGACAATAGTAAAATCTTCATTTGCACTAGAGCACTTTTTTAATATTGGTTATAGTTTTTTTATAATTAATTTACTTCGTTAAAAACGCACAAAAACCGATCGCATCTCTCTCTGTCTTGCACGCTAAAATGTTTATCTTTTATCTTCTTTCAACAATTTGGCGTCTGGTAGGCTCTTAAGAAATGGTCCAGATTGTCGATTGCACTCCGACAGGCAAACAACTACATGGAGATTTATTATTTTACTCGTAGCTTTTGTTTGAGAGCTCTATTCATCGGTATTCTAGGTGTTGTGTGTGTTGTGCTATAAACACCTCTAGTGAACGTCACGCGGTTTCACCCGCATAGCTCCCGTTCCCGTGGGAATACGGGAACAAAATATAGCCCATATTTCCCCTTGATAATGTAGCTTCCCAACTGTTGGTATGTAGCTATGTAGGTACCTATCTAGGTAGTCTAGGGATCGAAAGAAACCGCAGGTGGAAGGCTAGTATATACTAATATTATAAAGAGGAAAGATTCGTTTTTCTGTTGGTTTGTTTGTAACGAATAGGCTCCGGAACTAAAGGACCGATTTGAAAAATTCTTTCACTTTTGGAAAGCTACACTCTTTGCGGTGAACATAGACTATATTTTATTCCCGTATTCCCACGGGAACGGGAATTACGCGGGTTAAACCGCGTGACGTCCGCTAGTATCTAATAATTTTATCATTAGCGTCATGCAATAAATAAAAGTATCACAGACGACCATTAAAGCACTAATATCCTATGAGCGCTTACTCAGTCGCATACAAAATAAGGGCAGCCATATTAGGTGTCACACACACCTACAGCCGGTCGAATGACACCTTCCGGTTATTGTTCAGTGTACACCGGGGTTTATTGGAAGCTTTCTGAAGAATTCTCTAGAGGAAAAATGTATATAAATTATTGTATTATGCTATAAATAAAGATGAGAATAGTATGCGTGTGACGAAAATCAATTTTTCTTGGTTTGGTTGGGGAATAACGATTAGTAACTTCTAGAAAGGTGTGCATTATACCCAGATGTCATTGAGTGGTTAAGTTCGACCGTAATTCGTCATAAGAGTTTATTGTTTTTATTAATAGTCCTTTAATGTTAGATAAGAGAGTTTACGACACAGAAGCTGACATCTGCATGGTAACGCTCAATTATGTTTGAGTAAAGTTTGGTCGCAGTTAAATTAGGAGGATTCGACATACTTTCCCCTTTTTTTACGTGTGGATATCTATATCCTTATAGACTATGTCAGGCTCCTAGCAGTTAAAACAACATGGTGGAAGGATGTCCCAGGGCTATCGGCAGAATATAAGTTCTTTACCCTTGATTTTCGCATTTTCTTACATCAATAATTACTCTTCCGTAAATTTTCGCAGACAGTTACAAGTTCGCATCAAAAAGCAAATTGCAAAACCACATAAGTATATTGTAAACTTTTTCTGAACAAAATACACAGCAAGAACTACATCCGGCAACATTGTAAAATGGATTTTGACAAAGTAAACAAGACATAGGTCCTACCTGCTTCAAGTGCAGTACACACGTGTCGGGTAACAGAATCTCGCTATCCTGTACCATGTTGTCGAATGATCTGTGTATTTTGTATCCAACAAACTTGAATAGATTTCGGGCAGCTGAAAATGTATGGAAGCTACTGAAACTACATAACATAACATATGGTCACGCCTTTATCCCCGAAGGGGTAGGCAGAGGCATATTATATGCCCACATTTCACCTTCGTATAATTTGTCCCACGTAATAGGTGGTGTGCCATATTGCCGTGTTTAAAAAGACAGGCGCAGGTTGTGACTGCCTGCTGTTGAAATAAAGCCTTCAACTTAGCTTAACGACTGCCATTTTACTGGCAACCGGGACCAACGGCTTAACGTGCCTTTCCGAAGCACGGAAACGCTCAAATAAATGTCACAAAGTGATCACGGACGGTCACCCATCCATGGACCGGCCATAGTGAAAGTTGCTCACTGCAGTGATCGTTTACAGAACACTGAGTCCGCGGGGCCACGGCTAGATTTCGTGCAGCTGAAAATGTATGGAAGCTACTGAAACTAGATACCGTTAAACATCAGGTTTCGTTGTATTTATATCCAAAATCACCATAGTCGATACTAGTTCTGGAGGAAGAAGAGTTCTTCTTCGTACGACACTGGTTGAAAATAATGAAAATTCCACAGTACTTTCTACTTTCTAAAGGGTTACCATAGCGACACATCTCCACTATGTATTTGCCACACTATTTGCTAAACTGTAACATGATTACTATACTGAAAAGCTTACGGATACATCGGCAGCAGATTGCCAAGTAGTCAATATTTGTTACACTGATTTATGCATTCTAGATACGAGATGAAAGTGAACATCTTGCACAAGCGTAATGTGGGTCGGCGTAACAAACGATCGTAGTATTTAGCAGGTGCGTATGGTATTAAGTGGCATAATTAATGTTTGAAACAACAAAAAAAATAGCGATTCAGTTGGTTATGAGGTAAATAGTATAGATAGTTGTAAGATAGAAAATTCATCTAAGAGAAAGAAGATAGATTATTTATTTTTAACGTGAGGGAAAATCCTCATGGATGCTATGCCGAACTTCTACCGACTAAAAAACCTCACGTAACGCCCTACAGCCTACGGTTGGGAGCCCCGGGTAAGCCCTCGGAAGGATTTCCCAGGCCTAGAAAGTAGATATTATAAGAAAGTTGCAGGTTTAATCGTAAGAAAGAAACAGAAGTCTTCATACAAACAAAAAAAAATCTTTATTTATATCACACATTATGAAAATTCACTTGTACTATTCCACTTTTATTTTAATTTAAAAATACCTGACCGGTTTCGCTTTTAAAGCATTATCAAAGGTTCTTATATTTCTTTATTTATATCCTACGAATGTTAGCAACACCAGGGATGTTACACTCACGCTGCCGAACCTAGCAGGGACATACTCAACAACTACCCATCTGAGAACCAACTATAGGGGAGGGTGCTTCACGCAGTGGTTTTTTCCAATAAAGTGAGCATAGGTAAGGGGGTAAAAGAAGCGAGATAGCACTCGAACAACCCTCTAAAGACGCGGGATAGCAACTGAAACACCTCTTGGTGAGGTCGTGTCAGCAAAGGTCTGTTGGTAATCCTGGGGTCATCCAGCAAAGGGCTTACGCGGGGCTCCTAACCGTAGGTATTAGGTACGAACCGTTTGGGTTTTAGTCAGTAGAAGTCATAGCATCCCTGTAGGATTTTCCTCAGGTTAAAAAGAGGGGGTTATTTAACGAGGTAATGACGAATTTAACAGTGGTTACAAATTTTTCGACCCGTGAAAATAATATCTGAATTAACCATAGCAACCGATTTATTATTAGACAAACCAACATACAAATGGCACCAATAACCCATAGGCGGTACAACTAACGACCTGGCGCTCGCCCAAAGGACTAGACATGACTCAGGTACCAACAGGGAATTCCTGAAAATATGATGTCATGATGTTTTCGGCTACAAAGAATAAAGAAAACGTTTATAAATGAATGAAAAAAACTTGATAACGTTATTAATGTTAATAGTTCTAGTAAAAGACGAGACAAAGAATATGATACACTTACAGTATTAACCCAGAAACTCTAAAAGCAATGACTAATTGCAAAAAGGATGAAATGAACAAATTGCATATTGGACCAATCGTGCCTAAAGTTATGCTCGAAGTAGATTATTTGATAACAAATAACCCAAAATAACCTACATAACCTGCCGAAATACATGTTACACTAAAAGAACACTAAAGTTGCAATGAATTGGCCATTGGTCATGTCCCATAGGATCAATAAGCGATCGAAGTTCTATAGAGGAGACCGCTAGTAGTAAAAGTCAGGTATCCTACCTATCTTGAAGCCAAGTCATATGAAAAGCTGAATTAAAGTCATGGGAAGGGATTCAATGAGGAAGAGTGTCTTGTACTTGTACTAAGTGTGATGGATTTTATAATTTGGAAGAAGGAATTTGCTGTTTTTTGAAATTCGATTGAAATGAGCAGACAAGTTATAGAGTGGAGACTGCTATAGTCGGTAAAGCAGGCGTCGGAAGGTATCCTGAAACTAAGTAACATGATAATCATGACAAGGTTACAGGAACGGTTGGTTTGGATGAGGAAGTGTACCTACAAATTTTGAAAGAGGGCTATGTAAAGTAATGGACTATTAGACGAAAATAATGAAGAAGTTATTGAAATTATATGATATCCTGTTTTATTCTCGGAAATCAAATATATAAATCACTAGCTGATGCCCGCAGCTTCGCCCGCGATGGCGCTGTATGTGAAATTTTGCTGAATTTTCTTTGCTATAAACCTCACGGAGCCCGAGACCTTTCCAACGAATGCAAAACCGTGGAAATCGGTTCGTGCGTTCTGGAGTTATAGCGTCAGGAAGGAAAACCCGACTTATCTATATATATAAAAACAAGAACTGACTGACTGACGATCAACGCACAGCCTAAACCGCTGGGTCTAGAACCATGAAATTTTGCGCAAATGCTCCTTATGTCACGTAGGCGAGCAATAAGAAGGGATTTTTGAAAATTCAACTCCTAAGGGGGTAAACAAGGGTTGCAAAGTTTGTATGGGACAACGTGATTCCTTGGTCCGATCTTCTTCAAATTTGGCATGAAACATCTTTAACTGATTTAATGGGAGACGTGTTTTGTATTTTATTGAAATTTATCTTTTAACATGGTTAAAATGGGGTTAAAAAATATTTACGGGGGATTGGCCTCATAGTTCTCATTAATACTCCGTAGTCGGTACTTTTTTTATTTTTTTTATTTGACACATTGTCATGTTTGACAGCTCAATTCGATTTAAAAAAGATGGTCGCTATTTTTGATAAATGTAAAAAAATCTGATAATAATTTAATTAACACTGCATATTTTATTGATTTTTGCCCTTCAATTTGCGGAATTGCCTTCATATTTTGTATGTGAAAAATACATGTGTGAATGAAAACCTGTACATGGCTGGCTAGGAATCATGAAAGATCAGTTCTAGGTAAGGTGTACACGGTTCATCCGAATAACACAGAGTATTTATTACCGTCTTCGCTTACTTTCTTATTTTATACAGGGATAATAAAAACGATCAGAGGCGTTATAGATGAACATTTAGCAGATGAAATCTACAGTAAATGTCTGTTCGGAATGGAACTTATTAAGGGACTTTATTCCTATATATACTTTATTCTTTATTTATTTCCTCTGTGCGCGAGTCCGCTTCGCACTTGGCCACTTTTTTATACTACTAAGATGGCAGAGAAGCTTACGGTCCACCTGATGGTTGGCTACTGTAGTGGACCAATTCGCATAGTGAACGTTTGCAACACCAGTGGCGCTGCTGCATGTCGACTCATATTTCCCTTGGCATCCATCAGGGGATAGTAAAATATCCCGTAACCCTACTGATAGTGCTTCGAATTAGGTTTGTTTTTCAATAACCTTTTTAATGAAAATCCAAGTTGTGCCATAATAATACAACGGGAATGCACGCGACAGAAAACCACGCGATAAGAATAGAAGCGAGACGGGGGACCTTTCTATTTCTCTCTCTCTTACGCAAACGAAGTTGCGCGGGTCAGCTAGTTTTTATATAATAGATTATTTTACATTACTGTTTAAACTGTGGAACGTGACAAAAAACGAATCGTGCACAATTCGCTCGAAAAGCGTCATTTTGTTCAGAAGTCGGGTAAAAACAAAAGGTAATTCTGATATGAAAACTATAATTAAATTTTAAGTGACCATTGTGTTGTGAGAAACACAGGCTAACATTTAATTATAATTGAAGGAAAAAAGTTGGATAAAATTGCAAATATTTTATAGTAGTCTTAGTTTTTAACAACGGTGCTAAAATAATTTTGTTCGGTATCATCAATAACAATGTAATTGCATTATTAAACTTGAACTAAGCATGCGAGAAATGAGCATTATATAATTTAGTTTATTTTCCATTTATGGTGAGAAAATCATATTAAATGTTTTAATTAAGAGAATAAAATGTAAGTAAACCATGGGCTCTCACAATTATTGTCCATCTTGTTACAGTTCGTTGTCCTACAATTTTAAGACGTTATTATTTTTAGAGAAGCGCTCGTGGCCCCGCGGACTCAGTGTTCTGTAAACGATCACTGCAGTAAGCAACTTTCACTATGGCCGGTCCATGGATGGGTGACCATCCATATGATCACTTTGTGACATTTATTTGAGCGTTTCCGTGCTTCGGAAGGCACGTTAAGCCGTTGGTCCCGGTTGCCAGTAAAATGGCAGTCGTTAAGCTGAGTTGAAGGCTTTATTTCAACAGCAGGCAGTCACAACCTGCGCCTGTCTATTTAAACACGGCAATACGGCTCACCACCTATTACGTGGGACAAATTATACAAAGGTGAAATGTGGGCATATAATATGCCTCTGCCTACCCCTTCGGGGATAAAGGCGTGACCATATGTATGTATGTGTGTATTATTTTTAAAATCTTACAATGATGTACATTGTAAGATTTTGGAATATACGTCGTGTAATATAATAATGAAATTTATATTATAAACTAACTGACACGGCGAACTTTGTTCCGCCATATCAAGCTGACACTTTTTACACAAAAAAAAACAATTAGCAAAATCGGTCCAGCCGTTCTGAAGTTATGCGCATACATATATTTCGCTAATTCATATTTATTTAAATAGATTATTTCCGAGTAGGTATTTAATAAATCGTTGACAAACTTACAACGCTGGTGAAATCGTGGGCATAAGCTAGTGGACTACATATTTATAGAACGGATGTATGTGACAGTTGACCACACAATAAGATCAAACGGATCGCATATAATCGGATCATCATTCAACAGCGTTTCAACTGTTAAGTACTGTTAGTTCAAAACACGACAGACACTAGTAAAATCTATATTGTTATTATCTATACTAATATTATAAAGAGGAAAGATTTGTTTTTTTGTTTGTTTGTAACGAATAGGCTCCGAAACTACTGGACCGATTTGAAAAGTTCTTTCACTGTTGGGAAGCTACACTCTTTGCGGTGAACATAGGCTTATTTTATTCCGGTATTCCCACGGGAACGGGAACTACGCGGGTGAAACCGCGTGACGTCCGCTAGTAATATTATAAAGAGGAAAGATTTTATTGTTTGTTTGTTTGCATCGGCTGTAAAACTACTGAACCGGTTTAAAAAATTCTTACACTGTTAGGAGGCTACACTATCCCCGATATATTTTATTCCCACGGGAAGCTACGGGAAAAAAACTGTACGGTGAAATGTGGGCGTAAAATATGCCTCTGCCTACCCCTTTGGAGATAAAGGCGTGACTATATGGATGTTTGAATTATAGTCCTCGCCTTATTCCCAGAAGGGGTAAGCAGAGGCATTCTATACACACACCTTTCGGCAACCCTATTTCTTGTCTTCACGGCAATGGGACATAAAACTATAAGGTGAAATGTGGGCGTATTCTATGCCTCTGCCTACCCCTTCGGGGATAAAGGCGTGACTATATGTCACTCTAATGGATGTATGAAGGTAATATTGGTCTATTGCCTTGTCGAGTTCAGAAGGAAAACGTCATACAATATTATATGCCTATAAGAATCATTTGGAAGTCCTGAGGTATCCTTCAGAGGGCTTACCCGGGGCTCCCAACAGCAGGCTCTTAGGTAGGATACGTGTGGTTTTTAGTCGGTAGGAGTCCGGCATAGCATCGATGTAGGATTCTCCTCACGTTAAAAACAAAAAAATGTCTATATGTATAAAACAGGATACTGGATAACTAGATGTCCTTATGATTGCTTGTTTTATAATTACGCCTATCACCTTAATCTTTTGCAGGAACAAGCTTTAAATAATATACCTATGCGATCATAATTAGTGTAATGTTCTTTATGTTTTTTAAACAATAAAGCCGGCACCAAGGTGGTCCGGTTGAAATTATACTTTTTTACTCAGTCACTAGTAGTTCATGATTAATGATATTGTTTGTATGCCAACGAGTGTATATTAAATTCGTAAGCTTTTAATGGTAATGATTGCTAGGTGTGATTCACGAGGGCCTCATCGAGGCATTAGAATAATTTGCTATAGGTTTGCTAGACAACAATATGTCTCGGAATTCATTTTCACATCAACCGCTACACAGTCATTGAATATTTTCCTTTTCTGGATTTAGTTAGTATAACTAAATTCAGAAAAGGAAAATATTCAATGACTGTGTAGCGGTTGATGTTAAAGATGTCGTTATGTGACAGTATTACTGATGTTACTCTTTATGATAGATTTTTTACGTGTGAAAATTCTCATTTTTTTAAAAATTCGTTGTTAAGCTAAGTTGAAAGCCTGTATGGGGCGGCTTGAAAAATGTCAACAGCAGGCAGTCACAACCTGTGCCTGTTCATTTCAAGCCAAACCTACATATTACGTGGAACAAAATCTTAAAAGTGAAATGTGGGCATATAATATGCCTCTGCCTACCCCTTTGGGGATATAGGCGTGGCTGATATGTATGTATGGAAATTTTCAAGGATGTCAAGTCGGACTTGTACCGGCTAAAACTACAACTTGCCTCACAATTTACCTACTGCCGCAAGTCACGCGAACGCTCTCGGAAGAATGTCCGGGGATCTCCGGCAGTCTTTGGCTACCATCGCGGCCTTGCCTAGGGGTTCAGGTGCTATCCCGAGTGTTTGGGGATTAGGTACATGGAGAAGTGCTGATCCTGCAGATAGAATCATTTCATCAATATACTAGCAGATGGTGACTCGCCAACTCACTAGATGAACCCACAGTTTCTGCTATTATTAGACTTAACGGGATATTTACCATGTACTGTTGAGTATTTCCAATATTTCCCTCTAATAATAGTGTTAGTGACCATGAAAGTTTAAATACCACAGTTTCTGGTTCGCTAACGGTTCGGGATTACCAAACCATTGAAAGTAAGTAAACCCCATTACTGTTGGGAGCCCTGGGGTATCCTTCCGAGAGCTTACCCGGGGCTTCCAACCGTTGGCTGTTAGACTGAGGTTTTTTAGTCGGTAGGAGTCCGGCGTCATCCATGAGGATTTTCCCTCACGTAAAACGAAAAAAAAAACATTTTTGTACATCAGGAAACATTTAAACAGTTTATAATGGAACTTGTTGCGATGATGTTAGTGAAAAGAAAAATAAAAACAGTTCCTGCTGTGAAACTTTATAGACGTTACTCAGTTACAATCTAAGTTTAACCTAGAGAGAGAGTGAATCACCCCTCTGAAATCGTCCCGAGACGATTCGTTTGACAACAGCCGCGTGTCTTGCGCACACGCACAAAATATTTGTAAATAACGTCACTCGCTGTCTAATACACGTGTTTGTAATATTGTATAAATAGATGGCGCCAACACTAAGGGTTATTTGACAGTTTTATACGGTAGAGATTCGAGGCCACCCGTTGTAAGGATAGACGCCAACATTGAGAGTTTTAGTATAATGGGGCCGACTTTTCGATCGAGATAGTGTTTTTGACTTTTTCTAGGACTTGTGCATTCCGGTTATATACGCTTACTTTTTACAGTCTATACTGGGTGTAACAAAATTGACTCTCCAAATTTCGGTCGCCCTGGTCAAACAAACATGGAGCACCCTACTGGCTGTCGTTGTCGCTTTTTACTACCGCTCAGTAGCGATAGAAAGGGTGATAATGAATAATAATGTAGGACCTTTAAAACGGATTTACAGTTAAAGCATTCAGGTGATTTTTTTTCTTCATTTTTGTAATGTTTCTTGACTGATGCCACGTCACGTGACGAAATTTGAACAGGTAGTTTTGTTACACTTTATATCTAATAGGAAGAAACCAGGACGGGATTAGCACACGCTAATTGCTACAAGAATTTCCATGTATCAAGTTCAAGACTGGTTTTGATATCTTAATTAATGAATTGCCGCATATTTAAACTGGAAAGGACTCTCTCGATACTAGAGATTGCGGAAACCATGCCATAAGAAAAGAGAAAATCAAGAAACTGGATGACAGGCTTCGAATGTAACTGACTTAAAAGCTCAGATGCCAATAAAGTTGAAGAAGGCACTTGTCAACACAAGATCAGGTTACCTTGGACGTTTAGGGATAAGTTAAAACGAAGCAGTATGACACTACCCATAATCAAATATCTTCTAAGATCGAACTTGCAAGGATTCGCAGAAAAACAGCTCAATGTAATATTATCTATGTCTAGGTAAGCAAGAAGTAGGCCTGCATAACTGTACCTACATGTTTTGTTAACGATAACGTTATTCGACCCTAGCAGCATTCTTTAAATGAAGTGTTTATGATTGATACCTAAGATGTGCCTTGCGACGGTAATAGAATTGGTGTCTCATATCATTGGAGCATTGTAATCTTTTGGATAAGTGATGGGAATGAACTTTTCGTATATTTAGCGTCTATCACATCCGAATTTACAATATTGAGGCCCGCTTTTACTATTACAATCATTTTATATCTAAATCACTAATTCTGCTGGTGTCAAGTCCTTTGTCTTTACTTCAACAAATGATGTAACATCAAGAACTAGCAAATAAGTGAGCTATACGTAGTGTCCAAAGGTTTTGAAGGCCAGGTCTTAGATCCATCTCAGACCTGACCTCTATCATCTGTTCCTGAAGCCCGATTATAAATTCATCCTTTAGCCAATCACATTCAAACATTGACATTAGACCTCTGTTACCTGTTCCTGAAGTACGATTATAAATTCATCCTTTAGTCAATCATATTTAAACATAACATCATTATCTCAGCGTTATTGCCGGTTGCATCAAAACCTTCATCTCGATGCCCGATATATGCTTTCCTGCTTTTATAAGTATCACTCTATGCAATCAAGAGACATTGAAATAACATGTCTCAAACTTAACATGACAACATTATTATCATGAAAGCTTTAGTCAAAAATAAATCTTACACTGTCAACACATCTAAAACATCTTAAACTTCACCTTCCTCTTTACAGATTTTACTACCGACATCTTTAAAAGCAACATTTGTATCATCGCTAGGAGCTTCCAATAAAACTTTGTTTCTAAATAAAAGGATAGCGTGTGCTTTGAAATGACATGCCCATACAGTGTCGCCGGTTAACTGCCGAGTTATTTTTGACTTTCTTATATAAACAGATATCACAAAGAGAGCCTGTTTGGTAAGGAGAAATTTGGAAATGTGTTTTACAATCCAGTTTTATGTACAATTTTGGTGATGCAACGATGCTGAAAGACTTGCAGTGGCAAACCTTTTGTGTGAGGTTTGATTCAACGCATTCAGAGCTTTGAATTGAATTGCTCAGTATAGCCTAAACAGGAGATTTGCAAGAGTTACTATTTTAGTAGTCACTTAAGATCCACGACCTTAAATAATTATAATTTTCGTAGCGTCCGCTTATAAAAAAACTTAAGGCACTAAACACAAAAAATATAGGACTAATTAAGAAGGCTTAGTCCGAGAATCTTAAGCTGCGGAAAAAAAAACAAGAAAAACAAAATGGCACCTTGCACAAATCACAGAAAAATCACTCAACTACAGCACATCGAAAAACTTCGTTAAAATTTCGAATGTCGAACGCGGCAATTCGTTATTTAAATAACGCAATGCGCGATCACGCCGCACGCGCAGCGGCCTGAGACTGGCTGGAGTCAGAGCTTACCGACCGCATCACTCAATTATGTCATCCGTCTCTATCACACTTGTCTGGTTAATAACAGCAAGAAAAGGATGCGGAAAGCCTGTTTTTTTTTTCGTAATATTGCGAAGGCGTTATTTCGCAAGGCTTTATCGTCAAGGACGTTACGAAAAAAAACTGTTTACTGGTAAACTAAAACATACGGTTTTTCTTTGTGACATGTCAGCTGTCTAGAATGGTGAGTATGTAGGTGTGTTCGACAAGTTTATTTTTGGTTGCGTCGTGCCATGCCATAAGCACATCGTATATGGAGAAATTAACTTGCTAAAGTTAGCTACATTTACATTAATAGGTTCATAGTGTTTGATGGTAAAGTTTGAACAGAAAGGATTGTAACGGTTTTATTTCAAGTTTGTGAATATTTTGAGATAAAAGCTTTAAGTTAACGTTACGAGGAATTACCTTGTTAGGAACGAATAGAAAAGTTGATAAATCAATAAATAATATTCTTGGAGTCAAAAAGATGACAAGAACCGAATGGAAAAACAACTTGAACGTTTAAAAAGAAAACCTAATACCTAATTTACAATTACTACGCGAAATGTTACCAAACACGGTAGTTACATAAAATATTTACATTCTTTCTCTGGACTGATCCACTCCATATTGAACATGAAGTCAATTCGGCCATTTCCATTGGTACGTCATTTGTCAAATTCTATAAAGTAGTTTAGTAAAGACCAACATAGAGACAAAATATACATCGACTGCTAAGTTCATTACCCTTCCTGTTGACTCTGCAGCATCAAGTAAAATATGGAAAGTCTTAAGCACAACATTCCGAAGATTTGAAAGAGTCCTAAAAACTTCAAACAGTAGAAATAATAAACATGACAGAAGTAGGGTGAAATTCTTTGTGGAGTTCCAAGGGAGAATATTTCTAAACATAACTAGACGACTTCCGTAAGAACGAGAGAGAGTTGCTAGCCAATTGACAGGTCGGTCAGATGAAAAGCACATTTCAAGACGCGATAATTTTCAAAAAGGAAACCTTGTAAGCTAAGGCTCTTATACCGCAGCTACAGCCGTAGGCAGTGGTAGGGCACGTGTGGTCTTAGTCGGTAAGAGTCCGGCATACATAGCATCCATGAAGGATTTCCACATGTAAGAAAAAAAAATTGGAGTTCTTAGATACTCCTAGTAAAAAAGACGCAGGTATTTTACGCATTACAACACGTGAAACGTTTTTTATCAATCACCAATAATTGATATCAGCTATTTAGTAGCCCATAAACGAGTCAATAAACTCGACATCGAAATTGAAGGCAATTACGTTAAATTTGTTGCTAATAATATGATATATGAGTGTGGTATGGAGGCGGGAGACATTGACCTGGTATCGACTACCAATATCAATAAAATTTACAATTAATACCTCGTTATCCAGTTAACGGAAGGTATGCGAGGTTTCACTTGAGTAAATACTTTATGCCCTTATGCAGCTCTTTGTTTATTATCTCGTCAATCTGACATTTGAGGCCGTGTTAAAGATTTTTTTTCGTAATTAAAATAGTGTGGGATAATCATAGCGAGTTTGTAAAAAAGCCTCATCTTCGTGGTATCAAGATTTTGGATGAAAATACAAGTTTTCATGGTTCTTCAAATTCTTGTTTTTAGGCACTTCTATATGACGCTGTGTATATTTTTTTTTACGTATGGAAATCACTCATTGATGACTTGTCCGGACTCTTACCGACGAAATCACACTTTGCCCCACCACTGCCCAGTCGGGAGCCTCGGGTAAGCCCATTAAAGGACGTACCAGTATTCCCGACATCAAGGGCTAAGCTGATCACTTTATTTCTTTCGTCTAAAAGACTCAAAATTATAGGAAGTTAGAGAGAACCGAATAATTTGTGATAGAATTTTCTGCACGTTGTGATGTTCATGCATAATACGGATTGCATTCAATTTGAGCGGACTGGAAACCGCAGAACACATTCTGTGTGGCAAATCCTTTAGAATTGCTACATTTATATTTTGCATACTTGTTTTATTTTTATATATTTTATTTTGTTTGACGGGATTGACCTGTTTAGCAGAACTACCGAAGCAGCAAAAGGTTTTAAGACTAATACATAAGTATATTAGTTTCTTTTAATTCCTATTTTGATACGATAAATCTTATTCATTTAACCTTTTAAATTAACACCACATCCATCATATGAAAATCATATACGGAAGCGATAGCAGGTAGTTAGGTACCCACTCATACGCTCACCTCAAGCTAAAGGCCGTAATGCGTACTAATATATTATGATATATGGGTTATTAATAATGCACATGCAATTATTTATGATTGATATTACATTAGTTGTACCCCCCGGGCTTTGCGTTCACTTTTGAGATATATATAGCAATAGTAACTGATAAATATACTGTAGTTTTCTAAGTGGTCTGGAATAATAAAATGTACGGTCTTGAGGTTTGAGGTTCTGAAGATATGAATCATATTTTATACTTATACAAACGCCTCCGTCTACGCGGTGAGTTTTCCGGAGGGTATAAAAAGCACTAATGCTTTCCCTAGCTTTATTTTTTTCGTAGTCATCCCCACACAACATCGTCTAGCTCAAATTAAGCTAATTAAGTGGCTCGATTGTATCTTTGACCTCATCAGAATCGTTTCAAAGGTTCAGGTGTGTGCGTAAGAGGTAAACTGATTTACAGTAGATCTCTAAGCTGTTCTACCGTTGTTGTCAGGAACTAAAAATTATTGCAAATATACTTACGAGACTTAAACTACGCAGAGAATTTCCAAAAATATACAGTACCGGGCTTGCTTCGATAACTTTCCATAATAGATCCAACAAAAATGCTTACCTGAAAAAGAAAAAAGAATAGAATAGAAGAATAGAATATAACTTTATTTGTACACCAAGTTATAGTTTACAGAAAAAACAAATAATCGTAAGATATTGTACAAAGGGCGGCCTTATCGCTAAAAAGCAATTTCTTACAGGCAACCTTGGGATGGACAGAAAAAGATATTGAAGACAGATGGGTAGTTAGGTGTAGAAATATGAAGCTACAAAACAATACAAACATACCAGTTGGCATGTAAATGAATATAGACGTACGTACTATATATATACATCTAGGCACAAATACAACACACATACAGGTACATACCAATATACGTACATACATAATAAATATATATATGTACCTATACATATACATGAAAACAATTATTATGCTAAGGAACGTCCTACCGGGTCAAATAGTGTTCCTTCACCAAACGCTTAAAGATAGCCAAAGACTGGGCCTTTCTAATCGTTTCAGGCAGCGCATTCCACACCCGCACAGCCTGTATGGCGAATGATTTATCGTAAAATCCAGTAGAGTGAATAGGCATAGCCAGTGTCAAATTTTCCGACGACCTCAAGGATCTTGAATGTGTGTCATTAAGGAACATGAATCGTTCTTTGAGATAAGTTGGGGAACGTGGATTGAACAGAATACTGTAAAGCATAGAGAGGATATGAGCATTCAGTCGAAGGCGAATTGGGAGCCACTCGAGCTGTTTGCGATATTCGGTTACATGATCATATTTGCGTAATCCAAATATAAATCTTATACAGAAGTTTTGAAGGCGCTCGAGTTTATCAAGTTGCTCCTCTGTGATATCGAGATAACTGACATCGGCGTAATCTAGAATAGGAAGAAGGAGAGATTGAGCAAGCGCAATTTTAGTGGTCGTTGGTAAGAAATTACGCAGTCTACGCAATGATCCCGCGGATGCAAACAGTTTCCGGCTGACTTCCTGTAGTTGGGGAGACCAGGACAACTTATCATCAACCAAGATTCCAAGATTTTTGACTGTTGCACTAATAGGTATTGCAACACCGTTGAACATGATGTCAGGCAATTGAGTACGGTCTATACGTGACACCATAATTGGACTGCCGATAACGGCTACTTGGGTTTTGGAGGGGTTCACGCTTAGTCCGTATTGCCTGCTCCACTTACATATCCGCCTTAAATCCGAGTTAATTATAGATATTGCTTCGGTAATTTCATCGACTGGAGCCTGCATTTAGATCTGTAGATCATCTGCATAAAGGTGGTAGGATGATAATAAAGATTTAGAGATGGAATTTATAAAGATGGAGAATAGTAATGGAGATAGAACGCCACCCTGTGGCACGCCCGCAGTCGTGTCGCACCAAGAAGAAAATGATTCTTCAATGCGTACGCGCTGCCGCCGTCCAAACAGGTAACTGTGAAACCAATCAATAACTGTTGGAGATATGTTAATCGAGCGCAGCATACAGAGCAGTATTTGGAAATCCACTGTATTAAAAGCGTTGCTGAAATCAAGTAAAGATAGTACAGTGATATTTCCATTTTCCATGCCCAGCCTAATATCATCAGTAATACTGATCAACGCACTAGCCGTGCTATATCCTGGACGAAAGCCTGATTGGTAAGGGTTAAGAAGGAGGTTTTTGTTTAGGAATGTATTTAATTGGATATGAACAAGCCGTTCTAGAACTTTTGAAAGGAAAGGCAATATGGAAATGGGACGATACTCGGCAAAGGATGTAGGGTTAGGTTTTTTGGGAATGGGGACAATTTGTGCCTCTTTCCACGTCGCACAGTGGTGCAGGTAGTACGGGAATGCGGAAAATATTATTTGTAACTGAAAATACGTTGCATATAACTATAAAACTTTAATAAAATGATAAATCTAATGTATCAGTGTAATAATATACATAAATATATTATAGTAAATCGGGGCGGTAAAATATTGTTAGCATGGTACAATATGGTTTTATATGATAAAATATAATATATTAAAATATTTATTTAAATGAATTGCGTTACGATAGACACAATACAGTATTTAAGCTGAATTATAAATAAATATTAATGAATAATAACATAATAAATACAGATAAAAAGGCTTATAGATGAGTGCTATCCACTAACAAAACTTAGGCGTCTTCATGAAGTGGATAGTTTTTTTTTATAAGGTACTGCACGTAAACTGTTGATAAGGGGATCTGAGGTAAGTATTAAGTCTTCGTTACAGGATATACCAGATCATTTTCTTAAATGACCTAACCTATAATTACGGTAGTATTTAATACGTGCTTTTTGAACTTTCTCAGATAACATTCCAATGGGTAAGACAGCAGCACTTATTATTTGTTTGCCGTGCATTAAGACTTTGTGCACTGTATTTGGCATATTATACCAGCTGTACAAGCTAACATATAGTTCGGCAGTTTCATAACAATAGGTAATTAATAATTATTAGTGATTATAATGATAAATATATTGCACCTTTCCCCGTTAAGAGCGGCATTAGATAATGACCTGGTATTTCCAAGGTTGCAGATAGTTGCAGCTAAAATTGATGTATATATGATCTATAGGGTATAATGAATGTCGTAAAGTATATCAATGTCTAACGGTCGGTAACGGAGATTAGTTATAGTCTCATAATTCAAAACAAATGGTTTCAAATTACCTACTTCATTAAAAGTGTAATTACAAGTAAATACTTATTATATCATATAATATTTATACGTTTTATTTAATAACACACAATAGAGCTACGGTTAAACAAAGAATAAAAGCGAAGTATACTTATATTTCTGTTTTATTCATACTTGAAACAACACAATTTATTGCATGAAATTTGTTAATTGTCGATCACCCACCTTTTTTACATCATAAAATTAAAATGTCTCATAATGTAATCGTAAGTTTTGTATAACTTATATCTACATCTATTCTAGTATATGTGTACCAAATTGTAGACGTTTTAAACAAAGTTAAAAAAAAAGACTTTTTTCCGCCCCTGCACCAATGTGCGTCGTCGGAAATACACTGCTAGATATAGAGTGGTTAAAGACGTGGCACACATTTCATCCAGAATAGGCACGACCATGTTACGACTTAAGCAGTCAGTACCTACCGCGTGTGTATTGATGAAAGATATTGTAAAGTATTTGCCTTGCTAGATTGATCATAACACGGCGACGAGCAGAAATGTTGATTTAGTGAATCAATGTCAAGGTTTTTAGGAATGTCTTGTTGTTTAGGTTTTCCAACCCCTATAGTTTTTAGAAACTTCCATACCTTTGCTGGGTCCCCGTTCTGGACCGATTTATGAATATGTTGGCGTTGTGCTTTCCTACACACCCTGCTACAGTGATTCCTCAAGGCTATGTATTTTGCATGATTTTCAGGTGTCGCCCGACGCTGGAACTTACATTTAGCTGCAGCTTTTTTAACCGACTTCAAAAAAGGAGGAGGTTACTCAATTCGACCGTATATATGTTTTTTTTTATTTTTTTTATGTTTGTTCGCGCAGAACTCCGTTGTTTATGGACCGATTTGAAAAAAAATTTTTTCGTTCGGAAATAGATACTCCCAAGGTGGTCCCATTTCAAGGAAGTCAGGATCTGATGATGGCATCATGGAGAAATCGAAGTTAACTTTTGAAAATTGTAGGGGCATCTAGAGCGTTTGTAAATTTTATTGTTAAAAGCTTTTAAGTAGTACGACTAAATGAAGGTCTGGAGACGATCTGATGATGGAGACAACAGACAGTAGAGAGAATTCCCTAACGATAAACAGCAGTTACCTTGTGTTTGGGCTTGATTATTTTGTACTGTCGAGAATTTTACACCTAGGTAGATAGATTTTCAGTCTACACGTCACTAAAAACAGTGAAAAAAATTTTTTAACAAAAAAGAAACCGACTTCAAACAAAACTAAAAACTGAAAAATAAAATTTATTTAGTACAAAGTTAGTATATTCTGATTTATCAGATATCATTAAATATAATACTGAAGTCGGTGCCAATATGACTATGAGAGAGCTTAATAATGCCTACCTAAGCCTACATAGTTTTACTGGGCAGTACTGGGCACCGATTTCTGTATTATATTTCATGATATCTGATAAATCAGAATATACTAACTTTGTGCTAAGTAAATTTTATTTTTCAGTTTTTAGTTTTGTTTGAAGTCGGTTTCTTTTTTGTTATAAAAATTTTTTTTAGCTATAAGGGATTTGATATCAGCTGTAAGCCACGGCGCCGGCAAGTGTCGCACCCTCACTGCACGAATTGGAGCATGTAGATCATAGAGATCTGTTAACTTGCTGGTTAGAATCCTAACTTTCTCATCGATACAGTTCGTGGCTACCAATGAATCCCAGTCTATATTTGATGCATCGTCGCGTAGTCTATCAATATCCATGCCACCAAAATTGCGTTGCATGAGGATTTTGGGTTTAGATTTAGGAGGACGAAGGTTATAAGAGAGATAGATTAAGTCATGATACGAGAATTGAACAGCTGTGCTTTGACCATGCTTAACAACTAATTCAGTGGAAGAAACAAGGATGAGATCAATGAGGGATGGAGCGCAACCAGGAAAGTGATGAGTGACATTTAAAGGTAGGATAGATAAGTTACAGGAATTTACAATGCTTTTGAAAGTAGAGGCGCGAGCAAGCGAGCGAGAATCAGTTTTTTGAAGACAAGTATTAAAATCGCCGAGTATAATAGTATGACTGTATAAGGGTGAGAGACGTTCTACAATATTTTCAAAAGAAGAAAAGAAATTAATTTCGGATGAAGAGGAATAATACACACCGAGTAGCACCTTTGAGTGACAAAGGTTCACCTCAATGAATATTGATTCCCCAGCATTTGAAGGCGGTGGCTGAGGAGACATTTCCAAAATGTTGAAGTTAATATGATCTCGTAAGTAGATGGCAACACCGCCACCCCTGGTACGGCGATCGTTACGGATAAGATGAAAGTGAGGTAAAGTATAAGAAATAGAAGGAAGACAGGGATTTAGCCACGTTTCCGAAACCAGAACGGCGTGGATATTCTTGCAATTAAAAGTAGTCAGCATCTCTGGGAAATGGGCGTGAATACTCTGTGCATTAAAATGGACTACATTAAAATTCTTGGGTACATCGGAAAACTGGGCCTCAATGGTTTGAGACAAAGACGGTAGACCCACAGTGGTGGCATTACTATTACTGTTGCTTGCTGTAGTAAAACTATCGTTACCAGTACTCAAATTATATGCATCTAACATATTATTACACCAATTTAAAAAAGATAAATATTCAATACAATAGATTAATTATTAGAAAAATAATATAAATAAATAAAAAATAATACTAATAAAATAAAAATAATAATAAATAGAATATAAAATTATTTTATAAGTACAATAAACAGACACCAACAAACAAGAATGAGAGTAACTTTCTGCACTCTATCTGTCCACCCGCCAGTTGTGCTGAAAATAAGATAATTTAAAAATATTCACAAAACACGACAAAAATTAAACTACAACAAGTTATTTAAAAACACAAAACATGAAATCTATCACACAAAGGGAGGATCCTCCGACCAGGCTAGGTGATCGCGCCTGGCGGGCCGAAACCCACCTCACAAACCTCTGTTAGATCGTTTAGAAATTAATGTTCATCATACTACACAAATATCTTTAATACTAGAGAAATCCAAAGACTTCTATTTAATAAATAGAATCAAATAAATAGAAGTCTTTGGAGAAATCTATCTACTCCAAAAACGGGGGTTTAGTATCCGTCTAAGGTACGTCTAAGGGCTTACCCGCATCCTGGGGTCATCCTTTCAAGGGCTTACCCGGGGCTCCCAACCGTAGGCATTAGGTAGGAAACGTGTGGTTTTTAGTCGGTAGGAGTCCGGCATAGCATCCATGTAGGATTTTCTTCAGGTTAAAAAAAATGGCTTACGCGAGACTCCCGGCCGTAGACAGATGAGGAAGGAGGAAGAACATCCATCAGAATCGCGTAAAAAATCTTTACCGAATTTGTTTATTTTTTTTTAACGTAAGGAAAATCTGTCATGAATGCTATGCCAGACTCTTACCGAATAAAAACACACGTTCCCTATCTTCTGCCTACGGTTGGGAGCCCCGGGTAAGCCCTCGGAAGGATATCCTTTCCAATAAAACTAATTTAAATCGGTTTAATGCTCGTAGACGTAGACGGTCACACAAATAAAGGTAAAAAATAAATAACCCCATTTTGCGTTGTTGGGAGTCCTGGGACATCCTTCCGAGGGCTTACCCGGGACTCCCAACCATAGGCTGCTGGGCGTTACGTGAGGTTTTTAAGTCGGTAGGAGTCCGGCATAACATCCATAAGAATTTTCCCTCACGTTAAAAAAAAAAACCCATTTTATGTTTGGGAAAACCTACAATATATGTCATACCACTTAGTAGAAGTAATATTCGGAGTAAAATTTTATCTGAATGACCTGAATTTGGTCACCAAGTCATCGCAGTGTACAGTAGCAATATCTACATAATATACTAACATTATAAGACGAAAATTAGATTGTTTGTAATACATACATATACTCACGGTTTTATCTCCGAAAAGGCAGGCAGAGGCATAGTATTCGCTCACATTTATTCACCTAATACTTTTGTCTCACGTAATGGAGGTTACTTCTCCACGCTAAGGATCGTTTTGCTAAAATGTTCCCTTAGTCGCCTCTTACGACACCCTCGGAGTTAGGGTGCTGACATTTTGTACTTTTTACATTTTTTCCCGTCGCCACACTGGGTAAAGATGGGTTAGATTCGTATTAGAATAATAAAAAAAACATTTACAGTTCGATAGTTCATTTACTGAGGAAGGTTATTTATTGGCTATAGAACACAACAAATAGGAGCTGAGAAGCAATGATAATGTTGCAAACAAAGTTGTGATGCGCAGATAGCACCAAGTATACGTATGTAAGTGATGTAATGTAAGGGTATAAGTGGTATAAAGGTCAAACCGCTTAAGCGGTTAACGTTCTGTTACTTGAACTTGTGTCAGAACTTGACGTCAAGTTAGTGCTAACAACTGTAGCTCGATTTATGTATTGAAGCCAAAGTTTAAACGAGGTTTTCATAGGCTATTTTAAGATGTATAATTGACATAAGCACATGAGTATTTTTTATTTTTTTTTCAATCAATAATTATTATGTTCAATTTCAGCGGTTTGATAATCTTTGGGTAGGTACGGAGTCCTAAAAAAAGGGCATGTATAAGTGCAACGGGTTTCGTAGTATGTCAAAAGCGAAACCGTATGGCACAGCTAGTACCATATGTATGTAAGAGTCTAAGTGTAGCGTGAGTAAAAGGTCAAACCGCTTAAGCGGTTAACGTTCTGTTACTTGAACTTACGTCAGTCGCTGACGTCAAGTTAGTACTAACAACAGTGGCTCGATTTAGGTATTGAAACGAAAGTTAATACAAGGTTCTGCAGGCTGTTTAAATATACCTACTTACCTGTGATTGGTCTGGCTGACTGATTTATCATTTTAAAACCCTGAACGGATTAGACTCACAGCAGGCTTTTCTTTTTTTTTGTTTAACGTGAGGGAAAATCCTCATGAATGTTATGCCGGACTCCTACCGACTAAAAAACCTCACGTCACGCCCAACAGCCTGTGGTTGGGAGCCCCGGGGAAGCCCTCGGAAGGGTGTCCCAGAACAAACGCACAGCTGGTTAAAATAACCCAGATGTTTGAAATTACTTTCAAAATTTTACCCTTTAAAAAGAAGAGGTAGGGATTCGAGGCAAGTCCCCTGTGGACCAGTTTAGGGCAACCCGGCTCGGGAACTGACGGGAAGCACAAGCTAATTTTTGCTTTGTTTGAATTAGGTATAGGAGAATCACTCACAAAATATTTACTTAGTAACCTTAGAGTCCTTACACTCAATAAGTAGGCTGAGCTTTGTCGTGGCAAATAGCTGGTCGGTACTTAAAAATACGAGTATTCAAGTGTACCTTTTTAGTGTTGTAATATTGAATCAAATCGTGATTCCGAGTCGTGACTAGCACTGATTATTATTATGTATGTACGCATACACATGTAATAAGATGTGGTTTATTTTTTCCGACTTTATACCCAGCGGCACTATGTTGACTTTCGTTTTGATTATATGTGTTTCCGACTGTGTTAGTATGTTACGAGTAAGAGAAATATTAAATGTATTACTTTTAAGGCTCATTTGCGGTTATAATCCACATCGCGACTTCGGCTACATCGAATGACATCGATTTCTTATACCTAAGTACAGTCGAGTACTTACAACAAGTATAAAAAGGAGGATACACGTACAGATCTGGAAATACTTACTCGTAGCACCGCTGATTTTGGAATTAGGACCAAAATATAAATGGTCAAACGTGGTATTGCCTGTGCCTATCTTTTCGGGAAAAGTTATAAAATATACATATGGGTACAATTTTTTTTCTAGCTTGTAACATTTTATGTGCGAGTTTGTTTCAAAAGTAATTCTGTTACTTTGTCAATATTTTGATACTGTGTCAAATTTTCGGACTGGCCTCGTGGTCCATTGGTTAGTGTGCCTTACTACGGATTCGGAGGTCGTGGGTTAGATTCCCACCCAGGACAAATCTCTTTGTGTGATGAACACATTGATTGGTTCTGTGTCTGGGTGTAATTTATCTATTGTATGTATTTAGAAATATTAAGTATGTTTATCAGTCGTCTAGATTCCATAGCACAGTCTAATATTAGCTTTATTTGGGCTAGAGATGTTGTATGAGAATGTCCACAAAAAAAATATTTATTTCGAGCTGGAAACTGACAAACTAGAAGTGCGATCAAGTTCGTTTAGGAAATGCGACCTAAACTGAGCGATCTCCGTTGCAAAGTACTAATTGTAGCAACCCTTCTACTTCAGGAAACTTGTGTAATCGCTTATTGGCCGCAAAACTTTTAATTTGAAGCACCACAATGTCGAAGTACCGTATGCCGGCAGCTAAAGTGGTCAAGTTTCGGCTCCGGTGCTATTTATAGACGAGCTTTATTACATCATGGAACCCTAATACCGGTTTTAGTTAGTGAAGAACATGTTTAGACTAATAGGAATAGTATCAATAGTATAACTTCGAGCGAGTTTTGCCAAAATATTTTTTGATTAAAAGTATCCTATACATAGATCAATTCTCAATTTTGTATTGCATAAATTGCATTCCATAATGTAGGTCTTTTTTTAATGTGAGGATAATCCTTCATGGATGGCATGCCGGACTCCTACCGACTAAAAAGCCTCACGTAACGCCCAACAGCCTACGGTTGTGAGCCCCGGGTAAGCCCTCGGAAGGATGACCCAGGACTTCGAACAGACCTAGGGCTACCACTGCGGCCTCGCCTAGGTTCCATAATGTAGGTATGAGGTTTGGATAGTACATAGGTACTAATTGTGACGTCCTCTTTGTACTGCACATGTTCAAGGGGGAAAGTGTGACGTGTGCACTTTTTATCGGTCTGTCAAATAAGAATTTGATCTTGTTTTTTGACTGATGAACTACACCCACACTGAATACCTTGCAGTCAAATCTAAACTTAATTTCTCAGACATTAAATAATGCTATTTATCAAAATAATAATAGGTAGCACCTGGTATACAATTATGACTGATAAATAAGTTTAATAACAGGCTTCAGAATAACAGCTGCTGTCACGCTTAACGCTGCTAACCATATGCCGCCGTGTAGACCAAGTTATGGATAATATTAATAAGTTAATTTAGGTCAAAAGCGATTTAGGTACACAAGAAAAAAAGGCTATCAGATGTTCCTTCTCTTTATATAAAGTTCGCCAAAATGAGCCATCTAGCGACTCGAGGGCCACTCTACAGTCCACAACGGACTATACCGGACTGAGTTTCTTGGCGTGTTCTTATCAGTCTGTATCTGTAGCATTTCCGAACACCCAGTAGTCACTAAAATTTTGACATAGCATTTTTTTTTTAAATTCCAAATGGAATACATTTTATTATATTTTCAAGACAAGACAGTGACTCTAAAGTTGGAGGCCTAATAAACTAATAAGAAATGCCCCTTCACGATCCGCTTGAAGAACCCGAGTAGTGGGTGGATTGGATTTTAATATTTACCTACGTTTTTTTTAGCTTCTCAATCAATCAATTAGTCACATCAGCCTACTGCAATGCACTGGTGGACGTAGGCCTCTCCCAAATAACGCCACAAAATATGGTCCCGCGCCTTCGGCATATAGTCGCTCATTTAAGGTTTTTCTAGCGTTAGTCATGGGTTACACGCTCAGTCTGGCGTCAGTTCAGTCCATCAGTCTGCTCAGAATGACGGGAGAATTATCGTCTAACCGGTTGACTGACGGACTGATGGTCCAGAATGATAAAAATTAAATATTTTAAATATTTTTCATCATTCTGTTGTGAATGACAGCAGACTGATGCCAGACTGATCGTGTAACCGCTCGAATCATTCTCGTGTCAGTCAGCCCCAATTTTGAAAGTGTTCTTCTTCATTCTGTTGTCGTCTTTCATTTAATAAATTTAGATGCGTGTAATGTTCTCTTTTTAACCGACTTCCAAGAAAGGAGGAGGTTCTCAATTCGTCTGTATTTTTTTTATGTTTGTTACCGGCAAATCACTTGAAAGAGTTAACCGATTTTGATGATTCTTTTTTTATTGAAGTGAAACTTCTTTATCGGCGTTGGAAAAAAATTTGCGTCACGTCACGTCACGTCACGACGGGACTTTTGAACTTTTGAACTTTTGGACTTTCGGATGGGACCTTGGTACTTTGGGTCTTTGGGTCTTTGGGACTTTGGAACTTTGGGACTTTGGGACTTTGGGACTTTTGGACTTTTGGACTTTTGGACTTTTGGATGGGACCTTGGTACTTTGGGTCTTTGGGACTTTGGGACTTTTGGACTTTTGGACTTTTGGACTTTTGGACTTTTGGACTTTTGGACTTTTGGACTTTTGGACTTTTGGACTTTTGGACTTTTGGACTTTTGGACTTTGGGACTTTGGGACTTTTGGACTTTTGGCCTTTGGGACTTTGGGACTTTTGGACTTTTGGATGGGATCTTGGTACTTTGGGTCTTTGGGACTTTGGAACTTTGGGACTTTGGGACTTTTGGACTTTTGGGCTTTTGGACTTTTGGATGGGACCTTGGTACTTTGGGTCTTTGGGACTTTTGGACTTTTGGACTTTTGGAGTTTTGGACTTTTAGACTTTTAGACTTTTGAACTTTTGGACTTTTGGATGGGACCTTGGTACTTTGGGTCTTTGGGTCTTTGGGACTTTGGAACTTTGGGACTTTGGGACTTTGGGACTTTTGGACTTTTGGACTTTTGGATGGGACCTTGGTACTTTGGGTCTTTGGGACTTTGGGACTTTTGGACTTTTGAACTTTTGGACTTTTGGACTTTTGGACTTTTGGACTTTTGGACTTTTGGACTTTGGGACTTTGGGACTTTTGGACTTTTGGCCTTTGGGACTTTGGGACTTTTGGACTTTTGGATGGGATCTTGGTACTTTGGGTCTTTGGGACTTTGGAACTTTGGGACTTTGGGACTTTTGGACTTTTGGGCTTTTGGACTTTTGGACTTTTGGATGGGACCTTGGTACTTTGGGTCTTTGGGACTTTGGGACTTTGGGACTTTGGGACTTGGGACTTTGGGACTTTGGGACTTCGGGACTTTGGGACTTTGGGACTTTGGGACTTTGGGACTTTGGGACTTTGGGACTTTGGGACTTTGGGACTTTGGGACTTTGGGACTTTGGGACTTTGGGACTTTGGGACTTTGGGACTTTGGGACTTTGGGACTTTGGGACTTTGGGACTTTGGGACTTTGGGACTTTGGGACTTTGGGACTTTGGGACTTTTGGACTTTTGGCCTTTGGGACTTTTGGACTTTTTAGATGGGACCTTGGTACTTTGGGTCTTTGGGACTTTGGAACTTTGGGACTTTGGGACTTTTGGCCTTTGGGACTTTGGGACTTTGGGACTTTGGGACTTTGGGACTTTGGGACTTTGGGACCTTGAGACCTTGGGACTTTGGGACTTTGGGACTTTTGGACTTTTGGCCTTTTGGACTTATGGACTTTGGAGTTTTGGACTTTCGTACTTTTTGACTTAATTTAAGGTGAGGTGAAAATTAAGTTTATGAAGAAGTTTCACTTCTTACGTGTGTACACTAAGTACACGCAATTTTTTTGAAAGTTGGGGCTTCCCATGTCGTCCCATATACAGGAAGTCAGAATCTGATGCTGGGATCCTGGGGAAATCGAAGAAATCCCTCGAATCGAGGGAATTCCTTAAAGATTTACAGCAGTTACCTTGTGTTTGGGCTTTATTAATTTGTATTGGGGAGAACATTAGGTACCCTTAGACTGTTATAATTTCAGTCTACCCGGCACTGAAAATAATGAAAAAAAAAAGACGTGTGGCACTCGGGGACTGCCGCGGTAAAGCTATTACATAGCATTTTTTACCAACTATGCTAGTATAATTATTTCTATATAAGAATACTACCTGATGCCCGCAGCTTCGCCCGCGTAAAATTTGTTACCGCGGGAAGTTATTCCCGGGATAAAAGGTAGCCTATGTGTTATTCCAGACTATAATTTATCTCTGTACCAAATTTCAGCCCGATCCGTTCAGCGGTTTGAGCGTGAAAGAGTAAGAAACATCCACACTCACAAACTTTCGCATTTATAATATTAGTAAGATTTTAAGGCTAGTATTTCCGAAATCGACCAAAATCGACCCATTTTGAAGCGATCTTTATACTAAGAAATATTCTTTGATTTGATCTGATAAAAATGTATTACTATAGTTTAATAGATGCTCTTGCTTCCTTTAATTTTTAAAACACGATTAATAAAACTTTATATGATAAAAATCGTTCTCGAAAAACTGATAATGTGTAAAAATTTTAAAGATGAATGTTGTTATTGCTCAAAATATACTTGACGGCACACTTCAAATGTGATCCTAATGACGAGTGACATTGACAGGTGACATAACACCGAGCGCTGGAGGGGCGGCCACGCACGACATATCAGGACGTCGTCAGTCGAGTCTCGGTCATTATTGGTGCAACGATCGACCGGTGCGCACGCGCCCACGTGCTCTGGTGGAATGTTATAACAGTGTAGATTTAGTTAGTCCTAGGAGGTTCTTTGTGTTTAGTGTTAGTTATACGATTGACTAAATGAGTGTTAACTAAACCACGCATTATTTCTTTATACCACGATTCCTGGTTTCCTCGCCGAACTACCTACAAAGTGATGGTTACATCGGAATGTAGCAACGTGCCACCTGACACCACTCAATCCTACATCAGAAGTGGGATGAAACTCAGTCGCCCACGTGGCGATAGAGTATATGGCGATATATGGCGATACAGAAACGGAAATATGGCATTTTCTGTTGAAGCAGCAGTAACGCGGTAATTTCTGTCACAGAAAGTACGCACGCACCTTCAGGATTACTTTGGTGAGCAGTTTCATGTTTATTTCTATTCTGATACCGAATATTCGGCAGTGGAAGAATCTATCTTCTGTAAATTTAAGAATTAAAGACTTTGTTATAGTGTGACTGCAACAGATACTGGATTAACTTTCGTGAGATCGCCTATAGAAATTCTGACCACTGATACTGATGGCGTAACTTTTAAAATCCCTTTTTTTTGTTTACTAGGCCACTAGGCTGGCTAGAAACGATCATGATTTGACGTAATTTTACGTCCAACCGTATCACATGGCGCCCTTCATTAATAGAAATTAGATTGACCAGTACGTGAGACAATAACATCCCTCCTATAAGGAAACTGAAATCAGAAAATTGAATTCTTTAATCACACGTTTATTATCGGTGATACCCTTGCAGTTTGACCCTGGAGGAGCACACCAGTCGGTTCTCATACATACTTAAGAGCCAATATAATTCGCTGTAGTTGATCATTATTTGCAAGTTCCATTCTGTAGTTTAAAATGAAACAAGACTGTACGGACAGGATGTGTGTAGACTACTGCGATTGAGGACACACAGTCCTAAACCGTTATATTTTTTTGTTGCTTCTCGGAACAATTAGTAAGGTTACATGGAGGTCGATCTCTCTACAATCTTAGATTTAGCGTCAGAAAAGGTTCGAAGCTCTCACTCATGCAGTTGGAAATTATGTTATCATCATTTGCATAACAGCAAGTTTGGTGTGGTCAAAGACTGCATTCACGCAGTCCACATGGGCGAAAGCGGACATAGTGCCGCTTGTCTCATTTGAATTTCATAAGGTGATGTCGAATTGGTTAGGAAGGCATTGGCTAGGAAATATTACATGCACACTTCTTTTCAGAAAATAATCCCCTACAGTACTGCAAAGAGAGTGTATTGATCAATCAGCGGAATTTGCTGACCAATAGCTGATTGCGGAACAGCAGACGGATGGAGAGCTCTTAAAACTCGTATCCTACCTGAATAATGGAAAGCTTCCTCGGGGATCACTCAGGACCCAAAGGGCCAGGATCAGATGTGCTACACCGGAAAGCTAGCGATTTGATAAAACTCTTTGTTTGCAAATGGTCCTTAGATCGTTCTGATGTTCTGTCATCAACGATGTCCACGAGAGGTTACTGCGTTCACGCTTATGAACTTTATTGCTTCAAGAACATGCCGAGGGTTATAAGAAAATTTAAATAAATTTACAGACAGCCGCGCGATATCATTTATCAGGTAAAGTACAGGTTAAAACGAACACCAATACCAGGGTGGCACTACCCTGACACACCACACACATTGATGCGACCAGAAAACTTAGTGTATGAACAACCAAAAGGAAGTTATCAGTTCAATAGAAGCGCTTGTAGTCCTGCGGTCTTGGTGTTCTGTAAATTCATTTTGTCGTAAGCAGCTTTTACTGTGGCAGTCCTTGGATGGGTAACCACTTTGTGACAAGCACTTTCGGGCTTCGGAGGTTAGCGGTAAGGTCCCGGTTGTCGATGAAATGGCTGTCATTATACCAGGTACTAAGTACGCATCATTTCATCCTACACTTAGCATCGATATAAGCAGCAGTATAAGACACTGAATTATAGTGTTCGTTATTCGGCATACTTATCTACATGATTGGCGATCAAGGACGGTACTCCGCCAGCAGAGACTTCAAGGAATTTTGTGAGTCCGTTATTATCAAGCTTTATTTAATAGCAACATGTAATTCGAAAGCCTACAACCAGGAAGAGAGAATCCGAGATACTGAAGATGAACTCCATGTATGAACATATATGGAACTAAGTAGTCGCTCGTGACGGGATGCTCTGTTCAAACGTACAGCTCTCTCTCAATTGCACCATGAATTAAGTCACGCAGGCTAGTCCCTTAGAACTTTTAATAGGTAAGATTGTAAGGTTTAAATTTTTGATAGATTACAAGCTGTGAATAAAATTCGCTTACAAGTTATGACTCCTGTGTTATCTGATCGTAATTTCTTAGTGTAATTATCAGACCAGTGATTTTAGTTGTAACTGACGGTACCGGCTACAAGATGGTTTAATGGTTGCCCAATGAGTGTTTTGTTGACCAGGAGTGATACAAGTTCGAATGGTTTGATTGTTCCAATGTGACATAATCTTTCCTCAAAATATTGGTTATAAATAATGAAATGTAGGTATGAGCAACCGCCGCTTATATAATGGGCAAAAAAAATAATCTATTCAGGGAATGGAACCAATATTATGTCATCCCTCATAACGTTTTGGCGGAAGACATGTACAGTAACTTGTTACCGGTGTACTTTAACTCCAAATTTTGTTAATTTTCATGTAACTTCTTCGTGAACGGTTGCGCTGTGGCCGCTGTGGGTGCTCCATCGCCAGCGCAGCGGAGAAGCAGAGCGCGGGTCGACAGCGGCTTGCGCGAGCACTGGTGTGAAAACTAACAGCGTGCGGCACGGGCGGCGCGGTCACTAGCAGATTATGTTGTGCCGGAGCTACGGGAGGCGTATCCTCATCGAGCTGCTGGGTAGTTATGAAGATCGACGTGCTACGAGGATGGACTTTGCCAATTACAGGTCACGTAGTCCTTTTCTTTTTCCATTAAGTAGGTCGTTGAGATGACGAAGGGGTTAGACCTTCATGTGAGTAGATTCTTTAAAGACTTACCTGACAAATGATGATGAAGGAGTAAGACCTTCACGTGAGTGAGTGAGTGTAGTATGCGAATTACTCTGGCCGCGCGCAGATTCATGCTAGCCATGGGTCTTTCTAGTGACCTACGTCGTCAAGCCGTAAGGAAAAGCCTACAGCATAGGGTTCTTTGAAAGGGATCTTTGAAGGTTTTTACAGGGTCGGCAGCACGGGAGTGGTGGCGCCTCTGGTGTTGCAAGCGTTCATATGCTACGGTGACCACCAGTCCTTGTCTGCCACCTTAGTGGTATAAAAAAAAAAAGTGCCGAAGGTAGGCATTTTCTGGTTCAATTCATACCATTATCTGAAGTGGGTACAGGATGAAAGTCCCACTACCTACCTGGCCGGATGGAGGCTTTAGGTTGAGTTAAGAGTATTGCATACTGAACTCGCCGATTTCGATTTAATTGAGTACCTATTGTGATCAGCAATACTCAAGAGATCAAAATAATCAAGAGTAAAAAAAAAATAGCAGAAACACAGCAATAGGCTCACCACCTATTGCGTGGGACATAAAACCATAAGGTGAAATGTGGGCGTATACTGTGCCTCTGCCTATGGGAGCGTGACTGTGTGTATGAGTTTGGATGTATGTATTGTGATCAGATTTAATAAGCGTTGCGAACTGTTTAGAATAAAATAATGCAGACTTAATATGTCGAGTTTATTTAGCTGATGCCCGACTCTTCGGTCAGGAAGGTCGAGCAAAAGATTCTGTACTTTGGATAAACTGTTGTTTCAGATGCTGTAAATGTTTGCGATGCTTCACACGAGGACGTGTGAGTCGTCGTGATGGCCGTGTCGCAGAACTAACATCACAGCTGGAGGTGCACTGCTGACGTCATCCGGTGAGACTGTTCCTTTTCTTTATGAAGCGAATCGCTAGGATTTGCGACCTTTGTGTGCCTCTTTCACGTTCTACAGATTCGTGAGTCGATTTATATATGAACCTCTGCCGCTATACAAAGTCACGCTTTTGTTATGGGGAAGACTGGTTGACGTACGTGCGCCCGGGCCACGTCTGTGTTGGTCGGACTGGTTGAAGGGGCCGCGTACGCTTGAAATGTGTACGTGCGCCCGGGCCACGTCTGTGTTGGTCGGACTGGTTGAAGGGGCCGCGTACGCTTGAAATGTGTACGTGCGCCCGGGCCACGTCTGTGTTGGTCGGACTGGTTGAAGGGGCCGCGTACGCTTGTAATGTGTACGTGCGCCCGGGCCACGTCTGTGTTGGTCGGACTGGTTAAAGAGGCCGCGTACGCTTGAAATGTGTACGTGCGCCCGAGCCACGTCTATGTTGGTAGGGCTGGTTGAAGAGGCTGCGTATACCCAGGCCACGTCTACTTAGACTGGTTAAAAGAGGTACGTACGCCTGGGCCACGTCTTTGTTGAAGGTTGGACTGGTTGGGAAGGCCTCGTATGCCTGAGCCATGTCTGTGTGTTGCGCTAGCTAGTTTAAGAGGCCTCGGATGCCTCAACCCGTTTCAAGTACTATTTGGTCTAACTAAAGGGCTTAGTACGCCCGGCTTATTGGGAAAGGAAGTTAAGTTCACAATTTCTGTCAGGAATGGACGAGCGATCATTAACGCATTCTTAAACTTCTACAGGTGTTTCGCCCGAGGACGTGCGATAGTCAGGGTTGGCCGTGACGGCACACTTCAAATGTGATCCTAATGACGAGTGACATTGACAGGTGACATAACACCGAGCGCTGGAGGGGCGGCCACGCACGACATATCAGGACGTCGTCAGTCGAGTCTCGGTCATTATTGGTGCAACGATCGACCGGTGCGCACGCGCCCACGTGCTCTGGTGGAATGTTATAACAGTGTAGATTTAGTTAGTCCTAGGAGGTTCTTTGTGTTTAGTGTTAGTTATACGATTGACTAAATGAGTGTTAACTAAACCACGCATTATTTCTTTATACCACGATTCCTGGTTTCCTCGCCGAACTACCTACAAAGTGATGGTTACATCGGAATGTAGCAACGTGCCACCTGACACCACTCAATCCTACATACTTGTTTATTTTATTTAAACAAATGTCTATATTAAAGATATTGATCTTATGAACAATATTCATGCTATTATTTATTTTTTAAACACCTCAGATTTTAAAACAATGATAAAAAGTGTAGAATCTAGAACAATTAGGCATTTAGCGTACACTTCAATCACTTCATACGCCTGACAGGGCTGTTCTGGGTAGGACCTGTGTCGCTCTGTCACCCGTGACCCGCTATGTTCACGCGAATCGATCGTTTTAATTAGAAGTAGTTGCAGAAATCTGTAAATATTATTTTGATTTTATTTGTAAATATTAGGTTAAGTACGTTATTGTGTATAAATAAATAAATATCGTGTAATATAGTGATTAGTGACTAGGTACTCAGTGAATATGGGTAAAAAAAAGCCAAGAGAAATAAAATGCCCAGATGTCAATTGCGGCTACTACGACGGCAAGTATGGTAAGTTCCTACAAGTATTGTTTTATCTTTATTATATTTATAAAAATACACAAATAATTCACTGACGGGCATGATGAAATTATAAGGTTGATGCTGAGCGAAGCGACTGAAGCCAACAGCTGCCATTATTTTGCTACCTGCTGAAGAGGCAGTACAGTAGCTAAACGTACTCTTATAGGCTTAGAGATCTCCCATTCCAGTCCTCTTCTACGTAGGTACAGGTAGGTGTCATTTAGCAAAGGCCAAGTAAGTTAGATCACGGCTGTTTTTGGTAATGAATGACTGTGAGAATACTCGGTGCCCCAAAGTTGCTTGGGACCTTACGATAAGAAGAGGGATAGTATTTACCTAAACCACAGTAACTACTAGGTGTAAAATATTCTCTTTTTACTATGCCTGAACAATCAACGTATTGCCCGTTCGCTCTAAGTTTGCCTTTCGCCTCCCATACTACGCCTGTACACCATCCTGTCCGCCAGCGGCAACCTTAGCGCGAACGGGTAGTAAATAATATAATGTTTGACGCTTAGATTAGAGTATAATAGTAGATTCACGTTGTTATTGCTACACTGTATAAATTATAACAGTAGTACCTACCCACTACCGACATAAAAGAATAAACGTGTAGTTTTATTTTTCGTTGTAGTCTAGCCGTTTCGTTGTAGTGTACCCTCAAAGTCTTTTTTTTTTCAGCTCATCGATTCCGAGATTGAACGGTGGTTCATTTGCAAAAAAAGAAACACGTGAATCGTAAGTACCTAGTACTCGTAGGTACTTTCATACTTTAATTTTGAGTGTAATAATCGTGAC
Organism: Miltochrista miniata; assembly: GCA_933228765.1. Lineage (NCBI taxonomy): Eukaryota > Metazoa > Arthropoda > Insecta > Lepidoptera > Erebidae > Miltochrista > Miltochrista miniata. The sequence continues at coordinate 12,227,595 of OW121769.1, forward strand.
TTTCTTAGTAAATATGAATGTATGAAAAAGTGGATAATTTTTAGGGTTCCGTAGGTACCCAAAGGTAAAAAACGGGACCCTATTCATGAGACTTCGCTGTCCGTCTGTCTGTCTATCGGTCAGTCAGTCTGTCGGTCAGTCTGTCTGTTTGTCTGTCCGTCTGTCTATCTTTCTGTCTTTCCTTCACGAGGCTGTAGCTCATGAATGGACATAGCTAGAGATCTGAAAAATTTTCACAGATAATGTGTTTCTGTTGCCCTGATCAATAAGCTGATTCACCGAATTGACATACGAGAGCGAGACTTTGAGGACATGTACCTTTTTCAATCAACTTTGTAACATCTTTATTTTTTATAAGGGTTATAAACCCTTTTTTTTTTCTTTTTAACGTGAGAGAAAATCCTCATGGATGCTATGCCGGACTCCTACCGACTAAAAACCTCACGTTACGCTCAACAGCCTATGGTTGGGAGCCCAGGGTAAGCCCTCGGAAGGATGTCCTAGGACTCCCAACAGACCCACGGCCGCCACTGCGGCTTCGCCTAGGGGTAGGTTCGGGTGCAATCCTGCGTCTTTGGGTTCTTCGGATGTGATCCCGCTTCTGAAGGGGGTATGCATAAATCCCTCACGTCACGCTGCCGTCATGGGTCTGCTTCTGTAAGGACGGTGAGCAGCCCCCTCACCGTCTTCAGGCCCCTGGTTATGGAGACCGATAGTCTTGGGCGAAGACACGTCTGCGGCGTTCATTTCAAGTGTGTACTTGTTGCCGTTATTAATAAGAAAAGGCAAAAAAAATCACGTTTGTTGTATGGAAGTCCCCCTTAAATATTTATTATTTTTCTGGTTTAAGTACTCAATTCAATCCTTTATTTTTGCAAACAAGGGTTTATATCCCTTGTGCTTCCACGGACCTCGGAAGGGGCCACCTGCGGGATCCAGCCTGCGGGAGACTAAGAATAGGTTTTTGAAAACTTTCTAGGCAACCTAAGTTCCTAGTCTATATACATATAATAAAAAGATCTAAAGTCAAAACTGTACATTAAACATATGTTTATCTACTCTGATACTATAATACAAAGATTATAAAATTGAAGTCAATACTCCTATGACAAACATTACGCACAGGCCAAAAAAAAAGTTTTATTACGATACAGGTCTTGTATGGACACCTGTATCATAATAAAACTTTTTAATCATTACGATACACCATAAACAACCTCCAGCTGTTTTTTTTTTCTTCTTGTTCTTGGACTTTCTCGGTTTGAGAGTATGCCAAAGTCAAGTAAATTTCATTGTTGTGAAAATATAAATCATTTTCATGTTATGATTCTTCTTATGAGCAGCGTATTCATGTATGTCCAAGTTTGGACTAAGTTCTACTATAGTAAGGCGGTGGTACCTTACTAGGGCTTGATGTGGAATTCGTCGACAAACCTAAAAACTCGCGTTTCACTGCGCTTAAGGTGAAGTGGGACTCAAAATACATAATTTTGACATATTTCGAACCAATTTTGCAATGGTGTTAACAAAGATTTCACAATTTTTTAAATGAATAATTATTATTAAGTATATTGACTAGGGATGTCAGCTCTCCAAAACACGATTGAGTAAATTCGGCTCGATAGAAAATAATCCCAAAGTTCCCTCGAATCTGTAAATTTACCTGTGACCGCCTTGACTATATTCAATTTCATTCAGTAGTTATATAATATAACACACTATTTTTTTTATTTCCATGTCCCTAATAAGTTACCTCAAGGTTCTATGCAGTTATTTATTTATTAAAAACATATTGTTTTAATATAAAAAACGTTTTGTTGAGCGGGAGTGCATTTTGCCGCTATCAGCCACCTCACAGAGCCCGCTCAGTCAGCCGACAGGCTTCGTAGAGGACACCCGTATACAACTTTGTCACGCCCGCTGACGTAATTCGCTGCCGTAGTAACGAAAATGGGTAATAAAAAAAACCAAAAAAGGAAGTATTCAAGGCTTAAGCTCAAGAGCGTAAAAATATCGCATCTGTTTGGGGAAGTTTCTTTGCTGTATTATATAAGTTATAGTATTATATACGTTTTCATACTTTCCAATACAAAGTTTGCCTGATGCCACATAATAGATAAGTCCAGAAGATTCACCTATAAATGCGCTCATGTAGTTGACGCCCTGATCGAGCGTATAACATGTACATTATTTTTATATTAATATTTAAGTAAAATCAATGTCACGAGTATAATACCAATCTATACTAATATTATAAAGAGGAAAGATTTGTTTTTTTGTTTGTTTGTTTGTAACGAATAGGCTCCGGCACTACTGGATCGATTTGAAAAATTCTTACACTGTTGGGAAGCTACACTCTTTGCGGTGAACATGGGCTATATTTTATTCCCGTATTCCTACGGGAATAGAATCTACGCGGGTGAAACCGCGTGACGTCCGCTAGTGACTGATAATCAGTGGGCCAATTCTCCTAAATTTACAATATAACAGTAGGTATAAACCTTGATTGAGTCTATAATAAATTAAACTTAAAAAATTGGTATTCTTGTATCCAAAATTTCAGTTTTCAAGGCACGTATTGCGTATTGTTGATATTCTCGTAGTCTTACTTTACTACTCGTACGTCGTAGTTGATGTAGGTAGGTATTGAATTTGAACTTAGATCATCTAACCACAGGATGCGCCTTACTTAAGCATTGTTTTCTGCCATTGCACATGACCATTTGGTCTTTTAGCTTTATGAAAAGCCTGTACATCAGTACATCATTTTATATGATTAAACTAGTACATTACATTGTAGTTGACTGTACAATAACAATTAACACACAACAGCCATTACGCGTTTGTCGATTAATACATTTTTAAATGCAATGAAATTTTATATGTCTTTGTGTTTCCCCCTTCACTTGTATGAAAACTGGCAGAATATTTTTGTATGCGGTGGTTCGCAAAGGCTAGTCCCGTGTTATATGGTCTAAGAATTTGAAAGTTGTAAGTATGAGTATTTTTTTTTAATATTTAGCTCGCCAAATTGACGTCGCCACCAGCCTGATGGAAAGCCGTGGCGCATCCAGCGATTGGGGGCCACTTCTGACAGTGGTCCTCAAGTTGGCGGCCCTGTGATGTGCCTCTTCACGCTCCTCTTGAGGAACCCGGGATTATAACATGAGGGAAACACGTGTGCGGGCAGGTCGTTCCATGTTTTTATACTTCGACAGAGGAACGATCTTTTGAAACGCTCAGTTCTGGCGAAGATTCTCTCCACTGTGTGTGAGTGGCATCTTTGCCCGGCACGTGTTGTTCGGGATCGGAAACGAGAGGGTGGGATCAGGTTGAAGAGCTCTTCAGAACATTCGCCGTGATACATTCGATAGAAGGCAGCCAAGGACGCTATGGTTCTTCGCTGCGCCAACGGTTCGAGGCCTCCCGTCACCTCAGTTTGAATTTTAACCAACAGTGAACTGAAAATAAACAGCTTACATACAACCCGATACAGTCAATACATAAAATAGTAATATAGTGTTCAATGGAGAGTGGTACCTATAATGTTAAGCGCTAGAAGATGATTTTGTGAATATATGTTACTGAAAACCGGGACCAATGGCTCAAAAGTACGGAAAAGCAGAATAGCCAAAAGTGCCTGATGATTTAATATGATTTACGAATTATTTAATTATGATATATGAAAGTCTGTGAAGATGTTTGTGACAAAATCACGTTCCAACGGTTGAGCACATCTGGCTGTAATTGGTGGCCTATTATAATTATTTTATGCTTTTACAGACTGCAATGTATTCGTGGACATGTTATACACTAGTTGACGCTCGCAGCTCCGCCCGCGTCAAGTTTTGTTCCCGTGGGAACTGATTGCCGGGATAAAAAGTAGCCTAAGTTTTATTCCAGGCCTATATCTACCCCTGTACTAAATTTCAGCCAGATCCGTTTAGCCGTTAGAGCGTGAAAGAGTAACAAACATCCACATTCACAAACTTTCGCATTTATAATATTAGTAAGAAGTAAGATAATTTAGAAAATAGCATTAAGGCTATTTTATCCCTGGATATGACCCAATGGTATGAGGGAACGTGAACAGAATTCTACACAGCTGAAGCTGCGGGCAATAGTTATGCGAAGTCAAACGTAGAATGTTTAATTTGGGTAATGGTAATCATTTGGACAGGACTAAAGCCAAGTCAAACGTAGAATGTTTAATTTGGGTAATGGTAATCATTTGGACAGGACTAAAGCCTTGTCTAGTTTAAATAACTAGTATCGAAATTTATTCCTTTACACTCTTGCATATCTGCATATATGCATATGCACCACTGCAATAGCTAGGCATTTGAAATTTACGAATCCTAAGAACAGAAAAAAAAATTAAGGAGGGCTCCCATACAGGTATATTTTTCAGTCTTTTTTGTACACAACCCTCCTTTTTAGGGTTTCGTAACCAAATGGCAAAAACGGAACCCTTATAGATTCGTCATATCTGTCTGTCTGTATGTCCATCCGTCTGTCACATCCATTTTTCTCCGAAACTATAAGGCCTATGCTATTGAAACTTGGTAAGGTCCCCATACTCATAACTGAAACTCAATTTTTTTAAATCAGGCTCATACATGTGGGGTATCTATAGATAGGTCTTCAAAAATGCTATTGAGGTTCCTAACATCTTTTTTTCTAAAGTGAATAGTTTGCGCAAGAGACACTTCCAAAGTGGAAAAATGTGTGTCCCTCCCCCTCTAACTCCTAAACTAAGACAATGATAAATCTAAAAAAAATATATGATGTACATTGCCATAAAAACTACCAACGAAAATTGGTTTGAACGAGATAGAGCTGGTAGTTTTTCTTTAATACGTCATAAACCTCAATTTTCGGTTAGAAACTTCACTTCACATTCACATCACTACCACTGCGAACGTGTTCTTATAATTCATTGTAACTTTGATTGATGGTTTTACATAAATCTAAGTTACAACGAACTATAAGAACTTTTATATTATGTTGCTTGCTGCTACGAAACCCTTCATGGGCGAGTCCAACTCGCACTTGGCCGGTTTTTTCCTTTTAAGGAAGTACCAAAAAATATAAACAATAAAGGATAGGGTCAGCAGATTCTTACTTTTTCATTAAACCTGGCAAAAATCGTCACAGGTAAAAAAATAAATTGAAGTACTTCTGAAATATAATTATGTTCTATTCTTATTATGAAAATGAATTTCATTAAGTACATGTTAGTGATAAAAACTGCATCAAAATCAATTATGTAGTTGCTCACGAGTAGAAGATCTAAAGAGGTTTATCTAAACAGGGCGAAAAAAAATGTTATGTAAACTTGTACTTCTGTCAATGATTTCAATTGCGTAGTGAACGGGTTAACGCGCGAAAACGTTTCCGATGCACGGAGCGTCCCGAATATCTTGCGTCTGCTTCACCCCCTCCGAATCGCTGGAGACACAATTGCACTTCGCCTTAATCACTTTCCAACACTTTTGCACGTTGTCGAACCTTTATGTTTAATAATCCACCATAAATTACACATAAACACTCAAAATTACACTAGTTTTGAAAACTGTGTGATACTATAAAAAAACTCGCCTACGGCTCGTTTTTTTAAAACACACTCGTGTTATAAGAACCCATATTATGCAACAGTGTCATAATAGTAGTTTATGACACTGTTGCATAATGAGGGTTCTTATAACATGATTGATACTCAATCGATTGTGATTGAGTGTTTCTTTTTTTTTTAGGCTGCGGAGACCATAGATTTAGGATTTTTCGCTACTCTGGAGACACAATTTTTTTTTAAAGTAGAGGTTCAAACTTCTTTTTCAGCTGGAGATTGTTTATGGTGTATCGTAATGATTAAAAAGTTTTATTACGATATAGGTGTCCATACAAGACCTGTATCGTAATGAAACTTTTTTTTTGGCCTGTGCGTAATGTTTGTCATAATAGTATTGATTTCTTTGTATTATAGTATCAGAGTAGATAAACTACTATTAAAAAATACTCGCGGGGGGGTTCTACACAAGATACCGAAGTCGAAATTGTAGTTAGAATTTTTTTGTCTGTTTGTCGTCTGTTTGTCTGTTAATTTTGCTTTGTCCGGAAGGATCTCGAAAAGTACTCAATATTTTTGATTAAAATTTTGCACAAATATTAACTAGGGGTAGGGTCTTCAAATAGACTTAAAATTGACTTCAAATTGACTATGTTGGTGTAAGCGCCATCTATCATTTGTTGTAATTTGTAACACAAGTCTAAGCTAACATGGGGCGTGCGTGTTACTTGTCTTATTCATATTATAATGTAAAATAAATAAACGCATTATTTTACTCACAAGATGCATTCTATTATTTTTTGCTACTTATGTTATACCTATGCTTACCTCTTCGAAGACTGCTCGAATTGATTTCATAAATTATTGACGGATTTTTTTCTTATTATCTTTTCTCGGCTCGTCTCACAATTAAAATGATGATAAAAAAAAGTAGTAAAAAATAGAACCGACTTTAAACAAATACTGAAATATCAAATTTACTTGGCACAAAGATAAATGTATTATCATTTTTCATATTTTATTAATTATCATATTGAAGTCGGCGCCAAGTAAACCCATAGGTTGAGGTAGGTATTATTAATGGCACCAACTTCAATATCATATTGAATACAATCTGATAAATCTAAATACATATTATTACTTTGTGCTATGTAAATTTTATTTTTCAGGATTTTTTTGAAGTCAGTTCTATTTATTACTAAAAATTTTTTGATCATCATTTTGAGTGACGGGTGGACCGAAAAGTATATCTATCTAGGTGTAAAGTTCTTATCAATACAAATCAATCAAGCCCAAACACAAGGTACGTGCTGTAAATCGTTAAGGAATTCCCTCGACTGTCTTTCGGTTCCATCATCAGATCGACTCCTGACCTTCATTAAATTGTAGTACATTAACAGTGGGCGCACACTAGGCGTCTTGTCATGGCGACAAGCTGTGGGCGCCAAATTACATACATTTTGTTCTAAGCTCCGCGCACTAGGCGACATGTCGCCGCGACTCCGAGACAAGCAAGGGGAGTCTTCGCGTCTGTCGCGCTATTGTCGCGGCGACACGGCGACAGTCGCCCAGCGACAGCTTTGGACAACGTGTTCCTTGCACAACGTCTGTCACGGCGTCAAGTCGCCCGATGCAGGCGCACACTGCGCGACAAGTCGCCGCGACATGTCGCCGCGACTGTCGCCTAGTGTGCGCCCACTGTAAAGCACTTCATTAAAAAGTTACAAAACGCACTAGTTGTCCCTACAATTTTCGGTGGTTGCCCTCGATTTCTCCTGGATCGCATCATCAGATCCTGACCTGGTAAAAATGGGATCACCTCAGAAGTAAACCCTATTGAAGAAAAGAAAAAAGAATTAAATCCGTCTATAATTGACGGAAATATCAGTGAACATACATAAAAACATACAGACGAATGTAGAACCTCCTCCTTTTTTGAAGTCGGTTAAAAATAAGGAAAGGTTTCTTACAACCCCATTTTAAATATACCTGCTAACAGGCACTTACTAAATAAAATGTCTTATAAAGGTTTGATAAATTTATACTTCTGTTGTAATTTATTTGGTGGTACAAAAAGTGCGGCATTAAATACACGCTGCACCAACTGTCAACGTCCAATTGCACCAACTGGCAACGTCCAAACAAAGTGCTTGGGGTCAAATGAGTTCATGTCGATCGCTTGCTACGGGGGTATCGCCCGCGGTGAGGTGAGGTGGTAAAAATACCTAATGCGCTCTGGCATTCGGCCCTTAAGGCCTATGTTCGACAAAGTAAAGTACCAAGTACCTACTTGACTCTGGACATTTGGGCTTTTGAACTTTTGGCCTATTGGCCTTTTGGACTTTTGGACTTTTGGACTTTTGGACTTTTGGACTTTTGGCCTTTTGAACTTTTGTACTATTGGACTTTTGGACTTTTGGACTTTTGGACTTTTGGACTTTTGGACTTTTGAAGACCCAAAAGTCCTCAAAGACCGAAAAGTCCCAAAAGTCCCAAAAGTCCAAAAGCTCAAAAGTCCAAAAGTCCAAAAGGCCAAAAGTACTCCCCTACTTCACTTCATATACATAGGTACACGTTATGCAAACGCTCACGTGTACACGTTGGTATATGAAGTGCGAGATACACGAACGTGGCCGAAGGTAGCCGAGAGTGTGATTTATTTTCGTGACACAATTTCTGGATTCGGTCTCCACGCAAGGCCCGCGATAGAAGCTATGCAATAGTTTAATAGGTATTTTGTTTCAGAACTTTTTAAGAAGAACAATTATTTTGTAATAAATTATTTTTATGTAACTTCAACCATTTAGGCCCTTCGTACACTAGGCTACGCAAATCTTCGATACCCAAAGATTTTGGTCTCTAAGCGACTACCGCAATACAAATTCAAAGAGGTTCGTACACAGACATGCGTCGCCGACATTTTGTTCATTCGTCGCCGACGCCAGTCGCGCGCTACCTGCCGGTCGAGATCGTCGCTACTAATGTCGCTGCGATTTCCAAGATGGCAGAACAATTGACATAAATATTCAATTTGAATTTAGTATTTTTTTATACCACTAAGGTGGCAGACAAGCATACGGCCCACCAGGACCGGTGGTCACCGCTGCCTATGAACGTTTGCAACACGAAAGGAGCGACTCTCGCGCTGCCGACCCTGTAAAAACCTTCTAAGACCCCTTTTGAAGAACCCCATACTTTAGGCGTTTGGAAAAACCGAGGCAGGGAGATCATTCCACAACCTAAGCGTGCGTGGAAGAAAGCCCCTATCGGATCTAACCGTGCTCGAACGCTCCGGACGTAGAGTGTGAGGATGAAATCCCTGTCTGTGGCGAGCGGTGCGATGATAGAACGTAACTGTGGGCATCATATCAAATAAGTCCTCAGGACACACACCATTGTACAGGCGGTAGAACACGCATAAGGAGGCAAAGTCTCTCCTGTCGCGAAGAGGTTCCACTTCACCTGTAAGCATAGGATCGTTGACAACTCTCACGGCTCGCCTTTGCACCGAGTCAAATGGACGAGGCTGATATTCTGGTGCCCCCGCTCAGAGGTGACAGCAGTACTCCATGTGCGGCCGCACTTGCAACTTATACAGAAGCAGTGTTTGCGCTGCAGTAAAGTACCGCCGCGCTCTGCTGAGCACACCGAGCTTCTTGGACGCCGGCTTAGCCTCGTCCACCAAATGACTCCGGAATTGAACCTCTCTGGAAATGTCAACGCCAAGGATCCCAATGCTTTCAGAGATAGTGAGAGATGTGCCCTGGAATTATGGCGGTACAGTAAATGGGGTTTTCTTAGCAGTGATTATACACGCTTGTGTCTTGGAAGGGTTAAACTGGACAAGTATCTGTTTGCTGTAATTTTTTTGTAGCTACAAACAGTCTACACTTTACATTTTTTTTTATATGGTTGAACGCAGTATTTCCTATTACGACGATTTCTTTGCTTTTAGTAAAGATAGTAAGCCAAAATCATAGTTTCGTCACTTGTGTCAGACATTTCGTAAATTAAATTAGTCTGAGACGTGTTGTCGCTATGTCTACAGTGGCAGAATAGACAAAATTGCGTCTTGAGATATCTCGTGTGTACGGTTCGTGCGCTACCAAATTTTCGCGACATAAGTTGACAACATTAGTATCGAAGATTTGCGTAGCCTAGTGTACGAAGGGCCTTACGCAGATGCGCAACGGATACTCTAACGAAATTAAATATCATGACAAGTCTCAATGTAACTGCAACGTTGAGAACCTACGTAAGTTGGTTACATTATAATTCAATGCTCAGTTCTAAGTGATAACACCATGGTCAAATCTCGGACGCGGTTCGAACATATTGTGTGTGCGCCTGTGGTGGATTGCCGGCAACCCATCCACACGTCAGCGCCTCGGTCGACACGGCAACTCGAAAACAACCTCAAGGGAATATCAAGGCCTCGGAGCAACCTCAGGAAGACCGGGAATCAGGGTAAGTGGCGAATCATTCTTGGTGGCGGTCCGATTTCCGAACTTCTTGTGTCGTCTTATGTGCCTGCAGGAACTACCAGAAAGACAGTCCACTAACTACACTGAGCTATCGAACATATTTATGGTCCATTCGAGCGGATTTCAGCCGGATTTCGGTATATTTGTTGGTATTTTTTCAAATCATAAGTCGGTTGTAGATTTAAAAATTGAAATTCCTAACCGCCACTTACAGCTCTGACACAAGTCTCGATTCGGTCGGATACAATTCAAATTAAAGTCGTTAAGTTTGTTTGTCATTTGCGGTTCGGTTATTGTATTATATTTAGAGATGGGAATTTGCCCGGAAAAAACCCAAAAGTGGGAAAAAACCGGGAAAAAACCCAGGGAAAAAACCCGATTGGGAATTTATTCGGGTTTTTTCATATTTAGCATATGTAACATCTAGGTAATGTATAGTTTCATGTATATATCATTTAGTACGCACTATTTCAGTATTATTAACTAGTTCGAGATAATCTAACTTTGTTTATTTTAGCCCCTCTCTATAAAATAGATTGCAGAGGGGCTTATGGCGAGACTTTGTATGATGTCTGTGACTCTTTTGCATTATATTACGTCACTAGGTCACGTGGATCATCTGTTCAAAGTTTGAAATAAAACAAAAATAACAACGTCAATCGGAGTGAACTCTCACTTTTACAGAGGGGCGGTTGGGTGAAACCGTCTCAGGGCTTCTTGTTAATAATTCAATAAATAGTTAGTCTCTGTGTGTGTATTCATCCGCTCTTAGCGACAAGTAACCCGAAACTACGAACGCGCGAACGCCAACCTCCACCATCTGAGGACAAACAATAAATTGGATAGCACGGCTCTGCCTCTCTGCATAGCGTCAAGCGCGTCAACTAAGTACATCGCGGAGTCATCCCAATGATGAGAACAGTATTCGACGCAGGGGCGAATCTGCGTCTTGTACTGCTAACATCTCTGATGTGGCGTGAAGTACCGCCTCACCTTATTTAGGACTCCTAGTTTCCGCGAGGCCAGCCCAACACAACTCTCTATGTAGTTTTTGTGATTGAGCTCACGCCAGACGTCTATACCTACCGAAGATCTCCAGGTTGTCCTTTAGTGTAGTAATGTTCTGAAGAGAGGGTAGGGGTAGAAATGGGGACTTCTTAGCTATAAACGCGCACGCCTGTGATTTTCTGGCATTGTACTCGACCAAGTTGTATGAGCTCAATAGGCAATGCGACCCAGGTCCCGGTCGAGATCGGCCACGAGTCCACGAGTTGCCGTCTCTTTTCCTCCACGTCGTGTCACCCATCGGCTGGACGGCCAGAATAGCTCCCATGCAGAGTACTATCATCCGCATAACAATGAATGTATCCAAGCAAGGGACAGCATGTCATGGATATGAGGAAGAAAGAGAGTTGGGGACAATACCGATCCCTGTGGTACTCCTGCATTTACCTGCAAAAATCAGGAAGCCTGACCATCACAGAGAACCCGTATACGTCGCCCGCTCAGGAAGCTGGCTTTTATCCGAAACGCACCCGGTAGTTTGGTGGAAAGGACTCTGCAACTCCAAAATGCCGAGTAGGGTTGCAGTGAGTAAATACGTATTTTAACTACTCTCTATACTTCAGCCACTGAACGATCATTTAGCACGAATGCTCATATACATAGTCACCAACTAAATAGTTTGAATACACCACAGACATGGCAGCAAAATAGCTTTTATATAGTATAATAGGAATCTGGGCAATTCTAGAAGCTTTGCAGCGGTGTCGTATTGATTGGCGATATATCGAGGTGATGAGGTGCTTGTATGATACCGCTAAGAAAACCAATCCCATAGCCCTACTTAGAGGTGTGGGACAGGGAGATGCTATATCTCCTAAGCTCTTCACTAATACGCTTGAAGACATCTTCAAGTCGTTGGACTGGAATGGATGGGGCGTGAATATGACCGGTTAATGTATCTACACCTTCGGTTTGCTGACGACATTGTTTTAATAGCGCTGGAACAGGTGAGCGGTATGCTGCAGAGTCTTAGTGAAGAGTCTCGACGTGTTGGCCTCAGCATAAACCTGGACCAAACCAAGTCCATGTTCAATGAGCATGTCGTGCCGGGACCAATATACGTTGAACGATCGAGGCTTGAGGTTGTCCATGAATACACCTACCTTTGGCAGGTAGTCACATTTGAAAAACGAGTAAACTGGATAAGGAAATAACCAGAAGGATTCGCTTGGGCTGGGCAGCATTCAGCAAACTGCGCCGGATTTTCTACTCGCCAATACCGCAATGAATGAAGCCGAAAGTCTTCAACCAGTGCGTTCTACCAATTATGACCTACGTTGCCAAAAGGTGGACACTCGGAGTGGGGCTAGTTCACGCCCTTAAGGATGCGCAACGAGCGATAGAACAAGCTATGCTTAAAGTCTCTCTGAGGGATAAGATCCAAAATGCTATCCCGCATCTTAGGGGGGCAGAAAAGGCGGCGCAGTCCTACTTACTCCCTCTGGTCTCCAGCGAGAGAGTGTCCAAGTCCAGACCTGCCACGATCGAGGACCTGGCGCTATTGCACCCACGCTATGTATTTCACCAGTGTGTTTCCCGCGCTCCCCGCAGTGCTGGCACTCAGCCATGGTTTCCCGTTGTATTTGCCACAGATACTTACCGAAGCTCCCGTGGGATACGGGAATACTGGTTACATACGCGGCCGAAGTGACTGGAAGTATCTGTGACAACCCGTAGGAGAAAGCACCGTGTCTCCTCTCCAGCCACTTATCTAGCCGGCTAGGAGACATGCCACATCACCTGAGATCGTGCGGAAACCCCTCATCACCCTGACGGCCTCTGCGGGCACTTTTGTAAAGTTTACTAAATAATTGTTAGTATAGCTCGTTTTTTTTTGGTCAAAGATTCTTGAAAGTTTCAATATAAGTTTAATCTGCAATCAAGTAACATTCCGCCACGATACGCAGAAAGAATCCAATCTATACTTATAATAAAACTGTAGAGGGTCGGGAGTCTGTACATGGAAGATATTTTGAAAATTTTAAGTGTAGGGCGTTCTCTAATCGACACTGAAGCCGAAAATGTAATTTAAAATTTTCATGTCTGTCTGTCTGTCTGTCTGTCTGTATCCCGAATAAGTATCACGCCGAAACTACTGAACCGATTTGAATGATACTTTGTACGATCTAAGCTTATAGTCCGAGGAAGGTTCTTAGATACTTTTGATCCCGATATTTTGCGCGGTTCCTTCAGGAGAGGGGATGAAAGGCAAAATAGGTTTTTAGCTATAATTTCTCACTGCGTGGTTCGATTTCAAATATTTTTTTAGTGTCTGAAAGGGAATACTTTAAGCATTATTCCACACAATTTTCAATATTGAGGGTTATGTAGCTCAGAAATTAGGGGCATCTCAACTTTCGTTAAATCTAGCCAACACGCCCGTTATTACATAATACAATAGCCTTAATCATAAAACTATTTTACAATAGCCTTAATCATTAAGCTCTTTTATGATTAAGCAAACAGGGCCGTTTCACACGCTGCTTGATGAGTCTCATGAAGAATTACACCTCCATTCGTACACCTTATGTGACGTAAACGAAGTTGCGAGGGTCAGCTAGTATGATATAAACAACAAATCGTCTTTTATAATAGCAGTTTGGTTTTATTTTAGTTCCTGAATACTGCTACACATTTTGACATTTCGAACAACAGGCAACAGCTAGTGCCTTAGATGCATCGACGCAAAGCATGTGCGCATCCCAAAGTACCTATTTTTCGTTGCATTTGTCCTAAAGATAATAAAAGAATGTTTATATTTTTCGGATCTTCGAATAATGAAAATTCCCGTCTATTGGGTTTTTTCCCGCATAAATACCGGGTTTTTTCCCAAACGGGAAAAAACCCGGGTTTTTTCCCGTTGGGTTTTTTCCCTCCGCCCATCTCTAATTATATTGTGCGGTATGCGATATTTGTGAAATTATCCTCAGTTATTAGAACAATTTATTTGATTTATTGTAGGGTTCCGTTATATTTTTTTTTTCTCTTACCCGGGGGTGGGTGCATCACGATTTGGAGTCTTAACGATTTAAAATGGCTAAGGTATCATCAACTAAATTTAAAATTCAAGTCGAATGGCTTAGAAGCACGTTAGAAATGATCGCGGGAAAAACTCAAACCAATGCAGTTATTTCGGCGAGATTACGTAAACTCGATGAACGATACGCACTTTTGTCGGAACAGTATGAGTTATTGCTGGATAATACGGTAGATTCGGAAATGATTAAAATCTATACGGCTGATTATAATGAGGCGGAGTTAGCTTATAATCAGCTGGAAGCGGTCTCGTCGGCTTACCCGGGTTTGGACGGGGTTCACAGACCGTCCGAGAGTTCAAATACGGCAAGACTTCCCAGAATCGATTTATGCAAATTTGATGGTGACGTTTTTCAGTGGACAAGTTTTATAAGCCTATTCAGTTCGTTGGTACTAACACGGAAAGATATATCAAAGACGGAAAAATTTCATTACTTAGTTTCTCATGTGTTAAATGAGCCGCATACCTTAATACGGCATTTACCTATGGTAGACGAATCCCAAGACATAGGCTTAGAAATTCTTAAGGGTAGATATGAAAATATCAGAATGCTAGCAGATAGTCACATTTCTAGAATCCTACAGCTACCTACATTAAATAAACCCTATGATCTGCGTTCTAAAATTCTAAACCCACTGTTGGAGTCCACGCGCGCCTTGAATAATTTAGGCCTTCCTATAGATCAATGGTCTTATATTTTATTATTCATTAGCTTAAATAAAATTCCGTTAGACGTTAAAACTCGGTTTGAACAGAAGTACGGCGGAAATATAATCACCCTACCCACATTCAATCAACTTGTGGAGTTTCTGCAAAATGAATGTCGGCTTATAGACTCAACAACAGCTGACGGCGCGACCTTGAAGGACAATCGTACCCGCCGCACCATACACATCATCGGAAACGAAAGTGAATCTTACAGGAATGAACGAATAATCGCTAGGCGCTGTTTATACTGTGAAATAAGCGGCCACATGATTTCGGAGTGTTTTAAATTTAAAAAATTAACCGCGGGTCAGCGTAAAGACTGGGTGCGAGCTGAAAATTTATGCTTTAAATGTTTTGGTAAGCATTCGGCATCTACGTGCGATAAAAAGACAGCATGTAAACGCTGTGGCCATCGGGGTCACAACGACTTAATATGCATGCACAACTATACTGCGTCTCGCGCTAGCTCGCCTTCGGAGGGACCTGGCTACCGCAGCCACCGTCCGCGTCGTCGCACGCGCACGGCCTCTCCTCGCGAAAGAAGAGAGGTACCGTCGCGCTCATCAGCTGAGCGTGTGGTTCAGGTCAGCTCGCGCAACGGCTATCAGGCATGCGAACGGCGGGAATCGCACGAATCGCGCGGTCAGTCACGTAATAATTCTCAAAAGCAATATTCAGCATAGCAATTAAGGTTACATGATGACTCGTCTTCAACGTCTTTGCATCGAAACCCGTATAATGTTATTCTACCCACAGCCATTATTGAAATTAAGAATAAAAATGGTGAATTCGTTAAAGCACGGGCTCTCTTAGATTTAGGGGCTCAAATGTCGGTAATAAAGGGGGATTTGGTATCTACCCTCGGATTGAAACGGTCTTATAGTAATGTACAAATCACGGGTATCGGTGGCATTCAAGCCAATACATATCAACACGTTGTTGTTATATATTTCAGACCAGAACATTCAGAACACCCAGTACTAGCGGTAACGGCGGCAGTTTTAAGAAGGCTTACGTCTTATTCGGTTAACAGAACGAATTTGGTTTTTAAAGAGTTGAAACTCGCAGATAACGGCTCATTGAATTCTTCAGAGATAGACGTAATTTTTGGATGTGATATACTCGGTCAAATCTTAAATGGGGAAAAGATTACCTTGTGTCAGGGTGGGCCCTACGCGTTGGGCACGGTATTTAATTTCGCGGTATTCGGACCAGTTTCGCCGGAGACGCGGGAGCTGGCCGAATCGTCGGTTAACCAGTTGACACTCAAGGAAACGGTGGAAAGGTTTTGGCGATCTGAGGAACCCCCTCTTAATAAAATTAAAAGTCCCGAGGACTTGGAATGCGAACAATTATTTGTTTCAACGGTATCGCGAGGCCCGGACGGTAAATATATCTCGCGCTTACCTCTTATCTCGGCAGGTGATAGACGTCTATTAGGAGACTCACGCCAGCCCACTTATAAGCAATTTATGTCGCTTGAGAGGCGGATGCAACGGAATCCGGAATTTCGGGAGAAACACATTGAATTTATTAATGAATATATTAGGCTGGGACACATGAGTGTATCGCAATTTGATATTAATTCGGGGCAAGAACATTACTTTCTCCCACATCACGGAGTATTTAAAAAATCGGGCGATGTAAATAAAATTCGCGTTGTATTCAATGGCAGTCAGAAAACAAGTTCGGGAGTGTCATTAAACGACTGTCTGTTTTCGGGAGAACGATTGCAAAACGATATCACTAATATTATAATGAAATTTAGGGTTCCACAAATTGTATTTACTACGGATATTAAAATGATGTTTAGGCAGACGTGGATTCACCCGGACGATCGGAGATATCAGTTGATTCTCTGGCGAGCGTCGCCCACGGAGCCCCTACTTACCTATCAGTTAAACACAAATACATACGGTTTGAAGTCGAGCTCTTTCATAGCCATACGCTGCTTACACCAGCTCGCCCGGGATGAGGTTGATAAAACCCGTGCCGCTAAGTTACTCATAGACAACACATACGTTGACGATTTGAATGGCGGCGCAGACTCGCTGATTGAGGCGCGTGAGCTTCGCGATGAGTTAATCTCATTGATGAATTCGGCCGGCTATGAGTTACGGAAATGGTCCAGTAATATGCCAGCATTACTGAATGACTTACCCACGGAACACTTGGAGTCACCGCGGCGTTTCGATGATCGCGATTCGGATGGAACGGGTTTTGTCAAGATTTTAGGCATTCAGTGGGACCCCAAATGTGACAATTTCACTTACCATGTAAATCTGCCCACAGATAGTGACGTCACACGTCGTAGTATTCTGTCAATAGTGGCTAGACTTTACGACTCACTTGGGTGGATCTGTCCAGTAGTTTTTAAAATAAAACTTTTATTACAGTCCCTATTGGCGACTTCTGATAACTCAAAGGGGGTAGCTTGGGATGCCCCGGCCCCCATAGATTTAGTGCGACAATGGAGGGATATCATCTCTGACTTACCGCATCTGCAACGTATCTCCATTCCCCGGTGTGTCAAGTTGGAAGGACCGACTAAATACTGGTTGAATTTATAGTCGTTTTGGAACGGAAAGGTTTAGGCCCAGTTTCGATAACAGAACCGATCGGCACTGTCAATTTGAAAATCAACAATAAAAAATTACGAAAATGTCAAAATCTACATCGTTTGCCTAAATCAAAACGAGAACACCTGGTTATTCCTTTAAATTTCACGAAATACGTTTACTACGATTTTCTACTACAATTTTTCATTCAATGTCTAACGTTCCAATCATTACGAAGAGTCACAGCGCCGGGAAAATTCGACCAATCACAACGCATGAACGCATCGGTCCACGTGGACTCGTTGCCAGGTAACGTCGGTAGGTACTCGACTAGTTACGTCTTGTAGGTAGATAAATACGCTCGGCCGACCGCGCCGCCGACCGGCGACGGCGGCGACCGCGGCGCGCAGTTCGACTATAACTCGCGCGCAGTATTGTCGTCGCGATCGACTTTTATTTGTGGTCAGAAATAAAACGATTAGTTTACACTCGAGAGTACGAATCTCGTGATGAATTACGCAGTGCGATAGTGGACGCCTTTGAAATAGTGAAAAGTGACAGAGACACATTGAATAAACTAAAAGACAATAGCCTAAAACGTGCCCGTTTGTGTATCGAACGTTCTGGACTCCATTTTGAGCAGTTGCTAAAGTACAGGGAAGTGTAAATAAACTGTGAATAGGTAGGTCTAGGTATTTAAGTTGATTATTTTGTAAATAGCTTCAATTTTTTAAATACGCCGGAAATACTCCTTATTTGTTCGTGTTTATTTTCATTATTATTACATAAACCTTATTAATTCACCGTAAAATAGAACAATATTAAAGTATCCCCGGTCCTAAGCCCGCGTAAAGTATGAAGGAGAAATTGGAGTCCTTTATTATTATCTAAGTACCTATTATTATCGAAACGATGCATTCGGCCAATGAACTGATCACATGGAGACACGCGCCGCGGCGTAGTAGGTACCTATGGGTTTCGGAGTTTCATTCATTGAAAAGTTCAATGAATAACACAGGCCTGCAAAATGAGGGTCATAACTTCCTCTCTGGAATTTGATAGCTGATTCTAGGGTATTTTGGTGCGTTGATTACGAATATGTACTTAGTTTTTCTGCATCACCTCCAGATTTTTCAAAAAAGGAACAGAAAGAAAATAGAGAAAAAGACCCAAGTTTTCTCATAAAAAATATATATTTAAAAAAGTACATTACTTTTAACTTTAAAAACGACTAAAATATAATAACAACTTGTAACTAGTCTAAATTACATGTAAATTTTATTTGTTGAACCTAGTCCTTTTTTCCTGGAACCTTCGGTTGTGCGATTTTCGGTTAAAATTCCAGTTTGCATCGTCGCGCTTCAATAACCAACAATAGTCCGCCATCATGCTAGTATTCCATGTTCCTTGATACCAGACTTTAAGCTCTTTCAAATCTCGGTAAAATCTTTTGCCTTGTTTTTCGCCAACGGCTCCTAGATTTTCTGGAAAGTAATCAATGTGCGAATTTAGGAAATGAAGTTTAGTGCTTGTTTATGTCCCTTTTATTATTAAAATTGTATCCAGTTATGTCACAACAACAACAGTAGCAAGCTTTATCATGGTTGTTAGCCTCTCTTCGTAGCATAGGCGAAACGATTTTGAAGCTATTTTTCTGTCCTTTTGACCACTGGCGAAGTTCTAATAACGAGTCGTACAAAATTTATGAGGTGTCCAAGTTTTGTCTTTGGTTAATTAAAACGTCTCCATAATAACTTTTGCAAATATTTTTCACAAAGTCAGTAATGCTGTTTCGTTGTTTTATCACCATAAAATTCCCCCAAATATTACAAAAACAATTTGGAGAATTTAAACATCTTCGCGATGACATTTTAAAGTTCATGTTGCAAGATGCGCACTTCAGCTGTTAATTTTCTAAATAAGTGCGGGTACTTAATAAAAAAAAGCCTTTTGGATTATCTTTATTACACCCTTTTTTAATAATATTTACAACAATTAGGTAATATTACTACTAGGTAATATTTTTTATTATTTTATTACTAAATTAAGTGAAATTACCCGTTTTCAACATGGTTAATGCGGATTACTTTTACTTTTTATGTAGTAATCATCAAATTACTGATTTGCATTAATTTCTATGTCCCCTTACACGAATTAAATGCAACAAAAATTAAGCTGAAGTATTTTAATGACGTTTTATAAATTTCTAAAGGTAGACGCTCAGACATTTTGGAGCTAAATCTTAAATATTCAATATCAAAAAATCCTGACGTGATGGATTTTTTTTATTATTTTTCTCGTAATCAGCACATCAGAAACTATAGAAAATGTTACTCAGATTTCAAAGAGGAAAACCATTGCAGACCTGTGTAATCGAAGCGCTACTAATGTTTCAACTCGAACGAGTGATAAAGATTACATAGAAGTCATTTTTTTATTATAACCTGCACAGCTGTTTTGACACTCCGAAATGGTTCCATTATTGATTCCGAGTAACCCCCTCTCGGGTCCAGAACGACTATAAATTCAACCAGTATACTCTTCACGGGTTTTGTGATGGCTCCAGCGTCGGTTACGCTGCAGCAGTCTACTTGCGCGCGGAGGGCGCAGACGGACGGACTCACGTACGCCTACTTATTGCTAAGTCACGTATAACGCCATTAAGGGTTAAGTTAACCATACCGAAACTGGAGTTGAATGGTGCTAAGTTGCTGTCAACGTTGGTTAATCACACGGTCGAGTCAATGGAGGATAAGGTTCGGTTAGACCAAATTGTAGGCTGGTGCGACAGCACTATCGTTTTGGCGTGGTTACGGACACCAGCTCATAAATTACAAGTCTTTGAAGGAAACCGGGTTTCGGATATAATAACCTCTAAGACCAACATCGACTGGCGTCACGTACCCGGCGAGATGAATTGTGCGGACGTTGCGTCACGCGGTTGCTCGGCGGCAGAACTCTTGAACCATCCCTTGTGGTGGGGATCGAGTTGGCTGGAGCGGCCGCCCCATACGTGGCCGTCCGGGGGCCCAGAGTTCCCGCCAGATTTGTTACCTGGCCTGAGGCCGGCCGTTAGGGTTGCTAACGTAAACGAATTGATATCGGATTTTAATTTATTAGATCGTTTTAGTTCATATGAAAAGTTGCTAAACGTTACTACATACTTACTACGCTTTAAAAACAATTCAAAAATTAACTCTGAGAAGGTTTACGGTAGTTTAACGGTGTCGGAACGTAGACTCGCCAATCTGTGCTTAATTCGTATTGTGCAGTCAAAAATTTTCTCCGATGAATTGACAAACCTTCGAACGGATACTGAAATTAAAAATTCATTGCGACGGTTGAATTTATTTTTGGACAGGGATGATATTATTCGTGTCGGCGGCAGAATCGGCGCCTCTACCCTTCCATATGAGTCACGGCACCCTATATTAATACCGGCGAGGGGTAGTTTCACAGACTTGCTAGTCAATCATTATCATAAGGTCTACTGTCACGTCGGAGCTAACGCGTTGAGTGCGATTCTCTCACGACGCTACTGGATTATCTCGGCGCGGCGTGTCACGCGACACATAACGTTTAAATGCGTTCAATGTTTTCGACACCGGGCTCGGCCTAAACAGCCATATATGGCGGATTTGCCTGCCGATCGTGTTACCGGAGTCAGACCTTTCGTCGGGGTCGGCACGGATTTCGCTGGACCTTTTTACGTTAAAACGAGCTCGTTGCGTAATGCAAGGGTTCAAAAGTGTTACTTATGCGTTTTCATTTGCTTGTCGGTTAAGGCGGTACATCTAGAAATTGTATCAAACTTATCAGTTGAAGCCTTCGTGGCAGCCTTGACTAGGTTCGTATCTAGGAGAGGTGTACCGTCCTTGATCCGATCAGACTGCGGTACAAACTTCACGGGAACCGATAAATATTTAAAGGAGTTATACATATTCTTACGGAACCATCACCAGGATATTGATCGGAAGCTGACGGCTCAAAACATAACTTGGCTCTTCAATTGCCCTTCAAACCCTTCAAGCGGTGGGATATTCGAGTCGGCAGTGAAGGGTGCCAAGACACATGCGAAACGGGTTCTCGGAGAAGCCAAGCTCACTTTCGAAGAGCTGACCACCTTTTTTACCAAGGTAGAAGCGGTAATGAATTCTCGGCCGCTTTGCCCCCTTAGTACGGACTCGGAAGACCTTGATGTATTGACCCCCGGTCATTTCCTAATAGGGCAACCTCTCGTTGCACTTCCTGAGTATCCCTACACGGAAACTCCGGAGCACCGGTTGTCTCGGTACCAACTTATTCAAAAGATATCCCAGCATTTCTGGTCTCGGTGGAGATGTGAATATCTTCACACACTCCAACAAAGGCATAAGTGGACTTCTCATAACGAGGCTCCCAAGGTCGATGACCTGATATTGATAAAGGAGGATAATTTACCCCCTCTCCAATGGAAACGCGGTCGGATCGTTAGGTTACTTCCGGGTAGGGACGGAATTGTCAGAGTTGTAGAGGTCAGGACTCAGCAAGGGAACATCTTACGACCTGTCTCTAAGCTTTGTGGATTGCCTTCGGTGGTTTAGTGGGTAACCAAGGCAGAACCTTGGTTAGGCGGCAGGATGTTTCGGCGACACGGTCGGCTATCGGGAGAACTCGCCACTTGGCTGGCTATCCCCCGCCCCCCGCTTCCTGCCGGGCGGGCGGCGGTTTTGCATCGACCGACCAGTCAAATCTCGGACGCGGTTCGAACATATTGTGTGTGCGCCTGTGGTGGATTGCCGGCAACCCATCCACACGTCAGCGCCTCGGTCGACACGGCAACTCGAAAACAACCTCAAGGGAATATCAAGGCCTCGGAGCAATCTCAGGAAGACCGGGAATCAGGGTAAGTGGCGAATCATTCTTGGTGGCGGTCCGATTTCCGAACTTCTTGTGTCGTCTTATGTGCCTGCAGGAACTACCAGAAAGACAGTCCACTAACTACACTGAGCTATCGAACACTGAGGAAAATTCTATACTGAGGAAGTTTATACTGAGGAATAGCTTTAACCATTAAGCTCTATTTTGATTAAGCAAACAGGGCAGATTCACACGCTACTTGATAAGTATGATTAATAAATACCTCTAATTTCATAGACCTTGTGTGACGTAAACAAAGTTACGAGGGTCAGCTAGTTAAAAAATAAAACAATAGGTTTCTTCTTATCTACTTAAAAACTATTTTTACAAATTTTATGGTAATAATAGACATTCTTTGAAATATGCATGTATGGTATTGTTGTGACTTTTATGACACGTTTAAAGTACATAGGTATGGGATAGATGGCGCTCGCGGCTACGTCAGCGTGAAATTTTCTTCCCGCTTCCCATGGGAACGTACTCCCGGGTTTGGTTATCTTTATAGCAGTATCTATATATATAAAAATGTTGTGTGCGTTTGTGTATCTATTAAAAACTCAAAATTTACTGAATCGATTGAGCTCAAAATTGGACACGATATACAATAGAATTCAGAGATGGTTTTAGGCTACTTTATACACTTTTATCATAACAGCAATAAGAATAAAATAGCTTTAAAAAGTGATATTACCAATAGATGGCGTTGGTCGTTTTGTTTTTAATTATATTCTGCCAGCTTCAGAGTTTTGGAGTTTTGGAGTTTTGGAGTTTTGGAGTTTTTGGGTTTTGGAGTTTTGGAGTTTTGGAGTTTTGGACTTTTGGAGTTTTTGGGTTTTGGAGTTTTGGAGTTTTGGAGTTTTGGAGTTTTGTAGTTTTGTAGTTTTGTAGTTTTGGAGTTTTGGAGTTTTGGAGTTTTGGAGTTTTGGAGTTTTGGAGTTTTGGAGTTTTGGAGTTTTGGAGTTTTGGAGTTTTGGAGTTTTGTAGTTTTGGAGTTTTGGAGTTTTTGGGTTTTGGAGTTTTGGAGTTTTGGAGTTTTGGAGTTTCGGAGTTTTGGAGTTTTGGAGTTTTGGACTTTGGACTTTGGAATTTTGAACTTTTGTACTTTGGACTTTTGAACTTTTATACTTTTGGAGTTTTGGAATTTTGGACTTTTGGACTTTTGGAGTTTTGGAATTTTGGAGTTTTGGAGTTTTGGAGTTTTGGACTTTTAGAATTTTAGACTTTTAGACTTTGTAGTTTTGTAGTTTTGGACTTTTGGACTTTTGGACTATTGGACTTTTGGACTTTTGGACTATTGGACTTTTGGACTTTTTGACTTTTTGACTTTTTGACTTTTTGACTTTGGACTTTTGAACTTTTGAACTTTTGGATTACTAACTCCTATGTATATTTCATGATATTTCTTCCAAAAAATAAGGTCATGAAGAAGTTTCACTTCTTACGTGTGCAGCGGCGAAGGCTGATTTTTTTCAAAAGGAAAGCCGGTGAAAAAAATATTATCCAGTTGGTCACACCTGTAGTGTAGGTATTTTGCGTATTTATTAAATGGTGGCGCGCGGCGGTGTAATGCCTTTTGTGTTTTGTTTGCCACCTGTAATATACTCATAAGATCCATGTACTTAATTTAAAACAATGTCTTACGTGCATGATAAATTGGCTTATAAAAAAGTATCATAAATTATCTACTGATGACTAAAAAGATATTCAAATTTACACTAGCCATGTTTTGAAATTATTCTACTACTCTCTGCAAGCTCATACCTACCTATTTCAAATTGTCTCGATTGAAGTTAATTGAAAATAATTCATAAATTTGGGACTTAGACGCGAAATAGGTATAGGTACTTCTAATGTTTTTAATAATATGCATGTACTAGCTAATGCCCGCAGTTTCACCCGCGTAAAATTAGTTCCCGTGGGAAGTTACTCCCGGGATAAAAAGTAGCCTATGTGTTATTCCAGACTATAATGGATATCTGTATCAAATTTCAGCCCGATCCGTTCAGCCGTTCGAGCCTGAAAGAGTAACAAACATCCACATTCACACACACAAACTTTCACATTTATAATATTAGTAAGATTTCAAGTACCTATAGAGTATTAAAAACCGCGATATTTTACAATACAAAATTGAAATAAAAACATACTTCTTATCTATTTTTTTCAAAAATATCTGACAAAGTGATTCTATGGAACAAAACTGCTTTATTATGTTATAAACTATTAATGAAACATTCAGCCAAAATAAAGATTATTAGGTATCCCAAGCCATTGAACTAATATCACTAGCGTATTCTGAGATACCTACTTGATAAATATAAAAAAACTGACCTTTATTTTTTATCGAACCCGTAATACCGAAGGCCTACGTCCATCAGTGAGCATTGTATGTGACTCCAAAACAATAATCATGTGTACAGAAATCACAACAAAACACAGAACACAAAACACAATTTTACACACTTTCACGATGTATTTAGTACTTGAAGTAGATAATTATTTATAATTAACTAATAAACAGCACAATACTTTATAAAGTCAATTGAAACTATGTTATATTTTATTATTATTCACGGGAAACGCATGTGAAATGAAGTAATAACAACACATCAAATTAAAAACACACTTCGATGCAAAACGTTTCGACGTGCGTTAGGTGCATTTAAATTGGTCGAGTTTTCAAGTCAAATACGTTGTCCTTTTCTATTAATATGACTGTCTCAGGTGTAAGCCACGAACTCATGGCTTACTTTAGGCGAAAATCCACGAATCAAATCTTGAAAAAATGTGAGAGAATAGGACGCATAATTATATACATTTGCGTAGTACTAACGAAGCAGACGCAAAATGATCAGGAAGCCGGGCTTACCGCGTGATGTCAGAGATAGGGTCTTTGAACTTTGACTCGAAAATTTATTGCTATGACTCTTGTAGCAGGGGTTGAGACGAAAATGCCGACTTTTTATATTTGAATGAGTGTTCGAGAATATATAATTGTGTTTATTAGTTATGAGTAAATATTACATGTCACTGCCCGATCTGAAAAGGGAAGCCACAAGGAATGGGCTTCTATGGACAATTCGCCACTGTACGTGTGTACAATAGTACACGAACACATTTTTTTTTTAAATGTACCCATCATTTAGTTTGTTAATCATTTCTTATAGGTACATAAAACCACCATAAAAAAGTCACAGCGAAGCGTGGCAGGGTACCGCTAGTTATATATAAATTAACAAAACAAAAAATAATACTGCATTGGTGATAATAATAATAAAATGTATGTATATAGAGTACTCACTCATTTTCTTTCACTATTTTTCGTGACTTTCTTCATTAATAAATGCACTTTGTTTATTCATATTTAAAACACTTTTTACACAAATTATACGAGTACAGTTCACTGTTGTACATAGATGATGAATACCTATACACCTATAGTCGAATTTTTATTTAGACGAAGTAAATTGACAGCAACTAATGTAATTGACAGCATCGAAATTGTCATTTCACATTAAGAACTCTAAATTCGACCAACACTCTTAATTCAACTTTGGTCGAGTGGGTAAGACGCGGATTGGTACGCAGAAGGCGCAAGATCGATTCTGGGTACAAGCATATCAATTTTTGGATTATTTGACTATATATAACGACTGCAGAGTTCATAATTGACGTAAACAAAAAATTTATGAAGTGCGAGATACACGAACGTGGCCGAAGGTAGCCGAGAGTGTGATTCGTTTTCGTGACACAATTTCTGGATTCGGTCTCCATGCAAGGCCCGCGATAGAAGCTATGCAATAGCTTAAAAATTTAACAAAAAAAAACGACTTCAAACAAAAACTAAAAATTGAAAAACGTGCTAAGTTAATTTTATTTTTCATTTCAATTTTTAGTTTTTGTTTGAAGGTTTTTTTTTGTTATTTTTTTTTTGTAGCCAGGTTTTCATCCATCGCTTCTCTATTACGCGTTTCTCTAGCAGTAAAGCGATAATTATTATAATAGCACAGGCTCTTTTTTTCATCAAAATATCCATAGCTAGACAGAATCAGGTGACTCACTTGACTGTCGTCTTCACTTTACGAATGGTGACTAACGTAAGTTTTATCAGTCTGCTGTCAGTCTAGACTGAGCGTGTAACCGTGTTTTTCACCCATCATTCTGGGATCAGTCTTAGCCGGACCAAACTGATGGACTGAACTGACGCCAGACTGAGCGTGTAACCCATGACTTAGCGTCTAGCTAGTAAGTATTAATCCTATTAGAAGTCAATAAATTCAAAGGAATACTGAACAGATCACTACTTTCTCATATCATTAAGAATACAATCCATTCAGTCATAAAATTAAACACATGATCTCACAAACAACCTTTGCAACAAGCAATAGATATAATAATAACCAACGTTATAACAGCGATTGATTCCATACTATACTTCATTTACGATACTCTTAAGGCCAGTTTCCACCGGGAGCTGAGCGAGCCCATTAATAAATCCGCTCAACACACAACGGCAAACTGTGGTGCGGTGGTGATAAAACCAGTAGGGTAAACCAACCAATTATTGGCACTCCTTCAATTATAGGGAGTACATTCCGAAAATATAAGGGAAACGTTGTTTATTCTAGTTCAGTGTTGCCCATTTCTAACAGAAAAATAATACTATTTTACTTTTTAATGCATACTGAACTGGAATAAACTGGTAATTACTGAGCGGATTCATTAATGGGACCACTCAGCTTGCGGTTAAAACCGTGCTTTATACTACCGTGATAGGCACACGTAGTTTTAATTAAAAACTATAATTTAAGTCTCCCTATATAGCCTGCTTGTCAGCCTGGGTACAACGGCTGTCTGCGATGCAGGCCTATTTGCATAGCATAGCCTACCTGATTGGACTATAAATATCTGAAGAATGTTGATATAAATTGAAATGAAACATGACTGTATTTTCGTGGCAATTGAAAGTGTTACTATGTATTGAAGTACTAGCTGATGCACGCGGCTTCGTCCGCGTGAATGTCGGATATCATGACCAAAATAATAATACCTAACTATTCTATTTTTGTAAATATCTTCGGTTATACACAATCGATTGCGATAAAACATACGTAAGATTTTAAGTCTGACCAAGATTTTTTTAATAAAAAACACAGCATCAAAATCGGTCCAGTAGTTTTAGCGTCTATCGCGAACAAACACACAAAACGAGAATTCGAAGAAAAAAGTGCTCAGTTTAGTTAATTTAACATAAGAACACAAGAATTATTTTTTTAATGAAAAAGCCCATAACCATCCTCAATAAATGGGCTATCAAAATATAAAATATTTTTTGAAATCCAACGAGTAGTTTTCAAGATTTCCGCGTTCAAGCAAACAAACTCTTTAGCTTTATAATATTAGTATAGCTATAGAAGATCGGATATCGCAATTAAAATAACGTTATAAGGCTTGTCCTAGATACGCGAGTACAGTTCTGGGCTAGTTGTATCTATGGTGATTTGGTCGAAAATAGACGTATGCAAAATAAAGGAAAACGTTTATAGAATAAATTTACGAAAGGACGGTTTCTTGTCGGCTTGATTGAGGAATTTGAGCTGTCGTGCATAATATGTAGTGTGTAGCATACAGATAAATTGTATTTAACTTGTCAATATGACTAATGATTTTGTAAAACTCATGTTACGAGTAGGTAGGTTAAAATGATAAACCCCGGGTTCGCGTATGACACACATACAACAAACTTTCGTTTAAAAAAAAAAAGAAATAGTAGCTTTCAAATAGGGAATGAATGTCATATCGATTTGTTGGCATTTTTTTTGGCAGTTGCAATATATGTGTCATTTAATAAAGAAAAATCGGGTATATGATCCCTGAGATAACTCCTGAAACCCAAACACTTAACATCAGCTATAGGTAGATATTGTATTTAAATAATAGGATTCTTTTTCTTCTTATTCTTGGACCTTCTCGGCTTGAGAGTATGCCAAAGTCACGTTTTCATTGCGAAAATATGAATCATTTTCATGTTAAGATTCTCCTAAACAGCAGCGTATTCATGTATGTCCAAGTTTGGACTAAGTTCTACTCTAGTAGAGCGGTGATACCTTACTAGTTACCAGGACTTGCTGTGGAATTTGTCGACAAACCTAAAAAGTCACATAAACACCCAAAAAACACACTAGTTTTGAAAAATCATACAATGGAGTGCAACCGCTTGTCTGTAAGTTTCCCGCCAAATCCCTTATTAGGAATTATGGTTAGGGAAAGGGTCACTTCACCACAGTAATAACTGACAACTGTGACTTCACTACCATTGTCGCTTCCATTTAAACTTGAAACACAAAAGAGTTTGTTTGTTCATAAAGCTTGAATTCGCAAAGGAATCTGCCACAGATGTTTAAACAATTAAATCTTAAATTTCCATATCGACAACAATCTTTGACGTTTATATCTTCTTCCTGGTGATCGGAATCTGATACGAATGATATTTTTTGAAAATATTTTGTCTCGTTTGTTTAAAATTCAATATCTGAAAGAAGCAGCAAGTATCGAGTGTCGGAACTCGGCCTCAAATTCATTAAACAAATAAGGTAGTAGACCACAATTTGTCGATTGTAAATGATAAATGTTCACTGTTGTGCATACAATTAATATTTTTGATTAAAAAATAATTTATTTGATTGAACAAGACAAAATACTGGCGCCTTTTTTGATTATTCACCGACATATCTTTGAGGAACTCCCCAGGGGTGCAATTTGTCGATTCGTCATGTACTTCGGTAATGGAATAATCACAACACAATACGATTTAACAAGCATATCATAATAATAACTTCGATCTCAATGACACAAGGAAGGGCCTCTGTGAAATTAATAACTACTTATTGGGAACAATGTTTGTTTTGAATCAATATTAAATTTATTTATCTGTACCTGACATGTCTTTTCAATCTTACTATAACCGCAGATGAAAAGAAAATAGGAAGAGGAAGTCATTTTGGTTTATATCTCAACGTGATGGTTGCAATCGCCATTACAAGTGGTATCGCCGCAATAAACCAGGCCACTGTAGCTAATTCATATTCCCATTTAGGAGGGGTATACCCTGGATCTTAGTCAAAACTGCAGAAGAAATCATGGCGTCACATTACGCTTTTCTCCAATTCAAATGTTCTAGAATTGTATTTCTTGAGCCAAAACTAAATCACAAAGCGCTCTTCGCCATGTGAAGCGCTAGCTGGAAGACGTAGATCCTTGAAAAGGGAAGGTTAGCTTACGTTCAAATCAAGTCCAACAACAAAACAAACAAAGTGTAGATTTAGAAACCATAAGAGACTAGCTAATCTTCTGTTTCATGCTACGACAACGGACGGGAGCCTGAGGACAGCGAGGGGGCTGCTTACCATCCTTATAGAAAGAGAAGCGGGATAACACCCGAACACCTTCTTAATAAAATAAGCAATTCTTTTGCGGGCAATTGTATTCGAATGTACAATACATTGCCGACAGCCATAACAGGTTTGTCAGTTAATAAATTTAGAAAACTAATAAAACTTAAATTGTGCCAGAAAGCTTATTATAGCATTAAAGACTTTCTAGAGGACAAGACTGCCTGGCAGTGACACGAATTGCTCCTTTCTACATTTAAAAAAAAAACTGTATTAGATACTAAGATGAATAAGAGGGACCGGACTGAGTTTCTTGGGGTGTTCTTCTCAGTCTGTAGCATTTCCGAACACCCGGTAGAGCCACAAAAATTTTGACAAACCTAAATATTTTTTTAAAAATTTCAAAGGGAATAAATTTTATTTTATTTTATTTATTTTATTTCCTTCCCAAAGACACGGGGTAACACCCGAAAAGGTGAGGCCGCAGTGGTAGCCAAGGTCTGTCCTGGGGTCATCCTTCCGAGGGCTTACCCGGGGCTCCCAACCGTAGGCATTAGGTAGAAAATGTGTGATTTTTAGTCGGTAGACGTCCTCGTCCTTCAATGTAAAATTTTCCTCACGTTAAAGAAACGCTACGCCAACAGGTGGCCTCGTAATTGTTTTTGTGCTTGATCACACATATTAATACATCGAGTAAATTCTAAACTATTGCAAAACCTGGAAGGGGAATGCAGATCTGTTTTACAAATATACATAATGGTCACTCACGCTTTTATCCCCGAAGGTTAGGCAGAGGCATATTGCACGCCCACGTTTCACCTATATTTGTTTTTGTCGTGTACGATAAAATTTTAAATACAAATTAAGTATGTAATACTGCCACTGCCAACAGAAGCCTTTCCAAGGAAGATTGGAATCTAGCCAAAAAGCTGAGCTTTGAAAAAAGGATTTTAAAAAGAAACTACCAGTATTAAAACTCTGATGAAGCCATCACGTCCAGTGCGAACAAAGTGGAAGTTACAGGATGTTGGTGAGCTCCAGACATCGTAATGATCAGTGGCGCGTACAACATTAGTATGCGTCTGTCGTACTGTCGAGACTTCAGTGTATAGTAAACCATTAGAGCGCGTTCAGGCAAGACATTGGAGAAATCAAGGAATCGATAAAAATGTGGAATTGACTTGTTTTTTTTTTTTATCTATCGATCCGCTGCGTCCTTTACTTTGTGTGGCTAATCAGAGGAATCTAATATTAATTTGCTATGCACAGCATTAGTGTGGAGCAAGGCAAAGAAAAATGTGGCATAAGCATTGAGGTGACGTGAGGTGAAATAAAGAATAGGTCTTTAGAACACTTTAAATATTGACAATCTATAGGACGCTTTTTTTAACGTGAGGGAAAATCCATCATGGAAGCTATGCCGGACTCCTACCGACTATAAAACCTCACGTTACGCCCAACAGCCTATAGTTAGGAGCCCCGGGTAAGCCCTCGGAAGGATGTCCCAGGACTCCCAACAGACCACGGCTACCACTGCGGCCTCGCCTAGTAGGGGGTGGTTCGGGTGCTATCCCGCGTCTTTGGGGGGTTTCCGGTGTGATCCCGCTTCTAAGGGGGGGGGGGGGGGCGTGCGTGAATCTCTCACGTCACGCTGCCGTCATGGGATCTATAGGACGCTAGAGTGTCAACTGTTGCTAAATCAGAAGCGATAAATTAAAAAGAAACATTTCTATTGACACTCACACTACTTTTAAAATAAACGATAAGAAGAGTCCTACTTCCAGTATACTGCATAGCAAGGTTTTAAGTTTTAATCAGGAAATCATGGTACAGTACAACCACTGTATACTGTAGTTTGACTCGGCCGGATTTTAGAAATAAATGCCTACAGCCGCGCGGTACGTAAGCATGCGATAGGGCTGCCCACCTACAGCATTTTAATAATATGTGCCTACTTTGACTTTCTATTTAGTATTGCGGATGTAAATAATCATACATTCATATAGTCACGCCTTTATCCCTGAAGGTGTAGGCAGAGGCATATTATACGCCCACATTTTACCTTATAGTTTTACGTACGCGTAATAGATAGTGAGCCTAATGCAGTTGATTTTTTTCAATCCGCCCACAAGGCCTTCAATTTGTACTAAGGATTGTTGTTTTACTGACAACAGGCTTTCATTTCGAGTAAATATGTACCTTTTTTATTTAAACAAAAAAAATACTTTGTGAGTAATAATATAATATCTCCGCAACGGCTGGCAGCGCGGGGTGGCGGCGTGGCGGCGCTGCGCCCGTTATCTACTAACGATTGAGTGAGACGGGTGTAGAAATTTGAAAACGAGTAAGCGGCGTAGACAATAATAATCGTCTCATCACATGTTTCGTCAGTGATAGAATCACGGAATTCTAGTCTTTATAATCATTGCGTAAAATTTTTGATTTACAAAATTAAAACTATCTTTCGCTTTGAAAGTACTAGTCAGTCTCTAGTACACTAGTACTTTTCGTACATTGTCAAGTTGTGTTAAATTTTGGAAGTTCAAATTTGTCTCTATGCGTGTAATAAAAATCAAAGGAAACAAAAATGCTGTCAATCAAAGTCATACGGTGCTAAGTGTACTGTAATATCGGTCATCCACAAAGAAATGAATACTCTTGAAACATACCTAAATCATTGCTCTCAATTAAATAACTACGAACTGACAACGGAACTAAATGTACTACCTACACGTACTAGAGTCCTGAACTAGTTTTTTTTTTGGATATTGTACTATATTGGATCGCACCGTTCACTGACTGAGCAAGCACAAGTCTAGTTTTAAACAAAAACATACCTACTTCATGTAACTACTGCTCGTTCGCTCTAACTTTGCCGCTCGGCACAATACTAAAGTCGAATTTTTAATTAGACGAAGTAAATTGACAGCAACTAATGTCACTTCTTCATACAATGTTGCGTATTTTCTATGACGAAGTGACATTAGCTACTGTCAATTTACTTCGTCTAATTAACAATTCGGGTATACGCCTCTACGCCAGCGGCAAAGTTAGAGCGAACGGGTAGTACCTAGTTCACTCGTGTCACTTTGTTTAACTTTAGTCAACTAGTAGTATAGTACCAATTAGTACTTAAGTAAAATCAATTTATAGTCTTACCTTTCGGAGTTTCCAGGTAATCTAAAAAACGTTATCTCTGGGTGCGTTATTGACGAATTCATGCAACCAAAACAAGCACAATAGACTCTAGTTGTCATATTAAATATTTTTAGTAAATAAAACACGCGCGGTTACTATTTGAAAAACGACACACCGTCCATTCGTCTACTCGGCACAATCGCCTGCTAGCGGGCTGAAAGGCCTGCCGAAAACGAGAATCGTAGGTATAGCTTGCGCTTCGTCCGTTTGTAGGGAGCTACAATACTGGTTAAACAACATATTTATACTGTGGTACAACCCAATGGCAGATATCTAAATGCCAATTCAGGAACCGATTCAATAATTTTCCTTTTTCATGACGTTGGAGTAATAACATTTCATACGCATTGCTAACTATGAATGAATGTATTTTGATGTTATTATCCTTTCATTGATGTCAATACTGTCTGAACTTGTGTTATTTTCGCTGACGAAAGAACGAACGAACTAAGTGAATACTGAAACTGTGATGTAATAGCGAAAAACCAAACCAAAAGCAACACAAGATATGAAAGTCATCAACTGTTGTTTGTTTCCATTTTCTATTTATTATATGTTACGCAAAAATGCTGTGTTTCTCTCATAACTTTTTAAAAATGCTTCTTAAAGTACCAAGAACAAGCAGAATTTCGTGTACGTTACCCCAGCAAAAAAGTAGCTCCTAGACTGATTTGAGTGGAACCTATATTTAGAGCGTATTATGCCATATATGTGCGCCGAAAAAAAAATTTGTGCGTTTTGACATTGTGAAAAAAAAAGGAAAAAACGATTTCTGCTGGAGTAACGCCGTTCCAGCAGGAAAATTCTAAACGAATAATCTTAGAGAGAAATATTTTGCATGCACCGAGGGCTCATACTTTTACAAATATGTGCCCTTAAAATAAAATTTGTGCGTCTTAAGGTTTTCGTTATATTGAGTTTTTTGCTGGGGTAACGTTTTGTGAAATGCTGTATCTCGGAAACCACTACATGTGCGCCTCTAGAATAAACTTACACGAGTAGCTCTTAATTTGTGCGAATTTGTGTCATAATCAGATTCAGGAAAATGTGTATAGTTTTCAAGTAATCACGCTTTGTTGAAAATCTGAAAAAAAGTTGCACCACCTAAACGAGAACACCTACGAACTCGCTAAAAACTGTATTCGATCCTGCTCGACACTTACAGTGATCGTAAAAAGTTTCATAAGTGCACATGCATGCGTTAACGAATAATATTACTAAAACTCAAAAAAACGGCGTCAAAACTTTGACATCAAAATACAAAGACTGGCTCAACGCAAGATAAGGGAGTATAAATAAAAATTTTGTGCGTATAATTAAATAATATATGGTAAAAATTCAGCGTAAAATATTTCGTATTTAAGAAGAAATAAACAAAAAACAAAACATACTAACAACGGATGGTTATCCGACTAAATTCGAATGACTACAAAAAAGCGACTGTTTAATACATATCGATGACCTTCTTAACTGAACGGATTATACCTAAAGTGTTGACCGAACAGTCGCGTTCAAAAGTTTGTAACCTAATTTTAGAGTTTAATTATGACCATATCAAATGATAGACCTTGTTGATATGTAATTATTTTTTTATTATTGACTCTTAAACTAATTATTGCATCAAATCACAGATCAAATTTCCTACCTATAAATATCAAAACAGAAATAAAATTATATTATTTATATACTATGTGTAGTCCTTATTAATTTAAATCACAGATCAGGTTTTCATTTAAGTATGAATTTACAAATAGCTAAGTCGCATAATCACAGAAAATCACAGTTTGGTATTAAATCTATCTACAGGGTAATTTTACCCGACTGCGCCAGAAGTAGGGTAATCTTTGTCGAGTGTGTGTACATATGGTTGGCGTTTTCTACAGCTTACATGGCTTGACGGATTTTAATAATCGAGGTGTCGTTAGATTCGTCTCAATTGAGATAGGTACCTACTGCATTAAGATACATACATACATACATACATATACTCACGCCTTTATCCCCGAAGGGGTAGGCAGAGGCCTATACCGGCCCACATTTCACCGTGTACAATTCGGTCCCACGTAATAGGTGGTGAGCCCATCGCCGTGTTGAAATGGACCGCCGTCGTCAGAGCCTCGTCCGTTGTTCAGCAGGTGCACGAGCTTGCAAGTGAGGTTGACTTGGGCCCGAAGTTGTTGGTAGGGCCCCACTACACCCTACTTAAGATACATAATGTTAAAAAATTACCCCCGCAGTTGAGTTTTTGTTTCATTATAATTTACTTGTTAAATCGTCAACCACCTCTCGCTGGCAGGTTCTATACATAATTCCCATCAATATTGGCATCTAAAATTAAAATGATATAAATATGTACCATGTGTAGTCCTTATTAATTTAAATCACAGATCAGGTTTTCATTTCAGTTTTAAAATACAAATAGGGGAGTCGCATAATCACAGAAAATCACAATTTGGTAATTAAATCTATCTACAGGGCTATTTTACCCGACTGCGACAGAAGAAGGGTAAAGGTTCTGTTGACTTTAGGTACATTTACACCAAGCACAGCTCTCAAAACTGTACCTAACCTTGTATAATTTTGTCTATTCCACCAAGTAGATTAATACATGTGGCATAATATTATACACTCGAGAGCAATGAATCCGGGTCACTTAAAGAATGTTAAAAATCTCGGAAACTAAAAATGATAGGTTAATGCAATAAATTGTATTTAATAGACAATGTAATACTCCTTAAATGAAAGTAAAAAAAATATGAGTCACCATACATTTTATTAACACAAAATTACATAAAGAAAAAACTGCCGATCTCTCCTTAAAACAAAAATAGGAAACATGAAATTTATTACGATTTTCTTGAATTTTAATACTTCGTATTGCCTCCTCGTGCTTCCATTACTGCGTTTACGCGGTTTGGCATGCTGTACACCAAGTTCCTTATACGATTTTGGGGAATATTCTCCCATTCCTCTGTGAGAGCAATTTTGAGCTCACGAAGCGTGATTGGGGGAGGGTTTCGTTGTTTTACGCATCTGCCTAGCTCGTCCCAAGCATGCTCGATCGGGTTGATATCCGGGCTGCGCGCTGGCCACTCCATACGAGTAATGTTCATCTCTTGAAGGTAGTCATTCACAATCCTACCTGTATGAGGTCGGGCATTGTCATGCATAAATATAGCATCCTCACCTAAATTGACCATAAATGGACCAACGTGATCATTGAGGATTTCTTCCACATATCTTACGCTAGTTAAAGAGCCGTTTTCTATGATCACCAGCTCTGTGCGACTTTCAGAAGAAATTCCGGCCCACACAAGTACAGACCCACCACCGTAGGCTACTTTTTCTTCGATGCATGCTTGCTTGAATCTTTCCCCTGGTCTTCGATACACTCTGTGTCTTCCATCGTGCTTGTAGAGCATAAATTTTGATTCGTCGGAGAACATAACTTTTGACCAATCTTCAATACTCCAATTTACGTGGCTCTGGGCATACCTTAGTCTCGAAATACGATGCCCACGCTCCAGTTTAGGGCCGTTTGCAGGTCTAAGGGGTTTTAAGTTAGATTCAGCAAGCCGACGTCTTACTGTCCATGCACTTGGGTTACTTCCTCCGAGGCGTCGAAACTGATTGGTGAGTTCAGTTCCTGTGAGAAAGCGATTTCGAAGCATGGTGTTCACCAAGTATCGGTCTTCTCGTGCTGTGGTACACCTGGTTCTGCCCGTTCCTGGTCTGCGTAGGTTAGAACCAGTTTCTTCGTAACGTCGGAGAACTCTTTGTACTGTTGACAGCGACACACCGACAGTCCTGGCTGTATCGCGCTGACTCCGGCCGGTTTCCAGCATTGTAAGTATTCTGGTGCATTCTTCAGGCGTAAGCGACATAATTTCAGCTTGATTAATGAATATAGAGCACTATCAACATGGTTTATGTACCCACATAAATGACAGATTACAAACAAAAGCAACACCAAATGCTGTAATTTCGTAGTTCCATCTTCGAAAGTGGCCCTTTTTCAAATTTGATTTTTTTATGATATAACTTTACAATAACTAAGAAGTTTTAATACCTTCATTTAAGGAGTATTACATTGTCTATTAAATACAATTTATTGCATTAACCTATCATTTTTAGTTTCCGAGATTTTTAGGATTCTTTAAGTGACCCGGATTCATTGCTCTCGAGTGTATTTACCGCGTCGTTGGATTTTACCGGTGCTGGAGGTCGTGGGTTCAATTCCCATCGGAGACAAATATTTGTGTGGCCCATAAATGTTTGTCTCAAGAGTCTGGGTGTTTCTATGTATATAATATGTATGTATTTAAAAGTATAATTATACCTAAGTATTAATATCCGTGGTCTGATACCCATAACACAAGCAGGTTATTCCTATTACTTTAGGATCCGATAGCGTTGTGTAAAATGTCCGTGAATATTTAAAAAAAAACTGTGTCTGTGACACAAGTATGTCACGTTTTTGCTTTGTTCTACCTACTCTTTTATAAGTAGTAGGTAGTATAAACTAATTTTAATGCAAATATAATATGGATGTACTTAATCATGTGCAATTTCGCGGAAACCGCTGGTAAGAATATAATCCAAGAGCAAGTTTATTTAATTTAATAGTACTTTTCTATTTCACTGTACTCAGACACAATACGTTTCAAATTGTTCGAGAGTAAAATTAAGAAGGTCATCGATATGTATTAAACAGTCGCTTTTTTGTAGTCATTCGAATTTAGTCGGATAACCATCCGTTGTTAGTATGTTTTGTTTTTTGTTTATTTCTTCTTAAATACGAAATATTTTACGCTGAATTTTCACCATATATTATTTAATTATACGCACAAAATTTTTATTTATACTCCCTTATCTTGCGTTGAGCCAGTCTTTGTATTTTGATGTCAAAGTTTTGACGCCGTTTTTTTTTGAGTTTTAGTAATATTATTCGTTAACGCATGCATGTGCACTTATGAAACTTTTTACGATCACTGTAAGTGTCGAGCAGGATCGAATACAGTTTTTAGCGAGTTCGTAGGTGTTTTCGTTTAGGTGGTGCAACTTTTTTTCAGATTTTCAACAAAGCGTGATTACTTGAAAACTATACACATTTTCCTGAATCTGATTATGACACAAATTCGCACAAATTAAGAGCTACTCGTGTAAGTTTATTCTAGAGGCGCACATGTAGTGGTTTCCGAGATACAGCATTTCACAAAACGTTACCCCAGCAAAAAACTCAATATAACGAAAACCTTAAGACGCACAAATTTTATTTTAAGGGCACATATTTGTAAAAGTATGAGCCCTCGGTGCATGCAAAATATTTCTCTCTAAGATTATTCGTTTAGAATTTTCCTGCTGGAACGGCGTTACTCCAGCAGAAATCGTTTTTTCCTTTTTTTTCCACAACGTCAATACGCACAAATTTTTTTTTCGGCGCACATATATGGCATAATACGCTCTAAATATAGGTTCCACTCAAATCAGTCTAGGAGCTACTTTTTTGCTGGGGTAACGTACACCAGAATTTCCTATATATTTTCCTAAACGGAATCGGTGAAGAGATCCTACATGTTAATTAACCGATTCCGTTTACTCAATGAATCTCTTGAATATGCATCAGTTGGTCATGAGGCGCCCATTACGTCACGTCCATAGCTGCGTAGCGCAATTGAGTTTTTCCGACAGAGGAAAACTGTGATGACGTGCTATCGGGAATTAGAATCAGACAAATGCAAATGCAAATGCAAATAAAGCGCTCGTGACCCCGCGGACTCAGTGTTCTGTAAACGATCACTGCAGTAAGCAACTTTCACTATGGCCGGTCCATGGATGGGTGACCATCCATGTGATCACTTTGTGACATTTATTTGAGCGTTTCCGTGCTTCGGAAGGCACGTTTAGTGCTCGTTTAAGGAGACGCGGCGCTTCGAGCGGCGCGGCCCGCCAGGCGGGCCGCCAGAAACACAAACGTATGGAAATGTTCAGAGCGTTCAAGGAGAAGCGTTTTTGCAAGCGTTTGTTTGAGTTGTAGCTGCCACAGCGGCGAGTGTCGTCGCGTCGGAAGCGGCAATTGAAGCGACGGGTGATGCCGCGGAGGACGCGGCGGGTAAACCAGCGAGTCTCGCAATGGAGGAACGCGGCGGATGAAGCTGCGGGTGACGCCGCGAAGGACGCTTCAAGGAAGGGGTGGGAGATGTGCGGGGTATGCGTTAGGTAGGAATGTCGGGCAATATCGTTCATAGAAAATATCGATATTAAAATAAAAATATTTATCAAAATAAAATATCGATATTTTATTTTGAAAATGTAATCGATGTTTATAACCCTCTGGAGCAGAACGTCATGAAAGCAAAATATCACGTACGCAAAATAAACGATACATCGATACTTATGAAAGATTGGCGTTCAATTCCATACGTCGAACTCGAACATTTCCATACGTTTCAGGGTGGCGTTCTATCTCCTCTTTTATTCTGTATCTTCATCAACTCGGCTACGAGTCTTATTTCCAGTAACTTCCATCTCTACGCTGACGACTTGCAGCTGTACCGACGTTTTTCGGCCACTGACGCCCCATTTGGCATATCATGCATTAACCGCGACTTAGACGAAGCGACTGGGCTAATTCGGTCGGACTGCGCATCAACCATTCTGCGCGTCATTAGCAGTAAGTATCAAACTGACAATATGCCGGTGTCTGAACTGGATCCAGTTCTTTTGGCCGGTATTCAGATACCCTACGCAGACACTGTGAAGAACCTGGGAGTGATCATGGACACCACGCTATCCTGGAGTGCCCATATTAGTGACGTCAGCAAGAAAGTGCACTTCTCCTTTCATTCGTTGAAGTGCCTCCAGAGCCTCTTACCCTTGAGGACGAAAATTAGTCTTGCTCTAACTATTATTCAGCCCATTATTGACTACGCCGACGCCTGCTATTTAGACGCCACTGAGGAGCTTCTGGATAAACTTGAGAGGTTGCAAAATTTGTGTATACGCTTTATATTCAATCTTAGAAAGTTCGATCATGTTTCTCACTTTCGCAAAGAACTCAAGTGGCTCCC
The DNA here is from genome assembly GCA_933228765.1 of Miltochrista miniata. Taxonomy (NCBI): domain Eukaryota; kingdom Metazoa; phylum Arthropoda; class Insecta; order Lepidoptera; family Erebidae; genus Miltochrista; species Miltochrista miniata. The sequence continues at coordinate 12,267,574 of OW121769.1, forward strand.
AATCCGCCTTCGCCGTAACACTCGAATCCTCTGCCTCCTTTACAATATCCTTTATAATCCATCTTCACCTCCCTATCTAAAGGAAAGGTTCTCTTTTGTTCGTGCTCCTGATGCTCTCTGCAGATCTCACCTACGCTCAAATCTTAAATTTCCTTCTCACAAAACCGGTTTATATTCATCCTCTTTCACCGTGCATGCAGTCAGACTATGGAACTCACTTCCGCCTGGTATCAGGGACAGTAAAACTATCACCACTTTTAAAAAGCAAGTCCGTGGACACTATTTTTTTTTTTATTTTTTTTTTTGTTGCCTACGGATTTTTAGTTTTTGAATAATTTAATTTACTTTTTATTTATGTGAATATTTTGTTGATTCAATGTGAAAAACATTTAAATTTCAACCTTATTGTTCTACAACTTTAATTTGTGTTGATTATTAAGAACTTACTATTGTTTATTTTAATATTTTGAACCTGTTATAATTTGATTGTTCTAAAACTTTAATTTGTGTTGATTATGTAAGTACTTACTATTTCTGTTGTTTATTATTAATGAATAAAACTTGATATGGTATTTATTTTATAAAAAAATAAATGTCAAATTAGGTAAAAATCGATTAATTTAAAAAAATCGATTATTTTCTTGAGAAAAATCGATAATTTACTAATCGATTTTTCATGCTAAAGAAAAAATCGATTAACTAAAAATCGTTTTTTTATGTACAATGTCACATCCCTATGTCGCACTGAACGACGCCGTATATGAAGCTGCGTGCAACGCGGCGGATGCAGCGCCGAGTGAAGCTGCGTGCCACGCGGCGGACGCAGCGCCGAGAGAAGCCACGCCACGCGCGTCGCTCGACGCCCCGCGTGTCCTTAAACGAGCTCCTACATTTCTATATGTTTGATTTTGCGCGTGACTCTACGCGGGCCGCTTCACGCGCCGCCTGACTATAAACGGTCAAATCGCTTTACGCGCCGCAAACAGCAGGCAGTCACAACCTGCGCCTGTCCATTTAAACACGGCAATACGGCTCACAACGTATTACGTGGGACAAATTATAAAAAGGTGAAATGTGGGCATATAATATGCCTCTGCCTACCCCTTCGGGGATAAAGGCGTGATGATGAACCAAGAATCAGACAAATGTCGAGTAAGGAAATGTTACCAGATTAGCATATTTACCTAGTAGTGCCATTGTTGCTTGATCATTGGTAATTCTTTGGAACAATGATTCAATCCTCTTTGAAATTGTCTCAGTCTGGGTCAAGCTATCAGTGAAAAACGATGGAATTAAGTTTTAGCTACTTTAGATAAAGGGTTTGGGGAGTTAGTGTTCTGGGGCGACGGATAAATTAAAGTCGATATACGAACTATAATATTTATTGACCGAGTGCCTTACATTGAGCGGCAAGTGACGCTGTAGACAATTACTAGTCACGGGTGGTTGTCTACTCTGTACTGTCTGTACTGAACTGACTTTAGTGGTGGTTAATAAAGCATATAGCAACATTATAAAGCATGCTTTCTAAACATATAGCAAATGCTATGACGGCTGTCCGTTATTGCTAAATGCTATCTACGATTTACAAAACGCTCATAGCAGGCGTGCGCCGTCGTCGCAGTGCGCAGCACCGGAATATCGCGTGCTCGGTTTATAGCATTTAGCAATAAAGCATCTAGGAGGCAACGTGGTATCCAGTCGCTTACACGGTAACAATTGCTGTCGGTCGCTCGGCGTGTGTTTTTGTTTCGCACCGTGCGCACTTTGAACTTACAATCTCGGACGTATATTAAGTACCTAATAATAAGTAGGTAGTTTATGCAAGAACTCTTTTCGAAACTACTGTTAATGCGTTATTTTGTTTGTCGTTGATTTATTATAATGTTATACTTTCACAAAAATATTAATTACCTACACCTATTTTTTTACGTTCATGACATTTCATTTAATTATTTATCAGTAAATGCATCAATTAAAGACAGTTCTAAGCCTACAGTCCAAGAGCAATTTCATTTCATTGTATTTTATATACATATAGTCACGCCTTTAATTCCCGATGGGGTAGGCAGAGGCATATAATATGTCCACATTTCACCTTTAAGATTTTGTCCCTGGTAATAGATAGTGAGCCGTATTGCCGTGTTGAAAAGGACAGGCACAGGTTGTGACTGCCTGCTGTTGAAATTTTTTAAGCCGCCTCATAAAGGCCTTCAACCTGGTTTAACACCTGCCCTTTTAATGGCAACCAGGACCAACGGCTTAGCGTGCCTTCCAAAGCACGACTAGGCTCAAATAAATGTCACAAAGTGGTCACATGGGTGGTTCTAGTAGATATTTGAAAGAACGAAGAAGAAGAAAGAAAAAGAAAAAAGGGCCTCGTGACTGACAGACAGACCAACAGACCCGTTTTTCAGCTTTAGGTACGAAACTCTATTAGAAAGCACGCTGTCAATATTTAAGAGTTGTGATTAAATATTAACAGTCCGTTCGATCGTGCCCGCATAAATAGAGCATGCTATAAAATCGCATGAAATACAGCATGCTATAAAAATAAAGCATATATCATCTAGCAAGTTATTGCTTTATAGCAACTTTAAACATTACTAACTTAGGTAAAAGCTTACACTAAATTATATATCGCTAAGCGCGTTACATGGGCAGGTACATTCGCGTACATTGCCGTTACAAGGGCGAGAGGCCGGGATAGCTTGAAAGTACGAGAAGCATAAATGATAAAACTGGAATATTATAGAGTCTTAGGATGAAAGAGGATTAAGTTTGTTTAGGTTCGAGATGACGGAGGCCCAGGGCGCTACGCACGATTCGTCCAGATGAGGCCAGTGGCGCCGTGAGTCGGCTCCGTTAATAAATAACACACATACATCACCCAATACATCCCGAGGGTGTCGTAAGAGGCGACTAAGGGAACACTTTCGCAAAAAGATCCATTGCTTAGAGAAGGAAATCTCGGAATGAAACCGGTTGTCAGTAAAATGACAGTCGTTAAGCCAAGTTGAAGGCTTTATGAGTGGCTTGAAAATTTTCAACTGCGGGTCGCGGCGACCTGCGCCTGTCCATTTCAAAACGGCCATAGGCTCACCACCTATTACGTGGGACATAAAACAATAAGGTGAAAAGTGGGCGTATACTATGCCTCTGACTACCCTTTCGGGGATAAAGGCCCGACTATATGTATGTATGTAAATAACACATAGGTTACATTTATATATTTCAAGACACCCGACAGCGATCATCATAAATTTAAGCATGTAGATCTGTCACAGATACTACACCAGGTCTAAGTCAGAATACAATATTAGGAAGAAGTCAGTTCAACTCAACTATACAAAACAAGGATGGGCGAAGTATAAATCTATGATATCATAAATCTATGATATCAATCGTGCAGTACAGTTTCCATATACGGTAACCTATATAAAGGAAAGCCGTGAGTTGTTATTGTTCACACGAACACAAGGTCTCTAAGGTTGTCTGCCATTTATTGGTGCTATATAAGGCCGAGCATAGCGTATTGAGCTCATTTGTTGCCAGGCTGTCTTGAGGATCCCTAGTATAAAGGGGAAATACTCGTCGATTGTCACTTTGTACTCGTATTTTTTTTAATATTCAGCTCGCCAAATTGACGTCGCCACCAGCCTGATGGAAAGCCGTGGCGCATCTAGCGATTGGGGGCCACTTATGACAGTGGTCCTCAAGTTGGCAGCCTTGTGATGTGCCTCTTCACGCTCCTCTTAAAGAACCCGGAATTGTAAGATGAGGGAAACACGTGTGCGGGCAGGTCGTTCCATGTTTTTATAGATGTAGTTGTATAGCAAATTGCACATCACTAACTATTTGGAGAGTAACAGTAGGCGCACACTGGGCGACATGTCGTGGCAACAGGCTGTGGGCTCCAAATTACATATATTTTGTTCAAAGCTCCAAACACTGGACGACATGTCGCCAAGTCTGTCACCCAGTGTGCACCTACTGTAAGGTATCACTACCAGTACTATAAAGCTTTCGTCATTTCTCCGTTATAATTATAGTAGTACTAGCTGTTCCTCGCGGCTTCGACCGCGTAGAAGTTCGTTAACGCGAAGTTGTTATATCGTAAAATCATAACCTTCCTTTTGCACAGTCGGTTAAAAGTAGCCTATGTCCTTCCCAGGGCCTCGAACTATCCCTATACCAAATTTCGTCTCAATCGCTCCAGTCGTTTAGACGTGAAAGCGTAACAGACAGACAGACAGACAGATAGACAGACAGACAGAGTTACTTTTGCATTTATAATATTAGTAGGGATTATAGTAGTAGTAGTAAATGTAGACGTGAGGTAGGACGACGCCCCGCTAGATGGACCTACGATCTGCAGCCTTGAGCGCTAGTGTAGTTTCAAAACTATAAGCCCCGCAAGTTGGTAATGCGCTGGAACCTTGTCATAATGACAGCTAAGTGACGTCATCGTGACGTAGCGCGAGCGCGCGCTGGCCTCGCGAAGCTACGTACGGTTTTTTTTTTAGTACTGACTGCTCGACAAACATACGTCACCAAGTGGTCACCAAGATGGCCGCCAAGCGCAATATCAACGTGCGGGGCTTATAAATACCAAATGAATAACTCGCCGCTGTGGCAGCGCTGTCTACAAGGCTGTTTCCTTAGAGAATGGCACTGCTGGATAAGGACGCAGGGATTGACTTGATGTAGGAAGGTGCGGGACCGTTGTGGCTTAAATTGGGAGAGACCTACTTCCAGCAGGGGACTGCCATAGGTACCAGCTTGTACTCACAGTATGCCTCTGCCTAACCCTTCGGTATACAGGACTGTGTAACATGAGCTCATAGAACGTAACTTCAACATTAAATATGACTCTTGTATTAATTGGTTCTGCTATAAAAAATTTTAATAAAAAATAGAACCGACTTCATATAAATCCTTAAAAATAAAATTTACCTAGCACATAGTAATACGTATTTTGATTTATCAGATTTTATTCAATATCATATTGAAGTCGGCGCCAAGTAAACCCATAGGTTTAGGTAGGTATTATTAATGGCACCAACTTCAATATTATATTGAATAAAATCCGATAAATCCAAATACATATTACTATGTGCTAGGGAAATTTTATTTTTAAGGATTTATATGAAGTCGGTTCTATTTTTTATTTAAAATTTTTATTTTTTTATTTTATGTGACGGGTGGACCGAAAATATTTCTATCTAGGTGTAAAGTTCTCATCAACACAAATCAATCAAGCCGAAACACAAGGTAACTGCTGTAAATCGTTAAGGAATTCCCTCGACTGTCTTTCAGTTCCATCATCAGATCGACTTCAGACCTTCATTGAATTTTAGTACATTAAAGCACTTAATCAAAAAGTTAACAAACGCACTAGTTGTCCCTACAATTTTCGGTGGTTGCCCTCAATTTCTCCTGATTTCCAGCATCAGATCCTGATACCCTGGATATGGGACCACCTCAGAAGTAGCCTCTTTCAAACGAAAAAAGAATTTTCAAAATCCATCCATAATTGGCGCCGCTATCGCGTAACATACATACAAAAAAAAAAAAAAAAAACATAGCGTACGAATTGAGGACCTCCTCCTTTTTTTGAAGTCGGTTAATAAAATTAATAATTACATTTATTGTTAAAAATTACAGAGAAACATAATTATTACATATCTATATTTACATTATTACTATCTAAACTAAACCTAAATAAGGCCCCCGTGGCATTGTGCCCAAAAGACTAGCAGCATTCCCCCTTTGAATAGCAATGCCTATTCGTTGAGCGAGAAAACTGCCAGCCCTTGGGTCACCAGTTGACTCCACAAGGCGCTTTTTCAAATTCTTGAAAAATTTTTGCGCATTGGGACCCCATGGACCTAGGGTCTCGACACCGACTGGACAAAAACGATACGATGAGTCGAGACCCTTATATTTATTAATTTTAATATTTTCAGCCGCTTCCGCTGCTGCACTGGCTTTTAATTTTGTTTTAGGAAGATGGGACGGGGCTAGAGTGTCAACACAAGTTGCATCCCACACCAGGACCCGACCCATCTCCCACGGTATCAAAGTTATACCATCCGGTCTCTTGCCATCGTCCCTGAAAACGCCGTTTGGCTCTAAGAGCGCAGGCACATTGGCGGTGGCAAGAGCACGGCGGATGATGTCATTCAGCGCAGCGTGGCGTGAGAAGCGGCCTGCGCTCTTTAAACATGAAAGACCATGATGCCCCAAAGTGTCAACGTTAAAACCGCAGGGGCATCGATGTGGAGCGCAAAGCGTGACGCCAAGTCTCAAACCAACTGAAATTCTTAGGATGTCCGGTTCCAAAAAAGTTCCGGTGTTGGCTGTAGGGAAAGCTTTCAACCAATCACCGGATTCCTTTCTACTGAGCGCTAATAATCTGGCCCGATCCGGGCCTAAGCTAGCATTTAAAAAGGAGTCAAAGGTTAATTTTGACATAGCGTCGTCCCAGCTCCGTTGTAAATTTGGATGGGTGGGTAAATTTTGTCCCGGACAAGCCATTAGCCAAGCATTCTTGGCATCTGTAAGGCCAGTCGTCTCATAGTCTGTAAGACAATTCGTCAGAATTTTACCTACGAGACTCGACGTGGCATGTACAGATGACAAAAAGGCTGGCAAAGCCACACTAGAAATTTTGCGGATCCCTAGCCCACTATATTTAATGGGAAGAGATGCCTGGGACCAAGATTGTTCGCTCAGTTGTATATTGAGAATTGATTCCAAAGAAGATTTGATTAGCGAATCAATAGAAAATAAATGACTTTGATGTTTCCAAAAAGGACAACAGCGAAGCAAATAAATAGATTTGGGAACAAACATACAAAATTTTAGAATTGTGATTGCGTAATGTGAACTAATAGAATGTAGCCGATCTACATTGGATTCAAATTTTGAAATTTTTTGTGCTATTAACTCGGGAATAGCATCTTCAAATATAGGGGACCCTAGGAGGTAAAGATTCTCTCTGCTAACAATTTTAATATTCGGACATAGGGAATTGAATTTTTCAACGAGTTCCGAATTAATGTGATTATTATGAATATATAATTCACACTTATTAAAATTTAATTCCAAACCAATTAAATGAAATTTATTTTTAATTTCTATAAGATCTGACAGAACAGAAACTGCATCACCTCCAAGAGTCCCGAAAAAATAAAATTAATCTATTATATAAAAATAAGTCGGGTTTTCCTTCCTGACGCTATAACTCCAGAACGCACAAACCGATTTCCACGGTTTTGCATTCATTGGAAAGGTCTCGGGCTCCGTGAGGTTTATAGCAAAGAAAATTCAGGAAAAAATTCAACAGAAAAGCGGGAAAATCATTTTTCACATACAGCGCCATTGCGGGCGAAGATGCGGGCATCAGCTAGTTTTATTTAAATCTATTCTATTGACTAAGTTTGGTTTCAACGACAATGTTTTGCGTGCAATAAAATTACTTACTTAATAGATCTAATAAGAGTCTGTCCATTTCGAAATCATCTGTTTTCATGTAGGTAGATGTGAGAAAATAAAATACCTTTCGCTGTTATTAGGAGGAGTCTTTAGGCGCGCTGAGGCATTTTTGGTAGGGAAAATCTTGTACATAATGTGTTGTATTAGTGATTAGTGTATACAAAATACACAGATATACACTAACACGCAGTTTTTGTCAGTCTGCAGTTTCTGGCAGCAGCAAGATTCGATTGAGAAGACAGCAACAGTCCACCCTTGTTTTGCGCGTGGAAATCTTCGCTTGGATCGAGTTGTAAATTCTATAGCTGCTGTCCGCCACTCCTCTCAAAAGGTGAATTTCCCCACGAAAAATTGTTCCGGGGATAAGCGCAATTGAGAAGCAGACATTCAAACATCTTTACAAACTTTCACAATACATTACTAGTAGGATCCTAGCTTTAATGTTAGTATGTCCAGTTCCGTAATATTCCCGATTTTAAAACATAACAAACGGCAGATCGCAGTAAAGGAGAAGAGTATTATTAGCACACCTACATTTGAGTACACCCGATTTCACACATCGTCATTAATTACGCGCCTACCTTAAACGCATAGCAATAACTCGATACATCTAACGTAGAAACACAATAGACAGATAATCTAAACAATCTACAATGCGCGCCAGCTGATATTCTAGGCGCGGGGCAACGACCGGATCAAACACTAAGTGACGACGAAGATGCGACACACTTTACATCAGTCAATCAAATCTGCCCATCGCAGTCTTCAGCTGGATTTAAGTGTCTTACAATAATTTTTGGAGGATTTTAAGCAGTACTGTTACCATGTTGATAAGACAGGTTGGCAAAGGGTTTTGAAGAGCTTTCCTTGCCTTTACCATGACCTAGTTCACTAGACGCTGTTAGTCAGCAGAACCACTACAGGTGAGGCTGCTTTGGGCCCGGAAGTATGCACCCTTACATGCTTCTTTGTTGTTAGTGCGGAAAAATAAACGACATCTACTGCTAGGAGATCTTACTACATCTTGGGGTACATTTGAATGTATGCTAGAGATATTTTCCGCCTCAGCGCCAGCATTCGTAGTCGGACCTTTCAATTTTTGTATCCATATTATTTCAAGTGCAAATCTTTTTTTTATCTTGAGGAAAATCCTACATGGATGCTATGCCTGGATCCTACCGACTAAAAACCACACGTATCCTACCTAACAGCCTGCGGTTGGGATCCCCGGGTATGCCCTCGGTAGGATACCGGGACTTGTGCTAGTTATTTCTGATTTCTATTAACCTATTCTACTCAACTAATAAGATGATAACCGTGCGCATAAAATAAACCCTTTCATATATTATAGCAAAAATGAAACATAATTCTAACTAAATTGGATTAGCTAAACCAGCTATTTCTATAATATTGATTCTCAGTTGGTATGATTGTAATAGAACAAATTGCAATTCTAACAAGACGTATCACTATTACAGTCTTTATCATTTTGATTCTAGCTTTATAGCCTTGCTTCAAAACCCCGGGTTCACTATAAAATGATTTCATGCTGTATTGAGAACAAAGTGAATATATATGTATGTAATATACAATTCTATGAGGAATTTACTATCTGATAGTACATATTCTATGCACAAAAGGTCACGAGTTTGAATTACAATACACTTGTTCTCAGTAGACTACAAGTTTTCCAATTTTCTGTTCAACTATTTCAATATACCTAACTGAAACAAGTTCTATGTTCTATTTTAAACTTGTTCTTTGGTATTGCGGTTCATATGAGAATCGAGAAAAGAACTGGCAAAATTTTTATTTTCAACCGTTTTCTTCTTCATTTTCCAGTAGCTTTCAAAGATTTCTCGAATTTGGAGTTAAAGGTTCGCTGGAAGCAGCATGAATTGGGACTTTTATTTCCAACCTCGCAAGGATGCGTGCTCGCATCCCGTCGATTGGTCAGCAATTCCACCACTTGTCGTCATGGTTGGCTTGGATCGTAAAGATCTGGGTGCCTTTCGCATGCAAATACTGTAATTAAACTGCTAGGGTCAAAGGGGAAGATGAAAACTAAGGATACATAGCCAAACAGTCACTTATCGATACCATAAACCATACTCTCGCGACGCTAGAATACTGATAACAAACTTATTACAGACATTTTCTAACCTCCTACATTGCTAGAAATGCGTTTCCTATTGACTGTGGTGTCGATGCCAAGTGAAAAGTCAAACGTATTGATAATATTATAGAGTGCGATAAAAGTTTAAGGCTAAGGTCACACTGTAACTGCCTAGCTAGTTGCTGAGAGCCAAGTGACCCGTTTAGTGACTTGATCCTAGCGAACAGACGCATTGCGAACTATCATAGCGAGTGCATGCGACGTGCTTAGCTAGATGCCTGAATAGTCTCGCGAGTCACCTGGCTCTTATCACTAAGCGAGGCTCCTATAGTGAGACTTTTGGCGAAAAGTTTAAAGAGCTTGTTTAGTTGAGCGGACTCCGGAATCTACAATACCAATGGAGCTCACAATAAAAAAAAAGTGTGTGCGTGAAACATTTACGCGCGATTGAAGTAAAACTTCTTTGCCATTGATGGCATCAAATGTTATATTAATATCATTCATTAAAATTTTGAATTCAAAATTCAAATAGCGTTACTTCCGTCAGAAAAAAATCTGAGTTACTCCCTAGGTCGTCCCTAAAGAAGTTTTAATTAAAAAAATAGGTTCAGATGACGCATTATCGAATTACAATATAAATTATCATATCATAACGTTACTCTTCATCATCCGTAAGTACAATAATAGTAATATTCAGAAGACCAGCAAAATGGTGTACCACCAAAACAAATAAATACCAAAATCCCGTTCGCTCTAACTTTGCCGCTGGCGTAGAGGCGTATACCCGAATTGTTAATTATACGAAGTAAATTGACAGTAGCTAATGTCACTTCGTCATAGAAAATACGCAACACTACAAGAAGAAGTGACATTAGTTGCTGTCAATTTACTACCTCTAATCAAAAATTCGACTTTAGTATAGAGCCGAGCGGCAAAGTTAGAGCGAACGAGCAGTACATTTTAAAACACAACATGCTAATTAATCGACAAGTTTACAAACGAGTGCCACTACTGCCATTAATTATGCATGCCTAAAGATCTGGGTGCCTTTCGCATGCAAATACTGTAATTAAACTGCTAGGGTCAAAGGGGAAGATGAAAACTAAGGATACATAGCCAAACAGTCACTTATCGATACCATAAACCATACTCTCGCGACGCTAGAATACTGATAACAAACTTATTACAGACATTTTCTAACCTCCTACATTGCTAGAAATGCGTTTCCTATTGACTGTGGTGTCGATGCCAAGTGAAAAGTCAAACGTATTGATAATATTATAGAGTGCGATAAAAGTTTAAGGCTAAGGTCACACTGTAACTGCCTAGCTAGTTGCTGAGAGCCAAGTGACCCGCTTAGTGACTTGATCCTAGCGAACAGACGCATTGCGAACTATCATAGCGAGTGCATGCGACGTGCTTAGCTAGATGCCTGAATAGTCTCGCGAGTCACCTGGCTCTTATCACTAAGCGAGGCTCCTGTAGTGAGACTTTTGGCGAAAAGTTTAAAGAGCTTGTTTAGTTGAGCGGACTCCGGAATCTACAATACCAATGGAGCTCACAATAAAAAAAAAGTGTGTGCGTGAAACATTTACGCGCGATTGAAGTAAAACTTCTTTGCCATTGATGGCATCAAATGTTATATTAATATCATTCATTAAAATTTTGAATTCAAAATTCAAATAGCGTTACTTCCGTCAGAAAAAAATCTGAGTTACTCCCTAGGTCGTCCCTAAAGAAGTTTTAATTAAAAAAATAGGTTCAGATGACGCATTATCGAATTACAATATAAATTATCATATCATAACGTTACTCTTCATCATCCGTAAGTACAATAATAGTAATATTCAGAAGACCAGCAAAATGGTGTACCACCAAAACAAATAAATACCAAAATCCCGTTCGCTCTAACTTTGCCGCTGGCGTAGAGGCGTATACCCGAATTGTTAATTATACGAAGTAAATTGACAGTAGCTAATGTCACTTCGTCATAGAAAATACGCAACACTACAAGAAGAAGTGACATTAGTTGCTGTCAATTTACTACCTCTAATCAAAAATTCGACTTTAGTATAGAGCCGAGCGGCAAAGTTAGAGCGAACGAGCAGTACATTTTAAAACACAACATGCTAATTAATCGACAAGTTTACAAACGAGTGCCACTACTGCCATTAATTATGCATGCCTAGTCTATGGAGGCGGCCAATTGCATGCCTGGCGCTATGCCAATGACAGAACAATTTTATTAAAAACTGTAAGCAAGCATTGCAGACATCTGTCGTTCGGTAGACATCATGCTTAAATATAACTGTACGAGATAAGTGGTCCCATTTGGCAGTAAGCTTATACGATATTATTCGGGCTTTTTTATGTCATACGGTGGAAAACGAGCACACGGTCCACCTGATCACAGTACAATACTTTGTACGGAAGGAGTGTACAAATGACCGCTGGCACCCTCTTATCACTTGGGAGTTTTTTCTGGTTCTCTGTCGCTGACTTACTCATAGCAATGTGATGATCAGAAGTTCCTCGCGGAGCTGGGAGGTTAACTACTTACTGAGTTGAACTTCTATTATTATATCTTTGCCAAGCACCGAGACTCCTCTGGACCATTCTGCGACTATTTAGAGGAGCGGCGAAATACTGTGGTGGTTTAGTAATTAGTCTGACCCCTCTCCCGGAGCTTCACACAAATCCCCTCTGCTGTGGGCTATGGGGGAGAGGGTCCAACCTACTTAAATACATTCCACCGTCAAGAACCTGATGGAAATCGTAAACCTTTAATTAATTCAGTGGTTGTGGCGTAAATCATGGATTTGCTATATTAGTTTATTAGGCGCTATTAAGCGTAGGTATAATGGTTATACTTAGGTCGGTATAAGGGGTGTGTCCTTAATAGTGTCATAGTAGGGATATTTGATGGAAGGAGATATGGTGGGATGTAAGCTATATATAGGCGTGCGCATTAGTAGAATAAAAAAAAATCAGGAACTAACTAAATTTTTTATTTTACTTCATACTGTCGAAGAAAATTTACATCAAAGTAAATTATTCTGTAAAATATATTTCCACTGAAATAATCAGTGAGTGGCTTAATAGCCCAAGTATTTAACTAAATTTTTATATTTGTGAAAACGGAAGCTCTGGTAAGCATCAATTGCATTACTTAAGTTTATTTAGTAATTTAAGTGTGGGTAAAATTCAAAAAAAAAGAATATTTTAAGTAAATGTATTTTATCAGGCAGGCGTTGTGAAATTTAGAAAAGGGGGTAATGTTCTTTGTATATTAAATGTTTTAAAATGGGGTTAAAAATAATAGTAAGGGAAAGTTTAGGGAAATCTATGCTTGAAGAGGGTGTATATAAAATATATTGTTTGTTCTTTTCAGAATGAGCTTCCAAGTTAAGATTTAAAAAAAAACCTGCCTATACCTACCCTTAAGCAGCTAGTTATTGAAGATATAGGCGTATAGCCGTATTTTACATATCCTGGATAAAGGAAGTGCCAACCCAGAATCCGGATGAGTACATAGATTTTTAAGTTAGATATAAGTTTATTACTGGTGAATTGTAATAAAAATATTATTACCTACTCTGAATTCTTGCATTTATTGACTCCAGGACAAATTACCTTACCTAAACTACTGAACCGCCTGGGAACTCTTGGGATCACTCTGGACTTCCCAGAAGTGTGTCATGGCGCCCGAACTTAATTAATTGTCCTGGTAGTTGATAGCTTGTGTGCGGTATTACAGATTTGCTGGGTCTAGTGACTCCTAGGTAATTAATAATTTTTTGTTGTAAGGTGTTTCCCGCTAGCAGGTAGCCTCCCCCGAAATTTGTGCTACTTCAAGGAACAGACGCCCTTGGCCTATGCGAGTCTGGATGCCCGAAATTTGAACATTTTTTTGCATTTACATAAATTTTTGGCTAAACGGGTATTCCGAAATTTGAAAATTTGCTAACATCATTTTTATTAACGTAGCTTGTCCCCAAATTTAGTTACAGTTATTTTTACTTGAAACTGTAATAGTAGAATATCTTTTATTATATAATTGTTGGCTTATAGTCATATTCATATTTTGTATTGTTCATCGTAAGGAAACAATTCTACCCTCATTGTTTTTGACAATTCCTTGTAATAAATTTAACGCAAAAAATATACCCACATTGATAAAATTGTTACGAACCTTATTGTAGAAGTAAAATTGTTGTTAATGTTTTAAAGATATTTAATGCAAAACATTCACGGTAGGTTTTGTTTTGTATAATTTGTGTATTGTTTCAGGAAAATCTGAATGATATTGTAGTTCTATGTGAATAGAGAAAGTGATTTGTGTATTAAAAATTGTGAGTGATTCGGTGCTTACCAGAGCCGTTTAATATGGATATCAATAAAATTAGGTATTTCTTGCTCAATAAAAATGAATTAACGTATGAATTAGTTATTCGCGGTTATGAGCCGGTTTCTACAGTTATAATAGTATGGGGTTCTTTAAAAAGGGTCGTAAATGGGTTTTACAGGGTCGGCAGCATGAGTTTGTCGCCTATGGTGAGGCAAATGTTCATAGGCTGCGGTGACCGCCAGTCCTTCTGGTGGGCCCTATGTTTGTTTGCCACCTTCATAAAGTTATATATTTTCTATATTGATAGCCACCTTAGTAATATAAAAAAAATTTGGGATAGATAACAAATTTCGTCAGTAAAATCAGTCCAATAATGCTATATAATAGTTAGTAATACGAACATTTAAACTTAATAATTACAAAGAATAATTAATTATAATCATCATAAAATTATTCCAAAATGGTGTAAATTGTAAATTGTAGTATCATTTTATTTTTCTCATAAGTATGGGTAGTTGTGAATATCATGTGAATATCGTTAGGGTTCTTAAAGACTGCATTTCATCACATAATTCCACAAGTGTAAGGACAGGATACAGTTTTAATGAATAATGTTGAGATTTAGTGTAAAATAAAGCTAAATTCTCTTGTATATAAGAATTGCGTCATCATGTGATTGTATTGATGACACAAGTTTGCATGAGTGTTTTATGAGCGGGAAATGTATGAGATGTATGAATGTATGAAAGGTATGAATATGAGAGTATGAAAGGCACATTATTCAAAGGAATGGGTGAGTCCGATGAATTATGAAAGTTGAAATAGTCAGTAGTAACTTTGCATACAAATAAACTGCATCGCTAAAAAAAAAAAAAAGATATATGTCCCCTATTCTAGAACAAAATTAACTTCATTTTATTTTTAGATTTTTATCAAGTTAAATTAAAGTAAGTAAGACAAGAATAGCAATGTCAGGTCAATTATTTAAAAATGAGTCTTGATTTTCTTTTGGATGTTGTCGCGGACAGTCAAACATACACGAGAAATTTAAGTCAGTGTGTAAGAGACCTTATAAATAATTGTGAAAATTTATGAGGGTACCTCGAAATATTGTTAAGCTTGAGGTCACATTGTGAATTCATTGTCATGATAGTGAAAGTTGTGTACGTGCCGTGAGTTTATAAAAGTACAAAGTATTAAGAATTACAAAGTTATGAAAGTTTTATGCACATGCATTATGTTAATAGTGATGCATACGTTTTGAAAACGTTATTACATATTGGATTTGGATTTCAGTGAAATGTTAAGGTTGGTAAATGTGATTTTTTTTTCTGGGTTGTTTGTATATTTTTGGTTAGAATTCTGGTAGGATGATTCTGTAGGTGTATTCAGTGCTATATTTCTGTTTCTTGGTTTTTTTGTAGTAAATACTGCCACTCGGAAGCGGTAAGCTTGCCCTCGCAGATTTACGTGGTACTATAGGAAGCTCTTAAAGGCTTGCTTATCATATGCAAATATATTGCATTCAGTTATATAGACATATACAATGTTATTACATCGTTGTATATGTTGTTATATAAATTTTCTTCTCTGAGACGGTTATAGAAATCTCAGTCTTCAATTTAAGCCATATTCTATATTACATTCAGGCGGTTCGTATTACCTGGATTTCTTAATATTAAGCCTTAAATACGTCTTTTCTTCTATCTATCTTGTGAACACCATCAGAGTTACTCTATTGGAATATTTAAATTATTTATTTTGGGGAGACATTATCTAAGTAATACAGTTGTTATAGATTGATTGTTATATACTAATTCAAATTTTTTAAATTGAATTAGTATTCTTAAATTTTGTCTATAGGGACAAAATTTTCTCTTGGGGAGGGGATATTGTGGCGTAAATCATGGATTTGCTATATTAGTTTATTAGGCGCTATTAAGCGTAGGTATAATGGTTATACTTAGGTCGGTATAAGGGGTGTGTCCTTAATAGTGTCATAGTAGGGATATTTGATGGAAGGAGATATGGTGGGATGTAAGCTATATATAGGCGTGCGCATTAGTAGAATAAAAAAAAATCAGGAACTAACTAAATTTTTTATTTTACTTCATACTGTCGAAGAAAATTTACATCAAAGTAAATTATTCTGTAAAATATATTTCCACTGAAATAATCAGTGAGTGGCTTAATAGCCCAAGTATTTAACTAAATTTTTATATTTGTGAAAACGGAAGCTCTGGTAAGCATCAATTGCATTACTTAAGTTTATTTAGTAATTTAAGTGTGGGTAAAATTCAAAAAAAAAGAATATTTTAAGTAAATGTATTTTATCAGGCAGGCGTTGTGAAATTTAGAAAAGGGGGTAATGTTCTTTGTATATTAAATGTTTTAAAATGGGGTTAAAAATAATAGTAAGGGAAAGTTTAGGGAAATCTATGCTTGAAGAGGGTGTATATAAAATATATTGTTTGTTCTTTTCAGAATGAGCTTCCAAGTTAAGATTTAAAAAAAAACCTGCCTATACCTACCCTTAAGCAGCTAGTTATTGAAGATATAGGCGTATAGCCGTATTTTACATATCCTGGATAAAGGAAGTGCCAACCCAGAATCCGGATGAGTACATAGATTTTTAAGTTAGATATAAGTTTATTACTGGTGAATTGTAATAAAAATATTATTACCTACTCTGAATTCTTGCATTTATTGACTCCAGGACAAATTACCTTACCTAAACTACTGAACCGCCTGGGAACTCTTGGGATCACTCTGGACTTCCCAGAAGTGTGTCATGGTTACAAATTATTAAATACTAGCGGACGTCACGCGGTTTCACCCGCGTAGTTCCCATTCCCGTGGGAATACGGGAATTAAATATAGCCTATGTTCACCGCAAAGAATTTAGCTTTCCAAAAGTGAAAGAATTTTTCAAATCGGTCCAGTAGTTCCGGAGCCTATTCGTTACAAACAAAAAAACAAATCTTTCCTCTTTATAATATTAGTATAGATGTAGTACAAGGTTTGTGTAATATAGGAAAAAAGTTGTAAGATTTCTAGAGTTACATTGCAACAAGTGGTATAACATTCAACAATGCAATCATTCCAGAATCGACATAGATTTTTGGAGTCGCAAAAATGACAATGCCCAAAAATGACATTGGAAAATAATACGATTGCGAACTATCGGTAAAGCGAAATGATGGCCAATCGTAGTTTCGAGATCAGCTTAATGAAGTCGAGATTTGTAACTTATGGTCGCTAAAATTGGCATTGAGTTCAGAGAAACACGTGTCTTAAAACTGTAAACTCTCGATTTTATGATATAGTAGAGTTTTTTTTTGAATCTGTAACTTCTGGACACGATTCTCTTCAGGAGTTCTTTAGAGCACTTGCCCTCGAATAAGTAAATACTAGATTCGTCTTCAAATATTACAAAGCTATTCAAAATATTGCTAAAACGGTTACAAAAGATAATAATCATTAAAATAATACAAATGTTATGTAAATGCAACTAAACAGCGCAGCCCACGCCAGCATTGTGTAAAATTGTTGTACGCACCAGCTGCTACGGTTGAAAGGTATTTCAGTTATATTATAATTCATGTTAAAAGTACCTATTGTTCATTTCTATTTATGATAATTTCAATGGTACTAAATTGTGAAGTAATTGGCTATGAAGGTTGTAGTTTCAGAATGTATTTTAGGGATATTTTTAACCTCAACTATAGTCTCGTAGATAAAGAAGTACATTTTGACACACACGTATGTCCATGAAGTATTAACACACATACATCTGCCATTTGTCAGAATTAAAAAAAACCGGCCAAGTGCGAGTTGAACTCGCCCATGAAGGGTTCCGTAGCAGCAAGTAACATAGTATAAAAGTTATTATAGTTCGTTGTAACTTTCATTGATGTTTTAACACGTTCGCAGTGGTAGTGATTTTTCTCGGCGAAAATTGCGGTTTATGACGTACTTATTAAAAAAAGACTACCAACTCGGTTTCGTTCATACCAATTTTCGTTGGTAGATTTTATGGCAATGTACATTATATATTTTTTTTAGATTTATCATTCTCTTAGTTTAGAAGTTAGAGGGGACACACACACACATTTCTCCGCTTTGGAAGTGTCTCTTGCGCAAACTATGCACTTTAGAAAAAAATGATGTTAGAAATCTCAATAGCATTTTTGAAGACCTATCTATTGATACATAACACGTATGGGTTTAATGAAAAAAAAATTTTTGAGTTTCAGTTCTGAGTATGGGGACCCCCAAAATTAACTGCTTTTTTTCTAGTTTTATACAAAAATATTGATGCGGTTTACATAATACATCTACTTACCAAGTTTCAACAGCATAGGCCTTGTAGTTTCGGAGAAAAGTGACTGTGACACACGGACGGACAGACAGACAGACATGACGAATCTATAAGGGTTCCGTTTTTGCCATTTGGCTACGGAACCCTAAAAATGAGGACTGTAATTGTCTGAAAATGAACTTTTTTTAAATCTACGAGTATTATAATAGAGATCCGTAGGCTTTAGAAATTCAGCAGAAATTCAATAACGCTTCATGTTATATTCTGTTTTTCTACAACTTTCACTGTGTCAAATTTCACATTCAATATGTTTGCAAAACTTTCCAATCTAAAAACAAGTACTAATATAGACAGAACCCTTTAAAATATAGTGCATTTTCCAATATTTCTTGGGATTTAATAGCGATATTTTATATCATTATAAACGATCTTATTCGTCATATGAAAGTGGCCCATTCATTGTAGGACTCGCATTGTTTTAAACAATTTCATGTCGCAGCATGGAGTTATGTAGTGTATGATTTTAATCGGTGCGCGTGGGCGGGCGGATGCGAGCAACTTATCGCGAGTTTGCGCAACGGTAAGGATGGGACACTGGTATCGATATTCGTTATAGTACTACTAATATAACAGAAACCTACAATTTATTAATCCTGTAATATAAATTTTAATTCAGTACTATTAGTAGTAGCCCAAGTAAGCGGGGTTAGACGCAGGCATCATAGAGAATTGAAAGACAGAAAATGTTTTTTATTTACTCAAATGTCAGTACACCGATGATGACAAACATACCGACTTAAAAATATTTTAAAAAATAATAAGACACAAAACGATAATAAAAATAAATACTAAATCAATAAAAATGTACATCAATGCACATTCCATCCGAGCAATATAAAGGCCTCGTTTAAGCATTATGTCACCTCGTGAATGAGAGCATACACTTCATCCACGCGGCGACGCTGGTTTACAAAGGAGGCCAAATTACGTGTTTGTCATTGGTCTAACGGTCTAACCTGCGGACATTCTTACTTTCGGTGTACTGTCAACATTCACTTGTAGTGTGTAAGTACCTTTATAATATCTGTATCAGCAGTTACTTACTATTGTAAACTGTTATAATTATGAGGCACTCAATAAACGTAGGTAAACCAAAGTGGTTGTATAATTTACCCAAACCCCAACATTATACATGGCGACCCTGCCAAAGGGCTCTGCTAAGGGGTCTTCTATAATGTTAACAGTTCCAGTAAAAAGTGGGAGCCAAGTTCTGTTGGGAATCCTGAAACGTATCGATAGTGGAACACGCCCCAACACTACAAAATATCGACATCGACGTAATTTAGCACTAACGCATTGTAATTGACAGCTCTTTGTTGACAACAATTAAAAAATAAAAGCGTGAAATAATTTATTATTGACACTTCATGGTTTTTTTTTTTATATTGACAGCCTCCATTGTACAGTCAGTCCATAGTCTTGACGTACCGAGTTCGCGGGTTTGAGAACGGGGGGTAACGACTTCTGGTTGATCTGCAAAAATTGGTGTTATAATATAATTAGGCGTGTTATCAATGTCTTATGTATGTAGTATTCCTACAAATATTACAAATGCTAAAGTAACTCTGTCTGTCTGTTAGTTTACACGCCTTAACCGTTGAACCGATTTTGATGAAATTTGGTATAGAGATAGTTTGAGTCTAAGAGATTCATTCAATTACTTGAACATTCCTAGTAACTAGTGATTCACCCCGTCAACAATAACAATGAAAAACTTGCAGGATTTGGAACTACCTACTAATCGAACCTATCATTGTTTACAGAGACTTCGACCAGGTTCGATTCCCAGTTATCTATACTAATATTATAAAGAGGAAAGATTTGTTTTTCTGTTTGTTTGTTTGTTTGTAACGAATAGGCTCTGGAACTACTGGACCGATTTGAAAAATTCTTTCACTGTTGGAAAGCTACACTCTTTGCGGTGAACATAGGCTATATTTTATTCCCGTATTTCCACGGGAACGGGAACTACGCGGGTGAAACCGCGTGACGTCCGCCAGTGTAGGATATTTTGATAAAAAAAATTATTGTCATTATTATGAAATCTAAAATCGAAGCCATGGTTCCTAAGAATAGATGTCGCTATCTCTCATAGTTTCTGACCTCTCTACTGACCCATTTGGAGTGATCATCCTGTATATTGTGTCCTGTTATAGACCACCAAGTAAACATTATTTTAATTATATTCTTCAAGTGTTCGGAATAGAAATTATTTACAACATTGAGTTGTAAAGGAGTAATAATAACTTTAATTTGAAATCAAAATGGCGTGGTAAGGAACTTAAAATAATATTACAAGCCATTTCTACGAGCAATAAAATCGTTTTTACAAGAATAACAAGCGCTTTATCGTTGAAAGTTAAGCAATCAGTTAGATTTAGGTACGATTAATTTTATAATAGTTGAATATTTACTAGAAGGCGCCCGAGGCTCTGCCCGTGTGGAATGTTATTTCCTTTTCCCATGGGAACTTATTCCCGGGATAAAAGTAGTCCATGTGTTATTCCAGACTAACAATCTATTCAGTTTCGCATTTTATACTAGATGGCGCCCGCGGCTCCGCTAGCGTAGATTTCAGTTCCCGTTCCCGCATCCCACGGGAACATATTCCAGGAATTAAAAGAAGTACGTAGCCCATATGTTACTCCAGACTATAGTCTACAGCCAGATTCGTTCATCTGTTAGTTAGAGCATGAAGCATAAGAAACATTCAGACATCTTTTATCTATACTTTCACATTTATATTTTAGTAATAAGTCTGAGGTTCGGCTTACACCGAGTAATTTCAAAGTGAAATCTTTATACGCGTAATAAATTATTATTGGCAGGTAGAGGAGAAATCTCTCCTGAGACTACTTAGATTTTCACGTGTGGAAATCCTCTTCCGACTGACTAAAACCACACGGTGTCCTTTCATTTGCCTAAGGCCAGGAGTCACCGTCACGGGTATGCCTTCGGAAGGAGAAGGATAACCCAGGGCTCCTAACACAAGAGTTTGACCGCCATCGCGGACTGCATAGATCGTATTTGTGAATGTGTAACAGATTTTTTTTATCGTGTGGAAATCCTACATGGATGCTATGCCGGACTCCTACCAATTAAAATCACACAGTGTCTTACAACAGTTTATAGCCAGGAGTCCCGGTTAAACCCTCGGAAGGATGTCCCAGGGTTCCCGGCAGACCTTGGCCACCATCGCAGCCTCGCCTAGGCGAGGGTTCGGGTGCTATTCCGCGTCTGGGGTGTTTGTTTGGGTGTTATCCAAATCGTATTTGCTAGCCCTTATTAAGTGGGGCCAATAAAACGACTGTCAAAGTTTGGACATCTAATTCACATCTGCCTGTTGATTGCAAGATGAAAAGTCTTATGGGTTCAAGTCAAGTTACCGACATAGTCAATTCGCATACACTACCACAAAGTCATATAAGCAGGCGGGTTTAAAAAATTCTCTTGCTATTTCTCTCAACTGCACCAGCTTACATTTGCATTTTACACGATTAAAATCCTCTAAACTACTATAAGTAATCAAATCAATGACCTCAAACGACCCCATACATAGCTTGATTTAGACAGCATCCATTGATTGCGTGCAATTAGGGGTGGCACGGAGCAGGATATTGAATTTGCACCTATACCCGACTAGGGTTACCATTTGTGAAGAAATGTATGCCTGATTTACATGGTAAAAACGCCTGATTTTCACGAAAAATGCCTGATTTTCTTGAAAATGCGGCATTATAAAAGAAACATTGCTTGAATGATTTTTAATTTGAAATCATCAATTTTCAGACACATTAGAGTAGGTAATAAGAAAATCAGGCAAATATATATATTTTTAGGGTTTCGTAGCCAAATGGCAAAAACGGAACCCTTATAGATTCGTCATGTCTGTTTGTCTGTCCGTCCGTGTGTCACAGCCACTTTTCTCCGAAACTATAAGGTCTATGCTATTGAAACTTGGTAGCTAGATGTATTCTGTGAACCGCATTAAGATTCTTATATAAAACTAGAAAAAAAGCAGTAAATTTTGGGGGTTTTTTTTTTGTCCCCCCCCTCTAACTTCTAAACTAAGAGAATGATAAATCTAAAAAAAATATATGATGTACATTGCCATAAAAACTACCAACGAAAATTAGTTTGAACGAAATAGAGCTGGTAGTTTTTTTTAATACGTCATAAACCGCCATTTCCGGTTAGTGAAGTCACTACCACTGCGAACGTGTTAAAACATCAGTCAAAGTTACAACGAACTATAAGAACTTTTATATTATGTTACTTGCTGCTACGAAACCCTTCATGGGCGAGTCCAACTCGCACTTGGCCGGTTTATTTTAAGAAATGATTTGTTTTTTAATAAATGAAAAAGGAATTCCACTGTACGTTTTCTTACTTCTAATAATAATTATCTTATGACGCCATTTTAACCAGTCTTTTTGAGTTAAAATATAGGTAAGTATACTGTATTTCAATAGCTTTGCGCAAAAATGTAAATAAACACATTTGATCCTATATTAGTTTATCCATAGTTACTTGCAATTAAGTATTCGCCCTGATTATATTCCAGTATCCAGGAGTCATACAGTGTTCTTACAATAATTTCGACACCAAATAACTGCTTTATGATAGTTTATTTTCATTTAAAATACCTACTCAGGATAGTAAAAAATTCAATGATTTGTCATACTATATTTTTCTACTCATCTGTCTTAGACAACGATTGTCAAAACATGGCATGTTTACATTATTGCCAGATCCGTTAGGATTGGATTATGCAACTCTTTACAATAAATCATCTCGCCTGACATAGAACAATGCCGGCCGGGCGCCTGATCAAGTGCTAAAATGCCTGGCAAATCAGGCGAAAGCCTGGCATATGGTAACCCTATACCCGACTGACGTTCGTAAATACGTATCTAGTATTGAAACGAGTACTAGGGATATTTCGCAGAGAGACACAGTGGCAACTGACATGCAAATGGATCAGGTTTGAATTCGGATTTTCCGTAAAAATATTTCGATGTACAATGCACTTGCAGAATTTAAAATATGTACTTATAGTAAATAAAAAAACAACGATAAATGAAACGATAACGAAACTTGGTAAACGTCGGGTAGGCAGGACTACCCCCTGCCAGATGGACCGACGACGACGACGACGACGACGAAGAAGGTTGCAGGGATTGACTGGATGCGCAAAGCGCAGGATCGTGTGTTGTGGTGAAATTTGGGAGAGGCCTATGTCCAGCAGTGGACTGCTAGAAGCTGAATTGATAGTAAATGAATTCTAAAATCATAAATTAATCTACCAAATAAGCTTTGTTTCATAGCAACATATACTGTTGTACCCACAAAATTGAAATTCAAATAGAAATAATGCAAGTTTTATTTTTCAAAACAACCGGGTTCGATTCCCGAACTGTGCAAGAGTTTTAATTGAAATCGATGTACGCAGTTTTTCTTTTCTCTAAAATCGCTGACATGGTTCCTTAGAGCAGATCTTAGTACCTATGTCTTATATTTACAAACTTGCCCGTACTGACCGCTCCGAATGTTACAACCTGTATACTGGGTGTTTCTTTTAGGGTGTCAATGTCAAGCCGCCACTAGCTGGTAGCAGGGTTCCATACCTATCGATTTAACCCCCATGTATGTTCTACGATTTTTTGTAGTTTTCGAGATATTTTTTTTTCGTTATTTTTCCACGTGGCTTTAAATAATTACAACTTCTTTTTGGTTCGACTTTTCTCGGATATTTTTTTATTATTATAATGCCTATTGATTGCAGTATTATGGACAAAATAATCTCCTTCCTAACTTTGATACAAGATGTAAAAAATTTAATCGATAATAAAAAAAATAGGGAATTATGCAGAACATTATATCTCGAAAACTACAAAAAATCGTAGAACATACATGGGGGTTAAATCGATAGGTATGGAACCCTGCTACCAGCTAGAACACCGTGTATACTGACCAGAGGGCCTAAAAAGGCAACATCGTATGTTTCATATTATGAAACGTAAAATGTTTGGTATGCTTTGTATGTTCTGTGTTTGTATTTTAAATTATATGAATTTTATGTTTCATATTATGAAACATACAATGTAGGCTTTTTAGGCCCGCAGGATTCAATAGGTCGCATAACTCGCATAGCCGGGTGCATTGGTGCAACGTGCAATCTATGCATCTTGCCGAGTCAACCGACTACCGATGTGATTGGTATGATAGGTGCCGTGTGGTTTCGGGGATAATAGAAATTTGATTGTAATGAAACACATGTATTACGCCACGGGTCAGAAGGGATTATTACTACCAAAACGTAACGGAACCGGAACTCATTAGATAACATGAACAATGCAAGGAATAGATATACTGTTTTTACACTAAGACGCTACTGTAATTGAAAATACATACATACTTATATAGTCACGCCTTTATCCCTAAACGGGTAGACAGAAGCATAGTATTTTCCCACATTTCACCTTATAGCCATATGCCCCACGTAATAGGGGGTGAGCCTATTGCCGAATTGAATTGAGAAAATACATAATTGAATATAGATGAACTGAAAAAACATCATTACCACCCAAAACCAAGTTTAATTAATATTTTAGCACTAAAATATGTATGTAAATGTGTAATTATGTAAATACAGTGAAATAACTAACCAGCAACCTAGACTACAATGCATTTATATTTACATATAGTAAATTCAATAGATTAAAAAGTTAAAAAAATATCATTACTACTCAAACCAAGTAAGTACCAAAACAGGTAAAAAATAATAATAACCTAGCAACCCATCAGACACAAACAGGCCAAACAGCATAGAGTACAATCCATTTCCTTACACGAACACGTAACTGTAATTGAGAATTGATTGACACATTAACAATAATTACCTCACAAAACAAGTCAAAAACAAACACGGACTTAACTGTAATTGAAGATTGATAGATTAAAAACATATCATTACCGCCCAAATGAAGTTGATTCAATAATTTATCACCGACACAGGGAAAAGTAACCATTAGCACAATAGATACATATAGACACAAACAGCATAGATAGACAATGCATTTCCTTACACGTAACTGTAATTGATTGATAAATTAACAATAATTACCACCAAAACAGGGTAAAAATAATAATAACCTAGCAACCCAATTAGACACAAACAGCATACAATACAATGCATTTACTTACACGAAACTGTAATTATTATCAATCACTATGCAGAAGTGTGTAAACATGTCTCGCTATAAATATAGGCCAGTTCCAGATTCACTCTTATTCCTTTGCGTTAAGGTTCAAATTCATAAATCAATTGATGTACCCTAAATACATGGATTAATTAACTATACATTATTCAATTAGTAGGTATAGTTACTATAACGTACTATATTAAAATTTAAGAGACAATGTTATTTTAGAATTTGATTATATCTAATAGTGATAACAATAGTTAAAAAAACAGTTTAGCCTCATGGGACATCCTTTCGAGGGCTTACCGGGGGCTGCCAGCCGTAGTGGTAGGAAACCGCGTCGTTTTAGTCCGTAAGAGTCCGGCATAGCATCCATGAAAGATTTTCACACGTGGAAAAAAAGATAGAGTTTATGTATCTAATAATAATATCTTTATTAGCAAGAACATTGTACAAAAGGATGTTACAGTATATGTTAGGATTCAGTGCATTATGTTCTGCCTAGATTGGGCATGCAAACAGTTACATAATTCATTATTCAATTTATACATTAAATTTTACACATTTTTCATCCCCTCTATTCGAAAAGTATCACTTTGCACCACTTTAACGGGGCGCAAAATAGCTCTTTTCTGTTAAGAGTTTTTTTTCCTAAGTGATTTGAATTTGAAACTTTTAAAAGTTCATAAAAATCGAACACAAATTGTATGGATTACTGGCTGGAACGTATAGGCTGCACGGTGCGGTGACCTGTGCTAACTAAAAAAACTGAAGGGCGCCATTTATCTCGCTGTTTTTATAGTCAGTATACCTACATATTTCATTGTATTCTGCAAATATAATAAGTTCTACATCGAGTTATAAAAGTGACAATGCATTAACTACTGAAACAATAACTATAGAAGCTAACTACGTTGTACAAAACTTGTTTTTTCTCATAGAACGGGGATGAAAAGTAGAGTATTTTTACTCGGGAGCTAATTACTTTTCCCTCGGGCGGAGTACTTTGAATCCATCGCTATGCTCGGGATTCTATTCTACTGCTCGTTCGCTCTAACTTTGCCGCTCGGCTCCATACTAAAGTCGAATTTTTAATTAGACGAAGTAAATTGACAGCAACTAATGTCACTTTTTCAGACAATGTTGCATAATTTCTATGACAAAGTGACATTAGCTACTGTCAATTTACTTCGTGTAATTAAAAATTCGGGTATACGCCTCTACGCCAACGGCAAAGTTACAGCGAACGGGTAGTAGAATCCTTCGCTTTGCTCGTGATTCAAAGTAGCGCCCTCGCAGTAAAAATACTATTTTGTTTCCTTGTTATACAATCTACTAATTAATAGACCTGATACGTTCGCAGCCATCACTGCGTCAATATCTCCGATAGATTTTCGATCCTCAACAGTTTTATTATCAGTAATTACATCAATAATTCGCCAATATTATTGGTAACAATTTATAAAGGCGTGTCAGTTGCCTCTAGACACGTTTTACGGCTGTGGTAACCCTAGATAAAATATAGCCCTAGAAAATGCTGTGTCGCCTAGATAAGGATGAAATACGTTCATTAGGTATTTAGGTGTCACTGCATCATTGTAGTAAATCTAAGGTACCTATGGTATGCTATCTAGTACTTATGTGGAAGTGGGAATGACCCAGTTAGATAGAATAGGCTTGTTTGTCAAGTTGTGTTTGTTTGTGAAGCTGTGTGACTGTTTGTTTACATCTTGCAACTTGACATACCTACGGTTGTGATCAGTACTCATATTAAAAAGGAGGCTACGTTAAAGATCTTAAATAGTCTATACTTATACATATTATGAAGAGGTAATGTCAGTGAGTTTGTGACTGTGTAAGGATAATCTCTGTATCTACTGAACCGATTTTCATAATTATTTCACCAATTACTCACGTTATTGTGGAGTGTCATAGGCTATAAATCATCACACTACATGAATAGGAGCTGAGTAGCAGTGAAAAATGTAAAACAAACGAAGTTGTGAGGGTCAGCTAGTATCCAATAAAGAAGAGAACGGCAATAAAAGAGGGTAGGGAACGTCACCCATACACCCTCGATCCATCAGTTCTAACGTAAAAAGTCAAGAATAACCTTAACTAATTAATTATTATTGCAATAGAGGAATGAGGTATCGAGGGTGTAAGTTGGGTTCCTCTCCTTCCCCTCGTCCACACCTTGTACACAACATTATAAAGAGGAAAATTTCCTCTTTAAAATGTTGTGTTTTTGTAATAAAAATAAGTGTGTGCGTGTAACCTTTACGCGCGATTGAAATAAAACTTCTTTGCCATTGACGGCATCAAATGTTATATTAATATCATTCATTCGAATTTTAAATATTCAAAATTCAAATTGTAAGCGTTACTACCGTCAGAAAAAAAACTGAGTTACTCCCTAGTCGCGCCTAAAGAATTTTTACTTCAAAATCAGAAATTAATGTGCTGATTGCAAAACTTCTTTCACCATGGGAAACTAAGAATATAGATGTGTTAAGTAGGTAGATAGTCTCTGAACGACAGCAAAGCGTCCAAAATTTTAAGCGCTAACTGTTGGCGGATAAGTGCCGATCCGCCATTTAGTGCACATTCTGTTGTCAAGGGATAAGCTTGTGTCACGTGACAAAATTTTATTGTTTAAATAGTCGAATTGTGCAATAAAAGTGTGTCGAAATTACAGAAAATATTTAAAAACAGCCAGGAATGTCTGTAAGTAACTCGAAACTTATCACAATTTTATGAAATCTATTTATTTACGCATGTCTAATTTCTTCGACTCCATCTTGACGTTTTTGTTGGTGTTGCCAGTTTCCAATTCAGAATTCCCCAAATTAAATAAGTAAAAAATTACCTAGGTATGGAAATGGAACTAAATTATTAGAGAGTCGTAAAATAAATAATTTGGAAACGGTCAAGTGTGAGTCGAGAATAGTGAAAATCGACCTATACAATTGTTCGGACTCAGTAACGAGAAACTTGGCATACTTTAAACTTTAAATTAAGGAAATCATTTAAAATACCTAAATGTGAGTTATTAATGGTGAAATCTGTACAAATGTTCTTAAGCTGAAGGGTTTGTTCGTTTGTTTGAACGCTAGGATCTCGGGAACTACTGGTTGGATTTCAAAGTCTTTTACGTTTCGTTAGTTCATTTATGGAGTTCATATTAATTTTTTCGGGTTAATTAAGAGATCCAATATGGCCGCAGCGCCGAAATCACAAAATTTCATGATGGGTATCGTTTAAGGGGTTTTTTGGTATGCTGAGTACGAATTTCGGGTTAATTTAGAGATCCAATATGGCCGCCGCGCCGAAATCACAAAATTTCATGACGGGTATCGTTTAAGGGGGGTTTTTTTTTTATACTACTTAGGTGGCAGACAAGCTTACGGCCCACCGGAAGGTTGGTAACCGTAGCCTATAGACGTTTGCAACACCAGAGGCGCTACACACGCGCTGCCGACCCGTGCGCAGGTTGTGACGACCCACAGTTGAAATTTTTCAAGCCGCCCGTAAGGCCTTCAACTTGGCTTAACGACTGTCATTTTACTGACAACCGGGACCAACGGCTTATCGTGCCTTCCGAAGCACGGAAACGCTCGTAAATAAATGTCACAAAGTGGTCCCCGTGGTGGTCACCCATCCAAGTCCGGCCATAGTAAATGTTGCTTACTGCAGTGATCGTTTACAGAACACTGAGTCCGCGGGGCCACGAGCGCTTCAAATCGTGGTTTTTGGTATGCTGAGTACGAATTTCGGGTTAATTTAGAGATCCAATATGGCCGCAGCGCCGAAATCACAAAATTTCATGATGGGTATCGTTTATGGGGTTTTTTGGTATGCTGAGTACGAATTTCGGGTTAATTTAGAGATCCAATATGGCCGCCGCGCCGAAATCACAAAATTTCGTAATGGGTATCGTTTAAGGGGTTTTTTGGTATGCTGAGTACGAATTTCGGGTTAATTTAGAGATCCAATATGGCCGCTGCGCCGTTATCACAAAATTTCATGATGGGTATCGGCCATATTGGATCTCTAAATTAACCCGAAATTCGTACTCAGCATACCAAAAACCCCTTAAACGATACCCATCACGAAATTTTGTGATTTCGGCGCGGCAGCCATATTGGATCTCTAAATTGACCCGAAATTCGTACTCAGCGTATCAAAAAACCCCTTAAACGATACCCATCATGAAATTTTGTGATAACGGCGCGGCGGCCATATTGGACCTCTAAATTAACCCGAAATTCGTATTCAGCATACTAAAAACCCCTTAAACGATACCCATCATGAAATTTTGTGATAACGGCGCGGCGGCCATATTGGATCTCTAAATTAACCCGAAATTCGAACTCAGCATACCAAAAAACCCCTTATACGGTATCCAACATGAAATTTTACAACGGTGGCGCGGCGGCCATATTGAATTGCAAAATTAACCAGAAATGCGTACTCGTACTACTATTTTTTTCCCAAAAGCATTTGACATCTTAGATCG
Organism: Miltochrista miniata; assembly: GCA_933228765.1. NCBI lineage: Eukaryota > Metazoa > Arthropoda > Insecta > Lepidoptera > Erebidae > Miltochrista > Miltochrista miniata. The sequence continues at coordinate 12,297,643 of OW121769.1, forward strand.
TGTGTCCACCTATTTTAAATACGTGCAGTGTGCAGCCGGCCAGCCGCAATAAAAAAAGCGCACTGATGTTACAATTTGTATCAAAACATTACACATTGTATTACACCTATTTTAAATACGTGCAGTGTGCAGCCGGCCAGCCGCAATAAAAAAAGCGCACTGATGTTACAATTTGTATCAAAACATTACACATTGTATCATCCGGCCTACAAGGTGCGCAAAGCGCATTGATGTTACGAGTTGTATCAAAACGATACACATTGTGTCATTACAAGGCGCGCATTGCAATGCTCGGTTCACCTCCCTCACCGGCTGTAATTCTCGACTCGTAACGTTACATTACGCGCGAATGCTCCCAGTGAGGGAGCACCTTAAAAAACAGCGGCCATTAGCCCGTCACATAATACGCGACTACGCATATAGGTCGATAGAACCGGCGAGCGAACATCGGTCGACCAGTACACTTCTTCTACTTCTTCTACTGGTTGGTGCGTAACTCTGTGGGCAATTGCCTCCCATTTGTCTTGCCATTGCGCAGTGTGGGTAACGTAGAGGAAAGGAAGCATATTTGGAATACCACTTTGTTTAAGGGTTCTTCAAACTTTTGTGTGACAGCTAGATTCGTGAGACAATCTTAAAATGGTAGCGAAACTAGCTGTTTATCAGTCTTGAATGTATTAAAACAATTGAACATCATGAGTGGGTACAATTTCAAATTTAACACAAAATGTCTGAAATCTTGTTTGGAGATCTGGTGCAGGTATTTTGGTATAGGGGTATTCATCATGCTTAGATAAGAAATGTGACGCATGATACCAAACTATCTTAGAAGAACATGTAAGTATTTTGAAAAGTAGTCTTATCATGTAAACAAACTAACTCAAATCAGTGTCTACTCTGAGTTAGGTATTCCAATCTACCTGCACTAGACGATTGGGGTATTGCAACTTACCTTCACCATTATGAAATACGGAATATTCCAATTTGTCTTCACTTATACAAAATTATTATAATTAAGTTCTGAAATCAATCAATCAATCTGAAATTTTGTGGAATGACGTATTTTGACCTCCTAGTCACAAATATCATAACGGAAATTCACGAAAACACACACACACACAAAAAACAAAAACAAAACAAAAAAGTGTTTTATTTCACAAAAATGGTGACATTGATCATTATCTATAAACTAATTGCCTAAATAATCACCTAAGTAGGTACATTACATTTAAATTCATGTTGACATGTCACCATAATGCGGAATATGGCCCCCTCTCAGCTTGTTGCTGTCTCACGGTTAACGTGTTACAGCACTGATTTTCTGAGGAGGCCAGTTGGGACAATGACGAAAGACAGTGCAACAATAAAAAATACATTTTCCCTACTTCAATACATAAAAATATAGTTAGGAACCTAAGTGCTTAAAACCAACATAAAAAAATTAAAATTAAACCTAAAAAAAAAAAGAACAGGGATGATTGCGACTAAAAATATTTTTGTACCACGTATGGCGCAAAGGCACCAACTAAATCCGTATTATACACACACCCATACACACACACACACACACACACCCACTCACACACACACACACACACACACACACACACACACACCCACACCCCCACCCCTTTTTGCCAATTTTCGTTATGATATTCGTGATTAGGAGGTCAAAATACGTCATTACACAAAATTTCAGATTGATCGGCGGTATGCGCTTTTCAGAAGTTTACCCACAAAATATAACCCTTTAACCAATAAAATAAGACATACATACAAATTATGGAATAAAATAAACATATAAAATATTAATTTGGAATAGCAATGGTGAACATTAATTGGAATACCGAATTTCGAATAACCATCACCTCATATATTCCAATTTAGCAACACGGCGTGATCCGACAGAAACTGAATTTGTAGGTTAATAAACGCGTATAACAACAAAATCTCATATAATTTATGCAATTCAATTGTTATCTAACAGATTAATTACGGTCGAAAAGAATAAAACACAGCATTACTCAAAAAAAACAGATTTAATCACATACCTTATTTTTTTCTAAAATGCGGCTTTCGGTTTCGTGTGTCTGGACGCCATATAAGAAAAATGGCTGGCTCGCTGTCAAAACCTAACTATAAGTGACAGTGTGGGCTAAGAGTTAACGTTAATATTATGAAGATGGCACTGTTGGTTTTTATAATACCTTACTATTCCAAATTGCCAACAGTATTCCACATATGCTTCCTTTCCTCTATCTATACTTTTTATATGTCATCCGCGAAAATACGTTTCAATTTGTAGAGGGCTATAAAGACCTCTTAATGTAAAATCGCCAGTTTCTTTTACGTAACTTGGCCGGACAAGCATCCGCGTATGTAGAAACATCTATAATCATACAGATAGACATTTTATATATTATTCGCGAAAATACGTTTCAAGTTGTAGAGGGCTATAAAGAGCTCTTGATGTAAATATCGCCAGTTTCTTTTACATAACTTGGCCGGACATGCATCCGCGTATCTAGAAACATCTAAAATGTCTAACTTAATCATACAGATACCTAGACATTACAATTCCATTGTATAAATTATTTCCATTTTATGATCACTTGAGAACAAAACTTTAGCATGATTAGTTTACCGAAAAAATGGGAAGTGTCTTTAGCCGGCGTCACTACACACTGACGCAAGGCGTATGTAAGACAGCACGCTCACGCACACAATCATGCGTTAGTACGGCAGTTTTTGTTGCAGTGATCACGAGGCGAGAGGGTTTCTAGGTAGTTAGTAGTAGTACCTACTTAACACATCTCTGATGGGAAAGATACCTTGAGTAACATAGGCTATAATTATGAAAAACGGGAACTACGCGGTTAAGCCACGTGGCGTCCGCTAGTTTATAATATTATGTAATTCTAATATCCGCCATGAATTGCTTGACAATATTAGTCATTAAGGTGAAAACGGGTAAGTGTTAATGATCCTGGTTATTCTAGTTCTCTTTTGATCTTAATATAATTTCAAAACAAATAATTTGACAAAACGTACACGCAGACATAAGATACACAGGACGGAAGCCACCTGATTTTTTATAAAATCTACACTTACGAACAAGAATCTTCGCCAGGACTGAGCGTTTCAAAAGATCGTTTCTCGGTCGAACTATAAAAATATGGAACGATCTGCCCGCACACGTGTTTCCCTCATCTTACAATCCCGGGTTCTTCAAGCGGAGCGTGAAGAGGCACATCACAGGGCCGCCAACTTGAGGACCACTGTCAGAAGTCTTACGGACTGTGAGAGTGGTCCCCAATCGCTAGATGCGCCACGGCTTTCCATCAGGCTGGTGACGTCAACTTGGCGAGTTAAATATATTCACGGACATTACACACAACGCTATCTGATCCCAAAGTAAGCTAGGAATAACCTGCTTGTGTTATGGGTATCAGACCGAGATGGAGATATAAAAATAGTAATACTTTAATACCTGAGTACGCTACTTCAGGTGCTTTCAATAAACACAGAGCCACCACCAGGGACGTCACGTGTAAATACAGGGTGTGGCTTACCATTGTACCGGCAGATCGAATGTTACCCGTTTACCTAACATTATTAGTTTCGTAGTACCGTGTTGTTCAAGCCAGCTAACTACAGCTCTTACCTGTAACAAGAAAACAAATGGTATCAGAATCAGAAGCATTCAGAATCAGAATCATATATTTATTTATATTGAAAACGACACTTGTACTGTTCCACAATATTTATTATTATACACCTGACCGGTTTCGCTTCACAGCATTTTCAAAGGTCTAGACGGAAGGACGAGGTAGTACTGTCAATTTTACAAAGTTATTTGATTAGGTATAAGTACGCTATGCTATAACCTACCTCTTGAAGTGGTCTACAAATATTAATTATATTTGAAAAATCATACATTATAAAATAGCAAATAATTGACAAATACTATTAATTGACAAATAAAACAAACAAATATTGGTTGCATTAAAAATTGTACCTTATAAAATTGCATTTAATTTAGTTTATCATTCGGTTTATACAATTCACCTCAAACTATTAAATGAAAATAATTAAATGTCAAATAAAACCCATGGTTATTAAAGGGAACATAGTGTGAATGTGAAAGGACCATAAGGTGGGATGATTGGGAGTTCAAGTTTGCTTCGGGAAAATCCTCATGGATGCTATGCCGGACTCCTACCGACTAAGTAACGCCCAATAGCCTATGGTTGGGAGCCCCGGGTAAGCCCTCGGATGGATGTCCCAGGAAGTTAGCTTCAGCTACAAGTGCTGTAAGTACCATTCGTCGGTCAAGAACTAACGCACAGGGGTTTCTAAAAAGATTATAAAGGTAATGACATCGGATACTGTTGAAAAAACGGCCAAGTGCGAGTAGGACGATACGGAGGGATCCGTACCAAGAAACAGACAAAAAATCACGTTTATTGTATGGGAGCCCGCTTGAATATCCTAATAATGTATTTCTGATTTTAGCCCCTTTATAAAATAGATTGCAGATGGGCTTATGGCGAGACTTGTGTCTGTAGTCGGTGACTCTGTTGCATTATATTACGTCACTAGGTCACGTGGATCATCTGTTCAAAGTTTGAAATAAAACAAAAATGACAACGTCAATCGGATTGAACTTTCACTTTCACAGAGGGGCAGTCGGGTGAGACCGTCTCACGGCTTCTTGTTAGTATTTGTTGTCATAGCGGCAACAAAAACATCATTTGTGAAAATTTCAGCTCTCTAGCTATCACGGTCCCCGAGATTCAACCGCGTGACGGAAAGACCGAGTAACGTACGGCGAAGTTTCATGAATAGGGTTTCGTTTTTACTTTTTGAGTACGGATCCCTAAAAGTAGTGAAAGCATAAGTCGAGTTGCCGCTAGCCTCTTTAATCAAAGAAGAGGACACCTGGTTCAAAAGGAAGTAATATTTGGATTATTTTTGAAAAAAATAAGTATGCTAACTGATCATAAATTTTAAAGTTTTTTAGTTATGAATACACAAGTATATACACAATACACAAGTACACAATAATAAACAAGTAAAATTATTAAGTTAAAAAAAAATTTAAAAAAAGAAGTAATATTTGGCAATATTATGGTCATTGGAACAAAGTGGATGTTTTGGAAAAGTTAAGTTATCATTTTCGAAAAGTGAAACACGTGCGCCGATTGTACTAAGACACTTTGATAAGATCACGCTCGTCACTATCACACTAGACTCGACTGTAAAAATAGAAAACCTTTTCTATCGAATCTATAAAAAATACTCCTCGCTTAAGAAAAGATGCTCCATATATCTTGTAAACATGAGCCAATTTCCACTTTCAATGCTCGATTAACAACCTTGGAAAAGTTAGCATTCATTTTCGAAAAGTGAAACACGTGCGCCGATTGTACTAAAGGTGCGGTTAAACGGCCTGTGATAACACGAGCCAACGCGAGCCGCGCCATCCGTGTAGGCGTGGCTCGGCTTAATTCGGATACAAGCCTGCTCGTTTACACGACGCGGGGTAGCACGATCATACGCGAGCCGAGCCGTCCGTGGAGATGCGGCACTCATCTCGCTGTTAAACCGCGCTGTCCGCTCGTTAGTTCTGCAATATGGATAAACGAAAACGGCTTGCTGCAGCAGCAGTTGAACATGAAGAGTTGAACATTTTCATTGCTCCACTCCATCTCGTACAAACCCAATTCTTAAAATTAAAAACGTCGCTAAATAAAAACGTCGCTAAAAAAACAAAAGAGGTCTTCCTTCGTCGCGCGCTCTGGATCATCTGTCTGTTTAGACGGCGCGTATTAAGACAAGCCGAGCCGAAGATGGCGCGCGCGCCTTTGATCCGTGTCGAAAAAACCGACAAGTGATGGATCGTGCGAACTTTGCCGAGCCGCGCCGAGTGTAGTTGTTTAAACAGCGCGTGGCGCGCTGAATCACGAGCCGAGTCAGGCTCGGCTCGCGTGTATGCGCGCCGTTTATTCGTACCTTAAGACACTTTGATAAGATCACGCTCGTCACTATCACACTAGACCAGTGGTGGGCAAACTTATTTAATGGGGGGCCAAAAAATTTAAGGAGTTTCAGGGGAGGGCCAGAATTATAGGAAAACTGGCCAAGTGCGAGTCGGACTCGCGCGGAGGGTTCCGTACCAAAAACAGAAAATATTAATTTGTTGTATGGAACACCCTGTCCCCCCCCCCCCCCTAAGTCCCCCTTTTTTTCCTGATTTTACCATGTATCGTTATAGCGCCAACAGAAATACATCATCTGTAAAAATTTCAGCTCTCTAGCTATTACAGTCGAGTTGGTGGACAGACTGACAGACGGACGGCGAAGTAGACAGATTTTTCTTTGCCATATTTCAAATACAAGTCTCCAAAGTAACTTTCAGCAGCGCGAAAAAGTGTTCATCAGTAAGTTGGTTTGTGATTGAGGTGTTGAGCAATTTTATGGTTGAATAAGTCACTTCACCTATACGAGTATGTCTATTGCTCTACTCAGTAGAATCTACATAATACTTCTGGACCGTCAAAATATAATTATCGAAGGTCAATAAACCAGGTATTCATGTCGAAGGACCGTCGGCGGGCCGGATTAAATGCTTTCGCGGGCCGGAGCTGGCTCGCGGGCCGTACTTTGCCCATCACTGCACTAGACTCTACTATAAAAATAGAAAACCTTTTCTATCGAATCTATAAAAAATACTCCTCGCTCAAGAAAAGATGCTCCATATATCTTGTAAACATGAGCCAATTTCCACGTTCAATGCTCGATTAACAACCTTTTTTCAACTCTCTCATCATCATTCACCGTCACAAGCACCTCCACTGAATATTCCACGACGCGAGGAGCTTATCATTTTTAGGGTTCCGTTCGAAGGGTAAAATCGGGAACCAATTCATGAGACTTTGCGGTCCGTCTGTCTGTCTGAGTGTATGTATGTCTGTCTGCCTGGCTGTCCGTCACGAGGCTGTATTTCAGGAACTGTGATAGCTAGAGCGCTGAAGTTTTGACAGTTTATGACTAAAATTTCTTTTGCCGCAAAAGAAATATATTAAAACTGTCTAATGCGCGCGGCTTCACCCGCGTGAAATTTGGTTCCCGTTCCTGCTTCCCGTGGGAACATTTTCCCGGGATAAAAAGCCTATGTGTTATTCCAGACTATACTCTATCCCTGTACCAAATTTCAGCCAGTTCCATTCAGCCGTTAGAGCGTGATTGAGTAACAACATTCAAACCTCTTCACAAACTTTCACATTTATAATATTATTTATTTATTTATTTATTATACACTTTATTGTACGCCAGTTCAATAACTTAAGATGACATACATTATATACTGATAGCAATACAATGGGCGGCCTTATCGCTAAAAGCGATCTCTACCAGGCAACCTTTGGATGGAGAAGTTGGTAAGGTAAAGAGTGGTAGTTGTTTGGCGTACTTATAGATCTGCTATACTTTTCTTACATTCCATAGATACAATTTATCAAGTGATTATACTGCCTAAACATACATAACCATAAGACACATACATACATATATACATACATATCTACATATATATGTATGTATACCTACATATGTGCATACATACATACATACATATACACATACATACCTACCTAAATAACGCACACTCGTACATAAAAAGTATGCTACATAGATAAATAGTGTTCCTTTACCATAGTTTTAAATTTGGCTAAAGTCTGTGCTTGTCTTATCTTGACAGGAAGTTTATTCCATAGTCGGATTGCAGTGACCGTAAACGATTTGTCATAGAACATGGAAGAGTGACATGGCATCTTTAACCTCAGGTTTTTTGACGACCTTAGACATTTCGAATGCGTGTCATGAAGGAACTCAAACCGTCCCTTAAGATAGGAAGGAGAAGAAGGGCTAAATAATATATTATATAGTAGCGAAAGAACGTGAGCATCCCGGCGAAGTCTTATTGATAACCATCCGAGCTGTGTTCTGAACTGTGAAACATGGTCATATTTGCGTAAGCCAAAAATGAACCTTATACAGACATTTTGAAGACGCTCAAGTTTGTCTAACTGGTTTACTTTGTTAACTGGTGGTAACTGGTGGTAATATTAGTAGGAATAGTAGGAATTAGTAGGATAGGAAATAGGATTTAAGGGTGGCTCCCAAACAACAAACGTTATAATTTACCGTCTTTTTTGTACGGAACCCTCCAAGTCGACGACGGCGAGTCCGTCTCGCTCTTGGCCTGTTTTATTTATCGTGGCAACACCGTGTCAGTATCACCACGGAGTATGAATTATCGTGAGATTTTTTCCCTTGTTTTGCCAACGTTGTCATTGTCACGTACTTTAAGACTTGTTACTTGGGAAATATTTTGGATCCGTGTTGTGGGATATCATTGTTTATATTAGAATTGTGAGGAAGGTTCTTGCTTATGAATAAAAACGGGCAAAGTAATAAAATTATTTCGGGTTCATCCTCATGATGTTAAAAGACCACCAGTACACGACTGGTGGTCTTTTAACATCATCAGGGTGAACCTAGAGGCTAGAGGCACAAATTAGAGATAGTACAGATGGAAACTCACATAGTCTACTTACTAAATTCGCTGAGGCTACGCACCCATAGACAACTCATTCGCAGAAAAACGCACACATAGACAACTCACTCACAGACACGAGCTCAGGCGCACCGACTTTTCGATACTGATTTGTGCGCGAGTGTGCGTAGCAGAGGGTAGGTGTGAAAAAAAACGTGCATACATGAGTTTTCCATCTGTACTATCTCTTAATTTGTGTTAGAGGGCTATCGTTAACTTCTGCACTATCCAGCGGCTTAGCATAGGCTCAGACGATACAGGGTCTCTGCAGGGCTGGAAAAATCACACAAAACCGTCCGTTCTACTGCCCCCGCTGCAGAGTAGTGCAGTGCCCAAATGGGTGTACTAAAAGCTCCCGGATTATTTCTTACAAGCAAACGTCACACGATTTCACTCGCGTAGTTCCCGTTCCCGTGGGAATACGGAATTGAAATATAGGCTATGTTCACCGCAAAGAGTGTAGCTTCCCAACAGTGAAAGAATTTTTCAAATCGGTTCAGGGCGCCGATTCTCGACCACAGCCGATAGAGCCAGACTTCTGGCTGTATCGCAGCCGGAGTCGGGGGCATGACTGCACGCACTGCCGTCGCCTCACCTGGGCACTTTGTTAGACGATGACTCTCTGCGTGTGGCGGTGGCTCTCCGCTTGGGCTGCAGGGTGTGTGAACCCCATAGATGCACCTGCGGATCCATGATGGGAGCCGATGGCCATCACGCTCTGAGTTGTCGTCGCTGTACGGGAAGGTTTCCACGTCACCATGCCCTGAACGACATTGTTCGGAGGGCTTTTGTCTTAGCGGGTGTCCCTTGCGTCCTCGAACCACCGGGTCTATGTAGATCTGATGGAAAGAGACCGGACGGGCTGACCTTGGTTCCGTGGATGAACGGCAGGTGTCTGGTGTGGGATGCGACTTGTGTGAGTACGGTAGCCGCTAGCCATTTGGCACGTACTGTTCATTCACCATCGGCGGCTGCGGAGGATGCAGCCGAAAAGAAGAAGCAGAAGTACGCTGCGATGGAGCCACGTTATTTATTCGTACCCATCGCCGTGGAGACAATGGGTTGCTGGGGCTCCGAGGCAAAACAAATTGTTAGTCAATTGGGGCAAAGGATTAGGGAGAAAACGGGTAACTCCCGCTCCAAGTCGTTCCTGGTGCAAAGACTGGCTATAGCCGTTCAACGTGGTAATGCAGCTAGCGTTATGGGCACCTTTGCACCAGGAACGGTTAGGGGTGGGTTATTTGACTAAAGGGCTATGCTTATGTTCGACAATATTTAATTCTTTTGTATTTAATGTAATTTAAATAAAGAAATTAATAACATTGAGAAAAAAAAATCTTTCCTCTTCGTAATATTAGTAAAGATACCTATCATGCAAGTTCAGCAAAAATTAAAGAAAATCAAAATAGATGCAAGTTCTACCATCATCTCCACCGCTTTTCAGGAAGAAGATTTTGCACTTAAAAGGACATGACCAGCAAAAGTCTAACTTGTATTTAACGTTTAAAGTGAAGTCTAATTTCAAAGCTAACACTAGCGTCTTCAAACCGAGAGCGAACGAACCAAGCGAAAATAGCAGCAAACAACGTAACCAGACGCTGAACAAAATATGCAAAGAACATAGGGTATACTCGTAAAAGCTACATTTGATAGCTAGCCGTGAGCTTGGTCGTAAAGAAACCAATGCAAATTGTGCATTACAGAACATTTGTAAGCATAAATGGATATAGCCCTTTCTATACTACCGCGATAACGATACCTGTTATATTATTAAAAATAACTAGTTTTATGGAAGATCTTGTTTCTTCGTATATTATGAACTTGGTGCATCATTACGGGGATATCTTTGCTCGAATATTAGTTACAGTAATATTGTGTGAGGATTTTGTGTATGTTGTTGACGTAATTATAATTGAACTTGGCTTGCTTGACACGCTGCCGCGTGTCTAGATTAGGGGTTCTTGGCTATCCTGAGGACAGCCTTTCGAGGGCTTACCCGAGGCTACCAAGAGTAGGTATTACGTAGGGAACGGGTGGTTTTAAGACGATAAGAGTCCGGCAAAGCATCCATGTAGGACTTTCCTCACGTTAAATAAGGCGTTCTTGGCTATAAACTTGCTTGTCTATTAGTAACACACATTTTACGTAGTCTTGAGATTGGTGGTATTTTCTATTACGAACGATTCCAGGCTTCCGAAGGTAAGCTGTTGGTCCCAGCTGACAGTAAAAGGTAAACGTAGAGTCAAATTGGAGGCGTTATACGTGATGTTTGAAAATGTTTAACAGCTGCCCCTGTCCGCTCTAATATGGCAATAGGCTAATCAACAATTTCGTAGGATGATTATAATACAAAATGTTAAAATGAGGATATATATTATTTCTTTGCCTGGCCTCTTTATGTAAACTATTACTATAATTTGTGTATGTCTATGTATGGTATGTAGAAACTTAAATTAAATATATCCAATCGTTACTTCTCTAAAAACCTAATTCTAAGAAGCTGTTCCATTTCAATATCATTTCTTTTTATTGGATAAACAAACAACATCACAATAACAATTTGTTAAAGTAGTTGAATATAAAATGTTTACCACAATTGAAGTAATTACATAAGAATCTTAAAAGTAAAGAGTAATACATCATCATAGAAAATTTTGCAACTTATACAGACATCAAGTATTACAGAACATTCTATTCTTGCAAAGCCATATTGGGTATATGGCTTTGCAAGAATAGAATGTTCGCAAATAGGCTGGCACTTCCTATCTGGAGTGGACGGTTGGATACGTTCACAGTGGTTAAATTGGCCACTCAAAGTCCTCAGCGAACAGCCTGAGAGCTGAGAGGCTTCCATCGCTACGGGAGCGTGTCTATCTTATCTGTAGCTCTTTTTAAGTATCCCGTAATGATATATTTTAAGTGACGTGAAAAGAGCTTCTGTATTCGTCCTGGTTATGTTCGAGAGTTTAGTGAAACTTTCTTGTTCGATTTGGATGAAGATTTTACAAAAATAAATTGGATAATAAGATTTAAGATAAAAATTTCAATCGTTTAGTTAGTTTTAGGGTTATGTACCCAAAATTGAAAAACAGGACCCTATTCATGAGACTTCGCCCACCGTCTGTAAGTTCGTCACGAGGCTGTATCTCAGGAACCGTGATTGCTAGAGAGCTGAAACTTCCTCAGATGTATTTCTGTATCCGCTATTACAACAAACATGTACAACTATTTAAAAAATACTACTATTTAAAGGGGGCTACCATAAATGAAAAATAATTCTATGCCGTTTATTGGTACGCAACCTCCTTGCGGGATTCTGATTTGCACTTGGTATTTTTTCCAAAAATTCCATTTTTAGCCGACTTCAAAAAAGGAGAAGGTTCTCAATACGTCTGTATTATTTTTAGCAAAGCATTCTCGTAGCAATGTTTAGTAAAGCTATCTCGCAGCAATCATTAATCAAGCCTGTCATTTATGAGAAAAAGTCTTAGTTTTATTTCATCAGCGTAATGAAAATTACACTAACTATGCGTTTTTTAAATATAGTTGCAGTGATTAATGGAAAAAAACTAGTCGGACCAGATCTGGTAAAAATAATCTTACTAGTTACAGAAAATACGTAAAAAAACACATAAAAAGGGGATTAAGTTCCTTTAAGATGACGGAAGGGGAAAGGAATTCCACGCGGGTGCTGCGAGTGCCATCTCGTGTATATGATAATTCATACGAGTTTCAAAAACACAATTCCAACACCTAAAACACAAGTCAAATCCTTCCACAAACGGAAGCACTGTGTACAATTCAGTCTATTGTACCCTCGGTTTGAGTTGAACGCTGCCAACAATGCCTACTCTCCCTTTGCTTAGTTTTACCTCAAACACCGCGTCATTGTTCATTTTTTAGAACCGTGAGGAGAGGAGGCATTAAACGGTTTTCTGTTCATATTTAATCGTATTTGGGAATAAGACTGGGAAGTTGGGAACCACTTAAAATGGGATTGTATTGTTAGTTCCAAGATGGGATTTTCTTTTTGTATGTTTGACTTCAGACGAGGATGGTATTTTGATTTGTAGATGTATTATCTTACTTCTTACTGTTATTATAAATGCGAAAGTCTGTGAGTGTGGATGTTTGTTACTCTTTCACGCTCTAACAGCTAAACGGATCTGGCTGAAATTTGGAACAGGAATAGATTATAGTCTGAAATAGGTAACCTTTTATTTCGGAAATAAGCCCCAGGTGAACGGGAACAAATTCTAATGCTATTGTAGGAATTTCTTATCTACATAAACTGACCATAGGACAAAGCAGAGACAAATTGAAGACCTGTGCACTGCGCTCAAAATTGAAATTCAGGACTAAATCTATAAGCGTTATACTTTCGATTGTTGGCACTTGATGGAACTTGTTATAAATCCATTATGGAAATTCACTTGTACTATTCCATTATTAGGTATTTTAATTTGAAAAATACCTGACCGGTTTCGCTATTATAGCTATAATATCGCTATAATAGCGAAACCGGTCAGGTATTTTTCAAATTAAAATAATAGTGGAATACTACAAGTGAATTTTCATAATGTACTAAATCTATAACCCTCAAGCAAAATTCCAAAGGACAGGACAGATGTCTGAGCAACAACATAGAAGTAAGTATAAGTATTTACTTGTCTTTTGTGTGTCTGTGCGGCAAGAAATTAAATACTTACCTTAACATCGCAAATCATACTAAAGTCGTAAACATTTTCGATATGTAACTCATCAAGCAAACTGTCAGTCCTCGCACTTCCGATAAAATAAACTTGCGCTCAAGTCATATTTTATGCAAAACTTTTGAAGCAAAAAGTAATTAATACATCAAAATCAAAGGTCCCGGAAACTTTAAAATTATTTTCATTCGCAAACAAAGTAAAAAGTTGATGATTTGTAAAGATGTTAACAGCAAAAGTTCAGATGGGCAAAGATTAACGTTAACTTCGAAATAAATAAAATATTTCGAACAAAGTATTAATATTCGTCAAGGTGAAGTCAAAATTTATCATAAAGGGTAGGCATACCCAGAATTAAATATTTGCTTGAGTACAAAATTTAGAAGTACCTACATAGAATCAATTCCTCCTTTTAGCCCTTTACGAGGGGCTTATGGCGAGACTGTGTATGTAGCTGTGACTCTGTCACATTAAACTACGTCACTAGGTCACGTGGATCATCTGTTCAAAGTTTGAAATAAAACAAAAATAACAACGTCAATCGGATTGAACTTTCACTTTCACAATAAACGTGTTAAAGAGGCGCAGTCTGGTGAGAACGACCGCACGGCTTTCTTGTTTATATTAAGAGTTCTGTAAACCAAACTAAGAGATTCGTTGCCATTGCTTTGCATAAGGGTTGAAATGTGGGATGAAATGTTGGATCTACAGAGGATGCCGTTTTTGATAAAAATCCACCTCTTTAAAATTTTCTCATTACAGCACTACTAGAAAAATTCTACTGCTTATTTCTGTGATGAAAGATTATGAAAAGGGAAATAGACATACCTATGTATTTACGGTATAGTTTGCACGATATTATAAAATCAGATCCTCATAATAATGTTATATACTTAAACATACTATATTTTCCTATAATCACCCCCTGTTTCTGACGAGATGTCCTTAAGTCGACTTACGGAACAAAGCTTGTTTTTATCCAAAAAAAGAAGAAAAAAACTCAGTGCATCTGCGAAGTTGTAAGCGTTCAATGAGAAAGTTCGTCGACAGGGCTGAAAAGTCAACTTCGGCCAAGCTTTGCGGCTTAACATGTCGGAAGCCGGCTTTAATGCTTGAGGCTATTCCAATGGGTTTGGATGAAAAGAAAACGGAAGAAAAGAACGTTTCGATGGATAGACAATCCCTGATTGGCTTTGAATCTGTGAACACTAGTGTACAACTGTATTTTTCCATTCAATCTAGATTATGTAATAAATAAAATGTCGTGTCACAGTGCCATGTTTGCCACGAAATTCCGAATCGACTATATCGTATTTACTTTGCCGTCAGACAAAATGTAAACTGCTTTTTATTACTTTTTTACATTTTTATTACCTTTCACGGTAAACTAAATATAGACGGCATGTCGAAGATGACTACTGAGTCTTATTTTACTTTCTCATTTTTATCTATTAAACACACAATAAGTTTTTCGCCCCACTCCGCTAAAAAAGTTCGACAAATACTGTTTACTTTGTTTATGTTTTGTCGCACGGCTAAATAAATACAGTATAGATTTTTTTTGTGAATTCTTTTGTGTTTTATTTGGTAGGTCTGCTTACTAGGTGATAATCCTGCGACATCCTTCCGAGGGCGGTCATAGGCAGATGAAGGGCACCGAGTGGTTTTAGCCGGTAGGAATCCAGCATAGCATAGAAGAGAAAAAAGTAAAACACGTAAAGAAAAACGCCTACGTCAAAAGGGTGGCTCATGTATGGCAACAACGTGATATTATTATTAAAAATGAATCTTTTTGTTACGTTCATGTCGCTCCAGTTCCATAAATTTTAACGATTTTTGGCAGAGCGATTGATGGGACTCTGGAGACAGATTTAGGTGGCTGTGTTTGCGGCAAAAAATAAAGGATGACGAGACAGAAATCGTGGATATCTGGCTTTCGTTAACGTTAGTAAGGTCTCAGGACTTTTCAGAAAGCACTAGTTTACTTAGCAATATATCTTATAGTGCAATCTTATTATTAACTAGTGACCGACCGAACTTTCGGTTTCGGTTTCGGTTTCGGCCAGTTTCGGCCAAAAAATCGAGTTTCGGCCGCAGTTTCGGTTTCGGCCAAAATGGGCCGAAACTTTCGGCCAGGCCGAAACTCACGTGTTCGTGAATTTTGAGTGCCTGGCTCTGCTTGTGACGTGGTTGGGGTCAGTCCTACCGGTTAATATGTTACTAAACGAAGATTTACAGATTTCAAAGGACTTCCAATCAATAGTTATAAAAATCAAATTTACACAGAATCCTAAAAAGGTGATCTAGGACATTACATAATACACAAACCTTTGTTGTCGATTCCGTTGACTTCGTTGGTCGTCTGTCTGTCTGTCAACAGGCTGTAACTCATGCACCTTGATAGTTAGACAGGTTTTTTTTACAGATGATGTATTTCTGTTGCCGCTATAGCAACAAATAATTAAAATAGACAAATTAATAATATTAAAGTGGCCTCCCATACCATTTACGTGATTTTTTGCCGCTTTTCTTGAACGGAACCCTACATGAGCTAGTCCGGCTCACTGTTGTCCAGTTTTAGTTATATACTTTAAAGAAGAAAGAAAAATATATTTAATTCCGACAAACAGGTGGTAGGTACATTGAAAATGACTTATGATAAAAACTAATAACAAAGAAAAGAGAAAAAAAAAAGTATAAGTACTTAGAGTTAAATAAAAAATTAGCTTAAAAATAACTTCGTACCCCACGCCCGCGCGGAATAAGGCCGCCTTTCAGCATAATGTCGCCACGTGAAAGGAAGCGTGTCCCTCCCCTCACGCAACGACGCTGTTTTTCAAAAGCGGCCTCTTAGGAGTTCGGAGGCACGGTCTTGACCCAAAGAAAAAAAAACAAACAAACAAAATCATGTTCCGCACGCGCTCCCGTTTGTGCCCATTAAAAAATAATAATAATACACAATACACAATAAATTATAAAACTGTAGAGATTCTAAATCTTAATCTTAAAAAATAAAGACAAAAAAAAAAAAAAAAAAACAGATCCCGCACCATGCCCGCACAAGCGTCAAATTGACATGTTATGTCAGTGTCATGTCAGCGCCCCGCGCTCCGAGCGACTTCGCTTCGCGCGTTCAAAGTGCGACCATCCACAAAGTGACAATTTGTGACAAACAAAAACAACCTCAGTGCACCCAGTATCATAATTACAAACAATTATTGCAAAATAAAAGACGGGAGGAAAATAAAGAAAGGAGGCATGAAATAGGCCAGCCATCATGTCGCAACTTAACAACTTACAATGGTTAAAAGTTATTGTTGGAAGAAATAGACAAAACAAACAACAAATAGGTACATATCATCTAGTACGGAGACTTTGAGGTTAGTTTTGGTTATTGTTACATAAATTACAGATTATAATAAAACAAAACAAAAAATACGCAGACGTTCTCTCACAACATCATCCAGTCTAAATCAAACTTTCCATAGAATTAATTCAAATTATATACATTATTTCCAATTCATAGGTACAACAAAACATCCTAGGTTACAGAATGTAACCAAAACCAGCCAAGAGCTAATAGCAGGGCACCGTGTGGTTTTAGTCGGTAGGAGTTCGCAATAGCATCTATGAGCAATTCCGCACCTAAAAGAAAGAAACTCTTCTTTAGGTGGAGATTTTTCTAAAATAAACACTTGAGAAGATTTATACCGTTGATTGATGGCACTTGGTGGAACTTCCTGCACCTATTGAAAAAATAACCGGCCAATGGCTAGTCGAACTCTCGCACGGAAGGGTTAAAGCGGGACCCTGTTACCGAGACATGAGGCTAAGCCCCTCCGTCTAATAGTCACGAGGTTGCATCGCTGGAACCGTGTCAGATAGGTGCCTAAAATTTTCACTATGCAGTAGTCCTACCGACTAATAACCGCGCGTATCCTACCAACAGCCTACCTCGGAATGATGCATACTGCAGCCGCGTCTTTGGGGGATTATTCAGTTGTTTTCCCGCTTCTTGAGGCGGGGGCGTGCATGAATCTCTCACGTCACGCTATCGTTTAAGGCCTGCTTCTGTAAGGACGGTAACCAGCCGTGTCACCGTCCTCAGGCACCCGGTCATCGAAGCCGATAGTATGGGGCGCCACTGTAGACTGTGGAAGAGTTCTCTCCCGCTTTCTCCCCGCCGTCTCTTTCACGAACATGACCTGCTCAGAGGGAGAGGCCTATGGCCCCGCTCCAGCGCCTCCTTGCGCCATTTAAGCAAAGACGCAAGGGCCCTCGCTGCCAGGTCCCATAGAGGGGTCCCGGCTAGAAGACATGCCACCTCAACTGAGATCGTGCGGTATCCCCTTATTACCCTGACAGCCGTCGCCTTCTGCAGGCTAAGCAATCTAGCTGCATTGCTGGCCATTAGGATCTCCGCCCATACGGGGGCCACGTATAGGGCCATGCTCCGAACGATCCCAAGGTACAGTCTCCTGCAGGGAGCTTTGGGTCTCCTGATATTGGACAACAATCGCGAAAGGCAGCTGATGCCCTCCTCCCACAGCTATGGGACCAAACTTCGGAAGTGGTATACGAAGTTCCACCGGCTGTCGAGTACGAGTCCCAGATACGTCGTCGAGAGCTCGATGCCAATGCTGACGCCCCCTATAGGAAAGCTGGATCTCGCAGGTGGCCTTTAGGGCTGCGTCTCGGTGTGTTGCTCCTCGCGCTGTAATGAGGGTGTCGTCGTGACACGTTACGCCGATACCTCTGAGCAACGGACCACGCAGCACCCAATCGTAACCGATGTTCCACAGAAGCGGTCCTAAGACCGATCCCTATGGAACACCACACGACATCTCGCCGACCCAGCACTAGCCAGCTCGGGTAAGTTATGGCCCTCTCAGAAAGATAGGCCCCGACAATTCGACGAAGGTATGGAAGCATTCCATGGTAAATAAGCGCCTCCCAAACGGCAGCTGCAGGGCAAGGTGTTGAAAGCGTTGGAGATGTCAAGAGACACTGCCATCACCACCTCACCCAGTTCTGTTGCCGCTATAGCAAGAAATACCTACTAAAATAAAAAAAAAAGCATCCACACTACAAACGTAATTTTTGTGCCCAATTTTCGTAACGAAATTGCGGAACCCTCTGTGCGGGAATCCGACTCGCACTTGGATGTTATTTTTTTCCTTTTTTTTTTTTTTTTTTTTCAATATGAACACGTGAGTTTCGGTTTCGGCCTAAACTGACCCTGGGGCCGAAAGTTCGGAAGGCCTATTCTGTTTCAACGAACAACGAAGTTCGGGCCGAAGTTTCGTATAAAACCTACTACGGTTCCATACGTTCCGCAATTTGCGGACGAAACGAAGTTGTTTGACGTTAAACCTACTCTAATTCACTAATCGTACGAACGAAAATTCAACTTTGACAGATAAATTGTTCGGAATATTAACCTAATTTTGACGAAACCAAAAGTGTTGCCGTTTGATTTTCGTTTCCTTGTATATTTTGTAAGAATCTTAAATAAAATGTCTAGAATGTTACTCATTAAGTCTGCTCTACGTAAAGAACGATTAGAGCGTAGAAAAAATCGTCTTAGTCTGCCAAATTAAGTCAATTATGTGATTATTACCGAAGTAGAGTTAATTGCAAACTATAGGCTCAGTCGGCGACTGTTTGAGGAGTTAAGCTAAGAAATAGTTAGCTACGGGAGAGCACCCTCCCACCCAAGTTCCGCAGTCGATGGCGGGAGCGCCGCCGACGTGTCTTCGCCCAATGACTGGGGGCCTGTCCTCGGACATCCTTCCGAGGGCTTACCCGGGGCTCCCAACCACAGGCTGTTGGGCGTTACGTGAGGTTTATTAGTCGGAGTCCGGCATAACATCCATGAGGATTTTCCCTCACGTAGGTAAAAAAAAAAAGACTGAGGGCCTGAGGATGGTGGGGGGCTGCCCACCGTCCGTGGTAGCCGTAGGCCTGTTGGGAGTCCTGGGGTATCCTTTCGAGTGCTTACCCAGAGTTTCCAACCGTAGGCTGTTAGGCAGGATACGTGTAGTTTTTTTGTTGGTAGAAGTCCGGCATAGCATCCATGGGGATTTTATCTCACGTTAAAAAATGGCCCCCGTGGCATTGGACCCAAAAGACTGGGAGCATTCCCCTTTGAATAGCGATGCCTATTCGTTGGGAGAAATAACTGCTAGCCCTTGGGTCACCAGTCGACTCAAACAAAAAGTATGCGCGTTGGACCCCATGCACCGTAGGTCCATGGGGTGCAACGCGGTCTCGAAACCAACTGGAAGAAAACTGTAAGACGAGCCGAGACCCTGACACCTACTTAGTTTTTTTTATTTTCTACCGCTACCGGGCTTTTTCTTTTGTTCTAGTTCATACTGAAAATAATATTTATGTTTATTTAGGTAAAATAAACGAAAACAATTGTCTTGCCCAACTTTTATTAACTGATACAATCTATATACTATTTGTCCTTCATTCTTTCCTATTATATAGTATCTCATATCCTATTTGTCTCTAATAACTTGAATGAGTTCCAACAGAGCAGCTTGAATCTGCATCAGTATATTCATGATCCCTGCGAGATCGCTATTTCAGAGTGTGTCATTCTCTCCCACACCTCCCCTAGCTCTAACAATTTCCGTCTTACATCAGAGCCAGAAGATTGTCCCCTCCGCCTAGGGGCATTTGGTACAGAAGCTGCAAAATAAAATAAATTCACATTAAAAATAAGTTACAGAACAAGACATACTTAATACCTCACGTGTGTGTGATATTCAATAGAATAAATCTGTAATATGAATTGTTTACTTACAAAGGTTTTCATGTTTATATGTAGATTATAAACGATATAATATGTTTTAGATATAGATTTCAAATAATAATAATATTAAAAGGATGATTTTCATTACATTATTGTTGACATGAAACAAATGTCAGAAACATTTTTTAACGTAAGGTTATGACATTTGCATCTCTAGTTGTCTTTATCAAAATGGTTGGAAATATACAATTACATATATAATTCCTTTTTATTCTTATTATCTGCATACATTTTACAAGAAATGTATTATAAACCACTTGTTACATGTAAAACATTTTATTAAAACTTACTTGTTTTTAAATTTTAATATAAGTGAAAACCGTAATTACCGGAATAAGACATCAGCAAATGACCTCCCTATCATTGTCGTTCACGAAATGTGTCTATGCATCCGAAGTTCGTGCTCCGATCCGCAATTGATATAGAATAGGGTCAGCCACGAAACTTCGTTTTGTTTTCGTTCGTTAACGAAGTTTCGTTTTCGTAGAAAGAGAGTAGGCCTCCGGTTTCGGTTTCGGTTTCGGCTGGAAAACCAGTTTCGGTCGGACACTATTATTAACTCTTAAAAATGGCGACATTAATCAAACTCCGCAAGTTACTGCGTAAAAATTCCTGTGAAATTTAAATAAGCGTTCACATCTAATATAAAATTCTCATCATTCCTTTACCGAAGGGTTTTCTCTTGAAAATTGTTCCGTAATAACGTACAACTGTGGCATCCGTTGTATAAAAAACGTAATTAAAAAGTTGCCTGCTTTTCTGTGGACGCGGACGAGTTGACTTGTGATGAATTTTAAAGTAATCTTATTATACAAAGGAAGAGTTTGTCGTTGACAGGCTGATTTGCTTTTGTTTGATTGTTTGAAATTATAAAAACAAGCTGACTTGACGAACTTTGTCCGCCATATCAAGCTGACCCGATATAATTTTTTTATTATTTTCTGAAAATATTTTGAAAAGGAAGAATTGGCGAAATCGGTGTACCAGTTCTTCAGTTTTTTTTATACCACGAAGGTGGCAGACAAGCATACGGTCAGTTTTAAAATTACAACGAAAAGTGGCATAGATTTTTATATTTTAGATTTCTTATTCCAAAAATAAAACAATAAAACCCCGCACGTTTACAGAAGAAAAGGGGGAATTGTCCCACAAACAACAGGTAGGTATCAAAGACTTCTATATAAACTGAGGTAGACGCGCCGTACTCTAACAAACGAGATTTCAAAAGCAATCCTCAAATACACATATTAATAAGACTACATTCACTTATAAATATTTTTTACGTAATTGTCACAACACACAATAGCAATATGGGAATAGAAAAAGAGTAAAAGAGAAGGCGTTTTTTTTTTATACCACTAGAGTGGCAGACAAGCATACGGCCCCACCAGATGTACCGGTGGTCACCGCAGCCTATCGACGTATGCAACACCAGAGGCGCCACAATCGCGCTGCCGACCCTTTAAAAACCTTCTAAGTCCCCTTTTGAAGAACCCCATACTGTAGGCGTCTGGGAAAACCGAAGCAGGGAGATCATTACACAACCTAAGCGTACGCGGAAGAAAGCCTCTATTAGATCTCACCGTGCTCGAGCGCTCAGGACGCAACGTATGAGGATGAACACCCTGTCTATGGCGAGCGGTGCGATGATAGAATGTAGCCGTAGGCATCATAATCAAACAATTCTTCAGAGCACAAACCGTTGTACAGGCGGTAGAACACACACAGAGAAGCAAAGTCTCTCCTATCACTAAGAGGTTCCACACCACCTGCAAGTATGGGATCGTTGACAACTCTCATAGCTCGCCTTTGCACCGAGTCAAATGGACGAAGCTGGTATTCGGGTGCCCCCGCCCAGAGGTGACAGCAGTACTCC
This sequence comes from Miltochrista miniata, assembly GCA_933228765.1. Classification (NCBI taxonomy): domain Eukaryota; kingdom Metazoa; phylum Arthropoda; class Insecta; order Lepidoptera; family Erebidae; genus Miltochrista; species Miltochrista miniata. The sequence goes on from OW121769.1 coordinate 12,319,671, forward strand.
ATATGCGGACGCACTTGCGACTTATAGAGAAGCAGTGCTTGCGCCGCAGTAAAGTACCGCCGCGCCCTTCTGAGCACTCCGAGCTTCCTGGACGCCAGCTTGGCCTTGCCCTCCAAGTGACTGCGGAACTGCACATCACTGGAGATGTCAACACCAAGGATCCCTATACTTTCAGAGATGGTGAGAGATGTGCCCTGAAATTGTGGCGCCACAGTGAATGGGGTCTTTTTTGCAGTGAAAACACAAACTTGTGTCTTGGTAGGGTTGAATTGGACAAAATTTTGTCGACCCCAATCGGACACTCTGGTGAGAGTAGCCTCGACTTCAGACACAAGTTGTTCACGACTTTCTTCCACTGCAACCCGAGAGATACCGGGACGGCCCGTGTAATAAGTGTCGCCCGTACTGTCGTCCGCATAACAATGAATGCCGTCAATAGACAACATGTCATTGATATGCAGCAGAAACAAAGTAGGGGACAACACTGAGCCTTGTGGTACTCCAGCGTTTATGGCCATGCAGTCAGAACAGCTGCCGTCAACGACGGCCCTGATGCTTCTACCGGCCAGAAAGCTGGACACCCATCCGCATAAACTCTCGGGCAGTCCATAGGAGGGAGTCCAGTTTCGTAATAAGACCACGGTGCCAGACCCGGTCAAAGGCTTTCGAGATGTCGAGGCTCACTGCTAGAGCCTCACCCTTACTCTCGATAGCCGCCGCCCAGCGGTGTGTGAGGTACACAAGAAGATCGCCCGTTGAGCGACCGTGACGGAAACCGTACTGCCGGTCACTGAGCAGGTCATGTTCCTCAAGGTACCTCAGGAGCTGTGTATTAATTACACGCTCCATCACCTTAGATAAAAGGGAGGTGACGGCTATAGGCCTATAATTGGCCGGGTCGGTCCTGTCACCCTTCTTGGGCACAGGATGCACGTGTGCGATCTTCCACGACGCCGGGACTTGCTTCATAGAGTATGAAAGCGTGAAAAGACGTGTAAGCACCGGACACAACTCCGGACCACACCACTTAAGTACCACCGCGGGAATGCCGTCCGGCCCACTCGACTTATGAATATCTAGGGATTGAAGCTCCCGCCTGACGTCCCGTTGCTTGAACTTAATTTCTGGCATTGAAGTGCCACACCAAGGGATACCAGGCGGAAGCGCACCTCCATCGTTCATAGTCGAGTTGGAGGCAAAGAGAGAACCCAAAAGGTCGGCCTTCTCCTTGGCACTCTGGGCCAGACTACCATCCAGTCTATGTAGAGGTGGTAATCCCGACCGACAAAAGTTTCCCTCGGCAGCTTTGGTGAGCGACCAGAATTCACGACTTCCAGAAGGGTAGCCGGCTAGTCGCTGACCAATTCTGCCGACGAAATCGAACTTAGCCCTGGCAACCGCTCTTTTACTGGCCCTCGAGGCGGCATTCAGTTTGCGTTTCACTTCAGAGATGCTAGGATCTGAGTTAGCGCGAGCCGTGGTCCAAGCTCTGTAGGCAGTTTCTTTCAACATCCTAGTTTCTCTACAAAGCCGATTAACCCACGGTCGTTTCCTAGCTCCTGCCGGGATCCAGCGGTTAGGAATATAACATTCCATGCCCGCCAAGATCCCCTCAGCTACTGCTGCAGCGCAGGAGTCCAAATCTTCTGAAGTGAAGCAAAGCCGCCTCCACGGGTACGACGCAAAGAACTCTCGAAGTCCATCCCAGTCTGCTGACTTGTAGTGCCACACATGTCGCCACTCCTTGGGCCGAGGTGGTTCAGGCCTTGCGAGAGGCACTCGCGACCGAACGAGGCAGTGGTCCAATGAACCAAGTGGTGCATCCACTGATGTGGTGTATCCGTCAGGCCGCGTAGTCAGCAGAAGGTCCAGCAATGCACTCTGCTCGTTCTCCCTATCTGGTATTCTCGTATGAGATTTTACCAGTTGGGAGAAACCGTAGGTCAGGGCAAAGTCGTGAGCAGCTTTCCCCGCAAAGTTAGTGTGCACGGAACCCAACCAGTCAATATGGTGACCATTAAAGTCCCCCAAAATCACTATCTCCGCGGAGGGATACCGCTCAATAGCCTTGTCAGTCGATTGTTGCAGGTGGTCAAAAAGGCGAACTGTCTCCGTATCACCGCTATGGGACCTGTAAATGCACGCGTAGATCCGAGTGCGGCCCCCATGATCCACGCGCGCCCATAATGTAGAAAGGTCCCTGTCTTCCAGGTCACTGAGACGGCGACAGCAGATATCCTCCCGTACGAACATGCATACCCCAGCTTGACGCCTGAAATTAGCCTCCAGCTTATAGCCAGGGTACATCAAGTAAGATGTATCCTTCGGGCAAGATATCTTAGTCTCCGTCAGGAAAAATAAGTTCGGCCTCGCAGATTCCAGGTGGCGGTGGATCACATTGATGTTAGAGTGCATTCCTCTGATGTTACAAAAGTCCACATTTAGTGTGGACGACGACGAAGCCGCTGTGGAAACCTTTTTTCTTATTTGTCCTTTTCTCATGATCATATATGAAAGGGGATTAAAGAAGGTAGGGGGTGCCTGTGTGTCGGTGACGCAAGAGACTAAGCGAGGCTCCAATTCCCCAAAGGCAGGCACAGGTAGTGCGGTAGATTGGCACGGCGTACGGAAGGGCCCCCGGTCCCCCCCCAATGCAGTAGCCGCGTCCACTCCGGTATCCTCCTCCGGCACGACCACAGCACCAGGGACTTTACACAGGCTGCTGGTTCAGCCTCCTGGGGCGGAGATTACGTAATCCCCAGGTTCGGGTCCCGTACAGCCTGCGGGCGGTCAGCGGTCAATCGTTTCACCGGGTCTCCCTGACCGCCGTACCAATATTCCGCGCCTATGCCAGCCAATAGAGACAGATGAGCCTCTGGTCTCACCGCCACCGGCACAAAGTCACCCCAATGAGCACTGGAACCCTGCTAACCGACGGAGAACATAACCCAGCACGAAGCAAGGTTACTATTACTGCGGTCTTCTGCAGGGTGGAGGTACTGCCCCAGGCGGGCTGCTCACCGAACGGAATTCCGTTATGCCCTTCCTCCTAATGTAGGCTCCTTCGTTAATCCCTAGGATATTAGATCTTAGGGATCGAATTGAAGAAGCCAAAAAATGTGTATGGACTCCGATTGCAAGTAGAGCAACTACTTTCGAAGTTTTGACTCAAAACAGTGCGAGCAACGCTGCTAATTAGCTCAGTATATAGGATTCAAAAATCGGTGCGTAGGGCATGTCTACCTCAGTTTATATAGAAGTCTTTGGTAGGTATAGCTATTGTTGGGCAACTTAGGCTAACTTGTGGGGGCCTGGAGATTTGTATTACAGGTCACAAGAACTAGTACGGACTCAAGCTCTCGCTAGGAAAAGTACCTGCACACATTTTTTTTGAAGTAAAACTTCTTTAGGCGCGAGTCGCGCCTAAAGAAGTTTTACAAAAAAAATGCGTAACTACGGGTAGCTCAGATTTTTTTTCTGACGGAAGTAACGCTATTTGAATTTTAAATAGCTATTCAAAATTGGAAAGAATGATATTGAAGTAATATTTCTTTAGGTGCGACTAGGCAGTAATTCAGATTTTTTAACATTTGATACCGTCAATGCCAAAGAAGTTTTACTTCAATCGCGCGTAAAGGTTACACGCACACACTTTTTTTTCATACAGCCATTAAGGAGTAACGTGTGATCTTAGACCGTTCGAGTCTGATATGCCATTTTCACTATCAACTTCCATGATGGGGAAAAAAGGAAGATTGGTTTTGAAATCTTCTCTTTACATTTCAAAAATGACGATGTATCTTTGGACTCATTTTACTCAATAATACCTAGTACTACATTTGAGGACGCGACATCACAAACAACACGAGCACAGTACATTCAGTACCTACTTATTAGGTATTAGTGCTTTGAAGCGTTAATAAAGAAAAGTAAATCCTTTTAGCTTTTAGCAACGTTGTGATGCAAGTTGTTTGGATTTAAGAACATTATTCCGACTTCGAATTCGACTGTTTTTCCGGCTTTTTCTTTAGATAGTGAGTAAGCTTTACAATAAAAACATATTTTACTTGGGTCTTCCTTTCATATAAGATTCCCATTATGTTGTTTAAAAGAAATTGTTCTTTATAGTAGACTCTTTCGGTTGGTATCATAAATACATAATTATTTTTTTTACATCTTCCAGGTTTGATTCTCGGGTCAAGCAGGTGATTTTTTTTAAATCATTATGTGCAGTTTTACTTATTTTTGAAAATAAAGGAATGTTTCCTTTCAGCAAAACTTGCCATTATCATTATTAAGGGTACTTTACCTCCAACCACGGTATTTAAATTCCACCCTGGATAACACAACACAATACACACGCACGCACGCGCGCACACCCACACACTATAGACCCAACTATTTATAAAATGCACTTATTTGCCATGTTAATTTTATCTGCGTCAAATTTTCCATTATAGGGATAAGTACAGAGCTTTCGAGTCACGTATACGGAGTACATACGCAACATAATAATTATAAACATTTTGAAATGGCGCTTAGAATATTTCTGCAGGTATAAAGTAAGTAATATTGTGTAAAAATATCCCTACATCCATCATTTACGGTTTGTGACACCGCATCTCATGAAGAAAGGCGAAGCGACGTGGTGCGTGCTATCTTGCTTTTTAATGAGTAACTTGAGCACATCGGGGAGACTATTAAGACGACGTGTACTTATTACTGTAGGTAATTATAAATGTATAGAAATATTCTAAGTTCCAAGCTTTATAACTTTTCCTCGTACTTTAAATATTAAAAACTCCGTATTTAGAAGCTTATGCACCATTTTTAAACTAAAAAATCGAAGTGCAAGTAAGAATCGCGTTTGGAGGGTTCCATCCATATCAAAAAACGGCAGAAAAAAAATTATTTATTGTATGGGAGGCGTCTTGAATTTATGTGCCGCCATTTTAATGTTTTCAGTAGGTACCTACCTATTTGTTGTTGAGATACGTACTGCCTGTTGACAGACAGACTGACGGACAGCGAATTCTCAGTAATAGGGTCCCGATTTAAGCCTTTGGGTACAGAACTCTAAAAAAACTAAATTTAAATACTTTTACATATTTTTGTACAATTGGGCGGTACATTAATTTCGTCCAAGCGATAAATTACATTTCCTTAAATTGAAGACATTCGAAGAGTACTTATTATTACTCTTTCACGCGAAACTAATTTATTTGAATTTCATTCTTGCACGATTACCCTTCCGTCTGGCAATCTTGTTTAATCATCGGCATCGCGATTCTCAAGAGGTGTTCTAATTGGCGTTCGCTAAAATGCTTCAATTTCTATTACTTCAAATGTATTTTCTTGTGTACAATACCTAAAGGGTTTTATGTTATGTTACTTAGTCAATTGTTCATCATCATAATCATCATAATAATTTATTTGTGAAACATGGGTTATGTACAGGTCTTGAAAATAACAATGAAACAGTTCGCCATGTCCTACCACATTTCGTGGTGTACAAATATGTAGTAAGAAAATTGAGTTATAAAATTAATACAACAAACATAAAATTAGTACAAAATTAAATCATAAAATTAAATCAAATTAAATCATAAATTAAAATCACAAAAATTAGTCATACCACAGATTATATAATGTCACACGTATGTCACTTTCGTATACCTAATAAATATATTTTTGTCATTTAAATAGTCAGTCAAACTATAGTAACATTTGCCTACCAAAAGTCGTTTCAAATTTTTCTTATACATGCCCGTGTTCATTGCTTTTAATTCTTTTGGTAGTTTGTTGTATATTACAATAGCCATATGAAACACACTTTTATGCATTAAGGCAGTATTACATTTAACTGTGCAGAGCCGATAAACATCACGTCGAGATCTATTGCTACCATTTGAAGCCAAAACAAACAAGTCTGGATTCATCCTTACGAATACGGCAACCTCATAAATATAAAGACTTGGTAGTGTTAAAATATTATGCTTTTTAAATAGTGGCTTACATGTATCCGTTGACTGCATCCCAAACATAGCTCTAATACATCTTTTCTGTGCTTTGAAAACAATATCTCTGTTTGTTGAGTTTCCCCAGTACAATACTCCATAGCGTAATGCTGATTCTACTAAACCATGATATGCTGTCAATAAGGTACCCAAACTTACACGATGTGCTAATTCGTGCAGGGCATAGACTGATTTTTTTATTTTTTTATATAGTTGTCGTATATGTGGCTTCCAAGTTAACGCACCATCTATATGAATCCCGAGGAACTTAGTGGTCTGTACTTCACACACTGGTTCATTTTTGTAGGTAACTTTAGGCGTCATAGCTGTCTTTCGTTGACTAAAGTGCATCAACTGAGTTTTTCCAATGTTAGCCTTTAGGTTGTTTGCATCGAGCCATTCCACCAAATCACTCAAAGTACCATTTATATCACACTCATAGGTCTCCACACTATTAGACTTGATCGCAACCGTACTATCGTCCGCAAAGAGTGTCATTGGATTAGGAGTTGCTTTTGGGAGGTCATTGATGTACATTATAAATAACAATGGGCCCAAGACACTACCTTGTGGCACACCGTGTCTAACTTTGCGTCCGTCAGAGCGGCAAATAGTCTCTAGTTTTGTTGTATAATTAACTCTAGTAATTTGTGTATACTGGGTGCGGTTGTAGAGATAGGATTTAATCAATTTTAATATGTTACCTCTTATCCCATAACTTTCAAGTTTATACAGTAGAATATCATGGTCCACATAGTCAAACGCCTGCGTCAAATCCATGAATATGCCACATATTGGAATTTTTTTATCAACGTTTGATATGATTATCTTTAGAAAGTCATAAATTGCTAAATTAATCGTTTTATCACGACGAAAACCTTTTTGTTCCTTTACAAGAATATTATTAGTTTCCATATAATTGTTAATAGCGTTGTGTATATACTTCTCGAAAATTTTGGCAAATATTGATATAAGTGCTATAGGTCTATAGTTTGCAATGTCTTCCTTACTATTTCGTTTATGCAGTGGTTTAATAATACCTACTTTCAACCGATCAGGAAAAATACCAAATTCTATAGATAAATTTATAATGTAGCACAAGGGAGCTTGTATGTAGTCAACAACATAATTAATAGCTTTGGTACAAATGTCATCTTGGCCAACACTAGCAGTATTTTTGAGATTTTTTATGATATGGTTTACGTTATTTGGGGAACAAGGTTTCATAAACATGGAATTAATCTGCGATGTCAAATATTTCCTGTATTGAAATTTATGCGAAGTATTTATAGATGTTATTTTATCAATATAATAGTCATTAAAAGCATTTGCAATGTCAATTGGATTTGTTAATATGTCATCATTAAGTTTAATAAATGGTATAGTGTTAGGAGGTTTATTTTGTTTTGCAGTATTTATAATCTGCCATATAGTCTTGGCTTTGTTAGTGGAAGTGCGTACTTTGTGGTTGTTTTGCGCCTGTAGGAGTCCGGCATAGCATGCATGTAGGATTTTTCTCACGTTAAAAAAATGGTGTCCACGACATGTATAATCAGAGATACCAATAATTAAACGTATGAAGTAAAAATAGCATTCCTTGGTGTTAAATGTTGAGAGAACGCTACCTGGAGTTTGAATACACAATATATTTGCGACTACAGGCCTAATACCCGAAGAGCTACACATAACACTCAAACTATGAGGCGAAGCCCCGGGCGTAGTCAGTCTGCCACGCATCCAGGGTCATCAAGGAGTTTCCCGGAAGTAGGTAGGGTATTGACAGTGTGGTTAAGTCGCAGAACCTACCCTTACATCCGAGGAGATTTATTAAGACAAGTAAAACAAGAGAGGTCACTCATTCATTGAATATTGTGTAAGGGTATCCAGTGTCCTCCATGTTTATAGGTACTTTAGGTGCCTAAATAAATAATAAAAAGATTAGGTACCTTCTTCGTGTGAAACAGCAAAACAAAATACAGCCTATATCACCAAGATACCCACAGCACATTGGTTTTTAAAACATTAATTCACAACACATAACACGTCAACATTCACTCGGGTATTACACTGCAAATATATGTGCTAATATGAGTATTATAGATCTATAGAAGGAAAATACTATCAGTTGAACTCAATTACATTATTGTTATTTATTATAATATAGGGAAATACCTCCATAATGTATCCCGTTCGCGCTCAGTTTGCCGCTGGCGAGGCGTAGTAGAACGGCGACCGACAAACTAACCGCGAACGGATAGTAATACACTATTATAATAATAAACCTATCTGGAACGTGTGGGGAGGAAGATGAACACGTCGTAGTGTTACTGAGAGGAAAAGTACTTACAGAGAAAAGAAACAACATGTATTTATTTTATACTGTGGTGTCAGACGAGCATACGGTCTGATTTAAAGTTGGTACCGTAGGCAGTAGCCAATGACCATTTGCCAAGGTTTATCCATGTCCCAAAGACGCGGGATAGCACCCGAACCCCCAAGGTGGCGCCGCAGAGGTAGCCAAGGGAATCCTGGAGATATCCTTCAAAGGGCTTACCTGGGGCTCCCAACCGCAGGCAGTAGGTAGGGAAAGTGATGGTTTTTAGTCGGTAAGAGTCCGGCATAGCATCCATGACGGCGGCCTATCCCGCCTCACAACAACAATATTATCGGTACGAGTGTGAGAACTCTTCTCTGTGGTGTGACTAAGGTATCTACTTTCGATCAGGTAGCCAGTATGCTTCTCTGCATCTGAGTAGAACAATGCTGTAAAAAAATTCACACTGCTCCGTTAGAAATATGAAACCATTGACAAAAATTACTCCAATCTAGTGAAGAAAATTCAAGCACCTAATGTTTAGCCGATTAAAAAACGAACAACATTGTTTTATGGCATATTTACTATTCAAACAGCCTGTACATACGATAAAAATGTATTAAGTGCCGGAAAACATGAACAAGAGTGCGTTATTTTGTTTTAAAAATGTAAACAAGAAAAAGATGTGTCACGACTGCTGTTATGTTACATGTGAGGTGAGGTATAATAGTCCATTGAAATGTTACAATTTAAGGACCGAATATTGCATTTGTTAGAGGACGCAATTTTATTTTTGGGACATGTGTGGGGGTTCAATAGAAGCTTAACCTCAAGTTTGTGGGGTCGCCACCCTTGTAGGCAAAACTATATGCTACAAATTAAGCCTCTACAATTTTTTCGTAAGACTCATAGTTTCCGAAATATTGCGAAAAAAGTGTTTTTTTCCCCCCTCTTTTCAAGATGGCGGCCGGGGGACAAGGGTGGCGACCCCACAAACTTGAGGTTAAGGTTCTATTGACCCCCCACACATGTCCCAAAAATAAAATTGCGTCCTGTAATAAATGCAAAGCTCATGTAACATTTCAATGGACTATAAGGACTTTTTGTTTAATGAAGTCGTCGTACCTTTATGCATAGTAAAATTAGACCCAAATCGCACGAAGTATCGTGCGATTTGGGTTTGAGGTACTGATACCTAAAGTCTTACACACTTACTTACACTTTAGTTTATTTGAAGAGATCGACCTCGGCGTCCGCATGACGACCAAATTAAAGACCTATTAGCAAAATTCCTAAATGATCTCCCTGCCTCGGTTTTCCCAAACGCCTACAGAATGGAGTTCTTCAAAAGGGGGCTTAGAAGATTTTTACAAGGTTGGCATCGCGAGTGTGGCGCCTCTGGTGTTGCAAACGTTCATAGGCTGCGGTGACCACCGGACTAGGGCTTGAATATCGGACGCTTTTTCAGTTCCGGAATTGGGTTTCGATATTCAGTATTTGAATTCCGGAATTCCGGAACTCAATCAAGTTTCGTTTTGTACAAAATAGCGATATGTAAAAAAAGAAACAGAAGCTGGCAGTCCTACGTGATTAGTGATAAACTACTTTGATTCCCAGTAAAATTACTTATTTTAACGTAACCAAACGTAACGTAACGTAACCAAAACTACACGTTTCCTAACTATTGCCTACGGTTGGCCCGGGTAAGCGCTCGGAAGGATGACCCTAGGATTCCCCACAGACCTTGACTATCACTGCGGCCTCACCTAGGAGATTCGGGTGCTATCCCGCGTATTTGGGGCTTGTTCAGGTGTTATCCCGCATCTCAGGGCATGTGGCGTGCGTGAAACTTTCATGTCACGCTTTCGTCTTGGGCGTGCTTTTGTAAGAACGGCGATTAGCCCTTCCACCGTGCTCAGGCCCCCGATTTTGGAGGCCGATTGTCTTGGGCAAAGACATGCAGAATTCGGGTGGGAGCGTTCTCTCTCGATCACTTTTTGCCGCATTAACTGATAACAGAAAGACGCAGTGGCGTCCCACTTACTCCCACTGGAGATCATAGCTCGCGCAATGGTCTCCAGCGAGAGAATGTCCACGTCCAGACCTACCACGAGGACCGGGCGCTGTTAAGCCCCCACTGTGCGCTCCACTAATGTGTAAAGTACTGTGTCCTCACTGCGTTCCTCGCAGTGCTGGCACTCAGGTGTGGTTTCCCGGTGTATTCGTCACAGATACCTACTGAAGCTCCCGTTCCCGGTAAGCATCTGTGACAACCGGTAGGACAGAGCACCCGCACCGTGGCTCCTCTCTAGTCACTCGCCCATGAACGGTCTGACCGCCTTTATTGTGGCGATTCGGCGATTCCCTCCTTGTGTGATGTGATGTGGCGATTCGGTTTGTTGCTAAAGTCCAGGTCTCCACGGTTTCCTTGTGGAGCTGGAACTGCCGAACCTAGATTTCTGGAGACGTGGGCCTATGACCCCGCTCCAGCGCTTCCTTGCACCAGAAAAGAATAAACTAGAAATATAATTAATTTATTTAAACAAGGACGCAAGTTGCCTCGCTGCCAGATCCTCGAGACATGCCGCCTCTGAGCAACGGGCCACGCAGCACCCAATCGTAACCGATGTTCCACAGAAGCGGTCTTAAGACTGATCTCTGCGGAACACCGCACGACGTATCTCTCTGACTCGGCTGGGCCCTAGCCAGCTTGGGTGAGTTATGGCCCTCTCGGAAAGATAGGCTCCGACAATTCGACGGAAGTAGGGAGGCACTTTATGATAAATAGGCGCCTCCCTATCATGCCGGTGTCTCTTGACATCGCTATCGCTTTCAACACCACCTGACCCTGCGATGTTACTTCCTTCGTCAGTCTTCTAATGCGCATGATCGCATCCACGATGGAGCACCCTAGACGGAAACCAAACTGGTTATCCGCCAGATCTGGCCCCACGCGTGTGAGGTGCCCGACTGTGAGCTGTGCAATGATACGCTCAAGGAGCTTGCATACCTAACGAGGTATGCAAACTCCTTGAGCGTATCATTGTTGGGGATCGACCGATCGGGGATCGGCCGGAGTTGCTCAACGGAGCAACAGGATCGGCCGATCCCCGGAGGGGTAGACTGCCTTGCCTTTCGGTTCAGAACCAGTTTCCCTGTCTTCCAGACCTTGGGAATGTGGCATTTTTCGGGGCATGCACTAAACAGCCCCATTACTCGAGACCCGAGATCCTCAAGAGCCAGGACCCACGCTCGGCCTGGAATGCTGTACGGTCCAGGGGCACGGTCCCTGCGGAACAGAAGCTACAGTACAGTCGCCCCTAACTCTTTCAGTGTTTTCTGGCACGTTGTTCTCGTTGTAATCAGCGTCGGGCGCCTGAGACGGAGCCAAATGCGAAGGAATATGTTCCTCCGCCTTGATGAGAACAGGGAACCCAAGACCCTCCTCACTCTGGGTCAGTGGAGCGCCTTGGGGCAAAGTTTGCCCCTAATAATAAGGTACGGGCCCCATGAGTTCCGTCAGAACTACTAGAACTATGCTGAGCGAGACCTCTGTCAAATTCTTACAGCGTTTCTATCAAAGTTAAATTTAACTCGTAGCATAAGTAAGAACTAAGTCTAAGTTCGCACTATTAATTTAAGTCTAAATGTAAAAAAAATACAAAAACGTCATCAATAATACTATTATTATTTAAATACCTAGTATGTTTTCTATCAAATACCATTAATTTTATGGATTTACTTTCTTAGTAGGTTTAAGAAATATCATCAAATAAAATGATTAATACCTAAGTACATAATCGAATTAATTTGTTAATAGAGAAATCCTAAATTATCAACATTGGAGTAATTAAAGGTAATTAAATTGCCTATTAATCGACATTTTTGTTTGTAATGAAATTAAAGAAGAAGCGAAAATATTTTGTTTTCAATATCGAAATACCGGTATTGATCACGCCAATTCCGGAATTGAGAACGATATTAGATTTTATCGGAATTCCGGAATTATGTCAATTCCGGAATTCCGGAGTTCAAGCCCTACACCGGACCACCTTAGTGGTATAAAAAAAATCCAGGTCCAGAGTACCCTTGACCAGCGAGCTTGTAGGAATCACTTATAAAAGTAGGAGAAGCAAAAGTGGTATGCCAGGATCGTAGCAAGTGGAAAGCCATAATCTCTGCCTACCCCGATGGGAGACAGGCGTGATGATATGTATGTATGTAAATGACAGGTTATTTAAAACTTTAAACATTTGGACATTCTCAAACAACATCCCTAGATAACACCAGAACAACAACAAGATCTACTCTGGTATGAGCTAATACTGAAATTTATTTTGTAGCAGAAAATGATTTTTAGCTCGTCAAAATATCGTCGGTCGCCTGATACTCCTGATAGAAAGTAGCCCAGTTTCACAGCCGAAAAAGCTGTTGTTGACAGTGGCCCTCAAATTGACGGAAGGTTTATTTTCGCTCTTTCTTCGAAAAGGGAAAATATCTTTTGAATCGGTTAGATTATTCGTGGCGCTATAACTATGAAGGGATAGAACAAGGAAGGGGACATTAAAGGGTTAGGGCTTAGTTCGCAAGGGGACCTAAATAGATTAAGGCTTGTATGTTCGAAAGAGACTCATCTTGGGGTGAACTTTATACTAAGAAATATTCTTTGATTTGATCTGATTCCATTTGAACTATATTATTGTAATTTATTAGATACTCTTGCTTTTTTAACGTATCAAAACACGATTAAGAATACTTTGTTCGATAGAAATCGCTCTCGAAAAATGAGAAATATTGCAAAAATCTTAACACGTAATGTACTTTTTTATCTGAATAAATGAGTTTAATTCTCATAAAAACTTGTCATAGAATAGATATAGGTCTTTAGAACAATATTTTACGTATAGATTTTTTCTTAAAACCCCTCAGATTTTATAACAGTAATATAATGTATTAGAATCGAATGAAATCCGGCAAAAGCGTACGCTGCAATCGTTCGAATTGCCTTAGGATTTGTCAAGGTCGAACATTGCAGCCTTAAATGAAAGGTTCGCATGTTTGCATTTACCAACAGTTTTTAAAATACCTAGCAGTCACCTCACGAAGTTAAATGGTTTTAAAGAAATAGTAAATCCTCAGATTGGATATAATTTTCATGGTATAGCCGAATTTCCACGATATTTAATAAATGTCTGACTATTGAGATACTGGATGACGCAGCAGCGCGGAACGATTCATAAATCTCGCAATGTATGGAATGAATGGCTTACAGAAAATATATGGAAGGTCTTAATTCAACACAATTCACAGTTTATGAAGGTATTATGTAATTTGAGATATTCATTCTTGTTACCGAGGCGGTAAAACTCTGGGCTTAGAGTGGAATTAAAGTATTCACATTACCACGACTAAAAGCGAAGAAAGGGGCATAGGGAGATGCGATGATGATATATGTGCACAAATTAGAGATAGTACAGATGGAAACCTACGTACTAAATTCACTGAGGCTACGCACACATAGACAACTCATTCACGGACACTACGCACACATAGACAACTCATTCACGGACACTACGCACACATAGACAACTCATTCACAGACACAAGGTCAGACGCTCCTCAACCGAATTTTCGAAACTGATTTGTGCGCGAGTGTGCGTAGCAGAGGGTAGGTGTAAAAAAAAAGTACATACATGAGTTTTCCATCTGTACTATCTCTAATTTGAGTTATGTGCCCAGGCGAATACATTATTGATTGCAGCCAGGGTATCAAATTTGGACCATACTTCTTGAATGCGTACAAAAGACATTTTAACAGTGTAGTTTCGTCTAAGTTATCAAGTCGTATGATCCAGTAGCGGCGGCGCCAGTCACTTTTCATTTTGTATGATGCACTTAAGGCTGCAATGTTCGACCTTGACAAATCCTAAGGCGATTCGAACGATTGCAGCGTACGCTTTAGCCGAATTTCATTCGATTCTAATATATTATATTACTGTTATAAAATCTGAGGGGTTTAAAAAAAACTAAACGTAAAATATTGTTCTAAAGACCTATATCTATTTTATGACATGTTTATCTCATTTATTTAGATAAAAAAAGTACTTGTTAAGATTTTTGGAATATTTCTCATTTTTAGAGAGCGATTTCGATCGAACATCATATTTCTAATCGTGTTTTGATACGTTAAAAAAGCAAGAGTATCTAATAAATTACAATAACATAGTTTTATCAGATCAAATCGAAGAATATTTCCTAGCATAAAATTCACCCCAAGATGAGTCTCTTTCGAACATACCTACAACCCTTAAAACATTTAGGATGGCTTTAACGGAATGTATAATCCATATATGACAAAACTCTGTTTATTTAACCTGAGGAAAATCCTAGAGTCATGCTATGCCGGACTCCTACCGACTAAAAACCACACGTATCCTACCTAACAGCCTACGGTTAGGAGCCCCGGGTAAGCGCGCGAAAGAATATCCCAAGACTAACAAAGCTCTGTAAATAAAGATTCGAAAGAAGACGTATTTACATTGAATAAGTATTTTACTTAATAGAATAAGCTATCAAACGGAACAGACGTTTACAACGGGACATTCAGCCGGACCGTTTTCATTACTTCCAGTATAAACAAAATGAAAAAACACTGCGTAATAGGAGTACTGGCGGCGACGTCCACCCCTCCATCGATTTAACATGAGGGGGTGTCTCCCTCGCATCTAGATCGTCGGTGAAATATTTAAATGGTCTTAGGTTTAGACATTCGCAGTCGTATCGTACGACCTATATGTATATAATGTATTTCAATAGGTTCTCGCAAAAATGTAAACAAACATTTTGATCCTATAAATCCATAGTTACTTGCAATTGAGTATTCACCCTGATTATATTCCAGTATCCAGGAGTCATACAGTGTTCTTACTATATAACTTCTTTATGACAGTTTATTTTCATTGAAAATACCTACTCAGGATAGTAAAAAATTCAATGATTTGTCATACTATATTTTTCTACTCATCTGCCTTAGACAACGATTGTCAAAACATGACATGTTTACATTATTGCCAGATCGGACAGGATTGGACTATACCTATGTGTGTGTTCTGGGACATCCTTCCGAGGGCTTCCCCGGGGCTCCCAACCACAGGCTGTTGGGCGTGACGTGAGGTTTTTTAGTCGGTAGGAGTCCGGCATAACATCCATTAGGATTTTACCTCACGTTAAACAAAAAAAAATACCTATGTGTGACCATAAAAAGGGATAGTTTCTCATTCAATAGCCCAAAAATTGCTTGACCTTCGAAGCTGAAACTTGACGAGAGACTTGAGTTCATAGGCGTAAAAGGTCTGGCAAAAATGACGTGACAGTGATTCAAATGTAAAATAACCTTTAATGCTATATTCCTAGGACATGTTCCCGTAGAGTTATTTGGGGGTTTCCGGCGCTAGATGGAAAGGTAGAGACCGTATTGTTTTAGTCGGTTCGAGTCCATACCATCTACTACGGGGATTTTTACAAAGTTAATTATAAAAAGCCGTGAACGCTTTTCTTTTTTTTTATAACGTTAAAGAAAACCCGTCATGGATGCTATGCCAGTCTCCTACCGACTAAAAAACCTCACGTAACACCCAACAGCCTACGGTTAGGAGCCCCGGGTAAGCCCTCGGAAGGATGTCCCAGGACTCTCCACAGAAAACGCTTATCGGAAATGCCCAAACAGGTAAAGTTGTAGACTAAATAAAAAATTGGGAATGAAAACTTAATGACTCAACAACGAAGCAGTAAAGAAAATTTTGCTTATGTTATGATCATAGGGCAACACGACCTCCTCACAGGTCGTGTTGCTCTATGGTTATGTTATGATAATTGAGACTCACGTAGTATAGTAAGTTCAACTCATCTGTGCGCGCGGCACTATGTGTGGGTAAGCCTCGTCTAAACACAGTGACTTCGTGTGCGTGACATGAGGTACAGTGAAGTACAAAATACAAAAACACTTGTTTAACTAAAATAAAAACTCAATGGATGAAATGTATGTTATACATATTAATATGTATCGCTGTTTGAAGAATAAAATTGAGGACTTTTAGGATTCGCTGCTCTCTCCAAGGTTAATTATAAATTCAATCAAAATGTCGATAGTATTCTTCTTCTTTGGCGTGTCGACAAGTATAACGCCACATCTCTTCATCTAATTACTTAAACGTTCGTTTATTAGGTAATTTCATTATTTCCATCACATTTTGTTCGATTTTATGCGAAGCATTATATTAGGTGCTTACATATGAAATTGGCGTTTTGTATAGGAGGAACAAAAAGTCGAATATTTTTAAATATAATATATTTAATTAATCAAAGTATGAACCATTGTTTTCTATGCATTTTTGCCATCTCATAGGTAGTTCATTGATCCCTTTACTAAAAAAACGAGTCGGACGGGAATCAATAAAATCTGTGAAGGCGATTTGGACTGCCCCATCAGAGTTGAATTTTTTCCCTTGCAAGAAGTTGTCCAAATTTCGAAATAAATGGTAATCTGTTGGAGCAAGATCCGGGGAGTACGGAGGATGTTTTAGACATTCCAATTGAAGCTCTTCTAATTTGGTAGCCGTCTGTTGTGCAGTGTGTGGTCTAGCGTTGTCGTGAAGCAGCAGTGGCGTGGAGCGATTGACCAGCCTAGGTTGTTTAGCCGCTAGCTTTTCCATCATGGTTTGCAATTGCTGACAATAGACATCAGCCGTAATAGTCTGGCCAGATTTGAGAAAACTGTAATGAACAATACCGGCACTAGTCCACCAAACGCTTACAAGTAACTTTTTTGGGGTTAATTTTCGCTTGGGGCAGGATTTGGCTGGCTGGTCAGGATCCAACCATTGCGCTGAGCGCTTTCGATTATCGTAAAGAATCCATTTTTCGTCACAGGTAATGATTCGGTTTAAAATACCTTCATTATTGTGCCGGTTCAGTAATGTAACGCAGCAGTCGACGCGCTTTTGCCGGTTTGCTTCAGTCAATTCGTGAGGTACCCACCTTTCAAGCTTTTTAATCTTCCCAATCTGCTTCAAGTGAATTAAAACAGTTTTATCACTAACACCGCAGCCTGCAGCTAACTCGGACGTGGTTTGCGATGGATCCGCTTCCACAATAGCCTTCAATACTTCATTATCAACTTGAGTCTCAGGCCGTCCACGGGGCTTGTTCTGCAGGTCGACATTTCCTGAACGAAAACGTTGGAACCAAAAACGAACTGTGTTTTCTTTTGCAACATGACCGCCATACACATCATTCACCCTTCTAGTCGTTTCCGCAGCACTAGTGCCACGGCGGAACTCGTACTCGTAAATAATGCGATATTTTAAGTTTTCCATTTTGTAAAATGAGTGACGCAAACAGAAAAAAACAGAAGAAAAAAACAAATGAATGACGGTCATCGAAGGATAAATACATGAGTAAATAGCTGGGAAAATTTGAATTTGGAATTCCTTACCAAAGAGGAGAAAATCGTAATTAAAGTGGCCAGTACGAAAAACGCCAATTTGATGTGTAAGCACCTAATAATTTGTTTAAATTCCCCATACATTTTCTATTGGGTTTAGTTCAGGATGATACGGTGGTAGCCGAAGAACTTTTAAGCCATATGGCTGAAGTATGTCATTAAACTAGCTGACACATAAGGTGTGCGAACAGCGTGTGAAACTGCCCTGCCCTCTCCCAAAGGAACCCTCTCCTCGGATCATAAGCTCAGATTGTGCCAAGTTTCATTTAAATCAATTCATAATCAGGATACAGACAGACAGACATGAAAATTTCTAATTACATTTTCAGCTTCAGTATCGATTAGAGAACGCCCTACAATTAAAATTTTCAAATTATCTTCCATGTACAGACTCTCGACCCCCAACAGTTTTTTTTAGATGTATAGATATGGTTCTTTGATTTTTTAATCAAGTCATACAGTTCAATTTTTGTCATATTTGCAGTAAGTATAGGCAATGTTTTTTTTTTCGTCGACCATCTCTGCATTTCTATATTTTTTTGCATGAGAATTTGGAGCTCTATCATTTATGACTTTTCTGTAGGCCTTTATAAGTTACACAATTCTACCATACATTATTTTGTTATGCTTATAAGGGTTTAGGCAGCGTTTTCGTTAAAAGCTCCCAGACACCATATTTTTTTCCGACATCTCCAACTAATATCATTATAAATAAGTCAATGTATACAAAAACTCAACAAATTATATACCTACGTTAACCTTTCTCAAGAAGGGATGCGGGGTCCTACTAACATCTTAAGGACCCCAATGGGTCGGATCCTCCTCGTGGTGCATCCTGGGCAACGGAGTAGCGACCACTCCCCTTCCTCTGTGGGGGCGTTGTGCTACTCTGGCTAATTCCGGCCGAGGCGGGAGTAACCCACCTGTGGGTTGCTCGGTGGTGTGCGTTGCTGCCGGCCGTGCCGTTATTCACGGCCGGCAGCAGCAATGCTGGGTCGCCGTCGCTTCGCCACCTTTGCTGGCGAGACGATGGCGGCAAAGTGGGAGAGGCACTGCGTGGGGTCGGGAGTTTAGGTAAATGCTCCCGCCCTGCCACGCAGTTCGGGCTGCCGGCCGTGAATAACGGCGCGACCGGCGGCAACAGTGCTGGGCCGCTGTCACCTCGCCAGTTGACGAGGTGATGGCGGCAAAGCGGGAGGTGTACTGTGCGGGGGAGCGGGAGTAACGGATAATGCTCCCTCTCTGCCGTGCAGTTCGGGGGCGCCGCGGTGAGGAGTCACTGGGCGCCCCCGATTGTTTCTTGACCTTGGGCGTAAGGTCGGGGGACCCCGCCCACCAACGGTCACATGGCGGTGGGCACCTCCCCGTGTTCCGGGGGTGCCCATTAGCGCACGCCTGCGCCAGCCGCTCTCTGTCTCCTCTATTACAGAGGGGCGCTCGAAGCGGTGCAGGCGTGGTCTTCAGCTCCTTAGGGAGCTGTGGGGAGCCGCCCATCTGGCTCCCCCGAGGAGAGCCCCGAATAAACGGGGCGCCCCTAGCCGGGTCGACGTGAATAATCTCTTGACATCCCTCGGCCCGGCTAAAGGGTGAGGAGGAACACCGCGGGGTTTAGTGGGTAGGACGGTCCATTCCGGACCGGGCCGGGAGTCCCACACACCATCCCGGCTGCCCCCGCAGCTGGGATGAAGGCGCGTAAAGGCGTTCCCCACGTCAACAACAAAAAAAAAACCTTTCTCAAGAATCATTGGTGATTTGAGCATGAAAATCCATGCAGTATTTTTTAAGATTATCGTGAACAGACAGACGCGGCGGGGACTTTGTTTTATTATATGTAGTGATAACAAATATTAATTCCATCGAATTGACACAAAAAATATTTACCTGACTTCTTAAACATTTTCTCCGTGAAGAATTAGACATTTTCTTTAACGACTGTACCCATGGTATTATCACTAAGAACACTATGTAATGAATTATAATGTGACCAAGTTACACAGGATCTCAACGTTGCAGTTACATTGAGACTTGTCATGATATTTGATTTCGTTTCATTATAACGCAAGAGTTGCCTGCAAACGTGGTAGATGGCGCTGTATGCTTTTTGTATAAATATGATGTTTATTTCGCGGCCACGCAGAGCGTTTCCTGCAAAGACTGCTTGGCACCGCTGGTGTCGTCAATAAGTCGAGTTACGTCTCTACCTCATAATACAAAAATGTACTCTGTGAAGAGGGCCGTGTCACTGCCACACAAATTAAAGCTGTATAATTACTAGCGCACGCACACATAGCGCCGCGCGCACTGATGAGTTGAATTATCTATACTCGAATTTAACAACTCACGAAACGGGTGGTTTATTTGCACCGGAAATATGGGGGGTTGCGTCGAGTCGGAAATTGTATAACCAACACAGTCAACTAGTATTGCCGCTTTTGAAGCTCCAAGGAAATTGTACCTTGGATATTACAGATTAGAATTGCTTAAATTATTGGCTGTATGAAATTAATACCTGTGCCTAACCGTTTGGAAACTCATTAAAAACCGGCCAAGTGTGAGTCTGAATCGCGAACGGAAGGTTTCCTAGCAAAAAAACTGAAAAAATCACGTTTGTTGTATAAGAGTCCCACTTATTATTTTTCTGATTTTACTATTATCCATTGAAATGTTACAATTTAAGGACCGAATATTGCTTTTTTTCTTAGAGGACGCAATTTTATTTTTGGGACATGTGTGGGGGGGGGGGGGGTCAATAGAAGCTTAACCTCAAGTTTGTGGGGTCGCCGCCCTTGTCCCCCGGCCGCAATCTTAAAAAGGGGTGATAACACTTTTTTCCCAATATCTCGGAAACTATGAGTCTTACAAAAAAATTGTGAAGTCATAATTCGTAGCAAATTGTTTTGCCTGCCAAAGGGTGGCGACCCCACAAACTCGAGGTTAAGCTTCTATTGACCCCCCCACACATGTCCCAAGAATATAATTGCGTCCTCTAATAAAGGCAAAGCTCATGTAACATTTCAATGGACAAATATATAATTTGCAGCGGCCACAGGAATAACTAGGTACATTATCTGAATAAATGTCAGCTATCTATCTATCACAGGTGATACAGTCTATCTCTGACAGATAAACGGACAGCGAAATCTCCGTAATAAGGTTCCGTTTTTACTCTTTGGGCAACGAAACCCTAAAATTTGATATAATATCTAATTCTATATCTAAAAGCAAGGTCAAACGCTGGGTATTCACGATGAATTTGACGGTTATATGCTAATCAAGTTGGTGGAAGTGTACATAATCGTATCGATTACGAGTCGGTAGCGGAATTCTAAACTTGTTTGTATTAATAACAAATTCATTCGATAGGTGCTGACTGTCGATATAGGTACATTTTGTTACGATTAATTGGTTTGATTGATGTGTTATTTTGCATGTTTTTTTTTTATTTTTGAATTGATTTGTTCCTCATTCTTTAAAATCTAGACACGCCGCAGCGAGGCAGCTAAGTTCAAACAAAACCTATCTAAGTAATGATTTTTACTCAAAAATGCATGTAACGTGGTCATTATTTTGACAACCTTGTTTGAGCAAAGTCGACCTTGCCGTTCTGTTTCAAGGAGCGGCAGGCAAAGTATTGCTGGCCGCTCTAACAGGCCGCTATTTTGACGTTTCAACGCTTTAATAAATTAAATACAAAAGATTTTATTTAAAACACAGCTGTTTGTATTTATAGAGATTGGTTCTTATTTATAGAGATTGGACCTTATTTAAATTACTTGCTGGTTTTACGATAATATAGATTAGGTACTTGCATTTTTAGTAAAGCACTATACAAGCCTTGGCCCACAATGACTGCTTCGCTGGTCACGCTATGATTGCCTCGAGCTAGCTTAGCTACGTTCTAGGCCTTCGAGCATGGCGATCATTGCAGCCTTGGTTGTTCTCGCTGTAAAGGCCTCGACCTACGGTCTCAGTCCTTATCTCAGCTCGTCCTTCATACCAGAACTAATATACTAATATACATAGCTAATATACATAGCTAAGCCAGACTCCTACCGACTAAAAAACCTCACGTAGCGCTCAACAACCTACGTTTGAGAGCCCCGGGGCAGCCGCTTGGATCATTGTTATTCTCTCACGCCTCAGCAGCTGAACGAATCTGGCTGAAATTTGGTACAGTGGTGCATTATAGTCAATACATAGGTTTTCTCCTTAGTAAGTTCCCGGATCCCATAAAATGTGGAAATGGGAACAGAATTTCAAGCAGGAGAAGAAGCGGGCGCCATTTAATATATGTATCAGTAAAATCATGTTCCCACGTTAAATATTTTGTATTCAACTAGCACAACGGATGCAAAATATTATGTATCATATAAAATTATACAAACATGTTTTCATTTCCGCGCAGACACTGATATAAATACGAAATGAATGCAAACTGTTGTGACACGATGCCTTTTTGAATGGACGACGTGGAAATATTTGAAATACCTAGGCACAGACAGACTGACAAGAGCTTTGTCTGTAGGGACAGTAGGAGAAGGATTACAGACGGTCTATTGGGACTAAATATGCATTCATGTAATATTTAGAATGTGCTATGTATAGTATAATATATGTACTTCAATGGAGCAGTTGTTTTGTGTACGACTCAAACTCCGAAAAAAACATTTAACGATCACAAATATTTGTTCCGAATGTTTACAACACAACACAACTTTCGCAATTACGATAATAATCGTACTCTTAGTACTCTTACTAATCTTTTTAGTGTGAGGAAGATCGGTAGGTTTGATCTTGTCCGATCCAAAATCTGCATCATTGTTGAACTTCTGCGTTATTATTTATATTATTTTCTACGTGCAAGTATTACGTACGGAAGGTTTGGAAACACAATTGACATTCCAGTGCAATACGTGGCATTACTTTTTACTTCCATTTCGTCCCACTCGTACGTCAATAGGCTGGGGCGTATTTTTAACACGCTTCTATTAGCTTCACTTGTAACTATGTATGTAAGAAAATCTTGGACTGTTAATTTGACCCACTTCCCGTCCTTCGATGAATGGGGTTTGAAAAAAAAGCAAAGGCTAGATTTTACCCTGGGAAAATATTCGAAACGGGTATGGAAAGGCCTCATCGCACAGGCACGTTTTAAAATTGCTCCCCCTATTCTTTTAACGTGAGGGAAAATCCATCATGGATGCTATGCCGAACTCCTACCGACTAAAAAACCTCACGTAACGTCCAACAGCCTACGGTTGGGAGCCCCGAGTAAGCGCTCGGAAGGATGTCCCAGGACTCCTAACAGACTAAATTGCTCCCCTTGTGATTAATATAGAGGGATTCAGGTAGACTTTGCCACTTGCTTTTCACCACGTTTGACATTTTTTTCAAAGGATTTATCAAAAAGAATTACTTGGTAGAAGTTGGTAGAGTAGGTTATACTCATCTCGTCCCTAAAATGAGTTGAGTGGTCCAGAAATTGAAGTCACTAAGCCTTTGTCAAACTCTCTCTTAAGATGAACTTTCAAATTACCATCGACTCAGTTGAAGTGTTTGCACACAACCGGTATAAAGGGTGTTTCTCCATTAGAGATGTGCTATGCTACGTTGCTATGGATGCGTTTGAAATCCATCGATCATATTCGCCAGTTTGATTTATACGGTCAACGTTACTTGTGGACTGACGAATGTGACTGGTGGAAATCAAACGCATCCATATCAAACATACTTGCATATGGTAACTAGGGCTTGAATATCGGACGCTTTTTCAGTTCCGGAATTGGGTTACGATATTCCGTATTTGAATTCCGGAATTCCGGAATTCCGGAACTCAATCATGTTTCGTTTTGTACAAAATAGAGATATGTAAAAAATGAAACGGGAGCTGGCAGTCCTAGGTGATTAGTGATAAACTACTTCGATTCCCAGTAAAATTACTTATTTTAACGTAACCAACTAAAAACCACACGTTTCCTAACTATTGCCTACGGTTGGCCCGGGTAAGCCCTCAAAAGGATGACCCCAGGATTCCCCACAGACCTTGACTATCACTGCGGCCTCATCTAGGAGGTTCGGGTGCTATCCCGCGTATTTGGGGCTTGTTTAGGTGTTATCGCGCATCTTAGGGCGTGTGGCGTGCGTAAAACTTTAACGTCACGCTTTCGCCTTGGGCGTGCTTTTGTAAGGACGGCGATCAGCCCTCCCACCGTGCTTAGGCCCCCGATTATGGAGGTCGATGGTCTTGGGCAAAGACATGCGGAATTCGGGTGGGAGCGTTCTCTTTCGATCACTTTTCGCCGCATTAACTAATCACAGAAAGACGCAGTGGCTTCTCACTTACTCCCACTGGAGATTATAGCTCGCGCAATGGTCTCCAGCGAGAGAATGTCCACGTCTAGACCTACGACGAGGACCGGGCGCTGTTAAGCTCACACTGTGCACTCCACTAATGTGTGAAGTACTGTGTCCTCACTGCGTTCCTCGCAGTGCTGGCACTCAGGTGTGGTTTCCCAGTGTATTCGTCACAGATACTTACTGAAGCTCCCGTCCCCGGTAAGCATCTGTGACAACCGGTAGGACAGAGCACCCGCACCGTGACTCCTCTTTAGTCACTCGCCCATGAGCGGTCTGACCGCCTTGATTGTGGCGATTTCCCCCCTTGTGTGATGTGATGTGGAGATTCGGTGTGTTGCTCAAGTCCAGGTCTCCACAGTTTCCTTCTGGAGCTGGAACTGCCGAACATAGATTTCTGGAGACGTAAGCCTATGACCCCGCTCCAGCGCCTCCTTGCACCAGAAAAGAATAAATTAGAAAAAAAATTAATTAATTTAAACAAGGATGCAAGTTGCCTCGCTGCCAGATCCTCGAGACATGCCGCCTCTGAGCAACAGACCACGCAGCACCCAATCGTAACCGATGTTCCACAGAAGCGGTCTTAAGACTGATCTCTGCGGAACACCGCACGACGTATCTCGCTGACCCGGCTGGGCCAAAGCCAGCTTGGGTAAGTTATGGCCCTCTCGGAAAGATAGGCCCCGACAATTCGACGGAAGTAGGGAGGCACTCCATGATCATGAGCGCCTCCCTAACGCAGCTCCAGAGCAAGGTGTTGAAGGCGATGCCGGTGTCTCTTGACATCGCTATCGGTTTCAACACCACCTCACCCTGCGATGTTACTTCCTCCGTCAGTCTTCTAATAGCATGATCGCATCCACGGTGGAGCGCCCTTGACGGAAACCAAACTGGTTATCCGCCAGATCTGGCCCCACGCATGTGAGGTGCCCGACTGTGCGCTGTGCAAGGAGCTTGCATACCTAACGAGGTATGCAAGCTCCTTGAGCGTATCATTGTTGGGGATCGACCGATCGGGGATCGGCCGGAGTTGCTCAACGGAGCAACACGATCGGCCGATCCCCGGATGGGTAGACTGCCGACCACCTTGCCTTTCGGATCAGAACCAGTTTCCCTGTCTTCCAGACCTTGGGAATCTGGCCTTTTTCGAGGCATGCACTAAAGAGCCCCATCACTCGAGGCCCGAGATCCTCAAGAGCCAGGACCCTCCTCACTCTGGGTCAATGGAACGCCTTGGGGCAAAGTTTGCCCCTAATAATAAGGGCCCCATGAGTTCCGTCAGAACTACTAGAACTATGCTAAGCGAAACCTCTGTCAAATTCTAAAAGCGTTTCTATCAATGTTAAATTTAACTCGTAGCATAAGTCAGAGCTAAGTCTCAGTTCGCACTATAAATTGAAGTCTAATTAATATAAAAAAAATACTAAAACGTCATCAATAATAATATTATTATTTAAATAGTATGTTTTCTATCAAATACCATTAATTTTATGGATTTACTTTCTTAGTAGGTTTAAGAAATATCATCAAATAAAATGATTAATACCTAGGTACAGTCAAAGGCAAAAATATGTATACACTCCACAGCCTCATAAAATGTCACCCTCAATACGATTATAAATATGAATTCATCTAAGAGTTCATAAATATGGAAACATCGTATGTTAATATTTATGTATCCATAGTTATCAATAATATGTAAACACTAGACAATTCAGATTTTAGAGAGCATCTATATTTCCGCCACTCAATACTAAAGAGTACTTACTTAAAGAATATAATGAATGATTGATATTTTTTTGTGAGTGACTGGCTGTTTTATTTCCTTTTTATTTTTCATATTTATTTGTTTGACTTAACGGTGTAAATTTTTCGCTTAAATCAAATCAACATGATAAGGTCTATGAGGAATATACTAGAAGATGTTATTGTTGCTGGCGGTGGTTATACTCAGTATTTTTTTTATGTATCGTGTGATATCGATTCTTGCAAAGACTTTTATTTATTTTTGTTATTCTGAAAAATTGTTTAAGTTACAAATATTTTAATTGCATGCTATTATGTTTTTTTAAATTCTTATAGTAAAGACGTTCATATGTGATATAACGCCTCTTAGAAGTACGCACGTTGTCTAATTCATGGGCGACAAATTTTCCAAATGCACTATTGGCTAACTTGTTGTCTTCAGATGCTTAACATGTTTGCGTAATGGAAGCGATTATATTTTCTGTTTGATTTGCTCGTTCTGTTCGCTTAAATTCATTTGACGCGGCGGAGTCTCAGCTCGGTCATAGACGTTTCGTTTGCGACCCCTGAGATCGCCCGCCGTGTCCAGGGTTGGCACGTGGTGGAGGAGGAGACGTCGTCAGATCACCGATATATTCGGTTCGACGTCTTCCCTCCACCTAACCTGCCGCCAGCAATCGCCAATCCCCCGAAACCGCGTTGGGCACTCCATCGCCTTGATCGGGAGGCTCTCCTGGAGGCGGCCATCGTGCAGGCCTGGATTCCGACAGCGGACAGGCCTGCCGATGTTGATACCGAGGTGGAGTGGTTCGGGAGAGCCATGTCGCACATCTGCGATGCGGCGATGCCCAGGGCTAGGCCCAGACCGGCGAGGAAACAGGTGTATTGGTGGACGCCGGAAATCGCGCAGTTGCGCGCGGATTGCGTTACCGCGCGCCGCCGGTACACCAGGTTTCGCCGGAGGCGTCGCCGCCCAGACGATGCGGTAGCCCAAGAAACGGAGCTCTACGATGGGTACAGAGAGGTCAAGAGGGTTCTCCAGACAGCCATCAAGCGGTCCAAAAAATTGGGCCGCGAAGAGCTGATGGAGACTCTGGAGCGGAATCCGTGGGGCGCCCGTACCTCATGGTAAGAGGCAAATTACGCCCTAAGGCACCCCCACTGACCCAGAGTCTCCAACCGGAGCGGCTGGAGGGGGTCCTGGACTCCTTGTTCCCGTCGAGAGCGGAGGAACACATTCCTCCGAGCATGGCTCCGTCTCAGGCGCCCAGCGTGGAAGGCAGCGAGAACGACGTGCCCCCAGTCACCGAGGGTGAGTTAGGGGCGGCTGTCCTGCGGCTTAAATCCCGCAAAAACACCGCCCCTGGACCCGACGGCATTCCAGGCCGAGCGTGGGTCCTGGCTCTCGAGGAGCTTGGGCCTCGACTAATTGGGCTCTTTAGCGCATGCCTCGAGAAAGGACAGTTACCCAAGGTCTGGAAGACCGGGAAACTGGTCTTAATTCGAAAGCCGGGGCGGCCGGCAAATTCCCCATCAGGGTACCGGCCGATCGTGTTGCTCGACGAGGTGTGCAAGCTCTTTGAGCGTGTTATTGCACAACGCCTCGTCGGGCACCTCACACGCGTGGGGCCTGATCTGGCGGATAGCCAGTTTGGCTTCCGTCAGGGACGCTCCACTGTGGACGCGATCATGCGCATTAGAGGCCTGACGGAGAAAGCAGTCTCACGGGGTGAGGTGGTGGTGGCGGTGTCTCTCGACATCGCCAACGCATTCAACACCTTGCCCTGGAGCTGCGTAAGGGAGGCGCTTATCTATCATGGAGTGCCTCCCTACCTCCGTCGAATTGTCGGGGCTTATCTCTCCGAGAGAGCCATAACTTACCCGAGCTGGCTTGGGCCGGGTCGGCGAGATGTGTCGTGCGGTGTTCCTCAGGGATCGGTTTTAGGGCCGCTCCTGTGGAACATCGGTTACGACTGGGTGCTGCGTGGTCCGTTGCTCAGAGGGGTCGGCGTAACGTGTTTCGCCGACGACGGCCTCGTTACGGCGCGGGGAGCAACGCATCAGCCGCACTAGCGCGGCTGATGTCCAACATCAGGGGACCCAACGCTCCCTACAGGAGACTGTACCTGGGGATCGTGCGAAGCATGACTCTATACGGAGCTCCTGTATGGGCGGAAACCCTGACGACCAGCAATGTGGCTAGATTGCTGAGCCCGCAGAGAGCGATGGCCATTAGGGTGATAAGGGGATACCGCACGATCTCCGATGAGGCGGCATGTCTCCTAGCCGGGACCCCTCCATGGGACCTGGAAGCGAGAGCCCTTGCGTCACTGTTTAGATGGCGCAAGGAGGCGCTGGAGCGGGACCAAAGGCCCGCTTATCGAGAATTCGAGGCCCAGCGGTCCCTACTCCACCAGGAAACCGTGGAGATATGGAAGATACGACTTGAGCAACCAAAGGGGGGATTCGCCACAATCGCGGCCGTCAGACCGGTCATGGACGAGTGGCTGGAGAGGAGACACGGTGCTCTCTCCTACCGGTTGACACAGATGCTAGCCGGGCACGGTAGCTTCGGTAGGTATCTGTGGCGAAAACACCGGGAAACCACGGCCGAGTGTCAACACTGCGAGGACTGCAGCGATGACACGGCGCTCCACACGCTGGTGGAGTGCACGGCGTGGGCGCAACAGCGCTAGGTCCTCGTGGTGGGTCTGGACGTGTACACTCTCTCGCTCGAGACCATGGTGCGAGCCATGCTCTCCAGCAGGAGTAAGTGGGACTGCGCCGCCTCCTTCTGCGAGCAGTTCATGCTCGTGAAAGAGACGGCGGGGCGGGAACGGGAGAGAACTCTCCCACCCGAGTTCCGCACTCAGCGGCTTGGGCGCCGCCGACGTGTCTTCGCCGAGGACTATCGGCCTCCATGACCGGGGGCCTGAGGACGGTGAGAGGGCGAATCACCGTCCTTACAGAAGCAGGCCCATGACGGCAGCGTGACATGAGGAACTCACGCACGCCCCCCCCCCCCCCCTTAGAAGCGGGATCACACCCGAAACACCCCCCCCCCCAAGACGCGGGATAGCACCCGAACCACTCCATGGGCGAGGCCGCAGTGGCGGCCGTAGGTCTGTTGGGAGTCCTGGGAGATCCTTCCGAGGGCTTACCCGGGGCTTCCAACCATAGGCTGTTGGGCGTTACGTGAGGTTTTTTAGTCGGTAGGAGTCCGGCATAACAGCCATGAGGATTTTCCTTCACGTTAAACAAAAAAAAATAACGCCTCAACATTGATTTTCATCAGAAATAATGTTTGCTGCAGCGCCCCCTGGTGAGTTTTCATCGTAACATCTAGCCAAGAAAATGTACCAATCAATCCCAAACCCATAACTGTAAACTGCACCAAAATCGGACTAGTAGTTTTATAGAAAAGCGGCAACATTGATTTTTCATCACAAATAATGCTTGCTGCAGCGCCCCCTGGTGATTTGTCATCGTGACACCTATCTAAAAACTTGCACCAATCAAAGCTCAACCTATAATGAAACTGCATCAAAATCCGACCAGTAGCTTTGGAGAAAAATGGCAATATGTATTTGCACAAACAAACATA
The DNA here is from genome assembly GCA_933228765.1 of Miltochrista miniata. Lineage (NCBI taxonomy): Eukaryota > Metazoa > Arthropoda > Insecta > Lepidoptera > Erebidae > Miltochrista > Miltochrista miniata. Next base: position 12,349,208 of record OW121769.1, read on the forward strand.
CTCACCACCCAAACGCAAATACCGTCTCCCTTACGTCATGGGTAAAAAACTTGTCAATAAACTATGATTTCGTAGTTTTAATCTTTGTATGCACAAAAAGTATGTCTATTCTTGTATACATATTTATGTGTTCAATAGTGTGTATATAGTTTATAGCGTAATGTCGTGTACAAGTTAGTGATGCTTTGGAAGGATATATATTTTTATTAGCATTACATGTATACATGTTTTTGCATTTGGTTGATACATGTTTTTGCCCATGACAAAGTAGACATATTTATAAATGTTTGGATGTATCCAAATTATTGCCTGTGTAGATGAATACTAAATTATGTAAACTGTACGTGTATCCATGTTTTTGCCCTTGACTGTACATAATGAATTAATTTGTTCATAGAGAAATCCTAAATTATCAACATTGTAGTAATTAAAGGTAATTAAATTGCATAAGAAGCTTATAATCTACATTTTTGTTTGGAATGATATTAAAGAAGAAGCGAAAATATTTTTTTTTTCAATTTCGAAATATCGGTATTCATCTCGCCAATTCCGGAATTCAGAACGATATTAGATTTTATCGGAATTCCGGAATTATGTCAATTCCGGAATTCCGGAGTTCAAGCCGTAATGGTAACGCCTTTATTCCCGGAGGGGTAGGCAGAGGCTTAGTATACGCCCACATTTCACCTAATAGCTTTATTAGAACGAAATAGGTGATGAACCTATTGCCGTGTTGAAATGGACAGCAGGTTGTGATGACCCGTTGAATTTTTTTTAGCCGCCCATATTGAACTTGGTTAACGGTTGTCATTTTACTGACAACGGAGTTTCATTTCGAGTTTTCCTCTTCTACGCAATGGATCGTTTTAAGTAAGTTTTCACTTAGTCGCCTCTTACGACACTATCGAGATGAAATTGGAGTGGCGACATTTTGTACTCATTCCCGTCGCCACACGGGATAGCAACATAGCAACGTAGTGTAGAGGAGAACCACCCTAAAGGGTGGATTGTGAGTTCACACTCCATTGGGCGACGCTTGTAGTGTTCACTGAATTCGTTACACTTTATTGAGTGGTCCGGCGTTCGAACTGCGAACTGTTTGGGAGTTTTGGTATTTTTGTAAAACGTTTGTATGTATGGGCTATAATGGCAACACAATCACAGTTAATTCACAGGGCCGCCAACTTCTTTTAGAACCACTGTCAAAAGTGGCCCCCAATCGCTAGATGCGCCACGGCTTTCCATCAGGCTGGTGGCGAAGTCAATTTGGCGTGCTGAATTAAAAAAAAAACATTTTATTTGTCATAGGCCAACACACCCTTTAGGCGCGATTGGTCCATTTCACCTTTTCGCGAATTGGACCAATCGCGAATAGGACCAATTGCGAAATGGACCAATCGCGAATTGGACCAATCGCGCCTAAAGGCAACAGACAATGCTGTTGTCTATTGGCCGTGCGATTGCTCTGTGTAGGGTTCGATTCCAGTGTCAGAATAAATATTCGTTTGTTCGTTTAGGACTTTTGATGTTTTCTATGTAGGTATAATATTAATGTATTTTCTTATGTATGTCTAAGGGTTGGTACATTCGCTTCTTAACCTTACAGGAATATGGAGTTTTGTTCACCCGTTTAGTAATTGGTAGTAAAACAACTTTCGTATAACAATAATAGAGCTAACTGTGTCTAACAGTACGAAGCTTATAGATTTTAATAAATAATAAAACGAATAAAAGTCTGCATTTATCTCTGCTAACCCTCCAACGAGAGAGCGTGCTAAAAGCCCACTAAACCAGACATTTAATTTCTAATGAAATGACTCGACAAGTCGTGATAAAATTTACTATAGTAGATACCATTTCGAATATTACCTGCGGAAATTCCTGGGGGCAACACTAGTCATAACTATAAATCTGTAACGAACTACATAAAGTCGGCGCCGTATAAATTATAATTATGTACTTTTACGACGACAATAGTCGTTCTAGTTAGGACAGGAGTAATTACTACTGAAGAATGCTTGTAATCATCCGGGCGTTAGAACCGGTTACCATAGTCAACAGTTTTAGCCCCTCTCTATAAAATAGAGTGCAGAGGGGCTTATGGCCAGACTTTGTCTGAAGTCTGTGACTCTGTCACATTAAACTACGTCACTAGGTCACGTGGATCATCTGTTCAAAGTTTGAAATAAAACAAAAATGACAACGTCAATCTGATTGAACTTTCACTTTCACAATAAACGTGTTAGAGAGGGGCAGTTTGGTGAGAACGATCTCACGGCTTTCTTGTTACAATCGGTAAGAAAAAAAAAGGTTCTTGTAGAACCAATAATCGGATTGATTTTACAGTCAGACGGACAGTCAAGTTTCAATAATAAGGGTACCGTTTTTAAAGAATCAGTGTCCGATTTTGGATAATGCTGCATCTGTAAACCATAGTTCGCTGCGTCCAGCATCTTCCGCTGCGCCACAAATTAGAGATAGTACAGATGGAAATCTCATGTATGTACTTTTTTTTCACACCTACCCTCTGCTACACACACTCGCGCACAAATCAGTATCGAAAACTCGGCTCAAACCACCTGACCTCGTGTCTGTGAATGAGTCTATGTGTGCGTAGCCTAGTATGTATGTTTCCATCAGTACCTACTATCTTTAATTTGTGCTTGTATATGCCGATTTGCGGAATATCAATTCACGAGTGTTTTCGTGCTTCGGAACGTGCACGTTAAGCCTTTAGCCGCGAGCACCGGGCGACAGTAATATGTTAGTCGTTAAGCTAAGTTAAAGGCTTATAGGCGTCCTAAAAAATTCCCTCTAGTAGCCTCAGCCTGTTCCTGTCCGTTTCGACACCGCAATAGACACAGAACCTGTTAAGAATGGAGAAATGTGGGCGCGTAATCTATGCCTATAGCCGTTCGACCGTCATAGCATGACTAAACGTATGTTTACATAATACATGACATACTTACATATCATCACGTCTGTCTCCGATCGGGGTAGGCAGAGACTATGGCTTTCCACTTGCTACGATCCTGGCATACCACTTTCGCTTCTTCTACTTTCATAAGTGCTTTCATACATGCTCGTCGGTTAAGGGTAGGTACTCTTGACCTGGCCTTTTTCCAACAGGTCTTTGATCTGGTCATCATGTGTACGCCGAGGTCGACCCCTACCAGTTTGCCCATTCATTCTCGCCTTATAAATCTGATACGTATGTTTGTAAGTAGGTACTTATGACTAGACCAAGAGGTTATTTTAAAGAAGATCTTTGAAATATGCAAAAGGTAAACGGTCGAACAACTGAGGCGCCTTAACAGTGTGCCCCGAGCTATAACCTGTAACTATTATTAAAGACACTTACACACGAAGGATCGCGTGACTTTTGCCATCAGTCCTGGAGCATTTATACTAACTAGCTCGTCTGACAGTTACTGGAGTGAGGTACCCACCTTTATTTAAAATCAGCACAGTAGATAGTTAGCTTTTGGGGCTTTGAGGTCAAACTACGGCTTGTTTGTTTAGTAATCAGGTTTGGTGTGATTCAGTTAACATTATTTTGTTGAGCTTCCCGGCATCTATACATTATAATAAAATAGAAACACTGTAAAACATATACATACATATATAGTCCCGCCTTTATCCCCAAAGGGGAGGGCAGAAGCATATTATATGCCCACATTTCACTTTTAAGATTTTGTTCCACGTAATTGGTGGTGAGCCGTATTATCGTGTTACCCATAAAGGCCTTTAACTTGGCTTAACGACCACCATTTTACGGGCAACCGGGACCAACTGCTTAACGTGCCTTCCGAAGCACGGTAACGCTTGCAAAAAAACAAATGACACAAAGCGGTCACGAGATGGTCACCCATCCGGCCACAGTAAATGTTGCTTACTACAGTAATCGTTTACAGAACAACCACAACTGAGTCCCGTCTATTCCTGTTGTCGCCATTGTCGCTGTCCCCGTTATGGGGACAACAGGAAGTCAAAAAAAATCCTTCCCATTGTCCCCATTGATGCTTTCTTACTATGGGAACATCGGGAACGAACCTAATTGAATCATCTTTTACTCTTGACCGGGAGGCCTCGAATGGAGACAACAGGAACAATTTTTTAATATTTTATTGATTTCCGTTGTCCCCATTGACCAGGAGGCCGCCAATGGGGACAACAGAATTAAATTTTAATTATTTTATTAAGTTTCGATGTCTCCATAGAATGGGGACAGCGTCAATGGGCACAACAGGAATAGACGCTGAGCCGTCCAGTCGTCCCGCGGGGCCACGAGCGCTTCTGTACCTAAAACGTTGCAGATGTAAATACCATAATTCATTATCCTCTTTAACTATACCTACAATATAGGCATACAATTGATTTGTAAAAACCCCCAGACAAATTGAGTTAAAAAACTGTTATCAGCCTCTACCACACTTCCCGGTGATATCATTGACTTTGCCATGAACCAAAACCTCCCGTTTTATCTCCCAGTTGTGGTTGTCATGTGTCATTTTTGTATTTTGATAAAAAAATGTTGCCATTTGCTGAGCCAATTATGTATAAAAACATTTATCTGGTTCTTTATTTTTTTAAGGTGAGGTATATCCTACATGGATGCTATGCCGGACTCTGACCCACTAAAAACCACACGTTCCCTACCTACTGCTTACGGTTGGGAACCCCGGGTAAGTCCTCGGAGGGACCCCAGGGGTTTTTATCTAGTTTATATTATAGCACCTTTACTGTCTGTGTAAATCTGTGTATAATACGGTTATAATATATTGTATTCAAGGTGGGTTTCGGTAAATTTTATATACATACAGATACCTCAATCATAGTGGTGTTGCTTTTTGCCTTACATGAAGACATCAAATTAGAATGCTTACCTGAAACAACAAATACAAATCAAATTAATTTGTGCATATTATTACAAAATAATTCTAATACTATTACAATAATATACGTTAGCGAATGCTTGTAAGAGTCAAAGTTGCTTTAGTTTGGTTTACAGATAACCGTCAAAGTCAAAAACACATTAATCCTACATAGACACTTCCGAAATGTCAGGAAAACACCTTGAAGTATTATTTATAACAATGCTATTGTTTATCCCAAGAACAGTTTCCTATGATAAATGGACACGGCAAACATCGCAACCCCTTTTTTAACGTGGGGGTAAATGGATTCCTACATGGAAGCTATGCCGGACTTCTAGCGACTAAAAACAACACGTATCCTACCTAATGCTAATGCCTACGGTTGAGAGCCCCTTCCGAGCAGTAAGTCCTCGGAAGGATGACCTCAGGACTCCCAACAGACCTACGGCTACCACTGCGGCCTCACCTAGGGGGGAACATCACAACCCTGGTGGAGCCCTATAGTATTTCATTTATAAATGGCAACTATATTCCGTAATTTCATTCCCTTGATGTCAATAATCCAAAAAGAAAACATCAGTGCATGTAGTCTAGACTTAGGCAGTGCATAATTCAAGGAAAATACTCCAATTGTTAGCCTTGTATGTACAAGTCAGTTAAAAACAATAACCGTATCGCTAAGCCTCCATTATTACACAGTACTATGAAGAGTAACATAATAAGTTCCAGCTGATTCAGTTGGCAAACTGCCCAAACATATCATACGTCGAGATCCTCAAGAGTCTTGTGGTAACGACTGCTCTTCGCTTACACTATAATAATGACATTTATAGCTGTTGAAGTGATTTTCTGATCTTACTTGTTCCCATCCATATTATAGACGGCAGATGTATGAATTACAACTGTCTAGCAGACGCTTGAGTGAAAAATAAATGTGTAGTTTCTTGATGTATCACAAAAAGTGGTTTTTTCAATGAAATAATATGAAGTCTTTTCACATAAAAGTGTGTTATTACCTCATGAGAGCTTTTAAAATCTTCTACCTTTAAAACATAACCATATGTACTGCTAAGCGTACATTATTTCACAGTGGTATGAACAGTAACAATAAGTTCTAGGCGGTTCAGTTGGCAAACTGCCCAAACATATCATACGTCGAGATCCTCAAGAGTCTTGTGGTAACGACTGCTCCTCGCTTACACTATAATAATGACATTTATAGCTGTTGAAGTGATTTTCTGATCTTACTTGTTGCCATCCATGTAGATTGTAGACGGCACATTACAATTACTGTGAAGCCGACAGCGAAAGTTTGTGAATATATTCGGATCTTTGTTAGTCAATCACGCTTTAAAGGCTGAACGGATCCAGCTGAAACAGGGATAGATTGTAGTCTGGAACAACACATAGGCTACTTTTTATTCCCGGAATAAGTTTCCATGGAATGGAATGGGAACGGGAACAGAATTCAACGCGGGGAGCCGGGGCGCCATCAATTGTTTGAAATGTGTAGATTTTTGACGATATATGCATCTAAAATCAGAAAAGGTGGTTTTATTTCAATGAAATAAAGTCTTGTCACGTGATATTTCGTACGAAAAGCTCTTTTTCACCCCATGAGAGCTTTCAAAGTCTTTATGAGTCCGATTAAGCAGTTACGTGACTGCGAGCTTTGCAGTTCCAGTAGCACAAAATATGGAACACTACGTGGTCGCATAAAAATGTGAAACTTCGGATATAATCACTTTACGAATGCTAGTTATTTTATTACCGAAGGACAGGAAATTTCGGTCATCGTAGCCTACGAACCTTTGTGGCTCCAGGGGTGTTACAATCGGGCTGCTGGCCTAATGTCGCGGTGACAACAACTCCTTCTGTTGAAAATTATCAAGTCGCTCAAAAAGCCTTCAACTTCGCGTATACAGACTGCCAGGCTACTGGCAACCCGAGACCAATTACTTAACAAGCCTTTCTAAGTACAGAAAAGCTCGACCATTTGTGGTATTTTCACTACGTACGCTACTAGCGTACGATGCTTAACATAGTAGTCGTTAACAGAACACTGAGCTACGAGTAGAAGAATGGCGCCACATTGGCATCAGAGTAATTATAAAAAGATAGTTGTTATGAGTAACTTATTGTGTAAATTTGTTTATACTAACTAAAGATTTAGAATTTTATGTATGTTATGCCATGTACCTAATGTCATCAAGGTGTAGCATAATTTAAAGAGTTTTTTTTCTTCTTTATCAATAGAATATTTCATAATATTATAATTGCCTATCTATGGAGGCTTGTTATTAGCAACATATTTACCATATTTAAGTATCCATGTATGTTATTAGTCTGTAAGCCTTCTTCAACAATAAATAAAACAAAAAAGTACCTCAAAGACACTTATAAGGTATTAAATCAATGAAGGTATATCGTATACCTAGTATATTTCAGGTACTCGTAGCTCTTCGTCTCAAGTTACCGTCAATACCTTCTCGTTCCCTACGGACACAAGAACCTAGCTCAGTAAAAGTATCTTTAAAAGCAACTTAGGCGGGTCGCTCACTGGTAAGTCGAGGCGCGGTAGCGGCGGCGTCGCGGCGCGTGAACGTTAAGTAGAGTCGAGGCGCGGGCGGCTATGCTTCCTTTACACATTCCAATTTATTCACCATGTCGTCGTCAGAAGATAAAGACGCGCTTGCACTCATACAAGTTATTAGTTTAAATAGAAGAAGATTTTGGCAACATCCATATTTGAAACACTGTGACATAAGAGGAACATTCAGAGCTACACGTGACTTAAGAAAGTATCCCGAAAAGTTTAAAAAGTTTTCTGGAATGTGACATGGTACCTTTTGTTTACTTCCTGTTGCTATAATCAGATCGTGTTTGATCATAAATACACGGATTCATTCTTACAATTTCAATAAAGTTTACATTAGTTTCAAAATCGTCACGCATTTTTGAAGAGTGTAAACAGGTCTACGCACGAAACAAAATGACAAAATGGCGACGGAGTCGCGGCGCGCACGAGCGCATCAGCCCCACCCCGCCTCCGCCTCGACTCCACATCGCCCGTGACGCGACTCTAGTGTGTGAGCGCACTCCCATGTATTGCTGAAGGAAACGTAGAAGCGGCGCGCCGCTTATGCGCCCGTGCTTCGACGCCGCCTCGACTCCAGTTCGTGTGGGCGACCCCCCTTAGACGTTTCTAAAATAAAATGGGCAAGGAACCAAGAAGTCCGCAATCACTTTAATGCACTCTCGCAATATATCATGATATAATTATCGAGAACTTTCTAACGCAACTTACATCATAAGACCTTACATCCTTCCATCTTATTTCACTTTAACTATTAGAACTTAGTACTTATACTACGTGTTCTAGACATCGGCTTAACGGCATCACACTTCAATATAAACTAGTAAGTAGGTAAAGTACCTGATATAGTGACAGCAATGGTATCCTCTTTCAGTTGATCCAACATTGGAGGCAGATATGTCCCGGTTCACCATAGCCACCTATCATGCTGTAGAGGTACCTACCTACCAGTGAAATGTGGGAGTACGGTATGGCTCTGCTTCCTACTTCGAAGAAAACAGCATCATGAAGTGCTCAAGAGTGTTTATGTGTATTAGTAGTCTCCATACCTACTAGAGTTGCCGAGTTTCCGCAAAGAGAGTGATAGTGGAACTTGGAAAATCGTCTTGTCTCATGTAACAACATCTTTTCACTATTAATGGGTGACCCTGGTCCGTCAGTGGACTGCCATAAGCTGATTTTGATTGATTGATTCTGGTTCGAAGAGTTTCTAACAACGCCCAGTCGAAATTGTTACACGTAGAAACTTCGAATTTTTAGGATATGCTACCAAACTGGATAGTGAAAGAATGATGAGTTTTCACAAAATTCCGCCCATAGATCGGGGTCAAATCTACGACGACGAATACGAAGTTTACATTCGTATGTGACACAAAATTCCGCCCATAGGGGCTCAGTTATTTGATATGTGCACCAAACTTACAACTTTAATCGCAATATGTTCAACTTCAAACCACTTCCTCGAGGGGGGACGAATAACATTGTTCGCCGAACATACTCAAAGTTTGACGAAAGAATCTCTACAGAATTTGCGCCAACTTTGAACGGGACGAAAGTGCGAAATCTGACAGCAACGAGTTCGAAGTTCGCATAAATTCAAATAGACGTTAACAGGTTTGTATTCAGAGTTCAGACTTCGAAATTCAAGTAAGAGCTTTTCTTCAGACTTCCGCATCCGAGTGGAAAGTTGTCGGATTATAAAATCTCGAAACGTTAGCGAGATTCAGAATGGCCGAGATAAGATTCTAAAATCTACTTAAATATTTCGTAACTGTAGAAAACTCTAAAAGACGGTCTTGTTGAATAACATCGTAAACATTTTTACTCGTCGTCGCATAAGTCATAAACTCAAGTAATATCATACGAATGACGACTCTCTAGACTCCTTGTGGACCTATTATAAACTGCCGCATGAAGGATCATCATTGTAGAATGAATCGATTTGTAGCTTTCGGCTGAGTTTGCAATCTGTTTGACATCTTGTTATGTTGTATGTATTGAATATTTATCGACCAAACACGTGAGCATTCAGAAACAATACAAGGCCTGCCTGAAGCAGTCAGCATGAAGCTTTTTACACACATACACGTAACACGAACAACTCGAGCTGTTTGCAAAAGCTTCGAGCGGTTGGCAGCACAAGCAGTCAACAGACATACATTGACTTTTCAACCTATTTTTTTTTTTTTAATAATTTATAATTGACTGCTCTTGCGCAGCTAATCATAGTAGCATAATATTTTTTTAAGTGAGCTCCAGCAGTTATCGATGGCAGCCTCAAACTGTTGAATATGATATGACTGCAACAGCACTGTAGATTGGGACATGATCACTTGCTAACTGCAAGCAGTCCATGTATGACGGGCCAATGGGGAGCTTTTCAGTTTCCACCATTCATCCACACACAATTGTACAAAATAATGTAAGTAAGGTAGGCTAGGTAGGTACTAATTTGTCGCCTTATCTAGGTCTTATCAAAGACTAAAACGAACAAAACAACAACAAACTAAACTATACTTCACAAAGGGTTTCTATAGATATGATGAGCTTGTAAAGTTGATTTTCATAATTTCCAAAATAATCCTTTCCAGATGCCTACATAATTTTTAAAGAAATGTTTTGCGTTTATTTTGTTTAATCTTTTGGAATGATAACATAGATGGTTTAACCCTAGAACCGTACCCTGGGGTACAACTGAAAAAAAAAAATATAAAATTGGCTATAACTTTTTTGTTTTAAAACGGATCTTATCGCACCTCCGCGTATTTACGGGGGGCGGAGGATCGTGTCGAAGCATCGGCCGGGCGCGAGTCCTGTTAGCGTGCGATCGTGGCAAGCCTGAATGGAGTACTACAGCACCCCTGGGTATGCATCTACAAAATGGATGCACAAATAAGTATTGGCGGTATTTTAAAAAAGCACGACCTTCTAGTGCTCCATCCTCTTCAGATTCAAAATCTGGTAGATGTTCCTTTTGTCCTAGGTCAAAAGACCGTAAATCAAGCACTCGATGTGAAAAATGTAAAAAATTTATATGTTTAGAGCACCAATAGAAGATTTGCCAAAACTGTTAATATAAGTTTGGTAATTTTTTGTTTAATTATGTAACGTGAGACTAAAATAAGTGCCATAAAAGCCTATGTATGTTGATTATATTAATAAATGTCTATTCTTATGAAAAAAATGTTTTCTTTAACGGGGTACACTAGTACCCCTGGGTACTGTTATTTAAAGTCTATGATGGGTACGGTTCTAGGGTTAATCAGCTTAGTAACTTTGTATGGTTGACGAAAAGCGCCATATTTAAGTTTTGAGCTTCAAAATGAGTTTGAAAGTACGTCAAGACGGCAGACGTACGGTTTAACTGCTTAACTTCATTAGTCTTTGTCTATAACGTGATATTAAGCTATAACGTTAAGTCCTTATTCGTTAGTTTTCTGTGGTGTCCTTTAAGTATCTTCGCTACTTATTAAGTCTAGTTTGCTATCTACTTAATAAGTTCGACTTTGTTCAGTCAACTCAATGGCAATAATTTCACAGCAGTATCAGGAGATTTTATTCTTATCTTATACTTACGTATTTTCATACTGTTTTTCTTTTTACGTCGGTGATTAAAATAATAGAGAAGGTAACTGTCGTGAAACTTGATTCTGTTCTAATCATCTTTGTCTATGGGATGCGGGGTCCTACTAACATCTTAAGGACCCCAATGGGTCGGATCCTCCTCGTGGTGCATCCTGGGCAACGGAGTAGCGACCACTCCCCTTCCTCTGTGGGGGAGTTGTGCTACTCTGGCTAATTCCGGCCGAGGCGGGAGTAACCCACCTGTGGGTTGCTCGGTGGTGTGTGTTGCTGCCGGCCGTGCCGTTATTCACGGCCGGCAGCAGCAATGATGGGTCGCCGTCGCTTCGCCTCCTTTGCTGGCGAGACGATGGCGGCAAAGTGGGAGAGGCACTGCGTGGGGGCGGCAGTTTGGGTAGATGCTCCCGCCCTGCCATGCAGTTCGGGCTGCCGGCCGTGAATAACGGCGCGACCGGCGGCCACAGTGCTGGGCCGCTGTCACCTCGCCAGTTGACGAGGTGATGCCGGCAAAGCGGGAGGTGCACTGTGCGGGGGAGCGGGAGTAACCGATAATGCTCCCGCTCTGCCGTGCAGTTCGGGGGCGCCGCGGTGAGGAGTCACTGCGCGCCCCCGAATGTTTCTTGACCGTGGGCGTAAGGTCGGGGGACCCCGCCCACCAACGGTCACATGGCGGTGGGCACCTTTTCCGTGTTCCAGGGGTGCCCATTAGCGCACGCCTGCGCCAGCCGCTCTCTGTCTCCTCTATTACAGAGGGGCGCTCGAGAGCGGTGCAGGTGTGGACTTCAGCTCCTTAGGGAGCTTTGGGGAGCCGCCCATCTGGCTCCCCCGAGGAGAGCCCCGAATAAACGGGGCGCCCCTAGCCGGGTCGACGTGAATAATCTTTTGATATCCCTCGGCCCGGCTAAAGGGTGAGGAGAAACACCGCGGGATTTAGTGGGTAGGACGGTCCATTCCGGACCGGGCCGGGAGTCCCACACACCATCCCAGCTGCCCCCGCAGTTGGGATGAAGGCGCGTAAAAGCGTTCCCCGCGTCAAAAAAAAAAAAAAAAAAAAAAAACATCTTTGTCTATACATTTGCTCCATGGTCTATACTAATATTATACAGAGCAGGAAAGATTTGATTGCTTGTTTGTTTGTTTGCATCGAATAGGCTCCGAAACCACTGGACTGATTTTAAAAATTCTTTCACAGTTGGGAAGCTACGCTCGCCCCGGTGAAAATAGGATATATTTTATTCCCGTATACGGGAACGGGAGCTACGCGAGTGAAACCGCGTGACGTCCGCTAGTTCTTTATAATTTGGGAAGTATGTTGACTACTTGTCGTGCGACCCCGCGGCTGGGATGACGGCGCGTAAATGCAATCCCCGTGTAAAAAAACCAAAAAAAAAATGTCATGCCAATATATTTTTAACATCAATCAATCAATCAACTCAGATTATGGCAGTCCACAGCAGGTCGTAGGCCTCTCCTTACGCAAAACACACGGTCCTGCGGTTTGCGCATTCAGTCAATTTTTGCAACCCTGTTAAAATATTTGTGATAATCCATGAAAAGGTGAGAAAGCATGAAATAATTCTTTGAATAGTCGTAAACACAACAATTTTATTTAGTCACGTTTGCGGGGCACAGCAAGGTTACCACCACAACAAAACGAAACAAATAAGAACCAATACAATCAGATAAAGGTTACCTGTATTTCATCCCCCTCCAACGTTATATTTCGTTCTATTTTAACCCCGCACAATTCTCGCCAAATAACATCTGCAATTTGGCGTAAACACCCTTACGCCACTTACGCCCTTATCCCTTAGCACCTTTGACGGAATAACATACTTCTTTCTTTGTTCGACTTACGCCTCTCATAAATCGCGTTCGATAATCTCCTCTATCAAAAAGGTAGGGGTAGCAAAAGAAAAATATAAAAATACGTGAAAGTCGGTAAAGGGGTGTTACTACAAAGGCTTTTAGAAGATTAGGGTCTAAAGGCACATGTGCGTACATTGTGATACATAGAAAGCTTGGAGAATTTTCTTTGAACCTAGTTCCTCAGAATGAAAGTCTTTTTCATCTGAGGGTAAATTTTTATTTAGGTACTCCTACTGCGATATAGTTATATTTTTCCGGCATTGTCAAAAGCGTCTTTTTTATATAAACTCAAAACTGAAAGTATTTCGATAATTCTTTTATAATTAGAATCCTATGTTATCCCCGAGTAACATCGGTCATATTTCATTCCCATATTCTTGTGGGACGGGAACTACGAGGCTGAAAGTAGAAATCGGCTAGTAAGTAATCTCAATTGATATTCTATATACATCTACATAGAGAGTATACAAAACCCACAAAACCGTCATTTGTATAGTTAAAACTTACTCCATCTTAAGTACATGCGAGTTCCAGTACCGTCAACAAATTAAGCAAATTGGAATGCTTTACGCGCTCATTACGTACCCTACTCCTACTCTATGAATAGAAATGAATTAAGCATATTCGTGTGGTTTTGAGAGTGTGTGTGAGAAGTGTGTTCTTTATTATTTTGAAGTAAAAAATCCTATGGGGTATTTACATTTACATTTTAACACACACACGCATACAATAATTTTGCAGGCTTTTGCAAAAAGTTTAACCCATTATATTCCTGAGTTTAATATTCTCTATTTATCTATCTATTATATCTATATTTATAAAAATGAATCTGCGAAATGTACTTATGTATGCGCATAACTTCAGAACGGCAGGACCTATTTCGCGAATTCCTTTTTTTCTGTTAGACTTATAACCAGGGCAAGGTTTGTATCCAAAAAAAATATTTTGTTTCGTATCTTAAATCTTATATCGGGTCAGCTTGATATGGCGGAATAAAGTTCGCCGGGTCAGCTAGTGTTGTTATATTTGCTGATCCGTAATATATCATAACATAGTGCCATTAGTTAAAATTAAAAATATTATCCATTAAAGTCATTAAATCCCCCTCCGAAATAAAAACACCCTATAGTTACGAACAAAAAAAACAATCAAACAGTTACGCACTTAACACAATGAGACGCGTAACGTAACACCATTATTCAATGTAATAAAGTAAATATAAATCATGTGTGAAATAATACACGTGGGTTTCGCCCCTATTAATACATTTGGTGGGGTTTAGTAAAGAGATAGTTTCTTTTATACGAAACGATACGGAAGCGTGTCGATCAATATTATTACACAACAGACTGATTAAAGATAACTCTCCCACCCGAGTTTCGCAGCCTGTAGCGAGGGCGCCGAATACTTTTTTCGCCCAAGACCATCGGTCACCTTAGGATGGCGGAGAGGCTGCTTGCTGTGCTTACAAAAGCAGGCCGAAGACGGCAGCGTGACGTGACACAGTTTCAGGCAAGCCTCACGCCCAAAGAAACGGGATAATACCTGAACAACCACCAAAGCGGGATAGTACCCGAAATATCTAGGCGAGGCCGCGTTGGTAGCAAAAGTCTGTCGAGAATCCTAGAACATCCTTCCGACGACTTAACCGGGGCTCTCGGCAGTAGACAGTAGGCAGTAGTAGGGCTTTGTGTGTTTTAATCGGCAAGAGCCTGATGAGGGACTTCTACACGTAAAAAAAAATAACACACTGTCAAACGTTAATATAACAAGTCGATGTCATGCGGTAGGAACTTCAGGCAACAAAAATGTACACAATATAACCACGTTTATCCCCTAAAAATAAATACTTCCCACGAAACGCAAAATGTATAAAGCTTTGGATAATGTCGTGTCGGATTCGTTACCTACGCATAACATAAAAGCGACTTAGAGTCATATGTTAGTAAGGGCGCATTATTGATTCATTCACTTTGAACGGAATAACAAAATTTTGAACATGAGAAATGATTATGGATATGAATGCATTAAAATGAAATTTTCTCTATAGGAGTTTTCGAAGAGGGCTTACCAAGACGTCCTAGCATCCAGTCAAAGCGAACGTCAGTCATTCATATAATCATAAGACTTCTTTCTAGAGAAGCTTTTATAATTATGCTAACTTAACGAAGAACATGAGGTATGACGGTATGACGTCAAGTCTTTTAACATCTTTAGCAACTTCACGTCACTCGACGTCTCAATTTACAGCTTAGCAGAAACTTAAAATAAATTTTTGCACGCTAGTCACATTGCCGTGGTCAAAATACATCACTTCTCGTTGAAAACAATGCAATACCTACTTTAACACAAATTTTATGTGAAAAACATATCGGTCTCGAGCAGTACTGAAACCTGTGCGTCTTTTGATTTCCGTCCCACATGTTTTTCACAAGTGATTTAGTGGGCTTACTCAAAATTATCACTACGTATGTACACTATGGCAATACTTCGTTAGTGTCATGCGAACAAAACAGTGTTGCCCCATTATTTTCTTTTATTTTAACTTTTTTTTCTATTTTAACTTAATTCTACACTCAAATCGTGTGGACATTAACGGGTAAGGTACAATTTAATAAGCTTAGTTAAAATTAATCTACATTTGTCATCGTCTTATATCGTTGTATAACCATTTTGCATACTCATTGCAAATGCTTAGTTCGAATTTCATCAAATCTCCGACTAGCAAGAGACCAGTTATTGGATTTAGTTACATTTGACATGCAAACCTAGTGATTATGTATGATGCAAGTCGGACAAAATGTCGTTGACATTAAATTACTTTTGAGCACTATTAGGAAATTATAATTGTACTAGATTTTGTTAGTCGTCCCGCCCAACGACTTATTACATACAACTTACTTATTAACTTGACCAAAATACCAATTTTATTTGAACAAGATTTTGTCTATTTAAACTTTCATAATCACCAACATTAGTATTAGATTAAAGGAATATTTGTAGTAGAGTGATGTTACGCGTTACGATGGGTACTGTCTCGTATCCCAGTCGATATCCTGGGGGAGCCAACAGGACAGAAAAAGTCCTGGTGTCCCCCCTAGCTGCGGGAGACATCAGTACTAGCTTTTAAATTATATTTGAAGGGCTCGTGTCTCCCCCGGTGGACTGCCTGGGGGAGATATCAGGACCTTCGCAGTCCTGGTGTCCCCCTTACTGAAGGAGATATCAGTATAAAGTTTACAATTATATTTAAAGTACTGTTATGTGCTATTAAAGACTTTCACTTTAATCACCAGTACTTCAGCTCAGCTCCTTTTGAGATCATGGAGGGTGATTGCAACAGAGCGCTGAAATATCAAACACTAAATTAACTATCTCTGTGACGATTATGTATGTAAATATCCCCTTAACCCTAAGATTGTGAATGCAAGCGAAAATTATGAGTCCTAATCCTAAGGTATTGCTATTGAATAGATACATTTCATACCTCTACTATCTCTTTAGGGAAAAGACGTTACTATATAAAAAGTAAGGTAGGAGGTAGGTATTAAAAGTTGGAATCTTTTGTACAAATACGTGCGTTCAACCGTAAACATCTTAGACAATTCCAATTTACCGAAAGCGATATCTAAACAGCGGGACGTGGAAGTCTGGAGTGAAAAATGTCCCCAAACGTTACAGATAGTTCCCCGCCGCGTTCCACAAACGACATTGACGTTGAGTTCATTATTTTCACGAAGGTACATGAGGTAAATGGCCTATCTCAATGCAATGTGTTTATAAGGAAACATCTGTATCGGAAAATATAGTATTTCTTACTAATATTATATTAGTGTAACTTTTCGTACAAATACCTGCACGCAACCGTAAACATCTTAGACAATTCCAAATTACCGAAAGCGATATCTAAACAGCGGGACGTGGAAGTCTGGAGTGAAAAATGTCCCCAAACGTTACAGATAGTTCCCCGCCGCGTTCCACAAACGACACTGACATCGAGTTCATTATTTTCACGAAGGTACATTAAGTAAATGGCCTATCTCAATGTGTTTATAAGGAAACCTTGGTATCGGAAAATATAGTACTTCTTACTAATATTATTAAGAGGAAAGAATTGATTGTTTGTTTGTATTAAATAGGCTCCGAAAAGGCAAAAAAATTTAATACTTATAGTAAAAATTAGAGCCGTCGTGGGACGCCTGTCAGATGTCAAACATCGATATATTATTTTGTAAAAATTTGGAATGAAATCCAAACTCCGAAACTCAAAATCGAAATTCCAAATTGGAATTCCGAGTTCCAATCGTCGCCACTGCTAACATCAGTCTAACCCTCGGCTACAGATGTACAGATCAATAATAAACATTTTTGTAGAAAATCATCGATAATTGACGTAAATGAACACTAATAATTTGTTTGCATAAAATATTTCAAGTGAAATATTAAAAGAAAATAAAAAATACGGCAGCCATTGACAAATGCACGGACTAATTAGACTGTTTCAGAGTCCATTAGCGACATTACCGTCGCTCATGAATCCTTTAAAATGTTTGCATTACAGAGGGTGGAAACCATAGAGCAACGCGACCAGCACAAAGGGAGTAGACAAGACATACAGTTTGCTCTATACATATCTGTCTGTTATACTATATTGCGGATGGAAATCGGATTCATGATCATACACCACTACAAAATCAATCGGCTGTCACTATGGAACTTACACAAAACAATACACTCATAATTTTAGACTCGCACACCTTTTGGAGCCGACTTTGACAGAGGGGAAAGTTTCAGTATGGCGCCTTCCCGATAAACGTCATAGATCGTGTTGCTCTATGGTGGAAACGAACGACCCCTCTGTGTCCTGTTTTATTTGTTATTTTAGCTGCCGAATCAAACAGGACGCGGGTTGATTTCTCTGAGTGTGCGGTGGGTTGGAGCGGTATTTGTACTCAACTCACCGTGAATTGCAAACGGAGTCAAAAAAGAGCAAGTTTTCATTTATTACACTGACACAGCGATTAAAATGAGTATGGTTTTGATCAAACCCACCTCATGCCTTGTTCCAACCTACTGGCTATACAAGCCGAATCACGGTATACTGAATTTCAAAAGCTTTGCGCAAAGTTGTAAGCAAATACATTTGATCCTTTATATCCATAGTTACTTGCAATTGTATAATATTTACCCTGATTATATTCCAGTATCCAGGAGTCATACAGTTCTTACAATCATTTCGACACCAAATAACTTCTTTATGACAGTTTATTTTCATTTAAAATACCTACTCAGGATACTAAAAAATTCAATGATTTGTCACACTATATTTTTCTACTCATCTGTCTTAAACAACGATTGTCAAACATGAAATGTTTACATTATTGCCAGATCGGGCAGGATTGGACTATAGATGCATACCCTTACTAGCCAGTGGTTTATTTGGGGGTGCGCACATTTCTCCCTACAAAGTGTTTTCTTTATCCTTTCATCTCTTTAAGGAATAAGGAGGGAATTTGGACTAAAGCGGTTGTTGTGAATGTGTACATAACGTCTGACCGGGCCGGTAGTTCTACAAGCAATAAGTTCCAGCTCACAACCACCTGAGTCGAACTCTTCATTGGGCTGCTCACCGTCCTTACAGAAGCAGGCCTAAGACAACAACGTGACGTGAAAGATTCACACATGCCCCAAGAAGCGGGATAACACCTGAACTACCCCCAAAGACGCGGGATAGCACCCGAACCCTGCTAGGTGAGGTCGCAGTAGTAGTCAAGGTCTGTTGGGAATAATTCTTCCGAGGGCTTTACCCGGAGCTCTCAATCGTAGGCAGTAGGTAGGGAACGTGTTGGTTTTTAGTCGGTTGAGTCTGGCATAGCATCCGTAATGGTTTTTCTACACGTCAATAAAAATGGCTTGCTTTCTGGGCGACACGAAGTTTCTCATGAGGACTCCTGTCAAAGGCTACGTACCAGTGTTGTAAGTAACACTAACACACATTGGTCGAAGTCCCTGCTTTTAACAGTTAGACATTGAGGTATTTTAGACGAAAATATGGTCCGAAACACCCTAGACAGGCATATAATAACCCAGAAACATTATTCCAATATACCTACGTTAGTCAAATAATAATCATCCCTTTACTTTATCATGTGTGAGGCACACATGCTCTTCTAGAAAATCATTAACGATAATAAACCTATTAGACACAAAATCAACGACTCACGTGTCTAAAAAAAGCTCTCAAAACAATCAAGTGAACACTTTTCAAAACACTTACGAGAACACTTCCCCTTTTACGCTATATTTAAAACACTACGAAAACATTCCACCCTGTATATTTTGATAGGGATGTGATGCATAAGACTTTCAATGAGTTTTTTAATGGGCACGATTTTAAGAGGGGTAACCAAAATCGTTAAAATTACCTCAGAGATTGAGTAAGAACTTCATTACGCTTCATTAGATGATTTTAGCATTAAGTGATATTTTTTTAAATACAAAATGTCCATAAAGAAAATAAATTATCAATCGGATAATTTAAAAAGTAGAAGATTCGTCTAACAGTAAATCACTCAGACTTGAAATAAAATGAGTCACCGAGGTCTTCGTTGAAAATGAGTACCTGGTAATCATTGGAACTAGTGTTATTTCTTCTAGTTGTAATGGATCTGGTTGTAATGGATCTGGTTGTAATGGATCTGGTTGTTGTATGGTTGCTGCAGCGTCGGCAACTCCGAACCTCTTCTGACAAGTTATTTAGGGACAGTTCACTACAAAAAACTTATATGAAAGTCACGCATACATATGACCACGTCTTTTATCCCAGGAGGGTTAGGCAGAGGCATATTATATGCCCACATTTTTCCTTTAAAGGTTTAATCCGAAGTAATAAGTGGTGAGCCGTATTGGTATGGACAGACGCCGGTTGTGACAGCCCGCTTTTGAAATTTTTCAACCCGCCCATAAAGGCTCCACTTGGCTCAACGGCTGCCATTTTACTGGCAACCGGGACCAACGGCTTAACGTGTCTTTCGAAGCACGGAAACACACGTAAAAAAACATGCATGACACACTCATATTTTTGTGTAAGTAATATACACACGACACAGCAAAATTTTGTAAGCCCTTTTCATCGTCTTAGTCAATGAAAAAAGCCCTACAGTCAAAATTAAAAAACGTACCTACGAGTACCTACAACGTCCACTCATTAACGCGTCACTTGCTTCTTGAGTACACTCAGTGACTTTAATACCCTTTGACCACCCCTACAGGATAAAAGCCCTTGCACATTACCCGACATTTTAAAAAATCCTTTCTAATGAGCTATCAGAATAACAGTCTTTTTTTTTTTTTCAATTTCATATTTCATGACCGTAAGCCGAAGTCAAGTGGCATTTGAATTTTGGTATTTGATGTGGAAGCATTTCAACTTCAAAGTTAATAGGTATTGTTTTTGTAGATTTTTGCAGTGTGTGGACCCTTATTTTAGTTAAAAATATTGTGATGTGAGAATTTTGGGACAATTAATTTGGATAAAAATAGGTTTTGTATTAATCTAAGATGTTAGCTGTCTATACAGTTACACCTGATTCGGGCAAATTGATTCAGAAGTTGAATAAAAGCATCCATATAAATATAACATTTTATAACATTACTCAATACCCGTGTGGTTAGGTTTTCCCGTAATCGTTTCCAAACTTGTAACTTATCCTTCATATAAAAAGTAGCCTATGTTCTTTTCCAAGCTCTATTCTACTTATCTATGTGAGTACTTAATTTCACCAGACTCGTTTCAGTGGTTTAGTTGTAAAAGCGTAACAGATAGAGAGAGTTACTTTGTAACTTCTCAAATTACAGTCAGATCAATAGTTACTATACACAGAATAGAGATATTCAGATTGGTTTACGTATTCGTGAAATATCGTAGCTTTATGTAAATTTCACCATATTGCTCGACTTAAGCCGACTCTGCACTGTTTATGGGGAATTTATTCAAAAGTTTAGAAGTTGCTTTAAGCACGCGGGCAAGGGCATATAAATTTGCTCATTTACAACTTGCGACAATACGATTTATAACGTGTAAAATTTTACAAAAATAATAAATCAAGACCTTGCAAACCTGCGATTTTATTGACAATTTCAGTGCGTTCGATCTAATATTGATGTACCGGTTCGGGAACTTCGGGAGCTCTGAAGTTACTCTTCCGAGGACGCAGCCGAGGCTCCCGGCCGAAGTTATAGGGAAGAACTGTGTGGTTTTAGTCGGTAGTAGTCCGTCATAGCAGCCATAAGGATTTCCACACCTAAAAACATTTAATTTTGCGAAATATTATGCATATCATGCATATTATGAATATGCGGAGGCTTGGAAGGAGGCGAACGTCAAGCCGATCCCCAAGAAAGGGGATCGGTCGGATCCGGCCAACTATCGACCCATAGCCGTAACCACCGTCATCTGCAAGGTGTTCGAGCTAATCATCAACAAACAGCTCATGCGCTATCTGGAGGATCACTCGTTAATTAACGATCGCCAATATGGCTTTAGGCCGAAACGATCAACGGGTGACCTCCTAGCGTACGTAACGCACACCTGGGGTGAGGCTATGGAGAGGCACGGCGAATCTCTGGCTATTGGCCTAGACATCGCTAAAGCCTTTGATAGGGTATGGCATGCGTCGCTTCTTTCCAAGCTGCCGGCATATGGTTTATCGCCTCAGTTATGCCGCTGGTTGGCCAGCTTCCTGCACGGGCGACGTATACGGGTCCTCTGTGATGGTCAGGCTTCCTGCTTTTTGCAGGTAAATGCCGGGGTACCACAGGGATCGGTATTGTCCCCAACTCTCTTTCTTCTGCATATCAATGACATGCTGTCCCTTAGGTGCATTCATTGTTATGCGGATGACAGTACTCTGCATGGGAGCTATTCTGGCCGCCCAGCGGAGGGGCGTTGTGACGTGGACGAAAAGAGACGGCAACTCGTGGCGGATCTCGACCGGGACCTGGGTCGCATTGCCCAATGGGGTTCAGACAAGCTGGTCGAGTTCAATGCCAGAAAAACGCAGGCGTGTGCGTTTACAGCTAAGAAGTCCCCATTCCTACCCCTACCCTCTCTTCAGAACATTACGGTTCCACTAAAGGACAACCTGGAGATTCTCGGTATAGACGTCCGGCGTGAGCTCAATCACAAAAACTACATAGAGAGTTGTATTGGGCTGGTCTCGTGGAAACTCGGAGTCTTAAATAAGGTGAGACGGTACTTCACGCCACATGAGAGATGTTTGCTGTACAAGACGCAGATTCGTCCCTGCGTCGAGTACTGTTCTCACCTCTGGGATGACTCCACGAGGTACTTGTTGGACGCACTTGACGCTATACAGAGACGTGCTGTCCGAATAATTGGTTGTCCTGAGGTGACGGGAGGCCTCGAACCGTTGGCGCAGCGAAGAACCGTAGCGTCCTTGGCTGCCTTCTACCGAATGTATCACGGCGAATGTTCTGAAGAGCTCTTCAATCTGATCCCACCATCACCTTTCCGATCCCGAACAACGCGTGCCGGGCAGAGATGCCACTCATACACAGTGGAGAGAATCTTCGCCAGAACCGAGCGTTTCAAAAGATCGTTCCTCTGTCGAACTATAAAAACTTGGAACGACCTGCCCGCACACGTGTTTCCCTCATCTTACAACCCCGGGTTCTTTAAGAGGAGCGTGAAGAGGCACATCACAGGGCCGCCAACTTGAGGACCGCTGTAAGAAGTGGCCCCCAATCGCAAGATGCGCCACGGCTATCCATCGTGGCGACGTCAATTTGGCGAGCTGAATATAAAAAAAAAAAATATATTTCTTTCTTCTTTCTGGCTGTCTTCAGTACTTACCTACAAGAAACATACTACACCTACTTTACGAGTTGTATTGTTTAAAAACAGTTATACACGTATTGTGTAGCTTCACCCAATACAGTTAGATTTTATCAGGGTTCAGTGCCTTTCAGTGCATCCAAAGCGTCCTATTTCAAGTGAATTCCGACGTGTGGGCTGACAATAGCCACGTATTGTGTTCGTTTACGAACGACACCGAATGCTCCAGTTGCGTCTTTTATATTGTACGACACGTAAACGATGCGATCGATTCGCACTCGATAATGAACTCGTGGAGACCATTACTTGTCAAGAAAACATAATATTGAAGTTCGACATTCAAACATTTCTGAATTGCGATACAGTACAATGTTACCGATGATGAATATATATAGAACCAGCCCTGGTCAACCGTTGGATTTCGGCCCGACAGTCGCGAGCACCTTGCCTGGTCAGAGGATCCTCCCCTTTGTGTCAGAGTAACATCTCTGTCAATCGTTCCTCCACAAACTATTGATCGGTTTGTCAAAAACTTGGTGTGCTCAGCACTGTTGGCTACCGACCGTAGTTAGTGACACACACCTACGGGCAACTCACAGCACTGCCTTGGCTAGAATTAACCTGAGTAGCAAAACTCCTCCACAGAAGAAGGGTCGTTACTCCGTTGTCTAGGATGCACGGCGAGGAAGATTCCAACCATGAGAGTCCCTAAGATGTTAGTAGGAACCAGCATCCCGCTTCGTCTACGATATGCCACGAACCCCAGAACAATTCATAAACGCTCGTATTTACAATAATGTATGAAACTATATCAAATTGCCAAAGATTTTTTTAAATCAGTTCCGTTTTAGAGTTTATCAATAATAAACGAATCATTCATCTTTAACAGTATTTAGAGTTTAACAGTATTTAGATTTAGAATTTAATTGTACTAAATATCGATTTCTGTTCCAGACCTGCAAACGTCTTTGTTGGAACTGATCCAAGTACTGCATTATGCGACAATCATTTTATGTGTTTTCGACTTGAAGTTAAGTTTTACAACTTTAGTTTTAAGGCAAAGACTTTCTTTATTCTCTCATTCACTTGATAAATATTTTCTCCATCTAACGTCATTCATATCTTTACTTGCATGCAGTTTTGCCATATGACGGTTGCGTTCAACCTCATTCAGGAGTCTTATAAATATCATAAAAATATTTAAAGTATACCTCGAAGTTGTAACAGGAAATATCTTCGCGTATCGTATTGGGGTCGTTTCGTCTAAATATAAAACTCAAGCCCCAAACGAAATTGCGAACAAGATTCTATTGAAAACTAGACCTGAAGATATACCACCACCATATAAAGTCAAGTGCCGACTCTTTATTTATGTGAACTCAACTGTAATTGATCAACACCACAATAGGCTCACCACCTATTACGTGGGATTAAATATAATTGGTGAAATATGAGTGTTTAGAATGCCTCTGACCCCTAGAGGGATAAATGATGGATTTCACTGACTGATTGAGCTCCACGAAGTGAGACCCAAACTCATAGCGAGAGACTGCGATGGTGGACAATGTCTGTGTCGGGAGCTCTGCGGTTCTCCTTCGGAGAGCATACTCGGGTCTCCTAGTCTTAGACAGATGAAGGCACCATGTGGTTTGAGTATTTTGTGGTAGTCCGGCATGGCATCCATTAATGCGTTATGGCAGCGCGAGTGTGGCGCCTCTGGTTTTGCAAACGCTCATAGGCTGCTGTGACCACCGGTCCTTCTGGTGGGCCGTGGCTTGTCGCTTTTTTTTTATACCTTAGAGGTATAAAAAAAAATTAGGCATTTCCACACAAGAAAAAAAGCGAATCTTCGAGAAAAACTATTTCATCATCATCAGACTGCAACATTCGATTTCGGTTAGTTTCAAAGCTCAGGTTCCATGTTCATGAACTTGAACATCTCCGTTAATTTGAGGCCAATGACACGCATTTTATCCTGTAGTCTACGACGTCAAACCGAGACTGACAAATGACTTCAACCAAATGCCAAATATAGACGTGAAAATTAGACGAGTAAAGGCTAATGTCTTTGCTGAGTTTAAGAAGGGTTTATGGAAGAACAGACGGTTCCGTCCGCTTGAAATTTGGCTATTGAACCGAAACTTCTTGATACTATAATCCTACCACTTTATTCTTACTAGGTACTTCAAAGTTCAGCGCGACTAGTAAATCAAAGTTTCAAACTAAATCTGTGTTCTTACGTCACTGATTTTCATGCAGGTTTTATTATTAAATTTTATCCAGAAAAATTATCGAACGACGATTTTACTATGAAAGAATGTGAATTTAGTTGGTAGGAGTCCGGCATGGGCTTCACGAGGGGTTGCACACGTAAAAAATATACATACTTACATAATATTTTCTGACTCTTAAAGATACAGAATATTATAAATGCGAAAGTAACTCTGTCTCTCTGTCTGTTACGCTTTCACGCCTAAACGGCTGGAGCGATAGAGGTGAAATTTGGTAGATATAGGGATAGTTCGAGGCCCTGGGAAGGACATAGGCTACTTTTTAACCGACTGTGCAAAAGGAGGGTTATGATTTTACGATATAACGACTTTTACGCGACAACGACTTCTACGCAGTCGAGGCCGCGGGAAACAGCTAGTAATGTTATAAACTGTAAATTCTCCACGATTAAACATAATACGGTGCAAATTTGACAATTTCCTATCATTAAATAGAGCCGACCAACCCTCAACAAACTTATAAGTAACTCTATAGATCGAACTATTATCCCCTTGAATCAAAGCCTAAACATCATTTTGCTATTTCGAACTTTAGACCCCACAGTTAGTTTTCAAATTGCGCTGGCTAATGTCATAATCGATTCGATAGGGTTGTGCAAAGTTTATCAAATATACAGATCTCTCTGCGGTGTCTCCCGTTTCAAACGTCATTAATTAATGGACCTCAATATCCTTAGTACGGTTTATTGAACTGAAACAGTTTCTCCTATACCTATAATATTTCAGACTTGGTCTCTAAAATGACTAGGAATATTTTAGATTTCATACTTTTTCTTTTTTTTTAACGTGAGGGAAAATCCATCATGGATGCTATGCCGGTCTCCTACCGACTATAAAAACCTCACGGTTACGATAGCCTACGGTCGGGAGCCCCGGGCAAGTCCTCGGAAGGATGTCCCAGAGCCCTTAGATTTCATACTAATCTTTGATTTAATCTCAAAGACATTTATTTTTTACTCAACGAAATGGGGAGGGAGCTTGATTATCATCAATCGGAATCTTTTATTTTTATATTAAGCTCGCCAAATTGACGTCGCCAGCCTGATGGAAAGCCGTGGCGCATCTAGCGATTGGGGGCCACTCTCACAGTCCATAAGACTTCTGACAGTGGTCCTCAAGTTGGAGGCCCTATGATGTGTCTCTTCCTTCACGCTCCGATTGAAGAACCTTCTTACTAAATAATACATAAGGTAACGTCATACGCTACGATGGGTTCAGGTGATCGTATGTAACGTTTTATTTTCGATTCGATTCCGTTGTTCCCAGTGATGGGCGTAATTAATTACAAAAGTAATTCAATTAATAATTGAATTACAATGTAATTAAGTTACAATGTAATCTAATTACTCAGTAATTACTTACTTTGTAATTTAAATACTTTGGATGTTCCGGTTAATTAGTTATTAAGTAACTATACTCGAGAGCAATGAATCCGGGTCACTTAAAGAATCCTAAAAATCTCGGAAACTAAAAATGATAGGTTAATGCAATAAATTGTATTTAATAGACAATGTAATACTCCTTAAATGAAGGTATTAAAACTTCTTAGTTATTGTAAAGTTATATCAGAAAAAAATCAAATTTGAAAAAGGGCCACTTTCGAAGATGGAACTACGAAATTACAGCATTTGGTGTTGCTTTTGTTTGTAATCTGTCATTTATGTGGGTACATAAACCATGTTGATAGTGCTCTATATTCATTAAGAGCGTAAATTCGGTTTTCAAATTTCTTTACGATCGTAAGAAATCAGCCGGCGCGGCGCACATAGCCGTGTAGTGCCAATTGTTGCTACTAACAAGTTTGATACTTTTGTTTTCCTTGATGTATTACCGGTGTCATATTCTTAGTCTAAGCGTTCAATCTTTTAATTTAATTTTTATGTTAGTAATATTAGTTAATAATTATTGATTATTTTATTGCAAATTGATTGATATTAAGTAGTGATAGACACTGACATCATAAAATTAATAAAGTTGACATTTATTTACCTAACTAATATCAATATTGCAATTAGAAATACCGAACCGAAGGAACCGACGTGCATGGATGAAAAGAAAAATGAAAGTTGAAGAAGCAAGTGAGGTGTGTATGGAGCGTGCCGTGTGGCGCTCGGTTCTTTCTGCCTACCCCGCAAGGGATTTGGCGTGAAGATAGTATAGTATATAATACACACATACATGAAAACGGTCCACAAGTTTATTTTTAACATACATATGGTCACGCCTTAATCCCCGAAGGGGTAGGCAGAGGCATATTATATGCCCACATTTCACCTTTGTATAATTTGTCCCACGTAATAGGTGGTGAGCCGTATTGCCGTGTTTAAATGGACAGGCGCAGGTTGTGACTGCCTGCTGTTGAAATAAAGCCTCCAACTTAGCTTAACGACTGCCATATTATTAGCAACCGGGACCAACGGCTTAACGTGCCTTCCAAAGCACGGAAGCGCTCAAATATGTCACAAAGTGATCACATGGATGGTTACCCATCCATAGACCGGCCATAGTGAAAGTTGCTTACTGCAGTGATCGTTTACAGAACACTGAGTCCGCGGGGCCACGAGCGCTTCTTTTAGTTTATTTTTAAAGTTTCTAAATATACGAAAATTGTAGAAAGTAATGGACAATATTCTATTTTACACTATAAATATTTAAATTTGACAATAATCATAGTTAAAAACAATAATATTAACGTAGCAATGCGCAGGCGCTCGGCATGGTACGATGTTTAGCTGCCTACTGCAGATTCAGTGCTGGCAGGAACGTTAAAATATTTTTAATAAATAACCAATAAATATTGTTGGATATTCTCACACAACATCATCTAGCGGCTAGATGATGTTGTGTGAGAATATCCAAGTTTGGGCTAGATTCTAGCCCAAACTAAGCTATAAGCTTGAGCTATGTGATCTAAATCTAATCTTAATTGATATTGATAGTAGGTGTTTTTCATTTACAACAACCAAATATTTATTAAGTGGTATGTGCATAACAATGCACACCGCCAAGAAAAAGCCATTCCGTATCGGCATTGATAGATTATTAGATACCTACTAAGTTTCTTGGGGTGTTCTTCTCAGTTTGTAGCATTTCCGAAAAAATGTTAACAAACCTATTTTTTTTTTAATTTCAAAGGTAATAAATTTTATTTTATTTTATTTGATCGGCTCTTTCTGGGCTCAATCATTTTGGGCAACAGACATTAGTCGTAAAAATTTAACAATTTAGGTTCCATCCTCGTAGTCCAGAACTCGTCGTCTTGCGAAATATTTACTGTGCTTATGGGCAAATTAGTGTTCAGTCTACACCGCAAATCGATAAATGTTGGCTTGACTGAAAGTAATTTTAATACAATTCATTAAAAATATTTATTATATACACAAGATCACTAGAAGATAAAATAAACGCAGCTTCTCACTTAATTTGAAGTTGGCCTTGGATTTTAAAATACCAGTCATACTTTGTAAACAGATCCGTTTTTCTCCATAATTTAATTTTACCATCTGCTATGGCTTGTTCCACATCCATGTATATAGGGACTGTTCTAAATTAAATTGATTGATTGATTGGTTATTAGGTCGTCTACAACAAGGTGCCCCCTTGTGGACAACCTTTGGCCATGGCTGCGCACTGGTTTCTGCTTGTCAGTAGCTTTAAAATGAGTTTGTTTAGCATGTTATCTATCCATTCACTGACTACCGTGTATACTCGGTGTTTTGTCAGTGCCGTGGTTATGCTTCTTCTGTCGAAAGCTCCCTCTATGTTTATGAAAGTGCCGAGGCACATTGATTGATTGATTCTGGATGACCTCTTCTATTTTGTGTACTACTGCATGTAGTGCTGTGTCTGTAGACTTGCCGGGGGCATTATGCGCGTTGGTTGGAATGCAGTGGCTTATTTTGAAGGGCCGTCCCTCGTTTGTCTCTGTCACACAATCTTTCCAGAGTTTTTAGCAGGAAAGACGAAGGGCTTATCGGCCTTAAGGCGAAGTGCAATTGTGTCTCCAGCGATTCGGAGGGGGTGAAGCAGACGCAAGATGTTCGGGACGCTCCGTGCGTCGGAAACGTTATCGCGCGTTAGCCCGTTCACTACGCAATTGAAATCATTGACAGAAGTACAAGTTTACATAACTATTTTTTTCGCCCTGTTTAGATAAACCTCTGAGATTTTCTACTCGTGAGCAACTACGTAATTGATTTTGATGCAGTTTTTATCACTAACATGTAATGAAATTCATTTTCATAATAATAGTCCAGTCAAAATAGACATTCCAGTTTGCATTAATGCCCAACAAGCTGGTTTTTTGTGAAGGCCTTGAATACCTCATTACAAATGATATCAAAAGTATAAGAATAGAACATAATATATTTGAGAAGTATACTTCAATTTATTTTTTTACCTGTGATGATTTTTGCCAGGTTGAATGAAAAAGTAAAAATCTGCTGACCGTCTCCTTCATAGTTTTTATTTTTTGGTACTTTACTGTACTGTTTACTGTACTGTGTAATGGTACGGTACTGTACAAAAAAGAATGAAAAATATACCTGTATGGGAGCCCTCCTTAATTTTTTTTCAGTTTTTAGTATTCGTAAATTTCAAATGCCTAGCGATTGCAGTGGTGCATGAGATGACAGATAGACGGACGGCGTAGTCTCTGTAATAGGGTTGCGTTATTACAGATTATTTATACTGTTGGTTGATGGCACTTGGTGGA
Source organism: Miltochrista miniata (assembly GCA_933228765.1). Lineage (NCBI taxonomy): Eukaryota > Metazoa > Arthropoda > Insecta > Lepidoptera > Erebidae > Miltochrista > Miltochrista miniata. Next base: position 12,378,993 of record OW121769.1, read on the forward strand.
ACCTGCAGCGCATATTGAATACCCACCACTTCTACCGTTCCACAGCATTTATTTACTCTACACCTGACCGCTTTCGCCTCTTCGCATTTTCAAAAGGAAAAACTAACTTCATGTCATCAAGTTACTCTCTCCTCGTCTCATTTTATCCTTTGGATACGGAACTGTAAAAGACGGCCAAGTTGAAGTTGGACTGGCACACTGATGAGGATTTCGCAACAAAAAAAAACGCTAAAAGATTACGTTGTAGGTATGGAAGTGACCTTATTCATTCTTTATCTAGTACTAGCGGACGTCACGCGGTTTTACCCGCGTAGTTCCCGTTCCCGTGGGAATACGGGAATAAAATATCTATGTTCACCGCAAAGAGTGTTGCTTTCCAACAGTGAAAGAATTTTTCAAATCGGTCCAGTAGTTCCGGAGCCTATTCGTTACAATCAAACAAACAAACAAAAAAACAAATCTTTCCTCTTTATAATATTAGTATAGATTTAGATTATTATAGTTGTTACAGCGGTAGCAGAAACACATCTGTGAAATGTATAACTGCCTAGTTCATGAGATACAGATGGACAAACGGACTTCGAAGTCTCAGTAATAGGGTCCCGTTTGGATACGAAACCAAAGAATATACAAAAACGAATATTCCTATATGCATATATGCAAGGGTGTATAAAGGAATAAATTTCGATACTAGTTATTTAGACTAGACAAGGCTTTAGTCCTGTCCAAACTATTACCATTACCCAAACGTTTCATTTCGCATAGCTCTTGCCCGCAGCTTCAGCTGTGTAGAATTCTGTTCACGTTACACAGACTTCAATTATATCATAATTAAATAATTCGTAAATTATATTAAATCATCAGGCACTTCTGAATATTTTGCTTTTCCGTGCTTCTGAGCCGTTGGTCCCGGTTTTCAGTAACAAATATTCACAAAATCATCTTCTAGCGCTTAACATATAGGTACCATTGAACATTGTATTACTGTTTTACATTATAGCTTAGAAACAAAGTTAGGGTTGCATTGCCTGTATCGGGTTGTAAGCTGTTTATTTTCAGTTCACTGTTGGTTAAAATTCAAACTCATACTTACAACTTTCAAATTCAATACCTATCTACATCAACTACGACGTACTAGTAGTAAAGTAAGACTACCAGAATATCAACAATACGCAATACGTACATTGAAAACTGTAATTTTGGATAGGAGAATACCAATTTTTTGAGTTTTATTTTATTATAGACTCAATTAAGGTTTATACCTACTGTTATATTGTAAATTTAGGAGCATTGGCCCACTGATTTATCAGTCATTAGTATTATACTCGTATTAACATTGATTTTACTTAAATATTAATATAAATAATGTACATGTTATAAGCTCAGTCAGGGCGTCCCATACATGAGCGCATTTATAGGTGAATCTTCTGGACTTATCTATTATGTGGCATCAGGCGGACTTTGTATTGGAAAGTATGAAAACGTTACTATAACTTATATAATACACCAAAGAAATTTACCCAAACAGATGCGATATTTTTACGCTCTTGAGCGTAATTCAGCCTTGAATACTTCCTTTTTTGTTTTTTTTTATTACCCATTTTCGTTACTACGGCAGCGAATTACGTCAGCGGGCGCGACAACGTTGTATACGGGTGTCCTCAACGAAGCCTGTTGGCTGACTGAGCGGGCGCTGTGAGGTGGCTGATAGCGGCAAAATGCACTCCCGCTCAACAAAACGTATTTTATATTCAAACAATATGAGTTTAATAAATAAATAACATCATAGGGCCCCGAGGTAACTTATTAGGGACATGGAAATAAAAAAAATAGTGTGGTACATTATATAACTACTGAATAAAATTGGTTATAGTCAAGGCGGTCACAGGTAAATTTACAGATTCGAGGCAACTTTGGGATAAATTTCTATCGAGCCGAATTTACTCAATCGTGTTTTGGAGAGCTGACAACCCTAGTCAATATACTTAATAATAATTATCAATTTAAAAAATTGTGAAATCCTTGGTAACACCATTGCAAAATTGGTTCGAAATATGTCAAAATATGTATTTTGAGTCCCACTTCACCTTAATGACCAGAGGTCTGAATCACAAACATAATCCCTTTACCGGGTTTTGGTATAAAGATCACTTAGACCTCTCTCCACAGTCTGGGTCGCAGTCTCATTCATTGTCTGGCGTATAGATACTATGTAACTGACAATATCAACTTGTGTCCTCCCCCATTTTATCACTGCAGGGAAGAGTTCATCCTGTCCTGGAGATTTGAAGGACTTGAAGCTGTTATTACCCATTCAGTTTTTTGTAAGTTGACTGAATAGATTCTCTCTTAGTCTTGCGAGCTCCTACTGGACTTCTTCTGTGGATATGTTTTCCACCAGCCACATGAGTGTCTGCAGCAATTGGCATTCTGGGAAGTGCGTTTGTATCAAAATACTCTCGGCTTCTTTTCATGATAGTTAACGTTAGTAGAATGATGTAGTGGTAATTTATATGTTATTAATTTATTGTATATAATGTTAGTTTGCCTTTGAAAATGCCGAAAGGTTCCACCAAGTGCCATCAATCAACAGTATAAATAATTCTTTTCATGTGTGGGTCAGGCCGCCGCGCCGTCAGGTTTCTTTATAGATACGGACAGTTCTGTCCCTTGTTTGGCTAGTATTAGTCTGACTCTAACAGAGGTTTCTCCAAGACTTGGTACTTTTGTATCTCAGTCGCTACTTGTATTTTGCTTTAGCGGCTTTATAGCCGTCCCAATCCTGGTCTGGTTCCTCACAGGTGTTCCATAATTACCACTTATGAAAATGGTGTGTTAATGTGTTATTATCAATACCACATGAATAGTCACTACCTGCCTTGCGTATAATACCTACACCTACGCTGTTCGTGAAGAAAATAGTGTAACTGTAAAAGCTTATAACTTGGTCAGTTGTCGTTAGTTTCATTTAATTTTTTTTATACAGTATTTCGAAGCGAAACTCTAGTCGGGGTGTCTGAGATTTGCACTATACAAAAGTTCACGTTGTATATCGACCATAAATATTTATATATATTATATTATACGTCACAAAGTACTAAGATTGTTTGGTCACGCTGGAATTAGACTATTTTTGTTCATTTTTTCGTATTCAAAAATGGAACATCGAGCGACATGACCACTCTCTGAGAGCCTCTCGGCGGTACTAAATCGAGTTTGTTCGCGTATCTGCATTTATAGGGGTTCACAAAATACTTTGTAAAAAAAAATCTGTATCTAGTTACATAAAAAGAAATATTTTTATTGTCAAAGGAGAAGTTCTGACATAATATTACATAATTATCATAATGATTTAAACTACAGAAGCTGGTGAAAACACTACTTTATTTTGGTGAAATTTCTCACTATTTGAGCAAACTTTACAGTCATTTTTCTCTAAAAAAAGGAACCTACCTGATATCAGGTTATTCTACAAACAGATAGCCAACCCCCTTTTCAATTGCATCGTATCCCTTGTTTATTAAATTTATCAGTAATTTGACATGAATTCAAGCATCGAAAACTATGCAAATCGTATGATTTGAAAAACCTGTTTCACTTTCATTGATAATTACCATTATGTAATCCGTTGTTAGGTATATATGTTTTAATAAACGTTTAGAGAGCTAAATTTACTAAGTATGTTAGTGAATACCATGTTTGTACGATAAATAATTAATGACTTTAAATGCAATGAAAAGTATGGTTTCTGAGCAATATGTGGCGCGAAATATGTTAGCCCTCTTAATCAAGCTGAAATTATGTCGCTTACGCCTGAAGAATGCACCAGAATACTTACAATGCTGGAAACCGGCCGGAGTCAGCGCGATACAGCCAGGACTGTCGGTGTGTCGCTGTCAACAGTACAAAGAGTTCTCCGACGTTACGAAGAAACTGGTTCTAACCTACGCAGACCAGGAACGGGCAGAACCAGGTGTACCACAGCACGAGAAGACCGATACTTGGTGAACACCATGCTTCGAAATCGCTTTCTCACAGGAACTGAACTCACCAATCAGTTTCGACGCCTTGGAGGAAGTAACCCAAGTGCATGGACAGTAAGACGTCCGCTTGCTGAATCTAACTTAAAACCCCTTAGACCTGCAAACGGCCCTAAACTGGAGCGTGGGCATCGTATTTCGAGACTAAGGTATGCCCAGAGCCACGTAAATTGGAGTATTGAAGATTGGTCAAAAGTTATGTTCTCCGACGAATCAAAATTTATGCTCTACAAGCACGATGGAAGACACAGAGTGTATCGAAGACCAGGGGAAAGATTCAAGCAAGCATGCATCGAAGAAAAAGTAGCCTACGGTGGTGGGTCTGTACTTGTGTGGGCCGGAATTTCTTCTAAAAGTCGCACAGAGCTGGTGATCATAGAAAACGGCTCTTTAACTAGCGTAAGATATGTGGAAGAAATCCTCAATGATCACGTTGGTCCATTTATGGTCAATTTAGGTGAGGATGCTATATTTATGCATGACAATGCCCGACCTCATACAGGTAGGATTGTGAATGACTACCTTCAAGAGATGAACATTACTCGTATGGAGTGGCCAGCGCGCAGCCCGGATATCAACCCGATCGAGCATGCTTGGGACGAGCTAGGCAGATGCGTAAAACAACGAAACCCTCCCCCAATCACGCTTCGTGAGCTCAAAATTGCTCTCACAGAGGAATGGGAGAATATTCCCCAAAATCGTATAAGGAACTTGGTGTACAGCATGCCAAACCGCGTAAACGCAGTAATGGAAGCACGAGGAGGCAATACGAAGTATTAAAATTCAAGAAAATCGTAATAAAGTTCAAAAATTTCATGTTTCCTATTTTTGTTTTAAGGAGAGATCGGCAGTTTTTTCTTTATGTAATTTTGTGTTAATAAAATGTATGGTGACTCATATTTCTTTTACTTTCATTTAAGGAGTATTACATTGTCTATTAAATACAATTTATTGCATTAACCTATCATTTTTAGTTTCCGAGATTTTTAACATTCTTTAAGTGACCCGGATTCATTGCTCTCGAGTGTAGTTGCAAATTAGATTACTTTATAACTAGTTACTTTGTAATTCATTACTTTGTAATTATCATACATTCAAGCAAATCAATACCACAGCCGGCAATCCAATATGGCCGCCGCGCCGCCGTTGTAAAAGTTCATGTTGGGTATCGTATAAGGGGTATTTTGGTATGCTGAGTACGAATTTCGGGTTAATTTAGCAATCCAATATGGCCGCCGCGCCATCGTTGTAAAAGTTCATGTTGGGTATCGTATAAGGGGTATTTTGGTATGCTGAGTACGAATTTCGGGTTAATTTAGCAATCCAATATGGCCGCCGCGCCATCGTTGTAAAAGTTCATGTTGGGTATCGTATAAGGGGTATTTTGGTATGCTGAGTACGAATTTCGGGTTAATTTTGCAATCCAATATGGTCACCGCGCCGCCGTTATAAAAGTTCATGTTGGGTATCGTATAAAGGGTATTTTGGTATGCTGAGTACGAATTTTGCAATCCAATATGGTCACCGCGCCGCCGTTATAAAATTTCATGTTGGGTATCGTATAAGGGGTATTTTGGTATGCTGAGTACGAATTTCGGGTTAATTTAGCAATCCAATATGGCCGCCGCGCCACCGTTGTAAAAGTTCATGTTGGGTATCGTATAAGGGGTATTTTCATGAATCTCGCATGGGAATTTTAAAAGCCCTTGATCACTCAGGAATTAAGCTGATGGTCTTCAAAATTTATAGCTAAGTACATCCTGGACACATTCATCAAAATCGGTCAATACCTTGGGCTTGGACCGCAATGCATCCACTATACCGATCAAGAAATTTTGTGATTATGACGCGGCTGCCATTTTGGATTGCAAATTTATCATGTGATTCGTACTCAGCATATCAAAAAACCCCATAAAGGATACCCATCATGAAATTTTGTGATAACGGTGCGGCGGCCATATTGGATTGCAAAATTATCATGTGATTCGTACTCAGCATAGCAAAAAACACCTTAAACGATACCCATCATGGAATTTTGTGATTACGGCGTGGCGGCCATATTGGATTGCAAAATTATCATGTGATTCGTACTCAGCACATCGAAAAACCCCTTAAACGATACCCATCATGAAATTTTGTGACTACGGCTCGGCGGCTATATTGGATTGCAAAATTATCATGTGATTCGTACACAGCACATCAAAAAACCCCATAAACGATACCCATCATGAAATTTTGTGACTACGGCGCGGCGGCCATATTGGATTGCAAAATTATCATGTGATTCGTACTCAGCATACCAAAATACCCCTTAAACGATACCCATCATGAAATTCTGTGATAACGGCGCGGCGGCCATATTGGATTGCAAAATTATCATGTGATTCGTACTCAGCACATCGAAAAACCCCTTAAACGATACCCATCATGAAATTTTGTGACTACGGCTCGGCGGCTATATTGGATTGCAAAATTATCATGTGATTCGTACACAGCAGCACATCAAAAAACCCCATAAACGATACCCATCATGAAATTTTGTGACTACGGCGCGGCGGCCATATTGGATTGCAAAATTATCATGTGATTCGTACTCAGCATACCAAAATACCCCTTAAACGATACCCATCATGAAATTCTGTGATAACGGCGCGGTGGCCATATTGGATTGCAAAATTATCATGTGATTCGTACTCAGCACATCGAAAAACCCCTTAAACGATACCCATCATGAAATTTTGTGACTACTGCTCGGAGGCCATATTGGATTGCAAAATTATCATGTGATTCGTACTCAGCACACCAAAAAACCCCCTTTTTTTTTTTTTTTTTTTTATTTTTTTTTTATTTTTTATACCACTAAGGTGGCAGACAAGCATACGGCCCACCAGAAGGACCGGTGGTCACCGCAGCCTATGAACGTTTGCAACACCAGAGGTGCCACACTCGCGCTGCCGACCCTGTAAAAACCTTCTAAGACCCCTTTTGAAGAACCCCATACTGTAGGCGTTTGGGAAAACTGAGGCAGGGAGGTCATTCCACAACCTAAGCGTGCGTGGAAGAAAACACCTATCGGATCTAACCGTGCTGGAACGCACCGGACGCAGAGTGTGAGGATGAACTCCCTGTCTGTGGCGAGCGGTGCGATGATAGAACGTAGCCGTGGGCATCATATCAAACAATTCCTCAGAGCACATACCATTGTACAGGCGGTAGAACACGCATAAGGAGGCAAAGTCTCTCCTGTCGCGAAGAGGTTCCACACCAGCTGTAAGTACAGGATCGTTGACAATTCTTACAGCTCGTCTTTGCACCGAGCCAAATGGACGAAGCTGATATTCAGGTGCTCCCGCCCAGAGGTGACAGCAGTACTCCATATGCGGCCGCACTTGCGATTTATAGAGAAGCAGTGTTTGCGCCGCAGTGAAGTACCGCCGCGCCCTGTTGAGCACACCTAGCTTCTTGGACGCCAGCTTAGCCTTGTCCTCCAAATGACTACGGAACTGAACGTCACTGGAGATGTCAACGCCAAGGATCCCTATACTTTTGGCGATGGAAAGAGATGTGCCCTGAAATTGCGGCGCTACAGTAATTGGGGTTTGCTTAGCGGTGAAAAAACACGCTTGTGTCTTGGAAGGGTTGAACTGGACAAGATTTTGTCCACCCCAATCGGACACTCTAGTAAGAGTAGCCTCGATTTCAGACACAAGCTGTTCACGATTTTCCTCTACTGTGTCCCGAGAGATACCGGGGCGGCCCGTGTAACAAGTGTCCCCCGTACTGTCGTCCGCATAACAATGAATGCCATCAATAGACAACATGTCATTGATATGCAGCAGAAACAGAGTAGGGGACAACACTGAGCCTTGCGGGACTCCAGCGTTTATGGCCATGCAGTCTGAACAGCTGCCGTCAACGACGGCCCTGATGCTTCTACCGGCCAAGAAGCTGGACACCCATCCGCATAATCTCTCAGGTAGTCCATATGAGGGCAATTTCGTAAGAAGACCACGGTGCCAGACCCGGTCAAAGGCTTTAGAGATGTCGAGGCTCACTGCTAGAGCCTCACCCTTACTCTCGATAGCCGCCGCCCATCGGTGTGTTAGGTACACAAGAAGATCGCCCGTCGAGCGACCGTGACGGAAACCGTACTGCCGGTCGCTGAGCAGGTCGTGTTCCTCAAGGTACCCCAGGAGCTGTGTATTAATTACACGCTCCATCACCTTGGATAAAAGGGAGGTGACGGCTATAGGCCTGTAATTGGCCGGGTCGGTCCTGTCACCCTTCTTGGGTACAGGATGTACATACGCGATCTTCCACGACGCCGGGACTTGTCGCATGGAATAGGAAAGTGCGAAAAGACGTGTAAGTACCGGACACAACTCTGGACCACAATGCTTTAGTACCACCGCGGGAATGCCGTCTGGCCCACTCGATTTATGAACGTCCAGGGATTGAAGCTCCCGCCGGACATTCCGCTGTGTAAATTTAACTTCCGGCATGGAAGTGCCACAACTCGGAATGCACGGCGGTATTGCACCCCCGTCGCTCATGGTCGAGTTAGAGGCAAAGAGATTACCCAAAAGGTCGGCTTTCTCCTTGGCACTCTGGGCCAAACTACCGTCGGGTTTAAGCAAGGGTGGTAATCCTGACCGACAGAAGTTTCCCTCGGCAGCTTTGGCAAGCGACCAAAATTCACGACTTCCTGAAGGGTAGCCTGCTAGCCGTTCGCCAATTCTGCCGACGAAATCGAACTTGGCCTTGACAATTGCTCTTTTACTGGACCTCGAGGCGGCATTTAATTTGCGTTTTACTTCAGAGATGTTTGGATCTGAATTTGCACGAGCCGTGGTCCAAGCTCTGTAGGCAGATTCTTTCTGCATTAGAGCTTCTCTGCAGAGCCGATTGAACCACGGTCGCTTTTTTGCACCTACAGGGATCCAGCGGTTGGGAATGTAGCATTCCATACCCTCCAAGATCCCCTCAGCGACTGCTATAGCACAAGAATCCAGATCCTCTGAGGCAAAACAAAGCCGCCACCACGGGTACGACGCATAGAACTCTCGCAGTCCATCCCAGTCTGCTGACTTGTAGTGCCACACATGTCGCCACTCCTTGGGCCGAGGTGGTTCAGGCCTTGCGAGAGGCACATGCGTCCGAACGACACAGTGGTCCGATGATCCTAGCGGAGCATCCACTGAAACACTGTATCCGTCCGGACGCGTTGTCAGCAGGAGGTCCAGCAATGCACTATGCTCGTTCTCCCTGTCTGGTATCCTTGTATGGGATTTAACCAGCTGGGAGAACCCATAGGTCAAGGCAAATTCGTGAGCAGCTTTTCCCGCAAAGTCGGTGGTCCGGGAGCCCAACCAGTCAACATGATGACCGTTGAAATCTCCCAAAATCACTATCTCCGCGGAGGGACACTGCTCAATCACCCTGTCAGTCGACTGCTGCAGGTGGTCATAAAGGCGAACTGTGTCCGTGTTACCGCTGAGAGACCTGTACACGCACGCGTAGATCCGGGTGTGGCCCCCGTGATCCACGCGCGCCCATAACGTAGACAGGTCCCTGTCTTCGAGGCTTGTAAGACGGCGACAGCAGACATCATCCCGGACGTACATACACACCCCGGCTTTCCGCCTAAAGTGGTACTCCAGCTTGTAGCCAGGGTACATTAAGTCAGATGCATCTTCCGGGCATGAGATCTGCGTCTCCGTCAAGAAAAAAAGGGTCGGCTTCGCAGTTTCAAGATGGTGGTGGACTACGTTGATGTTCGCGCGCATGCCTCTGATGTTGCAAAAGTCCACTTGAAGTGTGGACGCCGATGCCGCTGTGGATACCTTTTTATTTTTCTTTTTTGCAGCCATGGTTGTTTTTTTAAAAAGGGGAATTAAGAAGGTTGAGGGGGCGCCTGTGTGCCGCTGGCGCAGGAGACTAAGCGAGGCTCCAACTCACCAAAGGCAGACAAAGGTAATGCGGAAGATTGGCACGGCGTACGGAAGGGCCCCCGGTCCCCCCCCAATGCAGTGGCCGCGTCCACTCCGGTATCCTCCTCCGGCACGACCACAGCACCAGGGACTTTACACAGGCTGCTGGTTCAGCCTCCTGGGGCGGAGATTAAGTGATCCCCAGGTTCGGGTTCCGTACAGCCTGCGGGCGGTCAGCGGTCAACCGTTTCACCGGGTCTCCCTGACCGCCGTACCAATACTCCGCGAAGATTTCGCCCTTAAACGATACCCATCATGAAATTTTGTGACTACGGCGCGGCGGCCATATTGGATTGCAAAATTATCATGTGATTCGCACTCAGCATACCAAAAAACCCCTTAAACGATACCCATCATGAAATTTTGTGACTACGGCGCGGCGGCCATATTGGATTGCAAAATTATCATGTGATTCGCACTCAGCATACCAAAAAACCCCTTAAACGATACCCATCATGAAATTTTGTGATTAGCGTATGGGAATTTCAGTGAAATTCCTTCGTCACTCAGGAATTGAGCTGATGGTCTTCAAATTTTATAGCTGAGTACCAACCTGGACTCATTGACTTACATCAAAAAACCGCATCAATATCGATTCACCCCTTGGTTGGGCCGCGACGAATCCACAGCACAGGACAGAGTTGGTAATTATGAGTGTTGGTTAATTGAATTAATGAGTAACTAGTTGCAATGTAATTAGATTAACGTGTAATTCCATTACTCAGTAATTAGTTACTGCTAGTACTCATTGTAATTAATTACTCAAGTAATCTGTTACAGAGTAATTGAATTAAGCATTACAAAGTAATTATAATTTGTAACGGTTAATCTAATTACATTAAAGTTAGGGCACGATTGGAATGCAACTCTCCGCTCGTAACCCCCTGTTACTTCTCTCAACCCTTTGTATTGTAATGTACTAATTTACACAAATAGTATAGACGACTAGTGGACGTCACGCGGTTTCACACACGTAGTTCCCGTTCCCGTGGGAATACGGGAATAAAATATAGCCTACGTTCACCGGGAATAGCGTACCTTTCCAACAGTGAAAGAATTCTTCAAATCGAATCAGTAGTTTCGGAGCCTATTCGATGCAAACAAACAAAATATCAGAATAGAAGTCATAGAAAGCTTGTCATACATTTTGTACACTACATTTAAATGATACGATTAGGCGCCTGTGACGTCACCGCGCTCGTGCCTCAACTTGTCTCCTTTATGGATGCTATGTCGGACTCTTACAGACTAAAACCACACGTGCTCTACCACCGCCTACGGTTGGGAGCCCCGGGTAAGCCCTCGGAAGGATACCTCAGGATTCCCAACAGAATCGCGAACGATTAGTACCTACATAAACTCTCTCGCTCGAGACCATGGTGCGAGCCATGATCTCCAGCGGGAGTTAATGGAACTGCGCCGCCTCTTTCTGCGAGCAGGTCATATGAGTGAAAGAGACGGCGGGGCGGGAACTGGAGAGAAGTCTCCCACCGGAGTTCCGCAGTCGGCGGCTTAGGCGCCGCCGACGTGTCTTCGCCGAGGACTATCGGCGTCCATGATCGGGGGCCTGAGGATGGTGAGTGAATCGCTCGATCGCAGTCGATCGATAGCAGTGGCGGCCGTGGGTCTGTTGGAAGTCCTGGGACATCCTTCCGAGGGCTTCCCCGGGACTTCCAACCATAGGCTGTTGGGCGTAACGTGAGGTTTTTTTAGTCGGTAGGAGCTCAAGAGGATTTTCCCTCAGGTTAAAAAAAAAGGTACCTACATAAAAGTATACGCATCGGCTACTATTATTAAAGTCTCATTTATTATCAGCTTTTATTACCCTCGGGGACTCAATACCTACACGTTTGTTCGTTGCGTCACAAAAATGCCAAAACGATTAACCCTCGTCAGAAGCCTTTTACATGTCGGAGCCCTAAATGATGATAAGGTTTTGTTTCTTTTATATGTTCATTAGTATTTTAGGAGATTATCGGTCGCAGTGCGGAAAATTGCCGAAATATGGGACTGGTGGCTGATGGCTGGCTTTATTTCCAACATATTCCGAACGAGAAGTATTCAAATAGGAATTGGAAGACACCCCCGGGTCCCGTTGTCCCAAAGAACGAAGAGACGAGATGAGAATGCGTAACTCGGGTGGGAGAATTCTTTTCCGCTCCTTCCACGACGCCTCTTTTACAAGCATGATCTGCTCGCAGAAAGACGCAGCGGTGTCCCACTTGCTCCCGCTGGAGTTCATGACTCGCACCATAGTCTCCAGCAAGAGAATGTCCACGTCCAGGCCTGGTACAATAATGCCAAAACGATTAACCCTCGTCAGAAGCCTTTTACATGTCGGAGCCCTAAATGATGATAAGGTTTTGTTTCTTTTATATGTTCATTAGTATTTTAGGAGATTCTCGGTCGCACTGATGGCACCATTTATTTTTAAAACATATACCGATGGAGAAGTACTAGAATAGGAGTATAGCATTGTAAAAGAAAGAATATAATAAAGGTGCCAGTGTGCTGTTTATAAGGCAAGTCTTGTTTAGAAAGAACCACCATTCAGTATCCAATTGCCATTAAACGTCACAAATCCAATTGAAATACGTCATTCATTAGTATGTGACGTTTTTGACAGCTTTTCGACAATGTAGCCAGTATGCAAAACATTAGATCCGTTTTTAGACTTTATCGCCGAGCTATAGGTGTTAGACATCCTTTCGGACACATCATAGAAAGGTGTCACAATAAATTGCTAAAACTTTTTATTTTACCGAGGTTCGCAGAAGAATAAACATCGGAGTTCTGTTAAGGAGAAGTAATTCATACACCCTGTTGTTCAAAAGGGGGGTGAGTTAGATAATGTCAAACCGTAAGGTTTAAAAGAAATGTTGAATTTTGTAATTATTGGGCTTCAATTGATAGGTAAAATTCTGTAGCTTCCAGGCAGGACAGGATAGGAAAGTTTCAGGTTAAACCTTGGAAGGATGTCCTGGGTCCCACCCATAGCCTTACCTAGTGTATCAGTGGCGATATAATTTATTCGCGTAATGGTACAAGATACAAAATATTCTAAAAATAAACTTTGCTAATAATTGAGCCAAACATTATGATCATTACAAGTCGTGACTAACCCAGACACCAGCGGTCATCAGATAAAAACCTCTTTTTCATACAAGCCGCCAAATCATAGACCGGCGCGGCGCGTCAGTGCAAAAAAAAATATCAATTATTTTTATCTATCCTTTGAAGCTACGTCTATTTCAATTAGCATATTTTAGCCTCGAAATAAAAACGTTAAAAATGTTTGCTACGCTAAATCGGTTTCCTCCCTGCCTCGGTTTTCCCAAACGCCTACAGTATGGGGTTCTTCAAAAGGGGTCTTAGAAGGTTTTTACAGGGTCGGCAGCGCGAGTGTGGCACCCCTGGTGTTGCAAACGTTCATAGGCTGCGGTGACCACCGGTCCTTCTGGTGGGCCGTATGCTTGTCTGCCACCTTAGTGGTATAAAAAAAAAAAAAAAAATATTGGTTCCTTGAAACTTGATTACGAGGGAAAAAATTAAAGCTTTCGTTTATAATAAGAACCGGCCAAGTGCGAGTCGGACTCGCGCACAGAAAGTTCCGTACCAAATAACGGTACAAGAACTAGTTATTTTTATGGGAGCACCCCTTAATCCCGCCTTTTCCTGATTTATTAAATACATCATGTGCAGAAATTTCAGCTTTCTAGCTTTACGGTTCCTGAGATATAGCTTCATGACGGACAGAAAGGTAGACAGACGGACGACGAAGTCTCTTGAATAGGTTCCCGTTTATACCCTTTGGGTACGGAATCCTAAAAACGAGTTTAATGTAATGAAAAATGTTCCTTTTTAAAAACATTAAAGCTCAACACTTCTTAACGAAGAATGAAGAGAATCAAGTTCCGCACTTAAAAGCAATTGAAATTAATTTATTCTAACAAGAAAATTTTCTCTGACAAAAATAAATTTAACATTCGCCCTCTGTAAAGTACCTGAAAAGTAGTAGACTAAGAGAGCGCCGAAACTTGACGAACTACATTGAAAAATAGCTGTAAGCACTTCCTCTCCACATAACCTGTGTGTCAAATTTCAGGTCCATCCATACATGTTTTTTTCGTTCAGTCGCAATATGTCCAATTCGCAAAATGTCCAACTGTCCAATTCTCAATAGGTCCAGTTCGCAATTGGTCCAGTTCGCAGTTGGTCCAGTTCGCAATTGGTCCAGTTCGCAATTGGTCCAGTTCGCAATTGGTCCAATTCGCAATTGGTCCAGTTCGTAATTAGGGATCTATATGGATAAATGGAATCAACATAGGTATTTTAATCCTTGTCATCGCATAATGTCCTTTTCTCGAAATGTCCTTTTCTCACAATGTCCTTTTCTCAAAATGTCCCTTTCTCAAAATATGTGCACTACAGGATTAACTCCGCGCAATCCGACTTGGATGGGTTAGGTTAGAAGGCTAAGGCGGGAGCGAAGCGCAGCGGAGCTTCCGCATTAGCCTTCGTGGTTATTTTTTTATAATCACCTAGGTTACCACCATTCACTTGGTAAGTTTGATGTATAAGTATGTTATTCAGAACAATCAGTTAATAATTAGAATTTAGGGTGGTTGTGTTTAGGTGGTTATAAAAAAATAACCACGAAGGCTAATGCGGGAGCTCCGCTCCCGTCTTAGCCTTCTAACCTAACCTATCCAAGTCGGATTGCGCGGTGTTAATCCTGTATTGCACATATATGAGAAAGGAAATAAATAATATATGAGAAAGGATATTTCGAGAAAAGGACATTTTTACTTTGAGCTGAATCTCGCCTCGCAGAAGGTTGTCAATAACGCCTCCCGTAATCAAGCACAACTCCATTTTACGAACTGGACCAATTGCGAATTGGACATTGTGAGAATTGGACGAAGTGAGAATTGGACAATTTGCGATTTGGACATTGTGAGAATTGGACAATTTGCGAATTGGACGTTGTGAGAATTGGACAATTTGAGCGCGCTGGACATTTTGCGAATTGGACATATTGCGACTGAACGGTTTTTTTCTTATAAAAGAGATACAAACAGTTCTCTTCACAATTTAAAGATTAAAGACGAAGTGCATTCAAAATTCTGTGTAGTCTGAAAATAAACGTTAATTAACGTTCGTTACTTTAATTAATTAATTAACGTCACGTTAATTAACGTTATCAATAAATACTTACGTTTCCAAGTACTGAAAGACTCTGTACACCGGCTTTCTGTACACCAGGAATCCATCACAGCGCTCCATGATCACTTTTTATCACTTTTCCACTTATAAACAACACACGACTTCTGTCGACCACAAAACACCACACTTTTCCACGTAAACCATTCTACGACTATTCGTTGATTTTAGTACAAAATGGTGCCGTAAAAAACTTTTGTATATTCACACTTGGACTTATCACTACCGGTATAAAAAGTAAGGCGTTTCACTAGTAAAATGGTTACAAAATTTCTAACTTTGGTCCTTTAAGGTGACTTCGTTCTAGTGTAAGGCTGTTTTAGGTAAAATATTTGGTAAAGAAGCACTTATTTTTGACTACGAACTACAAAATTTAACGCCTGATCGGCGATCACAGTTCATATTTGCATAATTTTGGTAGAAATTTACAATCAGCTCCTGAAAATAAGACATAAAATGAACGAGGGGTTTTGCGCATCAGTTTGTAAGGAAGCTTTTATTTCCTCTAAATCTCGGGACAAATCGCTATTGAATGTTAAGCTAACAAAAGGCTTTACGTAAGTTCCGAAGTAAATATCGAAAGATGCGGCACCGAGAAATCGAGTACTTACCCTTATCATGCATAGGAAGGAGGAATTTGTCGATATATAGGTCACGCACACATTTGTGGCTATGTCAACTGACGCGAACAAATCAATTTATAACTTACGTATTATTATCTTAGATTTTCCATTTAACTTTATAATATTTTAAAAAGTTGGTTATAGGCATTCTAGAAGATTTCCCGTAAACCTTTCCAACATAGAGATCTGTTCTGTGTCAACTAATATGTAATTTACCTCTATGTCTGCTAATGCACATGGCCAAAGGGGGTAATTTGCAACTCCGTCATAGTTGATAGCACGTACAGCATACAACCAACATCATATATGTATTTGCATACTCATACATAAATATAAGCAGCTACGACACCCCCATCAGCGTCACACGCCTTACGGGGCCGCTTCAGGATAGGTCTTATCTGACTGTAAATACTGACAGTAACTTCCTGTAACGACCTCTTGTTCCGGTACTGATAACAATTAACATATAGTCAGTTCAAGCACGATTTGTGGATAACAAGCTACCCTTCCCATTTAAAATAAAGGACTACACTGTTCATTCCATTCCAAAGAGTTTAAAACATAATAAGCTCGGGTAGGAAAACGGCACGAAGCCGTTCACAATCCTGCGTTTCTGCCATTACCGGCTGTTTATCCACTTAGCGGATCTACACCCACTTCTGGTTGACCTAGGTCTAGGCAGGTAGCTAGGAACCTTGCTTAGACATGTCCCCACTATAATATATCTTCATCGCAAGGATCATTCAAGCCATCTGGGAGTTACAGTGGCGTAACTAAATAGTGCGGAGGCTCGCATGCACCCACGTGCATTACACGAATTTATAGCATTCCACAGATATGCAATATTGAAATTCATTAGCATGACAGGTAAGATACTAAATGCAGATTAATGACATCAACATCCCAAAAAGGATGAGACTTCTAAGAACGGTTTAACCGAACATGGTATCTTTAACAGCGATCATGGCCTAAAATTTTTGATACAAACGGAGATATTGTGATATTACGATGCAATAATATTTATTTGAAGTATACCGGGTCGATTCAAAATAATTATGTATTAGTAAAATTAAGTTCAAGGCAGTAAGTTTGAAGCAGTACTCATTACATAGTGTTCTCGCCATCATCATCCGAAATTCCCGAGTATGGTACTTACCTTAAAATTTGCAATTAACGTTATTTTCATCATGTAGGTACCTAACTAACTACCAGTTGCTTTCAGACATTCTTGACAGCGTGATAGGTGGAATGATGTCATCACTCAAGGAAAATAAAGAAGTTACAGGACTATCTACGAATATCATCATCTGAACCGCTTCAAAGCAGCAATATTTATTGGCTATAATTTTGCTTTTTCGATATTATTCAACACTAACATTCAT
This sequence comes from Miltochrista miniata, assembly GCA_933228765.1. Classification (NCBI taxonomy): domain Eukaryota; kingdom Metazoa; phylum Arthropoda; class Insecta; order Lepidoptera; family Erebidae; genus Miltochrista; species Miltochrista miniata. The sequence continues at coordinate 12,396,251 of OW121769.1, forward strand.
TTCAATACCAAACTATTCATTGACATTTTACAAATAAAAATTAAAACGTGCATTTATGGCATGCAAACTGGCGCCGTGTGTTCATATCGACGATCGCAACACGACTGACTAACCAATAACCGCGACATGCATTTAGTACCCCAAATATGCGTAAGCGCCGGAAGCAGGTGCCTTGTATGCCATGCCACCTGTCGTGAGGCGAATATCAAAAAGTTGTAGTACAATGACCTGTCTGGACAGTTACTGGTCACTTATAATAATTGGTACTTATTTAGCTATCGATTACAATAAATTAAAGTGTTATTGAAATGAAGTGTTTGTTCTGTTAACATTATTAAAATTTGGACGAAAATATTTGCATAAAATTACTTGTCCATTCCTTCGATGCGGATTTGTCGAATTCTACGCTTACTATTTAATTCTTTTTAACCCTGATATACAAAAGGGTGCAAACCTAGTGACGTGAGGGAATCAGGCACGCGAAACCAAAAAAGATGCGGGATAGCACCCGAAAAACCCCCCTAAGGCGCGGAATAGCACCCGAACCCAGTAGGTGACGCCGCAGTGGTAGCCGCAGGTCTGTTGGGAGTCCTGGGGACATCCTTCCAAGGGCTTACCCAGGGCTCCCAATCGTAGGCAGTAAGTGGGATACGTGTGCTTTTTAGCAGACAGGAGTCATACATAGCATCCCTGTAGGATTTTCCTCACCACCTCTTGGGTTGGGGCAAACCTATTGCCGTCACCAGGCACTTAATGGAGAGAAAAGAGAAAATTTATAAGCCTTCTGTCTCCCTAACGCTACGTCCTAGGTAGGCGGTTCGAAGCGAACGCGATTCTGAAGCGGTGACACGCGAATTCAACGCGACGCGGTGCGACGCGGCGGCTATGTCCTACGTGCACGCGAATCGTCTCGCACAGCCGCCACCGACCGGCGACGCTGCCGTTCAGTTGGCACTTTGCATCAGCCTAATGCAACTGCTATAGATCAAAAAAATGTATGGAGTTCTAGATTTTAGGTTTTTTTGAGGTGAAGTGAAGTGGGGTGTGGTGAGGTGAATTGGTGTGAGGTGGGGTGGGGTGAGGTTAGGTGGAGTGGAATTTTGGCCTATTGGACTTTGGACTTTGGACTTGTGACTTTTGGACTTTTGATCCTGCTGGCAAGTCCAAAAGTCCCAAAAGTCCCGGAGGTCCCAAAAGTCCCAAAAGTCCCAAAAGTCCAAAAGTCCAAAAGTCCAAAAGGCCAAAAGTCCAAAGACTGTTTGGTACAGAGATACATTATAGTCTGGAATAACACATAGGCTACCTTTTATCCCGGGAATGGCTTCCCGCGGGAACAAATTTTACGCGGGCGAAGCTGCGGGCATCAGCTAGTATTCTTATATAGAGGAAGTGGGACTAATTTTGTATACTTAGAAAGGCATAATCGACGATAATAAATTTACTTCTTTTATCCCATAAAATAGGACGTTCTTGAATTACATTGATTAAAATTTCTATTTCCAACATTTTATAAAACACGGCGGCACCGCATCCAGTTCGCGCGCAAATATCAAACCAACTGATCGCGTTCGCTTCATTTCGCACCGCCCCGCACCACACCGCACTTGCGTTTGGTCACGTAGGACACTTCAATAGGTTTCAACTGTTTGTTGGTATCGCGCCGCGCCGCGCCGGCGCCGCTTTGCGTTCGCTTACGTAGGACGTCGCCTAACTAAAATTTCAACAGCCAAGGCAGAAACTCGACATCAAACAAATTATAGTACTAACCCGTTCGCTCTAACTTTGCCGCTAGCGTAGAGACGTATACCCGAATTGTTAATTAGACGAAGGAAATTGACAGTAGCTAATGTCACTATGTCATAGAAAATACGCAACATTGTATGAAGAAGTGACATTAGTTGCTGTCAATTTACTTCGTCTAATTAAAAATTCGACTTTAGTATGGAGCCGAGTGGCAAAGTTAGAGCGAACGAGCATCATCACTACATAGTATAAAACAAAGTCGCTATTTCTGTCCCTATGTCCCTTTGTATGCTTAAATCTTCAAAACTACGCAACGGATTTTGATGCGGTTTTTTCTAATGGATAGAGTGATTAAAGAGGAAGGTTTATACACTCGAGAGCAATGAATCCGGGTCACTTAAAGAATCCTAAAAATCTCGGAAACTAAAAATGCTAGGTTAATGCAATAAATTGTATTTAATAGACAATGTAATACTCCTTAAATGAAGGTATTAAAACTTCTTAGTTATTGTAAAGTTATATCATAAAAAAATCAAATTTGAAAAAGGGCCACTTTCGAAGATGGAACTACGAAATTACAGCATTTGGTGTTGCTTTTGTTTGTAATCTGTCATTTATGTGGGTACATAAACCATGTTGATAGTGCTCTATATTCATTAATCAAGCTGAAATTATGTCGCTTACGCCTGAAGAATGCACCAGAATACTTACAATGCTGGAAACCGGCCGGAGTCAGCGCGATACAGCCAGGACTGTCGGTGTGTCGCTGTCAACAGTACAAAGAGTTCTCCGACGTTACGAAGAAACTGGTTCTAACCTACGCAGACCAGGAACGGGCAGAACCAGGTGTACCACAGCACGAGAAGACCGATACTTGGTGAACACCATGCTTCGAAATCGCTTTCTCACAGGAACTGAACTCACCAATCAGTTTCGACGCCTCGGAGGAAGTAACCCAAGTGCATGGACAGTAAGACGTCGGCTTGCTGAATCTAACTTAAAACCCCTTAGACCTGCAAACGGCCCTAAACTGGAGCGTGGGCATCGTATTTCGAGACTAAGGTATGCCCAGAGCCACGTAAATTGGAGTATTGAAGATTGGTCAAAAGTTATGTTCTCCGACGAATCAAAATTTATGCTCTACAAGCACGATGGAAGACACAGAGTGTATCGAAGACCAGGGGAAAGATTCAAGCAAGCATGCATCGAAGAAAAAGTAGCCTACGGTGGTGGGTCTGTACTTGTGTGGGCCGGAATTTCTTCTGAAAGTCGCACAGAGCTGGTGATCATAGAAAACGGCTCTTTAACTAGCGTAAGATATGTGGAAGAAATCCTCAATGATCACGTTGGTCCATTTATGGTCAATTTAGGTGAGGATGCTATATTTATGCATGACAATGCCCGACCTCATACAGGTAGGATTGTGAATGACTACCTTCAAGAGATGAACATTACTCGTATGGAGTGGCCAGCGCGCAGCCCGGATATCAACCCGATCGAGCATGCTTGGGACGAGCTAGGCAGATGCGTAAAACAACGAAACCCTCCCCCAATCACGCTTCGTGAGCTCAAAATTGCTCTCACAGAGGAATGGGAGAATATTCCCCAAAATCGTATAAGGAACTTGGTGTACAGCATGCCAAACCGCGTAAACGCAGTAATGGAAGCACGAGGAGGCAATACGAAGTATTAAAATTCAAGAAAATCGTAATAAAGTTCAAAAATTTCATGTTTCCAATTTTTGTTTTAAGGAGAGATCAGCAGTTTTTTCTTTATGTAATTTTGTGTTAATAAAATGTATGGTGACTCATATTTTTTTTACTTTCATTTAAGGAGTATTACATTGTCTATTAATAGTAGTTTATGACACTGTTGCATAATAAGGGTACTTAAAACACGAGTGTGTTTTAAAAAAACGAGCCGTAGGCGAGTTTTTTTATAGTATCACACGAGTGTTATAAGACCAAGTTATGTACAGTGTCATACACTACTTTATCTACTCTCATACTATAATACCTGATTTCATTTTGTTGTGATATATAGTTGCTCCTTGATTTCGCCGGTAACAGGTTCATGGTCATGTTTGACGCAGTTTCCAGAATGTCTGGTGGTGTACAATTACCACCACCCTCGCTTTAAGACATGTTTTTACACAAAAACTAATTTATTTTACAAACAACACCAAACTTTGTTTAATTTAAATGTAAAATGTTGGCGCCAAGGCGCAAACATCGATATCGATTGCGCATGCGTGTTTCTTTTTTTTTTTAGGCTGCGTAGACCATAGATTTAGGATTTTTCGCTACTCTGGGGACACAATTTTTTTTTAAAGTAGAGGTTCAAACTTCTTTTTCAGCTGGAGATTGTTTATGGTGTATCGTAATGATTAAAAAGTTTTATTATGATATAGGTGTCCATACAAGACCTGTATCGTAATTAAACTTTTTTTTGGCCTGTGCGTAATGTTTGTCATAATAGTATTGATTTCAATTTTATAATCTTTGTATTATAGTATCAGAGTAGATAAATACAATTTATTGCATTAACCTATCATTTTTAGTTTCCGAGATTTTTAACATTATTTAAGTGACCCGGATTCATTGCTCTCGAGTGTATGTATAATAACATCCATTAAATAGTGGAGAAAGAAGAATCCTGAGAGATTTATCAAAGTAATGTACTAAGTATTGTACAGATTGTTAAGGTCTACAGAAAACTCCGCTATGGCATATCTCTATCTCTTATGGATATCCCACAATAACATTTTTAAGTCATTTACTTTTTACGACAAATAATGGCTTATTTTCGAAGCGGTTTTAATCAATACATCATTAATCCTTATCCAATTAAATACCTTAAATACATTGTTTATTTAATATAGATCTATATGGCCATTTACAGCATATGATTTAAATGAATATTTTCTAAGATATTACAGATATAAAATTGCGGGACGTAGCGTTTGCGGCCGTGCCGGCCGGCCGCACACTGGTCCGGATTTTAAAATAGGTGGACATACGATCTAAGATGTCAAATTTTTTTTGGATAGAAAATATAGTGCTAATTAACATTTAGTACTACAACTTTTCCATAAAATGACTCATTCATGCCTAAAAAAATAATGAAAATAAAAAATGTATGGGGAAAATGTATTTGGTTCAATTTCTCAGTTCAGTATCAAAGTATAAAGGTCTCACCTTATATTTTGATAAGCAACTATGGTCTTTAATACGACAACATAAAAATTTTCCGCGTATCCCTGCGGGTTTGGGATCCACAATGCTTCAAAGTTCACAGTTTTTCTGTACTTAGTTTATTTAGTATCAGCATTGCACCCGGGCGAAGCCGGGGCGGGTCGCTAGTTAAGTATATATCTAAACAACAAAAATACAGTTAACGTGGTTTATGTATCAGAAAACCATAATATCGATAAACACATATTTACTGTACTTATGTGTATGTATAATATACAAGAGTATTTGTTTGTTAACTGAGTAGGTGGTAATGGATTGTAAACATCCAGGTGTTACTTGAACTTCTGAGGTTTTACTTGAACTTCCGATATCGGCGGTGCAGTTGGATTTTAATCTTTCAATCTCTATCTCAAGATCAAAGCTGTACGTATTTTAATCTCTGAAACTACCAAATTAATTTCAAAAGTGTTCCGCCAATAGAAAGCCAAATTACTCGTAAGTAACATGGGTTGTGTGTATCGTCATGTTCATCACAGGGGTGCTGAATTATAATAACAGTCAATGCCAAGATAATTGTCATATCATACATTTGTATACTGTATTTCATAGCTTTGCGCAAAAATGTAAACAAACACATTTGATCCTATATGTCCATAGTTACTTGCAATTGAGTATTCACCCTGATTATATTCCAGTATCCAGGAGTCATACAGTGTTCTTACAGTCATTTCGTCACCAAATAACTTCTTTATGATAGTTTATTTTCATCTAAAATACCTACTCAGTATAGTAAAAAATTCAATGATTTGTCATACTATATTTTTCTACTCCTCTGTCTTAGACCACGATTGTCAAAACATGACATGTTTACATTATTGCCAGATCGGGCAGGATTGGACTATAATCACGAGCATGTATGGAAAGAAAGGGGATAAGGGATGCGTAATACGTCATGAGCAAAGTCGTGGCGCATAGCTCGTTATATAAATATCATAACATAGTTACGTATAAACGTTTCCATGCTTCGGAAGGCACGTTAAGTCGTTGGTTCCGATTGCCAGTAAAATGGCAGTCGATACCTAAGCCAAATTTCAACAGCGGGCAGTCAACCTTCGCCTGTCCATATCAACACGGCCATAAAGCTCACCACCTATTTCGTGGGTCAAATTCTAAAAGCTGAAATTCGGGCATATAATGTGCCTCTGGCTACCCCTTCGGGGATAAAAGGCGTGATCATATGTATATGTATAAACGTAAAAGAATATTAGAATAACGTTAAATCTTAAGTTAAGGATTTTGAATAAATGTTTTTTTTTATGTAGCCCAGTTATAAGTAGGCAGTTTTCGGGATATCCTCCCAAAGGCTTACCCGGGACCTTAAGACTGATGACAAGGCGCCATTTAGTCCTGTAGAAGTCCGGCACGGCATCCATGAGGATTTCCACACGAAAAATATTTTTTTCTTCTTATTTTACGTATTTAGATAAATACGCGGCCGAAGGGAAAATAAAGCCCAGTTATAACGGCTTCAGCCATTTAGAAAACCGTGGTTCCATAACTGGACACTAATAATCTCAGACACAAACACAATACATAAAACCAATGTTAAAATGGTGCCAAAATTAATACTTATCACGATATTTGTTGGAAAAACCTATTAATTGTTAGAAATAGGTTTTACACCCTAATATAATAATGTTGAAACCTCACATAATTAGACGAAAAATAACGAATTGTCGTCGACCACGCAATGCCACACCTCACTACGAAAATTTAAAGTACTTTTTTCTATTATAGTCCATTGAAATGTTACAATTTAAGGACCGAATATTGCATTTCTTAGAGGACGCAATTTTATTCTTGGGACATGTGTGGGGGGGTCAATAGAAGCTTAACCTCAAGTTTGTGGGGTCGCCACCCTTGTCTCCCGGCCGCAATCTTAAAAAGGGGTGAAAACACTTTTTTCCCAATATCTCGGAAACTATGAGTCTTACAAAAAAATTGTGAAATCATAATTTGTAGCAAATTGTTTTGCCTACAAATATGTGAAACAAATTTTTGCTCTAAATTAAAAATTAAAGAAGTTATAAACAAAAAATTGAAAATAAAATTATAAAAATTTTCTTTTTTGCTCTGTGGCGTTTTTTTTAATTTCTCTTAAAGGATCATCTACAAGATTAGTCTGAGGTATTTTTTTTTGTAAAATGTATAAAAAAAAGTTATAGAGCAAAAAAGATAATTTTTATAACAATTTTCTAAAAAATTTGTAAAATTTTTTGTTAAGTTATATACACATTTGTAGGCAAAACAATATGCTACAAATTATGCCTCTACAATTTTTTTGTAAGACTCATAGTTTCCGAAAAATTGCGAAAAAAGTGTTTTTTCCCCCCTCTTTTCAAGATGGCGGCCGGGGGACAAGGGTGGCGACCCCACAGACTTGAGGTTAAGCTTCTATTGACCCCCCACACATGTCCCGAAAATAAAATTGCGTCCTCTAATAAATGCAAAGCTCATGTAACATTTCAATGGACTATTACTGGTTCAAAACGGAAGAATAACTACAGAACTTCGACATCGCCAATTGGTTGTGGAGGTCAGATGGCAATCGTTTCAAGGAAAATACGAAGTTCAGCATCCCAGTTAGACTGGAAATTCGACCCCAACTGTGGATAACGATGATTAGTTCGTCACCCTAAAGATTGGTTTCTTACAAAATAACGTTTTATAACTTTCATTACTTGTAGTGAGTGCCATTATTTATTGTGCATGAATTGTTGAGAATACCAGACAAAGTCGCCGTACTGTTCCAGACAGCAGGGCACTAAAGTGCCAATGAATGCATAAAGAACCAGGGCCTCACTGTATTGATATAGACGTATTATCATTTAATCACTGTTTTTAATATAAATATTAAGGACGGTAGTAGTACATTTCTAATAACATTAAGCAGTTCTACGACGTACTACTTGTACTCGTATAACAATACCATGATATTATTTTTAACACGCTTATATTAGCTTCACTTGTAACTATGTATGTAAGAAAATCTTGGAATGTTAATTTGACCCACTTTTCGTCCTTCGATCAGGCTAAAATTTTGCACACGCTCTGAATTCTGATGACAATACATGACTAGCTAAAAAACGTCATTACAAATCCAATATGGCGGCCTCCCCAAAATGGCGGACTGGCTGTTTGAAATCCACCCCCATGATATGGGTATCGAATGAAATAAATAAATAATAAATAAATAAATAAATATTCACGGACATTTCACACAACGCTATCTGATCCCAAAGTAAGCTAGGAATAACCTGCTTGTGTTATGGGTATCAGACCACGGATATTAATACTTATATACTTTTAAATACATACTTATTATACATAGAAACACCCAGACTCTTGAGACAAACATTTATGGGTCACACAAATATTTGTCTCCGGTGGGAATCGAACCCACGACCTCCAGCGCCACAGGCGGTATCACTACCGACCGCGCCACAGAGGCAGTCAATGAAAGGGTTTGCTATTAGAAATACGAAAAAAATAGTTACGTGACTTAAATCCAATATGGCGGGCGTCCAAGATGGCGGACAAGCTATTTGAAATGCACCTACATGATATGGGTATCAAATGAAAGGGTTTGCTGTCAGGAATACGAAAAAAATAGTCACGTGACTTAAATCCAACATGGCAGACATCCGAGATGGCGGATTGGCTATTTGAAATGCACCCCCATGATATAGGTATTAAATGAAAGGGTTTGCTGAAAGAGATACGAAAAAAATAATCACGTGACCTAAAACCAACATGGCGGCCGTCCCAAGGTGGCGGATTGGCTATTTTAAATGCAGCCCTATGATATAGGTATATACTGAAAGGGTTTGCTGAAAATAATCCGAAATGACATTTTCTTACCAAATTATCATGTCATAGGTATCAATTAATTTTTAGTGCGTGCTAAAAGCGTGTTTTTTAGTTTTATAAACTATTAAATTATTATACTATAAGACGGTGCTAATTGACGTAGTCCCGATAGGCAGAATCTGTTTACACATGCAATCTATGTTTCACTGACATACATACTCGTACATTGAAATCCAAGTGAAATATGCCATATTCACAAAATAGAAACAACTAGCTGACCCGCGCAACTTCGTTTGCATCACCTATGAGAGAGTAAAACACCCGTTACCGTCGCATTTAAGTACTCTTAGTGACCAAAAAAAGCGCGCTGAAACGGGATAAAAAGTATCACCAATTTTCGGCCAAATCGGTACAGCCTTTCTTGAGTTATAATATAAATAGTGTAACTAACACGACTTTCTTTTATATATATTATAGATAGATATGGCAATGCAATACTCTACCTACTGGACGTATGTCAGTCCCATTTTTCGCCATGACAAGTATTTGACTTCACCGCATTCTTAGAAACCCAATACTAAACAAATACTGCTTGCTAGGAGGAGACTGTTTTCTAGCAGAAATTCTTTAAAGGGGTGAAATGGAGTTGAAATAAACAATTTGTTCGTAATTGAAAATACTACAGTTCAAGTAACATTCACTAGCTAGTAGGTATTGCCCGAGGCTACACCCGTTTTCAGACAGAAACTTGCTCCCGGGATAAAAAAGTACCTAAGTGGACGTGAACGTCTAACAAACAGAATTACTGTAGCATTTATATATTTAGAAAGGATTTGGTGTATTTTTTATTATTATTTAAGGCTGCAATGTTCGACCTTGACAAATCCTAAGGCAATTCGGACGATTGCAGCGTACGCTTTTGCCGGATTTCATTCGATTCTAATACATTATATTACTGTTATAAAATCTAAAGGCGTTTTAAGAAAAAATCTGTACGTAAAATATTGTTCTAAAGACTTATATCTATTTTATGACAAGTTTTTATGTGAATTAAACTCATTTATTTGGATTAAAAAGTACATTACTTGTTAAGATTTTTGCAATATTTCTCATTTTTCGAGAGCGATTTCGATCGAACAAAGTATTCCTAATCGTGTTTTAATACGTTAAAAAAGCAAGAGTATCTAATAAATTACAATAATATAGTTTTATCAGATCAAATCGAAGAATATTTCCTAGTATAAAGTTCACCCCAAGATGAGTCTCTTTCGAACATACAACCCTAATGTTTTTCGCGACTCTGCAAACGTAGGGTAGGACGTCCACACGCCAGATGGACAGACGACATGGAAAAAGTCGCAGGCTGGGACTGGTTACGGAAGGCACAGGACCGTGTGTTGTGGCGTATATTGGGAGAGGCCGTCGTCCAGGAGTGGACTGCCATAGGCTGATTTGAATGATAATTATTGAAAGAAACACTACCATCGCACAGCGAAAGATTTGCCACAATCGATTAGACAAGTGTTTATAGCTCCTTGAAGTCTTTAATTAGCACTCATTCCAAACTTCATACCTACTCAATGAAAGTCTATGAAACATTAACGACGTCGCGGCGTCTACCGATCTGATAGTTCAACGCCCTAACTTAATGACTATATCAGCATTTCCCAAACTTTGGTTCGCTACCCACCAGTGGATCCAGCAATTATTAACTGGGACTAAGTATAAAACTATTATGTAGACCGCAACTAGCTGATCTAAAAATCCTAGTGAAACAGTCGAGAGGTGTGTCTTCAGTCTGTAAGTTATTGTTAGGTGGGTCGAAGACCAGCCAACGTTAGGAACCACTGGCCTAGCTATAAAATAACACTGCTGTACTCTATTTAAACTTGCCCTGTAAAGCTTCATATTATAATAGCACTAGCTGAGCCCGCAACTTCGTTTACGTCACATAAGGTGTGTGAAAGGAAAGGTATTTCTTCATCAGAGTCATCAAGCAGCGTCTGAAACTGCCCTGTTTGCTTAATCATAAAAGACCTTAATGATTAAGACTATTTTTAAACAATTCAGACTGAATTGTTTTAAGATTAAGCCAACACGCCAGTTTAGGTTCACTCACATTCAAAGAAACCCCTACAATTTAAAATTTTCAAAATATCTGATTCTTAAAAGTGTTATAACTCTTTTATTTCTAAACCGATTTACATAAAACAAACGCTAAATGTTAACTGGAGCAAACCTCAACACAATAAAAAAAACCGCATTGCAATCGGTTGAGCGGTTACTGAGATTAGCGTGCAGCCGTACAGAAAAACAGATATACAGACATACAGACAAACAGACAAAAATTCTAAAAATCATTGTTTTGGGTTCTATTGCGTTCATAAAGCCCCCCTATAATATTTTTTCTTATTTATCTTCCATGTACAGACAGCGACCTGTTACGATTTTATTATATGTATTGATGAAGTGAAATTGATTTTTGAAATAGAAACGCGACAAAGAAAAATAGTTTGCAACAGTATTTCATAACCGTGACAAAGAGTAAGGGATGGTTTAATTTGACAAGAAGCCGTGAGACGCTCTCACCCGACTGCCTCTCTAACGTTTATAGTGAAAGTGAAAGTTCAATCCGATCGTCGTTGTCATTTTTGTTTTCTATAAAATGTTGTTGTTGTTCTAATCATAATCATAATCATAAACATTTATTCAATTTAGGCCCCAAAGAGGCTCTTATGAACGTCACACCGATTTACAGACATCAGCAGAGAAGAATCGGCAAGCAACTCCGCCGGTTAAAATAATAATAAGATTAAGCATTGCATTAGGTACATAATAAAAAAAAAATTAAAAAATTACATTTTCTTCAGCAAGTGAGTTGAGATGCAGGTGCAGGAACTTGTTTCCAGACATCTTTGTCTTGAATGTAATCATTAACGCCATAATATGCTTTACTCATTAACGTGCTCTTAATGTATGTCTTAAATCTCCCTTCACTGAGCTTAGTCACCGCCTCAGGAAGTTTATTATAAAATTCGACACAACGACACATAAACGATTTCCTGGTTCGCGCCAACCTTGACTTAATAACTGCAAGCTTATGACGATTTCGCGTATTAAAACCATAGCGATCTCCGCGCACAATGAACTCAGATAAGTGACGACGGGCATACATTATGTTCTCAAATATGTAAAGTGAAGGAACGGTAAGAATCTGGCTAGATTTAAAACGGTCTCTTAATGAAACACGCGACCCCAAGTTATAAATTGCGCGAAAAGCTCTCTTTTGCAGGATGAAAATTGATTCAATGTCAGCTGCGCAACCCCACAATAGTATACCATATGATAGTATACTATGGAAATATGCAAAGTAAACAATTTTCGCAGTTTCCTCGTCAGTCAACTGTCTAATCCTTCGAACTGCAAAGGCAGCAGAGCTTAACCTTCCAGAGAGTGCCGATATGTGTGGACCCCATTGCAATTTGGAATCGATAACTAGTCCTAGAAATTTTGTATTTGTGGCAAGTTTTAGTTGGGTACCATCTAATTTAATAGAGGATTCGACCGGGCGAACGTTTGGTAACGAGAATTTTATACATTTTGTTTTTGACGCGTTTAAGAGTAGGTTATTTGCCGAAAACCAGTCCGTAATAACATCTAGTGTGTTATTGACATTTATTAACTCTTTATCTTTTCTATCGACTTTGAATACCAGCGATGTGTCATCAGCAAATAACACAATGTCGCACAGGCCCTCTATCATGTACGGGAGGTCATTTATATACGCGAGAAACAAAAACGGGCCTAAAATCGAACCCTGCGGCACACCCATTTCTACATTAGACCCGCTGGATACAACGTCATTCACCTTTACTTTTTGATGTCGACCTCTCAAATATGACCGCATAATATCGAGAGCAGAACCACGGATGCCGTAACAATTTAATTTTGAAATTAACGTTAAATGATCTACACAGTCGAAGGCTTTGGAAAGATCACAAAATACTCCAATAGCATCTCTTGAATCTTCCCATGCCCTATAAATATGAGAGAGTAATTTAGATCCAGCATCCGCCGTTGACCTACCCCTTCTGAAACCAAATTGGTCTTTATGTAATATCCCATGTTCATTAAAATGTGTTAACAATTGGTCTAAAATTATTCTTTCAAAAATTTTACTAAGAGCTGGAAGGACTGAAATTGGTCTATAGTTATTAGGATCTTCTTTACTACCTGATTTAAAAATAGGGGTTACTTTACTAAGTTTCATTTGGTCAGGGAATGTACCTGTTTTTAAGCACAAATTAAAGAGTATTGTGAGGTGAGGGGCAATTGTTTCGATTATAGAGTTTAAAACTTTTACGGATATACCCCACAAATCTTCTGTATTTTTCATATTCAATGATCTAAAGCTTTTTTTAAGTTGTGAAATGGAAACAGGTTTAAAAAAGAAATCAGGAATGGTTCGTACAAAATTTTTCCTAAGAAGTGATTCAGCTCTAATCGAGGATGAAGCTAGGCCCTTGGTGGTTTCTATAGGAATTGTGCCAAAAAAATCATCAAAATGATTTGCTACAGAGACTGGGTCGGTAATTAGCGATCCTTCACAACTTAGGGTAATAGAAATGTCCTTTGGAATAGCTCTTCCAGTCTCCTTGTTAATTGTTTTCCAAACGGCTTTAATCTTATCACTAGACTGTCGTATTTTGCGCCCGGTATAGTTAGCTTTTGCTAAAAGACAAACTTTCTTAAACATCTTTGAGTAGTTCCTAACATAGCTGTGAAAAGATTCATCGTTGGTACAAGATTTTTTGGAATACAATTCGAACAGTACTTTCCGGCTTTTCCTAATACCCAATGTAGCCCAGTCACAAAAATTTGTTGAATCGCGTACTGTAATTGTTCTCCTGGGATACACCCTGTTTACATTGTGTGATATAATTGAGAATAAACCGTCACAAAATTTATTTGGATCTTTCGTGCTATGACGGCTTAGAGCTAAACTACTTTCAATGCAATCATTCAGTTGTTGCCTCTTATGATGGCAGGATGACAGTGGTCTAAAGTTTATGACACACGGTTTTTGTAAAGATTGAGTTTTTTTAAGTTTAATGTGTAGGCCTAAGTGATCAGATCTAACACCTCTGATGATACCTTTGTCGAGGATACAACAACTTGAAAATACATTGTCTATGCACGTGCGTGATGACTGAGTAACTCTGGTAGGCTCACTGAAGTTATGGCTCAAACCAAATGATTGAAATAGAGAAATTAACATATTTGCATCCGAAGAATTTACCAACAAATCGATATTAAAATCTCCACACACTATAATGGACCTATCACCTTTTGAAACTTTACTGAGAACCTCCTCCATATTACTTAAAAATAATGAGAATTTTGATGACGGAGGTCTATACACGCAAATTAGAAGATAACCATCAATTTCTGCACCTGCAATCTCACATAGGCGCTCGACAGAGTACTTGTTAAGGTCTAGACGCTCTTTATACTTTATATTATTCTTTAATAAAACGATGCAACCGCCTCCCTCAGCCGATACTCTGTTGAACGCACTTACGACTCTAAAACAATTGATATTAAATTGCATCCTATCATCTTTCAGCCAGGTCTCGCTAAAACATAAAATATCGAATTTATACAAATCTAATAATAATTCAATGTCTAACATCTTGCCAGAAAAGCGATTTATATTTTGATAAAATAAATGTAGACTATTTACTTTTGAAAGCTTCTCTGTTGTCAAACTTATATGTTTAAAGACACAGTAGGAATGTTAGTACAAGTACTAGCTACTGTGTGGTCCCTTAACAAAGTTTTACTACCCATAACGCTATTAATACAGTAGCCTATCAATGTAGCTAACTTAAGCCTAATCCTTCGGGGGACATGTATAATATCCTCAGTTAAAATTTGGTTTGATATAAACTTATTACTATCAAAAAATAGTAACCGGTCACTTTGACGACTAATTATATTATAAAGGGTGTTATTAAGCAAATGTGTATGCTTATATCTAATATAATAGGAGACCCTGGAGTACAGAAATGCACTAAACATAATTTTGTAAGCTTTTAGTCCTAAAAGCCTACTACAACTACTTATTAATTCCTGCCTGTCTACACTACTACTTCGTCCTACCATTATTAATACTAAAGAAGAACTATTTATTTGATCTTGTAAGCTCATGACCCTGTCAATAATAGTTTTAAATTCAGCATTAGGCATGCAGAAGTTTAAAATCTTACAATTTAGCTTACAACTAAGAAGAGACCCAAAGTCCTGTCCTAACTGATCTGAAAAAATAAAAACCTTATCTATATGAGCCTCTCTGACATCCAGCTGCGCGGAGGACTGAGTGGGCACAGGCACGGTGGGGTCCCGCACCTCCACAGCACTCATAACACATTGCTGCTCTTGAAGAGAGTTAATATTTAGTAATTGCTCGGTATTATGTGTAACTAGATCTAACAACTCGCCTGCTGAGGTCATATGCTCCTGAAGCTGGGATTGAGCTGTACTATATTTTGAAAAAATGTCCTGCAAAAGTTGCTCCTTAACAGCTAGCTCTTCACGCAGAATTTGGATATCACGCTCATATAATATTTTACTTATTTCTAGGTTTGAGATGCTATCAGACAAATGATTTGACAACGACAAATTCTCTTGGATTAGCCGGGTGTTTTTAAAAAAATATGAAGATTTCCTCAACTTCTTCTTACCCTTGTAAATTAATTTCTTTACTTTAATATATTTCTTAAGTTTGTTACGACTATTTAGAATTACTGGAATGGAACAGTCATTGGTCAAATCAATCGTCACAATTTTGTCATTATTACTAGAGTCCGGATCACTGTTTACTAGTTCATTATACAAGTTATGGGTGTAGTCGGTTTGTACGTTGAATTTTTCATTCTCCAGCTTGGTGATTGCACTGTTTGCCTCCCTTAACTCTGATTCCAACATGCTGACCCTGCCGAGGGTCCGGCTGTGCACTTCATCACACTCCTCAAAGGAAGCCAGGGTTTGTTGGAGACATTCCAATTCTTTGTGGAGGCTGGTGTAGTCTGCCGAAAGAACTGCGAGCTCCTTCTTGAGTTGGGTGTTCTTATTTATTACTTGAAGAACCTCCTCTTCACTGTCCTCTCTCTCCTTGAGTAGTTGCTCATTGAGGTTCTGGCATGTCTTCAACTCAAGCAGCGCAGCTTCGAGTTTGCGTTCCAGGTCCCTGGAGGTCATTCTACGTGTTGTCATTGTAATTGATTTGTTTACATAAGTGTTATGCCCTCTTACGGCAATCAGCGAAACCAACAAGACCTCTGAGTAACTGTACCGTGAAGTTTCTGCTCGTCGTTGCTAGATGGCGCTTAAATGTTTTTCATAATTTCAAGTTTAAATTTAACATTTATTTTGCTTGAAAATGCTTCGTAAAAATGTTGGTCTTTTAAAACTAGTGATTTCTTGGTCTCTTTTCTTTGAATCACACGAATAAGTTGCCAATATGTTGATAAAATGTTAGGTACTTAATTGCACTGTAATATTTTATTAGATCTTGCACAGTTTTGCTTATTTTCACAGATCTTTTATTACAATACACAGTTTATATCAAGATGTTGCACTTTCGATTATTTTTACACAAAACTATTCACTTATTATACTTAAAATTGATAATAATTACAGAGCCGATGTTTACATTGGCGAACTTACGCCTACCCTCACCCTGTGTGATCCACCTTCCTCTATAAAATAGATTGCAGAGGGGTCTCTACAATCTATTTTATAGAGAGGGGCTAAAATGTTGGTATGTAAAAATTGGTTGGTAAAAATTGGTAGGTAAATGTAAGGGCTATATTACAAAATAATACTTAATGATCAAGAATAGCTTAAAGTTACGTTTGGCGCGGCCAAATTACACAAGTATAATGTGAAATTTGGCTACGCCAAAATTAACGTCTTCCATAACTAACATGTCTTCTAGTAGTTAATAAGGGTTTTGGAGCAAGACAGCTGTACATACCAAAACTATAAGGGTTCCTTGTTTATCATTTACGGACCCCTAAAAAGAAATTTACTAATCCTGACGTTTTTTTTTCTTTAAGCTGTCGATTTATATTCATAAAAGTTACATACATATTTCATCAGCTAGAAGTATGATCGATAACATCGCACTGAAATTCCACGCCATGTCATTTCCTGCAGATAACGGGAATGGTTTGCCATCAGAAGTAATAAAATATTGCCGTCAAGGGGAAAATGAATCTTTTAAAAGCCTTTCGACGCATATGACCAGACGTGTCTTTTACATATACCGTTTGTAAGGGACAAGTCTTCTGAAAGATTTTGATTATTTGCCTGAAAACTCTGTAAATGCATTTGATCTGGCAGAAATTTGGCTCAGGATTTAATTGTTGTCTGAAATAACCTATCGTAGAGGTACACGACTATTCAAAGATTTTGTTTATTTGCTTGAAAACTCAGTAAATGCTTTCGCTTAACATGCCACAATCTGGGTGAAATTCCGTACAGGGGGATTGATTAAAGTCTGAAATAAGTACTTCCTTTCTATTCCGACTATTCCGAGATCCCAATTCCCCGTGGGCGGATCCGCAGGCCTTATAATGATACAAACAACGTGTGTCAGCTAATAAATATCGAATTTTCATTTTCATGCGAAAATCAACTTCATTTCACAGATCCTTTAGATTTTCCTTTACAATTCTCGTCACGCGACGCTGGATCGTATCGTACATCCCGCGAGACCAGTTCCGTCTCCGATAATAACGGGTGTTTTTTTTAGAGGTATAGAACTTTAAGTTGGCATAACTGTTTTAACTGGCGGTATTATTATCAGCTGTAAAGTGATTTATGTTTAGTTTGGTTGGGCATTTCAACATGAATAGACTGAAGCCTGAACAACGCTTCCAAATTGTGCAAATTTATTTTGAAAATATTGGTTCTGTCCGTAATGCGTATCGTGATTTTCATAAGCGAATTTTGTTTAGCGGTGCCGCTCACTTTTGGTTGAATGGATACGTCAATAAACAAAACTGCCATATTTGGGGTGAAGATGATCCTCAAGTGTATGTTGAGACACCGTTACATCCAGAAAAACTGACTGTGTGGTGTGCTTTATAGGCTGGTGAAATAATTGGTCCGTACTTCTTTAGAAACGATGCTGACCAGAACGTTACAGTCAATTGTGACTGCTATAGAGCGATGATTACTGACTTTTTTGTTCATCAATTGAACAACCATGATGTGCTGTAGTAGTGGTTTCAACAAGACGGCACAACATGTCACATAGCTCGTGCCACAATTGATTTATTGAAGGAAACGTTTGGTTACCGCATAGTTTCGCGTTTTGGACAAGTGGATTGGCCTCCAGGGTCGTGCGATTTTACGCCACTTGACTATTTTCTGTGGAGATATGTGAAGTCGCTCGTCTACGCCGATAAGCCCGAAACGATTGACCACTTGGAGGACAACATTCGGCGCGTTATTGTCGATATACGGCCAAAAATGTTGGGAAAGTCATCGAAAATTGGACCTCTAGATTAGACTACGTCCGAGCCAGCCGTGGCGGTTATTTGCCAGAAATCATATTTTAATTATAATGCCAGAAGATTTCCTTTCGAATAAAGTCATTTTCATATCAATAAAAACAATCACCTTCGTTTTATTCCATTTCAAAGTTCTATACCTCTAAAAAAAACACCCTTTATAAGGCTCAGGCTTCAGACTGGATTTCAGCAAAGAGCAAGGCGACGCGACGCCAGCAATGAGAGTGCGGCGCCTGAGATCAAGAGGATAATCCTTCGTAATAGGTGGTGAGCCGTATTTTCGTGTTGATATGGACAGGCGCAGGTTGTGACTGCCTACTGTTGAATTTTTAAAACTTTGATCAAAATTATAAAGGAGAACGCCAAGGGATCGATTTTCTTTGAAATCAAAGTTTGCATGGCATGGTTTGTTCCTTCCCGCAGCCTCTCAAACAATCAAACCGCGCTTTCAGCTTCTCGGTTCGAAGTTGTCTACTCTCCTATATTCCGCGCTCTCACAGCTATCTATCCGTCGCTCCGCTCGTCGTTGACAGCCAGTTTGAGGCCTTAACCTTATACATTCCACTAAGAGATGCCCAGCATGAACAATAGCGACTCAATAACGGGAGTGCTCCAATAATAATATCATTAGCGAACTTGTTTTGTTGATTAACTTGAATGAAAAATGGAAATGAAAATTGTTTTGGCGGAAAAAGGATCGTATCAAAGAGAATAATCATTGTGGATGGGGTTTTGAAATACTTCAAAGCTTGATTGGTTTGAAACGGGCCTTACGGCTATATTTAGCTCGCCCAAATGACACCGCCCGCTTGATGGAAAGCGAATGTAGCGAACAAAAGGCCGCTCGTCCGCTCTCGCAGTCCCTTGACACGTGACCCTCAAATGGCGGTACAATGAAGTCTCTTTACGATTCAAAAACCTGGGGTTATGGTCGAGGGGAAACAAGCGCTGGTGCGTTCCAAGTTTCATGTTTAGACAGAAATACGATCTTTTGCATCACTTGGTTTTGGTGAAGATTCTCTCCATCGTATAAGAGTGTCTATTTTTCATTGCATCATAGTTCACTACTGGATGTAAGCAACCTCTTCCTTTGCGTTAAAAAAACGTTACTGATTTCTATAAATAAATACCCTCTGATGTAGTTTTGGAGACATGTTCTAAATTGAAATTCAAATCATTTATATGCAAATTCGATTTTAACGGACATTCCGAATCGTGCCATACACGTGCGGACTGATAAATGTATCCTGTAACGGAATATTGTAATGGCAGGAGCCCCTCTCTATAAAATAGATTGCAGAGCTTATGGCGAGACTTGTGTCTGTAGTCTGTGACTCTGGTGCATTAAATTACGTCACTAGGTCACGTGGATCATCTGTTCAAAGTTTGAAATAGAACAAAAATGACAACGTCAATCGGATTGATCTTTCACTTTCACAATAAACGTTAGAGGGGCAGTCGGGTGAGACCGTCTCACGGCTTATTGTTGTTTAAGGCCGTAGGTAGGCCTAACGACCTTGACCATACAAAACACGCGTCCTTCATTCAGGCTAGGAAATGTAGCATTTTATAGCTTATTTTAGTTGTAACAAGCTAATACCTATACTTATTCAACTCGAAGAAAACTAATTTATAGGTGTATATTTTCTTCATATGTTGGCATATTTTTAACCGACTTCAAAAAAAGGAGGAGGTTCTCAATTCGTGTGTATGTTTTTTTTTTATGTGTGTCAAGCGATAATTCCGTCAATTATAGACGGATTTCAAAAATTTTTTTTTGTTGAATAGGGGTTACTTCTGAGGTGGTCCCATTTTCACCAGGTCAGGATCTGATGAAGGGATCTAGGAGAAAACGAGGGCAACCACCGAAAATTGTAGGGACAACTAGTGTGCTTGTTAACTTTTTAATTAAGTGCTTTAATGTTCAACACTTTAATGAAGGTATGGCGTCGATCTGATGATAAAGTCGAAAGACAGTCGAGGGCATTCCTAAACCTAGTAGGTATTGCCCGAGGCTACACCCGTTTTCAGACAGAAACTTGCTCCCGGGATAAAAAAGTACCTAAGTGGACGTGAACGTCTAACAAACAGAATTACTGTAGCATTTATATATTTAGAAAGGATTTGGTGTATTTTTTATTATTATTTAAGGCTGCAATGTTCGACCTTGACAAATCCTAAGGCAATTCGGACGATTGCAGCGTACGCTTTTGCCGGATTTCATTCGATTCTAATACATTATATTACTGTTATAAAATCTAAAGGCGTTTTAAGAAAAAATCTGTACGTAAAATATTGTTCTAAAGACTTATATCTATTTTATGACAAGTTTTTATGTGAATTAAACTCATTTATTTGGATTAAAAAGTACATTACTTGTTAAGATTTTTGCAATATTTCTCATTTTTCGAGAGCGATTTCGATCGAACAAAGTATTCCTAATCGTGTTTTAATACGTTAAAAAAGCAAGAGTATCTAATAAATTACAATAATATAGTTTTATCAGATCAAATCGAAGAATATTTCCTAGTATAAAGTTCACCCCAAGATGAGTCTCTTTCGAACATACAACCCTAATGTTTTTCGCGACTCTGCAAACGTAGGGTAGGACGTCCACACGCCAGATGGACAGACGACATGGAAAAAGTCGCAGGCTGGGACTGGTTACGGAAGGCACAGGACCGTGTGTTGTGGCGTATATTGGGAGAGGCCGTCGTCCAGGAGTGGACTGCCATAGGCTGATTTGAATGATAATTATTGAAAGAAACACTACCATCGCACAGCGAAAGATTTGCCACAATCGATTAGACAAGTGTTTATAGCTCCTTGAAGTCTTTAATTAGCACTCATTCCAAACTTCATACCTACTCAATGAAAGTCTATGAAACATTAACGACGTCGCGGCGTCTACCGATCTGATAGTTCAACGCCCTAACTTAATGACTATATCAGCATTTCCCAAACTTTGGTTCGCTACCCACCAGTGGATCCAGCAATTATTAACTGGGACTAAGTATAAAACTATTATGTAGACCGCAACTAGCTGATCTAAAAATCCTAGTGAAACAGTCGAGAGGTGTGTCTTCAGTCTGTAAGTTATTGTTAGGTGGGTCGAAGACCAGCCAACGTTAGGAACCACTGGCCTAGCTATAAAATAACACTGCTGTACTCTATTTAAACTTGCCCTGTAAAGCTTCATATTATAATAGCACTAGCTGAGCCCGCAACTTCGTTTACGTCACATAAGGTGTGTGAAAGGAAAGGTATTTCTTCATCAGAGTCATCAAGCAGCGTCTGAAACTGCCCTGTTTGCTTAATCATAAAAGACCTTAATGATTAAGACTATTTTTAAACAATTCAGACTGAATTGTTTTAAGATTAAGCCAACACGCCAGTTTAGGTTCACTCACATTCAAAGAAACCCCTACAATTTAAAATTTTCAAAATATCTGATTCTTAAAAGTGTTATAACTCTTTTATTTCTAAACCGATTTACATAAAACAAACGCTAAATGTTAACTGGAGCAAACCTCAACACAATAAAAAAAACCGCATTGCAATCGGTTGAGCGGTTACTGAGATTAGCGTGCAGCCGTACAGAAAAACAGATATACAGACATACAGACAAACAGACAAAAATTCTAAAAATCATTGTTTTGGGTTCTATTGCGTTCATAAAGCCCCCCTATAATATTTTTTCTTATTTATCTTCCATGTACAGACAGCGACCTGTTACGATTTTATTATATGTATTGATGAAGTGAAATTGATTTTTGAAATAGAAACGCGACAAAGAAAAATAGTTTGCAACAGTATTTCATAACCGTGACAAAGAGTAAGGGATGGTTTAATTTGACAAGAAGCCGTGAGACGCTCTCACCCGACTGCCTCTCTAACGTTTATAGTGAAAGTGAAAGTTCAATCCGATCGTCGTTGTCATTTTTGTTTTCTATAAAATGTTGTTGTTGTTCTCTATAAAATAGATTGCAGAGGGGTCTCTACAATCTATTTTATAGAGAGGGGCTAAAATGTTGGTATGTAAAAATTGGTTGGTAAAAATTGGTAGGTAAATGTAAGGGCTATATTACAAAATAATACTTAATGATCAAGAATAGCTTAAAGTTACGTTTGGCGCGGCCAAATTACACAAGTATAATGTGAAATTTGGCTACGCCAAAATTAACGTCTTCCATAACTAACATGTCTTCTAGTAGTTAATAAGGGTTTTGGAGCAAGACAGCTGTACATACCAAAACTATAAGGGTTCCTTGTTTATCATTTACGGACCCCTAAAAAGAAATTTACTAATCCTGACGTTTTTTTTTCTTTAAGCTGTCGATTTATATTCATAAAAGTTACATACATATTTCATCAGCTAGAAGTATGATCGATAACATCGCACTGAAATTCCACGCCATGTCATTTCCTGCAGATAACGGGAATGGTTTGCCATCAGAAGTAATAAAATATTGCCGTCAAGGGGAAAATGAATCTTTTAAAAGCCTTTCGACGCATATGACCAGACGTGTCTTTTACATATACCGTTTGTAAGGGACAAGTCTTCTGAAAGATTTTGATTATTTGCCTGAAAACTCTGTAAATGCATTTGATCTGGCAGAAATTTGGCTCAGGATTTAATTGTTGTCTGAAATAACCTATCGTAGAGGTACACGACTATTCAAAGATTTTGTTTATTTGCTTGAAAACTCAGTAAATGCTTTCGCTTAACATGCCACAATCTGGGTGAAATTCCGTACAGGGGGATTGATTAAAGTCTGAAATAAGTACTTCCTTTCTATTCCGACTATTCCGAGATCCCAATTCCCCGTGGGCGGATCCGCAGGCCTTATAATGATACAAACAACGTGTGTCAGCTAATAAATATCGAATTTTCATTTTCATGCGAAAATCAACTTCATTTCACAGATCCTTTAGATTTTCCTTTACAATTCTCGTCACGCGACGCTGGATCGTATCGTACATCCCGCGAGACCAGTTCCGTCTCCGATAATAACGGGTGTTTTTTTTAGAGGTATAGAACTTTAAGTTGGCATAACTGTTTTAACTGGCGGTATTATTATCAGCTGTAAAGTGATTTATGTTTAGTTTGGTTGGGCATTTCAACATGAATAGACTGAAGCCTGAACAACGCTTCCAAATTGTGCAAATTTATTTTGAAAATATTGGTTCTGTCCGTAATGCGTATCGTGATTTTCATAAGCGAATTTTGTTTAGCGGTGCCGCTCACTTTTGGTTGAATGGATACGTCAATAAACAAAACTGCCATATTTGGGGTGAAGATGATCCTCAAGTGTATGTTGAGACACCGTTACATCCAGAAAAACTGACTGTGTGGTGTGCTTTATAGGCTGGTGAAATAATTGGTCCGTACTTCTTTAGAAACGATGCTGACCAGAACGTTACAGTCAATTGTGACTGCTATAGAGCGATGATTACTGACTTTTTTGTTCATCAATTGAACAACCATGATGTGCTGTAGTAGTGGTTTCAACAAGACGGCACAACATGTCACATAGCTCGTGCCACAATTGATTTATTGAAGGAAACGTTTGGTTACCGCATAGTTTCGCGTTTTGGACAAGTGGATTGGCCTCCAGGGTCGTGCGATTTTACGCCACTTGACTATTTTCTGTGGAGATATGTGAAGTCGCTCGTCTACGCCGATAAGCCCGAAACGATTGACCACTTGGAGGACAACATTCGGCGCGTTATTGTCGATATACGGCCAAAAATGTTGGGAAAGTCATCGAAAATTGGACCTCTAGATTAGACTACGTCCGAGCCAGCCGTGGCGGTTATTTGCCAGAAATCATATTTTAATTATAATGCCAGAAGATTTCCTTTCGAATAAAGTCATTTTCATATCAATAAAAACAATCACCTTCGTTTTATTCCATTTCAAAGTTCTATACCTCTAAAAAAAACACCCTTTATAAGGCTCAGGCTTCAGACTGGATTTCAGCAAAGAGCAAGGCGACGCGACGCCAGCAATGAGAGTGCGGCGCCTGAGATCAAGAGGATAATCCTTCGTAATAGGTGGTGAGCCGTATTTTCGTGTTGATATGGACAGGCGCAGGTTGTGACTGCCTACTGTTGAATTTTTAAAACTTTGATCAAAATTATAAAGGAGAACGCCAAGGGATCGATTTTCTTTGAAATCAAAGTTTGCATGGCATGGTTTGTTCCTTCCCGCAGCCTCTCAAACAATCAAACCGCGCTTTCAGCTTCTCGGTTCGAAGTTGTCTACTCTCCTATATTCCGCGCTCTCACAGCTATCTATCCGTCGCTCCGCTCGTCGTTGACAGCCAGTTTGAGGCCTTAACCTTATACATTCCACTAAGAGATGCCCAGCATGAACAATAGCGACTCAATAACGGGAGTGCTCCAATAATAATATCATTAGCGAACTTGTTTTGTTGATTAACTTGAATGAAAAATGGAAATGAAAATTGTTTTGGCGGAAAAAGGATCGTATCAAAGAGAATAATCATTGTGGATGGGGTTTTGAAATACTTCAAAGCTTGATTGGTTTGAAACGGGCCTTACGGCTATATTTAGCTCGCCCAAATGACACCGCCCGCTTGATGGAAAGCGAATGTAGCGAACAAAAGGCCGCTCGTCCGCTCTCGCAGTCCCTTGACACGTGACCCTCAAATGGCGGTACAATGAAGTCTCTTTACGATTCAAAAACCTGGGGTTATGGTCGAGGGGAAACAAGCGCTGGTGCGTTCCAAGTTTCATGTTTAGACAGAAATACGATCTTTTGCATCACTTGGTTTTGGTGAAGATTCTCTCCATCGTATAAGAGTGTCTATTTTTCATTGCATCATAGTTCACTACTGGATGTAAGCAACCTCTTCCTTTGCGTTAAAAAAACGTTACTGATTTCTATAAATAAATACCCTCTGATGTAGTTTTGGAGACATGTTCTAAATTGAAATTCAAATCATTTATATGCAAATTCGATTTTAACGGACATTCCGAATCGTGCCATACACGTGCGGACTGATAAATGTATCCTGTAACGGAATATTGTAATGGCAGGAGCCCCTCTCTATAAAATAGATTGCAGAGCTTATGGCGAGACTTGTGTCTGTAGTCTGTGACTCTGGTGCATTAAATTACGTCACTAGGTCACGTGGATCATCTGTTCAAAGTTTGAAATAGAACAAAAATGACAACGTCAATCGGATTGATCTTTCACTTTCACAATAAACGTTAGAGGGGCAGTCGGGTGAGACCGTCTCACGGCTTATTGTTGTTTAAGGCCGTAGGTAGGCCTAACGACCTTGACCATACAAAACACGCGTCCTTCATTCAGGCTAGGAAATGTAGCATTTTATAGCTTATTTTAGTTGTAACAAGCTAATACCTATACTTATTCAACTCGAAGAAAACTAATTTATAGGTGTATATTTTCTTCATATGTTGGCATATTTTTAACCGACTTCAAAAAAAGGAGGAGGTTCTCAATTCGTGTGTATGTTTTTTTTTTATGTGTGTCAAGCGATAATTCCGTCAATTATAGACGGATTTCAAAAATTTTTTTTTGTTGAATAGGGGTTACTTCTGAGGTGGTCCCATTTTCACCAGGTCAGGATCTGATGAAGGGATCTAGGAGAAAACGAGGGCAACCACCGAAAATTGTAGGGACAACTAGTGTGCTTGTTAACTTTTTAATTAAGTGCTTTAATGTTCAACACTTTAATGAAGGTATGGCGTCGATCTGATGATAAAGTCGAAAGACAGTCGAGGGCATTCCTAAACAATTTACAGCAGTTATCTTGTGTTTGGGCTTGATTGATTTGTATTGATGAGAACTTTACACCTAGATTGACAGATCCAACTTCAAAAAAAAGAAAGGTCTCAATGTTTTATGTATGTTCACCGTCAATTATAGACGGATTTTAATTTTTTTTGTTGAATAGGGTTTACTTCTGAGGTGGTCCCATTATAACCAGGTTAGGATCTGATGATGGGATCCTAAAGAAATCGAGGGCAACCACCGAAAATTTTAGGCACAACTAGTGCGTTTGTTAACTTTTTAATTCAGTGCTTTAATGTACTACCATTAATAAAGGTCTGAAGTCGATCTGATGATGGAACCAAAAGAGATTCGAGGGAATTCCTTAATGATTTACAGCAGCTACCTTGTGTTGGGGCTTGATTAATTTGTATTGATGAGAACTTTCACCTAGATAGATATATTTTTCGGTTCACCCGTCACTTAAAATAATGAAAAAAAATTTTTCAATAAAAAATACAACCGACTTCCAAGAAATCCTGAAAAATAAAATTGACACAAAGTAATATGTAGTTGTTTTATCAGATTTTATTCAATATAATATTGAAGTTGGTGCCATGAATAATACCTCCCTAAACCTATGAATTTACTTGGCACCGACTTCAATATGATATTGAACAAAAAATCTGATAAATCAAAATACATATTACTTTGTGCTAAGTAAATTTTATTTTTCAGGATTTCTTGGAAGTCGGTTGTATTTTTTATTGAAAAATTTTTTTTTTCTTTCGCTTCAATAAAAATTAAAGTCATAAAATGCATTCGTCTAAAATTTTGGGGGTGACTCTATGATCGTTTTACACATTATGTATAATTAATATACAATTTACGACAAAACCATATTTTGACACACATTTTATAGAAAATTATAGCCAAGAATAGATTGTTAATCTATTTTTGGCTATAATTTTCCGTCTACTTATGCAGACAAAAAATCGGCCAAGTGCGTGTCGAACTCGCCCATGAAGGGTTCCGTAAATTGAGGTTCATGACGTATTAAAGAAAAACTACCAACTCGGTTTCGTTCAAACCAATTTTCGTTGGTAGATTTTATAGCAATGTACATTATATATTTTTTTTAGATTCATCATTCTCTTAGTTCAGAAGTTAGAGGGGGGGGGGGGGACACATTTTTCCACTTTGGAAGTGTCTCTTGCGCAAACTATTCACTTTAGAAAAAAATGATGTTAGAAACCTCAATAGCATTTTTGAAGACCTATCTATTGATACCCCACACGTCTGGGTTTGATGAAAAAAAAACAATTGTGAGTTTCAATTCTGAGTATGGGGACCCCCAAAGTTAGCTGCAATGAAAGTTACAAGAACTTTTATACTATGTTACTTGCTGCTACGGAACCCTTCATGGGCGAGTCCAACTCGCACTTGGCCGGTTTTTTTCTAGTTTTATACTAAAGTCTTGATGCGGTTCACAGAAAACATTTACTTACGAAGTTTCAACAGAATAGGCCTCATAGTTTCGGAGAAAAGTGGCTGTGACACACGGACGAACAGACAGACAGACATGACGAATCTATAAGGGTTCCGTTTTTGCCACTTGGCTTCGGAACCCTAAAAACGCTTTCATTTGCACCTTTCTTTTCCTTTTCGTCATTTTCTAAACCAGCCAGTCCCCTTAATGAATTTAATACATATTTACTTAATTGAAGTTCACAAGAAATTTGAACAATTTCAGCAGCGGATAACCACAAGTCACAATCCATTCCTCTTCATTTGAACACGACACAATTCACATATAATTCACACACCTGCATTTATGTCGTTAATGGAAATTTTGCAATTTACACCCACTCACTTCCGGTTGACCTATATCAACTGAAAGTGGCCAAGAACTTTGCTCAGATATGTCCTAACAATAATATATCTTCATCGCAAGGTTTCTTTAAGCACTGAGTTACAGTGGCACGACCAAAGAGTGCGGGCACACGATCGCAATACGTACGATCGGACGCACGCACAATCGCACACACGCACGGACGCAACGCAATACACAAATTTATACATTCCGCCGAAATGCAATTACACTAATGATTAATAACATCATAATTTCAAATTATAATAATATTATCGAAGATGGACTTCTTCAGCTTATTAGGTAGTAATAATATTATCGAAGATGGACATAATCAGCTTATTAGGTAGTAGCATCATTAGTGGTCCTTATTTTCCATGACCTCGCAAAATAAGGAACTGGATTAATTACAATTTCCGACAAAAGCTGCCGTTTATAATTAAAATATCTCGTTGGCTATTTTGGGGCTTACTTTGTTTGTTCCAGAAAGCTCCAAATAATTATATTTTACAAACAGGAACGATTACCTGAATTTAATATCAACGACTAGATGATGCACGCGGCTTCGCGTCGAAATTCGGTACTCGTTCCCGCTTCCCGTTGGAACATTTTCCCGGGATGAAAGTAGTCTATGTGTTATTCCAGACTCTAAGCTATCTCTGTACCAAATTTCAGTCCAATTCGTATAGCCGTTAGAGCGTGATTGAGTAACAAACATCTAAACTAAAGATTCAAACATCCAAACATCTTCAAAAACTTTCACATTAATAATATTAGTAGGAGTCTATACTACCTAGGTACTTACTATACCATAATATTGTTTACAATGAACGTAAAAGTAAATCTTATATTTTCCTGCTAACCAATATCACGCGGTTTCACCCGCGTAGTAAGTTCCTGTTCCCGCGTTGTAGAAATGTTTTTTCAAACGTACAGGCACACACGTAAAAAGAACATAATGAAACGTTTTAGGACATAAAAACATTATTTTAAAACAAATTGAAAATATGACATCAGGTAGCATCTGGCGAGTGGACGTCCTACGACCTAGTAAAAGTCGCAGGCTGGAACTGGATGCGGAAGGCGCAGGACCGTGTACTGAAGCGTGAACTGGGAGAGGCCTACTTCCAGGAGTGGACTGCTATAGGCTGATTTGTTTGATTGATCAGGTAGCAGGCAAGGTCAGGGTAGCAATAATTGTATTACATAATGCTTTTAAATACCATACTTTAAGATCGTCTATACTCTATGGTCTTTTTTTTTAACGTGAGGGAAAATCCATCATGGATGCTATGCCGGACTTCTACCGACTAAAAAACCTCACGTAACGCCCAACAGCCTATGGTTGGGAGCCCCGGGTAAGCCCTCGGAAGGATGTCTTAGGACAAACACCGTCTATAGTATTGACAAAAGTGAAAAATATTAATATCCTAGTAACCGATGGATATTTTCATTCTTTGTATTTTATCTTCGAGTTTCCCAGTGACTCGGCCACTTTTCTATTCCAATAAATTATTGTTTAAAAGTTTCCCAGACAAAACGGGAAAGTTGTTTCAATGAATACTGCTCACTGCCACGACAAACGAATAAAACAAACAATAACAAATAACACACAACCTTTTCTTAGTTTAGATGAAATACAAAATGGTGAACAACAATCGCTAAGAAAATAGATGATTGTATTGCTAAGAATAATGTCCAGGCGTCCATGAAACATGATATATGGTAAAGGATGGGCAACAATTGCACTTTGCCCCAAGCCAAGAAAGTGGTCAAGATTTGTCTGTCCCTACTAATATTATAAATGCGAAAGTAACTCTCTCAGTCTGTCTATTACGTTTCCACGCCAAAACAGCTGAACCGATTTTGTTGAAAATTGGTATAGAGATAGTTTGAGATCAAGGGAAGAACATAGGCTTTTTAACTGATTGCGCATAAGAAGGGTAATGATTTTACGTGATAACGTAGTAGATTATAATGAGGAAAAGAGTTGGTTATTCCATGAAGTTCAACTATGCAAATATGTGGAAAATTTCCCTAAAAATTGTTTGACTGACTGATAAATAATATGTTTAGAGCTTTCCAACATCTTAAGACTGTCTCCATCTCCAGTGATCTAGACCTTTTTAGGGTCAATATTTCTATGTGTTTGAGGCAGTTGAGAAAACCAGTGCATTCCACTAAATACAAGTTACATGGACAAAAGCAAAACATGTAAACTCTGTAGATGCTAAATATAGTCCATTGAAATGTTACAATTTAAGGACCGAATATTGCATTTCTTAGAGGACGCAATTTTATTTTTGGAACATGTGTGGGGGGTCAATAGAAGCTTAACCTCAAGTTTGTGGGGTCGCCACCCTTGTCCCCCGGCCGCAATCGTAAAAAGGGGTGAAAACACTTTTTTCCCTGTATCTCGGAAACTATGAGTCTTACAAAACTTTTTGCCTACAAATATGTTAAACAAATTAGAGAAGTTATAAACAAAAAATTGAAACTAAAATTATAAAATTTTTCTTTTTTGCTCTGTGGCGTAATTTCTCTTAAAAGATCATCTACAAGATTAGTCTGAGGTATTTTATTTGTAAAATGTATAAAAAAAGTTATAGAGCAAAAAAGAATTTTTTTCTAAAAATTTTGTAAAAATTTTTGTTAAGTTATATACACATTTGTAGGCAAAACAATATGCTACAAATTATGCCTCAACAATTTTTTTGTAAGACTCATAGTTTCCGAAATATTGCGAAAAGTGTTTTTTTTCCCCACTTTTCAAGATGGCGGCCGGGGGACAAGGGCGGCGACCCCACAAACTTGAGGTTAAGCTTCTATTGACCCCCCACACATGTCCCGAAAATAAAATTGCGTCCTCTAATAAATGCAAAGCTCATGTAACATTTCAATGGACTAAAAACAATTTTTGAAAAAAGAAAAAACCCGCATCCTAGTTTGCATTGCTTAACAAGCATTTGTCTCTTTCAGACAACTAATATTTTTTTAACTAGATGATGCTCGCGGCTTCGCCCGCGTGAAATTTGGTACCCGTTCCCGCTTCCCGTGGGAACATTTTCTCGGGATGAAAAGTGTTATTCCAGACTATAAGCTATATCTGTACCAAATTTCAGCACAATCCGTTCAGCCGTTAGAGCGTGATTGAGTAACAAACATCCAAACATCCAAACATCTTCACAAACTTTCACATTTATACTATTAGTAGGATTTAAGCAATAACAATATTGCACCGTAAAAATACAGTGCAAGCTGCATAATATATCTACTAGAAAATCGCTTCAGGGATATGAAACATTTTTTGTTTAGTTTGTCAAAAGGAAAATTTAAATAAAGAAAGAAATTTAAAATTTAGTGAGGTTAGTTTGTACGGATATCATCTCATACTCTCTTTCTCTAACACATGCATATTCTCACGTAATCTCGTGATATAAAAGGTATGTGTTTTATTTCTTCTATTTAAAACGGTAACGACAGCCACAAAGACTTTCGTTCACACGGGATGACTCGGCGAATGAAGACAATCGTTCCCATCATCATTCTTTGTGATATACCAAGTCTATCATGTACAGTTCTAATTATTCTCACCCGTTACTACATTAATAATTGCGCTGGATAATAACCGAGCAAAATGTCAAAAACTCATCTAACCCAAAAATGGATTGCAAAGGAAAATTGGCACAAAAATAACTTCGTAATTGTCAATTTCGCGCATCACCTTAGTGACGAATCTATTCCCATTAAATCTCCTCACGGGCATTTAGATAAAAATCAATAACATAAGCAGACACCCTTTAACCGGAAACCCCGACGAACTCTAACCCACTCGAAATGAATCCTAAAGAACTAAACCAAGTAACCTTGAGTTCTTTTCAAATCTCACGGTTTATACCGAAATGATGACAGCTGGGAAAAGGTAAAGAGGTAGGGTATAAGCGTACATCCATCAGTGGACTGCCATATACTGATTTGATTGATTTTTGTAAAAAGACGTATTTCATCATCTAATTTTATTATATTTCAGCTTCAACCCCAGATAACTTTGAAAATACAAAACTCAAAACGCAAACAGCAAATGTACTTAAACCTATGCCGATGCATAAAAGCAAAAATATGTAGCATACAATAAATATTGGCAACACCATCCTGGAATATAAAATGTCTGCGATAAGGCACGCTTGTGACGAAATATGTTGGCAATATCTGGCAAAAGCAACGTTCGTAATTTTACCACAGCAATTTTATTCTAGACAAAATTTTGCTTATAAAATAATATAAAATCCGGTTATATTTTAAAAATCAAGTAGGTTTAAGTAATTAAAAGAACAGAACGAGAACAGATTTAGCAAATAGCGAAGGCTGCGACTACTTGTCTAGTAGAAGAAAGTAAGTCTCTGCTTGTGAGTTTATCAAAATAAGCGTAAGTCCCTTCATTAGGTAGGGTAGATTTCGCATTCTTTAGAAGTAAGTTGTAATTCCTGACCGTCATCTTCGAGACGTAAAAAGTAAAAATATCATCTTTAGATAGATCTTTTCACTATTAAATAAAATATAATCCCAAAAATCATTCCAACCATTCTCAAATGTTAATTCATTTTCTACTAATTTTACCATTATTTGAAAAAAAGTTTTAACTACCGACATAACCCGCAAAATATCGACATCGATTTTCAATAGAACCAGAAAGGCAAACTGAAAGCATTCACATTGAAAACTACCCTCGTTTCGTCAATTGAACCATTAATTCCATAAACAAAGTATGGAATATTTTCCTCACTTTCAGAGGCAATTGAAAACTTGTGCCGAGCTCGCAATTTTGACCACCGTTGTACAACACAAACATACCGTGTTAATTTACAGCAAAGCCGAGCACTTTTGTCGGCAGTAATTGGTACTTTCATCACATTGTGTATAGCTCGTCCAATTCATTAATTTATATCTTGTGAGAAATCTACGTTGATGAATCTCGAACGGGACTATGTACAAGTGTATTTCTAATGTGGTTTAAGAATGTTGTTTGAGGACAAACGTTTCGTGAAAGTAGAAGAAAATGGTCTTAGTAAAACAACCATTTCATTTTCCTCTATTATCTAAAAGTAGGCTTCGAACCTATCGGCTTTGATTGAGTACTTTGGTCTTTTTCAACAATGTTGGAAGTGACTGTACATTTTCCTTCGAGACGCCCCTGAAAGGCTTGCTGGGTGAGCTTCATCTATCGTAATAATATCATCGGGTTGTAGTGAGGCAGTTTGGAATACAAAGGATAGGGTTATTTCCCAAGTTGTCTTCAACGGCCAAATAAAAAAACAAATCATGGTCTAAATACTGGGTTTGTGCATTGCTGTTGTTTACTGTATATTTAGATACCAAGCTTTGATACTTGGCAGAGTAATATTTTTTGCCGTCCATCACAAGATCAGTCTTCAGAGATCAGATTCAGAGATTAATCTATTTAACAGAAGTCTCTAAAGCCAATGATCAAATGGATCGTGTCTGTAATTGTAAAGTTGTCTTCAAATATAATAATGCGTTGTTCATGTAGTTGACACGGTCTAGCAAAATATCGAAGCCAACTAAACCAGAGCTGCCGCAATTTACAAAAAAAACCCTAACCACCCTTTCCGCATTATGTAAACCAATCAGCATAATTATAGCCTCTTCAGTGACATTGAGGCAAGCACGATCGCTTAGACGTATTTCGTTCTAGAGTGCAAATTATGCAGGGTTTATGTGGCGTGAATCCACATAAACCCTGCATAATTTGCACTCGACAAGAACTAAATACGTCTAAGACTAATAAGCGATCGTGATTATGGAGTAAGTAAACTGTTAGCTTCCAATTAAGCAAACAAATAAAGAAATCAAGGAAAGATTTCATTAGAACTGTACAAAAGTCCCAGCGCGGCTAAATCGGTAGAATGGGCACGAACAATGGTAGCAATTTGCCATAATTACACCAGCGGAGACTACGTTTTAAGTTACCTGAACACTATAGACGAAGGAAGTAATTCACTTTGAAAAGGAAACTTTCTCGTGGGACGAATTGCTCGATTTGCACTTTCGTTTTATCAATATTTATATATCGCAGATTTAAACAACTTTATTTCTACAAAATTGACAGTAACCTATCTTTAACGCGAAGGAGTATCAGATCTATGTTGTGAAATAATAATATACACTTGAGAACATGTTCAGAGACAAATTGCGCGAAATGCCATCAGCTCAATGTATATGGATACAACATAGCCAACAGGAACTCAGTCAAGCAAGAGAGGCTTCGATGTTCCAGTCCAGGAGCAAATGTAGTCTGGAGCAACCTTAAGCTACTAGTCACCAGTGTTCAAAGTCGGTTACATAAGCGGCCGAAGGGCAATATCAATCATCCTCCTTTTAGTGTTCCAACTTCAAATGAAGAGGACGAACTTCAGAGGAGATGCATATTGCGATAATGATCATATTTCATAATAATTGGTACGCTAGTTGTGGATATCCCTCAGGCCATATTGAGCCGATATTCGCCACTACATAGGTACCTAGTTACCAGCCGTGTAAGGCCCGGTATCCGCCAAAGTGGAGACGAAACGAGATGTGTTTTAATAAACTAATCAGATTTCGTTCTCGGATTCGAGATGTGGCAATAACGAAATTTGATTGGCTAGAACAAGACAATTCCGTCTCGTCTGCGCTTTGGTGGAAACCGAGCCTTACGCCCACGGATGGGTATTCACCAAAGCTCGACAAAAAGTTGGTCTTGTTTTTATCTAAAACAATTATTTGCCTATTTTATTTGCCAAAATATTAAAAGGTAAGTAAAAAAAATCGACGTTTTGCACCATCACTCACTCTTACACGTGACTAGTGACCACGTTGATACAAGTACCACATAGTGACAGCGCATCCTCCTTGAGTAAACAAAAACGTCTAACTCAATGAGAGGTACCTCTCATTGAGTACATTGACTTATTAGTTTTTGTTTACCGGATGCTATCGATATATTATTCTATGGAAGTACGTGCGTCGGCTACTGTATTGTTTGAAGCAAAGATACTGAAGTGCCTAAGGATTGTGTACGTACGTACTTGAAACACTTCAGATTTAATATGAAAAATGTAAACAGTGATTCGCCTGCCATAAATACTTATAATTGCTTTATAAAGAAGTAATCTAAACAGTTCTTTTTAATATCTAAGAGTGCCTCCATGAATCATAGTAGACTAAGTAAAGCATGAAAAGAACAGGAGTACTTCAACGAACGCAAATTGGGTGTCATCTGAGAAGTTGCGGAATTATAACACACTTGTATAACCAAATGTAAATCTTATGCAAATATTTTGAAGGCGGTCCTCAGGCTATCAAGTTGTTCTTCGGTGACATTAAGATAGCAGACATCGACATAGCCTATTAAAGGAAGTAGGAGAGATTGGTACGTAAAAATCGCTATCTGCGCACGGAAGCCCCCGCTGCATAATTAACATCTAACTTCATAATATTATATTTTATTTTACAAAACCACAGTAAATATTCGCTGCACAAGAATTTCAATATCCTCTGCATGCAAAATATTTGCGTCGTTGTAAGATTTAATCTTGGAAATGTACACTACATTCGCCAGCATCCAGAAATGTTGAATTAGAAAACTTTCTATCATATTTGTACGTAAACCATAGGTACTCTTGGTTAGGTTTCTTTACTTACTAAGTTAATTTACAATTTCTCTTAATCTAGGTAATATAAAAATCCCGACTTCCAGAGTACCTTCTTTTATTTACGTGAGGGAAAATCCTCATGGATCCTATGCCGGACTTTTACCGACTAAGAAACCTCACATATCCTGCCTAACAGCCTACGATTGGAAGCCCTGGTTAAGCCCTCGGAAGGTCCGCCCTTTTTTGGTAGGTACCTACTCAATCCTTTCGATGGCTTACCCGGGGTTCCCGATCGTAGGTAGCGGTAGGTGGTTTTAGTCGGTAAAAGTTATGCTTAGCATTCATGTGGAATTGTGGAACAACAAAACAAAGAAAAAAGTATCAACCTACCTACTCTTCCTCTGAAAGTGGACTACAAGGGCGAATCTTTACGTACGTTAATAACTACACTCGAGAGCAATGAATCCGGGTCACTTAAAGAATGTTAAAAATCTCGGAAACTAAAAATGATAGGTTAATGCAATAAATTGTATTTAATAGACAATGTAATACTCCTTAAATGAAAGTAAAAAAAATATGAGTCACCATACATTTTATTAACACAAAATTACATAAAGAAAAAACTGCCGATCTCTCCTTAAAACAAAAATAGGAAACATGAAATTTTTGAACTTTATTACGATTTTCTTGAATTTTAATACTTCGTATTGCCTCCTCGTGCTTCCATTACTGCGTTTACGCGGTTTGGCATGCTGTACACCAAGTTCCTTATACGATTTTGGGGAATATTCTCCCATTCCTCTGTGAGAGCAATTTTGAGCTCACGAAGCGTGATTGGGGGAGGGTTTCGTTGTTTTACGCATCTGCCTAGCTCGTCCCAAGCATGCTCGATCGGGTTGATATCCGGGCTGCGCGCTGGCCACTCCATACGAGTAATGTTCATCTCTTGAAGGTAGTCATTCACAATCCTACCTGTATGAGGTCGGGCATTGTCATGCATAAATATAGCATCCTCACCTAAATTGACCATAAATGGACCAACGTGATCATTGAGGATTTCTTCCACATATCTTACGCTAGTTAAAGAGCCGTTTTCTATGATCACCAGCTCTGTGCGACTTTCAGAAGAAATTCCGGCCCACACAAGTACAGACCCACCACCGTAGGCTACTTTTTCTTCGATGCATGCTTGCTTGAATCTTTCCCCTGGTCTTCGATACACTCTGTGTCTTCCATCGTGCTTGTAGAGCATAAATTTTGATTCGTCGGAGAACATAACTTTTGACCAATCTTCAATACTCCAATTTACGTGGCTCTGGGCATACCTTAGTCTCGAAATACGATGCCCACGCTCCAGTTTAGGGCCGTTTGCAGGTCTAAGGGGTTTTAAGTTAGATTCAGCAAGCCGACGTCTTACTGTCCATGCACTTGGGTTACTTCCTCCGAGGCGTCGAAACTGATTGGTGAGTTCAGTTCCTGTGAGAAAGCGATTTCGAAGCATGGTGTTCACCAAGTATCGGTCTTCTCGTGCTGTGGTACACCTGGTTCTGCCCGTTCCTGGTCTGCGTAGGTTAGAACCAGTTTCTTCGTAACGTCGGAGAACTCTTTGTACTGTTGACAGCGACACACCGACAGTCCTGGCTGTATCGCGCTGACTCCGGCCGGTTTCCAGCATTGTTTTGCATTCTGGTGCATTCTTCAGGCGTAAGCGACATAATTTCAGCTTGATTAATGAATATAGAGCACTATCAACATGGTTTATGTACCCACATAAATGACAGATTACAAACAAAAGCAACACCAAATGCTGTAATTTCGTAGTTCCATCTTCGAAAGTGGCCCTTTTTCAAATTTGATTTTTTTATGATATAACTTTACAATAACTAAGAAGTTTTAATACCTTCATTTAAGGAGTATTACATTGTCTATTAAATACAATTTATTGCATTAACCTAGCATTTTTAGTTTCCGAGATTTTTAGGATTCTTTAAGTGACCCGGATTCATTGCTCTCAAGTGTATGTCCCCCATGGCTCGTCAAAAAGTTTTATTTTAGTCTTTAGGGTAGATAGAGATCTATGGTTCTGTAGATAAGGGGTAGATACAAAGGCAGAAAAAGCACGGAAACTGCACCCGCAGGATTTAACTTATTACTTCCGCGGAGCAATAGCTACGAGTATAATCCTCAATGGAAAAATAAAGAAATATAGAACAAAATGATTCCTTTTTCTGGTAACTCTTGAGAGGATCATGAACATAAAGACATCAACATCAGTGTCATTTCTGTCTTCTCAGTTGGTAATGGCGTCATACCAACCATCATACTAATCATTATTTCGATGTCAATCATAATAATGAGATTACTTGAGTGTCATGTCAAGTAATGATAGGTTTTATACCACTAAGGTACAGAGAAGCATACGTACCACTTATGAAAAGTGGTCAGAGCAGCGGCGTAGTCTATGAACGTTTGCAACACCAGAAGCGCTACTAACTTTGACCAGAGGTGTGATTTATTATTTACTTAGTACATTCTAAATCTAAATCAACAAATGTAACATTATCGAGTTCAAAAGCATTCGAAGGGATTACAGCAGAACCAGATATGCCAATCTTAGACTTCCCACACGTACAATTTGTAGTGATAAAATCATTCGTAGCCGTAAGAAGGTAAGTACAATTCGTCACAATATTAATATCTTGATGCTTTCTTTAATTCTTTATTCCGTCCATTTTTTTGAACGTGAGGAAAATCCGTCATTGATGCTATGCTACGACTAAAAACCATCACGTTCCCTATCTACTGCCTACGGTTGGGAGTGGGAGCCCCGGGAAGACATCAAAGGGATATTCCCAAGATATTCTGTCCCAAATCAAACTAAAACCGAGTCATTGAAATCAAAGTACAGGCAGCGAAGAAGACGACAAACAATCGTATTTGGTACTTTTAAAAAGCTGAGACATTCTTCCCAGGGTCTTTCCGACACCGGGCCATAGACATTGAGTTGTAGAGCACCCTCTGGTTTTACAATAGGTTTTACAATCTGGTTTCACACTGGGCGACATAGCTGCGGGCGCACATATATTTTTTTCTAAGCCCCGCACTATGGGCGTGCGTCGCCGCGACTTGGGGACAAACTAGGGGTCGCGGGTAGGGGGTATAGTCGCGGCAACAGGGCAACAGTCGTCGAGCGACAGCATTTTGCACTACGTCTGTCACCTGGTGTGCGACCAGGGTAGTCGGTAGAAATCCGTCATGTCATCCATGAGAATCTCAACACGAAAGAAAAATCATTCATTCAAACACAATTTCATTAAAATTAACGCATAGGATTCAAGATTGCGACTGTACACAGTACAGTCGTACCGTTATTCAGATCGTTAGGAGATTTATAGGACTTTATAATCACAGTATAACATAATTATCTATTTCGACAGATGGTCCGAAACGATAGCTCTTACTGGATACATCGACTTAGTTTAACTTGAGACGTTCTGTGAATCTATTTGATACATGATATCCGTAGCTCTGATCATGCTCAAATTTTCTTTCACCTGTAAACTCCTGTGTCTGTGCAAAATACTCCACATTTGTATTTTATGTTTCGATGTCAAAGGTAATGTACATGTCATAGGTCATTTCGATGTCATACGTCACAAATTCCTATCTTCACAGGGAACTAAAATGTTGTTAGAAAATTCACAATGTAATAAGGTCGAGAAGTTCAAGTTAATAAGCAATGGCAACTAGAAATGTATTAACAATAATAGTCTTTCTAAATGTATTCCGTTTGCTAAACGATATTCCGCTCTAGGTACAGCTTTAATGGGAGTCTTGGGGTATCCTTCCGAGGGCTAACTCGGGGCTCGCAACCGTAGGCTCTTAGGTAGGATACGTGTGGTTTTTAGTCGGTAGAAGACCGGCATAGCATCCATGTAGGATTTTCCGGTCTTCCTTACGTTATAAAAGAAAAAAAAGTACAGCTTCAATTATTTTCTGTTAATGCACTTTACTAAGTACGACACATTGAAAACCTGTTCCATTTTAGACTAGATTCAATAAAAGTTCTGGTATGATAGCACTACAATGGTTCTAATAAACTAAACAAATACTCGGCAACTTTTCGTTATAATATGGCATGAATGTGATGATCGAAAATCGCGTCACGCTCATATTGTCAGCGTGACTGACAGGCAAATATGCCCAATATGCTTTATCTATTGAATATGCAGTTTCATCATGATTCACGAATCCTATGACCTGTTCTATACATTGACATTTTTAAATATTTAGTTAGCAAAATGATGCCATCGGATGATGGAAGTCATTGCGATCAAAGCATGTATCCAAAGATCGAAAAACAACAAGACTACGACCTATACAATTACATATACCTACGTATAAAGTAATATGCCTCTCCATCTACCCGCTTCATTTGAAACCCCGTAAAAAGAATTAGGTACGATTCGCAGCTCAACGACGTGCCATGGAAATACAGGGTCAAACTAAATGATCAGTGTGTTGGCCAGTTATTACTTAACCAAAGAACTGGATTTGCCCAACAAAGAAACTTAAAACCAAAACTGCCGCAAAAACGTTTCAAAATATCCTCCCACTATTCAGTCAACATTGTAGCTTTAGTTTCTTTATACAAAATACCATTGAAGAGCTTTCAAACGGAACTTACAAAATTAAAACATTTCTGAAACACCGACATTTCGTGTTACCGAAGGCAGGTGAGAATTACACTCATTTCCTTCGTGACAAAGGTTCCTGGAAGCCATGTTGGTTCTTCGCTAATTCACTACACGAGTAATGAGCATTCGCTTCCAACTCTGTAATTTAAGCTAAGTATTTAAGGAGATAGAGCATAATGGGATACTATTGCCTGAGGGGATATCTCTTCCCGGTTGAATTTGAATAACACTGAGTTTCTTCTGAATAATGTGAGAGATAAGGCATAATGGGATATTGTTGCCTGAGGAGTTACCTACCACTGTCTAGCAATTTAATAACTGAATGTTATATTAAAATTTGGGACATAATTGGACAGAACTGAATACTTATAGCTTGTTGGCAGAAGTTGCCAATAGTCAATGCAATAACTGAAGTTATGAGTATTTGAAACACAATGCGATATACCTAGTTGAATACTTTTGACATGGGGTCAAAATGGTGCCTATTCTGGTCTTAAAATGCTTTCAATTTTATCCGTTATCGTGACATAAGGTAAGAATGCCGATATCCTGGAAGCATCAAAAATGTGGTAGGAAATGAGAACACCAAAGGACACAAACACAAGGTACACTGTAGCTGAGAGTTAACGGGATATTTTTCAAGTCTTATTAACTTATTAGGTACCTACATGTTTCTGATATTTCGGAAGGAGGAACCGAAGTCCTGGCAGACAAAGGTGATAACTAGGAAGCGAAGG
This sequence comes from Miltochrista miniata, assembly GCA_933228765.1. NCBI lineage: Eukaryota > Metazoa > Arthropoda > Insecta > Lepidoptera > Erebidae > Miltochrista > Miltochrista miniata. The sequence continues at coordinate 12,437,360 of OW121769.1, forward strand.
AAGAGCATTTTTGCGGAGATCAGTAGCACTACTGCAAGATACTAACACGACATAAAGAAAAAGCTCCATGCTGCTATGGCTATATCTAGTTACATTTACACAAATTACTCAAGAATTCTCAGACAACGAGGCAAATTCACACTTGTTCCGAGTTTCAACGAGCTGGGCTCAATTTTCAACTTCGTTTTGTGTGTAAAACTTAATCGATTTTGCACCATAAACAAGTAAATTTCCTCCCGATGATGATGTCACATCGTCAAACTGGCAGTTAAAAATGGCCGCCTTGTTGGGCTAAGGACGAAGGCCGAATTTCAATTTGAATTTCGAACAGTTGAATGAGCCCGTACCACGCCCGTTGTCATGCAAATTGACCATAATATTCATGGAAGTCAGTTAGCATAACGACTTATTTAAATATTTCGAATACTTACATGAAAAACATGGCATTGCGTATAATAATATTTCGCAATATATGTAGGTACTTCAAGAAAATAACACCGATTATAATTCAAATCCAGCTAATACACTTTTTGAAGGACGAACGAATAATAAAGCCAGATCTTGTATTTAGACTATTTAGGTACCGTACGGTTTTACCTGTTAGTACACCTAAAAATACAACTAGGTACTCTATTTGTAGTCACTTTTTCCTCCTGAATAACTATTCAGTTATCATACGTTATGAACTGTCAAGTGGCAATGAATAGACATAAAAGGTATAGGTACCTCTCACACTAAACAAAAGTTTTCAGTTACCAAGTATCCTATCCTACTATCCTACTAATATTATAAATGAGAAAGTTTGTGAAGATGTTTGGATGTTTGGATGTTTGTTACTCAATCACGCTCTAACGGCGGAATGGATCTGGCTGAAATTTGGTACAGGGATAGAGTATAATCTGGAATAACACATAGGCTACTTTTTATCCCGGGAAAATGGTCCCACGGGAAGCGGGAACGGGAACCAAATTTCACGCGGGCGAAGCCGCGCGCATCAGCTAGTGAATAATAAAATAGGTACCTAGTTGATAACCCCAATTTTTAAAGAGGGGTAAAAGGCACAAACTGCTATGCATCGTATATAATCAAAAGCAACACTTATTACACCAACGCCTTCATTAAAAAAACAACCGGGTAAGGCAAGTAACAATTTGCAAATACAACAACCAACAATTACAACGGGGAATTGAAACCTAATGAGTATCATTCGTAAGGTTTCCATCACGCCTTTCGCCCACTGCCACAGATTGCTATTAAGATCCTTCAGGCCACGAGCTAGATGACGGCGACGAGCGGAGCGACACTGGGAGAGCGCGGCTCCAGATTACAAGAGAGCAGGCCACTGCGTACAAACGATAGCAAACGCATTGAGCGCATTGACTACGAGCGCGGATCGAACCGCAAACCGTGCACGCACATTAAGGCGAAATTTATTGATGTGGTCTAAGTGGTGCGTGGCGCAGCTCGCGCGGTGTGTTTGCTATCGTTTGTTCGAAGTTGCCTTACGCTCTAGAGCTAGACCAATTTTAAAATTAGGTCTAAGTGGGCACGGCGCGGCTCGCTCGGTGCGATTGTTATCGTTTGTTCGAAGTTGCCTTAGGGCTCCTTTAAAGAGACGCGGCGCGTCGAGCGGTGCGGTCCACGAAGCGGGCCGCCAGAAACATAAACATATGGAAATGTTTGGAGCGTTCAAGGAGAAGGGCTTTTGCAAGCGTTTGTTTGAATTGTAGCTACCCAAGCGACGTGTGGCGCCGCATCGGACGCGGCAAATGAAGCGACAGGCGACGCCGCGGAGGATGCGGCGGGTAAACCAGCCAGTTCCGCAATGAGGGAACGCGGCGGATGAAGCGGCGGGTGACGCCGCAAAGGACGCGGCAAGGAAGACGGGTGAAAGAGGTGCGGGGTATATGCATTTCTATATGTTTGAGTTTGCGCGTGATACGACGCGGCCCGCTTTACGCGCCGCCTCACTATAAACGGTCAAATCGCTCGACGTGCCGCGGCAAGCCACGCCGCACGTGAAGCTCAACGCCCCGCCTCTCCTTAAACAAGCCCTTACGCTCTTGTATTACGGTCGCAGCTGTCGCCGTCGCCCCGCTCGTCGCTGACATCCAGTTTGAGACCACATACTTCATAGATTCAATAACTACATATTAGTGGGGTATGCGTATGAATCATTTATTTGTGTGTTTAGCTAATAATAGATGTAGACTAGGAGTTGATACAACATACAACCGAATGATGGTCATCAATGACTCGTGGATGTTTGCAGCTCCGCCCAAAGTAATGAACCGTTAATAGGATGACACAAACATATTCCAAACAAATCATCTAAAAATCGCTAATAACCCGTCTGAAAAATTTGAAAACGCGAATTTAAGGTTCTGTTTCATAAATTATACATTTGCACTTAAAAGCGATAACATCTTTTAATTTTTAATACTAACAGCGGAATCAGAATGCCTACCTTAAACATACTTTTCTTTATGGAATGAATGAATGAACAAATCCCGTGTGTGGTTTGTCATTCCAACGAGCCATATTGACAAAATTTACAGCAAAAAGTATCCGTGAACGTTCATCCTATTTTATGAAACTACCAACGTCATAGACAATAGGTAATTGAATGCATACTTACAGTTGGCAATTATAGGCATAAAGAAAGAACAATTGAATTCCATTTTCAAATTGTTTAAAAATAAAACAACCATCAACTCACCGCAGACTAGGCTCTTAAACCTCAATCGGCCAATGCAAATAAATTCATTGATAGAAAAAAAAAACAACGAGACGAATCCATCAGACGCTAAACTGGGCGACATGTATCAGGTCGATGACCCACTGCGGGGGATAGACACATTATTGCATTGCGGCTACATTACATCGTCATAGAACAATATCAGAATCACTTTTTTTTCTTCATATGCTTAGAAGACATGGATAAGTCGAGAGTTTGAAGCTCTCTATTACAGCTACCAAATTCAAAAGCAAAACATGACTCTGACTGAAGTTAACAAACCTGCAATGGAATTGTTTAACCTACTTAAACAACTGAGTTTGAAAGAGAAGAAAAAACACAATTTTGGTAATCTGTTGCAAGTAAGTCTCTTGAGAAGATCCGAATTGCCTATCTGTAAGGCTGAAATTATTAAATTTCATGATTATGGGTACTTGGTATCTTATTTCTTCTGTAAAATGTGAAACCTACAAAATTGAAAGCAATGTAATGTTTTGCTTGGAATGTGTAAGAGATGTTAGTAAAATCAAAGACATAGTTTTTATAATACGATTGAGTAAGACGTTGTTTAAAGTTGTTAAAACAAATTAAAAACTACGTTGTTCTGAATAACTATGTCATTTGTCAGTAATTCAAGGCCAATCTGCTCATACGCTCAAATAGCATAGACAAAATGAAGAATGTTTAAAAAAATATTATGTCAAACAAAACCGTTCGTTTTTCAAATCAGTGTTCCGTTGCGTCTGTCAATAACAAAACGTCAAGTACACTTGCGCACACAAGTATATAATATTTAAGTACAGTTATAACGTCAATTGCTTCTATATTAAGTTGGCCCACAATCATAACACAGGCCTGCAAAATGAGGGTCATAACTTCCTCTCTGGAATTTGATAGCTGATTCTAGGGTATTTTGGTGCGCTGATTACGAATATGTACTTAGATTTTCTCCATCACCTCCAGATTTTTCGAACAAGGCACAGATAGAAAATAGAAAAAAAGACCCACGTTTTCTCACAAAAAATATATATTTAAAAAAGTACATTACCTTTAACTTATAAAACGACTAAAATATAATAATAACTTGTTACTAGTCTAAATTACACGTAAATTTTATTTGTGGAACCTGGTTCTTTTTTCCTGGAACCTTCGGTTGTGAGATTTTCGCTTAAATTTCCGGTTTGGATCGACGCGCTTCAATAAACAACAATAGTCTGCCATCATGCTAGTATTCCATCTTCCTCTATATCAGACTTCAAGCTCTTTCAAATCTTGGTAAAATCTTTCGCCTTGTTCTTTGCTAACGGCTCCTAAATTTTCTGGGAAGTAATCAATGTGCGAATTTAGGAAATGAAGTTTAGTGCATGTTTATGTCCCTTTTATTTTAGAATTGTATCCAGTTATGTCACAACAACAAAAGTAGCCATCTTTATCATGGTCTTTAGCCTCTCTTCATAGCATAGGTGAACCGATTTTGAAGTTATTTTTCTGGCCTTTTAAACACTTGCGAAATTGTAATATAAACAAGTCGAACAAAGTTTATGAATGTGTCGAAGTTTTGTCTTGGTTACTTAATACGTGTCCAAAATAACTTTTGTAAATATTTTTCACAAACTCTGTAATGCTGTTTCATTGATTTATCACCATAAAATTCCGGGAGATATTACTAAAACAATTCGTAGAATTTAAACAACTTCGCAATGACATTTTAAAGTTCTTGTTTCAATATTCAACTGTTAATTTTCTAAATCAGTGTGGGTACTTATACAAAAACCCTTTGATTTCTCTTTATTACACCCTTTTTAATAATATTTACAAAAAATAGGTATCTTATATTACTACTAGGTAATTTTTTTGATTTTATTACAAAATTAAGTCAAATTACCTGTTTTTAACATTGTTAATGCGAATTACTTATACTTTTTATGTAGTAATTACCAAATTACTGATTTGCATGAATTTCTATATCCCCTTACACTAATTAAATGAAATAAAAATAAAACTGAAGTAATTTAATGACGTTTTATAAATTTTAAAAGGTCGACGATCAGACATTTTGGAGCAAAATCTTAAATATTTAATATCAAAAAATCCTGACGTGTAGGATTTTTTTTATTATTTTTCTCGTAATAAGCACATCAGAAACTATAGAAAATGTTACTCAGATTTCAAAGAGGAAAACCATTGCAGACCTGTGTAATTATTAAGGCACCAATATACAACATCACGTTTCGCGATTGAAACGTGCGATTAAACGCGGAAATGATCGTGACGACTAGAAATGACAACGCTCGCTTATAAAAACCATGCGATGCTATTTGTCAACAATATGAAGCGCTTTAAAACGCATTAATCATAGTTTACGCATGGCTGGGCCGCATCAGGCAGGATGCAAGTTATAAAAGAAATATGGACTACATTTGACACGATAGCGAAATAATGCTTTTCTTTCGCTGTTATTGGATGTGTTTGCCATCTGACTTCCATCTTACGGGTACTATAATAATATATGTCTAACCCTTAACTATCCTATCGGTCATCAGCAGCATTTAATTGATGATGAAACTGACTTAAGTCCAAGAGATCTTGATGTAATCTCAGTATCAGTACACTGCACAGAAGTAAATCGAAGATACAGGTGTGACGTCATCACGGCTAGCCCACCTACCCCTGATAGAGATTTGAGAGCCATTTGACCAATTAATGTGTAAGAATATCTAAACCTAAGTTTTAAGCCTTTATTAAATCGCTTGTCATAATGTTTCTTTTCTTCGGCTATTTTGGGTGCAAATCGAATAATAGTGGACGATAGAATACTATCATCATAGCAAAGAAAACAGATACGTAATATTGATGTCATTATAAGTAATAAGATGACATAATATTCTCTGTTCGACAACGACATAATTACAATTTGCGCTCGTTTCGGTACTTAGTTTGTTACATGCGGAACAAAAATTTGGGAAATCCCAATATTGGATATGTTTTCCGTTGTCGAATTTTGTTTGTAAACTATCTTAGGACAAATAAATAGCTATTACTATAGCGATCTCTTTGTAATTAACAAGCTAACGAATAGTAGGAAATAACAGAAGTAGGTATGCGCTTTTCATTTATTTTATTCAGGCGCGTGGCCAACGACTGACCGCAGCGCAGACATGCAAATTTTGAGTGTTCTTTTCTCACAGAATCTAAATTTGACAGTAAATGTAGAAAGAGAAATAATCTAGAAGTTCATAAATCTTGTGTGACCTACATGATAAAAACTCATTTTCATATACATCTTTCTGTTTGTTTTACTAATAAATAAAATAAAATAAGCATTTTTAAATTCTTACTACATGGAAAAGATAAAAATCAAGATGCATACCATTTCAAACATCTTTCCTATAAAGTCAGTTACACACTGCTTAGGAATGAGCAAACATATTCCATATGACCTTCGTGAAATAGAATTGAATAAATAAGGAAGAATACGTATATTCGTCCAAAAGCGGCCAAGAATTTACATGACATAATACCGGGCTGTGACATAAATACAAGTACAGTATAATGGACAAACCTAACCAGTTTACCTTGCTCTACATACCTACAAGCTAACTGTAAAATGTCTGAAAAAAAACGTCTATATTTTCAACAAGATAGTATAACAAGGCAGTTTAACAAAAATTGGATAAATTTGGACCGATTAGTACTAATTGGTCCAAATTTATCCAATTTTACAAGCTTTTATTTGTACCTACTTAGGTAAGTAGGTACCTAAAAAAGCTTTTTTATTACCATTGATTAAAAGTGGTCACGGTTAACTAAGGATGTTTGCAATACCAGAAGTCAATTTTTATTTCTTTTTATTATAAATTGGCACAGGAGGCAGACAGAAGCTGATATGGACTATGGTGACAGGTATTGGTCCAGAGAGAGCTTAATGTCAACTTGATACGTAGCTAAGCTACCAACTTCACACTACTACTACGCAGCAGATACGCAGAAAAAAAGTCCGTATATTGGGACTATTGGGAGTAATATTGATAACCTATTAATAAACCATCAATTTACATATAAGAGGACATCTCCCGTCTCTACTAACTACATAATAAAATTCTAAAAATTTCATAACTCTACATCATCTTACAAATTACCATATTTTCAGTAATTCAATTCCTGTTAACATCTGAATAGATCTGAATTCTATGGCAGAGCACTTGAAAATTTATAAGCCAATTTGTCGGAACATCATAAGCAGCCGATCATTCGTCAAACAACCAATTAGTAAAATATACGCAGAAGTACCACTCGATACAAAATAATAAATAACTTCCAACACAATCGTTAAGACGCCAATCTTTGAACCACTAAAATCGTTTTGAATTAAGCGGATTCATATTTTTCCACAGAACTTTTCGCTAAAATTAAGCGAATTCATTTATTTTGGATAGCGATGCAACTTTTCCGTAAAGCATTTTGCGAGCTTTTGCAAATTGTATTAAATTAAGAACACAAGTTGGGAACTTGGCCAAAAATACTTATTCACACGAATTTCAAGTTTTAAAGGATTTATTTTTCTGTACTTTCTTTAACAGTCAGGATTTTTAGTGTGGAATTTCGTTCGTATATTTAGAGGAAATAAAATCTACATGAAGAGGTTACAAACCAATGCGCAAAACTTTATATTCTCATCACACACTCACTAAATAACACTAACTTGCAAAATGCAATAATACAAAAATTCAGCAATTCGATGCACTATGTATTATTAATTATTTTACACTTTTATATTTTGCACGCATGACGAAAACATTCGGCGAGCGTTCGTCATACGAAACCTTCCGCAACGCGACGCCTGTTTATTGAACGAACATTCACTATCAAGGGAATAACGCGAGCAATGTTGCCGGCGACCGGCTTGTCACTGCGGCTGCCGGCCGGCCGCGTGGAGCCCGCACCGCTCAGAAGCCTAACAACCTAACTACCATCAGCATCAAACAAAATAACCCTTACAGACATCGCAAGAACGTCTCAATTCGCGTAACACCATCCAAGAGAGCCAATCGATGCTCCTGGAACAGGACAACACATCTTTCCGCCTCCGCTCCCGTAACGCAAACCAAAACGGCCGTGGCGAGAATTTTCACCAACTTTACCGGCAACAACACCTCGTGAATCGATTTCGAAATAAACTTAAGTAATTTTAATAAGGAGAGTCGACATAATGCTACGTATCGAGATCTCGAATTTCATTAGGTAAACGTATAAAATTCGAATACGACAGCAGCACATGTGTAATAAACAGTCTATAAACGGTAAATATATGGGACCCCTTTTACCATAATTTGTTATTTTTAAACTGTATGCGATTTGGTCCGCAAAATTTTTGTCAATCTGAAGCCTTGCATTAAAATATTTAAGTAGTAATGATGTCATTTGGCCAATTAAAAGGAGCCCCTATTGAAGCAAATTAATATCAATACCTCAAGCCAACTTGACTTATAAGTTCATGAGTTGAGAGACATCTATGACGAAGAAGTCAGACACTTAGCCTCAGCTCACTGCAATGCCAAAAAAAAGTGTAAGTAGTACTCCAAAAAGGACAAAAATACCACTAACATACAATTTCAACAAAGCTACATAAATTCAACAACAGAGCAAATTAGGAAGATTCAGTATCCGAACCCCGCTTATTATGGTTAAAGAGATAAAGTGGCAACTGTTGTGAAACAGTAATATTGGATGGGCAGGATATGAGTACACCCACCATATTTACCCACGCAATAATATACGAATTGCTTTCACAGATGATACCAGTTTTGATAAAAGGGAAAACATCAACTGTTCTTACTATATTTGTCTGTTTGCTATTTCTGATCTTTTCACTTTTCTCAGAGTTTGGGCCCGAATAATTCCGCGTTTGTTATCATAAACTTCTCTTTCCATTATTTTTTTTAGTAAGGCCCATGCTACTCTGCGTCGAACCTCGACCCTATAGGTATGTCTCTCCTGCTAGCACTAAATGAAATATGGACAAAAAATGTTTTTTAAGTTTTCCAAAGCAAGCTCCTCTTTTTACCTGCAAGAAATTGCCCGTTTCTTGTTAAGGGATGTGACATCAAATTTGGAACTCCTCCAGGTACGTAAGTAAACATTTCAATGTGAGAACGAATAACGATGTCTGTTAGGTAATTTAAGAGGATAATAGAGGTGTTCTCACTTCAAATTTTGACACTACAGAAATGGTCTGCAGAGGTAATTGAGGAAATATCTAATAAAATTTGCTGGAATTTGTCACAATTAAAGTCAAATAGACTGACGAAAAGGCGACGACGACGAGGACGATGATTGGCTTGACGTAAATAATACCTACTTAAAGAACTTTAAAAGTAACCTTTAAACATCTAAGTCAAGAATGGCAGTCAACTTAGTACACTTTAGTCAACTTTAGTGTAATTAACTCGAAACTTCCGAGTCACGGGTACAGTTAATACCACTTTGGGTTGCGAGTCGGAACTTTTTTGGCGCAGTACCACAGGCTACTGAAAAATAACTTAAAACTTGTTTATTCTAGAGTAAACTGTAAAATATCAGAGTAAAGCACCAAATTTGATACTAACTGCACTAGCGCAGACAGACATTGAAGTAGAGCAGTGTAGAGGAGCGTTTATTGTATACATACTAAAACTTAAACTTAAGGCTGCAATGTTCGACCTTGACAAATCCTAAGGCAATTCGAACCATTGCAGCGTACGCTTTTGCCGGATTTCATTCGATTCTCATACATTATATTACTGTTATAAAATCTGCGGGGCTTTAAGAAAAAATCTATACGTAAAATATTGTTCTAAAGACCTATATCTATTTTATCACAAGTTTTTATAAAAAATAAACTCATTTATTTAGATAAAAAAAAGTACATTACTTGTTAAGATTTTTGGAATATTTCTCATTTTTCGTGAGCGATTTCGATCGAACGAAGTATTCCTAATCGTGTTTTGATACGATAAAAAAGCAAGAGTGTCTAATAAATTACAATAATATAGTTTTATCAGATCAAATCGAAGAATATTTCCTAGTATAAAGTTCACCCCAAGATGAGTCTCTTTCGAACTTACAACCCTTAATAAACTGTCGTATTCTTTTAAAACCATGTTCTTTATGATGTGTACTTTATTTAAGGTTAAGTACTGTTTTCTAAAGTGACACGCTTGACATAACATCTTTTAATACTCTGCCATTTCTACCTGTGTTACCCAATCAGACCCCTACGATTAACCCAACGAAAACACTATATTGCTTACAAAGTAACAGTTTGACTTTTATTTTTATTAATATTTCGCAACAAGTTCGCAAAAAGAACTCTCGTTTTAATGACCATTATTAAAGTGTTCTCATAAATATCAACATAACATCAAAAAGAAATAATTTATTCAATTAATGTTGTTTTGGTCATCACACTTAGCTCCAGTCAAGTTCATAAAAATGGTGTAGATATTCCAAAGAAAGAATAAGTGGTAGATGTAGGTGCATGGTCTGAATGGTCAAGAGTATGAATTAAGCCAACCAAAATTGTAGTTGTAGGCAAACAAGACGTGTATACATATCATGGTTGCCTTAATGGACGGAATTGGAAAAGTGTAAAATTATTTAGAAATTCACTTGCAACTTGTTCCAGCTACACATTAGTTAAGTAATCATTTTTAGACGAAAAATATGTAAATAAATACAGAGAATAGCAATAACTGATAATTCAATGTACCTATAATTCCAAAACATGAGATGAGAACTTCTTTATTCCCCACTAGCGGACGTCACGCGGTTTCACCCGCGTAGTTCCCGTTCCCGTCGGAATACGGGAATAAAATATAGCCTATGTTCACCGCAAAGAGTGTAGCTTCCCAACAGTGAAAGAATTTTTCAAATCGGTCCAGTAGTTCCGGAGCCTATTCGTTACAAACAAACAAACAAAAAAACAAATCTTTCCTCTTTATAATATTAGTATAGATGAAAACACTATGTTACAAAATACGCTCCAGCAAATAAACCCAACGCTAAAATAAAACCAAGAGCACAATTTCACATAATATTTCTCCAAGGCTAGCATTTGCGTGTAACTATCCCCTTTCATAACACCAGAACACGACAAGTCTTGTATTACTTACACAACATAATATTCCGTACATATTTACAAAACAATCCGCTTTTGACGTGGAATCGATGCTTGCAGTTTGCTCTTGTGTAAATTATGTTTATTTTATTCAAATTGAATGGGAAGAGATATCGCACGGTGGGGATATCATTATATTTATTTGCTTGAATGCAACTACATTTGCCCTATAAGTGAGTTCACGTAAGTCAGGTGTAAAGCATAGTCTTATAATTCACAGAACTAATGGTAATAAAATTACCAGTAGTTCTGCCAACAGAACTAGTCAACAGAACAGGTGGGAGTAGAGGGTTTTTTATGATCAAACCAAATTTGGCCCGCTACTAGACAAAGGTCTCTCTTACAGTGATGTCCTTGTTTTCCAGTCAGTTGCCTTAATCTCCACTTCTTATTAAATTTGTAGAGATCATCACGCCTTAAGGTTCCTATCTAGAGTGAGGAGATGGATGATCTGAGCTTCTCTCAAGAATACATCTTAGAAACATGTATTGCCTACTCCCACTTAATCAGGACGACGACATTCCGCTGTTACAAAAAAAAAGAAATTAATTGCAAAAGAGAACAGAAAACTTTAAATATATGGTCATATGGTCACGCCTTTATCCCCGAAGGGGTAGGCAGAGGCATATTATATGCCCACATTTCACCTTTTTTTATAATTTGTTCCACGTAGGGAATGCAATCCCGCAACATGATTGTAATCCCGGTATTTGCGGGACTGAGAGATTTTAGTCCCGCGGGATCCCGGTATTTGCGGGATCCCGCATATTTCTGAAATTCATTGAGAAAAGAATAGAATTTTGTATCATACATCCATCCAGAACTGAAAAATATGACTATTTTGCACTGCAGGCACTACAGGATTAACCCCGCTCAATCCGACTTGGATAGGTTAGGTTAGAAGGCTAAGGCGGCAGCGGAGCGCAGCGAAGCTTCCGCATTAGCCTTCGTGGATATTTTTTATAACCTAACCTATCAAATCAGATTGAGCGGGGTTAATCCTGTAGTGCACATATTTGGAGAAAGGGAAATTTTGAGAAAAGGACATTTCGCGAAAAGGACATTTTGAGAAAAGGACATTTCGCGAAAAGGACATTTCGAGAAAAGGACATTTTGGGAAAAGGACATTTTGAAAAAGAACATTATGAGAAAGGACATTTCGAGAAAAGGACATAATAAGAAAGGACATTTCGAGAAAAGGACATTTTGAGATGAGACAAGCCGGGCCTTCAACTTGACCTAACTGCCATTTTACCGGCAAACGGCACCAACGGCTTAACGTGCCATCCGAAGCACGGCAACGCTCAAATAAATGTCACAAAGTGGTCACCCATCTAAGGGCCAGCCACAGTAAATGTAACTTACAGCAGTAATCTTTTACAGAATATTGAGTCCGCGGGGCCACAAGGAAAAATAAATTATTTAATATTACTTTTGTATTGAGATTATTAAACGGATATACAAATTAGTAATAAAATACCTACAGCAAATTATTAGAAGTGCAAAAAACATAGCATGTCAAAATTCTTGTCTGCCAAACGACTCCTAACTTTACATGTCAGATAGCCAGCAAGCAATGTACGAGATAATTGAATACTTTTATAGTACAAGAAAAGTCAAATCTCCCTGATTAAATCACTAAAATCAAATAAGTACGTTCTTAGGTTATATACTACGTCACAATTACAAAAAACGTTCTCAAACCGAATCAGTTTGCGCGCTTCCGCTTACAGAATAACACATGGCGTTTACCTTTGCACAATCCCGCTAATCCCGCGGGATCCCGCACGATTTACGTGCGGGACTGGTCCCGCAAAAATACTGCGGGATCCCGGTATTTCGGGATCCCGGTATCCCGGTATTGCATTCCCTAGTTCCACGTAATAGGTGGTGAGCCGTATTGCCGTGTTTAAATGGACAGGCGCAGGTTGTGACTGCCTGCTGTTGAAATAAAGTCTTCAACTTGACTTAACGACTGCCATTTTACTGGCAACCGGGACCAACGGCTTAACGTGCCTTCCGAAGCACGGAAACGCTCAAATAAATGTCACAAAGTGATCACATGGATGGTCACCCATCCATGGACCGGCCATAGTGGAAGTTGCTTACTGCAGTGATCGTTTACAGAACACTGAGCCGCGGGGCCACGAGCGCTTCAAAAACTTTAAAGCATAGTGCCAAAATGATTATATGACAATAACGTACAATCAGGAAGGGAGTCAGAAAGGGTTTCTTTTTAAAATTCTACAACCCGATGGTACCAGGGGGGCTTTCTATGAATAGTAAAGAAAATCTACGAAACGCGGATATAACACTCCCATACAAAAACGGATATCTGACAGAAGAAATACGATAGGATTGAAATGCAAGAGTAGGTAAAGAATAGTTAACAGCGCAACAAAACTGCAACATCGCTCTACCGGTGGAGTGAAACGTTCCACTTCGGCAGTTTTGATGCCGTGGGAACACTAGACTAAGCCTAGATATAAAGCCTGGTACAGAAGCACCGAAGAAAAATCTGATTCAGACTGCAACGACTATGTATAAATTTCGTAAAATATTCTTCAGGTCGAGCGCTGTTGGATAGAGCACACAACAGCACTGTACCCTTTAGGATGGTTCAAAAAGACCAGACACTAGCGCTTAGATAGTTAGGCGATTGAACGGATATCAATACCGAAGGAAAAGGAAGAAATGATGGACAATATTGATGTTATCATTACCGACACTCTCCTTCACTGTAACTGCCCAAATCTTTTGAAGAATCTACAAGTTTCCTTTCATCATGAAATCTGTAGCTTTTGTGAAATGTGAAACAAGCATTAAGACATTTTAATGAAAAATAAATTGGTGACCTTTGACTACTTAATATTAGTGATTGCATGGGCCGATTAAAATTAAATAATGTGTAGAAAATAGACAAAGAAAAAACACGCGACAAAAACCCGCATTGCGGCAAGAAATTAAACGCTATACGCGTTCAATATAGCATACCATCAGTAAAACAAAAACAGCAACTATCTAAATTAAAATGTCTTGCGTCTAATCATGCCTTGCATTGCACAGCTGATGAGCATATGCCCTTACATCATTAACTTTGACATTGCATTGTGGGCTCTAAACCGTTGTAATAAACTTAATTTCCTTTTAACTATAGTAGCTACTGTTATGTTGCAGTGTAAATATCGTCGACCGATACGATTCAGACACGACTATCAATATTTAGAAGTGACGACCCGGAAAAGGTCGCAGGGAGGGACTGGATACGGAAGGGGCAGGATCATGTGTTGTGGCATAAACTGGGAGAGGCTCACATCCAGCAGTGAATTGCCATGAGCTGATTGGTAAGTCCAGTTTGATACTACTTTTTTTTACGTGAGGGAAAATCTTCTTGGATGCTATGCCGGACTTCTTCCGACTAAAAAACCTCACGTATCCTGCCTATCAGCCTACGGTTGGGAGCCCCGGGTAAGCTCTCGGAAGGATATCCCAGGACCTCGGAAGGATATCTCAGGACAAATTTGATACTACTAGGAAGGAAGAGAAAGAGGAGAAGGAGGATTTTAACAAGCATGCATTATTAAAAAAATAAATCAACAAAACGGCATTCATGGCGTTACCTAACTATACAGTATAAACCTTAAATTAATAAGCTTAATTTTGACTAATTCGGTGGCGCAGGCGGTAATGTAACAGAATACCGCGCTGTGTTCCCAGGTTTGATTTCCGGGTATTTACATAGAGCGATATCGCACTTTTTACATCGAATTCTTTTCATCAGATATCGGAATCGTGTCGTACCATCTAAAATGTATGTTATTATATTGTTGAAACGGCCGTCAGCTGTTAACCAGTACGTTATTATGATAAGTGAAGAGATTAGGCATGCGCGGAGCCTACACGTTTTATCTTTGAGAAAATTTCTCTACAAATATTTACTTTAGTAAAATTTGATGGATTATTTTTTAAGCGAGGGATCGTTTCGAACTTTGTTTGTTTTGGGCTAACGCGAGACCCTGGGAAGCTTGCTAATAGCTTTGCGTCCATTTTGATAACCTATATTGAGGTGAAAATTTATAAATTGGTTTGGCGGTACCGGTACCTATTCGGTTTACATTTCTAGGGTTCCGTAGTCAAACGGCGAAAACGGGACTGAGATTCCGTTGCCCATTCGTCTATCTGTCACCATGTTATATGAAATTGTAAGAAATGACGTATTTCTGATGCTGCTGCTAACAACAACAGAAAAATAACAAATGTGTATTTTGCCGTTTTTCGGAACGGAACCCTACGTGTTCGAGTCCTACTCCCACTTGACTGGTTAAGATAAATGTTCCTTGATTGCCCTGCCGCCAATCACCACTTCACGCGACATACATAGTTCCTAGACCATGGCCATGACCTAGAGTGAATCTAAGCTAAGCGCCCCTAATACCGACCACAACAGTGATTAAGGTCTCAAACGGGATGTCAACTTCAAGCAGGGCGAGACGGCGACAGCGGCGTGTTCTAATGGGCTCCGGAGAAGGTAAAGCGACTTGAGTTATGTAAATACATATATTACACATGATTCAAGTCGCTTGGCCGTCTCCGCAGCCCATAATGCATGGATTCTTATCGAAGTTCTTCAAAAGGGGTCTTAGAAGGTTTTTAAAGGGTCGGCAGCGCGAGTGTAGCGCCTCTGGTGTTACAGTTGCAAAGTCCATAGGCTGACAGGCGGTGACCACCAGTACAACTGGTGGGCCGTAAGCTTGTCTGCCACCTCAGTGATATAAAAATAACGAAAAAAATAAAAATGAAGTGAACTAGTGGCAGCGGGGCAGTCAGCGGCGCGAGCTAAGTCCATGCGTTAGATCGCTCCGCTCTGTTGTGATCGCCCCGCTCGTCGCCTGAATGCAGGTTGAGACCTCAGAGACGCAGTTATTCATCTTAGAGCTGCCAATAAACAAGTAGCCATATCGCCATGAGTAAATAGAGGTCACCGTGTTAAACGCAACAGATTCAATTTGATCTGCTATTGACCTGTGTGATGATGGTTGTTTCTCATAATTTGTGACGTGGCACGGCTAACCCTACTAAAATCTAATGCATGGATTCTTATCGAAGTGAACTGGTTGGCAGCGGGGCAGTCGGCGGCGCGGGCTACGTCCAATACATGCATTAGTTCGCTCTGCTCTGTTGTGATCGCCCCGCTTGTCGCGTACATGCAGTTTGAGACCTTACATACGCAGTTATTCATCTTGGAGCTGCCAATAAACAAGTAGCCATATCGCCATAAGTAAATAGAGGTCACCGTGTTAAACGCAACAGATTCAATTTGATCTGCTATTGACCTGTGTGATGATGGCCGTTTCTCATAATTTATGACGTGGCACGGCTAATTTTAGACTGTTTATGAATCAAATCTGAAGAGGGTGTGGAGAATATTGTGGGATGTTGACTGTTTTAGCATTTTTAGACTAGGTACCTACAAAGTTAGACCGATGACCTAGAAAATGTCGCCAGCAGGGACTGAATGCGGAAGGCGCAGGACCGTGGATTGTGACGTAAACTGGGAGAGGCCTACTTCCAGCAGTGGACTCCTAAGGCTGCTTAGATTGATTGACATAGTTGGAAAGGTAAATGAAAGGAGGCTTGGCATACTGTTGTGGTAAAACCAGCAAGTGCAATCTGACTTGCGCCAAAGGGTTCTGGATCAGAAAACTAAGGTTTTAGTAGTTGTTGTTATAACGGTAACAGAGATACATCATCTGTCAAAATGTCCACTGCCTAGCTATTAGGTTCAAGAGATGCAGCCTAGTGACAGACATACAGAAGAACACACGAGCAGACGAAGACAAATATTTTGCCTTTTGGGTACGGAACCCTAAAAATGTTGTATATCTCTCGGTGGCGACTGAGGTAGTGTAACCGCCTGCCGCGCTGGGGTTCTGGGTTCGATTCCCGGGTCGGTCCATTGTCCAAATATTTGTGTGATCCACCAATTTTTGTTTCGGGGTTTCGGTGTTTCTATGAATAATTATGTAAGTATATAGAAATCAGGGATGTTGCGGATGTCAATTTTTTCACATCCGCGGATGCAGATGCGGATGCGGATTTTTGGACGCTCACATCCGCGGATGCGGATGTTGGTCTCAATCATAAATACCTACCAATTCGGTTTAAAGAACTGTAGATACTTAATCTATGCTTATGACACCAAAGAGGATCGAAAATCTGTACATCGAAGATTTTTGGAAAAAAAAAATTGTAACGCTAATCGCTTGTCTGCCTGTATCCCAAATAACGTCGAAACTACTGAATGATGCGAATATTCGCAACATCCCTGATAGAAATATATGTATAAGTAGGTCTATCAGTCGTCTACGACTCTACGTCCCATAGCACAAGCTTATGGAGGGTGTTGTGTGAAAATGTCTAAAAAAAATCTATGGACGTTGTTCAATTTTAAGTCCCCCGCATACTCGCGCAGTCGTGCTGGAGATAATGGATTGTTTTCCAATTTCATTTGCAAATTCGCCCCCAGAGCGATGACGCACGTGACTGCTTGTATAACTTCTATTGTAATTTAATAGGGTGGGTAGTTTGTGCAGCCATCTTTATTATAAAAGCTTAGGGGGATGACGCATTGGTATTAGAACAACTATTTATAAATTAATTGTCATTGTTTTGAAACATCTTCACAAACTTTTACATTTATAATATTAGTAGGAAGTAGGATCAGTTTATCAGTTATCATGATTCCACACTCACAAGTTTAATTTAGGCTAGATGACGTTGTGTTCTTATGTCTCAAAATAGGTGCCTATCGAGCGTTAAAAAAATCGGATTAAAAGGCTAGGCAACAGCAACTACTTATAATAAGACAGGCCGTCAGTTTAACCGTCACTCGGTACCTAATCATAGAACTTATGAGCAAATGGGACTTCGTAGTACTTTGCCATATCAATATGTTAAATTGCACTTATACAATTTCGAAACAAGCGCTAGTAACGCAAAAAAAACCCAAATCCACGAACTAACAAAAACACAACTGCCACTCAAACTCGCTTTAACCCGCGCGTGTTCAAGAGCGTTCTCATTCTGTGGGTTACCAGGGCGCCGACTAATTACAACGAATGAGACTACGTCTGAAAATGTAGGCAAAAAGTTTTAACTATCGCATACTATGGCAATGAAATAAGCATTCTTATACGTAGTGATTAGGGAATGCAATACCGGGATACCGGGATCCCGAAATACCTGGATCCCGCAGTATTTTTGCGGGACCAGTCCCGCACGTAAATCGTGCGGGATCCCGCGGGATTAGCGGGATTGTGCAAAGGTAAACGCCATGTGTTCTTCTGTAAGCGGAAGCGTACAAACTGATTCGGTTTGAGAAAGTTTTTTGTAATTGTGACGTAATATATAACCTAATAACGTACTTATTTGATTTTTGTGATTTAATCAGGGAGATTTGACTTTTCTTGTACTATAAAAGTATTCAATTATCTCGTACATTGCTTGCTGACTATCTGACATGTAAAGTTAGGAGTCGTTTGGCAGACAAAAATTTTGAAATGCTATGTTTTCTGCGCTTCTAATAATTTGCAGTAGCTATTTTATTACTTATATGTATATCGGTTTAATAATCTCAATACATAAGTAATATTAAATAATTTATTTTTCAGTGTTCTGTAGAAGATCACTGCAGTAAGTTACATTTACTATGGCCGGTCCTTAGATGGGTGACCACTTTGTGACATTTATTTGAGCGTTGCCGTGCTTCGGATGGCACGTTAAGCCATTGGTCCCGTTTGCCTGTAAAATGGCAGCTAAGTCAAGTTGAAGGCCCGACTCGTCTCATCTCATAATGTCCTTTTCTCGAAATGTCCTTTCTCATTATGTCCTTTTCTCGAAATGTCCTTTCTCATAATGACCTTTTCTCGAAATGTCTTTTTCTCAAAATGTCCTTTTTGCGAAATGTCCTTTTCTCAAAATGTCCTTTTCGTGAAATGTCCTTTTCTCAAAATGTCCCTTTCTCCAAAAATGTGTTAGGTTATAAAAAAAATAACCACGAAGGCTAATGCGGAAGCTTCGCTGCGCTCCGCTCCGGCCTTAGCCTTCTAACCTAACCTATCCAAGTCGGATTGAGCGGGGTTAATCCTGTAGTGCACATATTTTGAGAATGGGAAATTTTGAGAAAAGGACATTAGGTATGAGATGAGACCATATGCCTCGTCCGGCCTACCCCTTCGGGGATTAAGGGGGTGACTATTTTTCAGTTCTAGATGGATGTATGATACAGAATTCTATTCTCAATGACTTTCAGAAATATGCGGGATCCCGCAAATACCGGGATCCCGCGGGACTGAGATTGCTCAGTCCCGCAAATACCGGGATTACAATCTTGTTGCGGGATTGCATTCCCTAGTAGTGATGTTTTTAGTATGAAATGGAAGTAATCATACGTACTTACATTTTTTTAATTTATAGTGAAAAATAAAACAGTTTGGTTGAGAAGGGAATTAAACCCCGTAGCTCTTGTCTTACAAAGACAACGCTACTGACCAATGAGCTAGAGAATCGTAACGAAACAAGCTGAAATTCTTTACTATTTCTTGTAACCAAGAAGACGGACAGAGCCATCTATCGATCTACTTAGCAACTTTGATATCAAAGAACGGTGTTGTGGGCTCCCGACATTGTCAATATCCACTTGATAAGTAAAGTCTGTTAAAATTTGAATGAAAGTAGGTGTGTGTGATTGTGCATCGACGTGAATGTACACATTATATTGACTCAAGTCGCTTGACCGTCTCCTGAGCCCATACCAAGGACAAGGCTCTGACCACTGAGCTACAGAACAGTACCGAAACAAGCTGGAATTCCTTACTATTTTTCTTGTAAACCCCCTTTAAAGAGTACGGACAGAGCCATCTATCGATCTACTTAGCAACTCCGATATCAATGAAGGGTGGCGGTGTTACAACCTATGATTCGTATTACAGTTACTAGAGTTCTCGAAGCTGAATTCGACCAAAATTGTAGTAAGACTATACTAGAAAATAACTTGTACATATACTTACTAAAAGTATAGCTATTTTCCATTTTACCAACAACTATGGTAACCATACTGAAGTCTCTTCCGTATGGTTACAATATTTATGCCTACTTCAGTATAGTTCCCATAGTTACGTTGTGCTTATTTTATTTATTGGTAAAATGGAAATTCACTTTACTTTTAGAATAAGAACAAGTTATTCTCTAGTATAGTCTTACTCCGACTCTCCGACCCCTATTTTGGTCGAATTCGCCCTTTTTATTAAATATTTGTATTTGATTTCCGATGCCATGTCATCTCATGAAATTTGGAGAGGTAGTTTTGTTACACCCAGTATACATTTTCCACTGCACTTTTGAAGTGTTGATCATTGCTACTCTCGAAGGCACGAAGGTCTCAAATTCGAGTCTCGAATTAGAATAACAAAATATTTTATCTTAGGTACATATCTATTCAGTGGAGCGGGACCTGAGACCCGCTTTACGGGAAATTGAGGAACAGCGTTCTCAGCTTCGTCAGGTGGTCATGGAGGAGTGGAGGGAGCGACTTGGGCAACCAAGTGCGGGACACGAGATAGTTGAGGCGATCAGGCCTATAATGAAGGAGTGGCTGGAGAGGCGCCATGGTTGATCTCCTACCGGCTGACGCAGGTGCTCACTGGGCACGGTTGCTTTGGTGTGTACCTGCATCGGATACAGCGAGAGCCAACGCCTGAGTGCCACCACTGCTTGGGCTGCTTGGAGGATACGGTGATCCACAGAGTGCCCTGAGTGGATGGACCAGCGACGTAGTCTCGTAGTGGCAGTAGGACCGGGACATCTCACGCTGCAGACCATGGTCCAGGCTATGGTCAGCAGTGAACAGGTATGGAACTCCGCCGCCTTGTTTTGTGAGGAGGTGATGTTCGCAAAAGAGGCGGCGGAGAAGGAACGGGAGAGGATCAGTTCTCTCCCGTGCCGCAGAAGACGCACTGGGCGCCGAAGATCACTCAATGATCTTCGTCCTCCATAGGCGTGAGTCTGGGGGCGACACTCTGGGCAGGTTGTCGCCCTAGCAGATATAGGCTCAAAATGGTGGCGCGTTAGGAATTACCGCGCGCCTCCTCAACGTAGAAAGTGGCGTGGTTCCCACAAAAAACACAGGCGAGTAGCCGTCGAAGTTTGGCGGCCAATGCTGGTCAGGGTAACTGGGATCTCCTTTCGAGGGCACACCAGGTTCCCTGACAAAAAACAGCAGAGGAGGAGAATAAAAAAAAAAAAAAAAAAAAGGTACATATCTATTGTAATGCATTTAAAGCTAAACCAATCTTGCCAGTATTCTCAACAGTACACGGCAAAAAATGTTTAGATTAAATCCACTCGACAATTTTTTTGTAGTAATATAAATATTTAGACTTACCAACTGGCGCAAGCCGCTTACACGAATATATCACCTGGGAAAATACAAAGCAGTTGAAATTAAACATTCAAAGGGATGGAGTGGTACAACCAGATAAGATTTTTGTCGCAATCCCTCTGCGCCCGTTTGGAAGAATTTTCATAGATTTATGTACGTAGTAGGTACCTACATGAATGTAGCAGAGCAGAGATAGCATAATATTCGGACTCGGTACCATTGTGTAAAGACTTAGGTCTTTACTCTTTACACGTATGTCGGTACCTACTGTCGAAATACGAACTAAAATTTTTCGTTAAGAGTCTGTATGACGCCAAATAGACTATTATCTTGATCTAGATCTCAGGACTCGTGAGGTCTAATGAATTAAAATTTTAACACAGACAACTTCAGTTCATAAACTAAAAACGCACTAGGCTAAAAACACGATTGCTGACAAAATCCTCGATAGATTTTTGTGTTGAAAATACCTCGATTTCTTGAAATTTTAACCTAGATCTCATAAGTTTTAAGTTGCTTTTATAATGTAAAATATTTATAAGAAAGACAATAGTAAAATCTTCATTTGCACTAGACCACTTTTTTAATATAGGTTATAGTTTTTTTTATAATTAATTTATTTCGTTAAAACGCACAAAAACCGATCGCATCTCTCTCTGTCTTGCACGCTAAAATAATAATAATAATCTTCTATCTTCTTTCTACAATTTGGCGTCTGGTAGGCTTTATAAAACACTTTTATGCACATATTGAATGTAGTACCTGACTACGGATTCGGAGGTCATGGATTAAATTCCCACCCAGGACAAATCTCTTTGTGTAATGAGCACATTGATTTGTTCTGTGTCTGGGTGTATTCTATCATCAATATCAATACAACACATTTAATAAAATCCCCTTCTTACCCACCACACTACCAAGCCACACTACCGGTAGTGTCGTGGGGAAATTTCTTTCCCTTCTACACTACCAGCTAGTAGTGTCGCGGGTAATTTCTAAAAGGTCTTACATCTCCGTTCCCATCGACACTACTATAAGATACCGCACTACCAAATACTCTACCGGTAGTGTCGTAGGGAATAATTCTGCACTAGCAGCCCTTTTTACCCACTACACTACCAAGCCACACTACCGGTAGTGTCGTCCCCTCCGGAGCAAAATGTGCAAAACGCAAAATGACTACCACACGCAAAATGTACAAATTGCAACAAATGAAGATCGACAAAACAAATGAAGATCGGTAAAACAAATGAAGATCGATGAAACAAATGAAGATCAACAAAACAAATGAAGATCGGTGAAACAAATGAAGATCAACAAAACAAATGAAGATCGGTGAAACAAATGAAGATCGTTAAAACAAATGAAGATCGGTGAAACAAATGAAGATCAACAAAACAAATGAAGATCGGTGAAACAAATGAAGATCAACAAAACAAATGAAGATCGGTGAAACAAATGAAGATCAACAAAACAAATGAAGACTATAAGCAAGTTGATAAGGTCAAAAGTTAAAACCCATTTTTTGTAATCTAGATGCGATAAACATTAATAAAATTGGTACAAGCAATTCTCGACCTTATGAACATGCATAAATATTTATTTATTTTTTACATATTCATGATCAGTGATGTCTATAAACGCCTAAAAGCACATTTTTAGATAAGTGTCATTAAGGTCGAGAATTGCTTGCACCTATTTTTTTGAATGGTAATCGCATCTAGATTACAAAATATGGCTGCAAATATTTTTTGACCTTATTCATTTGCATAGTCTTTCGTTTCATTGATCTACATATGCGATTTGTACATTTTGCGTTTTGTACATTCTGCTCCGGAGGGGTTTTATCGGTCTTCATTTGTTTCACCGATCTTCATTTGTTTTAACGATCTTCATTTGTTTCACCGATCTTCATTTGTTTTGTTGATCTTCATTTGTTTCACCGATCTTCATTTGTTTTGTTGATCTTCATTTGTTTCACCGATCTTCATTTGTTTTGTTGATCTTCATTTGTTTCACCGATCTTCATTTGTTTTACCGATCTTCATTTGTTTAAACGATCTTCATTTGTTTTGTCGATCTTCATTTGTTGCAATTTGTACATTTTGCGTGTGGTAGTCATTTTGCGTTTTGCACATTTTGCTCCGGAGGGGACGACACTACCGGTAGTGTGGCTTGGTAGTGTAGTGGGTAAAAAGGGCTGCTAGTGCAGAATTATTCCCTACGACACTACCGGTAGAGTATTTGGTAGTGCGGTATCTTATAGTAGTGTCGATGGGAACGGAGATGTAAGACCTTTTAGAAATTACCCGCGACACTACTAGCTGGTAGTGTAGAAGGGAAAGAAATTTCCCCACGACACTACCGGTAGTGTGGCTTGGTAGTGTGGTGGGTAAGAAGGGATAAAATCGTAACAGGTCGCTGTCTGTACGTAAGAAAAAAAAAATATAGGGGGGCTATAGAAAGCAATAAAACCGCAAACATTGATTTTTAGATTTTTTGTATTTTTGTCTGTAGGTACGTTTGTGCACGCTAATCTCAGCAACCGCTCAACCGATTGCAATGCGGTTTTCTTTATTGCACGTAAGTTGTTGACTACACAGTCAGCAGATTACCTGCGTCGATCAACGCCAATACATTATGTACATCAAACCAGTGCATCGTCAACTACCATTCGGTTCCGTGTACGCACAACTATCTATCATCTTAGCATAGTTGAGATAATCTATCATTTCTGTCTTTAACTTATACTATACTATACTATCTTCACGCCAAATTACTTGCGGGGTAGGCAGAAAGAACCGAGCGCCACACGGCACGGTCCATACACACCTCACTTGCTTCTTCAACTTTCATTTTTTCTTTTCATGCATGCACGTCGGTTCCTACGGCTCTTGACACCACCTGTCTTTTGTCTTTAGCTTATGTTTTAATATTCTACCAAAATCCCTGTACGGTTATCAGTGCCCCGTACACTTTCAGATTACTTACAAAGGAAAAAAACCGGCCAAGTGCGAGCTGGACTCGCCCATGAAGGGTTCCTTAACATAATATAAAAGTTTTGTATTACGTTGTAACTTTGATTGATGTTTTAACACGTTCGCAGTGGTAGTGATGTTTACAGGCGAAAATTGCGGTTTATGGCGTATTAACAAAAAACTACAAACTCGATCTCGTTCAAACTAATTTTCGCTGGTAGTTTTTATAGCAATGTACATTATACAGGATTACAGGAAAAGTCGTGCTAGATCCGTTAAGGGTGTGGAGTACCCATTATTTCTGACTAATTTCACTATGAAACACCCTACCCTAAACTTAACCCTGTTCGAGATATTCGACTTTTAATATTTTTATTGAAAATTGCCGATTTTTAGGTTACAACATTTTTTATTTTTATTTTGGGCGCCTTATTTATTATTTTTGTTGCATTTTGACATGTGTAATAAGATGCTCCAAAACGTCAATCATTGAAATAGTGCATAAATTAATTGAACATGTCGTAGAAGACAAGTGAAAGTTAAGAAAATAAAAAAAATAGTAACAAGTTTATTTTTCTCTAAGGGATATGTAAAAAAAATATTACGGCAGTCGTTCGGCAGATGTTTTTTAAAATATCTACATTTCATCAGCTATCTAACGACGTCTAGCAATGTAGGGTTGTATTTAAATTCATTGAAAAAAACTTAGTTTCAAAAGCGACAGTGGAGAAGAAAATTAATACTTAGCCCTAAAAAGTAAAATAAAACAATAGGAAAAGATGAAATGTCATTTATTAAACAAGGTTTTTACACAACTTTTTCATACTCTACAGTTCATGTTCAACATGGCCGCCTCGGTTATGAATACATTTTCGCATCCTTCTACGGAGACCAGTCTTTACTACTCAAGTGGTCAATGTTGTCCTCATTTGATTGGCTGCGTCCACAATCCTTTCTCTTAATTCTTCCACAGACGAAACTGGATTTGGCTCGCTGTACACAAGACTTTTCATAACCCCCCACACATGAAAATCCATGGGGGTGAAGTCCGGACTTCTTGCTGGCCATGGCAACGGCCCACCTCGTCCTATCCATTTATTTGGGTAAGTTGTGTCCAGCCAGTCTCGGACACTTCTTCTGAAATGGGCAGGGCAGCCATCATGCTGGAACCACATGTCCCTGATTAAGTTTAGTGGCAGATCATCCAGCAGATCATTTAAGTCTCCTCTTAAAAAGTTTTCGTATGTTTCCCCATTTAAAGTGTCCGGGAGAAAGTAAGGTCCAATTAAATAATTGGAGATAATGCCCATCCACACATTCACGCTGAATCGACGCTGGGACCCCGTCACTCTTTTCTTATTGGGATTCTTCAGTGCTTTTGGGGCCCAGTAATGTGCGTTGTGATAATTTGTTATTCCATCTTTATCAAATTTGGATTCATCTGTCCACAAGATGTTTTTTAAAAAAATTGGGTCTTCTATGTCAGCATTCAGCATAAATCTGCAGAAATCTATCCTCCTCGCCGGGTCTCCCTCTTCAACAACGTGTACCGGAGTGTAATGGTACGGGTATAGGCCAGCAGTATGCACTGTAAACCACACTCTCCATTGCGAAAGTCCCAGATCACGGGCAACAATATTAGTGGAAGTAGTTGGATCCGCTCGAAAGCGTTGCACTATCTCATTGTCCTGTTCTTCGTCGCTATTAATTCGTGGTCTTCCCAAATTCGTACTTCGTCTCGAAATAGAGCCAGTTTCTCGAAGTCTTCGATAAACTCTGTCAAAAACGGCCACATCTGGCACTCGACGACCGGGGTAGCGAATTATGTATTCGTTGCGAGCTTGCGCAGACACACAATCACAGTATCCGTAACAAATAAGCATATCCGCATATTCCTCAGGTGTATAGGACGTCATCTTCAACACTTCCGTATCACAAGTACAAATCAGAGTACGGTTAACAAGCACAGTAGTCACAAATAAGAAGAAATGAATAGTGTGAATGAAAGAACTATGTTCTTTCATTCACACTTGCATAAATTGTCTCTTGTCTCGCTCGCACGGTGCGTCTTAACTTGAAGGACAATAGGCGCGGGACCATTAGAACTGCTACCTGAAGCGTCCCAACTACTTTTTTTTCACGAATTGTAATACAAACCCCCTTTTTTTTTCTAAGCGTGTGAAAAATCCTACATGGATGCTATGTCGGACTCCTACCGACTAAAAAACACACGCGTGACACTAAAACCGCCAAATCCAGTTTCGTCTGTGGAAGAATTAAGAGAAAGGATTGTGGACGCAGCCAATCAAATGAGGACAACATTGACCACTGGAGTAGTAAAGACTGGTCTCCGTAGAAGGATGCGAAAATGTATTCATAACCGAGGCGGCCATGTTGAACATGAACTGTAGAGTATGCAGTGGCAATTTTCAATAAAAATATTAAAAGTCGAATATCTCGAACAGGGTTAAGTTTAGGGTAGAGTGTTTCATAGTGAAATTAGTCAGAAATAATGGGTACTCCACGCCCTTAACGGATCTAGCACGACTTTTCCTGTAATCCTGTATATATTTTTTAGATTTATCATTCTCTTATTTTAGAAGTTAGAGGGGGGGGGAACAAATTTTTCAACTTTGGAAGTGTCTCTTACGCAAACTATTCAGTTTAGAAAAAAATGATATTAGAAACCTCAATAGCATTTTTGAAGACCTATCTATAGAACCCCACACGTATGGGTATGACGAAAAAAAGAATTTTCAGTTTCAGTTCTAAGTATGGGGACCCCCAAAACTTACTGCTTTTTTTCTAGTTTTATGTAAAAATCTTAATGCGGTTCACAGAATACATCTAGTTACCAAGTTTCAATAGCATAGGCCTTACAGTTTCGGAGAAAAATGGCTGTGACACACGGTCGGACAGACAGACAGACAGACATGACGAATCTATAAGGGTTCCGTTTTTGCCATTTGGCTACGAAACCCTAAAAACGACACAAAATAGACTTGACCTCTTACTCTACTTTCAGTGGCTAACTTAGCTGTAGGAAATATCATACGGACATTTCCGAATGAAGCAGTCACCAAGCTCCGGCAGTTGACAATAGAAATAGCCGTAGCAAGTTTACTTGTAACAATACAATGCTCTATCGAATTCATGTGATGTTCGACATAGAAACGAATTGCCATATGTACAGTGATGGAAGTGGAAGGTTGGTGAAGGGGTAGGCAGAGGCATAGTATACGCCCACATTTCACATTTTAGTTTCATGTCCCATGTAATAGAAGGTGAGCCTATAGCCGTGTTGAAATGGGCAGAAGCAAGTACCCGCAGTTGAAAATTTTCAAGCCGCCCAACGTTAAGCCAGGCTTAACGTTTGTCATTTTATTGACAACCGGGTTTTATTTCTAGTTTTCCTTTTCTCCCCAATGGATCTTTTGCGAAAGTGTTCCTTTAGTCGTCTCTTACGACACCCTCGGCATGTATTGGGGTGGCGACATTTTGTACTCTTACCCGTCGCAACACGGGACCCCGTCGCCACAAGGGGCGAAAGAATAATAATATAATGATAACTAGCTGTTGCCCGCGACTTCTTACGCGTGAAAATTATGTTATAATGCCAATTTGATTGTTCTCTGCTTAGCCCCTAGGGAATGCAGCGTGATAATATATAGCCTATTTGAAAACCCCACCCCTAAGTAATATTTGTGCAAAATTTGAACCAAATCCATTGAGTACTTTTCGAGATCCTTCTGGACAAAGCAAAGCAAACAGACAAACAGACAAAAATTTTTCTAACTATATTTTCGGCTTCGGTATCTTATATTGAACACCCAGCGAGTATTTTTTTTAAATATTTCCAATGTTACAGTTTTGACTCTTCTATCATTTTATTATAAATAATAAATAATAAATAAATATTCACGGACATCTCACACAACGCTATCTGATCCCAAAGTAAGCTAGGAATAACCTGCTTGTGTTATGGGTATCAGACCACGGATATTAATACGTATATACTTTTAAATACATACATATTATACATAGAAACACCCAGACTCTTGAGACAAACATTTATGGGTCACACAAATATTTGTCTCTGGTGGGAATCGAACCCACGACCTCCAGCGCCGCAGGCGGTATCACTACCGACTGCGCCACAGAGGCAGTCATATTATTATTATTTATCATATTATTATATGTATGGCAGTCATATTATTATATGTATGATAAATAGAGCCCAGCATTCCATGTATTCACCAACAACCATTTGACTGCTGCCTCTGTGGCATAGTCGGTAGTGTAACCACCTGCCGCGCTGGAGGTCCTGGGAACGATTCCTGGGTCAATTCAAATATTTGTGTTCATCATCACGCCTTTATCCCCGAAGGGGTAGGCAGAGGCATATTATATACCCACATTTCACCTTTTTATAATTTGTCCCACGTAATACGTTGTGAGCCGTATTTAAAATGGACAGGCGCAGGTTGTGACTGCCTGCTGTTGAAATAATAAAGCCTTCAACTTGGCTTAACGACTGCCATTTTACTGGCAACCGGGACCAACGGCTTAACGTGCCTTCCGAAGCACGGAAACGCTCAAAATAAATGTCACAAAGTGATCACATGGATGGTCACCCATCCATGGACCGGCCATAGTGAAAGTTGCTTACTGCAGT
This sequence comes from Miltochrista miniata, assembly GCA_933228765.1. Taxonomy (NCBI): domain Eukaryota; kingdom Metazoa; phylum Arthropoda; class Insecta; order Lepidoptera; family Erebidae; genus Miltochrista; species Miltochrista miniata. Next base: position 12,466,343 of record OW121769.1, read on the forward strand.
GATCCTTTACAGAACACTAAGTCCGCAGGGCCACGAGCGCTTAAATATTTGTGTGATCCACAAATGTTTGTTTTTGCAGTTTGGGTGTTTCCTATCATCAATTAATACATATAATAAAATCGTAACAGGTTTATTATGAACGAAATAGAACCCAAAACAATGATCTTTAGAATTTTTGTCTGTTTCTCTGTATATCTGTTTGTTTGTATAATATCTGTTTGTCTATAAATTTGTGCAGGCTAATCTCAGTAACTGCTTAACTGATTGCAATGCGGTTTTCTTTATTGTGTTAACGTTTAGTGCTTATTTCATAGCAATAGGTTTATAAATAAAAAAGTTATATCACTTTAAAGAATCATACATAGACTGATGAATCTAAAATTGGGTAAATCTAAACTGGCGTGTTGACTTAAAGTCTATTCTAAAACAATTCAGTTTGTGCCGAAGGCATAGGCATGAATTGTTTTAAAATAGCCTTAATGATTAAGCTCTTTTATGGTTAAGCAAACAAGGCAGTTTCACACGCTATTTGATGAGTCTGACGAAGAAATACCTCTCTTATGTAAACGAAGTTGCGGGCTCAGCTAGTGTATAATATGTATGTATTTAGAAATATATAAGTATGTCTATCATAATAACCGAAAATCAGTCGTCTAGATCCCATAGCACAAGCTTTATTAGCTTAATTTGGGCTAGATAATGTTGTGTGAGATTGTCCACAAATATTTATTTATTTCACATTTTTGTGTGTACCGTATAGGCGCCAACCATAGTGTGGTAATGAGAGGATCACTGTGTGGGTGTCTCACTGAACAATACTGAACTCCCAAACTTTACCAAATTTTATTTAGCAGCTGAGAATATAGCCATAGCTCTGGGATAATGTCTAAAAAAGGTCATTTACAAAAAATATTATTGATATAGGGGCTCATAAAACTAATGTCCCTAATAAATTATTTCACAGGGCCAAGTAAAGTCTTACTGTGAACTAAAAGTCATAGCTTACATTTTAGAAGTAGAGCACTACATTAAAAGTAGAAATAAACACATCAGAAAGAAGAATAGAGGCTGGCACTAATATTCACTAAGCTACAATTATATTCCCTAAGCCTGCCACCCTACTGTGATCGCAGTCAGAATGTATGTACAAGATACCTTCTGTACCAAATCTTGCACAAATATCTGGTCAGCGTGGTACAGTACAGTAAGACCTGGTGTTTTTTTATTTTATTAACACATATTAGAAGAGGTCTACGTCCAGCCCTGGATTTAAATAATCTGATTTCTTTCATTGATCAAATTGAATCCATAGGTAGTTGGTATTATTTGTTGTAAGGACCTATATTTTAGCTACTCTTTAAAAGTTGACACTAAATACTCATAACTGTTATCCTTTCAGCTGCTTACTAAATGCAACTCTCTCAGGAACAGGCAGATACCGCTATGTTATTGACTAGGAGTTATAGACACAACCGGTCGCGAATTGATATGATTCTACTACAAAGCAAACGTCTAAAAGCTTGAATAATATACATTATGATAAATTAGTGGTTACTTTATTATTATAGCAAATAAACGTCCCTGAATATAAACACAAACATGTAATAAATTAAATTTGAGGCTCGGGATAAGAACTTCGACTACGTAACAATAAATAACACTACTAATATGAATTTATTTCAATAAATCTCACCTTTATGAATGTCACTTTATTGGCCCTACATTAATAAATAGTTTTCACAGAGGAACACTGAATTATTCTTAGAAAACATCAAATAACAACAAAAGTTTATCGCACTACGAATATTGACACCCATAGGAACATAGACAATTTGTTGTTTTTTAAACTTATATAAATTGGGTTAACTGGGTCATCCTACACATCCCCATCCTCCTCCCTCATCTCAAGGCATACTCGGCGCGGGAATTCAAGCTTTGAAAACGCTTTTCGTTTTCCTAACTAAAGGAATTAATGCAAAATTGTACAATTAATTAGGGGCAAATAGTTTTTAAGTTTAGTCACACTTTACGCAATTACGGTGATTGAAAAAATCTGTACTAATATATAAAGTTTGTTTGTTTGAAACTATTAGGTAAATATCAAAAAATCCTTAAAAGTTTCATAGTGCATATTTACTTATGAGAATAGGAGCAGAGTAGCAACCAAAAATGATATTAATACCACTATTCTCGCTTTCCCTCATACGTGACGCAATCGAAGTTGCGCGGGTCAGCTACACTCCAATGAAAACAAGCGACGACGCGACGCGGCGATGGGAGAAAACCTTAGACCATATAACACGGGACTAGCCTTTGCGAACCACCGCATACAAAAATATTCTGCCAGTTTTCATACAAATGAAGGGGGAAACACAAAGACATATAAAATTTCATTGCATTTAAAAATGTATTTATCGACAAACGCGTAATGGCTGTTGTGTGTTAATTGTTATTGTACAGTCAACTACAATGTAATGTACTAGTTTAATCATATAAAATAATGTACTGATGTACAGGCTTTTCATAAAGCCAAAAGACCAAATGGTCATGTGCAATGGCAGAAAACAATGCTTAAGTAAGGCGCATCCTGTGGTTAGATGATCTAAGGAGAAAACGCTACGGGAAATATTATATTACATAAAATATGAAAACCACTACTCTCTCTTTCTCTCTTATGTGACACAAATGAAGTTGCGGGGGTCTGCTAGTTCTATAATTTTAATGATTATGTAATAGCGACGGGCGACGCGACGTGAATTAATGTGACGGGAAACATGGTATAAACAAATTGTTGTTGATGTTGTGCGCATAGCGAAAAATTCTAAATCTATGGTTGTGCTACCTAGATTAAAATATAATTAAATAAACCTACATTAAAATATTTTATTGCAATTATTAAAAATTCTGAAAGCCAAAGTGCAAACTTAGTTTTTTAAAGTCTGAAACTAAAAAGACTCGAGAGGAGGTATGTCAGATAGACATTGACATTGACAACAAGTGTCATAGCTGTCTGTCATGTCCTCTGCTCTGTATTGTAAATCTAGATATTTTTTATCTTACAAGATGACCTTTTTTGCGTAGTAATTACTTACTACCATTATCCAGTCCACCCGTTGCTGAGCACACCGTGTTTTGGAATTTTAATTGAAAGAAAACTATCCCAAATGGCGTTTGAATAACATCACAAGGTTTTACATCAGTGTTTCTTTTCATAGTGAAGTGTAGTGTTACAAAGTACAATGAGTGAACCACATTCACATTACGATCCTAATTTCTTAGCCAATACAGCTACGACAAATGGCCATACTCCATACCCTGGATACGTTATGAACCCAAATATGCCATCGACCTCTTATGCCGTCCCAGCAGCTCCCTTACCTCCACCTTTACCACCTAGAGTAGATATGTCCCAGCTAAACACGATGGCATCTAACTATGGTTATGGAGGAGGAATGGGTGGTTATAGTGGAATGGCGGGGTATGGTGGGATGGGGGGCTATGGAGGTATGGGAGGCTATGGAGGGATGGGGGGATATGGAGGAATGGGAGGCTATGGTGGAATGGGGGGAATGTATGGAGGATATAACAGATTTGGTGCACCTGCAATGTATGGAGATATTGAAAGCAGGTATGTCACATTGTTATAATATTATTATGTTTTTAATATTATTTAAGTTACTTTAACGCCCTAAGCACACCTCCGCCGCGAAACCAGAACAGCGGAACCGCTGAATGAATTCCGCTGTGATCAAGTGTGGATTGAACAGTGGAACTGGGCAACGGAACCTGACACGAGTTAGTCGATGTGACACTATCGCTATTTGATCATATCATTTTTATTATCTGGATGACTTAATAAATACATAAAGGGTCTATTTCTGATGGCTTGAAGTAGTTCTTCCGTGACGTTCACGTCCATTTACTGAAAAAAATATTAGTTTCGTCGTTCCGCTCTGTATTTCTGTCAATTTTGACAAACCGGCGCGCACCGCAATAACAAGGCGGCCGAAGCGTGGAGGTTTGACTGGCGTAGGAGCAGATTGGCGAAACCGTGCGGTGAAAGAGATAGAAGATACCTAGTTAAATCTATGCATTAGAACAGGCGGTTTCGCTAGTGTTCCGCTCCTCCTACATGTGACAGAACTTGGCGGAATTACTGCAGTTCCGCTATCATGGTTTCGCAGCGGAGTTGTGCTAAGGGCTTAAGCGTTAACAGAATACTTACCATGTGTTTCTCATGTTGCAACTACCATGATAACAGAGGAACTGGCCTGAAGGCCTGAAGGAGAGGCCATAGAGCTGAAATTTTTGAAACAGATAATAGCACATGGTAAACATTGGATATTTACATTATTTACCATGTGTTATTAAGCTCTTAACTATAGTTTGGTAGGATTATTACTATATATGACCATAGAAATCACAGTAATATGATGAAATCAACAAGTTTAAGCTATTTCTATTAAATAAATATGAATCTACCTATGGTAGGTATAATGACCTATCTGTGGTAATATAATTTGATCATAAATGTGTTAAAAATGGCATGGCACAAAGAAATACACAATTTCATATTTTCATTTTGATCAAATTACTTATGGTAATAGAGTTAATGGGATATTTACCATGTATTAATGAGTCCTGATATTTTGAACATTGCAAAAATATCTGATAAACTCAATTACAAATGGCCAGTATCTCTCTAACTATAATACTGTGTAGTAGTTTCATGACCATGAATCTCAAATAAGGTGTTTTTCTTTGTCAAATGTGTGCTGGAATAGTCATTAGTGGAAGATGTTTTATTTTTTATTTAAACATGTATGTTACGAGATCCATGTGAATTTTCTCTCAACTAAAGAAAGGGTTCGAAATAAGAAAAGGAAATTGGGGTCATTTTAACAGCACATGGTAGTTGATGTCACATGTTCTGGCACAGGCACTGTTCCCCAAAAAATAGGTATGTGTCCATGGTCAAAAAATGTGGTTGACAAGGATTATACGGAACTCCTTTCAGTGGTATACGTAGTTCTGTGACCACACACAGCTTTGAAGAAGCACAGTGTGGCTTTAGTAGGTTCAAGTGTATGCCACTTTCTCACTATTACCTCAAAAGGGGTAAAATCTATAGGGATTTGTATGAACATGTTAAATAATTATAATTAGGTATATCCTATTTTACAAATTTATTGCCCCACAGTCCTTAGACTGAGGATTGGAAATTCAGTTAGGGTGTCTTTAATAGCACATGTTAGCAGGGCCATGTGCTCCCATGCACCCTCTCATCTTTCTCTATTTATAGAGTGGGAATCAAAAAAAAGAACAGGCAGAGGCTGGATAGGAATTTTTTATTCAAGTTGCAGGTTTATGCATCTATGCACCTTGTGTTGTTGAAACAGCACTCCTGCTCAGTGTTTTGCCTTCATCTTTGTCTTTAATTTAATAACTTCTAACAATGTTCTTATTTGGTCTGCATCGTAATAAATTATATAGTCCTTGGTACTGCTGATAATGCCAACCATAAGTATTTGAGAGATGTTTCATATCACAGGTAAATATGTCTTAAAGATTATGATAATATGTGCAGCAGGATTTACCCCCCCCCCCTGTCTTTTTGTTTTATTCCTAACCACCTATTACGTGGGACAAATTCTGAAAAGGTGAAATGTCGGCATATAATGTGCGTCTGCCTATCCCTTCGGGGACAAAGGCATGACCATATGTATGTATTCCTAACACTTATTATCAACAAAACCTTTCAAAACCATGAACAGCTCGATCAAATAAAATCTGATCTTATGCTGACGCTGACTCAGTAGCCTCTTAGAATGGTGAACAATGTCTGAACATGACAGCAACTCAGATAGGTACCTAGTCAAAGTATGTAGTTATTATGATTTGGCCTGTAAATGATATCTTATCCTATTAGGGGTTATCATTCTCTAGATCAGATAAACTAGGTATATTTAAATCATTTATCTTGCACCAGCCGTATTGGACTTTGTAAACATTTGTATGTAAATATCAGTAGCTCAAGAACAATTTTAAGAGTCAAGACAGCTAAAAGATTGGGGCTTTGTGTCTGAATTGATAAGAATTTACGTGTTATAGTAATTGCTATGATTGGTACTTGTAGATACATTATATGTATCTAGCTACCGCTCTGTATTATAAATAGAAGAGTTGAAGTCTTAAAGAATTTCAACTTCTTTATCAGTCCATCCACAGGACTCTGCATAGGTATTCATAACAACATCTTCTCTCAATCAGCTCAATTTTTTGTCGCTTAATCACCGTAGACGTCTCGTATGCCAAAGTATATACACGTCGTCGTACCTATCGACTTTCCCGTAGGTAGCCCGTAGCCGTAGCGATGTCGTGGTGTTGTATTGGGAACCCCTTTTGGATTGCAATGTCCAATAAATCATGACTGAAACTGCTACGAACCGCATTTCCGAGTTTCCAGGCATAAGGTACCTACCTACTATAGTATAAGTCCTGCCTTGGTTTGAGAGGTTTCTTATTAATTTCCTTTTCGTAATTGTAAATGTCGGAAACCAATAATTTTAAAAAAGGAAATCCGACAGGATTCTATTTGCATCATTATATGCAGAATCGCAGCCAAATAACTAACTCAATCAATCAATCAATCAATCAAAACAGCCTATCGCAGTCCACTGCTGGACGTAGGCCTCTCCCAATTTACGCCACAATACATGGCTTTGCGCCTTCCGCATCCATTCCCAGCCTTTACCAGGTCGTCAATCCATCTAGCGGGTGGACGTCCTACCCATCCATCGGCCGTCGGTCCTTCTGCAGATATGGCCTTCCACTGCCACTTCAATGTGCTTATTCTGCGAGCTATGTCAAATAACTAACTAGTGAATAATATTTGCTCTGCATAGGCAAATTGATCTAGATGAAATTCGAAGTGGCTTTAATTTCAACTAGATCTTCAATGCAATTATAAAACAAAAGTAGAGTAGGTAGTCAATAAATAGCGATGATAGGCTTCCTGAATGCTGGTCGCAAAACTGGCACGAACGTGAAAGGTAATTTGCATAATTTGAAAGATAGGAAAACTATGATCGCCACGTCTCTCCAGCGATTCCTCTATCAACACTTGAGACTTGACCGTCGAATCACGTATACGAAAACTGAACATGTATACACACGGCGATATTATCGCGACGAGAGAATGTATGGAAATACGTAGCCTGACGATAATATAGCTGCAATTTTCTCGCTCATGAGGAAATTCTCCCTAGCCGTCAAGAAAAGATTGCTACGCATTGAGGACTCTATTCCAGATTCTTAACAATATAAGTAATAAGTAATATTGTTCTTTTTTTTGTTCAAGATTTATACAAATGGCAGAAGAAAACACGAGGCCTACATTTGAATCGATACAAAGCCTCGTACACGGTGTGGGCAGTGTCGCCATGATGTTGGAGAACACATTCTTTGCACTCACGAGCTCTTTCAGAGCTATATTGGGTGAGTTTTTTTAATATTCGCGGACATTTTCACACTACGCTATCTGATCCCGAAGTACCTAAGCTAGGAATAACTTGCTTTTGTTATGGATATGGGTATCAGACTTTTGGGAGTCCTGGGACATTCTTCCGAGGGCTTACTCGAGGCTCCCAACCATAGGCTGTTGGGCGTTACGTGAGGTTTTTTAGTCGGTAGGAATTCGGCATAGCATCCATGAGGATTATCCCTCACGTTAAAAAAAATGGGTATCAGACCAGAGAATATTAATACTTATATGCTATACTATACTATCTTCACGCCAAATCCCTTGCGGGGTAGGCAGAAAGATCCGAGCGCCATACGGCACGGTCCATAGGTACACACCTCACTTGCTTCTTCAACTTTCATACTTATATACTTTTAAAAACATACTTATCTTTACATAGAAACACCCAGACTTTCGAGACTAGCATTTATGAATAACCCAAATTTTGGCTCTGGTGGGAATTCAACCCTCCTCGGACCGGACCTTGTGATATCCGCAGTCGTACATTTCGACCTCTAGACCAAAGAGGCAGTTATGTCTAGTCTGATGACCTATTCCATTCTTCAATTCAATTATTTTTATGGCCTTCTTACTTAGATCAAGAATAACAACTTTATTGTTACGTTGTTATTCTTGATCTAAGCCTTCTTAGCATCAACTCGCCAATGTCCTGTATCTAGAACTAATAGCTTGCTAGCATTCCATTCTTCTTGGATAAGTAACTAAAGTTGTCAAATAATAATAGGACCCTTTTGACATGAGAAAGCGCCGCCCGCTCTCGTAGGCTGATTACGGTATCTTCCAGACTTCCAGTGAGAGTGACAGTTTCTCATTGGTAAATTCGAAAATCCTCCATTGAGAGTCGTCGACTCCGTACGACTTGTCCCTAAAACAGGCAAGACAAAAATACACATGTTTTTGTAATATCTTGCCAGTCAGATGACGCCGCCCACCTTTTGAAATTTTTTTTACAAAGCTAAGCTAAGCATGAATAAGGCATTTAAACCTTTACGTTTTGAAAGCTTATTTTACTTAAGTAGATGATGAAATATATTATTAAACAATAACCCCCATGTTCATAATCGTTTATTAAACCTATTTTAGTTAAAACACACTTTAAGTCTATTGCTGTCTCTCACCAATGACAGAGTATGGTTAGAGACAGCAATAGACTTAAAATGTGTTTTAACTAAAATAGGTTTAATAAACGATTATGAATATGGGGGTAATACGATTTTTTTTTTTAATGCGAGTGCAACATTGCTTTATAGGTGTAATACCTAGTTAGTGAATAGTATTTTAAAAAAAGTAAGTACGGGACTTTTCCAAAGGGCTGCCAGCTCCATATAGCCATAGCACAAAAGCGTACCCATTATTCTCAACTGTTTTGGCAAGCGGTTGTTATCAGCAATACATATACTGCTCGTTCGCTCTAACTTTGCCGCTCGGCTCCACACTAAAGTCGAATTTTTAATTAGACGAAGTGAATTGACAGCAACTAATGTCACTTCTTCACACAATGTTGCTTATTTTCTATGACGAAGTGACATTAGTTACTGTCAATTTACTTCGTCTAATTAAAAATTCGGGTGTACGCCTTTATGCCAACGGCAAAGTTAGAGCGAACGGGTAGTACTTACATGTTTTACACAGTATATTTCTGCTAGCTGGTAAAATAATTATGATTTATTGTTACTGCTCAGTAACAACGAAACGTACTTAAGCATTTCTTTCTCAAGCATCTAAAAAGATGAAAAAGATCCAACACCGTGCCAACAACATAATAACTCCAAGTTTAAAAATAGTGTCTCTAAACTGTTCACTTTATGATTTTCAAAAAAACCATCAAATATTATGCAAAACATAGCCGCGTAATGTCACCCTGGTCATAGGGTGATATCCAACGGGGCTTGATCACTATCTAATCTATACTAATATTATAAAGAGGAAAGATTTGTTTTTTTGTTTGTTTGTTTGTAACGAATAGGCTCCGGAACTACTGGACTGATTTGAAAAATTCTTTCACTGTTGGGAAGCTACACTCTTTGCGAACATTTGTGAACATAGGCTATATTTTATTCCCGTATTCCCACGGGAACGGGAACTACGCGGGTGAAAACGCGTGACGTCCGCTAGTAAATCATAAAACATAAGTAACAGCAGTTTTACACCAATCAATCAATCAATTCAGCCTATAGCAGTCCACTGCTGGACATAGGCCTCACCCAAATTTCTCCACAAAACACGGTCCTGCGCTTTGCGCATCCAGTCAATCCCTTCCACCTGCTTTAGGTCGTCGGTAAACACCAGTAAATCTCAAATTGCTGTTTGCATGAACCGCCTAATTCCTAATCCCGCCACTATTAGCACGAGCAACGGTATAAATTTAGAGGGACGAAGACATTTAAGGAGACCTATAGTAGCATAGGCATTCATGAGAGCTATCCTGAGTCTCTGGACCATAACATTAGGTCAAAGATGTCCACGGTAAATAAATTCAGTGTTGAATAAATAGCCTGGGAAATATGTTTTTGCTACATTAAGTTAATAACCGTGATTTTGTCTATGATTACGTCTTCAGACAAAAAGTATGTTAGTATTTTTTTTGGCAAACTTCCTAACAGCGATGAAGAGTTTACCGCCAAAAAGCCTTCTATTTATTTTCTGTCAAGCAGAAAAAGAACGGGTATTTCGACCAATAAAATAAAAGCCGCTGTAAAGGACACTATCGGTTGATCTGGTCAAAGAAGGCATTTGCAAACACAATGTTGCTTCGCAGTAATCTAAGTACCTATTCACCAAAAACATACACCCAATACCAAGATATGTCATTGACGACATATTACTCAGGGACTCTAAGGGAGCTGCGCCAAAAAGTGGAAATGCAAAGCGGTAGATAATTCGATCGACCTTCAATGAGTGCTTGACATAGAGAAACCAAAATGACATGTTATGTTTACCGATAATTATACGTTCGACTGCGAACCCATAGATTTAGAATGTACAAGATAAACAGTGTCAGATAGAAAACGAAACCAAAAAAGAAATATCTATGTGTGAAAATGAATATATGAATATCTATATATGTTATTTAATATCAAATTCACACACTGAACTCGACACCATCGTAGAAAATATTAAATTTTCCATTTTATTCGTAAGATTACTACAGAATATTGTAAAATATGAATGACATATTATCACCACGGTAGGGTGATAAATTAAGAGTACACAAGTTGCTATCTCTTTTCCTCTCGAGCTATGTGTACTGGTAAATGAGGTCTCGCTCGCACGCTATGTGTATCTATTGAGAGTAGCGAAAAATTCTAAATCTATGTGCGAACCAATACCAATGCAACGTGAATTGGTATTAGTTCGCATAAACACCGGTCAATAGTAGTAGATGTTTAATTTTGTGATAGCTCTTAGTACTTTCCAGCTAATAAGCACAAATCCATTCTTTCACAGGAGTAGCAGAGAACTTCGGCAGACTACGATCTCTTTTTGCGCAGTTTTGGTCCACATTCGCAGTTCTCAGGACCTTGAACTGGATGATGAGGAAATTGCTAGTCATAATGGGTATTCGTACCGAAGATGAGTTCAAGGTTAGTCCTATCCTAACCTAACAATGCCGGTTTGGACACACGCTCGAATAAAGAGACAATCTCACTCCTCAAACTAAAGAAACATTGTCGTTTCAATCAAATATTTTTCCAGCCATTTTAACTCACTGCGTACAAAAACTAATCTATTGTGTTTATCAATTCCAAGGTCATATCGTGGGAAAACTACTACAATTTAAAACATTTTACACTTAAATACATTCGGAACATTTATCTACCGTCTTTACACCAAATCGCGGAAGTAACATTGACTCTGGGGTGCATGATGTTCTTACTCAGCCTCTGCAATTGTCACTCCCACCGAAACCAGTCACAGTGAGAGAAGTATGGAGGATAATTAAAAACCTCAGAGACGAAAAGGCACCAGGATATGACCTCATAACAAAGGAGGTTCTGAAAGAATTGCCAAAAAAGGCAGTAGTTTTCTTGACAATGCTGTACAATGGAATTTTGAGAGTTCAGCGGTTCCCGGATATCTGGAAGGTGTCACAAATAATAATGATACACAAGGCAGGAAAACCAGCAATCCAAACTACTTCTTACAGACCTATCAGCCTGTTGCCTACATTGTCAAAAGTCTAAGAAAATAATCTTTAACCGTATTATGCCCATATTAGAGAATAATAACACTATTCCAAACCATCAATTCGGGTTCAGACAGGAGCATTCTACAATAGAGCAGGTGCATAGGGTGGTAGAAAAAATACGGCAGTCTCTTGAGGAAAAGGAATACTGCTCGTCGGCATTCCTGGATATCCAGCAGGCTTTTGACCGAGTCTGGCATGAGGGTCTTCTCTGTAAGATGAAAACGAACCTTCCACACTGTTACTACATTCTATTGGAATCATATCTCACAGAGAGAATCTTCCAGGTCAAGCAGTCTGAGGCAACCTCCAGATTCTATGAGATAAAAGCAGGGGTACCACAGGGCTCCGTGTTGGGACCAATCTTGTACACTTTGTACACTGCTGATCTGCCACAAATACAGGGAGTCACGACTGCCACATACGCTGACGACACTGCAATAATGGCTAACAATGAAAACGCTGACGCAGCCACGGCACATTTGCAGCATGGACTCGACGCCACTACAGAATGGTTAACAAAATGGCGAATTAAAGCTAGTACAACTAAATCGGTACACGTCACATTTACACTCCGAAAAGGTAACTGCCCTCCCGTGTATCTAGAAAACTCCATACTACCTCACCACGACAGTGTACGGTACCTAGGCTTGCATCTTGACCGTCGTTTGCCCTGGAACAAACATATCACAAGCAAAAGAAGTGAACTGATCATTAGACAAAGAAACCTTTACTGGATGCTGGGTCGGAATAGCCGGTTATCAATAGATAACAAACTACTGATCTACAAGTCCATATTAAAACCCACTTGGATGTACGGCGTTCAGCTGTGGGGCAGCGCAAGTAATACCAATGTAACAAAATTGCAGCGAGTGCAGAATGCAATACTGAGAACCATAGCCAATGTACCTTGGTTTATTACTAATACTGAGATCCACACACACCTCAACATGAACACCGTGAGAGATTAAATCCAGGCTTGTAAACAGAAATATCGGAGACGGCTGGAGAATCATCCGAACGTACTTGCTGCAAATTTGACCAAGCGCAGCTACCAGAAACGCTTGAAGAGAAGGGAGATATTATAGTGTAGTTAAATAGCGTAGTACAATGAATAGCAATCCTCGATGGAGAATGCATTCGACCTGACAACATGAGCTCACAGCCTATCTGCTTATAGTAGTTTACTGATTGCAGATGAACACAAAAAAAAAACATTCGAGCAAAACTAGACCTGTGTGACGTCTCCCGCGCGCACTCTAGACATTGGAGATCCCTAGACAATCCATGAGCCTAGAGTAGTCTGCAGGGGTTAAAATTACCTAGTCGTAGCAGAAGCTGGCTCAGTCCAGCGTTACATGTGACTTCACGAGCTTGTGGGCGCAGACTGGGCGACAGTCGCGACGACATGTCGCGGCGACTTGTCGCCCAGTGTGCGCCTACATCGGGCGACTTGTCGCCGCGACATGTCGCTGCGACTGTCGCTGACGTGTGCGAAATGCTGCGGCCATTGTCGTACAAAAAGTTGTCGCTCGGCGACTGTCGCCGTATTGCCGCGACTCCCCTTGCTTGTCGCCTAGTCGCGGCGACATGTCGCGCAGTGTGCGAAGCTTAGAACAAAATGTATGTAATTTGCCGCTCGCAGTTTGTCGCCGCGACAAGACGCTCAGTGTGCGCCTACTAAAGGGTATGAGGAAGGGAATTGACCACTAAACAACTGGCACTGGTATGCGACTGAGTTCCTGGAGATTGATTTCCTTTTAAGGGCATTAGTAGTGGAGATATCGTAGTTGCACTAGATTTTGCTGCTTAACCAGTCATCTGCATATCGACGAAGACAAATACAGAGATATATGGGTACGACTAAAAGATCAAACGAAAATCTTTTTCAATCTTATCTACTTCAATGTAACATCCCAAAAAACTATCGTATCTATATTGCATTTATATGTAAGTATATCTAATCGTGTTTGCTAAAATTTGATGGAGTTGTTTCATCAACTATGCAGATGCCGTCCCTTAAACGTTTGGTATAATATACATAATAATTTAATAATAATTTATTCATACACACGAGTTATTAACACATGACAAAGCGGATATAAAGATACAGTCTTATACACAAAACATTGGTTTGAACCGTTGTCACCTGAGGGGCAAGTGCGAGTTTTTGCGTGAGCCTGTCGACATTCACGGCACGCCAATTCGTATTGAATCGAGACCCCGCCACCTAGCTGTAAACGCGGGAACTTGTCTCAATTCCATACAAGTCGGTGATAGCGCGCTCACCCGTGAATTTCGAAAGGCGTACGCCGAAACTCGCACTTGCCACTCTGTACTAGTGAAAATTCACTGTATCTCAGGTGATACATTTACATACAATATAATACATAGTCAAACGCAGAGATTGTTTTACCTTATACGTCTTGGAGTGACGTAGGTAGAGACTTGAGAGTAAGTAGTATCTAGATGGTCCACTGTTGGGAGTCACGGGACATCCTTCCTGAGGGCTTACCCGGGGCTCTCAACCATAGGCTGTTGGGCGTTACGTGAGGTTTTTTAGTCGGTAAGTCGATGGTCCAGTGGTTAGGGCGTCTGGCCCGGAATGCCAGAAGACCCAGGTTCGAGTCCGAGTCGAGACCGAGAAGTTTTCCATATTTGTGATTTAGATCATACAAATTGCTATCCAACATTATCTCAAGACAAATATTTTTATGAATTACAAGAGGATGTCTCGCGGTTTTACCCGCGTAGTTCCCGTTCTGGTGGTAATACGGGAATAAAATATAGCCTATGTTCACCGCAAAGACTGTAGCTTCCCAACAGTGAAAGAATTTTTCAAATCGGTCCTGTAGTTCCGGAGCCTATTCGATGCAAACAAACAATCAAATCTATCCTCTTTATTATATTAATATAGACAAAATTTTTGCCATGTGATGGAAATCGAAGCGCAGAGAGCGAAAGAGCAGTCTTGCCTTCCAAATTGAACTTTCTGCCATTCTAACCACGTTTCCAGGCTTGGGCTGAAGCAGTATCGGCTACTGAAGCCCCAACACAAGGTGCGGCGGCGTCGGCCCCTAGACGATCAAGTTGGGCAGTTCTCATGTTCTTCGGCCTAGTGGCAGCTGCGCCTTACTTGGTACTGAAGATGTTCAGCTCTATATCCAAAAATATACACGAGAATTGTGAGTACCTCTTTTATAAAATATTGCTACGAACCCTGCAGCATCCATTTAACCGATCCAGATGTGTATTTATAAGTATAATATTGTTTTTACAAATTTCCTGTTTTTTAGAATAAATATTTGATTCCGCTAAGTATGAAATGGTGATTCTGTTCGGTATGTAAGTACTTCACAGTTAGTCCCTCATAAATCTTATCAATATTGATTTAGCGGTTATCTAGAAAACTAACAATACTTACCCATCTAAAATTATTATATCTTGGAGAAAGTTGCTCCTCTTTTCGCTTGTCATTTTTTGTATAAGTCTGTACATTGTTTTCTTTCACAAGAAACTAATTAATTATACCTTTTCAGTACAAGACCCAACGACCTGGCAGCAACCTCTTCGCGCCATCGCTTCCCACGCATTCCAAGGAAACAGCCCACAGGAGCTATCGTTCAATGAGAACGATAACCTCATCGTGGCTTCTCAGAGCCTCCAAGGCAACTTGTGGAACTCTGGATGGGTTATGGCCACTATAGACAAAACTACCGCTGGCTTAGTCCCTGTTAACTATATCAGGATCGTCAAGCCAACGGAACCTAAGAAGAAGAAAAAAGATGGAAAAGATGTAAAAGATGGAAAAGATAGAAAATGTGTAAAAGATGGAAAAGATGGAACATGTGGAAAATGTGGAAAACTTGAAAGACCTGAAAACCCTGAAAACGTAAATTCGTTTGCAGGTGTTCCAAATCAGCCGTAAAGTGAATTTTTTTTTGTTCAGCATCCGGAATGGTCAATTATATTGGACATACGAATATATATATACGTATAATATATTAATTAGTTTTAAATGAAACTATTTATAATGTGATTGAAAACGTATTTATTATGCATGTACCTATTGTTATGTTGACTCACTTGATACACAGGTGAATTTGAAATTTATATTGAGATATAAAATGACGAAATATATTTAAATGTGGAAAGAAGCAGGTCAAGAACCTGTGTGCTTTTCAATTCAGGGAAACCCTTTTGACCGCTAAGCTATCGAGGCACGCTTGAAGCCGATGAAAAATTCCACCTTGTAGATTTTTTTCTGCATTAAAATCACAATTTGGTATCATCACTTCGTCTGCATACTTATTGTTTGTTTTTTAAATTTATTTCTATATAATGAGAATAATGACAAAACAATTCGAGTATAGTAGAATATTCGAGAGTCCAAAATCAGTTTAGGTGTATGGAGACTGTAGTAGTACTGACATAAGTGGTATAATATAGAACAAGAAGCCGTAAGACCTGACTGCCCCTCTAACGTTTATTGCGAAAGTGAAAGTTCAATCCGATTGACGTTGTCATTTTTGTTTTATTTCAAACTTTGAACAGATGATCCACGTGACCTAGTGACGTAATTTAATGCATAAGTCACAGACTACAGACACAAGTCTCGCCATAAGCCCCTCTGCAATGTATTTTATAGAGAGGGGCTAAAAAAGTAGTACCTATATTTTTCACAACACGAGATCTAGGCGTGTGATGGCGTCATTTCTCTAGGGTAGTAATATACTTGACTTCAGGTTACACTGATCGCATAGTAGATTTTTCTTTTGCAGATTTCGAACTCAATCTAATTAAAACCACGCGTTTCTACCTATTTGCCTAGCTCAAGAACCCTCAGAAGGATATCGCAGCATCGCGTTGTAGATACGAAATCATTTTTGAAAAAATAAACTACCGTTATTCCAACTTTTTAAATACGCCAAAACTACCGACATTTTATTTATAACAGTCGTCCTGGGCGCCGATTCTCGACCACTCGACGTGAATGCGTGGACGCAAATTTACGGGTGAAACGTCGTCCGTCTCATGTTCGCCGTTCCCAAATATGAGACAGGCGACGCGTCACCCGCCGATTTCCGTCCACGCATTCATGTCGTGTGAAGCGAGAATCGATGCCCTGTAAAGGTAAACTCTAAACCTTTCTGTCGCTCGAAAAAGACGAAAGATAGCCAGTATCGATGTTATTACATTCATGAAGTAGTTTTGACTGTCCTAAGCCGGCAAAGTATGAAGGGAAAGTTGGAATTCAGTCCACGCACCTTAACGCTCTATCACCAAACCGTAAACCGACATAAAGACGGCGCGAAGGCGAGTGTACGAAGCGAGCGTGCCGCGGCAGCGGCCACCGAGAGCCAGATGTAACAATTATTTAGCAGTATCGGCAATCTGTGGACGGTTTACAATATCGCAAATTTTATGATGACAATGATATAATTTCAAATTCACCTGTATACAGAGTCATACAATCAATTTTATACATTAATAATTTTTGTATATTTTGAGTCATCTATCGTAATAAATATCCTTATGAAATGAATGAATTGTTGGGAACTGCAGTCTGCATCGCGCAGGGTAAGAGTTTTCAACTGCCTTGCTGAGGCCCCGGGTTCGATTCCCGGGTCAAAACAAACATTTGTGTGATCCACAAGTGTTTATTTCCAAAGTTCAGGTATTTTCTATGTATAAAATGTATGTATTTATATTTCAAGCATGTTTGTCATAGCCAAAGGCAATACAAACCTAGACAACGCTTTACCGGGGTTACGCTCTCACGGACTTTAAGTACGTACTACGACTGCCATACCGGCTGGCCCTCCCTTTTATTCACATATCTTTATTTCGCTCGGTCATCGAATCAGGCGATAAGGGGTCCCGACATGATCAATTGGCAATTGTCAAGCACGTAGAATTTCATGTGCACGTATACGTCGATGCACACACACATACAAAGCAATCACGCACACTAAAGCAACTTCCATTCATATTTAACGTGATTGACAATTGCAAGGCATGATCGTGTCGGGAGCCCATTATATTGTCAAGGCGTGGTATTGAAGGAGCCCATAGGCACTAAACTGCCTCCTTTTTGAAGTAAAATTTCTTTAGGCGCGACTAGGGAGTAACTCGATTTTTTTTCTGACGGAAGTAACGCTTACTATTTGAATTTCGAAAACTACCATGAAAATCTCTTGACCTCGTGTCTGTGAACTCTGTGAGCGGTGTCTATGTGTGCGTAGCCTCAGCGAATTTAATATACAGTAGGTTTCCATCTGTACTATCTCGAATTTGCCGTCTAAGGTTGTATTGTCTTTGGTTATAGCACAAGCTTATATTTGCTTAATTTGGGCCAGGTGGCGTTTTTTTGACAATGTCTCGAAAAATATATATAAAATAATATGTAAACAGATTTTTTAAATAATATGGGCTAGTGAACAATGATAAAACTGTTTACATGTTATTGTAATTTATGGTTTGCGATACTGTGATTAGTTTTAAATAATTATATACCTTTTATTATTTCCATGTACAATTGTGAATTTTGATCGGTAGTCTAATGGTCGCCACACACGTTCAAGCATACTTGCGCAAGTTTAGGAGCCTTCCACACGAGCGAGAAAACTCCGGCGATTTAATCGTCATGCCACTTATTTCTATACACTCTTTGTGAACGTGTCTACACACGGGCAATATTATCGCGACAAAAGATTGTATGGAAATACGTATAAAGCGATAAATACATCGTCGTGATTCACTCGCTCGTTTGTACGGCCCCAAGACTTGCGTAAATATGCTTGAACGTGTGTGGCGATCATAATATTATAATAATATATACTACCCTTTCGCTCTAAGTTTGCCGCTGGCGTAGAAGCGTATACCCGATTTTTTATTTAGACGAAGTAAATTGACAGTAGCTAATGTCATTTCGTCATAGAAAATAAGCAACATTGTATGAAGGAGTGACATTAATTGCTGTCAATTTACTTCGTCTAATTATAAATTCAACTTTAGTATGGAGCCGAGCGGCAAACTGAACGAGCAGTATGTGCAATTGCGTATCTACGAGTATAATATGTATATAATTCTTCTGTGCATGTGACTGAACCCCTCCTTAACAGCTGAACTGAATTTGATGATTTTTTTTCTGTATGTTCCAGTGAATACATAATATGTGTGGACGCGGTAACTGGCGAGGCATTTGGTTATTTACCCCGTGTACAATTACGTAGTAGACAGTAGTTGATAAATTATGTCGAGTACCTACCTAAAGTCGAATTTTTAATTAGACGAAGTCAACTGACAGCAGCTTATGTCACTTCGTCATACAAATTAAACAACATTGTATGAAGAAGTGACATTAGCGGCTGTCAATTGACTTCGTTTAATAAAAGAATCGTCTTTATGTAATTCAAATTGGTGCCGCAGTGATTCTATGAAAGTAGTTTATATTAAGATTTTCTTGTCTGATAAGGGACTGCTCACACTTATTCAGCTTATTGTGGTTGGTATATCGAACTGGCGCGCTGGGGTCCTGGGTTCGATCCCCGAGTCGGACCAAATATTTGTGATGATTTGTACTCGTAATTGCCTACGGGAAGTTAAAAAAAGTAAAAGAATGGTCTTGAGTTTTATTGCCAGGTTCTTCTCTCCAGCTCTACCTATTGCATTGCGAATCTGGCAGTAAATGTAAAAGCAATCATTTTGATGTTCATGAGTGTTACTTTGTGACCAAATTAATAAATAAAGATTTTTTAAAAGCGTAAGAAAAAAATAGAAATACGGCATAAGCTGAATAAGTATGAGTTGTTTCTGTGTCAATAATATAAAGGCGACCAAAGTTACCTCAAAGGCACAGTAAATGTTTTAGAAGTATATGACAGCTGTCATTCTGATATGGTCTTTATTCAAACGAGATACGGTTTGATTTTCATACTTACTAGGATTCCTTTAAGCAGAATGGTCGCCTCTATATTCTTGATACTCATCGTACTCATCGTACATACATGCAAATTATATCAACCCAATGTCGTCTGATGACTAAAAAGTACAACGTAATTTTAAGATATCATATAAACGTGAGAATTATTTTCTCCTAAATTAGAGGTTTAAACCTCTGTCGTTTTTTTTGCTGCCGTTGCATATGAAAAATGTTTAGTGAAAATCCTTACTTCCACTCCGTGCAACTCAATGGATGAACCATTGTTCTTTATACAAGATAAATAGGAAAAAATTAAAACGTTGCTTTACATCAGTCGTGCTACATCTACCAGCATCGGTTTGCACTTTCTTACGGGCTCCGGAACGCCTCACCAGTCTGTCTGATAAATCCCTAAGAAAATGTGAAGCGGTCAGATGTATTTCAACCTATAACGGCATTTTAGTCATCGGAAGGCAGCTAAGCGGGTTCTCATTTCATCCTATTAGTACTGGTCTAAGATCCTGCTATAGAACGACCTTCACTGAGCTGGTTAATGGATGAAAATAATTTTACATTCAATGAAATGGCAATAAATAAATTGCAAATGAGTTGCTTTAAAAAAATCAGTCCAGAATATGATTAATCAAGAATTTTAAAAAAAACATTTCACTGGTGATCAATGAAATAATCAATGGTAGATTCAATGAAACAATCTTTATATTTTGATTAACTTGAATTCATTAACTAGACCGTTGTAAGTTACTAGTATCGGTTTACCTGTTCATTCTTGCGTACCCAAGAGTTGTGACGGGAATAAAATCGACAACCTAACATTTGCATATCCTATGGGCGTTGTACTTTCAATTGGTATGGAATGTATCTATTATCCAAATCAGTGAAATGTATTTTTTTTATTTATCATATTCTGGACTGAATTTTTTTAGGCAACCCATTTGCAATTTATTTATTGACATTTAATAGAATATAAACCTTTCATTCATTAACCAGCTCGGTGAAGGTCGTTCTATAGCGGGATCCCATACTATACGTGTTATTTTATTTTTTCTCATCTTTCATTGTACATTTCATTCCACATTCATGTAAATAATCATTAGCTTCATAGCATATTTCTATTCTATTCTTCCACTGTCGAGCAATGTATTGACAAGTAGTGGCAGCTAAATAAGCAGCTTTTTTTCGGTTTTCTTGTAGTAAATGCCATTTGACTAACCTCACTTAAGGCTTCTATCAAACAAGCTTGTTCAGAAAATACATACAGCTTGGCAAAAAAGATTAGTAAATATGTAATGGAGGCGACTCATATGGTAACCCGTTAAAAATAATATAATAAAATAAATCATTGTTTATTTTCCGATAATGTGGTACTTCATTTAATAACTGACATACTTATATGGTATTTTTGACAGCTTATGGCCAACATGCAAAATTTCGTTTTCTTTGCTAGATTTTTTGCCAAGCTGTACCTTTCTCATAAACCATAACAATTTCTCACAAACCATCTACCTTTTCCAATGATAGGGCTAACGCTAGAATGACTTTGATAATTGAACGTAAAACTCCATATAAATGATATAATGTAGATCGATAAAAGTTTCTTGCGCTCAATGACTTCTTTTTTCCACCTCAAAAATGCTTAATACGCTTAAAGAAATTTTCTCCTTAAAAGAAAGACAGAGATAGATAGATATTCTTTATTATAACACCAATTGAGGATAATAAAATTGTACAAAAATAAGAGAATTTTTGTTTTAGGTCATTATGAGAAAGGCACAAACTGCGACAGAACTATATTTAGGTAATGGTCATCTATTTTTAATTTTAATTGTCATTACTGGCAATAAGAAAAGTATGGCTGTGAGTTTTATTGCCAGGTTCTCTTCTCTCAGACTCTAGCTTTGGCTTTGAGAATTTGGCAGTAAATGTAAATATAATCTATAATCTTGACGTACATAAGTGTTAATTTGACATCTATATTCTCATTCATTTTCATTAAAGCTAACTGCCCATAATTTTCAGACAAGAAAATGATTATTACCATTAATCAAGTATGATTGACGCCAATTGCCTATAGTAATTATTATAGTGAAAAGATTTGTTTTTTAGCATGCTCCGAAACTACCCACTACACCGATTTAATTTTTTTTTATCAAATTAAAGCTACATTTTTACCGAGTAGCTTAGGCTATATTTTATTCCCATATTCCCAAAGGAACGGGAACTACACGGGGAGACCTCATGACGTCTGCTAGTATCGTCCTACTTAACATTCACAATTGTACACTTGTGTAAAAATTTTAAATATGTATACTACCCGTTCGCTCTAAGTTTGCCGCCTCCCATACTACGCCTCTACACCAGACTCTACGCCAGTGGCAAACTTAAAGCGAACGGGCTATACTTAACATTTTTTGTTATCATTATTATAGTCAAGCAAGTGTCAGAACACATTTCGCCTTTCGCATTTTGCCGTATTTCTATCCTCTTCTTACCCTTTGAAACATCATTAATCAGGGCGAGACACACAGCATGTAGCGAATGAATTCTTTCGTGTCCACGCTGGCGAACGTGCACTGCTGTGTATCTTCACATACACAATAATAAGGTGAAGAATGCAATCTCATGTACCTATCTACTTTAATTTTCACACCTACTTTTGGCTATGCACACTCGCGCTCTGTCAAGTATCGCAATTACTATTAAAATCCTCTGGCATTGTGCCGGAATTCCGTGAGCGGTGTCTATGTGAGCGTAGCCCGAGCGTACTTTGTATGTAGATTGCCTTCTGTTTCTTTTTTATACTACTAAGGTGTCAGACAAGCATACGGCCCACCAGATGTACTATAGTGGTGGTCATCGCAGCCTATGGACGTTTGCAACACCGGAGGCCCTTCACACCCCTTTTGAAGAACCCCAAACTGTACTACTTATTTTGTGATCTCTCGCTCTGATTACTGATGTTTTACAGCGTAAGAAAGAGATAGAAATACGGCAAAAGGTCATCGATAAATGTGACTTGACCCGAATGTAATGAATGTACATAGTTGTAAGTAGGATATGTTATGGGCTAGATAGTTTTTAATTCCGGGTAACTGATATACTTGCCATGCATTTCGTGACAATATTTTAAAAAAATATTTCTCTACATACAAATAATTTGAACAACGGGGTATGTTAATATTCATTCCATAATAATTATTGTATGAATATTAAAATACTTCAGTCTGAAGGTATCTTATCTAGACGCATTTTTTTCTGCATGATATTTGTAATAAATCAACGATCAAGTGCTCTCTACAATGTGAAAGCTTCAAAATGTAATACTAATGTGGGATGGACTGATTAAAAGTAGTTAAGTTTACATCAGGTTATTTTTATTTTTTATACTCACCCCAACTATGCTCTATTTCTTCATATGCTTCAAACCTACAAATATAAATATTTGTGGACATTCACACACAACATCATCTAGCCCAAATTAAGCTAATATAAGCTTGTGCTATGGGATCTAGATGACTGATAGACATGCTTATATATTTCTAAATACATACATATTATACATAGAAACATTTGTGGATGACGCAAATATTTGGATCGACCCAGGAATCGTACCCAGAACCTCCTGCGTCGCAGGCGGTATCACTACCGACTACGCCACAGAGGCAGTTCATGACCGACTTTCATTGTCAGACAGCTGATGTTTATTATAAAAAGTAACTTAGACTAGGTATGTACCTACACATTTATTTTAGAAGAAAGTTACTTACGCGATATAAAATTTAAAGAGGCGAAGTCGTAGGGGCACAGCTAGTCATAATTAAAAGAATACGTGTAAGATACTGCCTAATATACTTGTCTGGTGTACGACTTCGCATCCAGTAATGCCGATTATAATAAGAAGCAATAAACAAACCTTTGTCGAAGATTTTCTGGAAACCTTCCAAATGCTCGTTCAAAAAGTTCACATGGTCTCCAATTTTGAGTTTCTGAGCTTTTGCATATCTCTATCAGCTCTATCTATTTGATATTGAAATATATGGCACGCCGCAAGTGTAAGTTCTGCTGAATACGCTGAGCCTTTGATTCCCAAAGATTTAAATAAAATAGTGCCCTCACCAAGTCGAGCCATAGCGCGGCGGTGAGCGGCACGGCCGTACCATCTTTTCTTGAACCCACTCAGGCCATTTTCGACCTCCTATTTTATTCCATACATACATACCGGGTATGGAATAAAATACTTTTGTTATTTTAAGTGGGCCTCGTTTGTTTGAAGTAGGATTTAATTATTGTTATTATCAAAGTGGGCTTCGTCTGTATGGAGTAGGCTCCATACAGACGAAGCCCATTTTGAAATCTCCCTGGTGGCCTGGTTCTCCGTCCCCGGTTCTGTCGTTTTTTGAAATAAAATTTCTTTAAGCGCGACCTAGGGAGTAACTCAGATTTTTTTTCTGACGGAAGTAACGCTATTTGAATTTTCCGCTATTCAAAATTCGAATGAATGATACTATAATATAACATTTGATGCCGTCAATGGCAAAGACGTTTTACTTCAATCGCGCGCGAACGCACTTTTTTTAGGAGTAGCTTTAGGAATAATCGCCTCTACCATCTTCAGGACTCCATTTTCATGATTTTCACCTACCAATTTATTTATGTTTAAATCCTAACTGACACCGATCATGGTAAGCTTTGGCGACATCAAGCTTTTGGGGTCCTCTATTAGTGTAAAGACCCCGCATGGGTCACCCTTCGGAACCACGATCGATCCACATTTGTTAGTCTAAAAAGGCAATATAGCGCGTTTCATTCATAATCTGATTCATTTGGAGATTGGTTTATTAAATTTATCATCTGCAATTCATTTCAAAACTCAATCATAGACCTTATTCTTACCATTCCTGGATTCTCCGTGCGGAAGCCGGATCCATACTCCCCTTGGGCGTCTGGGACTTGCGACCCATTTGAGTAGGTTTAGGGTGGTCACCTTTATATATGCATAAAGGCTCACCTTCCACCGTCAGCAATGTTTATGAAACGTACCATGTTGCCTTCTTAGGCCCGCAGGTTGGGCAGGCTCCTGAGGTGGTTACTTCAAACTGGCACTTGAACCCCCATCGGCGGGCGCCCCATACAGCCATAATAAACTCCACTTAGCGCTTACTAGTCCCCCTGCTGCAGCCAACATCGCCCTGGGCCGGTGCTGTGCAGCTGTTGAACCACCAACGGTACCAACACACTAGCATCGACCTATGAGCGGTATTAGTCCGAACTCGACCGCTCTACTGGTCCCCCATTGTATAAATAAATATTCACGGACATCTCACACAACGCTATCTGATCCCAAAGTAAGCTAGGAATAACCTGCTTGTGTTATGGGTATCAGATCACGGATATTAATACTTATATACTTGTAAATACATACATATTATACATAGAAACACCCAGACTCTTGAGACAAACATTTATGGGTCACACAAATATTTGTCTCCGGTGGGAATCGAACCCACGACCTCCAGCGCCGCAGGCGGTATCACTACCGACTCCACCACAGAGGCAGTCGAGTATAGATTTGTATTAGAATACATTCCGAACTCGGCAGCAGCGTCGCGACTGCACTCAGTACTGTCGCCTTACCGCCGCGACAGCAATGCTGCTTGCAGTCGACTTCGGACTCATGCCGTCACCATGTGGGTACCTAAATGCGTCGGCGCCTTGTCTGATGGTTAGCAGATGAGGTTGCTAGTTTATTTTTTAGCTTAGTTTGTGCTAGACGGCGCTGCTGTTGAAAAATATTCTACCACTAGATTTACCAATACTCAAGCTAGATTAACACATGACATTGCTTCAGAAGACAAATATTTCGGGATATCTTGCTGCTGACAATATAAGATGTGGCTCTGGTGCAGCAGTGGAGTTTAGAAATGGAGGCGTTCAAGCATTAAGTTTTTTTTTTTTTTTTTTTATACTACTTAGGTAGCAGACAAGCTTACGGCCCACCGGAAGGTTGGTAACCGTAGCCTATAGACGTTTGTAACACCAGAGGTGCTACACACGCGCTGCCGACCCGGGTGCAGGTTGTGACGACCCACAGTTGAAATTTTTCAAGCCACCCATAAGGCCTTCAACTTGGCTTAACGACTGTCATTTTACTGACAACCGGGACCAACGGCTTATCGTGCCTTCCGAAGCACGGAAACGCTCGTAAATAAATGTCACAAAGTGGTCCACGTGGTGGTCACCCATCCATATCCGGCCACAGTAAATGTTGCTTACTGCAGTGATCGTTTACAGAACACTGAGTCCGCGGGGCCACGAGCGCTTCAAAAAAGTAACGCAACTTAGGGAGAGGCGGTAAAACATTACGGTGTTTTTGGTTACGGGGCGTTACAGGGTATAAAAAAAACATTCTAAAATCTTCGAAAATTGCCTTACATAATACTTGAACGCCTCCAAAGTCAAACCAAAGTTAAATAGTCGCTATAATGGCATGAAAAAAAAGTCGAAAGTAATTTTTTTAGGTTTATTGTAAAGTCATAGTACTAAGTTTACAAGTAGGGTTCAGGGAATTCAAAGGTGACTTCGCGCCCCGTGAGTTTCTTGTAAACCGACTGGAAGGTGTCCACCTGAAATGAGGAAATATTACTTTTATCAGCTGTTTATTCTATAAAAAAAATCTAGTAGCAGATTCGAATTCTTTTCAAAATGAAACAGCGTCATCGTGAATTCTTTGATGAACTTCAAGGTCACGAAGTAGAATTTCGGCGTATATGTCATTGCTATGCATATAAATAGGCTCCAATAGGGGGGCGCTTTTACGTGTAAGGGTGTGTTTCCATTGACGCGGAGTGGAGCAGGCTGAGCTGCTCCACTCCGCGTCAACGGATTGGACGTCCACTCCGCCCAGCACCGCGTCTGTAAAGACGCACCCTTAATGAGGCAATGGATGCGTAAGGTGTCTGTTATGGCCGATCTAGACTCTCTTGGAGGCGACAGGAGGCGAGGCAAGTGTGAATCGTGAGCTATCAACCATGTGGCTATATGCCATTATTTGGGCATATTATGTGTGTTAGCTGGTCAAGTAATTAAGTCAGGAAAATGTATTTCAAGTAGCTCTCGCCATAGTTGAATACAAGAATTCATTACAGGAGGACAATACCATAGTGATTCTCCAGCCATTATTTATATACAACTTGCCTATTTCCTCAAAAAAAAAAAGTAGAAAGCTTAATAGGTTTGATTCTTTGCCAGTGGTGCGAGGCTACTCTGTGTAGGTGATATTGACTAAACACACAGCAGTCTAGACTATAAATAAGTAGCTTAAAAACTGCTTCACTTGTCTTTTAGGCTTGTCAAACTCCATATTATTTTTGGCGCATCTCTAGTTTGTGAAACTCTAGGGAAGTGAATAAATATGAATGTAAAATATCTCATTGTTCAAAATTAGGCTAGCTACATACATATAATCATGCCTTTCATCCCCGAGGGAGTAGGTAAAGGCATATTATGGATTTACCACTGTTGACCGAAATTCATTCGATCATTTGACGTGGGACCGAAAAAACATTAAGGCATTCTACTTCTGATCGAATGAACAATTGACCAAAAGAGTTTTTATCTAACAAACATTTGGTACTTTTACTACTGATCGAATGAACGTTTGGCCGAAAAACAGTTGACTAAAGAATATTTTAATAAATAAAAGCGAAATAAGTAGAATTCGGTTCTGGCACTCGCCGGCCGCTGCCGCGGCACGCTCGCTTCGCTCGCTCGGCTCGTGCGTTGTGGTCGCAGTTCTAACCTAACCTAGCCATTTTGATTCAGCCCCTGTTAAAATATTATTTAGCCAACTGTTTTTCGGCCAAACGTTCATTCGATCAGTAGTAGAAATACCAAATGTTTGTTTGATAAAAACTCTTTTGGTCAATTGTTCATTCGATCAGTAGTAGAATGACCTAATGTTTTTTCGGTCACACGTTAAATGATCAAATGAATTTCAGTCAACAGTGGTAAACCAGCATATTATATGCCCACATTTCGTCGTTTTAGATATTGTCCCACATAATAGATGGTGAGTCATATTGCAGAGTTGATAAGGACAGGCGAAGGATGTTACTGCCTGCTGTTGCAATCTTTCAAGTCGTCCGTAAAGGCCTTCGACTTGGCTCAACAACTGCCATTTTACTGGCAGCCGGGACCAACAGCTTAACGTGCCTTCTGAAGCATGGTAGAGGCAAAGATTACTGTTAAATTGTATCCTCCCTTTATATGTCATGTGAATGCTCACCTTATGTTCAATGGTGGTCTGTTGGTTCTTGTCTAAGTGCACCTTGATGATCTGTGAGCCGTCCAGCTTGATCCTGATGCGCTTGCCTACGATCTCAGCGGGGAACACCAAATCTTCAAGGATAGCATCGTATACTGATGTCAACGTCCTGTAAGGTAAATATTGACATTGTAAATCTCAGATTATTACCCAACTGCGAATTAAAAGGAAAGGGTAATGTTTTTCTTCTTTTTACAAAATTCTCCTGTCCTCCCTATTACACCTTCTGACTAAAACTTTCTAGTAATGTTACACAGTAATTTAAGAAATATTGTTTTATTTAACTGATCAATCAAATCACTCTGTTATAGCTGTGCAGCAGTCCACTGCTAGACATAGGCCTTATGCCACAACACCCAGTGCCGTTTGAAATGAATGTACATCAATGTCTAACCCACTTGTTGCTACTTGTCTTACAGAATAGAGGGGACGGATATAAGTGTATTACAAATATCAATATGTACAGTAGCCAACAACAACAACCCGCTCCAAGTAACTCCAAGTAAAGTTGCAACTAAAAAAACTTTAACGTTAACTGGATATGGAGGGTCTGAAGGCAGTTTCTTCATGGATAATATTGAATTTCAGTCGCATCGCAGTAGGATAGGAAATTCAACCCCAACTCTTTTGGGAAAAAAGTGTGTGCGTGTAATCTTTACGCATGATTGAAGTAAGACTTCTTTGCCATTGTCGGCATCAAATGTTATATTATTATCATTCATTCGAATTTTGAATTCAAATTCAATTCAAATAGTAAGCGTTACTTCCGTCAGAAAAAAAATCTGAGTTACCCCTAGTCGCGCCTAAAGAAGTTTTACTTCAAAAGGCTCAGATCATGAAAGTAGACTAATGGCAAATGCTTACCTTGATCTGGGCCTCTTCTGTTTGTTAGCTACGCGTGTCTTGTGGCTAGGCTTGGGGAGAATCTTACGGTCTCCAACAAATACTACGTGTTTACCGCTGAACTTCTTCTCAAGTTCACGCACAAGGCGGATCTGAATCTTCTGGAAAGCCTTCAATTTGGGCATGGGCACATAGATGATTATAGACTGGAAATAAAGAAATAAATAGATTAATACCTTAGGTAATTAATAGATTAAGAAGTTATACCAGATGTTGTTAAGTGTGGAATAAATAAACACAAAACAGTTTTTCAAAATTCTGACAGCATATATGTAGTCAAGGCGGTTGATTTTGACACAAAATGATAAGTTAATCGGTAATTATTTAACAAATAGAATCTAAATCTATCAAGAACAAGGTCCGACCAAGAACTACGTAGCTTATAGGTACCAATTCATTATCATTGTATAAATGAATTCTATTATCGGGACCCACTGTTATCCAATGTTTATGTATCGAAAACATTTGTTGCAGCGATCCTCAAATATTTGCAAATGTCACAATGTAATATTATTCAATGACTGATTGTTGATCAACACAACAGTTTCATACTCATGCTCTAAAATACTACTTGTATTGACAGTGATGCGACTGCAATTGAACCTTAGAGTTAAAACGCATGTTTGAATTGTATTTGGTTGGAAATACGTTTATCTTCAGTTTTAAATGTTTACTATTGACAGACCATACCAACACATTGTGTTATCATTGTTTGTCAGTCATTAATGACCAAGGCATGTTGGTCATTAATGACGTGTTGACGCCAATGTGTTCATTTATGTTCACATGTATGGTACAAAAAGATCTGTAATATTTACATATAGATGAAAAGCAGGCTGTGCCTATTAATCCCAGATCTAACTGGGGTTGAGGACATAGTTTTATAAATCCATAATGACACTTTTTTAATAATTATGAACACATCAACATGTGTGATTGACAACATCAGTTTTGGGCATGGTTGACAGAAATTCTTTATTTTCATTAACATGTTTATTCTACAAGGTGGTAAAGGTCATGATGACAAAATAAAGGCTTACCTTTTTGTTGTGTAGTTCAATTTCCTTAGCCTTAGTAATGTACAACTCCCTAAGTTGAGCCTTTAAGTCAGAATTAGTTTCCAACTCGACCAACGCCTGCGAGATGGAAGTCTCGAAGGAGTCGGCCTCAGCGGCGCCAGCTTTGATGATTTTAGTACTCATCTGCAAAGTTTAAACACCGATAAACCACACAGAACTTTTAGGTTAGGAAATGTAATTTCCTAGTTTTAAACAACGGCACTTCACTAAAAACTTTCGTTACGAATGTGTGTTTATGTTAAATACAAGCACTTTACTTTATTGTATCAACAAAAGTAAATTACAGTAGACTTTCAATAATCAAAACAACGTTGAACAGTGGATACGAATTTGTCATCACATTTTATCGGAGTAATCATTACCGTTATACAAAAGAAATTAGCGTGAGTACGTTGAAGAATAAATGCAGAAATAGAAAAACGTATTATTTAGATCATAAAATACTTAAATACGTAAAAATTATCTTAAAATTCAAATGGACGACTACCTTGAGAACTAAACAGGGGGAGAAAGAGACAGACAACAAGACAAGTGCTGTCAACGCACAAAATAGTTAACCATAGACAATATATAGAATTCTGTAAATTTGACTCGGCTTCTTGCAGTTCTTGCTTGGTTATAGGGTCCCGACACGATCAATTGGCAATTGTCATGCCTTACGTGATTGAAGATCTCACTTGAAGGATGAATGAGGAATGTTCATATGTACAGTTTGTCTTTATAGTCGTGAAATGAATGTTTGAGGAACTGAAAATAGTTATGTGTGTGGCAACACTGGCAACAAGAAACATATGTACGTCAGTTGTCAATGCTATCGTCGTATTTCGTTTACTCTCTCACGTAACTTTAATGTTTGGATTAAACTGCAACAAATTGAGACCAAACTACGCATAAAGGTTTGAGAAATGAGTAAAGAAAATCGGAGTGGTGCGCAGGAAGTGATTTTTAAAGTTTTCCAGTGATGTTTCGCGGAGTACCAATCTGGGCAATAGTTGTGGGATTTTGAGGATGTTTATGAGCGAACAGCATCTTTGGTGGGTATGTAATCGTGTTATTGTTTGTTTTGAATCTGTCCGAAGTTACAAATTTACTGAATTTACGATTTGGAGACAAAAAAAAGGCATTGTTTGCATATTTTTAGGTTAGAATCTTAAACTTACAATCTACCTATAATGTAAGTCAGTGGTTAGAACAACATGGTTATTTTATAGTACGACCTTCATTTTTGATACTCATTTCAATCTGGTTTTCCACCAATTTTTATTTTGAATTAATTGCTTCATGTCAATAGTTTGTTTCCAATATGTAATTAATTTTCTTTTTTTACTCTTTTCAGGAAAATCAGAGAGTACAGTTAGGCGAATAGTTAACGAAGGTTTTAATAATGAAGGAAAGTTTGAAACTCCTGGTAAACACAGAAAAGGTCGGCAAAGAAAGAAATTGACGATTTTAATATTTGAGCACTGCGCCAAAAAAATCCTTGTCAGATGGGGGAAAGTTACAGATAAAACATGTAATTACATGATTGTGGCAAAGCAATTGGGACTGCTAGGCACCTGCTGGTGGGTTGTAAGACGCTATTAGACCGGGGCTTCTGGATCTGGTTCAATAACTTTATTCTGGATCTGATTCAATAAAACAGAAACAAAATAAAAAATGTATAATGTGTTTTATTTATTAACTCACAAGCTGATGCCCGCAGCTTCGCCCGTGTCGAATTTGTTGTCGTTCCCGCTTCCCGTAGGAACTTATTCCTGGGATGAAAAGTAGCCTATGTGTTATTCCGGACTATAATGTATCCCTGTACCAAATTTCAGCCAGATCAGTTCAACTGTTCGAGCGTGAAAGAGTCTCACATCCACACTCATAAGCTTTCGCATTTATAATATTTGTATTGTTCCCGTCCCCGCTTCCTGTAAGAACTTATTCCCGGAATAAAAAGTAGCCATAGTTATTCCAGATTATAATGTATCTCTGTTCCAAATTTCAGCCAGATCCCTTTAACCGTTCGAACGTGTACGAGTAATAAACATCCACACTCACAAACTGTCGCATTTATAAGATTTTACTCGGAACGAACTCCTCGTATCAAAATCATTTTGGTCGTACTATATAGGGTTGCATACATGCATTCAGCAGCGCCCTCATTTAATTTCACGACTTTATAGACAAACTGTATGCAAAGTTACTTGAAACTTAGTTTCAGTAAAGCTTTTATACATACAAATACACTAGTTTTTGTTTTATTTAAAAATACCCAGTAGTTTTGATTTTACATCATTCAAAGTTCGCGAAAATTTGTTGCCCCGCTAACGGATGTGCCACGCAGTTTCCGCTCGAGCGAAATCTAGGTGCGGCGCGGCGAGCGGAACGATCAAATGTACTGAGTTGTATGAAGCATGCCATGACCCGCCACTCCAGCGAATCCGCGGCATAGACAGCGGTGTAAACTTTGGTTACTCACATGATATGCCATATCTTATTTCATAAAATATCTTCATTTCACATTAAGTAGACCGGTCCCAGGCTCAACTCAAATGAAACTTTGCTGCACAGAGATAATAACCAAAATAATGTAAGTACATTTATTATTGTTTAGAGTGCTTGTATACATGCTTGCATACAAAATTGAATATTCAACCAAACTGTCTCATTACATACTTTAAACACATAGTTAAACACGCATCATATTCACTATATCGATTACAGCATAATAGTACTAACACGTCTAAAGTAATAAACACAAATACTCATACACGAATCCATCTTATACACATTATGTTATATATACACTATTCAGATTACGTCTTGATAAACAAGAAGTACCTTCAACACTTTATGTGCAATTATTATGGAATAATTTGGAGAAATCAAACTATCAATTTTGAAATTGGAGCAATGATTTTCTACCATAACTACAACTGTTTTGATTATTATAGCACAAATCTGAGTGAATATACCAAAAATGTTGCACACTTACTGCAAACTTCGACAGAGCGCAACCCAAGTCATGATTCATTGTTTTATTGGTCTGGCCTCTATAGTGCTAACATATTGACTAACAAATATAATAGTATACCTATTTGCAATCGTTCCCTATGTAGCGAGGGTGAAACCTTTGTTTGTTGTTGTTCCCTTGGTAGCGTCACCACTGCGATTGATATTTAAAATTCGATCGCAACGTTAACATTACTGTAACGGAAGAATTGGATACAGCTGAACAGACTGAATGCATACTCCTTGGAGACACATATCTCTGCTCAGGACTGCTTGACTATAATCTAAGAACTCATAACGCAATAATAATGATAAGTCTTAATGTTAGAAGTATTAATCATAATCTTGACATCGTACTGGCCTTTATTTCCGCCCTAAATATGCATATAGATGTTATTGTTTTATCTGAGTGTTTTACAAATTTAAATAAACCCCCTCCTGACATAAATGACTACATTAAGTATTGGACTAAGACTAGCATAAATAAAAACGATGGTGTGGTAGTATATGTGCGTAATGTACTAGTGTCATATGCCTGGGAGCCTGACTTTCAGGAGGGTAATTGCTTAGTTGTATCTATTAATCCAGATTATACAATTATTTGCTCCTATCGTCCGCCTTGTTTTAGTAGTTCTGAGCTCTACCTGGAATCACTCAATGGCGTATTAGAGAATATTCGTACAAAGAACATCATCTTCACCGGGGATATAAATATTGATACACTACCTGAAAATTTTTCTGTTGAAGCTCAGGACTACATTAACTTGATGGCTATGCATGGACTTATACTTGGAATTGACAAACCTACGCGCCTTCCTACCATGACATGTCTTGACCACATCATGATTAAATGCACACATCCTTGGAAGACCGTCGTATTTGAGCAGCCTATTACTGACCACCGTCCGGTGCTACTATTCATTGATGACCGTAAGGTTTCTAGAAGGACCATTGCACACACTAAGATAGTTATAGACTATAAAACAATAAAAGATTCAATAAATAAGTTATCCTGGAATGATCTTTATCAAGCTACTGATGTCAATGTTGCATCGGAGATAATAGTGACTAATGTGTACAATATAATTAGGGACAATACCAACTCTGTGCGAAATTTCAATAGATATAGACCACTTAAACCGTGGATAACGAAAGGCATAGTGAGATGCATAAGGAAACGAGACAAACTACACAGAGCCACAGTGAAGGCGCCAAACAATATACATCTTAAGAACCGCTACAATACATATAGAAATACATGCAACTTTATAATCAAAGACCTTAAGAGACAATACTATCAAGAAAAACTGAATAAAAGCAAGGGTAACATCAAGGAAACTTGGAAAATCATGAAGGAATTTTGCGACATGAAAAAGACTTGCGAGCCATCTGTAGACCTATTAAATATTGATACATCTCCGACAGAGTCACTTGAAAAGGTGAACAATTATTTCACTGGTGTTGGAGCTGCACTTCCAAATAAATTGTTATGCAAAATGAATGTAACTGAACAAGAACTGTCCCGTAAGGCCACTATTAATACGTCACCACTCAACTCCATGTCATTCGTGCCAACAGATCCCTATGAAGTTCGGAGTATAATCTTAGGACTCAGATCCCATTGTTCACCTGGATTGGATAAAATCACGCCAGAGATTTTGAAACAAAATGTAATTACTCTGGCCCCACCAATTGCCTTTATATGCAATCTGAGTCTCGTTACTGGGTCTTTTCCAGCTAAACTTAAAGGAGCCGTTGTTTGTCCAATTTTTAAATCTGGCAACAAAAATGAGCCAAACAACTACCGCCCGATCTCCCTGCTATCAACAATATCTAAAATACTGGAGAAAATTGTAAACAAGAGAGTTGTGAAATATCTAGAACAAAATCAACTCCTTAGTGATCGTCAATTTGGCTTCAGAGCAACAAAATCAACTGAAGACGCCGTCATGATGCTAACTTCAACTGTAGTATCGTATATAGACCAAGGTCATAAGTGCTTAGGGGTTTTTCTAGACCTACAAAAAGCATTTGATACCGTCTCTATTCCAATTTTAATAACTCGGTTGGAGAATGTTGGTATAAGGGGGATAGCTTTGGACTGGTTCACCGATTATTTGACTGATAGGTATCAGCGCGTCAGAGTGGAGGAATATGAAAGTACCGACTCTACTTACAGATATGGCGTACCCCAGGGCTCCACACTAGGGCCTACCCTATTTCTCATTTATTTAACAGAGCTGTGCAGAGAGTCTAACTTGCTATTCCTAGATCTTCTTATGTTTGCTGATGATACCGTGTTGATTTTTCATGGTCCAACCTGGAATACGGTACTTGAACTGGCGGAGATTGGATTGGCAGGGGTGACCTCTTGGCTGGAAAATAGCCTTCTATCATTAAATGCCAGTAAGTCAAAATATATTTGTTTCAGCAAAACTACTGTGGGTCAGCCGTCGGGGTCACACATTCTAAAAATTCATACATTCCCGTGTAACAGGAGAGCCGTTCGCAGAAACTGCGAATGTACGACACTTTCTCGCTCAACATCTGTTAAGTACCTAGGTGTTATGCTGGACGCTCAGCTTTCCTGGACTGTGCATATCAAGTCAATAACAGCTAGAGTCAGAAAGCTAGTTTACATCTTTAAAAACTTGCGCACAGTGGCTACTGGTGCAATACTTATACAGACCTACAAGGCATTGTGTGAATGCATTTTAAGATATTGCATCTGCGCATGGGGTGGTGCGGCGGGTACGCATATGATGGGGGTTGAGCGAGCGCAGCGTTTGGTGCTTAAGGTACTGCTATATTTACCATATCGCCAGCCAACCACATCAGTTTACGAATTGGCGGATGTACTATCGGTAAGAAAAATATTTGTAAAGGAAATTTTACAAAGGTACCATAAACGAACTGTTCCACTGCTACCTACTTCACAAAAGCGTAGAGAGCGATGCCCCGTACCTCGAACCAGATCTGCATTTGCTCAAAGGCACTACAGTTTTTTGGCTCCCCATGTTTATAACAAGTGTGATAAGGTACACAAAGTCCGTAAATTTAATAATACAAAATTTAAAAAAGTTGTACTGGACTGGCTAAAATGTATGGACTATGACACTGTAGAGAATCTCCTAAAAGTGGTAAGTATATGACGCACCTAAATTACACACAAAATAACACACGAACATTCACACACAACACACAACACACACA
The DNA here is from genome assembly GCA_933228765.1 of Miltochrista miniata. Lineage (NCBI taxonomy): Eukaryota > Metazoa > Arthropoda > Insecta > Lepidoptera > Erebidae > Miltochrista > Miltochrista miniata. The sequence continues at coordinate 12,502,529 of OW121769.1, forward strand.
CAGACACACACACACACACACATACACAATTCTAAAATATGCATGCAAGCGCTATTTCCTTTGTAAGCTTTAGATTAAGTGTATTGTAAGTACTTACTGTAAACAATTTAAAATCATTGTCACCTTAGTGTTGGGGAAGAAACTTACACCTGCAACACAGTTTTTTACTAGCGCAGGTGTGAGGGAATTCCATTTTGTGATAAACCTAGTTTGTGTGTCAATAAAGAATATTACATATCATCAGGCAAAATGAAAAAAGACATAGTCGCTATTTTCTAAATATTAAGTGTGAGATAATAAATATATGGCTGAATAATATGATGACTGGAAATAAATATGAGAGAGGCCTATGTCCAGCAGTGTGGACTGCTATAGGCTAAATTGATTGATTGATTGAAATATTATTCCGCCAATCGCATTTTTATATGAATTTAGAAAGAATGCGATTAATTCAATATTCTCAAGGAATCACGCAGTGAATAGCACTTTTTTGTTCGAGACAAATAGTCTAAAGGTACGCTTCACAAATGTTCCACCGCTTTTCGGGAGCAAGAAATTTATAATAAAATTTTGAAATAATTGTGTATCGGTCCAGTCACGGGTTAGTCTGCTACCAAATTTCTTCAAGACAATTTAATATTACGCCCTTGCATCAACGACGCATTTATATGAATAAAATGTTATTTAAAAAAAAAAAATGAGTAATTCGCCAAAATTTCAAAATTTTCCTTAATTTCCATGACTTGATTTTTTTTTCTAAATTATGCCAACTTGACATTCCGTTGAATTGAAAAATATCAACAATTTTTTGAAGTGAAACTTCTTAAACGCCGTTGGAAAAAAAATTCCGTCACATTTTTTTTGGATTACGCGTCACATTTTTTCGTTACGCGCCATCTTTTTCTCGTCCCCACCACAGTCGATTCGAATAAATAGTACTTTCTTAAATGGCCTTAGTTCCTAAGGCTAAAATCTTTTGGACTTTGGAGTTTTGGACTTTTGGACTCTGGACTTTGGACATTTGGACTTAAGGAGTTTCGGATTTTTTAACTTTTAGACTTTTGGACTTTGGACTTTTGTCGTCCTTTGTCTCCTCGTCTCCTTACGGGGACGGCCCCAGTGTGGCAACGGGCTTTATCTCTAAACGAAATTGCGAGAGTCAGCTAGTATTAATTTTAATTGTTAACATAAAATGTAGTGGTTGCCAGTAAAATGACAGTCGTTAAACCAAGCAGGCAGTCACAACCTGCGCCTGTCCATCAAAACACAACATCGGTTCACCACCACGACAAATTCTAAAAAGGTAAAATGCGTGCATATAATATGCCACTGCCTACCCCTTCGGGGATAAAGGCGTGACCATATGGATGAATGGATGTTAACATAAAATTTTTACACCTACTTTAGTATGTTAACATAAAAATATAGTACCTAAGTACTTGCCCATAAGTTCCGATATATGAAGTTGATAAGTATTGAGTCTGTCTCTAATAAGTAGTTGTTTCTGTACTTCGTCCGTTGACAGTTAATATAGATAGATAATTCTTTATTGTACACCGATATTGTTACAAAAAAAAAACTATTGCAAGCACAATTCATAAGAAAATAATCAAATGTACATTGAGCGGCCTTATTGCTTAAGCCGATTTCTTTCAGGCAACCTTTGGATGGACATAAATGATACGTGCAACCAAGCAACGCGGTGTAGTCGACTAAAATAAAGTATTTAAACAAAACAATAGATACATACATTCAGAATTGAATAGACACACATAGTAGAATAGAAAATAATTCATAGGTTTCATTGATAAGTAGGAAGAAAATGATTTTTAACTAGGTTGGGTTTTAAAATGAATTCAGTGTTTGAGTCTGTTTAATATTCAAGGGGCAATGCATTCCATAGGCGAATGGCTTTAACTGTAATTGATTTGTCATAGTAATTGGTGGAATGCGTCGGCATATCCAGTCTCAAGTTTTCAGAGATCTTAATGTCATGGGATTATATCACTCAACCTTTGCGTTGCCTACTTTGAGTGTGTTGTGTTCCAAAATAAGTTTTTTGTTTCTCCCATGTACTTTCCTTTAGTCGAAAGTTACTTTCATCTTTTGCTGGTGTGTTTTAGGGCGTGGCCATTATTTGAGATATGGAACTTTGTGGAACCAACCACTTTGCCTTCGGTCGTGATGGTACTGAATGTTCTTTTCCGATATTAATAAATATAAAAGTGACACTCTTATACAATCGTATAATAAAAGAAATACTGTTTTAGTTAAGTTAAGCATATTATGACTATTTATGACATGAAAAACATAACACTTTATGCTTACGGTTAGATGTTAAAATCTCCACTTATATTCGGTAAAATGGGCTGTGGCTGGGTAAAACGCTGGCACTCATAGGGCGACAACGATATGTACACAGAAAATCGTACAATGAGAAGCTGTCAGATGTAAAATATCAATGAACAGACTATAAAGGTGCGGTTACACTTAGGTGAAGCGGAGCGGAGCTGTGCAGCGATTCACCAATCACGGTGCGGAGTACCTTAATGCGGGAGGGAAACTGAGTGGAGCTGTGGATTTTAAGTCAATCACATGGTTTAAAATCCACAGCTCCGCTCCGCTCCGCCTAAGTGGAACCGCAGCTTTAGTAGGTAGTTATTTGACAAGTAATAATAATAATAATAATATTCACGGACATTTCACACAACGCTATCTGATCCCAAAGTAAGCTAGGAATAACCTGCTCGTGTTATGGGTATCAGACCACGGATATTAATACTCATATACTTTTTAATTAAATATATACATATTATACATAGAAACACCCAGACTCCACACCAGACAATCATTTATGGGTCACACAAATATTTGTCTCGGGTGAGAGTCGACGACCTACAGCGCCGCAGGCGGTATCACTACCGATTGCGCCACAGAGGCAGCCTATGCCTATGTAATGAGTTGTCATAGTCCGTTCAGTTATATTACATCCTCAAAGGTTTACATCTCCATCGACTATATATGCCCATATTGAAGTGACTTAAATCACACACTCCCATCTCGTCACACATATTCGCGAGTCCATTTTATTAGGTAGTAAAATAAATAAATGTGTCCATAACCTTTCAAGTTTCAACCTAGTGCAAATAAATATAATATATCGTCAATATCACGCGTAAAGAAATCACGCTCACTGAAGCTGATTTCATTCATATTATCAGACTTGTCAAGTGCTGGGAGCCCATTATGGGCCCGATACATGGTGTAACTGCACTTGTCATGCCTCGTCAATATCTTGTGTACATACACGTCGATGCACACACACACATGCATGCAAAGAAATCACGCACACTGAAGGAACTTTCATTTATAAATTTCAGACTTGACTCAATACTATTGACCGTGTCGCTAGCCCATTAGGAATTCATCCTAACTCTATGGTTTTGACACGTTCTGAGTACGTTCACCGCCGCCCTGGCGGCCATTTCGCTCGCCGCCCCGCAATTCGCTAAGACCACGTTGCGTGGCACCACTGTAAGACCGCGATGCGTGGCACCACTGTTTAGTTATCGTCTTTCGTAGGTATTGTCACTGTCATACTAATATGTCATGTCAGTGTCACTGGGTTAGGTTAGACTGTCATCTGTCATGTCATAGCAGTAGCTAGCAGTCAGTCAGTCAGTCGGCTGATCGGTTTCTGTTGTTTCGTTTACATACACAAATAAAACAGATTCAACTTCACTGTTTACTGAGAAGTTTCGTGGCTGCAATATTATTATAATAAATAGATCTAAGACGATTTGCTAATTCCAATATATTTTCTTAATTTAATAAATTTCATGAGTTTTACCAGTAATTACTAGTGTCCGTAACATAATAGCGGTGTAAATATTTTGAATAAGCCGGCTATTTATTTTTAAACTGTTCATGAAGGGCGGAAATGATAGACTTATATTGTGTAAATACCTTTTAAATAACACAGCAGTCGTTCTACGAGTCTTTACTTTCAATAAAAATGGAATCGAATGACAATGGGTGAGTATATTTACATTGTAATTTATTGCCGTACTAATGTAATGAATATTTATGTATATTAAAGGCACACTCTGTGCCTCATGGCTTCGCCTATAGCATAATTTACACTTTTTCAACCTTATACCTGCATGGCAATGTACTTAATAAGATATCAGTGCATGAAAATAAGCTAGATTTGATGACATTAATTATTTATGCTCCTAATCCCTAGATAGTAACATAATAATACCTATGTTGCTTCAAGATAAATTTACTTTCTATCACTTAAAATCTTCTGGCGAAAGAATTTTTAAAATCATTTTATTAGTTCCACTCACTTCCAGAGATTATCAACTAAAGATCAAGAAATCTTTCCTCCTTATTAAATTATTCTAGATTTATAATGTATACAATAAGCACTTAGCTACTGTTTTTATTATCAGTGTTACTGAATGACCTATTTTTATCTTTAATGTGTTCTGCAGGCTTTTTGGAAGTACTTCCAAAAAATCTAATGGAAGTAGGTACTTCCATTAGATTTTTTAAATTATTATTATTATATTATATTATCAGGCAGGCAGTTGTAACAACTGATAGTGCGTATATCCTGCTAGTGCCCACCGGTTGTCTCTTTGCAACTTAATAGATACCGATCTAATTTATTTTTAAACTGATTGATATTTTGTGCCGAAATCCTGCGATCTCGGCACAAAATATCAATCAGTTTAAAAATAAATTAGATCAATAATCCCCCATCAGAGCTTGGAACAGGCTGCCAGAGACTGCTGTCTGGCAGCCTGTTCCAAGCTTGACAACCCGGTTACTAAAGAAGTGCCTGTGGGGATTATTTTTGGAAAGACTGGTGCACAACTTAAGGTGATGTCCCCTAAGGTGAACATTTTCATTGCGTATGAACAATTTATCCAAGTCCTCTATGCTGTAAAATCCACTCAATATCTTAAAGGTCTCTATTAGGTCCCCACGGTCTCTACGTTCTTTCAAAGTTGTGAGCTTTAATAGTTTCAGGCGTTCCTCAAAAGATAAGCCTCTCATTATACGCGGTGATCTGGTGAAACTACGCTGCACCCTCTCAAGAAGATCTATGTCCTTAACGAAATATGGGTTCCAAACTTGAAATGCATACTCTAAGATTGGCCTTATAAAGGACTTGTAAATTTTAAGGACCATTTCTGGTGTTAATGCTCCAAAGGCTTTTCTTATTATGTATATTAGACTTCTGGCTTTTTTGTTATTGTTGTTATGTGCTGTTCCCATTTTAGGTCCTCTGTAATTGTCACCCCAAGATCTGCTTGCGCATTAACCTCCCTCAGATATGAGTCACCCAATTTATATGGCAGATGAGGGTTGCGACTGCCTATATGAAGCACCGTACATTTTGAAGCATTGAGACTTATGAGCCAGTCCCTGGACCAAATTGCCATTACATTCAGGTCATTCTGCAGTCGATCATAGTCAATTAGTGGGTTGGCAAATATTTTGGTGTCATCCGCAAAGATGCTGACTGCTATAAGTATGAGTGCTGACATTGCACTCTAGGCGATGCGGGAGGTCAAAAGTGTAAATTATGTATAGAACTGGGAACTTGGGTGTTTTCTATGTATAATATACCTACATAGAAAACACCCAAACTCCAAAACAAACATTTGTGGATCACACACACACATATGAAAAGGATACAGACACTATCAGTTGTATTACAACTGCCTACCTGATAAATAAAATAATAATAATAAATCTATCAAAGAGACATCTTAACTTACCAATTGAGCTGAGAGCTATGTGGTGTAAATGGTGATAAAAATGCAAGTCAGGAAGCATATTCTAAAATATTATCTTACTTATCCTACTATCCTACTAATATTATAAATGTGAAAGTTTGTGGAGATGTTTGGATGTTTGTTACATAATCACGGTCTAACAGCTGAACGGATCGGGCTGAAATTTGGAACCGGGGTAGATTATAGCCTGGAATAACACATAGGCTACATTTCATCCCGGGAATAGGTTCCAATGGGAAGCGGGAACGGGGGAACCAAATTCCACGCGGGCGAAACCGCGAGCATCAGCTAGTCTATATATATAAAAACAAGAACTGACTGACTGACGATCAACGCACAGCCTAAACCGCTGGGTCTAAAAGCATGAAATTTTGCACAAATGCTCCTTAAGTGACGTAGGCGAGCAATAAGAAGCGATTTTTAAAAATTCAACTCCTAAGGGGGTAAACAAGGATTGCAAAATTTGTATGGGACTACGTGATTCCTCGGTCCGATCTTCTTCAAATTTGGCATAAAACATCTTTAACCGAATTGATGGGAGACGTGTATTTTATTTTATTGAAATTTATCATTTAATATGTTTTAAATGGGTTAGAAAAAAATTTTTGGGGGCATTTGCCTCATAGTTCATATTGATACTCCTTAGTCGGTACTTTTTAAACTTTTTTTTTGACACACATGACAGCTGAATATTTATTAAAAAAAATGGTCTAATTTTTGATAAACGTCAAAACATTTCAAATTGTATTATGTATGTAGGTATGTAATTTATTTTATTTATGCGTATATTTATTTCAATATGCGAAATTGCCTTCATATTATTTTTTATGTCAAAATACATTTGTGAGTTGAAAACCTGAACATGGCTGGCTAGGAATTATGAAAGAACAAGTTCTAGGTAAGGCGTACGCGATTTCGATTATCACAGAGTATTTATTACCATCTTCGTTTACTTTCGTATTATAAACAGGGATAATACAAGCGATCAGAGGCATTATAGATGAACATTTAGCAGATGAAATCTATAGTAAATTTCTGGTCACAATAGGAGAAACTGTATTAGTACGGGTTGCCTCAGCCTCGAAAGTCTGAAGACTTACACAATACGAGGAAGAAAGAAGTTCAGATACCAATTCCTTAGCAAAAGCAGAGAATGCTCTCTAAACCTCACAAAATAAGAGTAGCTCAATACCTACGGTTCTAGCTCACAGCCACTCCTGTCTACATACCTCACCAATACACTGCAGCTGTCCTGCACTGGAAGTAGTAAATCAACACATGTATATTGGGCTTGTAGTCGATAGCCGTTTCTGCTGGGGACCGCACAGGGACTATGTTTGCAATAAATTGAGGTCGGTACTAGGAAAGTTAAGAATATTAAAATACAAATTACCATATAAAACTCTCAGAATGCTATATATGGCCCTTGCGGACACGGTGGTCGGCTATGGGCTCAGTAGTTATGGACAAACTTATCATACATATTTAACCGAAATTTATAATTTGCAATTAAGAATATTAAAGACTATTACGCCAAAACATGTAAAAGAAAAATACAAAAATAATTATGAAGAGCTCTTCAAATACTGTAATGTGATGAATGTGTACAGTAAGGTACAATTCCTAACACTTACGGAGGTGAATAGGCCCGAGTTAATAAACAAAAAAATAAGACCTAACTTTCTAAGACCTATGAGACATAAAAATAAATACAGTCTACCTAAATATAATAACAAGTATGGAACAAGAGTTGCGGAGTATTTGATACCAAATTTTCTGAATAAACTGCCAAGACAATTGCAAGCATTATATTTGAAGGGTTCGAAAAGTTTTAAATATAAATCAAAGCGTTATTACATCGAAACCAATTCTGTGTATGTTTAGTTATGGCTATAGTAGTTATGTGTGGTGGAAATATACATTGTAAACAAGTGAACGACTCGCCAACACACAGATAAACCCTTAGAGGTTTGTGTTTGTGGCAATTTATATTGAAATATTGTAAAGTTACTGTTGTGTGAATAAATAAAAAAAAAAAAAAAAAACCAATTAACAAAGACATTAGGTATCAATTTTTACAAAAATATAGATTTACTTCGCTCAAAGTACATACGTATTTTGATTTATTTAGTCAGAATTATATCTATACATATAAAAACAGTACTGTAAAGTGCGGCGGGCTGGCCACAGAAGACGACAGACGACGGCAGATTGAGCAAACGAGTTCCAAAGCGGGCATCGCGACTTGGTTCACCCGCCAGGTGGACCGAGGACCTAGAAGAGGTCGCAGACTGGATGCTGAAGGCGCAGGACGAAAATTAGGAGAGGCCTACGTCCAGGAGCGTACATGCTGATTTGATTGATATAAAAATAAAACTGACTTAAATACCTGATCGAGATCTAGAACCTTGAAATTAGATTAATGGCATAGTTGCGCACAAAGAAACGATTTTTAGGGTTCGTGCCCTTAAACGGGACCATATTTATGAGACTTCGTTGTCCGTCTGTCTATCTGTCCGTCATGAGACTGTATCTCAGGAATCGTGATAGCTAGAGAGCTGAAATTTTCAGATGATATATTTCTGTAGCCACTATGACAACAAATACTAACGTCAGAAAAGGGGGGCGGGGATTAAGGGGGCTCCTAACCATTAAACGTGATGCTTTGCTGTTTTTTTTTGGTACGGAACCCTCTGTCTTTCCTCTCCGACCAACTAAACCAGCCACCGCTGTGTGTGTGGAACTCATCTACGGGACTTAAATTCTTTATTCCTATCTATACTTTATTCTTTATTTATTTCCTTTGTGCGCGAGTCCGCTTCGCACTTGGCCAGTTTTTTATACTACTAAGATGGCAGACAAGCTTACGGTCCACCTGATGGTTGGTTACTGTAGTGGACTAATTCGCATAGTGAACGTTTGCAACACCAGTGGCGCTGCTGCATGTCGACCCATATTTCCCTTGGCATCCAGTAGAGTCACGGGAAAGAAAAATATCCCGTAACCCCACTGATAGTGCTCTCCGGAGGGCTTCGAATTAGGTTCGTTTACAATAACCATTTTAATAAAAATCCAATTTGTGCCAAAATAATACCTACAACGGGAATACACGTGACAGAAAACCACGCGATAAGAATAGAAGCGACGGGGGACCTTTCTATTTTTCTCTCTCTCTCTTACGCAAACGAAGTTGCGCGGGTCAGCTAGTAATATTATAAACGCGAATGTTTGTGAGTGTTGGATGTTTTTTACTCTTTCACGCTTGAACGTCTGAACGGATCTGGCTGAAATTTGGGGATACATTATAGTCTGGAATAACACAGGCTACTTTTTATCCCGGGAATATGTTTTCACGCGAAGTGAAAATTTACGCGGGCGAAGCTGCGGGCATCAGCTAGTACTTATATAAAACTAGGAATAGCGAAAGACCCAGAATGTTCCCTTGATGGACTCCAAAATTTATTATTTGATAGCTCACGTTCCCGTGGGAATACGGGAATAAAATATAGCCTATGTTCACCAGGAAGAGTGTAGCTTCTCAACAGCGAAAGAATTTTTCAAATCGGTTCGCTAGTTACAGAGCCTTTTCAATGCAAACAATCAAATCTATACTCTATACAATATTAGTATATAAAATTTGTGATTCTTCACACCATACCAGAGGAGTGTGCTGAACAAGTCACAGATTTGTCCGTGCATTGTATACTGCTTTCACCATTGGAATGAATGTGAAGTACCTATTTGCTAGATGAATCTTCACCAGAACCAAGGATTCTAAACATAGACCAATTCTATGTCTAACCATAGACTAGTGCATGTTGTTTACTTCCTCTTACAACCCTTAGTTCTCAGTGGACCTTAGAATTGGGGATCATTTTCAATAGTCTTGAAGAATAAAAGTGTTTTCTAAATCAGCTCATTTATGACTGAGTTGTGTGAGGTATCAAAAATTGAAAACAACTGTCAGATTGAGAATAGCCTTCCTTCGGAGTAGGTTGAGAATAGTTTGTTTGGAAGTTGTGGTCGTCTTGAAAGATAGTGCCAATTTATAGCAATTTATGTAATGAGTTAAAATGACTGTCTAAAATGTATAAAGGCGAGACTTATAATTAAAATTCAGCAACCAGCCTGGTTTTCTTGTTATGATATAGGTACGTAGTAGTATGAGCACCTTCCTCATTTGGTCAAAATAATGCCAAATGAGGAATATTATTATGTATCAAAATGTTCACCTGTTCATTGGAATGGCCAATTTATTTTCATGGACTGTATTGCTTTGTTAACTGCCATTTGACCGTTAGTCACCCGCTCGGGCCCTCCGACCATTATTGAATCCCGTAGAAAACGCGCCGTGCATTCGCCAGGCGGCGGGCAGGGGGGCGTGTACATGACGGCCGCTTTTACTCACCCGCCCGCGGCCACGCTTTGCAAACGACAGGGCGGGCCGGGCCGGGCAATTTCACCGTGAACGATAGCACTAAGGCGTGACTAAGGGAATCCTATACTACCAACGCTGAAGGGCTAAAAGACCGCGACGCAGCTGCCCGCTACATTTTCGCAGTGACGGCTGTCGCGGGCATCAGCGGGCAAACGCGGTGTTTTTACGTCGCGAATAGAAAGACCGGCTCGCCCCGTTCGTCGTCTGGTAAGCGCCTAAAAATTACTTTATCTTATGTAGAAAATAAAAATAATTCAATCCGTTCAGAGATAAATATACCTAGTAGTAAATAATAATTAATGAAAACATAATATTTTGCCCAACATGACAGAATATAACCGATTGCCACATATGTGTGCCTTACAAAACAAGCTGATACAAGTGCTGATAAAGTAATTTGCTCATAATAGCGTGGACTATACTCCATACTTAGCATACACTAGGACACTCAATATATCAGACATTTCACACAACACTATCTATCCTCCTCGAATCCTGCTCGAAACCAATTCTTCTTTTTCCATATTTAAATTTATGATCAGTTAGCATACTAATTGCTTTTCAAAAATAATCTTAATGTTCGGGCTGGTTTCATCATAAATCGAATGAATATAGGTGCAATTCTATACATTCGTGCCGTGTAACTTTCTAAAAAGTGCCGGTAGATGGTACCTACGTCGCCCCAAGACGTATAATAAGGTGGAAAATTTGGTTGGTTCCGAGTAGGTTTCGGTGGCGGAGTGGATAACGCGTCGGCACGGATCGCCGAAGACGCAGGTTCGAATCCTGCTCGAAACCAATTCTTCTTTTTCCATATTTAAATTTATGATCAGTTAGCATACTAATTGCTTTTCAAAAATAATCTTAACACTATCTAATTCCAAAGTAAGCTAGGAATAACCTGCTTGTGTTATGGGTATCAGACCACGGATATTAATACTTATATACTTTTAAAAACATACATATTATACATAGAAACACCCAGACTCTTGAGACAAACATAACTCAATGTTATCTATACTAATATTATAAAGAGGAAAGATTTGTTTTTTTGTTTGTTTGTAACGAATAGGCTCCGGAACTACTGGACCGATTTGAAAAATTCTTTCACTGTTGGGAAGCTACACTCTTTGCGGTGAACATAGGCTATTTTATTCCCGTATTCCCACGGGAACGGGAACTACGCGGATGAAACCGCGTGACGACCGCTAGTGTACAATACAATTTGACACTACATATTTTGCTGAAAAAGCTAGTTTAACTAACTTATGTTAATGAAACTTGACATTTAACTTGTTATTTCAGGTATAATTTTATTCTAAGGCTTCTAGTAACTATAGCCTGTTCAAGATTGACATCTATGATGCAACCACAAATTATAAATTCCCATCAAACTGAAAGCTTGTGTGAATGTTAGGGACATCATTATACTTAATAATGTAATTATACAAAGTCCCCTTCAACACTGTGTAAAAAAAATGCTGCCAAATTATATTACAAAAACGGGTTTTTGAAAATTTAACTTTTTGATAAAATTTACTGAATAAAATTTTGTAGATCGTAACCATTTCTGAGAAATAGGTACATCTGAAATACACAGTGCAGTCTGGTGTAAATGTAACCTATATTCCGAACCTGACCCGAAAACCTGACCCGGTTGCGGGTTAGGTTAGGAACTTGAAAAAAAATTTAATATTTGTTCCGAACGTAACCCTCTTCTTCCTAACCTGACCCGACGTCTCGTTCCTATCATAACCCGAATTGCGCAGATTGGTCATTCTCTGTAATCTTTCTCAAATTAAAAAGTACATATATGTGTCAAATCAGTATCTACCTATATATAATATTTACTATTTTGTGATAATTAACAGAACGATTAATTCAACCATAATAAATGAATGGTTAACACCCCGACTCGGATGGGTTTTTAACACAGTGATGATCAGTGTTACTCACCAACTAGCGCGAGGTAGCTATGCAGAGAACTCTTTCCCAGGGCGCCTTACTACAGAGATTCCAGTGTGCGTGCAAGGGTAGGCCAGGGCTCTGACGAAAACAGTCAGGTAGGGTGTACACACATATATTTATATAACACAGAGATACACAGAGACACACAGAGAGCTTATTCACTGATAGACACAAATATCACAGGTACACAGAAGTATAGTCAGTGCTTAGGTACTTATGCTACTAAATAGTCCACTGCCGCGTGAGCAGGTAACACGGGTAAGCAGCTAACTACACTGTAATAGGGTGACAATTACTGGCCTTGAGTTAAGATGAGAACAGCACAGCCCGAGAATGCCACGTGGAGGCGGCTGGTCCCTCTCAAAACACCTCGCTCATGTAGTCCACGTGTCATTGGGTGTGGTTTTTGCTAACCGCGGACGGGCCGCTTTTCCCCGTAGTAAAAAACCCTGTTATGACAAGTAAACGACAAATTAAGATGCTGATTATGTGTATAGACAGACAAAAATCAACCCGCTTTGCAACAATAAAGAACAACTCACCAGTTTTCTGGGTAAAATGTAGTAAGATGCAATGCAGCAACCCAATCACAGCCCGCTAGGCCATGCGAGGCAACAAATAATCGCGCTTGAGCGAAAAACTGATTTGCGGCACAGTCTCAGAGCCAAAAGCCAAAGGACCTCCAACTACCCCAAAGCAGGTCTCGGTCAAAGTCCTGTCTTTCACCAAAAATCTTAACAAAACCTGTTCCTTTAAATGCGAAAACGATTCGTCCTCGAATCTATGACATCCTGTCATTCTGACAGCAGAAATGTCACCACTGACAACCGATTAAAAAAAGATAACTCGATTAAGCTGCTTTCACATCCTGAATACTGCATCTATAGAAAATAAATGCTACAAGGTTAGAAGGCTAAGGCAGGAGCGAAGCGGACCGGAGCTCCCGCCTTAGCTTTCGTGGTTTTTTTTTGTTTTATCGACGTGTTCTTATTTTACATTATTTCGATTTATTAACATTTACGATTTTACGATTTTTACATTTTTCGATTACAGAGAATGACCAATCTGCGCAATTCGGGTTATGATAGGAACGAGACGTCGGGTCAGGTTAGGAAGAGGGTTACGTTCGGAACAAATATTACATTTTATTTCAAGTTCCTAACCTAACCCGCGACCGGGTCAGGTTTTCGGGTCAGGTTCGGAATAATCGAAACACCAAGCGAAACCTGTGAATTATTATCGTAACATCAACACTTCATGTGACGTATGCTATGTATGTTTTTACTATAACCAAGTGTACAAATTGATAAGAAACTCTCGACAGTGACCTAATAGCCGTTCAACAGTTGCTACGTCCGTGTGTCACGATTTTAACACTATGTGAGTTATGTTTTTAAATATATCATTGCTTTGAGAAGTTTTATTTTATGACGGTTTAGTAGATAAGTACTATAAAGTGCTTGAATATGTATGAAGAATTGTGTTTATATCTATTATTCTTACTGTTTGGTTAAGTATGTGTCCGAATTTTCAAATAGAACGCGCATAATATGTATGTTCGAATTTATTTTATCATTACCTATTTCTTTATATCGATTCGATTTAAATCGAGTGTTGTATTGTAACTGTTTGCTTACGCATATTAAAGAGATCGTTTTGTTTTACGCGTATTACATACAGACATAATATAATCACGCCGCGCCTTTATCCCCGAAGAGGTAGGCAGAGAGTATGCGCCCACATTTCACCTTAAAGTTTTATGTCCCACGTAATAGGTAGTGAGCCTATAGCCGTGTTGAAATGGCCAGGCGCAGGTCGCCGCGACCCGCAGTTGAAATTTTTCAAGCCGCCCATAAGGCCTTTAACTTGGCTTATTGATTGTCATTTTACTGGCAACCGGGTTTCATTTCGAGTTTCTTCCCTACGCAATAGATCTTTTTGCGAAAGTGTTCCCTTAGTCGCCTCTTACGACAACCTTCGGGATGTATTGGGGTGGCGACATTTTGTACTCTTTACGCGTATTATAGGATATATATTTCTTGTACCTATGCTAGTTTATTTAAATCACTCAAATGTATACCTAATGAGTGACGCACATATTATTCTGCAATCACAATACCTAACTCCGACTGTAAGAATAGACGCTACTGGGACTTGTAAGACGTTGAAATCTATTGTTCAAAATCGGTGTTTTTATGCTAAAATGAAACGACACACACAAACATGTATTTACCTATGTACAAGACAACGTGACAGGCATACCTACATAGAAGACATACTATGCTATACCCATTTCAACCTAGTATTTGTTTTTGGTCTCACGTAAACGCCTGCGGTATGGTACGGCTTCTTCAAAAGGAGTCTTAGAAGGTTTTTACAGGGTCGGCAGCGCGCCTCTTGTGTTGCAAACGTTCATAGGCTGCGGTGACGACCAGTCCTTCTGGTGGGCCGTATGCTTGTCTGCCACATAGTGGTATAAAAAAAATACGTGCGTATTTAATAGGTGAATGAGTGACTGTGAGCCTGTTGGTCCTGGTGAGCCTGTTGTCTTCAGTCGATCAGGGGCATTTGCTCTTGAGCTCTTCAACTTGATTTAATGAATCACATTCGTGTACGTCAGAAACGGCAATTTCCTTAAAATTTGTCCCTACATTGCTGACCTGACGCTGAGTTCTAAACTCAAGGAGCTCATCCAGCAAGCTCGTCCGGTGGATGAAGCATCCTTGTGAACTATTAGCTACTGTAGTTGCTCCTGGAAAGCGTTTTCTTTTTTTAACGTGAGGGTGAGGAAAATCCTACAGGGATGCTATGCCGGACTCCTACCGACTAAAAACCACACGTATCGTACCTAACAGCCTACGGTAAGCCCTCGGAAGGATACCCCAGAAAGCGCCTTTGTAAACATTTATTCTTTACCATCCTTCTGCCAGGATTGTAACATTTTCTGCGTTCGGTTGTCCAAGTCATTAGCTACTACACCTGATGATAGAAGCTGAAAACTAATGTAGTTGAACCTCAATTTCTTGTGTAAAGCTTCTTCTTCTCTTTACAGAACACTAAAGCTTGACTGGAAAGGAATTGCTAGAAATTACAGTTACAATTAAATTACACTTGGATATTCCAAGGTCTTGATATAATTATTTATCTCACTGTCTTTTTGGAGTTCCATATCCACACTTGGACATCCGAATTTAGACGATTCGGCTTTACCCTTTGGATATGATACCCTAAAAAGGAAATAAGTCCATTTCACTAATATGATCATCGCTTTATAAACTGATGATATAAACATAGATAATCCTTACATATCAGATATAATAAGTAATAACCTTAACTAGATTGTAAATAACATATATTACATGTGTAATGCGTGTCATCCTTATCGGGTATGCTCGGGTTAGAAGTAGATACTTATCAGAATACCGATCGAGGCCGTTAGGGCACACTTCACTCCCTAAGAAGCGGAATAGCACCCGAACAACCCCCCCAAAGACGCGGGATAGCACCCGAACCCCCTCTAGTAGAGGCCGCAGTGGAAGCCGTAGGTCTGTTGGAAGTCCTGGGGTATCCTTTCGAGGACTCACCCGAGGCTCCCAACCGGCGGCTGTTACGGTATACGTGTGGTTTTTAGTACGCAAGAGTCCGGCATAGCATACCTGTAGGATTTTCCTCACGTTAAAAAAAAGGGTTCACTTCATCATCATCAGATGCCTTTTCATCACTGAAGGTCGGCCGTCAGCTTAACAAACTTTACCTTGTTTTGTGCCAAGCGTAGTGGGCTTCGGAGATGATCAATGCCAGTTGACAAGCATTTGAAGAAGCACACACACGTGCAAAGAAAGCACGCACACTTGAAGCTGAAAAGATCATCATACGATCTGAGATATTGTGATGTCATGCTATTGACCGTCTCTGGAGCCCATGAGATATCTTCTACGCTGGTGATGCGTCTACTCTCGGATATCTTTTTCATCCAGCCTTCAACCAGGACTTCTTTCCTCCACCAGCGCGTGTCTTTCCCTTTCAAGGTCACACTTCACGATCTGTTCATTTAAGCCTGAAGGTTCACTTCTTTCTTTACATTTTTCACCCTCAACGGAAACACGATGAGGGGTGTAATAAGTTTAACATCTGTGTATACCTCCCGAACGGATGGACAACTATGATACCGATTTTTTTGTCCGAAAACCGATGTGATCGGGATATTTCTAAGGTGATGATCATCAGGTCACTTACTTTTCGATGAAGGAATCCCACAAAATCAAAGTTCTGTGACCTAAAATTTGGTATACTTTGATGGTATTCCTACAACTACAAGCAAAACTAGAGCATATTGTCATACTTGGGTATATAGAGCAGTCTCACTGCGGGGGTAACTTGATAACTCGTCAGGAACTCTTGCGGAATAATTGGAATGGTGGTCGTTGGATAAGGCAAAGTCCTCAAATCACTTCGACCAGGCAACATAGGGGGCACTTGAATATTAGGGTTAAGGTGGCGTATGTGAAGTTAGCGTCTCATATGTTAGCGTCTCATAGTATGAAAGGAGTTCTTATAGCGTCCAGCATAGTTCTAGAGTTCCTGATACTTTTTATCGATAGTTCCGCAGAATTAAATACAGAAAACGGCATTCTAAAAAATGAGACGCTAACGACCGGAAGTTAGCGTCTCATTATAGTAAAACTGAAAAATCAAACAGGAATGGTTCTTCAACGAATAGTTCAAGAGTTCTCTGTGTGAAGTTCAGCAGAGTTCTAGCTCGTTAGGAATTTTATGAACAGTCAGAATGAACAGTGAATCATTACGACAGTGAGACGCTGTCTCACTATGACGAGTTCTGGCTTCTACGAGGGTTCCAAACGATGAGAACTTATTTTCTGTGTAAAGTTCAGCAGAGTTCTAGCCTCTATCGTCGTTAAGAATTTTTTGAACAGTCAGAATGAACGAAAAATCATTACGACAGTGAGACGCTGTCTTACTATGACGAGTTCTGGCTTCTACAAGGGTTATAAGCAATCAGTAAAGATCTTTTGTGTGGAGTTCAGCGGAGTTCTACCCTCTATCGTCATTAAGAATTTTTTGAACAGTCAGAATGAACGAAAAATCATTACGAAAGTGAGACGCTGTCTCACTATAACGAGTTCTGGCTTCTACAAGGGTTCTAAGCAATCAGTAAAGATCCTTTGTGTGGAGTTCAGCGGAGTTCTACCCTCTATCGCCATTAATAATTTTTTGAACAGTCAGAATGAACGAAAAACCATTACGAAAGTGAGACGCTGTCTCACTATAACGAGTTCTGGCTTCTATAAAGGTTCTAAGCAATCAGTAAAGATCTTTTGTGTGGAGTTCAGCGGAGTTCTACCCTCTATCGTCATTAAGAATTTTTTGAACAGTCAGAATGAACGAAAAATCATTACGAAAGTGAGACGCTGTCTCACTATAACGAGTTCTGGCTTCTACAAGGGTTCTAAGCAATCAGTAAAGATCCTTTGTGTGGAGTTCAGCGGAGTTCTACCCTCTATCGTCATTAAGAATTTTTTGAACAGTCAGAATAAACGAAAAATGATTACGAAAGTGAGACGCTGTCTCACTATAACGAGTTCTGGCTTCTATAAAGGTTCTAAGCAATCAGTAAAGACTCTTTTTGTGGAGTTCAGCGGAGTTCTACCCTCTATCGCTATTAAGAATTTTTTGAACAGTCAGAATGAACGAAAAATCATTACGAAAGTGAGACGCTGCCTCACTATAACGAGTTCTGGCTTCTACAAGGGTTCTAAGCAATCAGTAAAGATCTTTTGTGTGGAGTTCAGCGGAGTTCTACCCTCTATCGTCATTAAAAATTTTTTGAACAGTCAGAATGAACGAAAAATCGTTACGAAAGTGAGACGCTGTCTCACTATAACGAGTTCTGGCTTCTACAAGGGTTCTAAGCAATCAGAAAAGATCATTTGTGTGGAGTTCAGCGGAGTTCTACCCTCTATCGTCATTAAGAATTTTTCGAACAGTCAGAATGAACGAAAAATCATTACAAAAGTGAGACGCTGTCTCACTATGACGAGTTCTGGCTCCTACAAGGGTTCTAAGCAATCAGTAAAGATCCTTTGTGTGGAGTTCAGCGGAGTTCTACCCTCTATCGCCATTAATAATTTTTTGAACAGTCAGAATGAACGAAAAATTATTATGAAAGTGAGACGCTGTCTCACTATAACGAGTTCTGGCTTCTATAAAGGTTCTAAGCAATCAGTAAAGATCTTTTGTGTGGAGTTCAGCGGAGTTCTACCCTCTATCGTCATTAAGAATTTTTTGAACAGTCAGAATGAACGAAAAATCATAACGAAAGTGAGACGCTGTCTCACTATAACGAGTTCTGGCTTCTACAAGGGTTCTAAGCAATCAGTAAAGATCCTTTGTGTGGAGTTCAGCGGAGTTCTACCCTCTATCGTCATTAAGAATTTTTTGAACAGTCAGAATAAACGAAAAATGATTACGAAAGTGAGACGCTGTCTCACTATAACGAGTTCTGGCTTCTATAAAGGTTCTAAGCAATCAGTAAAGACCCTTTGTGTGGAGTTCAGCGGAGTTCTACCCTCTATCGCCATTAAGAATTTTTTGAACAGTCAGAATGAACGAAAAATCATTACGAAAGTGAGACGCTGCCTCACTATAACGAGTTCTGGCTTCTACAAGGGTTCTAAGCAATCAGTAAAGATCATTTGTGTGGAGTTCAGCGGAGTTCTACCCTCTATCGTCATTAAGAATTTTTTGAACAGTCAGAATGAACGAAAAATCATTACGAAAGTGAGACGCTGTCTCACTATAACGAGTTCTGGCTTCTATAAAGGTTCTAAGCAATCAGTAAAGACCCTTTGTGTTGAGTTCAGCTGAGTTCTACCCTCTATCATCATTAAGAATTTTTTGAACGGGTAGAATGACTGAAAAATCATTACAACAGTGAGACGCTGTCTCACTATGGGGAGTTCTGGCTTCTACAAGGGTTCTAAGCAATCAGTAAAGATAATTTGTGTGGAGTTCAGCGGAGTTCTACCCTCTATCTTCATTAAAATTTTTTTGAACAGTCAGAATGAACGAAAAATCATTACGAAAGTGAGACGCTGTCTCACTATAACGAGTTCTGGCTTCTACAAGGGTTCTAAGCAATCAGTAAAGATGCTTTGTGTGGAGTTCAGCGGAGTTCTAGCCTCTATCGTCATTAAGAATTTTTTGAACAGTCAGAATGAACGAAAATTTCTTACGACAGTGAGACGCTGTCTCACTATGACGAGTTCTGGCTTCTACAAGGGTTCTAAGCAATCAGTAAAGATCCTTTGTAGGGAGTTCAGCGGAGTTCTAGCCTCAATCGTCATTAAGAATTTTTTGAACAGTCAGAATAAACGAAAATTTGTTACGACAGTGAGACGCTGTCTCACTATGGCGAGTTCTGGCTTCTACAAGGGTTCTAAGCAATCAGTAAAGATAATTTGTGTGGAGTTCAGCGGAGTTCTACCCTCTATCTTCATTAAAAATTTTTTGAACAGTCAGAATGAACGAAAAATCATTACGAAAGTGAGACGCTGTCTCACTATAACGAGTTCTGGGTTCTACAAGGGTTCTAAGCAATCAGTAAAGATCCTTTGTAGGGAGTTCAGCGGAGTTCTAGCCTCAATCGTCATTAAGAATTTTTTGAACAGTCAGAATAAACGAAAATTTGTTACGACAGTGAGACGCTGTCTCACTATGACGAGTTCTGGCTTCTACAAGGGTTATAAGCAATCAGTAAAGATCTTTTGTGTGGAGTTCAGCGGAGTTCTACCCTCTATCGTCATTAAGAATTTTTTGAAAAGTCAGAATGAACGAAAAATCATTACGAAAGTGAGACGCTGTCTCACTATAACGAGTTCTGGCTTCTATAAAGGTTCTAAGCAATCAGTAAAGATCCTTTGTGTGGAGTTCAGCGGAGTTCTACCCTCTATCGCCATTAATAATTATAATTTTTGAACAGTCAGAATGAACGAAAAATCATTACGAAAGTGAGACGCTGTCTCACTATAACGAGTTCTGGCTTCTATAAAGGTTCTAAGCAATCAGTAAAGATCTTTTGTGTGGAGTTCAGCGGAGTTCTACCCTCTATCGTCATTAAGAATTTTTTGAACAGTCAGAATGAACGAAAAATCATTACAAAAGTGAGACGCTGTCTCACTATAACGAGTTCTGGCTTCTACAAGGGTTCTAAGCAATCAGTAAAGATGCTTTGTGTGGAGTTCAGCGGAGTTCTAGCCTCTATCGTCATTAAGAATTTTTTGAACCTTTATAGAAACCAGAACTCGTTATAGTGAGACAGCGTCTCACTTTCGTAATGGTAAAAGTTCATTCTGACTGTTCAAAAAATTATTAATGGCGATAGAGGGTAGAACTCCGCTGAACTCCACACAAAGGATCTTTACTGATTGCTTAGAACCCTTGTAGAGGCCAGAACTCGCCATAGTGAGATAGCGTCTCACTTTCGTAATGATTTCTCGTTCATTCTGACTGTTCAAAAATTTTTTAATGAAGATAGAGGGTAGAACTCCGCTGAACTCCACACAAAGGGTCTTTACTGATTGCTTAGAACCTTTATAGAAGCCAGAACTCGTTATAGTGAGACAGCGTCTCACTTTCGTAATCATTTTTCGTTTATTCTGACTGTTCAAAAAATTCTTAATGACGATAGAGGGTAGAACTCCGCTGAACTCCACACAAAGGATCTTTACTGATTGCTTAGAACCCTTGTAGAAGCCAGAACTCGTTATAGTGAGACAGCGTCTCACTTTCGTAATGATTTTTCGTTCATTCTGACTGTTCAAAAAATTCTTAATGACGATAGAGGGTAGAACTCCGCTGAACTCCACACAAAAGATCTTTACTGATTGCTTAGAACCTTTATAGAAGCCAGAACTCGTTATAGTGAGACAGCGTCTCACTTTCGTAATGGTAAAAGTTCATTTTGACTGTTCAAAAAATTATAAATGGCGATAGAGGGTAGAACTCCGCTGAACTCCACACAAAGGATCTTTACTGATTGCTTAGAACCCTTGTAGAGGCCAGAACTCGCCATAGTGAGACAGCGTCTCACTGTCGTAATGATTTTTCGTTCATTTTGACTGTTCAAAAAATTCTTAATGACGATAGAGGGTAGAACTCCGCTGAACTCCACACAAAAGATCTTTACTGATTGCTTAGAACCCTTGTAGAAGCCAGAACTCGTTATAGTGAGGCAGCGTCTCACTTTCGTAATTACTTTTCGTTCATTCTGACTGTTCAAAAAAATTTTAATGACGATAGAGGGTAGAACTCCGCTGAACTCCACACAAAAGATCTTTACTGATTGCTTAGAACCCTTGTAGAAGCCAGAACTCGTTATAGTGAGGCAGCGTCTCACTTTCGTAATGATTTTTCGTTCATTCTGACTGTTCAAAAAATTCTTAATGGCGATAGAGGGTTGAACTCCGCTGAACTCCACACAAAGAGTCTTTACTGATTGCTTAGAACCTTTATGGAAGCCAGAACTCGTTATAGTGAGACAGCGTCTCACTTTCGTAATCATTTTTCGTTTATTCTGACTGTTCAAAAAATTCTTAATGACGATAGAGGGTAGAACTCCGCTGAACTCCACACAAAGGATCTTTACTGATTGCTTAGAACCCTTGTAGAAGCCAGAACTCGTTATAGTGAGACAGCGTCTCACTTTCGTAATGATTTTTCGTTCATTCTGACTGTTCAAAAAATTCTTAATGACGATAGAGGGTAGAACTCCGCTGAACTCCACACAAAAGATCTTTACTGATTGCTTAGAACCTTTATAGAAGCCAGAACTCGTTATAGTGAGACAGCGTCTCACTTTCGTAATGGTAAAAGTTCATTTTGACTTTAATTTTTAAAAAAATTATAAATGGCGATAGAGGGTAGAACTCCGCTGAACTCCACACAAAGGATCTTTACTGATTGCTTAGAACCCTTGTAGTGGCCAGAACTCGCCATAGTGAGACAGCGTCTCACTGTCGTAATGATTTTTCGTTCATTTTGACTGTTAAAAAATTCTTAATGACGATAGAGGGTAGAACTCCGCTGAACTCCACACAAAAGATCTTTACTGATTGCTTAGAACCCTTGTAGAAGCCAGAACTCGTTATAGTGAGGCAGCGTCTCACTTTCGTAATTACTTTTCGTTCATTCTGACTGTTCAAAAAAATTTTAATGACGATAGAGGGTAGAACTCCGCTGAACTCCACACAAAAGATCTTTACTGATTGCTTAGAACCCTTGTAGAAGCCAGAACTCGTTATAGTGAGGCAGCGTCTCACTTTCGTAATGATTTTTCGTTCATTCTGACTGTTCAAAAAATTCTTAATGGCGATAGAGGGTAGAACTCCGCTGAACTCCACACAAAGAGTCTTTACTGATTGCTTAGAACCTTTATAGAAGCCAGAACTCGTTATAGTGAGACAGCGTCTCACTTTCGTAATCATTTTTCGTTTATTCTGACTGTTCAAAAAATTCTTAATGACGATAGAGGGTAGAACTCCGCTGAACTCCACACAAAGGATCTTTACTGGTTGCTTAGAACCCTTGTAGAAGCCAGAACTCGTCATAGTGAGACAGCGTCTCACTGTTGTAATGATATTTCAGTCATTCTACCCGTTCAAAAAATTCTTATTGACGATAGAGGGTAGAACTCCGCTGAACTCCACACAAAAGATCTTTACTGATTGCTTATAACCCTCGTAGAAGCCAGAACTCGTCATAGTGAGACAGCGTTTCACTGTCGTAATGATTTTTCGTTCATTCTGACTGTTCAAAAAATTCTTAACGACGATAGAGGCTAGAACTCTGCTGAACTTTACACAGAAAATAAGTTCTCATCGTTTGGAACCCTCGTAGAAGCCAGAACTCGTCATAGTGAGACAGCGTCTCACTGTCGTAATGATTTTTCGTCCATGGTATTCCTGAAAGCCCTAATGAGAACTTGCATGAGACTATTCACCATGTTATTTCGGCTGACATGAAGCTTCCTGAAGTTGGGCTCCAACACCTCAATGTGTGTCATAGACTGGGTGGTGCGCGGGGCAAGGTTCGCCCAGTTCTTGTCCGATTCCATGGACTGCAGCAGCGGCAACTAGTGTGGGACAGTAAAACTTCCCTTAAAGGTACAAAATTCACTATTTCGGAATTCCTGACCAAGGCTCGGCACCATGTCTTCACAGCCGCGAGACGGCACTTCGGCGTGAGGAGTTGTTGGTCGGCTGAGGGCAAGATAATTATCCTGACTCCAGATAAAATTCGTCGGAAATTGGAATCAATGGCTGAGCTTGACACCGTTATCCGTCAATATCCCTGCCCCGTTACAGAGACCGACAAGTCTTCGCAGCCTGTTGTTGCTGGGTCTTCGGGTGCTGGCGAGGCGTCCAAACCACTGAAAGCAGCAGGCAAGTCTAGCCGTCGCCGCGTGTAAATTTCGCCTCGGTTTTAGTGATACTCGTCACACTTCACCCCACGCATCATAACAGTCTGTATCACTTTGTCACTTGTGTTGTATCTTTACCGTTAGTGTCTTGTTTACATTCACTTGACTTTCACTTTTTAGAGATATCTAATTGTTTTAAAGTTTTAAAGTTGTAAATAATATGTACCCGTATTGTAAAAATGATTATCTACCTGTACTAATTGATTTAATTCGTATTTGACGGATCATTGACATTGACACTTCGTGACAATTGTAGATAATGCCGGTTCTACACTTTCGCCTCACTTTTAATAGGTGAGGTTGAAGTCATCGATTTCATTCATTTAGTTTTTAACTGGGATGCGTGAGGGATATTTGTTAATTTTTTTTTTTTTTTTTACATTTCTCTTTTTTAAGCCTTCTTTGCTGTGTTATGGTTTTTTTTTTTTATGAATTCTCTATAAATCTGTGACGATGTCTTGTGAAAATTTCTGCCACTATACCAGCGAGTGAGTGAACAAGACATCTTTTTTTTTTTAATTCTATACAGTATATTTATTACTATTTATTATATTTATATATATTTATTTCATTTCTGAATAATGCATAATACGGATGACCTTTGCAACCTAAATAGCAGCTTTTTTTCGTGTTCTTCTGCATCTGATAGTTTCCACAGCGTGGATGCTGATTCCTTTGCCTCTCTGACCCTGCACGATCATCTTTCCTCTTTATCTTCAAACTATCCTAAGAACCTCAATCTAGCGCATATTAATGCACAGAGTGTTAAAGGCCACTACTCTGATTTTCTGGCGTCTTTTAGCAACTCTTATCTTGATGCTATTCTTATATCTGAAACTTTCCTTAAGCCATCCATTCCATCTACACTGGTCTCACTTCCAGGCTATGTTTTAATTCGAAACGATAGAACTGGTATACGCTGTGGCGGTGTAGGAATCTACCTACGTGCTAACATTTCTCATAAGATTGTTAGTGCATCTCCTAATGCCTACACCGAATCAGCTGAACATCTCTTTCTGGAAATTTCTTTACTTCACACTAAATTTCTCCTTGGAGTTTTCTACAGCCCCGATATGCACATTGACTATTTCAACTCTTTTGATAACCTCCTACATGACCTTACCCCTTCCTATAGTCACGTAGTCATAATGGGTGACTTTAACACTTGTTTAGTAAAAAATGACTGTCGCTCTCGTAAATTGTTAAATATACTGTCTGCCTATAACCTACATGTTTTACCGCTCTCTACAACTCACCATGCCCGCGATTGCAAACCTTCACTACTTGACCTTATCCTAGTTTCCTCTCCTGACGATGTGGGCACACATGGTCAGTTATCTGCTCCCTTTTCCCTACACGACTTACTTTTCCTATCTTATCGTGTTCGCCCCCCTAAACGTAAGCCACAAACCTGTTTCCTTCGTAATTTCAGGGGTGTGAATCTGGAGGCGTTGCAAAGAGATGCTGGCTCTGCTGACTGGTCGTTGGTGTTTAACTCCGCTAACGTCGATGATATGGTCAACATCTTCAATGCTACAGTTACTGAGTTATTCGACCGGCATGCTCCGATTAAACGTGTTCGAATCAAACATTATCCAGCACCCTGGTTGAACGACTCTATAAAAAACCTAATGGCTCGCAGAGATAGAGCCAAGAGGCGATTTAAGAATAGCCCTTCGGAACAAAATTTCATAGCTTTTAAGGCTCTGCGGAACCGCTGCAGTCGGATGTGTAGAGATGCAAGAAAACGCCACTTCTACGATTCTCTTAACGGTCGGAATTCTGCTGATACCTGGAGATTTCTTAGATCCGTGGGCATAGGCAAATCTCCGGTTTCTGACACCAAGGATATCGACACCACTGCTCTAAATAAGCATTTCTCTCTACCACCGGTCTCCTTGGATGCAGATATAAAGAGGGCGACCTTACTCAGACTTTTGGGTGAGCCTGTGCCCCGGACCTCTCCTTTTCAGTTTGTCTCCGTCTCCGAGTCCGACGTTAGGAGATCTCTTCTGTCCATTACTTCATCAGCTTCGGGATGCGATAGTATCTGCTCAAGGATGATCCTCCCCATTCTCCCTATCATACTTCCGGTCATTACTTTTATCTTCAATTTCTCGTTATTTACTGGTATCTTTCCTAAGGTCTGGAAGTCAGCTTACGTTGTGCCTCTACCTAAAATAACAAACCCCTGTTTACTAACTGACTATCGACCTATCTCTATTCTTCCGTTTCTCTCCAAAGTCCTTGAGCATATTGTTCATCGTCAGCTCTCCGTCTTTCTATCGTCTTCTAACTCCCTCAGCCCCTTTCAGTCAGGTTTTCGTTCTGGACATAGCACTGTCACTGCACTTATTAAAGTGACAGATGACATCCGGTGGGCTATGGAGCAAAAACAATTAACACTTTTAGTTCTCCTTGACTTCAGTAGTGCCTTCACTTCCGTCGACTTCGATGTTCTGCTTGCTACGTTGAGGTCTATAAATGTCTCCTCCTCCGCTGTATTCTGGTTTGACTCTTATCTTCGGGGTCGCACTCAGTGTGTTCGTATCGGTCAGATGTCCTCTGACTGGTGCGAGCTATCTGTGGGCGTTCCTCAGGGTGGCGTTTTATCTCCTCTTCTCTTCTCCATCTTTATCAACTCTGCTACGAGTCACATTTCCAGTAACTTCCATCTCTATGCTGACGACTTGCAGCTGTATCGCCATTTTACGAGTAATGAAGCACTTTCTGGAATATCATCCATGAACCAGGATTTGGATAGATTAAGTTGCTGGGCCAGGTCGGTCGGATTACTCATTAACCCTTCTAAGTCGCAAGCTATCGTCATTGGTAGTAAATACCAATGTGACAATCTACCTGTGTCGAAACTGAATCCGGTACTATTGGCTGGTATCCACATTCCATATACTAACTCCGTGAAGAACCTAGGTGTGATTATGGATACCACGCTATCTTGGAGTGCTCACATTAGCGATGTCAGCAAGAAGGTTCACTTTTCTTTTCACTCTTTGAAATGTCTCCAGAGCCTCCTACCCCTGAGGACGAGAATCAATCTGGCGCAAACTCTTATACAACCCATTATTGACTACGCTGACGCTTGCTATTTAGACGCCACCGAGGAGCTTCTGGATAAACTTGAGAGGTTGCAAAATTTATGTATACGCTTCATATTCAATCTTAGAAAGTACGATCACGTTTCCCATTTTCGCAAAGAACTCAAGTGGCTCCCTATCCGTCTTCGCCGGAACACTCGTATTCTTAATCTACTTTTCAATATCCTTTACAATCCATCTTCACCTTCCTATCTGAGGGAGCGGTTCTCATGGGCTCGCTCTCTTGACGCTCCTTGCAGGTCTAACCTCCGCCTACTTCTCAAAATACCTCGACACAAAACTGATTTCTACTCATATTCCTTCACTGTGCAAGCGGTCAGATTGTGGAATTCACTACCACCGAACATCAGAGACAGCAAAACTCTCACTACATTCAAAAGGAAAGTCCGTGAATATTATATTTCTACATTATAAACCTATTTATGTATTTATTAAGTATATGTAGGTAAGTACATATGTTTATTTAGACCGTATTTATATTTTAAGTACATATTTATGCCTATCAATAATTAATGACATTTCGATTTATATTCTTTCATTAATTTTGTATGTATGTTTGTTTAGTTCTAACCTATTCCTTCATTTACACACTTTTGAAAGTTCTTTTTCCTTTTTCATGTTCTCCTTTCGCTGGTCTGCTGGGAGATATTTCTAATAGAAATAAGCAGTACCATTGTACCTATTTTTCTTAATGTTGTGATTCTTAAATTTCTTGTGTGTAAGTACATAAATAAATAAAAAAAAAAAAAAAAATTTACTGTTCATTCTGACTGTTCATAAAATTCCTAACGAGCTAGAACTCTGCTGAACTTCACACAGAGAACTCTAGAACTATTCGTTGAAGAACCATTCCTGTTTGATTTTTCAGTTTCACTATAATGAGACGCTAACTTCCGGTCGTTAGCGTCTCATTTTTTAGAATGCCGTTTTCTGTATTTAATTCTGCGGAACTATCGATAAAAAGTATCAGGAACTCTAGAACTATGCTGGACGCTATAAGAACTCCTTTCAAACTATGAGACGCTAACATATGAGACGCTAACTTCACATACGTGTTAAGGTGGCGAGATTTTTAAGGAACTCTTTCTTTCTCCGCCATAAGACTATTTGTGTGCAGCGGACGTGCCATTCCATTCCGCCTACGGCCCCTATTGCCCGGCGGATTGTGAAATGTGGGCAAAGGGCATATAGTATGCCTCTTCCTACCCTTTCAGGAAAAAGGTGTGACTATAGATAGGTATGTGTAGAATGAGTAAAATGTAATTGTAATCCAAAAAAAAGTTTAGGTAATACACGTTTATTCCATTATACTAAAATACAAGATAGGTATGTGACTATTTTCCATTTAATGGTATCTATTAAGTCATTAGTATCGTTAATTCGTTACATGTCCAATATCCAATTAACGATAATCTTGAATTGGATATTGGACATACGATACCAATGACTTGGAAGATAAAGATCATCATCCACCGATCCCTTTTCCCAACCCAGAATTCAGCTTTCGAGGGCAGAATTTCGATATTTACCGTGAAGCGACTGCCATCTGACGTCCAAAACTTCAATGATAAAGGTTCCAAACGATATTGTGCCTGCGCAGCGCGTGTTCCACACCATCTTTGTATAATTCTGCTCCTAGCAGTCATTTAACACAACCCTTAGGTTCCTCCATTTGAAAGTAGCTGGGTAGATGCTTAAAGTTATTCAAGACTAGCGGATGTTACGCGGCTTTTTTTAAACGCCATATTGACGTCGCCAGCCTGATGGAAAGCCATGGCGCATCTAGCTATTGGGGGCCACTCTCATAGTCCGTAAGACTTCTGACAGTGCTCCTCAATTTGGCGGCCCTGTGATGTGCCTCTTCACGGTCCACTTGAAGAACTCGAAATTGTAAGATGAGGCACGTATGCGGGCAGGTCGTTCCAGGTTTTTATAGTTCGATAGAGGAACGATCTTTTAAAACGCTCATTTCTAGCAAAGATTTCTCTTCACTGTGTATGAGTGGCATCTCTGCCCTGCACGCTTTGTTTGGGATCGGAAAGGAGAAGGTGGTTCAGGTTGAAGAGCTTCTGAACACTCGCCGTGATAAATTCGGTAGAAGGCAGCCAAGGACGCTATGGTTCTTCGCTGCGCCAACGGCTCGAGGCCTCCCGTAACCTCAAGCCAACCAGTAATTCGGATAGCACATCTCTGCATAGCGGAGTCATCCCAAAGGTGAGAACAGTATTCGACGCAAGGGCGAATCTGCGTCTTGTACAGCAAATACCTCTGGTGTGGTGTGAAGTACCGCCTCATCTTATTTAGGACTCCAAGTTTCCGCGAGGTCAGCCCAATACTCTATGTAGTTTTTATGATTGATATTACCGAGGATACCGAGGATCTCCAGATTGTCTTTTAGTAGAACCGTAAGAAACCGTAAACCGTAGTTCTGAAGAGAGGGTAGGGGTAGGAATGGGGAATTCTTATCTGTTAACGTACACGCCTGTGATTTTCTAGCATTGAAATCGACCAGATTGTCTGAACCCCATTGGGTTCTGCCACGAGTTGCCGTCTACTCTCCTCCACGCCGCGTCACTCATCTGCTGGACGGCCAGAATAGCTCCCGTGTAGAGCAGTGGCGGCTGTACCTTAAGTGCGCTCGTGCAGTGAACCACCAGCTCAAAGGATTTAAAGATAACAAAATTTATTAATAAATTTCTTACAATTAGGTATTTACCTAACACTAATTCTTTAAACATACAAAAACTGAAAACTAATTACATGTCTAATTATGACGAATCAATTTAAGCTCTTTGCTACACTACTAAAGCCTAGATTCCCTGTAAACAAAAATCGGCGTGCGCTTTCCCGAGTGCACGGGGGCTGCTCATACAACTTGTACTAGATACGAGCTAATTACGCCTGGCGCGTGAAACAAAACATCGCTCATAGAAAATATACCGGGCAATGAGTCGCTTTTCGTGCGCCGCACGCACTCGGACAATCCGAAGATTACCGAGAGTCCTCGATGTTTTGTTGATGACGAAATTCGAATTCTCCCGGTATTATTACGCTGTATCTGTGATGCGTTAAATATTATTGATTGTTTTGATTTTTTAAATTGTTAGTTGTTTTATTTTGTTCTTAGTTCTATTCTATATTGTGTGCAAAGTGTGTGGAGTGTGTGAAAATAAGCAAAAACAATAACTAAGTAAGTACCTAAGTACTTAAAACTTTTCAAAATAAAGTTGATAGGTATAAAATTAACGCTTATTAAATTTAAAACAAGAAAGCAGGTAAAGTGCACCACCAGATAGAGGACCCACCAGCCGCCACTGGTGTAGAGTACTATCATCCGCATAACAATGAATGCACTCAAGGGACATTCATTGATAGGCAGAAGAAAGAGAGTTGGGGACAATACCGATCTCTGTGGTACTCCGGCATTTACCTGCAAAAAGCAGAAGGCATCACAAGAGACCCGTTTCACCCGCCTTGTTCCCGTGGGAATGCGGGGATAAAATATTGCCTATGTTACTCAGTGATGTCATGTAGGTAGACTAGGTAGCTTTGGCTAATAGCATTTATGAAAATCGGTCCACTGGTTTTTGAGTGATGTACTTAATTACTAATATTAAATTATGATTAAAAATACTAATCTTTTTATTATTAGTTATTATTAGTGTAATCATCATACATGTTTTCAAGCAATTTCACAGACCATTTAAAACAATAATGAAGTTCATATAACCAAGAGTTATTATGATGCTAAGAGCTGAATATTAAATACAATATTCCATTGTTTGTGCGTCGAGCTGTTAGTTTCTCGTAAAGGTAGGTCTTTTAATAATGAAATCTTCGTTTCCTAGTAATTCTTAAACGTTTGTTTAAATAATTGTACAGGTGTGAAATGACAGAAAACAAGGACGAGGTATAGAAGTCAGTATAATAAGACTGATTTATTCATACAGCTACGATTGCTTCCTACTAAGCGAAAGTTTGTGAGTGTGAATGTTTGTTACTCTTTCACGCTCTAACGGCTTAACGGATCTGGCTGAAATTTGCTACAGCGATAGATCATAGTCTGGAATAACACATAGGTATCTGTTTACCCCGGGAATATGTTCCCATGGGAATGGGTACCGCATTCATCGCGGGCGAATCCTCATCATCAGGCATAATCTAGAATCTAGATATTCGATAATCAAAAGGCAGGCGTAGTAAAATGCAAGTGGTAAATGTTTATTCTTGAAATTTGATAACTCGCGGTATATGTGTTGTTTTGTATTATTTGTTTGTTTGTATAACACCTGAGAGGCTGAGATGATATCATTCAGACTCAAGAAATTATCATAATAATCTGCTTATTAATTTTATTAAAACAACATTTTTGTTTGTTTATCCATTACCTACCAACTACCAATACAAGCCAGCCAGTGCTGGTTTTCAAATCAATGAGTTGGAAAAATTTCAAATATAGCTATAATTTTAAGAATTCAGCTGCCTAATCATTATCTCCTAAAAACGTGAATGTATCTTCCAGCAGATCTCTGCTTCACCTACAGTTCCTAGCAGGCGCGTCCTAATCCCCCAAAATCGTATGAAATTGAATAATCTTCTAAACATTTACAGTATTAGAGTATTTTTCAAAATACAGAGTATCTGACGGCTCCCACCCTCCAAAATTTCAGGCTTCGCCCGCTCCTGAGTCCTAGAACATAATCATAAAAATTCTCTACTTTTATTACAGAGTCACAATGTCACCTGCAATCCTAGTCACCGGTGGCGCCGGCTATGTTGGCTCCCACACCGTGGTCACACTCCTTGAAAAAGAAACTGAAGACTTAGAAATCATAGTTATAGACAACATTTGCAATGCGTACCGCGCTGAAGGGCAGAAGAAGCCGGAATCTCTGCAGAGGATAGAAGAGATGACTGGAAAGACTATACGGTTCTATGATGTCGATATTAGAGATAGATCGTCGTTGAGCAAGATTTTTGAGAATGTAAGTATGATATTTTTTATACAGTTGATTGATGGCACTTGGTGGAACTTGCTGCACATATTGAAAACGACACTTATACTGTTCCACAATATTTATTATTATAAACCTGTCCGGTTTCGCCTCACGGCATTTTTAAAGGCCAAGATGAAATTACTTGGTAGTGCCACAAGAGATAGTACAGATAGAAAACTCATGTATGTACTTTTTTTTTCACACCTACCCTCTGCTACACACACTCGCGCACAAATCAGTATCGAAAATTCGGTTGAGACCGCCTGTCCTCGTGTTTGTGAATGAGTTATCTATTTGTGCGTAGCCTCAGAGAATTTAGTATGTAGGTTTCCATCTGTACTATCTCTAATTTGTGGTAATGCTGTCTCAGTCTTACTGTGGTTTATAATAATAAATATGCTGCCCGCTAGAACTCCCTAAGGAGCTGAAAGCTGCCCGCAATTACCACTCTCGAGTGTCCCTCTGTTAACAGAGGAGGTAGAGAGTCTAGGAACTAGATTCGGCATATTATTCAGATCACCTAAGAGAGGCGTAAAGCCACTTTTCGTTGGCCATAGTCGAATGACCAGCTACTGTCGCCGAAGACTATCGGCCTCTATGACCGGGGGCCTGAGCCTGAGGGGGAGTGAGACGGCTGCTCACCGTCCTTACAGAAGCAGGCCCATGACGGCAGCGTGACGTGAGGGATTCACGCACGCCCCCCCTTAGAAGCGGGATCACACCCGAAACCCCCCAAAGATACCTAGCACCCGAACCAGCCGTTAGGCGAGGCCGCAGTGGTAGCCGTAGGTCTGTTGGGAGTCCTGGGACATCCTTCCGAGGGCTTACCCGGGGCTCCCAACCATAGGCTGTTGGGCGTTACTTGAGATTTTTTAGTCAGTAGGAGTCCGGCATAGCATCCATGAAGGCTATTCCCTCACGTTAAAAAAATTACCAGCTACTAATAACATTTAGTTACATTATTTGATCCTCATGATTGCAACATTTGTTTGCAGCATAACATCGATTGTGTAATACATTTCGCGGCACTGAAGGCAGTCGGTGAATCAGTGGAGAAACCTTTGGAATACTACCAAGCTAACATCACTGGAACCTGCACACTATTGGAGGTGAGTATAAGCACACGGCGGAAACTTCATACAAATTATTCGTTTTTAATTCTGTCACCTACAGTGTACGTTTTTTATTGTGTAGGTCCTACCAAAGATAATATAATAGTATTACATACAGGTCGGCAACTCCCTGCCTCCCACTGAGTAAGCTTCCCCATCCCCCCACCAAAGTTGATGTGTCTATTGCCGTGACAGTACTTGAGAGAGTGTCACTGCGTTGCATGACGTATTACTACCTACATACTTTGTGCTATTGCTTTGGTTTAATTTGTGCGTAGCCGAGGGTAGATTTGAAAAAAAAGTACCTACATACATGAGATTGCGTTCTGTTCCTTATTATTTTGTTTCCATAGCTAGTGTCCCTAGTATACTTACACACACATTCAAGCTTGATTCAAGCATTGACACTGCTTGTATATTAGTGTGGGTGAAAACGAACATTTTCCGATTCAAGTTTCCGCCCTGTGGTCCTACACAATAAAAAACGTTGTTTTTATATTGCTTGAATGTGTGTGTGACCACTAAGACAAAGCAAACGTTCCCTCAAACTACCCTCCAACTATGAAAGAAGCTTGCTCAGTGGCAGAGAGTTGCCTATCTGTATGTAAGACTATTATATTAGGTGCTTACACATCAAATTGGCGTTTTTCGTACTGGCCACTTTAATTACGATTTTCTCCTCTTTGGTAAGGAATTCCAAATTCAAATTTTCCCAGCTATTTACTCATGTATTTATCCTTCGATGACCGTCATTCATTTGTTTTTTTCTTCTGTTTTTTTCTGTTTGCGTCACTCATTTTACAAAATGGAAAACTTAAAATATCGCATTATTTACGAGTACGAGTTCCGCCGTGGCACTAGTGCTGCGGAAACGACTAGAAGGGTGAATGATGTGTATGGCGGTCATGTTGCAAAAGAAAACACAGTTCGTTTTTGGTTCCAATGTTTTCGTTCAGGAAATGTCGACCTGCAGAACAAGCCCCGTGGACGGCCTGAGACTCAAGTTGATAATGAAGTATTGAAGGCTATTGTGGAAGCGGATCCATCGCAAACCACGTCCGAGTTAGCTGCAGGCTGCGGTGTTAGTGATAAAACTGTTTTAATTCACTTGAAGCAAATTGGGAAGATTAAAAAGCTTGAAAGGTGGGTACCTCACGAATTGACTGAAGCAAACCGGCAAAAGCGCGTCGACTGCTGCGTTACATTACTGAACCGGCACAATAATGAAGGTATTTTAAACCGAATCATTACCTGTGACGAAAAATGGATTCTTTACGATAATCGAAAGCGCTCAGCGCAATGGTTGGATCCTGGCCAGCCAGCCAAATCCTGCCCCAAGCGAAAATTAACCCCAAAAAAGTTACTTGTAAGCGTTTGGTGGACTAGTGCCGGTATTGTTCATTACAGTTTTCTCAAATCCGGCCAGACTATTACGGCTGATGTCTATTGTCAGCAATTGCAAACCATGATGGAAAAGCTAGCGGCTAAACAACCTAGGCTGGTCAATCGCTCCACGCCACTGCTGCTTCACGACAACGCTAGACCACACACTGCACAACAGACGGCTACCAAATTAGAAGAGCTTCAATTGGAATGTCTAAAACATCCTCCGTACTCCCCGGATCTTGCTCCAACAGATTACCATTTTTTTCGAAATTTGGACAACTTCTTGCAAGGGAAAAAATTCAACTCTGATGGGGCAGTCCAAATCGCCTTCACAGATTTTATTGATTCCCGTCCGACTGGTTTTTTTAGTAAAGGGATCAATGAACTACCTATGAGATGGCAAAAATGCATAGAAAACAATGGTTCATACTTTGATTAATTAAATATATTATATTTAAAAATATTCGACTTTTTGTTCCTCCTATACAAAACGCCAATTTCATATGTAAGCACCTAATATTATCTTTAGTATAACACAGTACATAATTGTAGAGCAATTTTGTAATATCCGTGCTTCGAAAGGCACGTTAAGCCAAGTAGAAGGCCTTATGGGCGGCTTAAAAGGTTTCAACAAGGGGTCGTCACAACCTGCGTTTTAGTCGGCAGCGCGTGGGTAGCGCCTCGGTTGTTGCAAATGTCCCTATGCTATGGTAACCTGCTATGAGGTAGACCGTAAGCTTGTCTGCCACTTTAGTATACATTCACCCTGAGTAACATAGGCTATATTTTATTCCTATATTCCAACAGAAACGGGAGCTACGCGGCACGCGGGTGAAACCGCGTGACGTCCGCTGGTCTATACTTATAATATAAAGAGAAAAAAAAATATATAAAGGAAAGATTTGATTGTTTGTTTGTTTATAGGCTCCGAAACTACTGGACCGATTTGAAAAAATATTTCACTGTTGGGAAGCTACACTCTCCCCGGTGGAAATAGGCTATATATTTTATTCCCGTATTCCCACGGGAACGGGAGCTACGCGGGTGAAACCGCGTGTCGTCCGCTAGTATTGAATATTTTGATGATTGAGAAGGTTAATGTGTTTATCAGCCTATTTATGTACGTAATAATTCTTTCTCTCCAGACTATGCGCAAGTATGGAGTATACAAGCTAGTCTACAGCTCCTCCTGTACAGTGTATGGTGAACCTACAAGACTGCCCATAGATGAAGGTCATCCTACCGGCCAAGGGCTTACGTCTCCCTATGGCAAGTCGAAGTATTTCTGTGAGGAGATGATGAAAGATGTCTGTATTAGCGATAAGGTAAGGTTATGAACTGGTTTGTATC
Source organism: Miltochrista miniata (assembly GCA_933228765.1). Lineage (NCBI taxonomy): Eukaryota > Metazoa > Arthropoda > Insecta > Lepidoptera > Erebidae > Miltochrista > Miltochrista miniata. The sequence goes on from OW121769.1 coordinate 12,538,206, forward strand.
GTTACTGTATGTATGGGGTTCTTCGAGAAGAGTCTTAGAAGTTTTTTATAGGTCCTCCAGTGTTGCAAACGTCCATCGGTTGCGGTGACCACCAGTGTATCTGGTGGGCCGTATGCTTGTCTGCCACCTTAGACTAGCTATAGGCGCTTAGCAAACGAAGGGGCGGGCCGCTAAGGGAATCCTATACTACCAACGCACACGAAGGGCAAAAAGACCGCACCGCAGATGCGCGCCGGACAGTGGCGGCGCGGCTACCCGCCATGGATCACACAAACCAGTTTGTATGAAGTAACGCAGACGGCGGCGCGGGGCGGCTAGCTCAGTCTCTTCGCTAGAACGAACGTCGTGAACTAACTGCCTCCGTCCGTCGTGTGCGTTGCGTTCGCGGGGCGGGCAGTCGCGGGCATCGACGGACAGACGCGGTCTTTATTACGTCGCGGGCAAAAAGTCCGGCCCGCTCGGCCGTCTGTCTAGCGCCTATGCTTCCAGCGCAGACATCCTTCCGATGTCTTACCCGGGGCTTCCAACCGTAGGCAGTAGATAGGAACGTGTGGTTTTTAGTCGGTAAAAGTGTCTGGAAAGACTCCCTGATCTACACAGTCGTTTAATATATACGCAATAGGGTCTGCCAGAACATCAATATTAGCTTTGAGCACAGTTATTGGTATTTCGTCGTATTCGGGCGAGATTTTGCTTTCCATTCTTTTAATTATTTGCAATATTTCACCAGCAGTAACCTGTTCAAATATCATACTATCATCTACTCTACTTGTACTATTACCACAAGGCGGAAACTCCATACAAAAATGTTCGTTTTCACCCACACTAATATACACGTAATGTGAATGCTTGAATCAAGACTGAATGTGTGTGTGAGTATACTAGGGACACTAGCTATGGAAACAAAATAATAAGGAACAGAACGCAATCTCATGTATGTAGGTACTTTTTTTTCAAATCTACCCTCGGCTACGCACAAATTAAACCAAAGCAATTGCACAAAGTACGTAGGTAGTAACACGTAATGCAACGCAGTGACACTCTCTCAAGTACTGTCACGGCAATAGACACATCAACTTTGGTGGGGGGATGGCCTGGGGAAGCTTACTCAGTGGGAGGCAGGGAGTTGCCGATCTGTATGTAATACTATTATATTATCTTTGCTATTACTTAAATTATTAGTTGCTAGTTCCTTTTTACACTTATTTACTGTCATACTTTTAGTAAATATCTCTGCGAACATGTCTGCAATATCGCACGGATTTTCAACAACTTTGTTTTCTATTTTCAGCATTATTTGTTGTTTAAAACTATTACTTGTGTTTTTCCTACTGTTTACTATTTTCCACAATGCTTTGCTGGAATTTGACGCCTCACAAATTTTTTACTAACGATATTTTTTTTTGAATTTCTAATTTATTTTTCTAAATAACCTTAGATATTGATTACGATACTCTAGAATAGTGTTATGACATCTTGTTTTATCAATATTACATAAAAAGCGTTTCATGTGACTCGCCACTTTCATGCCTTTACTGATCCATTCAGATTGGCATGTTTTATTTAAATCAATTTCTATTTTCTTTTTCCTATAGGCACTGTTATGCAGTTCGGTAAGATTTTTTATAAAAGTATTTATACCGGTATGCCACTGCCGTTCTGATAAACCCAGTCTGAATCTTTTATTATTTGTTTTATTATACAATCTTCTTTTTATATACATACTAGCTCGCGGTTTCGCCCTCGTGTAATTTGGTTCCCGCCCCCGCTTCCCATAGGAATATATTCCCGAGATCAAAAGTTAAGCCTATGTTTTATTCCAGACTATAATCTACCTTGGTGCCAAATTTCAACCCAATCCGTTCAGCCGTTTGAGCGTGATTGAGTAACAAACATCCAAACATCTAAATATCAAAACATCTTCACAAACTTTCACATTTATATATTAAATAGGAAAGTAGTATAGTAGGGATATGACTTTTTTACTTGTTGAACTCTTGGTAGAGAAAGTGAACATACTACTTATAATCTATACACTTACAATTATTGTCCATGTTGTCATCAGAAATGGAAGATAATATCTCTTCGCTACTTCAACCCGGTGGGGGCTCATCACAGCGGACGCATCGGAGAGGATCCTTCCGGCATTCCTAACAACCTCATGCCCTATATTGCACAGGTATGTAAGCAAGTAGCTATATTCTACTTAAATCCAATGAATAACTTTTTTTTAAGTAAAAATGGAGATAGATTATACCTACTGGTTGAATTTATAGTCGTTCTGGAACGGAAAGGTTTAGGCACAGTTTCGATAACAGAACCGATCGGCACTACTACAAAAAAAATTGCGAAAATGTTCCCTGCGCAGAATACTGTTCTCACCTTTGGGATGACTCCGCGAGGTATTTACTAGACGCGCATGACGCTATACAGAGACGTCTCTGTATAGCGTCAATGCGTTTAACGATTCAACCAGTATAGTTATCCCTTTAAAGGGGTACGAATTTGTAAGCTAAAAAAAATATAAAAAAAAACTTTTTTGTTGTCATGATTTTAATTTATACTTCTTTATTTTTCAACATGTTTATTTATTTTACACTTTATTGTACGCCAAGTAAATAAAATTATGGTAGGTACATAAATACAGTGAAATAAGATTTACAATGGGCGGCATGCTTCCGATATCAACCCTACAATTCGCAATATCAATCTCATGCGAATTGTTTGTAACTGAAATAAGCTGTTCTTGGCAGGCAGAGTAACTTTTTTACTGTAATTGATTAAACCAGTACACTACCACGTGCACTGGTTAGCCACATTGCTTTCTCGTTGACTGTAAATTCTGTTGATCACTCTTCACTTTAGCTTCAGGAATGCTGACCAACAAAGTTGGATTCGAAGCTTACTTTTTCTCTAAATTAGAACTGGTTTTTCCTATTTTTCAATGGCGGCGTTCAATCCCTACTAATATTATAAATGCAAAAGTAACTCTGTCTGTCTGTTACGTTTTCACGCCTAAACCGCTGAACCGATTTTGATGAAATTTGGTATAGAGATAGTTTGAACCCAAGGGAAGGATATATACTACTTTTTAACTGAATGCGCAAAAGGAGGGTAATGATTTTATGCGATTACAACTACTGCGCGGACGAAGTTGCGGGGAACAGCTAGTTAAAAATAAAAACTAAATGTACTATTGCGTAAAACTTGACCCCGAAGCTAGGGATTCGATTTTTTTTCTCCATTAAGCTGAAGAACCATAATGATTTCAACTTGATACGTGTTTGCTTCTAAAAAGATCTTTAAAGTCGAATTTTTAATTAGACGAAGTAAAGTGACAGCAACTAATGTCACTTCTTCATACAATGTTGCTTAATTTCTATGAAGAAGTGACAATAGTTCCTGTCAATTTACTTCGTCTAATTAAAAAATTGACTTTAGGCGTCAAACCGCAACAAGCAAAAGTTATCATTTAAAAGTGTACCAAATATCTATTACTTTCAGGTCGCAGTAGGTAGAATGAAAGAGCTCCTAGTATTCGGCAACGACTACCCCACAGTGGACGGCACGGGCGTCAGAGACTACATTCACGTGGAGGACTTAGCCGAGGGGCATGTTAAAGCCGTCAAGTTGTTCAAGCAGCCTGGCTTTAGTGGGTTCCATGCTGTGAATCTTGGTAAGTTGTTTTTAAACCACTAAGGTGGCAGACAAGCATACGGCCCACCTGGAGGAATGGTGGTCACCGCAGCCTATGAACGTTTGCTACACCGGAGGTGATACACTCGCGCTGCCCACCCTGTAAATACCTTCTTAAACCCCTCTTGAAGAACCCCATGTTGTAGGCGTTTAGGAAAAGCGAGTCAGGAAGATCATTCCACAGTCAAGTAAGTTGCCTTCAACCGCCATTGTGACATGACATTGAAGAGAGAGCCGTATGCTTTCTCTGATTAGCTAAATGATTTTTTCTGGGAATGTTTTTAAAAAAATACCGACTAAATGTGAGTAGGGGTTGCGCACGGAGGGTTCCGTACCAAATAACGTCAAAAAGTCACGTTGGTTGTATGGGTTATATTCATTATTTTTCTGATTTTAGTATTTGTTGTTAGGGGCCGTCCATTATTCGCGTGAGGTTTTTTTGGACATTTTTGGACCCTCTTGGTGATATTTGGTGAGGTTTCAGATTACCCCTCCCCCACTACAAATTTAAAAAAAAAAATTGTACATAGAAGTCTCTATTGATTTTATCTATCCAAACTTCTAGCTAATCCGCGCAACTTCGTTTGCGTCACATAATAGAGACGGATATGGTAAATATTTTAATATATTTCTCGTTGCATTTACTCCCGTCGTGTTTCTATATAGGTAGTCTTCATTATTTTGGAGCTAATAAAGAAGGTGTCAGTTAGTCAAGCTTAAAATCTTACGTTGGTTTGATCGCAGTTGGCTAAATAGAAGCGAAGTTATGAGCAAATGTACAATAATCCAGGTAGAATTTCCATGCGAACATTATACTTTTGGTCACGACTATCGATATCCACGTTGACTGAGCTGCGTTTTTTTTGTTACGGGGGGAATGCGATTTGGCACCATTATCCTAGCTGCGGGGGCAGCACCTACCCACTAAACCCCGCGGTGTTCTTCCTCATCCTACAGCCGGCATTGATATCCAAAGATTATTCACGTCGGCCCAGCCCGGCCGGGGGCCCCCAACACTTCGGGGTTCTCGCCCGCATTGCACCGCTCTCGAGCGCTTCTCTGGAAGCAGAAAGGGGAAGAGAGCGGTGAGCGGGTGGGCTCTGAAGGCATCTCCGGAACAAGGAGAGGGGCCTTTCCCCAAATGATCATCGGTGGATGGGGTCATAGCTGCGTGCATCGGCTAGTCTCATATATTATATATAACTTATAATAAAGCTATAGAGAGTTTAAAATCTGTACGTCATATATAATTGGTAATTATTTTCCAAGATATTTTTTTTACTAGACATACTATCTATGTAACTTCCATTACATACGATACTGAAGCTAAAATAGTTCCTTTGGTAGACACGATGAAAAACAAAATTATTTTTGTGTTGTATGATCAACGCATAGGTATTCTGATTTCAATTAATTTCTGATGTAAAAAAGGAATCAAGTGCTTCATAAATTATTCCATACAAATTTTAATATTGTAGGTTTTGTTGTTCAGAAATTACAGTGATCTCAAATTCAGGGTTGTGAAGTTGCTGTTCGAAATAAATACACGTGATATCTCACTACACCCCCTGGTGATGTTTCGTGATTTTTGTCAGACCCCCTCCCCCCCTTTTCGAGCCTCACGTGATTAATGGACGACCCCTTATAGCGGGAAAAGTAAAAAAAAATACCGACTAAATGTGAGTAGAGGTTGCGCACGGAGGATTCCGTACCAAATAACGTCAAAGTCACGTTGGTTGTATGTTATATTCATTATTTTTCTGATTTATTTTTTTCTGATTTTAGTATTTGTTGTTATAGCGGGAAAAAAAATTGGTACATTATCTGTGATAATGTTTAATGTAGACTAACTAGCTATCACGGCTGTTCATGAGATACAGCCTGGTGTCAAGCGGACATCGCAATCTCAGTACCTACCGTGAGAAACCTTTAAAAACTCATGTGAAACCGGAATTTAAAAAAACGGTCAAATGCGAGTCGAACTTGCGCGCAGGGCGCAAGCACACTTCCGTATCAAAAAATGGGAAAAGTCATGTTTGTTGAATAGGAGCCCTCTCAATCCCCCCATTTTTTTGATTTTTGTATAGTTGGTCATAGTGGCCATAAAAATACATCAAAAATTTCAGCTTTCTAGCTCTCACGGTTCCTGAGATACAGCCTCATGACGGACAGACAGACAGACAGACCGACAGCGAAGTCTCATGGATAAGGTCCCGTTTTTATCCTTTTACGGAACCCTAAAAATTTACCACATTTTACTTATTGCCTTTTCTATTTAATAAAAAAAGAATAATTTCATTTATAGGCACAGGCACTGGATATTCAGTCCTACAAATGATCGCAGCATTCGAAGCAGCCTCAGGGCGATCAATCCCTTACCGTATCGTAGGACGGAGGGCTGGCGACATTGCGACCAACTATTCCGATGTTGCCCTATCTAGCAAACTATTGGGGTGGCGAGCTGTGAAAACTCTGGACGATATGTGTAGGGATACTTGGAAATGGCAGAGTGGCAACCCTGATGGGTTTAAGAAGAGTTAGAAAAGAGGATGAAATAAAATCTTTATGTATAGTCTGTAAAATATAGCGTAAACAAAAATAGACGTTATTTCATAAAGGTTTTGTGATTGAAATGCAGAGAGTAAGAACACAATGGTACAAACTTTAAATAGCTACTTTATGCCTTTGAAATAAGAGTTAATTTTGTTCACGTCAATACAACTGTCACAGAGATTGAGCTATATTTTACAGACAATAATTTGTTTGATTTTTATGTTCACGGTGCGGTTGGCGGTTGCGGTTTCTAACATCAAAATGTCAAAACCATATTCTCGGTTCCATTTGTTTTGACATTTTGAGGCTAGAAACCGCCCTCGGTAACCGTTAATGCGGCCTCAGCGGCTGGTGGTCAAATCCAAGTGAATTTTAACATGTTGAATAATACTACTCTGAAGCCTTGCGGCATTCTCAAAGGTAACTTAAGGACCAGTCATGTTCTATTTCTAAATGATATCATGGTATATCGTGGTCATCAAATTAAGTTACTTGTACCTTTGAGAATGCCGCAAGGCGTAACCGGTCAGGTGTAAAATAAATAAATGTTGTAGAATAGTACAGGTAGCAGAATATTTCAATGTTATTTCATGCATAAAAATTGCCAGAATGTTGGCACTTACCACCGAAACGTTAAACTTATTAGAAATATCTACTGTATGTTATGGAAATAAGAGTGAAATTGCTAGTTTCCTTTTATGATTGCAAATTCACGGTTCGTTTCACCTTTGGCTTGAATCAATTCATAAAAAAACGAATAACTTTTTAAATCTACAAAACTTACTTTGGAAATATTCTGTTGTGGACCAAGTCATCATGTTTAAATATCTATTAGACTGCTAGTAGTGGAGGAATATGCAATTTATATTATATACTGTCTTTTATAGGTTAGTATGAAAGAACCATAGATTACACAACCAACAGACTGTCTAAAATAGATACTTACCAAAAATATTTCACCTATACCTAACGTTTTCTGTTTGATTGTGAATAATGGCCATAGGTATAAGCCGCACTGCGGTTGGCGGTTGCGGTTTCTAACCTCAAAATGTCAAAACCAATGAAACCATAGACTCGGTTTCATTGGTTTTGACGTTAGAATTCGTAATTTTGAGGTTAGAATTTGACATTTTGAGGTTAGAAACCGCCCGCTGTAACCGCAATTGCGACCTCAGCTTTAGTAAGCAAGTAGTGAATACTGTGACACTATGAGTATGATGACGGAGCTACCAAATTTATAAAAATATGCTGAGGCATTCCATTTTGAATAAAATGTAGTCAGAGAATCAGCTAGAATAACACAAAATGGGCATTTAGCATAATTTTAGTTGTTTATTTATTATTCATGCACTTATTTAACTACACTACAGTTTGGCAAAAAATAGTAGAAAAGAGGAGAGGCCTAAGAAAAAAACAAGAATACTTCATGTTGACAGCCTTTTGACGTTTCAGTAATGTAGCCAACATGCAAAAATATTAGTTCCGTTTTATTTTAAGACTATATTGCCAAACTGTATCTTTAGATTAACTCGTTTATTTAAAAAGAACTTGTTACCAGTTAATTATAACTATTAGGCGCAGCGCAGACGACAGACTTGTACAAACGAGTCTGAAGCCCACAAAGAGACCGCCTGACGCGTTTTGGTCATCGAATGCATCGCATTTTTCATAGCCGTCACTATAGTTTGTCGTCTAAGCCGCACCTTATATCTTAATTTTATAACCAAAGAAATAAACTATATACATTATAACAAGTTCGAGAAATAAGATTTCATTATTTTTTCTTAAAGTTACCAATTATAAATATAGTTTTGGCCAAATGTTATTTGTTCCTATATAGTTGCCATATTATTTTTATTTGTTTTTAATGTATTTAATATAAGACCAAAGTAATACATACCAAAGCATTTAATGTTGAATTATATGTTTAAAATTGTTTTAGATATATTTCTATTTTATTACATAATATTTATTTTGTTATTCATTTCCTCCCCAAGGGTGTGCTTCAAGCCAAATAGTTTTTTTTTTAAATATTTATTATCAAATCTTACCTAAATGTTAATTAAAGTATTGGATTCCAATATTTTTAAGAAAACATTTATATTTGTTTAATATTTATTGAGTCAAGATATAATTAAACATAGAAGCTAGATATTTACATGTGAAAGCAGGACACGAGATGAGAAATTTGTGATGTGATACATCTATTTATAGTATAGATAGAATTGAAGGGGAATTGCTGTTGCCAATAACTTAGAATTAGAATTTGGCAATGGGGTCTTAGATTTTGATTTTATTTATTGATTACGAAATACATTGTATGTAGTACTTATACAAAATAATCTTTAATTTATAAATTTTGATGTTTCGCATCCGGTACAGTAGTACCACGTTTATAAGTTACGCCGATGTACCTGCGCAGAAGTCTCATATTCGAAACGCGCGAAATAGTAGTTTTCGATATAAGTGTGGGATTTATGTTATTACGACGTGTTCGACAGATGTTGACCCGAGCCGAAGGCGAGGGTGGACAGTCGGAACGAGTTGAAATAACAATCCCACACGTTGTATTGAACAACTATTTTTAATACAGTTGCGAAAAAATTAAGCAATTTAATAAAATAATAAAAACACAATAAACCTGAATTGTCCAAAATGGCGGCAACCGTAAAAGAATATATACCTACCTAAGCAGAGACTATGGCAGTGCACTTCATACAGCCAACTTATTTTATATTTATAAATTTAATTTGGCCGATACTTATATTAATTTATGTTTAAATTTTAATTAAAATTACTTTTAATCTGATATTGAAACAAGTTAGTATCTTTTTTTGAAATATTTGCATGAATCACACATTATTTTGACAGTTGGGAAAGGAAACGCGCACTAGTGCGGGAAAGGTAAAGAAAAAAGCACGAGTGTGTAATAGCCCACATCCCGAACGCTAAACGTCCCTGTAATACGCCACTTTTTGAGCAACTGTATTAAAAAAATCTTAACCAATCACAACGCTACGCATAGACGCGCCAAACATGGCCCTTTGTTATTGGTTGCCGCCTGCGCGCCATGTTCGATGCCCGCAACATCACGGTGCAATGAGCGAGATAGCACTGCTCTCTGGATTTATTGCATTTTCAATCTTAACGTAACGCAATAAAGTCAGTGTTTCAACAGCGTTAGCAATCGCAATTAATCGACGTTAGCGTGCTCTCCTGAGCAGGCGAATTTTGTCGATGCGACTTATAGACGTGGTTCACCTATACTTATTTAGAAATATATATGTAGATACGTTTATCAGTTGTCTAAGTTCATATCACAAGTTAATAATAGCTAATTTCGGCTGGATGTCAGTAAAAATTATGTATGCATAATATACGTTAGTAAATTTCTAAAAAAATTACAACAAATCATTCCTTGTGTTGCATTCTATTTCTTGTAAAACTATTTTCTTATATTTTTGGTGCTATCAAATAATTTGAAATCGAATGTTGCTATAAGTATATCAATAAAATAGCATGCGATGAATTAAAAACAGTATTTTATTAATTATCCCATCCTACTGGTTTAGACTCTTGTGGTCTTCCTATAGTTTTTAGGGTTCCGTACCCAAAGAGTAAAATCGGGTCATTATTAATGAGACTTCGCCGTCCGTGTCTGTCCGTCACGAGGCTGTATCTCAGGAACCATGATATCTAGAGAACTGAAACTTTTACAGATGTATTTCTGTTACCGCTATAACAACAAATAGGTACTAAAATCAGAAAAGAAATTTAAACAGCTCCCGAATACAAAACGTGATTTCTTACCGTTTTTTAGTACGGACCCTTCGTACGCGACTCAGACTCGCACTTGGCCGTTGTATATTCCAGTTTCCATGATCATGTGGTCTAGTCTTAAGTCTACACGAGCGAGAATATCGCGGCCTAATTTTATCGTCTTATACTATCTTCACGCCAAATCCCTTGCGGGATAGGCAGAAAGAAGCCATCGTCTTGAGAGTACCTACTTAGCGAAAAATTCTAAATCTATGGTCGTGGAACGTATTTCCTAGTCTCCTAACAACTTGTCTATACACACTCACGTTGGTAGAAGAGTGTATATCGCGTGTGTACGGTACACGCGATATTATAGCTAAGAGAGATTGTATGGAAATACGTGGCCATAGATAATATCACCGCTATTCTTTCACTCGGCTTTTGGAGGCCATGAAAAATACGTTATTTTGTTAATGCTGAAAGTTTATCAGCGCATGTTTCCAACAGGTAGAACAATAGTTCATCATGTAGTTTCATAGCGGGTTTGACAGGTATAGGTACTGTTAGAAAATACTACTAATATGGGCGTTTGTGCACTGACACACACGGAATTTTACTGTCCGGCAGAGTCCGATTTTTTGCGGTCCGATGTGGCATGAAATAAACGGCTGATTGGCTTGTTTTTTTTTTAACTACTATCGGATGTCTACAACTACTATGATTTTTTGCTATACCGCTTAGGTGCTCCGTCTCCCCCGCGCCTGCCGCCTGCTCGGTGATCTCGGACTAGTGCACAAGCATAATAAACACGTTTTTCAGTGCTGTCATCTCGGACCGGAATGGGAAAAAGTAAAAACATAACGGACGGCAAAATTACGTATAGTGCACAAATTAGTGTACAAATTGATAGGGTGTCATAACGGACTACAAAAAATCGGACTACCGCACAGTAAAATTTCGTGTAGTGCACAAACGCCCTAATAGCTAGATGGTGCTTATCGGCGGACCGGCGTAGTCAAGAACACTATTTAATTGTATATTTTTCAAACGCAACCACGGCCTCACCCACCCCCCAACACACACACACACACCAACACACACACTCACTCACACACACATAATATATAAGTTTACATCCTTGTAATTTCTAATTTTAAGGCACCAATATTGTTATTTTCTTATTTTATTATTCTTTTAAACTTCTTGCATAGCTTTTAAAAAAAGAAACTGCATGTCGAAATACTTATTATTTGTATTGTCTAAAAATGCTGCGGATGGAGAGAGACTGGTCCCCACAACAATGGGAATTATAGTGTGGGGACTAGGGCTCTCACATTCATGTACAGCTTTATATTGAGACAATAAAAATATTATTGGAACTACTGGGATATGACGAAACAACAGTTCCATGGAATTACTGGGGCAAATAAAAGTTCCAGTAGTTTCATCATGGAACTACGCAATGGAACTACTAGGATACGGCGGCCTTCTTTCGTCAACTTATGGTGCGACACAAGCTCTCCGTGACGGTTTGTGAAAAATCTGCTATGGCCAACGCGCGCCGAGCAGTCCCCTTGCGCGCTGGAGACTCGATCGCAGAAGTCTGTCGTCTGCGAGGCACCTACATGTAATTTGTGAAACCATACGGTGCCCGCGGACCGTTTCCTCGTGGTCATACTAGTTTGTCATACCAGTATGACCACGAGGATATAAATGTCCTCGTAGTCATACTATCATTTTAACACCCCCTTTAGAAAGTTAAGTAGCGAATGGAGATCGAAAAAACAAATGAAGATCGGCAAAACAAATGAAGATCGGCAAAACAAATGAAGATCGACAAAACAAATGAAGATCGGCAAAATAAATGAAGATCAACAAAACAAATGAACATCGACAAAACAAATGAAGATCGGCAAAACAAATCATCACATTTCATCACATCAGGACATTTATATCCTCGTGGTCATACTGGATGGTGTGACAAACTAGTATGACCACGAGGAAACGGCCGGAATTGCTTGTCTGGTTGGGTCCACTGGTGACCCAAGGGCTGGCAGTTATCTCTCTCAACGAATAGGCAATTAGGCATCGCTATTCAAAGGGGGAATGCTGCTAGTCTTTTGGACATAATGCTACGAGGGCTTTACTTAGTTCAGATAGTAATAATCTTACTAATATTATAAATGTGAAAGTTTGTGAGTGTGGATGTTTGTTACTCTTTCACGCTCAAACGGCTGAACGGATCGGAGTGAAATTTGGTACAGATATACATTATAGTCTTGGAATAACACATAGGCTACTTTTTATCCCGGCAATAAGTTCCCACGGGAACGGGAACAAATTTTACGCGGGCGAAGCTGCGGGCATCAGCTAGTATGTAATAATTGTTTCACTGCAATTTTTAACAATAAATGTATGTTGTAAAATAAAACAAGATGATATTTTAATTAATCTGTATTGTCTAAAATTACAAATCTTTCATAATTTTCTTTACAACTAGTTACCACTTGATTATTCAGCACATACCAACTCTGTCCTCTAAAAATATCAGATTTACATTTTTACAACAATCGACTAACGATTAATATGGAGGTTACAGTAAGCGGCTTGGATATTGAGCGATAGAAGAAACGAGTATGAGTGAAAGAGTCGTCGTTATGTTTCACGCGTAAGTCGTCCCAGTTTAAAACTTGGACCAGGGACCAATACCTCTTCCATATTTGATAATAGACAGCTGGACGCACGTAGAAGAAAAAATCCCACCTTTAAAGTGGTAAAACATGAAGTTAGTTTATCGAAGTACATCATTGGGGAAGTCGAGAAATCCTTTCATATTTTTTTTCCCTCTTTGTCTATGCTTTACGCGAGCACAACTGCCTATCAAATAAGAATGTGTGGAGTTGATCCCTGGTTTCAATATTGAAATGAGACGATTGCAATGAAATAATATTGGCATAAGTTATGCCCGCCAAGCGCTACAAACTCATTTTCTGCCCAACACTCAAGAACCTTGCCGGCTACTATACTAACTCTAAAGGAGAATAGCGTGCGTTAGATAAGAAGAAATGTAAGGCATTCAAGTGAAAATGCTTTCATAACAGATAACGTCATAGATATAACTTCTACTTCATACTAGATATGGCAAGATAATTTCGCTTACCGTTTATTGGGGGGGAATGACTCATGGCGGCGCGTTTTTTACCAATCAGAGACGGACTTTATCACGCTAAAGCATAACGTAGCGAGTTTATAAGCTGCTACTTGGCGAGTTTAAAAGCTAGCGAGTGTTTTACAAAGGGATGAAATCTCGATGACACAAGTGTTGACTTATTTGTCACGTATTAAAACTCATTACCAACAATCTGAACGGTAATGGTAACTATTACCTATCCTGTAAGTATCCCTTTCCTTGAGGAGTTTGATTCGTCATTCCTACGTTTAAATTTGTTGAAGTTATTCTAGGTTAGGTCGTCATTCCTACGTTTAAATTTGTTGAAGTTATTCTAGGTTAGGATTGACGAATCGGAGGTGTGGTGGGTTTATCTCCCTACCCTATCTTGTTCTCGTTCTAGTGACATTGCAGCAGGGGAATGATATCATAAGTCATATCTAGTACGTAGTATATTTTTATATCCATGTTATTCAACTACTTAATTAAAATTTATTGTATTAGAATCACAAGTGTTAATATCAAACAATTCGTGGTGTGATCCCTAATCTAGGTACTAAATTCACCATCGCTAAAATGTTATCATACAAATTGTGCTGAAATCAAAACTTAAAAATATTAGAAAGCTTTTTTCTTATGTTCTAAATAAATTGAAAATGTATTTTAGGAATATTATTACAACAAAAAAGCGCTGTGTGTAGCCCTAAAATGAATTTAAAAAAATATTATGTCACAACGCGAATTTTAAAAGTTGCGTTGCAATAATATTTCTAATAAAAAACTGCGACAAAATTTTGCAATTTAAAAACGAAAACGCAACTACATGTCAATTTCTTAGTTATAAGGTAATATTTGCAGCGTCAAAATTGATAATTGTGTACATTATTGCAATACACATCTGAAAGTAGTCTGCTGTAATAATATCATTGACATACTGTATCGTATGTCAAAATTGACATAATACACTGTGCAAAATATACAACGCGTTCGTACTTATTTCGTTCAAATATTTAATTAAATTGTATTATATTGTAGTATATTCATTCAAGTCACTACTGCTCGTTCGCTCTAACTATGCCGCTCGGCTCCATACTAAAGTCGAATTTTTAATTAGACGAAGTAAATTGACAGCAACTAATGTCACTTCTTCATACAATGTTGCGTATTTTCTATGACGAAGTGACATTAGCTACTGTCAATTTACTTTGTCTAATTAACAATTCGGGTATACGCCTCTACGCCAGCGGCAAAGTTAGAGCGAACGGGTAGTAAAGAGCATTCTAATAAAGGTCTTCGCTAAGTGATGCGTTCGCGCGCGGCGGACGCCCGTCTCGCATGCTAGTATTGGAAAATAGAATAAGTCCAATACAACGCGTGGCTTAGCGAAAACCTTAAGACCTCAATTCTAAGACTGTATATAAAATAGCAGAATTGAGAATGCATTAGCCACAGTGACTCTAAAAAAATATATTAATATTGAAGTTCTGAAACAATTCTAAGGCAACTATGTGGATAGGCTATGAAGAATTGGGTATGATAGCATAGGTCTAATTCTTGGCATATCGTTTGTCTAACGGGAGTAGGTGTAAAAGCGTAATTTTTTGTACTACTAAGGTGGTACACAAACTTACGGCCCACTCTCACTCTTAGGGCTTACAGAAAGGTTTAGTAATTTTTCGGTTTGTAAAACTACCCTCAATCGTTTAGTGTTGGTAAACATTTTCAATACGGCCCGTAATGTTTTAGTACTGATGCGCAGTGATAGCAAAGATATTATAATAGTATTACATACAGATCGGCAACTCCCCGCCTCCCACCAAGTAAGCTTCCCCATCCCCTCACCAAAATTTAAGTGTCTATTGCCGTGTCAGTACTTGAGAGAGTATCACTGCGTTGCATTACGTATTACTATCTACGTACTTTGTTCTATTGCTTTGGTTTAATTTGTGCTTAGCCGAGGGTAGACTTGAAAAAAAGTACCTACATACATGAGATTGCGTTCTGTTCATTATTATGTTTCACACATTCAAGCTTGATTCAAGCATTCACATTACGTGTTTATTAGTGTGGGTGAAAACGAACATTTTTGTATGGAGTTTCCGCCCTGTGGTGGTAGTTAGGATTGAAGTACTATGGTGTACCCGGGGTCCACTATCAAAGTAGGATTTTCTAAAACTTTTCTCGAACGCTTCCTACCTACCCTGTTAGACATAAAATGAAAGGGAATATGAAGGCTTGATATTAAAATCTATACATTACTTTGGTAGATAGGTAACTTATGGGGGGGGTAAGGCAGCATTTGGGCCAAGAATTATATGTTTGCTAACATACCCAATGTAATCGGAAATGAGTTTTAAAGTGCTTTGGCAATATCGTATTCGGATATAAAATAATTTAGATAAAATTGATTGTATGAATGTAGGGCATAATATACTCATAAATGACCAATCTAATGTTGTGTTCAGTACAGTGGTGATTATTTTAAAATTAAATTCTCGGTATAATTAATTCTGACTAAGGAGTCAGGATAAAAAAAAAGGTTATATAAATATTATTAGCCGTGTATTGCAGTACCTATTATGCCCTGAAGAAAATTTTAAAAAAGCATATCGTTTGCCAAACCACATTAACATAATTATTACTTTTAAGTATAAAACACCACAATTCATAAACAATATTTGCGTCATTCATAGCTACAGAGTTTAAAAAAAAAATACACACTCACATAGAATGAGATCCTGGCCTTACCAGTTTCGAAATATGAAAAAATAAAAAAGCATTGGAAAACGCATTAGATTTAAAAATAATAATTATTATAAGCCGGAATGACCAATGATGTCAACAATAAAAAAAGGTCAAAATAATCTGTTCCAATGTTATTTTATTTATTATGACTATTGTCTATGATGAGAAAAATATTTATTTTTACTATGGGTAACACAGCCTGTTTTTATGTGTCATTTTAATGTCAAATTTGACATCTGTCGAATGTGACCTGAGAAAATGACGCTTTATATTCTTTGTAGAAATATACATATCGTCACGCCTTTACTCCGAAGGGTTAGGCAGACACGTTCAAATTTCACCAGTTGTAACTTTATATGTAGGAAAATATGAACTAAATATTTGTTTATTTAATGGAGTATGTATTGACACCACTGATCATAGGAGAATGTAATGTGCTGATATTAAATAAAATATATGAAGAGGGTTCATTCTTAAATAGAAGATTTTAGTATATATTATTAAAACTTCATTTACAAAGTACCTACATAAGCGGACTAAGAGTCAATACCCACTTATCGAAGGCCTTTCGCATTTTGTCTTATAGTATCTTTTTCTTACGTATTTAAACATCAAAAAGCGAACGCATTCTTTCATGTCCACGCAGACGAACGCGCATAGCTGTATTTTTCGCTATGATTACTGACGTTTCAAAGTGTAAGGAAAAGAAATAGATATGACAATATGCGAAAGACATGATAAATGTGTGCTTGGCCCCTGCTTTAAGTGATATCTTCAATAAACAAAGTATGTGCATTATCGGGTAGTGGAGAAACTGAGAAAAATCTGAAATATATACTTACATACATATACAAATAAATATATAATAATAAAGGCGTGGTATACAAATAGAAACAATGTATTTACAAAAGTGAAAATGGGTATTAGTGTGACTGCAAATATTTTCAACAAATTCACAGAAGATACAATAAAAATATATCTTTTTCTTTCAAAAAACAAGAGAAAAATGAAAATTTGTCACATGAATTGGTGCCAAGAGATTCCAACATTATGAATGTGTGTATATAATAGAATGAACCGTCTACATATATTTGTAAATATATATTATGTATATGTTACAATGGTGTTTGCAGTACATATATGTTCACTAAAGTCTTTAGGGCACTGTCTCACTGTACGGGTTACCCTTCCCGCTTGATGCTGGGCATCTGTGGTGGCGGTTCGGCTAGGCCTTTCACCTGAAATTGAGAAAGAAAGGTTTACTTAACAAAATATTTAAGGACCTTCGCTAAGGCAACACGCACAAGATAGTATGACAAACGATTTCGCACCGCTTAGCGTTGCTCACACTATTTTTCAATACTAGTTTTCCGTGCTTCGGAAGGCACGTTAAGCCGTTGGTCCCGGTTGCCAGTAAAATGGCAGTCGTTAAGCTAAATTGAAAGCTTTATTTTCAACAGCAGGCAGTCACAACCTGCGCCTGTCCATTTAAACACGGCAATACGGCTCACCACCTATTACGTGGGACAAATTATACAAAGGTGAAATGTGGGCATATAATATGCCTCTGCCTACCCCTTCGGGGATAAAGGCGTGACCATATGTATGTATGTATGTAGCATGCGACCGACGCGTGCGGACGCTTCACTTAGCGGAGACCCTTAATGATAAATGTATATCTATTGTTCTATACTAATATTATAAAAAGGTAAGATTTGTTTGTCTGTACATTTGCTTCTTCGTTTGCGCTGGATAGGCTCCGAAACGATTTGGAATTTTTTTTCACTATTAGGGAGCTACACTGTTCTGGCTATATTTTATTCCTGTATGCCCACTGGAACTAGCTTTTTTTTTATTTTTAGTTTGCCAAAATCGCCCGCCTTTTAACAAAAACAATAGCACACCACAAGACTATTTAAAAAAAATACAGTGACAATGTTGGTATTGTATAAAATGTAAACAAAAAATGCCGTTTTGTATGCAGTAGAACCAAAATAATTGCACTTCTATGTAAGTGTAAAGAATCGAGACATGCAACCCAATCAACTGTACAAACCTGCTTACCATGAGAGTTCACGGTTCAAATTGGTAACAATCGTGGTGGAAAGAGCGCATGGTATGACTAACATGTATGAAACTGAATATGGTATGTCAAATTCTTCCTACAAAGATGTTCGTGATTTTAAAAGATTCTACATTCGTTTTAGAAGGTGCATGCGACGAAGCTTAGGCATAGATCTTTTATTAGAGACTAGATTACCCTGTAATTTATTAACTTTGAAAAGCAATTAGTATGCTAACTAAATCACTAATTTTCCTCCGTTATCTGGCTTGCCGGACCAAACGTCCTAGCCGGCCGGTAATCCAAAAGACTTAGGTTCAAATCCTGTTTGAGAACGAAAATTTTTTCACTCAATTTTTTAAAATTAAAAATTAGAAGGTAACCGTTATTTTAGCGCACAAAAGAGAAGGGATAAAAAGAACGGGAAGGGCAAGTAGAGCAAGTACACTATTCTGGGACAGCCTTCCGATGGATTACGCGGGTGGAAATCCTTATGGATGCTATGCCGGATTCCTACCGGCTAAAACCGCACGGGTTCCCTTAAAACTACCTGAAATCCCGAGCAAGCCCTCGGAAGGATGTCCCAGGGTTGATGATGACTTACCTTAAGCCTAGCGGCAGTCTTGAGGAAAGCGGGCAGCTGTTCCTGCGATACGTTGACTTCGCCCGCGTACATGAACTCCAGGATCGCTTGCAGATGCAGGTAGGACACATCCTTTAGAATTATTATCGGGTGCTTTGACGGGTTCTCCTGAAATAGCAGAATACATTGGTTTGTTAGCGTTGTTTAGTAGTTTCTATGTTTTTATGAGCGTTGCTCGACGCTTATTTGATAGAAGCAATAAAGTTGGTGTCATCGCGCTGAAAGAAAATGAAATTTTCTCCAGTTTCCAGAGGTTTTGACCATACCCGTTTCTCATAGGAACTTGATCCTAGGATAAAAAAAAATTGACAGCCGTCACAGGACGTCTGGCAGATGTGGAACATCGAAATTGTTTTGTAAACATCTAAAATTCACAATGCAAAATTCAGAGATCTAGCGATACCGTCACCAACGGCGACAAAATCAGTTTACCCATCGGGTTTACCCACCCGCACTCGACTAGACAAATACTAGAAGTAAGAAGAGGAGCTTGTAGCCGCTCCCAGCAATTGACTGACAGTGGCATGCCGTGCTTCCGTAGGCAAATTGAGCTGATGTTGGCCCTAGTTGCGAGTAGTTTGATAGTCTTTAAACACTAGGCAGCTACAATCCATTTGGACACCAAACCTCCTGTTACAGTAGGTTCACCTGTACGTTCTACCAACGTGGGACAATACACATCGGAAAATGTGGGCTCAGCCTACCTCTTTAGGGATAAATGCGTCACTATATGGGTGTACATACATGCATACATATCATCACGCCTGTCTCCCATCGGGGTAGGCAGAGACTATGGCTTTCCACTTGCTACGATCCTGGCATACCACTTTCGCTTCTTCTACATTCATAACGGCCTGGCCACGGGGATCGGCGGTGGCGGCGGCGGCGGCGGCGGAGGCGACTAATCGTGCGGCATCGTTAGCAGGCCACGGGGTAGTCGCGTTCGCCGCCGCGACCAGTAATTTGATCACTGGCCTAGTCGCCGCGACTGCCGCCCGACGCCGTGGCTCGCGCCGTACTGATTCATGCATTTGTTTCACTCGCTCGCCGCACCGCCAGTCGCCGTGTCGTTCGCTCGGTACATTTCGCCGGTCGCCGTGCCGCGTGGCATGCTCAGTACATTTCTATTCATTTGTTTGAGTCGCAAGACGCTTCGCCGGTCGCGCCGCACAAATTTTCGCCATGGCGACTGCCCCGTGGCCAGGCCGTAAAAGTGCTTTCATGCACGCTCGCCGGTTAAGGGTACACTTGACCTGGCCTTTTTCCAATAGGTCTGTAATTTGATCGTCATGCGTACGCCGAGGTCGACCCCTACCAGTTTGCCAATTCATTCTCGTCTTATAAGTGTGTTTAGTCAGTCTATTTTCATCCATTCTCTCCACAATATGGGTGTATGTCTGTGAAAGTACGAATGTAGGTATCTAAAATATTGAGTAGGTAAGTACGCAGTAGGTATTCATTAGCACGTAAACGGTTAGGCGAGGAGTCAAATTGCAATGGATTTAGTTCAACATCCTGTTGTATGTTTACATTCTGTATCCGCAATATTGAAATTCTCGTTCTATCAATGAAATTAAATATTGCTATAATGAGCTTGCGTCATAAATACGTATGTAGACAATAGAAAAAAAAAAGTTTGCGAAGGGCGAATGCAAGGTAAGGTATATTAATTGTACAAAATTATGCATCATATCTAAAACAAAGTCAGGTTGTATCAATATTTCTAAGTCAGGAACGGCTAGCTAGACAGATTTTCACGATATTTGATTTGTGGAATTCCTCTGCCTGCCTCTCAAAGAAACTTGACTCTGTAAAAAGACGCGTAGTCAAGCGAGAAAAGAAAAAATAAATATTTGTGGACATACACACACAACATCAACTAGCCCAAATTAAGCTAATATAAGCTTGTGCTATGGGATCTAGATGACTGATAGACATACTTATATATTTCTAAATACATACCTATTATACATAGAAAACACCCAAACTCCGAAACAAACATTTGTGGATCACACAAATATCTATTTGAACCCACCCAGGAATTGAACCTAGGACCTTCAGCGCCGCAGGCGGTATCACTACCGACTACACCACAGGGGCAGTAAGAGCATTCACTGTATAGATTACATTGAAATATTTATCTTCTCCAGAGTACTACGAATGAGATTTTTGTAAGCAATCGTTAATACCCCTAATGGTTTGCTTATCTATCAGTCGAACGCACTGCGTGACGACCTTTTGACATTTTTAGTTTTATCTTTCGTTTCGATTCAAGACCACAAACGAGATCTATCTAAGTTACCTCGTAAACATATGAAGCAGTTTAAAAGGCATTCCGCATGAAAAGTTTCCTGGCTATATTTAAGGCTTGTATATTCGAAAGAGACTCATCTTGGGGTGAACTTTATACTAGGAAATATTCTTCGATTTGATCTGATAAAACTATATTATTGTAATATACCATATGCACCGGAAGGATTTATTAGATACTCTTGCTTTTTTAACGTATCGAAACACGATTAGGAATACTTTGATCGATAGAAATCGCTCTTGAAAAATGAGAAATATGGCAAAAACCTTAACAAGTAATGTACATTTTTTATCTAAATAAATGAGTTTAATCCTCATAAAAACTTGTCATAAAATAAAATTAATTACCTATTTAGAATACAAAAAACCCGACTGCCAAGTAAACATACAACTGAAAAGCAAAAAACAAGCTCTACATTTCTTTTGTGATTTTCTTTAGCTACACTCGAGAGCAATGAATCCGGGTCACTTAAAGAATCCTAAAAATCTCGGAAACTAAAAATGCTAGGTTAATGCAATAAATTGTATTTAATAGACAATGTAATACTCCTTAAATGAAGGTATTAAAACTTCTTAGTTATTGTAAAGTTATATCATAAAAAAATCAAATTTGAAAAAGGGCCACTTTCGAAGATGGAACTACGAAATTACAGCATTTGGTGTTGCTTTTGTTTGTAATCTGTCATTTATGTGGGTACATAAACCATGTTGATAGTGCTCTATATTCATTAATCAAGCTGAAATTATGTCGCTTACGCCTGAAGAATGCACCAGAATACTTACAATGCTGGAAACCGGCCGGAGTCAGCGCGATACAGCCAGGACTGTCGGTGTGTCGCTGTCAACAGTACAAAGAGTTCTCCGACGTTACGAAGAAACTGGTTCTAACCTACGCAGACCAGGAACGGGCAGAACCAGGTGTACCACAGCACGAGAAGACCGATACTTGGTGAACACCATGCTTCGAAATCGCTTTCTCACAGGAACTGAACTCACCAATCAGTTTCGACGCCTCGGAGGAAGTAACCCAAGTGCATGGACAGTAAGACGTCGGCTTGCTGAATCTAACTTAAAACCCCTTAGACCTGCAAACGGCCCTAAACTGGAGCGTGGGCATCGTATTTCGAGACTAAGGTATGCCCAGAGCCACGTAAATTGGAGTATTGAAGATTGGTCAAAAGTTATGTTCTCCGACGAATCAAAATTTATGCTCTACAAGCACGATGGAAGACACAGAGTGTATCGAAGACCAGGGGAAAGATTCAAGCAAGCATGCATCGAAGAAAAAGTAGCCTACGGTGGTGGGTCTGTACTTGTGTGGGCCGGAATTTCTTCTGAAAGTCGCACAGAGCTGGTGATCATAGAAAACGGCTCTTTAACTAGCGTAAGATATGTGGAAGAAATCCTCAATGATCACGTTGGTCCATTTATGGTCAATTTAGGTGAGGATGCTATATTTATGCATGACAATGCCCGACCTCATACAGGTAGGATTGTGAATGACTACCTTCAAGAGATGAACATTACTCGTATGGAGTGGCCAGCGCGCAGCCCGGATATCAACCCGATCGAGCATGCTTGGGACGAGCTAGGCAGATGCGTAAAACAACGAAACCCTCCCCCAATCACGCTTCGTGAGCTCAAAATTGCTCTCACAGAGGAATGGGAGAATATTCCCCAAAATCGTATAAGGAACTTGGTGTACAGCATGCCAAACCGCGTAAACGCAGTAATGGAAGCACGAGGAGGCAATACGAAGTATTAAAATTCAAGAAAATCGTAATAAAGTTCAAAAATTTCATGTTTCCTATTTTTGTTTTAAGGAGAGATCAGCAGTTTTTTCTTTATGTAATTTTGTGTTAATAAAATGTATGGTGACTCATATTTTTTTTACTTTCATTTAAGGAGTATTACATTGTCTATTAAATACAATTTATTGCATTAACCTATCATTTTTAGTTTCCGAGATTTTTAACATTCTTTAAGTGACCCGGATTCATTGCTCTCGAGTGTACTTACTGTTTTACTTTGTCTTCAACATTTGCAGGCGGGAACAAGCTAAGTCAAGTGAGTGGTGGTTTACAAAATATGTACATGTTCCCATAGCTTGTTCCCGCCTGCAAATGTTGCCAAGGTGGTGAGCCTATTGCCATGTTGAAATGGACAGGCGCAGGTCGCCGCGACCCGCAGTTGAACATTTTCAAGCCGCTCATAAGGCCTTCAACTTCGCTTAACGATTGTCATTTTACTGACAACCGGGTTTCATTTCGAGATTTTCTTCTCTACGCAATGGATCTTTTTGCGAAAGTGTTCCCGTAGTCTCCTCTTACGACACCCTCGGGATGTATTGGGGTGGCGACATTTTGTACTATTAGCCATCGCAACACGGGACCCGGTTGCCACACGGGGCTCACTGCGCACGGGGGCACAGAGAGTGGATGGATAACAGTGGGAAAGCGGATCCGAGGCTCTTAAGGGGCCATCTACACGGGCGGGGGGACATGTCTTCACAAAGCCATATTATTATGATAATAAAATATTTTTTAGAGTACACTCTCAGACAACATCATCTAACCCAGGGTTTCCCAACCTTTTTCAGGTCACGGCGCCCCTATAAGGTTTGAACATTGTCACGGCGCCCTCACATGCCACGTGAAATCTCTCCCCCCCCCCCCCCCTCGTCGTTTCTCCGCTGGCAAGTGCCTCATTGACGCAGCTATTCAATGGTATCCTCCGCACACGTCACTATCCTGTGACATGTCTCGGCAAACTCATCATGTGGCCCAAACCGGAAATCCCTCATGGATACTATGCCGTACTCCTACTGACTAAAACCACACGGTGCCCACTTTGGGGATCGGGTTCTTACGGCGTCTTTTGGGGTTGTTCGGGTGTTACTTCGCTTCTTGGGTCGTGGGGCGTGCGAGAAACTTTCACGTCAAGCTGTCGTCCTGGCCCTGCTTCTCTAAGGACGGTGAGCAGCCCCCGCCCTGTCCTTAGACCCGCGACATGGAAGCCGATTATCTTGGGCGAGCATGAGCATTAGTGCTCGCAGAGAAACGCGGCGGCGTCTCACTACCTCTCACTGGAGATCATGGCTCGCACCGTGGTCTCCAGCGAGATATTGTCCACATCTAGACCTGCTACTGGGACCTAGCGCTGTTGCCCACGTGCTGCGCACTCCACCAATGTATGGAGTGCAGTGTCCTCGCTGCGTTCCTCGCAGTGCTGGCACTCGGTCGTGTTTTCCCGGTGCATTCGCCACAGTTACTTACCGATACACCCGTGCCCGGTAGTTATCTGTATCAACCAATAGGAGAGATGGTTCCTCTACACTACAGCCACTCGTTTATTATGATCGGTCTGATCGCCCTGTTTGTGGCGTTATCCCACCTTGGTTGCTTAAGTCGCACTTTTTAAGTCTCTATGATTTCCTGATGGACCTAGGACCGTTGAGCAGCTCGGACCACTAAGCCAAGAAAGCTGTCTACGACCATGTGGCCGCCTATATTACCACCTCTCACAACGAAGACCCTTTTTTACAAACGAGTTTTGAAGTGGAGACCGCAACTTGGTAAACGACGAGTAGGACCACCCGCCAGTTAAACCGACGACCTGGACCGTGTGGCGTTCTCTTTTATTGGTGACGCGTGGATGTGGTTGGGCACCGTCATCCCAGCCGCGGGAACAGATGGGACGGTGTGTGGGGCTCCCGCTCCCGGAAAGGGACCGTCCTACCCACAAAATTCCGCTGTGTTCCTTCTCACCCTATAGCCGGGCCGAAGGATATCCAAAGAATATTCATGTCGCTGACCCGCCCGGGGTCGCCCCGCACGTCCAGGACTCTCCTCGGGGGCGCAAGATGGGCGGCTCCCCCTGAGCTCCCTAAGGAGCTGGCAAAAACCCAAGCCCGCATCGCACCGCTCTTGAGCGCCTTTCTGGAAGCAGAGAGGCACTGAAGGCACCTCCGGAGCACAGAGAGGTGCCTTCCGCCAAATGATCATTGGTGAACAGGATCCCTCGACCTACGCCCACTTCGGCTTAGTGCGCGCCCCCGACTAGTGTTAGTCGGGGGCGCGCACGAAGGCTGCCATACGGCGCTCCCGAACCAGACGGCAGGATATCTCTCTTGGCACTCCTCTCTCTTGGCGACCGTGTGGCGTTAGTTGGGAGAGGCCGTTTAGGATATTTTTTACTAACTTTTTTACATACATAGGGACGCCGCGTGGAGCGCCGCGGCGCCCCTCTGAACTTCCTGCGGCGCCCCGGGGCGCCGCGGCGCACAGGTTGGGAACCCCTGATCTAACCCAAATTAAGCTTATATAAGCTTGAGCTATGGGATCTAGACGACTGATATACATACATGCATAAACATTTCTAAATACATGCATATATTATAGATAAATTACACCCAGACACAGAACAAATCAATGTGCTCATCACACAAAAAGGTGGGAATTCAGAGGTCTTGGGTGGGAATCGAACCCACGACCTCCGAACCCGTAGTCAGGCACTATAACCACTGGACCACGAGGCCAGTCAGAATATAATGAAAATGCGATTCTCGCGCCGCTCGTGAACACGGCCCCTTTTTTTTTTGTTTAACGTGAGGGAAAATCCTCATGGATGTTATGACTCCTACCGACTAAAAACCCTCACGTGACGCCCAACACCCTATGGTTGGGAGCCCCGGGTAAGCCCTCGGAAGGATGTCCCAGGACTCCCAACAGACCCACGGCCGCCACTGCGGCCTCGCCCAGGGGGTGGTTCGGGTGCTATCCCGCGTCTTTGGGGGATGAACACGGCCCCTAAGCGAGAACTTTGAACGCAACCGGGTGATGACTAGCTTAGTGGCAAAGACCTGTCGGAAATGGCAAATGACGTCAATATCCCAGTAAAATTGGGTCGTCTATGTCACGAAAAGGAGGCAGTCGTGAGTTTGCAGTGTTTGCACACGACAAAAAAGTTTATCTATAGGTTATGCAAACAATATGCAACAATGTTTTGATTCATCTAATTTGCATTGTCGCATTATCTTGTGTTTAATAAATAGTATGAAGAGGAAAGATTTGATTGTTTGTTTGTTTGCATCGAATAGGCTCCGAAACTACTGGATCGATTTGAAAAATTCTTTCACTGTTAGGAAGCTACACTCTTCCCGGTGAACATAGACTATATTTTATTCCCGTATTCCCACGGGAACGGGAGCTATGCGGGTGAAACCGCGTGACGTCCGCTAGTGTTTAATAAATTTTAAAGAGAAAAGATTTGAGCGTTTGTTTGCTTTGCATAGGCTCCGAAACGACTGAACTGATTTGAAAAATTCTTTCACTGTTGGGAAGCTACATTATCCCCAGGTGACATCTTACTATTTTATTATACCTCTAAGGTGGCAAACAAGCATACGGCCCACCAGATGTACTGGTGGTCACCGCTGCCTATGAACGTTTGCAACACCAGAGGCCCTACACTCGCGCTGCCGACCCTGTAAAAACCTTCTAAGACCCAGTTTGAGAAACCCCATACAATGTAAATGCGAAAGTTTGTGAGAGTGGATGTTAGTCACCCTTTCACGCCCTAACGGCTGGACCTGGCTGAAATTTGGTACAGGCATATACAGGGTGGCATTTAGAGACGGTAGTTGGAGGTAAAGTACTCTTAATATTGATGATGGCAAATATTGCTGAAAGGAAACATTCCTTTATTTTCAAAAGTAAAACTGTATTTAATTTTTTTTTAAAATCACCTGCTTGAGCCGGAAATCGAACCTGGGAGATGTAAGAAAAAACATTCTGTATTTTATGATACCAACCGAAAGAGTATTTAATAAGTAACGAAAGAAATTGTTCCTTCCTTATTAAAGACTCTTTCGAAGAGGAAGAAAGAGTATAAGGAACAATTTCTTTTTACTAATATAGTGGTACTGTATAGTCTAGAATAATACAGACTACTTGTTACCCTGAGAACAAGTTCCCATAGGAAGCGGGAACGGGAACAAAATCCGAGAAGAGTCGCGGGCGCCATCTTGCACAAAATATTTCAGCGTTAAAGAATATCATCCCAATGATAGTTCTCTTCAATATCGAGACGAACTATTCAATTTGATGTCAACAACTAAAATATCTGCATTTGAAATTTCAGTTTTTTGTTTCATTTGTTCATTCTGTAATGTACCCTATTTCATAGAGATAGCGTTCAATTTCTATTATCTTGTAAAACATTGTTTTGCTTCAATGTTGATGCTTCGACGCTTGTCTAGTAGAGCAGACTGATTTTAATGTATGATTTTGTGCGCCGAATGCCATAATGCATTATGTAACTGAATATATAATTATGTTTATGGTAAGTATGTATGTATGTATGGGTGAATAGTTACAGTATGTCTACTGAATGATGAGATACCTGGGCACCGATTCTCGCTTCACACGACATGAATGCGTGGACGGAAATTGGCGGGTGACGCGTCGCCTGTCTCATATTTAGGAACGGCGAACATGAGACGGACGACGTTTCACCCGTAAATTTGCGTCCACGCATTCACGTCGTGTGGTCGAGAATCGGCACCCTGAGAGACCTATAGTCATTGCGGGGTCAAAAGGTTCTGGTAGGCCCTCATTATACACTCACCTACTATCTTTTGTTATATGATATACTTGAAACTACTGAATATAGAAACATAAACTACAGTGGAGGAGAGTTAATAGGTAACATTTGACAGTTCCTCAAAATTCAACAACGCAACCTTTTAACGGCGGGCATAATTTATTCGTTTTGTTAGAACTGCCTATAGTATGGGGTTCTTCAAGAGGGGCTTTAGCGCGAGAGTGGCGCCTCTGGTGTTGCAAACGTTCATAGGCTGCGGTGACCACCAGTCCTTCAGGTGGGCCGTGGCTTGTCTGTCACCTTAGTGATATAAAAAAAGAGAAAAAAAAACAAAAAGAGAAAAAAAAAAGGAAATAAAGAACTGCACGTAACTTTTTTCAATTACGATTACATATATTACTAGCTGATCCGCGCAACTTCGTTAGCGCGATAAATGAAGAACCGCTCGACCGATTTTGTGCAAACTTCACATAAACCATCTACTAAATAGTCCGAACAAAGCCTAAACATTTGGTTTGGATAGGTGAGCCCGTTCTTGAGTTATAAAATTACAACGAAAAGTGGCATTGATTTTTATATACTGGGTGTTGTTACACCCAGTATATAAAAATCAATGCCACTTTTCTTTCTCCAGATGACTTGGCATCGGAAATCAAATACAAATATTTAATAAAAAAGGGGGGTTAATGTTTTTTTTTTTAATTTTTGTCTCACATTAAGAATACGTTTTTTACCGCGGCAATTGGAGGTAACATGGTCGCCGTGGCAAAACAAACACGGAGCACCCGTCTGGCTGTCGTTGTCGCTTTCTACTGCCGCTCAGTAGCGATAGAAAGGGTGATAATGAAAATTTGTAGGACCTTTAAAACGGATATACGGTTAAAGTATTCATGTGATTTTGTTTTCTTCATTTTTGTAATGTTTCTTGACTGATGCCACGTCACGTGACGAAATTTGGAGTCAATTTTGTTACACCCAATATATAGATTTATTGTAATAATGACAGATACGAGTAATTTTACGTTTTGCTTTCACTAATAAATGTATGAACTAACGGACGTCAAATGTTACCTATTAAAATGACGCCACTTTAGACACTACCATTGTCTCAAAGATCCACTACCGAACTTTTCAAATTTCATCCCCAATGGGCGTCAAAAGCGGAGGCAAATTATTATAATATTGAAAAAAAAAAAAACATCAAATTCAGCATTTCTCAATAAAAATAAAATAAACACGAGTTTAAGGACTTTCCGAAAATACACCCTTAAAGGGGTCAATCAGGGGGGTGAAAGTTTGTGTGAAATATTAGAAAAATGTAATCACACTAAATGCGAAAAATTGTGAGTGGACGTCAGGATGTGTGGATGTTTGTTACTCTTTCACTCTCTAACGGTTGAATGGATCTGGCTGAAATTTGGTTACAGAGGTAACACATAGGCTCCTTTTATCCTGGGAATAAGTTCCTGGGCAGCGGGAAATTTTGTAAAAATATTACAATAATTCTAATAATATAGTCTTACCTCTAATAAACTTTTGAAGTATGGACTACACGCAGATAAGACCATTTTATGAGCCTTACAAGTTTGACCCTCACATGCTAGCGTCACCTGAAAAATCATTCATATTTAAATCAACTGTACAATACATAATACATTAGGCTTAGAACTACAAAACACGAGGTGAGGCACTTAAAAAAATTAAAGGATGTCATTGTCTGGAGTGTCTGTATTGGAACTCTTTCAACCACTGAGGATCAAACTTCAACCACTTAAATATCTAAGAACTCCAAAGAAATTGACCTCCGCAGAATCTCTGTATTAATGAAATCAAAAGTAGACTGTATTTCAGCTGCATAAAGCTGTTTTTAAACTTGTGGAGATCCAATGATATATATAATATTATAAAGAGGAAAGATTTGTTTTTTAGTTCGTTTTTTTTTTGTAACTAATAGGCTCCGGAACTACTGGACCGATTTGAAAAATTCTTTCACTGTTGGGAAGCTGAGCTACACTCTCTGCGATGAACATAGGCTATATTTTATTCCCATATTCCCACGGGAACGGGAACTACGCGGGTGAAACCGCGTGACGTCCGCTAGTGATATATAAAACTATAATATGTCTTTGTGGAAATCCATCGGTAAGGCTTAACTACTTTATACCTTTAAAGTTTAGGGGTTTAGTACCGGAGTAAAACCGGGCCCTATTATTTAAGACTTGTCTGTCAACCTGTCCATCACAAGGCTGTATCTCCTGAACCGTGATAGTAATACAGTTGAAAATTTCACACATAGTGTATTTCTGTTGCCGCTTAAAATAAAAACAGCTCCCATACAGCAAACTTATAATTTTGAAGTTTTTTTTTGGTACAGAACCCTCCATGTGAAATCAGACTCACACTTAACTGTTTTTTGTTGACATTACTTTTGTTTACATTATTGTTGACTGCCTCGTTGGTCTAGAGGTCGAAATGTGCGGCTGCAGATCGTGAGGTGGTGGGTTTGATTCCCACCGAAGACAAAAATTTGTCTGATCCATAATGTTTGTCTCATGAGTCTGGGTGTTTCTATGTGTGATAAGTATGTATTTAAAAGTATATCCGTGGTCTGATACTTGTACCCATTACACAAGCAGGTTACTCCTAGCTTAATTTGGGATCAGATAGCGCTGTGTGAAATGTCTGTGAATATTTATTTATTATTATTACTGCAACTGTCACCAATATCAAGCTATATTTTACAAATTTTAATATAATGTGTGTTTTCAGTAATCTAATCACATTAGAATGTACTTTCACAAGTAAATAAATTGTTTTAAAATATATGCTAATTAAACATTTAGTTAACATGTATGTAATTCTTTTACTTATTTCATTACATTTGCATTACAAAAACTTTCTGGTAACATACCAGTTTAAGAATACCTACAATGAATATTAACTGAAATACAATGTAGAAAGTCTTGAAAATGAGAAATACCTCTATAAGTTATTATTGTTTTTTGAAGCGTTTGTGGCCCCGCGGACTCAGTGTTCTGTAAACGATCACTGCAGTAAGCAACTTTCACTATAGCCGGTCCATGGATGGGTGACCATCCATGTGATCACTTTGTGACATTTATTTGAGCGTTTCCGTGCTTCGGAAGGCACGTTAAGCCGTTGGTCCCGGTTGCCAGTAAAATGGCAGTCGTTAAGCCAAGTTGAAGGCTTTATTTCAACAGCAGGCAGTCACAACCTGCGCCTGTCCATTTAAACACGGCAATACGGCTCACAACGTATTACGTGGGACAAATTATAAAAAGGTGAAATGTGGGTATATAATATGCCTCTGCCTACCCCTTCGGGGATAAAGGCGTGATGATGAACCTATTATTGTTTTTGCAGATCTTTGATCTATTTCAAGATTTTCAAAGTTCAGAAATAAATATTTTTGTTTCTTTTTGACATAAAAACAAAGCATCCTGGACCATTGCAACACCCAAAGTGCTATAGATATGCAGCCAACCCCGAAACTTCCTTTTAAACATTTCCCTACTTTGGAAATAGCATACAAATTTTGCAAATTACCATTTTGGAGGAGAGGAATGAAAATCATGACACATTATGACCAGAAAATACTTAACTGTGGACAAGATAGATGCAACAGATTGCTCATTATGGGCTCCCGACATGGTCAATAATATTGAGTCAAGTCTGATAAATAATTAATAAAAGTATTTTCAGTGTGTGTGATTTCTTTGCACATGTGTGTGTATAGACGTGTATGTACACATGATACGGCTCAAGTCTGTGTACTTCTGAGCCCATTACAAATTCTAAGCATACTCTGAAGGAAGCTCGTACAGGACCGTCGACAGGACGTACAATATAAACCCAGTCTTCAGTAACTATTTAGTTTTAAAACAGATGGGCTGATGAAACAAAACTATGCAGCTGTTGATTGGGAAAACTGTATGAATAGACAAACATGAAATTTGACCGGCTACACTTTAAATTAATGAAGATGTGCATATTTTTAAATGAATTTCAACTGCAAAGGAGTCTCTAGTATACTCAATAGCTTCAAGATTAGATTCTACTCCATGCAAATCTCTTTCATAAAAGTATCCATTTCTTTTAAAAATATTATTGTTCTTGTGAATCTCAAGGTTGCATAGTAAATTTTGCTTTGAGCAATACATATGTTTTTCTTTGAATTTAATTTATTGGTGTCAAATGTATTTTTATTGCCTCTGTAAGGTGGGTATTTTTAAAATTCTTTTAATAAGGCCATAAATAAGCCATATTTGATGCACAGACATACATATCTGCAGTATTGTTTTTGAGTTCTAAATTTAAATTCACAGAAGCTCATACCACAAAAATGTAGGACAAACAATGTGTTTAGAATACAATACTTTCACAGTATGTACCATTGGAGAACGATAGAATAACGCTAAGATTTCAAGGACCTATCAAATAATGTGAACAGTTATGTTGTACATGAGACACTAAAAAGAATACAACAAATAAATGTTTTAGGTTATACAAACGTTAACAACAGAAAAGGAATTATGCCATACTCACGTCCGTGAAGCTTTTTTCATCCCTCAAGTGCCTAAACGATGTCACCATATTAGTTTGGAAGTCATTCCATTTTAGGAAAAATTGTTGGTCACCCATTTCGGCAGTTTATTTTACACTGAAAATCACAAAACAAACTCTTGAAATGTATACAGATAACCTTCCCAGTTATAACAGTGAAATTATGTACAACAGCAACATTCTAATTAGACTTTAGTTAAAACCTTCACAATACAAAAATGCACTTTTTATTATAGTTTACCTACGTCACTAGTTGCAATATAGAAATGATGCTTACCTACTAAATAACACTTGGTTAAAACTATTATTTTCTAATTTGTTCACGGCAGAACAACTTAATTTGATTTACAAGAGTAAAGCACGTTATTTCGCAATTCTATCACAAAAAGTTAAGCAATTGAAATCTCAAAATAAAGACGCTGTCTCGCATACATTAGCGACTTCTTTCGCTTCTCGCTTCTTTCTCTATTTCCTAAATTCCTTCATTCATTCAACTACTAGACGATGTTGCCACAGAGTGAATTCCATTCTCCCAATTATTGGTTATATTTACAAGGACAGTGACAGCGACTTTATAAAATACTAACCCCCAGTTTCCGAAAGGCTGATCAACGCTAAAATTAACTAATCGACATTTAAATCTCTGGTCAAACAGCAATTGGGTTGCTAGAAGCATTGTCAAATGGTTTGATTTGATCATCGTAGCAGTTGAAATGGCAGTCTAATATTACACTCGAGAATTGTATGTCAACCGTTATTTTGGGTTTCCAAAACGTTTGTCAAGCCTTGATCATAGATTACCCGTGTGTCAAAAGCTTTGGCAACTAATCGGTGCCTATCGGCGGATTAACTTATAAATACAATAGATTTTTAACATGAATCCACATTTTCTCTTCATACATACATACAAATAGTCACGCCTATAAAGGCGTAGTTACACAGCAGCATAGTATTCGCCCAAATTTCACCTTAAAGCTTTATGCCCCTCGTAATTATCAACACCCTTTCAACACCCACTGACGAAGTATATTATCAAGCACATATAAGGACTATACCCGTATACCCGTGTGGCGACGGGGTCCCGTGTTGCAACGGGTAAGACTACAAAATGTCACCACCTCAACCTCAATACATCCCGAGGGTGTCGTAAGAGACGACTAAGGGAACACATTAGCAAAAAGATCCATTGCGTAGAGAAACTCGAAATGATACCTGGTTGTCAGTAAAATGACCCAAGTTGAAGGCCTTATGGGCGGCTTGAAACATTTTAACTGCAGGACACGGTGACCTGCGCCTATCCATTTCAACGCGGCAATAGGCTCACCATATATTAACTGAAATGTGGGCGTATACTACGCCTCTGCCTACCCCTTCGGGGATAAAGGTGTGACTATAATGTATGTATGTTTATATATAAGGACTATGAATACTGTGGTGATGCTTTGGTGTTCTCAAGAGACGGTTCCCATCTTTGTCCATGGACCTTTGTGTTAAGCTGCCTACTAATATGAACACTATTGTTGCTTGTTGTGTTTTACATAATTTGACTCAATCATAGAAGAAACATCGAGTTTGTTATTAGATCCGAATGCTCCATATGATAGTGGTGCTAATAGTTCAGCGAATAATGAAAACATCTCTGTGCGAACATTTCTATTGTTGACACATTTTAACCGTTAATTCAAATTAATAGTACCTAAGTATTGTAAGGAAAATGTACAGAAACAAGCATTATTATCAACATTTTTTAAATTTTTTATTCTTTAAATTTATTTTTTAAATGACATAATTTACTTTGGGGTAATGCTGCAGATATAAATAGGATTAACACATACAAAACAAAAACACTATTATATTTATACACAATAACATAAACACTCCGTAAAAATAACCTAGTTAGATACCTATCACAGTAGACTGCATACAGTCAATAATTGTTTCCTGGGTAACTGCATACGCTATTACAAGAGGCCACCAAACGAAATAAAATGTCTCTCAGCAAGTTGACAAGGAAGCCTGGAAATGATTTGCTTGCTCTGCTGGATTACCCAAAAAAGATGTTATATGTTTTACAGTCTTTACGTATCTGTAAATAGAGCACTAAAGCAATAGCCCGCCGAATTTCTTGCCAGTACTCTTCTGGCCGCTTCACAAGCTGGCCGCGTCTTGAACTGGTGGTACCAGCTTTACATTTTATTCATTACGACGTTTCTTAACAGCCTATTTATTAGGATTATGCAAAATAATGTGTTTTTGAGTAAATTTGTTTTTGTATGACTAACTTAACAATGACAGTATGACAGTTCGTAATATTTTTTTATCCGTTTTGAAACCAGCCTGAACGGCATTTTTGACTGATATGAATGAACTAATGAACAAAAATTAGCAGTGTGTCCAGAATATAAAAACAAAGCACATGACACATCAACATAATCAATATTTAGTTAATTTTGGCCTG
Organism: Miltochrista miniata; assembly: GCA_933228765.1. Taxonomy (NCBI): domain Eukaryota; kingdom Metazoa; phylum Arthropoda; class Insecta; order Lepidoptera; family Erebidae; genus Miltochrista; species Miltochrista miniata. Next base: position 12,572,788 of record OW121769.1, read on the forward strand.
ATAAACGTTTCGGAAACCCGAATTGATTTGATATCCATGTTAAGTATACAAGAGTGATAGTTGATCAATGATTTGACATGCCTTTCAGAAACCGGCCGTTAATCTTTTGGGATTTTAACTTCGCGCTTGATTAATAGCATTTAAATATTATAATAGTTATGTCTTTCGAATTACATTATGTTTGAATAACAGTCAGTATAAAATAAAATGTTATCGTGTTACTGGTAGTGTAGGTACCTACTTATTCAACTATATCTATATTTGTTGTATAATATATATACAACAAATATAGATATACTTACACCCGCCCTCTCGCGCCGCCGATAGCGCCCGCGGCTCTGTACGTGTAGAATTCTCTTCCCGTCTCCCATGAAAACTTATTCAGGGAATAAAAAGTAGTCCATGTATTATTCTGTAGCTAGACTATGATCTATCCCTAGACGTACAATTACTTATTGTAAGTCTGTGCCTTTACAAAATTTTAGTCAGATCCGTTCAGCTATTAGAGCGTGAAAAAGTTACTGACAACCACACATTTACACATACATCCATACTTACAATCTTTCGCATTGATCAGCTAAAACAGCTATGCTAACATTATGAGACGTGAAAAATAGAAAAATAATGTCAACAAATAAATTCGGCTCATAGCTTTTGTTAAAGTTTTCACCAACTGCACAGATATTTTTTTCCAGCATAAATTGGAACAATAAAAGTAACGAAATTAGTTTCGCTACTTTCCCTAGAAATAGCCATAATTTAGGTAAAATATTTTGAATGGTATATCAAAACATTCATTCATTCTCATTTGAACGGACATACATGATTATGTTCATTCAAAATTAGAATTATTTCATTTTAATACAAACTCTCTTTTCGTTAATTTTTTTTACTTACATATTGCTTGTTGAATTTATTTTTAAAATATTTTATTAATTAAATTGCTTCACGTAAAACTAATTACTAGACTCGAATGGTGTCAACAAAATTTTTGTATACAGTGCCATCTAGTGGTGAGTAGCTGATTGAGATGAAAGCAAAATTTGCAAAGTAACTAAAATTTATTTGTATTACATACAGTCATTATACAATTTATATTTAGCGCCCTGTATGAATGGCTCGTTAGAAAAAAAAAAGTATAACAATGTTATCTTTCTTTGTTCTATAACCAGTGCCTGACCGAACTATCACTGCACTACATTTATAACAAACTTACTATAAACTTTTTGAAAGGCGCTAGCAGAGGTACCCCGCGTTGTCCGTCAGGTAGCGAGGCGACGCCCGACGGCGAGGGCGGTTTACCACTGTTGACCGAAATTCATTTGATCATTTGACGTGTGACCGAAAAAACATTAGGTCATTCTACTACTGATCGAATGAACAATTGACCAAAAAAGTTCTGAGACCAAAAAATGCCAAATGTTTGTTCGATAAACGAACAAACATTTGGCATTTTTACTACTAGTACTGATCGAATGAAAAACGGAAAACGGTTGACTAAAGAATTATTTTAACAGAGGCTGTATCAAAATGGCTAGGTTAGGTTAGGTTAGAACTGCGACCACAACGCACGAGCCAAGCGAGCGAAGCGAGCGTGCCGCGGTAGCGGCCGGCGAGTACCAGTACCGAATTCTACTTATTTCGTTTTTGTTTGTTAAAATATTCTTGAGTCAATTGTTTTTCGACCAAACGTTCATTCGATCAGTAGTAAAAATACCAAATGTTTGTTCAATAAAAACTATTTTGGTCAATTGTTCATTCGATCAAAAGTAGAATGACCTAATGTTTTTCGGTCACACGTCAAATGATCAAATTAATTTCGGTTAACAGTGGTAAACCCCGGCGAGGGGTTGCGTTGTACACTGCTCTTGATCGATAAAACGAGCCAGGCTAGATGACGACTGTTGAGATTAGCCAGTTAGAGGGTCCTTAATGCAACACAACACGCAACGGCAGACCATACGGTCTACACAAGAGATGTTACCTGCACTGGTTATCTACAGGTTGCTAGAGAGTATGGAGACGTTACGGTTTACCATAGTGGTCTTCAGTTCTACCGTACGGTGCCATTTGAAAGAATTGATTTTCAATTCTGCTCCGGTCGCCTGCGCAGGTCTATTCACACACGCGATCCGGTCTATATAGCTAGGTATAGATAGAGCATTGTAGCTATTGGGCTGGCCTGGCGGAAACTAGTAGTCCTAAATCTATACCAATGTTATAGAGAGGAAAGATTTGATTGTTTGTTTGTTTGAATCCAATGGGCTCCGAAACTATTGAACCGATTTGAAAAATTCTTTCACTGTTGGGTAGCTACACTATTCCCGGTGAACATAGTATATATTTTATTCCCGTACTCCCACGGGAACGAGAGCTACGCGGGCAAATACGGTGAGGCGGTACTTCACGCCACACCAGAATTGTAATATATATTGTAATATAAATTGCTGTACAAAAAACAGATTCGCCCCTTTTTTTTTTTTTTTCTACGTGAGGGAAAATCCTCATGGATGTTATGCCGGACTCCTACCGACTAAAAAACCTCACGCAACGCCCAACAGCCTATGGTTGTGAGCCCCGGGTAAGCCCTCGGAAGGATGTCCCAGGACTCCCAACAGACCTACAGCCGCCTCTGCAGCCTCGCCCAGGGGGTGGTTCGGGTGCTAATCCGCGTCTTTGGGGGTGGGTTTCGGGTGTGATCCCGCTTCTAAGGGGGGTCGTGCGTGAGTTCCTCACGTCACGCTGCCGTCATGGGCCTGCTTCTGTAAGGACGGTGAGCGGCCCTCTCAATGTCCTCAGACCCCCGGTCATGGAGGCCGATAGTCCTCGGCGAAGACACGTCGGCGGCGCCCAGGCCAACAGATTCGCCCCTGAGCGTCACGAAACGCTCGCTAAGAACACCACTCACAAGGCTTAACTTCTTGTACTTGGTTTGGGGTTGTCAAGTCAAACTCCTATAACGGAGTTTTATATATCAGCAGCAATATATTAGCTTGTTTTTACGTGGTTGATGGAAAATATCACCTGTTATACAATTGTATAACAATAAAGTAAAAGGAAGTCATAAATAAAAAATAATTTTAATACACCATTATTTATTGGACAAAAACCGTTTTTAAAACGACACTCATTTGCATAAAAAAGAGAGGCAAAAGTGATTCATAACATCTTATAATAAGTATAATTATATATTATTTACTATTGAAATCAAGTGAATCTACCTAATATTGGTTAAATTTACCTGAACTTAGCCGAGGGAATATTTTTAAACACACGACTACATTTAGAAGGCCAAGCGGTGTTGCCACAATATCCTTACCTAATTATACTATTTAATTTATTCTTCTACTAAGAATGAGATTACAACCTATTTGCTAATTAAAGATATGTAACATTGAATTAATGCTATTAAAACGGCATAACTCAAATCTACTTTCCGTAGAGGACGAAGCAAAATTATACAAAAACAATTCTAAATAATTACAAATATCAAAACCATTTTCGTTTTCTAACTATAATTGACATTACGCAGGATCATTAAAATCAATAGATACACTTAAGACTACATGCTTACTTTGGTGTAATATTTATAATTTATGAAAAAGACACATCTACGAATGAAATATTATTTTTAAATGTTTAATATAAGAGGTCAATTCGGTGATTTATCATAAAGAAAACGCAATCAATTATGCAATTATTGAGATAATAATCCTACATTTTGCAAAGGATTATATAAAAAATCGTATGATTTCGTTTTTCTTACGATTCGAATTATACAATAAAACTTTACACAATTATTGCTTAAACTGACTTCCACACGAAGTAACTACATTAAAATAAGCTAATAATAATTATTAATTACATATAATTAAGCTTATAAATTTAACTATTTTTAAAATATATTATATTTGGTACATCGTAGCATTAAAAATATACAAAGCACATTCGAACTTAGGTATATTCTAGCGTATGATTCAAACAGTCGATCACAATTGATCAAGACTGATAAAACACTATTATTAAATTAATCCTAACAGGTTTAGAACCCTTTACATAAAACATAATATTGCTGCACCAAATAATAATTAAATTTTGTTTAAAACGAAACTAAATATTTAAATTATTAATAAATTAGTCCGCAGTCTTTAAACGAACTAGAACAGAAAAACTTTAGAAAAACATAACTTTATTATTCTTAAAATTTATATTAAGTATGCACCTAAGAGATCCTAACCATTTTAAAATTCAGTATATGCTAGTATTTAAAAATGCCATATATTTGAGCAAACAAAATGTCTTTTAAAATTATTTTTTCTAGTACCAACGATTTTAACTTAGAATTAGACGAAAATTATAGCATTTATAACTGGCAACTGCCCCTTAAGATAAAATGTTATTTACACTGTACTTAGGTATATAAAAATTTGGAGATATTATAAGATATATTAGAAATTAGATAGACATATATACCTATACTATATAGAAGAAATATTACAAGGAAGTATAGCGAATATAAATTGTATTTGAGGACAAAGATTATAATTTATTATCTACAACTATTTTATAATTATAAGAAAACTGCAAAAAGACTTATAACTATTCATTGGTGGTAGATTAAATTTATTCTTAACCAGTTAAAAGAATGTGTAAACATTTTGGTATTATAGCTTAAGAATAAGAAAAAAAAAATTGACTAGATTAATTTTGGGTTTACGAAAATTAAGTTTTTGGCTGAATGTTATTACTAAACGTGGTTGAAATGGTAGGATGTGTGAAAGTGGAACGCGACTAGATGAAAATGCAAAGTTTATTGGGTATTTATCAGCTTATCAGCTATAGTGCATTAAATACAGAGTGAAATAGCAGTTCGTGACACACTTTTAACGTCTTTCAGAGAAATTACTATAATTTAGATACTGTTTATACATTTCTGTTCAGTGAATATAAGCAAATACTTGTATCTACCTACTACCCGTGCGCGATAAGTTGAGGCACGCTTCGGAAAATTATCTTCTGTAACGTGTCATCTTATCGTACACGTGTAATACAGTTGAAAACCGAGAACAAGTATTTCAGCTAATCTACAAGCGACTGAAAAGATGTACAATTTACTATTTCAGATATTTTTTCAAGACGGTAAAACGTGACGTCACTATAATTACTTACATATCAGTAGCTACTACTAATTACTCTAAGAATAAGACCGTGAGTATATCTTTATAGCTATAAATTTATTCAATTTAAAATGTACTTTTAGAAACTGGCACTAAAGAAAACTTCGTTGTTGTTCACCCACAATTTTAAGCTTTAAATATTATTACAATAAGGCATAATAGGACGGTTCATACTTTATATTAAGGCAGCTAAAGGCACCTAGTTACACTAGCAAAAATATTTACAAGCTACCATAAACTTTGCCAAAATGGCGACTCTTAATGCATCTACTCGATACTAGATGGCGTTTACACACTTAAAATTATTCCTGAATAAATTTTAAATATAGAACAAATAGAACTACAGAATATTATACATTACAATCTAATCGTTGTTTGGTGACGTTGTACCGTTATTGAGAGCTTTTGACGTTTGAATTTTTAACGGAATTTTTAGTCCCCGCGGCGCTAGTATAAGTCTAGCGGGAGTTACGAGGACTAAAGCGTATTCTCATTTATTCACGCCTAGAATTTTAGCTGCCTCGTCTGCTGAGGAAAGTAGTTTGTTAATAGTTTTATCTGGAATTCCAAGCAGTTTACCAATGAGATCACTGTTTTCTGGGTCGTTGTCCGCTTCTGACGAATATTTGCGCGTTGTCATGTCTAGTTTGAGCTTTTTGTCGTATGGGGCCGACGGTGGTGAGTTGTTATTGTTCACGTTGCTTGGTATCTCGTTGCCTGAACCGTCATCGTCTTGGTAGCGATACCTATAACAATAAAAATATAAAAGATAAGATTATTATTACGCCATAAAAAAAAACTATCTGCTTTAAAAAACCTCTTAATGCTCAAGTCAATCTCATTTGCTCTCTCCTCCTAAGGAGCTGGACGGATTTCGATAAAACATTATGTGTACCTATATTTCAATGAATTCCTGAATGTTTAGTTAACACAATTGGACACGTTAGATGCTATGTGGGTTTCAGGATTCACGCAAAACAACATTTGACGTGATCGCTGATTTACTCTATTCTTTTAAAAGTAGGTACAATGTCCTATTCTTGTTCAGATATTCTAGTTTGAACGCAAGTAATATCAACTAACAAGTTGTCTGTACATACCCATTAGTAATATTCACTTCATTCGGCGTAGTCGGTGGAGAAACTTCTTCGTCATCAGTAATTTCTTCACGATGCTTCTTACGATGACGCAGCATGCTGTGCTTCAGGGTGAACCGACGTCGGCACAGGTCGCAAGCAAACGGCCTTTCGCCCGAGTGTGTTCGCATATGGCGCCGGAGATCCTCGGCTGACCAAAAGCGGCGAACGCAGAATGCGCAGACCACCTATAAAAAAAAAGAAAATTGTATCTCTGATTCCTTTAAAAAAAAACACAAGTAATGATGTCCATTTGAAACATTATACGGGCAACGGGCAGCCTCCGACTTACGGACCGAATCCGGCCTGGGACTAGTATCAATTCGGCTCCAGAAAGACCGAGAACCTAATGCTTCCTCCACATTACTCGCGAAGTTGAACGAAGTTCGTCGGCGAAGTTGCCCGAGTCAATGAAAATTTTTGACGAAGTAGGCCGAGGTGCCCCTCTGCATTATCGTACTCGTCCAACTTCGTTCAACTTCGCGAGTAATGTGGAGGAAGCATTAGAACATTTAACTACGTCTGAGCCGAAAACTGTATTTTCCAACTACTAAATGAGATCTTACTGCGGCCCGCGACCTGGTTAAGGCCCAAAATCACAGCTTCGGCTATACAAAGGTTGCCCTTAACTGTTATAAAAGATAGAATTTTCAAAATTTAATCAAATCTTACCTTTCTATTAGCATGGTCCGGAAACTTCCCTCTTTCATCATCATCTGCGCTTTCACTCCTGTCACTGTTTGCGTCTAAAGCACCTTTGCTCAAAAGCTGTTCATATTCAGCAGTGTGAATCGTCGCCAGGTGGTTCAATGCACCATTTCTGTCACCAAAAGACGCCTCACATAGATGGCACTTGAAGACCAAACCGCCTTCCGCAGATTCTTCTGTAACTTCTTGAGCTGGTGAGCTTGGTCGGGAATCACTTCCATGTCTTGAAGCCAAATGTTTCTTCAAGGTTTCCAAGGAAGAAAATGTACTGGTTGGACAAGACACGCATTTGTATGGTCTTTCAGGAACTGCTCTGTTATCATTGGCTGGAGGTGGGGATACGGTTTCAGGAGTAGGATCTGCTAAGACGGCACGAGCTGAGCCTCCATGCTTTCTCAAAAGGTGGCGGTCACAGTTAGATTTGGTGGTGAAAAGTAATGTGCAATGTGGACATTTGAACGGCTTTTGACCAGTGTGAGTTAGAACGTGGCGTCGTAATGAAGATGACCAAGGGAACTTTCTGTGGCAATAAGGACATGACACTCGGTTGGGTGCAAGACTGTAAGCTGATTTTTTCTTTGGTGGTTGTGCTGTATCCGTTTCAGATCTGGGAACAAGGAAAATTATCTGTAAGTAATGTATTATCACCAAATTATGTTTAAAATTTTTCGTTTTAAACAAAAAAAGCAAGGAACTTACTTATTTTCGTCGCTGCCCGAGTTATTGCCCTCGCTAGTGGAGGCAACTAAGCCCTCTTCGTCTTCTTCCTCATCACTCCGAGTTGGCACAACCGGTACTAGATCGTGATTTGCGGGTATAGGGTTTGTTCCATTGTCAATTTTCTCATTATTATTTAAACGCTTATTAATTAGATTGCCCGCAATTTTGAGATCGAAGTCTTTATTCATTTCTTGTTGACAAGTAGCCATTAATATTTCAGCAGCAGCACGGCGAGCCGCTGTGTGATCTTCAATTTTGATATCTTGATCAGGTTCTTCATCAATTACTAATGCGTCTTCCTCATCCTCTTCATTATCAGCTACTTCATCAGAGTCTCGTCTTATAGGTGATCGTTCTGATTGCGGTAGAGGTCTCTCAAGATGACGAGCTAATAGTGCAAACTTCATGCGATCCGTTATTGAGTCGGCGGTGGGATAAGGCGGCGGGGCCCTTGGCGTTGGCCTTCTAACACTCCAGTGTTGAGGATGTTGCTGTTTGACATGCCGTTCCATGTTCGACCGAAGGGTAAATCGCGCCGAACATTGCGAGCATGAGAACGGTCTCTCAGTACGATACCGCCTTTGTTTCTGTTTTGGCATAAGGATGCCATTTTTTATGACCATTTTAACAGAATCAGTTGGGGAAACTATGGCATTATTTATCTGAGGTCGTGGGGATTCCGGATGTGGTGATGGCACAGGCGAAATAACTTGCGGTGGTTTCTGTTCTTCTTCTTCAGGCTCAATTTTTGGTTGTAGTTCCTGTTCGCTAGGAATAAGTCTACCACCGGACATGCTAAGTCCCCGTATGATCTCTTTTTGTATGCACTGTTTTATCTCTGCAAGTTGCTGAGAGTCCGTAGGGTGCGGAAAAAATGAGTGCTGAAGTAAGTATGGGGAAATAGGAAATGATGGTGGCAATGGTAGCCCAGGTATTCCCGGAACACCTCCAGCATAAAGTTGTGAAAGTTGAGATGCATAATAGGCTGGATCCATTTTTGGAAAGGATGATTCGAAGAGTCTTTGTTGCGCTAATAGGAGTCTTGTCTTCTCAAACGCAGACGCGGCAACAGTTGCCGGATCTGGTTCGAAAGATGCACGTGGCAGGGCCTTAGGTTCCTCTGAATCGTCGTTCCGTTTTTTCTTGCTTAGATCAAGTACGTCACAGCTATTGTTATCACTTGTACTCAAATCTACGGGAACTTCTTCATCATAGGGCTCTGGTTGAACATTGTTAACTTTGTAAGATATTTCTGGCAACCTGAATTCAGAAATATGTGTCAACTGGCCAATTCCCTTCACCTTGATACGAGGAGCAGCTTGCTCCGGATCCCTTGGAGGCAAAGGTGGTTCAGGAATACTTTTCGTTGTCAAATTGGTGACTGGGTGTCGATCTGATATGAAGCTGGGTGTGAAATGGCTTAGTGGAGTATCACGACCATTTCCTTCATTTCGCCTATCCACATCAGGAGTGTGAAAAGCAAGTGATCTTTTTACCTCATCTCGAGCGAGTTTAGAGTTGACTTCATCGTTATTTGGGTCTTCAGACGGATGGTAAATTATAGATCTTTTAACATCTTCTCGAGTCACTTTAGCGTGTCTGTTTCTCAAGTGACGTTCACAATTAGCTTTAGTTGTGAAAGCATAATTACATACGGCGCATTCGTATGGTCTGTCACCGTTATGTGTACGCATGTGACGCACTAAGGCCGCCTTATCTAGAGAAGCATGTGGACACATATTGCATTGATAAGGTCCCGGACCAGTTCCGCTTAAATGAACTCTATTATGCCCTTTTAAAGCACGAAGATTGGGAAACTTTGCGGAGCATAATCTGCAAGGAAATTCTCCGCGCAATTTCATACGCCTAAATTCTGCTGCAAAATTATCTTGTGTTTCTTCCTGGTCTCGTTCTTTGATAATAGTATCAGGAGGGGTAAGTCCGGCACTTTCTAAGGATACTCGTGAGCTAGTAAGCCTCTCTAAAAGTCCGCCAGCGGACGTGACATTTAATATCGATTGAATATCTGCCAAGTCGCGGGCAGCATCGATATGTCTAATTCCATTTGTGGTTATATGGCTATCTTCATATTTAGGCGGGAATCTTTCCATTGGCGGTGTCAGTGTACCAGGAATAGCAAAAGATCTATTTCTAAGATCCAATTTGGCGAAGAAATCCTCTCTGTGGTCTCTTTCTGGGGTCGTAATCAGATTACTAGGTGAACAAGATTTTCTGTGAATGTCCAATGCTTGCCCACAGGGAAAATCTCTGGCGCATAGATCACATCTGTAACGGTGCTCTGTTATTGATATGTGACGAGATCTGTCAGAGACGCCACGAGCAATTTCAGCAAACTTTTTGCTGGAAAAATCCACGTAGGATAGATCATCAAAATTAGCTTTGGTATCTTCGCTGTGAGCAGTATATCGGTGGATATCGTAGGCATTGACAGAGTCGAACCTCTGTCTGCATTTGGGACACTCAAATCGAGCAATCCTTTTGTCCATTGGCATTGGCGATGGAGATGTTGATGCTGCTCTTTTACGAGCTCTTCTTGTGTCTTCTTCCTCACTCCTATCAGATCTGTTGTCACTATCGATGCTCATTGTCCTTGTGGATCTGAATTCTTGCCGTTCTAATTTCACTGCGTCCATTTCGTCTTCAGTTTCAATTTTAGCTTGACTGATGACCTCTTCTGTTTTGATTTCTGTAACAAAAGAGTACATATTACAATTGATTACGGATGGTATGTTTGAATAACGTGTGGCGCTTTCTTACAATTCTAGGAAAAGTCGACAATAGGTGAGTCAGGCAATTCACTTGTCGTCATACCAGAGGACTTCGTAAATTAACTTATTATATTATTTCGTAAGGATATGCTTTAAAATGCATGGTGGAGGCACCTTGAGGGGCAAACATAAAGTTGACCTCCTCGTGAAGTTCTTCGCTAATACTCAGAGAGGCGTATTCCTTTTTAACATTCATAACTTCATAATAATTAAGTTCATTACCCGAATTTATTACAGCCTCTTAGATTAGTGTACTAATTTCCTTTGTAATGTTATTTATTACAAACCCAAAATATGGCCGTCTCATATCTTCATTCGTCAGAATAAATCTAAAAGCTTTATCAAATACACGATTAAAATTTGAGCCTAATCATGAAATCATTAAGACACAATTTCGAACAAACGCATCGATCGCTAAAAATTCTCAACCACAACAAGTTCTCGATAGATGAATCACACTGTCTTTTGTTTTACAATGAGCCGTAACTATGACAACAGAAAAAGTGACTTATAATCTTTGGAATAAAGTGAAGAGTCGCTTGTTGCCATGAATGAGGCTATAGGCACAAAAATCGATAGTACTGACACCTCTATAGTACCTATAGCTACAAATATGTATTCGCTGGCAAACGTTGAGTCACGTAAAGGATATCAGATCGTTGTTTTGTGAAAAGTAGCGATTGTGAGATATTATGTATGGGGTATGAATAAATAAATATATTTTGTGTGTAATTTCATAATCATTGTAGTGAATCAGGATTAGACTGTACGTATCTGATAGCGCATTTAGCTTCCATTTCAGATCAAATGATATAATATTCAATGACTACGATATGTTCGACTGAAAGTTGAGCTTTTGAGTGTGATCTACCATATCCTCAAAAACACGCCTTTTTCGTAATGTGTTAGGCAGAGGTTTGCTATACGCCCACATTTCACTATTTATAGTCTGTCCCACGCAAAGATGGTGAGCCTATCGCCAGCCATAAGGCTTTCAACTAGGCTTAACGATTACCATATTACTATTAACCGGGACCAAAACGGCTTAAAGTGCCTTCGGAAGAAAGAAAACGGTCGTATATGTAAATGGAATGGATAATTTCAATCACTAAGAAGACGACAGCATATTATATTTAAATTAAAGAAGATATTATGTTACTACATGGCTCCGTCAGCGTGAAATTTTGTTCTCGTTCTCGCTTCCCATGAGAACTTAGTACCAATTGCCTATGTGTTATTCCAGACAATAATCTAACCATGAACCAAATTTCAGCCAGATCTGTTCAGCCGTTGGATGAGGAAAGAGTAAAAAATATCTAGAAATCTAATTTGACTAAAACCCAGCATTTAGAAGAATATACCTACGTCAGTAAAAATATAATTAGTTTAATGGTTTTATAATCTTCTGAGCAGATCACAGTCCAGATATTATATCGAATACGAGGTGTTTCACAGGGCATTAAGCCGGGCCCCTAAGTTAATTAGCATCGTAAAACACAGCTTGTGGGCGTGTTTTGTAAGAACAGAGGATTTAAGAACTGGAGAGAAGCCTTAATACACATTCAAAACTATATCATTATACTATGTTGTTTTTAGCATATTCATATCTACTTATAATTAGGTAATTAGCTAATATAAGTAGTAGTAATGTATAATGTAGTTATTTGGTAGCTAATGTCAGCTTGCAAACGCTCGTGTGGTAACATTGTTTTCGAGATAAAAATATTAGTAGGTAGATTAAGTATACCTACGGTAGTTAAAGTACGCTTTTTTATATAGACTACAGTAGGAGAACGTCACGCGGTTTCACCGGCGTTGTTCCCGTTCCCGTGGGAATACGAGGATAAAATATAGCCTATGTCACTCGGGGATAGTATAGCTTCCTAAAATTGAAAGAATTTTCCAAATCGGCTCAGTAGTTTCGGAGCCTATTCAATGCAAACAAACAAACAATGGAATCTTTTCTCTGTATAATATTAGTATACCTATTGTTACACATCAAAAAAATAGTTGATAGTTAACCACGGATGAAGCCGGGGGCCCAGCTAGTACTTACATAAATATGTTTGTATTTAGAGATCAAGCGGTAAGTATACTGCATTTTATTTTGAGGTCAATGAGTATAAAAAGCCCCAAAAGGGGTATAATATAAAGGATGAATGAGCACTGTTTAAAAAGGTCAGATCAACGGGTGACCCCGTAGTGATTGTTTAATAATTGTATTTTATCTACTCTGATACTATAATACAAAGATTATAAAATTGAAATCAATACTATTATGACAAACATTACGCACAGGCCAAAAAAAAAGTTTTATTACGATACAGGTCTTGTATGGACACCTATATCATAATAAAACTTTTTAATCATTACGATACACCATAAACAATTTCCAGCTGAAAAAGAAGTTTGAACCTCTACTTTAAAAAAAAATTGTGTCTCCAGAGTAGCGAAAAATCCTAAATCTATGGTCTCCGCAGCCTAAAAAAAAAAGAAACACGCATGCGCAATCGATGTTTGCGCCTTGGCGCCAACATTTTACATTTAAATTAAACAAAGTTTGGTTTTGTTTGTAAAATAAATTAGTTTTTGTGTAAAAACATGTCTTAAAGCGAGGATGGTGGTAATTGTACACCACCAGACATTCTGGAAACTGCGTCAAACATGACCATGAACCTGTTACCGGCGAAATCAAGGAGCAACTACCTATATATCACAACAAAATGAAATCAGGTATTATAGTATGAGAGTAGATAAAGTAGTGTATGACACTGTACATAACTTGGTCTTATAACACTCGTGTGATACTATAAAAAAACTCGCCTACGGCTCGTTTTTTTAAAACACACTCGTGATATAAGAACCCGTATTATGCAACAGTGTCATAAACTACTATTAAATGTACAATAAATAAGTGTAAGTAACTATTATATCACTAGGCAAAATCGAAATTGAAAAAAAAAAAAAAATACTCGTAAAATAGGAGGGTTGCCAAATTATTAACTAGCCAGGCCGATAGGTACTTTATAATTTTTTTTTGTTTATTTTTTTTAACGTTAGGGAAAATCCTCATGGATGTTATGCCGGACTCCTACCGACTAAAAAACCTCACGTTACGCCCAACAACCTATGGTTGGGAGCCCCAGGTAAGTCCTCGGAAGAATGTCCCAGGCCAGGTACTTTATATCTCCAATCACGCTTTAGCAAAAGAAAACAGCAGACATAAAAAAAACATTTGTATCAAAAAATAAAAATAAAATGATTCCTCATACTCATTGCAGTGCATTTCTAGTCACATAACCCCACAATTAGCATTTAAATACAAATTAATCTGGTATTATAGCCATATGTAGTTAATAATGACGTGCATAAAATGAGTCAGGCGATCGCATTGTCCTCATATAGCACTAATTCAAATGCTAAACAAAAAGCGATATATTTTATAACAACGCACAAGATCTATTCTGATACAAATTATTTTTGAAGCTAACGATAGAAGTTATAGAGGCAATCCCAATGGAAATTTTCTGTTAAAATATCTATCTAGTGTCTTTTTTGAAACGGTAAACAAAAGATAATTCATCAATAAAATTTATATAGCAGTAAAATATACAATCGCGCTCATATACATAAAGGGGAAGGTATATGTGTTATGTTATCCATTATGTGGGATCAATGAAACTTCTAGCTAAGTGTTAGTGTCACTGCGGCGCTCGTACATCGTAACTATTATCTAATTTTACGAAAATGTTGTGCAGAGTTATGTCTGTACAACATTTTCAAGAAAACTAACACAAAATTAAAGTAGAGAAAATTTTCTACAGTTTATACTGTAGGAAATTTTCTCTACTTTAATTTTGTTTTACATGTTCCTATGCATGTATCTGAAAGGAAACATCGTTGAAAAAACTGCCCGAAGACGCAATTTTTGCAATATGGCGGCGCGAGGACAGAGATACGAGGTGGTAAACTGAAAATTCTAAAAGAGCCCATCAAATCTTTGAAAAGACTCACTTTCAAAACTCTCGAAAAACTTTGCAGGTAAAAATACTTACTAAATTTTACCTGCAAAGTTTTCCGGGGCTAAATGTCTGTTACTAAAAGACTTCTCATTGTAAAGTCACCTTTACACGAATGTCTATAGATGGGTTCAAAGCTGAGCAGTATTTAGTTATGACTTCTATGTGACTGGCATTCAAAGGAGAACAAATATACACAACCTATATTCGCCATCACTGAATCATGATCGTAAACCAGCTTGGCAGACATACCTACATAGTTAGATGTGTTAAAACGAACAGTCTTGAGTCTTTCAGATAAGAATTCATTAGTATAATTACCTAACAGGATAAAGTGCTTAATGTAACTTTAAATGCAGATAATTCGACACTATTGAACAATAAGAGCAGCACTAAACAACAATAAATGGATGACGAGTAAAATAATTATTTAGATAAAGACATCCTGTCTTAAGAATCGATCGAATTACGAAAAATGTTGAAGTGTTATATTTTTCTTCCTCTACTGTGTATATGATTTTGGTCAAAGTTTTTAGAATATAAATATTTTAAGACTTTCTTCACATGTCAGTATAAAGGCTTTTTTCTGGTGAACTTTATGGTATTTTTTATTGGAAACTATACTCTTCTGTGGGAAACTTCTACACAAATTAAGGATACTTACTGAACGCTAGACATGACTTTTTGTGATTCTCTGGCCCACACAAAGTAGACGCTTTTAGGTAAAGCCTTTTGTATATGTTTTCATTCTCATACAAAACGGAAAAAGAAAAAACTGGATATTCTTACGGATAGAAATCATTGCTCATTCGTTATTCCTAGTAAATGTAAACTAGAAAGAAAACGAAGACTGTAGACTGGAAAAAAAACGATATTTTGTCTTTTCCAGTCTTCAGTCTGTAATTGTCCGTTAAAATCCGAAGCGATGGTCACCCTTTTAATACATTGATGCAAACTTTTGTCGAAAACCTCAGTGTAAGCATACCGTGTCGGATTTTCTTACCACTAATCGTTTCACGCAATCTTAATCGTAATATGATGCGTACTCATTACTTTTCACAATTATATGGAACCGTAATATGCATATTGATTGCTGAATGATTAAGATATTTATGACTTTGGTTTGAATTTATTTTTGGATAGGAGTTATCTGCTTTTTCTAAAGCAGGGGTTTTTAAAGTTGACTAGGCTGCGCCCATCTTTAATTTTTTTTCCCGACTATAAACCTCTCGACCTGCCAGTATCTCTCTGCCAGTAAGTAGTCGTAAAACAGTAGGGTCCCCTCGATATTTATTCATCAAATGAGCCTGTGGTAGTTCATGTTGGGCGTAGTCCTCTTCTAATTTACTTCATAACACACGGTCACAAGAATCTGAGTGTCTTTTTCGTTCTATCTGTTTTCCCTGTATTTTGTTACAGAATAATTCACGACGCAACAGTTTGATATTAGGACATCATTTACGCAACACATACTAAGAAAACAAAATTAAAGATTTATTCAGAAAGTGACGAAATTGAAAACGTATATTGTTTCTGGGAAGCGATCTGAAATACTCACTTTTGACCGACACGCGTATTTGGCTGAAGGGCGATAACTTTTTTTGACAGATTAGTGACGTTCAGTATTTAAAAAAAAACATATCACTTGCCACCTTGGCAGACAGGGACACAGCTAACCGAATGGAAAGTGCCAACCGTAGCCTAAGGATGTTTGCAAACCCCGGAAGACCCCTTTTGAAGAACCCCATACTATAGAGTTTATAGACGTTCGGGAAAATAGAGGCAGAGATTAGAATTTTATAGGTGAATTTCCAATAAGGAAAAACACAATATTTCAATGAGGTACTTAAATTAGAATTCCGACATAGTGAAGTGTAATGTTTATTCATATTTTTGATAATTTTCTCCCACAGAAACGATATTCCGGCTTGTGTGTGGGCATTTAGAATGTAAGGTTAAGAGCTGCATCCTCCATAATTCTATAATTAATTGGCCTCATTAAATGTTTACTCACTTATTTTTTTCGAGTAGGAAGTAATCTGATATATTTAGAAGAGGAAAAGCAGAAAAGCAATAAAACTTGTAGGTATATACTTAAATAATTCAACGCAAATCCTCCATTACAGCCAGGATACACATCAAATAAAACTAAAAAAAAAGTTTAATATTCATAATAAGAAACTAACACGTGTACACCGACTTCAAAACAATACACCTAAGGAATAAACACCTTCCAAATTCAAATTACCAACCAAGTTCAATCAACTTCATGTACGGAGAAAAGGTGTCACAGAACCGCAGGCGCACCGTGACTTCCTCCTTCCCGCTTATTCTGAATTTAAATCGACCTATCGCCATCCCGATGTGTCCCGAAGTAAGCCGAACGTACACGACAATACCGCATATTAAGATGGTGGACGTAACGGCGGGCGGTGCATATTATAAGCGATTTGATTGATATGTCGGAGACGTCGCAATGTACCGTAGCTTTCTTCAACACTCCAATGGGCCTCAACGGTACTGAATTACACCATGTAGTATCTCCAAGCAGTCATTTATGGTGTCGCCATCAGCAATTACCTGGACGTACTAGTTTGCTACTTTCGCAACTGTCATTTTGCTGGGAAATTCATGTGTTTTTCACTGTGTGTGCTAACTGGTTCTGTTTTCCTAACGGTAAAGTTAAGTTTGTTGGTGACAATGGACGAGTGTTGTTCTAGAAATTGATAATGTGGTCTGCGAATGGTTGTTTTGTCCGTCAAAGTCTTATATCTCAAGAGAAATTTAATTATGAGACTTTTTAGAAAATGTATGGTTTACTTTGAATGTATAATAATATGACATCAGGGCCTTAAGGAATATGTCTAGCCCGCAGTGGGATATAGCTTAACTAGCTATTTTACTGTGAAAAGGAAAAATCACTGAACTAAGTAAACCCAGTCTTTCGCGAGACCACGTGAATCATCTTGTGTAAAGGTGTGACAAAATATAAAAAGAATTACTGCAGATGACATAGAGAAATGTTTCTAGAAGACCTCTCGATAAAGGAACTTGGCTTTTTTTTTAGTCCACTGCTGGACGTAGGTCTCTACCTTTATCTTTCCCTATTTACCCCACAACTCTCAGTCCAGCGCCTTCCGCAAGAAGAAAAGATGGCAGACAGGGAGTCTACGATTTTTTTCAGGTCGTCCTACACTACTTTTCTTCCTGACCGTCCACAACTATTAGACCAGAATGTATTTAAATTTTAATTAGGTATGAATATTCCCAGAACCTAAATCTAATTTATTATCAGTTAATTTATATTAGAAACGCACTTTTATTAATGTAGGTATTGCGAATCAGATAGTCAATGAACCTAAATAAGTAAATAAATATGATACTTGACCTGAAACACCTACGACGTCATTCTATGCATTACTTTTCGACGTAGTAGTTAATATCTTTTGAGCACACACAGTTTCGTAATATGTACCGTATCATAAATCTAAATAATTATCAGACCTAAACATACAAAACAAAAGATCGTTTCTCTGTCGAATCTTAAATACTTGGAACGACCTGCTTGCGGACGTGTTTCCCTCATCTTACAATCCCGGTTTTTTTAAACGGAGCGTGAAGAGGCACATCACAAGGCCGCCAACTTGAGGACCACTGTCAGAATTCATTATAGACTGTGGGAGTGGTCCCCAATCGCTAGATGTTGTCATGTATTTCTATCAAGCAGTGCCAATATAAAATTGTATTTTTTTACTATGACTGGATATGGAATTATTCGAATGTATCTAAAGTGATACAAAACAAAGCAACAAAAATATAAAGATCCTATCATACATCCATATGTCGTAACCATAGGTGTTGTACATCATTAATGCAAGTCAGGATCTTGCCTTCCGCAGTAACGGTCCTAATGGATATGATGCTATGTCACTAGTCCGGTAGCGTCTTAATATTTTATATGGGACGTCATTATTTTCTACTTGGCCGGGTAACTAGGACGAGGGTCTGTGAGGCTTAAGTCTAACTTATCACCAAGAAAAAAAATATAATAGAATTTCCAAGATCTCTCATAGTTTGAGAAGAAACGGTAGAGAAAGAAAATAAATAAAATAGACACTTAAAAGAAAAAGAACAGATTTTGATGTCGACACTCGTACAATCTCAACGCACCCTTAATTAGACTTCGATTTAAACACTATTATTAGAGTTAACGGGATATTTACCATGTCCTTTTGAGTATTTCCGATATTTCGGCGCTGTTGCAAGTGCCATGATCACGGAGGAACTGAAGTATTGGCGGTTGAAAGTAAAAGTCTTAGCACATATATCGATCTACCCTCCTTCGCACTCGTTTGTGTCGTACAACACCACTACTATTGGTTTCACTTTCACTGTACAGTCGCACTGGAACTCGGTCGCGACACACAACACTCACAGTATCTACACGCGGTTTCGGTTGGATATATTTACTTTTATTTATGCACACACGGACCACTGGATGCCAGACGCGATCGTAGATCGATATATGTGCTAAGACTTTTACTTTCAACCGCCAATACTTCAGTTCCTCCGTGATCATGGCACTTGCAACAGCGCCGAAATATCGGAAATACTCAAAAGGACATGGTAAATATCCCGTTAACTCTAATAATAGTGTTAGTGACCATGAAAGTTTAAATACCTTCGATTTAAACACTTGCACAACCCTCATAAAAGCTGTATTAGAGGTAGAGTATGGGTAAAAATAAAACAGTAGCAGATACCTACTAGTAGGTATAGGTAAGTCTTCACGGGTAAAAAAGATTTTTGCAAACCAACTTAAAAAAAGAAAAAAAAAACAATATAGACAATTGCGAGACTAAAAAAGCACGCAATAAGTTCAAATGCTTGTAATAATTCTATGTAGTTTGCAGAAAACAGACGAAGACGACGGTACATAGTACCCACTCTACAAACAAATAGTCTAAACTTGTCAAACCGCTCACCGCATCAACAACTCCGACATCTTTCGGACCCTAAACCAATGATATTTAAGTAAAGATATGCTACCTTCATACAAAACAGCATTCAGTTATTGTTGAGTTATAATTTCACGTGCTTACCTATCGGTACCTAATAGATTTCATCTATGAATGCGATAGAGAATACAAAACATTTAAAACAGAGAGGGATAGCTATCTGTGTCGTTTTGCACACAGCAGCCGACCACAACACGACTTGTTTCGCTCGCAGCTATTAGCCGACTAAATGGAATTATAACAATTGTGTGACTTTGTCCGCAACAGTTTTTGAGCGGTAATGCGATATCTACCTCTTTTTTACTATAACATCATTGACCCTAAACGAATTAAAATTCAATTATTCACATCTTCTACCGTAAAACTGTTCCCCACACCACAACCCGCGCACACTGCGCACACGCATAATTGGGACGCTTTTCCGTTTGGTGAAAGCGAGCGATCGAGTGGAAACCATTTTTGGGCGTGCGATTGATCGATTTCTTTAAAGATTTTGGTTAATAAAGTGATACTTAGTAGATACTTGAATAAAATTGTTTTAAAATAAATGGTTTGTTCATAAATAGAATAAATATATATGACTAGCTGATCCCCGCGGCTTCGACCGCGTAGAAGTCGTTATCGCGTAAAATCATTACCCTCCTTTTGGGCAGTCGGTTAAAAAGTAGCATATGTCCTTCCCAGGGCCTTGAACTATCCCTATACTAAATTTCATCTCAATCGCTCCAGCCGTTTAGGCGCGAAAGCGTAACAGACAGACAGGCAGACAGAAAGATAGACAGGCAGACAGACAGAGTTACTTTCGCATTTATAATATTAGTTGGGATTTTAATACTAAAGAATCTTGGTAGGTACAAAGCAAAATCTTACTCTTGGGAAAATCCTCGTAGGATGCTATGCCGGACTCTTACCGACTAAAAAACCTCACGTAACGCCCAACAGCCTATGGTTGAGAGCCCCGGGTAAGCCCTCAGGAAGGATGTCCCGTGACTCCCAACAGACCTACGGCCGCCAATGCGGCCTCGCCCAGGGGGTGGTTCGGGTGTAATCCCGCGTCTATGGGGGGTTTCGGGTGTGACCCCGCTTCTAAGGGGGGGCGTGCGTGAGTTGCTCACGTCACGCTGCCGTCATGGGCCTGCTTCTGTAAGGACGGTGAGCGGCCCTCTCACCGTCCTCAGACCCCCGGTCATGGAGGCCGATAGTCTTCAGCGAAGACACGTCGGCGGCGCCCAGGGCGCCGACTGCGGAACTCGGGTGGGAGAGTTCTCTCCCGTACCCGGCCCGCCGCCTCCTTCGCGAGCATAACCTGCTCGCAGAAAGAGGCGGCGCAGTCCCACTTACTTCCGCTGGAGAGCATGGCTCGCACCATGGACTCGAGCGAGAGAGTGTCCACGCCCAGACCCACTACGAGGACCTGTCGCTGTTGTGCCCACGCCGTGCACTCCACCAGCGTGTGGAGCGCTGTGTCATCGCTGCGGTCCTCGCAGTGCTGACACTCGGCCGTGGTTTCCCGGTGTTTTCGCCACAGATACCTACCGAAGCTACCGTGCCCGGCAAGCATCTGTGTCAACCGGTAGGAGAGAGCACCGTGTCTTCTCTCCAGCCACTCGTCCATGACCGGTCTGACGGCCGCGATTGTGGCGAATCCCCCCTTTGGTTGCTCAAGTCGCATCTTCCATGTCTCCAGGGTTTCCTGGTGGAGCAGGGTCCGCTGGGCCTCGATTTCTCGAGACGAAGCAAAATCTTACTCTTGTTCAACATATAATACTAAGTTATCCAATAGAAATAAAGATAATTTCTAAAAATTGTACCTAATAGCTGAATTAGGTGGAAACTTTTGCCATCCAAAAATAGATAAAATTGTGTTACTACGTATAAAATGTTACCTAACAAAACACGACATAGCAAATTCTACCTAAAACTGTCTAATTGCATTACCTTCAAATCTTGAACTTCAACTTGTAGAGGTAAGCAACAAGACACTGTCTCGTAATCCGATCTTTGTTTATATCTACACATTTCATTCATAAAATTATAATGTACGTAGAATATTTGAACTATTTTCTTAGAAAAACACACCTTTAAGTGCTAATATCCGCTAAATCGATATAAGGTGGCAGCTCAAATGAATGGATGTTATTCAATTATCTGTTTCCTTCGCAGATTATAAACAACTGCTTCTGGCTAGCGTTACACTATGAGTCTCGGCTTTGTCAGACTTCTTTGTGACTCCAGACTCCTTTGTGACCCCTAGGTCCGACTCAGGACTCCCAGACACATGCAGATAGGAAGGCACTGAGTGGTTTTAGTCGGGTATGAGTCTGCCATAACGTCCACGAGGATTTCCCAACGTAAAAAAAACTCTTTTTTGAAAACTTACAAATTATCAGTAGGTCTTTGTCAGACTTCTTTGTGAAAACTTACAAATTATTAGTAGGTCTTTGTCAGACTCCTTTGTGAAAACTTGCAAATTATCAGAGCATTCTAGACGCTTGGCTATACTTATAGCAGACGAATTACTTAATTATCTTGTCTAATACTAATAATGAAGTCTGTTCATTTGCATTGAAAACTGTTTAGATAAAGAATCGCTATTTAACTTGCAGAAGAGACACAATATACATGAATATTGGCCTTGTCTCTCTATGTCTACATGCAGGTACCGTGTCAAGATTTTGGCATGTTTAAAACTGATGTAACAAAAATGTAACAATGTTTTTTGACTGCCTCGTTGGTCTATTGCTAGTGAATCGGTGTACGCGGGTTTGATTCTATTGAACAAAATGTGTGTGATTCATTTTTATTGTCCCGAGAGTCTGTATGTTTCCAAAAAAAAACTGTACTAAGTATTAATAATAATTCGTTGTACGGTAGGTAAGTACCTATAATAAAAGCAAGCAATTTCTAGCATATTCTAAGTATTTTTATATTGTCCTAGTCTCAGTGTGTCTAACTGTAGGTACCGTGTCAAGATTTGGCATGTTTAAACTGACGTAAAAAAACTGTAACAATCTTCGGGATGGTCATTATTTGTCAAACAGAGCAATTAGGGCCGGAAGACTAAAATGGGTTATCAGATAAAGTGCCGTTAGCACATGTACGCATTTAGACATCCTAATCGGTCAGAGAACACATGAAACTCCTAAGAAATAAAATTATGTTATCGGGTATTTATTTTAGATAGGTACTGAGGCAGGAATTGGTGACGTTTGCTTTTGACTAAATATTTGATATTTTTTTAAGTTTTCAGCTATGTAGTATAAAAATGTTTCGTATAAGGCTGTTTATAGTATAAGTATAAAGTAGCTTTAGATGTTCCACCGAGATTTAAGGACAAGAAAACCCGATTTATAGATGCTGTACCTACCTTACGCATTGCATTTGAGAATCTATCGAAATTAGAATTTGAATAGTGTCGATTTCGATACAGAAACTTTACGAATGGTTGCGAATAATACCAACTTGATTCTGTGTCATATTTGAAATCAAGTAGGTATGTACGCATAATGTGAGAAAAAAGACACCGTCTTAAATAAAAGTCGACCTGATTCAATTTTTTTTAAGTCCATAAAGATAACATTTTAAGAAAGGAAGTATTTAGATTAGAAAATCTAATCTAATGTACGCTTTAGTGTTAAAGATTTCCATAAACAGCTAATTCCGTGAATCATTGACATTGAGACAATGTTAAAAAAAAATGTGCGGTACAAAAGTAACTAAGTATAATGCAAATTACAATGGAAGAGATCGAACAGTCGTACATAATATAATGTAGGTTAACTATTAACATTGAATAAATATTAAAAATGAGGTTATTTTTAAGCACAGACTTACAATATGTTTTAAGACGCTACCAATAGTTTGGACAATAATCTTAACGGATTGAATGCGGCTGGGACAGCCTCCATATGGTTTTTTGTAGCTATTACGATTTGATTGTACCGATGTCTAGCACCTAGAATAGACTATTTGGTCAGGACTTAGGGGATGAGCCAGTGTTTACCCCAAAGGTCTTGCAAAAAAGTGATGAAAATAAGCGTTCAATACGAAGCTTTTTTTCCTTCTACAGAATTTGTAATAGCATGAAGATTATCTTTACGCGATCATTTCGTATCGTAGTAATTTGGTGGCACGGATTTACATTGATTTGAAAAGCAGTGAATTAAAAAGATGACAACTCTACGGAACAAATATTTAAAAAGTATAAATATAGGTTATTCCCGAAGGCACGGGCGTGACCTAGTACAAATATTCGAGTTACCGTTCTCAGTATGAATGGCCTTAAGATGTGTGGACTCAGGTGTTTTTGCTACAAAAGGATGTTTCCCTTGCTCTCTCGAGATTGTCGCATCGGCTGAGCAAACTAAATTCCGTGTCCGATTGTCTTAATGAGTCTTTAATGAGATATTTTGTGTTCTATTTGGTTTACGAAACTTCGCTTTAGTTTGAAAAATCTCTTCAAGTTTATACAGTGGGGTTTCAAATACTTTTATTCATGCATTCCGCTCCTTATGAATCTAAGACTGTTTTGTCCGTTACAGTCAGATTATTATAGGAAAATCGATTGATTACTATGCTCTTCCAAGAAACGAGACACTGGTTGAAGTCTAAATATTTTTATATGACACTATCAATCAGTTTGTTGTAATAACATAAATGACTAAGTCCAATATTTATTAGTCTTTGTATGATTACATATACTAGGTACTATATCGGTTGATATTTAACTGGTATAATTCACGTCACAGTACAGAAAATTTAGAAAATAAGGTTAGAAAAGAATTATGTTAGATGTTATTGCAAAAGTCCATGAAAGTAATACCTAAAGTGAATGTTATTTAAGGGCCGAATGCCAGAGCGCATTAGGTATTTTTACCACCTCACCTCACCGCGGGCGATACCCCCGTAGCATGCGATCGACATGAACTCATTTGACCCCAAGCACTTTGTTTGGACGTTGCCAGTTGGTGCAATTAGACGTTGACAGTTGGTGCAGCGTGTATTTCATGCCGCACTTTTTGTACCACCAAATAAATTACAACAGAAGTATAAGTTTATCAAACCTTTATAAGACATTTTATTAAGTAAGTGCCTGTTAGCAGGTATATTCAAAATGGGGTTGTAAGAAACCTTTCCTTATTTTTAACCGACTTCAAAAAAGGAGGAGGTTCTACATTCGTCTGTAGGTTTTTATGTATGTTCACTGATATTTCCGTCAATTATAGACGGATTTAATTCTTTTTTCTTTTCTTCAATAGGGTTTACTTCTGAGGTAGTCCCATTTTTACCAGGTCAGGATCTGATGATGGGATCCAGGAGAAATCGAGGGCAACCACCGAAAATTGTAGGGACAACTAGTGCGTTTGGTAACTTTTTAATGAAGTGCTTTACAGTGGGCGCACACTAGGCGACAGTCGCGGCGACATGTCGCGGCGACTTGTCGTGCAGTGTGCGCCTGCATCGGGCGACTTGACGCCGTGACAGACGTTGTGCAAGGAACACGTTGTCCAAAGCTGTCGCTGGGCGACTGTCGCCGTGTCGCCGCGACAATAGCGCGACAGACGCGAAGACTCCCCTTGCTTGTCTCGGAGTCGCGGCGACATGTCGCCTAGTGTGCGGAGCTTAGAACAAAATGTATGTAATTTGGCGCCCACAGCTTGTCACCGTGACAAGACGCCTAGTGTGCGCCCACTGTTAATGTACTACAATTTAATGAAGGTCAGGAGTCGATCTGATGATGGAACCGAAAGACAGTCGAGGGAATTATTTAACGATTAACAGCACGTACCTTGTGTTTGGGCTTGATTGATTTGTATTGATAAGAACTTTACACCTAGATAGATATTCTTTTTGGTCCACCCGTCACTTAAAATGATGATCAAAAAATTTTTAGTAATAAATAGAACTGACTTCAAAAAAATCCTGAAAAATAAAATTTACATAGCACAAAGTAATAATATGTAATTTGATTTATCAGATTGTATTCAATATGATATTGAAGTTGGTGCCATTAATAATACCTACCTCAACCTATGGGTTTACTTGGCGCCGACTTCAATATGATATTGAAAAAAATATGAAAAATCAAAATACATTTATCCTTGTGCCAAGTAAATTTAATTTTTCAGGATTTGTTTGAAGTCGGTTCTATTTTTTACTACTTTTTTATCATCATTTTAATTGTGAGACGAGCCGAGAAAAGATAATAAGAAAAAAATCCGTCAATAATTTATGAAATCAATTCGAGCAGTCTTCGAAGAGGTAAGCATAGGTATAACATAAGTAGCAAAAAATAATAGAATGCATCTTGTGAGTAAAGTAATGCGTTTATTTATTTTACATTATAATATGAATAAGACAAGTAACACGCACGCCGCATGTCGGCTTAGACCTGTGTTACAAAATACAACCAATGATAGATGGCGCTTACACCAACATAGTCAATTTGAAGTCAATTTTAAGTCTATTTGAAGACCCTACCCCTAGTTAATATTTGTGCAAAATTTTAATCAAAAATATTGAGTACTTTTCGAGATCCTTCCGGACAAAGCAAAATTAACAGACAATCAGACAAAAAATTCTAACTACATTTTCGACTTCGGTATCCTGTGTAGAACCCCCGCGAGTATTTTTTTAAATATGTTTAATGTACAGTTTTGACTTTAGATCTTTTTATTATATGTATATAGACTAGGAACTTAGGTTGCCTAGAAAGTTTTCAAAAACCTATTCTTAGTCTCCCGCAGGCTGGATCCCGCAGGTGGCCCCTTCCGAGGTCCGTGGAAGCACAAGGGATATAAACCCTTGTTTGCAAAAATAAAGGATTGAATTGAGTACCTAAACCAGAAAAATAATAAATATTTATGGGGGATTTCCATACAACAAACGTGATTTTTTTTTGCCTTTTTTATTAATAACGGCAACAAGCACTTGAAATGAACGCCGCAGACGTGTCTTCGCCCAAGACTATCGGTCTCCATAACCAGGGGCCTGAAGACGGTGAGGGGGCTGCTCACCGTCCTTACAGATGCAGGCCCATGACGGCAGCGTGACGTGAGGGATTTATGCATACCCCCTTCAGAAGCGGGATCACATCCGAAACACCCAAAGACGCAGGATTGCACCCGAACCTACCCCTAGGCGAGGCCGCAGTGGCGGCCGTGGGTCTGTTGGGAGTCCTAGGACATCCTTCCGAAACGCTTACCCTGGGCTCCCAACCAAAGGCTGTTGAGCGTAACGTGAGGTTTTTAGTCGGTAGGAGTCCGGCATAGCATCCATGAGGATTTTCTCTCACGTTAAAAGCAAAAAAAAAGGGTTTATAACCCTTGCTTACAAAAAATAAAGCTGTTACAAAGTTGAATGAAAAAGGTACATGTCCTCAAAGTCTCGCTCTCGTATGTCAATTCGGTGAATCAGCTTATTGATAGAAATATTGGCATGCAAAATTCAATATTTGTTGTTATGGCGGCAACAGAAACACATTATCTGTGAAAATTTCAGATCTCTAGCTATGTCCATTCATGAGCTACAGCCTCGTGAAGGAAAGACAGAAAGATAGACAGACGGACAGACAAACAGACAGACTGACCGACAGACAGACTGACCGATAGACAGACAGACGGACAGCGAAGTCTCATGAATAGGGTCCCGTTTTTTTACCTTTGGGTACCAACGGAACCCTAAAAATTATCCACTTTTTCATACATTCATATTTACTAAGAAAGTAACGATTATTACACTCAAAATTAAAGTATGAAAGTACCTACGAGTACTAGGTACTTACGATTCACGTGTATCTTTTTTTTGCAAATGAACCACCATTCAATCTCGGAATCGATGAGCTGAAAAAAAAAAGACTTTGAGGGTACACTACAACGAAACGGCTAGACTACAACGAAAAATAAAACTACACGTTTATTCTTTTATGTCGGTAGTGGGTAGGTACTACTGTTATAATTTATACAGTGTAGCAATAACAACGTGAATCAACTATTATACTCAAAGCGTCAAACATTATATTATTTACTACCCGTTCGCGCTAAGGTTGCCGCTGGCGGACAGGATGGTGTACAGGCGTAGTATGGGAGGCGAAAGGCAAACTTAGAGCGAACGGGCAATACGTTGATTGTTCAGGCATAGTAAAAAGAGAATATTTTATACCTAGTAGTTACTGTGGTTTAGGTAAATACTATCCCTCTTCTTATCGTAAGGTCCCAAGCAACTTTGGGGCACCGAGTTCATTTCTCACAGTCATTCATTACCAAAAACAGCCGTGATCTAACTTACTTGGCCTTTGCTAAATGACACCTACCTGTACCTACGTAGAAGAGGACTGGAATGGGAGATCTCTAAGCCTATATGAGTACGTTTAGCTACTGTACTGCCTCTTCAGCAGGTAGCAAAATAATGGCAGCTGTTGGCTTCAGTCGCTTCGCTCAGCATCAACCTCATAATTTCATCATGCCCGTCAGTGAATTATTTGGTTGTGTATTTTTATAAATATAATAAAGATAAAACAATACTTGTAGGAACTTACCATACTTGCCGTCGTAGTAGCCGCAATTGACATCTGGGCATTTTATTTCACTTGGCTTTTTTTTACCCATATTCACTGAGTACCTAGTCACTAATCACTATATTACACGATATTTATTTATTTATACACAATAACGTACTTATCCTAATATTTACAAATAAAAACAAAATAATATTTACAGATTTCTGCAACTACTTCTAATTAAAACGATCGATTCACGCGAACGGCGGGTCACGGATGACAGAGCGACACAGGTCCTACCCAGAACAGCCCTGTCAGGCGTATGAAGTGATTGAAGTGTACGCTAAATGCCTAATTGTTCTAGATTCTACACTTTTTATCATTGTTTTAAAATCTGAGGTGTTTAAAAAATAAATAATGGCATGAATATTGTTCATAAGATCAATATCTTTAATATAGACATGTGTTTATATAAAATAAACAAGTATATTTTGAGCAATAACAACATTCATCTTTAAAATTTTTGCACATTTCCAGTTTTTCGAAAACGATTTTTATCATATAAAGTTTTATTAATCGTGTTTTAAAAATTAAAGGAAGCAAGAGCATCTATTAAACTATAGTAATACATTTTTATCAGATCAAATCAAAGAATATGTCCTAGTATAAAGATCGCTTCAAAATGGGTCGATTTTGGTCGATTTCGGAAATACTAGCCTTAAAATAACAATTACAGATACACCTGTGATGGCACGCCACAGATAACAAATACACAGTTTAATTACTTCTATTTGAAGTATCAATAAAAAAAGGCAATAAACTTGGTTCGCAAGCCTCGACTATTTTACATACTCTATAAAAGAATCTAGAGTATATAGCTGTCGAATACCGGATGCCGAGTCATAAATTTTATCAGCTGTTCTAAACGTGTAACCTGAGGGTAGTCGTATAAATGCTTGAGAGTCGGGTTCGGCGCGTGCGCATCCTCGGTGTCACATTGAGCACAATCTTAAGTGCTTAAATGCCTTTGACTTGTAGGTGGGTTTTATTATAGGTGATTAGTAATGTAGGTGGCAGTAGCAGATGATTTTTTATTTGGTAGTGAAAGGTTTTGAACCGTTTATGAATGATAGTATGACTTGAGCGGAATTGAATGGAGACGGATTGATGGAGGGGTAGAGTCATACTCTTTTGTTAGAGAGAGGGTTCTTGTCCACCTGAGATGGCGACTTCCTTGCTAAATAGTTCTAAGCAGTGTTCATGGTGGGTTACTGTTATTTCATAAAGTGAACGTATATTTTTTCGAATTAACTAATTGACAAGTGAATTTAGCTGACTCCATAATTGAAGCTGTAAATTGAAGTCAAGTTTTTCTATCGAAGCCATAGAAATACCCAGTGCATATGCTTCCCTCCTCTTATAACCCTGGGTTCTTCAAATGAAGCGTGATAAGGCACATCATTTGACTGCCAAATCGAGGACTATGTCGTAGTTTCTTGTGGACTGTTATCTGTGGTTATAGTGAACCTCAAGATGCCTCATTTTGGAGTGCTAAATAAAAAGCTAATTCAAATAACTAAAAACTAGCTACTATAAAAGTATGAATGAGAAGGTTGTAGCAATATTTGTATTGTAGTTATATTTATATATGGAGGCTTGTTATTTGCAATATTGTAATCTATTTGTTTTATCTAATTTTATATTAGTCTGTAAGCCTTCTACAAAAGTAATAAAAAAAAAATGAGTTCGAACTCGACCGCAAGCAGCAGTGCTGTCGCCGCAGTCACAAATTAGATAGTACCGCTAAGTGCTGAAAATTCCCTCAGGACTGGGACGAATGATGATGAAGAGGAAATTAAAGGTTTAAGATAACTTACGTTGTGCAGAAGGCGGTTCGGCCGCGGGAGGCGCGGGGGCACTGGCAGCTCCCTGCATATCCCGCGACGGTCGGCCCCGCCTGCGCCTGGACAAACAAAACAAAACATTGAAAAGTTTGCTCTTCAAATTTAAAAATGACGTGCTGGAAGGCTACTTTGATCTGTGGTTTAGGTAGATAATTTTGTTTTTTTTATACCACTGAGGTGGGCTGAGGAACTTACGGCTCACTGATCGAGAGTGGTCTCTGCAGCCTATGGAGCGACCCTGCAAAAACCTTCTAAGAGCTGTTTTGAAGAAGTGAAACTCATCCGGTCGGGTGGTATTGGTAGTAAAAGATGTTCTCTCATTCAAGAATGACTGTATCGCCAAACATTGATGAAAGGGTCATTCATTTAGTTTATATTGGAAGTGGCAACCATGAATAACAGAGGAGCTAAACATTTATCACAATATGAAAAATGAAAATATCTTTATTCATTTAGGTTACAAAGTAACACTTATGAACGTCAAAATTTTTGCTTCTACATTTACATTTACTGCCAGATTCGCAATGCGATAGGTAGAGCCTGTGAGGAAGAACCTGGCAAGAAAACTCACGGCCACTCTTTTCAAAAAGTCTTAGTACATTCATTTCGCATGCAATAAAGATTAACAATTTTGACAGAAACTGTGATTTAAATTAAAACAAGACATCAACTTAAGTTCAAGTAAGGCATTATTACTCCACTGCCACTATATTAATTTATTTACTTTGTATAACACAAGTATTACGGTTAAATAGATTTCATTATTTAGAGGTCTTGGTACGTACTATTATGTAATATCCAGTACCAAAATCCGAATGTATTTTATTCAGGTATTTGATAAAGATATAGATATATACCTAGTGGCAATTTACATGTAATCAATAAAGGCCATAAAGTTGTCAACTCGTTGTAAATGGGAAGCGTGCCCCTATTGTCTGCGTTTTAAATATACGCTAAGACAATAGAATATGTAAAATGTATTCTGCATCTTCGATAAATGCTTGAAGAAACTTTAGAACAAGAAGGTAATTGGAATTTTGAAATACACGTTTTTGGAGCATTTTAGATGGTGCTCTATGCTTGGTAGGATTGGAGTTTGCTCGAAGTGATTACTATTTGATGTCTCAATCTTTCTAAGGATATCTAGATTGTTAAGAACTAGAGGACTGACGTGAAAATCTTTAGTGTTGACTACCCCTGTTTGTTGTCTTAGGGTTGACATATTTTAAAAATGTATTTTTATTGTTTCTGATATATTTGTGATCCTCAAATGGTTTCTTCGTAGTTTAGATATTTTCAAATATTAATTTAGAAATAGATAATAGTTCATCAGTTGTATAATACAGTATGGATCCTTCAGCAAACACAAGCTATTTGGACTTAAATTGCGTCACTGTCGAAATTTCAAGTTTATTTAGGCTGAGCGTGAATGATTCAGTCAGTCAACACATTTAATCTTACATTACAAGATTGTGATTTGGACAAAAGAGGTTTGTCGAGTTATCAGATATCTGCACGCCTAGCACTTGAAAGTAATCATTGATCGTTTAGAAATGAGGCTACCTAATCTATACACCTATCTATGGGTGGGGCCTTATGCCAGAACAAGTGGATTTGGTGAAAATATTTAGTGTAAAGTGGTCTTAAGTTAGGTTTTAATGTAGTGGGTTTCGTGGCTTATCTTGTAGGACGTCCATAATCTCTGATTTGAGTGAGATAGTGACAAGTGTGTAATACCTATTAGTTATCAAAAGTATTGATTCAGAGGTGACGAAATTCATCAAGGAATTGGCGTAATCTTAAAGCGTAGGTTTCAAGTATATTTTTAATGGGACGACCGCCATGACTGTGTTGAATTTTGAACCTTATGCTCTTATAAATTCAGAGTCACGTTAATAAGAGACCACTGAGATCACTGAGCGTAACACTCCGGAATATAGTTTGGGAAAGTACATAACTACTTTGAAATGAAATGAAGAAACCTAATAAAAAGTACTTTAATACCTTTTCCAGACTACAAATCTTGGTACAAATCTAATATACTACCTACTCAACCCGTCGACAGACCTGACGGGAGTCCATGACTGTTTACATATTATATTTTTACATACATTATATATTGTTACACATCGTAATCATAAAAAATGTTACAAATCCACGGAATTTCCGTTACTAACCAGAACAGCGCATTATCATAATCATGGTCACCGTACTATGTTCTGTTTGATAGTAAACTTTTCACAGGACCGATATTCTGATCTACGAAAATCAGATTTTATTTTTGCAGGACGTGTGCGTGCATTATGGCAATAAGTACGTATATCCCGTTCACTCTAAGTTTGCCGCTGGCGTAGAGGCTGGTGTAGAGGCTGGTGTAGAGGCGTAGTAGAGGAGGCGAGCAAACTTAGAGCGAACGGATAGTACTATTAATATCCTAAAAAGTCCGTAAATCATGGTCACAGTATTAAGTCGTGTGTTCACAGCTCGCGCGCACCTCGCGAGTTGCGATTGCGACCCATTATAGTCCAGACAATGCGTGCTAATAACCTGCCCCGATGGTATGCGTATGCGCTACTTATATACAACTAGGTACGAGTAGTTGGTTACCTAATGTGCTGGACTGGATTTTGTGGTTTGTTACATATTAGCGTCTTTTTAAGAATGCGGTTGATTGGCATCTATTTAGGGTTTTTTAAAAAAATATTTACCCCCTGTCAGATGGACCGACGACCTGAAAAAGGTTGCAGGGATAAAATAGATGTAATTTGGGAGAGGCCTACGTCCAGCGGTGGACTGCCACAGGCTGATTTCATATTCCAGTAAACAAAGCGAACGTATTAACTGACGATTTAAAGAGAGTGGTAACACTGTAAATTTAAAAGCAATGTTCTTGAAGTTACATGAATAAAGTTATTTTGAATTTAGAAGCAACTTTGTTTTATATTATGTAAAGAAGGTTGGTTTCGAGTAGGTACAATGTGACCTGGTCCTATAGGTCGCAGGGTCACATTCTAGGAACGTCATATGTAAAAACAAATTGGTATTTGATACATTTGAATCCTATTATCAGAGCCACGGACTTTTCTACGATTACAATTACACTTACTAGTTTCACAGGCAGTCGAAATTTTAAGGTTTTACCTATGCACTTCTACTCTATAATCAATTATCATAATCAATTTGACATCTTAACCACTGTATACTGTTAACTTAACCACTGTTAAACAACATATATTTATACTGTGTCTTAACTCTGTTAAATTCCAGGTTTATCAGTTCGCTTTATTTTTCTAAAAAGGTGTTATGAAATCTTCACTTTCCGTATTAATACATAGTTTTCGGCAAATCAAGACATTTCGGGTTTACCCTGTCTTTCATAATCCGACAGAGTTACGACTTTCATAATAAGTACCTAGTATTTGTAACTAGTAGATACTGTAGTTGTGAACGAGTATGTACTCGACGGGTGGTCCGACTCCGTCAGTGCGATGTAATCAGTACATTATCTTAGTATCAAGACAATAAGTAATATTATGTGGGTCAGTATGAAACCACAGGGGCCGCCGTACATCTTCAGAAGCATTCTCCATTTACCTCTTTTCTGAATAAAAATTGGCTTGATGTCGTAGTTGGTAACGATATTAAGAATGCTAAAGATAGAAAAACGGCCATGTAGCACTAGGAAAGCGGCTTCTACTGTAAAATAGGTAAGAGTGTACCACTGGAATAAAACGCTTTCGAGGACCTCACCAATAAACGATGCTCTGATACAGACATCCTTACAGGGTTAGAAGGTTAGACAGCTGTCCCATCAGTACGGAAAAAAAGAGAAGCCGAAATCCGGGAGTGACGAAAGAAGTGAAAAATGTAACACTTAGGTATGTATGTATTTTTTTAAACGTCATTTTCTTTCGAATTTTTTTTTTTAATGTGAGTGAAATCCTACAGGGATGCTATGCCGGACTCCTACCGACTAAAAAATACACTATCCTACCTAACAGCCTGCGTTTGAGAGCCCCGGGTAAGCCCCCGGAAGTATGTCCCCAGTAATCGTAAAAATCGAAATTGCTTACAGTCGGCAACAAGGTCAAGGTGTCGGAAAGCGTAGGTACCAGTATCGCAAGATACGGTTTTTTTTCAGTACAAAATTGTCTAACATGAAGCAATATTTTATCAACCGCAGGCACCAAACCCAGGTATTTTTTTTCCTTTTTGGGCACTCTCGATTTGAGGGTTTTGCCAAATTCAAGACAGGTGAAACACAGGTATTGGCAGCGACTAGTAATGCGCTAAGATAAAGAAAAAAGAAACAGACAAAGTACAGTTAGCCATAAATCCTAATCAGCAAAATTTCTACTCTTATCCATTCTACGGAAAACGAGACCATCTTTCCACGCGCTTCAACTTTCAATAACGTAGCTAAAAGGTTGAAAGTGATGCCTCTATCGGCTCCTTTGATGATCAGGATTACAATATACTTGGAAACGTAATATACTTGGAAACAATATTAATGTACTTATCTTGTATAGTCGGTGTCTTTTGAGAAACTTGCAGTTATCTACAAGGAGTGATTTCATCGAGTTATCGTTGAATTTGATTCGGTTTAGTTTTATTAGCGTTTTAAGGATAATAGATACTTGTATTCAGATATTATAATGGTGCTATCATAAGTAGATTGAGTCAGACTTGATTTGTGTACTTAAGTTTTTTTTTGTTATAACCTTCTTACATCCTGACTAAAATTATAAACGAGAAAGTTTGTAATTATGGGTGTATGTTGGTTGATCTTTTTCGCTCTAACCGCTGAACAGATCTAGCTGAAATTTGATACATGAATAGATTATAGACTGAACGGTAAACCCTTACACTACCTCCGTACAATTTATTGAAAAAAAAAATTGCGTCCGATACGTGTTTGTTCTTGGAAATTCAAACTCTACAGAAAACAGTTTTCGTACCTACTGTTTGTTTGCACAAAAAAAGGTTTTAAATGGCATTGAATTTAGATATTAAGATATGTAATAATTTTAATATCAAGTTCACATATTTTAAAACCAGCATTAAGGAAGTATTGTAATGAAAACAGAGAATTCCAAGTCATTAAAATGAAAGCAATCGTTTTTTTTTTCAATGATACATTAGCAGGGCTTGAGTTAAAATAATAGCTCAGAATATTCCGAGGAATTATTTTTTCAATGCCAATACTTATTTCATTAAAACTACTTAGCAGTGGAAAAATACTTCTTAAATACCATTTAGTGTATTGATTTATGAAATCTCAAATATCTTTTCTTTTAAATAAATACAAATTCTCCGTCTGAATCCTTGATACCTCTGTCCAAATTACGCTATGTGCAAAATTGACTGGGTTAGTGCCGTATTTGAAAAAATGGTTTACCTACGTACTGCATTACAAATAGGATAAAATAGCGGTATTATAAGGAGAGCCATAGACCGCTTCTACACATTTTACAATTCATCGCCAAATGTTGCATGTCCTTCCTGGATCCTACTGCACATAACAAAAAAAAAACAAGAGGTAATTTACAAATAGGTACAAGAAAGACTTGACAATGCAACTTTTTCAGGTTGTTTTTTTTTTTTTTTTTTTTTTCTTCTTGTTCTTGGACTTTCTCGGTTTGAGAGTATGCCAAAGTCAAGTAAATTTCATTGTGAAAATATAAATCATTTTCATATTATGATTCTTCTTATGAGCAGCGTATTCATGTATGTCCAAGTTTGGACTAAGTTCTACTCTAGTAAGGCGGTGGTACCTTACTAGGGCTTGCTGTGGAATTCGTCGACAAACCTAAAAACTCGCGTTTCACTGCGCTTTATCACTTTCCAACACTTTTGCACGTTGTCGAACCTTTATGTTTAATAATCCACCATAAATTACACATAAACACTCGAAATTACACTAGTTTTGAAAAATTATTAAAACACAATGTAATGCTTGTCTGAAAGTTTCCCGCCGAATCCGTTACTGATGTTCTTTTCAGGTTGTAAATGTTTTAGACGTTAAAATCATGCCTCCATTACCAAGGTGTGAATTCCGTTCCGTAGGTACTTCAGAAAAATAATTCACTCTTGCAATTTGCTACGAATATACAATAACCTTATTTCAGAAAAATTAAGAAAAAATCAGGAGAGTCTGACCAGTGTAGGCCGTAACCACGCCGTAACGAAGGTTCCTTTTCAAAGAGTGTTTTAAACAGTTTGTAGGTAAGGATTAAAAAAAAAAAAGCAATATTATTATTCATGATTGTAACTGCTTTTGCATCCTGCCAGTTTCCGCACTCTCGTGGAAGTCATGAACGATCCAGTGTCCTCTATAATAGAGCAAGCTAAAAACGTGAGTCTCTCTGACCTCGGTAGACTTAGGAAAGAAAGGAAAACTGGAGTTATTCAAAATGTCCTCCAAAGAAGCATGTATTCTTATGTGTTCTACGATTTTCGGTACACTGATAGGACCATAGATTTAGAATTTTTTTTTGTACGTTCTTAATCTATGGATAGGACTAGGACAGACTGTTTTTTTTTTTTAATTCTCGAAGGTTGTGACCCCGACATACCTACTAGTGCAATGTAAGTAAAATACCTTATTGCGTAATAGGTATTTATAGAACAGGCTAGATGAGACCCGGACTGCATCGAATTCTGATGTTCCCGCATCCCATGGGATTGGGAACATCTTCCGGACAAAAAGAAGCCTATGTGTCACTCCATATCCTAGAACCAAATTTCAGACAAATCCATTTAGCCGTTAGAGTATAATTCGAGTAGCTAAACATCTTCACAAACTTTCACATTTATCATTTATATTAGTAAGATATGTTTGCAGGTGCATCTAAATAATATACCTGTTATCATTATATCTTGAAGAAATCACAAGAAATCATTGTTTGATTAACTTGTGTAACAATAACATCTCATGAGAGATAAGTAATTGCTAGATAAAGCTACGCTTCATCTCATTGAGACATCTGTCGGCCATTATCTTGTAATGTCTATATCTTGAGTGTTTGATAGTGATGTGCTCTTTACAAAATTATGTAACGATTGTATCGAATGAAATGATTGTGATTTGTGAGTTAATCGTTTCGACATTTAAATACTGATATTCGATTGATATGGTGACGTTTTATGGGATGGTAAATATGACATAATGCTAATAGAGTGTTAGATATTAGTATTTTGTCGTAACAATTTTTTGCTTAAGAAAACTGAT
The DNA here is from genome assembly GCA_933228765.1 of Miltochrista miniata. NCBI lineage: Eukaryota > Metazoa > Arthropoda > Insecta > Lepidoptera > Erebidae > Miltochrista > Miltochrista miniata. Next base: position 12,609,987 of record OW121769.1, read on the forward strand.
AACACCATTTCAGACCACCTGCTAAAATGCTTATCGTATTGAGTTAGATTGAACTAATGGAATCAGTCATTTTATAGCTGAAATTCAGGGCGAAGAGTAATTCATTTTTTCCCTTGTCTTGAGAGATTCGATTCCCTCCTTAATAATATTCTACAACTTTCAGAACAATTAATAAAATGTAGCTGTCAAAAATAATCCTATTAGGTATCTATTCCATTAGTAAAGTGACTTTTATAATAACTTTAAAAAAAATCAACATTACATGAGCCGTAAAATAGTAGATACGCGATACTCGTGACTCAAATAAGTCTATTAATGCAGGCGTTCAGCACTTCGATACGCTAGGGCGGTTACTACACCGTGCAATAATAGGCTGCATGTACTCGTACTGTAATGTACTGTACTAGTTATGTGCAACGACCTTTACAACGATTTATCGGACCATCTTTGCTGGTTGCGTCGATTGTGCACTTTTTTTTGGTTTTTCTTCTAGGAAGGCTTGAGATTTTGCCAAATTCAAGTACTTAGGTATAATATTTTAATCAAAATGATGAATCTTTTAATGTATAAGAGTGTTTTGTAGATAGCAGAATGTTTATACATATTGAAGTTTCATCAAAGTTCTACTTCAGTAAAGTGGTGGAAACTTTGCTGAAGCTATGATGCACTTTACAAGTAAAGGAGACAAGACTTCGTAATGGAGTTAATACACATGTTACACAGTAGTGTTGTTATCGGTGATATCGATATGATACGGTGGTAATAGGTATTTTGATAGGTGTTACAAAATTTTAGATATTAGATTCATTATGTGAGTACCTATTTTAATCTTTATAACAGGAAGGCTGAGTTTTAATCTATAAATAGAGTTTGCATTATAATAATGGTGGCAAAAATGCTAATGCTGTTCAGGACTCGCGGGTTCACCCCTGCCCAGTTCGTAACAAATAAATTATATGTAAATGGTAATTTCTGAAATTTTGGGAAGATCTGTGTGTGGTTGCATCTGTCAGGTTTACACCTTTTAAGTGTTTTTTTTAGTTTTGTTAGTTGACCGCTAGATGGCGTCAAGTGTCTCTGTCTCCTAATATTTATTTCATTATTCGGGATCCCTCAGGAATCTAAAACCAAATAATTCATTTTGCCGAAGTCCTCCGTATCTGTATCTAGATTTTAGCCATAATTCTGCTCAATCGGTTCTCGTAAGCAAAAATACATCCATTCATACCCCCTTTACTTTCTTTTTCAACCCCTCCATCCATTAGTGAAAACCGCGTTCAATTCTTTCGGCAATATCAAGAGTATCGCGTTCAAACGGATAAATAAACGCTGAGAAAAAATATTTGAATATTGTAGCTACTTAGCTGTGTAAAGTGCAAACAAAATTAGCGAAGAAAAGCTAGGGACACACCCATTTGATGGCATTGCACCAATTATTGGCACCTTAGCGCAAACGTTAGAAGGTTTCACGGTATTAATTTTGCATTACGTCACAAATTTTACAAAAAGCTTAGGGAAACCTATTCAGTAAAGTATCTACTATCTAAATGCAGTAATAAATATTCCAATAAGAACAGTATTAGAATGAGATTACTGATATCTAAAATAATTCATTTTCATCACAAGATAACTGTCTGTAGTCCTTTATAATGTCCTTTCCAATAAGATTTAACTTGATACCAACTAGGTATTTAACTAATATGTTTGATTAAAGAAAATTGTCTTATTAGACAGTTTGATATTATGCAGAGTAGAATGACAATTTATTTGACAAATATGTTCAAAATATTGTCTTTGTCCATTCCACTCATTATTAGTTCTCAAAAAAATATGTAAATTACAACTGCCTTTTAAAACAGGTCAATGGTCAATAAAAGACACCGATTTTTTTTTATAAGTAAGTATATACATAACATAGATAATAATAATTGTACGTGTGGTCAATTTAGGTGGCAAAAATTCACTGTTCTAGTAAGTTGATTATAGAAAATCTTATGCATTCATCGCAAAAATATAATGATTAGGTATCAACCCAGTACATGCGCTGAAAGAATTAGGACAAAACTTTAAAAACTGATAAAGATTTCGATAAGACGAAAGTACCTACCTATTTGTTTTTTTCTAAAGGGACGTGTTTCTTTTTTAATCTGAAAAGATAATGTTTTTATCTGTGAAATATAAATTATCTACATTTCTGACCAGACACGGTGAATAGCGTGATTGGATGCAATAATTTCACCTGAAATTTGTACATTGACGATAATCATGCAGTCTATTTTTCGTGTATTAAAAAATAGTAATTTTGTCATGATAACATGCATTAGCATGATAACATGACAAAATTATGGCAAATGATTGCAGAACAATGCTTCATAAAAGAGATTTTATAAGTAGTTTAAGTATAAAAAAAATTTTATTATTTTTCTTACAATATCTTCACAAAATGATGACTGATATTATTTTAAAAAGAATATTCTTGTAAAAATTGCTATCTCTGATTTTACATTTCTAAAAAATTTTTTTCAGGAACATTTTTTATCATTGAAATTTATTTCATTTAGAAAAATTCTACTAGAATTAGTAAATGAGAACGCGCACTGGTTAAGTAACAGTAACCTACTAAGTAATTAGTAACCGCATTACTAAACATTTCTTAAAAAATATATTATTCAATAAAATTACGGAGTAAGCAACAAAATATACAAAGCCTAGAATTTTAAATTACTTTTTAAATCTTTAGCGTTAAGTGATGAAATATGAACAATTATCATTTAATTATGAAGTAGAATAATCAAAAGCATTCGCTGGCGAGGCGCCCGACGGCGAAAGTGATGATTTGTAAGAAAAAATCTTTTGTTTGTACCGGTAACACATTATTTGCATCTTACGATATTTTCTAGTTTCAAATCTGGTAGGTATGATTCCGATTTTAAAATTGGAACGTTTTATTATTCATACAGAAAAAATATCTATAGTTTTTTTCTTCTTTTTATCAGATTACTGATAGCAAAGTTTTTTTGCTGTAATAATTAGTTAAAAGAATGTGATCAATGGTTGAATAGTTTAATTTACGTCATTCAAGATGTTTTTGTATTATCAGACAATTAAGATCACTTTATCAGTTAACAATAAGGAAATTTCTTATTTTATACCAATTAGATTTCACTCATTTCATATAAGTATTTTTTACATCCCATCCTTATTTCAATAGAGCTTTTAAAATTTAGAACTTCGTTATTTTTCAACACTTTTTTTCTTAAATTTCACGTTTTGGACACAGGCCGAAATCTTATTATGGATAGGATATCATATTCTTAACACACTATCAAAAAATAAATTTATATGATGCATTGTTCTGAAAATTTGCCAAATGGTACAAAAATTACACTTAATTTTCGAAGGGTTTAAGGGTCAACAGACGACAAAACATTCGACTGTCGCGTATCGCACTGAGCCCACTCGATATTAATTACTAGAGGTATGGGTATACCTAAAACACAGGGCGATGCCCGCCGTCACAAACGATAATTTGCATCGTAATCTAATCGAAATTACTTACCCAATGATGGATAATTTTTGCGATATCGGCTGAAGCCCGAAATATAAACTACAGAAAAATAGTCCAAGCACTCGAACCAGCGTCCAGTCTCTCACTAAACACTTTGTAATAATTTTTAAACACAGATTTTAGTCTTCTATTTATAATCACTATATTTTATTTTCTAAGGCACTATTTAAGTAATTCGCGCGTAGAACGCGTGTTGCATCTCGCGCGGGACCGACAACCTCACTCCGCGAGATGTCGTCTCCTTGTGTGATCGTGATGAGAGCACGCACTGTCGCTTTGCTCTCGGGGGAGCAGAAGATGGCTGCCGATTGGTCGAGAGCGTCGGTCGGGTGCGCGGGGAGAATGAGAGAGCGCATCTCGCGCGGAGTGCGAACAAGCGAGACAGGTAGCATCGGTTATTTCGTCGTGCGGACGAGATTGTCCAGGCGAGTTCAGGTGGATGGATCACCGTGGCTTTGAGAGCGCGCAATGATAAGAATATGGAGATGCCGCAGTGTTTCCGTCATTATCAATTTATTGCTGGTTATCTTTATGATTAAAAACAGTAATGGCGCGTACCTATAGTTTACAGTCTATCATATTTTAAATACATATCGTAATATTAAGAAAAAATAAATATTTTATACTAAATTAAAATTTATCAAATACCTACTTAATTAATAATCAAATTATTATTGAAAACTAAGAATGCAAAATAAAAATGAAAGAATTATTAAACTCCATCATTGAAAAACCTTATTTCTATAGCCAGGCAAAATATAAGCAATTAAGTATTTTTTAATTTTCTTTAAGAAATACATAGCCGCATAACCTACTTTTTCCTATTCGTCACAATTATGTAACACATTGCAAAAAAATCTTCAACAACTCAATATTATTATTAATATTGTTCTATAATAAGCTTCGATGAAGGCAACTCTCCTTTTTTGTTATCTATCAGTCAGCCAATCATTTTCTCAACGCAGGTACTTACCTTCCTATTATTAGGGGAAATTATCTATTGTTATCCTTAGTACATTTTTAAAATTAGGCAATCGTATTAGACTTGACGTCATGTTTTAAGTATGAAGCCAAATTGTTAACAGGACAATTTTAAAAATCAATAAAAGCTTAATTTAAAGCAGTGGTAGGTAGAAGTATTATTCAATAGCATGTATAATTAGGACATAACTTAGATTTTATTCTAATACCTATTGTTTTCAGGAAAGAACTTTGAGTTCACAAATCCTCAAAGTTGGCCTTGTTCATTATAAGGCCTCTTTGTGAATGTGATAGATCAGATTTTTCTGTCACTTCCAAGCATTTCTTCTTTTCTTAGCTAAAATAGAGAAATCTCTAAAGCTAAAATAGAGAAAAGAAGAAATGCTTGGAAGGAGCAAGACATTCTAAATTAGTTTTAAATGCAATAGGAAAGACGCTTAAATGATGATTACATTTTAATTACCTGTCCCAAACGTAGATCATTGGCAATTTATCTAACAGCTATAACATCTAATTTATCTTATTTCTTATTGTTTATTAATTACACTGATTTGTGATTAGAAATACCAGGTTCCTTCTCATTCACAGAAAACGTATTATAGCATTCTGAACCTAAATTTTTTTTTTTTAAATTTCCAAGGGAAAATATTTTATTTTATTTTATTTTATTTTACGATCCACTTCTACCAAAAGTCATTTTTGTTGTGGTTGATTCCCTAATTCTAGTAATTTTACAACATCTTTATGGGTTATGTTCATAAACACAGGGATTAAACATAAGATTTTTTTACAGAACGGGACTGAAATGAACCTGACGGTCAGATTACTCAGGTTGTATCCAGGTTAGGAGCTACGGCAGTATTTTTAATTGTCACACGTCTAATCTACCATGAACTGAAGCATTTGGCTTAAATACACTGATAAGTCTTGGCTTTAAAAACATCTACACTTTAGGGCCCTTTAATTCGTAGAATCTGGTTCAGCTTCCGAAAATCTCAGAGCTCAACGGTTGCACAAGCTAGGATGGTGAACACTATTGAAGTAATCACTACTCATTATAACTTAGATAAAAGTAAATAAGGAAGATATGAAATAGTCATAACCATCTCGCGTCAGATTTAAATTGCCTGAGAAATGTTTTTACGAGTATCAATCAATAGAAAATAGGTGAGAACTGTGACACATAAATATGTAAATATGATTTATTTATGGTCATAAATTGTTAACAGAAAATTATATAACTAATTTTAGTTTCTGAAGTATAAGATACGTATTAGTGCAGTGGGTCCCACAGAGGTCCCCGAGGATGAAAAATCTTTGAAGTAAGTCTGTGCTCATAAAGGATTTTGTAAATGAAGCTGCATTAGATTATAATAGGGTGCTGTTGACAAACATTCAAGTAGGCTATGGGGTCGACATAGCATTCGATTTGACCATTTTGTTACTAACTAACAAGATTGAGGACCAAAGATAAAAATGCCGTTTCTCCTTCCATAAATGTTCATTAATTTGACGGTTCCTGGCTTTTCACTACATAATTTGGATACACATTTGACTAATTAGTCTTGAAATGACAGATGAGTGACATTGCTGTGACGAACATTCAATATAGTCCTGTAAAGGTACCTAATCTAATATACTTTCTGAAATCACAGTCAAAACGGAATACTTCCTAGGAAATACTAGAGCAGTTTAAAGGTGCTTTTTTAAAAAACTAGGTACTTTATTTTGATTGCGCTATAATCAGAATCGACTATCCTTATATGTGCTGCAAAAGTACTTGTAATATCATACATACATACATATGGTCACGCCTTTATCCCCGAAGGGGTAGGCAGAGGCATATTATATGCCCACATTTCACCTTTTTGTATAATTTGTCCCACGTAATAGGTGGTGAGCCGTATTGCCGTGTTTAAATGGACAGGCGCAGGTTGTGACTACCTGCAGTTGAAATAAAGCCTTCAACTTAGCTTAACGACTGCCATTTTACTGACAACCGGGACCAACGGCTTAACGTGCCTTCCGAAGCACGGAAACGCTCAAATAAATGTCACAAAGTGATCACATGGATGGTCACCCATCCATGGACCGGCCATAGTGAAAGTTGCTTACTGCAGTGATCGTTTACAGAACACTGAGTCCGCGGGGCCACGAGCGCTTCTAATAGCGCTTGTAATATCAGTCTTATTATAAAGCCATAAAGCTGATATTCTATAAGAAAACCACTAAATTACATCTTATGTTTTTCAATTTCCAAGATGTCCAATACTAGTTCCTTATCTTAAAACTGCGTCAACCATACAATGAGATGATAATTGCCTGTCTATAATAATGAGCTTAGTTACCATTCTAGTATTAATTAAATGATCATTTATCTTGCATCTATCACACACGGATACAAATTGTTTTTCACGAATTTAGGTAAGTAGGTATCTAAGTAAATTTCTCTTTCTACATTAAGATATACCTAGACGCAATTTAGCAAAACATTTCTGAAACAGAATGTAAATAGGTAGGAATAAGCAGGCTATTTTATCTACAAGTCATTCAAATATTGGAATAATATAAATTTACTCATTACTTCTTAGTTTACTACCCATTTGACTTTGAAGATAAAATATTATACAATTTTATTATAAAGTAACCCAAAAATAAAATAATACTGACTCTACAGAAGGCATTAACAAAAATTATGGACAATGTCTGGAGGAATAAGCTATAGTAATATTTCTGATTTAGGAAATCTTAGCCTCAGAAAGCCAGAAGTAGTAGTGCAAGCGCATCCTAATTAGTCAGGTTTGCAACATGAAAAGTACCTACAGTGGTATCCTATTAATTACCGCTCATTTTTGCCAAGCTGATGACGCTATTGAAGGCCAATATCATATCTGGCAAGGCTATAATTGTAATAAGGTAAGTATTTAGTAAATATTGCGCTCTACTGTATTCTTACTTTTAATAAATTAAGAAACATTAAAACAATTGTGAAATAACAGATTACAAGTATTCTGGTCATGAATAACTTACATTAATTGCCATTCCAAGACTATAATATCAACATGGAATTTATAAATATTCGTGAATGTTGTTTTTTTTTACTATTTATACTTTTGTTATCTTAGTTGATGTTCTAGTATTCTGTAGTGGTAAGGCAACATCACCAACTACTATCAAAAAAAATAGAAATGTTCTCTACGCATTCACCCCTAAACAAATTGGATTCGAAAACGCGATTCAAAGAGTATTCGATCGTCTATTCACTTTCCTTGTAGAATTTGGAACTCTAAGAATTGTTATAGGGGCAGAATATATCTAAACTACTTGAGAATTGTATTTAAATAAGGTTCATATCAATAATAGCCTTCATTTACCTACAAGACTTCACGTAATACCTACACAAGTAAAGATCAGACAGGATGACGTCATATTCACAATGACTTGAAATAAGTTTCTTACTTAAGCTGTATACCTACGTTGTTATACGGCATTAATTTTTGTATGCTTTCGATATAACCCAATGACCTTGTAAAATAATAAATCGGAAAAATAATGTCGTTTAATCAAAGCAACTATTATGCCAGTACTTTTTACTCTATTTTGCCAATCTATTATAGCATATAAAGAAATAGTAAACTCCTGGTCAAGTTGTCAAGGCATTCCATGGTTGCAACAAGTTTGAACAAAGTTGATAATTGCTCATCGTTACTGCTTTATCTGAATTATAAGGGTGAAGAGAAGGAAAACTCAAAGCAAAATCCTGTAGCAACACATTTGGCCAGTTGGGTTCATAAGATTAATTTACAGTAAGGCTAAAAAACCTCAGAAAATGATTTGGTTTTCATTGATGACCAGATAAAAAAAGTAGAGTTAAAGAATAAGACTGGTAGGGACCTGAGTATAGTAATTGAAATTCAAAAATAAGTACATAAAGTATTCTGTATATATGTGAATAGTAGGGCTTGAATATCGGACGCTTTTTCAGTTCCGGAATTGGGTTTCGATATTCAGTATTTGAATTCCGGAATTCCGGAATTCCGGAACTCAATCAAGTTTCGTTTTGTACAAAATAGTGATATGTAAAAAAACAAACGGGAGCGGACGGTCCTACGTGATTAGTGATAAACTAGTTACTTTGATTCCCAGTAAAATTACTTATTTTAACGTAACCAACTAAAACCACACGTATTCTAACTATTGCCTACGGTTGGCCCGGGTAAGCCCTCAGAAGGATGACCCTAGGATACCCCACAGACCTTGACTATCACTGTGGCCTCACCTAGGAGGTTCGGGTGCTATCCCGCGTATTTGGGGCTTGTTCAGGTGTTAACCCGCATCTCAGGGCGTGTGGCGTGCGTGAAACTTTCACGTCACGCTTTCGTCTTGGGCGTGCTTTTGTAAAGACGGCTATTAGTCCTCCCACCGTCCTCAGGCCCCCGATTATGGAGGCCGATAGTCTTGGGCAAAGACATGCGGAATTCGGGAGGGAGCGGTCTCTCTCGATTACTTTTCACCGCATTAACTGATCACAGAAAGACGCAGTGGCGTCCCACTTACTCCTACTGGAGATCATAGCTCGCGCAATGGTCTCCAGCGAGAGAATGTCCACGTCCAGACCTACCACGAGGACCGGGCGCTGTTAAGCCCACGCTGTGCACTCCACTAATGTGTGAAGTACTGTGTCCTCACTGCGTTCCTCGCAGTGCTGGCACTCAGGTGTGGTTTTCCGGTGTATTCTTCACAGATACTTACTGAAGCTCCCGTGCCCAGTAAGCATCTGTGACAACCGCTAACCGGTAGGACAGAGCACCCGCACCGTAGCTCCTCTCTAGTCACTCGCCCATGACCGGTCTGACCGCCGTGATTGTGGCGATTCAGCGATTCCCCCTTGTGTGATGTGATGAGGCGATTCGGTTTGTTGCTCAAGTCCAGGTCTCCACGGTGTCCTTGTGGAGCTGGAACTGCCGAACGTAGATTTCTGGAGACGTAGGCCTATGACCCCGCTCCAGCGCCTCCTTGCTCCAGAAAAGAATAAATTAGAAATATAATTAATTTATTTAAACAAGGACGCAAGTTGCCTCGCTGCCAGTTCCTCGAGACATGCCGCCTCTGAGTAACGGACCACGCAGCACCCAATCGTAACCGATGTTTCACAGAAGCGGTCTTAAGACTGATCTCTGCGGAACACCGCACGACGTATCTCGCTGACCCGGCTGGGCCCTAGCCAGCTTGGTTAAGTTATGGCCCTCTCGGAAATATAGGCCCCGACAATTCGACGGAAGTAGGGAGGCACTCCATGATTAATAAGCGCCTCCTTAACGCAGCTCCAGGGCAAAGTGTTGAAGGCGATGCCGGTGTTTCTTGACATCGCCATGCATCGCTTTCAACACCACCTCACCCTGCGATGTTACTTCCACGGTGGAGCGCCCTTGACGGAAACCAAACTGGTTATCCGCCAGATCTGGCCCATGCGTGTGAGGTGCCCGACTATGCGCTGTGCAATGATACGTTCAAGGAGCTCCTTGAGCGTATCATTGTTGGGGATCGGCCGGAGGTGCTCAACGGAGCAACACGATCGGCCGATCCCCGGATGGGTAGACTGCCGACCACCTTACCTTTCGGATCAGAACCAGTTTCCCTGTCTTCCAGACCTTGGGAATCTGGCCTTTTTCGAGGCGTGCACTAAAGAGCCCCATCACTCGAGGCCCGAGATCCTCAAGAGCCATGCAGGACCCACGCTCGGCCTGGAATGCTGTAGGGTCCAGGGACACGGTCCGTGCGGAATCTAAGCCGCAGTACAGTCGATCCTAACTCACCTTCATTGACTTCGGGCACGTCGTTCTCGCTGTAATCAGCGTCGGGCGCCTGAGACGGAGCCATGTGCGACGGAATATGTTCCTTCGCCTTGATGATAACAGGGAACCCAGCACCCTCCTCACTCTGGGTCAGTGGAGCGCCTTGGGGCAAAGTTTGCCCCTAATATTAAGGTACGGGCCTCATGAGTTCCATCAGAACTACTAGAACTATGCTGAGCAAGACCTCTGTCAAATTCTTACAGCGTTTCTATCAAAGTTAAATTTAACTCGTAGCATAAGTCAGAGCTAAGTCTAAGTTCGCACTATAACATGAAGTCTAAATGTAAAAAAAATACAAAAACGTCATATTATTATTATTTAAATAGTATGTGTTCTATCAAATACCATTAATTTTATGGATTTACATTCTTAGTAGGTTTTAGAAATATCATCAAATAAAATGATTAACACTTGGGTATTTAGACATAGTCGAATTAATTTGTTAAAAGAGAAATCCTAAATTATCAACATTGTAGTAATTGCATAAGCTTATAATCTACATTTTTGTTTGTAACGAAACTAAAGAAGCGAAAATATTTTTTATTTTTTTCAATATCGAAATACCGGTATTGATCTCGCCAATTCCGGAATTGAGAACGATATTGGATTTTATCGGAATTCCGGAATTATGTCAATTCCGGAATTCCGGAGTTCAAGCCCTAGTGAATAGTGATTGACTGACCTATCAAAGTACTCAACACTGATGAACTTATTCAGATCAAAGGTAAATAAGTGTTATTATGACCTCCACAAAGACATTGTTTTTCAAAATTCTCGCCCTCACGGGAATTACCGGGAGAACCTTTTAAATTGCCGTGGCCTCAGCCATGTGGTTTCAGATAACATTAGATTGTTTTGAAAACTAAACAGTGTAAAAAAGTACTCATTTAAACTTGTTTTCGATTACATTAACATTTATAGTAACGTGTAACTACACTAACTACTTGTAAGTAGGTATAGACTCTTATCAAAAAAGTAAATATTGTATTTAGAATATTTAATTAGTACTTGTACTACATTTTGTTTAACGTTTTCAAAATACTTTGCCGGCTGTAACAAACTCGTTATTTTTGCGGCATTCTTTTTGAATGTCTTTGTCTTTTGTCTTTTGAAAAAAAAAAAAAAAAACTCAAATTAAAAAGGGAATGTCTACATTAATACCACAACTGCGCGAATACGAAATGTCATTGGCCGAATATACGCGTAGAATCTGTTTTCGAATCATTCAAATATTGTTATTATTTTTGCTCTATGATTCGTTTTTAGGGTTCCGTACCCAAAGGGTAAAATGGGACCTTATTACTTTCTGTCGGTCTCCAGACTGTTTCTCAGAAACCGTGATAGATAGACAGCTGAAATATTCGCAGATGACGTTATTTCTGTAGCCGCTCTTACAACAATAATAGACTTAAATCCAATCAGAAAAAATAGTAAGGACTACTACAAACGTAATATTTTGCTGTTTTTTGGTACGGAACCCTCCGTTCGCGAGTCCAGCTCGCAGTTGGACGGTTTATTATAAAGATAAGGACTTTGTATTGGCACAGAATAACTACGTATTGGTTGTATCTTGTAGGTATGTAGCAAGCTGTAGAGTAGGTATTTTTGTGTACAACAAGGACAAAACAAGATACCTATCTATCTACTCTAAGGTTGCCGACTAGTAATTTTAATATTAACAAGTAGGTAACCTAGTTAAAACTGAACAAAGTCGAGATGTACGAAATATTAGGTATTTTAAAGAAGATAACGCCGGTGGCTTCTCTTTTGAATTTCGTTCCCGTTCCCGCTTCCCATGGAAACAAATTCCCGGGATAAAAGTTACCTGGTGTTATTCCAGACTATAATCTGACCCTGTACCAAATTTCAGCTAGAAGCTTTTTTTTTAATTTCAGGGTGATATAATATCAAATCACTGCTCGATGTGGTTCATTCGAGACGACGAACCTCAACGTCGATTAGCCTCGAGAAATAGATTTATTCACCACAGCAGTTACCAATCAAGCCGAGCACACCAATATTTTCCGCGAAGGCTGGATATTGAGGTAATGGGATTTTTGTGATTCTTTCACTTTCACTGTAAACTATAGGTATATTAAGAAATAATCCCTGCGGAGGAAGGGGTGAGGCCTCCCACACACAAAAGGAGGATCATCTAACCAGGCAAGGTGACCGCGCCTTGCTAGCCGAAGCCCATTCGTTCAGCAGTTATTGCTTGAAAGACTAACAAACATTTAGACATTCACAAATCCAAGACCGCAGCGTGACGTGAAAGTTTCATGCATGCCACATCCACACGCCCTAAGAAGCGGGATAACACCTGAACAACATCCGAAGACGGGGGATAGCACCCGAACCCCCTACGTAAGGTCGCAGTGGTAGCCAAAGTCTGTCGGGAATCCTGGAACATCCTTCCGAGGGCTTACCCGGGGCTCCCGACCGCAGGCTGTGGTAGGGCACGCGTGGTTTTAGTCGGTACGAGTCTGGCATAGCAGCCATAAGGGATATTCACACGTAAGAAAATCACTAACAAACTTTCGCGTTAATAAAATGTGTAAGAAGTCTTTTTTTTAATGTGATGAAAATCCTACAGGGATGCTATGCCGGACTCCTACCGACTAAAAACCATACGTTTCCTACCTGATAAAGTGATAATAATGAACAACGGCACTTATACTGTTCCAGAACATTTATAACTCCATGTTCCATAACTCTTAAACTATAAATGATCCCTGTTGATTTATAGTTTAAGAGTTTTTAAGTGATGTACTGGTCATAATAAATGTTAATTTTACCTTTGAAAATGCCGAAAGGCGAAACCGGTCAGGTGTTAGATAAATAAATGTTGTGGGACCGTACAAGTGCCGTTATTTATTATGTGCAGCAGGATCCACCAAGTGCCATCAATCAACAGTATTAATAATCTTTCCTACCTATGCCTACGGTTGGGAGCCCCGGGTAGGTAAGCCCTCGGAAGGATGAGCCCAGGATGTAAGAAGACTCTGCTTTGTAGTAGGGTAGTAGTCAGTCCTGGGACATCCTTTCGAGGGCTTACCCGGGGCTCCCAACCATAGGCTGTTGGGCGTTACGTGAGGTTTTTTAGTCGGTAGAAGTCCGGCATAACATCCATGAGGATTTTCTCTTACGTAAAACAAAAAAAAAAGAGTAGTAGTCAAAATATTTAGTCATGCTTTAAATTTCCATTTTGACCTCAGCAGAGTTCAGAATGCGGTTAGCTGGTCAGTTAGGTATATAAACATTCCAACAAGATTAAGCAATTAAGTAGCTGTTTGTAAAAATTAAAATTATTTTTTATTAATATAAAGTCTTTAGTATAGATAGTATCTATTTAGAACATTTTAATAGGTACCAACTTATTAAGAAGTACGCAATCGTCTAAACTAAACGTAAAATGTATTCTTATAAGTAGGTACCCATGTTATGCCTTTATTAAATACTAGCGGACGTTGCGCGGTTTCACCCGCGTAGTTCCCGTTCCCGTGGGAATACGGGAATAAAATATAGCCTATGTTCACCGCAAAGAGTGTAGCTTGCCAACAGTGAAAGATTTTTTCAAATCGGTCCAGTAGTTCCGGAGCCTATTCGTTACAAACAAACAAACAAAAAAACTAATCTTTCCTCTTTATAAAATTATAGTATAATTTTATTATAGTATAGATAGTATAGACTAGCGGTCGTCACGCGGTTTCACCCGCATGATTTCCGTTCCCGTGGGAATATATGAATAAAATATAGCCTTCTTTACTCGGGGTGAATGTAGCTTTCCAGTGGTGAAAGGATTTTTAAAATCGGTTAAGTAGTTTTTGAGTTTATTCATTGCAAACATAAACACAAATACACACAATTTCCTCTTTTTTATGTAAATAAAGTAAAAACGAAACACACTGAAAGGTGTTGCAATTTTATTGCCATTTTTTAACCAACTTCAAAAAAGGAGAAGATTGAATTCAACCGTATAATGTACTTTTATTATTATCCTTGAAATAAAAACTAGATAGGTAGGTACGATTCTCTCATTCTTTCATTCAGATCCGATTTTCTGAGAACTCCTAGAGTTGTGTTAGGTTCTACCGTAGGTTTTTGTTCTTTATACTGTGCTAATATCGTCGACATGACACGAAGCTAGGCAAAAAAGAGTAGAAAATAATCGTTGCGTACCTGTGCACTGAAACCCTAGAAAAAAAATTGCAAAGTTATACTTTTTTTTTTGCATTTCCGTTGCGTAGGCAGGCAGGTCCAACTACACCAACAAACTCGTTGAAGCAGCTTTGCGTTCATTTTCGGCATTGTTAGGAACGACGGTCACCTTGACCTCCCAATCCTTAACGTCGTCGCATACCTACGCCTGATTTTGGGTCGGAGGGTTTTATAACGTCAATAATTAAAAACAAATATGAACATTCAACTTAATTACGCCACTACATCAATGTATTTGGCATTCTGTTTAGTTAATAGACTTACATGGTTAGAAATTTTGGTCTGACCGTACAAATCTGCTTGCTATCATAAGTGTCCGAATTGTCACCCAAAAAATTGAAATTGACTCTTCGGAAAAGTGTCCGAACCTTCGGTGTCCGTAACGTCATTTTGCATTTAATACTGCCCAAGTAGATACATTCAAGATTGTTTGCCGAAATCATTTTTTTTTTGTGAAAGTAACTACCTAGAAAATGTTGCAGAGAGTGATTGGATGCGGAAGGAGCAGGACCGTGTATTGAGGCGTAATTTTGGAGAGGCCTACGTCCAGTAGTAATATATATCTACTATAGGCTAATTTGATTGATTGAATTTAAAATAGAGATACTTGGTCTATGAACTAAAACCAATTTATCAGTATAACATGAACAGAAGCTAGTCAAATAGGTACTTTAAATCCGTTTGACACAAATTGGTCACGAAACTCACAAATCCAGATAACTACTGAGAAATCATTGTTTGTCGTACGAGTACCTACCTACCTAGGTATATTATATTGAGAGCTGACGTAACACAGCTGGTGCATCTTATATTTACTCTCGATAAACCCAGAAACATTTATGCCTCATGCAACATGTCTGCATCTTAACTGATCTCGAATGATTTATAATATTTTTGACGTGACAACGTCTTATAATTCGATGGAGCTGGCGGCACGCACGAAAAAACATGACGTATGCGGCGTTACCTCGCTCTGAGGCGTTCCATTTAAACCTGAGTTTTTTTTTGTTTTTTTTTTACGTATGGAAATCCTACATGGATGCTATGCCGGACTCCTACCGACTAAAACCACACGATGCCCTACAACTGTCTACGGCCGGGAGTCCCGGGTAAGCCCTCGGAAGGATGTCCCAGGGCTCTCGGCAGAAGGCTGAGTTGTCACGTTCAACTATCGTCAGTAAACCGACTTTGCAGACAACCGATTTTTTAATAACGTTTTCCACGAAACTTCAATCAGCCCGTGCAGATGCCCGTAGTAGCAGTGTACTGCTAAACGTAGGCCTCTTCCAGTTGACGCCACAACACAACGGTCCCGCACCCTCCGCATCCAGTCCCTCTCTGAAACATTTTCTAGGTTGTCGGTTCCCTGCCATGACATTTGTTAACCTTTGAGAATGTCGTGAGGGAAAACCGGTCAAGTTAGAAAGCACTTGCGACTTATAGAGAATGCTTCCGAAGGCAGTGGGTAGGGAACATGTTGTTTTTAATCTTCATATCGACTAAAACCCACACGTTCCCTGCGGCATAGCATCCATAAAGGATTTTCATCACGTTAAAAAAAAAAAGTATAAAAGTTGCAGATTTGTCGAAAAATAGACATTAGGTAGGTATGTCATGCCATAAAAAAATCTCCCTATTTATTCCTATTCGGTAACAGATTACCAGATAACTTTTAAACGTTTTTGACACCTAAAGGTGATTCAACCGTGCACAGTGTCCACAAAAACCGATAAAATACATACAACAATACAAAAATCGTTTATTTATCGAACGGTCCCGGTCCCTCTGAGAGGCGACCTCTGATATCGGTCACTCACTGTGCAAACATGGCGCCCTCTATCTGTCAACAGTGTCAACACGTGGCTAACGTCTCTGCGCGCCAACCGTTCTTTTTTAATAGGTAGGTATTAATTTTTTTAGAGGGTGAGGATATGGCTTTTATCCATATTAAAGGGGGTTAATGTTCTAAGATCTGCTGGTGACGAGACCTAGGGCAGAACTTACGAGTAAGCATACAATAGAAAAAACTTAATTGCACAAATGAATTATAAGATACTCGTCTTTAAAGAGTATAGCTACCTACAGTTATTCAAATGGTAGGTACTTATATACCGAATCAATATTAACACTAAATAAAAATAATACATGTACAATCATGCAAAATTGATGCAAATCTGCAAAGATAAAGTCCAGATACCTATCTAATCTATTAGTACGTACTTTATGACCATTCATGCGCCTATTGTTAAAAGACAGTGCATTCTACAAACACACAGCCTGTTCAGTGAATAATTTATCATAAAAAATGTAGAATACCTAAGTACCAACATTGCGGAAAAAATATCAACCGCAGCTCTACCAGAATTGGGCATAAAGGAGGAATAATATTGCTAGCACCACAAGCTACAAGTAAATATGTTCAGTGAGTGTACAACACAAGACTAAGGAGGAATAGTGTGCCAGAATAATGGGCCAGAATAGTGTGCCAAACCTTATCCACAAATTCAACAAAGAAAGAAAAAAAAAATTTCACTTATGCATATACAGATGCACTTGTAAACCGTCCAGAATATAAACCAAAAAGTTTTACCAAAAGTTCATAACGCGACCCACCTGAAAAGAACTGGCAAGAAACTCAGCGGGTTATGTTACAATTTTAACGAATCAAAAAACTATGCATTTCAACATTTTTTTTGAGAATCTAGTAGAGCAGGTCATTTCAAGGCTTCTTTATCCAGCAAATAATCATTGATTGTGTCGTAGTTCTTGTAGTGATGCATGATTGAACAACTGACGAGTGTTGTCAAGGGACAGCTTCTCAGTCAACCTACATTACAAATCAGTAGTGACCGACCGAAGTTTCGGTTTCGGTTTCGGTTTCGGCCAGTTTCGGCCAAAAAATCGAGTTTCGGCCGCAGTTTCGGTTTCGGCCAAAATGGGCCGAAACTTTCGGCCGGGCCGAAACTCACGTGTTTATGAATTTTGAGTGCCTAGCTCTACTTGTGACGTAGTTAGGGTCAGCCCAACCAGTTAATATGTTACTAACCGAAGATTTACAGATTTACAAAGGACTTCCAATCAATAGTTATAATAAAAAAAATGTTCACGGAATCCTAAAAAGGTGATCTAGGACATTACATAACCCTACCCCTTTGTTGTCGGTTTCGTTGACTTCGTTGGTCGTCTGTCTGTCTGTCAGCAGACTCATGCACCGTGATAGTTAGACAGTTAAATTTTTTACAGATGATGTATTTCTATTGTCGCTATAGCTACAATAATGAAAATAGACAAAATGAAAATAGACAAATAAAAAATATTAAAGGAAACCACACAAACAACATACGTGATTTTTGCTGATTTTCTTGTACGGAACCCTACGCGCGCTAGTCCGGCTCACTGTTGTCCAGTTTTAGTTACATACTTCTAGAATGTAGCCAAAACCAGCCAAGAGCTAGTAGCAGGGCACCGTGTGGTTTTAGTCGGTAAGAGTTCGCAATAGCATCATCATCATCTTTAGGTGGAGATATTTCTAAAATAAACACTTGAGAAGATTTATACCATTGATTGATGGCACTTGGTGGAACTTGCTGCACCTATTGAAAAAATAACCGGCCAAGTGCAAGTCTAACTCACACACGGATTAAAGCCTATTAACGAGACATGAGGCCTAGCCGTCCATCTGTCTATTAGTCACGAGGTTGTATCGCTGGAACCGTGTCAGATATAGGCCTAAAATTTTCACTATACAGTAGTCCTACCGACTAAAAACCACGCGTATCCTGCCTAACAGCCTACGGTTGGGAGCCCCGAGTATGCCCTCGGAATGATACATACTACGGCCGCGTCTGGGGGGGGTTGTTCAGTTGTTATCCCGCTTCTTGAGCAGGGCGTGGATGAATCTCTCACGTCATGCTATCGTCTAAGGCCTGCTTCTGTAAAGACGGAAAGCAGCCCCGTCACCGTCCTCAGGCTCCCGGTCATGGAGGCTAATAGTATGGGGCGCCGCCGCAGACTGTGGAACTCGGGTGGCAGAGTTCTCTCTCGCTTCCTCCTCGCCGTCTCTTTTACGAGCATGACCTGCTCACAGGAAGAGGCCTATGGCCCCGCTCCAGCGCCTCCTTGCGCCATTTTAAACAATGATGCAAGGGCCCTTGCTTCCAGGTCCCATAGAGGGGTCCCGGCTAGAAGACATGCCTCCTCAACTGATAGTGAAGAACTGATGACGTGCGGTATCTACTTATCACCCTGACAGCCGTCGCCTTCTGCGGGTTAAGCAATCTAGCCGCATTGATACGGGGTCCCCGTATCAATGCGGTCCCAAGGTACAGTCTCCTGCAGGGAGCGTTGGGTCTCCTGATATTGGGCAACAACCGGGAGAGTGTGGCTGATGCCCCCTCCCTCAGCCATAGGACCAAACTTCGGAAGTGGTATCCGAAGTTCCACCGGCTATCGAGTACAAGCCCCAGATACGTCATCGAGAGCTCGATGGCGATGCCGATGCCGATGCCCCCTATATGTAAGCTGGAACCCGCAGGTGGCCTTAGGGCTGCGTCTCGGTGCGTTGCTCCTTGCGCTGTAATGAGGGTGTCGTCGTAACACGTTACGCCGACACCTCCGAGCAACGGACCACGCAGCACCCAATCGTAACCGATGTTCCACAGAAGCGGTCCTAAGACCGATCCCTATGGAACACCGAACGACACATCTCTTGAACCCAGCCCTAGCCAGCTCGGGTAAGTTATGGCCCTCTCGGAAAGATAGGCCCCGAGAATTCGACGGAGGTTTGGAGGCATTCCATGATAAATAAGCGCCTCCCAAATGCAGCTCCAGGGCAAGGTGCTGAAAGCGTTGGCGACGTCAAGAGACACTGCCACCACCACCTCACCCTGTTCTGATGCCGATAACAAAAAATACCTACTAAAATCAGAAAAAGCATCTACACAACAAACGTAATTTTTATGCCCAATTTTTGTAACGGAACCCTCTATGCGGAATCCGACTCGCACTTGGCTGGTTTTTTTTTTCAATATGAACACGTGAGTTTCGGTTTCGGTTTCGGTTTCGGCCGAAACTGACCCTGCGGCCGAAAGTTCGGTTTCGGTTTCGGCCGGAAAACCAGTTTCGGTCGGACACTACAAATCAGAGAAAAGAACAGCTAAATGTCCATTGACAGATTGCTGAGTTGAGCAGGATATATAAAAAAAATACAGGCGAATTGAGAACCTCCTCCTTTTTTGGAAGTCGGTTAAAAAAAAGTGAGGTGTAGCATACGTAATGTAGCCTGACCATCCATTAGTTCCGAAATTAGTCGGGTTACCCCGCCATAGAGCAATGGGAGTACAACCGTACAATATTAGTACCTAATTAAAGAAATTACCATTAAAACACTTTTAAATTACGTAAGCACCCACAGTGTTCACGTTTCGTCGCGCCCAGTGTACTTAACACCTTATTTGACTTCCAAAATCTTGTCCTCGTCTAAGATAAGGCTGGTGTTATTAACAAAAAAACCAGCCAAGTGCGAGTCGGACTCGTGCACTGAAGGTTCCATACTAAACAAGAAGCCGTGAGACGGTCTCACCCGACTGCCCCTCTAACGTTTATTGTGAAAATTAATTGTTTTGATTGACGTTGTCATTTTTGTTTTATTTCAAACTTTGAACAGATGATCCGCGTGACCTAGTGACGTAATTTAATGCAACAGAATCACAGACTACAGACACAAGTCTCCTCTGCAATCTATTTTATACAGAGGGACTAAAAGTTGCCAAAAATCACGTTTTTTTTATTGCAGCCCCCTTTACCCCCCCTTTATTCTGATACTAGCTGACCCGCGCAACTTCGTTTGCGTCACATGAGAGTGAGCAAGAGAGAGGTATGGTATTAATATTTCGAGTATTATAATGTTTCCCGTTGCATTAACCCCTGATGCGTCGCGTCGCTTGTATTCATTAGAGCTAAACCGCATATCTTCGTTTGCGTCACATGAGAGTGAGGAGGAAAGAGGTGTTAAAGTGATATAATGTTTCCCGTCGCTTTTACTTCCACCCATCCGTTTTTTCGGTATGGAACTCTTCGTGTGCGAGTCCGACTCGCACTTGACCGGTTTTTATCGTTCAGTTGACTGGCTGCCACTGCAGACCAAGTTTACTCCCGTAGCGTCACTCATACTTTAAAACTTAATAAGAGGGTTATTTTAAGAGAACCTTAAAATATAGGCATATGCTGTTTAGGACTTTTTTTACAACTTTTTAGGAGGAACAATTTTGTAGTACACATTTTTTACGTAACTTTAACTATTTATGCAGCGTCCGCAATGGAAGCTCTTAAAACAAAGAAATAATCCCCGTTCTCGAAACATTATTCATGGCTGCTCCGCTCCTATTCGTCTTAGCGTGATGTTATATCGCCATTAGTCAGCCTCAATAAATGGACTATTAAACTATAACATAATTTTTGAAATGCAACCAGTAGTTTCTGAGATCCTAGACCAAACAAACTCTTCAGTTTCATTGTATCGTGAGCGAACCTTAAGAGATAGACAAATTAGGTTATTGTGTGCGAACCTTAAATGATAGACATATATATGTGTATGTTAAAAAAAAGTCTGCGATAGCATATGCTGTCGCAGACTTTTTTTTAGAACTTTTTAAGAGAAACAATTTTGTAATACACAATTTTTACCTAACTGTAACCATTTACGCAGCGTACGCCTCGGAAGCTTTCAGACCGTAAAAAATATTCCCCGTTTTCAAAACATTCTTGATTACTGCTCCGCTCCTATTCGTCTTAGCGTGATGTTATATAGCCTATAGCCATCCTCGATAAATGGACTATCAAACTGTAAAAGAATTTTTGAAATTCAACCAGTAGTTCCTGAGATCCTAGCGTTCAAACAAACAAACAAACAAACAAACTCTTCAGCTTTATAATATTAGTATGGATTAGTCCATATTTGTTGTTATAACGACAAGAGAAATACATCATCTATGCAAATAAATAAAATTGTAGTGTCTGTTTGTAATATTAAAAAAAACGGCTTTCTACTACATGCATATGAATGTATATACGGTACACATACCAAAATATATATTTTTAAAATTTTAGTCTGTCTGTCTGTCTGTCTGTTTGTGCCGGCTAATCTCTGGAACGGCTGGACCGATTTGGATGGGACTTTCACTGGCAGATAGCTTATGTAATAAGGAGTAACTTAGGCACTATATCCCGGGAATAAGTTCCCACGGGAAGCGGGAACGGAAAGCAAATTTCACGCGGGCGAAGCTGCGGGCATCAGCTAGTCAGGGCTTCAGCTCTCTAGCATTCCCGGTTCTTCAGATACCCTCTCTCTGCCTCGTGACGGACAGACAGACGGACGGCAAAATCTCATAAATAAAGTCCCGTTTTTATCCTTTAGGTACGAATCCCTAAAAAAAGAATCAAAAATCTATGAACAAAGTAATTCAGCTCGCCATGACATTAATCGATATCTTCAGTATAGATAAGGCGGATCTGTTCAATAATTGTTTGTTTGGTTTCAAGGTCAGTTAATCTCCATTATCAAACATAGGAAAGGACTTCGAAGTTGTATCGGTGTTTTGCTTAATTAGATTGTGATGTACTTACCTACTCGTAAGATTTCACATTTCTGAGAAATATTGTTGTTTTATTTTTCACTTGATTTTAATCTGTTTACGTAACCCTAAAGTCGCGTTTACGAGAAAAGCTGGGTGAGATGCCGTAGGAGCCTTACAGACAAGTGGATGTATAAGTTCGCGAACTCCGTTGTATAAGTTTTCAAAACTAATGTATTTTTGAGTGTTTATGTGTAATTTATGGTGGATTATTAAACATAAAGGATTGGAAAGTGATAAAGCGCAGTGAAGCGCGAGTTTTTAGGTTTGTCGCCAAATTCCACAGCAAGCCCTAGTAAGGTACCACCGCCTTACTAGAGTAGAACTCAGTCCTAACTTGGACATACGTGTATATGTTGCTGTTAAGAAAAGAATATTAACATGAAAATGATTTATATTTTCGCAATGAAATTTACTTAACTTTGCAATACTCTCAAGCGGAGAAAGTCCAAGTATAAGAAAAATAAAATGAGCACACCACGGAAAATTACAGAGCGTAATCGAAATGAACATTAAAAAAAAGTGGGGCAATTTACACTCTATGTCCCTATGTCGACGGCAGGTTCGTGTCTCCCGTCGTCGACTCTTTGGTAGAGACATCAGAACATCCCTAATCCTGGTGTCACCACTTACAGAGGGAGATACACAGTACAAGAAAAAGAAATTAAATAAAAGGCTTTTTGCCGGTTTGTTCAGTCAAGTTTGGTGACGTAATTTAATAAAAAATTAAAGTCTGCTCTTGTCTTTGGATTTATATGAATAGATCCTAAGTCTGCACCAAACTGACGAATTAAGTACCTATTGATTTTTTTTATGAAATATACCAACCTTACTTTTATCTGTGTATCTGTGTAATCTAAATATAACTGCAGACGTGTGACTATGGATCGATCGCTTAAACACTTTAACGTAGTTATCTACAGGAAATTGTTATTATAAGATAGTAGTGATTCATCATTAAAAACAATAAGTTATGTGGAAGAATAATTATGGATCCTATTGACATCTTCGGAGCATAAGCCAGCCTTACATAATGTACCTACTATTGGTACATCTTTAATCTCTATTGTGTAATTCGCAAGAAAATAAAGAATAATATAGAAAGGGGTTATTTACACTCGAGAGCAATGAATCCGGGTCACTTAAAGAATCCTAAAAATCTCGGAAACTAAAAATGCTAGGTTAATGCAATAAATTGTATTTAATAGACAATGTAATACTCCTTAAATGAAGGTATTAAAACTTCTTAGTTATTGTAAAGTTATATCATAAAAAAATCAAATTTGAAAAAGGGCCACTTTCGAAGATGGAACTACGAAATTACAGCATTTGGTGTTGCTTTTGTTTGTAATCTGTCATTTATGTGGGTACATAAACCATGTTGATAGTGCTCTATATTCATTAATCAAGCTGAAATTATGTCGCTTACGCCTGAAGAATGCACCAGAATACGTAAGTATGTAATGCTGGAAACCGGCCGGAGTCAGCGCGATACAGCCAGGACTGTCGGTGTGTCGCTGTCAACAGTACAAAGAGTTCTCCGACGTTACGAAGAAACTGGTTCTAACCTACGCAGACCAGGAACGGGCAGAACCAGGTGTACCACAGCACGAGAAGACCGATACTTGGTGAACACCATGCTTCGAAATCGCTTTCTCACAGGAAATGAACTCACCAATCAGTTTCGACGCCTCGGAGGAAGTAACCCAAGTGCATGGACAGTAAGACGTCGGCTTGCTGAATCTAACTTAAAACCCCTTAGACCTGCAAACGGCCCTAAACTGGAGCGTGGGCATCGTATTTCGAGACTAAGGTATGCCCAGAGCCACGTAAATTGGAGTATTGAAGATTGGTCAAAAGTTATGTTCTCCGACGAATCAAAATTTATGCTCTACAAGCACGATGGAAGACACAGAGTGTATCGAAGACCAAGGGAAAGATTCAAGCAAGCATGCATCGAAGAAAAAGTAGCCTACGGTGGTGGGTCTGTACTTGTGTGGGCCGGAATTTCTTCTGAAAGTCGCACAGAGCTGGTGATCATAGAAAACGGCTCTTTAACTAGCGTAAGATATGTGGAAGAAATCCTCAATGATCACGTTGGTCCATTTATGGTCAATTTAGGTGAGGATGCTATATTTATGCATGACAATGCCCGACCTCATACAGGTAGGATTGTGAATGACTACCTTCAAGAGATGAACATTACTCGTATGGAGTGGCCAGCGCGCAGCCCGGATATCAACCCGATCGAGCATGCTTGGGACGAGCTAGGCAGATGCGTAAAACAACGAAACCCTCCCCCAATCACGCTTCGTGAGCTCAAAATTGCTCTCACAGAGGAATGGGAGAATATTCCCCAAAATCGTATAAGGAACTTGGTGTACAGCATGCCAAACCGCGTAAACGCAGTAATGGAAGCACGAGGAGGCAATACGAAGTATTAAAATTCAAGAAAATCGTAATAAAGTTCAAAAATTTCATGTTTCCTATTTTTGTTTTAAGGAGAGATCAGCAGTTTTTTCTTTATGTAATTTTGTGTTAATAAAATGTATGGTGACTCATATTTTTTTTACTTTCATTTAAGGAGTATTACATTGTCTATTAAATACAATTTATTGCATTAACCTATCATTTTTAGTTTCCGAGATTTTTAACATTCTTTAAGTGACCCGGATTCATTGCTCTCGAGTGTATTATGTTCATTCATTTTCATCATTATGTTACTCTAGCACTTTTCGGCCCCATCGACCATCAGATTCTGCATGCGATATGACCTGCCCAATATTTTTGATAGTTACAACTTTCTAATATTTAAATACTACCCGTTCGCTCTAAGTTTGCCGTTGGCGTAGAGGCGTATACCCGATTTTTTAATTAGACGAAGTATATTTATTGAATAACACCACTTGTACTGTTCCACAACATTTATTTACGTTACACCTGACCGGTTTCGCCTCTCGGCATTCTCAAAGGTACAAATTAACTAACTTGATGACCACTACATCATGCAAATACATCCAAACTATTGTTATTATAAAAAAAATATAATCAAATACATCCAAACATATAATATATGTTTGGATGTATTTGCATGATGTAGTGGTCATCAAGTTAGTTAATTTGTACCTTTGAGAATGCCGAGAGGCGAAACCGGTCAGGTGTAACGTAAATAAATGTTGTGGAACAGTACAAGTGGTGTTATTCAATATGTGCAGCAAGTTCCATCAAGTGCCATCAAATTCAGATTTTCAGATTCAGATTCATTTATTTACTAGAATGTAGGTACATTAATTGAGGTCTTATAATTAAAATAATGGTCCCAGGTACATTCTACCACTTTAGTGTGGTATGTAAATCTTATGTTACAGTCACTTCATCTATACATATAATAAAACTGTTGAGGGTCGAGAGTCTGTACATGGAAGATATTTCGAAAATTTTAATGGTTAGGCATTTTTTTTTTTTTTTTTTTTTTTTAACGTGAGGGAAAATCCTCGTAGGATGCTATGCCGGACTCTTACCGACTAAAAAACCTCACGTAACGCCCAACAGCCTATGGTTGAGAGCCCCGGGTAAGCCCTCAGGAAGGATGTCCCGTGACTCCCAACAGACTTACGGCCCCTAATGCGGCCTCGCCCAGGGGGTGGTTCGGGTGCAATCCCGCGTCTATGGGGGATTTCGGGTGTGACCCCGCTTTCCCTAATCGATACTGAAGCCGAAAATGTAATTTAAAATTTTCATGTCTGTCTGTCTGTCTGTCTGTCTGTATCCCGAATAAGTATCAACCAGCAGTATAAATAATACGAAGTAAATTGACAGTAGCTAATGTCACTTCGTCATAGAAAATAAGCAACATTGTATGAAGAAGTGACATTAGTTGCTGTCAATTTACTTCGTCTAATTAAAAATTCGACTTTAGTATGGAGCCGAGCGGCAAACTTAAAACGAACGAGCAGTAGCTTGTAAGTGTAGATGTATGTATGTTTGTTGCTCTTTCACGCTGTAACGGCTGAAGTTTGGTGCAGGTATAGATTATTGCCTAGAAAAACACGCAGGTTACCATTCCTACTTTCCATGTTATTCGTAGAATGAGACCTTTTTCCCGGCATAAAAGTATCCTATGTGTTATTTCAGACTATACTTAATCCCTGTCCCAAATTTCAGCTACTACTCGTTCGCTCTAACTTTGCCGCTGGCGTAGAGACTTATACCCGAATTGTTAATTAGACGAAGTAAATTGACAGTAGCTAATGTCACTTCGTCATAGAAAATAAGCAACATTGTATGAAGAAGTGACATTAGTTGCTGTCAATTTACTTCGTCTAATTAAAAATTCGACTTTAGTATGGAGCCGAGCGGCAAAGTTAGAGCGAACGAGCAGTAGATGCGTTAAGCCATTGAAGCGTGAAAGAAGAACAAACATCCACACATCACACACTCCCAAACTTCGCATTTTAAATACTCGTAAGAGAGATTACCTATACAGTAGGTATTTGTAATCCTAGGATTTAGGAAATTGATAATGACGTAGGAAGTTTCTAGGCCATCTAGAAGTAGACACCTGCTTAGTAACACGTAGGTAAGTAAAGATTAGGTTATATTTTGTGACATTTATCTTAATAACTGATTAATACCAATTCGATATTATCCAAATATTACCGGTGCAAACTGAATATTGTGAATAATTGCACAATTTTTAAAATCGACGTTATAATTTCAATCGTTGTCATACTTACTTAATTATTTTGTATGTAGTGTAGCTTTGAGGGTGTCATCTTTAGTTAATAACTAGCTGATGCCCGCAGCTTCGCCCGCGTAAAATTTGTTCACGTTCCCGCTTCCGATGGGAACTTATTCCCAGGATAAAAATTTCTCTATGTGTTATTCCAAATTATAATGTATCTCTGTACCAAATTTCAGCCAGATCCATCCAGCCGTTCGAGCGTGAAAGAGTAACAAACATCCACACTCACAAACTTTCATATCACTACATAGTATAAAACAAAGTCGCTTTCTCTGTCCCTATATCCCTATGTATGCTTAAATCTTTAAAACTACGCAACGGATTTTGATGAGGTTTTTTTTTAATAGATAGAGTGATTGAAGAGGAAGGTTTATATGTATAATAACATCCATTAAATAGTGGAAAAATACGGTTATTTCTGAGGTTTCTATGTATTTGTATTTAGATCAGCATTGCACCCGTGCGAAGCCGGGGCGGGTCGCTAGTTTAAAATATTAGTAAGATATAACGAGGATGGATTTATTTGTTTGTAATCAGTAAACTCTGAAACTACTAAATCGATATGATAAATTCTTTCATCATTAGTAAGACTAGGTAGTTATTCTGAAGTGTCTAACATTATATTTATGTATCATCATTTATCATAGATTATCAGTACTACTACATACACACATATATATTGTCAGGCCTTTATCCCCGAAGGAGTAGGATGAGGCAAACTATATGCCCACATGTCACCTTTTTTAGAATTTGTCCCACGTAATAGGCGGTGAGCCGTATTACCGTGTTGATATGGACAGAAGCAGGTTGTGACTGCCTGCTGTTGAAGTTTTTCAAGCCGCCCATAAAGGCCTTACACTTGACTTAACGACTAACATTTTACTGACAACCGGGACCACCGGCTTAACGTGCCTTCCGATGCACGGAAACGCAAATCTATTTGTTTGTCATCAGTAAACTCTGAAACTACTGAATCGATATTAAAAATTATTTCATCATTAGTCAGACTGTCAGACTAGTTATTCTGAAGTGTCTAACATAGACTATGTATGTATTATCATTCATCATAGATTAATCGGTATTACTATAAGAATTATAATATGTTATCTGTGGTACTGCTATCAACTACTACCAAAAGCAGCGAAGCAGTAATAATATATGCCATAAAAATGGCATTGTAAGTATGGGTATTTAAGGCCGTATATAGGGCTAACTACCTTGACCATACAAAACACGCGTCTTTTAAGATAGAAAATGTAGTAGGTACCTATTTTATAACTTATTTTAGCTGTAGTAAGTTAATGCTCAAATCTATTTAAAATAGAATAAAAACAAAGTACCTATAGTTGGATGTTTTTGAAGTAAAACTTCTTTAAGCGCGACTAGGGTGTAACTTAGATTTTTTTTGATGAATGAAATTAATATAACATTTGATGCCGTCAATGGCAAAGAAGTTTTACTTCAATCGCGTGTAAAGGTTCATATATGGGCATATTTTTTTCTTTTGCGTTGATAAAAATTATTTTAATCATAAAATTTATCTATGATCATTTTACACGTTATGTATACTGGGTGTAACAAAATTGACTCTCCAATTTTCATGAGATGACTTGGCATCGGAAATCAAATACAAATATTCAATAAAAAAGGGGGATTATTTATTTTTTTTAAAAAATAATTTTTGTCGCACATTAAGAATTCGTTTTTTGCCGCGGCAATTCGAGGTAACATGGTCGCCGTGGCAAAACAAACACGGAGCACCCGTCTGGCTGTCGATGTCGCTTTCTACTGCCGCTCAGTAGCGATAGAAAGGGTGATAATGAAAATTTATAGGACCTTTAAAACGGATTTACGGTTAAAGTACTCAAGTGATTTTTTTTTCTTCATTTTTGTAATGTTTCTTGACTGATGCCACGTCACGTGACGAAATTTGGACAGGTAGTTTTGTTACACTTTATATATTTAACTAGCTGATGCCCGCAGCTTCGCCCGCGATGGCGCTGTATGTGAAAAATGATTTTCCCGCTTTTCTGTTGAAAATTTTCCTGAATTTTCTTTGCTATAAACCTCACGGAGCCCGAGACCTTTCCAACGAATGCAAAACCGTGGAAATCGGTTCGTGCGTTCTGGAGTTATAGCGTCAGGAAGGAAAACCCGACTTATTTTTATATAATAGATATACAATTTATAACAAAAACATACTTTGACACACATCTTTTACATTAAAAATCTACTTTTGGCTATAATTTTTCGTTTACTTATGCCGAAAAATAATTATTTCATCTGCATCTCTCAGTCGTCTTTTTTTAAACCAGGCCTCTTAAGGGTTAAATGGGTGCTACGGGTTCGTAGCATATAACAGACTTGCTGACGTTACGCGGCTTCACGGTCACCAGAGTAGTTCCCGTGGGAAATGGAAGTAAAATATAGCCTATGTCATCCGGGAACAGTGTAGCTTCCCAACGGTGAAAGAATTTATCAAATTGGTTCAGTAGTTTCAGAGCCTATTGAATGCAAACGAACATAGAAACGAACAATGAAATCTTTCTTCTTTATAATATACTAGCTGACCCGCGCAACTTCGTTTGCGCCACATAAGAGAGAGTATTACCTGTTCCCGTCGCATTTACTCCCGTCGCGTTGCGTTTACTCGCGTAGCGTCTCGTCGTTAATATTCAATGCTACGTGAGAGAAAGAGAGAGAAAGGTTTCTCGTCGCGTGTATTCCCGTCGCATTATTTTTAAGAACAATTTCGTTTATGTAAGAGGATGCCTGTGGCATTATTGTAGAAAAAAATTGATTGCCATTAAAATGGTTATTGTGCACCAACCCAAAGATAGACACATGCTATCGCGCAACGAAGCTCTCAAGAGGAATAACTTTTCCCCCGTTTTTGAAACATTTACTATTACTGCTCCGCTCCTATTCATTGTAGCGTGATGCTATATAGCCTATGACACTCCACAATAACGTAGCTTTCTATTGGTGAAAGAATTTTTAAAATCGGTTCAGTAGATCTCGAGATTACCCCTTACAATTTAACAAACACACAAACTTTACTTCTTTATAATATTAGTATAGAAGTATAGATATAGACTAGCGGACACGAGGTTTCACCCGCGTAGTTCCCGTTCCCGTGGGAATACGGGAATAAAATATAGCCTATGTTCACCGCAAAGAGTGTAGCTTCCCAACAGTGAAAGAATTTTTCAAATCCGTCCAGTAGTTCCGGAGCGTTTTCGTTACAAACAAACAAACAAAAAAACAAAGAAACTAAAAAACAAATCTTTCTCTTTATAATATTAGTATAGAAGTATAGATAGGTAAGTAGAGACAAAACCATGGGGCAAGACGAGGTCCAGTATTGCGACGGGTAAGAGTACAAAATGTCGTCACCCCAATACATCCCGAGAGGGTGTCGTAAGAGGCGACTAAGGGAACACTTTCGCAACAAGATCCATTGCGTAGAGAAGGAAAACTCGAAATGAAACCCGGTTGTCTGTAAAATGACAATCGTTAAGGCCTGCGCCTGTCTATTTCAATACGACAATAGGCTCACCACCTATTACGTGGGACAGAAAAATATAAGGGAATGAAATGTGGGCGTATACTATGTCTCTACCTACCCCTTCGGGGATAAAGGCGTGACTATATGTATGTACGTAAAACCATGAAGCACGCCTCTGGTGGTGTAAACGTCACTTTAGTCTAGGCAGGATTACCACAGATTATATAACTAAAGGCAGAAGACGCTTACCAAGAAAGTTAGGCCAAGAAAGCGAATACCAAATTCAAAAGTGAATACTGTGACGCGGCAGCGCTAAAGACTTTACACGTAACGAATGATTTGATATTTTTAGTGAATAAAGCCGTCATGATATGACGTTTTCATAATGATTGACGTATTCACTTCTAGAGATTTACGCAGTATTCACTTTTGGTTTTAGCATTTACTATCATGGCCTATTTCTTGGTTAGTAAGCGTCATTTGCCTTTAGATCTAATCTGAGAGCCGTGTCCCAAAAACATTTGTTTTTTTTCACTAATGGAATCAGGCGTTACATGGCGGAAATCCATCCTAGAACGATAATAAAGGAGGGGAGGGAGAGGAACCCGCCTCACACCCTCGATTCGTCAATCCTAACGTACAACAGTTAAGGATAACCCCAACTAATTGTATGGGAGGAATGACGAACCGAACTCCTTAGGAAAGGAATTTTGGATGTTGGATAGGAAAATCTTCAGGACTGCATGGCAACAAATTTTTTTCTTTATTATTTTTATGCTGATAAGAAAAATATGGCTCAAACCTAAATTCAATCCTTTCCGATACCTGACTTCCTTAAATGCATCATCAGGATAACTGAATGGGTTTCCTGTAGCCTATAAATGGTAATTTAATATTCAAGTTTAATTCATAATTAATTAATAAACAGATAATGAAATAAATTGGAGAATTAACGTCAATATTGATGACGTAATATCAACGTACGTAATTTACAAGGCAATATATAGATAGGTATACCTACGGAACCGTAATTATAAAATACTAGCGGACGTCACGCGGTTTCACCCGCGAAGATCCCGTTTTCGTGGGAATACGGGAATAAAATATAGCCTATGTTCACCGCAAAGAGTGTAGCTTCCCAACAGTGAAAGAATTTTTCAAATCGGTCTAGTTGTTTCGGAGCCTACAAACAAACAAACAATCAGTTACACTATTTATAACTCAAGAACGGCTGTACCGATTTGGCTGAAAATTGGTAAGGAGGTAGCTTAGAACCAGGAGACGGACATAGGAAATTTTTATCCCGTTTCAGCGCGCTTTTTTTATGCGCTTTTTTTGGTCACTCAGAGTAAGTAAATGATACGGGACCGGGTGATTTACTCTCTCTTATGTGACGCAAACGAAGTTGCGCGGGTCAGCTAGTATTAGTATATATCAGATCGAGAAGGGTTAGATTTAGAAGGACTAGATTGTAAAACTTTGATTTGTATTTTATAATTAGGGTTCCGTACCTAAAGGGTAAAAAACGGGACCCTATAACTATGAGTCCACTGTCCGTCTGTCTGTCCGTCTATTTACATGACCGTGAAGTACCTACCCAACAGAGGCGAGGCCGTGGTGGCGGCCATGGGTCTGTTGGGAGTCCTGGGACATCCTTCCGAGGGCTTACCCGGAACTTCCAACCATAGGCTGTTGGGAGTAACGTGAGGTTTTTTAGTAGATAGAGTCCGGCATAGCATCCATGAGAATTTTCTCTCACGTTAAAAAAAAAACCTATCCAACAGAAGTTCTTTTCTTTCTCTTTCGTACGCACGTACCTACGTAACTTAGAAATTCACAATAGATATTTATAGTATAAACTACCTACTTCCATTATTCATGCGATTTTATTTAGTTGTTATCAGAAAAACACGGTAAATCAACAAAATTATCTATCATTGACTGATTATTATAGTACAAAATAATCAATTTTATGATATAGATGGTCTAAATGTTGAATAACTTTGATTAGGTACCTAGTACCTACTTACCTTAATTAGGTACTGAGTGACGTAGATCTTCTTCAGTCGATTGTAATTCAGAACGACTTTTTTAACGTGAGGAAAATCCTACATAAAAGCTATGGCGGACTTCTATCGCCTAAAAACCATACGTTACCTAATGCTCCTAACCGCAGGCTGTGAGGTTTTTTAGTCGGTAGGAGTCCGGCATAGCATCCATGAAGGATTTTACCTCACGTTAAAAAAAAAGGGCACACTTTCGTCAGATTGTATTCGATTTAAAACCAAAGATAATAGACTAGTACCACAGATATCATTAAGATATGCTGGTACTACGGTAAAACGTGTAGCGTGTAGGTAATGAAATTTGCAATTGCGTTGTTTAAAATTAGACTTCGACAGGTGTTGTGACCGTTTAATGTCGTTAAATTGTAAAATTTGGACGTCAGCATACTTAAGTAATAATAAAGCCTTATAGTAACCAAAAAAAGAAGCGCTTAGGGCCCCGCGGACTCAGTGTTCGGTAAACGATCACTGCAGTAAGCAACATTTACTATGGTCGGTTCTTGGATGGGTGACCACCACGTGACCACTTTGTGACATTTACTTGAGCGTTTCCGTGCTTCGGAAGCCGTTGCCAATAAAATGGCAGTCATTAATCCAAGTTTAAGGCCTTTATGAGGCGGCTTGAAAAATTTCAACAGCAGGCAGTCACAACCTGCGCCTGTCCGTTTCAACACGGCAATAGACTCACCTCCTACTATTACGTGGGACATAAAATAATAGGTGAATTGTGGGCGTATACTATACCTCTGCCTACCCCTTTGGGAATGGAGACGTGACTAGGTGGAAGAGGAATGGAGGTATTTAGTAACCAAAAATGTTCGTATTTTAGATCCAGCTATTTTCTTTTTTTTTCATATCGATATATCTAATTCAAAAATATCATCTGTTACTCGTAGACTTTCCGAGCGATTGTTTAAATTAAGTTTAATTAAGTATTGTAACAAAAATATGTTTTTAAAGATTATTGAAACATTTGACTAGTTCTTTTGATAGATAAAGCCGCATAATTATTATAATATACCATATTAAAAATGTAGTTTTGGATAAACACACCATTCATTTAATGTTTTTAGATACAGTTGTTTGCATGCTACGCCGTAGCACCAGTCTACCGACAATAATAATTAAGTAATTATCAAATAATATTTTCAAACACTTCATTCAGACTTCAGTATTTCTTTAACGCTGGGAGATCCTCATGGATGCTATGCTGGACTCCTACCGACTAAAACCATGTGACGCCCTTCCATTTGACAACGGCCAGGACTACTAGGGTAGGCAATCGGAAGGTACCTAACCCCTAAAGTTAATATTCTTAGGCCGGATTTGACCAAAATCGGCGTAAAAGCTATCCTAGAAAATAACTAGTACTTTTTCTAAAAGTAAAGTGGCTTTCCATTTTACCAACAACTAATAAAAACACGTAACTACATAAGTACTTTACTTCAATAAAGTTACCATAGCTACGTCGTGCTTATTACTTGTTAATAAAATGGAATATCACTTTACTTTTACATTATGTATAAATAATATTCTCTGTATAGCCTTACTCAGATTTTGGTCGAATCCGGCCTTAGTTGGTATACTTACATTTAGATGTAGATATGAGCAAGTTAAAGGATATATTGCAATTCGTTAATTTTAAGACCTAAAAGTGATTCTCATATATTATCTACTGATGTAATTTATCATTATAAACCGGTCGAATAGTTTCATAGATGCAGTCATTGTCCTCACGTGGTATATGATATTACAAGAATACATTTTTTTTATTTCAATTGATTTTAAACTCTATAGCCAACAATGTAAGGTATATTTTCTATAGGCATTATGTTTAGATACTAAATGTTTGCCTGCCAACACGTTCTCCCGCCAAATCACGGAAACCGCGCGAATTTCATTCACAAACCGACACGGACGTTTACAAACATGGCGACTTCAACGGAAAAAATAGTTGGACGGGACGTTCGGCGGTCAGTTTACAAAATATAGACTAGGGTGGCTGTGAATCCTCTATGACAATAGATGTTAATCAAAACCATCTTGCGGATAGATAGGTAAGTGAGGTAATATCAACAACATCCAACCGTAACGCGAATCTAAACTAGGTATAGTTCAATCCTGCCCGATCTGGCAATATTGTAAACATGTCATGTTTTGGCAATCGTTGTCTAAGACAGATGAGTAGAAAAATATAGTATGACAAATCATTGAATTTATTACTATTCTGAGTAGGTATTTTAAATGATAATAAACTATCATAAAGAAGTTATTTGGTGTCGAAATGATTGTAATAACACTGTATGACTCCTGGATACTGGAATATAATCAGGGTGACTACTCAATTGCAAGTAACGTTTACGGCCGTATTACAAAATGATATTTAATACTTACGAAACTATTGATATTAGTTTTTTGTTTCGCTCGACTTTCTATGTGCCTCAGTTTTAAATGTGTAAGATTTCGTTAAAATATTCACATAGGCATAGACATTTAACAATGCGTTATAATTATATGTACATAGGTACCTACTAATTTGATAATGATCAGTCACCAATCCAGACGCCCAGCGACCGTGCCTGTTGTCAATTTCTCTTCCTGAGCTCGCGCGGGAATACGAATCACAAATTGGTAATACGAATTATTATGAAAATTTTCATGTGGAGGGTGTACCTGTACCTACAGATTTTTTACTTTGATTGTGCAGCATTGTACCACAAATTAGAGATAGAACAGATCGAAACCTACATAGGTACTAAATTCGCTGAGTCTACGCACACATAGACAACGCCCACTGAGTTGACAGACACGAGGTCAGGCGGTTTCAGCCGAATTTTCGATACTGATTTGTGCGCGAGTGTGTGTAGCAGAGAGTTGGTGTTTATACATTAAAAAAAGAATCTCTATGATATTATCTATGGTAGCATGTATGAAAAGTAAGGCAATTGCCTGACTTTTTTGTTGCCATTTTTCAGTCTTGGTAACGTATCTATAGTTTTTTATATATCATTGACATACATGAGTTTTCCATCTGTACTATCTCTGATTTGTGATTGTACTATGGCTCCGCTAGCCCTCAAATTACGTTAGTAAAGTTATTCATTGAAAATGGCCATAATTATGCACTTCTTCGTGATATACCTAAACTTTAAACTCTGTCAAATTTCACGTCCATAAGTTAGCGCAATTTGATATTTAGGTACATAGTTTTCACTTCACGTAGATACTAATGTATAAAGTCAGTGCATAATAAAAGTTACTAAGCTCATTCAGGAAATATAGAACATAATCAATCAAACGATATAAATGAAATGACAAGGAAGTACAATAATCACTGAAGAACATCACAGTTTCTGTAACGAAAGTGTATGAAAGTCGCGTAAATACATTATTTTCATCACGCGAACAACATGGCGGAAGACTATTGGCGCGAAAATGAATCTTTGTTTTTTTTTTCTTAGCACGTTAGTGGCACGAGACTTACCGGTCAGTGTCTGTTACCGATCACAGTAAAAAAAATGAAAATAATATCATGCAACCAGCTGTAATGTGAGTAATTATAATGATCATGAAGATTGAATAACTGAAACTTGCTTGAAGTATTAAATAATGTTACGAAAGAATATCTAACATGTAAACAACAATTCTATCGATATTATATTGCGTGTTGCGAAATCATTTATGTTCTTTATGAAAATTGCATGATGAATGTGAAAATTGACACGGTTAGATAAAATTTATCAATAGAAGAAGTGCATAAAGGTCAGTTCAAAGTAAAAGAGAATGGGGGAGGCCTTTAAAAAGGAAAAGTTACTAAGTACACGGCGTCCCGCCCTTATAAGCAGAGTAACACCCGAACCGCATCCTCAGAGGAGGCGAGGAATCAGGGGAATCCGAGGTGACAGTGGGGTCTTTTATACTTATAAACCTCTTTATAATGTAGTAATATTTTGTAAACCGATAGACTTATATGTATATAGTTAAATGTTTATATGGAGAAGAACCACATAATGCTAGTTTTAAATAATTTGCTATCGAATTTCGACATAAATTCGGGATTTTATGGGTTAAATGGGAGCTACGGGGTTCGCAGTACATAAGTAATACCTAGGCGAAGCCGTGTGGTGCAACCAGTTTATTATATTTTTATTAAACACTGACGAAATACCTAAAAGAAATTCATACCACGACGATATTAAGTACTAAAATAAATCATCACATTACTTGGTAGCTTATTCGACTCACGCGCAATGCATCGAGACGGGGTCAGCGGCCTCTCTGACAATATTGACTCGTAGATACCACTCATACAAATATAATGTCCAAATACAAGATAGATCGGGATGATTGAGTCCTTGTATTTTGTGTTATCGGGAGGAACTTTATTTTTATTCTAAGGAACGTTATTTGGCATCTTCCGCTGGCCTGATTCTTTTGACTGGCTCAGTAGTTGTAACTTGTACTTGTAACTGCCGTATGGAGCCGATGTCGATTCTCGGGTAATGTCAAAGAAGTAAATAAATAATCTATATATATAAAAATGTTGTGTGCGTTTGTGTATTTATTAAAAACTCAAAATTTACTGAATCGATTGAGCTCAAAATTGGACACGATATACAATAGAATTCAGAGATGGTTTTAGGCTACTTTATACACTTTTATCATAACAGTAATAAGAATAAAACAGCTTTAAAAAGTGATATTACCAATAGATGGCGTTGGTCGTTTTGTTTTTAATTATATTCTGCCAGCTTCAGAACAAAATATTATAAACAACCTATTTAGAAGGTACCTACCAGATTGATGTTTTTTAAGAGAAGTTTGATTGCGGCCTCCTTGCATTCAGAATAATAAAAAAACCGACTTCAAACAAAAACTGAAAATTGAAAAATAAAATTAACTTAGCACAAAGTAATAGGTACTATATTTAGTTTTATATCAGACTTTATTGAATGTAATACTGAAATCGGCGCCAAGTAAAACTATAGGTTTAGGTAGATATTATTAATCTCTCATAGAAATATTGGCACCGACTTCAGTATTACAGTCAATAATATCTGATATAAAACTAAATATAGTACCTATTACTTTGTGCTAAGTTAATTTTATTTTTCAATTTTCAGTTTTTGTTTGAAGTCGGTTTTTTTTTTGTTAAAAATTTTTTTTTTCATGATTTTCAGTGACGGGTAGACTGAAATTATATCTGTCTAGGGGCAATGTTCTCCCCAATACAAATTAATCAAGCCCAAACACAAGATAACTGCTGGAAATCGTTAAGGAATTCCCTCGATTCGAGGGATTTCTTCGATTTCTCCAGGATCCCAGCATCCGATTTTGACTTCCTGTATATGGGACCACATGGGAAGCACCAGCTTTCAAACAAAAAAAGAATTTTCAAAATCGGTTAACTCCTTCTAGCGATTTGCCGGTAACAAACATAAAAAAAAAAAAAAAAAAAAAAAAAAAACAGACGAATTGAGAACCTCCTCCTTTTTTGGAAGTCGGTTAAAAAGAGAGTACGCACCTAATAAAGAGGTCAGATATGTTTTGCATGTTATTTTTGAACTTTTTGGACATTCGGAATTTTGGAGTTTTGGACTTTAGACTTTTGGAGTTTTGGAGTATTGGAGTGTTGGAGTTATGGAGTTTAGGACTTTTGGACTTTTGGACTTTTAGAATTTGGAGTTTGGGACTTTTGGACTTTTAGAATTTTAGACTTTTAGACTTTGGAGTTATGGCCTTTTGGACTTTTGGACTATTGGACTTTCGAACTTTTGGACTTTTTGGACTTTTGGACTTTTGGACTTTTGGACTTTTCGAGTTTTGGGCGTTTGACATTTTGGACTTTTCGAGTTGGAGTTTTAGAGTTTTAGACATTTAGAGTTTTAGACATTTAGAGTTTTAGAGTTTTATAGTTTTGGACTTAGGAATTTTGAACTTTCGTACTTTGAACTTTTGAACTTTTATACTTTTGGAGTTTTGGAGTTATGGAGTTTTGGAGTTTTGGAGTTTGGGAGTTTGAGGGTTTTGGAGCTTTGGAGCTTTGGAGTTTTGGAGTTTTGGAGTTTTGGAGTTTGGGAGTTTGAGGGTTTTGGAGTTTTGGAGTTTTGGAGTTTTATAGATTTGGAGATTTGGAGTTTTGGAGTTTTGTAGTTTTGGAGTTTTGGAGTTTTGGACTTTTGGAATTTTGGAGTTTTGGAGTTTTGGAGTTTTGGACTTTTAGATTTTGTAGTTTTGGACTTTTTGACTTTGGACTTTTGGACTTTTGGACTATTGGACTTTTGGACTTTTGGACTATTGGACTTTTGGACTTTTTGACTTTGGACTTTTGAACTTTTGAACTTTTGGATTACTAACTCCTATGTATATTTCATGATATTTCTTTCGAAAAATAAGGTCATGCAGAAGTTTCACTTCTTACGTGTGTACAATAGTACATGCACACATTTTTTTAAAAAGGTACCCATCATTTAGTTTGTTACTTATTTTTCATAGGTACATAAAACCACCATAAAAAAGTCACAGCGAAGCGTGGCAGGGTACCGCTAGTAAAATATAAATAAATGCTTACGAAAGCACCAAAGTGTAAAGCAAAGGAGTCCACGTCATAATTTCGTAATAATCTTGTCGACCGTCAAAATTCCGAACGCTCATTTCGCCGATGATGAATTCAACGAATGGTTGTATGGTCGACTGTTAAAACTCCGAATGGTCATTTCGCCGATGATCAGTTTTACGAATGATTGTATCGGGGTACTCTGAGTCGGGGTGTTAACTATTCATTTATTATGGTTAACACCTCGACTCGGATAGGTTAGGTTAGAAGGCTACGGCGGGAGCGAAGCGGAGCGGAGCTTCCGCCATAACCTTCGTGGTTATTTTTTTTTATAACCATCGAACACCAACATTAATTTCACACAGTTTTAATAGTCGACCATACAATCATTCGTAAAACTGATCATCGGCGAAATGACCATTCGGAGTTTTAACAGTCGACCATACAACCATTCGTTGAATTCATCATCGGCGAAATGAGCGTTCGGAATTTTGACGGTCAACAAGATTATTACGAAATTATGACGTGGACTCCTTTGCATAATAAACCTCTAGCTTCATCCACATCACCCCTCCAAAAAATGGGATGTATAAATCACCCTTGGTTATCCTTTTGGGGATAGAGACGTGAATACATTTATATATTATTTACACTACTAAAGTAGCAGACAAGTATTACGATTCACCGGATCTAAAGCAATCAAAGTATTAGAAGATAAGTAAGAAACAGAAAATATTTCATTCGACATCATTTTATCATCCACTTGTATCAATAGGTATAGTAGTTGCAGACATCTGTTGTGTTTTGCTTGTCTCCGTGTGTTCGTTAACCCCTCGTTTAACGCTAAATATACGTTTCCAATACGAAATGCACCTGCAGAGAATATAATACAGAATATTTATAGAAAAAACCTTCCATTTTAGCCCCTCTCTACAAAATAGAGTGCAGAGGGGCTTATGTCAAGACTTTGTCTGTAGTCTGTGACTCTGCATTAAACTACGTAACTAGGTTACGTGGATCATCTGTTCAAAGTTTGAAATAAAACAAAAATGACAACTTCAATGGGATTTAACTTTCACAATAAACGTGTTAGATAGGAGCAGCAAAGAACGATCTCACGGCTTCTTGTTTTTAACGTGAGGAAATTCTCTTGGATGCTACGTCGGATTCTTACCGATTAGCCACAGTATGGTGCTCTACCACTGCCTGTAGCTGGGAGCCCCGGCTAAGGGCTCGGGTCACAGATATCTTTCCGAATTCTGTGATTCGGGTACTGCCAAGCGTCTTTAGCGGTTCCATTGCAGAAATTGTACGGAATGCGGCGCTGTGTAAAAACAAGAAGCCGTGAGACGGTCTCACCCGACTGCCCCTCTCTAAAAAATTTATCCAAAGAGAATATAATCACTACGTTTTATTTATTGTGAAAGTTCAATACGATTGACGTTATCATTTTTGTTTTATTTCAAACATTGAACAGATGGTGTACGTGACCTAGTGACGTAGTTTAATGCGACAGAGTCACAGACGACAGACATAAGTCTCGCCATAAGCCCCTCTGCACTCTATTTTACAGGGAGGGGCTAAAAGCCTTTGAAGACTATTAAAGAAATGTGCGTTTTGAAGTGGCAGTGGGCTGGCCACATCTGTAGGAGAACAGATGGCCGATGGAGCCAGCGAGTTCTGGAGCGGAGACTTGGTAAACGTAAGGTAGGACGACCCCCCGCCAGAAGGAGCAACGACCTAAAGAAGGTTGCTGGGATTGACTGGACATGCAAAGCGCAGGACAGTGTGTTGTGTCGAAATTTGGGAGAGGCCTATGTCCAGCAGTGAACTGCTATAGGCTAAGCTAAATCGATTGATTGATGACTAAAAAAAATCGGTTGTCTGTAAAGTCAGTTTACTAACGATAGTTGAACGTGACAACTCAGACTTAAACGGAACGCCTCAGAGCGAGGTAACGCCGCATATGTAATGTTTTTTCGTGTTGTGCAGCCGGCTCCAGCGAATTATAAGACGTTGTCACGTCAAAAGGTAAATAGGTGGCTGTATGTACTCATAACCTTTGCGTTTTCGGTAGTATTGCAAATTTATAGTGTAAACTGTGAAGTATAAATTAGGTATATTGACATTTGACAGATAACATCCGGAAGCTCCCACGAGAACGAATCTATTATCAACTGTACGTACCTAAATGTGGTCTAGATTGCTGGGATGTGGTTTTTATTTTTATCTTTGTTATTGTCGTATTTACTAGTGAACGCCCACATCTTCATCTGCCTATTAAGTATTTTTATCCAGGTCTTATAAATGAAAGCCTTAATTGAAAATATGTATCTTTATTCATTTGGGTCACAAAGTAACACTTATGAACGTCTAGATTTTCATTTAATGCCAGATTCGCAGTGCAATAGGTAGTGCCTGTGAGGAAGAACCTGACAATAAAACTCACGGCCACTCTTTTCATTATTATCAACGCAAATTCAATTTGTCTGAAGAACTTGTACCTAGCACAGACTTTCTAACAAAATCTGTGGCTTTCAGTAATAAAAACCTCAAGAAAAAAAGATCAAGAAAAAGTTGTAAACACACTTTTTCTTGATCTTTTCCTTTTTCTTCACGTTCTCCTCTCGCCGGTCTGCTGGTAGATATTTCTTACAGAAATAAGCAGTACCATTGTACCTATTTATCCTTTTATAATTGTTATTTTTACTTTCCTAGTGTGTACATAAACGAATAAATAAATAAATAAATAAAAAAACCGGCCAAGCGCGAGTTGAACTCGCCCATGAAGGATTCCGTAGCAGCAAGTAACATCATATAAACGTTCTTGTAGTTCTTTGTAACTTTGGTTGATGTTTTAGCACGTTAGCAGTGGTAGTGATTTTTCTAGGCGAAATTGCGGTTTATGACGTATTAAAAAAAAACTACTGACTATATTTCATTTAAACCAATTTTCTTTAGAAGTTTTTATAGCAATGTACATTATATATATTTTTTAGATTTATCATTCTCTTACTTTAGAAGTGAGAGTGGGGGGACACATTTTTCCACTTTGGAAGTGTCTCTTGCGCAAACTATTCACTTTAGAAAAAAATGATGTTAGTAACCTCAATAGCATTTGCGAAGACCTATCTATAAATACCCCACATGTATGGGTTTGATGGAAAAAGAAATTTTGAGGTTCAGTTCTAAGTATGGGGACCCCCAAAATTTACTGCTTTTTTTCTAGTTATATGCTAAAATCTTAATGAGGTTCACAGAATACATCTACTTACTAGGTTTCAATAGCATAGGTCTTATAGTTTCGGAGAAAAGTGGCAGTGACATACGGACGGACAGACAGACAGACTTGACGAATCTATAAGGGTTCCTTTTTTGCCATTTGGCTACGGAACCCTAAAAAGAGAATGTAAATAAATGTCATAGTTCCATACTTAAATATAGTTGGGGGTACATCCTTCCGAGAACTACAGTGGTAGAAGGTCTTCAGGTTAGGTAGGGACCGAGTAGTTTTAGTTGGTTAAGGGGCGCGTCCGCAAAATGCACAAAAAAGACATTTAGGATTTTGGAAATATTCAAGAAATTACTTCATAAAATGTCACTTAAATGGAACAATGAGACTACATCAACACGGTGCGCTTTTTACAAAACAATTATTTACTTGCGAAAAAACCTCTGAAAATCATCGGAATTTACCTTTGTCAATTTCATTATTTCTGCTATTTCGATGATTTTTAATAACTTTGAGAGGTGTTTTTTCTAATGTAAATAATTATTTTGTAAAAAGCACACGGTGTTATTGTAGTTTCATCTATGTATTAAGAATTTAAGGTTCCATTTTAGTGTCATTTAATGAAGTGAGTTCTTGAATATTTCCAAAATACTAAGTGCATTTTTTGCGGACTAGCCCCATTCGAGAATATTTCCACACAAAAACAAACAAAAAAAGAGAAGCAAGTAAGTATATCAAAGATTTTCTGCTTGACGAATCATATTATTCTAAGTTTGGTACATGACCAAATATGTACGCCAAATTGCCTCACAATGACAAGATATACGTAGGTACATAGTTTAGCGCCCAGATAACGCCACAGTACTTATGAAACGATTATATTTAATTATAATAATATTGCAAACGGAATTTATTTGCATGTTAATATTTGGGTGATATAGAAATACTGGATAGGATATCTTCTCTTTAACTTTTCTTTCTTTACATAGTTTAAAATGAAGTAGCTTTCACTGTACACTACTTAACGGATTTTAATGAAATTTTCAGCTATAGATAAAGTGA
Organism: Miltochrista miniata; assembly: GCA_933228765.1. Lineage (NCBI taxonomy): Eukaryota > Metazoa > Arthropoda > Insecta > Lepidoptera > Erebidae > Miltochrista > Miltochrista miniata. The sequence goes on from OW121769.1 coordinate 12,653,408, forward strand.
ATCAAGAGGAAGGTTTTATGCATAAGGCATAAATATTGTAATAAGTATGTACAGAAAAGCCTAAAATATTTATGTGGCAAACGTTGGGTGCGACTGCCGTTTGCTTTCCAATTCTGTAAGGGCGACTGCGCTTGTCTGTTTCGCGTCGTTGCCTCGTCGTCCGTTGGACAGTAGGTGAGGTTGCTTGGACCCTGTAGATATTTTCGGGCAGCAGGTATTAAAGGCATTGAGTTATTATTAAAGCAGTTTTATATTTTAATTGTGTCAGACCAGAATCTTTCGGAAATGGTGCCTCAATTGCAACAATAAAATGTCAAATTGTACTGTAGCCGACGTTTTTTCTTCGTATAGCGATTTTGTACAGACTTCTGTGAAATAGCAGATACGGATAATCTTTTTTTTTTCTATACTAATAGGTATTATAAAATTTGGTTGTTTGTTTGCATTGAACAAGCTCCGAAACCACTGAACTGATTAGAAAAATAATTTCTGTGATGGGTAGCTACGCTATTCCCGGGGGACATAGACTATATTTTATTCCCGTATTCCCACGGGAACGAAAACCGCGGGTGAAACTATGTGACATCGGCTAGTTACGTATACAAATCCAGCCACATCTAGTGACACGCTATCTTGGTCGTGCTCACGAGTCCGTTAAGTAGTAACAAGGTCTACGCACGAAACGCTATTTGGTCTTCATCTCGGGCCATTTGCGAAAGAAGTATCATATACAGCCAGTGTCAAACTGTTACGTTGTGGCCTCTTTCGGTTAAATTCAAATTTCTTGAGCGAATTCTTTTTAATTAACGATATTACCACACTTTTTTTTATTTAATGAATCTATTTTTTTTTGATGCGCGGTTTTTTATTATTCTTTCTATATTTTTTATCTGTTGCCAGTTCTTATTTGGTGGCCGGATCATGTTTTTTTTTAAATATACAGGCACTGGTCGCTTTAGACTTAAAAATATTGGACCAAATTTTCGAAAATGTGGATGAAGTGAATGTGTGCTTGTCTCAATTTTACTCTACAGAGCAGGTAGTCTCGACGCGTTGTTTAAGATAGGTGAAGGCCATGAGATGTTTTAGGAACACCACACTTAACGTGCAGAATCAGGACGATAAAAAGAAATTTGAGGAGGAAATTGTACAGTATTTTATTATACCTAGGTACTTATCAATTCCTTAGAAAATGTACCTACCTATGACAGGATATTTTTATATCTTTTGGTTATAGATATTTTTGCAGGAATAGACATGTTTTTTTTTTAGAATTTATTCCTTTTGTCTATTTGTTTTATCCACAATCTATTAACAAATTTTCTTTTTTGTAGATCCTAGATTGTATGTGCATTGTGTTGCACACTACAAAATGCTTTAAACTTTATACTTAAATCTAATATTTTACTCATATACTTGTCTTTATTATCAGTGTAGTTACCTACTAGTCTTTACATATATTATCTGATGTAGGTACAGAATCAGGAAGATAAAAAGAAATTTGGCTCTACTAGAGCCTTATCTGTTGCTAAGCCTCTGTATGGATTAGGTGTTTAATAACGAGGCAAGCCTACTACCGTCCCAGGGCACTTGTACAGTTTTTTTTTACCATGTGGAAATCCTACATGGATGCTATGCTGGACTCCTACTGACTAAAACCACACATTGCCTTACAACAGTCTATGGCCGGAAGTCCCGGGTAAGCCCTCGGAAGGATGTCACAGGGTTCCCGGCAGACTTTGGTTACCACCGCAGCCTCGCTTAGATGGTTCGGGTGCTATATCCCGCGCCTGGGGGGTTTGTTCGGGTGTTATACAGTTGGTTGCTATCCCACTACTATGACGGGCGAAGAGACACGCTACCGTCTTGTTCTGCTTCTGTAAGAACGACGCGTAGCCACCTCGCGTTCTCAGGCCCTCGGTCGTGGAGGCCGGTAGTCCTGGGCGTACAGCAGCCGGCGACGACCCCGCCGCCGATTGCCGAACTCGGGAGGGAGAATTCTCTCCCGCTCCCTCCCCGCTGCCTCTTTCTCGAGCATAACATAAGAAAGACGCAGCAGCGTCCCACTTTCCCCCGCTGGAGTCCATGGCCCTCACCATGGTCTCCAGCGTGGGGCACTTTTACAGTACTTAGCTGGCAATGAGTAGGTGTATAAATAACCTCTGCTTACCCTCTCGAAGATAAAGGCGAGATCATATTTGCAATTCTTTTTTATATGATATGACATTAGGCATCGATCACCAAATTGTCGATGGCCGTGCCCGCGAAAGCGGCCGGATGTCTGTGCGTACGACTCTTCGCCGCGTCGAATAGCTAATGATCTGTCAAAAATTTTCTACGAAAGAATTTTCGAGGTATAGCACGGGCCAGATGCATGCCTCGACTGGCCTTGTAGTACAGGTTAGTGACCCTCTTAGTTTAGATACCTGATTCTCTCGCCAAATTCTGCAGCTGAATATCACCAAGTTATGTTTGATAACAGGTATAATTACAGGTTATGGTCCACTTAACAATATTTTCAATTTAGGTGTTGCAGACAGTCTCTTTTGCAGAGCCTGGAGACGGACGAAATTGCCAGTCACATTCTGATCGAATGCCCGGAACTGGCGAGATCGCTTCTGGAAACCGTCGGCAATTTGTAGTCTTCTAGACTTCCTGGAGGAACTGGGACGGCAATGCCACACCACAACCCCGCAAAATTTACTCATTAATTGACGTCGAGTTGCGGAAACCAGCCTGTATAAATCTAGAACTTCTTAGTTCAGCGAGCGACCTCAAATAGGTAGGTACCTAGTGTTTGTAGATTTTGGAAAAAAACCAATAGCATCTGTTGAAGCCTCATCTGTTGGTGGAGTGTGTCCCGAACAAAGGTGTTGAAGTATACGATCGATGGATATTAAGAGTTTCGATAGTATCTAGTAGGTATTCTGGGCAAACCCCTTTCTTAAACTGCTACTCAAATCTTTAAAACGATACTTTAAATTGTGATAGCTCATAGTACCTATAGTACTTACCTGAATCTATTGTAATAATCTTTAGTACGTAATCAGAAGTCGTTATAAGCTCCGGTTACGATGGAGCTGACACGGCTATTTAGGACAACAGCTAAAAATATAAATTAAATCAAAACTGTTAGTGTTTTTAGGCAATTTAAAACCTTATGAGATTTCTGGATGGGTGATCTTACTAACGGGGCCAGACAAATTGGTATGGGATTTGATTCCAGTTTTCTTTCTCTTGGTCATGACCTCGTCCGTTAATCAGCAGGTTCACCCACTTGCAGATGAAACAGGATGGGTCCCCAAAATCTCAGATACAGCCTCGTTGCACAATATAGGTAGGTACGTAAGTACGTATTTGCGTGAAGAAATCCATCCGATTGTGTTTCAGAATATTCATGAACTCAATTAAAATAGAATTGCAACTCTAATGATAGAATACTCTTACCACCCACGATGGGTACTTTACATACGCAGGACATGCTGTAAATGGTATTAAGTATAATGAATTACTCGTTTTTCTAGGAAATGTACTAATAATAAAAGCTTTTACGTAGTGGGTCGGCCCTATGTGGTTTTTCTATAAGGAAAATCATTTTTCAGGAACCTTACCAAAATATAACACGAAAGCAACATAAATAAATAAATATTGTTGTTAGGTGATATCACCCAGGTGATTTATTTCCGAGGTGATCAAAGTAGTCTAATCAATTCCACTTTGTTCACCTAGGTGATATCACCCAGGTGATTTATTTCCGGGATGATCAAAGTAGTCTAATCAATTCCACTTTGTTCACCTAGGTGATATCACCCAGGTGATTTATTTCCGAGGTGATCAAAGTAGTCTAATCAATTCCACTTTGTTCACCTAGGTGATATCACCCATGTGATTTATTTCCGGGATGATCAAAGTAGTCTAATCAATTCCACTTTGTTCACCTAGGTGATATCACCCAGGTGATTTATTTCCGAGGTGATCAAAGTAGTCTAATCAATTCCACTTTGTTCACCTAGGTGATATCACCCAGGTGATTTATTTCCGAGGTGATCAAAGTAGTCTAATCAATTCCACTTTGTTCACCTAGGTGATATCAACCAGATGAAAAAAGTGGAATAATCCGGATTTAGGACATATCTTACTCATATACTTATTTATACTAATATTATAAAGAGGAAAGATTTGATTGTTTGTTTGTTTGCATCGAAAAGGCTCCGAAACTAATGGACCGATTTGAAAAAAATCTTTTACTGTTGGGAAGCTATACTGTTTGCGGTGAACATAGGCTATATTTTATTCCCGTATTCCCACGGAAACGGGAACTACGCGGGTGAAACCGCGTAATGTCCGCTAGTATTATAGTAAGAAGTAGATACTTACTACTAACCATAAATAATATATACTTAGATCTACCGTTTTACCAGTTGGGAACTTTCCTCAAATTTGTACGAATTTGTTATCTTACTGTTGGCCTATGGTTGGGAGCCCCGGGTAAGCCCTCGGAAGGATGTCCCAGGACTCCCAACCGACCTACGGCTACCACTGCGGCCTCGCCTAGGGGGTGGTTCGGGTCCTATCCCGCGTCTTTGGGGGGGTTTCGGGTGTGTTCCCGCTTCTAAGGGGGGTGCGTGAATCCCTCACGTCATGGTGCTGTCATGGGCCTGCTTCTGTAAAGACGGTGAGCGACCCTCTCACCGTCCTCAGGCCCCCGGTCATGGAGGCCGATAGTCTTCGGTAGTCGGTTGCCTTCTGCCGGGAATCCTGGGATATGTGAGGGCTTTACCATGGCTTATTTGGAACTTTCGACCTTAGATAGCATAAGCTATATTTATTGCATGAAATCAAAAATAATGAATAGTAAGTACTACAATACATGGCAGATGGACCAATGACCTGAAAAAGGTTGCAGGGTCTGACTGGATGCGGAAGGCGCAGGACCGTGTGTTGTGGCGTGATTTGGGAGAGGACTGCGTTTTTTTTAATATTCAGCTCGCCAAATTGAGGTCGCCACCAGCCTGATGGAAAGCCGTGGCGCATCTAGCGATTGGGGGCCACTTCTGACAGTGGTCCTTAAGTTGGCGGCCCTGTGATGTGCCTCTTCACGCTCCTCCTGAAGAACCCGGGATTGTAAGATGAGGGAAACACGTGTGCGGGCAGGTCGTTCCAAGTTTTTATAGTTCGACCGAGGAACGATGTTTTGACGTCCAGGAGTGAACTGCCCTAGGCTGATTTGATTGATTGAAGTACTACATAATATGACGTCAATACTATGTACCTAGTACCTACTAACCAAAATTCTGAAAATTAATTAGTATTAGGAATTACTAAAATCATTAATAATAATTGTTGATAATTTCCTTAAACCACCACTTTAATGAATGGGAATGATTACGATATTTAACCTCTTATGGGCAAATTTTAATGAATTAGGTATGTTACCATTTACTTAAAATTAGCATTATAATATGTTATCCTTATAAAGCAAATGAACATTTTGTAATAGGTATCATATAATTGACTAATTAGTCGAAATAGGTACTCAATTCCATAATTATTAATCTCATATAAGTATAGGGAGGTTAGTAGGTAATACCAACTCGTAGTGACTCACTTAACTATCAAACCCAACTAGAAATTTTTATGGTAGACTTGCGGTCGTCACGCGGTTTCACCCGAGGGCATACCCAGGACTCCCAGCTATAGGTAGATGGTAGAGCACCGTGTGGTTTTAGACTGTAGAAGTCCGGCATAACATCCGTGAGGATTTACACTCGACAAAAAAGCATATAAGCCGGTTTAGGCGGAATTTTTAAAAATTATTGCTAGATTATATTTGTTTTTTTGTTTGTTTGTTTGTAACGAATAGGCTCCGGAACCACTGGACCGATTTGAAAAATTCCTTTACTGTTGGAAAGCTACACTCTTTGCGGTGAACATAGGTATATTTTAGTCCCGTATTTCCACGGGAACGGGAACTACGCGAGTGAAACCGCGTGACGTCCTCTAATACAAAATAAAACTATTCCAACCCATCTTCGTTGTGACGATTATGTTATTTGTGACCTTACTTGACAAGCTTATGTCCATCTGATAATATTAATAATAATAAACTTTATTGAGAGTCTATATTCCAGTATTCTTAACAAATATAACACTGATGTTCACACTAGGATACCCTGTGTCGTGAAGACACGTCTCTTTCGCTAGACACAATAAATTAATCTAAACATTTTGTTTTTTCATTTTTACCCACGACGGAACGGAGACGGTATATGCGTTTGGGTGGTGAGCATGTTTGTCTGTTTTCGTTTTCACTGTTGAAAACAGACAAGAGTTTGTGCAAACACATACTGCCATTTTTCTCCAAAACTACTGGTCGGATTTTAATACAGTTTTTACAAATTATGAGTTAGTATCAGCCTATATTTTGATTAATCGATTAGTTACTGATTTAATTGATTGATTATAATAATACTCTCTTTATTGAACAAAAAATAAATGTGCACAATTCACATTTTTACAAAAATAATATATATGCCAGTCAGTTTAAAATCAAACAGTCGTATATATTTACAGAATAATTTCAATCGTTATCGAGTGAAGTTCTAGAAGGTACTTAACGTAGGTAAGATGTATTGTTTGTGAACGTAATGAAGATACAAATGCATATTCATCGAGACCTACAACAAACAGGTCAGGAGACGTTCGCTAGCACTTGAGTGGTATATTATTCTTGAATATCGTTGATTAGTTCATCAATATTCTATTTGTTTGAAAGTCATCTATGTTGACGATCAAATTTAAAATATTTTGGGAAAGGTCAAAGAGTATCTTTAATCGGCGAGCATGTATAAAAACACTTATTATGTGCTCTTCTTTTTTCCTTGAGGGAAAATCCATCATGGATGCTATTCCGGACTCCTACTGACTAAAAAATCTTACGTAACGCCCAACAACCTATGGTTGGTAGCCCCAGGTAAGCCCTCGGAAGGATGTCCCAGGACTCCCAACAGAGTAGCAGCTCTTCAAATTAACCCCAGCTCTACTTTTTGTTCCCGAAGTACACTTGCCAGGCAGAAGTGTTAGTCTCATGTTATATATTATAAATAATTATAATTATAATTGGTTCTTATTAAAACTCTTTCAAATTATAATTATAATTATAATTATAATTATAATTTGAAAGGGTTTTTATAATTATAATTATATTATTATATTTTTATAGTGGAAAGAATCTTAGACAGAACCGATTTTCTGATATAAAATTAGAACAGTCTGTCTCGCATAATATCCTCCTCTTAAAAGCCCTGGTTCTTTATGCTGAGCGCAATAAGAAGAAGAAGATGCGCGTCATTGAACCGCCAACTTGAAAATAATAATTTGTAATTGCATAATAGGTATTACTCTACTAAGTACTTCATTTTATTTCTGCATTAGAGGGCGTCACGCAGTTTTACCCTCGTAGCTCCTGTTTCCGTGGGAATACGGGAATAAAATATAGCCTGTGTTCACCGGGGCGAGTGTAGCTTCTCAACAGTGAAAGAGTTTTTAAAATCGGTCCAGTAGTTTCGGAGCCTATTCGATGCAAACAAACAAACAAACAAACAAACAAACAAACATACAAACAAACAATTAAATCTTTTCTCTTTATAATATTGGTATAGATGTACCTACTTAAAAATCAAAAAATGTGGAACCAATACGTACGTAGTACTTAACTAAATATTTAATCTGTGCCAATAGGCAATCCGACTATATTATTTTGCCAAGTTCTTTTATAGACACAAGATCAACTAGGTATATTTTGGAAAATATTTTGCGTCTGAAGAACAACTTGGAAGTTGTCTAGACAGAGCTGTGATTTAAAAAGAAATAAATTGCGCAACTGTATTCCTCATTAACTGATAAGGGAAAGCGCATTACTTAATTGTTGGATGGGTTCACGAGAGGAATGCTAATAGGATGCGCGGGCGCAATGATCGTTATCCACATGCTAATTGTGGTAGACACCTGGTGGTGAATCAACTGGAAAGTGTGACATTTGAATGTTTTTACCTTTATCTGGGGATTTCATCTCATCTTAGCGTATATTCCCGGATAGGTCCAAAGCAAAGAGTCTGTTACTTTTTTTTAGTAAGAGTTAGGGGCGGCTGTACTGCGGCTTAAATCCCGCAGAAACACCGCCCCTGGACCCGACGGCATTCTAGGCCGAGTGTGTCCTGGCTCTCGAGGAGCTTGGGCCTCGACTAATAGGGCTTTTAGCGCATGCCTCGAAAAAGGCCAGTTTCCCAAGGTCTGGAAGACAGGGAAACTGGTCTTGATCCGAAAGGCAAATTCCCCATCAGGGTACCGGCCGATCGTGTTGCTCGACGAGATGTGCAAGCTCTTTGAGCGCATTATTGCACAGCGCCTCGTCGGGCAATTCGCCTTCAACACCCTGCCATGGAGCTGCGTAAGGGAGGCGCTTATTTACCATGGAGTGCCTCCCTACCTCCGTCGTATTGTCGGGGCCTATCTCTCCGAGAGGGCCATAACTTACCCGAGCTGGCTAGGGATGTGTCGTGCAGTGTTCCACAGGGATCGGTATTAGGGCCGCTCCTGTGGAACATCGGTTACGACTGGGTGCTGCGTGGTCCGATGCTCCGAGGGGTCAGCGTAACTTGTTACGCCGACGACAGCCTGTTACGGCGCGGGGAGCAACGCACTGTGACGCAGCACTAAAGGCCACGGCAGGGGTTGCTCAACTCGTGGGTCGGATACGGCGGCTGGGTCTCCAAGTCGCCCTCCACAAATCCGGGGCTCTGTGCTTCCACGGACCTCGGAAGGGGTCACCTGCGGGGTCCAGCCTGCGGGTAGGGGGCGTCAGCATCGGCATCGAGCCTTTGATGAAGTATCTGGGGCTCGTACTCGATGGCCGGTGGAACTTCGGACATCACTTCCGAAGTTTGGTCCCAAAACTGAGGGGGTCATCAGCCGCACTAGCGCGACTGATGCCTAACATTAGGGGGTCCAGCGCTCCCTACAGGAGACTGTACTTGGCGATCGTGCGAAGTATGGCCCTATAAGGGGCCCCCGTATGGGCGGAGACCCTGACGGCCAGCAATGTGGCTAGACTGCTGAGCCCGCAGAGGACGATGGCCATCAGGGTGATAAGGGGATACCGCACGATCTCCGGTGAGGCATGTCTCCTAGCCGGGACCCCTCTATGGGACCTGGAAGCGAGAGCCCTTGCGTCACTGTTTAGATGGCGCAAAGAGGCGCTGGAGCGGGGCCAAAGGCGTGCATCTCGAGAAATCGAGGCCCAGCTGTCCCTGCTTTACCAGGAAACCGTGGAGATATGAAAGGTATGACTTGAGCAACCAAAGGGGGGATTCGCCACAATCGCGGCCGTCAGACCGGTCATGGACGAGTGGCTGGAGAGGAGACACAGTGCTCTCTCCTACCGGTTGACACAGATACTTGCCGGGCACGGTAGCTTCGGTAGATATCTGTGGCAAAAACACCGGGAAACCACGGCCGAGTGGCAGCACTGCGAAGACCGCAGCGATGACACGGCGCTCCACACGCTGGTGTAGTGCACGGCGTGGGCGCATCAGCGCCAGGTCCTCTTGGTGGGTCTGGACGTGGATACTCTCTCGCTCGAGACCATGGTGCGAGCCATGCTCTCCAGCGGGAGTAAGTGGGACTACGCCGCCTCTTTCTGCGAGCAGGTCATGCTCATGAAAGAGAAGGCGGGGCGGGAACGGGAGAGAACTCTCCCACCCGAGTTCCGCAGTTGGCGGCTTGGGCGCCGACGACGTGTCTTCGCCGAGGACTATCGGCCTCCATGACCGGGGGCCTGAGGACGGTGAGAGGGCGGCTTACCGTCCTTACAGAAGCAGGCCCATGATGGCAGCGTGACGTGAGGAACTCACGCACGCCCCCCTTAAAGTCAGGATCACACCCGAAACCCCCCAAAGACGCGGGATAGCATCCGAACCACCCCCTGGGCGAGGTCGCAGTGGCGGCCGTAGGTCTTTTGGGAGTCCTGGGACATCCTTCCGAGGGCTTACCCGGGGCTCCCAACCATAGGCTGTTGGGCGTTACGTGAGGTTTTTTTCCATGAGGATTTTCCCTCACGTTAAACAAAAAAAGGGCGAAGGAGCAGGGCGCAACTTAGGTATATCTCTTTACAGTTGATTCATTGAATATGTATCGAATTTTAATCGTTACATATAGCATTCGTTAAGAATTCTTATTGCACCGTGACCTTATTGAATATGTTGACTCGCAGAAGTCTTTCAAATAAATCTAGTCGGAATTCAAATAATATGTATACTCATTATGTGATTAATTTACCTGCTTTTTATTTACTTACTTATCCTAATGACTTTTTAGTTACTGGTAGCCAGAACTATCGTCTAAGCGTGCCATCCGAAGCACGGAAAGCTAGTAAATGCGTACCTAGTCGCCTAAGTTCTTCAATATGGACGCTACATTACTGGAAACCGGGCCTTATAGCTTAACTCAAATTGTCATCTAAAGCATGGAAAGCTATTAATTTTTTTAGCCCCTCTCTATAAAATAGAGTGCAGAGAGGCTTATGTCGAGACTTTGTCTGTAGTCTGTGACTCTGTTGCATTAAACTACGTCACTAGGTCACGTGGATCATCTGTTCAAAGTTTGAAACAAAACAAAAATGACATCGTCAATCGGATTGAACTTTCACAATAAACGTATTAGAGAGGGGCAGTCCGTTGAGAACGATCTCACGGCTTTCTTGTTGTTTTGTTGTTACATTTGATATTGCACAGGTTAGGTTGTCAGCAAAAGTACGAATCGGCATTATGTCTACTACTAAACTTCAACTTGAAATTGTCATGTTTCAAGTTACGAACAAACTATAAATAGCCTAAAATCACGACAAATTAGTCATTTGGTGTGCAGCAGAGGCGTGGGAAATACCAGCATTAGTCGATTCCCGTGGTCGAATGAGTGTTTCTAGCAAAATGCACAATGCGAGATCACAATATACAGATTCTTAGAAAGCTGTATTCACGCTGATTCGTCTTAGCGAGATGTGTAATGTGAATTTTGAGAGATTGGCTACGCGCCGAAACTTAAGATTCATATTTATTTATTTATTTACCTATGTAAAAACTTTATGCACTTATTCGTACAGAGGTGGATGCCATAGGCATTTTCTGCCTTAGGATACCAACCAACCCTAGAAACCTAAGTATTTTTTTAAAAGCCAACCTTAGAAGTCATATGTCATAGCTTTTTTAAATGGGGTCACTAAGATGGCATACAAGCATTACATTACAAGCACTATATCGATGGTTTGCAACATTAGGCTGCTACACTCGCACTGCCTACCCTATAAATGTCTCTTTGCTATGTTGTCTCCAAATATGTTGACATGTTTTTTTTTTGCCAAAAGCTGATAATGATCTGACGGTAAGTATATTACCGTTAGATCATTATCATCTCAATAAAAAAAATGAAAAATTTGACTGCCTCTGTGGCGCAGTCGGTAGTGATACCGCCTTCTGCGCCGGGGGTCCTAGGTTCGATTCCCGAGTCAGTTCAAATATTATTTGTGTGATCCACTAATGTTTGTTTCGAAGTTTGGGTGTTTTCTATGTATAATATATGTATGTATTTAGAAATATATAAGTATGTCTATTAGTCGTCTAGATCCCATAGCACAAGCTTATATTAGCTTAATTTGGGCTAGATGATGTTGTGTGAGATTGTTCACAAATATTTATTATTATTATCTCAGACGAGTTGACGCCTTCTACTTGAACCTCCCGCAAAGATCGTGACAACATTCTTTTGTGATTCAAAAGGCAATTAGAAGGCCTTATTTTATGTATGGAAATCCCATCTTATGTCATACTGGACTCGTACCTACCGACTACAACCTCAATCACGGTCCTTACATAGTCATCTTTTCTCGTCCATGTATTCGTGCCATCGAGCAGGTCATGCTCGTGAACGGAACGGGAGATAACTCTCCCACCCGAGTTCCGCAGTCGGCGGCTTGGGCGTCTCCGACGTGTCTTCGCCGAGGATTATCGGCCTCCATGACCGGGGGCCTGAGGACGGTGAGAGGGTTGCTCACCATCCTTACAGAAGCAGGCCCATGACGGCAACGTGACGTGAGGGATTCACGCACGCCCCTTCCGAAGACTTACCCGGAGCTCCCAAACATGGGCTGTTGGGCGTTACGTGAGGTTTTTTAGTCGGTAGGAGTCCGGCATAGCATCCATGAGAATTTTCCTTCACGTTAAAAAAGAAGTCGTCTTTTCTCAAGTCTTTCGAGAGAAGAACTTGGCAGTGCAAACTCACGGTGACCCTTTTGTAATGATAATCTTTGAGTTTCCGAAGAACCGCGGCTTGATTTGCGTACCGTACACCTTCAAGGTGTGAGGTACAGCTACAGTATCTTGTGACAACACAAACAATGATCTATAACATATATGTATATGATGGGCTGTGCACGTGTGTGAGACTATTTCTCACGGTAACTGTTTACCGGAATGTGTGAGATGATCTGTGATAGGGTTGCTACCTCTCTTCTATTATAATATATCAAAATTGTTTATAATATTCGACTGCTGAAGGGAGGCCTCTGTTTGGGAGGGTGATTTTCCTCATAACAGTGTTCAGATGGGTTGGTACAGGGTTTTATTTCGGACTTCCTTTTTCTTCGTGATGAGCTCGTCTGTTAATCAGTAGTGGCACCACAAATGAAGGGAGGATGACTCTGGTCGCCTTTTACGACTTCCACGGGATATTTTTACGGAGTTATGATATTAGTTATCTCTCTCGTGTGGTATAAATTGAAGTGATAACATATTCTGTTCTGTAACCTGTGTTTACCCACTGCAATGTCTGTATGCAGAAATGAGATGGAGAACAAATGTGTCTCGTCATGATAAGAATGTGTTTCTTTGTAGTGGGAAGTGGCTAGCTGGTAAAATTTTACTTTTCACCTTAATCTGCAACATTGACACAGATCATTTATCAGTGCGTTGTTTAATTTGTTAGTAAAATTCACAATCCTGTCGTGTGACAGCCCTAGCGTTATGCAGAATCAACTTGCGGGCATCGCAAAGGGAACACCTGAGCTACGAGTGAATAAACATCCTCTGTACACTGAATCTAAATAGGTATCGCACATTTAAGTACTAATTAGAAACTAGAATTTCTATTCTTCGATTTTGTAAAACCTACAGTCACTCATTAGATTTTGACTTGGAGAAATCATAAGTTTAAAATTTCGCAAATTAAGTTCTGAACTCAGTAATAAACATTTTGGACATTTTTTTTGTAAACATCGTGGTTATAAATACAGCTAAAAATAATATAGGCATGTTTGTTTTTTGACGTGACAACGTCTTATAATTCGATGGAGCCGGCTGCGCGCACGAAAAACATGACGTATGCGGCGTTACCTCGCTCTGAGGCGTTCCATTTAAGCCTGAGTTGTTCCGTTCAACTATCGTCAGTAAACCGACTTTACTGCCAACCGATTTTTTTTGTGTGACATGGGGCTTTACATAAAATTTCAGGGCCTAGCCAGCCGCACCTAAAATGGTGTACCTGCTGACGAAGAGATGAGGTCATGGCGAAGAGAAGGAAATCTCGGAACAAAACGCTGCACCACAGTAAGTCCTATAACTCTTCCACGCTGTCGAAAATTACACAAATTTTCACCCACATCAAGTAGAGGAATGTGTTTTTTTTTTGTTTACGTGAGGTAAAATCCTCATGGATGTTATGCCGGACTGCTACCGACTAAAAAACCTTACGTAACGCCCAATAGCCTGTGGTTGGGAGCACCGGGTAAGCTCACGGAAGGATGTCCCAGGACAGAGGAATGTGTTATTCTAATTTGATTGATAAGATAAGTAATCATGTGTATGTACAAATGTCCAATACATACATTATCCCCGAAGGAGTAGGCAGAGGCATATTATACAAGTATACTAGTTGCTGCTCGCGGCTTCGCCCGCGTGAAATTTGGTTCTCGTTCCTGCTTTCCATGGGAACATATTCCCGGAATGAAAAGTAGCCTATGTGTTATTCCAGACTATAATCTACCCTGGTACCAAATTTCAGCCCGATCCGTTCAGCCGTTAGAGCGTGATTGAGTAACAAACATCCAAACATTCAAACATCTAAACTCTAAACATCTTCACAAACTTTCACATTTATAATATTAGTAGGATTACTTTATAGGTAAGTGGTCACTCTGGTCACCCGTCCGAGTGCCAGCTACAGCGAAAATTTGCTTAGATCGTTAACAGTCATTTTTTAACGTGAGGGAAAATCCTTCATGGATGTTAAGCCGGACTCCTGCTACCGACTAAAAAACCTCACGAAACGCCCAACAGCCTACGGTTGGGAGCCCTGTGTAAGCACTCGGAAGGATGTCCCAGGACTCCCAACTGACCTACGGCTACCACTGCGGCCTCGCCTAGGGGGTGGTTCGGGTGCTTGGGGGGGGGGGGGGCGTGCTGAGTCTGCGAAGCCATTTATTTATGTGCACAAACCGTATTGTATTACGTAACAGGTACTAGTATTTAGGTATTGTACATATCACAATACCTAACATACCTCCTACTCATTATCTCTATATAAAAGTATAAACGCGTTATCTCAATCTCAAGATAAAACCAGCCGCAGAAATTTCACTAATATATAATCCTAGAAACAATTCATTACAATAATCTTCACGACACATGAGTAATAAACAAAACGATCAACGCTCGAGTATAAAACAAACAAAAGAGCAATTATATCTCATTTGACGACGCGCGTGCGCTGCACGGCGGTAGCGTACGACAACATAAACTTCAACTCGTATTTAACAAAAATGCACCTTATGTTTTAGGCGGTAAGGAACAATTGCCCGCAAATATGTGTTGGTAATCGTGTATAGATGCTCACGCAGCCAGCTAACAGCCAATGACCGGGCTTTCACCGACGTCCATCTTTGCTGTGATTTTGTTTTTCAAATTAGAACGCCCAATGTTCGTGAGATGTGATTGATCGATCATTGTAATATTGGTGTTTTTGAATATGACTGGTAATTATGAAAGTTTTGACAAAAAAAATTGAAAAGATAGACAAATATCTAACTAAAAGCACTGGGATAATAGGTAGGTACTTACCCCTTTTTCAATAGCGGAATTTCACCAAATTTGTGACACGGCTGGCATGACTATAACTTACACACCTACACAGCTGTAAATAGCCAGAAAACCTGGTATATCCTCTTAAGGACCTCTCTAGTAAACAGCCGCGGCCATCAAACTTGGCGACCCCAGCCAATATTTGGTGGGTTAATATCCCTATCACATAGAAAACATTCCATCAAGGCACGCTGGCTTTGACAACGAGTTCAAGCTCAAAAAGGCAACACTGTATGTTTCATTTTATGACACATAAAATGACTTATATGTTTTGTAAATCAAACTACTTCTATAAATTTTATTTAGGCCCGCAGGTCATCACTCCAAGACCCTTACGGCTTACAAAAGGCGGAGATACAAGATTTTGCTGACCATGGTCTGAAGCTAAAGATTTTCCACAGCTAGGGTTATTTCAGGTCACATCGCAGCATTATAATACATCCTTAGGTAGGGATACCCAAAATATGTAATGCGATAACATGTATTTTATGAATGCAGTTCCATAAAGATTTGGAATTATGTTTCCGTCGTATCATGTGGTACCGCATTAAGTTGAATAAGTAGTTACCAAAAGCATCTCGTAATTTTACAAATACACACCTTTAAAAATATGGGTTCCTAAATTTTAATGAACAGAGTAAGTTAAGTAATATTTACTATAAAGTCTTGGGATATCCTTCCGAGGACTTACCCGGGGCTTCCAACCGTAGGCTGTTGCGCGGGATACGTGCGGTTTTTTAGTCGGTAGGAGTCCGGCATAGCATCCAAGCTGGATTTTCCATCGCGTTAAAAAAAAAGTTTCAAAGAAAATAGAGCACAAAATAAAATGCTTTTCAGTCATTCAACCGCGAGATAGGTACAGGTACTTTTGCAAGCTTTTACAGGAGCGACAATTTTACGAGTATATGAACAAATGTGTTGGTAAATAGCTCTAATTGCATAATGAGCATAACTATATCTCATAAACTATCGCTTTCTATGCACCGCGCCGTGAAGCCAACTGTAATAAGTGGTAAATAATAAAAACTGCTATTATTACGTTAGGTTTTCAATCTCGGACTCGCTACCGTGACGGACGGACTGTCGGTGCTTGCTTGAAACATATACTATTGACTAACTAACTGTATGTAGAGTACTATACGAGGATAACTTCTTCATTAGATCAGCTGAATTTTCTTTGCTGAAGCTGAAAGAATGATCAGCTACTGCTGGGCTTAGACATATTCCAAAGATTGTCATACATAGTCTTGAGTTTTGTGCTTGCGTCCAGGCTTTTTTGATTATTATTATGTTTATCTTGCGGGAGGCCTGGCCAATGCCATAGTCCAAGGTAGTACCTTTCGACCTCATTGGCTGCCAGTTCTACGAGCTGTGTGTCCGCTCACTGCTACTTGAGTCTGACAATTCTTTTGAAAATGTCTTCTTTCAAAAGGGCTCGTTACGAATTCAAACACAATATCCTGTCAGATAGACACTCCAAAAAATAAGCTTCATTGATCTTTGGATGACAAGTTCCTCAGAGAAAACCATTGTCAAGGGTCACTGGCAACTAAAATTAGTCAAAACCAGGCTCTAAGGACATTGTTATATTTTTAACTGAAAGATTTTTCGTAGCTTCCCGAAGATGCCCGTATTTCAGTTTTATTTTGACTGCCTCTGTGGCGCAGTCAGTAGTGATACCGCCTGCGGCGCGGCGCTGGAGGTCGTGGGTTCGATTCCCACCGGAGACTGTATTTGTGTCACCCATAAATGTTTGTCCAAGAGTCTGGGTGTTTCTATGTATAATATGTATGTATTTAAATAAAAAGTATATAAGTATTATTATCCGTGGTCTGATACCCATAACACAAGCAGGTTGTTCCTAGCTTACTTTGGGATCAGATAGCGTTGTGTGAAATATCCGTGAATATTTATTTATTTATTATTTGAGATTAACAAGAGAAAAAGAAAAACAATGAATGAGTTTGTGAAATCAAGAAATTAAATCAGGCTGTCGCTCCCCAATGCCGACGTAGACCTGTCGCAATCATTTTTGTTAAGCCTTTGGCTGTCCTGTACGGCTGTACCTTATTCACTAGACGGCTTAATAACAACGGGATGTACATAATTCACTAGGCAGCTTAGTTACTATAGCATTTTTGTTTTATTTAGCTCTCCATTATAATAACAACGCCCACCTGATGGAAAAGCAGAATCTTAATGTTGGGAATTTCCACGCATCGCTTGAAGAACCCGGGGTTATAAGAGGAGAAGAGAACGAGAGAAGGACCTCAAAAACCTTTCAAGACATTCTTCTTTTTGCTTCGATCTCCAGCAGTCAGCAGGTGCACTACTTGCAGGTAGGGCTGGTTTGGGTTCCGAAGATCTTGATAGGGCCCTACCACACCCAGCTATGTACATAGGATTAATTATACGTCCTCTACCTAAACTTATCTACATCAGATTAACACATTCAAGAACTTGATTATGACTTACTTAATTACTTTATAACAAAGTGCATGTTAACATGAATGTGTTAATTAACTTACTTTAAAACTAGTGATCTTTTTTTTTACTTTATAGTAAATCACGTAGCTTATGGTACGATTTTTTTTACCTGAAAAAAATTAATCCGGAGATCAATTTCTCACGGACTTTTAAATATTTAGGAAGCTCGTATAGATGACGCTTCATGGAAAGCTTTGGAGACATCTTGCGAATTGAAGACGACCTTCACAATCCCTAAGATCAGTAGTTTTTTTATTAGTTACTAGCTGACCTGCGCAACTTCGTTTGCGTGATAAATGAAGAACCGCTCGACCGATTTTGTACAAACTTCACATAAACCATCTACTAAATAGTCCAAACAAACCCTAAACATTTCGTTTGGATAGGTGGGCCCGTTCTTGAGTTATAAAATTACAACGAAAAGTGGCATTGATTTATATATATAGATAAATTGGCTTCAGCGGTTTGGCGAGTTGCATTCTCTACAACTCTATTAACTAATATATTTCTAATGTACTTAATTAAATAATTATGTGAAACTAGCTGATGCCCGCAGCTTCGCCCGCATAAAAATTGTTCCTTAGTAGGAACTTATTCCCGGGATAAAAAGTAGCCTATGTGTTATTCCAGACTATAATGTATATCTGAACCAAATTTCAGCCCGATCCGTTCAGCCGTTTGTGCGTGAAAGAGTAAAACACATCCACACTGACAAACTTTCGCAATTATAATATTAGTCAGATACTTAATACCTAAGTCGTAAGTGGTTATGTTACATTGCCCTGCTATAATTCTTAATATCATAATTTATTTTATATGATTCTTTTTCTATATCCAAACAGTTCCTTAACTTTTGACTTCAGCTTCATTTTACACTTTATTTTATTATCATCCCTCAATAAATCAAAGGTACTTAAGTTGGTGGGCCAATCATGGACATTACGCTGGACTTAAGGAGCCTATGGTTAAATAAGAAACAAGTGTATTGACAGAGAGTAATCCATCGCCGCGCCGTTGCTACCGACGATTCAATGCTTTTCGATGTGCTTCAGGTGTTGAGCAGAAGAATTTAAAATCTTATTAATATCTTAATTTTGACTACGATTCGTCAATGGAATTACAAAATTACCGATAGATAATGGGCATATTTACATAACTGTTTGTTCTCGACAATAATAATTATATCAATGTTATCAAAGCCGGTAATTCGAAGTAATTCCGAGATCTCACGTAAGTGATTCTACTCAGTTTTATTAGATACCAAAAGGAGTACCTTACCTAGCAAATGAACAGTCCAACAGCATTGGTGAAATAAACTGACCAGACCAGACACTATCTTAGCCCTCGTAGCTTTGCGGACTCAGTGTTCTGTAAACGATCACTGTAGTAAGCAACCTTTGCTAAGCTAAATCCTCGGATTGGTAGCTACTTTGTGTCATATCATTTGCAAGCGTTTTCGAGCTTCGAAAGGCACGTTAAGCCGTTTTTCACAAAGCGGTTATGTCAAACAACGTTTCATGGTGGTGGAAAAACGGCCCTGCGCCCGATGGACTGATCACCTGGAGAAGGTCACAGGGTGGGAATGGATGCTGAATGTGCAGCAGGACCGTATCTTGTGGCGTAGGTGAATTTGAAAGAAAGAAAAATGGTTTATTTTGTTCTCAGCAAGGACACAATAAAAGTAATCTATACTAATAAAGAGGTAAGATTTGATTGTTTGTTTCTTTGTTTGCATCGAATAGGCTCCGAAACTACTAGACCGAATTGAAAATTTTTTTCACTGTTAGGAAGCTACACTCTTTGCGGTGAACATAGGCTTTATTTTATTCCCGTATTCCAACGGGAACGGGAACTACGCGGGTGAAACTGAATGATGTCCGCTAGTACATGATATAGTGAACAAGTAACATTGATATCCCCACATGAGACAAAATTGGTCCCTAGCTCAGCTTTGATGCTACTTCGCGTAATTAGCGAGTTAGCGCTGGTATCTTGCTATTTTTTTTACGTGAGGGAAAATCCTTATGGATGTCATGCCGGACTCCTACCGACTAAAAAACCTCACGTAACGCCCAACAGCCTATGGTTGTGAGCCCCGGGTAAGCCCTCGGAAGGATATCCCAGAACTTTTTTGATATACAAACTTATTGATATTTGGAGTTCAGCAGTGAATTGGTATAGGCCAATTTGATTAATAACCATGAATTCTCAATTTGTTCCTATTTATATATTCATTTATTATGATCGTACGCAGCTTTCTTTATGTGCAAATTAAATGGTTCCCTTCGCGTCTGCCCTGACCCGAACCTCTGATCTTGTTTATATATTACGGACTTGTTTACTTCATCAATGCGTTACTTACATAAAGGTATCGTAATTTCCTTGTTAATAAAAAGTATTCACGCTTTATGGCGCCTGTGGCTTCTCCCGCGTAAAAATCTTCCCGTTCCCGAATCTCATTGGAATTTATTCTGGGTATAAAAAGTAGTAGGTACTGCGTTATTCCAGACTTTAATTTATCCCTGTACCAATCGCAGAAGACTATCGGCCTCCATGACCGAGGGCCTGAGGACGGTGAGAGGGCTGTTTATCGTCCTTACAGAAGCAGGCCCATGACGGCAGCGTGACGTGAGAGATTCACGCACGCCCCCCTCAGAAGCGGGATCACACCCGAAACCCCCCAAAGGGAAAGCACCGAAACCACCCCCTAGGCGAGGCTTAAGCTTTTTAAGCTGCCCATATAGTCTTCAACTTGGCTTAACTATCATGTTATTGACAACCGGGATCGACGGCTTAACGTGCCTTCCGAAGCACGGAAACTTTATCACAGAAATGGTCACGCATTCAAGGATCAGCCTTAGCGTAAGATTACTGAATCGAAGGTGCTACGAGTGCTTTTTGTCAATAAAAGGTATTTATAATATGAAGACCCTACCAAGATCATCGAAGCCCAAGTCAGTCCCACCTGAAAATGATGCAGCTCCTGACAAATAAACGAGGTCATGGTGAAGAAAACGAAAACTGGCAACAACGCCCCTTACCAACATGCCTGCTAATAACTTCAGAAAAGATCCTCAATGGTAAATACTAAGATTCCATCCATACAAAACAAGAAGCCGTGGGACGGTCTCACCCGACTGCCCCTCTAACGTTCATTGTGAAAGTGAAAGTTCAATCCGATTGACGTTGTCATTTTTGTTTTATTTCAAACTTTGAACAGATGATCCACGTGACACATTGACGTAGTTTAATGCAACAAAGTCACAGACTACAGACAAAGTCTCTCGACATAAGCCCCTCTGCACTCTATTACATAGATAGGGGCTAAAACTAATGTTTGTGGACAAGACAAAAGACTAAAACTATTGTAATGAAGTAATCGTTTGCGATTGCGTGATGCGCTCACGCATCCTGATGTTTGGCGCGCCATATCGCCACTAGTGCGCTTCTTTAGTGTTGCCACGTAAAAAAGGACCCGGTCTTCAATGGGTAATTTACCCATAAAAGATCGGGTCCTCTTCATTCTCATTTGATTTATGAATAATCCCTGGTCCTGTTTCCTCATCCTATGGGAACTCATTCCAGAAATAAAGTATCTTTTAAGTTATTCCAAACTATAATCTGTACCTAACTGTACCAAATTTCAGCCCTATTTTTTAAGCGGTTAGAGCGTATAAGAGTAACAAAGAGATGAACTAGGTTTTCCCGTAACAGCTTGTCTGGTTTTTTTTTAATGTGAGGGAAAATCCTTCAAAGATGCTTTCTCGGACTCCTAACGACAAAAATAACCTCACGTAACGCCCAACAGCCTACGCGCAGCTACGGTTGGGAGCCCCGGGTAAGCCCTCGGAAGGATACCCCAGGACTCCCAACAGAGCCTGTCTGACTAGCGTGGAACATCAACTACACTTCCAAATTTTAGATTGGTAGAGGCCTACGTCTAATAATATTGCGATAGGCTGCTTTGATTAATTGATTGAGCTTTCAGTTTTCCTGTCACTTAATAGTCTCATAGCTTTAAGAGGGAATGATAGGTAAATAATTCTACATACACTGCAGATTTTTATAAATATTTTACAAAAAATTACAATTCCTATAATACCTTTTGGAGTTATCAGTTAGCCATTTTAGATAATTATAGAACTTTATAGCGGTAAAGTATAATACAGTAGATTCCATTTTCGAACACTATAATTAATATTATATTTAAGCATTATGGTGGTTGAAAATGACGGTAATGACGGGAGAGATTAATATATTTTAACGTAGGTACAACCACGGCAATAGGGTACAACCCACCGTCTATACCTTATAGAAAGTTTGAATGAGAATTTGCATAAGCTAAGCCAAGTGGCTCACCTACCTCCCAAAAGAGTGTCGTAAGAAAGAAGTTTGAGTTTTTGTACACCCACAAAGTTTTACGGGTATATTAATCTTAAAAGCTGGCAACCCATTTCACAAATCATTAGAATCAACAGCGCAGGCTCAGCCTCGCTCGTCGTTACGAAAACGACACAGTTTTTTCACGACATTTCGTGTTCCAACTATCGTTTCCACATCACTCGCGCTCCAATGATTGTGATTTACAATCTTTAATAACTACTGGTTATGTTAGATCATTTATTTTCTAGTTAACAACTTCTGAATAGTGCCCTAACTCGTCTTGAAAGCGTATAATAATGCTTCTTGCCGGGAGGGCTTAGTAGAGACAGTCTTTTCAAAAGAAGATATAACTGGTCGGCAGCACGTGTAGCGTCTCTAGTGTGTTTTTTTTTGTTTAACGTGTGGGAAATCCTCATGGATGTTCCTCCTACCGACTAAAAAACCTCACGTCACGCCTAACAGCCTGTGGTTGGGAGCCCCGGGGAAGCCCTCGGAAGGATGTCCCAGAACTTTCAACAGAGCGTCTCTGGTGTTGCAAACTTCTATAGGTGCGGTAACCAACCTTCCGGTGGGCCGTTACCGCTAGCTTATGTTCCACCAAAGTAGTAAAAAAAAACTGCACTTTGCCTTATGACTGTCTGTTTTGACATACCTTTTTCCCCAAAGGAGTAGGTAGGGGCATAATATATGCTCACATTTAGCGGTTACATTTTTCCTGACGTAAAAGGTGACAAGCTTATTAGCGTGTTGAATTAAAAAAAAAAGATGACTATTTTTAGCACTAAAGTGGCGACAAGCTTTTTGATTGCGAACCCATCTGACAGGAAGAGGGTCACTTCGGTTTACCTCGGTGGTGTTACAATCGGGCTGCCAACCCTGCCAAAATCTTCTAAGATCCCTTTTGTGAAACCCATACGTCCACAATAATGCATACAGTTCGTTTTTGTTTGTAATATCAAAAAGTATGAAAAGCTTTGATGTGATAAGTTAAGGGTTCTACAAGGACTTTCTTCTGTGCACGCTTTGTTTGTGAAAAGAACTCCCGGTCTCGCTTTTCCCAAACGCATTCTGTCTGGAGTTCTTAAAAAGGGATCTTAAAAGGTTTTTGCAGGGTCGGCAGCGCGAGTGTAGCGCCTCTGGTGTCGCAAACTGCCATAGGCTACAGTGACCATCGTCCATCAGGTTAACCGTAACCTTATCTGCCACTATAGTAGGTATACACAGTAGTTATAATAATCAAATTCAAATCGGTTCAGTAGTTTCGGAGCTCGGCCGTGAGTCTGTTGGGAGTCCTGGGACATCCTTCGGTGGCTTACCCGGGACTTCCAACCATAGGCTGTTGGGCGTAACGTGAGGTTTTTCAGTCGGTAGGAGTCCGGCATAGCATCCATGAGGATTTTCCCTCACGTTAAAAAAAAAGGTTTCGGAGTTCTAAACAGTAGGTATAAATATTAGACTACAACAAACTTAAACCAACGATTAATAGGTACTCTGTGTTGCAAATAATCGTATTAAGTAATTCCACTTTATGACGTTTGAGGGGTCACCTGTCTCGATCCCGTACATTTGAATACAATGCGTGCGCGCGCGCCGATCCACGATATGCCGCGATAGCTGGCCACATGTATTGTGAGTGAACTCATAATAGGTACCTACCTATACTTTTTGTATTGGATGTTTATGTATGCTTGTGTGTAAGTAAGCTTTGTATCTTGATAGATGGAATGTTACTAGTACTATCTTTGACTCTTGTTGATGCAGAATTGACATAATAATGGTCCTAAAATTGTACCTTGAGGTACTCCAAAGTCATACTTTTAAAATCAAATCTATTTACTTATATTGACCCCTCCGAAACATTAGTACAGTCTATATGCGCAACGTTTCTGTAGGTACGTTTTCTTTCAACCATTTTTTGAAGTGAAACTTCTTTATCGGCGTTGTAAAAAATTTATCGCCACATTTTTTTTGGTTACGCGTCACATTTTTTCGTTACTCGCCATCTTGTTCTCGTCCTCACCACAGTTGATTCGAATAAAGAGTACTTGCTTTCTTGGACTTTTAGAATTTGGACTTTGGAATTTGGACTTTTAGAATTTGGACTATGGAATTTGGACTTTGGAATTTTGACTTTTAGAATTTGGACTTTGGAATTTAGACTTTGGACTTTTGAACTTTTGGACTTTTGGACTTTTGGACTTTTGGACTTTTGGACTTTTGGAATTTTGGACTTAAAGTAAAGTAAAGTAAAATAAAGTAAAAGAAGTTTCACTTCTTACGTGTGTACACGCACATATTTTTTTATACCACTAAAGAGGCAGACAAGCGTACCCCCAGATGTACCGGTGGTCACCGCAGCCTATGGACGTTTGCAACACCAGAGGCGCCATACTCGCGCTGCCGACCCTGTAAAAACCTTCTAAGTCAATCCCCTTTTGAAGTACCACATACTGTAGGCGTTTGCGAAAATCGAGGCAGGGAGATCATTCCACAATCTAAGCGTACGCGGAAGAAAGCCTTTATCTATTTTTTTTACTCTATCAAATTATGTTACTAATACCATTATTTTCCTATTTTAACGAGAGGTCCTACATTTTTATTGCCAGGTTCTTTCCTCATAGGCTCTACATATTGCCTTACGAATATGGCAGTAAACGGAAATGTAGAAGCAATAATATTGACGTTGATAAGAATTCAATACGTATTATTTATTGATACTGTTGATTGATGGCACTTAATGGATGGAACTTGCTACACATACTGAAAAACTTCACTTGTACTGTTCCACAACATTTATTATTGTAATACCTAACCGGTTTCGCCTTTCAGCATTCTCAAAGGCTATTTACTTATTTAGATCATAATTACACTTCGAACGCATAAACAATGACAATTATTTCCATGTAGGTATACTAACACAGACAAGGTTGCCAGTTTTCATTCGGTTCGAGAATGCCGAAAGGCGAAACCGGTTAGGTATTACAATAATAAATGCTGTGGAACAGTACAAGTGAAGTTTTTCAACATAAGTGTTACTTGGTTACCTAAATGAATGTAGGTATCATGTTTTCAATTAATTTCTGAGTTAAGAAATGCAGTAATACCTTTATTTAATTTTAGTCTACACTATTAATGTTACTTAGAGTTCATATTACATAACTCGGTGACATTGTTCTGACCGCTTTGTACTGTCGTGATGACTTGTGAATGAATTTATTATCGCCCGTGTTTAATTGTTCCTCAAAACCAAATTTAATAGCTCTATTTTTAGGGAATATTGAGAGCGAATGTCATTGACAGTACCTAAAGATAAAATATTTAAAGCAATTAGTATGCAATTAGCACTTTAAAGTGGCAGTAGGACGGCTACATCAACAGAACAACAGACGGCCGATGGAGCAAGTGAGTTCTGGAGTGGAGACCGCGACTTGGCAAACGTAGCGTAGGACGTCCACCCGCTGATGGACCGACGATCTGGAAAAGGTCGCAGGCTGGGACTGGATGCGATAGGCACAGGACCGTCTGTTGTGGCGTAAATTGGTAGTGGCCTACGTCCAGGAGTGGACTGCCATAGGCTGATTTGAATTAGTATGCTGACTATTTTTTCACTTTATATTAAAATACTAGCTGAGCCCGCAACTTCGTTTACGTCACATAAGGTGTATGAAAGGAGAGGTACTTCTTCATCAGACTCATCAAGCAGCGGCCTTCGGCGCGGACTGAATTGTTTTAGAATAGCCTTAATCATTAAGCTCTTTTATGATTAAGCCAACACGCCAGTTTAGATTTACCCACTTTTAGATTCATAAGTCTATGTATGATTCTTTAAAGTGTTATAACTTTTTTATTTATAAACCGATTGACATGAAATAAACACTAAATGTTAAGCGGAGCTAACCTTAACACAATAAAGAAAACCGCATTGCAATCGGTTAAGCGGTTGCTGAGATTAGCGTGCACAAACCTACAGACAAACAGACATACAGACAAAAATTCTAAAAATCATTGTTTTGGGTTCTACTGCGTTCATAAAGCCCCCCTATAATTTTTTTCTCATTTATCTTTCATGTACAGACAGCGACCTGTTACGATTTTATTATATGTATTGATGATTATTCACAGTTCCTTTTTTGGAATTTGACTGGGTAACTTTGCGAAGGAGTTCTAAACCCTGAATAAGAGATACACTGTTCTATAAACTACTGCGGTGATCCGCCTTGCTTAAACCGCACCGCAAAATAACACAGAGGTCATTGAAAGATTGACAGGATAGCACCAGAATCTATTATCCATCAGTAAGCAGACGCTCCACCTCGCAGATGAGATTGTTGGTAACTTTTCTCATAACACTATCTTATTATTATAAAACTGTTACGAGTGGGTAGGCTGCTCGGTGTGTCCTGGGTGCCGATTCTCGAGCACACGACGTGAATGCGTGGACTCAAATTTACGGGTGAAACGTCGTCCGTCTCATGTTCGCCGTTCCTAAATTGAGACAGGCGACGCGTCACCCACCGATTTCCGTCCGATGTCGTGTGAAGCGAGAATCGGTGCCCTGTGAGATTTTTACGCAAGTCTCATGCCCAAAAAGTGGAATAGGTCCTAAACCAACCCCGAAAGGAACATGATAAAACCCGAAAACTAAGGCACAGCAGCAGTGATATCCAAAGTCTGGCGGAAACCTGGGACATCTTTGCAGAGAGTTTGGAGCGCAAGGAGTTAGACGTATGGGTAGGGACAGTGATGTTTTAGTTGGTTTGAGTCCGGCATGAAATCTACACGATAAATAAACGCAATTGTTATGAAATTATGCTATCAATTGATCAGAAAAGCACGCATCAGTCGTCTTTGTAATTACATAAAGGCAGTTTTCCACAAGTTGCGTATGATATGCAAATGAAGTGAATAAACGGCGACTCCGGCGCACCGCTGAGAGATGCTCTAGAATAGGGTTGCTACCTTTGAATTAAGACTTAATTATATATATTACATTTTTAAATGTTAATGTTTTTTAGAACTGAGCTTCGATCAAAATAAACTATTTGATCAACTGGAAATACGGTCTGAGGAAAGTTCTAAGCAACTTCCGATTGACCAACCCCACAAGTGGTTAAAAACTTTCCTTAGGCATCAACCACCCATCCCATAGGTGAGGTCGCAGTGGTAGCAGTAGGTTTGTTTGACCCCAAGACAGGATATTTTTTCGAGGGCTCACCCGGGGCTCACAACCGTAGTATTTAGGCAGGAAACGTGTGGTATTAATGCTATATCGGAGTCGTACCGACTCCGATATAGCATTAATGTAGGATTTTCCTCACGTTAAAAAAAGAGGCATGTACTAAAAACAATATATCTTCATCGCAAGGATCTTCCAAGCTGTTTGGCAGTTATAGATGAACCTATTACCAAATAGTGGATGAAGCATGATCTTACGCATCATGCAATAATAATGACGCTTATATGAGTAATTTTGGGAACTACATGAATAAAATGATTTCATTTCTTTTCTGATTGGGAGTTGCATAAATCTCATAATGGACTGCCATAGGTTAAACTAATAATTAATAAATAAATATTCACGGACGTTTCACACAACGCTATCTGATCCCAAAATAAAATAAAATAAATAAAATAAAAATAAAATAAAATTTATTCCCTTTGAAATTTTTAAAAAATTATTTAGGTTTGTCAAAATTTTTGTGACTCTACCGGGGGTTCGGAAATGCTACAGACTGAGAAGAACACCCCAAGAAACTCAGTCCGGTCCCTCTTATTCATCTTAGTATCTAATACAGTTTTTTTTTAATGTAGAAAGGAGCAATTCGTGTCACTGCCAGGCAGTCTTGTCTTCTAGAAAGTCATTAATGCTATAATAAGCTTTCTGGCACAATTTAAGTTTTACTAGTTTTTTAAATTTATTAACTGACAAACCTGTTATGGCTGTCGGCAATGTATTGTACATTCGAATACAATTGCCCGCAAAAGAATTGCTTATTTTATTCAGCCTAAATCTAGGTACAGCCAATTTATTCTTATTTCTTAAGTTTAGGTTATGGATATCACTATTTTTAATAAATTTACTGTTATTTTTATGAGTATATAATAAGTTTTCATATATGTACTGTGAATAAACAGTAAGGATGTTGATATCCTTAAACTTTTCTCTTAATGACTCCCGAAACCCCATACCATAGATAGCCCGGACAGCCCTTTTCTGCAACACAAAGATACATTCAATGTCGGCAGCGTTACCCCATAATAGTAAGCCATAGGTCATGACACTGTGGAAATAGCTAAAGTAGACAAGACGCGCTGTTCTAATGTCTGTCAGCTGTCGGATCTTTTTAACGGCATAGGCTGCAGAGCTCAGTCTGCCCGAGACTTTCTCGATATGAGGCCCCCACTGCAAGTTGGAGTCTAACTTTATGCCCAGAAAGACAGTTTCATCGACCAATTCTACTTGATCATCCCTAATCCTAATACTGGTGTTAACGAGCCTAACATTTGGCAAGGTGAATCTAATACATTTTGTTTTAGTTTCATTTAACAATAAATTATTAGCGTTAAACCAGTGGACTACCCTAGAGAGGGCATTGTTTACTTCGTCAAGACCGCGTTGTCCACGTTCAACTTTAAATATTAAAGATGTGTCATCAGCAAACAAAACTACCTCGTGATCGTCTCTTATAAGGTGAGGGAGATCATTTATGTACACTAAAAATAGAAAAGGTCCCAGAATTGAACCCTGAGGCACCCCCATTGTTACAGCAGAACCATTTGACTGTTTACCATTTATAACTACTCTCTGTACTCTATCTCTAAGGTAAGAACTAATTAAATCCAAGGCCTTCCCCCGGATTCCATAATGATCAAGTTTTTGAATTAACGTCTGATGCTGGACGCAATCGAAGGCCTTAGATAAGTCGCAGAATACACCATAAGCATCATACGACTCCTCCCAGGCCTCATATATACACTCTAACAATTTGATTCCAGCATCCGTGGTAGACCGACCGCGCGTGAAACCGAATTGTTTAGTATGGAATAGTTTATATGTATTAAAATGATTTTGCATTTGATTAAGCATTACCTTTTCAAAGATTTTACTAAACGTAGGTAGTACAGAAATAGGACGAAAATTGGACGGATCTGAGGTGCTACCCGATTTAAACAGAGGAGTTATTTTACTAAACTTCATTAAGTCAGGAAACACACCACTATCAACACAATTATTAAATATTATTGATAATTCAGGGGCAACCATTTCAATTAACGAATTAACTAAATGTACAGAAATTCCCCAGAGGTCAGCCGTTTTCTTAATATTTAAAGATTTAAAAGTTTTCATTATAGTGTGTATACTAATTTTACTGAATTTGAATATTTCATTACAGCAAGGAACATTTGCTTTTAACAAGGATTCTGCCATTGGGGTAGAAGAACCTAGGGTTCTGGTCAAATCTAGTAAGTCCCAAAGTAAGCTAGGAATAACCTGCTTGTGTTATGGGTATCAGACTACGGATATTAATACTTATATACTTTTAAATACAAACTCATTGAATTACGTTCATAAATGTATGAATCAAGTAGAAAAAATAATGGATAAATTTTAAAACATTTTCAATTCGTTGACAACCCTTAAGTTGTGTGACTCTCCTACTCGTTTGATGAGTTATGTTATTGTTACAGCATGAATGAATCATTTTTATATACTCAAACGCACTATCTATTTATAAAATATGTATTATATATAGCAGAAGTAAACTTTTCCTTTAATCTTCATAATACCTAAAATAACCGCATGACTCACGTATCAACGCGTAGTCGAAACCCTTGAACCTAGAAATAATTATTTTCGAGAGTGAAACATAAATTCTTATTTTACTCTCAAGGGGTAAAAAAGGGGTTTAAATTAATCGAAGTATAACACGGGCGTGACCAGGGGGCACCGCTGTGCATATAAGTGCATAAAGAAAAAAATACATTATTTCAAATAACACTTGGCTCTACATTTTACAAGTCGAAACCGAAGTAAAAAAAGTAGTTTAATAGAGATGGTTGTGTATTCGGGAGGCTGGAGCAGACCAAATGCGTATGCGTAGACGTAAGCGTAAACGTGCGCGTACCACTGAGTTGTAATGTATGGAACTGTATAAGACAGGACACACCGCTAGGGCTACGCATCACGTCCACGTGCACGTCTACGTTACGCAAGCGGTGTGTCCTGTCTTATACAGTTCCATACATTACAACTCAGTGGTACGCGCGGGGTTGCATTTGAATTACGCATCCTCGATAGGGGGCGGGGAGGAGGTGGGGGAGGGGGAGGGGAAGGGGAGGAATCACCCCGACCACTCCCCAAAGTTAGGAAACCAATAGTTTCCAAAAAATTTAGATTTTTATTTTTTGAGGTTAAGTTCTATAAAATCATGTTCTTATAAATTTAATATAATAAATCACTTTCAATTGATATCTCAAAGCACTCGCCGTGCCGCTACCGCGGCGCGCTTGCTTCGCTCGCTCGGCTCGTGCGCCGTTAAATCCGTGGAATTCGTTAATTTATTTTCCCGATGGTCCCCTTAATTTTTTTGGGGGGACAAAATATTTTGTTTAGGTGGCTATAAAAAAAAAACCACGAAGGCTAAGACGGGAGCTCCGCTCCCGTCTTAGCCTTCTAACCTAACCTATCCAAGTCGGGGTGCTAGGTCGGGAAACCTCCTCGTGAGCTTGGACCGGTTTCCTATCCCTTCGGGCTATATGCCCGGGGGGAGTGGCAACTGGACCAAGACGGTGCATCCTGGATAGTCGGCTAACAGGCGCAGCGCTGGAGTCTGCTGCCCCTGTAAGTCGATGAACCAATATCCCGACAACCGACCCCATGACGAAGGGGGTCGTGGGTATGGCGGGCCTGCTAGGCCTGCGGTTGCGGCGTTCACCGCCGCGACAATTGTGGCGTCCGCTCCCGGCTACGGCCGGGAGAAGCGCTGTTGTTCGTCGGTCTTTCCGACCGAAGCCGACCCCATTGCACGAGGGGGTCGTAGTATGGCGAGCCTTCAAGGTCCGCGGGGTTGCGACAGCTCCTGGATACCCAGTAGAAGCGTCGCAACCATATTTGTGAAGTTCGCTCCCGGCTGCGGCCGGTTGGAGCAAGTTGCTGTGCGGCAGCGGCCGCATGTGCGGCTGTTCCGCCTGTGCGGCTGATTTCGCCTGTACGGCAGCCGTATGTATGTGCGGCAGTTAAGCCCCTCGGCACGCGGCAGCTTGGGCGGCTGCTGCGTGTGGGCTTCTGCCTGCCTGTACGGCTGGTCCGTCTGTGCGGCCGTTCCGCCTGTGCGGCCCTTCCGCCTGTGCGGCCGCTGCGTGCAGCATTGGTAGGGGTGTGTGGTACGGCGCACCTGCGCCGTTTCTGGCCGTCATTTGACGGAGTTGACCCCATTGCACGAGGGGGTCGTGGAATGGCGGGCCTTCAAGGCCCGCGGTTTTGTAAATACGCGAGGTATGCTCCCGGCTGCGGCCGGTTGGAGCAAGTTGCTGTGCGGCAGCGGCCGCATGTGCGGCTGTTCCGCCTGTGCGGCTGATTTCGCCTGTACGGCAGCCGTATGTATGTGCGGCAGTTAAGCCCCTCGGCACGCGGCAGCTTGGGCGGCTGCTGCGTGTGGGCTTCTGCCTGCCTGTACGGCTGGTCCGTCTGTGCGGCCGTTCCGCCTGTGCGGCCCTTCCGCCTGTGCGACCGCTCTGCACAGCATCAGTTTTTGGCCGTGGGCGTAAGGTCGGGGGACCGCGCCCATTGACGGCCATATGGCGGAAGGCATCTCCCCGTGTTCCGGAGGTGCCTTTAGTGCCCGCCCGCTCGGCCGCTCTCTACCCCCCTCTGCTTGCAGAAGGGCGCTCGAGAGTGGTGCGATGCGGGCTTGTTTTCTTCAGCTCCTTAGGGAGCTCTGGGGGGCCGACCATCTGGTCCCCCGAGGAGAGCCCCAACTCTACGGGGCATCCCTAGCCGGGTCGACGTAGAATCTAATTTTCATATCCCTCGGCCCGGCTATAGGGTGAGAGGGAACACCGCGGGGTTTAGTGGGTAGGACGGTCCCTTCTTCCGGGACCGGTGAGTCCCACACACCGTCCCAGCTACCCCCGTAGCTGGGATGACGGTGCCTAAATGCATTCCCCGCGTCAACAAAAAAAAAAAACCTATCCAAGTCGGTCTTCTTGAATTAGGAAGGGGACGATCGGGAACCAATTAAATATTATTTTTGGGACTTCCCATTCGTCCCCCTCGGGGAGACGGGAAGAAGTCCCAAAAATAATATTTATCAAAAATAATAATTACCACATCAAGATGACGGCGACGTTCCATTTCATTTTTATATTTTGTATTGTTTTTTTGTTCTTTTTCTTTTGTTCATTTTTTATGACACATAAAACATTTTACAACTAATTATGTGTAAAACAATAAATAACTATATAAAAAATTAATAACTAAGACACATTTAACAAAAAATAACGTTCCATTACACGTAACTTCAAACACGTATAAAAAAAAACTACGCGTCTCCTAGACACAAATATGGTGCCATTTGAAAGGGGTGAACAACCCCTTTAAAATGACACCCCTCCCACCCCGCTATCGAGGATGCGTAATTCAAATGCCCACCCGTACGCGCACGTTTACGCTTACGTCTACGCATACGCATTTGGTCTGCTCCAGCTATACATAAAAATACTGAATTTTAATTTTTGATGAAATAAAACAAGAGATCGAGCACAGAGAGCTAGCTAAACTAGGTAGAGAGTGTTTGTTTCCATTGACATTTCCATTTTTTTAAACGTGAGCGAAGATCCGTCATGGATGCTATGCCGGACTCCTACCGACTAAAAAACCTCACGTAACGCCCAACAGCCTATGGTTGTGAGCCCCGGGTTAGCCCTCGGAAGGATGTCCCAGATTCCCATTACTTCACTATGTTCACGCTAAAAGACGCAGACAACAACCATGTAAAATTAAATTAAATAGACAGGTAATTACATTTTTTGACAGAATTTTACAGCGCTCAAATGAGTTTAGTATAACTTGTGTATGAAAATTTCCAATCTCAGCAACCCCGATGGAAAATCTAGTTGTTATATGTTGCGTTATATCCTGCGTGTGCCGAACGACCAAGTCTGCCACGATCTAATTAACATCGATTGTTACAAAATAGTCAATAAACTGGAATTCTTTTCATGTTTCAGCTGCCTGTAGACTATATTAATAAATAGTACTGTAAAATCCTACTTAAGGTGAAGTGGGACTCAAAATACATAATTTTGACATATTTCGAACCAATTTTGCAACGGTGTTAACAAAGATTTCACAATTTTTTAAATGGATAATTATTATTAAGTATATTGACCAGGGATGTCAGTTCTCCAAAACACGATTGAGTAAATTCGGCTCGATAGAAAATAATCCCAAAGTTCCCTCGAATCTGTAAATTTACCTGTGACCGCCTTGACTATAATCAATTTCATTCAGTAGTTATATAATGTACCACACTATTTTTTTATTTCCATGTCCCTAATAAGTTACCTCGGGGTCCTATGCAGTTATTTATTAATTAAAAACATATTGCTTTAATAAAAAAAACGTTTTGTTGAGCGGGAGTGCATTTTGCCGCTATCAGCCACCTCACAGAGCCCGCTCAGTCAGCCGACAGGCTTCGTTGAGGACACCCGTATACAACTTTGTCACGCCCGCTGACGTAATTCGCTGCCGTAGTAACGAAAATAGGTAATAAAAAAAACCAAAAAAGGAAGTATTCAAGGCTTAAGCTCAAGAGCGTAAAAATATTGCATCTGTTTGGGGAAGTTTCTTTGGTGTATTATATTAGTTATAGTAACGTTTTCATACTTTCCAATACAAAGTTTGCCTGATGCTACATAATAGATAAGTCCAGAAGATTCACCTATAAATGCGCTCATGTATGTGACGCCCTGACCGAGCGTATAACATGTACATTATTTAAATTAATATTTAAGTAAAATCATTGTCATAACGAGTATAATACTAATGACTGATAAATCAGTGGGCCAATTCTCCTAAATTTACAATATAGCAGTAGGAATAAACCTTAATTGAGTATATAATAAATTAAACTTCTATCCAAAATTACAGCTTTCAAGGCACGTATTGCGTATTGTTGATATTGTCGTAGTGTTACTTTACTACTCGTACGTCGTAGTTGATGTAGGTAGGTATTGAATTTGAAGTTGTAAGTATGAGTTTCTTTTTTTTTATATTTAGCTCGCCAAATTGACGTCGCCACCAGCCTGATGAAAAGCCGTGGCGCATCTAGCGATTGGGGGCCACTTCTGACAGTGGTCCTCAAGTTGGCGGCCCTGTGATGTGCCTCTTCACGCTCCTCTTGAAGAACCTGGGATTGTAAGATGAGGGAAACACGTGTGCGGGCAGGTCGTTCCATGTTTTTATAGTTCGACAGAAGAACGATTTTGAAACGTTCAGTTCTGGCGAAGATTCTCTCCACTGTGTGTGAGTGTCATCTTTGCCCGGCACGTGTTGTTCGGGATCGGAAAGAAAAGGGTGGGATCAGGTTGAAGAGCTCTTCAGAACATTCGCCGTGATACATTCGATAGAAGGCAGCCAAGGACGCTATGGTTCTTCGCGGCGACAAAACGGTTCGAGGCCTCCCGTCACCTCAGTTTGAATTTTAACCAACAGTGAACTGAAAATAAACAGCTTACATACAACTCGATACAGTCAATACAACCCTAACTTTGTTTTTAAGCCATAATGTTAAATAGTAATTCAATGTTCAATGGATAGTGGTACCTATATGTTAAGCGCTAGAAGAAGATTTTGTGAATATATGTTACTGAAAAGGTCTGATGATTTAATATGACTTACGAATTATTTAATTATGATATATGAAAGTCTGGTTAGTGACAAAATCACGTTCCAACGGTTGAGCAGATCTGGCTGTAATTGGTGGCCTATTATAATAATTTTATGCTTTTCCAGACTGCAATGTATTCCTGGACATATTATACACTAGCTGACGCCCGCAGCTCTGCCCGCGTCTAGTTTTGTTCCCGTTTCCGCTTTCCGTGGGAACTGATTGCCGGGATAAAAAGGCCTATGTGTTATTCCAGACCTATATCTACCCCTGTACTAAATTTCAGCTAGATCCATTAAGCCGTTAGAGCGTGAAAGAGTAACAAACATCTACACTCACAAACTTTCGCATTTATAATATTAAGTAAGAAGTAAGATAATTTAGAAAATAGCATAAAGGCTATTTTATCCCTGGATATGACCCAATGGTAGTAGGGAACGCAAACAGAATTCCACACAGCTGAAGCTGCGGGCAATAGCTATGCGAAGTGAAACGTAGAATGTTTAATTTAGGAAATGGTAATCATTTGGACAGGACTAAAGCCTAGTCTAGTTTAAATAACTAGTATCAAAATTTATTCCTTTACACCCTTGTATATATGCAAATAGCAATATTCGTTTTTGTATTTTCTTTGTTTTTTTAGCCAAACGGGACCCTATTACTGAGACTTTGAAGTCCGTTTGTTCATCTGTATCTCATGAACTAGGCAGTAATACATTTCAAAGATATGTTTCTGCTACCGCTGCTGTAACGACTATAATAACACTAGATAAAGAAAAAAATAAGGTTACTCCCATACAACGTAATCTTCTGGCGTTTTTTTTGTTACGAAATCCTCATCAGAGTGCCAGTCCAACTTGAACCTCGGCCGTTTTTACAGTTCCGTATACAAAGGGTAAAAATGGAAGGAGGAGAAAGTATTGCCTTATGAAAATGCTAAGAGGCAAAAGCGGTCAGGTGTAGAGTAAATAAATGCTGTAAAACAGTACAACTGGTGGTTATTCAATATGCGCTGCAGGTTCCACCAAGTGCCAACAGTATAAATAATCTGTAATAACGCGACCTTATTACTGAGACTCTCTATCTGTCATCTTATGCACCACTGCAATAACTAGGCATTTGAAATTTACGAATCCTAAGAACAGAAAAAAAAATTAAGGAGGGCTCCCATACAGGTATATTTTTCAGTCCTTTTTTGTACAGAACCCTCCTTTTTCCTTTTCAGGAAGTACCAAAAAATATAAACAAAGGATAGGGGCAGCAGATTCTTACTTTTTCAATAAACCTGGCAAAAGTCGTCACAGGTAAAAAAATAAATTGAAGTATTTCTTAAATATATTATGTTCTATTCTTATTATGAAAATGAATTTCATTACATGTTAGTGATAAAAAATGCATCAAAATCAATTACGTAGTTGCTCACGAGTAGAAGATCTAAAGAGGTTTATCTAAACAGGGCGAAAAAAATTGTTATGTAAACTTGTACTTCTGTCAATGATTTCAATTGCGTAGTGAACGGGTTAACGCGCGAAAACGTTTCCGACGCACGGAGCGTCCCGAACATCTTGCGTCTGCTTCACCCCCTCCGAATCGCTTGAGACACAATTGCACTTCGCCTTAATATTACAAATCTGAAAGTTTGTGAAGATGTTTAGATGTTTGGATGTTTGTTACGTAATCATGCTTTAAGAGCCTACCAGATGCCAAATTGTTAAAAGAAGATAGAAGATATACATTTTAGCGTGCAAGAACTTTTAACGAAATAAATTAATTATAAAAAACTATTACCAATGTGAAAAAATGCTCTAGTGCAAATGAAGATTTTACTATTGTCTTTCTTATAAATATTTTATATTATAAAAACAAATTAGAACATACGAGCTCTAGCTTAAAATTTCACGAAATCGAGGTATTTTCAACACAAAAATCTATCGAGGACATTATCTGTAATTGTGTTTCAAACCTAGAGCGTTTTTAGTTCATGAACTGGTTGTCTGTGTTCAAATTTTAATTCAGCAGACCTCACGAGTTCTGAGATCTAGATCAAAGTAATAGTCTATTTGGCGTCATAATATGGATTTTTTTAACGACTGAACGGATTGGGCTGAAGTTTGGTGCAGAGATAGCTTATAGTCTGCAATAAGAATCCCGGGAATAAGTTACTACGGGAAATTCACGCGTGTAAAGCCGCGAGCATCATCTAGTCAAGTTCAAAGACAATAAAAAGACAGTTAATTAAGTCATAGATCACAGAACTGAAGGCAGATGAAACATACCGAATAAGAAAGTGAGGCCAAGAAAGCAAATACAAAATGAAAAACTGAGTATTGTAACGCTAACGTGCTAATCACTGTTTACAAGTAGCCAGTAATTTTTCATTTATTGTGAATAGTATGACAATATTATTCACGTCTTCAGTAAAGAATCTACTCGTACTCACACTTTGATTTAGTATTTGCTTTTTTAGCTTTACCTACTTGTTTAACATGCGTTACATGCGTCATCTGCCTGTAGTTCTATAATCTGTGAAATATGTTTTGTATTTTTGAACACTCACATCGACCGCGATTTGCATGTGCGGGTGGCGAGCGCAGTACCTAGTGCCTACGAGCATCCACGGGAGTCGCTCGCACACTGTGACCAAATTTGGAGGAAATAACAGTTGTTCCAGGGCGCCGCTTCTCAGTTTAGGATGGAAATTTAGGCGTGAAACGTCATTTGTCTCATAATTATAGAGGCAGAACCGAAAATCGGCGCCTTGTACTGTATTTTGGTCAAAATGTGCTGGCCCCGCTCGTAGATATTCGTAGCACTCCAAACTGCGAAGTATACCACGGGAAGAGACGAGTAGGCGCAGCTGGTTTGTAGAAAATTCCTATATTCCTTTCCTAGTCTATCTAATATGTATGACAGAATCCCTCTTTAAAATATATCAGTCAATTTCCATACAAATCTATCACATGCTATCCATGATAATTTTAGAGAGTATTGGATGATACAATATGCAACTGTCGATACAATGATTGGACAATTACCATGCCAGATCGAGCCTTGAATGCTGTGGAGATGTTGGTAAATGTAGAATTACCAATAACTTTGAATAAATTACCTCTGCAACATTGTTGCAGGCTAATTTGAGATGTTTAAGATGCTCTGGTGTATCAGATCTTAGCATAACACTGATAGAATACTTTACACATTGATAAATGTTTTGTAATAGTAAATGTATAAGTAGGTAGATATTTGTAGAATGTGAACATATTTGTATCGACCTAGGATTGAAATTCAGACAGGATTTTTTTGACCGTATTTAGGCACTTTACTGCGACCTCAGCAAAGGAAAATCATTTTTTTTTAATGTGAAGAAAATCCGTCTTGGATGCTATTCTGGACGGATTTTAAATCCACACGTTCTTTACCTACGGTTGGGAGCCCGGGTAAGTCCTCGGAAGGATATCCCCAGGAAAAGAAAATCCTAAATTCTCCAAATATTATTTCCGATAAGTAAAGCAACTCAACCATAAAAGGCTCTTGAAAAATCTTATGTTTCAGGGCTTATGTTTCTCCGCACCTCTTATAAAGCGAACAGAATACGAATAGGAAAATGTGAGCGTATAATATGCCACAGCCTACCCCTTTAAGGATTGTTGAATGCAGGTCTCTTTCGATCTTAGCTTTATCAACATCAATTCTTCAATTCTGCAACGGAAAGTTTGGAATGTTATCTAGGAGGATAGGTTTTTTGTGCCACGGAGATATTAGTAGATCCTCTTACTATATTATACTTTTAGGGTTACGTGCACAAAGGGTTAAAACGAGACCCTATTCATGAGACTTCGCTGTACGTCTGTCTGTCTATCTGTCACGCATGAGGCTGATCTCAGGAACCGTGATAGCAAAAGAGCTGAAATTTTGACAGATGATGTATTTCTGTTACCGCTATGACAACAATTACGAAAATCAGAAAAAAAAGGGTGATAAAGGGGGGCTCCCATACAAGAAACGTGATTTTTTGCTCATTTTTGGTACGGAAGCCTCCGTGCGCGAGAAAGACTCGCACTTGGCCGGTTTTTTAAATAAATGTAGCAAAGTCAACTTGCTATAAGAGGTTTCTTTCAGAAATAAGTCAACAATACTCATTGTACCTACCGCCTGTTTATAAATGTGTGAGCAGGCACATAACTTATTCAGTAAATTACAAGCGCCATAGTATCCCTTCATGAAAAACAGTGACTAACATACCTATGCCAACAATAAATGCCTTCATATACACACCCTAAGCTATACATCTCACGAAAACTCACAAAAGCAAAATGTACACCCATCATTTGCACCCTGAACGCTCCCTCTAACTGAAACCTATTTAAATCCACCCACCAACAGACATAGAACGAGATTAACGGATGGGGGGTAGCCTCCCCATTGAGGGTGGATTCCCCCACGATCAATACAGGCTTCTAATCTCACCAGTCTTGCGTCCTTTTCGCTCACGAGATGCGGATGAACTGGACATATTTTGTAAACCATTTTCGTTCTTATTTTCTTGTTTAGAAGGGGTGTTTTTGTGTGCTGGAAGTATATACATATAGGTAATCTTTTAGGTATACGTTTGTTGGAGAGAAATGGCGTTCAGTTAAGATGGAGTATAGTAGGAAATTAAAACGTTATGTAAACGATATAGCGTAGTTATTTTTTATGTTGTTTGAAGGCGAATATGTGTGCTTATTAAAAACGAATAAATTACATTACTCGTCGAATATTGTATCAACTACAGCTGTATCGTAATCTCTACTAATACCTACTACGAATATGTAGAGAAAAAAATTCTGTGATTATTATCAATAAACTCTGCAAATTACTAAACCGATTTTAAGCTGCTTTCTCTGCACCTCGTATAACGGGGACAAAATACAATAATTAGTAAAATGTGAGCGTATAATATGCCTCTGCCTACCGCTTCGGGGATAAAGGCGTGGCTCTATGTATGTAAGTCTTCAAACGCTTCTATGGAAGGGAAGGCTTCTAAGCACATTCTAAAAAGTAAATTGCAAAGTATCTAAAAGAGGCATTTACCAGATTTTTGCTGATAACCATTACGTATAACAAATGAGTCACTATTTCCATTACTGACGTAGGCAGGAATAGTTACAATTATGGGCAGTTCGGTGTTAAAATTGTGGCGTAGTGTGATAAGGTTGGTGACTAATTTGACGGTATAATTCATAATTGAAAATAGGCTCGCCGCCCGCCTACTACGTGTGACAAAATATGAAAGGTAGGCGAAGGTCTGCCTATGCCTACCCCTTCGGGAATGATAGCGTGACTGTATGTATGTACTGCTTTTTACACATCAAGCATTCATAACTCTTGGCCATTTGAAGTAGGTCTTCAAGCCAAGTTACTCACAAAAATTAAAAAAAAAAAGCATAGGTATACATAAATGCATAGAGCCTAGATAATATAGACTGTGCGTCTATGCCGAGGATGTCCAGATTGTTCTACTATCTTATTCTGAAAATATTTTTAGTTGTAAACGAACACGCCTGTGTTTTTCTGGCATTGAAATCGACTAGGTCGTTTGAGCGCCATTCCATCTACTTATACTTCTTTTTTTATTTTTTTATTTGTGGAAATCCTACATGGATGCTATGCCGGACTCCTACCGACTAAAACCACACAATGCCTTACAATAGTCTATGGCCGTAAGTCCCGGGTAAGCCCTCGGAAGGATGTCCCAGGGCTCCTGGCAGAATTTGGCTACCACCGCGGCCTCGCCTAAATGGTTCGGGTACTATCCCGCCCGCGTCTGGGGTGTTTGTTCGGGTGTTACCCCGCAACTAGGGGAAGGGGGGATTGTTGGGTGCTATCCCACTACTATACTAATATTATAAAGAGCAAAGATTTGATTGTTTATTTGTTTGCATCGAATAGGCTCCGAAACTACTGGACGTATTTGAAAAATTCCTTCACTTTTGGGAAGCTAGACTCTTCTCGGTGAACACAGACTATATTTTATTCCCGTATTCCCACGGGAATGGGAGCTACGCGGGTGAAACCGCGTGACGTCCGCCAGTAACCAATAAATACATCTTAAATGAGACTCAAACGAAGTAGCGTGGAAAAACTAGTATAGGTGCCTACCTATTTTTTTTAATGACAAATTGTTGAGGGCCAGACATTATGACTCGTCTGCTTTACCTACTACTAACTAAACTTTAAGAAGAAACCGCAAAAGTGATGAACCGCAGTCGAATATTTTTTTCCTCATTGCGTACGCAAGTTTAATGAATGTTATGTGTTTTTTAATTAAATTATCAATATTAATGTATTTGGACTCGTGCTCAGAATACTCATTACATTACATTACAATACATATGGTCACGCCTTTATCCCCGAAGGGGTAGGCAGAGGCATATTATATGCCCACATTTCACCTTTGTATAATTTGTCCCACGTAATAGGTGGTGAGCCGTATTGCCGTGTTTACATGGACAGGCGCAGGTTGTGACTGCCTGCTGTTGAAATAAAGCCTTCAACTTAGCTTAACGACTGCCATTTTACTGGCAACCGGGACCAACGGCTTAACGTGCCTTCCGAAGCACGGAAACGCTCAAATAAATGTCACAAAGTGATCACATGGATTGTCACCCATCCATGGACCGGCCATAGTGAAAGTTGCTTACTGCAGTGATCGTTTACAGAACACTGAGTCCGCGGGGCCACGAGCGCTTCTTCAGAATACTCAACTAATTTATATTGTCATCCTACACCATATGTAGGCTTCTCTTCTTCTTCATCTTAACGTATTCCCGGTCGCTTCCAAACTCTACATGAATGTACTTTTGATAGATACTTTATACCTAGGACAATTTTATTTTATGTCCCACTTTTTT
This sequence comes from Miltochrista miniata, assembly GCA_933228765.1. Classification (NCBI taxonomy): domain Eukaryota; kingdom Metazoa; phylum Arthropoda; class Insecta; order Lepidoptera; family Erebidae; genus Miltochrista; species Miltochrista miniata. The sequence goes on from OW121769.1 coordinate 12,695,246, forward strand.
AATGAAATTCACTCAGAATTTTACTACTGGAGGTACTTCTCCAGTACTTTAAACTATTGTTCTAAGTATTTTAGTTGCAACAAAGAGGAGAAAACGAATTCCGGAGTGGAGGCTGCTACTCAGCAAACGTAAGGTAGGACGTCCAACTGCCAGATGCACTGACAACTTAGAAAAGGTTGAGGGTAGGGACTGGGTGCAGAAGGTACAGGACTGTGTCACAAATTAGAGATAGTGCAGATGGAAACCTACATACTAAATTCGCTGAGGCTACGCACACATAGACATTCATTCACAGACTCTACGCGCACATACTACCCGTTCGCTCTAACTTTGCCGTTGGCGTAGAGGCGTATATTATACCCGAATTTTTAATTACACGAAGTAAATTGACAGTAGCTAAAGTCACTTTGTCATAGAAAATAAGCAACATTGTATGAAGAAGTGACATTAGTTGCTGTCAATTTACTTCGTCTAATTAAAAATTCGACTTTAGTATGGAGCCGAGCGGCAAAGTTAGAGCGAACGAGCAGCAGACAACTCATTCACAGACACGAGGGCAGGCGCTCCTCAACAGACTTTTCGTTACTGATTTGTGCGCCACTCGCGCACAAATCAGTGTAGCAGAGGGTAGGTGTGAAAAAAAGTACATACTACCCGTTCGCTCTAACTTTGCCGCTGGCGTAGAGGCGTATACCCGAATTTTTAATTACACGATGTAAATTGACAGTAGCTAATGTCACTTCGTCATAGAAAATAAGCAACATTGTATGAAGAAGTGACATTAGTTGCTGTCAATTTACTTCGTCTAATTAAAAATTCGACTTTAGTATGGAGCCGAGCGGCAAAGTTAGAGCGAACGAGCAGTACACGAGTTTTCCATATGTGACTGTGTTTTGTGGCGTGAATTGAGAGAGATCTACCTTCAGTAGTGGACTGCCAAAGGTTGATTTGAATGATTTATTGATGACTTAAGTTGCTATACTATACTATCTTCACCCAAATCCCTTGCGGGGTAGGCAGAAAGAACCGAGCGCCACACGGCACGGTCCATACACACCTCACTTGCTTCTTCAACTTTCATTTTTCTTTTCATGCATGCACGTCGGTTCCTTCGGCTCTTGACACCACCTTCTGCTAACACACTTAAGTTGCAATTTCAAAATGCCTGTCCCATCAAAAAAATGTGTCCGTGTCGGTACACACGTAAGAAGTGAAACTTCTTCATAACCTTATTATTCGAAAGAAATATACCTATACGAAAAAAGTACTCATTATTCGAATCGACTGTGGTGGGGACGAGAAAAGATGGCGCGTAACGAAAATATGTGACGCGTAAACGAAAAATGTGACGGTAATTTTTTTTCCAACGCCGATAAAGAAGTTTTACTAAAAAAAAAATCAATACATTTGGGATTTAATATCAAATCTTGCCTGCACCTTCTGTATGCGATATGAAACAGTATTAGGTATATCTCTATCTATTATAGCACACTTACATTTGAAACCCATTACATATCGTGATGTGGATAGATTAGATACGGGCACGATTTACACTTATCTTGTGCAACTGATAAAATCCCGCAACACACTCTAGTAAATCCCCGAAACCACTCCTTGTGAATTCATTCGAAATTTTCAAACGATTTTTTTTGTAGTTTCTATTTTTTTTTATATCTTGTCAGAACTTAAGTAACATGTTATAGGTAATATAGAATACATATAATCTAAATTTCAATTTAAATTTTTTTGCTTTGTAAACATAGGTAGGTACAAAAGGTACAAAAATCTCCGATTGTTCCCACCCGGGATGCGAATCCTAAACCTCAGCATGGTAATCACATAGGTACCATACCTCTGCAATACGGTAAAAGAATGCGTTTTTTTTAAAGTGAGGGAAAATCAATCTTGGATGCTATGCAGACTCCTACCGACTCTCTACTAAAAAACCTCACGTAACGCCCAACAGCCTATGGTTGGGTGGGAGCCCCTGGTAAGCCCTCGGAACGATGTCCCAGGACTCCCAACAGACTGGCTACCACTGCAGCCTCGCCGCGCAGGGGGCGGTTCGGGTGCTAGCGGTAAAAGAATGCTTTGTGGGCGAAACTTCATAAGAGTTTTTTTTTCGTGTGGAAAATCGTACCACAGTTCGCTTACCAACTAAAACCACACGTGTTCTACCACTGCCAATGGTCGGGGGCTCCGGGTAAACCCTCAGAAGTGTGTCCCAGGATACTTCAGAAGAGAGCGCCATGGCTCCTCTCAAACCACTCGTCCATGACCGGTCTAATCGCCTTCAGAAAACAACAACATTAATTTCCAGACCTTCACTGCAAGATAAATATTGTTGTGAACTTGGTTTACGCTAAGGCTCCAGGTGCGAAGTGTTAAAGGTTTTTAACTTAAGGTTGGAAAGGAGTCTTAGACATCATTCAAGTTTCTTCTCCGCTTACATAATGAGAGAAATAGAGGAAATTGATATAATTTCAGTTTTTACAGACAAAAAGTTTTTCGGGTGCTTCTTCCATATTGGGGTTACTTCAAGAGCAACCACAAAAAGCCTATCAAAGTACCTAAGTATGAAAAAATGTTTTGTCTGAAGTTTAAAGGTTACAATTTCTTTTGAGTTTAAAAAATTATGCTTGTAGTGAGTATCCAGTATGGGATTTTCTTTTTAATCTCAAATAATATATAAATGAGGCTATGTTTTTCCACGTACTAGAATTATCTACAAAGCATCACGTCTCCACAAAACGCACAAAGAAAGTGGCGAGGGGTGAACGACGGCTCGAATATTAATTATCGCCGCCACCCCACCCTTCGGGAGAGGGGGAGGAGACACTGAGACTTAGCGCCTGGCACCATTACTCCTAGTTCAGGAGCTAGTGCCGAATTTTCTTATTCTTATTTTTCTTCGGGAAATTCTTCCCTGGGAAAACATTTGGAGGGCTCACCCGGAGCTCCCGGCCGTAGACAGTAGGTATAGTAATTACTCCTAGTAGGTACAGGAGCTATATAGTGGCGAATTATCTTAATTATTATTTTTGTATCTTCCCTGGGAAAACATTATGAGGGCTCACCCGGAGCTCCTGGCCTTAGACAGTAGGTATAGTAAGGCCTCGCTTAGTTTTAGTCGGTAAGAGTTCAACATAGCATTCATGAGGGAATTTTACACGTAAAAAAATAATAGCGGAATTTTTGATAAAAAAAACTAAGTACTTATCTAGTAAGTACTTAGTTTTTTTTATAACTCTCTCAGAGACATTTTTTATATATTTAAATGAAAAAAAAATGTATTTTTGCAAGAAATGAAATTGTATTCCTCGCATGCAAATTTTTAAGTTGAAAATTTTTACACATACAGAGTGTATTTTTTAAACGAGGCAGTAAGGGCAAGTAGTTGGTACTTGCCCTTACTGCCTCGTTTAAAAAATAGACTTGTATTCATGTTTAATTTACCGTTGTAGTTACAGCAAAATGTTCTCATCTTTTCCCTTTTTTTATTACCTATACAATGGTGATGAATGTTGACCCATTAAATCGTTATTACAGAAATTGTTGTTCTTCTTCTATTTTTAAGAAACAATTGCGTGCCAATTGTCCCTTTATTACTATAACAGTCAGTCACCGTATTCATCTCATGAAGTAAGTAGTACAACCTGGTTTTATGGCAGCGGCACTTTCTGTTAATCGAAAGAATTAACTAAGACGAGAAGATCCATGAAAACTATCCCATCTGTCATGCAAAACCACTTCTTTGTGCTTCTCACAATAGTAATATCATAAATTAAGGATTTATAAAGCGATTTCCAGTGCTTATTTTTTCCAGGCAAAAATTCGGATGTTATTTAGTAGTCCTCAAAATTAAAGGTGCAACTTGTCACCAGTAAATTTCATATATTTTGTCTTTATACATCCCTATTTTGTTACGTACAGCATTACCATGCAAAATCTTTATTATGTAATTGACATTTTGTTAATAAAAATAGTTCGATTATGTAACGAAATTTCATTTTCATTTATTTATTAAAAAGTTTATGAAAATAGAGTAGGTACAAGTAGTACAACGGCAACGTCATTGTTAAGGGGCGGTTAACCCGCACAAGTAGGCATTTGGCGCTCCCCTCGCCCCGGGCGCAAGACACACCGCGCGCCGGCAGCGGCAGTCAACTCTCATGCCACAGTATACAGTATAGTAGAAAGAAACAGCATGCTAACTTTGTTTGACGTAGTAAATGCATCCAACTTTATTAAGTGTAGTGATTTTAGTTTCGTAAATAAAAATAAATGAGTTAATCGTAAATAAATTATGTATATTGTACTATTATGTTTAAGCTAAAGAGTTTGTTTGTTTGTTTAGTTGTTCTAACTCTAGAGTCTAAGAGACTGCTAGTTGAATTTCAAGAGTTTCTTAACAGAATGTCCATTTTTGAAAAATACCAAAATATATAACATCACGCTAAGGCGAATAAGAGCTTAGCAGCAACGAAACATTTTTCGACAACTAGGATATTTCATTTCTTTTGAGAGTTTCCGTTGCGTACGTTTGCTACAGTTGCGTAAAAAATGTAAATTACATAATAGCTGGTCATAAAAATTTCTAAAGTTTTCTAAAGTTGGTATGCTAAGTATGAATCACGGGATCATTGTGCAATCCAAAATGGCCGCCGCGGTGTAATCACAAAATTTCATGATGGGTGTCGTTTAAAGGGTTTTTTGGTATGCTGAGTACGAATCACGTACTAATTTTGCAATCCAATATGGACGCCGCGCCGCAATCACAAAATGTCATGATGGGTATCGTTTAAGGGGTTTCTTGGTATGCTGAGTACGAATCACGTGATAATTTTGCAATCCAATATGGGCGCCGCGCCGTAATCACAAAATTTCATGATGGGTATCGTTTAAGGGGTTTCTTGGTATGCTGAGTACGAATCACGTGATAATTTTGCAATCCAAAATGGCGGCCGCGGTGTAATCACAAAAATTCATGATGGGTATCGTTTAAAGGGTTTTTTGGTACGCTGAGTACGAATTTCGTACTAATTTTGCAATCCAATATGGCCACCGCGCCGTAATCACAAAATTTCATGATGGGTATCGTTTAAGGGGTTTCTTGGTATGCTGAGTACGAATCACGTGATAATTTTGCAATCCAAAATGGCGGCCGCGGTGTAATCACAAAAAATCATGATGGTTATCGTTTAAGGGGTTTTTTGGTATGCTAAGGACGAATCACATGATAATTTTGCAATCCAAAATGGCCACCGCGCCGTAATCACATAATTTCGTAATGAATATCGTTTAATGGGTTTTTTCGAATGCTGAGTACGAATAACATGATCATTTTGGAATTCAATTTGGCCGCCTAAGCTATTTAGGCCCACTTGCGCGGAGAGTTGAGTTAAATATATAAATATAGAGTTAGTAAGCTCTGAGTTAAATAAGTAACTTCTTAATTCTGACCACGTCTTGCACGTTGGAAATTGGCACGCGGTTAACTAACTCACAGTAAACCGAACAAGTTTTTATAGTCAGTGTCGTTCCATGCAATCCAACCACACACAAATGTTAGAACGAAGAATGGAACATGTGTCTCTATCTCTTTTACACTACAGTCTGCTACGTATGATTTACGATACTACCATACTTACGATACTACCATTTACGATACCAATCATAAAATTTTGTGATTACGGCGCGGCGGGCATATTGGATTGCAAAATTAGTACGCGATTCGTACTCAGCATACCAAAAACCCCTTAAACGATACCCATCATGAAATTTTGTGATTACGGCGCGGCAGCTATATTCGATTGCAAAATTATCACGTGATTCGTACTCAGCATACCAAAAAACCCCTTATACGATACCCATCATGAAATTTTGTGATTACGGCGCGGCGGCCATATTGGATTGCAAAATTATCACGTACTTCGTACTCAGCATACCAAAAAACCCCTTAAACGATACCCATCATGAAATTTTGTGATTATGGCACGGCGGCCATATTGGATTGCAAAATTATCACGTGATTCGTACTCAGCATACCAAAAAACCCCTTAAACGATACCCATCATGAAATTTTGTGATTACGGCGCGGCGGCCATCTTGTATTGCAAAATTAGTACGCGATTCGTACTCAGCATACCAAAAAACCCCTTAAACGATACCCATCATGAAATTTTGTGATTACGGCGCGGCGGCTATATTCGATTGCAAAATTATCACGTGATTCGTACTCAGCATACCAAAAAACCCCTTAAACGATACCCATCATGAAATTTTGTGATTACGGCGCGGCGGCCATATTGGATTGCAAAATTATCACGTACTTCGTACTCAGCATACCAAAAAACCCCTTAAACGATACCCATCATGAAATTTTGTGATTACGGCGTGGCCGCCATGTTGGATTGCGAAATTATCATGTAATTCGTAGACATTTTAATGCATTAGGAAGCTGGTTACCATGTCGTGAAAACACTTAAAAAGTAAAAGATCACCACATTTTTACCATGAGTCGCGTATGTATTTGTAACGGTTAATCTAATTACATTTTGCCCATTACTGATATTTTTATACTGTGGCGCGAATTCAACGTAATTTGGCATAATAATTACGAAATAGTTGCGAAAAAAACTGACACAGGTCCTGCCTCCACAAGCGCCAGGGCGAGACTGATCGGCCGTCAGCGGCGCAATTCTATTGCGTTTGGTAGATATTCGTACATGATAACTATGTAAATAGTTGTTTATAGAAAAACGCTCGGAAAATGTGTATTAAAACTTAATACCTTTAATTGAGTGCAAAAAAAATAAATAAAATGTTAATAGTTTAGCCACAGTATTGAAAAAACTTTTCTGAGAGAGTCAACTTTGGGATTTTTTTCTATCTAGTGAAATTTATTGGATCTTGTAACGGGCTTGGAATATGTTTAGCTTATATCCTTAACTATTATATATATATTTTTCAGATTTAAAAACCCTTTACTTTTTGACTAGGATTGTTTCAAAAAACTCAAAATCTGACCCACGCGGCCTTAATAGGTTGGTACTCATGCGCAACTAGTCGTTTTTTAGTTAAGACTAAAAACTATTTAATAAAATTTTGAATCTACTTACAAGATTTTTTTAAATGAAGAACTTACATGTTCATGAAATATTTTATGAACATGTTAGTTCTTTATCTATATATATAAAAATCAATGCCACTTTTCGTTGTAATTTTATAACTGAAGAACGGACTGACCTATCCAAGCCAAATGTTTAGGCTTTGTTTGGACTATTTAGTAGATGGTTTATGTGAAGTTTGCACAAAATCGGTCGAGTGGTTCTTCATTTATCACGCAAACGAAGTTGCGCGGGTCAGCTAGTTTGTTATAATAAAAAAATGTTAACAAAAAGAAAGGAACAAAACTGACAATGTCTCGTATAATAAGTAATTAGTATAATATTAAATGTTGTGAAGGCGTGCAGATCTTTTACATTTTCATGCATTTAAGTTATTCACATACACACACGTATTGATCTGAAAAATAAACGTTTTTCTTGTACCAGCTCCTGGACTTGTGCGAGATTTGTAACGCAAAGCTTCGGGACAAAAGAGACAGCGAACAAAGGTGTTTGATGGCGTGGCTTGATGCCTCTAGACGTCTGACGATTATGGTATATGTATATTCTATGTATACTTGTAGAAGATTATAATTCTGTCTGTAGGTGAAGGTACGGTAATAAGAGAAGAATTTGTAGTTGCAACCCAGTTTTCAGACAATTGGGAACATAACCTATTATCAGGTTATGTTTCCTATTTGTTTGAGCTGATATTTATACTAGAGGTGGATTTAAATTGAATTTCTTTATTTGCTAGAATAAAAAAAAAGGTTAAATGTGAGGTCGTAGGGAGGGGGTAATCCCTTCTTAATAAAATATTGTACATTTAGAAACGTATTTTATCGCGATACTTAGAGATAAAATACTTACCTATCACGCTACTGATACAGAATTCTACCGATGCCGTTGTAGATGAAATGTTATACGTCTCATCAAACATAATTAATCAATTTAAAAGTTGGATCATAAGTATCGGACCTTATAGACAGCTTTGGAAATAAGTATAGGCAGTAAAGCGACAAATCTGGGCGTATCCTCTGCTAGCGAATTTTCTCTATGTACCAGACGATTATGTACAAAGAACCCCTTTTTCCTCTCAGAGTGCCATCATCTGAGTACCCTCACATCCCTCTCTACCAATAGGAAAACACATTCAATCTTAAATAATCATTCTACCAGAGATACAATTTTGCTCCCTACTTACACATCTTCAAGCTAATCTCAATTCAAAGTACCATACATCGCTATCTCATAAGGTTTGAATTCTATATTAGTTGTTTATTGTCGCTTAAGCTCTTTTTAGTCCTTGCTCGAAACGAGATCGATTCTCTTAAAATTGGGTGTCACTTTTAAAAATAAGGTGTAATGTAAAGGCTTAAAGTTCAATTTCGAATGTAGACATAGAATCTATAGAACAATTTAATATGGAACGAGCACAGATGGTTCTCCAGGGAAAAACCATTACGATCGCAAAGGATTATCACCCTTATTTAATGTTGTAGCTATAGAAAAAGAAGTTATTTTCGTGTGAAGGTGTGTATGTTATGGCTTTATTACTCTGAGTAGGGTTGTACAGATCGATTTGCTCTGGATACGGGGTAGATACTATACGTAGTGGAAATGTATGGTGCGGTTGGGCGAGGTGTCTACATTTTTCCACGTATTTCACTATTAGGTTTCCCAGAATACTGCGCATTTTGGTTTTGTTTAATTTTGACGCGAGAATTGTAGTTTTGTTATGCTGTATAGAGAAAAAACTCACTAAATGACATTCTACTAAGATTTCAATAGGTTTTTTGGATCTGTGCGTTGGAAAAGCTACAATAAATATTCGAGTTTTATTTGCTTTTCGACTGTTTAGGCTTTGCGTCAGTTGCTTGACATTTTCAGTGTGAAATTTTTATATTACCTACCTACTCAAATATCTTAGGATGACGTACCTATATTCAAGTTATCTTAATATTTACCTTTCTAATGGTAAAACATATTCAAGAGACAAATTAGAAGTTAGATATTATATAGATTTCATAAAAGATTTTTCATTCATATACATGCCCTCGAGGGAGCAGGCAGGGGAGTATATTACACACTCACAGTTTGCGAGTCATTTTGTAGGTTCCACGTAAAAGGATGCAAGCTTAATAGCCGTCATTGAACACTTTACTTAATGAAAAAATCTATAACTATTTCGTAATGCGAACTAAAACAGTGTTTCTTTTTTAACGTGAGGAAAGTTCAACAGGGATGCTATACCGACTAAAAAGACCCCACCCTTTGCCTACGGTTGGGAGCCCCGGGTAAGCCTTCGGAAGGATACCCCAGGACTCCCAACAGACCTAGAGCTGCCACTGCGGTTTCTATGTGGTCAGATGTTAAAAAAGTTTCATCTTGTCATCGAGGCTTTATTAGTGCGATCATGACGCATTCCACACACACAACTACAAAAGATATAAGTACATGTGTGTGTGTGTATACTTATCGGTAGAAGAACCACTTCTCAGGGCTGTCAACTTAAGCACTCCTATGAGCTATCGTCATTGAATGGCGTCACAACTCGCTATCAAGCTATGTTATTTTGACGTTTGGAATCTAAACAAAGGTATACCTTAACTATACTTATACACTCATTTGCGAAAAAAACGGGCACCTAAGCAATGAACCGTTTCAAATGTTAATATTGCTTTGTTTGATAATTATAGGTAGTTTTATCATCACAATTTGGTAAATTAATAACAAAATAATAGTTTTCATCAGTATTTCATAAAATTTTGTTACAATTTATGGGAAATAATGCTAAACCTCGCTAGTAGTGTATGTTCGCTAGTAGTGCATTATGCTCATGAAGTAAAAATAAAAAAGTTTTTTTGTTTGTTTTTCTTTAATAAAGTAAATTCTTTAATAAAGTAAAAGCAGATAAATGTTTAGTATCGAGTGTGACCCCCTCTAGCTAAAATCACAGTTTGAATTCGTCTGGGCATGCTAGCGAGTATATCCCGGATACTTGCTTGCGGAATACGTTCCCACTCCGCAGTAATCACATTCTTCAGCTCTCTGATGGTCTGCGGAGCCGAGTGTACTGATCTCACACGCCGTTTTAGAACGTCCCAGATATGTTCTATGGGATTAAGGTCGGGACTTCGAGCTGGCCAATCCAAACGACGAATGCCGACCGAACCGTTCGTTAAAAATTTGAGTGACGGGTAGACTGAAAATATATCTGTCTAGGGTTAATGTTCTCCCCAATACAAATTAATAAGCCCAAACACAAGGTAACTGCTGTAAATCGTTAAGGAATTCCCTCGATTCGAGGGATTTCTTCGATTTCTCCAGGATCCCATCATCCGATTCTGACTTCCTGTATATGAGACCACATGGGAAGCACCAGCTTTCAAATAAAAAAAGAATCATCAAAATCGGTTAATTCGTTCAAGTGATTTGCCGGTAACAAACATTAAAAAAAATACAGACGAATTGAGAACCTCCTCCTTTTTTGGAAGTCGGTTAAAAATAGCCGTAGGTATATAATGAAAAAAAAAATAGAGAAAAATTATAGGTGCTACAGGGTTCGTAGTTTTTCTCAAGCCAAGCCGTGGAGCACAGGTAGTAGGTGATAAGTAAGTATTCAAGTTTCTAGGGAACACCGGAACCCGCATGAGCAGGCGCGACCCTGACTCACGTTATCTACTCTACAGCTCTAGTATTATCTGTGTTGAGTGTCTACCAATAGCATCGGTTGATTTCCTTATATTGTTGTTCTAAATTCAATTCAAAAGATCGGTACCGGTACTCTATCGTACTATTTACACCTGGAACGACCTGCTAGCGCACGTGTTACCCTCCTCTTTCAATTGTTCTATACCTACAATTCAAAAGATCGTTCCTCTATCTATCGTATCGTACTATTTAAACCTGGAATGACCAGCCCGCTCACGTGTTTCCCTCCTACAAACTTGGGTTCATTAAGCGGATCGTGAAGAGGCTTATCAAGGGGCCGCCAACTTGAGGACCACTATCCATAAACCTTGCAGACTCTGAGAGCGCCCCTTAATCGATAGATGTCGTCATGGCTTTCCATCAGGCAGGCGGTATCATTTTGGCGAACTAGATCAGATACTTAAAAAGTACGAGTTGTAACTATAGTGGGATATATACCTAACCAACTCTACCTACCCTTTCCCCAGGTTTAAAGTGCGGGATATAACACCAGAAACCTGTAGGTGAGGCCACGGTGTGGTGGCGATAGTCTGCCGGGAACCCTGGGACTTCCTTCCGAGGGCTTACCCGGGACTCCCGGCCGTAGGCATCGTAACGTAAAACATCTATACAGAATTTCCATACGTAAAAAAAGTGTTTGCGTATAACCTTTACGCGCGATTGAAGTAGGTAAAACTTCTTTGCCATTGACGGCATCAAATGTTTTTTTTTTTTTTTTTTATATACTACTTAGGTGGCAGACAAGCTTACGGCCCACCGGAAGGTTGGTAACCGTAGCCTATAGACGTTTGCAACACCAGAGGCGCTACACACGCGCTGCCGACCCGGGCGCAGGTTGTGACGACCTACAGTTGAAATTTTTCAAGCCGCCCGTAAGGCCTTCAACTTGGCTTAACGACTGTCATTTTACCGACAACCGGGAGCAATGGCTTATCGTGCCTTCCGAAGCACGGAAACGCTCGTAAATAAATGTCACAAAGTGGTCCACGTGGTGGTCACCCATCCATATCCGGTCATAGTAAATGTTGCTTACTGCAGTGATCGTTTACAGAACACTGAGTCCGCGGGGCCACGAGCGCTTCAAAAATGTTATATTAATATCATTCATTCGAATTTTGAATAGCGGAAACTACGTTTACGCTATTCAAAATTCAAATAGTAAGCGTTACTTCCGTCAGAAAAAAATCTGAGTTAGGCCACAGATTACTAAATAGTTACGTTAGGTTATAGTCGTGCATAAAGAAGTTTTACTTCAAAAAAATAAAAAATGTTTCATAAGCTACCATCAATGCTTAAATGTGTCTTCGCTTCTAATCCACTGAACTAATTGTTTAAATTCGATACAGAGATAGAATTGATAAAGAATAAAGAGATGGGTTTACGTTTTTCCCGGAAACAAAATGCACTAAGTACCTACGCAGATGCAAGCATTACCTACTTTACAAAATAAATAAAGCATGACGCAGCGTTATCAGTATAGATGAGTGCTAGGATGTTCTTCCACGTTCCACGCCTTTGTTCCGATATCTATAACGTTGTACGTCACTTTTACAAGTACTTTTAACTAGTACCAGAGTAGATTATGCTAGTACAAGTACTGTATCTGGTAACAGAACTAGGACGGTAATTCTTAAATTTATGACTGGCAGTCGTAGATTTTTTTCTCATGTTTTGCTATTTCTACATCACCGTTCACGAGATACGGCCTCGTGACAGTGAGACAGACAGACAGACAGACAGGCGGACGGCGAAGTCTCATGAACAGGGTCCCATTTTTACCCTTTGGGTACGAAACCCTAAAAAGCGGCCGGAAAACGCTATGCAAGTTCGATAGCAGTAGCAAGCTTTTAAAGAAACCTAAATTTAAATTATATAAAAATAAAGCCGGGTACACAGGCCGGTAGCTGGCACACTTGACAACCGACTTACAATAAAGTTATATTGTAATACGCTTGCTGCATGATTTTCCTGTAACTAGCACGCAAGCAAAATAAAAAAATCTCCTATAGCACAGAATGACGAATAACATCACTTTTTTTAACTGACTTCAAAAAAGGAGGAGGTTACTCAATTCGATAATTTTTTTGTCATAGTTACATATTATTTATTGTCTGCTAAATTTAGTAACATTTTATAGAGGATTTTTTTTTGGTTATAATCGATGAACTCGGAAATTTCTTATTCGATTTTATACTTTCTTTCGGCGGCGCATAATTTAACACTAAACTTACTTAAATCTGCCAATAGATACGTTACCAACTCTCAAAAATGGCACAAAAAAGTCAGGCAATTGCCTTTTCATACATGCTACCATAGATAATTTCATAGAATAGTAGATTGTACTACAAGTGCATAAAAGAAGCCATTTTATACGAGACGTTTATCGTGGATATTAAGTCGATGATAAAATGGGTTTTATGATCGAGTTATACACTCTGCTTTTCACTTCGATTGCAAGGAAATGAAACAGTGATATTGTAAATAAAAGTCTTTCATTAAAATTAAAAGTAACATTTGAACAATTTTGTACATTCAATGTAATAGTTTTGTAATATAGTCGCCTCGCTGTAACAAGGTGCGTATGACAGTTGGCAGTATGACGTTGATATCTATCAGTACCACATTACTAGGGATGTGTCGATATGCAATTCATGTTTAGAATCCTACGATAAACGAGGTAAATCACGTTCTGTTTATTATTGTTATGAAAATTATAGCTTTATTCATTTTTGAATTAACTAAACATCTTAAAAAACCGGCTAAGTGAGCAGAGGTCTCCGTACCGAAAAACAACAAAAAATACGTTTGTTGTATGGGAGCCCCCTTAAATATTATATTTTTTTTGTTTTTAGTACCTGTTTGTTATTATAGCGGTAACAAAAACACATAATCTGTGAAAATTTCATCTCTCTAGCTATCACCGTTCATAAGGTATAGCCTATCAAAAGACCGGGTAACTTCGCAAGAAAAAAAAGAAGGTAACCGAGAAGAGGAAAAATATTAATAATAATAATAACTCAATAATATACTTTTTACAATAAAAGTTGGAACTACGGACAATATACTTTTTGTTTTATCAAAATATCGGCTATCCATCGTAGATGTATATAATCCCATCACTAAAGACATCTTTGGTGTTACGTTATACTCAACAATTTGTTAATTTTTTCTTCCAAATTCATTTTATTTGTAGACTAGAATATTCTGGTTAAGTTTAATTTTATATACAACAGTGATTAACGATTTAATATATTATGAATGGGATGTAGCTGAAATATTAAGTTCATAATTGTAATTCACGGCAACTTTCAAGAGTGAAACGAAACGCGATCGACAACTGTCATACGCACCATGCTACACCGAGATGACTATAGTAATAGTTTATTTCTGTAATAGTTTAACATGAAGCATTAGGCATGGGTAACGAGACCTATACTGCCTAATCATAAGTTCATTTTATAATATTTTTTCACTCATAATACTATCTGATTTTTAATGTTTCTTAATTTATATAGAACACAGAAAGTACAAATTAAATGTAACAAAAAAAAACAAGTTATTTAATAGCGTTTTATTATGTTTTGTTCATAGAGTAACACGATCTTCATAGTACCGTCTCTACGGTCTAGTATGGCCATATTGTTTTAGAAGAAGAAAAAGAACTTTATGCACTAGAGCATAAAATGTTGTTTTAGTCCGCATACACCCAGCATAAACAAGAACTTTACGAGCATAAGAAGTGAAAATTCTTTTTTTAAATGTATAAAAGATCTGCTGTTTTTGAAAGACGTCATGTTCGTGCATAACGTGTCTAATTATAATACGTCGTTGCCATCTGTCAGATATTGTACATTAATAATAGACAACATCACGCAAAATCCCGTTAATATATTTTAAAATATTTTCTCAGTTATAATGAGCTCAAAACTCAAACATATTAATTCGGCTTGCGTGATTCAAAATTTTACAACCTGTAGTCTTTAAAGGGCGGGCGACATATTTCACAGTGTAAATTATTTAAATACCAAGGGCTTACATTGTTTAATAAGTTCTTTAGGGATGGTTACAGGCAGAAAGGAGGTTTTACGTCTTTTGTGCACGCGATTGTTTTACAACGAAATGCGTAAGAAACTTTTTGGTCTAGGCCGTTGTTATTTTTATTTTTAAAAGCAGCCTATTAAAAGATGTTCTAAATTCGAATGAATACGGTTTGAATGGTGGCGGCAATCGAACGAAATATGGCTAGCAGCACAGGTTAGTTAGCACAAAGAGAGAGTAGCAAGCCGTAATAATATCTCTATACTTACTATCTTTATAATATCTCGATAATTCGTAGGTACTCGTACTATCAATCAATAAAACAAAACAGCTTAAGGCAGTCGGCTGCTGGACATAGGCCGCTCCCAGATTCTGCCACAACACACGATCCTGAGCTTTCCGCATTCAGTTCCTGCAACCTTTTCAGTATAATATACTGAAAAAGGTTGCAGGGAGTGACGTCCGCTAGTGAATAATATTATTATTCACTAGCGGACGTCACGCGCTTTCTCCCGCATAGCTTCCGTTACCGTGGGAATATGGGAATAAAATATAGCCTATGTCACTCAGGGTGAATGTAGCTTTCTATTTTTGAAATCGGCACAGTTGTTGTTT
This sequence comes from Miltochrista miniata, assembly GCA_933228765.1. NCBI lineage: Eukaryota > Metazoa > Arthropoda > Insecta > Lepidoptera > Erebidae > Miltochrista > Miltochrista miniata. The sequence continues at coordinate 12,710,722 of OW121769.1, forward strand.
AGTTTATTCATTACAAACATACAAAAATACAAAATTTTCCGTTTTATAATATTAATAACTCAATGATTCGACACTTTATTTATGAATTCTGTTGTAGGTTAGTATCAACATTTTCACAGAAGATAAGTAGGTAGGTAGGTAGGTAGGTACTTAGGTATAAATACATCTGAAGTAAGAATTAATACGATCCTCCAATCTAATCAAGATTAACTTAATGATTGTTGCCCATTTGCGTCAGAGTTTACAAATATAAATAATAATCTCACGATGATGTCAGTGGACATTTATTTTATCTGTATCCGTTGTAAGCTGAATCGCTGTAAGTACCTACTTTTCTTTAAATATATATTTTATACCATCAAAGTGGCAGACAAGCATACGGCCCCATCGCGCAGCCGACCCTGTAAAAACCTTGTAAGTCCCCTTTTGAAGTACCCCATACTGTAGGCGTTTGGGAAAGCCGAGGCAGGGAGATCATTCCACAATCTAAGCGTAAGCGGAAGAAAGCCTCTATCGGATCTCAGTAGCGCTCCGGACGCAACGTGTGAGGATGAACACCCTGTCTGTGGCGACCGGTACGATGATAGAATGTAGCCGTGGGCATCATATCAAACAATTCCTCAGAGCACAAACCGTTGTACAGACGGTAGAACACACACAGAGAGGCATATCCCTCCTGTCGCTAATATATTTTTGTGTCGAAGGTATTTAATTCAATAATCCTAAGATGTCACACACCTACAACCTATGAAAATAAGTCTGTGATCTAACCGGCCCTATACACGTACCTACAATATTATTGACTCAATAATATTGCATCAATATTTATTTCCGTCCGAATATAGTCTGTTTAAACCTCAATATTACCCATATACGGTCAATTTATTGCTATATTGATCAATATTATTGTACTTACGAGTATGGGGCCGGTAATAATATTGCTAGCAATTCTTTATAAACCAAAGTTTTGTAAAACCGTGTAAACACCCTCCGCAACTTTCTATGTAAATTTTAAGATTCTGATGAGCCAAGGTAAAAGTTCAACAATTAAAACCTAAATACGTAGGCCTTACCTACGAACTTAAAATCCAAGATCTAAATAATTAGTATGACGAAAAAAAATACGAGAACTCTATCACGTAACTTTGAAAGTAGTCTAGTAATTAAACTCTATATTTGACGCCTAACACGGAATTTAAAAAACATTAAATGTTATTACCCAGAACTTTAGTTTCTCTAGATGGCGCCATTTTGAAAATGATGTCACCTTACAGATTTTCAGCAGTAGATTGTAATAAGCTCGATTACCCAGACCAAGTTTACAAGCTTTGCAAACTTTTTTTTTTTTTATACTACTTAGGTGGCAGACAAGCTTACGGCCCACCGGAAGGTTGGTAACCGTAGCCTATAGACGTTTGCAACACCAGAGGCGCTACACACGCGCTGCCGACCCGGGCGCAGGTTGTGACGACCCACAGTTGAAATTTTTCAAGGCGCCCGTAAGGTCTTCAACTTGGCTTAACGACTGTCATTTTACTAACAACCGGGACCAACGGCTTATCGTGCCTTCCGAAGCACGGAAACGCTCGTAAATAAATGTCACAAAGTGGTCCACGAGGTGGTCACCCATCCATATCCGGCCATAGTAAATGTTGCTTACTGCAGTGATCGTTTACAGAACACTGAGTCCGCGGGGCCACGAGCGCTTCAAAAACTTCAAAACTCGCGGGCTTGTAGCTTGTAAACTCGCTCAGTGTAGTAAAAGTACCACCATTTCTAAAGTTTCAAGCGTATCCTCATAGATATCTCAAGTGGGTAGATATTAGTATACGTATACGGATATGTTGCTAGGAGTGTCGAACAAACAAACACCGTCACAAGATAATCTTTGTAACAAATTATTGAGCCATTATCGTGATAAAATAACCGGGTTAAGAGATAAAATGTGTTTCACGTACTCCAAGATTGTGTATCTGTACGTGGAAAGGAATTTAACTATATTTCTAATATTCTATTATGTTATAAGTTACGTTGCTTGCTAGGCTTAAAAATGCGAGCGGAGAACCGTCTTAACCGCCTTTAAAAAAGAAGGAGGTTATTCAATTGGAGCGTAGGTATATTTGTTTAGAAAATTCAGTTTTTGAAGAAACGATTTCTGTCACTCAGAGGGTAAATTGGCTTCAAATTCGTAGAAAAAAATCTCTGCCGTAAAAGGAAGAGGAGAAGATAATTATTTTTTTGTCTAAATTAGACTCTCATTCTTCCTAGGGTTGTCCTTCCGAGAGCGTACTCGGAACCCCCGACCAAAGCAGATGGATGGCCATCGTGTGATTTCAGGCAGTAGGACTCCATCATAGCATCCAAGAGGATTTCCATACGTAAAAAAAGGCTCTCATGCTGCGCATTACAAGCTGTTGGACGGTAAGGGGGCTACTCACAGTGCTCACCGTCCTTACAGAAGCAGGCAGTCTAGTGTGACCTTACTTTAAATATTCTTCTAATGTTTCCCAATGACAGCCATCTTTTGCGCACCTTTGTAAATAGATCAAATAAAGTACTATCTATAAGTTATTTTTGTGACAACCCTTGTTTTACTATGCTCGTTGAGTTACACTGTCGCATGCAAGGGAAGTTGCATAATATCCGCTAGTCGGTCAACGGGTTAGGTGAAGGAAAGTGATAAATTCCTTGCTTTACTGGACTGGTTTGTTTTAGACTAAATCTCTCGTAGCGTAGAATGAGAAAAAAATACTAAAATATCGTCTGCTGCGTAGTACTACAACTATGTTTAAAGTACTTGTACCCTCAGCCATACATACCTTATTTAATACTCGTAAAGTGGCAGACAAGCTTACGGCCTACCTGGTGTTTGATTATCATAGCCCTTTTTTATTAACGTCAGAGAAAATCCTTCGAGGAAGGTTACGTGAGGTTTTTTAGTCGGTATACCGACTAAAAAACCTCACGTAACGCCCAAGCCGCCGCCTGCAGAACTCGGGTGGGGAGAGTTCTCTCCCGTTCCCGCCCGCCGCCTCTTTCACGAGTATGACCTGGGCACCGATTCTCGCTTCACACGACATGAATGCGTGGACGGAAATCGGCGGGTGACGCGTCGCCTGTCTCATATTTAGGAACGGCGAAACATGAGACGGGCGACGTTTCACCCGTAAATTTGCGTCCACGCATTCACGTCGTGCGGTCGAGAATCGGCCCCCTGCTCGCAGAAAGAGGCGCTGGAGACCATGACTCGTTGTTTATCAAAGCCTATGGACGTTTGCAACACCAGAGACGTTTGCAACACGCGCTGTGGACACAGGTGCAGGTTGTGACCACCTACTGTTAAAACTTTGCAAGCTTTTGAGTAAAGTTCCTTTTACCTAGCTTAGCTTAAATGCGCTGGAACTCTTGTCCAGAATATCCCGCTTTTGTCCAGAATATAACGCTTAATATTTATCTCTTAACTAACTTATTCCCGAGTTAAAAAGTAGATACTTAAGTTAATCTGGGGTTTCAGCTATCTGCCTATTAATTTTCAGTCGAATTGGTACAGTCAAACATTAAGACGTACCTATGTGATTGTGATGTGATAACATCGTCAGTTTTAAACATCATGGTATTACAAGAATATTATTAGGATTAAATATACATTTATTGTTAAAAATTACAGAGAAACATAATTATTACAAATCTATAATGTACATTATTACTATCTAAACTAAACCTAAATAAGGCCCCCGTGGCATTGTGCCCAAAAGACTAGCAGCATTCCCCCTTTGAATAGCAATGCCTCAATACCTATTCGCTGAGCGAGAAAACTGCCAGCCCTTGGGTCACCAGTCGACTCCACAAGGCGCTTTATATAAGGATTAAATAAGTTTTCAAAATCATTGTGTAACAAAAACTCAGTAAGTAACGATCTATAAATAGCATTTCTTGTAATATCGAGTGCTAACATACCTATTTATCCAAATCGATGGCTGTCTCCTGCTATCGCCGTTGGCACACCTCCAACCGTGCCACTGTGTGTGATAACACTCTACTTTAGTAGTATTCACTCACACAGGTAAGCAAGGTGTATCTTGTTGGGTGGGATTTTAAAAATTCCTCCTATACATGGCGTTATGTATAAAAGTCTTTTATTTTTCAATGTGTAGAAAAAAACCACAGTAGCCATCCTAACTTGAACCGACCTAAACCACACGTCCTCTACCTATCCGCCAAACGCAGGGCGTCACAAGGAACTCCTCAGACGGATGTACCATCAGGATATATTATACCATTACCTTCATTAAGGGCAGTTTCCCTCGCCTGTGACTGCTGCAGATTCGATCCTGTGTCAAACATCTCTCCCCTTTTATATATTAAAGAAGACAAAGGCTAACAAGTCACCCTTGATTCCATGCAATTCCTATTATAGATTGTGATTTTTTTACTAACTATTAACTGGCCGTGGTCGTCCTTCGGACTACTCGTAGAGCTTGTCGCGAGGGCAGCGAAGAACAATAGTGTCTCTGGCAGACATTATACCGAATCTATTACGTCGAGTTTTCTAAAGAGCGCTTCAATCTTCAACTTGATCCTCCTCTTCTTTTCGACCTCGGAACGACGGATGCTAGGCAGTATTTTCTGAAACACGAAAACGCTCGTAGTGAAAAAGATGTGTCGTTTGCAATCACCAAGCAAGCGGCGGCGACGGCGTGTCCTGGGGTATCCTTCCGGGGGCTCCCAACCGAAGGCTGTTAGGCGGGATACGTGTGTTTTTTTAGTCGGCAGGAGTCCGGCATAGCATCCCTGTACGATTTTCCTTACGTAAAAAAAAGCGGCGGCGCGCGGCGTTAAGAGTTCTAAAAAATACAAGATAAAGAAAATCGTTACACAAACATTACAACGGAATATCGACACACAGTTAGCAATCTTAGTCCAAAATTACTGATAAATTGACCTGAAATCCAGTGATAGTCAACAAGTGGTCCAACAGTGATAGGCCTCTCATTTGATAATGATGAAGTGATATCACTCTTATCGTGAAGACATTTCGCACCTGCTTTAGATAAATTTGGAGCGGTTTTCACTGAATTATTGTGCGATTGTGTTTACTTAAGGGTTATGTAATTCATTCGTGTTATAGATTTGTTGTACCACACGGTTTCGCCCGTTACTTAGTCGAACTCTATACAATAATGTTAGAACCAACCAACATGTTTGTATCTTTCTTTTATAAAAGTAGTATGACTACTATGATTTAGGATAATTTTTTGAGGATTGTTTTTAACCTGAGATAATACCACTTATTATCCCGGGTAATCTTATTCTACAGAATGATGAGAACAGTGCGAGCAGGGTATAGATACTCTTATAAGTAAAGAAAGTATCCACCAGGACCGAGAGATTCCAAACATCGTTTCTCTTGAACTTTAGCCACTTGAAACGCTCTGCAAGAGGACGATAGAAGGAATCCCTTCTATTGCAACTACGACTTAAGGACCAGAACTTGAGGAACACTGTCTATTGTAATGAGGACTGTGAGAGAAGCCCTCAACGCGTTCACTGTACCATAGCTTTTCATCAGACAAGCGCCGTCATTTTGGCGAGCTAAATATATAAAAAAATACCTACCTATTATCCCATAGGCTTCCCATCCATACGCTTTGTAGAGTCGACTGGTGACCCAAGGGCTGACAGTTTTCTCGCTCAGCGAATTCATCAGGCTATTCAAAGGGGGAATGCTGCTAGTCTTTTGGGCACAATGCCGCGGGGGCGTAATTTAGGTTTACTTTAGATACTAATAATGTAAAAATATCTGTATGTAATTATGTTTCACTGTAATTTTGACGTGACAACGTCTTATAATTCGATGGAGACGGCTGCACGCCCGAAAAAACATGACGTATGCGGCGTTACCTCGCTCTGAGGCGTTCCATTTAAGGCTGAGTTGTCACGGTCAACTATCGTCAGTAAACCGAATTTACAGACAACCTATTTTTTTTTTAACAATAAATATTATTTTTAATTATTATCCCAAGATTTAGGTACTTAGTGTTAGATTGAGGACATTCATTGTAATTTCTGAGCCGTACCGTCTTCCATTCATGCTGAGGCAGGCATGCTATACGTGTACCTACACGGTACTACTTCACGGAAGCCACCGGACGAGCACTGAATCCAAACACCTCTTCTTATATCGACCAGCTTAACTTGCCCTTCCTCACTTCTTACTAAAAGGAAAATTTCCTCAAAGTTTCAACGGTGTAGTTAGCTGTATGTGTCTTAATAACTTGGGCGGTAGATTGATAGACTCGCAATACCGTTATGCGATGATCGGATCGAATGAATGAAGCCATTGAATCGGTTTGAAGAAAGGTAGCGGGATATTTTTGTTTGGGATGCCTCCGTATTTCTTAGGAGATATTATCAGTCAATTGAGATGTACTGGACGACTCATTGAGTATGACGCAGGTTGGAATTTGAGACATATTGCGTGCCATACTTCTAATAAGTACTACTACGGCTCTGAAACGGTATTAAACGGCATTCATCTGAGTACTAAAGGTATTTACAGACGTTTAATAAAACAATCCCAAAGGTATTCAATATTCAAACATTTTAGGACAATTGGACTTACTTTTTTGGGACAAATTTGAGAATAAAGTCATAGTCAGTAGTACATATAAATCGATGGTCATAATGATTATTTTACCAAACTTTTACACAGCCAAAATGAGCCCAACAAAAAACACAACAATAATTTTTTTTATCGATAAAACAATTAAAATTTTATAAAAAACTTTTAATCCTTTGACAGTAAAGGCCGCATTGTAATTTTTTACATAAGTACTGGAGAAAAGAATTTCATACAGACACAAATGAATAAGTAATAAACAGCAGAGGTTCTGCATAATATACATGTTGCACAACATTAACAATATAATTCCTCAAAAGACTGTTGGTCGTAAGGATTGGTAAGCAGTTTCCAAGAATCTAGGGTTTAAAAATTATATTGATACTTATAAGTTGCTTATATTTTTGACAAAAGAGAGGAGGTAGGTAAAGGAGTTCTAGTATGAAAATACCTGTTTAATTATTTGTTTTAAAACTGTCGACACGTGTTTGACCTTCACACGGGGTAAAAAGAAGACTGACAACAATTCTTGTAGATTTGTTGAAGTCTTGTGCACTAGGGTTGACGAATCGAGGATAGGTGGTGGGTTTTTTCAGTACTTCCCCTTTTTTATTAGGTATCATTCTCAACGGAACCAAGCTTCCATTCTACCCAATTCTAGGCAAACGATCTAACTCCTAGAAAAATTGGAAGGGTCAACATTTACTACTTAATGGTGAAATGTGGATGTAAGTATTCTATACCTCACACCTTTGGTAACTAAGACGTGACAATGTGTAGGTATGTATGGACAAACGACGGATCACAGGGAGTGACTGGGCGCGAAAGTCAAAATTTGGAAGAGGTCTACGTCCAGTAGTGAACTGCCATACGCTGATTTCATTGATTGATTGGTGTGTATGTATGTATTAATATCAGGCGCCACTTACAGCAACTGATTGATTGGTGTGTATGTATGTATGTATTAATATCAGGCGCCACTTACAACAACCAAGACGATTGTTTTGTGGACAGAACTAAAGGGAAAAAATACCAGTAGTTCTGTTAACAGAACTACTCAACAGAACAGGTGGGTGTAGACGACTACCTACTTCAGATATTTTTTAAACTCAAAAATAAGATGCAAGACCAAAAAATCCAAAGCTTTTTAATCCCACATCTCAGTGAAAGGAAGTGTATAAAAAACACAGTCGTACGGAAGCTCCGGGCGTTGCCTCCATACGCTATATCCATACTGATGATGCTTCGCGTTCTGCTGAGATGCTAATGATCGATCGTGGTTCGTGAGAGGAGCTCTGTCTGTACCTACGGATTAGCATTTTCTCGAGGCAATGCGTGACTGGAAAGCTGGACGCTTGGGCGAAGATAAAAGGATATTATGGGATGTACGAGCTGAATTAATAAGATATCTTCATTAGAAGCTTACCGGAGTACCTTTTGTTATGAACTGATTGGCGCAACTTATTTTTAGGTTAGCGAAATGAGTAAAGCTGAAAATGAAAGCGTTATGACCTTACTGTAATCTTTGAAGTCCAAATCAGCTTCACCTACAAGTGGTGCAAAACTCAACTAGTCTGGACAGCATGAAGACCTACCAACAGAACAGAAACTTGGTTTACTAATGTTTGCCATAATTTAAAATGCCATAATTTCATATGCCATACTGGTATTTGCCATAATTTCATTAGATATAACGCTTCAGTTGCCATAATCGTGAAATGACATAAAATGACTTTCAATAATTCCATTGGTCATAATCGATCAAGTGTCATAATAATTTAAATCCACAAATGTATTTGCCATAATTTTCGTTTTCAATAATGCCATTTTCCATAACTTTTATGCACCATAATATAAATAAAGATAATTTATACGACACAGATTTTTTATTAACAATTAAACCTAAAACTAAACCTCATATGGCGTCTCTAGCTAACTAAGCTCGATGGAGCGCCGCTTTGCGGCTGCTACTCCTGGGTGGTTTAAAAAAAACCACGAAGACTAAGGCGGGAGCTCCGCTTCGCTTCGCTCCCGCCTTAGTCTTCTAACCTAACCTATCCGAGTCGGATTGCACTGAGTCCGGGTGTTAACGATAATTAATTTCGACCTTACAATATTATGCATTATTTTCATAATTATATCAAATTTTCATTATGTCAAGAGTCGATTATGACATGTGTTACTTATGGAAACTAATTATTATGAGAAATGTCATAGAAAGTCATTTTATGGCAAATAAAAGTTATGACTGTTGCGTTGTTAAGGCAAACGTTATTAGTATAAATGATTATAGTGCAAGTAAATATTATGATCGGGGATGATTATGGCAAACAATAATAGTGCAAATGAATTTATGGAAAACGAGAGAAGACCCAGAAACTTGCGAAACTGAGACGTAGCTTGTTCTGGACAGTAGCTGTCATTAAAAAGGTTGCTATCACCCAGAGGGAATTGAAGAGGGCCATACTCCGAGTACCACTACGTTGTTCGTTGAGATTCGAAAGAGAAGGAATTCCTTAAATAATATTTCCAGTTCATCTGCCAAATTCAGCAAGAGCATCTTGTGTGATTTTAGTCGGTTTGATTTCTCTAATTCCTGTGGGGTGGTGTCTGTGTGAGGTTTGACACGTGTAATAAAACCTTCTTCAATAAACTTTCGGCGTTTATAATGCGTGTGCGTTCGAATTAAAGTTCAAATAAAGTACTCAGCAATTCTTCATAAGCGTCGCGTAGGGCGTTAAAATTCTTATGTTGGGAGAGAGACCGGTCAGCGAATGTGATCGGAATCACAAGTAGTTGTGGAGGATGGGTACGACTTCTTGATCGTGTGATAAAATCTGTTATTACCGTGTCTCAGAGGCGTAAAACTTGACGGCTATCCATATCTCTATACCTGTCTCTTTGGCGCAGAAATATTGTTTGTTTCAAATTTAGAAATGGCAAAACAATAGATGCAAGAAATTAATTATTATGAAAACAAAAACCCGAATGCAAAGTAAAAATACAACTGAAAAGGTAAAAATGTTTTGACGCCAAAACTTCGCCATTTTGAGTTCTAGAAATTTTATTATACCTGGTGTCACTCACACAATCACTACGAATCAAATGACACCTCGCATGTCTAAATCCGTGAAGCCGTTGAGGCTGTAGGGCGTGCCAAAAGAAATGGACATACACACATACATAGTCGCGAAAAACATTATCCTCCTTTCTTCGGCAGTTCGGGTAAAAATATTTTTCAACTCAAAGTTTCGTCCTTTGTTGAGAATTGTTTTTTATGTGTGGAAATCCGTCATGGATGCTATGTCGGGCTCGTACCGACTAAAACTACACGTGCCCTAACACTGCCTACCTCGGAGACCCCGGGATTACCCCTTGGAAGGATGCCTCAGGATTTTCGACGTATTTTGGCTTCCACTGTGGCCTCACTGGTGGCCATGGTGCCGCTTCTCGATAATACGACGTGAATGCGAGGACTGAAATTTACTATGTCTTTTGACGTTTCACCAGTAAGTTTACTTCTACGCATAGGTTGAGATTCAGTGCCCCCTTTTTCTTCAAATATTTGCGAGATCATACAAGATTCGGCGGCCTGTTTTTTAACGACGGAAACCCGGACAAGGTGTTATAAGTTTGACGTGTGTGTGGGTGTGTGTGTGTGTGTGTGTGTGTGTGTGTGTGTGTGTGTGTTTGTAAGTCTGTCTGTGGCATCGTAGCTCCCAAACTGATGAACCGATTTTGATTCTGTTTCTTTTGTGGAACAACTATTTCTGTGATCTCGCAAATGTTTCTATGTATAATATGTATATATTTAAAAAGTAAATAAGTATTAATATCCGTGGTCTGATACCCATAACACAAGCAGGTTATTCCTAGCTTACTTTGGGATTAGATAGCGTTTTGTGAAATGTCCGTGAATACCTATTTATTTAATAAAAAAATAATGTTTGTGCGGAGATTGGAGTTTATAAAAATCAGGTCACCTAATTTCGTTGGGAGTTTGGATCTATATTCTATTGTACAACTTACTTATTAAGTTAATTAATTTGGTGCAAGATGATGCAGTGTAATAATCACACAATATTATTTATTTTACTTCAACTTTACATACATACGATGATGGCTATTATGACCACATCACAGTACCACAGTTTACAGATTTAGTTGCTTATTTTCGTATTGATAGCGAATTCAAACGTCAATAAACTGAATAAATAATATGAAAAGTAATCTCCGTAATTTAGATAATTTTGATATAACAAATATTTAGTAAATTTTACTTTATGGTTTTGTACGATAAAGCCTTTATCGGTTAACGTCTAGACCAGCATTTTAAGGAGAATAATACAAAGAAAGGTTATTATTAGTTTAGCTTTAGAATGGACTAAGTTAATCATGTCCCGAGTTGGATTCCCGTGTCAAAACGTTTGTTTAGGAATTTGGTTGTTTCTATAGTTTTTTTTAAATATTATATCTATTAAGCTAGCCAAAATGACGCCACCCAACCCATGCCATTTATTGCCTCGGTGGCGCATTCGTACTAAGGTCCCGGGATCGTTTCCCGGGTCCGTCCAAATATTTGTGTGATCCACAATTGTTTGTTTCGGAGTTTGGGTGAATTGCACAAGTGGCACAACCTTTACCATGTGACCTTTTCTGTATACAGCACACCATTTTGCAACTGTATTAGGCACTTATAAAACCTTACTTATAGGTGCTAGTGATATTTTTATCGAACATTTCTTGGTACCTACAAACACAAAGTATCTGTTAGTGCTAAGATGGTTTCAATAAATACTTGCCGTGGCGTTCAGATAACGTGTGTCGATAACAGATCAAAACATGGCGTCATGGTCAATATTAGTTCATGAGATTTATTTAGAACCCGTTCCCAAGAGTCGGATACAGGTTTATTCCTCTTGGGTCTGTACAATACTGACTTGAATGCCTTGTGCCTTCCATCCATTAATAGATTGTGATGAAATGTGTAGACTCTCTCAAGAAAATACTAAAGTCATTTTTGGGCAATGCTAGATAGTCAAATCGGTCGGATTTAAAGTTTCCATCTGTTTGTTATAAAGCAGATTTTTCTATATAATATACTTGCTTGGTGCGCGCAACTTCGCCCGCGTGAAATTTGGTTCCCGTTCCCGCTTCCCGTGGGAACATTTTCCCCGGATAAAAAGTATGTGTTATTCCAAACTATACTCTATCACTGTACCAAATATCAGCCAGATCCATTCAGCCGTTAGAGCGTGATTGAGTAACAAACATCTTCACAAACTTTCACATTTATAATATTAGTAGGAAGTAGGATAGTAGGATGTAGGTACATAAAATATTGTGTTCTGTAATCCTGCAGTGATGATGCCTCCGACCGATTTCGGCCATGGCGATCATTTCGACTCCTAGTCGGCTCGGCGCTGATGCGCTCGAAGATGGCTAACATAGCCGATCTTCGCGATGAACTCTCGTGTGCACTGAGGGCACGTGAGAACACCACCTACGTAATGATAATAAATGACAGCGGGTGGGCGGACTTTCAGCTCATCGCGTTTAGCGTCGAGGTCAGCCTTTCGCTGTTCCTCGAAATCGCTTACTTGTCTTTGGACCACCCTGCGCCATTCTGGACGTTGTGCTGCCAGACCTTCCCATTGAGACGGCTCAATGTTGCATCTTCTCATATGATACAATCCTGCAGTATTTAATGAGTAAACTGCTTTTCACTTCACTTTCACAATTTCCTCATTAAATACTTGCATTATTTGAACTTCGCTTTGAGTTTTAAAACACCAGTAAAAGAAATCATGGAGATTATATAAATCAGAATATCAATGCACGTCACGTTCTTTATTGATTTTATAATTAGTTCTTACGTTATTCTCTGATGAGTAGTTTCTCTTGAATGTCACTCGTCATTATATAATTCCACGTCGACAATACCTGTTCCTCAATCTCCTTATCCTCAAAAAATGTTTCAATAACTCGCCCGTAAGCTGATTCAGGAGCCCGACGTAAGATTCGCTCAGTATACAGTGGCTCAGTTAACATCTTTATGACACAGATCAAAATTAAATGCTATTAGTAATAATAATATGATTCAATAGCAGGGCACTTGCCGAACGATCCAAAATGCTTGATATGGACAAGACTAATGCTAAGAGCTGTGAATTGACTACCTACTTACATTTTATATTACTAAGGTAGCGGACAAGCTCACGGCACACCTGATGCCTATGGACGTTTACACCAAAGGCGCTACACACGCGCTGTTGACGTAGGAACAGGTTGGGTGGGTCGCAACCCACTAATGTAATTAAAATAATAACTTGTTACAATTTATTTGAGAACATAAAATTGTGGTCTTTTTACGAAATTGTCGAAGAGATTTTTTATAGAAAATTCTCTTTTGCTATTACTTTACACACCAAATTTGTTAACTTACGTATTCACAGGTTCAAAAGGAACATACCAGTTCAGTCAATACAATTTCCCGGTATCACATAATGCCACATTGTCGCATCTCCGCTCCGCTGTTATCAATGAAGGCGACACTATGAATGTATACAAACCTCTTGTGAGACTTCTATCCTGTACAGACTTTACTCTTGGTTTTGATAAATGTGGTTAAAGTGAAAGCTTGTAAGATCTTAGTGGAGTACTTAAAAGTGCTTACGCGTGGCTCACCTTCAACCTGCTTAACAGGCTGCAGTTGACGTAGGCTCTTAGGCAGGATACGTGAGGATTTTTAGTCGCTAAAAGTCTAGTTTTTTTTAAAAAAGATGGTACTGCAAACTGATAAATATATTTACTTTTGCTTTGATATAACTAAGTTATAGTCACCGTTTTAGAGACGGTGCTGTGTGAAAGAAATACAACAATATTTATTTACATACAAAAGTCCTTGATACTAAGATAAAATATAAACTATAAGTCAAAAGTACATCTCAGTCTAATCGTATGCACTACGCAAACGCATACCAACACGGAGTTGTTCGCGCATTCAATTTCTGATGCCGAGAGACCACAAACTGGATGTAAGCGACGGGCGGGGCGATATGATTGCAGCGAGAGCGCGGCGCCATGCCAGAGTCAAAGCAACGCGACCAGTACAAGGGAAGTAGACATAGCATGTTTGCTCTATACGTTTCTGTCTATCACATATTGCGGGGGGAAATCGTATTCATATACATCACTACAAAAACAATCGGCTGTCATATGGAACTTACACAATAAAAACAATAGACTCAATAGTCCATAATTTCAGACACCCCACTGATCTGTATTATTACCACTAATACAGATCAGTGAGACACCCACATAATATTACTTATATTGTGTGTGTTTCTGCGTACCTACTCCTTTTAGGAGCACGCTTTGACAGAGGAGAAAGTCTCGGTATGGTGCCTCCCCTCCCGATAAACATCATAGATCATAATACTCGATGCACACAATCCAACCGCGCTTGATGCCTATGTTATATCGTTTGTTCGAAGTTGCCTCCTATCTTGTACTATTGCACTGCGCGTCGCCGCAAACGCCGCCCGTCGTCGCTCCGCTAGCCGCCGTCATTCAGTTTGAGGCTGTAGATGCGCAAGACACGATTTAAGGAAAACCTTGAGGTTTACTTATGATCTGGTTATTGAACTCGTATTCGAAGAAAACATAATATATGTAAATAATGATGTGGTAAATATTACGTAAATTGGTAAGGAATATTTTCTTATGGGATAAACAAATGCATTATTAGTATTTATTTACTAGATGTGCCACGACTTCCCTGTGAAATAGACAGCGCTCGCCACAGACAGGATGTTTATGCTTGTAATGAGTTCCGCAGCGTTCGGGCACAATAAGGTCCGATAAAAGCTTTCTTCCGCGCAAACGCACTTATGGGGTTCTTCAAAAGAGGTATTAGATGTGTTGTATGTGATAGAGGTCTTTTGTTTTGTAGGGTCGGCTACACACTCTTGATGTAACCTCAGACAACCTTACGCGCCGCTCTCCTGATAAAAAGTGTTCACAGTACCCTATGACCTTTTGCGACACCAGAAAGCACTACACTCGAGCTGCCGACCCTGCAAGTACCGACCCTTTTTGAAGAAACCCATACTGTAGGCGTTTGGGAAATCCGAGGCGGGGAGATCCATTCTACTTGTGAGTATGAGATAGTTCACAACTCTAGGAGCTCGTCTAAAACCGAGGAAGGCAATCCATTCCACAATCTTAGCGTACGTGGATTACGTGAGAGCGTGCACTCTATATTCTAACTAACTAACTATCTTCACGCCAAATCCCTTGCGGGGTAGGCAGAAAGAACCGAGCGCCACACGGCACGGTCCATACACACCTCACTTGCTTCTTCAACTTTCATTTTTCTTTTCATGCATGCACGTCGGTTCCTACGGCTCTTGACACCACCTTCAACTAACACACGATTAATTTGGTCGTGGTAGGTGTGTCGTGGCCTTCCCCGACTCCTACGTCCATCCACTTTCGCGTTGTATATCTGTTTTGTCATTCTTTCATCTCCCATTCGTTCCATATGCCCGAACCATCGTAGCATGCCCTTCCTTACTTTAACACCGACACTCTCTTTCAGACCAACTCTCTTTCTTACATCTTCATTCCGAACGCGATCTGCGAGCGTTACTCCGCGGATTTTGCGTAGCGCGCGCATCTCGACCGCGTTTATTCTACTTTCATGCGTTTCCTGCCATACCCAACTCTCGCTTCCATACGTTAGCGTAGGTATCAGCACCGCATTGTGTACTGCGAGCTGGGCCTTTTGACTTAAGCCCTTGGTACCTAAAAGTTTGCCTAACGCTCCATTCACACTATTGCCCGCAGTTACCCTCTTTTCTACATCAGCGGTGTACCGTCCATCCCTGCTAAATGCACATCCAAGATATACAAACTCATCCACCTGTTCCAGCACTACATCATTTACAGTTATCCTGGCATTCGTTCTGTCCTCTTCTCTTTCGAATACCATCACTTTCGTTTTAGTCGCGTTCAAATGTAAGCCTCTCATTAGACAATCATCTTTCATCGTTGTGATTAGTGACTGTAGTTCTGATGGCGATTCGGCTATAAGCACGGCATCATCTGCATACAGCAAACAGTTCACAAGTAAGTCACCCATTCGCAATCCAACATTCATCGATCTTACTCTCTTAAGACAATCGTCCAGGTACAGGACAAACAGCAGAGCCGACAGCACGCAGCCCTGTCTGACGCCAATGTTGACGTCAAACCAGGGAGACAGGCTGCCGCCCACCCGCACACATGCCGTACATCCCACATATGTAGACTGCACAGCACGAAGCAGCGCACCATCAATCCCGTATCCTGGCAATATATCCCAGAGATCCTTCCGTACAACTCTGTCAAATGCTTTCTCCATGTCCACAAAACCGCAGAAAACCTTCCGGCCTACAGCCAGCTGCTTCTCTACGATGTTGCGGAGAGAGAAAACTTGGTCCATACATCCCCTTCCATTTCGGAAACCACCCTGCGCCTCCCACAGTAATCCGTCAGATTCCACCCTCATTCTCCTTTCAATAATTTTGCCATACACTTTAGCTGCTATACTGATCAAACTGATGGCCCTATAGTTGGCGCACTCCATACGTGAGCCCTTGCCTTTATACAAGGGCACGATGATAGCACGCCTCCAGTCCATTGGGACCCTTCCAGTCTTCCAGCATAGATTGCTCAATGACCAGAAGGCGTCTCGGACGCAAGGACCACCTAATTTGATCATTTCAGCAGATATCCTATCAATTCCCGCAGACTTTCCATTTTTCAAGCTTCGTATCGACCATTCAATCTCTTCCAAAGTAATATCTCCGCTTGATGCTTGCACCGCAAGATCAGTCATCGACTCCCTCGCAGTGCCCGCATCCGGGAGATATTCATACATTTCTCCAAAGTACTCATTCCACCGCTCTAACACCTCTAATGGGTCCGCAAGAATGTCCCCAGCTTTACTCTTAATCTTATCCATTCTGGAAACTGACGAACAGCTCCGAGACTTCTTGACCTCCCTCCAAAAGAGTTTGGTATTTGTCTCGAAGTTCCTCGTCAGCTTCTCTTCCGCAATCAAATTTATTCTTTCACGCTTCTCTTTCACTAAAGCTTTGGCTTCATTCTTGCAGAGGCGGTAAATTTCTTTCTTCGTGTCTTTCATACTGTCATTCAGTTGCAAAGATGAGACATAATCCAACCACGCTTTCTTCTTTCTTGCTACGCAGGATTGTACCTCTGCATCCCACCAGGCATCACCTTTCGAATGTTCATGTCTCTTTGCACTCCCACATGCTTCTTTTGCACTATCCACTATACTTTCTTTCATAATATTCCAGCATTCATCCACATCTAAGTCGGAAAGGCTCGCGTTTGCAAGCCTTTCACTGACTAAGCCTACATACATACTCCTTACGCTTTCATCTTCCAGTTTTTCACTCTTTATCCTTTCATAGTCTCCGAAGGGGACACGCACTCGCCAGTGCCTCCACTTCTTGAAAAGACCAACAAACCGGCTTACCACCAGGTAGTGGTCAGTTTCAAGAGTGGGGCCTCTGTAGGCTCTTGTATCCCTTATAGCCTCTCGGAGACGACTGTCTATCAAAATCAAATCAATTACACTTTTTTCTTCCTTCCGTCTCCAAGTATACGTGTGGATATCTTTGTGACGGAATAAACTGTTCGCCACAAGGAGGTCTCGTTCCAAGCATACGTCTAAGATTGACTTACCAGCATCATTCGCTCTCTTATCTCCATGCGGACCAAGGACAGCCTCGAAGCCATCTCGCTTAGTCCCCACCCATCCATTCAAATCACCACACATGATCAACTTTTCATTCCCCTCAGCCAAATCGAGGACGTCCCTAACGGAATCCCAGAACTCCGCGAGCACTTGGGGATTAGCCGAGCTGACGGGAGCATAGGCTGCGACCAAAAAAACTCTCGTGATCCCCAGCTTTATACGTACCCACAGGAGTCTTGGGCCTGCCAATCCATAATCTTTCACTCCAGAAGCCAAACGGGAGGAGAGCAAGACACCCACTCCCTTACTGGCATGATCCTCTTGGTCCACTCCGGACCACAAAGCAATTATGCCGCCAGGAAGATCGTCGATGCCGCTCCCCTTCCGCTTCGTATCTGTGACACACAATACATCCAGGCATCGCTCTTTCATTACATCTATCAATTCATTCATCTTACCTTCCATACCACCACGCACATTCCACGTGCCTATCCGGCACTCGGCTCCTCGCATCCCGCCAGAGTTGGCGCTGCGTGAAGGGTGGCGGCCCCCTTCGCCGCGTGCGCATGCAGTCATACCGACGGGGGCACACCGGTATGCGTCGCCTCGGGGGGACGCCCTAGCCCTGTCGGGACTCATTTCTCGGTAGTGATTGGTTTCGCGTTTTCGCTTTCGCCGCGACTTACGGGGAGGGCCCGAGCACAGGTAACGCTCTTCGTGAAGGCACACTACATCCTCCACTCTATATTCATTTCCAAAAACAATTAGTCGACATTACAAGTGACGCAAGAAATGTTACCTACTTGACCTGTGGTTTGACTTACTTTGAGACAATGTATCTGAATCATAGTTCACAAAAAAGAGGAAAAATCGAGCTCCAATGGGAATTCCGGGTTACGGTAAGTGGTTCCAAAAAGTCGTTTGTGTAGTTGATGAACATTGACCGCACTTTTATGGTTAAATTGCACACGATCTTATTGCGGGTGTATTCTTGATTGCACCTGCGATGCAGTCACTAAGTACACAATATTTGCTTATTGCGTACTAGCTTACACGGGGAACTTCGTAGTCCTGGGACATCCTTCCGAGCGCTTACCCGGGGCTCCCAACTATAGGCTGTTGGGCGTTACGTGAGGCTTTTTAGTCGATTGTAGTCCGGCATAGCGTCCATGAAGGATTTTCCCTCATGTTAAAAAAAAAGGTACCGCCTTAGAACAAAAAGTTCTTGACGACACAGGTTACATCGTATCATATCTAAAATTAGCCTTCTTAAATTTCCTCTTTAAATTCTACCTTTTCATTTCAGGCTTCGTATTTTTACTGATTTCCAAACGGGTATCAAAAAAAGTGTACATCAATTAAAACATTGTTTCTATTACCTTTTAATCCCAGACGGAATAATTCTCTCCGATTTTTTCCACAAATTTATTATGCGCGTGCCCTGAAAATGCCCTTGAAAGAAACTCTGTCAAACTTGAATATTTTGAAAAAGAAAACGTACAGTGTGATTTATGCACCTATAAACCTCTTGACGAAGGACATCCGTTGGGATCGATATTCATACCATAATTTTATATTTGACTTCAAATACTTTTGCATTGAACATACTCACGAAAGTTATAATTTATTTCCTACAATTACACAACAAAACCACGGCACAAACAAAGCATTCTTTTTAAACAATAGAAATATCTAAATCATTAGATTTTTAAATCAAATCACGTCTTACTATCATAGTCTGTGGCATAAAAAAGCGGCCAAGTGCGAGTAGATGGCTGTCCATACCGAAGAAACGCAAACTGTCACTTTGGTTGTACGTATGGGACCCCGTCTTAATTTTTTTTCTGCTCCGTCCTATGATTTTTCTCCGTCTTAGTATTTAATTTTGTTGTTGAAATTCATCTGTGAAAATGTCTACTGTCTAGCTAGCTAGTAAAGTGAGGGAAAATCCTTCATGGATGCTATGCCGGACTTCTACCGACTAAAAAACCTCACGTAACGCCCAACAGCCTACGGTTGAGAGCCCCGGGTAAGCCCTCGGAAGGATGTCCCAGGACTCCCAACAGACCTACGTCTACCACTGCGGCCTCGCCTTGCGGTTCGGGTGCTATCCCGCGTCTTTGGGGGGTTTTCGGGTGTCATCCCGCTTCTTAGGGGGCGCGTGCGTGAATCTCTTACGTCACGCTGCCGTCGTTGGCCTGCTTCTGTAAGGACGGTGAGCAGCCCACTCACCGTCCTCGGGCCCCCGGTCATGGAGGTCGGTAGTCTTCGGCGAAGACACTGAGCTAGCTGCCACGGTTGCTAAACTACTGTACTGTCTAGGGACAGACATCCAGATAGGCATGGGATCAGTAATCGGGTCCCGTTACAATCTTTAGCTTACGGAACCCCAAAAACTACACTTAAAAATTGTAAGGATCCAAGTGCTAAATACATACACTAATAATAACTGGATAGTTTCTCTCAGAATACGGACACAGCCATCGATTTCACTTACCATTGTATGCGGATTCTGGGTATCGAAAGATCACGGGCGTGATGTGAATTTTGATGAAGGTGATGATGATGAACAATTGGACTTTCCGTGTAAGGTCCTGTCCGAGTCATTGCGAAGGTGTCTTGTCTTGTATGCTTATGTTTATATATGATTTAAGAGTTTATGTAAGGTGGAAAGCATAGAATAACGCGAATAGTACAGTCAGCAGCAGAGAAAAGTATACAGCGCCGCTCTGTAAGGATTGATTTATTTTAAAAAATCTATACATAATTATAATCAAATTATAGAAAAGTACATTGTAAATATTAATAAAAGATACTCGCTGGGTGTTCAACATAAGATACCGAAGCCGAAAATATAGGTAGTTAGAAATTTTTTTGCCTGTTTGTCTGTTTGCTTTGTCCGGAAGGATCTCGAAAACTACTCAATAAATTTGATTCAAATTTTGCACAAATATTAACTAGAGGTAGGGTCTTCAAATCCTACTAATATTATAAATGTGAAAGTTTGTGAAGATGTTTGGATGTTTAGATGTTTGGATGTTTGTTACTCAATCACGCTATAACGACTGAATGGATCTGGCTTAAATTTGGTACAGGGATAGAGTATAGTCCGGAATAACACATAGGCTACTTTTTATACCGGGAAAATGTTCCCACGGGAAGCGGGAACGGGGACCAAATTTCACGCGGGCGAAGCCGCACGCCTCAGCTAGTAGGCTATAAATTTTCACGCTACATATCCTAGGGGTTAAGCAGAGAGCAATCAAATTGGCATTATAACATAATTTTCACGCGTACGAAATCGCGGGCAACAGCTAGCACTTAATATATTTTCATGAAATTTACTATGGTTGTTACATTTGTGTCATTCTGTAACAATACAAAATCTCACAAAAATATATTCAAGATTTTCTTAGAAAATCCAATAATAGGTCGACTCTGTATACTTTTCTTGCAGCTGACCGTACAAGCAGACTCCTTTTAGAAGGCTCTTTGTCTGAAGGGAAAGTTTCAGTAAGGCACCTCCCCTTTCGATAAACGTCATAGATCCTGTTGATTTTTTTTAACGTCAGGAAAATCCTACAGGGATGCTATCCCTTATCTTATCTTATCCCCGGGTAAGCCCTCGGAAGGATACCCCAGAATTCCCGATAGATCTAGTTGCTCTATGGATGAAAGGTATTTACGTGGTTTGGGGGTAGCAGGATTATGTTGTGATGAACTGCCAGTCTTGGAAAGGAACTAGACTACTTGCTTAGCTAAACTGGGACATCCTTCCGAGGGCTTACCCGGGGCTCCCAATCATAGGCTGTTGGGCGTTACGTGAGGTTTTTTAGTCGGTAGGAGTCCGGCATAACATCCATGAGGATTTTCCCTCACATAAACAAAAAAAAAGCTCACATTCAGAAATTGATGTAAAGTAATGCGGTGGAATACTTTCAAACCCTCAAAGAGCTCTCATTAATGAAATTCTATTAAAACTCTATGTACTTTTTACTTTTCCATTAATCTTTCAAAACCTCTACTCTTTGTGGGTATGTATGTAACTACCACAAAATGCAAAACTGTAACAAAAGAACAAAATAAAACCCTTACACATTGCAAGCAAAAAAGTACGCCCAAATTTAAAATGCAGATACAGTACATACGTAATTGTCAACAGCTTAATGTATTCCAACGGAAATAAGTGGCTCAAAAGATAAAATTACCTGTTTCTGCCATTCCAAGTTAATGGCTCACAATGTGGTTTCGCATAATATAAGCTAAGATGTGAGGGTTATGTAGGCCGGGAGGCGGTGATCAAATTTTTGCTTCAACTTCTCATTTTGCACAAAGTTCAAAAAAGCAGTTGAGCTATTAAATGAGTTTAGGTATTGTAGGCATTATCGTCTTATTAAAATAATATAAGTAAGCCGACCTGGGTAACTTCGTTTTCAGCGTGTTTTTCGTCGCGTGTTTAGCTCCAAAGGGAATAAATTTTCCCAGTTTTTGATACATTTTTCATTGTTGCTCTGCTCCTATTCGACTTAGCGCGAAGTTAGTGTGTAGCCTAAAACCTTTCTCAATAAATAGGCTCTCCTGTAAAGATTTTTTGAAATACAAATGTAAGAGTTTAACTAGGTATATATTATTATTGGACAGTCTCAATTGAAAAACACTGCCAGTACATAACAAGCAAAAGAAAGGCTTGCTGTCTAGTAATAAGTATGAAGTTAAAAATACGGAGAAGATCCATAAAAAGATTAGATATTTAGATAAGTATGTACTTTACCTATTAGCAGCAGATGTAAAATACTACAATTACTTACGCAATGACAATTAACGTAAAACTTCATTCTTCATGGATTTCGGGCTATTCTAAAATTTTTAACTCTACATTTATCACTCGACATTTTGGATGTTTTGCAATGGAAGTCGGGGTCGCGTATTGACTGACAGTTAACTCATGAATTATACAAGTCGTGTGTGTTTAATGGCATTATTAACAAAAACAATGTAGGTACCCATTTTCATAGTATATTATACATTAAATATGTTCAGAAGATAATTATATAATGATGAAGTAGAGACTCGTTGGCCGTCGATATTTTAAAGTTTATAATTTATAAAGAAGTAAATAGTTTTCTGCATATTTTTGTGAAATTCACAGTCAGTTCGTTTGGGAAATTTTCTTAACAAAGGGGAATCTACTTACAAAGATTTCGTTTCATATACTCGTATTTAATACATAGATTTTACAATATACTAGCGGACGTCACGCAGTTTCACCCGCGTAGCTCCCGTTCCCGTGGGAATGGGGGAATAAAATATAGCCTATGTTCACCGTGAAGAGTGTAGCTTCCCAAAAGTGAAAGAATTTTTCAAATCGGTTCAGTAGTTTTGGAGCCTATTCGATGCAAACAAACAATCAATCAAATCTTTCCTCTATATTATTAGTACAGAAGTATAGATTATGCTGATATTTTCTACAAAGGAGTTTTCGATAGAAATATATAACAGTCATTAAATTAACTTTGATATGAATACCGCCTCCTGGCCTAACTTGTTATTTTTCTCCCGTCTCGACATGTTCAGACCAGCAGAACCACTGGCCCGTGAAGACATCGAGGGACACGTATCCTGCCTTCTCCTAATGAAATAAATTATCTACAACTCATTATCAACATGACTTTTCTCTTGCTCACCATTCCATTGAAAATTATACCTTATTTTATTACGGTTTCAGTTGATTTTAGCAGTAAGGGTGTGATGTCCCTGAGAGGATAAATTTGTAACCTTTTACACGATACATAGGCTGTGCTGGTTCGTGAGAACAGGGAGCCTTTTCTATCTGAATAAGTAATGCTTGGGTAGAGGCAGGTGTGGACTTGGTAATAAACATAAAAAGATTTTATTACATACTTACTTGAGTTTTGTTCACCATTGAGGAACAAACGCAGGCTATGCGGCGTAAGACCTCTTTGTTTCAATTTCCTTTGTTTCTATCAAATGCATTTTTAAAACGACTAGTAATGGTTGGCATTGTCTTTCGAAAGATTATTTTTTAAATGTAGAGTTTAGTGCATCAGTTTTTCTACATATTTAGAGAAGGTGTCTAATTTTGAACATTGTTGCTATTGTAATTTTGCCAGGTAAAACAGCAGAGAATGCATTCAGATAATAATCCTGGTTTATTGCCGAAGATCTACGTGGGGTCAGACTGTAGTCTCTTTTATAATGTCTTTTTATTGACAATAAACAAAACGACCAGCAAAATCAGACACCGCGGTCTTTTGTCGGATAAAACACGCTGACACGATTTCAGGACATATTACCATCCCTAGTTATTGAAATTGTCAATCGCCTGTGATTATGACTTAGATCATCTAACCACAGGATGCGCCTTACTTAAGCATTGTTTTCTGCCATTGCACATGACCATTTGGTCTTTTGGCTTTATGAAAAGTCTGTACATCAGTACATCATTTTATATGATTAAACTAGTACATTACATTGTAGTTGACTGTACAATAACAATTAACACACAACAGCCATTACGCGTTTGTCGATTAATACATTTTTAAATGCAATGAAATTTTATCTGTCTTTGTGTTTCCCCCTTCACTTGTATGAAAACTGGCAGAATATTTTTGTATGCGGTGGTTCGCAAAGGCTAGTCCCGTGTTATATGGTCTAAGGATTATGATGATGATAATCCTCTTATTACCTACTTCATGGCTATTCTTCTTCTTCGTCTCAATGGCGACAATTAAAACCTTAAAATAGCTAGATAAGCCCAGCCCAAAACTCGGCAAGATTGACAGCGCGTTCCATCGCTTGGTTCAGATCCGCAACTGTGCAGGTGTAGGGGCACAGCGAACATGAGAGTAAGTGGTCCATCGACTGCAGAGGTGCACCACAGTCACAGCCCCCACCCCCCGGATCCAGGTAACCCCATCTTACCTGGTTCGCCCTACAGAAGCCGACCTGGGACCTCAACCTATTTAGAGACTTCCAGGTGGCCCATTTCAGTTCATGACCGGGTGGTAGGCTTCCAGCAGGCTGGATGTTGTCTGGAGGGGGTGTCTTTTCCATGAGCCTCCTCCGGTTCCGAACGGTCTCGTGTTGACCCACCACAGTAGTGGTACATCGGAGGAAGCTCCTTCTGCTTTTAAGGCGGGAGCTTGGTATGACATGTTGGAAGAGTGGGTGCCGCACATCAGTCTCCTGCTTTCCCTTCTCAATCTCACATGCAACCTGTCGCCGCACGCTAGGTGGAGCGATGCCGGCAAGTAGATACAGTCTGTTTCGTGGCTATGATGTCTCTATACATTATATTGCGATTTTTTTGACTTTTCTAAGCAATTCTTCGCCGAGTTATCACAATATTGCCTTATGAGGAATTCTAGATCGCGGATAATATAATTTAAGCTTTCCACCGACAATAGGAATGATGCAAAAAAATCATCTACCCTATCTTCATCGTTTCCTTCCTTATACAGATTACAGTTATCCTCTCTACACTTAGATTTATTATCATGCCAATGTATATTGATAATAATATGAATAACAAGCAGAACATGCACTCCATAATTTCACCACTACAGTCCTGCTGCTTCGGCATCCAGTCCCACTCTGCGAACTTTTCTAGGTCGGCTTATCTAGGTGGTCTGGTCGGTTCATCTTACGGGGGCCTATCTTACGCAGTCTCCACTCCAGAACACGTAAGCTCCATCATTTATTTATTACGTATTTTGATTATCATAAAATTAACTTTCAAATCCGTCCCTGTGATTACAAGATGCGTTTTTCGGTCGAATGCCTTCAATACAGATAATATATAAGTTACGTTACGCAAACCGATCGAGACCATAGATAATATACTCTTGCGCTACCCAAGATACATCTGATAAATACACGAAGATTTTTGTCGAAATATTTTTGTAATTAGAGTTAAAACAATGAAAGATAATGTTTCTGCAAAATGTGTTTATCAGATGCTGTGCTTCAATGTTATTGCTTTGGAGAGATTGTATGTGTAGAACATACATACAAAGGCACTTGTAAATTAATTTTTTTTCCTGAAGGAGTCATTGCATACTAAATATCTCCATATTTCATCAGATTTTGTCCCATGTAAGAACCATAATATTGAAAATGACAGGAACAGATTTTTTCTGCTTGCTTTTGGAATTCGCTTTCAAGACCTTCAAACGCTAACCTTTTTTAACGTGTGGAAATCCATCACGGATGCTATGCCGGATTTCTACCGATTAAAACCACACGGCTCCTTGCAACTTCCTACTAGTGTCTACTGCCGAGATTCCTGGGTAAGCCTTCGAAAGGACGGTCCAGGATACCCGACAGACTATGGCTAGTACCTACTTTTCCTTCTCTAACCCAATACTGACCTTAAATTTATGTTTATAAGTAACTGATAAATATAGAAAACATACCTATGTTTGTAAACAACCCAAAACCTGATTACGGCAAGGCGGCAGTCCCATTTACCACTGCGCCAAAACGGGACACTCAAATTTATGTTTCGTTCCGTTCATCAAAATTGGGGTCAATTAATAACGAAGGGAATTCAAATAAGGAATGAAGAAAAAAAACATCTGCAAATAAAAATGATAAAATTGCAGATGTTTTTTTATTCGCATTCACATGCGTTTGGACATCGCCCCTTTCCGTTAACGATTGGGGGAGATATCAGCGAGAAAGTTGTTTTAGGTTTCTTTAGTGCTTAGTTCATTTAAAATTGACTGGGATATATTTAGACAATTTGGCTCTCCACCTATTACGTGGGACAAAAATCTAAGGGTGAAATGTGGGCCTAGATGCCTCTGTCTAGCCCTTAGGGTATAGAAAGCGTGATCATATGTTACGTTATGTTTTAGAAAGTCAAGATTAATATAATAATGATAGTGACGACCAATTTTTCTAGCCCAGTTTTAAAAAAATCGATTGGGTTACGATTTAATTTTAATTCTTACTTAGTCGGAAGTTTAAACTTATCTATTAAGAAGTCAAGTCATTCTTATGTAAAATAGGCTATGTATCATAACGCTACTACCCAAGGGAGCAGAGCAGTATTAATAAACACCAACAAATGGTCCCGATTTCTATACATTATTGTAAATGCTGGCATGTATGCATTTGTGATGAACAGCTATTTTAATAGGTATATCCTAGGTCTTAGAAAGATTTTGCAGGGTCAAATATCTAGGTCTTATAAGGTTCTTGTCAGGTCAGAAGTGCAAGTGTTCCTCAGTATTGCAAACGTTCATAGGCTACGGTGACCACAATCCATCAGATGTACCGTAAGTTTGTCTGCCACCTTAGCATTAAAAAAAGGTTTGATATAAAAATCCTACATTACATAGACGGCATAATAACTAACGTCTGGGACACGGGGAGATGAGGCGTTACGGTTTGCTGACTTCGTGAACTGCCCACAGCTTTTAGTGAGACCAGTATTATGCACATACCTGTTTTCTATATGTATATTTAAATATAAGTCCGTGTTTCTTTGTCTGCGAGCTTTGAGTAACTTAGTTCGAACAAGTGGTTGGTTTATTATCGACTAGCCGACGTCACTCGATTTCATCCGCGTAGCTCCCGTTTCCGTGGGAATGCGGGAATAAAATGTAGCCTATGTTTACCGGGGATAGTGAAGCTTCCCAACAGTGAAAGAATTTTTCAAATCGGTTCAGTAGTTTCGGAGCCTATTCGATGCAAACAAACAAACAATCAAATCTTTCTTCTTAATAATATTAGTATAGATATTATTGCCGTAACATGTAAATGCCTAGTAATAAGGAACTTTATGGAATATAGACCATCAAAACAATGATTAGTTACTACTAAATTCAAAGCTCTGCCAACGAATGAGTTGGCAAAATAGAAATGCATTTATAGGAAATTCTGGGAAATCCTTCCAACTCATTCACAGACACGAGGTCCACATAGACAAGTCATTCACAGACACGAGGTCAGTCAGTATTTTCGATACTGATTTGTGCGCGAGTGTGTGTAGCAGAGGGTAGGTGTGAAAAAAGTACATACATGAGTTTTCCATCTGTACTATCTCTAATTTGTGTCTCTAGCCTCCATGAGGGATTTCCACACGTAAGAAAAGATAAGGACAAGTAAGTATGCATATGCCAAAAAAAAGCAAATCGCTAAATAAAAGTGATTCGTTATGAAAACTCACTCACTTGTACTATTCCACAACTTTTATTTTGATTTTAATAATACCTGACCGGTTTCGCTATTATAGCATTCTCAAAGGTGTTTACGATAACTTTTGACATAAGTGAGTACGTTTTCATAATGTATTATAACAAGTTCCATCAAGTGCCTACAATCAAAAATATTCAAGGATAAAAGTGATTCGCTTTTTTTTAAGTGTGGGAAAATCCTCATGGATGCTATGCCGGACTCCTACCGACTAAAAAACCTCACGTATCCTGCCTAACAGCCTACGGTTGAGGGAGCCCCATATACCTAAGCCCTGTGAGTAAGTAGGTAAGTGATTCGCTGGCAATAATACATAGGTCCGACAGTTCGCTGAATAACTTAATACTTAACAATAATTATTATGGACTTACGCTGTATTAAAAGGCCAAGATTCTTAAAAAAAAAAACGGTAATAATAACATCGACTTATCATAATTATCTAAGTGAAGTAAAGTGTGTGAGTGGTTTTATATTTTCTTCTTTATAAAAAAATATTTATATCTGCCATAGAATAACATAACGAAATCATAGCTTTGCGCTCTGCATTCTACAAATAGGTATAATAAGTATGTATTTTCAAATCGACCAACATGGCGCCATTTAGATAGCTCGTGAAAAACATTTTCTGTTAACTTTTTTTATTTCGCGCCATGTCACGCGAAGTCCGTGTCAGAATATGAATATTTTTTGTTATTATTTCGTGAAACTGTGTATTTATTTCGTTATCTCTCGGTGTGTAGACGATTAATTATGTTTTGTTTTACGTATAACGCATATTTCTCACTCTTAATAAGCAAATAACTGAATAATTAGGGCAGGGCAGGCCGTATAATCACAAATCTTTTGCCTGGAATTTTTATGGTGATGTGTTTCCTAAAAAAAAAAGGAAACACTTTGCACTTACATGTCCTACATCTATAACGTTACGGTACCTTTAGTTACTTAGGTACTAGTTATCTATACTAATATTATAAAGAGGAAAGATTTGATTGTTTGTTTGTTTCCATCGAATAGGCTCAGAAACTACTGAACCGATGCGAAAAATTATTTCACTGTTAGGAAGCTACACTATCCCCGGTGAACATAGGATATATTTTATTCCCGTATTCCCACGGGAACGGGAGTAACGCGGGTGAAACCGCGTGACGTCCGTTAGTTTTTAATATGATCGTTGTAAATTGATGCCCTTAGCTGGGAAAGTGTTAAGTGTTAGTGAGATCAACTAAAATTACGTTGAGATTTGTGTAGTTACAATTTATAGGGTGGGTAATTTTAACCTTACTCACGCTGCTGGACAAAATTCGAGATTTCCTTCTCTTCAAAATGGGTTTTTTGGGAACACGTTCCTTTAGTCGCCTTTCTTAGGAGAGACTTTACAACCCTGAAAAGCAGTTGAAATATTTAGGCATTATAATAAAGGCTTGATTTTATAAAAGTATTTACTCATTATAGGCACTTTGAGAAACCTTTTCAGTAAACAAACCATAAAGAAAACCCAAATCAATAATTAGAAATAACCTTCATAGATTCAACTTTTCCTCCTCAACAAAATCGATACACCTACATGTCCATACTATTCTCAAGTAGCCAAAAGAAAAAATAAAATGGAAAATAAACACAAGATGAAGTCCGTCTATTGGTGGACGCGACGTTGCCGTTCTGGCATCCCGCCGAGATGCGCAGCACCTGTCTCTTTCACTCCAGAAGCAGTTTATGGTATTGTCCCCCTCTACATATGTCCGCAGGATCGTCTCGCTTGAAGACGCAACAGAGATAATTTTATCCGAAAGCTTTGAGCTTCGGACGTTCCATTTTTATTTGAATTTGAAGAACCAATGAAAATGGCGGGCGATTTCTTTGTTTGTGCCTTTGTGTTTTTATACGGTAGTTTTTCCTTTTTTAAAATGTTTATTATTGATTTTGAACAAAGAAATATTAAACTTTTAGCTTAGTAAGTAATTATGGAGTACGTATTATTAATAAAATGATAAGTGTAGGTAGACAAATACATAAATATTTATGACTTAATTAAATATAATAATATCTAAGTAAGTCATCATAGCAGCCCCAACAGGTGACAAAAAGCTTGACTGATGTCGTTAAGGTTAATGAACAGTCGGCTACGTTTCCGGTGGAAATTACCATTTTTAGTGAAATTCTCGTCGACATAGCTTTATTTAGGTATGTAGGTACTAGGTAGGCTATGTATAAACTTTTTAGGAGCGAATCGCTCCTACAATAGTTGAAATCGTTTTCAGTTTCATTGTAGTAATAACTTTTTGGTGTTTGCGTTATAAATAGAACTAGTTGACCCGCGCAACTTCGTATGCGTAATAAATGAAGAACCGCTCGACCGATTTTGTGCAAACTTCACATAAACCATCTACTGAATAGTCCGAACGAAGCCTAAAAATTTGGTTTGGATAGGAGAGCCCGTTCTAGAGTTATAAAATTACAACGAAAAGTGGCATTGATTTTTATATATATAGATATATTTTCTATATTATCTGTGGTTTTTCAAACTAGTTAAAGATCGTGGCTTTGCTCGCGTCGAATAATTTTCCTGTTGTCGCATCCCATGGGAACATACCTACTCCAGGGATTAAAAGGTAGCCTATGTGTTATTTCAGACTATAATCTATCCCTGTACCAAATTTTAGTCCGATTTGTCGAGCCGTTAGAACGTGAAAGAGTAACAAACATCCATACTCACCAACTTTCCATTTATAATAAGACTAGCGCACGTCACGCGGTTTCACTCACTTAGCTCCCGTTCCCGTGGGAATACGGGAATAAATTATAGCCTATATTACCCGGGGATAGTGTAGCTTTCCAACAGTGAAAGAATTTTTCAAATCCGTTTAGTAGTTTCGGAGCCTATTCGATGCAAACAAACAAAGTAAACATCAAATTTTATTCTTTATAATATTAGTAGAGATATTATAGATTGGTAAGATCTATTTTTATCCCACTAAGGTGTCAGACATAATGATCGGATGTTCGTCTGCTCATCCGATCTTCGCAAGTTCAAGGCCGTCTATTGTTCTGTGTGTACAGACAGACCAAAGTTCACACGCACTGTTTCCTTTGTAAAGTGCTGGAAAAACTTTACTTGATTACCAATATCGATACTCGGAGGCTTACGCGTATAAAATATTAAACCAACAAACAAAAAAAAATAAAACTTTTATATAAAACTTTAATAAGGACTGAGAAATCCTTTATGGATGCTATACCGGGTTCTATGCTGATATGAACTTAGGTAAAGTCCTTAGTACCTAAGACGTCGATGTTTAGTGAGTACAGCACGCGCCAAATAACTTTGCATCTATGAAGTTCGTTCGTTCGCTCCGCAATTGAGCAATAATAGGTTTCAATGGAGAAACTACTGCGCAGCTGAGGCAGGAGGGGTGCCTCTCCCGCTTCAGGAGTAACTCTCCCTCTGAAACCTATTATTGTAAAATTGCGGCGCGAACGAACGAATTTCAGAGACGCAAAGATATTTGGCGCGAACCTATGGCAACTTCTGTACTAATAAGTGAGTCAAGTAGGTATAGGTTGATTTTTTCAAGCATTGAAAGAGCAGCAGTCAGTGCATGGCATGCCTATTGGGCGGCTTGAAAACTTTCTAAAACAGCGGGTAGTCACACACAACCTGCCTCATCACAACCTGCGCCTGTCCTCCATCTATCGCGTGGAACTAAAACAAATGTGTGCATATAATATGCCATGTCTACTTTCAGACTTTTTTAACATCACAGAGAACTTAGATATCCTTTACGTTACGTTACGTAATTATGAGCGTTACTCATAAAAGCTGTAAGTTATAAAATTGTCACCCATCTCACGCTTGACTTATGCTGGTATCTTATACTATATAGGGTAACAGTCGTCTTCACAACTGTCTTGTGAGGAAAATCCTACATGGATGTTATGCCGGACTCCTACCTACTAAAAGCACATGTTTCCCACCTAATGCCTATGGTTAGGAGCCCTGAGTAAGCCCTCGGAAGGATGACTCCAGGACTCCCAATCAACCTTGGCTACCACTGCGGCCTCACCTAGGGGGGTTCGGGTGCTATCCCGCGTTTCACGAGCATGTCCTGCTCACAGATAGAGGCAGCGGAGTTCGCAACTGTCTAGAAAAGGATGATCTGGACTCGTGCGCAGTGAGCTGAGACTGAGCTATGAATTGTAAAAAGGTGACAACTCTTTAAATACTCGTGTGGTGAGGGCATAGAGTTCAAGTGTACACTCCTATTTATTCCGTGGGTGTCGTAAAAGGTTATTATGGGAGCAATTTCGAAATCTAGGTTTTGTATCTAGGTATTATCTCAACACTACAGAGAAGTTCGATATCCTTTACGTTACGTTACGTAATTATGAGCGTTACTCATAAAAGCTGTATGCTATAAAATTGTCACCCGTCCCACGCTTGACTTATGCTGGTATCTGCTACTACGAGTATAGAGGGTAACGGTCGTCTTCGCAACTGTCTAGAAAGGGATGCTCTGGACGCGTGCGCAGTGAGGTAAGACGGAGCTACGAACTGTATAGAGGTGACAACTCTTTTATATTTTATCTGGTTGTCTTTTTTTACGTGTAATTTTTTTTTTATATTTAGCTCGCCAAATTGACGTCGCCACCAGCCTGATGGAAAGCCGTGGCGCATCTAGCGATTGGGGGCCACTTCTGACAGTGGTCCTCAAGTTAGCGGCCCTGTGATGTGCCTCTTCACGCTCCTCTTGAAGAACCCGGGATTGTAAGATGAGGGAAACACGTGTGCGGGCAGGTCGTTCTATGTTTTTATAGTTCGACAGAGGAACGATCTTTTGAAACGCTCAGTTCTGGCGAAGATTCGGAATTCGGAAAAGAATTGCCAAGTATGTAATGCTGGACTCGCAACGATTAAGACCAGAGGGATATGCAAGTACATCATAATTATCTAAAATCATTATGTAGGTAGGTGTCGTTAAAGGTGATAAGTACCTACCTATTGTGTAGAGAAGTAAAACTCACCGCAAGTACCTAAGTACCCATTGAGTACCCATGATATGCTCAGTAAAACCAAACCTATCTCCCAAAAATGGATGTTTTGCTATTTGGGAGAGGCTTATTATGCCCGGCAGTAATCGACTTATAACTTTTGAAATATTTCTCTTGTATGGAGTAGATTTTTTTAAAAGCTGCGTTAATGAAAAAAAATGATTTTCCAAGAGGTATAAAACCTCTAAGGTGGCAGAGTAGCTTACAAATTTCGATCATAAGGGTTACGAGTATAGACATTTGCAACATCAGAAACCTTGCAAAAACCTTTTACCCCTTTTGAAGAACTGCATACTGTAGACGTTCGGAAAAACCAAAACAAGGAGTTCATCCCTACTAATATTATAAATGCCAAAGTAGCTCTGTCTGTCTGTCTATTACGCTTCCACGCCTAAATGGCTGGAGCGATTGAGATGAAATTTGGTATTTTGGTATAGGGATAGTTCGAGGCCCTGGAAAGGACCGAACCGACTGCGCAAAAGGAGGGTTATTATTTTACGATATAACGACTCTCACGCTATAACAACTTCTACGCGGTCGAAGCAGCGGGGAACAGCTAGTATTCAATAATGTTCTGTGCGCAAAATTTTCAATTTACAGAATCTAAGTGGAAAATGTCCTTATAAAGGAAAATATTAAAAGTCTTAACGTAAATATAACCAACTAAACCGTCTATTGATTGCTGGCTCTATAACGACAGGTGCGCACGCGCGTCACCTTTGAGAAAAAATGGCTTCGGCGGGGGAAAGACCCCTACGCGTCTCGATATACTTTTTACTTACAAATTAATGGGGTCACACACTGGTCCGTAAAATACTTTCATATTCTTATCAGACAACAGTTGTAGGCATCATCATCGAATAGTTCCCGGTCGCAAACGAGGTTCTGACTCAGGGTCCAGTACTTCCAGGGTGAAACACTATCATTTTCGCAATCGCTGTATAAATTTTAGGGTATTATTTACTGTGACACCGTGTGAAATTAAATTTTGTAAATCTGTATTAACTGCCTTTTTTTTAACGTTAGGGAAAATCCATCATGGATGCTATGCCAGACTCTTACCGACTAAAAACCTCACGTAACGCCCAACAGCCTATGGTTGGGAGCCTCGGGTAATCCCTCAGAAGGATGTCCCAGGACTCCCAACAGACCCACGGCTACCACTGAGGCCTCGCCTAGGGAGTGATTTGGGTGCTATCCCGCGTCTTGATCCCTCCTCTTGGGGGGGGGGGGGGGGGGGTGAATATCTCACGTCGCGCTGCCTGTAACAACTGCCTTATTATATTTGTGAAAAGCGTCTCTTTGAACTCTGCTGCAGGTTTTCAACACAGAGTCTAATGCAGGCACTCTTGTTAAAGTCTCCATCAGTCATCATCTAAAGAGCCTGTAACGGTTACAGGTTTTTCAGATGATGACCTATTGAGGTTACAGGTTACGATTGAGGTAAACGATTATTGCTTTAAGCATTGTACTGTTTATGGAATTCTGTTTCCATGTTTCGGAAGTAAGGAAATAACATAATGGTCGTATTGTGTGTATAGCCAAGATGCAGGTCTTTTGGGCTGCTTGAAAATTTGCAACATCAGTTTGCCACAACCCTTGATAGGTCCCTGTCCGCTGCAATACAGCAATAGGGTCGGCAGCATGAGTGTAACACCTCTAGTGTCACAATCGTCCAATGACGTCGTCCTATGCCTTTTTGTGTCTAGTCTAGCATTACTTCATCATCATCTTCATCATATACGCCTTTATCCCCGAAGGGATAGGCAGAGGCATATTATTATATGTAACCTTCTTAAAATGTGTCCCACGTAAAAGGTGGCGAGCCGAATTGCCGTGTTGAGATGGACAGGCGCATGTTGTGACTGCCTGCTGTTGAATTTTTTCTTTTCAAGCTGCCTAAAAAGGCCTAAGTTGAAGGCTTAGCGACTGCCATTTTATTGGCAACCGCATAGATTTAGAATTTTTCGCTACTCTCAAGGCAACCGGGACAAACGGCTTAACGTGCCTTCCGAATCAAGGAAAGTGTCAAATTAATGTCTAGCATACCTATGACATAGAATATCTATTATTATTATCTGTGCTATAATCCATAGATATGGTAGCCAAACCTAGATTAGTGAGATGTCAGCTCCTAGTCCTCTACAATCATCATAGACTTCCTAAATATCTCTCAAGCTGTGATACTTCAAAACTCCTAATAAATATTAACTACTTTCTCGTGCGAGTGTCCAGAGACCCTTTTAAAATGGCCACTTCATGATCAGAATATAAATAGTCAATTGATGTGCCGCCATTTATTTTAAGTAGTTTATCGTGACAGCGCCATACGCGCGGGCGCAGTTCTATCGGATTTCGTTTAATTTTATATTTACACCTGACACCTAAGGTATAGGAAATGTTACTAGATTAATATAAATGAAAGGTCAAAGTCATTAAATAAAAAAACCGGTCAAGTGCGAGTCCGACTCGCGTGTGGAGCGTTTCGTACCAAAAACCTGCAAAAAAATACGTTTGTTGTTTAAGAGCCCCTCTTAATCCCCCCTTTTTAGGGTTCCGTAGCCGAATGGCAAAAAACGGAACCCTTATGGGTTCGTCATGTCATGTTTCAACACGTTCGCAGTGGTAGTGATTTTCACATTCGAAAATTGCGGTTTATGACGTATTAAAAAATTAAACCGGCCAAGTGCGAGTTGGACTCGCCCATGAAGGGTTTCGTAGCAGCAAGTAACATAATATAAAAGTTCTTATAGTTCGTTGTAACTTTGATTGATGTTTTAACACGTTCGCAGTGGTAGTGATTTTTCTAACCGAAAATTGCGGTTTATGACGTATTAAAAAAAACTACCAGCTCTATCTCGTTCAAACTAATTTTCGTTGGTAGTTTTTAAGGCAATGTACATCATATATTCGTTTTAGATTTCTCATTCTCTTAGTTTAGAAGTTAGAGGGGGGGGGGGACACACATTTTTCCACTTTGGAAGTGTCTCTTGCGCAAACTATTCACTTTAGAAAAAAATTATGTTAGAAACCTCAATAGAATTTTTGAAGACCTATCTATAGATATCCCAACGGGTGGGTTAGATGAAAAAAAAAATTTTGAGTTTCAGTTCTGAGTATGAGGACCCCCAAAATTTACTGCTTTTTTTCTAGTTTTATATAAGAATCTTAATGCGGTTCACAGAATACATCTAGTTACCAAGTTTCAATAGCATAGGCCTCATAGTTTCGGAGGAAAGTGGCTGTGACACACGGACGGACAGACAGACAGACAGACAGACATGACGAATCTATAAGGGTTCCGTTTTTGCCATTTGGCTACGAAACCCTAAAAACTACCAACGAAAATTGGTTTGAACTAGATCGAGTTGGTAGTTTTTTTTTAATACGTCATAAACCGCAATTTTCGCCTAAATTTAAACTTTTAAATTATGTTACTTGCTGCTCAGGAACCCTTCATGGGCGAGTCCAATTAGCACTTGGCCGGTTTTTCGGATTTTGATACATAATCAGTGATAATTTAAGCTATCTGGCTGTCACGGTTCCTGAGATACACATCGTGACGGACAGACAGACAGACAGAAGGACAGCGAAGTCTCATGAATAGGGTTCCGCTTTTACCTTCGGGTACGGAACCCTAAGAATGGAAGTTTTCTTTAAGTAGGTATTTAATTTGCCATGCAAGATATCGTTTCCATAAAAAAATTACTTTATTTAGGTTTCTTTTTTTAAAGGAAAGTAATCCGAGGTAATTACCAAAATTTTCATTTCAATTAATCGTTTTACTAAAGTTTTCATTTCATAGCGTTCTAATACCTGCACCTATCATAACATTCCCATGAAAACTTTGACTAAGTATAGATAAATGTTTCACAACTCACTAAAACCTATCCGCTAAAACTTTCACTTCATGAAAGCGTTTCGATATCTAAAAAACTTTTATTCAGGATTTTTTTTTCTGAAGGCAGAAAGTGGCCCGGAAGATCTCTGGAGAGTCCTTTGCACTCTTTCTTTTTACGTGTGGAGATCCTCATGGATGCTGCCTAAGCAAGAACTCCTACCGACGAAAACCACTTACTTACCCGGGGCTCCCAACCGTGTTAGGTAGGATACGTGTGGTTTTTAGTCGGTAGGAGTCCGGCATAGCATCCCTGTAGGACTTTCCTCACGATAAAAAAAAAGCCTACTCCCGAGTAAGCCTTTGAATATAACCTATTGCATTCTGCAGTTCTGCACCATTGTTTTGACAGTTGATTCAAGAAACTCATGCATAAATGACGTAAATTTTACTCTTAATTACTTTTGTTTTAGGAAGATGAATTATTAACTTGCGTCATTGAACTTAGTAAACCACCTGATAAATGAGCAATAAGCCGTCGTCACAATAATAATATAGGGCAGTGACTTCAGCTACTGAGAAAAGAGAAAAAATGCATAGTTGTGGTCAAGAATTAGTAGATACTCTTTCGTGGAATTGGTTGTTGTTTAATTCGTGTCTATGGCAGGTAGAAAACAAATTGTTTTTTTTATTATGTTGGTATAGTAAACACGGTAACTATTTACAATGCCTACAATGATATAATTCGACTGCCTCTGTGGCGCAGTCGGTAGTGATACCGCCTGCGGCGCTGGAGGTCGTGGGTTCGATTCCCACCGGAGACAAATATTTGTGTGACCCATAAATGTTTGTCTCAAGAGTCTGGGTGTTTCTATGTATAATATGTATGTATTTAAAAGTATATAAGTATTAATATCCATGGTCTGATACCCATAACACAAGCAGGTTATTCCTAGCTTACTTTGGGATCAGATAGCGTTGTGTGAAATGTCCGTGAACATTTTATTGATATTTATTTATTTATGTGTATCGGGTTCTTAGCGAATTGGCTGAAGTCAGGCATGTCGTTTTTGTATCTTTGGTGAAGACTTGGCTGTTGGATGCAACAGAAGACTCTCAACATTTTTGCAATTTCTTCCAAACTTTATCAGAATTCGCAGCATCTACGATTTGATTTCTTTTTCGGCGTGGTTGAGATCGACTGCTGCTATTTCGTATCGGTTCTTTTTTCGTATAGATGCCATGCTGGACTCTGCAAACCATACGGTCTCTATTTGTCTAGCGCCATGCGTCCCGGATAACTTGTTAAAAGTTGAAAGGATGTCCCCGGAAACCTCGGGTATCTGTGCTAGAGCTACTACTGCTGTTAAGCTGGTAAACCACTTTCTGGAGAGGTTGGTTGGGACCCTAAAGTTTTAATAGCCTTAATATTTTACTAATCAATTTTCTTGTGTTTTCTCTTATCGGCATCCTCCTAGTTGGATTCACAGCTAATATATCACCTAGCTGTCGGGAATCCTGGGGTCATCCTGGGGGCTTACCCGGGTCTCCAAACCTTAGGCAGTAGGTAGAGAACGTGTGGTTTTTAAACGGTAGGAGTTCGGCAGAGCATCCATGTAGGATTTTCTCCTCGTTAAAAAAAATACCTCTATAAATAGACTGCCTCTGTGGCGCAGTCGGTAGTGATACCGTCTGCGACGCTGGAGGTCGTGGGTTCGATTTCCACCGGAGACAAATATTTGTGTGACCCATAAATGTTTGTCTCAAGAGTCTGGGTGTTACTATGTATAATATGTATGTATTTAAAAGTATATAAGTATTAATATCCATGGTCTGATACCCATAACACAAGCAGGTTATTCCTAGGTTACTTTGGGATCACATAGCGTTGTGTGAAATGTCCGTGAATATTTATTTATTTATTATTTATTTATTTATAATACCTAGAATTGTATAGCTCAACGAAACGGACTTTCTAACCATATGAGTCAGAAGACCTAAGTCCACACCCATGTTATGTTTCATCCTCCCACAGTAATATTATCGTATCAATGATACTGTGTTATCCCCGCCATTTAATCAAACAATGTATGTATGTGTCTTAAATATATAAAATATCTGTACAAAAAAGAAAATATTATCCAATTGGCGCGTGTTATCATTTCAGCACGAGCCATCCAATAACATACTGTGGTTTCAATATAAATATTATATTATATTCAGACAATGGTCTTCAGTATTTCGAAAATAATCCAAGAATTATACGTTACATTTTGATATCCGTTTACGGTATGTAGTAAGATATTATGAAGAAACATATTAATCAGGGTAATAGGTATAAAAAATATTAAGGAATGAAAATTGTCTTTCTTTATTTTGACGTGTCGAAAGTCCGATTCTTACCCCCTAAAAACGACACATTCCCTACTACTGCCCACGGTTGGGAACCCCGGGAAAGCTCACGGAAGGATGTCCCCAGGATTCCCAACAGACCTTGGCTATCACTGCGACCTCACCTAGGGGGTGCGGGTGCTATCCGCTTCTTGGAGCGTTAGTTGAGTCTCTCACGAGCACGACCTGCAGTGTTATTCTCTAAGGAAACAGCCTTGTGTACAACGCTGCCACAGCGGCGAGTTATTCGGTTATATAACGGGTGATTTTTTAACTGGTATCTTTTTGGCAACACTGTTTTTGACAAATCACGCGCGAATCGTGTCTTGTGTCATTGTCAAACTTGTTCAGTTTAGTCATTAATTTAACCATGAATCGACTTACGAACGAACAACGCTTGCAAATTATAGAATTTTACTAACAAAATGCATGCTCGGTTAAGAGAGTGCATCGTGCACTTCTTTTTCGATTTTTCGATTTTTTTTTTTCGATTTTTTTTTGCCCAAAATGGAAGAATTGGACATGCCTGACATGTGATTTCAACAAGACGGTGCCACATGCTACACGGCACGCGAAACAATGGCCCAATTGAGAGCCGCCTTCGGTGAACAGTTTATCTCTCGTTTTGGGCCCGTCAATTGGCCGCCTAGATCGTGTGATCTAACGCCTTTGGACTATTTCTTGTGGGGCCATGTTAAGGCTCATGTCTACAGGGATAAACCAGCAACGATTGACGCACTGGGAGCCAATATTGAAGCATTTATTCGTGATATACCGGCTGATATGTTGGAGAGAGTGTGCCGAAATTGGGCCTTGCGAATGGGCCATATAAACCGGAGCCGCGGCCAGCATTTGCATGACATCATCTTCAAACATTAAATTATATTGATCGTTCTATCGATTCCAATAAAGATTTCATCAAATTTTTCAATTTTTTTGTGTATTTTTGAAAAATCAAATCCTATACCTCTTAAAAAATCACCCGTTATATAATATTACAATACCAGAAGTCAGAATGCAAAATACCCGAAATCGAAATACCAATATTCAAAGGCCAAGTACGTTTAATTTTTTTTTTAATATTACCCTTTTTTAATATTGCCTGTACGCAAGGCTGTTTCTTTAGAGAATAGCACGACGGCTCGCAGAAAGACGCAGCAAT
The DNA here is from genome assembly GCA_933228765.1 of Miltochrista miniata. Classification (NCBI taxonomy): domain Eukaryota; kingdom Metazoa; phylum Arthropoda; class Insecta; order Lepidoptera; family Erebidae; genus Miltochrista; species Miltochrista miniata. Next base: position 12,750,770 of record OW121769.1, read on the forward strand.
ATCCTACTTACATGAGAATCGTCTAGGGACTCTAGGACATACGGGGCCCAATCGAATGTAAACTTTTAGCCGACTAAGGGACTCTGTAATTAGCGTTATTATAGCTGAAAATTTGTAGAGTAAAATAATAACTCACTGTTATTGTAATTTGTGGATGCTTTATTGTCACTCAACCTATCACACACAACATAGGAACTCACATTTTTGCTTGTATCAACGTCGGCCATGTTCAGTCAAGAGGGAAAAAGTGCGATACATTAGTGCTGTCAGGAAGAAATAGTGCTGTACAGACAAAATAATTCAACAATACCTGATCCGGTAAATGTCGTTCGGTTATATAAAGTTGAAATTTTTTGGTTATATCAGTTGTGATACATTAGAAATGCGAGATATTGGAAGGAATGACACGATATATACCTATTACCAAAAAAAAAACTCTACCTTACACAAAATGAGTTAAAAATGCTTTTAGTTTAGTTAAAAATATATATATATACATATATATATGTAAAAAGGCATTGAATCTTTACGCCTATTTGCAACGAAACAAACAAAAATATCACATCATTCATTTGTCTGCAAGATAGTCACCCGCGGTAAGCTCACCGCGTCACTTCCGGTGCGCGGAAGGGATAAAAACCTCATTTCCGGGAGAACCCTTCCTTTAGGGGACGCACAATCACCATGTTGCTATGGAGAAAAATCTCCATAGCAACATGGTGATTGTGCGTTCCGAGTACTTAGGGCGACTTTGCGCAGGTTTTTTTTCTAAATTAGGGGAGGTGCTAATGAGTTCTGGAAATTCACAACTTTAAATTGATGAAGGTTTTATCATACGTTCTGTTAGCGACTCACAACATTTAAGTTTATTTACATTTTTGGCAAATATATTTTATTGCAAGTCATTTTTTTTTAATATTATGCCGCCAAATTGACGTCGCCACCAGCCTGATGGTAAGCTGTGGCGCATCTAGCGATTGAGGACCAGTGTCACAGTCCTTAAGACTTCCGACAGTGGTCCACAAGTTGGCGGCCCTGTGAGAAATAGAGTGAAGTATAATTGTAATATATTAATAAATAAAGAAGTATAATTGTAAGAAGTATAATTGTAATATATTAGAAGCAAATGACAGTTCCTACTATTATTTCAAAACATAGTGACACAAATTTGATACCGGTAGGTACTTTAAGACCCAGGACATACACGCCAAAACGTGCGACCTCTTAAAAATGTAGCATCAAATTTAATAATTATAAGGAACTTCCAGGGCAAGAGAACAATTCTGCACCCTACTGGTTAGCGTATGTCATAATTTCCATGTGAGTGAAAACTCTCAAAATCTGTATCCTTAATTGACGAATGAATGCGAAAACTTTAAAAAAGTGTATTCATAACCAGCGCATAAATCTAATGACATATTTTATTATTTTAATTTTGAAGCGCTCGTGGCCCCGCGGACTCAGTGTTCTGTAAACGATCACTGCAGTAAGCAACATTTACTATGGCCGGATATGGATGGGTGACCACCACGTGGACCACTTTGTGACATTTATTTACGAGTGTTTCCGTGCTTCGGAAGGCACGATAAGCCGTTGGTCCCGGTTGTCAGTAAAATGACAGTCGTTAAGCCAAGTTGAAGGCCTTACGGGCGGCTTGAAAAATTTCAACTGTGGGTCGTCACAGCCTGCACCCGGGTCGGCAGCGCGTGTGTAGCGCCTCTGGTGTTGCAAACGTCTATAGGCTACGGTTACCAACCTTCCGGTGGGCCGTAAGCTTGTCTGCCACCTAAGTAGTATAAAAAAAAAAAAAGTCATATCAATCATAACATTTTATCAAAATCGATTGAGCCGTTGAGAAGTTACGAACCAGTCAGTCAACCACAGTCGTAGTCGGTTCAAAAAGCACTTACCAATTCACTAATTACTACACTAAGTATCTCACGGCGTATGTTGACTCTTGCCATGCAATTCGACATGGACTGTGGGGTGCCCTGAGCCAAATCAAACAGCCCACCCTCCCAGCTATAATACCGTAATGGTACAGGTGAGATATTGATTGGTTCCGCTGTACGGTGAAAAATGATGTTGTATTTTGATGGAAACATTCAGCATTTTGTAGTGTTAACTTTAGAACAGCGACTCCACCCAAGTGGATTTTTTTTCCCGTTCCCACTTCCCATGGGAACTTATTACATACATACATAACATCACGCCTGTTTACCAACGGGGTAGGCAGAGACTATGGCTTTTCACTTGCTGCGATCCTGACATACTAGGTATGAAAACACATATGAAAGCATATGTTTTTTCATACATGCTCTCCGATTAAGGGTACTCTTGATCTGTCCTTTTTTTCAAAAGGTTTTCTATTTGGTCGACATAAGTACGACGCGGTCGACCTCTACCAGTTTGCCCATTCACTCTCGCCTTATATTATTCCTCACGTAACGCCCAACAGCTTATGGTTGGCAGCCCCGGGTTAGCCCTCGGAAGGATGTCCCAGGACTCCCAACTAATGAGTTATGGGTGTTTATGAACTGAGGTGTTGCCAGTGTTGCCGAATAATTACCAAGCGAGTCATAATATAGTTTTCTTTCTATTCTTTCTTATCTTTTTATGTTTAGTACAAGTGTTGTGATATAAGTCATCTGTGCTGTAAATTCTGGAACCTACACGAGTTCCAAAAAGGTCTTGTTCACTTGTAAACTCATCTTTTACTTTTCAGCCTGTCTTACTATGAAGTTCATTTCTTTTGTATATAAATGTATCACATTATTGTTGTACAATTTTCCACAATATTGTGTATAGATTTGCAGGTTGAAAATGAAACTAACATAACTAGATAATAAGTACAATGTTTCCTACACGCCTGTCATCATCTTTGTGCATAAAATATTGCAATATTTACTGTCATACCGTCCGTCCACCTTTAATGTAGAAAACCCCACGTAGATCTATACTTATAAAGTAACATTAGAGGCAGTCTTCTGGGAAGTCAGGCGTTACTATGGCAACGCACCGCATCAACACCACGCTTGTATATATGGACGCACACATATAAACGTGTGAATGTACAGGTGACTTCGTAAAGTTGTAGGTGCAATGAGTTCACCCTAAAGAAATTCGTAGGTTCGTACACTTTGTACACTTAAAAGATACCTATTAATAAAGTTTCATGTTTCGCTGTTCATAAATAATATAAGGCAGATAACGTTTTACGCGTAAAGTTCCGTCCACGCATTCACGTCGAATAAAATATTTTCAGCGCAGGCTTGCCGAGGAGAGTCAGGTGAGTTCGAAAAAGAGCGGCTTACTCTATCATACTCAGCACAAATTAGAGATAGTACAGAAATCTACGCACATAGACACCGCTCACAGAGAATTCACAGACACGGGGACAGGTGAAGTTGAGGCGAGTTTTCGATACTGATTTGTGCGCAAGTGTGTGTAGCAGAGGGTAGGTGTGAAAAAAAAGTACATACATGAAATTTCCATCTGTACTAACTCTAAATTATGTACTCAGTGTGTCCTCAGTACAATTCATCACAATTTGCTAGTGTGCGTGTTTCAGGTCGCTATTTATCTGGCGTGGCCACGTCACTGTTGTCATATAGACGTACTCTTAGTATAGATATACCCTACCTCTTTTGGACACACGTTTATGTAGAGATATGTCATGAACAAATATTATGAATACACCCAAGTACTACTACATTTGGATGTAAGTATTGGATATTTTCTGCCTCGGTGATCTAAAGATCGTAATGTACGACTGCGAATCACGAGTTCAAGGGTTTGATTCCCACCGGAGACAAAAAATTGTGTGATCCATAAATGTTTGTGTCGAGAGTTACTAGCTTACTTTGGTATCAGATAGCAATGTGTGAAAATTTCGTGAATATTTATTATTTTCCTAGCATCTCAGCTTAGGAATTATTTAATACCTACTAGCTGATGCCCGCAGCTTCGCCCGCGTAAATTTTGTTCCCGTTCCCGCTTCCCGTGGGAACTAATTCTCGGAATAAAAGTAGCCTAAGTTACTCCTTGTTACATAAGCTAGCTGCCAGTTAAAGTCCCGTCCAAATCGGTCCAGCCGTTCCAGAGATTAGCCGGAACAAACAGACAAACATACAAAAATTTTAAAATGCATATTTTAGTATGTGTACCGTATATACATTCATATGCATGTAGTAGAAAGCGGTTATTTTAATATTACAAACAGACACTCCAATTTTATTTATTTGTATAGTTGGACGGTACTAAAAGCACTTTTTTCTAATACATGGCTACAGGGAGAGAAGACAAATAAATTGCATTAAATACAAGAAGTGAATGATTTGCACAGTTGACAATATAGATGAAGAAGAGTACTATTACCTCAAAAAGTAATATTGGAAAAAAATGAAATAATTAAAAGAATGTAAAGGAAAAATGTCGAAAAGCCATTTTTATCTATACTTCTATACTAATATTATAAAGAGGAAAGATTAGTTTTTTTTGTTTTTTTTTGTTTGTTTGTTCGTTTGTTTGTAACGAATAGGCTCCGGAACTACTGGACCGATTTGAAAAATTCTTTCACTGTTGGAAAGCTACACTCTTTGCGGTGAATATAGGCTATATTTTATTCCCGTATTCCCACGGGAACGGGAACTACGTGGGTGCAACCACGTGACGTCCGCTAGTTGTCAATAAAAGTTGTTTTTGTTGCTTTGTTTTTTCATACGGGATTTCACATTAGTATTACTGGGTCAACACAGCGGCTTTTTCATATTTATTACGCTCTTTCTCCATACTAGACCAATTTATTTGCATTTACATGATAGAAATTAAGCTAGACTTCATCGCGACAATATTTTTAAACGTTACTTCATTGAAGAAACTCATCAACCCTGTGACCACGATCGGTGCAATTCAATCTAGATTCAGGATAATATGTCTTTTAAAAAGTATTAGCACGATTTCATCCAGTACTTAAGTAGTCTAAATGACTGAGTATTTGTGAATTTGCAGATTATTTCTCAATATCTTAAGGATTTCGCCATACTTGAAATGTGTTTACTTCTTCAGTTTCAAAGGAGAATTGTTCATAGTCTGAATCAGATTCTGTTATCTTTGTAGCACATAGATATCTAAATGTATCATTTGTATGATGAGCAATTATTTTATCTAATAGCAATTGTATATTATCTTTATCTATTTCATCCGTTGTCTCATTTTTTTTTCGGAAATCTTTGCATTTCTAGGTAGAGTTCTTTGTGATTCGTTGATTCACTGTTCATTTTCTCTGACTTGCTCTTTGTGTTATTATGGTCTAATAGCAATTGTGTATTATCTCGATCAATTGGATCCGTTGTCTCATTTTTTTTTTTGGAACTCTTTCATTTCTTCGTAGAATTCTTCGTGATTCGTTTTCTCTGACTTGCTCTTTGTATTATATGATCCAAAATATCGTATTTGATAATATATAGAGCACGGTTACGACACCATCTAGTTTTCTACACATTTTTAGCGTCCTACAGAATCTTTTCTTGCAACGCTGTTTGACATCTTGTGGACACTGTTGCTGCATCTTTTAATGTAACGACTACTGTTTTGTAGTTCACTGATTTATATTTATGATTTTGTCGTTGGTATATTTATTAATCACACTTCGATTGCTATGTTTTTAAAGTTTGTAGATCCTAATGTCTAGATTATCGTTACTTTTGTACATTGTTTTATAGTTTTCATTGTATCACTGTTGCTATTTCTAGTGGTGCTATTTAGTTATCTACATTTGCAACCTCAGCATTATCTTCAGTTAATTCAATAGGGTTCAAAAGGGGAGCCTTAACTGTTAATATTCCATCTCTAGACATTGCAGATATAATTTTATCAGGATTGGTCCCCTTGGGTAGTTGGAACTCGCGATTGTATTCTCTGAAGATTTTGTATTTGTCAGTTTTCTCGGCGTGGGTCGCTGATACAGTCAGAAGATCATCAGCTACTAATACTGTCACCTGTAAAATAGAGTAGTATTTAGTCAAACCAGCCTATCACACTCCAAAGCTGGACGTAGGCCTCTCAAGGGAGGGTGATAAGCCCCACGTTGGATAGACGGGTTTGTGCAGGGTTTTCTTTCGATTTTTTTAACACCAGTTAGGTGACTGACAAGCATAGGTACAGATAACTAATCGAAAGTACTCACCGCAGCCTATGGTTGTTTACCTATAACACTAGACGTCGACTAGCGCTGTCGATCCTGGAATTAGGCCGTAAAATACATATTTAAAAAAAGACCCTGGAAATGTCTTCTAAGGTCCCACTTGAAGAAATTCATAATGTAGTCTTTTGGGTAAACCGAAGCAGGGACATTCGTTACACAATTCAATATAAATAATCACTCCGTATGATAACTCCGGACGCAAACACACTATCTGAAACACGCATTGAGATGATAGAAAGTAGCCGTGCGCATCAAATCAATCAATTCCTCATGCACAAACCGTTATAAAATCAGTATGAAATACAACTGCATAAAAATCTAATATATAACATTCTCGTGTCACAGTTTTCGTTTCCGTACTCCTCCGAAACGGCTTGACCGATTCTCATGAAATTTTGTGAGCATATTGAGCAGGTCTGAGAATCGGCCAACATCTATTTTTCATACCCCTAAGTGACCGGGAACCGGGAATAACATTCCACGCGGGCGGAGCCGCGGGCATCAGCTAGTATACTATAACTATGACGTCACTACCGCACCAAATTTTAGCAACTAACTTACCTCTTCGGGATCAAATTGACTGAGATCAAACTGCAGCTTCAACATTTTATCATCTCCATCAGTTTCGACGAGCGGCGAGTTGGTCACGTGATCCCAGTCGTTGCCGCTGTCAGTGCTCTGAGATGTCAGCCCTGTCTGCACTGTCAGAGTCTGATGGTAGAGCTTCGTCAGCGCTTTGCTAGAAAAGGATGATAAAGAAGGTTTAAATCAGCGGTGTAGACAGTAAAGCCTATTCGATCTAGCTTATCCTTATTTACAATACGTCTACTTGGTTACGAGACATAGGTACATATAGTCGGGGTCACGCCTTCATCCCCATAGGGGAAGGCAGAGGCATAGTATACGCCCACATTTCACCTTATAGTTTTTTTGTCCCACGTAATAAGTGGCGAGCATATATTGCCGTGTTGAAAGGAAAGGCGCAGGTCGTGACGACCCGCAGTTGAAATTTTTCAAGCCGCCCATAGTCCCGAACAACGCGTGCCGGGCAGAGGTGCCACTCACACACAGTGGAGAGAATCTTCGCCAGAACTGAGCATTTCAAAAGATCGTTCCTCTGTCGAACTATAAAAACTTGGAACGACCTGCCCGCTCACGTGTTTCCCTCATCTTACAATCCCGGGTTCTTCAAGGGGAGCGTAAAGAGGCACATCATAGGGCCGCCAACTTAAGGACCACTGTCAGAAGTCTTACGGACTGTTGGAGTGGCCCCCAATTGATAGCTGCGCCACGGCTTTCCATAAGTGGCGACGTCAATTTGGCGAGCTTAATATATAAAAAAAAAATGAAAAATTAAGGCCATTTTTTTACGTGAGGGAAAATCCTCATGGATGTTATGCCGGACTCCTACCGACTAAAAAACCTCACGTAACGCCCAACAGCCTATGGTTGTGAGCCCCGGGTAAGCCCTCGGAAGGATGTCCCAGGAATATCAACTTGGTAGTAACAATTGTCATTTTACACAATCGATCGTTTAGCGAAAATCGCTCCCTCTCGGGACGAATTGAGGTATCGACAATTAGTTCTCTTTCTCGTTGCCGCACGGGGCCCCGTCAGCACACGGGGACCGATGGTGGATGGATACGCGACAGTGAAAGTTTATTTGATGATACTATCTGACACTGCGGCATGTCAATCTATCCAAGCTTATGTCCTGTTGGGAGTTCTGGGACATCCTTCCGAGGGCTTCCCCGGGGCTCCCAACCACAGGCTGTTGGGCGTGACGTGAGGTTTTTTAGTCGGTAGGAGTCCGGCATAGCATCCATGAGGATTTTCCCTCACGTTAAACAAAAAAAAAAAAAAAAAAAAAATCCAAGCTTATGTCAAAAGGCTCAGCTCGCAGTACACAGTGCGGTGCTGATACCTGCGCTAACGTATGGAATGAGATTTGGGTATGGCAGAGAACGCATGAAAGTAGATTAAACGCGGTCGAGATGTGCGCGCTACGCAAAATCTGTGGATTAACGCTCTCAGATCGCTTTCGGAATGAAGATGTAAGAAAGAGAGTTGGTCTGGAAGAGAGTGTCAGTGTTAAAGTTAGAAAGGGCATGCTACGATGGTTCGGGCATGTGGAGCGAATGGGAGATGAAAGAATGGCAAAACAGATATACAACGCGAAAGTGGATGGATGTAGGAGTCAGGGAAGGCCACGACACACCTACCACGACCAAATTAATCGTGTGTTAGCGGAAGGTGGTGTTAAGAGCCGAAGGAACCGACGTGCATGCATGAAAAGAAAAATGAAAGTTGAAGAAGCAAGTGACGTGTGTATGGGCCGTGCCGTGTGGCGCTCGGTTCTTTCTGCCTATCCCTCAGGCGTGAAGATAGTTTTATATTGTTGATAGGTAAACGTCATCCATCTCAGAACCGACTTACGAGTAAAATGGTAAAAAGCATCCTTTGCAAATCACTAATCTATCAAAGCTAAAAGAAATATGAACAGAATTTACTTTAATCGATTCATGTGAGAATCAACACGCTTCATTTCTTGGACGAATCTTTCCTTCATGAAGGCATAGGTGTCGTCAAAAAGAGTAAGATCAGTTAGTTGAATTGGAATGTTCTGTTTTGTACCCACTGGGGCTGGTTCTGGAGCACGTGCGGCTTCTGACATGGTGCTGTATAATATACTACACTTTCACCGAAAATTTTGCTATAATTTTTTATATTTTTCACAATAACTTTGCTAGAAAATGCTTCAAAAATTGTGACAGATTATTTTTTTTTAATTTGTAATAGAGTTTGTTAGTTTACAACCTCCTTAGAAGAGGATATTTAGTAGTCTATGATGTACAGTTTGTTCTTTATGTTCAGTATGTCTGTTTTCAATTAAGCGTTTTTTAACCCTTTCGTTGCGACTCGTTTCACACCAAGTTTTGGTGAAAGTAAACTCAATAGGTAGGCAGGAACAGCATGATTTTTTGTACAATATGTATGACTAATTAATTATTTTTGATGTAAAATAAACCTACTAAATGCTTTAAAAGTACCTAAGAACTTACCAAAGAATATAGGTATTCTTTGGTAAGTTCTATGGCAAACTAGTAGTGTTTCTCATCAACTAATTGAAATAACTTGATCATGCACTTAGGAAGAGTAAGATCCTCAACAGCCGTTCACTATCTACCCTTACAACAAGGTATGCAGTCGTGTGCGTTCGCGCAGCGGAATGTTGTTGAATTTAAAGATTTTAATTATGCAGATATTTAGTGTATGACGTCGTGTAATTGTGTATGGTAAAAGAAAATTTGTGTGTGCAGCCATTGTGGAGAAATTCGCTAAAAACTGATTCCGCTGGGCGAACGTTGTCCTGGCGGCACTTTTTTTAAATCCATGCACTTAGAAGAAAAAAAATGAGTCCAACAATTAGTGTGTATTTGTGTGTAATTGTGTATGTATGAATAAAATTAGTGTATGCATTGACTTCGGAGAAATTCAAGTTTCCGCTACGCGAACGTTTGGCCATTAGCTAGTTTTCATATAAAGCGCTTATATAGGAGCTGTAGATTTTTACATACGTTGTTTTGAATTTGTTTATATTTGTTTAAAAAACCGATTTAGAAAAAAACGTAGGGTTTAAAAGATAAAAATATAAACGTAAAATACGCTAATTAGATCGTAGTTCGTAAAGTATGCACTTTGGGGTCTAGATTTTCACGTTTATAAAACCTTGTAAGTGCCTGCAACATGTTGCCAAGTATCAATGAAGTTCCGTTAGTAATTAAAGGGTTATAGGACAATTTACCTTGAATAGATCACTGTTTACAAAGCAGTCAAATATCACGACGTTCTAAAGGAATTGCATAGTAAAATGTATTCCAATAATTAGTTTATTAATTCAACTACTCACATGCAAAATTTCATCTCATTAAATTCAGTAATTAAAGAGAAACAATTAAAATACTGACTAAGCATCGAAAGCCTACATAACCCGACCAAGTTTGAATGGCTACAAAAAAGCGGCCGTGCCATATATCTTAGTAACGTTCTTAACCTTCCAGTATAGTATTTATTAATATGGTACAGTTGCGTACACAAGCGTTAGGAAAAAATAAAACAATTGCATTTCTTGAACGAAAATTTTTTTTTTAATAATAACGCCACTATCTACGATAAAAATAAATCTTCTGTTAACAAGTATTTCTCTAATTAAACATCTGTGTACAAAAATATTTATAATTACATATAATAACAAAAATATTTATAATTAAATATAATAATTATGTATTTATTATTTATTTCTCGCCACCTGTAACGTAGAAACCCAAAAATGGCAAAATGTGGGTGACACAGAAATGTCACACCTCTGCCTACCCTTTCTAGGCCAACAGCCGTGAGCATATGAATGAATGAATGAAAATACAGCTCTAAGCGACTAACATGACAATCCTTGGGCGCGCGCCCCAGTAACGGCAGAACTTGGCATACAACTCATGTGTGCGCACAGGCGCGTGTATTTCGAGCGTATCAGGAGCGCAGCTGAGGTGCTTGTCATGACTAGTCCCTTGTTCATAAAAACTTAACGTTAACAAACGCTTGCTAAACATACTGTCATTGGTTAGAGACAGCAATAAACTTAAAATGTGTTTTAACTAAAATAGGTTTAATAAACGATGATGAATATGAGGGTAAGGATATTAAGTATTTTGAGCTTCAATAAAAATTTAAATCACTGATCAAATAACTAGACTATTCAGATGTTCAGATTTGAGAGTCTGCCTAATATACCTAAAAATCACCATTTATAATGTGCTTATAAACTAAAACATTGGTATAAAAAAGGTATTTTCAAGAAAATATTAAATATTCTTTAATTAGCAGCCTATAAATTATATCGAAACAACAATTGTGTTATCACCTGTACCAATTCAAAACCGGTATTAGACTGTAAATTTTAGAATGTTACCTAAATATATTGCGCGGCCGCTTTTTTGTGGCTATTCGAACTTGGTCGGGTTATGTAGGCTTACGATGCTTTGTCAGTATTTTAATTGTTTCTCTTTAATTACTGAATTTAATGAGATGAAATTTTGCATATGAGTAGTTGAATTAATAAACTAACTATTGAAATGAATTTTACTATGCAATTCACTTAGGACGTCGTGATATTTGACTGCTTTGTAAACAGTGATATATTCAAGGTAAATTGTCCTATAACCCTTTAATTACTTACGGAACTTAATTGATACTTGGCAACGTGTTGCAGGCACTTACAAGGTTTGTATAAACGTGAAAATCTAGACCCCAAAGTGCATACTTTACGAACTACGATCTAATAAGCGTATTTTACGTTTATATTTTTATCTTTTAAACCCTACGTTTTTTTCTAAATCGGTTTTTTAAACAAATATAAACAAATTCAAAACAACGTATGTAAAAATCTACAGCTCTCTATATAAGCGCTTTATATGAAAACTAGCTAATGGCCAAACGTTCGCGTAGCGGAAACTTGAATTTCTCCGAAGTCAATGCATACACTAATTTTATTCATACATACACAATTACACACAAATACACACTAATTGTTGCACCCATTTTTTTCCTTCTAAGTGCATGGATTTAAAAAAAGTGCCGCTAGGTCAACGTTCGCCCAGCGGAATCAGTTTTTAGCGAATTTCTCCACAATGGCTGCATACACAAATTTTCTTTTACCATACACAATTACACGACGTCATACACTAAATATCTGCATAATTAAAATCTTTAAATTCAACAACATTCCGCTGCGCGAACGCACACTATGCAGTCACGTTATCATCAAAAAATTGATTAGCCTGACTGCAACTACTACCAACATATTAAAAAAAATCCGTAGTCGAATCAAAAAAAACGCCTATGAATATATTTTTAAGTATCCGTAAAACTATTAATATAAAACTACCGTTTGTACTATTTTTTCATGAACAATAGCTTGTAAAAATAACTTCTTCTTTTTTTAACAATGTGGCGTAAGTTTTGTGACCTTTACGTTAAAACTTAAGATAAAAAAAAAACAACTTTTTTTATTATAAAAAGTCAATTAACCTTTTCAGATCTTTAAATGTCAGCGTTGCCAGATGACATAATGTTGCTCATGAGATATGACATTTAGTCCCCCTGAGGGTTAGATAGGGAGGGCCAGATTGACAATCCCTCCCCGCTGCTATGGCGACGGAGGCCTAAACACGAGCCCTATTAATCTCGAAGTGAGGGCGTGACGAATTTGTAGGGTAACTTTATGAGATTATATTTTGCTTAATAGGGTGTGGTGAGGTGATGAGTCTATGTTTTGATACAATTATTAGATTAGGCGGCTAATAGATTCTGCATTTGGTACAGCTTGCAGTTAGTCGTAATTACAGATAATAAGCGGCACTTTCTGTTGGAAGTCCTGGGACATCCTTCCGAGGGCTATCCCGGGGCTACCAACCATAGGCTGTTGGGCGTTACGTGAGATTTTTTAGTCAGTAGGAGTCCGGCATAACATCCATGAGGATTTTCCTATTCGTTAAACAAGAAAAAAGCGGCACTTTATTGCGTATTTAAGTTTAAAGGTTACAAACGTTAACAATGGGGCTCAATCAAGATTATCGGATTCCCAGTCAGTTTCACCCGCAGGTGGAGCAAAGCCGCCCCCAGAAGTGTATAAATTCAAACACCAAATTTTAGCAAAATCCGCTCGGCCATTAGAGTGTTAAAGAGTTACTTTTTATAACGTGAGGAAACCCTTAACGCTACGCCGGAAACCTACCGACTAAAAACCACACGTATCCTACCTAACAGCCTACGGTTGGGAGCCCTCGGAGGGATGCCCCCAGGACTTGAAACATTTACTATCATCCCCAAATCCATACTCAGAATTTTTTATCTTTATAATATTAATTAGGTACTGTTTTTTTTTAACGTGAGGAAAAATCCATCATGGATGCTTTGCCAGACTCCTACCGACTAAAAAATCTCACGTAACGCTCAACAGCCTATGGTTGGGGGCCCCGGGTAAACCCTCGGAAGTTGAGAGAAGCGAAAAATTCTAAATCTATGCTCGGAAGGATGTCCCAAGTCTATTAGGTACCTAGTAAGATTTGTGTACAATCAACAATATTACAATTTAAAACAATAGCGACTGTTTGTTGTGTGGTCTCTTTGTACCTACCTACTGATAATATCAATTCACTACAAAACGCAATGAATAGCTTTCTCTCATAATATTTCTCACCTTCCTTTATGTCGTAAACATCTTTATACCTATTAACATAACTATAAAGAGTAGATGTATCCTACTAATATTATAAATATGAAAGTTTGTGAAGATGTTTAGATGTTTGCTACTCAATCACACTCTGAAGGCTGAACGGATTGGGCTGAAATTACAGGAGTAGATTATGTCCTAGCTACGGTATCTCTTCGAGGGCTTCCAACTGTAAGCTGTAAGGTAAGATACGTGTGGTTTTTAGTCGTTAGGAGTCCGGCATAGCATCCTCCATATAGAATTTACCTCACGTTATAAGAACAGGAGTAACTTAAAGGCTGAAATTACACATAGTTATACTTTTATTCCAGGAGTAACTTACCATTGAAAACTGAATTTCATTGTTCAAGTGATGCCGCGAGCATCAGCTAGTAGATAGGTAATAAAGTTATAATGCATGCAGCTATCTTCACTACAATAAAAAATAATGAAGATGTTGTACAATCAAGATATAAATACTATTATGGTTTAGTTAACATGTACTTACTAGTAACTGGTTGGTTACATACTTGACTACCTTGGTGGCTCAGTGGTTATGTATGCGATTGTCATTGCAGAGGTCACTGGTTCGATACCCGATGAGATCGTTTCTGTTGAGTTCAGTACCGCTTTTTCAAGTCAAGGATCATGAATATTTTATAATCTAAGGGGTAGGTATGTATGTCTATTGCCGTTACCTGGCACTTGTACAAGAGAAAAGGAAATAAATCTATGATTTAACCATTCTGTAATCCATAGGAAGTTTTAAACATCAAGAACGGCTGTTGTTATCCCAACTGAAACATTTTGCTGCAGTTCAAGCATTTTTAATTAATTACAATATGTCTACTTTGGGAGACAAAAAGACTTTTACAAAAGATTCCTCATTCACATTACCTTTGCCCATCCATTGCACAGGAAATTTTAAAAAGTTTCTAGTCGATGACGCCATCCATTTGGTTTTTTTGGGTTTTGTGATTACGCTTTGCGTGAAAAATTATGCTAATAGGGAGATGGAATTAAATTGATTGCTTAAATTGTATCTTAAATTTTAATGTTTTTGTTGATTAGGACTTCCATGACATTTTTTTACTTTTGAAGTGCGTTTTTAAAGGAAGGGGTGAAATAAAACTTCACTTTCATAGGCTCCGTTCGTAAATCCTACGCCATAAGATTTACAGATAAAATTATGAATCATTCCTGTTGCGAAGACTAACCTAGTGCGTCATAGATTGTACGTATGGCGACTTTGTTTACAATAGTCTTGATGTCATGGATACATAGATGATTTCATCCTGATATTATACGTAAGGAAAGTTTTATGTTTTCTTTTTTTAAACATGGTGGCATACCGTTCCTACCCATACATCGACAAGGTATTCCGTATCGCTACTCCGCAGAATAGGCCAGAGATTAAGTCCTAATTAGTTATGGCAAATGGAAGAAATTGAGCGCTAGTATGGTACGATGGTAGTACGGGGTAGGATACGTACTTCGTGGTACGTGGTCCTGTAACGGGTTCAAGAGTAAGAGGGGAGGCTGCCATATGCCTGGGGTACCTATCCTTCCTACTGGGGTATCCTTCCGAGGGCTTATCCGGGGCTCCCAACCGTAGGCTGTTAGGTACGATAACTAATGGCCCATACTGTACTGTGTAGAATAATGTCTTATGTCCTATTTATTTACTTAAGTTCTAGATCTAGCCATAACTTTCTATCAAGCGAGCACCGTAATTTTAGACAAGCTAAAAAAATATTATTGATACGATTATAGATTAAATGACTCGTACATCAACAATCATATTAAATAACCCTTCATATTCTTCAAGTAACTTCTCAACACCCCCGCCAAATGTTGACATGGCGCCCAAACATAAACACCCACGTTGTGGCCTTTGGCATAACGATGTTTGCCTTAGCCTCCCCAGGGATGTAGCATGACGTTTACTGGAATTAAAAACGCAACTCTACTCCCCTTATTTTATCTGTATTTTTATGATTAATATCTCATTGAGAGGGTAGTTTAGCTATTATTTTAATTATATTGTTCTATTAATATATTAGATTTGATTGAAATTATTTAGATGTTGATGATAACCAATATGCGAAATCTTTACTTTACGTTTTGTGAATTTTTGTAGGTTTTTAATTTATTTATTTATTGGGAGAGGACTGCGTCCAGTAGTGAACTGCCATAGGTTGGTTTTAGGTATGCCTTAGTACAATACGACGATGTACTTGTACGACAATAGCTTTAACGAACCCTATTTTATGTTCTATATTGTTTAGAAGCGCTCGTGGCCCCGCGGACTCAGTGTTCTGTAAACGATCACAGCAGTAAGCAACTTTCACTATGGCCGGTCCATGGATGGGTGACCATCCATGTGATCACTTTGTGACATTTATTTGAGCGTTTCCGTGCTTCGGAAGGCACGTTAAGCCGTTGGTCCCGGTTGCCAGTAAAATGGCAGTCGTTAAGCTAAGTTGAAGGCTTTATTTCAACAGCAGGCAGTCACAACCTGCGCCTGTCCATTTAAACAAGGCAATACGACTCACCACCTATTACGTGGGACAAATTATACAAAGGTGAAATGTGGGCATAAAATATGCCTCTGCCTACCCCTTCGGGGATAAAGGCGTGACCATATGTATGTATGTATGTATTTTATGTTCAGCAGGTCATATAAAATAGGGTTGACCCTACGCAGAGAACACGTAAACTCTATTGAAAAGAAAAGAGAAGCTTGAAAACAATGAAGCTTAGACCACGCGCTGTAAGTCCTTATCTACCTTTCTGTTTCTTTTATTCTTAGCTTTTTTCTTCATGTAGCGTCTTGTAGCTTGTGGGTTGCTTTCAAATTGAACATTTCGACTCAGGAGTACGCTTTTATAAAATTTATTTTACTTACTTACATATAATTTTTGGCTAAATAAGTATAGTTTTCTTCAAATCACAAAAATGGATAGATACCTACAAATTCATTTACCAGATTGTAACTAGAGTTTAATCGGACCCTGGAGCTTGATTCGATATTACATTTTTTTTTTTTTTTTTATACCACTAAGGTGGCAGACAAGCATACGGCCCACCAGAAGGACCGGTGGTCACCGCAGCCTATGAACGTTTGCAACACCAGAGGCGCCACACTCGCGCTGCCGACCCTGCAAAAACCTTCTAAGACCCCTTTTGAAGAACCCCATACTGTAGGCGTTTGGGAAAACCGAGGCAGGGAGATCATTCCACAACGTAAGCGTGCGCGGAAGAAAACCCCTATCGGATCTAACCGTGCTGGAACGCTCCGGACGCAGAGTGTGAGGATGAACTCCCTGTCTGTGGCGAGCGGTGCGGTGATAGAACGTAGCCGTGGGCATCATATCAAACAATTCCTCAGAGCACACACCATTGTACAGTCGGTAGAACACGCATAAGGAGGCGAAGTCTCTCCTGTCGCGAAGAGGTTCCACACCACTTGTAAGTATAGGATCGTTGACAACTCTTATAGCACGTCTTTGCACCGAGTCAAATGGACGAAGCTGATATTCAGGTGCCCCCGCCCAAAGGTGACAGCAGTACTCCATGTGCGGCCGCACTTGCGACTTATACAGAAGCAGTGTTTGCGCAGCAGTGAAGTACCGCCGCGCCCTGTTGAGCACACCTAGCTTCTTGGACGCCAGCTTAGCCTTGTCCTCCAAATGGCTACGGAACTGAACGTCACTGGAGATGTCAACGCCAAGGATCCCTATACTTTTGGAGATGGAAAGAGATGTGCCCTGAAATTGCGGCGCTACAGTAATTGGGGTTTGCTTAGCGGTGAAAAAACACGCTTGTGTCTTGGAAGGGTTGAACTGGACAAGATTTTGTCCACCCCAATCGGACACTCTAGTAAGAGTAGCCTCGATTTCAGACACAAGCTGTTCACGATTTTCCTTCACTGTGTCCCGAGAGATACCGGGGCGGCCCGTGTAACAAGTGTCTCCCGTACTGTCGTCCGCATAACAATGAATGCCGTCAATAGACAACATGTCATTGATATGCAGCAGAAACAGAGTAGGGGACAACACTGAGCCTTGCGGTACTCCAGCGTTTATGGCCATGCAGTCTGAACAGCTGCCGTCAACGACGGCCTTGATGCTTCTACCGGCCAGGAAGCTAGACACCCATCCGCATAATCTCTCGGGCAGTCCATATGAGGGCAATTTCGTAAGAAGACCACGGTGCCAGACCCGGTCAAAGGCCTTAGAGATGTCAAGGCTTACTGCTAGAGCCTCGCCCTTACTCTCGATAGCCGTCGCCCATCGGTGTGTGAGGCACACCAGAAGATCGCCCGTCGAGCGACCGTGACGGAAACCGTACTGCCGGTCACTGAGCAGGTCGTGTTCCTCTAGGTACCTCAGGAGCTGTGTATTAATTACACGCTCCATCACCTTAGATAAAAGGGAGGTGACGGCTATAGGCCTATAGTTGGCCGGGTCGGTCCTGTCACCCTTCTTGGGCACAGGATGCACATACGCGATCTTCCACGACGCCGGGACTTGTTGCTTGGAATATGAAAGCGTGAAAAGACGTGTAAGTACCGGACACAACTCTGGACCACACTGCTTCAGTACCACCGCGGGTATACCATCCGGCCCACTCGACTTATGAACGTCCAGGGATCGAAGCTCACGTCGGACATTCCGCTGCGTAAATTTTACTTCCGGCATGGAAGTTCCACACCACGGAATATCCGGCAGCAAAGCACCCCCGTCGCTCATGGTCGAGTTAGAGGCAAAGAGAAAACCCAAAAGGTCGGCTTTCTCCTTAGCGCTCTGGGCCAAATTACCGTCGGGTTTAAGTAAAGGTGGTAAACCTGACCGACAGAAATTTCCCTCGGCAGCTTTGGCAGGCGACCAGAATTCGCGACTCCCTGAAGGGTAGCCTGCTAGCCGTTCACCAATTCTGCCGACGAAATCGAACTTAGCCCTGACAATTGCTCTTTTGCTGGCTCTCGAGGCGGCATTTAATTTGCGTTTCACCTCAGAGATGTTTGGATCTGAATTTGCACGAGCCGTGGTCCAAGCCCTGTAAGCAGATTCTTTCAACATCAAAGTTTCTCTGCAGAGCCGATTGAACCACGGTCGCTTTTTTGCTCCTACAGGACATTACATTACATTATTAATGAGCTCATAAATGTATAGATTTCAGCAACCCCAATAGATACAAACCGCATTATTCACTTCCTGACCAGCTGGTAATCAGTGGAACAATGGCGCCGAATTTCCGAACGGAATAAAAAATGATCTGTCAAAGAGGGTACTTTCGCGCCAATTTAGCAGCGTGGTTCGCGCCCTCTTGGTTTTTTTTATGCCCTTTATAATTAATGTTATTTTTTTCTGCTTTAAATATTTATTTGAATAGGTGTTCTAGAATTATATGTGTTGATGTGATTGAGAAATGTGATTAATTTAATGAGAATTTACACTAAGTTTATTTGGCAAAGGTAAGTCGCATGCATGCATGTTAGTCATTGCCATCTATATCCTACACGGTTTCACCCGCGTAGTTTCCATTCCCGTGGGAATACGGGAATTAAATACAGCCTATGGTACCCGGGAATAGTGTAGCTTCCCAACAGTAAAAGAATTATTTAAATCGGCTAAGTAGTTTCGGAGCCTATTCGATGCAAAGAAACAATTTTCTCCTCTTCATAATATTAGTATAGATCACATCCTGAAGCCGTTTAGTATTTCTCCATCCCTCTTAGTTAAAATTCTAGTCTGAAACCCAAAAACGTAAAAACAAAATATAAGCCCCGCAAGTTGGTAATGCGCTGGAACCTTGTCGTAATGACAGCTAAGTGACGTCGTCATGACGTAGCGCGAGCGCGCGCTGGCCTCGCGAAGCTGCGTACGGTATTTTTTTTAGTACTGACTGCTCGACGGACATACGTCACCAAGTGGTCACCAAGATGGCCGCCAAGCGCAATACCAACTTGCGGGGCTTATGCCTACTAATATTATGTAGAACGTTGAATGATTTAAAAGTAGGTAAAGCATAATTTCAATCGCCCCTTGTTTTAAAAAAAGAACGCAGACCGACCATTCCCTCGTGCGTGATTGAAGTATAAAAACCGGACAAGAGCGAGTCGGATTCGCGCATGGAGGGTTCCGTAACCAAAACTACGGCTAAAAAATTACCTGAAATTAGTTGTTTGAGAGCCCTATTTTTCTTGTTTTCTGTATATATTCTTATAGCTGCAACAGAAATGCCTAAATCATCTGTGAAAATTTCAACTTTCTATAATAGCAATCACGGTTCATGAAAAACAGCTTGATGACAGACGGGCGGACATTGGAGTCTCAAGTCTCAGTAATAGTATGTAATATACTATTGTATTATCTTTGGTAATAGCACAAATTAGAGATAGTACAGATGGGAACCTACATACTAAATTCGCTGAGGCTACGCACACATAAACACCACTCACAGAGTTCACAGACACGCGATCAAGAGATTTTCATAGTAGTTTTCGATACTGATTTTCTGCGCGAGTGTGCGAAGCAGAGGGTAGGTGTGAAAAAAAAAGTACATACATGGGGCACAAATTAGAGATAGTAGGATTATTCCCAATTGTTCCGTTGAAGTAGTTCCGTGGTGGAACTAGTGCGACTTTTTGCCCAGTTGTCCAGCGGAACGAAGCATCAATAATTCAGTTCTCATTAGTTCCGCGGAACAAAGTATAAATGCTACGCACACATAGACACCGCTCACTGAGTTCACGGTCAGACCACAGACACGAGGTCAGGCGAGGTTGAGGCGAGATTTGATACTGATTTGTGCGCGAGTGTGCGTAGGTACATGAAAATCTCTAATTTGTGCATGAGGTTTGCATCTGTAGGTACTATCTCTAATTTGTGGTTATGGGGTCCCGCTCTTACCCTTCCGGTACGGAACCAGAAACTATCCATTTCGCAAGCTAAATACACCGACAATGTTTCTAAGATACAAGTTACGTAATCAATTTAATTCCATCTTCCTATTACCTACCATAATTTTTCGCGCACAAACTAATTGCCACACAAAATAAGGCCATGACGTCATCTTGTAGCTTTTTTCTTTAATTTCCTGTGCAATGGGAATGTTTATCCCACCGGTGGGTGTGGGGTTAGATACGATCTCACGGCGCTCGCGTGTCCTGTTACTGTTTGTGCACCAATATTAACCCTACTACGAACCTAACTCGAAATAATCTCGAATAATTTCTTAGGTACCTAAAGAAAAATTTTATGTCTCAAACAGTCTTAATTTCTCTTTATAGGATGATATTGAATGTCGGTAGCCCTGGGGTTATCCTACCGAGGGTGTACCAGAGACTTCTGACCGTAGAAAGAAAGCAGGGGTTAACGTGTGGCATTAACCGGAATGATGATGATAAGCAATTTGATTATCTTTAGGACGATGTCTTTTTATAAATCGTCTCATTTCATTTTCAAGGATTCTCACAATTAAATCTCCGTTCTTGAGCCTTTAAAGTCCGCCTTGAATAGTTTATTTAGAATTAAGCAAGACTAAAACGTCATGAATCACAATAATATCCAGGACGGGTAGTTGGCTGAAACTCCAAAAATTCCTCCCAACACTTCCACAATAAATAGCAGCTCCTAGCCAACAACGAAAACAGACCCCATACTTAAAATTTAGGCAGATTTTAGAAACAACAAGGCAAATTCTAAGATGAAGTGTCATCTTAGCGTCAAGAGAATGAAGAGCATTATAATCTTAATTAATAAATAGTTACTACGTAACTGCTTTAAGCGAGTTCCAATCGAGAAATCAAAGTAAATTCCCAGTGTGTTTGTGTTGATGTAGACCAATTTACTGATTGTGTGCGAGCCGTACAAATTGTGGGGAATATCGTGATACCATGAACTAATCACTAATGAAAAATATCACATGAAATATTCCACAGAGACATATTTATTTCTATGCTGCTAATATTGTTGCAAATTTTTGCATTCTGAATGTTTTTGTTACTTGGGTGAACCGATGGTTTACATATATTTTGATCTTGGATTAAAGTTTTTCTGGGATATCCAATTTGACGGTGCCGTGGTTGTAAGCAGGAATTCAGGCCATTATTTTCTAGACCAGCAGGGATACATTTTGGGGTTTTGTACATACGATAAAACAAGAATCAAGAATAAAAGAAGTAGATTTTTTTTTTAATTTGCTGCCGCCTGCCTTATGGAAAAACATAGCACGTGTAACGAAATTGAGGGTCACTCTCGCACTAAATGAAATTTATTGTTAAAAATTACAGAGAAACATAATTATATATAGTAATAATGTAAATATACATATCTATATTTACATTATTACTATCTAAACTAAACCTAAATAAGGCCCCCGTGGCATTGTGCCCAAAAGACTAGCAGCATTCCCCCTTTGAATAGCAATACCTATTCGTTGGGCGAGAAAACTGCCAGCCCTTGGGTCACCAGTTGACTCCACAAGGTTATACAATACATACCTATACTTATAGAGAGTGACCCTCAAGTTCACCGGCCACTGATAAGCCGGCAAAATGACGTTACGGACATCGAAGGTTCGGGCACATTGTCTAAAGTGTCAAATTCATTTATTTTTACATTTTCCAAGTAACCATTTGGACACTCATGATAACAACTGATTATGGAGCTATTTAGTACCGTCAGACAAAAAAGTTTTAATATATTCCTAGTTTATTGTGATAACTGTGAAAGTATGTGATGATGTACCTTACGCTCCGCAAGAAGAACCCGGGTTTTCAGAGGAGGGAAACAAGTTCCTATTTTTCACGAAAATTCTCTCCACTTTACGAGAGTGACGTGGCACCTCTGCATGTTATTCAGGCTCGAAAAGTATTCAATCCTCGTTTTGATTTCTCTCAATGTTTTTTTAAAACGTGTCAACAAAAACTATTTTTCTTGATATTTTTTTTTTCTTTAGTTTTTTTTGTACCTATTCAGCACTTCAAATTGACGTCGCCACCAGCCTGATGGAAAAGCGTGGCGCATCTAGCGATTGGGGCCTCTTTTGACAGTGGTCCTCAAGTTGGCGGCCCTGTTTCTCTCAATTGTTCGGTATCTAGGTCCAACCGGTCATGATCAGCCAGCAGACACATCCCTTGCAAGAGACTGACTTCATCCCCAATGATCCTGACTTGCTCGTTTTCCACCTTATTAACCAACAAATCATCAAAAAAAAAGATTAAAAACCTATCACTCTTAAGTAATCAAATCAATAGTTCAACATCTCACCCTAAGTAACTTACCCTCGTCGCGTGCGCAAGGCAGATGAAACTCATCACTTTATGGGGTTGATTAACTGTAAATGTACGGATAAAAGGTACAGTAATGATCTGTAGTTAATGGATCAGAAAAAAAACATATAATTGGATTGATTGGATCCGTGGTTGCTTTTAACCCCTCGATAAAACAAGGGTGGAATTTGGAATGTGTTGAAAGTTCTTTAGTATACATTTATTGTTAAAAATTACAGAGAAACATAAATATTACATATCTATATTTACACTATTACTATCTAAACTAAACCTAAATAAGGCCCCCGTGGCATTGTGTTGAAAGTCTACGAGAACGTTTCTAAAACTGTAAATTTTAAATGAAGCTTCAGCTATTGCCTTTAGAGTTAACTAGCTGTTGCCTGCGACTTCGTACGCGTGAAAATTGTGTTATGATGCCGATTTGATTGCTCTCTGCTTAGCCCCTAGGATATGTAGCGTGCTCATATAAAGCCTATTTGAAGACCCTACCCCTAGTTAATATTTGTGCAAAATTTGAGTCAAATCTATTCAGTAATTTTCGAGATCCTTCCGGACAAAGCAAAGCAAACAGACAAAAAAATTTCCAACTATACATATTTTCGGCTTCGGTTTCTTATTTTGAACACCCAGCGAGTATTGTTTTTTAATATTTCCAATGCACAGTTTTGACTTTTCTATCGTTTTACTATTATGTGCTTATAGATAATTTCCTTTTCTTTAACACCATATTGAAAAAAAAAATTTAATACAAAATTTGGTACGTCAAACGTAACTGCTTTAAAAACATGCTGCAGTGCGTAGCAAAGAATTGGGTTTACCCAAAAAGACTGAATACTGATTCCTCAATTTCATCATTCATCATGTCGCCCACCTCTTCTAGTTTTTCCCATTGTGTGTTGTCAATATAGGTACATTTATATAAGCTCAATACCTAGCATAAAATATTGTTGGCATTCGATATCTTTGCTAGTTTTTTTGTTTTCTTATTTCTTCCCTGCTTACCTAACCAAAACTACTGTCTGTCCTCCAAATTTGACTTAAATTAGTTATTAAGAGGTGCAATAGACATCTAACCCCTTTTTTACACGAATTAACTATAATTCGGGTAAAAAAAGGGGTTAAATGGTTATTGCGCCTCTCCTGAGCCAAGACGTGACACGGCGTCGGCTTCAGCAGCACATGGCGTGCGTCGCCAGGTCAGTCAGTGCATTTCCTCATTATGATTTAGAGTTGCTTGTTCCACCTCTCTCCACGGCAACTCGAGCATACAAGGTCTCGAAGGTAAAAGAGAAAAACACACACACTCACACACACACAAAAGATAATTAGTAAATCAAATGTCATCAGCTCCGAGCACGACTCAATACCTAAGAAATCAAAAACTATTCCCCCGGAATAGATGCCAGTACATTCCAGTGAGAAATATTTTCCACATTGAAATAATGCTAAGGTCTGCATAATATTTCCTTTTCAAAATTATATCAACAATAGTTTAGGTGTGAGCCTGCTCTCTTTAATCCACGATAAAGGCACGTGCTCACGGTCACGGCGCCACGTCACGAGCCAACGTCACGAATACGTTGTCGTGTCGCGTGCGGCGCTACGAGAGGCATATCATTATTGATATATTATACATTATTGACTATTGTTGGACGTAATTAAATAAGTACTGAGTAGGTTTAATATTTAGTATTGGCTTGACTAAGTAGATGATATCTCACCCGGTTTCCCGGGGTTGCCAACCGTAGGCATATTTAAAAGCTGGTAACCTCTAAAATATTCGAGTACCTGCATTGAATATTGTATAGGTAGTTTAGATGTCAAGTTAGTTTTACCTTTCAGAATGCCGAGAGGTGAAACTGGTCAGGTGTAAAGTAAATAAATGTTGTAGAACAGTACAAATGGTTCCACCAAGTGTCTTTATAGATGGTAGGAGAGTACAGAGAGAAAGAGAGAGAGGAGGATTTTATACTTATTAAGTAGACTATACTGTTAACCTGTTTATTATCCTAGGATATACTTCGGAGGAGTTACCGGGGCTTCCGGCCATACACGGATACGTAGAGAAATCTAACTGTGGTTTAAATTAATTCTAGTTCGGCATAACATCAGTGGGAAAAACCACACGAATAAAACAAAAAAAAACAGTTTATTAAAATTACCAAATACTTTTTCATTAGCAAACGTTGTATTACAATAATTATTATCAAAAAAATCACATCCTCAACCTCTGTATCAAAACTCATACAGCATACTATTACGAAACAATCCATATAATTAATTATGTAAAATAAGAAAACGCGTCCATCTGACCTCTAAAACCGAGCTAACTAATTCATCGTAAGTTAATTAACTGGTCTAATTAACATGTTGCGGTGAGATACGGAAATTATATGTTTTGGGAATGTACTCGTATCAACTGCTGGTGAAATGTAAAAAGCAGAATCACATCTGTTACTGAATATTTAAAGAAAATTGACGTCTCTAAGTTTTCCGATGCAAACAGTATTTTTCGACTGAATTCAGAGAAGAAAATTGTATTAGCGTTGTTAGATTAAATAGGAAAACCAACAAGTAACTTTACATAAGTACATCAATCGAATCATAAAAAATGCTTTGGTTATGACTTCTGGCTTTTTTACACCGTTAAAAATATAAGATTGCAAAGAAAGAACCCATTAACAAAATCACACCTAAATGCTGCATTAAAGTTTACCTCGGAGAAGGCTCTATCTATCCGACTGCAAACTTACCTCAGTTTACCTGAAATATCAACAGTTTCTGACTGTTCCCGCTTCCCATGGGTACTTATTGCCCGGATATACATTGGCATTTGTGATAGGTTATGGACGTATAAATCTACCCCTTTACCAAATTTTGAATCAGATCCGTTGGAGCGTAAAAGTGGTAAATGGATGTAAACGAACATTCATCAATCTACACATTCACAAATCTACACATCCACAAAACACACACAAACATTCGCATTTTCAATATTAGTAGATAGTAAGATTCAATATCAGTGGAGTTAGAGCTATGAAGTGAAGTTGGAATGCTATAAAATAAAAGGTCATGGTCATCAGTCTCTGTAGCCACTATAGTTAGGAAGTCCACTTCAACAGAAAATAACGGATTTTTACATGTGGTATACTTTTGTCGGACACGTTTTTCACACGGCTATGCCGGCGATTGACGCTCCTAAACAGACTTGAAGTAATTGGATGATAAACAACAATAAATGTGCAGAATAAAAGAGTGAAAAATAATGATGTGGCGTTTTATCGATCAATGAGGTTCTCTGGAAATATGATTGGTAATTAGAATCAAGAAGCGCATCCGTAATTGTATCGTATTTTTTCATTTAGAAGGGCAGTTCCCAACGTGCAGGGCCTGATCAAGATTCTCGGGATTCAATCCACCTCAACTCATAGCGACGACGCAACGAAGACACATATCAAAATCTAAACTACCTACTAGCACTGCAGCCAAATAAAAGTGGAACTTAGCTTTCAAACCCAGGTACGGTTTGGAAAATTGAATGTGTAAAATGTATTGACTAAGCATAAATAAATTATATTTAGTATTTTATCTCGACGTTGTAATAGTACTAGACATTGAATACATTAGAATATTAAATAATGGTACCTAAACTGGTGAAAACAAAAATGAATGATTTTGACATGGTAACATTATTAATAGAATTGGTAACACCTCTAAATGATCTGTACTGTAGGAAAACGTAATGTAATGTATGGAATTGTACCTACATTTGCGTTGAATAGGGATTGTAAATTTAGACAATAAGTATAATATCATTACTTTACTTAATGATATTTGCATGCCTGATTTGGCGAAATGTGTTGGTGTCAAATTTTTACCACATTTCACGTGAATAAATAAATTCAGAATTTGAAGTAAAAAAAAACTGAGCATACACTAAGATAAATAATAGAAATAGAAGTTTTCTGTGTTGTTGTAGTATTATTTTTCAGTGAATTTCGTTAAATAGTAATATGTCTAGGAGTTCCAGTCAACACTTTATCTACAACATCATGTAACATGTCCTCGCCTCCATTCTTCATTTTTATTGTTGACCCACTTACTTAAGATTTGATTCTAATTCTTATTTACTTAACTTTTTTATTATCTATTGAGCAATCTACCCTTAGTTTATACACGTTCTTATAATAAATATTTTATTATATTTTCGTCAAAACATGTTTTTTTGCAAAAATAACGGATATACTTAATTATATTCTGTTTTAGAGGATGCTCTTTATATCCTTCGTTTGTATCTTGATTAGACTAGAATTTTTGTACGAACCTAATTTAAAACATAAAAAAAATGTTAAAGTATCCGAAATTATGTGTGCTGTTCCGAAAACTGTTAACATTTGTTGTAATCTAAAAAAAAATTAATTTATAGTATTTCAAAATGTTTCCCTCTAATCTAAACGTAATGCACTTATGCATTCGGACCAAGATTACTTTCGAAATTTTTGATAACTTACGGGAGTTCGAAAAATAACTGCCGAAATATCTTCCGCGGTCTCTTCCGCATAACAGTATTTTGTGTATATTCGCTCGAACCAATATTTTGCAGTGGGAAATATATAAACGGCCATGAGTAAAATGATAAATCTGGATGGTGTGGAGGATGGAGGAGATGAAGTAATATTTTGTTTTCACGTACTTAGTACCTACATATTCAAATAGTCTATGATTCTAACAGGTTTCCGTGAGATATTAGTAATTGTAAACAATTCATATCGAACAATTTTTCAGAGCACAAACCGTTATACGAGGCGAAGGCGCCACACCACATGTAAGTATAGGGTCGCGAATGTCTCGACAACTATCATTGCTCTCCTTTGCTCCTAGTCGAAAGGACGAAGCTGATATTCAGGTGCCCCAGCCCTAAGGTGACAGCAGTACTCCTGGTGCAACCGCTCTTGCGACTTAGGCCTTAAACTGAATGTCAGTGCCGAGCGGAACGACGCCGATTTTGAAAAACCAATAATCCTAGCTGGGAATCGAACCTATTGATTTTGAAAAATAAAACACACCCTTTATTGTTACACCATACGATAGTGTCGCTGATAAGGATCAAATTCTGCTAATTAATGATATACGGCAAGTTTAAGGAATGTTTGAAATTTTAATAGAATTCATATTTCATGTACCTAAATTTTGTATCAAAATTTGTTTCGTTCAAAATCCCGGAATAGATCGTAACTATTCCATATTTTAAATCATGCTCAGAATGATTCTTTGGAGAATATTCTAAACGGAATCAATAATTTTGAATGCAGTACGATCCTTTAGGTCTCGAATCCAGCTATGTATTGAAAACAATGAACAATTAATCAGTTAACGTAAAGCCGGGGCCACATTAAAGAAAACGTCAATGCCCATCATCGCGATAAATATTGCGCTAATTATGGCGTTAATTCTTAACGTCACCATTTGAGTAGTGTGGCCGCTTCAACGTAATAATTCTCGCGTGAATGCCCATTCTTGGCGTTAAAATTGACGTTAAGTGTGACCGAATTAAATTTTACAAAAATACCTTAGCTCCTTAAAACTATACTGAATGTATCTATATATAATACTGGCACAGAGAAAATATACCGATAAAAATACCGATTATCAAAACGTGTTTATTCTTTAATTACTACCTTATTTTTATAAAAGAAGAACCTAGAATTTACATTTAACATTTTATTTGAAGGATTGAATTCAACGTCCTTCACCTGCAACACGCTTCGTAAAAAAAAAATATCGAATGTTATTGCAACAAACCCTACAAAGAAAAAAATCATTGCGATGAGGAATTGGGTTTTTATTTTTTCAGGTCCTTAGCGAGCTCCGGGGGAACCTCCCATCTTGCTCCCCCGAGGAGAGACGCCGAACGGTTCTCGACGGGAATAATCTTTGGAAATTCTTTGGCTTTCGGCCGAAAGCCAAAGAATTTCCAAAGATTTTCCCGGCTTTCCGGATTCCCGGCTATAGGGAGGAGGAATACCACCAGGTTTAATGGGTAGGACGGCCCCGTTCCGGAACCGGGAGCCCCACACCCAGCTGTTTTACATGATAATTTTGCAATCCAATATGGCCGCCGCGCCGAAATCACAAAATTTCATGATGGGTATCGTTTAAGAGGGTTTTTGGTATGCTGAATACGAATTTCGGGTTAATTTAGAGATCCAATATGGCCGCCGCGCCGTTATCACTAAATTTCATGATGGGTATCGTTTAAGGGGTTTTTTGATATGCTGAGTACGAATTTCGGGTCAATTTAGAGATCCAATATGGCCACCGCGCCGTTATCACAAAATTTCACGATGGGTATCGTTTAAGGGGTTTTTTGGTAGGCTGAGTACGAATTTAAGGTCAATTTTGCAATCCAAGATGGCCGCCGCGCCACCGTTGTAAAATTTCATGTTGGATACCGTTTAAGGGGTTTTTTTGATATGCTGAGTACGAATTTCGGGTCAAGTTAGAGATCCAATATGGCCGCCACGCCGTTATCACAAAATTTCATGATGGGTATCGTTTAAGGGGTTTTTTGGTAGGCTGAGTACGAATTTAAGGTCAATTTTGCAATCCAAGATGGCCGCCTTACACCTTTGTAAAATTTCATGCTGTATATCGTATGAGGGGTTTTTTGGTATGCTGAGTACGAATTTCAGGTTAACGTTTGCCATCCAAAATGGCCGCCGTGCCACTGTTGTGAAATTTCATGTTGTATATAGTTTATGGGGTTTTTTGGTATGCCAAATACGAAGTTTAGGTAAATTTTGCTATCCAATATGGCTGCCTCGCCACCGTTGTAAAATTTCATGTAGCATATCGTATAAATGGAATTTTGATAAGCTGAGTACGAATTTAGGGTTAATTTTGCAAAATTATCTTGAAATTCGTACTCAGCATACCAAAAAACCCCTTAAACGATACCCATCATGAAATTTTGTTATAATGGCGCGGCGGCCATATTGGATCTCTAAATTGACCCGAAATTCGTACTCAGCATATCAAAAAACCCCTTAAACGATACCCATCATGAAATTTTGTGATTTCGGCTCGGCGGCCATATTGATTGCAAAAATTATCATAAAATTCGTACTCAGCATACCGAAGAACCCCTTAAACGATACCCATCATGAAATTTTGTGATTTCGGCGCGGCGGCCATATTGGATCTCTAAATTAACCCGAAATTCGTACTCAGCATACCAAAAACCCCCTTAAACGATACCCATCATGAAATTTTGTGATTTCGGTGCGGCAGCCATATTGGATTGCAAAATTATCATGTAGTCACACAGAGATAGATTATAGTCTGAAATGATACAAGTTTTATCCCGGGAATAAGTTCCCATGAGACGCGGAGAAGAGAACAAAATTTCACGCAGGCGAAGCTGCGGGCATCAGCTAGTCTGTAATAAATGTTACATTACACGCGAATGCTCGTGTCGGTCAGGGAGGTAGCATCGTAACGTAATGCTCGAGTCGAATCTATAAATGTTACATTACACGCGAACGCTCGTCGGTCAGGGAGGCAGGCCGTAACGTAATGCTCAAAGTCGAATCTAATTTGTTACATTACAGGCGAATGCTCCCGGTGAGGGAGCACCTTTACCCTAACCTTTTATTCAAAACTAGCTGTTGCCCGCGACTTCGTACGCGTGAAAATTATGTTATAATGCCAATTTGAATGCTCTCTGCTTAGCCCCTAGGATATGTAGCGTGATAATATATAGCCTATTTGAAGACCCTACCCCTAGTTAATATTTGTGCAAAATTTGAATCAAATCTATTGAGTACTTTTCGAGATCCTTCCGGACAAAGCAAAGCAAACAGACAAACAGACAAACAGACAAACCGACAAACAGACAAACAGACAAAAAAAATTCTAACTACATTTTCGGCTTCGGTATCTTATGTTGAACACCCAGCGAGTATTTTTTTTAAAATATTTCCAATGTACAGTTTTGACTTTTCAATAATTTTATTATATGTATAGATATACCCAAAAATACTGACTTTTACCAATATACCCATTAATATACTGATATCGAAAAAAGTCAATAAAATATACCGAAAAGGTATTAAAATACTGAAAACGGTCACACTCTCACGGTGCGCACTGACACGCGTAGTGTGGCCGCTTCAACGTAATAATTCTCTTTGATGTGCCGCCACTTGAGCTATCGCCTAACGTCAAACGGCAATGTGAATGCCGTTGTCGAATTATCGCGATACTTCGGTGGCTACACTAACGTTTAACGTTCATCAACGCCATTATTAATGGCATTTCCCCTTAGTGTGGCCCGAACATAAGAAAAATAAATTGTATTTTGTTAAAGATAAGCACTTTGCTTTAGTTTGCCGTACGTCATTACTTCCCATAATAAAGTCCTTAAAAGCAACACTATCGTATGGTGTAATAATATAGAATGTGTTTTTTTTTTCAAAATCAATGGGTTCGATTCCCGCCTAGGATTATTGGTTTTTCAAAAATCTAATGATGAGGTTTTAAGTTTTATCAAAATCGGGCTCGTGACTCCTTTGAGCATTTTTCGCTATTCCTTATAGTTTCGGACTTGGCCATCCAATCCCTTTTGAAAAATTCACCTGTATAGACACGTTATACACGAACATTGCGGCTTTCAAAAGCAGCTAAACTTTTATAAATTTGAAAAAAGAATTCTATAAATTATCTGTGGTAGCATGCATGAAGTCAATATCAGAGGAATGTGGGGAAAAGGGGAAACTTGAATTTCACTTACGGAGACATAATATGGTTAATGTATTTACGGGTAAAGTACGTAATATTTAAATTTATAAAATGTTATTGTAGTTTATCGGATTAGTAATTATTAACGTAATTTAAATCATAAAATAAAAATAAAACAATTTCATACAGAAACATTTATTTAATAAGTATCTAATAATTTAGTACCTAGTAAGTAATCCAAATATTTGTAATTTAAATCATTTTAATAATCTTAATATATTATTATTATGTTTCATTATTTTCTAAAGAAATATAATTACCTAAATAAAAAAAATATTCAAATAGCAAAATAAAACATTAGTACAAAATCTCCCCGACATCCCCTTACGGGTCGCTTGCGCCAAACCACAGACTATAGAGTATATTTTCGTTGTGTATTCATTATGCTTGCCGCCATTTTATCGATCCGAGAAAATGAAATAATATTTTTTTTTTATTGTAATTACGCATGAAATGAGGCGTTTTTATATTGAACAGTTGCTGTGTAGCTTGTGTATCATCTGAAAATACATGAAGGCATGTTTTTTTCGAATTTTCTTTACTAACAGAATTTAAATCAGTGCTAATAGATTTTCAGGTAATTACCTACTTTACGTGTTGCCATTTTCAAGTGTCTATAACGTATCTATAGTTTTTATATCATTGTTTTGTATACACGAAATCACAGCGTTTTATGAGTAAAAGCACCAAAAAGGCATTTTTGACTTGTATGTCCGGCTAATATAGGAAGCTAGAAACATTAATGGGAACGACTGCATTGGCTTGTTTGTCAGCCGAAAGGCTGGCAACCACAAGCAGAAAGGGATTATAGGTAGGTCCTATAATCCCTTTCAGCTTGTGGTTACCAGCTTTTCGGCTATGAAGACCGACTCGTCGAGAGTTCTTACGTAGGCGCGTCCGCAAAATGCACAAAAAGACATTTAGGATTTTGGAAATATTTAAGAACTTACTTTATTAAATGACACTAAAATAGAACCTTAAATTCTTAATAGATGAGACTACATTAACACCGTGTGCTTTTTACAAAATATAATTATTTACTTGCGAAAAAACCTCTGAAAACCATCGAAATTTACCTTTGTCAATTTCATTATTTCTGCTATTTCGATGATTTTTAATAACTTTGAGAGGTGTTTTTTTTCTAATGTAAATAAATATTTTGCAAAAAGCGCACGGTGTTATTGTAGTTTCATCTATTAAGAATTTAAGGTTTCATTTTAGTATGATTTGATGAAGTGAGTTCTTGAATATTTCCAAAATCCTCTTATGGTTGCCTGCCGTACTTGCTTGTGCTTTTTTCGGCACACAATTCATTGACTCCCTACGCAAAAATAGTATCTCATTACCAACCCGTCTGGCCAGCACGTAAAGTTAATCACCATCCCAATATGCGTCGAAAAGTATCCTATCCTACCTCCAGCAGGGGACACTGATAGACTGTATCCACAAAATAATAATAACGAAAGGAAATCTATATACAAAGTGCGCTCGAGCTACACACACATATAAACCGCTCACGGAGTTCATGGACACAAGTTCAAAGGAGTTTCAAGGTAACTTCGATGTGGGTTGGTGCGCGAGAGTGCGTAGCCGCCGGTAAGTTTGAAAAAAAAAATACATACATGAGATTGCGTTCTGCACCTTATTATTTTGTGCTGTATGTCTGCATACAACATCAGCAACAAACATAGAACGTATCTCTAAAACGAATCGCAGTGTGAATGCACCGGAGCTCATACTTGATATGCAACACTCGTCTTCACCCCAGCTACTGTTCTGTTCCACGAAAGTGCATCAAATAAAGTCAAGATCGTCCAGAGATCGGACATTTGCAAGCATCAACATGCACATCATCTCTGTGACATACGTGACGTCGGTTTTGAGACGTATTCGACTTTTTATTGGTTTTAAATTCTTTCTTGAAAGGCCGTGTGAACTGTTTGAGGTTTGTCGAAGACATCGATTTGATTATTGATGGGAATTGGAAGGTGCTCGTGGGTTACTAACTAGTGTGTCTTGGTGGTCTGAATTTGGATGAGTGAGAAATACGTAAAAGATAAATAAGGAGTCAGGAGTAGGAATCTCTAAAACGTAAAGCATAGAGATAGAGCTGAACAGACAGGATGTCCAAGACGGATCACAGGTTCCAAGGCGAGGAATTCAACGAATCGATGATGGTCACAATCTTGTCACTCCGGCGAAACATGCCTTCGCTATAAAAGCGTAATTTCCACGTGGTTTATCGCTTTTATAGTCTGTACTACTCAACCAAGCGAAGTTGACGAACGCGTGGAATGATCCCTTACCGCCTGCACCTACATCAGGTACCGGAATCGTCTTAGTACCGTCCGCAAGGATGCAGACCACGCTCATGTATCCGTTTTCGTAAATTTAGTTCAGGACAAAAAAAAACTCGCTCGATTATAGAGATTTTTCGTAACATTTGAATCTTCAACTTCGCTACTACTCCACAGTACCGTAAAACGCAATGCGGAAGCAATAGGGCATCTTGGGCATAAAATCTACGGAACCCAGTCAGATTGTTCTGCAAGTGTTACACTTGCTGATTATCGCACAAGATTATGGGGAGGAGAAGGAGAACTCACAATCAACCAGAGAACCAACAACCGGTTTGAGCAGCAAACGTCAATCGCACTCCCAAAATAATTGAAAGAGGCTTAACGTCCAGCAGTAGACAATTATTTTATTACATTTGAGTGCCTCGTTGGTTTAGAGACGAAATGTGTAATCGGATCACGAGGTCGTGGATTCGATTCCCAATAGTGACATAAATTTGTCCATTGTATAAATTTTTGTATCGAGAGGCTGGGTGTCGTATTTAAAAAGTATGGTTAGTATTTAAAAGTATGTACCTAAGTATTAGTATAATATCCGTGGTCTTATACCTATAACACAAGCCGGTTATTCCTAGCTTATTTTGAGATACGTTGTGTAAAAATGTCTGAGAATTTATTTTATTATTTTTTTGATTGGGCCGCAACGAAAAGTCTATTGCAGTACCTATATTAAGAACCTTTTGACTTCTATGCAACCAAGGCATTTAGCTGTCTTGTCGTATAAAATAACTTAACCTGTTCCAAAACAATTAGCTACATATTCTATCAGACGTTGGTAGATTCGAGAGCATTTATCTAAAGGTGTGGACGAAACGTTTTAGTCATTATCGCTCCCGGGAATGTTGCCATTATCGCTGCGCACGCGCCGCTCTGTGGCATAGACCTAAGAATGTATAGAGTAAACAAAAAATGGGTTTAAATAACTTAAATCCTAAGCTAAAAAGCAAAGATCATAAAGTTGCTACAAAGTTTACTTAAGGTGAAGTGGGACTCAAAATACATATTTTGACATATTTCGAACCAATTTTGCAATGGCGTTACCAAGGATTTCACAATTTTTTAAATGGATAATTATTATTAAGTATATTGACTAGGGTTGTCAGCTCTCCAAAACACGATTGAGTAAATTCGGCTCGATAGGAATTTATCCCAAAGTTGCCTCGAATCTGTAAATTTACCTGTGACCGCCTTGACTATAACCAATTTTATTCAGTAGTTATATAATGTACCACACTATTTTTTTTTATTTCCATGTCCCTAATAAGTCACCTCGAGGCCCTATGCTGTTATTTATTTATTAAAAACATATTGTTTGAATATAAAAAACGTTTTGTTGAGCGGGAGTGCATTTTGCCGCTATCAGCCACCTCACAGCGCCCGCTCAGTCAGCCGACAGGCTTCGTTGAGGACACCCGTATACAACTTTGTCGCGCCCGCTGTTGACGTAATTCGCTGCCGTAGTAACAAAAATGGGTACCTAATAAAAAAAAACAAAAAAGGAAGTATTCAAGGCTTAAGCTCAAGAGCGTAAAAATATCGCATCTGTTTGGGTAAATTTCTTTGGTGTATTATATAAGTTATAGTAACGTTTTCATACTTTCCAATACAAAGTCCGCCTGATGCCACATAACAGATAAGTCCAGAAGATTCACCTATAAATGCGCTCATGTATGTGACGCCCTGACCGAGCTTATAACATGTACATTATATATATTAATATTTAAGTAAAATTAATGTTATTACGAGTATAATACTAATGACTGGCCCAATTCTCTTATATTTACAATATAACAGTAGGTATAAACCGCAAGGGTTACCTATCATAATAACTAAAGTTGTTTCAACTATTTTCAATACGACTACGGTCAAAATAACTACTGATTAAAACACCTAAAGATCGTTTCACCTATTTTTGTTATAACTACTGGTCGAAACAAATATTGGACGATTCACCTACGATTAATTCAACTACAATTAACTGAGCTAAGATTGATTGAACTATGTATGAAATACATAATAATCAATTCGCCTACGAGTTTATTGTACGATTACGAGTCTCAGTAGGTACTCAGGGGAACGTATCATAATGACTGGTATTTTCCCGAAAAACATTATTCAGAATTTCAAATATCCGAAAATTCACTGTTTAAGTTTTTTTAATAAAGTATACCTTCTAACCTAACCTATCCGAGTCGAGGTGTGAACCATTATAAGTGAATGGTTAACACCCCGACTCAGAGTACCCCGACGAGACTTTTTTTGTTTTGTAGTTTGCCTTCCACTCACTTGGAAATAATATTTTCGGTAGTTAGACTTGATTATACTTTATTAAAAAAACCGGTGGAATCGGGAACATAAATAATCTTCTTTGGCATTAGGTATTTCAAACGTAGTCAACATGTCCAATATCTTAAATGAACATTATATTAATCGTCCATTAGTTCAAATAATTATAGTTTATTCGAAATTATGTGAATTAACGAATAGTCGAGTCGACCAATATGCGAAATGAACATAGGCGAATCAACCGTAGTTGTTTTGAAAATAGTTGAAACAACTTTAGTTATTATGATAGGTAACCACCGCAAGAATTATCAAATGCGATATGTCAACAGTGGATAGGATAATTGAGTCTATAATAAATTAAAACACAAAAAATTGGTATTCTCCTACCCAAAATTACAGTTTTCAAAGCACGTATTGCGTATTGTTGATATTCTGGTAGTCTTACTTTACTACTAGTACGTC
This sequence comes from Miltochrista miniata, assembly GCA_933228765.1. Classification (NCBI taxonomy): domain Eukaryota; kingdom Metazoa; phylum Arthropoda; class Insecta; order Lepidoptera; family Erebidae; genus Miltochrista; species Miltochrista miniata. The sequence continues at coordinate 12,787,447 of OW121769.1, forward strand.
GTAGTTGATGTAGATAGGTATTGAATTTGAAAGTTGTAAGTATGAGTTTGAATTTTAACTAACAGTGAACTGAAAATAAACAGCTTACAACCCGATACAGTCAATACAACCCTAACTTTGTTTTTAGGCTATAATGTAAAAAAGTAATACAATGTTCAATGGATAGTGGTACCTATATGTTAAGCGCTAGAAGATGATTTTGTGAATATATGTTACTGTAAACCGGTACCAACGGCTCAGAAGCACGGAAAAACAAAATATTTAGAAGTGCCTGATGATTTAATATAATTTACGAATTATTTACTTATGATATAATTGAAGTCTGTGAAGATGTTTGTGACAAAATCACGTTCCAACGGTTGAGCAGATCTGGCTGTAATTGGTGGCCTATTATAATTATTTTATGCTTTTCCAGACTGCAATATATTCCTGGATATATTATATTTAATTTAGAAAATAGCAAAAAGGCTATTTTATCCCTGGATATGATCCAATGGTAGGTGGGAACGTGAACAGAATTCTACACAGCTAAAGCTGCGGGCAAGAGTTATGCGAAATGAAACGTAGAATGTTTAATTTGGGTAATGGTAATAGTTTGGACAGGACTAAAGCCTTGTCTAGTCTAAATAACTAGTATCGAAATTTATTCCTTTACACCCTTGCATATATGCATATAGGAATATTCGTTTTTGTATATTCTTCGGTTTCGTATCCAAACGGGACCCTATTACTAAGACTTCGAAGTCCGTTTGTCCATCTGTATCTCATGAACTAGGCAGTTATACATTTCAAAGATGTGTTTCTGCTACCGCTGTAACAACTATAATAATCTAAATCTATACTAATATTTTAAAGAGGATAGATTTTTGTTTTTTTGTTTGTTTGTTTGTAACGAATAGGCTCCGGAACTACTGGACCGATTTGAAAAATTCTTTCATTGTTGGGAAGCTACACTCTTTGCGGTGAACATAGGCTATATTTTATTCCCGTATTCCCTTCCCACGGGAACGGGAACTACTCGAGTGAAACCGCGTGACGTCCGCTAGTCTACACTAATATTATAAAGAGGAAAGATTTGTTTTTTGTGTGTTTGTTTGTGTGTAACGAATAGGCTCCGGAACTACTGGACCGATTTGAAAAATTTTTTCACTGTTGGAAAGCTACACTCTTTGCGGTGAACATAGGCTATATTTTATTTCCGTATTTCCCACGGGAACGGGAACTACGCGGGTGAAACCGCGTGACGTCCGCTAGTACTAGATAAAGAATAAATAAGGTTACTCCCATACAACGTAATCGTTTGGCGTTTTTTTTTGTTACGAAATCCTCATCAGTGTGCTAGTCCAACTTCAACATGGCCGTTTTTTACAGTTCCGTATCCAAAGGATAAAATGAGACGAGGAGAGAATAACTTGATGACATCCAGTTAGTTTTGCCCTTTGAAAATGCGAAGAGGCGAAAGCGGTCAGGTGTAGAGTAAATAAATGCTGTGGAACAGTACAAGTGGTGGGTATTCAATATGCGCTGCAGGTTCCACCAAGTGCCATCAACCAACAGTATACATAATCTGTAATAACGCGACCCTATTACTGAGACTTCGCCGTTCGTCTATCTGTCATCTCATGCACCACTCTAATCGCTAGGTATTTGAAATTTACGAATACTAAAAACAGAAAAAAAATTAAGGAGGGCTCCCATACAGGTATATTTTTCAGTCTTTTTTGTACAATACCGTACCATTACACAGTACAGTAAACAGTACAGTAAAGTACCAAAAAATAAAAACTATGAAGGAGAGGGTCAGCAGATTCTTACTTTTTCATTCAACCTGGCAAAAATCGTCACAGGTAAAAAAATAAATTGAAGTTATTCTCAAATATATTATGTTCTATTCTTATACTTTTGACTTATCATTTGTAATGACGTATTCAAGGCCTGCACAAAAAACCAGCTTGTTGGGAATTAATGCAAACTGGAATGTCTATTTTGACTGGACTATTATTATGAAAACGAATTTCATTACATGTTAGTGATAAAAATTGCATCAAAATCAATTACGTAGTTGCTCACGAGTAGAAAATCTAAGAGGTTTATCTAAACAGGGCGAAAAAAATAGTTATGTAAACTTGTACTTCTGTCAATGATTTCAATTGCGTAGTGAACGGGTTAACGCGCGAAAACGTTTCCGACGCACGGAGCGTCCCGAACATCTTGCGTCTGCTTCACCCCCTCCGAATCGCTGGAGACACAATTGCACTTCGCCTTAAGTTTTTTTTTAAATCATAATACATAGGTACCTTATTCGCAGTACATTTAAACAATTACAAACACAAAAACTCTCACTAAATAAGTTTCATTTTTGAGAAGAGGAATGCAGTAGGCTTCTGACAATAAGTCGGAATTACTGAAGAGCAATGATAAAAAAGGAAATGGTTCACCATTAGGGCTCTGACGTAGATTCTCTCGTAAAACATAAAACAGCACCAGGTTTCAATGAAATCAAATAATAAAATATTCAACATCAAAATAAGAACGTATTTAAGTACTTTTTTTATAACGTGAGTGAAAATCCATCTTGTATGCTATGCCGGACTCCTACCGACTAAAAAACCTCACATAACACCCAACAGCCCAAGGTTGGGAGCCCCGGGTAAGCCCTCGGAAGGATGTCCCAGGACAATAACTTATTTAAGTACTACATTTTACTCGGCTGTTTCAAATCGAATCAAACAGTGAAGATTATGATCACATTTCATAATATCATTTGTGACCCAAACAATTAACGTTTCGTTAAAAAAAATAAGAACATTATCCATAATGTAATTCGTTGTAGCCAACTTTTTATGTTTATCAAGCTTATAAACATTTCTCAGTTCAATAATTTGCAACCGCATACCTACTTTTTAACTCAGGGAATCCGTGCTTTTAAACTTTCTGAATACAGAACGTCTACATAATATAAAATCGAATTTGCCGGGTCTATTTTTATTGGATCTATACTCGGGATGTTGGATTCATCTGTAGAATATGTAAGGGACAGACAGACGCGTTATCATTGCCGTTAAAAAGCTTGTAAAACAGAGGCGACCTCCCAAACCATAGATAACGTCCTCTTAAATTTGACCAACGGCATAGACAATGTCTATTAGGATAAAAAGTTTGGTTGTCTGCTGTGCAAAGATAAAATTGTTTCTCTATTTTTTTCTTAAGCTGCCACCGATGACTACTGATGGAGGGAATTTTGACTATGAGTCTATGAAGCATTGCCTAATACCCAACAGGTTGATACTTCTCGTATTGTGACATAACTTTCACAGTTTTTGATATTTTTTTGAAGAAAAAAAATATCTCATAATTATTTTTACTAAGTAATCTACTAAAACCGAAGACCATTGTCTAATAAATTTACGAATTTTCACACGAAAAATAATCAACGAATGAGAAAAAACTTCCAGATCTTTAAAAATATACCTACTTTATCCTAAAAAGCAAGTTTGGAACCATGACAAATTTCTATAATAAAAAACCAGAGAGACATAACCTGAAAATATAACAATCCTTTTGTAATTAACATGAAAACAGACAATAATTATAACAATAAATTTCATTGTAAGTAAATTCAATAAAGAGTCATAACGTCATAGCTTCTGTTTTATGCACAAAAGTAACAGTTCCCGTGCATGTAACAAAGCACTTTGTTGTAGTTAATAGGTACCTAAGTACCTAGGTATTCTTTGTTCAAGTATTTTACTGAATATTTTCAGACTAAGCGGACATTCGTCTGATGAAAGAAGAGCTGGCTTCTATAGAAAGGTTCCGGGGTCCTAAGGAAAGATTGTTGGCGCAATGTCGATCCAGTCTTGAAGCAATGCAAGCTACAAAGGAGGGACTTGATTATTAACCCCAGAAAGATTTTTCTATAAAATGGAGAATTGCATCCCTAAGTCTTCATCCCCATCACTTTCAGCTAAGCAGTTTTGAGTATGGTAAGGACATAATGTCGAATTGTAAACCGGAATAGATAGATCGGTACCTAAGTACCTAGGTATTCCTACCTAAGTGTTTAAGTATTATTGAATATTTTTAGATTTTATTAACCCTAGAAAGATTTTTCTATAAAATGGAGGATTGCATCCATCACTATTTATCCTAATCACTTTCTGCTAGGCAGTTTTGAGTATGGTAAGGACATAATGTCAAATTGTAAACCAAAATAGATAGATCGGTACCTAAGTACCTAGGTATTCTTTGTTCAGGTATTATTGAATATTTTCAGCTTTTGTTAACCCTAGAAAGGTTTTGTATAAAATGGAGAATTGCACCCCTAAGTCTTCATCCTCATCACTTTCAGCTAAGCAGTTTTGAGTACTGTAAGGACATAATGTCAAAGTGTAAATTAGGTATGTGCGTTCCTATCCTTAAGATCTATTCGCATTGGGAAAGAAATCGTAGATAATGTCTCACATATACTTATAATTTATAACAACAGATATAAGGTACTTTTGTACACAATAAATAAATTTTAAATTTGTGGACGATCTCACACAACATCATCTAGCCCAAAGTAAGCTAATATAAGCTTGTGTTATGGGATATTATTATACACATAGAAAACACCCAAACTCCGAAACAAACATTTGTAGATCACACAAATATTTGAACCGTCGACCCAGGAATCGAACCCAGGACCTCCGGCGCCGCAGGCGGTTACACTATCGACTACGCCACAAAGGCAGTCGGAATAAGTATCGATGAAGTCATAAAATGAAATAAATAAGTATTAGTCAGGACATTAAAACCATCTCTTTGAAGATGGCTCGGGATTTCTCATGTCGAATATCCATAGGCAGTGCACTGCACAGTCGCATTGCTAAGACTGTAATTTAATGTTACTGTCATTTCTTCCTTTTCCTTCAGTAATAAAATCATGTCATTCAATGCAAGTAACACAAGTAACGTTTTATACTGCTAACTTCTGGTCGGCAATTCCATCTATCTGAGCAATACAATAATAAATCCAAGTCATTATTCAATCGGGTGCTTGACCGGCCACGTCGCTAATTGTATTAATACAGTCACCTCGATTGTTATGGGACAATGGCACTAATGACATTGCTTTCTACGGATTTTGCGCCAAAACAAAATGGCGACTGTCAAAATTGTCACTTGAGATTCTCTTTGGAATCGAGCCTTTGAAGTAAGCGACTTTTCATCCATATTTAGTACTAGCTGAGCCCGCAACTTCGTTTACGTCACATAAGGTGTATGAAAGGAAAGGTATTTCTTCATCAGAGTCATCAAGCAGCGTCTGAAACAGCCCTGTTTGCTTAATCATAAAAGAGCTTAATGATTAAGTCTATTTTAAAACAATTCAGTCCACGCCTTCGGCGCGGACTGAATTGTTTAAAAATAGTCTTAATCATTAAGCTCTTTTATGATTAAGCCAACACGCCAGTTTAGGTTCACTCACATTCAAAGAAACCCCTACAAATAAAATTTTCAAAATATCTGATTCTTAAAAGTGTTATAACTCTTTTATTTCTAAACCGATTTACATAAAACAAACGCTAAATGTTAACTGGCGCAAACCTCAACACAATAAAAAAACCGCATTGCAATCGGTTGAGCGGTTACTGAGATTAGCGTGCACAACCGTACAGACAAACAGATATACAGACATACAGACATACAGACAAACAGACAAAAATTCTAAAAATCATTGTTTTAGGTTCTATTGCGTTCATAAAGCCCCCCTATAATATTTTTTCTTCTTTATCTTCCATGTACAGACAGCGACCTGTTTTATTATATGTATTGATCTACATTTTTAACAAATTAGCTGACCCTCGCATCGACTTTTCTATACTATATTACCTATGTACATACAAGCCATCTCCTTGAATCAGCCAATTTTTGTTGAAGACAGCATTAAAATCCGTTGAGTAGTTTAAAAAATCACACAGACCGAAAAAGCGATTCACTTTATACCATGTAAAGATATTTACACTGGGACTTTACCTGAAGTTCATTTAAATTCCTGAACTCATTGCTGTAATGTCAAAATGTTTTCCAACTCTGTAATATTCATGAATGGACGCTGGTTACGGTGATGTCTATGGTCAAGATCTGCGGGGTTCTCTCGGACGGTACCATAGCGGTAACATGGACGCTACATCACTCTCCTCATGATGATTTACTCCAGAAGCAATCAAAGTTGTATTTCTTTATGACTTCATCAGTTATTCAGCAGGCACTTGCAGCTTTTACACTGATAAAATTGTTGGCAGGTGAAGCTGGCTTGGACCCGATAGTACTACTGGGAATAGGGGGAAATTTCGTTATAATCCTTTTACTTCGATAGGTATATGGAGATTGATTTATCTGACCAAACAGGTGGGAACTTTATAGAAATTGTTAACAAATAAATTTAACTTTGATGACCTTATAATTTGGAGATACATCAATGTAGAGCAATCAGCTTTAACGCAGCGGCATTACCGAAACATTTTTATCTATATTAAAACTAAATCAAAGCAAATCAGTCCCAAGTCCTACTATAAAACAGAAAAAAGAACCACGTGCATAGCAGGGTTCCGCAGCAAATATAATTTTGTGAGTAAGAAATTTTTCCTAAATAAACTTTTTTGTTTTCGATAAGCAACTATATCTCTCAGACAATTACACGTAAACTTGTAAAGGCTACCTATCTGTATTGGTTTTAATTTTAATACTACCCTGATATTTTTAGTTGAAGAAACAACCGTTTCTGACACTATCAAAAATTTGCACTCAAATATTTCCGCGGGGCTGTAGCTTATTTATTTCATAGATTGCTAAACCAAAAATAGATTTAGACAACCCAAAATTACATAAAGGCGTACCTCTCCAATTATAGGGTACCTACAACCTGGCATAGTCGAACCATCTTTCCACTGAACCCTACTATTAAAAACTTTTGGGGTTCCTTGTTTTATACGGAACCCTATAAAGAGGAAACAATGTACCTAATGTGTTTCAAATCTTTATTTACGTACTTATTCTGTAATAAGGCGTGTTTGGAGTACAATTGAGTTAGAGTTGACAATACACTCGTGGGATAAGTCCCATTCGCCACTAATTCTATTATCTGGGCACCATTCAGTGGTATTACTAGTCACGGATCTCATACGGACTTGACGGTGCTTTTGCCATTGGTGTCGACACATTTTTTTGCATAGGTAAGTATTTTGCTTGCCAAAATAACGCTCACGGCCTGATGGAAAGCTTGATAGTGACATCTAACGACTTGAGGGTCACTATCAGAGCCACAAGACTAATTGACAGTGCTCCTTAAGTTGATGGCCCAATGAAGTTATGGGACAGTTATAAGAGATTAGGTTTTACTAACTTAAATAGTGGAATTCACAAATAATGAACTGATTGATTGGACCTGCCAGTAAAAAACAAAGGAAGCACAAAGAAATAGGTCGTAGTTCCTGTTCCCATCACGGTATAAGGGAATGCCATGAAAGAAAGGATGGTCTAAAGTTCGTGCTAAATAAGTTAATACTCCTTTTTCGTCAGAGGTCGTCACAAACCGCTTCGCCGATACCTACTAGGGGTTAGCTTGTGTGCTTTCCCAAGCTCTATTCTATCAATGTAGGTTTGAAATGTATACATTATTACAAAACGCAGACATATATTTAAACGATTCTGTCTGTATTTACCGCTTTTAGGATCAAACCCCTGTCTTGTTTCTTATGAAATTATATGTCTAACTTTATAGAGATCTCTGTAGCCCATAGTAACAGAGAAAAAAATCTTGCGAAAACGGGCTTGACGCGCTTGCGAGGGTACGAGGCGAAAAGGAAAATCTAAAACCCATTGGGAGCAGAGTCCATAAATTCATTATTCACAGATTGAGTCGCCTAAAGTTGTTGACACACAAAAGCATAATACAAACAATTATTCAAATTTTAAAGGCATGCCAGTAAATTTGCAAAACAAATGCATAATAAAATGCTGCCCATATAGACAGCTATGGAAGACAAACAGTTTATAACGGTAAAGATAATGTTTAGCATAAGTTTTGATGTAAACGTCATAGGGCAGCATTTCTCAAAATACCTGCTTTAATCTATATATCTATAGAATTGATGTGTCTGTTTGTAATTATAAATGTACCTAAGTATATAAGGCACTTAATAAAAATATTATTTTATTTTATTTGTCTGTTTATTCGGTTAATGGCTGAAACGGCGCGACTGAATTTAACGGGATTTTCAATGGTCTGCCATTATTTTTGCAAGACTGCAAGAAAAATCTTAGGCTTCTCTTATTACACAAAATATATACAAATTCGTGAAATAAATTAACACTGACGAATGCAGAAACAAAATTGCTATTAATATTTTTTTTTTGACTGGGTTCAACTTTAAGAACCACTGTCATAGGCACGTGTCAATGCTATTGTTTTTAACGTGACGAAGGATAAGGCCGTGAGTAATAACCCAAATACTTACTGCAAATTTAACATGTAACAGTCATCATACTCAACCACGAGGTATTCCCGATTGAGTGAATTGATTCGTTGGTTCTTTATTTCATTTCGGTACCATTTCGATTGAGCCTGTGAGTCGTCCATAAATGTAGGTATTTATTACTCAGAGACTGATAAAATTGCCTTTTTACTTACTCTATATTGCGAGGAGCCGCTCCTTAGAGACAGTTTCAGGTACTGAATAAATTTTATAAATTATACTTACACTAATAAATAGGTAACTACTGCCTACCTACCTATATTCGTTATTTATTTCCGATTCGCTCTGTACAATACGTGTTTTCTATGTTTTAAACCTCGTTGACACAGAGCTAAATTATAAGCTACAAAGCAGCGAGTTCACAAGCAGCTTGTGAGCTCGCTCCGTGTCATCGAGCTTTTCAGGGTTCCGTATCGAAATGGTAAAAAACGGGACGCTATTCATGAGATTTCGCCGTCCGTCTGTCTGTCTGTCTGTCAGTCACGAAGCCGTACTTCAGGAAGCGTGATAGTTGAAATTTTCACAGTTTATATGTATTTCTGTTGCCGCTATAAGAACAAATACTAAAATCAGAAAAAAAAGGAGGGAATAAGGAGAGCTCCCACACAAAAAACGTGATTTTAAGCTATTTCATAGCTTCTATCGCGGGCCTTGAGCGTGGAGACCGAATCCAGAAATTCCGTCACGAAAAACACGTAACACTCGGCTATTCTCGGCTACGCTCGGTCACGCTTGTACATCTCGTCTCGCACTTCATAATTTTTTTGTTTACGTCAATTATGCACTCTGCAGTCGTTATATATTAAGTCAATCCAAAAAGTGACGCTTGTACCCAGAATCGATCTTGCACCTTCTGCGTACCGATCCGCGTCTTAACCACTCGACCAAAGTTGAATTAAGAGTACTGGTCGAATTTAATGTGTGTAGAGTTCTTAATGTGAAAACAATTTCGATGCTCCGATTGAAATGCGTCATAGATAAGAATATTGACAGCACTTTGCAAATCACCCACTAACTTTTAATTCACAATTTTTCACAACGGACACGGTAATGTTTATGTAAAATAACGACACGAATCTATAAGGGTTCCTTTTTTTGCCATTCGGCTACGGAACCCTAAAAATGCTATGCAATAGCTTTACCGCGGCAGTCCCCGAGTGCCATTTTTTTATTTTACAGTTTTTTGGTACGGAACCCTCCGTGCGCGAATCCGACTCGCACTTGGCCGTTTCTTACAATTTGCTATTGACTATCCCGTAGTAAGGGGGCTAGCTTGTAAACTCACCAACAAGCAGATTGTAAACCCACTCCGTGTCATCGAGGCTCTATTTAATGTACCTTTTTTGAATCGCATTTCACCAAGTTTTTTATTAGGTATCGATCTTTTTTTTTCCGCCTTATCTCTCGAAATTTTGACTACAGCATTGGATTAACTTAATAAAAACTACTTGACGCTGTACCAAAACAAAACTAAATATCATACTTACATTTTTATAAAAAAAATGTCATTCTGTTTTACGTTGTCATAGGCAAAAACATTTTTGGCAAATGCCTATCAGAATAAATTTACAAAAAATCTAATCGACACATTACCCAATGGTAAACTACATCAAATAACAGTAGATACGTTTACGTAAGTTCAGTGTGTCACAGGCTGCGGACAGCCACTCATTCTATTGTCCATACAAATTGTGGGGATAGAAAATTGTGGGAGATGAATCGTGCGTAAGTGTCTAGTACCTACTGATCGTGTGGAACTCACAGGTTTTACTTGAATTAGGTCACTATTGAATAGACATAGTACTTTTTTTTTTTCATACCACTAAGGTGGCAGACAAGTATACGGCCCACCAGAAGGACCGGTGGTCACCGCAGCCTATGAACATTTGCAACACCAGAGGTGCCACACTCGCGCTGCCGACCCTGTAAAAACCTTCTAAGACCCCTTTTGAAGAACCCCATAATGTAGGCGTTTGGGAAAACCGAGGCAGGGAGGTCATTCCACAACATAAGCGTGCGCGGAAGAAAACACCTATCGGATCTAACCGTGCTGGAACGCACCGGACGCAGAGTGTGAGGATGAACTCCCTGTCTGTGGCGAGCGGTGCGGTGATAGAACGTAGCCGTGGGCATCATATCAAACAATTCCTCAGAGCACATACCATTGTACAGGCGGTAGAACACGCATAATTGGCAAAGTCTCTCCTGTCGCGAAGAGGTTCCACACCAGCTGTAAGTACAGGATCGTTGACAATTCTTACAGCTCGCCTTTGCACCGAGTCAAATACTTACAGTAAGAGCCTGTTCTAAGCTTGAACCCTTTGAGGGAAAATTAAAAAAAAATCTTTCTTAGTTACAAGCTTCATTATACTGTTTCGGCCGAACAATGTTCTCTATCTTAGACAAAGCCTTTTATAAAGTCGATACTATCAGTGCCCTACGGCTACGCTTTATTCGCGTAGCACTCATTTAAATCATACGAGACAATAAAATAGTTGCAATTATTTATTATTTATTAGTACTGAGATGCTCTCTTGGTTAGTTTTCAATGACAAAATTGGTAAACTTTCAAAACATCAATCCAATATACATATTAGCAGTAGGTACGAGAATATACTGCAATACTGCGGTTTTAAGTCGTTTGAGTTCGCTGGATCATTCACGGGGACTTTTCACATTAGCGAAGTACCTATATTAATTTTAAAAAAATGATATCGTGCTGACAGAAACAAACAAATCAACTTAAGGAAATCCCTGCAGGAAATAAAAATACTGAGATTCAGACATTCTAAATACAAGAACGATTTCTATAAATAGCGTACCTATCTATTTATTCTAATTCGAAACGCACTTCCTTAGAAATGTTCTAAAATGTATCTTGTCGGCACTGATCCTTTTTATCCAGTTTTTAGGAGTAAATTGGCTTCCCGCTCTCTCGCCGGCCGAGGGGGAGTGCTGAATCGATATGAGTATAATGTACACCTGGATTGACCATGTTTTCAGAGTTTTCATGGACAGTCTTGATTTTATTTTATCTTATTTTTCTTTTGTAAAGTTTCGATTGCAACTGTGGTTTGAATTAAAATTTTAATATACCTTTATAAATATGTTATTTTAAAATGAAGTGCATAGGAACCCGTGCGACCGTAAGATAAGACCAAAGTATGATTACTTGCAACAGAGCCGATTTCTAACTCCAAAATTATAATATTCATTCAAGATAAGGGGATTCAATAAGACTCTACCTAAATTCTTGGGGCTCAAGTCAGCTGCTGTCACTAACAGTCAAGGCGGAGAGAAGAAAAAGTTGAAACGAAACCTTTTACTTAAGTTAGGAGGTGCTTATCTCCTGCAGTGATTTGCAATACGCTAATTTGATCGATTGGTCGATTATTGGGATAAGAATGTGATAAAGAGTTGCAATAAATTCAAGGACTGATTTTCAGGTACATTCTGATTATCTCTTACCCGTTGTCCTAGGTGAGCGATGGCACGTGTCATGTAGCGACGCTACGCTACGCGACATAATGCTACCCATACTTATCAAATCTCATATAATTTTAAAAAGCAATTAGTATGCCAACTCAATCACAAATTAAATGTCTAATTTTTACAAATCAAAAGACGTTGGTTTGAGTCCAGCTCGAGACCAAAATTTTCTCAGTAGATTTTTTCGCGTTGCGTGGTGATTTGACAACGTCTCACGTTTCGGGCTTTAGTTTATCCTGCACCACCTACATAACTCATGGTCATAGTACATACACCCTTCGTCAGGTGAGTCACTTCACTATCTGTGTGCACACACAAATATACAAATACTTCTGTGTGCGTGCGAGACACGTTGGCGTCTGTCAATGCAGAACGAAAGCTTTGCATTGGCATAAATGATAAAGAATGGAGACTAGCTACAGAAAATCCATGGTGTTGGTTGGAAATAATTGTTCCAAGTCAATACTTAGGTAGTATTATTAATTACGGGATACCTATACCATACACAGGGGCCTCTTAGAATACCCATGACAACCTCATGTAAGGAGGTATATCTCCTAAATCTGATTGAAAGACCTAAGGCCAGCATATGTTTCTAAGAGCATCGAAGTGTTGTGCGTCACAGATTAAGGTATTGTTGAAAGTAAATTGGCAACGTTGAATCAGTTTCGGAACTTTTCAGGACATTTTAGTCATCCATATTGCCTACGTACATTTGTATGTTTCTGTTAGCTGTTATTATAGCTGGACGCAAGCTGATAATAATAGTGAGGTGAAACCTGAAAACAATGTTGCTATCGCTGTAGCTGTAAAAGATAAAATAATGTTCCAAGTACTACTACAGTTTCCCTTTCAAATCTCCCTTTTATAGCATAATACGAGAATAAACGAATTCCAAGCCTTTCCCTCTTCCATTAAAAAACAGTTCTTAAATTAAAAACGATAGGAATTGATTGATAACTATTTTATGCAGTGACCAATTCAAAGCGCCCCTACAATCTTTCACAAGCTAGGTGTTGTTTTTATTTTAATATTTCACTGTGCAGACCAGAGACACGCGCGTCTCGGGGGAGCACACGTACACATTTGAATTCGAAACATAAATGTATACATGAACTCATACAACACATACAAAACCAAGATAAACTTTGTGTAGATATTGACTTTAGTGTAGGCACACCTTTTATACAGATCTATGGAGAAAATGGGGTGATTTTTACCAAACATTACTTTAACCCTCAATCTGATGAATTTTAATATTTTTAGCATGCTACGAAGCTATCGTGAGGTACTTATTTGTGAATACATACTCCTTTCTATTTCTGGGTGATTTGAGGTGCAAGTAAAGCACACTGCCGGCCTGTATCTTAAGTGTATCTTAGTCTTTTCTTTCTTGGTGTAATGGAACTATGAAAGTCGACACCTTCATGCCTATGCAGCTGGGCATTTTCATGTGCCACTACCAGCCCTGTATTTTGACTATTTTGATGATGACTTTTTCTGGATGGCGAACTACCTACTAAACCACCGCACTGTTCCACCTCTTCACTATAGAGTTGGAGGAAAGGCCGATGGTTAAGTCCTTGCGAGAAGTTTCTTTAGCTAGAAAAAAAACTCATATCTATACTATAATATTATAAAGAGGAAAGATTTTTTTTTTGTTTGTTTGTTTGTAACGAATAGGCTCCGGAACTACTGGACCGATTTGAAGAATTCTTCTTCTTCTCTGTTGGAAAGCTACACTCTTTGCGGTGAACATAGGCTATATTTTATTCCCGTATTCCCACGGGAACGGGAACTACGCGAGTGAAACCCCGTGACGTCCGCTAGTCTCTTAAAATTTGAATAAACGCACTCCCCTTCAGTGTATGCAAAAACACGAAAAGTATGAACTCTTTGTGTCTTTTATTTATCAAACTAATATTATAAAGAGGAAAGATTTGATTGTTTGTATCGAATAGGCTCCGAAACTACTGGACAGATTTGAAAATTTCTTTCACTGTTAGGAAGCCACACTCTTCGCGGTGAACACAGGCTATATTTTATTCCTGTATTCCCACGGAAACGCGAGCTACGTGGGTGAAACCGCGTGACGTCCGCTAGTCTCTTATAATTTGAATAAACGCACTCCCCTTCAGTGTATGTACAAACACGAAAAGTATGAACTCTTTGTGTCTTTTATTTATCATATAACCTATATGCATTCTTTCAAGTTCGAAAGCACTATTGCTTGAAATCTATCACCTTGAGCGTTGGTCGTAAAGTAAGCGAATTCACGAAGTGCCGCAGGTATCAAATTGAACCTTTACAAGTTCGCCAGGGTGAAGTTCATTTTGAAATAGGTACTACGGCCATCTCACACTATTCATACTATTATTCTTGTATGCCAACTCTAATATTCTAAAGCGGTCCACAATAATAATTAGGCATCAGAAACGACCGGTTGCCGTTGTGATGTGAAAAAGTAAGTAAATCTGGCAATTTACATATTTTAAACGTTCAACGTTCTTTATTTCTTAATATAGTATCACTAACTCATTATGACTTCAGTGCCCAAACTAATGCAAGATCTGTAGGTACACAGCCCCCTCGGTGTCGCATTAATCTAATTATAAATTACACTTTGATCTAAACACCATTTGAATTTCGACATCATGAAGAACAATTATTTCGACATAACTGAAATATTTTACTCACTACCTATACAATGAGACCAACGCCTTATTTAACTAAAAAAAAACCATTGTCACAATGAAGGAAAAGAACTATTTCGAAATACATAAGTAACTAAACTGTACTCTTCGATGAATAAACAAGAAGCCGTGAGACGGTCTCATCCGACTGCCCCTCTCTAAAACGTTTATTGTGAAAGTGAAAGTTCAATCCGATTGCCATTGTCATTTTTGTTTTATTTCAAACTTTGAACAGATGATCCACGTAACCTAGTGACGTAGTTTAATGCAACAGAGTCACAGACTACAGACACAAGTCTCGCCATAAGCCCCTCTGCAATCTATTTTATAGAGAGGGGCTAAAACTTTGACTGCCTCTGTGGCGCAGTCGGTAGTGATACCGCCTGCGACGCTGGAGATCGTGGGTTCGATTCCCACCGGAGACAAATATTTGTGTGACCCATAAATATTTGTCTCAAGAGTCTGGGTGTTTCTATGTATATTATGTATGTATTTAAAAGTATATAAGTTTTAATATCCGTGGTTTGATACCCATAACACAAGCAGGTTATTCCTAGCTTACTTTGGGATCAGATAGCGTTGCGTGAAGTGTAAAAAAAAAAACGGCAGAAATAAATAGTATCTGACACGCTTTTCGCCACTCGCCATCAGTGAGACCAATACCAAGTCTATAATCAACAATTAATTAACACGAGTTCCACGTATAGCAGTAAAAAACCAAACAGTCGAAGCATATACATATGTATGTATGATACACGTAATCTCATCTCGATACATTCCCATGCAAAACTGATCACGTAAAACAATCAATACGTAACATTTTGCATAATTGATGTGATGTTGCGTTGATCAGAAAATGTATGCGTTTAATAATAGTCTTTTAATAGGACTGACCTAGGATGTAATTCTCCCACATGACTAAATATACTACTAAGCACTTAATGTTATATTCTACTAAGTATTTACATTCTAGTATAATTAATCATTAATCAGCTCCGTTCAATCTGCCTACTAACATTTCAATATCTTTACACATTGTAAGAACTGATAATTTTTTTTGAAAGTTTATCGGTAGGTATATTCTCAAAATAAACAACATATCTCTACGCGTGGAAAATCCCGATAGATGCTATGCCAGGCATTTACCGACTAGATCCACACGGCGCGGCGCTCTACCACTGCCTACGGGAGCTTCTGTCACTCGGAAGGCTAGCATAGAATTCCCAAAAAAGTAAAGTAGTACTATTATCCTTAACCCTTCGCCACCTAACGTGTATTTTAGTAACACATCCACCTAACGTCGGTCACCGCTTGCCTATAGGTACTAATAGGAAGGTAAAAAGCTCAAAAACTGCTGTAAATCCAAACTAAATTATATTTTTCAATGGGATATAATAAACCGAGCCTCAAAAGTTTTTATCGGCCACGGCATTTAGCCTCGCATTTAATAACTGAGCCACGCGAAAATGAAATAGCCTCTAATATACTAATTCGTCCTCTTTAAAACGTCACCTAAATATTCCATTATAAGCATCAAATAAAGATCAACAAATATTTTAACTTGTACTCCGTAATAATATATTAACACCTAATTTACTAATTCAGCCACATATTTTACATGTAATCACCATTTTATATTTTATAGCTTCAAAACAAGAGCCTCAAAAAATTCTAATTTAAGCCTCCACAGACAAGATCAGTTTTTATAACTTAGCGTGTAAAATGGAAATATATATTCTTTTTTCGTGAAAATAGCCACTGCAAGGCTAGAAGTGAGTGCACAGGACGACAGCGACCGGCCATTAGCATTAATCAGAGACCGCTATTTGATATCACTTTGTAACTAAAGACAGATTACTCTTACCGAGCAAGAAAGTGAGGTCAAGGAAGCAAATACTAAACTCAAAACTGATTATATTATAGACTCTCTAGAAGTGAATATCGTGAATGTCGTCATAAATATACGATTAATGAGAAATTACTCGTTACTCACATTTGGGTGTAGTATTTGCATTCTTGGCCTCACTTTTTTGTTTGGTTTCTGTCTTTAGTTCTTTAATCTGTATTACATGCATACATAATGTCACCGACCGAAATCTGTATGATGTCTAGGCATTATAGAGAATACCTGAAACTTGCAGGCAAGGCAATGTATGAAATAACGAGAGTATGGAAGGGTTGTTCGCTAAGGTTAGGTTGGAACATTTACCACTAACGCGTTAACAAACGCGTGAAGGTGAGCGAGCGAAGCGAGCATGCCACTGCAGCGGCCGCCGACCGCCAGATGTATTACAGATAAATTTAATATTTTGCATTATGTTACAATTTATAATTCCTCGATAATTTATACATAATTTTGCGGTACTGTAATTTTATGGTGACCCAAGACCTATTTATTTTGCACATTACCGGTGGACCAGCAGGTATTCTATGCAATCCCTAGGAATTTTGTACAGTACTAGACAAAGTATGAACAATCATATACTTATTCAAAACATTTCTTAAATTGCTTGGAAGGGGCATCTGGAGTCTGGGGCAGGTATTCCTTAGAATGCAGGTATTGTATAGAATATCTGATTATAAAGACTGCAGGTAACACATAATAATAAATAAAAGCATTTGTGCCCGAAGATCTGTCCCATGTTCCCGTGTGAAACGTACAAGCGAGTCCGTTTCAGGACTCGCTTGTCCGTTTCCACCGGATTGTGACACCCCACACAGTTGGCTTAACGTGCCTTGCAAAGCAAGGAAACTCTGCGAGAGTTTCCTTGCTTTGCAAGGTACGTTAAGCCAATTTAATCAAATGTTACAAAGTGGTCACCCATCCGAGCACCAACAATAGCGGTAGTTGCTTACTGCAGTGATCGTTTACAAAAGACTGAGTTAATGGCTACAAGTGGTCCTAGCTATTTAGGTAATATTAGTGGCCATAATTTGCTTTTTGATGGCAATTTTACTTAACTTTGATGATCCATTAATGTGGGACGAGTTACATTTTAAACATGCTGAATTAGGAAATTAGAAGCTATGATATTAATAAATAAAGTTCATTTTGATGCCATTTTTTAGTATATTAGAAGCTTACTGTTTGAATGCATCTTACAAAATTAGATGCTTAAAAATAATCACGATGCTGAATTATATTAACAGTGGCTAATAGAGAAGTTAACTGGTGGCTATAATCTATAAATTCTGACGCTCATTAATTGTGGCTGACTTATTAATTTAGGGGGCAAAGTATTTTTCCGGAGGCTAAAAATGCTATTAAAAAGAAGGTCGTTTAATTAGCACCCTTTTTCAATTGTTTTTATTCAAATTGTTTTAATAAACTCTTCAAATTAACACTTTTACTTTTTACTATCGTTATTAAAAGTTGACTTACAAATATTTTTACAAATTTTAAGTTGACGCTAGGTGGTTAAGGGTTAAATACCATTTTAACGTGATAATATATTACCGTAGCTACAAGTTAGGCCTACAGTTAACATAAAATATTAGAATTGAGGCTGTGATGCCTCTCGACGCTCCGCTTGAAGACCCACATCATCGGGATGTTGTAAGAGGAGGTGCGCTGCCAGGTCGTTCCAACTTTTAATTAAGCACTAGCTGACCCGCGCAACTTCGTTTGCGCCACAAGAGAGAGTATTACCTGTTCCCGTCGCATTTACTCCCGTAGCGTCTCGTCGTTAATATTCATTAAGAGCGTAAATTCGGTTTTCAAATTTCTTTACGATCGTAAGAAATCAGCGCGGCGCGGCGCACATAGCCGTATAGTGCCAATTTTTGCTACCAACAAGTTTGATACTTTTGTTTTTCTTGATTTATTACCGGTGTCATATTCTTAGTCTAAGCGTTCAATCTTTTAATTTAATTTTTATGTTAGTAATATTAGTTAATAATTATTGATTATTTTATTGCAAATTGATTGATATTAAGTAGTGAGACACTGACATCATAAAATTAATAAAGTTGACATTTATTTACCTAATTAAAATCAATATTGCAATTAGAAATACCGAACCGAAGGAACCGACGTGCATGCATGAAAAGAAAAATGAAATTTGAAGAAGCAAGTGAGGTGTGTATGGAGCGTGCCGTGTGGCGCTCGGTTCTTTCTGTCTACCCAGCAAGGGATTTGGCATGAAGATAGTATAGTATATAATACACACATACATGAAAACGGTCCATAAGTTTATTTTTAAAGTATCTAAATATACGAAAATTGTAGAAAGTAATGGACAATATTCTATTTTACACTATAATTATTTAAATTTGACAATACAAATAGTTAAAAACAATGATATTAACGTAGCAATGCACAGGCGCTTGGCATAGTCCGATGTTTTGCTGCCTACTGCAGATTCAGTGCTGGAAGGAACATTAAAATATTTTCAATAAATAATCAATAAATATTGTAGAATACTCTCACACAACATCATCTAGCCCAAACTAAGCTATAAGCTTGAGCTATGGGATCTAAATCTAATCTTAATTGATAGTAGGTGTTTTTAATTTACAACAACCAAATATTTATTAAGAGGTATGTGCATAACAATGCACACCGCCAAGAAAAAGCATTATTATATACCTAGTAAGATGAATTTTTGGAGGGACCGAACTGAGTTTCTTGGGGTGTTCTTCTCAGTTTGTAGCATTTCCGAACCCCCAGTAGAGTCACAAAAATGTTGACAAACCAATTTTTTTTTAAATTTCAAAGGGAATAAATTTTATTTTATCGACTCTTTCTGGGCTCAATAATTTTGGGCAACAGACATTAGTCGTAAAAATTTAACAATTTAGGTTCCATCCTCGTAGTCCAGAACTCGTCGTCTTTCGAAATATTTACTGTGCTGATGGGCAAATTAGTGTTCAGTCTACACCGCAAATCGATAAATGTTGGCTTGACTGAAAGTAATTTTAATGCAATTCGTTAAAAATATTTATTATATACCTACACAAGATCACTAGAAGATAAATTAAACGCAGCTTCTCACTTGATTTGAAGTTGGCCTTGGATTTTAAAATGCTTTGTAAACAGATCCGTTTTTCTCCATAATTTAATTTTACCATCTGCTATGGCTTGTTCCACATCCATGTACATAGGGACTGTTCTAGGTTAAATTGATTGATTGATTGGTTATTAGGTCTGTCAACAACAAGGTTCTTTAGCAGTGGTGAGACCACGCCCCCTTGTGGACAACCTTTGGCCATGGCTGCGCACAGGTTTCTGCTTGTCTGTAGCTTTAAAATGAGTTTGTTAAGCATGTTATCTATCCATTCACTGATTACCGTGTATACTCGGTGTTTTGCCAGTGCCGTGGTTATGCTTCTTCTGTCGAAAGCTCCTTCTATGTTTATGAAAGTGCCGAGGCACATTTATTGATTGATTCTGGATGACCTCTTCTATTTTGTGTACCACTGCATGTAGTGCTGAGTCTGTAGACTTGCCGGGGGCATTATGCGCGTTGGTTGGAATACAGTGGTTTATTTTGAAGGGCCGTCCCTCGATTGTCTCTGTCACACAATCTTTCCAGAGTTTTTAGCAGGAAAGACGAAGGGCTTATCGGTCTGTATAACCAGAGGTCTGAATCACAAACATAATCCCTTTACCGGGTTTTGGTATAAAGATCACTTAGACCTCTCTTCACAGTCTGGGGCATTGTCTGGCATATAGATAGTACTATGTAACTGACAATATCAACTTGTGTCCTCCCCCATTTTATCACTGCAGGGAAGACTTCATCCTGTCCTGGAGATTTGAAGGACTTGAAGCTGTTAATTAACCATTCAGTTTTTCGTAAGTTGACAGAATAGATTAGAACAGGTCTTGCGAGCTCCCACTGGACTTCTTCTGTGGATACGTTTTCCACCAGCCACATGAGTGTCTGCAGCAATTGGCATTCTGGGAAGTGCGTTTGTATCAAAATACTCTCGGCTTCTTTTCATGATAGTTAACGTTAGTAGAATGATGTAGTGGTAATTTATATGTTATTAATTTATTGTTTTCGAGTAATTAAGTGATTTAGTGGTCATTATATAATGTTAATTTGCCTTTGAAAATGCCGAAAGGTTCCACCAAATGCCATCAATCAACAGTATAAATAATTCTTTTCATGAGTGGGTCAGGCCGCCGCGCCGTCAGGATTCTTTATAGATACGGACAGTTCTATATTATTAGTCTGACTCTATCAGAGGTTTCTCCAAGACTTGGAGACTTACTTTTGTATCTCAGTCGCTACTTGTATTTTGCTTTAGCGGCTTTATAGCCGTCCCAATCCTGGTCTGGTTCCTCACAGGTGTTCCATAATTACCACTTATGAAAATGGTGTGTTAATATGTTATTATCAATACCACACGAATAGTGACTACCTGCCTTGCGTATAATACCTACATCTACGCTGTTCGTGAAGAAAATAGTGCAACTGTTAAAGCTTATAACTTGGTCAGTTTTCGTTAGTTTCATTTAATTTTTTTTATACAGTATTTTGAAGCGAAACTCAAGTCGGGGTGTCTGAGCTTTGCACTATACAAAAGTTCACGTTGTATTTCGACCATAAATATTTATTTATATTATATATTATTATACGTCACAAAGTACTAAGATTGTTTGGTCACGCTAGAATTAGACTATTTTTGTTCATTTTTTCGTATTCAAAAATGGAACATCGAGCGACATGACCACTCTCTGAGAGCCTCTCGGCGGTACTAAATCGTATTTGTTCGCGTATCTGCATTTATAGGGGTTCACAAAATACTTTGTAAAAAAAAATCTGTATCTAGTTACTTAAAAAGAAATATTTTTATTGTCAAAGGAGAAGTTCTGACATAATATTACATAATTATCATAATGATTTAAACTACAGAAGCTGGTGAAAAGACTACTTTATTTTGGTGAAATTTCTCAGTATTTGAGCAAACTTTACAGTCATTTTTCTCTAAAAAAAGGAACCTACCTGATATCAGGTTATTCTACAAACAGATAGCCAACGCCCTTTGCAATTGCTTCGTATCCCTTGTTTATTAAATTTATCAGTAATTTGACATGAATTTAAGCATCGAAATCTATGCAAATCGTATGATTTGAAAAACCTGTTTTACTTTCGTTGATATTAACCATATGTAATCCGTTGTTAGATAAAATATGTTTTATGAAACGTTTAGAGAGCTAAATTTACTAAGTATGTTAGTGAATACCATGTTTGTACGATAAATATATAATGACTTTAAATGCAATGAAAAGTATGGTTTCTGAGCAATATGTGGCGCGAAATATGTTAGCCCTCTTAATACGTGAGTGAGAGAGAGAGAGTGTCGCGTGTATTCCCGTCGCAATATTTTTAAGAACAATTTCGTTTATGAAAGAGGTATCCCGTGACATTATTGTAGAAAAAATTGATTGCCATTAAAATGGTTATTGTGCACCAACCCAAAGATAGACACATGCTATCGCGCAATTTTTTTAGAACTTTAAAAAAAAAACAATTTTGTAGTACATATTTTTTACATAACTATAAATATTTACGCAGCACACGTCACGAAGGAATAACTTTTCCCCCGTTTTTGAAACATTTACTATTACTGCTCCGCTCCTATTCGTTGTAGCGTGATGCTATATAGCCTATGATACTCCACAATAACGTAGCCTTCTATTAGTGAAAGAATTTTTAAAATCGGTTCAGTAGATCCCGAGATTACCCCTTACAATTTAACACATATACAAACACACAAACTTTACTTCTTCATAATATTAGTATAGATATAGATTGGACAGAGAAGCGGTTTATTGAATTGTTCTGTTCTGACGAAGATTCTTTCACTGTGGCACTTCTGCCTAGCCTGCGTTGCTCGGTATCGAAAAGGAGAGAGGAAGTATATTTTATTGTAATATACTTTTTTGCTATTAGATTCATCAACCGTAATAAGCGCAGTCGTTTAGCAGTTAGTATTACAAAAGTGAACAATAGAATACGTTTATTTTTTACTCTACTATCTTCAAAATCTGCAACAATGTTTTAATTAGGCAATTGCTGTAATCATTTTCACTTAGTTATATGTTATCTGTCAGTATAATAAATATATTATGCTTATTAACGCTGTGTTGCATATACGAAGCCACATGAGGATCCTAAATGTGTTTATTATTATAATATTATAATTAGACACATATATCAATCAGAGCGGTACTATATTCGTAAAAAGTGTATTAAGTAAATTTTTATCTACACATAGTAGATAGATATAAAGTGGAGGATGGCTATACTCGGAGAGTGGTCCAGATTTTAATTTTATTATGTAATTTTTTGACGCCTGGAACACAAATTAGATAGTATCACAGGGCGGAAACTCCATACAAAAATGTTCGTTCTCACCCACACTAATATACACGTAATGTGAATGCTTGAATCAAGCTGGAATGTGTGTGTGAGTTTACTAGGGTCACTAGCTATGGAAACAAAATAATAAGGAACTGAACGCAATCTCATGTATGTAGGTACTTTTTTTTTAATCTACCCTCGGCTAAGCACAAATTAAACCAAAGCAATAGCACAGGGTGGAAACTCCATACAAAAATGTTCGTTTTCACCCACACTAATATACACGTAATGTGAATGCTTGAATCAAGCTTGAATGTGTGTGTGAGTATACTAGGGACACTAGCTATGGAAACAAAATAATAAGGAACTGAACGCAATCTCATGTATGTAGGTACTTTTTTTCAAATCTACCCTCGGCTAAGCACAAATTAAACCAAAGCAATAGCACAAAGTAGGTACGTAGGTCGTAAATACGTGATGCAACGCAGTGACACTCTCTCAAGTACTGACACGGCAATAGACACATCCACTTTGGTGGGGGGATGGGGAAGCTTACTGAGTGGGAGGCAGGGAGTTGCCGATCTGTATGTAATACTATTATATTATTTATGATAGTACCTACCTAAAGATGGAAACCTACATACTGCATTCGCTGAGGCTACGCACACATAGACACCGCTCGCAGAGTTCACAGACACGAGATCAAGAGGTTTTCATAGTAGGTAGGTGTGAAAAAAAGTACATCATGAGGTTTTCATCTGCCTGGAACGTGTGATAGGACATTCAGCACAGATTCCTAAAGGATTCAAATCGCATCAAAATATCATGTCTGATAGAACTACTGGTTTTGGTCATGGTTACCCCCTACAATCTTTTATCAGAAATATCGAAAATAAACTATACTACTGAGGGGGTAGATAAATATACGATCCCCCTGACCGAAAGCGGAATCTATAAATATATAGATCCATAATAATGGATGTTTGTTCTAATAATATTAAATTTAATAATACTTTCAACAATATTTTTGTGGGTCAAAAACAAAGAGGTCAATTAGTACTTGGGTTATTGCAAGAATGAAGGCTTTATTTATGGTAACCCGCTAGAAATTATAAATGTTTTTGAAGTAAAACTTCTTTAGGCGCTACTGGGAGTAACTCAGATTTTTTTTTCTGACGGATGCACGCTAATCAATTAAGATTAGATTCTTTGGCGCGAATTGGAAGGAATCGTATCGTGTCGTTTTGTAAATTCGCAAAATTAGTGTAATTTCGAGTGTTTTGTGTGTATTAATGGTGGATTCTTAAACATAAACGTTCGACAACGTGCACTAGTGTTGGGAAGTGATAAAACGCAGTGAATCGCAACTTTGCAGTTTCCGACAAAAAATCCAAAGGAACTTTCAGAAATGTATCCACCGCTTTTCTGAAGGAAGACTGACTTCGACTTAGGGCTGTACTTGACTTTGACTGGACTTAGAGGACGAGGACTGTGACTTATTAAAGCAAAATGAAGAGTTATTGAATATACAAGATTTGGCTGTATGGCTCAAATTGCCTTTGCCTATCCGAAAATGGATAAATAAAACTACTACTACTCAATTAAGATTAGTTATTTTATTTCCAATATTTTCAAACAGATCAATTGTGAAAAGCAAAGTGAATAAAAATTCAACAATAAAAATAAAATAAAGATAAAGATAACAATAAATAAAGATAAAACAGTTTGATTTTTTTGAGGTTATGTTTACGCATAGACATAAAACACCATTACGGACGGAAGTAACGCTTAGGTACTATTTTATTCGAAATTCGAATAGTCGTAGTCATTACTACGTCGGCAAATTTCGAATGAATGATATTAAATATAATATTTTGATGCCGTCAATGGCAAAAAAGTTTTACTTCAATCGCGCGTAAAGGTTACACGCACACTTTTTTTTGGTAAACTTGTGGATAAGGATAATATAAATATTTGTGGACATTCACACTCAACATCATCTAGCCCAAATTAAGCTTATATATAAGCTTGTGCTATGATATAGACATACTAACATATTTTGTAACTTTACACTTCGACGTTTCAGCTATCTTGCAATAGCCATGATCCTATAACCATCAGGACTTGTATAATTCGTGTGAGCTTAAAAATATTATTAATTTATTAAAGTAACCTACTTCGTTTATTTGTTTGATGGATTAAACGACGTGTTGATGGCGTGATAATATTGTAGCAAGCATGTAAACATGTTACAACACCGCAGCAGAGTCAGCAATGCGAGTATAGCACCTCTACTGTTGCAAAAGTTCACATAGTACAGTGACCACATTCGATTTTTTTTTATCGTGAGGAAAATCCTGCGTGGATTATTTGCCGGACTCATTCCGACTAAAAACCACACGTATCCTACCTTTTAAGTTCTTATAAGACTTTCAGTTTTAGTTGCTGTTACTTTAGTTTCTCCATGATCATTGCGTTTGCAACAGCGCCGAAATATCGGACATACTTAATACATAATAAATATTTCTTTAACTTTTAAGTCCTCCCTTATAGACTCCCTAGTCTCAGTCATTCCTATAGAACCTGGTTTACAGAAATACCAGTAATGCAACTGGGGGTGGGAATAGTTCCCAAAGCCTTATGTGGCACCTACTTACTTATTTCCATGATCACAGCAGCATAAAAATACTAAAACATGCCATAAATATGACATATAATAATTAAAAAGTATAACAAAGATTATAGCTCATGGGAATAATGAACGTAATTTAATCTTCGTGAAACACTATCCAAATAGGTAGGTACCTACCTATATTTTCAGTTTTCAGTGACAAAATATGGGAAAAACAATTAATAAACCTGAAGGTGCGGCCTGACTTGACCAAATGCGTTGGATATGAAATTTCTTTCTCTCTCGGGAAATAACCGTCAGCTTTTAACCACTTACATTCTGTGTTTCGGTAAAAAAACAAGCTGGTAATTTGAAAAATGATAATTTATGGGATGGGCTTGTCCATAGAAATTATACGAAAATTCTGATAGGCGTTGTTCCTTTTGACTTATTTGAATAAACATGAATTTATACCAATTAATAGGGGTTCATCTTTTCACCAATGTTTATTGAAATTAGTTCCATCGTTGATCATCTAATCATTAGATAATCAACGATACGACGAAATCGTTGATCATGTAATGATTAGATGATTCCGTGGGAATACGGGAATAAAATATAGCTTATGTTGACCGCAAAGAGTGCTTTCCAACAGTGAAAGAATTTTTCAAATCGGTCCAGTAGTTCCGGAGCCTATTCGTTACAAACAAAAAAACAAATCTTTCCTCTTTATAATATGAGTATAGATATAGATTATATATGAGTATATACAGGGTGTGGCGTAAATAGTGGTCCAACGTAAAGGGTGTGACATAACAGGTAGTCAACTACAACATACTACAATTTTGTCCGGTTTTGCCCAAGGGTTGCAGAAAAAAAGAACTTTTTATGAAATTCACCCCATTTTTTATAAATTTGGCTGTAGTTTGAAGAAAAATCGTTAGTTTTGAATTTTGATTTCTGTTTATTAAAGCCTAATACATTAGCTAACAAACAATAATATAGTTTGTTTATTTCCATTTCAAACTTGGAAAAAAAAGATTAATTTATCTCAATTTTACCTCAAGCTTTAAAGTATCACTAAAATACAAATGCTTTTTTAAAAAAATAAATGTACTGCACCGTTGCTACCCATTATTTCAAAAATATGCCCGTCTAATACCGATTTCGAAATGGTATCACACTAACAAATATTATTTTTTAAAAGCTGGATATTTCATTTTCATTACAAACTGAAAGTTTAATTTCATAGTAGGGAATCAAACTGTTTATAACCACATGGTCTCTACTTATCCGTCTATTGTCGGGCGCCTCGGAAAACTAATCGGAAGGATGTTACAGGATTCCTGACAGACTTTGGTCAACACCTTGGTCCCACTAAGGGTCTGCGGTGTCCTTCCGATTCTTTTTTTTTTTTCTGCAACCCTTGGGCAAAACCGGACAAAATTGTAGTATGTTGTAGTTGACTACCTGTTATGTCACACCCTTTACGTTGGACCACTATTTACGCCACACCCTGTATATGATATAGATTATAATAGATTCTAATGAATTTCAATCTCTATACCTCCTTATACTCTTTCACGCTGAACAAATCTAGCTGTATTTTGACCCCTGTGCCCTGTGTAGATTTTAGTCGGCAATAACATTCTTTTTTAACGTGAGGGAAAATCCATCATGGATGCTATTCCGGACTCCTACCGACTAAAAAACCTCACGTAACGCCGAACAGCCTATGGTTGGGAGCCCCGGGTTAGCCCTCGGAAGGATGTCCTAGGACTCCCAACAGAGCTACGGCAACCACTGCGGCCTAGCCCAGGGGGCGGTTCGTGTGCTATCCCGCGTCTTTGGGTGGTTTCGGGTGTGATCCCGCTTCTAAGGGGGGGCGTGCGTGAATCACTCACGCCACGCTGGCGTCATGGGCCTGCCTCTGTAAGGACGGTGAGCAGCCCTCTCACCGTTCTCAAGCCCCCGGTCAGTCGACAATAACATACAGGATACTTTAAATCTAATCGAAGAAGTTCCCATATGCAGCGGGAACAAAAACAGAGTTTTTAGTAGCCAAAGACAGCGTCTAGTGAATTTTAGAGATATATCAGTTAATAATCATTCCATTCATACCAAAAATCCGTTGTATAAGAAGCATTTGTTATAACCCTATTTATTTTAAAATACACCTCTAATCCAACCCTTCAATAACTCAGAAATTACCCCAAGGGTCAATACAACTAATTGTAAGGGTCACTCTTTTGTCCATCTTGACCAATCCGTGTTTTTTATGAACTCACGCCTTTGTACAAAATTGGTCCAGATGACCCCTGGTCGCATTACAGTGTTATTTGAGACGGGTCAATCGGATTTGAATGTGTAGTTAAGGTGGGGTCATTTTGACCCTTTGTGTGTGCTGAAGAGTGCTAAGATATTCTTATATTTTGTGAGAAACGGGGGTCAAATGTCAGCCGTTTTGATAAATAGTATGAATGAACAAGATGCGAATTGTAATGGAATACTTTACGATGACCATAGCTACAGCTTTTTTGTCCATGTCTGTGAATGCAATACCTCTGTGAAAAATGAATCATGCAAAGGATTAATGCTACGCTTCGTAAGAATAATATTTATTCGCATTTATTCCCGAAAGGGTAGGCAGAGGCATATTACAGCCCTCATTTCACCTTTTTTTAAATTTGTCTCACGTATTAGGTGGTTTAAAAAAGCTGCTGCTAATAAAAAGAATGAGATAGAAAAATGGAAGACGTTTGTATAGATGGCAAAGGAGGTACCTATGAAAAGAAAGAAAGAAAATATTTCTAATATTTAAAATAGAAATATTTTCTTAACACAACGCACATACACACACCAAATAACAGTAACATTATGCAAGCTCTACATAGTACTCAAAATAAATGACTTTTTTTAATAGACGGAAAAGGAGATTATGTGCTACGTAGGTATACAGCTTAAATGGTCTACGTAAGCAACAGGGCCACCCTTAGGTACGTACATATTTTTACAGAAAATAATTTAATTTTTTTTTTTAAAGTTCAATTACGATATAAGCCTATTTTTGGAACTCCTACCGGCTAAATCCAGAATGCGCTTTACAATTTACCAACTGCCGGGAGACTTGGTGTACCCTCGAAAAGACTTTGTCAGCCATCACGGCCTCAATTCAAGGTTTGGGTTGGTCTGTTATTCACAGTCCCTGACGACATGAATTTGCCGTATCTACAAGAGTCAGGTCCCCGCAATGAGAATCGAATACAAAACGACAAAAACTGTTTCAGCTTGTTAGTTTATTTACAAATCAGTATTTATTTACTGAGGAACAACAAAATACAATAATTTTGGGCCGACATTAGTCACTTCTTTCCTTTGAACTGCTTTGACTTTATCTTGTACGTCACTCTCAGGTTCCGCTTCTATAGTAGACAACGTTGCTTCTTTAGTTTCAAGCCTTTTATCTCCTAGCGCCATAGCAATAGAATTCATAACCAAATTGTTTAACTCCATTTTAGGCTCTTCATCAAAACTTCTCTTTTTAATCCCTGAATTTGGTTTCCCCATCAGAAATCGCAAAGACTGTGTTGGATTATTGCTTTCACTTACTTTCAAGAACCGCTTCTGACCTGATTGATCATATTCTGGTACCATAAAGTTAAAAGATTGTAAACTGCGTGGTATGTTCGTAATTTCCTGGCTGGTTTCAAACTTATTTGCTCTAGGAACTATCTCACCTCCATTTTTATCTAGATTTTCTGCTAGTTTCATTTGCTTCAGCGAAAATTGGCTTATAACAACATTTGCCTGAATAAAAGGTATCAGTAACACAATGTACAGCAACATTTCCGAATGATTGAATATCAAATGAAGTTTAGATTCATTGAAAACCTAAAGATAATTTGTAATTTCATGATTCTGAATTGATTTATCTGCGTTTAATTAGAGTTTTATCATCTTGGTAACAAATTTTACACGCTCTTTCTCAGTGCAATGGTTAATGGACAGATTTGCTATCGAGAAGTACGGATTCAAATCCAGGTGCATACCCTATATAAATTCCAGATCGTATCCCTACTCCGTACGTAACCTGACTTGGTTTGATTTTCTGCTGTGAGTAGCTACTTTAACCAAATATTGTCAGAGCTTTAAGACACCCCAATCCCTTTTATTGCTAAATATTATGTGTTGCACATCAGTTGGTTATTAGCAGCATCTTGCGGTTGATGTACTGCATACATTACATACGTTTGGGCAGGTTTCATTATAATTCGAATGAATACAGGTACAGTTCTATGCATGATTACTATCTGTAAATATGAAGGTTTTGATAAAATACTGTTTTTCTAACAAAATTTAGTGAAATGATTTTTAAACTTAACACTATTACTTACTTACTTTGATTTACATGAGAACTAAAGATAAAAACGGACTTCCTATTATTTTATCTCCAATCCGTTATTCAAACATAAGATTAAGAATTGGCAACACCAACCCTTCCAGTGTGACCACTTGCAATCAATCACGGACGGTCCTTCTGTCCTGTTTTTGTCATTTTTTGCGAACGCTCTTGAATGAAAAGGGCGTTTATGCAAATATTCGCAATTAAAACTTCGCACGTCTAACGGTTCCGGACCTTTTATGATCTGCAGCTGGATTATTAAACATTTTTTATTTATAAATAACATTCAAGATGCAAAATTATGAAGTAAATCATCTTCGCACTGCTTCTAAAATGACTGCCGTTGCCGCGGGGTGTGCAATCATATTTTTCATACTCACTAACAATAAATGCGAAAGTCTGTAAGTTTGAATGATTGGGCGATTGTGGGGATGTATGGATGTTAGTAATGTTTCACGTTCTAAGCTAAACAGATCTGGCTGTAGTTTGGGACAGGGATAGCTCTGGAATATCATAGGGTATGCTACTTTTATTCCCGGCATAAGGTTTCATGGAATGCATGATCAGGCACTGTATAATCAAGTTTTTTAAAGTCAAGACTTTCCTCTGGATTTCTCCAAGATTAATGATCCTTTCAAACACTTACTATATTTTATACACTCCATGACTAGATGACCCGCTCAACTGATGAATCTGTTGAATCTATGGATTGGACACTATTCCTCTTTAGTCTTGTGTGTTTTACACACTTCCGTGCCACACAGCCAGACTGATAGCCAGTTAATTTACATAGCTTGAATTTTTTTCTGATATTTGTGGCTACGGGCAGTGACCTACTCTTTTACAGAGTAGAGCCTTAAATCACGTAGAATGTAATTGTTGGTAATACATTTTGGTAGGTAGGTATGTTAAACCTGAATCTCATGGCTTTGGTCTGGAACCTTTCCAGGATTTCCATATTGCTATTAGAGGCTGTTCTCCATAGCTCTATTCCATAAGTCCAAACCGGCTTCAGTATGGTTTTGTAAATTGTAATTTTACTTTCATTTGTCAGCTTCGAGTTTTTACTGATTAACCAATACATTGACCTCAGTCTTGTGTCCAATGCTTTTCTCTTTGCCCAAATATGTTTCTCTCAGGTCATTCTTCGATCTATGTACATGAAGATTAACCCGCTGAGTTTCTTGCTAGTTCTTCCCAGGTGGGTCGCGTTGTGAACTGGTGGTAATTCTTTGGTTTATAGGTATTCGGGACGTTTTACAAGTGCATCCGTTTATGGCTAAGTGAAATAAATTTATTTTGTTTGTTTGCCTAAGTACTTTGCAGCAACGTCATGTTGGATTGGTTCTCCATTCAGTGTGACTGGTGCACTTCTTAGGCCAAAGGTGACGTGGACTGTCTGGATGTGAGACTGTGTGTATATTACCCATGAGTGTTTCACAGCAACAGCAATATAAAATTCACGGACCTTGACATCATTTCATATCATGTACTTGGCTCACATTCAGAGAAGTGCGTAGGCACCTCGCGAAAAATAAAACAAAAATAATGAGCCTATTAAATACGCAAAATTATAATCAAGGTGACGATTAACACATTAGCACACGCACTTTCGAATTTAAAAAAAATTGCGGTATGACACAGATGCATGATGATTTTTTTTATTCAAGTATATTTCAGGTCAATAAAATAGTTACAAATTGAAAAATTAACATCAAAAATTACTTATGAGAAAAATAAAATATAAATACTACCTATAAACCTAAATATTTTTAAACATTCTCATACAACGACATCTAGCCCAAATTATCCTATTATAAGCTTGTGCAATAGAATCTGGACAACTGACAAACATCTACTATATTTCTAACTTGCTAACCCTCGCAACTTCGTTTATAATACTTGAGAGAAAGGTGTATTTATTCATCAGGTTCATACACCCATAACTGGATGGCCGCTGTCAATAGTATTATTGATTCTGAGAGTGCATTCATTTCGCGACATGTCGCCATTTTCCATCAGGCGTACTCTCTCTATTTGTAATATCTCAGCGAAAATACAGGTATTGATGTTATTTAAAAACGTAGACATTTTAAGAATTAACATATTTTTTCAGTACCAACACAAGAATCTTTCATTCAAAGCATTTAATACTTTTATTGTAAACACAACCACTAATCTCATTTAGGTACGAAGTCAGCTTCCGAGTCTCACGTAAAAAAAAACAAAGATCAAACAATAAACGTCTAAATTACCATAAACAACGCATTATCTGGCGGCGGTTTTAACCGGTTTTGTGCTAGTTCAAACCGGTTTTATGCGGAAATTGTCAGATCCGACCTTTCATACCGACACTATCCAACAATCGTTTCTTTGTTTAACTTTTTTGCAGATTTGACCGTCTTCAAAACTAAATTGGGGTGATTCTGCTGCGAAAAGTGAGAGTAGGGTTTGGACCAGGGATGGACGATGCAAGGGTTATCTGAGGCATTGTAATGGTTATACGTGTTATGATCTTTAATAGCCCGGATGTTAACAAAATAGGGTTTTGTTTGGCTATTTTAATTGAATTTTTTCGCTATCTTTCCCATGAGATTTGGGTGCACGGGGATTACGAAAGACTTGGTGGATGCTTAGCTTGAAGTTTTATTTGCAAAGTAAATAATGTTGTTACATAACTAAACTCTACTAAAAATACTCGGAGCTCGAAAGGACTGAATGTAGGGAAACACGCAGATTTGCTGAGAAAAGACTTCGGCAAAGAAAACACTTGCCGAATAACTATTCAGTTCATGTTTACCACGTTGTTTCTTATTAATTCGATTCATGCAGGGTCACCTCTACCAAACACGCGGGTGGTGGGAATTCCTAGGTTCCTGTAAACATCTCAGCAAATCCAAAACCTGTGCAGAATGCAGCCTACAATTATTTGTCGTGGGCCGTATCATTCCACACGTACATATAGTCACGCCTCGATCCCCGCAGGGGTAGGCAGAAGCATAGTATACGCCCACACTTCCACTCATAGTTTTGTGTCCCATGAAATAGGTGGTGAGTCTATTGCCGTGTTGAAATAGACAGGTGCAAGTAGTGACGACCCGTACTTGGAACTTTTGAAGCCGTCCATAAGGCCTTCAACTTGGCTTAACGATTGTTATTTTACTGACAACAGGGTTTCATTTCGAGTTTTATTTCTCTACATATGGATAGTTTTGCGAAAGTGTTCCCAAATACCAAATATACCTACCCATTTCATAGAGATTAAACAGTTATAAAATCAGGATTTTGTAAGTGGCATCTGCGACTGAGAGTGAATGAGAGGGAACTGTCTGTATGGGAATGTGACGAGAAGGGATGAAGTCTCTGCAACGAAAAGAGCGATGAATTTGTATGTTGAGGGATGATTAAAGAAATACCAAAGGATTGTGTAAAGAATATGAATGTGAAAGGAGTGAATGATGAAACAGCTAGTAATAGCACAACCTAAATATCAAAGAGTTTCTCTTTAAACTGTGGTCATTGCGAGGAAAAAGCTATGTACCCTAATTATACATTATTAATTGCGGGTCTTTTTTGCGTATACATTTTAAACTTCGCTCACCTCTCGACGTTTCGGCTATGTTACATTAGCCGTGGTCACAAGTAGACTCTACGACGAAGTAGAGTAAGACTCTAGAACGAATAGTCTACTCGTGACCACGGCTATTGTAACATAGCCGAAATGTTGAGAGGTGAGCGAAGTTTGAAATGTATACGTGAAAAAGACCCTCAATCAATAATGTGTAGTGCAAGTCGTGTGAGTTTTTAAAAAACCTTAGTACCCTAATTCCCTTCTGACCCATGGTTACACTGATGTAACAACGGAGCATATGTATGATCGGTAGTTACACTGACGTAACGAAACAAATGAAGATCGGTAAAACAAATGAAGATCGACGAAAAAAACTAAGATCAATGAAACAAATGCCGATGCCGATCTTCATTTGTTTTGTCGATCTTCATTTGTTTCGCCTATCTTCATTTGTTTCGATGATCTTCATTTGTTTGATCGATCTTCATTTGTTTCGTCGATCTTCATTTGTTTTACCGATCTTCATTTGTTTCGTCGATCTTCATTTGTTTCGTCGATCTTCATTTGTTTCATTGATCTTCATTTGTTTCGTCGATCTTCATTTGTTTTACCGATCTTCGTTTGTTTCGTTACATGAGTGTAACTACCGATCATACCTACATATACTCCGTTGTTACATCAGTGTAACCATGGGTCAGAAGGGCCCTAATTATGTATGCAATAAAGGTAAGATCACAGAAATTAACAGAAGACGTCCAAATGTATATCTAACTATCTGCAGTTTTTCTCAGAATTTATAGACTAGTAGATATAAATCTGACCCTCAACGTTAAAAATAAAGGACATCATTCATTTTGGACCAAAAACTGAAAGTGCCGGCCAGAAAAAGAAAATGTGATATTCGCATAGAACACATAATTTCTAGCAAAAAATACTACTACATTAACCCTGTGCGTGCTATGGTTTTTTTGTTACATGCTTTTAAAATTCGTGAAAAATGTTATTTCAAAGGTGTCATTCTAATTGATATGAGCAGTTGAATAGTGATTTATTTTATTAATTATGTCTTTCAGCACACATATAAGCACACATAATATAATTATACCTGTTTCTCCGAAGGATGAGGCAGAGGCATATTTTATGCCCAATTTTGATTTCTCGTTCCTACATAAAGGAGCATGTAAAATAAAGATAAAGAGTATTTTATTTCGATAGATTCAAAGGCCTTCTCGTAGTCCACAAAAGCCATACACAGCGGCTGATTGTACTCGTTTGTTTTCTGTACAATCTGCCGTACAGTATGGATGTGGTCCACGGTTCTGAAGCCTTTTCGAAATCCGGCTTGCTCCTTTGGCTGAAACTCATCGAGCCTTCCGGCGAGGCGGTTTATAACTACTCTCAAGAACAACTTGTAAACATGGCTCAGGAGTGAGATGGGTCTGTAATTCCTCAGCAAGGTCTTATCACCTTTTCAGTTGTAATTCCGTCCTCCCCAGGGGACTTGTTGTTTTTAAGTTGCCCGAGAGCCGCCCTCACCTCGCCCTGATCGATGTCCGGAATGTCCTCGCTATAGTGGCGCGATAGTGGGACTCGGTGGTCACAATCAGTAGGGTCCTACTCGTCGGCCTTTTTGTCCGTGATGCATATAGGTCTCTGTAAAAGCTCTTAATTTCCTCGAGAATCTCGAACCTGGAGGTCACAGTTCTGCCATCCGCTGTCTTCAGTTTTATCAGACGGGGTCTTCCAAGCTGTTGGGCAAATACTTTGGTACCCTTGTTCTGCTCGATCGCTGCCTCGACGATGCTGGTGTTATAGCGTCTAAGGTCGCGTCGTATCAGCTTTCGGATTCTGAGATTTCAATCCCGCTGGTCTGACGAAGACGAGTGCGTAGATGGCGTTTCTCGTCTTATTCTCATAAGTTCGAGAGTCTCGGGCGAGAGCTAAGAGCACCTGTTATTGCTTTTTCCGGACAAAAACCTTCGGGACACTTGCTGTAGCGTCCTGACCACATTGTCGGCCTTATCGTGAATATTACCAGTGGTTTCCAGCAGATCAAAACGATTTTGAAGTTCTAACTGGAACCTCTCAGCTCCTGAGGCTAACTGGAGCGCGGTAGGTCGGAGAGTAGGCTTCATCATACGGGCCCTTTCAGCTCGGAAGTCCAAATTCAGAGATGCTCGTACAAGTCGGTGATCACCACCGGTATTAAACCTGTTAACCACAGAGACATCTCTAAATATAGACTTCCTGTCCGTCATGATGAAGTCTATCTCTTTCCTTGTGACCTTGTCGGGGCATCGCCAAGTCCATTTTCTGTGGGGCTTCTTCTTAAAGAAAGAGTTTATCAAGAAGAGCCCCTGAGACTCAAGAAAACTGACAAGCATATGGCCCCGGTCATTTCTGCGCCCTACACCAAAGGGGCTGATCTTCGTTTCGCCGCATTTTTGTACTCCCACTTTGGCATTGAAGTCCCCCATCACAACGCTGTAGTGAGTCTTGGCAGTACTATGTAGTGCTTTGCTATGTCCTCGTACACGGTCTCAACTGCCTCGACAGTGCTTTTCGAGGTCGGAGCGTACACTTGTATCACCTTCAGGGTGTACCTGTTGGTGAGTCTCAGTATTAAGTACGCTACCCGAGGCGAAACACTGCTGATCTCCACAAAGCTGCTAACGTGGTCCTTTTTCACCATAAAGCCAATCCACCTTGAAGAAGAATGTCTTACGTCACCTTCCCGAAAGTAAAACAGGTCGCCTGATGCAAGGGTTAGTGTGTCCTCCCCCTTTCTTCGGACCTCACACAATACTGCATGTGCCAGTTAATACCACCTAGTACTACCTCGAGTTCGGTGAGCCGCTCGTCCAGGCGCAGAGTAGTTCCATTAAACGTAGCCAGGGTCAGTTTTGT
Source organism: Miltochrista miniata (assembly GCA_933228765.1). Taxonomy (NCBI): domain Eukaryota; kingdom Metazoa; phylum Arthropoda; class Insecta; order Lepidoptera; family Erebidae; genus Miltochrista; species Miltochrista miniata. The sequence continues at coordinate 12,823,954 of OW121769.1, forward strand.
ACGGCAGCCTCCTGTAACTCGGAGATTCTTAGCACCCCCCCCCCCCTCCCGCCGTCACTCCGACCGCTGCCGTGATCGGGAACAGCGGGAGTGCCGGGAACTAGGGGCCGTTGTTTTGTTGTGTGTATCATAGGAGGATATTTGACCTTACTGTATCACGCTGGCCAGACGGGTTGGTACAGGGTTTAGTTTCGAATTTTCCTTTTCTGTGCGCCATGACCTCGTCCGTTTATCAGCAGGTTCACCACTCGCAGGTGAGGCTGGCTTGGACCCCGGGGTTGGTGGTAGAGCCCCATCGCACCCATCAGGCGTCGGGAGGTGGCGGGGTGATTTGCCAGGTACCTGTCGCTTGAGCCTGGGGGGCTGCGCGCTCGGCACCTTTGTCTAAGTTTTTTGAAACAAGTTTTGACTTGTTGTGCGTCGTTAGGTACGTTTTGTTTGTGCGTAGGTACGTAGATAATTAGTAAAATGATAATTATTTCATATTACAATAGAATAACGTAAAAACAAATCATTATTCAAGTGATAAAATGTATCAAAATACATCATCAAAATAACATTTTTCTCGTGTTTTAAAAGCATGTAACAACAAAACCATAGCACGCACAGGGTTAATGTAGTAGTATTTTTTGCTAGAAATTGTGTGTTCTATGCGAATATTACATTTATTTTTTCTGGCCGGCACTTTCAGAATTGGCCCAAAAATGTATGAAACGTGAATGATCTCCTTTAGAAATAATTATATTTTTATTAAATAAGTATGTAATTATTTTCCCCGCCCTGACTTCGGATCTGTACGTATCTGTACGTGTGTAACGAGCAAAATAATATTATTAGCAAAAGACAAAGGTCATACAAATTCAGACTTTTCGAAAAATACCCATTGAACCAAAAAAAATCATGCAGCTATATACGCGACGAGAAACCTTTCTCTCTCTCTCTCTCTCTCTCTCTCACGTAGTATTGAATATTAACGACGAGACGCTACGGGAGTAAACGCAACGCGACGGGAGTAAATGCGACGGGAACAGGTAATACTCGCTCTTATGTGGCAAACGAAGTTGCGCGGGTCAGCTAGTCCTACTAATATTATAAATGTGAAAGTTTGTGAAGATGTTTGGAGGTTTGTTACTCAATCACGCTCTAACGGCCGAATGGATCTGGCTGAAATTTGGTACAGAGATGGAGTATAGTTTGGAATAACACATAGGCTACTTTTTATTTCGGGAAACTGTTCCCACGGGAAGCTGGAACGGGAACCAAATTTCACGCGGGTGAAGTCGCGCCCATCAGCTAGTTAAAAATAAAAGAACTCGTGTTTCCGGAATTTCCGAAATCTACCCCTAAATGTGTAAAAATGGGGATGATAGGTTCGTATCAATATATTTGAAAACTGACTTTTTGAAAGTCCGATGACAGTTAAGAATATGGCATGCAATGGAAAATCGAAGAAAGACTAGGGGGGAAGCTAATTTTTTTTCAGATTATTGATGTGGATACCCTTAATTTTTTTTACGTGAGGGAAAGTTCTAATGGATGTTATGCCGGACTCCTACCGACTAAAAAACCTCACGTAACGCCCAACAGCCTATGGTTGTGAGCCCCGGGTAAGCCCTCGGAAGGATGTCCCAGGACGATGTGGATACCCTTCAACCTTTTATACAACACTAGCAGACGTCACGCGGTTTCACCCGCGTAGTTCCCGTTCCCGTGGGAATACGGGAATAAAATATACACTATATTCACCGCAAAGAGTGTAGCTTCCCAACAGTGAAAGAATTTTTCAAATCGGTCCAGTAGTTCCGAAGTCTATTCGTTACAAACAAACAAACAAAAAAACAAAAAAAAAACATAGAAACAAAAAAACAAAAAAAAACAAAGAAACAAAAAAACAAATCTTTCCTCTTTATAATATTAGTATATATAATAACAAGTTCTGCTTACACCTACAAAATAAACGGCTTGGTAATTTAAGTGTAACAGACATTTTTCTCCCCGTTTTCTTGTTCCGATAACGAAATGAGCATCAAAAGGTGCGAATCGTTGACCTCAATCGGTAAAATCTTTGCAGTTACTCAAACCAAAAGTATGCTAATTTCAACCTTAAGTCTTTGAAATAAGAACTAACAACTTGAATATTAGTTATCATATTAACTTTGTTTGAAATACCCACTCGGCTCATGTAATTGTAAACTTACTTCGTTACTATATCTTTACAAACATATCTATGCTACTTCTATAAACTGTATTGCTATAGTCATAATGATGATTTTCCTCTGTTTTTACAGTAAGAAAAGTATTTAATGTGTTTTAACCGAGCAGTTATCAGTATAACATGTCTTTTTATCAATACGCTTGGCTGGGTACGGCAGATGTCGTGGATTTGGAAGTCAACCGCCTCAGTATTGATGTCTGTGCCTACCCACCTGGAACGTTTGAGTAATTTGTTAGAGGGAATTAAAAATAATCTTTAGGTTCACCAACGCTTTTTAAATATGGATGGATGTAGATATGGATGTATGTTACTGTAACCTGGAGTATCCTTCCGAGGGCTTAACCGGGGCTCCCAACCGTAGACTGTTAAGCAGGATACCTACGTTTGGTTTTTTAGTCGGTAGGAGTCCAGCATCTGCGCCGCCTCTTTCTGCGCGTGAAAGAGGCGGCGGGGTGGGAGCGGGAGAGAACTCTCCCACCCGAGTTCCGCAGTCGGCGGCTTGGGCGCCGCCGACGTGTATTCGCCGAAGACTATCGGCCTCCATGACCGGGGCCTGAGGACGTTGAGAGGGCGGCTCACCGTCCTTACAGAAGCAGGCCCATGACGGCAGCGTGACGTGAGGTATTCATTCACGCAAGTCCCCTAAGAAGCGAGATCACACCCGAAAACCCCCCAAAGACGCGAAATAGCACCCGAACCTCCTAGGCGACGCCGCAGTGGCGGCCGTGGGTCTGTTGGGAGTCCTGGGACATCTTCCCGAGGGCTTACCTGGGACTCCCAACCATAGGCTGTTGGGCGTAACGTGAGGTATTTTTTAGTCGGTAGGAGCCGGCATAGCATCCATGATAGATTTTAGCTCACGGAAAAAATGGAATAGATTACATTAGATACATACAATACAATACAATACAAATACTCTTTATTGCACACCAGGAAATACATCAGACAAATTAATAGTAAAGTGGTTGGTATAACAATTGGCGGCCTTATCGCACAAGGCAATCTTTTAGAGGCAACCTTTGGATGGAAACCGGAGGGTGGGAAATACTTAGGGCAGTTTGGGGTGCAGTATAAATAAATTACATCTAAATTAAAATAATTGAGTACATACATACATACACATGTACATACATACGTACACGAACATACAAATACATAGATACGTATTTTAACTACAAGGTATAAATTATAATAATACATATCAATATAAATAAATACAAGAATATTTATTATAACATACTTATGATAATAGAGGAGATGTACTTATAAGTTATATGCAGTCATTGACACGTAGATAGTAGCTCCTAACTAATGTTTTGAATGTGTGCAGCGACTTTGCATGTCGAATTGTCACTGGCAGCGAATTCCACAAGCGAACAGCCTGTACAGTGAACGAGTTGTTCACAAAATTAGTGGAGTGACCTGGCATCTTCAATCTCAAATTTCTCGATGAACGCAAGCTTGTAGAGTGGGAGACATTTAGAAAATTAAAGCGTCTCTTAAGGTATGGCGGAGTGACAGGGTTGAAAAGAATACTATACAATATGAATAGGATATGAGCATTCCGGCGAAGGCGGATAGGTAACCACTTGAGTTTTCTGCGATATTCGGAAATGTGATCATATTTGCGTAGTCCAAATATAAATCTAATACAGAAATTCTGGAGTCTCTCAAGTTTATTTAGTTGGTCTTGAGTGAGATCTAAATAGCTGGCATCGGCATAATCAAGGATAGGAAAAAGAAGTGATTGTACAAGCGCAATCTTAGTAGAAATGGGCAGAAAATTTCTCAGTCTGCGCAAGGACCCCGAAGCAGCAAATATTTTGCGTCTCAGCTCCTGCAATTGAGGACCCCAAGACAGGCATGAATCTATAAGTATACCCAGATTTTTGACTGAGTTACTGTATACTATATCATTGCCATCACACATAAGTTTTGGATTCACTGTCCAATCGATTCTGGAGATCTTCCAAGGGCTCCCAACTATTATTGCCTGAGTCTTGGTGGGATTCATTTTTAATCCGTGCGATTCACTCCATCTGCAAATAGTGTCCAAGTCTGCATTGATATTGTCGATGGCTACGCTCAAGTTATCCAACGAAGCTTGGGAATAAATTTGGAGGTCATCTGCGTAAAGGTGATAGGAAGAAGATAAGTCCTTAGTGATGGTGTTTATAAACACTGAGAAAAGTAAAGGAGACAGAACGCCGCCCTGTGGCACTCCAGCAGACGTATTACACCAAGAGGAAAAGACATCCTCGATACTAATACGCTGCCGGCGACCAAACAGGTAACTTCGAAACCAATCAATCACCGTTGGAGATATGTTAAGTGAGCTCAAAGTACCAAGCAGGATGTCGAAGTCCACCGTATTAAAGGCATTGCTGAAGTCTAGCAGGGCTAAGACTGTCAGCTTGCCGTTCTCCATACCTGCTCTGATGTCCTCAGTAATGTGAAGTAAGGTTGTAGTGGTACTGTGTCCAGCACGAAACCCGGACTGATAAGGGTTAAACAGTTGATTTTGAGAAAGGAAATTAGTGAGCTGAGTGTGAACAAGTCGTTCTAGAACCTTAGACAGGAAAGGCAGGATAGAGATAGGGCGATAGTCAGAAAACGTGGAAGGGTTGGATTTTTTGGCAATGGGAATAATAAGTGCATCTTTCCAAGCTATCGGAAAGACACCGTGAGTTATTGAGAAGTTTAGGATGTGGCAGATAATGGGAAGGATTTCATCAATTATGGGAGTTATCATTTTTCGGCTTAGGCAGTCGGTACCTACGGCGTTAGAGGTAATTGTTAGAGATACATATTAGTAGGGATGTAAAAAGAAGCAATGCAGTTGCTTGAGGATTCATAGTTTAAGGACAGATAGGAGAACTGAGCTATTTTTTTCCTGAAAATAACATTTTTCTTCAAAGTTTTACATCTGAAAAGTGTCATAGACCAATTTTTATCCCCGGATATACCTATATTTTATTCCCTCCGGAAACATGTTTTACTAATCTAATTAAACATACTCGTCTTTTTGACTTTTTTGTCGAAAGACACTATGAAAAACGTTTTCACTATCAAAATAGACAACAAGAATAACTTAATTACACATTCAAAATTGCTACTACAAAACGCGAAACAATTGTCTGTCTGGTTGTTGTGTCAAAAAAAAAAAATTAAGTACCTACTCAGTTAATGTTAGTACTTATACTTAAATTGTACCAAAATGAAATAATTATCTGTGTTTGTAATTGAGATGCTTGTCAGTGAAACAACTATCTAAGTAACTACATATTCTTTTTACAACCAATTACTCACATTCAAATTACCATATTTTTTATCTTACAAAATTCGTACCTACTATTATCTTACTTCTCTACTAATACATAGTAGTAGTAGTAAGTAACTCTGTCTGTCTGTCTGTCTAATATGTTATCACGCTTAAACCGATTTTGAAAGTTTGTGTCCAAGGAAATGACATTGGGTCCTGGGACATCCTTCCGAGGGCTTACCCGGGGCTCACAACCATAGGCTGTTGGGCGTTACGTGAGGTTTTTTAGTCGGTAGGAGTGCGGCATAACATCCATGAGGATTTTCCCTCACGTAAAAAAAAAGGGAATGACATAGCAACTGACTGCGCAAAAGGAGGGTAATGATTTTATGCAATAACGACTTCTACGCAGACGAAACTGCGAGAAACAGCAGTATTATAAATGCGAAAGTTTGTGAGTGTGGATGTGTACATGTGTGGATGTTTGTTACTCTTTCACGCTCTAACAGCTGAACGGATCTGGCAGAAACTAGGTACAGGCTTAGATTATGGTCTGAAATAGCACATAGGCTACTTTTTATCCCGGGAATAAGTACCTACGGGAAGCGGGAAGTAATTTTACACAGGTGAAGCTGCTAGCATCACCTAGTATGACTATAAACGCAAAACTTTGTGAGTATGAATGTATTGACGTGTGTTTCACTCTACGATCTAGAACTCTACTTGAAATTTTGTTCAGAGATAGATTATAGTTTGAAATAACACAACCTTTTTATCCCCGAAATACAATTCCATGGGATGCAAAAACGGCCACAGTATTCCGCGCTGGCGGAGTTGACGGCATTACCTGGTATATTTATAAGAAAATTGGCAAGTAACGCAGTGGTACAAGCAAGAAAAATGCAATTGTTTTCAATAACAATGCTTTTGTTAGAAAAGGATAGCCTACATTTATTTCTACGTATGGAAATCCTTCATGGGTGCTATACCAAACTCTTACTTACCGACTAAAACCACACGGTTTGACTACCACTGCCTTTTTCTTTTTTTAACGTTAGGGAAAATCCTCATGGATATGCCCGACTCCTACCGACTTAAAAAACGCCCAACAGCCTTAGGGGCCCCAGGTAAGCCCTCGAGAGGAAGTCCCAGGACTCCCAACAGTGACTACCACAGCCTACGGCCAGGAGCCCGGGCAAGCCCTTGAAAGGATGACCAAGGAAAAATCTAACTCAGCGCCAAGATTCGAACTCGGGACATCGCCATAGACTGCATAGACAGTTAGACAGCTCACTTCTTTCAAACCACGCTGCGCAGATTATCGAGGATAACCTACAAAGATGCGCTTACAATTTCTATTGTCGCCTCAATAATCTGCTGTCATCTGATCCCAAAATAAGCTACGATCTACCTGCTGGTGTTATGGGTATCGGACAACGTAGGTAATTATAAAAAATGTAACTTTCATACCTACTTTTTTTGTAAATAGTAGCTTATTAGAAACATCCAGACTCTGGAGACCTTATTAGTGGATCATATAAACTTTCTTTCTCATCTTACTGTTGGGAGACCTGAGGTGTCCTTCCAAGGGCTTACCCGGGGATCCCAACCGTAGGCTGTAGGAGTCCGACATAGCATCCATGTGGGATTTTCCTCACGGTGACAAAAAAAAAAGGTTTCTTTTGCGCCATTATCAATAGTTTTTTAGAAGGATGAAAATCTGCATTTAGACTATTATCATAGTGTAAATACTAATTATACAGAGGTTACCTACAGTTAGCTATATAAATAGGTATATAAGTACTTTCGTAGATAAGTATATTCAGTTTTATAAAGTGAAGGTGATTATGAATCCTTTCATAAATTCTTATATTTCTCATTGACTCTGGGCACGTGGTAGGAAGTTGTCTGGAAGTGAAGATAACCTTAAGGTGCACGCTAAATAAATATAATTATGCTAATATAACAAATTACCATATTTTTATTACACAGATAGGTAAAATTTATATTATTTTTTATCATAAAACGAATTCCGAACATGATGCACAAGGCTTTCCATTTTCAAGTTATATACTTCCTACAACAGATAAAATATAATTTATGCCAGTTAAAAATAAAGCGTCTGAATGTCTACATGTCATAACAACTCGTTTTACTAAATACATGCTTAAATTACCTTCATATGTGACATAATATACAAGGAACTAACACGAAAAAATCGAACGGACAGATTTAGAAGACACATTTTTATGAGTAGAAATCTCGTGTACCGACTCTCAACAGTCTTTACTTTTTTTAACGTGAGGAAAATCTTTCATGGATGCTATGCCGGACTCCTACCGACTAAAAACTACACGTTTCCTGCCTAATGCCTACGGTTGGGAGCCCCGGGTAAGTCCTCGAAAGGATGACACCAAAAAGCAACTATCTGCCTACTGGCTGTAGGCAAATTCTATCTTAGCCTACTTTATTTCTCAAGACTATCATCCTCCAAGGACTTGAGAACAGTTGGGCTGCTAGCCGTTCTTACTGAGAATTTCCCTCACACCAAACGCTCCAAACACGTAAACATTGAGGCGAGGTTGCGTTGGGGGTCAAAGTATAATCGGAAATCCTGGAACATCTTTCCAGAGGTATCCGGGGCACTGGGCGCTAGAGGGATAGGTTAAGACCTGGTTGGTTTCAGTCGGTTTGATTCGAGAATGAAATCCATTCACACAAAAAATAAGCTTTAGGAAAAGGATAAAGATTTTCGCAAAAATATATTTATGGCGGAGAATTTAACATACTACGTCATGATACTCATGATCAATATGGCTAGTAAGTACAATAAAAAGAAATTAATAATTTGCTAGACATCAGTTTCAATTGAACAACATTTATTGTTAAAAATTACAGATAAACATAATTATTACATATCTATAAAATTCAATTGACAAGCGTCAATCTCACATCTCACAAAGATCTTCCCATTGTTCACGACCATCCAATTTGCATAACCCTGCGATGCTCGCGAACAATACCGCACTGTCCTATGGGTCTAACTGACCCATTTCTAACCAAAGAATCTATTCAGCTTGCGCAAAATTTCTCACTGCGATCAACAATGGACAGTCTGTATGACCAAACCCTTTCGCGCTACAATTTTTATGGGAAACAGTTTTCTATGCTCTATTTTTTGCATTGTCCGTCAAGGGATCGCCTTTGGCAAATCTTTATGTGATTTTAATATAATACTGAGTATAATAGAATGGTCGCTTTGTTTATTATTTTGATGTACGACCGTTAGACGTCATGTGATATGTAAAAGCATGCGTAATAGTAAATATGTAACTATTGAAAAGTAGCCGTTAAATTTATAACGTTCAGCAGGTGATGTTTTTGGTTTTTAATATCATATTTAAATTACTGGCATTTTAAAAGAAGAAAACTTGTTTCTTTAACTTACTTTTTAAATTAGTTTTGGGAAACTAATAAATTGGAAAAAAATATCATAAACAAATATATTTAGAAAATAAAATTTCAATATATTACTGAATTTAATTCATAATTTGTTAATTGTATAAATTTTATTTATTTTGAAGTAATTTTCATTCTTTTTAATTCTTAAATATATTGTTTTTAGTAAATTGTAGTTAAGTACAATATTTATGAAAAACAATTTACCTATTTAGAAGTGAATTTTAGTATTTCAACGATATTTATGAGACAAAAGATAGCGTCACATGACAAGTACCGCTATTGAAAACAACATTAAGTTAAAGAATATCATAAAATCTAATATTTTAAATATGGAAAAAGAATTGGTTGCGAGCAGGATTCGAACCTGCGTCTTCGGCGATCCGTGCCGACGCGTTATCCACTCCGCCACCGAAACCTACTCGGAACCAACCAAATTTTCCACCTTATTATACGTCTTGGGGCGACGTAGGCACCATCTACCGGCACTTTTTAGAAAGTTACACGGCACGAATGTATAGAATTACACCTATATTCATTCGATTTATGATGAAACCAGCCCGAACAATGAGATTATTTTTGAAAAGCAATTAGTATGCTAACTGATCATAAATTATAGATAGTAGATGGTGCCTACGTCGCCCCAAGACGTATAATAAGGTGGAAAATTTGGTTGGTTCCGAGTAGGTTTCGGTGGCGGAGTGGATAACGCGTCGGCACGGATCGCCGAAGACGCAGGTTCGAATCCTGCTCGAAACCAATTCTTTTTCCATATTTAAAATTTATGATCAGTTAGCATACTAATTGCTTTTCAAAAATAATCTCATTGTTCGGGCTGGTTTCATCATAAATCGAATGAATATAGGTGTAATTCTATACATTCGTGCCGTGTAACTTTCTAAAAAGTGCCGGTAGATGGTGCCTACGTCGCCCCAAGACGTATAATAAGGTGGAAAATTTGGTTGGTTCCGAGTAGGTTTCGGTGGCGGAGTGGATAACGCGTCGGCACGGATCGCCGAAGACGCAGGTTCGAATCCTGCTCGAAACCAATTCTTTTTCCATATTTAAAATTTATGATCAGTTAGCATACTAATTGCTTTTCAAAAATAATCTCATTGTTCGGGCTGGTTTCATCATAAATCGAATGAATATAGGTGTAATTCTATACATTCGTGCCGTGTAACTTTCTAAAAAGTGCCGGTAGATGGTGCCTACGTCGCCCCAAGACGTATAATAAGGTGGAAAATTTGGTTGGTTCCGAGTAGGTTTCGGTGGCGGAGTGGATAACGCGTCGGCACGGATCGCCGAAGACGCAGGTTCGAATCCTGCTCGAAACCAATTCTTTTTCCATATTTAAAATTTATGATCAGTTAGCATACTAATTGCTTTTCAAAAATAATCTCATTGTTCGGGCTGGTTTCATCATAAATCGAATGAATATAGGTGTAATTCTATACATTCGTGCCGTGTAACTTTCTAAAAAGTGCCGGTAGATGGTGCCTACGTCGCCCCAAGACGTATAATAAGGTGGAAAATTTGGTTGGTTCCGAGTAGGTTTCGGTGGCGGAGTGGATAACGCGTCGGCACGGATCGCCGAAGACGCAGGTTCGAATCCTGCTCGAAACCAATTCTTTTTCCATATTTAAAATTTATGATCAGTTAGCATACTAATTGCTTTTCAAAAATAATCTCATTGTTCGGGCTGGTTTCATCATAAATCGAATGAATATAGGTGTAATTCTATACATTCGTGCCGTGTAACTTTCTAAAAAGTGCCGGTAGATGGTGCCTACGTCGCCCCAAGACGTATAATAAGGTGGAAAATTTGGTTGGTTCCGAGTAGGTTTCGGTGGCGGAGTGGATAACGCGTCGGCACGGATCGCCGAAGACGCAGGTTCGAATCCTGCTCGAAACCAATTCTTTTTCCATATTTAAAATTTATGATCAGTTAGCATACTAATTGCTTTTCAAAAATAATCTCATTGTTCGGGCTGGTTTCATCATAAATCGAATGAATATAGGTGTAATTCTATACATTCGTGCCGTGTAACTTTCTAAAAAGTGCCGGTAGATGGTGCCTACGTCGCCCCAAGACGTATAATAAGGTGGAAAATTTGGTTGGTTCCGAGTAGGTTTCGGTGGCGGAGTGGATAACGCGTCGGCACGGATCGCCGAAGACGCAGGTTCGAATCCTGCTCGAAACCAATTCTTTTTCCATATTTAAAATTTATGATCAGTTAGCATACTAATTGCTTTTCAAAAATAATCTCATTGTTCGGGCTGGTTTCATCATAAATCGAATGAATATAGGTGTAATTCTATACATTCGTGCCGTGTAACTTTCTAAAAAGTGCCGGTAGATGGTGCCTACGTCGCCCCAAGACGTATAATAAGGTGGAAAATTTGGTTGGTTCCGAGTAGGTTTCGGTGGCGGAGTGGATAACGCGTCGGCACGGATCGCCGAAGACGCAGGTTCGAATCCTGCTCGAAACCAATTCTTTTTCCATATTTAAAATTTATGATCAGTTAGCATACTAATTGCTTTTCAAAAATAATCTCATCATAAAATCTAACTGACTTGAATATCGAGTCGTTACATTTTATATTAAACAGCAGCAAATAGTTCCACAAAGATACGAACTAAATGGTCTATAAAGAAAGGTTATCGCGATTTTTCCAAATTACCGTTGATACTCCGGTCTCGTTTTAATTGTCCATTCAGGGGGTAGGGTCATTCGTCCCGTCCGGCCCAGGTAGCCAACCCGTGCTGACCTGCGGACACAATACAAGGGTCACGACAACCCTTTATGCCAGTTTAAACACCCCGAAATTGGTCCACCGTGAGTTATAGGGTCATCCCTGCGCTCGAATGACCTCACTGACCCTTTCTTTAGAATACCACCCTTTTCTTACAAGGCATTATTTGTAATCCCTTTCGCGAATCTATTTTATTGTTCGTATATTCATTCAATATACGTTTTCGGACGTTTGTCTATCAGTGAAATTTTGCGTGCGTGAGAACGTTCTAGTTTCTTTTGCGAAATTGTAACGGAAGGACAAAGGATTTTTAGTCCTTTTTCTAAGTTCTTTTATCAGGGACATTGGCAGTTGTCTCCTAGACAAAAGAGTGGTCTCTTTTTAATGATTTGCTTTGTGTTTAGCAAGGTGGTTTGATACAGTTTTTGTTGGGTCACTTTGACCGTTGGCTAACGGATTTGCCGATAGTATTTAAGCCGATAGCGTAACGGTTAGAATCATTGTGTGAATCGACCATGAAAGCATGTAGATGTCTGAATGAACTGAAACTTGATAATTACTACTCATGATGGTACATAAGCGTGAACTTAAAATAATAACAATAATAGATGATAAGTAGGTGATAATGTTACATTACGTAAATGGTGAGCAATTAACCTCAAGTTTTTAAATGAGATTTACTCTTGAATTGCTCAATTTTTTGTGGACTTTACGTTGCGTTATGACGTGTATTAATGCAAATTAATACACTTCTGCATAGTAATTGACAAAGAGTAGCGTTTTAATGAAATCTCGGGCAAGAGCTAATCTAATATTCAACATCACCAGATCACCAGACTATGAATCTTTTAATTGTTTGTAAGAATCGTTGCTTCCTAGCATTGTAAGTACTGATTTACAATTCGACGACTGAATTGAATAAACGTATAACGTTTTTAGCGTCTTCGTATTATTTCTTTAGCCTATACTGGGTGTAACAAAATTGACTCCAAATTTCATGAGATGACTTGGCATCGGAAATCAAATACAAATATTTAATAAAAACGGGGGGTTAATTTTTTCATTATTTTTTAAATTTTTTTGTCGCACATTAAGAATTCGTTTTTTACCGCGACAATTCGAGGTAGCATGGGCGCCGTGGCAAAACAAACACGGAGCACCCGTCTGGCTGTCGTTGTCGCTTTCTATTGCCGCTCAGTAGCGATAGAAAGGGTGAAAATGAAAATTTTTAGGACCTTTAAAACGGATTTACGGTTAAAGCATTCATGTAATTTTTTTTCCTTCATTTTTGTAATGTTTATTGACTGATGCCACGCCACGTGACGAAATTTGGAGAGTCAATTTTGTTACACCCAAAATACTCAAATATCTTTCGAAAATTGATTTGAAGGAGACAAATCATTTTTTTAAAGATATTTGAGTGAAATAATTACCTACTTAATATATCTTTTCCTCGGAAATAATGTATTTTTGGTCACAAGAAAATTAATAAATATGTAACTGCATGTTTTATATTCAAGCGTGCAAATAAATTGTAACCGGGTTCAAAAGAAAGCGTAATTCGCTTAGAATAATAGTGTAACATTACTAGGTATGTCCATTAAAACCGTATACATTTACACGATTAATGAGGAGTAATGATCTATAACAGCTCACTGTCATCCCTAATTTCACTTGATAATGACATTTTATGATATTCTCGAAAATACTTATTAATGACTAGCTGACCCTCGCAACTTCGTTTACGTCACATAAGGTTTGCGAAAGAAGAGGTACTTCTTCATCATACTCATCAAGCAGCGTGTGTGAAACGGCCCTGTTTGCTTAATCATAAAAGAGCTTAAAGATTAAGTCTATTCTAAAACAATTCAGTCCCCGCCTTCGGCGCGGACTGAATTATTTTACAATACCCTTAATCATTAAGCTCTTTTATGATTAAGCCAACACGCCCGTTTAGATTTACCCTCACATTCAAAAGATCCCTTGAATTCTAGGTTTGCCGAAAGTTGAGATGACCCTAATTTCTGAACTACATAAGCCTCAATATCAAAACTTGTGTGGAATGATACTCTAAATACTCCCTTTCCAACACTAAAACAATATTTGAAATCGGACCACGCGTTGAGAAGTTATTACTGAAAAACCATTTTGTCTTTCATCCCCTCTCCCGCAGAAACCACGCAAAATTTCGGGATCAAAAGTATCCTAGAACCTTCCTCGGACTATAAGCTCGGAATGTACCAAGTATCATTCAATTCGGTTCAGTAGTTTCGACGTGATACTTATTCGGGATACAGACAGACAGACAGACAGACAGACAGACAGACAGACAGACATGAAAATTTTAAATTACATTTTCGGCTTCAGTGTCGATTAGAGAACGCCCTACAATTAAAATTTTCAAAATATCTTCCATGTACAGACTCTCGACCCTCAACAGTTTTATTATAAGTATAGATAATTTACCTAGCAAAGAAGTAATTTTTGTATTATGTTGCTCTATCAGCGCAAAAACATTTTTTTGCATTGAAAAAATTGCTCATGCTAGCATAGGTATACCCAATTTTCACCATTTGCGTTTTGTCCCACGAAACAGGTGACCCTTTGCCGTAGGTATTGAAATGGACTGAGGTAATGGCTAGTTACTATTGAAATTTTAAATTCTTTAACTTAGTTTCATGACTGTAATGTTACTGACAACTGGGACTAACGGATTAAAATGCCTACCGAACACTCCTAAATTGAAATGCCCAAAAACAGTCAGCCAGCTCAGAACGCAGTGATCGTTTACAGAATAATGACTCAGCGAGGCAACAACGCTCAAACAATACGTTTAAAAAACCTCCAACATCCACTCAATTATCACACTTTACTTGAAAATAAAATCAATAAAAAGGTTACAAAGTAAAATAAGGCTACGTCCGGCGTTGTCGATTCCATTCGCCCCGGATGCAGCGGAAGCTAAGGGGTAGCGCGGGTGTGGGTGCGGGGGGAGACGCGGAGGGGGACAAGGGACAGTTGGCACGTGCGTGAGCGCAGGTGCCTCCACCCTAGACAGGGGACATCAACTGTTTGAAACTTTAGGTTTACTTGAAAGTTCATTATTCTAACTCACACTTGTACTTTTCCACTTTTTAATTTTACATAACCTGACCGGTTTCGCCTTAGGACATTATCAAAGGTACTGTTCATATACTGTTTTAAATTTAATTTCTAAACACTAATATTACTTGAAAGTTGTTCGTATTGTTAGAAATGAAAATATTTTTATTCATATTTATCAAAAAGTAACAAATATGAATGTCTAAATTATTGCTTCTACATTTTTATTTACTGATTTGCAACGCAGTCGGTAGATCCGGAGAGAAAAAAACCTTGCGGTAAAATCAAGTACCCTGTTCATCAATTTTTTTAAATTTAAATTTAGTTATTATAACTTCTAACTAAGAGACCCATTGACAGTCGAAATGCGACAGTAAATCATAAAAAAATAGCTAAGGTAAACGCAGCTATTAACGACCCATCGAAAATTCGCAGGTATTACCGATCCATTTCATTAACCTGCAATTTTTACGTTACTGGAACAGTTTATGCTAGAGACATTTGACGAAATACGCACATTTGTTCATTCAGTGTAGCAAATACTTACGTTAGTGTGCGTGGCATTCCGGGAAAGAGACGAAATTCGTTTGTTTCTATGACGATAGTAAACTTGCCGATCGTGTGGTACAAATCCTTAATCTTACAGATAAGCACACCAAATCTTCGTTTAACAGTTTTTAAAGAATTGTATGAAACCTATGATTGTTCCGTATTATTGAATGTGTTCATTTAGATGTGAGGTTTTAATTTCTTACAGTATTTCATAAAGTTTGATTAATTAAATACTATAAAACTTCACATTTAATTAAAGCGGTAATACCTTCAATTATTTTAATAGTAGCAGCTATTGCCGACTCATGGGCCGGTGATTGCGATGCATATTAAATTTTGTTTTACCTCTTTCTCGTCGATATGTGACAATAAAGCAATTATTTTAATATGACATCTTAATCTAATACAGTCAGCCTTTGTAACACACAATTACCGATCTATACTATTTGGTCTAGTTTTCTTATTTAATCGTTTTTTGTTTACTACGAAATACAACTTTAATCATTCATTGTCATTATAAAGGAGCATTATAAAATTACTTTTTATTGCATTACAATGTTTGTATTAATTAATATTATTTGCAATACTATTTATTTAAAATCTCTGCTATGGCTACAAAAATCAAATAAATACATATAATCTACTTTTTATGAGTCGGCCATACAATTTCGTAATTATGTATTATATCGCCTATTACCGATCTATATGAGTCGGTGATAGCAAGTACGGGAAGCTATTGCCGATTCTATACAAATCCTGGTCGTTTATGTAACATAACACTAGTTTAATGAAATATTAGCTTATTATCCAAACAATATTTTGAAGATAAAAAAACCATAAAAGCTCTTTTACAACATAATGTCTTAGTCAAATAGCATGGACCAGAGTATCTAAGTGACTTTTCCTATGGAGTATAATATGAAAGTGTATGAAAGGTAGTACGAAAGGACTTAGAGCAAACCTACATGATTTTCTGCAAAAACACCATAATGTGTTTCTTCTTAATTAAACAAAATACCTGCCTATACATTCTTCTTGTTTTTAACAGTCGGTAATAGGTTCATAAAAATCGGTAAATAGCTTCATAGCCTTTCGTATGGGTCGGTAATACAAACAATGGACTTGATCACTTAATTATTTTTTTATTTTATTAGTATTGTGTTTAAGGGCAATTTAGGGCTTTAAACATAAACTAGACAAACTAAAGTTTCATATAAAATCAAAACATTGGGTGTGAACTCAATCACCATTCTTAATAACTATCATCAATTTTAAAATTGTCTTAACAGGGTCGGTAATACCTGCATTTACCTTATATAAATTTTTTCTCTTTAATACTTTTAACTGTACCAAACTCTCACATCTGTTCGCGCAAATTTCTTAAATACCTACAGGTACAAAGTTTTCGATTTACTTCTAATGTAGTGTAAAAAATTTACAAATTTATTTTATCGAAACAGTATTGATGTTTTAATTTCTCGACCTCTGTAATGGGAATATAATCCGTTAATTAAAATTTGACTTAAAAATGAAAACTCAGTAGATTGATATATATTTATTAAATGTATATTTCTTACTTAGTGGAAACAAAAAGAAACCTAACATACCCTACCCATTACAATGTCACTATTTTGTTGCATAATTCCTTCAAAGACTGCTTTATTATTTAAGTAGGTGCCTATTTTCGTGTTAATGTTGTGTAAGAGATGTGAGATGTATGTAGTGAGATATAAAGTATATAAATAATACAATGTCGTACATTCTCTACACTAGTAGTACCTAGCTCGCAACTTTGTTTATTTGAAATTTGTTATAAGATGGTTGTTCTATCTGTTAATTTTGATACTGAAATACTAAATATAATGAGGTAAAATCTGGGCGTGGTTTTGTTACGTGGTTTTTTAAATAAAATAGATGTCATTTTGTTAATTTTAATACACGCCGGGAGTATCTACATGACTTTAATTCCTTACTTACTAACTCAGTGGAGCCTTGAACACCGGTCTTAAACAGCAACAAAATTAAAAGTAGGTAAATATTGAATGCTATGTTATTAAAATATACCTAATGTTATTATGCCTAATTTTTTTAACAATATCTAATCAGTGGTTCTTGCGTTATTTTATTTTATTCGAACAGACAAACAGATAAAAATTCTGTTACCAAATCTTTTGGCTTCGGCACACATTCTTCAAAAATATATCTTATGTACATTTTTAACACATTATTACTATTTTACATAATGTAATCTTCTAAGATTACATTGTTCTAAAGATTAAGATATAATTTATGAGCTCATAAAACAAACAATGGTGTAAAATGTTTTGTACATCTGCAGCTTCCTCTCAACCGCCGGCGACCTGTGCGCTCGCGCATGTGCTGATCCGTTACATATTTTTTTACTTTTTTGATATCAAGATTAAAGTCCACTGGCTCAAACTTTGCCCCTACTTGTTTTGAGTTACTCAACTTTCCCATACTATAATTTTATTTTATTTCTAGCTGAACCGCGGCAAAAAAATCTTTTTCATCTTTTCTGGACCGATTTGATTAATTTAGATTTTTACATTATGTGAAAGTGTTTGATTAATAATGCCTTCCCCTGGTGCCATTGTTAATGAATCAAACATACCTACTTATTTGCAAAAAGAGCAGCGTCGCCGTCGTCGTGTGTTTTTTTTTCGTAATTTGGAAAAGGCCTACTTCGACGTCCAGCCTGCAATGGACTGCCACAGGCTAATTTGATTAATTAATATTTGATTCTAAATCAATACAAAGTTTTTCACGAGGATGGTCGAGAGCAGTGTCTCGGCGGTCCAATGTTTATTGCGTCTGGGCCGGCAAACCAGCGAGCCTGATCGAGAACAAATTTTTTTCGCATTAAATTCATGATTGAGTTGCATACTAATTGCTTTTTAAAAAATTATCTCTAATACGAAGTTCATCGGGTCAGATTACTTAAGCTTAGAACCTTCTTCAACATTTCAACAAGTAAGAGTTAAAGAAATTAGTGTCGGACAAACAGATGGTACTTCAGTTACCTTTCTAGCCGTTATTAGTACAATGCTAAGTATCAGCCCCTCATTTAAGGTTCCTTCAAGTATGACCTCATGTGAAAGACATACTGTCTCATAATAATAACATAATTATCGTCATGCTGAAAAAACGTTAGGGCAGTTTTTTTTAACATAACATACTTGAGGAACTGTTAGACCACAGGCGGCATCTTGGGTTCTTATTTTATTGTTCTTTTTTTGAAAGATATCTTATAGATATCAGGAGCGTAAGGTTTCAATTCAATCATATCAGCATAAGACAGTATCACAGTCCACTACTTCTGATCATAGAGACAGCCTTTCAGAATTGGGTCAATTACCCTCCCAAAAACTATTTTAGACTATTGCAGGTACACGAAAAGAATTCAGTATAACTTTGATATTTTGTCAAAATACTTTTCTTCTATACTTATATTAAAAAGAGAAAAGATTTGTTTGTTTGTTTGTCAGCATCGAATAGGCTCCGAAACTGCTAGACCGATTTGAAACATTCTTTCACTGTTGGGAAGTTAGACTCTTCCCAGTGAACATAGGTTATATTTCATTCCCGTATTCCCACGGGATCGGGAGCTACGCGGGTGAAACCGCGGTTTTGCATCGTAAATAAAAAAAATACCCGCATTAGCATACCACAGTTACATAAAGAAAACAGTACCGATAATTGCAACAAGCTTACAAGTTTTACAACCTTTTCGGTTTTCAAAAACAAGGTGTTATCTCCAATATTGCGGTTGTACGACATCGTACAGTATTACGTAATACCGCGAGCACCTGGGCAACCACCTGCCGATACCACGTGCCAGTCAACGGAGAGAGTTGCTTCAATTTGTATGCGGTTTTGGTATAATACTGTTTGTTTATTGATTGGGATTATCGGTTATTTTGACTGACGTTTGTGTCTTATTTGAAACTAGATGATGCTTGCGGCTTCGCCCGCGTGAAGTTTGGTACCCGTTCCCGCTTCCCGTGGGAACATATTCACAGGATGAAATGCAGCCTATATGTTATTCCAGACTATAAGCTGTCTCTGTACTAAATTTCAGCTCTATCCGTTCAGCCATTAGACTCGTTAGAGCGTGATTGAGTAACAGACATCCAAACATCTAAACATCCAAACATCTTCACAAACTTTCACATTTAAAATATTAGTAGGAAGTAGGATGTGAGCTCCAAACATCAGTATAATTTTGACACCTTGTTTCTGCTACTGTGGTGGCAAACGACAAGCATACTTGTCATAGTGTCTAGCTGCTCGAAAGTGGTTATCGTATTCTATAGACGATTTTTTTCGCACCCCTTTTCAGAATACTGCGAGAACGAATCAACGTAAAATTTTAACAGTTAAAGTTTACGAGAAAAAGATGTGTATAAATCTATTTTTGTATAAATGAATTACTGTCAACGGCCAGTGTCTCATGCAGACTTCGATAATACAGTAATCAGTAATCGGTAATCAGTATTTATTTTGCATAAAACTAGGTATTTTATACTGTGAAGTGCACTGTTACAACAATCATGAATTTATCGTTACATTACCGTGTAAGATTAAAGAAAGTAAGCTAGTTAGCTAGCCAGGTCGCTGGCAGCCAGTACAACAGATGTCAGCACATCTGCCGCGTATAACGTCTTCTACGCGTGCCGGGGGAATCTTAACGAGTATGCCCTTATCTTTTCTAATAGCACCTATAATGTCTAGTAAGACTTTTAATAGTAATATTATATTAGTCGTTGGAGGACGCCTGCTGTGAAGCTCGCGTGAAATTCGAATAATGTGCAAAATTGTGTTTTGCGTCTGAATACGTTTTTTTATGTTTTTTTTACAGAACGCCTATTCTGCGGAAAATTCGATTATTGAAAAATATAAGTCCTTCCTATTTTCGGGCCTTTCGAGTCTTTTTGGAACTCAATTACGTGTGCAAGTTCCTTGAGCAAAAATATAGTTGACGTTGGAATTCGATATTATTTCGAGATCGCAATCTCATGTTGACGAGTCTTTAATAGATTGTCTTGGCATTGAGACTAGACTTAATGCCCTTAAAAATGAACTGTGACCTAGCCTGATCTAGCCCAAATTAAGCTAATATAAGCTTCCATAGGATCTAGATGACTGATAGACATTTACATATTTCTAAATACATACATATTATACATAGGAAACACCAAAACTCCGAAACAAATTGCTCTAAAAAACCAAATCCTCAGTTGTTCTTGGACAATCATTGAACTCTTTATGTCCGCCGGTATAGGATTCCCCACCCCATGTCCGGTATTGGTCGGAAAGTAACCCGAGAATCCGGGAAGCCTTACCGCATCGCTTCCACTACTCACACACACAGCTTACAAAATAAACATGTAAGTAGTACTTAAGTAAGTAACTTAGTACTAGCACAAAAAATGAGATAGTACAGATGGATCTAATTGTGGCACTAGTTTCATCATAAATTGAATGATTAGGGATAATTCTATACATTCAGGTTGTGTAACTTTTTAAAAGTGCCGGTAGATTGTGCCTCTGTCGCCTCAAGGCGTATAAGATGTACAATTGGTCGGTTCCAATAGGACCTCGATAGCTAAACGGTAAAGTGTCTGGCACAGTTTGCAAGAAGATGCAGGTTTGAATTCTGTTCGAGACCGATAATAATTTTTCTACATCAAAATTTTGTAAATTACAGTCGTGCGGGCAGAACGCCTACTCGCTAGTTAGATGAATCGACGACCGTGAAAAGGTCGCAAGCAGGGGCTGGATGCGTAAGACGTAAGACCTCGTATTGTGGCGCAGCAGTGGACTGACTGATTTGATTGATTGAAGAAAAACACTGAATGAATGCTGCAGGGCCTCATACATAACCCTATTGGAGTACGGTAATGAAAGTCTGAGGGGGATGTTGGGAACTACATCCAAGGGCTTACTCGTGACTCCCAGCCGTCGGCACATTGTGGAGTACCATGTGGTTTTGGCTGGTAGGAGTCTAGCATCGTATTCATGAGGATTTGCAACACGTAAAAATATGTTTTATGTCCGTTTTTAAAGACCACAATTTCAAGAATTTAATTGCCTAGGTTTATTAATAATTTTTATGACAGAAGTACAGAATAAGTACCTACCTACTTAGTAGGTAAATTTAAAATGGACACGACACTAGAGTGAGTTAAAACTGAAAGAAAATAAGATATATTTACATCAATTTTCAATATTTAATATTTAAATTTTAAAATATATATATATTAACATTATTACTATCTAAACTGAACCTAAATAAGGTCCTGTAGCATTATGCCCAAAAGACTAGCAGCATTCCCCCTTTGAATAGCAATACCTATTCGCTGAGAGAGAAAACTGCCAGTTCTTGGGTATTTGGGTCACCAGTCGACTAAACAAGGCGCTTTTTCAAATTCATGAAACATTTTTGCGCATTGGATACCCATGGACCTCGACACCGACTGGACAAAATAAGTAGTTCAATATCAGAAGGTTACTCCGATCCTCTGAGGATGTCATACTGCAATTCAACACAATAAAAATGTAATGTAGCTAGTACGGCACATTATCTCAGCAGCGGTACACCGCAGCTTCCTTACATCCGATTTGTATCACATAGCCAAGTAGCCTCATGGTAACGACAGGGAATATAAGGCTAAAACCACACTATAATAGTGCACGTGTGAAAAAACTATTTTATTTTTTTCCATTTTTTAGCTCATTTTATTTTTCAATTTTCATTTTTTTTATCAAATTATTGCATTGTCATCGGTCTTTGACAAGTGTGCAAAGTTTGAATTAAATCTGATCGTTCAAAGTAGGACAAAATCGAGCCCAAAAGAGTCGGTTACAAACAAGCAAACAAGCAAGCAAGCATAGGTGAAACTAATAAAAGCGTTATAAAAATAGAAGGTTTCTGAAGGCTTAGCACTAAGCGAGACTCCTGTAGCACCCCACCTCCTAGGTGAGGGCGTAGTAATAGCCATAGATCTGTTGGGAATCCTAGGGATATCCTTCCGAGGATCTCCCAACCGTAGGCAGTAGGTAGGGAATGTGTGATTTTTACTTTTTAGTCGGTAAGAGTCAACATGACGGATTTTCCACACGTAAAAATAATCGTGATTTGCGAATGTGGTCTTATTAGAATACTAGCTTTTGCCCACAACTTCGTTCGCGAGGTGATTTTAACTAATAACAAATCGACTTTGACCTGTCCAATGCCATATGTGTTAAGAAAACTATCTCTACACATATGCCAATGCATAGGGCTTCTAGAAAAACATAGGTCAAGCTGTATTATCATTTCCGCTGAACCGATTTTGATGAAACATGCAGCAACATTTTTAAGTTAATACAATAGCTACAAAATCCTAATAATACAATTATGATCAAGCCACTGAATTCTGCTTCAACCTGGAACAAATAAACAAACAGACACGAAGAAAAAAATTTATAGATTTGGACTCAGAAGCCCTAAATTAGTCTATTACAGTATTTTTTTTAAATTTATCTTAAATGTACCGTCTCAGCTATTTTTACAATTTTATAATAGTAGTGAAGATGATAATAATAGCAACTGAGGCCAATGTATGTTTCTCTTAAGAATGCCTCATTGTGTGTTCATACAGACCTATTCAAGAAAAAGCATTCTAGATGTTTTTTGTGAATAATATTTGTGAACATCATCAATTTAAAAATAAATAAATTAGGCGCTAGCTGTAAGAAAATAATAAGAATTTCGGAACGATCGAAATTCTGTCACCTCAAAAAACAAGGAGATTATCATTAAATTCAAACCAATGCATAACAATCATCTATTTAACATTTCATCCTAATTTAACATCCTGTATTACAATATTAAAATACAAATGACCATTTTACAAAAATCAATGTTAATAAACCAGCTACCGGAAACAAACCTTTTTTTTTAAATTAATGCAAAATAACACAGATTAACGAAAGTCAAAATGTTCCCTAATCGAGCGAATAGATTATACACCGACTAATATAAATTGAGCTCTTAATCTCTTTGCTTGAGTTTTAGCAAAGGGTCTCTTTAAAATTGTGGTTGTTTTTTTAAAATTTGTCAATTTCAGTTTCGTTCATAAATGGTCTTATTAGGATGTTTGAACTTGGACCGTTATTTTACTTTTTTTATTGCAATAGATTTGTGAGGTATGTTTAGATTATTTATATTAACATGTAAATCTGTGATTATAGCATGATATGGAGTAAAAGATGGAGGGTAGGACTACCTACCCTTAATCGGAGTTCATTGCACAAAAAACAAGTAGGTAAGTACCTATCCACGTAATGACATCGGCAAGTGGAATACATCAACTCTACCTACGCTATAGAGCTCGAGGCGTGACTATGTTTAGACAGTTTAGGTATTATGACGAATGATGCGCCCTGAATATCTGATTCAATAAATGGAGTCTCCGGAGCAAATACACAAACTTGAGTCTTGTTTGAATTATATTGGATAACATTTAATCTATCCCAACCAAACACTCTTGCTAGAGTAGTCACTATTGCAGACACAAATTGTTCACGACTTTCAGCAGTACCTGCTATCAGCTACTATCACTACTGCTATGCAAGTATTCCGTCTATTCTATACCTATTGCAGACTAAGTTACAAGCACTGTTATCTAACATTTGTATCAACATAAAACTTTTTAAGCAAAAAAAGGAGAGATCATCGTTTTCTTTTAAAACTGTTACAAAATACTTTCAAATAATCCCATTTTTTGATTGATAATTAGAACTGTATTCAAATTGAATGGTAGAAAACAAAGACGTATCATATATAGACACGTTATACACGAACATTGCGGCTTTCAAAAACAGCTAAACTTTTATAAATTTAAAAAAAGAATTCTATAAATTTTCTGTGGTAGCATGCATGAAGTCAATATCAGGGGAATGTGGGGAAAAGGGAAACTTGAATTTAACTTACTGAGACATAATATGTTTAATGTATTTACGGGTAAAGTACGTAATATTTAAATTTATAAAATGTTCATCTAGTTTATCGGATCAGTAATTATTAACGTAATTTAAGTCATAAAATAAAAATATAATAATATCACACAGAAACATTTATTTAATAAGTACTTAATAATTTAGTACCTAGTAAGTAATCCAAATATTGGTAATTTAAATCATTTTAATAATCTTAATATTTTATTATTAGGTTTCATTATTATTTTAAAGAAATATAATTACCTAAATAAAAAATATTCAAATAGCAAAATAAAACATTAGTACAAAATCTCCCCAACATCCCCTTACGGGTCGCGGGCGCCAAACCACAGACAATAGAGTACATTTTTCTTGTGCATTTACTTGCCGCCATTTTATCGATCCGAGAAAATGAAATAATATTATTATTTCTTTTATACTTACGCATGAAATTACACGTTTTTATATTGAACAGGTTGCTGTGTAGCTTGTGCATCATCTGAAGATACATGAAGGCATGTTTTTTTCGAGATTTCTTTATTAACAGAATTTAAAACAGTGCTAATAGAACTTTCGCTAACCCTACAGCCGCGTCACAGATATTCAGGTAATTACCTACTTTACGTGTTGCCATTTTCAAGTGTCTATAACGTATCTATAGTTTTTATATCATTGGTAGAAAACCCTCAACCATTCCCAATTGAAAAAAAAAACTAAAAAAGCAATCTAAGGCCAAGGGATTTCAATTTCCTAATGAGTCCAAAACGTTTAAAATATACAACAGAACGAACATCCTTTGTCGAATCTTCATTTCCGCGCCATATAAAAAGTTTGACGTTTGACTCTTATTATTCGACGCCATTTGCATTTAATTTACATGATTAACAAAATGGCCTTTTGAGCTTTTGACAAAACAACGGAAGTGTCATTTCAATCAAAGAAGGTTTCAATAAAACTGAATTTATTTTGGTATGTTGTATTCATTTGGATAATGTTTACCTAACTTAAAGCTTTTGAAATTAGACACTTTTTAGAAAATTAATTTTTATTTGAAAGTCATCATGTTCAACCGTGGTGCTTTTTCCTATTGCCTTCTATCTAGCAATTATTTAAGGCAATAGGAAAGCATAGAGCAACGCGAACTGTAAAGGCTCGCGTTGCTCTGTGTAGGAAAGGCACTACTCACAAAGGAAGATAGAGTATATGGCCACTATTGGCTACTCTAGGTATCTTTCTTTGTACTGAACACATTGAACTTATAGATCGTATCCTAGGAAGGAGGATAATATATCTACTTTAACTACCGTCAATAAATTACAAAATATTGTAACACATTTTGTAAGTCTATTCTATCTAGCAAACTAAGGAAAGGGCAGAAAAGATAAGCACCTTTTCTGACCCGCGGTCCACATATTTTTTCCACCTAGATATTATAAACTTGTGCTACGGGATCTACTCGATATCACAATGCATTATTATTGCCAAACTTTAGAACAAACACTTGTAGATCGCAAACATTTGTTCCAAACCGAATCCTAACCGTGAAAACAGCACGCCAGATCCATCACCTTCCACTGCGCTACAACAGTCATACAAAAATATTATAAGAAATCAGATTACATCAGTACCAACCGATTACTCCAGAGACACAAATAAGATGTTTTAACCACTCTGATGGTCGTATATAGGTGTTCAAGCGTTCTGTGAGCCGAGACCGATTGGTACTCTGTATGGCGATAAATTAGTACCCTCGGTAACTGTCGAGAAACCTCAGCGGCGCGGGCGCATAGTCTCACTTAGTGTCGCCATTCGAACAGTTTTGAATACAGCTTTCCTTTGATTTAACTGTGAATTGGTTTTATATTTATCTTTTGATTTGAAACTTTAATAGCCAAAGGGGTAAACTGGTTTTTGCGGTGGCGATGGCGACGCTATCGCAGAGCTAGATATTCAGGGATCTCGGATTTTGGATTTTGTATTTTTGACGTGACAACGTCTTATAATTCGATGGAGCCGACTGCACGAACGAAAAAACATGACATATGCGGCGTTACCTCGCTCTGAGGCATCCCATTTAAGGCTGAGTTGTCACGTTCAACTATCGTCAGTAAACCAACTTTATAGACAAACTTTTTATTAACAATAATTTCGATACCGCATCTACTATGCGTCCCCTGACGACTTACTTTTTAAGGTCCATTACCAAAAAGGTTAAAACAATACCCTATTTATAATACTTTGCCGTCCCTCTGTCTGTAAATATGTCTGTTTGTCCGTCACGAGGCTGTATCTCAGGTACTGCAATAGCTAAAGAGCTAGAGCTGAAATTTACACAAAGTATTTCTGTTGCCGTTATAAGAACAAACACACTTGAAACACACAAAATTAGTATCTAATATTTAAGGGGGGCTCTCATACAACAAACATAATTTTTTGCCATTTTTGTTATGGAACCCCTTCATGCGCGATTCCGACTCGGACTTGGCCGGCTTTTATGATAACTTGATATGACAATCCTTGACTATATAGAGTCCTCCACCATTCGCTCTGTCGGTTAGAGATAAAGTCAAAAGACAGAGACTAAACACATTTTCATGCGGGTTTAATCAAATGATAAGCGTGATTAATTAGGAAAGTTTAGGTGATGTGTGTATGACATGGACTAGAGATACATAATACTTAAGGTATGGGTGGAACTGACGTAAATGGTTTTTTTTTGGACATTCTTTCACAACAACATCCAGCCCAAATTATGCTAATATAAATAAGCTTGTGCTATGGAATTAGACGACTAATAAACATACTTATATTTTTCTAAATACATGCATATTATAGACCCTCGGTTCCCAAACTGGGTTCCGCGGAACCTAGGGGTTCCGTGGAGTAGGCATCAGGGTTCCGCCAAAATTATGTTGAAAAGCTCTAAATATGTGACGAGAAAAACTCCATTAATATTATTAAATCTTAAACTACTATTGTAGAGATAATCACCATCTATTTTCGTAGAGAGATATAAACTAGGTAGCCTTTGTGTATGTGTATACATAACTTCTTCTAAGAAAACGAATCTATTACAACTGAACATTTGGTAGATCTAAAATCTATGTCCGATTGATTACTATCCTGAAAATAACAATGAGTTTAAGGGGTACACAATCCATGTAAGTATTATAATGAGAACAGCCAGAGGCGCTGATTTTGGGCAGTGTTATATTTGTGAGTTGTGATTTTCGCAGTGTTGGCCGTCGGCCGTGATCTCCCAGTGTATTCGTCACAGATACTTACCGAAGCACCCGAACTCTGGTAATTATGGTCCGTGACAACCGATAGTAGAACTTGTCATATTCTCTTTAGTCACTCGTTCATATCATAACCGGTTTTATCCCCCCGATTGTGGCGAACCTTCGTTGTTAATGTCGGACCTTCCAAGTCTTCATGAGTTCTTGGAGGACCTAGAATTCGAGCCTCGATTTCATGAGGCGCAGGCCATTGCCCCGCTCCAGCGCCTCCTTGCATAAAAAAACAGCAACGAGAGGTTGCAACATGTCGCCTCCTCAACGGCGATTGTGCAGGGCCCTCATGTCACTCTGACGGTCAACAGCTTCTTCGGGATTCTAGTCACGTCATGGGCCCTCATGGTCTCCGCCGATATAGGTGCGTACTGTATTGTCAAAGCTGATCTTTCCGAGAGGGGTATAATTACCCGAGTTGGCTAGGGCCGGGTCGGCGAGATCTCAGGCTCAGTAGTGAGTTGCAACCCCAGACGCGGGATAGTACCCGAACCATCTAGGCGAGGCCGCGGTGACACCCTGGGACATCCTTCCGAGGGCTTACCCGGGACTTCCGGCCATAGACTATTGTAAGGCATTGTGTGGTTTTAGTCGGTAGGAATCCGGCATAGCATCCATTTGGCAGTTCCACACATAAAAAAAAAGAAAAGAAGTGAGTCGAATAAGGCGGCTGGATCTCGAGGTCGCCCTTCATAAATCCGAGGCTCTGTGCTTTCACGGCCCTCGAAAGGGGCCACCTGCCAGATTCAGCATACAGGTCAATCAAGCACGAGCCCTCAATGAAGTATCTGGGGCTCGTACTTGATTGTCGATGGCTCGCCGCCACCACTTTGAACCACCGCTGTGCCAGCACGAGGAACACAGAGCGTACACAGCGCTCAACACACAATAGCGCCAGGTCCTCGTGGCAGGTCTGGAAGTATTACACGCTTTCCCAGCCGAGTTCTCCTAAGTCTACCGGCCTCGGGGGGGGGGGGGGGGGAATGTCGCTCAGTGGGGTTCCATAAAATAAAAGGTAATTAGCTAGTGTTCCGTTGTCTTTAAAGTTTAGGAAGCCCTGTTATAGACTACCTGACCCTCACAACTTCGTTTGTGTTACATTTTTCATTGCTGCTCACTCTGCTCAGTTCCTATTCATTGTAGCGTGATGATTTACACCCTATGATACTGCACATTAACGTAGCTTTCTGTTGGTAAAATAATTTAGAAAATCGGTTCAGTAGATCCAGAAATTACCCCTTACAACGTCACAAACTCACAACCTTACATACTCACAAACGTTACCTCTTTATAATACTAGTATAAATTTTTACAGGGTCGGCAGCGCAAGTGTGGCACCTCTGGTGTTGCAAACGTTCATAGACTGCGGTGACCACCGGTCCTACTGGTGGGCCGTATGCTTGTCTGCCACCTAGTGGTATTAAAAAAAATGGATAAATTACACCCAGACACAGAACAAATCAATGTGCTCATCACACAGAGAGATTAGTCCTGGATGGGAATCGAACCCACGGTCTCCGAATCCGTAGTCAGGCACACTAACCACGAGACCACGAGGCCAGTTCAAAAGACGATTTCCTTGAAAGTTGCCCTGTGTGTGCAGTCCTTCCTAAAGGTGTGCCTTTTCACGCTTCACTTGAAGAATTCGACCCTTGCACTGGCAGAGTGTTCCAAATTTCTATGGTTCCAAAAACGATATTTTATAACGCTCTGTATGAGAGTGTCATCCCTACCTTGTACACGTTGTTCGGACATCGAAAAGAAATTTAAGATTAAGTTAAGGATCTTTTCAGCGTATAGGTATTTTCTATCTATCTACCGCAATTGAAAAGAGGTCGCAGTAAGTACCTACGTATCCATCCATATATATAAAAATTGATCTCCGAAATGTATCTATGTACGCTCATAACTTCAGAACGGCTGGACCGATTTCGCAATTTTTTTTTGTTTGTCTTAGTTATAGCCATGACAAGGTTTGTAACCAAAAATATTTGTTTAGAATCTTTTATTTTATATCGAATCAACTTGATATGGCGGAACAAAGTTCGCCGGGTCAGCTAGTCTATAAGTATATATAAAAATCAATGCCACTTTTCGTTGTAATTTTATAACTCAAGAACGGGCTCACCTATCCAAACCAAATGTTTAGGGTTTGTTGGGACTATTTAGTAGATGGTTTATGTGAAGTTTGCACAAAATCGGTCGAGCGGTTCTTTATTTATCACGCAAACGAAGTTGCGCGGGTCAGCTAGTATGTTTATAAAATACACCGTCAGACTGGTCATGGACGAGTGGCTGGAGAGGAGACACGGTGCACTCTCCTACCGGTTGACACAGATGCTTGCCGGGCACGGGAGCTTCGGTAGGTATCTGTGGCGAAGACACCGGGAAACCACGGCCGAGTGTCAGCACTGCGAGGACCGCAGCGATGACACGGCGCTCCACACACTGGTAGAGTGCACGGCGTGGGCGCAACAGCTCCAGGTCCTCGTAGTCTTCTTGGGCTCCCATTTTCCGCACTTAGGTCCGCCAGTGAACCCATTGTACGTGAGTGTTGGCTGTCACTCCAGCCAACCCAGCTCCGACCAGAAGCGCAGGATCCTCTTCGGGTCCTCACACGCCTCCCGGAGTGTTGTGGGGCCAGGTCCTCGTAGTGGGTCTGGACGTGGACACTCTCTCGCTCGAGACCATGGTGCGAGCCATGCTCTCCAGCGGGAGGAAGTGGGACTGCGCCGCCTCTTTCTGCGAGCAGGTCATGGTCGTGAAGGAGGCAGCGGGGTGGGTGCGGGAGAGAGCTCTCCCACCCGAGTTCCGCAGTCCGCGGCCTGGGCGCCGCCGACGTGCCTTCGCCGAGGACTATCGGCCTCCATGACCGGGGGCCTGAGGACGGTGAGAGGGCGACTCACCTTACAGAAGCAGGCCCATGACGGCAGCGTGACGTGAGCAACTCACGCACCTCCTCTCACCTCACCTCCCCTTAGAAGCGGGATCACACCCGAAACCCCCAAAGACGCGGGATAGCACCCGAACCACCCCCTGGGCGAGGCCGCAGTGGCGGCCGTAGGTCTGTTGTGAGTCCCGGGACATCCTTCCGAGGGCTTACCCGGGGCTCCCAACCACAGGCTGTTAGGCGTTACGCGAGGTTTTTTAGTCGGTAAGAGTCCGGCATAACATCCTCTGAGGATTTTCCCTCACGTAAAAAAAAAAAGTGTTTATAAAATACAGAGAGCTTAATATATGTACGTTATTCTCATAGATTTAGAATTTTTTCTAAATCTATGGTTATTCTTCAGTAATATGACGTATGGGATGACACATGACACAAATCGAGTTGCACTTTCGACTCGTTAGGACATTCGTTGAACAACGAGCATGAATCATTGCCAACACGTCATTCAGACGTAAAGTCTCACCACACCTATAGATTCCGCCAATCATAAGCCGCTATTTTCGGTTATACCTCGAGTCTATCCTTCAAATTTGTAGGCACACTGCTGACGCATAAGTTCTTTATTCAAGTAGTCGTCTTCCCCCTGGCTATGGATTAGGTCATACTAGATGATGCTCGCGGCTTCGCCCGCATGAAATTCGGTACCCGTACCCGCTTCCCGTGGGAACATTATTGCTGGGATGAAAAGTAGGCTAAGTGTTTATTCAGACTATAAGATGTCTCTGTACCAAATTTCAGGCCAATTCGTTTGGCGGTTAGAGCGTGATTGAGTAACAAACATCCAAACATCTAAACATCCAAACATCTCAACATCCAAACATCTAAACATCCAAACATCTAAACATCCAAACATCTAGACATCCAAACATCTAAACATCCAAACATCTTAACAAACTTTCACATCTTCTATACATCTATCTATACCATGGGTTCCGAACCTAGGGGTAATTACCCCCGCGGGGGTAAAACAGTAATTCTATGGGGGTAACAGTGGTGATGCCTAAAAAGATGAATACACAATAAAAATAATGATTTTATGTATAAAATAAAATATCAATGTAAATACCTAGGTAGGTACGCGGCATCGCGATCTCTCTTGTTCGTAAAATCTCAGTGAAGCATGGAGCTAGAAGGTGTTCCCTCAACCATGGTGCGAGCCATGCTCTCCAGCGGGAGTAAGTGGGACTGCGCCGCCTCTTTCTGCGAGCAGGTTATGCTCGAGAAGGAGGCGGCGGGCCGGGTGAGCGAGAGAACTCTCCCACCCGAGTTCCGCAGTCGGCGGCCTGGGCGCCGCCGACGTGTCTTCGCCGAGGACTATCGGCCTCCATGACCGGGGGTCTGAGGACGGAGGGTCACTCACCGTCCTTACAGAAGCAGGCTCATGACGGCAGCGTGACGTGAGCAACCCACGCACGCCCCCCCCCCCCCCCTTAGAAGCGGGACCACACCCAAAACCCACCAAAGACGCGGGATAGCACCCGAACCACCCCCTGGGCGAGGCCGCAATGGCGTCCAAGGTCTGTTGGGAGTCCTGGGACATCCTTCCGAGGGCTTCCCCGGGGCTACTAACTGTAGGCTGTTTGGCGTTACGTGAGGTTTTTTAGTCGGTAGAAGTCCGGCATAACATCCATGAGGATTTTCGCTCACGTTAAACAAAAATAAAAAAAAAGGTGTTTCCTCAACTCCGAGCACTAGAAACACTTTGGCGAAAAACAGCTACAGAATACACAATCATTGCTAATAGAGCTCTGAGCATGTTGATACCGTTTGCTACCATTTGTAGTTACGAGAGCGGATTTCTCAACTCTGGTAACATTGAAAACAAATCCAGAAACTGTATGAACGTGGAGCGTGGTATCAGATGCGCATTGAGCGTTCATCGTTTTTCGCACAAAGAAAACCGCGTCAAAAATTGGTCCGTCCGAAATATCCGTCGTGGATGCCATGCCGGACTCTTACCGAATAACAACCACCGCTCCTTATTTACTGCCTATGGTTGGGAGCCCCGGGTAAGTCCTCGGAAGGATGACCCCAGGATTCCCAACAGACCTTGGCTACCACTGCTGCCTCGCCTAGGGTTTTTGGGAGGTTGTAAAACTATCACGTTACGCTGTAGTCTTGGGCCTGCTTCTGAAAGGACGGTGATCAGACCCCTACCATCCTCAGTTCCATGGAGATGGAGGCCGATAGTCTTGGGCGAAGACACATCTGCGGCGCCCCCGCCGCAGACTGCGGAAGTCGGGTGGGAGAGTTCTCTCCCGCTCCCTACCCACAGTCTCTTTCAGGAGCACGACTTGCTTACTGAAAGAAGCAGCGGAGTCCCACTTACTCCCGCTGGAGATCATCGCTCACACCATGGTCTCTAGCGAGAAAATGTCAACTTCCAGACCTGAGTTCCTCACCACTAAATTTCACAGTCTGCGGCAAGGGCGCCGCAGACTGCGGAATTCGGGTGGTAGAGTTCTTTTCTGCTCCCTCCCCGCCGCCTTTTTCAAGAGCATGACCTGCTCGCAGAAAGACGCAGTGGTGTCCCACTTACTCCCACTGGAGTTTGTCTCCAGCAAAAAATTGTTCACGTCCAGTCCTGCCACGAGGACCTGGCGCTATTGTTTCCACTCTGTGTCCTCCCTGCGTTCACTCGCAGTGCTGACACTCAGCCGTGGTTTCCATGTGTCCCCATGAGATCGTGCGGTAGGTAACCTTATCACCCTGACGTCTATTACCTTCTGGGCTTCTGCAGGCTAAGTAGTCTAGCTGCATTGCGGGCCGTCAAAGTTTCTGCTCAAACGGGGGCCCCGTATAGGGATAGAAGTAAAGTACTCAGCACGAGGTACTGCAGGGAGCGTTGGGTCCTCTCATATTGGGCAACAACCGTGAAAATGCGGCTGTTTTGGGACAATACTTCAGAAGTGGTGTGTGAAGTTCCATCGGCCATCGAGTACGAGCCCCAGATACTTCATCGAGGGCTCGTTGAAGATGCTGACGCTCCCTACCAGTATGCTGGATCCCGCAGGTGGCCCTTTTCAAGGTCCGTGAAAGCTCAGAACCTTGGATTTGTGTAGGGCGTCCTTAAAATCCAGCCGCCGTATTCGACCTACAACTTGAGCAACACCTGCCGTGGACTTTAGGGCTGCGTCTCGGTGCGTTGCTCCTCGCGCGTCACTAGCAACGGGCCGCGCAGCATCCAATCATATCTGATGTTCCACAGAAGCAGTCCTAGGAACGATCCCTGCTGAACACTGCCAAACGGGCCTTAGCCAAGTCAGGAAATCTATGGCCTTCTGTAAAAAAAGATAAGCCCCGACAATTCAACGGAGGTAAGGAGGCACTCCGTGATAAATAAGCGCCTCCTTAACGCAGCTCCAGGCCAAATTGTTGAAGGCGTTGGCGATGTCAAGAGACACCGCCATCACCACGTCTACTTTCCACGCTTTCCGGACCTAGAAAAACGGACCTGGCGAAGAGGTTCATCCGCTGAGTTGCTAGGGTACCACAGGCAGACACACTTATAACTATAACACCCCTCGTTTTTCGTCGGGGGTCAACTAACTTAATGATGGTGACAAAGCGGTATTCTAAATATGCATTTTTTTAGAATAAGGACATTTTTTCTTGCCTGTATTGCTTTCTTAATTTTTTTTTATTTGGGGGTAAAATCTGTTTCACTAACATGTGATAGGGGTAACAGCTCTGAAAAGGTTAGGAACCAATGATCTATACGTATAATAAAATGATAGAAAAGTCAAAACTGTACATTGAAAATATATAAAAAAAATACTCGCCGGGTGTTCAACATAAGATACCGAAGCCGTAAATATAGTTAGAAATTTTTTTGTGTTTGCTTTGCTTTGTCCGGAAGGATCTCGAAAGATTTAATTCAAATTTTGCACAAAAATATTAACTAGGGGTAGGGTCTTCGAATAGGCTATATTTTATCACGCTACATATCCTAGGGGCTAAGCAGAGAGCAATCAAATTGGCATTATAACATAATTTTCACGCGTACGAAGTCGCGGGCAACAGCTAGTTTATAATATTAGTAGGAAGTAGGATACTAGGATTATATTTATGTTTAGTAAAAATGCCTACGTAACAACCGATGAAAATCTAACTGCATATAATCCTTTTCTTTTTGTTTAACGTGAGGGAAATTCCTCATGGATGCTATGCCGGACTCCTACCGACTAAAAAACCCCACGTAACGCCCAACAGCCTATGGTTGGGATCCCCGGGGAAGCACTCGGAAGGATGTCCCAGGAGGACACTGCATCATATTATCCTTTCACAACATATTAGAGAACATATTGAATCACAACAATATACCTATCGTTTCATTCGTTCGTTTTGATCTGGTTACATCTGGTCCAGTTGTCGTTTGATTTTAAGCAGCAACATTGAAAAGACCTATTGGTATTGGTAGAAGCTATGGCTCCTACTGTTTTTCTTACCAATCCTTACAAGGATTCCTGTGTAGGTCTGCTGACAAGTTAGCAGCAGTTGTATCAGCTACAGATGTAAGTACCAATTGCCATACCCAAAGGGTATAAACGGGTCAATATTACGGAGGCTGTCCGTCTGTCTATCACCGGTCACCAGAGGGATCTCATGAACGGTGCGAGATGAAATTTTTACAGATTATGTATTTCTGTAGCTACTTGCCAACAAAATCATATAATCCCTACTTCTCTACTAATATTATAAATGCGAAAGTAACTCTGCCTGTCTTATGTCTGTCTGTTACGCTTTCACGTCTAAACGGCTGGAGCGATTGAGATGACATTTGGTATAGGGATAGTTCGAGGCCCTGGGAAGGACATAGGCTACTTTTTTACCTACTGCGCAAAAGGAAGGTTAGGATTTTACGCGAAAACGACTTCTACGCGGTCGAAGCCGCGGGGAACAGCTAGTAAAAACATAAAAAAGAGGGGTGCCAATACAAACAACGTAAATTGTTAGCGGTTTTCTGGTACAGAACCCTCTATGCGCGAATCCGACCCGCACTTGGCCGGCTTTACTTATACCTTTCCCGAGGGTAATTCCAAACAGTCACCTGCTAGAGACTAGACACATTGAAACCTAAACTATTTCCTAGCAGCTGAAACTTAGAGCCCATAAAATGCTAATAAAAAAACTCTGCAAAACTCAGTATAATCCCAAAGCTGTCGCCATAAAACATCTAGTGCCGATTATGCCATAAATTATAATAAAATTGTCGATGGTAGAACAAAAAGGTTCAACCACAATGCGTGGACGTCATTTGAATCTCATGAGCGCAAGGTGGATGCGCACGCGCCATCACACCTGCCCAGTCAATGTACTCATTCAGATTGGTACAAATGATTGTATCGTTTCATTTATAGTTCTGTCTGTAGGTTAATTATTATTTGTTGGATTAATTTTAAATGTCTCAAAGGTGGTTTAAGTTCTGGCTCTTAATCTTATCGTAGCGTGTAGCGTCGGTTGCTTCAAAGAGTTGCACTTTGACTCAAATGTAGGTATCATTGTATTGCAATGCTTATACGTCAGATGTCCCCGTTGGGAGAATAAGTTAGACCCAAGAATCGATTAAGACTGGCGTAGTATGTCCCAATTCCATTCAAATCCCGTTTTCTTTGCCGTTGGTGTCCGGGTTCGACTTAAAAGCAAGGTCATTGACACCGTTCAAATTTCTTAGGCCGAGATTAATAAATCAATGCCTCTCCCAATTTTAGCAAAATTCTGTTCTACTGCACCTTTTCTTGGGTGATCGTCCATTAAGCTAATAACCTTAATGTTGACGAGGTCATCAGCGGTTTAAAGCTGAATCTAAGAAAAATGATCGCAAAACTGAAATCCTAAGATAGGTAGATAGTAGATGCTACTACTACTAAAATCCTAAGACTGTATCTTCCGCATCCAGTACCCAGCGAAATTTTCATGATTGTCTGTCCATCTGGCGGGTATGTCCTACCTTACCTACGCGATCTCCAGTGGAGTAGAGAACGCGACTTGACTTGACTAACGTAGGATGCATTGCATAGGTATTGTATGACTTCTCCATCAGTCGTTTCTAAACTGAAATTAAGAGAAAATAATCACAAAACCACACAAAAAACGCACTGCATAATATGGGCCATTAACAAAAACCGCATCATAAGTTAACACTAAACTTGCGCGCGCGCATGACTCACAGTCTGCGAAGGGAAGATTAATTTAAAAATATTCAAGTACAAGTGACAATGTGAGTCAATTCAGTTGATTCATTTATTGTCTGCCATCTAGATGTTTTATATATAAACATTAATATTATCATAATAACATGTACAGACAGACATTCTTTATAGGTTTTTCACCTTGCCGTACTAGGTCGGTGTTTTCTCTTCTAGAGTAGGTATAGCTTTTGGAACTATTGTTCAAATTCTATACGTTAGCGCAGTGAAGAACCATAGCGTCCTTGGCTGCCTTCTGCCGAATAAATCAAAGCAAGTGTTCTGAAGAGCTCTCAACCTGATCCCCCTTTCCTTTCCGAACCCGAACATCGCGTGCCGGGCAGAGATGCCACTCATACACAGTGAAGAGAGTCTTTGCCAGAACAGAGCGTTTCAAAAGTTCGTTTCTCTGCAGCTCTGTCGAACTATAAAAACCTGACAAGTTCTGCCCGCACACGTGTGCTCCTCATCTTACATCCCGGGTTCTTCAAGCGGAACTTGAAGCGGCACATCACAGGGCCGAGATGCCACTCATACACAGTGGAGAGAATCTTCGCCAGAACCGAGCGTTTCAAAAGATCGTTCCTCTGCAGCTCTGTCGAACTATAAAAACATGGAATGATCTACCCGCACACGTGTTTCCCTCATCTTACAATCCTTAGTTCTTCAAGCGGAGCTTGAAGAGGCACATCACAGGGCCGCCAACTTGAAGACCACTGTCAGAAGTCTTACGGACTGTGAGAGTGGCCCCGGCAAATTTTGAAAATACTAGTGGGCAAATGAGACAGACTCGCGCGCAGAGGGTTTCGAACCAAAAACCTGCAAAAAAACACGTTTGTTCTATGTAATACGTGTCACACTACAAACTATCTGGAGTAAAGGTCCTGTCCTGGTCTGTAAAACCAGAAAAATAGGGGGGATTAAGGGGGGCTTCCATATAATAAACGTGATTGTTGTTGTGTCTACGATAACCGGTTTTAATCAACCGAACCTTATACGTGTCACCTCAGCAGTAATAAAACGTGTTTAAATTTGAATATCAGACGACATAAAAATCATACCAAACTATTTCTAAAGCAATAACAATTACTGATAAATCGCCTTTCGAGCAAATGCCTCACTCAGCTTGATAATTCTTTTTTTAAATTTCCTGCACTAGTTGCTAAGACACCCTCACACTCACACCGGTGTTCATCAGGCGCCTAGATCTAAATAGAGGTGGCCAGTACGAACGTCAGCTGTCGACCACCTGTCTCGGTCATGTACGGATTTGAGGGCATTCACCCTGCGATACAGCCTCTAGGGTGTTTTTTTTTTAATTTAATGTTTATAATCTATATTTATGTTTGGTTTTATGGGTATGACTAGTTTTTGGCTAGTGAGGTATTTCCAAGATCGTTTCTAACAGAAACTGTGTCTGGGATGAAAGACTTATCTCTGTTTATCAAATTTTATTCAAATTGATTCAGGTGTTAGAACTACAAAAGCTGTTTAGGATCGGCAGCGCGAGGGTGGCGCCTCCGGTGTTGGCTACGGTGACCACCAGTCCTTTTGGTGGGCCGTATGCTTGTCTGCTACTTTAGTGATATAAAAAAGGCAAAGACGGTAGCATATTTCCTCACCCCTCAAAGAAGTGGGATAGTACACAACTGTTCCTTCCCAAAGAAGCGGGATCTTACCAGAACCCCTCCGAGTGGCATTCAACCCAAACTCGAAAACGACGAATGATTACCTTAGTACTTCATCTGTATTAATTTTTAGTGGATAGGTATTATTGCCCCCCCCCCCTCTTGGCCGCAAGGGTAGCCATAGGTCTGTTGGGAGTCCTGGGACATCCTTCCGAGGGCTTACCCGGGGCTCCTAACCGTAGGCTGTTGGGCGTTACGGGAGGTTTTTTTAGTCGGTAGGAGTCCGGCATAGCATCCATGAAGGATTTGCCCTCACCTTAAAAAAAATTGTAATTGTGTTTAAATTTAAGGCTGTTGTTATCCTGAATAAATAAAGATAAAATACTCGGGACAGATTGCAGATTAAGTCTGTGTCAAGGTCCCAGTGGTCATCCTTCCGAGAGCGTACCCGAGACACCCAACCGTAGGCTGATGATCGAGCACCGTGTTGTTTAAGCCAGTATGAGTTCGGCGATTGGCAAGACGTTCAGCAGACTTAACAGGTTCGCCAGTTGAATGTGTTGCACTCTGCTGCTTGATGCAGCTCAAAAAGTTATCAAGGAGAGATAATATAATACAATGCTGTTATATTACCCTCCCGTATATAAACTCAATCAATAAAATCAGCTTATCACAGTCCACTGCTGAATGTAGACCTCTTTTAATTTTCGCCATAACACTCATCGTACCGTGCTCTCACTTTGGGATGAACGTACAACTCTTATTTATTTTTTGTGTGGCAATTCGTCATGGAAGCTATTACATGGACTCTTACCGATTAAAACCACACGACCCCTACCACTGCCTACATTCTGGAGCCTTCGGAAGGATGTCCCAGACAAGAGAGTACAACGCTGTTCCGACAAATTGGCACAGGATTTGGTTTCGAGACTTTCTTCTCTTCACCATGAGAACATTCGTTGATCAGTAACTGCACCACTTGTAGGTAACACTGGCTTGAGTCCCGAAGGTCTCGGTAGAACCCTACTGCACCCAATAACCCGTATATTACCTCCAGTGTAACATTATTTCTAATCATCTGACATTTGTATTAAAATATTATCATTCTTATGCAAATGCATTCATTAACGAGCCCAATCAAGGAGATCAGGACATATTGGAATGACCCTGTCCAAATTAAGGTCTCTGTGTCAAAATACGGTAGATTTTGACGAAAACAACAGGTGTCAATACAGATGGAGACTAACTAACGACAATGTTGCCAATTTCTGGCTAATAACCGCGCACAGTTTACCCTAAATTTGGGAAATATAATTGTCCTTACTATATACTATATAAGTAATATTATAAACGCGAAAGTTAGTGAGTATGGATATATGGATGTTTGTTACGTTTCACCCTCTAACTAACGGCTGAAGAGATGTGTCGGGAGTCCTGTGGTTCTTCTACGAGGGCGTAGCCTCCCTGATAGTAGGTAGGTAGATGGGGCACCGTGTGGTTTTAGTAGGAGTCCGGCATGGCTTGAGATGATGAACAAAGTCTGTGTCTGGAGCTCTGAATGCCTCGGGAATCCCAGCCGTAGGCATATAGTAGGGAACTTGTAGTTTTAGCCAGTAGGACTCCCGAATGAGATGGCAATCATGAGGATCACGTAAAAAACGACTTAAGAGATCTGGCTGAAATTAGTACAGGGATAGAATATAGTCTTAAATAAGACATTAGGCTACTTTTACTAGCCCCCATAGACGAGGCCGCAGTGGTAGCCGTGGGTCTGGTGGAAGTCCTGTGGGGTATCCTTCCGAAGGCTTACTCGGACTCCCAACCGTAGGCTGTTAGGGGTTAGGGTTAGGCTGTTGTATACATGAGGTTTTTAGTCGGTAGGAGTCGGCATAGCATCCATGTAGGATTTTAGGAAAAGAAATAAAGGCTACTTTTACCTCCGGAAAAGGTTCCCATGGGACGCAGAACGGGAACAAAATTAAAACGGATCGATATCTTCGAGAGTTACTTTCCATCTTAAACTCATAATCCAATTTAAGTCGAAATCCTTTAGCACAAAAACAAAGTTAAGGTAGCGATCAGCTGTGCAGCAGGTTGTTGTGTCTGTGTGCGTGTTACGCAAGCTTGTGTGTGTAGAGACAGATGCTGGGAACATCTGCCGGCGACGCGTGCGCAGAGAGAGGATCGAGAGGTCTTGATATTTGCGGTCAATTGACTTACCTGTTCGTGTTGTAAACAACTGGACTTTTGTGTTGTATTTGATTACAGGTAGGTATTTCAGACTT
The DNA here is from genome assembly GCA_933228765.1 of Miltochrista miniata. NCBI lineage: Eukaryota > Metazoa > Arthropoda > Insecta > Lepidoptera > Erebidae > Miltochrista > Miltochrista miniata. The sequence continues at coordinate 12,864,645 of OW121769.1, forward strand.
TTTGTAAGAGTAAGTTCTTTGGGAGTGAGACCAACCTTAGAGTGATTAATTTCCTCAACTTGATTAACGAACGAGGCTCAAATGATGATGCCCAATAGAGTTTAAGTACTATACGCTCACCATGGTGTGGTGGTAGGGCTTCGTCCCTGCTTATCACCAAAGGCAGGGCCGCGCCGATGACAGGGTGGATGAGGTGGATCCGTAAAGTCCAAGACAACATCAACAGGTAATCAAGGTGCTGAACACATACTTACTCCAAAAGTCGGTACCGAAAGTTGTAATTGGATCCAACCTTTTAAAGACCCTGTATGACAAACACTTTGATTCGTACCCCTATTAAAGTACTAGCCCCAGGGTTCCGCTAACGTATTGGAAGTGCTCTCAAACCTATTTCCCATAGGAACTAAACTAAGAGTTTTTTCCCGGGAACAACTCTTAATTCCAATGGGACGAGATACCCAAATCCTGGATTAGACATAATTATGTAATCCATGGTCTACAATTTCAGCAAAATTGGTAGGTGAGCTTGAGTAATCCTGACGGTTATATATTAAAATACCAGAAATCAAAATGCCTTTACTTAAAATGCATTACACCAAAATACCCGATTTCGAAATAGGTACCTTAACATTCAAAATACCTTATTTCAGTACACCTTACCGTAAAATGTCTAAATTTAAAATACAAATAATTATTATATCAGAATTCAAAATACAAATTTTCAAATATCCATAATTTAAAAAACCGAAAATAGAATACAATGTGTCACTGTCACTCACACGTTTTGTTATTTGGCTTTAACTTATTAACACGCCCCCCCCCCCCCCACCAAAGTGAAGCCGCAGTTGTAGCCGTAGGTCTGTTGGTCCTTGGGTATCCTTCTGAGGGCTTACCCGGGGCTCCAACTGTAGGCTGTTATGTAGGATACGTGTGGTTTTTAGTCGGTAGGAGTCCGGCATAGTATCAAAGTAGGATTTACCTCATGTTAAAACACTTTGATTCAGAGTTACAAAAGTACTACAGTGGGCCAACGAAAAATCAAAAAAAAAAACCACGAAGGCTAAGGCGGGAGCTCCGCTTCGCTTCGCTCCCGCCTTAGTCTTCTAACCTAACCTATCCGAGTCGGGATACTCTGAGTCGGGGTGTTAACCATTCACAGATATATAGCATCCATGTAGGATTTAAATCATGTTAAAAAAAGGTATTTTGTGTTTGAACATTTTAGGATAAGGTATTTGATAAATTTATTTTTTGGGTTTCGGTTATTCGACCGTAAGGCATTTTAAATTATTTATATTATAAATATTTGCCTTTTGAATATTGATATTTCGATATCGGGTATTTTGGGCTACGATAACTTGAGTTAAGGCATTATAATTTCTGGTATTGTGACGGTATACCATCTTGACATCTTCTTCGTCATCAAACGTTCAAAGTAATATTACGATGGAGTAGGATAGATTCAGATAAAACAATAAAAGTATCAAGTTCGTTAAGTTTTTGTTTCACACCGGTCAGCTGCTAGCAGACCGCGCGCGCATCTCGCGTCTGCCTGTCTGTACGGGCGGCGAGCTGTGAGGCTGTAATCGCGTGACGCTCAAGTTATAAGCTGAGGCGGGAACAAAGTACACCTGGCGCGGCGGCGGTAAAATACCAGGCTTTTCGCGCCTTAACAATCTCTCATTTCATCCCCTATTTCTAGATCTTGCAAGATTTTTTTTACTATAAAGGACCAACCAAATTTTATCAGAATCTGTTTAATGTTTCAGACATCAAAGCACAACTGACAAACCGAGCTACTTTCGGTTTTTAATATTAGTAGGGGGTATCTTTCAATTCACACGATTTCATCGTGATCACGCAGTAGTAGAGTCTGCTAGCCATCTATTATTTTAAAGAAAGAATATTTTTTTATGAAATTCACTTTTAAACGGAGGTACCGAGCAGTTTCCAGCTAAAGAAGTAGATAATACGAGAGAATAAAAAATACGTTTCCATTTCAAAGAAAAACACATTAAAATATAATCGCTTCCTCTTATGCCTGTACCATCCGCCAATGAGTCAGCCGCGACGCCATTGACCGTGGAATCTCGCTATAATTACAGACAGACACATCTCGAGCGCACGCGACAGACAACTCGCTTGCGCATTACTGCAGTTATGTCAACGTTATCGCGACTTAATTATAATACTTGTTACTGTAGGTCATTGTTGCTGTTATTAGATCGTTATTCTCTTATAACAATGCTATTTGTGAAAATATCGTATTATGCAGTAATAAATTGTAACTAAAGTCAATTTTTTAATTATACGAAGTAAAGTGACAGCAACTAATGTCACTTCTTCATAGAAAAAGCAAGAAGTGACATTAGTTGCTGTCACTTTACTTCGTATAATTAAAAATTCGACTTTAGGCACTACGGTCACTTGACGTTAGGAGCCCGAAATGACATCTATAAGGATTTCCTGTTACTTAACAGGAAATCCTTATAGATGTCATTTCGGGCTCCTAACGTCTAAAGTCACACGGTGCTCTCCTATCTGCCTACGGCTGGAGTCCCGTGTCCCCGGGGCCCCTCTCTGAGACACGGAAGTTACGAAAATCTCTATAATCGATCGATTTTTTTTTTCACGCAAAGGCATACATGAGCGTGGTCTGCATCCTTGCGGACGGTACTGAGGCGATTCCGGTACCTAATGTAGATGCAGGCGGTATTAGAGATCATTCCACGCGTTCGTCAAGAACGCTTGGTCGAGAAGCTACAAGACTAGGACAAGTTCTGATGTTAATGAGTTTTTACTCATTAACATCAGATCTTTTTTAAAGAACAAATCTTTTTTTAAAGATTTCATCAACCAGAGCGTCTAATAAAAAGAATCCATTTTATTTTTCACGCAATAATTGAAGAAAAGGTTTGTTTAAGTAATTGAAAGCATAGATCCTAGAGCGACGAGGCAGAACTAACTTTTTTCGATAGCACGGGCCACAGGATGTCGCTTGATCGATTTCTTCGTCACTTCCTATAATTGAGACAAGACGTCCTCTTATTAACACGCTTATAATAGCTTCACTTGTAACTATGTATGTAAGAAAATCTTGGAATGTTAATTTGACCCACTTCCCGTCCTTCGATCAGGCAAAAATTTTGCACACGCTCTGAGTTTTGATGACAATACATGACTAGCTAAAAAACGTCATTACAAATCCAATATGGCGGCCTCCCCAAAATGGGGGACTGGCTGTTTGAAATCCACCCCCATGATATGATTATCGAATGAAAGGGTTTGCTGTCAGGAATACAAAAAAAAATGTCACGTGATTTAAATCCAATATGGCGGACAGGCTATTTGAAATGCACCTCCATGATATGGGTAATGGGTATCAAATGAAAGGGTTTGCTGTCAGGAATACGAAAAAAATAGTCACGTGACTCAAATCCAACCGTGTTTTCTAGTTTTTTAAACTATTATAATTATTTTTAAAACTAACTTCCCTGCTTTTTCATTGCTCTAGTCATTTGACAGAAAACTTGAAAAGTATTCAATCTTAATGTTGGAGGTTCGACGCAAATGTTCATCTTTAGGATTCCTTACCCAACGGGTAAAAATCGGGACCCTATTCATGAGACTTCGCCGTCTGTAAGTCTGTCTGTCCGTCATGAAGCTCTATCTCATGAACGGTGATAGCTAGAGAGCAGGAATAATCACAGATTAAAATAGACATTCAAGGGGGGCTCCCAAACAACAAATGACGATTTTTTGTCGTCTTTTGGTACGGAACCCTCCGTGCGCGAGTCCGTATCGCACTTGACAGGTTTTATTACGTTAAGAAATCCCCACGTGTGACTAAAACCAAAGGTTCCTACATATCTGCCCAGCGCGGTACACCTCAGGATTCCTTTCAGACTTTAGCTGAAGTCTAAAAGCATATGATCATATTATTACCTATTATAAATGATATTATATTACATTATTATTATATTATTATTTTATTATATTATATTATATTTTTATTATATTATTTTATTTGATATTATATTATTATTATATTTCATATTATTATCATATTATTATGAAGCATATGCTTAGCGTCACTTAAATGTCCAGGTGGTATCTGACTGCTTTGGGGGTTGGTTCCATGATAGTATCACCGTGGTTGGGGTGTTATCCCGCTTTTTTAAAACTTGAAGTCTGCTTCTGTAAGAATGGAAAGCAGCGAGTTCGTTTTAAGGAATTTACCTCTAAAATTAAATTCTACCCATATTATTAGCAGTGTTTAATATATATTAAACTCTGCTATTTAACATTTATTTCTACTAGGTACCTATGTTATTAGTATGAAAGTTTTTTTAAGCAATTTGACTAAAATTTGGTACACAGAAAGCTGACTCTTTAGATAAACACACAGGCTATTTAGATATTTTATCCCTTAAGTTCGTTTGGGAAACGGTAGTCCGAGAGCTGGCACGAATTTTTGGGTAGGTATTTGAGGCAAGCTGAAAGCTTGTCAGATACCTCTCCTACTATATCCCAACTCGGAATTGCAGACCTGGCTGGTGAGTAGCGGGGCTAAATCAACCCCTAAATTTTTAAAAATATATTTTTTTTTTTCCAAAAAATATATTTGAGGCACTACGCAATTTATATATGTTGCAGTGTAATACTTAATGAATACGAAAAAAAATAAGCCAGATAATTTAATCGGGGTTTTAACATTGCCAGACGCGTGCAAAAATATTTTGCAAAAAATTATAAAAAATGTTTTTGAGGCAGCTTGAAATTTTAATGGAGCGTTATTTATAAGTAAAAAATAAGATTCCCAAAAAGACAGATCTTTTCGGTGGGGCTTTCTACCTGCCAGGTGATCAAACAAATAATGAATGGGTACGAGCCTGTAGTGCTATAGACAAGCTGTAGTGTGAGAGAGAGAGCGCATAACGACAGCTGTCTTCGTTCTTGCTTGCCACGTTACTATTGGCTCTGGCGAGGCCACGTGACTTACAATAACCCATGAGGTTTAAATTTATTTCATCAAAAACAATACAGATATCACTTAAAATATTAGGATTACAGTAATTCAGTCATTGTAGGCACATATAATATTTTCTTTTTCTATATCAAAGTAATAAAAGCAGTACAATCGTTAATATCTTACAATTCATGGTTTTACTTACACTTGACTAAAGTAATGGAATACCTATCAGCTACGGCAAGAAGTTGTTACAGTGTATTATCAGATCCTTGTCTGAACTAGGATGTAAATCCTGTGTCTCAGACGTTCATCTGACTAAGCAAACAAGAGAGCACATTATAATACTAATAATATATAATAATAATATATACTAGTAATATATAATATATAATTTATTATTATTCCTATTCCGAAATATGTTTAATTATGTAATTTTAAACATTTAAAAAATTAAAAGATAAATAAAATAAAACGGGTTGTATAAAATATAGAATAAAATTAGTTTGACCAAATTATAAGTAGGTTCCTACATTTATATTAACTCAATATCTCTAAAATATTAATAAATGAATAGAATTTATTTCAATTTTATTTTATACTTGAAATAATTGTACTACTGGAGAGTTATTATATTTTTATAAACCTGGTTTTGCGAATTTTTATTTTAATTATTGCTTTTTTTAATACATAACGTCCATAAATCAATACAATCTCTTTTATGCAAAATGTTTTTAGTAGAAATTCAGAAAATTTAATATTTTTAACTCCGAAATTTAAAACAAAAACAAAAAAACAAAAAAGTGTTTTATTTCACAAAAATGGTGACATTGATTATTACACACTAAGGTCTAATTGCGTAAACAATTACATTAAATGTTGAAATTTTAACTAGAAACCTCATGGGTCGCACGTGGCTTCGCCAGAGCTAATAGTAACGCGGCAAGCAAGAACGAAGACAGCTGTCGTTATGCGCTCTCTCACACTCCAGCTTGTCTATAGCACTACAGGCTCGTACCCATTCATTATTTGTTTGATCACCTGGCAGGTAGAAAGCCCCACCGAAATGATCTGTCTTTTTGGTAATCTTATTTTTTACTTATAAATAACGCTCAATTAAAATTTCAAGCTGCCTCAAAAACATTTTTTATAATTGTTTGCAAAATATTTTTGCACGCGTCTGGCAATGTTAAAACCCCGATTAAATTATCTGGCTTATTTTTTTTCGTATTCATTAAGTATTACACTGCAACATATATAAATTGCGTAGTGCCTCAAATATATTTTTTGGGAAAAAAAAATAATATTTTTAAAAATTTAGGGGTTGATTTAGCCCCGGTACTCACCAGCCAGGTCTGCAATTCCGAGTTGGGATATAATAGGAGAGGTATCTGACAAGTTTTCAGCTTGCCTCAAATACCTACCCAAAAATTCGTGCCAGCTCTCGGAATACGGGTGCGGGAAAACTTCACAACATTTCTATAATAATGTATTTTCGCAGTCGAGAAATAATGGCGATATCTTTTTTTAGACAGTGGTCAGAGGAACGAGGATGCAAGGTATTCGCTACATTATTCTGCGGACTTCAAGATCTTAAAAACCCAAATTCACTTGCAATTGTTGCACCTGCTGACCCTGAAGTATTGATTCAGAGGTTGAGGAAGTAAGGCGGCTGTTCAACTGTTCGAACACCAAGTTCTCCTATGAGCCCAAAAAGAAGCAAAAAAAATACACTCACAGCAGACCAGCAATGCATGTAAGATTTGGTAGCAACAGTGAAGAGGAGGAGGAAGATGGATGTCAAAAATCGATGCAGAATCTCCAAGTGGTTACCGACCTTCATCAGAATCTATTGTTGAAAACTGAAAGAAGATCCGTGGAATAATTTAAAAGATCTAAGCGAATAGAAAGCGAATACGTTTTCATTAAAAACATTTTTTTTCTATTCTGAGGAAAATCCTACATGGATTCCTACCGGACTCCTACCAACTAAAAACCACACGTATCCTACCCAACAGCCTACGGTTGGGAACCCCGTGTAAGTCCTTGGAAGGATACCCCAGGCCCAGGACAGATCAGTGGAGTAGTAAAAGATCTAAGCGATTAGATAGTCAAATCGTTTTCAATACCGACTATGTAAAGATGTCGCTCAATATTAATAAATAGATTGATGTATCAATTTGATAATATCTTTAACCTCTTCTGACCCAACCTTTCACCTCTTATAAATCAACCTGACCGCATCGAACGGTCCACAATTCGGCAGCTATCTGGCTGTCTACTGAGAACAATGTGATACGACAAAAAATGTAAAAAAAAAACTGGAGAAATTAACGGAACAGAGTAAAAAAGTTACAACAGATGCTGACAAAGGCTGTACAGGTAGAGACTCAAGTCCATTGATAGTTTTTTTTTATGCAGAGTATACATTTTTATGTTAATGTCAATATTTTTTGTTCGATCGATAAGGCAAAATAGGAATTTCGTAGTTTTCGAGGACTCAGCCGACTTCATTGTTTTTTCTAAAGTAAGTCTGTACTGTTATTGGTAAACAATTTTATTTACCTAAAAACTGGCTGTAGAAACGACTCCGTGAAAGAAGTGCTATAAGTTTTTTTCTTCCAAATCCTTTTCTCACAAGCTCACAAGCCTTAATGCCTTGTAATTTGACAGAAAATTTACTTAGAAGCCCTAATCTTGACGTTCACGCGTGTAACTTCGTGACCTACACGAAAACCTAGGTTTCTTTTCTTCTCTTCGCTATAACCTCATTAGTCAGCACTAATCAGCCATCGAACAAAAAAACAAAAAACAAATCTTTCCTCTATATAATATTAGTATAGATAAATACTTGCCTTTTGACTATTGATATTTCGATTTCGGGTATTTTGGGCTACTATATTTTGAGTAAAGGCATTATAATTTCTGGTATTGTGACGGTATACCATTTTTTCATGTTTGTTACTTAATCACGCTCTATTTTTTCAACGGATTGAGCTAAAATTTTGTGCAGGGATACATTATAGTCTGGAATAACACATAGATTGTTATCTCGAGAATAAGTTCCCATAGGATACGGAAATGAGCAAATTTCCATAGAGGCGGGGCACCAGTTAGTATTTTAATAAGAAATTTTTAATAGCACTTTACTTCATGACAGTACCGGAAGTACGTCGATCCGATGCCGGCACGAGCTAAATTGGTAAAAAGCGTTCGATTGTTAAATTCATCGCTATTCATAGACGAAGAAGGGACCAATGGGTGTCGAAGACTTCTTTTTTCAGATCATTGCTGATGATTTAAATTGAGAATCATTTTTTACTCAATTACCAAGAAAACAGGTGCTATAGGGTTCCTTTTTTTTAATTTTTAGTGATTGTTAAGTTCACATTGGTAACTGATGTACCTATGCAAGCATGTGATCTCTACCGAGTAGGTACGAGGTAACATAGTATCATAGACTACTTAACTCAAATTCAAACTCAAAAAACATTTATTTCGCATAATCCTAATACATGGGCACTTGCGACACGTCAATGAATACAATGCAAATAGTAGCACCAGTTCGGAACGCGGCCCGCTTGAGAAGAACTGGCAAGAAACTCGGCGGGCTATTCTTTTTGTGCACTACATATTTACAATAAGTAGATACATACTATAAACTAAAACTCCATCAGTAGAGCAAGCAGATCACTTCCAGGCTTCCTTATCAATCAAATAATCGTCAATTGTATAGTAGCCCCTGCAGCACAATTTACTTTTTATACACTTTTTAAACTTAATTAGGGGCATGCTTTTAATTTCGTTTGGAAGCCTGTTGTAAAAACGTATACAGTTACCCAGGAAAGAATTACTGACTTTGTTCAGTCTACAATGATAAACGGCAAGGTTGTTTTTATGTCTGGTGTTCACATTGTGTCTATCGCTTAACTTAGTAAAACTAGACATTTTTTTCTGAACATACATAAGATTTTCTAAAATATATTGTGATGCCACAGTCAGAATATTTAATACTTAAGTTATTCCAGACTATAATCTATCCCTAAACCAAGTTTCAATCACATCCGATCAGCCGTTGGTGCGTAAAAGAGTAACATAGATTCAGACACCACAGACTCTTGCGCTTTTTTTTACGGGAGGAAAAATCCTCATGGATGCTATGCCGGACTCCTACCGACTAAAAAACCTCACGTTACGCCCAACAACCTATGGGTCCCGGGTTAGCCCTCGGAAGGATGTCCCAGGACTCCCAACAGACCCACGGCCGCCACTTCGGCCTAGCCTAGGGGAGACTTTTGCGCTTATAATATTTATTAGTACCTACTCTACCTAATTATTATGATCTTTGATATTAGTAAGGATATCAGTTAGGGTTAGGTATAATTATGTATCCTCCATCCACTCTGGGCAATATGCCAGTGTATAGAGCGCCGTATCCTCTGAGCAGCCCAAGCAGTGGCGGCACTCAGAAGTTGGCTCCTGCTGTATGCTTTGTAGGTTCACACCGAAACAACCGTGTCCGGACTCCGGTGAGCACCTGTGTTAGTCGTTAGGAGAGGCAACCATGGCATTTCTCAATCCAACCCTTTAAGACGGGTCTTACCGCCTCGAATATGTCGTGCCCTGCACTTGGTTGGCCAAGTCGCTTCTTCCACTTCTCTATGACCACCTGTCGGTGCTGGGAGCTTTGTCCCTCGATTTCTCGAAGAGAAGGTCTTAGTTCCTGCCTCACCGCCTCTTTGCACCACAGGTTCAGTGCTGCAAGGGCCTCCAGATCCCATTTAGGAGTACCAGATAAGAGGTACGCCGCTTGAAAAGAAACCGTGAGGTATCCTCCAATAATTCTGATATTCAGCAGCCGCAGCGCACACTTGTGTCGTAACCTTACAACGAACAAAACATCTGCTCAGTACACTGTGCAAAATCAACAAAACCGAACAAAGAGCATTAACGATACATAAATTATTAATTTTGAGGCAACGATACATAAAATTATTAATTTTGTGGCAATAAATAATAATATGTAAGATATATAACGATAACATTAACATTATGTAACGATGTGACCACCACTATGCGCTGATAATAATTAATTTTTCGCGAATACAGGATGTACCAACAATATAAACTATATTTTAAAAAACTTATATTTAAAAAAAAATCTACAAAAAGAACGCTTTCTAATTCTCCTTTCGTTTAGCCAGCAAAATGTATAAAACTAAAAAACCAAACTTAGATGCTAAACTTACCTTCTAAAATAAAATTGTAAAATAGAATAGAGAATAGATAGAGATAGAGATGAGAGGATAAAACAAATAAAATACCAACCAAATGCGAGTCGGACTAGCCAACGGCGAAAAACACGTTTCTGGGAGCCTCCCTTTCTTTCCTAATTTTTTTTTTTTGTAATAGCGGCAACTTTCAGCTCTCTGGCTATTCCGGTTCCTGGGACACTGCCTCGTGATGAACAGACGGACGGACGGATGGCGAAGTGTCATGAATTGGGCCTGTATTTACTCTTTGGGTAACAAACCCTCAGATATCCTTATGTCTGTTCGTTCGCCATGAACACAAAACTAATGAACGAAACGAACACGTACATTTAAAATCAACTGCACTCTGTGCCTATGTAGTATTGTCACAATTTTCTGAAAGAACTCTTCTTGTTGATAAGAGTTATCTTTCAGAAAATTGGACGTTTCTGAACCTAAGAACATTTTCTAGCTTTTAAATAGAAAGCTTTTTTTGTAACTTAAAAAGCTGGGGGATGTTTGATGACACATAATAGGTTGACTAGCTTGAAAGGAAGGTATGGGAAAAACCTTAATTAAATTATCCAATGTATTCAGATGAGCTTTGAAAAAATACAATTAATTTGTATTTTCATTTTAAAAGTAACATTTTATTTGGGACATGTAACATTGCAGTTTTATTTTACTTTACCTATTCTTTGAACCAAAATTAAGCATGATACTTTTCAAGGTACCCACACAAACAAGAGTTTCTAACCAAATCAGATTTTTTCTGACATTTTATGTCAATAATGTAAAAAAATCACTAAAATATTAATACACAAAACAACAGCCTGTACCTATAACAAACAAGTGAAACATCTGTCACTACACTTTCACTTGTCAACTACACAAGGGCACACGCAATAAGCGCGTAAGTAACAATTTGGTCAATAGCTGGGTACATACGTTCTTACATTATAATCCCTACTAATATTATAAAACCTACTATCCTACTTACTACTTCCTACTTATTTATAAATGTGAATGTTTGTGAAGATGTTTGGATGTTTGTTACTCAATCACGCTCTAACGGCTGATCGCCTGATCGGATTGGGCTGGAATTTGGTACAGAGATAGCTTATAGTCTGGAATAACACATATGGTTTCTTTTCATCCCGAGAATATGTTGCCACGGGAAGCGGGAACCGGTACCTACCGAATTTCACGCGGGCGAAGCCGCGAGCATCATCTAGTGATTAATATGTTTGGTAGGTAGTTTTACACTCTAACTGCTGAACAAATGTGGCTGAAACTTTGTACAGAGATAGATTATAGTCTGAATTTATATCTCCGGAATAAGTTACCGTGAGATGCGGGAATAATAGAATTCAACTCAGGCGCCAGGCTCAGTGCACCACCTAGTCCATACTAATATTATAAATGCGAAAGTTTGTGAGTGTGGATGTTTGTTACTCTTTCACGCTTGAACGGCTGAACGGATCTGGCTGAAATTTGGTACAGGGATACATTATAGTCTGGAATAACACATAGGCTACTTTTTATCCCGGGAATAAGTTTCCACGGGAAACGGAATTTTACGCGGGCGAAGCTGCGGGCATCAGCTAGTCTATAATAAAATTTTACAACACATTGTACAAAGAATACCTTTTTTTTTTGTTTAACGTGAGGGAAAATCCTCATGAATGCTATGCCGCACTCCTACCGACTAAAAAACCTCACGTAACGCCCAACAGCCTATGGTTGGGAGCCCCGGGTTAGCCCTCGGAAGGATGTCCCAGGACACAAAGAATACCTGTTTACTTTGTTTATTTTATTTCCGCTGTTGACAAAGTAGGTAGATTTAGGTAGGTTTGTTATAAAGAAATAATATAAAAAAAAATATAATGCAATTTCACATAAAAACAAAGACATATATTTTGAATTTATCTATATATTTCTCAAAATAGCCTTTTTTCTACGTGACAGTGGAAATTACAGTGAAATAACGTTTACATAAAATTCCAAAATTGAGTCTAAGTTAATTTTTTCTAATACATTTCTTTTACTTACACCAAAAATCTAGAATAACAAGTCCCTAATACATTTTCACGAATTTCACCCCTAACAATCACCCCCTACCCAGAAAACATCAACATTTAACCCCTCAAACACCGCCTCAACTTACACTTATATAAAATACATACCTACCGTACGCAATCAGAGATCGCGCGCTGTGATTGGTTGCTCTCAATCGAGGGAGTGGCGATACACAGCATCCCATCCCACTAGATGGGGACCGGCTATAAGTTATATACACATATTTATATAACCCTAACGCATGTTTATATAACGACTTCTGTTTGTTAATCATAAACATAATATTTACAGTATAATTGTATGAGATTTGGTGCGTAGTATATTTTTTTCGTAAGTACCTACTGTTTTTTTGTATGCTGTTCATTGATGGAACTTGTTAGACGTCTTGAATGAAAACTTTGTAGTTATTTACGAGTGAAGACATTTTTAAAGGCAGGTTTTAATATCATTCTTTACTAGCTGTTGCCCGCGACTTCGTACGCGTGAAAATTATGTTATAATGCCAATTTGATTGCTCTCTGCTTAGCCCCTAGGATATGTAGCGCGATAATATATAGCCTATTTGAAGACCCTACCCGTAGGTAATATTTGTGCAAAATTTAAATCAAATCTATTAAGTACTTTTCGATATCCTTCCGGACAAAGCAAAGCAAACAGACAAACAGACAAAAAAATTTCTAACTACCTATATTTTCGGCTTCGGTATCTTATGTTGAACACCCAGGGAGCATTTTTTTTAAATATTTCCAATGTACAGTTTTGCCTTTTCTATCTATCATTTTATTATACCTATGTATAGATTTTAGCGTTTTCCAGTGGCTTTCAAAATTTACCTAGATTTGAACTCTGGTTGTGAGAAACAAACAGTTATCGTTATATTATATTGTCCTTCCATCTAGACCTTTGAAAATGCTGTGAAGCGAAACCGGTCAGGTTTATAATAATAAATATTGTGGAATAGTACAAGTGTGTCGTTTTCAATATAAACAGTTAGGTACTTTAAGACAAAACTATTGTTTTTATTTAAACTTAGGTAGGAATGATTTGAGAGTCCTGGGGTATCCTTCCGAGATAAAAATGTAGGATAAAAAGGGTTTTCTGTAAAAATGAGCATCAAATGAAAATTTGAATTTAGAACGTACTTTTTTAAATACCACGGCATTTTTAAAACCAGCCAGTAACGTGTACAAACGATTGAAACCTTTTTGGTATTGTATCTTTTTAAAGATGAATGAAAATCAAAACCGCCCGTTTTTTTTGCAAATGAGTGTATTAGTAAGATGTTCATGGGTTTGTGGGTCGGCAGCGCGAGTGTAGCGCCTCTGGTGTTGCAAACGTCCATAGGCAGCGGTGACCACCGGTACATCTGGTGGGCCGTATGCTTGTCTGTCACCGTGGTGGTATAAAAAAAAACAAAGAGCCGTTTACTTAATAATAGATATTACAGCGCTATATTTAGTGTTGTTTATTAGTATTACTTACTTTGCATAGTATAAGTTACAATAGTTGAAGGTGTCCCCTCTTTCTAGGGAAGAAATCAGTAGGTACAGGGTTTTTAATTATATTTTTTGACCACCTACTGTCTCCCCAGGCAAACCCTACGTCAAAGACATATTCGTACATTCCCTATCATCATTTATTATAATCTCTAAATATAATCTTTAAAAGAAAGAGATTTCGAAAAAGGTATACTTAATGTTTTAATGCATCGATCTAGGTATGAAACCAGGTTTCGTTAAAAGAAAAATAATTCTTTTTTCGAAACCGGTTTCCAAACTTTGGTTTCCTATCTGGCCGATGGGTTATGTTGAGATCTCTCAGTCCCGCAAATACCGGGATTACAGCGGAATGTCCGACGTGAGCTTCGATCCCTGGACGTTCATAAGTCGAGTGGGCCGGAAGGTATACCCGCGGTGGTACTGAAGCAGTGTGGTCCAGAGTTGTGTCCGGTACTTACACGTCTTTTCACGCTTTCATATTCCAAGCAACAAGTCCCGGCGTCGTGGAAGATCGCGTATGTGCATCCTGTGCCCAAGAAGGGTGACAGGACCGACCCGGCCAACTATAGGCCTATAGCCGTCACCTCCCTTTTATCTAAGGTGATGGAGCGTGTAATTAATACACAGCTCCTGAGGTACCTAGAGGAACACGACCTGCTCAGTGACCGGCAGTACGGTTTCCGTCACGGTCGCTCGACGGGCGATCTTCTGGTGTGCCTTACACACCGATGGGCGACGGCTATCGAGAGTAAGGGCGAGGCTCTAGCAGTAAGCCTTGACATCTCTAAGGCCTTTGACCGGGTCTGGCACCGTGGTCTTCTTACGAAATTGCCCTCATATGGACTGCCCGAGAGATTATGCGGATGGGTGTCTAGCTTCCTGGCCGGTAGAAGCATCAAGGCCGTCGTTGACGGCAGCTGTTCAGACTGCATGGCCATAAACGCTGGAGTACCGCAAGGCTCAGTGTTGTCCCCTACTCTGTTTCTGCTGCATATCAATGACATGTTGTCTATTGACGGCATTCATTGTTATGCGGACGACAATACGGGGGACACTTGTTACACGGGCCGCCCCGGTATCTCTCGGGACACAGTGAAGGAAAATCGTGAACAGCTTGTGTCTGAAATCGAGGCTTCTCTTACTAGAGTGTCCGATTGGGGTGGACAAAATCTTGTCCAGTTCAACCCTTCCAAGACACAAGCGTGTTTTTTCACCGCTAAGCAAACCCCAATTACTGTAGCGCCGCAATTTCAGGGCACATCTCTTTCCATCTCCAAAAGTATAGGGATCCTTGGCGTTGACATCTCCAGTGACGTTCAGTTCCGTAGCCATTTGGAGGACAAGGCTAAGCTGGCGTCCAAGAAGCTAGGTGTGCTCAACAGGGCGCGGCGGTACTTCACTGCTGCGCAAACACTGCTTCTGTATAAGTCGCAAGTGCGGCCGCACATGGAGTACTGCTGTCACCTTTGGGCGGGGGCACCTGAATATCAGCTTCGTCCATTTGACTCGGTGCAAAGACGTGCTATAAGAGTTGTCAACGATCCTATACTTACAAGTGGTGTGGAACCTCTTCGCGACAGGAGAGACTTCGCCTCCTTATGCGTGTTCTACCGACTGTACAATGGTGTGTGCTCTGAGGAATTGTTTGATATGATGCCCACGGCTACGTTCTATCACCGCACCGCTCGCCACAGACAGGGAGTTCATCCTCACACTCTGCGTCCGGAGCGTTCCAGCACGGTTAGATCCGATAGGGGTTTTCTTCCGCGCACGCTTAGGTTGTGGAATGATCTCCCTGCCTCGGTTTTCCCAAACGCCTACAGTATGGGGTTCTTCAAAAGGGGTCTTAGAAGGTTTTTGCAGGGTCGGCAGCGCGAATGTGGCGCCTCTGGTGTTGCAAACGTTCATAGGCTGCGGTGACCACCGGTCCTTCTGGTGGGCCGTATGCTTGTCTGCCACCTTAGTGGTATAAAAAAAAAAAAAAATACAATTTCTATTAATCGTTTAGGCGTGCTTTCACGCCTAAATGGTTGGCGCGATTGAGATGAAATTTGGTAACTATAGAGATAGTTCGAGGCCCTGGGAAGGACATATGCTACTTTTTAACCGACTGCGCAAAAGGCGGGTAATGATTTTACGATATAACGACTCTTACGCGATAACGACTTCTACGCGGTCGAAGCCGCGGAGAACAGCTAGTGAAACATAAACAAACACAGTGAAATGAAACATGTTATGATAAGGTTACCTATGAAACACACAATGTTGCCTTTTTAGGCCCGCAGGATCTCTAAAATACGAGAAATCCCGTAGTAGCGGTCTCAGCCCCACTAAGAGAGACTGAGAGATGACGAGAGAGAAGTGACTTGAGTGTCTACGTATAAAGGATGACTCACGCTAGACCGTGCCGGGCCGGGTCCGATCCGAGGCGGGACCGAGTTGTTTCCGAGCTTTGCCGTTGTCCGTTGCTCGGCTGTCACTCGGTTGCCGCTCGGTATAGCGTGAGTGTGTTCAACTGTTCATCTTCTTATCTTCTTATATATAAAAATGAATCGCAAAATGTGTTCGTAAGCGCATAACTTCAGAACGGGTGGACCGATTTCACTAATTCTTTTTTTGTTGTGTAAGGTATTGTCAGGAGAAGGTTCTTATGGAAGAAAAAATATTGTATTCCCACGGGAACGGGAACTACGCGGGTGAAACCGCGTGACGTCCTGTAGTACAAAATATACCTATGTAACATTTAGTTGACCGTGCTGCGGCCGACTCGGCTCGGACCCGGCACGGTGTAGCGTGAGTCATCCATAAGGCTAATGAAATATGGCGGAAACTCCATACAAATAATTCGTTTTCAATTATGTCACCTACACTAATAACACGTTATGTATGTACAGAGCATGAATGTGTGTGTTTACCACTAAGGTTAAGCAAAGGTTCCCTCAAAATATCCTTCAACTAAATGCCAGCTATAGGTAACTGTGGAGGAGTGTGAAAACCTGTTCAGTGAGATGCAGGGAGTTGCCTATCTGTATAAATAAATATTGTTTGACATGCTCACACAACATCCTCTAGCACAAACTAAGCTTTAAGCTTGTGCTATGGGATCTAGACGACTGATAGACATACTTATAAATTTCTAAATACGAACATAGGTACTTATACATAGAAAAAACCCAAACTCCGAAACAAACATTTGTGGTTCACTCAAATATTTGGACCAACCCGGGAATCGAACCCAGGACCTCAAGCGCGGAAGGCGGTTACACTACCGACTATGCCACCGAGGCAGTCAAATTATGTAGGTATGTACAACCTACTATTATAATATTATCTTTGCTATAATGATCTACATTCTCTAGCTAGAGCGACCAGCATATTTCTACTCTAAAGTAGAAAGTCTAGTCTACTCTATAATAGAAATGAAAAGTATTTTAGGGTCCCATACCCAAGGGTAAAAACAAGGGTAAAAAATTCATGAGACTTCGGCTTCCGTCTGTTTGTCCTTTTTCCGTCACAAGGCTGTATCTCAGGAACCGTCACAGTTAGAGAGATGCAAATTTTTCTGTTGAGGCTATATCAACTAATACTAAAATCAGAACAACAAATAGGCAATCCCCCATTGCTGTTGTTGTTGCTGTTGCTGTTGCTCCCATACAACAATCATGATTTTATATTTTTATATGAAACCCACCGTGCGCGAATCCGACTCGCACGATATTTATTAATTTGTTTTTTTTTTACAATTTCAAATAGTCCGTAAATGAAATTGAAATAACTATGAATAAGAAATAATGACAATCATGTACTACTACTGCCATCTATATATAACTACTTTAACTATTTATCAACTACTACTCTCTAATAGATGGCGCTCTTAACAAGTCGTTTCTGTTACTTTTAAATTGTTTGTTGAGTACTGCTATTCACTGCTAGATGGCTTAATCACATTACGCGAGCTTATTTAGTTGGCTTCTATTGAGTTATTTTTGATTTCATTACCATCCAGTTTCGCTAAACGCTCGTAATTATGATTAAAATACCTATTTAAAATAAAAAAAATATTGTGGATGAAACTTTTTCAGTTTCAATACAATATCTGTGATGAATTGATGATAATCTGCATGGATAAAGTCAAGTTCCGGTGACTGTCAATGATAAATTTTATTTTTATAATTTTATGATTTAGTTTCTGTTTTTACTTTTACTAGCATTATTTTCATTGTACTATATGTAGTAGTTATTTATTATAACTGGCAAAGTAAAGCCAATTTTCATCAAAACGAGATGGGACCACTAGTTTTCGTTCAATTAATTTAATTTTTGTCTTACCCAATACCCAACCTAACAAGTCGAAGGTATACCAGCTATTATAATTTATAGTTAGAAAATAAAACCCTTTTGAGGTTCTTCGGATATATTATATTTCTCTCATGTGAATAATTCTAGATAGCAAGACGGAAATGATTACTTACTTGTCTTCCTAAAGGGAATCGTTTCCGTTTCCTCCGAACTATTCTTCGCAAAAAAATATAGGTACGGTCTGCAAAATGTATTTTCGTATAAATGTTAAAGTATTTTTAATATTTCATTTACTTACGATATTGTTAGTGCCTGCGGTGCTACCGGCGTGAAAAATGTCTACCATATCTGTTTCTTGAAATAAAATAAAAAGTAAGTGTCAGCTGTACCTATGCCTTTCAATTAGATTCAAATTCAAATTAATTTCAAAATGGGAAACATGGTTATGTATTAAGTAGGTAATAATTTTACAATCATTGTATGTAGTTTCTTTGTTCTCCACCTCAGAGGCATACGATAAAATTTGCATTAGGTATGATATTATTCGCGGGGTATGATGCTAATAGATAAATAGAGTATACAACAAACAAGTACAACGTAAGTATGGTAACCATAACCACCACTAAAGTACTCAACTCCAGTATGGTTACCGTAGTTACGTTTATGCTTATTAGTTGTTGATAAAATGGAAAATCGCTAGCATTAGCCCCTCTCTATAAAATAGATTGCAGAGGGCCTTATGGCAAGTCTGTAGTCTGTGACTCTGTAGCATTAAATTACGTCACTAGGTCACGTGGATCATCTGTTCATAGTTTGAAATGAAACAAAAATGACAATGTCAATCGGATTGAACTTTCACTTTCACAATAAATGTTAGAGGGGCAGTCGGGTGAGACCGTTTCACGGCTTCTTGTTAGAAGAGGTACAATTCTATAGTATAGTCTTTCTCTGATTTCGATCGAATCCAGCCTAAGTGACAACGTAATTATCGGTGTGACTATCTATAGGTAATTTTGTTTAGGTACTGTAATAAATTGTTTACTGTAATAAAAAGTAATAATTTATAGTTTGGCGACTATATATTGTCTTTATTGAAAAATGACTAAGACGAGGACCATGACAGAGCACAGAGTACAATTGTATAATTATGAAAGAATGAGAGAGCAGAGCTATGGGCCCAAATTATATATTCATGTTTTAGTAGTAATTAAGTATTGATTTTATTATTACCACAATACCTAATAGGTAAAATAGCATTAATTGTCTTCGATATTGTCATTGTCTGACTTGCATTCTGCGAAACAATTGGATTGATGATTGGATTGATGTGCCTAGAAGATCATGACACTTGAAAAAGTGCCGGGATCTTCTACAACCTACAACAAACCGAATTTTTGCAAAGGTTTTGATTTATATTGAATTATAAAAGGTTTCAAAAAACCACTCAGACAGCGACAACACCCCACTCTTCCCAGTAAAGGGAAGCGAACGATCATCGAGGGCTGATGGTAGATCTACCACCGCCCGCCTCACGCTCAGGGTGCCGCGCCACGTCTCCTCATCGTGGCTTGCGAGGACTCACAAGGAGTGAATGTCTCGAGAAGAGCTTACTATAGAAATGATCCTATGAAGTAAGGTCTTAACAAAATTTGGAAATTTGCAGGGTGTCATTCCCTTACGGAGAATCTTAACACCGTTATATAGAAAATGACGTCATTTGTGTGGCGCCATCTATTTAAAGAGGACTGTAACTAAGTAGAACGTCATAACTCTCATAATATACAAATGTACTCTGTGGTCATAACGTCACAACGCCTGATGATATTTCTCTCTGTCTGTGATTGTCGTTTTTGACGTCTGCTGCGGAGACTGTCAACTGATAATGTAAACGAACGTTATTTATTATATTATATACTTACCTATAAAATATGTATAACTGATAATTTAAATGAGCGTTCAGGTATGTTAGCATATTTCTAATGATGAAAGGTTTACTTAATAAACAACACTTAAACAGTAATTTACGGCAAATATGTGGGAATAAATAAAATTATATATTTAACTGATTTCTTGGAATTGGTATAAGTAATGACATTTGAATCCCGTTTGCAATGTTATCAAAATGTTGCAAAACCTTGATCGCAAACTGGCATATTGACCCTAATATAAAAATATTACGGTCAAATTGAGTAACCTCCTCCTTTTTTGAAGTCGGTTAAAAATATGTATTCGTTTTTCAATCAAATATGTTAATACCTAAAGGTATATGACATCAAAACGGAGACTCAGATTAAATTAGTCTGAGCGCCTCAGTGCTTATTTGTACTATCGACCAAATTTTTCGAATATGAACTTTAAATGCAGAATTGTTAAGACAAAATTTTCAATCTTGTTAAACTATGCACCACCTGTATAAAAAATCTGGAAGATAGCTTAAATAAGCACTCAAAAATGAATGAGTCACTTTGTCCTATCTCCAATGAGGACGCGGTAGTGTTCTATTCTAAGTCCATATGCGTTATTAATTTTATTTATTCTTATTTGTTCTATCTGCACGTAAAAACTGTGAAATAAGGTATTATTCATTGTCATCTGCAGATAAAAATTAAACCATTAATTCGTAAGCAACACACGTATCAAGAAAGACTTTTAAATCTAAAAAATAAACCGTTTTAAATTAAAATAAAATAAAAACGCTTCTACTGAAATGTCACCGATGGTAGATAGGACAAATAAGCACTGAGGCGACGTTCTGTGACGATCGCCGATGAAATCAACTAGGCCTACCATGATGGCCTCTGTGTGGTACTGGTAGGTACCTGGGGTATATACATATAACCAGTGTGAATATTTTTCTTCATCTTAGCTTCTCCCCAGTTGCTTACAACAATCTATCTCGATTTAGAGCTTGCAATGCGTAATGGCTTCTAAAAACTACGATAATACGGAACCTTAAATTTTCAGGAGTGTATCGAGCGACTACTGACTGACCTTCCAGACCCATCTGCGTTTTGTCACCATGCCGCTGCTGTCTCTATATTGTTGGAAGAGAATCACGACAAACCGCTAAATGTAAAGTATTCAAATAAAATAATACCCATATATTTCCAGATACAGAATTTATTAGACATATTAAAACATCAATATTATGAAATATGTACAAATTTTATTATTTATGTTATTGTGGTTCCGGCGAACTTAGTACTGTTTCAGAATTAAAACCCGTTCCGGCCTCGCTTACTTTCTGCTTGCAATTTTTCTTTTATTTTTTCTTCCCAAATTTTTTTTGCTGTCAATACCAAACACAACAAAAAGAATTAGCAAAATTAATTCAGGTGATCATGTGTGAGGTGAGGCCGTGACTCAGGGAAAATAAGAATTCACTTCTCAAAATCAATCAATACATATAATAAAATCGTAACAGGTCGCTGTCTGTACATAGAAGATAAATAAGCAAAAATATATAGGGGGGGCTTTATGAACGCAATTGAACCCAAAATAATGATTTTTAGAATTTTTCTCTGTATGTCTGTATATCTGTACATCTGTTTGTCTGTACGGTTGTGCACGCTAATCTCAGTAACCGCTTAACTGATTGCAATGCGGTATTTTTATCACAGTCGGTAGTGTAACTGACTAGTGCACTGAGGTCCTGGGTTTCAAAACCCATGTCTGACCAAGTCTTTGTGTGATCCACAAATGTTGTAATATAAATAATAAATAATATGTATGTATTTACAAATATATTACTATGTCTATCAGTCGTCTAGAAAACACAGCACAAGCTTTAAAGATTGATTTGGACTAGATGACGTTGCGTAAGAATGCGTATTTACCTATTACAATTTTACAAAATCAACAATTAACCGATGATTTTAATATAAGGTTTCCTGATAGAGGTGGCTTTTAATGGTAAGGCCACCCATCGTACTGCCTCTGGTACGAAATTAAATAATACCTACTAATTTAACACCCCGCTTTATTCTTGTAAAATTGTTTCTAATAAAATAATATATACCTACCTATAGGTATATTGTATTTGAACGCAATTATTAAATTACGTTCTTTTCTTTAATTTAATTTCTTTAATTGAATAAGTAAGTAAGTACCTAGGTAAATATATATAAATAAGTAAGTAAGTACCTATATTAATTACTGATTAATATACTTACTTAATCAATGAAATTCAAAAACAGGTTTAGAACGTCGAATAAAATAGTTAAGTATTATTTTTTACCTATGATACTACCGACATGATGTTTCAGACAGTCTTGGTATGAATCATCTTCTTCATCAGAACAAGGGAAATCACTGTAATAGCCCTGTAGGTCCTTTACGTCTTTTATGTCCAAAAAAGGTTGCATATATTGATTACGTTTTATATTTTTACTGCAGCCAAAGTCACAACAGACTATAATCAGTAGTATTAGCAGAATGCTCCTCATTTTGCTTTTGATTTTAATCCTTCATAACAAAAATATTAATGCGACACGG
This sequence comes from Miltochrista miniata, assembly GCA_933228765.1. Taxonomy (NCBI): domain Eukaryota; kingdom Metazoa; phylum Arthropoda; class Insecta; order Lepidoptera; family Erebidae; genus Miltochrista; species Miltochrista miniata. Next base: position 12,887,237 of record OW121769.1, read on the forward strand.
GACAATTGTAACGTTTCAAATTGAATATGTGTTCTGTAAAGAAACGACGCTTTTTATTCAAACATCATCACCATTGAAATTTAAAGAATGCATTCGAAATGCATACTTAGGATTTTAATAATATAACAAAATAACTTTGTACAAACCAATAAATTATCTACTTTATTACATGTCATTAAATTTTTATCAAGCAGGAAGTTATTTTATGCATAACTAGCGGACGTCACGCGGTTTTACCCGTGTAGTTCCCGTTCCCGTGGGAATACGGGAATAAAATATAGCCTATGTTCACCGCAAAGAATGCAGCTTCCCAACAGTGAAAGATTTTTTGAAATCAGTCCAGTAGTTCCAGAGCCTATTCGTTACGAACAAAAAACAAATCTTTCCTCTTTATAATATTAATAGATAGTATAGATAACAATTAAATTAAGTACCTAGACTTAAATACCTTTTGACACGTGTTGCCTTTCTGCACATCTTCATAATATTAAGGCATGATTTAATACTTTAACTTGAAGTGAGCTGATTATCTTTAAACCCACTCAAAGAACATTCTGCATCGGCTTACGAAAAAAAACTGCATCAAAATTGATCCATTCATTTGCCCACTATGGTGCAACAGACAGACAGATTCAAAATAAAGTTAAACTTACAACACCCCGTTGACTTTAGTTGATAAAAATACGTAAAGAGTCCTTACATAACACACTACAACTGAACTGAAGCACAGTATATACAGGGTGGAATTTTGTAATGCCACCTGAATGGGAAGTACTCTAAATACTGTAGATAGAAAATTTTACTTAAAGAAAGCATTCCTTTATTTTTGAAAAGAAAGAAAACTGCATTCAATGATTTTTAAAAATTCGCTTGCCGCAGCCGGTAATCGAACTGACTAAAATCTGTAAAAGTTGCACCCTGTACTTTTATTGTATAGATCGTTAGGGTCAATTATAAGGATGAAATCTCTTTAACAAACTTCATAAATTAAATGAAAGGAAAACAATGAAATCTTAAATTATTGTAATTGTTTACAAAAATGGTAAACTAACTAATGAATTGCTCGAAATGGGCTCCATTTTCTTGGATACACAAATTTAATCTTCTTACGAATTCATTTCTAGTAACCTTTAATAATGTGTTGTGGTGAATCTTATAAATCGTATTCTGAATGAAGTTGAGAATCTAAAAGAGTTTAGAGTTGAAACTCTCGACTCGTTTACATTCTCATAAGATTTAATGTAAATTTGATTTTTTACATAATCCTACAGAAAACAATCTAAACTACCTAGTTATGTCGCATCTAAGAAAGGAGTCTGCAATAAAAACACGTGCAAATTGCAATCCTCTTATCTAAATAGTTATTCATCATTTAATGTATAAAAGACAGATGGATACTTGAGTAAAAGTGCTTTAACTTGACCCATTGAACAAATAATTTAAGATATCACTGATTTCCTTTCATTTAATTTTAGTTTGTTAGAGAGATTTCTTCCTTATAATTGACCCTAACGATCTATGCAATAAAAGTACAGGTTGCAACTTTTACAGATTTTAGTCAGTTCGATTACCGGCTACGGCAAGCGAATTTTTAAAAATCCTTGAATGCAGTTTTCTTTCTTTTCGAAAATAAAGGAATGTTTTCTTTGGGTAAAATTTTCTATCTACAGTATTAAGTGTACTTCCCCTTCAGGTGGCATTACAAAATTCCACCCTGTATATGTTGTTTAACTGCAGTGACTGAAGCGGCTTGTGTTCTGCCAAGAACCATGAAACATCCTTAGAAACAAACATCCTTCCGAGGAGTTCTGAGCGAGCGACGGATAAGTTTAACTCCATACATAAAATAATTAAAAACTTAAATTCAAATAAAGCTCCAGGTTTAGATAACATATCAATTTCTGATATTAAATCGATAGGCAACTATATTTCTCCTACTATCTCTGATTTGATCAACTGCAGTGTTGTAACTGGCCATTATCCAGACAAATTAAAGGAGGGATGTGTTAGACCTATTTTTAAGAAAGGCAAACGTGATGATTACACAAATTATCGGCCAATCACATTACTTTCTTCACTGGATAAAATCGTAGAAAAGTACGTATGTGAGCAAATACACAGATTTTATACAAAGCACTCGGTGATCAACTCAAATCAGTTTGGTTTTCAATCGGGAAAAGGAACTGTAAATCTTTTGTCCGCTTTTACTGATAAAATTAATGGTTATCTAAATGATAAAAGATATATCTTGGTTCTGTTCATTGATTTCACTCGTGCTTTTGATACCCTTGTTCATGAGCAACTAGTAGGCAAGCTAGAAAAATGTGGAGTGCGTGGCCCATTGCTGACTTGGTGCCAAAACTATCTTGAAAATCGTACTTTTTCAGTTAAGGTTGACAACACATACAGTAAGCCCATGTCAGTGGAGGGGGGCACGGCTCAGGGCTCGGTATTAGGTCCCTTGCACTTCCTGTCCTATGTCAACGATATGGGTAACTGTATCACCAACAGCACATGTTACCAATTTGCGGACCATACCTGTCTTATTGTAGGAAATCAAAGTCTGCAAACTGCTAGCAATCTTCTTCAATCGGATCTAGATGCCTTAACAAAGTGGTGCCATGATGCTGGGCTGGTGCTTAACGCAAATAAAACTAAACTGCTAGTAATCAAGTCTCCATACAGTAAACCATCCCGTTTTAAAGACATAGTGGCTCACGACCACACTTGCCTGCACTCCTACAGCACTGGTATATGCTCCTGTCCAAAAATAGAAACAGTAGATAGCTACATATACTTAGGACTTGAAATCGACAGCAAATTCAATTGGAGTTGCCACATCGAACGTGTATGTACGAGACTCAGACATTTTCTGGCAAACATCATTATATTAAAAAATCGCATTCCATTTAAAGTAAAGATAATGTTATATAAGGCACTTGCGGAGTCACATGTCCAATACGGTTTAAGCAGTTACGGTAGAACATATAAGTCATATCTTGATCAAATTTACAACTTACAACTAAGAATATTAAAAAATATAGTTTCAAATAAAATTAAATTAAAATTTCAGGACAACCCTAATGGGCTTTTTAAGCACTGTAAAACTTTGCCAATACAATTGCAAGTACATTATAATTTATTAAAAGAAAATTTTTTCAATGACCATTTAAAAACACCTATTCAACATCCTGTATGCACTAGAGCAATTTCTAGGAAACGGCTTGTCGTACCGCGCGCTAACAACGCTTACGGTGAGCGCACTAATACCCACATGATACCCCAATTAATAAATAGCCTGCCGTCTAATTTGACTAGCATTTTAACTAATAAAAATATTAAAAGTAAACTTGGAGAGCATTTTCTTAATCTTTTGTGATTGAGTAATACTGACCATGCTAATGTATCATTATATTTTGTGTTTAAGGTTTAGAATTTAGATAATTTATTCATTCTACCTTCCCTGTGGGTATGCAACAATGTTGATGTAATAAACTTAGACAATAACGTCAATAGCGTAAGTATTAAACCTAAGTGGTTTTGTTTGCTATTGTGTATCATAATGTAAATATTTCTTTTGTGTGATAAATAAATCATAAAAAAAAAAAAAAAAAAAAACGGTTCGAATCCGGCAAGTCATCTATGGCGATTTCAATACAGCAAAATGTAGCGTAGTGTACAAAGATTATTTTCTTTTGGTGTGGTGTGCTCATGCTGAAGTGGTGTGACAGAACTTATAATCAGCTTTCGCTGTAATTAGTTTCTGCTTTGCTAACCGTACCTTGTAGAGTTCCTTGGTTCCTCCAAAAAAAATAATTTTAGTACCTACCCAATAAACTTATATATTATAATAAAAATAAATAAATAGGGCTTCCTGAAATTAATTTATAAATATTATATATTTATGTTTTTTTAAATATTATATACCTATTTAGGATTTTCGCATTCTATGGACTCCGCCTTTTGTGATTCAGCGGAAGTGGCCTGGCCGTGTTTCTCTCTCTCTCTCCACTTCCTCTCGTGATGCAAGGCCACCCACACCACATCCGGCTTAAAGCTACTGTACAAAGCTAACTAGCTAAGTACAATTTGCAATTTCACGTCACATCACATACTTTATCTAATATCAATAGAAATAAAAAAATAAACTCTAAAGGAAATAAGCAGTAGAAAGTATGGATCGAAATTTAAAAGAGAAGAGATGGTGAATAATTAGTAATTTTATTAATTTAAAAATTAGTAGGTCACACACTCAATCCAGTGAGAAATTGTAATTATTTATTTTAATCAAAATATGTCGTAGTTTTATGTTATGTACTTACTGCTTACGAGAAAGAAATTAAAAATATGTCCACGAAGAAAGGGATTTATCATTGGAAGTTGGGTGACATAGCCCTTGCCAGAATTTGTAAAAAAGTTTACGCAAAAGTTCAAGTTCTCAAAGATGAGAAGGGATTATTTTTTGATGACAAAGGTATTTATTTTCTATAATGTATTGTAGATAATATGTACATAAACTGTGTACAATATAATGCAGTACTTACCTAGTTTAGCCTGTAAGAATTTTTTTTATAAGGCCTCTGTAATGCTCATGAAATACAGTTATTATTTTATTAAGTACTTACACTCGTAGATAAACCAAGGTTCGTGTACATAGACTTCAAAACTTACTGTTATGAATGTAATCAGTATACTGTGCTGGACGTAAGCCTCTCCCAATTTCTGTTATATCACACCTTGTCCTTGTGTATTGGTCTTGTGCTAAATTAATGCCAATATTTTCCTCAATTTCAGTTTTAAGCATATCGGGCAATTCAGATGGCTCTATATCAGTCACAAAAGAGCTGTGTTACTACGTAGAGACATGTAAGACCAAGAATAAATTCTGGCTGCCGTACACCAGCATGCACTTGGCAGAGCGATCTAGACCATTTTATGGGCCTGCTGACAAAGCTCCAAAAGTGTCACCTCCTAAACCTACAGCAGTAATAAGAAAGGTAAGTAGTGTCCACCCAGAGGTGAAAATATTTTTTGAGACAGGAAGAATTTTGAAGGAGTTCAGTAAGTAATTCAATAATTACTGGACTGGTTTGTAATGAGATGAACTACATTATCATAGAGGCTTGATGGTACCCCATTCCTTACTCTGGAACTGTGGTGTACTAAAGAACCTGACAAACCCGACATCAAATTTTTCAGACTCTTTGGATGCCTGTCCCTAAATCTCACTCCGGCAGATGCATCAGGCTTGACCTCTCAGTAGGATCTTGGGATTCGGGTAGAGAGCACCCATCTATTATCCCTCTCATTTAAATGTAATGTCTTGGTTGCATCCAATAAATTTCTACATTATTACAGTGCCAGCAAATATTTTTCTTTCACTGTCAATAATATCCAGCGAGTTCTTCTTGTTAGCTAAAAATTCATCATCAACATGGCCGTCACGGAAAGTGAAGATTTTTATGCTGCAGCAGCCATTGTACTAGATACAGGCCATATTCCTACTGCAGTGTAGGTAGTTATATTTCTGACATAATTATACTGGTTTTTACAGAGAAAACTTAAAGAAGATCTCACGGTACCACTCAATGTAAAACTATCAAAACTCAACAAGCCTTGCTTAAACACCACTTATGATATACGTCACACACCTTTGAAAAAAAAAGCTCCGTTCGAAAACGCATTTAAAGAATTTATTCGTCGAGGCAAAGAGATGTTATTTGACCAGTATTATGCGTTTTTGCAAAAAGATGTTGTAAGTAACCGAGATGCTTTGGATTATTTGATGAATGTTGATGCGAGTACTGAAGATAAGTTTGAGATGGTTATCAGGAGTATTGTGTCCGAGAAAGAAATTGAGAACTACTTAAGACAGTGCTGGAGATACAATTTTGTTCACAAGCAAACTAATGGTGGTGCATATAATAATGATAGTGCGTCTGATAGTTCTGTAAGTATTTACTTTATTTTCTCAACAGTACTTTATTACCGATAATCTGCTGTCTGTGTCCGCCTCATGAACCATGATAGCTAGACAGTTAAAATTTTGGCATATTGATTGTTTTGGGACTTGGGAGCCATGTCATAATATGAATATTTCAGCTGTTCTTGCCTGATGCGAAGCAAAGTCTCAGTAATAATTTGTCATTTAACCCAATGGGTATGGAATCCTAAAAACAGAATCATATACTTAGATATTTAAGGAAAGCTTTTGAAGCGCTCATGGCCCCGCAGACTCATTGTTCTATAAATGATCGCTGTAGTAAGCAACATTTACTATTACCGGTTATGAATGGGTGACGACTTTGTGAAATTTATTTACAAGCGTATCCATGCTTGGGACGGAAGGCACGTTAAGCAGTTGGTCCAGTTTGTCCAAGCCAAGTTTGTTAAGCCAAGTTGAGCGGCAGCGGCAGCGCGTGTTTAGCGCCTCTGGTGTTGCAAAACGTCCATAGGCTATGATAATGTACCTTCCGGTGGACCGTCTACCACCTAAGTAGTAAAAAAAAGCTGCCCTACAAAAAACCTAATTTTTTAATATTTTTTAGTATGGCATGGCAACCTTAGACCATATAACACGGGACTAGCGTTTGCGAACCACCGCATACAAAAATATTCTGCCAGTTTTCATACAAGTGAAGGGGGAAACACAAAGACATATAAAATTTCATTGCATTTAAAAATGTATTAATCGACAAACGCGTAATGGCTGTTGTGTGTTAATTGTTATTGTACAGTCAACTACAATGTAATGTACTAGTTTAATCATATAAAATGATGTACTGATGTACAGGCTTTTCATAAAGCCAAAAGACCAAATGGTCATGTGCAATGGCAGAAAACAATGCTTAAGTAAGGCGCATCCTGTGGTTAGATGATCTAAGATGGCAACCCATCGTACGCGAGTGCGACTCGCACTTGGCTGACATATATATGTTGCTATGACACTAATGTACCATTTTTTATCATTCCAGAATGCCACATCACCACAAAAAGCAACTATCACAATACATGCCCCATGGTGTCTGGTCTGCGGCAAAGGTGACAAACTTAACGAGTGCACCAATTGTCCATCCTCATTCCACATGGCGTGTAGGAAGGAGTGGCTTGTTTCGATATTGCGTGAGTATATCCATTAAATTTAAATTAGATCGGATATATGGGGAAAAATGTCTGTAGGAGAGACTTGCTAATAGGGTTGACACTGCGAGTGTAGCACCATCTTAAAATAAAATAAATATTCACGGACATTTCACAAAACGCTAACTGATCCCAAAGTTAGCTAAGGAGTAAACTGCTTGTGTTATGGGTATCAGACCACGGATATTAATACTTATATACTTTTAAATACATACATATTATACCTAGAAACACCCAGACTCTTGAGACAAACATTTATGGGTCACACAAATATTTGTCTCCTGTGGGAATCGAACCCACGACCTCCAGCGCCGCAGGCGGTGTCACTACCGACTGCGCCACAGAGGCAGGTAAAAACATACACAGTGGTATATATACAGGGTGGAATTTAAAGACGGTAGTTGGAGGGAAAGTACCCTTAATATTGATAATGGCAAGTTTTGCTGAAAGGAAACATTCCTTTATATTCAAAAGTAAGTAAAACTGCATTCAAAGATTTTTAAAAAATCACCTGCTTGAGCCGGGTATCGAACCTGGGAGATGTGAAAAAAAAAACATCCTGTATTTTATGATACCAACCGCAACAGTCTTTAATAAGGATCAATTTCTTTTATGCAACATAGTATCTTAAAATAAAGGAAGATCAAGTAAAATATGTTTTAATGTAAAGCTTACTCACTATCTGAAGAAGAAAAAACAGTCTAATTGAGAGCTCCTATTTTTTTTTTTTTGAAGTAGGTTGGTTAAGTGACCAGAACGAATATTCCCATTCACAGAAACTAGAACATTTTTTACCATCTTCTAAAAAAAGGAGAACAATCTCAATAACACTGTTATTTTTCTTCAGATAGTGAGTAAGCTTTACACTAAAAACGTATTTTACTAGGTCTTCTTTTACTTTAAGATACTATGTTGTTTAAAAGAAATTGATCCTTATTAAAGATTCTTCCGGTTGGTATCATAAAATACAGGATGTTTTTTTTTCACATCTCCTAGGTTCGATTCCCGGCTCAAGCAGGTGATTTTTCAACAATGTTTAAATGCAGTTTTACTTACTTTTGAAAATAAAGGAATGTTTCCTTTCAGCAAAACTTGCCATTATCAATATTAAGGGTATTTTCCCTCCAACTACCGTCTTTAAATTCCACCTGTATAGTGGCAGGCAAACAACCATAGGCTAAGATGACCACTTTCGACCATGGCGGCGAGTTACGATCATACAACGTACATTTATTAGCACGTTGAATGCCAGACGAAATTTCATGCTTCGCGGGATTTGCCGCGGGGGGCATCCTCTGACAGCCAACAGGCCAGGTCCAGGTGGCCGCGGCGAACATCTTGTGTCCGCATTCTCTCGATCACTTCAGAGCGGCCGACGGATGACGTTGCAACTGCTTACACTGTGGCAAATGACCCGCGCGGCTCCATGGTACAGCCTTGCAACGAACTTGGCACAAATAAAATCTGAAACTTTTCAAAAAAATATTTTATAATGTCTCTAGTCACACACGTACAGTAGTACCACTTTTATAAGTTACGCCGATGTACCTGCGCAGAAGTCTCATATTCGAAACGCGCGAACAAATCCTAACCCTATGTTATTAGTTGCTGTCTCCACGCCATGTTCGATGCCCACAGCATCGCGGTGCAATGAGCTACAATGAGCGAGATAGCACTACTCTCTGGATTTATTGCATTTTCAATCCCCTACAAAGGAAGAATATAACCGTTAACCGAGTAGTAATCGTCCCCCTCTGTAACCGTTAACCGAGTAGTAATCCTTCCCGAACGATTACTACTCGGTTAACGGTTATATTATGTACCCAAAATAGTGCTGCAGTAAACATAAATTCAAAACATTGGGCCTACTACATTACATATTTGAAAACAAATTATGGCATGGATTAAGACGTGTGACTGTAACGGTAGTTCGCAGTAAGTATTTAAAATGTATTCCTCTCAATTTCCAGATCGTAAGAACCCACCGAAGAAGGACACTAACTCAGTTACATATGTAGACAAGATACTGTCCAGCACTCGCACTGTGTGCTCGGTCAAGCGGGAGAAAGAGGACACGGAACTGTGTCCCAGCTGCACTTGGGGACCTAAAGTTGGGTCAGTATCTCATTTAGTGTAGTATTTTACATAAGAATGCTCCCAGCCTACCGCTGTGATATTTAATAATTATGTTTTTGACATTTTTTGAACCTCTCAGACTGTCACAGAGCCTTATTGAGAGTCTCTTCCGCGCCGTCCTGAGATATATAAGCCCCGCACGTTGATATTGCGCTTGGCGGCCATCTTGGTAACTAGAATGTGACGTATGTCCGTCGAGCAGTCAGTACTAAAAAAAAAACCGTACGCAGCTTCGCGAGGCCAGCGCGCGCTCGCGCTACGTCACTTAGATGTCATTATGACAAGGTTCCAGCGCAATACCAACTTGCGGGGCTTATAAATGCCCTTGCAGCTAGAAGTGTGCCCTGGGAACCTAGCATTGAATCAATAGTAGTCTCTGAAAATCTTAGTGTAATATCTATTGCCAATGTCTTGACTGAAGACAGCCAAAATGAAACCGCCCGCATGATGGTGGCGACATCTAGCGAATTAGAGACCACTCTCACAAGACTATTGACGTTCACCCTCCAGTTGGCGGCCCAATGATGTGCCTTGTCACACTCCGTTTGAAGAACTTGGGTTTTTATTCGGAGGAACACGCATGTGTTGGCAGAATGTTCCAAGTTTCTACAAGTCGGCAGAAAAAGGATCCCTTGAGTCGCTTCATCTGGCAAAGAATCTCTCCAGTGCATGAGAGTAACTTTGTTCGGACGCTTTATTTAAGTTATTTTAAGTTGTGATTTTTTTCAAACTCTGGTTTTTAAAAGTTCCAATGTCTATTTCCAGTTACGACGATGTGGTGTGGCACAAGTTGGGCCAGTGCCCCTGGTGGCCGGCGCGGGTACTGACCCCCGGCTCGACGCCATCTTGTCTCCTCGCCAGGAGCCACTCCCCGCACGACTGGCCGCTCAGATACTACGGTAATCATCTGTCTTTCTGACTGTCTGTCTGTCCGTCATGAGACTATATCTCAGGAACTGTGATAGCTAGAGAGTTATAAATAGATGACGTATTTCTGTTGCCGCTATAACAACAAATACTAAAATCAGAGAAAAGGGGGGGGATAAAGAGGGGCTCCCATACAACAAACGTGATTGTTGTATGGGAGCCCCTCTTTCATATTCGGCGTATCCAAACATTAGTTTTGAAGACGTTAAAACGTAGTCGGTGTTATTGTTCCGAAGGTGAAACACGTATCAAGATAAGACATTTTACACAAGATGCCTTCCTGTGCGTTCCCGGAGTGTAAAAACACTACCCTAAATTCGAAAAAAGAAAGTATGTGTGCATGTCGTGTCGTTGCTGCAATACCTTTGGTGTGTTTAGTATCACTTTTTGAGTTCGTAATACTATTACGTGGTCGAAGATTGTCCACCGTTTGTTGATACGGAACCCTTCGCACGTGAGTCGGACTTGCACTTGACCGGTTGTTTATTATTTTCTTGTGGGGGAGACCGTCACTGCCCGGGCGTATGATCCAACCTTCTCTGCCGCCCATTTCATCCACAGGAGACACCTTGGAATGTCTCTTACGGTGAATTGGAACTTTTATCCTAAATTTAGCTTTTCCAAATGACTCTCCTGTCTGGATCCAGAAATAGATATATTATACTGTACATTACAGGCGCTCTGAACCACTCGTGGGGCGACGTGTCCCGAATGTGCCTGTTCATGCCCGCGCACGCCACGTGTCTGCCCAGAGACGAGGCCGTCGCTGAAGCGGTGCTTGATGCTTGTGACGATTATATCTCCGTTTATCTTACTTAAATATGTTCGTCTTAGGCGCTTTGCAAACGACGGGGAGAGCTGGGCCGGTCAATTTCACCGCGAACGATAGCGCTAAAGGAATCCTATACTACTAACGCACATGAAGGGCAAAAAGACCGCGCCGTTGGTGCCCGCCGGACACACATTTTCGCGGTGAGGACAGTCGCGGGCATCGACGGGCAGACGCGGTCTTTGTTACGTCGTGGACAAAAAGACCGGCCCGCCCCGTCATCTGTTAAGCGCCTTAGCGTTAGGTGCTTTTTCACTGCGCTACGTTGCTATCCGTTTGATATTCAAACAAAAAAATATTATTTCACTTCGGCAAATACAGATGCACTTGTAAACGTCTCGAATTAAACCAAAGAAGTATCACCAGTTCACGTTCAGAAGAACTGGTAATACGGTCAAACGACACTTGACTAGTCTGATAAATATGAATGAAAATTGATTCAGTGTGCATGATTTCTTTGCATGTGTGTGTGCATCGACTTGTATGTACACATGATATTGACGAAACTTGTCAAGTGCCGTTTAGCCGGGTTTTCTCCTCTCGCCAATCACATTCAACGGTTCACAAGTAATGTTGAACCGATAATATCATATTATGCGACCGACGATTGTGATTGATGGATTTCAAACGCATCCATAGTCATGTAGCGTAGCCAGCGTAGCACATCTCTGGTGGAAAGCACCCTTATTCTCGTTTCAGAATACCAAAAATTTCATATAATTTTGATTTCACTTGACATGTTGACTTCTACCTTCGTTCCTTTATGCGGAACTACTTGACAGGAGTTGACGTGCAAATTTTGGCTTAGTTTAAATGCGAGATTTTTTATACATCGTTTTAAGGCAGAATTCAAGATTTTTGTACTTATGTTGTTTTTCTTTAGGCAGATTTTTGAAAGTTTTGTTTAAGATTTTTTTTATACACTGTTTTTGGGCAGAATTTTTTAAGTTTTTTTTTTGTTTGAATGTAAGTTGTTTTTTGTGTAAGCGGTTTTTTATTTAGTAAGTAGTTTTTGGGCAGTTGCAATACTAGCCATGTCTGTGATGTAGAAATAAGCACGTAACAATTTTATATAGATCTGAGAGCATTAATTGTAATACATTTGATTAAGAACAATATAGTATTATATCAATCATATTTGAGAAGACTGACATTAGTGATATTAAGTTAAGTGAAATTTTAAAAGAAATTATGTTGTTTTTATAACTATTTTATTGTTATATTGACGAAATGTGGATTATATTATAGTCTGAGTTAACTGGTTTTAACTTATAGTAGACATTTGTCATCGCGACGACTCATTGGCGAATTCCGAAATCTACCAATGAGAGTGGCGTATTCTCAAATGTCAAAATGAGCCTCTTATTTTGACATTTGAACACTAGCGCCATTCGGGAAAGTTTTTGTTCTTTATTTAGTTTTTAAGGAAGATGGTCCTCTTTATCTCTAGTTTTCATGCTGACGAACTAAAGCAGAGTCTATTCTGTATTTTAGTACCTACCTATACATACATACATAGATATAGTCACGACTTTATCCCCGAAAGGGTAGGCAGAGGCATAGTATACGCCCACATTTCACCTTATAGTTTTATGTCCAACGTAATAGGTGGTGAGCCTATTGCCGTGTTGAAATGGACAGGCGCAGGTCGCCGCGACCCGCAATTGAAATTTTCAAGCCGCCCATAGGGCCTTTACCTTGGCTGTCATTTTATTGACAACCGGGTTTCATTTCGAGTTTTCCTTCTCTACGCAATAGATTTTTTGCGAAAGTGTTCCTCGGATCTTACGACACCCTCGGGATGTATTGGGGTGGCGACATTTTGTACTCTTACCCGTCGCAACACGGGACACCGTCGCCACACCTACCTACAGCTTGGCAAAAAAGTCTAGAAACGGAACTAATATTTTGCATGCTGGCTACATATTTAATTGGTGGGTTTTTAACGTTTATCGACAACTGGATTGGTGGTCCATTTTAACGAGTTGCTATAGGGACTGCACAGTAACGCTTGCATTATTTTCTACTCTTTTTTGCCAAGCCATAGGTGCTTATTTTATTTTAACCTTTGTACTCTTTTGTATCAAATGACGCTACTGTTGATAATTTTATTATCATCATAAACACAAATATAATTATAAAATATTATATAGCGATGGTAAAGATAAAATAAACGTTTAAAAATCGATAACTCATTCTATTTGACAAGGACTTTGATAAAATGTTTGTTCTGAATGGACATAGCGCCGTATTACGAAATGATGTTCAAAATGATACCTGTTGGTCGTCGAAATTCGACAGATATAATCTGTGCAGTGCATGAAACCACAAAATGATAATGTACAGAAGGAAATTTACATAAAAAGTGAGTTCGGGCTACGCACTCTATAGACACCGCTCACGGAGTTCACGGACACCAGAGTGGCAAGTGCGAGTTTTGGTGTGCGTCTGTCGACATTCACGGTGAGTGCGTTAACGCCGATTCGTATGGAATCGAGACACCGCCACCTAGTTGTAAACGCGGGAACTTGTGTTGATTCCATATAAATTGGCGTAAACGCGCTCACCCTGAATGTCGACAGGCGCACGCCAAAACTCGCACTTGCCCTTTAGGTCAAAGGATTTTCATGGTAGTTTTGATACTGATTTGTGCGCGAGTGTGCGTAGCCAAGGGTAGGTTTGAAAAATAAAAACTACATAAGTACATGAGATTGCTTTCTGTACCTTATTGTTTTGTGATGCAACTGTGTCCAATTTCACGTCTGAGCAGTTTTCTTAAAAATTCAAACCTACCTTTCGCGATTATAAGCTGTCGCGATTTTACAATCTAACAGATTATTTTCGTAAAGTAACGAAATAAATATTACAAGAAATAATTCTGGTCCTCGGAGGCCGCTGCCGAGCCTCGCTAGCTTCGTTCGCTCGCCTTCGCGCATTAGTGATCACTGTTCCAACCTAACTTAACCATCTTTTACAGTTTACAAAATCGCTAGGAAGATGTCAATCTACCGTTTTACAATTTTACATTGATATAAGTCAATGAGTGCTTGAGCTTTGAAAAATGTTTTCTACTTGGCCTCTACATTATCGTGATAATAGATTTAAGCATTAGTATTAAGATTTTCCATTAGATTTTACAAATATGTTTTTATCAATAAACTGATATTTCTTTTACATACAATATCTTGTTTTTTTTTGAGCCTTGCTGATCCGGAAAAGAACAGCATGCATCCAGTATCTTGTAGCATTATAGTATACTAGCGGACGTTACGCGGTTTCACCCGCGTAATTCCCGTTCCCGTGGGAATACGGGAATAAAAGATATCCTATGTCACCGAGAGATAGTGTAGCTTTCCAACAATGAAAGAGTTTGTCAAATCGGTTCAGTAGTTTCGGAGCCTATTCAATGCAAACGAATCAAATCCTACTACTACTATAAACAAAAAAAAATCCTCTATAATATTCACTCTGGTTTTACTATGGTACGGATATAGATGTAGTCCCAGTCTAGGTACCAGCCTGCGATCTGGTAAAGGTCGCAGGCTAGGACTGGATGCGAAAGGCACAGGACCGTATACTGTGGCGTGAACTGGGGGAGGCCTACGTCCAGCGGGCCTAAAAAGGCAACATTGTATGATTCATTATATGAAACATAAAATTAATATAATTTAAAATACAGAACATACAAAGCATACCAAACATTTTACGTTTCATAATATGAAACATACAATGTTGCCTTTTTAGGCCCTCAGCAGTGGACTGCTATAGGCTGAGTTGATTGATTGATAGTAGTAGCGTCGAATCACAGGGCGGAAACTCCATACAAAAATGTTCGTTTTCACCCACACTAATATACACGTAATGTGAATGCTTGAATCAAGCTTGAACGTATGTGTGAATATACCAGGGACACTAGCTATGAAACTGAACGCAATCTCATGCATGTAGGTACTTTTTTTTTTTTCAAATCTACCCTCGGCTAAGCACAAATTAAACCAAAGCAATAGCACAAAGTACGTAGGTAGTAAAGTAATACGTAATGCAACGCAATGACACTCTCAAATACTACCACGGCAATAGACACATCAACTTTGGTGGGGGGATGGGGAAGCTTACTCAGTGGGAGGCAGGGAGTCTCCGATCTGTATGTAGTAAGTGGATTAGCGGCACGGGGCAACGATTTTCGATGAGTTGTTGATACCTTAACAGAAGCCACGCATGTGTCTACACCTAGCGGGATCCCCTGTCTGGGAGACTTATGAATGATGCAGATATTTAGTTCTGGATATGTTCTACTGAATTATGCTGCAAACCGAATTTGTTCCGTATAAGAAACGGAAATATAAACTTTTCTAACCGACCTCCAGCCAGCGGTATATTTACCAAAATTAAGTCTGGGGAACTATAAATTGGTATTAACTTTTAGTTCTGTATTTGTTCTGTTTAACAAAACAAAAAACATACTTCTAGCGTCCTTACTTCAGCCACAATCAAGCTTAAATGAAACCTCCAGTCAGCGGACTTTTTCTCTCAGGGACATTTTTTTGTAACTTTTACACTAAATTGATAACATTTAAACTATTTACGACTATAATTTTACTTAAATTACCTATTCGTACATCTAGTATGAAAATTAAAAGTATAGAATTTGAAAGCTTGTAAGTGGGTAGAATGCAAAATAATCTCACCGGTCTGCATTATCTTTCATAAGTTAATATTATAAATGCGAATATTTGTAAGGATGGATATTGGTATAATATGTAAGTATCTACGTAAGTGTGTAAGTTTGTTACTTTTTCATGCAAAAACTCTAATGAATCGATTTCCGTACAATTCTATATTCTTATCAATATAGGAAATGCAAATATCCTTTACGCAATTGTGATTCATATCAACCGACATTTGTATTGCTAATAAACTACCCTACTCCCAAACAACTTTAATTTGTACCTATGTAGGGAGATTATTTTGTATTCTACCCACTTACTAGCTTTCAAATTCTATACTTTTAATTTTCATACTAGATGTACAAATAGGTAATTTAAGTAAAATTATAGACGTAAATAGTTTAAATGTTATCAATTTAGTGTAAAAGTTACAAAAAAATGTCCCTGAGAGAAAAAGTCCGCTGACTGGAGGTTTCATTTCAGCTTGATTGTGGCTAAAGTAAGGACGCTAGAAGTATGTTTTTTGTTTTGTTAAACAGAACAAATACAGAACTAAAAGTTAATACCAATTTATAGTTCCCCAGACTTAATTTTGGTAAATATCCCGCTGGCTGGAGGTCGGTTAGAAAAGTTTATGAACAAATTCTGTTTTCAGCATAATTCAGTAGAACATATCCAGTACTAATTCTCTGCATCATTCATAAGTCTCCCAGACAGGGGATCCCGCTAGGTGTAGACACATCAGGTAGTCACGTACAACAGCTATTGTGTAATAACTAATATGACCTGGATTATGGACTTAGAAGCGTTTGAATATAGCGACACTGATACAACATTTATAATCCTAGATCCTCGGTTCCCAAAGTGGGTTCCGCGGAACCTAGGGGTTCCGTGGACCAGTCATAAGGGCTCCGCCACAATTACGACCCACTGCTGTTGAAATAATACCTTTAGGATTTCACACAATTTTCTAAAATTAAAGCTGTAGCTGACAATGAAGATAAGTCATCAGTATTGTCATTAGTCAATTGGACACTTGCGTGAGAGTAGTCTCGAGTTCAGACACAAAATGTTCACGACTTTCTTCCACTACGCACCAAGGGATAATGGCTCGGCCTGTGTAAAAAGTGTCGCCCGTACTATCGTCCGTATAACAATGAATGCCGCCAATAGACAGCAACACGTTAATATGCAGCAAAAGTAGAGTGGGCGACGACACCAAGCCTCGTGGGACTCCAGCATTTAGGGCCATGAAGTCAGAAAAGCTACTGCTAGCTGATGCTTCTACCGACCAGAAAGCTAGATACCCAATCACAAAACCACTCGGACAGTCCATAGGAAGACAATTTGGTAAGAAGACCACGGTGCCAGACCCGGTCAAAGGCCTTAGAAATATCGAGGCCCACTGCTAGAACCTTGCCTTAACTTTCGATAGCCGTCGCCCAGCGGTGTGTGGCGCACACAAGAAGACCACCAGTCGAACGACTTGGGTACAGGATGCACGTGCGCAGTCTTCCACTAAGCCAGGAATCCTTGTTTCATGAAATATGAAAGCGCGAAAAGACGTGTAAGTACTGGACACAACCCAGGACCACACTGATTTAGTACCACCGCGGGTCTGTCACACAGTCTGGCCCAC
This sequence comes from Miltochrista miniata, assembly GCA_933228765.1. Lineage (NCBI taxonomy): Eukaryota > Metazoa > Arthropoda > Insecta > Lepidoptera > Erebidae > Miltochrista > Miltochrista miniata. The sequence goes on from OW121769.1 coordinate 12,904,575, forward strand.
TCGACTTATAAACGTCAAGGGATTGAAGCTCCCGCCTAACGTCGCGCTGCTGGAAGCTGGTCGGGTGCTCACCAGGGGGTGCCAGGCGGCGAAGAACCTTCATCGTTTAAATCTTCTTCCATCGTTCGTAACATTGACGTTCATAGTCGAGTTGGAGGCAAAAAGAGCACCCAGGAGGTCGGCTTTCTCCTTGGCACTCTGAGCCCGGCTACCATCCGGTTTAAGTAGAGGTGGCAAACCCGACCGACAAAAGTTTCCCTCGGCTACTTTGGCAAGCGACCAGAATTCACGACACTCAGAACGGTTGCCTGCCAGTCTGTGTCACCGCTGTGAGACCTGTACAAACATACGTAAATCCCAATGTGCCGCGCGATTCGCGCGTGCCCAAAAAGTAGACAGTTCTCTTTGTTCAAGACTCCTGAGACAGCGACAACAGATATCATCCCGGATGTGCTCCAGCTTGTAGCCAGGGAACATTAAGTAAGACATTAAGGAGAGATTTGCGTATCCATCAAGAAAAATAGGGTCAGCTGCGCATTTTCCAGACGGTGGTGTTGACGTTATCTGATGTTACGTACCTAAGTCCATCTGAAGTGTGGACGACGATGCCACTGTAAAACGTTCCGTATTTTTCTTTTTCCTTGCCATGGTGTTTCGAAAAGGGAAATTTAAGAAGGTTAAGTGGTACCGGTGGCGCAAGAGACAAAGCGATGTTCCAGTAGTCCAAAGGCCAGCACGGGTAATGCGGTCGATTGTCACGGTGTACGGAAGGGCCCCCGGACCCCCTTAATGCAGTGGCCGCGTCTACTTCGCTGTCTTCCTCTGGCACAATCACAGCACCAGGGACTTTACACAGGCTGCTGGTTCATCCTCTTGGGGCAGAGATTAACTAATCCCCAGGCTTCGCTGACGTACAGCTTGCGGGCGGCCAGTGGCCATTTTTAAATTTTTTATTAATAACGGAGTACCGTTATCCCCACCCTCTTAATGTGGACTTTTTCGTTAATTCCAAAGATATTTGATCTTAAGGAGCTAATTGAAAAAGCCAAATTTACTATGCCCAAAGGGTGCTGCGTTATCTCCATGAAGAAGTAACGCTTATCCTTTGATCCCCGAGGGTACAGGGATAGATCATCTCTCGTTTTTGATCCCAAATAAAGCATACCGGCTAGACGTAGCCGCTCCTACATTGGAGAGTACTTTGCCAGAACTGAGCGATTCGAAAGAGCGTTCCTCACTCAAACTATGAAAATTTAGAACCACCTGCTCGCGCACGTAGGTACTTCTTACCTCTTATAGCCCCGGGTTCTTCAAGCGAAGCGTGATGTGGCAAATAACAGGTCGCCATCTTGGGGACCACTGCGTACTGTCAGAAGTCTTACACTGTAAGAGTGGTTCGCAATCGCTAAATGCCGCTATGGCTTTCCGTTAGGCGGGCGACCGTCAATTTGGTGAATATAATAAAAAGAAAGCTTTTTTTTTATACCGGGAAAATGCTGCCATGGGAAGCAGGAACGGCAACAGGATTTCACGCAGGCGGAGCCGCGGGCATTATCTAGCTAGTTTGTTATAATCTTTTATGGGGTTCCGTAGAATAAAACATATTTGTTTGGTGTTCCGTTGCGTTAAAAGTTTAGGAAGCCCTGTCCTAGATAACGTTTATCTGTGAGGTTAATATTACACAATCAGACCTGTGGAAAATAATTTAACTAGATTCTTCTATGTAGGTACCCGGCAGTTATCGCCTCCGACGTGTCTTCGCCGAGGACTATCGGCCTCTATGACCGGGGGCCTGATCACGGTGAGAGGGTCGCTCACCGTCCAGAAGCAGGTCCATGCCGGCAGCGTGACGTGAGGAACTCACGCACGCCCCCTCTTAGAAGCGGGATCACATCCGAAACCCCCCCAAAGACGCGGGATAGCACCCGAACAACCACCTGGGCGAGGCCGCGGTAGCGGCCGTGGGTCTGTTGGGAGTCCTGGGACATCCTTCCGAGGCCTTACCCGAGGCTCACAACCATAGGCTGTTGGGCGTTACGTGAGGTTTTTTAGTCGGTAGGAGTCCGGCATAGCATCCATACTTAAGGATTTTCCCTCACGTTAAAAAAACCCCCGGCAGTTAGGTATCGTGTTAAACTTACTTCCGGCAACTTGCCTATTTTATTTAACAATTTATGTACACACATAATATATTACAGAGATACATAGTTAAAGGAAAAAAGAGTACAATGGCACTGCTTATTTCTATAAGAAATCTCTTCCAGCAGGCCAGCGAGAGGAGAACATGATATTGAATAATTCAGAGAGGTAGAAGTGTGTGAGATAACTAGGTAGAATCAACTATTTATACATGCCTACCTATTCTCTAATACATTTTAGCAATAAGATGCTATCTTTTTCGGACTCAGTGTTCTGTAAACGAACACTGTAGTAAGCCACTTTCACTATGGCCAGTCCTTGGATGGGTGACCACCCATGTTACCACTTTGTGACGCTTATTTGAGCGTTTGCGTGCCTCGGAAGGCACGTTATGTCGTTGGTCCCGGTTGGCAGTAAAATGGCAGTCGTTAAGCCAAGTTGAAGGTCTTTCTAAGCGACTTAAAAATTTCAACAGCAATGAAATTTGGGCTTATAACATGCCTCTGCCTACCCCTTCGGGGATCAAGGCGTGACCATTATGGCGTTAATTGTTGACATAAGAAACTGTTCCTTATTGAATACTTTCGGTTGGTATCATAAAGTACAGAATGCTTTTTTTTTTCACATCATCAGCTCAACCAGGGGATTTTCAGGAATTTTTCAACGCAGTTTTACTTACTTTTGGAAATAAAGGAATGTTTCCTTTCAGCAAAACTTGCCATTATCAATATTCAGGGTACTTTTACCTCCAAACACCGTCTTTAAATTCTCTATCCTGTATATCATCCTTTTCCACGTGTGGAAATCCTCATGGATGCTATGCCGGTATCCTACCGACTAAAACCCCACGATGCCTTATACAACTGTCTACGGCAGGGAGTTCTGCACACCCTCGGAAGGATGTCTCACAGTTCCCGGCAGATCAATGGATATCATCTCAAGTTTCAAATACGATATCTTTGCGTCATCAGGGCAATGGGCCGCTATCTATATTTTGTATAGACAGACGATATCTAGTTCCGAAGTATTCGCGTTGAGTGCCAAAACGCCGGCAACCTCACGTCTTTGCAATCTTGGATAAAGAAGCTCAAGATTATGAAAATCCATAAAATCATTGTATGATGACAATAATTTATCTATAAAAATATATGTTTATTGTGTTAAATGTAGGTACTGTAACTCTTTATAACTTCGCCATTGACGTCATTGTAGCCCGTCCCACAGATTATAGAATTAGAGGCAGATGACGCATGCCGATCAAGAAAGTGAGGACAAAAAAGCAAATAATAAATCAAAAAGCGAGTTAGTGCTGTGTAGACTGTAGAAGTGAATAATGCCGTCTTAATATGACGGTATTATTTACAATAAATTACAAATCACACGTTAGGCCGGCCATAATCGGGTTACACGAGCAGTTACCCCGGCCCGTGCCCCGTATCAACATACACGGACCGCTCTTGCAGTCAGTCTTGAAGCTGCCATTGATAACTTTAGCGTAACTGCTCGAGCAGATAGCAATTTTAACTCAAGTCAGTGGCATTATGGATTTTGAGGAAGAAGCACTTCTGCTGCTATTGCTCATACGACGACGTCGGCGTCGGCGTCAAAATAGAAAATTGTGAGCGACGTGAAATGAAGAGCGTGGGCAGACGAGATCAGTCAACAGCTCGAGCAGTCAGTGTATGCCTGGTAACTGCTTGACCTTGAAGTTTGAAGTTCACTATGCAGCGCAGCTTGAAGCGGTCGATACTGGCTGCTTCAAGCTGCTCGTGTATGGCCGGCCTTACGTGTGAAGTGTTTAGCAATACCCAATACCGCGCTACAGTACTCACTTTTTGATTTAGTATTTGCTCTAATGACCTCACTTTCTTGCTCGGCATGCGTCATCTGTCTTTAGTTCTATAATCTGTGGCCCGCCCCAGAAAAAAGGCAATAGTACACATACTATTTTATACCTATTATTACTACATGTTCCCTAGATCTAGCTAGAACTAGGACCTAAGTAACTACTTACTTACTACTTTAACGTTTTGAAAGGTTTAAGTTAAAAAACGATGCAAGTTGGATTTATTTAATTACAAATACATACTAGACAATAAATAAAAAAATGCATCACAGAAAAAAATACTTAAAATATAATACTTGATTTAAACGATATTATGCTATACATCTCATCTTAGTTTATATATCTACCTGGCACTACCTGCCTACCTCTTTGGTGCCAAATATGATGGTAATATCAGAGATTCACCCCTCCATATCCTTAACTATAGCCGAAATTGCAAAATGCAAATTCAAAGCCACTATTTCTGCTTCGGTGACACAGGGGTAGGTAGGTATGTGTCCGATGTTACTGAGGTATCGAGTTTGATTCCCACGTCACAACAAAAATTGTGTGACCCTTAAGGCGTAAAACAGACGACGGGGCGGGCCGGGCCGGTCAATTTCGCCGCGAACGATAGCGCTAAAGGAATCCTATACTACCAACGCACACGAAGGGCAAAAAGACCGCGCCGCCGCTGTCCGCCGGGCACTGGCGGCGCGGCATGTCCGTGGCTCGCCGCCATGAATCACACAAACCAGTTTGTATGAAGTAACGCAGACGGGGCGGCGCGGGGCGGCGCGGGGCGGCGCGGGCCGGCAAGGCTCAGTCCTCGCCGCACGTTTTCTAGTGATGGACGCCTTCGACGTCGAAAATTTAATTTCTAAAGTCGAAAAAAGATCGCCGATTTATAATACGGCATTAAAAGAATATTACGATGTAAATGAAAAGATGAAGCTATGGAACCAAATATGCCAGGCAATATATATACGCCTGCAGTATGGGATGAGTTGTCATCGAGTACCCAGTAGGTACTCCCTATTAGTCCATTGAAATGTTACAATTTTAGGACCGAATATTACATTTGTTAGAGGACGCAATTTTATTTTTGGGACATGTGTGGGGGGTCAATAGAAGCTTAAACTCATGTTTGTGGGGTTGCCACCCTTGTCCCCCGGCCGCAATCTTAAAAAGGGGTGAAAACACTTTTTCCTCAATATCTCGGAAACTATGAGTCTTACAAAAAAATTGTGAAGACTTAATTTGTAGCAAATTGTTTTGCCTACAAATATGTCAAACAAATTTTTGTCCTAAATTAAAAATTATAAACAAAAAATTGAAAATAAAATTATAAAAATTTTCTTTTTTGCTCTGTGGCATTTTTTTTTTAATTTCTCTTTAAAGATCATCTACAAGATTAGTCTGAGGTATTATTTTTGTAAAATGTATAAAAAAGTTAAAGAGCAAAAAAGAAAATTTTTATAAAAAAATTCAAATTTTTTTGTTAAGTTATATACACATTTGTAGGCAACACAATATGCTACAAATTATGCTTCTACAATTTTTTTGTAAGACTCATAGTTTCCGACATGTTGCGAAAAAAGTGTTTTTTTCCCCACTCTTTTCAAGATGGCGGCCGGGGGACAAGGGTGGCGACCCCACAAACTTGAGGTTAAGCTTCTATTGACCCCCCACATATGTCCCGAAAATAAAATTGCGTCCTCTAATAAATGCAAAGCTCATGTAACATTTCAATGGACTAAATTACGATTGCGTCTCTTTCTTTTTTTGTACATTAAATAAGCAACTACTCGAATTCTCTGGGTATCCATTTTCACTGACGCGCTCTTCACTAGAACGAACGTAGTGAACTAACTGCCCGCCCGTCGCCGTCGTGTGCGTTGCGTTCGCGGGGCGGGCAGTCGCGAAAATCGGCGGACAGACGCGGTCTTTATTACGTCGCGGGCAAAAAGCCCGGCCCGACCCGTCGTCTGTCTAGCGCCACGGACTTGATACAGAAGCGCTATAAAGTGCAAAGTCCGCTGAGCGCACGTAGTACAGTGTTTTTCTTAGAGAACGATTGAGGAATAGAAAAGACTAGACACAAGCAGAACAACAGACGGCCGATGGAGCAAGCGAGTTCTGGAGTGGAGACCGCGACTTGGCAAACGTAGCGTAGGACGTCCACCCGCCAGATGGACCGACGAGCTGGTAAAGGTCGCAGGATGGGACTGGATGCGGAAGGTGCAGAACCGTGTGTTGTGGCGTAAATTGGGAGAGGCCTACGTCCAGGAGTGGGCTGGCATAGGCTGATTTGATTGAGACATGAGTTAGGTAAGTGGCCTCACCAACGTTCGGGACCCGGGACTCTCCGGGCACCATGGTTTCAACTGGTAAGAATCCGACGTAGACATAGCATCCACAAGGATGCAACAAAATCGTCTCGCTAACATTTCTCTAAGTATCATATCAATGGAGGAAGTAAGCATGGAGTAATATTCTAAAACAATTAGAGAAATCTCAGACACGAAGCTATAGTTCAGGAGATAGAGACTGATGTTATCATCATATTTGGCACAGGCAGATAAGATAACATAGTTGTGCCATTGTAGTTCTCATAAATAAATATGTAAAAACAAATTGTGAGATCGTGAAAATCTGAATCATCGTTTTTTCACACGCACATTAACATGTAACAAAATGCATAAGTCACATCCATAATTATGTATTTTTTTTGTTCATGTTTTCGTCATGATCGTTAAGTCTCGGATGCGTCGTTAATTTAACTTTACTTAAACTAGGTATATCACTGAATTTGTAAACCTTTGAGGAAGCACCGTAATTATATTGTCAGCATGTAATATGATTAAATTAAGTATACTAATTTCACTTATCTGTCAAATTTACAGTTTTACTTTCTATAAAATTAAATACAATTGTCGATAAAACTTCTAAAATTTCAAAAAAGTATTTGTAATAAATGTGTTATTCTTAAGTACCTATGCCTCTCTTTATTTTATTATTCTTTATACGCGCGTATCTTTATTTTGTTGAAAAATAGTTTATCAATTTGAATAACAGATACATACACTTACTGCTGACAATATTTTGAACTTACTTATTCTTTTATTTACAATACTTTTAGTTTTTTCTTGGATATCATTACAAATTTCTCTAAGAGTGAAGTTGTTGTTCTCATTCACCGGGACCCATCACTAGAGCACTCGCAGCGAAGAACAGGAACACGATACCGCCAATTATAGTAACTATGGGGAAGAAAAACATCTATTTAATTTTTAGTTAAGTAATTAAGTAGATTCAGTAAAGTAAAATTGGTTTACAATAGAAAACCAATATAGTCTTGTAACGGGTGTTTTTTTTAGAGGTATAGAACTTTAAGCTGGCATAACTGTTTTAACTGGCGGTATTTTTGTCAGCTGAAAAGTGATTTATGTTAAGTTTGGTTTGGCATTTCAACATGAATAGATTGACGCCTGAACAATGCTTCCAAATTGTGCAAATTTATTTTGAAAATCATGGTTCTGTCCGAAATACGTATCGTGATTTTCATAAGCGAATTTTGTTTAGCGGTGCAACTCACTTTTGGTTGAATGGATACGTCAATAAACAAAACTGCCATATTTGGGGTGATGATAATCCTCAAGTGTATGTTGAGACACCGTTACATCCAGAAAAACTGAATGTGTGGTGTGTTTTATGGGCTGGTGGAATAATTTGTCCGTACTTCTTTAGAAACGATGCTGACCAGAACGTTACAGTCAATCGTGACTGCTATAGAGCTATGATTACTGACTTTTTCGTTCATCAATTGAACAACCATGATGTGCAGGAGTAGTGGTTGCAACAAGACGGCGCAACATGTCACATAGCTCGTGCCACAATTGATTTATTGAAGGAAACGTTTGGTTACCGCATAGTTTCACGTTTTGGACCGGTAGGTTGGCCTCCAGAGTCGTGCGATTTTACGCCACTTGACTATTTTCTGTGGAGATATGTGAAGTCGCTCGTCTACGCCGATAAGCCCGAAACGATTGACCACTTGGAGGACAACATTCGGCGCGTTATTGCCGATATACGGCCACAAATGTTGGCAAAGTCATCGAAAATTGGACCTCTAGATTAGACTACGTCCGAGCCAGCCGTGGCGGTTATATGCCAGAAATCATATTTAAACTATAATGCCAGAAGATTTTCTTTCGAATAAAGTCATTTTCATATCAATAAAAACAATCACCTTCGTTTTATTCCATTTCAAAGTTCTATACCTCTAAAAAAAACACCCTTTATAAGTGGCTTTCCATCTCTACGTCACTAGACACCATGGCTTCTAATCAGTGGTGGATAAAGGCTATTTTGCTGAGATAAATAAAAATTTTAAATAAAACAGTCACAGTTTAAAATTGGTCAAGCTGTATATTGTTTTGTTTAGGCTGTACATATAAGGCGGGTCACTGAAACACATACTAAAACTCACATAAGTACACGCCTTATAATATTCTTGTCTTAGACTTGTCTTTTACGCCATAAAGAGTATAAAAACAAAACTTCGTCAAAGGAAAAAGCATAATAATATGTCCACGAAGGATCACAATTTGGAAAATGTGTCATTGTTGCTTCAAAACTTCCTCTTATATTGATATCGTGTACACATTTAGATAATATCTGCAGTTTTTGATAGTTTTGTGGCATAAATAATTCCAGAAGTAAAACTCAACTCACCAGTTCTAACAGAGATTTTGGAGGCGATCAGTCTACCGCCTATTACAGCCAAGCCGGTACAAAGAGAATGGCCTAAAGACCCTCCAACGACAACACCGAAAGCGTTTTCCGTTTTCGCTAGCACCACAGTGGCGACCTGTGACCTATCGCCCCATTCTGCGAGGAAAGTCAGTGTAGCTGCTTGTAGTAATACTTTAAAAACTGCGTTTCGTTTTCGTCGCCTCCTTTCTGATGTTTGTCCCTGGTCTAACATTTCTTCCGTCTGTTCTCTTTCTTCCTGAAAAGGGAAATTTTGTATTCGTAAATGTGGGTAGTTCTAAAACAGTTATTTTTATGGGCGTGGTTTTAACAAGGAGGTTCTGTATTCTTTCCGTATTTGGTGGTATCTACGCGTGTATGCTGCTTACTGGAGTGACGCCAAATTTAGAGAGAAGCGGAAGCCACTCCGTTGTATAGTTTTTCAAAACTAGTGTATATTTTTGAGTATTTATGTGTACAAATAACACCAATAAGGTTCCATCACTTTACTGGAGTACGACTTGTCCAGATAACAAACTTTCACTAAAACTTCGTAGGATAATTATATACTCTATTGGGTCTTGGGTCCTCCCTCGGAGAAACTCTCAGCTCTTATAAAACGACAAAGGTCTGAAAGTCGAGGGCTCTCACTACATTTCTATTGGGTGAAGTCATATTTGAAACCGTCACTAAAAGATGCGGTTTATTACTTAAGATACACACTTAAGTTAGTCATGCCTGGCAGTACAAAGAATAAATTATAGTATAATATTATACAATACAAATAGGCACCTACCTACCCATCAATTGTTATTGTACAGAACCATGGTAGGTAGGTACTATAATATTTATAAATAACTGAAACTGATATTACTCGTATGCGAAATAACACGTTTTGGTTTCAACATATTTCAAGCAGTGCGCGTTAACATAGAGACTGCTAGCGCTAGGCCCAAAGACGCGGCATAGTAGGTACGTACCCGAACCCCTAGGTGAGGCCCCAGTGCAGGTAGCCAAGTCTGCTGTGAGCCCGGCCATAGTGTAAGTTAGTCTTTACACGTATGGTGTAAGTGTGCTGCAGTGATCGTTTACAGAACACTGAGTCCACGAGACCACGAGTGCTTCAAGATTTAATACAATACATATACACTCATCATCATCCGAGTGTTAAACCTCGTTGCATCTTAGCGTAGCCTCTGCTTCTAAGGCTATCTGAGTTAGGGGTTCCCTTTCCTCTTTACACTGTCTGTCTGTGGTAACAGCATATATCAATACTTGCTGTACATACAGCAAGTTTCAATTTCATATCGATAAATACGATAGGCGATATGAAAACGATAATTCGATGATAAAGAATAGTTATGACTAAGCAGTACTTAAACGTTTTGAAGCGAACAATGCTTTGGATATAATTAATTGTTTTGCACTGAATATGCACTTGACTTTATATAGCTACTATTCTCTAGCAGTCTAGCATAATGACGGTGGCCTATTTACAAAGTTGGCGGCACCGTGATGTGCCTCTTCACGCTCCTCTTGAAGAACCCGGGATTGTAAGATGAGGGAAGCACGTGTGCGGGCAGGTCGTTCCAGGTTTTCATAGTTCGACAGAGGAACGATCTTTTGAAACAACTACACAGCATTGTTTAAAAAGGGCAGGTATATTAAAACTAGACCAGTACCTACTTTATTCATGTTAACAAGCCACCTGATGAAAAGTGATCATCGCACTGCCTATACTCATAAGTTCATTATTCATTTTTGTCCACGGGAATAGCAACAGACACCATGCCCTCTTTTTGAGAGCATCAGCGGGTGCAGGAGGCCTGCCTGGCGGTGGGCCCCATTTCTGGGTATGTCCCGAGGTGACTGAGCCCCGAGCAGAACGCTACCCAGTCTCACTTCATCTGATAATGTGTATGAAGGCGAGCCCATCTAATACTACAACCTCGATCACAACGGGATGATCCTTCCTCGGATCGCTTTAATCCCTGAGCGGCGGTTGCAGAGCTAAAGATATACCCACCTTGCCAAAAGTCTTCGTTCACGTCTAAGCTAAAACCATTAACAAATACAGCGTCAGATATACATACCCTATCTTCTCTCCTCTTCAATTCAATCTGCACTTCTTGTAACTCTTCCTGCCCTTCCTTGGGATCCATTTTCCACCCATCATACAACATTTTAACACCAAATATAGCAAAGAGCACTGCACTGGCATAAAACGTATAAACTCTTGGTATCACAGTCGCTACCCAGCCGAAGGCTGCTGACAATATAGTCATAAACACTAACGCTGATATAGCACCAGCAAACACTATGATTCTAGGGTGTTTCATCGCCATGATGGCTGCGATGAAGAAGGTCTTGTCGCCCAGCTCGGAGACGATGACCACGGAGAGGGAGGCCAGGAAACCCTGCCAGAAACTGCCTTGGCTTGCATGCTGAAAAGAGAGAAATGATTTGGATGAGCAAAGTATTAAGTAACCTCGAGAGCAATGAATCCGGGTCACTTAAAGAATCCTAAAAATCTCGGAAACTAAAAATGCTAGGTTAATGCAATAAATTGTATTTAATAGACAATGTAATACTCCTTAAATGAAGGTATTAAAACTTCTTAGTTATTGTAAAGTTATATCATAAAAAAAATCAAATTTGAAAAAGGGCCACTTTCGAAGATGGAACTACGAAATTACAGCATTTGGTGTTGCTTTTGTTTGTAATCTGTCATTTATGTGGGTACATAAACCATGTTGATAGTGCTCTATATTCATTAATCAAGCTGAAATTATGTCGCTTACGCCTGAAGAATGCACCAGAATACTTACAATGCTGGAAACCGGCCGGAGTCAGCGCGATACAGCCAGGACTGTCGGTGTGTCGCTGTCAACAGTACAAAGAGTTCTCCGACGTTACGAAGAAACTGGTTCTAACCTACGCAGACCAGGAACGGGCAGAACCAGGTGTACCACAGCACGAGAAGACCGATACTTGGTGAACACCATGCTTCGAAATCGCTTTCTCACAGGAACTGAACTCACCAATCAGTTTCGACGCCTCGGAGGAAGTAACCCAAGTGCATGGACAGTAAGACGTCGGCTTGCTGAATCTAACTTAAAACCCCTTAGACCTGCAAACGGCCCTAAACTGGAGCGTGGGCATCGTATTTCGAGACTAAGGTATGCCCAGAGCCACGTAAATTGGAGTATTGAAGATTGGTCAAAAGTTATGTTCTCCGACGAATCAAAATTTATGCTCTACAAGCACGATGGAAGACACAGAGTGTATCGAAGACCAGGGGAAAGATTCAAGCAAGCATGCATCGAAGAAAAAGTAGCCTACGGTGGTGGGTCTGTACTTGTGTGGGCCGGAATTTCTTCTGAAAGTCGCACAGAGCTGGTGATCATAGAAAACGGCTCTTTAACTAGCGTAAGATATGTGGAAGAAATCCTCAATGATCACGTTGGTCCATTTATGGTCAATTTAGGTGAGGATGCTATATTTATGCATGACAATGCCCGACCTCATACAGGTAGGATTGTGAATGACTACCTTCAAGAGATGAACATTACTCGTATGGAGTGGCCAGCGCGCAGCCCGGATATCAACCCGATCGAGCATGCTTGGGACGAGCTAGGCAGATGCGTAAAACAACGAAACCCTCCCCCAATCACGCTTCGTGAGCTCAAAATTGCTCTCACAGAGGAATGGGAGAATATTCCCCAAAATCGTATAAGGAACTTGGTGTACAGCATGCCAAACCGCGTAAACGCAGTAATGGAAGCACGAGGAGGCAATACGAAGTATTAAAATTCAAGAAAATCGTAATAAAGTTCAAAAATTTCATGTTTTCTATTTTTTTTTTAAGGAGAGATCAGCAGTTTTTTCTTTATGTAATTTTGTGTTAATAAAATGTATGGTGACTCATATTTTTTTTACTTTCATTTAAGGAGTATTACATTGTCTATTAAATACAATTTATTGCATTAACCTATCATTTTTAGTTTCCGAGATTTTTAACATTCTTTAAGTGACCCGGATTCATTGCTCTTGAGTGTACTTAGGTACCTACATAATAATATGATTTATTTATGACTAGCTGTTACCCGCGACTTCGTTCGCGTGGAAATTATGTTATAAGCAAAGTTTGAACTGTATTCTATCGAGCTTCTAGGATAAGTCGTAACCAAAATGTGGGGACAAAGTTAGGACATCCTCCAACTTACTCGGGGAGCTATGCGCTACACGTATCCTACCTAACAGCCTACGGTTCGGAGTTTCGGAGCCCCTGGTAAGCTCTCTAAAGGACACCCCAGGACTGCGCTAGATGGATGGGTAGAGACCTCATGGTTTTAGCGGGTCCAAGGCCGGTATGACGTACGTCTTTATTAATTGGCCCCTTTAATAATAAAAAGAGTAAGTAGTATGTTGAAGCGCGAATACGAAACGTTTGTTAGATTTCAGCCACAGACTGAAAACTTTAAATACTTATAACCGAAAGATTTGAGACGATAACACTAACGCTAACGGTAGCCAGTAAATGGCAGTCGTTAAACCAAGTTATTAGCCTTATAAACTTAATAATTTTCAAAAGTAGATAGTACCTACGCCTGTCCATTTCAACACGGCAATACGGGTCACCACCACTACTATGTTTAAGGTGATTTAATTTAATGTACCTATGTCACTGTAGCCAAAGCTCAACATTTTTCAGTAAAGTTGTATTTTTAAGAATGTTCATTATAAACTACGTTTGTAACTTTGCTCTCAGAAGCAAAAATACAGAGGGAATCATGGCTAGTAACGCAGGAGCCAACGGCGTACCCTTATTCGTGTAAGAAGCAACTTAACCGTAGGTCGACAGCCGCAGTGTTGTTGAAAGTTCCCGCAAAGCATTTGATGCTATACGAAAGCATATGACGACACAACCCGTAGACATTTCTGCCTCAATAGTATTGCATTGAGTTAATAGAAGACTGGTTCTGTTTTACAACTTCAATTCATAACCAACCTTCCCGGTGCACTGGAAGTCCATTCTTTGTGAAAGATCCCTTTTGCTGAGAAAAAAGTAAATTCACAAATCTAAGACTTCCGTTGGGTACCGTATACAACTGATGTCCTACATGTGAACTACAACGAATGAGTTCCTCGAAGCTGGATAACCATCACCAAACGACTCTAGCTCTATCTGTATGCTGTTATGCCTCTATGTTAAACTTCTGAATGAAGATTGTTTCAAAGAAGCATTTTTCATTGGATCACTGCTTGAAGCATTGGTTCCAATTACCAATTAAGCGTTCGTTCCAGCACATATGCTGTAGGGTCCACGACTTTAGCTGCTTTTCTGTTCGTTAGCCATTGCCTCCTAGACACTGTATACTGTAGTTTGACTCGGCCGGGTTTTAGAAATAAATGCCTACAGCCGCGCGGTACGTAAGCATGCGATAGGGCTGCCCACCTACAGCATTTTAATAATATGTGCCTACTTTGATTTTCTATTTAGTATTGCGATTGTAAATATGTGCATACATACATTCATATAGTCACGCCTTTATCCCTGAAGGTGTTGGCAGAGGCATAGTATACGCCCACATTTTACCTTATAGTTTTACGTACGCGTATATATAGTGAGCATAATGCAGTTAATTTTTTTCAATCCGCCCACAAGGCCTTCAAACTGTATTAAGGATTGTCGTTTTACTGACAACCGGCTTCAATTTCGAGTAAATATGTACCTTTTTTATTTAAACAAAAAATTACTTTGTGAGTAATAATATAATATCCCCGCAACGGCTGGCGGCGCGGGGCGGCGGCGTGGCGGCGCAGCGCCCGTTATCTACTAACGATGGAGTGAGACGGGTATAGAAATTTGAAAACGAGTAAGCGGCGTAGACAATAATAATCGACTCATCACATGTTTCGTCAGTAATAGAATCACGGAATTCTAGTCTTTATAATCATTGCGTTAAATTTTTGATTTACAAAATTAAAACTATTTTTCGATTTGAAAGTACTAGTCAGTCTCTAGTACACTAGTACTTTTCGTACATTGTCAAGTTGTGTTAAATTTTGGAAGTTCCTATTTGTCTCTATGCGTGTAATAAAAATCAAAGGTAACAAAAATGCTGTCAATCAAAGTCATACGGTTTGTTTCTTTGTGGATGACCCATAGATTTATAGCGAAAAATTCTAAATCTATGGGATGACCGATGTTACAGTACACTTAGCGTGTACTGTAACATCGGTCATCCACAAAGAAATGAATACTCTTGAAACATACCTAAATCATTGCTCTCAATTAAATAACTACGAACTGACAACGGAACTAAATGTACTACCTACACGTACTAGAGTTCTGAACTAGTTTTTTTTTGGATATTGTACTATATTGGATCGCACCGTTCACTGACTGAGCAAGCACAAGTCTAGTTTTAAACACAAACATACCTACTTCATGTAACTACCCAGTTCACTCGTGTCAATCACTTTGTTTAACTTTAGTCAACTAGTAGTATAGTACCAATTAGTACTTAAGTAAAATCAATTTATAGTCTTACCTTTCGGAGTTTCCAGGTAATCTAAAAAACGTTATCTCTGGGTATTGACGAATTCATGCAACCAAAACAAGCACAATAGACTCTAGTTGTCATATTAAATATTTTTAGTAAATAAAACACGCGCGGTTACTATCTAAAAAACGACACACCGTCCATTCGTCTACTCGGCACAATCGCCTGCTAGCGTGCTGAAAAGCCTGCCGAAAACGAGAATCGTAGGTATAGCTTGCGCTTCGTCCGTTTGTAGGGAGCTACAATACTGGTTAGTACTCTTTATTCTGTGTCCTAGAGCACGTGTCTATTATCACTGTTAGACGCCACCCTACAAAGAGACGTTTCTGTAATAAAAATAATAACCCATAGCTTTATTTGAATAATTTGTTAGTCACTTTCCCAGTTCACAACACCTAATGTTGTAGGCGCAATGATGTGTATTTTCATGCTCTGCTTAAAAACCTGGCGTTGTAAGAGAAGATTCACGCTGACAGAGGGTTTCAAATTGCTATGGTTCAAAAGAGAAACGATTTTTGCATTGCTGGGTTCTGGCGAAGAGTCTTTTCAATGCATGCGAGTGGTATCTGGGCCCAAGTGGAGTTTAGTTGAAGAGCTCTTTACCTTACCATGGTCACAGTATAAATATGTTCTTTAACCAGTATTGTAGCTCCCTACAAACGGACGAAGCGCAAGCTATACCTACGATTCTCGTTTTCGGCAGACCTTTCAGCACGCAAGCAGCGTCCGCAGTCGCGATTGTGCCGAGTAGACGAATGGACGGTGTGTCGTTTTTTAAATAGTAACCGCGCGTGTTTTATTTACTAAAAATATTTAATATTACAACTAGAGTCTATTGTGCTTGTTTTGGTTGCATGAATTCGTCAATAACGCACCCAGAGATAACGTTTTTCAGATTACCTGGAAACTCCGAAAGGTAAGACTATAAATTGATTTTACTTACGTACTAATTAGTACTATACTACTAGTTAACTAAAGTTAAACAAAGTGATTGACACGAGTGAACTAGGTAGTTACATGAAGTAGGAATGTTTGTGTTTAAAACTAGACTTGTGCTTGCTCAGTCAGTGAACGGTGCGATTCAATATAGTACAATATCCAAAAAAAAACATTTAGTTCCGTTGTCAGTTCGTAGTTATTTAATTGAGAGCAATGATTTAGGTATGTTTCAAGAGTATTCATTTCTTTGTGGATGACCGATGTTACAGTACCTACACTAAGCACCGTATGACTTTGATTGACAGCATTTTTGTTACCTTTGAGTTTTATTACACGCATAGAGACAAATTTGAACTTCCAAAATTTAACACAAATTGACTATGTACGAAAAGTACTAGTGTACTAGAGACTGACTAGTACTTTCAAAGCGAAAGATAGTTTTAATTTTGTAAATCAAAAATTTTACGCAATGATTATAAAGACTAGAATTCCGTGATTCTATCACTGACGAAACATGTGATGAGCCGATTATTATTGTCTACGCCGCTTACTCGTTTTCAAATTTCTATACCAGTCTCACTCAATCGTTAGTAGATAACGGACGCTGCGCCACCACGTCGCCGCCCCGCGCCGCCAGCCGTTGCGGGGATATTATATTATTACTCACAAAGTATTCTTTTTTTTAAATAAAAAAGGTTCATATTTACTCGAAATGAAAGCCGGTTGTCAGTAAAACGACAATCCTTAATACAAATTAAAGGCCTTGTGGGCGGATTGAAAAATTTCAAAATTCAACTGCATTAGGCTCACTATCTATAACGCGTACGTAAAACTATAAGGTAAAATGTGGGCGTATACTATGCCTCTGCCTACACCTTCAGGGATAAAGGCGTGACTATATGAATGTATGTATGTACATATTTACAATCGCAATACTAAATAGAAAGTCAAAGTAGGCACATATTATTAAAATGCTGTAGGTGGGCAGCCCTATCGCATGCTTACGTACCGCGCGTCTGTAGGCATTTATTTCTAAAATCCGGCCGAGTCAGACTACAGTATACAGTGCCATGGTAGATTCGGTCTATTAATTGAATTTAAGTCTTACGGACTGTACGTCCAGCGGGAGTAAGTGGGTGCGCTGCCTCTTTCTGCGAGCAGGTCATGCTCGTGAAAGTGGCGGCTGGGAGGGGGCGGGAGAGAACTCTCCCACCCGAGTTCCGCAATCGACGGCGAGAGCGCCGGCGACATGTCTTCGCCTAAGACTATCGGCCTACATGACCAGGGCCTGAGCTCGATGAGGAGGCCGCTCACCGTCCTTACAGAAGCAGGCCCTAGACGATAGCGTGACGCGAGGGATTCACGCTTATATAAACCTATCCGCATATAAAAATTGAACCTATTTCTTAAGCATGTCTTTTGCACATTTAGTATACCTACAGATTTTAATCCTTCTCTGTCAAGCCCCTAGGCTAAGTAGCGTGATTGAATATTTACAACAGACTAAATCTTTAAGCTCATTTATATTAAATAGCTGTTCCCCGCGACTTCGACCGCGTAGAAGTCGTTATCGCGTGAAAGTCGTTTTCACGTAAAATCATAACACGCCTTTTGCGCTGTCGGTTAAAAAGTAGCCTATGTCCTTCCTAGGGCCTGGAACTATCCCGATACCAAATTTCATCTCAATCGCTCCAGCCGTTTAGCGTGAAAACGTAACAGACAGACAG
This sequence comes from Miltochrista miniata, assembly GCA_933228765.1. Classification (NCBI taxonomy): domain Eukaryota; kingdom Metazoa; phylum Arthropoda; class Insecta; order Lepidoptera; family Erebidae; genus Miltochrista; species Miltochrista miniata. The sequence continues at coordinate 12,922,529 of OW121769.1, forward strand.
ACAGATAGACAGACAGACAGACAGACCGAGTTACTTTCGCCTTTATAATATTAGTAGGGATGGCTGATCCGCGACGTCGACCGCGTAGAGGTCGTTATCGCGTGAAAGTCGTTATCACGTAAAATCATAACACTCCTTTTGCGCAGTCGGTTAAAAAGTAGCGTATGTCCTTCCCAGGGCCTTGAACTATCCACATACCAAATTTCATCTCAATCGCTCCAGCCGTTTAGGCTTGAAAGCGTAACAGCGTAAAAGTCGTTATTTCGTAAAATCATAACACTCCTTTTGCGCAGTCGGTTAAAAAGTAGCCTATGTCCTTCCCAGGGCCTCGAACTATCCCCATACCAAATTTCATCTCAATCGCTCCAGCCGTTTAGGCGTGAAAGCGTAACAGACAGACAGACAGACAGACAGAGTTACTTTCGCATTTATAATATTAGTAAGGATTACTTTGATTATTTCGCTGTGTGAAGTGATACACTGGTTGTGTGAAGTGATACACTGGTTGTGTGTGTATACTTAGGTATGTGCGGGCGGGCCGTCCGCCGTTGGAACTGTTATTGGAGATCTTAAAAGGTTTGTTTCGGAGGGTTTTCTGTTTCTTTCAGTTGAATGTTATTGATCATTTCTTTCAATTATATATTTAATGTTAGTTACTTCATGTCAAAACCTAAAATTTTTGCCTTGCCATAAAAAATAAGTGTGAAATCCAATTAGTACTGAAATGAGTCAGCAGCGTGTCAAATACAGCGTGTTGATAGAGGTCTGCAAATTGACACAGGTATCGATAGGCCAATGTCATCAACACAATATGCAGTGAATTAGCTGTGGGAAGGCCAGTCGCGTAAAGTACTGGTAGGTACTTGTACTTCTGCGGTTACTATTATAAACTGCCGCAGTGTACGGGTTGCTTTACAGGCCTCGGTGTTAAAAAATTAATTGTTAAACAAGAATTTTAACGATTTGCTAGATTAAAACAGCAGAATTTATAAGAAAAGAAGAAGAGGATCAGGGGGCCAAGTCCGCTTATTTACATCAAAAAGCCGTTCTAGTGCGATTCTATTACGATAATATAGCGATTGGTCCTAAACTTGGTAGTCGCGTAAAAAAATTATAACATCACTAGAATAATAATATTATATCTATTATAATAGTGTTTGTTCACTCCTGTTGCTAAGTGTAAAAGTAAAAGTCTCTGAACAATAAGTACATATATTTGCATATACAACTGGTAATTTTGACCTTGACTATAAATTATCCTGTTTTATCATTTAAATGTGCTAATTTATATTGAAATGAGCTGAAATTTATGTATAATTTATTACAGGTAGAGTTTTGTAGTAAGATAATTACCCTGAAAAAAATACATCTAAATATCTTATGAATAATTTTGAATGAAAAAGATGAGGTGACGCTAGGTGACAAAGAAAACCGCACATGATCGAGTTACTCCTCGTAAAAAGAACGTATAAGTAGTATTGAACTCGATAGTTTTAAAATACATAAGTACTTAATGAACTTAAGGCTGCAATGTTCGACCTTGACAAATCCTAAGACAATTCGAACGATTGCAGCGTACGCTTTTGCCGGATTTCATTCGATTCTAATACATTATATTACTGTTATATAAAATCTGAGGGGTTTTAAGAAAAATCTAGTCGTAAAATATTGTTCTAAAGACCTATATCTATTTTATGACAAGTTTTTATGAGAATTAAACTCATTTATTTAGATAAAAGAAAGATAAAAGTACATTACTTGTTAAGATTTTTCCTATTTCTCATTTTTCGAGAGCAATTTCGATCGAACAAAGTATTCCTAATCGTATTTTGATACATTAAAAAAGCAAGAGTATCTAATAAATTACAATAATTAGTTTTATCAGATCAAATCGATAGAATATTTCCTAGTATAAAGTTCACCCCAAGATGAGTCTCTTTCGAACATACAAGCCTTAAGTACGTTAATAGCTTTTTTACGTGTGGAAATCCTCATGGAAGCTATGCCGGAAGCCTACTGACTGAAACCACACGGTGCACATTCATCTGCCTACAGCCGGGAGTCCCGGGTTAACCCTCGGAGGGAACCCCAGAACTTCTGACACAGACTTTGTCAACTCATAGCGAACTCTTCACAGGGGTTTGGATTTTATTCCACTTTCTAGGGAATTCGGGTGCTTAACCACTTCTTTAATGATTATTTATACTGTTGATTGACGGCACTTGGTGGAACTTGCTGCACATATTGAAAACGACACTTTTACTATTCCACAATATTTATTATTATAAACCTGACCAGTTTCGCTTCACAGCATTTTCAAAGGTCGAGATGGAAGGACAAGGTAGTACTCCCTAGATGCCCACTTCTTTAATGGGTGAAGAGACACAGCATCGTTTTGGGCTGCTTCTGTAAGAACGGCGAGCAGGCAACCCACCGTTGTTAGGCCCTTGGTCATGGAGGCTGGTCATTCTGGGCGAATACATAAATTAATAGGTATCTACTATAATATACAAAGCAATAGGCTCACCACCACCTATTACGTGGGGCATCACTGCATAGTATAAAACAAAGTCGCTTTCTCTGTCCCTATGTCCCCATGTCCCTATGTATGCTTAAATCTTTAAAACTACGCGACGGATTTTGATGCGGTTTTTTTAATAGATAGAGTGATTAAAGAGGAAGATTTATATGTATAATAATATCCATTAAATAGTGGAGAAATACTATTATTTTTGAGGTTTCTAATGTGGTGTCGTAAATAATTAGTTGAAACGTTCGCCAAAGTCTGCCGAGAGCCCTGGGACATCCTTCCGAGGGCTTACCCGGGACTCTCGGCCCTAGACTGTTGTAGGGCATCGTGTGGTTTTAGTCGGTAGGAGTTCGGCATAGCATCCATGTAGGATTCCCACACGTAAAAAAAAACAAGGTATCCCCACAATACCTCTGCCTACCTCTTCGGGTATAAAGGCGTGACTAACGTATAATACACAAGTCTACCACTGAATGAACTTGAACTCACCGTACAGACACGGATTGGACTCACAGACGCCTATCTATTTTCGTAATTTCAGTCTATTTTTACAGACTCCCGCATACGCAGATCATTTGGCAAAGATATGATTAATATAAACATATAGCGAGCACATGTTTATATTAGTTTGGATGCACAGCGTTAGGCTCGTTGTTTTTAAACCAGGATATGTATTTTATATAACAGTAATATAATGTATTAGAATCAAATGAAATCCGGCAAAAGCGTACGCTGCAATCCTTCGAATTGCCTTAGGATTTGTCAAGGTCGAATACGGCAGCCTTAAATTGTCTACTAAAACCTACTTATATTGTAAGTCTGTGACTAAAACACATATTTATTTCTGTGAGTTCAAAAGTAATTTCACTACTCAAAAGTACTAGAAAGAGTGATGTTCTACTATTACAATATTGCAAACTCACTGTACACTGTCTATTCGCATTTCCACGCCACATTATCTTTCAGTAATCTTCATGCGAGGTCGAGCATAGCTCGAGTTTTGTCGATTAAGGGGCGGTTATTGCGCACAAGTAGGCATTTGGCGCTCCCCTCGCCCCGGGCGCAAGACACGCCGCGCGCCGGCAGCGGCAGTCAACTCTCATGCCACAGTATACAGTATAGTAGAAAGAAACAGCATGCTAACTTTGTTTGACGTAGTAAATGCATCTAACTTTATTAAGTGTAGTGATTTATTAGTTTCGTAAATAAAAATAAAAGAGTTAATCGTAAATAAATTATGTATATTATACTATTATTTTTAAGCTAAAGAGTTTGTTTGTTTGTTTAGTTGTTCTAACTCTAGAGTCTAAGAGACTGCTAGTTGAATTTCAAGAGTTTCTTAACAGAATGTCCATTTTTGAAAAATACCGAAATATATAACATCACGCTAAGGCGAATAAGAGCTTAGCAGCAACGAAACATTTTTCGACAACTAGGATATTTCATTTCTTTTGAGAGTTTTCGTTGCGTACGTTTGCTACAGTTGCGTAAAAAATGTAAATTACATAATAGCTGGTCATAAAAATTTCTAAAGTTTTCTTAAGTTGGTATGCTTTTTTTTTTTTTTTTTTTTTTTGTTTAACGTGAGGGAAAATCCTCATGGATGCTATGCCGGACTCCTACCGACTAAAAAACCTCACGTCACGCCCAACAGCCTGTGGTTGGGAGCCCCGGGGAAGCCCTCGGAAGGATGTCCCAGAACTCCCAACAGACCCACGGCCGCCGCTGCGGCCTCGCCCAGGGGGTGGTTCGGGTGCTATCCCGCGTCTTTGGGGGGTTTCGGGTGTGATCCCGCTTCTAAGGGGGGGCGTGTTTGAATTGCTCACGTCACGCTGCCGTCTTGGGCCTGCTTCTGTAAGGACGGTGGGCCGCCCTCTCACCGTCCTCAGGCCCCCGGTCATGGTGGCCGATAGTCTTCGGCGAAGACACGTCGGCGGCGCCCAGGCCGCCGACTGCGGAACTCGGGTGGGAGAGTTCTCTCGCGCACCCGTCCCGCCGCCTCCTTCACGAGCATGATCTGCTCGCAGAAGGAGGCGGCGCAGTCCCACTTACTCCCGCTGGAGAGCATGGCTCGCACCATGGTCTCGAGCGAGAGAGTGTCCACGTCCAGACCCACTACGAGGTCCTGGCGCTGTTGCGCCCACGCCGTGCACTCCACCAGCGTGTGGAACGCTGTGTCATCGCTGCGGTCCTCGCAGTGCTGACACTCGGCCGTGGTTTCCCGGTGTTTCCGCCACAGATACCTACCGAAGCTACCGTGCCCGGCAAGCATCTGTGTCAACCGGTAGGAGAGAGCACCGTGTCTCCTCTCCAGCCACTCGTCCATGACCGGTCTGACGGCCGCGATTGTGGCAAATCCCCCCTTTGGTTGCTCAAGTCGCACCTTCCATGTCTCCACGGTTTCCTGTTGGAGTAGGGACCGCTGGGCCTCGATTTCTCGATTAGCGGGCCTTTGGCCCCGCTCCAGCGCCTCCTTGCGCCATCTGAACAGTGACGCAAGGGCTCTCGCTTCCAGGTCCCATGGAGGGGTCCCGGCTAGGAGACATGCCGCCTCACCGGAGATCGTGCGGTATCCCCTTATCACCCTGATGGCCATCACTCTCTGCGGGCTCAGCAATCTAGCCACATTGCTGGCCGTCAGGGTTTCCGCCCATACAGGAGCTCCGTATAGAGCCATGCTTCGCACGATCCCCAGGTACAGTCTCCTGTAGGGAGCGTTGGGTCCCCTGATGTTGGGCATCAGCCGCGCCAGTGCGGCTGATGCTCCCCTCAGTTTTGGGACCAAACTTCGGAAGTGATGTCCGAAGTTCCACCGGCCATCGAGTACGAGCCCCAGATACTTCATCGAGGACTCGATGCCGATGCTGACGCCCCCTACCTGTAGGCTGGATCCCGCAGGTGGCCCCATCCGAGGTCCGTGGAAGCACAGAGCCTCGGATTTGTGAAGGGCGACCTCGAGACCCAGCCGCCGAATCCGATCCACGACTTGAGCAACCCCTGCCGTGGCCTTTAGTGCTGCGTCACGGTGCGTTGCTCCCCGCGCTGTAACGAGGGTGTCGTCGGCGTAACACGTTACGCCGACCCCTCTGAGCAACGGACCACGCAGCACCCAGTCGTAACCGATGTTCCACAGGAGCGGCCCTAACACCGATCCCTGTGGAACACCGCACGACACATCTCGCCGACCCGGCCCTAGCCAGCTCGGGTAAGTTATGGCTCTCTCGGAGAGATAAGCCCCGACAATTCGACGGAGGTAGGGAGGCACTCCATGATAGATAAGCGCCTCCCTGACGCAGCTCCAGGGCAAGGTGTTAAATGCGTTGGCGATGTCGAGAGACACCGCCACCACCACCTCACCCCGTGAGACTGCTTCCTCCGTCAGGCCTCTAATGCGCATGATCGCGTCCACAGTGGAGCGTCCCTGACGGAAGCCAAACTGACTATCCGCCAGATCAGGCCCCACTCGTGTGAGGTGCCCGACGAGGCGTTGTGCAATAATGCGCTCAAAGAGCTTGCACACCTCGTCGAGCAACACGATCGGCCGGTACCCTGATGGGGAGTTTGCCTGCCGCCCCGCCTTTCGGATCAAGACCAGTTTCCCTGTCTTCCAGACCTTGGGAAACTGGCCTTTTTCGAGGCATGCGCTATAAAGACCTATAAGTCGAGGCCCAAGCTCCTCGAGAGCCAGGACCCATGCTCGGCCTGGAATGCCGTCGGGTCCAGGGGCGGTGTTTCTGCGGGATTTAAGCCGCAGAACAGCCGCCCCTAACTCACCCTCGGTGACTACGGGCACGTCGTTCTCGCTGCCTACCGCGTTGGGCGCCTGAGACGGAGCCATGCGCGGAGGAATGTGTTCCTCCGCTCTCGACGGGAACAAGGAGTCCAGGACCCTCTCCAGCCGCTCCGGCTGGAGACTCTGGGTCAGTGGGGGCGCCTTAGGGCGTAATTTGCCTCTTACCATGAGGTACGGGCGCCCCCACGGGTTCCGCTCCAGAGTCTCCATCAGCTCTTCGCGGCCCAACTTTTTGGACCGCTTGATGGCGGTCTGGAGGGCCCTCTTGGCCTCCCTGTAGCCATCGTAGAGCTCCGTCTCTCGGGCTGCCGCATCGTCTGGGCGGCGACGCCTCCGGCGAAACCTGGTGTACCGGCGGCGCGCGGTAACGCAATCTGCGCGCAACTGCGCGATTTCCGGCGTCCACCAGTACACCTGTTTCCTCGCCGGTCTGGGCCTAGCCCTGGGCATCGCCGCATCGCAGATGTGCGACATGGCTCTCCCGAACCACTCCACCTCGGTATCAACATCGGCAGGCCTGTCCGCTTTCGGAATCCAGGCCTGCACGATGGCCGCCTCCAGGAGAGCCTCCGGATCAAGGCGATGGAGTGCCCAACGCGGTTCCGGGGGATTCGCGATTGCTGGCGGCAGGTTAGGTGGAGGGGAGACGTCAAACCGAATATATCGGTGATCTGACGACGTCTCCTCCTCCTCCACCACACGCCATCCCTGGACACGGCGGGCGAGCTCAGGGGTCGCAAACGAAACGTCTATGACCGAGCTGAGCCCCCGCCGCGTCCAGGTTGCGACATTCCCCCGGTTCAGGATGACTAGGCCTCGTGTAGTGACCCAGTCCTCCAGTATCCTCCCTCTGCCTCTGGTTTCCCGGGAGCCCCAAGCCTGCGACCAGGCATTGAAGTCTCCCAGGACCAGGACAGGGCGAGGCCGGCATGCAGCGAGAACGACGTCCAGCTCAGGGAGCCATAGCTCAAACTGATGCTGGTCTAGGCTCGGCGAGATGTAAACGGCCACGACAGCCACACCCTCATATTCCGCCGCGACGCAACCCGGGCCCCTAGCAATAAGCGCTAGGCGCGAGTCGTCCGCGCCGGTCCCCCCAAAGATGGTCGCCATGCCGTCCAGATCCACCGGGCTTCCCGGGTGAAAGTTGGTATGCTAAGTATGAATAACGGGATCATTGTGCAATCCAAAATGGCCGCCGCAGTGTTATCACAAAATTTCATGATGGGTGTCGTTTAAAGGGTTTTTTGGTATGCTGAGTACGAATCACGTACTAATTTTGCAATCCAATATGGACGCCGCGCCGTAATCACAAAATTTCATGATGGGTATCGTTTAAGGGGTTTGTTCGTATGCTGAGTACGAATCACGTGATAATTTTGCAATCGAATATAGCCGCCGCGCCGTAATCACAAAATGTCATGATGGGTATCGTTTAAGGGGTTTCTTGGTATGCTGAGTACGAATCACGTGATAATTTTGCAATCCAATATGGGCGCCGCGCCGTAATCACAAAATTTCATGATGGGTATCGTTTAAGGGGTTTCTTGGTATGCTGAGTACGAATCACGTGATAATTTTGCAATCCAAAATGGCGGCCGCGGTGTAATCACAAAAACTCATGATGGGTATCGTTTAAAGGGTTTTTGGTATGCTGAGTACGAATTACGTACTAATTTTGCAATCCAATATGGCCACCGCGTCACACAATTTCATGATGGGTATAGTTTAAGGGAATTCTTGGTATGCTAAGTATAAATCACATGATAATTTTGCAATCCAATATGGCCACCGCGGTGTGATCACAAAATTTCATGATGGGTATCGTTTAAGGGGTTTTTTGGTATGCTGAGTACGAATTACGTACTAATTTTGCAATCCAATATGGCCACCGCGCCGTAATCACACAATTTCATGATGGGTATAGTTTAAGGGAATTCTTGGTATGCTAAGTTTGAATCACATGATAATTTTGCAATCCAATATGGCTACCGCGGTGTGATCACAAAATTTCATGATGGGTATCGTTTAAGGGGTTTGTTCGTATGCTGAGTACGAATCACGTGATAATTTTGCAATCCAAAATGGCGGCCGCGGTGTAATCACAAAAATTCATGATGGGTATCGTTTAAAGGGTTTTTTGGTATGCTGAGTACGAATTACGTAGGTACTAATTTTGCAATCAAATATGGCCACCGCGCTGTAATCACACAATTTCATGATGGGTATATTTTAAGGGAATTCTTGGTATGCCAAGTATGAATCACATGATAATTTTGCAATTCAATATGGCCACCGCGGTGTGATCACAAAATTTCATGATGGGTATCGTTTAAGGGGTTTGTTCGTATGCTGAGTACGAATCACGCGATAATTTTGCAATCGAATATAGCCGCCGCGCCGTAATCACAAAATGTCATGATGGGTATCGTTTAAGGGGTTTCTTGGTATGCTGAGTACGAATCACGTGATAATTTTGCAATCCAATATGGGCGCCGCGCCGTAATCTCAAAATTTCATGATGGGTATCGTTTAAGGGGTTTCTTGGTATGCTGAGTACGAATCACGTGATAATTTTGCAATCCAAAATGGCGGCCGCGGTGTAATCACAAAAATTCATGATGGGTGTCGTTTAAAGGGTTTTTTGGTATGCTGAGTACGAATTACGTACTAATTTTGCAATCCAATATGGCCACCGCGCTGTAATCACACAATTTCATGATGGGTATAGTTTAAGGGAATTCTTGGTATGCCAAGTATGAATCACATGATAATTTTGCAATTCAATATGGCCACCGCGGTGTGATCACAAAATTTCATGATGGGTATCGTTTAAGGGGTTTTTTGGTATGTTGAGTACGAATCACATGATAATTTTGCAATCCAATATGGGCGCCGCGCCGTAATCACAAAATTTCATGATGGGTATCATTTAAAGGGTTTTTGGTATGCTGAGTACGAATTACGTGATAATTTTGCAATACAATATGGCCGCCGCGCTGTAATCACAAAATATCATGATGGGTATCGTTTAAGGGTGTATTGGTATGCTGAGTACGAATCCTGTGATAATTTTGAAATGCAATATGGCCGCCGCGCCGTAATCGCAAAAATCCATGATGGTTATCGTTTAAGGGGTTTTTTGGTATGCTGAGGACGAATCACATGATAATTTTGCAACCCAAAATGGACACCGCGCCGTAATCACATAATTTCGTAATGAATATCGTTTAATGGGTTTTTTCGAATGCTGAGTACGAATAACATGATCATTTTGGAATTCAATTTGGCCGCCTAAGCTATTTAGGCCTACTTGCGCGTAGAGTCGAGTTAAATATATAAATATAGAGTTAGTAAGCTCTGAGTTAAATAAATAACTTCTTAACTCTGACCACGTCTTGCACAGTTGCAAATTGGCACGCGGTTAACTAACTCACAGTAAACCGAACAAGTTTTTTTAGTCTGTCGTTCCATGCAATCCAACCACACACAAATGTTAGAACGAAGAATGGAACATGTGTCTCTATCTCTTTTACACTACAGTCTGCTACGTATGATTTACGATACTACCATACTTACGATACTACCATTTACGATACCAATCATAAAATTTTGTGATTACGGCGCGGCGGGCATATTGGATTGCAAAATTATCACGTGATTCGTACTCAGCATACCAAAAAACCCCTTAAACGATACCCATCATGAAATTTTGTGATTATGGCGCGGTGGCCTTTTTGGATTGCAAAATTAGTACGTGATTCGTATTCAGCATACCATAAAATCCTATAAACGATACCCATCATGAAATTTTGTGATTACAGCGCGGCGGGCATATTGGATTGCAAAATTATCACGTGATTCGTACTCAGCATACCAAAAAAACCCTTAAACAATACACATCATGAAATTTCGTGATTATGGCACGGCGGCCATATTGGATTGCAAAATTATCACGTGATTCGTACTCAGCATACCAAAAAACCCCTTAAACGATACCCATCATGAAATTTTGTGATTACGGCGCGGCTGCCATCTTGTATTGCAAAATTAGTACGCGATTCGTACTCAGCATACCAAAAAGCCCCTTAAACCATACCCATCATGAAATTTTGTGATTACGGCGCGGCGGCCATCTTGTATTGCAAAATTAGTACGCGATTCGTACTCAGCATACCAAAAAAACCCTTAAACGATACCCATCATGAAATTTTGTGATTACGGCGCGGCGGCTATATTCGATTGCAAAATTATCACGTGATTCGTACTCAGCATACGAACAAACCCCTTAAACGATACCCATCATGAAATATGAACAGTAGCATCACAATACATTTTTGAGAATCTTATGTACGTACAAAGAAATTTACATAGTTTCGCTAAGTTAAGTGATAGACACAATGTGAACACTAGAAATAAAAGTAACCTTGCTGTTTATCATAGCAGATTGCACAAAATCAGCAATTCTTTCATGGGTAACTGTATACGCTTTTACAACAGGCTACCAGACGAAATTAAAAGTATGTCCCTTAATAAATTTAAAAAGGTTGTAAAAAGTAAATTGTACTGCAGGGGCTACTATACAATTGGTGATTATTTGTTGGATGGAGAAGCCTGGAAATGACCTGCTCTACTGGATTCTCAAAAAATTGTCAAATGCATAGTTTTTAGATTCATTTTGTAAATAGAGCTCTAAAAAGAATAACCCGCTGAGTTTCTTGCCAGTTCTTCTCAGGTGGGTCGCGTTGTGAACTGGTGGTAGATTTTGATTTATATTCTGGACGTTTTACAAGAGCATCTGTAAATGCCTATGTGAAATAAATTTCTTTTTCTTTTCTTTCTTCTTCTTCTATTTTGTGATTACGGCGCGGCGGCCATATTGGATTGCAAAATTATCACGTACTTCGTACTCAGCATACCAAAAAACCCCTTAAACGATACCCATCATGAAATTTTGTGATTACGGCGTGGCTGCCATGTTGGATTGCGAAATTATCATGTAATTCGTAGACATTTTAATGCATTAGGTAGCTGGTTACCATGTCGTGAAAACACTTAAAAAGTAAAAGATCACCACATTTTTACCATGAGTCGCGTATGTATTTGTAACGGTTAATCTAATTACATTTTGCCCATTACTGATATTTTTATACTGTGGCGCGATTTCAACGTAATTTGGCATAATAATTACGAAATAGTTCGAAAAAAACTGACACAGGTCCTGCCTCCACAAGCGCCAGGGCGAGACTGATCGGCCGTCAGCGGCGCAATTCTATTGCGTTTGGTAGATATTCGTACATGATAACTATGTAAATAGTTGTTTATAGAAAAACGCTCGGAAAATGTGTATAAAAACTTAATACCTTTAATTGAGTGCAAAAAAATATATAAAATGTTAATAGTTTAGCCACAGTTTTGAAAAAACTTTTCTGAGAGTGTCATTTGGGATTTTTTTCTATCTAGTGAAATTTATTGGATCGTGTAACGGGCTCGGAATATGTTTAGCTTATATCCTTAACTATTATATATATATTTTTCAGATTTAAAAACCCTTTACTTTTTGACTAGGATTGTTTCAAAAAATTAGGGAAAAGGATTGTTTAAATAAATAAATAAATAAATAAATAAATAATTACAGCCGAGGCGTTATTGCTAGCCCGAGCCGCAGGCGAGGGCTACAAGAAAGCAGAGGCTGTAATTATCAAAGCGAACGTGTGTCATACGACGTTTTATAACATATTTGCGAGGAAACAAGGAAATAAAATAAATAAACAACAAAAAAATTTTACTTGTTTACAAATTAGCGACGCGCGCGCTTCAGCGCTTTCTTTTTTCTTATTTCTTATGGCAAAGGCACAAAAACAGCCAGTATTACTAATAAAGTAAATTAATATTTTTTGTTTTGGTTTCATATAAATGGTTGTAATTAATTGCCAAAATTATTTAATTTAGACGAATAAATGATTATTTTATTATATTTTATCTCCCAAAGTGAATTTTATTCATAAAATGTTGACCACTTTTCTGACATAAAAACTCTTTGCTAAGATTTAATTAAGGAACGTTCGATTTAGACGCAATCGTCCGTTTTACCTTACATTACCGGACTAGGCCGTAATGAGATACATTACGTTAGTGAAATGGGTCAAATAAGAGACTCTTTACGAGCAAATGTGTTATAAAATCAGTTATTGTATGATTATGGGATATTATGACGTAGAGATTACTAACTAATGCCCCATTGTACTTCCTACATTTGTGGTATATAAGTCTAAGTACTCTATTTCTCTCCTATACGGAGTATACTATGTTCTTGGTGTATAAAAAAATCCACAGCCATGCATACAGACACATACAGTTTGTCTATAAAGTCGTGAAATGAATGTTTGAGGAACTAAAAATAGTTATGTGTGTGGCAACACTGGCAACAAGAAACATATGTACGTCAGTTGTCAATGCTATCGTCGAATTTCGTTTACTCTCTCACGTAACTTTATTGTTTGGATTAAACTGCAACAAATTGAGACCAAATTTGAGAAATGAATAAAGAAAATCGGAGTGGTGCGCAGGAAGTGATTTTTAAAGTTTTCCAGTGATGTTTCGCGGAGTACCAATCTGGACAATTGTTGTGGGATTTTGAGGATGTTTATGAGCGAACAGCATCTTTGGTGGGTATGTAATCATGTTATTGTTTGTTTTGAATCTGTCTGAAGTTACAAATTTACTGAATTTACGATTTGGAGACAAAAAAAAAGGCATTGTTTGCATATTTTTAGGTTAGAATCCTAAACTTACAATCTACCTATAATGTAAGTCAGTGGTTAGAACAACATGGTTATTTTATAGTACGACCTACATTTTTGATACTCTGTTCAATCTGGTTTTCTACCAATTTTTATTTAGAACTAGCTGAGCCCGCAACTTCATTTACGTCACATAAGGTGTATGAAAGGAAAGGTATTTCTTCATCAGAGTCATCAAGCAGCGTCTGAAACTGCCCTGTTTGCTTAATCATAAAAGAGCTTAATGATTAAGACTATTTTTAAACAATTCAGTCCGCGCCGAAGGATTGGTTATTTTATAGTACGACCTACATTAAGCTTTTTTATGATTAAGCCAACACGCCAGTTTAGGTTGACTCACATTCAAAGAAACCCCTACAATTAAAATTTTCAAAATATCTGATTCTTAAAAGTGTTATAACTCTTTTATTTCTAAACCGATTTACATAAAATACATATATGTTAAATGTTAACTGGAGCAAACCTCAACACAATAAAAAAAAACCGCATTGCAATCGGTTGAGCGGTTACTGAGATTAGCGTGCACAACCGTACAGACAAACAGATATACAGACATACAGACATACAGACAAACAGACAAAAATTCTAAAAATCATTGTTTTGGGTTCTATTGCGTTCATAAAGCCCCCCTATAATATTTTTTCTTATTTATCTTCCATGTACAGACAGCGACCTGTTACCATTTTATTATATGTATTGATTAATTGCTTCATGTCAATAGTTTGTTTCCACTATGTAATTAATTTTCGTTTTTTACTCTTTTCAGGAAAATCAGAGAGTACAGTTAGGCGAATAGTTAACGAAGGTTTTAATAATGAAGGAAAGTTCTGGTAAACACAGAAAAGGTCGGCAAAGAAAGAAATAGACGATTTTAATATTTGAGCACTGCGCCAAAAAAATCCTTGTCAGATGGGGGAAAGTTACAGATAAAACATGTAATTACATGATTGTGGCAAAGCAATTGGGACTGCTAGGCACCTGCTGGTGGGTTGTAAGACGCTATTAGACCGGGGCTTCTGGATCTGGTTCAATAACTTTATTCTGGATCTGATTCAATAAAACAGAAACAAAATTAAAAATGTATAATGTGTTTTATTTATTAACTCACTAGCTGAAGCCCGCAGCTTCGCCCGTGTCGAATTTGTTCTCGTTCCCGCTTCCCGTAGGAACTTATTCCCGGGATGAAAAGTAGCCTATGTGTTATTCCAGACTATAATGTATCCCTGTACCAAATTTCAGCCAGATCAGTTCAACTGTTCGAGCGTGAAAGAGTCTCACATCCACACTCATAAGCTTTCGCATTTATAATATTTGTATTGTTCCCGTTCCCGCTTCCCGTAAGAACTTATTCCCGGAATAAAAAGTAGCCATGGTTATTCCAGATTATAATGTATCCCTGTACCAAATTTCAGCCAGATCCCTTTAACCGTTCGAGCGTGTAAGAGTAATAAACATCCACACTCACAAACTGTCGCATTTATAATATTAGTAAGATTTTACTCGGAACGAACTCCTCGTATCAAAATCATTTTGGTCGTACTATATAGGGTTGCATACATGCATTCAGCAGCGCCCTCATTTAATTTCACGACTTTATAGACAAACTGTACCTTACCTAATTATTGTGTGAACGGGTGCTGATTTTTGCATCTGCCCCCCGTATGCTTATACATTGATTCTATATTCAGCCTAGTGAATACAAGTAAATAGGTCCTCAATTTTTAAGCTGTTCACGATACATAGTCCCTACGTAATAATAGTTAAATAGATTATTAGTTATTCTGTGTCCACGATTCAAAATTGTTACATTTATAATCAAGAAGCTCAAATATAGCCTCTACACATAAAAATATATCGCGCATCACAAAGATAATTTGGGGCAGTGACGTCAGTCCGTCCAAATTACAAGACTGAAAGAAGCTTTCAGCCTAATTCCGGTAGGTACATATGACGTGCGTGACGAAGATGTTTGCAGTTCGCAAACATAGACCGATGATACTACTAGATTAGAAAGGGATTCATTAGGGTTGAACCATTAGTGTTGTTGGTCTTGTATAATATATGTTTATCTACTGTGCCATTAGGACTACCTAATGACTATTTTTCAGATTCTGGCTCCAGGGAGACTTAGTTGTCAGTCTGTCCGTCACCAGGCTGTATCTCATGAACTGACGGTGAGAGGGTCGCTCACCGTCCATACAGAAGCAGGCCCATGACGGCAGCGTGACGTGACGAACTCACGCACGCCCCCCTCAGAAGCGGGATCACACCCGAAACCCCCCAAAGACGCGGGATAGCACCCGAACCACCCCCTGGGCGAGGCCGCAGTGGCGGTCGTGGGTCTGTTGAGATGGGAGTCCTGGGACATACTTCCGAGGGCTTACCCGGGGCTCACAACCATAGGCTGTTGGGCGATACGTAAGGTTTTTTAGTCGGTAGGAGTCCGGCATAACATCCAAGACGATTTGCCCTCACGCAAAAAAAAATGAATCTCATGAACTGTGATAGGTAGGTAGTTGAAATTTGCACAGATGACGTTGCCGCTGAAAAAAGTTGATTCCGGTAGGTACATAATTATGACGTGCGTGACGAAGATGTTTGCAATTCGCAAACATAGACCTATGATACTGCTAGATTAGAAAGGGATTCATTAGGGTTGAACCATTAGTGTTAGTTGATATTGTAAAGATGTTTATTTACTGTGCCATTAGGGGTGGTAATAATTCTTTAAAACCAATAACGATATTCTGAGGTTCCGTACCCAAAGGGCGTACACTGGACCTTAATACTGAGACTGCACTGTCCATCTGTCACAAGGCTTTATCTCAAGAACCGTCAAAGCTAGACAGTTGAAATTTGTCCTAAATATTTATTTTATACTGTATTTAGGGTTCCAAACCCAAAGGATAGATAAGGAGTTTAAAATGTACGGGAGTGTCTCCCATTTACAAACGAAACAACAAAAAATAGCACTATTTTACTTTCGAATACTTAGTTTGCGTGATAACTGGAAAGTATTAGGTTACTCGAAACCACGTTTCGGAATTGCTGAATATCACGTATTTTTGTTATTATTTTGAATTGGCTGCATTTACTACATTCATAAAAACGTAGGTATGACCAATGAATACAAACGTTTACTAGAAGAATAGTTTATTAGGCTGCTCTGAAGACAAACTTTCTGTGACACAAACTGCCGCTTGGCGGCGTTGCAGTCGCAGCGCGGCAGCCATTTTTAATTTTTCGTAGCAAAAGAGTAAAATCAATCATTGTAAATATCTATAAATACTTAATATAAATATATTATGTTTAGATTTAAAAGATGTGAAATATTTTTTTATAAATAATCCCTGAATTTAGTCGATTATAAACGTAATAAACCGGCCAAGTGCGAGTTGGACTCGCCCATGAAGGGTTTCGTAGCAGCAAGTAACATAATATAAAAGTTCTTATAGTTTGTTGTAACTTTGATTGATGTTTTAACACGTACGCAGTGGTAGTGATTTTTGTAACCAAAATTGCGGTTTATGACGTATTAAAAAAAAACTACAAGCTCTATCTCGTTCGAACCAATTTTCGTTGGTAGTTTTTATGGCAATGTACATCATATAATATTTTTAGATTTATCATTCTCTTAGTTTAGAAGTTAGAGGGGGGGGGACACATATTTTTCCACTTTGGAAGTGTCTCTTGCGCAAAATATTCATTTTAGAAAAAAATGATGTTAGGAACCTCAATAGCATTTTTGAAGACCTATCTATGGATAACCCACACGTATGGGTTTGATGAAAAAAAAAAATTTGAGTTTCAGTTCTGAGTATGGGGACCCCCAAAATTTACTACCTACTTTTTTTCTAGTTTTATATAAGAATCTTAATGCGGTTCACAGAATACATCTAGTAACCAAGTTTCAATAGCATAGGCCTTATAGTTTCGGAGAAAAATGGCTGTGACACACGGACGGACAGACAGACAGACAGACATGACGAATCTATAAGGGTTCCGTTTTTGCCATTTGGCTACGAAACCCTAAAAATGTGCCTACTAGTTTTTGACTAACTGCGACAGTGAAATGCGACGACAGCGCCGCCAAATGGGAACTACGCTAGCTGGGGACATGCCCCCATCAAAATTGGCACAAAAAATCCTTAAGAACTGTTCTTCTAGTATACGTCTGTATTCATTGGTATGACGTAAGCTTCGTCATGTCTATGGAAGAGTCTGAGTGTCATAAGTATGTATTTAAAAGTAGGTATATAATATGCATTAATATCCGTGGTCTGACCTATAACACAAGCAGGTTATTCCTAGCTTACTTTGGGATCAGATAGCGTTGTGTGAAATGTTCGTGAATATTTATATTATTTATCTACTCTGATTAACATTACGCGCAGGCAGAAAAAGAAGTTACTTTATAAATAACTTTTTATTTTAATCATAACGATACATCTATACAACCTCCAGCTAGACCAAGAAGGTTGAACCTCTACTTTAAAAAAAGGTAGTGCCTCCGCAGCCAGTGCCGGCCGGCCAATTCGGAAGAAAAAAAAAAACATTTTACATTTAAATTAAACAAAGTTTGGTTTTGTTTGTATAAAATAAATTAGTTTTTGTGTAACAACAAGTCTGCAAGCGAAGATAGTGGTAATCGTACACCACCAGACATTCTGAAAGTTGCGTCAAACATGACCATGAACCTGTTACCGGCGAAATCTAGGAGCAACTACACAGAAAATGAAATCAGGTATTATAGTATGAGAGTAGATAAAGTAGTGTATGACACTGTACATAACTTGGTCTTATATCACTCGTGTGATACTATAAAAAAAGCTCGCCTACGGCTCGTTTTTTTAAAACACACTCGTGTTAAAAGAACTCTTATTAAGCAACAGTATCATAAACTACTATTAATTCTATAACTTACTTTAACACAGGCGTAATATCAGAGTTTATATAGAGTTAGGCATCTTCAAACAAAATTATATCAAAGGTGCCGAGCGCGGTATACTTGTGTGCGTGCGCAGTGCCTACGGGCGCGTCGCGTCGGAACGAGCCGCGCGACACGCACACATTTAAAAATCAGTACTAATCGGAAAGCCGTTGGCAGGTAAACCAAGCGTTCAATCAGTGTTAGGGATGCAATATCGTTCATAAAAAATATCGATATTGGAATATCGATATTGGAATATCGATATTTTTCAGAATAAAATATCGATATTGAAAATATCGATGTTTATTAACGATATATCGATATTGATGAACGATATATCGATATATCGATTTTTTTGCTGCTCTTGTTTTTTTTTAAAGAATAATGATCGCATGGAAATAACCTTGATTATTCTACTTTGTTCATAACTCCGCTTTTTTTCAACCGATTGCCATGGTTGTGTGTGCACGTGGCACAATGCTCAGATTTAAGCTTAAAGGTTGTATGTTCGAAAGAGACTCATCTTGGGGTCAACTTTATGCTAGGAAATATTCTTCGATTTGGTCTGATAAAACTATATTATTGTAATTTAGTAGATAATCTTGCTTTTTTAACGTATCATAACACGATTATGAATACT
This sequence comes from Miltochrista miniata, assembly GCA_933228765.1. NCBI lineage: Eukaryota > Metazoa > Arthropoda > Insecta > Lepidoptera > Erebidae > Miltochrista > Miltochrista miniata. The sequence goes on from OW121769.1 coordinate 12,941,225, forward strand.
TTGTTCAATCGAAATCGCTCTTGAAAAATGAGAAATATTGCAAAAATCTTAACAAGTAATGTACTTTTTTTATCTAAATAAATGAGTTTAATTCTCATAAAACTTGTCATAAAATAGATATAGGTCTTTAGAACAATATTTTACGTATAGATTTTTTCTTAAAGCCCCTCAGATTTTATAACAGTAATATAATGTATTAGAATCGAATGAAATCCGGCAAAAGTGTACGCTGGAGTCGTGCGAATTGCCTTAGGATTTGTCAAGGTCGAACATTGCAGCCTTAACAAGATCTCTCTACTAAAAAACGCATAAATTTCCGTTCAGTAGTATTTGCGTCCATAGCGAACAAACAGGCATAGGACCAACAGACAAGAATTAATAAAAACGTTGTGTGCAGTATCGTTCGTTAAGATATATTAATTCAAGTATTATTTTTTAAATATCTCCGTTGTACAGACACGACCACTTTACACTTTTATAATACGAGTAGTATAGACAGAAAACACTCAAACTTTGAAAATAGTATTTGGCCGATTGTCTTACCCGGGAATCGAACCCAAGGAAGACAATCGGCCAAATACCGCAGTGTAGCAGTCGCATGCACTATCACTCCGCCACCGTGGCAGTGGCAGCCATACTGCCTAGTGTTAAGTTAATATTTTAACATTTTAATAGTTTTGTAATTCAAATTAGATAGCTAAAATAAAACAATTTATCAATCAAATCTAGATGTAGGCCTTTCCAAATTTACGCCACAATACACTTGTAAATAACACTTGAAATTAATATCATCTTAACTCAGTTTCATTTAGCAAAACCTAAGTGTCTTGGCATATCAAGATAAATATCCAAATCTTTTATTTAAAATATACAATTAATTTTAATTTTGCATTGAGGTAATATCGCTCATAACGAAATCATCTCACGCTCAAGAATAAATCGTCGAAATTTTGGGTTTCAATATGAATATTAAAATATCGATATTTCGCTCATGAAGAACGATATATCGTCGATATTTTTGATTCCGATATCGATACTAAAATATCGATATTTATAACCGATATATCGATATTTCAAAAATATCGATATATCGTTTGCATCCCTAATCAGTGTTGCCGCGACTCGCGTGCGTGTGATTACGTAAAACGTGTATCTTACGCCCGCTATTTTTCAGCGCTGCTGCCTGATTATATTATTATTACATAAAAATGACAATGTCTATAAAGAAAAATAGTCGATATTGCTGTGTTTTCGGATGTCTCAACAGTTCGTATCAAACTCCGTCATTTTCGTTGTTCTCGATACCGAAAGAAGAAGAAAGGTGAGTTTGAATAATTCACTTATGTACCTACCTAGGTGGGTACATTTAGAAATGAAGGACGTAGTAATATTAGTTCAATTCTTACGTACGAATTCGGTCAATACCTATTACGGCCTGGCCACAGCTTCTGGCGGTGCGGCGTGCGGTGCGGCGGGAGGTGCGGCGAGCGGTGCGATTTGCGGTGGTATGCCACAGCTCGACTATTGCGACTGCGACGGCGTCAACAGTAGACGTATTTAGAGAACGGCTAAATTATTAAAATTAAAATGTCCCTATCAAAAGCGGCACGGTATTGTCTAGAATCAAGTGCGTTCTTAGCTCAAGATATTATTCAGTCAAGGATAGGAGTACATCCAGTTAACCAGAGAAGAAGAGAACTTGGCGAATTTCACACTCTTTATTATGAATAGCTGACCCGCGCAACTTCGTTTGCGCCACATAAGAGAGAGTATTACCTGTTCCCGTCGCATTTACTCCCGTCGCGTTGCGTTTTCTCCCGTAGCGTCTCCTCGTTAATATTCAATACATAACTATAAATATTTACGCAGCACACGCAACGAAGCTCTCAAAAGCAATAACTTTTCCCCCGTTTTTGAAACATTTACTATTACTGCTCCGCTCCTATTCGTTGTAGCGTGATGCTGTATAGCCTATGACTCTCCACAATAACGTAGCTTTCTTTTGGTGAAAGTATTTTTTAAATCGGTTCAGTAGATCCCGAGATTACCCCTTACAATTTAACAAACACACAAACTTTACTTCTTTATAATATTAGTATAGATATAGGAACTATCCCGATAATTTTTTTTGAATATGCGAGGGCAAGCATAGAAACTTTTGATTATACTCGGCCACATACCTACATGAAGACTTGAAAGCTAAAGTTAATTTTAAAAAAATTATTTCACCTCTAGAACAGCTGTTTCTAACTTTAAGGTAAGTACCTATTTAAAATATTTATCTAAATAAAAAAATATTTATCTAAATAAAGTAATAACCACTAATACCAGGAAATTGTTCTTTTATTTCTTCCCACATTTTTTTTATAATGTGTCTGTATTTATCATGTGGATGTTTTGACATCCATACTGCTGGTCTACTCAGTACTTAACTTATGAACCTTTCCGTATCTATTATTTTTATAGCAACGCGCGTTAAAAACAAAATAATTTGTTCTGGACGCGCGATGCCTAAATGCGTCCGCCGATGCCGCCGCGCGCGCCGATACGAGCTGTGGCCACCTCGGTACTCGCCAGTGCATTTGTTTCATCCGCACACCGCGCAGCCCGTTGCGGCGTTGCGGCGCGACTCTCGCCGCGCCGCAGGTCGCACCGCAATTCGCATCGCCGGTAGCTGTGGCTTACTACATACGTTGTCAACCATTTGTTTTCGCCGCGTACCGCTAGCCGCGCCTCACGACGCGCCGCAATCCGCACCGCGGTAAGCTGTGGCCAGGGGGTTAGACTTCGTATTTATTAGGGTTCCGTACCCATATTAGCTTTTGTGGATAAAACTAGAAGTTTGTAGTACATATAATATATCTAATGCTAGTAGGTATATTTTTCAAATTTTGTTTAGTTTGAACCAGTCCAACTCCAGGTACCTAATCAATGTACCTAAATTTAGTCAGTCACTTATTTAATGCCCCGCGTGGTAACTGGAAACAGTAAAAAATGTCGCCACCCTAATTCATTTCGAGATTGTTGTAAGAAGCGACTCAGGGAACACTTTCGCAAATGATCCATTGCGTAGGGAACGAAAACTCGAAGGAAAACCCGGCCAAATACGAGTCAGACTACCGCACAGAGAGTTCCGTAGTTCTGTGGGTATTTCAAACGTCTACTTGTTGCCGTTATTAATATCTATACATATAATAAAACTAGCTGTTCCTCGCGGCTTCGACCGCGTAGAAGTCGTTATCACGTAAAATCATAACCCTCCTTTTGCGCCGTCGGTTAAAAAGTAGCCCATGTCCTTTCTAGGGCCTCGAACCACTGTATACTGTAGTTTGACTCGGCCGGGTTTTAGAAATAAATGCCTACAGCCGCGCGGTACGTAAGCATGCGATAGGGCTGCCCACCTACAGCATTTTAATAATATGTGCCTACTATTTTCTATGTATTGCGATTGTAAATATGTGCATACATACATTCATATAGTCACGCCTTTATCCCTGAAGGTGTAGGCAGAGGCATAGTATACGCCCACATTTTACCTTATAGTTTTACGTACGCGTATATATAGTGAGCATAATGCAGTTCAATTTTTTCAATCCGCCCACAAGGCCTTCAATCTGTATTAAGGATTTTCGTTTTACTGACAACCGGCTTCAATTTCAAGTAAATATGTACCTACCTTTTTTATTTAAACAAAAAAATACTTTGTGAGTAATAATATAATATCCCCGCAACGGCTGGCGACGCGGGGCGGCGGCGGCGGCGTGGCGGCGCAGCGCCCGTTATCTACTAACGATGGAGTAAGACGGGTATAGAAATTTGAAAACGAGTAAGCGGCGTAGACAATAATAATCGGCTCATCACATGTTTCGTCAGTGATAGAATCACGGAATTCTAGTCTTTATAATATCATTGCGTTAAATTTTTGATTTACAAAATTAAAACTATTTTTCGATTTGAAAGTACTAGTCAGTCTCTAGTACACTAGTACTTTTCGTACATTGTTAAGTTGTGTTAAATTTTGGAAGTTCATATTTGTCTCTATGCGTGTAATAAAAATCAAAGGTAACAAAAATGCTGTCAATCAAAGTCATACGGTTTGTTTCTTTGTGGATGACCGATGTTACAGTACACTTAGCGTGTACTGTAACATCGGTCATCCACAAAGAAATGAATACTCTTGAAACATACCTAAATCATTGCTCTCAATTAAATAACTACGAACAGACAACGGAACTAAATGTACTACCTACACGTACTAGAGTTCTGAACTAGTTTTTTTCTGGATATTGTACTATATTGGATCGCACCGTTCAATGACTGAGCAAGCACAAGTCTAGTTTTAAACACAAACATACCTACTTCATGTACCTAACTACCCAGTTCACTCGTGTCAATCACTTTGTTTAACTTTAGTCAACTAGTAGTACCTATAGTACCAATTAGTACTTAAGTAAAATCAATTTATAGTCTTACCTTTCGGAGTTTCCAGGTAATCTAAAAAACGTTATCTCTGGGTATTGACGAATTCATGCAACCAAAACAAGCACAATAGACTCTAATTGTCATATTAAATATTTTTAGTAAATAAAACACGCGCGGTTACTATCTAAAAAACGACACACCGTCCATTCGTCTACTCGGCACAATCGCCTGCTAGCGTGCTGAAAGGCCTGCCGAAAACGAGAATCGTAGGTATAGCTTGCGCTTCGTCCGTTTGTAGGGAGCTACAATACTGGTTAGTACTCTTTATACTGTGCTCGAACTATTCCTATACCAAAACTGATCATTGAAAATATTTAAAAAAATACTCGCTGGGTGTTTAACATAAGATACCGAAGCCGAAAATATACCTAGTTAGAAAATGTACTTGTTGCCGTTATTAATATCTATACATATAATAAAACTAGCTGTTCCTCGCGGCTTCGACCGCGTAGAAGTCGTTATCACGTAAAATCATAACCCTCCTTTTGCGCCGTCGGTTAAAAAGTAGCCCATGTCCTTTCTAGGGCCTCGAACTATTCCTATACCAAAACTGTACATTGAAAATATTTAAAAAAATACTCGCTGGGTGTTTAACATAAGATACCGAAGCCGAAAATATACCTAGTTAGAAAATGTTTTTGTCTGTTTGCTTAGCTTTGTTCGGAAGGATCTCGGAAAGTACTCGATAGATTTAATTATTTTTTTTTATAAATATTAACTAGGGGTAGGGTCTTCAAATCCCTACTATTCCCTACTAGTCCCTATCCCTACTAATATTATAAATGCGAAAGTAACTCTGTCTGTCTGTCTATCTATCTGTTACGCTTTCACGCCTAAACGGCTGTAGCGATTGAGATGAAATTTGGTATGATGATAGTTAGAAGCCCTAGGAAGGACATAGGCTACTTTTTAACCGACCGCGCAAAAGGAGGGTTATGATTTTACGCGATAACGACTTCTACGCGGTCGAAGCCGCGGGGAACAGCTAGTAGGCTATATAAATATCCTAGGGACTAAGCAGAGAGGATCTGACAGAGTTTCTTTTTAATTTGAGAGATAATGAAAGTTTTAAGAATGATTTGAATGAGACAGATTTTCTTCCAACTATCGATAATATTGATACACCAGAAAACACACTATGCGAAATCAAACGCTCCGACTATTTACCATTTGATCTGCCAGAACAAAATGCGTTTTTTTATGTATGTGGAGCCTTGTTGAAGAAATGTGTGGCACGCCATAATGATTGTGAACAGCTAAAATTATATGTAGATGCTAATCAGCAAGCTTGTAACTACAGTGTAGAATCTAGGTACCTACATTACAGAAATTATTCAACAGATCAAAATTTACTACTGGTCCCACCTGATGACTTTGTTAGATATGTTGAAAGGATGGAGAAGGTTTTTCAGCAATCATTTGAAAAAGAACATATAAACTGCAAAGTTGGCATGGCAATATATGAAGAACTAAATGATATAGAATTCTCGTTGCCCTGCTCATGCTTTCCAAAAACTTATTTACTAAAGCTATTTATAAGAATGAGAATATATTTTACTTTATCATTTAATAACAAGGAGTTCCGGACGTCTCGAAACCGAAGGAAATATTTTTCTGTGTCAAATTTGTAACTTTTTTTTAAATATTAAAAGTTATGCATAACATCGTGAATGAACATTTTAATTACCACCATAGAGGGATGCAATCTACAGTACAGTAGTTTACATTAATCTTGCCATCATTAATATGGGAATGCTGTGCTGAGGTCCAAGGTTGGATACCCGGGTCGAATCGAATAAATTGTTTGTTCCTCAAACTTTTGTTTCAGAGATTTGATGTTTTGTATACGTATGTATGTATTTTGAAATATAAAAGTGAATATGTCTATCAATTGTCTAGATCCCATAGCACAAGCTTAAATTAGCCTAATTTGGACTAGACGATGTTGTATGAGAATTTCCAAATGTTTAACCTAACCTATCATTTACGAAGATTGAATAAACCAAAAGTGACAGCCCTAAGACTATAGGTAAGTATCTTGCGTTCGGGGTCGCAGGTACCCTACTATTTGTATTTCTACTATGGTAATATAGGTACTATTTATTTAGGTACCTACCTTCTTTTTCATATTGACATTGCCAATCGATATGCTTCTGTATATTATTTTTGTCTATGGTCGCAACCTTGGTTGTAACATAAGTCCCTTCAATGTCTTTGATAGAGTTCCTACAGCCCTACAGTCAGCGTGGAAACAGTTTCATATAATATTGATTTTGTTCTATCACGAGTTCACGGTTGTGATTTTCATCGAAGGCCGACGATTGTAATCGCGAAGTTTTATTATGATACTAACTGTGCCCCCGCATGTTTACCCGTGACATAGGTACTACGAAGATGTTGGGCGTGAGCTAACCAACAAAAATTAAGTAGGTAGGAACGAGTGTGATACGTGACTTAGAAAAGTGTAACACCGAATATCACGTCCCCGTAAGATTGCGAATTCGAAACACTTAACAACGACACAACGACAGTGCACGGCATCTAACTTGGCAAGATTTGGAGCACTTTTTGGAGTAAATGGAGCACTTTTTGAAGTAAAACTTCTTTAGGCGCGACCTAGGGACAAACTCTAGATTTTTTTGTGACGGAAGTAACGCTATTTGAATTTTGAATAGCGGAAACGTATTCAAAATTCGAATGAATTATATTAATAAGTATAACATTAAGGGCTAGCGACACGATCAATTGTTATTTATGAATGGAAGTTGCTTCAGTGTGCGTGATTTCTTTGTATGTGTGTGTGCATCGACGTGTATGTACACATGATATTGACGAGGCATGACAATTGCGGTTTGACCGTGTCGCTAGCCCTTTAAATGTTATATTAATATCATTCATTAGAATTTTGAATCTTCTTTCTAAAAACTTCTATGCCATTGACGGCATCAACAAAGAAGTTTTACTTCAATCGCGCGTAATGGTTACACGCACACACTTTGTGCCTTTAAGTGTTGGATGCGCGATTTTACCCACACTACTCCAAAATATTGCCAAGTTACATGCCGTGCACTGCATAATTATCATTATCATGCCTCAGACTAATGGTCGGAAATGACGAAAGCCTCCGACTTTACTAATGAATCATACAAATTGCCAGGTTCACTTTTTAAATAGACTGCGTAGGTACATATTGTTGGTAATTACAACATCTATTACTGTCATCTCTAACTTGATTGTCAGCATCAACCATGAAAGCGCTGATGCGTTGCTGCCTTCTGGCCCCTGCCTAGGCCAGGAGGTCACCGCAAGGTTATTCTGTAAATCATGAAAAACGATGACAGCATTCCGCGCGTAAAAATATTTAAAAAAATGCAATGTCAAACTGTTGCGAAGTAGAGGTAGGTACAATGTCAAGATGTTCTGTTTCAGTCTGAAATGCGTGCGGAGAAACTGTAAAATTAGATAGGTGCTTTAAAGGAATTTATCACTGTCAGACTGATAGCTATTATTTATATGTTACCATCTAATTTGTGGTGCAGGTTACACAAAATTTACCACAAAATCTAACAATAAGATTTTTTGTGGTAAATTTTGTGAAACCTACAACACAAATTATTTAATAATACTTTTTTTATAATTTAACCTCAGAATACAGAACAACTGGTGTTCTGAGAATTTAACCTAGAAACTAAGGCCTTTCTCCAATTGTTGTAAATTTGTCGCTTTATTTTAATTTTTAACTATCTTGTGTAATTTGTATTAATTTTTAACCGACTTCTAAAAAAGAAGGAGGTTCTCAATTCGTCTGTATTTTTTTTATGTTTGTTACCGGCAAATCGCTTGAACGAGTTAACCGATTTTGATGATTCTTTTTTTTTTGAAAGCTGGTGCTTCCCAAGTGGTCCCATATACAGGAAGTCAGATTCGGATGGTGGGATTCTGGAGAAATCGAAGAAATCCCTCGAATCGAGGGAATTCCTTAACGATTTACAGCAGTTACCTTGTGTTTGGGCTTGATTAATTTGTATTGGGCAGGACAATACCTCTAGACAAATTATTTTCAGACCACCCGTCAAAAAAAAAATTTAACAAAAAAACCGACTTCAAACAAAAACTAAAAAATGAAAAATAAATTAACTTAGCACAAAGTAATAGGTACATAAGTATATTTAAATTTATCAGATATTATTGAATGTAATACTGAAGTCGGTGCCAATGCCAATATTTCTATGAGAGATTAATAATACCTACCTAAACCTATAGTTTTACTTGGCACTGATTTCAATACATTCAATAATATCTGATAAATCAAAATATACTTACCTATTACTTTGTGCTAAGTTAATTTATTTTTCATTTTTTAGTTTTTGTTTCGTTCGGTCGGTTTTTTTAACTTTATAGTTTACTAGCTGATGCCCGCGGCTCCGCCCGCGTGGAATGTTATTCCCGGTCACTTAGGGGTATGAAAAATAGATGTTGGCCGATTCTCAGACCTACTCAATATGCTCACAAATTTTCATGAGAATTGGTCAAGCCGTTTCGGAGGAGTATGGCAACGAAAACTGTGACACGAGAATTTTATATATTAGATTTGCTGACAGTAAAGGCCCAAAGTCTACACAGTGGCGAGTGACGGACTATGTTTTGATGGCCAACCTACTTACAGTTTCTTTTTTCGTGTGAAAATCCTAATGAATGACATGCTGGACTTCCACCGAATAAAAAGCGACCTTACTTACGGCCGGGAGTCTCGGGTACACCCTTGGAAGGATAGGATAACCCCAGGGATATCACATGATAGTATTACCGTGTCATCACATACAGCTTGGGAAAAAGTCTTAAAAAGGAACTACCTAATATTTTGCATGGCACTCGGCCGGCTCTCGGCGTTTTCGCCACAGATGCTTACCAAAGTCGACTTGAACGCGTAGACGGAAATTTTCTGGTGAATTGTCATTTGTCTCACACTTAGAAACGGTTAAGCATGAGATAAAATATATTTCACTAGTAATGTAAACGTTCGTCATGTCGTCTACCCTTCAAGTCGTTGGAACAAGAATTGGCACCCAGTTTCTATAAAATGACGAAGGTCTGGCAATAAAATTGTGAGCTCCTGTTTTATTAAAATGAACAACATAATGCTGTATCATGAGTTTTACTCAGCGTAATGTTGATTTGTTTACTTATTTAAGGCTAGCGGACCTCACGTTATTTCACTCGCATAGCCCCTATTCCCGTGGACATTCGAGAATAAAATGAATAGCTTTGTCACCCAAGGATGGTGAAGCTCTCAACAGCGAAAGAATTTTTCAAATTCGTTCTTCACCTTCGGAGTTTATTCAATGCAAACAAACAATCAAATCATTCCTCTTTATAATATTAGGGTATCTATACTTCTATACGAATATTATAAAGATTTGATTGTTTGTTTGTTTGCATCGAATAGGCTACGGAACTACTGGACCGATTTGATTTTTTTTTCCACTTTTGGGAAGCTACACTCTTTGCGGTGAACATAGTAGTAAATCCCGTATTCCCACGGGAACGGGATCTACGCGGGTGAAACCGCGTGGCGTCCTAGTATTTAATGTATAGAGATAGACGATGTTTTGCTGTGATAAAAATACGTACTTCACATAACCTGACGAGGATTTTAGCCCAACTCGTTCCACCATCTTAGTAGTGAGGTCATCAAGTGTTACGCTACCATGTTCCCATCAAGCATTATTATGACGACATGACGTGTTATAAATAAACAAATGCGGCTCAGACGATTATTTTAATGATGTTGTTTTATGTAAGCACCTAAATAAATATTATTATAGGTTGAAGTATCGAATACCTACTTCTATACTAATATTATAAAGCTAAAAGACTTTGTTTGTTTGTTTGAACGCTAGGATCTCAGTAACTTAATGGGATTAAAAAAATCTTTTACAGTTACAGAGCCCGATGTTTATAGGTATAACACTAGCAGACCCGCGCAACTTCGTTTGCGCCACATAAGAGAGAGTAGTACCTGTTCCCGTCGCATTTACTCCCGTCGCGTTGCGTTTACTCCCGTAGTCAATACTACGTGAGAGAGAGAGAGAAAGAGTAAGGTTTCTCGTCGCGTGTATTCCTCAAAAGGAATAACTTTTCCCTCGTTTTTGAAACATTTACTATTACTGCTCCGCTCCTATTCGTTGTAGCGCGATGCTATATAGCCTATGTCACTCCACAATAATGTAGTTTTCTATTGGTGAAAGAATTTTTAAAATCGGTTCAGTAGATCCCGAGATTACCCCTTACAATTTAACAAACACACAAACTTTACTTCTTTATAATATTAGTACAGTACATATAGAGTATAGTCTATAGATGACGCTAAGACGAATAGGAGCGGAGCAGCAATAAATTAACAATGTCTAAAAAACTGAATAAATTTGTTATGTATATGTCACAGACACTGTGATTAAATAGTTATTATACATAATTACTGGTCATTATGGTATAGTAACAAAATTACCTAAAGTCGGATTATTAATCTCAGTCAGTAAAATGACAAGTGCAACTGTCACTGATACAAAAAAGGGTGACCCGCTACAATAGTGATGTTCGGCAATCAATAGAATTAGACATTTTAGTCATTCTTTATTTTATTAGGTAGGAACAGTGGCGTAAAATCTGGGGCCCGTGGCAAATTCGTTGGATGGTGCCACCTCAGTGAAAACTCTCAAGTTATAGGTAGTATAGTAAGTTCAACTCATCAGTGCGCGCGGCGCTATGTGTGCGTGCGCTAGTAATTATACAGATTTCATTTGTGTGCCAGTGACGCAGCCGTCTTCACAGAGTACATTTGTTTATTATGAGATAGAGACGTTACTCGACTTATTGACGACACCAGCGGTGCCAAGCAGTCTTTGCAGAAAACTCTCTGCGAGGCCGCGAAATAAAAATTATAATAAACAAAAAGCATACAGCGTCATCTACCACGTTTTGAAGGCAACTCTTACGTTATAATGAAACAAAATTAAATATCATGACAATTCTCAATGTAACTGCAATGTTGACATCCTGTGTAAGTTGGTTACATTATAATCCATTACACAGTGTTTTAAGTGACAATACCATGGGTACAGTCGTTAAAAAAAATGTCTAGTTCTTCACGGAGAAAATGTTTAAGAAGTCAGATAAATATTTTTGATGTGTCAATTCGATGTAATTAATATTTTTTATCACTACATATATATTATTATAAAACAAAGTTCTCGCCGCGTCTGTCTGACTAAAATATAACGATATTAGTTGGAGATGTCGGAAAAAAATCAGGTGTATGGGAGCTTTTAACGAAAACGTTGCCTAAACCCTTCGAGGCATAACAAAATAATGTATGGTAGAATTATGTAACTTATAAAGGCCTACAGAATAGTCGAAAAATGATAGAGCTCCAAATCCTAATGCAAAAAAAAATAGAAATGCAGAGATGATGGTCGACAGAAAAAAACATTGCTTATACAGTAAATATGACAATAATTTTACTGTATGACTTGATTTAAAAAGTAAAAAGACCATACTCTATACATCTTAAAAATCTGTGGAGGGTCGAGAGTCTGTACAATTGGAAGATAATTTTAAAAATTTTAATTGGAGGGCGTTCTCTAATCGATACATACTGAAGCCGAAAATGTAATTGAAAATTTTCATGTCCGTCTGTCTGTCTATCTGTATCCCGAATAAGTATCACGCTGAAACTACTGAATTGATTTAAATGAAACTTGGTACAATCTGAGCTTATGATCCGAAGAAGGTTCTGGGATACTTTTAATCCCGATATTTTGCACGGTTCCTTTGGGAGAGGGCAGGGCAGTTTTACACGCTGCTTGACGAGTCTGATGAAGAAATACCTCTCCTTTCGTACACCTTATGTGACGCAAACGAAGTTGCAAGGGTCAGCTAGTTTGTAATAAGATTGATGACATACTTCAGCCACATGGCTTAAAAGTTCTTCGGCTACCACCGCCGCACCGTATCATCCTGAACTAAACCCAATCGAAAATGTAGGGGGAATTAAAAAAATATATAATGCCTCGCATAGCATCGAACAAAATGTGATGGGAATAATTAAATTAATAAACGAACGTTAAGGTCAAATTGATGAAGAGATGTGGCGTAATACAAAGAAGAAGAATACTATGGACATTTTGATATGGAATCTGAATTTATAATTAACCTTGTAGAGAGCAGCGAATCCTAAATTTCCTCTATTTTATTCTTTTAGCAGCAAAACATATCAATATGTTTAACATACATTTCACCCCTTAAGTTTTCTATTTTAGTTAAACGAGTGTTTTTGTATTTTGTACTTCACTGTACCTCTTGTCACGCACACGAAGTCACTGTGTTTATACGAGGTTTACCCACACATAGAGCCGCGCGCACAGATGAGTTGAACTTACTTATACCTATATTAGTTTCAGGAAATGATAGTTCTGACAATTTATTCTAAAAATAAGGGCAAGTCTACTTTATATTCTCACAGAGCTTAAATGGGTAAGTATGGATTCTGAACACCATTAGGCGTGTATTATCCCTCGAGTGGGAAAAAAATCAATCCCTGATCCCCTTTCTTGGAAATTGGCAACCGCAGGTGCGTTAGCCGATAAAACTCTACCCACTCACTCTAAAGTAATCGCATAGACCGTCCCAGTCTGGTCACGAATAGGCCATAATCAGCTTGTCAACTCTACTGCACGAGCAGGAGATCTCACCTGCATGCGAGCCTGCTCCATACACTATAATTATAGTGGTCGTAAGTACCTAGAGGGGTACCCACCGCACTGACTTATTTATTTAAGCAGGATTACACGTCAGCAATATGTCCAGCTCCAGCAGAGCGGGTTCATGATCTGACTTGCTCGGTATTTGCGTCGCCTTGCGTACCATCTGGGTCAGACCATGGGTGAGTGCGAACGTGCGGGAGGCCCGAGGACCCCAACATCTCAGTGTGTCATTGAAGTTTGGCAGAAACACCAGTTCAGCGTTCAGAAACTGCACATCTGCCCTGTCGCTGAGGTACTAAAATAGTCTCGTTTTTTTTTTGCTTCTCTAGCGTGGATACGGCACGGTAACAGTAGACGCACATCTCATGGCGCCATGATCCACGTAAAGCCAAATGAATGAAAGGTTTGTCCATGCAGCGCAACCGACGCCTGCAAAAATCGACCCTGACGATTTGCTTCTTGTTGATGTTGATTTGCGTCTTTCAGTGCGACGCATTTATGTTTTCGTCAGGAACATCACAGCTGGCCATGCCATCTTTAGGTAGTGGACGACGGCGTCTAAGTTTACATGGAGTCCACAATTTTTGTGAACTTTGTAACAAAGATCTTCCTTCTTTTACGCGCACTTCCATGATTTTTGACCAAGGGATGCGTTAAGAGGGGGCGAAATTCGTTGCAGCGCAGTGGGTGACGAGACGCAGGAGCTAGTATCGTTTGTGTTTGTGTGGTCGGATGGAAGCTGATCTACAATAGGTAGATTTGTTTTCTGTGGCTTATCCTACTGCCGGAAGGGCCCCCGTACCGCAGCGGGCGTGGTCGCCAGAACCCCAGTCACAGTGCTGGCACAGGCCCAACATCATCAACGTGAGTACCTCAATGCGTCGTAGCCTCAGAGTTAATACAGGTGCGCTGCTTATAGATGACAACCCCTGGATATTGGTGGGCTCGGGCCCTAACATCTAAAGAGTATGATTTTTTTTTTTCTTTTAATTTGCTTTCGGGCCGGGAATTCTAAGGTCGGGGGCCCGTGGCATTTTGCCACCCTTGCGACCCTATAGTTACGCCACTGGGTATGAAAGTGTTTTTTTATTGAATTTAAAATTTAAAATTTACGACTATAATACGACTGCCTCTGTGGCGCAGTCGGTAGCGATGATTGGATAAATATGGACCTTACCAGCATATTAAATTTGATTGCTATAACATTATTATAAAGGCTGAAAAAAGCTTAAGAAGATATATGACTTGTGGTTATGTATTAAGCAAATTACTAAATGGTCGTAGAAAAAAAATATTTAAGGACAAGCTAAAATGACAGTTTTAAATTTTTGTCACCAAAGTATTTTTTATGAAATTATTTTCAAGGTAAATTGGTGTGAAATGTTTGTATAAAACTAACTATGGTTCCTAGAAAAGTGATTATATTTAAAAATACAGGTAAATAATTATGGAGCAATCGAGATCCAAATTGTTTGTTTACTGCATTATTTGAATGAGTTGAAATACGGTATAGGTGGTTTTATGTAATATTTATTTACTGTTGGATATTGGATAAAAAAATATAATCTCGACTAACTTGTTGTTGACTTAATTGTAAAACTCGATTCAACCACATCACTATTTATTTGTGACAAAAACCCCCCAACACTGAAAATGTCATTTTACTGACTCGAATTAATAAATCGTAGTATAGCTAGACAATGTAATAAATTTATCCGGATATTAGGTATTCATAATTGCGCGCAGTAATTAGCCAAAGTAATAAATTATGGTCAGGTTAGGTTGGAAGGAACTGTGACCATAGACGCGCGAAGGCGAACGAGCGAAGCGAGCGTGCCGCATATCTATGCCCTATATAATATTATTTATGCCTAGTGAGATTTATGTTTACTTTATAAAGTTAAATTACTTTATGACAATGTTAATTAAAGTAAGAATTGTAATAAACATCATAAATTATAAGTACGATTAGAAAGATTGAAATACAATTTTTTACTCGTATTCGTAGGTACCTACTTGTTTTATTACTTTTTATTACTTTATCCAAGTCTTCGAAGATATTATATAAAATTGCTAGTTAATGTGATTAATTTTTTGTCACTTATTACTTTGGCTGTAACATATTATACCTAGTTCAAATATACTTACTTATATGACTCCAATAACTACCAGTTAGTGTCTACCAACATATTTTTCTTTAAATTGCTTTAAGCGTTGTCGCTTAAAGCAATTTAAAGAAAAATATGTTGGTACATGATATAATAGCAATACAATGGGTAGCCTTGTGGCCAGTTGTGGCTACCCATTGTATTGCTATTATATCCTGTAATACTATCTTAGCGTACAATAGCTAAATAAATAAATATATATTCCCTTTTGAGAGCCTGTACACACGACGGGAAACATGCTGACGTAAACGGAGTTGCGCAGGTCAGCTAGTTCTTATACAGTTGCCATATGTGAAAGATTGGCCTAATTTGGAACCAGACATATGAATGTGAATTTTCACAAGATAAGTGTTATCTGTAGAATGGTAGGTATTTGATTTGTCTCTAAGTGCCATTAGCACAGATTATATAAAACGTTAATAATTTTCCGGGTTTCTGTTATTTCTACGAGACAAAGACTTATTTATGTACTACCTACCAAAGTACCTACTTAAGAACAAAGATGTAATTTTGCATAAGTTTCTACCTACAGCATAATATTAAATAAAATATCATATTAAAGTTACAAAAATTAAAAAAGGTTCGCCTAATCGACTTCCGTGATAATAGTCTCTCCTCTTGATTATTATTTTTTTACGCCACAAAGGTAGCAGATAGCAGACAAGCATATCTACAGCCCACGGTGGGCCGTATGCTTGCCAGGAGATTATTGTTTGGGTTGAACGCTCAGCCGCTCAGGCAGCAATGAAATTAAAGGTAAGATTACTAAAACATTAACCGCGGCGTCTCCCATCAAATTACACAAGGTGTCTGGAGTAGTAGCAAAGATAATAATATTATTATAATAATGAGTTCTCAATCTCATTCCAAGGAAGTGTCGGGACACAGATTAATAAATAGTTACTCCGTAAGTCGGGACAAGTGCGATCAAAAATGCAGTTCAATATCAGGTCATCCTAAGACTGGAAACTCTTGACGAAACTGAAACGTCCACAACCTTAAAAACAGTGTTTTCCAAAGTTTACTTTCTAACGAAAAAAATCTATTTTGAACTCTAGGCAGGCTGTCTCGGAGGAAAAAAAATACCCGTCGAAAGTCGTCGAGCGTCGATGCTACAGTTTTCTAACCAGGATAGATTCGTTGATTTGAATTACCTACTTGCCAGGCGTAAAGTGGAGAGCTAGTAGCCCCAAGGATATCCCCCTAGGTGAGGCCGCAGTGGTAGCCGTAGGTCTGTTGGGAGTCCTGGGGTATCCTTCAGAGGGCTTACCCGGGGCTTCCAACCGTAGGCTGTTAGGCAAGATACGTGATATTTTTTAGTCGGTAGAAGTCCGGCATAGCATCCATGAGGATTTTCCCTCATGTAAAAAAATAGAAGCCCCAAGGATATAACCAGGGTTAGCAAACTACTGATGGATAATTCATGTTTCTGATGGTAGCAACAGAATAGTGTGCTGTATGTATATGACAGGTTATGATGACTGAAATCCTCATAAACGTAATTTATAGTAAATTGTCATTTAGATTTTAGATAACAATGCAAGACAAAGGACAATAAACAATATTATGGTGAAACACAGAGACGAGCCGTAAAATAAAGATTTTACGTCTGGTATGGCCAAGGCTTTTTAGGCAATAAAGGTATGCATGCATGGTTTTTTTTTTTAAATTCCTCGCAAAAATATTTTCTCGAAATAATTCGTAATAAATAATAATAATAATAATCTTGACCTTGGTACCTGGAGTCAATTGGCGGAAAAAGGCAGTTGAGATGAGATGCTTGTTTTAATTAAGGTACTTTGGACATGAGGAATCCTGAGACATACTTCGAGGAATGACCCAGGGCGCCCAGCGACAGATGGATCAGAGCAATGATATAAAAACTATAGATACGTTATAGACACTTGAAAATGGCAACACGTAAAGAAGGTAATTACCTGAAAATCTGTGTCGCGGCTGTAGGGTTAGCGAAAGTTCTATTAGCACTGTTTAAAATTCTGTTAGTAAAGAAAACTCGAAAAAAACAAGCCTTCATGTATCTTCAGATGATGCACAAGCTACACAGCAACTGCTCAATTTAAAAACGTGTCATTTCATGCGTAAGTACAATAGAAATAATAATATTATTTAATTTTCTCGGATCGATAAAATGGCGGCAAGCATAATGAATGCAGAATCAAAATATACTCTATAGTCTGTGGTTTGGCGCCCGCGACCCGTAAGGGGATGTCGGGGAGATTTTGTACTAATGTTTTATTTTGCTATTTGAATTTTTTTTTTGTAATTATATTTCTTTAAAAAATAATGAAACATAATAATAATATATTCAGATTAATAAAATGATTTAAATTACAAACATATGGATTACTTACTAGGTACTAAATTATTACTTATTAAATAAATGTTTCTGTATGATATTGTTATATTTTTATTTTAAGACTTAAATTATGTTAATAATTACTAATCCGATAAACTACATTAATATTTTATAAATTTAAATATTACGTACTTTACCGGTAAATACATTAACCATATTATGTCTCAGTACCTAAGTGAAATTCAAGTTTCCCTTTTTCCCCACATTCCTCTGATATTGACTTCATGCATGCTACCACAGACAATTTATAGAATTCTTTTTTCAAATTTATAAAAGTTTAGCAGTTTTTCAAAGCCGCAATGTTCGTGTATAACGTGTCTATATATGATACGTCTTTGGATCAGAGAGGGACTGTGTTGTTTTAGTCAGTTCAAGTCTGGAATGTCATCTGTGGAAATTTCCCCACACATGTTTAAAAAGAAGGATGTTCATAAGCTTGAAATTTAATTATCTTTGCGACAAATGTTACATGAATGTAGTACCCCTAAAAAGATTTTTTGTAGAATTTACTTCAACCCGGTCAGGTCAGCATAATATGAGAGGATAACTTACAATTTGACTGGTACCTCCACCTAGTCTGAACTTTAACCACAGTATAAATATATGTTCTTTAACCAGTATTGTAGCTCCCTACAAACGGACTAAGCGCAAGCCATACCTACGATTCTCGTTTTCGGCAGGCCTTTCAGCACGCTAGCAGGCGATTGTGCCGAGTAGACGAATGGACGGTGTGTCGTTTTTTACATAGTAACCGCGCGTGTTTTATTTACTAAAAATATTTAATATGACAACTAGAGTCTATTGTGCTTGTTTGGGTTGCATGAATTCGTCAATAACGCACCCAGAGATAACGTTTTTTAGATTACCTGAAAACTCCGAAAGGTAAGACTATAAATTGATTTTACTTAAGTACTAATTGGTACTATACTACTAGTTGACTAAAGTTAAACAAAGTGATTGACACGAGTGAACTAGGTAGTTACATGAAGTAGGTATGTTTGTGTTTAAAACGAGACTTCTGCTTGCTCAGTCAGTGAACGGTGCGATCCAATATAGTACAATATCCAAAAAAAAACTAGTTCAGAACTCTATTACGTGTAGGTAGTACATTTAGTTCCGTTGTCAGTTCGTAGTTATTTAATTGAGAGCAATGATTTAGGTATGTTTCAAGAGTATTCATTTCTTTGTGGATGACCGATGTTACAGTACACTTAGCACCGTATGACTGCCTCTGTGGCGCGGTCGGTATTGATACCGCCTGCGGCGCTGGAGGTCGTGGGTTCGATTCCCACCCGAGACCTTGTGTGACCCATAAATGTTTGTCTCAAGAGTCTGGTTGTTTCTATGTATAATTTGTATGTATTTAAAAAGTATATTAGTATTAATATCCGTGGTCTGATACCCATAACACAAGCAGGTTATTCCTAGCTTACTTTGGGATCAGATAGCGTTGTGTGAAATGTCCGTGAATAAAAAAAAAATTAACAGCATTTTTGTTAAGTACCTTTGATTTTTATTACACGCATAGAGACAAATATGAACTTCCAAAGTTTAACACAACTTGACAATGTACGAAAAGTACTAGTGTACTAGAGACTGACTAGTACTTTCAAATCGAAAAATAGTTTTAATTTTGTAAATCAAAAATTTAACGCAATGATTATAAAGACTAGAATTCCGTGATTCTATCACTGACGAAACATGTGATGAGCCGATTATTATTGTCTACGCCGCTTACTCGTTTTCAAATTTCTACACCCGTCTCACTCAATCGTTAGTAGATAACGGGCGCTGCGCCGCCACGCCGCGCCGCCGCCTTGCGCCGCCAGCCGTTGCGGGGATATTATATTATTACTCATAAAGTATTTTTTTGTTTAAATAAAAAAGGTTTAATATTACTCGAAATGAAAGCCGGTTGTCAGTAAAACAACAATCCTTAATACAAATTGAAGGCCTTGTGGGCGGATTGAAAAAAATCAACTGCATTAGGCTCAATATCTATTACGCGTACGTAAAACTATAAGGTAAAATGTGGGCGTATACTATGCCTCTGCCTACACCTTCAGGGATAAAGGCGTGACTATATGAATGTATGTATGTACATATTTACGATCGCAATACTAAATAGAAAGTCAAAGTAGGCACATATTATTAAAATGCTGTAGGTGGGCAGCCCTATCGCATGCTTACGTACCGCGCGGCTGTAGGCATTTATTCCTAAAATCCGGCCGAGTCAAACTACAGTATACAGTGCTTTAACATAGGGTGACCCTAGATCGTTCTCATTGGAGCATCTAAGTATGTATTGTATACATGCACCTCGCACAGAATACCTACCCCCTATGTGACGCGGTCGAGTTCGTATTATATTGGTTTTCAGCCCTCCCACATGGCCAGCCACCTAATATCGTCTGCTTATAAATATTTATTTCGTGATTCGTCTCAGAGACATGTAGGTACCAGGTAGGAAGGAGGTAAAAAATATCGATATCTGACAAGCTTAAACCTATTTCATTTCTTTACAATTCCTATTTTTGACATTTCCCTCACTCCGGTAAAAGTGGTGACTCTAGGACTAATTTTCTTCCTATTAGATCATAAAAAGAAAATTAGTCCTCTACAGTTAATTTTAATAGGTTTCCGCGACACTCGTATTAATCTCAGTCAGTAAAATGACAAGTGCAACTGTCACTTAAATTTTCATTCAAGAAATGTCATTTTACTGACTGAAATTAATAATCATAGTATACCTACATTTTTAGCGTGAGGGACTCCCTTGCCAAAAGTAAACTTAACAGTTAAACTCGATGATGAATCGGAAAAGCCCAAGAAGAAAAACAAAAGAAAGTCAACAAAACATCACGAGCACGACCCTCCGGCCACCAGCGCAGCGCTAGTAATAAATAGTGTTGCCAAATTATTGATAGTTTAACAATCGATAATGCGTCAATCTTACTAATTTTATAAATGCAATAGTTTGTGAGTGTTGATGTCAGAAATACTGGATGTTTGTTTCTACTCTTTCACCCCTTACTAACAGCTGAACGGATCTTGCTGAAATTTGGTACAAACCTAGATTTTAGTTTAGAATAACACATATTGCTACTTTTTATTCAGGGCCCCGTGTGGCGACACGGGATCCCGTGTTGTGACGGGTAAGAGTACAAAATGTCGCCACCCCAATACATCCCAAGGGTATCGTAAGAGGCGACTAAGGGAACACTTTCGCAAAAGATCCATTGGGTAGAGAAGGAAAACCTGCGCCTGTCCATTTGAACACGGCAATAGGCTCATCACCTATTATGTGGGACATAAAACTATAAGGTGAAATGTGGGCGTATACTATGCACATGCCTACCCCTTCTGGGATAAAGGCGTGACGTATGTATATACGTATGTATGTCTGTATTATTCAGGGAATATGCTGCCATGGGAGCGGGAAAGGGAACCACATATCTCGGTTGCGGTAGTGCGGGTGTGCGGGCGGCTTTTTTGGTGTCCGGTGCTCGGGTTCTTACTTATTCCTAGGCGTCAACCTTTTTCATTAGGTACCAAGGTTGATTTTTGAGGACTAGTGTCTCAAAAGAAGCAGACTCCGACTTCAGAACGAGCAAATATCTGACCTCCTAACTGATAAAAATAAATCACGTGTCTAGCCAGAAAGTCAACACCAGGCTACAAAAAAGTAAACCACAATTTACAAAGTCGTTTTTCTTTTAATTAATATCTCCTACAGTTGGAAATTTGGAAGTAGGTACATAGCACAGTACCTATGTAATTTGGTACGTTTTAAAGATAGAAACGGGACCGTATTACAGATACAGCTTGGTAATAGACAACGCTGTCTGTCTATTACCAAGCTGTATCTCATGAATAGTGATAGGTAGCTAGGCAGCTAAAATTTAACTTGCACATGTGATATAGTAGGTATTTCAGTTGCCGCTTTAGCAACCAATTATAGGTAGAAAAAGTGACAAAAAATGTTATTAGCTACAAAAATATCTTAACGCATTCTTAAATTCTCATGCATTATCACGTGTATTTTATTTTTATTTAGCATTTGTAACATCGTCCCTGTCTGTCTTCTATCCCTATGCAAATAATTTCTTTGGTCGTAGGTACTTGAATGAAGGTTACTGGCCTCTTATTAGTGAAGGCAAGGTAACAAACATCCACTGATAATGCTACTAATTATTGAAGAAACTTGTATTTTTGCATAAATGAAGATAAAATACCTAGTTGTTTTTGTCGTGACACAACCATTTAACCACAATTTTCTTAACTTTCGATTCCCAATTCAAATTCCGTGAATGTAATAAATAATATAATCGACAATCGATTAGGTCATAAACGATTATCCCTCATCTCTAGAGCGACCTGTCAAAAACATTTCAATTCAATTTCGGATGCAAAAAAAAAAAAGACGCGGGAAAGCGTGCTTGTGGAAAATTTAATTTAATTATTATTTTAGTAAAATAGTGTGAGAACTGTGAAACAAAATAACACATTTTTTTAATAAGCGGTAAATTCAAAATAATTTTATGTAATCCAGGCTCTAAAAGGGTTTTTTTGCGAAAAAAGCCGGCGCATCGTCAGCCGGCTGGCTGCGGGCGCAATGAATAATGAGACGTATGTTGTGAGCGATATAGTTGAAGATGGCTTATCTGGTGACGAAATAAATATCGATGCAGTTGTGGAAAATAGTGAGGAATGCAGATCAAGGATGCAAACGGAGGATGAGGTATTTAGCAGGAAAAGACCAATTACACGGGAAGATTCCTCTTCCGAGGAAGGCTGGCAGCGAGTATCTAGAAGACACAAGGTGGCTTGTACTCGTGAATCCGGTAGTGCAGAGCAGGAAAATGTACAAGTATGTGTTTCATGTAATTCCATTTTGCCTAAACAGTTTGCTTTAGCCAAATTATTTAAAGAAAATAGCATCAGTGGGGTAATTCGTGTTAAATTTGTCCATCAATACAAAATTATTGTCACTTTTGATCAAGAATGCAATGCCGATCGATTCATTTCTTGTAAGGCTTTTAGAGATCTTGAGTGGAAGAGTCAGAAGACGTCTGAGGTCGGGATTTCATACGGTGTTATCAAAGATATTGATTTGAATATTGCCGACCAAGATATTATTACCAGTTTATTTTCTGATATTGAGATCATTGCAGCCAAAAGGTTAAACAAGCGAGATTACCACCAGGAATCGTCTTCTGGTTGGGTTAAATGTGAAGCCGTGCGTATTTCATTTAAAGGCCCTTCACTCCCTGCTTACGTGTACATCTATAACATGAGAGTAAGCGTGTTGCCTTATATCTTCCCTGTAACGCAATGTTCGCGGTGTTGGAAGTACGGACACACTAGATTACTATGCCCTTCGAAAAAGATTGTCTGCCCTAAGTGTACTAAAAATCATGAAAATTGCGATACTACCTCCTTCCGCTGTATTAATTGTACTGGCAACCATATGGCGTTACAAAAAATATGTCCAGTGTTCAAAAAAGAGAAAAGGATTAGGGAACTTATGTCTGAATTTAACTGCACCTACAGAAAAGCCCTCACTATTTATGTACCACCGTCTCCGCCTCCAGAAAGACATTCATCCCATGTATTGGCTGAAGTTGAAACGCTAAAGTTGGATTCACAGCAATTATTCCCTGATCTTCCATACGAAAAGACCAACCAACCACCAACTAAGCAGAAACTCATGTCTCAATTATTTAACACTCCACAACAATCTAATACCAAAAAGGCGCAAGAACATAAACTGAAAAAGCCACGAAAACAGCTTCCACGTGCTTCTCCATACCCGTCACGTCCTTCTACACCGGCGAGATCGGAGAGAGCAGAGGAGGTCCTATATTCCGAAAGTTCTGGAGGCTACGTGGGAGGTAATAGTGAAGCCAGCAACAAAGCACACAAAGCTAAAGACATTAGTTTTTTAAGTGTATTATATAAGCTTTACAGATTAATAATGGAGAAGGGTTCTTTAGAGGATAAAATACATGAAGTTATCAAAATTTGCACGGAGTGGATTCTATCTAAAGTAATGCAAGGAGTGTCGGTGAGTTCTTTTTTCAATTCTTTCTCTAATGATGGATAGTGGTTTCATCGATATCAATTTAAACATTATACAATGGAACTGTCAAAGCTTGCGACCGAAGTCACTATCTTTAGAGGCCCTTCTTTCACAAAATAACATACATATAGCCGTTCTGAATGAAACTTGGCTTGAACCGGACAGTTATTATAACATTAGGAATTATAATATTTTCAGATCTGATCGTATTGATGGTTATGGGGGCTTAGCCATCCTCATACATAGCTCTGTCAGAAGTAGTTTAAGTATGTCACGTAGCCTTAACTCAGGTATAGAGCTTTTACATGTTAAGATACATAATTGTCGGTATATTGAGAACATATTTTCACTCTATTGCGCTTCAACTGTAAACACAGTGCAAAACGACTGGGATCATCTGTTTTCTCTCGCAAATTCCAAATCATTAATTTTAGGTGATTTTAATGGTCACCACTTAAATTGGTCGTACAAAACTGAGCCGAGAGGATTACAAATTTTTGATTCTATGATTGATCACAATTATATTTATTTAAATAATGGTGATCCGACTCGAATACAATTGGTAAATGGTGTATTGAAAAAGTCTTCCCCTGATATATCTTTCGTCACCTCTGATTTGGCTACGTTATTTACGTGGAAAGTATGCAATGAATCGCTCGGCAGCGATCACCTTATTATTCAATTATCGGCCACGATTCATGTCCCCCGTGTCATATTAAAAAGACGTAAATACAAAAACAGTGACTGGCAATCCTACAGCTCATATATAGAAATTTCATTAAAGGACTATACCGTTCCCTCTGATTCTCAAGAATTTTATGATGACTTTGAACGTACATTACAGACTGCCGGCAATAAGTATATACCCTTCACTAAGGTTCCCCAGTTCCCCTGCAATAAATTCAAACCCAAACCATATTGGAACACAGAAATTTCAAAGGTTGTGGCGGAACGCCGATTGGCACTGTCCAAGTTCAGAAGATGCCCTTCTCCCACTAATTTAGAGATATTACAAGAAAAGGTACGTACTGCTCAAAGACTTATCAGATCAGCTAAGACTAGGTCTTGGCACGGGTTTTGTGATTCCATAGACTCTACCACTTCCCCCTCTGAAATGTGGAATCAAATGAGATGGGTAAAAGGACATCGAACTAACTCTCGGAATCACTATGTAGACAAAGATAATGCTTTACAATTGTTAAACTCCTTAACTCCCGATTTTACCTGTCCTCCTATCCCCCGCTTTAGTTCAGTTAACACTTCTTTAGAATCTGAAATAAGTATTCAGGAACTAGAAAACTGTATCAAAAAGACAGATACAGCACCCGGCAGGGACGAAATATCATTTTCTATGATAGCACATCTGCCACTGACTGCTAAAATTCTGTTAGTTAGATTGTATAATATTTTTTTAACTTCTAGCTTCGTTCCTGCACAGTGGCGCGAGGTTAAGATAGTCCCCATTCCTAAACCGGACAGAGAACCTAACTCTCTCCACTCACTTCGGCCTATAGCTTTAATTTCATGTTTATGTAAAATTTTTCATAGTATTTTAAACAAAAGATTAGAGTGGCATTTTGAAAAAGGTAAGCTTTTACCTGAGTATATGGTCGGTTTCCGCAAAACTCGTTCGTGCTTAGATAATTTATTTAGTTTAGTCTCTCAAATTCAAATTGGTTTTTCTAGGGATCAGTCAACCGCGGCTTGTTTTATTGACATCGACAATGCTTACAACAATGTTAACGTTACCTGCCTAGTAAATACTTTAGACTCGTTTGGAGTAGGTTCAAAAATATGTTTTTATCTGTGGTCCTTATTAACTAACAGACAGCTATTAGTTGCGGTTGATGGACAAAATTTGGCCAGAACTACCGGACAGGGTTTGGCGCAAGGGGACCCATTATCTCCTCTTCTATTTAATATTGTAACAATCAATATTTGTAAAAATATCACAAATGTACATATTTCTCAATATGCTGACGACTATGTATTATATGCTACACAAGATAATATTGATGCCGCCCTTTCGAATCTTCAATATGGCTGTGAAAAATTGAGCCGTATTATGTTTAATTTAGGCCTTTCTATATCTCCTACAAAATGTAAATTATGTATATTTAAAAAAGGTAGTTTAAGACGTTCTATTGATTTTAGAATTAACGAACAACCAATACCTGTTGTTAAGCACGTTAAATATCTGGGCTTGTGGCTAGATAGTTCACTGAGGTGGGGCAAGCATATAAACGAAACCGTTCAAAAAGTAAGCAAACATATTAATCTGTTAAAAGTATTATCAGGTCCTGGATGGGGTATTCATCAAAAACACTTAAGATGCTTATATATTTCTATTATACGTAACAAAATCGACTACGCAAGCTTTCTATATGACAATAGCTCTAAAACCAATTTACTAAAGTTAGACAAAACTCAAAATCAGGCCTTACGCGTAATTGGTGGTTTTATTAGGAGTACCCCGATCCACGCCATGGAAAATGATTTATGCCTTCCCCCCCTTCAGTTTCGCAGAAGATTTTTGGCAGGTAAATATTTGCTAAAATCAAAGTCATTTGCTAATAATTCTAGTGATCTGTTGAATATATTAACATCTGTTTGTAACACTAGCTATTGGAATAATAAGAAAGTCCCTTTGCTGGTCAATATCAATCGTTGTATAGACACAGGGTCAATTCACTGCAGTAATTTGCTAGAAATGTTTTCTTTAGAGACTTGGGTGAGTAATATCCCAGTTCATCGATTCATTGCAAGCTCTATTCCGCTGATTGATAAAGCTAAACAAAATTACTCCTGTCACCAGTTGAACTCAATTTGTACAAATTTCATTGAAGAAAAATATAGTCATTGTTACAAAATTTTTACCGATGGTTCTAAAGATAAAAGTAGCGCGGGGTCAGCTGTTTACGACCCACAGTCAGCTTGTTTTGTAAAACTTAGGATTGATTCTAATATATCAATTATGCACATTGAATTAATCGCAATTTTGGAAGCTTTATCTTACATTGATTCAGTGAATTTTGATCAATTTGTCATATTGACGGACTCAAAAAGCGCATTACAACATTTGGCTCGCTGTACCTCTCCCGTGAGAGGCATACCGATTGCCTATAAAATATTAGAATCAGTCTTAAGTCTACAAGCTCGACAGAAGACGGTCACCCTTCAATGGATTCCATCCCATATCCAATTTGAACCAAACGACATCGTAGACATGCTAGCTAAACAGGCATCAGTGGATGGGATTCCTTATGGAGTTTTACCACTATTTTCAGACAAGGTAAGTCATGTTAAACGGCATTGCCTTGATGTTTGGCAGGAGTATTTTGATGAGCGCTCACAAGAAAAGGGTATATGGTACCGAACTATCCAACCACATGTATTAACGTTCCCATGGATAGCCTCGATTGGAATAAACAGAGAAGATTTAAAAACCATTCTCAGGCTACGTTCCGGACACATTCCATCTAAAAAGTTTGGACATTTAATGAAAAAAAATTCATCACCTAATTGCATCGATTGCGGTGTAATTGAAGACGTATATCACATCCTGATGGAATGTGTCAGGAACGAACCTTTCAGGGCAACTTGTTTTGTTGACGAATCGAGGATGTTTGTGGGGCAGGTGAACAGCGCCTTGTCTGAGCCAGGCTCACAAAAAGCCCAAGAATTGATCCAATTAATTCATTTAGGTTTAAGCGATTCCTAGTTTATTATTTTAGTTGGTCATATTGTATTTTAGTTGGTAATATTGTATTTTAGTTGGTTTAAAATTATTTTGGTTACTTTATTTTTAGTTAATGGTCGTTATTTTGTCGTTTGTCTTTACGGGACGATGTAATCGCTCAGCGATACAGTCCTTTTTCAATAAATTAAAAAAAAAAAAAAAAAAAAAAAATTTCGGATGTTCTTTCTGCAACAGCTGTGAGCTGACTTGCTGACAGAGTAGGTAGGTACCTACCTACCTACATAATTATATTATAGTAGCTATGTATTTGTAGGCTTTTATTTGTAGGAAACACGCTTGAACATCCTTAAGGCCATACCCAGGGCTAACGACCTTGAGCATATGGGCGATATGACTTGCCAACATAGAGTAGCGCAACTACAGAGACATCAGAGTAAAAGAACCACGAAAGAAGAAGAAAATAGTAGCGGAAATGCGTTCCTCGCTTCACCAAATAAACAAGAAGCCGTGAGACGGTCTCACCCGACTGCCCCTCTCTGAAACGTTTATTGTGAAAGTTCAATCCGATTGCCGTTGTCATTTTTGTTTTATTTCAAACTTTGAACAGATGATCCACGTAACCTAGTGACGTAGTTTAATGCAACAGAGTCACAGACAAAGTCTCGTCACGAATTCACAAAGACGAATGTTCATTATATTCTTTGTTTTGTACTTAAATTATTACAAATCCGGACAAGAGGGGTCTTCCACTCGCTTGAAATTTGATTAATACAAACAAACAAAAATATGTACCTACTAGGGCTTGAATATCGGACGCTTTTTCAGTTCCGGAATTGGGTTTCGATATTCAGTATTTCAATTCCGGAATTCCGGAATTCCGGAACTCAATCAAGTTTCGTTTTGTACAAAATAGTGATATGTAAAAAAAGATACGGGAGCTGGCAGTCCTACGTGATTAGTGATAAACTACTTTGATTCCCAGTAAAATTACTTATTTTAACGTAACCAACTAAAAACCACACGTTTCCTAACTATTGCCCACGGTTGGCCCGGGTAAGCCCTCAGAAGGATGACTCCAGGATTCCCCACAGACCTTGACTATCACTGCGACCTCACCTAGGAAGTTTGGGTGCTATTCCGCGTATTTGGGGCTTGTTCAGATGTTATCCCGCATCTAAGGGCGTGTGGTGTGCGTAAAACTTTCACGTTACACTTTCGTCTTGGGCGTGCTTTTGTAAGGACGGCGATTAGCCCTCCCACCGTCCTCAGGCCCCCGATTATGGAGGCCGACAGTCTTGGGCAAAGACATGCGGAATTCGGGTGGGAGTTTTCTCTCTTGATCACTTTTCGCCGCATTAACTGATCACAGAAAGACGCAGTGGCGTCCCACTTACTCCCACTGGAGATCATAGCTCGCGCAATGGTCTCCAGCGAGAGAATGTCCACGTCCAGACCTACCACGAGGACCAGGCGCTGTTAAGCCCACGCTGTGCACTCGACTAATGTGTGAAGTACTGTGTCCTCACTGCGTTCCTCGCAGTGCTGGCACTCAGTGGTGGTTTCCCGGTGTATTCGTCACAGACACTTACTGAAGCTCCCGTGCCCAGTAAGCATCTGTGACAACCGGTAGGACAAAGCACCCGC
This sequence comes from Miltochrista miniata, assembly GCA_933228765.1. Taxonomy (NCBI): domain Eukaryota; kingdom Metazoa; phylum Arthropoda; class Insecta; order Lepidoptera; family Erebidae; genus Miltochrista; species Miltochrista miniata. The sequence continues at coordinate 12,970,440 of OW121769.1, forward strand.
ACCGTGGCTCCTCTCTAGTCACTCGCCCATGACCGGTCTGACCGCCTTGATTGTGGCGATTCGGCGAACCCCCCCTTGTGTGATATGATGTGGCGATTCGATTTGTTGCTCATGTCTAGGTCTCCACAATTTCCTTGTGGAGCTGGAACTGCCGAACCTAGATTTCTGGAGACGTAGGCCTATGACCCCGCTCCAGCGCCTCCTTGCACCAAAAAATAATAAATTGGAAATATAATCAATTAATTTAAACAAGGACGCAAGTTGCCTCGCTGCCAGATCCTTGAGACATGCCGCCTCTGAGCAACGTTCCACGCAGCACCCAATCGTAACCGATGTTCCACAGAAGCGGTCTTTAAGACTAATCTCTGCGAAACACCGCACGACGTGTCTCGCTGACCCGGCTGGGCCCTAGCCAGCTTGGGTAAGTTAGGCCCTCTCGGAAAGATAGGCCCCGACAATTCGACGGAAGTAGGGAGGCACTCCATGATAAATAAGCGCCTCCCTAACGCAGCTTCACGGCAAGGCGTTGAAGGCGATGCCGGTGTCTCCTGACATCGCCATCGCTTTCAACACCACATCACCCTGCTATGTTACTTCCTCCGTCAGTCTTCTAATGCGTATGATCGCATCCACGGTGGAGCGCCCTTGACGGAAACCAAACTGGTTATCCGCCAGATCTGGCCCCATGCATGTGAGGTGCCAGACTGAGCGTATCATTGTTGGGGATCGACCGATCGGGGATCGGCCGAAGTTGCTCGACGGAGCAACACGATCGGCCGATCCCCGGGTGGGCAGACTGCCGACCACCTTGCCTTTCGGATCAGAACCAGTTTCCCTGTCTTCCAGACCTTGGGAATCTGGCCTAAAGAGTCCCATCACTCGAGGCCTTAAATCTTTAAGGGCCAGGACGCTCGCTCGGCCTGGAATGCTGTAGGGTTCAGGGGCACGGTCCCTGCGGAATCTAAGCCGCAGTACAGTCGTCCCTTACTTACCTTCAGGGACTTCGGGCACGTCGTTCTCGCTGTAATCAGCGTCGGGAGCCTGAGACGGAGCCATGTGCGAAGGAATATGTTTCTCCGCCTTGATGAGAACAGGGAACCCAGGACCCTCCTCACTCTGGGTCAGTGGAGCGCCTTGGGGCAAAGTTTACGGGCCCCATGAGTTCCGTCAGAACTACTAGAACTATGCTGAGTGAGACCTCTGTCAAATTCCTACAGCGCCGTTTCTATCAAAGTTAAATTTAACTCGTAGCATAAGTCAGAGCTAAGTCTAAGTTCACACTAAAAAAATCAAAAACGTCATCAATAATATTATTATTATTTAAATAGTATGTTTTCTATCAAATACCATTAATTTTATGGATTTACTTTCTTAGTAGGTTTTAGAAATATCATCAAATAAAATGATTAATACCTAAGTACATAATCGAATTAATTTGTTAATAGAGAAATCCTAAATTATCAACATTGTAGTAATTAAAGGTAATTAAATTGCATAAGAAGCTTTATTTTTATTATTAGCCTATAATCTACATTTTTGTTTGTAATGAAATTAAAGAAGATGCGAAAATATGTTTTTTTTTTCAATATCGAAATACCGGTATTGATCTCGCCAATTCCGGAATTGAGAACGATATTAGATTTTATCGGAATTCCGGAATTATGTCAATTCCGGAATTCCGGAGTTCAAGCCCTAGTACCTACGTACCTACGTAAGCGTCGTAAACGCAGTTGCGAGGGTTAGCTAGTTATGTATAAATAAGAAGCGCTCGTGGCACTGCAGACAGACTCATTGTTCTGTAAACGGTTACTGTTGTAAGCAACTTTCTCTATGGCCAGTCCTTGGATGGGTGACTATCCATGTGACCACTTAGTGACAGTTATTTGAGCGTTACCGTGCTTCAAAAGGCCGTTTAATGATAAGTCGTTGGTCCCGGTAGCCAGTAAAATGACGACCTGCGCCTGTCCATTTCAACACGGCAATACGGCTCACCACCTATTACGTAGGACAAATTCTAAAAAGGTGAAATGTAGGAGCATAATAATATGCCTTTGCCTACCCCTTCGGGGATAAAGGCGTGACCATAATCCATACTAATATTATAAAGCTGAAGAGTTTGTTTGTTTGGTTGAACGCTAGGATCTAAGGAAATACCGGTTCGATTTCAAAAATAATTTCAGAGTTTTAAAGTACATTTATTGAGGATGGCTAATGGCTAATAACATTACGTTAAGACAAATAGGAGCGGAGCAGCCATGAATAATGTTTTCTGAACGGGGAAAATTTATTTCTTTTGAGAGCTTCCATTGAGTACGTTGCGTAAATGGTTAAAGTTACGTAAAAATAGTGTACTACAATTTTTTTCAAAAGATTATATCACTTCAACAAAGTTGTGGGGGTCAACTCTAATGGATAAATATAAGCGACGTGAAAAAAATTATATCACTTTAAATATTATTATCTACCTCTCTAATAAATATAAGACACGCGACGGGAGTAAGCTCGACGGGAATAAATGCGACGGGACTATAATTACTCTCACTCTCATGTGACGCAAACGAAGTTGTGTGGGTCAGCTATTGTATGCATATATGTAACTATCTGACCCTCACAACTTCGTTTACGACGCTTAAGGTGTATGAAAGGGGAGGTATTTCTTCATCAGACTCATCAAGCGGCGGGTGAAACTGCCCTGTTTGCTTAATCATAGAAGAACTTGAAGATTAAGCATAATGTAAAATAATTCAGGCCGCGCCGAGGGCGTGGATTGAATTGTTTTAGAATCTATTCTAAATAATTAATTTTAGTCCACGTCTTCGGCGCGGTTGAAATATTTAACACTAGCCTTAATCATTAAGCTCTTATATGATAAATTCTCTCTTAATTGCTCTTAAATGATTTTCATAGCAGATTGCACAAAACCAGCAATTCTTTCATGGGTAACTAACTGTATACGCTTTTACAACAGGCTACCAGACGAAATTAAAAGTATGTCCCTTAATAAGTTTAAAAGATCTGTTAAAAGTAAATTGTACTGCAGGGGCTACTATACAATCAATGATTATTTGTTGGATAAGGAAGCCTGGAAATGACCTGCTCTGCTGGATTCTCAAAAAAATTGTTAATATGCATAGTTTTTAGATTCTTTAAAATTGTAAATAGAGCAAAATAAAGAACAACCCGCTGAGTTTCTTGCCAGTTCTTCTTAGGTGGGTCGCGTTGTGAACTGGTGGTAGAGTTTTGTTTTATATTCTGGACGTTTTACAAGCGCATCTGTATAATGCCTATGTGAAATAAATATAATTTTGATTTTGATTTTTTGAATAAAGCCAACACACAGGTTTAGATTTACCCTCACATTCAAAGGAACTCTTGAATTCGAAGTTTTGAGAAAGTTGAAATGTCTCTAACTCCTGAACCACAAAACCCTCAACATTGAAACTTGTGTGAAACAATCCTTAAAGTACTCCCTTTACGACATTGAAAAAGAAATTGGAATCGAACCACGCATTGAGACGTTATAATAAAAAAAACCGTTTTGTCTTTCATCCCCTCTCCCAAAGGAACCGTGCCAAATATCGGGATCAAAAGTATTCTTAAACCTTCCTCGGATCATAACCTCAACTTGTATCAATTTTCATTCAAATCAGTAGTTTCGGCGTGATACGTATTCGGAATACAGACGGACACGAAAATTTTAAATTTCATTTTGGCTTCAGTATCGATTAGAGAACGCGTACATTTTTTTTTAAATAGCTTCCATGTTCAGACTCTCGACCCTCAACAGTTTTATTATTATGTATAGACATAGACTAGCAAGAAACTCGGCGGGCTATTCTTTTTAGTGCTCTACTTACTATAATACCTATAGACTTAAAAAATAATAACACATTGTTTGAGAATCCAACTAAGCCAGCAGATCATTTCCAGACTTCCTAGACAAGGAAGTCTGGAAATATTCTTTGGCTGCTGGAAAATAATTGTATACAATTTTTGGTCCCGAGCAGGATTCGAACCAGCGTCTTCTGGTTTGCCGGACCAGACGCCCTTACCTTTGGACCACTTAGGCACTGCTCGTGACCGTCAATTCTTTCACTTTATTACCTTAACCAAGTTGCCAGTAGATGGTGCCTACGTCGCCCCAAGACGTAATAAGTTGAAAGAATTGACGGTCGAGAGTGTCTCAAAAAAGCAGTGTGTTAATAATAGAGATGAAAATGACCAAAGTGACTGAATTTGACTGACTGTCATTTACGGTCAAATTGGTCAAAAACGGTCATTTATTGTCAAAAAGGATCATAAACAGTCACTTTGATTTTGAGTGCTTTTTGATATTTATTTTGAACTAGCTGACTTTCGCAACTTCGTTTACGTCACATAATGTGCACGAAAGGAGTGGTACCTAATTCTTCATCAGACTTGTCAAGCACCGTGTGAAACGGCCCTGTTTGCTTAATTATAAAAGAGCTTAAAGATTAAGGCTATTCTAAAACCATTCAGTCCACGCCTTCATGCATTCAATTTAATAATTAGGCTCTTTTATGATTAAACCAACACGCCCGTTTAGATTTACCCTCTCATTCAAAGGAACCCTTGAATTCTAGGTTCGGCGAAAGTTGAGATGCCTCTAATTTCTGAACTACAAACCCCTCAATCTTGAAATTTGGGTCGAATAATCCTTAAAGTACTTACTCCCTTTTCAATACTAAAAAAATATGTGAAATTGGATTTCGCGTTGAGAAATTACAGCTGAAAAACGATTTTAACTTTCATCCCCTCTCCCGCAGGAACCGCGCAAAATATCGGGATCAAAAGTATCCTAGAACCTTCCTCGGAAAATAAGCTCGGAATGTATCAAGTCAAGTATCATTCAAATTGGTTTAGTAGTTTCGGCGTGATACTTATTCGGGATACAGACAGGCAGACAGACAGACAGACATAAAAAGTTTAAATTACATTTTCGGCTTCAGTATCGATTAGAGAACGCCTTACAATTAAAATTTTCAAAATATCTTCCATGTACAGACTCTTGACCCTGAACAGTTTTATTATACACTAGCTGCTGAGCCCGCAACTTCGTTTACGTCACATAAGGTGTATGAAAGGAAAGGTATTTCTTCATCAGAGTCATCAAGCAGCGTCTGAAACTGCCCTGTTTGCTTAATCATAAAAGAGCTTAATGATTAAGTCTATTTTAAAACAAGTCCGCGCCGAAGGCGTGGACTGAATTGTTTAAAAATTTATATTTAAAAATATATATTTTTAAATTTATAATAATTGCTTAAAAATAGTCTTAATCATTAAGCTCTATTATGATTAAGCCAACACGCCAGTTTAGGTTCACTCACATTCAAAGAAACCCCTACAATTAAAATTTTCAAAATATCTGATTCTTAAAAGTGTTATAACTCTTTTATTTCTAAACCGATTTACATAAAACAAACGCTAACTGTGTTAACTGGAGCAAACCTCAACACAATAAAAAAACGCATTGCAATCGGTTGAGCGGTTACTGAGATTAGCGTGCACTGCACAACCGTACAGACAAACAGATTTATAGACATACAGACAAACAGACAAAACTTCTAAAAATCATTGTTTTGGGTTCTATTGCGTTCATAAAGCCCCCCTATAATAATTTTTCTTATTTATCTTCCATGTACAGACAGCGACCTGTTACGATTTTATTATATGTATTGATATTGATATAGATTATACTGAAATGGTGCCCCCTGTTGGAAAAAAATGGCATATTTAGTCACTTTAATAGTTAGAATTAATAGTAAGTTTAAGTCAAATTGACTGAATTTGACAATAAATGACCGGTCAAATACGGTTTTTGACAATCGTGATTCAGTCATTTTACATCTCTAGTTAATAATAACTGTAATATAAGTATTTTCATCAGTTGTCTATATCCCTTAACACAAGGTTATAATAGCTTAAGTTGTGTGAGAATGTCCACAAATATTTCGTCATTTATTTATTTTGAAATGATTAAGTACCGCTTACAATATTAGCATGACTACCTTTCGAAGTAATTTAATAAAACAATACATAAAATAAGTTGAAATGCATTATATTTTCATGCAATGCAGTATGCATTGTGTAACTCGGGCTCTGTTACACGCATTACTCTGTAAATGAATGAAAATAAAACATTTTACGAGAATATTTTGCAGACAAGAGCGACACACGTCCGTCTAGCAACACGACTCCCCCCGCACTAGATTTTCAGGCGAGCGCGGGGATGCAAGCAACTTGAAGTATTCGTTGAATGCATTATTAGTCATAATTAGTTTTAATTTACACTTATTCCAAATTGAAGAAAACCATTTTAGAGGTCTATGTTTTCTTTAGTCTTTGATATAAATTTTATTATCATTCATTAATAACTAGACGTCATAAAACGTCTTTATCTAAAAAATTCTAGGCGATTTCAATGATGTTTTACTAATTATTTATAATAAATACACAATTTCTGACAAAACCATCTTCTGACACACATCTTGTAGATTTTAAATCTACTTTTGGCTATCATTTTTCGTTTACTAATACCGACAACAATGTCTTCATTTGCACCTCTTTTTCGCAAACTTTGTCGACTAGTCCCCTTAATTGCATTAATCATCCCCGTGGAGTTATTGAATGACTCACAACATAATGAATGCACTACGCGCTGAAACAACGTTTATTGTAAGTAGATAGTAGGTACCTACCTACATACCTGTCTAGATAAATAACAACAAAAACAAACCTTAATAAAAAATTTGGTCAGCCAATTTCCAACTTCAGGTGCAGCTGTGCTTGCCTCTGGCAAGAGAGGCGCAAGTGTTGTCGCTATTTCCATGATGCCACTCACATTCATACTTTAAAAACGTGAGTGATTAGGCCGAATGTTACGACTCTAGCGTTCACTCGGATTCGCGAAAAAATCGAATACAATCCTCCATAGAATAAACATAAATTGTCAAGTCACAACACACACTGCTGAAAGACTGTTAACAAACTAATAAAATCTACGTTTAAGCATCTTGATAACACAAAATCTTACATAATATAGATTTTCGTCACAGATACAATACCGGCTGGTAGGCGCGGCGTAGAATAACACACACGTCCGCGCGATTCGTGCGACGCGCGCCTACTAACTAACTAAATAGGTATCGTACCTATAACTACAAAGTATCAACATTGAAAGGAAAACCACAGAAATACAGTAGGTATTCAGCGTCTAATTTTATTGAACCGCGGCCAAAGTTGTTGTTTTGTTTTCACACATAGACAGCAAGGTGTAAGGTGTCTTTTGACAATGAAACTATATTTGACGTGGTCTTGAATTTTGTGAATGCTTTCTCCATCTCCACTAGTACTTCACGATTTCTGAGATTCAGACAGGCCGACGCGAAGTCTCGACTACTCTCGACGGTCCCGTTTTTATCCTTCGGGCACGGAACCATGAAAAAGTTATGGAACTTCAGAACCATGAAAAAAATGTATTGGCTAAGTACCTCCCGGGATTCCAGCTTTTTAAGGCTGATTTCTGTTACCTATCTTTTCAGGTTTGCAATCCGAATTTATAGATCCGAAGTGTCTTTTCCAGTGGCATAGTGATGTACCTTTACTCAGATTTGAGTTGGTAGGTACACTTACCACACACGTAAAGTCTATCCTCGAAGGGGTAGGCAGAGGCATATTAAACGCCCACATTTCACCGTTAGTTATTGTCTCGGGTACCTAGTTGGAGAACCGTCGTGATGAAATGGATAAACGCGGTTGACTTTTCTTTTTTTTAAACGTGAGGAAAATCCTACATTGATTGTGGATGTCGGACTCCTACCGACTAAAAACGACACGTATCCCTAACAGCCTACGGTTGGGAGCCCCGGGTAAGCCCTCGGAAGGATACCCCAGGACGCGGTTGTGACTGCCCGCTGTTGAAAATTTTCAAGACTTCAAACTGGCTGACAAATACCGATTTACTGACAACCAGGACCAACGGCTTAACGTGCCCTCCGAAGCACGTAAACGTTCGCAAATGAAATGTCACAAATTGGTCCCACTCCGCACCACCCATAGCGAAAGTTGTTTAGGTAGAGGTACTGCTGTGGTCGTTTACAGAACACTGAGTCCGCGGGGCTACGAGCGATACAACCGGAGGGCCTAAAAAATATTTGTGTACATTCACACACAACATCTAGCCCAAATTAAGCTATAGCTTGTGCTATGGATCTAGACTAGACCACTGATAGGCATACTTACCTATACATTTCTAAATATGCATAACATTATACATATAAAACGCCCAAACTCCGAAACAAACGTTTGTGGATCACACAAATATTTGGACCGACACAGGAATCGAACCCAGGACCTCCAGCGCCGCAGGCGGTAGCACTACCGACTACGCCACAGAGGCAGTCAAATCAAAAGGCAACATTGTACGTTTTTATATGAATTATTGTAGGTTTCATTGTTATGAAACATACAATTTTGCCTTTTTAGGCCCGCTGATCGATTCTGAAAAGGACTAATTCTTATAAAGACTAATTCGCGAAATGGCCAACTCATAACAAGGTATGATATTGGTGTTGGTTATAAAAAAAACCACGAAGGCTAATGCGGGAGCTCCGCTCCCGCATTAGCCTTTTAACCTAACTTATCGAAGACGGGGGGCGCGCAGCATTCGACTTTACCTACCAATTTCGATGGTGTACCTCCTAAACGGTTGCAAATCGAATGCTGCGCGCCCCCTGACTTCGATAAGTTAGGTTAGAAGGCTTAATGCGGGAGCGGAGCGGATTTAGCATTAGCCTTCGTGGTTTTTTTTATAACTAACACCAACATCATACCTTGTTAAGACTTTAAGAGTTGGCCATTTCGCGAATTAGTCTTTATAAGAATTAGTCCTTTTCAGAATTAGCCGTTTCGCGAATTAGTCTTTTTAAGAATTAGTCCTTTTCAGACTCTGGTGCCATTTTGCGAATTAGGCAATAAGCGACTAAACGCATTCTAAATCTATGGGCCAGCCAGCCGGGAGTACCGTTGCACCTCTTCTAAGTTGACTTAAACAAAATGCCGTACCAGGTTCCCGGATCGAACAAGATCGAGTCGGACTGGCCTACTGAGTTTTTCGTACATAAGTCCGTCTGTCCGTCAAGAGTTCAACAATCTGCGAATAAGCCTATCTCGCGCGTACCGACATGAAATATTAACAAAATATTATTATTTTCAAGACTACCGTCCCCTTTTCCACGAGAATCAGAGATACTCGTGAAATATCCGGCACCTCGCTCTCAATATATTCGCAGCGGCGACATCTTCACTTCAACCTAATACGAGAAGAAGAAAATTATTACTCTTTAGGTTGCCCAAGAACTTCCCACGAATACCTCGTGGGAAGTTCTTGGGCAACCTAAAGCATCTTTTTACGCCTTCATAGTGTTGCTAGTTAAGGGTTTCAAAAAAAAACACAGAAATAGGTCATTATTTACACAATTTATTAATAGTTTTTACAAAATAATACTTTTTAATTAATTCTGACACGTTACGTGCCTGTTAGTTTGGGGTATTCCCGCTCGTGCCGCCTCTGATAGGTGGGATGAGCGGGAATGCCCCCTTTGTTTGTACTTAAAATAATATGTTCCGTTGGAGAATGTACAATTGAGGAAAAAAACATCATCAAATAGTATAGTCTTTTGGAAATGTGACATATTTATACATATTTATTAAAATATACATTTCTCATATTCTATACATAATCGAATATCATTTTATGAGTTAAAATTAATCTCTATGTACTGGGTACTAGATTCAATACTAAGTAAAAGGAAAAATAAATTCAAGTTCGCTTGTTTTAGAATATATCCTGTGTTACCATGAATGTTCAAGATGAATAGTATATAACATCTTTCATTATTTTAAACCGCTAAATTGTTTTAAAAACCTATGTTCCAATGTTAAAGCAGTAGGCACGGATTCTTTTAAAATATATAAAACGTAACTAATATTTACTTAAAGTACCATGTACATTTTTTAAAATTCAAAATCCGGCGAAGGCTCTGGTTTTTAATGATGGTAGGTAATGAGATAAAGTGAAAAACTAAAATACTATCATGTACTATCGGTAATATACTTAACCTAGATGAATTTTGTCAATTTTTGGCAAGTTTTTGATAGTAACTTTGTATTTGATGGAAAAGGTCGCAGGCAGAAACTTGTGGCGTTATTTGGGAGAAAAGTCATCCAGCAGAGGTGATTTGATTGGATTTTTGAGGATATGGACGATAACTTAATTGTATATAGTAATTTTTAGATAAGTCATTGACGTTTGTCTTTAAGGTCGAGAATTGCTTGCACCTATTTTTGGAATGGTAATCACATCTAGATTACGAAATATGGCTGCAAGTAATTTTTGACCTATAGAATTTTGTTTTAATGATCTGCATATGGTTTTTCGATCGTCATTTGTTTATCCGACTGTCATTTGTTTTGTCGATTTTTGTTTTGCCGATCTTCATTTGTTTTACCGATCTTCATTTGATTTTTCGATTTTCATTTATTTTGCTGCCGATCTTCATTTGTTTTACCGATCTTCATTTGATTTTTCGATTTTCATTTATTTTGCCAATCTTCATTTGTTTTTCGATCTTCATTTGTTTTTTCGATTTTCATTTGTTTTGCCGATCTTCATTTGTTTTATTGATAATCATTTGTTTTATCCAAACATCTTAGCACTATTGTATATGCACTATTGTAAATACCTGGTCGATTGCGAATTAATTTCTTGTCGTTTGCGTATCTGGTCGATTGCGATTAACATGCCAGGTCGTTTGCGTTTCTGGTCGAATGCGTTTTTATTCTGGTCATTCGCGTATCGGGTCACTTGCGTGTCTGGTCATTAGCGTATTTGAAATCTGGTCATGTGCGTATCGGGTCATTTGCGTATCTGGTCATATGCGTCGAAAGGCTTAATCGTCACCTACGTTTTAGCAAACTTTTGTATTACTACAGGAGCATACTGCCTAATCAAAAGTACCGTAACCTATAGACGTTTGCAAGATATGCACCTCGTTAAGACTGTATTCTTCACATTTATAGAAAAATAAACATCATTTTAAGATTTGACTGCCTCTGTGGCGCAGTCAGTAGTGATACCGCCTGCGGCACTGGAGGTCGTGGTTTCGATTCCCACAGGAGACAAATATTTGTGTGACCCATGAATGTTTGTCTCAAGAGTCTGGGTGTTTCTATGTATAATATGTATGTATTTAGTAAGTTTATAAGTATTAATATCCGTGGTCTGATACCCATAATACAAGCAGGTTATTCCTAGCTTACTTTGGGATCAGATAGCGTTGTGTGAAATGTCCGTGAATATTTAACTTTTTTATATATTTTTTTTATTTAAAAATAACTTTTGAGGAGATTTTACAGAGCGCCATTTGTCCTAAATTAAGCTAATATCTACTATATAAAAATAAGTCGGGTTTTCCTTCCTGACGCTATAACTTTAGAACGCACGAACCGATTTCCACGGTTTTGCATTCGTTGGAAAGGTCTCGGGCTCCGTGAGGTTTATAGCAAAGAAAATTCAGGAAAATTTTCAACAGAAAAGCGGGAAAATCATTTTTCACATACAGCGCCTACGCGGGCGAAGCTGCGGGCATCAGCTAGTTAACTTATGAAATAATATGGTATTATTGGAATTCAGACAACTGATACACCAATGTACTTGCATACTCACCTAGGGGGGAAGGAATGTTTCATTGCCAACATTCGAATTAATTTTGTATATTTTCTCAAACATTTCTAAAAAATCTTTTGTACAAACATACGTAATCTCCTTTTTGCAGTCGGTTGAAACTTGAGGAATGTGATAGTCTTTACCAGTACTGTTTTAGCAACTATAAGTTCTAACAAATGAGATTATCTAAAGGTCTGCGCACACTATCGTCTTGCAAACAAAATGCCGTAATAATATTTAGCCGGATTTCGTACTCGTACACATTTTTGTGAAACCTAGTTTTACAGCTCCAAATAATTGAAAGAAATATTTAACCTATGAGTTTTTTGGCTAAATCTCGCATTGATATTCCATTAATTTCTTCGAATACCATGTGTTCTAAGGTCAAGTTTATCTATCTAGGTATATACTTAAAAAAGAATCTGCGAAATGTATGTCCACGCATAACTTCAGAACGGCTGGACCGATTTCGCTAATTCTTTTTTTTATCTTATTTATAGCCAGCGCAAGGTTTGTGTATAATAAAATTTAAGAAAATAAAAGGAAGAAAATAAGAAAATTAATAATTATTTTTTTTCGTGTCTTTAATCATAATAACGGGTCAGCTTGATATGGCGGAACGAAGTTCGCCGGGTCAGCTTAATATGGCAGAACAAAGTTCACCGGGTCAGCTAGTTATATTAGGGATATTTTTAAATGCACCTCAGTTTAATTTTTCTGCACACTAGGAACCTCCACTAATTTACTGAATGCAAACCAGAAAATTAAATGCTGTGCAAAAAAACTAATTGATTAACTAAACATGTCCTACTTAAAAAACTTAAATATTACTCAGAACGAGATGACCTTTTTAATCGAATTCACACCAAAAATGTGGTTTGTACATCGAATATATGATTTGTGAAACAAAAATACGAATTGCATATCAAAAATACTAACTTGCACTCTAAATAGTACTATCTTATAACGGAATAGGTTAGGTTAGGTTAAACTTTTATGTTTTTGGATCAATAAAATTTAAACGAGATGACCTTTTTAATCGAATTCACACCAAAAATGTGGTTTGTACATCGAATATATGATTTGTGAAACAAAAATACGAATTGCATATCAAAAATACTAACTTGCACTCTAAATAGTACTATCTTATAACGGAATAGGTTAGGTTAGGTTAAACTTTTATGTTTTTGGATCAATAAAATTTAATTTTGTAGAGATGACTGATTAAATTGAGGTTTTACTTAGAATAAACGATGTTCCTAAAAGTAAATTAGGCGATAGATTTCCTTAAAAAATTTAAAAATTTTAATATTTTTGTTGAACAATGGAATTTTTAGATATACTATTCTGATAATAGTTATTCGTTCAGTAAAACAGTTCTGCAAATACTATTAAACAGTATAATGAATTTGGTTTATTTAGTGTGCATAATTAGTGTGCAAGTCAGTATTTTTGGTTTAACTTTGAAATATTTTGTTCGGAAAAAGGGAATAAACAGATATCGATTTAAATACATAGTTCTTGTCTCACGTAGTATGTCGTCATAATCGACAACGATTATGACGAACTTCAAAACTAACTAACCGATTTTTACAGTTTTTAAAAGAGTGTTATGCTGGCTGCTTGCCCAAGGTTTAGAATAGTTCAGGGTCAGCTAGTTCTAATATATAATGTTAATTTTCCTACTCGAAGCGCCATCACGGCCATTTATATAGATTTCATTTTATATTACAAGAGGTTAGTGACCGCAGACCACAATACTACAATACATACATAATATTATACACTACTACTTAGGTACATATTGTCACTTACACATTAAGTATACATACAAAAATCCATTTAGCACAGAAATTGAGCTTCATTCGTTATAATCCAATGTTTTTTATTATTTATAATCACCCTTGTGTTTGGCAAAAGATATAAGGCCATGCAGGCATGTCATATTCTAGAATTCACATTTTTACACAAATATATAAAAAGCATATATTACGTTATTTTAACAACAAAAATTTTTTTGTGTACTATCCGTGTTTTTATTCCATTTTTCAGTAAACAGTGTTGGTGAATAAATACATGCTTTTTGCTGTTTACTATGTATGTGTAGCTTGGCAAAAAAGAGTAGAAAATAATGAAGGCGAAACTGGGCTTTTCAAGTGGCAACCCGGTAGAAAGAACCTTATTTATTTTACAGTAGAATGTATTTAAATTGTAGTACATACTACATTTATTCACTGACAGAAGTGACGTTTATGACAGCATTTTGTTTTTTTTTTCAATTAATTTATATTGGCTTTGGTTACTTAGACCATATGCCAAATCTAGATTCCATTATATTATCAACAGTGAATTCGTGTAACGTGTGCAAGTTTGGACTAAGTTCTACTCTAATAAAGCGGTGGTACTTTACTAGAGCTTGCTGTCGCGTATCACTGCGCTATATCACTTTTCAAAACTTGTGCACGTTGTCGAACCTTTATGTTTAAGAATCCACTATAAATTATACATAAACACTCAAAAATACACTATAATAGTTTTTAAAAATTATACAACTGAGGACAAACGCTTGTCCGTAAGTTTCCCGCGCAAAAATGACAGCATTTTGACAATGTAGCGAACATGCAGATTATTAGTGTCATATACAGGACAGGTGAACTTTTCAAAAGGGATTGGATGGCCAAATCCGAAACTATAAGGAATAGCGAAAAATGCTCAAATGGGTGTGTTTTTTTTTTTCAAAATCAATGGGTTCGATTCCCAGCTAAGATTATTGGTTTTTCAAAAATCATTCTGTATAGACCTTTTTTGCCAAACTGTACACACCTACATAAACAATGTAGCAATATCGAATTCATGTAACCAAGTTCTTTTAAAACTTTTTTGCAGATTTCTTTTCTTAAAATGCGAGTCATCAAGTAGGTAAGGGGTTTTCCTCGCAATTATTGGCATTTTATATCCTGGAATGACACATTGCATGTTATATGCTTTTTTTTTTCCTTATGCAATATAGAAGTTATTGAGGAAGTTTATACATCTAAGTTTATATCTAAATGCTCTTCAGATAGCACCATTATAACGTTCTACATTTTTTTTAAATTCATACATTCATTCTCAGGTCATGTCCTAATTCAAAGCGATTATAGTGCGAACATAGTCACGCTTCTATCCCCGAAGGGGTAGACAGAGGCGCAATATACGTTCATATTTTACACCTCTGTTCCACGTAATATATAGTGAGCCTATTGTCGTGTTGAAATGGACAAAAGCAGGTTATGATGAGCTTTCCGCATCTAAAATAGTGCGTTGAAGAGCAAGGAAACGCTCTCAAATAAATGTCACAAAGCGATCACGTGGTGGTCACCCATCCAAGGTCCGGCCATAGTTAAAGGTGCTTACTGCAGTGATCGTTTACAGAACACTGAGTCCGCGGGGCTACGAGCGTTTCGCGAGAATGCATCACAGATTCCAATTAACACATTTTAAAAATCAATAATATTAGATAACCAGTAAAATTCGCGTTAAATTAGGACAATCACTTAGGCAACAGAATTTGAGACATAAATCCTAAGTTTACAACACGGCGGAAATATCTGCGAACCTGGCTTCCCCTCGCGCTTCCCCGCACCTGACCCCGTTGTCGCCTATTTAGTATAACCCGCATGCGATTGAATGGTATGGTATTTGACAATATTCCGCACATTCTCGTTGCGCGTGGATTATCCCGTATAGTTTACATGACGTCACGAGCCAGGTTCGCAGATATTTCCGCCGTGTTGTACTTTAAAAATTAAAAATTCGACACCCGCCTTCATAATTAGAAATATAATTCACTATATTTCCGAATATTTTGATTTTGATGCCCATTGATTTATAGGCATTATTTTTATTGTATATTAGCACAGCCCTAGTTTAAACGATACTTGTGTTGTTATTCTCCAGGGCCAATGATCAACGCGCTCACAGCAAAGAACAGGAACACTAACCCACCGATTATGGTAACTGCGGAAAAGAGAAAAAGATAGTTATTTTGTGAAATTAAAAAAATCACTTGGTTAGTTTATAAAAAAATCTCCCAAGTGCAAGTCAGACGCTCGCAAGGATTACAAAGCAGCAAAAAATTACGTTAAATATTATTTTTATTCTGTTTTTAGTAGATATCTGTTGATAATACAGCAACAGAAATACATAATCTATGAATATTTCAACTCTTTAGTCATCATGGCTCATGAGAAACATCCTGGTGACAGACAGACAAACGGACAGCGGAATCTCGGTAATAGAGTCTCGTTTTGATTTTACCTTTTGGATGCGGAACCCTAAAAAGTCTTTGTTGTGTGTTGCAAGTTGTTATGTATGTGCATAGTCTTTTAGAGGTTTCATCATGTTCTGTTGCTCAAATCGGGGTTTGGTGGTCGGACAGTGCGCCTGTGTGGAGTGCTTTTCCAGTACTGAGCCGTTTCCCATAGGAATTTGTTACCGGTATTAAAAGTAGCCATATTCTCTCCCAAGCTCTATTCTAACTCTGTAAATTTCGTCAGGATCGGTTTAGTGATTGAGTCGTAATAGTCACACATTGTCGACTAATAGGAATAAACGATTTTTTGCGTGTGCATCGCACACGGGCTTCACCTCACTGGAGCGAATAACGGTAAGATAGACATGTCGGGCTCGAAATGACTGTAACCACATGATCCTCATAAGGAAATACCAGGGATCCTGATCAGCACTGGCTACCAGTCAAAAAATTAAGGGAAAGGATAAATAAAATCAGTTTCCAAACTGTCGACTCTGAAAGTAAGGAGGAGAAACAGAAATCACTTACCAGTTCTCACAGATATCTTCGAAGCGACCATCCTACCGCCTATCACAGCCAACCCCGTACAAAGAGCATGACCTAACGACCCTCCAATGATCACACCAGCCACGTGCTCTCTCGTCGCGAGAACCACCGTGGCCAGCTGTGACCTGTCACCCCATTCTGCTAGGAAGGTCAGGGTGGCAGCCTGGAGTAGCACTTTGATGACGGCGTTACGTTTCCGCCGTCTGTTTTCAGCTTGACCCTGTTCTAGCATGTCTAGAGTTTCTTCTTTTTCTTCCTGGAAATTGACATAAAAGAGTGTTAAAGATGTCAAAAAATAGTAGGTCACTTTTGACTTTTCAGTAAAGCTCCACTCTCATTGGTTGGTTCCTAAATCTATGCTAATATTATAAAGAGGTAAGATTTGATTGTTTGCTTGCATCGAATAGGCTCCGAAACTACAAAATCGATTTGAAAAATTCTTTCACTGTTGGAAAGTTACAATATCCCCGGTGAACACAGGCTATATTTTATTCCCGTATACCCACGGGAGCGGGAGCTACGCGGGTGAAACAGCGTGACGTCCGGTAGTCAGCAAATAAAGAGTCCGTTTAACGGTGACATGTCATTGATGGATTCGGGAATCCGCCAATCGGACAGTTGTCAAAATGGGCCATTTACATATTATTGTTTCCGAGTACGGTAGAAGATTTTATTCTAATATTTCTTGTGAAATACTTATGCAGGACAAAATAGTTTTTTTTTGACATACTAGTGAAAACCTTCATCAATGCATAACTCGTCAGTTCAGTCCATGGACTTATTCGTCTCTTACCAAGACTTCAAATACTGCTTTAAAATACCCTAAATAGTTTATACAATCGGCACAATTTAATAAAACCAAAGCGCGAGGCTAACTATCGTTAATTAATAAAATAAGCTGTCTATGGGCGGATTTGACCAAAATTAGAGTAAGGCCATAGTTACGTTGTGCTTATTAGTTGTTGGGAAAATGGAAAATCACTTTACTTTTAGAATAAGTATAAGTTATTCGCTTGTATAAACTTACTCCGATTTTGGTCGAACCCGGCTTAAATAATATTGTATTGTAGGTAATTTATAAAATATGTCGATGATGCTAGCTGATGCGCGCGGCTTCGCCCGCGTGAGATTTGGTTCCCGTTCCCGCTTCCCGTGGAAACATTTTCCCGGGATAAAAAGTAGCCTATGTGTTATTCCGGACTAAATTCTACCGTGATTCCAAAGGACCATGAGACAAATTGGGCTCAGTGTCCAACAGAGTTATACCATATGCCGTTGTAATGATTTTGGTTTGTACTAAAATTGTTACTACCGGCACCACCTTCAATTCCATTGCAGAAAAAAGATATGCACCTAAATAGGTTTTGCGTAAAAGGCTAATTAGAGTCATAAAACTTATTGTAACTATGTATATACTCATGCTTTTTTTTTTACCTGAGGGAAAATCCTCAGAGGATGTTATGCCGGACTCTTACCGACTAAAAAACCTCACGTAACGCCCAACAGCCTGTGGTTGGGAGCCCCGGGTAAGCCCTCGGAAGGATGTCCCGGGACTCACAACAGACCTACGGCCGCCAATGCGGCCTCGCCCAGGGGGTGGTTCGGGTACTATCCCACGTCTTTGGGGGTTTCGGGTGTTATCCCGCTTCTAAGGGGGGGCATGCGTGAGTTGCTCACGTCACGCTGCCGTCATGGGCCTGCTTCTGTAAGGACGGTGAGCGACCCTCTCACCGTCCTCAGACCCCCGGTCATGGAGGCCGATAGTCCTCGGCGAAGACACGTCGGCGGCGTCCAGGCCGCCGACTGCGGAACCCGGGTGGGAGAGCTCTCTCCCGCACCCGGCCCGCCGCCTCCTTCACGAGCATGACCTGCTCGCAGAAAGAGGCGGCACAGTCCCACTTACTCCCGCTGGAGAGCATGGCTCGCACCATGGTCTCCAGCGAGAGAGTGTCCACGCCCAGACCCACTACGAGGACCTGGCGCTGTTGCGCCCACGCCTTGCACTCCACCAGCGTGTGGAGCGCCGTGTCATCGCTGCGGTACCTGGTAACTTGGTGTACCGGCGGCGCGCGCTAACGCAATCCGCGCGCAACTGCGCGATTTCCGGCGTCCATCAGTACACCTGCTTCCTCACCGGTCTGGGCCTAGCCCTGGGCATCGCCGCATCGCAGATGTGCGACATGGCTCTCCCGAACCACTCCACCTCGGTATCAACATCGGCAGGCCTGTCCGCTGTCGGAATCCAGGACTGCACGATGGCCACCTCCAGGAGAGCCTCCCGATCAAGGCGATGGAGTGCCCAACGCGGTTCCGGGGGATTCGCGATTGCTGGCGGCAGGTTAGGTAGGAGGGGAGACGTCGAACCGAATATATCGGTGATCTAACGACGTCTCCTCCTCGTCCACCACGCGCCATCTCTGGACACGGCGGGCGATCTCAGGGGTCGCAAACGAAACGTCTATGACCGAGCTAACAGGTAGACGCACAGTAGGAAGTTGTGCTCATACCATTTCAATAATATGGTATCTAGGGTTAGGCAGGCACATACAATTTAAGCCACCGGCAGGACATTTAGACGATATTATTATTGATATTGATTGAAATGTTAATAAAAATGATTTTAACTGTTAGGAGCTGTTTTATTTTTTATGTATACATTAAACCTGGAATTAAAACTTGTTAAAGATGTCAATCAACAAAACCTACAATGCCATAACAGCACTACTTTTTAGTTTATTTATGGTCGGAGAAAAAAGTTTATAGCAAAATAACCCCATGGATTATTCGCAAAAATGAGTTTAAATCTTTATATTTAGTGCTTTACAAGTATATTCAAAGTGATCTCATCTCTGTTGGTAGGTGAGCCCAGGCTTCATACATTTTTGCCCATGGTCCTTTCAGCCCGATCCGTTCAGCCGTTAGAGCGTGATTGAGTAACAAACATCCAAACATATAAACATCCAAACATCTTCACAAACTTTCACATTTATAATATTAGTAGGATAGGATGTCGATGAAATTATGTCATACAAAAGGTGTTTATGAACTTGGGGACTCTTCATTGGAAGAAAATTGAACATTTCAAAAAAAAAAATGGAAGTTGTTCATGTAGTCTCTACTAGAGAAAAGTATAAAGATAACATAATCATATTCAGTTCTTATTCTTTTTCCAATAATATTGTTATACTATACAAGTAATTACACAACTTTATCCTAAGAATCAAACATGAAGTTAGCTACTTAAATAATACTGATGATATGGAACGATCGAAATTAATCTTCAACTTCATTAATACTGTCTGCAAGATCGATCAACAAGGTGTTACTGTGAGATCTACTTCTACTAAGCTGAAGAACCAACTTATAACGCTATAGAACTCTAAGTTGACTACAATATAGAAAAATATGATGAATATTCAATTCATTATTGAATTATTAATGCGATTACGCGTGATCAGAAATAAAAATTGCTTAATTATAAAAAAACAAAACAATTTAGTCTCCATTCGTTCATCTTAACATATTTCTGCACGAGAAACTATCGATATCATCGTATCGTTTTTATGTCAAACTAGCTGATGCCCGCAGCATCGCCCTATGTTGCGGGGGAAATCATATTCATATACACCACTACAAAAGCAATCGGTTGTCACAAACCAATACACTCATAATTTCAGCCATACACATATTTATTTCTTATCTATACTTATAATAAAACTGTTGAGGGTCGAGAGTCTGTACATGGAAGGTATTTTGAAAATTTTAATTGTAAGATGTTCTCTAATCAATATAGAAGCCGAAAATGTAATTTAAATTTTTCATATCTGTCTGTCTGTCTGTCTGTCTGTCTGTCTGTCTGTCTGTATCCCGAATAAGTATCACGCCGAAACTACTGAACCGATTTGAACGATACTTGGTACATTCCGAGCTTATATTTCGAGGAAGGTTCTAGGATACTTTTGATCTCGATATTTTGCGTGGCTCCTGCGGGAGAGGGGATGAAAGACAAAATGGTTTTTCAGTTGTAGTTTCTCAACGTGTGGTCCGATTTCAAATATTGTTTTAGTGTTGGTAAGGGAGTACTTAAAGGATCATTCCACACAAGTTTCGATATTGAGACTTTTGTAGTTAAGAAATTAGAGACATCTCAACTTTCGCTAAACCTATAATTCAAGGGTTCCTTTGAATGTAAGGGTCATTCTAAACTGGCGTATTTGCTTAGTCATAAAAGAACTTAAAGATTAAGGGTATTGTAAAACAATTCATTCCTTCGGCGTGGACTGAAATGGTTTAGAATAGACTTAATCTTTAAGTTCTTTTCTGATTAAGCAAACAGGGCTGTTTCACACGCTCCTAGGAATCTGATTAAGATATACCTCTCTTTTCATAGACCTTATATGACGTAAACGAAGTTGCGAGGGTCAGCTAGTTAATATTATAAATGTGAAAGTTTGTGAGTGTGGATGTGTGTTAATCTTTCAAGCTCGAACGGCAGAACAGATCTTTCTGAAATTCGGTACAAGGATAGATTATAGTCTGGAATAAACACATAGGCTACTTTTTATCCCGGGAATAAGTTCCAACGGGAACAAATTTTTCGCGGGCGAAGCTGCGGGCGTCAGCAAGTTTCTTATATATGTGTGTGTATAGCGTGCACTTTTTGGGAGTCTGCTTTGACATAAGGGAAATTCTCAGTATGGCGCCTCCCTCCCCTCCCTCGCGTTGCTCTATGGGTAGGTATAGCACAGCATACCACACACAAGTCACAACTAATTCATCTGCATACTTTTAGCAAAGAGTTTTATCGTTTATGCATTTCTTCTCAATAAAAACGTTAACTGCGTCATTTTTTTCAAAAAAGTAACGTATTTCTTACAGGTGTTAAGAATGCAGTGACCCATCGTTATCTTTCAACCTAGCATTGTTCCATAACCAATCAGGTCCGCCGAAAATTAGTAAGTTGAGTTCACACTGACTACCTAGTTAAAGACAGACTTTTGAACCAAACGATCGCGTCGTTTGTACATTCCATGAAGATTAAAAAAAAACTGCATTGCACTGCATTCTTGACGCGAACGAAACCAATTCCGTCTAAAACAATTCTAAATTCGACTGAAACAATTCGTCTAAATCAATTCGAATTGTTTTAGATGAATTTTCCGCAAATCACCAATACTTACCAGCGGACGGGGGAGGGAGGGAATTTCATAATTTCATTACTGTTGCCTATCTTTTTTGTCACGGAAACCAGACAAGAAAAATGTAATACAAAATGATTACAGACATAAGAATGTTTTGAAGTTTTCCTTATAATGGAAACTTGCATTTTCCTTGTACGAAGAAAATTCCACAAATAAGACTTAATAAAAGGTAGTTTGTAATGGTTTTTCTAGTATTCAATATATATGTACTGATTATTTGAACGGCTTTTAAGATTTATCTCGTTTATAGATAACCTTTTTTTTCAACGTGAGAGAAAATCCTCATTGGTGCTATGCCGGACTCCTACCGACTAAAAAACCTCACGTAACGCCCAACAGTCTATGGTTGGGAGCCCTGGGTAAGTCCTCGGAAGGATGTCCCAGGACTCCTAATGTTTATAGATAACCTTAGTCCACACTTTCATTTCTATTCTGCAATCAGATCTCTTGGATAGCATTACTTTCATACAAAAACATCGTATACTTTGAATCGAGAATACATTTTTTGAACATTAAAAAAAAAATTCTGATCATTATAAAACATATTGACTTAACACATGCTGGCATTATGCAATCAATATTAATTTTATTTACGGTGCTTCGTGTAATATTTCTAAGCAAATGCTGAATTCCTTTGAATAATATGTAAAAAAAGTCTGTATCTAAAAAGCCATTGAAGAGTTCTTTTCCAAACGAATACAATGAATGGTTTGTGCGTGAAAAAGCTAAGCTATAAGAAAAAAAAACTAATGTGTCATTCGTACTGCCAGGCAAAATGACGTAAGATCACCCTCAACGGTTGTAGTCCCGACGAGGGCCCCGCTTGGGGTTCCTCTGGCTCCGGAGTAGACACAGTCGGGGACTCTGTTGGGGATTTCGAGGGTCCTGGCGTGGTCTGAGACCCCACAGTCACGACCGACGTCGGAGAATGCTGTTCCGGATTTTTTGGTACCTGTGCAATAGCATCACTGTTTGACACTAATTAACTGGTACCTTGACCTCAAAATGGCAACGGTAATTTTTTCTACTACGCAACTTAATATTTTATACAACTGGCAACATTTATTTTAAATAAAGAAATCCCCTTCCCCTTTTTAAAAATAGAATACATATCTTGCCAGGATAGAGTAAAAAATAGGGCCGGTATAAAGGAATTCAACATTTTTGATAAGTTGGACTAGCATATCTACATCACTAATGTCAAATGACTATTCAAAACTACTAGAAGGCGAATCGTCATACAAACACTGAGCTATGCTGGACATACTGTAGAACTAAAATACTCCTTATTAAAAAAAATAAAGGCTTTTCATTATGTTAAAATAGTTTTATTTTCGTTTAAATTTTTTTTCATTAAAAAAAACCCGTTTCCTAAACTAACATTATGTAAATGACCTAAAAATTAAATTTATGTTTGCAACACTAAATAGACAGAAGATTTTATTATTGATACATAATCTTAATAACTTTTATCAGATCAAAGCGAGATAATAATTAAGGGCAAATTCAACAAGGTTATAAAAAAAAATGTGAACGATTTTAATCACGATATTGAACTAATAAAACCACGTTAAGATACGGATTGAGACTATTCTATGTCCTTATACTTCACATGATTATAAATAATGATAAAAATAAGAGAATATCTCCACTCGATAATTTCTTAATGATCGTTCAAAATTTTGCAAAAGATTGAGTTTGGGATGTCTGTCACTACAATAAAGGGGGCGTGTTACTGCAATGATAGACGACCACTTCGAAGGAGGGCCACAAAAGTGAAAACATCAGGGAAAGCTGTAGGTACACTAGTAGCAAAGATAACATAATAGTTTCATAGCTAGGAGTACCTAGTTTGTACACCTATACTTTCAAAGCGTTGGCGCTGGTGTTCGGTTTAAAAACTCAAGTATAATTTCTTACGGAATACAATCAATCGTATAGAGATTAGTAAAGCCGTTTCAATCAGACTCAGAACTTAGAAGAGAACCATAGAGCACACGGCAGGCACTGTCGTATTGTGTCAAGGAAAAGCCACCCAATGACGCTACGATAGCGGAGCGGCAAAAGAAGGATATAACATAATATATCTACTAAAATAAGATTCCATAGTCAGATATCAGTCCCATCAGATATTTCTATGTATTTATCATTAGACACCAAAGCAATACGACATATTCTTGTATTATTTATAACATCCCTAATATTATACGTAAAAAAAAGGGAAGGAGATTTGAAGTCCAAATTAAAATCGAGATATCACTCACGCACGCATTCTAAGAAGCAGTAGCGTTCAATTATTTAGAAAAAAATGCACTAACCTGGTCTTCTCTTCTTTTTAATTCACTCTGAACTTCTTCCAATTCTTCTTGACCTTCGTTAGGATCCATCTTCCAACCGTCCCTTAACATTTTAAGACCGAATATCGCGAACAATGCTGCACTTATATAGTGTGTGTATATTCGTGGTATCACGGTTGCTATCGAACCAAACAAGGCCGACAGTATAGTCATTAACACTAACGCTGATATAGCACCAGCAAACACTATAAACCTAGGGTGTTTCATCGCCATGATGGCTGCGATGAAGAAGGTCTTGTCGCCTAACTCGGAGACGATGACCACGGAAAGGGAGGCCAGGAAACCTTTCCAGAAACTTCCTTGAGCCGTTGCATGCTGAAAAGATAGAGAAAAACGCATTAGAAACTGTTTCCATATCAGAAACGCCATGACCTTGTGACAGAGTTTTACGGTGGCATTTTTAAATAGCTCCCTTGAGCCCAAATCAAACTAAAATAAGCTTATAATATGTGATCCAGTACAGAATAACCCTTTCTGAGGGGCCCTAGCAACGACACAAGCATAAATTGCTCCTGCTGAGGCCTGGAGAGTTGCCTATCGGCTGCCCTCGCAAGAAGAGTACAATTTCGAGGTGCTTCTTTGTTTATTGTGATTCACTGACTCTTCACTTCATTCCTGACTCGGTAAAGGCGATTAGGAACACCGTAGTGGTTTAGTGCGTAGTCTGACTCTCCAAGCCTGGAGGACGTAGCCGGACTGCCTGTTAGCCTAAATGCGTCTCACCAAGCCAAGTGCAGAAATACGTTTTAGAGAAAGCTAAAATGTCAATTAACTTAGGTGTGGGTTACATCAAAGTTAATTGGAATTGAGTGAATGGAAATAATATCATGTACTACTTGGTAAATTCTAAAACTCAGGAGATAAGAAAGTCAAACAAGGTGATCATCCTTAAGCAAACACAGTGGATACAAAATATTATGTCTCCTACGTTAGGATGCGCAAGAAGCTTAGATACAATGATATAATTGCTTAAACAAAGTGCACTTTGTCTCGCATTATGTAACAAAGCCTTGTTGAAGTTGTGATACGTCGCTTTAAGACAATTACTAGTATTATTATTATTATATTAGCACACATATGATTATGATAATATTCCGCGGTAGATAAACATTTACACTTTTGTACCAGCTCTAACTAGTAAATATATTTCTGTCTGGCTCTGCAGATAAATGATCGTTTGAGCTGAAAAAGATTGCTTAAAGGTTACGCAGTTCTTGTTGAAGACTTCCTACTCGCAGCCTCTTTTAAACATCAACATTGACATGCAGACTCAATGGCAACTATTAGAAAGCTGAGAGCTGAGGCTTAGAATACAAACAGGACTTGCACATTCTGACAATGACGTTCCAAATTTGGCCTCTATTCTGCTCTCAGAATGATATTGCAGCAAATACGATAAAATTAAGCTCTCAAGCTTTTCCTTGCCCCAGGAATAAGATCCGGGAGCTTGCTGAATGTGGGTAACGTAAGACAGAACGTTTAGTGGCAATCTTTGTCAGAGGCTGGGCATGGCCAGCATTAGGCACCAATCAGCTAGAGAATAGAGATGATGGTGAGGATTCCTGATCAGTATTAATACCCCAAACTATTGTAATTTCTATAGACGACGAAACTCTAACATGGCAATCAACTCAGGAGTACATATGCACTCAGTGTTATCACATAATATAATATTTTTAAGCATTAAATGTGTGCTGTTAACTGTAAAGACAATAAAATTTAGATACGTGTAATGTACGGAAGCAAGAAAAATCTAGTGAGTCGAGGGTAGATAAGTCATTTTGTCCAATATGTAATGGTTGCTGTGCTACAGAAATGTATGGGTGACTAATTGGGCTCTCTTCACGGAAACAAAGACCAATGTGATGGCTCTTATAAAGTCGAGGTTCAAACATGTTCTGCTCCTTTTGCTGTTTCTGTGTAAAATTGATTGTCTTCGTTTTGGATCCTTTTTTAAAGGATTCCTCGTAAGAACTTAAATAAGGCTCATCGACGTCTGGTTTAAAAAGAGAGTGATTGAGTAAAAGACATCTTCACACTTTTCAATAGAATTTGTCTCGGGAAAACTCAGTTCACGTTTATGGCGGCTGGATTACCAAAATAGTTTTACAAGATAAAATATACCTACATCTTTCGCGAAATATTTACACGTGCTTGATAAACAGAATAATATTTTAATTATCAGACGCTCCCAAACAGGTGATCTTCTTATCTATTTTAATTTTAAGACGTTACATACATAAACTAAATTAGCTAATTTAAATATCTTAAGAAACAGTAAATATATTTATTTCTAACTAGCTGTGCCTGCGACTTCGTTCGCGTGGAATGTAAAAAAAGTAGCGTAAGTTACTCCTTATTACATAAGCTATCTGCCAGTGAAAGTCCCGTCCAAATCGGTCCAGCCGTTCCAGAGATTAGCCGGAACAAACAGACAGACAGACAAAAAATTTAAAAATATAGGTATCTTTTGGTATGTGTATAATATACATTCATATGCATGTAGTAGAAAGCGGTTATTTTAATATTACAAACAGACACTCCAATTTTATTTATTTGTATGTATGTAGGTATGTATGTATAGAATCAAGTGTCTATAAATAACTGCAGTATAAAATAATAATTCTGGCGATAATAACTCTAGTTGTTTCTTCTTCGCATGTGATTTTTTTTTGGTAAGGTCAACCGGGGCGAATGCGACTATATAAAATAAACTTTTAACTTTGCCTCCCTCCAGCTGCTCTACTACCAGCTGATCTACTTAGATAATAGGGTTATACTAATACATAAACTAAATAAAGCATATTCTAGTGAACAGTTTGGACTTATAACACACTTTCAATAGGCTCGGGGCTTTCAGTGATTCACGTTTTTGTTGCATGAGATCAGTAAAAGTTACATTGGCGCCACCCTGGGGTTAATGTGACTATGAGCTATAACTCCATTACAATCAGTAATATCAACATTGCAAAAACGATAAACTGTAGACTTTAGCACCGGCTTTCCGAAAAAGATATTAATCTGCTTAAAATACGATTCAATTTCCAACAAATTCAGTTAAAAAAATTTGTGGGGTGAATGCAACTATTTTCTCTAGTACTAGTGTTGTACATATAACGGGTGTTTTTTTTAGAGGTATAGAACTTTAAGTTGGCCTAGCTGTTTTAACCGGCGGTATTTTTGTCAGCTGTAAAGTGATTTATGTTTAGTATGGTTTGGCATTTTAACATAAATAGACTGAAGCCTGAACAATGCTTCCAAATTGTGCAAATTTATTCTGAAAATCATGGTTCTGTCCGAAATGCGTATCGTGATTTTCATAAGCGAATTTTCTTTAGCGGTGCAGCTCACTTTTGGTTGAATGGATACATCAATAAACAAAACTGCCATATTTGGGGTGATGATGATCCTCAAGTGTATGTTGAGACACCGTTACATCCAGTAAAACTGACTGTGTGGTGTGCTTTATAGGCTGGTGGAATAATTGGTCCGTACTTCTTTAGAAACGATGCTGACCAGAATGTTACAGTCAATCGTGACTGCTATAGAGCGAAGATTACTGACTTTTTCGTTCATCAATTGAACAACCATGATGTGCAGGAGTAGTGGTTTCAACAAGACGGCGCAACATGTTACATAGCTCGTGCCACAATTGATTTATTGAAGGAAACGTTTGGTTACCGCATAGTTTCACGTTTTGGACACGTGGATTGGCCTCCAGAGTCGTGCGATTTTACGCCACTTGACTATTTTCTGTGGAGATATGTGAAGTCGCTCGTCTACGCCGATAAGCCCGAAACGATTGACCACTTGGAGGATAACATTCGGCGCGATATTGTCGCTATACGGCCACAAATGTTGGGAAAGTCATCGAAAATTGGACCTCTAGATTAGACTACGTCCGAGCCAGCCATGGCGGTTATATGCCAGAAATCATATTTAAATTATAATGCCAGAAGATTTCCTTTCGAATAAAGTCATTTCCATATCAATAAAAACAATCACTTTCGTTTTATTCCATTTCAAAGTTCTATACCTCGAAAAAAAACACCCTTTATAAGAGCTACTTTATAGATAAATCCTTATAAATCGATTTATTGATGAGAATGATAAAATATGGATGAATTTGATCAGTGAGGTTGTGTAATGAATGATCGTGTCGTATTGTAACGTAATCATCACGGATTTTTCAATAAAAGACGAATTCATTTTTAAAATTATTATAATAGAATTAAAAAGGTTTTATTGCATATGCAAACTTAGCAAAATAACATAATAAACTTAATAGTAGTAGTAGTCTTACTTTGTCATTTAAAGCTAACTAAATTCAAAACTAGCCATAAAAATAGTTACTAAGTATATTTTCAGTATTTTATATTCCATTTTTTTCCATGGTATGTAAATATGAAGATATTTCTTGCTCAATTTTTTTTGAAAAAACAATATCTTTGCCAGAATTTGCTTGTTTTTGCCCACGTGTAGCGTATAAATGTGACAGAATAGTCGACCGTGGAATGTTGAATTTTTCTGAAGCAGTATAACTGTTTAATTTCTTTTCTTTCGACTAGTTGAACAGCTTCAACAAGTGTCTCAGCAGCATATGTTTTTTGCTTTTTTCTTATGTATTTTGTGGACATTCACACACATCAAGCCCAAATTAAGCTAATATAATTTGTGCTATGGGATCTAGACGACTGATACACATACTTAGATACAAATATCTAAATACATACCTACATAATATACATAGAAAACACCCAAACACCGAAACAAACATTTGGATCACACAAATATTTGGACCGACCCAGGAATCGAGCCCAGGCCCTCCAGCACCGCAGGCGGTGTCTCTACCGACTACGCCACAGAGGCAGTCAATTGAAAAAAACACCTCAAGCGCGGCAGACGCTACTCAAGTGCTGTTTGAGCTTTGAGAATCTTTTCAAGAGTTTCTTCTATTGAAGTTAGTTTCGTAAGGCGAAAACTAACTTCAAGAGTCTCTCGAGCAGTTTAAGTAGCATTTTGCAATTTATGCGTTTTGGGTCACCTTGAGGACCACTGCCAATAGCATTACCATGACTTTGCATCAGCCGACATTGTTATGACGAGCATAAAATATAAAAACTACAATTTCTTTATTACATAATGTTTTGTCAACAATTTTTTGTATATGTATGTAATTTAAATATGACCAGGCCCAAACTTGAACTATAAACTTTCCAAACCGGTAAATATTAAATTGTTAAGCATATTCTGAGGATATTAAAAACCTCTTTTTAAAGTCAATCAAAAATACAACAAAATCAAATAGACCGGGAGATGATGACAGAAAAGTTCAAGTCATTTGTTACAAGTATGGCGGCCCAGAGGGTCGAATTAGGTGATTTGAGAACCGAAAATATGTTATAAAATCGACGTCTTCGTAGCGGTATGGCGGCTCTTTAGAACCGTCGTAATGGTATGGCATTGTCATTTTCGTAAACACACATTGTCATTAAAAAAAATATCCTGTACCTAATGTATAAAAAAAATTAATTAATGCGTTTTAATTAAGATGGCGGGCCATTAAACCCGCGAAAAAAGTATGGCATTACGCTGGCGCCAAGTTATTTTTCATGGATTACAAAAAATCGCAGAGATTTTGTGTAACGTAACAAATCGTTTGAACACCGTATTTTTTCCGACAAATTTAATTAATCAGCCTGTAATTACGCCCCGCGGGCCAGCTCTGAAATTACTATTTTCGGTACTCAAATCACCCAATTCGCCATACTTGTAACAAATGACTTGAACTTTTCTTTCATCATCTCCCGGTCTAAAACATGACCTCGGAACATCGATACTAATATTATAAAGATGAAAGATTTGTATTTTTGCGTGTGCGTAATTACGTTTGTAATGTGTAATAAATAAACTCAAAAACTACTGTGCCGATTTCAAAAATTCTTTCACCATTGGACAGCTACATTCACCCTGAGTAACATAGACTATATTTTATTCTGATATTCCCACGGGAACGGCAACTACGCAGGCGAAAACGCGTGACGTCGGCTTGTAATTAAATAAAGTCGTACAACAAGTATTGCCAATATGAGCACGTGACTTAAAACTACAGCATTATATTGTCGACGCTCGCCCACTTGAAGGTAATTCATGTATCTGGCACAAAACATTCTAAGTATTTAATTGTTGTAACAAGTATCCTCTTATCTTTTTACAATGAAGAATTGGAGATAGCTAGTTTTGTTCCAATAATAACTATATTGGCACTTAGACGTATCTGTAAAGAAGAGTGAATTCTAGTAGAAAAGTGCGCGTTTTTATGTCGCATGGCCGTGAAAAGTTAGGAATAATTAATATAATTAGTTATAAAATAATCTATACATGAAGGCGTTGTTATAGAATAGACTAATCTTTAAGCTCTTTTTTGATTAAGCAAACAGGGCAGTTTCACACACTGTTTGATGTGTCTGATGAAGAAATACATCTCCTTTCATAGACTTTGTGTGACGTAAACAAAGTTGCGAGGGTCAGCTAGTATAGTAGGTATACTATAAGGTGAAATGTGGGCGTTAACCTCTGCCTACGCCTTCGGGGATAAAGGCGTGAATATATATATGTACGTAAAATAATGGACAAAGGTAACAGGTAAGTCTGCTACCTGCTTTTAATTGTCAACAGACGGTACCTCCTTCGACGAAAAATGACATACCTAATAAGTATCTATGTCACTCTAGTATGACTCAACCTAGAAACACCACGATAATATGGCCCACAGAATACAGATTAGCGCAAAATAGTAAAACTACAAATGTGTGAAATGATCCTTTATAAGGCCTTTGCCCAGAAGTGTGTGCCAAATCGGCTGTTATGATGATGGATTTGATATAAAATCAAGGAATCGCCACCACATTTTTCTAAAAGGTCGATTCGCACCACTAATAGATTCAGTTTGTGAGAATCCTTTTCCTTTCGAATAAAAAAACCGCATCAAAATTAATCCACCGATATACACATATCGACACCAGAAGTATCAATTAACGTAAGGGACATTTTGGCGAAAATGAGTTATATATATCATTGGATTCAGAATTTCGAGCTCTATCGATTGGTATACTCAAAATGTCTCTATCGTTAAAAAAATGTCCCTTACAGTACAAATTTTAGAACTGTCTGGTGCTAATCCGCGTTTTTAGAGGTTCTGTTGTTATGCTGTTTTGGGCCTACTTATGTATGGACATCATGCATCTTCCCCCCACAGTCTGGTCGCCCCGATTGCAGCAGTTCCCACCTTGGTTGCTCAGTCTGCACCTAACATGTCTCCATGAGTTCCTGACAGTGTGCAGGACGCATTGTGTTCCCTAATGTTGGTCAACCACTGCGAGAGTGCAGCCGTTGCCCCTCCTCAGTTTTCAATCATGTCTCGGAAATGGTATTCGAAGTTCAACCCGCTATCGAATACGACTCCAAGATACTTTATAGAGGGCTAAATATCGACGCTAATTCCCCCTACTTGTATGCTGGATTCCGTGGGTGACTTCACCCGAGGTCCGTGAAAGCACAGGACCTAAATTTTGTAAGAGACTGCCTTCAGAACCAGTTGCCATCTTCGACCCAGAACTTGAGAAACTCCCTTTAGGGCCACGTCTCGGTGAGTAGATCGCGTCGTAACGTGGGTGTCATTAGCGTAGTACGTTACGTCGAACCCTTCGAGCAAGTGACCGAGTAGCACCATCACCGCGGTTCTACAGAAGTGGACCGATTCCTCCAAAATAACGCACGATACCCCTTACCTTAGCCGGTAGCTTATTCATGTCTTGAAGAGATAAGTCTCGAAACTCCGACGTAAGTAGAAAAGCACTCCATAATGATAAATGAGTGCCTCTCTAACGCAGCTTCAGGGAAAGGGGTTGAAAGCTATGGCGATGTCAACAAACACCGCCATCACCACCTTTCCCTCAAGATCGCTTCCTCAGTCAGACGTCTACGATGGAGCGCCCCCAATGGAAACTAAACTGGCTATCCGTCAAATCTGGCACCACTTGTGTGAAGTGCCCAACACGGCGCTATGCAATAATATGCTACACCCTGACCTTTTTCGAGCTATGCTTAGCGCATCAGCATCAGAGCCCTATCAGTCAAGATCAAAATTCTTCGAGAGCCATCAGGACCCATGCATGACTTGGAATGCCGTCGGGTTCGGCCATACGGAGCAATATGTCCCTTAACTCCTGATGGAAACAAGGAGACCAAGACCCTCTCCAGCTGAGTTAGTCGTGGCACCCTAGTGCGAAAACTTTTGTTTTTATCTTTTAATGTTCATTTATATCAATATTAATCATGCAAAAAAATATTTCCCTGTAGTAAAAACACCACAAAGTAATTTTTCGGGTCTACAACAAATATTAAAATCAGTAAAATAATAATATTTAAGGGGGCACCCTTACAACAAACGTGATATTTTACTGTTGTTTGGCACTAAGCCTTCCGTGCGTGAGGCCGACTTGCACTTGGCCGGTTTTTTTTAATTCTTTTCGATAACCTTCAGTACTAGTTACATCAAATATCATCAAAATTCTTAAAGTGACGTCCTTTACAATACATTTGCTTGTGATTTTCTATTGTCTCTTGCTACTTACACTTTAGTCATTTGTTTATGCATAAAATATCAGTAACGTAAGGTACAACTAAACATATTTTTTAATGTAACGGACACGCTATTTTGAAAACCAATAGACATTCCTAAATCTTGAGTTTATAGCATGAAAGAAGAAGAAATTCTAAGAAACTTCACTCTTGACACAATTAAAATCGAACCAGACAGTAAAAAGTTACAGACAGATTTATAAAAATAAAATAGGTTTTTGGCTCTCCTGAAAAACCGTGTTTTATCCCTTACATTAATTGATACTTCTGGTGTCGATATATACACAGGCGAAACATACACATACACATATCGATACACACATATACACAGGCCAAACATTCATGTATAACACCCTTAGTTTTTCGTCGGGGGTTAAAAACGATAGTTTCATGTAAGTATTGTGTTTCAAATCATCATATTGAAATTTTCGTCAGTTACAGCATTTTTATAGGTTAAATTCCTTTTGGTAGTTTATGCCCACTTCCTGTTTTGTCTTCTTCCAGATATGACCATTTCCGGATTTGACCACTTCCTTCTATGACCAGATATTTAGAGGTCCAGTTCCTGCTATGACCACTTCCTTATCTGTCCACCCTTAGTACGGTGTACAAAATGATTCATTAAAATAAATTTAAAAAAACTATTCACGGTCCTATTCACACAACGTCATTCCAAAGTAGGCAGGGTTTAAGCGGCTTGTGTTATGGGTCTCAGACCACGAATATTAGTACTTATATACTTTAATCAAAGAAATAAAGAATTATGAAACAGGTGTTGGTTTTCTTCTATACCCAGGTATTACCGCAGTATTAGGTACTACTGGGAATATATTTCTACTGGGAATATTTCAATTTTAAATCGGTAAAACTAATGATCGACAAAAGCAAATTACAATGAATCATTTTGTACACCGTACTAAGGGTGGACAGATAAGGAAGTGGTCATAGCAGGAACTGGACCTCTAAATATCTGGTCATAGAAGGAAGTGGTCAAATCCGGAAATGGTCATATCTGGAAGAAGACAAAACAGGAAGTGGGCATAAACTACCAAAAGGGTTAAATCCAGTCGTCTATTTACTTAGTGTCAAAATATTCAGCCATTAATTTATA
Organism: Miltochrista miniata; assembly: GCA_933228765.1. Lineage (NCBI taxonomy): Eukaryota > Metazoa > Arthropoda > Insecta > Lepidoptera > Erebidae > Miltochrista > Miltochrista miniata. Next base: position 13,004,338 of record OW121769.1, read on the forward strand.
ATGAACTGTTTGAAATGGTAGGCATGCATAATTTATCCTAGAATCTTAATATTCTAGAATTAATTATGCATGCTTAAATCTTTAAAGTAATAAACAATATAGGTAGGTACTTTTAATAAATTATGTATAAGTAGTAGAAGATGCCCGCGGCTCCTCCTGCGTATACATCTGTTTCGGTTCTCGCATCGCTTGGAAACTTATTCCGTAATATAATGTATTAATCCAGACTAGGAATAATCTATCTCTGTATCAAATTTCAGTCAGAACCGTTCAGGTTTTCAGAGATAGATCATAGTAGGCCTTTAGAGCTCGAAAGAGTAACAAACATCCATACTCACATACTTTCGCATTTATTCAATTAATCAACCAATTCAAATCAGCCTGTGACAGTCCACCGCTGGCCGTACCTGGTCTAGGCACAAATTAGAGATAGTACAGATGGAAACCTACATACTAAATTCGTTGAGGCTACGCACACATAGACAACTCATTCAAAGATACGAGGTCACACATAGACAACTCATTCACAGACACTACGCACACATAGATAGACAACTCATTCACAGACAGCTACGCACACATAGACAACTCATTCACAGACACGATGTCAGCGGTCCTCAACTGACTTTTGGATACTGATTTGTGCGCGAGTGTGCGTAGCAGAGGGTAGGTGTGAAAAAAAGGGCATACATGAGTTTTTCATCTGTGCTATCTCTACTTTGTGGTCTAGTCTAGGCCTCTCCCAAATTACGTCACAATACACGGTCTTGCGCTTTGCGTATCCAGTCAATCCAATCAACGCAGTCCAACAATCAATCAAATTAGTAGTTTTTTAATTTTTTTATACCACTAAGGTGGCAGACAAGCATACGGCTCACTAGATGTATTAGTTAGTTCTGACTAATAGCAGTTCTTTTTAATTCTGTATTAACAAGAAAGCCGTGAGATCGTTCTCACCAGACTGCCCCTCTCTAACACGTTTATTGTGAAAGTACAATCCAATTGACGTTGTCATTTTTGTTTTATTTCAAACATTGAACAGACGATTCATGTGACCTAGTGACGTAGTTTAATGCAACAGAGTCACAGACTACAGACAAAGTCTCGAAATAAGCCCCTCCGCACTCTATTTTATAGAGAGGGGCTAAAATATATTACAGGAGTACTCAAATTAAGCTGATACATTAATAAATAAATGGTTTAAAAAACCCTAGAAAAATACGCTTTTATAATGCACGAAAAAAAACAAAAATAAATTATGGATCGTTCAAGTTGCCTCTATTTCTAGGCTGAAGTGTAATATATGTGCTTTTAGTTATAATATTTGATTGCAAAAGCCTGGGGCGCTGGAACAGGGAAGACTTTCCTGGTGGAAGCTGCATGATGTCTTGTCAGATTAAGGATAAGGTCACATTTATAAAAGCGTGTTTTCTCGTGTTTTTAAACTATTAATTTATACGGTCACGCTTTTATATATCTATTGTGACTTTTACTAGTATTAATATCATTTTAAATTTCGGAAATGTATTAACGATGAAAGGCTTTAATTGAAATGCATAATTAAACACACTTTCTTGAAAAGTAAAGTAGTTAATCACGCCTACGCATTTTCAACACCCACTTTTGCCAGTTTTTCGTGACGCCCGCGTAATAGGAGCAAACCTATTACCGTTACGGATCTCTATTAGATAATTCATAGGTAGGTCCTTAAAGTTTCGGCATTCCGAGATATTTAGTACAATATGTAGTAATAATGTAATAAGAATACAAACGCATATATCCCCAAGCGGGTTTTTAACTGTAACCATAGATATCTCGTTCTCGAACAAGAACTCTACATTTTGCCACTGTTAACGTATTCCCCTCATGTATCTACTTAATTTCCTGAAAGAAGAGGCGTTCCCTTTGGCAGCATAAACGTTATGCTCTTGTGCGACCTCATGCAGCTTTCGCCAGGACTTTTATTATAAAAGGATTAGTATTTATAGGAATTTGCTTACAAAAAAGTATTTCTAGTCCCAGCGCCCCACGCTTTTACAATCAAATATTATAACTAAAAGCACATATATTACACTTCAGCCTAGAAATAGAGGCAACTTGAACGATCCATAATTTATTTTTGTTTTTTTTCGTGCATTATAAAAGCGTATTTTTCTAGGGTTTTTTAAACCATTTATTTATTTTATACTTTTTAGTTACAACATTTATACCTTTACTAGCTGTTCCCTGCGGCTTCATCCGCGTATAAGTTGTTATCGCATAAAATCATTACCCTCCTTTTCAGTCCCGCAGTCAGTTTAAAAGTAGCCTATGTCCTTCCCTTAAACTTAAACTGTCTTTATAACAAATTTCATCAAAATTGGTTCAGTGGTTTAGGCGTGAAAACGTAACAGACAAACAGACAGAGTTAGAGGGATAACATTAGTAGGGATTTCTGTATTACATGGTGTTTTATCTGAGTTCGACTAATGTGAAAATACACTCGAGAGCAATGAATCCGGGTCACTTAAAGAATGTTAAAAATCTCGGAAACTAAAAATGATAGGTTAATGCAATAAATTGTATTTAATAGACAATGTAATACTCCTTAAATGAAAGTAAAAAAAATATGAGTCACCATACATTTTATTAACACAAAATTACATAAAGAAAAAACTGCTGATCTCTCCCTAAAACAAAAATAGGAAACATGAAATTTTTGAACTTTATTACGATTTTCTTGAATTTTAATACTTCGTATTGCCTCCTCGTGCTTCCATTACTGCGTTTACGCGGTTTGGCATGCTGTACACCAAGTTCCTTATACGATTTTGGGGAATATTCTCCCATTCCTCTGTGAGAGCAATTTTGAGCTCACGAAGCGTGATTGGGGGAGGGTTTCGTTGTTTTACGCATCTGCCTAGCTCGTCCCAAGCATGCTCGATCGGGTTGATATCCGGGCTGCGCGCTGGCCACTCCATACGAGTAATGTTCATCTCTTGAAGGTAGTCATTCACAATCCTACCTGTATGAGGTCGGGCATTGTCATGCATAAATATAGCATCCTCACCTAAATTGACCATAAATGGACCAACGTGATCATTGAGGATTTCTTCCACATATCTTACGCTAGTTAAAGAGCCGTTTTCTATGATCACCAGCTCTGTGCGACTTTCAGAAGAAATTCCGGCCCACACAAGTACAGACCCACCACCGTAGGCTACTTTTTCTTCGATGCATGCTTGCTTGAATCTTTCCCCTGGTCTTTGATACACTCTGTGTCTTCCATCGTGCTTGTAGAGCATAAATTTTGATTCGTCGGAGAACATAACTTTTGACCAATCTTCAATACTCCAATTTACGTGGCTCTGGGCATACCTTAGTCTCGAAATACGATGCCCACGCTCCAGTTTAGGGCCGTTTGCAGGTCTAAGGGGTTTTAAGTTAGATTCAGCAAGCCGACGTCTTACTGTCCATGCACTTGGGTTACTTCCTCCGAGGCGTCGAAACTGATTGGTGAGTTCAGTTCCTGTGAGAAAGCGATTTCGAAGCATGGTGTTCACCAAGTATCGGTCTTCTCGTGCTGTGGTACACCTGGTTCTGCCCGTTCCTGGTCTGCGTAGGTTAGAACCAGTTTCTTCGTAACGTCGGAGAACTCTTTGTACTGTTGACAGCGACACACCGACAGTCCTGGCTGTATCGCGCTGACTCCGGCCGGTTTCCAGCATTGTAAGTATTCTGGTGCATTCTTCAGGCGTAAGCGACATAATTTCAGCTTGATTAATGAATATAGAGCACTATCAACATGGTTTATGTACCCACATAAATGACAGATTACAAACAAAAGCAACACCAAATGCTGTAATTTCGTAGTTCCATCTTCGAAAGTGGCCCTTTTTCAAATTTGATTTTTTTATGATATAACTTTACAATAACTAAGAAGTTTTAATACCTTCATTTAAGGAGTATTACATTGTCTATTAAATACAATTTATTGCATTAACCTAGCATTTTTAGTTTCCGAGATTTTTAGGATTCTTTAAGTGACCCGGATTCATTGCTCTCGAGTGTATTTCATTATTACTCTAATTCATATACATTTTATGCAGGTACCTATGTCAATATTTACACTCAATATTAACTTCAATATAATTATAACAGGTTTGTTATAACCTTAAACCCTAATCGTGGTCAAAGTTCATTACAAGACTTTTCTAACAAATCCAAACACAGCTATACGATGTTCAATCATGAAGTTCAGTTCATATCTTACGACTCCATCATCAGATCAGTTTGACAGCACCATATTATTGTATTGTTATCAGAACTACAATCATCTGCCAATTTTCATGACGCTACGATCCTTGGAAGATGGTTAAATTAGTTACCTGAGATTCCATTGCATAGTTTTACAAGTCAATTAAAAAAAGGTTTGTTATAACCCTGAAACCTAAGCCTGGTCAAAGTTCATTACAAGACTTTTCTGACGAATCCAAAAACAGATATAATACGATATTCCACCATGAAGTTCCAGTGCATATCTTCTGGCTCCATCATCAGATCAGTTCGACAGTACCATATTATTGTATTGTCATCAGAACTACATACAGCTGCCAATTTTCATGATCCTACGATCCTTGGAATCTGGTTAAATTAGCTACCTTAGATTCCACTTGTTTTCAGTACCTATCTTCCGGCTCCATCATCATATCAGTTTGATAGTACCATATTATTGTATTGTCATCAGAACTACATACATCTGCCAATTTTCATGACGCTACGATCCTTGGAAGATGGTTAAATTAGTTTCCTTAGATTCCATCACATTGTTAGTTACATACACGACGACCTAATAAAAGCGTATTAAAAAAGAAGTATCTGTATTATAATTCTACAGACACAGCACAGTAAGGTCAAGACAAAAACATGATAGTCGTCACGGTACGCCAGGCATATGAGCAATTCAGGCAGGTAGATGGGCAATGACATTAATGTGATTATTCCAAATGACAAAAAACAGGCTAAATGCGAGTCGACTTGGTCGAGACCAAGTTCGTAGTTTTCCCGTTTTCCACAAAAAACTTGTTTTTAAGATTAAAATTAGTGTCCGACCGAAACTGGTTTTCCAGCCGAAACCGAAACCGAACTTTCGGCCCCAGGGTCAGTTTCGGCCGAAACCGAAACCGAAACCGAAACTCACGTGTTCATATTGAAAAAAAAAAACCAGCCAAGTGCGAGTCGGATTCCCGCACAGCGAGTTCTGTTACAAAAATTGCGTTTGTTGTGTGAATGTTTTTTTCTGATTTTAGTAGGTATTTTTTGTTAAAGCGGCAACAGCACATGGTGAGGTTCCAATACCTTGCCCTTTAGCAGCGTTTGGGAGGCGCTTATTTGCCATGGAATGCCTCAATACCTCCGTGGAATTGTCGGGGCCTATCTTTCCGAGAGGGCCATAACTTACCCGAGCTAGCTAGGGCAGAGTCGGAAAGATGTGTCGTTTGCTGTTCCACAGGGTCGTTCTTAGGACCGCTTTGGTGGAACTTTGGTTACCATTGGGTGCTGCGTGGTCCGTTGCTCAGAGGTGTCGGCGTAACGTGTTATGTGCGTAACGTGTTACGACGACACCCTAATTATAGCGCGAGGAGCAACGCAGCCCTAAAGGCCACGTGCGGGATCCAGCTCACATACACGGGGCGTCATCGGCATCGAGCTCTCGATGACGAATCGGGGGCTCGTACTCGATAGCTGGTGTAACTTCGTATACCACGTCCGAAGTTTGGTCTCAAAACTGAGGGAGGGTGGGCATCAGGCGCACTCTCGCGGTTGTTGCTTAATATCAGGGGACCTAACGCTCCCTGCAGGAGACTGTACCTTGGGATCATGCGAAGCATGGCCCTTTATGGGGTCCCCGTATAGGCGGAGATCCTGATGGCCTGCAATGCGGCTAGATTGCTTAGCCCGCAGAACGCGATGGTTGTCAGGTAAGGATAAGGGGATACCGCATGGTCTCAGTACATATATCTCAGTGACCTGGAAGCGAGGGCCCTTGCGTCATTGTTTAAATGGCTCAAGGGCTTTGTTTAAATTTATTGGAAGGCGCTAGAGCAAGGCCATAGGCCTCTTCCTGTAAACAGGTCATGCTCGTGAAAGAGACGGCGCCGGGGAGGAAGCGGGAGAGAACTTTCCCACCCAAGTTGAACAGTCTGCGGCGGCGCGCCCTATACTATCAGCCTCTATGACCAGGGTCCTGAGAACGCCTGCTCACCGTCCTTAAAGAAGCAGGCCCTAGATGATAGCGTGAAGTGAGAGATTCATGCAAGCCCCCCTCAAGTAGCGGGATAACAACTGAACAAGCCCCCAAAGACGCGGCCGCAGTAAGCATCATTCCGAGGGCATACTCGGGGCTCGCGTGGTTTTTAGTCGGTAAGACTCCGGCATAGCATACCTGTAGGATTTCCCTCCCGTTAAAAAAAATAGCAGCAACAGAAATACATCATCATTGAAAATTTTAGGCCTCTATCTGGCGCGGTTCCAGCGATACAACTTCGTGACTAATAGACAGACGGACGGCTAGGCCTCATGTCTCGTTAATAGGGTCCCGCTTAAACCCCTCCGTGTGAGAGTGCGCCTCGCACTTGGCTGGTTATTTTTTCAATAGGTGCAGCAAGTTCCACCAAGTACCATCAATCAACGGTATAAATCTTCTCAAGTGTTTACACTTTAAGAAATATCTCCACCTAAAGATGAGTTTCTTTCTTTTACATCTGGAATTACACATAGATGCTATTGCGAACTCCTACCGACTAAAACCACACGGTGCCCTGCTACTTGCTCTTGGCCGGTTTTGGTTACATTCCAGAAGTGTATAACAAAATCTGGACAAGCATGAGCCGGACTCACGCACGTAGGGTTCCGGACTAGAAAAGCGGCAAAAAAAGTCACGTATGTTGTATGGAAGGCCACTTTTAATACTATTATTTTGTCTATTTTGATTATTTGTTGCTATAGCGGCAACCAAAATACACCATCTGTAAAAAAAAATAACTGTCTAACTATCACGGTGGATAAGTTACAGCCTGCTGACAGACAGACAGACGACCAACACAGTCAACGGAACCGACAACAAAGGGCTACCCCTTTGTTGTCGGTTCCATTTGTTTGGTTATGTAATGTCCTAGATCTTTAGGATTCAGTAACCAAAAGTAAAAAAAGAGGTCTGAGACATAACACAGGGGTGGCTGTCTAATACTTCTCAATGATTGTAATTGCTTGTGGTTTAAATAAAGTTGTATTAACTATTGATTGGAAGTCCTTTGTAAATCTCTAAATCTTCGATTAGTAATATATTAACTGGTTGGGCTGACCCCAACCACGTCACGAGCAGGGCCAGGCACTCAAACTTCATGAACACGTGAGTTTCGGCCCGGCCGAAAGTTTCGGCCCATTTTGGCCGAAACCGAAACTGCGGCCGAAACTCGATTTTTTGGCCGAAACTGGCCGAAACCGAAACCGAAACCGAAACTTCGGTCGGTCACTAATTAAAATTTAGTTTTTGTCTTAATAGTTCAGTCATTTGGTGCGTATTCTGAAAAGGTTTTCACGAGTTTGAAAATAAGTTGTTTTATAGATTTTTATGTGCTATTTTAAAATTTCTACTCTGCCACAACTTGCATCTGTGCCGCTCGCGCTGCCATTTTGGGAAATAGCGGTTTTCGTACAATATTTCCTTTCTGACACATTCTACGATAAAAACCTGTATTACAAAATTAAACTACGGAAAATTTCCTACAGATTATGTCTCAGCAACTTTTACATACTATAAATAATTTCAGCGTATGAGCGTCGCAAAGTATCACACTAAAACTTTTCAAGTAGCTACATTGGTTCCACGATATAGGAAATGTAACATAATATGTAGGTACCCCCTCGGATATATAAGTAAAACATCACAGGAGCCTTATTAGCAATAAAGCATACACTGCTTTTTTTTCATGTGAGGGAAAATCCTTCATGGATGCTATGCCGGACTCCTACCGACTAAAAAACCTCACGTATCCTGCCCAACTGCCTACGGTTGGGAGCCCCGGGTAAGCCCTGGGAAGGATATCCCAGGACGAACAGACAAGCTTCACTACTTATAAGGCTCCTATGGTGTTTCCGAAATACAATACGAAACCTGGTATGTATAACGAAACTGTGACGTCTGAATCGCCAGTGAAGACCATGAACTAACCGCGCAGTCGCATCAAGACCATCCAAACTAAAAAGTTATGCCAAAGTTTAGAATTTTAGAAAAAGGCCAGGTCTAGAGTGCCTTTAACCGGCGAGCGTGTATCAAAACAGTTATGAAAATAGAAGAAGCGAAAGTTGTATGCCAGGATCGTAGCCAACTGTCCTGCCTGGCATACAACTTTGCCATCCAAATTCTTTGCCTTATTTTTTACAAGGAGAGCTCCTCTTACGGACTACCCATGCTGTCCAGGCATGGGCTCGTGTGAGGGTCGCCCAGCACCTGGATCACGATAGCACTGGGAATACTCACTAAAACTCCTTGACACCGATCTGCTCCTGTGAGGGTGTTCTGGAATCTGTCTAATTCACCAGAACACCGCCCGGGCTCAGGGTAGCTGAGCTACTGCACCGATGGAGGATTACCCCGGTAGGTGCTAAGTAATCCTCAGACGTGGTAACCATAGTCTTTGCCTGCCCTGATGGGAGACAGGGGTGATTATATATTATGTATGTATGTATGTGTGGTTAAACAGATTTAAGCGCACTGACAAAAACGTCGTTTCCATTTTAAACATATCAGTAAAGATTTTCCTATTCTTATCGTGCGATGACCTAAATTAATTTTACAATACGTGATAGAGACGGTGATTATATCAACCACTTTGAAATTATATTACTATCGGCACCATGTCTAATTGATGTTGAAATGAATATTTAAGTACTGTAAAATACCTATGTCGAAACATTTAACGGCCAAGAGAATTATGAATTCATTATACCTATATCATACCTACTAGCCGATGTCACGCGGTTTTTCCCGCGTGGTTCCCGTCCCCACGGGAGTATGGGAATAAAATATAGCCTACGTCACGAGAGGATATTAGAGTAACTTCACAACAGTGTGATTTTTTTTCAAATCAGTTCAGTAGTTTCTGACAATACAAACAAACAAATTTTCCCTCTTTATAACATTAGTAGAGAATGTAGAGATAGTACAGTATATAATAGACTAAGGCACAAAAGACACTTATTCTTTTCGGTTATAGAGTATTTAACTTAAAATGGAATAGAAGAAGATAAAATTAGTTTTAAAATTCCATATCAATATGTAAACAAACCTGAACTATTAAATTTGTCAGCCATGTCCTAAGATCTGGTGAAGGCGTTGATGTCTCCAAGAAAAAAGGTTCCATTGTGGTGGTATAATCCATTATCTCAGTCACATTCATTTCAAAAAGTAAAATAGACCGTATACACGGTCTCAGCACAAATTAGAAAAAAAAATAAACAAGACGATTCGCGCCAAAAGTACGAACTGTCACATTGCACGGTGATAAACGACTGTAACTAACTAGGCGCTTCAAGACTAACAGTTTTAATATCTTTATTACATTAAATGAGTACTTTAAAAACAATTATTGACATTTAGCACAGTGTCAGTTCATTAAAGTTCTGTGCACGATAACAGGCGACCGCGCAGGCCGTGCGACGCGCACTTACTACAGAAGCCTATCTTGTTGGAAAACTATTAGCAATGATAAGTTCGTATATAGGTACGTTTTTCAATATGTATTCTTCTTATAGGACATAAATAAGGCTCTATACCAGTTATCGGCTGCCTTCTGCCGAAAGGTCACTGAAATACTTTAGTTTGTTAAGTTGATCACAAATTATAGCCTTTAGGATCGTACATATTACGTGATGTTTAGACGGCTGGAATGGTGAATACGTGCCTAAAACCACAGTATAAATATATGTTGTTTACCCAGTATTGTAGCTCCCTACAAACGGACGAAGCGCAAGCTATACCTACGATTCTCGTTTTCGGCAGGCCTTTCAGCACGCAAGCAGCGTCCGCAGTCGCGATTGTGCCGAGTAGACGAATGGACGGTGTGTCGTTTGTTAAATAGTAACCGCGCGTTTTATTTACTAAAAATATTGAATATGACAACATGAGTCTATTGTGCTTGTTTTGGTTGCATGAATTCGTCAATAACGCACCCAGAGATAACGTTTTTTAGATTACCTGGAAACTCCGAAAGGTAAGACTATAAATTGATTTTACTTAAGTACTAATTGGTACTATACTACTAGTTGACTAAAGTTAAACAAAGTGATTGACACGAGTGAATTAAGTAGTTACATGAAGTAGGTATGTTTGTGTTTAAAACTAGACTTGTGCTTGCTCAGTCAGTGAACGGTGCGATCCAATATACCTAGTACAATATCAACAAAAAAAAACTAGTTCAGAACTCTAGTACGTGTAGGTAGTACATTTAGTTCCGTTGTCAGTTCGTAGTTATTTAATTAAGAGCAATGATTTAGGTATGTTTCAAGAGTATTCATTTCTTTGTGGATGACCGATGTTACAGTACACTTAGCACCGTATGACTGCCTCTGTGGCGCGGTCGGTATTGATACCGCCTGCAGCGCTGAAGGTCGTGGGTTCGATTCCCACCCGAGACAAATATTTGTGTGACCCATAAATGTTTGTCTCAAGAGTCTGGTTGTTTCTATGTATAATATGTATGTATTTAAAAAGTATATTAGTATTAATATCCGTGGTCTGATACCCATAAAAAAAATTGACAGCATTTTTGTTAGGTACCTTTGATTTTTATTACACGCATAGAGACAAATGTGAACTTCCAAAGTTTAACACAACTTGACAATGTACGAAAAGTACTAGTGTACTAGAGACTGACTAGTACTTTCAAATCGAAAAATAGTTTTAATTTTGTAAATCAAAAATTTAACGCAATGATTATAAAGACTAGAATTCCACTGACGAAACATGTTTAAATAAAAAAGGTAAGTACATATTTACTCGAAATGAAAGCCGGTTGTCATTAAAACAACAATCCTTAATACAAATTGAAGGCCTTGTGGGCGGATTGAAAAAAAAAAAACAACTGCATTAGGCTCACTATCTATTACGCGTACGTAAAACTATAAGGTAAAATGTGGGCGTATACTATGCCTCTGCCTACACCTTCAGGGATAAAGGCGTGACTATATGAATGTATGTATGTACATAATTTTACAATTGCAATACTAAATAGAAAGTCAAAGTAGGCACATATTATTAAAATGCTGTAGGTGGGCAGCCCTATCGCATGCTTACGTACCGCGCGGCTGTATCATTTCTAAAATCCGGCCGAGTCAAACTACAGTATACAGTGCTAAAACGCAGAGTAAGCCGCAAGCTGGATAGATGACCTAATAAAGGTAGTGGGAACCTGCTTTTTTTTAAAAGTGAGGAAAATGCTACAGGGATGCTATGCCGGGCTCCTACCGACCAAAAACCACGTTTCCTACCTAATACCCACGGTTGGGAGCCCCGGGTAAGCCCTCGGAAGGATGACCCCAGGACAGCAGGACTCCCAACCGTGGGAGCCTGCTGTATGCGGGCAGCACAAGACCGAACGTTGCGTCGCTTGTGGCGATTGTCAGCAGTGGGCCGAGTGGGCGTCAAATCGGCTGATGACGATAAAGTTTAGAAATTTCTTTTTTCTGTAATTATTCAATCAATGTCTGCCTCTGTGGCGCAGTCGGTAGTGATACCGCCTGCGGTGCTGGAGGTCGTGGGTTCGATTCCCACCGGAGACAAATATTTGTGTGACCCATAAATGTTTTTCTCAAGAGACTGGGTGTTTCTATGTATAATATGTATGTATTTAAAAGTATATAAGTATTAATATCCGTGGTCTGATACCCATAACACAAGCAGGTTATTCCTAGCTTACTTTGAGATCAGATAGCGTTGTGTGAAATGTCCGTGAATATTTATTATTTATTATTATTTAATGAATCACATCCGCCTATCACAGTCCACTGGTGAACTTAAGATTCTCGTACACTAGGCAGATACCTACAGGGTCTTTTATTTACGTGAGGGAAAATCCTCATGGATGATATGGCAGCCTCCTACAGACTAAAAACCTCACGTATCCTGCCACCAGCCTACGGTTGGGAGCCCCGGGTAAGCCTTTGAAAGGATACCCCAGGACTTCCCAGTTTTCCTTTTCTTCGCCATGACCTCATCCTTCAGTCAGCACGTGCACCACTTGCTAGCCAAATTCCGTCGGAAATCCTGGAACGTCCTTTCGAGGGCTTACACAGGGCTCCCGACCATAGACAGTAGGTGGGGCACATGTGATTGTAGTCGGTAAGATTTCGACATGGCACCCATATGGGGTTTCTAAACGTAAAAAAATTAAATGGGTAAGACTGCCTTGGGCTCCGAAGAAGTAGGGCCTAGAGCACTTGTAGATATAAATGAGAGTAAGTATAGTCTGGCCATAACTGCTGTGCACTCTCTAAGGCAGGGGTTCCCAACCTGTGCGCCGCGGCGCCCCGGGGCGCCGCAGGAGGTCCAGAGGGGCGCCGCGGCGCTCCACGCGGCGCCCCTATGTACGTAAAAAAAGTTCGTAAAAATATCATAAACGGCCTCTCCCAACTAACGCCACACGGTCGCCAAGAGAGATATCCCGCCGTCTGGTTCCCTCGACTAACGCTAGTCGGGGGCGCGCACGAAGGCGGAGTGGGCGTAGGTCGAGGGATCCCTTTCACCGATGATCATTTGGCGGAAGGTACCTCTCCGTGCTCCGGAGGTGACTTCAGTGCCTCTCCGCTTCCAGAAAGGCGCTTAAGACGCAGCGAGGACACTGCGCTCCATACATTGGTGGAGTGCGCAGCATGGGCGCAAAAGCGCTAGATCCTAATAGCAGGTCTAGATGTGGACAATATCTCGCTGGAGACCACGGTGCGAGCCATGGTCTCCAGTGAGAGGTAGTGAGACGCCGCCGCATTTTTCTGCGAGCACTAATGCTCATGCTCGTGAAAAACACGGCGCGGAGGGAGCGGGAGATTACTCTCCAACCCGAGTTTCGCAATCTACAGCGAGGGAGCCATACATTTGTCTTCGCCCAAGATTATCGGCTTCCATGCCGCGGGCCTAAAGGACGGGGCGGGGCTGCTCACCGTCCTTAGAGAAGCAGGGCCAGGACGACAGCTTGACGTGAAAGTTTCTCGCACGCCGCACGACCCAAGAAGCGAAGTAACACCCGAACAACCCCAAAGACGCCGTAAGAAACCGAACCCCCGTGGGCACCGTGTGGGTTTAGTCTGTAGGAGTTCGGCATAGCATCCATGAGGGATTTCCGGTTTGGGCCACATGATGAGTTTGCCGAGACACGTCACAAGATAGTGACGTGTGCGGAGGATACCATTAAATAGCTGCGTCAATGAGGCAATTGCCAGCGGAGAAACGACGAGGGGGGGGGGGGGGGGGGGCATGTGAGGGCGCCGTGAAATTTTTCAAACCTTATAGGGGCGCCGTGACCTGAAAAAGGTTGGGAAGGACTGCTCTAAGGTATGTGCGGCGAGGTGGGAGCCAGGGAAAAAGGAGCATGAGCACACATGCGATTAATATACGACGGACAAATCTTACGATATCAATTTACATTTTTAAAACTGATGAATTTTTCTTCTGATAACTCCAAGATCAAAATCATCGACAACATGGAGTGCACAGCAGTTATCACCAGACTTTAATAGATTTTATCGCGACAGTATCACGCATCAATAGACAAGCATGTCAATAGAAATTAAATCGCGAAATTGATTTATATTTTTTTTCTTTTTGCTAGTTCTGTTTATACAATAGAATAACTTAGCGCGAGGATGTCGAAAGAGACCTAAAGAGTTAGTTTCATGAAAGGATTAGGTCTTACTAGCTACAGCAAGTCCTGGGGTATCCTTCCGAGGGCTTACCCTTTCAACCGTAGGCTGTTGGGTAGGATACGTGTGGTTTTTAGTCGGTAGGAGTCCGGCATAGCATTCATGTAGCATTTTCCTCACGTTAAAAAAGAAACCGCGCCGCTAGACCTAATTCTTACCACTATCCAGTTAGCCTTCTTGGTAGCTAGCATCCAGTATCACATGCTGGATACTGGCTACCAAGAAAATTGCATAAGGAATAGCTGCAAAGCGGACACGGGTCTAATGCGCGCCTTCCACTGCGAGCGAGTGGGACCCATTACGGACTCCGCTATACTCGTAACGATGATTTTCGATACATGTCATGTTTGCTTTGGAGGAAGGACATGTATGAAAATCGTCGTTACGAGTATAGTGGAGTCCGTAATGAGTCCGACTCGCTCGCAGTGGAAGGCGGGCATAAAGCGAATGACGATGATGTCGAGAACGAGTGCAAAATATTAGGTGCTTACACATCAAATTGGCGTTTTTCGTACTGGCCACTTTAATTACGATTTTCTCCTCTTTGGTAAGGAATTCCAAATTCAAATTTTCCCAGCTATTTAATCATGTATTTATCCTTCGATGACCGTCATTCATTTGTTTTTTTCTGTTTGCGTCACTCATTTTACAAAATGGAAAACTTAAAATATCGCATTATTTACGACTACGAGTTCCGCCGTGGCACTAGTGCTGCGGAAACGACTAGAAGGGTGAATGATGTGTATGGCGGTCATGTTGCAAAAGAAAACACAGTTCGTTTTTGGTTCCAACGTTTTCGTTCAGGAAATGTCGACCTGCAGAACAAGCCCCGTGGACGGCCTGAGACTCAAGTTGATAATGAAGTATTGAAGGCTATTGTGGAAGCGGATCCATCGCAAACCACGTCCGAGTTAGCTGCAGGCTGCGGTGTTAGTGATAAAACTGTTTTAATTCACTTGAAGCAAATTGGGAAGATTAAAAAGCTTGAAAGGTGGGTACCTCACGAATTGACTGAAGCAAACCGGCAAAAGCGCGTCGACTGCTGCGTTACATTACTGAACCGGCACAATATTGAAGGTATTTTAAACCGAATCATTACCTGTGACGAAAAATGGATTCTTTACGATAATCGAAAGCGCTCAGCGCAATGGTTGGATCCTGGCCAGCCAGCCAAATCCTGCCCCAAGCGAAAATTAACCACAAAAAAGTTACTTGTAAGCGTTTGGTGGACTAGTGCCGGTATTGTTCATTACAGTTTTCTCAAATCTGGCCAGACTATTACGGCTGATGTCTATTGTCAGCAATTGCAAACCATGATGGAAAAGCTAGCGGCTAAACAACCTAGGCTGGTCAATCGCTCCACGCCACTGCGAATCGCTTCACGACAACGCTAGACCACACACTGCACAACAGACGGCTACCAAATTAGAAGAGCTTCAATTGGAATGTCTAAAACATCCTCCGTACTCCCCGGATCTTGCTCCAACAGATTACCATTTTTTTCGAAATTTGGACAACTTCTTGCAAGGGAAAAAATTCAACTCTGATGGGGCAGTCCAAATCGCCTTCACAGATTTTATTGATTCCCGTCCGACTGGTTTTTTTAGTAAAGGGATCAATGAACTACCTATGAGATGGCAAAAATGCATAGAAAACAATGGTTCATACTTTGATTAATTAAATATATTATATTTAAAAATATTCGACTTTTTGTTCCTCCTATACAAAACGCCAATTTCATATGTAAGCACCAAATATTATAAATGCGAAAGTTTGTACTTAAGTATGGATGGATATATGGATGTTTGTTACTCTTTCACGCTCTAACGGCTGAACGGATCTGACTGTTTTGTAGAGGGATAGATGTCTGGAGGAATGGATTATTGTCTCATTAGGGAAGCAGCTCTGTTTAAGGCTTTCCTAATGAAATATAACGTTAACTAACTTCAGTTGTAATTAACTTTGTTCACTATAAGACTGTTTATGAGTACATTGTATTGAATTAATTTTCAAATTGGGATACCAAAAATGCGATTTCGTAGCGATACTACATATCCTCGTAGATGCTTCGTAGCTCAATGCTACATTATTTTTGAATGTACAATGTATTCGATATCCGAATAAAGTTTAAGTCGAATATGATTTTTTTTTTGTAAATCTTCTATTTTTAGGTTTCTAAAGTCGACAAACATTATAGGCGTGTACGATATCTATCAAAGTACAGAATTAAGACTATTGTTTCAGAACGACGTCATAGTAAAATTGGTAGCGTCATTGTCTACAATAGTTTGTACTAACTTTGTGAACCATGACATTTAATGATTTATGGGCTCTGTCAGCAGAATCTGTTTTGAGTAGATTATTTGCAACATCTATACAAATAAATAAAATTGAAGTGTCTGTTTGTAATATTAAAATAATCGCTTTCTACTACATGCATATGAATGTATATACGGTAAGTACACATACCAAAATATATATTTTTAAAATTTTTGTCTGTCTGTCTGTCTGTTTGTTCCGGCTAATCTCTGAAACGGCTGGACTGATTTGGACGGGACTTTCACTGGCAGATAGTTTATGTAATAAGGAGTAACTTAGGCTACTTTTATCCCGGGAATAAGTTCCCACGGGAAGCGGGAACGGGAACAAATGTTACGCGGGCGAAGCTGCGGGCATCAGCTAGTATTGAATATAGCCACTTCACACAATATTTACATTGTTACGAATTTTAGTCGAATTGGATTCCGGTGTTAGACACTGATTGGGTAACAAACATCTTTGGAAACTTTCACAAATTTTATCGATTTTTATTACGAGAGGGCGAGAGATAATTTATTTCAAACTAGCTGTTTGCCTGCGACTTCGTACGCTGCATTTTATATGCTTTCGATTCTTTAGATTGATATAACTTTTACATTTATGAACCGATTGACATGAAACAAACACTAAATGTTAAGCGGAGTAACACGCAACGCAATATAGAAAACCACATTGCAATCGGTTAAGCGGTTGCTGAGATTAGCGTGCACAAACGTACAGACAAACAGACAGTTACAATTTTATTATATGTATTGATATTGATTGATTGATGATATTGATTGATGATTGATTGATAATGGAAATCGTGATGTAGACCATCTTGCCGTATAATGCTATCATCTCAAAGATTACTTCTACGAGTCATCGCTTGGCGTTGTCCTACTTAGACACGACCACGCGATCGTCGGTAGTACTTGGATGCAATGCGACTATTGTACACAAATACATGCCTGAGGACATTCACCCGCCAGATGGACAGATGACCTAGATGTGGGAGTTGCAGGACCGTGTGATGTTGTGGCTTGAATTAGGAGAGGCCAGGCCAGCAGTGGACTGCCCATACGCTGATTTGATTGATACAAATACTGGGTTTCCTGATAAACGCGAATAGGTAATCGTTGCGTACGGACGTCTGAAAGGTTTATAATTTATATAAGCGTCAACTCAGTTTGAATAAACACGCGATATAACATAATGAAGTGGAAGGGGTGTCCTAATATAATGAAAGTACGTGAGTGACAACGGACATTCGCATTTAATGAGGAAAACGCCGCTGAAATCAATCAGATATATCTAGGTATGTCTTGTTAAGTTAAAGTAACGTGAATACACTTGTCAAGTTCTCTGTTGACAATGCGATGACACGCCGATGGCTATTATCAAGAAAATCCACATTAAAAAGCTATCAACAGGTAATAGATTAACAATCGATAAGTACCAACAAAATTTAACAAATAATAGTGTTCAAAAGTGCCACTGAGTATCTCCTTTAAGGTCTCTTAGGTCCAGTTCCTGCGAAAGTCTATTTATTTAAAAGTCCATTATTGCGAATGTCCATTTCTTTGTACGTCCTTTTATTTGAACGTCCATTATACGACGATATTGCTGAAATTTAGATTCTTTTACGGCTCTTCAACGCACCTTAAGTAGAAGAGATACTCAGTGGCATAAATACACAAATTGAATACGCCGCGCCGCTTTTTCCCAGTCACTATTAGACATTCTAAACAATAGACAATGAATTTTCATCCAACTAAGCTATCATTATAACAACTTTATGATTACGATAATGTCCACAAAAAACAATTTTAAAACGTCAAGTGTGAAAAATAAAAAAAGAACATTACAACAGTTTAAAAAAAAAGAGTGCCATTGTCAAAATTATACGTGCTAAGTGAAAGTACAATATTTGCTAAGGTTGATTGCTAAATGTGTAGTAATAAGAAGCGAAGTGTAGCGAGGTCTATAAGGGAACCAAGACGCCTTCGCCTTCTGGCTATTACACCTGTTTAATGGCGGACGAGACTTGCCCATGGCCCACATAATATGTTTTGGGAATTCAGACAGTAGTCATTTTCAACGGCTTTACAGCGCAGCCAATTCAAATCTGCATCGATGACTGTTTGCTTGCAACTTCAAGATACGCACCTAAAGGCACATCAGGTCTTTTTCAGAGTGAACATCCTCATGGATGCCATACCAGACCCCTACCAGCTAGAACCACACGGTGTCTTTCCATCTGCTTACGGTCGGGAGTCTAGGTGTGCCTTCGGGAGGATCAACCCAGGGCTCCCGACACAGACTTTTCCAGTTATCAAGTACATCCAGCCTTACCGTGTGCTCATTGGCCAATATACTTTAGCGAGTATTCAGAAATCTTCAGAGAATTGACAGCAAGAACTACGGTTTCTTGACCGTCAGTTCAATCAATCAACCTTCTACTAAAAGGCTTAATTAATGAAAGTTGTAGGTACATACAACCGCGTGTTTGCTAAAGTCGCATTAAACTACCAGCTGTCTGCCATTCAGGGGCGTAGACTCCGTACAAGCCGATTCCCGCTGGCTTCCCCTTCAGAACTGACAGCAAGGTAGCAAGGTGAAGTTACATCATTACTAAATCTCGGTCAGGAGATAAGATGATAAAATTTTCTTCTCAACGAAAAACCCCTGCTGCAAAATACATAGCAATGTGCAATATTGTGCATAGCTCAGTTCAGTCAAAGTTCAGTGAACTCCAAAAACGCAATCATGGAATATGAGAAATAAGCCGGATTGCTGAATATTGGCGTCCCTTTCGTTAATAATACGCAAATGTCGGTTTCTCTCTCTACGTTCCGAGTGTTTCGAAAGATTATACTTGCGAATCTCCATCGTTCGGCCAGCGATCGGGCCTTGCTATAAATCCACTCGGAAATAGCTTAACACGAGACGGAGAACAATCGTCAATATTAAAGTAAAGTCAATAAACGTACTAAAATTTACTGTTGACGAAATAAAATCACTCATAGAGTCTAATTATACGTATTTTCATACAACGTAATTATATAATGATATTTACGACGCAATCATTTGGAATTTTCAATAACTAAATAAAATTAATGAATTAAGTACGCTCGTCGAACATTCTTTATGCACACTAGCGCCGCTTTCGAATATTTTGAACTTATTATTTACTCCTTTATAATATTTTCTCTAAACAATGCAGCAGTGCACTCCCAGAATTATTGAATAATTAGTTTGTTGGTAGTTTTTTTGCTGTTTATTGGTTAATTATAATTAGTTAGTGATAAATAGCATGGTGTATTGGTGAGTGGAATAGTGCGTGCAGTACTGTATAAGTATATAAGCTGTAAATAGATAAGTAATTACGTATAGTTTACATTTTGCTTGGTTTTAATACCTACTAAGAATCTAGTTTGTTCGTATGCGTAATGGCGGCGTTAATACATATAGATTGTTGTTTAACAGATTTTTTGCTATCTGAGGAAACATCTTTTACTAAATTAAGTTTTGAGAATAAAAAATATGTAATTCGTTTAGGCCCTGCTCGCCCAATTGTGACTATAGATTATAAAAGAAAAGACGGTTCCTATAAACATTTTCATAGTTCGTTTTATGATAAATATACTTGGATGACAGGTTCTTGTAAACTCAATAAACTTTACTGTTTCCAATGTTTATTATTTGCCGATTCTAGTAGCGTTTAGAGTCGTACAGGGTTTACGGACATCAATAATATAGGAAATTCGACGAAAAAACATGTTCTGACTGAAAAACACATTCGTAGTTGTTTAAGCTTTCATGACTTTGGCAATAGCAGAATTGAGACATTTTTGAATAATAATTTTGAAGTACACAATAGGAAGGTTGATCGCAATCGTCATCTATTAAGACGTTTCATAGATACTGTAGTTTTGTTAGGTAAACAGGAATTAGCGTTTCGCGGCCACGATGAGAGCTCCGGGTCGAATAACCGCGGTAATTATATTGAAACATTGCAATATTTAAGTGCGTATGATGCTATATTGGAGTCACATATGGAACAATGTTCTTCAATGCATAACCCCGTGTTTTCTGGACTCTCTAGTGATATACAGAATGATTTGATTCATTGTATTGCATCCGTAGTGCGCGATGGGATAAAATTTGAAATAAATAAGGCTTCATTCGTTTCTGCTATGATTGACGAAACACCTGACGTCAGTCATAGGGAGCAGATGTCAGTAATAATTCGATATTTAACGGAAAATGGCATTGAAGAACGTTTTCTTGGATTTTATGATGTTAGTGGCAGTCGGACTGCCGACGTTTTATCAAGTCAGTTATTAGATATTCTCGATAACTATTGCTGTAGAAGTAAATTGGTAGGTCAGTCTTACGATGGGGCTGCTGTCATGTCGGGCGAGCACGGAGGGGTACAGGCAAAAATACGAGAAGCATGTCCAATGGCATTGTTTGTGCCTTGTCATGCACACGTGTTAAATTTAGTTCTTAGCCGTTCCCTCGAAAATATTAGAGAGGTTAAGACTTTTTTAGGTCACGTAAATAGTATTATTCGTTTTTTTAATAAATCTACAAAAAGGTCTAACTTATTGAAAGAAACGTGTGACCGTCGTTTGCCAGGCGTATCTGATACGCGCTGGCATTATCATTCGCGAATTATTAATGTTATATTTAATTGCAGATCAGATATTATAAATACATTTAACATCATTTTAGAAAATCCAAATGCTTGGGATAATGAGTCCTTATCTATGGCTGAATGTTTCATCAATAAGTTAGAAGATATGCAATTCTGCTTTTTATTACATACTTTGTCAGAAATTTTTGGAAAAACTGATATTCTTTTCAATTTGCTTCAGTCGAAACAAATTGATTTTGAGCTTGCAAAAAGAGAAATAGATAGTTTCGAAATATGGTTAGGAAATGATTTTAAGGATAATTTTGAATTTATTTATGATAGTATTTTAGAGTTCAATGAGCCACCGCAACGACGACGTCGTTTAAGTTCGGAAGTAGATTTAAAAACATCTTATAGACGCCTGTACATTGAAATTGTAGACAATATTTCTTCGCAAATAAAGCTTAGGTATCAGTCACTATCTCAGCTAACTTTTCTGGATTTATTGAATAAATCGAAATTCAGCTCGTATAGCCGATTGTTTCCAGAAGATAAAATATCTGCTTTGATAATTAGGTTTCCAGGAATATTTGACTTTAGTGCTTTAAAAAATGAGCTAAAAGTATTATATACAACACAATCATTGAATAACTTAGACGTTTCTCAACTTTATCTTAAATTAAAACTATCGGTACTTAATGAAGTTTTTCCTCAAGTTTTAATTCTATGTAGTATCTATTTAACCCTACCCGTCACCGTGGCAACCGCGGAAAGATCTTTCTCGGCTTTGAAACGCATTCACACTTACATGCGTAATTCTCAAAAAGAGGAAAGGTTATCTGATTTGGGAATTATATCAGTAGAAAAGCGATTGTTAATGACTTTAAAAAGTCAATCGAATTTTTATGATAATGTTTTAGCTCATTTTAATAAAAAGAATAGAAGAATAGCTTTAGAATATAAATAATTTAAAGATTATGTTGATTATTTGAAAATATGTTTCTTTAGGTTTAGGATCGTTAATAGTAAATAATAGTTAGTTCAATAGTTCTAGCTTAGGCAAGTAAGGTTGGTAATTGTGCTAAATAGCGTAATCTTCGTTAGGTGTATGAAGTATAAGCTTGTAGGTAAAATATTTAGAGCTTGTAGCTATCAGTTACAGCAGTTGTAGAAATAGCATTTTATCTAATTCCTTTTCAGCATGCGCTTCACCAAAAGGCTTTTTTAAAAGCCACCTTTATCATGCACGTAAGACATTGTCAAATATACAACATCAATGCTTACGTGTATAATGGAGGTGGCAAAAGTCGGAACATCACGACCCACGTGTTAAATACGCAAAAATATATACCTATATGTAACGTCTACAGGATACATCTACATGTACCTAGGTAAGATTTTTTTTACTAGCTTCCGGTTCAGGTATACCCGAAGGGGTAGGCAGAGGCATATCATATGCCCACATTTCACCTTTTTATAATGTGTCCCACGTAATACATTGTGAGCCGTATTGCCGTGTTTAAATGGACAGGCGCAGGTTGTGACTGCCTGCTGTTGAAATAAAGCCTTCAACTTGGCTTAACGACTGCCATTTTACTGGCAACCGGGACCAACGGCTTAACGTGACTTCCGAAGCACGGAAACGCTCAAATAAATGTCACAAAGCGATCACATGGATGGTCACCCATCCATGTACCGGCCATAGTGAAAGTTGCTTACTGCAGTGATCGTTTACAGAACACTGAGTCCGCGGGGCCACGAGCGCTACTAGCTTCCCTTTTGAAAATAACCACCCCTCGCCACTGCTGCCATTCATGTCCTAAAAACCCCAATCGACCCAATACTCATGTAAGGTAGTTTGCGAACTTGTTTGAGCAAGATCTACTCATAACTTGTAGAATGGGGCATATATGCATATGCACAAGTTACCTAATGGGCAACATTCTATACATGTCAAAAAAGAAGTATATATAGATGGCGCTGGTCGCATTTTTTTAAATTATATTCTGCCAGCTTCAGAACAAAATTGTATAAACAACCTATTTAGAAGGTACCTTTTTTTAAGAGAAGTTCGATTGCGGCCTCCTTGCATTCAAAATAATAAAAGAGAGTCCATACTAATATTATAAAGCTGAAGAGTTAGTTTGTTTGTTTGTTTGTTTCTTTGTTTGAACGCTAGGATCTCAGGAACTACTGGTTGGATTTCAAAAATTCTTTTACAGTTTGATAGTCCATTTATCGAGGATGGCTATAGGCTATATAACATCACGCTAAGACGAATAGGAGCGGAGCAGCAATCAAGAATGTTTTGAAAACGGGGAATATTTTTTACCGTCTGAGAGCTTAAGGGCGAACGCTGCGTAAATAGTTAAAGGTAGGTAAAAATAGTGTATTACAAAATTGTTTCTCTTAAAAAGTTCTAGGTTCGCTCACAATAACCTAATTTGTCTATCTCTTAAGATTCGCTCACGATATAATGAAACTGAAGAGTTTGTTTGTGCTAGGATCTCAGAAACTACTGGTTGCAATTCAAAAATTATTTTACAGTTTAATAGTCCATTTATTGAAGCTCGCTATGGCGATATAACATCACGCTAAGACGAATAAGAGCGGAGCAGCCATGAATAATGTTTCGAGAACGGGGATTATTTCTTTCTTTTGAGAGCTCCCATTGCGGAGGCTGCATAAATAGTTAAAGTTACGTAAAAATTGTGTATTACAAAATTGTTTCTCTTAAAAAGTTATAAAAATATGTCCTTACCAGCGTATGTATATCTTTCAAGGTTCACTTACAATAACCCTCTTATTAAGTTTTAAAGTATGAGCGATGCGACGGGAGTAAAATAGGTCTGCAGTGGCAGCCAGTCAACTGAACGATAAAAACCGGCCAAGTGCGAGTCGCACACGATGAGTTCCATACCGAAGAACGGATGGGTGGAAGTAAAAGCGACGGGAAACATTTTATCACTTTAACACTTCTTACCTTCTCACTCTCATGTGACGCAAACGAAGATATGCGGTTCAGCTCTAATGAATTCAAGCTACACGACGCGACGGGGGTAAATGCAACGGGAAACATTATAATACTCAAAATATTAATACCATATCTCTCTCTTTCTTACTCTCATGTGACGCAAACGAAGTTGCGCGGGTCAGCTAGTACTTAATAAAAAGTTAAAATATGATTTGCATGTTATTTTGAAAGTTAAGAGTTTTGGCGCGTTAGGGAAATATTATTAGAGTGAATTTATTTTTTTTGAAGCGTGCGCACTATGTTTTAAAAACTGAACATTGATCACAGAATAGATTTTTTTTTAAGTGAAGCTTCTATTGATTTGGATGTTAATTGGATTTTCAGAAAGATTTTCAATTTTGGTTACGGCTCAACATTTTTTAATGTTCACAACAAATTCTTTTTTTAATGTACCCATCCTTTGGTTTGTTACTCATTTCTCATAGGTACATAAACCCACCACAAAAAAGTCACAGCGAAGCGTGGCACAGGGTACCGCTAGTTCATTTTATAAGGATATACAGATTGAATTTCGAACCAGAACGCTTTGCTCAAGGACCCCAGGTTTCTTGGGAATGATTAAGGATAATTTGTTTAAGCGAAAAGTTCATCACTTTCCACTAGCTGCCAATGTGCTACCTGCTAATTATATTTCTGCAGAATGCTATAATTTGGTACGGTGCGTACGTGCGCTCGTCCACCCTATTTGGTAGCGCCACTATATTCGCAAAGATATGTGTTGGGGCACGTCTAAGGAAGGGTCTTCTAGGTCAACTGCCAGCACTGTTTAGCAATTAACACATAGGTACTTCCTGTACGTGTAAATTGCTAAACATCCACTAATGGCGGAAATGGAGGAGTGTAAACTACTTCCAGCAGCAACAGCTCCAGTGTAAGAATAGCAAAAATGAAAATGAAAATGAGTTGTGCCATCAAGCCATCATTGTATAATGTTCATCTAAATTCATTAAAAATAAATTAAATTAGACGTTTCAGTTCACTTAGTTTCAAAAACCTTTTGATGATACTGATGATAAGTATTAAAAAAATCGGACAAGTGCGACTCGGACTCGCCCACCGAGGGTTCCGTACATTTTCAACTCGATACCTTCACGCGTTCTTGACAGCCAGACGAACGGACGAACGGACGGACGGACAACAAAGTGATCCTATAAGGGTGTCATTTTATTCCTTGAGGTACGGAACCCTAAAAATGTGATTACACATAGGTAGATGACATAATAACTAACTGACCCGCGCAACTTCGTTTAAGTTACGATTATCTATGATTTTGATTGACCTTTCTCTTGAATCACTTTATCTATTGCTGAGAACTGTATTAAAATCAGTTGTACAGTAAAGTTGAATGTGGTCCTATCAAGTTTACAATGCTACTACCTAACCCTTCAGGGAATATGGCGTGCCTGTATGGAGTGTAGGTATAGCGAGATATACGGCGGTATACCTACACTCCAGTGTTTAAATGAACTAGCCAAGCGTTTTTCTTCTTCAGTTAGTATTTCAATGAAGAATATTTACTAAACCCAAAACCTTGGTCTTATTTAACAAGGAAAAATAATATTTTATTGCTGTCCCAGTCTCTTTATCTTTGCAAGGCTGATATTATCTTAGCATATAGTTGGTATTGCAAATTTTATTTTGAATTTACGAATGGAAATTTTTATGTATGCTATGCCGGACTCACAGACAAAAACCACTCCAGGAGTCCCAAGTACGCCCTCGGAAGGATTACCCCCAGGGGCCCCAGGGCTCCCAACTATACTCCATTTGGTTAGGTACTTTAAAATCGGGACCCTATTCATGACACTTAGCTGTCCGTCTGTCTGTCTGTCCGTCACGAGGCTGTATCTCATGAATGGTGATAGCTATAGCTGAAATTTTTACAGATTACTAGCTGACGCCGGCGGCTCCGCCCGCGTGCAATGTTATTCCCGGTCACAGGGGTATGAAAAATAGATGTTGGCCGATTCTCAGACCTACTCAATATGCTCACAAAATATCATGAGAATCGGTCAAGCCGTTACGGAGGAGTATGGCAACGAAAAAATTTTAATAATATAATAACTTTGACTCCCTTGCATTGCTCATGACGTACTTCGATAAACTTTAACCCTTAGGGGTGGAATTGTGTCGCCGAAGACTATCGGCCTCCATGACCGAGGGCCTGAGGACGATGAGTGGGCTGCTCACCGTCCTTACAGAAGCAGGCCCATGACGGCAGTGTGTCGTGAGAGATTCACGCACGCCTCTCCTAAGAAGCGGGATCACACCCGAAACCCCCCAAAGACGCGGGATAGCACCCGAACAACCCTCTGGGCGAGGCCTCAGAGGTGGCCGTAGGTCTGTTGGGAGTCCTGAGACATCCTTCCGAGGGCTCCCGAGTTCCCGACCATAGGCTGTTGGGCGTTACTTGAGGTTTTTTAGTCGGTAGGAGTCCGGCATAGCATCCATAGTGGATTTTCCCTCACGTTAAAAAAAAGGGGAGGAATTTTTTTTTCTGTGTGCCTAGGTCGTCGAGTAGCTTACCCCAAAAAATCACGTTTCTAGGTTAAAGAAATCTGTGTTGACAGGTGGGAGAGGAACCCAGTAATTTTTTGTTAATATTTTTACCAATCTATACTAATATTATAAAGAGGAAAGATTTGATTGTTTGTTTGTTTGCATCGAATAGGCTCCGGAACTGCTGGACCGATTTGAAAAATTCTTTCACTGTTGGGAAGCTACACTTTTTGCGTTGAACAAAGGCTATATTTTATTTCCGTATTCTCACGGGAACGGGAACTACGCGGGTGAAACCGCGTGACGTCTGCTAGTAGATAGATAAGGATAACTGTTATAATATGCCTGATTGTATCTATTGTAATTATCAAGTAAGTCCTCGATTCGTTCAAGAGGCACTCGATATTTTTGCCATGACATCCTTAGCGAGAAAAAGCAACACAATTTGAAATGTCGTGATTATAGATTGCAAATCAGCCGAAAGATTACAACCAACGGAAGAACTCGTTTTTCTCTTTTATGCTTATATTTAATAACATCTTTTATGAAGATACTCGGTATTAAAGGAGTTATTGAGCATTAATAAAATCGAAAGAGGCCTATATGTTTTAAAATTGTCTGCAGTGAAAATTAGTTTTAGCCCCTCTATAAAATAGATTGCAGAGGGGCTTATGGCGA
This sequence comes from Miltochrista miniata, assembly GCA_933228765.1. Lineage (NCBI taxonomy): Eukaryota > Metazoa > Arthropoda > Insecta > Lepidoptera > Erebidae > Miltochrista > Miltochrista miniata. Next base: position 13,031,442 of record OW121769.1, read on the forward strand.
GACTTGTGTCTGTAGTCTGTGGACTCTGTTGCATTAAACTACGTCACTAGGTCACGTGGATCATCTGTTCAAAGTTTGAAATAAAACAAAAATGACAACGTCAATCGGATTGATCTTTCACAATGAACGTGGTAGAGAGGGGAAGTCGGGTAAGAACGATCTCACGGCTTCTTGTTAAAATTGCCTGCAGTAAAAGTCTGTTTTTCTTTTTGTTTTGTTGTGGTTTATTTGACAAGACTTAATTATCTGCTTCTTTAGAGGTATAAAACAGCACGCTAGTTACATTGTTTTTACTTGTTTTATGCAAATAAATGATTTGATTTGTACTTGGGTTCTTGGCGTTGACTAGAGAATGCCTGGTTCTCCGATCACAGAGTCAGTCTGAAAGAGTACAATACCGGTTCGATTCCGTTCCGACATTTCCCCGTTACAGTTGTTTTAGTTCCGGTGGGTATAATCTCCATAACTTTTATTCAAATACCCAGACAAAACACTATAGCTGGTAGGGCACGTCATTTCTCAGTAATTATTTCTTTACAACGATGAACATCAGAATATCAGAATTTAAAATATATAGGGGGATCCCATACAAACAAATCTTATACATAGTCAGTCGAGTCACGTACAGTACAGCGCGCGCGGGATATTACCGACACACATAGTTAACAAAAGCAATACAATATTACTCATGGATACACGCTAATGGACAAAATTATCCGATGAAATGTATGTACTGTATTTCAATAGCTTTGCGCAAAAATGTAAACAAACACCATTTCCGTGGCTGGCGTGAATAAGTTGACAAGTATAAAATGTCAATTTTAGAGGGCGGCCATTTGAAAGTTTGACCGTTTCTGGTAAATCGGTAAATTAGTTAAATTAAAGAGTATGTATTGTTTTCCATATTATTTTAGGCCAATTTTAAATCTATGATAGTAAATGAGACAAAATCCTTACAGTTTTGGCAATATTAGACTTGTCAAGTTGTTCACCGACGAGTTATCAAGTTAATCACCGAATTATCAACTTGTTCTCAGCAACTATAAAAGTGTTTACAGTAGTTATCAACTTAGACACCATCAAAATAAGTATTGTTTTCTTGGGCAAGCAATGTTTTTTATAATACATGATACCTAACTGAAAAAAAACAAGGGAGGTAGGTACTTACTATTTAAACATCATTACCAAAATTCAAAAAGAAAGAGGTAATTGGATAAATATTAAAATTAAATGCTATGATTCTATTAGTTTCATATGGTAAAAGGAGTAATCACTGTAGAATAATCAATTGCTTGGTCCAAATCTGGATCAGTGTTAGATGTCAAGGGGTCATTGACTGTTTTAAGTTGCAAATAAAAGTCTTTAAAAGACTCGTCGATTAAATCAAGGACATCCAACAAGTCCTTTTTTTTCATTACTTATTGGTAAACTCAGTTTTCATCGTACTGGAGCCATTGAATTGGTTGCCAGAGATATTTCTCCCCTGAGTCGTCTAGCTTTTTGATTACAAAAGGTCCCTTTTTTTTTTCTTACTCCGTCTTGGCTGTATGTTGCCAGGGTACCTGGTGCACCCTCGAAAGGAAATCCCAGGGACCCTGACCAGCCCTGGTCGCCATTCACCGGCGACCCCTCCTCGTGGAGAGAGACCACACATTGGCCTCTTCTGTCTAATTGAGGTGCGTGCCAGAATACGTCACGCGTCACCACCCTGGGCCTGTCTCTGCCAGCGCGACAGCTAGCCCTGAGTGTCGCCCCCAGGCTAACGCTTATGGGGGACGGAGATCGTTCTGAGATCTCCGATTCCCAGCGCGTCTTCTCCTGCGGCTCGAAAGATTGCTGTTCCTCTCCCGTTCCTTTTCCGCCGCCTCTTTTGCAACCATCACCTCCTCACAAAACAAGGCGGCGGAGTTCCATAAACTTTCGCTGCTGACCGTAGGAGCGTGATATTTATCACTCCTAAGGCCACTGAAAGGCCACATCGTTGATCCGTCCACTCTGGGCAATCTGCCAGAGTGTGGAGCACCGTATCCGGTAAGCAGCCAGAACAGTAGTGGCACTCTGGCGTTGGCTCCCGCCTTATCCGATGCAGGTACACACCGAAGCAACCATGCCCGGTGAGTAGCTGCCTCAGCCGGTAGGAGAGGCAGCAATGGCGCCTCTCCAGCCAGTCCTTCATTACAGGCCTTATCGCCTCAACTATATCATGCCCGGCTGTTGGTTGTCCAAGTCGCTCCTTCCACTCCTCCACGACTACTTGGCGGAGCTGAGACCTTTGACCCTCGATTTCCTGTGAAGCAGGTCTCAGATCTCGCTCCCCTGCCTCTTTGCACCACAGGTATAGTGCTGCAAGTGCCCTCGCTTCCAGGTCCCATAGAGGTGTACCGGCTAAAAGAGTTGCCGCTTCAAAAGAGACCGTGCGGTATCCTCTTATAATCCTGACGGCCAGCAGCCGCAGTGGACGTCGCAGTATTGCCACGTTACTGGCCGTTAGATTCCCTGCCCATACCGGAGCCCTGTAAAGAGCCATGGATCGCACGAACGCAGCATAGTCTTCTGCAAGAGGTGTCAGGCCCCCTTAAGTTAGGCAGTAGTCGTGATAACGACAACGCCACTCCATTCAACTTGGGGGCCGCACGATCTCAGGTGAGGCGGAATGTCTCCTAGCCGGGACCCCTCCTAGGGACCTGGAAGCGAGAGCCCTTGCGTCACTGTTTAGATGGCGCAAGGAGGCACTGGGGCGAGGTCAAAGGCCTGCGTCTTGGGAAATTGAGGCCCAGCGGTCCCTGCTCCACCAGAAAACCGTGGAGACATGAAGGTGCGACTTGAGCAACCAAAGGGGGAATTCGCCACAATCGCGGCCATCAGACCGGTCATGGACGAGTGGCTGGAGAGGAGACACGGTGCTCTCTCCTACCGGTTGTCACAGATACTAACCGGGCACGGTAGCTTCGGTAGGTATTTGTGGCGAAGACACCGGGAAACCACGGCCGAGTGTCAGCACTGCGAGGACCGCAGCGATGACACAGCGCTCCACACGCTGGTGGAGTGCATGGCGTGGGCGCAACAGCGCCAGGTCCTCGTAGTGGGTCTGGACGTGGACACTTTCTCGCTCGAGACCATAGTGCGAGCCATGATCTCCAGCGGAAGTATTTGGGACTGCGCCGCCTCTTTCTGCGAGGAGGTCATGCTCGTGAAGAAGGCGGCGGGGTGGGTACGGGAGAGAACTCTCCCACCCGAGATCCGCAGTCGGCGGCTTGGGGGCCGCCGACGTGTCTTCGCCGTAGGCTATCGGCCTCCAGGACCGGGGGCCTGAGGACGGTGAGAGGGCTGCTCACCGTCCTTATAGAAGCAGGCCCATGACGGCAGCGTGACGTGAGGGATGCACCCCCCCCCCTCCCCCTTAGAAGAACACCCTAAAACCCCTCAAAGACGCGGGATAGCACCCGAACCACCCCCTAGGCGAGGCCGTAGCGGCGGCCGTGGGTCTGTTGGGAGTCCTGGGACATCCTTCCGAGGGCTTACCCGGGGCTCCCAACCATAGGCTGTTGAGCGTTACATGAGGTTTTTTAGTCGGTAGGAGTCCGACATAGCATCCATGAGGATTTTCCGTCACGTTAAAAAAAAAACTCTGTACATTTTTGCTAAGCAAACGCTGTTCAACGCTTAAATTTTTCTTACCAGTCGACTTTCTATAGTCCAATCCTGTCCGATCTGGCAATAATGTAAACATGTTATGTTTCGACAATCGTTGTCTAAGACAGATGAGTAGAAAAATATTGTATGACAAATCATTTAATTTTTTACCATCTATTGCCCATAGTGCTCCTGAGTAGGTATTTTAAATGAAAATAAACTATCATAAAGAAGTTATTTGGTGTCGAAATGATTGTAAGAACACTGTATGACTCCTGGATACTAGAATATAATCAGGGTGAATACTCAATTGCAAGTAACTATGGATATATAAGATCAAATGTGTTTGTTTACATTTTTGCGCAAAGCTATTGAAACACAATATATACAATAATGGCTCTCATAGCTGGGAAATGTGGTTTTAAATCTTGAATTGATTTTTTATTTTTAGTTTGTTTACCAAATTGCGAGCTAGGAAAGTGCGGCCATAACTGTACATCTCGATATGTCACGTATTGAACAGAAATATTCAACCTGTTCATAACTTGACATCATAACTTATCATGACTTAATTTGAGGAAGACGGCTGTCTATAACTTGATATCTCATTATGTCAGAATTCAAACAGAATACTCAGTTCGACATAACTTAATATATCAATTTGTCATTTTTAATCTCTCATTTTTTCAGACAGTCATAAGTGTGTAAGTGGAGATATCCAGAAACCGACATTATCCTGGTAGCTAAGTATATCTTGATATAACCACATATCAATCTTCGTTCACAAAAAATAAATAATCGATAACTAGGCATGTAGATTTATCAAATTAGAGACGATAAAATGCGAGATGTCAACATACTACCAAGCGTGATTACAAAAAAAATTATGTACATATATATTTGTAATTTTTTTATATATAGATTCATACCGTTAGGATCGTATTAAGCTAATAAAAAGAAAATCATACAAGTCGAGATGTCAAGTTGTTCACGCCAGCCACGGATTTATACTCTCGATTGTCGGCACTTGATGGAACTTGTTGTAATAATAAACAAACAAACAAACACATTTGATCCTACATATCCATAGTTACTTGCAATTGAATATTTACCCTGATTATATTCCAGTATACAGGAGTCATACAGTGTTCTTACAATCATTTCGACACCAAATAGCTTCTTTATGATAGTTTATTTTCATTTAAAATACCTACTCAGGATATTAAAAAATTCAATGATTTGTCATACTATATTTTTCTACTCATCTGTCTTAGACAACGATTGTCAAAACATGACATGTTTACATTATTGCCAGATCGGGCAGGATTGGACTATAGTATGTATATAGTCACGCTTTTATCCCCAAAGGAGTAGGCAAAAACATACTACACGTCAACATTTTATTTTTAAATATTTTTAGCATGTAAAACGCGTGAGTCAACTGTTGTGTTAACCCTTAATTTGGCAGTGGTTCGATGTGTTATAATTTAGATAAAAATGTTTAAATTCATGTTTCTAGTGTAATTGACAATAGGAAAAAAATATTTAAAAAAATATATGTCCTTCAGGTTTTCAGGAAACCAATGTTCATCACAGTGAACACTGCGAAATACGTTGAGAGCTACCATTAAATTGTAATGTTTACTGGGATGAACATAGTCAAATTAGGGTGCAAAATAAAATCACACATTATGCTTGAGATTGTTCATTTCAATGTAAATTCAGGAATTGCAGTTGAAAAGGACATTTTAATTGTAACATTTTTTAGGGTTCCGCACCGAAAGGGTAAAAACTTGACATAAAACTTCGCCGTCTGTCTGTCCGTCACGAGGCTGTATCTCAGGAACCATGATAGCTAAAAAGCTGAAATTTTCACTGATGATGTATTTTTGTTGCCACTATTATAAAAAGTACAAAAACCAGAACAAAGAGGGGTTAAGGGGGAGTCCTATACAACGTGATTATTTCGCGTTTTTTGTTACGGTCCCCTCTGTGCGCGTATTGTTTATAAAATCCAAGCATTATTTTCTCTAATCTTTTCTTCCTTTTTGTGCGCTTTTCTTCCTTTGTACACTTTCTTCTTCGTGCTTTTAACATTTTTTTGCTTTTCTTTTCTACTTCTAGTCTCTTATATTTTTAATATCCATCGCAGTCTTCAAATATATCGACAGCTAAATGCAGAAATATTCTGATTTGTTCGTAACGTTTCAACATCATTATATCTGCTATTGGAGCATACTGGAATCTTTTGCTCCAATAGTCCAGGTATGAAGGCATTTTGTACATTGCCCATAAGGGTATGAATGGCTAAGAAATTTCGGAGCTCATCTTCTGTGACTTGTATAGACTTTCCAGTTTGTTGTACAGATTAAAGATTAACGTATTCTGCAATATCGGTTAACATCTTGCGAGGAAACAATAAATGAAAGTAATAAAGTTGGTTGAAGGGAGGCATCGATTTTTCTATCTTAATTATTTTCTTCGATTGTAGCTCGATGGCGAAAGTTGGTACGCCTTTTCCACTTATAGGTAAGGACAAATTTCAGGAGTTTCTTTGCCCTTTGGCAACTGTAGCAGTTTCTTTTTGAGCCCTTGTCTTCGTTGAAGTTGTAGTTTCAGGGGTTCATGATGGAATTATAGACGGAAGAGATGGTATAGAAGATAACGATGGGATATTTTCGTAATTTAGTTCTCTCGTTGGTGTAGTATATATGCCGTATAAAACTGGGCTGAATTGATGTTCTGCAGATAGACAAGGTTCGGAATGGTTATCACTTTCATTGTAACAATCTGATGATTCAGAGCTGCTCAGTATTTGCATGCGTTCTAAGATGAGTCTAAAGATGGTGGTGAATATAGTACTCAAGCTTTTAGAGTGCAAATTAGACACTTCGCTATCACTATTTATGATAGATTTATCGCTATTGTTTGAAGGTGCTGTATAGACACAAACGGTAATTTTTTGCTGTTCTTTCTTGTAAATTATGCTGTTGGCAACCAAAAACACCAATGTAAGAAATACTATAACATATCTAAATTATTATATAGCATATTGCGAAATAACGTTAATATTTATTATATGATAAAAAATACCGCAATTTGGCACTGTTCACCGTGATGAACACAATAAAATACAGATACTTTATAGCGCACTTGGCAATGTTCATCACGATGAACATTAAGTTTGACGGGATCTACAACCTTAGAATTCGATTGAAAGTACTTAAATTATGTCAAAATCGGAAGAATAGAGATTATGTAAGCTACGGAAGGCATCAAAACATCAAAAATAATGCATAAATAAAAGAAAATATTTTTATTTACCTTGCGAGAAGTAGACAATCTGCAAGCCGCTGACATTTTGCATTGTAAATGACAGTTAAAATGTTGACAGAGATATAAAATATTTTTATACTAATAAAAAGGTTTATTGACCATAATATCGCTTAGATCATCTAACCACAGGATGCGCCTTACTTAAGCATTGTTTTCTGCCATTGCACATGACCATTTGGTCTTTTGGCTTTATGAAAAGCCTGTACATCAGTACATCATTTTATATGATTAAACTAGTACATTACATTGTAGTTGACTGTACAATAACAATTAACACACAACAGCCATTACGCGTTTGTCGATAAATACATTTTTAAATGCAATGAAATTTTATATGTCTTTGTGTTTCCCCCTTCACTTGTATGAAAACTGGCAGAATATTTTTGTATGCGGTGGTTCGCAAAGGCTAGTCCTGTGTTATATGGTCTAAGTAATATCGTAATAAAAAAATACGAATTTCGTTTAAAAATATGTCATAAACATTTTTTTATTTAGTATGTTTCTCACAGTGAACAAAATCGAATTAAGGGTTAAAATGGTGCAGGCTCTCCTATATTATCTTTCTGGTTTATATGATGTAAATGATTTCAAGTCAAAGTCTAATGGCATAAATATACATTTGTATCTGTTTGTTCAGCGATTTACAACCGCTGCTAAGGTAGTTAATAGCTTAGCATTATACAGTAAGTACGTATATTATTTCTTTAGACAAACTGACAAACCACTTTTATGCATATCATGGTTATATTTATCTGCAATGTTATACATCTGCCAACAGTCAACACACTTTACAATTGCCATAAAAATTTAAAAAGAATTTTAAACAAAACACAGTAATGTTATGAGAAGATTACGTACATTAAAATAAAACTTGCATTATCTGACAATTGCAGAAAACTCCTATTAAAATTTAATAATTCTTATTTAAAAAAAGATTTAGAAATAAAAATTTCAGAAATAAAATTAGCCTTCCGATCACTCCCTCCGAAATGGACCGATTCCCTGACGACGACGTTTTTCTGGTCCATTTGAAGGGGGTCGTCCTAGGGGGTAATCGTTACTATATAATAGTTACGGTTACCATATGAAAATGTGATAATTACATAGTCATTCACATTTTACAGGCAAAAATATTGAAAGAAAATTTATATTATTTTACAGAAAACATATAGGCAGCGTGGAAAGTCGATGATGCGCGCCTGACTACATCACATAGCAATAAGTTGTAGTACCAGTTGCTTCTTTTATTTGTTTAGGCGTAATCGATACAGACAATGCCATCTAGTCTGTTCTGAGTAAACTATAACAAGTACTCTATTATACTTTTCACACACACATACACTTCTACAGAACTATAACAAGTCTTCCTTAGCATATTTCTATTCTATTCTAAGTATTCGATTTAGAGAAGCGCTCGTAGAAGACTTCTTTAAGAACTGAGGTAGACATGCCGTACGCACCGATTTTTTAAACCTATACTGGGTGTTTCTTTTAGGGTGTCAAGACGCCACTAGCTGGTAGCAGGGTTCCATACCTATCGATTTAACCCCCATGTATGTACCAAAAAATCGTAGAACCGATTTTTTGTAGTTTTCGAGATATAATTTTTTTTCGTTATTTTTCCACGTGGCTTTAAATAATTACAACTTCTTTTTGGTTCGACTTTTCTTGGATATTTTTTTATTATTATAATGTCTATTGATTGCAGTATTATGGACAAAATAATCTCCTTCCTAACTTTGATACAAGATGTAAAAATTTTAATCGATAATAAAAAAATTGGGAATTATGCAGAACATTATATCTCGAAAACTACAAAAAATCGTAGAACATACATGGGGGTTAAATCGATAGGTATGGAACCCTGTTACCAGCTAGTGGCGGCTTGACACCCTAAAAGAAACACCGTGTATATAATATATGTATATACGGTGCCCATTGGCACCGCTGCGCGCACTGTAGCGAGTCAAAACTTCGAGAGTACTCGGCTTGCAATCGGAGTCCTTACGCCTTCTTTTTTACTCTTGTTCTATTCGTATATTGCTATTGTGATGACAATTACGTAAATACTATTTATTAGTGAGCGTAGTCTTAGCAATGTGTCTGTTTGAGGATTGCTTTTGAAATTTCGTATAGCGCGTCTACCTCATTTTATATAGAAGTCTTTGTCGTAGCCCCGCTGACTCGATGTTCTGTAAACGATCACTGCAGTAAGCTACTTTTTTATGGCTGGCCCTAGGAGGGACATTTCATTTGCGAGGTTTCAGTTCAAGCAGTTGGTCCAGGTTGTCATTAACAGACGGTCGTTAAGCCAAATTGTAGGTCATATGGGCGGCTCGAAGGATTTCAACAGTGGATGGTCACACCTGTACTACTTGGGACAAATAATTACAAGGTGAAATGAGAGCTTATACCATACGTGTAAAGACTTTACACGTATGCTTACACTATGCCTATGCCTACCCCCTTGGTAAAAGTATTGTTAATCGGAATTTACAGCTCATAACTGATGGTGAGAAGCAATGTTTTCCGGTCTTCGAGAAGTTCGTGGCGAGTGACTTGCGCCTTATAGCTTAACTAGCTGATGCCCGCAGCTACGCCCGCGTAAAATTTGTTCCCGTTGGCGCTTCCTGTATTTTATCCCCTTAGCGGATGCTTACGTCATAACATCTACCTGCATGCCAAATTTCAGCCCGATCTGTCCAGTGGTTTGGGCTGTGCGTTGATAGATCACTATGTCAGTCAGTCAGTCACCTTTGAGTTATATATATTTAGATTTCACACATGCGGAACGGCGGGCATCCTTATAGTATAGAGTAGACTCAATCAAATCTTTCCCTTTTATAATATTAGTATAGACTCTATACCAATATAAAGAGATATACAAAGAGAAAAGATTTGATTATTTATTTGCTTTGAATAGACACAATACTACTGAACCAATTTAAATAATTCTTTCACATTTGGGAAGTTCACTATACATGGGTGGTATCCCTACTTCCCTACTAATATTATAAATGCGAAAGTAACTCTGTCTGTCTGTCTGTTACGCTTTCACACCTAAACGGCTGGAGCGATTGAGATAAAATTTGGTAATAGAGATAGTTCAAGGTCCTGGGAAGGACATAGGCTACTTCTTAACCGACTGCGCAAAAGGAGGGTTATGATTTTACGCGATAACGACTTCTACGCGGTCTAGGCCGCGGGGAACAGCTAGTAGGAGTCATCAGTAAGTATTTATTATAGTTTGTAAACAACTAGCTTTGTTTCGAATAAAAGTATGTGTGTAGGTACAAAGGCTCATTATTATGTATTGTTATTCATGGCCAATCTATATTATTACGGTAATATTTTTTGTTTAATTACTTTAATATTTTGCATATTTTACCTATTTAGAAAGTTATGAAACTTAATGTTTGTCATGGACATATGAAAATAGATTATTATAGGTACTTACTAGATATTATTTATTAGATAATGCTTTGGCAATATCTAATAAATAATATCTAGTATGCCAAAGCATTATCTAATAAATAATATCTAGTAATGACTTATAATAATCTATTTTCATATGTCTGCAAACAGCTATGCCTTACAATAATTTGAATTGTGTTATGCATAAAAAAATGCAATATTCAATTATGTATGTATGTCGATTTTAATAGGATAAGTAATAGGCTAATAAGCGACCACTTCAGCAAAACAATCCATTGTGTAGAGAAGGAAAACTCGAAGTGAAACCCAGTTGTCAGTAAAATGAAAAGTATTGAGTCAAGTAGAACGCCTTAAGGGCGCGCAGGCGGCTTGAAAATTTTCAACTGCGCGTGGCCTGCGCCTGTATTTCAACACGGCAATTGGCTCACCATCTTTTACGTGGGACATAAAATTATAAGGTGAACTGAGGGTGTATCTATGCCTCTGCCAACCCTTTTGGGGGTAAAGGCATGACATATGTATGTATGTAGATATTTATTAGCCTATGCCTTCTGTGAGGCATAGGCTTATAAATGCTATGCTTGTCAATTATGTGTCCTGCGTTAAAAATCGTAGCTTATATTTAGAATAAGTATTATAGGTCAAACAAGAAGCCGTGAGACGGTCTCACCCAACTGCCCCTCTCTAAAACGATTATTGTGAAAGTGAAAGTTCAATCCGATTGAAATTGTCATTATTGTTTTATTTCAAACTGTTAACAGATGATCCACGTGACCTAGTGACGTAGTATAATGCAAGACACAAGTCTCGCCATGAGTCCCTCTGCAATCTATTTTATAGAGAGGGGCTAAAAGTAGTATAATACATTTTGTCCATTCAAATATTTCAGTCTAAATTACATTCTAAGCATACCTGTGTAGTCGTTCCTGGTGCTTCTGGTGACGGTGATATAGGAGCTGCTCCCTGCTGCGCCAGTGTGAAAGCCCATGTTGCTACAAATGTCACTGCGGCAAGGCAGATGCTGCGTTTCTTCAACATGATGACCCTGGAAAAGTAATAATGGGTTTTGTTAGGGTTTATCTTCAATTTGTTATAAATGATTGCCTTGTTGGTGCGACTGCTGATCACAAAGTATTGGGTTCAATTCCCACTGGGGGCAAAAATTTGTGCAATTCATAAATATTTGTCCTAGACTCTGGGTGTTTGTAAGCATACAAAACAAAGTATACAAGTATACAATACTATCCATAATATACAATACAATCCATGATACAAGGCCGGTTAATCCTAGCTTACTTTGGGATCGGTCGGGTGGTTTGTAAGAAATATCCATGAATGTTGACTTATTTAAATTCTTTAGTTTCTATACCCCCCTGAAACTACTATACCTACTGATTTTGTTTTACTGAGAGCCAGGATGATTTGTGACGGGTAGTGTTTTACAATTTTTTGGAATTAGAGACTGTGTTGATACACCGAAAATTCTTGGCATGAACATAGCTAGTCTCAGGACTTTCATGATCATAGATTGTATTAATGTCACCGATGGTAACTAGACGATAACCTTGGTTAGGAATATTATCATCTCAAAGGGTAAACATGGAAATAAACGGATCATATACTATCATAATTATTTCAGGGTATTTCTTAAATACCCCAAACAGAAGCATATCCTACTAATATTATAAATGAGAAAGTTTGTGAAGATGTTTGGATGTTTGTTACTCAATCACGCACTAACGGCTGAACGGGTTGGGCTGAAATTTGTCACAGAGATAGCTTATAGTCTGGAATAACACATAGGCTACTTCCCACCCTGGGATATGTTCCCACGGGAAGCGGTACCAAATTAACGCGGGTGAAGCCGCGAGCATCATTTAGTTTATTATATGTATGAAATTAAGTAGGTATATTACACACTTTCAGTCAAAATTAAAGTGATATTCATCAGTGTAAGAACCAGGCTTGACAATTTTTAATAGACCCTTAAATAGACTTTAATAGTCTACTTATTTAAAATCAAGGAGTTAGAAGATAAGGCTTGGAGGAATATTGACCATTCCTGCAGCTATTGCAGAATGGGATCAAGCATTTTCAGCTAGCCTTTTATACCACTGAGGTGGCAGACAAATATAATGCCCACCTGATGGAAAGTGATCACTGGCAGTGGTCAGCTGCTGTGTACAATCTACATGGTAAATACACAAAATTCTAAATGGTTAATTTTATTTTCTCCGTACGACATGCAACATTCAGTATAGCACTCAGGGTCATTAACCACTATACTTACAAGACATATATGGCTTTGATAACCTTATTAACGCATGAAGGCCAAACTTAAGTAATAGTTCACAAATAGAATGGGTGATAGTATCTATAACTTAAGTGATAATAGAAAATAGATAGATACAACTGTACTTTACCTACAAACGTTGTATGATAAACTTGCCTCTTAAATTCAAATATCTACAATCATGTAGGTCACTAACTAACACCTAAGAACGTCAAAATTATTGCGCTTTCTTGATAGTATGCAAGTCAATTAATACTCTTATCGGCAACTAATAAGTACTTTGATATGCCCTTTATTAATAATGAAGCGTTTAATATGCGACGAAACGTCACCTCACATAATAAATCGGAACAGGTACTTACTCAAAATCAAAAGAAATAAAGAAGTTAACTTACATATTCCTTCTGTTTGCCTACGGCTAACTTCTGAGAAAGGAAAGAAATAACGCCCACTATAGTCTATTTCATTGCGGTACACAATTTTATTCAGAAGCTACTTGATTTCTAGGAGAAATTCAACATTTTAGTCAATTAGAATCAGATTCAGATCAGAGAACAACGCGACGTCGCGTCTGTCTGACACTTTTTTTTTTTTTTTTTTTTTTTTTTCTTTTTTTTTTTTTTCTTTTTTGGCTTCTTGCATTGCAGTTGGCCCCACAAACAAGTTTGGGAAACCAATAATCAAAATTAATAATCGGTATAATTTGGAAGGAAAAGGATTGTATAGGATGGGCTACAATATTGCTATGCTATATCTACATTTTAATCATATTTATTTCTATGAAGGAAGCTAATACATTATATACATCAATATTACTTAAATATAATAAACATTGGATAGATGTAGGAAAAGGTACATGGATTTTAGACAAACTTAGGAAGAATTCGGAACGATCATTATAACAAACAGGAGAAGAAAATATGATTTACATCACCATATTCTCCACAAGGGCAAAGTGGGCTGTCGACAATACGAAATTTATACAAATTGGCAGGAGTGCAAACATGTCCTAGTCTTAGTCTACAAATGACGGTAGTAGTCCATTTGTTGTAATGTGTTTTGGCAAACCATGGTTTTGCTGGTATAGTTGGTTGGATGGAACGAAAGAATTTCCCCTTATTTTCGTCAGCTATCCAGGTTTGGCGCCAAGTGTCAATTAAGTAGGATCTAGGTAAAGACATCAAGTCATGCCAGTAATTTGCATACGGAAAAATGTCTCCATCTACGGTTGCTTCTTTGGCAAGTTGGTCAGCCTTTTCGTTACCGAAAATACCGACATGACTTGGTATCCAGCTGAAAATTACATTATATCCTAGAGAGGTACATTGAGTTAACATTTGGCGTATTTCAAAAATGACTGGAGTTTGGATATGAGATTTAAAGGGAGAGCGAGATAGAGCTTGTAAAGCACTCAAAGAGTCACTGAACACAATAGACTCTCGTAATTTAAAGATAATAATATATTCAATAGCTTTTAATATGCCAATGCATTCACCGGTGTATACAGAAGATTCAGGTGGTAGTTTAATTTTTTGAATAATACGGTATTGTGAATGGTAGACTCCCACCCCCACGCAGCTTCTGTTGGAATATTTAGATGCGTCTGTGAATATTTGATGCCAATGTTTAAAATCTTTATCCATAATTTCATTAAAGTTTGTGTTCTGATTATTGCTTTGTTTGATGCCTAAAATATTAAAATGTATCTGCGGTTGGATAACAAGAGAGGTGTATGAATATTTATACAATGGTAAACGATCCCATTGATGCGTTTTTGCTTCAAGACTTTGAAATTTTTTAAGGCTCTTTATTAGACCAGGAGTTTCTTTATGTGTCCAATACTCAGAAACATCTATCATCTCCGAAAGTTGTTCTACTTTTTTAAGTAAGGGATGTTTTTTGAGTTGTGTGTTACGAAAAAAGAACCTATCACAAATGTACTGTCTTCGAAACTTAAGGGGGGGATCACAGCATTCAACCTGTAAACAGTTGATCGGGCTGGATTTCATACTGCCTGTAATAATTCGTAAGGCCTTTGATTGTATGTTATCTAATTTTTGCAAAGCGCCTACATTACAAGGTTCTAATAAGAAGGTTCCATAATCCAGAACACTCCTTATCAAGGCATTATATATAAGTCTCATAGTAAAGGGGTGTGCACCCCATCGGACAGCAGAAAGACATCTTAAAATATTGAGGTTACGTTCACACCTTGCAGTGATATAATTACAGTGAGGTAGACCAGTGAGTTTTGAGTCTAAGATTAACCCTAAAAATTTTACCTGATCCTTAACTGGTAATGGTATATTTTTATAAAGAGCAATAATGGGTGGTAGGACCCGTTTTCTACTAAACAGAACTACAGTGCTTTTTTGAGGTGATAAAGTTAGACCGTTCCCGTCAAGCCATATATTCAGAGCATTTAATGCTGTGGACAGAAACTGATTAAGATCTGTTATGGAACACCCTGAGACATACAGAAGTAAATCATCTGCGTATTGTGATACATTAACACTACTATATTTTTTAACATATGAATCTAAATCCGAGGAATATATATTATACAATAATGGGCTCAAAACAGAGCCTTGGGGTAAACCCTTCCATACTGTTCTACAAGTTTTGGTATTTACATCAGTTGAATACTGGAGAAATCTTTCAGATAACATATTTATAATAAAATTAGCTAAAAGCAGGGGTACATTTAATTTTGCTAATTTTAATTTTAAAATACTTACGTTAACATTATCATACGCTGCGGTTATATCAAGAAATGCTGCTAAAACTGATTCATTATTCGTAAACGCTAACCTAATGTCTGTAATAAAAGTACCTAAACTGTCAATAGTAGATTTGCCTTTTCTAAAGCCGTGTTGACTATCCGATAGCAAGTTATTAAATTCTAAAAACCATTCCAGCCGGTTTTTAACTAGATGTTCAGCTATTTTAGCTAAAACAGAGGTCAGCGCTATTGGACGATATGATGTAGGGTCTGTTCTATCTTTATTTGGTTTTGGAAATAATAAAACATTTTGAGTCCTCCATGACAAAGGGATTTGACCTGAGATCATTATAGTATTTATGATTGAAAGGTAATATTTTTGGCTGTCGCTATTGAGGTGTGTGATGAAAGAGTAAGGGATGCTATCTTCCCCTGGGGCGGAATCTTTTAGGTTTGATAGTACGTTTCTTAACTCGATGAAGGTAAAAGGGGAATTTAAATCTTCAGAATTGTTAATATATGGTATGCTTAGTGTGTAAGAAAGGCCTACATGATAGTCAGGAACAGATGGGGGAGCCAGTCTATCCATTATCTGCTCAACTAGGTCTGGGCTAATGGTTTGATTTGCATCATTATTGTAGCAGGATCTATACTTTCTAATATTTTGCCAGACAGTGGATGGACTAACATCTGGACTCAAGGATGAGCAGAAGCTTTTCCATCCATCAGTTTTTTTGTTTCTGAGAAACGCTTGTGTTTCCTTGGCTACTTGTAAATAGTTATTGTAGTTTTCTTTAGTCATGGAAACACAATATTGCCTCTCTGCCTCTTTTCTTTTCTTGATTGCTACTGTGCATTCTTCATCCCACCACGGTGGAGATGGTATTTTATTAGGGCCTAAAGATTTTAATGGGAACACCTCATCAGCTACTTGAACTAGCAAGGTTGCAAATAGGTCACAACTTGTTAAAATATTTGCGGATGAAATATCAGGTAACTCGGATATCTTTTGCTCCACTGTGGATTTATATAAGTCCCAGTCTGCATTGTGTAATTTATGTTTTATGCGTGGATTTTTGTTTTGTTTCAGAGGTTTACTGAATGGTAAAGTAATTATAATTACAAAATGATCACTGCCATGAGTTGATTCTGTAGTGTTCCATTCTAAGGAGGATGCAAGATCAGGGGTGCAGATAGTTAGGTCTGGAGCTGTAGGTGGATCATCAAGACGAGTTGGAGTACCTGTATTTAGTATACACAAATTTTGGTCTTCAATTAATTCTAGTAGCTTATTTCCATAAAAGTTTGTCATAGGAGAGCCCCAAGACTGGTGATGAGAATTAAAATCACCAAAGCAAATAAAAGGCTTCGGTAGAAAATTTAATAATCTATTGATTTCATTAAAAATATGTAGACTAGGACGAGAAAAATATGTACATACATAACAAATATTATTTACAGTAATAGCAATGACAGAAAGTTCATCACTATAAGAAGGAAGGGAAAGGATAGAATAATTTACAGAGTTTCTAATGAGTATGGCAACTCCACCATATTCATCAGATCTGTCACTTCTCAAGCAAGAGAAGCCAGGAATTTTGAAAATAGAGTCCTGCTTTAGCCAGGTCTCTTGAAGGCTAATAAGAAAGGGATCATATCTATTAATTATATTAATTAATTCATGTTTTTTGGACACTGCACTGCGACAATTCCATTGAATTGCTACTGATCTGTGATCCATTATCATTAGATATCTTATAAAGTGTTTCAAGTATTATGGCAACGTTGGACGGTGAAATTGTGGTATTTGATTGTGATAGAATTTGAAATAAAGTTTTAATCATATCAGCTGTATTATTATTATTATATTGATTGTTCCTAAAAACAGGGCCAGGTGTAGTGGTGGGATTTTTTATTATCTCATTATGAGCTGTATGATCATAACCCTTAGAAAATCGTGGGAGGGTTCTGGGTTTTAAAAATACTGTTTTTCTGTAGGAATGGCTGCTATTAATTTGTCTATTGTTATCCTTATCGGAAGATGTATTCTGGGTGTGAAATGCTTCAGCATATGATTTTTTTGTTATGGGGGGATGTAATTTTAAAGCCTCCATATAAGAAATGCAGGTTTTGCTCATTGTCTCTTTAATACCTTTTTGTCTGTCAAACTCCAGGCATTTCTTGGAGTTGGCTGGATGTGAGCCTTTACACAGAACACACCAAAACTCATCTTCATCTACATTACATGTGTCCCCCGAGTGTCCTCTACCACATTTAAAGCACCTGCTTTCTGATCTACATTGGCTCTTAACATGTCCATACCTACAACAGTTGTAACATTGTATTGTTGGATAAATATATAAATCCACTGATAAAGCAGTATAACACATAAAGACTCTTTTAGGGAGAACCTGTCCATCAAAGGTTAGTACTACTGTACCAGTATTTTCAAAATTATTTACATTATTTACAGAATTTTTTTTACGGATTCTTCTAATTTTAATGATTGGTCCACAACCAATAGGGACAGATAAGTTAGTAATAACTTCCTCATCTGTCCAATCAGTTGGAACCCCTCTAATAACACCCATACGGGTTATATTATAAGTTGGTATGAAGGTGTTAAATTTTTCTAATGTCAGACACTTATTTGTAATAAAATTATTTGCATCAATATAATTAACAAATGTGACACTGACTTTATTGCGTCCAATACGTTTGAGGCTACCATTCACAATCCCATGGATATTATTCTTTTTAAGAAACCTACCGAACTCTACGGGATGCAAATATGCACGGCTATTTTCAGCAGTTTCTTTTTGTACATTTACAACAAATGGCGCTACATCTGTACTGTTATAACTAGCGCGACCAATGTTAGTAATAATGGTGTTTTTGTTACCCAGGTTTTCAGTTATTGGTTGTGTTGGTGAGGTTTGTGAAATCGCATTTAATTCACATTTGCAATCGGTACTTTTTTGCAATTTAGAGCCCTCTTTCCATTTTGGCTTTTTCTTGTTGCAACTTATGCAAACTACTCGTGAGGCGAGTCGTTTGCGTTTTGTATGATTTTCTGGTTCCGTTGATAGTGAGCAGTCAGATGACTCTATAGAATTAAATACTGTTGGACTCTGGCTAATATTAAATTTGGCGCCAGACCCCCCACCGGGGTCGGCCGGCTCGTCCATAGAAGAAAACGACAATTACATATAATAAACAGAAATAACTTACCCTAAATCAGTTGAAATACTAATCTATATATACAAACTACTAAAAAGAACAAAAAACTACTATTTTACACAATCCTTTTTACACAAATAGAAAATATTATCAAATTCTAATAAAAGACGCGTCCTCGTCGTTCAAAGTTTCCCGCTCTTTTTTTCTGTCTGACACTTCCAACCAACGCATACGTTGACAGTTGAAGTAAGTTGACATGAGATGACATTGACTTCAGAGTCACGAAACGTTTTGGTGAGAAAAAGTGAAAGTTAGCTTTGGATCTTTTGGCTTTAAAGTTGGTACAAAGTTGTACATACTGTTGTGATAAATCTATAAAATCTTATAAATCTTTATTAGTTAATACTAGATGAAATGATATGTTATTTTAACTATATCAGTGAAAATTATAAATAGCCAGTGGATGTCACGCCGTTTTACCCGCGTAGTTACCGTTCCCGTGGGAATAAGGGAAAATAGTACTATATATTTTTTTAACTATAGATCAGTGATTATACGAGATATATTTCCATATCTATGGAAATTCCGCTACTCTGCTGGTACATAGTGGTTCTAAATCCATGCCTACTTGTGATTGTGACAAATATTATCTATTAAGGGCAGCATGGGATCTGCCGGATCTAAGCTCATATTTCATATGACACAATGAAAAAAAAGTTGTCTATGATATGATCTAGGTTTTGAGGTTATGTGTACTGTAGTGATGGGACGGGTCACAGATTTTTCAACTCGGGCAACTCGAATTGATATATTACGTAACCCGGGCTGTAACTCGGGTTAACCCGGGTTGAGTCTGGCCGGCCACACCGCCGCCCGCGCCGCCGCACCGCAGTGTGTCGAACTCCACGTTTTTAACCCGACCCGCCCATCGTATCATCGTATAATAACTGTCTAGTAATTAAATTAATGTTATTTTGCATAATTTCATGTACTTACTAGGTAACTTGTGCAAACAACGGGCAAGTTTGGATGTGTAGTCGTAATAATATTGACTGATTTCAATGAACTTTATTATAAATTAGGAATGATAAAATCAGTACACAATATATTTAGGTCCAATCAACTGTTCATTGCGTTTACATTATTATATTTCAACAAAATCAACAAAATGGAAATCAGAAACTTCGTACTATCACAAATGACAGGGCGAAGTCACAACACTGTGCACAAGCACTGTGTCGCCCTAACTACGATTACAATTTCCAACGTATTAATAATTTTCTTTGCAAAAATATATGATTAGTTAGGTATATTGTATTACCTATAAGTACCTAGTTAGAGTTACCTATAAGTAACAAAATAAATTTTAAAAACAGCCCGGGTTCCATAACGACCTGACCAGTTTTCTATTCATCGAACGTAGAATAGCTTTTATTACTTCAATCTTAGTTCGATATTCCTTAATGCTGCGTGTGGTGTGAATGTGTGCGAGGCCAGCGCATGCTTAGTTAGCGAGCGAGCCCGACCCAAACCGAAACAAGCCGAGTCAACGAGAAGGGCTGAGCGAGATGACCCGATGACCGTGAACGAGCGAGACAAAGCGAGTTGAACAGCGTGGCGGGTGGCGAGCGTGCCGAGTTTAGTGGTCAACCGAGTCAGCCCGAATCAAGCAAAAATGAACCCGAGTCGACGGGTTGGAAGCTGAGCCCGGGTAACTCGAGTTTTTTAGCCCGACCCGCCCATCGCTAGTGTACTGTGATGTGAATTTATAAATTTGTAATAAGTATTGTATCTTATCAAAAAACGGTGAAGTAAATACAAACTTGTGTTCATGTTCTAATACATAAGTTCATAATACAATCATAAAAATGCCTCAGGATTATAGAAGATTCAATGGGCCTGAAGACAGTATTTCGTACAAACGTTTTACAAAAGATTATTTGAAGACGTACAGCGAACTTTACAATGAGTTATTGGATGATAAAGAACTTCGGAAAGACGGACGCGCGCTAACCGAAGCGCGAAGCATGTGTATGTTTTGTATGTATTGGCGGGAGGTTTAAAAAATATACTCAATCTTTAGTAGTGACTATATTTTTATTTTCTTGTTGCAGTTGCTACGACACAGGTTATATCTCAAGCTAAGGGGTCCGCATACGTAGAACGAGATAGAACAAAAATTATATGCTCTGTATTTGATCCACGAGAAATTCCACATCAGAATGAGTTCAGGTAAAACAGCAACATTATTTTAGCAATTATTGCATGAGCAGATATAGGAAAATAGTTGAGCTTATTTTGTACCTTCATAACTTGCATAGGTATCTTCCTAATTTACTACTAGGCTGTATGTGTGGGACACTGAACTAAATTAGTTGATAAGGTAATTTGAGAACCTTGATGTCTGAATAGTGATAGGTATTGTTTTAATGATCCAGGCTGCACAATATTTACACACAATATTTCAGTAGGCACTTCAACTTACTAAGAACTTTTAAAATTGTACTATTTATTCAACAGCGATTGATAATATTCAGATATTATATTTTTTTACTTTCAGTCAGCTTGGTCAAATATACTGTGAGGTAAAGTTTGCAACATTTTCTTGCCCGCGTAACCGAAGACCGCATGTACCTGATGCAGAAGAAAAAGCACTATCTGTTGCATTGAGGAAAGCTTTGGAGCCTGCTGTCTGTAGGCACATGTTCCCCAACTATCAGGTAACCATTAAATACACATAAACAACTCCTGCTTCAATTTACCTAAATATGTTGTTACAAAATTCATGCATCACCAAAGTCCATATTTGAAAAAGTGTACCTATCATGTTTGTTCTCTGGATGGTGGTGAACTAGATTAGACCCAATAACTACTGTTTATTTACAAAACCCTGTGCAATCTACCGATTACATATTTCTTCGTCTTGACACAATTAACTATACCCTCCAGTGCAGAGATCAAAGAAGCAGGAGTGGTACAAGAACTCCTTTTCAGCAATCCCCTCTAACCTGCCCGTGACTGGAATTTATACCTGTTCTTCTTGTTTTTAAACCCCCATGATTTTGTACTATATTGGTAATTTGAATATTTTAAACAAATTTGATATCTGCCTACTCTTTTGACAGTTAACACTAGGTTGTTCTTATTGTGCCATCAATTATGAATAGTTATGATACTAGTTCCTGTTTGTTACAGATTGATGTGTTTGTATTTATCCTAGAACATGATGGATCATGTTTGGCAAATGCTATAAATGCTGCGGGCCTGGCTTTAGCTGATGCCGCCGTCCCGATGTACGACATATTAACTGCCTCATCAATAGCTGTAGTAGGAGATAAAATATTTGTCGACCCTACTGAACCAGAGGAACATTTAGCTTTAACTAGTCCTGAGACTAACATAAATCAAGGTGTGATAACATTATCAATGTTGCCAGATTTAGAACAAATATCACACTTCACACATATTGGGTCTATGGATGCAGAATGTATAACAAAAGCATTGGACGTTTTAGAAAAAGAATGTGTTAAAATATTGCCACATGTGCAAAAAGTATTGGTTGCAAACTTAGTTCAGGGCTTTGAACAAAGAAAAAAGTTGGAAAAGGAGGCCAACGAAAGGGAACGGCTTTTAAATACAAAAATGGAGGAATGGAAAAAGTTATTAAATGCTGGATGAGATTTTATTACACAAAATTTGTTTTATTTTCCCTAGTACTGTTACAAATAGAGAACAAAGTGGCATTTTTCAGTATCACAAAAGTAATTTTGTTAGAACAATCCCATAATATTCACTTAGGAGAACTAGCAAATATCTTAATAAACAAACATATGCTGCAGAGAGATTACCGAATAGGATCATTCCATACTTGATAGACATTAGTTACTTAATAAAATAGTTTAATATAGATATGAACTTAAATGACTACATTCACTTTAATCTTCTGGTTTCTCTGGTGGAGGACCACATGGCTGCAACATTTTCTCCATCAAGTTAAACTTAACACGAGCTTTAGATTCGTTTTCAACGATGGCAAAGTAGCTTAGTAAATCTGGGTGTCCCATGTAACTGCAACACGAATCTCTGTGCTGGTTAGTCATCCATTCGTATTTAGTGGTATCTGCGTGTCCAGTACCAATGTACTTGCTCTGCAGATGCTCCAATTGACTGTGTATATTGTATCTTTCTCCCATTATGCTAAAAAAAACAATAGGTAATTTAGAGGTTAACACAAACTTGTATCAACAAATTCATGAATGATTGTCACTTTATTAGGCTGCAGCATGATTTTTATTCTCACCTAACTAACTTGATGAAGTGTTTGTTGGAGCTGTTTCACGTTTTGCGTTTATTATAAAAACAAAACCTCGGTTCTAGGCAGTCTCGATCGGTCGATTATCGATACAAAATTAAAATAAAAATCACAATTCCAACAATACTGTCAAACTCAAAAACTTAATGTCATGTCAAGTGCCACGCACCTTTTTTTGAACTGGTTATGGCCAGGTTACATAATTACACAAAATATTAGATAGCAAGTATTTTTTTGATCAATAGTAACCGTAACCACTATTTTCTTTCTTACCCACCCTTATTTCTCAATTGGTACTTGGAACTTGGATAAGATTTTAAATGAAAAATACTAATGCAAAATTATACCAATGACTATGCAGCATGGTCTTTGACCTAAGCCTGTTTAAAATAAAACGAACGTAACGAAAAACAAAATCAAACAAACCGATAAAAAATCATGTCAGCCAAGAAAGGTGCCACCAAGCGCCATTTTCAAATTTTGTTTGATCGATGCGAAAATTACTTAACCTTTGTCGTTGAATATTTATAAAAACACTTTTACTTTATATAAATGTTTTTGAGTAAAGTCATGAAGAAATCAACAACGCTTGCTGAAATTAAGGAATCTGAAGAAAAGTTACGTAAACAAGCAAAAAAATTAATGAAACAGAAACATGCTGATGTACTGAAAAGGCCAACGCATTTGTTTATGCATGAGAAAGGGCTTACTAAAATTGTATGTAATAAATTGTTTGATAAGGCTAGATGGTGATCGCGGCTCCGCCTGCGTGAAATTCTGTTCACGCTGCCGCTAACCTTGGCTACGTTTTAGCCTTTAAAGATTAAAAGTATAGTACATATGTGTTGTTCAGCCGTAGAGCTTGATAGTACGCCTAACAAGTTCTATACAAACTTTATATTAAGGTTATTAGAAGAAATAGCGCTTGTGTGATGTAAACGATTACTGCAGTAAGCAACTTTTGCTATGGCCGATTCTTGAATGGGTGACCGGGTGACTTATCCTAGAATATTTTGTGTCCAGGTCGTATTGAATAGTCTCTGAAATTATCTACTCAACCGATTTGAAAAATGCTTTCACTGTTGCGGTGCCTTCAAATTAGAGGCGCGAGGAAGCGCCGCAGTGGGGCAACAGCGGCGCGCCAGACAGACCAGTTACTGACGCGCCACAACTGCGCTTCTAAAAATTGCATGAAAACTAGTGGTGGCGCGTCTAGCGCACCACTGTGGCACCACTGCGGCGCTTCCTCGCGCCTCTAATTTGAAGGCACCCTTGGGAAGCTACATTATCCCCCAGAGCTGTATTTTATTTCCATATTATTACGGAAACGGGAATAAAATATAGCAACGCGGGAGAAACCGCGTGAGGCCCGCTAATTTTTATTAAGATAAATTGTTGAATAGGTAGGTACCTAACAGAAATTGATTTTATTTTGTGATTTAAAATTATACATTTTTCAGCCCGTCCCTAAAAATTCAACGCATATAATATTCGCATACTACCACAACAACCAAATCACGAAAATCGAAAACATCCATGGCATGTACAATTTGACTCATTTACACTTACAATGGAATAAAATCAATAAGCTTGAAGGCTTAGACTCATTGCACTGTTTGAAAAAGTTGTATCTGAATAATAATAACATTAGTGTGGTGGAGAATTTGGAAGGTCTTAAGTATTTAGAGGAGCTGCATATTGAAAAGCAAAATGTCGACGTTTCGGATGGTCTATGTTTTGATCCTAGGACTATGAATTACATTGGGGTAAGTATTCGAATGAAGCTCTCCTATATTTTAAAGAATACCCTTGCAATAATAACAGTTTACGTAAGTTCAAGAAGGTGTACCTACCTTAGTTTCATTCGGAGAAACCTTCGGATAAAATTGGATAAGCATCTGGTGGGAAGTTTGCTTGTCTGCCTCTTTTGTGGTGTAAAAAAACTGGGAAGACTCCAAGATGAAGAAATATGAAGCAACATTTATGTAAAGCTCCAGGTAGATATTCGAGGGAGCCGAACGAGTTTCTGACTGGTGTCGGGCTATCAAAGGACTTAAGCAGTTAGGTCACATTTTGCTACGAATTGCTAGCCAGCTCACGACTCCCAAAGCGAGAGAGTGCACCTCCGTAAAGGCAGTCAGGGTTTCGGATGTCATGAACTAAAAATTATTAATCCTCAAATTCATGACGACAATATTTGCATCGCCATTATTTTCTTCATGAGTTGGGGCTTTAGAATTGGATTCCAAGCACTTTCTTCAAACTTTCTCAAATATTTCATTGAACATGCCATGTGTATGTTCAATCAAATATTTCTAGAAAGCTTACTTAAGACGTGAAATATTTCAGGCGTCACTACGTATACTCAACGTATCGGAAAATAAATTGACAGACATGGCTTGGGCAAAACCACTAAGGCGATTGGAAGTTTTGATTGCTAAGAAAAATCTTTTAGTGGATTTTCAGGTAAGATGCTTTCAAATTTCACCTCGCAAACGTTCATCATAATCATTTTCTACTATAAGGTGAGCCAAAAATCGTAAGGCCTGCTGGCTGGGAAGCTTATCTTACTCTCTTGTTTCTTACTTTCTTGTTTCTGAACTGACGCGTGGTAGATATTGAGGGTGGCTTTTTTTTTACTTGTGGACATCCGTGTAGGATACATGGATGCTATGCCGGCCTCCTACTGACTTAATCTACACGATGCTTTAATGTTGTGTGCTGCTGTGTTAACTGACTACGAGCGGGAGTCCCGGGTAAGCCCTCGGAGGGATGTCCCAGGGTTCCTGGCAGATGTGGTCAGGGGGGGTTGATTAAATTTGTGACCTCTTCACTAGTTTGGCACGCCAAGTACAGTTTGTCTATAAAGTCGTGAAATTAAATGAGGGCGCTGCTGAATGCATGTATGCAACCCTTTATAGTACGACCAAAATGATTTTGATACGAGGAGTTCGTTCCGAGTAAAATCTTACTAATATTATAAATGCGACAGTTTGTGAGTGTGGATGTTTATTACTCTTGCACGCTCGAACGGTTAAAGGGATCTGGCTGAAATTTGGTACAGGGATACATTATAATCTGGAATAACCATGGCTACTTTTTATTCCGGGAATAAGTTCTTACGGGAAGCGGGAACGGGAACAATACAAATATTATAAATGCGAAAGCTTATGAGTGTGGATGTGAGACTCTTTCACGCTCGAACAGTTGAACTGATCTGGCTGAAATTTGGTACAGGGATACATTATAGTCTGGAATAACACATAGGCTACTTTTCATCCCGGGAATAAGTTCCTACGGGAAGCGGGAACGAGAACAAATTCGACACGGGCGAAGCTGCGGGCATCAGCTAGTGAGTTAATAAATAAAACACATTATACATTTTTAATTTTGTTTCTGTTTTATTGAATCAGATCCAGAATAAAGTTATTGAACCAGATCCAGAAGCCCCGGTCTAATAGCGTCTTACAACCCACCAGCAGGTGCCTAGCAGTCCCAATTGCTTTGCCACAATCATGTAATTACATGTTTTATCTGTAACTTTCCCCCATCTGACAAGGATTTTTTTGGCGCAGTGCTCAAATATTAAAATCGTCTATTTCTTTCTTTGCCGACCTTTTCTGTGTTTACCAGGAGTTTCAAACTTTCCTTCATTATTAAAACCTTCGTTAACTATTCGCCTAACTGTACTCTCTGATTTTCCTGAAAAGAGTAAAAAAAGAAAATTAATTACATAATGGAAACAAACTATTGACATGAAGCAATTAATTCAAAATAAAAATTGGTAGAAAACCAGATTGAACTGAGTATCAAAAATGTAGGTCGTACTATAAAATAATCATGTTGTTCTAACCTCTGACTTACAATATAGGTAGATTGTAAGTTTAAGATTCTAACCTAAAAATATGCAAACAATGCCTTTTTTTTGTCTCCAAATCGTAAATTCAGTAAATTTGTAACTTCAGACAGATTCAAAACAAACAATAACACGATTACATACCCACCAAAGATGCTGTTCGCTCATAAACATCCTCAAAATCCCACAACAATTGTCCAGATTGGTACTCCGCGAAACATCACTGGAAAACTTTAAAAATCACTTCCTGCGCACCACTCCGATTTTCTTTACTCATTTCTCAAACCTTTATGCGTAGTTTGGTCTCAATTTGTTGCAGTTTAATCCAAACATTAAAGTTACGTGAGAGAGTAAAGTGAGTAAACGAAATTCGACGATAGCATTGACAACTGACGTACCTAAGTTTCTTGTTGCCAGTGTTGCCACACACATAACTATTTTTAGTTTCTCAAACATTCATTTCACGACTTTATAGACAAACTGTAGTCATTGTATTTTTCCTCTATTAAGTTGTGACGTTTATATTATCTTCTTTTTCGTGGTTGGAAAGGATGTCCCATTGATGGATTATGGTAAAAATTCGTCAAGCTCACGGTTCAGCTTGCCTAGTTATTCCACTCCAGCACAAGTATCTACTTCCACCATAGTATTCCTACGTTTTGTAACAAAAGCGGAAGTTTAGTTAACTACACAACATTCGCTTATAACTTTAATAATGCTTGAGTAAGCCATACAATGAGTCGTGGGTCCTGGGGTATCCTTCCAAGGGTTTACCCGTGGATCCCAACCGTAGGCGTTTTTTAGTCGGTAGGAGTCCGGCGTAGCATCCATGAGGATTTTCCCTAACGTAAATAAAGAACCATACAATGCTGTGTTTTCAGGAAGTCGCTGACGATCTATGCACTCTGATAAGTTTGGTTGATGCCAACTTTTTCGGCAATCCAATGACCAAAAAACATCGATATAAAGAGACTATTATCGCACGTTGTTCACAATTACGTAAGTATTGTCATATGTGGTCTTAGTAACGCTGACTTCTTTTGTCATCAGAGTAGTTTAACAGTTCGCCAAATCACAACTATAGGTCACTCTTAATAAATAAAACTAGTCACCAATGGTACTGATGACTGGTTTCCCCTTACATTTTTTATACGCCCAGCTTTACAAGAGGAAAACTAGCCACTACTCCCAGCTAAAACCATTTCTGTAATTTGTAAATGCTTCCTCTAGACTACTCGCGAAGTTGGACGAATGCGATAGTGTAGAGGGGCACTTCGACCTACTTCGTCAAAATTTTTCTTTGCCTCGGGCAACTTCGCCGACGAACTTCGTTCAACTTCGCGAGTAATGTAGAGGAAGCATCAAATTTACAAAATGTAAGGGTTTCAGCTTGGTCTTAACACACCTGTACGTTGTAACTGTTTGAAGAATTTTATTAGTAGCTGTCGAAGCATACTGTATATATTAATTTCTTTGATTCGAAGGTGTGCTGGATACAACAGTTCTTCATAGCACATCCAAAACATTCATAAAAAATTTCGACAAAGTCATAAGACTTCGACAATTGAATCAAAGGCACAAATTACCTAACACAAACAGAGGCGCTGATGAGTTTTTCGATCTCAACATGATGTCTGGTCCCAGAGCGCGAAGTGCTTTATCAATAACTGAATACTCCAATCAGAAACCGAGAGGTAAGATAAATTCGAGAATACTTGACTTATTTTTTCAGGCCTTAGGAGATCAGAAACATAACGTGGTATTCCATTCCAAAATAGTAATTTGATTTACCTACCTACCTTTATATTTTATAGCCATTCCAATACTGAAAAGAGATTGAGAATTCTAATTCTAGTCTATAGTAATATACCTTTTAGAAATAGCAATATATCTTTTAGAAGAGTTGACTGATCTTGAAACTTGGAGTACCTGCTTTATCAATAACTGAATACTCCAATCAGAAACCGAGAGGTAAGATAAATTCGAGAATACTTGACTTATTTTTTCAGGCCTTAGGAGATCAGAAACATAACGTGGTATTCCATTCCAAAATAGTAATTTGATTTACCTACCTACCTTTATATTTTATAGCCATTCCAATACTGAAAAGAGATTGAGAATTCTAATTCTAGTCTATAGTAATATACCTTTTAGAAATAGCAATATATCTTTTAGAAGAGTTGACTGATCTTGAAACTTGGAGTACCTAGAGCTCAAGGGTCTTAGTATTAAGTATTTATAATCAGATTTGCCGTATGGACTGTCGACGCAAAAAAAGATAGTGATAACGCTATTGGCTTTAGCTGCGGCTGCGAGCGAGAGGATTGGCGGGGACGGCGCATCACTTGCATCGTAATGCACTACGGCTGCGACAATCATTCAATATTGTTGTCCAGTTAGTCACTATAAAACCTAATCACAATTCTTACCTTGAAGTTTCGTATTCCGTTTGGAGTTACACAAATAACTCATCGAAGTCCCGCTATCCAACAGATAGTACAGCAGAGAGGGGATATACGAAAGCTGTTTTACCTGGCTTAAGCTGTTAAAAATGTTATTGAAAAGATTTTTTTATACCACCATGGTGGTAGACAAGCATACGACCCACCAGAAAGCACTGGTGGTCACCGTTAGTAGCCTATGGACGTTTGCAACACCAGAAGCCCCACACTCGCGCTGCCGACCCTGTAAAGACCCCTTTTGAAGAAAATTCATACTGTAAACGTTTGGGAAAATTAAAATGGCTTTTATTATATTTTCAGCTACGGCGGTCGACTCGACGTACACTTTCATGCCACGTGCATTGTGGAAGACTCGCAATACACCCTTGCCAAGCCATCCAGGTTCCATACCTCCAATGGAGGCACCGCCCATACCAAAACAACCTTTGCATCTAGACTCGAACACGACCCCAATAAAGGGCATTCTGAAGAAACCAATGCCCATGAAATATATTTAATGTTTATGTTGTTGTTTATTTTGTACGTTTGCTAATAAAATTGAAAGGTTTTGTTCAGTAGTAGCTCATTTTTCAAACCTGTTATGGGCAGCCTGGGGAGCTCTATGCTAAGGAGTGAGCTAGGGTGTGGGCCCATTTCTGTACAGGAAGGAATAAATGGAAAAGGGTTACCCACTCCATAGGTGGTGTAAGATTTATAAAACCAAAACTACCTACATAATAATGCTGTTGGTTGAGTTCCACAGGTCATGATGTTACATTGTGTTGCAACAGGTTGCAACCTTTTGTAATTTATTGCATTCCAACGAGAGAATTTTGTGCTAGTTCCGTGATCAGGATCTGAGGGTCCTTTGCAATAGACAGTAAAGTTGAAGAACACTGCACCAAGTAGAAAAAGAATTTTCGTGGATCCGTAGACACTGTTTGCAGTCGGCAGTCCGAGTGTAGAGCAGTCGTTATGGAAAACAACGCCGTGTCCCAGTAGTTCCATTACGTAGTTCCATGATGGAACTACTAGGATTTTTTTGCCCCAATAGTTCCATCATGGACCTAGACTATGGAACTACTGGGATAGGTACGGCGGAAACAAGACATGACTTCTACTGGGAGTCCTGGAGTATCCTTCCGAGGGCTTACCCGGAGTTCCCAACCATAGGGTTGTTAGATGGGATACCTTAGACCATATAACACGGGACTAGCCTTTGCGAACCACCGCATACAAAAATTTTCTGCCAGTTTTCATACAAGTGAAGGGGGAAACACAAAGACATATAAAATTTCATTGCATTTAAAAATGTATTAATCGACAAACGCGTAATGGCTGTTGTGTGTTAATTGTTATTGTACAGTCAACTACAATGTAATGTACTAGTTTAATCATATAAAATGATGTACTGATGTACAGGCTTTTCATAAAGCCAAAAGACCAAATGGTCATGTGCAATGGCAGAAAACAATGCTTAAGTAAGGGGCATCCTGTGGTTAGATGATCTAAGTGGGATACGCATAGATTTAGATACGTGTGGTTTTTAGTCGGTAGTAGTCGGCATATCAGGCATCCATGAAGGCCCCCGAGACGATCAATTTTTATTGTCATGCCTTTACGTGATTGAGATCTCACTTGAAGGATGAATTGACGATACTTGACGCCCATTGAAGGTGCCGTCAAGTGTGGCTCGCACACTTGCCTTTTGGCCCTATTCGCTAGTAGTTTGCATCGGAGCGGAATCTTGAGCTACGGTGAAATTCACCGGTGATTTTGCGATCGTGTTTTTATGTACCCTCTGTCCTGTCCTGTCTGATGTATGTCCCTCACCGGGAGCATTCGCGTGTAATGTAACATTACAGCGTCGAGCATTACAGCGGTGATGGAGGAGAACCGAGCATTGCAATGCGCAACTTGTAATGATAAAAGACGAGGTTATATCAGTGAAGGAGGAGAACGAAGCATTACAATGCGCGCCTTGTAATGATACAATCTTTACTAATATTATAAAGAGGAAAGATTTGATTGTTTGTTTGTTTGTTTGCATCGAATAGGCTCCGGAACTACTTTGAAAAATTCTTTCACTGTTGGGAAGCTACACTCTTTGCGGTAAACATAGGCATAGGCATATTTTATTCCCGTACCTATTCCCACGGAAACGGGAACTACGCGGTTAAAACCTCGTGACGTCCGCTAGTGTGTAATGTTTTGATACAACTTGTAACATCAATGTACTTTTATTTGCGGCTGGCCGGCCGCACACTGGTCCGGATTTTAAAATAGGTCGACATGCGACCTAAGATGTCAAATGCTATTAGGAATTTTTTGAAGTGAAACTTCTATAACGGCGTTGGAAAAAAAATTGCGTCACGTCACGTTAAGTCACGATTTTTGGTTACGCGCCATCTTTGTTCTGTTCCCCACCACGGTGGATTCGAATTAGGAGTACTTTATCCATTAATAGCATGTCATTTAAGGTTTTTTGGACTTTTGGACTTTTGGGCTTTTGGACTTTTGGACTTTTGGATGGGACATTGGTACTTTGGGTCTTTGGGTCTTTGGGACTTTGGAACTTTGGGACTTTGGGACTTTTGGACTTTTGGACTTTTGGACTTTTGGATGGGACCTTGGTACTTTGGGTCTTTGGGACTTTGGGACTTTTGGACTTTTAGACTTTGGACTTTTGGACTTTTGTACTTTTGGACTTTTGGACTTTTGAACTTTTGGACTTTGGGACTTTTGGACTTTTGGACTTTTGGACTTTTGGACTTTTGGACTTTTGGACTTTTGGACTTTTGGACTTTTGGACCTTTTGGACTTTTAGACTTTGGGACTTTGGAACTTTGGGACTTTGGGACTTTGGGACTTTGGGACTTTGGGACTTTGGGACTTTGGGACTTTGTGACTTTGGGACTTTGAGACTTTGGGACTTTGGGACTTTGGGACTTTGGGACTTTGGGACTTTGGGACTTTGGGACTTTGGGACTTTGGGACTTTGGGACTTTGGGACTTTGGGACTTTGGGACTTTGGGACTTTGGGACTTTGGGACTTTAGGACTTTGGGACTTTGGGACTTTGGGACTTTGGGACTTTGGGACTTTGGGACTTTGGGACTTTGGGACTTTGGGACTTTGGGACTTTGGGACTTTGGGACTTTGGGACTTTGGGACTTTGGGACTTTGGGACTTTGGGACTTTGGGACTTTGGGACTTTGGGACTTTGGGACTTTGGGACTTTGGGACTTTGGGACTTTGGGACTTTTGGACTTTTGGCCTTTGGGACTTTGGGACTTTGGGACTTTTGGACTTTTGTATGGGATCTTGGTACTTTGGGTCTTTGTGACTTTGGGACTTTGGGACTTTGGGACTTTTGGACTTTTGGTCTTTGGGACTTTGGGACTTTGGGACTTTGGGACTTTGGGACTTTGGGACTTTGAGACTTTGGGACTTTGGGACTTTGGGACTTTGGGACTTTGGGACTTTGGGACTTTGAGACTTTGAGACTTTGGGACTTTGGGACTTTGGGACTTTGGGACTTTGGGACTTTGGGACTTTGGGACTTTGGGACTTTGGGACTTTGGGACTTTGGGACTTTGGGACTTTGGGACTTTGGGACTTTGGGACTTTGGGACTTTGGGACTTTGGGACTTTGGGACTTTGGGACTTTGGGACTTTGGGACTTTGGGACTTTGGGACTTTGGGACTTTGGGACTTTGGGACTTTGGGACTTTGGGACTTTGGGACTTTGGGACTTTGGGACTTTGGGACTTTGGGACTTTGGGACTTTTGGACTTTTGGCCTTTGGGACTTTGGGACTTTGGGACTTTGGTACTTTTGGACTTTTGTATGGGATCTTGGTACTTTGGGTCTTTGGGACTTTGGAACTTTGGGACTTTGGGACTTTGAGACTTTGGGACTTTTGGACTTTTGGAGTTTTGGACTTTTAGACTTTTAGACTTTTAGACTTTTAGACTTTTAGACTTTTAGACTTTTAGACTTTGGGACTTTGGGACTTTGGGACTTTGGGACTTTGGGACTTTGGGACTTTGGGACTTTGGGACTTTGGGACTTTGGGACTTTGGGACTTTGGGACTTTGGGACTTTGGGACTTTGGGACTTTGGGACTTTGGGACTTTGGGACTTTGGGACTTTGGGACTTTGGGACTTTGGGACTTTGGGACTTTGGGACTTTGGGACTTTGGGACTTTGGGACTTTGGGACTTTGGGACTTTGGGACTTTGGGACTTTGGGACTTTGGGACTTTGGGACTTTGGGACTTTGGGACTTTGGGACTTTGGGACTTTGGGACTTTGGGACTTTGGGACTTTGGGACTTTGGGACTTTGGGACTTTGGGACTTTGGGACTTTGGGACTTTGGGACTTTGGGACTTTGGGACTTTGGGACTTTGGGACTTTGGGACTTTGGGACTTTGGGACTTTGGGACTTTGGGACTTTGGGACTTTGGGACTTTGGGACTTTGGGACTTTGGGACTTTGGGACTTTGGGACTTTGGGACTTTGGGACTTTGGGACTTTGGGACTTTGGGACTTTGGGACTTTGGGACTTTGGGACTTTGGGACTTTGGGACTTTGGGACTTTGGGACTTTGGGACTTTGGGACTTTGGGACTTTGGGACTTTGGGACTTTGGGACTTTGGGACTTTGGGACTTTGGGACTTTGGGACTTTGGGACTTTGGGACTTTGGGACTTTGGGACTTTGGGACTTTGGGACTTTGGGACTTTGGGACTTTTGGACTTTTGGACTTTTGGACTTTTGGACTTTTGGACTTTTGGACTTTTGGACTTTTGGACTTTTGGACTTTTGGACTTTTGGACTTTTGGACTTTTGGACTTTTGGACTTTTGGACTTTTGGACTTTTGGACTTTTGGACTTTTGGACTTTTGGACTTTTGGACTTTTGGACTTTTGGACTTTTGGACTTTTGGACTTTTGGACTTTTGGACTTTTGGACTTTTGGACTTTTGGACTTTTGGACTTTGGGACTTTTGAACTTTTTCAATTTCATTTAATTCAATTCAATTTCATTTATTCTGTCAGATAATTCAATCCATTTGTGTTAGTATTTTCTTATGCTAGGTTAGTAAATTCATAATTATTGTATCATCTATTAGTTACATAAAAATTTCTTATTAAATCTATTATTTTCAATTCTATTTGCAAACATATGTATTACATTCCAATGTCTGACTATAGGACTATCTAGACTTTCCAGTAGTGTATTCAAGTGACTGCTGGAACTTTCTCGTACACGGCGCATCAGTGAGGCCACTCTTTTGCGAATGATTGCATAGAAACAATCCACCTTAGCCTCCGCAAACATTCCTGATGCACTGCATACCTTCCCCGATATCCTACAAAACCTTGGTAGCCCCATAAGCATTCGGAAACTTTTATTGTACTGGATGCGTAGAGCATTGAAAGCCTTTTTGGTATAATTAGTCCAAAGGCTGCTGGTGTAAAATGTTTGACAGTACGTTTTGAACAGGGTTAACTTGACTTCCTTAGAACAACCAGCAAACCTTCTAATCACCATATTACACCTTACTGACAAGGCTCTACGCTCCCGCTCAATATCCTCATCGTCCGAGAGGTCACTTGTCAACCAATGACCCAAGTATTTAAATTTCGTAACTGTACTAAGCGTTGTATCATCCATCTTGACCGGAGGTAAATGATTGAGATACTTTTTTCCGGCCTTGAAAACTAGCACCTGACTTTTACTTGTGTTATACCTAAGTCCATGCGACAAAGCGTACCTCTCACATATTCCAACAAGAACGTTGAGAGCCCTGATGGATGGGCTCAGCAGAACCATGTCATCCGCGTAACTAATATTGTTTACCATCTTACCATTAACAGAACAGCCGACAACGGTTCTACTGAGCTCATCAATCAAACCGTTCACATATAGGTTAAACAGGCGGGGAGAGCTGAGTCCGCCCTGCCTGACACCGCACTCCAGTCTATAGTGTGCCGAGTGTGAGCCTGCCCATCTCACCGTGTTAGTTTGATTATGGTACCAATACTTCAGAAGGTTGATAACTTCACTAGGGGTGCTAGTATCCCTCCGGAGCTTCTGCCACAACACATTATACGACTTTTAGATGGGACCTGGGAACTTTGGGTCTTTGGGACTTTGGAACTTTGGGACTTTGGGACTTTGGGACTTTTGGACTTTTGGCCTTTGGGACTTTGGGACTTTGGGACTTTGGGACTTTGGGACTTTGGGACTTTGGGACCTTGAGACCTTGGGACTTTGGGACTTTTGGACTTTTGGCCTTTTGAAATTTGGACTTTGGACTTTGGACTTTGGACTTTGGACTTTGAACTTTTGGACTTTTGGACTTTTGTACTTTTGTACTTTTTGACTTAATTTAAGGTGAGGTGAAAATTAAGTTTATGAAGAAGTTTCACTTCTTATGTGTGTACACTAAGTACACGCAATTTTTTTTTGGATAGGTAGAAGCCGTGAGCCGGTGTAACCTGACGGCCCCTATTTAAAACGTTTAAAGTATTCAATCCGATTGACGTTGTCATTTTTGTTTTATTTCTAACTTTTAACAAATGATCCACGTGACCTAGTGACTTAGCAGATATAATGTCATGTTGGATATTTTTCTGAGGCTTTTTGGTATGCTGAGTACGAATTTTGGGTTAATTTTGCAAACCAAGATGGCCGCCACACCACCGTTGTAAAATTTCATATTGGATACCGTATAAGGGGTGTTTTGGTATGCTGAGTACGAATTTTGGGTTAATTTTGCAATCCAAAATGGCCGCCGTGCCACTGTTGTGAAAATTCATGTTGGATATCGTGTAAGGGGTTTTTTGGTATGCTGAGTACGAATTTCAGGTTAATTTTGCAATCCAAAATGGCCGCCGTGCCACTGTTGTAAAAATTCATATTGGATATCGTATAAGGGGTTTTTTGGTATGCTGAGTACGAATTTTGGGTTATTTTGCAATCCAAAATGGCCGCCTTGCCACTGTTGTAAAATTTCATGTTGGATATCGTATAAGAGGTTTTTTGGTATGCTGAGTACGAATTTCAGGTTAATTTTGCAATCCAAAATGGCCACCGTGCCACTGCTGTAAAATTTCATGTTGGATATCGTATAAGGGGTTTTTTGGTATGCTGAGTACGAATTTTGGGTTATTTTGCAATCCAAAATGGCCGCCTTGCCACTGTTGTAAAATTTCATGTTGGGTATCGTATAAAGGTTTTTTGGAATGCTGAGTACGAATTTCAGGTTAATTTTGCAATCCAATATGGCCGCCGCGCCGTAATCACAACATTTCATGATGAGTATCGTTAAAGGGATTTTTTGAAATGCTGAGTACCATTTTCGCCTAACTAGTAAATTTTAATAATTTGCTTATTAAGTTTAGGCTTTCTAAACTAGCAATGCGAAAATACTATGACAAAAGGTCCTTATTGTAAATTTAAGGTCCATTACATTAAACCTTCCTACTACAGACCGCATCACCACCTTCATGGCTGCTGACTTCTGGCCGAGAGGGGTGAAGTATCGGCGCTTCAGAGGACGTCTGCTGACACGGGACACCCCGCCCCGCGACACGTCGACGTCAGTGCGTGTCAATTAGGTTAAGTTATATGTATATGTATTTTTAGTATTAAGGTTTTTTTTTATACCACTAGAGTGGCAGACAAGCATACAGCCCCCCAAGATGTACCGGTGGTCAAGGCAGCCTATGGCGGTTCGCAACACCAGAGGCGCCACAATCGCGCTGCCTAAGATATGTATCTATGAGCCGTAGAGTAAGTTAAAAATATCTGTAACTGTCTCTAATATTGCTTGAAAATAAAGATTTATTATTATTATTCCATTTATTTTTTATTCTTAACATATTGTCTTACATTTTTAAATAAATAATGCTTACAAAAATAAAAATCTATTTAAAAATATAAAAAAATAGTGTCCCACCGGCATCGGGTGCAGGGACCAAGCTACCAGTGGTTAGGGCTTCAGAGACAGGAACCTCCTCAAAATGCGTGCCGTGTCAAGAAGTACTGCCTTCTGTATCAGGCCCTTGAACCAGTCGTCTAACGAGAGCCTCTTCAGATGGTTATCGAGGCTCTTTGCCATCAAACCGTGGACCGAAACGATAATTGGAACAATAATTGCCGAATCAACATGCCACATGTCAACAACTTCATGAGCCAAATCCAAATATTTCATTTCTTTTTCCTTTTCTGCTTTAAAGAGGTTGTCATCATGAGGAATGCTGATATCGATAATTATTGCGAGGCGTTCCAATCGATCTATCACCACTATATCAGCTGCTGATGTATTATCTTGGCCACTTGGTTATGTCTGTGCAAATATTCTCCATTGGCAAGACGAGAACAACCAGAAACTGTATGTCTAAGGGCGAGGCCGCACTTGTGGTTATCGCGGCGGTTTCTAACCTCAAAATATCAAAACATTGACTTGATTTCATTGATTTTGACAGTTTGATGACATTTTGAGGTTAGAAACCGCCGCGGAAAAACGCAAATGCTGCCTCGCACTAAGTGATTCTCCGGGACAATGACATGCCCGACAGATGTCAATGGTACCATCCTTCAGAATATGTTTCCGGTAGTTCTTCGTCATAACAACTTCGTCCATTATGGCAAAGACAAAACCTTCGGTTTCTCCGAAAAGATTACCGAACTGTAGCCAAGATACGGATGCTTTTAAATCAATGTCAGGTCCATTTAAGGCCCGATAAAAACGTCCATGTAGCTGCTTGCTTTTCCATACCTCTTTGCGATCTTCAGTACTAAGTACTACAGTTTGCGCCAGTTCTCTCTGCCCATAGCAAGCGGAGTGAGTCCCGTGTCCACTGCGACCACATTACGGTGCATATTGGTGTCTGTTTTCAGAAAGAATTCCCTAAGATTGTATACCTCGCGGTTATGGAGGGTCTTAGCATTTAAAAAGCCTCGACCCCCACATTTCCCCGATCATCTGTAATGAGGTTGTACCTCATTACAGATGATCGGGGATGATGCATCCGGAATGCAGTCAACAGTGTTCTTACTCTTCTATCAATTTTATTGAGTTCAGTCTGAGTCCATCTGAGTATACCAAAAGAGTACATTAGGACTGGCATGACCCACCCATTAAAGGCGTGCAGCTTGTTACCGCCTGACAAAAGTCTTTTTATTACTTTTTTCAGGCGGCCAAAGAAACGCTCCTGTAATGTCTCTTTCATGCCAGTATCAGAAATTCCTAATGCTTGTGATATACCCAGATATTTGTAAGTTTCGGTTGCAGAAAGACAGTTTAGCTTAGTGGAATCTGAAAGTTCTACACCATCAGATTCCACTATCACACCTCTTTTAACATGCATGACTGCACACTTGTCCACCCCAAATTCCATCCTGATGGCTCTACTGAAAGTTTCTGTTACTCCCAGTAAATCCATCAGTTGCAATTTAGTGTGGGCAAATAATTTGAGGTCATCCATGTAAAGGAGGTGCGATATAACCCCACCATCTTTGCGCAACCGATAGCCTAACCCAGAACTCTCTAGCATAGTACTGAGAGGATTTAGAGCTAGACAAAACCACAACGGACTCAGACTGTCCCCTTGAAATATTCCCCGCTTGATACTAATTGGTGCACCATTATTGCAAAACCGACGACACCCTGGATAGCAAAGGACTGTTTTCCACTGCCCCATACATGCCCTCAAGAAAGTACACAGAGTTGTATCAATTTTATACAGCTCAAGTACCTTCAGAAGCCATGTATGTGGCACTGAATCAAAGGCCTTCTTATAATCTATCCAACATGTCGCCAGATTTTTGCGATTACGACGCACCTGTTGGCTGATGGTCATATCGATTAAATATTTTTCTATGTGTTTAGTAATTTTGACTTTCAAAATGGATGTTAAAAGTTTATATACTGTATTTCAATAGCTTTGCGCAAAAATGTAAACAAACACATTTGATCCTATAAATCCATAGTTACTTGCAATTGAGTATTTCAGTATCCAAGAGTCATACAGTGTTTTTACAATCATTTTGACACCAAATAACTTCTATAATTGATAGTTTATTTTCATTTAAAATACCTTATTCAGGATATTAAAAAAAAAAATGTTTTGTCATACTATATTTTTCTACTCAGTCTTAGAGAACGCTTGTCAAAAACATGACATGTTTACATTATTGCCAGATCGGGCAGGATTGGACTATAGACAGTTGGTAAACATGTAATGGGTTTATAATTTTTGGGATCAGTAGCACTACCAGATTTGTAGAGTAAGTGAGTTAAACCAGTAGTCATAAAATCGGGTAGTGAACCCATATCTAGGGATGATTGAAATTGTGATGCTAAACGGCCATGTGAGCTGCGGAACCATTTTAACCAGAAATTATGCAGTCCGTCCGGTCCCGCTGATTTCCAATTCGGGAGCGAACGAACTGCACAAGCAACATCTTCTGCATCTATATAAGCTGGTTCCATATCCGT
Source organism: Miltochrista miniata (assembly GCA_933228765.1). Lineage (NCBI taxonomy): Eukaryota > Metazoa > Arthropoda > Insecta > Lepidoptera > Erebidae > Miltochrista > Miltochrista miniata. The sequence goes on from OW121769.1 coordinate 13,071,164, forward strand.
TATATTCTCACATGACCGTTCAACATCTCTCATCCAATCACCCTCAGTATGATCAACAGGTCTTGACCAGAGGTTCCTCCAAAATGCATTGGTAGTATCATCATCTGGGTGAGTTACGTCATTAACCTCTGGAAGATATGGGGTTTCCCAGTTCCTGTAAACCCACTTCTCGTTTTTTTGGAACATACGATTCTGGTTAAATCGATCTACTCGCACTTTATAGCGTCTAACGCGATTTGCCCATGCATAAACCTTTTGTTTCAGAAGATCGATGCGCTCTGTGACACATGATTCGTATCTTTGAGGACTTATGTTAGTCCCAAAGGACGCTTGTTTCACAAAGCGCATCACCTTCGGACGGGTATCATCCGACCTGAAACATATAAGTTTCCCGATGAGTGCCCTGGCCTCGGAAATACGCCTCTCAATCCTACACTGCCAAGTAGGTTTTGCAGACCTAGGTCGAGTAGCAGTTTCATTTGTGTAAAATTTAACCTTAGCTACTCGACAAGCTGCAACCGCCGCACAGTACAGGATTGAGTGCGTATCACTAAGATCTTCACTATTGTCCAGATATTGGTGCAATAGTGAATCCAGGGCACACACCAGAGCCCGATTTCTTTTATGCATGGGCATACGAGGAAGACGTGGTCTACAATCTGCACTTGCAAACCGATATTCCACAATCGCATCTTCCAAAGCACTCCTTAATCGATTCTCACATTGGGTACTTACGGATATAGTCTCATCATCAACAACTTCCTCAGCAACTACAGGTGTACTAACTGGTGGTGTACGAATTTGTGACGAGGTACACACAACTTGCGACGAAGTAGTAGCCTCTCAAGTGTCGGACTATCAAGCTTATTACAACGCTGGATAGCCCGCACCTGATCCCATAATCGCTGTGCTGACACGTTGACAGCTGGTTCAAGTTCCTGAAATACAGAAAGTAAACGGCCACGGTACGCAGTGAGGTTAGCACCTAGCTCTGAAGCCGCAAAATATGCCCGCATGACGTTTTCATTAATTTCTTTAGTCCACTTCATGCGGTGCACATTACCACCGGCAACGGGGGCCCTATTCGAGGCCGGTGGGCCTCGGGGTCCCAAGCTAGCTGGCGGCCGGCCTCTCCCCTGCCGATGTACAGGTAGTGGCGACGTCGGTGGGGAGAAATACTCGTCACTGCTACTGGTGGAGCTCGACATTTCGCAGGCAGGTAAAGCAGTACCCTTAGGGTGCGAAGTGGAGCCGCGTGACGAGTCCGGGGATGGTGTGAGTGCATTTTGTCTGCTTTTGGCCCTAGTCAACATGATTTTTCCATTTAATTTGTATCCATTTTCGTGTTATTTTTCAATTGACATTTGCAGCTGTCATGTCATTATAATATTGTAGTATTTTTCCAAAATTTCCATAGTATTTCCATTGAATATTGAAATTATAGGATCTATTACTTCTATTCTTGATTTTCTGAAATATTTATAGTAAATATTCGCTGTTTATGAATAAAATTTAATAAAAATATTTTAGTTGAAAAAATATCTGCTGACTAAGGTAGTGTTATTATTATTATTATTACATTAAAATAGTACTCAGCCTAAAAAAGCTCATAAACGATACCCAACATGAAATTTTTCAACAATGGCGCGGCAGCCATTTTGGATTGCAAAATTAACCCGAAATTCGTACTTAGCATACCAAAAAACCCCTTATACGGTATCCAATATGAAATTTCACAACAGTGGCACAGCGGCCATTTTGGATTGCAAAATTTACCTGAAATTCGTACTCAACATACCAAAAACCTCCTTATACGATAACCAACATGAAACTTTACAACGGTGGTGCAGCGGCCATATTGGATTGCAATATTAAAATGAAATTCGTACTCAGCATACCAAAAAACCCCTTAAACGATATCCAACATGAAATTTCACAACAGTGGCACGGTAGCCATTTTGGATTGCAAAATTAACCCGAAATTCGTACTTAGCATACCAAAAAACCCCTTATACGATATCCAACATGAAATTTCACAACAGTGGCACGGCGGCCTTTTTGGATTGCAAAATTAACCCGAAATTCGTACTTAGCATACCAAAAAACCCTTTATACGATTTCCAACATGAAATTTCACAACAGTGGCACGGCGGCCTTTTTGGATTGCAAAATTAACCAGAAATTCGTACTCAGCATACCAAAAAACCCCTTATACGATATCCAATCTGAAATTTCGCCACAGTGGCACAGCGGCCATTTTGGATTGCAAAATTTACCTGAAATTCGTACTCAGCATACCAAAAACCTCCTTATACGATAATCAACATGAAATTTTACAACTGTGGTGCGGCGGCCATATTGGATTGCAATATTAACCTGAAATTCGTACTCAGCATACCAAAAAACCACTTAAACGATATCCAACATGAAATTTCACAACAGTGGCACGGTAGCCATTTTGGATTGCAAAATTAACCCGAAATTCGTACTTAGCATACCAAAAAACCCCTTATACGATATCCAACATGAAATTTCACAACAGTGGCACGGCGGCCTTTTTGGATTGCAAAATTAACCCAAAATTCGTACTCAGCATACCAAAAAACCCCTTATACGGTATCCAACATGAAATTTTACAACAATGGCGCGGCAGCCATTTTGGATTGCAAAATTAACCCGAAATTCGTACTTAGCATACCAAAAAACCCCTTATATGATATCCAATATGAAATTTGACAACAGTGGCACGGCGGCCATATTGGATTGCAAAATTAACCTGAAATTCGTACTCAGCATACCAAAAATCTCCATATACGATAACCAACGTGAAATTTTACAACGGTGGTGCGGCGGCCATATTGGATTGCAATATTGACCTGAAATTCGTACTCAGCATACCAAAAAACCCCAAAAATGATATCCAACATGAAAATTTACAACGGTGGTGGGGCGGCTATTTTGAATTGCAAAATTAACCCGAAATTCGTGCTCAGCATACCAAAAACCCCCTTAAACGATACCCATCATGGAATTTTGTGATAATGGCGCGGCGGCCATATTGGATTGTAAAATTATCATGTGATTCGTACTCAGCATACCAAAAAATCCCTCAAACGATACCCATCATGATATTATGTGAATACATCGCAGCGGCCATATTGGATTGCAAAATTATCATGTGATTCGTACTCAGCATACCAAAAAACCCCTTAAACGATACTCATCAGGAAATTTTGTGATGACGGCGCGGCGGCCATATTGGATTGCAGAATTATCAACTGATTCGTACTCAGCATACCAAAAATCCCCGTTAACGATACCCATCATGATATTTTGTGATTACGGCGCAGCGGCCATATTGGATCGAAGCCGCGACCTCTTGATTAAAAGACAGTATTTTTGCCTCCGAACCAAACAGGTCGTCTAATATAAATAAACTATTATCTAAATAATATTGAATACATTCTTGGACGCTGATCGATTCCGCAACTTTTTTGAATTTGACGTTTTGAAGTTTTCCGATTGCAAAATAAATAAAAACTTGTCATTCCGGGGGTGCTTTTAGCGCCCGCCCGCTTGGCCGCTCTCTACCCCCTCTGCTTACCCCGCATTCCCAACCGACCACCTGAGTTATCCACCTGGTTGGTCAGTTAGGAATAAAAGTTCCTAACCACCCACCTTGTGCACCTGGTTGGTCAGTTAGGAATAAAAATTCCTAACCACCCACCAGTGACTGTATAAAATAAATAATGTCCATAATGTCTACTTTATCAATATACCCACATGTCTATATGGCAAAACAAATGAAGATCGACAAATCAAATGAAGATCTACAAAACAAATGCAGATCGACAAAACAAATGAAGATCGACAAACAAATGAAAATCGACAAAACAAATGCAGATCGACAAAACAAATGAAGATCCACAAAACAAATGCAGATCGACAAAACAAATGAAGATCGACAAACAAATGAAAATCGACAAAACAAATGAAGATCGACAAATCAAATGAAGATCTACAAAACAAATGCAGATCGACAAAACAAATGAAGATCGACAAACAAATGAAAATCGACAAAACAAATGCAGATCGACAAAACAAATGAAGATCCACAAAACAAATGCAGATCGACAAAACAAATGAAGATCGACAAACAAATGAAAATCGACAAAACAAATGAAGATCGACAAACAAATGAAAATCGACAAAACAAATGCAGATCGACAAAACAAATGAAGATCGACAAACAAATGAAAATCTTCGCGACAGGAGAGACTTCGCCTCCTTATGCGTGTTCTACCGACTGTACAATGGTGTGTGCTCTGAGGAATTGTTTGATATGATGCCCACGGCTACGTTCTATCACCGCACCGCTCGCCACAGACAGGGAGTTCATCCTCACACTCTGCGTCCGGAGCGTTCCAGCACGGTTAGATCCGATAGGGGTTTTCTTCCGCGCACGCTTAGGTTGTGGAATGATCTCCCTGCCTCGGTTTTCCCAAACGCCTACAGTATGGGGTTCTTCAAGAGGGGTCTTAGAAGGTTTTTGCAGGGTCGGCAGCGCGAATGTGGCGCCTCTGGTGTTGCAAACGTTCATAGGCTGCGGTGACCACCGGTCCTTCTGGTGGGCCGTATGCTTGTCTGCCACCTTAGTGGTAAAAAAAAAAAAAAAAAAAAAAAACAAATAAGGATCGACAAAACAAAAGAAAATCGACAAAACAAATGAAGATCGACAAAACAAATGAAGATCGACAAAACAAATGCAGATCGACAGAACAAATGAAGATCGACAAAACAAATGCAGATCGACAAAACAAATGAAAATCGACAAAACAAATGACGGTCGGATAAACAAATGCCGCACTCCGGCACGTTACGTCTTATTCCCGGAATGTCCAGTCGGTTCATTACGTCTATTTCCCTAAATGTCCATTTCCCTGATAGTCCATTTCCCTGAATGTCCACTTCCCCGATAGTCCACTTCCCTGAACGTTCATTCCCTGATAGTCCAATTCCCTGAACGTCCAAATCCGGTCGGATAAACAAATGACTATCGGCAAAACAAATGACGATAGAAAAAACATATGCAGATCAATAAAACAAAAGACTATAAGCAATTTGATAAGATCAAAAATACTTGCAGCCATATTTAGTAACCTAGATGCGTTTGCCATTAAAAAAAATAGGTGCAAGCAAATCTCGACCTTAATGACACTTCTCTAAAAATGTGCTTTTAGGCGTTTATAGACATCACTGATCACGAATATATGAAAAATAAATAAATATTATGCATGTTCATAAGGTCGAAATTTGCTTGCACCCATTTTTTGTTATCTAGATGCTAACACCATTCAAAAAAATTGGTGCAAGCAATTCTCGACCTTATGAACATGCATTATACATATTTATTAAATTTTTACATATTCGTGATCAGTGATGTCAATAAATGCCTAAAAGCACATTTTTAGAGAAGTGTCATTAAGGTCGAGATTTGCTTGCACCTATTTTTTTTTACTAAATATGGCTGCAAGTATTTTTGATCTTATCAAATTGCTTATAGTCTTTTGTTTTATTGATCTGCATATGTTTTTTCTATCGTCATTTGTTTTTTCTATCGTCATTTGTTTTGCCGATCGTCATTTGTTTATCCGACCGTCATTTGTTTATTCGACCGTCATTTGTTTTGTCGATTTTCATTTGTTTTGCCGATCGTCATTTGTTTATCCGACCGTCATTTGTTTATTCGACCGTCATTTGTTTTGCCGATTTTCATTTGTTTTGTCGATCTTCATTTGTTTCGTCGATCTTCATTTATTTTGTAGATCTTCATTTGTTTTGTCGATCTTCATTTGTTTTGTCGATCTTCATTTGTTTTGTCGATCTTCATTTGTTTTGTAGATCTTAATTTGTTTTGTCGATCTTCATTTGTTTTGCCATATAGACATGTGGGTATATTGATAAAGTAGACATTATGGACATTATTTATTTTATACAGTCACTGGTGGGTGGTTAGGAATTTTTATTCCTAACTGACCAACCAAGTGCACAAGGTGGGTGGTTAGGAACTTTTATTCCTAACTGACCAACCAGGTGGATAACTCAGGTGGTCGGTTGGGAATGGGGGCTGCTTACAGAGGGGCATCCGAGAGCGGACCGACGGAATCAGCACTTCCAACTTCATTAGGATTTGAGGGAGGGGGCAGCCCATCAAGCCCCCCCGTGGAGAGTCCCGATGTAACGGGGCGACCCTTTGCCGGGCCGCAGTGATTTATCCACCGGCCTATCCTGCGACCCGGTTAAGGCGAAGCGGAACACCGCGGGGTTTAGTGGGTAGGACGGTCCCATGTTGACCGTGAGTCCCACACAAAGCCGCCTTGCTCCTTCCTTTTTTCTACTTCAATTCCCATCAAACCGTAGATTTATTGATGATAGCGTCAAGTCTACGTGGTAAACGGTCAATAACTTGACTCAAGCACGTAGACTTGTCATGCCCAATTGACCGTGTCGGGTGCCCTTAAGATTTTCCTCATGTTAAAAAAAAGATAACATGACAATGACAGCACGTGACGTGACAGTGACACTTGAATCGAAGAGGTTATGTTTATGTTTACATTTTTACAACCAAAATTTTTGAAATAACATGCTTTTCTTATAATAAAAATATGAGCAATACGATTGCTGCGGCTTTCAGTATTTTGAGCGATGAATCTTCAGGTAAGTCACAATCTACGGGTAACAGTAGTAACACAAATAAACGATTAGCTGGTTCTAAGCAACCGAGTACAGACTTTTTACAATTAACTATTTTTTCTAGAGCTATATTTGGGTCAGGAGGTAGCAGAAGTCACTACCATAGACGCTTTGGAGTTCCAAAGAGACTATGTATCTAAGAATATACCTGTAGTTATAAGAGGAGGGTGCAATGATTGGGCCGCAGTGAAAAAATGGAATGCTTCATATTTCAGGTACATTATTCTTTTCTATTAATACCACCAACACCTATAGAAAACAGACAATGCTGACATCAACATAATACAGCCCATTGACACCAACTGTAGAACATAGGCATCCTCGAAACAGCGTTCCGTCCACCTTCCTGTATCCAGCAACACTATGACTATATTATGATGAGGCCAGTCAGTTTTGCGCGATGCCAATCCATTCTGCAATGTACCATACCGCTATGAGCTGTATTTATCTTAATTGCAACAAGGAACTAACCTTTACTTTGTTCATATTTTGTTACACTTGCTTTCAAACATATTTTCAAGTAATTCTTACAGATTACTAGTAGGTACAAAATACCTACCATAATAGAGCTTCACTTGTTTCAGTAGATTGTAAAGAGTAGTAGAGCGGATGCAGGTGCTGATATTGTTAGCAGAAAATCTTGCATACAAGTAAATCATTCCTTATTCAAGGTTGTGTGGTTAGAGAAGTATATAGAGTCAAAAATAATATAATATGCAACTTGTAATTTCCAGAGAAACTATGCCAGATAAGATGGTCACAGTAGCAGTGACTCCAAATGGATTAGCAGATGGGATATCGAAAGTGGCAGAACAGGAATACTTTGTCACTCCTTATGAAATGGATATGACTTTTACTGAATTTCTTGACTTATTAGAGGAGAAAAGGTATTTTGAATTTCTATTATCTTTTTAATTACAGGACACTTAATTTGACTTGTTTTAATTTATTGCCCAAAAGGCTGGCTGTATTCCTCCTTTGAATACCTTCTTATTTAGTGGCAAGTCAAGTGCCTGCCACTTAACTTCTGAATGTGATCATGACGCTTGTAACAGCGCCGAAATATCGGAAACTCGATAAAACAGTACATGGTAAATATCCCGTTAACAGTTCTATAGTGTATAGTAATGACTATCACTGACTTACCTGCCGACTTGACCTTCTACTCAAATTGCAAAAAATTATGTTTAGAATAGATTATCATGAAAAATATGTAATGCTAGGTTTATAACAATTTGTGCCATTCCCTCCATTTTACTCAGCTCACCAACAGTTGTACGGTGTACCTCAATTAAGTCACAATAAGATTTACATGAATTCCATGATTTTTTTACAGACATAAATTCATACCATACATTCAAAAACAAAACTCGAACCTAATGACTGATTTTCCTGAACTGTTAGCAGATGTGGAAAGCAATATAGAATTTGCTAGTGAAGCTTTTAATAAAATGCCAGATGCAGTTAACTTCTGGATGGGAGATGAGAGAGCTGTCACTTCTAGTAAGTTTATTCTCATTCTTTATCTGAATTTAAAGTAACATTGAAACCCTGAGTTTCCCCCAATTGGCTGCTAAGAGTAGATTTGATTTGGTATTTTTTTACTGTTTATTTGCCATGACTGCCTTAAGGCGCCTGCCTATAAGGTTAAAAAGGTCACACATTATACGAGTATGTCCATCGCCGTTCGCTTTCCCGAGTGTACGAGGGCTGCACATACAACTTGTACTAGATACGAGCCATTATGCCTGGCGCGTGAGACAAAACATCGTTCATAATAAGTTTAAATCTACCACAGTGTTTCTCTTTACTTCAACCGAAAACCTGGCCAATTAAAATAAAATATTGGTGGGACCTGGGACCCCTTATCTAGTTATCATTTCAATTTTAAAACGCGCAACCCTCATATGTTATTAACAAACTAAAAAAAACTTTCCAGTGCACAAGGATCCCTACGAGAATATCTACTGTGTAATCGACGGATACAAAGATTTCATTCTCATCCCTCCTACCGATCTACCCTTCATACCATATAAACGTTACTTGCAAGCAGAATTTAGCAGAAAGGATGATAACTGGGACATAGTGCCTGTTGACACAAATAGGAAGATTGAAGACTGTGGCGATATTGCTGAAGATGAGTTTGATGCTAGTAATGGTCTTCCTTGGATTTGTATTGGTGAGGAATTTGATTATATTTTTAAGATTTGTACAGGACCCTATTAATAAGAATTCTGTCCATCACCAGGCTGTATATTATGAACTGTGATAGCTATATATACAGTTGAAATTTTCATAGACGATGTATCTATGTTGCCGCTATATCGACAACAGTACTTAAAAAATCATCAAATGCGAGAGTGACTCGGGTACAGAGGGTTCTGTACAAAAAACGGCAAAAACCTCGTTTGTTCTATGGTAGCCCCCCTTTGTCTTCCCCTTTTTTTCTGATTTTTGAATGTTTTGAATTTTTTTATAGAAATACATCACCTGCAAAAATTTCAGCTCTCTAGCTAACACGGTTGCTGAGATATAGACTTATGACAGTCTCGTTTTTTACCCTTTGTGTACGACCATCAAAATTAAAATCAATAACTAAATAAAAACATAATTTTTTTCAGATCCTCTAAAGCCCGATTACGAACAATATCCGGAATACCAAAAAGCTCACAAGTTTCACATTAGATTAAACAAAGGCGATTGTCTATACCTCCCTAGTCTATGGTTCCACCACGTGACGCAGAGCCATGGCTGCATAGCGGTCAACTATTGGTATGATATGGAGTTCGATATAAAGTATTGTTACTTTAAGATGTTAGAAAAATTGTGTGAAAAGTATTGAAGCCTTCGATGAAAGACTATTTTCATAATGAATAGGTATTATTATCACAGACAATACAACTTAATAGACAACGCTTTCGTGAAGTCGTGAGAATATTGGTAATCGCTAAATAATTGGTGGGGAGAGATTGACTAGTTACTATTGGCTTTTCAAGGCCAGCCACGCCCTGACCATCACAGTCATCATAGACGTAGCATATTAATCCTAGATTCGATGTCAGAGCGAGATAAAAACAATAAAATCCGTCTAATTGACGTAAATATCGGTGAACATCTTAGACCATATAACACGGGACTAGCCTTTGCGAACCACCGCATACAAAAATATTCTGCCATTTTTCATACAAGTGAAGGGGGAAACACAAAGACATATAAAATTTCATTGCATTTAAAAATGTATTAATCGACAAACGCGTAATGGCTGTTGTGTGTTAATTGTTATTGTACAGTCAACTACAATGTAATGTACTAGTTTAATCATATAAAATGATGTACTGATGTACAGGCTTTTCATAAAGCCAAAAGACCAAATGGTCATGTGCAATGGCAGAAAACAATGCTTAAGTAAGGCGCATCCTGTGGTTGGATGATCTAAGGTGAACATACATAAAGAAAACATACAGACGAATTGAGAATTTCTTCCTTTTTTGAAGTCGGTTAAAAGGGGCGGGCCCGCCGGTTTGGTAGTCTCGGCACTTAACGTGGGTGAGTGTGTAAACCCAGTAAAGCGTTGTCTATTAGGTTGTATTGTCTGTGGGAATTATTCATGATTTAAGTGACACCTTCCCCGCAGGCGAAGCCATAACTGCCATAACAAAAAGTGAATTAACTGACCTGTAAGGTGCTTAGAGACAATTTTGAAAAGCAATTATAGTCCAATCCTGCCCGATCTGGCAATAATGTAAACATGTCATGTTTTGGTAATCATTGTCTAAGACAGATGAGTAGAAAAATATAGTATGACAAACTTTTTATTTTCTTTCCTGAGTAGGTATTTTAAATGAAAATAAACTGTCATAAAGAAGGTATTTTGGTGTCGAAATGATTGTAAGAACACTGTATGACTCCTGGATACTGGAATATAATCAGGGTGAATATTCAATTGCAAGTAACTATGGACATATAGGATCAAATGTGTTTGTTTACTTTTTTGCGCAAAGCTATTGAAATACAGTATACATACATAGTATGTTGACTCAATCAAAAATTTAATGTGAAAAAAATGTTGGTCTCGAGCAGGACTCGAACTTGCATTTTTGCTGTAAGGTGCTGCGCACATTGGTCTGGTGTCAGGCGCGGACACAATTCTGTTTCAATCAAATATCGTACCAAATACACGGCTTTAAGGTCGTTATTTGATCGAATTCAACGGCCCTCATCGAATGCACTATACTATAGCACGCTGTTTCGGCGTCCGCGTCCGATTCTAACGACCGTATTGCCGTGTATTTAGTACGGTATTTGATTGAAATATGTGTGCGAGCTTGAGTATAAGAGCAAGTAAATAAAGGTCCTACAACCCGTTACCTATAAGTTTACCGGTCGCCTCCCCTACTAAGCACCTACACCAGCCGCTCCTCTACGCCAGCGGCAAACTTAGAGAGAACGGGCTATACCTACCTATATTATACGAAAGGTGCATTTTGCGACTGCACCATGTAGGTGGGTAGTAAAAAAATGTATAATAATGAACTTATTTTGATTGTTAATAAAAACTATATTATTGTAGATATGTTATTTTATTTGACAGAACAATAGAAATATGGAAATAAATGTAAAAGATTGCTTCAGTGTGATGCACGAACATCTGTCGGAACCCTTCAATTTTATAGTCTGAAATGAGAAGTAAATGTAATTGGTTATTATCAGGAGTCTCTCAGGACGAAATTATTTATTTATTTAAAAACTTTATGCATAAATTAGTACAGAGGTGTGAACTTAATGCCGTAGGCATTTTTTTCCAGTCAACCTTAGGGTGATGCAGAGATAGGTAAGTTAAGGTAGGTGCTTATGTATTTTAGGTTTTTTTTTATATAAAGCTCGCCAAATAGACGTCGCCACCAGCCTGATGGAAAGCCGTGGCGCATCTAGCGATTGGGGGCCACTTCTGACAGTGGTCCTCAAGTTGGCGGCCCTGTGATGTGCCTCTTCACGCTCCTCTTGAAGAACCCGGGATTGTAAGATGAGGGAAATACGTGTGCGGGCAGGTAGTTCCATGTTTTTATAGTTCGACAGAGGAACGATCTTTTGAAAAGCTCTGTTCTGGCGAAGATGTATGAGTGGCATCTTTGCCCGGCACGCGTTGGTCGGGATCGGAAAAGAGAGGGTGGGATCCAGGTTGAAGAGTTCTTCAGAACATTTGCCGTGATGCATTCGGTAGAAGGCAGCCAAGGACGCTACGGTTCTTCGCTGCGACAACGCTTCGAGGCCTTCCGGCACCTCAGAACAAACAATAATTCGAATAGCACGTCTCTGCATAGCGTCAAGCGCGTCTAGTAAGTACCTACCTCGCGGAGGCATCCCAAAGGTGAGAACAGCATTCGACGCAAGTTTACAGATCACTGCAATTTATGTGTAAGAAGGTACGTATGATAGTGCATAGCCCTATTTCGGACATTCTATACTACCTAGAAGGTGTAATATGGCATAGAACTAAGGTATAAAGTCGGGCTAAAAATCCTAAAGAACACAGTTTAGATTAGAACATAGTTTTGTACCCACAATGTCTGATAATTATTACAAAAACCCTGCATAAGCTTTTGCACCTGAAATGGAGCGTGCTTACTTTGGGCATTCTACTCGAGGACCATTGTTAAAAGTCTTCATATGTCTTTCCTTATTTATCGAGAGCGGCGTCATTTGGGCGATAAATAATAAATAGTACCTAGCACTTTACAAAAACGTGTTAGTACCTACTATAAGTCGCCTCGCTGTAACAAGGTGCGTATGACAGTTGGCAGTATGACGTTGATATCTATCAGTACCACATTACTAGGGATGCGTCGATATGCAATTCATGTTTAGAATCCTACGATAAACGAGATAAATCACGTTCTGTTTATTATTGTTATGAAAATTATTGCTATATTTATTTTTGAATTAACTAAACAGATTAAGAAACCGGCCAAGTGAGCAGAGGTCTCCGTACCGAAAAACGACAAAAATACGTTTGTTGAATGGGAGCCCCCTTAAATATTATAATTTTTATGTTTTTAGTATTTGTTATTATAGCGGTAACAAAAACACATAATCTGTGAAAATTTCATCTCTTTAGCTATCACCGTTCATAAGGTACAGCCTATCAAAAGACCGGGTAACTTCGCAAGAAAAAGAGAAGGTAACCGAGAAGAGGAAAAATGTTAGTAATAATAACTCATTATTATACTTTTTACAATAAAAGGTGGAACTACGGACAATATACGTTTTGTTTTATCAAAATATCGACTATCCATCGTAGATGTATATAGTCCCATCACTAAAGACATCTTTGGTGTTACGTTATACTCAACAATTTGTTAATTTTTTCTTCCAAATTCATTTTATTTGTAGACTAGAATATTCTGGTTGAGTTTAATTTTATATACAACAGTGATTAACGATTTAATATATTATGAATGGGATGTAGCTGAAATACTAAGTTCATAATTGTAATTCACGGCAACTTTCAAGAGTGAAACGAAACGCGATCGACAACTGTCATACGCACCATGCTACACCGAGATGACTATAAAAAAGTAGTAAGTTATCAAACAGTAGGTACGTACTGCTCTTACCATTATATCTGGGTAGACATTAGACCTGGGCACAATGTAGTCCATCTTGCAGAGACCGTTGGGAGAGCAGACCCCCACCATGTTCCTCGTCACGCAGACGCCGCCTGGCGACCACGCGCGGAGGTAGGTCGCGTTACAGACGCCAGGAGCCGTGCATATCTTTATTGATACATTTGCTGTAACAATGTTCATTTAGGTTCACAGGAACTAAACTTTTTTTTTGTTCTAAAAAGTACGTTACTCGGTTGTAAACTACTAAAGTGTCCCAACAGAGGTTAGCCTTTGTTAAATTCCGCCAAGGACGATGAATTAGGTACTATTTTTGTATCTAACTGCAAGTGGTGCACATGTGAACTAACGGAAGATTTCATAGTAAAGAGAAGAAAAACTTGGATGTAAAATCTTGTACCTACCAACCCGTTTCAGCAGCGCGTGGGTACACAAATTAGACAGCACAGATGGAAACTACATACTAAATTCGCTGAGCTACGCACACATAGACACCGCTCACAAAGTTCACAGACACGAGGACAAAGATTTTCATAGGTAGTCTGCGATAATGATTTGTGCGCGAGAGTACGTAGCAGAGGGTAGGTGTGAAAAAGTAGGTACATACTTACATGAGATTTCCATCTGTACCTACTATCTAGTTTGTGGTGGGCAAGTAAGCTAAAATTGTCCTCCCTACGGACAAAAGTTTAGTAGGTACCTACGTATGGTTGCTCCATGGTTGATGAAGCAGACGAGTTTATTGAATAGAAACTGCGAATCAGCAAACGGTAAGATAGGACGTCCTCCTGTCAGACGGACCGACGGACGAAAGGTCCCAGGCAGTGACTGGATGCGGAAGGCGTAAGAGCGTGTGTTGTTGCGTATACTGGGAGAGAGAGAGCGCTCTTTGTCGCGCGCGATCGGAGCGCGTTGGATCGTCTGGCGTGGATTCGGCTAATTTAGAAGCAACAATCTTAACGTTCATAAGTGTCGCTAGACTCTCTAGTGACCTATATGGTTAAAGATATTTTCTTTCTCATTTGATAGTTGAACTGATAACTCAGTAATGAAACTTACGTCCTCGATATTCCGGGTCAGGCCAATCTTGAGGGAATGGAATCTTAGACGCTGCGATCGTTTCAAGCGCCGCCGTTTGCGCATCGACACACCGCGACGCCGTCAACTCCGTCGTGTTCCCGGTGTCAGTACTCCCCGGGAGTAAGCAGCATATGCCACACATTCCCATCTCGTTCAGTATATCTTTCTAAAAGATAAAATCCAAAATTGTAGGAAAAGTCTATGCTGTAGGTAAGTATGGCCTGTAGGTATGCTTAGACCATATAACACGGGACTAGCCTTTGCGAACCACCGCATACAAAAATATTCTGCCAGTTTTCATACAAGTGAAGGGGGAAACACAAAGACATATAAAATTTCATTGCATTTAAAAATGTATTAATCGACAAACGCATAATGGCTGTTGTGTGTTAATTGTTATTGTACAGTCAACTACAATGAAGTGTACTAGTTTAATCATATAAAATGATGTACTGATGTACAGGCTTTTTATAAAGCCAAAAGACCAAATGGTCATGTGCAATGGCAGAAAACAATGCTTACGTAAGGCGCATCCTGTGGTTAGATGATCTAAGCCTGTATGTAACGCACAAAGGTCACAACCGGTTGAAAGTAGGTACCTACCTAGGTATATGCCTTTTTGGTTGACTGTTGTGAAATCGACTTTAGGTATAATTTTGGGTAAAGCTAGTTTGAGAGACGACGAGTCACTACATTCTTAACTTAAACAAACTAAGGCTTCAGTACTTAAAGTCTACTTTATCAAAATGTCTACTGCCTAAAATGTCTACAGTACCAAATTGACCATAATGTCCATAATGTCTACTTTATCAATATACCCACATGTCTATCATGTCTATAATGGCAAAACAAATGAAGATCGAAAAAACAAATGAAGATCGTCAAAATAAATGAAAATTGAAAAAAACAAATGAAGATCGGCAAAATAAATGAAAATTGAAAAAAACAAATGAAGATCGGCTAAACAAATGACGATCGAAAACAAGTTGAAAAGGTCAAATTACTTGCAACCATATTTTGTAATCTAGATGCGAGTACCATTCAAAAAAATAGGTGCATGCAATTCTCGACCTTAATATCATTTTTTCAAAAATGTACTTTTAGGCGTCACTGCTCGTGGATAAGTAAAAAAAAATACATATTAAGCATTTTCATAAGGTCGACAATTGCTTGCACCTATTTTATTGAATGCTTATTGCATCTAGATATCAAAAAAATGCATCCAAGCAAATTTCGACCTTATGCGCATGCTTAATAACTATTTATTTTTTATATATTCGTGATCAGTGATGTCTATAAATTTATAAAAGCACATTTTTAGACAAGTGTCATTAAGGTCGAGAATTGCTTGTAATTTTTTTGAATGGTAATCGCATCTAGATTACAAAAAATATGCTGCAATAATTATTGACCTTGTCAACTTGTTTAGACTTTTGTTTTATTGATCTGAATATGTTTTTTTCGGTCGTCATTTGTTTATCCAACAGTCATTTGTTTTGTCGATTTGCATTTGTTTTGCTGATCTTCATTTGTTTCACCGATCTTCATTTGTTTTTTCGATTTTAATTTTTATTTTGCCGATCTTCATTTATTTTGAAAATTATTTAATATAATTTCTCTTTTATTTGTTTGTTTATAGTATATCTTATAATTTTGGTAGAGTGGTCATTTTGAGAAAGGCAGTAGTCATTATGAAAAAGTGGTCATTTTGATGAAGTGGACATTGTGGGAAAAGCAGTAGTCATTACGAAGATGTGGTCATTTTGATAAAGTGGTCATTTCAATAAAGTGGACTTTAAGTACTGAAGTCTAGATAAGTTTGTTCGCGTACAGTACACCAACCTACAATGGTATCACCCCCCCATCATAGAATATGGTATCGTTGCGAAAAATATCACAAGACCATAATGATGACGCACAATCATTGAGCGATTGCGACGCGACGGTCAACCTTGACAATGAAAGCGCTCTAAATTTCGGTTTCCACTGCAAGCTGAGCGAGCTTATATGAATCGTAAAAAGTCGTAATCGTCCAAAGTACCTACTTTATTGGGCTCGGCCAGCTCGCAGTGAAAACCGAGTATAATATATGAATGCTGTGTTCTATTCTGTGTACTAGGTACTCACCGATTCCTTATTCTTAACACACTGACATTCTCTAAGGCCAAGCCGCGCACATTCAGCTGCGTGGCAGGTCGCGTCAGGTAGGCACCTGCCTCCCAACCCACATCGGCACTCTGACATCTTCGCTTGTTCGCAAGTGCATTCTTGATCTTGCGTTCTGCAGTCCTGGAATTGCAGAACTTAGTTACTTTATTTGAAAAATTCATAGTGGGTCAATCTTGTCAATTTTTAACTAAAATGGTACGGTCAATATTTAAAACCAACATAAACCGCGGACTCAGTGTTCTGTAAACGATCACTGCAGTAAGCAACTTTCACTATGGCCGGTCCATGGATGGGTGACCATCCAAGTGATCACTTTGTGACATTTATTTGAGCGTTTCCGTGCTTCGGAAGGCACGTTAAGCCGTTGGTCCCGGTTGCCAGTAAAATGGCAGTCGTTAAGCTAAGTTGAAGGCCTTATTTCAACAGCACGCAGTCACAACCTGCGCCTGTCCATTTAAACACGGCAATACGGCTCACCACCTATTACGTGGGACAAATTATACAAAAGTGAAATGTAGGCATATAATATGCCTCTGCCTACCCCTTCGGGGATAAAGGCGTGATCATATGTATATGTATAAAAACAGCTTTAATATAATAGTTCAATCGGTCAATTCAACCATTCAACCGATCACCGTCCACTGTCAATAGGTACGTGTCTGTTAATAACTTTGGAAATGTGTTGTGTAGGTATTTGGCCTTACTGTTGTAGGTAGGTACGGCAAAACCATGTGACACGCAGAGATGGGAACAAATTATCGGACGCGTCCGTAAGTCGCGGCTGATACGGCCGGACGGTCGCCCGTTACCGCCCTCCTCTAGAAGCGGAGTAGGTGAAATTCCCTCACTTTCAGAGGGGCTCTCGAGAGTGGTGCGGTGCGGGCTAGTTTCTCCAGCTTCTAAGGGAGATCATTCCTATCAGAGGCTACTATACGCCACGTCACGCCTTTATCAGAGCCAGAGAGATATTAAAGGATCACATTTCACTATACCTATACCTAGTTCTTTTTAATCCCACGTAATAGGTGGTTGTTTATAACGGTGTTGAAATAACCTACTGTTGATTTTTCTTTTGATTATACCACTGGCGGCAGACAAGCTTACGTCCCCCCCTGATAGACTAAAAATTTTCAAGATACCCATATATGGCCCAATAACAACCATCGTGTTCCTGGCAACCGGGATTAGTGGCTTAACGTGCCTTCAGAAGCACTGAATCCATATGAAATGTGTTTATTAATCCTTATCACTGATTATTGACTATTGAACAGGTACACGTGGTAGGGGTCACCCTCGGCGTACGCATGGCAATCAAATTGATGACCTATTGGAAAAAGGCCAGGGCAAGAGTACCCTTAACCGACGAGCGTGTATGAAAGCACTTATGAAAGTAAAAGAAGCGAAAGTGGTATGCCAGGATCGTAGCAAGTGGAAAGCCATAGTCTCTGCCTACCCCGATGGGAAATATGTATGTATGTATGTATGAACAGGTACAACTGCTTAAACGTAGCCTCTGCCTAACCTTCGGAGGTAAGGGCGTGATTATAGGTACGTATGTAGTGTGTGTACCTAAGTATCTACGTAATTCCATGCGTCACAATTTAAAAATAGAAATGGTTTAACTTTGACAATGACACTTTTGAAAGGTCTATATTAACCAAGGTCAAGAGATGTTTATTTAACTGAAAACATCCACCCAGTGAAAGCGGCAAGAAAATGTCGGATGTTTACTTAAATACAATAACGATATCTACACTTTCCGAGGGCACGTTTAATGTACATTTATTATGATTTGTCACGTATTCAGACTTTGTAGACACGAAATTCGTCTGAAGTTCGCCAAATATTTGGTCTAAATTGATAACGTTTTCAAAGGGACTACCTAATTTATTTTAAGTCGTGAATTGTCTGGGAGCTTTTCGAAATTCGAATTGAGTCGTGAATTTACTAGACTTATAGGCTCTTTAAAATTCAATGCTAAAATATTGAAATTGCTGTTTAGAATTGGGCTGAGTTCATCGTAGTTGCTACTTTGATGTACGTAAATTTGTAAATTAAAACTTATTTTTGTAAATTATAACATGTGCATATCGTTGCTTGCGAAAGTGGTCAACGTAGCCTATGTCAGCAGTAACAGGGGTATCCTTCTAAGGCGCTCTTTGAAAATTACTGCAGACATTTTTCTTCATCCCTCATCGTCGCGTGGGAGCCTACCATAGAACGACCCTGTACTTTTTTTTTTTTTTTTAAAGGCTACAACAACAATAAACTTTATTGATTTTCTCTCACATAACATCTTACATGGGTAATACTTAGGTAGGTACATTTTCCTCAATAGCAATAAGATATGTGAGAGACTGGCATCTGTACTAGGAAAACCTGTGTGACAGACTACCAGCCTCTCCGGACTCTGAACATGTGGCATTAGGTTAGGTACCTTTTATATCATGCTAACAATCAATTTACACATAAGAAATATAAATCCATGCCTACACATATATCATAATATGTATGGTGTATATATATATATATATATATACAACACGTATATACATACCATTATAAAGTAAAATATCATGTGAATGTGTGTGTGTGTGTGTGTGTGTGTGTGTGTGTGTGTGTGTGTGTGTGTGTGTGTGTGTGTGTGTGTGTGTGTGTGCATGCGTGTGGGGATGGGAGAAGTAGGTGTAATTGGGTAGTTTATACGACTACATTAAGCAAACTCTCTGTATCCTCATAGCTCAACGATTTGAGCCAGTCAGAGATAGTTTTCTTACACTTGTATCTTGTAAGAGGACAAATGGTAAGAATCTTGTTGATTTTATTATATAAGTAAACGCTCAGAAAACCATAAAATTTTCTTGAGTAACTTGTGTTCCAGTGTTGCACAGGGTAACAAACCTTATGTTTTAGCCGCTTATTTTTGTTGTTTTCAGGATCGTATACAACTGAAGAGTGCTGTCTGATAACTAAGAGTAAAATGAATAATTGTCTAACTGTTAGAACATTCCACAGTTTATATAATTCCTCGGTCGGAAATCTGTAGGGCAAGGACAGACCAACCTTTAAAACCGCTCTTTGAGCTCGTTCTGCCTGCAATAAGTAATCCTTGCATGCTTCTCCCGATACAGTAATACAATAGCCCAGAATGGACTGACACAGCGCCATATAGACCGTTCTGACTACTGATCTGTCAGCAACATGACGCAGTTGTTTGAAGATGAAAATAAGCTTACGCGTTCTAGATGCCAGTAGGTCCAAGTGAAGCTTGAAATTTAGTGATGAATCTATTAGGACTCCAAGATACTTGACACTAAGTGCTCCTTCCAAAGGCGTACAAGAACAAGGGTCACGCGCTAAACAAGTATGGGCTATTATAATAGACTGGTTGACATGTGTCTCTAGTGGTGAACCTCTTTTGGAAAAAGGCACGTATTTAGTTTTTTCAACGTTGAGTGTTAGTCCATTTCTCCTAAGCCAGGAAGACACCGTGTTAAAACCAACCTGAGCAGCGTCATAAACCCCTTCCCAACCATCACTATCAAAAATTAAAGCAGTGTCATCAGCGAAAGTAACGATTTTACCGTTTAATAATTTTAAATTACACAGGTCGTTTATAAACGCAAGGAACAACGTAGGGCCCAGCACACTTCCCTGTGGGACACCATGGGACAGTGGCAAGTCATCACTAACGACATCTCCAACTCTCACTCTCTGTTTTCTGCCAGTCAAATAGCTTTTGAACAATTTGAGCTGGATGTTTCGAATTCCCAACCTCTCCAACTTGTCAATCAGCAATGCAGAAGGCACTGTATCAAAAGCTTTTTTTATATCTAGAAATATTGCTATCACTTTTTTTTAGAGTCAAGTTTGGAGACTATGTGATCTACCAGTTCATGGACTGCATCTGAAGTTGATGAGCCCACCCTAAAGCCAAATTGGGAGCTAGATAAGAGATTTTTAGTTTCTAAATATTTTACTAAGCGATTATTTAATAGTTTTTCAGCAATTTTAGAAAGAGTAGAAAGAATAGATATTGGTCTGTAATTGTTTACGTTTTCCCTGTCACCACTCTTGTGAACAGGTATTACTTCAGCAAGTTTAAACTGATTGGGAAAAACGCCTGTAGTGAACATTAAGTTAAATATATATGTTAGAGGTGAAATTAATCCATGATGATAACGTTTAAGAAAGACTCCGGAAATATTATCACGTCCAAAGGCTTAATCTTTTTTTAAATTTTAAATAATGTTCCGTACCTCAGACTCGTCAGTGGGTATCAAGGCAAAAGAAAATGGGCATGAATTTTGATGTAATGGATTGATCAAGGAGTTCGGATCGTTCTGATTATTAGAATTCAAAACACTTGCAGCAAGATTCTGACCGACAGATGCAAAGAAATGATTTACGCTATTTATAGAGTTGGTAGGATTGGTTTTGGAAACAAGCTCAGTTGCAGGATTACTCGATTTGTTAGAATAGGTTACTTGTTTTATGGTATCCCATAGCTTTTTGTTATTTTTAGCTCTAACAGCTTCATTTATTATTTTATTGTCATAGTCGCCTTTTAACTTTTTCAGGAGCTTGTTACAATAATTTCTATATCTTACATATATATTACCCTATTTATGTCACTAGTTATATCCTTTTTATATTTCTTATGGAGTTTGTCACGGTTCCGCACACACTTTAATAAGCCAACCGTTATCCAGGGCTTTTTTATCCTCCTTCGACAAGGAACCTTGGAAGTTACAGTATTGACTTGAATTTTAGAGTTAAGAATAAAAGTAAGACGAGAAGTTGCTATATTAACATTTGTAGTTTCGTATATTGAATTATAATTAACATTTTGCATATCAATATCCAGAGTTGAATAATTTGTCTTTTTAATAATTTTAGGTTCATAGGATAGACAAGTGCGCTCCAAAAACAGTATTGTGGCATTATGATCGGTAATTGTGGTAGGTACTCACAACATAGGAGAAGACTGGTTGCTTAGTTTTTAGTACAAAGTGATCCAAACATGTTTTAAAATGCGTAGGTATTTGATAAGCCGGTAGCATACTATGGTAGGCTAATAGGTTTAAATAGGTTGATGCATTTGTTTCTTTAGTATCAGGCATAATATTTATATTAATGTCTCCAGAAATAATGATGTTTGGATACCTCAAATTCCCTAAAACGGTGTCGAGTGAGGACAAAAAAGGTTCTATATCATAGGCGGGAGGTCTGTAGACTGCAATTATACAAGTAAATCGATCTACTTCTATTTGTAGGCAGTTTGCATTTTGTACCTCGGGTTCAATTATATTTACATGTATGTTATTCTTATAATATACTACGACACCTTCATTTTGGGTTAAATTAATGTTATTTTTAGCAAAGTTATAACCATCTATAGTAGGGATATGATGAGTGTGTGGTAACCAACATTCAGTCAGAATAATAAAGTCCCAATCAGTTTTAGACCTCTCTATGAGAGTTAAGAAGCGAGATCCTATGTTGCAAGACACACTTCGAATATTCTGATGAATTATTTTTAAGGTAGACTTTGGAGACTTCACTAGTCTAGGACACTCTTCTATTTCACAAATGGAAGATTGTGCAACCGTAAATTGATCAAGGTTATCATTTAAAACATTTGAATTATCGAATTTTACGGAAACAGAATGAATTGTTGAAATAGGAGGTGAGTAGTGAGGTGCGTGAAAAAATTGTGACTAAGAATAAGGATGGTGCTGTGGGGTAATAGGTCTCCACAATAGGATGATTGTATGTATTCAGATAGTGTAATCGTATTAAGCTTATGTTGCAGCATTAGTATATTATAGTTTTCGTTCAAAATCCAGTTGAAATTAAAACAGTGTACTCTAGTTAGGTTTGTCCGATATGAGCATAAATAAAGGATGTAACAATAATTAAGATATATTTTTATATGGCTTACTTGGGTATAAATTAAGTAGTAGTAATATAATGTAACATGATGAGGCAGATTATAAGATATACCTATAACATTTTTTTATATTGTGTAATTTTGTAATAACTATGTAGTAGTAGGTATCGTAGGTCATGCATAGGTATGTGTGTGAAAATGTGTGTGTAAATAGAGATAATGTGTATATACATGCCAGAACAGTTTTTGTAGCGTTATCAGTAGTGGCAGAGAAAGCTACTTCACATAGTGTTTCTGTATAATCAGTATCTTATTCACTATTGGGGCTCTACCAAATCTTTCGGGGCACGAAACAGCCTCAGCGGTAAGGCGCTGTGAAAACGACGGTGCGGGCCGGGCCGGTCAATTTCACCGCGAACGATAGCGCTAAACGAATCCAATACTACCAACGCACATGAAGGGCAAAAATACCGCGCCGCTGGTGCCCGCCGGACCCACATTTTCGTGGTGCGGGCAGTCGCGGGCATCGACGGGCAGACGCGGTCTTTATTACGTACAAAAAGACCGCGTCGAAAGGGCCGCGTCTGCCCCGTCTCGTCCGCTAAGCGCCTAAGTGGTGCGGCTGCTGAATAACGGCCGAGGTCAAGGAGAGAAAAAACTTGAAGCTAGAGATGTATATAGACTGTTTTAGAAAATATAGCAGCGATCTTGAATCCTTTCGTAATCAAGCAACACAAATTTTCTTTCAGCCCTTTCGACCTTTTCAGCACTTCCTTTTACTATTTTAGTAAGATACAGGCGTAAAATAAATGTCTAATTACTAACAATACCAGACTTAACCAGGTCTGCTAGTCGGCACTTGGGGGTGCAGCATAGACCTTGGGAGGGGTGGCACATCGCTGTGGGCGCTACAGAGCAACCTTCTTTGTGTAGAGTGCTGGAAGAAAGTATTAAATACCTAAATATGTATATCAAAACTTTTGGAGATTGTCACAAAATGCCATCTAAGCCTACACAAGCATTCTGGGACGTCCTTCCGAGGGCTTCCCCGGGGCTCCCAACCACAGGCTGTTGGGCGTGACGTGAGGTTTTTTAGTCGGTAGGAGTCTGGCATGACATCCATGAGGATTTTCCCTCACGTTAAACAAAAAAAAGAAAAAAGCCTACTTAAGCTTGTGCTATCGAATCTAGAAGACTGATTCTGAAACGTTTACTATGTTTTTTAAGTGCCATATGCCTATGGGCGGGAGTCCCGTGTATGCCCTCGGAGAAGAATAACGCCAGGGTGAGAGAACTCGGGAGAGTGATTTCTCTCCCGCTCCCTTCCCGCAATTCCTTATTTCCTCACTCAACTAATGAGCATATTACGTAACCCCCATATTCTCCTCTATACTACCCTCTGCGAAAAATCGATATATTACTAGCTGTTCCCCGCGGTTTCGACAGCATAGAAGTCGTTATCGCGTAAAATCATAACCCTCCTTTTGCGCAGTTGGCTAAAAAGTAGCCTATGAAATTTGGTATAGGGATAGTTCGAGGCCCTGGGAATCCTTCCTATTTCATCTCAATCGCTCCAGCCGAGCCGTTTAGGCGTGGAAGCGTAACAGACAGACAGACAGAGTTACTTTCGCATTTATAATATTAGTAGGGTTTTACGACAGGTGACTCTTGGTCCGGTTCATTTTTGGTGCAAAGGCTGGCCGTTGCAATCCAGCATGGAAACGCAGCAAGAAGTGTGATGGGCACCTTTGCGCCGGGAGTGGTAAAGGGCGAGTTTTTGAGTAGTTTGCAAGATTTTATAATGTTAATGTGACTATTTATATGTTAATAAATTCTGTTTCATCCACATTTCCATAGGGTATACAGATTTTACAACATGACTTACCCTTCTTTGTAAATGAGAGCACCGCCGCCTCTCGGAGTACAGCAGGGATCTTTGTGAATACACTGCGAAGGTAGACCGCAGTCACATGATTCTCCCTGTTCCACAATACCTAAATATGGAAAGACTTCTTGAACTATATTTGTAGATAGAATAATCTATTATATAAAAATAAGTCGGGTTTTCCTTCCTGACGCTATAACTCCAGAACACACGAACCGATTTCCACGGTTTTGCATTCGTTGGAAAGGTCTCGGGCTCCGTGAGGTTTATAGCAAAGAAAATTCATGAAAAATTTTAACAGAAAAGCGGGAAAATCATTTTTCACATACAGCGCCATCGCGGGCGAAGCTGCGGGCATCAGCTAGTGCCTCATATAACTTCTCCGTGATTTAATAAACTTTAAATTCCCATTCTAACAAGTTTTAAACATTTTTAAATGAAAATCACCCTAGAAAGGAGGTTTCTTTCGCAGGTGCTTCGATTGTGGAATAAAAGATCCTGCTCCGAACGTCTACAGCACAATTGGGTTCTTGAAAAGGGGTCTTCGAACGGTTTTGCTGTATGGTACGGCTACGGACACATTCGATCAGATGGGTCATTGTTTGTCTACTTACACCAATCTAGTTATATTAAAAATACAACTATGTCACATATTGAATAACGGCACTTGTACTGTTCCACAACATTTATTTATTTTACACCTGACCGGTTTCGCCTTTCGGCATCTTCAAAGGCAAATGAATATATATTTACCACTACATCACTTAATTACTCGTAAACAAAATAATAACATATAAATGAACACTACATCCTTCTACTACACGTAAACTAGTTTACGTGTAGTATAATATGTTACGGCTAATACCCGAAGTGCGGCTGCACCTAGTTTTAGCCGGTTAGAACTAGGTGTAGCCACTTACTCTTGGTTAAACCTAGTACGAGCCGATTGTTTTCGGGTAAAACTAGGTCTAGCCTTCATCATGCCGGCTACAACTAGGACATGAAACTGTAAGGGGAAATGGGGGCGTACACTATGTCTATGCCTGCCTATCCCTTCCCCCTAGTATCAGTAGTCCGATTAAATAGTCCGATGATCGAACTACTGATACTTTTTCGACTCAGTAGTCCGATGATGCAGATGATTATAAATCATCGGACTACTGAGTCTTTTGGTCTGATTCGACATTCCGGCATACGAAATGGATGCAGTAGTATTCACATTTGTTTTCCATATTTATTTTTTCCAACATGCTTATTTTGACATTCGACATTCCGAAATAAGAAATGGATGCAGTAGTATTAACATTTGTTTTGTATTCTTTTAACATGCTATTTTTTTATAAAATTGCTTAATATTTAGCATGTGGGAAAAAATAATTTGCAAAACGAATGTTATAGTACTGCATTCATTTCTTATTTCGTAATGTTGAATCGGACTAAAAGACTCAGTAGTCCGATGATTTATGATCATCTGCATCATCGGACTACTGAGCCGGAAAAGTCTCAGTAGTTCGATCATCGGACTATTTAATCGGACTACTGATACTAGTAGATCCCTTCGGGGTGACTATATGTATGTATAGCACAACTTACCATTACCACAATACGGAACATCCTCCTCCAGAAGACAATAGCTCATGCTGCTAAGAGTTGCAGCAATAAGACGTTTGCTGCACAGTGAGAACTCAAAGTTCATTCCGCTCTCTGCCGTTGAAGACTGCGAGCCCATCAAGTAGCCACGGCATTCTGGGTTTGGAAAGTTATCGTCGTGATGTGCTCCGAAACTATGACCTGAAGAAGAAAACTGAATCAGTCCAATAGAGATACTTCGATCTGTCCATTTTGATTAGTCTGAATTACCTAAAATGATAAAGATCGCCCGCCAGGTCTTCCGATGAAATCGAAATGGAAAGCAAATAAGTGCCAACATCACAACATAGGTACACAAGCGATACTCGTCTGCATCCTTCCGAGGGCTTACCCGCGGCTCCCAACCGTAGGCTGTTGATATTTTCAGTAGGATACGTGGGGTTTTTAGTCGATAGGAGTCCCGCATAGTCCTAAGCCTGTAGGTTTTCCCCACGTGGGGAAAAATGCGGGGCACCTGCTGGCTAACATACGAGTCGCCTAATTAAGTGAGGAGCAAGCAACTCATGTCCATGAAACAGAGACATGGACATGAGTTGCTTGCTCCTCACTTAATTAGGCGCGATTGTAAATGTCGCTTGTGTAGACAAAATTGTTAATCTTTATTGCATGACAAACGAATGTACTAAGACTATTTGAAAAGAGTGGCCGTGAGTTTTCTTGCCAGGTTCTTCCTCACAGGCTCTACCTATTGCATTGCGAATCTGGCAGTAAATGTAAATGTAGAAGCAAAAATTTTGACGTTCATAAGTGTTACTTTGTAACCTAAATGAATAAAGATATTTTCATTCATTTTCATTTCATTCATTCATTCATTCAGTAAATAAAATAAAATTTATTCCCTTTGAAATTTTTAAAAAATTATTTAGATTTGTCAAAATTTTTGTGACTCTACCGGGGGTTCGGAAATGCTACAGACTGAGAAGAACACCCCAAGAAACTCAGTCCGGTCCCTCTTAATTCATCTTAGTATCTAATACAGTTCTTTTTTAATGTAGAAAGGAGCAATTCGTGTCACTGCCAGGCAGCCTTGTCTTCTAGAAAGTCTTTAATGCTATAATAAGCTTTCTGGCACAATTTAAGTTTTATTAGTTTTTTAAATTTATTAACTGACAAACCTGTTACGGCTGTCGTCAATGTATTGTACATTCGAATACAATTGCCCGCAAAAGAATTGCTTATTTTATTAAGCCTAAATCTAGGTACAGCCAATTTATTCTTATTTCTTAAGTTTAGGTTATGGATATCACTATTTTTAATAAATTCACTATTATTTTTATGAGTATATAATAAGTTTTCATATATGTACTGTGAATACACAGTAAGGATGTTGATATCCTTAAACTTTTCTCTTAATGACTCCCGAAACCCCATACCATAGATAGCCCGGACAGCCCTTTTCTGCAACACAAAGATACATTCGATGTCGGCAGCGTTACCCCATAATAGTATGCCATAGGTCATGACACTGTGGAAATAGCTAAAGTAGACAAGACGCGCTGTTTTAATGTCTGTCAGTTGTCGGATCTTTTTAACGGCATAGGCTGCAGAGCTCAGTCTGCCTGAGACTTTCTCGATATGAGGCCCCCACTGCAAGTTGGAGTCTAACTTTATGCCCAGAAAGACAGTTTCATCGACCAATTCTACTTGATCATCCCTAATCCTAATACTGGAGTTAACGAGCCTAACATTTGGCAAGGTGAATCTAATACATTTTGTTTTAGTTTCATTTAACAATAAATTATTTGCGTTAAACCAGTGGACTACCCTAGAGAGGGCATTGTTTACTTCGTCAAGATTGCGTTGTCCACGTTCAACTTTAAATATTAAAGATGTGTCATCAGCAAACAAAACTACCTCGTGATCGTCTCTTATAAGGTGAGGGAGATCATTTATGTACACTAAAAATAGAAAAGGTCCCAGAATTGAACCCTGAGGCACCCCCATTGTTACAGCAG
Source organism: Miltochrista miniata (assembly GCA_933228765.1). Lineage (NCBI taxonomy): Eukaryota > Metazoa > Arthropoda > Insecta > Lepidoptera > Erebidae > Miltochrista > Miltochrista miniata. The sequence goes on from OW121769.1 coordinate 13,099,172, forward strand.
ACCCATGTGACTGTTTACCATTTATAACTACTCTCTGTACTCTATCTCTTAGGTAAGAACTAATTAAATCCAAGGCCGTCCCCTGGATCCCATAATGATCAAGTTTTTGAATTAAAGTCTGATGCTGGACGCAATCAAAGGCCTTAGATAAGTCGCAGAATATACCATAAGCATCATACGACTCCTCCCAGGCCTCATATATACACTCTAATAATTTGATTCCAGCATCCGTGGTAGACCGACCGCGCGTGAAACCGAATTGTTTAGTATGGAATAGTTTATTTGTATTAAAATGATTTTGCATTTGATTAAGCATTACCTTTTCAAAGATTTTACTAAACGTGGGTAGTACAGAAATAGGACGAAAATTGGACGGATCCGAGGTGCTACCCGATTTAAACAGAGGAGTTATTTTACTAAACTTCATTAAGTCAGGAAACACACCACTATCAACACAATTATTAAATATTATTGATAATTCAGGAGCAACCATTTCAATTAACGAATTAACTAAATGTACAGAAATTCCCCAGAGGTCAGCCGTTTTCTTAACATTTAAAGATTTGAAAGTTTTTATGATAGTGTGTATACTAATTTTACTGAATTTGAATATTTCATTACAGCAAGGAACATTTGCTTTTAACAAGGATTCTGCTATTGGGGTAGAAGAACCTAGGGCTCTGGTCAAATCTACTGGTATTCGAGAGAAAAAATGTTCAAATTCGTTAGCGACTTCGGCATCTGTTGTAATGATGTTACCATTCACTTTAAGTTTAAAATTATTATCATTTGATTTTGCTTGGCCTCTTTCTGCGTTAATTATTTTCCAAGTAGATTTAACTTTGTCTACACTATTGATAATTTTATTACTTATATACTTTCTTTTGGCCGCTAAGCAGTCTGCTTTAAACTTTTTTGAATAAGTTTTAACATAATTTAGAAATTCATCTGTTCTATTAAGCTGTCTTTCTGAGTATAGTTCATACAGTTTTTGTCTACTTTTATGTATATCCTCAGTGGCCCATTCACTGAAGGCTGGCCTGTCTCCGATTGTGACTTCCTTAGACTTGAATATGGAGTTGAACTCATTGTAAAAGGAATCAAAAAATAACTTATACATTACATTTGAATCTAAGCCAGTGTCTAAAAATGGAAATTTATTGCAAAGTCCAACTCGCATACGTTCCAAGCGGTCACTAGTTACTGGTCTACATAATATTTTACGTCTTTTAACTTTTTCTCTTGTGATCTTGAAAGATGCTATTTGCCCAGTATGATCTGATTTTATCTTATTTATAATACTCTTACTTTCTGGCAACATATCACTGTATATATTGTCCAGACAAGTAGCGGTTGTATCACAATATCTAGTAGGCTCTAAAAATAAGTTAGAGAGATTGTGTGATTTAAATAAATTTAAGATATCATTGGTCTGACGTGTATTTATAAGTATATTAACATTAAAATCACCGCACACTATTAGGTGTTTATTAGTTTTTCCAAGTTTAAATAGCACTTTATCCATTACTTCCTCAAACTCACTAAAGGGTGAGACTCCAGGTTTATATACGCATATTACTATGAATTGCTCCAATTCTACGCACGATATTTCAACTGTACACTCTACAGAGAGGGACACAACATCTTTCCGTTCCTTATACTTTAACTTCTTATTTAATAAAATCAACGAACCCCTCCGTGTTGTGTTGACCCTGCAGAACGCACTACCAACCCGGTGACTACTGAAGCTGAACATGAGCTCATACTCCTTACAATTTCAATATTTTCTGAGCTCATGAACAGCTCCAATTCAAACTCTTTGACCTGCGTTAATGTTGCTATATTATAATGCACCAGGCTGAAACAATTTACATTTTTTAAATTAGTTTTGTTCGGAGGACAGTTTCCGATATAGTTATGATTTGCAATTAAATTCAACTCTATCAATTTACAATTTTGGCTAGAAGGTAAATCCTCTGTTATCCCAGAGTTGAGTTTTGGAGGAGAGGACGACAACTAATTCTTGTCTTGCCATATCCATGTTAAAGATGCCCAGCTTACGACAGCGAGGGGCTATCTTATTTTAACGGAAGGATAATCCTACAGGGAAGCTATTCCGGACTCTTACCGACTAAAAACCACACGTATCCTACCTAACAGCCTACAGTTGAGAGCTCCGGATAAGCCCTCGGAAGGATGTCCCCAGGACTCCCAAACATCAAGGGGCTAAATAATTTCCTTCTCCTACAAAAATTGGGAGCTATAGGTCCAGTAGTGGACTGCCAATAACTGATCCGAAATAGGTCTTCCAATCTTTAACTTGATCCTTATGCTTCATTGATCTATCAATTCATCTACTAGTCTATTAAAATGACTATCAAAGATTAGATTACCCATCTCGTGCGCAAGTGTGAGCGCAGCAATCCTCTCAGGCACTCTGGCTGTATCTTCTGTAGTAGCGTGAGCTATGGCCAAGGTGTTAAAGGAGCGTCCATACGCGCGTCTGTCGCAGAGACCTCCAGCTGCTCCCCCCATTCCACCGCCGAGAGATGTGAAACTGGAGACAAAGAAAATGGGAATAAATAATGAGGATGACTTCATAAATTTTTACAAGTCTTTTTATTACATGCAATGTTATTGGTATAGGTATGTTTATCTTCAAATCTTGCGACCTCTCGCTCATAATTATCGCTGCATAATTTGGTAATTGTCCGCGATTCATGACTGTGACAATTGTATGACTCTATTTATTGTTTTATTTTACTAGATAGCAAGTTTCACATATAGGTGTAGTTTCACAAATGTAAAAATTCTACCCTAATACTGGCTAAACGCACACCTAACGTGAATATTCAAAGTTGATCCCGGCTACCAGTGGAACACATGAAAGCATAAAAAGATGAGCGAATTGAACCGATTGAATAATTTAAAACACAACGCTTGCAAACTCTCTAGTGAGTGAGCCCCTCTTTAAACATTAAGAGACGTCATTTTTTATGAAATTAGGACCTTCTGTACGATTGACATCCTGCCCCGCTGACGAATAGGTCCTACCTAGGTACCTACAATAATAACTACAAAACAAAACAGCCTATCAGTCTGTATTTTCTATTTATAAAAATGGAGGAACCTTTTTTCGTGCGAGTAAAGTCAATGTCACCGCACCTTATACACATACGCAATCTAGACGGGTTCTGGTTAGTACACAAAGAGGTCGTTAGAACCCCATTAAGAACGTCGTATCCCTAATGAACAGCTCTGTTACTTGTTGCTGTAAGCGGATCGAACGACAGACTTATTGCAAAAAGTGTACATTTTGATTTCTGAGTTCGAACTATTTTTAGATCCAAAAAAATAAAATGTTAGACAAGTGTTACTTAAGTAATTTGATTGAAAACCCCCGATTCTGAGACTGTTATTAAATAGAAAGCACAAACGTAGTACGAATTTATTCTGTTATCTTCTAAGAAGGTGGGTATCCCGCAGACTACCTGATGCATCCAGCCACTTCCAGGTTACCATGTCGAGCAAAAACCTTCAAAGTAACAGTGTATCACATTTTTGATGAATCAGTCAATGAATACAAAGCAAAATCATTACCACCAGTTCGGAACGCGGCCCGCTTGAGAAGAACTGGCAAGAAACTCGGCGGCTACTCTCTACACAGATAAAATTTATAGCACCCTCGTATTTCGTCGAGGGTCAAAAAGTAAACACAGATATCTTACCTCAAACCTAAAGTGCGATTCTGAAAAGCGTGTCCCGAAAACGCAACACCAAGGCAGACTTCAGACAGGCGTCGCAGCCGGGCAAATCTCATTAGGTAGTTGCGTCCGTTGATCGCCTTCGTCGTCAGTAGATCACCGAAAACCCTCATGTTTGTCTCGCTTGAAGTCAGGACTAGGATGTATTTCACCGAAAATCCTAGACAAAAGAAATATAGTTACATTACCAGCAACAGTGACTTCAGAATATGGAGTGAAATGTGTAGCCCAGACACTAGTGACAAAAATTAGGGAACAGTCTGGCAACGTCGCGTTATTAAAACGGCCCGCTGCAAAAATCGTGAGGTCTTCGTAAATTAGCTTAGGACACGGAGTAGGTACCCCTACCCTCCAGATAGTTACATATATATAGTCACGTTTTTACCACCAAAGGGGTAGGCAGTGGCGTAATATACGCCCACATAACAACCTATAGTTTTGACACATACGTTACTGAAATTTTTATACTGCATGGCCTTCAACTTGAGTTTATTTCAACGATTGCCATGTTTCTCGCACTCGGGACCAACGATTTAACGTCCCTTCCGAAGCACGGAAATATAACAGATTAGTAATGATTGGACATTCTCGAAGTTGCCTCAAGAAAAGATGGAAAGATTGTGTAAGGAAGGAAGGATGTGAAAGAAGTGAATGATGAGATGACGAGTAATAGGGAGGAATGTAATGGAAGTAGAAGATATATTGCGCTGACTCGAAATAAATTGGCACGACGCGACGGTTGGAAAATTATGTTGACGAGGCGTCCTTAAGACTTGCAGCAAATCATAAGTAATTTTACAATCATAATCTAACCGGATAGGACATTAAATCAATGTAACATCATCTATTCTCCCAAGCCCTTGTCTATAGATGCGAATATAGGCCACTTTCCCACTGCAGTGCAAAATCGTATAAACAGTAATGAGAAAAGGAAATGCCGTTCATACCCACAACACTCATAGTTAGTTCGGTACCTAATCTTAGTTGGAAAACAATAATGAATTCGAAATGCGTCAATGTACTTCCGAGAAAAAACATTCTTTGACATTCAACAAGTATTGCGTATTTTAAAGTCTACTATTCTTAATAACTGATTATAGTGCACTTCTTTTGAATATTATTGCATAGCACAAAAAGATAAAGGCGGGAAAAGAATCCACGTAACTGATAGCAGTCGGCGAGATGAATGAAAATAATTGAATGATGAAAGAGTTTGCGCGCGAAATCGGAGACATGCGGACTACTCCGTTGAAAATTTTCCAAAATTAGTGTGTTTCGAGTGTTTTATGAGTAAAAGTGGTGGATTTTTAAGCATAAAAGTTCGACAAAGTGCACAAGTGTTGGAAAGTGATAAAACGCAGTGAAACGTGACTCTTCCATTTCTCGACAAACTCCAGAGACACTTTTAGTAAAGTACCACCGCTTTACTAGAGAAGACTGACTTTGACTTAGGGCTGCACTTGACTTTGACCAGACTTAGAGGACGAGGACTGTGACTTGAAAAATGAAGATATAATAAATGTAAGACTAGGCTGTATGGCTCAAATTGCCTTTGCCTATCCGAAAATGGATAAATAAAACTACTACTACTGAATGATGAAACTAATTTATGACGTAAAATAAAACATGTCGGCAAAGAACGTAGTGGCATTAGACTTTAAGTTCTTTGGTCACGATGAAGCTGTCGTAAGGAGCTGACAGTGGTCACTTTCACTTACTGCCTTATCGCTGATTAGTGGTAGGTAGTAGCTTCAAACAACACGTAGTTGTTTGAAGCTACTACCTAGGTATTACCCCAACGATTTTGATTTGGCAACATTTTGACAATATAGGCAGCATGAAAACTATTAGTTTAGCTCAAGACATTTTTAAAAAGTTGTTCCAATATTTTTTTAAACTTACCTATGTTGTCAGGGACCCCATCTTCATTGAAATCAGCGTTTCTAAATATGATGTCAGCTTGCGCGATGGCATGCATCATCCTGCGAACGACATGGTTCAGGCTGGAGTTGGCATCTTTCTCGTAGAACTCTTTATCAGCCAACAGCAGTAAGTCACAGATCCTTGCTCGAGCCACACCGGGAACTTTTGCACGATTTTCGATACTGAAGGGGAAGTATCCTATCGATCGCGGAAAGATGGAGCGGCGGTCCTAAAAATGAATGCAGATTGTTATTTTTTTTAAACTTAAGTAGTCTGCCTTGTATCTATATATAGATACAGTTATGTCGTATGAATTAACATGTGATGCTCAGCATCTTTGAACTTCGAAAGTAAGAATAGACTTGGCGCTCAAAGAACCTTGCTTGTCGTCTTGAGGCCACACTCACTGCAGGTTAGCCTGAAGACGACTAGCGAGTTAAGTTGAGGAAAGAAAGAAGAATACCATCGCTGTAGTCACCACGATGATCATAATTACAAAACCTACAATGTGATGTGACGGCCGTTGTACTGTAAAGCCAAAGCCATCACTAAAATAAGCCGTCATCTTCACCTGATCACCTGAGCATGATCGCGGCGCGACCGGGGCGCAGCCATGTTGTCGTTCTCGAAGGCGCCAAAAAACTTGCTAAGATCGTCGTGGCCATAAGGATCTGCGTGGAGCGTTCGGTTGCCTGTAAGAAAATTGTTTGAAAGATAAAAGACAAAATGACAAGACAATGACTCGTATTTCAATGGCTGCAAAAAATGCATCTTGACTGGCTTTGATAACGTCAAACCATTCTTAACACAAATTATATTGCTTGGCATGTACCTATAGTTCGCTCTCTCGTACCGGTTGTCACAGATGCATACCGGACACGGTAACTTCTGTAAGAATCTGTGGCGAATACACCGGGAAACCACGGCCAAGTGCCAGCACTGCGAGGAGTGCAGCGAGGACACAGCGCTCCACAGATTGGTGGTGTGAGCAGCGTGGGCGCAATAGCACCGGGTCGTCGTGGCAGGTCTGGACGTGGATATTCTCTGGCTGGAGACCATGGTGTGAGCCATGATCTCCAGCGAGAGTAAGTGGGACTCCGCTGCCTCTTTCTGTGAGCAGGTCATGCTCGTGAAGGAGACGATGGGGAGGGAGCGGGAAAGAACTCTCCCACACGAGTTCCGCAGTCTGCGGTGGAGGCGCCGCAGTCTCAGTCAGTCTTCGCCCAAGACTATCGGCCTCCAAGACCGGGGGCCTAAGAACGGGGATGGGGCTGCTCACCGTCACTGTCACCACTAACTTCCCCTGGCCTGCTTCTGTAAGGACGTGAGTGATTCCAGAGTTCGTTGAGAGAAAGAGTTCAAAACCAATCTTACTTAAGTGTAACACTCCATAAAACTGATGATCTTCACCGATGTAGCCCTCAGCTGATCCTTTGCTAGGCTCTTCAATTGGGTACCCATAGGCCATGGTGATATCAGACAGTGGAAAGCCTCGGTATGCTGAGGGACTTTCCGAGTCCGAGTCGGGTTCTAAGAATAGAGCTGAATGTCGGTTGGTCAGAGGTGTAGAACCTGAAAATTAATGGTAGAACTAAGAGAGGTATGAATCATTGCATCTCTAAGGAAGCTAGTGTTTTATTATCTGTAGGGGTCTTATTTTTAAACGTGAGGGAAAAATTCTTCATGGATGCTATGCCGGACTCCTACCGACTAAAAAACCTCACGTAACGCCCAACAGCCCATGGTTGGGAGCCCCGGGTAAGCCCTCGGAAGGATGTCCCAGAACTATTTGTAAGGGTCTTGTCTTGACAGACGGACGGACTACAACAGAACCCTTATTTTTCCTTTTGAGGTACTGAAGCGGAACCCTAAAATCTATTATAGGTCATGAAAATCGGTTGAGAATCGGTAACTGTAGGTACATTACAATCTCGTACACAATAGAAAATTTGACCTTCTTAAAATGGAGGCTCGCTTTGCTGAGTATGTTCGATCGTTCAAACAATAGTAAAGAAACTGTCAAAATTATGTGCGCCATTTTTTTTTATTCGGTAGGGCTATGCTACACAATTATCTATTTTTGTACGTCATTTTTATTCAAATTAGGTACTTCTGTCACTTTGACGATAGGCAATAAATAAATATCGTACTACGCATGATGACCTTAGACTTAACAAATTTGTTAAATACAGTTGTTAAATAGTCTAAGATAATGACTGATTAGTAAACTCACGTAGATACTATAAGAGTCCGACCAAGTGCGAGTCGGACTCACGCACGAGGGGTTCCGTAACAAAAAAAAATACACAAAAAACTGTGGGAGCTTCTTTACGTAAGTATTTTTTTTTGGTTTAAGTGTTTGTTGTTACAGCGGCAACATAAAATAGATCTGTGAAAGTTTCAACTGTCTATCTGCGTATCATGATTCCAGAGAAGCCTGGTCACTAACAGACAGACGGACAGGAAAGTCTCAGTAATAGAGTCCCGTTTTCACCCTTGGATACGGATCCCTAATTCAATAAATCAAATCAGCCTATCAGGCTGTCCAATTACGCCGCAATGCACGGTCCTATGCCTTTCGCATCCAGTCCCAACCTGCGACCTGTTCCAGATCGTCGGTCCATCTGGCGGGTTATTAGTAGTCATTATCATTCTAACCTTGTTCAAGTCAAGCCTTAGCCAATTTCTTTTTTTTTAACTTCCGTTATAAATAGGAGGTAATAATTTAAATTTATCAAGTAGGTAGGTTAATGTTTTAAGAAAATAAAATTAGTTCAACTACTAAAACAGTGTTTTTTATCTTTACGCAAAACGTGAGACCTCAAGTTAGAGTAAATACTGAGTTTAAGAGACGAGTCTCAAAAAATGACGAAAAAGAGGTGCAATTGAAATAATTTTTATAGGCATACAGCAAAAGTAGATTTTTTAATCTAGGTACAAAATGTGTATCAAAATATGCTTTGTTATAAACTGTATATTCACCCGCATATGCCCCGTGTGGCGACGGAAAAGAGTACAAAATGTCGCCACCCCAATGCATGCCGAGGGTGTTGAATGAGGCGACTAAGGGCACACTTTCGCAAAACGATACATTGCGTATTTGACTGGCTGCGTGTTCCAGTGGTAAGAGTACCTGACTACGGATTCGGAGGTCTTGTGTCACAGAAAACAAATCAAAGGTTAGTCTTTTCTCTTTAGAAATAGGTACCTCAACAAATCTTAAACAACCACGTTACCAATAGGCCTCATCTGCAAGCATAGTGTGTGGGCTTCCTTCCCAAATTTGGCTTCAACCAACTCATAGCCATCAGTTTTGCAGACCAAATCCCCATTTTCACTCGCAGAGTTTCCTGCAGCAGAGTTTATACTCAGGATCCATGCGCACACCACGAACACAAGCTTCATTATGTAACTTTGAATTTTAAGCCATTTTAAAAGCGCTGTCAAAATTCATTCAGAAAACCAAACACAAAATATATTGATAGAAATGTCATACGTTAAATAAGTGACAGCATTTTCTTCTTTCAATTTTGTGATAAAGAGGTTGACACAGAAAGTCGTTAATATTACAAAATAATGCAAAACTGACCGTTTTTCGCTATGACACCTGAACAGCTGAACCGATTCTGATGAAATTCGGTATAACCGGAGCGAAGGTTTAAGCGGCATCATTGTAAAAAAAATACTCTGCCGGAATCACCACCGTCCCAGTGCATGCTCGCGTTAAAAAGCGTCCCGTTAATAATTACTGGAGTCTAGGGAATTCGCGTTAACTTATACCAAATTTTATCAGAATCGGTTAAGTTCAGCTGTTCAGGTGTCAAAGCCCTTGAGAATAGAATAGACCTTGAGAACTTTCTCAATTTTTTTCTTGAGACCTTTCTCAATGAAAATTATCATTTGTCCTTACGAGTGATAATTTTTATGCCGGGAATAAGTTTCTGTGCGAAATAAGTATCTACGGGAAACTTTCACCACCTTCTAGAACTCATCAGCTTTTTATGGAGTACCTATGTAAAGAGCATTTGTACCTACTTCAATATACGTACTCTGGTAGCGCCCCTAGCTCAGTGTTTTGTAAGCAAATGATTGCATCCGGTTTTCCTCACATGGTTGACGGTTTGTGGCATAGGTAGTAATTTATGAGCGTCTCCTCGCAGGTGTGATGTATAGTCAGCATGAAACATTTCCACCACTGTTGTTTCTTTTTAATATTAAGCTCGAAAAATTGACGTAGATGGAAAGCCTTGGAAAACCTTCCAATTCGGGGCCAATTTCACAGTCCGGCTTCTGACCATAGTTTTAGTCTTTTTCGTTACTTATAAATCTATGTTTCTGACAGTAGCTCTCGAGTTGGGGGCCCCATGATGTGCCTCTTCACGCTCCTCTTGAAGAACCCGGGATTGTAAGAGGAGGGAAGCACGTGCGCGGGCAGGTCGTTCCAAGCTTTTATAGTTCGACAGCGAAACGATCGTTTGAATCACTCAGTTCTGGCGAAGATTCTTTCCTCTGTGCAGGAGTGGCACCTCTGCCCAGCGCGCGTTGTTCAGGATCGGAAAGGAGAGGGCAGGATTATATTGAAGAGCTCTTCAGATCTTTCGCCTTGATAGATTTAGTAAAAGCAGCTACAGACGCTATGGTCTTTCGCTGCACCATCGGCTTGAGGTTTTCTGTCACATCAGGACAATCAATGATTCGATAGATGTTTTAATAGATTTGAAAGCGCAGAAAATAACATGACCTATGACTTTTATAGGGAGGGGATTCTACTCCCCTTCGCGTTCTCTCGCTTTTCTCTATGTGTAAAAATGACTCTTAATCTTGTGATGAAACCATGGTTGTACGATAGGTATTTTGACGAGATAATACTTAATGTCAAAAAACCTGCAGAGTATCCATTCAAAGCATGCTAGAAATAATGCGAAAATGAGAGAGAAACCTAACATTATCACATAAAACTAAATTACTTACGATTATTACACGTCTAGCGAAGCTTAGTCGCTCACTTAGCACTAACTTAAGCGGGTACTAAATATAAAATAATTAGCTCACGAGAAGCATTTTTAGGGCCAGTTATACGGAATCGTGCGATGCGCATCACAGGTTACGCTTACTAATTGACGATAGTTGCAATTGGTTTCAAATAATTATAAGGATTTTACTATAAGTACTTTTGTCTGATCGGAATAAATTAGATTGAATTGAATTTGATTATTACAAGGTGTGAAAGTTTGTGAAGACGTTTGTTACAAAATCACGCTGTAACGCCTGAATCGATAAGGCTGAAATTTGGTATACAGATAGCTGCAAGCTGCAACCATGGTTTAACATATTTTTTTGGAAATAAGATCTGTCAGAACCATATACGGGATAACTTCAACCGCAAGCACTATCTATTATAAAATTTAACAAGAAGCCGTCAGACGGTCTCACCCGACTTCCCCTCTATAACACGTTTATTGTGAAAGTGAAAGTTTTTTTTTATTATAACATTTTTTTTTATTTCAAAACTTTGAACATATGATCCACGTGACCTAGTGATGCAGTTTAATGCAACAGAGTCACAAACTACAGACACAAGTCTCGCCATAAGCCCCTCTGCAATCTATTTTACAGAGAAGGGCTAAAAGTAAACACTGTTTACTTAATCTAAGTTTTTAGACGTAGGTTAAAATTGTTTTTTTTTTACGTGAGGGAAAATCCTCAAAGGATGTTATGCCGGACTCTTACTGACTAAAAAACCTCACGTAACGCCCAACAGCCTGTGGTTGGGAGCCCCGGGTAAGCCCTCGGAAGGATGTCCCTGGACTTACAACAGACCTACGGCCGCCACTGCGGCCTCGCCCAGGGGGTGGTTCGGGTGGTATCCCGCGTCTTTGGGGGGTTTTGGGTGTGATTCCGCTTCTAAGGGGGGGCGTGCGTGAGTTGCTCACGTCACGCTGCCGTCATGGGCCTGCTTCTGTAAGGACGGTGAGCGACCCTCTCACCGTCCTCAGACCCCCGGTCATGGAGGCCGATAGTCCTCGGCGAAAGGTTAAAATTGGTTTCTAACTCTCTCTAAGTAATGATGTTTCGCATAATCTTACTAATATTATAAATGCGAAAGTTTGTGAGTGTGGATATTTGTTACTCTTTCACGTTCAAACCCACAGATATCAGAAAAAAGTTTTTTCTGATTTCTGTGTTCAAACCGCTGAACAGATCGGGCTGAAATTTGGTACAGATATACATTATAGTAAGGAATAACATATGGGCTACTTTTTATCCCGGGAATAAGTTCCCGTGGGAACAAATTTTACGCGGGCGAAACTGCGGGTATCAGCTAGTACTAGATAAAGAAGTACAAGAAGTTGTATAGAGTTATATACAAATAATGAACGACTTAAACCCTCATTCTATAAAAGGACTAAGTATTTATTTAAAGAATCCCTTAAATCTATGTATGGTACAGCAAATTGCAACAAAGTTCTTGATTGTCTGATTGTTTCAAATAGAAGTAAACTGGTTTCCACACGATTATATTCTAAAGGAGTCTAGAAAGCACAGAATAAATGCCTTTTTCTAATTATAGCCATCCAGACAGCTGACTAAAAATAGCTAGGCTCTAGTCGCGTGCAAAAACGTGGGTCGTTAGGCGCCCGCGCAACAGTGGCGCCGATAAATTACAGCCAGGGCCAGCCATTCTCGATCATGCGACTTGAATGCGTGGACTGATATTAAGGATGAAACGTCCTATCTAATGTTTTGCCGTTCCAAATATAAGACAGATGAGACGTTTCACACGTAAATTTCCGTCTACTAATTTACGTCGCATAAAACGAGAACCGGAGTCTAGGTGACCTCGACATCGAGGTTTCAGGCGAATGGGACCACTACATAACTGGGACCGCGGTGTCACTTGCCTGATCAGTTTTTATTTATTTTATTTCGTCAGACGAGTCGGACCACTCGTAATTTTAACTACAAATCCATTGTTTAAGTACCAGATTTAGTGTAGTTAGCGGAAAAAGTGTTACAAATAATACAAAGTTATACATTAGTTAAAAAAAAATTACGTATTTGTACTACTAAAAAGTAAAAGAGTTTTAATTATGTTTTAAAAATAATGTTGGCTCATATGCTTAATTAACTAGTGAATCGCCTCAAAACAATAATCTAAAAATCAGTCCTTTGTACACCCATAAAGTAGTACCTACTCATATATAAAATTTGTCTTCACATCTATGATCATCATTGATCTTCATCATTTATGATCGAAATTCCAGCGTCGAAATACAGCCCTCAGGTGTCAATAGTAAAGTATACACCTGTATTGAAACAAAAGGGCCTTTAGTTACAATACAGGTATGTCGTTGACTTTGGGAGTCTGCCGCATGTAGTTTTTTTAAAAAATTTTACACCTGCTAAAAATACTTCACTGTAAAATCCTGAGTTAATTTAGTTACAATTCAGGTGTACCTACTGTACGTGTACTCGAGATCGAGACACGTATTTAGAAAAGGCAAGGTATGACACAAAATAAATTTTACGCGTTATATTTAGTCTACGCATTTAAGTCGTGTGATCGAGAATTGCCGTCGTGAAACACTTTTCACGTAAGTTGTAAAGATAATTTAAAATCGTAGCGGTACTGTGCTTCTGTTTTCATCTTAGTGTTAGTCATTTATTATTAGCATACTAGCTGTTGCCCGCGACTTTGTGCGCGTGAAAATTGTGTTATTCTTTTCTGAAAAGCCTCTAGCACCTAGGCTAAGTAGTGTAATAATATGTAGCCCGTGTGTAAAACCTATCTCTTACTAATATTCCTGATTTACGTTACGTTTTAGTTAAATCAATCCACCATCTTACATATTTCATTGCTCTCTGCTTAGCCTCTAGAATATGTAGCGTGATAACATATAGCCTATTTGAAGACCCCACTCCTAAGTAATATTTGAACCAAATCTATTGAGTACTTTTCGAAATTCTTCCGGACAAAGCAAAGCAAACAGTCAAATAGACAAAAAGTTTTCTAACTATGTATTCGGGTTCGGTATCGTAGAACACCTATTTAGTGAGTATTTTTTTAAAATATTTTCAATGTACAGTTTTGACTTTTCTATCATTTTATTAATGTATAGATAGATGTATGTACCTACTTAGGTCACCAATAATATGAAAGAATAGGTACCTACTGCTTCTAAATTTAAGTACCTACTTACTTGCGTAGGTAGGTACTTACATTTACTGCCAATTTTAAAAAGGCAACACTACTAACAGGTAGAGTTTCTAAGAAATCAACATTGGCAATAAAAACTCACTATCTAATAGCCCGAAATTACAGTACCTAGTGTTGACAAAATAACCAACGAGTTTACGCTAGGTATTTAAAATCGGCATGTATTTAAATCGATATCTGTTTATTCCCTTTTTCCGAACAAAATATTTCAAAGTTAAACCAAAAATACTGACTTGCACACTAATTATGCACACTAAATAAACCAAATTCATTATACTGTTTAATGGTATTTGCAGAACTGTTTTACTGAACGAATAACTATTATCAGAATAGTATATCTAAAAATTCCATTGTTCAACAAAAATATTAAAACTTTTTTTAAGGAAATCTATCGCCTAATTTACTTTTAGGAACATCGTTTATTCTAAGTAAAACCTCAATTTAATCAGTCACCTCTACAAAATTAAATTTTATTGATCAAAAAAATAAAAGTTTAACCTAACCTAACCTATTCCGTTATAAGATAGTACTATTTAGAGTGCAAGTTAGTATTTTTGATATGCAATTCGTATTTCTGTTTCACAAATCATATATTCGATGTACGAACCACATTTTTGGTGTGAATTCGATTAAAAAGGTCATATCGTTCTAAGTAATATTTAAGTTTTTTAAGTAGGACATCTTTAGTTAATCAATAAGTTTTTTTGCACAGCATTTAATTTTCTGGTTTGCATTCAGTAAATTAGTGGAGTTACCTAGTGTGCAGAAAAATTAAACTGAGGTGCATTTAAAAATATCCCTTTAAAATCTTCGCGCTCGATTCCTGTAGAGAGAAGCGCTCGTGGCCCCGCGGACTCGGTGTTCTGTAAACGATCACTGCAGTAAGCAACTTTCACAATGGCCGGTCCATGGATGGGTGACCATCCATGTGATCACTTTGTGACATTTATTTGAGCGTTTTCGTGCTTCGGAAGGCACGTTAAGCCGTTGGTCCCGGTTGCCAGTAAAATGGCAGTCGTTAAGCTAAGTTGAAGGCTTTATTTCAACAGAAGGCAGTCACAACCTGCGCCTGTCCATTTAAACACGGCAATACGGCTCACCACCTATTACGTGGGACAAATTATACAAAGGTGAAATGTGGGCATATAATATGCCTCTGCCTACCCCTTCGGGGATAAAGGCGTGACCATATGTATGTATGTATTTAAAATCTTTAGTATGAATGTTCATTACTTTTTCAAGCTCTTTTTTTTTTACGTGTGGAAATCCTACATGGATGCTATGCCGATCTTCTACCGACTAAAACCACACGATGCCTTACAACTGTCTATGGCCGGGAGTCCCGGGTAAGCCCTCGGAAGGATGTCCCAGGGCACTTTTTCAAGCTCTACTAACTGTGCGTATCTGACTGAAATTTCTAATAACATGGCTACTTATTATCTTCAGAATAAGTTCCTATGGCATATGGGAAGTGGAACAGATATCCCCGCGGGCGGAGTCTCGGCCGCAATTTAGTATAATAATATATGCCTTCATACATAATACCTGTAGAGAGTCAATCTGTACATGGAAGAAATTTTGAAAATTGTAATTATGAGGCACCCTCTTATCGATACTGAAGCCGAAAATCTAATTAAAAAAATGGTATGTCTATTATCCTGAAACTACAGAATCAATTTCAATCATAGGTACTCGGCATGGCCATACAAGGGAGTACCTTAAGGATTGTTCCCTATACGCGTTTCAATATTGAGGGGGATTTGTAGTTCAGAAATTAGAGACTTCTTAACTTTTGCATAACCCAGAATTTAAAGGTTTTTGAATGTAAGGATCATTGTAAAAAGACGTGTATGCTTTATCATAAAAGGGCTTAATGATTAAGGCTATTGTAAATTAATTCACTGAATTGTTTCAGAATAGACTAAATATTTAGCTCTATTATGATAAAGCAAACATAACAGTTTTACACGCTCCTATGAGCGTGATGAAGAAATACCTCTCTTCTCATACCTACAACTTTCTCTCGCTCTCTCACTTCTGTGACGTAAGCGTTGCTAATTTAATAATCTTAAATATTCCTAGTTGCTTCGAAACTCTACCTACTCAAAATTGTTGGAAGAGACTGATTTTGACTTCCCAACCCAGATAACCACCTCAAAAATTAAATCGCCCGCATATAATAAACTCTATGCATATCTACAACATGTATTTATAACAGGAGACTTGTTGCCTGCCGGATTTGGACAGAACATAATTAATTATAAGCTTTAATAAAGTAACGTAGCTTTAAGCACTTCTTCACATAATATTGATTATGTCCATTTCGACTTTCATCTGAACTTGCAATTTTTGCTTTATGTATACCTAAATATATTTATAGATGTATTAACCAGGAGCTACCTAAATCTACTATAGAATAAATTAAACTACATACTATTATATTACGTTACTTTGTATAGGGGATACGGAATACAGTTTTAAAATAAATATACTTAGGCAGTACGGCGAGAAGCCTTTGCTACGATACTCGATGTGCGTAGCCATTCGGCGTCAGTGACGGATAGTGAACGCACGGTCTCGCGCTTTTTCAAATTTATTATCTGTGAATTTACGTAGTGATAAGTTAAATTTTAAATTTATTTAATAAAATGTTAAAATACACTATGAAAAAATATTGTGCTGAAGGGAGCAAGCTTAATCAAATCATCATAGCGGTGCTGAGTGAGTATTAAAATAATGTTTTGTTATAAGTACATATTTACTTACATAGTCACTTATGATTTTTAAAAAACCCCGCGGGTTTGAAAAAAAATAAGATTGACTTTACGAATTAAAAAAAAACAATTTACAAGTGTTTCCATATGAGCGGAATTTTAAAATTTCATCGTTAATCAAATCACAATAAAAATAATTATTAAAGAGATAACGTAATACGAGCATCATACGAGCAAAGATTTCTATATAAAATGAGGTAGATACGCTCTACTATAAGAAACGAACGCATAAAAGCAATCCTCATACACACACATTGCTAAACTACACTCACTAATAAACTATATTTACGTAATTGTAACTGCAATAGCAATATACGAATAGAACAAGAGTAAAAGAGAAGGCGTATGGACTCCAATTACAAGCCGAGTACCACCGAATACTCTCGAAGTTTTACGATTCTGTATCACAGGTACTGAGTGCAGAAAAATGTTAATTAGGTATAAAGGAAGACTGCAGAAAAATGTTAAGTAGGTATAAAGGAATAAAATGCAAAAACCAATGATGTATATAATTAAATGTAAACTTAAAAAACTGATTACATACCTTTTTAATGATATTTAATCGATATCTGAATTTTTCGAACCCTTTTCCGGACAAAATATTTCAAAGGTAAACTAAAAATACTGACTTGAACACTAATTATGCTCACCAAATAAATCAAATTAAATCTACTGTTTAATGGTATTTGCAGAACTCCATAGTTCAACAAACATAATATCTAAACGTTTTGAAAACCGACGATTATTATTACCGAAAACGATTATTATTATTGAATAAAAAAATTCAAACATAACCTAACCTATTCAGTTATAAGATTGTACCATTTAGAGTCTGGTATGCATTCAGTTAGTGGAGTTACCTGGTGTGCTGAAAATTACACAGATGTGTATATAAAATATCTCATTAATTAATTACCTTCAAATAAAATTAATTTTGTCAGTTTCTGACGTTTGCTGGTTAAATTCTTTTTATAATTGGTGGAGTGCAAATAATGTAGTTTTACTGATAAATACTTATCTATAACTGCTATTACAATATGAAGTCTATGATTGAATGTAACAGGTTGTTGTAATGAATGATCTTGTAAAGATCGGAACACGTCTGAGTGAAGGAAGCTATTCAAAATTGAAATTTTTACTTTTTTAATAATTTGTGTTGATCCAAAATTTTCTCCGTGCAATTTGATGTATTCCGTTATTACATGTTCACATTTTAAACAAATTGTGTAGACGTCTTCGGAGGGAAAGCATAATCCACCCATATTTTTTATTGCTATGAGTTTATGGAAATGAAGCTTTTGATTTGAAAATAGTGCATCTAAGCAAGTTTCACATTTAATGGAACTCATGAGCTTTCTACAAACCCATCCAGCAATGTAGCCAAC
The DNA here is from genome assembly GCA_933228765.1 of Miltochrista miniata. Classification (NCBI taxonomy): domain Eukaryota; kingdom Metazoa; phylum Arthropoda; class Insecta; order Lepidoptera; family Erebidae; genus Miltochrista; species Miltochrista miniata. The sequence goes on from OW121769.1 coordinate 13,117,236, forward strand.
AATTTGTTGAGCACTTATCGAAATTTTATTGTCCGAGACCAAAGTAAGTAATATACTCACATTGCTTTCATATTGACTTTCGTTTCTATCTGTTAATTTGGGCAAATTTATGTATTCCTCGTCAAAAAATGCTGTCATTCCCACCGTTTTATTTATGGTATCTACACCCGATGAGCATGTTAGTATACCATAATTATCGAGTGGTATGCAGTTACCAGAATTATAGTCTTTAAGCTCCAAATGATTGCAAGCTTTTTTGTATATTCCTTTAAATTGTCTTACATTTGGATTGTTGTTATATCCGCCATGCCGCCGCATTAGGCTGAAGAAAAGTTCTATATGATCTTGACTCAAACGGTAAGTAGAAATGTAATGCAATCTTCCTGATTCCACTAAAGATTTGTATAAATGTTTTAAACTTTTTATACAAACAAGAAATCCAACAAAACCTGTTTTGGCCCGAGTTTGTGTGACGTTTTTTTTTGTAGTGATTGCCGGTATACGTTTATTTTTTTTTGATATTAATTTATCTACAATTGTTAAAGACTTTATGTAATCGGTGGCTTTGTCTAAAAACTGGAATATATCTGTGGCATTCTGTGAGCATAATGGTTTTTTGAAGCCATACTTGTTTACCACTCTGGAATTGAAAATATCAAATAAGTCATTAAATGTGCTAATAAAACGTACAGTCGCCTCGGTATCTTTAAAAAGAGATGAATTTAATAATTCATTGCACAATGCACAATTTGCTACACTTGAGCTAAGGAGTTGGGCTGCTAATCGCACCTTCATGACTTGATTCCGAAAATTTAAATGTTGGGGTGTTAGTCTATTAGCAAAATTAAGACGTTCATTTCTTTGAAGTTTTTCGAGGTTCAGAAGATATTGCCATTTTACCATTTGACCATCCTTTTCTTAAATGATTCGTTTACTTTCGAAGATATTCCGTACAAGTTTCAGCATATGGCAGGGATCCAATAAAATTGCCACTTCCATGTCACATGAGGGATGTCGAAAGGTAGTTTTAAGGTTGTGGATGTCATTTAAATCGCAGCCTAATAGATTTGCTGCCGACAAATTAGAAGAACATCCATCAAATGTTATAGCTACTATATCTACATGAGCATCGTACAATTTCGATAAACATATGGTTATTAATCTACATCGGTCATTAGCGTTTAGACCATTCACAAAAAATAGCCTACTGGTAATTTCCAATTTTCCTCTAAACTTACTACCATAAATACGTATGCTTGAGTAGCTATTTCATTGGTATCGTCTAACCCTGGCCCAAGATTTACCAAACCTTCAGTTTTGCGACCATTCCAAATACTTTGATGGCGAATAGCCATTTCATCGACTACTAGACAACATGTTAATCTTTTTTTAAGTAGTTGTTGCCGTTGCTTTAAACTTAAAAACGCTTGAGCAGTAAACCCTGGGTCCGAATTCACCCTTTCATACCATTTTGACAAAGTACGTGGATGTGGTAGTACGTTTTTGAAGGTTTTCCGGACGTATCTATACGCTGCCACGGAGTAAAAATTTAATGCCAGGGCAAATTTTCTCAAAGCAGGTGTAAACTTATTTTGACAATGAGGACGTTGCCTTTTTAAGTATAATCTTTCCTGGAAGTCAGCAGCCTCAGCTTTTAATTGCAGCTCCCTGTAATGTTCATCTTTAACTATTTTTTTTTTGTTTTAAGTTTTGCAGAATATTTTTTAAACTTTTACATTTTTTTATTAATCGTTTATTCTTTTGTTTTAATAGCTTGTTGTCATATAATAATTTATTTTTATCTAATGTAATTTTCCTAAGGCATTTTTTTAAATAATGTTTTCGTGGTGTATCAAAAATCGAGTTTAAGTCGGAAATGTCTGGTTCTTGGAAAGTACTTGGTGTATCTGGTCTTATAATATTTTGATTGGATGGCGGATCTTCGACTGCCTGAAAATAAAAAGATTTTGCAATTAAGGTTTTTTTTGCGATTAAGATTTGTTTATAGGTAATGTTATAATTGGACATCGAATTACATGCATTCGCATAAGCAATTGCATATATTTCTATTGATACTTTTTCAATAATAGTGCTTATCTCGCTCGTAAAATATAAGTTGACATCTGGAATTTTATTGAAAAAAAAAAGCTATGCTGTGTTCTTGACGATTCTATTGTTCAATCATACATGTTATAGAACTTTCGCAGCATGATGGAAGAAGAAATCTCTTTATAATTGCATAAGTGTTTTTTTTTTGTTAATTCTAAAGCGATATTTAGCGTTGGGGTGATTGCTAGGCGTTGACGGTGTGCGGCATTCGCTGCTTTGGACACACTCAAGCGCTTTAGACAATTCAACAATTTTTGTCTCATTATCTAGCTACGGCAATAGTATTTCAGTTAAAATACCTGCGGGCAGAGAAAAAAAATCGATACCTACTATAATCTTATGGATAAAAATTTACCCCGGTCAGTTTCCGACCCATACCTATTCCACAAGGGATGTAAAAAAATTAAGTAAAAAGTTAAAAACAGGGCCTCGACACCGATAGTATCTAAGACCTCGTGTTCACAAAACAGACATCACCCCTACTAATATTATAAATGCGAAAGTAACTCTGTATACGATGTATGTAACGATTGAAATGCAATTTGGTATAAAGATAGTTTGAGGCCCTGGGAAGGACATAGGCTACTTTTTAACCGACTGTGCAAAAGGAGTATAAAGATTTTACGCGATAACGACTTCCGCGTGGACGAAGCCGCGGGGAACAGCTAGTTACAAATAAATATAAAACAAAACTTTGCAAATTTAGTTTACCTTTTTACCGGGCAATGCAGTTTTACATAATTTGCGTAAACCCTTTTTTGTAGTAGAAAACATATCACTTAGAAAATGATCCGAGCATATTCTGGAATAGGTATTGGGCATCCAATCGCTTTCCGATCGCTCCAGTCTGACAAATTCAACCCATTTTTGCTGACGTAGTTGATCTTGAGGAAAGCTAATAGAACCAAAAAAAAAAATATTCGTAATAATCTCATAAAAAGTTAATATAATAACCTTTCGTCTGTGTCACTCCCCAATAGTCCCCTCCCGCGCGGAACCCGTGTCTGTGTACCCTACTCCAGAAGCGTTCGCGTTGTCGGCGCGGCGTCGGCTGATGTTCTTAAAATGGCGATTTCTCATAACTTTTCTATGGCAGCCATATAAAATACTTACCTCACTGGAATCGTTATGAAACAAGCTAATGATAAAATGATAGATAAGACCAGTTTTGCCTTGTAATGTATTACTAATTTCTATTAGAAATAAGAATTTGTAATTTTTCACCAGTTTTCTCTACAAAAGTTGTTAAAAAAAAAAGTATTGTAAAATTCCAATTTTTTTGTAATTTATTTTATTAAATACATCCTATTTCACAATATAAAAAAATAAAAAATATCAAAAAATACAACTCGTCATACATTTTTTTTCAATTTACGAGCTTCTCAAAATACGACTCATTTCGGCGACCCGACCGCCGACCGCCAAAAAAAGGTTAAGTTCATGCCATGATTCTGATAAAACTGTGCTTCAAGTGGCTTAGATTCTTTTTTCATTCGTAAGTATGATCCTTAAACTTTTTTTACACAGAGTTTTGGTTGACAAAAGTGTTTAGTTTATTAGAAATTGAACAATGAACCAAGCACTTAAAAAAAGGTCCAAAAAAAGGTACTCGTAAACTTTTTTATTTTTTGAATTTTTTTTATGTATTTTTTTTTCATAAAAAAATTACAATCTACAGCTACATGACTTTTCATAATCGATAAACACAAAAAAAAGGTATGCTGGCATACAAATATATTTCAGAAATGAACAAAGAAAGTGAACGATTTCGATCCAAAAATGATAGAGAATTTCGACCAAGTTTTACACAAAATTATTGAAATAATTTTACATTCAATGCTTGAAAACAATAAAAGAATACGTAAAAATACATAAAATAACAATAGATTGTCATCATTACAGTATTTATTCTTTGTAATTCATCCAAATGTATGGGCTTGGCGCCGCGCCGCCGTGTCGCCGACGGCGCGTAAAATTACAATGAATGTTCGTCGAAAATAACTATATTTTAGGTACAAAATCTTTATGAAATACACAATCTACGAATAAAAACTGTTCAAACACTCACCCAGTCATGATTTTGATAACGTTTGCCACTAAAAACCACTAAAAACCACTAAAAACCACCAAACACAAAAGAATTTTCACTCAACACACTCCCGGTCGCTGTCACGTAGCCGCGCGAACTGGCGCGCGATGGAGAGCACTTTTTAAACGAGAATTATGAGCTGCAGCTATTATTTAGAGACAGACATTGTACTATATACTTGTCCCGTTTCTTTCTATGAACGCTCCCTGCAAGTATGAGCCGGATAGAGAGAGTACAGTTCGCGCTACAAGAGCGCAAACTGTTTGAAGGCGAAAAATCTCCAGGAGATACCGGCACAGAAGTGCGCCATAGTGATCGATTACTCTAGGAGATATTTGCACAGTTGAAAGGATAATCTTAAAAAAATTACCTGTGAAAGGTAACTCCACAAGATTTGTTGCATTTTGATGTGTAATTTTTACAAAATCTTAGTACACAAGATGGCATTATAATGACTGACTTGATCACAATCGTTGTAAGTACCTTAAAAGTAAAACATATAAATTAAATTTTCTTGCAAACCGTACTTGCGAAGAACTATAACTGTTCGGGGAATCCCCGTGCCTTGATTCTCGCTTGGCATATTCAGCAAGTATTATGCTGTCAAAATACGAAGTACAACAAAAGCATTGGGCGCGTCAGATTAGTTAGGCCTATACAATTTGGTGGGTTAATAAGATTAAGAATAATCATAAAATTGATGAAAAATAATTAATTACGCATAAATTGTGCGTACTTACCTAATAAATTAGTACTCCTTCGTAAACTACCAAATCTTAAGCACTTTTAAGACGTTAATTATGTACTTTTCCACGTTAAAAATACACATTTGTTGTTAAATCGTGGGAGATACGACAGTGACATAGTGTCAGCGCGAACTGCGCGCAACCGCGCTAACTAGCTCAGTTTATACGCTTCAAAAATTGGTGCGTAGGGCAGGTCTACCTCTTTATATAGAAGTCTTTGCATACGAGTACAATCGATAAAACTTCAAAATAGTGATACGTAGTACCTTCTAAAGTAGGTACCTATACGAGATTTATATTTTCTTATTTTCTTTCTGAGAATATGTGTTTCAACAATTACACTGAAAACTTTATTTACCAGTAAAAATAAAAATACTTATACCTAATGAGCTAATTAATTAATTTTCTTTCTTGTTAAAGGGTTAGATACGATTTCCAAGTTTAAATACCTACCTTTCTTTGAAAAAATAATGAAAGTTAAATAGGTACATACGTAAGTACATAGTTACATACCATAGGCGGCATAGGCAAATGAAACCAATCTATATATATAAAAATGTTGACCTATTAAAAACTCAAAATTTGCCGAATCGATTGAGCTCAAAATTGGACACGATGTACAATAGGATTCAGAGATGGTTTTTGGCTTCTTTATACACTTTTATCATAACAGCAATAAGAATAAAACAGCTTTAAAAAGTGATTTTACCTATAGATGGCGCTGGTCGTTTTTTTTATTTTATTCTGCCAGCTTCAGAACAAAATATTATAAACAACCTATTTAGAAGGTACCTATAAGAAGTTTAATTGCGGCCTCCTTGCATTCAGAATAATAAAAGAGAGGACTTACCTAATAAAGAGGTCAGTTATGTTTTGCATGTTATTTTTGAAGTTAGAGTTTTGGCGCGTTAGGGAAATATTATTAGAGTGAATTTTTTTTTTGAAACGTGCCAACGATGTTTTTAAAACTGAACATTGATCATAGAATTGGTTTTTTTTTTCAAGTGAAGCTGCTATAGATTCGGTTGTTAATTGGATTTTCAGAAAGATTTATAATTTTGGTTACGGCTCAATATATTTTTTTTTTTGTAAGATACCCATCCTTTGGTTTGTTACTCATTTCTCATAGGTACATAAAACCACCATAAAAAAGTCACAGCGAAGCGTGGCAGGGTACCGCTAGCTAATCATAAGTATGTAAATAAATACCTAATTGCTAATAGTAGAAATACGTTCGATTCACGAATTTAATTAATTGTAAGCCATGAAGCTTTTAACTGGTGAAAAATATGCGAAGCGAGTTTTATTTGACATGTATTTAAATCGATATCTGTTTATTCCGTTTTTTCGAACAAAATATTCCAAAGTTAAACCAAAAATACTGACTTGCACACTAATTATGCACACTAAATACTTCAATTTCAAAATACTATTTATTTATACTTTCGATTGTCGGCACTTGATGGAACTTGTTGTAATACATTATTGAAACACACACTTGCACTTACATTCCACAATTTAATTTGATTTAACACCTAACCGGTTTCGCTTTATAGCATTCTCAAAGGTATTATAATGTTCTTCCACTATTACTTCTAACACAGTATTTTTACTAATTTGTGCATGTGGGTATGCAAAAATAAATGGTATTTGCAGATTCAAATTCAAAATACTGTTCAATGGTATTTGCAGAACTATTTTACTGAACAAATCACTATTATCAAAATAGTTTATCTAAAAATTCCTTTGCTTAACAAACATATTAAAACTTTTTTAAGGAAAACCATCATCTAATTTACTTTTAGGAACATCTTTTATTCTAATTAAAAACCCAATTTAAGCAATCATCTTTACAAAATTAAATTTTATTAATCAAAAAAATAAAAAAAATAACCTAACCTAACCTATTCCGTTACAAGACTGTAAAATTTAGAGCAATTCGTATTTTTGTTTAGCAAATCTTATATCCGGTGTACGAATCACATTTTTGGTTTAAATTCGGTAAAAAACACAGATATCAGAAAAGAGGTAAAAAAGGTAATCTCGTTTTGAGTAAAATTTTAGTTTTTTAATTAGTACATGTTTAGTTAATCAATTGTTTTTTTGCACAGCATTCAGATTTCTGGTATGCATTCAGTTAATTAGTGGAGTTACCTAGTGTGCAGAAAAATTATATAGATGTGCATTTTAAAAATATTCCATTGTATTTTCACTTAGCGGGTTCAATCGCTTTCATAGGAAATAGCAGGATGGAAACTAACCTTAAGCTTCAAGGAGCTTGCATACCTGACGAGGAATGCAAGCTCCTTGAGCGTATCGTTGCTGGGGATCGGCCGGAGTTGCTCAACGGAGCAACACGATCAGCCGATCCCCGGATGGGTAGACTGCCGACCATCTTGCCTTTCGGATCAGAACCAGTTTCCCTGTCTTCCAGACCTTGGGAAACTGGCCTTTTTCGAGGCATGCACTAAAGAGCCCCATCACTCGAGGCCCAAGGTCCTCAAGAGCTAGGACCCACGCTCGGCCTGGAAGGCTGTAGGGTCCAGGGGCACGGTCCCTGCGGAATTTAAGCCACAGTACAGTCGCTTTCATAGGAAATAGCAGGATGGAAACTAACCTTAAGTCAAGGATTTTTTACTATCTAATGCTCGCGCCCAATACATCCCGAGGGTGTCGTAAGAGGCGACTAAGGGAACACTTTCGCAAAAAGATCCATTGCGTTGAGAAGGAAAATTCGAAATGAAAGCCGGTTGTCGGTAAAATGACAATCGTTAAACCAAGTTGAAGGCCTTATGGGCGGCTTGAAAAATTTTAACTGCGGGTCGCGGCGGCGATCTACTGGTTGGATTTATTGAGGATGGCTATTCTATTATAGGCTACATAATACATCATAACGCTAAGAAGATTAGGAGCAGAACAGCAAAGAAAAATATTTCGAGAACCGGTAAAAATTATTGCTTTTAAAAGCTTGCGTTGCGCCTCTGCGTAAATGGTTAAAGTTACATAAAAATAATGTACTACAAAATTGTTTCTCTTAACAAGTTCTAAAAGAATAGGTACATATTTATTTACATATTTATTCTAAAAGGATCGCTCAAAATAATCCAAATTAGTTCTAAAATAATTAATACTAGCGACGTGACGGGAGGTAATGACGGGAAACATGATACCTATCAAAATTATAATAGCACACCTCTTTCTTATCAGGTGCAAACGAAGTTGCGCGGGTCAGCTAGTAAATAAATAAAAATATGTTTTGATTGATGTATCTACAGATTTTCGACCCTCTACAGTTTATCGTAAGTAGGTATAAATAAACTTAATTACCTATGTAGAATACAAAAAACCCGACTGCCAAGTAAATATACAACTGAAAAGCAAAAAACAAGCTCTACATTTTTCTTTTGTGATTTTCTTCAGCTACTTACTTTTACTTTGGCGGCAACATTTGCAGGCGGGAATAAGCTATGTCAAGCGAGTGGTGGTTTACAAAATAGCTATATGTTCCCATGGCTTGTTCCCGCCTGCAAATGTTGCCGACAAAGTAGAAAGAATGAAAAGAAAAGAAAGAAAATGATTTTTATTCAGTAGCCTTCGAGATACACAATAATGATAGAGAGAGAAGAATTAAAAAGTAAAACAGTAAGTAGCTAAAGAAAATCACAAAAGAAAAATGTAGCGCTTGTTTTTTGCTTTTCAGTTGTATATTTACTTGGCAGTCGGGTTTTTTGTATTCTACATAGGTAATTAAGTTTATTTTTTTAACTTTTTAGTTATGTTAGTAGTGGAGTTATTAATTTTCGTGTAGTGAAGGGACATCACCAAAATTCAACCTTAATTATTATATTTTTGGTCATATTTTTGGTGCTACTCAACCGATTGCAATCAAACAAATGTTAGAATTTAAGTCTGACCAAGGCCTTATAAACACATAATACCGCATCGAAATCGGTTCAGTAGTTTTGCGTTCATCGCAGTCAAATAATTATAACGCCAAATATCCGCCATTTTGATTTTCCATGAATTTTATTATAGGTACCTTATGTCACGCACACAATCACGACGAATCAAATGACATCTTGTATTTAAAAATCCATTAAGCCGTTCAGGCTGTAGATCTTCCAAGAAAAATTATCAAACTTTACATTTTAGCGCCAAAAATCTGCCATTTTCATTTTTCAAAAATTTTAATATACCTGGTGTCACTCACACAATCACGACGAATCAAATGACACCTTGCATGTCAAAATCTGTCAAGCCGTTCAGGCTGTAGGACGTGACAAAGAATTAGACATACATACATACACACATACATTATCTCGAAAAACATTACCCTCCTGTCTTCGGCAGTTCGGGTAAAAGATTATCTTTAGGGTCCGTTCACACAGACCGGCTCGGAGAGCAGAGCAGATTCTTATCACGTTGAAAACAGAGCTTTTATTATTTGAAGTAAGGTTTATTCTTGCATGTGCACTGCTTTTGTCAGTAAGAATGCTTGAACGAGTTTGGTGTGAAATAATAAGAGGAGCTGACCGGCTCCGATCGCGTACTTTTCTCGTTCGCGCAGCCGTTCGGCTCCGATTTCATGCTCGCGCAGCCGATCGGCACCAATTGCATGCTCTTTCTAGCTCGCGCAGCCGATCGGCTCCGATTGCGTGCTCTTTCCCGCTCGCGCAGCCGATCGGCTCCGATTGCGTGCCGGTCTGATTGCGAGCCGGTCTGTGTGAACGGACCCTAAGGGTCCGTTCACACAGACCGGCTCGGAGAGCATCGGCGCGCACTTTTCTTTTCACACAGACCGGATCGGATACGCTCGGAGTTGGTCGGAGAGGAGCCGCTAACTATTTCACACAGACCGGCTGCAAGCGGATGCGCTCGGAGCCGGCCGGATGCGCTCGCAGCCGGTCGGATGCATCGAGTGCATCGATTTACTACAAAGGCAGTACCAGTATTTCAAGTTTTGTTTTCGGTGTTAACGGGTGCTTTTCGGAACATGGTTTTAGATAGCTCCGATGAAGAAATATATTAATTTTTCATCAGTCATGTTTTCGTATAAGTGCACACAAATGTTATGTTTAAATTGTGCTATCAAAATGGCGGTCGGCGTGGGGCAGCGCGCACGCAATCGGAGCCGATCGGCTGCGCGAGCGGGAAAGAGCACGCAATCGTAGCCGATTGGCTGCGCGAGCGGGAAAGAGCACGCAATCGGAGCCGATCGGCTGCGCGAGCTAGAAAGAGCATGCAATTGGTGCCGATCGGCTGCGCGAGCATGAAATCGGAGCCGAACGGCTGCGCGAACGAGAAAAGTACGCGATCGGAGCCGGTCAGCTCCTCTTATTATTTCACACCAAACTCGTTCAAGCATTCTTACTGACAAAAGCAGTGCACATGCAAGAATAAACCTTACTTCAAATAATAAAAGCTCTGTTTTCAACGTGATAAGAATCTGCTCTGCTCTCCGAGCCGGTCTGTGTGAACGGACCCTTAGGCCGCAGTCTCAATTTTCGGGTAAGTGGGCGTGAATAGACTAGACTACAATACTACGTAGAATAGACTACAGGTGGCAGACAAGCTTTGTCTGCCACCTGTAGTCTATTCTATACTAATATTATGAAGAGGATTTGATTGTTTGTTTGTTTGCAGTGTGTTGTGTGGAGCCTATTGGGCTCCGAAACTACTGAACCGATTTGAAAAATTCTTTTTTCAAATCGGATCAGTATTCATTCTTTAAACATATATGCCAGGTATATTTAATTTCTGTATTCCCACGGGAACGGGAGCTACGCGGGTGAAACCACGTGGTTTCACCAAAACTTTTTGATACTAGCTATATATAAAAAAAGTTATTAATTTAACTTTAAACATCAACGATGCGAATTTTGATAAATTTTAACAGAATTAATATAATGTGATCACAATCATAATTAAATATAATTCACCCTTTTCGAAGTAGACAATAGATACTTTTATATAGTGACCGACCGAAGTTTCGGTTTCGGCCAGTTTCGGCCAAAAAATCGAGTTTCGGCTGCAGTTTCGGTTTCGGCCAAAACGGGCCGAAACTTTCGGCTGGGCCGAAACTCACGTGTTCATGAATTTTGAGTGCCTGGCTCTGCTTGTGACGTGGTTGGGGTCAGCCCAACCAGTTAATATGTTACTGACCGAAGATTTACAAAGGACTTCCAATTAATAGTTATTATAACAATACAATTTTCACGGAATCCTAAAAGTTGATCTAGGACATTGCATAACCCTATCCCTTTGTTGTCGGTTCCGTTGACTTCGTTGGTCGTCTGTCTGTCTGTCAGCAGGCGGTAACTCATGCACCGTGATAGTCAGACAGTTAATTCTTTTTACAGATGATGTATTTCTTTTGCCGCTATAGCAACAAATAATAAAAATAGACAAATTAATAATATTAAAGGGGGCCTCGCTTACAACATAAGTGATTTTTGCCGCTTTTCTTGTACGAAACTCTACGTGCGCTAGTCCGGCTCACTGTTGTCCAGTTTTAGTTATATACTTCTAGAATGTAACCAAAACCAGCCAAGAGCTAGTAGCACGGCACGGTGTGGTTTTCGTCGGTAGGAGTTCGCAATAGCATCTATGAGTAATTCCACACGTAAAAGAAAGAAACTCATCTTTAGAACACACACTTGAGAAGATTTATACCGTTGATTGATGGAACTTGGTGGAACTCGCTGCACCTATTGAAAAAATAACCGGCCATGTGCGATTCGAATTCTAGCACGGAGGGGTTAAAGCGGGACCCTATTAACGAGACTTGAGGCCTAGGCGTCCGTCGATCTATTAGTCTAGAGGTTGTATCGCTGGAACCGTGCAGATAGGGGCCTAAAATTTTCACTGTACAGTAGTTCTACCGACTAAAAACCACGCGTATTGTACCTAACAGCCTACGGTTGGGAGCCCCGAGTATGCCCTCGGAATGATGCATACTGCGGTCTCGTCTTTGGGGGTTGTTCACTTGTGATCCCGCTTCTTAAGGGGGGCGTGCATGAATCTCTCACGTCACGCTATCGTCTAAGGCCTGGTTCTGTAAGGACGGTGAGCAACCCCCGTCACCGTCCTCACGCGCCCGTCATGGAGGCTGATAGTATGGGTCACCGCCGCAGATTGTGAAACTTGGGTGGTAGAGTTCTCTCCCGCTTCCTCCCCTCCGAATCTATCACGAGCATGACCTGCTCACAAGAAGAGGCCTATGGCCCCGCTTCAGCGCCTCCTTGCACCATTGAAACAATGGCCTTCGCTTTCAGGTCCTATAGAGGGATCCCAGCTAGAAGACATGCGTAACGGAGATCGTGCAGTATCCCCTTATCACCCTGACAGCCGTCGCCTTCTGCGGGCTAAGCAATCTAGCCGCATTGCTGGTCAACAGGATCTACGCCCCGTATAAGGCCATGCTCCACACGATCCCAAGGTACAGTCTCCTGCAGGGATCGTTAGGTCTCCTGATATTGGGCAACAACCATGAGAGTGTGGCTGATGCTCCCTCCCTCAGTTATGGGACCATGGAAATGGTATCCAAAGTTCCACCGGCTATCGAGTACGAGCCCCAGGTACGCCATCGAGAGCTCGATGCCGATGCCGATGCTGACTGACGCCCCCTATATGTAAGCTGGATCCCGCAGGTGGCCTTTAGGGTTGCGTCTCGGTGCGTTGCTCCTCGCGCTGTAATGAGGGTGTTGTCGTAACATGTTACGCGCGTAACACATTACGCCGACACCTCTGAGCAACGGACCACACAGCACCTTATCGTAATCATTGTTACACAGAAGTGATCCTAAGACCGATCCCTATGAAACACCGTACGACATATCTCGCCGACCCTGCCCTAGCCAGCTCGGGTAAGTTATGGCCCCTCTCGGAAAGATAGGCCCCGACAATTCGACGGAGGTATGGAGGTATTCCATGGTAAATAAGCGCCTCCTAAACGCAGCTCCAGGGCAAGGTGTTGAAAGCGTTCGCGATATTGAAGGGACACAGCCACCCTGTTATGTTGCCGCTATAACAAAAAATACCTACTAAAATCAGAAAAAAGCATCCACACAACAAACATAATTTTTATGCCCAATTTTTGTAACGGAACCTTCTGTGCGGGAATCCGACTCGCACTTGGCTGTTTTTTTTTTTCAATATGAACACGTGAGTTTCGGTTTCGGTTTCGGCCGAAACTGACCCTGGGGCCGAAAGTTCGGTTTCGGTTTCGGTTTCGGCCGGAAAACCAGTTTCGGTCGGACACTACTTTTATATTTTTTTAAATTATGTATTCTATTTACACAGCCTTTTAGTTTAAATAAATCTTCACTAATACTATAAAGATGAAAAATTTGTATTTTTGTGTGTGTGTTGCCCGGACTGCAGAGATTATTAATGTGAAGAACAACTTAACAACTGATGGATTTTTAAGGAATGGAATACAGAAGGCTTTGAATGATCTACCTTATCCTCGTCCTTTTCCTACCTCAGCTCTTTTCTATCCTATTCCTACCTCATCTTCTTCCTATCCTCTCTCCGCCAAGCCAAGGTCGCCGTGCCTATGTGCTGCATGACCAGGGGCAAGCCTGGTATTAGCGAGCCTATTGCCCTAGGCCGGGCGAACCCAGAATACGGCTAGCCTTACTTAGACAAGCGGGGCTCTGATAATTTTCCCTTTCGTGGGAACGCAATGGAGAAAACAATAAATAATTAAATCCAAAATGGCGGCGATGTGGTTCGCAACCCGTCACGTCTCGTTTCCCATCGAGGCGAAAAGTGGACTGGTGATAGCCACTTTGCTATCTTGATTGTAAGAGGAGGTATGATAGACAAAATTGAGGAAGTATGCAAGATGATGAAAGAGAGAAGACTCGATATTCTGTGCGAAGGATGTGACACCACCACACATGGATCTTACACAGCCTTATGGTCGGGTGTGACTGAAACCAGTAAATCGTGGTAGGGCGTTAGTCTAGTACTGTCTGCGAGAATGAATGAATGTATCACAGAATATGAATGTGTAAGCCCAAGACTTAATTGGTTGAGGCTGAAGGTTGGACTTACCAGCTTCTTTGTTTTAGGAGTATAAGCTCCGCAAGATGCGCGGTGGTGACGATCTTTACGAGACCAAAGTGAGAGGCAGGCATTTTGGGAGAGTATGAGTGATGTTTTGAGTAAGTGCAAAGAAAATGAGAGGATAGAAATGTTAGGCGATTTTAATGGGTGGGTTGGAGTCAAAATTAGCAATGAAAACGACATTAGTATGGAAGAAATTGTGGAAGCATTTAATAGTATGAAACTAGGCAAGGCTGCTGGGATTGATAGGGTTTCCGTTGAGATGCTGAAAGCAGTACGTGGCGTTGTGATTTGCCAGCTGTACCACCTTTTTAATCTGTGCTGGAGGAGTGGCAGCGTACCAAAAGAATGGTTCAAAGCCGTCATTGTGCCGCTGTACAAAGGACAACGCAGCAAGAGTGCAAAAGCTACCGCGGTATAAGCCTGCTCAGCATCGTCGGTAAATTGTAAGCGAAAGTGTTGATAAAAAGAGTGATGAATGAAAGTGAAGGCAAAATGTAAGATGTTCAAGCACGATTTATCAAAGGAACGGGATGCACGGATCAGGTCTTCTCCTTACGATGCATAGCAGAAAAAGTTTTGGTGAAAAGTCAAAAGGTCTATTGCATATTTGTAGATCTGGAGAAGGTCTATGACAAAGTGGTGAGGAATGAACTGTGGTCAACATTGTCTCTGTATGGGGTGAGCAGTAACTTGATGCGAGCACTGAAATCTCTTTATGAGGGCTCTAGTGCTTGTGTCAGGATCGACGGAGCTTGCACGGACTTTTTCAACATAGAAAGGGGTGTGAGACAGGGTTGTGTAGCGTCACCGTGGCTGTTTAACCTGTACATGGACAGTTGTTTGAAAGAATTGCAATAGAGTGCGTATGTATACTGAAAACGTATCAGTAAACGTATCAGTCTTTTTTCGATATTAAACAAGACTTATCATGTAATGCGGGGGACAAGATAACCATCTAGCCAGTGTCTTCGCCCAGGACTATCGGCCTCCATGACCGGGGGCCTGAGGAAGGTGAGGGGGCAGCTCACCGTCCTTACAGAATCAGGACCTAGACGACAGCAAGACATGAAAGACTCACGCACGCCCTCCCCCTAGAAGCGGCATAACGGTTTGTTTGTCGTTCGAAGTCCGGCATAGCGTCCATGTAGGATGTTCCTCACATTGGAAAAAAAAGGTTAATCCTGCGATGGGTGAGCGCTTGTGGCATTGCCATTTACGAACTTTCCTTGCTTCGGAAGGCACGTTAAGCCACTGGTCCCGCTGCCAATAACATGGCACAATCTCAATGATTAGCCACAATTACTGTCCTTGGTAATATACAAGTGTTAAAAATTTAAAAACCCCCGATCCCTAGACTGTTCTAATAAGCCCGAACTTGCTTTACCTACCTATATCCTCTGGCAAGTGGTAGTGTCAACCGCAATGTACAATTACCCGTAGCACTACCAGTAGTGTCACGGGAAAGTAAAATTTCCCGCGACACTACGGTAGTGCCACAGGAAAGAAACGACAATTCGTCGCCGGGACGACGATTTGATCAAGTTCGGGCGCAGGTCGCCACGCCTTCGTCGCTGTCGCCGCCACCGTTGCCCCGCTCCACGCTGCCATCCACCTGAGATAAACTTGCCCTTTATTTATGTAGGTACCATAATTTTATTTACTTGGCGTACAATAAAGTATAAAGTACTAGCTGACCCGCGCAACTTCGTTTGCGGCACATGAGGGTAAGAAAGAGAAAGGTATGATGTTATATGTGAGAACCGGTCGACCGATTTTGTGCAAACTTCACATAAACCATCTACTAAATAGTCCGAACGAAGCCTAAAAATTTGTTTTGGATAGGTGAGCCCGTTCTTGAGTTATAAAATTACAACGAAAAGTGGCATTGATTTTTATATATATAGAAGATAAACTGAATGAATAAACCGGGGGCCTGAGGACGGTGAGGGGGCAGCTCACCGTCCTTACAAAGGCAGAAAAAGACGACAGCGTGGCGTTAGAGATTCACGCACGCTTCGAGAGAAAGACGCGGGATAGCACCCGAAGCCCCCCTAGGTGAGGCCACATTGGTCGCCATAGGTCTGTTGAGAGTCCTGGGGTATGCTTCCGAAGGCTTACCCGGGACTCCCAACAGTAGGCTGTTAGCAGGACACGTGTTTTAAAATCTAGTAAAATCCCTTCATCACCCAGGAATAAAGCTGATGGTCTTCAAAATTTATAGCTAAAAACCATCTCCGTCACATTGGCTTTCGAACAAAATAACCGCATTAAAATTGGTCCATCCGTTGGGCCGCTACGATGCTACAGATAATAAAAATAAACCGGCCAAGTGCGAGTTGGACTCGCCCATGAAGGGTTTCGTAGCAGCAAGTAACATAATATAAAAGTTCTTATAGTTCGTTGAAACTTTGACTGATGTTTTAACACGTTCGCAGTGGTAGTGATTTCACTAACCGGAAATTGCGGTTTATGACGTATTAAAAAGAAACTACCAGCTCTATCTCGTTCAAACTAATTTTCGTTGGTAGTATTTTTTATGGCAATGTACATCATATATTTTTTTTAGATTTATCATTCTCTTAGTTTAGAAGTTAGACGGGGGGGGACACACATTTTTCCACTTTGAAAGTGTCTCTTGCGCAAACTATTCACTTTAGAAAAAAATGATGTTAGAAACCTCCATAGCATTTTTGAAGACCTATCTATAGATACCCCACACGTATGGGTTTGATCAAAAAAAAATTTGAGTTTTAGTTCTGACTATAGGGACCCCCAAAATTTACTGCTTTTTTCTAGTTTTATGTAAGAATCTTAATGCGGTTCACAAAATACATCTAGCTACCAAGTTTCAATAGTATAGACCTTATAGTTTCGGAGAAAAGTGGCTGTGACACACGGACGGACAGACAGACGGACAGACAGACAGACATGACGAATCTATAAGGGTTCCGTTTTGCCATTTGGCTACGAAACCCTAAAAATGAGATGAGATAGACATTGACATACACAGGTCAAATTTATAACACCCCTCGTTTTTCGTCAGGGTTTAATGAATAAGGCATATCATGTAATATAATAACGGGGACAAAAAACTATCAAATCAATATTATGCCTTGTTTTCGATGAAAATGGCGAGTTTATACGTATGGTTATGTATGTTTATCCCCGAAGGGGTAGGCAGAGGCATAGTATTTCACCTTATAGTTTTATGTCCTACAATAGGTGGTGAACTGGTGAGCCTATTGTGTTGTGTGGACAGGGGCAGGTCGCGGCGACGCGCAGCTGAAATTTTTCAAGCCGCCCATAAGACCTTGGCTTAACGATTGTCATTTTACTGAAAACCGGGTTTCATTTCGAGTTTTCCTTCTCTACGCAATAGATCTTTTTGCTAAAGTTTTCCCTGAGTCGCCTCCTACGACACCCTCGGGATGTATTGGGGTGGCGACATTTTGTATTCTTACTCGTAGCAACACGGGACCCGGAACAGGCTTTCTTTTATTTCGCTACAGATGTCATGCCGTATCTATCTATCCGCCTAACTCCACCCCCGGAAACTCCCGGAAACTGGAAAACTGGAATAATATTCCACGGGTCCCGGCAAACTATGACTACCGCCCCGGCCTATCCTAAGTGATGGGTTTTTATCCCGCTAAAGAAATTTTCTCATTTCAGTTTTTTTCCTCAGTAAAATTTTGTTGAACACTCCAACGGAAACATCGCGATTGATATTTTGTAAATATACTATGGGAACTTACTTTTAAATTTATGTTTACAGTTTACAATTTATTTTCCCATGACTATGACACAGTTTAAGCTAGGTAGCGATTATGCCTATAACCGAGGGGTAGGCAGAGGCGATTTGTGCACCCACACTTTGTCAGAGAAAGAGTGGTCGACATAGCGCGCAGAGTATTTTTGAAGTGGCAAAGGGCTGGTCACATCGGTTGAAGAACCTGTGAATGATGGAGTAAACGAGCCTTAGGATGTAGACCGCTACTTGGTAAACGTAGGACGATCCCCCACCAGAGGGACCCACAACGTGAAAACTGTTGTAGGATGTGACTGGATGCGGAAGGTGCAGGAGTGTGTGACTTAATTTGATAGAGGTCTATGTCCAGCAGTGCACTGCCATAAGCTGATTTGATTGTGTGTTAATACATTGACTTTGTCAATAATTTTATTGCTCCCTCGTAATAATCGAACCCTCGTGGCCCTGCGGAATCAGTGTTCTGTAAACGAGCACTGCAGTCAGCAACTTTCACTATGGCCAGTCCTTGGATAGGTGACCTTTCATGTGACCGCAGTTTGTGTCAGTTATTTGAGCGTTTCTGTGCTTCGGAAGGCACGTTAAGCCGTTGGTCCCGGTTGCCAGTAAAATGGCAGTCGCTAAGCCAAGTTGAAGGCCTTTTTAGGCTACTTGAAAATTCTTAATCTTTAAGTCACAACCTGCACCTGTCCATCTAAACACGGCAATACGGCCCACCACCTATTACGTGGGAGAAATTCTAAAAAAGGGGTGAAACGTGGGCATATGAAATGCCTCTGCCTACCCTCTTCGGGGATTAAGGCGTGTCCATATGTATGTATGTAACTATGTATGTCCCTTGTAATGGGGGTCAACCTATTGCTCTCCGGGTACTAACCAATACATAAAAAAACCTACAGTCATTCTGCGAATCAAAATTCTTTCACCCAGGATAGATGTTACACTTCCACGAATAAAATCTCTGCAATTCGAACCGAAATATACCTACCCTAACAAAATATTGCACAATTTTCACAATAGAAACTACGTTTGAAAATATAACACTTAAATAAATAAACCTACTTAATTAAGTTGGCGTGTAAATGTCATTCAAGAACGTGACATTGCTGTCCTACTTAATTTTACAAGTGTATAGGTATACAGTCAGCTTCAGAAATATAGACCGACTGACTCCTGAGGTTATCCGAGAGCTCGGGACTCCTGACTGTAGGCAACAGGAAGAAAACTGTGTGGTTTTAGCCGGGATGGTGTGCAGCATGACTTCAATGAGGATTTTCACACTTAAAGTGAAAAACATAGAGATTTTTTTAACGTGAGGAAAATTCTACAGGAATGCTATGCCGGACTCCTACCGACTACAAGCACACGTATCCTACCTAACAGCACAGCCTACGGTTGGGAGCCCCGGGTAAGCCCTCGGAAGGATACCCCAGGACAGATGACTTAGCCTAGCTGCTAATATTATTTTCAAAGTAAATCGTAGGCTCAGTTATTTTTCTCTTTGTGTGGTTGTTGCCGAATCTTTAACATTTATGCCTAATAGGTGATATGCCGGAAGCTTACCGAATACTGACCTGAGGGGCAAGTGCGAGTTTCGGCGAGCGCCTGTCGACATTCACGGCTCACTAATTCGTTTGGAATCGAGACCCCGCCACCTAGCTGTAAACGCGGGAACTTGTCTCGATCCCATACAAATCGGTGATAACGCGCTCGTTCGTGAATGTCGACAGGCGCTCACCGAAACTCGCACTTGCCCCTCTGACCGATATCGTGATCAGAAAAATAGCTCTCTCAAGTGTGAGGCCCTCCTGTTGCACCCTTCAAGGTGTTACGTTATAACTTTTGCAAATCTAAAGAAGACAAATTCTTTTTTTGTGGCCGAAGTTAGTGAAGTTAAAAAAACTTAAAATTTGTAACTTTTTATACCACTAAGGTGGCAGACAAGCATACGGCCCACCAGAAGGACCGGTGGTTACCGCAGCCTATGAAAGTTACTTTGAATTTTCGGGGTAACCTCAGGAGCTACGTAATTTAAAGGTATAAGAATTGTATTAGGTATGTTATTTGCCGTGGTAATATAATCAACGTTAATGATAATATGATAAACTTTAAACACAATAGAAAAACAACTACATACGGAAAACGGCCTATAGCGCCGGCTAGTTAATGTTATTTAAAAAGAAAATTATCAAATCACAGACAATGAACATTATTTTGATAGTTTCGAAAATGGTTACTAATATTATGAAGCAGTAACGTTTGTAAGTTTGGATGTTAGGGATAATTTCATCAAATAAATCTAAAAATCTAATGAATAAGGTTTGACGAAATTTCACCCAGAATATTGTAGCAAAGAAGGATTTACTATTGGCCCTTTAGAAAATTATATCAAAACAATAAATACCTATTTGACCGGCTATAAATAGGTAAAACTAGCTCTACACCCCAAACCACACGGTAAAAATGTGATCAAAGTACTAATGTATATTAAAGCACTAGAAATTGGTACTGGCTGCTGCAGCTGACCTGCAGGATTTTCTCCTATCAGCAGCCAGCAAACGTAATTCCAGTGCAGTGGATACCAGGACCCGGCTTAAGTAAGGTAGAAGCAAAGATAATATAATAGTATTACATACAGATCGGCAACTCCCTGCCTCCCACCTGAGTAAGCTTCCCCATCCCCCTACCGAAATTAATGTGTCTATTCCCGTGTCAGTACTTGAGAGAGTGTCACTGCGTTGCATTACGTATTACTACCTATTTCGAAGCGCTCCTGGCCCCGCGGACTCAGTGTTCTGTAAACGATCACTGCAGTAAGCAACATTTACTATGGCCGGACATGGATGGGTGACCACCACGTGGACCACTTTGTGACATTTATTTACGAGCGTTTCCGTGCTTCGGAAGGCACGATAAGCCGTTGGTCCCGGTTGTCGGTAAAATGACAGTCGTTAAGCCAAGTTGAAGGCCTTATGGGCGGCTTGAAAAATTTCAACTGTGGGTCGTCACAACCTGCGCCCGGGTCGGCAGCCCGTGTGTAGCGCTTCTGGTGTTGCAAACGTCTAAGGCTGCGGTTACCAACCTTCCGGTGGGCCGTAAGCTTGTCTGCCACCTAAGTAGTATAAAAAAAAATACCTAAGTGCTTGGGGCTATTGTTTTGGTTTAATTTGTGCTTAGCCGAGGGTAGATTTGAAAAAAAGTACCTACATTCATGAGATTGCGTTCTGTTCCTTATTATTTTGTTTCCATAGCTAGTGAACACTGATCTGTATTATTACATGTGGTAATAATACAGATCAGTGCTAGTGACCCATAGAATACTCACACACACATTGAAGCTTGATTTAAGCATTAACATTACCTCTTTATTAGTGTGGGTGAAAAGGAACATTTTTAGATTTTTTAGGGTTTCGTAGCCAAATGGCAAAAACGGAACCCTTATAGATTCGTCATGTCTGTCTGTCTGTCTGTCCGTCTGTCTGTCCGTCCGTGTGTCACAGCCACTTTTCTCCGAATCTATAAGGCCTATGATATTGAAACTTGGTTACTAGATGTATTCTGTAAACCGCATTAAGATTCTTATATAAAACTAGAAAAAAAGCAGTAAATTTTGGGGGTCCCCATACTCAGAACTGAAACTCTAAATTTTTTTTTCATCAAAACCATACGTGTGGGGTATCTATACATAGGTCTTCAAAAATGCTGTTGAGGTATCTAACATTAGTTTGCGCAAGAGACACTTCCAAAGTGGAAAAATGTGTCCCCCCCCTCTAACTTCTAAACTAAGAGAATGATAAATCTAAAAAGAAGATATGATGTACAATGCCATAAAAACTACCAACGAAAATTGGTTTGAACGAAATAGAGCGGGTAGTTTTTTTTTAATACGTCATAAACCGCAATTTTTGGTTAGAAAAATCACTACTACTGCGAACGTGTTAAAACATCAATCAAAGTTACAACGAACTATAAGAACTTTTATATTATGTTACTTGCTGCTACGAAACCCTTCATGGGCGAGTCCAACTCGCACTTGGCCGGTTTTATTTGTTGTATGGAGTTTCCACCCTGTGGTAGAAGGTAGGACGACCGCGAAGACGACGCCTAGAAAAGTCGAGCAGTAAATCTATACATATACCTACATAATAAAACTGTAGAGGGTCTAGAGCACAAATTAGAGATAGTACAGATGGAAACCTACATACTAAATTCGCTGAAGCTACGCACACATAGACAACTCATTTACAGACAGCTACGCACACATAGACAACTCATTCACAGACACGAGGTCAGGCGGTCTCATCTCAACCGAATTTTCGATACTGATTTGTGCGCGAGTGTGTGTAGCAGAGGGTAGGTGTGAAAAAAAAAGTAGGTACATACATGAGTTTTCCATCTGTACTATCTCTTATTTGTGTCTAGAGTCTGTACATGGAAGATATTTTGAAAGGGCGTAGGGCGTGGTCTAATCGATACTGAAAGTCAAGCATGTAATTTAAAATTTTTGTGTCTGTCTGTCTATCTGTCTGCCCGCCTGTCTGTATTCCGAATAAGTATCACGCCGAAACTACTGAATCAATTTGAATGTATATCTATGTTTGAATGAAACATGTCAAAGATAAAATGGTTTTTCAGCTGTAATTTCTTACCGCGTGGTCCGATTTCAAATATTTTTTTGGTGTCAGAAAGGGAGTTCTTTAAACATTGTTCCACAAAAGTTTCAATATTAAGGGGTTTTGTTGTTCAGAAATTAGAGTCATCACAACTTTCGCTAAACCTAGAATTCAAGAGTTGCTTTAAATGTGAGGGTAAATCTAAGCTGGCGTGTTGGCTAAGTAAAAAAAAGATCCTAATGATTAAGGCTATTGTATAATGATTCTTAACTCATTACTCCCAACCGTAGGCTGTTGGGTAGGATACGTGTGGTTTTTGGTCGGAAGGAGTCCGGCATAGTATCCATGTAGGATTTTCCTCACGGCAAAAAAAAAGGCCTTGCCCTAAGGCGTGCGGCGTAATTTTGGGGTGCTAAGCTAATTTTTACCCGACTGCGCGACGAAAAGTAAAGGTAATGTATTTTCGCTGTGCTTATTGTAGGTTTTTTATGGGTGATGTACTGGCTTGCGTTGATATGGTAATAAGTGGTACCATTGTACACTGAGTTCTACGAATACTAACAAACAATACCATCAAGACAGAGTTGCATTTTCAACAAACTACTTGAACCAGTAAATCAATCTTACTTCTTACAAATATTATAAACACGAATGTTTGTGAGTATCGAAGTCATGATTTCGGGATGTTAGTTATACTCTTTCACGAATCTGGCAGAATTTTTTTTTCTTCTTATTCTTAAATTTTCTCACCTTCAGAGTATGCCAAAGTCAAGTAAAATTCATTGCGAATACCTATATGAATATGTACCTATGTCCAAAGATTTTAATATTTAAAGCAATTAGTATGCTAACTTTTTCATAATATTTTATTATAAAGTGAAAAAAGACAACTTGGCCCAGACGGGACTTGAACCCGCAACCTTTGCCTAATCCAGGGCAATGCTCTAACCAATTGAGCTACGGGAGCCGTACTGATACAAGTCAAGTCCCGTCTGGGCCAAGTTGTCTTTTTTCACTTTATAATAAAATATTACCTATGAAAAAGTAAGCATACTAATTGCTTTAAATATTAAAATCTATAGATTGAGTCGGAGACATCAAATCAATGTATAAAAATGATTGCAATATCGTTCATTGATATCAGAGTTGCTAAGTAGCTCGATAGATGGCTCTGTGCCATACTCTTAAATGGCGGTTACAATAAGGTGAAGAATTTCAACTTGTATCAGTACGGCTCCCGTAGCTCAATTGGTTAGAGCATTGCCCTGGATTAGGCAAAGGTTGCGGGTTCAAGTCCCGTCTGGGCCAAGTTGTCTTTTTTCACTTTATAATAAAATATTATGAAAAAGTTAGCATACTAATTGCTTTAAATATCAAAATCTATAGATTGAGTCGGAGACATCAAATCAATGTATAAAAATGATTGCAATATCGTTCATTGATATCAGAGTTGCTAAGTAGCTCGATAGATGGCTCTGTGCCATACTCTTAAATGGCGGTTACAATAAGGTGAAGAATTTCAACTTGTATCAGTACGGCTCCCGTAGCTCAATTGGTTAGAGCATTGCCCTGGATTAGGCAATGGTTGCGGGTTCAAGTCCCGTCTGGGCCAAGTTGTCTTTTTTCACTTTATAATAAAATATTATGAAAAAGTTAGCATACTAATTGCTTTAAATATTAAAATCTATAGATTGAGTCGGAGACATCAAATCAATGTATAAAAATGATTGCAATATCGTTCATTGATATCAGAGTTGCTAAGTAGCTCGATAGATGGCTCTGTGCCATACTCTTAAATGGCGGTTACAATAAGGTGAAGAATTTCAACTTGTATCAGTACGGCTCCCGTAGCTCAATTGGTTAGAGCATTGCCCTGGATTAGGAAAAGGTGCGGGTTCAAGTCCCGTCTGGACCAAGTTGTCTTTTTTCACTTTATAATAAAATATTATGAAAAAGTTAGCATACTAATTGCTTTAAATATTAAAATCTATAGATAGAGTCGGAGACATCAAATCAATGTATAAAAATGATTGCAATATCGTTCATTGATATCAGAGTTGCTAAGTAGCTCGATAGATGGCTCTGTGCCATACTCTTAAATGGCGGTTACAATAAGGTGAAGAATTTCAACTTGTATCAGTACGGCTCCCGTAGCTCAATTGGTTAGAGCATTGCCCTGGATTAGGCAAAGGTTGCGGGTTCAAGTCCCGTCTGGGCCAAGTTGTCTTTTTTCACTTTATAATAAAATATTATGTATGTCCAAGTTTGGACTAAGTTTACCTTACTAGGGCTTGCTAATGTGCAATTAATGGAATTTGTCGACAACCCTAAAAAGTTGCGTTTCACTGCGCTATATCACTTTCCAACACTTGTGCGCGTTGCCGAATCTTTACGTTTAAGATACCACCATAAATTACACATTATCACTCAAACATACACTGGTTTTGAAAAATTATACAACCGAGTGGCAACCGCTAGTCTGTAAGTAAGTTTCCCGCCAAATTCCTAGTTGAAATTTGATACACAGTAAAAACGCAGTTAATTTTAACATTCCCAGCAAAATAAAAACAAAATCTATTTACGCCTCAGGGGGGGAATAATGAGAACAAAACATGTCATGTTATGCCAATGTTGTAGGAATTGTGAATTTTTTATTAAAAAAAATATAAGTATTAACTTTTTTAATGACATGTTTTGACTACAATAAACTTATTTAAAATCTTTTTACGTTTTGTGGTTTTCTAGTCTCTTTTACATAAGTGTTATCGTTAAACATAGCAACATGTTTATTTACAATAGGTAGGTAGGTACAAAGTAAACATCAAAATCGTCTGAACAATTTGTAAATAATAAGTCTTTTATTAAAATTAGGATTTTAAAGTCACACAATGACTTCATTAGGAACAGTTACGTCAAACTGCCTATAAATATAACCTCGTGTCAATATTATGTGAGTTTAGTGTAATGGCGGCTGTACACACTCGTCGAGAGCCTCTCGCCGAGAGCCTCGGCCGAGAAGGCTCTCGACGAGAGCATGCCTGTACACACTCGTAAGCTCACAGTCTCATAGCACTCCCGCGACAATGGACGTGGAAATTGCTGCTGCTGTTTGTTTTTGTAAAGCAAACTAATATTATAATAAAATGTTTATTAAATAAAAAAACGATTATAAACTGAAACCGCTGCAGCTCCAGACTGAATAGAGGCAAAAAACTATAATTCGAGTTCTTTAGACCATTTAATGAAATACGTCTGTTCATTAAAACTTTCTGAGGGCAACTAAATGAACGAGTGTGTAGATGCCCGCTCTCATTTACCTCGCGAGAGCCAACGAGACCCTTTGACTCGGGCGCAAAAACCGACACGCCACCGAGAGCGACCGAGACGAGAACGAGAGAGCGAGACAAGACAAGTGCGCCCTGTACACACTCGCACTCGGCCTGTCTCGGGGTGTCTCGACGAGTGTGTACAGCCGCCATAATACTTCTGAAACTTGCTCCACAAACATTCCTTTTTCTTTTCTTTTCTTTTCAAGAACAACACATCAAAGGCCTTATTTTGTTGACGCAGTGGACTGCAATTTGCGCAGATCGCAACTTTTCTCAGGGTGCAACCAGAACGCTTTGTGTGGAACTAGATAGATAGAGTTAGGTCGTCCTACCTACTAAACCGTTATGGTGTTCAACCTTGTCAAACGAGTCATCGGATAGACCAGCAAACCAGCTGGTAGGTACTGGCACCTGCAGCAGAACTAGGGTTTTCTCCTATTAGCAGCCAGCAAAAGTAATTTGAGTGCAGTGGATACCAGGTCTCGGCTAACCTAAGGTAGAAGGGTAGAAGGTAGGACGACGCGACACCCCGCCAGATCGACCGACGACCTAGAAAAGTCCAGCAGTAAGAGGGATAGACCAGCAAAACGACTAGAGAACTGCCCCGGAAAGGGGACTCTCATTGGTGGGCCAGACGGGCTATCTTCCACACTCTAAACATAGAAGAAGAAAGTTCTTTCTCGGTTTCTCAGTATTGCTTTTATTTCTCTTTTTACACAAAGCTTGTGCGGTCGCTTTCTTTGAAGGATAACTTAATAATAAAATCGTGTGGGCAACCTCCACCACTTAGACGAAGCCGTGGGTATTATCCACGTATTCATATTCGTGGCATCACTACTTTTTTTCGTTATTTATAACTAACTAGCTGACCCTCGCAACTTCGTTTACGCCACATAATGTGCTCGAAAGGAGAGGTAATTCTTCATCAGACTTGTCAAGCACCGTGTGAAACGGCCCTGTTTGCTTAATCCTAAAAGAGCTTTAAGATTAAGGCTATTCTAAAACAATTCAGTCCACGCCTTCGGCGCGGACTGAATTATTTTACAAACCCCTCAATCTTGAAACTTGGGTCGAGAAATTCTTAAAGTACTCCCTTTCCAATACTAAAAAAATATTTCAATCGCATCACGCGTTGAAAAATTACAACTGAAAAACCATTTTATCTTTCATCCCCTCTCCCGCTGGAACCGCACAAAACTTCGAGATCAAAAGTATCCTAGAACCTTCCTCGGACTATAAGCTCGGAATGTACCAAGTATCATCCAAATCGGCTCATTAGTTTCAGCGTGATACTTATTCGGGGTACAGACAGACAGACAGACAGACAGACAGACATGAAAAATTTAAATAGCATTTTCGGCTTCAGTATCGATTATAGAACGCCCTTCGATTAAAATTTTCAAAATATCTTCCATGTACAGACTCTCGACCCTCAACAGTTTTATTATAAGTATAGATAATGTTCTTATTCCTAAAGTCAGCAATATCGGACTATTGGTCTACATCAACCGATATGCATAATTATGTAGTAATAGTATATAAATTGGCTTATAAAAACAATGTCAAACTAGTTAACATTAGAATCCAGGGTTGTAGGTCCCTGGCAAGGAGTCAAGTGAGTTCACACGTGTTCGTAGCGACACACGTGTACGGACATTGCTGCATCGATGCGTAATCAATTATTGATCAGCTGTAATTCAAACCGATTACTTTGTAAAAGATTTCTTCTATTGAATATTTTCCCGAATTGGCAGTTGCAGTTCTGCCCACCGTAATAGGTGATCCTGGGGTCATCCTTCCGAGGGCTTACCCGGGACTCCCAACCGTAGGCATTAGGCAGGAAACGTGAGGTTTTTAGTCGGTACGAAGGAGTCCGGCATAGCATCCACGAAGGATTTTCCTCACGCTAAAAAAACCGTAATAGGTGACCGGCGAGCCTAGTGCCGTGTGTGTAAAGGATTCGGGGCCAACAGCTTCACGTGCTTTCGGTTGAAAGAAAGCTCTCGTTACCGAAAATATTACAAACGACTCTCTAGATTGCTCAGAACTGACAACTATAGTCTGCAGAACAAACGAGGCTCTTTTTTTTCGTGAGGGAACATCTTCAATGCCTAATAGCCTACGATTGGAAGCCCCGGTCAAGCCCTCGGAAGGATACCTGGATACCCCAAGACTCCCAACAGACCCACGACTACAACTGCGGCCTCACCTAGAACAGAACAAACGGGGCTACGAGCGCGTGTGTCATTAATACAATTAATTTTTAGGGTTCCATAACCAAGGGTAAAAGCGAGACCCTGTTCATGAGACTTCGCTGTCCCTCCATCACCAGGCTGTATCTTAGGAACTGTGATAGCTAGAGAGCTGAAATCTTCACATATTACATTACTGTTGCCGCTATAACAAAAAATACTAACCCCGCTTCTATACACTAAACCTGATTTTTTTTGCTGTTTGTTGGTACGGAACCGTGCATGAGTCCGACTCGCACTTGGCTGTTTTTTGTATTTGCCGTCTCAAACGAAGGAAAGTTTTGATATGCAGATCTGTTGTTGTTGTTAAAGTCAATTAGATGTAATATTGATCAATGTATCGGGTTCTTAACAGAATTGTTTATGTATTTATTTTGTATCTGGCTATTTCTCCTGGTTGCTTAAATTTGATGGTCACACGCTTATATTTTCTAAACCGTATGAGTTAGAAAGAAATGTTTTAAAATAGTGGATAAAACAGCTATTAAGCTATAAAATACATGAAATTTGTTGCAATAGAAGTAAATATTCATACCAAAAATTAACGCGAAAGGTCAAAATCGGGGTCATTTTTCGCATTCTACTCGTGTCACACTTCCCGATTCAGATAAACATTTGGTTACTGCTTCACCAAATTTCCATAGATTTTGAAGTTACATACACTAAATTCACCGTAATAACATACACTACACACACAGTATTACAAAAAAAATCTTCTAACTATTATTTAGAACTTAAAACACAATATACATCGGTCACACGAATCTAGGTACTCTAAATTTGCGTAGTAAACGGTTTACTGTTGACTAAAACGACCGCCCCAATAACAAAACTCAACTTGACTGAACGTTATTCGAGCTTGGGCATCGCGAGAGTGCAACGTGCAACTCCTGGCTTCATAAGAAAAAAAAATATTAGTAAGTTTCTACATTTGACACTTAATTCGAGTACTTTTCGTGGGTGACTTTTTGTACATTGTATAATAGCTATTGAAGTCAGAGTTTATTCATCGAAACCGAAAATTAATTGAGATATTTATGTAGTATTTGATTTAAAACGTAACGGGTAAACTTTGTCGGAATTTAAAAAAAAGCTATGTCTTCGTTACCTTCGTGTCACATCCTTCGTGTCGTTTTACCCACGAAGGTGAGTTTATGCCACGAAGGTGATCTCTGACTAGTTTCAGTAAGAGTGGTACTCTTTTAGATTCGTATTGTAGTAGATATGTAGCGGAATAATAGTAGAACAAATAAGTAGGTACCTACAATCAAGGCAAAGGACAGAGCAATACCTATAACATTGCGTGTGAAGCCCTTTTATAGGAGTAGAAATCCCACCGGACGTTATGCCAGATCCAAACCGTCTAAAACCCCCATCGTAGCTACTTACCTGTCTAGTATTAGGCGCCCCGGGCAACTCCTTAGAATGATGTATCAGGGTACCCGACAGGCTTAGGCTATCACCGTGGCCTCGTCTACGGGTTCGGGTGTTATCTTGCGTCTTTTGGGTTAGTTCAGATGCTTTTCCGCTTCTTGAGGCGTGCGGCATGCTTAGAACTTTTGAACAAAGACGCAATGACCTTCTGATGAAGTCTCAAGAAGAAATCCTGGGAAAGAGTCATGCCACCTAAAGCTTAATCAAGGCACCTACTACCTTATACTTATATCAACTTAAATACATTTAGGTACCTAGTACCTACGCGTCGAGTTTTCCGGCAAGGCGGTTTGTGACTACTCTCGAGAACAACTTGTAAACATGGCTAAGGAGTGAGATGGGTATATAATTCTTCAGCAAGGTCTTGTCACCTTTTTTGAAAAACAGAGCCACCGTACTCCCGCTCCACGCTTTAGGTGTTTGTCCCTGTTGGAGGACGGAATTAAAGAGACTCGTCCGCTCTTTGAGAACTAGAGTCCCGCCAGCTTTAAGAAGCTCAGTCGTTATTCCGTCCTCTCCAGGGATTTATTGGTTTTTAGTTGTTCAAGAGCAGCCCTGACCTCGCCCTGGTCAATATCCAGAATGTCTTCGGTATAGTGGCGCATTAGTGGGGCTCTGTGGTCACGGTCGCTAGGTCCCGTCGGTCTTTTTTTCCGTGATGCATATAGTTCTCTGTAGAAGCTCCTAACTTCTTCGAGAATCTCGAGGTCTCGGTTTTGCCACCCGCTGTCTTTAATTTTGTCAGACGAGGTCTTCCGAGCTGTTGGGCAAAGACTTTAGTACCCCAATTTTGTGTGATCGCTGCCTCTACGATGTTGGTGTTATAACGGTTGAGGTCGCGTCATAGCAGCTTTCGGATTTTGATGTTTAAATCTCTCTGGTCTGACGAAGACCAAAAGTAAGCAAAAGTAAGTATGCATAGATTTTTATTTTTTTATTGAGGTTCGCAAACTGGATTTTCGGCAACACTATTCAACATCGCTCATTTAGACTCAGTTCAGCCGAGAACTCAGTGCGAACACAGCATGCATCCTAATTTTCGCACTTCAATGAAATGTAGATGGCGTTTCCCGTCTGATTCTCATGAGCTCGAGGGTCTCGGGCGAAAGCTGGGAACACCTATTTTTGCTTTTTTCCAGACTGAAACCTTCGGGACACTTGTTGTAGCGTCCTGACTACAGTGTCGGCCTTATCGTGATCGTTGCCAGTGGTTTCCAGCAGATCGAAACGATTTTGAAGCTCCAATTGAAACTTCTCGGCACACAAAGCTATTTGGAGGCAGTAGGTCGGAGAGTAGGCTTCATCATCCGGGCCCTTTCGACGCGGAGTTCTAAATTCAGAGACGCTCTGACGAGTCGGTGATCATTTCCGGTATTAAACCTGTTGATCACAGAGACATCTTCTCCAAATATACACCTCCTGTCCGACATGATGAATTTTATCTCGTTCCTTGTGACCTTGTCGGGGCTTCGCCAAGTCCACCTTCTATGGGGTTTCTTCTTAAAGAATGAGTTCATCAAGAAGAGCCCCTGAGCCTCAAGAAAGTTGATAAGCATACTGCCCCGCGGCCCCCGGTCATTTCTACGCCCAACACCAAAAAGTCCGATTTTCGTTTCACCGCGTTCTTGTACTTTGACAGTGAAGTCCCCTATCATAACATTGTAGTGAGTCTTGACAGTACCGTGTAATGCTTTCACCACGTCCTCGTACACGGTCTCAACTGCCTCGTCAGTGCTTCTTGAAGTTGGGGCATAGGTACACCTGAATCACCTTCAGGGAGTCCTGTTGGTAAGTCTCAGTATTACGTATGCTACCCGAGGCGAAACACTCCTGATCTCCACAATGCTGCTAACGAGTTCCTTTTTCACCGTAAAGCCGACATTGCCCTCGGAAGAATGTCTTCCATCACCTTCCCGAAAGTAGAATAGGTCACCCGACCCAAGGGTTAGCGTGTCCTCCCCCTTTCTTCGGACTTCGCACAACACCAGTATGTGCCAGTTTATGCGACCCAGTTCTACCTCGAGTTCGGTGAGTGCTTCCATTATAAGTAGCGAGGTTCGGACATTCTCACACAACATCATCTAGCCCAAATTAAGACAATATAAGCTTATGCTATGGGATCTAGACAACTGATAATTTGCCACGTTGTGCCAAAGAGATGTACTGTGTTATTTTTATAATATAATGGTTCCAGAATAACTTTTACGTCAAAAGCATGTGTAGGTATAGGATCTGGTAATTGTTTTTAGTTAAGTAGCTGTTACCATATAACTATTCGGCAGAACTAACTTATAATTTGTACTTAAATAATGATTAATAATGTCTGTAAAGCTACTGCGTCACCTTCGTGGATCGTCGCGTCACCTACGTGGGATCAAATAATTCAAAACCTTATTCTTCCAAATCTGACTCAAAATTTAACTTGTTGACTTATATATGTTACTTAACTTACCAAACGCTTTGTGCTTGTTTAAAAAAATTGTTAAAATCATCAGTATTTAAAATTTACCATGAAGGTGACGATGAGAATCGTAAAAAGTAGAAATAGCCATCTAATATTATCCATAAACTCATCAGCATCTCAGGGACGTTTTAGGGTAATTTATAGTCATCTATAGTAATATTATAAAGAGGAAAAATTTGACCTCGCAGAACATACACCAATCAAATTAGTGATGTGTTCCAAAAAGGACAGGTCAAAAGCACTCGAAACCGGCGGGCTTGCATGAAAGGTTTAATGAATGTAGAGGAAGCTAGTGAAGTATGTAAGGATAAGGACAGAAGCAAATGGCAGGCTGTTGTCCCTGCCTACCCCGGAGGGAAAAAGGCGTGAGTATATGTAGGTATGTATAAAAAAAATTATTGGTTGTTTGTTTATTTGCATCGAATAGGCTCTGAAACTACTGGACTGATTTGAAAAATTCTTTCACTGTTGGGAAGCTACATTCTTCCCGGTGAACATAGGCTTAATTTTATTCCCGAATTCCCACAGGAACGGGAGCTACGCGGGTAAAACATCGTGACGTCCGCTAGTTGTTCATAATTAGAGAATAGTATTTATTGAAAACTGGCTGAGTCACGTCCTGACGACCCTAGGTCTCTATTTTATTATTCTCTAGAGTCACTCTAAAACTTGGTAGGTGTTTGAATCATCTATTTCGCCTTATTTATTTCTGGAAATGAATTCCTATTTCCATTGGGTCAACTTGAGAATGACTGCACCAAATTAGATAAGTACCTAATTAATTGTTTGTCGTAACCATAGATTTAGAATTTTTCGCTATTCTCTTCTAAAGAGAGAGCCTTAGTCCATTTAGGTACTGTTATTATTATTTACTGTTATTGAATACTATTATATTATCTTTGGTACTATCTAAGTGTAGGAGAAGGTTTTATGACAAAAAATTTAAGTGGAAAGCTGTGAGTCTCTGAGATGGTACGAAATACGACGGGACAACTATACCTACTTATTTACAAAGATGGGCGCCATATTCGCTTGCTTCTGGCAAAGATTCTCTCCACTGTATAAGAGAAGCACACGTACCTATCTACCATAGCAAAAAAGAGATTAATACCTATTCAGAACATTCACCATGAGTAACTATGGTAGATTCGGCAGGTACTCGGTAGAATGTCCCCACGGGCTGATACAGCATTTGGCTTAAAGATTCCCTTCTCCTCGCTATGACCTCGTCTGTTCCTTAGCTGGTGCTCCACTTCCAGTTGAGACTAACTTAGGTCCCAATGATTTCGGCAGGTTATCCTTCCGAGGGCATACCTACCTGGAACCCGGCCGTGGGCAGATGAATGGGCACCGTGTAGTTTTAGTCTGTAGGAGTCCGGCATAGCATCCATGATGAGGATTGCCACACGTAAAAACCAAAGCAAATCAAAAAAAATAGCAAGGAGTTACATAGCTAACATTCGATTTTCTTTTTCAGTGGTGCTCCCAGCCTTATCCTATGGCACCGCGATTGGCTGGATATCCCCCATGGGCACAAAGCTTATGTCCGAGGACTCGCCAGCTGCAGAACCGGTGCAAGAATCCATAGTATCCTGGATGGCTTCCGTAGTATACCTGGTTGGAACACCAGCTGTATTTCTGTTTGGTTACGTCGTTGACAATTTTGGACGGAAAAAGGGATTGATGCTGACGTCTTTTGCTATGGCTGTGAGTTTTTTTATACTACTTAGTTGACAGCATAAGGTCCACCAGTTGTATTGCTGGTCACAGTAACCTATGGATGTTTCTCTATCGGATCTTACTGTGCTCGAACGCTCTGAACGTAAAATGTGAGGATGAACTCCTTGTCTGTTTTTATACACACTCACGTCATCAAAATCATCGTATAAATAGAGTTTTATCAATATCATAATTACAGAAATCATTGCAGGGAATGGTTTCTACCGTTATGCTACAAAACTAACTATACATTTGTAATACTAAAGCACAGAAGTCGAACTTACTCGTGTTTTTAAAATCCCAAGTGTGTACAAATCTAGTAGGTAGGCGGTTACTACATGTTGGGCAGAGCACTCCCAGACAATGTTGTAGACAGGTAAATATTTGAGTGTACCGTTACCATTAACGCCGGTACTGGTTATCGCTTCCACTCGACCAAGCGGTCAGGAAAATCAATCATTCACATAGTCATTTTGTTAAACATTGAAGCGAAATGCAACGAGTTTAAGGTATCGTTCACACACGACGTTTTTCTGGTGAATTTTTAAAATTTTGTTATGTTGTATAAATGTTTTTCTTGTTATTTTTGTCTCTGTTTGGTTTTTATTGTTAACTGTTGCCAGAAGAAAAATCATTTCAATTAAGCCATTTTATTTTCCATTTGGATTGAGTACTTAGACTTTTTTACTCGTAGTTAAGCTAAAAGTAGGTACTTTTCAAAGATCTTGGACTAATTCTACACTTTAAATAAAGAAATTAAAAAGAACTTTAGACATTGCTTTTGATATAAAAAAATTGGGTCATACCTATGTCCAGCACTGATTGGATCGATTGCTAGGTAGATATTACTAAGAAATAATAGACCGTTATGAAACTTTACAGAACACTCTACAATGAAGTTCTTTTTATTAACATTACACCAACGTTTTTACGACTAGCGTGAACAAGTCTTTCGGGTTTGTACAAATTACTTGTGTTGTATTTTACGAGCTGGTCATAGGCGGTAAGCACAACTTGTACTTTGCATAAAATATCAATTACGAGAACTGAGAGAGAAGTACCCAGTACTACAAGAATAACGGTAACGATTTGTGCATTTCCTCGTCTCATCTTAGCGTTAGGTTCGACCATTTCCGTTTAAAAGAAGTTCGATTTAGTTGACTGCTGTTTTTAACTACAGTGCTGAATGTCGTAGTGTCTCATATGCAGCATTAGATACCTATTGCCGAAATGGCAACGCATAAGCTATTTTTAATAGATTTTAATAAATTACTGTCGAAAGTCAAAGGCTATCGTCTTCTTGGGGTCGGCAGCGCGAAGTGTACCGCCTCTAGTGTTGCAAACGACCGTACCTATGCTTGTCTGCTACATTAGTGGTATAAATATGGCCAACTTCTCTAGTCTTCTGCAATCGAATAAGTTCTCAAACTCATACAAATAATTATTTTCAGGTATGCTGGGCTCTGAAGCTGTACTCAACTGCCACTTGGGCATTGATAACCGCCAGAGCGATCGTCGGTCTTGGAGTCAGCGGCTCATACGTGGTCACTCCGTTATACATCAAAGAAATAAGCGAGGACTCTATAAGGGGAGTTTTGGGCAGCTTGGTGATACTCTCACAGAATATGGGAAATTTAATGGCGTACATACTAGGGGAGTACCTGAGTTATAACGCAACGCTGTGGGCATGTTTGGCAGTGCCCATTCTGCATTTAATTCTATTTAGTACGATGCCTGAGACGCCATCGTATTTGCTGAAGTGTGGTAAAGTTGAGGTAAGATATAGTTTTGATTTTCATTAATCTCACAAACGCCGCGCGAATGAGCAACGTTCGATGCTCGAATTTTATGACGATTTGAATAGAATAGACGCTATTGCAATTCAGTACTTTTTGTTCGTTCAACAGTTGTTCGTCTGAGCGCGCCGTTATATTTTAAATGCAAACGTTTAATCATTATTCATTAGTATGGTGGATGTTCCGTAAATGATATATGTAGCGTATTTGACTGCCTCTGTAGCGTAGTCGGTAGTGATACCGCCTGCCGCTCTCGAGGTCCTGGGTTCGATTCCTGGGTCGGTCCAAATATTTGTGTGATCCACAAATGTTAGTGTCGGAGTTTGGGTGTTTTCTATGTACCTATAATATGTATCTATGTATTTAGAAATATATAAGTATGTCTATCATTCGTCTAGATCCCATAGCACAAGCTTATAGCTTAGTTTGGGCTAGATGATGTTGTGTGAGATTGTCCAAGAATATTTATTATTTATTTTATTTATGTGGATGTCCCTTCTTCTCGTCTCAAATCTGACTTCACAGTAATTAAAACTTTACAGTAATTTTAGCTATGCATTCTGGTATGAATAAGTTTTTGCTTACTCGTTCTGGAACAAGGGGATACCTATGGATAGGTATGTTTAAATATGTGTTATAATTGCTCCACATTCATACGAGAATATCGTGAGAACGCGAAAAAGCTCGAGAAACTTGAACGAGGAGCCGACAATGAATCGGTTCCACATTCACGTTTTTTCATTCTTCTCGTGTGAATGTGTAGGCTTTTTTTTAACGTGAGGTAAATTCTACGTGGATGCTATGCCGGACTCCTTCCGACTAAAACCACACGTATCCTACCTAAAAGCCCACGGTTGGGAGCCCCGGGTAATCCCTCGGAAGGATACCCCAGGACTCTGAACGTGGAGGCTCTACTAGTTGTTGTTAATATACATATTCACTGATATGCAGGAAGCTCGCGACACCCTGGCGTGGCTGAGATGCAAGGACGGCTCCGAACCTGCCATAGACAACGAACTGCAGAAATTACTTCTAGAATTGGAGCAAGACAAGTCTGGGCAGTTCGTCAGTGCTCTCAAAACTTTATGTGAGTACCAATACATATTTCGAAACCATTTAGATTGTCTGAAAATGGCCTGGTAATCAGTGCGACAGGGCTTCTATACCAGTCTCCCACAAAGGATTGTATTGTGTATATTTATAGAGAGGTGCTAAAACTGCCAGCCCTTGGGTCACCTCACCGGTGGACACTAGGTACTAGGCGCTTTTTCAAATTCTTAAAAAGTCTACGCTCATTAGGCATCATCTATACCTACTAATATTATCTTTACTAATATTATAAAGAGGAAAGATTTGTTTTTTTTTTGTTTGTAACGAATAGGCTCCGGAACTACTGGACCGATTTGAAAAATTCTTTCACTGTTGGGAAGCCACACTCTTTGCGGTGAACATAGGCTATATTTTATTCCCGTATTCCCACGGGAACGGGAACTACGCGGGTGAAACTGCGTGACGTCCGCTAGTAATTTATATTTTAGTTTCGGTATTTGAATGTAGTGTTCACTTCGAGAAAGGCATAAATAAACCTTGTAAGATGTGATGTATCGTTAGGATAGCGACTACAAACCGAATAAAAAAAATCTAGGTACCTATAGGCACGTATAAATTACATAATTGCTATGCTTAAAAATTTTGCAGTCCTGAAAACGGAATAAATATTGAATACCTTTTTTTTTTTTTTTTTTTTTTTTAACGTGAGGGAAAATCCTCGTAGGATGCTATGCCGGACTCTTACCGACTAAAAAACCTCACGTAACGCCCAACAGCCTATGGTTGAGAGCCCCGGGTAAGCCCTCAGGAAGGATGTCCCGTGACTCCCAACAGACCTACGGCCGCCTATGCGACCTCGCCCAGGGGGTGGTTCGGGTGCAATCCCGCGTCTATGGGGGATTTCGGGTGTGACCCCGCTTCTAAGGGGGGGCGTGCGTGAGTGCTCACGTCACGCTGCCGTCATGGGCCTGCTTCTGTAAGGACGGTGAGCGGCCCTCTCACCGTCCCCAGACCCCCGGTCATGGAGGCCGATAGTCCTCGGCGAAGACACGTCGGCGGCGCCCAGGGCGCCGACTGCGGAACTCGGGTGGGAGAGTTCTCTCCCGCACCCGGCCCGCCGCCTCCTTCGCGAGCATGACCTGCTCGCAGAAAGAGGCGGCGCAGTCCCACTTACTCCCGCTGGAGAGCATGGCTCGCACCATGGCCTCGAGCGAGAGAGTGTCCACGCCCAGACCCACTACGAGGACCTGTCGCTGTTGTGCCCACGCCGTGCACTCCACCAGCGTGTGGAGCGCCGTGTCATCGCTGCGGTCCTCGCAGTGCTGACACTCGGCCGTGGTTTCCCGGTGTTTTCGCCACAGATACCTACCGAAGCTACCGTGCCCGGCAAGCATCTGTGTCAACCGGTAGGAGAGAGCACCGTGTCTTCTCTCCAGCCACTCGTCCATGACCGGTCAAATATTGAATACCTACCTGCTTCAAAACATTTCTATGTTTTTAATCGACTTCAAAAAACGAGCCAAAACGAGGAGTTTCTCAATTCGACGGTATGTTTTTTTAAGTACATTATGTTCAGTGTTCACAGATATTTCCGTCAATTATAAACGGATTTAAAAAAAAATGTTGGATAGTTTACTTCTGCCCATTTCCATCAGGTGATGGGGGGACCACCAAAAGTTAGGTATATGGAAAAGTTACAACTATATTGGGTGTAACAAAATTACCTATCCAAATTTCGTCACGTGACGTGGCATCAGTCTAGAAACATTACAAAAATGAAGAAAACAAATCACATGAATACTTTAACCGTAAAGCCGTTTTAAAGGTCCTATTTTATCCTATTTTCACCCTTTCTATCGCTACTGAGCGGCAGTAGAAAGCGACAACGACAGCCAGACGGGTGCTCTGTGTGTCTGTGCCACGGCGACCATGTTAACTCGAATTGCCGCGGTAAAAAATGAATTCTTAATGTGCGACAAAAAAATTAAAAAAAACCGGCCAAGTGCGAGTTGTACTCGCCCATGAGGGGTTTCGTAGCAGCAAGTAACATAATATAAAAGTTCGTTCTAACTTTGATTGATATTTTAACACGTTCGCAGTGGTAGTGATTTTTCTAACCGAAAATTGCGGTTTATGACGTATTAAAAAAAACTACCAGCTCTATCTCGTTCAAACCAATTTCCGTTGGTAGTTTTTATGGCAATGTACATCATATAATTTTTTTAGATTTATCATTTTCTTAGTTTAGAAGTGTCATCTCCAGCCCCGGATCTAGAGATTTTTTTAGGCGGGGCAAAATGTGAAAATGCCGCCCCTACTTAATAACCCCCCCCCTCCCCTATTTTTTTAGGTTCCTTAGTTCAAAGTTGAGAGTAGTTTTAGAGAAGGTACAAATCTGCGTCTTGCACAGTAGACACCTTTTTGGAGGGATTTTTAGGTACTCATGGAAATCCGTCATGGATGCTATGCCGAACTCTTACCAACTGAAAGCACACAAATCCTACCACTGCCTACGGTCTACCATTGCGACCTTACCTATGAGGTTTGGGTCCTCTCCCGCATCTTTGAAGGTTGTTCAAGTGTTGTCCCACTTCTTGGGACGTGTGGCGTGCGTGAAACGTTCACTTCACACTGTCTTCCTGGGTCTGCTTCTGTTAAAAAGGTGAGCAGGCCCCCGCCGTTCTCAGGCCCCCGGTCATGGAGACTGAGAGTCTTGGGCGAAGACAAGTCTGCAGCGGGGGCGCCGCAGTTATCTCCAGTTTTCCGCTTCTTTCCCGATACACCACGCCACGCCACTCACGAGCATGAACTGTCCGCAGAAAGTCGAGGCGACATCCCACTTAGGTACTCCCACTGGAGATCACGGCTACCATGATCTTAAGCGAGGGAATGTCCACGACCAGACCTGCTAATAGGACCTGGCGCTGTTACGCACACACACAGGAGACAGGAGCTCCGGTGCCCAGTAATCATTTGCGACAACCGGTAGAGGAGGTTGCCGTTGCTCGTCTCCTTCTGGAGAGAGGATAGAGAAGAAAAGGGGATCTTTCAGCTGTAAACGCACATTCCTGTGTTTCCTAGCATTATACACTATAAGGTTTTCTAAATTAAATTGAGAAATGTGGTCAGGCCCGGTCTACTTAGATCCGCCACGAGATGCCGCCTATATTCTTCTACGTCGGACCGCCCCCCTCTGAAGTTCTGAACGGTCAGAGGATGTCTAGATAATCTTTCAGAAGTATTATCGCATTGTGAAGAGAGGGTAGAGGACGGAAAGAAGATATTTCAGCTGTAAACGCACACGTCTTTATTACCTGGCATTTAGGTAAATCTACCAGTTTTTCTAATTCCTAGTGGTAAATGCGAGATGCCATACGAGCTGCCGCCTCTTTTCTTCCAGGTCGGGCCGCCCCTCCATTGGACGGCCAGATTACCTTTCCTGTAGGGTACTGTCGTCTGCATAACAACCAGTGCACCCGAGGAATAATATTATATAAGAAATGGTGTTGGACTACACAGATCCCTGTGGTACTCTTGAATTAAACTGGAGAAAGCAGGGAACCTGACCAGCACAGAGGACTAGTAGATATACGTCACCCGTGCAGAAAACTGGCCATCCAGCGGCACAATTGAGTTTACTTATAATATTAGTGAATTGATTTTATAATGCTATCCATTGACTTATGGTGCAACAAGAGATATTTTAAGAACATCACAAAAAAAATTCAAAAATTTGAATATGATGTCGCCCGCCGCCGCCCCTGCGTTGGCCGCCTCCACAACATGCTGCAAGTTTGTAAAGAAGTTTAGTGATGCATGCATGGGAATGTTTGCTTCCTTTCAAGCATCTGGGATATATCTAGGTATAGTTAATTTCTGATATAATTTGTGCATATTATTTTTGTGAAAAGAGAGTTGAATAAGTTGGAGTGTTTATTATTAGGTAGGTGATCTACTATCGTCAAGGTACGAGTACTGATGATTTGTGCATTTGTATGCAAAGTTTGAATTTGTCGCCCTCTGATTTGCCGCCCCCCTGATTTTGCCGCCCGGGGCACGGGCCCCGGCTTGCCCCCCCCCTAGATCCGGGGCTGGTCATCTCATGAAATTTGGAGAGGTAATTTTGTTACACCCAGTATAGTGCGTTTGTTAACTTTTCAATAAAGTGCTTTTAAGTATCTACTACGATTTAATAATAATAAAAAAATGTTAGTGCTATGGGATCTAGACGACTGATAAACATAGGTACTTATATATTTCTAAATACATACATTATTGCGTACGACCCCTTCATGTTAATACCCCATACTTTTATGTCTAAATTGACTGGAATATTAATAGGATCCCGCAACCCAAATTTTAATCAAATACGCCGAATGCTCAGATGCCAAAGTAAAAAAAATATATTTAAAACCATGTAGGTAAATGATTTGTTATCAACTACGTAATCAGAATTTTATTACGGAAATGTTATTTGTTATAAGATAAAATGTTTAAAAAAAAGTTGGAAATCTTTTGTTTAGACAGCACCATCTAGCCCAAAAATCTTCTATCTGATCTAGATTTCTGATAAACATTTATATGTTTCTAAATACTCACTTCACACAATATGTTATTCGACAGATAACGTCCTTTTTTACGCGAGGAAAATCCTACATGGACGCTATGCCGGACTCCTACCGACTGAAAACCACACGTATCCTACCTATCAGCCTACGGTTAGGAGCCCCGAGTAAGCCCTCGGAAGGATACCCCAGGACTCCCGAAAGACCTACGGCTACCTCTGCGGCCTCACCTAGGGAGGTTGGGGTGCTATACCGCGTCTTTGAGGGGTTGTTCGGGTGTTATTCCGCTTCTTGGTGGGGGGCGTGCGTGAATCCCTCACGTCACGCTGTCGTCTAGGGTGTGCTTCTGTAAGGACGGTGATCAGCCCCCTCAC
Organism: Miltochrista miniata; assembly: GCA_933228765.1. Classification (NCBI taxonomy): domain Eukaryota; kingdom Metazoa; phylum Arthropoda; class Insecta; order Lepidoptera; family Erebidae; genus Miltochrista; species Miltochrista miniata. Next base: position 13,158,617 of record OW121769.1, read on the forward strand.
CGTCATGCAGGCCGATAGTTTTGAGCGAAGACACGTCTGTGGCGCCCCCGCCGCAGACTGAGGAACTCGGGTGGGAGAGTTCTCTCCCGTTACCTCCCCACTGTCTCTTTCACGAGCATGACCTGCTCACAGAAAGAGGCAATGGAGTCCCACTTAGTCCCGCTGGGAATCATGGCTTGCACCATGGTCTCCAGCGATAGAATGTCCACGTCCAGACCTGCCACGAAGACCGGGCGCTGTTGCACCCACGCCGTGCACTCCACCAATGTGTGGAGCGCTGTGTCCTCGTAATGCTGGCACTCGGCCGTGGTTTCCCGGTGTATTCGCCACAGATACTTACCGAAGCTCCCGTGCCCGGTAAGCATCTGTGACTGACAACCGGTAGGAGAACACCGTGGCTCCTCTCCAGTCACTCGTCCATTGCCGGTCTGACCGCCGCGATTGTGGCGATTCTCCGCCTTGGTTTCCTCAAGTCGCACCTTCCAGGTCTCCACGGTTTCCTGGCGCAGCTTGGACTGCCGAGCCTCGATTTCTCGAGATGCAGGTCTATGGCCCCACTCCTGCGCCTCCTTGTGCCATTTAAACAATGACGCAAGGGCCCTCGCATCCAGGTGCCATAAAGAGGTCCCGGCTAGGTGAGATACTGCCTCAACTGAGATCGTGCGGTATCCTCTTGTCACCCTGACGGCCATCGCCTTCTGCGGGCTCAGCAATCTAGCCGCATTTCTGGCCGTCAGGGTCTCCGCCCATACGGGGGCCCCGTATAGGGCCATGCTCCTCACGATCCCGAGGTACAGTCTCCTGCAGGGAGCGTCGGGTCCCCTGATGTTGGGCATCAACCGCGAGAGTGCGGCTGATGCCCCCATCAGTTTTGGCAGACAACGTCCTAACACCGATCAACGCTCAATATTTGATCAAACCCGAGATTTGACCAGACTCCTCAACAGTCGTATACTAACCAGTCGTCGAGGCAGCCATAAACATCAAGCATTGTATCTTCTTAATATTTTCTTTTGTATAGGTAGACATGTTGAGCCAACTGTTTCAGTGTTCTGATCACTGAACTAAGTAGGTACTTTCACTATGACTGGTTCTCGGATGGGTTACCAGTTTGTGACATTTTATTTGCGAGCGTTTCTGTGCTTCGGAACGCTGGTGGCTGGTGTCATGATAGTCGTCAAGCCAAGTTGAAGGCCATAAGGGCGGATTGAAAAAAAAATCAAGAACATAACCGTAACATAAGGTTGTTTGCGCCTTGTTGTTCATTCAACACGGCAATAGATTTACCTATTGCCTACGTGGAAGTAAAACAATAAGTGGAATGTGGGCGTATACTACGCCTCTACAGCAAAGAGATACCTTACCAAGATAAATATTTTCCACGTGAAATAAAAATTCTGTTATTTGATACCAGATAACAATTTTATCGCAATATGTATTGTGATTTGATCGCAGAAAATAATTCGCGAGAATAAATCCTTGCGGCTTAAAACGCGGTGAGAACAGTGCCTTGTAGATCACAGGTAGTACAAACTCAAGGGGCCTGAGGACTGTCGGCTGCTCACCGTCCTTACAGAAGTAGGCCCGTAAGACGACAGCGTGACGTGATAGTTTGACTGACGCACACACGCACCAAGAAGCAGGATAGCACTCGAACAACCACCCAAAAACGCGGGATGGCACCCGAACCCCCTAGGTGAGGTCGCTATAGTAGCCAAGGTTTTCTGGGAATCCTGCGGATATCCTTCCGAGGGCTTACCCGGGGCTCCCAATCGTAGGTAACGTGTTTTTAGTCATCCATGACGGATTTTCGACACGTTAAAAAAAAGGTAGTAGGTAGGTACTTACAAACTAAATGACATTGTAAACTATAAACTTAACCAAACAATTCCTAGTCAGGTAATATTTGTTCGCGGTAATGTCCGTCTGTGTTTACCCAAAAATTCTAAATCCATGGTTTAGGTACTCGGTCTATACAGGGTTACAGGAAAAGTCGTGCTAGATCCGTTAAGGGCGTGGAGTACCCATTATTTCTGACTAATTTCACTATGAAACACCCTACCCTAAACTTAACCCTGTTCGAGATATTCGACTTTTAATATTTTTATTGAAAAAAATTTTTCAATAAAAAATAAAACCGACTTCCAACTAATCCTGAAAAATAAAATGTACTTAGCATAAAGTAATATGTATTTTGATTTATCAGATTTTATTTAATATCATATTGAAGTCGGCGCCAAGTAAACCCATAGTTTTATGTAAGTAGGTATTATTCATGGCACCAACTTCAATATTATATTGAATAAAATCTGATAAATCAAAATAAATATTACTTTGTGCTCAGTACATTTTATTTTTCAGGATTTGTTGGAAGTCGGTTTTATTTTTTATTGAAAAATTTTTTTTTCATTATTTTAAGTGACGGGTGAACCGAAAAATATATCTATTTAAGTGAAAGTTCTCATCAATACAAATCAATCAAGCCCAAACACAAGGTAGCTGCTGTAAATCGTTAAGGGATTCCCTCGACTGTCTTTCGGTTCTATCATCAGATCGACTTCAGACATTCATTAAATTGTAGTACATTAAAGCACTGAATTAAAAAGTTAACAAACGCACTAGTTGTCCCTACAATTTTCGGTGGTTGCCCTCGATTTCTCCTGGATCCCATCATCACATCCTGATCAGGTTAAAATGGGACCACCTCAGAAGTGAACTCTATCTAACAAAAACAGATTTGAAATTCGTCTATAATTGACGAAATATCGGTGAACATACATAAAACATTGAGAACTTCCTTTTTTTTTTAAGTCGGATCTATCAATCTAGGTGTAAAGTTCTCATCAATACAAATCAATCGAGCGCAAACACAAGGTAACTGCTGTAAATTGTTAAGGAATGCCATCGACTGTCTTTCGACTCTATCATCAGGTCGACTCCAGACCTTCATTCAAGTGTAGAACATTAAAGCACTTAATTAAAAAGTGAACAAACGCACTAGGTGTCCCTACAATTTTCGGTGGTTGCCCTCGTTTTCTCCTGGATCCCATCATCAGATCCTGACCTGGTGAAAATGGGACCACCTCAGAAGTAAACCTTATTCAACAAAAAAAGAAATTTTGAAATCCGTCTATAACACAGGCCTGCAAAATGAGGGTCATAACTTCCTCTCTGGAATTTGATAGCTGATTCTAGGGTATTTTGGTGCGCTGATTACGAATATGTACTTAGATTTTCTCCATCACCTCCAGATTTTTCAAAAAAGGCACAGATAGAAAATAGAAAAAAAGACCCAAGTTTTCTCATAAAAAATATTTATTTAAAAAAGTACATTACCTTTAACATATAAAACGACTAAAATGTAATACTTACTTGTTACTAGTCTAAATTACACGTAAATTTTATTTGTGGAACCTGGTTCTTTTTTCCTGGAACCTTCGGTTGTGCGATTTTCGCTTAAATTTCCGGTTTGGATCGTCGCGCTTCAATAAAGAACAATAGTCCGCCATCATGCTAGTATTCCATCTTCCACGATATCAGACTTCAAGCTCTTTCAAATCTTGGTAAAATCTTTCGCCTTGTTCTTTGCTAACGGCTCCTAAATTTTCTGGGAAGTAATCAATGTGCGAATTTAGGAAATGAAGTTTAGTGCTTGCTTATGTCCCTCTTATTTTTAGAAGTGTATCCAGTTATGTCACAACAACAACAGTAGCAATCTTTATCATGGTCTTTAGCTTCTCTTCATAGCATAGTTGAAACGATTTTGAAGCTATTTTTCTAGCCTTTTGACCACTTTCGAAATTCTAATAACAGGTCCAACAAAGTTTATGAGGTGTAGAAGTTTTGTCTTGGTTACTTAATACGTGTCCAAAATAACTTTTGTAAATATTTTTCACAAACTCTGTAATGCTGTTTCATTGTTCTATCACCATAAAATTCCGGGAAATATTACAAAAACAATTCGTAGAATTTAAACAACTTCGCAATGACATTTTAAAGTTCATGTTTCAAGATGCGCACTTCAACCGTTAATTTTCTAAATCAGTGTGGGTACTTATACAAAAACTCTTTGGTTTATCTTTATTGCACCCTTTTCTAATAATATTTACAACAAATAGGTATACAATATTACTACTAGGTATTTTTTTTGATTTTATTACAAAATTAAGTCAAAATTACCCATTTTCAACTAGGATAAGGCGAAGTACTTATACTTTTTATGTAGTAATTACCAAATTACTGATTTGCATGAATTTCTATGTCCCCTTACACTAGTAAAATGCAATAAAAATTAAACTGAAGTAATTTAATGACGTTTTATAAATTTCAGAAGGTAGGCGCTCAGACATTTTGAAGCAAAATCTTAAATATTCAATATCAAAAAATTCTGACGTGAAGGATTTTTTTTATTATTTTTCTCGTAATCAGCACATCAGAAACTATAGAAAATGTTACTCAGATTTCAAAGAGGAAAACCATTGCAGACCTGTGTAATTGACGGAAATATCGCTTAACATACATAAAAAAAAATACATACAGACGAATTGAGAACCTCCTCCTTTTTTTGAAGTCGGTTAAAAATTGCCGATTTTTAGGTTACAAAATTTTTTATTTTTATTTTGGGCGCCTTATTTATTATTTTTGTTGCATTTTGACATGTGTAATAAGATGCTCCAAAACGTCAATCATTGAAATAGTGCATAAATTAATTGAACATGTCGTAGAAGACAAGTGAAAGTTAAGAAAAAAAAAAAATAGTAACAAGTTTATTTTTCTCTAAGGGATATGTAAAAAAAATATTACGGCAGTCGTTCGGCAGATGTTTTTTAAAATATCTACATTTCATCAGCTATCTAACGACGTATAGCAATGTAGGGTTGTATTTAAATTCATTGAAATAGTTTCAAAAGCGACAGTGGAGAAGAAAATTAATACTTAGCCCTAAAAAGTAAAATAAAACAACCGTTTTTGACAGAGTTTATCGAAGACTTTGAGAAACTGGCTCTATTTCGAGACGAAGTACAGATTTGGGAAGACCACGAATTAATAGCGACGAAGAACAGGACAATGAGATAGTGCAACGCTTTCGAGCGGATCCAACTACTTCCACTAATATTGTTGCCCGTGATCTGGGACTTTCGCAATGGAGAGTGTGGTTTACAGTGCATACTGCTGGCCTATACCCGTACCATTACACTCCGGTACACGTTGTTGAAGAGGGAGACCCGGCGAGGAGGATAGATTTCTGCAGATTTATGCTGAATGCTGACATAGAAGACCCAAATTTTTTAAAAAACATCTTGTGGACAGATGCATCCAAATTTGATAAAGATGGAATAACAAATTATCACAACGCACATTACTGGGCCCCAAAAGCACTGAAGAATCCCAATAAGAAAAGAGTGACGGGGTCCCAGCGTCGATTCGGCGTGAATGTGTGGATGGGCATTATCTCCAATTATTTAATTGGACCTTACTTTCTCCCGGACACTTTAAATGGGGAAACATACGAAAACTTTTTAAGAGGAGACTTAAATGATCTGCTGGATGATCTGCCACTAAACTTAATCAGGGACATGTGGTTCCAGCATGATGGCTGCCCTGCCCATTTCAGAAGAAGTGTCCGAGACTGGCTGGACACAACTTACCCAAATAAATGGATAGGACGAGGTGGGCCGTTGCCATGGCCAGCAAGAAGTCCGGACTTAACCCCCATGGATTTTCATGTGTGGGGGGTTATGAAAAGTCTTGTGTACAGCGAGCCAAATCCAGTTTCGTCTGTGGAAGAATTAAGAGAAAGGATTGTGGACGCAGCCAATCAAATGAGGACAACATTGACCACTGGAGTAGTAAAGACTGGTCTCCGTAGAAGGATGCGAAAATGTATTCATAACCGAGGCGGCCATGTTGAACATGAACTGTAGAGTATTAAAAAGTTGTGTAAAAACCTTGTTTAATAAATGACATTTCATCTTTTCCTATTGTTTTATTTTAATTTTTAGGGCTAAGTATTAATTTTCTTCTCCACTGTCGCTTTTGAAACTAAGTTTTTTTCAATGAATTTAAATACAACCCTACATTGCTATACGTCGTTAGATAGCTGATGAAATGTAGATATTTTAAAAAACATCTGCCGAACGACTGCCGTAATATTTTTTTTACATATCCCTTAGAGAAAAATAAACTTGTTACTATTTTTTTTATTTTCTTAGCTTTCACTTGTCTTCTACGACATGTTCAATTAATTTATGCACTATTTCAATGATTGACGTTTTGGAGCATCTTATTACACATGTCAAAATGCAACAAAAATAATAAATAAGGCGCCCAAAATAAAAATAAAAAATTTTGTAACCTAAAAATCGGCAATTTTCAATAAAAATATTAAAAGTCGAATATCTCGAACAGGGTTAAGTTTAGGGTAGGGTGTTTCATAGTGAAATTAGTCAGAAATAATGGGTACTCCACGCCCTTAACGGATCTAGCACGACTTTTCCTGTAACCCTGTATAATGGGCACCCGGCTTTTTTTAACGTGAGGGAAATCCTACATGGATGCTATGCCGGACTCCTACCGACTTAAATCACACGTATCCTAATTAGCAGCTAAATATTTAGAGTTGCCGTGCGCATGCTTTATATGAGCTTAATTTAAGCAAAATGGTGTTGTGTGAGAATGTCTGAATATAAAAATTTCAACAAAATTATAAATCATGAAATAAAACTAAAAGAAAGAAATAATAACTACCGATATATACCCCTAAAGGGAACATAAGCTAAGTTCCAAAGATTGTTGCACTACAAAGCTCGCATCTTCGCACGGAGCTCATAAATAAACTACGCCAAGACGAATATAGTATAAAACTGGTTTCTCTGGTTAGTTAACAAGTGCAACCGGCGCAATAAGTTAGTGTAACAAACCTTATGTACATTCCCACGCGCGTAGGCGGTAGGGCCAACTCAGATATCCGTTATGGGACGCTTCCGGACAAAGTTATGGGTTACTGTCACTTAGCAAGTTAGTGTAGATCTTTATATCTGGTTCTTTGAAACGGAGTTCGGCCTTGAATCTTACTTGATGTTTGTATAATAACATGTAACGACAACACTTTAATCAAGTGAGCTGGACACGATAACTTAATGGTATAGAACCGGCCTTTCCCACAGTAAACTGTTCCCGGTAGAAAAAGTGGATTACTATGTGTTAGGTAAGCCAGGTCAGCTGTCTGTACCTATACCAAATTTTAGCCAAATTGGTTCATGGGTTGGACTGTGATTGAGTATACCTACTCAGCAAATCTTTGTTAGGTACCCCTAACAAAGATTTGCATTTACCTATAGGTAACTACGTAATTTTTTTTTATACTACTAAGGTGGCAGACAAGCATACGGTCCACCAGATGTAGGTACTGGTGGTCACAGCAGCCTATGGACGTTTGCAACACAGAAGGCGTTACACTCGCGCTGCCGACCCTTTTACAACGAGAGCTCCGCTTACGGACTACCCATGCTGGCGAGGCATGCGCTCGTGTGAGGGTCGCCTAGCACCTGATCACGATAGCACTGGGAATACCCCCTCACTAAAACTCCTTGACACCGATCTGCCCATGTGGGGGTGTTCTGGGATCTGCCTAATTCACCAGAACAATAAAAACCTTCTAAGACACCTTTTGAAGAACCCCATACTGTAGCGCTTGGGAAAACCGAGGCATCATTCCGCAACCTAACCGTGCGCAGAAGCCCTTATCAGATCTTTTTCCTGAGAGCCTTTGAATGCCAAAAAAGTTTTGATATTGACGATTCCATTTTTTCTTCTTTTCTAGGTACGGATCGGACCACCTTCAAAGCTTTCCGCATAACGCTGACTATCATAGTCGCTCGGGAGCTGTGCGGGTGTCTGGTAGTATTACACTACGCTTCGTTAATCTTCAGTAAGGCCAGTGCTGGCGAATGGGTGCTTACAGCCAATCAGCAAGCGGCTGTGTTAGGCTTGGTGCAGATCGTGGGATCCTTCACTGCGAGTGGACTGGTGGAGAGAACTGGTAGAAAGGTAAGAAAAAAATATTATCTTCAACTTTCAACGCAGCAATGTACCTACATAACAATGTATTAGAGATCTCCTGGATCCAAGCCAATCTAACAACCTGGCTATACCTACCTACTTAGGTACCAAATGATACGAGTAGGTATTATTAAATTGCAATGTGTCCGAATTGTTATCACTTAATTTGCACTGTTCTCTAAAATACAAGTTCTTGGCCTGGTTTGGGATCTAGTATTTTCAAAGTAACTACCTATTCTAAATTTTATCAAATAAAAAAAAAAGATATTTTACGAGACTTTAGTGTACCTACCTACAATGTTGGCCAGACGGAATTTTGTTTCGAGGTTTCCTTCATCGTTATATCACCTCGTCCGTTAGTCGCAGCTACACACCATTTGCAGTCCAGGAAGATTTTCTTAGAGCTATATCGCATGAATCACCAAACAAACTTTGCAAGTTACATGAAATTCTTAGACATTTTATCCAATTTCCAGCCGCTCCTCGGCATGACGTGCCTGATCTCTGGCGTCGCAATGACGGCATTAGGCGCCTGGTTCTATGCCCACGGAGACGACTCGAATGGCTCTTCATGGATCCCTATCGCCGCTTTGTGCCTCTGCATATACTGTGATGCGGCAGGTCTGCAACCCGTGCCGTTTGTTGTCATGACTGAGATGTTCACGTTCCAGGTAAATTGATGTTTTTATTTGCATTTTGGAATGGTGTGGAAGGGACGAGTTTTGCTCACCTCTTGTAATATCTTTATGTACCGGTCAACTAGATTATTAGATCAAATGACTAGGTAATATAGACAATTTTATCTCTAGTGTAGCAAAAATGGTTAATGCTAATCTATAAAATCTGTATGCGTGTTTCTCAAACCGTCCAACTCCTCCCAAACGGCTGGACCTGGATTTGAATGAGTTCGTGGAGGATTTCAAAGCACATATGGAGTCGATAGGTGCTGCTGCTTTCAGTTTCTCGTAGAACAGCTCATGCCACGACCGCTGGTATTGATATAGTAGTTCAAATACGAATCCAAGATAATCCTACATAATATTAATCACATGAATTAAATGGTCCACCAATCCTTCCAGGTCCGTGGCACAGTGACAGCGTTAGTGATTGCAACAGCTTGCATCCTCGTCTCCATAGAGCTTCGAGTATTCCAGCCAATCGCCAACGCAATAGGACTAAGCTTTATATTCTGGCTTTTCGCCGCCGTCTGCTTGGTAAGCACAATATACATAGCTTTCTGCGTGCCGGAGACGAAAATGAGGACCCTGGATGAAATTTACGCGGAGATAGGAAGTAAGAGTGTGAAGGCTAAAGAGAAAGACTGTGAGGCTGATGTTACGAAGTTGTAGATCTTGAAATTTTTGATGGTAGTTTAAAATTTTGTTAGTTGTTTTGTATAGAGAGGTCATGGAGTATTCATGGTAGTGTATCTATACATAGGATGTTGAGATAGTTAGCAATGCGAAGAACGCAGCGAGGACACAGCAGACATATTGGTCCTCGTGGCAAGTTTGGACGTGGACTTCCTCTCGCTGGAGACCATAGTGAGAGCCATGATCTCTATCGGGAGCAAATGGGAAGCCATCGCCTTTTTTAGTGACCAGGTCATGCTTGCGAAAGAGGCGGCGGAGAGCGAGAGAAAACTCGCCCATCCGAATTCTGCAGTCTGTGCCAAGGTTGTTGCCAACGAATTCAGACGTATAGAAGGACAGTTCTTAAGGATATTTTTGTGCTAATTTCTTTGGGGATATGTCCCAGAGGTAGCGTAGTTACTAGTCGGCGGCAGCATTTCATTGTTATTCTTTAAGTTCTCCTGTACAATATGCAAGAGACAAAATGACTGCCATACTCCTCTCTCACTCAAGCGATAGAGTCGCAGATAATTTGCTTTCAGAGCGCCAATAATAACTATCCTTTTACATATGTCTGGATTCGTTGATGCCGCAGACTTGTCTTCACCTAAGACTATAGGCTTCCATGACCGGGAGCCTATGATATCGGCTCCCAAGATAGTGGGGGTACTTCAGAGGATGCTCGATGCTAGAAGCATAGGAACTGTTTTGCATGACATGCGAGGGGAATTCCTCATTAAAGACATTGTTAGCGGCATTTGACGGTTGATTATGGCGTGTGGCTTGTACTACTTACTGCGCCTGTATTGGTTCTAAAAAGAGATTCAGGGACGTGTGTATTCGGCTTAACCAACTCGCGTTAATACTCAACTTCACAGTAGGTTTATAAGACTTTCAAATAATTTAAACCTCTTACATAACGTTATTCCGTAGCAGTATTTAGACTCGTCCGAACAACCTCTGGTCTGTAAAATAAAGGTTGATCTCTGTGACAGTTATATTAAAGTAAACAAACTATTAGTTCAATGGCCTAAAGAAGCTCTAACATAAGCTAGCACAAACTATTAGTTCAATGGCCTAAAGAAGCTCTAACATAAGCTAGCAAGCTCTAACATAAGCTAGCATAATTTGGAAGCCTTATTAGTTCAATGGCCTAAAGAAGCTCTAACATAAGCTAGCAAGCTCTAACATAAGCTAGCATAATTTGGAAGCCTTACGCCGTTGAAATAAAGTCTATTTTTGTTTAGGTACGTTACTACAACCATAGTAGAAATATATATTATAAATAACTCTGATACAACTGTCATTCGGATCAAGGTATATTTTACAGACTTAAATTAATGTCGCTCAGTGTTGCCTATATTTAGTTTATTTAGCGACACATATCGACTTATTATATCAAATTTAGAAGTATAGAATATGTAGATATTAAATGTAGGTAATAATAGAAATTGTGAGACAATTATACACAACGCCATGTAGCTCAAATTTAAACCTTGTTGACAAGGCCTAAAATACCTCTATCGTCTATTATTCTTCAAACTAAATTATTCAAGTGTAAAACAATTGATTAATTTATTTGATAATGGATTTACCATACATTTGAAATTAATTCAATCTGTTATTTATCTGAGGATGGAATTCTCATAAATTTAAATTATTAAAATGATATTATTTTATTGAATAATATATCTGATCTGAGAATAGATTTGATCTAGCATAAGTGTCTATAGCGAATTACAATAAATACCTAGGTACGTACTTATTTGTGTAAAAATAGCTGTATTTCTTTATTTACTGAAGTAGGTACTAGTTAGATAGATATAGATATTTAGATGAATGAAAGAATAGTTAGAATTTAGTAGACTATTTGAAGTGATGTATTATTTATGGTTAGGTATGAAATTTTTAAAATGAAATAGATAATTAAAATAAATAGTTAGGTTAATATTGAATCAGGTTGGTTGGTGGAGTTATACAAGGTGTCCCATTACGAGTTTGCTAAGTCGAAAGCTCAGTACTACCCGTTCGCTCTAACTTTGCCGCTGGCGTAGTAGGCGTATACCCGAATTGTTAATTAGACGAAGTAAATTGACAGTAGCTAATGTCACTTCGTCATAGAAAATACGCAACATTGTATGAAGAAGTGACATTAGTTGCTGTCAATTTACTTCGTCTAATTAAAAATTCGACTTTAGTATGGAGCCGAGCGGCAAAGTTAGAGCGAACGAGCAGTACAATATTTCCTAAAAACTTTAAAAAAAGTTAGCTTACGTAATTTGAAAAGTAATGTTTAATTGATAATGACTCTGAAAAGTAAGTTCGATTTATTGTCGACATATCTACTATTTCCCTATGACTGGTTAGTATCGAATATTTGGGACACCCTGTATAAACTTACTTATGGACTTTAAAAAGACTATAGGCCTTTATTTTGTGCCATCGATAGATCCTTTTAAAATGTATTGCCACAAGTTAATCAATTTAAATCACATAAGTATGTAACTGAAGTCTGCAAGTAGATAGTTTTGACAAAATGTAGATAAGCTAAATAGTAGTTAGAATATTTTGCGAATATGAGAATGAAATAAATTGGTTATTTGTGTTTCTGGCACTTTTCTTTAACCTGAATGTTCATGGAAAAGGAGGCCGGGATGAAAATCCGTTGCCAACCGACCATATAATTTCCCAAAGCCTATCATCTTTTTTCCCAGGGCTTACCCTTGACTCCCAGCCATAGGCAGTTTGTAGGGAACCATGTGGTTTAAGCCGGTAGGATCCGGCATAGTATCCATGAGGAATCCTAAGCCAAAAATAAGAAAAGGACCTATCACCTGCATAAGATTCCTATCAACCATTGGAAATTATAATTCAAAATATTATCCGAAACCAACATTTCTATAACAAGCTCTGGTACCGTTCACTTGTGTTCTGTAAAGGATCACCGCGTTAAGAATATAGTAGCTGGTTCTCGGATGGGTGACCACTTTGAGACATTTCTTTTAACTGTCATACCACTACATAAAATGACATTTCACAATAATTCAAGCAGGCAACAAGGGAAATAAAACACAATATTCACAAGCAATGGAATGTTTACAATTGCAATGACAAGGTTCTTACAATATCATGTGTAAGTACATACAAGCCTCAAGAAAGACAGTCTTACTTTGTCCAATAATAAACACTACAAACACGATGTGCATAAACTTTCCAAATTCAAGTCATTCGTTGACATCACAACCTTTACATGAATGGACTAGGATTTATAGGTACATTATCTTTGCCCGAGAAAAAATCAATGTAGGCCATAGATTAGGTAGAATCGAGAAGGGCTTTGAGGGTATTCCGAAAACAAACCTAGATATATATGAAATGGCGGGAAATTTATGCGTGCCAAAAATATGGGTTACATGTAGGTACGCACGTATTCACGTGATATGTAAAGGAAGGAATTTGCTTTACTTATCGGGTGACGACAGTTTCTTTAAGTTACATATATGAAATAGTGAAACAGATTTACGTCATTAAAGTGACACTGTTTTAGGATCCATGGAACGCAGACACCACGTGATCTGCGCCTTCGTGAAATCTGTTCCGTGTTCTTTTGGGAAATCGACTGATATCGTAAAGAATGCAATTTTTTTTTGGATTTAAGCAACACGGTTCTTAGGACTGGAGCCTTTGCCTACCAAGGGCAACGCTCTGATAAGCTTAACTATAGAACTGCAGCGAAACCGAACCAGTTCAAATTCTTCAATGATGGCAATCGCTTTTTCAGAGTAAGACCTACACATACATCAGATAGGTAAGACAATCTGTAACTCTACTACATTAAGATGTAATGTCTTTTAAACAACACGCACAAAGCAAGACCACCTTTCGTAATCAGTCGGATATAACTGTTATACAAAACACTCGATTAATCTGTTTATAATATAGGTACATAGTACATAATGAATTTTGTGTTCTAACGTATACAACATTGATAAAAAATGGAAGTTATTTTTATATAAAAACGACGATCACGATATATATAGAAATGAGTGTTCTTTTTTCAGAAATTTGTGCATTTTCCTATAAATAGATACATATTTAATAGATGATACAATGACATATTTATAATCTATGCACGATTTCTAAATTTGAATATGTACTTACTAGGAAGTTAGTCGTTTATTATTAAAACATTTTTTTTACAGTATAAATGACACTAAGGAAAAATATTATGCCTATTTTATGTATCACACAAGTTTGCATTATCAACAAGGTTTGTATATTTTGTGTACTTCGCGTTTACAAATCGTGCATATACAGGCTGCTCCTTTCTAATACCATCTGCCGGAACAGTAATCTAAATATTCGAGATAATATTATAAAATTTGGCTCAAAGGAAAAGCATCGTTTTCCACACTCAAGAATGGAACAACGAAAACTAATTGAAAAGACGACCATGAAAGCTTATATACTTTTTACAACTTCTCACGAAGTGACACACTATACACTTACGTTTCGAACAGTCCAGCAGAGACTACCATGCAACGCGTCCGAACCGTGGCTAAAAGTAAATATTAATACATACCTTACATGGCACAACATTTTAAAAATAAATTAATATTTTTTAAAAACAGTTTAGCTTCTTTTATGGTAAGTAATGGTATATTTCCTATAAGTAAAATATTTAATCTCCAGAATTTAGATTACTTTTCCTACAAGTGGTGTAACAAAGTTTCACCCTGTATATAAAGTTGCCAATATTAATTCACGTATACTTACAACTAAAAACATATATTAGGTATATCTTAACATGTTAACATACAACTACATTGCTAGTCTATTATAAAATCTATAAGTACGTATATATAAAAGGTTAATACTACCCGTTCGCACTAACTTTGCCGCTGGCGTAGAGGCGTATACCCGAATTGTTAATTATACGAAGTAAATTGACAGTAGCTAATGTCACTTCGTCATAGAAAATACGCAACATTGTATGAAGAAGTGACATTAGTTGCTGTCAATTTACTTCGTCTAATTAAAAATTCGACTTTAGTATGGAGCCGAGCGGCAAAGTTAGAGCGAACGAGCAGTAATGTACTTTAGTCTGTATAAATACATTTTGTTACCGTTGCATGCTATATCGTCAGCACTTAAAAGATGGATTTTAATAATAATATTTAATAATCAAACAAAAATATTATTTCATCAACGAATATTCGGACATATTTATCAATTTATAGATTAAGTAGATGCTTTTATGCATCCGTTTAAAACATCTAGCTGAGAATTTCCGCTTTTGTACATATTGAAATATTTTAGACATGTGTAAATCTGTTAAAATTAGTAAGATTTTAAAGATTAAGTCACGATTTTTCAATTTTTTACATATTTTTTTTGTCAAATGGTAAGGTAATGCCCGAGTCAATGTTTTTCAGTCAAAAATACTGATGCAGAGATAAATTCGCACTATTTAACTTATAGTACAGTCATTCAGTATTTTTACTTGGAAAGTTTTCCGGTAGTTTTGAAAATTGCTAATTTTATAGATTTTGATAATCATGCTCTTTCCAAATTTCAACTTTGCCACCTCGTATGTTTGCCGCTCGTGCCGCCATATTGAAAAAATGGCACCCAGAAGCAGTTTTTTGATAATAACTCCTTTCCGACGCATTTTACAGGAAAACATATCTACACAAAATAAAAGTAGAGGAAATTTCCTAAAATTTGTCATAATCTTTTTTCCCTAAAATTAATAGTTTCGGCGTAGAATAAAGTAAAGTAAAGTAAAGTGTAATTCAATACAAGTTTCCAATCCTAGTTCCTTCACTTCAGTAACTTCACTTTCTTGCAGTATATCACCACAAATAAAGCAGTTTACTTCATTAGAAGCCATGGCTCTGTAAATGCAAACGACACTGTGAAATGATAAACGTATACTGATGACTCAGACTAAATATTTCTATTGAGCTCATCTGGGGCCAGATGTTTCTTAGAAGAGAAAGAAGGGGCCTGCCTGACTCAGAAGGGACGCATCCCTTTATACCTGCGGAGACATGACAGACTATAGTTAGCTAGGTTTTCATTCTATGGAACAATATTTAACCTTCGTATAATTTGTATAATTTACAAATCACAATATGGGCAGTTTAAAGTAAATATTACACGTTGGTGTGGATGTATAATAGTTTACGGCGCTCGTACGCCGAAACTATTGGTTTTAGGAAAGAAAAGGTAATGACATAAATTGTAGGGAATTTTCTCTACTTTATTTTGTATACACATGTTTTTCCTGTAAAATGCGCCGGAAAGAAGTTATTATCAAAAAACTGCTTTTGGGGGCCATTTTTTCAATATGGCGGCGCGAGCGGCAAACATACGAGGTGGCAAAGTTGAAATTTGGAAAGAGCATAACAAAATCTATAAAATTGCCAATTTTCAAAACTCCCGGAAAACTTTCCAGGTAATCTCTATTTTTTCGTCCAAATGGCTGTACCTATACTAAACAACTGTATTTCTACAACGTTTAAGTACCTAAGTATTATGTAATATTGTACTAATTTCAATAAATAAAAATAAATTACCTAATAAAAATGGTGAAAAGGTTTAAAATTCTATGTAAGTATATTATTATTAAACTAATTTACAGAAAGTGCTGGCGTTATAGGGCAATTCGAATTGAATTAAATGTCGTTAATTTTCTGTTCCATGAAATTACCACGTGTTCATAACAATTTAGGGGAGAACATGGCAGAACTAGGCAATGTTTTAGATTCTATAGTAAAAACCAAGCATTACAGTAAATTAACTGTTAATATATAAATAACTGTAATTAATTAAATAAAGTTACAATAGTAAGTAATGTTCTGAAATTTGTAAACAGCCCGTAGGAAATATCTGTGCACTTGACAAACCAGTCTTCTGATGAACCGCACCTCTAAACCACATTGCCGTGATTCGACGTTCGTCATAGAAACAGTAGGGTCGGCAAAAAAAATTACGTGTTAACGAAAATTTTGCATACATGACGCCGCCTGAAGCACAAATATTTCCGACGGAATGCAATGTGTTTATTCAATTTAATCATTAAAACAACTCAATAATGATTATTTTTCATTTGTCGCTATTTAAGTACATGATAACTTAAGTTTAATTCATAAATCTAACAATATGCTTTGGATTGACATTTAAAATTAAGAAAATAGCAATGCCGCATTTTAATTGTAAACTAACAGATCTAAAATTACCTAATAATAATAAAAAATCAGGCAAGAATATTAAAAACAAAAATTATCAACAATATTGCACAAATTAAGTAAAAGTTTTAAAAATGTATAAGTAATGATATGCAAAATCCGTAGCCTAATTTAAAAAAATACAAACCTCGAACAATAAAAAAATTAAATTTGATTTAATAGAATGTATTCAATGAGCAATTTTGTATCGTTTTTTTAAAGTTAAAAACTAAATTATTATGACTTGAGACGTGAAAAAAATCGATGTATAAAATTGGTATTTACTAAACTTAAGTGACACACAGGTTGATATTGAGTCCATAAATATGTACGGTCGGCTCTAATAGTGGATATTATACATTGTGATTCATAACAAAAAATATCAGCTGGCACGTTCACGCGCGTAGTAACATAACATGATTTAGGTGCAAGCGATTTTAGTCCTTAAGCTGGTCATCGACTTTTGAATCTAGACTGTACAATCTGTACATAATTCTATTTGGTTGATTTGACATTGCACATTAGGATCTCTTTGAATTTATCTTAAAAGAGGATTTCTTTATGTAAAGGATCCCTGTGCTCGATATCCAGGATCTCCTTTATACACAATCATTATTAAAAATACTGACGAATAGATAAATATCGGAAAGTCTATACAAAATCCGATAGATTCGAAAATACTATTAAAAAACACAAAATTCAGTGAATCACAAATTTAATGTGAAAAAATATCGGTTTTCAGCAGGATTCGAACCTGCGTCTTTTAGCGAACCGGACTAGACGCCTAACCACTCGGCACTATTCTTTCTCTCATATGTCTTGGAACGATATGGATCACATTTCCAAATCCAATAGACATTTGGAATAGTTGTTACATGTTTGCCAGAATGTTTACGAATGGTTATGAATACGACCAAGCTGTAATTTGACTGTAATATTACATGAACTAAATATCAACCAGCATTTTTTTAAACCTAAACATAAAAAATAAAATGAAGCTGCCAGAAAATTGCTAATACTCGTAATAATAAGAAAAAACAATTTGGTTCGTAGCAAATTTGGTTTTCAAATTCGGTGAGACACTTTTTCAATGTACGAATCAGTCTTAATGAGTGATGTATGAGCAAATTAAACCTAAAAATATATTTTATGTAAATAATTAAAAGAATAACTTCTCCCAAAGAAGAAAAAAGAAGGTGAAAATGTAGAGGAGAATTTTCATAATATTTTTTATCTACTCTGATACTATAATACAAAGATTATAAAATTGAAATCAATACTATTATGACAAACATTACGCACAGGCCAAAAAAAAAGTTTTATTACGATACAGGTCTTGTATGGACACCTATATCATAATAAAACTTTTTAATCATTACGATACACCATAAACAATCTCCAGCTGAAAAAGAAGTTTGAACCTCTACTTTAAAAAAAAATTGTGTCTCCAGAGTAGCGAAAAATCCTAAATCTAAGGTCTCCGAAGCCTAAAAAAAAAAAGATACACGCATGCGCAACCGATGTTTGCCTTGCGCCTTGGTGCCAACATTTTACATTTAAATTAAACAAAGTTTGGTTTTGTTTGTAAAATAAATTAGTTTTTGTGTTAAAACATGTCTTAAAGCGAGGATGGTGGTAATTGTACACCACCAGACATTCTGGAAACTGCGTCAAACATGACCATGAACCTGTTACCGGCGAAATCAAGGAGCAACTATATATCACAACAAAATGAAATCAGGTATTATAGTATGAGAGTAGATAAAGTAGTGTATGACACTGTACATAACTTGGTCTTATAACACTCGTGTGATACTATAAAAAAACTCGCCTACGGCTCGTTTTTTTCAAACACACTCGTGTTATAAGAACCCTTATTATGCAACAGTGTCATAAACTACTATTACTCAATTCAGCCCTGTGACGATTTAAACTGTACTAGACTCGGAATTTTAGACTCTGGTCTCTGGAACATAGACTCTGAAACGCGTACTTCACGCCCTGGATCCTCGTACCTAGGTTCCATTGAAGCTTCAACCCTAGATCCTCAATCCTCGACACTTTACGCTCAAACTTCGACTCTAGATCCTGGAGATGAAAACGGCTCATATACATATAAGCTCGACCAGTGTACTGACTGCATTTTTATTCTGTCAGTAAAATTCCTAGATCGACACAAAACTGAACAGAGTTAAAAATATAGAATGGACCCTGAGGTTACAAATTAAAGAACTTTAAAATTTCATTTTAGGAGGACACTTGCGATACAACATATTTTTGTTCTGAAACTATAATGTTTATGTAGCAGAAAAAATACTTTTTATTCCCCGAGTAAGCGATCTATCAGACAGAGAACGGTGAGACGTTCAAGCGTTCCGAATTCGAGTACTGCATATCTGTGTTACCACTCATATACTGCATGTTCGAACGCCTTGAGCAAATCAATGTAATGTAATACAAAACAAAGAATACAAAACTGACCTCTTGAACGCTTGTCTGACAGATCCCAAAGTAACAGTATTTCCATACAACATAAATAAATTTAGGCATAGGAAGTATCAATTGACAATTTTGTACATTGTATTGGAAGGAATTGACACTTGGAAGACGGGAAAGGAATAATATGTGTCAAATAATAGACGATGTGTCGCTTTTATAGAAGTAATTTTGTAGTCTAGGCGATATTGAGTACATTATATTTTGGGGCGGGATAATATATGAGTATTTAATGATGCGTTGTTCCGCAGGACTTCTGGGAAAGAGTCTCAGTAGTTACACCACGGAACTACTTCAACGGAACTACTATGAATAATCCGAATTTCTAGTTTTGATAGAATACAGAAAAATAATTCCTAGTATGAAATACTTGACATAAATAATTGTTTGTTACTTCTACCGTCAAAAATATCCATGTGTAGTTTCATTTGTTAAAATTTATTTTCTTTAGGTTAAAAAGTGCAAAGTAAGAACATTATACGTCCCTAGTTACAATTTATATTTCGACAATTGAACTAGGTAATAGGAATGTGGACGTAAGTAGAATTCCTCAGAAAACCTTTAACTTTAAGTTGGTACTTAAAAAAATTGAACTCAAGTGCAATATTTTTACAACTACCCGCACGCCCCAAAAATAATGTACCACAGCCTTAAACTAATTCATATAAGGATCAATAAGATACATATTATACATCTCTAATAAATACATTCTAAGACGAATATAATAGCTCCGACTAGACATTAAGCAGAACGCATTATCAACATTTAAAGTAGTATGTACAAATAATATTTCGACAGCGTTTTGTGACAGTATTGAAGGCATCGCCATGAAAGGGACAACTCACTATTATAAGCGCGGCATTTCGCATTTTACGGTAACTTAATCTTTTTTGCGCTTTGAAATACCAATAATTAGAGCAGATAGATATACAGCAATACGCGTTCGCCGGCATCGACACGAAACAATGCGTTCTGTTACAACTGTTGGTAAATATGATGACACAGAATCCCTGCCCTGAGACCTAAGCCTAGTCCCAAACAGTACAGTTCAGCCTACGTTCGGGTCGGATCACTCCAGGATAAGGTCGCTTACCTTATTTTACCACCGTGTACTGTAAAAACGGTTAAGTTAATAAAAATCATTTTTTAAGTCATTCCATCGTCACAGTTCGCTATTTGTTGTGTCTCGCTCTTATTACCGACATTACAAAGCGTAGGAAAAAAATAGAAATACGGCAAAATGCGAAAAGCCGCTGATAAAAGTGAGGGTAGTCCTTAAACAGCTTAAAATGTAAACATGTGATCATTATTTCAATGTCCTATTGAAAGAGAGAATAAGTACAAACTGAATGACATTGTTTCAATTGGTACAGATTCTTTCACTTATTAAATTATTTAAGTATAATTTGATAGTAGTATAATTTGTTTTGTTAACTGTAACTTATGAAAATTATGTAAGACGTATTTGATAAAAAAAAACGTTTAACTGTTTTTTAATAGATACTCTTTGGTTTTTTCGTATGAAATTCGGACCATATACTTTTTTAAATTCTTATTCATAATATGTATAAATCGCAACATAAAATATGACCAGTACAAATCTATGGATTCTATCATATCAATTTAAAGCTGAGGCTGCACTTGCGGTTTACCGCGCCGGTTTCTAACCTAAAAATGTCTAACCTTGACGTGATTTCCATGATTTTGACAGTTTGATGACGTTTTGAGGTTAGAAACCGTCCGCGGTAAACCACAAGTGCGGCCTCGGGCTAAATAGAAAGTTTTTTTATATGAAAGTTTTCCTTTCAAGTGTGATAGCTGATGGTAATTTTTTGGAACATATTTTGTATTTTTGCCAAGAACAAAATCCTTAGCGTCAATTTTGAAAAAAAAAAGGGTAATACGTCTAACATCATTTTCTACTTTCATTCAGGATTGAAATCGGGTAGTGCGTTTGTTTATATTTATACACAGTTATTTAACACTTCGAAAAATCTAATAATAGTTTGATAGAAAATTACGTTTGATGTTTATATAAAGTACTAAAATTATTTTTCTGTACTACCCAATTTCCTTCCTACCCGCATTTTACAAGCAATAACAAACTTCTATAAGTATGACGTCACGATATACTATAAATAACGTTAAAAGTACGAAATATTGTATGGTACACAAGTTTTGTGTGAAGTGGCTATGTGCGGGGGTAAAAGTGACCCGTACGCGCCGGTAAGGGGGGCGGAGTATCCTGAAAAAGAAAAAAAATGTGCTTTTTACTTAAAAAGATTTTTATTCGATTTATAAAGGTACTTGTAGGCTTTTATTCTATGGAAATGTCGGTTTATTGATTTGATTTTTTTATTTTTCTCAGCAATGAGAAAGAATGGATCGTAGGAAAACGGATCCCCGGCCAAACGTTCCAATCCGGGAATAGAGGTAATGATTACTCATAAGACAGGTTCTATAATTTTGAAGTGCCGTAAATAATAAAAAAAAATCAAAAACTATAAATAATAATAAAATATAATAAAACAAACACCCACCTCAAGCACTAATGCGTTTCAACACTAGGTGCCATGCTCTGAAAATATAATACAATAAACCAATTGGAGAAAGAAACGAACATAAACAAAGCAATAAACAAAAATCACTACAGCATACATAAAAAAGGAATAAATAAATAACAAGACAAAATGTTACATTAAAATAGAAAAACAGGTAACGCTCATAGTCTACATCTACAAAATTATGCCTCGGTTTTCCCAAACGCCTACAGTATGGGCACAAATTAGAGAAAATACAGATGGAAACCTACATACCAAATTCGCTGAGGCTACGCACACATAGACAACTCATTCACAGACACGAGGTCAGGTGGTCTCAATAGAATTTTTCGATACCAATTTGTGCGCGAGTGTGTGTAGCAGAGGGTAGGTGTGAAAAAAAAGTACATCCATGAGTTTTCCATCTGTACTATCTCTAATTTGTGGAATAGGGTTCTTCAAAGAGGACTTAGGTTTTTACAGGGTCGGCAGCGCGATTGTGGCGCCTCTGGTGTTGCAAACGTCCATAGGCTGCGGTGACCACCGGTACATCTGGTGGGGCCGTATGCTTGTCTGCCACTTAGTGGTATATAAAAAAAAATTATTGCCAGTGACCCCACTGTCAAAAGTTTTGTGGACTATGAAGTGACTCCATAGTCGCTGGTTGACGCCAAAGC
This sequence comes from Miltochrista miniata, assembly GCA_933228765.1. Classification (NCBI taxonomy): domain Eukaryota; kingdom Metazoa; phylum Arthropoda; class Insecta; order Lepidoptera; family Erebidae; genus Miltochrista; species Miltochrista miniata. Next base: position 13,180,975 of record OW121769.1, read on the forward strand.
TTTCTTTTAGGCGTCGCACTGTATGTCAGCGGTGAGCGCGGCGACGGCGATTGCGGCGAGAGCGCGGCCCACGAGTACAAGAGAGTAATGCCCGCCTTCCACTGCGAGCGAGTCGGACCCATTACGGACTCCGCTATACTCGTAGCGATGATTTTCAATACATGTCATGTCCGCTTTGGTGGAAGGACATGCATGAAAATCGTCGTTACGAGTATAGCGGAGTCCGTAATGAGTCCAGTCGCTCGCAGTGGAAGGCGGGCATAAAGGTGCGGTTCCACTTAGGCGGAGCGGAGAGGAGCTGTGGAATTTAAGCCATGTGATTGGTAAATCGCGGCACAGCTCGTCTCCGCTCAAACCGTGATTGGTGAATCGCGGCACAGCTCCTCTCCACTCTCCGCCTAAGTGGAACCGCACCTTTAGCCGGTACTGAGCTGGAACACCACAAACTGCGCTCGGTGCGTCTGTTACTGTTTGTTCGAAGTTGCTTACTCTCTTGTACTATGGCTTCGCGCTGTCGCTGCAAGCGTCTTCACCCCGCTCGCCGCTGATATCCAGTTTGAGACCCTATGCAGCGTCATGTTGGCGAGCTAAATGTGAAATCCAAATTTCACGGAGGCGTCATTTTGGCGAGCTAAATTTAAAAAAAACCAATTTCAGGCGGAATTTATACTTAAGGCTACAATGTTCGACCTTGAGAAATCCTAGGGCAATTCGAACGATTGCAGCGTACGCTTTTGCCGGATTTCATTCGATTCTAATACATTATATTACTGTTATAAAATCTGAGGGGTTTTAAGAAAAAATCTAAACGTAAAATATTGTTTTAAAGAACTATATTTATTTTTATGAGAATTAAACTCATTTATTTAGATAAAAAATGTACAGTACTTGTTAAGAATTTTGCAATATTTCTCATTTTTTGTGAGCGATTTCGATCGAACAAAGTATTCCTAATCGTGTTTTGATACGTTAAAAGTATCTAATAATTTACAATAATTTTATCAGATCAAATCGAAGAATATTTCTTAGTATAAACTTCACCCCAAGATGAGTCTCTTTCGAACATACAAGCCTTAAAAGGATATTTTGAAAGTATACCTGAACATTGGTATCGTGCAGGTAGTGTCTAGGGGGCTGCGGTCGTGGCATCGGTTCGTCACTGTCATCGTCCTCTTCAAAGTCTGCAATGAAAAGACACTTTGAGCGACTAATATATTAACAGAATGTCATTAAATGAATTATTCAAATAGATATTCAATGTGATCAACAATGCTTTGGAACTTAGCTGTTACTGTAACAGCAACTTGTGTTATTTTAGCCTTTACGCTGTTTATAGTTTGGCATTGAATTGATCAAAGTCCGAGGGTTCTTCTACTGTATTATATAAATCTTATATATAAAATTCTCGTGTCACAATGTTAGTTACCAAACTCCTCCGAAACGGCATGACCGATTGTTATGAAATTTTATATGCATATTCACTAGGTCTGAGAATCGGCTACTATCTATTTTTCATACTCCTAAGTGACCGGGAATAACATTCCACGCGGGCGGAGCCGCGGGCATCAGCTAGTACTATATATAAAGTTCTTGGAAAGCAACTGTTTTCTTAGAAGGATTTTTATTTATTATAAAACTTCAAGATTGTAAAAATATTTATGTTGGAGGGTAACTGTGTAACTATTACAGGGGACATTTTTCCTTTAAAAGCGATTATGTTAAGATATAAAAACAATTAGTACGGTATAGCTTTGTAGCTTGTCTGCAACCATCCCTACTTCCCTGCTAATATTATAAATGCGAAAGTTTGTCTGTCTGTCTATCCTTAACGGCTAGAGCGATTGATATGAAATTTGGTATAGGGATAGTTCGAGGCTCCGGGAAGGACATAGGCTACTTTTTAACCGACTGCGGAAAAGGAGGGTTATGATTTTACGTTATAACGACTCTTACGCGATAACTACTTCTACGCGGTCGGAGCCGCGGGGAACAGCTAGTAATAGTATAAAAAATAGTAGATATAAACGCACTTTTATAATAAAAGTCTGAAATGACACAAATTTTAATGAAACTTAACGCTACCAAAGGGAGTCGAGCAGTGTGCATCACAATAAAACAGTGCAAAAGGCAATAAAAAGAAAAAAGTCATAATATGTACGTACCTCTGACTTTACGTGCGTCTCCTTTAACTGTATCCTCAGTGTCTGACCCCTCTGTAAAACATTTATAGTCTTTGTAACATCTACTAAACATGTGCAGTTGAAATTTGAATTTACTAGTTCTGTTTTTTGGGAGGTCGATTGCGATTGATACGTGTACGATTTGAATCAATCGTTTGTCAGTTCCGTTCTGTCACAGGGCGGAAACTCCAACTTGAATGTGTGCGTGTGATCAATAAAATGTAAGCAAATTGTCCGTCAACGCGCACGTCAACTCAACTGACAGCTGTGGCGCGACAGGGAGTTGCCGATCTGTATGTAATACTATTATATTATATTTAGTTCTGTATAATTTACCTACTGGTGGCCCTTTTAATGATAACGAGAAAGGAATGGGTCTGCTATTATTCCAAAAAATATGTCCAAAAGCTACTAGCTTAGCCCAGAAGTCTTAAAATGTTACTATGATTCTTCATGCTGGATAATAAATATTTGCATGCATTATGTGGTGGAGATTTTGGGCATTTGGGGGTCTGTGGCTAAGAGCCTATAGCAGAAATAGGCCGTCAGCTCAGGGATAAGAATGGTTACTATAGTTCAAGATAGTTCCTGGCGCAGAGGATACACATTGCCATTTAGAGAGGCAATACTGTCACCTTTGCACCAGGAGCTAACCGGAACGGTTATTTAAAAAAAGAAGGAATATTTATTACATTATCCAAAGTAACCCGTTCATCGCAATAGACCATCACCAAAACCATTAAAATTTAAAGAACATTCAATCATGCCCAATGCTTCACGTAACGTGATACATAAAATACACAGATGTAAATACAAATTAGACATGAATCCTGTTTCACAGATATGTGACATTATCACACCAGAGAAAGCCTATTTGATTAGACTAGAGACCAGTTGGCAGTCGAAATTCGACAGAAATTCATAACATAGAATATTTATTTGCCAGAAACATGGTTTCCAGTTTCTTTTAGTCAAGTACAACATTAATAAGTGCACAGAATCCAAATTACTACATGAAATAAATGATTGCATATCACAGTTTCCACAATATGTACTTCTCGCCACGGAAATATGCTCACCACATAGAGGTATTTCTTAAAAAGGGTAAGTAAAAGATTCGTTTAGTCGCATAATGCCTAATTCTCGAAATGGCATCTGAGTCCGGAAAGGACTAATTCTTAAAAAGACTAATTCGCGAAATGACTAATTCTGCAACCGTTTAGGAGGTACACCATCGAAATTGGTAGGTAAAGTCGAATGCTGCGCGCCCCGACTTCGATAAGTTAGGTTAGAAGGGTCAATGCGGGAGCTGAACGGAGCTCCCGCATTAGCCTTCGTGGTATTTTTTATAACCAACACCAAGCTCATACGCTGTTAGGCGTTGGCCATTTCGCGAATAAGTCTTTTGAAGAATTAGCCCTTTGACGAATTAGTCCTTTTCAGAATTAGCCATTTCGCGAATTAGTCTTTTCCGGACTCAGGTGCCATTTCGCGAATTAAGCATTATGCGACTAAACGAAAGATTTCCTTCATTCACATATTAACGTGAGGGAGAAAGTTCACTCGCCAGATGGACCTACGACCTGAAAACAGTCGTAGATAGGGACTGCATGCGGAAGGAGCAGGTTCATGTATTGTGGCGTAAATTGGTAGAGGCCTACGTCCAGCAGTGGACTGCTAAAGCTGATTTGATTATATTAATACTAAGGCTATGTTCCCGTGGTGTGTTAACGTCACAACTCTGTGTCCAATCGCAGTACAAACTGACCGGAGTTGAGTTCCCTGACGAGGGTCGACATTGCGTTGGTGACCGAATCCGCGGCGTACAGCAGGTCGCTGCGTAGAGTACGGTTGTCTATGCCCACTGACAGACAAGCGGACATAACATCTTATTATCGAAGCAAAAGTAAGTATTTAAAGTTTCGAAAGAAATGTTGCAATAAAACTAATTGAAATTCTTAAATAAATCTTAGTCATAGTTGACTATGACTCGTTCATCGTTTCATCCAATCATGCCCAATGCTTCACATTATGCATGTATCTTGAGCTGATACTTTTAAAAAAATTTTGGGGCATTTGTTATTTGGCTCAAATTCCTGAGATCTAGGTAATTGATGATTACGGATTTTCTTTTCATATTTAGCTTACTAATATGATGCCACCCGCCTCAATGGAAGGGCGCACGGCATCTAGCAATTTGTGGCTCGCTCTCACAGTCCTAGGTTTAGGAGCAAGCTAAAATATTAAATTAAGACGCATGATTTTTTTTTAATAATAATATTGCTTTATTCAAAACAAGGAAATTGTGAGACATAAGGACATAACATATATCAAAATTACGTTATTATTCGATATCTTAAAGGTTATGAAATGAATAAGAAAATCTTATGGCATTTCGATCGTCAGAAATCACATTTTCCACCTGGTTAGCAATTTTATAATAGTCTGCTCGGCTCCCTATGACTGTTATTTATGTCACCGTGAAATTGTAAGAAGCGTTAAGATTGCAAGCGAGATCGTAAACTGGCGAGATGTTGTGAATAGTAATTTAAAGATGGTTGAGTTAGATTGGACCAGTGACCGCGCGAAGATGAGCGAGCGAAGATGAGCGAGCGAAGCGAGCGGTCCGTGGCAGCGGCCGCCGAGAGCAAAATTTTCCTTTTCGTTACTTTAAAATCGAACAGAAAATAATCCGTTAGATTGTAAAACCTAAACAGTTTACAATCTCGCTCACTGAGATTACAATCGAACGATTTTTACAAATTTACGGTGACGTAATACTTAAATAGGTTTAAGCAAATCACCCGTGGTTATAATTTTGCTAGCACCCCTCGATACCTGGCACCATTAAAGCGTTATTGAAGCATCATTTAATCTAAAGATGATACATTTTCCATCACCTCAATTTTTTATAAGCATTATTATAAATGTTCATCCTACTAATATTATAAATGTGAAAGTTTGTGAAGATGTTTGGATGTTTAGATGTTTGGATGTTTGTTACTCAATCACGCTCTAACGGCTGAATGGATCCAGCTGAAATTTGGTATAGGGATAGAGTATAGTCTGGAATAACACATAGGCTACTTCTTATCCCAGAAAATTGTTTTCACGGGAAGGTGGAACGGGAACCAAAATTCACGCGGGCGAAGCCGCGCGCATCAGCTAGTTTAAAATATAACGGGACATTTTTTACACAGTATCATCTAAGCCAAATTAAGCTAATCTATTAAGTCAATATACTCACTGGTAGTGGGCCTTTGATTTTGATGGTAGCTTCTACCTTCACTGTTCATACTTTCCATACCGCCTGTAAAAATTAAATATTGCATATTTTCGAAATCTTATTTGGCAGAATAGATTTTTTTAAACGACATTATATAGCCCAAACTAAGCTAATATAAGCTTGTGCTTTGAGATTCAGACCACTGGTATACGTTCCGGTCTAATAGTGGATATACAGTGAGAAAATATCACACGCAGCGGTCATAATCGTAGCTCCCGTTCCCGTGGGAATACGGGGAAAAATATAGCCTAGCGGAAGTAATTTTCCAATCGGTTCAGCACAACATCCATCCTGCTGAGAGCCACCCACCCGGGCATGAACTGAAATGGGCCACCTGGAAGTCCCTAAATAGGTTGAGATCCCGGGTCGGCTGCTGTAGGACGAACCGGGTAAGATGGGGTTACCTGGACCCGGGGGACGAAGGCTGTGGTGCACTCCTGCAGTCGATGGACCATCTACGGTCGTGTTTGCTGTGCCCTTACACCTGCACAATTGGTGATCTGAACCAAGCGACGGAACGTGCTATCAATATCTTGCCGAGTTTCGGGCTGGGCTTATTTAGCTATTTTATTCTATTTTTTTTATTGTCACGAAGAAGAATAAGAAAGATCGGTTCTGTAGTTTCGGAACCTATTTGATACAGATAAACAATCAAAACTTTCTTATTTATAATATTAGTATAGATTGATAAGTGTTCATCCTTGCTTTTAGCGTCCGGAGCGTTCAAGCACGGTAAGGTCTGATAGGGGATTTCTTCCGCGTCCATTTAAATTGTGGAATGATCTCCCCGGCCTCGCTGTTACCAGACGCCTACAGTATGGGGTTGGCTACGGTGACCACAGTCCAATAGTAGAGGATCCGTAAGCTTGTCTGCCACCTTAGTAGTATGAACAGCGTATTTTGACAGTCTAAATATAGTGTACTTACCAAGACTATGTGACATATCGATCCGTTCCCTTTCGCCGAGAGAGGGCGTCTGTGGCGCACTTCGTACTGTCGCACGGGGTACTGTAGGTGGCTCTCTGTAATATTATTGTAGTGTATAAATACCCGCCTATTTACGCCAGGGCACAGGGCGGAAACTCCATACAAAAATGTTCGTTTTCACCCACACTAATATACACGTAATGTGAATGCTTGAATATGTGTGTGAGTATACTAGGGTAACTAGCTATGGAAACAAAATAATAAGGAAGAGAACGCAATCTCATGTATGTTTTTTTCAAATCTACCCTCGGCTAAGCACAAATTAAACCAAAGCAATAGCACAAAGTACGTAGATAGTAATACGTAATACAACGCAGTGACACTCTCTAAAGTACTGACACGGCAATAGACACATTAACTTTGGTGGGGGGATGGGGAAGCTTACTCAGTGGGAGGCAGGGGGTTGCCGATCTGTATGTAACACTATTATATTTCTTTGGCCAGGGTGAGGCAGAGGTGAATCACTCTATATATTGAAAAGACTTCAACAGTCAGAACACATGTTACACTTAAAGAAAGACAATCTCTACGGTCCGTGGATTAATAAACGAGTGGAACAGTCGGACATTAACGAAAACCATTGTAATGTTGATTTTTATACGGTTCATTATGCTTGAACTACAGATTGCTAGCCCGGTGTCGGCAATAAGGGCCTACCTGACGTCAAATGGTTCAAAGAAGATAGCATTCATTCAGCGCGCAAGAAAGAGATAGATGCGCTCGGTTTTAGAGCGTTTTTAATTAAATAAAAGAGAACTATAACCAATACGAAAGAGGTGGTCAAGTGCAAATGAAGATTATAGTCTTTCTTATAAATATTTTATTTTATAAAAACAACTTAAAAATTATGAGATCTAGCTAAAGCTTTCACAAAATCGAAGTATTTTCAACACAAAAATCTATCAGACCGTTTTTAGTTCATGAACTGAAGTTGTCTTCTAAAATTTTAATTCGTTAGACTTCATGAGTCCCGAGATCTAGATCCGGTTAATAGTCTATTTGGCGTCAGACGGAATCTTGCTTGCCCCCTATGCCGTGTGCAAATCTTCTTACAAACTTGATGTATAGTCGACCCTCAAGTGTTTTATTGCTCTCTGCTTATCCCCCAGTTGATTGTTTGCTTATAGAGGATTCATACACAAACATACAAGTCGGAAAATATCGCTAGTACACTTACCTTTCGGGCGCACTGGGCTGCGGTTGTGAACCTGGTAAAGGAGGACTCTTTGTAGAACGAGGGGACGAGTTGGGAGTCGAACGAGGGGAAGACTGCTGCGTCTGTGGGAAACATGGGGTTATATTTAAATAAACTTTAAATAAACTTTATAGGTATCTTATAGAATTACAAAAAGTGTTTTTGATTGGGAGCTCCTTTTAAGTGCATATGCACTTGTGTTAGGAGATCCCGCTCTTCCATAACAATAAACAAATTTTTAACTTATACAGTGACGATATCCCGCAAAATCGTACACAATCACAAATTGCAACAAAATACTTAATCATATTCTTTGTTTAAATGGTCACCCATCTCAGAATTGCTCAGAGCGTAAGATGCTAACAAAATGATCGCTTCGCTTACAGAACACCGAAATGTAACCAACAGTTTCCAAGAACTGAACTTGAACTGAAGCCTAGTGGCAAGTGCAAGTTTTGGCGTGCGCCTGTCGACATTCACGGTGAGCGCGTTAATGCCGATTTGTATAGAATCGAGACAAGTTCCCGTGTTTACAGCTAGGTGGCAGTGTCTCGATTCCATAACCGTTAACGCGCTTACCGTGAATGCACGCCAAAACTCGTACTTGCCACTCAGTTCGAGTAGGTATCAGTTACGAGGTGACGGTTTTGCTGTGTAGGTAAGCGTATCGGGTCGTAATTTCAAGTGATCTCTCCAACTACTAAAAGGCTCTATTCACACTTAAAAAAATTATTGAAGTCTTACAAAAAATCTAGAACTGAGAAATCTGAAATCTTTTACTGGGCGGCTTCAAAAATTTCAACTGTGGGTCGTCACAACCTGCGCCCGGGTCGGCAGCGCGTGTGTAGCGCCTCCGGTGTTGCAAACGTCTATAGGCTACGGTTACCAACCTTCCGGTGGGCCGTAAGCTTGTCTGCCACCTAAGTAGTATAAAAAAATATAAAAAAACTGCTAAACCCGACTTGAAATATTTGTGGAAGTCAATGGAAGGTTTTAAAAGGATTTTTCAATCAAACATTAATTAACTCCGATGCGGTACTCAGTCCATCGGATCAGCTAGTAACTGAGAAGATTTAAAAAAAAATTTACAATCACACATTATACAGGGTGTCTTAGAAGTCGACGTCCAGCCGGAATCGACTTCTGGGACACCCTGTATTTTGATGCGGTACTCAGTCCATCAGCTCATAGTAACAAATAAAACAAAAATTACACATATAAATACCTTAAGCATCCTCATAAGCCCTTCAAGCTGGTGCATCAGATGTTTCCTAGACTCTTGCAGCGAAGACAGGTGTCCCTCCAGCTCGTCTTTCCTCTGTCGCAGCAGACGCAGCTCCGACACGAGCGGCGCGGACGTTACCCCGCCGCCTGAACTCGCTTCTGCCTCTTGCTGGCGTCTATACCACAATATGTTGCTATTAGACTAATGAAAAATCCCTTGGGACATACTTTTGAGGAGTGTCAAGAAGACCCGATATGTTCAGCGCTAGGAAGGAATTCTCTGGGTTTAGCCATTTCGAACATCAGACAACCTTGGGACACCCTTCCGAGAAATTACCCGAGAATCCCATTCATAAATAACTAGGTAGAAACCGTGTGGCTTTGTTAGTTCAAGTCCAACCTGACAAAGACTTGCTGTGACCCTTACTTTCGCCAATTTAAAGCCCCGAAACTCAAGTCTTCGCTGCAGGAGACAGTAGATACATCTCGGTATCTACACTTCTGCAGCGAAGACAGATGTCCCTCTGCCGCAGCAGACGCAGCTCCGACACGAGCGGGGCGGATGTTACCCCGCCGCCCGCGCTCGCTTCTGCCTCTTGTTGGCGTCTATACCACAATATTTTTTGTTTCAGACCCATGAAACATCTATGGGACATCCTTACAAAGGAAGAAGACCCGATATATCCAGCGCTAGGTAACTAGGAAGGAATTCTCTGGGTTTAGTCGTTTCGAACATCAGACAACCTTGGGACACCCTTCCGAGAGAAATTACCCGGGAATCCCATCCATAAATAACTAGGTAGAAACTGTGGTTTGATTGGTTCGAACCCAATCTGATAAAAACTAGCTTTGACCCATACTTTCGCCTATTCTAACTCTCAAAACCCATGTCTTCGCTGCAAGAGACTATAGATACATGTCGGTATCTACACTCTTGCAGCGAAGACAGGTGTCCCTCCAGCTCGTCCTCTCTCTGCCGCAGCAGACGCAGCTCCGACACGAGCGGGGCGGATGTCACCCCACCGCCCGCACTCGCTTCCGCCTCTTGCTGCCGTCTATAGCAACATTTTATAGGGTTAGACCCATGAAAAGCGCTGAGACATCCTTCTAAGGAGGTTCAAGAAGACCCCAGACATCCAGCTTAGAAGGAACTGTGTGGGTTTAGTCGTTCAGCCTTGGGACATCTATTCAAGGAATTACCTGGGACGTTCTACGTTAGATAACTAGGTAGAGAACGTCTGGCTTTGTCAGCTCGAATCCAACCTGACAAAAACTAGCTGTGACCCATACTTTCGCCTTCTGCCTCTTGCTGGCGTCTATACCACAATATTTTGCTATTAGACACATGAAAAATCCCTTGGGAAATACTTTTGAGGAGTGTCTAGAAGACCTGACGTGTCCAGGGATAGATAACTTGGAAGGAACTGTATGGGTTTATTGGATATGAACACCAGACAGATTTGGGACACCCTTCCGAGAAGTTGCCCGGGACGCTTGACATTAGATAAGTAGGTAGGTACTACGTGGTTTAGTCAAAGACTTCTATACAAACTAAGGTAGACATGCCCACGCACCGATTTTTGAAACCTATAAACTATGCCAATTGGCAGCGTTGCTCGCACTGTAGTGAGTCAAAACTTCGAGAGTAGGTACTCGGCTTGCAATCGGAGTCCATACGCATTCTCTTTTACTCTTGTTCTATTCGTATCAATTACGTAAATATTATTTATAAATGAGTGTAGTCTTAGCAATTTGTGTGTTTGAGGATTGCTTTTAAAATCTCGTTTGTTAGTAGTACGGCGCGTCTACCTCAGTTGTTATAGAAGTCTTTGGGTTTAGTTGGTTCGACTTTAACCTGATAAAAACTAGCTGTGACTATTCGCCCATTTAACGTCTCCCAAACCATGAAAACTCTTTGCTGCAGGAGACAGTAGACTCTTGTTGACGTCTTTACCACAATATTTGCTATTAGACGGATAAGAAAAAACCCCTGGGACGTCCTTTCGATGAATTACAAATTAGAAGATAACTAGATAGAAACCGTATGGTTGTTGTATCGTTGAATTGAGTCCGATATGCTATACCTGATGATTTCCACGTGTCAATAACAGTTATTGAAAAAAAAAGTAAATAGCTACACACAGCATAAGCAACCGGTGGTTTAAGTAGGTTTCGAGTCTGAATTGCTGGTTTCATTCATTTTCAATTCGTATACAAAAGTGGTTAAGGCTCCAAACATAAAACTAGCTTTATCCCACGGTTTCGTCCGTTTAACCTTTCCCAACTGTTTAACTTTTCGATGAAAAGTTATTGGTTAAAATTCATAATTGGCCTTCATTATGTTATCAAAGTATTTATTATTTCTGAATTAGTTTTAAACTTTGCTAAGATTTAAAAATAAAACAGAATTATACAAAATTTTGCAGTAATTAGCATTGTATAATTACTTAGTACTTACCTAAGTCTAGCGATCTCTCTCATAATCTCCCTGTTTTTGGCTTCTAGCTGTGATATGAGTTCTCTCTGTTGTCTCGCGGCGTCCACTTCCGAACCCTCGGATGATGAACGGCCCTGTTAAATAATTATTGGGATTAAAACAAAGATAGTTCAGTTCTTGCTGCTTTGGGATCACATAGCGTTGCCTGAAAATGTCCGCGAATATTTTATTTAAAACATACATTTTGGTGGAGTGAGACTCAAAATACATGCTTTGACGGATTTCGGCCTCACGATGAATCAATATTCCGAAGGTTTAAGCAAAAAGTATTTTTCTTGTGTATGATATGATGATTATTGAATATATTAACTAGAGAAGTTAGTTTTCTAAAAGACTATTTACTGTAGGAATTTAGTTTGATAGGAAAAAAATCTCAAATTTTGCTAAAAATTGTTTGACATTACCAATGTTCACCAGATACTACGAACTACCAAACGGTAAATGATGTAAATACTTACCAATTCCGGAGTTAGTGACGCCGACCTTCCAGCTCGAGGCTGCAAATGGTAACAACAAAATTACCAATTATTTCAATTACCGAATAGATTAGGGAAGTATTTTAAATAACTTTAATTTGATTTTTCATGACAGGGCCTAATGAACCGCTGAACTTTCGCTGAATTCTTAATACATACGGCGTTCATATTATTAATTCGAAACTTTGTGAGTATGGATGTTTGTTACTCTTACACACTCTAATAGCTGAACGGATCTGGTTGAAATTCAGTATAGGGATAGATTATGGTCTGAAGTAATACATAGGCTTTTTATCCCTCAAAAAGTTCCCATGGGATGCGAAAACGGGAAGGAAACATACCATAGTTCTGTTTTCGTGAGCCAGTCTGGCAGCGTATCTTGCTATCAGTCGGTGTTCGTCGTCTACGCCACGAGATAAGTGATCTGCTATACCTGAAATAGTAACATGAGTTTCTACGAAACATACCAAGCTGTACCAAAAAATTTCAAATAATTACGTGTGTTTTATGGAATATACGTATGATTTAACAATTGTTCTAGTTTCTGTGAATGGGAGTATTCGTCCTCATCACTAACCAACCAACTTCAAAAAAAAGGAGGTTCTCAATTAGACTTTTTTTTCTTTAGATAGTAAGTTTAACAATAAAAACATATTTTACTTGGTCTTCCTTTATTTTACTGACAACCGGGTTTCATTTCGAGTATTCCTTCTCTACGTAATGGATCTTTTGCGAAAGTGTTCCCTTAGTCGCCTCTTACGACACCCTTGGGGTGTATTAGGGTGGCGACATTTTGTACTCTTACCCGTCGCAACACGGGGCAAATAAAAATATAGATTGTTTTTTTTTCACATCTCCCAGGTTTGATTACTGGCTCAAGCAGGTGATTTTTCAAAAAAAATTAAATGCAGTTTTACTTGCTTTTGAAAATAAAGGAATGTTTCCTTTCAGCAAAACTAGCAATTATCAATATTAAGGGTACTTTACCTCCAACTACGGTCTTTAAATTCAATTCTTTCTATTTATCTTCTAAAAATTACGCCGCTCCCTCAATAGAGAGCCATGATGACAAAAATCACGTTCAAATATTCCGCTACACAGTAATATACATACATTACATATATTGATCTACGAAACTACCTAGATGCACCATTGCAAACAAAAAGAACAGCTGAACTTGTCACTAATTATACCTACGCAATGAGGATCAGTAAAGGTACCTACAGCAAATTCCAAAAAAAATGTATCCCCGTTATTATCTAGGATTCTAGGACATCAGAATGATATATCTTTTTGAATTATCTAAATCGGACTATTACTTACAGAGATATTTAGCAATGAACTCACACTCAAACATACACTCATTTGCAAAAAAAAACGGGCGGTTTTGATTTTCATTCATCTTTAAAAAGATACAATACCAAAAAGGTTTCAATCGTTTGTACATGTAACTGGCCGGTTTTGAAAATGCTGTGGTATTTAAAAAAGTACGTTCTAAATTCAAATTTTCATTTGATGCTCATTTTTACAGAAAACCACTTTTTATCCTACATTTTTGGCGCGAAGTTCCAGAAGTTAACATCGACTTTCACAACTTTTATTCAATTTTTATCGATTAATTTCATATCCTTGACTGTCAAAGCCTTATTTATTGCTGTTTGGCTGTATCAAAAATGGTAGATAAAGTGGTAAAAGCTACCAAAATTATCGCGCTGCTTGAAGAGGGTTGCAGCCAATGTTTCGTGGCTAGGAGGCTAAATGTTAGTCGCTCGACGGTCCAAAGGACCTGGCATTGATATCTGGAGACTGGTTCCGTCGAGAGAAGGCCTGGTTCTGGAAGAAAACCATGTACCCAACCACGGGATGATCGTTTTCTTTTGAGTCGCGCATTGAGAAATCGCTAATCTTCGTATGTGGATCTTAAGAACAACCTCCAAGAAGTAAGAAATGTGCATATTAGTCTATGGACGGTCAGGAGGAGGCTTCTCGCTGCCAATATACGCAGTTACCGCCCGGCCCGCGGCCCCAAATTACTCCGTGAGCACAGAGTTCACAGGCTTAGGTTCGCTAGAAATTGAGTCATGGACTCAAGAAGATTGGAATAGGGTTTTGTTCTCTGATGAAGCCAGGATATCTCTGTTCGGTGAAGATCGACGTCGGCGAGTGCTAAGAAGACAAGGAGAGCGCTTTGCAGATGCATGTTTCGAAGAAATCACACCTTATGGTGGGGGCTCTGTTATGTTTTGGGCAGGAATAAATTCAATGGAACGTACAGAGTTAGTCTTCATTGAAAACGGCTCACTGACTGGGCATCGATACATAACGGAAGTTCTAATTCCTCATGCACAACCCGCATTGGCCGCTCTTGGCCAAGACTCGATTTTTATGGACGACAATGCTCGCGCCCACCGATCCCGCGATGTTAATGCGTATGTGCAAAAGGTCGGCATTCGTCGTTTGGATTGGCCAGCTCGAAGTCCCGACCTCAATCCCATAGAACATATCTGGGACGTTCTAAAACGGCGTGTGAGATCAGTACACCCGGCTCCGCAGACCATCAGAGAGCTGAAGAATGTGATTACTGCGGAGTGGGAACGTATTCCGCAAGCAAGTATCCGGGATATACTCGCTAGCATGCCCAGACGAATTCAAGCAGGATTTTAGCTAGAGGGGGTCACACTCGATACTAAACATTTATCTGCTTTTACTTTATTAAAGAAAAACAAACAAAAAACCTTTTTTCATGAGCATATGCACTACTATAGTCGCCTCGCTGTAACAAGGTGCGTATGACAGTTGGCAGTATGACGTTGATATCTATCAGTACCACATTACTAGGGATGTGTCGATATGCAATTCATGTTTAGAATCCTACGATAAACGAGATAAATCACGTTCTGTTTATTATTGTTATGAAAATTATTGCTATATTTATTTTTGAATTAACTAAACAGATTAAGAAACCGGCCAAGTGAGCAGAGGTCTCCGTACCGAAAAACGTCAAAAATATGTTTGTTGAATGGGAGCCCCCTTAAATATTATAATTTTTATGTTTTTAGTATTTGTTATTATAGCGGTAACAAAAACACATAATCTGTGAAAATTTCATCTCTTTAGCTATCACCGTTCATAAGGTACAGCCTATCAAAAGACCGGGTAACTTCGCAAGAAAAAAAGAAGGTAACCGAGAAGAGGAAAAATATTAGTAATAATAACTCATTATTATACTTTTTACAATAAAAGGTGGAACTACGGACAATATACGTTTTGTTTTATCAAAATATCGACTATCCATCGTAGATGTATATAGTCCCATCACTAAAGACATCTTTGGTGTTACGTTATACTCAACAATTTGTTAATTTTTTCTTCCAAATTCATTTTATTTGTAGACTAGAATATTCTGGTTGAGTTTAATTTTATATACAACAGTGATTAACGATTTAATATATTATGAATGGGATGTAGCTGAAATACTAAGTTCATAATTGTAATTCACGGCAACTTTCAAGAGTGAAACGAAACGCGATCGACAACTGTCATACGCACCATGCTACACCGAGATGACTATAGCGAACATACACTACTAGCGAGGTTTAGCATTATTTCCCATAAATTGTAACAAAATTTTATGAAATACTGATGGAAACGATTATTTTCTTATTAATTTACCAAATTGTGAGGATAAAACTACCTATAATTATCAAACAAAGCAATATTAACATTTGAAATGGTTCATTGCTTAGGTGCGAGTTTTTTTTTGCAAATGAGTGTAGTTACAAAAATCAAACAAAACCCTGCGCGTCTATACCGCGGCTCCGGCTAACTGGCAGCGATTTGGGTGATGTGACGTCACAAGCTACCGCGTCGGACACTCTGCGAACTTCTCTAGGTATTTGGTCACAACTTCTTTAATTTTCGTCGTACAACAAAAATGTTTGCACTGTTTAATAAGGATTTCTTAGGTCTATAAATCTGCATTATTCCCTAAAAACGTTACGGATCCTCATTATGTAATGACGTAAACGTAATTTTTAACAAATTCAACCTTACACGTATGACATAAAGTTGTATTTACAATCTAAGATGTAGTCGAAATGAGTGCATAATTTGAAATAATGAGCTCATTTCTTGCGGACAGTTTTCAGACACTGAATGTGGATCTTGGTTTTTTTGTATATCAATGGATAGGTACATCACAAAATAACAAAAACGTGTACAAAATGCAAGAGCTACATACTTCTGTGCGTAGACCTTGATGACCGTGAGTCGAGTGATCCTGTATTGACATAGCCTCCGACGTACTCGGGGAAACCGTTGTGAGCTGGCACTGGGGATGGTGGCCTGTGGAAATATACATAATAATATTAATTTGTATTTAGGAATATTATATACTAGATGTTCGCCGCGGCTTCGACCGCGTAGAAGTCGTTATCGCGTAAGAGTCGTTATATCGTAAAATCATAACCCTCCTTTTGCACAGTCGGTAAAAATGTAGCCTATGTCGTTCCCAGGGCCTCGAACTATCCCTATACCAAATTTCATCTCAATCGCTCCGGCCGTTTAGGCGTGAAAGCGTAACAGACAGACAGACAGACAGATAGTTACTTTTAGCATTTTTAATATTAGTAGGGAAGTAGGGATAGAAGCGCTCGTTGTCCCGCGGACTCAGTGTTATGTAAACGATCATCGCAGTAAGCAACTTTCACTATGGCCGTTCTTCGGATGGGTGACCATCCATGTGACCACTTTATGACATTTATTTGAGCGTTTCCGTGCTTCGGAAGATACGTTAAGTAGTTGGTCTCGGTTGCCAGTAAAATGGCAGTCGTTAAGCCAATTCGAAGGCCTTTATGGGCGGCTTGGTGAATTTCAACAGCAGGCAGTCACAACCTGCACATGTCCATATCAACACGGCAATATATCTGGCTCACCGCCTATTACGTGAGACAAAAATCTAACAAGATGAAATGTGGGCATACACTATGCCTCTGCCTACCACTTCGGGGATGGAGGCGTGATCATATGTGTATGTATGTAAATTTAGTACACTAATTGTATACCATTTTTGAATTGCTATTGGCTGTGTGAGCGTTGGCGAAATATAAACTAGATGACGGCGCCCTCGGCTCCACCGTGTTCTATTCTGTTCCAGAATGTATTACCACAAATTAGAGATAGTACAGATGGAAACCTACATATTAAATTCGCTGAGGCGACGCACACACAGACAACTCATTCACAGACACTACGCACACATAGACAACTCATTCACAGACACGAGGTCAGGCGGTCCTCAACCGACTTTTCCATACCGCTTTGTGCGCGAGTGTGTGTAGCAGAGGGTAGGTGTGAAAAAAAAAGTACATACATGAGTTTTCCGCCTGTACTATCTCTAATTTGTGGTATTACTGTGATAAAAAGTAGCATATGTAAATCAGAGAACAGGAATTACGCGGCTGAAACCCGTGACGTCCGCTCATTTATTGATCGAATGAGTGAAACGAACGAGAGTTGACCGATTGAGCGAAGCGAAAGAGTCTCTGATTCGACAGTATGGACGATTTTTCTTTCTCCGTATGTCTGTGTGTATGTCAGTTCTGCAGGCTTCTCATAGCACAGGTGTTCTTTAATTTAAAATACAACTTTTGTTGAGAGCATTTCTTGATAAAGGGGAAAATGGGGGAGAAAAGGGCTAAAGATTGTTGTCGCGTTATTCACGAAGGGAACTTGATGAGTTTTGGCTGAAACAAAAGGTTATGATTCCTCACAGATTGTTTCATTTTGATTTTTTTCTGGGTGCTCGCGAGGACTACTCTTCACAGAAGTACTAGTGATATAAGTAAGAGGAATTTGTATACTTACACGATGTGGCTAAGGTTGAGCGTCCGTTCCGGCTGGTCGGGGTAGCGCGGCAACTGCGCCCGCGCACGTTCCGGCACGCAGCGGAATGACTTGCGCAATGTCGCTCCTATCTGTTTTGATGGCGATTTCTGGACAAGGAAAAATAATAACATTTCATTAGTACCGGGTAAATTTAACGCTTCACTGTAAGGATACGTAGGCGCTTGGTTATAATTTCTCTAGGGAGACTGATTGGTCTTACAGTACGTAAGACCAACTAAAGCAAATTAATAGGGGCCTGAGTTGAGAAGTGGATTATGGATCTGATGATTTACACCCAACTTGGTGGAGCCAAGATCTGGTGGACCCCTACACGTACTGCGAAACCAAACATAATAGAATAGTCGAATTGAGAACTGTCACATTTTTTTTTGAAGTGTTTTAAAAAGAGACCATAATGGACCAGTAGAATAATCTTTTGTAGTTAAAATGCAGAGTGTAACAAAATTGTACTTTATGCCTTCGACATAAATACAATTTTGTTATTTTACAGACTGTAATCACTGAAACATAATATGCTTTAACTTAACCTACCTTAATCTCCTGCTAAACGGTACTCATACATGAGACGCTGCATACTTATAAATTTGGTCTCATGGACTCTTACATGGTTAGTAAGACCCCACCAGAGTAGATGGGGTCTCACAGACCCCGCGCGTTAGTTACAGTGTTACTCACATGCAGCGTACTCCTAGACTTCGTGCTCATTAGTGTGGGTCCCAGAGACCCTGCCTCATCAGAGGCAGTCATGGCACATAGTGTAGTTGGCAAAGCGCATGATGTGGTGTCATGGAGTCCTACACGGTCTGTAGGACCCCAAACTTTATATGGTTACTTACATAAGCAGCATACTCCTTGACCTCATGCTCATTAGTGTGGGTCCCAGAGACCCTGCCTCGCCAGAAGCAGTCTTGACACATGGTGTAGTTGGCACAGCGAGTACATCGGTATCGGAACCCCGTGAGAGAAGCACGTCGACATGCGCTGCATGCCAATGGGTGCACCACTGGGGGAGAAACATTTATTTTATTAATTAATTAAAGAACTAAATTGATTTTAGATATCTGAGTTGCAGTCTTTCTATTATTGTTTTAATCAGTTACTAACGGGTTTGAATTGTATATTTATTCTTGTCTAGAGAACATCACGCGGTTCACCCGGCTAGTACTAAAAAAAGTGTGTGCGTGTAACCTTTACGCGCGATTGAAGTAAAACTTCTTTGCCATTGACGGCATCAAATGTTATATTAATATCATTCATTCGAATTTTGAATGGCGGAAACGTTTCCGCTATTTAAAATTCAAATAGCGTTACTTCCGTCAGAAAAAAATCTGAGTTACTGCCTAGTCACGCCTAAAGAAGTTTTACTTGAATAAATAAAGATAACCACTCAAAGCTTCTTAATAATCGCGGATCGTTCTTATGTATTTTGAAGTCTGGAGTCTCAGGCAAAATTTCAGCTCCGTTAAATGACGAGTCTAAAAGTAGTGAGCAATTGTTTTGTTTCTGCGAAAATTCAATCCTTTTAGAACGCCCCTGTTTACTTTTCTCTACAGCTGACTGTACCAGCGATGCAATTTTCGTACAGCAAGTTTAGTCACAGTTTAGAGACTGGATTTTTGTTTCTTTTTTTTTAAACTAAGGTGGCAGAGATAAGATAAATATTAAAACAAATTCGTACCATTTTCAACACTGGCCATTCGATGCAGAAGAGGTAACCATACGAGGCACGGCGGTCCGGGATCCGACATTAAGGTGTCCAGGAAATCGTTTACCGTTATCTTGCCATTTTGCTGTTGATATGAAAAAAAAACTTGATGAATGTTCATGATATTTTGATGTAAACAGATTTTTGCAGTGACAACACCATCGAGTTGACTTGAGATAAAAGTTCTACGAGACACTAGCGAGGCGTTGCTAAGAGCACAGAGAATTGCGCTTTTGAGGCAGAAAGCCTATTCGCAAGATATTGTAGAGTTACAGAACAAAATAATTATGGTTCTTTCCAATAGTTTGCCATTTGAACTTGCACAGTGGCGCCTCTTACTACCGCCATTATGTTCTACTCTTTTTGCTAACCTGTACATTACAAACATCCTAAACAACGAGCAACAGACAGAGTTGGCTCTCTTACAGTGTAGATAATCTTAATTTCCTTTCGAGAGACACTGGCAATAGCCATGTCGACTGTGACAGTGATTGTCAATCACCTGTCACAGTGATTCTCAATCAGCTGTCACAGTGATTCTCAATCAGCTGTGACAGTGATTCTCAATTAGCTGTCACAGTGACTCTTAATCAGCTGCGACACTGATTCTCAATCAGCTGTCACAGTAATTCTCAATTAGCTGTCACAGTGACTCTTAATCAGCTGTGATACTGATTCTCAATCAGCTGTCACAGCGATTCTCAATCAGCTGTGACACTGATTCTCAAATCGCTGTGACAGCTGATTGAGAATCAGCTGTGACGTGATTCTCAATCAGCTGTCACAGTGATTCTCAATCAGATGTGACACTGATTCTCAATCAGCTGTGACGTGATTCTCAATCCGCTGTCACAGTGATTCTCAATCAGCTTTGACAGTGACTCTCAATCTGCTGTGACGTGATTCTCAATCAGCTGTCACAGTGATTCTCAATCAGCTTTGACAGTGATTCTCAATCAGCTGTGACACTGATTCTCAATCAGCTGTCACAGTGATTCTCAATTAGCTGTCACAGTGACTCTTAATCAGCTGTGACGAGATTCTCAATCAGCTGTCACGGTGATTCTTAATTAGCAGTCACAGTGACTCTTAATCAGCTGTGACGTTTTTCCTAATCAGCTGTTACAGTGATTCTCCATCAGCTGTCATAGTGATTCTCAATTAGCTATCACAGTGACTCTTAATTAGCTGTGACAATGATTCTCAATTAGCTGTCACAGTGATTCTCAATTAGCTGTCACAGTGACTCTTGATCAGCTGTGATACCGAGTCTCAATCAGCTGTCACGGTGATTCTAAATTAGCTGTCACAGTGACTCTTAATCAGCTGTGACGTTATTCTTAATCAGCTGTCACAGTGATTCTCAATCAGCTGTGACACTGATTTTCAATCAGCTGTCACAGTGATTCTCAATTAGCTGTCACAGTGACTCTTAATCAGCTGTGACGAGATTCTCAATCAGCTGTCACAGTGATTTTCAATCAGCTGTGACACTGATTCTCAATCAGCTGTCACAGTGACTCTTAATCAGCTGTGACGTGATTCTCAATCAGCTGTCACAGCGATTCTCCATCAGCTGTGACACTGATTCTCAATCAGCTGTGACACTGATTCTCAATCAGCTGTGACGTGATTCTCAATCAGCTGTCACAGTGATTCTCAATCAGCTGTGACACTGATTCTCAATCAGCTGTGACGTGATTCTCAATCAGCTGTCACAGTGATTCTCAATCAGCTTTGACAGTGACTCTCAATCTGCTGTGACGTGATTCTCAATCAGCTGTCACAGTGATTCTCAATCAGCTTTGACAGTGATTCTCAATCAGCTGTGACAGTGATTCTCAATCAGCTGTCATAGTGATTCTCAATCAGCTGTCACAGTGATTCTCAATCAGCTGTGACAATGATTCGCAAATAAATGTTTTAAAAAAATGTCTGACTCACCTGATTGAATATGCTGAGGGCCAATGCGTCTGTGTAGTTGAAAGAAGGTGATTCGTAAACCGCTGCAGGCAATGCCAGCACTTCCCGCAGATAATCCGATAACCTCTTCATCAGTAAATGTCCATTACCGTCCGACAGCTGTGAGAATATATCTGTTGGAAGAGTGGTGGCATTTCAATAGTTGGAATAGCTTGAAGGCGGTGGCGTATCAGAAGCAGCAACATATCAGTGAAAATTGTAGTTATAGTCTGTCCAACCATTTATTTTATTTTTGATTTTATTATTTTATTTTACTTTTGTTTCTTTAATGGGTTATAATTACCGTAGAAAAATATGTTCTCTTTTACGAATAATGGAACATTTACATTCTCAGACCGCTGTCAAAAGTAAAATAAACGGTTTGACAGGCTATAACTACAATTTATTGTGTTAAAAGCTAAAAGTAAAATAAACACTTACATCGCAATTTGTCCATTAACTTTCCAGCGCACATTGTAGCCAATGCTACCTTGATTGAGAATACTCGTATTTTTCCCACATTATCGCTGAAGAAAAGAAGTTAATATAATTAATGTACTACATTTAAAACGAACAGAATTCATAAGGACGAAATCTAATTTAAGTGACAAAACCCAATTTAAGGATGTGTTTGTGGCGAGCTGTGTAACCTAATAAATAATGTGTAAATATTTGTATTACAACTGTTTATACTTTTTAAAGTCACATTCACATTTTATTTATTAGAGCACTACTTATCAGCAGCACATGTGCAGTGAATTAATTTAACTAAAAAGTGAAAAATAATTTTTAACATAAGAATAAAATCACTAACAAGAAAGTTAATGTTGACTGTTTTAAAAGCGTGGAGTGCTTTGTGTAACATGAGTTAGTTTAAAAATGTTATAGATACAGAGTTATTATTTTATTCTTTTATTTTTATTGAATTATTGCAATGTTTAAATAAAACCTGATCGCTCATAGTAGGGTATTAGTATAGTATAGTAGGGTTTAAAATAATCCTAACAAATATGAGAATTAAACCATATCTCATTCAGATAAAGATCATATCAGAATGACAACTGTCTTGTCCATTCTAAAATATTAATTGTGCTGTTAAGTACATTTAATTTATTTAGATAATGTTGTAAATAACGGGACTTCATGTGGCACTATTATGCTTAATTTAAAGTTACAGTACTTTTTTGTTTCTTGAAATTTCGACCGAGTTGCACCTGGTTTCACTTGGGACGAAATTCCCAAATGTACAACATTTATGTGCTCAACATGTGTTAGTTTATAACGAATTTTTATTTGTTTATATAAGATTTCTTGTTTTTATCATTGAAGCTGACTGAATTATTCAAATAAATAATGTACTTACCCCGTACTATACGCAGATAATAACCAATTTAACAATAGTGCCGAACATGCTTCTACAGAGACCTGGTGTGCTGGTGGTAACCTCTTGTTTAGATTGTGATATAATGACGAGACAAGGGTTTCTAATCTTGTGACGTTCACACAAGCAGTAGGTTCCAATGTGTTGAGAGCATTCTCTCGAAATGCTTCTATTACATTCCAAATGTCTATCACGTGTACTGGAATAAAATAGATTCATAAATAGAAATAGCTTTTTAGTATTTGTGTACACATTGGGGATTAGAACCCTCTTAAAATCAACCACAATACAAAGATTAGGCTTTAATATACTTATTGAAAAATGTCGATTTTTAAGTCTGTGATGTAAAATTATTGCAAGGGTTTTAAAGGCATTTACGTGCATTAGTTTCATACTGTGCCAAAATACTGTATTTTCTACTGATAGGGAAGCCAAAGCTCTGATAAACATATTTGAAGTTCTTTCTTTCTTCTGAATTTTGAAGTTCACAGTATTATTTCAGACCAGAACCACTGATCTGACTGTGTACAAATTTGGTACACAAAATATAAGTTCCTATTTATCCTGGATTTAAGTTCTAATGGTAAATGGCTATGAGAAAACTGCTCCACATGGTTTAGAGATGTAGGAATTAGCTACGTAGTTATATTCTTTTTTGTGATAGTATCGACTGATATAAATCTTGTTTAAAAAACCTGAACATTGTTTTTGAGACCTGCTAAGACCTTTATCATTTCCTTTTTTTTTTTTTTTTTTTTTACGTGTGGAAATCCTTCATGGATGCTATGCCGGACTCCTACCGACTAAAACCACACTATGCTCTACAACTGTCTACGGCCGGGAGTCCCGGGTAAGCCCTCGGAAGGATGTCCCAGGGCTCTCGGCAGACTTTGGCAAACACTTCAACCTCACCTATGGGGTTCGGGTGCTATCCCGCATCTGGAGAGTCGGTTCGGGTGTTAACCCGCTACTTGGGGAAGGGGGGGGGGGGAGTTGGGTACTGTCCCACCACTATCCCCACTATGAGGGGCAAAGAGATATACGCCATCGTCTTGGCCTGCTTCTGTAAGAACGGCGAGCAGCCAGCTCACCGTTCTCAGGCCCCTTTTATCATTTCCTAGTTCAGTAATAATTATATGCAAAGTCGCTCAACCATAAACAAACTAACAACTGATCACACAGCATATACTTAGGTACTAACATTGCAAGGTTAAGTGTAATATGAGTCATGGCTGCTTCATCCACAATTCATTTATGTCTTTGAGATGATATTGACAGTTGAAAGGCAAAAATATTTGAACTTAAAAAATTATTAGAAACTTATTGAATAGGAATATTTTGATATTATTGCCTTTCAAGCATGACTGGCCTTCTGGTCCAGTGGTAACTGTGCCTGACTACGGATTTTTGGGTGTAATTTATATATAAGTATGTTGTTTCTGATGCAGAGGTAGGCTAGCCATAGATTAGTTATACTTCGTTATAGACCCATAGAAACTCAGAACTTCAATATACTCACAATTGCACTTTTTTTGTACATAACGTAGTTTACAAGCAGTTCTGTATGACGCAAATCTGATCAGGTCAAAGTTTTGTTCTCTCATCTCTTGGAGCAGCTGTGACCGAGGATCTGAGGAAGAACTTGGCGCGCTGGGAAGACCCACAACTCCCATAGCTCCCACACCACCAACATTGGACAATCCACCCACACAATCTCGTTCCAGTGACATTTCAAGTGCTGGAGATAAAAATAGAATAGGCTTTTAATACAAATCGCATCACTCGTGTGTCAATATCTGTTTTTTCTACAATTCAGATAGTGCAGATAACGTTCAAAACAATTAAAATAAATCGAAAAATATAAACAACTCGGGCGGTATCAAGTTTCGATAGGGAAAACAACTGTTATTAACATTTTGCCACAGAATAAGACGCATAAAAACCCTCACCGTAGCGATATGATTAACTCATAAGTTTGTTGACATAACGATAATGTATTCACGGCAAACACAAGATTATTTTCGTAGCTAAATCGATTCATGGATTTATTCACGGGTGAATTTACTAAATTTGTTTAGTTATTAATTTATAATTCACTAAACTCTTAAGAGTAACAATAATGCTTTTTACTCCCTGTTATTAATATGAATTCTATGACACATAGATAGAATAAAAAGAAACAATTTCCTAGCGACAATAAATTATTGAATCTCGAAATCAACATGACAAGCCTGCCATTAAAACTACGTTTCTTTCATTCGTCACACTCACACACCTGATTGCTTATTACTTATTAGCTATCTGTTTTACTCATACAAAAAATCTTATTTTGAAAATAAACAACACTTTTTAATTCACATGATTACAAATAATTCAAATGATCAAAAGTATGCTAGTAAATAATTATTATGAATACAAGTTAATGTAATTTGAAGCTACACAAAAATATGCGTGGAACGGAACACAATAAGATTATCATAGACAGGAATAATATTTTTTCTTTGCATCGCATCGTAGCTATTTCAGCTGATCTTGGCATTATTCAACCGAACAAGATACTTTTTAGTATGTGTAAAAAAAGGGCTGTCTGTATTGGGCTCGCGATACGGTCAAACTGCACTTGAAAAGTCTCGTCAATATCATGTGTACATAACGTCGATGCACACGCAGTGCAAAGAAAGCAAGGAAGCAACTTTCATTCATAACAGACTTGACAAGTGCAGTTTGACCATCTTTGAAGAGCCCCGACACGATCAATTGGCAATTGTCATGCACGTTAAAATATGAATGGAAGTTGCTTCAGAGTGCGTGATTTCTTTGCATGTGTGTGTGCATCGACGTTTATGTAGGTACACATGATATTTAACGTGCATGACAATTGCCAATTGATCGTGTCGGGACCCCTTTACACCACATTATGGCGCAATTACATTAGTTGATAGTTCCCGCATGCGGGGTGCGGGAGATTTTTGTACCGAATGCCACAGGGCCCGCATTCGGGGAAGCGTTTTCTTTATAGTCGATAGGGCCCGCATGCGGAGTGTAGCTGTGTGGCATAGCCTAGCCTAGCATAACATTAATTATTGATCCAAAGATCAACAATTAATGTTAGGTAGGTAGGTATGTTTTTGACTGTCCGCCGAGTCCGAACTCGACCGCAAGCAGCACTGCGGTCAAATCACATACATTCTGTTCTGTATAGATTTGTATTAGAATCTTAGATCATCTAACCACAGGATGCGCCTTACTTAAGCATTGTTTTCTGCCATTGCACATGACCATTTGGTCTTTTGGCTTTATGAAAAGCCTGTACATCAGTACATCATTTTATATGATTAAACTAGTACATTACATTGTAGTTGACTGTACAATAACAATTAACACACAACAGCCATTACGCGTTTGTCGATAAATACATTTTTAAATGCAATGAAATTTTATATGTCTTTGTGTTTCCCCCTTCATTTGTATGAAAACTGGCAGAATATTTTTGTATGCGGTGGTTCGCAAAGGCTAGTCCCGTGTTATATGGTCTAAGATTAGAATACATTTCGAACTTGGCAGCAGCGTCGCGACTGCACTCAGTACTGAGAGGCACTGTCGATGTCGCCTTGCCGCCGCGACAGCAATGCTGCTATTGCATACCTTAATGGGCGATGGAGTGGAAAAGAGATCTACCTAGTATACATGCGTCACAAGTCGAAGGCTTAGGTCGATCGTACCTCTCTATCGCTTGTTTCGCACTCTCATTTGCACTCGCGGCTCAAGCAGCACGTGATACTTTTTCGTGCGGCCGGCCGGCGCGCGGCGTTCATAAAAAAAGTGCTTTTAAACTGCGGACAGTTAAGGGGAGGTACCCTAATCATAAACGGCAGCCATACCTACATATCTATATACATGTATACCTACTCGTATCTACAAAGAAGTTGTAGGTGGTCGAAAATGGCCTGAGTAGGTTCGAGAGAAGATAGTATGGCCGTGCCGCTGTTCTTTGACTTAGTGGGGGGTACTGCCGTGCTCCCAGATAACATCTTGATACATAAATCTTTTCATGAAATCGTAAGGATTTAAAAATGTAGGTGTACCTGCTGCTGACCTGACCAATGACGCTTCGGGTGTCCCAAACCCCCCATGGGGTTCTATAAAAGGGGTCATACAATGAGATAAATATGCTAGAGCAGAGGTTCCCAACCTGTTTCAGTCCAGGGTGCACTTACGTTTTGAAAAATTTTACAGCTCCCCTATCCCCCCCCCCCCCTCCATTTTCCGCTGGCAATCGCCTCGTTGACGCAGTTATTCAATGGTAGCCTCCGCAGAACAGCGTGCCCCAGGTTGTTTGCTACCTTTTTTTTAGGTGTGGAAATTCCTTATGGATGCTATGCCGAACATTCCAGGACTCACGGCAGATATTGGCTACTACTGCAGCCTCCTAAATGAGGTTCGGGTGTTGGGAGTCCTGGGTCATCCTTCCGAGGGCTTACACGGGGTTCCCGACCATAGGCTGTTGGGCGTTACGTGAGGTTTTTTAGTCGGTAGGAGTCCGGCATAGCATCCCTGATGGATTTTCCCTCACGTTAAAAAAAAGGGGGTTCGGGTACTTTCCCGCATCTTTGAGGTTGTTCGAGTGTTACCCCAACTCTTGGAGAGTGCGGCGTGCAAGAAATTTCGTTACAATGGTTGTTCAAGTCGCACTTCCCAAGTCGCCGTAGACTGTTGTATATAAGGCTTCATGTGGTTTTAGTCGGTAGGAGTCATCATAGCATCCATGTATGATTTCCACACGATAATAAAGGGTGGGCATACCTATCTAACTTCAATTTCATCCCTACTAATATTATAAATGCGAAACTGTCTGTCGTTTTCACGTCTAAACCACAGAACCGATTTTGATGAAATTTGGTATAGAGATAGTTTGAGTCCAAGGGAAGGACATAGGCTACTTTTTAACTGACTGCGCAAAAGGACAAAGACTTCTACGCGGGGAACAGCTAGTACTTACTAAATAATTTCTGCTGAATCAAAATACGTGTTACCTTATTTCACGCTTTTAGTTTTTCACGTTCGTGGCCCCGCGAACTCAGTGTTCTGTAAACGATCACTGTAGTAAGCAACATATTACTATGGCTGGTTATGGATGGGTGACCATCACATGGCCACTTTGTGACATTTATTTGCGAGCGTTTCCCCGCTGTTGGTCCCGGTTGCCAGTAAAATGGTGGTCGTTAAGCCAAGTTGAAGACTTTTAAGGGTGGCTTGAAAATTTTTAACAGCGGGCAGTCTCAACCTGCGCCTGTCCATATTACGTGGGACAATTTCAGAAAAGGTAAAATGTGGGCATATAGGTAATTATGCCTCTGCCGACCCCTTCGGGGGTGAAAGGAGTGATCATATCTTCTCGATCATATTTTAGTTTTTGTTTAAAGTCGGTTTTTTCGTTATGTAATGTTTTTTATTGACCCGATCTGGCTGAATTTTGGCACAGAAATAGATTATGGTCTGGAATAATACATAGGCTTTTTTTATCGCTGGAATAAGTTCCTATGGGAAGCGGGAACAGAAACAAAAATTTTTCACATTGAAAACTGAGAGGGGCGTCAGCTGCACTCGCGCGTCATTGCCCCCCTCAGTTTCGGGACTAAACTTCGGAAGTCATGTCCGAAGTTCCACCGAGGAGTTCGTCGTAGAATCCCTGTAGAATCTTCCTCACGTAAAAAAAGTACTGATATGAACTTGCTTTAACGTTCTTCTCGTAATTCACTGTAATTAATTAAATGACGCGTAACGCTCCATATCAAAAGCAGGGGACACTTTTAAGATGGAAAGATAATGTACTTAATTGATATTATTATGAGACTGGGTAATTGATTTTACTGTTAATATTTAATTTTGTTTATGTATATACTTAAGTATATTGTAGGTTAACTAGCTGTACGAAGTCGCTCGTACGCTGCATTATCTTTAGATTGATATAACTTTTTTATTTATGAACCGATTGACATGAAACAAACATTAAATGTTAAGTGGAGCAAACCGCAACGCAATAAAGAAAACAGCATCGCAATCGGTTGAGCAGTTGCTGAGATTAGCGTGCACAAACGTACAGACAAACAGACAAAAATTCTAAAAACCATTGTTTTAGGTTCTATTGCGTCCATAAAGCCCCCCTATAATCTTTTTTCTTATATATCTTTAATGTACAGACAACGACCTGTTACGATATTATTATACCTATGTATTGATTGATGATGATATTGATATGTAGGTTATTTGTTTATAAATAATATCTAGTAGATACCTATGTTATCGGATTTACGTCGGGTAGGTACTATTGTTGTTATTTAGTTTTAGTAAGTATTTATCATTGGGTTATAACTGAGGTATAACTGGGGTATAACTGAAGATGTAGTGACAAAGATAGAAAAAGGAATGCTTAGATGGTTTGGACATGTTGAGAGGATGGATGAAAATAGACTGACTAAACAGATCTATAAGGCGAGAATGAATGGGCAAGCTGGTAGGGGTCATCCTCGGCGTACGCATGGTAACCAAATTGATGACCTGCTGGTAAAAGGCCAGGTCAAGAGTACCCTTAAGCGGCGAGCGTGTATGAAAGCACTTATGAAAGTAGAAGAAGCGAAAGTGGTATGCCAGGATCGTAGCAAGTGGAAAGCCATAGTCTCTGCCTACCCCGATGGGAAACAGGCGTGATGATATGTATGTATTTATGTTGTCATTGGGTTGCAGCTGAAAATCAGCATCGTTTGCCATTCAGGTAAGCGACATTTCGCTGAGCTGTGGTCCGTTTTGGTACTCTGTCGGTGTTATCTGCCTACCTTGTGATCTTGTAAACCTGCAATATTGTGACATTTTACCAAAGAAAAGATTTTTCTATTTCTATTTCCTGTTCAAAATTATGCCTACCAAATTTTACTACGTTATTTATTTATAGAAATAGGACTACGTATACGACGCTCGTGGCCCCGCGGACTCAGTGTTCTATAAACGATCCCTGTAGTAAGCAATATTTACTATGGCCTATTGTGGATGGGTGACCGTCACGTGACCTCTTTGTAATGACAATTGTTTGCAAGCGTTTCCGTGCTTCGAATGGCACGTTTAGCCGTTGGTCCCGGTCGCCAGTAAAATGGCAGGCAGGCCTTTATGGGCAGCTTGAAAAATTTCTACAGCGGGCAGTCACAACCTGTGCCTGTCCATAACAACACGGTAATATGGTGTGGAAATTCTCACATCTTGTAAACATGGTCATAGCAACGGGACATATTTCGCCGATCTTAAAGTGTCATATTTTCCTTAGGTATTTAATTATTATTTGTCGACAAAATAGAAGTTGTAGGGACATGTATACAACAGATCTTGATTTTATGAAAAATCAGTGATTCTTCTGGCTAGAGGTATTAATCTGGAATAAAATAGGGGAATACGTTTGAATGTAGGTACTTGTGCGAAGAGTAGACCTCGGGAGTACCCAGGACAAAAACAACAAAACAATCTGCGAGGAATCATATCCTTCATGTTTTAGCCAAAAATCATCAAGATCCGTTCATCAACAACTCACGACCAAAAGCTCTTGACAATAGTTGTATTTTAAATCAAAGAAAACGTGTGCCAAGTTTGGTGAAAATCCGTTAAGAAATGCGTCCTCTAGAACAGAACTGACATACTCACGGACGAAAGCAAAATTGTCCATACTGCCAAATTGGAGATTCTCGCTAGCTTCACTTACTCGGTCAATTTGAAATTTAATACAAAACTAGCCATCTAATAAAAGTTTACCCCACACTGGAGTTAACCATAACATACCTTCATATGTAAGATATTAAAATACTTATCTACTTATAAAACCCTTTCATAAAAATTCACTCACTATCGCTGGGTAGGACATAAAGGGCATTAAAGTTGAAAAATGAATCAAAAATTTAGTTATCTACACATTTATTTATAAATGAACACAGTTTTACATTAACATTATCTGTAGCAGACAACTTAAAACAAATAGTTCTATTATATTTACATCACATTAATTAAAACACTAGATAATACCATTGCACGACTCTACATTTTTCTAATTATAATTATTTTTACTCGCCCGGAGCATTGCATTAACACACATTTGCTTTTTTACATATTTGAATAGGTATAATAATAATATTTAAAAAATAAGTCGACCAACATTTCTTTTCTATGAAACAAATTAGACCTTTGGCCCTTTTCAGATTCCATTATATCATTAATTTTACGCTTAAATGTGAAACTTTGACCTAAATATAAGCTAGCTCTAATTTAGGCAGGCAAAACTTATTTGGCCTGCGTCTCGAGAAATCGATGCCCAGCGGTCCCAGCTCTACCAGGAAACAGTGGAAACATGAAAGGTGCAACTTGAGCTACCAAAAGGGGGATTCGCAGCAATTGCGGCCATCATACCGGTCATGGACGAGTGGCTGGAGAGGAGACACTGTGCTCTCTCCTACCGGTTGTCACAGAAACTTACTGGGCACGGTAGCTTCGGTAAGTATCTGTGGCGAAGACTCAGGGCTTACAAGTGTAGCTTTTACAAACAAATAAAGTTCCCTTGGGCGCATTCATTGTAATGCGTTATGGCAGCATGGGAGCTATTCTGGCCGTCCAGCGGATGGGCGACGCTATGTGGAGGAAAAGAGTCGGCAACTCGTGGCAGATCTCAACCGGCACCTAGGTCGCATTGCCCGATGGGCTTGGGATAGAAAAACACAGGCGTGTGCGTTTACAGCTTAGTTCCCTTTCCTACCCCTTCCCTATGTTCAAACCGTTACGGTTCCACAAAAGGACAACTAGGAGATCTTCAGTAAAGACGTCCGGCGTAAGCTCAATCACAAAAACTACATAGAGAATTGTATTGGGCTGGCCTCGCGGAAACTAGGAATCCTAAATAAAGTGAGGCCGTATTACACGCCACACCAGAGGTGTTCTTATCGAAGAACCATAGTGTCCTTAGCTGCCTTCTACAGAATACATCACGGCGAGTTCTCTGAAGAGATCGTCAACCTGATCCCGCCCTCTCCTTTCCGATCCCGAACAACGCATGCTGGGCAGAGGTGCGACCCATACACAATGGAGATCATCTTCGTTAGAACTGAGCGTTTCAAAATATCATTCCTCTGTCAAACTATAAAAACCTGGAACCCGCTCACGTGTTTTCCTCTTCTTACAATCCCAGGTCCAACTTGAGGACCACTGTCAGAAGTCTTACGGACTGTGAGAGAGGCCTCTTTCCTTAAGGCAACTTTCCGTTAGATTGGCTACGTCAATTTGGCGAGCTTAATATATAAAAAAAAGTTTTCCTTTATAGACTATACTATACCTACTACATAATAAAGATAAATCTATGAAAATACATATAATGGGTTTCTATATTTTCTTGTATACATAGATATAGAATACAGGTTAAGTATTTATATACAAAATTATTGTGTTTGTCACAGTTTTTTTTTGTATGTTGGTCCAACCAGCGTAAATATGTCAATCAATGTCTATGCATGTTACAATCAAATCTTTCAATTTGTCCTTTGTGATTTCACGATATTCACGAATCGAACATGCTCTATGTCGGCATTTACCAAACTATGGGTCCGCATATGCTAATGTAGGTAAGCTTTTGTAGGCAAGGCCCTGAAATGTAGGACATCACATCGACCACTTTTATTTTTATTGCAGACAATCCTCATGCCTAAACACCAAGTGGTACTTAAGTCCTTTCTATCATATGTATACTTTGTAGATAACATATTATTTTTAAACTGATGGTTTTTTGGTCTGAAATCGCCTGTGCACGAGTCAGACACACACTTGGCTTGTTTTACACTTATCAATATAAAAGAGATTAGCAGCGACCACATTCGCTGCAACGCGACCTGAATTACATACATGAAAGTAAGTAGGTAGTGCCTAGGTAGTAGGCAGTAGGCACCTATTTCACGTGAAGTTCTTAATTTTGCAGGTAGGTATGAGAAGTACTACAGGCATAGCATGTAGGTAATCTATTAGTTAAAAGTTTTAATTGTAACATACATAACATACAGGCATAACTTGCTATACATATATATAAGCGATTCTGTATCTAACATTTAATAGGTATATCATATTATTTCATTATTTATAGTTCTTATATTTTAATAGAAAGATAATACTTATAGACAGTAACTATAGTAAAATTATAACATGTAAGTACAAACTTAGAGTTCATTGTAGTTTAGAATTAATAGATTTATAACAAGCTATTGATACCTTCACACATTACTCTGGTAGGTACTTATGTAGGTAGGTGTTCAAATATTATTCAAAACGAGTTGAACATTTTTTTGCAACGTTTTTGGTTTGGTTTCTATGATCCTTTAAATTAAAATCTCATTTTTATAATTACAGATTTCTTTCAAGTAAAATTTCAAGTCCTCGTCTTCTAAGTCTTAAACAAGAAGCTTAAGTCGTCACATCGACTTATGACTATTCTTGTTTAAGAATTAAGACGAGGACTAGAAATACACTGATTTTGAAAAAAAATCGGTTGTCTGTAAAGTCGGTTTACTGACGATAGTTGACTTGACAACTCATCCTTAAATGGAGCGCCTCATAACGCCGCATACGTCATGTTTTTTTCGTGCGTGCAGCCGGCTCCATCGAATTATAAGACGTTGTCACGTCCAAAATTACAACGTACCTAGCATCCGCTGATATCAACGCCCATGCTAGGAAGTTAACGAGATGTCTAATCGTCACTTGGGTTAGGTACCTATATTTCCCCCGGGAGAGACGTTTTTTATAAAGTTCCTAGAGGTTTTTTATTATTTTTATCCACTTTCTTTTGGTAAAGTTTAGGCATTTCTACTAAATAAATAACGAACTTAAATTTATTAATTTTTTAAATTTAATAATAATACATTTATATTTCACTAGCTGATGCCCGCAGCTTCGCCTGCGTGAAATTTTGTTCCTAGACTATAACATATCTCTGTAGGCACCAAATTTCAGCTAGATCCGTGCAGCCGTTACAGCGTGAAAGAGTAACAAACATCCACACTCACAAACATTCGCATTTATAATAATACCTAGTTAGATTTCTGATTAACAAATTTATAACGCAAAATAATATGAGCTAAGTAAATTTATTTATTAAATACATTTCTTAATTCAATGGCTAAACTATTACTTGACACAACTTCTCTTCTAAGCCATTGACATCGTAACTTATTTCCTTCTTCAGGTAGTCCCAGCCTACGACGTTTGGACAAACCGAACTACTGTAGGCTTTGTCCTCCTAATACAGGTGGTCCAACCAAGACCTAGTAACGTAATAACAATGTAAATTTCGTCAGCTGAGCGTTAATGTTCATTGTAATGGCTCTTTTCAGTCCTCTCGAATGTAGTCTACGTAGAGGCCATTCCCGTTTTTTTACAAAGACTGAGTCTGTTTCCTGACAGAATGCAGTCGGCACTATGTAGAATAAAGTTCATGCCTTCCATGACCAGTCGCTTAGGGCTCCTGACAAACTTTGTCGTAAGGATTGAGCGTAGATGGTAACATGCAGTGAATACTACCTGAAGCGTGGTCTTTCATTTTTCTGGCTAGCCATCTTAGAATTTTCTTCTTCTTTTCACAAATGTATTTTTGTCACACAAAATTTTAATAAATTAGCAATAATACTTCCATAAAGCATATTTGGTTAATATTATACCAATATAGCGCTTTTTATTTAACTTTATGGCTTTGTAGTAAAATCATCTGTTTGAAGTTTGAAGTAAAACATAAATGAAAACGTCAATTGTATTGAACTTTCACAAATTATGTGTCAAAATAAAAAGTAATTTAAGTATAAAATAAGAGTATTTAAGGAGTATTGATATCAACTCCGGAGAAAATCACTCCCAAAATAATTTACATTCCCTTTTTAGCTCGTTATAGTGTAAATTTCAATAAAATACGAAACACGTCTTCCATCAATTATGTTGGTAATGCTATATGCCAAATTTTAAGTAGATCGGACCAAGGAATCACGTTGTCCCATACAAACTTTACCCTCCTTTTTTATACCTTTGGAGGTGGAATTTGCAAAAATGTTAAAATTACTTTTTTCAAATTATAACAAACAACGCTTATGCTTAGTTTCATCATCGTACCATTAACTGTTTAAGCAATAATTGATAATAACTTTGGGTAAGTTTGGTTTGAATTCTATATACTTTTCCGGGATAAAAAGTACCCAGTGTTGTGCCCAGGCTATTAAAGAATAATTATACCAAGTTTCATCGTAATCGAACCGGTAGTTTTTGCGTGATGCCTGAACAAACAGACAGACAGACAGACAGACAGACAGACAGACAGACAGACAGACAAAAATTTTTTTAATCACATTTTTGGGTTCGGTGTCGGTCTAGTAACACCCCCTGCTATTTATTTTTTTGATATTTTGAATGTACAGAATTTTCACTTCTACAGATTTATTATAAGTATAGATTATCTTCTAGGTTCTATTACAATCAAACTACAGTATATTACAAGAATTTCAACCTGGTTATTCCACGGACCTAAAAATGTGTCATAGATTCATTATTTTTTTTTTTTCCTTCTTCTTGGGCTCTCTCGATTTGAGGGTTTTGCCAAATTCAAGTGATTTTGTTTTTCAATAAAGTTAGGGAATCATTTTATCATTGTAAGGAAGGAATTTAGAAACGTGGGAAAGGAAGGAAATTGTTGTGGATAAGACATGAAAGGTTTTTTACAATAGTAGGTATACTATGATAAACTAAATTAATATTTTATATTTTAATATTGTTAGAAGATATAAATAAGGAAAGAGATTTATAGATATTAATGTTGTTTGATGCAAGTAATATAGAAACAGATGTAGGCAGTGGAATAGAGAAAGAAATTAAGGATGAAAATAATAAGGAATGATCGTATCTAGGGCAGGAAAGTAAAATATGATTAATGTCACCCACTTCCCCGCATTCGCATGTATTGCATTCAATAATGTGTAATTTTGCAAGGTGGGAAGGAGTGCACACATGACCAAGCCTCATCCGAATCAAGGTGGTTGTGGACTGTTTTCCCAGTGTGAGCTTAAAAAACCAAGGTTTTTTGGGAATGTTCGGCTGCACTGTTGAATAAACTCTACCTTTAGTCAAGCAAGTAATCGACCATAACTTCGTCCATGACTCATGCAAGTATAAAGCTGGCAAAACTGCCAGATCGTGAAAGTAGTTTTTATATGGATATATATCACCAGAATCGATAGCATCATTTGCAAGGTTATCTGCTTTAATATTACCAGGAATACCGGAGTGACTTGGTATCCAGGCAAAAGAAACGGTTAGTTTGTGTGTGTAACATTTGTAAAGCAGATTTCTGATATCAATTATAAGTGGAAAAACAGTTTTACTGCTAAACGGAAATTTATCTAGAGCTTGAAGGGCACTTTTCGAATCTGAGAAAATTATGGTATTTTGAAGTTTTGTTAAAAATATGTACTCAATGGCTTTAAACAAGGCAAAAAGCTCCCCAGTAAAAACAGATGATTCTGGGGGTAATTTAACCTTTTGTATAATATTATATTTTTGGTGGTACACTCCTACACCGACACGTCCTGACGGTTGGGATTTGGTATAGATATGGTGCCAATTAATCCATTTAGAATTAATAATTTGAGTGAATGAGTATGGTGTTAGAGGATCTGATTTCAGGAGACCTAAATCAAGTCTAATGTCCAGCGGAATGACTAAGGATTCAAAGGGAGCGGAATAAAGGGGGTGAAGTGATAAATAAGCTTTCAGAAATATATTTCACTTCAAGCGCCATGCCAATGGCGCTTGAAGTGAAATATATTTCTGAAAGCTTTTTAATAGACAAGGACGATTTTTATGAGTCCAGTAATTAGAAGACTCGACCAGATCAAGAAGTAAACGAAGTTTGGAATGTAATGGGTGATTAGACAACTGAAGACAACGGAATAAGAATTTGTCCGACAAATATTGACGACGAAGGAGTAGAGGTGGATCACCTAGTTCAACCTGCAAAGCGTTATTTGGTGAGGATTTCATTGCACCCGCAATTATTTTTAATGATTTTGATTGAACGCTATCAAGACGCTTTAAAGCAGCAACATTACTTGGCTCTAGGAGGAATGATCCGTAGTCAAGTTGACTTCGAATGATAGCGTTATAGAGCAATTTTAGGGAGTAAGGGTGAGCACCCCACCAAACACCAGACAGACATCTTAGAATATTTAGGGATTTTTCACATCTTTGTACTATGTGATTACAGTGAGCAATGCCAGTAAGTTTCGAGTCTAAAATAAAACCTAGGAATTTTACATTATCTTGTGCTGTAATTAAATTATTATCATAATAAACGTTGATAGGAGGGGGGAGACGCATTCTAGAAAATAGAATAACTGAACTCTTATCAGGGGAGATTTCTAAACCATTAGAATCCATCCAACACTTAAGATGTTTAAGGGAAGACGATAGGGAAATGCAGGCTTGGCTAACAGAGTGATGCGAATAATATAAAAGTAAATCATCTGCATATTGAAGGACTCTTACGTGTGAATCTAGGGAGGCTTCCAAATCATAAGCATAAATATTATACAAAATAGGACTTAAAACAGACCCTTGAGGGAGACCTCTATGAGCTACGCGTAGGCCGTGCGAAGAGCCTTCTAAATGAATATGTCTTTCCATTAATGACCTCATAATAAAATTCGTAAGAAGGATAGGGATGTTTAGGAAAATCAGTTTCTTATATAACACAGACAAAATAACATTATCATATGCCGCTGCAATATCTAGAAAAGCGGCGACCACGTGTTCGTTGATAGAAAAAGCCAAGCGGACATCGGTTATAAGTATACTAATACTATCTAATGTGCTTTTGCCCCGTCTGAAACCAAATTGACTATGACTCAATAAGTTATTGCTTTCAATAAACCATTCCAGACGAATTTTGACAAGGTGTTCAGTGATTTTCATCAAAACTGAAGAAAGAGCAATAGGGCGATACGATGAGACTGAAGCTGAACTTTTGCCAGGTTTAAGCATTGGTAGCACTAATTGTGATTTCCATAAGGGAGGAATTTCACCTGTTATCATAATAGTATTTATAATAGTGAGGTAATAGGAAAGGTATTCTTCAGGAGCGTGTGTAATGAAGGAATATGCTGAATAAGCTGAATCTTTTAAATTTGTTAGAACGCCTTTGAGCTCAGAAAGAGAGAAAGGGGAATTAAGCTCAGAGAGATTGTCGGAAATTGTAGTTAAATAAGGAAGTAATATATTATCAGGAACAGTTGGAGGAGTTAATTTATACAAAAAATCGTTTTGAACTAAAGAAGGCATTGATGTTGGAGTTGTTTCCCTAAAAGCTGATCTGAATCTCCTAATGTTTTGCCAGACCACATAAGGTTTAGTATCAGGAGAGATAGTTGCGCAAAATGAATGCCAACTTTCAAACTTTTTCTTTTTGAATAATTTGCGTGTTTCAGAAATTATACTTATTAATGCTTCAAAGTTTTGTGTGGAAGAGAATTGAGAATATTCTAATTCGGCTTTCTTACGTTTTTTTATCATTTGCGAGCATTCTTTATCCCACCACGGGGGAGAGGGGATAAAACCTTTCGCTCCAGTTTTTACGGGAAACGTCTCATTTGCTGTTTCTAACAATGTTTGAGTAAGGACGTCAGCACATTCAGATGTATTGTGTTGGGTTATTTGTGGAAGGAGTGATATTTTTTCAATCAAGCGTGTTTGAAATTTGCTCCAATCAGCATCCTTTAATTTAAATTTAAGGCGAGGAACGGGGTGAGAGGAATGTATAGTTTTAAGAATAGGAAATTGTAGCATAATTGGGAAATGGTCACTGCCATGGGAAGAGGAAAGACAAGTCCATGTAATTCTCGAAGCGAGGTTCGAAGAACATATGGATAAATCAGGAGCACTTACTCCTGAATTAGGGTCAGTCCGACGTGTATAAGAGCCTGTATTAAGTAGACAAAGGTTGTGAGTATCTAGTAAGTCTAAGATTACATTTCCAAAGCGGTTTCTAGAGCTTCCCCAAGACGGGTGATGACAATTAAAATCCCCAAGGATTACAAAAGGCTTAGGAAGAGTCGACAAAATGTTACTGATTTCACTGAGTATCATAGAAGAAGGATGAGGGATGTATATTGAGACAAAACAAATGTTATATATATTAGCAGCAATTATAGAGAAATCGTTAGAGTGAGTAGCTATTGGTATATGGGAAAATGAGAAGTTACGTTTAATTAGTATGGCAACACCGCCATACCCATCAAAACGATCCTCTCTGAGACAAACATAACCAGATAACCTAAAAGGAAAATCTGGTTTAAGCCATGTCTCTTGGAGAGTAAGGATAAATGGATTATATTTATTAATTAAGTAAATAAGTTCCGATTTTTTAGAAGGGGCGCTGCAACAATTCCACTGCAGTATTGTTTGATCCATTATTGTTGGACGATTGGGGTTGTGATATATTATCGTTATTTGAAGAAGCAGCGTTGGACGGTTGGATATATTTAGATTGGGAAAGTGTCTTCAATAAAGCTAAAATCAAATCTTTAATGGAGGGGTTGGAGAACTCCTCGCTTTCTATAGGTTTAATGGCACAACCGTTGGAAGGTGCCGGCATATCGTAATGAGCAGTAAGAGATCTATGAGCCTCAACATCATAGCCTCCGGACGATTTTACTTTAGGCTTTGGCCTAAGAAAGACTGTTTTTCGATGTGGATATGATTGTGCCTGAGTCTGCATTGAGGTTTTTGGGATATATGGTATTTGGGGCTGGGAATTGGATGACATTAAAGCATCAGCATATGATATCTTTGATATTGGAGCATGTTGTTTTGAGGCTTCAGAATAAGATATGCAGCATTTAGCCATTGTTTCCTTAATTAACTTTTGCCTTTGGAATTCCAGGCATTTCCTACTGGTAGCCATATGAAGACCTCTGCAAAGAATGCAATTAATGTTTTCTTCTTCGACATCACAATTGTCACCAGTATGCTCCTGACCACATTTGTAACATCGAGGACGAGACCGGCACTGGGATTTTACATGTCCAAAGCGACAACAGTGAAAACATTGAATTGTTGGATAAATGTACAAACTGACGGGTAGTGCATTGTAGCACATGTATACATGTTTTGGTAATACTTGACCATCAAAAGTAATTACAACAGATTCGGTTGGTTTTATTTCGGTACGACTGTCTATTGTAATTTTTCTATTAATTCTCCTGACTTTAATGATTTTACCACAGCCATATGGTAGGTTGATGTTGCTAATAATCTCATCATCTGTCCATTCACTAGGAATACCTCTAACAAAGCCCATACGGGTTACTGTAAATGTGGGGATGAATGTTTTATAGTTGTCTGTGTCTAATATTGGTGATTTTAAAAATATATTGGCATCCTGGTAATATTTAAATTCGATTGACAGTCGGTTCCTGCCAATTCGTTTGAGGCTTCCGTCAATAATATTTTTGAAAGGGTGCT
The DNA here is from genome assembly GCA_933228765.1 of Miltochrista miniata. Classification (NCBI taxonomy): domain Eukaryota; kingdom Metazoa; phylum Arthropoda; class Insecta; order Lepidoptera; family Erebidae; genus Miltochrista; species Miltochrista miniata. Next base: position 13,221,340 of record OW121769.1, read on the forward strand.
TCTTTAAAAACCTGCCGAAAGTTAATGGGTGGAGAGAGGAGTTGTCATCAGGAGACAGCGTCTTTTTCTGTATATGGACAATGAAAGGTGAAATATCAGACTGAATGAATAATGGTCTTGAAATGGGAGATGGAAGAACTGAATTTTGTTGATGGATTACATTTGTAGGTAAGCTATTATGTGGGACTTCTGGTGTTATATTTATGTTATTGACTTTGAGAAAATCTGAAGTGTCTGAACAATGGCAGTCTGTATGGTCGATTACCTGTTTGTCGCTGTGTTTACGTCGACGTTTATTACAATGCCGACAAACACCTCGACGGATGGACATTTTTTTCCTCTTTATGGATCCTTTGCTGATAGTGGATCCATCCGTATCCATACTGCCATCAGTGTTGATGGCATTATGACCAATAGTTATTGCATACCCAATGTCAGGGGCTGTTCCCCCTGGATCCTCAGGATCACCCATAATAAATTTTACAACTTACCCCATACACGGAGATAGGTGCACACAATTAATAATAAATAAGTGAGTATAGCTATTGAAACTAAATAAATAATATACATTTAAAACAGTATTTATAATATTTACACCCTATAACTAAAATATTTACAAATAAAATGTAAAATCCACTAATTATTAAATTATGTGAAAAATCGCGACCGCCAAATCCAAAGATTCCCGCCCTTTTCCCAAGATTCATTATTTTGTTCTTACAAGAAGCGCAATTGCACAGACAACAAAATTGTGTCATCGTACCTACACATAGATAACTTATTTTTTAATAAATAAATAAAATAAGTAAATATTCACGGACATTTCACACAACGGCGACACACATCTTCATTTCATGATGGCAACTACACTTGAAATGGTGATTATTTTCGTGTTGTAAGCTTCGACCAAGTTATAGTATAGACGGGCCCACGTCATACGAACATTGCGAACTCAAAAAGTGAGACTAGTTCACACACAAAGAAATTGCAGCAACGACACGACATTCACACATAGATTCTTTTTTTCGAATTCAGGTTAGTCTTTTTAGTGTCTCACTTTCGGAACAATAGCACCGACTACGACCGAGTATGCGCATGCGCTTATTTTAACTAATGTATGGAGGGGCACGTCTATACTATTACTTGGTCGAAGGTTGTATGTACAGTCACCTCCAATATTGCATGGGCCCCTTAAGATCTATAATCCCATGCACATTTGAGTCCAAACTACAAAAACTCCGCTAGGTGGCGCAACTTTACTCGAATATAATATTGCATAGACACCTTAGAATCACAATGTACTAGATGGCATATTTACATTACTCAAAAGATTAATGAGTTGCTATTTTGACAATAATTGCGTTCCTGTGTGAGGTATTAAAGAAATCGGCAACGCTAGATAAAGAAAGAAGAAAGAAAGACCTACCGATAAGATAAGGTTATGTCCGTATTTTCTTCAGACCCATACCACAAATTAGAGATAGTACAGATGGAAAACTCATATATGTACTTTTTTTCACACCTACCCTCTGCTACACACACTCGCGCACAAATCAGTATCGAAAATTCGGTTGAGAGCATAGATTTAGGATTTTTCGCTACTCTTTTGAGAGCGTCTGACCTCGTGTCTGTGAATGAGTTGTCTATGTGCGGTGCGGTGCATGTGAATGGGTTGTCTATGTAGGTTTCCATCTGTACTATCTCTAATTTGTGCCTATAACTTACTCATACATAACATTTTATAGCATTTTCTCAATAAATACGAATCTTTTACATATTGCGAATAATAAATATTTAAAAACACCTAATGTGTACAATTCGGCAGGACGACACTGTTACTGTTGACAACATTTAACTACATTATATAGGTATTATAATTATTGTCTACAGCCAATATTTATTCAATTTATATTAAAAATAATTATGTACTTTTATTCTTTTTACAGAACTCTTAGTTCTTTTTTAATTAAAAGCTAGCTTACAATATCTTTTTGTTTAGAAATATAAATTTCATGCATCATATTTTTATATCGATAGGATGGTCGACTAATCGAAGGTGAACGCTTTCACCTCTTCAAAACTTTTTTAGAGGAACTCCATACTGTAGATGTTTATGGAGAACCGAGGTCCGATAGCTTTTTTGATACTTAACAGCTTTGCATACTTACTGTAAAAATTTCGCTTTCTCAATTCAATCTATTAATGCATTTATGTGATTTAATTCGGTGCAATTTTTGCATAGAGTGAAATCACAATAAATATGAAAGTAAATTTTAAAAGGGCACAACGAGTTCTTGATATTTTTTAACCAAAGCACTTAAACTAATCGAAGTCACATAGAAACTCTCGCTTTTCGGGAATATCTATGGCACTGGTATGACTGGCATAATGTATCTCATTTTATTTATTTATTTATTTCTAAGTATACAGATGTGAGTGTTTTGATTTCACCAATGGGCGCCCACAGTAACTTGAACATCTTAGTATATTTATTATATCTAACAAAAAATAATAACGCAATGTTTTGAGTTCAGCGCCATCTAAATTCCGTAAACCTCGCGGCCTCGTCCATACGAGGCTACCTAAAGAAGGCAAGGCTCTCTCGTTGTTTTTTTTCTGTCAAAATTCAAAGACAATATCGTATATTTTTCTAAACCATCTGTCACTACGATGTCATTTAGACATACAGCCAGTGTCGCCAGGTGAAACGACTGATGGGTGCTCCACTTCTAATGGCTTCGTGTTCCGATTCTGGTGATATGCAACATGCTATGCGCTAAAAGTAGAAAATACAAATTTTAATCAGTATTTTGGCACAATTTTACATAGCACTTTCTAACCCTTATTAAGTTAAACCACAGATACAAATATATTTCGAACTAGATTACTAGACTACATGTAGATATATAGAATACTTTCAAAGTCTTAAAATAACATTGCAAAATACACAAAAAATATTCCCCGCCTGCTTTCAAAACCTTTGAAATTACTAATCATTCTCTCTAAGCTTTACCTTTCTCATAAGGGGTGGGAATAAAGGTACATTTTATGTGAGACACTTGCCTACTTGAAAAAATATACTCAAACTCAAATCAAAGATGATTAAATAGTGCCACATATACATTATAATCTCGAACATAATAGTACTATTTTCAACATGTTGAACAATCACTAACAACATCAAAAACAAAAGTGCCTACCTGTTTGAATGTCCCAGGAGTGGTAGCAAGCTTGTATATCGCGACAATAGGTATCATCAATATGGAGGAGCAAGCGAGACCCCAGCCCAATACCACTGCCCAAGGAGGGTAGGTATAATGCTGGTACTGAAGCGGTTGTTGGTATAAGAGGCCAAATACCACAACGCCCTAAAATAATAAAAAAACGTTATCTATAGTTTCGGGGAGTTTGGGCGGGAACTTGTAGAATGATAGACGCTACACTAAATACTACAAAAGAATTTGAAAAAACAGCTTGATACGTACAATAATGAATGTAGGGCTGACAAACTTCCAACATATCCTCCAATAAATACCAGGCCTGAAGCCAAGCATTTCTTCCACATCATCCGAAAATCGTTTTAGACCTGCAATACAGCATATTAACTTACTGCTGAGTATTTAAAGTAATATAAAAAATGGGACGATTCGATTGTCCGTATTCACACCGTGTACCTAGAAATAAATGAAGGATGTAATTTTTATAATGGCGGTAGTTGTACATCTGGAGACTTTCTATGCCGCTAATTTTTTTTTTTTGGAACGAAGTTCCTTATCGCGCGTTGTGAAAGGGGGCTAGACGGAAAAAATTCTCACGAAAAGTTGTAACGACACTTTTTTAACCGACTTCAAAAAAGGAGGAGGTTACTCAATTCGGCCGTTTATATGTTTTTGCTATAGTATGGAGGGTAGAGATACCTCTACCCTCCTTTAATATGGGGGTAATATGGGGGGGGAGATTTAATAAAGGGGGAAGGGGGGGAGGGGGAGGGGGGAGGGGGTGGTAATAAAATGGGGGTTAATAATAAAAAAAAAATATTATTAATTTAAAAAAATTAAATTTTATTACAATTCCTTCACTCATTTTTGTTTTTGTTTCTTGTTTTTTGTTTTTTTTATTTTTTTTTGGTTTTTTTTGTTTTTGTTTTTTTTCGTTATTTTTTTGTTTTTTGTTTTTTTTTTGTTTTTTTGTTTTTTGTTTTTTTTTTTTGTTTTTGTTTTTCTTTTTGATTTTGTTAAAGTACAATAAAATTTTAAAATTAAAATACAATTTTATTACAATTCCTGCACTAATTAATTGAAAGGAACTTCGTTCCATTCGGGTGTCCCTTGACACCTCTCAAGTTTTTTTTTTATACCACTAGAGTGGCAGACAAGCATACGGCCCCACCAGATGTACCGGTGGTCACCGCAGCCTATGGACGTTTGCAACACCAGAGGCGCCACAATCGTGCTAATATCATCTCATTGTCGTGGTTAATTGTGTGCTTATCGAATGTCATTTATTTCTTCACTAAGGCCAAAGATAATCTAATAGTATTACGATTACAATAGGCAACCCTTTGCCCCTTACTGAGCAAACTTCCCCACCCCCGCCAATCTCGCCACGGCTGTCATTTTAGTTGGTGGGTGTCGTGAGGGAACATTTGCTTAGCCTTTTTGGTCACACACACATTCAAGCTCTGTACGATGACAGAATTGAAAACGAAACATTTGTATGGAGTTTCCGCCGCCCTGTGCTAAGCCTGAAGCTGAGAAAATGTCAAACCAATGAAACTATACCTAGTTTCATTGGTTTTGACATTTTGAAGTTTCAAACCACCTGCGGTAACCGCAAATGCAGCGTCAGCCTAGGGGATGCCAACACTAGTTTATCGGTACTAGGTATGCAATAAGGTTTAAAAGAAAACTCCAAAATGAATAAAAGAAGAAGAAGCTTATTACCATAAAACCAGGACACAGCCACAGCTTCAAAGAGAGCTGAGCAAAGCAAAGATATTCCAGCAGCGTAGGTGTCCAGTAAATGAAACATGTAGATCCCACCCTGAAATTACAAAAAGTGGGATGAAGCATTACAGATAATTATAGTATTCTAAATTACTCAACTTGAGAATAGGTACATTTTATAAAATGCTCCTAGTTAGGAGAGATAATAAAGAGCTATCTTGTTCCCATAGGTGTACAGCCATTTTGTACGTAAACCGAGGCATAAGGACATGTGACCAAAACTAGAGTCAGTATTTCAACTCTTCGACCCGGAAATCGAACCCAAGCCCCTAGCCTAATATTACCGTCGGTTAACATTGGTCCTTCAAAACGGATAATTATGTAATACATGCCACAATACGAATGACACGCACTTGGCGGAGATATTTTAATTTATTGTGGTAGAATTATCAAACAAAGTGTTGTAAATGCAATATACAGAGGTAAACACATTGAAGTTAATGCTAAGTAATATAATTATACAACATTTAGACCGTAATATTCATACAAAAATATGTGATTAATAGCACCCGTCAATTTGGACGATACCATTTTTGAGCGAGTCCATTAGTATCGTATTCGGAGATATTTTCATTTATTGTGGTATAAGTGTTGTAAACGTAATGTACAGAGGTAAACACATTAAAGTTAATGCTAAATAATATAATTATACAACGTTTAGACCGTATAAATCACACCAAAATATGCGTTTAATAGCACCCGTTGGGCGAATCCATTCTCGCTCATGCGCGTACATATTGAATGTACGGACGTTCCTGTCTATCGGTAGAATATATGTCAATGAATACAGATGAATTAAAATTTCAACAATAATTTTATAAGTACCTACTTAATATTCAACAACAAAACAAGGAACTTTTAGAAATTTAATGTAAAGATTATAGTTATATCAAAATGGTTGTAATTACCGGTGTAACGTTGATGCAGGCCACACAAAAAGAGAAGCAGACGACAATGAGTGTGAAATGTTCCCGCCTCAGCCAATGGGCGCCACTAGCTCGCGCTTGGTCTAATAAACCGGTGATCACGCACTCCAGACCACCCATCTGTAAGATTGAAATAGTAGTTTTCGATACAAGTGTGGGATTTCTGTTATTACGACGAGTTTCGACAGATGTTGACCCGAGCCGAAGGCGAGGGTGGACAGTCGAAACGAGTTGAAATAACAATCCCACACGTTGTATTGAACAACTATTTTTAATACAGTTGCGAAAAAATTAAGCAATTTAATAAAATAATAAAAACACAATAAACCTGAATTGTCCAAAATGGCGGCAACCGTAAAAGAATTTATACCAACCTAAGCAGAGACTATGGCAGTGCACTTCATACAGCCAAATTTTTTTATATTTATAAATTTAATTTGGCCGATACTTATATTAATTTATGTTTAAATTTTCATATAAATTACTTTTAATCTGATATTGAAACAAGTTAGTATCTTTTTTTGAAATATTTGCATGAATCACAGACATTATTTTGACAGTTGGGAAAGGAAACGCGCACTAGTGCGGGAAAGGTAAAGAAAAAGCACGAGTGTGTAATAGCCCACATCCCAAACGCTAAACGTCCCTGTAAAGGCCGCTTCCCACGGTCCGCGATTCTGTGGATCATCACGCACAGCCGACGATCACGGACGGCAACGCACGAAGACAGGGCTCTTCCACCGGTGCGTGTCGGTCTGTGTCGATCTTTTGATAACTTCATTATAAGTGCAAAGTGAAAGAGAAAGTGTCGCCGCAGCCGCGGCTGTGGTATTAATTAACAATTACCAAATGATGCGATCTAGTAAAAGTAAAAAGAAAAGAAAGCACGTCGCTGGTGGATATCAGCATACAACAAAAGTCGTTTAACGTAAGAGTGCATTTATAAACATACATCTAATTTTATTTATTTTCTGTTTTGTCACCCATAGCAGTGAATCACGGTAGAATTTTTTCAAAAATAAGATCATTTGTCCACTCCATTTCTCCGCGACCAGCTACCTACACACAAACAACACCACTACTCGTGTCAGCGGACAAGCAAGTTCTGATTTGTCGTCGTCTGTGCTACCACGGACGCGCCCGTACCGCGGCGGATCGCGCCGCACCGCACCTTTGAAGTTACCGCCTCGCGACGGATACCGGCGCACCGCCACAGACGTCCTTTGCTACCACGGACAAGACCCTTCCCACGGTGTGTCGTGCGAGCTGGTCCGCGTCCGTCCGCGATATTGCAGACCGTGGGAAGCTGCTTTTATACTCCACTTTTTGAGCAACTGTATTAAAAACTACTTTTACCAACACTAAAAAAGTTTAATTATCAGATGTGTGAAACTAGGTTAGTTAAATGATGAATGAAATCAGCTTATCGAAGTTCGCAGCAGCAACGGAGGTCTCTACCAATTTTCCTTTATCATACCTACCTCACAATTTAGTGAGACTGGTCACCCAAATTGGTACAGGACATTTTCGAAAAAATAAACCCCTAGGTGAGATCACGAAGAGAGAATAGAGGTAGTGAAAAGAGTGAAGAAGTTCGTGAGGCAGCCCGCAGCAGTAAATATTACTTTCCTTTTATAAGCTACAAGCGGACGTCACGCAGTTTCACCCGCCCAGTTCCCGTTCCCGTGGCAATACGGGAATAAAATTTAGCCCATGTTCACCGCATAGTGTGTAGCTTTCCAACAGTAAAAGAATTTTTCAAATCGGTCCAGTAGTTCCGGAGCCTATTCGTTACAAACAAACAAACAAAAAAAGCAAATCTTTCCTCTATATAATATTAGTATAGATTAGTATAGATAATGTAGATGCAACAATAATGCAATAACACAATATAATAAAATGTAGAATCTTACCCCAGAATCAAGACCAAGCATAATGAGCATGAAAAAGAACAGCATCGCCCACAGACTTGCTCCAGGCAAAGTCGCCACAGCCTCAGGATACACTTGGAATACCAGACCGGGCCCTGAAAAAAAATATTTGGGGATTGAAAATTTGTACGAAATGTGGCCTTAGACCATTTAGCTCGTGAGGCATACTTATATACCAATTGACAAAAATAGAAGGTATTAAGGACTTTGTATTAAAGTTGCTAATAATGTTTTTTTAAACATTGTACATTGTTTTTGCACACATTTTCAAACGCATTTAGCCCCTGCTCAGAAGAAGCGTCATACGCACCTGTCCAATCGCACGTATCTGTAAGGTGCACTCGCGAGAGCTTCTGTACGCAATGTAAGTGATTCAAGTACCTATCTCGGCTTCGCGCATGGTTATAAATACGCGCGTAAAACGCTTCTTCTGGTCAAGGGGTAAACTTGCCTTCGGTAGCCACAGATGAAATAGGAACTCCTTGTTTATGAGACATGAATCCAAGATATGTGAAGATTACAAATCCGGAGAAAAATGATGTGAAACAATTGACCAAAGTGGTCACCAGGCAATCCCTGAAAGAAAAAATACATGTTCTTAATTCTGAAACAGAATAAAATATTGTTCTTAGTACAAAGATACTATCTTTGGGCATCTTAAAAGTACTTTTTACCGATAGCAGTTGTTGTGGAAAGTATTATAGCTGGCATAAGAAAGATGTACTCCAAAACCCGCGCCAACTGAGTAGAATATTTGTACAGCAGCGTCAACCCAGACCTGTAAAAATGATTGCATGTTTGTGTATTTCACATAACTAAGAAAACTTACAAATACAATATGAAAACGAACTCATTTATACTATTCCACAACATAACTTAAAGCTTATTAACTTTAACACCAGTTGTGCCAAACGGCATTATCGAAGTTACACTATTCATTATCAAGCAACATGACCTATTAAAACTTTGAAATAAAAATTTTAATCGAAAAATTGGCTAATATCGACATATTTCTATTAGGTACGTATTTAAAAAAAAATCTTTAGAAGGCCTCTTAACCGTATTGTCCCGGTTGGCAGTAAAATGGTAGCCACTATCAATCACAATCATTTTGGCCATCGCTATTTGAATCAACATACTTGAGTATCCTTCAGTCGCGTTAGCTCTGGTTTCAAGTAGTAAGCGATTCCTCTAGTAGCTCCCGGCAGCAGGAGACCCCGTGCCAGGAGTATAGACAGTACCACGTATGGCATTGTTGCTGTCAACCATACTACTTTACCTAGAAGCAAAAACATATAGACAAATTGAGAACCTCCTCCTTTTTTGAAGACGGTTAATGATAATAATAGGTAGGTACAGGTTCTTTAGTGCTTCAAAATGCTGTTGACATAAACAACTATTTTTAAAAAATCTATAGAAAGATGTAAATTACAAAATTGGGACAATACATAAAAACACCCAAAACTACAAGGGCTCGTTTGGTCTATTTCGATTGTGTCGAATCAGAATCGTAACCGTAGCTCAGTAGTTATGAAAACTGAAATTGTGGGTACAGTGCACGGCATCTAACGTGGCAAGGTTTTGGAGTAGTGGGGGTCAGTTCGCGCATCGTACACCTAGAGGCACAAAAAGTGCTCCACTCACTCCAAAAAGTGCTCCACTCACTCATACCAGAAATATACATACCAGAACTCTTCACTCCTTTGAACAGCGATAAGTATAAAGTGAAGTATACCACTCCCAAACAGAGAGCCAACTGCCATTTAGGGAAGCCGAGGTCGTTCAGGCCTTCTGAGTTTTGCATCTCAAGCACTTCGCGACTGAAAAAAAAGTTGTTATTACAGACCTTATGGCGGGAATAAGCTATGGGAATATTTAGCCATGTTGTAAACCACTACTCGCTTGAGATAGCTTATTGCAGTCTGCAAATATTGCCGACAAAGTAAACCAGTAAGTAGCTTTAGAAAATCACAAAAGAAATGGAGTGCTTGTTTTTTTGCTTTTCAGTTGTATTTTTACTTGGCAGTCGGGTTTTTTGTACTCTTAATAATTAAGTTTAATTACTATCTCAATGCCAGTTTAACACGGCTTTAGCCTCCCTGGTTACGAGAGCCTAAGTTATCGCATATCATTGTAAAATTCGTCGAATAATAAATTTTGACTGCGGGTCTTCACGACCTGCACCTGTCCATTTCAACATGGCAATAGGTTCACCATCACGTGGGACATAAAACTATAAGGTGAAATGTGGGCGTATACTATTCCTTTGCCTACCCCTTCAAGGATAAAGGCGTGACTATATGTACCTATCTTACACCTATCTCTTACAAAATCAGGAAATAAAAAAATATGCTTATAAAACGCTATGGACACGTTGAATAAGTACACTTAGCTGTTCGGCTCAGGGTTGTAGGGAAATTATATTTACCCTTTTCAAGGGTCAATTTCCGACGGCAATGATTGGGTCTTTCATACCTGTCCGGGTGTGTTCCTTGACGAATATATTTTACGTCACGCGGTTTCACCCGCGTAGCTCCCGTTTCCGTGGGAATATTGGAATAAAATATAGCCTATGTTCACCAGAGATAGTGTAGCTTCTCAACAGTGAAATAATTTTTCAAATCGGTTCAGTAGTTTCGGAGCCTATACGTTTCAAACAAACAATCAAACCTATCCTTTTTATAATATTAGTATAGAACTATAGATGTTGTTAGGGAACAAGTGTGATATTTACATGTGTCTGAGGAAATAATCAAGTCTTTAATGATCTTCGTTTCTCAAAATAATTTGATAAAATTTGTGATTCTTCTTTGTAGACGACTATTGTGTATGTTTTATTTTTACGTAAGAAAAATTCTACGTGGATGCTATGCTGGATTCCTACCGAGTGAAACCACACGTTCCCTGCCTTCAGCTTACAGTTGGGGCCTGGTTAAGCCCTCGGAAGGGTGACCCGTGGACTCCCATTGTGTTGTATGTTATTTGTGTTATAAGTCTAATGTTTGGCATAATCAATAATGAAAAGGATAACGCTATTTCTAAACTAACGCGACTTTTTAAACTAATACTTATGGAAGTTGGGACTCACGTGAAATACTATTTACTTATTTAAAATTATCCTATTTTCTCAAAAAAACAACTTGCTTCGAACGAGATTTGAACCCGCGTACGTAGTAAGGTTAAAGGGTTAACGCTACGAAAAAAATATAACTAAACCGGACAAGAACAAGTCGGACATGTCCATTGAGGGTTCCGTAGAAGCAGTTCAGGAACCAAGTCCTGCTGTTTTTAATTATGTACGTGTTTAATGACTATGTATTTTTACGATTTGGGTTGGTTTACTTGAAAATTGGAATTGTTTGATTTGAGGCCCACAGCTACGTTCTATCATCGCACCGCTCGCCACAGACAGGGAGTTCATCCTCACACTCTGCGTCCAGAGCGTTCGAGCATGGTTAGATTCGATTGAGGCTTTCTTTCTCGCACGCTTAGGTTGTGGAATGATCTCCCTGCCTCGGTTTTCCCAAACACCGTACTCGTATGGCGCCTCTGGTGTTGCAAACGTTCAGAGGCTGCGGTGACCACCAGTCCGTCTGATGGGCCGTATGCTTGCCGTACCTTAGTGGTATTAAAAATACTTGGCATAAAAGTAACAAAACTAACGGTGCTCTACTCACTGAAAGAATTCCGAAGCGGGCGTGAAGTGAGAAAGAGGTCCTTGATAACGAACATCAGTTTTGTTAGTTCCGTTGGTCCTGGTCGAGTCCCAGCACTGTTCCGTGTTCCAAGCGTTGTCGCAGTGCACCCAGGGGAGCTCTGAGCGGGCTGATGATACTAGGAAGTATAAGGCCCAACCTAAGGAAGGAATATCAATATATAAAACCAGCCTATCGTAATCTACTGCAGGAGTGCCTCTTCTATAAATTGGTATTACACGCTTTGACCAAGTAATAGTATCAGACGTGCCCACGTCATACATTACGAACTCAAGAAGTGAGACTTGTTCACACACAAAGATATTGAAGCAACGACACGCCATGCACACATACATTCTTTTCTCGAATTTGGGGTATTGTTTTTACACTCTGGGAACGCACAGGAAGGCATCTTGCTTAAAATTTTATCTTGCCACACGTGTTTTACCTTAGGAACAATAACACCGACTACGACCAAGTGAGCGCATGCACTTGTTAGATTCGTCTCGTAGAGGGTAGGTATATCAATACATACGGTCACGCCTTTTATCCCCGAAGGGATAGCCAGAGGCATATTCTGTAAGGAGGGTATTAGCTAACAAGTTATGAAATGAAAAGAAATGAATATGAGATAAAAATATCTTTATTCTCGTCAAGATTTCCAATTCTACATTTACCGCCAGATTCGCAATAGGTAGAGCCTATGAGAAAGAACCTGGAAATAAAACTCACGGCCACTCTTTTCAAAGTCACATTAATTGCTATACATCTATTTCTACTATAATCTAATTCCATCAATAGTTGGTACACGTCATTCATTACAATTAATAGCAACACGGGTCATATCTTTACAAATAGTTCAGCAGGATAGTACCTATATACATTATCTTTTAAACCAAGCCATGGGCAGTATAAAATAACTTTGAATACTTACAATCAATCAAATCGGTCTATGGCAGTCCAGCACTGCTGGACGTAGACCTCTGCTAATTTCAACACATATATTACACATTACATCAGATCAGATAAATTACATAAGTTATTAATGAGGACGGCTGCTCAGCGACTGACTGGCCCAACAATATAAATTCCAAGTAATACGTATCATAACGTATTGCAACTATACAGAAAGATATTTACTAATTCTATTAATTTTAATTAACTACTGAAACATATCTGTACCTACTTCAAAAGACAACTTGACGAACAATAATGGCCGTTGCTCTGTAAGTGCAGACACTTATATCTTCGCAATTGGTGGGGTACGATATTACGTAATATTGTAGAAGTGGTCGAAACCTATCTGTTCGATACTTAAATACTTTACACTAAATTTAGAAATAAATATTAAATAAAAATACTATTAAAATAAAAATATAACAAATAAAATATCAATCTAGTGGTTCACCACGTGTTAAATGAAAATTATAGTAACTTACTTATTTATAAGCATATCTTACACACTCACTTTCACGTCTTCAAAACTAATGTATGGATGGGCCCGTCTATACTTTGTCATGGTCGATGGTTACACGTAGCAAAAGATTGCGAAGGAGGGTAGTTTGATTAAAGTGTGTACTTGTCTTGTGGCACATCATGGTCCTGAATGCCTCATAATATAGTTTTAATTGCGACAAGCGGACATCACGCAGTTTCACCCAGGTAGCTTCCATTCCCGTAGGAATACGGGAATAAAATATAGCCTATGTTCACGGGAAATAGTGTAGCTTCACAACAATGAAAGAGTTTTTCAAATCGGTTCAGTAGTTTCGGAGCCTATTCGATGCAAACAAACAAACAAACACACATTCAAATTTCTTCATAGTATCTATTAATTTCTCATATCATTTTGTAAGATTGATACTGATTGATTATTTAAGGGGTCCCGACATGATCAATTGGCAATTGTCAAGCACGTTAAATATCATGTGCACGTATACGTCGATGTACACAAACATGCAAAGAAATCACGCACACTGAAGCAACTTCCATTTATATTTAACGTGATTGACAATTGCAAGGCATGATCGTGTCGGGAGCCCATTAGTCAGTAGGTGCACCACTTGAATCCTTAAAGCAAGGAATTAAGCCATATAGCTGACTGTTGTGCGTTATGACCACAGAGAAGCGCGCGTCTTTACAAAGTTCGCGTTGCTCTCTGGTCATGACGCATTGCCGGTGTGTGGTGGGCTGCTCTCCATACCCTCTTTTATTATCGTTCCGAAAGGCCATAGATATAAGTACATACCTATTATCACATTGTAGTAAAATGACACGTAGAACGCAACCATTACAGCACAAAACCCCACACCTGTGAATTTATAATTATTTCAGTACACAAAAACTTATCTAATCCATAGTAAAAAGAGATAACATTGAAAAAATTTGTTACGGCGCGTTTTGCATGTATGACCGCAGTGCCTAAGAGGTGCTACGAGTGTGTACGGGCGGGTCTCGCGTGCCTACGAGGTGCTACGAGCGTCTACGAACGGGGCTTGCACATTGGCAAACATAATATCCCAGTACAGGTACTTCGGTCAAAGTTTCTACTCGTATGTCAATACACTAAGTTACTGCCTACAATCTAACGGTTTATGTAACCTACTAATAAAGTGGCGGACAAGTATACGTCCGGCGCTACGGGCGTTGCACCCGCTCGGCCGACTCTACAGAATCCGATAAGTAGACAAGAAATTCGTGGGAGGCAGCTCATTCCTAAAGGTCAGGGAAGCCCCAATCGAATTAAGGTTTGATAGGAACTTTCCTCCGTGTACTGCACTGCGACAGCGCTCTATCGTTTTTTGAGTCATGATTGAAATTTAACACGTAAACATTTGAAAATAATACCCAATTTTCAAAATTATTGTCGTCGTAGCGATATGAGACCCAGACCATACAACGCAGAAAAATCTTACGTTAAGTCGTATATGCAGCGTTACGTTGTTCGCGTGAGGATGATTACTCTGTGTGTTAAGTGGTGCTAGCGTAGAATGTCACCGTAAGCATCATCCCTATTCCTCAATACATTAACCAATGTACAGTTAACTACAATGACTTTAATCTATCTATCTATCTACCTTCACGCCAAATCCCTTGCGGGGTAGGCAGAAAGATCCGAGCGTCACACGGCAGGGTCCATACACACCTCACTTGCTTCTTCAACTTTCATCTTTCTTTTCATGCATGCACGTCGGTTCCTTCGGCTCTTGACACCACCTTCAACTAACACACGATTAATTTGGTCGTGGTAGGTGTGTCGTGGCCTTCCCCGACTCCTACGTTCATACGTAGGAGTTCATACCTACCACATACGCAGATTTTGCGTAGCGCGCGCATCTCGAATGCGTTTATTCTACTTTCATGCGTTTCCTGCCATACCCAACTCTCGCTTCCATACATTAGCGTAGGTATCAGCACCGCACTGTGTACTGCGAGCTGAGCCATTTGACTTAGGGTTTTGGTACCCAAAAGTTTGCCTTACGCTTCATTCACACTATTTCCCGCAGTTACTCTCCTTTCTACATCAGCGGTGTACCGTCCATCCCTGCTAAATGCACATCCAAGATATACAAACTCATCCACCTGTTCCAGCACTATATCATTTACAGTTATCCTGGCATTCGTTCTGTCCTCCTCTCTTTCGAATACACTTCGAATCACTTTCGTTTTAGTCGCGTTCAAATGAAAGCCGTTTAATCTTACAAAATGATGTATCCCTGAGAGTCGAATGTACGACAATACATCATTTTGTAAGATTAAAGTAGCACATCTCTATGTGGTTGACTGTACTAGCAATAGAATACGCATAAGAAGGCAAAGTCTCTCCTGTCGTGAAGGGGTCCAGACCGCTTTTAAGTACCTTTATATGCGCGAATGGGCTTTACTCTGCAAGTATTGTATTATTAATAACAGTTATATCCACTTACCCTTGAATAGTGGGCAAATCTTCCACAGCGTGATGGGTCCTTGCCTGTTGTATTGTCCAAGGATCAGCTCCATATAGAACAACGGAACCGCACCGAAGACTAACATCAGTGTGTACGGAATGAGGAACGCACCTGAAAAAAAATCTTTTATAATCACGTAATCAGACGGGTTCGCCTTATTGCTTTAAAACCAATAAATATTATAATATAAAGTTATGTTTTGTTTTGTATGATGAAGAACATAATAGAGTACATAAGGTATTTCGAAACAGCATTAGGACTGCAAGATTCAGCTACTAGGGGCGAAATTTTGACAAATCTTATCTTGTTAGTCGCGTCTACATTATAGGGGTAGTTTAAGTTTCTAGATCCAGGTGCTTTGACGTAGATAGATCAGTCAGTCACTGGTTAATTCTATTAATATAAATCTCTAGTTTATGCCTTAAGCCTATAAAGAAGTTAAATGCAACACATCTCACCTCCACCATTCCTGTAGCACAAATAAGGGAAGCGCCACACGTTGGCGAGGTCCACAGCGAACCCTATGATCGATAGCAAAAAATCTGCACCCGTGCCCCATGTCTCTCGACCGTCGTCTGCTTCTGGAGACAAAAAAATATCTGTGGAGACTTGCTGATCATAATTTCAAACGAATTTCCAAAAATGGAGAAGTAGGTAATATTTGTTTTGGTGATGGGACTAGTACTTTTCGATTTACTCGAGGAATTAAAAAAAATCTATTAGAATCTGCCTTACACGGTGTTTACCATGAGCCCTAGGTACAGCCATCACGCTTTTTTTTCAGAAGGGGTATTTGTAATACATTGTACTATTTTACCAGTTATATTTTATCCTATAGTGGTGAGCCTATTGCCGTGATTCACATACTTTGCCTGTTCGTTTCTACACAGTTTTTCATGATGCTTTGGATGCTTTTAGTCCCGACTTTTAGTAATATGGTTGTTATTAAGTCTTGTCAATGCCTCATAGGCAGTTTGAAAAGGTTCAGCAGCAAGTATTTATTTAAAACAAACCGCCCATGGGCTTAACTTGAAGCTTTTCTTCACTTTCAAGTCTGCAAACCGAACTATTTCAGTGAATGTACATACCTGTCTTAACACTGTTGACTCTAAGGCGCTTGGTGGCTTCAGTATAGAAACATTCTTCTTCTATCTGTATTCTAGGCTCTTCTGAAATAATATGAATGACATTAGTTCAACATTTTCTTAGGTAAATGTAAATCAGACGAAATGATTTTCGAAGTATGGAAACAGCATTTTTATATCTGAACTCACTAGTTCAGATATAAAAATGCTTGCACAACATCACGATTAAACACTTTTAATCGTGATGTTGTGGACATGTTGCAAACAGGTTTCTTTCTTTCATAGAAGAAGAATATTAGCGGATAAGTAGGGAACACGTAATTGTCTTAGTAGAAGAGGTAGACCCAAGAAGTTGTGGGGAAATAAAATGCGAGTTATTGACCTTATTACTACCTAGTTATGAGGTCAATCAGTAGCAGACCTATGCTGAAAATCATGCGACATAAAGAGAGGGCTTTGGATGTAACAGGAATTAGTGTTTTTACCACCTTTTCAAGGTAGTTAAATTTGAGTAAGTCATGGACAATTCTATCGTCGGTCGGTCTATAGGAATTCCAGTCAGTCAGTTGGTGCTGGCAGTTAAGTAAGGTTTGATAAGACCCTGAAGGTAAATGTGGTCCTTGTCCACTTACAGATACTGTTAATGGAATCGCAAGTATGCAGACTTGATATGCACTACATACTCACTTTTATAACACGACAGTGTCACTACAGAGCCTTTCGTCGATTTGTTGTCTGCGAACAAAAGTAGCTATTAAAATACACACATAATTATTATATAGTTCAATTTTTTCCCAAGAAGAGTAGGCTACACAGAAAGAAGTTCCAGGTTTTTTTACGCGTGGAAATACTTCATAGAAAATATGCCCGACTATTATACCGACAGAACCAATGTCCAAAGATAACTAATATTATATAGGTACCGAATAGTAAATAACACTTTTTGAGATCAACCTAAAAAACAAACACAAAATCTATTTAAATATTTCAGCCAGTAAGACTCATAATACAAAAAAAAAACAAAAATATGAATAATCAATACACAATTCTCATGTAAAACCCCGCATTTCAATGCGCCACCTCGCAATGCCAAGTTCCTAGATACCTTTCATTCTTACATCCAGCCCGTGGTCTTAATAAAGGCTCAGACATCCGGCTACGGTATAATGGGATGCCGATGTGGAAATATTCCGCAATAACCTCCTTTAGGTGTGAACTCTATTGGCATTCGAAAATGGCAGGACGTTAATGTTAATACGGATCGGTATTTGGATGATTGAAAGTTTGTGAAATGCTTCACTATTTTTTTACCGGTTGTCTAATATGAAATAGAATAGACAGACAGACGGACGTGGTAACAGAGTGATTCTACAATGGTTTCGTTTTTTCCTTTGAGGTACGGAACCCTAAAAATAACAAAACAGCATAAAAAATCACGTTTCTTCTATTTTTGGACAAAATTAACGGGTAAAATAGTATGGTAACTGCCTACCCTGAAATAATTATTATATTCTGTTTTTAGTGGACGTTGTTATTGGCACATACGATATTATTATCTGTGACCATTACAACTGTCTAGGTATCACGGTTTATTAGACACATCCTAGTGATAGATAGACATACACGGATAAATAGACAGACTGATAGCAGCGTCATAGTAATAGAGTTCCATTTATATCCTTTATGTACGGGGCCAAAAAGGTAGTTTGAACGGGACGTCGCTCTGACCATCTAAATTCAGAACCAAATACATCTCTGCTTAATTTAATATATACCCCTTTGAGAAAAACGCATGACTTACAAAAGGCGCACACTGGGTGACCAGCTGCAGGCACCAAATGTATGTAACATTTTGTTCTATAAGCTCCGTGTACACTGGGTGAAATGTCGCCGAGACACAGGGACAAACTAGGGGAGTCGCGGCGACACTAGTGACGTTAGAAAAGTTTTTTCCGAAGGGATATGTGTATAAACTACACGATATTAATAAGGGAAATGTCGTTATGAAAATTAATGAATTAAAGTAAGAAGCTTTGAACATACACACATATCACGACCTGCGTGTTTCCTTCATCTTACAATCCCGGGTTCCACAAGCGGGGCGTGAAGAGGCACATCACAGGGCCGCCAACTTGAGGACTACTGTTAGAAGTCTTACGGACTGTGAGAGTGGCCCCCAATCGCTAGATACGCCATGACATTACATCAAGCTGGCGACGTCAATTTGGCGAGTTTAATATGTAAAAAAAAACCTAATTATGGTCAAGTATTGATCTCCGAAGGGACGGTCAGAGGCAGTGATCGTTTACAGAACACAGATATGGGTTTTAGATGAAAAATAGTGTCGTTAATAAGTATTATGAAACTGCACGAGATACTGGAATACGATAACAATATCGACAACCGCTCGACAATGTTAACTAATATCGTAAAACGTACATGAAAGCGGTTAATAGTTCAAAAGTCGTTGGAGTTTAAGTGTTGTTCTGTTAAGTTTGTTACTATCCACCTGAATAGGTTTATTTTCTCAGTAGGTATGGTAGTATACGTTTAGAATTAATGATAGTTGTGACCTAGAGGTCAAGGATGTGGAGTCATGGGGACATCTTTTAACACCTCTTGCATAACCGTAGCTCAAAAAAAAATCCCATACCTACATCGACGGGACACCCTGGTCATCCGATCGCGGTTGAAGTTTGCATAGGTACCTAAAGAAACGTTCATAAAGCTATTTGATAGATATGCATTTTAACCTGGATATCTCAAAAAACTCCGTACATACCTGGCAATGGAGTTTTGGGCCATCAAATTATTGATCAATTTATATACTTAAAGAGGTTTTAAAAATTTCTCAACAATATCGTAATAAAGACTTATCCCACGGGAACCCCTTGGTCCGTTTCACTGAATTGAGTGAGAATTCATTATACTAGATGCTTGTTGAATTTTATGGTTTTAAACCTACCTAACGAAATACAAAAATGCTTTCGCCCCGAAGGGGTAGACAAAGGTATAGCTATTTTTTTTTTTTTTTTTTTTTTTTTTTTAACCTGAGGGAAAATCCTCGTAGGATGCTATGCCGGACTCTTACCGACTAAAAAACCTCACGTAACGCCCAACAGCCTATGGTTGAGAGCCCCGGGTAAGCCCTCAGGAAGGATGTCCCGTGACTCCCAACAGACCTACGGCCGCCAATGCGGCCTCGCCCAGGGGGTGGTTCGGGTGCAATCCCGCGTCTATGGGGGATTTCGGGTGTGACCCCGCTTCTAAGGGGGGGCGTGCGTGAGTGCTCACGTCACGCTGCCGTCATGGGCCTGCTTCTGTAAGGACGGTGAGCGGCCCTCTCACCGTCCTCAGACCCCCGGTCATGGAGGCCGATAGTCCTCGGCGAAGACACGTCGGCGGCGCCCAGGGCGCCGACTGCGGAACTCGGGTGGAAGAGTTCTCTCCCGCACCCGGCCCGCCGCCTCCTTCGCGAGCATGACCTGCTCGCAGAAAGAGGCGGCGCAGTCCCACTTACTCCCGCTGGAGAGCATGGCTCGCACCATGGCCTCTAGCGAGAGAGTGTCCACGCCCAGACCCACTACGAGGACCTGTCGCTGTTGTGGGTATAGCTATACTATCTGCAAAAATATCACTATTTGTAT
Source organism: Miltochrista miniata (assembly GCA_933228765.1). Taxonomy (NCBI): domain Eukaryota; kingdom Metazoa; phylum Arthropoda; class Insecta; order Lepidoptera; family Erebidae; genus Miltochrista; species Miltochrista miniata. The sequence goes on from OW121769.1 coordinate 13,241,577, forward strand.
TTTGTCCCACCACAATATGAGGTGAGCCATTGCAGTGTATAAAAAAAAATTAACAAAAAAGAAACCGACTTCAAACAAAACTAAAAACTGAAAAATAAAGTTTACTTATCACACAGTTAGTATATTCTGATTTATCAGATATCATTAAATATAATACAGAAATCAGTGCCCAGTAAAACAATGTAGGCTTAGGTAGGCATAATTAATCTCTCTCAAAAATAAATAAAAAATATATAAACGGTCGAATTGAGTAACCTCCTCCTTTTTTGAAGTCGGTTAAAAACATGTCATGTCACTCTGTTGATTTAGATTTTATTACTAAACGGATTTTAATGCAGTTTCCATCAGTAGATAGAGCGAAGGTCCAGTGGATAGGGCGTCTGCCCCGGATCGTAAGACGCAGGTTCGAGTCCTGCTGGAGCTTGATAATTTTTTAGCATAAAATTCGTTATTTAGTGAGCATACTAATTGCTTTTTAAAAATATCTCTATTATAGAAATTTAAAAGGAAGAATAATACATATTTAATAGCCTAGGATTAAGTTTTCTTCCTTTAATGTTTGTGTGTCCCATTATGTTTCCGAATAAATAATTTTTCTTTCTTTCTTTATTTAATATAGTCCAGAAAAGCAAAGTGGCGCGGGTCAGCTAGTTAACAAAACAACAATCTTACTAATATTATAAATGCGAATGTTTGTGAGGGTGGATGTTTGTTACTCTTTCACGCTCAAACCGCTGAACGGATCAAGCTGAAATTTGGTACAGAGATACATTATTGTCTGGAATAACACATAGGCTACTTTTTATCTCGGGAATAAGTTCCCACGGGAACAAATTTTACGCGGGCGAAGCTGCGGGCATCAGCTAGTAACTCATAATAGTCTTCTCACAGAGTCAACCAACTGGAAAGAAAAGTAAAATGCAAAAACCAAGCCAAGTTAGCTAACAAACGTGAGTGGCGGATAAGCGGTGAAGTGGCAATAAGATCGGCGGAGACGGTACCTGACTCGACTTAAGTTTTAATATATTTTTAGGGTTCCGTGGACAAAGGGTAAAAACGAGACACAATTAATTAGTTTCCGCCGTTTAGACTGTCTGACTCATGAATGATAGCTTTTTTGTAACGTGAGGGAAAATCCTTCATGCATGCTACGCCAGACTCCTATCGACTAAAAAACCTCACGTAACGCCCAACAGCCTATAGCTGGGAGCTCCAGGTAAGCCCCCGGAAGGATGTTCCAGGACATGAGTGATAGCTAGACTAGAGTTGAAGTATTTTTGCTGCCGCTATTAAAACCGATTCTAAAAACAAGGGGTCTGACGATGTGCACCACATGCTGACGATGTGCAACTAATGGAATGTGTTCGCCACGCAGATAAAAGAGAACAAATGAGGATAGAATTAAAGTTGGACTATTGTAACATAGGCACATTTAATAGCATTCTAGCTCAACCTAATTCGCAAGCAGCTAGTATGTTGTTTAAATTTAAGATAAATTCGGGAAATAAAGGTTATTTTCTTGATTTATGTAGAACTTGGTTTACAATGAGTACGATGGGATTGTCATCATTTGTCTTGTACAAAAATCCCTTTAACAAATAATGATTGAAAAAAAACACCTTGTTTTTTTTACCATACATTAATTTTTTCTACCATGCAACTAACGTGATTATTTCTGTAGTTGTTTTGCTACGGAACCAACCGTGCGCGACTCTGACTCACACTTGACGACTTTTTCTTTATTTTCTTGTTGGCTGTCTTGGGGGTATTTATTGCAGTTGCACTACAACATTATTGGTTTAACAAGTTGATTCAATTGTATGTTATTGTTGAAATATCGGTTCAAGAGTTCGTTGTTATGGTTTCAGAAAATATTTCTTTATCAACTGACTTTGAAAAGAGAGATTTTATATTATAAGTTTAGTTGTAGTTATAGAGTTGTAGGTTTTAATATGTTTTTTAAGTTAAACTTCTTTAGGCGCGACCTAGGGAGTAACTCAGATTTTTTCTGACGGAAGTAACGCTATTTGAATTTTGAATGGCAGAAACGTAGTTTCCGCTATTGAAAATTCGAATGAATGATATTAATATAACATTTGATGCCGTCAATGGCAAAGAAGTTTTACTTCAATCGCGCGTAAAGGTTACACGCGCACACTTTTTATTTTATTTTTCATAATACCATGTCCTCCGGCTTAACCTGTGACAAAAATCGATATTCTTGGACCCCGGGGGTATTGCAAGTTTGTAGGTTGTAAACCTTTTGACTGGGCGAAGATAGGAGAGTAAATCCCCCATATTTTTTAAGAGCGTTTTACTATTGTCTTTCTTATACCCTCGTAACTGAAAAAGAAGTCAATTCTATCTCACCAAACGCTCGCGGAGTGCTGCTGGCTGAGCAGTATCCATCGTCGCGAACGCTTCTCCCGCCAGGAGTGCAACTGGCGCCACGGCTCAGCAGTGCTGGGTTGGCGCGCTGCTCCTCGTATGAAGGTGCTGTGTGTGTCACCACTGTTGTACCGGAGAGAGTTGCCTGGGGGGAGGAGAAAGAGTTTTAGTAGAGCGTTACAATACATGGTCACGCATTTATCCCCGAAGGTGTAGGCAGAAGCATATTACATGCCCACATTTCACCTTCTTTTTAGAATTTGTCCCACGTAATAGGTGGTGATCCATATTGCCGTGCTGAAATGGACAGGCGCAGGTTGTGACTGCCTGCTGTTGATTTTTTCAAGCCGCCTATAAAGGCCTTCAACTTGGCTTAACGACTGCCATTTTACTGGCAACAGGGACCAACGGCTTAACGTGCCTTCCAAAGCTCGGAACGTAAAAGGTACAAACAAAACGTACAAGTTACTTTGTAACCTAGTTAGGAAAGCAGGACTACACCCACCTTAATTGTAGTTTATATATTACCAATTATATTTGTATCCTCATTGTTATATTGTACATGTACTGCAATCTTGATTAATAAATAAAGTTGTTGTTGTTGTTGTAACACAGTCTATAAAATATGAAGACAACGGTTGAGATAAACCATCTCGTCTCTCACCCCTGGGGATATCCTTTCGAGGGCTTACTTGGAGCTCCCGACCGTAGGCAGTAGGTAGGGAACATGTGGTTTTTAGTCGGTAAGAGTCCGGCATAGCATCCATGAGGGATTTTCAGCACGTTAAACATAAAACCATCTGGCCCCGTGGCTGTTGAATCGCAACCCCAACTGTTACCCAATGTTAACTTTTATTGACCACTTTGAATTTTACCGACGGCTCAAAGAATAAAGACGTGGTCTGCTGACTTAAAGAATAAAGACTTTAGTGGCAAATAAGCATCCGACACACATGATCGAAAGCGATTTGTAATTCAGAGGTGTGACATTCGGGCTACTACATTAATTGCTGTGTTGAAAATAACAGTAACAGGCTGTTAATTTTTTTACACCTAGCGTATACGGCCTTCAACTTGGCACCATATTGCTGGCAACCGATACCAACGGCTTAACGTGCCTTCCTAAGTACGAGAATCTCGATTATTGTAATGCCACAAATGATCACGCACATCAGTACAAACCTTGGGAGTAAAAAATCTAATTCTCCGGAGCACCCGACGCTAAACACATACATACATATAGTCACGCCTTTATCCCCGAAGGGGTAGGCAGAGGCATAGTATACGCCCACATTTCACCTTATAGCTTTATATATCCCTCGTAATAGGTGGTGAGCCCAACGCCGTGTTGAAATGGACAGGCGCAGGTTGCTGCTACCCGCAGTTGAAATTTTTCAAGCCGCGCATAATGTCTTCAACTTGGCTTAACGATTGTCTAACAACCGGGTTTGATTTCGAGTTTTCCTTCTCTAAACGCTTAACGGAGTCGAGTCCGATCCAAAGTAATGGAGATTTTAAGTCGTAGAATAAAAATAAATCGTTCATAGACCTCTGATTTATCATGGACTCGGTACAGTTTAAAAAAAAGAGTATTATGAGTACAGTACTAACCATAGTAGGCATCTTCTCATGGTACTCCCTCTCATAGCTGGTGGGGCGTGGCCTGGTCACCACGTCCGGCTTGTGAATTGTCGCGTCACATGTCTCCAGCTCCTGATAGACACAAAAACAATAATTTTCTGCTATCGCCCTCAGATTATAAAACAGAACAAGAGAGTAAGTTCAAGAAACAAATTGTAAATCCAAATCACTGTCGTGTCAATTACGTTTTGATATCATCTGCCTTTAATCTATTTTAGTAGTAGTGACTTAGACAACACAATATCATTCTAATGGAAGTATTATAAAGTAGTAGATTGCTGTGCTCACTTCTTTCAAAGTGAGGACTTACCTACTACGCTAAAGGGTTCAGCGGCCATGCCGTCGGAGTTCTGGTGATATTCTTTTGAAACGCCCTACAGACTACAGTTTAGTTCGTATAAGTTCAACACTCCCACCTCGCTGAAAGCTTACAGACACGTGAAAGTTCAATAACTAAGATTCCGTACATCAAAAAACCTGCCAAGCGCGAGTTGGACTCGAGTACAAAGGGTTTTATACCAAAAATCGGTAATAAGGAGCCCCTCCTTAAATATGTATTTTATATTGTTTGATGTAGAAGTGCTAACAGAAATGGGTATACCTCCCTCATCTATACATATAATAAAATGATAGAAAAGTCAAAACTGTACATTGGAAATATTTTTTAAAAAATCTATACATACTGGGTGTAACAAAATTACCTCTCCAAATTTCATGAGATGACTTGGCATCGGAAATCAAATAAAAATATTTAATAAAAAAGGGGGGTATTTTTTTCATATCTTTTTAATTTTTTTTGTCGCACATTAAGAATTCATTTTTTACCGCGGCAATTCGAGGTAACATGGTCGCCGTGGCAAAACAAACACAGAGCACCCGTCTGGCTGTCGTTGTCACTTTCTACTGCCGCTCAGTAGCGATAGAAAGGGTTAAAAAGGGAATTTATAGGACCTTTAAAACGGCTTTACAGTTAAAGTATTCATGTGATTTTTTTTTCTTCATTTTTGTAATGTTTCTTGACTGATGCCACGTCACGTGACGAAATTTGGAGAGGTAATTTTGTTACACCCAGTATAATAAAATGATAGAAAAGTCAAAACTGTACATTGGAAATATTTAAAAAAAAATACTCGCTGGGTGTTCAACATAAGATACCGAAGCCGAAAATGTAGTTAGAAAAATTTTTGTTTGTTCGTCGGTTTGTCTGTTTGTCTGTTTGCTTTGCTTTGTCCGGAAGGATCTCGAAAAGTACTCAATAGATTTGATTCAAATTTTGCACAAATATTAACTAAGGGTAGGGTCTTCAAATAGGCTATATATATATATTATCACGCTACATATCCTAGGGGCTAAGCAGAGAGCAATCAAATTGGCATTATAAGATAATTTTCACGCGTACGAAGTCGCGGGCAACAGCTAGTATATACTATATAAATTTCAACTGTCTAGCTATCACGGTTCATGAGGTACGGCCTGATGACAGACAGACAGACAGACGGGCAGTGACGTCTCAGGGTTCCGTTTTTACTCTTGGTGCGGAACCCTTAAAATGGCAAGTAAAAGCAATTTCAAAATGTTTACTTACTTGTCCGTGCTGAGGGGAGGATCCGCGTCGAGACCCTCCACTACTCGAAGACCTGTTGCTTGCCTCTGTGTACAAACAATACTAGGTTATTTATTAACGTACAGTTGTATAGAAAGCGAGTAGGAACACCTTTATGTCATAGAGCAACGTGACCAGCTCCTGCTCCCGATCAAAGTAACATAGACATAGGTCGTGTTGCTGTATGCTGAGAAATTTGAGCGAAAGAGTGAAAGTAAACTTTGACACAGTTAAAAATTATGCTGAGGCCGCACTACGGTTGGCGGCTGCGGTTTATAACCTCAAAATAAAATAAATAAATAAAAGCATAACGTACGATGGGTCACAAAGTTGTCTATACTAATAAAAAGAGTAAAAATTTGATTGTTTGTTTGTTTGCATCTAATTGACTCCGAAACTACTGAACCGATTTGGTGGATAGCCCGTTTGGTTTCCGTCAGGGGCGCTCTACCGTGGTCGCGATAATGCGCATTAGAGACCTGACGGAGGAAGCAGTCTCACAGGGTGAGGTGGTGGTGGCGGTGTCTCTTGACATCGCCAACGCTTACAACACCTTGCCCTGGAGCTGCGTTAGGGAGGCGCTTATCTACCATGGAGTTCCTTCCTACCTTCGTCGAATTGTCGGGGCCTATCTCTCCGAGAGGGCCATAACTTACCCGAGCTGGCTAGGGCCGGGTCGGCGAGATGTGTCGTGCGGTGTTCCACAGGGATCGGTATTAGGGCCGCTCCTGTGGAACATCGGCTACGATTGGGTGCTGCGTGATCCGTTGCCCAGAGCGGTCGGCGTAACATGCTACGCCGACGACACTCTCGTTACGGTTCGAGCAACGCACCGAGACGCAGCACGCCAGGGGTTGCTCAAGTCGTGGGTCGGATACGGCCATGATACGGCAGCTCGGTCTTGAGGTCGCCCTTCTCAAATTCGAGGCTCTGTGCTTCCACGGGCCTCGGATGGGGCCACCTGCGGGATCCAGCCTACAGGTAGGGGGCGTCATCATCGACATCGATGGCCCTATACGGGGGCCCCTGTATTGGTGGAGACCCTGACGGCCAGCAAAGTGGCTAGATTGCTGAGCCTGCAGAGGGCGATGGCCGTCAGGGTGATAAGGGGATACCGCACGATCTCAGGTGAGGCAGCATGTCTCCTAGCCGGGACCCCTCCATGGGACCTGGAAGTGAGAGCACTTGCCTCACTGTTTAAATGGCGCAAGGAGGCGCTGGAGCGGGGCCAAAGGCCAGCGCCTCGAGTAATCGAGGCCCAGCGGTCTCAGCTCCACCAGGAAACCGTGGAGACATGGAAGGTGTGACTTGAGCAACCAAAGGGGGGATTCGCCGTCCGCTAGTTTTTAATATAGGTAGTGATTCGTATTTTTTATTATGACAACTGCAAAGTATGTACCTTTAGATTTCTAAATACATTATTATAGGAATTCTGCATTTCAAGCTAATACTTGCATGAACATTTATTTACTTCTATTTTAAACACACACAATAAAACTAAGAAAACATTTACTCCCAGTCGACTCCTAAACAAACAAACTAGCCGGTCGTTTTCTACATACTGCAGTGAGATTAAACATTGATTCTATCGTCTAATGAGAATGTTGTCGAGTAAATAATAACCGCTCTCAAGATTAAAAATTATTATAAGAGGAAAGATTTGTTTTCAGTTTCAGAGTTTGGTGATATGTGGTGCAATGTGGGCGTATATTATGCCTATGGCGTGATAAAGGCGTGACTATATCTGTGAATGAATGTATGAAAATTGCAACAGCAGGCAGTCTGTCTATTTCAACACGGCAGTATTGCCCTATTGAAATGGTTACCTATACCAGGGGTCGGCAACCTTTTGAGTAGGAAGAGACAAAAATGACGATTCTAAATTACAACATTTTTAAAGAGCCACAAAATCTTTCTTGGTCCCACGATCCCCCCCCCCCCCCCTCCCCGTAAGAAGTGTGATAGACTAGACTGCGGGGAAAGTCTGTTATAGAGACAAACCAAGTCTGTCGGAAGTTCTGAGAACATTCTTCAAGGACTTACGGCCATAGGCAGATGGTAAGTCACAGGGTGGTTTTGGAGAATTTCCACAATTAAAAAAATCTGAGTGATTATGTGGGATCCTCCCACTAAAACCCTGGGATGTCTTGTCACTATCGTTGGGTCACAGGGAAGGCAAGCGTACAACAGCTACCTGCAACAGTCTCGACTCTGGGTGTCTAAATATTACCCATCGAAACTTCACTGCCGCGACGTGTGAACACGAGGGGTGCGTCTTAGTCAGTCTCACGGCTGTCATAAAGCTTCCATCGTCGGCCACGCGTGCGAGGTTGGCATACCGGAAGTGTTAGGCCATCCCGCTCTGGCACCCGCAGCGCTTTTCTCATTGCCGTTGACGTCAAAACAACAGCCGAACCAATTTTCTTCGCTGTCTAACATAGCGTAAACTATAATAGACAGCGACGCGACCGGGCCAATTTAGGACTCTTAGAGCGGTACGCTCGCCACTCCACTCCGTACCAAAAGCGAGGGAGTGCAGCGCTTTATCCACGGCGCCGTCCTCGCAGTGGGTATCAGGACCTCAGAATAAATAAGATGGCAGAGACGAGCTCAATGCTTACCGCCGATCTCTAGCCTGGTGCGCCATTTTTGAATGACATCATTGCGCGCTCTAACACGCCAGCTTTCAATCTCTTCCGAAGATTGTTGTTTGCCATTTTGACGTACCAAAGCATTGGGCCGGTAGATTTCTGCCAGAAATGCGGCCTCTAGGTTCCGCGACGGACTGTCAGAATTAGACATGCTGTCTCTTATGATATTATATTCTCTGGGCTATGGCCCGCTGCGGACATCGCAGCAGAATCCTACTAGAAAGAAAATGGTGCTCCATATAACGCTTTCAAGTGCAGCACACCACCATTAGGCGAGTTTGCTTGTTTAACTACTAGTAAGGCTTTTGTGGTATTTTTGAAAATGAAAGGGTGATAATGTTCTTGAAAATGAATAATATGATAATTAAGTATGCAACTAGAGAGCCGCAGGTCTACACCCAAAGAGCCGCATGCGGCTCGCGAGCCGCGCCTTGCCGACCCCTGACCTATACGAAACTGGCAGAAATGAAATTGCATCTATTATAATATTATCAAGAAAGTGATATAGCAAACACAACAAAAAAAAAGTGTGTGCGTGTAACCGACGCTTGAAGTAAAACTTCTTTGCCATTGACGGCATCAAATGTTATTTAATATCATTCATTCCAATTTTTAAATAGTTATTATAGAAAATTCGAATAGTTAGCGTTACTTCCGTCAGAAAAAAAACTGAGTTACTGCCTAGTCTCGCCTAAAGAAATTTTACTTCAAAAAGAATTAGCAAAATCGGTCCAGCCGTTCACGCGTGACGTCGTGACCAATGTGGGGTTATAAGTATGACTCTACCTAGCCCCTTAAGAGTTAAAGGCGTAACTATATGAATCAATTAATCAATCAGCCTATGACAGGTCGCAGGGACTGACTGGATGCGGAAGGCGCAGGACCGTGTATTGTGGCGAAGTTTGGGGGAGGCCTACGTCCAACAGTGAACTGACAAAGATAACTATATGTATTTACATATTTTTTCTCCACTCAGGCGACAAAAATGTGAGTCAAAACTATAGCAATGAATACAGACGTATATAGAAAAACAGTTTCTTAGGTTGCTCTGAAGACAAACTTTCTGTGACACAAACTGCCGCTTGGCGGTTTGCAGTCGCAGCGCGGCTGCCATTTTTAATTTATCGAAGCAAAAGAATAAAATCAATAATTATAAATCTATAAATATATCAGGCGTTGAGAACATAAGTGGGCCAACCCACAAAAAACGATAATTTAGATTACTTGTGTAAAGGGTGCAAAATTGCATCTACTTCAAGAGAAAAGTGGATCAACCAACCTTCCCACTTATTCTAAGAGATGGCACTGTTACAAACTATTTATGCACCATTGAAAATTAGTAATCTGTACAAAAGAAAAATGGGCCAAGAGGGTTAGCCCACTTTTCTAATATGAGTTTGTAGAAAACGCGCCAAAGCAGTGGTCTAACCTCAAAATATTATTTGGTTTTTAACAGTTTCTTTAAATGTATACTTAAAAGACACTTATTTATTAATTATATCTATACTAATATTATAAAGCTGAAGAGTTTGTTTGTTTGTTTGTATGGTTGAACGCTAGGATCTCAGGAACTACTGGTTGGATTTCAAAAATGCTTTTACAGTTTGATAGTCCATTTATTGAGGATGGCTATAGGCTATATAACATCACTCTAAGACGAATACGGGCGAAGCAGCAATCAATAATGTTTCGAAAACGGGGAATATTTTTTACTGTCAGAGAGCTTCCGAGGCGTACGCTGCGTAAATAGTTGAAGATACGTAAAAATTGAGTATTACAATATTGTTTCTCTTAAAAAGTTCTAAAAAAAAGTCCGCGGCAGCATATGTCTATCTCTTAAGGTTCGCTTACAATAACATAATTTGTCTGTTTCTTAAGGTTCGCTCACAATATTATAAAACTGAAGAGTTTGTTTGTCCTAGGATCGCAGAAACTACTGGTTGGATTTCGAAAATTATTTTACAGTTTAATAGTCCATTTATTGAGGATGGCTAATGGCGACATAAAATCACGCTAACCCTTCGTGTGTGGGGCGTCTGTGTGCGTCGACCCCGCGTCTGTGGGCGCGTCTGTTACCCCGCGTCCCGCGGCGCGAGCGGCGTCGACTGATGTTCTTAAAATGGCGATTTCTCATAACTTTTCTATGGTAGCCATTTAAAATACTTACCTCACTGGAATCGTTATGAAACAAGCTAATGATAAAATGATAGATAAGACCAGTTCTGCCTTGTAATGTATTACAAATTTCTATTAGAAAAAAGAATTTGTAATTTTTCACCAGTTTTCTCTACAAAAATTGTAAAAAAAAAAAAAATTATGCAAAATTCCAAATTTTTTTTTTTTTAGTTTTTTAAATACATCCTATTTCACAATGTTCAACAGACACAATACAACTCGTCATACATTTTTTTTTATTTACAAGCTTTTCAAAATACGACTCATTTCGGCGACCCGACCGCCGACCGCCAAAAAAAGGTTAAGTTCATGCCATGATTCTGAGAAAACTGTGCTTCAAGTGGCTTTCATTCTTTTTTTATTCGTAAGTATGGTCCTTAAATTTTTTTTACACAGAGTTTTGTTTGACAAACGTGTTTAGTTTATTAGAAATTGAACAAAGAACCAAGCACTTAAAAAGGGGCCCAAAAGGGTGGTCGTAACTTTGTTTTTTTTTTTGAATTTTTTTTGTGTATTTTTTTTCAAAAAAATTTACAATCTACAGCTACATGACTTTTCCTAATCGATAAACATAAAAAAAAGGTGTCCTGGCATACAAATATATTTCAGAAATAATTATTTGAAATTTGAAAGTTTTGCAAAAAATTATCGAGAATTTCGACCCAATTTTACACAAAATTATTGAAATAGATTTTACATTCAATGCTTGAAAACAATAAAAGAATACATAAAAATACATAAAATAACGATAGATTGTCATCATTACAGTATTTATTCTTTGTATTTCATCCAAATGTATGGGCTTGGCGCCGCGCCGCCGTGACGCCGACGGCGCGTAAAAATACAACAAAGAATAGAGAATCATGAGGTGCAGCTGTGACAGACAGACATACAATGTACTACATACTTGTCCCGTTTCTGTCTAAGAACACTCCATAAAAATTTGAACAGGATAGAGATAGTACTTTTTGCGCTACAAGACCGCAAACTGTCTGACGGCAAGGTATCTCTAGGAGATACTTACACAGATGCGAGACATAGCAAGGAATAGAGAATCATGAGGTGCAGCTGTGACAGACAGACATACAATGTACTACATACTTGTCCCGTTTCTGTCTAAGAACACTCCATAAAAATTTGAGCAGGATCGGGATAGTACAGCCTGAGCTAGAAGAGCCCGAACTGTTTGGCGCCAAAAGTGTTCAAATATTGAATTCAACAGATGCGGACATTTGGGAAAATGTATCTTATTTTGAATTCAACAGTTGAAGGGTGCGAATAGGAGCGGAGCAGCCATAAATAGTGTTTCGAGAACGGGAAAAATTTCTTTCTTTTGAGAGCTTCCTCTGCGTATGTTGCGTAAATGGTTAAAGTTACGTGAAAATTTTGTATTACAAAAATGTTCCCCTTTAAAAGATACCAAAAAATGTCGCCAACAGCATATGCCTATCTTTTAAGGTTCACTTACAATAACCCCTTTAATAAGTTTTGATGAGCGACGCGACGGAAGTAGGTCAACGTGGTCTGCAGTGGTAGCCAATCAACTGAACGATAAAAACCTGCCAAGTGCGAGTCGGACACACATAAGTTCCGAACCAAAAAAAGGACGGGTGGAAGTAAATGCAACGGGAAACATTATATTACTTTACATATTAATACCACACCTCCTTCTCATCTCATGTGATGCAAACGAAGTTGTGGGGGTCAGCTCTAAAGAATCTATGCGGCGCGGCGGGAGTAAATGCAAAGGGAAACATTATATTACCTTAAATATTAATACTACACCTCTCTCTTTCTAGCTCATGTGACGCAAACGAAGTTGTGCGGGTCAGCTCTAATGTATACATATAAGCGACGCGACGAGACTAGGCGCGACGAGAGTAAATGCGACGGGAAACATTATATTACTCAAAATATTAATACCAATAATACCATACCTCTCTTTTTCTAACTTTCATGTGCCACAAACGAAGTTGCGCGGGTCAGCTAGTTTATTAATATATATACAAAGGCGAGCCATGAGAGTGGTCAACGATCCTATGCTTGCAGGTGGTGTGGTACCTCTTCGCGACAGGAGAGACTTTACCTCCTTGTGCGTGTTCTACCGCCTGTACAATGGTTTGTGCTCTGAAGAATTGTTTGATATAATGCCCACGGCTACGTTCTACCACCGCACCGCTCGCCACAGACAGGGTGTTCATCCTCATACTTTGCGTCCGGAGCGTTTGAGCACGGTTAGATCCGGTAGGGGCTTTCTCCGCGTACGCTTAGATTGTGGAATGATCTCCCTGCCTCGGGTTTCCCAAACGCCTACACAGTATAAGGTTTTTCAAAAGGGGTCTAAGAAGGTTTTTACAGGGTTGCAAACGTCCATAGGCAGCAGTGACCACCGGTGGACATGTGGTGGGCCGTATGCTTGTCTGCCACCTTGGTGGTATAAAAAAAAACATAAGCAACATACACATAAAATACACAAACAAAAAAATGTTTTTTATTAATTAAAAACAGTTTTATTTACGAAAATGTCTCTATAACATTCACATGAAAAGAAGGTCAACCTACTAAATAGATAAATGCAAAAGTGGTCCAACCAACAAAATAAATATAAATAATAACTTATATGAAAATACACGATAACCCTTTGAAACTGTTCTTTAATTCCATCAAAATGCAACAATAAAGATACAAACCTTCCTCCTCAATTTCTTGCTATTTAACTTTGTTTCAATGTTAAAGTCATTAGATCCCTCTATCTCAGATTTATTGTTTTGAGGTTGATCCACTTATGCTCTCAGCGCCTCTATGTTTGATTTAAAAGACGTGAAATATTTTTTTATAAATAATCCCTGAATTTAGTCGATTAAAAATGTAAAAATGTGCCTACTAGTTTTTGACAATGAAATGCGACGACAGCGCCGCCAAATGTAGTTCCCACATAAGCTGGGGGCATGCCCCCAACAAAATTGGAACAAAAAACCCTTAAGAACCGTCCTTCTAATACGTCTGTATTCATTGACTATAGTGAGCGTGGATACTGACCTCGGGCACTGTCCCGCAGCTCCCCGGCTCCGACGCTGTTCCCAAGTATGGGCATGCCCGCCATGCCGCCCTTTACACTACCCACCTCTCCATTGTGCTAGACCTGTGCAAACAAACAATACACATTATCTTTTAAGCTGTAAGAAACACAAAATTAATGGTATATATGGCGGCCTACTATTTCCGCCAGATAAAATAAGATATGACCAGGGCCTGATTTAGAGTTCCGAACGCCCTAGGCTTACTATGAAAATGCGCCCCCAGGTTCTGTTCCATATTTTTTCTTTATTTTATACTACTAAGGTGGCAGACAAGCTTACGGCCCTGATGAACTGTGGTCACCGTAGCCTATAAACTTGATTACAACACCAGAGGAGCTAACTTCGCGCGGCCAGCCCCGAGGTTGAACACCCTGTCTGTGGCGATAAAATAAAATTTGAACGCCAGCTTGACCTTGTCCTCCTAATGACTTCGGAACTGAACGTCACTGGAGATGTCAACGACTGTTGGAAATAGAGAGAGGGAGATGTGCCCTTTATTTGCGGCGCCTCAGTATACCTATCGGGTTTTCTTAGCGGTGAATACACAAACTTTTGTCATGGTGGGGTTAAATTGGACGAGGTCGCGGCGCCCCCTCAGACCTTGCGCCCTAGGCTTCTGCCTCGTTAGCCTATGGGTAAATCGGGCCCTGGATATGACTCAAGGTTTCTAGATTTGCTTCTCTTGGCAATGAACTCAGCCGTTTGTTTACACCATTTGCAAGTGAGGCTGGGCTGGTACAAGTTCCGAGAATATCGGAGGACCCCACTTTTTCTAACAACTCGGAAAGAGAGTAATGGGTATGCACCAATATCTACTTGAATGGATGTTACAGAATATAATTTTAGGGAGGGAGTTTTTGAAAATCCTTTTAGGGAAATTCTTATGCCACAAACTCGTTTAGTTTTTTAAGCTGTTCGAATTTGAATATCAGTTATTCAGTCAATAATTTTATGTTTGTATACTAAGCAAAGTAGATATGTTTATAGGCCACACCATGTAATGTTAGTGTATGAACAACCCAAGACCTTTAGAAGAAAAAACATTTTACTTTTTGTAATACTAAATGTTTTTTACTTTTATTGAAATACCTGTAGGTATCTTCATCTGTTGAAAGCCTTTCAGTCCCAGGAGTATCTATAAGGATGACGTCATACGTGAACAAATCTAAAAGCACATGACAACACGCGTATTCTCACTTAGACAGTAATTAATTAAGTTCGCACCCTGTAATCGAATAGGGCTGTGCTTTGACAGTTTTTAAAATTGATTTGTAATTATGTTTTGGTCCATGAACAAGTGATAAATACAAAGTATATTTGTGAATGCATCTTATGCCTGTATTTCTTAATAGGGGAATAGACATGATAATATGGAAATAATATGTATAAGAAAATTCATCAACGAGCTTTTAAGATCTACGACGTAGAACCCGTGTCTGAAGTAGTTAAAGAATATTACTACTTTGGCAAGTTTGTGCGGTTTTCAACAATTTTTTTTTGTGTAGAATCCTCAGGATGTTATACCGGACTCCTTCCGACTAAACCCACACGGTGCCCTTCTATCTGCCTATGGTGGTGAGCTCTGGGTACGCCCTCGAAAGGATAACTCCCAAGGCTCCCGACACAAGTATATGCAGTTTGGCAAGACGTACTTTGGAAAAAAAAGCTCCAGAAGTATTTGGTTAGATTGGGAGGCGTTCATCAAACTATGTTCTAGTTTTATCATTGCCTTGACCACAATGCATGAAGACGAAGTTCAGTAACCTGGGCATTTCATAATGTATGTACACAAGTACGAATAAAAATAATACATTAATACATCGTACAAACGATGCCAACATTCGAATACCTATAAAACAGCACGGCACTCCATACCCTCAAATTCTAAAGTTCTGGAGCAAGCTAAAGCGGTCTACATACTCTCTCACAATATGCGCTATAGAGAAACCGCTGGACCAGACAAGAAGTAAGTAAATAATAAAAAATATAGTAAATAGTACTGTTAATGATATCATTAAATTCACCAATTCGAAAACAGTGACAGCCCTACAATTTACCGTGCAGAGTATCAATTAAAAAATATTTAAGTTAAATGCCATACCTAATAACGTCGTCACATCGAGTTAATCATACAAAATTACCCTATTTGCTCGTAAATTGGGTACCCTGGGATATATAATGTACAGTTAAATGTTTCATTTTGAAGTATGACGTAGTTATTTCATCAAAATAGTCTGCAGTGAGTACTTTTCATGAATTCAGTACGATCTACTTGTTTATTACTTCAGTAAAAATAAAAAAAACATCGCACGAAGGGTTTCGTACCAAATAATGCCAAATTATTTTAAGGCTTAATGGGGTCCGGCTTCAAGTGGGAAATCAGTCTTCTCCAATCTGACCTAACTTGGAGAAACAATCAGATGTGTTCCCGTATGGGAATAATCCCAATGTGTCAAAGATAGTAAGACAACGTCATGATGTCATCACCCGCCAGTCTTCCCATTTTTTTGACAGTTTGTTGCGGCATTATTATTCATTTTTTGATGCTTGATGATAAAAAATATATCAATAAACCTATTGCCGTTTACAGAATCGTAAAATATGGTCTGATTGTAGAGTAATTCCTTTTTTAATAGAAGATAGTAAGACAACGTAACAATGTCATCACCCGCCCGCCCTCCCATTTTTTTTGACAGTTTGTTGCGTGGGTTGAAGGGTTAATACGAATCGTGGATCCTATCACGTTTGTTGTAATTTTTTTTCTGATTTCAGTATTATTAGAAATACATCCTCTGTAAAAATTTCAACTCCATAGCGTACCTAAGATACCAGCCTAGTGAAAGACAGACGAACTGTGAAGTCTCAATTATAGGGTCCTGTTTTTACCTTTTAACAACGGAACCCTAAAAATCAGAAAGACGGTTACTGTAAAGATGAATCAAGATACGATGTTACACACCCGGGCTTTTGCCCAAAAATAAATTGAAACATTAACCTATATAATATTACGTCGGTTTTATTGACTATCAAATGGCATCTGCTTTAGTTATAAACCTTCGGACAGATCAGCAGTTAACCGTGATATGTCACGAAATGTATTTTTTGCAATGGCACTTTTGCTCAAGCATTTGGAAAAAGAGAGCTTTTCAACTATCCTACTCTCTCCTGAGTCCTGGAGTATCCTTCCTAGGGTTTACGCGGGGCTCCCAACCGTAGGCTGTTAGGCAGGACATGTGAGGTTTTTTAGTCGGTAGAAGTCCATGAGAATTTTCCCTCAGTTAAAAAAAAAACATCCTACTCTCTCCTTTTCGATTCCGGACAACGCGTGCTGGGCGAAGGTGATACTTTATAATAGGTCCTAATATAATTATCTTAGGTGATACTCCTACACAGTAAAGACAATCTTCGCTGAAAGTTGTATGGAAAAAAAAAAAAGATCTTATGGCAAATCTATATATATAAAAATCAATGCCACTTTTCGTTGTAATTTTATAACTCAAGAACGGGCTCACCTATCCAAACCAAATTTTTAGGCTTCGTTCGGACTATTTAGTAGATGGTTTATGTGAAGTTTGCACAAAATCGGTCGACCGGTTCTTCATTTATCACATATACCATCATACCTTTCTCTTTCTTACCCTCATGTGACGCAAACGAAGTTGCGCGGGTCAGCTAGTATATCTATATATTTAAAAATCAATGCCACTTTTCGTTGTAATTTTATAACAGGCTTGCCTATCCAAACCAAATGTTTAGGCTTTGTTCGAACTATGTATTTAGTAGATGGTTTATGTGAAGTTTGCACAAAATCGGTCGAGTGGTTCTTCACTTATCACGCAAATGAAGTTGCGCGGGTCAGCTAGTTTTTTATATTATACTCCGCATGTGTTACACACACATGCAGAGTATAAATATAAAAAATATATAATCTGGCACACTTTGTATGAAAGTACCTACCTTCATAACATATGCAACAGACGGACAGCTCTGATCATAATATTGTTATCTACCTATCTATCTGACTACCTATCTAGACTAACTCTGTTACTGACAGACTACACTAGCAGACGTTTATCTGTACATTAAAGGCTTTGGATGTATACATACACACATTAGTTGACGTAGTGCATTATAAATCGTATTGTATTTTATGGGCTCAGTACTTACCTGAGAAAATAAATTTTCTTTCCTTTTTAGGGTTCCGTAGACAAATGGCAAAAACGAAACCCTTATAGATTCGTCATGTCTGTCTGTCTGTCTGTCCGTCCGTATGTCACAGCCAATTTTCTCCGAAACTATAAGGCCTATGCTGTTGAAACTTGGTAAGTAAATGTATTCTGCGAACCGCATCAAGATTTTTATATAAATTTAGAAAAAAGCAGTTAACTTTGGGGGTCCCCATACTCAGAACTGAAACTTGAAAATTTATTTTTCATCAAACCCATACGTTTGGGGTATCTATAGATAGGTCTTCAAAAATGCTGTTGAGGGTCCTAACGTAATTTTTTTCTAAAGTGAATAGTTTGCGCAAGAGAGACTTCCAAAGTGGAAAAATGAGTGTCCCCCCCCCTCTAACTTCTAAACTAAGAGGATGATAAATATAAAAAAAATATGTGATGTACATTGCCATAAAATCTACCAACGAAAATTAGTTTGAACGAGATCGAGTTGGTAGTTTTTTTAATACGTCATAAACCGCGATTTTCGCTTAGAAAAATCACTACCACTGCGAACGTGTTAAAACAGTTAGAAAGTTACAACGAACTACAAGAACTTTTATACTACCGTTACTTGCTGCTACGGAACCCTTCATGAGCTAGCCCAACTCGCACTTGCCCGATTTTTTTAATGGTGAATCTTAAAAAATAAAATGATAATTGAAAAATACAGCCTATCATTCTATAGGAAATTGAAGGTGCCTGTTTACGATGCTATTATTTTAATGTCACCTATAACTTGCGTTGGTTTTAAATATCTTTATTCTGTTTGCAATAATTTGTGATGTTTTGAGGAACAGTTTTATATAATAATATAATATAATATAATATTCACGGACATTTCACACAACGCGATCTGATCCCAAAGTAAGCTAGGAATAACCTGCTTGTGTTATGGGTATCAGACCACGGATATTAATACTTATATACTTTTAAAAACATACTTATTATATATAGAAACACCCAGACTCTTGAGACAATATTTATTTATAGAAATAAGGTTTGTACTAGTAGTAGAGGAGACGCTGAAGAACGACCCTAAGCCACTTTTCACACGTACCGGTTGCCGGGTAGTCGGTGCCGGGTACCCGGCGGCGAGTGTATGGCATTACCGGGCAAATCACGCCGATACGTGTGAAAGCTATAGTACATGGCCATACACTTCGCCGCCTGCCGGCTACCCGGCCCCCGAAGTATATGGCAACGCACTATAGCTTTCACACGTACCGGCGTGATTTGCCCGACAACCGCTTGCATTCGCCGAAGGGTACCCGGCACCGGCTACCCGGCAACCAGTAGTGCCTTTTCACACGTACCTACCGGTTGCCGGGTACCCGGCGGTCGAAGTGTATGGCCATGTACTATAGCTTTCACACGTACCGGCGTGATTTGCCCGGCAACCGCTTGCATTCTCCGCCGGGTACCCGGCACCGGCTGCCCGGCAACCGGTACGTGTGAAAAGTGCCTAACCCGCTTGAACTGTTCGAAGAAATGGTTTCTATTGCGATTTTGGATCTGGTCTTTGAACTGAAAACTCCGAAATGGGAACCGGGAACAGAAAGACTGACCGAGAACTGGAACCCGGGAACCGAAAACCAGGAACCGGGAACTCTGAACCCAAAACCGAGAACCCAGGATCTGAAACCGGGAATGGGAACAGTTTTGAGTTCAACTATAAATGGTCAGTTTAGGCATACATAGCATCCATGTAGGATTTGCCTCACTTTAAAAAACCCCTCAGTACACCTATTTTGCCATGCAAGTAGCATTAATTTATTAATTTTGAAATAGTATAAAATATTAAGATTTCTGACTGTATTTACAACATTTTTTTGCTTGCTGTCCGAAAAATCCCAATTTTGTTTTCATTTTCCTCCTATCCAAGATTCCCTGTAAGCCGAGAAATATTTTTATGAAGAGTAAACTCTTTTTTACGTTTTTTTTTACGTTCATGGATGCTTAGCCGGAGTCCTACGACTCTTCGACTAAACCGTAGGGTACCCACGTAGGTACGGCACGGTAGGCAGATGGAAGCCTACGCTAGGAAGTTCGGAGTATACCCTCGAGAGAGTGGTTTTCCTAGCCTATTAGCTAGTTTTACTGCGACCATTGCTCATCTATTGTGATAATAAGCATGCCCTCGGAAGAACAACCCCAGCGCCCCCGATTATTGGAAAAGAAACATTTAGCCCTTAATCAGTCCGGAAAAAACATTTTCAAGACTGAAATTCATAAAAAATCGTTGTCAAACGATTCGTATATCAGTTACGGTTGAGTGCGTTCCGTTTCACGTAAATTCGACATAAATATAATCTACTGTATTTGAATGGTAACTAAATCATGTGGAAGCGA
Source organism: Miltochrista miniata (assembly GCA_933228765.1). Lineage (NCBI taxonomy): Eukaryota > Metazoa > Arthropoda > Insecta > Lepidoptera > Erebidae > Miltochrista > Miltochrista miniata. The sequence continues at coordinate 13,261,684 of OW121769.1, forward strand.
CGAAAAAGTAATTAACTTTATCCTGCTCTTTGTTCTGCGTTTAAAGGGATGAATACAGGCGAGTTTCAAACTTAGATTTACTACAATACATTGTAAGTAATAAAAAAATAACCGGCCAAGTGCGAGTCGGACTCCCATACGGAGGGTTCCGTACCAAAAACAACAAAAGCCTTATTTGTTACATGGGAGCCCCCTTTTCTTTTTATTTAACGTTAAGAAAAATCCTTTATGGATGGTATGCCAGACTCCTACCGACTAAAAATCCTACGTAACGCCCAACAGACTACGGTTGGGAGCCCCGGGTAAGCCCTCGAAAGGATGTCCCAGTAAATGTCCATTTTGTTTTAATAATATTTTTTTTATGAAAATACACTGCTCGATATTCTGAGAGTATCAAGCGTCTACTGGTTGCCCTTATTACCTATTAACACTACATATTTTTAAACAAGTATTGCACTGTGGTGGTTGTTAACCACAGAGCAACGCGCGCCTCAGACAGTTCGCGTTGCTCTATAGCACTTATCCTGTTATATCACAGACGTATAAAGAGAAAAGTGTTATATAGATCCTCTACGGTCTTAGACCATATAACACGGGACTAGCCTTTGCGAACCACCGCATACAAAAATATTCTGCCAGTAAGGCTACTTTATACACTTTTATCATAACAGCAATAACAATAAAATAGCTTTAAAAAGTGATTTTACCAATAGATGGCGTTGGTCGTTTTTTTTTTAAATTATATTCTGCCAGCTTCAGAACAAAATATTATAAACAACCTATTTAGAAGGTACCTGCCAGATTGATGTTTTTTAAGAGAATTTTGATTGCGGCCTCCTTGCATTCAGAATAATAAAAGAGAGTATAGTAAGTTCAACTCATCTGTGCGCGCGGCCCTATGTGTGGGTAAACCTCGTATAAACACAGTGACTTCGTGTGCGTGACAAGAGGTACAGTGAAGTACAAAATAAAAAACTCTTTTTTAACTAAAATAAAAACTTAATGGGTGAAATGTATGGTAAACATATTAATATGTATCGCTGCTAGAAGAATAAAATGGAGAAATTTAAGGATTCGCTGCTCTCTACAACGCTAATTATAAATCCAGATTCCATATCAAAATGTCCATAGTATTCCTATACTTACTTTGTATTACGCCACATATCTTCATCAATTTGAACTAAACGTTCGTTTATTAATTTCATTATTCCCATCACATTTTGTTCGATGTTAAGCGAAGCATTTTTTTTTTCAATTCCTCCTACATTTTCGATTGCGTTGAGTTCAGGATGATACGGTGGTAACCGAAGTTTTAAGCCATATGGCTAAAGTATGTCATAAATCTTATAACAAACTAGCTGACCCTTGCAACTTCGTTTACGTCACATAAGGTGTACGAAAGGAGAGGTATTTCTTCATCAGACTCATCAAGCAGCGTGTAAAACTGCCCTGCCCTCTGACAAAGGAACCGCGCAAAATATCGGGATCAAAAGTATCCAAGCACCTTCTTAGGATCATAAGCTCAGATTGTACCAAGTTTCATTTAAATCAATTCAGTAGTTTCAGCGTGATACTTAATCGGAATACAGACAGACAAACATAAAAATTTTTAATTACATTTTCGGCTTCAGTATCGAATAGAGAACGCCTTACAATTAAAATTTTCAAATTATCTTCCATGTACAGACTCTCGACCCTTAACAGTTTTTTTAGATGTATAGAGTATGGTCTTTTTACTTTTTAAATCAAGTCATAAAGTGAATTTTTTGTCATATTTTTCTTCTGTCGACCATCTCTGTATTTCTATTTTATTTTGCATTAGAATTTGGGCTCTATCATTTTCTGACTATTCTGTAGGCCTTTATAAGTTACCTACACAATTTTACCATACATTATTTTGTTATGCCTCGAAGGGTTTAGGCAGCGTTTTCGTTAAAAGCTCCCAGATTCCCAATTGTTAAAATGCTTAGTTTTTAGATTCATTTTGTAAATAGAGCACTAAAAAGAATAACCCGCTGAGTTTCTTGCCAGTTCTTCTCAGGTGGGTCGCGTTGTGAACTGGTGGTAGAAATTTTGATTTATATTCTGGACGTTTTACAAGAGCATCTGTATATGCCTATGTGAAATAAATTTCTTTTTCTTTCTTTCTTTCCTTCACACCTTATTTTTTTCCGACATCTCCAACTAATATCGTTATATTTTAGTCAATGTCAAACAAACACAACAGACTCTTATACGCAAACCGTTCTCAAGAATCATTGGTGATCTCAATGAAAATCAATGCAGTAGTGTTAAAGTTTATCGTGAACAGACAGACGCGGCGGGGACTTTGTTTTATAATAATATTTATATAGTGATAAAAAATATTAATTACATTGAATTGACACATCAAAAATATTTATCTGACTTCTTAAACATTTTCTCCGTGAAGAACTAGACATTTTCTTTAACGACTGTACCCATGGTATAATCACTTAGATAGAACACTGTGTAATGAATTATTATTATAATGTAACCAACTTACACAGGATGTCAACGTTGCAGTTACATTGAGACTTGTCATGATATTTAATTTCGTTTCATAATAACGTAAGAGTTGCCTTCAAAACGTGATAGATGACGCTGTATGCTTTTTGTTTATTATAACGGGTGTTTTTTTTAGAGGTATAGAACTTTAAGTTGGCATAACTGTTTTAACTGGCGGTATTATTATCAGCTGTAAAGTGATTTATGTTTAGTTTGGTTGGGCATTTCAACATGAATAGACTGAAGCCTGAACAACGCTTCCAAATTGTGCAAATTTATTTTGAAAATATTGGTTCTGTCCGTAATGCGTATCGTGATTTTCATAAGCGAATTTTGTTTAGCGGTGCCGCTCACTTTTGGTTGAATGGATACGTCAATAAACAAAACTGCCATATTTGGGGTGAAGATGATCCTCAAGTGTATGTTGAGACACCGTTACATCCAGAAAAACTGACTGTGTGGTGTGCTTTATAGGCTGGTGAAATAATTGGTCCGTACTTCTTTAGAAACGATGCTGACCAGAACGTTACAGTCAATTGTGACTGCTATAGAGCGATGATTACTGACTTTTTTGTTCATCAATTGAACAACCATGATGTGCTGTAGTAGTGGTTTCCACAAGACGGCACAACATGTCACATAGCTCGTGCCACAATTGATTTATTGAAGGAAACGTTTGGTTACCGCATAGTTTCGCGTTTTGGACAAGTGGATTGGCCTCCAGGGTCGTGCGATTTTACGCCACTTGACTATTTTCTGTGGAGATATGTGAAGTCGCTCGTCTACGCCGATAAGCCCGAAACGATTGACCACTTGGAGGACAACATTCGGCGCGTTATTGTCGATATACGGCCAAAAATGTTGGGAAAGTCATCGAAAATTGGACCTCTAGATTAGACTACGTCCGAGCCAGCCGTGGCGGTTATTTGCCAGAAATCATATTTTAATTATAATGCCAGAAGATTTCCTTTCGAATAAAGTCATTTTCATATCAATAAAAACAATCACCTTCGTTTTATTCCATTTCAAAGTTCTATACCTCTAAAAAAAACACCCTTTATTTTTCATTTCGCAGCTACGCAGAGAGTTTCCTGCAAAGACTGCTTGGCACCGCTGGTGTCGTCAATAAGTCGAGTTACGTCTCTACCTCATAATATACAAATGTACTCTGTGAAGACGGCCGCGTCACTGCCACACAAACTAAAGCTGTATAATTACTAGCGCACGCACACATAGCGCCGCGCGCACTGATGAGTTGAAATATCTATACTTACCTATACCCTTAGACCATATAACACGGGACTAGCCTTTGCGAACCACCGCATACAAAAATATTCTGCCAGTTTTCATACAAGTGAAGGGGGAAACACAAAGACATATAAAATTTCATTGCATTTAAAAATGTATTAATCGACAAACGCGTAATGGCTGTTGTGTGTTAATTGTTATTGTACAGTCAACTACAATGTAATGTACTAGTTTAATCATATAAAATGATGTACTGATGTACAGGCTTTTCATAAAGCCAAAAGACCAAATGGTCATGTGCAATGGCAGAAAACAATGCTTAAGTAAGGCGCATCCTGTGGTTAGGTGATCTAAGTCTACGGTAGGTACAGTATATATTTCCAAAAGAGTTTGTGAACTCTATGTTTAATTTCTTTTTCAGAATATTGATGACATTGACATTATAAATACGTAACGTCTAACGTCTCAACTGTCTCATGCACCGAGCATGTATGTAATTGAATTGTGTGTTTGTATGTAAATTGTTTATACTGGACAAAAATCTAAAATATGGGCTCTTTGTTGACTATTTCCTATGAAATTGCTATCTTTGAAATATTACACCTACCTAAAGTAATCTGCTGAAAGCGTTGTTCACTCTTTAAAGAAAAAATATTTACGATGAAAGTCGAAAAATAAATTAGTATGTGACCAACGACGTATTATAATATAGACACGTCATGTACGAACATCACGGCTTTCAAAAACGGCAAATATTTTTTATATTCAAAAAAAGAATTTCTATGAAATTATCTATGGTAGCATGTATGAAAATTAAGTCAATTGCCTGACTTTTTTGTTGCCATTTTTAAGTGTTGGTAACGTATCTATAGTTTTTTATATATCATTGTATGTGACCCGTTTAATGTTCAATCATGGCGACTGGAAATTAATCCCATTGAGCAATATTTGATGGTGCTACACCTCCTAAAGTATTCATTTAATTTGTATGGTGTAAAGGGAATGAATGATCTCGATTATATGTTTAAGCCAACTAACGCATTTAAATTGAGGAGGATACCTTATTAACTAATAAATAAGATAAAATGGCGAAAAAAACACGTGTGTTTTAGGGGAGCCCCCCTTTAATATTATTGTTTTTGTTTTTGTATTTGTTGTTATAGCGGCAACAAAGACACATAATCTGTGAAAATTTCAACTCTCTAACTATCACCGTTCATGAGATACAGCCTCCTGACGGACAGACAGACAGACAGACAGACAGACGGACAGCGAAGTCTCATGAATAGGGTCCCGTTCTTTACCCTTTGGGTACGGAACCCTAAAAAACGACCAAGTGCCTGTCTTCTAACAGATTCCTATTCCATACAAGTGTATTGTATTTACACGCTACACTCGGCGGCGTGCGGCCGATCTTGCAAGAACCTTCTCAGATTTAAAATACATGCCAATCCTATAATTTTTGGTACGTAAGTACCAAAAAGTACAGGATTTTACTTAATGACTGCTTCTGTGGTCGTGGGTTCGATTCCCACCGGAGACAAATATTTGTGTGACCCATAAATGTTTGTCTCAAAAGTCTGGGTGTTTCTATGTATAATACGTAATATGTTTGTATTTAAAAAGAATATAAGTATTAACATTAATATCCGTGGTCTGATACCCATAACACAAGCCGGTTATTCCTAGCTTACTTTGGGATCAGATAGCGTTGTGTGACATGTCCGTAAATATTTATTTATTTATTCTAAAGAGGTCGGTTACGCACATTCTTTCCCTTCATGTCAAACCGTCATCGTCAGTTTCACAAGTAGTCGTAAGGGCTTCCTACAAAGGTGAGATCAGAACGTAGGTAGCGACCAAGCAGGTCGTCACACTTCACACACAATTAGGTACCGTCCACACTGCACAAAAGAATCCCTTATCAAACACAACGAGCCACTGCTTTCTGCTGGCATCGTCTCTTGTCGTTCGGTTTATAGACTCGGCCCACAAAAATTGCGGATAATATTTGTTTATTCCATAGATTTAGAATTTTTCGCTGTACATTCTAAATCTATGGTTTATTCCGATTTTTTCTTTTATTTTTTGTGAAGTGACAGATAAACAAAAAAGCTCACTGATCGGAAGTGATGATAGATGTCTATGGACATTTGCAATAAAAGAAGTGCTACACTCGTACGAAAAATTCTAAATCTATGCGTAAGACCCCGTGTTGAAACGGATAGAAAGAGGTTGCGTTGTGACTACACGCGGTAATGTTCAATTCATATCATTTTACTTTTGTCTATCAAAAAAATAATAAATATTATGAAAACAATTTCAAACTTATGAGTAATCGAGGTACTTTCAACAAAAAATAACCTTCAATAAGTTCATGAACTGAAATTGCTTGTGTTATATCGTTAATTTAATATACCTCCAAGTCCTGAAATAAAATCCGAATAATTCGTCTTTTGTCCCGCGTACTTCATGGCCCTACCGTTAGTACAAGTTTACAGCATGTATAAATTAATGCTATACTACATTAACCCCGACACGCAGTGACCTTTCAACTGTTTGTGTAAAAAAAACATTTCTCATAAATTTATTACAGGCAGGTTCAAAAAGTTTTATTAACTACAAGCGGACGTCACATTGAAAGAATTTATGAAATCAGCACAGTAGTTTTTGAGTTTATTTATCACAAACTTACGAAAAATATTTTTTTTTTCTTATTACGAGTAATAATATTAGTGTAGAAAAGCTTCTAAGTTTCTTTTAATGTCTTTTTTTTTGTTTAACGTGAGGATCCCCATGGATGTTATGCCGGACTCCTACCGACTAAAAAACCTCACGTAACGCCCAACCGCCTATGGCTGGGAGCCCCGGGGAAGCACTCGGAAGGATGTCCCAGGTAGATTTATTATTAACTTATTTAACTTTATGACAGTACATTGGCAGACGTAACACCTAAAGCATTCTCTATTTATCCACAATTTCCTTTATCGTGCGGAATCTCCGCGGATCTCATGTGCAACTCGAACCAGCTAAGGGCACACAGCTCCTACATAGTAACTTATCGGATATACCTAGTCTGTTGACGAGATTTGCGTTCTTCATTTATGTATTACTAGCGGCCCGCTCCGGCTTCGCACGGGTATACAGTATTACTCCACTATTTAATGGATGTTATTATACATATAAACCTTCCTCTTGAATCACTCTATCTATTAAAAAAAACCGCATCAAAATCCGTTGCGTAGTTTTAAAGATTTAAGCATACAAAGGGACATAGGGACAGAAAAAGCGACTTTGTTTTATACTATGTAATGATGCCATGGTTTCCCCTCACAATTTTTTCTTGCAATGAGTCCGTAAAGTCATGTTTCCTGTTTGATTTCATATACTTTTATAACGTTCCATTGAGAGAGCTTTTTTAAGTAAATATTGTGTGTAGTACTAATGCCCGCGGCTTCATTTAGGTAGTGAAGTTTTTACTTCACTACTTTCATTAAAAAACCTGTTCATGGGGTAAAAAAGCAGAATTCTCTATGAAACTCCCACAATTATGTGATTACTAGCTGATGCGCGCATCTTCGCACGCGTGGAATTTGGATCCCGTTCCCGCTTCCCGTGGGACATTTTCCCGGGATAAAAAGTAGCCTATGTGTTATTCCAGACTATATTCTATCCCTGTACCAAATTTCAGCCAGATCCATTTAGCCATTAGAGCGTGATTGAGTAACAAACATCCAAACATCCAAACATCCAAATATCCAAACATCTTTACAAACTTTCACATTTATAATATTAGTAGGAAGTAGGATCTTGTGATAATCTACGCAATATAGAACTCACGCTAGAATCAGCTTAACTATTAATGTATCTTCCCGATCCACAAATGGAAATTTTACTAAGAAATCTATAAAACGCAAAGAATTATGGACAATCAAGTTATACTTCGATATTATACAATCACAGGTTATATTGCAGCCGTATAACAGGTCCTTAAGACCGAAGTACTGTTGAAGAGTACGAGTATACACTCAGAAAGACATAATAATAAAACTTTTCAAATAAAACGATAGTCATAATCCTCAGTCGATAACCAAAGGTCACTTCTGTCCGTTAACTTGACTTTATGAAACAACTTGCTATAAAAGATGTTGGTAAATATAAATATAACCTGCAGGTCTGTGACAGTTCTAATAGTTCAAATTTTCTGAGGAGTTGCAATCGGCATCAATGCGATGGTTTTTGGTTCAATTGCAAGGTTAACAAAAATATTTGCTTCGTAGCTTGGCAGTTACTTGTTTTTAGAAATATATATTTATGTTTATCTGTTGTCCAAAGTGGAGTCTTTTTTATAAGTAACATTTGATAATTCAATTTCACAATCATTTGACAGTCAAATTATGTACTTTTTGTCTTATTTTGCTCTTAAATTTTCAAAAGAAAAAATAATAATGGGACAAAGATTCGTCTCATAAATTCATAGAATAAAAACTTTTATATCCATTACGATTCATTCACTTTCTCATTCATCATTCTCGAAGATAAAACTGATAGACGTCAAATACATATTAGATACATATTAAAATTACGCCTCTTTAGTTTCCATATCAAAACTTTTATTTTTTAAACTAATTAGTGCTAGAGGGCTTTACATATACAGTTCCTACTTATCCTTCTAGGGTCCTGGGATCTTCACAAAAGCTACGAGCACTACGGAACCCTGAAAATGAAAAGTAACATTGAACAGAACACCAGCGAAGCTTTAAATTGAATTGTCCGCCAATTGAACAAGATACCATTTTGTCACGTCAGCTTTTTCCTTCGTTGAAAAATCACAAAGTTGGCAACTTTGTTAAATGATAAGTCCTATGTAGTGCCATATTCGCTCGTATTATCTGTTAACTCTTACTCTATGGTTGACACTGAGATAGACTTTTTTGAACACCTTTGATAGTTCTTTTTCCTTCTTCATGTTCTCCTTTCGCTGATCTGCTGGGAGATATTTCTTATAGAAATAAGCAGTACCGTTGTAACGATCTTTCTTTATGTCGTGGTACTTATATTTCCTGTGTAAATAAATAAATAAAAAAAACGGCGACCTTTAGTCCCGTTTGGTACCGTTTGTTTACTAATACTTTTGGCCCCTCTCTATAAAATTGAGTGCAGAGGGGCTCATGTCCAGGTTTTGTCAGTAGTTTGCGTCTGTTTCATTAAACTACGTCACTAGGTCATGTGGATCATCGGTTTGAATTTTAAAATAAAACAAAAATGACAACGTCAATCGATTGAACTTTCACAATAAAAGTATTAGAGCGGGGCAGTCTGGTGAGACCGATCTCATGGCTTTCTTGTTTACATTTGCCTATGCTCATTAGCCAAATACAAAATATAAAACACATATTAATTAAGTATATTTAAACAAATTAGTTAGGTATGTGGAATTTTGTCAGATTGTAAGTATAGCTACCTAAATTTATTACCTTTATTAAGTTCCGAGTAGGTACACGTAATTGAAATATATTTGAATGCAATGCTAATAAATCAAAATCACGACGACAATTTTACTCTTAATATCTTTTTCTCTTCATTTCACCACGCTAGCTCAGTATTCTATAAAACGTTCACTGCGTTAAGCAACTTACACTACAAACAAACCCAAGATGGGTGATCATTTCCCATTCGAGCGTTTCGCCATCAGAACTATAAAGTAGGTACGCCAAAGCTACAATCATACACTATTACAATTCCCTTTGAGCACATCACTAATATCCAATACAGGTACATCACTAGCTCCTTTGTGCAATTAGTGGACAGACGTGGCTTTCGGAATGGACCCTTTGAGGTCACTGCTCTTTAGTTAGTGTAAAACTACGTGCAGTTTAATTTACATTTAGAATGAATATCATAGCGTAGAGAATTGAATAGAAATCTATATTATACTAGCTGACCCGCGCAACTTCGTTTGCGTGATAAATGAAGAACCACTCGACCGATTTTGTGCAAACTTCACATAAACCATCTACTAAATAGTCCGAACAAAGCCTAAACATTTGGTTTGGATAGGTCGCCCGTTCTTGAGTTATAAAATTACAACGAAAAGTGGCATTGATTTTTATATATATAGATAAAAGAAAATCGTGTTAGTTACACTATTATAACTCAAGAACGGCTGTACCGATTTGGCTGAAAATTGGTGGGGAGGTAGCTTAGAACCAGGAGACGGAGACTTTTTATCCCGTTTCAGCGCGGTGTTTTTTATGCGCTTTTTGGTCACTCACGAGTAAATTATGCGACGGGAACGGGTAATTTTATTTATAATACCGCCTGCGGCGCTGGAGGTCGTGGGTTCGATTCCCACCGGAGACAAATATTTGTGTGACCCATAAATGTTTGTCTCAAGAGTCTGGGTGTTTTATGTATAATATGTATGTATTTAAAAGTATATAAGTATTAATATCCGTGGTCTGATACCCATAACACAAGCAGGTTATTCCTAGCTTACTTTGGGATCAGATAGCGTTGTGTGAGATGTCCGTGAATATTTATTTATTTAAAAAAAAAAATTGCTCTCTCTTATGTGACGCAAACGAAGTTGCGCGGGTCAGCTAGTGTATAATAAAGGTAGGTCAAGTAAAAACTTCGACGTCAACGAAAAATAATCCTTTTTTTTAATGCGAGGAAAATCCTACATGGACACGTATCCTGCCTAACAGCCTACAGTTGGGAGCCCCGGGTAAGCCCTCGGAAGGGTACCCCAGGACTGCCTGTCCCTAAAAAATGAATATGCTTAAAAGACGTTAATATTTAAACTGTGCCGTATACTAATACGAGATATTTACCATGTATTATTGAGAACTAGCTGTTCCCCGCGACTTCGTCCGCGTAGAAGTCGTTATCGCGTAAAATCATAATCCTCCTTTTGCGCAGTCGATTAAAATGTAGCCTATGTCCTTTCCAGTGCCTCGAACTATCTCAATGCCAAATTTGATCTGAATCGCTTCAGCCGTTTAGGCGTGAAAGCGTAACAGACAGACTGTCAGACAGAGTTACCTTCACATTTATAATATTAGTAGGGACAGGGATTTCCGATATTTCGCGCCATGATCACGAAGGAATTGAAGTATTAGCAGTTGTAAGTGATATCTTTTTTTTTGTCTAAGGTGAGGGAAAATCATCGTGGATGTTATGCCGGACTCCTACCGACTAAAAAACCTCACGTAACGCCCAACAGCCTATGGTTGGGAGCCCCGGGTAAGCCCTCGGAAGGATGTCCCAGGACTCCCAACAGACCCACACGGCCGCCACTGCGGCCTCGCCCAGGGTGTAAGTGAAATAAATAAATAAATCTAATATATAAAAATGAATCGCAAAATGTGTTGGTAAGCGCATAACTTCAGAACGGGTGGACCGATTTCACTAATTCTTTTTTTGTTGTGTAAGGTTTTGTCAGGAGAAGGTTCTTATGGAAGAAAAAATATTGTATTCCCACGGGAACGGGAACTACGCGGGTAAAACCGCGTGACGTCTTCTAGTAATCTATACTTATACTAAATCTGTAGAAGTGAAAATTCTGTACATTCAAAATATCAAAAAAATAAATAGCAGGGGTGTTACTAGACCGACACCGAACCCAAAAATGTGATTAAAAAAATTTTTGTCTGTCTGTCTGTCTGTTTGTTCAGGCATCACGCAAAAACTACCGGTTCGATTACGATGAAACTTAGTATAAAATAATTTTAACATTTTTGCAAATTCCACCTCCAAAGGTATAAAAAAGAAGGGTAAAGTTTGTATGGGACAACGTGATTCCTTGGTCCGATCTACTTAAAATTTGGCATATAGCATTATTAACATAATTGATGGAAGACGTGTTTCGTATATTTTGGAATTTATACTGTAACGAGCTAAAAAGGGGATGTAAATTATTTTGTGGCTGATTTTCTCCGGAGTTGATATCAATACTCCTTAAATACTCTTATTTTATACTTAAATTACTTTTCATTTGGACACATAATTTGTGAAAGTTCAATACAATTGACGTTTTCATTTATGTTTTACTAGCTGACCCGCGCAACTTCGTTTGCGTGATAAATGAAGAACCGCTGGACCGATTTTGTGCAAACTTCACATAAACCATCTACACAATAGTCCGAACAAAGCCTAAACATTTGGTTTGTATAGGTGAGCCCGTTCTTGAGTTATAAAATTACAACGAAAAGTGGCATTGATTTTTATATATATACTAGCCGACCCGCGCAACTTCGTTTGCGTGATAAATGAAGAACCACTGGACCGATTTTGTGCAAACTTCACATAAACCATCTACTAAATAGTCCGAACAAAGCCTAAACATTTGGTTTGGATAGGTCAGCCCGTTCTTGAGTTATAAAATTACAACGAAAAGTGGCATTGATTTTTATATATATAGATAGATTTCAAACTTCAAACAGATGATTTTACTGCTTAGCCATAAAGTTAAGAATACAAAGCGCTATTTTGGTATAATATTAACCAAATATGCTTTATGGAAGTGTATTATTGCTAATTTATTCAAATTTTGTGTGACAAAAATACATTTGTGAAAAGAAGAAGAAAATTCTAAGATGGCTTGCCAGAAAAAATGACAGACCACGCTTCAGGTAGTCTCCACTGGTCAATTAAATAACACCGCATGTTACCATCTACTCTCAATTCTTACGACAAAAATTGTCAGCAGACTGATCACCGAAGGCATGAACTTTGTTCTACATATAGTGCTGACTACATTCTGTCAGGAAACAGACTCACTAAGTCTTTATAAAATACGGGAATTGCCTCTACAAAGACTACATTCGACAGGACTGAAAAGAGCCATTACAATGAACATGAACGCTCAGCTGATGAAATTTACATTGTTATTACGTTACCAGGTCTTGATTGGACCATCTGTATTAGAAGGACAAAGCCTACAGTAGTTCGGTTTGTCCAAACGTCGTAGGCTGGGACTACCTGAACAAGGAACTAAGTTACGATAGTAGTTTAGCCATTGAATTAAGAAATGTATTTAATAAAGGGATATAATAAACCGAGCCTCAAAAGTTTTTATCGGCCACGGCATTTAGCTTCTGATTTAATAACTAAGCCACGCGAAAATGAAATAGCCTCTAATATGTTAATTCGTCCTCTTTACAACGTCACCTAAAAATTTCCATAATGAGCATCAAATAAAGATCAACAATTATTTTAACTTGTCCTGCGTATTAATATATTAACACCTAATTCACTAATTCAGCCACAGATTTTATATGTAATCACCATTTTATATTTTACAGCTTCAAATCGAGAGCCTCAAAAAAATACAATTTAAGCCTCCACAGACAACATCAGTTTTTATAACTTAGCGAGTAAAATAAATATATCACATTCTTTTTTCGGGAAATAAGCCACTGCAAGGTTTAATCTAAGTGCAAAGGATGACAGCGACCGGCCATTTGCATCAATCAGAGACCGCCATTTGATGTCACTTTATAACTAAAAACAGATTACGCTTACCGAACAAGAAGGTGAGGTCAAGAAAGCAAATACTAAACTTAAAAGTGTATAATACATTATACACTTTTGACTTTAGTATAGGTATATACATTAAGTGAACATGTGGATAATGTCGTCATAAATTTCACGATTAATGAGAAATTACTCGTTACGTGTAAACAGTGTTTAGCACTGCCACGTTATAGTACTCACTTTTGAGTTTAGTATTTGCTTTCTTGGTCTTACTTTTTTGTTTTGTGAGCGTTATCTGTCTTTAGTTCTATATTCTGTATTACATGCATACATAACGTCACCGACCAAAATCTGTATAATGTCTGGGCATTCTATAGAATACCTGAACCTTGCAGGCAAGGCAATGTATGAAATAATTATATACGAGAGTATGGAAGGTTTATTGGCTGCTTGCGAAGGTTAGGTTAGGTTGGAACAGTTACCACTAACGCGCTAAGGCGAGCAAGTGAAGCGAGCATGCCGCGGCAGCGGCCGCCGAGCACCAGCACTTTCTGGGCATAAAGTTAGACTCCAACTTGCAGTGGGGGCCTCATATCGAGAAAGTCTCGGGCAGACTGAGCTCGGCAGCCTATGCCGTTAAAAAGATCCGACAACTGACAGACATTAGAACAGCGCGTCTTGTCTACTTTAGCTATTTCCACAGTGTCATGACCTATGGCATACTATTATGGGGTAACGCTGCCGACATCGAATGTATCTTTGTGTTGCAGAAAAGGGCTGTCCGGGCTATCTATGGTATGGGGTTTCGGGAGTCATTAAGAGAAAAGTTTAAGGATATCAACATCCTTACTGTGTATTCACAGTACATATATGAAAACTTATTATATACTCATAAAAATAACAGTAAATTTATTAAAAATAGTGATATCCATAACCTAAACTTAAGAAATAAGAATAAATTGGCTGTACCTAGATTTAGGCTTAATAAAATAAGCAATTCTTTTGCGGGCAATTGTATTCGAATGTACAATACATTGCCGACAGCCATAACAGGTTTGTCAGTTAATAAATTTAAAAAACTAATAAAACTTAAATTGTGCCAGAAAGCTTATTATAGCATTAAAGACTTTCTAGAAGACAAGACTGCCTGGCAGTGACACGAATTGCTCCTTTCTACATTAAAAAAAAACTGTATTAGATACTAAGATGAATAAGAGGGACCGGACTGAGTTTCTTGGGGTGTTCTTCTCAGTCTGTAGCTTTTCCGAACCCCCGGTAGAGTCACAAAAATTTTGACAAAAATAAATAATTTTTTAAAAATTTCAAAAATTTTATTTTATTTCATTTATTTTTCCAGATGTCAAAAATTTATTATTTAGCATTATGTAACAATTTATGATTTCTCGATAGTTTATAATTTATTTTACACATTGCCGGTGTACCAGCAGGTATTCTATGCAATCTCTAGGAATTTTGTACAATACCTAGACAAAGTATGAATGCATGGCTGGAGCAGGTATTACTAGGAATGCAGGTATTGTATAGAATATTTTATTATTTTAGTGTACATAAATGATCTCCCTCACCTTATAAGAGACGATCACGAGGTAGTTTTGTTTGCTGATGACACATCTTTAATATTTAAAGTTGAACGTGGACAACGCGATCTTGACGAAGTAAACAATGCCCTCTCTAGGGTAGTCCACTGGTTTAACGCTAATAATTTATTGTTAAACGAAACTAAAACAAAATGTATAAGATTCACCTTGCCAAATGTTAGGCTCGTTAACACCAGTATTAGGATTAGGGATGATCAAGTAGAATTGGTCGATGAAACTGTCTTTCTGGGCATAAAGTTAGACTCCAACTTGCAGTGGGGGCCTCATATCGAGAAAGTCTCGGGCAGACTGAGCTCTGCAGCCTATGCCGTTAAAAAGATCCGACAACTGACAGACATTAGAACAGCGCGTCTTGTCTACTTTAGCTACTTCCACAGTGTCATGACCTATGGCATACTATTATGGGGTAACGCTGCCGACATCGAATGTATTAGATACTAAGATGAATAAGAGGGACCGGACTGAGTTTCTTGGGGTGTTCTTCTCAGTCTGTAGCATTTCCGAACCCCCGGTAGAGTCACAAAAATTTTGACAAACCTAAATAATTTTTTAAAAATTTCAAAGGGAATAAATTTTATTTTATTTTATTTTTATTTTATCTGAATTATAAAGACTGTAGGTAACATCATAATAAATAAAAGCATTTATGCCCGAAGGTCTATCCCACGCTCCCGTGTTGAAACTCGCTTGTCCATTTCCACCACCAGATTGTGACACTCCACACAGTCTGCTGTACGTGCCTTTCAAAGCAAGGAAACTCTCGCAAATCAAATGTTACAAAGTAGTCTCCCATCCGAGCACCAGGAATAGCGGTAGTTGCTTACTACAGTGATCGTTTACAAAAGACTGAGTCAGTGGCTGTAAGTGGTTCTAGCTATTTAGGTAATATTAGTGGCCATAATTTGTTTTTTGATGGCAATTTTACTTAACTTTGAAGATCCATTAATGTAGGATGAGTCACATTTTAAACATGCTGAATTAGGAAATTAGAAGCTAAAATATTAATAAATAATGTCTATTTTGATGCCATTTTTTAGTAATTTAGAAGTTCACTGTTTGAATGCATGTTACAAAATTAGATGCTAAAAAATAATCGCGATGCTGAATTATATTAACAGTGGCTAATAAAGAAGTTAAATGGTGGCTAGAATCTATAAATACTGACGCTCATTAATTGTGGCTGACTTATTAATTTGGGGGGCAAAGTATTTTTTCGGAGGCCAATAATGCTATTAAAAAGAAGTTCGTTTAATTAGCACCCTTTAATAAATAAATTTACTTGGCTCATATATTATTTGTAGTGACCGACCGAAGTTTCGGTTTCGGTTTCGGTTTCGGCCAGTTTCGGCCAAAAAATCGAGTTTCGGCCGCAGTTTCGGTTTCGGCCAAAATGGGCCGAAACTTTCGGCCGGGCCGAAACTCACGTGTTCATGAATTTTGAGTGCCTGGCTCTGCCTGTGACGTGGTTGGGGTCAGCCCAACTAGTTAATATGTTACTATCCTAAGATTTACAAAGGACTTCCAATCAATAGTTACGTATAACAATACTATTTTTACGGAATCCTAAGAAGGTGATCTAGGACATTACATAACCCTACCCCTTTGATGTCGGTTCCGTTGACTTCGATGTCGTCTGTCTGTCTGTCAGCAGGCTGTAACTCACGCACCGTGATAGTTAGACAGTTAAATTTTTGACTGATGATGTATTTCTGTTGCCACTATAGCAACAAATAATAAAAAATAGACATTTTAATAATATTAAAGTGGGCCTCCCATACAAAATACGTGATTTTTTGCCGCTTTTCTTGTACGGAACTCTACGTGCGCTAGTCCGGCTCACTGTTGTCCAGTTTTAGTTATATACTTCTAGAATGTAACCAAAATCAGCCTAGCGCTAGTAGCAGGGCACCGTGTGGTTTTAGTCGGTAGGAGTTCGCAATAGCATCTATGAGTAATTCCACACGTAAAAGAAAGAAACTCGTCTTAAGAACACACTCTTCAGAAGATTTATACCGTTGATTGATGGCACTTGGTGGAACTTGCTGCACCTTTTGAAAAAATAATCGGCCAAGTGCGAGTCGAACTCACGCACGGAGGGGTTAAAGTGGGACCCTATTAACGAGACTTGAGGCCTAGCCGTCCGTCTGTCTATTAGTCACGAGGTTGTATCGATGGAACAATGCCAGATAGAGGCCTAAAATTCTCACTGTACAGTAGTCCTACCGACAAAAAATCACGCGTATCGTACCTAACAGCCGCTACTTTGAGGGGTTGTTCAGTTGTGATCCCGCTTCATGAGGGGGGCGTGCATGAATCTCTCACGTCACGCTATCGTCTAAGGACTGCTTCTGTAAGGACGGTGAGCAACCCCCGTCACCGTCCTCAGGCCCCGGTCATGGAGGCTGACAGTATGGGACGTCGCTGCAGATTGTGAAACTCGGATGGTAGAGTTCTCACCCGCTTCCTTCCCGCCATCCCTATCACGAGCATGACCTGCTCACAGGAAGAGGCCTATGGTCCCGCTTCAGCGCCTCCTTGCGCCATTGAAACAATGACGCAAGGGCCCTCGCTTCCAGGTCCTAAAGAGGGGTCCCGGCTAGAAGACATGCCGCCTTAACTGAGATCGTGCGGTATCCCCATATCATCCTGACAGCCGTCGCCTTCTGTGGGCTAAACAATCTAGCCGCATTGCTGGTCATTAGGATCTACGCCCATACATGGGCCCCGTATAGGGCCATGCTCCGCACGATCCCAAGGTACAGTCTCCTGCAGGGAGCGTTAGGTCTCCTGATATTGGGCAACAACCATAAGAGTGCGGCTGATGCCCCCCTCCCTCAGTTATGGCACCAAACTTCGGAAATGGTATCCGAAGTTCCACCGGCTATCGAGTACGAGTCCCAGATACGTCATCGAGAGCTCGATGCCGATGCCGATGCTGACTGACGCCCTCTATATATAAGCTGGATCCCGCAGGTGGCCTTTAGGGCTGTGTCTCGGTGCGTTGCTCCTCACGCTCTAATGAGGTTGTCGTCGTAACACGTTACGCACGTAACACATTATTACACCTCTGAGCAACGGACCACGCAGCACCCAATCGTAACCGATGTTCCACAGATGCGGTCCTAAGACCGATCCCTATGGAACACCGAACGACACATCTCTCCGACCCTGCCCTAGCCAGCTCGGGTAAGTTATGGCCCTCTCGGAAAGATAGGCCCCGACGATTCGACGGAGGTATGGAGGCATTCCATGGTAAATAAGCGCCTCCCAAACGCAGCTCCAGGGCAAGGTGTTGAAAGCGTTGGCGATGTCGAAGAGACACAACCACCCTGTTCTGTTGCCGCTACAACAAAAAATACCTACTAAAATCAGGAAAAAGCAAAAAGCATAAACGTAATTTTTGTGTCCAATCCGACTCGCATTTGGCTGTTTTTTTTTTTCAATATGAACACGTGAGTTTCGGTTTCGGTTTCGGCCGAAACTGACCCTGGGGCCGAAAGTTCGGTTTCGGTTTCGGTTTCGGCTGGAAAACCAGTTTCGGTCGGACACTAATTATTTGATACATTATGAATTTGTTAATCAGAAATCTATCTAACTAGGTATTATTATAAATGCGAATATTTGTGAGTGTGGATGTTTGTTACTCTTTTACGCTGTAACGGCTGAACAGATCTGGCTGAAATTTGGTGCCTACAGAGATATGTTATAGTCTAGGAACAAAATTTCACGCAGGCGAAGCTGCGGGCATCAGCTAGTAAATAAATATTCTTGGACATCTCACACAACGCTATCTGATCCCAAAGTAAGCTAGGAATAACCTGCTTGTGTTATGGGTATCAGACCACGGATATTAATACTAATATACTTTTTAAATACATACATATTATACATAAAACACCCAGACTCTTGAGACAAACATTTATGGGTCACACAAATATTTGTCTCCGGTGGGAATCGAACCCACGACCTCCAGCGCCGCAGGCGGTATCACTACCGACTGCGCCACAGAGGCAGTCGAAATCTTAGCACATTATATCGATCTACCCTCCTTCGCACTCGTTTGTGACGTACAATACTCCGAAATATCGTAAACACTCAATAATACATAGAAAATATCCCGTTATCTCTATTAATAGTGTTAGTGACCATGAAAGTTAAAATACCCATATTGTGTATTGTAATTTGTGATACAGAAATAAAACATTTTTGATTTGTTTATCCCTCGAATTGGATCCAACTGTACACACAAACAGTGCTCAAAATTTGATTTACATCGATTTACGCTCGTGGCCGTCGCGGACTCAGTGTTCTGTAAACGATCACTGCAGTAAGCAACATTTACTATGGCTAGTCCTTAGATGGGTGACCACTCATGTGACCACTTTGTGACATTTATTTGAGCGTTTCCGTGCTTCGGAAGGAACGTTAAGCCGTTGGTCCCGGTTGCCAGTAAAATGGCAGTCTTAAGGCTAAGTTGAATGCTTTTATGGGGCGGCTTGAAAATTTTCAACAGCAGGCAGTCACAACCTGCGCCTATCCATTTCAATACGATTCACCACCTATTACGTGGGACAATATCTTAAAGGTGAAATGTGGGTATATAATATGCCTCTGCCTACCCCTTCGGGGATAAAGGCGTAACTATATGTATGTATGTATGTATCGATTTAGGAGATCATCCGTGACAACCAACGTAGGTACACGAAATTGCTTTATAATAAAGATTCAGACACATAAATTTTCACTAATAAATAACATACAATACAATGATGAAATACAACGCATTAAGTAAAGGTTACACTAGCTCATAATGACCTTTATAACGAGTTAGTGCACAATGGCATCCCTATCTAGCTTAAGTTCCCTATGAACACTGTTAAACAACATAATATATATATACTGTGCTATGAATCAGTCTCTCGAGCCAAACATCCGTTCCTCGTATATGATAAGCCGCTCGCCTTAAATGATCATTTCACACACATTAAGGCTCATTTCGAAATGGTTAATTTACACTTGGCTATGTCCCGCATGAGATATGGTTTGTTTAATAAGGTACTAGCGGACGAACACGGCTTTGCCCATGGAGAAAATAGATATCTCACAGAACAGTCATCTACAAATTTTATGGATTTTCTATAAAAAATTGCGAGTTTCCGTACTTCTTCATTTGTGTTGTCGACCTTAATTTGTTTTGTCGATCTTCATTTGTCTTGTCGATCTTCATTTCATTTTTCGATCTTCCTTTGTTTTATTTCTTTTATTGATCTTCATATATGTTTTATCGATCTTCATTTGATTATTTAAAAAGTATATACCTAAGTTGTATTTGAAAAGCTTTTATAAGCAGAAAATATAATACATTTTTAAATTTCTTCCTCGTGGTCCCACTAGTGGTTCAAAAATGGTAGAACAGCGATATAACACCAAATTTTACACCCCTAAGGATAATACTACGCAGGACATGTATTCATAAATAATATCTCGTTTTTACCCTTTGGGTACGTACATACATACATATGGTCACGTCTGTATCTCCGAAGGGGTAGGCAGAGGCATATTATACGCCCACCTTCACCTTTTTTTTAGAATTTGACCCACGTAATAGGTGGTGAGTCATATTGCCGTGTTGAGAAGGACAGACGCAGGTTATGACTGCCTGCTGTTGAAACCTTTCACGCCGCCAAAAAAAGCCTTCAACTTGGCTTAACGACTGCCGTTTTACTGGCAACCGGGACCAACGGCTTAACGTGCCTTACGAAGCTCGGAAACGCTCAAATAAATGTCACTAAGTGGTCACATGGATGGTCACTTATCAAAGGACTGACCATAGTAAAAGTTGCTTACTGCAGTGATCGTTTACAGAACATTGAGTCCGCGGGGCCTCGAGCGCTTTGGGTACGGAACCCTGAAAAATAAATTCTCACAGAAGACGGCAGACGTAATGTAGCTTTACACGTATGTACGATTATAGAATATATTATACTAACTGATGCCCGCAGCTTCGCCCGCGTAAAGTTTGTTCCCGTTATCCGTAGGAACTTATTCCCGGGATAAAAAGTAGCCTATGTGTTATTCCAGACTATAATGTATCCCTGTACCAAATTTCAGTCAGATCCGTTCAGCCGTTCGAGCGTGAAAGAGTAACAAACATCCACACTCACAAACTTTCGCATTTATTATATTAAGTAAGAAGTAAGATAATCTGTGGTACGAGTATTGTGTCAATTTTTCTTGTTTACACATGTGTAAAATTTTACTTCAAAGTGTACTAGTTAGGTTAGGTTTATCTATTGAACGGAAATTAACAGCTAACCAGTTGGTCTCCCGTCACCAATCCGGTGGATGCCAGAACACTGAGTTTATTTAGCTTCATATCACGTTATAGTAAGTTTCTTTAAACTGTTTTATTTGATCGAAATATTACGTTTTATAATTGAAAAGTCTATTCACCCTTCTAGACCAATTTACCCTTCGATCGGTTAAATTGAAGAATTATTTATTTTTAAAATACAAATAAATTATTGTTTGTTGGTTAGTCTCACTAAAACTCAAGGACAAGTGGACTGATTTGGCAAATTTTTATTTTTTGAATATTTGTGGGAGGTTTAAAAGTTAAGAAGTTTGAATGCATTGTCGGGACGAGCGACGCCTCAAAATTCTAAAGATAAAATAAGATAAGATAATGATTTATTTGCCTTAAATGGGCAGATTGTTGGGATAGCTATACTATTCTAATGAAAATATAGTTTTAAAAAACATAATTTATATGTATATACCTCAAATGCACCGAAATAATAATATGTGAATCGCAGAAATATCTACCTACTTATTTGTCTCTCGAGAACTCAGCAATGCAGTCTCACTTCCAATGCATCACAGTGACATTTAAAAGATACCTAAAGTACCATCATTTCTCACAAATAAACCACAAACATTGAACAAATACAAAGTAGTATAATATTCCCACTAATAGCTGCAGACTGTCCGCTATTAGAGAAAGTCCTTCGTTGCAAAGTGCACCTGTTGTTATTTAATATAACTGTCAGAGCTTCTCCACCGCACTTTATTCAGATGCAACGTTATTCTGCGATAAATGAGGTTTTGGTATACTTTAGCTGTTTATACGACTTTTATAAGAGATGGTAGAATATTAATTTAAAATGTTTTTGAAGTAAGGCTTTTGCTAAAGCAACGCGGCTATTTGCTTGCTAAATAGACTCACGATATAAATAGGTACTGGGCATAAAAATATCTTGAATAAATTTTATAGCATTTTAATTTTAGTGTTTTGAACAAAACAATCAACTCAGTCGTACCTGCTGTCCCGATATCATTTATACTCTTGATTGTTGGCACTTGGTGGAACTTGTTATAACACATTTATGTTTAGAAACGTAGGTATGAACAGTTGAGTTACCTTTGAGAATGCTGTGAAGCGAAACCGGTTAGGTTATATGTAATAATATTGAAAATAGTGGAATAAAGTACAAGTGATGAAGCAAAAGTGCATAATGTGTTATAACAAGTTCCGCCAAGTGCCAACAATCAAGAGTATAAATGGTATCAGGACAGCAGGTACGGCTGAGTTGATTGTTTTGTTCAAAACATTAAAATTAAAAACACAAAAATATCCTTATAGTCCATTGCAGTAAATAACCTTATACCTCCATTTACGATAACTGTATAGGTAGGTACAGAAGTCTTACGGACTGTGAGAGTAAGGACATCGCTAACTAATGAAATCAGACGTTACATGGCACATCCAAAATTCCTTTCCTGAGGAGTTCGGTTCGTCATTCCTCCCATACAATTAGTTGGGGTTATCCTTAACGGTTGTAAGTTAGGATTGACAAATCGAGGGTGTGAGGCGGGTTCCTCTTCCCCCCTCCCCTCCTTTTATTATCACCCCAATCGCTAGATGCGCCACGGGCGCCACGGCCCTCCATCAGGCTGGCGACGTCACTTTGGCGAGCTTAAAAAGGCACGGGACTTTTTCCTGTGGAAATCCTCATGACTATGCTGAACTTCTACCGACTAAAACCACACGGTGCCTGCGGCCGGGTGTCCCGTGTGTGCCCTCAAAAGGGCTGCTGATATAACTGTATACGGTGGTGTTGATTTACTAATTGTCCCGCGAAGTTTTACATGCATTTTTCATATTTTTTTTCAAATATTTTGCTTTTTAGGGTTCCGTAGCCAAATATATCAAAAACGGAACCCTTATAGATTCGTCATGTCTGTCTGTCTGTCTATCTGTTTGTCTAACCGTCCGTATGTCACAGCCACTTTTCTCCGAAACAATAAGGCCTATGCTAATGAAACTTGGTAAGAAGTAGTGACCGACCGAAGTTTCGGTTTCGGTTTCGGCCAGTTTTGAGTGCCTAGCTCTGCTTGTGACGTGGTTGGGGTCAGCCCAACCAGTTAATATATTACTTACCGAAGATTTCCAGATTTACAAAGGACTTCTAATCAATTTATAATAATACAATTTTTACGGAATCCTGAAAAGGTGATCTAGGACATTACATAACTCTAACCCTTTGTTGTCGGTTTCGTGGACTTCGTTGGTCGTCTGTCTGTCTGTCAGCAGGCTGTAACTCATACACCGTGATAGTTAGACAGTTAAAATGTTCACAGATGATGTATTTCTGTTGCCGCTATAGCAACAAATAATAAAAATAGACAAATAAATACTATTAAAGGGGGCCTCCCATAAAACATACGTGATTTTTTTGCCGCTTTTCTTGTACAGTCAAGAGCAATAATATGTATACATTGTCAAGGCTCCTAAAATATGTAAACACCTTCGGCTCCAAAGCGAAGTACTCAACGTGAAGAGCATAAAATTGTAACCACGAGTTCACACCATAAATATATATACACTATTGCTTCATTAACATGTATTCACGCGTTGATTCATAAGGTGTACTCATCTTATATTCCATTAAATTATATTTAACTTCTCCGCCAAAAACATGTATCTGAACGGTGCTGCATAAATATGTATCCACTTTTGATGAAAACCTCAAAATTAGATATATATGATTTAATATCTAAATAGAACCTTCGACAAAAAGAATACTGAACTGAAAAAATAATGTGTACTCAAAATTGCATAGGTTTATATTGATATTTTTTAATAATTTGATGTTGTAAATCCCTACTAATATTAAAAATGCGAAAGTAACTCTGTCTGTCTGTCTGTTACGCTTTCACGCCTAAACGGGTGGAGTGATTGAGATGAAATTTGAAATAGGGATAGTTTGAGGCCCTGGGAAGGACATAGGCTACTTTTTAACCGACTGCGCAAAATGGTGGTTATGATTTTACGCGATAACGGCTTCTACGCGGTCGAAGCCGCGGGGAACATCTAGTATTTCATAAATACAAAAATCGTCATATGTATACGTATAATGTTTGAGGAGTTCCCTCAAGTCCTCATACCCTTTTTTTAACAAGGAGAGCTCCGCTTATGGACTACCCACGCTGGCGAGGCATGGGCTCGTGTAAGGGGCGCCTGGGAATACTCACTAAAACTCCTTGACACCGATCTGCCTCTGTGACGGTGTTCTGTGATCTGTCTAATGCACCGAAACACTGAAGCCCTCATAAAGCTACCCATCAGAACAAAATTTTGAAAAAAAAATACCAATCTGGAAATATATCCTTTATTCCGGTTTATTCCGGTCTGTAAATGTCGGAGTTATGAGGTAACAAACATTAAAAAAAAATTCTTCTCTTTTGGAGTCTGTTAAAACACATTCGGGTTTGCGATACCAAACAACCCGTGCAAAGGTTTCAGATCGATTAACTAAAACTAATATTATAATACGGCACTTTAAAGAAAACAAACAAACAAACTTTGTCATTTTCATACACATATATAAGCCCCACAAATTATAATAAAGAAATTTTCTGAGAAAATAGAGCGGTGATATTCGTATGGTTCGCGAAGGTGCCCGACCTACAGACAGGAACTCTAGCATGCATTCGTTTTTCACCATTTTAAAGAATTTGTTTGTATACAGAGTTATGAAATTTTAGTTGTATACTTATTATTGGTGGAGTGTATATATATATATTTATGATGTGAACTCCTGGTTACAATTTTATGCTCTTCACGTTGAGCCCTTTGTTTTGAAGCCGAAGGTGTTTACATATTTTAGGAGCCTTGACAATGTTTACATATTATTGCTCGTGACTGTACGGAGCCCTACATGCGCTATTCCGACTCACTGTTGTCCAATTTTAGTTTATACTTCTAGAATGTAACCAAAACCAGGCAAGAGCAGGTAGCAAGGCACCATGTGGTTTTAGTCGGTAGGAGTTCGCAAAAGCATCTATGAGTAATTTCACACGTCTATGAGTAATTCCACAAGAAATAAACTCATCTTTAGGTGGAGATATTTCTAAAATGAACTCTTGAGAAGATTTATACCGTTGATTGATGGCACTTAGAGGAAATTGCTGCAACTATTGAAAAAATAACCTGCCAAGTGCGAGTCGAACTCTCGCACGGAGGGGTTAAAGCGGGACCCTATAAACGAGATATGGGGCCTAGCCGTCCGTCTGTCTATTAGTCACGTGGTTGTATCGCTGGAACCTTGTCAGATAGAGGCCTAAAATTTTAACTGTACAGTAGTCCTCCGATTAAAAACCACGCGTATCCTACCTAACAGCCTACGGTCCCCGAGTATGCCCTCGGAATGATGCATACTGCGGCCGCGTCTTTGGGGGGTTGTTCAGTTGTTATTGGCCGAGCCAAGAAGCGGCTTGATGGGGGCGTGCGTGCATGAATCTCTCAGGTCACGCTATCGTCTAAGGCCTGCATCTGTATGATCTAGTCTGTGCTGATAGTATGGGGCGCTGCCGCAGTCTGTGAAACTCGGACAGGAGAGTTCTCTCCCACTTCCTCGCCGCCGTCTCTTTCACGAGCATGACCTGCTCACAGAAGGAAGGCTATGGCCCCGCTCCAGCGCCTCCTTGTGCCATTTAAACAGTGACGCAAGGGCTCTCGCTTCCTCGCTTCCAGGTCCCATAGAGGGGTCCAGGTCCCTTATATTTATTAATTTTAATATTTTCAGCCGCTTCCGCTGCTGCGGTGGTTTATAATTTTGTTTTAGGAAGATGGGACGGGGCCAGAGTGTTAACACAAGTTGCATCCCAGACCAGCCCCGACCCATCTCCCACGGTATTAAAGTTATACCATCCGGTCTCTTGCCATCGTCCCTGAAAACGCCGTTTGGCTCTAGGAGCTCAGGCACATTGGCGGTGGCAAGAGCACGGCGAATGATGTCATTCAGCGCAGCGTGGCGTAAGACATACCGCCTCAACTGAGATGGTGCAGTATCCCCTTATCACCGTCACAGCCGTGGCCTTCTGCGGGCTAAGCGATCTAGCCGCATTGCTGGTCATCATGATCTCTCCCAAGGTACAGTCTCCTGTAGGGAGCGTTGGGTCTCCTGATATTGGGCAACAACTGCGAGAGTGTGGCTGTTGCCCCCTTCCCTCACCTATGGGACCGAACTTCGGAAGTGGTATCCGAAGTTCCACCGGCTATCGAGTACAAGCCCCAGATACGTCATCGAGAGCTCGATGCCGATGCTGATGCTCCCTATATGTAAGCTGAATCCTGCAGTTGACCTTTAGGTCTGCGTCTCGGTGCGTTGCTCCTCGCGCTGTAATGAGGGTGTCGTCGTAACACGTTACGCCAATTCCTCTGAGCAACGGACCGCTCAGCACCCAATCGTAACCGATGTTCCACAGAAGCGGTCCTAGGACCGATCCCTATGGAACACCGAACGACATAATATCTCGCCGACCTTGCCCTAGTCAGCTCGGGTAAGTTATGGCCCTCTCGGAAAGATAGGCCCCGACAATTTGACGGAAGTATGGAAACATTCCATGGTAAATAAGCGCCTCCCAAACGCAAGGTATTGAAGCGTTGGCGATGTCAAGAGACATTGCCAACACCACCTCACCCTGTTCTGTTGCCGCTATAACAAAAAATACCTACTAAAATAAAAAAAAACATCCACATAACAAACGTCATTTTTGTACTCAAGTTTTGTAACGAACCCTCCGTGGGGAATTCGACTCGCACTTGGCTGTTTTTTTTTTAATATGAACACGTGAGTTTCGGTTTCGGTTTCGGTTTCGGCCGAAACTGACTCTGGGGCCGAAAGTTCGGTTTCGGTTTCGGTTTCGGCTGGAAAACCAGTTTCGGTCGGACACTAGTAAGAAGATGTATTCTATGAACCGCATTAAGATTTTCATATAGAACTTGAAAAAAAGTAGTATATTTTGGGGGTCCCCATACTCAGAACTGAAACTCAAAAATTTTTTTTCATTAAACCCATACTTGTAGGGTATTTATAGATAGGTCTTTGAAAACGCCATTGATGTTTCTAAAATCATATTTTTCTAAACTGAATAGTTTGCGCAAGAGACACTTCCAAAGTGGAAAAATGAGTGCCCCCCCCCCCCCCTCTAACTTCTAAACAAAGGGAATGATAAATCTAAAAAAAATATGATATACATTGTCATAAAAACTACCAACGAAAATTAGTTTGAACGAGATAGAGTTGGTAGTTTTTTTTAATACGTCATAATAAATCACTACCAATGCGAACGTGTTAAAACATCAATCAAAATTACAACGAACTACAAGAACTTGTTGCAGCGCGTTTTCATACATCGTGTCATTTTAAGATAGCACCGTTGAGATAACTCACGATAACATAATTCCCCAAAAACTCACCTTATATTTTAGTACATAAGTTACACCTTTAGTTATAATAAACAGACTAAACTACATCTCGTGTCTCATTACCTCTCCTGTCAGTAAAACTGGCAAAAACTTTTATATTATGCTACTTGCTGCTACGGAACCCTTCATGGGCGAGTTCAACTCGCACTTGGACGGTTTTATTTATTTATTTATTTATTTAAAATTTATGTACACATAATGATCACACAGGTAATACAAATCAAAGGAAAAAAAAAGTAGGTACAATGGTACTTTTACGGTTTTTTTTTAAACTAAATTTTTTCTCGTCGGCATAAAATAGAACAATTTTTTTTATTTTTTTTAATACTATTTAGGTGGCAGACAAGCTTACGACCCACCGGAAGGTTGGTAACCGTAGCCTATAGACGTTTGCAACACCAGAGGCGCTACACACGCGCTGCCGACCCGGGCGCAGGTTGTGACGACCCACAGTTGAAATTTTTCAAGCCGCCCATAAGGCCTTCAACTTGGCTTAACGACTGTCATTTTACTGACAACCGGGACCAACGGCTTATCGTGCCTTCCGAAGCACGGAAACGCTCGTAAATAAATGTCACAAAGTGGTCCACGTGGTGGTCACCCATCCATATCCGGCCATAGTAAATGTTGCTTACTGCAGTGATCGTTTACAGAACACTGAGTCTGCGGGGCCACGAGCGCTTCACACATTCAATCAATTGCCTATTCAGTTGAATTTTAAAAAAAATTACCACAGCGACCTGTAGTCGTGCGGATAGAATCTCTCAATCTTACCTGAACGGAACGGTTAAAAAGGTTTGAGTCAGTTAAAAAACAAAAGCTTAGAAAGCTCTGCAAAGCACGTGTCTCCCTCAAGAGAAACATAAAACTATCAACTTCAAGAAACCATCTAAGCTGACACTTGATAATAATTTTTTTCACAAAGTTCATATCTGTCGGACAATCAATAAAAGCCGAGCGGGAGACAGTTTGAAAATTGAATAAATTAAAAAGTTTGAGTGTCGATAAAGAGATAATAATTATCTTGATCAAGACTTATTGAAACAGCTTTGTAATTATTGTTTCTATTAAGAACAGTTTGAAACTTTTTTAACATTTTGGTATTTTATTCGGTAGATTGATCGCGGCGAAATATTTGCCAAATATGAACTGAACTAGCTTATGGACGGCAACTTCGCCTGCAATCTATTTAAAACTCCGTTTACCCCTAATTTAAAGGGCCAATAAAATAAAAATCGGTTGTCTGTTAAGTCGGTTTACTGACGATAGTTGAACGTGACAACTCAGCCTTAAATGGAACGCCTCAGAGCGAGGTAACGCTGCATACAATCGAATCTGCATCGAATTATAAAACGTTGTCTCGTCAAAAATACCTAACTTCACAATGCATGTACAGAATCAGATATAGTTTGAACTGTTTGTTGAGATTCAGTCACGAATGGCTTGTAATAAACCTATGTACAAGAGAATTACTTTCGAGAACGAATTAATACTTAGGTAATCATGTCTTGTTATTAATAAAAACTACAGGTGATTATAATAAAAGGAATGTGGAGCAAATTGGAGATGAAAGAATGGCAAAACAGATATACAACGAGAAAGTGGATGGACATAGGAGTCAGGGAAGGCCACGACACACCTACCACGACCAAATTAATCGTGTGTTAGCAGAAGGTGGTGTCAAGAGCCGAAGGAACCGACGTGCACGCATGAAAAGAAAAATGAAAGTTGAAGAAGCAAGTGAGGTGTGTATGGACCGTGCCGTGTGGCGCTCGGTTCTTTCTGCCTACCCCGCAAGGGATTTGGCGTGAACATAGTAGTGCATTGAATCTGTGGAAGACACGACAACAAAAACTTGTCAAAAAGGGGTCTTAGGAAGTTTTTACAAGGTCGGCAGCGCACGTGCACCTCTGATGTTGCAAACGTTTACCTATTGACTACAGCATGGGCGTAGCCATGAAAGAGTATTCTGGTTTCACATACCTCCCTGAATGTTAAGATATTAAGACTGTATTTAAAGTTATTTCGTGACTTTTAGTCGTTTTATGATTATGAATCCCTTAAACGAAACAACGGCTACTAGCGTGGCGGTGGCTTGGAGCTACACAAACTCACAGACACACACACATACAGACAGCAAATTATCAGTATTAGACTTCCGTTTTTAACCTCTGATTAAGAAATCCTACAAATATTCAGTGATCAAATCTTCCTATTACATAATCGTGAAAGTTTGTGAGTGTATATGTCTGGTTAACAGGATGTTTGTTATCCATTCAGCCGCTAGAGCTCGTTCACGCTCTAACAGTCGAACGGATGTGGCTGGTACAGGGATAGGTAGATATACTTGTAGTCTTGAATAACACATATTATTTTACTATTAATCCGGGGTATAAGTGTCTATGAAATAAAAATAGAATTTATTCCCTTTGAAATTTAAAAAAAAAAAGTCGGTTAGGCAAAATTTTGGTGACTCTACTGAGGGTTCGGAAATGCTACTAATAGGGCCATGCTCCGCATGATCTTAAGGTACAGTCTCCTGCAGGGAGCGTTGGCTCCCCTGATATTGGGCAACAACCGCGAGAGGGCCGCTGATACCCCTTCCCTCAGTTTTGGGACGAAACTTCGGAAGTGGTATCCGAAGTTACAGCGGCTATCGAATACGAGCCCCGGATACGTCGTCGAGATCTCGATGCCAATGCTGACGCCCCCTATGTGTAAGCTGAATCCCGCAGGTGTCCTTTAGGGCTGCGTCTCGGTGCGTTGCTCCTCGCGCTGTAATTATGGTGTCATCGTAACACGTTACGCACGTAACAGGTTACGCCGACACCTCTGAGCAACGGACCGACCATCGTAACCGATATTCCACAGAGGCGGTCCTAAGAACGATCCCTGTAGAACACCGAACGACTCGCCGACCCTGACCTAGCTCGGGTAAGTTATGGCCCTCTCGGAAAGATAGGATAGGCAATTCGACGGAGGTATTGAGGCATTCCATGGTAAATAAGCGCCTCCCAAACGCAGCTCCAGGGCAAGGTATTGAAAGCGTTGGAGATTACAAAAGACACTGCCACCACCAACCAATTCACCATGTGCTGTTGCTGCTATAAAAAAAATACCTACCAAAATCAGAAAAAACATCCACACAAAAATGAAATTTTTGTAACGGATTTCTCTGTGCGTGAATCCGACTCGCACTTGGCTGATTTTTTTTTTTCAATATGAACACGTGAGTTTCGGTTTCGGTTTCGGTTTCGGCCGAAACTGACCCTGGGGCCGAAAGTTCGGTTTCGGTTTCGGTTTCGGCCGGAAAACCAGTTTCGGTCGGACACTAATTATTACCTATAGTCCGTTCACAGTTTATTTACCTCTGACAGATCGTTTTTTGTATGTTGGTATTGCAGTAAAGTCCCCCTATGAGTGCCAGCTTAAGACATGTTGCCGCGTAATAGGGGTGATTATAAAATGTAAATGTTAGCACTAACAATTAGTTTTTTATGTAAATATCTAATTGTCAATATACATAACTTTGCTAAACACGTGATTCTGATATTATAAAATTATAGGTACTTAAGTTTTATTTTTATTGATATGGATATTAAAAAGACACTCATTACCATCACCAAGGAGGGCGAAGTTACTCTTTCCACATCTCAAATAATTTCCGCGCCCGAAAAACGGCAACAAAAAGAAATTAAGTTTCGACTTTAAGGTTAGAGTACATGGGATAAACAAAATCTTAGTATGGTACCACGAAAATCAAGCAACCCAACATCAGCCCTAGAGGTAAATTAACTATGAACGGACTATACGTACTTTGTGCTATGACTTTGGTTTAATTTGTGCTTAGCCGAGGGCAGATTTGAAAAAAAAGTACCTAGATACATGAGATTGCGTTCTGTTCCTTATCTTGTTTCCATAGCTAGTGTGCCTAGTATACTCACACACACATTCAAGCTTGATTCAAGCATTCACATTACGCGTATGTTAGTGTAGGTGATAACGAACATTTTTGTATGGAGTTTCCGCCCTGTGATACAACGGCCTGCGCATCCAGTATATTATAATAACGCATTCAGAATTTCAGGGTTGTTGACGGGTTCGCCGCAATAATACGGAAACGTTGCGTTTCCATGCAGACACGTTTGCTATCCTCTTCAAACAGCATCCTGAATCTTTTTTTCAGATGGATGGTACTTCCACCTTATTCACAGGTGGATGTCACTTCATGCTCACGCCCTTGAATAAATTAAATATCAATTGATTGGCATGTGTATTTAAATATATTGTTGCCAACATCATCTTGATCCAAATCCGAAATAAATTATTTGAATTATCGATCGATTTGAGATATCTATATAGAATTTCATCGTAATCTATGGCGCATTACATACATAATCACATAGGTACATATAGGTGCAGCATGTAAGAACTTTTAAAAAGAGAACTCAAATTCCTAATAAAACCAAGTCAAACATACAGTCATGTCGAACTCCTGTTCCAACATGACCAAATTTAAACTCAAACATTGCGTCATACTTCATATTTAATTCGTATGTAAGAGAATCAAATAAAGCCTAAAAGCTGCAACTACGTATTTTGGTCAAATAAATGAATTTACCTAGAAGCTCTATTTATTTTAATTTTTAGCGGCTGAAAATATATAAATTAATAAATATAATGCCCGCCTTCCACTGCGAGCGAGTCGGACCCATTACGGGCTCCGCTATACTCGTAACGACGATTTTCATACATGTCCATCCACCAAAGCGGACATGACATGTATCGAAAATCATCGTTACGAGTAATAAGGGTTTCAACTCATCGTATCGAACTCCTGTTCCAACATGACCAAATTTAAACTGAAACATTGCGACATACTTCATATTTAATTCGTATGTAAGAGTATCAAATAAAGCCTAAAAGCTGCAACTACGTATTTTGGTCAAATAAATGAATTTACCTAGAAGCGCTATTTATTTTAATTTTTAGCGGCTGAAAATATATAAATTAATAAATATAATGCCCGCCTTCCACTGCGAGCGAGTCGGACCCATTACGGGCTCCGCTATACTCGTAACGACGATTTTCATACATGTCCATCCACCAAAGCGGACATGACATGTATCGAAAATCATCGTTACGAGTAATAAGGGTTTCAACTCATCGTATCGTTTTTGTCCACTCGGTGTCGAGACCTAGGTCTAGGTCCATGGGGTCTCAATGCGCAAAAATTTGCAAGAACTTGAAAAAGCGCCTTGTGGAGTCGACTGGTGACCTAAGGGCTGGCAGTTTTCTTACTAATAAATAGGTATTGCTATTCAAAGGGGGAATGCTGCTAGTCTTTTGGGCACAATGCCACGGGGGCCTTATTAAGGTTTAGATTAGATAGTAATAATGTAAATATATAGATATGTAATAATTATGTTTCTCTGTAATTTTTAACAATAAATGTATTACATTCCTTTTATATATAGATATGTAATAATTACGTTTCTCTGTAATTTTTAACAATAAATGTAGGTATATAAATTTGCCTACTTTATAAGAGACTAGCGGATGTCACATGGTTTCACCCGCTTAGTTCCCGTTCCCGTGAGAATACGGGAATAAAATATAGCCTTACTAGCTCTAACTCAGAAATAATGTAGCCTTCTAATGGCAAAAGAATGATTGAAATCGAATTTCGCGGTTGTTCGTTACATAGAAGTTTTCCTTTTTAACCCCCGACGGAAACCCGGACGGGGTGTTATAAGTTTGACGTGTGTGTGGGTGTGTGTGTGTGTGTGTGTGTGTGTAAGTCTGTCTGTGGCATCGTAGCTCCCAAACGGATGAACCGATTTTGATTCTGTTTCTTTTGTTTGAAAGATGGGTTAGGGGAGAGTGTTCTTAGCTATGTTTTATAAAAATCGGTTAAGCCATTTCAAAGATATGAGGGGTGAAAGTGGGGATGAAAAATTAAATTTGTTCAAATATACCCGTGTTGGGTATCAAATGAAAGGTCATAACTTATACATCACGATACCGCAAGTTTTATGAAAATCGGTTTAGCCATTTGAAAGATATGAGGAGTGGAATGTATTTCTAATTCTGTAACCACACTCCGCTCAATTCGCATTAGCTCTGAATAATTGTTGATAGACTATACGTATGTTGATATAAAAACCCCTATAAAAAGCATGAAATAAAAAATTAAATTAAAAATTTAAAAAACCCCCGACTCACAAAAAAAGCACTATAAAAAACCTGTAAAAAGTAAAAAAATAACTATTATATTATGACCTATCTACCCTACAGTGGCGAATTGTCCATAGAAGCCCATTCCTTGTGGCTTCCCTTTTCAGATCGGGCAGTGACATGTAATATTTACTCATAACTAATAAACACAATTATATATTCTCGAACACTCATTCAAATATAAAAATATTTGCAAATTTACATGGTAAGTCGGCATTTTCGTCTCAACCCCTGCTACAAAAGTCATAGCAATAAATTTTCGAGTCAAAGTTCAAAGACCCTATCTCTGACATCACGCGGTAAGCCCGGCTTCCTGATCATTTTGCGTCTGCTTCGTTAGTACTACGCAAATGTATATATGCGTCCTATTCTCTCACATTTTTTCAAGATTTGATTCGTGGATTTTCGCCTAAAGTAAGCCATGAGTTCGTGGCTTACACCTGAGACAGTCATATTAATAGAAAAGGACAACGTATTTGACTTGAAAACTCGACCAATTTAAATGCACCTAACGCACGTCGAAACGTTTTGCATCGAAGTGTGTTTTTAATTTGATGTGTTGTTATTACTTCATTTCACATGCGTTTCCCGTGAATAATAATAAAACATAACATAGTTTCAATTGACTTTATAAAGTATTGTGCTGTTTATTAGTTAATTATAAATAATTATCTACTTCAAGTACTAAATACATCGTGAAAGTGTGTAAAATTGTGTTTTGTGTTCTGTATTTTGTTGTGATTTCTGTACACATGATTATTGTTTTGGAGTCACATAATGCTCACTGATGGACGTAGGCCTTCGGTATTACGGGTTCGATAAAAAATAAAGGTCAGTGTTTTTTTTATATTTATCAAGTAGGTATCTCAGAATACGCTAGTGATATTAGTTCAATGGCTTGGGATACCTAATAATCTTTATTTTGGCTGAATGTTTCATTAATAGTTCATAACATAATAAAGCAGTTTTGTTCCATAGAATCACTTTGTCAGATATTTTTGAAAAAATAGATAAGAAGTATGTTTTTATTTCAATTTTGTATTGTAAAATATCGCGGTTTTTAATACTCTATAGGTACTTGAAATCTTACTAATATTATAAATGTGAAAGTTTGTGAGTGTGAATGTGGATGTTTGTTACTCTTTCAGGCTCGAACGGCTGAACGGATCGGGCTGAAATTTGATACAGATATCCATTATAGTCTGGAATAACACATAGGCTACTGTTTATCCCGGGAGTAACTTCCCACGGGAACTAATTTTACGCGGGTGAAACTGCGGGCATTAGCTAGTACATGCATATTATTAAAAACATTAGAAGTACCTATACCTATTTCGCGTCTAAGTCCCAAATTTATGAATTATTTTCAATTAACTTCAATCGAGACAATTTGAAATAGGTAGGTATGAGCTTGCAGAGAGTAGTAGAATAATTTCAAAACATGGTTAGTGTTCAAGTCAGGTTTTAGTTCAAAATATGTAACTAGATGGCATCACTTTTTTGTATATAGTATCTAGATCGCGGTATGGTTTCGTTACCTGAGCAGACATATATAGCTGTGAATATTATTTTAATAAAAAAAAAATTAGTACAAGGATAATTACAATCTATTATTTACACCTAAGGTCGGTTAAGACCTTTTCAGTTAGTGACTTAGTGTAAATTTGAATATCTTTTTAGTCATCAGTAGATAATTTATTATACTTTTTTATAAGCCAATTTATCATGCACGTAAGACATTGTTTTGAATTAAATACCTACATGGATCTTACGAGTATAGTACAGGTGGCAAACAAAACACAAAAGGCATTACACCGCCGCGCGCCACCATTTAATATATACGCAAAATACCTACACTACAGGTGTGACCAACTGGATATTATTTTTTTCACCGGCTTTCCTTTTGAAAAAATTCAGCCTTCGCCGCTGCTACCCTAAGTATTGAACCTTTATTATTATTATAGGTAGCTATATTATTTACGTATTCATATTGTTAACTAACAGTTTGTCTCGTCGGGGACCGCTCACCTAATCGTAACGTCTGTCTCTATTTAGGTATAGAGCGGTCCCCCCGACGAGACCAACTGTTAGTTAACAATATGAATACGTAAATAATATAGCTACCTATAATAATAATAAAGGTTCAATACTTAGGGTAGATAGGTCATAATATAATAGTTATTTTTTTACTTTTTACAGGTTTTTTTATAGTGCTTTTTTTGTGAGTCGGGGGTTTTTTATTATAATACTAGTGTAGACTAGCAGTAGCTCTCGGCTTTGCTTATAGCGTACTACGAACCCCATAGCTCCATTGACCCTTTGATACATGCCCGTATTTACCAACAATAGAACTTTACCAGAGTAGATAACACGTGATCCAGTATGATATACATAACCAAAGTTACTTCAGATTGGTTTTAGCCCCTCTCCATAAAATAGATTACAGAGGGGCTTATGGCGAGACTTGTGTCTGTAGTCTGTAACTCTGTTGCATTAAACTACGTCACTAGGGCATGTGGATCTTCTGTTCAAAGTTTAAAATAACACACCACCATGTCTTTTCCGATCCCGAACAACGCGAGCCGGGCAGAGATGCCACTTATACACAGTGGAGAGAATCTTCGCCAGAACCGAGAGTTTCAAAAGATCGTTCCTCTGTCGAACTATAAAAACTTGGAACGACCTGCCCGCACACGTGTTTCCCTCATCTTACAATCCCGGGTTCTTTAAGAGGAGCGTGAAGAGGCACATCACAGGGCCGCCAACTTGAGGACCACTGTTAGAAGTGGCCCCCAATCGCTCGTCAATTTGGCGAGCTGAATATAAAAAAAAATGACGACGTTTATCGGATTGAACTTTCACAAGTTTTAGTTGGGTGAGACCGTCTCACGGCTTCTTGTAATAATAGTGACGGAACTCTTAAAATCGGTTGAGCTCATAGAGCAACACGATCTATGACGTTCACTGGGAGGGGAGGCGCCAGACTGAGAATTTCCCTTCTGTCGAAGCAGACTCCCAAAAAGTGCACGCTTTACACACACATATTAAGGCTTGGTTTTAAGTAATATTTAAGTCTAAAAGCGATTTATCTAATTATATTTGTTATTTTTCAGGCTGAAAATTATTTCTGGTTTTGCTGGCTCCTCCGCATGCGCCCGGCGCCCGGTGTGACAGAGCGTCAACTCGAACGTCAAGATTATTTTTATTGTATTTTTATTTGTGTTTGTTTTTGTAGTTTCTGTTTTATAATAACTAATAAGTAAATGCAAAGCTTGACGCAATCGGAAGATGGTACGTCACTTTATACTTTTTCTTGTTCTATTTGTTTAAAATCTTTTAAAAGTGCTCGAGGACTTCGTATACATATATCAAAATTACATAAATGCCCCAGCCAAAACTCAACAACGTTACTTCCAGATAATTTCGCACAACCTCATGTTTCTATTCCATCACCTTTTGAGTAATTTAAAAAATAATGTGAGTTTAGTTAAACGAATTCCTCGTGGTGCCAGGATCTCTGTCGCTACACTTTTGTCTCAATTTATAACGCAGTGTTTGGATAGTAATAGCATTGAAAATTGGCAAAATCTTTTGCTATTTCCTTATAAAGTATTACATGCTAAATTTAGTGACGAGACTATATCTCTCACACAAAAAATAAAAAATAATTGTTCTAACCCCACACTTCCGACTCTAAATTGCTGTTTTACTGGAAATTATAACAAAAAGATTTATGATGTTAACAAGCTTGTAGAAGCAAAAGTTAGCGACGGAGATTTAAAAGGAGCCGCACGTCTCCTGTTTTCAAGTGATGTACTGTCTCCAGATACAACAGATACCCTTACGTCTTTACAGACAAAACATCCCTCAGCTCCAGTCTCGGACTACGTTCTGGACCCGCCTACATCACCCGATGTGTGTTTACTTGCACAGGATAAGGACACAGTGAGTGCGATTAATGCTTTTAAAGTCGGATCAGCAGCTGGTCTTGATGGTCTTTCTCCACAACACCTAAAAGACCTAACCTCTCACTGTGTGGGTGATGCAGGTAAGCACCTCATCGGTTGTTTAACAAAATTAGTAAACCTCATGCTCTCTGGTAACATTAACCCTGAGATCGCTCCTGTTATCTATGGAGCTAATCTCATTGCTCTCACTAAAAAAGACGGAGGAGTCCGTCCTATTGCTGTTGGGTCCACTTTTAGGCGTTTAGCATCCAAAATTTCTGTCCGATACATCTTGTCAAAATTACAACATAAATTTGAACCGACTCAATTAGGGTTTGGTACCAAAGGTGGGTGTGAGGCGGCGGTCCACGCCTTACGCACCTACCTTAATAAAGGTGAGTGTGAGGTTTTGCTAAAAATTGATGTGAAAAATGCTTTTAATTCGGTAAACCGTGACATCCTGCTGTCAGAAATTAGAAGCAATGTTCCTGAAATTTATAACTATTTACTTAACTGTTATCACGAACCTTCCAAATTAATGTATAAATGCAACGAACTTTCTTCTGAAGTCGGTTGCCAGCAGGGTGATCCCCTCGGACCAGCCATTTTCAGCCTAGCCATTAACCCCATCATCCAAAATTTAAAGTCAAAATTTAACGTCTGGTATTTAGATGACGGGACTCTTGGAGGTGATGCAGATTCTGTTCTGTCAGATCTTATAGAAATTAAAAATAAATTTCATTTAATTGGTTTGGAATTAAATTTTAATAAGTGTGAATTATTTTTTCATAATAATCACATCAATTCGGAACTCGTTGAAAAATTCAATTCCCGATGTCCGAATATTAAAATTGTTAGCAGAGAGAATCTTTACCTCCTAGGGTCCCCTATATTTGAAGATGCTATTCCCGAATTAATAGCACAAAAAATTTCAAAATTTGAATCCAATGTAGATCGGCTACATTCTATTAGTTCACATTACGCAATCACAATTCTGAAATTTTGTATGTTTGTTCCCAAATCTATTTATTTGCTTCGCTGTTGTCCTTTTTGGAAACATCAAAGTCATTTATTTTCTATTGATTCGTTAATCAAATCTTCTTTGGAATCAATTCTCAATATACAACTGAGCGAACAATCTTGGTCCCAGGCATCTCTTCCCATTAAATATAGTGGGCTAGGGATCCGCAAAATTTCAAGTGTGGCTTTGCCAGCCTTTTTGTCATCTGTACATGCCACGTCGAGTCTCGTAGGTAAAATTCTGACGAATTGTCTTACAGACTATGAGACGACTGGCCTTACAGATGCCAAGAATGCTTGGCTAATGGCTTGTCCGGGTCAAAATTTACCCACCCATCCAAATTTACAACGGAGCTGGGACGACGCTATGTCAAAATTAACCTTTGACTCCTTTTTAAATGCTAGTCTAGGCCCGGATCGGGCCAGATTATTAGCGCTCAGTAGAAAGGAATCCGGTGATTGGTTGAAAGCTTTCCCTATAGCCAACACCGGAACTTTTTTGGAACCGGACATCCTAAGAATTTCAGTTGGTTTGAGACTTGGCGTCACGCTTTGCGCTTCACATCGATGCCCCTGCGGTTTTAACGTTGACACTTTGGGGCATCATGGTCTTTCATGTTTAAAGAGCGCAGGCCGCTTCTCACGCCACGCTGCGCTGAATGACATCATCCGCCGTGCTCTTGCCACCGCCAATGTGCCTGCGCTCTTAGAGCCAAACGGCGTTTTCAGGGACGATGGCAAGAGACCGGATGGTATAACTTTGATACCGTGGGAGATGGGTCGGGTCCTGGTGTGGGATGCAACTTGTGTTGACACTCTAGCCCCGTCCCATCTTCCTAAAACAAAATTAAAAGCCAGTGCAGCAGCGGAAGCGGCTGAAAATATTAAAATTAATAAATATAAGGGTCTCGACTCATCGTATCGTTTTTGTCCAGTCGGTGTCGAGACCCTAGGTCCATGGGGTCCCAATGCGCAAAAATTTTTCAAGAATTTGAAAAAGCGCCTTGTGGAGTCAACTGGTGACCCAAGGGCTGGCAGTTTTCTCGCTCAACGAATAGGTATTGCTATTCAAAGGGGGAATGCTGCTAGTCTTTTGGGCACAATGCCACGGGGGCCTTATTTAGGTTTAGTTTAGATAGTAATAGTGTAAATATAGATATGTAATATTTATGTTTCTCTGTAATTTTTAACAATAAATGTATTCATATTAAGAACTAGCTGACCCTCGTTAACGTCAGATAAGGTATAAGAAAGGAGAGATATTTCTTCATCAGACTCATGAAGCAGCGTGTGAAACTGCCCTGTTTGCTTAATCATAAAAGAGTTTAAAGATTAAGTCTATTTTAAAACAATTCAGTCCTAAACTGAATTTTTTTTAAATAGTCTTAATCATTAGGCTCTTTTATGATTAAGCCAACACGCCAGTTTAGCTTTACACTTACAATCAAAGAAACTCCTACAATTAAAATTTTCTAAATATCTGATTCTTAAAAGTGTTTGTAAACCTCAACAAAATAAAAAAAAACGCATTGCAATCGGTTAAGCGGTTATTGAGATTAGCGTGCACAACCGTACAGACAAACAGATATACAGATATACATACATGCAGACAAACAGACAAAAATTCTAAAAATCATTATTTTGGGTTCTATTGCGTTCATAAAGCCCCCTTATAATATTTTTTCTTATTTATCTTCTATGTACAGACAGCGACCTGTCACGATTTTTTCATATGTATTATTGATATTGATCGATGATTAAATATGTGTATGTCTGAAATTATGAGTGTAATAATATAATGTTCAATAGTGACAGCCGATTGCCTTTGTAGTGGTGTACATGAATATGATTTACCCCCGCGAAATATGACAGACAAATATGTACCGACCAAACATGTTATAATTACTCCCCATATACAGTTCGCGTTGCTCTATGGTTGAGCTGATCCAGAGTTTCTCGGTATCTATAGTCCAATCCTGCCCGATCTGGCAATAATGTAAAGATATCATGTTTTGACAATCGATGTCTAAGACAGATGAGTAG
Organism: Miltochrista miniata; assembly: GCA_933228765.1. Classification (NCBI taxonomy): domain Eukaryota; kingdom Metazoa; phylum Arthropoda; class Insecta; order Lepidoptera; family Erebidae; genus Miltochrista; species Miltochrista miniata. The sequence continues at coordinate 13,302,576 of OW121769.1, forward strand.
AAAAATATAGTATGACAAATCATTGAATTTTTTACTATTGAATTCAATAGCTTTGCGCAAAAATGTAAACAAACACATTTGATCCTATATATCCATAGTTACTTGCAATTGAGTATTCACCCTGATTATATTCCAGTATCCAGGAATCATACAGTGTTCTTACAAACATTTCGACACCAAATAACTTCTTTATGACAGTTTATTTTCATTTAAAATACCTACTCAGGATAGTAAAAAATTCTATATTTTTCTACTCATTTGTCTTAGACATCGTTTGTCAAAACATGATATGATTACATTATTGCCAGATCGGGCAGGATTGGACTATACCTATCTACTAACAAATAATTTTTTCCTCTTAAAATTATTAGAGTATAGACTTAAAATGTTTTAAACATGATGTTTTTAGAGAGGACACTGATAAATGATCATCCTGTCTGTTCAAATTGATGTTTTTTTTCTATTTGAAATTTGGAGCAACTGTCACCATAGAATCATGTCCATTTATCTTCAGGGCAACGATTCTCGACCGTTCGACTTGGATTCTTAGATGGTAATTTACTTGTAAAATGTAGGTATTTGTCTCACATATATAAACGGCTTAATATGAGATAGAAACTTTACTAAAACCTCTTGTTTAGTCTTTCAACGTACAATCGAGAATTGGTGCCCTGTGTTTTTTTTTTTGTTTAACGTGAGGGAAAATCCTCATGAATGTTATGCCGGACTCCTACCGACTAAAAAAATCTCACGTAACGCCCAACAGCCAATGGTAGGGAGCCCCGGGTAAGCCCTCGGAAGGATGTCCCAGGACTCCCAACAGACCCACGGCCGCCACTGCGGCCTCGCCCAGGGGATGGTTCGGGTGCTATCCCGCGTCTTTGGGGGGTTTCGGGTGTGATCCCGTTTCTAAGGGGGGGGGGGGGGGCGTGCGTAGGTTCCTCACGTCACGCTGCCGTCATGGGCCTGCTTCTGTAAGGACGGTGAGCCACCCTCTCACCGTCCTCAGGCCCCCGGTCATGGAGGCCGATAGTCCTCGGCGAAGACACGTCGACGGCGCCCAGGCCGCCGACTGCGGAGCTCGAGTGGGAGAGTTCTCTCCTGTTCCCGCCCCGCCGTCTCTTTCAAGAGCATGACCTGGTGCCCTGTGCTACTATTACGAATGAATGCGTTTAATTTTTGCAGCCGATATTAATGCAACTGTTCTCAAACTATAAGTTGCGACCAAAAGTATTCAGGTAGGTACTCAATAGAGTGGGCCCTAAACTGTAGAACGATACATGGAACCTAAAACATTTTCGAAAATTCTGTCACCTTAGAGCTGAAGAAGCCGACGGTTTTAGAATTGTAGCCCATTCAACTTTGAGAACCATTGCTGTTTTAAACAGACTTGAACAGAATGACTATTTTTAATTCCCAAAGTGATAGGCAGAGGCATACAATAGGCCCATATTTCACCAAATTTATTACGCCTTACTTAATAAGTGTCACAAAATGGGCACGAATAAGAAAAAAGGTATTTTACCTGGTTTTGCTGAAGGTGTTTATGATTACCATGGTACTGATGGCGGCTGTGACCAATGACTTAGTCTTACCAAACGTCACCCATCTTAGAACATAAATTTAAATGATACCAGCTGTTGCCCGCGACTTCTTACGCGTGAAAATTACGTTTAAATTTCATTGCTCTCTGCTTAGCCCTTAGGATATAAAGCGTGATAATATATAGCCTATTTGAAGACCCTACCTCTAGTTAATATTTGTGCAAAATTTGAATCAAATCTATTGAGTACTTTTCGAGATCCTTTCGGACAAAGCAAAGCAAACAGACAAACAGACAATAAAAATTCTAACTATATTTTCGGCTTCGGTATCTTATTTAGAAAACCCAGCGAGTATTTGTTTTTAAATATTTCCAATGTACAGTTTCATTTTTCTATCACTTTATTATATGTATAGATGTAGGCTTCCAACAACAAATATTGTGTTCTCCAACTTTTGATGTTGAATAAAATTTACATGTTACAATTTTAAGATTTCGTGTGTACATATAAAAGTCTCTATAATAAATTAAGAGAAAAGAAACATTGAATAATAAAATAGAAAATTATCTATGCCAATAAATAAATAAACAAATATCTGTGGACATTCTCACACAACATCATCTAGCCCAAATTAAGCTAAATATAAGCTAGTGCTATGGGATCTAGACGACTGATAGACATACTTATATATTTCTAAATAGTAGTAGGCGGTATCACAACCGAACGCGCCACCGAGGTAGTCAAGTAAGTAGACTTGGTTTCTTACATGTCTGACGCTCTATAATCCCTTTAAAATTATCCGTATAAATATATCACACTTTTCGGCTTTTATTTTTAGTACTACCCGTTCGCACTAAGTTAATAGCCGGTCGCCTCCCATACTACGCCTCTCCACCGCCTCTACACCAGCGTCAAACTTAGAGCGAACGGGCTATACCTACGTATTTGTTGTTACAGCGACAACACAATTGCATCAAAATTTCAACTATCTAGCTATGAGGGTTCATAAAATACAGCCTGGTGATAGATATCGGTATAAATATATCACTTTTCGGCTTGAAGTAGAAGAATTATAAGATACTATAGCTTTTATAAATTCTTGAGTTTACCCTCCCGAAGGAATCTTAATTTTGATAAGCAAATAGTTTCTAGTCATTCGGTTTGAACATTCTTCGATTAGTATAATCATAATTTTAGTTTCTGTTAAATCGTTTTAATTATTTACTTTATGAATGAAGTGAGTTATTTAAGTAATTTAACAGAAAATAAAATAATGATTAAGATCAAGTTACGCTTAAGAGGTACCTTATTTTAAATTAATGACTGTAAGTAAATAATACTCACTGATGTAGAAATTATTAGGCCAAAAACTGTAAATTGGTATGAAAAACAAAAAGCAAAAACATTGATTTCTCAAAAATCATTTGAAGAGATAATTGTTAGCGCTTGAAGTTAAATAAAACACCGACTTTGCTTTCAGATGATAGATCAAGAAAAGCCTTATTTATTTTAAGTTCATTAATTAAAAAACCAATCCTCTTAAAACACTTCAACTTTTCACAATACTAAAAGTTTACAATAAATATTGAAAACATCTCGAAACTCAAACTTCTCAACTTAAACAGTAATCGAAAACCACTTACCTTCCATAAATCTATATTTCTCCCAATCTATCAGCTCCAAAAGTGAAGAAACACTCAATGTTAAGTCTTTTAGTGTTTAATTCACTTGAGAATTTACGAAAGTTAAGTTTGAGAAAGCTCGGCGATGGGCGTGCTTTCACCGCGAGCGCTCGAGAGCGACTGGACCGAGTACTGAGGTCTCCTAAACAACGTAGTACGATGGAATTACAGGTGTTTGAGGCATAGTACTTTTTTCAGTTGTTGCGTAAATGTGCGTAGTATCACGTGGTATTTACTACTAGCCCTTGGTTTTTTTTTGCCCTGGGATTCCCCACGAATGTTAAACCGGACCTGTACCGCTTAAAACTACAAAATTCTTGCCTATCCGTCTGGAGAGGGGACTCCTTAATCAGTTCTATACATTTATAATTATATAATAAACGTTCGGAATGAAGATGTAAGAAAGAGAGTTGGTCTGGAAGAGAGTGTCGGTGTTAAAGTAAGAAAGGGCATGCTACGATGGTTCGGGCATGTGGAACGAATGGGAGATGAAAGAATGACGAAACGACGTGCATGCATGAAAAGAAAAATGAAAGTTGAAGAAGCAAGTGAGGTGTGTACGGGCCGTGCCGTGTGGCTCTCGGTTCTTTCTGCCTACCCCACAAGGGATTTGGCGTGAAGATAGTATAGTATAGTATACATTTAGTAGATGGCTACTTTATTTGAAAATACATTCTTACTACCTTTTTCTTCTCTTTTTTAACGTGAGAAAAATCCTACATGGATGCTGAACTCCTACAGACTAAAACCACGCGTAACCTGCCTAACAGCCTACGGTTGGGAGCCCCGGGTAAGCCCTCGGAAGGATACCCCAGGACTCTTTACTACCTAGTAAATATATTAATGCAATTCCACTGAAGCAATTATCATAATATTAAATACAGAGATACAATAGAACTTAGTAATTATTTTATCCCGGGACTAAAATCCTGTAGAAAAAGGGGACGGTAAAACCACACAAAGTCTTCAGAAGAACTTTTGAAATAAGTTTCGCCTTTGATAATGCTTTAAGTAAAGCGAAACCGGTCAGGCACTGTAAAATTTAAATAAAAATAGTGGAAAAGTACAAGTGATGGTTTTTTAATAATGTATTATAACAAGTTTCATCAAGTGCCAACAATCAAGAGTATAAAAGATTTAAAATATAATTTTGTGAAATACTACTTTTGTCGCTTTTTTTTTTTTTTTTTGTTTAACGTGAGGGAAAATCCTCATAGGATGTTATGCCGGACTCTTACCGACTAAAAAACCTCACGCCACGCCTAACAGCCTATGGTTGAGAGCCCCGGGTAAGCCCTCAGGAAGGATGTCCCGTGACTTACTTTTGTAGCTCACTATACTAATGGATGCTACGCCGTAGCGGCTACGAGTCTACGTCGCTACACTGTCTACGAAATCGAATGCTGTTTTGTTCGAGTTGGAATATCAATTTATTCAGTAATAATGTTGAATATTATGATTTAATTGTGTCTTTCAATGCATTACCTGTATCTTTTATTATTATTTCTTAGCCTATTCAATGGCTTCGAAACTACTTAACCGATTTGCATAATTCTTTCACTGTTAATAAGCTACTCTATCCCAAAGTAACATATGCTACTGCTCGTTCGCTCTAACTTTGCCGCTCGGCTCCATACTAAAGTCGAATTTTTAATTATACGAAGTAAATTGACAGCAACTAATGTCACTTCTTCATACAATGTTGCGTATTTTCTATGACGAAGTGACATTAGCTACTGTCAATTTACGTCGTCTAATTAACAATTCGGGTCTACGCCTCTACGCCAGCGGCAAAGTTAAAGCGAACGGGTAGTATTTTATATTCCCGTATTCCAACGGAATCGGGAAAACGTGGGTGAAGCCACGTGAATTCCGCTGGTCTTATACTACTAATACTAGCAAGAAGTTATTTTTACATATTTTCTTTTTTACATAGTATGAAATGAAATCGTCTACGCTGTCTGTTTGCTTAGATCTTTTAAATTACTGAACATATTTAGTGCAGTTTTCAGCAATATATAGAGTAATCTATGAGAAAGGTTTATATCTTCTATACTAATATTATAAAGAGGAAAGATTTGTTTTTTTGTTTGTTTGTTTGTAACGAATAGGCTCCGGAACTACTGGATCGATTTGAAAAATTCTTTCACTGTTGGAAAGTAACACTCTTTGCGGTGAACATATGCTAATACGCTAATGGGTATTCCTACGGGAACGGGAACTACGCGGGTGAAACCGCCTGACGTCCGCTAGTCTAAACTAAATAAATATTATAGTTTTATACATTATGAAAATTCACTTGTACTATTCCACTTTTATTTTAATTTAAAAATACCTGACCGGTTTCGCTTTTAAAGCATTATCAAAGGTTCTTACACTAATTTTGACATAACGTCAGGTATTTTTAAATTAAAATAAAAGTGGAATAGTACAAGTGAATTTTCATAATGTATTATAACAAGTTCCATCAAGTGCCAACAATCGAAAGTATAACGGATTATAGTTTTAAAATGGTCAATTTTTTAAATATTTGTAATGTTGTCATAACAAAAGTAAACGAAGTTGTGCGGGTTCGCTAGTATGAATGGTTTTAACTAGCTGTTCCCGCGGTTTCGTCCACGTAGAAGTCATTATCGCGTAAAATCCTCTTTTTGCTTAGTCGGTTAAAAAGTAGCCTATGTCCCTCCCAGAGACTAAAACTATCTCTGTAGGAAATTTTATCTAAATCGCTTCGCCGGTTTAGGCGTGAACGGTAACAGACAGACAGACAGACAGAGCTACGTTCGCATTTATTTAATACTAGCTGACCCCGCAACTTCGTTTACGTCACATAAGGTGTATGAAGGGAGAGGTAATTTTTCATCAGACTCATCAAGCAGCGTGTGAAACTGCCCTGTTTGCTTAATCATGTCTATTCTTAAACAATTGAGTCCATCATCGATCCAATCGGACTAAATTGTTTTAAAATAGCCTTAATCTTTAAGCTTTTTTATGATTAAGCCAACACGCCAGTTTAGATTTACCCATTTTTAGGGTTCCGTAGCCGAATGGCAAAAAACGGAACCTGTCTGTCTGTCTGTCCGTCCGTGTGTCACAGCCATTTTTCTCCGAAACTATAAGACCTATGCCATAGAAACTTAGTAAGTAGATGTATTCTGTGAACCGCATTAAGATTTTTATATAAAACTAGAAAAAAAGCAGTAAATTTTGGGGGTCAGAACTAATGAATACTCAGAACTGAAACTGAAAATTCTTTTTTTCGTCATGCCCATACGTGTGGGGTATCTATAGATAGGTCTTCAAAAATGCTATTGAGGTTTTCTAAACAGAATAGTTTGCGTAAGAGACACTTCCAAAGTGGAAAAATGTGTGTGTCCCCCCCCCCCCTCTAACTTCTAAACTAAGAGAATGATAAATCTAAAAAAAATATATAATGTACATTGCCATAAAAACTACCAACGAAAATTAGTTTGAACGAGATCGAGTTTGTAGTTTTTTGTTAATACGTCATAAACCGCAATTTTCGCCTGTACCTACCACTGCGAACGTGTTAAAACATCAATCAAAGTTACAACGAACTACAATACTTTTATATTATGTTAAGGAACCCTTCATGGGCGAGTCCACCTCGCACTTGGCCGGTTTTTTAGATTCTACTGTGCATGTATGATTCTTTAAAGTGATATAACTTTTTATTTATGAACCGATTGACATGAAATAAACACTAAATGTTAAGTGGAGTAAACCTCAACACAATAAAATAATTGCAATCAGTAAAGCGGTTGCTGAGATTATCGTGCACAAACGTACAGACAAACAGATATACCGACATACAGACATACAGACAAACAGACAAAAATTCTGAAAATCATTGTTTTGGGTTCTATTGCGTTCATAAAGCCCCCTTATAATATTTTTTCTTATTTATATTCCATGTACAGACAGCGACCTGTTACGATTTTATTATATGTATTGATTGATATATTGACTAGTAACGATTAAGATTATAATGTCATTCCTTTATTCTTGTAGTATAAGTTGCGTTTTACTCTGATTGTGAATGAATTTCGTATAGATAATTAATTTATCTGCTATCGAATTCGCCCTTGATTATAAGTCGAGATCAATCATATTTTCTTGTTTGATAAGTCTATAACAGATTAATCGCGTATAAATTTATTGGGTTATAAAGTAATATTGGAGTCTGCCTTAAATTTTACAAGCTTTTTATGATTTTGCAACGTTTGCATGTAGTTAAAAAGATTGCAACTTGCAATATTAACTAGTATCTAAGAAAATAAAAAGCATTTTATTAACTATCAAAAGAACGTAATAAAATTGTTTGTTTAAAGGTCTTACTATTAAAGGAGAAACCATGTTATCTACAAGTTCTTATTTGCAGCGTTTTAATTTATAAGAAAGAAAGAAAGAAAGAAAGAAATAGCTTTTTATCCCACTTTTAAAACGCACATTAATAGCAATACGATTAAAGGTATATCTAACACAGAAAGTAGAATAAGGGCAACCTCTCAGCGTAATGCTGTCCACCTGTGCTAACGGGCCGACAGCGCTGATTTTCAGAGTTGATATAATAATAGAATAAGAACAATTTAAACTGATAAATTAAAGCGAAAATTACCAAAAATTGGTCTATAATATATAAAAAAATAAGCGTTCACTGTGTTCAATCAAGTACTATAAAATAGCAGAACCTTTTTTCTGGAATCCGTACTATTACCCTCCAAAACCAGACGGTGCCCTTTTTTTTAACGTGAGGGAAAATCCATCATAGATGGTATGATTTTATGTAAAAATCTTAATGCGGTCTTCAGAAAACATCTACTTACCAAGTTTCAATAGCACAGGCTTTATACTTTCAGAGAAAAGTGGCTGTGACATACGGATGGACAGACAGACAGACAGACATGACGAACCTATAAGGGTTCCGTTTTTTGTCATTTGGCTACGGAACCCTAAAAAAGACAATTTTGGCCTTTTTTGTAACGTGAGGGTAAATCCACCATGAATGCTATGCCGGACTCCTACCGACTAAAAAACCTCACGCAACGCCCAACAGCTTATGGTTGGAAGCCCCGGGTAAGCCCTCGGAAGGATGTCCCAGGACTACCAACATCCCAGAACTCCCAACACCATACGGTGCCATCCATCTGCCTACGATGATGTAAAAACATAATTATATACTTACTGCAAGCCTTTATTACAGTGCCTTACAATTAGGCCACAAGTGCGAACCTTCTGGGCGAGTCGCATCTTACACGGTCTTTACGGAGCCTCAATAGGGTGACGGTCAAAATAGACTTGGTTTCTTGTTCTCTGAGTGAGTTCACAAGGGTGACATTATTTACTATAAGTCATTACTTGCTATCGCATTGGGGCAACCTGTAATGGTAGTTTTAAGTATGAAAAATAAATAAATAAGTAACTAAATAAATTCAGATTACGTTTTCCAACTGCTGTTGACTCAATTAGTTGGCGGTATAGTTGTCTTGCTGTAGTGCATGGCTTTGGCGTTTCAATAGTTCTTGTATCGAAGTTCGCACCGAGTTGCTATCACTAGGTGCTTAAAGCTAGACTGGTCTACTAATTAGATATAGTGTGATGTTTTGTATTGAATATTCTTGATTAAATGCATATTTGGCTTAGCCGAGTATTTATTTGGTTAGGTACTAGACGGTGCTAGTCCACGTGGAGCTGTTACTATTCCCGAATCCCATGGCAACTTATTCTTGTTTTTTTTTCTTGCTGGAAATTTTCATTTAAATTTAAATTTTCCAAAAATATTTCATTTCAACTTATTCTTTTTTTCATTATTTTTTTAACTTATTCTGGAACTAAAATGTGGCGTATGTGTTAATCCAGACTATTCTTGTACCGAATTTCCCCCAGATCAACAAACATCCACACATTCTCACACACAAACAACAAAAAAAAACAAATGAACTCACAAACACTCTATGATATTGGAGTGTAAGGTAATAATACCTAAGTATCTACCTACTGAAAGTATTACACTGTGTCTCACAATTCAGACCATAGATTTAGAGTTTTTCGCCTAAATCTATGATTCAGACCACATTCCGAACTAATAGTTTACTCAATTAGTTGGCTGTACAGAAAAAGAAATCGTTTATACCACACTACTATACTAAACATCCTTAACAATAATAATACCTAACTAAAAAATATAAATATCCTTAATAGCTATATCCTTAATTTATTATAGTACTAGCTGTTGCCCGTGACTACGTACGCGTGAAAATTATGTTATAATGCCAATTTGATTGCTCACTGCTTAGCCCCTAGGATATATTTTAATAAATGAATTTAATTATTTCTTATTTTTTTTAGTGTGATAATATATAGCCTGTTTGAAGACTCTACCCCTAGTTAATATTTTTGCACACTTTAAATCAAATCAATTAAGTACTTTTCGAGATACTTCCGGACAAAGCCAAGCAAACAGACAAAAATTCTTGTAACTATGTGTATTTTCGGCTTCGGTATCTTATTTCGAACACCCAGCGAGTATTTTTTTTTATATTTCCAATGTACATTTTTGACTTTTCTATCATCTTCTTAATATAAATAAATCTATGGTTTCAATAGTTTTTATATCAATCTTCGCACCGAGTTGCTATCACTAAGTCACTGATCTGTGTGATATAATTAATACAGATCAGTGCACTAAGATAAAAAAATAAAATAAAAAATAGTTTATTGCCATAACTCAATGGTACATAACATAGAACAATTTATTTTACATGTTAGAATATCTTATAAACTAGTATCGAGATCCAATTATTATTCTCAATTATGGCAAAAGGTTGCAACTCAGCTTTTGCTTCTTACCACCGCAGTAGCAAGTAGCGCTGGTTTTCAGTTGCACCTATGTGCTTACGATTAGACTGGTCTGTTAATTAGAATGATGTTTCGTATTAGAATTACGTCAGATAAAGGAAAGAGAGAGGTGAAAGAGAGGTGTAGATTTAGTCTTCTTCTTTTAAATGAATGGCCCTCCGTCTATCAATGATTCCGCTAATCTCCAGTAGGAAAATTATAAAAATACTAGCGAACGTCACGCGGTTTCACGCGTAGTTCCCGTTCCCGTGGGAATATGTGAATTAAATATAGCCTATGTTCACCTAGTTTCGGAGCCTATTCAATGCAAACGACCAAACAAACAACCAAATCTTTCCTCTTTATAATATTAGTATACAAAAACAGTAAAAAATGGCGATACGTCACTCTCAAGTGTAGTGTAGATTTAGTAACCAGGTTCAAAGGAGCGTTTGAAACTACCGTTTATACTTTATTTTAAAAATCCTAAATAAAGTCTATGGTAATAACTCAACCATTTTAGTAAATTACATATTCGGCTTCAGAATTTTGATGATAGAATGACCTACCAAAATATTCCACCACAAACCTAGAAGGGGTTTGCAACGGGTCTGATCCCGTAGGCTGCGAGAACGAAACAGCTACGTAGAATTCTCTTTCCGTACTGTCAAAGATAATATAATAAAAAAAACATTACCCTCCTGTCTTCGGCAGTTCGGGTAAAAAACAAAAAACAAAGGATACTATCCATACATATCTACACGAGCACTATCCACCACATTCAAACTACGCTCGAAAAAATAAAATAAACACTTTCAAAATTACTTGACCAATGAATTAACCAAAAATGACTATGTGGTTAAACTCTATGCCGTAGAAGTAGGAGCAAGAGGAATTCCAACTAAATCCCTGTATAATTTATTTAAAGACCTTGGATTGCAAAGAGCTTCAGTAAGCTCTTTACTAAAACGAATATCCAAAGCGGCATTGATAGGATCTTACCAAATCTGGTTGGGCAGGGGAGGGAACATTGCTGACGGTGGAAGGTGATCGTTTATGCGCATAGTAAGGTGGCCACCCTAAACCTACTCAAATGGGTTGCAAGTCCCAGACGCTGTCGGGGTGTTCCTCCCTGTGCTATGGACCCGGCACCCGCACGGAGAATCCATAGAATGCTAAGAATAAGGTCTCATACAGATAGGCAACTCCCTGCCCCTAACTGACCAAGCTTCTCCACCCCTGCCAGTCCCGCGACAGCTGTCATTATAGTTGACTGGCGTGTTGAGGGAACATTTGCTTAGCCTTATTGATCACACACACATTCAAGCTCTGTACGAACATAGCGTGTTTTGTTTATAGTGTAGGGGACAGAACTGAAAACAAATCATTTGTATGGAGTTTCCGCGCTGTGATTCTATTCTAATATTCACCATTTCTGATGTAAAACAATTTACTACTTAAAATGTAACGATTGTAGGATGACTAATAACTCCAATTTATTTCTGACTGGTAAGCAGTTTTAATATTTTTCACTGAACAGAACAAAATCAGTGGAGTGTAACAGGGTTGCTCCATGTATTATGATTTTGTATCTCACATTGTCATATTTTGCAGAAATTAAAATTGATTGTCACTTAAGCCTTTTTAAAATATTTAGCTCGCCAAAACGACGCCTCTCAACTGATGCAAAAATAAAGCCATGTCTAGTTAATTGGGGTCCTGCTGCTGCCCTCGCGAAGCTGCGTACGTTACTTTTTTAGTACTGATGGCTCGACGGCTTAGACCATACAACACGACGGACATACGTCACCAATATGGCCGCCAAGCGCAATATCAACGTACGGGGCTTGTATTATACTATCGATGGTACCTATCAAATATCAAATCCGCCTATGCCAGTCCACTCCTGGACGTAGGCTTCTCCCAATTTACGCCACAACACACGGTCCTGTGCCTTCCGAATCCAGTCCCAGCCAGCGACCTTTACCAGATCGTCGGTCCATCTGGCGGGTGGACGTTCTACCCTACGTTTACCAAGTCGCGGTCTTCACTCCAGAACTCGTTTGCTCGATGGTACCTACTATGGCAAAATAAATATTGTTTGCAGTCGTTTCATGAAAAATACATTTATTGTTTAAAATTACAGAGAAACATAATTATTACATATTTACATTATTACTATCTAAACTAAACCTAAATGAGGCCCCCGTGGCATTGTGCCCAAAAGACTACCAGCATTCCCCCTTTGAATAGCAATACCTATTCGCTGAGCGAGAAAACTGCCTGCCCTTGGGTCACCAGTTGACTCCACAAGGCGCTTTTTCAAATTCTTGAAATTAACTATTCACTTATTATGGTTAACACCTCGACTCAACACAAATTTGATGTGGGCCCAGTTAACCATTATCAAATTTTGAGAGGGGCAACTGGTACTCGGGCCACTTCCATAGCGGGACGAATGTCCCCTAACCCAAAATTTTTGCGCATTGGGACCCCATGGACACTAGGGTCTCGACACCGACGGGACAAAAACGATACGATGAGTCGAGACCCTTATATTTATTAATTTTAATATTTTCAGCCGCTTCCGCTGCTGCATTGGCTTTTATTCATTGAATCCATGGTACTATTGCAATGTATGGTTACTCTTTCAGCCTAACTTGCTCCCTTTTTCTCGTGTAGATCACCTATTAAGAGTCATAAAGACGTCCAATTATACAATGTTGAGCTTGAAATTTGACCTTTTTGAAAACTTACAATTTCAGTGAAATGCTTTGCAGGGTTGAACAGATTTCGCCATTAACTTAAAACGATGCGATTGTGGAAAGGACACGCAATTACTTAGAACAATAGGGTTTCTATCTCCTTTCGCGATAAATATTCACTTTGGTTTCGCGATCGCACTAATCGCCCAGTTAAATCGCCGTTTTAGATTAAAACTCTTAGTTCAATTTCTTGTATACGCCGCGAGTTTTTAGAGACATGTCAAATTATGATGGCATGATGTCGAATCTAAAACATGCGTATGGAAACCCGACGTGGATGCTATGCCGGACTCCTACCGTCTAAAACAACACGATGCCTTACGTCTACGGCGGTTTAAGATACTCTAGGACATCCTTCTAGGAAGGAGGTCCTAGAGCATCTAAAACCAGTTTTATAATAGTCATTGAAAAGTTGTTAATCTCCCGTGCATTTCATGGTTCCTTTGGATGTCCCTTTCTTTAATCGGTAATAACGAGTGAAGAAGTTCTATGTTTAGACAATTCACAGCTGCTCCTGGCACCCAAGGATCAAGCAAGGGTCAAGTTAGCCTGGGGAGCTTACGATGTTTGTAATAATATGTCTATATCACTAACAACAAACAACAGATATATAACTTCAATAAAACTCCTTATAAGATTAAAGATAAAAAGCAAACCCTTCTACAGATTAAAGGAGGGATATATTTTCAATCTAGTCGAGAAGATAATGGATTTCAGATGAATCTATCCCGAGCATAGAGCAACGCGACCAGTACAGAGGGAGCAGACATAGCATGTTTGCTCTATACCTAACTGTCTGTTTCGGGGGGAAATCGTATTCATTACTATTCATATACCAACACCACAAGCAAACTTGCCTTTTATATAACTGTTTTAATTCTTCTTATCAGTTGTTTGCCTGCTCCTTTGTTAATGCGCAATATTGTACTGTCTCAGACAGAGTAAGACACTTCGGTGGAATGGAAGCCTGATTATCCATATTACAGGTTCTTTATCTAGTTTGGAAACCAGTCTCCCAGTTTCCTAATATGTGACAATAATAATGTTCATAACATACACACAATAATGTACATGGGAGAAAATAAATAAAATATTATTATTAAAAAGAAAATCGGTGTCACTATATGATATACACAAAACAATACACATAATTTCAGATACACACATTTATAGTCTTACTAGCGAACATCATGTGGTTTCACCCACGTAGCTCCCGTTCCTGAGGAAATACGGGAATCAAAATATAGTACTAGGTACTAGTTGTTCCGCGCGGCTTCGTCCACGTAGAAGTCGTTCTTTGCACAGTCGATTAAAAAGTAGCCTATGTCCTTTCCAGGGACCCAATCTTTCTCAAAATTTAACACACACAGACACAGACAGACAAAGTAACTTTCGCATTAATAATAATCGTAGGGATGTTACTCAGGGTAAATGTAGATTTCCAACAACTGTGAGAATTTAGAAATCGGCACAGTAGTTTTTGAGTTTATTCACAAACAAACACATACAACACACACACACAAAATTTTCCTCTTTATAATATGGGATATAATAAACCGAGCCTCAAAAGTTTTTATCGGCCACGGCATTTAGCCTCTCATTTAATAACTAAGCCACGCGAAAATGAAATAGCCTCTAATATACTAATTCGTCCTCTTAACAACGTCACCTAAACATTCCATTTTAAGCATTAAATAAAGATCAACAATTATTTTAACTTGTCCTCCGTAATAATATATTAACACCTAATTTACTAATTCAGCCACATATTTTACATGTAATTACCATTTTATATTTTATAGCTTCAAGACAAGAGCCTCAAAAAATTATAATTTAAGCCTCCACAAACAACATCAGTTTTTATAACTTAGCGTGTAAAATAGATAAATCATATTCTTTTTTCGTGAAAATAGCCACTGTAAGGCTAGACGCGAGTGCACAGGACGACAGCGACCGGCCATTAGCATCAATCAGAGACCGCTATTTGATATCACTTTGTAACTAAAGACAGATTACGCTTACCGAACAAGAAAGTGAGGTTAAGAAAGCAAATACTAAACTTAAAATTGAGTACATTATAGACTCTCTAGAAGTGAATGTCGTGAATGTCGTCATAAATTTACAATTAATGAGAAATTACTCGTAACTCACATTTGGGTTAAGTATTTGCATTCTTGGTCTCACTTTTTTATTTGGTACCTGTCTTTAGTTCTATAATCTATATTACATGCATACATAATGTCACCGACCGAAATCTGTATGATGTCTATTAATTACAGAGGATACCTTATACTTGCAGGCAAGGCAATGTATGAAATAACGAGAGCATGGAAGGGTTGTTCGCTGCTTGCGAAGGTTAGATTAGGTTGGAACAGTTACCCTAACGCGTGAAGGCAAGCGAGCAAAGCGAGCATGCCGCTGCAGCGTTGCCCAGCGCAAGACCTATTTATTTTACACATTACCAGTGGACCAGCAGGTATTCTATGCAATCCCTAGAAAATTTGTACAATACTAGACATAGTATGAACAATCATATACTTATTCAAAACATTTCTTAAATTGCTTCGACGAGGCTTCTGGAGTCTGAGCCTCATTTCGAAGCTAAGTCTACACACCAAAGCCGCCGCCGGCCTTACCCGGCTTGGGCTTTGGTGTGTAGACAGCTTTAGGAATACCTGCCCCAGACTCCAGATGCCCCTTCGAAGCAATTTAAGAAATGTTTTGAATAAGTATATGATTGTTCATACTTTGTCTAGTACTGTACAAATTTTGCAGGCATTGTATCGAATATCTGATTATTAAGACTGCAGGTAACACATAATAATAAATAAAAGCATTTATGCCCGAAAATCTGTCTTATTTGCCCGTGTGAAACGGACAAGCAAGTCCGTTTCAGGACTCGCTTGTCCGTTTCCACCAGATTGTGACACCCCACAGAGTTGACTGAACGACGTGCCTTGCAAAGCAAGGAAACTCTCGCAAATCAAATGTTACAAAGTGGTCAACCATCCGAGCACCAGCAATAGCGGTAGTTGCTTACTGCAGTGATCGTTTACAAAAGACTGAGTTAGTGGCTACAAGTGGTCCTAGCTATTAAGGTAATATTAGTGGCCATAATTTGCTTTTTGGTGGCAATTTTACTTAACTTTGATGATCCATAAATGTTGGACGAGTTACATTTTAAACATGCTGAATTAGGAAATTAGAAGCTATGATATTAATAAATAATGTCCATTTTGATGCCATTTTTTAGCATTTTAGAAGCTTACTGTTTGAATGCATGTTACAAAATTAGATGCTTAAAAATAATCACGATGCTGAATTATATTAACAGTGGCTAATAGAGAAGTTAACTGGTGGCTATAACCTATAAATTCTGATGCTCATTAATTGTGGCCGACTTAATAATTTAGGGGGCAAAGTATTTTTCCGGAGGCTAAAAATGCTATTAAAAAGAAGGTCGTTTAATAAGCACCCTTATAATATTAGTGTAGAACATACATATACGTGTGTGTATAAGCGTATTGCTTTTGTAGTACGCTTTGTCAGAGGGGAAAGTCAATATTACGCCTCCCCTCCCGATAAAAATGATAGGTCGTATTGCTCTATGGTCCTGAACCTACCCTTAAACACCCGCAAATTGTCCTGCAGTTAACTAAATACAGTTGATTGAAACACCTGCCTTACATTTACAGTTTTAAGGTTTTAAATTGTATTAACTTTTAACCCATATATGCCCAGAACTTTTTTTGACTTCGATTTTTGTTATTTTCGGTAATGTTATTCGTAATAAGTTCCTATGAAGGTATTGAAAAGATTTTATTTTTTTATAATTCGTTAAGTAGGTATTTTGGAGGTGTTCGAAAACGAAACAATGGGCAAATATGCTACATTCGACATAGGTAAATAAAACAGCAATGTTATTTGATTAATAAATGTATGTATCTATGTATTATAAAATAAATGAAAATGAAAAGCAGTAAAACATTTTGAATGTAAGTTGACTTTACATTTTTGACAAAAAGTAACTGTAAGATTTTCACAGTAGACACATCGCAGTCTACTTGGTGCGCGGCAAATCATGTGCTCGGCATTATATTAGGTGCTTACACATCAAATTGGCGTTTTTTGTACTGGCCACTTTAATTACGATTTTCTCCTCTTTGGTAAGGAATTCCAAATTCAAATTTTCCCAGCTATTTACTCATGTATTTATCCTTCGATGACCGTCATTCATTTGTTTTTTTTCTGTTTGCGTCACTCATTTTACAAAATGGAAAACTTAAAATATCGCATTATTTACGAGTACGAGTTCCGCCGTGGCACTAGTGCTGCGGAAACGACTAGAAAGGTGAATGATGTGTATGGCGGTCATGTTGCAAAAGAAAACACAGTTCGTTTTTGGTTCCAACGTTTTCGTTCAGGAAATGTCGACCTGCAGAACAAGCCCCGTGGACGGCCTGAGACTCAAGTTGATAATGAAGTATTGAAGGCTATTGTGGAAGCGGATCCATCGCAAACCACGTCCGAGTTAGCTGCAGGCTGCGGTGTTAGTGATAAAACTGTTTTAATTCACTTGAAGCAAATTGGGAAGATTAAAAAGCTTGAAAGGTGGGTACCTCACGAATTGACTGAAGCAAACCGGCAAAAACGCGTCGACTGCTGCGTTACATTACTGAACCGGCACAATAATGAAGGTATTTTAAACCGAATCATTACCTGTGACGAAAAATGGATTCTTTACGATAATCGAAAGCGCTCAGCGCAATGGTTGGATCCTGGCCAGCCAGCCAAATCCTGCCCCAAGCGAAAATTAACCCCAGAAAAGTTACTTGTAAGCGTTTGGTGGACTAGTGCCGGTATTGTTCATTACAGTTTTCTCAAATCTGGCCAGACTATTACGGCTGATGTCTATTGTCAGCAATTGCAAACCATGATGGAAAAGCTAGCGGCTAAACAACCTAGGCTGGTCAATCGCTCCACGCCACTGCTGCTTCACGACAACGCTAGACCACACACTGCACAACAGACGGCTACCAAATTAGAAGAGCTTCAATTGGAATGTCTAAAACATCCTCCGTACTCCCCGGATCTTGCTCCAACAGATTACCATTTTTTTCGAAATTTGGACAACTTCTTGCAAGGGAAAAAATTCAACTCTGATGGGGCAGTCCAAATCGCCTTCACAGATTTTATTGATTCCCGTCCGACTGGTTTTTTTAGTAAAGGGATCAATGAACTACCTATGATATGGCAAAAATGCATAGAAAACAATGGTTCATACTTTGATTAATTAAATATATTATATTTAAAAATATTCGACTTTTTGTTCCTCCTATACAAAACGCCAATTTCATATGTAAGCACCTAATATTTTCGCACTGAAGTAGGTACGGTTGTCGTGATTCATTTGTTAGGCCCTGGACGCTGCTTATCGTTGCCGTACTTCTGAAGTAATGTTCTGGCAATGCTACGCCAAAATTCCAGCGTATCTACATTGCTTGAATAATTTCGAGCCAGAAGGGTAGCATTATTGATTGCAACATCTAACAACCAGAAGAGTATAGGCATACACCACTTATTACCCCTATTTGCTATACGATAGGCTCCAACATTGGCATCCAATCTATCTACACCTCCCATAAAACGATTAAATTGGAATACAATGTTGGGTTGTGGTACATTCCTTCCATTTCACACCCTTTGTTTTTGGGCAGCTGAAAATCTTCTTGCAGTTCGCATAGGTTTTCACTCTATTGTGTAGTGACAATAGAGTTACCACATTGTTATCATTCCAGCGCACAGCGCGAAATCCGCTGGTTAGGCCGAGTCGGCTATCATGGTTACCTCTCGGTACCTTCACCCATGGCCACCATGGCTCCATCCAATATCCATTACTCGTTGCTGATGCCAGGATTGCTCAGCTGATGCCAAAAGTAAGTAACTCAGCTGATGCCAGGAGATGTCTTGGAGGGTCGATGTAGAAGTCAGCACCTGTCGTCTCATCGTCCGAATCTAAATTATTGAGAAAATCAATGATTTCATTCGTAGTAAGCTAATTACTCCGTCTAAAACAAATAGAACTTATTTAGAGCAAGACTCGCCAGTATATTTGCCCGTTGTTTCGTTTTCGAAACACAAAAGTTGAGAGATCGATTTAGGTATTTATATATTAGAACATATTCAAGCAAAACACATCAATATATTGATAATAAATCTATATTTACTAAACCACAGTCAAAAGTACCTAGTATTACCAAAATAAATAATTACTTACTTCTTCTTGGAAAACGACATAATTTTTTGGCGAAGAACTACACGTTGCAACTTGCACTAGGTACCTATTATTGGAATCAAATGTCAACAGTAACCGGAGTTCTTCTTACAATTAATAGATAGTTTCATAAAGTTGCGGTAGAAGGCCTTTTTTTACATTTTAATACGAAAACCAATGTTCTGCGATGCTTTAACGACGGTAGTAACTCCTGTTTCGTTTTCGAATCACTGGGCATATATGGGTTAAACTTGTACTATGTTTTATGTATGTTTACTTATTTGGATACACGATATACCTTCGTGAAGGAAACCCAGGCAAAGATTTAGGTAAGTATACTTAAGATTTACACTTTTATGTTTAAACCCCGAGAGGAAAACGCGGGTTTAAAAAACCACCGGCAAGAATCTATCAATGTAATAATGAAATGATTTCATTGCTATTTCGGTTTCTTTTTTAAATTTTAATAAACTTCGATAACAGGCTAAGGTTAGAAATCCTTAGATGAAAAATATTCTTTTAAAAAAAGGATCTAGTAGAGGGGCTCGTCTTTAGCAGTCATTAGGTGATTACAGTCACGCGCCGCAGATATCCCAGGAATTCATTCGCGTCCCAAAGAGAAACTACACAAGTAGCGGTTTAAACGCTGCGTTTTTGTACTTAGCTTCAAGTCGTCTTTCAGGCACAGGGCGAAAACTCCATACAAATTAGTGATGTACAAGCCTCGAGGCGTCAGAGTCCCTTTACCCAGAGCTCGGTGTCATTTACAGGGCTCGCCTCGTTTGTATGGCGCTCGACGACTCGGGAGTCTTTTTCAGAGCTCGAGCTTTTTTGAAGCCTCGAGACCTTTTTGAAGGCTCGAGCCCTTTTTAAGGCTCGAACTCTATTGAAGGCTCGAGCCCTTTTAAAGGCTCGAGCTCTATTGAAGGCTCGAGCCCTTTTGAAGGCTCGAGCTCCATTGAAGGTTCCAATCCAGCATACAAGTAGGGAGCGTTAGCATTGGCATCGAACCCCTCGATGAGTTTCTGGGGCTCATAATCGATAGGTAGCCGATGGAACTCCAAAAATTAGCGTTTCATATTTTAAGTATACTGGTTACAAGTGTGCCAAGCGAACAGTCTTTTTTTGTATCCATTAATAACGAAGAAAAGAACACCTTACACCGTACCGAACAACGTAGCACCTCATTCAATATACTATCAGTTTGCCATCAAACTTAAACTTAAGCGCAACTATAATGTGACTTTTTTTAATAAATAATACCTGCCAAGATATTGAGTTTTGAAGTCCTAATTATTAAAGATATTAATTTATTACTAATGTAGTACAACATTAATTTGAGCTTTTATTGAAGACTCGAGTTCTTTTTGAAGGCTCGAGCTCTTTTGAAGACTCGAGTTCTTTTTGAAGGATTGAGCTCTTTTGAAGGCTCGAGCTCTTTTGAAGGCTCGAGGCATGGCTCATAAAAGGCGCGGCTCGGCTAGGCTCGGGACTTTGAGCTTACCGAGCTCACTGAGTCTTGCCATTCCGCCTCGAGGCTTCAGAAATAAGACTAGACGCCTCAAGGCTTGTACACTATTACAAATGATTCGTTTTTAATTCTGTTAACTATGCTAAAAACACCCTATATTTGTACAGAGCTTAAATGTGTGTGTGACCGATAAGGCTAAGCAAATGTTCCCTCAAAACACCCGCCAACTATAATGACAGCTGTACTGCTGGACTGGCGGGGGTGGGGAAGCCTGGTCAGTGAGGGGCAGGGAATTGCCTATCTGTATGTAATACTATTATATTATCTTTGTTCCAGGTACTGCACCATGATTTTTCTGTTATGAAATACCTATTTACATATATGATTTTTGGTCAATTCACCTGTCCTTTCTAACTTTTAAACTTTCACGTGGCACGATATAAATATACTTAAACAAACACAGATATTTACGCGATCGTCCGTACATCGATCACTCTCTCGTCTTCTACCTACAGTACAGTACATTCTTGAGACACAGAAATCTGCTGTGCAGAGCGATTTCACGGCATCCCTGATTCTTATTTTGACTAAGGTAAATGCAGGTATTACCGACCCTGTTAAGACAATTTTAAAATTGATGATAGTTATTAAGAATTTTGATTGAGTTCACACCCAATGTTTTAATTTTATATGAAACTTTAGCTTGTCTAGTTTATGTTTAAAACCCTAAATTGCCCTTAAATACAATACTAATAAAATAAAAAAATAATTAAGTGATCAAGTCCATTGTTTGTATTACCGACCCATACGAAAGGCTATGAAGCTATTTACCGATTTTTATGAACCTATTACCGACTGTTAAAAACAAGAAGAATGTATAGGCAGGTATTTTGTTTAATTAAGAAGAAACACATTAAGGTGTTTTTGCAGAAAATCATGTAGGTTTGCTCTAAGTCCTTTCATACTACCTTTCATGCACTTTCATATTATACTTCATAGGAAAAGTCACTTAGATACTCTGGTCAATGCTATTTGACTAAGACATTATGTTGTAAAAGAGCTTTTATGGTTTTTTTTATCTTCAAAATATTGTTTGGATAATAAGCTAATATTTCATTAAACTAGTGCTATGTTACATAAACGACCAGGATTTGTATAGAATCGGCAATAGCTTCCCGTACTTGCTATCACCGACTCATATAGATCGGTAATAGTCGATATAATACATAATTACGAAATTGTATGGCCGACTCATAAAAAGTAGATTATATGTATTTATTTGATTTTTGTAGCCATAGCAGAGATTTTAAATAAATAGTGTAGCAAATAATATTAATTAATACAAACATTGTAATGCAATAAAAAGTAATTTTATAATGCTCCTTTATAATGACAATGAATGATTAAAGTTGTATTTCGTAGTAAACAAAAAACGATTAAATAAGAAAACTAGACCAAATAGTATAGATCGGTAATTGTGTGTTACAAAGGCTGACTGTATTAGATTAAGATGTCATATTAAAATAATTGCTTTATTGTCACATATAGACGAGAAAGAGGTAAAACAAAATTTAATATGCATCGCAAACACCGGCCCATGAGTCGGCAATAGCTGCTACTATTAAAATAATTGAAGGTATTACCGCTTTAATTAAATGTGAAGTTTTATAATATTTAATTAATCAAACTTTATGAAATACTGTAAGAAATTAAGACCTCACATCTAAATGAAAACATTCAATAATACAGAACAATCATAGGTTTCATACAATTCTTTAAAAACTGTTAAACAAAGTTTTGGTGTGCTTATCTGTAAGATTAAGGATTTGTACCACACGATCGGCAAGTTTACTATCGTCATAGAAACAAACGAATTTCGTCTCTTTCCCGGAATGCCACGCACACTAACGTAAGTATTTGCGACACTCAATGAACAAATGTGCGTATTTCGTCAAATGTCTCTAGCATAAACTGTTCCAGTAACGTAAAAATTGCAGGTTAATGAAATGGATCGGTAATACCTGCGAATTTTCGATGGGTCGTTAATAGTTGCGTTTACCTTAGTCATAATCTCTGGGACCAGAACGCTTTACGAGACGCACAACAATCATGACTTCATTACATAGTATAAAACAAAGTCGCTTTTTCTGTCCCTATGTCCCTTTGTATGCTTAAATCTTTGAAACTACGCAACGGATTTTGATGCGGTTTTTTTTAATAGATAGAGTGATTCAAGAGGAAGGTTTATATGTATAATAACTTCCATTAAATAGTGGAGTAATACTGTATACCCGTGCGAAGCCGGAGCGGGCCGCTAGTATTTAATAAGTCATTGACATCATGGAAGATTTTGAATGCCTTCGGGGGAAACCAAGTAGGTATATATATAATGATAAAACGTTGTTTAAAAACCGCAAGTGTTGCAACTCCCCTTATCACGCGACGGTGAGATCGTGGGTATTTTGCGGCTATTCCAATTATACGTCTTATGAAATAGCAGGCGACGGTGTCGGTTTCACTAGGACCCGCAATATCGATGCCGATGCGATAGGCGATTGGAATTTTTGTTAGATTACAAGTGTGTCATAAGCGGAGCGGGTAGCGGCAAGTTCCAAGATTACCGCGTCGCCGTCGTAGTAATACCATTAAGTAAAAGCACGGGCGGAAACTCCATACAAATGATTCGTCTTCATTTCTGTCACGTACACTAAAAAACACGTTATGTTTGTAGAGAGCTTGAATGTGTGTGTGTGACCACTAAGGTAACAAACGTTTCCTCAAAATAACTTCGAACTATAATGACAGCTGTTACGGGCGTGGGGAAGCTTGCTCAGTGAGGGGCAGGGAATTGCCTATCTGTATGTAATACTATTAAATTATCTTTGGTAAAAGAAGCACCAAATTTCAGATCAAAAGCACCTGTGAATTTCAGTGCAATCCGATTAAATTATTCGGGAAGTGATAAATATATAGATAAGAACCATCTCGATCACATCGGCTGTCGAACAAAAAAACACCGCATCAAAATTGATTCATCCATTAGCTATGTTGGCACAGACAGACATAAATAGATCCACAGATAGAAGGGGTTTAAATTAATTATAACTAGACATTCCTTATACAACGCCTTCTGGTCTCAAGAGGCAAACCCAAAAAGTCGAGCCTTGACAAAGGAGAACCTTGAGAAAAGCTAACACAGTTTAATCTATCCCTGTATCAAATTTCAGCCAGATCCATTCAGTCGTTAGGACGTGAACGAGTAACAAATATTCTGAATTATATACTTACATCTACCAATACCTAAATTTCTTATATAGGTACCCAAATATTTTTTTATTACTATGTTGATTATAGTTTTTTAGTCTTCCGTACCCGAAGGGTTAAAAACCGGACCCTATTACTGAGACTTCACTGTCTGTATGTCTGTCTGTCCCGAGGCTCGTGAACGGTGTAACGGTGATAACTAGAAATCTGTAATTTTCACAGATTATGTATTTCTGTTGCCGCTATAAAGAATAGGTACTAAAACAATAATATTTAAGGGGGACTCCCATGCAACTAACGTGATGTTTTTCCCTTTTTTTTGGTACGTAACCCTCCGTGCGGGAGACTGATTCGTACTTGACTGGCATTTTTATTTTTTACTAATAATGTTCATCCCCGCTCCGCCCGTGAGTGAAACACCCTCCTGAGGCACATCACGCGCTCCGAGCTGCGAAGAATGAGAGATATAACTGCTAGATGAAGGTTTTTAAATTCACGTCAAGGGCTCTCACCGGAAGGACATCTCATTTATTAAAATTTTTCATTACTTAACGGTAGGTATTCTTTTGAAATCATATCGTCGCCTATTGAGTAGAAATATTTGATGAATTCGTTTTGTATTTGAAGATATTTGAGTAATTAAACCAACTGTCTATTCAGCAAATAGAGAAAAGCATTTTACTGATGTCATGCCCTAAAGTAAATAGATAATCCTGGATGGAGCACGTAATACAGCGATTATCCTACTTTTTTTAATAATTAAGTTAATCATAAACACTATCACGTATTTTTTTTTAACGTGAGGGAAAATCTTGGGAAAATCCATCATGGATGCTATGCCGGACTCCAACCGACTAAAAATCCTCACATAACGCCCAACAGCCTATGGTTGGGAGCCTCGGGTAAGCCCTCGGAAGGATGTCCCAGGACTCCCATCCCAACAGACCTACGGCCACCACTGCGGCCTCGCCCGGGGGTGGTTCGGGTGCTATCCCGCGTCTTTGGGGGGTTTCGGGTGTGATCCCGCTTCTAAGGGGGAACTCCTCACGTCACACTGCCGGTATGGGCCTGCTTCTGTAAGGACAGTGAGCAGCCCTCTTACCTTCCTCAGGCTTCCGGTCATGGAGGCATAGTCTTCGGCGAAGACACGTCCCGTCACGGGAGAGTTCTCTCCCGTTCCCACCCCGCCGCCGCCGCCTCTTTCCCGAACATGGCCTGCTCGCAGAAAGAGGCGGTGCAGTCCCACTTACTCCGGCTGGAGATCATGGCTCACACCATGGTCTCGAGCGAGAGACCTACCGAACCTACCGTGCCCGGTAAGTATCTGTGACAACCGGTAGGAGAGAGTAGCGTGTCTCCTCTCCAGCCACTCGTCCATGACCAGTCTGACGGCCGCGATTGTGGCGAATCTCCCCTTTGGTAGCTCAAGTCGCACCTTTCATGTCTACACGGTTTCCTGGTGGAGCAGAGTCGCTAGGCCTCGATTTCTCGAAACGCAGGCCTTTGGCCCCGCTCCAGCGCCTCTTTACACCATCTAAACAGTGACGCAAGGGCTATCGCTTCCAAGTCCCTTGGAGGAGTCCCGGCTAGGACACATGCCGCCTCACCTGAGATCGTGTGGTGTCCCCTTATCACCCTGACGGCCATCGCCTTCTGCGGGCTCAGCAATCTAGCCACGTTGCTGGCCGTCAGGATCTCTGCCTATACGGGGGTAACTAATAACCTCTTGCGAATCATTTCAACACATCATTTTCATAATTGTACTTTCCTTTCCTACAACACCACATAATTTGACTATGTCGCTTCAGTTTTCATGACTTTATTTCGACTGTGGGTATTATAGAGCTCGATTTGACAGTCATCCTATCAGAAACCCTCAAAATTAATAGATAGAATAAATAAAAAAAAACCGACTTCAAACAAAAACTAAAAAATGAAAAATAAAATTAACTTAGCACAAAGTAATGGGTAAGTATATTTAGATTTATCAGATTCTGATAAATCTTATTCTGGAAAATCTAAATATACTTACCCATTACTTTGTGCTAAGTTAATTTTATTTTTCATTTTTTAGTTTTTGTTTGAAGTCGGTTTTTTTTTTGTTAATTTTTTTTTCATGATGTTTAGTGACGGGTAGACTGAAAATATATTGTTCTAGGGGTATTGTTCTCCCCAATACAAATTAATCAAGCCCAAACACAAGGTAGGTGCTGTAAATCGTTAAGGAATTCCCTCGATTCGAAGGATTTCTTCGAGAACCTCCTCTTTTTTTGGAAGTCGGTTAAAAATACAGGAGTATTACTTTTTTGGAGTTCTGTACCCGAAGGGTAAAAACGGGACCCTTTTCATGAGACTTTGCCGTTCGTCGAACTGTACGTCACGAGGCTGGATCTCAGGAACCATGATAGCAAGATAGCTGAAATTTTCACAGATGATGTATTTCTGTTGCCGCTATAACAACAAATACTAAAATCAGAAAAGATAAAAGAGGGTATTGAGGGGGGCCTCCGATACAACTACTGTTATTTTTTACCGATTTTAGACCGTCTCTATAAAATAGATTGCAGAGGGGCTTATGGCGAGAATTGTGTCTGTAGCCTGTGACTCTATTGCATTAAACTACGTCACTAGGGCATGTGGATCATCTGTTCAAAGTTTTAAATAAAACAAAAATGAAAACGTAATCGGATTGAACTTTCACTTTCGCAATAAACGTTTTAGAGAGGGGCAGTCGGGTGAGACCGTCTCACGGCTTCTTGTTTGATAATAAAAAGAGGAATGATAGAACTTAGTAGAACATTTAACAGAATTCTCTATGTCTTTTTTCCACTCTGGCCATATGACATGACTATGACTATGACATTGACATTCAAATTGTTATAAAACCCCTGAAGCACTGATCTGTATTATTACCACTGGATTGGCTGTCTCATACAACTAACAGCGAATTATTTGTGCCGATTTGAAACGCCTCTAGAGTTGGTTCAAGGAACTAAATCTGACGTATCATGCAAATGACTTCCCGTATCGCGCCGGGAATTACGAATTATTTTGTAATTTAAGGACTTTTGTGCAGTTTAGTGAGGATTAGTGTGGTTACAAAAAAGCAATAGACATGGTGAAATGTGTGTTTTGCAAAATTAGCTTCAAAAAAGGGAGCAACAATAGATTTCACAGGTAAGTTGATTTTTTGTAATTTTTATCATTAAATCAGGCTGGCCTTCATGTAAAATGCTTGATTATTTACAAAATATGTATAAGAATAATATATAGGTGAGATTAAATTATTTTTAAGCACAAAAATAGGATTTTAATTTCGTTTAGTGATGTCCATGTTGTCGTATCGATAAACTTGATCATGGTCTGATGTGATCGAAAACTTTTCTTTATCTATAATACTTATAATAAAACTGTAGAGGGTCGGGAGTCTGTACATGGAAGATATTTTGAAAATTTAAAGTGTAGGGCGTTCTCTAATCGATACTGAAGCCGAAAATGTAATTTAAAATTTTCATGTCTGTCTGTCTGTCTGTCTGTCTGTCTGTCTGTCTGTCTGTATCCCGACTAAGTATCACGCCGAAACTACTGAACCGATTTAAATGATACTTTGTACGATCTAAGCTTATAGTCCGAGGAAGGTTCTTAGATACTTTTGATCCCGATATTTTGCGCGGTTCCTTCAGGAGAGGGGATGAAAGGCAAAATAGGTTTTTGGCTATAACTTCTCACTGCGTGATTTGATTTCAAATATTTGTTTGGTGTCTGAAAGGGAGTACTTTAAGCATTATTCCATACAATTTTCAATATTGAGGGTTATGTAGTTCAGAAATTAGGGGCATCTCAACTTTCGGTAAATCTAGAATTCAACGTTTCTTTTGAAAGTGAGTCTAAACGGGCGTGTTGGCTTAATCATAAAAGAGCTTAATGATTAAGGCTATTGTAAAATAATTCAGTCCGCGCCGAAGGCGTGGACTGAATTGTTTTAGAATCGACTTAATCTTTAAGCTCTTTTATGATTAAGCAAACAGGGCCGTTTCACACGGTGCATGACGAGTCTGATGAAGAATTACCTCTCCTTTCGTGCACATTATGTGACGTAAACGAAGTTGCGAGGGCCAGCTAGTAAGAAATATGTCTAATAATGCTATCATTTTACATAACATATGGTCACACCTTCATCCCTGAAGGGGTAGACAGAGACATACTATATGCCCACATTTCACCATTTTAGAATTTGTCCCACGTAACAATTGGTGAGCCGTATTGCCGTGTTGTGATGGACAGGCGCAGGTTGTGACTGCCCGCTGTTGAAATTTTCAGACGCCCAAAAAGGCCTTCGAACGTTCGAACTCCTGGCGGAAAAGTGTCGATTTTTTAAATTCTAGATATGCAGAAAATTAGCGTAAGAGTCCGTGTAAATGTGTATCGTAAATAGAAATTTGTGTATTCAGCCATTGTGAAGATATTCTTGAAAAACTGATTCCGCCAGGAGTACGTTCGAAACGTCAGCCCAGCGGAACTTTTTCTTTTTTAGCAAAAAGAAAAGGCTCATTAGGTAGCTTGGTGCGAGCTGTAAATGTGTATGTACAAATGAAATTTGTGTATCATGATATCACGGAGTAATTCAGGTTTCCGCTGGGAGTACGTTTGACGATATCGTAATTATCATATACAGAGACTTGGTACAGTGTTGAGTTTACTCATGTACGTTGCTATGAATTTGCTTATAATTTGTGTAAAAGCAGAAATAGAAAATAACGTCCCACTCAAAAGATATAGACATATAGGTAAAATCAGGTTATTAACCTCTAGTGCCTAAAATAGGAACCTTACAGCCAAACTTGTAACGTTAATTTGTATCTAATCAAAGTCTACACTCTTCAACCTAGTTTCATTAATATCTTCTTAGTAATTACAGTGTAATCACAAAATTTGCCGCAATCAGCCCATTGTTTTATATGACCTTTGTTGTCAATGTTCTTAGAAAATAAACACAACAAACTATATTGCAATATTTTGTGTATTTATTCAACTACTCAAATTTAAAAATTCAGCTCATTACATTCAGTATTTAACAAAATATAAGAAAAATACCATCTACAGCCGGAATTGATGAAAAACACGAGTAAACCAACCAAATTGAAATGACGTCAAAAAGCGGCCGCGCAGTACATAGAGCTACGTCTTTAAATTGCCAGTATTGTACGTTCATTTAGTTTGACATCGTGTACTATCGCTTAAAAAATAGCTTAGGATAAAAACGGGACTTTATTTATGTCCGTCTGTCTTTCTATCTGTCCGGCACGAGGCTGTAGGTATCTAAAATAAAGCAAATAAACATAAGCAAAATCACATGGGGCAAATTCTAAAAAGGAGAAATGTGGGCATATAATATACCTCTGCCTGCCTCTCCTGAGATAAATTCATGCAATCCTCCTATTTCCTTTCTATTTCCAAACATCCCAAACAGTTCACTTTTTCGTGTTCTGTAGTTGCTTTCGATATCAGTAGTAAAGAGTCACGATTAAGGAAGTGGGGCTACTTGATGTTTGGGTGGATGTTTGGTCTTACTGAGTACCATGATGACCAGATGGGTTGGTACAGATTCGTTTATAATTTTTCTTTTCTATGCACCATGGTTTCATCCATTAGTCAGAACTCAGAAGGTGCACTCTTACGCGATGTCGGGTTCTACTTAAGTACGTAAAAGTGGGCACTTAGATTACCCTTTTTTTAACATGACGGAAAATCCCTCATGGATGCTATGCTGGACTCCTACCGACTAAATAAACTCACGTAACGCCCAACAGCTTACGGTTGGGAGCCCCGGGTAAGCCCTCGGAAGGCTTTCCCAGGACTCACAACAGACCTACGGCTACCACTGCGACCTCGCCTTGGGGGTGGTTCGGGTACTATCCCGCGTCTTTGGGGGGTTTTCGGGTGTGATTCCGCTTCTTTGGGGGGGAGGGGGCGTGCGTGAATCCCTCACGTCACGCTGCCGCCATGGGCCTGCTTCTGTAAGGACGGTGAGCAGCCCACACCTAGAGTACCTGCTTATTAAAAATTATCTTATATATAATTTTTTTACTCTAGCTTTCTTATGTAAGTAGTATTTATCAGTTTCTCTCAAATTTACGATTCTGTAGGTTTAGGTATTTCTGCATTTTCACTCACAAATCCACATTTTGACATATTGAGACTAGAGACTAGAAGAAACGGGTTTTTAAATTAACATGCTCCAGAATTTTTATTTACTTATATAAAAACAGGTCAAGTACGACTCGAACTCGCGCTTGAAGGGTGCCATACTAAAAAAACAGCAAAAATCACGTTTTTTTTAATGGTAGCCCCCCTTAATCCGCCTTTTGTCTAATTTAAGTATTTGTTGTTATAGCGTCAACCAAAATACATCATCTGTGAAAATTTCAGCCGTTTAGTTGTCACGGTTCCCGAGAAAGTCTCATGTTGGACAGACAGACAGACAAGCGGACTGCGAAGTCTCATGAATAGGGTCCCATTTTTTTATATTTTGGGTTCGGAACCCTAAAAACTGTGTGGCCAGTTTTACCAACAGCCATCAATCAACAGTATAAATAAGGTTTGTAATCTAGAAGACACCTAATGACTTTCTTCAAAAAAGTCTTACAGACTAAGGCTGAGGCCGCACTTGCTGTTACTGCGGTTTTATTCCAAATAAAAACGCACCTAGAAAGACCCAGAACCTACCATTGACGATCCTTCCGTTTGGACGCATAGTATCAGTTCAAGCTATGTAGTCGAATGGTACGGAATAAAATAATTCCTCCTCTCGGTCCTCGGTCCTAGGTTCGATTCCTGGGTCAGAACAAATATTTGTGTGTGATACACAAATGTTCTGGAGTTTGTGTTTTATGTACTTGCTATGAAATAAATTATATTAAAATATATCTACCAAACCTCTCTCTCGCTTTCACGTGACGCTAACAAATTGTTAAATAGGTACTACATTTTAAAAATAAAATAAAACTTGCAATATAACTTTTACATCTGCATTTATTTGAGCAGAGTTATACCCTAGCTAAGCGATCAGTATAAATGTAGAGAGCTCACAATAATCTCACACGCCTATGGCGGAGGCCAGGCCTAGTCAGCAAGCTAGTGTCAAAGAGTCTGAGATGATGAAGATGTGTATATATTATGTACGAATCATTAGTACCTACTTAATAAAAAAATACTAATATTTTACAAGACTTTTGTATCTACCTGTACTAAATTAAAACTGATGCTATGCTACAAATTTAGAAATGTACCTTCATGTACTGCGCGGCCGCTTTTTGACGTCATTTCAATTTGGTTGGTTTACTCGTGTTTTCCATCGATTCCGGCTGTAGATGGTATTTTTCTTATATTTTGTTAAATACTGAATGTAATGAGCTGAATTTTTAAATTTAAGTAGTTGAATAAATACACAAAATATTGCAATATAGTTTGTTGTGTTTATTTTCTAAAAACATTGACAACAAAGGTCATATAAAACAATGGGCTTATTGCGGCAAATTTTGTGATTACTCTGTAATTACTAAGAAGATATTAATGAAACTCGGTTGAAGAGTGTAGACTTTGATTAGATGCAAATTAACGTCACAAGTTTGGCTGTAAGGTTCCTATTTTAGGCACTAGAGG
The DNA here is from genome assembly GCA_933228765.1 of Miltochrista miniata. Classification (NCBI taxonomy): domain Eukaryota; kingdom Metazoa; phylum Arthropoda; class Insecta; order Lepidoptera; family Erebidae; genus Miltochrista; species Miltochrista miniata. The sequence goes on from OW121769.1 coordinate 13,334,096, forward strand.
TTAATAACCTGATTTTACGTATATGTCTATATCTTTTGAGTGGGACATTATTTTCTATTTCTGCTTTTACACAAATTATAAGCAAATTCATAGCAACGTACATGAGTAAACTCAACACTGTACCAGGTCTCTGTATATGATAATTACGATATCGTCAAACGTACTCCCAGCGGAAACCTGAATTACTCCGTGATATCATGATACACAAATTTCATTTGTACATACACATTTACAGCTCGCACCAAGCTACCTAATGAGCCTTTTCTTTTTGCAAAAAAAGAAAAAGTTCCGCTGGGCTGACGTTTCGAACGTACTCCTGGCGGAATCAGTTTTTCAAGAATATCTTCACAATGGCTGGATACACAAATTTCTATTTACGATACACATTTACATGGACTCTTACGCTAATTTTCTGCATATCTAGAATTTAAAAAATCGACACTTTTCCGCCAGGAGTACGCACACCCTTCAACATGGCTTAACGACTGCCATTTTACTGACAACCGGGACCAACTGATTAACGTGCCTTCCGACGAACGGAAACGCTCAAATAAATGTGACAAAGTGGTCACCAGAATGGTCACCCATCCAAGGACTGGCCATAGTGAAAGTTGCTTACTGCAGTGATTATTTACAGAACACTGAGTCCGCGGGGCCACGAGCCCTTCATCAATATATAATAATGGTATCAACCAAACAAAATCTTATTAGTAATATTTATTTAACTTATTTTCTGACATTAACTTGTGTGGGTAATACTTACTACATATTTTTTTTACTCTATTGATGTATGTTTATTTTATTGCAGATTTCTAACTGATCCAAAAATCAGAAGTGCATGGCTTGGCAACATGGGAGCCCATAACTGGACTCGAAATTCAAGCGATCTTCTGTGTTCTAATCATTTTGATGTTAAATGTTATTATAAGCATTACACAAGAACTTCCCGGTTAATAAATAGTATACCGTCCGCTAGTGTACCATAGTTTTACAATAAAGTGTAAAATAAATAAATGATTATTAAAATCACGTTTAATTTTATTTTTATCAACACATAACTCCCTTTCTATTTCTATGGCGCATGATATATATATATACGCTCACTTCGTGGTGAAATGAACAATGATAAATGCATCAAATTAACTGAAGTATATGAAAGCACTTATGGGATCGATGTTCACCGCACAATGATCTTTGTCTGTCTGCCTTTTATTCTTTTTGTAAGGATTCATTATTACTAAAGTTGCAGCGAATTGGCATACGTCACCCATGGTAGCTAGTAAGAAACTATAGAAATTCGTTGCTCAGCTGGAGGCACGCTGCCGAGTTGCTGATTAATTTGGCCCAAGTGGAGATGCATGTAATTTCCCCAGCACGCGGCACGCTCAGATTGAGGCAGCTCGCTCCGCGGCTGCTCAAATGGAGATGCGCCTTAATACCTCTCTCAATCTCTTCAACAAAAGTAATATTTTCCTGCAATTTTGCGTCACGAGTATGCCAAATTGCAGGTAAATATTATTTCATTTAGGTAGGTAAACTAGACACCAACTTAAACCACCCTTATTAAGAGCAATATTCATTAAAGCGTCGATAGCTTAGTGGTTAAGAAGACTGACTGTCTTGCGATCGAGAAGACCCGCATTCGAATCCTGGCCACTCCTAGCACAAGCAATTTAGCTTAGTTAAAGGGAATATTCGTAATTTCCGTTGGTAATTTTCTTATAAACAAATTAGAAACAAAATTAATATTAAAATATACATACTAAAAATGTTTTCATTTCAAATTAAATCTATCGATACGCGTCAGTTCCAGAAAGTTTGGCACATCACTAATTTTAGTTCTGTGAACCAGCGCTGCTGATTTCAGCGCCACAATGGCGAGAATTAAGTAGGCATAACTTTAGTTTGACAGCCACCTATCCAGTGTGGTATTAATACAGATCAGTGCCCTGAAGGGTGTATCATTTTTGTATTTTTTATCTTTTAACGAATTATATCCATCAAGTATGTAATGTTAAAACTAGTAGTTCTTTGTATTATAGTATTATTAGTATTGAAGGTATAAAATGAAAGCACATTTTTTGGGAAACATCTAGAAAATTCGTAGGTCTACTATCTACAGATAACATGTATTGTGATTTGATCTGTTTATTGTGGGACTACGGTGCAACTCACTCACGTTCATAGCACTGCAGCCCCTAAAACCACACAACGCCTTACAACTGTTTACCGCCAGGTGTCCCGGGCAAGCCCTCGGAAGGATGTCCCAGGGCTCCCGGCAGACTATAGCCAAGGTCTGTTGGGAATCCTGGGGTCAACCTTTCGAGGGCTTACCCGGGACTCCCAACCGTAGGCCTTAGGTAGGGAACGCGTGGTTTTTAGTCAGTAGAGTCCGACATAGAGTCTGCCTCTGTGGCGCAGTCGGTAGTGATACCGCCTGCGGTGCTGGAGGTCGTGGGTTCGATTCCCACCGGAGGCAAGTATTTGTGTGACCCATAAATGTTTGTCTCAAGAGTCTGGGTGTTTCTATGTATAATATGTATGTATTTAAAAGTATATAAGTATTAATATCAGTGGTCTGATACCCATAACACAAGCAGGTTATTCCTAGCTTACTTTGGGATCAAATAGCGTTGTGTGAAATGTCGGTGAATAGCATTCATGTAGGATTTTCCCCTGACGTTAAAAACAAGTATAATAATAACTAACAACCAATAGTAAAACCATAAAAAAATGTTTAAGGGATGCCCCCTTACTTACATACAACAAATACTTATATCTTTGCCGTTTCTTGGTACGGACCTTCCGTGCGCGAATACGCCTCGCTTATATATTTACATAATTGTACTTACCTTTCCTACAACCACAGGGCAGAAACTCCATACAGAAATGTTCGTTTTCACCCACACTAATATACACGTAATGTGAATGCTTGAACCAAGCTTGAATGTATGTGTGAATATACTAGGGACACTAGCTATGGAAACAAAATAATAAGGAACAGAACGCAATCTCATGTATGTAGGTACTTTTTTTCAAATTTACCCTGGGCTAAGCACAAATTAAACCAAAGCAATAGCACAAAGTACGTAGGTAGTAATACGTAATGCAACGCAATGACACTCTCTCAAGTACTTACTGTCACGGCAATAGACACTTAAATTTTGGTGGGGGGATGGGGAAGCTTACTCAGTGGGAGGCAGGGAGTTGCCGATCTGTATGTAATACTATTATATCATTTTTGCTACAACACCACATAATTTGACCATGTCGCTTCAGTTTTCATGACTTTATTTCGACTGTATAGAGCGTATAGAGCTCGATTTGATAGTCATTCTATCAGAAACCCTCAAAATTAAGAGATAGAATAAATATAAATACAGGAGTAATACTTTTTTAGACTTCTGTATCCGAAGGGTAAAAGCGGGACCCTATTCATGAGACTTAGCCGTCCGTCGAACTGTATGTCACGAGGCTGGATCTCAGGAACCATGATATTCATATTCATTCATATTCATATCTTTATTGCCAACCAAGTGTACATATAAAGGTCTTAGTATAATATAACTAGCGGTACCCTGCCACGCTTCGCTGTGACTTTTTTATGGTGGTTTTATGTACCTATGAGAAATGAGTAACAAACTAAATGATGGGTACATTTAAAAAAAAATGTGTGCGTGTACTATTGTACACACGTAAGATGTGAAACTTCTTCATGACCTTATTTTTCGAAAGAAATATCATGAAATATACATAGGAGTTAGTAGTAGTCCAAAAGTTCAAAAGTTCAAAAGTCCAAAGTCAAAAAGTCAAAAAGTCCAAAAGTCCAATAGTCCAATAGTCCAATAGTCCAAGAGTCCAAAAGTCCAAAGTCCAAAACTACAAAGTCTAAAAGTCTAAAATTCTAAACGTCCAAAACTCCAAAACTCCAAAACTCCAAAACTCCAAAACTCCAAAACTCTAAAACTCTAAAACTCTAAAACTCTAAAACTCTAAAACTCTAAAACTCTAAAACTCCAAAACTCCAAAACTCCATCTCCAAAAGTCCAAAATGTCAAACGCCCAAAACTCGAAAAGTCCAAAAGTACAAAAGTCCAAAAGTCCAAAAGTCCAATAGTCCAAAAGTCCAAAGTCCAAAACTCCATAACTCCATAACTCCATAACTCCAAAACTCCAAAACTCCAAAATTCCAAAAGTCTAAAGTCCAAAACTCCAAAATTCCGAATGTCCAAAAAGTTCAAAAATAACATGCAAAACATATCTGATCTCTTTATTAGGTATAGGTAAGTACTCTCTTTTATTATTCTGAATGCAAGGAGGCCGCAATCAAACTTCTCTTAAAAAACATCAATCTGGCAGGTACCTTCTAAATAGGTTGTTTATAATATTTTGTTCTTAAGCTGGCAGAATATAATTTAAAAAAAAACGACCAACGCCATCTATTGGTAAAATCACTTTTTAAAGCTATTTTATTCTTATTGCTGTTATGATAAAAGTGTATAAAGTAGCCTAAAACCATCTCTGAATCTTTTTGTATATCGTGTCCAATTTTGAGCTCAATCGATTCAGTAAATTTTGAGTTTTTAATAGATACACAAACGCACACAACATTTTTATATATATAGAAGAAAGAAGAAGAAGAAGATAGATTATATAAAATGTATACCGTCCTGATCTTGTGCTGCTGTTAAACACACTTACATAACTTATAATGTTTATTAAATACATATTTTACATAGAAAAAATAGATAGCTAGATGTTAGAAAACTCTTTGGTTTGCAATGATGCAATGATAGGTACTTTTTGCTTGTTACAGTTTTTCTTTTTAATTGTCTTGTCAAAGATGTCGATAATAAAATACAATATTAATTCTGTATAAAACTACAATTTTATTTCTCACAAAATGCTTAGGCTAAACATATAATATCTAGTCCTATATATTATTTTTCATCAGGTTATGGTCCTTTAATTTTCTTTAATAAGTGTTTTGTGAACCTTAATAATCACATATAGTGAAAAAATTGTGACATTTGTCATCATGGAAAATTCTTCCGCATCTTCCAATAATGGAATTGTAAGTACTTCGCATATAGCGATAGACAAATTAGATGGTGTTTCCAACTACCAAAAATGGAAATTCCAAATGAAATTACTCCTAATAGATCATTGCTTATGGGAATATGTTGAGGATTCTAAGCATGCCGATAAAGACCATATGAGGGATCAGCGGGCATATGCCAAAATCTGCTTGAATATACAAACAAATTGCTATCCTCATGTCAAGAATGCAAAAACTGCGGCAGAAGCTTGGAGAAATTTAAAAGCTGCTTATGAGAACATAGGTATTAGTAGGCGATTGACGCTGAAAAGACAGCTTTCCCAAATTAAATACACTGATCACAAAAATATGGATCAATATTTAGGAAATATTATTTCCGTTACTCAAGAATTGGCTGACATTGGATGTGTAATACAGGATGATGAATTAGCAGAACTAATGCTCATAGGACTACCAAAGGAATTTGACGCTCTCATCATGGCTATGGAAGCAACGAATACGAAATTAACATCTGAATTTGTGAAGTGTCAGTTGATACAAACTGAATTTAAAAGAGAAATATGTTCTGCATCATCACAACCATCTGAAAATATTCTTGTTGCCAAGAATAAATTCATTCCGATTTGTCATAATTGTCAAGAAAGAGGTCATATTAAACCCAGATGTCCTAAGCTAAAGAAGAATTCTAAAATGACTTCTAATAAGGATTTGAAACTTGAGACTTCATCTACTAATAAGGGTAGTGTTAATCTTTTATTTTCCAAAGAGGCTGCATTGTCAAGTCACGTTTGCGAAAAAGATAGCTGGATTTTGGATTCAGGCTGTACTAGTCATATGACTAATAGGAAAGATTGGATAAACAATTTTTCAAATAACATAAAATCTGAAATAACTACTGCTAATAATGATAAAATATATAGTGCAGGTGTAGGTAATGTTAATTTGACATTGATTGATAATACTGACATAGTTGTTGCTGATACATTATTTGTACCGCAAGTAGTAGCTAATCTTTTGTCTGTAAGTAAGATTACAGCGAAAGGAAATGTTTTAGTATTTGATACTAATAAATGTTGTATTTACAGGAAAGATAACGTCTCTGTGACTGGTTCCTGTGGTGTGACGGCTACAAATGTGGACGGTATTTACAAAATCGATCTAAAACGGGAATGTTACGTTAGTACAGAAAACCAAGAGCCTAATACTCGCACTGAAGGTAAAGCTTTTGTGTCCAACATTAATCTTTTGGAGTTGTGGCATCGGCGCCTAGGACACTTAAGTTTAGCAGGTATGATTGCACTTCGGGATTCTTTGGCTATGGGTATTGCGTTTTTTAACGGCGATTTGTCCCCGTGTACGTCTTGTTTAGAGGGTAAACAAAGAAGCAAATCATTTCCCCGTGGTCAGGCACATAGAAGCGTGACAAAACTCGATTTGATCCATACGGATATATGTGGACCTATGTCGGTTAACAGTTGGAGTAACCATCGTTACTTTATTACGTTCACTGATGATTTTTCGCGAAAATCTTTTGTTTATTTCTTGAAACGTAAAGATCAAGTTACTGTTTTAAATACGTTTATCGAATTTAAAAATTTAGTAGAAAACCAAACGGATTTAAAGATAAAGCGGGTCAGGAGCGATAATGGTTCAGAATATTGTAATAAAAGTTTCACTAATTATTTTACGCAATGCGGGATTGTTCATGAAACTACTGTTCCATATACACCACAGCAGAATGGCGTGGCTGAACGTTTAAATAGAACTTTGATGGAGAAGGCTAGAGCTATGCTACAAGATGCTGAGCTGGAGAGGAAATATTGGGCTGAAGCAGTAAATACTGCATGCTATTTGAAGAATAGGAGTCCAACGGCTGCTTTAAAGAATGCCACTCCCGAGGAATTATGGAAAGGTTCGAAAGTAGATCTTAGTTATCTTAAAGTTTTTGGCAGTACAGCTTATGCTGTTACACCAGCACAGCAGCGCACCAAATTGGATCCAAAGTCAAAACCATATATTATGTTGGGTTACTGTGAAACTACCAAAGGATATAGACTTGGAGATCCAAATGATGGTCGTGTTATGATTAAAGCTCGCTCAGTTACATTTATAGAAAATGTCAAAGGTATTACCTACAAGTTGACAAAGACTGACGAAAGCGCTAAAAATTTTTCTAATACTTTTGAAGTTATGGAATATAATCCCAATACTTCTTACGAGCATAATATACGTGAATCGGACAGTGATGAGTTTACCACACCAGATATTTCATCTACCGATATTGATGTTCTGGATACTGATTCAGAAGAACCTCATGTTCATGAAATAGTTTCATCAAGTGAACAAGAAGTTTCATTGGATAATGTTCAAGAAAACTTACAAGTTGGAGAGCAGAATGTTTCAAATTCAGAAACTGAAATTGCTGAAAATTCTAGACCGACGCGTGACCGGCGACCTCCTGCTTGGTTCAAAGATTATGAAGTAAACTATTATTCTGAGACTGCGTTAATGGGACGTAATGAACCAAGAACATACAATGAGGCTATCAAATGTAATAATGCTAAATATTGGATGAAAGCAATGCAAGATGAATACAACTCGCTTATGTCGCATGGTGTTTGGGAACTTGTGGATCGACCTAAGAATGGAAACGTTATAAAATGTAAATGGGTTTTTAAAGAGAAAATAGACCCAAGTGGAAAATTTGAAAAATATAAAGCTCGTTTAGTTGCAAAAGGCTTTACGCAAAAATATGGTGTTGATTACGAAGACACTTTTGCACCTGTTGTGAGACATAGCACTCTACGATTACTTTTTGCAATTGGAGTTGAGAATGATATGGATATAGAACATGTTGATGTGAATACGGCATTTCTAAATGGTGATCTGCATGAAACAATTTATATGGAACAACCTACTGGATTTACAATTGAGGGGCAGAACAAAGTATGTTTACTCAAAAAGAGTTTATACGGACTCAAACAAGCCAGTAGAGCCGTGAATGAAAAAGTTTACAATGTTTTAGTCAATAATGGCTATGTTCAATTAAAGACTGAAAAATGTGTTTTCTTTAAGGACAACATAATAATAGCTCTTTATGTTGACGATTTCTTCGTGTTTAGTGCCAATGAGCATCAGAAGAAAGCGCTTTATGAGTTGCTCAGTTCCAACTTTAGTATAAAATTACTTGGACCTGTTACTCAAGCGTTAGGAATGAAAGTCGATAGGAATAGGACGCAAGGAACATTGAAACTTTGTCAATCCGAATATGTAAGAGATCTTTTGATAAAGTTTGGCATGGAAGATTGTCATAAGGTAGCGACTCCAATGGAAGTCAATTTTAATCCGCCAAAAGCTGAATCAATTGATTCAAACATTCCATACCAAGAACTGATCGGCAGTTTAATGTATCTTGCAGTTTGCACACGTCCTGATATTGCTTTTGTATGCAGTAAACTTAGCCAATATAACACTTGTTATAATGCAGTACATTGGGTTGCTGCTAAACGCGTTTTGCGGTATTTATCGGGTACAACTGAGTACGGACTCAATTTCAGGCGCGGTAGTAACAAATTTGAAATTTCATCCGACGCAGATTGGGCCGGGGATGTAAACGATAGGAAATCTTATTCAGGTTTCGTGAGTAGGTACGGGTATAACCTAATAAACTGGCATAGCCACAAACAGAACAATGTTGCTTGTTCTAGTACAGAGGCTGAGTATTACGCTCTTGGGACTTCTGTGAAAGAAGCAAAGTTTTTGAACAATTTTGTTTCTGAGCTCAAAAATTTCAACCTACCACATGAGCCTATTGTTATTTATAACGATAACAAGAGCACACTTAAGATGGTAGAAAATCAGTGCTACCGTCGAACCAAACACATAGATGTACAACATCATTTTATACAAGAATGTGTTGATAATAAAATAATTAGTTTGCTCTATAAGCCCTCAGCTGAATTGGAGGCTGACCTTTTTACTAAATCATTACCAAGGGTCAAACACAATTTGTTTGTTAAGTGCTTAGGGTTGATCTAAGTTTGTTTTGTAATTTAGATTGATATTTTTGTTTTGTTTTTTGGTATTATGTACTCTCACACTTAACAACTTTTAATATGTGTAAATTTATTTATTTTGTTAATGTTGCTCGAGTAAGGGGCAGTGTTAGAAAACTCTTTGGTTTGCAATGATGCAATGATAGGTACTTTTTGCTTGTTACAGTTTTTCTTTTTCGTTGTCTTGTCAAAGATGTCGATAATAAAATACAATATTAATTCTGTATAAAACTACAATTTTATTTCTCACAAAATGCTTAGGCTAGACATATAATATCTAGTCCTATATATTATTTTTCATCAAATAAGATTTGAATAAGATTTCCTATCGTTTACATCCCCGGTACAACTGAGTACGGACTCAATTTCAGGCGCGGTAGTAACAAATTTGAAATTTCATCCGACGCAGATTGGGCCGGGGATGTAAACGATAGGAAATCTTATTCAGGTTTCGTGAGTAGGTACGGGTATAACCTAATAAACTGGCATAGCCACAAACAGAACAATGTTGCTTGTTCTAGTACAGAGGCTGAGTATTACGCTCTTGGGACTTCTGTGAAAGAAGCAAAGTTTTTGAACAATTTTGTTTCTGAGCTCAAAAATTTCAACCTACCACATGAGCCTATTGTTATTTATAACGATAACAAGAGCACACTTAAGATGGTAGAAAATCAGTGCTACCGTCGAACCAAACACATAGATGTACAACATCATTTTATACAAGAATGTGTTGATAATAAAATAATTAGTTTGCTCTATAAGCCCTCAGCTGAATTGGAGGCTGACCTTTTTACTAAATCATTACCAAGGGTCAAACACAATTTGTTTGTTAAGTGCTTAGGGTTGATCTAAGTTTGTTTTGTAATTTAGATTGATATTTTTGTTTTGTTTTTTGGTATTATGTACTCTCACACTTAACAACTTTTAATATGTGTAAATTTATTTATTTTGTTAATGTTGCTCGAGTAAGGGGCAGTGTTAGAAAACTCTTTGGTTTGCAATGATGCAATGATAGGTACTTTTTGCTTGTTATAGTTTTTCTTTTTAATTGTCTTGTCAAAGATGTCGTGAATAAAATACAATATTAATTCTGTATAAAACTACAATTTCATTTCTCACAAAATGCTTAGGCTAGACATATAATATCTAGTCCTATATATTATTTTTCATCAGGTTATGGTCCTTTAATTTTCTTTAATAAGTGTTTTGTGAACCTTAATAATCACATATAGTGAAAAAATTGTGACATTTGTCATCATGGAAAATTCTTCCGCATCTTCCAATAATGGAATTGTAAGTACTTCGCATATAGCGATAGACAAATTAGATGGTGTTTCCAACTACCAAAAATGGAAATTCCAAATGAAATTACTCCTAATAGATCATTGCTTATGGGAATATGTTGAGGATTCTAAGCATGCCGATAAAGACCATATGAGGGATCAGCGGGCATATGCCAAAATCTGCTTGAATATTCAAACAAATTGCTATCCTCATGTCAAGAATGCACAAACTGCGGCAGAAGCTTGGAGAAATTTAAAAGCTGCTTATGAGAACATAGGTATTAGTAGGCGATTGACGCTGAAAAGACAGCTTTCCCAAATTAAATACACTGATCACAAAAATATGGATCAATATTTAGGAAATATTATTTCCGTTACTCAAGAATTGGCTGACATTGGATGTGTAATACAGGATGATGAATTAGCAGAACTAATGCTCATAGGACTACCAAAGGAATTTGACGCTCTCATCATTTTTCGCGAAAAATCATCAGTGAACGTAATAAAGTAACGATGGTTACTCCAACTGTTAACCGACATAGGTCCACATATATCCGTATGGATCAAATCGAGTTTTGTCACGCTTCTATGTGCCTGACCACGGGGAAATGATTTGCTTCTTTGTTTACCCTCTAAACAAGACGTACACGGGGACAAATCGCCGTTAAAAAACGCAATACCCATAGCCAAAGAATCCCGAAGTGCAATCATACCTGCTAAACTTAAGTGTCCTAGGCGCCGATGCCACAACTCCAAAAGATTAATGTTGGACACAAAAGCTTTACCTTCAGTGCGAGTATTAGGCTCTTGGTTTTCTGTACTAACGTAACATTCCCGTTTTAGATCGATTTTGTAAATACCGTCCACATTTGTAGCCGTCACACCACAGGAACCAGTCACAGAGACGTTATCTTTCCTGTAAATACAACATTTATTAGTATCAAATACTAAAACATTTCCTTTCGCTGTAATCTTACTTACAGACAAAAGATTAGCTACTACTTGCGGTACAAATAATGTATCAGCAACAACTATGTCAGTATTATCAATCAATGTCAAATTAACATTACCTACACCTGCACTATATATTTTATCATTATTAGCAGTAGTTATTTCAGATTTTATGTTATTTGAAAAATTGTTTATCCAATCTTTCCTATTAGTCATATGACTAGTACAGCCTGAATCCAAAATCCAGCTATCTTTTTCGCAAACGTGACTTGACAATGCAGCCTCTTTGGAAAATAAAAGATTAACACTACCCTTATTAGTAGATGAAGTCTCAAGTTTCAAATCCTTATTAGAAGTCATTTTAGAATTCTTCTTTAGCTTAGGACATCTGGGTTTAATATGACCTCTTTCTTGACAATTATGACAAATCGGAATGAATTTATTCTTGGCAACAAGAATATTTTCAGATGATTGTGATGACGCAGAACATATTTCTCTTTTAAATTCAGTTTGTATCAACTGACACTTCACAAATTCAGATGTTAATTTCGTATTCGTTGCTTCCATAGCCATGATGAGAGCGTCAAATTCCTTTGGTAGTCCTATGAGCATTAGTTCTGCTAATTCATCATCCTGTATTACACATCCAATGTCAGCCAATTCTTGAGTAACGGAAATAATATTTCCTAAATATTGATCCATATTTTTGTGATCAGTGTATTTAATTTGGGAAAGCTGTCTTTTCAGCGTCAATCGCCTACTAATACCTATGTTCTCATAAGCAGCTTTTAAATTTCTCCAAGCTTCTGCCGCAGTTTGTGCATTCTTGACATGAGGATAGCAATTTGTTTGAATATTCAAGCAGATTTTGGCATATGCCCGCTGATCCCTCATATGGTCTTTATCGGCATGCTTAGAATCCTCAACATATTCCCATAAGCAATGATCTATTAGGAGTAATTTCATTTGGAATTTCCATTTTTGGTAGTTGGAAACACCATCTAATTTGTCTATCGCTATATGCGAAGTACTTACAATTCCATTATTGGAAGATGCGGAAGAATTTTCCATGATGACAAATGTCACAATTTTTTCACTATATGTGATTATTAAGGTTCACAAAACACTTATTAAAGAAAATTAAAGGACCATAACCTGATGAAAAATAATATATAGGACTAGATATTATATGTCTAGCCTAAGCATTTTGTGAGAAAAAAAATTGTAGTTTTATACAGAATTAATATTGTATTTTATTCACGACATCTTTGACAAGACAATTAAAAAGAAAAACTATAACAAGCAAAAAGTACCTATCATTGCATCATTGCAAACCAAAGAGTTTTCTAACAAAGAGCTGAAATTTTTACAGACGATGTATTTCTGTTGCCGCTATAACAACAAATACTAAAATCAGAAAAGATAAAAGAGGGTATTAAGGGGGGGCTCTGATACAACTAATGTTAATTTTTACCGATTTTAGCCGCTCTCCATAAAATAGATTGCAGAGGGGCTTATGTCGAGACTTGTGTCTGTAGTCTGTGACTCTGTTGCATTAAACTACGTCACTAGGGTATGTGGATCATCTGTTCAAAGTTTGGAATAAAACAAAAATGACAACGTAATCGGATTGAACTTTCACTTTCACAATAAACGTTTTAGAATGGTGTGCGTACTCCTGGCGGAAAAGTGTCGATTTTTTAAATTCTAGATATGCAGAAAATTAGCGTAAGAGTCCGTGTAAATGTGTATCGTAAATAGAAATTTGTGTATCCAGCCATTATGAAGATATTCTTGAAAAACTGATTCCGCCAGGAGTACGTTCGAAACGTCAGCCCAGCGGAACTTTTTCTTTTTTTGCAAAAAGAAAGGGCTCATTAGGTAGCTTGGTGCGAGCTGTAAATGTGTATGTATAAATGAAATTTGTGTATCATGATATCACGGAGTAATTCAGGTTTCCGCTGGGAGTACGTTTGACGATATCGTAATTATCATATACAGAGACTTGGTACAGTGTTGAGTTTACTCATGTACGTTGCTATGAATTTGCTTATAATCTGTGTAAAAGCAGAAATTGAAAATAATATCCCACTCAAAAGATATAGACATATAGGTAAAATCAGGTTATTAACCTCTAGTGCCTAAAATAGGAACCTTACAGCCAAACTTGTAACGTTAATTTGTATCTCATCAAAGTCTACACTCTTCAACCGAGTTTCATTAATATCTTCTTAGTAATTACAGAGTAATCACAAAATTTGTCGCAATCAGCCCATTGTTTTATATGACCTTTGTTGTCAATGTTCTTAGAAAATAAACACAACAAACTATATTGCAATATTTTGTGTATTTATTCAACTACTCAAATTTAAAAATTCAGCTCATTACATACAGTATTTAACAAAATATAAGAAAGATACCATCTACAGCCGGAATTGATGAAAAACACGAGTAAACCAACCAAATTGAAATGACGTCAAAAAGCGGCCGCGCAGTACATAGAGCTACGTCTTTAAATTGCCAGTATTGTACGTTTATTTGGTTTGACATCGTGTACTATCGCTTAAAAAATTGCTTAGAGAATATACAATTCCCATAATAACTTTCTATTACAATTCCTCTTTATTTAATTATTTACATATCAATTTACATTTTTAAATATACATATAAAAAAATACATTTAAAAATATAAAAAAATAGTATCCCACCGGCATCGGGTACAGGGACCAAGCTACCGGTGGTCAGGGCTCCAGAGACAGGAATCGCCTCACAATACGTGCCGTGCTCAACAAAACCGCCTTTTGCATCAAACCCTTGACCCAACCGCCTAACGCGAGCCTCTTAAGGTGTTGATCGAGGCTCTTGGCGATCAGACCGTGTGCTGATACGACTATCGGAACAATAATCGCTGAATCCACATCCCACATGTCGACAACCTCGTGAGCTAAGTCCAAATATTTCAACTGTTTATCTTTTTCTGCTTTCACGAGATTCTCGTCATGTGGAACCGTAATATCAACGATTACTGCGAGGCGCTCTGATCGATCTATTACCACTATATCAGGCTTATTGGCTACAATAGTCCTGTCAGTGATAATAGACCGATCCCAGTATAACGTGACACAACCATTCTCTAGAACTGGGTCGGGCACATACCTGTAATATGGTACCTCTGAATCTACAAGTTTATATTTTAGCGCAAGTTGCTGATGGATAATCCTGGCCACTTGGTTGTGTCTATGCAAGTACTCGCCGTTGGCAAGACGAGGACAACCAGAAATAATATGTCTGAGAGATTCACCCGGTAGGTGACATGCCCGACATATGTCAACCGTACCGTCTCTCAAAATATATTTCCGATAGTTATTCGTCATGACAACTTCGTCTGTAATAGCACAAACAAAACCTTCAGTTTCGCCGAACAAATCTCCGAAACGTAGCCAGGATACGGAAGCTAGAAAATCTACATCGGGCCCATGTAAGGCCCGATAAAATCGTCCATGCAGCTCTTTGCCCTGCCATATCTCCTTGCGATCATTAGTCGTCAATATTACTGGTTTGTGCCAGTTCTCTTTGGCAAGAGCAAGAGGGGTCAGTCCATTATCTATTGCTACCACATCCCGATGCATACCCACGTCAGTATGAAGGAAATATTCCCTAAGGTTGTATACCTCACGATTGTGTAAGGTCTTGGCATTTAAAAAGCCACGACCTCCACACTTTCGTGGGATATACAACCTCATTACAGACGAACGTGGATGATGCATTCGGTTTATGGTCAATAGCGAACGGACTTTTCTATCCAGGGCGTCTAATTCAGTCTGAGTCCATCTAAGTATGCCGAAGGAATAGATTAAGATTGGCATGGCCCAACCGTTGATAGCCCGCACCTTGTTACCGCCTGATAAAAGACTTTTCAGCACTTTTTTCAGGCGGCCAAAGAAACGGTCCATCAACGTTTGTTTCATGCCTATCTCTGTAATACCTAATGCCTGCAACATACCTAGATATTTATAGGTTTCAGTTGCGGAAAGGGATTTAAGTTTTGTGAAATCTGAAAGTTGTACTCCTTCAGATTCCACAATCCGACCCTTCTTTACATGCATGACTGCGCATTTATCTACACCAAATTCCATTTTGATAGAATTACTGAAAGCTTCTGTGACTTTCAGTAACTCGATCAAGTGGGAATCGGTGGAGGCAAATAATTTTAAGTCATCCATGTAAAGAAGGTGGGAAACAACTTGACCTCCTCTCCGAAACTGATAGCCTAATCCTGAACCCTCCAGTAATGTACTGAGAGGATTCAGTGCCAGGCAAAACCATAAGGGGCTCAGACTGTCACCCTGAAATATACCCCTCTTGATCCTGACAGGCTCGCCATTCCCAAGAACCTGACGACATCCTGGATAAACAAGAGCCGTTGTCCACTGCCCCATACATGCCCTCAAGAAGGTGCTAAGAGTTGCATCAACTTTATACAACTCTAGCACCCTCAGCAGCCATGTATGTGGCACTGAATCATAGGCTTTCTTGTAATCAATCCAGCATGTCGCAAGGTTTCTCCGGTTACGACGAACCTGCTGATTAATGGCCATGTCAAGAATAAGGAGTTCTTTAGTACCACGTGACCCGCTTCTACATCCATTTTGAGAGTTGGACATAATACAATTATTTTCAATATGTGTTGATAACTTAACTCTCAAAATAGATGTAAGAAGCTTATAGACCGTAGGTAAACAGGTTATTGGTCTATAATTTTTAGGGTCCGTAGTACTACCAGATTTGTAGAGGAGGTGTGTGATACCCGAAGTCATAAAAGATGGAAGCGACCCAGACTCAAGCGATGATTGAAAGCAAGATGCCAAACAATCATGTGAGCTATGGAACCATTTTAGCCAAAAGTTGTGCAGTCCGTCCGGCCCAGTTGATTTCCAATTGGGTAACGAACGAACTGCACTGGCAATGTCACTAGATGTTATTAGGACTGGTTCCATAGTCTGTATTGGCTCACATGAAAGCTTGACATCCCGCATCCATTCACACTCTGTATGACTAACAGGTACCGACCAAATGCCTCGCCAAAATGTACTTGTGGTTTCAGCACTCGGTAGGCACATGTCAGTCATACTTGAATCAGGTTGCTCCCACCTTCTATACACCCATCTCTCATCTTTTTGGAACGAGCGATTCTGAGTATAGCGATCCACTCGTTTTTTGTACCGCCGTATACGGCTTGCCCACGCATAAATTTTCTGCTTCAGGTGGTCTATACGTTCTGTGACTCGTACTGAGTATTCGCGAGGACTAATATCAGTCCCCGCGAATGCACGAGTCACAAAACGCATTACCCTGGGACGAATATTACCCGCCCTGAAGCAGCATAGCTTACTAATAAGTACCCTAGTCTCGGCAATGCGACGCTCAATTCTGCATTGCCAGACTGGAACAGCGCTAGGTCTAGTAGCTGGCTCAAATTTAGGAAATTTAACGCCAGCCACTCGACACACTGCTACAGCCGCACAATACAGAATTGAGTGTGCATCACTAATATCTTCACAAGTATCAAAATAACTTGGTAGAACCGAGTCCAGGGCACTCACTAGCGCCATGTTCTTTTTATGCGTAGGCAAACGCGGTATACGTGGACGACATATGGGATCACAAAATCTATAATCTTGAATAGCTCGCTCCAAAAAACTCCTTAATTCATCGTCATACAGTGTACTTACTGTTGTAACAATATCATCCACTACCTCGTCAATGGGTACGACAGGTTGTGATTCGTTGGTAGTTTCACTATTTATACTAGGTTGTGACGAAGTAGGGATGGCAGTGCTACTCTGTACTTCTGAGCGAATCCTCGCAAGCACGGCATCATCCAACATATTACTACGTTGTATGACCCGTACTTGATCCGACAGCCGCTGCGCCGACACGTTGACGGTTGGTTCAAGAGCCTGAAACAAAGGCAGCAAACGAACACGATACGCAGTGAGGTTAGTCCCTGCCTCCGTAGCCGCAAAATATGCCCGCATGACGTTTTCATTCATAGATGAAGTCCATCTCATGCGGTGCACATTACCACCGGCAGCGGGGGCCCTATTCGAGGCCGGTGGGCCTCGGGGTCCCAAGCAGGTCGGTGGCCGGCCTCTCCCCTGCCGACGTACAGGTGTTGGCGACGTCGGCGGGGAGAAATACTCGTCGCTCGATGAGCTCGACGCCTCAGCAACAGTCGATTCCTGTAGCATGGTTTCCGTAGGTTGCGAGGCGGAGCTGTGCGACGAGTCCGGTGATGTTGATCGTGCATGTAGTGTCCTGGCTTTGGCTCTTGTTAGCATATTTACATATTTTTGTTACATATTTTTACTGACATGACGTACGTCATGTCATCCTTCTGTAAAATTTGTATTTCTGGTTTATTTATATGTTTTTTTCTGTAATTTTCCATTATTCTGCTTCATAAACGTTAAAAAGTATGTTAGTATTGAATAATTTACAAATATATGTATTAAAAATATTTTTTTTGTAACGCTGATAAAAATATATACCATAGCTCAAAGATGGGGTTGCCAGATTATAATTATTATTACTATTACAATTATTATTACTTTTATGAATAATCGACATTTAAATAAGAAAGAGCAAGAAAACAAACTCTTTGACGTTTTAAAATGGACGCACTGAATACACAATTAGGCCCACGAGTAGGTACACATCTGCCCTGCTTCGTACTTGCAGTAATCGCCATTTCTTGGGATTTTAATTTTTGAACAAAAATTACATCTTAAGGATATATATTCTATAAGTTAAAAATATATTTACAAGTTTATTCTTATCAAACGGGTTTTTAAATTAACATGTTCCATAATTTTTATTTACTTATATAAAACCAGGTCAAGTACGACTCGAACTCGCGCTTAAAGGGTTCCGTACTAAAAAAACAGCAAAAATCACGTTATTTTATGGTAGCCCTTAATCCCCCTTTTGTCTAATTTAAGTATTTGTTGTTATAGCGTCAACCAAAATACATCATCTGTGAAAATTTCAGCTCTCTAGTTGTCACGGTTCCCGAGATAGGACTTAAGTATTTGTTGTTATAGCGTCAACAAAAATACATCATCTGTGAAAATTTCAGCTCTCTAGTTGTCACGGTTCCCGAGATAGGATTTCAGTATTTGCTGATATAGCGTCAACAAAAATATATCATCTGTGAAAATTTTAGCTCTCTAGTTGTCACGGTTCCCGAGATAGGATTTAAGTATTTGTTGTTATAGCGTCAACAAAAATATATCATCTGTTAAAATTTCAGCTCTCTAATTGTCACGGTTCCCGAGATAGAATTTAAGTATTTGTTGTTATAGCGTCAACCAAAATACATCATCTGTGAAAATTTCATCCGTCTAGTTGTCACGGTTCCCGAGAAAGTCTCATGTCGGACAGACAGACAGACAAGCGGACTGCGAAGTCTCATGAATAGGGTCCCATTTTATAATTTGGGTTCGGAACCCTAAAAACTGTGTGGCCAGTTTTACCAACAGCCATCAATCAACAGTATAAATAAGGTTTGTAATCTAGAAGACACCTAATGACTTTCTTCAAAAAAGTCTTACAGACTAAGGCTGAGGCCGCACTTGCGGTTACTGCGGTTTTATTCCAAATAAAAACGCACCTAGAAAGACCCAGAACCTACCATTGACGATCCTTCCGTTTGGACGCATAGTATCAGTTCAAGCTATGCAGTCGAATGGTACGGAATAAAATAATTCCTCCTCTCGGTCCTCGGTCCTAGGTTCGATTCCTGGGTCAGAACAAATATTTGTGTGTGATACACAAATGTTCTGGAGTTTGTGTTTTATCTACTTGCTATGAAATAAATTATATTAAAATATATCTACCAAACCTCTCTCTCGCTTTCATGTGACGCTAACAAATTGTTAAATAGGTAGTACATAACTACATTTAAAAAATAAAATAAAACTTGCAATATAACTTTTACATCTGCATTTATTTGAGCAGAGTTACACCCTAGCTAAGCGATCAGTATGAATGAAGAGAGCTCACAATAATCTCACACGCCTATGCCGGAGGCCAGGCCTAGTCAGCAAGCTAGTGTCAAAGAGTCTGAGATGATGAAGATGTGTATATATTATGTACGGATCATTAGTACCTACTTAATACAAAAATACTAATATTTTACAAGACTTTTGTATCTACCTGTACTATATTAAAACTGATGCTATGCTACAAATTTAGAAATGTACCTTCATGTACTACGCGGCCGCTTTTTGACGTCATTTCAATTTGGTTGGTTTACCCGTGTTTTCCATCGATTCCGACTGTAGATGGTATTTTTCTTATATTTTGTTAAATACTGAATGTAATGAGCTGAATTTTTAAATTTGAGTAGTTGAATAAATACACAAAATATTGCAATATAGTTTGTTGTGTTTATTTTCTAAGAACATTGACAACAAAGGTCATATAAAACAATGGGCTGATTGCGACAAATTTTGTGATTACTCTGTAATTACTAAGAAGATATTAATGAAACTCGGTTGAAGAGTGTAGACTTTGATGAGATACAAATTAACGTTACAAGTTTGGCTGTAAGGTTCCTATTTTAGGCACTAGAGGTTAATAACCTGATTTTACCTATATGTCTATATCTTTTGAGTGGGATATTATTTTCAATTTCTGCTTTTACACAGATTATAAGCAAATTCATAGCAACGTACATGAGTAAACTCAACACTGTACCAAGTCTCTGTATATGATAATTACGATATCGTCAAACGTACTCCCAGCGGAAACCTGAATTACTCCGTGATATCATGATACACAAATTTCATTTATACATACACATTTACAGCTCGCACCAAGCTACCTAATGAGCCCTTTCTTTTTGCAAAAAAAGAAAAAGTTCCGCTGGGCTGACGTTTCGAACGTACTCCTGGCGGAATCAGTTTTTCAAGAATATCTTCATAATGGCTGGATACACAAATTTCTATTTACGATACACATTTACACGGACTCTTACGCTAATTTTCTGCATATCTAGAATTTAAAAAATCGACACTTTTCCGCCAGGAGTACGCACACTTAGAATGGGGCGTCGGGTGAGACCGTCTCACGGCTTTATAAGTGATAATAAAAAGAGGAATGATAGAAATTAGTAGAACATTTAACAGAATTCTCTATGTCTTTTTTCCACTCTGGCCATAGATTATGACTATGACATTGACATTCAAATTGTTATAAATCCCCTGAAGGGTGTATCATTTTTGTATTTTTTATCTTTTAACGAATTATATCCATCAAGTATGTAATGTTAAAACTAGTAGTTCTTTGTAGTATAGTATTATTAGTATTGAAGGTATAAAATGAAAGCACATTTTTGGGAAACATCTAGAAAATTTGTAGGTTCACTATGTACAGATAATATGTATTGCGATTCGATCTGTTTATTGTGGTACTACGGTGCAACTCACTCACGTTCATAGCACTGCAGCCCCTAAAACCACACAACGCCTTACAACTGTTTACCGCCAGGAGTCCCGGGCAAGCCCTCGGAAGGATGTCCCAGGGCTCCCGGCAGACTATAGCCAAGGTCTGTTGGGAATCCTGGGGTCAACCTTTCGAGGGCTTACCCGGGACTCCCAACCGTAGGCCTTAGGTAGGGAACGCGTGGTTTTTAGTCAGTAGAGTCCGACATAGAGTCTGCCTCTGTGGCGCAGTCGGTAGTGATACCGCCTGCGGTGCTGGAGGTCGTGGGTTCGATTCCCACCGGAGGCAAGTATTTGTGTGACCCATAAATGTTTGTCTCAAGAGTCTGGGTGTTTCTATGTATAATATGTATGTATTTAAAAGTATATAAGTATTAATATCAGTGGTCTGATACCCATAACACAAGCAGGTTATTCCTAGCTTACTTTGGGATCAAATAGCGTTGTGTGAAATGTCCGTGAATAGCATTCATGTAGGATTTTCCCCTGACGTTAAAAACAAGTATAATAATAACTAACAACCAATAGTAAAACCATAAAAAAATGTTTAAGGGGGCATACATACAACAAATACTTATATCTTTGCCGTTTCTTGGTACGGACCTTCCGTGCGCGAATACGCCTCGCTTCGGTTTTAATTTATAATCCTAATCATTATTTTAGTCACAATAATGGCAACTGCTGGAAAATGCACATTCGGCACTAGGCCTGGAATAGATATTCATATGCTGAATGAGATCATTTACAGAGAAGTGAAGAATTTCAGAAACTACAAGATATACAGACCTAATTTTGGAGGTTAGTTAATAAGTAATTTCCTTAATATTTTATTATCAGAGTTGCTAAGTAGCTCGATATATGGCTCTGTGCCATACTCTGAAATGGCGCTTACAATAGGTTGAAGAAATTCAACTTGTTTCAGTTCCGTCCCGGTAGCTCAATTGGAAGAGCATTGCCCAGGTTTAGGCAAAGGTTGCGGGTTCAAATCCTGTATGGGCCAAGTTGTCTTTTTTCACTTTTTAATAAAACTAGAGGACCAGGCCACGCTTTGCTGTGGCTAAGATTTTTGTAACCCGGGACTCCCGGCCGATTCCTACACGTAAAAACCCGAAGATATTTTACTAAACTTTCATACTTTCAGCTATACCTGTATCTACAAAGTTTTACGCCCGACACGACCAAATCACCCACGAAACCCCAGAGCAAACTCGGCAGGTAGACAATTATGAACACAATGTATCCCAGTCGAGGGCTAAGGGACCGAAGAATAAATTTTCTGAACCTGTTATTGAGAGTATGGTGTAAGTATGTGGCAAAATAGGTTATAGAAATCTTATGTTTTAGCCACCCTATGCGTTGGTTGCAGTACAGTTTGTCTATAAAGTCGTGAAATGAATGTTTGTGGAACTAAAAATAGTTATGTGTGTGGCAACACTGGCAACAAGAAACATAAGTACGTCAGTTGTCAATGCTATCGTCGAATTTCGTTTACTCTCTCACGTAACTTTAATGTTTGGATTAAACTGCAACAAATTGAGACCAAACTACGCATAAAGGTTTGAGAAATGAGTAAAGAAAATCGGAGTGGTGCGCAGGAAGTGATTTTTAAAGTTTTCCAGTGATGTTTCGCGGAGTACCAATCTGGACAATTGTTGTGGGATTTTGAGGATGTTTATGAGCGAACAGCATCTTTGGTGGGTATGTAATCGTGTTATTGTTTGCTTTGAATCTGTCTGAAGTTACAAATTTACTGAATTTACGATTTGGAGACAAAAAAAAAGGCATTGTTTGCATATTTTTAGGTTAGAATCTTAAACTTACAATCTACCTATAATGTAAGTCAGTGGTTAGAACAACATGGTTATTTTATAGTACGACCTACATTTTTGATACTCAGTTCAATCTGGTTTTCTACCAATTTTTATTTTGTATTAATTGCTTCATGTCATTAATTTGTTTCCAATATGTAATTAATTTTCTTTTTTTACTCTTTTCAGGAAAATCAGAGAGTACAGTTAGGCAAATAGTTAACGAAGGTTTTAATAATGAAGGAAAGTTTGAAACTCCTGGTAAACACAGAAAAGGTCGGCAAAGAAAGAAATAGACGATTTTAATATTTGAGCACTGCGCCAAAAAAATCCTTGTCAGATGGGGGAAAGTTACAGATAAAACATGTAATTACATGATTGTGGCAAAGCAATTGGGACTGCTAGGCACCTGCTGGTGGGTTGTAAGACGCTATTAGACCGGGGCTTCTGGATCTGGTTCAATAACTTTATTCTGGATCTGATTCAATAAAACAGAAACAAAATTAAAAATGTATAATGTGTTTTATTTATTAACTCACTAGCTGATGCCCGCAGTTTCGCCCGTGTCGAATTTGTTCTCGTTCCCGCTTCCCGTAGGAACTTATTCCCGGGATAAAAAGTAGCCTATTTTTTTTTTTTTATTTATTTATTTATGTACACACAATAAATATAAGAACCACGACATAAAGAAAGAAAGGTACAATGGTACTGCTTATTTCTATAAGAAATATATCCCAGCAGACCAGCGAAAGGAGAACATGAAGAATGAAAAAGAAATTTTAAAAGTGTGTATGGAATGTGTTAGAAATAAATTAATATACATACAAAATTACTAAAAGAATATATAATCTATTAATTATTGATAGGTATAAATATGTACGCAAATATATATATACGGTATAAATAAACATTATTTACTTACTTACTTATCAATACATCATCATCAATCAATACATATAATAAAATCGTAACAGGTCGCTGTCTGTACATGGAAGATAAATAAGAAAAAATATTATAGGGGGGCTTTATGAACGCAATAGAACCCAAAACAATGATTTTTAGAATTTTTGTCTGTTTGTCTGTATGTCTGTATGTCTGTATGTCTGTATATCTGTTTGTCTGTACGGTTGTGCACGCTAATCTCAGTAACCGCTCAACCGATTGCAATGCGGTTTTTTGTATTGTGTTGAGGTTTGCTCCAGTTAACATTTAGCGTTTGTTTTATGTAAATCGGTTTAGAAATAAAAGAGTTATAACACTTTTAAGAATCAGATATTTTGAAAATTTTAATTGTAGGGGTTTCTTTGAATGTGAGTGAACCTAAACTGGCGTGTTGGCTTAATCATAAAAGAGCTTAATGATTAAGACTATTTTTAAACATTTCAGTACGCGCCGAAGGCGTGGACTGAATTGTTTTAAAAATAGACTTAATCATTAAGCTCTTTTATGATTAAGCAAACAGGGCAGTTTCAGACGCTGCTTGATGACTCTGATGAAGAAATACCTTTCCTTTCATACACCTTATGTGACGTAAACGAAGTTGCGGGCTCAGCTAGTACTTAATAAATACATAAATAGGTTTATAGTGTAGATATATAATATTCACGGACTTTCCTTTTGAATGTAGAGAGAGTTTTGCTGTCTCTGATGTTAGGGGGTAGTGAATTCCACAATCTGACCGCATGCACAGTGAAGGAATAAGTAAAGAAATCAGTTTTGTGACGAGGGGTTTTGAGAAGTAGGCGGAGGTTAGACCTGCAGGGAGCGTCAAGAGAGCGAACAAATGAGAACCGCTCCCTCAGATAGGAAGGAGAAGATGGATTGTAAAGGATATTGAAAAGTAGATTAAGAATTCGAGTGTTCCGGCGAAGACGGATAGGGAGCCACTTGAGTTCTTTGCGAAAATCGGAAACGTGATCGTTCTTTCTAAGATTGAATATGAAGCGTATACATAAATTTTGCAACCTCTCAAGTTTATCTAGAAGCTCCTCGGTGGCGTCTAAATAGCAAGCATCAGCGTAGTCAATAATAGGTTGTATAAGAGTTTGGGCAAGAGTGATTTTCGTCTTCAGGGGCAAGAGGCTCTGGAGACATTTCAAAGAGTGAAAAGAGAAATGAACCTTCTTGCTGACATCGCTAATGTGAGCACTCCAAGATAGCGTGGTATCCATAATCACACCCAGGTTCTTCACGGAGTTCGCATATGGAATGTGAATACCAGCCAAGAGCACCGGGTTCAATGTCGACACAGGTAGGTTGTCACACTGGTATTTGCTACCAATCACGATAGCTTGCGACTTAGAAGGGTTAATGAGTAATCCGACCGACATGGCCCAGCTACTTAATCTATCCAAATCCTGGTTCATGGATGATATTCCAGAAAGTGCTTCTATACTCGTAAAATGGCGATACAGCTGCAAGTCATCAGCATAGAGATGGAAGTTACTGGAAATGTGACTCGTAGCAGAGTTGATAAAGATAGAAAAGAGAAGAGGAGATAAAACGCCACCCTGAGGAACGCCCGCAGATAGCTCGCACCAATCAGAAGACATCTGACCGATACGAACACACTGAGTGCGACCCCGAAGATAAGAGTCAAACCAGGATACAACGGGGGAGGAGACATTTATAGACCTCAAAGTAGCAAGCAGTACATCGAAGTCAACGGAAGTGAAGGCACTACTGAAGTCAAGGAGAACTAAAAGCGTTAATTGTTTTCGCTCCATAGCCCACCGGATGTCATCCGTCACTTTAATAAGTGCAGTGACGGTGCTATGTCCAGCGCGAAATACTGACTGAAAGGGGCTGAGGGAGTTAGAGGACGATAAAAAGACAGAGAGCTGCCGATGAACAATATGCTCAAGTACTTTGGAGAGAAACGGAAGAATAGAGATAGGTCGAAAATCAGTCAGCAAACAGGGGCTTGTTGTTTTGGGTAGAGGCACAACGTAAGCTGACTTCCAGACCTTAGGAAAGGTACCAGAGAATAACGAGAAGTTAAAGATATGGGTAATGACTGGAAGTATGATAGGGAGAATAGGTAGGATCATCCTTGAGCATATGCTATCGCATCCCGAAGCTGATGAAGTAATTGACAGAAGAGATCTCCTAACGTCGGACTCGGAGACGGAGACAAACTGAAAAGGAGAGGTCCGGGGCACAGGCTCACTCAATAGTCTAAGTATGGTCGCCCTCTTTACATCTGCATCCAAGGACACCGGTGGTAGAGAGAAGTGCTTATTTAGAGCAGTGGTGTGGATATCCTTGGTGTCAGAATTCGGAGATTTGCCTATGCCCACGGATCTAAGAAATCTCCAGGTATCAGCAGAATTCCGACCGTTAAGAGAATTGTAGAAGTGGCGTTTTCTTGCATCTCTACACATCCGACTGCAGCGGTTACGCAGAGTCTTAAAAGCTACAAAATTATGTTCCGAGGGGCTCTTTCTAAGTCGCCTCTTGGCTCTATCTCTGCGGGCCTATGTGTTATTCCAGACTACTACCCGTTCGCTCTAACTTTGCCGCTGGCGTAGAGGCGTATACCCGAATTGTTAACTAACCGAAGTAAATTGACAGTAGCTAATGTCACTTCGTCATAGAAAATATGCAACATTGTATGAAGAAGTGACAATAGTTGCTGTCAAGTTACTTCGTCTAATTAAAAATTCGACTTAAGTATGGAGCCGAGCGGCAAAGTTAGAGTGAACGAGCAGTATAATGTATCCCTGTACCAAATTTCAGCCAGATCAGTTCAACTGTTCGAGCGTGAAAGAGTCTCACATCCACACTCATAAGCTTTCGCATTTATAATATTTGTATTGTTCCCGTTCCCGCTTCCCGTAAGAACTTATTCCCGGAATAAAAAGTAGCCGTGGTTATTCCAGATTATAATGTATCCCTGTACCAAATTCTTAGATCATCTAACCACAGGATGCGCCTTACTTAAGCATTGTTTTCTGCCATTGCACATGACCATTTGGTCTTTTGGCTTTATGAAAAGCCTGTACATCAGTACATCATTTTATATGATTAAACTAGTACATTACATTGTAGTTGACTGTACAATAACAATTAACACACAACAGCCATTACGCGTTTGTCGATTTACGTCATTTTTAAATGCAATGAAATTTTATATGTCTTTGTGTTTCCCCCTTCACTTGTATGAAAACTGGCAGAATATTTTTGTATGCGGTGGTTCGCAAAGGCTAGTCCCGTGTTATATGGTCTAAGACCAAATTTCAGCCAGATCCCTTTAACCCCTCGTTGGTGGAAGGGGCAACAAACTTGTACCCGTCGTCTGTGGCACGTTACACAGGCCGCTGGGAGCGCGCGACTGCTCTTCGAATTTCTCAAAATTCAAGGAAAATTTATATGAATCATAATATGAACAATGACTGTTTTAGGAAGATAAATAAGTGAATAATGTTATTCATGAACATTTATTTATAAAATCACGTTTTTTATAATATTACCAAACATTACCTGTTGCAAAACATGAACGATTTTGTCAATAAATTAGTTCACAGAATTTGGTTATTTTTATTTTTACACATTCCTAGATAATTTTCCAATCAATTGATAAGTAAACTCTCTGGGTTCCAACAATAAATCACTCCTAAAAACAGATTTCAAATATTGCAAATCGGCGGTTGTCGAATTGTTAGACTGATATATTTTTTTTTTTAACGATGGCACTACTGAATGGTAAAATTGATGATCATAGATACAATATCAAGCAATAAAAGAACCTATTTTCAAGAGCATTAGCGTTTTATTTGCGTAAATTTAGAGCCGGTATTCTTGGGACGGATACGGGACAACACAAATGGTGGGGTATGGACGGATACGGCACAACACGGTTGAGAGGTTAACCGTTCGAGCGTGTAAGAGTAATAAACATCCACACTCACAAACTGTCGCATTTATAATATAAGTAAGATTTTACTCGGAACGAACTCCTCGTATCAAAATCATTTTGATCGTACTATATAGGGTTGCATACATGCATTCAGCAGCGCCCTCATTTAATTTCACGACTTTATAGACAAACTGTAAATGTTGCCCAACACTACTATACTCGCGATGTACGTCGCGTTGTTCCCTCCCTAGTACGGTATCCTTACTTACTACTTCCTAAATACCACTGTGAATTTCACCCATAAATGTTTGTCTCAAGAGTCTGGGTGTTTCTATGTATAATATGTATGTATTTAAAAGTATATAAGTATTAATATCCGTGGTCTGATACCCATAACACAAGCAGGTTATTCCTAGCTTACTTTGGGATCAGATAGCGTTGTGTGAAAGGTCCTTGAATATTTATTTATTTATTTAATTAGTTTCTTTGACGTGACGTTCCAATAAGCTAGCTAATGCCAATGTATGGGATAGTATGTCTCCCACACATTTGCCTGCAGTAACGCAGGGCCAAAAGAATAAAATTAAATGATAGTGATGAAGGTACCTTGACTCCGGCTGTCTTCCTGGTAATACTTCCCTGTAAATGTGTAGTGTATCCCTAACTAAAATGTGTACATATACAGGTGAATTTTTTAAAAGGGATTGGATGACCAAATCCGAAACTATAAGGAATAGCGAAAAATGCTCAAAGGAGTCACGAGCCCGATTTTAATGAAACTTAAAACCATGTCATTATTTTTTTTTAAAACCAATAATCCTAGCTGGGAATCGAACCCATTGATTTTGAAAAAAAAAACACCCTATATTATTACACCATACGATAGTGTTGCTATTGAGGATTATATTCTGGAAAGTACATCGGCGATAGATTGGTTTTTTTTTGTTTTATCGACGAATTCTTGTTTGGTAAACGATTCTGTCGTCGATTTACTCATGAATTAATGTTCTGTCGGCGAAACGTTCGTAGTTGAAAGGTTCTGTCGGTGAACAACTCATAATCAAAACGTTCTGTCGGCGGCTCATCCGGCAGAGAAACGTCTGTCGGAGGTATGTTTCAGAGCCTTATATGATTTGGCGGGTGTTTTACGGGAACATTTGCTTAACCTTGTTGGTCACACACACACATTCAAGCTCTTTAGAAACATAGCGTGTTCTTAGTGTAAGTGACAGAATTAAAAACGAAGTATTTCTATGGAGTTTCCACCCTGTCCTAATGCGTAACGGTTTAACTCGCGGCATACTTCCAACACCCGTCCCACTCTTTCAGGTGGTTGACTTGACTGGTCACAGAGCCAAATTTATTCGGCAGTTTATTATTTAACAGAGCAGTCACCGTTGCCTTTTATGCCTATGGCAATCCACGGGTATTGCTCCGCTGTACCCCTGGTTTATACCACCGGTGGTATAACGGGTAAAATTGGTATGCTCCATGGTTCCCTTCAGGGGTACAGCGAGCTATCAAGTCGCGGTCTTCACTCCAAAATTTGTTTGCTCCATCGGTTCCTGTACAGATGACCCCAGCACATTGTCAATTTAGGTAAAGCCTTCCTAAAACCAAAGATAATTAATAGTATTACGTACAGATCGGCAACTCCCTGTCGCGCCACAGCTGTCAGTAGAGTTGACGTGCGCATTGACGGACAATTTGCTTACATTTTATTCATCACACGCACACATTCAAGCTGGAGTTTCCACCCGTGCTAAAACTCTCACTAATTAAAGCGTTATTGGTTTTCAGTTATGGATGGCATCTCAAGCCACTGGTGCCGTTTGACCGCAACGACAAGCGATTCTACTTCCCCAAGAGAGAGAGCACTCACACCAAAGTTGAAATAATTATTCTAATGTCTAACCCTCCGAAACCAGAGGCAGTAAGGAAAGCACAAGGCTAAGGATCGGTCTGCTTGTTTATAGGATGAATACGTTGCTTTGCAATTTCTAGTTTAAAAGGCAGCGATTCTCGAACGTACGACTTAAAAGCGTAGGCAAAAGAATACTGGGCGTCGATTCTCGCTTCACACGACATGAATGCGTGGACGGAAATTGACGGGTGAAACGTCATCTGTCTCTTATTAGGAACATGAGAAGGACGTCGTTTCAAATTTGCGTAAATTTGTGTCCACGTATTCACGTTTTGTGATCGACAATCGGCGCCCTGGTGAAATATTATTTGTCTCATGTTTAGCCGTTTCTATATGTGAAACAAATCACATTTCACCAGGAAATTTCCCTCAGGTCCGATAGGTCTTAATGTCCGTCCACTCTGTCTTTAATGTCCACTACTACTGTAAGATTACCAGAACGTCCATACCTGAAATGTTTAATACCTCGAATGTCTACTTCCCCGAATGTCAGTTCCGGGAATGTCTATTCGCGGGATGTGTACTACCTCGAAAGTCTAATTCCCATACGTCTACTTCAATTCCGTCCTTGAATGGTTTTTTTCCAAGAATTTGTTTATAGCATATATATAGAAGGTAGGTTATAGAACTTGATCATTACAAGAACAACGTGGAAGCAATTTCAAACTTTAGATATAATATTTTGCTTTTATAGGTAATTTATTTTTTAATTTTATTTTTAAGTTATTTATTTGTACTAATGATATTACAGAACTTGAAACTATTTGTGACTTTTATTTTAATTGTTTTTTTTTTATTAATTGGTGTACGTTTGTCCGCTAAAATCCAGTAATGGCTGGAGCAATTACAGTGGTTTTTGTTTTGATAATATGCGTGCTTTTTCTCAAATGTTGGATGAGTTTCGTCCGCCCATTATTCGCAACAGGTTCGTCCTGTTGCGAATAATGAGCGCCTTCGCCAATTTAAGGATCACTGCCAATAGTCTTATACAGTCTTATTATTATTAAGATTAATAAGTATAAAGGACTTGACTCATCTTATCGGTTTTGTCCAGTCGGTGTCGAGACCCTTGTAAGGAGGAAAGAAAGGGTTCCATGGGGTTCCAATGCTCAAACTTTTTCAAGAATTTGAAAAAGCGTCTTGTTGAGTCAACTGGTGACCTAAGGGCTGGCAGTTTTCTTGCTTGGCGAATAGGTATTGCTATTCAAAGGGGGAATGCTGCTAGTCTTTTGGACACAATGCCACGGGGGCCTTATTTAGGTTTAGTTTAGATAGTAATTATGTAAATATACAGATTATGTATATTAGGTGCCTACCCTTTACCTACAAGACTATTGCCTATGAGAGCGGCCTCCACAGAAATCAGAAAACTCTTTTCTGATATCTGTGGTGGCCTCCAATCGCTAGGAGTCGCAATGGCTATTCATCAGACGAGCGGCTTCATAACTATAAAAACTATAAAAAGCGGCGAGTTAACTATAAAAATGGATTTAAAATATGCCTACCAATTCAGCACATTATATTAGACGTTAACTTGACACCGAGTAATCTATCCGCTATCTAAAATTACTCTGCCGCAAGCTAAGCAAGTTAACCACCCATTAAAATTGTTATCTGCACCTGTTGATTGCGTTCACTAGGTGGCGCAAGTTGCTGGGGAATTAAGGCTTACCACTTGAACCTAATGATATGCTGTAGGTACCGAATAGGGCATGGAAAAAGAAGAAAATAAAATAAATATTGTGAACATACAGCAACATGATTATAGTCCAATCCTGCCCGATCTGGCAATAATGTAAACATGTCATGTTTCGACAATCGTTGTATATGACAGATTAGTAGAAAAATATAGTATGACAAATCATTCAATTTTTTACTATCCTGAGTAGGTATTTCAAATGAAAATAAACTATCATAAAGAAGTTATTAGGTGTCGAAATGATTGTAAGAACACTGTATGACTCCTGGATACTGGAATATAATCAGGGTGAATACTCAATAGCAAGTAACTATGGATATATAGGATCAAATGTGTTTGTTTACATTTTTGCGCAGAGCTATTGAAATACAGTATACACGACTGATCACGTTGCACTATGTTTGTGAAGAACAGGAATGGTGAAGGCATAGATTGAGATTTTTTTGGGTGAAAGGGATAGAGGGCTTTCTTTCCTTTCTTGCCCTTGGTACCAGTAAGTAGAAACTACTGGTAGTACCACGAGTGAAAAATTTACTTGTGGTACTACCAAGTTGTCCCAGTAGTACCACTGGTATTTCAATTTTACCAGTGGTACTATCCTTTGTGGGTGCGATGGAGCCCTACTACCAACCCCGGGGTCCAAGCCAGCCTCAACTGTTGCACCTGCTGATAAACGTACGAAGTCATGGCGCACAGAAAAGGATAATTCGAAACTAAACCTGTACCAACCCGTCTGGCCAGCCCCGGATCTAGGGGGGGGGGGGGGGGCAAGTCGGGGCCCGCGCTCCGGGCGGCAAAAT
Source organism: Miltochrista miniata (assembly GCA_933228765.1). NCBI lineage: Eukaryota > Metazoa > Arthropoda > Insecta > Lepidoptera > Erebidae > Miltochrista > Miltochrista miniata. Next base: position 13,366,039 of record OW121769.1, read on the forward strand.
CAGGGGGGCGGCAAATCAGAGGGCGTCAAATTCAAACTTTGCAGACAAAGCACAACTCATCAATTAAGACCATAGTCGATATCCTTCATTCCCAGTAGTTCCGCGGCAGTTGTTCCGCGACGGAACTACTACCTAATTATAAACATTCCAACTTATTCAACTTTTTTCACAAGAAATAACTATAGTATTTGCTCAAATCATATCAGAAATTAACTTCAGATATATGCCAGATGCTTGATAGGAAGCGAACAAACTTTAGCATGTTGCGGTGGTGGCCAAAACAGGGGCGGCCAAAGTATACAAATTCTGATTTTTGAAAATTGTTGTGTTGTAATTAAAATATAGTTCTGAAGTTTCTTTTGATTCTTCTTTTTGTCTCTTAAAAATGAAAAAAAGCTAGGCCATTTTTGAATACGGATAAATTGAGAATTAGGACTCTTTTGTGCTGACCGCCTCAATTTTGTGCCGCTGGATGGCCAGTTTCCTGCACGGGTGACGTATATCTACTAGTCCTTTGTGCTGGTCGGATTCCCTGACAAGAGTACCACAGGGATCTGTGTTGTCCATCACTATTTCTTCGGCGTATTATCCCATGGGTGCTCTCATTGTTATGCAGATGACAGTACTCTACAGGAGAGTTAATCTGGCCGTCCAACCGAGCGGCGGCCCGACCTAGAGGAAAAGAGGCAGCAGCTCGTGGCGTATCTCGACCGGGTCTGGCCGCATTTACCAATGACATTTAGAAAACCTGGTAGATTTAAATGCCAGGAAACAAAGGCGTGTGCGTTTATAGCTGAAAGATCTCCTTTCCTTCCTCTACCCTCTCTATAGAATGCAATAATACTACTGAAGTACTATTTAGACATCCTCTGACCGTCCAGAGGGAGGCTGTCCGACGTGGAAGAAAAGAGGCAGCATGTCGTGGCGGATCTCGACCTGGTCTGACCGCATTTCCCAATTTAATTTAGCAAAACCGGTTAGATTTTTTTAATGCCAGGAAACACAGGAATGTGCGTTTACAGCTGAAAGATTCCCTTTTCTTCTCTACCCTCTCTGCCAGAAGGAGAGGAGCAACGGCAACCTCTTTTACCGGTTGTCGCAGATGATTATCGGCCACGGGAGCTACTGTAAATAACAGTTTCCACCGGGAAACCTCGACTGAGTGACAGCACTGCGAGGAACGCAGTTAAAACCATAGATTTAGAATGTACAAGATGAACAGTGTCAAACTGAAGACGAGACCAAAAATGAAAGATCTATGTGTGGGTTAAATAGTGTTGTTGAATGGTCACACCTATGTTATCGATAAAAGTATCTGTATAAATGGATGGAATGGAAATGAAACTTCTAAGCACACAAAGTGCTTAGAAGTTTCATCTCCAACTTCTTGTTTTGGGGAATAAATTGTTAATTTGAATGTAATCGACTATGAAAAAGTAAAAATGGGATTATATGGGGTAACTCGTAATATTAGAAATTCTGTAGTGATTTTACGAATTTTGATTCAGTGTGTGAATGTGAAAATACACTTTTAACATGTAATTTATGGCATCGTACATTGCATTGTTGCCGTACATATATATTTTGACAATTGAATTTGAAATTTTACTAAAAATCCAATTCTTATCGTAATACGAAACCTAGAAACTCATTTATTATTGAACCCTAGTAACAATAAAAGATATTACTCGTAGATTTTTTTAAATATATTAACCTGGCCCTACGAATAATGAATACTATAGAAATGTAACTTCTATAAAGTTACCGCCAAAATCTTGGAGCAACTTACCCATACTAAAATACAGCAATAAAACACAACACTCACACATTCATAGTTCAACACTTGCCCGCGATTGGTCGCGCCAAGGTCATGGCGGCTCGGCGCCCCACCCGAAGCGGCAAACGTGGACGGTGTTATACATTAATAAGAAAGCTTGTTATTGAATAAGTTCAATCAATAGAAAGTTATTATTTTTCTATTCATTGAACAACATACGCCTACAAATGAAAAACGGTTACGGTTTTTTTACAATTATGTGCCTCGGAAAAATGAATTAGTTTTATTAATTTTTATGGCGGTTGGAATTTGGTAAAGACTCCTTTTTAGCAAATTAATGCAAACGAATTATGACAAATTGTTCGATTATGCTTTTAACAACATAACGTCGTAATTGCTTTCTATAGGATGGCTTTCTTTAAGGGGTTTCGTGACGTCATTTCGTTCTTTTATATTGGCTAAACACTTCTTTTTTATTAATTGCAAATACATATATAAAATATCTTACAGTACCTACAAATAGGCACCGCAGTTTTTCTTAATCGCTTAACCTTTCCATTATTTAGTGTGTACATGTCATTAGTTTAAAAGTGTATGTTACTGTACTGCGCATTTTACTGTACTGACTAGGCATCCAATTACGTTCATTTCTTTCCAAACGAATCATTTACCCATTTTTCAGGCTGGACTTCATTTGTTGGGAATCCGTGAAATTCAAATTATAATTTAATTTCTATGCATAATATCATCCTACTAATATAATATCGTACTAACAATATTACCTTAGCGCTTAACATACTATAAACACTGCATAAAAATAGTTTAATTTTCGAATTGAGTTCATGTTGCATAACACTTTTCAACGTCACCAGTACGTGTTTTTAAAATGAATATTTACTCACCTATGGAGGGTGATTTCAGCGTTTTTCATATCCGTATGGTTTCTACATTACTTCAGAACACACGAAGGCATATTTGAAATATAATTAACGCGAAAAAACCATTAAAATCACTGACAGATTGGTTCCGGTGACACAACCGAACGCTATGCGTGACAGCGCGGACTAAATGTGTCGCGCGGTCCCCATTTTAAGCAACGCCTTCCGCGGTCCCCATTTGGTGGTGCCATTTTTTGAGCCGAATTATGCTTCTATAGTATTCATTATTCGTAGACCTGGCCAAATTGACGTCGCCACTGATGGAAACTAATGGAAAGCCGTGGCGCATCTAGCGAATGGGGGCCATGCTTACAGCACACAAGACTTCTGACAGTAGTCCTCAAGTCGGCGACCCTATGATGAGCCTCTTCACGCTCCGCTTGTAGAACCCGGGATTGTAAATTGAGGGAAACACATGTGCGGGCAGGTCGTTCCAGGATTTTGTAGTTCGACAGAGGAACGATCTTTTGAAACGCTCAGTTCTGGCGAAGATTCTCTCCGCTATATATGAGTGGCACCTCTGCCCGACGTGTTGTTCGGAATCGGAAAGGAGATGGTGGGATCAGGTTGAAGAGCTCTTCAGAACATTCGCCGTGATACATTCAGTAGAAGGCAGCCAAGGACGCTATGGTTCTTTGCTGCGCTAACGGCTCGAGGCTTACCGTCATCTTAGGACAACCAATAATTGAAATCGGATAACACGTCTCTGCATAGCGCCAAGCGCGTCCAGTAAGTACCTCGCACAATCATCCCAAAGGTGAGAACAGTATTCGACGCAGAGGCTAATCTGCGCCTTGTACAGCAAACATCCCGGTGTGGCGTGGAGTACCTTAAGTGATGTAAAATTATAAAAATTCAACTCAAAATGGATCGCTAATTTTGGAAATATTATATTAAAATAGGCACAAAACCCTAAAAAAAGGTTAAATAACACAGTTCGAGTAAAAATCAATCATATTTATAGTAAATTAAATCCAGATAAGTTTGTTTGTAGCAATGTCACTATAATGAACTATCGACATCCTTATCGATACCTACCCATGACTATTTTACTGTAAACAGCCCTTTCTATTTCTGCCATAAATATCCTCCAAAAATGCATTTACACATTAAATATTGTGTTATAGTATGAAGGAAAACGCATAATCTACGTTATGAGTTGAACTTTCAGTGAAATTTTACATCCAATTTGGCAAAATATGTACGTCAAAAATGGAATGAACGAAGTCACAAATGACCTGTTAAACGAGTCTTTCTTCGTTTAATTGCGTTTTGTAATATCCTATTCACACACTAAACACGACAATATTGTTGAAAATATAAAATTTTCTATTTTAATCGTAAGATCACTACAGATTATTGGATATTATGAATAACATAGAGCCGCCATAGGATCCCAGCGGGCTCAGCGATTCAAAATACTGACATATGAGTACACAATTTGCTTTCTCTTTTCCTCTCGAGCTAAGTGCTATGGATAATGAGGTCTCGCTCGCACGCTTTGTATATCTATTGAGAGTAGCGAAAAATTCTAAATCTATGGTTAAAACACAGCGGTGCGCACATTGGAGGTGAGCGCAACAGTGCCAGGTCCCAGTAGCAGGTCTGCTCGTGGACATTCTCTCGCTGGAAATCACGGCGGCCATGATCTCCAGTGGGAGTAAGTGGTATGTCGCTGAAACTTTCTGCAGCCAGGTCATGCTCGTGAGTGGCGTGAAATGGACTATCGGGGATGAAGCGAGAAACCGGAGATAGCTGCGGCGCCGCCGCTGCCGACGTGTCTTCGCCCAAGACTATTGGCCTCCATGACCGAGGGCCTGAGGACGGCGGGGGGCTTCTCACCTTCCTTGCAGAAGCAGGCCCAAGAAGAAAGTGTGACGTGAACGTTTCACGCAAGCCACACGCCCCAAGAAGCGGGATAACACCTGAACAACCACCAAAGATGCGGGAGAGCACCCGTACCCCCTAGGTAGGGTCGCAATGGTAGCCAAGTCTTTTGGGAATCTTGGAACATCCTTCCGAGGGCTTACCCGGGGCTCCACACCGTAGGCAGTGGTAGCATTTGTGTGGTTACAGTCGGTAAGAGTTTGGCATAGCATTCATGGCGAATTTCCATAAATATCCAACAAACTTTCTTCGGCCAGGTCTGCTCTTCAGAATGCGATAAAACTACGGAACGGAACCTTAATATTGGGGGGGGGGGGAATGGGGGCGGCATTTTCATATTTTGCCCCGCCTGAAAAAATCTCTAGATCCGGGGCTGCGTCTGGCCAGCGTGATACAGTAAGGCCAAATAATTCCTCCCATGATACACACAACTGAATAAAGCCCGCGTCTCGGCAAGCGTGGGGTAGGACGTCTACCCGCCAGATGGACCGACGCCCTGGAAAAGGTCGCAGGCTGGAACTGGATGCGGAAGGCACAAGACCGTGTGTTGTTGCGTAAATTGGGAGAAGCCTACGTCCAGCAGTGGACTGCGATAGGCTGATTTTTTTTTTGACATTTCACACAACGCTATCGGATCCCAAAGTAAGCTAGGAATGACCTGCTTGTGTTATGGGTAGCAGACCACGGATATTAATACTTATACAGGATGAATTTCTGAAAAGGACTTGGATGACCAAATCCGAAACTATAACGAATAGCTAAATATGGTCAAACGAGTCACGAGCCCGATTTTAATAAAACTTAAAACCTCATCATTAGATTTTTGAAAACCAATATTTTTTCACACAGAACACACCCTTTATTATTACACCATACGATAGTGTCGCTGATAAGGATCAAATTCTGCGAAGTAATGATATACGGCAAATTTAAGGAAAGATTGGAATTTTAATAGATTTCATATTTCATGTACTTACCTAAATTTTGTATCATAATTTGTTTCGTTCGAAATCCCAGAATAGATCGTAACTATTCCGTGTTTTAAATCATGATCAGAATGATTCTTTGGAGAATATTCTAAACGGAATTAATAATATTGAAAGCAGTACGATCCATGAGGTCTCGGATCCAGGCGATCCAGCTATGTATTGAAAACAATGGTCTACATTTTGAACAATTAATCAGTTAACGTAAGAAAAATAAATTGTATTTTGTTAAAGATGAGCACTTTCCTTTAGTTTGCCGTATATCATTACTTCCCAGAATAAGATCCTTAATAGCAACACTATCGTATGGTGTAATATTATAGGTTGTGTTTTTTTTTTTCAAAATCAATGGGTTCGATTTCCAGCTAGGATTATTGGTTTTTCAAAAATCTAATGATGAGGTTTTAAGTTTCATCAAAATCGGGCTCGTGACTCCTTTGAGCATTTTTCGCTATTCCTCATAGTTACGGATTTGGCCATCCAATCCCTTTTGAAAAATTCACTCTGTATACTTTTAAATACATACATATTATACATAGAAACACCCAGACTCTTAAGACAAACATTTATGGGTCACACAAATATTTGTCTCCGGTGGGAATCGAACTCACGACCTCCAGCGCCGCAGGCGGTATCACTACCGACTGCGCCACAGAGGCAGTCAAGATTTGATTGACTATCCTTTATAACCTCTTCTCTTCTTCTTCTATAGTGTATCCACTGATCTGTATTATTACCACACTGGATAGGTGGCTGTCAAACTAAAGTTATGCCTTCTTAATTCTCGCCATTGTGGCGCTGAAATCAGCAGCGCTGGTTCAGAGAACTAAAATTAGTGATGTGCCAAACTTTCTTGAACTGACGCGTATCGATAGATTTAATTTGAAATGAAAACATTTTTTGTATATATATTTTAAAATTTGTTTAATATAAGAATATTACCAACCGAAATTATGAATATTCCCTTTAACTTCTCCAACTAAGCTAAATTGCTTGTGCTAGGAGTGGCCAGGATTCGAACTCGGGTCTTCTCGATCGCAAGACAGTCAGTCTTCTTAACCACTAAGCTGTCGACGCTTTAATGAATATTGCTCTTAATAAGCGTGGTTTGAGTTGGTGTCTAGTATATCTACCTAAATTAAATAATATTTACCTGCAATTTGGCATACTCGTGACGCAAAATTGTAGGAAAATATTACTTTTGTTGAAGAGATTGAGAGAGGTATTAAGGCGCATCTCCACTTGAGCAGCCGCAGGGCGATCTGCCTCAATCTGAGCGTGCCGCGTGCTGGGGAAATTACATGCATCTCCACATGGGCCAAATTAATCAGCAACTCGGCAGCGTGCCTCAAGCTGAGCAACGAATTTCTATAGTTTCTTACTAGCTACCATGGGTGACGTATGCCAATTCGCTGCAGCTTTAGTAATAATGAATCCCTACAAAAAGAATAAAAGGCAGACAGACAAAGATCATTGTGCTGTGAACGTGGATCCCATAAAGTGTCTGTGGCTTTCATATACTTCAGTTAATTTGATGCATTTATCATTGTCCATTTCACCACGAAGTGAGCGTATACATATATATATCATGCGCCATAGAAATAGAAAGGGAGTTATGTGTAGAAAGAAAAAAAAATAAACGTCATTTTATTAATCATTTATTTATTTTACACTTTATTGTAAAACTATGGTACACTAGCGGACGGTATACTATTTATTAACCGGGAAGTTCTTGTGTAATGCTTATAATAACATTTATTATAAGCATTACAATTATTAGATTAGAACACAGACGATCGCTTGAATTTGGAGTCCAGTTATGGGCTCCCATGTTGCCAAGCCATGCACTTCTAATTTTTGGATCAGTTGGAAATCTGCAATAAAATAAACATACATCAATAGAGTAAAAAACATTATGTAGTAAGTATTACCCACACAAGTTAATGTCAGAAAATAAGTTAAATAAATATTACTAATAAGATTTTGTTTGATTGATACCATTATTATATATTGAAGCGCTCGTGGCCCCGCGGACTCAGTGTTCTGTAAATAATCACTGCAGTAAGCAACTTTCACTATGGCCAGTCCCTGGATGGGTGACCATTCTGGTGACCACTTTGTCACATTTATTTGAGCGTTTCCGTTCTTCGGAAGGCACGTTAATCAGTTGGTCCTGGTTGTCAGTAAAATGGCAGTCGTTAAGCCATGTTGAAGGCCTTTTTGGGCGGCTTGAAAAATTTCAACAGCGGGCAGTCACAACCTGCGCCTGTCCATCTCAACACGGCAATACGGCTCACCAATTGTTACGTGGGACAAATTCTAAAATGGTGAAATGTGGGCATATAGTATGCCTCTGCCTACCCCTTCGGGGATGAAGGCGTGACCATATGTAATGTAAAATGATACCATTATTAGACATATTTCTTATAAAGAAAAGTTTTCGATTACATCAGACCATGATCAAGTTTATCGATACGACAACATGGACATCACTAAACGAAATTAAAATCCTATTTTTGTGCTTAAAAATAATTTAATCTCACCAAATTATTATTCTTATACATATTTTGTAAATAATCAAGCATTTTACATGTAGGTCAGGCTGATTTAATGATAAAAATTACAAAAATTCAACTTACCTGTGAAATCTAATGTTGCTCCCTTTTTTGAAGCTAATTTTGCAAAACACACATTTCACCATGTCTATTGGTTTTTTGTAACCACACAAATCCTCATTAAACTGCACAAAAGTCCTTAAATTACAAAATAATTCGTAATTCCCGGCGCGATACCGGAAGTCATTTGCATGATACGTCAGATTTAGTTCCTTGAACCAACTCTAGAGGCGTTTCAAATCGGCACAAATAATTCGCTGTCATTTGTATGAGACAGCCAATCCAGTGGTAATAATACAGATCAGTGAGTGTATCAAAGCGAATAGTAACATGGATCACAGATCTATGGTACAAGTGACATATTAATAACATTTTATTTTACTTCAGTATCCGAGTACGTAGTATTGTATTCTCTTTGTTCTCTTTGATCCGAGTGCTAGAGAAACTTCAAAAAATAGATTTCAGTCCTCCTCAATAAAATTATGTATATTATTTTTCCCTTTACCTGTTAAAAAAGAAAACCGGTAAGACCGTGTCTTTTGGTTCTCTCCATCAGCCGATTACGTTAATATTTTCCTAAGACGTTATCACGTAAAATTGATCGTCCGTAAACCGACTTTACTTTACATACTTAACCGTAAACCGACTTTGCATAAACCCCTTTATTTTTTAGACGCAATGCCAGTAACAGCAGCCAAATGCACTTTCGGTACGCGGCCGGGTATCGACATTCACATGCTGAATGAGATCATATTCCGGGAGGTGAAGCATTTCAGGAACTACAAGATATACACGCCTAACTTTGGATGTTAGTAAGCATAAAATCACGTCTTTATCATCGAAAGGGCAGACAGGAGCATATCATAAACACACATTTCCCGCTGTGGAAAATTTTCAAATACAGTCCTTCAACTTGTCTTAACGACGTTATTGGCAACCGGAACCAACTGCTAAATGTGACTTCCGAAGTACGGAAACACTTACAAATTGAAATAACGTAAAGTGGTCACCCTTCCGATAAATATAGGTTTGCAAACAATAGGTATCTTATTACTTACTGAGAAATCTCAACAATGTAACCTCTACTACCTACTTCTGGTAACACTCTGAAAGAAAGACCTTATTTTTAATTATGATGCACTGCACAGATGATTTACAGAAAGCTGAGTCAGCACGGCTATGAACACTTAAATTTTCTATCAAACTGATTAAATCATGATCATAACTGCATACATCCACTGTTGATTTTCAGCAATTCCTGTGTCTACGAAGTTCTACGCGAGACACGACCAAATCATCAACGAAACTCCTGAACAAACGGAGCAGGTGAATGTATACGCGCACAACGTGTCACAATCGAGGGCTAAAGGACCTAAGAATAAATACCCTTCGCCTTTTACTGAGTCTATGGTGTAAGTATACAATCTAATCAGGCTAGTGGGACTACGGGTAATTTTCTCCCCATAGTACCATCGCGAGGTAGTGGGACTACGGGGAAAAGAAAATCCCCGTGGTCCCACTAGTGGGTCGTACTGGTGGGACCACGGGTAACAGCCATATAGCAGTCCTTTACGTTGTAGGGTTTTTTAAATAATACTAAGGTGGCAGACAAGCATACCTAAATAAATGTAGCATACCTACAGTCCACCTGATAGTCGGTTATCATAGCCTATGGACGTTTGCAACACCAGAGGGGCTACACACGCGCTGCTGACGTAGGTTGAGACCACCCGAAGCTCGAATTTTTCAGGCCTATCTAAGGCTATCGACTTGGTTTAACGACTGCCTTACTGGCAACCAGAACCAACGGCTTAGCGTGCCTTCCGAAGCCCGAAAACACTCACAAATTAAAATGTCACAAAGTTAACCCATCCGAAGACCAGCCATACCAAAAGATGCTCACTGCAGTAATCATTTAGGAAACACTGAGTCAGCGGAGCTACTAGCGCTAATTTTTTAATCCAACTAACAAAATCACGCCAGTTCCACACGTTCGTTTAAGCCCCAAGTGCGCGGAAGTTGGCGTCTCACTAGAACTCATCTGCTCAATTGGCAGTCGGTTCCTCATAGCAACATGAGGGCCTATGAACCTTGAAAATATATCAACTGCAGGTAGCCACAATCTACGCTTGGTCAATTCAACACGGCAATAGACTCACCATTTTGTCTACGAAATAGGACGTAGTCAAAATATAATAGGGCGTCGATTCGCGACCATACGTCTAGAATGCGTAGACGGTTTACTGGTGAAATATTCGTACCATTTGGATTTTCATATTTAGAAACGCCAAAAGATAGGACAAAAAACTTTTCAACAATAAACTTTCGTCTACGCTTTCAAGTCATACTCGAAATCTAGTCTTAGGTACTCGATCGAAATTGGGGGCCCTTCAACTATCCATTTTGAGCTTAGATCAAGTATAACTAGATGTAATATCGACGCGAGAAATCCGGCTCCTATAGAAGACGGCTCACTACTGACGGCTCACTACATCCTTGTTTGAACTGGCGACAATGGGCCGACATTGAATAATACAAACGTAGGAAACAAAACGACTTAACTGATTTATCAGTGGCATGGTATTTTATGCTTACGTATAATTACTTTAAGGTACATTTTACGTTAAATGTGATACAGTCTTGAATTGTTTATTTACGATTGCATATAAATAGAATATAAGTTTAACTACGTATCGACTTGGGACACTTTTTAACTTTCATTTTGTTCGCGACCCGTAATCTATGTTATACTTGATCTAAGATTTTGGGACAGGGTGCAGCGAAACAATGGTAAACAAATCTCTTTTTTTGCATTCAGTTACGGCTGGTACAACACACCAATAGTACCATTTGACCGCAACGACAGAAGGTTCTACTTGCCAAAGAGAGAAAGTCCTCACACGAAGGTAGAAGTAATCATCCGTATGTCCAACCCACCCGGTTCAAAACCAAAACCCGCTCCACCTGCTAAACCAGCACCTAAAGCGAAGAAAAAAGCAGCTAAAGAAGAACAGTAAAGTAAAAAATAAAGCTAAACTATTTCTGAAAACCACGAAGGCAGTTTATTAGAAACTGTTCTAAGTTTTATATAGTCCTATTGTGATATTTATAAGTTCTTAAATGTTTGATAGCTATATTTTAAGTTCTATTTGATAGTTGTTATTATTTTATGTAATTTGTAATGTAACGATATAGATATTAAATACTTTGAGCATTAATATAGACTTTTTGTCTTGGGGAATAAAGCTTTGACTTTCCACAGCTATTAATTCCACTGAACATTGAGGGAAGTGCAAAAAAACAGTGTAGTAGTAGATTACAAGGCGTGAATAGAAATGTTCCTCGTCAAATCTTACTAAGGGGAGCAAATCTTTGTGAGTATGTGTGGCTGTCAGGATGTTTGTTACTCTTTACAGCACTAACGGCCGGATCTGACTGATAGATTATAGTCTGAAATAATCCAGGCTACTTTTTATTCCAGTTTCCATTGAGAGGTAACAAAGTACGAAACAAAATAGCACGCGGACATTTCAAATACTTTGAATAGCCCGGGCATTATATTATAAACTAGCTGTTCTTGACATTCTGGGAACTTGACATTTTGAAACCGCTTGACATTTTGGGAATTTGACATTCTGGACTGAAAGGCCCCCGCGGCTTCGACCGCGTAGAAGTCGTTATCGCCTAAAATCAAAACCCTCTTTTTGCTCAGCCGGTTAACTATTTCCATACTACATTTCATCTCAATCGCTCCAGCCGTTTAGGCGTGAAAGCGTAACAGACATACAGACAGACAGACATACGGACAGACAGAGTTACTTTCGCGTTTATAATATTACTAGGGATGTCTATCACCTCTTGAGTAGAGAAATAAAAACAAGAGCGGTTCTTTGTTTATATTTAGCTCGCCAAAATTATGAATGAAAGCTATTACGACATTTAGCGATTGGGGACCACTCACAGTCTAAAACAAGACTACTGACAGTATCCTCAAGTTGGCGGCCCTGTGATGTGCCTATTCACGCTCCACTTGAAAAACCCTCGGTTATAAGGTTGAGGCACACTTGCGGTTACCGCGGCGGTTTCTAACCTCAAAATGTCAAACCATTGACTTGATTTCATTAGTTTTGACAGTTTTAAGTTAATATTTGACATTTTGAGGTTAGAAATCGCTGCGGTAAACCGCAAGTGCGGCCTCAGGTTAAAACACGTGAGCTGGCAGATTGTTTCAAGTTTTTATGGTTCAACCATGTAGCGAAAAATTCTAAATCTATGGGTTCAACAGAGATACAATTTTTTGGATCTCTGTAGCTAAAAAGAGATTATGCTCTAGCGGAAACAGCCTAAGGTAACTTAGAAAAGTGCTCATCTTTTAGTAGGTATTCAGAATCCACCATTTTTACACGTATACTCCTGGACTGGTACACCTCCAAAAATTTCCAAAAGTATTTTATTGGGTTTATTCAGTTTAAGTCAGATACTGTTTAAGACAGATTCTGCTTACGACTGATTCTGTTGCCGACAGATTCGCTTTAAGACAGAAATACAGGTAAGTACAAAATATTAGAGATAATTATTTATTTAAGGAATAAAAAAAATTGGCAAAACAAATGAAGATCGACAAAACAAATGAAGATGGAGTTCCCACCAGACCTCTCTCTATGTACCAGAGTACCTATTATACCATAAACCTTTTTGTTCCGTGGCTTAGACCTATGAGCAAAACAAAAGCCAAGAGGTTGTAAGGCACTTGTGGCATTCACTCATAAATAAAATACAGAATGTCATAATGTCATAGACATTTAACTATTTATTTTGACAGGTCTTGTTTGTCAATCAACACAATATTTCGGTTTATCAAATTTATTTTTTTACTATTTTTTTAGTTTCCGACCAAAATCAGGTACGTTTTCATGAATAAAACTTGTGCATTTTAGCGTTGGCTAAGATTTACAGTGCATACTGTGATCTTCGGGAGCCAGTCAGCCTTGCCTACAAGTGGTGCACCTGCTGATTATCAGACGAGGCTATGACGAAAAGAAGGAAACCTTGAAAAAATCAACTCGTCGGGCCAACGTGAAACAATAGGGTCAATGACTCTCTCAAAATGATACAATTGCGTGAGACTGGCCCATGTGCAGCTGTGGGTTACAGTGTTCTTCAGCTCCCTGAAGTGCGTTTTCCAGTAAGGTAATACCTCCACGACTAGTGGTGGTACTGGGTTCTCCGGTCCTTGGCGTCCGGCGCGGCAGAAGGTGGCGGCGTGGTCGCTCCAGTTGCGACCGTCGCGTCGCTGGCTTCTTTGGTTCGTTGGTCACCGTTTACTCGGCGAACGTTTTCCGGGGGCGGGGAGTGTGTGATGGCGTGGCGGATGGCTGTGACTGATATGTGTGAGAAAAACGTAGATAGTGGTAGGTACTTATTGATTTTGATAACCAAATTATTGGATATCCTGAGGTGACGGTTGGCGCAGCGAAGAACCATAGCGTCCTTGCCTGCCTTATACCGAATTTATCACGGCGAGTGTTCTGAAGAGTTTTGCAAACCTGATCCCGCCCTCTCCTTTCCAATCCCGAACAACGCGTGCCTGTCAGAGATGCCACTCAAACACAGTGGAGATAATCTTCCCCAGAACTGAGCGTTTCAAAAGATCGTTCATCTGTCTTACTATTAAAACCTGGAATGACCTGCCCGCATACATGTTTCCTTCATCTTACAATCCCGGGTTCTTCAAGCGGAGCGTGGAGAGGCACATCACAGGGCCGCCAACTTGAGAACCACTGTCAGAAGTTTTACTTACAGACTGTGAGAGTGGCTCCCAATCGCTAGATGCACGATGGCTTTCCATCAGGCTGGTGTCATCAATTTGGCGAGCTTAATATTTAAAAAATCCTAAGAGTGCATGTTGTGCGCACATTGTAAGTGTGTAGTAGACCCTATAGTAGATATATACAGAGCCAGAGTGAAGGCGCGCCATGTACGTACATACGATTGAATTTTGAAAAAATACACCTCACTCAGAGATAACCGATGATTAGTGCAGTGCACACAACCATGAAAGAGAACCCCACGGTTCTAATTCGACAAGTAGGTATGCCTGGATCCGGTGGGGAAAAGCCTGTGGGCGGTTCCAAGTCCCACTTCTAAAAAGGGGGCCCAGAAATGGCCCCCTTTTTAGAAGCTTTTGAACTTCAGCTATGCTACCTGGGTTTCTATAAAAAGCTAAATAAGTAATATTCAGGCTCTGGTGGGAAAATACCCTCTGTACACAAGCGTATAAGTTAGACCTTAGGTACTTACCCCGGTTTCCATCACCATCACGGCTATAGCACTACCACCTTTTACGAGGTACGGTGCAAATACAGCTGGGTTATATTATAAGTAGGTATTTATATGTTTCTCTTTTACCATTCAAGCCATGACGGAAGGCAAGTGCACATTCGGTACCCGGCCTCCGCTTGACGTTCACATGCTAAATGAGAGAATATTCCGTGAGGTGAAGCACTTCAGGAACTACAAGACATACACACCATGTTTTGGAGGTTTGTATGAGCCATTTATTAAATCTTCAAAATTACCTCGTTCCATTGACAAGCTAGAGGACAGAGAGACACATAACGGAGGATCATCATGTTTGTTACATAAAGTTACTTTTAGAGGAATTATATTGATTACAGTGGCAGATTTTAGGGCCTAAATTTCACCACCGCCATCAATATAATATACCTACATCTCCTAGCATAATTCAAAACGTAAACCAAACATTTTTTGTATAATTCACTAGCGGACGTCACGTGTTTTCACCCACATAGTTCCCGTTTCTGGGGGAATACGGGAATAAAATATAGCCTAAGTCACCCGGGTATAGCGTAGCTTCCCAATAGTAAAAGAATTTTTAAATCGGTTCATTAGTTTTCCGTACCTATTCGATGAAAACAATCAAATCATTAGTCTAGTATAGACAAACCTCTCAATTGCATAACATTTGCCAGTTAACCCTGTATCGACAAAATTCTACGCGCATCATGACCAAATCAAGGATGAGTCCGAGGCAGACAGACAAAGAGTGGATTACTACGAGACAAAAGTTAGCCAGACCAGGGCTAAGGGACCCAGTAACAAATTTACGTCACCCGTCACAGAAAATATGGTGTAAGTTTGAAAAGTTTATATTCTTTCTCTCTCTCTTTCCTTCTTTTTTCCCTTCTTTCAACTTAGCGTTTTCTTCTTCTTCTTCCAAACCTGGGTAGTGTTTAGAAGAAACTGGGAGACGCGGGTTCTGGGTTTATTCGCTGCTAGGAGTAGCTACAATTTGAGGTTTTATCTTTGGTATTTATTGGGAGGCAGTGCTCCTTGGATGCTGAGCTGTTGAACCACGTTCGCGAGGCGCAGGACAGTTTCAGGAAGTGGCCTTTCGGATAGTTAGTAGCATCTTCACCTAACTAACAAAACACATAATAACGTGTTTAAAAGGGAATTTTCCTTCTTAACACTGAAGCCGCACTTGCGGTTACCGCGGCGGTTTCTAACTTCAAAATGTCAAACTATTGCCTTGATCTCATTGGTTTTGACAGTTTTAAGTTAGAATTTGACATTTTTAGGGTTAGAAACCGCCGCGGTAAACCGCAAATTCGGCCTCAGGATAATACAAAAATTCAATTTATTATTTCAGTTACGGTTGGTACAACACTCCGCTGATCCGGATGGATCGCAATGACAAACGATTCTACCATCCAAGACAAGAAAGTCAAAATACTAAAATTGAAGTCATAATCAGCATGTCAAACCCAAAAGCGGATAAATAAACAAACGTATATTTACCAAATCCACACTGAGTCTTTGGCGGAAAACAGTATCGCCAATAGAAAAAAAAAGGTGAAAATAACTATGACATAATTTGACATTTCTAAACAAAATCTGTTGTCTACATTACCTGGAAAGTATCGCAGGCAGGGACCGAATGAGGAAGACGCAGAACCAACCGTATGCAGTGGTGTAAATTGGAAAGGACCTGTGCCCAGCAGTGCACTAATATAGGCCAATTGGATTGATATTTTGATACTTTATCAAATCATTATAGTTACACCTCGCCGCCAATCCTCTTGTTTGCAGTGAAGTTAGTACTGAGCACAGTGACATTGTCAACTTCACTTTACACTTTATACAATAATGATTTTGCTGACGTCTCTGAGAGAATTACAAATTTGGCGATACGTGTCTATAGGTGAATTAATCAAATCAGCCTGCCGGTAGGCGTAAACTTTGGGCACACTTTTCTTTTTCTGTGACACATCGAAAGAATCAATATTTATGCGTCCACAAGCCTATTATTCCCATGTTAGAAATGTAGTAAAGTTTTTTTAAAGCCGATGTGCGGTCAAGCGACTGACGTTTAATAGTGTGATGAGGGTTACAAGACGTTATATTGAGATTCCCAAATATAACGTTTACAGCGGTATTTTTATTTTTGTTAGCCAGGAATTGAGGGGAATTTTGAACTTAATGTATCGACGTAAGCTTATGTTTTGAAGAATATAAGAAAAGAAATGAATATTTCCATTTCACTATCATCCTTTTGGGTGCCAACTCTCCAACTAATTCTTTGCTATTTACCAACATAGTGTTGATGGGTCGACATGTTTTCCTAGGCCATCTTTGATCTATTTACTGAAGACAGTCCGACTCGAAGGACTATGTTCAATCGTCATATTAATTTACTTTCGAGGTAAAAGAAACTCTGAAGAAAATTGGTTAATAAATAGCATGTAATGAAGGTGCTATGGCGCTCCCGACCCTGCTCCACGCATTTTCCTTTGCTGCGTAGGGCGAGCTTAAGGCTAAAAGTTTTTTAACAATGACAGTCACAGTCAAAGAACTTGTGAGAGCTCTTGGAGGCATATTAATACAGTCTCCGTAGAAAGGACTTGCTTGATCTTGGGGCATTCCATGCCACCTAAGACGCGTTTTCGACGAAAAGAGTTATACGAAATCTTATGAAATAAACAAATTACAGGTGCATGTGAATGTCAAGCGTGCAAATAGGATAATTTCTCCATAAATCCTCCTGAGCATGGGCAAATTAAGGTTTTTCAGGTCTTTTTTCCTGGAATGCCACTGGTATCAAGAAAGGTAGTGGAGGTGGGAGAGTTACGGAAATTCATACTATTACAGTGGGCGCACACTGAGCGTCTTGTCGCGGCGACTGTCGCCCACTGTTAAATGTTAATTAATAACCAGGATACTTTTTTCTTATATTTTTATGCATTTTGTATCTTTTTTTACATCTTTATATCTTTTAATTTAATAGGTTTATACTTACGTGATAAACGTGTGATTATATCAAGATCATCCTTTATTTTCTACTTTTGTTAACCGACTTCAAAAAACGGAGGAGGTTCTCAATTCGTCTGCATGTATTTTTTTTTTATGTATGTTAAGCGATATTTCCGTCAATTATAGACGGATTTCAAAAATTTTTTTTTGGTTGAATAGGGGTTACTTCTGTGGTGGTCCCATTTTCACCAGGTCAGGATCTGATGAAGGGATCCAGGAGAAATCGAGGGCAACCACGGAAAATTGTAGGGACAACTAGTGCGCATGTTAACTTTTTAATTAAGTGCTTTAATGTTCTACATTTTAATGAAGGTCTGGCGTCGATCTGATGATAGAGTCGAAAGACAGTCGAGGGCATTCCTTAACAATTTACAGCAGTTATCTTGTGTTTGGGCTTGATTGATTTGTATTGATGAGAACTTTACACCTAGATTGATAGATCAGACATGTTCACCGATATTTCCGTCAATTATAGACGGATTTAATTTTTTTTTTATTGAATAGGGTTTACTTCTGAGGTGGTCCCAATTTAACCAGGTTATAATCTGATTATGGGATCCTGGATAAATCGAGGGCAACCACCGATAATTATAGGGACAACTAGTGCGTTTGTTAACTTTTTAATTCAGTGCTTTAATGTACTACAGTTAATGAAGGTCTGGAGTCAATCCGATGATGGAACCAAAAGACAGTCGAGGGAATTCCTTGACGATTTACAGAGCAGCTACCTTGTGTTGGGGCTTGATTGATTTGTATTAATGAGAACTTTCACCTAGATTGATATATTTTTCGGTTCAGCCGTCACTTAAAATGTTGAAAAAAAATTTTTCAATAAAAAATACAACCGACTTCGAACAAATCCTGAAAAATAAAATTTACTTAGCGCATAGTAATATGTATTTTGATTTATAAGATTTTATTCAATATAATATTGAAGTTGGCGCCATGAATAATACCTAACTAAACCTATGAATTTACTTGGCGCCGACTTCAATATGATATTGAATAAAAAATCTGATAAATGAAATTACATATTACTTTGTGCTAAGTAAATTTTATTTTTCAGGATTTGTTCGAAGTCGGTTGTATTTTTTATTGAAATTTTTTTTTTTATAATTCATAATTATTCTACTATGTTTTATATTTCACGTGCTAAAAAATAAAATATTTAAATTGAACTTCTTGAATTTCATTAAGTATACAAAAGTAGGTATGTATTCTTAAAATGGTAGGTACAAATATTGTTGCATCGTCGTCATTAGAATCCTGGAAAACCTTAGAGGCGATCGCTCTAACGACAAAAGCGAGATAATTTTTTCTGCTTTTTTTTTCATACCACTAAGGTGTCAGACAACCTTACGGAATTGTGGTCCCGTAGCCTATGAACGCTTGCAACACAAGAGACGCTATACTCGCGCTGCCGCCTCTGCAAGAACCTTCTAAGACCCCTTTTGAAGAACCCCATAAAACCGAGGCAGGGAGATTATTCCAAAATTTCAGAGTTCACGAAGAAAGCCCCCTATCAGGCCTTAGCGTGCTCGATCAACTTCAGTTCTCCTACTCAACGCGACGCCACCGTCAGAATGGCTCGTTTGTCACAGGCAGCCCTGTGACAAACGAGTCCCAAAGTATATTTAAAAATTGGCCTCCGGAGCAGAACGTCATGAAAGCAAAATGTCATGAAAGCAAAATGTCATGAAAGCAAAATGTCATGAAAGCAAAATGTCATGTACGCAAAATGTCATGATCGCAGATGGTCATAATCGAAATTGGTCATGATCGCAGTTGGTCATAATCGCAATTAGTCATGATTGCTGACTTACCGATTTTTACCGTTGCTCATTTTTGTAACAGTTACGTAACACAACGTACTACAGATTATTGTATATAGAGATAGAGAGAATATACTAGAAATTACATTTATAAATAAATAAATATTCGTTATTGTTTTTCCGATCGTCATTTGTTTATCCGACCGTCACTTGTTTTTTCGATCGTCATTTGTTTATCCGACCGTCACTTGTTTTTCCTATCGTCATTTGTTTATCCGACAGTCACTTGTTTTTTCGATCGTCAATTGTTTATCCGACCGTCACTTGTTTTTTCGATCCCCATTTGTTTATCCGAACGTCATTTGTTTTTTGGATCTTCATTTGTTTATCCGACCGTCACGTACACTAGTTATTTATCATAGCTTGACATTTTGCAATCCTGACATTTTGCCTTTTTGACGATTTGCGAGTATGACAATCTGCCGTTGTATTATTGCATGACATTCTGCGATTATGACATTTAGCTTTTTTGACGTTTTGAAGTTTTTGACATTTTGCTTTCATGACATTTTGCTTTCATGACGTTCTGCTCCGGAGGCGTTAATTCCTACATGATCGCTTAAATTTGCTACGTGTCTCCAGGAATTGCTACATTTAATGCATTTTGAGAAACAAGATTTTTTTTTGACCAGAGATCCTGATTTTTTGATGGCAGGTTGCCTTCGCGTAAAGCATGAAGGATGCAGAATTCTAAAACTTAACTTACTTTGTCGTTCCCCAACAGTGTGGGCATAATTGTTGTGCTGGGACACAAATCCATTGTTAACTACTAGAATATGACGGATACAATCACAGTAATTTGGTGCTAGCTGCATAAAATATAATAGGTAAATACTGTGACGACTCCGTAAACCAGGGTCTACTACAATGAATACAAATCTTACACTGCGCTCTTGCCAATATACCGAAATGAAAAAGCTTGTAAGTATAGATGTATGCATGTTAATTATTCTTTCACTTTTATCAACTGCTGAATGAATCTGGCTTGAAATTTAGTATCTACAGGGTCAGATTGTAGAGTTCCCTTGGAACCCGATAATAAATCGGAAAGATAATTGAAGGAGTTGAAAAGAGAGTAGATCCACTTCCCTCCTTTTCATAGAAGGAAGAAACTATATAGGTTTAGGTACCTACATCCAATTTACGGAAAAAGAAAACGCGCATAGGTATAAACCGTTCGCTCTAAGTTTGCCGCTCGCCACCCTGCTACGACTCTACATCAGCCTCTATGCCAGCGGCAAACTTAGAGCGACCGGGATATACTTTATAATATCTATGAGGGGCTTTTTCATATTTAGCTCGCCAAATTGAGGTCGCCACCAGTCTCATGGAAAGCCGTGGCGCATCTAGCGATTGGCGGCCACTTCTGACAGTAGTCCTTAAGTTGGCGACCCTGTGATGTGCCTCTTCACGTTCCTCTTGAAGAACCCGGGATTGTAAGATGAGGAGTGTTTTGAATGTGCGCCGTAAAGTGTACCTACCTACAACTACTGACACTAAAAGATTTTATAATGGTACACATCTAAAGCGCTTTATTCGTCACAATTCTTCCCTTTCGAAGCGAATTGATTCCAACTGCGTACATTCTTGTTCTTATAATCTTTCCTCTCCAAAGGCTGTAAATGTGCAGCGGCTACGCGGTCCCTGCAAAATAATTTATACCACTTAGTTTCAATGGTTCCTCTATAAATAGGAAACTACTTGTATTGTTTTCATCATCTTATTTTTCCAACTGGTTTCAAATCCCACCTTGGATGACCATGCTGCTATGAGCACCTATGGTTGTGCTTTTTATGTTTGCACTGCCGTCTTACCTCCCAACGCAGTAACGGCACTCCGTCACCGAGGCAGTCAAATAATTTGAAATAATATTATACTAGAAGTACCTTAAAATTCAATAACTTACGCGAATTCTTCATAAGTCCTGGCGGTGTAGATCGCATCACATTTGACATTGTTCACTCTCCAATACTGCCTGTCTTCCTCCACACAACCCTTCAGCTGGTCTTCCATGGCTGCAAAGTCTTCCTTAGACAGCGGCTTATCCATCTTCGTATTAATTTATTTAGTTATTTAGCTTTATGTTTACGATGTCTTGTAAAAATTGATCTAACAATGCGCTGTATAATAGTTGCTATAGAAACAAATTATAGATATCGGATTTATTACAGGTCAGTGATATCGACATATCGACGCACGTAAATGGCACCACAAAGGTTAATCTTTGGAGAAGTCTTTACCTCAACACATAGAGCAACACGTCCTCTCCCGATCAACATATTGTTCTATGCCTCAGCAACTGCTGTTTCATGGTGCTTTTTAGGGTTCAAAAACTGGATCCTATTTATGAAACTTCGCTGTCATACGAGTATACAGTGTGTACTGTACGCCAGAGGTGTACAGTACACACTGTATACTCGTGCTGCTAACCATAAATCTCTGTCTAAATATTGCAAATTCTGAAGTACCTACAAAACATCAGCTTGTATCAGTACCTATTAGGTATACGTAGAACGACATGGCTTGTTTTCTAAAAGTAGGAAGTAAAATGTACCTAGAGTGCAGACTGTAGAGTCAGCTTAAATTACTATTAAAACATTGTCTAAAGTAGGTATTACTTTGATTGATCGAGCTACATTAACGAAGCAATTGATGAGCTTTTACTAACAAACTACACATTTTAGAAGAACTTTGTTTTTGAAAGGGTTAGATATTTATTTTTAGTTAGAATTCCTTCTGAGTTCTTTAGGCAGTGTTTTTCAGTAGTCTTCACTTCAACACTGCACAATGAATGGACCTAAAAAGATTACGATTCTAAGCAACTTACCTGTTTTAACAGATTGAGTGGGATTATCCATTCCTTTTTTATTACTAGCGAATGCATCTAAATAAATTAATAAATTTGTTTGATTTACTTTATTGGTTGATTGAATAAATATTTGTGGACATTCACACACAACATCATTTACTGCTCGTTCGCTCTAACTTTGCCGCTCGGCTCCATACTAAAGTCGAATTTTTAATTAGACGAAGTAAATTGACAGCAACTAATGTCACTTCTTCATACAATGTTGCGTATTTTCTATGACGAAGTGACATTAGCTACTGTCAATTTACTTCGTCTAATTAACAATTCGGGTATACGCCTCTACGCCAGCGGCAAAGCTAGAGCGAACGGGTAGTAGATCACAAAATGTGGCTGCAAGTAATTTTTCCAACTTCTTTATATATAGTCTTGTTTTATTGATCTGCATATACCTATTATGTTTTATCGGTCTTACTTTTTCTTAGTGGGTGACGCAGCGTGTAATTCGTTGAAAAGAGTCGGCAGCGAGTGTTACGCCCCTACTTGCAGAAGTCCATAGGCTAGAGTCCTAGTCCATTAGGTGGGATGTATGCTTGTGTGCCATCTTAGTGGTATAAAACAAAGCAAGTAAGTGGACGTTCAGGGAAGTGAACTATCAGAGAAGTGGACATTCAGAGAAATAGATTTGGACGTTCAGGGAATTGGACTATCAGGGAATGGACCTTTAGGGAAGTGGACTATCAGGGAAGTGGACATTCAGGGAAATGGACTATCAAGGAAATTGTACACTTAGGGATATAGACGTAATGAACCGACTGGACATTCCGGTAAATCAATTAAGAGTCCCTCTCCCTACGACCGTTTGAATATTTTTACAGCAGATAGTCAGAACCTACGCCTGCCCGTTTAAACACGGCAATACGCACATCACCTATTACGTAGAGCTTGATTCAACAATGAAATGTAGGCGCATTTATGCTTTACATTTCCATTTTGACATTGGCTTGGCTCTACCAAATTAAATATTTTCGTCAATAATTTATTAGCGTTAATGACAAATGCAGTACCTATCTAATTTTGACCAAGCGCTCGTATCTCCGCTGACTCAGTGGGAGGGAAAGTTGCTTACTGTCGTAATAGTTTACAAAAGTAAAGCATGCAATAACAGTGAGCAAATTTTCTTGAATGAGCGACTACCAATTCACCCTTTTGTGTCATTTCATTTGGGCACTGTAAAGACGTTCAGCTGTTGGTTGCGGTTCACAGCAACACGACAGTCGTTAAGCCAAGTTGAAAGCCTTGAAATGGCTTGAAAAGTTTCAACAGTGGGTTGTCACATCCTGCGCCTGTTGTATGGGACAAAAAACTATAAGAAAACACCGGCCAAGTGCGAGTTGAACTCGCCCATGAAGGGTTCCGTAGCAGCAAGTAACATACCTATTGTAAAAGTTCTTGTAGTTCGTTGTAACTTTCATTGATGTTTTAACACGTTCGCAGTGGTAGTGATTTTTCTAACCAAAAATTGCGGTTTATGACGTATTAAAAAAAAACTACCAACTCGATTTCGTTTAAACCAATTTTCGTTGGTAGATTTTATGGCAATGTACAATATATATTTTTTTTAGATTTATCATTCTCTTAGTTTAGAAGTTAGAGGCACACATTTTTCCACTTTGGAAGTGTCTCTTGCGCAAACTATTCACTTTAGAAAAAAAATATATTAGGTCTTTAAAAATGCTAATGAGGTTCATTAGCATTTTTAAAGACCTCCGCACACGTATGGGTTTGATAAAAAAAAATTTTTGAGTTTCTGTTCTGAGTATGGGGACCCCCAAAATTAACTGCTTTTTTTTTCTAGTTTTATATAAAAATCTTGATGCGGTTCACAGAATACATCTACTTACCAATTTTCAACAGCATAGACTTTATATTTCGGAGAAAAGTGGCTGTGACACACGGACGGACAGACAGACAGACAGACATGACGAATCTATAAGGGTTCCGTTTCTGCCATTTGGCTACGGAACCCTAAAAAGGCGGACTTTTACTATGTCTCTGCCTACTCTTTCGGTGGTAAAGACGGAACTATAATGTAGGTATGTAACTAATTCACGTGCTGGGTGACTCTCGACTATTTTACAAAGTCGCGCTTGGGCCATTATTTGTAAACATTCCAATATTCGAACAATTTAGTACCAAAGTGCCTACAACCTACTTAAATTCAACAGATTCGTGCGGTTTCAGCAGCACATGGTTGTGCTTAATCTAGAAGGATTTACTTCATATACTTAGTAAATGTTTTAGTTTTATGAAACTGAGTGTTGAATTGTTGTGAAAATGTTTACAAAACGTTATTGTTTTCGTAAGTTCTTTGTAAAGTCTTAGAAGGTCATCTATTCTTCTATTCTGATATTATAAAGAGGAAAGATTTGTTTGTTTGTTTGTAACGAATAGGCTCCGAAACTACTGAACCGATTTGAAAAATTCTTTCACTGTTAGGAAGCTACACTATCCCCGGTGAACATACGCTATATTTTATTCCCGTATTCCCTCGGGAAAGGGAGCTATGCGGGTGAAACGGCGTGATGTCCGCTAGTTTATATTTATAAATGCGAAAGCTTGCGAGAGTGGATGTTTGAATATTTGTTACTCTTTCATACTCTAACTACTGAATAGATCTGGCTTTTATTTATACAGGGGTTATATCTTAAATGTTTTCTTATATGTATATTTTTTTTTTTTTTTTCATTTTATTTAATTAGTTTAGTATATTGTTCAGTGGAAGTGTGCTCGCTACAAATAGCTCTTACAGGGATAGATATTATAGTCTGGAATAATACATAGGCTTTATCTCCGGAATAAGATATCATGGGATGCGGGAGCGGAAACAAAGTCAAAATCTAGTAATCTATACATATAATAAAATGATAGAAAACTCAAAACTGTACTTACATAATATCTATACATTTAATAAAATGATAGAAAAGTCAAAACTGTACATTGGAAATATTTAAAAAAAATACTCCCTTGGTGTTCAACACTTATCATAACATACCGAAGCTGAAAATATAGTTAGAAAATTTTTTGTCTGTTTGTCGGTTTGTCTGTTTGCTTTGCTTTATCTGGAAAAGTACTCAATAGATTTGATTCAAATTTTGCAGAAATATTAACAAGGGGTAGGGTCTTCAAATAGGCTATATATTATCACGCGACAAATCCTAGGGGCTTAGCAGAGAGTAATCAAATTGGCATCACAACATAATTTTCACTCGTTCGAAGTCGCAGGCAACAGCTAGTTAGGCAAGTATATAATATCCTTCTATTTCAGATCTAGCAGTCTTTTCAATGAACATCCTGTACAGTTATTGTTATGTGAATTACGAAATGTTCAGTGGTTTTAACGACGATACGAATGACGTTTCACTTGATTCAAACAATGTAACTACAACTGTAAACATAGATGGAACTGTGCATGAAACAATGGCTACAACGCCGGTTACTGAGGTGGGTTTTTTTTATTTTATTTATTTAACAATTATGTACACACATAATCTATACATACAATAAAATGATAGAAAAGCTTAGACCATATAACACGGGACTAGCCTTTGCGAACCACCGCACACAAAAATATTCTGCCAGTTTTCATACAAGTGAAGGGGGAAACACAAAGACATATAAAATTTCATTGCATTTAAAAATGTATTAATCGACAAACGCGTAATGGCTGTTGTGTGTTAATTGTTATTGTACAGTCAACTACAATGTAATGTACTAGTTTAATCATATAAAATGATGTACTGATGTACAGGCTTTTCATAAAGCCAAAAGACCAAATGGTCATGTGCAATGGCAGAAAACAATGCTTAAGTAAGGCGCATCCTGTGGTTAGATGATCTAAGTAGAAAAGTCAAAACTGTACATCAGAAATATTTAAAAAAAAATACTCGCTGGATGTTCAACATAAGATACCGTAGCCGAAAATATAGTAAGAAATTTTTTTGTCTGTTTGTCTGTTTACTTTGCTTTGCTTTGTCCGGAAGGATCTCGAAAAGTACTCAATGGATTTGATTCCAATTTTGTACAAATATTCAGTTCAGTTCAGTATTTATTCATTAACAATTTTTACATTGTGTATGAAATTTACAACAATATTACAGACATAAATATGTAGTGCTGCTAATTATAGGTACTATTTTTTAATGTTAAATGAAATTAAGTATCAGTGTTAGTCAATCCAAAATTTAGTTAGCAGCAGGTATGATGTCAATGTCGCAAAAGTAATTGACTCCTAATGAATTTTAAAACTAATAAAACAAATTAATAAACGTCAAACTTCATAAAAATTCAGTAAATGTCAATATAAAATACAATTTAAAAACATGATGATGATGTGACATTTATGTAATAGGTATGTAAAAATTATATACATAATAAAATGAGAATTAAACAGTACTTTAGATTTTCATAGATTAAATGCATCTAAGTCTGATTTAAAAACAATAATTACCTGAAGAACAATTTCAATTTAAACCTAAACAAATTAGTACATGTCAAACTCACAAAATTTCATAATTATAATAACAATAACTAAATAACAATAAAATTTAAATTTATACCTACAAATCATCAACTGCGTAGTAGCACCCTTTCAATAAATACGCTTTTAATTCTCTGAGAAACTCCTTTTTATAAATAAGACCCTTCAAATTCAACGGCAATTTGTTAAATATTCTTATGGATTTGTAAGTTCTGCTATGCTTTACAATATTAAGGTGAGGAAAAACTATGCTTCGGAAATCCTTCCTGCGCGTACTCGCTCTGATCTTCCTTTCGTCTTCTGATTCATACTCATGAATGTATTTGGCAAAAAAAGTCATGAGTACCAGAATGTACAGACTGGGAACTGTCAATATACCGAGCTCCCGAAAGTACCCCTTGCATGACTCCTCCTGCCTTATGCACACCATTGTACGTATAGCTCTCTTCTGGAGGACGAAAGCCCGCTGAATATTGTAATCATAGCTTCCTCCCCAGAAAAGAATGCCATATCTAAGTTTAGACTCGACTAGTGCGTGGTAAACCATTTTGAGATGTTCCAAATTGACATCATTTCGCAGACTTCTAAGTACATAGCAAGCTGAACTTATTGCCCTGTCCAGATTGCCAAGCTCTACCTTCCAATTAAGAAACTCATCGATATATACACCCAGAAACTTCGCAACACTTACTGAACTAATAGTTTCGCCATGTAAAAGGCAATTAAGAGTCCCTTTGTTTTGAGCCGTTGATTTATATAGAACAACCTGTGTTTTACTAGGGTTTAGCTTTAGACTGTTTGCCGAGAACCAGTTATAAAATATACGTAGGGCCTCATTTGCTGTTGATTTGAGAACGTCCATATCGTCTGCGGATATAACAGCGTTTGTGTCATCAGCGAACATGACCAACCGTATTTCGCCAGACGCCATTCGAGATGCATAATTTATCAGATCATTTACAAAAGTTATGAACAGGATAGGACCCAGGATTGAGCCTTGAGGAACTCCTGTTCTAATTTGTATCATTTTAGACCTATATGATTTTTCCCACAAGTTGTTACCCCGAAAGCCTTCTTCGTGAGTATTTATAGCTTTTAATTCCACGAACATTTTCCGATTTTGTAAATATGATTTAAACAGATTTTTAGCCTTACCTCTTATTCCATAATGTTCCAACTTTTTTAATAATAGCTCATAGTTTATGGTGTCAAAAGCGGCACTTAGATCCAGGAAAAGGCCTGCTACTTTCTTCTTTTCATTCATTCGAGAGGTTATGTCTTTGACCAGAGCATCTATGGCGTCTTGAGTACCCACGTTCTTTTGATATCCGTACTGCCTCTGGTGCAATACTTTATTCAAATTTAGATGTCGAACGAGTCTTGTTTTCATCAATCTCTCTAGAACTTTAGATACTGTCGGCAGAAGTGAAATAGGCCTGTACTTGGTGGGATCTGTTTTGGTTCCTTTTTTATGAACTGGAATAACCTTAGCAATTTTATACTGATCGGGAAATAAACCTTCGTCAAAACATTTATTATAAAAATTACTTAGAGGTTCAGCTAATATGTCAATGTTATTCTTTATCACTGTAATAGGTATATCATCATAACCACAGGATGATTTATTCTTCATAGTATTAATAATTCTAAGCACTTCTCCAGGCGTGACTGGGTCCCACACAATTTCATTATCAATTTTGTTTGTATAAGCTTCTAAGATATTTATTGCTAAAGGCGAATAATTATGAGTGTGACTGAAATTTCGACTAAATTCACTAGAAAAAATATTAACAACCTCAGATGGGTTTGTTATCACTCTATTATTTGTCTTTAAAACTATTCTTTCCTTCATATTTCTCTTATTTCTGTAGCGATTTACTATTTTCCGGATACTTTTCGAAACATTTTTGAATCTTGCTATCTGACTCTGAATCGATAGCCTTTTAGCATTTTTTATGACCCTATTATATATTCTAATATACCTTTGTCTGTAGTCAATTAAACTGAAGTCATTTTTATTACTTTTACCTACTACTAAAAACCGCTTCATCTTACTGGAAACTTTGATACCTTTATTTATTTATTTATTTATTTATCACAAACAATTATTACATTGTGTCGGATTTACATGCACTTAAAACTAACACACAATCCTAAAGGCAGAGCGAAACAAAACAGGCATCAGTCAATATTATTATAACATTTAGCATCGGTTCAATGCATTAATGTAAAACATTTAAAATATTTCATCATATAAATAAATAACATAATAAAATTCAATTCAAAACATAATATAATTATATAATTCAACAACACATCATTTTAAAATAATAATTGTATAATTATAATGCAATTTATAATGTCAGCCAAGTACAGGTAATTAAAGGAACCACATTTCAATAGCTTTGCACAAAAATGTAAACAAACACATTTGATCCTATATATCCATAGCCATTTGCAATTGAGTATTCACCCTGATTATATTCCAGTATCCAGGAGTCATTCAGTGTTCTTACAATCATTTCGACACCAAATAACTTCAATATGATAGTTTATTTTTATTTAAAATACCTACTCAGGATAGTAAAAAATTCAATTATTTGTCATACTATATTTTTCTACTTATCTGTCTTCGACAACGATTGTCAAACTTTTGATTGGCAGGATTGGACTATCTATAATGTCTTAACAATGTCAGTCAGATAGTTCCTATTTAAAGGTCAGTTTGTCAATTAAAAATCATCCACAGAGTAAAAGCTCCCTTCTATCAAATATTCTCTCAATTTAGACAGAAATTCACCCTTATACAACAACAATTTTATTTCAGTGGGCAATCTATTAAATAACTTTACTGACATATGGTAAGTACTGTGCTTAACCACCTTAAGTCTCGGGATGAGCTTGGTTCGAAGGTCTTTGCGTCTTGTACTTTCTCTAACTAACCTCTCACCTTCTGTCTCATATTCATGAATATATTTCTTCAAATTTGTTAAGAGTACTAGGATATATAGACTAGGAACAGTCAGTATTTTAAGTTCTTTGAAATATTCCCTGCAGGATACTTGTTGCTTAATGCGTACGAGAGAGACCCAGCGAAGACTAGACAAAGGTTATAAACGCACTTGAGTTTTTTGTTTTTTAAAGGCCTGTTTGAAAGTCATTTCAAAGTGTTTTATGAACTTATTAATGCCCATGCTATTCCAATTTTGCTTTAATAACATTTCTCTATAAATACTTTTATGCTTAAAATTAAAAATTCTTTTATTAATAAATGTCACAGATTTATCATATTTGTTTGATGTACTACTGTATAATGTCATCTCACATATTAATGCTGCATGGCCATCGCCCAGTCCATTGTGATCAACATCACAGTCAAGAATGCTATCCTCATGAACATTAGTCAGAATATTGTCAATACATGATTGAATATCACCTCGAATAAAAGTTATAGAGTTAATTAATGGCCGAATATTATAACAAGTCATCAAATTCATAAAATTTATACATTTCTGACTGTCTAAGTGAGGATCTAAGTTGAAGTTGCCCACAATACAGAATTTTGCATTGAAAATTATTAGCTAGGGGAAGGATCTTCAAATAGGCTAAATATTATCACGCTACATATCCTAGGGGCTAAGCAGAGAGTAATCAAATAGGCATTATAACATAATTTTCACGCGTACGAAGTCGCGAGCAACAGCTAGTATATTATAAATAGAGAATTAGTTAGGAAAAAAAGAGTACGATGGCACTGCTTATTTCTATAAGAAATCTCTTCCAGCAGGCCAGCGAGAGGAGAACATGTTATTAGATAATTCAGAGAGGTAGAAGTGTGTCAAAGAACTAGGTAGGACCAAATATTTTTACATACTTTACAAATACTACTACTATAATAATACAATAAATAAATATATTTATTGTATTATAAATATACATACTTACACACATATTTACTATAAATATACATACTTTTTTTTCTTTTCTTTTTGGGCATCTTCGGCTTGAGGATTTTATCAGAGTCAACATAATCGGACCAACTAAAAAAGTTGTAGGTACCGTTGGGAATAAAAATAGTTGATCCGTTAAAGTTGATCGGTTTAGTTGGTCGAAGTGGAAAGACAGATAAAACATGCAAATGATCACGCCTTTTATCCCTGAAGGAGTTGGCGGAGGCATATTATATGCCCACATTTCACCTTATAGGTGGTAGCCCACCACCTATAAGGTGAAATGTTGCCGTGTTGACATGGACAGGCGCAGTTGAAAATTTTATGTGATGCGCTGTTGAAATTTTCAAACCCATAAAGGCCTTATGTTGTTAGGCCTTCAACTTGGCTTAACGACTGCCATTTTACTGGCAACCGGGACCAACGGCCTTCCAAAGCACGCAAACGTCACGTGTTGGTCGCCCATCCATAACCGGCCATAGTAAATGTTGCTTACTACAGTGATCGTTTACAGAACACTGACCGGGCACGTGCGCTTCACCAAATCTGTATCAGATTCAAGTAATTTGAATAACATGAAGAGGTATATGCTTGAAGTGCCGCTGGTTAATCGAATTCGTAGCGAGTTAATTCGAAAGAAAAAAGAGAAAAGTGTCTCTCAAGGTAGCATTTTGGGTCCATGGTTTATTCTTGCCTGCTATAATGAATTCTATCCCAAGCCTTCTCAACTCTTTGTATCAATTTTATAATAAACCATTTAATGTATTTTCAGAATATAACACTATACTCATTGAAACCATCGATAAATCTAAAAGATTTTAAGAATAGATGTCCGGGAAATGACTTTCCTGCAAGCTTAGGTACCTACGAGATACCGACGTATCGTGATCTCGTGCTCTTCACCTCCAGGACCTTACTGAAGATGTTCCATAACTATGACCAGAAGACTTTATTGCTGCTCAAGGATATGAAGGACGTATGATTGTAATCTTTTAGTTTACACGCGTTTCTCGTAGACTGACAAACAAGTTGTAAAAAAACTTTAGGCCCGTTTTGAAATTTGAGAAAGCGTTAGGGTGCCTTCAAATTAGAGGCGCGAGGAAGCGCCGCAGAGTGGTGCCGCAGTGGTGCGCTAGACGCGCCACCACCAGTTTTCATACAATATTTAGAAGCGCCCTTGCAGCGCTACTGACGCGCCACAACTGCGCTTCTAATGCTTCCTCCACATTACTCGCGAAGTTGGACGAAGTTGGATGAGTTCGATAGTGTGGAGGGGCACCTCGGCCTACTTCGTCAAAAAAATTCTTTGCATCGGGCAACTTCGCCGACGAACTTCGTTCAACTTCGCGAGTAATGTAGAGCAAGCATAAAAATTGTATAAAAACTAGTGGTGGCACGTCTAGCGCACCACTGTGGCACCACTGCGGCGCTTCCTCGCGCCTCTAATTTGAAGGTGCCCTTACTCTCACAGATTTCGGAATCAGTCAAAAATAGACCGTTCGGAGGTGAGAATCTGAGAATCTCATTGTTGAATTCATATTGGATTCATACAACATACATAATGGCCACTCATATTACATGCCCATGCCCACATTCCCATTCTCTAGTCCCAGTCCCACGTAGGTAGGTACGTAATAGGTGGCGAGTCGTATTGCCGTGTTGAAATGAACAGGCGCAAGTTGTGACTGCCTGCTATAGAAATTTTGCAATTTAATTTTGCTTACCAACCGCCATTTTACTGGCAACCGGAACTAACGGCTTAACCTGCCTTCCGAAGCACGAAAACGCTCGCAAATAAAATGTCACAAACTGGTTACGTAGGTAGTGGTATTCACTACGATGACAAATGTCAAAATAGGCTTTAGATTTTTAGGCTAGATATTTAAAAAGGATTTAGTTAAGTTCTTTTTTAATTTAATTTACTTTTTGTTTATAGTTAAGTTGTTATGAAATAATATGTTCTGTTTTGCAGGCAACTGCAGCTACACGTGAAATCGAAAAGAAATGTGTGCCTAAAAACAGGAGTTTGTACAAAAAATGTGTAAAACGTGTCAGCAAGACTTGTGTGTCAATAATTAAAGACTTGGTGCTATCAAAGGATGAACAGAAACAGGCAGTAGCTCCCCTGCTAGAGGTAAAAAAATATTGTGAAAAAAAAATTAACGCCGCCGCCGCGCCGGCGCGATGAGGCCATGTATAGTCCGTTCAGAGATAATATTACCTCTTTTACCTCTTACACTTAGGTTGCCTATCTTGATTGCTGTGTTACCTCAATAAGTTTTTAATCCACCCATGTAATCTAACTTTTAGTCGAAACTTACTTTCTTCTTTTGCTATAGTTTTTTCGGGTGTGACCATTAATTGAGATGTGGAACGTTGTGGAAGCAGCAACTTCGCCTCCGTTGGTGATGGTAGTGAATGTTTCTTTTCAGATATTCTTAAAAAAAAATCTCAAATCCAATCGTATAGTAATAAGAGCACTGTTTTAGTAAAGATAAGTATTTATTAGACATGAAAAACAAAACCCTTCGTGCTAACGGTTGGATATTATAACCTCCACTATAATCGGTAAAATGTTACGACATTTTACCGATTATAGTGGTAGTCCCCCTATGAGTGCCAGCCTAACGGGCTGGCACTCATAGAGGGGGGCTTTTTTGGCGGGATTTGGAAGGAATCGTATCGCATCGTTTTATAAATTTGCAAAATTAGTGTTTTTTCGAGTGCTTTGTGTGTATTAATGGTGGATTCTTAAACATAAACGTTCGACAACGTGCACTAGTGTTGGGAAGTAATAAAACGCATTGAATCGCAACTTTGCAGTTTCTGACAAAAAAATCCAAAGAAACTTTCAGAAATTTATCCACCGCTTTTCTGAAGGAAGACTGACTTTGACTTAGGGCTGTACTTGACTTTGACTGGACTTAGAGGACGAGGACTGTGACTTATATAAGCAAAATGAAGATATAACTTTAAATAATAATAAATAAAGACATGGCTTAAAGGTCTTGTAACCATGCCAGAACTATTAAAAAAAAAAAAAAAAAAAAAACTCATAGGGGGACTTTAATGCTATGCCAACACACAGGAAATGATCGACAAGCTGTCAGTCAGAGGTATTAGAACTATGAACGGACTATAGTGCTGGTGCTGAGAATAGGTCTCTACTCTCTGACCCCTCGCGAGATCGTTTAATTCCTTAGACTATTTAACTAACGTAGTTAAATAGTCTAAGTTTAATTCACATAAGAGAGAGAGGGAGAGAGATAAACGGTGTATTTATTCAACAGGCTCTAAGGAGCCTGCGAAACTGAAATGTTTGCTTTGACATATAAAAGAGCTAAAAATTTAATCTAATTGTAAAATATTTCAGTACACGCCCAGGACATTCCCGCGGCTCCGCTTGCGTGGAATTATGTTCTCGTTTTTTTTTTCTCTAGGGAACTTATTACCGGGACAAAAAGTTCCAGGCTGTACCTAATCAACCCCTGTACCAAATTGCAGCCTGATCCGTTCTACCTACTGTAAGAACGTGAAAGAGTGAAAAATTAAAAAAGTCCTGAGCATCTGACATCCACGCGTCCTCTTTTTGGGAAACTTTAGCGTTTATAGTAAGACTAGCTGGCGCCCGCGACTTCGCCCGCGTGGAATGTAATAAAAAATATAGTTTTTTTCTAAAATATAAGAATTTTTCTAAAATAAAAGTAGCTTAAGTTACTCCTTATTACATAATGTGCCAGTGAAAGTCCCGTCCAAATCGGTCTAGCCGTTCCAGATATTAGCCGGAACAAACAGACAGACAGACAAAAAATTTAAAAATATATATTTTGGTATGTGTAGGTACCGTATATGTAACATTCATATGCATGTAGTAGAAAGCGGTTATTTTAATATTACAAACAGACACCAATACAATTTTATTTATTTGTATCGTATGTAGGTACCTATAGATGTTTAATAAGTTACTAATTTAAAGGTAATTTACAGGGTTCTACGTGTAATATGACAACACTAAAGGTTGACCCAATACTACTGATAAAAATTCTAGCCATGGATGTGGCATCACTGGAATTTGCTCTGCCAGCGTTCCTAAGGTTGATTGGCGGATGTACTTCTCATTGTCCTAGGTACGAAACTACTGATTACACACATAAGTATAATTGTTCTGAAAACGATCACTG
This sequence comes from Miltochrista miniata, assembly GCA_933228765.1. Lineage (NCBI taxonomy): Eukaryota > Metazoa > Arthropoda > Insecta > Lepidoptera > Erebidae > Miltochrista > Miltochrista miniata. The sequence continues at coordinate 13,400,884 of OW121769.1, forward strand.
TATTAAGTAACTTTCATTATGGCTAGTCCATGGATGGCAGACCACATTTTGACATTTGATTTGCAAGCGTTTACATATGTTTCGGAAGACACGTTCAGCCGTTAGTCTTATACTTGGTAACATGGCCGTCGTTAAACAAAGTCGCAGGCCTAATAAACTGCTTGAAAATTTTCAACAGTCGATCGTCACAATCTGCGCCTGAACGTTTCATCAATGCAATTTACCACCTCTAGTAAAATACAGGCCAAGTGGTCGGACTCGCAAACGGAGGGTTTCGTACCATAAAACAGGAGCAAATTACGTTTGTTGTAGAGGATTTTAATAATTATTATTTCTCTGATTTTAGTAAGTACTTGTTGTTACCTATAGCGGCAACAGAAACACATCATCTGTAAAATTTTCAGCTCTCTAGTTATCATGGTTCCTGTTAAACAGCCTCGTGACGGATAGACAGACAAACCGACTGTGACGGACAGCGAAGGCTCATGAATAGGGTCCCGTTTTTTTACCCTTTGGGTACCTACGAAACCCTAAAAACTATAGGTACTGTGGTGTAATGTCGGGGTGAACTGTGCGTCTACCTACCCATTTAGGGATAAAAGCGTGATTATATTTACGTATGTATGGAAGATAATTTAGGTAAGTACTTATGTTCATCGATCTAACCTACGTTATTTTTGCAGAAAAATAAAAGATGAAAATAATAGTCCTCGTCGACTGCGGCATATGACAGACCTGGATTTAGTAGTGAGACATTTCCTTACAAATCGGAATTACACCCAACTTATAACGGACCCCGACTTCCATGTATAAGAATAAGGACTCACTCAAGAATGCAGCTCATATTAAACTGGATACATTCCGCGCATTCGTAGTCAGTGAACGCACCCAGTATGATCGATCGAGCTTTGTTGAGTTTCGCATTCTTTACGCTAGATGTCACCAGCATCAATGAACTTTTGACGTAAAGTGTGAACTTGTTTGGAACTTAAAATAACTTAACCAAAATATTTTAAGCTTTAAATGTGATGTGAATAGTGATATCCGTGAGAATATATTATAAGTTATCAACATATTACAATACAATATGTTAGAATGGCGTGCTAGTGTGTGATTGATGCAAATGTTTGCGCTCTATATCCTGGTGCAAATTTTTCAACTCTTAAATAATTTGGAACAATAATGCTGAGGTATGTGACATTATTTATTTAAAAATAAACGATTAGTAAATAATCGCTTGAGTCTATTTAAAAAATATACTAATCTCATGTACCGGTTGAGTTTACAAAGTTATCGCTCAGCGAAAGTAGTAGGTACCCTACTTTCTAACTGCTCAATTACTTGGTAAGTAATTAGAAGTTTGGACTAATTTCTATTTCTAAACAAACATTTTTAATCATATGTATATAAACTTACGTGTCACTTAAAAACCCTACCCGGTTAGGCTATATATTTATAGTAAGTTACTAAGTTAGGTTTAAGTAATGATTAAACCTTTTTATAAGGTTGAAACTGAGACTATCATTCACTTGTAAATATTATTATGTATGAGGCACTTTTTGTGATTAATACTGATTATATCTGTTCTCTCAATAACACTTACCAGAAGATAACTGAATGTGTGTAAGTTGCCCCATCAAGATATCCAGGTCTTAGTTGACCTCCCCTGGTAACTGATATGTTAGGCAACAACGCAAGCACCTGCCCGAGCCTCAATGTATAGTTCCTAAATTCCTATAGTTATTTTAAAATCTAGTTTTTGTAGAAGCTTCGGTCACTTTAGTTCCTATAGTTATGATGTTAGGATATTTGTGTGTGGGGGGCCGGTGGAGTGTGCTAGATATTGATCTGATAGGGAGGAGTTATTTAAGGAGCTAAACTGAAACCTGTATGATGTAGGAATCATACAACAAATTTTGTGTACACCAAACTCTGAAGCTGCATGTAGCATATATAAATTTACTATGTTGAGGTTATAAGATAGCCAGGTAAATGGAGATAACATTATGTAAATAAGTTACGATGGGACTGGCATGTACAGTTGTGAATACACGCTACATAGGAAGTACGTAACATTGTTGATATTATAAAAGTATATTTAGTTTTTTTTTGTATACCAATAAGGTAGCAGACAAGCATACGGCCTACCAGATGTACTGGTGGTAGGTGGTAGCTAGGTAACCACCAGATGTACTGTTGGTTACCTATGGACCGTAGTCTATACTAATATTATAAAGAGGAAAGATTTGATTGTTGAAAAGTCCTAAAAAAAATAAAGAGAAAAATAATGTTAGGTAATTTGGGATTAGGTACATATACCTACCTACCAACATGAAGAAATGGAAGACCAACCGTACAGGGCCCCCACCAACATCTTTGAGGTCACGCCAACATCAAATGCAAGTTTTCACCTGCAAACTGACAAATGAGAAGCTGATATAAGTGCCCATAGAGGCATTACAAGGTCTAATGGTTGAGACATTCAACAGTCTCATAAGCACCAATACACAGCTGCCCCTTACTATACTCTGTAAAATATAGCTTGATATCTGTGACAGTACTACAAATGTAAACAAGAATAGACTTTATGTCAATGGCATAAAGCTTTTGTGGTTGAAATGTAGAGAGTGGGAACACAGAGGTGCAAATTGTAAATAACTACTTTATGGCTTTGAAATAAAAGTCAATTTTGTTTATTTTAATATAACTGTCACAGAGATCAAGCTATATTTTACAGAGTATATAACATAGCCAATAGCAGACCCTGGTCACAACCAGATTAATAAGTATAAAAAAGACCTGACACTTCAAATATGATGCATAATAATTGGCGTAAATTGAATTGTGTAAAAATGTTACATATAATATTAGTTAAGATAGGAACATCTGTAGCCTAAGAGTAGTGATAGTACCTATTGATCAAGGTAGTCTATAGCTTTACTAATATTATAAAGAGGAAAGATTTGTTTGATTGTTTGTTTGTTTGCATCAAATAGGCTCCGAAACTACTGAACCGATTTGAAAAATTCTTTCATTCTTGGGAAGCTACACTCTTTGCGGTGAACATAGGCCATATTGTATTCCCATATTCCCAGGAGAACCGGAATTACGCGGGTGAAACCGCCTGACGTCTGCTAGTTGTGAATAAATAGATCAGTCTAATTGGAACTTGACAACTGTTCCTCTAGCAATGCATATAAAATTAAGCAGCCTCACATATTGTTGAATGTACAAATCTTTGTTATCATAGCTACACCACACCATATACACACCCAACACAGTAACACAACAGGGAATGACAACAGCTATCGTCCCTCCCAGTTCTGGAAACAAAAATATATGCACTATATAGTCTTGCTCTTGACTGCTTCAATATTGCATTGTAGAGAAAAGTAAAGCTCTACTTTTCGAGCCACAAACTTGTTGAGATCACCGTAGGTACATTCATTTGAGTAAGTACATAATATTTTAATAACTAGCTGATGCCCGCAGCTTCGCCCGCGTTATATTTGTTCCCGTTCCCGCTTACCGTATTTTATCCCCTTGGGGATAGAATTTATCAAAATCCTTTCTTAGCGGATGCCTATGTCATAACATCTACCTGCATGCCTGCATGCTAAATTTCAGCCCGATGTTTTTTTTTTTTTTTTTTTTTTATACCACTAAGGTGGCAGACAAGCATACGGCCCACCAGAAGGACCGGTGGTCACCACAGCCTATGAACGTTTGCAACACCAGAGGTGCCACACTCGCGCTGCCGACCCTAAAATCATGTCCAGTGGTTTGGGCTGTGCGTTGATAGATCACTATGTCAGTCAGTCAGTCACCAGTCACCTTTGAGTTATATATATTTAGATTACATTTTTTACCATTACCATCTTCACGCCAAATCCCTTGCGGGGTAGGCAGAAAGAACCGAGCGCCACACGGCACGGTCCATACACACCTCACACATTCCGAACGCGATCTGTGAGCGTTACTTTGCAGATTTTGCTTAGCGCGCATCTCGACCGCGTTTAATCTACTTTCATGCATTTCCTGCCATACCCAACTCTCGCTTCCATACGTTAGCGTACGCGCCCTAGCCCTGTCGGCACTCATTGGTAGTGTTTGGTTTCGCGTTGTCGCTTTCGCCGCTACTTACGGGGAGGGCCCGAGCATAGGTACCGCTCTTCGGGAAGGCACACTAATTCCCCCCCTCCCCCTATAATATTATTATAAATAACCTTATATCAATTGATCAACTTAGTCTACAGGAGCCTACTGCACATAGGCCTCTTCCAGTTTACGTCACAAAACACGGTCCTACGTTTTCTGCATCCAGCCCTTCCCAGAATCTGGAAAACGAAATCGCCAGTGGATCGCCGTTGAACTTGACAGCAAACTGCGTCAGGTTTTCGCATATACCTACTGCAATACCTGAAGACGAAAATTTACAACCAGTGTGTTCCGTTTTAGAGTAATATTTACGGCGCTTTAAAGTCGCAGTGGTCCAGCCACATCTAGACTACAGCAGACTCGAGTGGAAACCACGTCTCGGTAAACGTAAGCCAGGACGTCCACGTCCACGTCCAGATGGACCAACGATCTGGAAAATATAGCAGGTAGGGTTCTAGATGCTGAAGACGCAGGACCGTGTGTAGTTCCATAAAGGGGCACAAAGCAAGCGCCATGATCAAGAGGTTCCTCTGCAATCCCCCATTATGAATGACTGATACTAAATGCTAAAGTTTTGATGATAAGCAAGAATAGGCTTTACTTCAACAATAGCTTTTTGTGGCTGAAATGCTGAGGCTCATAGTATAATTAAATACAATTCATTTAAAATAAAGATTACTTTAGCCCCTCTCTATAAAATAGAGTGCAGAGGGGCTTATGTCCAGATTTTGTCTGTTACATTAAACTCATAACTTCAAAACCATGTGACTTACAATACTAAAATTTTGCAGACAGTAATAGCTGGTCATTTTGAGAGAGTATACTTACAAAATTTTTAGTACCTAGTTAAGTTAGAGAGGGGCAGTCTTGTGAGGCTGATCTCACTTGTTTGTTTACGTTATGAGTCTAGCTACATTTTACAGACTATAGTGGCAGAGTGGTGACCATAAAAGTTTAAATACCTACATTATTCAACCTACCACATTTCATTGAATTTTACTGTTTTAAATAAAGGTACAGGTGGATGGAACCAATAAAAAAAGGGGTCTCCTGTAAAATATTCCTTTATTCAAAAATATAAAGAAATAAGCACATGTACCTACATACAATAGTGATTAAACATGTGTTTAACATAATTTGCTAGTATTCAAATTTACCTACACATTATCAGCCTTAATTTAACTGTATTGCTAAGTTGATATTAATGGCTTGCAATAATGGCGCCGAATTCATTGATTAAATGTAAAGTTAAATAGGTATAATTTGTTTACCATATTTTCGAGCGAACTTAATTCATTAAAAATATCGACACCAAAGCACTTATACAAAACATTTGTGGCGACTAATAGGCTGCGAAGACGATCAAACAACTTGACTCAAGTCATATAAATAAATAATAAATATTGTTGGACATTCTCACACAACATCATCTAGCCCAAACTAAGCTATAAGCTTGTGCTATGGGATCTAGACAAGTGATAGACATACTTATATATTTCTAAATACATACATATTATACATAGAAAACACCCAAACTCCGAAACAAACATTTGTGGCTCACACAAATATTTGGACCGACCGGGGAATCGAACCCAGGACCTCCTGCGCCGCAGGCGGTGTCACTACCGACTATGCCACAGAGGAAATGTAAATGAATGTTGCTTCAATGTGTCGTTGCTGCAATCGACGTGTATTTACACTCAAGACTTGTCAATAAGGTTGATCGTCTCTAAAGCCCATAAAATGGCATATTTAAGAATATTAAGTTTTTAGATTACAAATGGACATGAAATTTGGTTTATATTTTAAAAAACGAGACACTGTAGTAATTCTGCCATGGAACTACTTAATAATGAATAAAATAAAATAAATAAATATTCTCGGACATTTCACACAACTCTATCTGACCCCAAAGTAAGCTAGGAATAACCTGCTTGGTATGGGTATCAATCAGACCACGGATATTAATAGTTAGAAGTATACTTTTTAAATACATACATACAATACTATACATAGAAACACCCAGACTCTTGAGACAAACATTTATGGGTCACACAAATATTTGTCTCCGGTGGGAGTCGAACCCACGACCTCCAGCGCCGCAGGCGGTATAACTACCGACTGCGCCACATAGGCAGTCTAAAGGAATTATGGGCATAAGGGTGAAAGATGGTGGAGACATACTATCTGTTTAGAGTGAAGCAGTATGCGTGTATTGTCCTAGGGATGGTGATCAATACTCTTTATTATCTAATTATTCTTTATTATAACACCAAGAACACCAAGCCTCAAAGATTTCACAATATGTTTTTTACCAACACTTGGTCTAGTAGGATATTTTTAGATGTACGAGTGATAGGTCTCACTCAGCCGTTACTAAAAGTAAGTTTCGTAAATTTAATTTCAGCGCCACCCATTACATTATTGTGTGACTCAAATGCATTTAAAATGTAGCAAGTTATTGTTGACTGCTTGTCTAAATGTACAGTAAGCAATAAATCTGCCTTATTTCTTGTGGTGATACAATTTTTTTACAAAAACTTGGTGTGGATGTGGTAAGTTTTTAAAGCAAGGTTCACACATATGTGAATAATCAACCTCTGAAAAACATAAAAAGTAACTTAACATAGTCCTAATAACTCACAGAACTTTCTAACTAAATTCTGTTATTCAAAAAATCTTTCTTAGACGCTACCTTAAAGCACTATTGATGATTTTCTAATGTGACACCTTACATGGATACTCCGCTATCTACAATTCAATACATGACAGGTACAATGGAAATGCTCTGATGCCAATGTATATGGATCATTACACTTTGTAAAAATAATCATTTATGATTGCAATATGTTTTCAAAACATAAATCTTTTTATTTCATTTAAAGTGAACATGAAATTGTCTATTCTTCTGGCTGCTGGTCACATTTCTGCAGCGAAGAGGATTTATTTAACTTTTCGAGAACCCGTAAATATTTAGGTATTATGTTAATGAATAATTTCCATTTTAGAGAAATGGAAAAATCGCCAGCAGAAAGCCAAAAGATACAAATTTGGAGTTTTTAAATATTAAATAAATGTGTTTTCCATGGTGTCAAGATAGCTTTAATTAAACCTTAATGAACAATTACAACTAAAATTAGACTAAACATACAAATGAGGTCATTTCCTTTGCCTTTTGTATTCTTTATGAGATCTCCGAGACTTTTTAGATTTACGTTTAGATTTTTTTTCTGTGTCATTGTTTGAGTCACTGCTACTGGTTGACGATGTTGAGGATGATGATGAAGTTGAAGAACTGCTTGTAGATGATGTGCTTGACGACCTGTAATATAAATAATTAATTGTTAATGTAATGACTGAATGATCCTGAAGGACGGACAAAATGTCCACATCTTGCTATTATGGCTAATTCTGTACTTCTCCATATTATTGTTGATATATTATCTTGTACTGACAATTACAGAGAGCAAAAAAGAAAAGTCACTTCTTGAGTAGGTACTTCTATGTTGGTTGATAAGGGTTAATACTTGAGTAGGTACTCTATGTTGATTAATAAGGGGGACATCCTTCCTGAGGGCTTACCCGGGGCTCTCAACCATAGGCTGTTGGGCGCTACGTGAGGTTTTTTTAGTCGGTAAGAGTCCGGCATAGCATCCTACAAGGATTTTCCCTCACGTTAAAAAAAAAAAAAAAAAAAAAAAAAATATTAGGAGTTCAATCCTAAATTAAGCTTAAACTATTTTCACATACATATGTTATGTCTAAATGCCCCATACACAAATGCTGCAACAGTTTATATGGCAGATCATGGACTTTGTACCATGTGCAAGATAAATAACAAAATGACAATGAATCATCCAATTAACTTACAATACAATATGAAGACATTACACAGACAAGTCTTCGGAACTCATTTTGATGAATTCTGTGATGGCAGAATAGTCAAAAGAATGAACAGTATTATACACACCTTGCTCTTTTCATTTTCTTCCTTTTACTTTTTTCCTTAGCCTTCCTTAACTTCTCTTGAAGTTGCTGCCTGAGCTCGGCTTCTCTTATCCTCTGTAGCGGTGTCATGTAATTTTCTTCTTCACTATCACTACTAGTGCTGCTTATATCTAGCACTATCTCCTTGTTCGGGTCCACCTAAATAAAACATGTTTTTAGAAATATAGTCAGAGTTCTTAGATGATAAGTACGTTGCTAGTTACAAAACTAACCTCAATAAGACAACTTTTTTTTATGAACAAAGGAAAATATACACAAAGAAAGTTTTCACTTGCTACCAAATAAATATTGATGGGTTGGTCAAAATATGATTGTATAAAGCATTAAACTGTATCGTAGAGTACGTCAAAGTATCAAAAGTTGATGATTACTACAGTATGGTCTTAAATTACCTTTATGAAGTTTCTACATTGAAACGTAAGGTGTCCAGCGTATCCACACTTTTTACACGCGGATCTCGTCGCTTCTTTGCCATATTTGTTCACCAAATCAGTGTAGTTGGACATTTCTCTAATTAATATGTATTATTTTCTAAATTAAACGCACTCAAATAGGGACGAATAATATTAACAACCAGAAATAACCAATAAAAATATTCATCAAACGTCAAATTGTCAACGTCAACAAAATGGCACCGTTCCGTTTTCTGTAGAAGCTGACAAGCGACGCCGACGTCTAAAAGCACGCTTTTGAGAAGCCTGCTCCACGCTCAATTTGCGCCGCTGGAATAAAAACTATGCGGTCGCGCAAGTATTTCATATATTTAATGTGTTTTAGTACGGGTAATGCCTCTTTTAAAATATTGGCGTAAAATTATGGCAATAGAAATACCCAAGTAACATGTTCTGTAAACAATGTGCAATAATGGGTATGTGTAAACGAAACGTAATTTTAGGAACGTTCCTTTATCCACAGAAATTCTTTCTAAGAAATCTATATTAATATTATAAAGAGGAAAGATTAGTTTTTTTGATTTTTTGTTTTTTTTGTTTGTTTGTTTGTAACGAATAGGCTCCGGAACTACTGGACCGATTTGAAAAATTCTTTCACTTTTGGGAAGCTACACTCTTTGCGGTGAACATAGGCTATATTTTATTCCCGTATTCCCACGGGAACGGGAACTACGCAGGAGAAACCGCTTGACGTCCGCTAGTAATTTATATAAATTAACTGTTTTTTGTTTTCAGCTAATGAAGAAAATCGGGAAAAATATTCTTAGAAAAATAAACAAATGAAAGAAATGTTCGGAAATGGCGGAGTTCCTGCCGTTGTGCGACGTTCTATTCAATGTTATTTCGCTGGCGGGGTATTTTTGTGACGTAGTATTTGACGTCGTGATGGGGTATGCACTCTTAGAACGAGGATATAAGGGCACGTTCGCAGCAGCTCTATCTATAGTCATTACTTCGCTGCTCATATCACAGGTATGTTCATTATTTTTCATCTGAACGTAAGTCGCGGTTGCAACAATGCAACGGAGCCCCCGATTTGATTTGTTGCTAGGAGCACTATTTGGCTAACCTTTTATCAGCCTTAATGCAAGAACTGTCTGACCTTCCAAAACCTTTGCCCCTTCGCAATATCTTTGTCCGTCAGTTGGCTAGTGTTATTGACTTAAAGTCTTAATTTTTAGACTGCCTCTGTGGCGTAGTCGCTAGTCAGTAGTGATACCAGCTGTGGCGCTGGAGGTCCTGGGTTCGATTCCTGGGTCGGTCCAAATATTTGTGTGATCCACAAATGTTTGTGTCGAAGTTCGGGTGTTTTCTATGTTTATTATGTATGTATTTAGAAATATATAAGTATGTATATCAGTTATCTAGATCCCATAGCACAAGCTCAAATTAGCTTAATTTGGGTTAGATGATGTTGTGTGTGAATGTCCACAAATATTTATTTATTTATTTTTTAATGATTTTGACCCTTTCATCCATACTTATTACTTCTTAAAATATAGTATACCTGGGCCACCTTGTAATAAAGGGGCCTATGCTTATAAGTACCTACCCAAGCTTCTAGTGCATCTTTTGAGTAGGTAGAATAGGTCCACACTCCATTACTGTAGGTATGAGCTTAACCTACTTTTACTAGCTATATCGAGAGTTAATAAGAGCGAAGGGCCTTAATATGCTGGACCTTGCGTGCAACTAGAACGTATCTCGCCAGGGGCTCTTGATAATAGCCTCGTTAATGCTACTTCGTGTGCCTAACGGCCCTTGAAGGCTTAGGCTTATGCAAAGTAGAAAGAACTCCTATTAACCACATCCATTTTGATAAAATAGTGGTTATTCCACAGGTCCTATCTCTCCGATGGTACCTTCACGTGTGGTGGGCAGGCGAGGGTCGGAAAGGTCGCCCGCCATGGTTGCCCATCATGCTGCACTGTCTACAACTGGGTGTGTTGTGGCGGTACGCGAGGCTGCTAGTGCCGGTGGAGTTGCGGCGGGTGAAGCATCAAGTGAGGGATTTGTGTGAGTATACAAGCACCTTTATTCTTTTTTTTAGGTTCTGTATCGAAAGTGTTTAAACGGGCCTTATAACTGAGACTCGGCAGTCCATCTGTCTGATATCAGGCCGTATCTTATGAGCCGTGATAGCTATAAACAGTTGAAATTTTCGAAAGTGATTATTTCTTTTGCCGCTATTAAAGACTGGATTTTTTTTTACCTTTTTTTTATACGGAACCCTTCATACGTGTATCTGACTCTCACTTCATCGACGTTTCTAATGTGGGTAGTTTGTCACACCCTATTGCTGGCACTGCTCTTATTATTGACACCTTGACGACTAACCCTGGGTAACAGTAGCGGCGACTAATGTGCGCCTGAATCGGAAGTCGCCGTGACTGTCGCTGGCATCGGCCACAAGTCGCGGCGACAGACTTCGTGCAAAATGCTGTCGCTCGGCGACTGTCGCCGTGTCGCCCAGTATGCGGAGCTTAGAATAAAATGTATGTAATTTGACGCCCGCAGCTTGTCGCCGCGACATGTCGCCCAGTGTGCGCCTAGGGTTGTGATTATTTAAACAAAATCTACGATAATTAAATATTTGCGTCTACATTTCCTAGGTATGCTACGTCTAGTCCACGCGTTCTGCGAAGCGGCGCCCATGTTGCTGTTACAACTGCACATTCTGTTCAAAGACGCTAATCGGGAACAGATCAGCGAATTGGGTGCCACGCCCGACCCTAACATCGATGAGCCGTCGGGTATGTGTTTCATTTGGACTATTCATACTAGTAGGTACTTCTGGGAAGAGTAAATCTAGATTTACTCTTATTTACGCCACAAAACAAAAAAAAACTTAGGTAGGTATGGAGAATCCTTATGTTTCAGCCAAAAATCATCCAGATCCGTTCATTAATAATGCGACAACAATCTTTACCCCCTTTCTCGCCTATTTTCATTACATTAGTAAGATCTAAAAAATAAAGCTTATCTGATTACTTAAATTTTCTTTACCTAAATTTTCAGCAAACAAAGCATTCGCGGAATTAAACGTGATATCAGCTTCACTATCACTATTCTCCGTGTGCTGGGCACTGGCCAGCTTCAGCAAAAACGTACGCTTACAGAATGTGCACCGACTAGTGCTCACATGGCTTGGAGTTATTTTCCAGGTAAACTATTTTGTAATTGTATTTGTATTTATGGTATGAAATCCTCCGTGCGCGAATCTGCCTTGCATTTTGTGGTTTTGTTTTACTTATTATGTGTATTTTATTTTCCCCTGTGCGCAGTTCCTATGGCGTTTGGGCACGATATCAGCGCGGATCTGCGCACTCACTGTGTACGCTCTAGTCTACGAGTATTGGGTCTTCTTAGTTATAGGTAAGGCTCTTTTATATCTATCTAAATATACAACGTGAACTTTTGTAAAGTGCAAAGCTCAGACACCCCAACTAGAGTTTCGTTTCAAAATACAGTATAAAAAAAATTTAATGAAACTAACGAAAACTGACCAAGTTATAAATAAGCCTTTGTTTACAATTGCGAACAGCGTAGGTGTAGGTATTATACACAAGGCAATTAGTCACTATTCGTGTGGCTAAACCATTTTCATAAGTGGTAATTATGGAACAGCGTTTTAGACAAAAACCGGTCAAGTGTGAGTCGGACTCGCGCATGTAGGGTTTGTACCAAAATACGGCAAAAATCACGTTTATTGTATGGGAGCCCACTTAAATGTTATTTTGATCTGTTTTTAGGATTCTGTACATACATACATACATTTTACCCAAAGGGTAAAAACGGAACCCTATTCATGAGACTTCGTTGTCCGTCTGTCTGTCAGTCACGAACTCACGAGACTATCGGAACCGTGATAGTTAGAGCTGAATTGTTACAGATACTAAAATCAGATTAAAGGGGTCGATTAAACTGCGAGGACCGCAGCGATGACACAGCGCTCCACACGCTGGTGGAGTGCACGGCGTGGGCACAACAGCGACAGGTCCTCGTAGTGGGTCTGGGCGTGGACACTCTCTCGCTTGAGGCCATGGTGCGAGCCATGCTCTCCAGCGGGAGTAAGTGGGACTGCGCCGCCTCTTTCTGCGAGCAGGTCATGCTCGCGAAGGAGGCGGCGGGCCGGGTGCGGGAGAGAACTCTCCCACCCGAGTTCCGCAGTCGGCGCCCTGGGCGCCGCCGACGTGTCTTCGCCGAGGACTATCGGCCTCCATGACCGGGGGTCTGAGGACGGTGAGAGGGCCGCTCACCGTCCTTACAGAAGCAGGCCCATGACGGCAGCGTGACGTGAGCACTCACGCACGCCCCCCCTTAGAAGCGGGGTCACACCCGAAATCCCCCATAGACGCGGGATTGCACCCGAACCACCCCCTGGGCGAGGCCGCATTGGCGGCCGTAGGTCTGTTGGGAGTCACGGGACATCCTTCCTGAGGGCTTACCCGGGGCTCTCAACCATAGGCTGTTGGGCGGTACGTGAGGTTTTTTAGTCGGTAAGAGTCCGGCATAGCATCCTACGAGGATTTTCCCTCACGTTAAAAAAAAAAAAGAAAAAAAAAAGGGGTCGATTAAAGGGGACTCCCATAGAACAAACGCGATTTTTGCTGCTTTTTTAGCACGGAACCGTCTGTGCGTGAGTCCGTTTCGCACTAGACCGGTATTTATTATTATAGCGGCTACAGAAACACACTGTCTGTGAAATTTTCAACTGTCTAGCTATAACAATGGTTAGTGAGATACAGCTTGGTGACAGAGGGACAGTGGAGTCTTAGTAATAAGGTTCCATTTTTACCTCTCCGATGCTAAGGTTCACTAGCATCGGAGTCTTAGTAAAAGGGTCCAGCTGTAAAGCCTATGAAGTTAAGTAGGTATGTGTTCAAGGGCTGAATAAAAAATATTTCTTTCTAGCTGTTACCTATTGAGTACGGAACCCTCAAACTGCAAGTATGTACATACTGGCATTTACGAGTGATAAAATACGATTACGTGACTATTCATAATGCCTGCCCACACATTAATAGACAAGCGATGTCGGAGAGAGTTCTGACGGGGTAAATGGGGATTTGTGTGGCGCCAATAGGGCACGTTATCAGTATTGTGTAATCCTCTACGCGTAAAAGTGTTATTTTTTAGCCACCACTCACCACAAAGTTTACCCGTTGCACTTTGTCACCTTCGTTAATTCCTTTTGCCTTTCGATATTGGTATCGCGACCCGTTTTAGCAACTATCAAGTATGCCGTACGCTTGTCTGTCACATTAGTAGTATAAAAAAGTTTAATAAAAGACATGAAATTACACGATCGCGTATTTTGCGCAGCGACACGGGATGCGGAAAGGCGACACGTATAACGTCGCGCTCGTGTTTTCGGTCACTGACTGGTCAGAGTGGTCAGCCCTGGTGGCGCAAGCGCAGGGGCGCGGCCGGGGGGTGGCTGAGCGAGGACACGGGATCGGGTGGTGGCTGATCGGTTTTGATCACGCGTAGTGATGTTATTTTCAATTTCAATTTCTATCTGGGTCATTACATTAAACACTACGAAATTAGAGTGTTGAATACGTTAAATATTTTTATGATATTTTGAAAAAAATTAACATAGGTTGAACCCGGGTCTATTGGATAATGTTACTGATTCTGAGCAAAGTGTTTTCAGGTTTGCACTATACAAAAGTTCATGTTGTATATAACTCAAAGGTGACTAACTGACTGACATAGTGATCTATCGACGCACAGCCCAAACCACAGGACGGATCGGGCTGAAATTTGGCATGCAGGTAGATGTTATGACGTAGGCATCCGTTAAGAAAGGATTTTGATAAAATCTACCCCCAAGGGGATAAAATACGGGAAGCGAGAACAGGAACAAATTTTACGCGGGCAAAGCTGCGGGCATCAGCTAGTTTTATATAATACTATACTCTGTTAAAATTAGGTTGATAATTTTGATAGCTCTGAATAGTGCACCCCATAGTGTATAATCGTTAATGAATATATTCGATTATCGTTCCAGTAAAATTTGAAATCGATAATAACAAAAACGTTTTTATTATCTATATATATAAAAACAAGAACTGACTGACTGACGACGTCCATATTAATTCAGGAGCCACCTTACACCTTTTTAAATTAAATTCACGTAAGGACGTGACGTGAAATGAAAAAAAAAATAAAAGCCCTCTCACGACTACGATCTTGCGCATATTTTTTCGGTACCTAATGAACTTGTTCAGCAGAATATACGCAAGCCCCAATTCGTTGTTGAGGAAGAGCCTTTTTTTAAGTGTGGAATCTAACATGGATGCTATGGAATCCTAATTACTAAGACCACAGGATGCCTTACAACTGTCTCGGAAGGATGTCCCGGGGCTCCCGGCAGACTTTGGCGACCACTTAGGCCTGCCCCTAGGCAGGCCTAAGTGGTCGCCTACCTAAGTGGACCCCCTAGGGTTCAGGTGCTATCCAACGTCTGGGGAGTTATCTCGGTACTTGGGGAAGAGGAGGAGAGTTGGGTACTATCCGCCACTAAGAGGGGCAAAGAAACACGGCACCGTTTTGGCCTGCTTCAGCAAGAACGGCGAGCAGCCAACTCGCCTTTCTCAGGCCGCCGAGCCGCCGACTGCGGAACTACGGAAGGATATTTCTCCCCGCTCCCTACCCGCTGCCGAGGAAGGGCCTTAGGTGAAATGAAACGAAAAATAAATCTAAATTACTATTTTAATTTTTTCAGGGGTGCACAACCTAAATCCTCATCCTCTTCATCACTACTCGAACCATCACCAAGGCAAATAATAAATTCTTGCTGTTCACAGATGTTATCAAAGTGAACATCGCGCTTCCTGTCGTCTTCAATAATTTTTTTCGTATGTTCTATGACTTTCCTCCAGTCCTCCGCAGTAACACGCATTTTGTAAAAGTGTGAGCATTTTCTTGGCAGTAAATGGTGGATAAGTATTGTGTTTGGCTGCATGACCTATAAAACATAAATAAATAATATAAATAATAACGTAAATTATCTGTTTTTACCAATTGAGGTGCTAGAATAAAGAAAAAAATACCTTTGATATTAGCGCAAATCAGTTCGATGGCATTGTAGTGGCAGTGATACGGTGGCAATCTGAGAACTGTATGGCCACGTTGCTCAGCAATCTCATCCAAAATGAATTTGTCTTTTTTGGTCTATTTTCTTTAACTAAACAGAGCAGTCTTGTTTTAACATTGTTTCCTTTGCTTCTACTCCTTTGCTTTGACTTGAAGGCTAACCAACAATTAGGTACAAAACCAGTTGCCGATCCTGCATGTGTAATTATAAGTCGCTGTCCTTTGCCTTCGGGTACTTTTGAAACAGACAGTGCTGTGTCATCGGTCCATGCTTTCGGCACGGTGTGATTGGCATTAAGCCACGTCTCATCGAGAAAAATAACAGAGTCCCAATTTGTAATTTTTTTAGCTTTTCTTAAAAAATCTATGCGTGCCAGCATAATATCTGTACGCTCCATAACAATCTTTCTTTTATTCTATTTTTTGAACGAAAATCTCATATTATGCATAATATTGGATTTTCGTTGGCGTGGCTATAATATTTATATTATTTAATAACGTGCTTAATATTTAGGTTAATATTACAAAACATGCATAATATTACAAAAAAAAACTAGTTGATTCCCACGTAATCATTTTCCTTTCATTTAAAATAATATAGTTTAATTCGATTTATTCGATTCATTTGTCTATGGTCAATTGTGCGGTATTCTTGGAAGACGCTTCACTACGCTATGTGGGCGGTACTCGTCTATGTGCTACAGTATTTTTTTTGAGGTATTCTTGACATAAACAAATACGGTGCTTCATAGGCGTGAGCTATCAAAATTATCATCCTAGTTTTAACAGAGTATAAATACTAACTGACCTTCTGATTAAAATTCGTCTACGTCACTGCTTAATTTTCTGTACTAAAATATGTAAAATGTACATATACATATAAAATATCCCTTTGATACAACTATTGTTGAAAACTTCATTAAAATCCGTTGTACTTTAAAATTTAAAAGTTTCGGTGGCACATTTGTTAATGTAACCTTTTTTTGTTCTCTAAGCCAGGAACTCTGGTCGGAACCAATATTTGTGTGATCCGCAAGTGTTTTCGGAGTTGGGTGCTGTAGTTGTCTAGTCTAGCTAGATACCATAGAATTAGAAAGTAAATGAAAGCTAGATGGCGCTGTGTATGTTTTTTATTTTAAATATTTGTGGAATCTCACACAACATCTGCTGGCCCAAATTAATCTTAGCTTGTGCTTTGGGATGTCGACGACTGATAGACATACGTAAATATTTCTAAATACATACATACATTTCAGTACCTAATATATATATATAGAATTATACAAAGTTGAAATGTGGGCATATAATATGCCTCTGCCTACCCCTTCGGGGATAAACGTGTGACCATATGTATGTATGTATGTATGTAATATATATATAAAAGTATTATAGCTTAATTCGGTCTAGAGGCGCCGCTGTTTAAATATGTCTTAAAATACTTTTTATGTTTGCGAGCAACTCACCTTATTATTAATGAATGAGATTTTTATACGAATGGCAACTATTTCAAACAAAATCTCGTATGACAGGTCTCCACTGGCTATCAATGTTCCTGTGGCTGATATCCCCAAAGAACGTGTTCCACGGCGAACGCATCAGTCGACCGCGGAAAGCGTACCTTTCTGCGCTCATTGCGTTCGTCTACGTGTTCGCTTATGTTAACTTGCAAGAGTTAAATCACAGGCAGAAAATGGTGAGTTATAACTTTGATTTGTTGAAATCTATACTTATAATAAAACTGTTGAGGGTCGAGAGTTTGTACGTGGAAGATATTTTGAAAATTTTAATTGTAGGGCGTTCTCTAATCGACACCGAAGCCGAAAATGTAATTTAAAATTTTCATGTCTGTCTGTCTGTATCCCGAATAAGTATCACGCCGAAACTACTGAACCGAATTGAATGATACTTGGTACACTCCGAGCTTATAGTCCGAGGAAGGTTCTAGGATACTTTTGATCCCGATATTTTGCGTGGTTCCTGCGGGAGAGGGGATGAAAGACAAAATGGTTTTTCAGTAGTAACTTCTCAACGCGTGGTCCGATTGCAAATATTGTTTTAGTGTTGGAAAGGGAGTACTTAGAGTATCATTCCACACAAGTTTCGATATTGAGGCTTATGTAGTTCAGATATTAGGGGCATCTCAACTTTCAGTAAACCTAGAATTCAAGGGATCTTTTGAATGTGAGGGTAAATCTAAACGGGCGTGTTGGCTTAATCATAAAAGAGCTTAATGATTAAGGCTATTGCAAAACAATTCAGTCCGCGCCGAAGGCGGGGACTGAATTGTTTTAGAATAGACTTTTAGAATAGACTTTTAAGCAAACAGGGCCGTTTCACACGCTGCTTGATGAGTTTGGTAAAGAAGCATTAGCTCCATTAGCAAACCTTATGTGACGTAAACGAAGTTGCGAAGGTCAGCTAGTTTTGAATATAAAATTGTAATACATTTACTGTAAGGGTGTAAATTCTCGGTTCATACGACGTGAATGCGTGGACGGAAATTTACGGGTGAAACGCCATCTTTCTCATGTTTAGGAACAGCAGAATATGAGAGAGACAAAGTTTCACTTGTATATTTTCATCCACGCATTCGTCATATGGTCGAGACACTTGATCCTCTTAATCTTCGTTTATAAATTGAAGGACTGTATACTAGAACTAGAAATACAAAAGGTCCCATAATTAAACCCTGCGGCGCTCCCTTGGTTACAGTAGAACCAGGGAATTGTTTGTCATTGATCACTACTCTCTATGCTCTTGTAAGTTAGGTAAAAGGGGATGAAATCCAACGCCGTAACGCCGATTTCATAACGGCCAAGTTTCTAAATTAAAGTCTGATTGTAGACGCAATCGAACGCTTTAGATAAGTAACAGAACACATCATAAGCATCACATGATCTATGCCACATTTAATTCCAACATCACATGTGAATATACCGTGGGTCAAACCGAATAATTTGTTTATTAATATGTAGGTATCTAGTGGTTTATTTACGTCACTGTCGCAGTACCCATAACAGAAGTAGGTTAATTTTAGCTTACTTTGAGTTCAGATGTTGTTTATTTATTTACTTACTGTGAATATTTTGTAATGTGATTGAGCATTATTTTTTCGAAGACTTTTAAAAGTGAGTAATTGGACGGATCTAAGATGCAACTGAGTAGGGTTCCAGTCGAAAGTCCATAACGTGAATATTGCTTAAGGCTCGGTATCCACCAAAGCGTAGAAGAAAGGAGATGTTGTGTTTTGATATCTCGAATCTTGAATATTGATACTAATCAGATTTATGAAAATTCACTTGTACTATTCCACATTTATTTTAATTTAAAAATACCTGACCGGTTTCGCCTTTATAGCATTATCAAAGGTTCTTACACTAATTTTGACATAACGTAACATACGTTTAACGTAACGTACGTTATGTATATAAGATCCGTCCGATTACCGTCCATTCTGATCTACTCACCTTTAGTACTTAGTCTTTTAGAAAATATGCTCAATCAAATAAAAAATCACAGTAAGTCAAGTCAAAACACATTATCTCCTCTCTCGTGGCCCCGCGGACTCAATGTTCCGTAAACGATCACTGTAGTAAGCAACATTTACTGTGCCCGGTTATGGATGGGTGACCACCACTCGTGACTACTTTGTGACATTTATTTGCGAGCGTTTCCGTGCTTCGAAAGGCACGCTAAGCCGTTGGTCTCGGTTGCCAGTAAAATGGAAGTCGTTAAGCCAACTTGAAGGCCTTTATGGGCGGCTTGAAAATTGCAACAGCGCAGGCACAACCTGCGCCCGTCCATCTCAAAACGGCTATACGGCTCACTACCAATAGGTAGTGAGCAGTAGCGTTGGGTGAATATTTTCAAAAGGTAAGCCGGTAAAAAAAATATTATCCAGTTGGTCACGTGCCTGTACTGTAGTATATTTTGCTTACTTATTAAATCTTACCGGGGCGGCGCGCGGCTGCGGCGCGATAGCCCGGCGGTGTAATGCCTTTTGAGTTTTGTTTGCCGCCAGCTGTAGGTACTATACTCGTAAGGTTCGTGTAATTTAAAACAATGTCGTATGTGTGCATAATAAATTGGCTTTTAAAAAGGCGAATCTGACTTGATCCTTACCTACTGTCATAAATTATCCGTGTACTGATGACTAAAAAGATAATCAAATTTACACTACATACCTAACCCCTAACCATGTTTCGAAATTATTTTACTTGTCTCTGCATGCTTATACAACCTATTTCTATTTGTCTCGATTGAAGTTTATTGAAAATAATTCATAAATTTGGGACTTTACGCGAAATAGGTAGGTACTACTAATGTTTTTAATAATATACACTCGAGAGCAATGAATCCGGGTCACTTAAAGAATGTTAAAAATCTCGGAAACTAAAAATGATAGGTTAATGCAATAAATTGTATTTAATAGACAATGTAATACTCCTTAAATGAAAGTAAAAAAAATATGAGTCACCATACATTTTATTAACACAAAATTACATAAAGAAAAAACTGCCGATCTCTCCTTAAAACAAAAATAGGAAACATGAAATTTTTGAAATTTATTACGATTTTCTTGAATTTTAATACTTCGTATTGCCTCCTCGTGCTTCCATTACTGCGTTTACGCGGTTTGGCATGCTGTACACCAAGTTCCTTATACGATTTTGGGGAATATTCCCATTCCTCTGTGAGAGCAATTTTGAGCTCACGAAGCGTGATTGGGGGAGGGTTTCGTTGTTTTACGCATCTGCCTAGCTCGTCCCAAGCATGCTCGATCGGGTTGATATCCGGGCTGCGCGCTGGCCACTCCATACGAGTAATGTTCATCTCTTGAAGGTAGTCATTCACAATCCTACCTGTATGAGGTCGGGCATTGTCATGCATAAATATAGCATCCTCACCTAAATTGACCATAAATGGACCAACGTGATCATTGAGGATTTCTTCCACATATCTTACGCTAGTTAAAGAGCCGTTTTCTATGATCACCAGCTCTGTGCGACTTTCAGAAGAAATTCCGGCCCACACAAGTACAGACCCACCACCGTAGGCTACTTTTTCTTCGATGCATGCTTGCTTGAATCTTTCCCCTGGTCTTCGATACACTCTGTGTCTTCCATCGTGCTTGTAGAGCATAAATTTTGATTCGTCGGAGAACATAACTTTTGACCAATCTTCAATACTCCAATTTACGTGGCTCTGGGCATACCTTAGTCTCGAAATACGATGCCCACGCTCCAGTTTAGGGCCGTTTGCAGGTCTAAGGGGTTTTAAGTTAGATTCAGCAAGCCGACGTCTTACTGTCCATGCACTTGGGTTACTTCCTCCGAGGCGTCGAAACTGATTGGTGAGTTCAGTTCCTGTGAGAAAGCGATTTCGAAGCATGGTGTTCACCAAGTATCGGTCTTCTCGTGCTGTGGTACACCTGGTTCTGCCCGTTCCTGGTCTGCGTAGGTTAGAACCAGTTTCTTCGTAACGTCGGAGAACTCTTTGTACTGTTGACAGCGACACACCGACAGTCCTGGCTGTATCGCGCTGACTCCGGCCGGTTTCCAGCATTGTAAGTATTCTGGTGCATTCTTCAGGCGTAAGCGACATAATTTCAGCTTGATTAATGAATATAGAGCACTATCAACATGGTTTATGTACCCACATAAATGACAGATTACAAACAAAAGCAACACCAAATGCTGTAATTTCGTAGTTCCATCTTCGAAAGTGGCCCTTTTTCAAATTTGATTTTTTTATGATATAACTTTACAATAACTAAGAAGTTTTAATACCTTCATTTAAGGAGTATTACATTGTCTATTAAATACAATTTATTGCATTAACCTAGCATTTTTAGTTTCCGAGATTTTTAGGATTCTTTAAGTGACCCGGATTCATTGCTCTCGAGTGTATTTTGCATGTATTTTAAGTATAGAGTATTAAAAACCGCTATACTTTACAATACAAAATTGAAATAAATACCTATCAATTTTATCAGAAATATCTGACAAAGTGATTTATAATCAACTGCTTTATTATCTTATAAACTATTAATGAAACATTCAGCCAAAGTAAATCTTATTATCCCAAGCTATTGAACTAATAACACTTGCGTATTCTGAGATCCTTGATAAATACAAAAGAACTGACTTATATTTTTTAACGAAACCGTAATATCTACCGTAGGCCCCATCCATCAGTGAGCATTGTATGTGACTCCAAAACAATAATCATGTGTAGAGAAATCACAACAAAACACAGAACACAAAACACAATTTTACACACTTTCACGATGTAAGTATTTAGTACTTGAAGTAGATAATTATTTATAATTAACTAAAAAACAGCACAATACTTTATGAAGTCAATTGAAACTATGTTATGTTTTATTATTATTCACGGGAAACGCATGTGAAATGATTCACGAGTAAGCGCGTTATAGCCGATTTGTATGGAATCGAGACAAGTTCCCGCGTTTACAGCTAGGTGGCGGGGTCTCGATTCCATACGAATTGGCGCGCCGCCGCGCCGTGAATGTCGACAAGCTCACGCAAAAAATCGCACTTGCCCCTCTGATCATATGTATGTATGCACTTTGGCCTGACACGGTATATCTCCGTAGGTGACGTTCTACTGCGTGATGTGCGTGGAGAACTCGCTGCTGGTGGTGGCGTGGTGGTGGTCGGGGCGCGCCGCCTCGCCCGCGCCGCTGGCCGCCGCCGCCGCCGCCAGCTTCGTAGCCGGCCTCGCCTTCATGCTGCTCTACTATAGGTGAGTATATTGGGTGTAACAACATTGACTCTCCAACAAGAACTCGCTGCTGGTGGTGGCGTGGTGGTGGTCGGGGCGCGCCGCCTCGCCCGCGCCGCTGGCCGCCGCCGCCGCCGCCAGCTTCGTAGCCGGCCTCGCCTTCATGCTGCTATATTATAGGTGACACACTTTTATTGACATTCAACGGGAGTTTTGGCGCGAACACGAATTGACTCGTACATTATTCCGTGTTGTAATTTTTCAAAATTAGTGTATTTATGAGTATTTATGTTTAATAATGGTGGATTCTTAAACATAAAAGTTTCAACAACGTGCACAAGTGTTGGAAAGTGATAAAACGAAGTGATACGCGACTTTTTTGTACCACCAAACTCCAAAGACAACTCTTAGTAAAGTACCACCGCTTTACTTGAGTACAAAATTTGTCCAAACTGGAACATACATGAATACGCTGATAATAAAAATAATTATTAAGAAAAAGATATATTACACTAACACTGCTATTTGCAAGATTCTCAACATGAAAAGGATTGATATTTTCGATATACAATTGACTTGACATTGGCATACTCTCAAGCCGAGAAAGTCCAAGATATAAGGAAAAGAAGAAGAAGACATTCAACGGTATTTGATGATGTGTCATGTACATTTTTCATAGCTTTGGAAATGCCTCATGGATGATGCTGTACTCTTACTGAACCACACGAGATCCTACTACTGCCTACTGATATCGTACACAGATTAAGTCCCAATACACTACCCTGCGGCACTCTAGCTTAAATTTCTGTAAGCTCAGCATTTGCCTTCACCTTGACTCACAAAATAGTGTTTATCAAATAGGTAAAATCTAATTAAACTGTAAAAGCTATATAGGCAGTGTCTTTTTTATTTTGTAAGGAAAGGGAAGGTGCCAGACTTTGTTGAACGCCTGTGATATGTCAAGGAAAGCAGCTATATGGTTTGCTGCAGTGTAATTTAGTGACAGTAAGCAAGAATACAACAAACACAGTGTTACTAATGCCTCAGTGGGCAGTGGTAAGTGTAAGCGATGCGAAGGTCTCGAGTACTGTAAATGTTTGTTTCGGATTTTGTGATAGATATTAAGTGTGACAGATTAGAAAATGCAGTGCAAAGATCCTGTGGAATCTATGCAATGTATATAGTATAGACTCTGATATCCATCCGAATCCAACAATTCCAATTGACGTTCGGATGAGTTGTTGAATGTTAGTCGAGAATAGGTCACTGGGTCCGGTGTTCATCGTACTATAGTAAGTTCAACTCATCTGTGCGCGCGGCACTATGTGTGGGTAAGCCTCGTCTAAACACAGTGACTTCGTGTGCGTGACATGAGGTACAGTGAAGTACAAAATACAAAAACACTTGTTTAACTAAAATAAAAATCAATGGGTGAAATGTATGTTATACATATTATTATGTATCGCTGTTTGAAGAATAAAATTGAGGAATTTTAGGATTCGCTGCTCTCTCCAACGTTAATTATAAATTCAATCAAAATGTCGATAGTATTCTTCTTTGGCGTGTCGACAAGTATAACTCCACATCTCTTCATCAATTTACTTAAACGTTCGTTTATTAATTTCATTATTTCCATTACATTTTGTTCGATTTTATGCGAAGCATTATAATTTGTTTAAATTCCCCATACATTTTCTATTGGGTTTAGTTCAGGATGATACGGTGGTAGCCGAAGAACTTTTAAGCCATATGGCTGAAGTATGTCATTAATCTTATAACAAACTAGCTGACACATAAGGTGTGCGAAAAGCGTGTGAAACTGCCCTGCTCTCTTCCAAAGGAACCGCGCAATATATCGGGAACAAAAGTATCCTAGAACCTTCCTCGGATCATAAACTCAGATTGTACCAAGTTTCATTTAAATCAATTCATAATCAGGATACAGACAGACAGACATAAAAATTTCTAATTACATTTTCAGCTTCAGTATCGATTAGAGAACGCCCTACAATTAAAAATTTTCAAATTATCTTCCATGTACAGACTCTCGACCCTCAACAGTTTTTTTTAGATTATAGATATGGTTTTTTTGGAACGAAGTTCCTTATCGCGCGTTGTGAAAGGGGGCTAGACGGAAAAAAATCTTACGAAAAGTTGTCACGACACTTTTGGTAGTGATAGTGGTAGTGATAGTGGTAGTGATAGTGGTAGTGATAGTGGTAGTGATAGTGGTAGTGATAGTGGTAGTGATAGTGGTAGTGATAGTGGTAGTGATAGTGGTAGTGATAGTAGTAGTGATAGTGGTAGTGATAGTGATAGGGGTAGTGATAGTGGTAGTGATAGTGATAGTGGTAGTGATAGTGGTAGTGATAGTGGTAGTGATAGTGATAGTGGTAGTGGTAGTGATAGTGGTAGTGGTAGTGGTAGTGATAGTGGTAGTGATAGTGGTAGTGATAGTGGTAGTGATAGTAGTAGTGATAGTGGTAGTGATAGTGGTAGTAATAGTAGTAATGATAGTGGTAGTGGTAGTGATAGTGATAGTGGTAGTGAAAGTGGTAGTGCTAGTGCTAGCCAGGGGATGAACATGAATTCTACGAGCAACACCAAAGCAAATAGGAGTTTCGCTCTGTTCAGTTTCAGTCGCGCGTAAAGGTTACACGCACTCACTTTTTTTTTATATTTGTTTTCTTTTTGTTTTTGTTTCTGTTTTTGTTTTTGCTTACAATAAAATTTTAAAATTAAAATAAAATTTTATTACAATTCCTTCACTTTAATCGAAAGGAACTTCGTTCCATCCGGGTGTCCCTTGACACCTCTCAAGTTTTTTTTTATTTTTTAAATCGAGTCATGCAGTTCAATTCCAGTTTATGCAATGTTTTTTTCCGTCGACCATCTCTGCATTTCTATTTTTATTGCATTAGAATTTGAAGCTCTATCATTTATGACTTTTCTGTAGGCCTTTATAAGTTACACAATTCTACCATACATTATTTTGTTATGCCTCGAAGGGTTTAGGCAGCGTTTTCGTTAAAAGCTCCCAGACACCTTATTTTTTTCCGACATCTCCAACTTATAGGTATCATTATAATTTAGTCAATGTATACAAATACTCAACAAATTATGTACGTTAACCTTTCTCAAGAATCATTGGTGATCTCACTCAGCATGAAAATCCATGCAGTATTTTTTAAGTTTATCGTGAATAGACAGACGCGGCGGGGACTTTGTTTTATTATAATATATGTAGTGATAACAAATATTAATTCTATCGAATTGACACATAAAAATATTTACCTGACTTCCTAAACATTTTCTCCGTGAAGCATTAGACATTTTCTTTAACGACTGTACCCATGGTATTATCACTAAGAACACTATGTAATGAATTATAATGTGATCGAGTTACACAGGATCTCAACGTTGCAGTTACATTGAGACTTGTCATGATATTTGATTTCGTTGCATTATAACGTAAGAGTTGCCTACAAACGTGGTAGATGGCGCTGTATGCTTTTTGTATAAATATGCTGTTTATTTCGCGACCACGCAGAGCGTTTCCTGCAAAGACTGCTTGGCACCGCTGGTGTCGTCAATAAGTCGAGTTACGTCTCTACCTCATTATATAAAAATGTACTCTGTGAAGACCGCCGCGTCCCTGCCACACAAATTAAAGCCGTATAATTACTAGCGCACGCACACATAGCGCCGCGCGCACTGATGAGTTGAATTATCTATAGTAGTGTCCAAAAGCGTGCTTCTGTCACAAAATGTCTCTGAGTGTGTGTGTGTGTGAGTGTGTCAAGATTTTGACGTGAAACATCTATTTCCGAGTGTAAAACCGATTGCTAGCGTAGCGGCAACTCTTCGTTATTCTTAACTAGCTGTTCCCCGCGGCGTCGACCGCGTAGAAGTCGTTATCGCGTAACATCATTAGGCTCCTTTTGCACAGTCGTTAAAAAAGTAGCCTATGTCCTTCCCAGGGCCTCGAACTATCTCTATACTAAATTTCATCTCAATCGCTCCAGCCGTTTAGGCGTGAAAGCGTAACAGACAGACAGACAGAGTTACTTTCGCATTTGTAATATTAGTAGGGATTGTTGTTTTAATAATCATTACTTAGACTGTGTTAGAAGTTAAAAAGTCTTAAGAATTGTGCCATTGTGTCACCGAGTGTCACTATGTACCATTGTGACATTATTGTCATCAAGTTGCTACTGTCTCACAGTATCACTGGATGTGTCATACAAAAATATATTGACAAACACAACATATACCAATGTTATTGTTATTGTCGATATTCCAGGTACTTCCACGTGCGAAGATTGGGCTACATGCTGGGTGAACATCAACAGGGAACGAACAGCACGAATAACTCCTCACAGAACAAAGACGGTATGTTCTTATGTTGATACAGTAATAGCTACAGTGTTCCACACAGAGAGACACACACACAACATACACGCGCAGTTAATACACACATAAACAAAATCTTTGAATTCTCAACTCTTTTGTCAATATCTGCTTCCTTCGACTGGATAGCAAGTGCATCCAACTAGATTCTTTGAACCCATTTTACCTGTGCTTACTCACAAACTCACTAAACCGAATGCGTCAAAAATCTTATAGAAACTTGAAATCTCCCACTACACTCCTCTCATTTATATAGTTCAGTCCTTCAAGCAGAGCATGACGGACGAAGATCCGCTTTAATTTTATATAGTTGACTAGCGGACGTCACGCGGTTTCACCCGCGTTGTTCCCGTTCCCGTGGGAATACGGGAATAAAATATAGCCTATGTTCACCGCAAAGAGTGTACCTTCCCAACAGTAAAAGAATTTTTCAAATCGGTTCAGTATTTCTGGAGCCTATTCGTTACAAACAAACAAAGAAGAAAAAAACAAAAAAAAAACAAATCTTTACTCTTTATAATATTAGTAAAGATGAACTTCAATGTCACTCTATACTGTTTCCTAACATGAAAATGGCTCTTAATTTGGACGACCCCCACGACTTTCCATCATATGTAAAACAAGAAAATCATCCCACAGGCAAGCAATCCCTTCAAGCGGACAACGCAGCCATCCCAGGCGTGTTCAACTGCCGGTTCTCAAACCCGGTATCCGGCGCCGCCAATGGCCGCAAGAAGAAGAAACCGACTTCCTTCGTACCACTGCCCCCTCCTCCTGCGCATCAACCGGCCTTCTGGAGGAGGCCTTTACCGGCTGCACATAATCACCATGTTAGTATTTTACATACATACATATAATCACGCCTTTATCACCGAAGGGGTAGGCAGAGTCATAGTATACGCCCACATTTCACCTTATAGTTCTATGTCCCACGTAATAGGTGTGCCACTTGCCGTGTTGAAATGGACAGGCGCAGGTTGTGTCGATCCACAGTTGAAATGTTTCAAGCCGCCCATAAGGCCTTCAACTTGGAACAATTGTCATTGACACAATCGGGTTTAATTTCGAGTTTTCCTTCTCTACGCAATGGATCGTTTTGCGAAAAGATCCCCTTAGTCGCCTCTTACGACACCCTCAAGATGAATTGGAGTGGCGACATTTTGTACTATTTCGCGTCGCCCTTCAGGACCTAGGTTAATATTTTAAGAAGTAAATTTTGAAACATGTACATTCACATGAAGCGTTTATGGCCCTGCTGACTCAGTGTTGCTGCGTTGACTGTGTTAATCGTCTTTCGCCATGGCTATTTCTCAGATGGTTGGCACTTTTTGAAATTTCTATTAACGAGTTTCCGTGCTTCAGTAGACACGTTATAAGTTCTTTTTCGTTTTTTATTATATTTTAGGTGATATTCTGCCTAGCTTTCTGTGTCTTATGTATCAAGTATAGACCACAAGCTCATTTAATTTACCAAGGTTTTGATAATAATCTCTTCTATACAGGGTGGCTCATCAGAAAACGAAGGCTCAAGCGTCGGCTCCCGCGTCAACATACAACAGAAATTGCAAGAAAAGAAACAAAAACAGCTTGCCGAATTACGCGTCATTGAAGAAGAAATCAAGCAAGGCAAACTGGCCAAAACAACACCAGTCGCCGCCGAAGAAATATATAGCAGTCTACAACGACAGCCCATACCTAGAGCAAAAACGCATGCGGAACCACCCGCCTGGCCTAGCATAGAAATGGCCCATTCGTACCAAAACTACCCAGTATGCAACATCTACCCTACATACACAGAAATAAAACCAGAATTCAACTTTCAAACCGCCGAAAATTCAACCACCAACATCAACGATCCGCTAAAAATGCGAAGATTGCCGAACAGATACGACAACACCCGAACGTTCTACGAAAACCCGCCGAACATAAGAAGTGACGTCACAAGGACGCCATTATCGACGCCGAATTATCTTGGGTTGAATGAAAATAGGAATTATGATGGTAATAGTTGTGGTAGTCCTAGAAATGTACTGAATAATAGTCCTAGAACATATTTACCAGACGTTAGTAATAATTACCAGAGCGCTTTAGATAAGCCTAGAATAGCTCAAAATTCTATATACTCGGAAGACCATAGGCAAGTTGGTGAATATTCTGGTTACTGTGAAGGGAATCCTTATTCGAAGGACGAATATGTATCTGGTTTGCACAGCGTTCTACATGTTCAAAATATAGATAATATAAGAAATAACTACGATGGTTGTGGTCAATTCAGTGCCAATTGTGATAAATTTCAATATCCAGGCCATAAAAAAATTGAGCACATGAGAAAAATGCAACGGTGTAGAACGCCTGAGATATTGCTCGCCCCTCATTATTTAGAAGGGTGTAATAGACAAGTTTGCTGTCATTGGGGTGCTCCGTACACGTAAGTCTATTTCTATACCTACTTAATATTAAAAAGAGAATATTATATGTGTTTGTCTGTAATCGATTAACTCCAAAACTACTAAACCGATTATAATAATTCTTTTACCATTAGAAAGTATTTTTTTTCTGCAGTGACATAGGCTATGTATTGTCATACAAAGATGTTAAACATTGCATCCGGTGTTTCTTTTTAAACCAGATGATATACTTGTATGCCACCACAGCTGAGATATAAAACCGCGCATGGAGGGTTCCGTACCAAAAGTTTTATTGTATAGGAGTGTAGGGTTTCGATGGGTTGTGGTGAATAAGTAATCTAAGACTTTATGTATAAAATATATAATTGTAGTCTGGTACCAATTACACTAAAAAATATAAAATACTATACGATATTATTTATTTATTTATTGAAGTGAAACTTCTTTATCGGCGTTGGAAAAAAAATTGCGTCACGTCACGTCACGATTTTTGGTTACGCGCCATCTTTGTTCTGTTCCCCACCACGGTGGATTCGAATTAAGAGTACTTTATCCAGGGATAGCATGTCATTTAAGGGTTTTTGGACTTTTGGACTTTTGGACTTTTGGGCTTTTGGACTTTTGGACTTTTGGATGGGACATTGGTACTTTGTGTCTTTGGGACTTTGGAACTTTGAGACTTTGGGACTTTTGAACTTTTGAACTTTTGACCTTTTGAACTTTTGGACTTTTGGACTTTTGGACTTTTGGATGGGACCTTGGAACTTTGGGTCTTTGGGACTTTGGAACTTTGGGACTTTGGGACTTTGGGACTTTGGGACTTTTGGTCTTTTGGATGGGACCTTGGTACTTTGGGACTTTGGGACTTTGGGACTTTTGGACTTTTGGATGGGACCTTGGTACTTTGGGTCTTTGGGACTTTTGGACTTTTGGACTTTTGGACTTTGGGACTTTGGGACTTTGGGACTTTGGGACTGGGACTTTGGGACTTTGGGACTTTGGGACTTTGGGACTTTGGGACTTTGGGACTTTGGGACTTTGGGACTTTGGGACTTTTGGACTTTTGGCCTTTGGGACTTTTGGACTTTTAGATGGGACCTTGGTACTTTGGGTCTTTGGGACTTTGGGACTTTGGGACTTTGGGACTTTGGGACTTTGGGACTTTTGGACTTTTGGCCTTTGGGACTTTGGGATTTTGGGACTTTGGGACTTTGGGACCTTGAGACCTTGAGACCTTGGAACTTTGGGACTTTGGGACTTTTGGCCTTTTGGACTTTTGTACTTTTGGACTTTTGGACTTTTGGACTTTTGGACTTTTGGACTTTTGGACTTTTGCACTTTTGTACGTTTTGACTTAATTTAAGGTGAGGTGAAAATTAAGTTTATGAAGAAGATTCACTTCTTACGTGTGTACACTAAGTACACGCAATTTTTTATTCAACACAGTTATAATATCATTACAGTAAAACACCAATGCTATAATGCCAATATTATAATATGACCTAACCCATAGCGTGCGGGGAGACGACTGCTGCTGCGCCCAGTGAGTGTTTGCGCCTCGCTACATAAAACTAATGCGTCAGCAGTGTCCCTACAGGAGCAACTTCAATTTCTTTCTGATTTTGTATCTGTATGGTATACTAAAATGAGAAAAAACCGGCCAAGTGCGAGTTGGACTCGCCCATAAAGGGTTTCGAAGCAGCAAGTAACATAATATAAAAGTTCGTATAGTTCGTTGTAACTTTGATTGATGTTTTAGCACGTTCGCAGTGGTAGTGATTTTTCTAATCACTACCACTGCGAACTTTTGATTTATCATGCTCTTAGTTTAGAAGTTAGAGGGGGGGGGGACACATTTTTCCACTTTGGAATGTTTCTTGCGCAAACTATTCACTTTAGAAAAAAAACCGGCCAAGTGCGAGTTGGACTCGCCCATGAAGGGTTTCGTAGCAGCTAGTAACATAATATAATAGTTCTTATAGTTCGTTGTAAGTTTGATTGATGTTTTAACACGTTCGCAGTGGTAGTGATTTTTCTAACCAAAAATTGCGGTTTATGACGTATTAAAAAAAAACTACCAGCACTATCTCGTTCAAACTAATTTTCGCTGGTAGTTTTTATTGCCAAGTAAATCATATATTTTTTTTACATTTACCATTCTCTTAGTTTAGAAGTTAGAGGGGGGGGGGGACACTCATTTTTCCACTTTGGAAGCGTCTCTTGCGCAAACTATTGATTTTAGAAAAAAATGATGTTAGGAAGCTCAATAGCATTTTTGAAGACCTATCTATAGATAGCCCACACGTATGGGTTCGATGAAAAAAAAAATTTTGAGTTTCAGTTCTGAGTATGGGGACCCCAAAAATTTACTACTTTTTTTCTAGTTTTATATAAGAATCTTGATGCGGTTCACAGAATACATCTAGTTACCAAGTTTCAATAGCATAGGCGTTATAGTTTCGGAGAAAAATGGCTGTGACACACGGACGGACAGACAGACAGACAGACAGACAGACATGACGAATCTATAAGGGTTCCGTTTTTGCCATTTGGCTACGAAACCCTAAAAAATTATGTTAGAAACCTCAATAACATTTTTGAAGACCTATCTATAGATATGTATGGGATTGATGAAAAAAAAACTTTGAGTTTTAGTTCTGAGTATGGGGACACCCAAAATTTACTGCTTTTTTTCTAGTTTTATATAAGAATCCTAATGCGGTTCACAGAATACGTCTAGTTACCAAGTTTCAATAGCATAGGCCTTATAGTTTCGGAGAAAAGTGGCTGTGACACATGGACGGACAGACAGACAGACATGACGAATCTATAAGGGTTCCGTTTTTGCCATTTGGCTACGGAACCCTAAAAAAGGGGGTATTAAGGACGGCTCCCATACAAACAAAAATTGCTGTTTTTTGGTACGTAATCCTCCGTGCGCTCGCACTTGACCGGTTTTTGTTGTTATAGCGGCAACAAAAATACGTTATTTGTGAATGTCTAGCTGTCGAGGTTCATGAGATACAGCTTGGTGATAGATAGACAGACTGACGCTGAATTTCGGTAAAACTGATTTTTACCCTTTGTTTACTTAACCCTATAAAAATATTGTACTGCTCGTTCGCTCTAAGTTTGCCGCTCGGCTCCATACTAAAGTCGATTTTTTAATTAGACGAAGTAAATGACATAAGTGACAAAAGTGACGTTAGCTACTGCCAATTTACTCCGTCTAATTAAAAATTCGGGTATACGCCTCTACGCCAGCGGCAAACTTAGAGCGAACGGGTAGTAACGTCAACAATTGGACGATATATTTTGTGGCAGTATCAAACTAAAGTCTAATAAAGTTATCCTTTTTATCAGAAACAGGAAGAAAGAAGAAGGTGGCGCTAGCAGTGGCGAGGAATCGAACCCTGAAGGAGCGGCGCGGGAGACGCCGCGACCACCCAGTGACATCGATAGCCAGGTCAGTGGTATATACAACACGTTTAGGACTTAAACTACACTTATAAGCCCCGCAAGTTGGTAATGCGCTGGAACCTTGTCATAATGACAGGTAAGTGACGTCATCGTGACGTAGCGTGTGCGCGCGCTGGCCTCGCGAAGCTGCGTACGGTATTTTTTTTAGTAGTGACTGCTCGACGGACATACGTCACCAAGTGGTCGCCAAGATGGCCGCCAAGCGCAATATCAACGTGCGGGGCTTACACTTTAAAATTACACTAACTTAGCGACTACATATTTTTTAGGGTTTTGAAGTTCTAAAGGAAAACACGGATCGCTTGTAGGATCACTTAATGTCCGATCATCAGTCTATGAAGACCCTGTATCGCGGAAACGAGTGAAAGTTTGAAGAAAATGAAATCTTAATAAATAAATAAATAAATTTTGTCGACATTCGCACACAACATTATCTAGTCCAAATTAAGCTAATATAAGCTTGTGCTATGGGATCTAGACGACTGATATACATACTTATATATTTCTAAATACATACATATTATACATAGTAATAAACAGTTGTGGATGTGGAACCCAGGACCTCCAGCGCCCCAGGCGGTATCACTACCGACTACGCCACAGAGGCAATTACTTAATACCGAGGTTTTACAGCATGGTGGACATTTGTAATTCAATCGGGAAATATTACAGCCCTTATTCAAACTACGTAATCAGAAACTAATCTGCGAGTCTCAATTCCTGAAGGATATTTATAATTATATCTATTTGTACGGTACCCTACTGCTAGTCCGGCTCGCATTGGTCCAAATTTTTGAAGTGAAACTTCTTTATCGGCGTTGGAAAAAAATTTGCGTCACGTCACGTCTCGATTTTTGGTTACGCGCCATCTTTGTTCTGTTCCCCACCGCGGTGGATTCGAATTAAGAGTACTTTATCCAGGGATAGCATGTCATTTAAGGATTTTTGGACTAAGGGAGTTAGGGACTTAGGGACTTTTGGACTTGTGGACTTTGGTACTTTGGGACTTTGGGACTTTGGGACCTTGGGACCTTGGGACTTTGGGACTTTGAGACTTTGAGACTTTGGGACTTTGACTTTGGAACTTTGACTATGGAACTTTTGGACTTTTGGACTTTTGTACTTTGGGACTTTGGGACTTTTGGACTATTGGACTTTGGGACTTTGGGACTTTTGGACTATTGGACTTTGGGACCTTGGGACCTTGGGACCTTGGGACTTTGGGACTTTGGAACTTTTGGACTTTGGGACTTTGGGACTTTGGGACCTTGGGACTTTGAGACTTTGGGACTTTTGGACTTTTAGACTTTGGGACTTGTGTACTTTTGGACCTTTGTACTTTTGGACTTTGGGACGTTGGGACTTTGTTTGGGACTTTTGGACTTTTGGACTTTGGGACTTTTGGACTTTGGGACTTTGGGACTTTTGGACTTTTGGACTTTTGGACTTTTGGACTTTGGGACATTTGGACTTTTGGAATTTTTGGACTTGTGGACTTTGGGACTTTTGGACTTTGGGACTTTGGGACTTTGGGACTTTTGGACTTTTGGACTTTTGGACTTTGGGACTTTGGGACTTTATTTAAAGTGAGGTGAAAATTAAGTTTATGAAGAAGTTTCACGTCTTACGTGTGTACACTAGTACACGCAATTTTTTTAGTTTCAGTAACTTATGGTCGTTTTTATTACAGATATCTCTACCTCGTTCATACACCTTACCACGAGAGTTCAGATACTGGCGGAGAAGGCCACGGCTTAGAGACGCACATGTTCCCAGCAACAATAGCAGCGACGGTAAGTCATACGTCATCTGAACTATACATCTTAATACTTCCCGTGGGAACTTGTTTCCGAGATAAATACGACCAGAGGGCCTAAAAAGGCAACATTGTATGTTTCATATTTTGAAACGTAAAATGTTTGGTATGTATGGTTCGTTCGTTTTGGGCCCGCAGACTATAATCTTATTTTTGTACCAAATTTCATCCAGATTCGTTAAGCCGTTGAGCGTGAAAGACAAAAAAAATGACCACACATTCACACTCACAAACTTTCGCATTCATAATATTAGTAAGATATCGGGTTCTTCAACTGCTGGGAACCTTGGCACATCCTTCAGAGGGCGTACCTGGGAATCCCGGCCGGGAACTTAATTGCTTTATTCAAAAAAATAGCGGACCCCACGCGGTTTCACTCGCGTAATTCTCGGGTCCATGGAAATAAGATATTAGCCTATGTTCACCGGGTGTAGTATAGCATTCCTATAGTGAAAGAATTTTTAAAATCAGTTCTGTAGTTTCTAAGCCTATTCAATGCAAAAAACAAACAATCAAATCTTTCCTCTTTATAATATCAGTATAGAGAAACAAGTTTGAAAATATACAAGTAAGTTTTCAGTTGTATAGATCTCATATCACAAACTTACACTTCTTTGTCCTCAGGTGACGTAGACAGCGGCGACAACGACAGCGACCGTCGTTCCAACTGTTCAGCGACTTCCCAACTACAGAGTCCCACCTACGACTACTACCGCGCTGACGTCGTCCCTAGAGAGGAACCTTTGTACGCCCCCGCCCCCCTCCCCCTCCCCCTGCCGGCGGATAGGAGGCCCCGTAGGACCCCCCATCCTGTACCGCATAGGAAACAGCCCAGTAAACCGGAGACTAAGTTATAGGCTTAATCTTAAAAAACTTAAGTTTGATATTAGCACAGATTATAGAACCAATGCAGATGGCTGTCCAGGGACACCTTTAGAGGGCTTACCCGGGGCTCCCAACCGTAGGCTGTTGGGCGTTACGTGAGGTTTTTTAGTCGGTAGGAGTCCAAAGAGGATTTTCACTCACGTTAAAAAAAATGAAATGAACGATTTTTCCAAACGCCTACAGTATGGGGTTCTTCAAAAGGGGTCTTAGAATGTTTTGACAGGTCTGCCAGCGCGAGTGTGGCGCTTCTGATGTTACAAACGTTCATAGGCTATGGTGACCACCAGTCCTGGTAGGCCGTATGCCTGTCTGCCACATTGGTGGTATAAAAATAATGGCGCTTACCGAACAAGTGAACAAAAGAAAGCAAATACTAAATCCAAAAGTGAATACTATGACGCGAAAGTGCTAAACCAAGCGTCTTACTGTTCCCATGAAACGTGAATTCTCATTTATCGTGAACTATATGTATTTATGAGGCTTCGCCCGCGTGAAATTCGGTACCCGTTCCCGCTTCCCGTGGGAACATTTTTCCGAGATGAAAAGTCTGTGTGTTATAACTGACTATAAGCTATCTCTGTACCAAATTTCAGCACAATCCGTTCTGCCGTAAGAGCGTGATTGAGTTACAAACATTCAAACATCCAAACATCTTCACAAACTTTCACATTTATAATATTAGTAGGATGTATGATAATGCCGTCATGCCCGTCATACATGACGGCATTATTCACTTCTAAAGAGTACGCAATAGCAGTACTTATGGATTTTGTAATATTGTCTTTATCTGCCTTTAGTTCTGTAATCTAAATTGTAAATGATGAATTTTTCGAGTGCGTGGTATGAGGAATAATGAAAAATACTCAAAAATTTCATGAAAACATAAACTGATATTGGGAGACCTCATTCTTAATATTTCATGGATTCACCATGGAGATCAAGTTGGCGTGGTACAATGTGTACCAAGCTATGGATCAGTGTTCCCCTCTGTGCCATACAGAGGGGAACACTGTAAGGGAAACAGTATAATTTATTATATTACAATTCACTTTAACCTAAAACCGAAAGTGTTAATTTTGAAAATATACCATGAAAAAGGCAAATTAAAATCTACGACTACCTTGAGATTTTACATTTTTCCCCTAATAGTTCTTGATTCAGTTATGCTCGCACACTTGAAAACTTCATCATAATATTGTATGTATAATCTACATAGTCAAATAGTTTGTAACCTGTATACTAATACCTATCCTTTTTCCCTTTCTTTGATCAGTGATCCGTTATTCCTCCGTTACTATATTAGTTATACTCTGTAAAATATAGCTTGATCTCTGTGACAGTTATATAAACGTAAACAAAATTGACTTTCTTTAAAGGCATTGTTATTTACAGTTTGCACCTCTGTGTTCCCACTCTCTGCACTTCAACCACAAAAGCTTTATGCCGTTGACATAAAGTCTATTCTTGTTTACGTTTGTAGAACTGTCACAGAGATCAAGCTATATTTTACTGAGTATAGGGTGACCTTTGTACGATAGGATTGACGAATATAGGGCATGTGTTTCGTTACACCACCCCCACTTATTAGCGCACTTCGGTAGGGTTATTTCATGTAGGGTGGCAGTGAAACCCTTCTGGTGGGCTAACCACTTTCGAAGAGTGCTTTAATTTGTAAATTTATGGTGTGCCACCTTAGTGGTATAAAAATGTAACGCCTTTAGTTCAATACTAAGCTTTCATAATAATCCGTCCATATAAGGATCTCGATTTATCTTGATATATTAATAAGTTTATAATTATTTTGTAAAGAGATTTAAGAATTATATTTAAGTGTAACATTTGTATTATACTGTATATTAAACTAATAAGACTGCGGAAGGGAAACAAAATAAAATAGTAGATTTTATACTTTTGTATTTTATTGTTTCGACCTCATAAACTACGTAGGGTTTTTTAGCGTGAAGGAAAATCCTCATGGATGCTATGACGGACTCCTACCGACTAAAAAACCTCACATATCGCCCAACAGGCTATGGTTGGGAGCCCCGGGTAAGCTCGGAAGCCTTTGCGCTCGGTAAGACTAATTCGTAGTGTGCCTAACTCGCGTTACGTCTAAATGTCATTTACAATTCGCTTTCAGCCTAATTAGCTTTATGCCTAAATAGCAGTTGGTCTATTTCGTATATGGACTACTTCGGCATATACCTAAATATTAGTTGGTCTACATCGCGTTATGCCTAAAATATTAATTGAGTTGAATTCTTAATTTGTACACAGATGAAATCGTTGTCATGCAGCTGTAAGGATATTTGGACTTTTTAATGAATAACATCAGTTTCATGTTATCTATACTTTTTTTTAACGTGAGGGAAAATCCATCATGGATGCTATGCTGGACTCCTACCGACTAAAAAACCTCACGTAACGCCCAACAGCCTATGGTTGGGAGCCCGGGTAGGCCCTCGGAAGGAGGGGTGCTGGGAAGGACAACCTCCGCGTGGTGCATCCTGGTAACGTGGACGACGACGTGGGCCCGTGGCCAGTAGTCCACCAAGGAGGGGGGACCTTTGTGGCCGGTTTATAGTTCTCCGCATGCGCCCTGTTATGCAGAGCGTACTTAGCGGAGAACTCTCAGGGCGACGAGTACTTCGCCACTAAGCGATCAGTGACGAAGTACCTAAACGGTCCCATGGGGACCATCGTTCGGCCGAGCCGTAACCCCGTCTGGCAACAGACGGGCACGGTGGCTCTTTAGAGACGCGAGCAAGAAAACCTCTGTAAAAATTACACTTTCTGACGCCCGGCAATGGGATGCATCGCTGGGGGGAACTCAGTGCCTAGGGCGTCACTCCCACCCTTCCCATCCTCACATCCATTCCCTCATCCCCACTCCCACCCCTACGTCGGCGGACATTAAGCGTAAAAAATCAACTCACTCTGGCGTTCCAAATGTCCCTAGAATACGGTGACCGCCTTCCATCAGGTGGGCTGACCACGATGCCACATGTAAATATTTACCCCAACTTAAGAGGCTTAAGACTAAATCTCAGTAGGTCTAGTTATTATTTGACCTATTTAGCTGTTGGCCTACATCGCAGTAGGTCTAATTCGCGTTATGCCTACTTCTCCTTTTGACTAGTCATAACGCGAGTTAGGCCAACCGCGAATTAGTCTTACCGAGCGCAAAGGTTGTGTACGGTAAAAAGAAATTTGTGTATGCAGCCATTGCACGGTGGTTCCGCCAATAGGTCATAAATGCTAAAATTTCGTCATCAATTACCCCAATTTAATTATATATAATGTTTAACCGATAGACAAGCTACCCTAAAATACAAATATGTCACCCATTTTACCTAGGGAATGCAATACCGGGATACCGGGATCCCGAAATACCGGGATCCCGCAGTATTTTTGCGGGACTAGTCCCGCACATAAATCGTGCGGGATCCCGCGGGATTAGCGGGACTGTGCAAAGGTAAACGCCATGTGTTGTTCTTTAAGCGGAAGCGCGC
The DNA here is from genome assembly GCA_933228765.1 of Miltochrista miniata. Lineage (NCBI taxonomy): Eukaryota > Metazoa > Arthropoda > Insecta > Lepidoptera > Erebidae > Miltochrista > Miltochrista miniata. The sequence goes on from OW121769.1 coordinate 13,439,864, forward strand.
AAACTGATTCGGTTTGAGTAAGTTTTTATAATTGTGACGTAATATATAACCTAATAACGTACTTATTTTGTTTTTAGTGATTTAATCAGGGAGATTTGACTTTTCTTGTATTATAAACAGTTAGAAAAGTATTCAATTATCTCGTACATCGCTTGCTTGCTAGCTGACATGTAAAGTTAAGAGTCGTTTGGAAGATAAGAATTTTGACATGCTATGTTTTTGCGCACTTTTAAAGTAATGCTAAAACTACCCATTTTAAGCTTTCCTCACAAAGGGATATTTCGGAAAAATCGTATGATTATAAAATAAAAAAACGACAAAACAAAAGAAAAATAGCTCTGCTCCATTTAAAAAAATAGTCTAAATCGGTAAGGAATGCGCGATCATGCACACCGAACGAAAAGAGGTTCTTCTCCGTTTCTCTTATTCCAAATGGCGCTTGCGCCAATTTTCGTTATGATATTCGTGATTAGGAGGTCAAAATACGTCATTACACAAAGTTTCAGATTGATCGGCAGTATGCGCTTTTCGGAAGTTTATCCCATTTCATCTGCTTCTAATAATTTGCAGTAGGTATTTTATTACTTATATGTATATACGTTTAATAATCTCAATACTCTACATAAGTAATATTCAATAATTTATTTTTCCTTGTGGCCCCGCGTACTCAGTGTTCTGTAAAAGATCATTGCAGTAAGTTACATTTACTATGGCCGGTCCTTCGATGGGTGACTACTTTGTGACATTTATTTGAGCGTTGCTGTGCTTCGGAAGGCACGTTAAGCCGTTGGTCCCCTTTGCCGGTAACATGGCAGTTAAGCCATGTTGAAAGCCCGGCTTGAAAATTTTCAACAGCAAGCAGTCGCAACCTGCACCTGTTCATTTCAAGACGGCAATACGGCTCACCACATGTTACGTGGTACGGAATCTTAAAAGGTGAAATGTGGTCATATAATATGCCTCTGCCTACCCCTTCAGGGTTAAGGCGTGACTATTTTTCAGTTCTAGATGCATGTATGATACAGAATTCTATTTTTTTCTCAATGACTTTCAGAAATATGCGGGATCCCGCAAATACCGGGATCCCGCGGGACTGAGATCTCTCAGTCCCGCAAATACCGGGATTACAATTGTGTTGCGGGATTGCATTCCCTAATTTTACCTAATTATCACTTATTTCTCGACCTCTCTGAAGTGAACACATCATTACGTTGCGCTCGCCTTATCAGTAACTCATTAGCACTGCTGTTTGTGTAACAGAATTTTCGGAACTGCATGGTTTTTGAGGGGCGTTTATGAAATGGATTTCCTAGATCAAGGTATGTTATTACTTATTAGCTATATTTTTAAGTTTTGTTTTACTTATTATGACGTATTTTTACGTGCTACGCCACACAGTATTTCTACCAAATTTGTGTGTTATAGTTGACTTCACATAGACCTACAAAAAATTTCAACCATAATCGAATACTCTCACATATCTTATATTAAAGATCGAACTGTCTATTTTGAAAATATAAAAGGTTTTTCTGCGCCCTTTTGCATCTTTAGTTGCTATATAGGCTCTACGACTGCGTAGGCTTGTCTACGAAACACATGTTAATTATTAATGTTTTTTTTTTCAGGAACTTCGATTAAATGTACTTTCTCAAGGATGAATTTTTTTGAGATTTGGTCTGCCATGGCTAGAGCTATTCCTCAAAAACATCAACACGTGTTAGTAACTATTCTAGCTTTTCTGGTAGAGGGCGAAAATGTAGAAATTAGGAACTTAGATAGTAAAATACTCAGTTTATGTTAAAGACATGATAGATTTTGAAAAGTTGTCTCTAGAAGTGAATCAAAATTTTGGCAAAATTACTCAGATTGGTTCAATTAAATTGAATGTTTCAAATTAGTAAGGGGTAATGAGAAGTGCATTCAAGAAAACGCGAACCAGCCCGGGCCATCTTCCGAACGCGGACATTCCAGGAAAGATTTTTAAAATTTGTCTAAGCTCTCGAAACGTAGAAGTTTGGCAGAATTATCACAAGTAGATGTCTCTGCTGTGAATTCACTTATCAATACTAGCAACACTGAATATAAATTCGAATAAATTTAATGAATATTCTTAGCAAACCGCTTGACTTTTGATTCAAGAATATCCGTGGTATAATCTCCCAGCTTCCGTTCACTAAGTCCTCATCCATGGTAATGAAGTAGCACAGTAGGCTTTATTATCTAACAGGGTAATTATCCGAAGAGCCATCAGAATCTAACAACAAAAATTAAAAGGCTTTCAGAAAAAATGTCACGAGTAGGTACTTACGTATACAGACTTATTTAACAGACTTTTACTCTGCTCAGACACATTCATTACTGGTCTTCGGAAACTTCGGAAACTGGTAAGAAAAAAAGCGTTATGTCGAGGTAGGTTTTAAATTAATAAAGAATTTAGTTTAAATTGAAATTAGGTTTGTTGTTTTAGTGATTTAGCTTAGTTGTGGTTATGATTACGTTTGTAAATATATTATTTTTTTATATATAAAAGACAAGAAAACTAAAACTACAATTTGTAGTTTTAGTTTTCTTGTCTTTTATATATAAAAAAATATTATATTTTCCGATAACCCCTTCACGAACGGCGTTGATATCATATTCAGATATATTTCCGACGAGGGAGAATAAATCTCAAATGTTGAGTATTTAATTTTTTACTAAGCAGTACCATATTGTACAGTTTACTGAATAATTTGTATTAAATTATGTAAATAAAGCATTAATGTACATTCGTGAAGTATTTCTTTTATTATTTACCCTCAGAAAAAATCCCATTTAACAAATTTGATAAAGTAAGGTATTAATGACCGCGCTTGTTCGGCGCTTGGACCACCGTGCATTGTGGAGAAATTCGCCAAAAACTGATTCCGCTGGGCGAACGTTGTCCTGGCGGAACTTTTTTTTAATCCATGCACTTAGAAGAAAAAAAATGTGTCCAACAATTAGTGTGTATTTGTGTGTAATTGTGTATGTATGAATAAAATTAGTGTATCCATAAACTTCGAAGAAATTCAAGTTTCCGCTACGCGAACGTTTGGCCATTAGCTAGTTTTCATATAAAGCGCTTATATAGAGAGCTGTAGATTTTTACATACGTTGTTTTGAATTTGTTTATATTTGTTTAAAAAACAGATTTAGAAAAAATCGCAGGGTGAAAAAAAGATAAAAATATAAACGTATAATACGCTTATTAGGTCGTAGTTCATAAAGTATGCACTTTGTGGTCTAGATTTTCACGTTTGTACAAACCTTGTAAGTTCCTGCAACATGTTGCCAAGTATCAATGATGTTCCGTTAGTAATTAAAGGGTTATAGGACAATTTACCATGAATAGATCACTGTTTACAAAGCAGTCAAATATCACGCGACGTTCTAAAGGAATTGCATAGTAAAATGTATTCCAATAATTAGTTTATTAATTCAACTACTCACATGCAAAATTTCATCTCATTAAATTCAGTCATTAAAGAGAAACAATCAAAATACTGACAGAGCATCGAAAGCCTACATAAACCGACCAAGTTCGAATGGCATAAAAAAAGCGGCCGTGCAATATATTTAGGTAACATTCTAAAATTTACAGTCTAATACCGGTTTTGAACTGGTACAGGTGATAACACAATTGTTGTTTCGATATAATTTATATGTGAAGTGATTTAAATTTTTATTGAAGCTTGAAATACATATTATCCTTACCCCCATATTCATAATTGTTTATTAAACCTATTTTTAACCGACTTCCAAAAAAGGGGAGGTTCTCAATTCGTCTGTATTTTTTTTTATGTTTGTTACCGGCAAATCACTTGAAAGAGTTATCCGATTTTGATGATTCTTTTTTTATTTGAAAGCTGGTGCTTCCCATGTGGTCCCATATACAGGAAGTCAGAATCTGACGCTGGGATCCTGGAGAAATCGAAGAAATCCCTCGAATCGAGGGAAATCCTTAACGATTTACAGCAGTGTTTCGGCTTTATTAATTTGTATTGTGGAGAACATTACGCCTAGATAGATATAATTTTAGTCTACCCGTCACTAAAAATCATGAAAAAAAAATTTTTAACAAAAAAAAACCGACTTCTAACAAAAACTAAAAATTTAAAAATAAAATTAACTTAGCACAAAGTAATAGGTAGTAAATTTAGATTTATCAGATATTATTGACTGTAATACTGAAGTCGGTGCCAATATTTCTATGAGAGATTAATAATATCTACCTAAACCTATAGTTTTACTTGGCGCCGATTTCAGTATTACAGTCAATAATCCTACTTCCTACTTAATATTATAAATGTGAAAGTTTGTGAAGATGTTTGGATGTTTGTTACTCAATCACGCTCTAACGGCTGAATAGATCTGGCTGAAATTTGGTACAGAGATATAGGACAGTCCGGAATAACACATAGGCTACTTTTTATCCCGGGAAAATGTTCCCACGGGAAGCGGGAACGGGAACCAAATTTCACGCGGGCGAATCCGCGCGCATCAGCTAGTATCTGATAAATCTAAATTTACTATTACTTTGTGCTAAGTTAATTTTATTTTTCAATTTTTAGTTTTTGATAGAAGTCGGTTTTTTTTTGTTAAACATTTTTTTTTTAGTTAAAACACATTTTAAGTCTATTGCTGTCTCTAATCAATGACAGAGGATGGTTATCAAGCGTTTGTTAACGTTAAGTTTTTATGAACAAGGGACTAGTCATGACAAGCACCTCAGCTGCGTTCCCGATACGCTCAAAATACACGCGCCTGTGCGCGCACATGAGTTGTATGCCAAGTTCTGCCGTGCCGATTAGTACCTGAGAGCTGTATTTTCATTCATTCATTCATATGTTCACGGCTGTTATCCCAGAAGGGGTAGGCAGAGGTGTGACATTTCTGTGTCACACACATTTCGCCATTTTTGGGTTTCTACGTAACAGGTGGCGAGAAATCAATATCAATACATATAATAAAATCGGAACAAGTCGCTGTCTGTACATGGAAGATAAATAAGAAAAAAATATAGGGGGCTTTATGAATTCAATATAACCCAAAACAATGATTTTTAGAATTTTTGTCTGTTTGTCTGTATGTCTGTATATCTGTTTGTCTGTACGTTTGTGCACACTAATCTCAGTAACCGCTTAACCGATCGCAATGCTGTTTTCTTTATTGTGTTGAGGTTTGCTCCACTTAACATTTAGTGTTTATTTCATGTCAATGGGTTTAAAAATAAAAAAGTTATATCACTTTAAAGAATTATACATAGACATATGAATCTAAAAATGGGTAAATCTAAACTGGCGTGTTGGCTTAATCTCCAAAACAATTCAGTCCACGCTTTCGGCGCGGACTTAATTGTTTTAAAATAGTCTCAATCATTAAGCTCTTTTATGATTAAGCAAACAGGGCAGTTTCACACGCTGCTTGATGAATGTGATGGAAGAAATACCTCTCCTTTCATACGCCTCATGTGACGTAAACGAAGTTGCGGGGTCAGCTAGTAAATAATAAATATAATTACAAAAGTTTAATTAGAGAATTGTTAATAGAAGATTTATTTTTATCGTGGATAGTGGCGTTATTATTAAAAAAAATTGCATTCAAGAAATGCATACATACATACATATAATCACGCTTGTTTCCCATCGGGGTAAGCAGAGACTATGGCTTTCCACTTGCTACGATCCTGACATACAACTTTCGCTTCTTCTACTTTCATAACTGTTTTCATACACGCTCGCCGGTTAAGGGTACTCTTGACCTTGCCTTTTTCCAGAACGTCTCTGATTTGATCGGCATGCGTACGCCGAGGTTTACCCCTACCAGTTTGCCCATTCATTCTCGCCTCATAAATCTGCTTTGTCAGTCTATTCTCATCCATTCTCTCCACGTGTCCAAACCATCTAAGCATCCCTTTTTCGATCTTAGTCACTACATCTTCTGTTATACCACATTTTTCCCTTATCACGCTATTTCTTTTTTTGTCCATTAAAGTCACTCCAGCTATATTCGCAGACTTCTCATTTCCACTGCATTAATTTTGCTTTCATGCTTCTTCTGCCATACCCAACTTTCACTACCATACATAAGTGTAGGGATGAGCACTCCCCTATGTACAGCCAACCTGGCCTTCTCAGACACATTTTGACTGCTCATAAAGGTGTACATAGCCCCATTCACTTGATTTCCTGCCAAAACTCTTCGCTCAATATCCTGGTCACACTTTCCATCCCTTACAAATTTGGAACCCAAGTATACAAATTCTTTCACCTGTTCCACTCTTTGCCCTTCAATGAAGATTGAGCAATTCGTCATACTTTCTTCTCTTTCAAAAACCATAACTTTCGTCTTGTTTACATTAACTTTCATTCCTCTACTTTTTAGAGCCTCATTCATACTATTAACCATCAGCTGCAATTCCTCCGCTGATGATGATCACCTGATCATCAGCGTATAGGAGGCATTTGACGGTCAGTTCATTCATTTTTAAGCCATACATACTCTCTTGCAGTTCTTTCAGACAACTATCCATGTATAGATTAAACAGCCACGGAGACGCTACACAGCCCTGTCTCACACCCTTTTCAATGTGAAAGAAGTCCGTGCAGGCCCCGTTGATCCTGACACAAGCACTGGAACCCTCATAGAGAGACCTCAGTGCCCGTATCAAGTTGCTGTTCACTCCATACATGGACAATATTGACCACAGTTCATTCCTCACCACTCTGTCATAGGCCTTTTCCAAGTCCACGAATATGCAATAGACCTTTTGACTTTTAGCCAAAACTTTCTCAGCTACGCATCGTAAGGAAAAGACCTGATCCGTACATCCCCTTCCTTTCATAAATCCTGCTTGCACATCCCACATTTTTCCTTCAGTTTCATTCATCACTCTTTTTATCAACACTTTTGCATACAATTTGCCAACGATGCTGAGCAAGCTTATGCCGCGGTAGTTTTTGCACTCTTGCTGCGACCCTTTTCCTTTGTAAAGCGGCACAATGACAGCTTTACACCATTCTGCTGGTACTCTGCCACTTCGCCAACAAAAGTTAAAAAGGCGGTACAACTGGCAAGCTACCATGCCACGTCCAGCTTTCAGCATTTCGACAGAAATCCGATCTATTCCAGCAGCCTTTCCTACTTTCATACAATTCAACGCTTCCACTATTTCTCCCATACTTAACTCGCTTTCATCGCCAAATTCATTCAGTTCTAAAACACGCGTATCGCCTTGTATATCTTCTTTTTCGAATAAACTCTCAAAATATTCCTTCCATCTCTTTAGCACACATTCTTCTCCTCTTACAAAACTTCCATCCTGGTTTCTGATGTGATTGAGCGGCGACATTGTTTGCTGACTCCTCACTGTTCTTATGGACTTCCAAAAAAATTTAATATTCCGTTGGAAGTCTTCAGATAACCTTTTATCAAATTTTTCTCTATCATTCTCTTTCTTTCTCATCATCGTCTCTTTTGCAACACGTTTATACTTTTTATATTCATCCTTTGCCATTTTTACATCCTCATCCGTTGCCTTTTGCATTCTTTGATTGGCCTTTGTAGCCAACCAGTCCAACCATGCTTTCTTCTTGCCAGTCAACGCATTAAAAACTTCCGCACTCATTCCCTTTGCCATACATCCTTGTCGTCTTTTGCTAACCCCACACACTTCAATCGCAACTTCCACAAGTCCTTCCTTAAACGGCTTCCATAATTCTTCAATCTCACATATTTCATCTAGGTTTTCAAATTTTTCACTCAGTTTACTCACAAATGCCTCTTTTATGCCTAACTCTTGTAAATTCTCAACTTTTATTCGCTCTAGTACACTAACGGGTTCATGCACACGATGTCGCCACCGCTGAAACAGACCCCTTACCCGGCTAATTACCAAGAAGTGATCTGTGTCGATCCCGGTGCCACGGTACGCCCGAGTGTCTAGCACTTTCTTTCTCAGTCTTGCGTCTACTATCACAAAGTCAATCATGCTTCTCTGATCTCTCTCCTCTCTTGTATACAAGTGGATATCCTTGTGGTTGAATATGGTATTAGTTACCACAAGATTCCTTTCCAAACATACTTCTAGCAAGCTTTCTCCATTTACATTCACTCGTTCATCACCAAACTTTCCTAATACACTTTCGTATCCATCGCGCTTCACTCCCACCCAACCATTAAAATCACCTAACATCACTATTCTCTCGTTTCGTTTACATTTATCCAGAATATCACTCATACTCTCCCAAAATGCCTGCCTCTCGCTTTGGTCTTTTGAAGACCGGTGCCACCGCGCATCCTGCGGAGCATACACTCCCAAAACAAAGATGCGGGTAAGTCCAACCTTCAGTCTTAGCCAAAGGAGTCTTGGGCTCACACATTCATACTCTGTCACACACTCATTCATTCTCGCGGAAAGTAGTACACCGACCCCCTGGCATGCTGTGCTGGTTGTGGCTACACCTGACCAATAGGCCGTATAGGCTCCGTGTGTCGTGGTGTCACATCCTTTCCGCTTTGTCTCATTCACACACAAAATATCAAGATGCCTCTCTTGCCTCATCTTACATACCTCCTCAATTTTATCTTTCATTCCTCCTCTCACATTTAATGTAGCAAAGTGGCTAACCCTAGTCCACTTTTCGCCTCGATGGGAAACGAGACGTGATGGGTGGCGAACCACATCGCCGCCGTTTTTGGTTTTAAATTTCACTACCATAGCGTTCCCACGAGAAGCTAGGGAATTAAATTGGTCCACCTGAACAGAGCCCCGCTTGTCCAGGTAAGGCTAGCCTTGTTCTGGGTTCGCCCGGGCCCAGGGCAATTAGGCACGCTTAAGACTACGCTCGCCCGTAGCCACGCAGCTCATCGGCACGGCGACCTTGGCTTGGCGGATAGTGGAGCGGATCAGGATGGGGTAGGAAGGGATTCACGGACAAGGAAATGGATAAGGTAGGATAGGACGGGGTTAGAAAGGATCCAAAACCATCTGTAATTCAAACCAAAAAAAAAAAATTCCAACAGCCAGGACAGATCTTACATACAAAATACAATCTCTGCAGTCCGAGCATTGAAATGCAATTGTTTTATTTTTTCCTAACGCTTGTGTAAGCAACTGTACCATAATAATAAATACTATTCTGGAAGGTTAAGAGCGTTACTTAGATATATGGCACAGCCGCTTTTTTGATGCCATTCGAACTTGGTCGGGTTATGTAGGCTTTCGATGCTCTGTCAGTATTTTGATTGTTTCTCTTTAATTACTGAATTTAATGAGATGAAATTTTGCATGTGAGTAGTTGAATTGATGAACTAATTATTGGAATACATTTTAACTATGCCATTCCTTTAGGACGTCGTGATATTTGACTGCTTTGTAAACAGTGATCTTATTCATGGTAAATTGTCCTATAACCCTTTAATTACTAACGGAACATCATTGATACTTGGCAACATGTTGCAGGCACTAACAATGTTTGTATAAACGTGAAAATCTAGACCCCAAAGTGTATTCTTTACGAACTACGACCTAATAAGCGTATTTTACGTTTATATTTTTTTCTTTTAAATCCTACGATTTTATCTAAATCTGTTTTTTAAACAAATATAAACAAATTCAAAACAACGTATGTAAAAATCTACAGCTCTCTATATAAGCGCTTTATATGAAAACTAGCTAATGGCCAAACGTTCGCGTAGCGGAAACTTGAATTTCTTCGAAGTTTATGCATACACTAATTTTATTCATACATACACAATTACACACAAATACACACTAATTTTTGGACACATTTTTTTTCTTCTAAGTGCATGGATTAAAAAAGAGTTCCGCCAGGACAACGTTCGCCCAGCGGAATCCGTTTTTGGCGAATTTCTCCACAATGGCTGCATACACAATTTTCTTTTTACCGTACACAATTACACGATGTCATACACTAAATATCTGCATAATTAAAATCTTTAAATTCAACTACATTCCGCTGCGCGAACGCACACTGGTTCGGGTGCTATCCCGCGTCTTCGGTGGGTTTCGGGTGTGATCCCGCTTTTAAGGGGGTCGTGCATGAATTCCTCACGTCACCCTGCCGTCATGGGCCTAAACTACGTAGGTATCTACCTACCGCCTCAGAATGAAATGAGCGTGTAAATCACATTCTATCACGCCTGTCGCATTGAGGGTAGGCTGATGTGATTAACTCTACCCTTTCAGTGGCTAGCAGAGTTCTTAAACAATTGATGAAAAATGATACTCCAATATCCTTTACATAGCTATTTATTCTTCTGTTCTTCGTATAATAATAGATACTACTCCTACATTCCACTTAATGGTATTACGAAATAATAATCCCATGATTGTAGATTCTTTACATTTTTATTTTCACAATCTAACTAATACTTGCACAACTAAGTACTAACTATTAATTAATACAAATATTCTACTTTAACTAATTAGCACTTTACTGAACTCGATCAGGAAACAGAATGTGTTCTTTTTCCAGAATATTCACTTTTTATCGCCTCTCAACAAATCCCACCTCATACTGAACATTTATGTCAAATCAACTACCCACTATTTTCGAATAATCAATAAATGTTTTATGTACAGGCTAATCATTCTACTATGAGGCGGTGTTGACATCACAAAAATAACTTATTACTACTTAAAACTGAATGGTTTTAGCAAAATCACAACATTCGGCCATCAGACAGCGTGCTATCTCCGGAGCACGCAGTAATCACAACGTTCGGACCTGTATATTGAACTAATCACATATTTTTATAGATAACGTACATAACAATAATACCTTTATGCGGCTTATTATAATATGCTAAATCAAAATCTTAAAGTTTAATTAAACCTAAACCTTCTCTATATCTTCTATCTACTCTGTCTATAGTCTATAGGCTTATAATATTAACTCAATCATTATTTATTTTGTAAAACTATAAGTGAGAACTTGAGTCTGGCGAAACGTCAAGAATACAAAACAAAGGCAACAAGTGACCAGTTCACAGAGCAGACCGCCTGCTGAAACTATTTACAAATGTAAAATCTAAAAAGTGATCTCTTTTTTAAAACCCAGCAGAGTCTGCAGATCACTTCCAGGTTTCATTTTCCAGCAAAAGAAATCATTACATGTGTCAGCAATTAGTGTAAAATATATTTAATAGTGGAATACAACTAGTACCTACAAGCGAGTGATTTTTCATAAAAAAAATCATTAGGTATCTAATATTACCATCATAATAATATTACTTAAATAATATTTGTACGTACGTACGTAACGTCTAGTTTCAGGCAACGTGATGAAGCCACAATATACCTATACCTTAACCCCAGGGCCGTCTTAAGGCTATATAGCGCCAGGGTGCGAAGCTCAGACTGCGCCCCCCCCCCCCCCCCCCCGGTCAACCAAAAAACGCAATAATTTTTTGATGTTTCACTTTACTTCTTTTTCTCTAAGATCTGTAATCTATATATATAATGCTACTGCTCCACCTGCGTTAACATTATTGTTGATGTCCAACTATTTCATAATTAAGGCATTCAGAATGCGCTTTGGCTACATTAAGGTCACAACGGGTTTACTAATGTTTGCCATAATTTAATATGCCATAATTTCATATGCCATACTGGTATTTGCCATAATTTCATTAGAAATAACGCTTCAGTTGCCATAATCGTGAAATGACATAAAATGACTTTCACTAATTCCATTGGTCATAATCGATCAAGTGTCATAATAATTTATGTAAATCAATAAATGTATTGCCAAAATTTTCGTTTTCAATAATGCCATTTTCCATAACTTTTATTCACCATAATATAAATAAAGATAATTTATACGACACAGATTTTTTATTCACAATTAAACATATTATGTATTATTTTCATAATTAAGTATTTCAAATTTTGATTATGTCAAGAGTCGATTATGAGATGCGTTACTCATGGAAACTAATAATTATGATATATGTTGTTATAGAAAGTCATTTTATGGCAAATAAAAGTTATCACTGTTGAGTTGTTAAGGCAAACATTATAACACAATATTATAATCAGGGATGATTATGGCAAACAATATTAGAGCGAATGAATTTATGGAAAACGAGAGAAGACCGTCACAACGCCGTTAGAGTGGATTAATTCAAGTAGTTACGCGTTAACGCAAGATGGAGGTTGAACCTAATCACACAATGGGGGTTTAAGGGGACTAGTTTAGAAAAAGACCCCACAAATGAAGGCGTTTTTTGTCTACCTATGCAAACGGAAAATAATAGCCAGAAATAGATTTTTAATTTTAAAAGTCGGTGTCAAAATATGCTTTGGTTGTAAATTTCGTATTATTTATACATAATGTGTAAAGCAATCATAGAGTAAGCCCCATTTTTTTAGATGAATGCCCGCGAAATGAGATGGCGTTAACTGGCGTTAATGTAGCCAACATCGCTTAGCGCGCAAAACTACCTGCTAAAACCATTTGATGTGTCGAAAAAAACTGACAGCCCGAGCTATCGCTTAACGTTTAATGCCATTACTAATGCCGTTTGTAATTTACCACGTTAAAACCTTGGCCACATCTACGTTGAAGTGCTATTATGGTGTTAATCGCGTTAAGACGCAGGTGAAGCAGTAGCATAAACGTGAATGTCCTGACTGACTGATAATCAACGCACATCCCAAACCGCTGGGACTAGAAAGTCCAAATTTGGCAAATAGGTTCCTTGTATGGTCTAGGGATCCACTAAGAAAGGATTTTTGGAAATTCCACCATTAAGGTGGCAAAAATTACAATTTACACCTTAAACACATAATAATAAAGGCCATTTCGCTTAAAGTGCGGGCGCCAGGCGCCTATGTCAGGGCGCATCAAACGTCTTTGGAATGGAGATATTGCCGTGTGCGTCTATATTAATATTATAAAGAGGAAAGATTTGACTGTTTGTTTGTTCGTCTGCATTGAATAGCTTTCGGAACTACTGGACCGATTTGAAAAATTCGTTCACTGTTGGGAAGCTACACTCTTTGCGGTGAACATAGGCAATTTTTTTTAATTCCCGTATTCCTACGAAAACAGGAACTACGTGGGTGAAACCGCGTGACGTCCGCTAGTGTTAAATAAATTTAATTGTTATGTAAGTATATCGAAACAAGAGCTATTTTACCTTGCATATCGTGAGCGGTATGATACGTGCCGAAAGGAAAAAGTGACAATAATACAATGGTAATTTAATCTGGGTGATGCCTATATTTTTATGCATGTAGGTGATTATTTGACATTAGTTTACGAAACGGGGGAATGGCGTTAATATTGTACTTATGAGTTAAAGTTTAATTAGGTAAGGAAATATCGAAATTTTTAGAGCTCGGCCTGCGCCCCCTCGGGCTCGGCGCCCGGGTGCGGCCGCGTCTCTGAACCCCCGGTTAAGACGGCCCTGCTTAACCCTAAGGACACATATAAATATAGTATTTAAGGCAGCTCTTGTGTGTTATATCAACATCTATCCTTACAGGTTTCCCTAATTCGATAGTGTTACAATGTGTTTATTATAGGTGACAATTTTAATCAATGAATTGAAACTTAGGTCATAAATACATCAAAAGATTAAATTCCGATACTGTAACTAACTTTAATAAATTGTCATGCAAATAATAATGACTTTAGATAATCATTTTAAATATTAATAAAAATCTCAGATGATAATAACAAAAATATTGGTGTCTTATAATGTAATAATAGTTTCATTCGTGTAATAATGTCAATAATTAATAATTTCATATCATACTATAATAAATTGTGTCAAACGTTTGCAAACATAAATCTGAAATAGGTAGGTACGAATTATGTCAAATAATAATAATAATATAAAGTAATCATGGTATGCGCATAAAATGTGTCAATGCAAAATGTATAAGTATTCTTAAGTCAATCACTGAGATACTCTGATTAATCTAACCATACCAATACCTTCAAATTCGGTTGGTAGCCTGTCGCAAGAATGTATACCTGCCACTGTTTAACTGGGTAACTACCCATAAAGTGTCATTGACCTTATGCAGTCTACTGTGATAACAAGAAAGACTTTTTTTTATGGTTGATGTACATGTTATAAATTCGCAAGATTTATTGGGAACTTTTTGGTAAGTAAAACCTTCCTATTTCACAAATACAGGATAAAAAACTAGACATATAATTATTAGACTACTACTTACTTAGAAATAGTATGGTATTACTTTAGAAATGGTATTTGAATAAAAGAAACTGCAAGGTACGATACCTATATTTCTTGTGAGGTGCAGCCACAAGATTCTGATGAATTTCTTATTCTCATAATGTTATGTACCTACTCTTTTTGCAGAGAGACTCTTGGACGTAATCTAAATTATAGAACATCGCTATTATGGACATTTTGTAAGTTACAAGATTAGGTACTCCGCAGGAGGATACAGGTTAAATTTGAATACACTGTTAAAGTAACTCAAATTTACAATTCCATCTACATCTGTTAATGCCTCATCTTTTGCACAGCAAAAGCTGGTGAACTTAACCTTTAGCTAGTTTTAAATTGAATCAAATTATCTAAAATAAACTACTAGGAGCGGCTAACCCCACAAGTTCCAACTCTCGACCATTTAGTTAAGCATTGGTTTCCATGTGTTACAATAGTCACGGTAAATTTAAGACTTTAGAAGTTTTTCCTTTTCCATTTTTATCAGAATAAGAATATTAACGATATTTGTTAAAAAATATGAAAAAAAAAACTCCTAGTCGAGTCGACTGGCAGACTGCAGTCACCTATCTAAACCAATGGGTATAACTATTTAAAGGGGAAATGCTGCCAGTCTTTGGGTACAATGTCATTATTTAGATTTTTTGACGCGGGGAACGCATTTACGCGCCTTCATCCCAGCTGCCCCCGCAGCTGGGATGGTGTGTGGGACTCCCGGCCCGGTCCGGAATCGACCGTCCTACCCACTAAACCCCGCGGTGTTCCTCCTCACCCTTTAGCCGGGCCGAGGGATATCAAAAGATTATTCACGTCGACCCGGCTAGGGGCGCCCCGTTAATTCGGGGCTCTCCTCGGGGGAGCCAGATGGGCGGCTCCCCAAAGCTCCCTAAGGAGCTGAAGTCCACGCCTGCACCGCTCTCGAGCGCCCCTCTGTAATAGAGGAGACAGAGAGCGGCTGGCGCAGGCGTGCGCTAATGGTCACCCCTGGAACACGGGAAAGGTGCCCACCGCCATGTGACCGTTGGTGGGCGGGGTCCCCCGACCTTACGCCCACGGTCAAGAAACAATCGGGGGCGCGCAGTAACTCCTCACCGCGGCGCCCCCGAACTGCACGGCAGAGCGGGAGCATTATCGGTTACTCCCGCTCCCCCGCACAGTGCACCTCCCGCTTTGCCGCCATCACCTCGTCAACTGGCGAGGTGACAGCGGCCCAGCACTATTGCCGCCGGTCGCGCCGTTATTCACGGCCGGCAGCCCGAACTGCATGGCAGGGCGGGAGCATCTACCCAAACTCCCGCCCCCCACGCAGTGCCTCTCCCACTTTGCCGCCATTGTCTCGCCAGCAAAGGAGGCGAAGCGACGGCGACCCATCATTGCTGCTCACGGCCGGCAGCAACACACACCACCGAGCAACCCACAGGTGGGTTACTCCCGCCTCGGCCGGAATTAGCCAGAGTAGCACAACTCCCCCACAGAGGAAGGGGAGTAGTCGCTACTCCGTTGCCCAGGATGCACCACGAGGAGGATCCGACCCATTGGGGTCCTTAAGATGTTAGTAGGACCCCGCATCCCATTTAGATTTAGGTTAGTTTAGATAGTTATAATGTAAATAGATAATGTTACATTGGGATTATTTTGGTAAATAAATATGTAGCAAGTCTCATTCTGTCAGATGCTACAATACTTTCTAGGCAGCAGTCCCACGATCTGATAAAATTCTACAAGAAACTCTGATAACGTAAGCTGTTCAGGGTTCTTTTTTTCATTTTGCGAACCAGTCAACTTTTGTTAGAATATAGGATATACATTTAATTCTAGCCTTTACCTCTAACAAAATGGCCCTAAGTAGTCTAAGTGCATATTTTTTTTTTTTTTATACTACTTAGGAGGCCAGTAGGTTGGTAACCGTAGCCTATAGACGTTTGCAACACCAGAGGCGCTACACACGCGCTGCCGACCCGGGCGCAGGTTGTGACGACCCACAGTTGAAATTTTTCAAGCCGCCCGTAAGGCCTTCAACTTGGCTTAACGACTGTCATTTTACTGACAACCGGGACCAACGGCTTATCGTGCCTTCCGAAGCACGGAAACGCTCGTAAATAAATGTCACAAAGTGGTCCACGTGGTGGTCACCCATCCATATCCGGCCATAGTAAATGTTGCTTACTGCAGTGATCGTTTACAGAACACAGTCCGCGGGGCCACGAGCGTTTCAAAATATACTGTTAAAAGGCAGTTTTACCTTTTCTTCAGTCTTAGCGGAATTATAAATATTGCATTAGTAAACCAGTAAGACTGAATCTGTTCTAGCGTAACCATAATAAGCATCAGAATTATACTTAGTTTACTTGGTTCTAAATTATCCCTATAGGGCATAATGTCTTAGTATACTCATTTGACTGGACACTAGTCCATGTTGAAGCGGGCTTAAAAGAAATCAACAACCTGAGGCTATTTGTGGTACTAAATCCCTCTTTGTCATAGTGGTACTACAGTATTAGGACTGCTGGTATGAAGTATGTTACAGCCGGTGTACAGCGTAAAATTAAGGCCTAATAGACACCTACGTACCCTTTTTTTTGTGTACGTTACCCCAGCAAAAAAGTAGCTCCTAGACTGATTTGAGTGGAACCTATATTTAGAGCGTATTATGCCATATATGTGCGCCGAAAAAAAAATTTGTGCGTGTTAACGTTGTGGAAAAAAAAGGAAAAAACGATTTCTGCTGGAGTAACGCCGTTCCAGCAGGAAAATTCTAAACGAATAATCTTAGAGAGAAATATTTTGCATGCACCGAGGGCTCATACTTTTACAAATATGTGCCCTTAAAATAAAATTTGTGCGTCTTAAGGTTTTCGTTATATTGAGTTTTTTGCTGGGGTAACGTTTTGTGAAATGCTGTATCTCGGAAACCACTACATGTGCGCCTCTAGAATAAACTTACACGAGTAGCTCTTAATTTGTGCGAATTTGTGTCATAATCAGATTCAGGAAAATGTGTATAGTTTTCAAGTAATCACGCTTTGTTGAAAATCTGAAAAAAAGTTGCACCACCTAAACGAGAACACCTACGAACTCGCTAAAAACTGTATTCGATCCTGCTCGACACTTACAGTGATCGTAAAAAGTTTCATAAGTGCACATGCATGCGTTAACGAATAATATTACTAAAACTCAAAAAAACGGTGTCAAAACTTTGACATTAAAATACAAAGACTGGCTCAACGCAAGATAAGGAAGTATAAATAAAAATTTTGTGCGTATAATTAAATAATATATGGTGAAAATTCAGCGTGAAATATTTCGTGTTTAAGAAGAAATAAACAAAAAACAAAACATACTAACAACGGATGGTTATCCGACTAAATTCGAATGACTACAAAAAAGCGACTGTTTAATACATATCGATGACCTTCTTAACTGAACGGATTATACCTAAAGTGTTGACCGAACAGTCGCGTTCAAAAGTTTGTAACCTAATTTTAGAGTTTAATTATGACCATATCAAATGATAGACCTTGTTGATATGTAATTATTTTTTTATTATTGACTCTTAAACTAATTATTGCATCAAATCACAGATCAAATTTCCTACCTATAAATATCAAAACAAAAATAAAATTATATTATTTATATACTATGTGTAGTCCTTATTAATTTAAATCACAGATCAGGTTTTCATTTAAGTATGAATTTACAAATAGCGAAGTCGCATAACCACAGAAAATCACAGTTTGGTATTAAATCTATCTACAGGGTAATTTTACCCGACTGCGCCAGAAGTAGGGTAATCTTTGTCGAGTGTGTGTACATATGGTTGGCGTTTTCTACAGCTTACATGGCTTGACGGATTTTAATAATCGAGGTGTCGTTAGATTCGTCTCAATTGAGATAGGTACCTACTGCATTAAGATACATAATGTTAAAAAATTACCCCCGCAGTTGAGTTTTTGTTTCATTATAATTTACTTGTTAAATCGTCAACCACCTCTCGCTGGCAGGTTCTATACATAATTCCCATCAATATTGGCATCTAAAATTAAAATGATATAAATATGTACCATGTGTAGTCCTTATTAATTTAAATCACAGATCAGGTTTTCATTTCAGTTTTAAAATACAAATAGCGGAGTCGCATAATCACAGAAAATCACAATTTGGTAATTAAATCTATCTACAGGGCTATTTTACCCGACTGCGACAGAAGAAGGGTAAAGGTTCTGTTGACTTTAGGTACATTTACACCAAGCACAGCTCTCAAAACTGTACCTAACCTTGTATAATTTTGTCTATTCCACCAAGTAGATTAATACATGTGGCATAATATTATATTTACCGCGTCGTTGGATTTTACTATCATCATAACATTCAAATGATTTGCTGTTTTTTCTGTAGCAATGAGCCCTGTAATGTCCAATACTCTCGGGTTTGGAGGCAGGGTCATATTCTATTACAGATAGAATTGTGTACTCCTTATTATTTATTATAATGTTAAGAGGCAGATCATCCAACATGGCATACACGTCATGAAGTTCAAAAACGATAATGTCTTTAGCGTCGTATGTTAATGAAACATTTCCCGCGCGACAACTATAACACTCTGGAGTGAAATCTCTGCTCAAACATGATTCGCAAGCTTCTTGTAGGTGCTTGATACCTTTAGTGTTTATTATATCCAAGTTCAACGGCAAATACTTGCAATAATACAATTTGTTTTCATTCCCATGACTTGGGCACATATGGTCTGATACACATAACACAAGCAGGTTATTCCTATTACTTTAGGATCAGATAGCGTTGTGTAAAATGTCCGTGAATATTTAAAAAAAAACTGTGTCTGTGACACAAGTATGTCACGTTTTTGCTTTTTTCTACCTACTCTTTTATAAGTAGTAGGTAGTATAAACTAATTTTAATGCAAATATAATATGGATGTACTTAATCATGTGCAATTTCGCGGAAACCGCTGGTAAGAATATAATCCAAGAGCAAGTTTATTTAATTTAATAGTACTTTTCTACTTCACTGTACTCAGACACAATACGTTTCAAATTGTTCGAGAGTAAAATTAAGAAGGTCATCGATATGTATTAAACGGTCGCTTTTTTGTAGTCATTCGAATTTAGTCGGATAACCATCCGTTGTTAGTATGTTTTGTTTTTTTTTTATTTCTTCTTAAATACGAAATATTTTACGCTGAATTTTCACCATATATTATTTAATTATACGCACAAAATTTTTATTTATACTCCCTTATCTTGCGTTGAGCCAGTCTTTGTATTTTAATGTCAAAGTTTTGACGCCGTTTTTTTGAGTTTTAGTAATATTATTCGTTAACGCATGCATGTGCACTTATGAAACTTTTTACGATCACTGTAAATGTCGAGCAGGATCGAATACAGTTTTTAGCGAGTTCGCAGGTGTTCTCGTTTAGGTGGTGCAACTTTTTTTCAGATTTTCAACAAAGCGTGATTACTTGAAAACTATACACATTTTCCTGAATCTGATTATGACACAAATTCGCACAAATTAAGAGCTACTCGTGTAAGTTTATTCTAGAGGCGCACATGTAGTGGTTTCCGAGATACAGCATTTCACAAAACGTTACCCCAGCAAAAAACTCAATATAACGAAAACCTTAAGACGCACAAATTTTATTTTAAGGGCACATATTTGTAAAAGTATGAGCCCTCGGTGCATGCAAAATATTTCTCTCTAAGATTATTCGTTTAGAATTTTCCTGCTGGAACGGCGTTACTCCAGCAGAAATCGTTTTTTCCTTTTTTTTCCACAACGTTAACACGCACAAATTTTTTTTTCGGCGCACATATATGGCATAATACGCTCTAAATATAGGTTCCACTCAAATCAGTCTAGGAGCTACTTTTTTGCTGGGGTAACGTACACCTTTTTTTTTGCTGACAGTTTACAGGGCGTTCTTGTAGTGTAGTTTGTCGATTGAAATACGCAACTAGTATAATCTGATAAACTAAACTAGTCAGAATACCACCTAACCCTGGTGAACTGCAACCGTATGCACTTCGGTCAGGCTTCTGAAACTCGCCTACACCTACAGCAATAATTAACGCCCGAACGGAGACTTCTAAACCGCGTATGGCGCACGCAAAATGTTTTGATCTTTACTTAAATTTCTCTGTAAATGTATATTTTTTTGCGATTTGCAGGTATGTTTAGAAATACCTATAAGATAGCACAAAATAGTTATTACTCTCTAGCACTGACTTTAACCAAGATCAAGGAAGTAAAACTTGTGTACGTACTACTAAAAGTTATTCCGAGAATCAGTGTTTCAATCAGGATTATCTACATTAATATTATAAGAAGGAAAGATTCGATTGCCTGTATTGTTGTTTTTTTTGCGTTGAATAGTCTCCAAAACCACTGAATCAATTTGAAAAACTCTTCCACTACTGCGAAGGCACACCCTCCCCGAGTAACGTTCCCGTATCTCCACAGGAATGGGACTACGCAGGGAAAACCATGCGGCAACCGCTAGTATTGTCTTCGACCAGTAGAGGTCGTTCAACTAGGTCTTATTACAAGGATCCAAGTGTAATATTTTGCTTAACTCGTACAGTCCACTGCCGTTGTATAGCTCTTTCAATTAAAAAAAAAACGGTCTTTATAATAGATATTGCTAGCTGTCTCACAAAGTCTTTTCACAAAACGTCGAAATTAGATAAGAAATCCTAAAATTGTCTACCCATGTACATTGCACGGTATCTCCCGGGATATTTTGAACACCTGATATGATATGATATGGTACAATTGGTCAAAAAGGTCAACGTCTATTACAATTAGAAATTATATTATATTCCCCAATAATAGAGTCCATGCCTAAAATGGTCGCCAGGGATTTTTAATGTGCGCGACACACTAAAAACACGACGCGACTATGTGTAGATAGAATGTACTGCGTATGGTGGCGCATTGGATATTGATAGTGTGACTCTGGTCATAGAAAACAACACAAATTGATTCTACTCAACACGCGTTGCGTCGCGTTTTAACAATGTGTTTCCGCCTTAAACTTCCGACGTGTATTTGACACGGATAACTCTTGAGGAAACCCACACTATAACACATATAGATTGTTATGAAGCTAAAAAGTTCAACTAATCCTCAGGCATATCACATTTTTAAAACGTGATACATTATATCTATATCTATATAATTATAATTCCATAAATAATGCACTAGGAGTTCTTATCAATAAGGTACAACTAAAATAAGTTATAAATGACCACAATTCCTTGTCTGGAGGACTCGTGTCGCGGTTGCTCAAGGTCGTTAGCAATTATCCGAATCAAAGTCTTAATTTCACCTGTCGCTCGGCCCGATCCTCACCATTGCCTTCAGTATCGCCGCCACTGGTTAGATTCCGCCTTCTGGCAGTCACACCGCTCCGCCGCGCCGCACTGTATTCCGACACGACAGTTCACCTGTCTTTCTGCTTGGGTGTGAATCTTTCACTTCAGTCACCTGGAATTGTCATTTTAAACGCAGTTACTGCTCTTTCAAGCTAACAATTTCCCATCTATCATCTCATCTAAGGCGTTTATTACGTCCAAGGCGCTTATATCTCGCCTGCTTGGCGTCCCCAAAAAAAATCTCTATGCCTTACTATGCATACGGCTAGTTATGAAAAGGGTACAGTTTGTGCCGTAATCTTTCTTGAGCGATTCCGTGATTGGGAAAGCTCACTAAGCCGCTGGTATGGAATGTAAATAACACTATAGGCATAAACAAGGCTTAAGTAAATCGAAAAACATCAATACTGTTTCACATACGCTCCATTTACTATTGGGCAACAAAATTTGTTATGCATTCCTGTGTGTGTAATCTAAACGCTCCACAGTTCCACACATACCAATCCAAGTAAGCCTAATGTCAGCCAAAATCATTGAAAAAACTTCTATATTGTTATGATCGCCACCATAATAGCAGCACAACAATACGACTGCATAAAGCACAGATGATAATATGATTCATTCTCACTATACTCGCCTGGTTGAAATTGACAGCACACCTATACGGTTGCATACTAGCTGCACACTAACACGGCTCCATGTAGCATCGCTTCATGACTAAACAGATCAATCTCAACATACTTACATGATTGTGCACTGGCAGTCTACTTACATAGCTTATAGAAATCATTTGCCGCACCTACATGATTGCACTTCAACAGCACACCTACATGGCTGTGAAACTAACTCTCAACATACCTACATGGTTGCGCTTTTACAGCTCACCTACATGACTGCAGACAGCACTCCTGCACGGCTATGAAAATAACTCACATCATACCTACATGCTTGAGCTTTTACAGCTCACCTACATGACTGCAGACAGCACTCCTGCACGGCTATGGAAATAACTCACATCATACCTGCATGGTTGCGCTTCTACAGCACACCTACATGACTGTAGACAGCACACCTGCACGGCTATGGAAATAACTCACATCATACCTGCATGGTTGCGCTTCTGCAGCACACCTACATGACTGCAGACAGCACACCTGCACAGCTATGGCACTAACTCACATCATACCTGCATGGTTGCGCTTCTACAGCACACCTACATGGCTGTAAACAGCACACCTGCACGGCTATGGAAATAACTCACATCATACCTGCATGGTTGCGCTTCTACAGCACACCTACACGACTGTAGACAGCACACCTGCACGGCTATGGAAATAACTCACATCATACCTGCATGGTTGCGCTTCTACAGCACACCTACACGACTGTAGACAGCACACCTGCACGGCTATGGAAATAACTCACATCATACCTGCATGGTTGCGCTTCTGCAGCACACCTACATGACTGCAGACAGCACACCTGCACGGCTATGGCACTAACTCACATCATACCTGCATGGTTGCGCTTCTACAGCGCACCTACATGACTGTAGACAGCACACCTGCACGGCTATGGAAATAACTCACATCATACCTGCATGGTTGCGCTTCTACAGCACACCTACACGACTGTAGACAGCACACCTGCACGGATATGGAAATAACTCACAAAATATCTGCATGGTTGTGCTTCCACAGCGCACCCACATGGCTGCAAACAGCACACCTGCACGGCTTATGGAACTGAATCTCAAGATACCTGCATGGTTTCACCTTACAGCTCACCTGAATGGCTGCAAACAACACACCTTGCACGGCTATGGGACTAACACACATAATACCTGCATGGTTGGATAATCACTTGCAACGCTCAGGGTTGCACAGCAGCATTCATACTTAAATTAATAAAATAATGTCTAAATTTGTCATAGTACGTCTCGTTGATTGGAGATCCACGCACTAAATACAGTCTTTGCCCTTGAGAAGTCGTTAAGTATCTTAACCACATACCTACTTTTAAAAATAAATAGCAAAGACTGCAAGTCTAGTCGGTCTTAACACAAAATATACATATTACACATAATAAAATTGATCTATGTAACTGCAATAAGAACGGTGCGTACCTATCGTATTTGGTCACATTTATTTGTCCTATGTAAAAATGAATTTTACCGTACCGGTAGAGGGTATTCACAAAATAAATCAAAATAACTAACTGTAATTATGTCCAAAATTTCTAATAGGACGTCTTATTATCTGAGGATCCACGAATTAAAATGAAGTCCTAGCCCTTGAGAAGTGGCTATGTAACTTAAATATGTACCTACTTTTGTTTCAAGGTAACTAATAGGTAGGTACATATGGGCATAATGGCGGGTATTACCACAATAAAAATATAGCTCTAAGCAACTACAATAAAACGATAAGGACCTTTTTGTCACATTTCTGTGTTCGATCTAAAACAAATGTATTCACCGTTCCGGTAGAGAATATTTCCTAAAACCCTTACCGGAGTTAAATAAAAACGTAGTTAAATGGACACCGCAGCCAATAGAGTTATGTAACCCCAGTTTGCAGCAATTCGTTAAAGTCAAATACCTTCTTGACTACAGTAGAAGTTGCTACGAATATAATACACGCTAATAGGAATAATCACGAACCATGATTAGAATTCGAATAAACTTATACTTACAGTTTTAACTTGTCACGGCTTGGCTCGCAGGTTACCACTTCTGACTTGATGAAAAATGATACTCCAATATCCTTTACATAGCTATTTATTCTTCTGTTCTTCGTATAATAATAGATACTACTCCTACATTCCACTTAATGGTATTACGAAATAATAATCCTATGATTGTAGATTCTTTACATTTTTATTTTCACAATCTAACTAATACTTGCACAACTAAGTACTAACTATTAATTAATACAAATATTCTACTTTAACTAATTAGCACTTTACTGAACTCGATCAGGAAACAGAATGTGTTCTTTTTCCAGAATATTCACTTTTTATCGCCTCTCAACAAATCCCACCTCATACTGAACATTTATGTCAAATCAACTACCCACTATTTTCGAATAATCAATAAATGTTTTATGTACAGGCTAATCATTCTACTATGAGGCGGTGTTGACATCACAAAAATAACTTATTACTACTTAAAACTGAATGGTTTTAGCAAAATCACAACACAATAATAGTCAATACTGACGGAGAATTTGTGAAAACCCAATCTAACGCAATACCTAGGGGGCAGACTATGGAGCAAATATAATTTGCTCCATGGGGCAGACATATTGCTGTCACCAGGCACATGAATGGCAGAAATCTATAGGTAGGTAGCCATATTCTGTAATTCGAACCAAAATTCCCAACAGCCATGACCGATGTTACATAATTATCAGCAAATCCCTACAGTCCGACCAGTACATGTTATAAGAAATTTAATTGTTGTTTCTACTAAAGTCCTTAATGTTCACGCCTTTATCCCCGAAGGGGTAGGCAGAGGCATATTACATGCCCACATTTCACCTTAATTATAGAATTTGTCCCACGTTATAGGTGGTAAGCCGTATTGAGATGGAGAGGCGCAGGTTGTGACTTCCTGCTGCTGAAATTTTTCAAGCCGCCTAAAAAGGCCTTCAACTTGGTCTAACGACTGCCATTTTACCGGCAACCGAGACCATAGACTTCTAAAAACCTGACGCAAGTAAACTGACGATTTAGACCAATTAGAGAAACTGAAGGGTGTCGACCTAATTCGGCTAAACGTGCCTTCCTAAGCACGGAAATGCTTAAATAAATGACACAAAATGGAGACATGGATGGTAACCCATACAAGGACTGGCCATAGTGAAAATTGCTTACTACAGTGATCATTTACAGAACACTGAGGCAGCGGGGCCACGAGCGCTTCACCTTCTATTCTTGTACTTCCATATGGTAAAAACCCGTTCCGAAATGTTAACTAACAGTTTGTTCAACATTATGTAGGTAAGGCCACATTTCTTACCTTTGAAGAGCCCGTGTGTGAGCACATTACATTACTACCATTACTATTACTAAGTGGTAGCGGTCGGTGGTGTCAGATCCAGCCTTTGTTCCCACTAGTTCGATTCATTAGTTCGACCGTCGAACTGCTGAGACTTTTTTCTCATTTGTTCGACCGTCGATCTTACTCTAGAGATCTTACTCAGAGCCAGGTGTCCTATCGAGACCACTCTACTGTCCTCGTAGCAGGATCAAAGGCCTGAATGCATCACACCACATAAAAATACTCTCTCCTTGTACAGTAAGTACTGTATATATTAAACTAGTGAGATGACGGGAAGGGAAACAAAAATAAAACAATGAATTTCAAACTTTTATTTATTTTATTATCTATTATCCAATTGTAAAAGGGAACCAGTCACTCTATCACTCCATGTCACTACTACTTTGCTACAGATCTTAGCCATTTACACATTTATAAAGAAACATCAACCGAAATAAGGTTAAAAATTCACAAATACACATTTAATGTTGATTAAATCTATCTTAGAGCTAAGAGGATCGAGCGAGGGGGGAAGGGGGACAATTGGACGGGGGTGAATGGGAACTTAACACGTCAGTACGTGGGGGGAAAGTGGGCTGCATCTCCGCTCGCTCGCTCCCGACTTACCGCACCCTTACATCTAGCGACATCGGCCACGAGTTACATCAAAAAACAAATATCAAATGCTATAAAAGCACCTAAAATTATAAGAAGCGGTTGATCCTTCGAAAATAATAATCTTACAATACTCCCAATGTAGAAGAGAACTGCCTGTCTATGTAAGCTAAGCTCGGATTGCCCACAAAACTATTATGATATGATTACGAACGTCGATTGTTTAAAATGTTATCCTGAAGCGTTATTGCACTATATAGGGGGTTTGAAAACTGTATAATAGTGAAACTCGACAACGCTTCGTCGCCTAGTGAACACATGTACTGAATGTTACGCTAACTTATCGGAAACAAAGTAATTTACAACGCGAGTACGCCTGAGTGGCCCGACAAGCGATGTAACGAGAATTACAACCCCTAGTATGGCAGACAGACTGATTATTCTACGCCTAAATGTTTCACAAAAAAAAATGTTACAATGTTCAATAGGTACAAATTTTCTACCGATTGTAGATAAAAAATGACGATCAGTAGGTAGTCTCACCACTTATTAGTTGGGAATCAAATACAAAGATAGGGTTTTATAAAAGCCGCAGGTAGCAGCACAAAGATGACATTTATGATCCAAAGAGATTTTTCGTGCAAGTTTTTTATTTAAACCAAAAAAAAAATCCTTTAAAATTACTTTTACACAGCCTTTTTCGCCATTCTAGGAGTTTTAGCCAATATACAGTTACTGCAGCGGTAAAAACACTGAGGATATCAATAACTGTATATATTTATGTATTCTCATTACACGCCACACACCAAAGGTTGCAAGTCCTGTGTAATATTTACACCTCTTAAAGTACACTTATTTGACTAATCAATTACATTAACTTTGCCATAGTGCCGATCATCGAAATACTTAACACTTGCGTAAAAATGCCGAATAATCATATGAATAATTTTATGAAAATTTTATTTTTATATTGCAAGGAAATATAGAAAAATAATTATTATGTACTCTAAATCAAATTATAAACAGCGCCTTAGATGTTATTATTGATACCGATAAAAAAATAATTTTGGTGTTTAAAGACTAATATTAATTAAAACTCTTAACATTACCGAATGAATACACGACATTTATATTTTAAGTATGTAATGGATTTGTTTTTGAATTTATTTTTTAATCTCTTTTTATTTCATTCCCCATATTTGAAAAAACTTTGTACAACCACGGCATAAAAAATATCGATGATAGCGCATTAGACGGCTCTGGTGTTAGCAAGTCCTCCTACATAAATAAATATGTACTTTACAATTCACACAGTTCATAAATTTATCAGAACGATTATAGTTGTGACCTGACTGCCATAGCAAACTCGGAGGAAAAAACAATAAGATTAAAAATATAATAATAACGTAAGAAAAATAGATAATAGTGAGTTGTTCTAACTATAGACTAGAAAATAAACAATGTCTAGAAAATAAAGATAAAGACAAAACAAGATTCATCGAAAATTGGTCCAAGAACTTAAGTTTAAAAGACTGTTTTTCAAAATTATCTCCCTTTTGACAGTAAAAAAATAAAGAATTAGGTAAAAATGTCGAGTTTTGAGCTAATCAAAACCATCAGCGATTCATTTGCATATTATCAAAGAATATGTGTAGTTCGAATCAAATCATATTACAGATGTCCACGTTGAGTTTAGTGTCGCTCTCATTCTGCAGGCTCGAGATGACTACCTTGCGAAATACCTCACTTTTTTTATTATCACCTTTTGAGACACTTTTTCCCCTTTAGTACTAGTTCTGATGTAATATTAGAATAAAATGAAACATTCTAGTCAATAGTTTAAACGCATAACAGTCCGATCACAACTTTAGTTAAAAGAAATACTTTGCGAATAACTGATAAAGAAAACAAAAATACACTTACAAATTATAACTAAGTATAATGGAAATGAACCTAACACCGAGCCGCGTGACCATTAAAGACTCTCTCCCACAGATGCGGTAAACGTCTCGTTTTATCATACAACTGATTTTAATCTCTTTTAGTAGCAGCCGTCGATCTTATCTACTCATTTCAATATTGTTAAACGCATGCACATCGGTATTATAGAAGTTCTAATACGAAATGTATTAAAAGGAACTGGGTTATAAAACCGCTGGGTTTATCGTATCTGTGGAAGAGAGCCTTAAACCAACAATGGAGTAACGCAACAGGCGCGATAATTAAAAACGACCTTATACATATTCTAGTACTGCTTTACCTGGGTTATCCTTACACTAACGGGAATTATTCCTACAACATAAAAATTATATAAGTACCCGCGGGAGGTCGCCGGTGGAAGGCGACCGTGCCCGGGGGACAACATTAGTCTAAATATTTTAAGTGTTGTAGCTTACTCGACTATGTATGTGGGTGGCCGCGTCACGTGCTCACGATGATATGAGCTGCAAGGAATAGATTATGAGCAGTTAATAGTGCTCAGTTCTAAACATATTGTTATAGGAAAGGAGAGTCTAAGGCTGAGCGCACATTGGAGACACGACTGCCTTAAGACTGACTCTTGCTCGATTATCGGACCGGACAAGTTTCGCAGTTTCATAGATTTAGTAAAGGCGGCAGTCTGTCTGTAGACTGTCTTGTCGCCGATGTGCGCTCAGCCTAAGAGGTTATCCTTCCGAAGGCGTACCCAGGACTCAAAACCATAGACAGAATGATGGGACTCTGTTGTTTTAGCTGGCATGATGTCCATAAGGACTATCGCGCCTAAAAAAGTCACTTGTTGCCGTTTTTACAGCGTTTCTGAACTTTGCCTACAATCATGCAGAAAATAAAAAAGCTTTTAGCAGCCAAAAGCAAGTCCCAGACTCCAAATTTAGGTAGCATTTGGTAATAAATGTAAAAGTTTTTGAAAACGTTTGTTTCTCAATCACACTCGAACCCCTGTGCTATGTTGAATGAAATTTTATATACAGATAGCATCATATACTCTGGATTAACGCACATAGTTTTTATGCCAGGAACAATTTCATATTATTATAGGAGACGGCTACAGAAGACTTCATCACGCAGGCGAAGCCGTGGGCATTAGCTGGTAGTCTATAAATTATAACACTCCGAGAAGAATGGGAATCTTCAAAATCTCTCATGCCATTTAGACTACAGAAGGTCACAGTGACATAGACATACATACATTTTTTTTTTATACTACTTAGGTGGCAGACAAGCTTACGGCTCACCGGAAGGTTGGTAACCGTAGCCTATAGACGTTTGCAACACCAGAGACGCTACACACGCGCTGCCGACCCCGGTGCAGGCTGTGACGACCCACAGTTGAAATTTTTCAAGCCGCCCGTAAGGCCTTCAACTTGGCTTAACGACTATCATTTTACTGACAACCGGGACCAACGGCTTATCGTGCCTTCCGAAGCACGGAAACGCTCGTAAATAAATGTCACAAAGTAGTCCACGTGGTGGTCACCCATCCATATCCGGCCATAGTAAATGTTGCTTACTGCAGTGATCGTTTACAGAACACTGAGTCCGCGGGGCCACGAGCGCTTCAAAAATAATACTAAAAAACCTTACGCGTCAAAATTCATGAAAAACTAAAAATAAAAAACCGGCCAAGTGCGAGTTGGACTCGCTCATGAAGGGTTTCGTAGCAGCAAGTAACATAATATAAAAGTTCTTATAGTTTGTTGTAACTTTGATTGATGTTTTAACACGTTCGCAGTGTTAGTCATTTTTCTAACCGAAAATTGCGGTTTATGACATATTAAAAAAAACTACTAGCTCTATCTAGTTCAATCTAATTTTCGTTGGTAGTTTTTATGATAATGTACATCATATATTTTTTTTAGACTTATCATTCTCTTAGTTTAGAAGTTAGAGGGGGGGGGGACACACATTTTTTCACTTTGGAAGTGTCTCTTGCGCAAACTATTCACTTAAGGAAAAAATGATTTTAGGAACCTCAATAGCATTTTTAAAGACCTATCTATAGATACCCCACACGTATAGGTTTGATGAAAAAAATAATTTTGAGTTTCAGTTCTGAGTATGGGGACCCCCAAAATTTAAAGCTTTTTTTCTAGTTTTATATAAGAATCTTAATGCGGTTCACAGAATACATCTACTTACCAAGTTTCAATAGCATAGGCCTTATAGTTTCGGAGAAAAGTGACTGTGACACACGGACGGACAGACAGACAGACAGACAGACAGACAGACAGACATGACGAATCTATAAGGGTTCCGTTTTTGCCATTTGGCTACGAAACCCTAAAAAGCATGCAAAATAAAATAAGCAAAACAACTACCTTAGAAGTTAAGAGGGTGTATATCCATTCCACATCTTCCTATTTTTTATTATTTTCATAATATATTATTATTGTAATAATATATAACTATGTCCTTTTATAAACTATTCGGTATACTATAATATGACGACATCTACACTCCCTGCTTATCGCCTAAACATCTTAAATACACTGCAACAAACAAAACAAATCAAAAATAAACCAAAAAGTCGCCATGCTTGAATATTCTACACTGTTCATGCACTGCACTATGTGTTTCAAATAAGAAAATAAAACCGGCCAAGTGCGATTCGGACTCGCGCAAGGAGGGTTTCGTATCACTCGCTTATCTTTTTTTCTTATTTTAGTATTTGTTGTAATAGTGGCAACGAAATAGTAGAGAGCAAAATAGTATTTTTACTTTGAATCACGAGCGAAGCAAAGGATTCTAACGTAGAATTCTGAGCGCAGTGAGGGATTCAAAGTATGTACACCGCCCGAGGGAAAAATAATTTTGAATTTAGAACTTGAAACATTCGTAGAAATCGAACGCAAATTGTATGGATTACTGACTGGTACGTGTTGGCTGCACAGGACTGCGGTGACCTGTGCTTATTAAAAAAAACTTAAGTGTGATTTATCTATCTGCTTTTGTAATCAATATACATATTTTATTGTATTCTGCAAATATAATGAGTTCTACGTCGAATTATGAAAGTGACAATGCATTGAATCCTGAATGGATAACTATTAGAAGCTAACTACGTCGTACAAAAAATATTTTTTCTCATAGAAAGGGGATGTAAAGTAGAGTATATTACTCGAGACAAATCACTTTGCCGCCTGCTAAAAAGCTATTAACAGACAAGAGCTATTTTGCGCCTCGTTAGGGAGGTATAAAGTGATACTTTTCGAATAGAAGGGATGAAAATACATTTCATAATTTTATAAATCGTGTTGATACAAAATGATCTTTTTGTATTATTAAGTAAAAGTTTTTAATTATGGAGGACTAGCTGACGCGCGCAACTTCGTTTGCGTGATAAATGGAGAAACGCTCGACCGATTTAGTGCAAACTTCACAAAAACGATCTACTAAATAGTTCGAACAAAGCCTAAACATTTTGGTTAGGATAGTGAGCCCGTTCTTGAGTTATAAAATTACAACGAAAAGTGGCATTGATTTTTATATATTACTAGCTGACCCGCGCAACTTCGTTTGCGTCACATGAGGGTAAGAAAGAGAGAGGTATGATGGTATATGTGATAAATGAAGAACCGGTCGGCCGATTTTGTGCAAACTTCACATAAACCATCTACTAAATAGTCCGAACAAAGACTAAAAATTTGGTTTGGATAGGTGAGCCCGTTCTGCAGTTATAAAATTACAACGAAAAGTGGCATTGATTTTTATATATATAGATAGAAGATAGATAGAAGATAGATGGAGGATTAAAAAGTTCAAGAATTAATTTTCTTATCTGAAACGCATAGGCAGTATTAACATAATACTAGACAATAATACAGTTTTCAGCTTGGCAAAAAATAATGATGGCCACATAAACACATTGTAGTTCAGCTGTCCTATTATAGGTAGTTCAACTCATTTGTGCGTGCGGCTCTGTGTGCGTGTCATAATATTATACAGCTTTCACTTGTGTGACAGTGACGATGAGACGGCTGCTTCTCTGTTGTGAAAGCTGTTTGCATAATTACAATAGTGCACTGCCATAGGTCAATTTGACTGCCTCATTGGTCTAGAGGTCGTAATGTGCGACTGCGGAACACAAGGTCATAGGTTCATATACCCAAAAATTTCTGTTATCCATAAATATTAGTCTCAAGAACCTGAATGTTTGATTATAAATTGTAAGTATGTATTTACATAAAGAAGTATATACTGGTTGAATTTATAGTCGTTTTGGAACGGAAAGGTTTAGGCACAGTTTCGATAACAGAACCGATCGGCACTGTCAATTTGAAAATCAACAAAAAAAAAAGACAAATTACGAAAATGTTCCCTGCGTCGAATACTGTTCTCACCTTTGGGATGACTCCGCGAGGTATTTTCTATTTGTTGATTTTCAAATTGACAGTGCAGATCGGTTCTGTTATCGAAACTGTGCCTAAACCTTTCCGTTCCAGAACGACTATACATTCAACCAGTATAATAAGTATAATATTCGTTGTGTGATACCTATAATAAAAGCAGGTCCTATCCTAGCTTACTTTGGGATCAATTGGCGCTATGTAAAAACTGTCTCTAAATGTTCATTTGTTGAATTCCAAGACACGAACACAGAGCCATACACAATAATGAGTTGTATGTATGTATATAATGTTACAAGGTTTGCATGCGTACTCACCGACTTGACTGTTGCCTTGATGAAGTCCTTCTTGTGTGCGAGATCGAACTCCGGGTAGTGGCTGTACACCTGCTTGCACACGGTCTTCATCGTGATCTGCTCGAGGTTGGCGCCCTCCAGGATTTGCTTCACATACTTTTTGATCTCATCGTCCTGTATCACACAGTACGCTTTAAAATAACTAACATACATGATACAACTAGGAATAGAAACACATAATTAAAAAAATATTGGGCTTATTGAAGGCAAAAAGCTACTATGTAGGTCGCTGCAAAGACTGACAATATTTTGTCTTTTACAAACTGTTGGTATGAAAGATAGATATTAGGACCTGGTATTAGGTTGTTAGTCCTCTATGGGAGGCTTAGACAATCTAAGAAGGTTAGTCATAGTCATCTTGACCTTTGAAAATGAACTAATGAATATTGTGGAACAGTACAATTGGCGTCACGCCGTATCCTAGTAGTTTCATTGCGTAGTTCCATGATGGAATTACTGTGATTTTTTTGTCCCAGTAGTGCCATGGAACTACTGGGATTTTTATACACAAGAAAATTTGTCCCAATAGTTCCAGTACAATTACAATCACATCCGCTATCTACCCAATCTGCATTGCTTTCCTTGTATAAAAAAGTTAGGTACTATACATTGAATTTAAAGTAACTTTTTTTTCATCACGTCATTCGTCATCACGATAACAAAACAATACTGAATAACTAGTAGTAGCTTTATTTGTCAACCTTGATATTTTTTAAGTATAAGCCCATATGATTGATTTCCATTACAAACTTTCAAAAGCTATACAAAGGGGGAATGCTGCTGGTCTCTTGGGCACAATGCCACGGGGGCCTTATTCAGGTTTAGTTTAGATATAATCTATACTAATATTATAAAGAGGAAAGATTTGTTTTTTTTGTTTGTTTGTTTGTTTGTAACGAATAGGCTCCGAAACTACTGGACCGATTTGAAAAATTCTTTCACTGTTGGGAAGCTACACTCTTTGAGGTGAACATAGGCGCTATATTTTATTCCCGTATTCCCACAAGAACGGGAACTACGCGGATGAAACCGCGTGACGTCCGCTAGTGTAAATATATAGATATGTAATAATTATGTTTCTCTGTAATTTTTAACAATAAATGTTTTACTTCAAAGCATTATATCTATCAACCAATCTAACACTAACCGTGGGCGGTCGCTTAGCCTTCTTATCAGCGGGAGCATCAGATTCCTCTCCGCTCTCCTCCTCCTCGCTACCCTCCTCCTCGTCTTCCTCGCTGCCTTCTCCGGACTCCTCCTCTGAAGAAGCCTTCTTACCCTTCTTGGCTGGCTTGGCAGCGGCTTTAGCTGCGGGGGCGGCTTTACCCTTTTTGGCTGTTGATAAAGAAAATGGGCTTATTGTATTGTCTTTGGCGCAATAAAAGATCTAGGTATGTACAGCTTGGCAAAAACGAGAAGAAAATAATGGAGGAGCCACTGTGCTGTTCATATGGCAACCCGTTAAAAAGAATCAACAATCAGTATCCAGGTGTCAACAACCGTCAATAAAACCCACCAATCAAATTGTATAACGTCATTGACTGACAGACATATTAAGTGACGTTATTGACAGCTTTTTGACAATGTAGCCAGTCTGCTAAATATTAGTTCCATTTCTAGACTTTTTTTTTGACTTTTTTGAGCAACAGGGAACAAAGGAGTCGTTTTCGAGTTGTGAATGACTTTTACTAGACAATCATTTTTGCTGTATGAGGGATCGGATAGACACAAGCACACACCGAAACACCGTAAATTTTCTTTACCGAAAGAGTATAAATTGTGATGTACACTTTGCTATCGGAATATTTGCGCCAGTCATATGCGATTTTGACGTGACAACGTCTTATAATTCGATAGAGCCGGCTGCACGCACGAAAAAATATGACGTATGCGGCGTTACCTCGCTCTGAGACGTTCCATTTAAGGCTGAGTTGTCACGTTCACTTATTGTAAATATGTAGTGCACAAAAAGAATAGCCCGCCGAGTTTCTTGCCAGTTCTTCTCAAGCGGGCCGCGTTCCGAACTGGTGGTACTATTTGCATTGTATTCATTGACGTGTCGCAAGTGCCTATGTATTAGGATTATGCGCAATAAATGTTTTTTTGACTTTGACTTTGACGTCAGTAAACCGACTTTACTGACAACCAATATTTTTTTTAAGAGAGGTACATTTCTTTTTATACCACGAGGGTGGCAGACAAGCATTACGGTGGTCACCGCATCCTATGCACGGTTGCAACACCGGAGGCTCTACACTCGCGTATGTTTGAATTCTGAACTCTTTGAACATAACTACAAGGGGCGTTGTTATGCACAGAATTAATACCAATACATAGGAGCAGCACATAAAAAAAGACTTACCTGGCGGAGTAGGCGCTTTCCGTTTGACGGGAGTGGCTTTAGCGTTGGCGTTCTTGGCCACTGCGCCCTTACGACCCTTGGCAACGGGCGCCGCCGGCCTGCCTCGCTTCGACTTAGGCTCCTGAACACAAAATATACTGTCAATTCATGATTCATAACATACATAGAAACCGAATAATTTATTGTGTTACTCATGCATAGTTATTATTTTCAGGAATTCAAGCCACAAATTTAGACTGGTTTGAATTCCGGAAAATAATATTTTAAATTTTATTAAATTTATGACAAAGAAACTTTGAATATTTTGTCAGCGGACGCGTTTCTTTCCTCTAAAACCCCCAAATTCTTCAAAGGGAGTATGAACTCTCGCGTCATCAGGTACGTTAATAGCCTTGACTAGATAGTGTGAATAGCCCCCAAAGTCGGATAGCTACATTTTTCACGACGGACATATCACACAACGCTATCTGATCCCAAAGTAAGCTAGGAATAACCTGCTTGTGTTATGGGTATCAGACCACGGATATTAATACTTATATACTTTTAAATACATACATATTATACATAGAAACACCCAGACTCTTGAGACAAACATATAAATGTTTGTCTCAAGAGTCTGGGTGTTCACACAAATATTTGTCTCCGATGGGAATCGAACCCACGACCTCCAGCGCCGCAGGCGGTACCACTACCGACTGCGCCACAGAGGCAGTCGTTTTCAAAACTACATGTCTGATTGCTGCATATATTTTATCTTTAACTCCCACTACGCGTAGTATAGTCGATCGTTGAGTAACGCTTACGACAATAAGCTTACATCTATACTGTCTCGTAGCTTTTAATAATAAGTATAAATGGTTTTGTATCAACTTACATCAGACTCCTCCCCTTCGCTTCCGGACTCTTTCTCGCTCTCGCTCTCAGATTTTTCACTCTCCTCTTCACTATCTGACTTCGCTCGTCTGCCCCGGCCTTTACTCGGCTGTATAACAAACATTGTCATTACTTTTCTAGAAGACAGCGCTCTTAGCATTAATTAAGACAGCTCATTGTTCTCTTATTCTTTAAGTTTTAAATTAATAATAAATAATGTGAGTAATGGTGTACAATATAGGATTAATTATCTACTTTTACTAAATATTATGATGAGGTGACAGTCATAATTCAGTTTTTATTTTGTTTTGTCTATTTGTTAGTTCATTTTGCAACATCAAACTCAATTCAATCTCAATTTATTTTTCATTTTAAAACCATAAGGCTCAATATTTTTATCAAATAAAATTGTAAAAGAAAAAGATCATAGATCATACCTAGTACCATTCATTTAAATATTGTTGATATTTTCACTGAACCTACTCGTAAGGATTTTTATCATAGAAACTGGTGGATTAAACAGAATCATACAGTTCCAGTTAAAAAGGAAATTCCTACTTTGGCATTACTTTACAATACATGAACCATTTTTTTTTTTACGTGAGGGAAAATCCTCATGGATGTTATGCCGGACTCCTACCGACTAAAAAACCTAACGTAACGCTCAACAGCCTATGGTTGTGAGCCCCAGGTAAGCCCTCGGAAGGATGTCCCAAAACTCCCAACAGACCTACGGCCGCCGCTGCGGCCTCGCCCAGGGGGAGGTTCGGGTGCTATCCCGCGTCTTTGGGGAGGTTTCGGGTGTGATCCCGCTTCTATACATGAACCATTATGTAAGGTAACAACAACTCACCCGTGCAGCCTTGCTCTTCCCACCCTTAGCCTTCCGTCCCCGCTTGCTCGTGGTCTGCTTGGCCGAAGAACGACGTCTGCCGGTAGACTTGCGCTTACGGCTCGCGGCAGGGGCGCCTTCGCCGGCCTCTGGGTCGAAGTCACTGTCTGCTTCCTCGGAGCCACTTGGGTTGAATGAGCCCTGTAGACCAATATCATAATTTTTATTTATATACTAGACTAGCTGATGCCCGCAGCTTCGCCCGCGTAATATTGGCTCCCCTTTCTGCATCCCGTAGAAACTTTTTCCCGGGATAAAAAAGTACCCTATGTGTTATTCCAGACTATAATGTATCCCTGTACTAAATTTCAGCCAGATCCGTTCAGACTTTCGAGCGTGAATAAGTAACAAATATCCACACTCACAAACATTCGCATTTATAATATTAGTAAGATGGTGCTCAGTTGCTCACTGCTTCCCAGGGGAACATATTCCCGTGATAAAAAGTTGCCTGTGTTATTCCACATTCAAACAATTACATATCTCGGTACCAAATAAATAAAAAAAAAATATTCACGGACATTTCACACAACGCTATCTGATCCTAAAGTAGGCTAGGAATAACCTGCTTGTGTTATAGGTATCAGACCACGGATATTAATACTTATATACTTTTAAATACATACATATTATACATAGAAACACCCAGACTCTTGAGACAAACATTTATGGATCTCACAAATATTTGTCTCCGGTGGGAATCGAACCAACGACCTCCAGCGTCGCAGGCGGTATCACTACCGACTGCGCCACAGAGGCAGTCATCAAATATCAGGCCGATCCTATTGGCGCCGGCGGCGGTTAGAGCGTGATTGAGTAATAAACAACCAAATGCCTTTACAAATTTCTAATGTTAATAGGATTGTGAAAAACTTACATCTGATTCTGAGCCATCGTTCTTAGGTTTTGGTCCTTTGACTTTAGTTTCTGGATCCGATTCATACTCCTCATCAGAGTAGCCTGCAGAGAAAACAAAATGGCATTGAATAATGTTACATTCATATACTGTAGGAATATGTGTGGCATATGGGTGGAAGACATAACGATTTTCATAATTCTGTGTCTCCCCTTGATGGGGGAGATATCAGTGCAAGGTTTATAATTTGAATTTATGGAATTATACTTCCGAATCTCCCTTGGTCACGCAGCATGTACTGTATATTATTTTTTACCTTTTACTGAAGTGGAACACCAGGCTTCTGCAAGTCCTGATGTCTCCCCGAGAAGGTTGACCAGGGGATACGCATTTTCTTTCTTTCTTTTCTTTAGTTAGTTAGTTAGTTATGCTTTATTGTAACACCAAAACACATATACATTTTATACACTTTGATAATCTTAAATACAGGTTTTACAATTGGCGGCCTTATCGCACAAGGCGAATCTTTCATTTGTTAGAACTGCTGATGTGTCTTCAAAAGCTTTATACCCTACCTCAGTCGGGCGCCTGGAAACTTGGGGAATGGTGTACTTCCCTAGCTATATATATTACCTCTGTTGGGCGCTTTCACAGCAGCAGACCGCCTCGGTCGGCCTCCGGCGGCAGACGGCGGCGCCTCCCTCGGAGCCCTAACGGAGCCCCGCGCGTGGGGTGAGTTGGCCACCGGCTGTTGGAGGAAGCCCACCAGGCGGGATGCTAGCTCCGACATCGAACCTGCCGAATGATGTATTTGTAAGTCCATGTTCGTACTATTTTTACAAAAGAATATAAGACTGGTTTTATTGAATTACATGGTCAAGCTTGTGAGACCCACTACTATACACTGTCACTCTCGCATACTTTGGAAGTGAAAGACCAATATAATATATGCATAAAGGATGACTCACACTAGACCGCCCCGGGTGCGAGCTGAGGTGGGACTAAGTAAGTTGTTTCCGAGCTTTGCCGTTGTCCGTTTGCTCGGCTTTCACTCGGTTGCCGCTCGGTATAGCGTGAGTGTGTTCGTACAAAATATTATGTAGGTAACTTTTAGTTGACCGTGCTACGGCCGACACGGCTCGGACCCGGCACGGTGTAGCGTGAGTCTTCCTTTAGAGTGCGAGCATACCTCTATTACTACTTGAACAACTTAATTTCGAACGATTTTAAGTTTGACTTTTAATTATATTCGGAAGTTCAATTCAGTAGTATAACAGTTAGAATCGGTAAAGTTTTCGTTCTGGTTACGACCTAAGATTCTACCTAGGTCTGGTCTGGATGAATAATGAAGAAAAATACTAATTCTGCTTGAAACGATAGTATATATTGAAGTATCAAATCGCAATTACAACTTTTCCAGCATCAAAACTAACGCCAAACGGTAAATTTTGGTGGGCTATTACAGACAGACAATTGTACATAACTAGCATATATATACCTTTCTTGTCCAAATCCAACATCTCGCACATAGTACGCAGCTGTTTGGACTCCATCTTGGTGGTCTCCTCCAACTTGGCTTTGTAATCGGACGAGCCGATCGCCCACTCGTAGCCTCGGAACTTCTTGATGTTGCGTTTTACGTTGCGGTCCAGGCACAGTTGCTGTGCGGAAAAATTGTATTATTAATATGGGTTTTGGGTGTAAAAGGATTCAGTCACATATTAAATAGGGACGTAACAGTACATTATTTTATATCAAGAACCCACATAACATGTGACGAAAGTGAGAGAGGCTTTTTTTTAATATTTATTTTACGGCTCCTGGTCTCAGCATTTTAGCCATACAGAGAGGCATAAATTTAAGAGGGATGGGGGAGGAAGTGCCCGAGAAAAATAATATTCACAATTTTCCTCGGAACTTATTGATGTTGCGTTTTACGTTGCGGTCAAGGCACAGTTAGTTGATGTATGGAAATATTGTATTGTTAATATGGATTTTGGGTGTAAAAGAATTGAGACAAATCTCAAATAATGGACGAGTGAGAAGGAAACAAAAATCTAAGAGGGAAAGAGAGTTCCTGTGGATATTGAAAAATAATACCTTCTATCTAATTGATTGAAATTTTAAAAGTCGAATTGAACAATTCTTGGTAGGGGAAAATCTTAGGACATGCTAATGTTGTTTTCTTTTCCACTAAGGTGGCAGACAAGCAGCCAGTTGTACTGGTAGTCACCACAGCCTATGGAGGTTTGCAACACCGGAGGAGCGACACTCGTGCTGCCGACCGTATGTGTGCATGAACGAACACATATCATGTATTCGTTTCAGGTGTCCAATCCTGTCAGTCCAGTGTTATAGTGTGCTGTTTTGTTGTATTTTCCTTATTCGTAATACCCATGACTATCAACTACAACCTTGAAAGTTTAAATTAATTTCTATTTAATTGTTCAGTTTTTTTAACTTGTCTTACCACAATCGACATGAAAACATATTTCACTATAACAAAACATTGAAATCTATATAAAAATCTTACCCCATACAAATACTGATGTAAAAGTTTCTGGTCCTGAGTCTTAAACCTTGAGAGTGACACTTCTACATTGCTGATGTGTCCTAGCGGGATGCCCTTGCCCGCTGGCAGAGGTACCGGTGGCTCGGTGGGCTAAGGAAAGGAGTGAAATAATTACAATCACATCTCTGAGATAAAATTTTAAACCTTAGTCATAGTTTCATTTCATTCATGAGGGTATTCCACGCGTAAAATAAAAGACAGCTTCCTTAAAGAACGCCGGCATTTTTTTTATATATATTTAGCTCGCCAAATTGACGTCGCCACCAGCCTGATGGAAAGCCGTGGCGCATCTAGCGATTGGGGGCCACTTCTGACAGTGGTCCTCAAGTTGGCTCCGCATACTTTCCCGGGTTTGGGCTGCATGATATCTTGGCCGAAACTCCGTGGCACAGGAAGAAAAGTTGCTTATGCGGAGGATACAATTTAATAACTGTGTCCACAATGAACCGATTGCCAGTGTGGGAGGGGGGTGATTTGTGTGAGTTGTGATGTTAGGGTTCACATTAAAAAAGTTGTAGTTATGCGGGCTCCCTAAGAAAGTGACAAAACCGATAACATAATAATACCTCTTTTTTAGGTTTCGGTTTAGGAGCCGCCTCCTCTTCCTCCTCCTCTTCTTCTTCCTCTTCCTCCTCCTCCTCCTCGCCTTCTTCGTCCTCACCTTCATCATCATCCTTCTTTGCCTTCTTCACTGGAGGTTTCTTTGCTCTGTTGGAAGTTATGTCAAAAATCGTAAATACAAATGTTTTCAAAGTCAGCACCACTTTCAAGCAACTACTTTAAATGTTCAACTTTAGTATCAGTAGTGCCTCTTACACCTATTATCCACTGATCCTACTAACAGTGGCGGCTGGTGGGTCCTCAAACCGGTGGTGCACTTTACTTGTTCTCTTGTTTAAAATTCGTTTAAAATTTAATAAGAGCCTTAGTGGTCCCGCCAATTTTATTATTTTGAAACCCGGCATTAGGCTCACCACCTATTACGTGGGACATAAAACTATAAGGAGAAACATGGGCGTATACTATTCCTCTGCCTACCCCTTCGGGGATAAATGCACGCCTATACATGTGTATGATGCAGTATGTTTATTTTGAAAAGTTTTGTATAGGTACTTAGATATTGTTTATGCTCATTTTTACACATACTAACCACACACTTTACAAGCAATATTTTCTTTTCTTTAATAAATAAATACTTAAATTTTTGCTTATTAAAGAAAAGATAATAGAATATAGAATAGAACTAAGATCAAAATAAATAAAAAAGTAACAATTCAAAAATCAAGCAATCAATTAATACGCGTCACAGAAACAGCGAAACAATACCGGGAGAATTTGAATTTCGTCAAACAAAACATCGAGTGCTCTCGGTAATGTTCGGTTTTCCGGAGCGCGTGCGGCGCACGAAATCAGACTCATCGCTCGGTACATTTTCTATGAACGATGTTTTGTCTCACGCGCCAGGCGTTTTAGCTCGTTCCCAGTACAAGTTGTATGGGCCGTCCTCGTGCGCTCGGGAAACCGCACGCCGATTTTTATTACAGGGAATTTAGGCTTTAAAAGTGTAGCAAAGAGCTTGAATTGTTTCGTCACAATTAGATAATGTTATTTGTTTTAAGTTTTTGTAAGAATAGGTGTTACTTTACTTACATACCTAATGATAGGTAATTAATTAAATAGGTAATAAAGATGTCGTAAAATTTTGTAATGTCTTAATCTTTTGAACTGGTGGTTCACCGCACGAGCGCACTTAAGGTACAGCCGCCACTGCCTACTAATATTATAAATGTGAAAGTTTGTGAAGATGTTTGGATGTTTGTTACTCAATCACGCTCTAACGGCTGAATGGATGTGGCTGAAATTGGGCGCTTGCACATTGCACGATATCGTGGCACGATATCGTCCACGATATCGTACGATATCGTGCAACGATATTGTACGACATCGTTCCACGATATCGTACGATATCGTGCAACGATATAACCGAACGAAATGACACAGTATATCCCACAGCTTGTTAATCGGTTAGTAGCTTCGCGCCAGTAACCGCGCGATTCTTGAAGCTAATTTAAATTTTAGAAGCAATAATGGCAGCAGTGAACAAGTTACGTTTACTTTATCTTTTATATTTACGGAGAAAAAAACGATACTGTAGAAGAACATTTTGGGTTGATCCTCTTCTACAAGTGCGATATTTAGAGGGCACTTATTGAAATGTTTAATATTTTTTTTCGAATGACCCAGAACACTTTCGAGTTCATACTGTGTCATTTGTTGGAGGTTTTAAAAAAACAAGACACTAACTTCCGGATGGCAATACCACCGCGGTAAATGTTAGCGGGGAATGTTAGTATTAGACAAGGTGATGTGATATCGCCGAATCTCTTCATGAATGCACTTGAGGACATCTTTAAGACGCTGGACTGGAAAGGGTGTGGCGTGAACATCAATGGCACGCGAATCTTGCACCTTCGGTTTGCCGACGACATCGTTATAGTATCGGAGACGCTGGAACAGATAAGTTCCGCTTACCTGTTCCAGTGTCTCCGCTGCACAACCTCAACAGAGCGTCTCGACGTGTTGGTCTGTGCATGGACTTAGAAAAAACCAAGGTCATATTCAATGACCGCGCCGGGGATACTATACGTCGACGGATCGAGGCTGGAGGTTGTTCAGGAGTATACCTACCTTGGGCAGGTTATCACATTGGGAAAAAATAACCTGGACAAACAAATCGCCATAAGGCAGAAGAAGGCAGCAGAAGCAGGCACATGACGGCAGCGTGACGTGAGGAGCTCACGCACGCCCCCCATAGCGCCGTAATCACAAAATTTCATGATGGGTATCGTTTTAGGGGTTTTTGGTATGCTGAGTACGAATCACGTGATAACTTTGCAATCCAATATGGGCGCCGCGCCGTAATCACAAAATTTCGTGATGGATATCATTTAAGGGGTTTTTTCGAATGCTGAGTACGAATTACGTGATAATTTTGCAATCCAATATGGCCGCCTAAGCTATTTACAGTAGTAAACTAAGAAGATTTGCTTGTTAAGTTTAGGCATTCTGAACTAGCAATGCGAAAATACTATGACAAAAGATTTTTATTGTAAAATTAAGGCCAATTACATTAAATTGGTACCTAGCATACGAAAAAACCCTTAAACGATACCCATTATGGAATTTTGTGATTACGGCGCAGCGGCCATATTGGATTGCAAAATTATCACGTGATTCGTACTCAGCATACCAAAAAACCCCTTTAACGATACCCATCATAAAATTTCGTGATTACGGCGCGGCGACCATATTGGATTGCAAAATTATCACGTGATTCATACTCAGCATACCAAAAAACCCTTTAAACGATACCCATCATGAAATTTTGTGATTACGGCGCGGCGGCCATATTGGATTGCAAAATTATCACGTGATTCGTACTCAGCATACCAAAAAACCCCTTTAACGATACCCATCATAAAATTTCGTGATTACGGCGCGGCGGCCGTATTGGATTGCAAAATTATCACGTGATTCGTACTCAGCATACCAAAAAAACCCCTAAAACGATACCTGGAGCATGACTTGTAGCTCACTACAAGTCATGCTCCAGGAATGTCACGGGTCAGTAGATGCGCACGTGTGTGTGAGTGAGCCGTTTCGCACATTTCTATGAAGTTACTCTACTGTTGTAAGTATCTGTATATTGTCACGACAGTAAATATCGTCCACGATATCGTGCGATATCGTGCGATATCGTGACGATATCGTGGCAGTGTGAAAGCGTGTAGTAGTAATTGTATCAAAACACCGCTCCTACGATATCGTACGATATCGTGTCGTTACGGTTATCGTGGCAGTGTGCAAGCGCCCATTCGGTACAGGGATAGAGTATAGTCCCGAATAACACGTAGGCTACTTTTTATCCTAGGAAAATATTCCCACGGAG
Source organism: Miltochrista miniata (assembly GCA_933228765.1). NCBI lineage: Eukaryota > Metazoa > Arthropoda > Insecta > Lepidoptera > Erebidae > Miltochrista > Miltochrista miniata. The sequence goes on from OW121769.1 coordinate 13,484,372, forward strand.
AGAAGCGGAAACCAAACATCACGCGGGCGAAGCTGCGCGCATCAGCTAGTAAATTATAATATTAGGATTTTGCACAAAATTATTAACACACTACAATGGGCTCTGTATTGGAAAAGTTGTACACATTCTATAATACACTAACTTTCACAAGATAGATTTCTGGTCCGAAATAAATCATTTATCATTATTATAGCAAGGTGAATTCATTATAGCATAACTCACTTCTCTTTAGCGGGTTTCTTTTTCTCTTCTTTCTCCTCTTCCTCCTCCTCCTCTGCATCACCTTCTTCCTCTTCCTCCTCTTCTTCCTCCTCATCCTCATCTTCCTCCTCAGTTTCCTACACAATTAAAAAATGGTTAAAGTTTTATGATAGATATTTTTAAGAGTTGTGTGCGCTTTTAGAAACAGTATTTTTATTAGATTTAGGATGTAAGCAATAGTGATAGCATTATTGATATTTCAATAGCTCGACTTTGGCATTCATATAATTTTTCAATTTAAACAATGCTTGGCTTAGATAAAGTAAAAGTTAGTTTTCGTCTTATAGACGTTTCCAGTTTCGCAAATAAAAAACAAAAGGTTTTTTCAGTATTACACCCTAATTAGTAGGCAGTCTTACCTCCTTCTTAGCCTTCTTCTTGGGAGCTGCCTTCTTTCCGCCCTTGTCGTTAGGTTTTACATCATCCTTCTCATCTTCGTCATGGGTCTCACCGTTCTCCTCCTGTATAAATTATATATAAATGATTCCTCCACACATTCATTGAGTACAAATAATTGGCTGGAAAGTTTATAGCGTCTGCTTTTGGGACGATAAAGGAGTTGTGCTTAAGTATTTGAAATAGGGAGTAATTGCTCCCTATTTCAAATACTTATAAAAATACTTTCAAATATTTCGGACTCCTTGCATACCAAATAGAAAATTTGATTGCTGAAATCTGATATTGGAAAAAGACGCAGCAATCTGCAGTGATGTTTTAGCAAGACAACGCACCAAACCGGAAAGTGGCAGTCGCGATAGCTGTCATTTTAAGAAATGGGATTAGAATTGATTAAATATCCACTATACTCGACAGATCAGGTCTCTTTCCTCAGCTGAAAAATGCTTTGAAGGCAAAGTCAATCACTGATCTGTACTTAACAGTTTGCTAAATCAGTTGCATTTGTCTTCAATGGCCGCGTACTGACTGAGCGAGCAGCATCGCGAGGCAGTCGCGCGAGGCAAATCCTCGGTGAGTCAAGACGTGCCTCGCCCGAAAGTGCCGTGGCCCGAGCCGAACGTTGTCGGTTTTTGTCCATGTTCAAAAGGCACCTCAGTAGGTTTGCCGCGCCCACTCAAGACATGTTTTGCCTCGCTTGTTCGAAGACATAAATAAAGAGCAGTGTCTCAAGTTAATACAATTATAGGGCGAATACAGACTACTTTGGGACGCGCATTGTCCTGATTATACCGTTTTTATCCAAAAACGTTTGGATTTTTTTCTTTTCTTCTTTTGTAAAAGTCGATGAATCAGTATAAAGGCAATGGTGGCGATAGCCTTCCGAACGCACGGTCTCATGACAATTTTGAGCTGAACTGAATTGAATGTGCGCTATGTTGGCGTCGCCTCTGCTCGACTTGTAAGTCACCGCTAAGCGTTCGAATCTTGACTTCGGTTCAGTCTCGCTCTTGCTCGGCATTTGCAGCGCGCGCTGTCTCATGCATATTTAAATACAGACCGAGGCTGCCTCGCCCGGCAAACGTTGCGAAGCAAACGCCCGAGGCTGCCTCGCGAGGCTGCTCGCTCAGTCAGTACGCAGTTATTAGTACAAGTGTTGATTCGGGGCGAGGCGAGGAATAAAAGAACGGTACTTAGAAATATCTGCTTTCTGCTTCACATAGCAAAAACATTATTACAAGTTACGCAACTCATAAATAATGAAACAGTTCGTTACGTAACAAACACCACTGCGAATTACGATAGGTATGTCTACTGCTTTAAATGACATACAGTAAAACCTAATCTAATGAAAATATCAATCTTAATACCAGCAAAGTACACAAATTTATTCAGACTTTTAAGTAAATTTACCATTTTAAATATATAAACTTTCGGGCTATTTTATTCGTACAATTTAATGCGGTTCCTAGACGATCATGCGGCCGGATACCTTACGTCATTTATTTTTATCAACAAAATTATCCCACCATGCATGCATGAGTCGCGAGCCCATTAGTCTGCATGTCAATCACTTTAATCTACACAACTAAACGATCAAGCATGTTTGGCAGTACGTAAATGCATTGCGGACTGCATCATGCCGCATGATTGTCTAGGGACCGCATATTTCTACTAATATTAATGTGAAAGTTTATGAAGATGTTTGGACGTTAGTTACTCAATCACGCTCTAACAGTTGCAGGATGGGGCTGGGAATAACACAGACTACTTTTCATCCCGGGAATATGTTCCTATGGAAAGCGAGAATGGGAAGCGAATTCCACGCGGGTGAAGCCACGAGCATCAGTTGCTAGATTAGGTAGATTATAACACACAGCTAAAAGAAGCCTCGCTCGTTAATTGCTTTACTAAATAGTTGATAGCAGACATTTTAGTTTTAATGAAACAAGGATATGAATGAATTAGACTTGACGGAACCGGTTTTTGATACGAATGAGTTACGTACTGTATGTTTTAAATTGTTGCCTTTTACAAACGTACCTTTTTTAGGTCACTGTCAGATTTTGCATCAGTTTTGTCGTCTTTGGAGTCGTCCCCGCCAACGTCGTCGTCCTTACCGTTGGCCGTAGTGGATTTGGCGTCTCCTGGTAAAAGAAAAGTCTAATAAGGTTACCAAGCAAATGTACAGAAGCAGGTCCTAGACGACAACGACGACCTAGGTGACGTAATAGATTTACGCACGCCCTCCCCAAGAAGCGGGATAGCAGTTAGCACCCAAAAACGCGTGATAGCATCCGAACCACTCTTAGGTGAGGCCGCAGTGGTGGAGGGATTACTCGGGCTCCTAACCGTAGGAAGTCAGGTAGGAAGGAGTCCGGCATAGCATTTAACATTAAAAAGAAGTATATGATTGCCCCAAGACGTATGTGGTGAAAGAATTAGTTGGTTGAGTAGTGTCTTGGTGGTCCAACGGTTAGGGCGTCTGGCCCGGCAAGCCAGAATACGCATATTCGAGTCCTGCTAGTCCTGCCTAATGAAAGACGGACAGCGAATCTCAGTGACAGGATTCCGTACCCAAAGGGTATGAAAACGGGACCCTATTCATAAGACTTCGCCGTCCGCCTGTCTGTCAGTCACGAAGCCGTATCTCAGGCACCGTGAGCAGATGATGTATTTTCATTGCCGCTATACCTAAATACCTAAATAAAAAAAAAGTTGGGTTAAGGGGGGCTCCATACAACAAACATGACTTTTTTCCGTTTTTGGTACGGATTTCTCCGTGCACGAGTCCGACTCGCACTTGGCCGGTTTTCATCCTTTGGATACAATACCCCAAAAATAAGTCCTAGATATTCATAAGATGGTAATAGGACAGACAATAGAGCACGCCAGCATTGATTAGGCATATCGTCAAGAATTAGTCTATCTAGTCTAGTAGGATCTTAACGAAGGCCACTGACAATGCGGTAAAGATGGCAGTTTAATGCCCATACTATATGAAAGTCAATTTAGTGAATCATTGACACGATAGAAGAAGAAGAAGTCTATGGGATTACTCGTAGTAGAAAGTAGCACTTGGTGGGTCATAAAGTATAATAAAGATTGAAATCGATAAAAGTTTGGGCGATATCGATACGTCGAGCAGTGAACTTCCACAGGCTGATTTGATTTCGTTGAATAGGCTTTCCGCCTATTACAATTATCTTAGTAATGTGGGCGCTTCGATTGCATCTGCCTAACTCTTCAGGGATAAAGGTGCTACTATAAAAAGTATACCTATCTAAGTAGTACAAGAGAGTCCTTTGAGGACTCTCTTGTATAACAGGTTACGTTAGCGCGGGAATGAGCAATTTCAGCAATGTTAATCGCCCAAGATCGTTACTATAGCAAATGCTGCAAGCATTTCAGGTTTATTGAAAACCGGTTCTAGTAGCACCCACAATACATAGCGTACGTTTTCACGGATACAATAAGATCTTTTCTGTTGTATTAGTTGAAGGTTTGATAGCCGCAAGAATTTAAAACGACGAAACTAATGTTTCGGTACAAGATCACTTGATTAACAAAGGTGTCAATTTAATCAAGTTCAAAGGTGGATTTAAGAAACCTAAGCCAACCATCATTAATCACTTTCTTAATAAAAAAAAGCGCTATTTTTTAAACAATCTACCGCGTGTTCCTGAGGTCCGATAAAAATAGTTACCGGTTTAGACTGCAGTGAAATGACACGAAACATTTCTTGCCGATGCCGCGCGCTGCGGCCTGATAAGATAACCTAGCACTTGTATTCGTTTACAACGAGTTTGAACTCTATCCAGTATCCCTTAAGACACAACATTGAAATTCTCATGGTCACTAACCGCGTGGCTGACAAAAAAAGGTCAATAAATAATCGTGTTTTCTTATGCTTTTTAAGTGATATTTTAGCAACTTCTTTTTAGCAGTTTTTTAATCGGACTGGAGCTAGATAAAAAAAAGTATAAGGGATGTGTAACATCGGTCCCCTTTTGACTCATAAGGACCACTTCCCAAAACGCCCACTTCCCAAAACGTCCCCTTCCCAAAACATCCACTTCCCAAAACGGCCATTTCCCAAAATATCCACTTCCCAAAACACCCACTTCCCAAAACGCCTAATTACCTAGTCCAAATAAACCCTGTTTTCTCGTGGTCCCAGGAATTTGTCCCATTAATGGGACCACGAGGGAGAAAGAATGGTCGTTTAGAGAAGTGGGCTATTTGGGAAGTGGGCGTTTTGGGAAGTGGTCCTTATGAGTCAAAAGGATCGGTCCTGGGGCCTAAATATGCTAATATTGAGCTACGATTATAACTCTGCTCAGACACAATTGAAATAATAGACTTGGGACCCTGTAGTTGAATTTAAGGTAGGAATTCCAGAATGGTTAGAAAATAGGAACCAACAAAACGAATGGCAAAAATTGTCTCTGTGCACTTCCTAGGGTGTATTAACAGGTCAGGCCCCCTGATTTATTAAACAGGTGAACGATAAGCATCCCTACAACAACAGCGACGCCTATTGCGTAATGCCGTTATCGGCGAGCGATGTTCAGCTGCATCTCAGCCGATGTTTTTCAAAGCACAAGAAGAAAGGTAGGTATTCTGCGAATGAGCTCTTTTCTTATCTAGATTTCATACATCTACGTAAATTAGAAAGGAATTTTCCTGTAAAGAGCAGTTAGCACGGAGGATGAAGTAACGGCAAGCCTTTTTGGAAACTGCCTTTGCTGACATCGATTAATAGGACAAAAAAGTATGTCTAGTTTTACGTACTCTGCCTAAAGTACTTACACGCTTCTTGGTTGCTGCGTCGGCATTTGTGGCTGCTGCGCGAGAACCATTTCTATTAATTCGTGCTTCTGTACCGATTTGAGTTGTGCTCGAAGATGTAGATAAATATGCAACACAACATAGCAGGGTTTTGACAAACGCTGCTCTTAATTGGCAAATTGACGTCGCCAGCCTGACGGAAAGCCATGGCGCATCTAGCGATTGGGGGCTACTCTTACAGATCGTAAGACTTCTGACAGTGATCCTCAAGTTGGCGGCCCTGTGATGTGCTTCTTCACGCGCCGCTTGAAAAACCCGGAATTGCAACATGTGGGAAACACGTGTGCGGGCAGGTCGTTCCAGGTTTTATTTATTTATTGCAAGTTTCTTGTACAGAGTGTCTATTGAGAGTTGCGAGCGCCTTTCGCAACATGCCGTGAAGCTCGTTGATGCAATAATGAAAATTGAAAGGATTCGTCCAGTGGTAAACGGAACAACCTGTCACTTACCTCTAAATGCGCTGTACTGCGAAAAGCGTTAGCAGAAACTGTCACTTGTCACACCTACAAAGTCGGTCAGAAATAAAGCCGGCCCCAGGCATGCACCCTGATGTACACTTATGATTAATTTCTATATTTAGCCGCCAACTTGACGTCACTCGCCAGCCTGATGGAAAGCAATTGGGGGTCACGCTCACAGTTTGTAAGACTTCTGACAGTGGTCCTAAAGTTGGCGGCCCTGTGATGTGCCTCTACACGCTCCGCTTGAAGAACCCGGGATTGTAAGATGAAGGAAACACGTGTGAGGGGATTACACAGAATAGAGGGACAGTATACCAATTTACCTTTAGAATCTTGTGAAGATTCATCTTCTGTGGTCTGGCCATCACCTTCTCCAGACTTCTTGTCCTCATCCTGCGCAGAAAGAAAGAGAGTTAGGTTTTTCATAGAAAAATACTTATTATTTTAGGCCTAAAAATCTTGCGTGGGTGTGTAATTGAGGGTTGCTTTCGTATACTAATTGGTGGTGAATTGACACAATTTTTGTTTCTGTGTGGAGTTTAGGTCTTGTAACTCAGGTATGGTGTGATACAATTTTAAAATCAAAATTCTTCTGTTTGCAATACCATATTTTTATAAGTATATTATATCACTAGCCTTAATACTTGGTGGTAAGCAATGACCATAGTCTTTTACTTGGCCCAGTATTTTTAGGAAAATAGACTTCTAGAATGTAAAGAAATGATTGAATTTGAAAAGGTGGATATTATAAGAATAAAGGAAATGGTAAATTTAAAAAGTGTGGGATGTAGTTTTTTAAGCTGTAGCCTTGTAGCAATGGATGTTTTAAAGGAAAGGTGGTACTAATTTTGATTTAGGTTAGTAGAAAATATAAACTATTTTTGTAAGAAGAGCAACAGCAGGACTCAGGTTTAAATAAGACTGGTATGGTTATCAAAGACCTTAGAGATTTCACTAAAATGAATACCTACGAGTAATAATACATTGGTCATGTAAGTTTATATTCTATGGCACGTACTGAGGTAGTCGAATCAATGTTTATTTCATTGAGAACTTCTTCATCGTAATCCGATCTAGGTCTGCCAGCGTTACTTCTAGCTGACGGCATGCGACCCTCCGAAAACGCTTGATGCACATTTTTTTTTTTTTTTTTTTTTTTCAGCACATTCAGAAATACTCGATAATCTGGATATCTTTGAGCGTTTGGGTACCTTTCTCGATACAATCTGCTAGCAGCTTTAGCATTGCACCGACATTCTCCATAAATGAGATGCATGTTAGCGTATTCCATCGGCGTGTATGGTAGCGGCATGATAACGCTAAACAGTCCAATACACGCCAAAAGTCCAACTCACTAAACACTGTCACAGTCCAAAATAATGCCAGGTCTGTTCAGTTTGCAGGTCACTTAAATCCAGTCCAAAATGCAAAGCCAAAAGTCGTTAGTACGAGAGCCTCGTCAATTGAATACGGAAAGGAGCGCAGTAAACAAAGCAGCAGAGCGTACTGATTTGCTGAGAACAAGATGTTAACTACCAGCATTATTATCACTTAACAAAGATCATCTATCCATCCCTCTCTAACGTACACTTCTCGCTATGTTTCTCTCTCTCTCTCTCTCTTATTGCTGAGAACAGGATGTTGTCTACCTGCATTATTATCACTCAACAAAGAAGATCTATCCATCTCTCTCTAACGTACTCTTCTCGCTATCTTTCTCTCTCTACCTCTCTTACTTTTAAATTTTATCGTCAGTTCCATGAAAATTCTAGGAATTTGCAACTTATGACTTGTTTTGTGCATAAAGTAAAAGTGATTTTTTCAAACAAGAAAAATTGTTCTTTTTTTTTTGTTATTTATAGTTATTGGTGGGCATTTTTTTTTTTGTGACAGTTATCTTAGAGTATTGTACCATTTTGGAATCTTAATTAGTTGCGTCAATTTTAAAAATAACTTGCCGTAGTGGTGCCCATACTTTTTTTTTACAAGACCATTAGTCAAAGTAGAGTGAATCTAATATTTAGGGAAAAATATTATTTTGATCAATTTTTGTGTAAAAACAGCGGGCATTTTAGTATGTATTTTTAAGAGTTGTGGTGAATAGTAGTACTTAGGTACCCGATACAAAAAAACCTTAAGCATATTTGAGAAATTGTGGTCGTGGTAGCTCAAAATATCATAAAAGGTGTAAATTTTCAAAGAATTTCTAAATTTATTTTGTTACCAAAAAAAAACATTAGGTATATATTTTTTATTTTTCCTCGAGTGCTCATGAGCAGGTCTACCTTTTGGCGCCCGCTTATCGTTGAATTTTGGGACACGTTGTATATTTATACTAAAAAGGTGGCAACCAAGTAAACAGCAAGAAGTGATCATTATAGCAGACCTGCCAAAAAAACACTTCTAAGGCCCTTTATTACTGTTTAAATGATAATTTAAGCAATGGATGACTTTAGTAAACAATGCTTTGTCAAGGTTAATATAATCAGTTTATTGTAAAAAAAAATCTAAACATACATAATTTTATTCTTACAATTTAAAATGAGGCAAATGAGGAACCATAATGGAAAGACACGGCGATGTCTAGCTATTGGGGGGCTGCTCTAACAGTTGGTACAACTTCTGACATTGGTTGTAATCTAAACAAGACTCAGTACCGTTTTAGTATAGATTGGCGGTGACTATGCTAATAGAACTTGGGATAGTTGAATATTTCGAAGACATAGATAAATATACAAGACAACATAGCAGGGTTTTGATAAACATGTTGCATCAATAATAATACAAAAGTTATTTGCACATACATACAGAATAATACAGATACATTATAGTTATGCATTTTATCCTTGAAGGGTCAGACAGAGGTATAGTATACAAACCACATTTCATCTTTAGTTTTAGTGATTGTTGGTGAGAGTAGTAGTGTTACTTATTATCGCAATTTATGTGAAAATAAAGGTTTCTTTGTGCTAATATACATAATTGGATTAGGGTGTCATTGGGACAATATAAGCAGGTACTGCTCGTTCGCTCTAACTTTGCCGCTCGGCTCCATACTAAAGTCGAATTTTTAATTAGACGAAGTAAATTGACAGTAACTAATGTCACTTCTTCATACAATGTTGCGTATTTTCTATGACGAAGTGACATTAGCTACTGTCAATTTACTTCTTCTAATTAACAATTCGGGTATACGCCTCTACGCCAGCGGCAAAGTTAAAGCGAATGGGTAGTAGGATAGCATTTTACACTTTTATCTCATAGGTCTGCAATATCAGACTATTGGGCTTTACAAAAACCATCTATTGTGATTATTGATTTTTCATATTCTAACCATTTTTGGATATTTAGAGCATGTTTGTAATACATGTCACTTCAGGTGGACGGCCCCGATGAAGTACAATAAGTCGACAGCACATTTTTGAAAAGGATTCTAACAATTTTTAGGTTTCAAAATCATCCATATGTTTTACTAAAAAATACCTTTAAGAAAGTTAACTCTTCATAAATAGCTATGTGAGTATATTCACATGAATGTAAATAACTAGAACTTTTATTTATAAGTCACTTACGAATGGCAAGGGTCAAATTGATAGGTTTCATATGTCATCTAGTAAAAATCAATAATCAGTAATCATGATTATAATACCATTTATTAGTGTGTACAAAAAGAGTGGTTGAAACTCAGACAGCTTCGTCAATTACTTGTTTATTTCATGATACTGAAATTACTATAACTCTATGGACCTATCTTAGGTATGCATGATCATGGTTACAAAAAAGTACTAATTTTAAGACTTCTCTTTTATACTATGTAACAATGAAGATAAATGTGCTAAGTATATTGATGGAATTTGATTTAAAAAAATTGCAATCTGGATCTGCCAAATCTGTCTGGAATAGGTAGCGGCGCTCATTCTATTGGTAAAGTCGGCGTCACTGCCACGCGCCTTCATTCGACTATCGACCTTACGTACAGGACATAAGACAAAATATTGCTTGCATTATTCTTCTTGTATTACGGTAGATACACAAATGTAGACATACAATATGCGGATATAAATCTATGCAAAGGAAAGCTAAAAGGAATATCATACATCGCTTTTCATGTTGTAGAAACGGAAACAGAAAATCTATTGTAGAATTTGCACGTACATTTACATTCGCGCCAAACCGTATGCGGAAATAAAATGAACAAAAAAAAATAGAGGTCAGCAATAAAGGCCCCGAATGATACCCATGTTTTATTTACATCGCCGGCGAAGTTCTGAGCGTATATAATGAGTTGCGAGGCCGCGGTTCGGTGGATCGACAACATATCACGCTGCCTCTAAAATTTAATAATCGCAAAAACTAAATATCAAGGTCATGCGATTTCATATCAATGTCATATAACATCGTGCACATTAACAAAGGCCCTGCAATGAAATGCAAAGGGGCGGGGGTGGCTAAAATATACGATATCCTGAAATATATCTTAATAGAATCAGTTTCAGGAACTGATCAAGATGGCATTCACAGTTCTTATTAAAAAATATTGACTACAATCACAACCCTCCGTGGCGTAGTTCCCGCTTTTAGCGGGAAGCAAACGTTCTGTCAGCCATGTTGAGACGCAGGCAAACATTAATGATATAACACGGAAATAACACCACTTCACAGCTTTGCTCATTCTTAAAAGACGCGCACTAATACAGAGCAATTAAATATAAATACATATTTCACAACTATACCTGATTGTCACTGATTTTAGCTTTATCGGTATCACCCGACATTTTTACTAAGTACTATGAAATTGAAAGCGAATTCCAAGCGTCTTCAAACACCGGACAACACAAATGCACGCACCCATAGAAAAAGTTAGCGTTTAGTTTCGCATAGTGCATACTTTTTACTAAAAGTTGTAAGGTTTATTAATTAAATAAAATTGTATATTTTTTCTAAAACGACTTAAAATATTCATATTATTCACAAAAATTCCTTGCTTTGTTACTTTATAAAGTCTGAAATAAAAAGTTTGTTAATATATTTTCATGTAACGAAGAAGTCATAAAACGGAATTCTTAAACGTAAAAATTATTGCAAACTGGCTACATCAACAAAACGTCATATTTGTAAATGAATCACTTTGAAAGTTTGAAATGGATCGCATTTCCTAGGACCACGGATTAGGTTCCTTTCTACTTTATCAATAAGTATTTTAACACTGAACTCCCCAGTAGTCTAAATATTTATTTATTTTTTTATAACATTAAGGTGGCAGACAAGCATACGGCCTAAGCTCAAGTATACCTGATCAGGTATACTTGATCCTAGCATACGGCCCACCAGAAGGACTGGTGGTCACCGCAGCCTACTTATGAACTTTTGCAACGTGAACACCCACAAATTCCGAAATATGTTTTTCCCATAGAAATACAAGTTTTCGCTACTCTTTTTCCAAATTGTAATATTCCGATGTTCAAAATTTCGATGATTATAATTCTTATGAAACAAAGCTCCGAATATTTAAAAGGTCGATATTTATTTATCCGAAAGCCATAAGTTCGAATTTTTATTGCTCCTAATTTCATTAATACGAATAATTAAAAGTCCGTACTGTTATTTTCCCGAAAAACACTATACCGAATTTCAAATTTCCGAAAAAATAGGTTTAAGTTAAAATTGATAATATCCAGAGTTTAAAAAGAAGCGCTCGTAGCCCCGCGGACTCTGTGTTCTGTAAACGATCACTGGTAGTAAGCAACATTTGCTGTGGCCGGTCATGGATGGGTGACCTTCTCGAGGCCACTTTGTGGCATTTATTTGCGAGCGTTTCCGTGCTTCGGAAGGCACGCTATGCCGTTGGTCCCGGTTGCCAGTAAAATGGCAGTCGTTAAGCCTAAATTTCAACAGCAGGCGGACACAACCTGCGCCTGTCCATATCAACACGGCAATACGGCTCACCACCTATAACCCTTTTCTTGGCAGTGTGCATTGTTCTGCACATACCTCATTAAAATCTGGAGAGTGAGCAGCCCGGATCTGAAGGGGGGGGGAAGCCGGGGCCCGGGCCCCGGGCGGCAAAATCAGGGGGGCGGCAAATCGGAGGGCGACAAAAACTTTGCACAAATCATCTGTACCTTGACGATAGTAGATTACCTACTTAATAATAAACACTCCAACTTATTCACCTCTCTTTTTACAAGAAATAGTTATGTTTAAATTATATCAGAAATTAACTATTGATATACCTATCCCAGATGCTTGAAAGGAAGCAAACATTCCCATGCATGCATCACATCTTTACAAACTTGCAGCATGTCGTGGAGGCGGCCAATGCAGGGGCGGCGGCGACCACAGTATTTCACATGCAAATATTTGAAAATTTGTTGTGTTGTTCTTAAAATATCTCTTGTTGCACCATAAGTCAACGGATAGCATTATAAAATCAATTCACTAAAGTATAAGTAAACTCAATAGTGGCGCTGGATGGCCAGTTTCCTGCACCGGTGACGTATTTCTAGGTACTAGTCCTCTGTGCTGGTCAGGTTCCCTGCTTTCTCCAGTTTAATTCAAGAGTACCACAGGGATCTGTGTAGTCCAACACTATTTCTTCGGAATGTTATCCCTTGGGTGCACTGGTTGTTATGCAGACGACAGTACTCTACAGGAAACTAGGAAAGTTAATCTGGCCGTCCAATGGAGGGGCGGCTCGACCTGGAGGAAAAGAGGCGGCAGCTCGTAGCGTATCCCGACCGGGTCGGACCGCATTTACCAATGGAATTTAGAAAAACTGGTAGATTTAAATGCCAGGAAATAAAGACGTGTGCGTTTACAGCTGAAAGATCTCCTTTCCGTCCTCTACCCTATCTTCATAATGCGATAATACTACTGAAAGACTATCTAGACATCCTCTGACCGTTCAGAGGGGGGCGGTCCGACGTAGAAGAAAAGAGGCGGCATCTCGTGGCGGATCTAGACCGGACCTGACCCCATTTCCCAATTTAATTTAGAAAACCCTATAGAGTAAAATGCTAGGAAACGCAGGAATGTTCGTTTACAGCTGCAAGATTCCCTTTTCTTCTGTACCCTCTCTTCAGCAGGAGAGGAGCAACGGCAACCTCTTCTACCGGTTGTCGCAGATGATTACTGGGCACGGGAGCTCCTGTTTGACGAATATACCGGGAAACCACAGCTGAGTGACAGCACTGCGAGGAACGCAGTCAGGACACAGCGGTGCACACAGTGGAGAAGTGCACGGCGTGAGCGTAACAGCGCCAGGTTCTATTAGCAGGTCTGGTCGTGGATATTCTCTCGCTGGAGATCATAGTGGCGATGATCTCCAGTGGGAGTACCTAAGTGGGATGTCGCCTCGACTTTTTACGGACAGTTCATACTCGTGAGTGGCGTGGCGTGGAGTATCGGGAAAGAAGCGGGAAACTGGAGATACTGCGGCGCCCCCGCTGCAGACTTGACTTCGCCCAAGACTCTCGGTCTCCATGACCGGGGGCCTGAGGTCGGCGGGGGCCTGCTCACCATTTTAACAGAAGCAGGCCCATGAAGACAGTGTGACGGGAACGTTTGACGCACGCCACACGTCCCAAGAAGTGAGACTACATCCAAACAACACCCAAAGATGCGGGAGAAGACCCAAACCCCCTAGGTAAGGTCGCAATGGTAGCCAAAGACTGTTGGGAATCCTGGGACATCCTTCCGAAGGCTTACTCGGGGCGCCAGACCGTAGGCAGTGGTAGAATTTGTGTGATTTCAGTTGGTAAGAGTTCGGCATAGCATCCATGACGGATTTCCATGATTATCTAAAAATCCCTCCAAAAAAGGTGTCTACTGTGCGAGACGCAGATTTTTACCTTCACTAAAACTCAACTTTGAACTAAGGAACCTAAAAAAATAGGGGGGGGGGGGGGTATTAATAGGGGCGGCATTTTCACATTTTGCCCCGCCTAAAAAAATCTCTAGATTCGGGGCTGAGAGTGAGTGAAGTAATTATTAAATACGTATAATGTAAAACATAATATTGTCTATTCCTTTATACAATTTTTCTGTATTTATATGTCATAAAGATAAACATAAGGAACGGTTTTCATGTATGTATCTATAAATGCACACTGCCCGAGAGGTACTTAAAAACCTTTTGTTTGTTTGTTATGTATCTTTAAAGGTACATTGCGCGCTTACCAAACTATTAAATTATGCGAAAATAACTCCTTCGTTCTGTTTTCTATGCTTGCACGGCAATTCAACTCGACACATTAGATGAAATATGGTAAGAAAATAACTTAAGCCCAAATGGATGATATTATAGTTTGTTCTACAATGGATAAAATCATAAATTCCCATGGAAATGCAATGTAGGCGCAATATCTACCGATCTTCACGTGGACTAAAGCTTATAAATATTAGGTACCTCGCATGTTAATGACTCTCATTATTATAATCAAGATCAGAAATTATAATTTGTACGTCTTCTGAAGACGAGCTGTAAGATTACGTCGATTTTTCACATAGCAAAATACCGGTTATGATTTGAGAAGTTTTCATCAATTACCGTCAAGTCTATCTGCTTTGCTATCAAATTTATCTCAGCATCCGTCATATCTTTGGCAAAATCTGCATCGGCAATATCGGCGGCCGCAGTTACTGTCCGGTCCCACATATTTGAGAAAATATTAAGCTAGCATTTCACCAAATGCCAAGTTCTTTAGGATTATTTACTGAAAGTGCTGAGCGAACTTACATCGTTTGTCTATAAACGAGTTCTAGATCTTCGACCTGACAGTGATCCACATCAATTCGGAAGCCACGGCGATGACGACTCATGGGGTCCCGACACGATCAATTGGTAATTGTCATGCCTCGTAAATATCAATTGTGTACATATACGTAGATGCACACACACACACACACGCAAAGAAATCACGCACGCTGAAACAACTTGCAATTATAAATACCAGACTTGACTCAATATATTGACCCGTGCCCATTATATTATGTTTAATTTAATTATTTGTATATTTGGCAATGTATCTATAGAGATACGCTAAAATTTTAAGGTTATTTTTTTGGTACCAGACAATGTGCACTCAGGGATACATTAAAAAAACTTATTCCAAACTGAACTAGACTTTTATTTTATTTTTCTACCCCTCTTTAGAGCCTAAAGTGCGCCTTCACACTAGCGTAGGCGTTCGATGGACGTATGCGCGGCGTAGACGCGACGTATACGCGACGTATACGCGGCGAACAAGCCGCTTATTCCGTCACACAATTTCGTTGGCGTTTTGGTATCATCGTTAACAAAATAGATTCTGACCAGGAAATTGATGGCTTTACTTTTAAAAAAGAAGATTAGTGCGAACTGCGAATAAAATTATGTTCGTGGTTCGGGAAAAACTACCCGGGCAGGCGCCTCGGGACCGTATGCTATTATTTTTTTATATCGATTACTTTCATTAATTACACAATAATTAAAACGATGCACACGAAAATACATGTTAATTTGCAATCCAACATGGCCGCCGCCGCGCCGTATTTACAGAAGTTTATGATGGGTATAGTTTTAGGGGTTTTTTAGTATGCTGAGTACGAATTGCATGAAGATTTTAAAATCCAATATAGCCGCCGCGCTGTAATTATAAAATTACATGATGGGTATCGTTTAAGAGTTTCTTCGTATGCTGAGCACGAATTACATGATAAATTTGCAATCCAATATGGCCGCCGCGCTGTAATTACGAAATTTCATAATGGGTATCGTTTTATGGGTTTTTAAGTATGCTGACTACAAATATCATGATAATTTTGCAATCCATCATGGCCGGTTTACTAATGTTTGCCATAATTTAAAATGCCATAATTTCATATGCCATACTGGTATTTGCCATAATTTCATTAGACATAACGCTTCAGTTGCCATAATCGAGAAATGACATAAAATGACTTTCACTAATTCCATTGGTCATAATCGATCAAGTGTCATAATAATTGAAATCCATAAATGTATTTGCCATAATTTTCTTTTTCAATAATGCCATTTTCCATAACTTTTATTCACCATAATATAAATAATAGTAGTTTATGACACTGTTGCATAATAAGGGTTCTTATAACACGAGTGTGTTTTAAAAAAACGAGCCGTAGGCGAGTTTTTTTTATAGTATCACACGAGTGTTATAAGACCAAGTTATGTACAGTGTCATACACTACTTTATCTACTCTCATTCTATAATACCTGATTACATTTTGTGATACATAGTTGCTCCTTGATTTCGCCGGTAACAGGTTCATGGTCATGTTTGACGCAGTTTCCAGAATGTCTGGTGGTGTACAATTACCACCATCCTCGCTTTAAGACATGTTTTTACACAAAAACTAATTCATTTTACAAACAAAACCAAACTTTGTTTAATTTAAATGTAAAATTTTGGCGCCAAGGCGCAAACATCGATTGCGCATGCGTGTTTCTTTTTTTTTTTCAGGCTGCCGTCGCACAATTTTTTTTTAAAGTAGGGGTTCAAACTTCTTTTTCCAGCTGGAGGTTGTTTATGGTGTATCGTAATGATTAAAAAGTTTTATTATGATATAGATGTCCATACAAGACCTGTATCGTAATAAAACTTTTTTTTGGCCTGTGCGTAATGTTTGTCATAAGAGTATTGACTTCAATTTTATAATCTTTGTATTATAGTATCAGAGTAGATAAAGATAATTTATACGACACAGATAATTTATTCACAATTAAACCTAAAACTAAACCTCATATGGCGTTTACTTACTAAGCTCGACGGTGCCCCGCTTCGCGGGGCTCCTACTTCTGGGTGGTTTAAAAAAAAAACCACGAAGACTTAAGGCGGGAGCTCCGCTTCGCTTCGCTCCAGCCTTAGTCTTATAACCTAACTTACAGTTTTTCTATAAAGTCGTGAAATGAATGTTCGAGGAACTAAAAATAGTTATGTGTGTGGCAACACTGGCAACACGAAACATAAGTACGTCAGTTGTCAATGCTGTCGTCGAATTTCGTTTACTCTCCCACGTAACTTTAATGTTTGGATTAAACTGCAACAAATTGAAACCAAACTACGCATAAAGGTTTGAGAAATGAGTATAGAAAATCGGAGTGGTGCGCAGGAAGTGATTTTTAAAGTTTTCCAGTGATGTTTCGCGGAGTGTCAAGCTGGACAATTGTTGTGGGATTTTGAGGATGTTTATGAGCGAACAGCATCTTTGGTGGGTATGTAATCGTGTTATTGTTTGTTTTGAATCTGTCTGAAGTTACAAATTTACTGAATTTACGATTTGGAGACAAAAAAAGGCATTGTTTTAGTTGCATATTTTTAGGTTAGAATGACAGACTTACAATCTACCTATAATGTAAGTCAGTGGTTAGAATAACATTGTTAGTAGGTTATTTTATAGTACGACCTACATTTTTGATACTCAGTTCAATCTGGTTTTCTACCAATTTTTTATTTTGAATTAATTGCTTCATGTCAATAGTTTGTTTCCATTATGTAATTAATTTTCTTTTTTTACTCTTTTCAGGAAAATCAGAGAGTACAGTTAGGCGAATAGTTAACGAAGGTTTTAATAATGAAGGAAAGTTTGAAACTCCTGGGAAACACAGAAAAGGTCGGCAAAGAAAGAAATAGACGATTTTAATATTTGTGCACTGCGCCAAAAAAAATCCTTGTCAGATGGGGGAAAGTTACAGATAAAACATGTAATTACATGATTGTGGCGAAGCAATTGGGACTGCTAGGCACCTGCTGGTGGGTTGTAAGACGCTATTAGACCGGGGCCTCTGGATCTGGTTCAATAACTTTATTCTGGATCTGATTCAATAAAACAGAAACAAAATTAAAAATGTATAATGTGTTTTATTTATTAACTCACTAGCTGATGCCCGCAGCTTCGCCCGTGTCGAATTTGTTCTCGTTCCCGCTTCCCGTAGGAACTTATTCCCGGGATGAATAGTAGCCTATGTGTTATTCCAGACTATAATGTATCCCTGTACCAAATTTCAGCCAGATCAGTTCAACTGTTCGAGCGTGAAAGAGTCTCACATCCACACTCATAAGCTTTCGCATTTATAATATTTGTATTGTTCCCGTTCCCGCTTCCCGTAAGAACTTATTCCCTGAATAAAAAGTAGCCATGATTATTCCAGATTATAATGTATCCCTGTACCAAATTTCAGCCAGATCCCTTTAACCGTTCGAGCGTGTAAGAGTAATAAACATCCACACTCACAAACTGTCGCATTTATAATATTAGTAAGATTTTACTCGGAACGAACTCCTAGTATCAAAATCATTTTGGTCGTACTATATAGGGTTGCATACATGCATTCAGCAGCGCCCTCATTTAATTTCACGACTTTATAGACAAACTGTAGCCGAGTCGAATTGCACTGAGTCGGGGTGTTAACAATAATTAATTTCGACCTAACAATATTATGTATTATTTTCATAATTATATCAAATTTTAATTATGCCAAGAGTCGATTATGAGATGTGTTACTTATGGAAACTAATTATTATGATATATGTTGTTATAGAAAGTCATTTTATGGCAAATAAAAGTTATGACTGTTAAGTTGTTAAGGCAAACGTTATTAGTATAAATGATAATAGTGCAAGTAAATATTATGATCGAGGATGATTATGGCAAACAATATTAGTGCAAATGAATTTATGGAAAACGAGAGAAGACCAACATGGCCACTTCACCGTTATCACAAAATTTTACCGTGGCCATATTGGATTGCCAAATTATTATGTAATTCATACTCATAATACTCAAACCCCTTAAACGATACCCATCGTAAAATTCTGTAAATACGGCGCGGCGGCCATATTGTATTGCAAAATTATCTGTTAATTAAGTAACTGCCCGCACACGTGTTACCCACATCTTATAATCCCGGGTTCACATCACAGGGCCGCCAACTTGAGGACCACTATCAGAAGTGGCCCCCAATCGCTAGATGCACCACGGTTTCCCATCAGGCTGGTGACGACGTCAATTTGGCGAGCTAGATATTTAAAAAAATCATGTAATTAGTACTCAGCATACTCAAAAACCCCTTAAGCGATTCCCATCATGTAATTTTGTAATTCGGGCGCGGCGGCCATATTGGATTGCAAAATTATCATGTAATTCCCACTCAGCATATAAAATAACCAGGATCCTGCCGTTTGGCAGAATTTGTTTCGTCAATTTTCACTCCCCAAAAACCTTATCGCATAGTTTCATTTCCTAAAATAATCTTTAGCAAATTTATATTTCGAAT
The DNA here is from genome assembly GCA_933228765.1 of Miltochrista miniata. NCBI lineage: Eukaryota > Metazoa > Arthropoda > Insecta > Lepidoptera > Erebidae > Miltochrista > Miltochrista miniata. The sequence goes on from OW121769.1 coordinate 13,503,632, forward strand.
TTAATTGCTTCGTCAAAAACATCTTGCTCAATTTTTATTGAGTCAAATATACTCTTAAGATAATTATTTTCTAGTAGCAATCATTTCCATGCCGAGGATAAGTCGCTTGTGAACAGGATTGTACACGATCCCCAAGTAACACGGCGTATGCGTCGCGTATACGTCGCGTTGCCGTCGCGTATCTGCCGCGCATACGTCCATCGTACGCCTACGCTGGAAAAACGCTAGAGTGAAGGCGCACTAAATAACACGAATTATAAAGAAAAAAATAAATTTTAGACCATGCAGAGTCTTGCCAGGTATAGGGATAACGTGGGACAAAATCCCAAAGGTGAAATATGAGCATATAATATGCCTCTGCCTACCCCTTCCGGGATAAAAGGTAATCATATATGTACCAGTGTTTTGTAAATAAATAAATACCTACCTATAACGAATGGTTTTGTAATTAAATAGGGTATTCGTGTAACATAAAAATGAAGTTCAAACCCGACTTGCTGTGGTCCTTACCCGGAGTGACAACAGTAAAAAAAGATTCAATTAGGTTAGGTTAAGTTAGAACTGTGACCCTCTGTGCTCGAGCCGAGCAAGCGAAGCGAGCGTTCCGGTAGCGGCCGGCGAGTGTTTTGAAATACTAGTCAAAAGCGTGGAGGAAGGACATTCCTCGATTGCAATAACAAGCTTGCCTCGTTACTCTAAACTCGTCTCGCAATTTTGGAAAGCTAATGAATGTCTGCATGCATGTCTGCCTGTCTGCTTGTTTGCACATGGTTAAGGTGCATTCAGAACAGCTGGCGTCGACGACGGCCCTGATGCTTCTACCGGCCAGAAAGCTGGACACTAATTCGCATAACCTCTCGGGCCGTGTATAGGAGGCTCCACTGGGCAATTTTGTAAGAAGATTACGGTGCCAGACCTGGTCAAAGGCTTTAGAGATGTCGAGGCTTACTGCTAGAGGCTTACCCTTACGCTCGTTAGCCGCCGCCCATCAGTATGTGAGGTACACGAGAAGATAGATTGTCGAGCGACCATGACGGAAACAGTACTGCCGGTCACTGAGAAGGTCGTGTTCCTCAAGGTACCTCAGGAGCTTAGTGTATTAGATATACGCTCCATCATCTTAGATCAAAGGGAGGTGATGGCTATAGGCCTTTAATTGGCCGGGTTGGTTCTGTCACCCTTCTTGGGCACAGGATGCACATACGCGATCTTCCACGACGCCGGGACTTGCTCCATGGAATTTGAAAGCGCGAAAAGAGGTGTAAGTACCGGACAAAACTCTGGATCACACTGCTTAAGTACCATTGCGGGAGTATACCCGCAGTCGCTAGTCATGTCGACTAATGTACATCCAGGGATTGAAGCTCCCGTCGGACCTTAGACCATATATCACGGGACTAGCCTTTGCGAACCACCGCATACAAAACTATTCTGCCAGTTTTCATACAAGTGAAGGGGGAAACACAAAGACATATAAAATTTCATTGCATTTAAAAATGTATTAATCGACAAACGCGTAATGGCTGTTGTGTGTTAATTTTTATTGTACAGTCAACTACAATGAAATGTACTAGTTTAATCATATAAAATGATGCACTGATGTACAGTGCTCTTATAAAGCCAAAAGACCAAATGGTCATGTGCAATGGCAGAAAACAATGCTTAAGTAAGGCGCATCCTGTGGTTAGATGATCTAAGCGTCGGACATCCCGCTGTGTAAGTTTAACTTCCGGCATGGAAGTTCCGCACCTTGGAACGTCCGGCGGCAAAGCACTCCCATCGCTCATGGTCGAGTCAGAGGCAAGGAGACTACCCGAAAGGTCGACTTTCTCATTGGCACTCTTTTAAGGACATTATTTTATTATTCCCCATTATTAACATGTTAAAATAAGTCGATTATATAAATCCCTATAAAAAATCAATCAATCAATCAATACATATAATAAAATCGTAACAGGTCGCTGTCTGTACATGGAAGATTAATAAGAAAAAATATTATAGGGAGGCTTTATGAACGCAATAGAACCCAAAACAATGATTTTTAGAATTTTTGTCTGTTTGTCTGTATGTCTGTATATCTGTTTGTCTGTACGGTTGTGCACGCTAATCTCAGTAACCGCTCAACAGATTGCAATGCGGTTTTTTTTATTGTGTTGAGGTTTGCTCCAGTTAACATTTAGCGTTTGTTTTATGTAAATCGGTTTAGAAATAAAAGAGTTATAACACTTTTAAGAATCAGATATTTTGAAAATTATAATTGTAGGGGTTTCTTTGAATGTGAGTGAACCTAAACTGTTATTTTATGATACATATACACTTTACAATATTAGAGTGTTTAATGCGTTAAATTTTTTTGTGAAGTTTTGAAAAAAATTAACATAATAATTATGTTGAAATCGGGTCCATTGGATAATGTTGCTGATTCTGATCAAAGTGTTTTCAGGTTTGCGCTATACAAAATTTCATGTTGTATATGGAACGTCAAAATTACGAAATGGAATTATTAAGGGCAAGTTCATAAAACGTAATTATTCTTACTAGACTAGAGGCTAAGTTAGTCACGTGATATATAATTTGTTAATCGTCTATAAAAAAGAGGAAGCTATCAAATTGAATGTTTGTGGTAGGACATAACCTATGTTTCACAAATAAATTATGATTATGATTATTTGCCCAGGCATAACGTTTTCATTTCATTTGAAAATATGTTTGTAAAGAATGTAGTGGACACCAAACTTATTTATCTATTACATTTGTGATTAATTTTATAATATTATTATCTTGTAAAGTAGTTATTTGATATAAGTTTGTTGATATTTTTTGATTGATTTTATTTTTATCTCATAGTATTGTTTTGAGCCCCCTATGAAGAAGTGGTATGTCACAAGTTTGACCTGTATGTACGTGTCTGTCTGTCTGTGGCATCCTAACTGCCCAACGGATAGACCAATTTTGATGCAGTTTTTTTGTGCACAAGCCTAAAATAGTTTTAGTGTTAATTTATGAAGATCATCAGCTTACACCTGGGTGATGAAAATTTTCACAAGGTTCACAGGTCCATTTATAATAATTGGTATACTGCAACATTAATAGTATTTCAATGAAATTGTAAACTGGAAATAGGTAGCTGTCGCAGAAAATAGTTTGCGGGATATAAACCCGGGAATATTTTAATTGTAAATCTTGATAAGGGCATGCTAATTGAAGCTTTATTAATTCCACTTCGTTATTGACCCATTTTATTTTGTAACTGTCTCATGTTTTTTATATTTACAAATACAATTTTTTGAAGTGAAACTTCTTTATCGGCGTTGGAAAAAAAATTGCGTCACGTCACGTCACGTCACGATTTTTGGTTACGCGCCATCTTTGTTCTGTTCCCCACCACGGTGGATTCGAATTAAGAGTACTTTATCCAGGGATAGCATGTCATTTAAGGGTTTTTGGACTTTTGGACTTTTGGGCTTTTGGACTTTTGGACTTTTGGGCTTTTGGACTTTTGGACTTTTGGATGGGACATTGGTACTTTGGGTCTTTGGGACTTTGGAACTTTGAGACTTTGGGACTTTTGAACTTTTGAACTTTTGAACTTTTGAACTTTTGTACTTTTTGACTTTTGGACTTTTGGATGGGACCTTGGTACTTTGGGTCTTTGGGACTTTGGAACTTTGGGACTTTGGGACTTTGGGACTTTGGGACTTTTGGACTTTTGGACTTTTGGACTTTTGGACTTTTGGACTTTTGGACTTTTGGATGGGACCTTGGTACTTTGGGTCTTTGGGACTTTGGAACTTTGGGACTTTGGGACTTTGGGACTTTGGGACTTTTGGACTTTTGGATGGGACCTTGGTACTTTGGGTCTTTGGGACTTTTGGACTTTTGGACTTTTGGACTTTTGGACTTTTGGACTTTTGGACTTTTGGACTTTTGGACTTTTTGGACTTTTAGACTTTTAGACTTTGGGACTTTGGGACTTTGGGACTTTGGGACTTTGGGACTTTGGGACTTTGGCACTTTGGGACTTTGGGACTTTGGGACTTTGGGACTTTGGGACTTTTGGACTTTTGGACTTTTGGATGGGACCTTGGTACTTTGGGTCTTTGGGACTTTGGAACTTTGGGACTTTGGGACTTTGGGACTTTTGGACTTTTGGACTTTTGGACTTTTGGACTTTTGGACTTTTGGACTTTTGGACTTTTTGGACTTTTAGACTTTTAGACTTTGGGACTTTGGGACTTTGGGACTTTGGGACTTTGGGACTTTGGCACTTTGGGACTTTGGGACTTTGGGACTTTGGGACTTTGGGACTTTTGGACTTTTGGATGGGACCTTGGTACTTTGGGTCCTTGGGACTTTGGAACTTTGGGACTTTGGGACTTTGGGACTTTTGGACTTTGGCACTTTGGGACTTTGGGACTTTTGGACTTTTGGTCTTTGGGACTTTTGGACTTTTAGATGGGACCTTGGTACTTTGGGTCTTTGGAACTTTGGGACTTTTGGACTTTTGGCCTTTGGGACTTTGGGACTTTGGGACTTTGGGACTTTGGGACTTTGGGACTTTGGGACTTTGGGACTTTGGGACTTTGGGACTTTGGGACTTTGGGACTTTGGGACTTTGGGACTTTGGGACTTTGAGACTTTGGGACTTTGGGACCTTGAGACCTTGGGACTTTGGGACTTTGGGACTTTTGGACTTTTGGCCTTTAGGACTTTTGGACTTTGGACTTTGGACTTTGGACTTTTGGATTTTTGGACTTTTGGACATTTTGACTTAATTTAAGGTGAGGTGAAAATTAAGTTTATGAAGAAGTTTCACTTCTTACGTGTGTACACTAAGTACACGCAATTTTTTTTATTTAAATTGTATGGCAGTATGTTGTTCATAGTTTTATATTTTTATGTAAAACCAATTAAAAATCGTTAGGATCTAATTATTATTGCGAGCCTTTTTTTTTTTCTTTTTTTTAAGTGAGGGAAAATCCTCATGGATGTTATGCCGGACTCCTACCGGCTAAAAAACCTCACGTAACGCCCAACAGCCTATGGTTGTGAGCCCCGGGTAAGCTCTCGGAAGAATATCCCAGGACTCCCAACAGACCTAAGGCCGCCACCGCGGCCTCGCCTAGGGGGTGGTTCGGGTGCTATCCCGCGTCTTTGGGGGGTTTCGGGTGTTATCCCGCTTCTAAGGGGGGGCGTACGTGAGTTCCTCACGTCACGCTGCCGTCATGGGCCTGCTTCTGTAAGGACGGTGAGCGGCTCTCTCATCGTCCTCAGACCCCCGGTCATGGAGGCCGATAGTCCTCGGCGAAGACACGTCGGCGGCGCCCAGGCCGCCGACTGCGGAACTCGGGTGGGAGAGTTCTCTCCCGTACCCGCCCCGCCGCTTCCTTCACGAGCATGACCTGTTCGCAGAAAGAGGCGGCGCAATCCCACTTACTCCCGCTGGAGATCATGGCTCGCACCATGGTCTCGAGCGAGAGAGTGTCCACGTCCAGACCCACTAGGAGAGATAGGCCCCGACAATTTGACGGAGGTAGGGAGGCACTCCATAGTAGATAAGCGCCTTCCTAACGCAGCTCCAGGGCAAGGTGTTGAAGGCGTTGGCGATGTCAAGAGATACCGCCACCACCACCTCACCCTGTGAGACTGCTTCCTCCGTCAGGCCTCTAATGCGCATGATCGCGTCCACGGTGGAGTGCCACGATCGGCCGGTACCCTGATGGGGAGCTTGCCGGCCGCCCCGCGTTTCGGATCAAGACCAGTTTCCCCGTCTTCCAGACCTTGGGAAACTGGCCTTTTTCGAGGCATGCGCTAAAAAGACCTATAAGTCGAGGCCCAAGCTCCCCGTGAGCCAGGACCCACGCTTGGCCTGGAATGCCGTCGGGTCCAGGGGCGGTGTTTTTGCGGGATTTGAGCCGCAGTACAGCCGCCCCTAACTCACCCTCGGTGACTACGGGCACGTCGTTCTCGCTGCCTTCCGCGTTGGGTGCCTGAGACGGAGCCATGCGCGGAGGAATGTGTTCCTCCGCTCTCGTCGGGAACAAGGAGTCCAGGACCCCCTCCAGCCGCTCCGGCTGGAGACTCTGGGTCAGTGGGGGCGCCTTAGGGCGCAATTTTCCCCTTACCATAAGGTACGGGCGCCCCCACGGGTTCCGCTCCAGAGTCTCCATAAGCTCCTCGCGGCCCAACTTTTTGGACCGCTTGATGGCCGTCTGGAGGGCCCTCTTGGCCTCCTTGTACCCATCGTAGAGCTGCGAGCCTTAAAATAGTTTAATTGCGTTTGCGGCTAAAAATAACGAGTCTGTTTTACCCCAAAGTTACAAAGTAGAAGTACTGTAAGTCTTGTTCATTAAAAGATGTTAGACGAATGTATTTGATGAGTAAAGTTAGAATTTAAGATTATTTTTTCAAAAAACCCTCTGATTTTATTTCATTTTAAGAAATCAGTTGTCTGTAAAGTCGGTATACTGACGATGGTCTGACGAGACTGAACGTGACAACATAGCCTTAAATAGAACGCCTCAGAGAGAGGTAACGCCGCATACGTCATGTTTTTTCGTGCTTGCAGCCGGCTCCATTGAATTATAAGACGCTGTCACGTCAAAAAGTTACAAAATGGAGCCAAAATCCTTATTCCTGTATCATAAAACTATATTTTTCTCTGAAAGTAGTGCTATTTTAGATTTCCCGTTACGAATATAATACAATTTGATTGTATGTGTACCCAAAATTATGTTTATTATCAGTTTATTTCGCAACCACGACATTTTTTTAGGAAAACGCCCAGTTGCTTTATACCACTCAAGGGGTCCCGACACGATCAATTGGCAATTGTCAAGCACGTAGAATATCATGTGCACGTACGCACGCGAAGAAATCACGCACACTGAAGCAACTTCCATTTATATTTAACGTGCTTGACAATGGCAAGGCATGGTCGTGTCGGGAGCCCATAAGATGGCAGACCACTTCAGACAAGCATAGTTTGCCCTGTACCGAGTTAAATAGACGAAGTTCAGTTGAGGTGGAGTCCAAGAGAAGGACATAGGCTACTTTTTAACTGACTGCGCAAAAGGAGGGTAATGATTTTACTCGATAATGACTTCTACGCGAACGAAGCCGCGGGGTACAGCTAGTTATAGATAGTTTTGGTGGTTAATTGGCTCCCGACACGATCATGCCTTGCAATTCTCAATCACGTTAAGTATGAATGAAAGTGCTTTAAAGTGCGTGATTTCTTTGCATGGGTGTGTGCATCGACCTTAGACCATATATCACGGGACTAGCCTTTGCGAACCACCGCATACAAAAATATTCTGCCAGTTTTCATACAAGTGAAGGGGGAAACACAAAGACATATAAAATTTCATTGCATTTAAAAATGTATTAATCGACAAACGCGTAATGGCTGTTGTGTGTTAATTTTTATTGTACAGTCAACTACAATGAAATGTACTAGTTTAATCATATAAAATGATGTACTGATGTACAGTGCTTTTATAAAGCCAAAAGACCAAATGGTGATGTGCAATGGCAGAAAACAATGCTTAAGTAAGGCGCATCCTGTGGTTAGATGATCTAAGGCATCGACGTATATGTACTCATGATATTTTACGTGCTTGACAATTGCCAATTGATCGTGTCAGGACCACTATATGGTATAAAACTTTGATAATCATCGTGCATCGTAGACAATAGAGTGGCGCGCTCATTTTTACAAGTTTCTCTATGGTTTGGGTACTCTATCACTCTACTTTACGTTGTTTGTCTGTGGTTGGCGTCTTTCCGCAACGAGACTTGCGTTGCGAGAGAAACCTTTCATTTTTTCAAAGATTTTGGATCATTTTGTTTGATCCTTTTTAATGGCAGCGGCGTTACGCAGTTGAATGTGAAATTGGGTTCAAATATGAGTGATTATTCTTCTATGGCTACGCTTCAAAACAATAGCCAAACGGGGGGATTTGCGGCTGCTTTGGAACGTGCTAAATTGGTAAGCGTAAATTCTCGTTACAAATTCGCGTGTATTGGTATTTTTACGTGATTTTTACCGTTAATGTTTTGTGTTTACTCTTTCAACGTAGATGTGGTTACCCATTTTTTAACATAAAGAGTGTTTTGTACAAATAGTTAACTTGATCATGTAAGAAAGATCGGTAACACAATGAAATACAACTGCTATTATAACCTACTTAGTGATTGTGATTCTGCAGTACTGGCTCATGGTATTTCATAACGTTTTGTTGACCCATGGTGTCTGTACGCACTAGAATCATATGTTTTCAATTTGTACAAACAATGGTGGTTACTACTTTGTCAAACAAGTTTTAGCCGCCAATTTTGCTGTATCGTATTCAAGTTAATAATGTTTAGTGTGACATGTGAAATATCGAGCATAACTAGCAGAAATTACTTGTAAGTAAATTTCGAGTAGGCTAATAAATTTCTATGGCCAAATGCTATGTAAATGAAACACTTTAACAACTGCCTTCTTTGTTACTTCAATAACATTAGTGTATTTAATTGATTTTGTTCATAATGATCATGTACAAATACAACCTAGATTACTTGTTCTATTCCACTGATCATTCAGAAGACACTACAACAGTTTATCAGTGATATTATACAAATTATAACCTTAAGCAACAGTGCGTGCTTATTGTAAACAAAATTACAATTTGAGTCATAAAACTTGTTTTTTACAAACACTATGCTACTACTAAAACTCAAGACTATGATTTAAAATAATAAAATAAGTTAATTTTATTTATTTCATTTATGTCAAAAAAAAATCATGAAACAGCAGTAACAGATAGAGAATATAGTACAAAGGCACTACTTATTTCAATAGAAATCTCTTCCAGTAGGCCTTTTTTATTGATAATATGACTTCATCATGCATAATGGGCATTATACAATATTTCTGTGTTCAAATGAAACAGAATCTTGTGTTTTTTTACATATTACAAAGTTGAATATTTTAATTATACAGGTTGCTGCTAAGCTTGAGGTTGGTGGCAGTAAGAGGCCTCTAGAGGAAGGTCCTGAACCGAATGCAAAGAAATTGGCTTCAATAGATTCTGGTTATCAACAGCAACAAATGAGGTGAGGTTTTGTAATATTATTTAAATATCATAGCATATAATTAGTCTAAGAAAACCTAAACATGCTAATGGAAGTATGCACTTTATTAACTAATAGTAAAGATAATATATAATAGTATTACATCAATCAAATTAATCAAAACAGCCTATATCAGTCCACTGCTGGACATAGGCCTCTCCCAAATTACACCACAACACACGGTCCTGCGCCTTCCGTCATTGGTCCATCTAACGGGGGGTCCTCCTACCCCACGCATACCAAGTCGCATAGTATTACATACAGATAGGCAACTCTCTTCCCCTCACTGACCAAGCTTCGCCGCCCCTGCCAGTCCCGCCACAGCTGTTATATAGTTGGTGGGTGTTTTGAGGGAATATTTACTTAACCTAATTCAAATTCTGTACGAACATACAACAAATAATTTGTATGAAGTTTCCCCCTCCCTTGTTTAGTAGTCCTAAAGAGATATTATAAATCTGTTACTAGTGACAATTGTATACAGTTATCCTATAACTTTTAACAGTATTAGTGAAGCCTAAATATATTCAAATGTATTTGTTTTTCTGCTTCTGCTGAGACTGATGCATAAAACATTTGTAATATTGAAGTTTTCTACTATGAACAACAGCATTTCCTGTGTGTTTATACTAAACTTTCCTATTAAATTGTATAATGTAAAGTTCGCTAAGATAATCTTACCCGCTTAACTCGAACTATAAAAACCTGGATGACCTGCCCACACACATGTTTCCCTCATCTTACAATCCCGGGTTCGTCAAGAAGAGCGTCAAGAGGCACATCACAGGGCCGCCAACTTGAGGACCACTGTCAGAAGTCTTGTGGACTGTGAGAGTGGCCCCCAATCGCTAGATGCGCCACTACTATCCATCAGGCTGGCGACGTCAATTTGGCGAGCTAAATACAAAGAAGAGAAACAAATAACTACATACCTGCCTTGATTAATATTGTTTTTAAAGAGAACAAGACGCTTATCTCAGATTAGGTGTACCATTATAGTCTTTCATAATATTCAAAACTATTAGATCTTCTAGAAGCTTCAGATCAGTAGCAGTCATCAGTGTGAAAATTATCAGTTCCAAATTAAATAATGTGTAGGATCCCTAATTTGTTGTAAAGTCACAGGGCGGAAACTCCAGCTTGAATGCGTGTAATGAATAAAATGTAAGCAATTGTCCGTCAACGCGCACGTCAACTCTACTGACAGCTGTGGCGCGACAGGGAGTTGCCGATCTGTATGTAATACTATTATATTATCTTTGGCAAAGTGTAACAAATAAATACAAATTTACCTAAAATCATGTTGAATGGCTCCTAATGTACTCCAAAACTTTACATATTTTAACCAATTATCACTTTCTTTTTAATGTGTGTTTTAATGACGCAGCTAAAATAGTTAGTTGCTTTATAAAAATATTTACATAAAAAGTAATATTGGTTGACTTTAATTAGAATTATTTTTCCCATCACCTGAAAAATGCTCTATAAATACAAAGAAAAGCGTTCCTGCATGTGTGCAGTCCCAAATTATTGTAGGTGTCATTTTGTAAAGTCAGTTAATTTAACAAGAAGCCGTGAGACGGTCTCACCCGACTGCCCCTCTAACGTTTATTGTGAAACTTCAATCCGATTGACGTTGTCATTTTTGTTTTATTTCAAACTTTCAACAGATGATCCACTTGACCTAGTGACGTAATTGAATGCAACAGAGTCACCGACTTATGACTATTTTATAGAGAGGGGCTAAAATGCATAATTTAATTGATTTTTAATATAACCTTTTGTGTGTAACAGTGCATCAGCGGCAGTAGTACCTGGTGGGCGGGGACCACCATCCTTAGGAGGTGGTCCTCCTTCTATTCCTGGTGGCCCTCCCAGTCTGATGCCAGACCAAGCTCTTAATGAATACATCCGTGTCCCGGACAAGATGGTTGGACTTAGTAAGTTGTTACAATTAGTATACTCTGTTGTTCATTGGTTTAGATGTTTAGATCGTTCCTCTGGCGAACTATAAACACATGGAACGACCTGCCCGCACACGTGTTTCCCTCATCTTACAATCCCGGGTTCTTCAAGAGGAGCGTGAAGAGGCACATCACAGGGCCGCCAACTTGAGGACCACTGTCAGAAGTGGCCCCCAATCGCTAGATGCGCCACGGCTTTCCATCAGGCTGGTGGCGACGTCAATTTGGCGAGCTAAATATAAAAAAAAAAGTAACAAACTCATACACTAGCACATTTTTGTCGTTAGTGGGTCTATACAGAAGATGGTATCCAATAAAATGGAATGTTGTGAATTGACAGAAAAGGTGGTATGACGAGTTGCGAAAGTGTCGTGTCACGAAAATGACAAGTCACCAAAGTGACATATCACGAAAGTGACAAGTCACGGAAATTACGAGTTGCTCCAATATTTGACTTCGCATGTACGACGATTTGCAAGTAATCCTATTTGTTAAATTTAAATTAGTACAGTATATCATGACTCGCTATATAAGGTTGTGTTACCACAGTAATCGGCCGTGGCGGTGAACAGATAACCCGTTTACAAGCAGAGTCGGGTTGTAAGATACAGATGGCACCAGACTCGGGCGGTCAGCCTGACAGACTTTGTACACTCACTGGATCACGGGAGGCGATACTGAGAGCTAAGTATGTTGGATAAAATATCTTTGCTTTTATATTGGGTGTAACAAAACTACCTGTTCAAATTTCGTCACGTGACGTGGCATCAGTCAAGAAACATTACAAAAATGAAGAAAAAAAAATCACATGAATACTTTAACCGTAAATCCGTTTTAAAGGTCCTATAAATTTTCATTATCACCCTTTCTATCGCTACTGAGCGGTAGTAGAAAGCGACAACGACAGCCAGACGGGTGCTCCGTGTTTGTTTTGCCACAGCGACCATGCTACCTCGAATTGCCGCGGTAAAAAACGGATTCTTAATTTGCGACAATTTTTTTTTTTTAAATAAAAAATTAACCCCTTTTTTTATTAAATATTGGTATTTGATTTCCGATGCCAAGTCATCTCATGAAATTTGGAGAGGTAATTTTATTACACCCAGTATAATGTAGCTGGATGCCATAGTTTTACTACAGAAGCAGTTAAAGCCTTTAATTCATCTCTCCCCATTTTCCTATAGTTCCTAATATGTTTTAAGTTAAAAAAAAAATGGAAATGTAAGTACTACTTGATCAAGCGCAGTAGACGATTCAAATCTAATGAAAAATCTGTATAATCTATAAGTTTTTTTTTATCCAGAACTAAATTTACGAAAATGGATACATGAGGTCGGTTTGCATCCTTGCGGAAGGTACTAAGGCGATTCCGGTACCTAAGTTAGGGTGCAGGCGGCAAGGGCCATTCCACGTTGGTCTAGCACGCTCAAGTAGTACATTCAGTATCAAAGGAACGTTTATTTCACAATAATATGTATTGAGGCCCTTGTTAAACGTCAAGGATACAAAACAAAGGTATTAATAACTAGTGGACGTCACGCGGTTTCACCCGCGTAGTTCCCGTTCCCGTGGGAATACGGGAATAAAATTAGTCTATGTTTACCGCAAAGAGTGTAACTTCCCAACAGTGAATAAATTTTTCAAATCGGTCCTGTAGTTCCGGAGCCTATTCGATGCAAACAAACAAGGTGGTTCAGTTTGAAGCTCATCAAACAAAGTAAGTACTTACTTGCTTTATTTACACGACTTTAGCAGGGCCGGCAGCGCGAGTGTAACTCTGTAGGCTAAAGAGACCACCTTCATCAGGTGAGCTGTAGAGTCGTCTGCCAACAACTAAATACTCGTAAGTGGAATATTAAAATAACAAATTATCAAAACGGAAATTCACCTCAGTAGAGCGCCCGATCGGATTCCTAAAAACACCTATTCAGTGTGGAGCTTGCATCATAGCTCCATACTGTACCTATAGATGTTTAAGGGCTCTGTACCCAAAGGGACCTTATCACCTACATTTTGCTGTCGGTCTGTCTGCTTCGAGACTGTATCTGAGACTGTGGTAGCTAGAACCTCTTCGCGACAAGAGAGACTTTGCCTCCTTATGCGTGTTCTACCTCCTGTACAATGGTATGTGCTCTGAGGAATTGTTTGACATGATGCCAACGGCTACGTTCTATAATCTCACCGCTCGCCATAGACTGGGATTTCATCCTCACACCCTACGTCCGGAGCGTTCGAGCACGGTTAGATCCGATAGGGGTTTTCTTCCGCGCACGCTTAGGTTGTGGAATGATCTTCCTGTCTCGGTTTTCCCAAACGCCTACCTACAGTATGGGGTTCTTCAAAAGGGGTCTAAGAAGGTTCTGACAGGGTCGGCAGCGCGAGTGTGGCGCCTCTGGTGTTGCAAACGTTCATAGGCTGCGGTGACCACCAGTCCTTCTGGTGGGCCGTATGCTTGTCTGCCACCTTAGTGGTATATAAAAAAAAAATATAAACCTGAAATTTTCACAGATGATGTGTTTCTGTTGCAGCTATATCTACAACTAATTCTATAAAATAAATATTGATAATATTTTAGGAGGCTTCCATACAATAAGCGTAATATTTTGCCGGTCTTCTTTAGGTGCGGAACCCGCCATGGGGGCCGCCCCTGGCCCCCCTACGGCCTTCACTGCCTCAAATAATATCTACCTAGTCTTAGTGTGTCCGTAATTTGTGGCTCAAGCCGCACCTTCCATGTTGAATCGAATACCGTTTTTTTTTTCTTTATCGTGGGGCAATCCCTCATGGATGCTATGGCCTTACTGACTAAAACCACACGTGCCCTCTCACGGCCTGCGGTCGGGAGCCCCGGGTAAGCCATCGGAAGAATGTCCCAGGATTCCCGACAGACTTTGGCTACTGATGCGGCCTCATCTGGGATGTTCGGGTATTCCGCTTCTTGGGGTCTGTGGCGTGAGAGCGAACAGTGCTCCCGCCAACCTCAGGCCCCCGGTAATTAAAGCCGATAGTCTTGGACGAAGACAAATCTACGGTGGCCTTGCCGCAGACTGCGGAACTCTGGTGGGAGAGTTTCTTCCGTTCTCTCCCCGCCGCCTCCTTACAAGCATGACCTACTCGACAAAAAGACGCAACATGGCTGGCACCTTGGTCTCCACCGAAAGAATGCCCACGTCCAATCAATTATGTTGGATTCCGTAGGCGGCCGCTTCCGAGGTCCATGAAAGCAAAGAGCCTCGAATTTGTGTAGGGCTACCTCCAGACCCAGCCGCCTTCTTCGCCTCACGCCGTGAGTAAATCATGGCGTGGCCTTTAGGGCTGCGTCTCAGTGCGTTGCTCTCGCGCCGTAACTAGGGTGTGGTCAGCATATCATGTTACGCCTAAGACACCTTGAACAACGTACCACGCAGCACTCAATCGTAACAGATGTTCTTCAGATGCGGTTCTGATCCCTATGGAACACCGCAGTTTACCTCTTGCCCCCACACGGCCAAGCCAGCTCAGGAAAAGTATGGTTCTGTTGAAAAGATAAGCCCCGACAGTTCGACGAAGGTAGGGCGGCACTCCATGATAAGCAGGCGCCTCCCAAAAGCAGCTCCACGGCAAGGTGCACGCTTGGTTATGTCCGCGGTGGAGCGCTCCTGACGGAAAGCAAACCGTTTATCCACCAGATCTGGGCCCACGAATGTGAGGTGCGTGACGAGGGTCTCTGCAATTATATACTCAAAGAGCTTATACACCTCGTTGTACGGCCGATACCCGAACGGTGAGTCCGTCGGCCGCCCCACCGATCAGAACCAGTTTCCCCGTCTTCCAGGTTCCCCGTCTTCCAGGCCTTATGAAACTTATTTCGAGGCATGCGCTAAACAGCCCTAGTTGGCGCCCAAGTTAGTCGAGAGCCAGGACCAGGACCCACGCTCTGTCTGGAATGCCGTCGGGTCCGGAGGCTTTTGAGGTATTTAAGTCGCAGCACAGCCGCCCCTAACTCACCCTAGGTGATTTGTCGCGTGGGACGCTTAAGACTCCTGAGGAGCTATATGCGGAGGAATATGTTCCTCCGCATAATAAGAGTGTGATCTTTTGGCGACAGTTTCAGTGAAGGCTCTATGTGTCGCGAGCGGCTCTTGGCGCCTCCTAACACCCGGCGCCTTTGTGCACTGCACTCCCGCACTATAGGTTAAGCCGCCCGCCCCTGTGGGAACCCTCTGTTCGCGAAGCCGACTCGCGTTTGGCCGATTTTTTGTAAGACCATTTTCTATGGCCAGTTGCTGTTATTGGGTGACAAATTCTGCAGGGGTCAAGATTTTTTCCAAAACTACATGGGTTGCATTGCGTTGAAGTGGAGAAAAGCGGGCGTCGCCGCTGTATGAATTTTCAATAATAGTGCATTTCCGAGTTTTTGTGTATCAAGAAAAATTCTAAATCTATGGTATCAACGAACGGTGAATTACAAAATTTCGAAACAAGACTTGGCTGTATAAGTAACCGAAGCTAGTAAAAAAAAAAATGGCATCGCTTCGCGCGGCATAAAGCCATAACCAAAAATAGAATAGAAATGTCAAACTATTAAAAACAAAAAAATATTGTGACAGCTAGCATTTTTTCCTGTGTGTTTCAGTTACGATTTAGCGACTTTCTGTAAAAGCTACTCAAAAAGTGTTTAAAACAAGCTAAATATTGTTTGCGGCAAATGATCATTAGTCATATTATGAAAATACAGTCGAACTTACAATATATTAAACAGTGGGAACTTACAAAATAATAAATGTAATGTATCGATGTCAATGTTAATATTATTGATTTTTTAACTATTTTGATAAGAAACTCGTTTACTTTATGCGTAACCTTCTCTCAACAATTAGAAAATGAATGAACTAAAACCCAAAATAGGCAATTTACTATAAAAAAGTTGCGAAGATCCATATCTCAGAAGCGGTAATATTTGAGGTTATGATGTTTACATAGATGGCATTTACATAGGCCCTTTGCTTTGCGCACGCTTCACTCAGCTTCGGGTGCTTGTATTGGAAAATAATATGAGCACTTAGCCAATACCCATAATCCCTCAGAAATACTTTTTATCTATCTTAATAATCAGTACCCCTGTACTGTAGTAAGTATCTGGTTGATGTTGTGGAGGACAACAGGTATCTTGAAGAAATGTTAGGTGAAAATGTGAACCCTCCTAGGTAATTACTTTGGATGCAACTTGGATATGCACTTGTCTAAGTCGATCACTATGATCTGTGACTACTATAAAGCTCGCTTTTTTTATTCTTGAAGTGAATTATTTTTAATACATTGTGAAGTTTCACTTCTACCATGTATGAACTTATATTCGAGTTTTTTTATTAAATGCAACACTTGTTACCAGGGAGCTAGTAAACCAGATAGTGAACCATCGCGGCCGAGAGAACGCCCCTCAGCATCAGGACAGTCCTGGTAGTGGTGGTAATGGTGGAGGTGGCGGCGGCGGCGGCGGTGGTGGTGGAATGCCTCCCATGTCCAGAGGAGGTGGAGGCGGCCTTGGAGGTGGAGGCTTAGGAGGTGGTGCTATCACGGTGAGAACTTGATCAGATTTGATAAGATGATTTTTTATAAGTTTGCTTGTTTTTCTATGTATATCACATTTCTTTATGTTTTTATGTTCAACATGTTTATCTAGAAACTTGTTGAATATTTCTGT
Source organism: Miltochrista miniata (assembly GCA_933228765.1). NCBI lineage: Eukaryota > Metazoa > Arthropoda > Insecta > Lepidoptera > Erebidae > Miltochrista > Miltochrista miniata. The sequence goes on from OW121769.1 coordinate 13,520,399, forward strand.
TTTTTAATTTTTTTGTGTAAATTGAATATAAACTGAAATGTGGCTAATACTGTGAAATACAATCAAATTTTGTACCCTGGGTACAAGTTCCTGTGGAAAATGGTTATGGTAAAAATTAATCACCCAAGGGAGCCATTGTATTTAGTAATTCTAGAAATTTCAATGTATGGTGCGATGTGTATAATTTGATGAGAATTGCTGTACAACTGGAGCTCGCTGTAACATATTGCCATAATGTATAAAATTTTAACAAATATTGAACCATTTTTTACTTCACAGGACGAAATAATATTACCTGGTCCCAAAGTCGGCCTTATAATCGGCAAAAGCGGCAAGACTATCAAGCAACTACAAGAACAGTCTGGCGCCAAAATGGTGGTCATTCAAGATGGACCCAACACGGAATATGTAAGTTATATTAAAATATATAATTACTAGATGATGCTCGCGGCTTCGCCCGCGTTAAATTCGGTACCCGTTCCCGCTTCCCGTGGGAACATATTCCCGGGATGAAATGTAGCCTATGTGTTATTCCAGATTATAAGCTATCTCTATGCCAAATTAGAGCCCAATCTGTTCAGCCGTTAGAGTGTGATCGAGTAACAAACATCCAAACATCTAAACATCCAAACATCTTCACAAACTTTCACATTTATAACATTAGTAGGAGTAGGATGATCCTTGTGTTATTGTGACCGCCTTTGATTAGGTGCATACTTGCCTGCTCTCTTAGTGAAATAAAGACATTTTGAATGCAACAACACAGCTCTTTTTCTAATTGTATTAAAACCTTGCATAGGGAGAAAGTTGCCGGTGTCTGTCACACAGTTTATAATATCAGACACCGTAGTTAGGCCTATCATTCTGAATGTCTACCTCACTCACCTTGTGTGTTTAGTTTGTAAGATAGAAATATTGTACCATCTGTTTTTTTAAAATGAAAATAAATTGAAATTGAATTGAATTGAAATCATTCTATTAGTCTAATTAAGTATAACTTCTTATGTGTCGTATTATACATACATTATTAAATATTCAGTTATCTTATCTACATGTTTTTTTAATCCATCTAAACAGGAAAAGCCGCTGCGTATATCAGGCGACCCGTCAAAAGTGGAACATGCAAAACAGTTAGTCTACGAACTGTTGGCTGAAAAAGACATGGGTGGTGGCGGTGGTGGTGGGGGCGGTGGACCAAGGCCCCCGTACGATGATGGTTACCCATCACAAGACCAGGGCAATGGACTCGCTACCAACTCATCAGAGGTAAGTGTTCTGAAGAGCTCTTTATCTTAACAAAAGCCATAGGTGGGGGTGGCTTCAGTTTTGATGCAAACCATTTCACTGTCATAGTACTAAACGTTCAGTCAGTACATTTAAGCATTTTAGATATTTCTCGGCCAAAGGTTGATATTTAGAGATAATGCTATTCATTTATAGCCTTGGTTCTAAGGTTGGGGATCCGGGGTCTGAAGTCAGGAATTGAGGTTCGAGAGTCCAGGGTCTGCAGTTTAGGGTCTGGAGTCTAGGTCGATGCACCTCGGTCTGGGGTCCGAGTTTTGGATCAGGATCAGGGCACCAGAGTCAAGGGTCCTTGCTCTAAGGTCCAGAGCTCTAGGGTTGAAGATTCAGGGCAATACATTCAAGATGAGAACTCTTGCTACTCGAAATAAGTCAATAGTCGATTGAAAACAAAATTTCTTCTAATTCTAATGAAATTAATCTGAATTCTTACATTTAGGTACTAGTACCAAAAGCGGCCGTGGGCATAGTGATAGGTCGCGGCGGTGAAATGATCAAGAAAATACAGGCGGAGACAGGCGCCAGAGTACAGTTCCACCAAGAGAGAGATGATGGGCCATGTGACAAGAGGTAAGCCTTCTTAAATCGTTATTATCTAGACAGATAATAAAATTGATGTGTCTTTAACCCTTAGCCACCTAACGTGTATTCTAGTAACACATCCACCTAACGTCGTTCACCGCTTGCCTATAAGTACTAATAGGAAGGTAAAAAGCTCAAAAACTGCTGTAAATCAAAACTACATTATATTTTTCAATTGTTTTTATTCAAATTGTTTTAATAAACTCTTCAAATTAACACTTTTACTTTTTACTATCGTTATTAAAAGTTGACTTAAGTTAATTAAGATGAGATCTAAAACTGGAGAGGGAGGGGAAAAAGTACACAGAGTCACAGGCTTGTGGCACGCGTAGTAACGGAAATTTTTTTAAAAATATAACGAATGGAGTCACTGTGACCGACGCTAGGTGGTTAAGGGTTAATTCCCAAATTACAGCAATTTTACGAATACTGAATGTATACAAGGTACAACAAAAATCGAATTCACACCAAAAAAGTGGTGTGTACATTGAATATATAATTTGTAAAACAGAAATACGAATTGTATAACAAAAATACTAACTTGCACTGTAAATTGTACAATCTTATAACGGAATGGGTTAGGTTAGGTTAGACTTTTATTTTTTTGATCAATAAAATTTAATTTGTGTGGTGAGGAGGTTTATAAACAATGTTCCTAAAAGTATACTAGGCGATGGTTTTCCTTAAAAAAGTTTTAATATTTTTGTTGAACTAAGGAATTGTTAGTTATACTATTTTGATAATAGTTATTCGTTAAGTAAAACTGTTCTGCAAATACCATTAAACAGTATAATGAATTTGATTTATTTTGTGTGCATAATTAGTGTGCAAGTCAGTATTTTTGCAACACATTATGCACTTTTTGCTTATTCACTTGTACTTTATTCCACAATTTTTATTATTATTACATATAACCTGACCGGTTTCATTATATGTAATAATAATAAAAATTGTGGAATAAAGTACAAGTGAATAAGCAAAAAGTGCATAATGTGTTACAAGAAATTCCACCAAGTGCCAACAATCAAGAGTATAAATGATATCAGTATTTTTGGTTTAACTTTGAAATATTTAGTTCAGAGATAGGGAATATACAGATATTGATTTAAATACATTCCGAAGAAAAATAGGGAACGCTCAAAAATGTAAAATCTAAATGGCCTGACATAGTAGTAGATCTATGCCCCACTTGCATTTCTTTGTATTAGCTCCATTGTTCAGTTATCCCATATTATAAGCTAGCCGGGAACAATGTCGATATCCTATTATTAATTTGTAACATCTTTCCACAGATGTTATCTACAAGGCAAGCCCCATCAAGTAGAACAAGCAAGACAAATGATTGAAGATCTCATCACTAGTGTAAATGTAAGTAATTTTACTTATTCTCAAGTTACTAAGAATACCATAGTATGCTAAGATACTAGTGCAAAAACATAGTTCGTAGAGTCAATTGGATAAGCTTTGATGACACATAGCGACTTTACATTTACAAGCTACAAGCCAACGAGTTCACAAGTAGCTTGTAAGCTGGCTCTGTGTCATGAAGGCTTTACCTTTTTTTTTTAAACGCTAAGTGTGATTGCTTTTATTTAATGAAAAAAGTTACTACTATTTGAGGCATGTTCGGGAAGAAATAAAAAAATAAAATAAAATATTCACGGACATTTCACACAACGCTATCTGATCCCAAAAGTAAGCTAGGAATAACCTGCTTGTGTTATGGGTATCAGACCATGGATATTAATACTTATATACTTTTAAATACATACATATTATACATAGAAACACCCAGACCACAGTATAAATATATGTTGTTTAACCAGTATTGTAGCTCCCTACAAACGGACGAAGCGCAGGCTATACCGAAAACGAGAATCGTATCTCGTTTTCGGCATGCCTTTCAGCAAGCAAGCAGCGTCCGCAGTCGCGATTGTGCCGAGTAGACGAATGGAAGGTGTGTCGTTTTTTAAATAGTAACCGCGCGTGTTTTATTTACTAAAAATATTTAATATGACATATAATATTAAATATTTTTAGTGCAATATTTTTAGCAACTAGTGTCTATTGTGCTTGTTTTGGTTGCATGAATTCGTCAATAACGCACCCAGATATAACGTTTTTTAGATTACCTGGAAACTCCGAAAGTTAAGACTATAAATTGATTTTACTTAAGTACTAATTGGTACTATACCAATAGTTGACTAAAGTTAAACAAAGTGATTGACACGAGTGAGCTAGGTTTTTACATGAAGTAGGTATGTTTGTGTTTGCTTGCTCAGTCAGTGAACGGTGCGATCCAATATAGTACAATATCTAAAAAAAAAACTAGTTCAGAACTCTAGTACGTGTAGGTAGTATCTATATTTAGTTCCGTTGTCAGTTCGTAGTTATTTAATTGAGAGCAATGATTTAGGTATGTTTTAAGAGTATTCATTTCTTTGTGGATGACCGATGTTCGGTACACTTAGCACCGTATGACTGCCTCTGTGGCGCGGTCGGTATTGATACCGCCTGCAGCGCTGGAGGTCGTGGGTTCGATTCCCACCCGAGACAAATATTTGTGTGACCCATAAATGTTTGTCTCAAGAGTCTGGTTGTTTCTATGTATGATATGTATGTATTTAAAAAGTATATTAGTATTAATATCCGTGGTCTGATACCCATAACACAAGCAGGTTATTCCTAGCTTACTTTGGGATCAGATAGCGTTGTGTGAAAATGCCCGTGGTTATTTATTTATTTATAAAAAAAAATTACAGCATTTTTGTTACCTTTCATTTTTATTACACGCATAGAGACAAATATGAACTTCCAAAGTTTAACACAACTTGACAATGTACGAAAAGTACTAGTGTACTAGAGACTGACTAGTACTTTCAAATCGAAAAATAGTTTTAATTTTGTAAATCAAAAATTTAACGCAATGATTATAAAGACTAGAATTCCGTGATTCTATCACTGACGAAACATGTGGTGAGCCGATTATTATTGTCTACGCTGCTTACTCGTTTTCAAATTTCTGCACCCGTCTCACTCAATCGTTAGTAGATAACGGGCGCTGCGCCGCCACGCCGCCACCCCGCGCCGCCAACCGTTGCGGGGATATTATATTATTACTCACAAAGTATTTTTTTGTTTAAATAAAAAAGGTACATATTTACTCGAAATGAAAGCCGGTTGTCAGTAAAACAACAATCCTTAATACAAATTGAAGGCCTTGTGGGCGGATTGAAAAAATCAGCTGCATTAGGGCTTAGGCTCACTATCTCGCCCTTGGCACACCTCCGCCGCGAAACCAGAACAGCGGAACCGCTGAATGAATTCCGCTGTGATCAAGTGTGGATTGAACAGCGGAACTGGGCAACGGAACCTGACACGAGTTAGTCGATGTGACGCTATCGCAATTTTATCATATTATTTTTATTATCTGGATGACTTAATAAATACGTAAAGGGTCTATTTCTGATGGCTTGAAGTAGTTTTTCCGTGAACTTCACGTCCATTTACTGAAAAAATATTAGTTTCGCCGTTCCGCTCTGTATATCTGTCAATTTTGACAAACCGGCGCGTAGACAACGCGGCACCGCAATAACAAGGCGGCCGAAGCGCGGAGGTTTGACTGGCGTAGGAGCAGATTGGCGAAACCGTGCGGTGAAAGAGATAGAAGATAGTTAAATCTATGCATTAGAACAGGCGGTTTCGCTAGTGTTCCGCTCCTCCTACATGTGACAGAACTTGGCGGAATTATTGCGGTTCCGCTATCATGGTTTCGCGGCGGAGGTGTGCTAAGGGCGTCTATTACGCGTACGTAAAACTATAAGGTAAAATGTGGGCGTATACTATGCCTCTGCCTACACCTTCAGGGATAAAGGCGTGACTATATGAATGTATGTATGTACATATTTACAATCGAAATACTAAATAGAAAGTCAAAGTAGGTACATATTATTAAAAAGCTGTAGGTGGGTAGCCCTATCGCATGCTTACGTACCGCGCGGCTGTAGGCATTTATTTCTAAAATCCGGCCGAGTCAAACTACAGTATACAGTGCCCAGACTCTTGACAAAAACATTTATGGGTCACACAAATATTTGTACGACCTACAGCGTCGCAGGCGGTATCACTACCGACTGCGACACAGAGTCAGCTTACGAGCTACTTCTGAACTTGTTGGCTTGTAGCTTGTAAATATAGTCATTGACTCTGCGAAGGCTTTACCTTTCTAAATGTGATTGCTTTTATCTGAAACAAGCTGAAATTTGGTTCCCGTTCCCGCTTCCCGTGGGAACATTTTCCCGGGATAAAAGTAGCCTATGTGTTATTCCGGACTATACTCTATCCCTGTACCAAATTTTAGCTAGGTCCATTCAGCCGTTAGAGCGTGATTGAGTAACAAACATCCGAACATCTTGACAAACTTTCTCATTTATAATATTGTAGGATTTTATTTTATGAGAAAAAGTTACTACTATTTGAAGCATGTTTGTGAAAAAAACTCTCCCAGCAGTGGGTAAATTCATTTTTTTTACTGTAGAAATTCTACATGGATGCTGTGCTGGACTCCTACCTACTAAAACCACATGATGCCTTACAACTGTCGACCTGGAGTCCCGCGTAAATCCTCGGAAGGATGCCCCAGTATGCAGTGAACCGCAGTAGCCTGATTTGATTGATAATAAATAAGTTTAGTGTAAAACTACGCCTTGCTTTTTACGTACCAAACTTATCTTTTATGTACTTAGGTTAAAATTAACAACAAAAGAGTTAAAAACAATGTAATTGTTGTGATACAGAGGCGGGAACAAGAAGCCCGAGGAGGCGGTCGCCCCCGAGGAGGTCCGGGACAAAGGAACGGGGGCGGAGGCGGCGGCGGGGGCGGGGGTGACTTCCAGCAGTGGCAGGAGGCGCCCGAAGTGAGGGTCAACTTCACCGTGTCCAACCTCAAGTGCGGACTTATCATTGGCAGAGGTCAGTACCACATACACATACTTGTGTGCCACATGTTAGCCTGTGTGCAGAGCTGAGAACAAAATGTAAGTAATTTGACGCCCGCAACTTGTCGCAGCGACATGTCGCCCAGTGTGCGCCTACTGTAAGGCTACGTTCACACGGCGCACGTTTTTCTCGTACACGATTTTCTCGTGCACGATGAAATCGTAGTGGCAGTAGACAATATATGAAACTGTTCACATAAAGTCCATACGTTAAAATCGTGTGTACGAGACACGTTTTTCCCGTTTAACGTGCGGAGTTGCCACTAGGATCGAGCGTCAGCACGATTTTCTCAAATACGCATCGTAGTGGAGCTTATGTACACATTGCTCGTTCACACGACTAACCCATTCATGCGATTTTATCGTAACGTTAAAAACGCGTTGAATGGTCGCCATGTGAACGATTGCATCGTGCACGGGAACATCGTGTACGAGAAAAACGTGCGCCGTGTGAACGTAGCCTTACAGTAGGCGCACACTGGGCGACATGTCGCTGCGACAAGCTGCGGGCGTCGAATTACTTACATTTTGTTCTTAGCTCTGCACACAGGGTAACGTGTGGCACACAAAGACTTCTATACAAACTGAGGTAGACATGCCTTACGCACCGATTTTGGAAACCTATAAACGGTGCCAATTGGCCTAGTTGCGCGCACTGTAACGAGTCAAAACTTCGAGAGTACTCAGCTTGCATTCGGAGTCCATACGCCTTCTCTTATACTGTTCTATTCGTATATTGCTATTGTGGTGACAATTGCAATATATGTTTAGAACAAGAGTGTAGTCTTAGCAATGTGTGTGTTTGAGGATTGCTTTTGAAATTTTATTCCTTAGAGTACGTATAGCGTGTCTACCTCAGTTTATATAGAAGTCTTTGGTTGCACACGGTGACTCTGCGACAAGCTAGGGAAGTTGCGGCGCAGTCGAGCGACAGTTTGTTATACGACGTTTGTCCAACGCCAGCGACATGTCGCGGCGATTCAGTACCACACTGGGCGACATGTCGACGGGACTGTCGCTCAGTGTGCGCCTAGGATTATCCTTTTAATAAAACGAGGATTGTTGTAAGTTTAACCTGTGTGTCTCTGTGGCATCATAGCGGCTCAACGGATGGACCAATTTGGATCCGACTTTTTTTGTTAAATAGGACAAGCGAAACCAGGTGCCACATCTAAAAACAACAGTTATGATTACGCTGAATATACATATTTTGTTTATAAGCAGGTCAAACATCGATTTACTAACCTTATATAAATGTATGTTTGTCATTTGTCACGGACAACGCTGTTTACGTTACTGAAATAATCTAGGTAATACATAATTAATGTACTTTTATACGCGTGTCTCAAGGACCGGAATACTAATGAAATAAGTAATTATTGATTTAATTCAACAGTATGAGCATACATTGATTAATTATAAGTCGGTGAGGAAAGTCGTTTATTACGTGAAACTATTGTACTGAAATGTTTTAATGGATACCTTGTACTCATTATGCATGAGGTATGAAATCTATGGTATTATAGAAATACTAACTTATACACGCGCTTTCGCCCGCATAAATTATTCCAGAGTTGTAATAATGTCCCTGTACAAAATTTCAGCCAGATCCGTTCAAATGTAGAGAGTTAAAAAGTAACAAACATCTGCATATTTGTAAGTAATGTTAGTATAGTAGGACTAAGTAAAATATGGATAAGTAGATCCTTCTATTGTGTAGGTATAGCATGCAGTCTACATTAATGAGTCCGCTCATATCGAGGTGGAAACCAGCCTTTAAACTGTGCCTAAATTGACAATGCTTCACCAACTGAGCTACAGAACCGTACCAAAATAAGCTTTCAATTCATATTAAAAACGCCATTTAAGTGGTCTTATAATGACCTTTTACTTTATACAGGGGGTGAAGTAATCAAACAAATCAACGCGGCATCAGGAGCCCACTGTGAACTAGACCGACGAGCCCAAGGCGCGGACCGCAATAACCGCACCTTCTATATTAGAGGCCACCCCGACGCTGTAGAACACTGCAAAAGGATCATTATGGAAAAAGTTGGAGTGGTGAGTTGACCTCTGCATCTACCTGCATATGAATGCTTTTCTATCTATGCTGGCTGTGATAATATAAAGATGACGATTCGGAATTGTACCTGGATCTCCTGTCACCTCGCACACAGCAAAATAAAAAACCAATTTTGTATTGCTCTATCTATGCTGACAAGCATGGAAGTCAAGCGCAAACACACACACAGTCATTTAAAATCAATAGAGTTATTCGCACTTTAAAATGTGTTTAGATATCATCATCATACTTCATGTTTACTCGAGAAGTTTGTACAAAACATGTTACCAACTTCAGAACGCTCTAGATTGAAGATTGACAAGGCCCATACAATTTTTTTTCAGGAATAAATCTCTGCATCTACCAAAGTGGAGAGGAGAGATCTGTTTTGATAACCAATTAGATTTCTTTATTTCCACATATCGGATGTGAAATAAGGACATCTGATTGATTATAATTATCAAATAACACCTCATCTCGGCTTTGGTGGATACTGAGCCTAAGTAGGTGTTCCTTTTGTTGTCAAAAGTAGTTGTCTTCCCCAAATAGTAGAAGTTGTTGTGTTCCATTGACTTATCCAATATAACACTTGCAGCCAGTAAACTTCGTCCCAGAAGGCAGCGGTGGTAATGGTAACGGAAACGGCGGTAACGGCAACGGTAACGGCGGTGGCGAGTTCTACGGCGGCGGCGGCGGAGGCGGCGGTGCCGGCGGACCTCCCGCCTGGGGTTACAACCCGCACTGGCATCAACCAGCGCAACAACAACCACAGGTTAGTCTTGTACAATGCAAGTGTTCATTTGAAAAGAACGAACCCCATTCCTTAGAATAAATAAATAAATATTCACGGACATTTCACACAACGCTATCTGATCCCAAAGTAAGCTAGGAATAACCTGCTTGTGTTATGGGTATCAGACCACGGATATTAATACTTATATACTTTTAAATACATACATATTATACATAGAAACACCCAGGCTCTTGAGACAAACATTTATGGGTCACACAAATATTTGTCTCAGGTGGGAATCGAACCCACGACCTCCAGCGCCGCAAGCGGTATCACTACCGACTGCGCCACAGAGGCAGTCTAAGTCTAAGAATGTTCTAATTGACCTAAACATGGTAGGTATATCCTGTAATTTTTTGAAGAGTTGGATGTCCCGCAGACTACTTGATGCATCAGCCAGTTCCAGGCGCCCCGGGTAACTTCTCCGGGAGATTTCCCATCAGTTCTTTGGCTACTAGCAGTCTCGCCGAGGTTCAGGCGTTATCGGCTTCCTTGGGGGTTTATTGGAACGTGAGGCATGCGAGAAACTCGCGTCTCGCTGAAGTCTTGATGATGCTTATTTAAGGACGTCGACCACCCCCCTAGTCTTGGGCGAAAGGTCCTACTGGAATCTACTATAATTCAAGTCTATTGTTTCAGCAACAAGTGCAAATAAACCCGGCGACGGGCCAGCCGGACTACTCGCAGCAGTGGATAGACTACTACCGCTCCATGGGCCTTATGCGGGAGGCGGAGGCAGTGGAGCAGCAGGCCAAGCAGCAGCAGCAGGGCGGTATGGACGGTCTGTACTCAAGTGTTATATACTAGCAAAGATAATATAATAGTACTAGCGGACGTCACGCTGTTTCACGGAATAAAATATAGCCATTGTTCACCGCAAAGAGTGTAGCTTCCCAACAGTGAAAGAATTTTTCAAATTGGTCCAGTAGTTCCAGAGCATTCGATGCAAACAAACAATCAAATTTTTCCTCTTTATAATATTAGTATAGATTACATACAGATAGGCAACTCCCTGCCTCCCACTGAGTTAGCTTCCCTACCCCCGCCACAGTTGCAGGGTATTTTCAGGGATTTTAACCTTAGTGATCACACACACATTCAAGCTCTGTACAAACATAACGAGTTTGTTAGGGTAGGTGATATAATTAAAAACGAATCATTTGTAAGGAGTTTCTGTCCTGTGGCACTAGTACAAATGTACTAGCCGGAATACTCGCAGCAGTGGATAGACTGGTTATTGTGAACTCTTAATATGACATTGCTGCTCTGCTCCTCTTAGGCAAACATATTATGCCATTCAAATACAACTACAATCATCGCCATCTATGGCTGCGAGTCTTGGGTAAAGCATGTGCTACACGGTTTCAAACGGTGGTTTGAAACAGAAAATACCGATTTTCGCTTTGCCGGCTACACGGTTTAAAACGTGTTTGAAACCATCAGTGTTTTATAGAACGTTGCGTGAATAGGACGTCTCTACGCTCGCACCGTTTATTCACTACAACAGCGTCATGGCACCTTACCTATCTAAAGAACAAAAAGATGGGGGTCTTGCTCTTTTGTGTGCATGAATATGGATGAAGCGATGATTAAAGGAGAGATTAACCCTTAGTCATAATATAAACTTAATTAACCTACTCCTTCTTTAGCGACTTTGATGACATTATTACCACTGTATATATTACTTTCTATCAAATTACTTATATTATTATTACTAAAGTACTGATATCATTATTACTTTCTAAGAATGGATAAAGAAAGTTTTTACGAATTATTGTCCAAGGCGAGGCCATTTATAAGTTAAAAAGACAAACATGAGACCAGATATATCTGTTAGAGAAAGGCTTATAGAAATTCTTAGATTGTCTATCTTCTTTTTTGCGGACGCGGCGTTGGCCGTTGGGTTAATATTTTTTAATTTTGTGGCTAAAATATCCAACGCATTTTTTTTCTGAGTCGAGTTTTTGTACGACTTGCATGTTAAGTCCCAAAGGCAGGGCAAGGCTCAAGAAGTTCTGTAACTACTTCTCGTTCTTTTTCTTCTCGTGCCATTTTGAGAACGTCGTCGTCGCGTGCGTCTGCCTGCGCTCACCGCTGCATCGAGACTGTCGTTCGCGAGGTTTCAAACAAGCGGCTAGACAATTTCAAACAAGTTTTAAACCAACGCTTCTACCAGTGGTTTCAAACGCAAGCCTTTAAAGGTCAACCGAAATTTGGCTAAAAACTACTATCTACACTGTTTTAAACCACTGTTTCAAACCACCGTTTGAAACCGTGTAGCACATGCTTAAGCCCTCGGAAGGATGTCCCAGGGGCCACAAACTCAGCTTCGTCCTAACATAGTGGTATGTCTTTAGGCGGAGCCCCCAACCCTGCCGCCCCCGGGGCCCCAGCGCCCGCGCCCGCCGCCGCCCCAGCAGCGCCCGGCGGGGCCCCCGTGACGCACGACTACAGCGCGCAGTGGGCCGAGTACTACCGCAACCTCGGCAAGGTCAAGGAGGCGGAGGCGATTGAGGCGCAGATGAAACAGAAGGTAACTATGTCTTTTCACTAGTAAATTGGAATACTAAAGCGGTTTACTTAGGTTAACTTTTGGAGTCAGGCTGTTTTGTATGTATTTAGTATAACATACTAGCGGCCTATACGTGGTTTCATTCATAAAATATAGCCGATTTAACCTGGGTATAGTCAAAGATTTCTGTATAAACTGAGGCAGACACGCCGTACTCTAACAAACGAGATTTCAAAAGCAATCCTCAAACACACACATTGCTAAGACTACACTCACTTATAAATAATATTTACGTAATTGTCACCACAATAGCAATATACGAAAAGAACAAGAGTAAAAAAGAAGGCGTATGGACTTAGACTCCGATTGCAAGCCGAGTACTCTCGAAGTTTTGACTCACTATAGTGCGAGCAACGCTGCTAATTAGCTCAGTTTATAGGTTTCAAAAATCGGTGCGTAGGGCATGTCTACCTCAGTTTATATAGAAGTATTTGGGAATAGTAGCTAACCCAGCAGTGAAATTTTTTTTCGAATTGATTCAGTAGTTGCGAAGCCTATTCAATGCAAATGCTCTCGTCTCGCCGGTCTTCTGCAAGAGATTTCTTATAAAAATAAGCAGTGCCATTTTACTTTTTTCTTCAAACTACATCTCGAGTGTACATAAATTGTTTAATAAAAAAAAATCAATGAATAAATCAAATATTAACAGAACAATACTTTCCTAAAACAGCAAGCGAGCGCACCAAGCGTACCCGCAAGCGGTGGTTCAGCATCAACAACCCCCGGCGCCACGACCCCCGGCGGAGGAACCCCCGGCCCACAGTACCCCGGCTATGGGGTTTACGCGCCGCAAGTGTTCCCGGGTTATCAACACTACCCGGGATTCGGAGCGCCGCAGCCCGACCATCACCATCAATAGGATGTGAGTATTGAATTATTACATACAATATGTATATGGCATATTTAGAATGATAAAGGCGTAACTCTACTTACGACTTTTTCGATCTATTTTTTTTTGAACATACAATGAACTAGATTGCAAAGTAATTTGACCATCTCAGTAAATTTGATAAATTGAGTCATCGTTTAATGATAGGTATCAAGAGTGGTGATCAAGATGTATTTATGCCTTTTGCTATCGGTTTTATGGTCAAAATATTGTAATAGAAGACAAGACACATTAATAGTATACTGTATTTCAATAGCTTTGCGCAAAAATGTAAACAAACACATTTGATCCTAATCCATAGTTACTTGCAATTGAGTATTCACCCTGATTATATTCCAGTATCCAGGAGTCATACAGTGTTCTTAGAATCATTCCGACACCAAATAACTTTTTTATGACAGTTTATTTTCATTTAAAATACCTATTCAGGATAGTAAAAAATTCAACGATTTGTCATACTATATTTTACTACTTATCTGTCATAGACAACGATTGTCAAAATATGACATGTTTACATTATTGCCAGATCGGGCAGGATTGGACTATAGATATTATGTGATGAACTTTGTCTTCCAAGCCAACACAACATAATCAATCACTTTCAAGTGTAGCTGTAGCTGACTAACGGCAAAGAAGCTTATGCAGTAGACATTATACGGGCTTGGGGAGGTAGGAATATGATTTCCTTAATTGTTTCACAAAGAATATCCAAATTTCAAAATTCGGGTCTGATTCAGAAGTAACTGAAAAGATGACGCAGTAACTTACGTTTTTAAATGTCAAAGTTACGACTGTAGACTTACGCCTTTCTTTTTCTAGTGTGCTATATAAATTCTTGAGACTCAATAAGACGTATAACGTAATACGTCTTTTAAGCCCTGAGAAATAGACTGTAAACCGCTTAAAGCTTATGATCCTGCAACCTGGTTAAATTCACCACTCGCTATGTAGTTTAGGAATGTAAGTGAATATTTTGTATGCCATACATCGGAATTGGCCTTTGAATATTATGTACCGCGTGTGTATTGAATTTGTGTATTATTCTGGGTGTTGTAAAACTATTATTTATACTGCTGGTTGATGGCACTTGATGGAACTTGCTGCACATATTGAATAACACCACTTGTACTGTTCCACAACATTTATTTACGTTACACCTGACCGGTTTCGCCTCTCGGCATTCTCAAAGGTACAAAATAACTACTACCCGTTCGCTCTAACTTTGCCGCTGGCGTAGTGGCGTAAACCCAAATTGTTAATTACACGAAGTAAATTGACAGTAGCTAATGTCACTTCGTCATAGAAAATACGCAACATTGTATGAAGAAGTGACATTAGTTGCTGTCAATTTACTTCGTCATATTAAAAATTCGACTTTAGTATGGAGCCGAGCGGCAAAGTTAGAGCGAACGAGCAGTAACTTGATGACCGTGACCGTGAACTTGAGTACAAGTGGTGTTATTCAATATGTTGTAAAACTGTTATTATGAATCCTACACTATACAGACTAAATCGTATGAGGAAATGATTTTTAAATTCTTAATTATTGTACAGTCATGAAATTGGGGAAAGGGATCCGTAATATTATATATAGCAGATATTTGTATAGAATATAGGCAACGGTTTAGGGATGTGAAGATTTCGATTGTATTGCATTCTGATTCTATCATCATTTGAGGAGGATCACAAATTTAAGTTCCTGACTGTACAAGACACATCCAACCATCAATAAAATTGATAGTGTTCCTGTTATATTATCCAATAATTATTATTATATCAAATAATTCTTAGTTATTATCTATGTATTCTGATTGCCTTTTATTCTGAATGCTTTAAAAATATATTTAGCTTCCCTATTTAAACCCACTACACACATAACATAGTCATAGAACAATACACAGCTGATTCTACTTATAATTAATCAGCTACACACTAAATTGATTTATAAAATAATTATGATATTACCGGCAAAGATTATATTGAAACACACGATTAGCTAAAGGGCCAGGACATCCATCAAACCACTGGTCAAATCGGAGTGACTTAAAAAGACTGCCTCTCCTACTAGTCATATTCTTACCATCTATTTTAAAAGTTGATTTGTAAAGCCACGTACTGACATCGCGTTGCATGTGGTGCGAATAATTCTTCACGCATGCCTTGGAATGTGAGGACGGTGTCACCTTACTGTGAGCATTCACCTCATACGCTCGTCGCAAACATTGCCTCAAAGCGAGCCCTGTGCTACATGTGGATGGACAAGTGTCATTTTCGTTGAGCGTTGACGAACACTGCGTGGTTGTTCGCGTACTCAGCCTGAGCACGTGTTATTTGGAACGCATGCATAAATGTATTGTATGCCTCCTTAGACCATCTAACACAGGACCCGTCTTACTGAAGCATTCTCCTCTGCCAAGGCAATAGACTTCGGACTAAGAGGTTTATAAAAAGCACTTGAGAATCGATTGATTCACTATCATAATCGACATACATCGGCCATAATCTGAGGACGCCATGCGTTCGCACACAGCTATAACGATTATGATAGTGAATCAATCGATTCTCAAGTGCTTTTTATAAACCTCTTAGTCCGAATGATCTATTGCCTTGGCAGAATGGTCTATTGCCTTGGCAGAGGGGAATGCTTCAGTAAGGCGGGTCCTGTGCTAAATAGTCAAAGTAACCTCAGATTGAGGCATGTGTGACGATCCATTCGCGACGCATGACTTGAAATGTCTAAACGCGCCATGAAAATCAGAATTCTCACTTGATTGATGAGTTGATGAGTTTCAATATTTTTTTTATTGCTGGGTCCTTATTCTCTGGTTGCGTTAGATGGTAATGGTGCTGTAACAAGAAGTTATAATGAGTTTCCCATATGATGCTTTATGTTTTTAATAGCCATGTAATTTTTATTGCCATGTTTTCAGCATTATATCTTTATAATTTGTGTACGTCAACATGGGTGCTTTTTTATATTTTTATAATTGATATAAACATTTATAATATTTGAAAAAATGCATGTGTTGATAATACATTCTATTTCAGTTTGCATGACTCAAATAAGATTCCAAAATCTATATATATTTTTTAATATAAATAACATATTTATATACTTGACTTATTATATTGGTAGAAATCAAAAATGTTTAGTGTGTGTAGTGTTGCAGATGTAGGCCAGATCCAGGGTTGCCTGCTCGAGAGCACAAAACTACTATTTCCTACCATTCGTTGCCATGTTTGTTTGTATGATTACAGAACAACCGACAGAGGGCAAGCGAGCAGTCGTCGTGTGAATTTCCCGTTTTAGATGTTAAAGAATTAGTTTAAGAGTTTGAAATATAATATCTAAATATATATACTTATTATATATATCCGTGTCCTTCTGTTGCTAACATTTACAAGCCCGGCAGCCGATACTCACGCCGTACAATCTCTTTCGTGCGTTTAGATCTGAGTGATAATATCAATAAAAATTACTTAGTCGAAATCATAATAGAATTATTTATAATTGGCAACACATATTTATCCCACAAAGTTATCATTCAGGTCTAAATAAAACCGAGATTTGTTGGAAATACACTTTCTCCGGACCATAGAGTAAAATAGTTGCGTTAAGTTTTTTTCTACGTCACTCGAAACTAACACATAAAATATTGTCAATATCCATGAGATTATATCTACGAAACTTTTTAATTTAAAATTAACAAACGGCTATGTGGTTTATAATTTTTTTCTTGTGTCAATTTTGTGTCCCGTGTATATTTGAAATGTTATAATATGATTATCATGTGCCAATATTGATGATTCACATGCCAGTTTGTCCAGGTATAAGTTAGAATGCCACACTGCCTTTAGCGATGTAACAGAACGATCCAACCTACTACGGAGCTATAAGAGAGACAGTGACCAAATAGCGGACTTCCACGCCGCGAGGATCCGAGGTAAATGCACTGTGTTGAATGACTAGATGACACTCTTGTTTTAAATTGTGTAATATTCGTGTGGAACGGGACATTTTAAAACGTGGATTTGTCGATATACATCGGTAAGGCTACGTTTATTCTCGTATGTACGGAGCAGTAGAGGGCGCGATTTCGAAGCCGTAGAGAGTGCAATTCGCGATTTCGGAGCAGTAGAAAACGCGATACGCGATTTTTAAGCAGTAGATATCGCGATCCGCTATTATAGAGCAGCAGAGGGCGCGATCCGCAATTTTGGTCCTGTAGAGAGCGCGATCTACGATTTCAAATCAGTACTGCAGAGCGCGACTCGCGATTTCTTTATTCGCAAACGAAGTACGACAAAAACGGTTAAAATTCCCGATTCACAAAACATAAAATGAACTTGTTTATCATAAGTTAGGGTACTTCATTTACATCTCTCTTGACGGCTCACTAGGTTGTAATCCGCTGATGATCTTGTACGGTATATGCCGACTAATACGTGTTAGATTATATATATGAAAATACATTTTTAAAAAGGTAATGTACATTCCCTTGGCACTATTGAGTTAATCGAAGTGACTCCATTATTCTCGATACTCGGTTCGGGGGTATCGCCCCCAAACTTGTATAATTTTTAAGGATATAAAGTGTATATTAATTCAGAGTGTTCATTTTATTTATAATAATCGTTTCTTTCACAGCCTCTGAGGTAAGTGACCCTACTAACGATGGCTATAGAATGATGGTTTCGTTAGGGTGTATATTTGTGTCTGTGACATTTTATTAGATTATTTTTTAAATACTTGTGTCTATCGTGCCAACTCACGTTTATATTTGGCGTTTGATGAATTGTTTGAATTGAAATTAGTACAACTGCCGCGGCTCAAGTGCAGCATTGCCGAAAGAGCCAGGCAGTGCTCAGTTGTAGCTACGGCTTGAAACAATTTTTCTCAAACATGCATGTAAAATAAATCCATAAATAGATAGAGTGGACACAAACAACATGCCTACTGTATAACTGGACCGCGCTCTATTATAGATCTTCCTTTTAAATTCATAATGACACTTGGTTGAGCCATTTCATAAATTAAACCAAGTCGCCTCTTTGATCAAAAATGTTTAAACATTCGTTCCTATTTAAAATTACATTGCTGGCCACTCGAGCATGCTAGGTTAAAATCTGCACTGCAAATGAAATTTAACTTTGAGAAGGTCAAAATGTTTCTAAAAGCATGTTTGAGAAAATACACTGTCGTCATCACACGCCAAATCTACTGCCGTTTTTATTTTTCTACATATATCTCGTGTGCCCAAATATTACTTCTACTGATTTCATGATGCACTGTTATTTCATATTCCTATATAGTGTTTGCATATTATAAATGTGCTTTTCACAGAATAGCAAATCCAGAGATATAACACCACAGTCTAACCAGACAAGCAAGGCAACATCACAAAAAGGCCGGAACAATTTATATACATATATTTAGAGCATATTTTAGTACTCTTGTGTTACTATTATGTAACTTTCCCATGTTTTTACTTTTTATATCTGGTCTTGCACTGTATTTTTACATAACTGTTATTATACTTGTGTTTTCTAAGCCTATTTCAGTACATGATATATGGCTAAGATATTCATGACTGTTATCACTGTGCTATGATTATTTTGAACTATCTTTTGTATACACAATGTGTGCCTCTCATTTTGAAATTGCATCATTACCACCCTCATTTGTTGTCGATCTGTTAAAGGTGGAAGATGTACTGCCTACTCGTTAATATCATTGAAACAGACACAAAAATACAAATTTTTATCGGAATATGGCGGAACGTGATGATGCTGAAATAAAGGTGGTATATTGAGATTGGTAAGTCGTAACTTTAATACAAAGGTATTTGGGTACCCTCAAACTTAAAACAGTTTATATTGAACTGCGACATTATACCAAAAGCACGTTAAATATTAGATAATGATATGACATACTGACTATTGTAAAAGTTCTGCTACTGTGGTACCTAAACGTTTTGAGGGTAGCCTGTAAAAAAAAATCTACAAGTAGCGAAATAATACAGATAATCATAGGGGTAACTGAAATAAAGTATAAAATAAAGTAGGACAAAATTAGCAACAGTATTTGTGTATATTGTATGTATTTGTATTTATTTCATATATTTGTCCCATTGTAGATGTAATATTACATTAGTTTTTACATTATTTGTTAACTTTCGCCTTTCAAAACATAGTTCTCCTCAGCTTGAAAATCTTTTAAGTAAATGCAACTGAGGAGCTTACAACTTCACATTTATAACATAATTTTTTTGAGATATATTATATCGTGATCCCAAATTCTCTCACTATTTTTGTACGAACAGCTCTTAAAAACTATTTTTTTTTATTAAGTTGGTCACTATGTTTTTATTTGGTCTCATCTCATAATGTCCTTTTCTCCGAAATGTCCTTTCTCATAATGTCCTTTTCTCGAAATGTCCTTTCTCAAAATGTCCTTTTCCCAAAATGTCTTTTTCTCGAATGTCCTTTGTGCAAAATGTCCTTTTCTCAAAATGACCATTTCTCAGAAAGTCCCTTTCTCAAAATATGTGCACAACAGGATTAACCCCGCTCAAGCCTTCGTGGTTATTTTTTTTATAACCTGTAGTGCAGATATTTTGAGAAAGGGACATTTTGAGAGAAGGTCATTTCGCGAAAAGGACTTTGAGAAAAGGACATTTCGCGAAAAGGACGTTTTGAGAAAAGGACATTTTGGGAAAAGGACATTTTGAGAAAGGACATTATGAGAAAGGACATTTCGAGAAAAGGACATTTGAGAAAGGACATTTCGAGAAAAGGACATGAGACGAGACGGGAAAATAAAACGTCTCGTCGCAATGTGTGAGCATTGGCATTTTATGTCCGAATGTCCGTCCATTTTTATTTATGTTATAAGGCCGTGTAGAGTATGAGTTTTTGTTGCATCTTTCGCATTCGTGTGTCAGAATAAGTAAGAAAGATTTATTTGTCGAAGTAAACAATAATAATGATCATAGTTTACAAATTAGCCCAGTGCTTCTCAAAGTTGACTGGGCCCATAATCATATAATACAATTCTGAGACCCACCGGCTGTCTAGAATTATTGTATCTTTTCGAAATTCTTTGTAGATCTATCTACCCGAAATATATTTAGATCCTACACATTTTTTTAACATTGTAGAAGATTACAGCGATATTTGTATAGACGCGAGGCGCTGTCTCAATTCTGTTCAAATTTGCCTTGTCCATGTTGACCCATAAAACAGCGCTCGCAAAAACTCTTACTGCACACCCTTATGTTATTTATAATATGCCTTTATCGTGTTGAACAATAACTAAAAACCTTAATAACTTATTAATTTATTTCATTTCATGAGTTGCATACTTGCTATTATTAATTTCACAGCAATGAGTTAGGGGCGAATATAATAAATTACATAAAAACCGCCCGTTGTTTTATTTCGCCCCTGTAGCTCCAGAACGTTTTAAAATACATATTATATTAGAATATTTTTTGCCTTATTACGAACTTAAAAATATTTACACAAAATTATACATATTTTATGAGAGTCATCACAATCATCGTGGTTCTTCGCATGGCTGTTTATGGGAATGGTTATACGTTACAACTAATCAAAAAAAAGTAGCAGAACGTACCTACTTCAGCAGAATGCTTCTTTCTCAAAATGCAAATAGTCATGAACGTCATGTTTTTTCTTTAATTTAATAGTGGTCCCGCCATTAAGACGTCAAAATAGCGGGACCACTTTCTTTGTAGGATATTTAGTAATTTTATGGGTGTAGAATTTTACTATAAAATAGAGAAAGTGTGTTAAATCCTTATTGCATGATATTCACAAAATTCGGCGGGGTCCCGCCATCATGACGTTCATAAATAGTCTGCCATTAAGTTTTTTCTTTTCTCACTCTAAATGCTCTTTACACTGATAAAAAACAAAATACTTTTTAATATTAATCTACACTGGCTTTGGTTACTTAGACCATATGCCAAATCTAGTTTTCATATTATCTTCATTTCGCATTATCCAGTCACAGTCCTCGTTCTCCAAGTCTAGACAAAGTCGAGTACAGCCCTAAGTCAAAGTCAGTCTTTTCTAGTAAAGCGGTGGGACTTGAACTTCACTGCGTTATATCACTCCCCAACAGCACGTTGTCGAACTTTAATGTTTAAAAATCTACTTTTTCCACATAAAACACTCGAAATACAATAATTTTGGAAAATTATCCAACGGAATAGCATCCGCTTGCCTCCAATTTAGCGCCAAAACTCCGAAAAGTAATACAAAATTTAAAAAAAATGTCGCTTGCAGTATTTTGCATCCCATAGTCAAATTTCTTGAGCAAGAAAAAAACAAATGTTAAAGGGTGCGTAGGCGCATTTTGAGACAGGTGCATTCGCGCTAGGTATTGTTGAGTGTATTAGGTACAATGTATCTGAGATGGAACTGTTTTCGGTTCTAAATCACTGATTTCTCTCCTCATAATACAATTAGGTACTATGTACCTTCCTGAAGGTGTCACCGGCCACAGTTTGTCGCTTAGGGTGCTGTGTCCACAGTTCCAGACGGGTTTGACGCATACCGTCCCATTCGCATTTCGTCACGAATTCAAAAATGGTCCCATTCGCATTCAGTCCCATTCGCATTCGGTCCTATTCGCAAAAGGTCACACTGAGATTTACCATTTCTATTCAGTCAATGACAATGATGATGATGGATAGGTTAGGTTAGAAGGCTCCGCTCCCGCATTAATTAGCCTTTGTGGTTATTTCTTTTATAGCCATGGTAAATCTGAATGTGACCATTTTGCGAATGGGACCTAATGCGAATGGGACCGAGTGCGAATGGAACTGAATGCGATTGGGACCGAATGCGAATAGGACCATTTTTGAATTCGTGACATAATGCAAATGGGACGGTAGGTATGCGTCAAACCCTTCCAGACCCCGATTCTTTATAAAATTGGGATTCATCGTTACATTATGTAAGTAAGTACCTACGCTAACGAAGTCATGGGGCATAATAAGTCAGTAAGTAGGTACTAAAAGCCTCCCTCAATGTTATTGTGTTAGTACCGTCGTCGTGTCAATTCATCAGATTCATCTGCGGACGTGTGCGAGTTGAGCGAGGCTGTCGACGCACTCGACGTTCTTATAAGTTTAGATAGACGCGACAGTGGCGCCGTTGCCCATGGCTGTAGCGGACTGTTCGCGCCGGCCACCGGCGATGGAGAAACCCTGAAATTGGATAAGGAATGAAATCCCCTTGCCCATATTACCTACCTACTAATTCGTACCTACTGGTAGTTAAAGAGTTTCCTGGTGTTGTTACTACCGCAATGTTGATATTGCAGTTGTATAAAATGACAGCTTAATGTTAGTTCTCGGATGGGTGACCACTTTGTGTGACATTTCAGGACAGTATGTAGTAGTTATATCTACCTATATAGAAGCCCTTCCTACCCACCACACTACCAAGCCACACTACCGGTAGTGTCGTGGGGAAATTTCTTTCCCTTCTACACTACCAGCTAGTAGTATCGCGGGTAATTTCTAAAAGGTCTAACATCTTCGTTCCCAGCGACACTACTATGAGATACCGCACTACCAATATGCTCTACCAGTAGTGCCGTAGGGAATAATTCTGCACTAGCAATCCTTCTTACCCACCACACTACCAAGCCAAAGCAAATGAAGATCGGTGAAACAAATGAAGATCGACAAAACAAATAAAGGATTTGTTTCACCGATCTTCACTTGTTTCACCGATCTTCATTTGTTTTAACGACCTTAATTTGTTTTGTCGATCTTCATTTGTTTCTCCGATCTTCATTTGTTTTGTCGATCTTCATTTGTTTCACCGATCTTCATTTGTTTTACCAACCTTCATTTGTTTTGTCGATCTTCATTTGTTTTGTCGATCTTCATTTGTTTCACCGATCTTCATTTGTTTTGGCTTGGTAGTGTGGTGGGTAAGAAGGGTTGCTAGTGCAGAATTATTCCCTACGGCACTACTGGTAGAGTATATTGGTAGTGCGGTATCTCATAGTAGTGTTGCTGGGAACGAAGATGTTAGACCTTTTAGAAATTACCCGCGATACTAATAGCTGGTAGTGTAGAAGGGAAAGTTCCCCACGACACTACCGATAGTGTGGCTTGGTAGTGTGGTGGGTAAGAAGGGTTGCTAGTGCAGAATTATTCCCTACGGCACTACTGGTAGAGTATATTGGTAGTGCGGTATCTCATAGTAGTGTTGCTGGGAACGAAGATGTTAGACCTTTTAGAAATTACCCGCGATACTACTAGCTGGTAGTGTAGAAGGGAAAGTTCCCCACGACACTACCGGTAGTGTGGCTTGGTAGTGTGGTGGGTAAGAAGGGTTGCTAGTGCAGAATTATTCCCTACGGCACTACTGGTAGAGTATATTGGTAGTGCGGTATCTCATAGTAGTGTCGCTGGGAACGAAGATGTTAGACCTTTTAGAAATTACCCGCGATACTACTAGCTGGTAGTGTAGAAGGGAAAGAAATTTCCCCACGACACTACCGGTAGTGTGGTGGGTAAGAAGGGAGTATAACATCTATACCCTTCTTACCCACCACACTACTAACATTCCCTACCTACTGTATTAAGCAGGGAGTGTTAATACAAAATTAAGATTGGCTAAAGATTTTCGTATCCAAGCCATAAAAATTCAAGAATGTTTTTAGAACCTTGCAGAAGTCCCTGCTATTATATTATCTCACCTGTTTCGGCGTGTCCGTCCCGTTTTTGGACGTCTGCTTTTCACGTGTTTTGTTGATGTTGGCAAATGAGCAGGCGGCGCTGCACTTTCCACATCAGCGCCACTGCCAGAACCTGCCGGTTATTGTATAAGGTCCTAAGTAAATAGGACATGACACATGTGGACGTTCTCACACAACGTCACCTAGTCTCAACTTATGCTATTCTAAGCTTGTGCCATAGAATCTAGATGACTAATAGACATTTCTAAATACATACCTACATGGAAGCACCATTTATGGCACACTTACGGACCGACCTGGCAAAATAATAAAAATAAAATAAAATTTATTCCCTTTGAAATTTTAAAAAAAGTTATTTAAGTTTGTCAAAATTTTTGTGACTACCGGGGGTTCGGAAATACTACAGACTGAGAAGAACACCCCAAGAAACTCAGTCTGGTCCCTTCTCTTCTAGTATCTTAGTATCTAATACAGTTTTTTTTTTATGTAGAAAGAAGCAATTCGTGTCACTGCCAGGCAGCCTTGTATTCTAGAAAGTCTTTAATGCTATAATAAGCTTTCTGGCATAATTTAAGTTTTATTAGTTTTTTAAATTTATTAACTGACAAACCTGTTATGGCTGTCGGCAATGTATTGTACATTCGAATACAATTGCCCGCAAAAGAATTGCTTATTTTATTAAGCCTAAATCTAGGTACAGCCAATTTATTCTTATATCTTAAGTTTAGATTATGGATATCACTATTTTTAATAAATTTACTGTTATTTTTATGAGTATATAATAAGTTTTCATATATGTACTGTGAATACACAGTAAGTATGTTGATATCCTTAAACTTTTCTCTTAATGACTCCGGAATCCCCATACCATAGATAGCCCGGACAGCCCTTTTCTGCAACACAAAGATAGATTCGATGTCGGCAGCGTTACCCCATAATAGTATGCCATAGGTCATGACACTGTGGAAATAGCTAAAGTAGACAAGACGCGCTGTTCTAATGTCTGTCAGTTGTCGGATCTTTTTAACGGCATAGGCTGCAGAGCTCAGTCTGCCCGAGACTTTCTCGATATGAGGCCCCCACTGCAAGTTGCAGTCTAACTTTATGCCCAGAAAGACAGTTTCATCGACCAATTCTACTTGATCATCCCTAATCTTAATACTGGTGTTAACGAGCCTAACATTTGGCAAGGTGAATCTAATACATTTTGTTTTAGTTTCATTTAACAATAAATTATTTGCGTTAAACCAGTGGACTACCCTAGAGAGGGCATTGTTTACTTCGTCAAGATCGCGTTGTCCACGTTCAACTTTAAATATTAAAGATGTGTCATCAGCAAACAAAACTACCTCGTGATCATCTCTTATAAGGTGAGGGAGATCATTTATGTACACTAAAAATAGAAAAGGTCCCAGAATTGAACCCTGAGGCACCCCCATTGTTACAGCAGAACCATGTGACTGTTTACCATTTATAACTACTTTCTGTACTCTATCTCTTAGGTAAGAACTAATTAAATCCAAGGCCGTACCCTGGATCCCATAATGATCAAGTTTTTGAATTAAAGTCTGATGCTGGACGCAATCGAAGGCCTTAGATAGGTCGCAGAATACACCATAAGCATCATACGACTCCTCCCAGGCCTCATATATATACTCTAATAATTTGATTCCAGCATCCGTGGTAGACCGACCGCGCGTGAAACCGAATTGTTTAGTATGGAATAGTTTATTTGTATTAAAATGATTTTGCATTTGATTAAGCATTACCTTTTCAAAGATTTTACTAAACGTGGGTAGTACAGAAATAGGACTAAAATTGGACGGATCCGAGGTGCTACCCGATTTAAACAGAGGAGTTATTTTACTAAACTTCATTAAGTCAGGAAACACACCACTATCAACACAATTATTAAATATTACCTATTGATAATTCAGGAGCAACCATTTCAATTTACGAATTAACTAAATGTACAGAAATTCCCCAGAGGTCAGCCGTTTTCTTAATATTTAAAGATTTAAAAGTTTTTATGATAGTGTGTAAACTAATTTTACTGAATTTGAATATTTCATTACAGCAAGGAACATTTGCTTTTAACAAGGATTCTGCTATTGGGGTAGAAGAACCTAGGGTTCTGGTCAAATCTACTGGAATACGAGAAAAAAATTGTTCAAATTCGTTAGCGACTTCGGCATCTGTTGTAATTATGTTACCATTTACTTTAAGTTTAAAATTATTATCATTTGATTTTGCTTGGCCTCTTTCTGCGTTAATTATTTTCCAAGTAGATTTAACTTTGTCTACACTATTGATAATTTTATTACTTATATACTTTCTTTTGGCCGCTAAGCAGTCTGCTTTAAACTTTTTTGAATAAGTTTTAACATAATGTAGAAATTCATCTGTTCTATTAAGCTGTCTTTCTGAGTATAGTTCATACAGTTTTAATCTACTTTTATGTATATCCTCAGTGACCCATTCACTGAAGGCTGGCCTGTCACCGATTGTGACTTCCTTAGACTTGAATATGGAGTTGAACATGTGTTCAACTCCATATTCAAGTTACAATGATGTAAAAGGAATCAAAAAATAACTTATACATTACATTTGGATCTAAGCCAGTGTCTAAAAATGGAAGTTTATTGCAAAGTCCAACTCGCATACGTTCCAAGCGGCCACTAGTTACTGGTCTACATAATATTTTACGTCTTTTAACTTTTTCTCTTGTGATCTTGAAAGATGCTATTTGCCCAGTATGATCTGATTTTATCTTATTTATAATACTCTTACTTTCTGGCAACATATCACTGTATAAATTGTCCAGACAAGTAGCTGTTGTATCACAATATCTAGTAGGCTCTAAAAATAAGTTAGTGAGATTGTGTGATTTAAATAAATTTAAGATATCATTGGTCTGACGCGTATTTATAAGTATATTAACATTAAAATCACCGCACACTATTAGGTGTTTATTAGTTTTTCCAAGTTTAAATAGCACTTTATCCATTACTTCCTCAAACTCACAAAAGGGTGAGACTCCAGGTTTATATACGCATACTACTATGAATTGCTCCAATTCTACGCATGATATTTCAACTGTACACTCTACAGAGAGGGACACAACATCTTTCCGTTCCTTATACTTTAATTTCTTATTTAATAAAATCAACGAACCCCCCCGTGTTGTGTTGACCCTGCAGAACGCACTACCAACCCGGTGACTACTGAAACTGAACATGAGCTCATACTCCTTACGCATATGTTCTGTAAGACAAACAATTTCAATATTATCTGAGCTCATGAACAGTTCCAATTCAAACTCTTTGACCTGCGTTAATGTTGCAATATTATAATGCACCAGGCTGATATAATTTACATTTTTTAATTTAGTTTTGTTCGGAGGACAGTTTTCGATATAGTTATGGTTTGCAATTAAATTCAACTCTATCAATTTACAATTTTGGCTAGAGGGTAATTCCTCTGTTGTCCCAGAAGTTAATTTAAATTACTTGGAACAGATTCCAAAGTCCTAAATCTACTCTGCTCAAATAAAGCAGTTTTGTCAGCCAAGTTTTTGGCTAAAGAGTAAAAATAACTGAATAGCAAACTTGCTATTTGTCTTTTATAATAATTGGGTAGACAATACCTACCCTTGTGATTATTATAGACTTTATACTTGCTATGTGACAAATTTGTGTCAAATACAGAATTAAAGTCAATTACATTAAATTTATTATTATACTGACTTATTAAGTTTAAACGTAAATTCATCTTATATCTAAATGAATTTTCCGAATCTGGCACACCTTTTATAAATGGAAGTGTGAACATTACAACTTGTATGGCATTTAAGTTTAAGATGTAATTCATGTATAGGGACAAATCATCATTGCTAATTTTGCCCCTGTTTGCACAGAAAATTATTATTTTACTGTTAGCGTCAAATTTATATTCTATTATCTTTTGCATAATATCACTTAATGAAGCACCCGGATAGCAATTATTAATAACCGAGTAATAACTTGAATTTAAGTTTTGTTTTAACAATGAACTAAGATTGGTACCAATATCATCACTAAATACAATTAATTTAGTACAACTATTACTATTATTTACACTGTCACACAATATATCCACTGATGTACTGGGTGAGCACATGGTAATGGGAGCTTGGGGCTCAGCGGTAACCGGTTCGCCCTGAGCCTCCACCGGCTCAATTGCTTTAGGGCAGTTAATATTGCATGAGTGGTCGTTTAGGAAACAATTAAGGCGCTCAGTGTTATCATTTGATGTTTTGAGTAACTTATCTATGGTTAAAGAACATTTAGTAAAGTCCTTAAAGGGACCATTCATATTTTTTAGTCATATATTGTAGCTCAAATTGCAAACTTTGTATTTTTGATTCTAATTTTTGTGTGTCAGTGCAATATTTTAAATGGCTTTGTTCCAGCTCTAACATTGACAATTTAGCTTGTTCTCTAAATTTTAAACAAGAACCTATATTTTTACACTTCTTGATTAACATTTTATGGAATTTTAATTGCTTTTTTGATTTTTGTATAAACTTTTTAATTCTAAGATATTTTTTTAGTTTATTTCTGCTGCAAAACAAAACCGACTTGTCCTGTTGATATGGACTGTCACCTGTAAGATCTATAGTAGTCAAGTCCAGGTTTTGAGAATTTGCAGAAGGAATAAACTGCGGGATACCACTCATTAACTCACTATAAAGATTATCAGTTTGTTGAGCAGTAACTTTCTCAGCAGCTTCTTCCAGGTGGGAGATCTGTCCCTGGGCATCCCTTAGCTCCTGTTCCAGAAAGGTAGTCCTCCTCAAGGTTTTCTCATACTCGTCACTGCACTCTTGGAACCTATATACTATTGACTGAAGGTGGTCCCGCTCCGCAACAATGTCATCATAACTAACATGAAGTTTTGATAATTCGCATTTTAATTTTTTTGTGTCATTCAGATGGTCTAAGAGCCAGCGGCCCCCAGGCATTCGTTAAAGTATAAAAGCTGTAAGTTTCTCAATGTATGTCCCCAACACAGGTAAGAACGAACCCCGCCTATGAAACTTGAGTCGCGGTGGCTTTCGCAGGTATCAGGTAGTAAAGGTGTGTAAAATTGTGTGTTAAATTTGGTAAAGTATAAAACTCAGTTTTTACATATTTTACTTATAATAATCCTAAAAGTCACCTTGTCGAAAGCCAGACACTTTGTACGGTTGCAACCCTCTGCCAGACACCCTTAAAGTATATTTAATTATTACTATACTTACGGTATAGTATAAAAGCTGCAATTTATATATGTTATTTGGAGAACTATCAAATGATGTTTTCTCAATAGCCAGACAGTTTCAGTAGTTCCTTTATGTTGCCAGGCACATCAAAAGTCTAATGTAGGTGCGAGCGCGAGGGATATGTGTGTCTGAGGGTGCGAGTGAAATACCGCGTTCGGTCCACTGCAACGTTATACTGCGCATCAGCTATCATTTATTGTGTATAATGAGAACTATTTTCTAGATTTACTATGAAAATTCATTATGTACCATAACTAAGGATCAACGAATAAATGTTTAGAAAATTCTTTTATAAAATTTCTGTGTTTAGGAATCATTAAATTAACAATTAAATAATATATTTAAATAATTATTTTAATAATAGTTATTGGAATAATATAATTAATCTAATACAATAATTAATGGAAAAATATTTCAAAGATATTCTATGAATCGTGGTCGTCAATATCTTGAGTGTCCTCATCACCGCACCCAAAGACGCGAGATAGCACCCGAACGTAGAGAGACGTAGAGTGTGAGGATGGATTCCCTGTCTGTGATTTCTATTTTGTGCCAAATTTGACAATAACTTATTCCTTCTGCTATGTTATTATAATAACACTGTACTACGGAATGTAGTTGAATAAATCACAGATTTAAGAATAATTAGTACGCAAGCTTTAATACGTCAACCTCCCGTGACGAAACGGTCGAGTATCTGATACCTTTGTTTTTAAGAAGTGAGACGCGCCAAATTTTTCGACGCATACACGTACAAGTGTATAATGCCCGTCTGTCTTTTTATACGCTCCAAAATACCACTAAATATTTAAAAATATAATAAATATGGTCAAATGGAAGACAAAATTCTTAATTCAATAATGTAAAAAAACGATTTTCGCGAAAATGCAGATGTCCGTTTGCTCTTTGCTTCCGTCGATATATCCCTGGCGCTCGCATCTACATTAACTTTTGATGTGCCTGGCAACATAAAGGAACTACTGAAACTGTCTGGCTATTGAGAAAACATCATTTGATAGTTCTCCAAATAACATATATAAATTGCAGCTTTTATACTATACCGTAAGTATAGTAATAATTAAATATACTTTAAGGGTGTCTGGCAGAGGGTTGCAACCGTACAAAGTGTCTGGCTTTCGACAAGGTGACTTTTAGGATTATTATAAGTAAAATATGTAAAAACTGAGTTTTATACTTTACCAAATTTAACACACAATTTTACACACCTTTACTACCTGATACCTGCGAAAGCCACCGCGACTCAAGTTTCATAGGCGGGGTTCGTTCTTACCTGTGTTGGGGACATACATTGAGAAACTTACAGCTTTTATACTTTAACGAATGCCTGGGGGCCGCTGGCTCTTGCTCTAAGAGCGTTTATCAATAAGTTTTCATTCTCTTCTCTTTCCTTCTCCAACTGTTCACAGAGCTCTGTTTTACATTTAAGCTCCAGCAACACCAACTGAAGTTTGGTTTCCTCCTGCTGGCGGCCGAGAGCTCTGCGACTACGGGTATTCATATTATTAATAAGAAAGTGCAATTAAACAAGGCAAGCCTGGCAACCCAGGCATGCCGGCATACCGAATGCGAATGCGCCACAGAGGTAGTTAGGTTAGGTTAGGTTACCTACCTGTTATCCGTTTAAAAAATCTTCTGAGGTCTGCTTTTTTATAGCGGTCGCGACGTTAAATGGATCCACTTGAGAGTAAATATCCCAAATTAGAGATAGTAGGTACAGATGGAAATCTCATGTATGTTCCTTTTTTTTCACACCTACCCTCTGCTAAACACTTGCACAAATCGTGTGTCAGGTTGGCGTGAGAGGTGTTTGAATAGTCACAAAATTTGCACCAAATAACTGTACCTAAACTGTATCCATGTTAAAAAAAACTACCTCCAGCAATTCAATATAAATAGAAAATTATATGGACACGTCTTTCTGATGTCAGTTTGGCGCGCATAGTCGTGTATCGTCCCTATCACGGATCCGACTCGCACTTGACCGGTCTTTATTGTTCATTTGACTGGCTACTACGGTCAAATGAACGATAAAAACCGGTCAAGTGCGAGTCGGATCCGTACCAAAAAAGGACGGGTGGAAGTAAATGCGACGGGAAACATTATATCACTTTAGGGGAAACTGTTCACCATTCGTACGTGGGGCACATTCATACATTGAGTATAACAAAAATACTAACCGACACACAAACACGCCTTTGCCTGTGTACATAGGCATACCGACTGCCATGTTGCTAGCGAAGTATCGTGCCAATCGCGCCACTCTGTGTGAGGTAATAAGACGTAACGTGTTTTCGCAGCAGGTAAGCAAAATTTTTTGCTGAAGTTTAAATCGTACTGGCAAGTAAATTTATTATATTTTTATAAAAATAGTCAGGATTCATGATTGTTCACATTGTTTAATTTTGAGTTTTCATCGTTTTATTTCTTTTACTAACGTTGATTTTGTTTACCACTGTAATTTGAATTTGGTCATGGCCTGGGGCACATTCGGACATATCTGCATGGGCGCATTCGTACGCGTTCGAATGCTCCCCTTTAGATCATAATTACCACAAATACTCACATAAATTTTATTTTTCAATAAATTTATTAGGTATTTTTTTCAATTATGACATATTACAATAATTCTGCATTTTTATGTAAAATCGATCGGGAATATACTTTTTATTAAGTAAATATTATAGTTGATATCAAATCGCAGGTTCGTGGTACAGATAATAAGAAAAGATTACCTAGGCACGCCTAATCTTTTATTCGTTCGTAACATTTATTCGTTCTTCATCCATTTTTTAGCTACGGCTAAAAAATGGATGAAGAACGAATAAATGATTTAAATTTATATAGGTAGATTCCATATACTTGCCTTGAAAACAGAAAAACTCAACAGAAGAAAAATCAAATGAATTCCGTATATGCAGAGAGCCAGCAGAAAAATTAATTATGAAACAAAAATCTAATCTTGTAATTGATAAAATATATTAAAAAATGAATAGTAGGTACAGGAACTTAATTACTAACCAATAACAAAAGAAAATTAAAATACTGTTCAATGCACCACTAATTTAAATGTGTCAGGAAATTAAAGATAAGTCATGTTTTGATAAAATTTGAAACAGGCCGCTGTTATTTAACTGACGAAAAAGTACACTCAGTTAATGAAATTTGGCGAACAGGACCGAAAGTGTTTTATCTTCGGAAGAAACTGGGATCATCATGATAATTCCTTTTTCTGATATAGAAAGCGTACACATTTTGTTTATTAGACTACGTCCTTAGGTCCACCCTAACTGCTCGGCACATCAAGAAGGAGTAGAGTTTATGATCTTTTCAATTAATTAAAATAATTTAATTAGCATTAAGGTTGAAAGTGACCACCAAAATGTCTAATTACTAGCTTACAGTTTAAACCGATTTTTTGTGTTATTTTTCCCAAAAACAAATATTGATTGGGAGTAAAGTTAAATATGATTAAGATAGTTCTGTGTTAAACAAATTTTCTTATCAATTTAATAAATTTTTGGGAGGTTAATAGGCTTTTCAATTACCATGTATGAATCTACCCCACGCGTATGAAAGTACCCCACCTACTGTACGGAAGTACCCCACCCATGGGGCGCGTTCGTACAAATATCTTATCGTCGAAAAATTGCTGTAGTTCTTTAACCGTGTGACATAATAGTTTCAGAAAATTTGGTCACTAACTACAATATATTTTCTACGTTTAGGGATATAAACGAGGTAATTTTGACCCTAATAGTCGTGGAGAAAAAAAAAAAAACTAAAAATTGTACGAATGGTGAACAGCTTCCCCTACATATCAATACCACGCCTCTCTCCTCACTCTCATGTGACTCAACCGAAGTTGTGCGGGTCAGCTCTAATGAAACGAAGCTACGAAGTTAATGCGACGGGAAACATTATATCACTAAAAATTTATACCACACTTCTCTTTCTCACTCCCATGTGACGCAAACGAAGTTGCGCGGGTTAGCTAGTTATTATAGAGCTAGTAGATACCGTAAAACGGGGTAAATTGAATTCACGGGGTGATTAGACAACCAAACAAGCTTTACAACTCAGGCACAGTATAAAATATGTTGTTTAACAGTGACTCAAGTGGCATTAGCTCTAAACATTATTGCGTATATGTAGGTATTCTGTGAACCGCATCAAGATTTTTATATAAAACTACTAGAAAAAAGCAGTTAATTTTGGATGAACGTCATGATTGGCGGGACCCCGCCAGATTTTGTGAATATCATGCGATAAGGATTTAATACACTTTCTCTACTATTTCATACCTTCATAGTAAAATTCTACACCCATAAAATTACTAAATATCCTACAAAGAAAGTGGTCCCGCTATTTTGATGTCATAATGGCGGGACCACTATTAAATTAAATAAAAATCATGACTTGATCTTAACCTCTGTGAACCGCATCAAGATTTTTATATAAAACTACTAGAAAAAAGCAGTTAATTTTGGATGAACGTCATGATTGGCGGGACCCCGCCAGATTTTGTGAATATCATGCGATAAGGATTTAATACACTTTCTCTACTATTTCATACCTTCATAGTAAAATTCTACACCCATAAAATTACTAAATATCCTACAAAGAAAGTGGTCCCGCTATTTTGATGTCATAATGGCGGGACCACTATTAAATTAAATAAAAATCATGACTTGATCTTAACCTAACCACACCAAATTTTAATACGATATAATACCACTACATATGAATCATTGTTATACCTACTTATAAAACTGCAATTTCAATAGAAATCACGTTTATTATGTTTACATTAGAAAAGCGCCTAAAGAAAAAGTATAAAAGCCAATTAACACAAGTACCTACCTACTTATTATTTTATGCTCTTGCAATTTGTACAGGCGTTTTGTATTTTACGGTTTTATTTTGGAAGGGTTAGTTTTCATGAACGACATGATGGCGGGACCCCGCCAGATTTTGTGAATATCATGCAATAAGGATTTAATACACTTTCTCTACTATTTCATACTTTCATAGTAAAATTCTACACCCATAAAATTACTAAATATCCTACAAAGATGGTGGTCCCGCTATTTTGACGTCATAACGGCGGGACCACTATTAAATTAATGAAAAAACATGACGTGATCTTAAAACTAACCTCAACAAATTTTAATACAGTTTTTTATGTATAACAATGATTCTTAAGTAGTTGTACTATATCGTATTAAAATTTGGTGTGATTAGTTTAAGATCACGTCATGTTTTTTCTTTAATTTAATAGTGGTCCCGCCATTGTGACGTCAAAATAGCGGGACCACTTTCTTTGTAGGATATTTAGTAATTTTATGGGTGTAGAATTTTACTATGAAAGTATGAAATAGTAGAGAAAGTGTATTAAATCCTTAATGCATGATATTCACAAAATCTGGCGGGGTCCCGCCATCATGACGTTCATTAGTTTTCTATTGATATTGTAGTTTTATAAGTGTAACAATGATTCTTAAGTAGTTGACTAGTTGTACTATATCGTATTAAAATTCGGTGTGGTTAGTTTAAGATAACGCCATGTTTTTTCTTTAATTTAATTGTGGTCCCGCCAATATGACATCAAAATGGCGGGACCACTTTCTTCGTAGGATATTTAGTAATTTTATGGGTGTAGAATTTTAATAAGAAAGTATGAAATAGTAGCGAAAGTGTATTAAATCCTTACTGCATGATATTCACAAAATCCGCCATCATGACGTTCATAATTTTGGGGGTCCCCATAGGTCCCCATACCTACTCAGAACTGAAACTCAAAAAAATGATTTTTTCATCAAACCCATACGTGTCTATAGATACCCCATCTATCTTCTCTTCTATATATATAAAAATCAATGCCACTTTTCGTTGTAATTTTATAACTCAAGAACGGGCTCACCTATCCAAACTAAATGTTTAGGCTTTGTTCGGACTATTTAGTAGATGGTTTATGTGAAGTTTGCACAAAATCGGTCGAGCCGTTCTTCACTTATCACGCAAACGAAGTTGCGCGGGTCAGCTAGTAGATATATATAAAGGTCTTCAAAAATGCTATTGAGGTTTCTAACATCATTTTTTTCTAAAGTGAATAGTTTGCGCAAGAGACACTTCCAAAGTGAAATAATGTGCCCCCCCCCCCCCCCCTCTAACTTTTAAACTAAGAGAATAATCAATCTAAAAAAATATATAATGTACGTTGCCATAAAATCTACCAACGAAAATTGGTTTGAACCACTGATCTGTATTATTACCACATACAGATAGTGGTTTGAACGAAATCGAGTTAGGTAGTTTTTTTTTAATACGTCATAAACCGCAATTTTCGCCGAGACTTTATACTGTGCTGCTACGGAACCCTTCATGGGCGAGTTCAACTCGCACTTGGCTGGTTTTATTTATTATGTATTGTGTCATCCACCATCGTCTGGGCTTCCTTTTTTTGGTAATTCTATTTTTTATTTTAATATTTATAAGATTAAAATGTGCTAATGCACACATGAATAAAGCCCCTGCACTGTCTTCCATTCCGGAATACGTTCGAGAACGGAGTAAGAAGGTCGCTGAGTGTGAACACCTCGCTTCTCGCGCAAAATCTCGGCGTGAATCTGTATGAGGTTATACATTCACACGCGCGAGGGCTTCTGGACGCAATGTACCTATGCGAGTCGAATATGTCGGCTACACGCGCAAGACTCCTCTTCTGGGCAGAAAGTAAGGAACCGATATTTGTGACACCAAATCTTAAGACCTACCTATTTAACAAAGTTGTTAAATAGTCTAACACCAAATATAAACAACCCTGCTTGAACCATTTAGCTACTAGTGAAATGGGATCTAGAATCTACCTACCATCCAGTCTAATGTTTATTGTAGATCAGTGTTCATACATACCCACTACCAACATGGAGTGTTCCAAATGATTCGATGCACTTGGTACGGTCGCGTGTAAAATACACAATGGTCTCGCGGCTCTTAATCGAGCTACTTCGTCTCTTCTACCAACGGCCCTAGAAACATATTTAGGAGTTATAAGTATGTATTAGATTATAAATCTTTAAAACCATGCCATTTTTGTCATATACCTAATGCTTTTCAAAATTAAGAAAGAGTGATAGATAATAACAATAGGCATCGCAGTTTACATTTGTTAGCGGTATGGTTATAACACCTTCGCCTCATTGAAAAATGAATAAACAATGCCTGTCAAACTTTGCTTTGGCAGTTGACTTGTATGTCAATATTATCAGTCAGTCAAGTCAGGTGATCATTCTCAGTTTTACATCAGTACAATACAAGTAAAATTGTCAGTTTTGTGTGTTTGGGATTTATTTTGTTTTGATGAACATAATGAAAGAAGAAGAGGATGATGCACATAGTTTAATTAATAAAACTGGTTTAACCGGTGAGACTCGAGCTTTACAGAAAGAGTTTATAAAAACTTATGAGAGTTTGCCAGAATTATGGGATGTTACACATACTGATTATACTAATAAATATAAAAGAGCTGTAGCTAATGATAAGTTGCTAAAGATAATGAAAAAATGGGATTATAGCGCTACACGAGTAAGTGTTCGTCAGAAAATCAATATACTGAGGTCTACATACCGGAAAGATTTACGTAAACATTATCAATCTAGAACTGTTGACTTGAATGGCGAAGAATCGTTCGAATATATTCCGACCAATTGGAAATTTTATGCCTTAAAATTTTTGGGAGGAAATATGGACAGTGAAGTAGCACATCCGCCAGACAATAGTATTGCGGAAATTAATTTAGAAATGACGAATTTTGGTGTAAGTATAGGTACATAATAGTTGAGTGGTGGCTAATAGGTAGGTACTATCGAGCTCATAACTGCAGTAGCAATCTTACGTAACGATGCATGGTGTCAATTCACACACATATATACCTATATTGTTCTTCCGTAGGAATATTATCGATAATTTCGTGGTTACTACTTAAACAACCCGTGGCCGGTGGTTCTAGTACGGAATGGAAATGCAAAACTTGTTGGTTCGAACCATCAACCTTACAATTAAATGAAACAAAAAACCTGATATTAATTTATAAATGAAACAAAAAACGTTTTTTGTGTTTCATTTATAAATTAATATCAGGTTGATTAATAGAAACATAAACATATTTATGTTTCTTAAGTAGAATTATTATTCGAAACTTCATGCAAAATTACTTTATCAAGATTAAAAATTATATTTTTGTTTTAAATATAAAAAATCGTTATAACTTTGAATCGAGCCACGAATATCTCTAATCACTGTATTAATAGCATCTTGCTTCAGCCACTTAGGTATCAGTTAATTTACTAGGTTGTTAAATTACTGTATTAGTATCTGATGACTCACAGCAGTTGTAAAGAATAATACAGTTATGAAAACGAATATATTATTATATCGTTATCTTTATCTAGCACGAACTAATCATATTTTGCTGTATGGTGGTAGCATTGAAACATTACACACACACACACACACACACACACACGCACATATATGTAAACTCAAAACCAGCCCGAACGCACGCCCCACCATAATGAGCGTTGTTGTGTTATTGCAGTTATGAGCTCGATAGAACCTACATTAATTTATTCATGTTACCTAAGTACCCAGGTACTATCTGGTAGATCACACAATATGATCGGGGCAGCGAGCACCAAATGGTGCTTGCAGCCCCACACGTGTGGTTCCTATGGTATGCGGGAATGGTTACCTACGGGTAACGGGTAAGTAGCTGTACCTACCCGTTCCCGTTCCCGCATACTTATATGGGAACTTATTCCGGGGAAAAAAATAGAGTATCGCGTGAAAAAGTAACGAACATCCATACCTAGGTACTTATAAACTTACGCGTTTATTATACTCAATAAAAAAACTTTTTCATCTTACTCAGGATGAAGTTAGTGAAGGGGCTGAAAATGAAGCTGCCTCGTCTCATGTTGGCGAAGTACTACACACAATAACTATAGGTGATACCCTTGAAGAAAACACAGAACAGTCTAATACTGTTAATAAAAAACATAGAAAAAGACGAATGATATCTGAAGTCATACAAGGTCACTATGCTGACGACTGTTTGCTGGATAAAGAGTTAGAAGCCATAAGTTCCAATGTCGCATGTAAGCTTAAGAGAATGAATCAAGATCAAAGGTGCTTTGCAGAATTGTTGATCAATAAAGTACTGATGGGAGGATTGAAGAACAGTTTGTCAGATGATACTGACTTGACTGACTGAGCCATTTCATTAAAACTGACATAGAAAAGAATGTTTATCTTTGTTTTATTGTAAAATAATATAAGGTATTACCACCTATGTACTTACTCCTACCACGCTGGTATCATTTTATTATAAGTAAGTATACCGTGTGTTAGATACATTTAAATTTATATTGTTACCTACTGTAAGTATTGACTACAATTATTCAAACTTGCACTGCCGCCGCTTAAATAGTAGGATATTAAAATCTAATATATAAAATTCTCGTGTCACAGTTTTCGTTGCCATACTCCTCCGAAACGGCTTGACCGATTCTCATGAAATTTTGTGAGCATATTGAGAAGGTCTGAGAATTGGCCAACATCTATTTTTCATACCCCTAAGTGACCGGGAATAACATACCACGCGGGCGGAGCCGCGGGCATCAGCTAGTATTTAAATAAATATATAATAATGAATAGGTCTGTACATTGTACATTCCCTATTATCAAAAGAACAGCTGTAGGATAACAGGTAGATAGAATTTTACTTTGTTCATTCTGGAATCTGTAGCATCCCTTGTGTCCAACATTTTGAACAGTTTTTTCGTCAGTTTTATTGATACAGAATGAAGCTGAACAAAGTGACGATTATTCTCTTTTTTTCTCGTTATGCCGGACTCGAACCGACTAATTAGGTACACACGGTGTCTAAGTATCTAGAATTCTAGATATAGGTCATATAACTACCGCTGGAGGTCCTGGTAGTGTCTCGGAAGAAAGTTCTTCAGTAATTTATGACGGTGTGTTATATGATGAATGAAAGTTGGGAGAGGCTTAACATTCAACTGAGCTGATTCATTGATTTATGAAACTTACTACGCGTGCGCCCGATAAGTTGAGACACTATATGTGTATAGAACAAATTTCTTTATTTTGCGTTGCCGTTCGCATTACCCTATGGCTATTATGGAAATTGGAATGTTATTTCTCCTTGTGCTTTGATTGTGAAATATAAAAATTAGGTACGTAGGTACTACCTACTACGTTTAGGACATCGGAGCTATTCCCAATACCTTATGCGTTACTTACGAATTGTTTCCCGAACTAGGCTGCTCTTCCCATGGCGCATCACTTTCTACAGCGCTGCTTTCAGATGCCACTAAGTACATAGACCTGAAATATTAATATACTTTCAATACAAATATTCGAAGACAGGTTTACCCGTCATTATGCGAACACTAGTGAACGCCAGCGGTTCCGCCCGCGTGGAATTTAGCTAATTTATGTAACTTAGGAAATTAAAAACCCTTTATGGGGTTAGGTTGCACTATCTTTTCAGACACATTTACG
Organism: Miltochrista miniata; assembly: GCA_933228765.1. NCBI lineage: Eukaryota > Metazoa > Arthropoda > Insecta > Lepidoptera > Erebidae > Miltochrista > Miltochrista miniata. The sequence goes on from OW121769.1 coordinate 13,560,247, forward strand.
AAAATCGTTGTAGGTAATAAAATATTTATTTAATCCTTTGTTTTACCGATTCTTTAAGTGAGACAAAAAAACATTTAACCAGTTTTATAGGTACTTGATATATCCATACTAATATTATAAAGCTGAAGAGTTCGTTTGTTTGTTTGTTTGAACGCTAGGATCTCAGGATTTACTAGTTGGATTTCAAAAATTCTTTTACAGTTTGATAGTATGAACTTTTGTAATGTGGAAAAGTTCTAAGAAGATAAGAATAATAAACAGCTTGGTTAAAGCAAATAAAACGTTGTTTTATTATAGTTTTAAGAAATATGAATAAGCAGTTATCGAAATATATTGACAGACCCTAAATCACAGTTCTGAGTTACTATAGCAACCAAACCATAGGTTGTGATACCAAAGAGACGACATCCATACAGTCTCTTCACACCCTCGGAACTTTTAAGAATTTTTAAATTCTCTTCAAACCAATCTGTCCGCTTAAAACTTCCAATCTTGGACCAAAGAGCGGTTTGGTAAGCATATCAGCCAGCTGTCGCACGGACGGTACTTGCTTAACTTCAAGTTCACCATTAATGACACATTCACGAACAAATAGATGCTTAAGTTTGATATGTTTTGTACGTTTGTGGTATTCGTGCTTCGGATTGTGCGATAGCTTTATAGCAGACTCGTTATCCAAATACAGTATTGGTTTCTTCAAATCCACCAAACCTTTCATAAGGCTGTTCAGCCATGTAATTTCTTGTGCTGTTTCACTAGCAGCAATGATTTCTGCTTCAGTGGATGAAATAGAGACAACTGTTTGTCGATGACTTTTCCAGCTGATTGCAGCTCCTGAGAATATGCATACAATTCCAGTTGTTGATCTGCCTGTTGCTGGATCTCCAGCAAGGTCTGAGTCAGAGTAACATAAAAGCCTTTGGTCTGACTCTTTTGATTGCTTATATACAAGACCTTTATCCGTCGTTCCTTTTAAGTAACGGAGAATCCGTTTCACTAGCATGATATCTTTCGTGCTAGGTTTCTCCAGGTTTCTGGATGCAACGCTCACAGCGTATGCTATGTCGGGCCTTGTACCTACGGCTAAGTACGTAAGGGCTCCAACGGCTTGTCTATATGGAAAAATTGTACCAACATCAGGTTCTGTATCGTTGATACTTTCTTTGATTATTGGCGTCGGTGTTGGTTTGCAACTAGTCATACCATACTTTTCAAGAACCTTCTTAATGTAGGCTTGTTGGCATAATGTTATTTTGCCTTTTTCAGCTTTGATTTCCATACCCAAAAAGTAGGAAGCAGGTCGGGTAGTTATCTTGAATCTTGTTTTTAATTCCTTGATAAACTCGTCTCCTGCAGTTGGCGTATTCGACGCCACAAGTCCGTCGTCAACGTAGAGACCAATCAAAACTTTAGACTTTCCTCTGGTTCTAACGTACAGACAAGGATCAGCTTCACTTTGTTGAAAGCCTATAATTTTCAAGAATTCGGCAATGCATGAGTTCCAGCATCGAGGTGCTTGCTTCAGACCATAGAGGCTGCGATTAAGTTTGCATACCTGCTTTGTCCCATCTTGGAAACCTTCAGGTTGTTTCATGAAAATTTCTTCCTCAACTGAGCCATTGAGAAAGGCCGTAGCTACATCGAATTGGCGTAGGTTTAAATTTTCTTTAGCAGCAATTGCGATAATAGCTCGTATAGTACTTAGTCGAGCCACAGGACTAAACGTTTTGTCATAATCGATTCCTTTTTGCTGTGAATAACCTTTTAAAACTAGTCTAGCTTTGTATTTATCGATTGAGCCATCTGGATTTGTCTTTAATTTGAATATCCATTTGCATGGTAGTGCTTTTCTTCCATCAGGCAAACTGACTAAGTCCCATGTTTTGTTTTCATTTAGAGAGTTTATCTCGCTCATCATGGCTTTAATCCATTGTTCTTTATTAGGAGATTCCAATGCTTGTTTGTAAGTCACAGGATCTAGGTAAATTTTGAACCTCAGCAACAGCAGCTAGTACAAAGTCATCATACCGTTGTGGTTTTTGTATTGCTGATCTGTCTCGTAGACTGTAGCTATTCGGTTCAGACTCCGTGTCAACATGTTCATGACTAAGACTTTCTAGAATAGAAGTTTCGTAAAAAGAATCTTGTTCATCATCAACATTTTCATCAACACTTTCATATTGTAGAGTAGAATCTGCTGCGACGTTTTCAGTAATACTATCATTTTGTTGATTTTCAACATTTTCAATAAAATTACCTTCTTGCGTTTCAATGTTGTCAATAGAAAGATCTTGCCGAGTGTCGTCAGCATCATCGATATCTATTTGAGTTTTCATTGTTTCTGAAACCGAATCACAATTAGTGTTTTTATTGTATTTAAAGTTGTTAACACTAGTTGGACTTTTGTAGTAATCAGCCTTCAGCCTTGACTACTTTCACATCTGCGGATATAAAAGTTTTGTTCGGAACGTAAACCCTGTATGCTTTGCTGGTGTCAGAATATCCAACAAACATCCCCGGTATTGCTTTTGGAGCAAATTTATGACCTCTTGGTCCTTTCTTCAGAATAAAAGCTTTTGAGCCGAAAGGGTGGAGGTGATTAAGACAGGGCTTTCTTAACACCCATTTCTCAAATGGTGTTTTATTTTCTACAGCACTGTTAACACTTCTGTTTGCTAGGTAATTAGCAGTGTTCACTGCTTCTGCCCATAGGTGCATTGGCGCTTTAGCATCAATAAGCATAGCTCTAGCCTTCTCCACAAGTGTCCGATTCTTGCGTTCAGCGATACCATTCTGGTGTGGGGTATAGGGTGCAGATAAGCGTCGTGCAATCCCGTGTTGTTTTAAGTAGGCTTGGAATTTGGCATTGACGTACTCTGATCCATTATCCGTTTGCAAATGTTTAATTTCATTGCCCGTAAATTTTTCCATTTCTTGTTTGTACTCTTTGAACTTGTCTAATACTTCAGATTTATTTTTGAGGAAGTAGACCCGTCCATACCTACTGTAATCGTCAATAAAAGTAACGAAGTATCTGTTTTTGGCATGGGTAGGTGTTCTGATTGGGCCGCACACGTCGCTGTGGACGATTTCTAGACGTTCAGTGGTTCGATGAGTAGTTCGTTGTGGAGGACTCGGTACTCGAGTCATTTTTGCTTGAATGCAAATTTCACAGTCTGGCAACGACAAAATCTCATTTTTATGGATGCTATGCCGGACTCTTACCGACTAAAAAACCTCACGTAACGCCCAACAGCCTATGGTTGAGAGCCCCGGGTAAGCCCTCAGGAAGGATGTCCCGTGACTCCCAACAGACCTACGGCCGCCAATGCGGCCTCGCCCAGGGGGTGGTTCGGGTGCAATCCCGCGTCTATGGGGGGTTTCGGGTGTGACCCCGCTTCTAAGGGGGGGCGTGCGTGAGTGCTCACGTCACGCTGCCGTCATGGGCCTGCTTCTGTAAGGACGGTGAGCGGCCCTCTCACCGTCCTCAGACCCCCGGTCATGGAGGCCGATAGTCCTCGGCGAAGACACGTCGACGGCGCCCGGGGCGCCGACTGCGGAACTCGGGTGGGAGAGTTCTCTCCCGCACCCGGCCCGCCGCCTCCTTCGCGAGCATGACCTGCTCGCAGAAAGAGGCGGCGCAGTCCCACTTACTCCCGCTGGAGAGCATGGCTCGCACCATGGCCTCAAGCGAGAGAGTGTCCACGCCCAGACCCACTACGAGGACCTGTCGCTGTTGTGCCCACGCCGTGCACTCCACCAGCGTGTGGAGCGCCGTGTCATCGCTGCGGTCCTCGCAGTGCTGACACTCGGCCGTGGTTTCCCGGTGTTTTCGCCACAGATACCTACCGAAGCTACCGTGCCCGGCAAGCATCTGTGTCAACCGGTAGGAGAGAGCACCGTGTCTTCTCTCCAGCCACTCGTCCATGACCGGTCTGACGGCCGCGATTGTAGCGAATCCCCCCTTTGGTTGCTCAAGTCGCACCTTCCATGTCTCCACGGTTTCCTGGTGGAGCAGGGTCCGCTGGGCCTCGATTTCTCGAGACGCAGGCCTTTGGCCCCGCTCCAGCGCCTCCTTGCGCCATCTGAACAGTGACGCAAGGGCTCTCGCTTCCAGGTCCCATGGAGGGGTCCTGGCTAGGAGACATGCCGCCTCACCGGAGATCGTGCGGTATCCTCTTATCACCCTGACGGCCATCACTCTCTGCGGGCTCAGCAGTCTAGCCTCATTGCTGGCCGTCAGGGTCTCCGCCCATACGGGAGCCCCGTACAGGGCCATGCTTCGCACGATCCCCAGGTAAGTTCACCTGACTTGTTGCGAACTAAAGCACGGTTGTTGTCGAACGAGACGGTGGCGCCATGCGAAGTCATTTTAGATACCGATAGTAAATTGGTAGAAAGCGATGGTATATAAAGGGCGTTTTCCAGATGTACTTGTCGTCCTCGTTTTTCATCAGAAAATGTAATTCTTCCTTCACCCAAAATTTCTGTGGAGTGATTTTCTGATGCAAAGTTGAGTTTTCTTGACACAGTCTTCATGTTTTTGAAGTGCTCGTGGTGATGGGTCATATGTGAGGTACAACCACTGTCAAGTACCCAGTCATCCTGGTTGTTCCGTGATGAACTAAGAAAACATTCTTCAGCGTATAGGGAATCGGCGTTTTTGCTAATGTTAGACTTCTGTTTGTCTTTGTTTTTCTTCCAACAGTTAGAGCAAACTCTGTGCGTCTTTTTCTGAAAGATTCTGCTTCCCGTTCTCTTACAGATTTTGCAAAAAGCTAAAAGTGCGTTTTCTTCTTGTTGTTGTTGGCCAGGTTCGTACCTAATTGTCATTGTGATGACGAGCGTCGCTTTCTTCGATTATTTTTATTTTTAATTCTTCCGGCTTTGGCAATATGTCGCGAGACTCTATAGCTACGCGAAAGTTTTCGTACTCTGAGGAAAGGCTGTAGAGCATCATGATAGTTAGCAAATCCTCATTTATGGTGACATCCGTGTCAGCGAGCTTATCGATGGTGTCCATAAACTTGTTTAGGTGTGTACGAACATCACTGCCTTCAAGTTTGGTCAGAATAACTTGCTTCAATAATGTGGCTTTACGAGCAGGGCCTTTGCTCGCATGTATTTGTTTCAATTTATCCCACAAATCTTTCGCAGTGTTACATTTCTTAACCTCTTTTAGTTGGGAAGGAGTAATGATTAAAATTAGTTCTGCCTTGGCCTGTTTATCAGCTTCGATCTCAGCAGTATCTGCTTTTACGTCAAGCGGAGTTGAGACATACTTCCATAGCTTGCTTTTTACCAATACAGCTTCGGCTTGTATCGCCCAAGTGTCATAGTTATCCTTATCAAGTGGATCAATGTGATACGTTGCTTTTGGCATGTTTATAGCAAAAGAAAAACTTACGTAAAAATTTTCGCTATATTACGTCGTGACAACTTTTCACTATGAACATTTCGCTCTGCTACCATATGAACTTTTGTAATGTGGAAAAGTTCTAAGAAGATAAGAATAATAAACAGCTTGGTTAAAGCAAATAAAACGTTGTTTTATTATAGTTTTAAGAAATATGAATAAGCAGTTAGGTATCGAAATATATTGACAGACCCTAAATCACAGTTCTGAGTTACTATAGCAACCAAACCATAGGTTGTGATACCAAAGAGACGACATCCATACAGTCTCTTCACAGATAGTTCATTTATTGAGAATGGTAATAGGCTATATAACATCACGCAAAGACGAATAGGAGCGGTGCAGCGTTCAAGAATGTTTCGAAAACGGGGAATTTTTTTACCGTCTGAGAGCTTCCGAGGCGTATGGGAAACTGTTCACCATTCGTACGCGGGGCACATTGAGTATAACAAAAATACTAACCGACACATAAACACGCCTTTGCCTGTGTACATAGACATACCGGCTGCCGTGTTGCTAGCGAAGTATCGTCAATCGTGCCAATCGCGCCACTCTGTGTTAGGTAATAAGACGTACCTAACGTGTTTTCGCAATAGGTAAACAATTTTGGGAGGTTAATAGGCTTTTCAATTACCATGTATGAATCTACCCCACGCGTATGAAAGTACCCCACCTACTGTACGGAAGTACCCCACCCATGGGGAGCGTTCGTACAAATATCTTATCGTTGAAAAATTGCTATAGTCCTTTAACCGTTTGACATAATAGTTTCAGAAAATTTGGTCATTAACTACAATATATTTACTACGTTTAGGGATATAAACGAGGTAATTTTGACTAATAGTCGTGGAGAAAAAAAATAAAAACTAAAAATTGTACGAATGGTGAACAGCTTCCCCTACGCTGCGTAAATGGTTAAAGTTACGTAAGAATTGTGTATTAGTCGCCTCCGCTCGCCTAGTCTCTGTCGAGCGCCTCCACGATAGTCTGGATGCAAGAGCAATACAATACAAGACTCACCGGGCTGGCACGTACAGGTGCGGGGCGGGGGGCGCGGCGCGTTTGGACGCGGAGCGAGCTCGCCTCGCGCGAGACGCACGCCCCAGGAGCACGGACTCTGTAAAAAGCAGAAATCATACATGTCTTCCATAAATACTTACATTAATCCAAACTAAAGGGGCACGGTTTATGAATCCCGATGACGCGGGGTAGCACCCGAACTCCTAAGCGAAGCCACAGTGGTAACCAAAGTCGGGAATCCTTGATCAGCAGATAGTGGGGCGCCGAATCACTGAGTTGTTTTACCGGTAAGTGCGACACAATGAAACCACTTCTTGTCGCATACCGTGCGACGCCTTAACCAAGCGGCTACCGAAACCTACTCGGAACCGACCAATTTTTCCTTCCACCTTATATGTCGTCTTGGGGCGACGGCGACGTTAACAATTATTTTTTCCATTGAGTTAGCATAGGTACTAATTGTATTTCATAATATCTTAATGGAATTAGGTACTGACTACTGACGGAAGGGGGTGGTGGGCCGGATAAGAATTACAAATAGAGTAGAACTTGTGGTGGTTGAAGTGTGCCACGGGTGAAGCCAGGACCACATCTAGTACTTGATAACTTGAATGCAGATGTCCATGCTCAACGTTAAAAAGCATAACAAACCGGAGATAGGATCACTATCGCTGTTCTCATTGCGCTCCCGTCTCCAGGCTGCCTCGGCAGCAGGCGGGCCATCCGCTGCCACGCCGAACAACCCGGACACTGCACCCGCCACTACGCGACGAGCTGACTTAGCTGCAGTCTGTCACATATAGGCAAAACATTCAAAACGAAATCTATCAATGCAATATGATGGTATTTTCTGCGAACCTAACCTATTATAATATATGTTTGAAGCTTTTGCTTACTGTTCAACGTTTCGTCTACATTGCAATAGTCTGTCATTCCACCACAGCAATTGCAACCAAAACCATTTCGGATGCAATAGCCTTGTCACGCCACGAGCAGGCAGACGATGCGAAACGTCGAGAGGTGAGTAAAGTGTTATAAAGTTGCTTATTTTGCGTTTTACCGCCCACGCAAAATAGGCGCATTAAATGACGTCGAATTGCGGAAACCAGCCCGTGTAAACCTAGAACCTAAAGTTGCGTACCTAAACAAGTCGTGCAAGTTTAAAAACACCGACATCAACAAATCGGCCTGTTACACTCCACTACTGGACATGAACATCCCGTATCGACACTGAGTCTTTGGCGAAAACTAGTATCGCCAAAAGGAAGAAAATAAAACATTCTATAATTTCCTTTTTAAAGGATAATTGTGCCAGGTTTTTCGTTCCCAAACTCTATTCCGTCGCTGTACGTAATTTCATTAGAATCGCTTCAGTGGCGCAGATTTAAGCAGAGATTACAGAGATGACGAGCTAAAAAACAATTGTAAAATGTAAACACACTTTAGTCCATTGAAATGTTACAATTTATGGACCGAATATTGCATTTCTTAGAGAAAGAAAGAAAGAAAGAAAAGAAAATCATTTTTATTAGGCACACATAAAACTATATAAACAAGACAAGGAAAACAAATTACAATTTAAAAATAAAACAAAAAGAATTATTTGTGCGCCTAAAAGGCCACAGCTCAGCATAAATGCTGTAGGTTACCACAGCGCTGATTTTCAGCTGCAGCCCACTAGTTACTCACGGACATATGCCCGAAAAGCCCGTGTATGCAAAAGTACAATAAATATATATAAATAAAGTGACTTTTTGGAAACATCATCAATTACTCATTGTAATACATAACTTTAATATGCAAGAGATTAAATATTAATAAATATTATATTCACACGTAGGTACACTGCTACACAGCGCCATCCCAAATCAGTCAATATTTGCCTGTCTTATTGGCTCCACACACCCAATGAACACACTTAATATATTAGGTACAATAAATCTACACATATAGATAATTTAATTCACCCCCAGACACAAAACAAATCAATGTGCTCATCACACAAAGAGGTGAAAATCAAACCTACGGCCTCAAAATCCGTAGTCAGATCCTTTAATCACTAAATAAAACAAATAAATATACGACATGCTAACGTTAGGTGCTGGTTTTTTGCAACTCCAACAAAATAAATTTTAATTTAGCCTTTAAACTACTAACTGACCCTGTATTGCGCAGTGGCGGAGGGATATTATTCCAGCACTTGGTAGCATTGTACCGAAATCCACCTCTGAACGCAGTGGTTCTATGTCTAGGTATGCGTAATGGCAGCGAAATCTTTCTGCCAGGGTACAAACGGTGTTCCTCCATCCAGACTAACTTATCATACAGGAACATGGGCTTATTTTTTCTTATTACACCGAATAGAAGCGTAGCCAAATGCAGCTCACGTCTAAATTTCATTTTTAAAATATTATTTTCTATCAAAAAAGGTGTAATATGACTGCGTCTAGGAATAACAAAACAATAACAAGCACAGGCATTTTGCACTTTTTGTATTAAATTAGATGTTTTGGCCAATAACCTGGGTCCATAAACCACGTCAAGATAATTAAATTTAGACAAAACAAGTGACTCACACAATTGTACACGTAAGTCCAAGCTAAGATAATCCCGTAGTTTGTACAGTAGCTTAAGACGATAGAAGCAGTTACGAACAATGTCAACAATGTGTTTTTCGAACCTTAATTCCCCATCCATAAATAAACCCAGATTACGAGCTTCATATGCACGTTCTATCAGACAGCCATTTATAGTAATATGTGGATTCAAATTGCCTATTTTTAAAATCTGGTTTCTGGAACCCAAAATCATAAATTTTGTCTTTGACGCATTTAGCAAAAGAGAATTATTTAATGCCCACTTATAAATATTATTTAAATCTGTATTAATTTTATTCACTGCTGAAAGAGTTTCGTCTGGTTGAAAAGAAAAATATATTTGTACATCGTCAGCATAAATATGGAATTTACAATATTGTATTACATTGATTATGTCAGCACTAAAAAGAATAAACAAAATTGGCCCCAGGACGGAGCCCTGCGGGACGCCCCTATTTACATATTTTGGGTCTGAGTCATAAGTACTTCCATCCGCGCTATGTATTCTCACAAACTGTGAACGATACGTCAAATAAGAATTAAACCATTTTACAGTTTGCTGGTCGAATCCATAATAAGTTAATTTTGACATTAACAATGAAATATTTAAAGCATCAAATGCCCTAGAAAAATCCAATAGGTAGTACTAATATTGTGCCATTTCCAGAGTCCTGAGCAGCTAAAATATTGTCAGTAACGTCAAGAAGAGCAGTAGCAGTACTTCTGCCCTTACGAAACCCTGATTGTTTATCAGGCAAGATGTCATGGTCTTCCAGATACTTAGTCATTTGATATCCTATGACCTTTTCGAGTACTTTAGAAAGACAAGGCAGTATGCTTATGGGTCTAAGTTCTTTTAATGATGTTATATTACTACTTTTAGGTATAGGTGTCACAATAGCTGCTTTCCATAAAGATGGAAACTTGGACGTCATTATCGACCTGTAAATAGGTCGATAATGACGTCCATTTTAGTTATTAATCTGAGGGTATGTGGGAGGGTCATAACAATCATATCCAATGATATGCCATCAACACCCACGGCATTTGATTTTAGCTCTCTGAGTACCTTAAGCACAATTGTAGATTCAACTGGTTCAAGCATAAAGTGGTTACTGCTGAAACGATAGAATTCAAAAAATGTAAGCTGTGATATTGAATGACTGAGCAAGCCAGGAACATCTAGAAAATGATCATTTATGGCGTTAGGTTCGCACAGATACTCAGGAATATCACTGGCCTTTGATGGTAACAATTTTGATTTAATATTTTTCCATAATGATTTTGGATCATTTCTATTTTGATTGATATTAATTCTGAAATAACTAGTCTTTTCATTATGAATCGCACGGTCTACTTGTTTCTTAAAATCTTTATAGTACTGTCTGTGTGAAGCTTCCCGAGTAGTGCGAGCTCTTTTTAGTGCGGCATCGCGTAGTTTCATCATTAATCTAACATTGTCAGTGAGCCAGGGGGCGGGTAACTCCCTCCCGAATTATCACATTTTTCATTGGTGCATGCAAATCAAATATTGTCGTCATAGCCGTAGTAAAATCAAAGACCATCTCATCAACATCATCCAGAGCACAAACTTGGTTCCACCTGACTCTAGTCACATCACTTTCAAACTGCTCCAGGTCAACATCTTTCAGCGGTCTATAGTGAATCATCCTAGGTGGTATTTTTGGCTTACGGAAGACAAACTCTGTAAATATAAAAGCATGACCATAGAGCGTACCAGCCGACATCACATTTACCGCGCGCACACGCGCATTTGTACAAACGACATCAATCAAGGTACTGCTATGGTCAGTAAAATGTGTGTTTTCTGTCACCACCTGCCGTAAACCAGTACAACTTAAAAATGTGTTGAATAATTTAGTTTTAGAGTCTGAATGGTCATTTAAATTTATGTTAAAATCGCCTAACAAAATCAAGTAATCATAGTCACTAAGAGATGTTATAGTATCCATAATGGTGTCCTAAAATAAACTATGGTTAGCTCTAGGTGGACGATAGCCAGTGCCAATGATTATCCTATTGTGGTTAATTTTTACCTTAATCCACATTTGCTCCACTGACCGGTGTATAGGGTGGCTGCAAACACTAACATTCAAACCTCGCCTGATATAAAAACCCAAACCACCTCCATCACCGTCACAAATAGACAATGGTCGTGGTAAAAGTTTAACTCGATATTCTGGGACAGTAGGCGCACATAGATCTTGTCCCTCCTTTAACCAGGTTTCATTCATAGCGACTATATCAGGCACTTCACGTTGCATTGCCACTATGAAGTTATCATGGCCAGTGTTCAATGAACCAGGATTGAACAATCCGACCTTAAGAAATTTAGAAACCATTTATAATAATATCAACAGTAATATATAAAATATGTAACAATATTACCTGTACATAAATAGTAGGATTATATTCGTATAATAGATATACATCCAAGTTTAGGCAACCAGGGTGGTAGTAACCAGTGAGCTTCAGCCGCAAATCAACTCCATGAACGTAACCTTCATGAATAATATACAACACACATTCAAAAACGTCAGATAAAGTTAGGCATAAACATTTAGAGTATTTCAACAAGCTGGAAACAATAAATAAGTGAAATATAATATAAAAATAATAAAGTGAAATGTCGGTCGTGTATAATATGACACTGCCTACCCCCTTGAGGACAATTGCCCGACCATATGCATTTTTGCATGTACAAACAAACAAGCTTGAGAGGTATCCACCTAATTCGAAGATTGATTTAAAAAGTACATAGAGTATAAAATATACTCCGGTTATAATTAAAAAAACAAAGCACCCAAGGGAAAAAACACACCTTGAGGGATTTATAAATACAATAATTTATGTTTTTACAAAGAATAAAATCAAAACAATAAACAAATAGATGTTCCAAAATTACACATACAGTTAATAGATTAAAAGAAAAGCAAATGTTATAATAGTTCGAATTTAAAAAACGGCTAAACATTTTCAGTACCAAAAACCCGCGTAACATCTTCTGTGCATCGTATATTATGAGACAACTGACCGCCGTCCCGCTTAACGTAGATACGTCCACGCTTTACCCAAACGTACTTCCATTGCAAGCGCTTTCGTATCTCTCGTACCCTACGCAACAATTGACGATTAGACTTAGTAAGTCGTTGGTTTATGTAGAAGGGTCGATCCCCACCGATGCCAAAATCTGCAGAATTGGCCCCCCTACGCACTCGCATACTGCGCAAGATGTCATCACGATGCGCGCGGCGCGCGAGACGCACTACTAGCGGTCGCGGTCTTCCCCCACGTACCTCACCGTCAGACGACGTCGCGGCGGTTCCCCTGCGGGGCAACCTAGGCCCCACTCGCTCTGCACTAACGATATCACGATCATCAATTGTCACCCCTAACTTAGCACCAATTAAACTGACAAGATGTAAAGGGTTCTCGCCGTGTGTTTCACATAAATTCGAAATCTCAATATCGTTCGATAATAGCTCTTGATCCTTCTCATTTAACTCGAGCCGTAGCTGGTCTATAATTGACTCAAACTGCATGGCGCCATTGTTTTTATTCTTGGAAATCAGTTCGAGTTCCTCCACCCGGTTCTCAAGTGAATCTAAGCGCGCATTACTTCCCGACAGTGTACCGTGTAACTCCCTCATTTCATCACGCATCATTTGAACCTCTTCCCTCATCGCTTGCAATTCTTGGCGAAAAAGTCTTACCTCCAGAACCAGATCAGTTCGTACCTGATCGGACTTCTCAACGCAGGAAGTAATGGAACAATTAGATGATTCCGTCGATGTATGCAACTGTTGATTCCCTTCAGCCGGCGTCCCAGGACATTTTTCTAATGATTTCTTCTTATTGCAATCCTATCCTATACTGCAATGCTAAACAGCCCCGATGCAATGTTAGGGCACATATAGAACACGCAACGCCATCTGTCTGCGAAATGTAGCGGCCGCAACAGTTGCACTTAGCCATAGCTATCTATTCTTGTTAGTTTAGCTATTGAATGTCCACAAATATTATTATATTATGATTGCAAGATGTCTTTAACAATCAATGTCGCCCAAGTACACTCGCAGAGGTGGCGCTTAGTAATTACGCACTAGTGAGTTGATAACAGCTGAGCGCAACGGCTGATCAGGTAAACAGCAAACAGTTTATATAGTTACACCCACAACTTATAATATTGTAAACGGCACCAATTAGTTCTTTGTACTTATTTTATACGCGTATTTCACAACACCTCGATGTGATAACACTTCAAACACTGTCTTAGCAAATATATTTAACTTTTATCGTCCTTTGAAAACAGTTATTGTACTATTTATAATTTAAGGCCGCGTGGGTCAGATTTTGAGTTTTTTGAAACAATCCTAGTCAAAAAGTAAAGGGTTTTTAAATCTGAAAAAAATATATATAATAGTTAAGGATATAAGCTAAACATATTCCGAGCCCGTTACACGATCCAATAAATTTCACTAGATAGAAAAAAATCCCAAAGTTGACTCTCTCAGAAAAGTTTTTTCAATACTGTGGCTAAACTATTAACATTTTATATATTTTTTTTGCACTCAATTAAAGGTATTAAGTTTTTATACACATTTTCCGAGCGTTTTTCTATAAACAACTATTTACATAGTTATCATGTACGAATATCTACCAAACGCAATAGAATTGCGCCGCTGACGGCCGATCAGTCTCGCCCTGGCGCTTGTGGAGGCAGGACCTGTGTCAGTTTTTTTCGCAACTATTTCGTAATTATTATGCCAAATTACGTTGAAATCGCGCCACAGTATAAAAATATCAGTAATGGGCAAAATGTAATTAGATTAACCGTTACAAATACATACGCGACTCATGGTAAAAATGTGGTGATCTTTTACTTTTTAAGTGTTTTCACGACATGGTAACCAGCTACCTAATGCATTAAAATGTCTACGAATTACATGATAATTTCGCAATCCAACATGGCGGCCACGCCGTAATCACAAAATTTCATGATGGGTATCGTTTAAGGGGTTTTTTGGTATGCTGAGTACGAAGTACGTGATAATTTTGCAATCCAATATGGCCGCCGCGCCGTAATCACAAAATTTCATGATGGGTATCGTTTAAGGGGTTTTTTGGTATGCTGAGTACGAATCACGTGATAATTTTGCAATCGAATATAGCCGCCGCGCCGTAATCACAAAATTTCATGATGGGTATCGTTTAAGGGGTTTTTTGGTATGCTGAGTACGAATCGCGTACTAATTTTGCAATACAAGATGGCCGCGGCGCCGTAATCACAAAATTTCATGATGGGTATCGTTTAAGGGGTTTTTTGGTATGCTGAGTACGAATCACGTGATAATTTTGCAATCCAACATGGCCGCCGCGCCGTAATCACAAAATTTCATGATGGGTATCGTTTAAAGGGTTTTTTGGTATGCTGAGTACGAATCACGTGATAATTTTGCAATCCAATATGGCCGCCGCGCCGTAATCACAAAATTTCATGACGGGTATCGTTTCAGGGGTTTTTTAGTATGCTGAGTACGAATCACGTACTAATTTTGCAATCTAACATGGCCGCCGCGCCTTAATCACAAAATTTCATGATGGGTATCGTTTAAGGGGTTTTTTGGTATGCTGAGTACGAATCACGTGATAATTTTGCAATACAATATGGCCGCCGCGCCGTTTTCACAAAATTTCATGACGGGTATCGTTTAAGGGTTTTTTTTGGTATGCTGAGTACGAATCACGTGATAATTTTGCAATCCAACATGGCCGCCGAGCCGTAATCACAAAATTTCATGACGGGTATCGTTTAAGGGGTTTTTTGGTATGCTGAGTATCACTACTAATTTTGCAATCCAAAATGATATTGGATATTGTATTGCATATTGGCCATATTGGATTGCAAAATTAGTACGTGATTCGTACTCAGCATACCAAAAACCCCTTAAACGATACCCGTCATAAAATTTTGTGATTACGGCGCGGCGGCCATATTGGATTGCAACATTAGTACGATAATCGTACTCAGCATACCAAAAAACCCCTTAAACGATACACATCAATCATGTACTAATTTTGCAATCTAATATGGCCAATATGCAATACAATATTTAATATCATTTTGGATTGCAAAATTATAATGTGATTGTACTCAGCATACCAAAAAACCCCTTAAACGATACTCGTCATGAAATTTTGTGATTACGGCGCGGCGGCCATATTGGATTGCAAATTTAGTAAGTACGTGATTCGTACTCAGCGTACCAAAATACCCCTTATACGATACCTAACTTGAAATTTTACAACGGTGGTGCGGCGGCCATATTGGATTGCAAAATTAACCTGAAATTCGTACTCAGCATACCAAAATACCCCTTATACGATACCCAACATGATCTTTTACAAAGGTGGCGCGGCGGCCATATTGGATTGCTAAATTAACCCGAAATTCGTACTCAGCATACCAAAATACCCCTTATACGATACCCAACATGAACTTTTACAACGGTGGCGCGGTGGCCATATTGGATTGCTAAATTAACCCGAAATTCGTACTCAACATACCAAAATACCCCTTATATGATACCCAACATGAACTTTTACAACGGTGGCGCGGCGGCCATATTGGATTGCAAAATTAACCCGAAATTCGTACTCAGCCTACCAAAATACCCCTTATACGATACCCAACATGATCTTTTACAACGGTGGCGCGGCGGCCATATTGGATTGCTAAATTAACCCGAAATTCGTACTCAGCATACCAAAATACCCCTTATACGATACCCAACATGAACTTTTACAACGGTGGCGCGGCGGCCATATTGGAGTGCAAGAGTATTAAATTAGTGTGCACCATTTTAATTCATATTAATAAATTATAGGAAGCTGTCGCAAACGCGGCAGCCCTAAAATGTATCCCGAACATGTTCGGGACATTCCTTTCCGCGTCTTGTCCCTTGTCCCCCTCACGATTGACCTGACGAGGCGGCTTCGTCGGCCGAGTGTATGATCTGCCGGCTGTGGTATTGATTTGCTTGAATGTATGATAATTACAAAGTAATGAATTACAAAGTAACTAGTTATAAAGTAATCTAATTACTTTTTAACTAGTTACTTAGTAACTAATTAACCGGAACATCAAAAGTATTTAAATTACAAAGTAATTAATAACTGAGTAATTAGATTACATTGTAACTTAATTACATTGTAATTCAATTATTAATTGAATTACTTTTGTAATTAGTTACGCCCATCACTGGTGGTTGGATTGCATGGAACGACACAGACTAAAAAAACTTGTTCGGTTTACTGTGAGTTAGTTAACCGCGTGCCAATTTGCAACTGTGCAAGACGTGGTCAGAGTTAAGAAGTTATTTATTTAACTCAGAGCTTACTAACTCTATATTTATATATTTAACTCGACTCTCCGCGCAAGTGGGCCTAAATAGCTTAGGCGGCCAAATTGAATTCCAAAATGATCATGTTATTCGTACTCAGCATTTAAAAAAAGCCATTAAACGATATTCATTACGAAATTATGTGATTACGGCGCGGTGGCCATTTTAGATTGCAACATTATCAAGTGATTCATCCTCAGCATACCAAAAAACCCCTTAAACGATAACCATCATGGATTTTTGCGATTACGGCGCCGCGGCCATATTGCATTTCAAAATTATCACAGGATTCGTACTCAGCATACCAATACACCCCTTAAACGATACCCATCATGATATTTTGTGATTACGGCGCGGCGGCCATATTGTATTGCAAAATTATCACGTAATTCGTACTCAGCATACCAAAAACCCTTTAAACGATACCCATCATGAAATTTTGTGATTACGGCGCGGCGGCTATATTGGATTGCAAAATTATCATGTGATTCGTACTCAGCATACCAAAAAACCCCTTAAACGATACCCATCATGAAATTTTGTGATCACACAGCGGTGGCCATATTGGATTGCAAAATTATCATGTGATTCATACTTAGCATACCAAGAATTCCCTTAAACTATACCCATCATGAAATTGTGTGATTACCGCGCGGTGGCCATATTGGATTGCAAAATTAGTACGTAATTCGTACTCAGCATACCAAAAAACCCTTTAAACGATACCCATCATGAATTTTTGTGTATACACCGCGGCCGCCATTTTGGATTGCAAAATTATCACGTGATTCGTACTCAGCATACCAAGAAACCCCTTAAACGATACCCATCATGAAATTTTGTGATTACGGCGCGGCGCCCATATTGGATTGCAAAATTATCACGTGATTCGTACTCAGCATACCAAAAACCCTTTAAACGATACCCATCATGAAATTTTGTGATTACGGCGCGGCGGCTATATTGGATTGCAAAATTATCACGTGATTCGTACTCAGCATACCAAAAAACCCCTTAAACGATACCCATCATGAAATTTTGTGATCACACAGCGGTGGCCATATTGTTGCCATATGTGATTCATACTTAGCATACCAAGAATTCCCTTAAACTATACCCATCATGAAATTGTGTGATTACGGCGCGGTGGCCATATTGGATTGCAAAATTAGTACGTAATTCGTACTCAGCATACCAAAAAACCCTTTAAACGATACCCATCATGAATTTTTGTGTATACACCGCGGCCGCCATTTTGGATTGCAAAATTATCACGTGATTCGTACTCAGCATACCAAGACACGCCTTAAACGATACCCATCATGACATTTTGTGATTACACCGCGGCGGCCATTTTGGATTGCACAATGATCCCGTGATTCATACTTAGCATACCAACTTTAGAAAACTTTAGAAATTTTTATGACCAGCTATTATGTAATTTACATATTTTACGCAACTGTAGCAAACGTACGCAACGGAAACTCTCAAAAGAAATGAAATATCCTAGTTGTCGAAAAATGTTTCGTTGCTGCTAAGCTCTTATTCGCCTTAGCGTGATGTTATATATTTTGGTATTTTTCAAAAATGGACATTCTGTTAAGAAACTCTTGAAATTCAACTAGCAATCTCTTAGACTCTAGAGTTAGAACAACTAAACAAACAAACAAACTCTTTAGCTTAAAAATAATAGTATAATATACATAATTTATTTACGATTAACTCATTTATTTTTATTTACGAAACTAATAAATCACTACACTTAATAAAGTTAGATGCATTTACTACGTCAAACAAAGTTAGCATGCTGTTTCTTTCTACTATACTGTATACTGTGGCATGAGAGTTGACTGCCGCTGCCGGCGCGCGGTGTGTCTTGCGTCCGGGGCGAGGGGAGCGCCAAATGCCTACTTGTGCGGGTTAACCGCCCCTTAATTCAAGATACGATACGACACAGGTTGCACACTGACAGACGTCCGTGACGTAACTCACGTAGAGGACGCAATTTTATTTTTGGGACATGTGTGGGGGGTCAATAGAAGCTTAACCTCAAGTTTGTGGGGTCGCCACCCTTGTCCCCCGGCCGCCATCTTGAAAAGGGGTGAAAACACTTTTTTCCCAATATCTCGGAAACTATGAGTCTTACAAAAAAATTGAGAAGTTATAATTTGTAGCAAATTACTTTGCCTACCAATATGTTTTACAAATTTTTGCCCTAAATTAAAAATTAAAGAAGTTATAAACAAAAAATTGAAAATAAATTTTCTTTTTTGCTCTGAGGCGTTTTTTTTAATTTCTCTTAAAAGATCATCTACAAGATTAGTCTGAGGTATTTTTTTTTGTAAAATGTATAAAAAAGTTATATAGCAAAAAAGAATTTTTTTATAAAAATTTTGTAAATTTTTTTGTTAAGTTATATACACATTTGTAGGCAAAACAATATGCTACAAATTAAGCCTCTACAATTTTTTTGTAAGACTCATAGTTTCCGAAATATTGCGAAAAAAGTGTTTTTTTCCCCCCTCTTTTCAAGATGGCGGCCGGGGGACAAGGGTGGCGACCCCACAAACTTGAGGTTAAGCTTCTATTGACCCCCCACACATGTCCCGAAAATAAAATTGCGTCCTCTAATAAATGCAAAGCTCATGTAACATTTCAATGGACTACTTACAGAAGTGTTGATGTCGATTTCCGGCACATGGCTCAAATCAGCGGCCCCTTCAGCTAATACCTTCAGCTGAGCGCTGTGAGGGTTTGAAGTTTGGGCCAACTTGATCAACTCAAACAAATAGTCCCGATACACTTCTTCCGGGGGAGGGGCTGAAAATATGAAAGCCATTTTAGATTGAGAATATTATTTATTATTGCCCCGATGGCGAACGATTCGAAACGTTCTCGGCCCCCCCGATTTCACCGGACATCTCCATGAGATCAATTTATGTATCCCAGCAGTATTCACGGGGCCACATCAAAACTTCTGGTTTGTTGCAGAGCCTTACCATCTAATCCACCTTCAGATGCTCTAGCAGCCCAACCTGGTTCTGTCCGTTGTAACACGCGGCAATAGGCTCATCTGGCTAAACACCATAACACGACTGGTGAAATATGGTTGTATTGTCTAAGGCTACCTTCTCAATGACTACAATTTTATGGTTTCTATTTCGCCAGTGCAGACGTTTCCCTTCATTTGCGACCCCGTGTTATTCCTTGTACAATCGAAGTGTGAAGACGCAAATCATTGGGTCGTCAACTGCCAATAATCTTGTGGACCTTCAGTATGATCCTCAATGTGCTTTATGTCGCCATGGCATTCCAACAAGTGGGCGTAGGCCATTTTGGCAAGGTTAACATGAAAAAGGCACTCTGTATGAGAAGAAGAACTATAAAAATGCTTACTTGGTTTCATTATCTGTATCTCAATCACCTGCGAATTATTCGGGAACATCTGATTCTGCATAGGCAAACGTTGGTCCATTTGCAAACTCATTGGACTTACGCTCCTTGGTGCACCTGGACCCGCTGCCATTGGTAATGTGGAGCCAACAGCCATTGGCACACTTGGACTTACACCCTTCGGAATATTTGAACCAGGTATTGTAGAACCAACAGGTAATATTGGGCCAACACTCATTGGTACGGTTGAGCCCACACTTGCTTGTACTCCTTTGGGCATTGGTGTGGTATTTATTTTAGTTTCCAGGCTTGTTTTGGAAGGATACGGACCAATGTTGGTAGGTGGTATCAAAGGGGTATTAAGTTGGGTTTGGGTGGTTGTGGGAGGTGGGAATGTCGTCACAGGGGTGGTAAGAGATGTTGCTTTGCCGTTGACAAGCAGATCTGGCGTTGGTTGTGGTGGACCTAGAAAACATTGACTGAATAAAATACTGAGTTAGAGGAATGCCTTAATGGTATTCAACCTATACCAGTTTCCAATACTCTTAAGTCTTATGCTAAACAATTACTAACCTACTTAACAGCATGTAGGGTAGACTGGGTACGGTTAAAACGGTGGACGGTTGAAACAACGCGAATATCTCGTAAACAGTGCGTGATGAGGTGAGGGCTCCAAGGGGAGTATGAAGCGGGTGACAAGCCAAAACACGAATTTTAGTATCACGTTGTTCTACGGGCGCTGTGCTTGGCTATAGGAGGCCCCATTGTGTTTTTTGACGGACAAGTAAGTATTTTTGTTCTTACATTTTTGCAATTATTTAGATTTTGTACAAAGTTAGAGTATTGAGAGTTTTCTTTCGTTTTAATTGAAGTTTGTAGAATATTGTAGTATCATTAGTTTTTAATTAAATGTGTAATAATTCTAACTGTGAAACTTTTTATACCAATCGGGGGGTTGGGGACAGTTGAAACATTATTTGTGGGTACGTTTGAAACATTTTATTTATTCAATTTTCTTGTTTCTCAGATGCCAAGGGTACGCCAAAGAAAGACTACGAAATGTCGGGCCGACTTATCAACATGCAAACCAGCATATGAAGATGTAAAAGCGGGATTTTGTTTTGTTAAGTTCGATTTTTGTTTTGTTGATAGTTAAAAAAATTACCAATATCGCAAATTACCAATATTGCAAATATTACTGTCAACAAAATCTTACTATAATTTCATTTAAGTTGTACTTGATGTAAAACTTCAAAGGCTGATAAAAATACTGTTAGGTTATAAGTATCAACAAAGACTATACTATATTACTAAAAAAATATTTGTAATTTTCATCTGTGCCATTAAAATATTATTAGATGACTAGCTCTTTACTGTTTGTTTTTGTTATATTTCTAATAAAACGTGATAACTTATAATATTTTGTATTATTTGCATGTGTTTCATTTGACCCCAAGCACTGTTTCAACCGACCCTGACATGGGGACGGTTAAAACAAATTACCGTTTTTAGGGTTTCGTAGCCAAATGGCAAAAACGGAACCCTTATAGATTCGTCATGTCTGTCTGTCTGTCTGTCTGTCTGTCTGTCTGTCTGTCTGTCTGACCGTCCGTGTGTCACAGCCAATTTTTCTCCGAAACTATAAGGCCTATGATATTGAAACTTGGTAACTAGATGTATTCTGTGAACCGCATTAAGATTCTTATATAAAATTGGAAATAAAGCAGTAAATTTTAGGGGTCCCCATACTCAGAACTAAAACTCAAATTTTTTTTTTCATCAAAACCATACGTGTGGGGTATCTATAGATAGGTCTTCAAAAATGCTATTGAGGTTTCTGACATCATTTTTTTCTAAACTGAATAGTTTGCGCAAGAGACACTTCCAAAGTGGAAAAATGTGTGTCCCCCCCCCCTCTAACTTCTAAACTAAGAGGATGATAAATCTAAAAATAATATATGAAGTATATTGCCATAAAAACTACCAACGAAAATTGGTTCAAACGAGATAGAGCTGGTAGATTTTTTTTAATTCGTCATAAACCGCAATTTTCGGTTAGAAAAATCAGTACCACTGCTAACGTGTTAAAACATCAATCAAAGTTACAACGAACTATAAGAACTTTGTAATATGTTACTTGCTGCTACGAAACCCTTCATGGGCGAGTCCAACTCGCACTTGGCCGGTTTTTTTTCAACACAATTTTACACAGAAAACTTATATAAAGTGATTTCAAATAACATTGCCCATTAGAAGACAGATAAAAGGTCTTTTGTTTAATACATTTCTTTCATCGCTAAGTTAACAAATTCCGCTGCTATGCCCGATAAACGCAAAAATGTTTCTACCGTACCCAGTCTACCCTACCTACAATAACAAATGTTCTGATAAACCTACCTATAACACCATGTGTGAGGTCAAACTCTTGTGTGAAAGCCATGACGTTGAGGGCAGAAGACAGTGCGGGGGCCACTCCGACCCCCACGCCGCCTGTCAGGGGACCCTGACCTCCTGGGAGCGCTACGTGAGTGCCGTCGGCTGAGGTCACGCAGTCTGGTGGAGGTGGTATGGCTCCTCGACGTCTGGGCAACAAAAAAACATGTAAGTAATTTCTATAAGTAAAGCAGATTATTTTGAGATCTGACTTTTTTTTTTAACGTGAGGGAAAATCCTCATGGATGTTATGCCGGACTCCTACCGACTAAAAAAACCTCACGTTACGCTCAACAGCCTATGGTTGGGAGCCCCGGGTAAGCCCTCGGAAGGATGTCCCAGGACTCCCAGCCCAGCAGACCCACGGCCGCCACTGCGGCCTTTTGAGATCTGACTAAACATTGAAGTTGGGTATCATAGATTTCCGCGTGTAAACGCTTTATTAAGATCTGAAGAGCCTTATTGAGCCTCACCTGCTAGAGGTGTCTCTGCTGATTGACAAATGAAGATGTGGAGTAGGCACTCGCAAAGAACTTAGTTGTTCGGGCGGCAATCGCTTATGTATGGCGATGGCCCATAGAACATTACGAGAGAAAAGTATCCAAGAAGGTAGAAGTAACTCACGGCTGTTTGGTGGGAGTAGAGATGGATACTCGGCCCCACATTAACCGCCGTAACTCCTCACCACTGATGCCACGTCGACGGAGCTCGGCTATCGTCACTTTTCCCACGCGCTAAAGGTTTAAGAGGAAATGTCGTCAGATATAAAAATAAGCAGAGTAGGTATAGATAAGTAGGTAGGTACCTACCTATTTTAGTTAATTCTGGGAATTCGGAGCCATGAGCCAAGGACCCTATCGAGATCGTTAGGACGTTAGGATGAAGTCTTGGCGAAGTGATAAGAAACTCGAAACAAAGCCTTGAACCTATTTTTTTTTATACCACTAAGGTGGCAGACAAGCATACGGCCCCCAGAAGGACTGGTGGTGGTCACCGCAGCCTATGAACGTTTGCAACACCAGAGGCGCCCCACTCGCGCTGCCGACCCTAATTTTGCACTTCCACCAACCTAGTCAATCACTGGAAGGTCACTCACGGTCACGCTCCCAAAATGAATAGAATAGAATAGAAAATAATATAATAGAAAAGAATTATAATTAAATTATATTACTTAAGCTTAGTAGTAGAACTTAAAAAACTGATTTGTTGAGTTTAGTCTTGGTTCAGGGATGCGTGACTTTGTTTATGTGTGTATGGATATAGTAAAGAATCTCACCTTCCAATTAGAAAGCGCTCCTTTTCTCTGCTTAGCTCTGGTCTTGGACTTGCTCTTGATGACCATGACAGCTCGCACTTCGTACCTGGGGTCATCAGAAGGTCCAAGACCTATGGAGTACTCCTGAAGGTATTTGTGAGCGTCCTCCTGTGCCACTGACCTTTCTAGAGATACTACTATTTTTGCCCACTGAAAGGTAAGAGGTTGATATAAATTAGCGTGATCTGCCGTAGGTGAGGCCGCAGTTGTAGCCGTAGGTTTTTGGGAGTCCTGGGGACATCCTTCCGAGGGCATACCCGGGGCTCCCAACCGTAGACTGTTAGGTAGGATAAGTGTAGGTTTTTTGTGGGTAGGAGTCCGGCATAGCATCCCTGTAGGATTTTCCTCACGTTAAAAAATAAAGAAATCGAGTGATCTGCCGGATTCAAAATATCTTCTCACGGCTGCTGCTAATCTTTGCGAGGATGGGCCTTATTTTAAGCTGCTAAGACGCCACTTTGGGAACACTTAGCTAGCGGCTACGAGCCCTTAAATTTATAGGGCTCAGCTGGAGCCATCATATTCGCGTGCATTTTCTACAACGCGATAGGTATATCTCCTTACTCTAATATTGACTCTATGTTTTTTTATACCACTCAAGTGGCAGACATGCATACGGTCCAGCTGATGAAAAGTGGTCACAGTAGCCTATGGGCAGAGGCGCTATAATCACACTGTCGACCCTTTAAAAACCTTTTAAGACCCCTTTTGAAGAACCCCATATTGTGGACGCTTGGGGAATTCGAAGCATATTCTACAATCTAAGCATAGGTACGCAGAAAAAAGCCTCTGAAAAGAAATGCTTACCTGTTTCACCCATTCTTTCTCCGACTGCTCAATAACATGTGCGTAAGTGTTGCCCATCATAGCAATCAACATGTTTAGGAGTAAGATCGGCACAAACACCATGAATATCGCGAACACCGACTTTGACAAGTTCGGGTATGTCGTCATGCCCAGATCTGTGTACTGAAATATAATTCATTGATTAGACTTGATAAAAGTGTTAAATTTTGGTTAGAAGTAGTAAGGGAAAGTTGACGTCGCCGTTTTAAAATAAACTTTAACAGAATAACTGCAGGGTGGTAAAGCATAATTTTGGCTGACTGTACAAGTGATATATCATCATCTCAGCCAATTTGGCGTCCACTGCTGGGCACAGGCCGCCCCTAAGGATCATAGAAAGAAAGAAAGAAAAACCATTTATTTCTACGACAAATATGCGGCGTGTACATAGATAATTATCCTAAGTAGTAAACTATAGCTACCCGTTCCCCCAATAAGCTATGAACGCCACACATTGCCCAGAAAACGGTCACATCTCAGCGCATGCTGGAACGCAGCAGGTTAAGCTACGCTGACCAGCGCTGATTTTCAGACGTGGCCTGTGCCGCCCGCATCCAACAGGTTCCTGCGACCTTTTTAAGGTCATCTGTTCACCTACGGGAGGTCTTTCCGTCCTGCGTTTTCCGGTACATAGACGCCTTTCCAGTATTTTTCTAAACGATATTGGTACCTATGTATCGGAAAATTCTTTTCATTTCTCATACTCGGAAAATAGTGTTTTCTTGATCTGACTATTGGGTGGAAAATGCTGTTTCCCTCCCTAGGGAGGGAAAAACTCATACAAATTACTTCCCACCCAAGGGCCGGAATGAACTTTAAAAATAGAACTGCTGACAGGTCAGCTGTGATAGTGAAGAGATTTGTGTAAAAAAAAAAAAAAATGCCATGCGACTTTCCAAACAGCCAGTGTGAACTTAGCGAAAATTTCTTCCGGCCCCATACACGTACAATAATATTGATCAATGTAGCAATAAATTGAACAAATTATTGAGGTTTGAACAGACTATATTCGGATGGAAATAAATATTGAGTCAATATTGTACGTGTATGGGGCCAGCCGGAGTACCATATTTAAAATTTAAAAAGTCGACATAATGTAGTTGTTATTATTTTATCTGTAACAGAATTCAAAACAATTGGTAATAATGTTTTATGGTGGATTCGGCGGGAAACTTTCAGACAAGCGTTATATTGTGTTTTAATATGTTTTCAAAACTAGTGTAATTTAGAGTGTTTATGTGTAATTTATGGTGGATTATTAAACATAAAGGTTCGACAACGTGCACAAGTGTTGGAAAGTGATAAAGCGCAGTGAAACGCGAGTTTTTAGGTTTGTCGACGAATTCCACAGCAAGCCCTAGTAAGGTACCACCGCCTTACTAGAGTAGAACTTAGTCCAAACTTGGACATACATGAATACGCTGCTCATAAGAAGAATCATTACATGAAAATGATTTATATTTCCACAATGAAATTTACTTGACTTTGGCATACTCTCAAACCGAGAAAGTCCAAGAACAAGAAGAAAAAAAAAAAAAAAAAAATGTTTTATGGTAAGGTTTGAATCTTATTATAAGTTTTATTTTCCTCGTATTTGAAATGAAAAGTAGAGTGTTTAACTCGGGTAAAAGAATCAATTCCGACTCGGACTATAGCCGCCCTCGCTGCGCTCGGGCGTCTAAATACCTCGGGAATTGATTATTTCCACCCTCGGTTAACAATCTACTATTGTACACATCTGTAGGTACTGCTCATTCTGCTCAATACATACGGCTTAAGTTTGAGTTAAAATAAGTTAGTTATTTTTCTCGATTAAAATGATTAATGTAATTGATGCTGAGTCCTTTCACTGGTCATTTTGCGTGAATAGGCACCGTACGACGACCATAGGGACGTCAACTTGGGGGCCACTGATAACACTAGATTTATATCACCATTGTGCATTGCTTTGTATTAAGCGGGTGACGTAATAATTATTCTAAAAAAGCTAAAATCATTAGAAAATGCTATAAATTCTGAACATTGGTAAATGAACTTACGCTGTAATCTCCTAAAGTGATCTGAAATAATGCCATCCATGTACTAGGGTAGCTACCGAATAGCGTGGTCTGAACGTTGGGAAATCCTGAAACAATTTGTTATGCTTATTACCTGCTCGTAGTTTTGTAGGGAGTAAAATGATAATTAGACGCGAAAAAGACCCTAATACCATTTTTTTAACCGACTAAAAAGCCTTACATATATCAGGATATGTGAGGTTTTTTAGTAGTGGACAGGCCCACAGCCTACGGTTGGAAGCACCGGGTAAGCCCTCGGAAGGATACCCCAGGACTCCAGACCCTAATACCATAATGAATTGCAAATCGCGTGCGTTTAAAAACAATAGGTAACGAATATTACGGTCGATTCGACTTATAAAATTCTCTCTCAGACTTAAAAAAAAGTACTGTAGCTTGGACCTTTTAGCAGTAGGTACCTACCTATCTGAAGCTTCTATCACGTTTTGTTTCAGGGTACATATATACAACATATAAGTCACGTTTTTATCCCTGAAAGAATATTCAGAAGAATACTACGCAGACATATCTATTTTTGTCCTCTCTCTCAACAATATCAAGTTCCGAATCTATCAACGTGTAGATATCGACAGGTGCAGGTTGTGGTTGCTGTTGAATTTTTAGCCGCCCAAAGACCAGTTACTGGTAACCGGGCCCAACTGCTTGGGTAGCGTCTTTGAAGTACGGGAACTGCTATATAATTTAACCTGCCACAAAGCAATATGAGGATAATCCTACCTTTATATAAGAAATAGAAGGACTGCGAGAATCCAAACAGCACGATGCAGTATATAATCCCGAAGGTGAACATGTCGCCTGTGATCATGCTGTATATCATCGTCACGAACGGGCCCGTCAGTTTTACCGCCCTAGAAACACAAACCAAATCAGAGGACTTAATAAAGGAAGGAGAGGAAGAACCCACCAAACCCTCGATACGTCAATTGAACCACATAATACCTATGCATAAATTGCAGCGTAGAAGAATCATTGTGTCTGACTGCAGACACAGAATAATTTAATAGTAGGTAACACGAACTATGCGTACCGAAGTACTGCACCGAATCTATCGCGGCGATTGATCTGAAGAGCTCTTTAACTAAATCTGACACTCTCCTTTTCGATCTCGACAACGCGTGCCGATAGAGGTGCCATTCTCTGCACAGTATGAGAGTGGCACACTGGCACCTCTGTCTTTCTGATTTCACCAGAACGGAGCGACTCTAAAGATTCTCCGTCAAATGAACGCATATTTTCTTCAATCTGTGCGTGAAGAGGCACACCATTTGGCTGCTAAGTTGAGGGTCACTCATTTTCAATAGTCTTGTGGACTGTACCTAAGAGTGGCTACTAATTCCCTACTGTCACCATTTAGGCATGCTAAAAAGAAGAAGACCTAAAGAAAGAAACATTCCTTCACCTCAGGAGTTCGATTAGTCATTCCACCTCTACACCAGCTGATTCTGAGGTTCCTCCAAGAACTTCTTTAGTTCTATATTACGAGCAAGAATTTATCGAACCTACTTTTTAACCGACTTCAAAAAAAGGAGGAGGTTCTCAATTCGTCTGTATGTATTTTTTTTTATGTATGTCAAGCGATATTTCGGTCAGTTATAGACGGATTTCAAAATTTCTTTTTTTGTTGAATAGGGTTTACTTCTGAGGTGGTCCCATTTTCACTAAGTCAGGATGTGATGATGGGATCCAGGAGAAAACAAGGGCAACCACCGAAAATTGACGGGACAACTAGTGCGCTTGTTAACTTTTTAATTAAGTGCTTTAATGTTCTACATTTTAATGAAGGTCTGAAGTGGATCTGATGATAGAGTCGAAAGACAGTCAAGGGCATTCCTTAACACTTTACAGCAGTTACCTTGTGTTTGGGCTTGATTGAATTGTATTGATGAGAACTTTACACTTAGATTGATAGATCCGACTTAAAAAAAAAGGAAGTTCTCAATGTTTTATGTAAGTATGTTCACCGATATTTCGTCAATTATAGACGAATTTCAAATCTGCTTTTTGTTGGAAAGAGTTCACTGCTGAGGTGGTCCCAATTTCACCAGGTCAGAATCTGATGATGGGATTCAGGAGAAATCGAGGGCAACCACCGAAAATTGTAGGGACAACTAGTGCGTTTGTTAACTTTTTAATTCAGTACTTAAAGGTAGGTACTACAATTTAATGAATGTCTAGAGTCGATCTGATGATGGAACCGAAAGACAGTCGAGGGAATTCCTTCAGCTACCTTGTGTTTGGGCTTGATTGATTTGTATTGATGAGAACTTTCATCTAGATAGATATATTTTTCAATTCACCCGTCACTTAAAATAATGAAAATAAAATTTTTCCATAAAAAATAAAACCGACTTCAAGCAAATCCTGAAAAATAAAATTTTACTTAGCACAAAGTAATATGTATTTTGATTTATCATATTTAATTCAATATAATATTGAAGTTGGTGCCATCAATATAATACCTACATAAAACTATGGGTTTACTTGGCGCCGACTTCAATATGATATTGAATAAAATCTGATAAAATCAAAATACATATTTATTACTTTGTGCTAAGTAAATTTTATTTTTCAGGATTTGCTTGAAGTCGGTTTTATTTTTTATGGAAATTTTTTTTATATTTATCAATGCCCTAACTATCCAGATCTACACTAATAAATTGGCATATAAGTAAACTTACCCCGCAA
This sequence comes from Miltochrista miniata, assembly GCA_933228765.1. Classification (NCBI taxonomy): domain Eukaryota; kingdom Metazoa; phylum Arthropoda; class Insecta; order Lepidoptera; family Erebidae; genus Miltochrista; species Miltochrista miniata. Next base: position 13,589,454 of record OW121769.1, read on the forward strand.
AAAACATAAGTAAAAACCAAGAGCCTGGCAACAAAAATATGAGGAGGGCGTCTTCTATTCCTGAATGCTGCATCAGCCGCGCAGGTATACATGCCAGCAATAGTATGTTTGATGCTAAGAATATGAATTTGGCGGGCTCGTGGATCTGAAAAGAGATCGTTAGCTCAGCATACCAGCCATTCTTTTACTCTGTCGTAGCCGTACAGAGGTGAACACTGTGTGGGTGACTGCGACCAATTTATGTAGGCTTAGGGTGGCCACCTTATGGCACGTTTGCGTCAGCGTAGAAATAATCTGTTTGTCTATGAAGATCAAAAATTCAAAACAAGGTGTTTCTTTAATGGAAGTGATGGAAGTTCTCTCTTGTTTTGTGGTTCCGTAGGGTAATGGAACCCTATTACGGAGACCCTGCCTCTCCGTCTGTCCGTCTGACACCACACTAGGCTGTATCTGAAGAACGGTCATAGCAGTCGAAATGTAACTTATTTCTGTTGCCGCTATAGCAACAAATACTTAATAAGCACCGAAAAAAGAAAATTATGCCGTTCCTCGACTCTCACTTGTGTGGATTTTTTAGTTGGTAATAGGTAATACCCTAACCAGAAAATTAAATCGACTTTTTCTAAAACCCTTCTTGAACTAGAATAAGAAGTAACTTACCAACTGCTTTAAATACGCCACCAACCCCTGATTCTTGATTTCATCACCCTGCTGCAGTATAATATAACACAAGGTACTAGCAATAGTGCCCAACTCGCTTGCCATCCTGACTCCAGTCCTCGCATCGGAGACTTCTAAGCCCCAGTTGGGATTGGCATCGGCCTCTATGCTGTTGTGGCGGAGGTATACCGAGAGGGATAGCAGTAAAAGATGCAACATTAGGATTAGGAGGCGTTTGAGGAACTTGTTCTGAAAAAAAAAGGTAAAATACATACTGTAAGACATTCAGCACGATTGTGTATATGATTGAATTCATAAAAATCTATATAAAAAGTCAATAGAAGTAGTGTGTGTGGCACTGAAACCGGCCAAGTGCGAGTTGGACTCGCCCATGAAGGGTTTCGTTGCAGCAAGTAACATAATAGAAAAGTTCTTATAGTTCGTTGTAACTTTGATTGATGTTTTAACATGTTCGCAGTGGTAGTGATTTTTGTAACCGAAAATTGCGGTTTATGACGTATTAAAAAAAAACTACCAGCTCTATCTCGGTCGAACCAATTTTCGTTGGTAGTTTTTATAGCAATGTACATCATATATTTTTTTTAGATTTATCATTCTCTTAGTTTAGAAGTTAGAGGGGGGGGGGACACACATTTTTCCACTTTGGAAGTGTCTCTTGCTCAAACTCAAGAAGACTTTAGAAAAAAATGATTTTAGGAACCTCAATAGCATTTTTAAAGACCTATCTATAAATACCCCACACGTAAGGGCTTGATGAAAAAACAAATTTTGAGTTTCAGTTCTGAGTATGGGGACTCCCAGAATTAATTGCTTTTTTTCTAGTTTTATATAAGAATCTTAATGCGGTTCACTGAATACATCTAGTTACCAAGTTTCAAAAGCATAGACCTTATAGTTTCGGAGAAAAGTGGCTGTGACACACGGACGGACAGACAGACGGACAGACAGACATGACGAATCTATAAGGGTTCCGTTTTTGCCATTTGGCTACGAAACCCTAAAAACGCATGTCGCAGTTTTGGAATCTACGAAATCCCGTATAGAATCCTTTTCAAAGACTTTTTTACTTATTCTGTATCGAGTCCGACAACTCTCTTAAAACTTTTGGAGAAATATCCTTGCAAAAATTTGGAACCATTGCAAAAGTTTATTACCCGTGCAAAAGTTTTCCATTTCTCTTCAAGTAACCTCTGAATGATGCCACCATCCAACATGTTTAAATGTTCTTGTTTTGTGCCGTTCAAAATAATAAACAGCGCCGAGTTCCAGTCTAGAAAGGAGATTCAGATTAAAATATCACATAAGTCAGTTTGAAAAAAATTACCAGAATAATGTTAAAAGTTTTCAAGCTTCAAACTGCGCCTCTTTCATTTCAATTTGACTCACCACCTTGCCAGCCATGACTTCAACTTGGCTTCACAACTACCATGTTTTCTTTTATACCCTAAGGTGGCTGACCAGCATACCTACATGTTCACACGACCTGATGGAAAGTGGAGACCGTAGCATATGGACGTTTGCAGCACCAGAGTAGTTACACTCGCGGAGCCGACCCTGTAGAAACCTTCTAAGACCCCCTTTGAAATCTCCTATCATGTTACAGCCTTAATATGCCTTCCGAAGCATACTAACGGTCGCTTATCACAGCATCAATAGCTGCTTAGCGCTATGATCGTTAACAGTGCTACGAACGTTTGCATTTCGTTTTATTTTGCAAAAGCTGAAAAAATAACTACATTTTTGTTCTAACTGGCCATTATTCGAGATTCTACTTACTAGTTCGCCCATCAGGTAGCAGCGTATCCAGCGCATTGAGGGGATAAGCTGAACAGGTGATGTTGGAGTACCGCCAGAACTCTTTGGCGGACAGTTCTAACATTTCTCTGAACACAGACGCTCGGCCCAGCTGACAAGATAGCGTTAGAGGTGTGAACCCAGCGAAGTTCATTCTCCCATTGCTGGCTGGGATTCTTGGGTGACGCAATGCGTAACCGAACATGTCCTAAAATAGTCAGATAGATTTACAATGTATTCTAAAAATAGAGTAAGTAAGTAGGTAGAATTTTCATTATTTTTTAAATCAAAGATGAGACCTAGGTACCTAATAAAGAATGGATATCACCTGTGGATTACGAATTTCTACAACTACAACTTACTAAAACCACACAGTAGATTGCCTACCGTAGATTAGTCTGGATTTGGACCGTTGGACGCTCCGGGCAACTCCTCAGAGCAGACTATTTTGTATACTGGTCCAGGACCTAAATCGCTATCTCTTTACACTTACCAGTTTATCACAAACGACTACCATATGCAAGATCATATTGCCAAATGAATCTTGCGCATCTGGATCAGCTCCAGAATCACAAAGCAAGTTATACACTCCCTCGTTGGCGCAACAAGCAGCCCATGCCAGTGGATACTCTCCTAAGTACGCTAAACCTTCGTAGTTGGTTTGTCTTGCTGGTGGCACTTGCTGTTGGTCCCGGGGAAGAAAGAAGCTACCTTTATGAAGAAGTACAAAGCATTACATATTATAGTAGGTAATTGCATAAAATTAACGTGCACAATATTGTTCAGTTACTTGTGTGATACCAGATCACTATCACAACAAATTATTGTCTCGAATGCGTCAGATCGAATATACCTAATACTAGCGGACGTCACGCGGTTTCACCCGCGTAGTTCCCGTTCCCCGTGGGAATACGGGAATGAAATATGTTCACCGCAATGAGTGTACCTTTCCAATAGTGAAAGAAATTTTCAAATCGGTCCAGTAGTTGTAATCTTTTCTCTTTAAAATATTAGTATAGATCTAGTATAGAAGTATTGATAAGAACTAATAAGAAGCTTCCTGACTTAGACTTAAATAGTCTTTATATTCAGATACCATACCATAGCAGAACCTATCGCTTCTAATAACATAATGTAGATAAACTAACTACACTGTGTAAACACACCCAAGAATATAGATATCCAACGAAAAATTCCTTCAGCTCCTCTTAATGGTCGCTATCGAAGCCTCTTTCAGCGCTCCCTCTCCTTCGTTCAGCCGTTTGAGCTAAGTGGATCAGTCAGTTAGTAAAAATTCAATGTTATATTGCTGAATAATGCACCTTACCGATAGCTCTTTGCATGACGTCAGCTCCAACTTCGACCAAGTCTTGCACCAGCTCATTATTGCTGTACGCTATAGCCAGGTGCAAAGAACTGGCACCTACAAACAAAGAGCTTGTAAGTTAAAGTTTGAACTGATTCCTAGCTAAGGCAGACACCACCGATGAAGATTGCACTCATTTGGAGATGTCTTACGGAAATATAATAGGTATTTGCCAACAGGACAGGCTTGTATAGTCTAACTACATAACTTCGACATCGCCAATTGGTCGTGGAGATCAGCTGGCATTCGCTTCACGGAAAATACTAATAGAAGTTCAGCTGCATCGCAGTTAGACCGGTAAGTCGACTCCAACTGGGTTGGGAAAATGCTCGGAGGATGATGCTGTTGTTATTTATTTTGTCCATACATTTCTTTATCCCGACGATCTTGCCAAACCAATTGGCTGATCAGATGATACTTGCAGGTAGTTATTGAGCATTCTACCCCTCGTTTGCTCTCCGTCTCTTAAAAGTGACGCTACGTTACATTTCTCATACTGAATTTTGAGGTCATCTGGGCCCAATTTCGAGAGGTCTTTGTCTTTTCTAAGTGACATGACTTCCTCTCTTGCGACTTGATAAAGACAAGACAAAAGTAAAAGTCTGTAACAGTTGAGTGGGTAGTGGGCTAGTGGCCTCTCTCTAGGGCTCGGAGGGCTCCGAAAAGCCACCATAATTTCATGCATAGGTAGGTACTATGAACAATCTCGAGGCTTTTGCACCTTATGGTTGAACATCGTATGAGTGTGCCTACTTATTTATATGCCTTATTCTTTCTTTCTTCTCATTTTATCAGCATTTTAGGTCAAGGTCAAAAACTTACCTAAATATTCTTCACCTTCAACGACATCCAGTGACAATTTCGGAAAACATTTCACTAATGTTCTCGCCAAACGTGTGTGTATCTGAAAATTGTTGCAAAGGTCAAATATTAACAACAGTAGAGGAAGGTTAGTTTTTTACTACTAGGTGTACCACATGGCCTTGTCCATGACATACTTTGAACTCCCGTTGCAGCCTCACAACAAACAACTCTAGTAATGTATGAGAGTCCCAAGTCGGCCTCATAAGTTGACGTATCTCAAATTGTCGCTCTGCTCTAGGCCAGGGGTCGGCAAGGCGCGGCTCGCGAGCCGCATGCGGCTCTTTGGGTGTAGACCTGCGGCTCTTTAGTTGCATACATTTATCATATTATTCATTTTCAAGAACATTATCACCCTTTCATTTTCAAAAATACCACAAAAGTCTTACTAGTAGTTAAACAAGCAAACTCGCCTAATGGTGGTGTGCTGCGCTTGAAAGCGTTATATGGAGCACCATTTTCTTTCTAATAGGATTCTGCTGCGATGTCCGCAGCGGGCCATAGCCCAGAGAATATAATATCATAAGAGACGGCAAGTCTAATTGTGACAGTCCGTCGCGGAACCTAGAAGCCGCAGTTCTGGCAGAAATCTACCGGCAGAAATCTACCGGCCCAATGCTTTAGTGCGTAAAAATGGCAAACAACCATCTTCGGAAGAGATTGAAAGCTGGCGTGTTAGAGCGCGCAATGATCTCATTCATAAATGGCGCACCAGGCTAGAGCTTGGCGGTAAGAATTGAGCTTGTCTCTGCCATCTTATTTATTCTGAGGTCTTGGGTAGAAAAGCGGCACTGACATACCTCACACACGGGGCACGGATATTTTAGTAAATACCTGCATGATGTGGTTGGCATTGAGCCTGAGGCAACGTACCCACTGCGAGGACGGCGCCGTGGATACAGCGCTGCACACCCTCGCTTTTTGTACGGAGTGGAGTGGCGAGCGTACCGCTCTAAGAGTCCTAAATTGTCCCGGTCGCGTCAATTATAGTTTACGATGTAAGACAGCGAAGAAAATTGGTCCGGCTGGTGTTTTGACGTCAACGGCAATGAGAAAAGAGCTGCGGGTGCCAGAGCGGGGTGGCCTAACACTTCCAGCGGCCGACGATGGAAGCTTTATGACAGCCGTGAGACTGACTAAGACGCACCCTTCGTGTTCAGGCGTCGCGGTAGTGAAGTTTCGGTGGGTACTATTTAGACCCCGAGTGTCGAGACTGTTGCAAGTAGCTGTTGTACGCTTGCCTTCCCTGTGACCCAACAATAGTGACAAGAAGGAACATCCCAGGGTTTTAGTGTGAGAGTCCCACATAATCACTCCGATTTTTTAATTGTGGAAATTCTCCAAAACCACCCTGTAACTTACCATCTGCCTATGGCCGTAAGTCCTGGAGACGCCCTTCGAAGCATGTTCTCAGAGCTTCCGATAGACTTGGTTTGTCTCTATAGCAGACTTTCCCCGCAGTCTAGTCTATCCCACTTCTTACGGGGGGGGGGGGGGGGGTTCGTGGGATCAAGAAAGATTTTGTGGCTCTTTAAAAATGTTGTAATTTAAAATCGTCATTTTTGGCTCTTACGACTCAAAAGGTTGCCGACCCCTGCTCTAGGCCAATAGCGCGATAGTTAAACATCCACAAATAATGTGACTTTCCATTGGTAAAATAAGTTTTAATTTCGATTCAGTAAATCCAAAGTTCAAAGTTCGTAGGTTTAAATGCATGTAAGTATGGGTATTTGTTACACTTTCACGCTCTAACGGCTGAACGGATTTGGCTGAAATTTGGTAGGAACAGGGATAGATAGTCTGGAGTAACACATAGGCTACTTTTAATCTGCGTAATAGGTACATTCCCGTGGAGTCCCCCACGCCAGGTAGCCGCGAGAGCTTTCTTATTTAGGATAAAAAGTACCTTGGTATCACAAATGATAAGCACGTGCAGGAGAGATTCCCCTAACGCGCCTCGGTAGCACATCTGCCAGCACGCTGTGTGATCCTCCCATTTGGCTAGTGGATCGTGGGGGGACAATGAAGCTTCTATTGGTAGCACCACCTGAAATGTCGACATGATAACTGTGGTCTGAGTATGCCAGCAATAAGGAACGATTGACACAAATATTGCGCTCTTCAAGTCCATTGAGCCATCCAAAGAGCGTTCGTGAAGAGGCACAGGTTGGAGCGTAAAAATGCACAAGTTGGAGCGTGAGGAGGCACACCACCAACTTTAGATAGTCTTGGGGACTAGGACTGTCGGTTTCCGTTCTGTATTTGGTAGATAGGTAGTACCTACCTACTATAGATAGGTTTGGTAGCCAATTTTTTTTATCGTGCGGAAATCCTGCATGAATGCTATGTTGGACTCCTACCGAATAAATTCACACAATGCCTTACAACAGTCTGCCGGGCCGAGAGCAAATCTGTGCCGAGAGTCCCGGGTAAGCCCTCGGAAGAATGTCCAGGGCTCCCGGCAGGAAAGTAGCCTTCGAAATTGGACGGAATATAATAGTTTTATGCACTTCCTCTCTATAAATTATAACGGTGTCAAATTCCTCGTTTTCGCTTCAAATATTAATACAATATATTATAGAGAACGATCTCAGTGCTAAATAGCCTACCTGTTCCTGGTCTCTGAACTTCCAACGAAGGTACTCAGCCCTATTTATCACTCTCCCTCTGCCACCAGCGTACATATAAGCCGCGAACTCTTCCTTAATCAATTTTTCTGCTGCTATCATACCGCCTTTGGTGTACGTCTCAAGTAGCAGACCACCTAGAATACAAATATCTATGTTAAGCGTATAAAGTTATTATCTCACTGAAGAGCTTCTTTTATAACATGTGGAAATACTCATGGACCGGTAGGACGGTGCCTACGGCGGAAGTCATGGGTACGCCCTCGGAAGTATATCCCCAGGGTCACAGAGCAGCTGACCGCTTCGGACCGTAGCGAGCAGCTATACATACATACATAACATCACGCCTGTTTCCCAACAGGGTAGGCAGAGACTATGGTTTTCAAACATGCTCTCCGATTAAGAGTACTCTTGACCTGGCCTTTTTCCAAAAGGTGTCCAGTGTCCAATTTGGTCGACATAAGTGCGACGCGGTCGACCCCTACCAGATTGTCCATTCACTCTCGCCTTATAAATCTCTTTTGTCTGTCTGTTATCATCCATTCTCTCCACATGTCCGAACTACTGAGCATCCCTTTCTCTATCTTAGTCACTACATCTTCTGTCAAGCCGCAATGATCCCTAATCACACAATTTCTATCTTTATCCATCGGCAGCAGCAGCTATTCATAATATGTAATTTTCTTATCCATACTAATATTATAAAGCTGAAGAGTTTGTTTGTTTGTTTGTTTGTTTGTTTGAAAGCTAGGATCTCAGGAACTACTGGTTTGATTTCAAAATTTCTTTTACAGTTTGATAGTCCATTTATTGAGGATGGCTATAGGCTATATAACATCAAGCTAAGACGAATAGGAGCGGAGCAGCAATGAAGAATGTTTCGAAAACGGGGAATTATTTTTACCGTCTGAGAGCTTCCGAGGCGTACGCTGCCTAAATGGTTAAATTTGCGTAAAAAATGAATATTAGAAAATTGTTTCTTTTAAAAAGTTCTGTAAAAAAGTCCGCGACAGCATATGTCTATCTTTTAAGGTTCGCTCACAATATTTCAATTTGTCTTCCTTTTAAGGTTAGCTCACAATATTATCAAACTGAAGAGTTTGTTTGTGCTAGGATCTCAGAAACTGCTGGTTGCATTACAAAAATAATTTCACATTTTCTTAGTCCATTTATTGAGGACGGCTATTGGTTATTTAACATCATGCTAAGACAAATAGGAGCGGAGCAGCCATGAATAATGTTTTAAGAACGGGGAAAATTTATTTCTTTTGAGAGCTGTCATTGCGTACATTGCGTAAATGGTTAAAGTTACGTAAAAATCGTGTATACTAAAAAATGTTTCATCTGAAAAAGTTACAAAAAAAAAGTCCTGAACAGCATATGCCTATCTTTTAAGGTTCACTTACAATAACCTTCTTAATAATTTTTAAAATAAGCGACGAAACTCGACGCGACGGTAGTAAACGTTTTCTGCAAGTAGCCAGTCAACTGAAAGATATTACCGGCCAAGTGCGAGTCGGACTCGCTCACGATGAGTTCCATACCAAAAAAACGGACAATAATAAATGTGACGGGAAACATTATATCACTTCAACAAAGTTGTGCCGTTCAACTCTAATGGTAATGAATATAAGCGACCCGACGGGAAAAATTATATATTCCTACCACACCTCTCTAATAAATATACCTACCTAAGACACGCGACGTGAGTAAATTAGACTTCCTACTAACTCAATGGCAAAATTAATCTTTTAGAATGGAACAAACTTTACGCCAGGCTGTCTTGATGATGAACTTTCGGAGGTTTTGGAGTGCGGGGCAAGAAATTTCCATTCTGGCGATTCGGTTCCTTTCTGCTTCAGGGTTTGGGGAGAGCAAAATCCGGAATTCTGGGCATCCTTGGAGCGAAGTCTTATAGGTGTAGTGCTTAATGCTGTTAAGAGCCTACCAGACGCCAAATTGTTAAAAGAAGATAGAAGATATACATTTTAGCGTGCAAGAAAGAGAGAGATGCTATCGGTTTTTGTGCGCTTTTAACGAAATAAATTAATTATAAAAAAAACTATAACTAATATATAAAAAATACTCTAGTGCAAATTCTTTCTTATAAATATTTTATATTATAAAAAAAACTTATAACATTCGAGAGAGACAAGCTAGCTTAATATTTCACAAAATCGAGGTATTTTCAACACAAAAAACCTATCGAGGATTTTATCAGTAATCGTGTTTCGAGCCTAGAGCGTTTTAGTTCATGAACTGAAGTTGTCTGTGTTCAAATTTTAATTCAGCAGACCTCACGAGTCCTGAGCGCTAGATCAAAATAATAGTCGATATGGCGTCATATGGACTCTTAATTCGTCATACTAATTCACGGCAGATAACCCTGTTGCATAAGAGGGGAGGAGGGTTGCGAGTTGTGGCGGGTACCTCGGCGCTCCATTGGGTCGTATTTTTCTCTACCTGCCACCGATAACGATCCACATCACAGCATGGAGTGACTTTAACATACCGTAGGACAAACTTACGAATAAGATCATACGTTATAGAAGGGAGAGAAAAAGCAAGAGAGAGAGAGAGAGAAAACAACATACCCTTCTTATAATCAGCAAGCTTATACAACACGGTATGATCTTCACTGCTCGGCTGCGATATCACACGGTCGAGGACCGACCCTTGTTGGACGCCACTTGGCGACACCACCTTGCTAAGGGCTTCACCCATTTTATTTAGACCCTTCAATGTTTACTCAAGCGCTGAAAAGAGAAGGAGATTGATTAGTAGGATGTCAGGATTTTTGCTCACGACTTGCTTTGCTCGAGTAGGTAGGTAGTTAATTGTCATTCCAACTGAAAGATCAGCGGCTTTTTGAGCCAAAATACCATATTGAATCTTATATTTGGGGCAAAAGTTAAAAGTTCTTTGACTGGAAGTGAGGGGTTGCAAACAGGCCCGTGGCGTCATGCCACGGGCCTGTTTGCAACCATTTAGTTCTATTCTAAGTAACAAATTGTGCACGCCGACTACCGCTGTCGTTCGATGGGAAATCTGAAAATCAGCGCCACTTAATATGTCTAGGCTAAAGAGGTGTAGTGGTATAGTATTAATACTGAGATGGTGACCTATTCAGGACTCGCATGGAAAAATTCATTAGGTATAGTAATATGGTCATGTTTTTCATACAATTTTAATGTGCGTTATCTGAATAAATGTTTTTCTTTGTTTCAAATACACCCTTACGTACTTTTGATAAAGGAATTAAGGATATGGCGTTGCAAGTTTAAAGTAAGCTATGTAAGAGATATGAAGTGTAACTTTGTAACTAGGTAAAAAAATCCGACCAAGTGCGAGTCGAACTGGCGCACAGGATGAGCTTTTATTGTCATGCGTGTTTTCGCGCACATGCCGGCCGGGCCCGCAATGCTGGCATCACTGTCATACGTGTAAAGACTACCCCGTATTCATAATCGTTTATTAAACCTATTTTAGTTAAAACACATTTTAAGTCTATTGCTGTCTCTAACCATACTCTGTCATTGGTTAGAGACAGCAATAGACTTAAAGTGTGTTTTAACTAAAATAGGTTTAATAAACTATTATGAATAAGGGGGTTAAACTGTACCGTCTCACCCGCGTTCCGTGTCCTTGGCCGAGGCGTGCATTAGGGATAATGAAAACATGGCCGGGGCCAGCATGCGTGCGAAAACACGCATGACAATAAAAGCGCTCTTAAAAACAGCAAAATAAACACGTTTGGTATATGAGCTGAGCTAGCTATCACGGTTCCTGAGATAAAGCCACATGACGCACAGACAGCGAAATCTCATGAATAGAGTCCCGTTTTTACCGTTTGGGTACGGAACCCAAAAAAAATGACTTTGCAAGTTGCAAGGATCGAAACTCAAAACTGTAGCTGGCTACGAAATGTGCTACAAAAGCTACGAACTCTTGTCTACTAGTTTTGCCGTAACTTTGTTGTAGCAATTTCGTAAAAAAAAAATTACTAAGTTTCATACTCACTTCCTTAAAACGGTATTATTAAACCTAATAATTGATGTTTAAATAACTTTGTTATAATTATGTAGGTATGTTTAAATAACATCGACTCCTTGAACGTATTAGATAAATTCATTGTAATTTGTATATCAAGTTAAATATTTCTACAGAATTGACGAACGAACACATTGCTAATATTTATTGCTAGGGTAGTTAACAATATTTTAAATTAATTTACCTTCATAGTAGGTCACTGGGTTAACACACAATTTTTTATTATTAAACTAAGATCAAATGCTCCAAAAAGTATCTACTTAAATAGGGGTTACTATTTTTGTAAAAAGTATAAAAAAACTTATCTTGATTACATAAACTGACTAACAAAGTTAATTACGAAATTAAAAATCAAAAAAGAGCACACTGCATTCTTTGTTCAAATATTTTGTTTAACTTTTCATTGATAATTAGGTACACGAAAACAATATTTAATTACTAGTCGACACTGATAATTGTTATTGTAGGTACGCTATTTTAATCAATAGTTAACATTATTTAAAAATTTATTGACTGTAGAACACAATTTCTAAATGAAATATTGAACACATTTCGCGTAATTGCATTGTAAAGGAGATAAACAGTTACCATTGCCATGGTAACATCTAAATGGATGAAAAACCACACGTGCGTAACACCTTCTAGATTCGTGGTATCATAGCTTCATGCTAAATGAAATTTTAGATTAACTTTTTACAGAAGTATTTTTCCCGCATCATTATAACAATAATCGAAGCGCTCGTGTTCCCAGAGACTCGGTGTTTTGTAAACGATCACTGCAGGAAGCAATTTTCAATATGGCCGGTCCGTAGATGGGTGACCACCACGTGTGACATTTATTTGCGAGCTTTTCGGTGACTTGGAAGCTATGAAAACTTTAAGCCATAGGTCCCGGTTGCCAGAAAAATAGCAGTCGTTAAGCTAAGTCTACCATGGGTGGCATGAAAATTTTAAACAGCAGACAAAAACGGCTCACCACCTTTTACGTGGTACAAGTTCTAAAAAGGTGAAATGCGCTTAAGGGGCGGTTATAGCGCACAAGTGGGCATTTGGCGCTCCCCTCGCCCCGGGTGCAAGACACACCGCGCGCCGGCAGCGGCAGTGAACTCTCATGCCACAGTATACAGTAGAGTAGAAAGAAACAGCATGCTAACTTTGTTTGACGTAGTAAATGCATCTAACTTTATTAAGTGTAGGGTCAAGTGTTCAACAATGAAACACTAAAAGTTCATAACCTCGTACATCTTATGTTTTTGCTGATAGAAGTCTATAATTTTACAGGCATGTAGTCAATATGATTGGGTATCGAATGTCATTTATAGATTTTTTAAATAAAGTGATTTGAATCGACAAAGAAATAAAAACTAAGAAATGGGATTTGTGTCATTGTGTCCATATAGGCGTACACAATGAAACACCATATATTCAACAATGAAACACCATAAATAAACTGTGCTTAATTCAAATTTTGTTTAATGTAGGTAGTTATTAAAGAAAGAGCAGTCCGTTTCTACGTTAAATGCAGTGGCACGACGTGCCATGCTGCATGCTTCAGGCTTTTTTAATGACAGTTTTGCATGCCCTGATTTATAAGACCGTAAACATTCGATTCCAGCCATTTTCCTAGCTAACAGAATATCAAATATTGCTAATTTTTGCCATTTGGTAAGAAATACGCCTCTCGTCCTTTTTACAGCTTTGTTACGCACCATCTTAAAATAAAAACAAATTTTAATAGATAAGGTTACACAATATCAACCAATAAAAATCTAGATTTATATAGATATCTTATGATGGTACACAATAAAACAGTGTTTCATTGTGTCCATTGTTAAACTGTTTCATTGTTGACTACCTAGGGTTTATCTAACTAACTCTTAATTTATGTTAACAAAATTGTAACTTTGAAACAAATTATATATGCCAAAATAATCTACAAAACATGTAGAATGCAGGATAATCATAAAAAATATAATATTCCTAACCATTAAATAATGAAAAATCTTTAAAGATAGCCAGAAATACTGCAATTTTCGACGAAAATAGTAAAAATGAGCCGCAGACGCGTCTTTTCTCACGCGGTGCCAACGCAAACTGGGATACGCCGGTGGTATCTATTGAGTGTCCTTAAGCGATATATTGCACTAACTGCCAACGACGCGTTTTGGTAATATTACTATGTTTTATTGTGTACCACTGTTTCATTGTTGAACACTTGACCCTAGTGATTTATTCGAGTTTCCTAAATAAATGAGTTAATTATATATGTATTATACTATTATTTTTAAGCCAAAGAGTTTGTTTGTTTGTTTAGTTGTTTGAACTCTAGAGTCTAAGAGACTGCTAGTTGAATTTCAAAAGTTCCTTAACCGAATGTCCGTTTTTGAAAAATACCAAAATATATAACATTTTTCGAAAACTAGGATATTTCATTTCTTTTGATAGTTTCGGTTGCGTAAGTTTGCTAGATGGTTACAGTTGCGTAAAAAATGTAAATCACATTATAACTGGTCATAAAAAATTCTAAAGTTGGTATGCTAAGTATGAATCACGTGATCATTTTGCAATCCAAAATGGCCGCCGCGGTGTAATCACAAAATTTCATGATGGGTATCATTTAAAGGGTTTTTTGGTATGCTGAGTACGAATCACGTGAAAATTTTGCAATCCAATATGGGCGCCGCGCCGTAATCACAAAATTTCATGATGGGTATCGTTTAAGGGGTTTCTTGGTATGCTGAGTACGAATCACGTGATAATTTTGCAATCCAAAATGGCCGCCGCGGTGTAATCACAAAATTTCATGATGGGTATCGTTTATAGGGTTTTTTGGTATGCTGAGTACGAATCACGTACTAATTTTGCAATCCAATATGGCCGCCGCGCCGTAATCGCAAAAATCCATGATGGTTATCGTTTAAGGGGTTTTTTGGTATGCTGAGTACGAATTACGTTATAATTCTGCAATCCAATATGGCCGCCGCGCCGTAATCGCGAAAATCCATGATGGTTATCGTTTAAGGGGTTTTTTGGTATGCTGAGTACGAATCACGTACTAATTTTGCAATCCAATATGGGCGCCACGCCGTAATCACAAAATTTCATGATGGGTATCGTTTAAGGGGTTTCTTAGTATGCTGAGTACGAATCACGTGATAATTTTGCAATCCAATATGGGCGCCGCGATGTAATCACAAAATTTCATGATGGGTATCGTTTAAGGGGTTTCTTAGTATGCTGAGTACGAATCACGTGATAATTTTGCAATCCAAAATGGCCACCGCGCCGTAATCACATAATTTCGTTTAATGGATTTTTTCGAATGCTGAGTACGAATAACATGATAATTTTGGAATTCAATTTGGCCGCCTAAGCTATTAATAGTAGTGAACTAAAAAGATTTGCTTATTAAGTTTAGGCCTAGCAAAATACTATGACAAAAGGTTTTTATTGTAAAATTAAGGCCAATTACATTAAATTGGTACCTAGAATACGAAAGAATCCAAAAAAGTTCGGGTAGTCAAAGGAAAAAGTCAAGTTTTATTTACTCTCTACAAAAATTTACTTTTTAAATAGTAATAATTACAAATAAGTTACTTACATGCAACATAAACACTATTGAGTGGTTATTCTGCCGGATAAAATAATTTTCCAATAAAAATTTCTCAACAAAAACACAGTAAATTACACTTAACTATGGATGCTATGCAGAGCACTATTTACAGTCTGAGAGATAGTCTCAATGAACGGATGGAGGAGTTTGAGAAGCGGCAGGAGCAGCTGACTCCTAATAAATCGGTGAGTGTGACCACCTTAGCTGCAGAATTCTCTGCCTTCAGACTTTTTGTTACACAAACACTGAAACTGCTTCAGCAGCAGTTGGAGGCGCTAGTGAAAGCTGCAGATACCACTGAGATGCAGAGACGCCGAAAGATTCTGCTGCTGCATGGCGTTTGTGAGGTGGATAGCGAGAATCCCACGAATACTCTGGTCAGCATTATCAAGCAGCGCTTCAATATCCCTGATTTTAGTGCCAGTCATATAAGGCGCTGTCAACGGCTGGGACGTCCCACTTCAAATAAGAAGCCTAGGCCTCTGCTTTTTAAGCTCCAGGACACAACATTGAGGGATACAATTTGGTTCTCCAAAACCAAGCTGAGGGGCTCTGGAATCACGCTGTCTGAATTTCTAACAAAAACCAGACATGATTTGTTCATGGCGGCCCGTGAGAAGATGGGAGTCACTAAAAGCTGGACTAAAGATGGTTCCGTCTACGTGCTTGCTGCGGATAACGTGCGGCGACGTGTAGACTCGCTTGCTGAGCTCTTGAACATCTGTGACGTGCCAGCAAAGGCAACGGTCACCACGACTAAGGCTGCCGCTACGAAGCTTAAACGCACTGTGACCTCAAAAGTGAAGTAGATGTAGATCTCTGGTCTGCACAGTCCAGGTACATTCATGTGGCATTCATTGCAGTTATGTATTTATCTTTTACTCAATTGTCTTCGGTTTACGCCCGCGTGCTTACTATTAATATGTTTATTTTAGCTATAACTTTATATCTTTGTTATCGTTTCATTGTATTTTTCTTGTTAGTATATAACTTTAACTGTGACTGAAAAGTTTAAGTTGTCTATCTATCTATAGATTTAGTTTAAGTCACAAGTTCACACACAAGTCACAACCACTTGTAACCAAAGAGAATTTATCAACATATCTTAACACTCATACATACATAAACAGACAGACTCATAGTCTCATAGGCTGCTGGCTGTCATGCCTGTCATTGTCAAATGAAATGACATATTTTTTTTTTTTTTTTCTTTCCTTGATATGTTTATTGAACAAACGTGGGTTGTGGCATCATGCTGCCAATCTAAATCAACATTATTCACAGACATTCTCTTTGTCTGTGACATTATTTCGTTTCTTATTCTTTTTATTGTATTTATTTACACACTAATGGCGTGACTACCAGGTTGCTCCTCCTGGTATTTTGTTTGCTATAGATGGATTCGACAATGGATATGGAAATGCACTGAATGCTGGATTGTGCAAGCTTTGATTTGTTTTTTTTCTACTGGTGTTTCTGGTTTTATTTGTTTTTTTTTTTTTATATTTATTTGTGTACAATGTAAAACCGGCAGATGAAAATTGGTGAAATTAATATTAGTAGTAATATAATAGTATATCTGTTATATTATAAATTATTTTTATATATTTATTGTTATTTATTTATATTTATTAATATTTTATTGTTAAATATTTGATTATGCCTATTTTAAACTGTAGCACCGACACGGGTAGTAGTGGTAATTGTTCTCCTGCTTGTAGTTCTCAAGACGAGCCCCCACTGGCTGATTTTATCTCATCTCAATTTTCCGATGTTCCTGAGAATTTCAACGTAGTGCACATTAATGCCCAAAGTGTTCCGGCTCATATCACCGCTATGCTGGCATCATTTCACTGCTCACATTTACATGCCATACTCATCTCTGAGACATGGTTGAATCCTTTTTTGCCTTCAACGGCATATTCTCTCCCGGGTTTCAACCTCATTCGACATGATCGCGGGCCGGACGGTTATGGTGGGGTGGCGATTTACCTACGTAATCACCTTACGTACACTGTCATTGATTCTTCTCCTCAGCCACCTCCACGACTTGCCGGTGAGCATCTATTCCTTGAGGTAGAACTTCTCCACACTAAGATACTCCTTGGAGTCTTTTATGGTCCTTCTTCCAACATCAACTTTTTCTCCTCCTTTGAAATACTCCTAGAAACCTTTATCCCTAATTACTCTCATACTATAATCTTGGGTGACTTCAACACCTGTCTACTCAAAAATGACTCTCGCTCTTCTACTTTCAAATCCATTGTACAATCTTGTAACCTCTCAATTCTTCCTTCCCATGCTACACATCATTGTCCGAATCATCCTCCTAGCTTGCTCGATTTAATTCTTGTTTCTTCTCTCGATAGAGTCGTTAGGCATGGTCAGCGAACAGCTGGTGAGTTCTCTTTCCATGACCTGATATTTTTATCCTATCGCCTTCGAACTCCTAAGCCCAAACCTAAATTCCTTCTACACCGCAATTTTGGTGGAATAAATCTCGAAGATTTGCGCAGAGATGCTGACGAAATTGACTGGGCACCGTTATTCTCTTCGGTGTGCATTGACGATAAAATTAATTTATTAACATCCCATTTGATTTCCCTCTACGATGTACACGCGCCGGTTCGTAGAATCAAAGTTAAGCATGAGCCATCACCTTGGTTAACCGCTGAAATTAAATCACTTATTTCACAGAAAGCAACGGCGAAGTCCAAGTATAAGAGACGGCCAACGGAGTTAAATTGGGAAAAATATGTCCTCATCAGGAACAACTGCAATAAGGTGTGTAGGAATGCACAACGCCAACATATCCACAGCTCTGTCCAGGACGGAGATCCAGCTAAAGTCTGGAAATTTCTGAGATCTTTGGGAGTTGGTAAATCACGTCAAGAGTCTGTTTCTAAAGGTCATAACTTAAACTCTCTCAATCAGTTTTTCACTGCCACCTCCAATATGAATATGGTAACCAAAACAAATACGCTTCATCATCTTTCAACCATAACCACTCCCGATTGCGCTCCTTTCTTCTTTAGTCAATTCACTGCTTGTGATGTTAAGAAGAGCATTTTGTCAATTACCTCTAACGCCGTAGGTACCGACTGCCTAAGCCGAAAAATGATAACTCCCATAATTGATGAAATCCTTCCCATTATCTGCCACATCCTAAACTTCTCAATAACTCACGGTGTCTTTCCGATAGCTTGGAAAGATGCACTTATTATTCCCATTGCCAAAAAATCCAACCCTTCCACGTTTTCTGACTATCGCCCTATCTCTATCCTGCCTTTCCTGTCTAAGGTTCTAGAACGACTTGTTCACACTCAGCTCACTAATTTCCTTTCTCAAAATCAACTGTTTAACCCTTATCAGTCCGGGTTTCGTGCTGGACACAGTACCACTACAACCTTACTTCACATTACTGAGGACATCAGAGCAGGTATGGAGAACGGCAAGCTGACAGTCTTAGCCCTGCTAGACTTCAGCAATGCCTTTAATACGGTGGACTTCGACATCCTGCTTGGTACTTTGAGCTCACTTAACATATCTCCAACGGTGATTGATTGGTTTCGAAGTTACCTGTTTGGTCGCCGGCAGCGTATTAGTATCGAGGATGTCTTTTCCTCTTGGTGTAATACGTCTGCTGGAGTGCCACAGGGCGGCGTTCTGTCTCCTTTACTTTTCTCAGTGTTTATAAACACCATCACTAAGGACTTATCTTCTTCCTATCACCTTTACGCAGATGACCTCCAAATTTATTCCCAAGCTTCGTTGGATAACTTGAGCGTAGCCATCGACAATATCAATGCAGACTTGGACACTATTTGCAGATGGAGTGAATCGCACGGATTAAAAATGAATCCCACCAAGACTCAGGCAATAATAGTTGGGAGCCCTTGGAAGATCTCCAGAATCGATTGGACAGTGAATCCAAAACTTATGTGTGATGGCAATGATATAGTATACAGTAACTCAGTCAAAAATCTGGGTATACTTATAGATTCATGCCTGTCTTGGGGTCCTCAATTGCAGGAGCTGAGACGCAAAATATTTGCTGCTTCGGGGTCCTTGCGCAGACTGAGAAATTTTCTGCCAATTTCTACTAAGATTGCGCTTGTACAATCACTTCTTTTTCCTATCCTTGATTATGCCGATGCCAGCTATTTAGATCTCACTCAAGACCAACTAAATAAACTTGAGAGACTCCAGAATTTCTGTATTAGATTTATATTTGGACTACGCAAATATGATCACATTTCCGAATATCGCAGAAAACTCAAGTGGTTACCTATCCGCCTTCGCCGGAATGCTCATATCCTATTCATATTGTATAGTATTCTTTTCAACCCTGTCACTCCGCCATACCTTAAGAGACGCTTTAATTTTCTAAATGTCTCCCACTCTACAAGCTTGCGTTCATCGAGAAATTTGAGATTGAAGATGCCAGGTCACTCCACTAATTTTGTGAACAACTCGTTCACTGTACAGGCTGTTCGCTTGTGGAATTCGCTGCCAGTGACAATTCGACATGCAAAGTCGCTGCACACATTCAAAACATTAGTTAGGAGCTACTATCTACGTGTCAATGACTGCATATAACTTATAAGTACATCTCCTCTATTATCATAAGTATGTTATAATAAATATTCTTGTATTTATTTATATTGATATGTATTATTATAATTTATACCTTGTAGTTAAAATACGTATCTATGTATTTGTATGTTCGTGTACGTATGTATGTACATGTGTATGTATGTATGTACTCAATTATTTTAATTTAGATGTAATTTATTTATACTGCACCCCAAACTGCCCTAAGTATTTCCCACCCTCCGGTTTCCATACAAAGGTTGCCTCTAAAAGATTGCCTTGTGCGATAAGGCCGCCAATTGTTATACCAACCACTTTACTATTAATTTGTCTGATGTATTTCCTGGTGTGCAATAAAGAGTATTTGTATTGTATTGTATTGAATCCCTTAATCGATACCCATCATGAAATTTTGTGATTACGGCGCGGCGGCCATATTGGATTGCAAAATTATCACGTGATTCATACTCAGCATTCCAAAAAAACCCCTTAAACGATACCCATTATGAAATTTTGTGATTACGGCATGGCGGCCATTTTGAATTGCAAAATTATCACGTGATTCGTACTCAGCATAGCAAAAAACCCCTTAAACGATACCCATCATGAAATTTTGTGATTACAGCGCGGCGGCCATATTGGATTGCAGAATTATAACGTAATTCGTACTCAGCATACCAAAAATTGCGTGGCCGTAGCGTGTGCCTCTAACGTGAGCGCGCGCCCCGCCGCCCCCGCCGCTACCTCTTCCCCCGCGAAGATGCCGACGACTGTCACGTTGCCACCTCCTCAGCCATGTGACTACGCAGCTGCAACGGCCAGCACCCCCACAGCCGCTCAAACAAAGGGGAGGAAGCAGAGCAGCGTCACTCAACGCAGCACTGCGCCCGTCAAGGCGTCGCAAAAGGAGCCCTGTGATGCGGAGGGTTTCACGTTGGTGGTCAAGAAAAAGAAGACGAAACCCTCCTGCAAGAACCAGTGTGGAACTGCTTCAAGATCTATAGAGCAGCGCTTCCGCGCAGAGGTTCCATCTACGATGGTCTACGTGTCCCGTGTACACTTCAGCGTGAAGGTTCTGGACGTGGTAGACTATCTGCAGAAGAAAACCGGATTGGGTTTGAGGGTGGAGAAGCTGGACTCTCATCGTAACATGAGCTTCAACTCGTTTGTGGTGAGGGTGCCTACAGATCGCATCTCCACGTTCATGGATCCGGAGTTCTGGCCAAGAGGGGTGAAGTACCGGCGCTTCAGAGGACGTCTGCCGACACGGAACCCCACGTCACGCGACACGTCGACGTCATTACGTGTCAATTAGGTTAAGATATTTATATGTATTTTAGTTTTAAGGTATTTATCTATGGGCCGTAGAATAAGTTAATACCAACTGTAACTTTCTAATGTTGCCTGAAAATAAAGATTTATTATTATTATTTTTATCTTTTTTTCTCAGCTAATCAAGCTGGTTTTTACCACATTTACGGACCAAGGTCAAGTAAAATGTGGCGTGTGGTTGTGTGCATCTTATTTGTGATCTATTTGCAGAAACTTTCGAACAATTCTGCACGTATTTAAGATAGCTGCTTTTTGAATGCTTATATATGTATTTTCTTTGAGACCTATTAGTTGAATACTGTGATGTAAACATTTGGGGATAATTCCAGTGGTAGATATGACAATTGGTACTATATATACTTTCTCTTGTTTCCATACCCTCACTATTTCATCTTTCAAATCTGAATATTTATTAATTTTTTCGGTTATAGTCTTTTGTATATTATGTGTATTTGGGACTGCGATGTCTATTAAATAAGTAGTTTTGTTTTCTTTATCTTGATAAGTAATGTCTGGTCTGTTATAGTGAATAGTCCTGTCTGTGAGAATGGCACGGTCATAGTACAATTTATGTGAGGCGTTCTCTAGAATTGTTTGAGGCTTATAATTGTAGTATGGTGTATTAGTATCTTGTATGAGGTTGTGCTTGTGTGCTAGTTGTTGGTGTATGATGTTAGCTATTTGGTTGTGTCTGTGTGTATAGTCCGTCTGAGTAAGTGTTGTACATGCTCCGGTTATATGTTGTATGGTCTCTGATTGGGTGTGACATTTACGACATTTATCATCTGTTAGGGAAGGTTCTTTAATTATATATTTCCTGTAGTTGTTTGTGTTTATTATTTGATCCTGTATAGCTATTATGAATCCTTCTGTTTCTGGGAATAAATAACCTAACTGAAGCCATTTATTTGAGGCTATGGGGTCTATATGTGGCTGTTGCAGGTCATGGAGGTGTCTTCCATGGAGGGTTTTCTTTCGCCAGTTTTCAATTTTTTGACTTTGTGGATTACTTTGCTCTAAAATTGATGTATTTGGGGGCTCATTTAAATTCAAAGGTGTGTGATTCTTGTCGTTTTCAGTAATGGTTCTATGTAAAATGCTGGAGAGTGATTTAGTGTGGAAAAAAGTCTGTAAATTATGGATTTGCTTTCGCCAAAGGTATTGTATGTCAATTAGTCCACGCCCTCCATTTTGTCTTTTAATAGTCATTCTTTCTATAGCGGATTTAGGGTGTAAACTATTGTATTTAGTTAGTGTGGTGCGTGTAGTTCTCTCTATTGTTTCAATGTCTGTTTTCGACCACTTTATTATACCAAACGAGTATGTTAGGATCGGTATTGCATACGTATTAAAAGCTTTTATCAGGTTTTTGCTAGCGAGTTGTGTTTTGCAAATACGATTCAGTCGGTTTTTATACTCCACAGTCAATGCTTCTTTTATGTTTCCGTGATCTAAGCCTTTTAACTGCTTGTATCCCAAGTATTTATACAGATCTGTTGATTCCATTGCTGTTATTTCATGAGTATCATCTATTGCATAGTTACCAGTTTTTATCTTCCCCTTTACTATATGTATTGTTTTGCACTTCTCCAAACCAAACTCCATATTTATGTCTTTACTAAATGTTGCTGTTATGTCTACAAGTTTCTTCATCTCTCTGTCTGTTTTTGCGTATAACTTGATATCGTCCATATAAATTAAGTGTGAAATTTTAGCATCTGTTGTTGTGTTTTTAAAGCTGTATCCCGCTTGACATTGATGTAGAAGATGAGATAAGGGGTTTAAGGCGAGACAGAACCACAAGGGACTCAAAGAATCCCCTTGATAGATCCCTTTCCGAATAGATATTTCCCTAGTAATAATGTTTTTATCTTGTGTGTGTAATTGAAGGGATGTTTTCCAAAAGGGCATGATGCGACGTAGTAGACTAGTTATTTTTGGATTTATTTTATATATTTGCAATATCTGTAATAACCAAGAATGTGGAATGCTATCAAAGGCTTTTTTATAGTCTATGTAGGTGCAGTGTAAGTTCCTATTTTTTGTAGTTGCGTGTTTATGTATAGTAGAGTCAATAACTAACTGTTCCTTGCATCCCATGTGGCCCCGCCTACATCCTTTCTGCTCCTCTGCGATTATGTGATTATTTTCAATATGTGCTGTAATGTACTTTGCTATTGTGGCTGTGAGTATCTTGTATATAGTGGGTAAACATGTAATTGGTCGAAATTGAGAAGGTTCAGATGAAGTTTTGGATTTAGGTAACATATAGGTTATTCCTGTGGCAATGAATTCTGGTATGTGTTGTTTTTCTAATATTAAATCGGTGAAGTTCTTAGCTATGTGTTTATGTAATATAGTTAACTTTTTGTACCAGTAGTTATGAATTTTATCTATGCCTGGGGATTTCCAGTTATGTAATTTTGCAGTAACAGTAGTTATATCAGTTTCCGTAATTTCTTCAAATTGCATTTCGTCTATGGAGTTCCATTTATTACGTTCTTCTGTAATCCAGTGAGCATTTTCATTATGTTGTATTTCATCTTCCCAGATGCCTGACCAAAATGACTCCAGTTGCATTTGTGTAGGACATTCGTTATTGTTTGATGTAGTCGTGTCAGTTTGTGGTTGTCGGAGGTTTCTATAAAATTGTTTTTCATTAGTAGTAAAGAGTATGTTACTATGTTTTCGTTCTTGTGCTTTCCTGTATCTTTTTAATCTATGTACTTTTAATGCTAGTTTTTGTTTCAATGTGTCTAAAAACTCTTTAGGATTCTTGTTATTATTTTCATGTTTGGTATGTACTAATGTCTTTTTGAATATTGCTTCAACTTTCTTAACAACTTTATTGGATCTATTATTATTAATATACTGCGTTAACCTACCACAATCAGCTCTAAGTATTTGGATATCCTTCTCTAATCTTATTTCCCATGGCGGTTTATTTTTGTTTTCTATTTTCCTATGGATTGAACTGTCTGTTACTTTGTAGTTTAGTTCTTCGGTTATTACTAAAGCAGTGCAATATATAACAAAGAGAATACAATACTACGTAAGAATATATAAGAGTGTGTATATCTGTAAGCAGTGTGTCGTTAGCAAGAAATCGGTTCAGTATATTTTGATTAAATAAATTTGTTAATTGGGTAAGCTTATAGCTATATTTCAGTTTGGGTAGTTTAGGTCGTGCTGCTGGATCCATTCCAGAATATTGTGCTAAAGCTGTTCGAAACTTATCAATTATATTTTCGGTATTTGTATTTGTGACAATACTAGGAGCTTCCATGATTTCGATATCATTCTCGATAGTCATTGTTATGAGCTCTGTTTGAGTAGATGTGTCTGACGTTTGTGTAAAAGGCTGTGTGTGAGATTGATGCAGGTGTTGTGAATAGTGATGA
Organism: Miltochrista miniata; assembly: GCA_933228765.1. Lineage (NCBI taxonomy): Eukaryota > Metazoa > Arthropoda > Insecta > Lepidoptera > Erebidae > Miltochrista > Miltochrista miniata. The sequence goes on from OW121769.1 coordinate 13,613,772, forward strand.
GCGTCTTCTGTTTGGTATGAGGTTAGTATTGTAGAGTGCATTTCGTTACTATTATTTGAACAGTCTTGGAGTTGTAGCTGTACTTCTTCTCTTAATCGTGTTAGTTCTTCTAGTGAGAGTAGTTTATTTTTTACTATTGTCCTTCTCTGGTCGGAAACTCGTTGTTCAGTTACTTTAATTGAAGGATATTTTTGGCAGAAGAGTTCGTGTAGTCGTTTTCTGTAAATAGTCATGTCTGTCTCTAGTTTTGTAATATAGTAGTATGTGCGCATGATAAACGTATTTATCTCTTTACTCCAGCTCATGCGCTTTCTTGGTTTTCCAGCCTTGGTGGACGCAGGCAAAAAGGTATTCACCTCCTGCGCAACATTCAAGGCTAGATTGAATGTACCTGTATTAAAAATATTACTAGTGGGTGACGATGGTAAGGATGGTGATGATTGCCTAGAGGGTGTATATGAAATTGTGCTTGGACTGTACGGTTCTGTTGGTGTGTTTGTGTTTGTCCTAACATTCAGAATATCACCATCGTCAGTTCTGTCGGCTGTAGTATCCTTATCGGTGGGAGCCCGCCTGTTCAACTCCTCACCGCTGACGGTTCGCATGCTGAGACACCCAGCGTCAGCTCCAGGTGTGCCCCGGCGATCGCCCCCGGGCAGCGGTCCTATACGTTTTTTCTTTGAACGTGTCTCCATTTTAAATGGGTTTCCAGAGCCACGTTAGCCACGCCAGTAAATTCTCATTCGTGTGTCCGCCCCCCACGTGATTCGATGTTCAATCAGGACGTGTGGTTGTTTAGGGAGCTTATTATTATTATTATTCCCTTTATTTACATAATTATACTTATTAAATTAAATTTTTAAATACATTTTATAAAAAAGAAAATATATTTAAAAATATAAAAAAATAGTGTTTCACCGGCATCGGGTACAGGGACCAAGCTACCGGTGGTTAGGGCTGCAGAGACCGGAACCTCCTCACAATACGTGCCGTGTCTAGGAGAACTGCCTTTTGCATCTGGCTCTTGACCCAACTACCCAACCCGAGCCTCTTCAGATGTTGATCGAGGCTCTTGGCAATCAGACCATGTGCTGATACGACTATCGGAACAATAACCGCCGAGTCCACATCCCACATATCGACAATCTCGTGAGCCAAATCCAAATATTTTATTTGTTTTTCCTTTTCTGCTTTCACGAGATTTTCGTCATGTGGGACGGTAATGTCAACGATTATTGCGAGGCGCTCTGATCGATCTATTACCACTATATCAGGCTTATTGGCCACAATAGTCCTGTCAGTGATAATAGATCGATCCCAATACAATGTGACACGGCCATTTTCTAGAACTGGGTCGGGCACATACCTGTAATACGGTACCTCTGAATCAACAAGTTTATATTTTAGTGCAAGTTGCTGATGGACAATCCTGGCCACTTGGTTGTGTCTATGCAAATACTCACCGTTGGCAAGACGAGGACAACCAGAAATAATATGTCTGAGAGATTCACCCGGTAGGTGGCATGCCCGACATATGTCAACCGTACCATCTCTCAAAATATATTTCCGATAGTTATTCGTCATGACAACTTCGTCAGTAATTGCACAGACAAAACCTTCGGTTTCTCCAAACAGATCACCAAAACGTAGCCAAGATATAGATGCTAGTAAATCTACATCGGGCCCATGTAAGGCCCGATAAAACCGTCCATGCAGCTCTTTGCTCTGCCATATCTCCTTGCGATCATTAGTAGACAGTATTGCTGGTTTGTGCCAGTTCTCTTTGGCAAGAGAAAGAGGGGTCAGTCCGCTGTCTATTGCTACCACATCTCGATGCATACCCACGTCCACATGTAGGAAATATTCCCTAAGGTTGTATATCTCACGGTTGTGTAACGTCTTGATATTTAAAAAACCACGACCGCCACATTTCCGTGGGATATACAACCTCATTACAGACGAACGTGGATGATGCATTCGGTTTGCGGTCAACAACGAACGGACTTTTCTATCCAGGGTGTCTAATTCAGTCTGAGTCCATCTCAGTATGCCGAAGGAATATCCTAAGACAGGCATGGCCCAGCCGTTGATGGCGCGTACCTTGTTACCACCTGATAAAAGACTTCTCAGTACTTTTTTCAGGCGGCCGAAGAAACGATCCATCAACGTTTGTTTCATGCCTGCCTCAACAATACCTAATGCCTGCGACATACCAAGATATTTGTAGGTTTCAGTCGCAGAGAGGGATTTAAGTTTTGTGAAATCTGAAAGTTCTACTCTTTCAGATTCCACAATCCGTCCCTTCTTTACATGCATGACTGCACATTTATCTACACCAAATTCCATTTTGATAGAATTACTAAAGGTTTCAGTGATCTTGAGTAACTCTATCAAGTGGGAATCGGTGCAGGCAAATAATTTCAAGTCATCCATGTACAGAAGGTGGGAAACAACTTGACCTCCTCTCCGAAACTGATAGCCTAGCCCTGAATCCTCCAGTAAAGTACTGAGGGGATTTAGTGCTAGACAAAACCATAAGGGACTCAGACTATCACCCTGAAATATGCCCCTCTCAATCTTGACAGGTTCACCATCCCCAAGAATCTGACGACATCCTGGATAAACAAGAGCCGTTCTCCATTGCCCCATACATGCCTTCAAGAAGGTGCGAAGAGTTGTATCAACTTTGTACAACTCTAGCACCCTCAACAGCCATGTATGTGGCACGGAGTCGTAGGCTTTCTTGTAATCAATCCAGCATGTCTCCAGATTTCTCCGGTTCCGACGAACCTGCTGATTAATGGCCATGTCAAGAATAAGGAGTTCTTTAGTACCACGTGACCCGCTTCTACATCCATTTTGAGAGTTGGACAATATAGAATTATTTTCTAAATGAGATGATAATTTAACTCTCAAAACAGATGTGAGAAGCTTATAGACCGTAGGCAAACAAGTTATCGGTCTATAATTTTTCGGGTCCGTGGTACTACCGGATTTATAGAGGAGGTGTGTAACGTAAACGCACCTATTACCGCCAGTTTAAGCGGCGTTGAGATTGATGTCCAAAAAATAAGCATATTCTTAATATGTGGCGTCAACAAAAATAGTTTTTCAAGTACTGAAACTATCGTACTTTTCAGTCATGTATAGATACAGTATATAAAAAATTACTTAATAAATTAAATATGGATTAAAAGAAAAAAGGGGCCATGTCCCTATTACCGATCCAAAATATAGGGCGTGTGCCTAATACCGTTTATGAGACACCTAATACCGACCACTAAATTAATGGAACCGTTAAAGTTAAATAAAAATGCGCGTGTAGGTATGTTGAGCTATTTATAAAATTTAGATGGTTTGTAATTCTTCAATAAGGCTTTATCGCCCTTTTTGAAGAAGAGAACCACCACACTCCTGTTCCATACCTGTGGCTTTTTACACTCGAGTATGACGGAGTTCAATAACTTCTGTATGTCCTTAAGAACCGGTTTGCCACCTGCCATTAGAAGCTCTGCAGTATATTTCCGTCGTCTCCTGGTACCTTGCTGTTTTAAAGCTGCTTCAGGCCCATACTAATCTCGCACAGGCTGACGTTTGGGATATCTTCGGTAAAGTGCTGAGTCGATCTGGATCTCTGGACTTTAACATGATACTAAACGGGTTTCTTTGCAAATGTGTGTAGGTACCTTTTTTTTTTTTGGCTGACGGCCGCGATTGTGGCGAATCCGAGACGCAGGTCTTTGGCCCCGCTCCAGCGCCTCCTTACGCCATCTGAACAGTGACGCAAGGGCTCTCGCTTCCAGGTCCCATGGAGGGGTCCCGGCCAGGAGACATGCCGCCTCACCGGAAATCGTGCCGTATCCTCTTATCACCCTGACGGCCATAACTCTCTGCGGGCTCAGCAGTCTAGCCACATTGCTGGCCGTCAGGGTCTCCGCCCATACGGGAGCCCCATACAGGGCCATGCTTCGCACGATCCCCAGGTACAGTCTCCTGGGGAGACAGGGAGCGTTGGGTCCCCTGATGTTGGGCATCAGCCGCGCGAGTGCGGCAGATGCTCCCCTCAGTTTCGGGACCAAACTTCGGAAGTGACGTCCGAAGTTCCACCGGCCATCGAGTACGAGCCCCAAATACTTCATCGAGGGCTCGATGGCGATGGTGACGCCCCCTACCTGTAGGCTGGATCCCGCAGGTGGCCCCATCCGAGGTCCGTGGAAGCACAGAGCCTCGGATTTGTGAAGGGCGACCTCGAGACCCAGCTGCCGAATCCGACCCACGACCTGAGCAACCCCTGCCGTGGCCTTAAGTGCTGCGGCACAGTGCGTTGCTCCCCGCGCCGTAACGAGGGTGTCGTCGGCGTAACACGTTACGCCGACCCCTCTGAGCAACGGACCACGCAGCACCCAGTCGTAACCGATGTTCCACAGGAGCGGCCCTAAAACCGATCCCTGTGGAACACCGCACAACACATCTCGCCGACCTGACCCTAGCCAGCTCGGGTAAGTTATGGCTCTCTCGGAGAGATAAGCCCTGACAATTCGACGGAGGTAGGGAGGCACTCCATGATAGATAAGCGCCTCCCTGACGCGGCTCCAGGGCAAGGTGTTGAATGCGTTGGTGATGTCGAGAGACACCGCCACCACCACCTCACCCTGTGAGACTGCTTCCTCCGTCAGGCCTCTAATGCGCATGATCGTGTCCACGGTGGAGCGTCCCTGACGGAAGCCAAACTGGCTATCCGCCAGATCAGGCCCCACGCGTGTGAGGTGCCCGACGAGGCGTTGTGCAATAATGCGCTCAAAGAGCTTGCACACCTCGTCGAGCAACACGATCGGCCGCGGTACCCTGATGGGGAGTTTGCCGGCCGCCCCGCCTTTCGAATCAAGATCAGTTTTCCTGTCTTCCAGACCTTGGGAAACTGGCCTTTCTCGAGGCATGCGCTAAAGAGCCCAACTAGTCGAGGCTCAAGCTCCTCGAGAGCCAGGACCCACGCCAGGCCTGGAATGCCGTCGGGTCCAGGGGCGGTGTTTCAGCGGGATTTAAGCCGCAGTATAGCCGCCCCTAACTCACCCTCGGTGACCACGGGCACGTCGTTCTCGCTGCCTTCCGCGTTGGGCGCCTGAGACGGAGCCATGCACGGAGGAATGTGTTCCTCCGCTCTCGACGGGAACAAGGAGTTCAGGACCCCCTCCAGCCGCTCCGGCTGGAGACTCTGGGTCAGTGGGGGCGCCTTAGGGCGTAATTTGCCCCTTACCATAAGGTACGGGCGCCCCCACGGGTCTCGCTCCAGAGTCTCCATCAGCTTTTCGCGGCTCAATTTTTTGGACCGGTTGATGGCCGTCTGGAGGGCCCTTTTGGCCTCCCGGTACCCATCATAGAGCTCCGTCTCTCGGGCTGCCGCATCATCTGGGCGACGATGTCTCCGGCGGAACCTGATGTACCGGCGGCGCGCGGTAACGCAATCCGCGCGCAACTGCGCGATTTCCGGCGTCCACCAGTACACCTGTTTCCTCGCCGGTCTGGGCCTAGCCCTGGGCATCGCCGTATCGCAGATGTGCGACATGGCTCTCCCGAACCACTTCACCTCGGTATCAACATCGGCAGGCCTGTCCGCTGTCGGAATCCAGGCCTGCACGATGGCCGCCTCCAGGAGAGCCTCCCGATCAAGGCGATGGAGTGCCCAACGCGGTTCCGGGGGATTCGCGATTGCTGGCGGCAGGTTAGGTGGAGGGGAGACGTCGAACCGAATATATCGGTGATCCGACGACGTCTCCTCCTCCTCCACCACACGCCATCCCTGGACACGGCGGGCGAGCTCAGGGGTCGCAAACGAAACGTCTATGACCGAGCTGAGCCCCCGCCGCGTCCAGGTTGCGACATTCCCCCGGTTCAGGATGACTAGGCCACGAGTTGTGACCCAATTCTCCAGTATCCTCCCCCTGTCTCTGATTTCCCGGGAGCCCCAAGCCTGTGACCAGGCATTGAAGTCTCCCAGGACCAGGACAGGAAATGTGTGTACCTAACTGTTCATAGAAGCTTTCAACCTCGTTCAGTATCTTAGGCAAAGAAGACTGTCGCCGGTTTTTAATTTTGACAGCTGACTCAGCCCTATAGACCGATTCCTTAAAAATACTTAGACCCTTTATTGTGGTCTGTGTTGTAGTGTCACAGGACGGTTTTCAAAGATATAGAGATCAGTCTATTGAGCCGCTTGTATCTACATATCATCCGGCCTCTGTAGTGCCATTCCATGTCTCTCCTCCATGAGCCCGAACGCAGATTGAGATAACTTCTTAGTTCTTTTTATTATCATTTATTTATAAATATAATTAACAATTCTTGTACAGCATCCCTTGCTGTACTTGGAACTGACTATAAGGAACGACGAACGACTACGGAGTTCGTTGTAAATGTAAAAGTAGATCGGTAATAGGTATTATTAAAGGAAATCGTATAACCTATTACCGACCCAATGGAATGTGTATGAATTGGGTAAATACATGTGGTTTTTGTACATTTGTATGATTTTAAATAGTGTGGTTGCTATAAATATTTAATAATAATGATATTTTAACTATAAAAATACAATATTTATAAATTACACCTCCTTTATTCAACAAAATATTTACTTAAGAGCAAAGTTTCTTTTAAGGCTACTAAGGCTCTTAAATAATATGGCGTTAATAGCTCAAATGCAAGTTAACATATAAAGGAACTGAGTTAGTATAGCCTCCTGCCTATTAATTGACGTATTTTAGCAAAAATCATGACACACGAAAGATACGAAAAGTTCTTATCAGCGACATGGGTCGTTAATAGGAACAAAATTGTGATTTTTGTTCCTATTACCGCCTATTTTTAATATTGAATTTTAAGCAAAATAAAAGAGTATCTCATTAAAATTTATTATTATTTGTGTTCCTGAAAGTATACAAAATGCATAAAAAGAACTAGAAGTTGCATTAAAATGCTTTAGGATATAATATTCTGCTAAGAAAGAAGCAAGAGAACTTAAGTCATCGGAGACGCCACACTATTGAAAATGCACTATCGCCGGCAGTCACGAAAGAAATGGGCAATAATTCTTTAAATCATTGAGTTACGCACCCAAAATAGACATGAATAATTGCAATACAAATATATCTACATTTTTCCAAAAGTAACCACTTGTGTAACTTTAACACATCACATTATAATGATAGTTTTCTGAATAGGGCGGTAATGAGCGCGGATTTTAAGGGGTCGTTATTAGGTGCGTTTACGTTAATACCCGAAGTCATAAAAGATGGAAGCGATCCAGACTCAACTGATGATTGAAAGCAAGATGCCAAACAATCATGCGAGCTATGGAACCATTTGAGCCAAAAATTGTGCAGTCCGTCCGGCCCAGTTGATTTCCAATTGGGCAACGAACGAACTGCACTGGCAATGTCATCGGGTGTTATTATGACTGGTGCCATGGTTTCAATAGACTCGCATGACTGCTCGACATCCCGCATCCAATCACACTCTGTATGACTAATAGGTGCCGACCAAATACCTCGCCAAAATGTGCTTGTGGTTTCGGCATCAGGTAGGCACACACTAGTCACACTTGAATCGGATTGCTCCCATCTTCTATATACACACCTCTCATCTTTTTGGAACGAACGATTCTGAGTATACCTATCCACTCTCTTTTTGTATCGCCGTATACGGTTTGCCCACGCACAAATTTTCTGCTTCAGGTAGTCAATGCGTTCCGTGACCCATACAGAGTATTCGCGGGGACTAATATCTGTCCCCGCAAATGCACGAGTCACAAAACGCATCACTCTGGGTCGGGTATTACCCCCCCTGAAGCAGCATAGCTTACCAATGAGCACCCTAGTCTCGGTGATACGACGCTCAATTCTGCACTGCCAGACTGGAACAGACTGAGGTCTAGTAGCTGGCTCAAATTTAGGAAATTTGACACCAGCTACCCGACATACTGTTACAGCCGCGCAATACAGAATTGAGTGCGCATCACTAATATCTACACAAGTATTAAAATAGCTTGGTAGAACCGAGTCCAGGGTGCTCACTAGAGCCATGTTTTTTTTGTGCGTAGGCAAACGCGGTATACGTGGGCGACACATGGGATCGCAAAACCTATACTCTAGAATCGTTCGCTCCAAAACACTCCTTAGTTCATCACTGTATTGAGTACTTACTGTTGTAGCAACATCATCCACTATTTCGTCAATACGTACGTCAGGTTGCGTTGCATGGATCTGTATTTCAGTAGTTTGAGACGAAGTAGGGATGATGAGGCTACACTGCAACTCTGAGCGAAGCCTCTCAAGCACGGCATCATCCAACATACGATTACGTTGTATGACCCGCACTTGATCCGACAGCCGCTGTGCCGACACGCTGATAGTTGGTTCAAGAGCCTGAAACAAAGGCAGCAAACGAACACGGTACGCAGTGAGGTTAGTTCCTCCCTCTGTAGCCGCAAAATATGCCCGCATGACGTTTTCGTTCATAGATGAAGTCCATCGCATGCGGTGCACATTACCACCGGTAGCGGGGGCCCTATTCGAGGCCGGTGGGCCTCGGGGTCCCAAGCAGGTCGGTGGCCGGGTCCTCCCCTGCCGACGTGTTGGTGTTGGCGACGTCGGCGGAGAGAAGTACTCGTCGCTAGATGATGAGCTCGACGCCTCAGCAGCAATCGGTTCCGACGATATGGTTTCCACGTGCTGCGAGGCGGAGCTAGGCGACGAGTCCGGTGATGTTAATTGTGCTAAACGCCTCCTGGCTCTTGTAAGCATTATCGGTATATTTTATGTATTTTACATTTTGGTTGACATGACATGTCATTGTGTCATGTCATTCTTCTGTATAATTCTTCGCTTTTGTCGATTGATAAAAACATATTCCTTTTATATTTTTCATTATGCTGCAGGTTTATATACATCAACTATTTTATAAAATGTAAGATAATCCAAATATAACACTTAAAAATAATTATTTGTTTCTATGATAACAAAATATACCACTGCTCTTGTGTGGGGTTGCCAGGTTATTATTATTATATTATTTATTATTATTATTATTATTATTCCTCTTTATTTAATTATTTACATATCAATTTACATTTTTAAATATACATATAAAAAAATACATTTAAAAATATAAAAAAATAGTATCCCACCGGCATCGGGTACAGGGACCAAGCTACCGGTGGTCAGGGCTCCAGAGACAGGAATCGCCTCACAATACGTGCCGTGCTCAACAAAACCGCCTTTTGCATCAAACCCTTGACCCAACCGCCTAATGCGAGCCTCTTAAGGTGTTGATCGAGGCTCTTGGCGATCAGACCGTATGCTGATACGACTATCGGAACAATAATCGCTGAATCCACATCCCACATGTCGACAACCTCGTGAGCTAAGTCCAAATATTTCAACTGTTTATCTTTTTCTGCTTTCACGAGATTCTCGTCATGTGGAACCGTAATATCAACGATTACTGCGAGGCGCTCTGATCGATCTATTACCACTATATCAGGCTTATTGGCTACAATAGTCCTGTCAGTGATAATAGACCGATCCCAGTATAACGTGACACGACCATTCTCTAGAACTGGGTCGGGCACATACCTGTAATATGGTACCTCTGAATCTACAAGTTTATATTTTAGCGCAAGTTGCTGATGGATAATCCTGGCCACTTGGTTGTGTCTATGCAAGTACTCGCCGTTGGCAAGACGAGGACAACCAGAAATAATATGTCTGAGGGATTCACCCGGTAGGTGACATGCCCGACATATGTCAACCGTACCGTCTCTCAAAATATATTTCCGATAGTTATTCGTCATGACAACTTCGTCTGTAATAGCACAAACAAAACCTTCAGTTTCGCCGAACAAATCTCCGAAACGTAGCCAGGATACGGAAGCTAGAAAATCTACATCGGGCCCATGTAAGGCCCGATAAAATCGTCCATGCAGCTCTTTGCCCTGCCATATCTCCTTGCGATCATTAGTCGTCAATATTACTGGTTTGTGCCAGTTCTCTTTGGCAAGAGCAAGAGGGGTCAGTCCATTATCTATTGCTACCACATCCCGATGCATACCCACGTCAGTATGAAGGAAATATTCCCTAAGGTTGTATACCTCACGATTGTGTAAGGTCTTGGCATTTAAAAAGCCACGACCTCCACACTTTCGTGGGATATACAACCTCATTACAGACGAACGTGGATGATGCATTCGGTTTATGGTCAATAGCGAACGGACTTTTCTATCCAGGGCGTCTAATTCAGTCTGAGTCCATCTAAGTATGCCGAAGGAATAGATTAAGATTGGCATGGCCCAACCGTTGATAGCCCGCACCTTGTTACCGCCTGATAAAAGACTTTTCAGCACTTTTTTCAGGCGGCCAAAGAAACGGTCCATCAACGTTTGTTTCATGCCTATCTCTGTAATACCTAATGCCTGCGACATACCTAGATATTTATAGGTTTCAGTTGCGGAAAGGGATTTAAATTTTGTGAAATCTGAAAGTTGTACTCCTTCAGATTCCACAATCCGACCCTTCTTTACATGCATGACTGCGCATTTATCTACACCAAATTCCATTTTGATAGAATTACTGAAAGCTTCTTTGACTTTCAGTAACTCGATCAAGTGGGAATCGGTGGAGGCAAATAATTTTAAGTCATCCATGTAAAGAAGGTGGGAAACAACTTGACCTCCTCTCCGAAACTGATAGCCTAATCCTGAACCCTCCAGTAATGTACTGAGAGGATTCAGTGCCAGGCAAAACCATAAGGGGCTCAGACTGTCACCCTGAAATATACCCCTCTTGATCCTGACAGGCTCGCCATTCCCAAGAACCTGACGACATCCTGGATAAACAAGAGCCGTTGTCCACTGCCCCATACATGCCCTCAAGAAGGTGCTAAGAGTTGCATCAACTTTATACAACTCTAGCACCCTCAGCAGCCATGTATGTGGCACTGAATCATAGGCTTTCTTGTAATCAATCCAGCATGTCGCAAGGTTTCTCCGGTTACGACGAACCTGCTGATTAATGGCCATGTCAAGAATAAGGAGTTCTTTAGTACCACGTGACCCGCTTCTACATCCATTTTGAGAGTTGGACATAATACAATTATTTTCAATATGTGTTGATAACTTAACTCTCAAAATAGATGTAAGAAGCTTATAGACCGTAGGTAAACAGGTTATTGGTCTATAATTTTTAGGGTCCGTAGTACTACCAGATTTGTAGAGGAGGTGTGTGATACCCGAAGTCATAAAAGATGGAAGCGACCCAGACTCAAGCGATGATTGAAAGCAAGATGCCAAACAATCATGTGAGCTATGGAACCATTTTAGCCAAAAGTTGTGCAGTCCGTCCGGCCCAGTTGATTTCCAATTGGGTAACGAACGAACCGCACTGGCAATGTCACTAGATGTTATTAGGACTGGTTCCATAGTCTGTATTGGCTCACATGAAAGCTTGACATCCCGCATCCACTCACACTCTGTATGACTAACAGGTACCGACCAAATGCCTCGCCAAAATGTACTTGTGGTTTCAGCACTCGGTAGGCACATGTCAGTCATACTTGAATCAGGTTGCTCCCACCTTCTATACACCCATCTCTCATCTTTTTGGAACGAGCGATTCTGAGTATAGCGATCCACTCGTTTTTTGTACCGCCGTATACGGCTTGCCCACGCATAAATTTTCTGCTTCAGGTGGTCTATACGTTCTGTGACTCGTACTGAGTATTCGCGAGGACTAATATCAGTCCCCGCGAATGCACGAGTCACAAAACGCATTACCCTGGGACGAATATTACCCGCCCTGAAGCAGCATAGCTTACTAATAAGTACCCTAGTCTCGGCAATGCGACGCTCAATTCTGCATTGCCAGACTGGAACAGCGCTAGGTCTAGTAGCTGGCTCAAATTTAGGAAATTTAACGCCAGCCACTCGACACACTGCTACAGCCGCACAATACAGAATTGAGTGTGCATCACTAATATCGTCACAAGTATCAAAATAACTTGGTAGAACCGAGTCCAGGGCACTCACTAGCGCCATGTTCTTTTTATGCGTAGGCAAACGCGGTATACGTGGACGACATATGGGATCACAAAATCTATAATCTTGAATAGCTCGCTCCAAAAAACTCCTTAATTCATCGTCATACTGTGTACTTACTGTTGTAACAATATCATCCACTACCTCGTCAATGGGTACGACAGGTTGTGATTCGTTGGTAGTTTCACTATTTATACTAGGTTGTGACGAAGTAGGGATGGCAGTGCTACTCTGTACTTCTGAGCGAATCCTCTCAAGCACGGCATCGTCCAACATATTACTACGTTGTATGACCCGTACTTGATCCGACAGCCGCTGCGCCGACACGTTGACGGTTGGTTCAAGAGCCTGAAACAAAGGCAGCAAACGAACACGATACGCAGTGAGGTTAGTCCCTGCCTCCGTAGCCGCAAAATATGCCCGCATGACGTTTTCATTCATAGATGAAGTCCATCTCATGCGGTGCACATTACCACCGGTAGCGGGGGCCCTATTCGAGGCCGGTGGGCCTCGGGGTCCCAAGCAGGTCGGTGGCCGGCCTCTCCCCTGCCGACGTACAGGTGTTGGCGACGTCGGCGGGGAGAAATACTCGTCGCTCGATGAGCTCGACGCCTCAGCAACAGTCGATTCCTGTAGCATGGTTTCCGTAGGTTGCGAGGCGGAGCTGTGCGACGAGTCCGGTGATGTTGATCGTGCATGTAGTGTCCTGGCTTTGGCTCTTGTTAGCATATTTACATATTTTTGTTACATATTTTTTACTGACATGACGTATGTCATGTCATCCTTCTGTAAAATTTGTATTTCTGGTTTATTTATATGTTTTTTTCTGTAATTTTCCATTATTCTGCTTCATAAACGTTAAAAAGTATGTTAGTATTGAATAATTTACAAATATATGTATTAAAAATATTTTTTTTGTAACGCTGATAAAAATATATACCATAGCTCAAAGATGGGGTTGCCAGTTATATTATTATTATTATGTCTCTCTTTCACACGGGTATCTTCTTTTTTTTTCTTACGAAGACACCCGGACTTTTGGTAGGCTTACATGAGGACACAGGTCCAACATGCAGAGGCCCTTTGAGACTTTATTTATTATTATTATTATTATTATTAAAAAACCCCTTAAACTATACCCATCATGAAATTTTGTGATTACGGCGCGGCGGCCATATTGGATTGCAAAATTATCACGTGATTCGTACTCAGCATACTAAAAAACCCCTTAAATAATACCCATCATAAAATTTTGTGATTACGGCGTGGCGGCCATTTTGAATGCAAAATTATCACGTGATTCGTACTCAGCATAGCAAAAAACCCCTTAAACGATACCCATCATGAAATTTTGTGATTACGGTGTGGCGGCCATATTGGATTGCAGAATTATCGCGTAATTCGTACTTAGCATACCAAAAAACCCCTTAAACTATACCCATCATTAAATTTTGAGATTACGGCGCGGCGGCCATATTGGATTGCAAAATTATCACGTGATTCGTACTCAGCATACCAAAAAACCCCTTAAACGATACCCATCATGAAATTTTGTGATTACGGCGTGGCCGCCATGTTGGATTGCAAAATTATCATGTAATTCGTAGACATTTTAATGCATTAGGTAGATGGTTACCATGTCGTGAAAACACTTAAAAAGTAAAAGATCACCACATTTACCATGAGTCGCGTATGGGAATTTCAGTGAAACCCTTTCATCACTCAGGAATTAAGCTGATGGTCTTCAAAATGTATAGCTAAGTACTATCATGGATACATTGACTTACGATCAAAAAACCGCATCAAAATCGAATTAAGCATTACAAAGTAATTGTAATTTGTAACGGTTAATCTAAATACATTTTGCCCATTACTGATATTTTTATACTGTGGCGCGATTTCAACGTAATTTAGCATAATAATTACGAAATAGTTGCGAAAAAAACTGACACAGGTCCTGCCTCCACAAGCGCTAGCGCGAGACTGATCGGCCGTCAGCGGCGCAATTCTATTGCGTTTGGTAGATATTCGTACATGATAACTATGTAAATACTTGTGTATGAAAAAACGTTCGGAAAATGTGTATAAAAACTCAATAGCTTTAATTGAGTGCAAAAAAAAATATATCAAATGTTAATAGTTTAGCCACAGTATTGAAAAAACTTTTCTGAGAGAGTCAACTTTGGGATTATTTTCTATCTAGTGAAATTTATTGGATCGTGTAACGGGCTCGGAATATGTTTAGCTTATATCCTTAACTATTATATATATATTTATCAGAATTATAAACCCTTTACTTTTTGACTAGGATTGTTTCAAAAAACTCAAAATCTGACCCACGCGGCCTTAAGCCTTCGGGAAAAGGGCATGACCATAATAGGTATATGTGTGTATCTATTAAAAAAATAATACACTTGCGGTACACCCGGCTTCTGTTCTATTTCACCCTCTTTTATGTGAACTTTTAAGAGTCTTTTCCGGGAGCCTGCATTGTAAGTGTTGCTTCCTTTAAAAATTAGTAGGTACTTAGCTTAAATGTTATTCCTAGCTATAATCTATCTCGGTGACAAAATGCAGCCAGATGCGTGCAGCCGTTAGAGCGTGGTTGTGTCACAAAAATTCAAATATCCAAACATCTTCAAAAGGCTTCACTTTTTTTTTTGAGCCCTAAGGCACCACCCGGGAGCGAGGGGTGGAGGTAGAGAACGCTACATGCGTACCACACGGCCGGCCGTGTGATTATGTCAGACTCTTACTGACTAAACTCTACCTTGAGCCTCTAGCCCTTGGGCCTTGGAGGCTCATCGGATGCGATCACCCTTCTAGGGAAGGGTGACGCAGAGAAAGGCTTCACGGTTTAATAACCATATTTATAGTAGGATAGATTTAATGAAGCTTTTAATGAACTCTGCACAGGCCTTGCCACAATGTTATTAAGCCTACTTGATAAAGCAAAGCTAGTCAGAGCCAGAGCCATGGTCCACAGTTCCATTTCACACGATGTAGCAGATCCTCTGGCGCAAACTGTGCAAAGCAGACAAGGGCGGCTATCGCTCCGTAGTTTAATTTTTAAATTAGTGTATTTTCGAGTGTTATATGTGTTTAACGGTGGATGTATAAACACGTTCGACAACCTGCACACTTGGAAATTGATATAACGCAGTGAATCGCGACTTTTTTGTTTCCAGATATAACGTCCAAAGAAACCACAAAAAGTTTAACCCTCGCTTTTCTGGCGAGCGAGACTGAATTTGACTTAAAGCTGTGTACTTGTTTGCATAAGGTTCATTTTTGGTTTACGCAAATATGACCATGTTTCTCAATTCAGAACGCAGCTTGGGTGGTTATCAATACGACTTCGCCGGGATGCTCACGTTCTTTCACAACTGTATAATATCTTATTTAACCCTTCTACTCCTTCCTATTTAAAGGAACGTTTCGAGTTCCTCCACAATACGCATTCGAAATGTCTGAGGTCATCGGAAAACCTAATATTAAAAATGCCGTCTCACTCATCAACATTCTATGACAAATCTTACACAGTTACGGCTATACGTCTATGGAATAAACTTCCAGTAGAGATAAGACGAGCGCAGACGATAATCCAATTTAAAAAAATTGTGAAGGATCACTATCTATCTCTATATTAGGTATGTAATGTGTATATGTGTGTATATGTATATATGTATATATTTATATTCGTATGTATATATAGATATATGTGTATGTATTCGTATGTACATATTTATATTCGTGTTTATGTATGTTGTGTTTATATATACTTATTATGATGTATTTATTCTCAAAATTTATGAGTTTTGTGTTATATTATGTAGAAATTTTTGTATCTTTTATTATAAAGTTATAATCTAAGAGTACGCCTAAGAACTATCACTCATTACCTTCAATCAACTTTCTCCATCCAAAGGTTGCCTGGTAGAAATTGCTTTTTAGCGATAAGGCCGCCCATTGTACATCTTCTTGCACTGTATTTGTGTACCATAATTTTATTTACTTGGCGTACAATAAAGTGTAAATAAATAAATAAATAAATACTTGATTTTGACTGGGACTCGGACTTAGTGTGAAATGAAGATATAATTAAAAGGAAACAAGATTTGGCATATCGCCTTGTGAGAACGAAAGTGACTCAACTCAAAATTTATGTTTTTCGGCAAATAACGGAAATGTGTCCGGGCAATACACATTTTTGTATTCTTTATCAAATAACTTTTTACTGAGACAAGGTAACGCCCCAGTTGCTTTATTAATTGATATTATAACTATTCCCCTTTAGAAAACAAAAATTGATTTACCAAAATCTTTTTATTTTTTATTTATTTGAAGCGATGCAAAAAAAACTTCCTAAAGAAGGTCACTTTAATATTAATTAAATGATTTGTTTGATGTACTACTTTGACAAAGGTCCATTTCATATTAATTTTTTAAACATAATAACTATCTTTTTATGTTTTGAGACAGTTTTCTTTATAAATGTAGGGGAAATTCTTTGAGAAATGTCAAATTTGTTTGATGTACTACTTTGACAAAGGTCCATTTCATATTAATGTTTTAAACATAATAACTATCTTTTTATGTTTTGAGACAGTTTTCTTCATAAATGTAGGAGAAACTCTTTGAGAAATGTCAAATAAAATAATACAAATGATTATTTTTGTTTTTATTTTAGTACGGCACATTAGTATACAGTACTATAATAATATCTCAAAATGACATGATCTGTAGGTTGTATTATCCTTACAATTCTAAAAACATAACTTAACATAACTTGTGATTATAGCACTAAATGTGTACTACCTTTAGGTACTAATTAAAATAAAACATAAAAAATAGGTATTCTCTTCTAAAATGTGCTCATACACGTATATTATAACATCTATCTAATTCTTAAACATAAGTTATTATCAGCCTTTTGTTTACAAGTGAGACTCATTTGTGTAAATTAATAAACAATAAAAAATAAAAAAACTTAACATAGCCATTATTGGCTAGAAAATCTAACTTTGGTTCTTCTACCCGTTAAATGTTCATTACAAATATAATATCAATGTCTTATCAATGTAGAGCAGTAAAATATACTAATCACAACCAAATCAGTATAGTATAGTACAGTATAGTATATAATTGTAGTCTTCTAACTTATAACATTTCGTAGTATGTAGCGTAAGAAACTGGTATTAAGTTTTTCCTTGCTAACTCCTTGAGATCTTTCTTCTTGTTCTATTTCAGTCCAAGAGGGTTTTCATACAAGGGTCTAAGAACAATTTCTTCATAGGGTAACATTTTTTTTTATTTAGGGCGCATATTTATAAGAGAAAATTCTTCATCTGCGTAAGATAGCGCATGTGCATGATAGTGACTTAGTTTTGTATTCATTGACGTGTCGCAAGTGCCTATGTATTAGGATTATTCGAAATAAATGTTTTTTTGAGTTTGAGTTTGAGATAATTTATAGTAAAAGCAAAACTTTTCTTCCTTGATGAATTTTAAAGCCTTTATATCATTCCACAAAATCATCTCCTTGTTGCTTTTTACATTGAAATTGTAAGCCCACTGTTCTTGCAGATGTTTTAGGTCCAAAAAGAATTTGTAGCTCAGTTCATTTACCATGAAAGGCATCCCAGATTTTCTAGCACTTTTGATGAGCGTAGCAAATTGGAGTGGTATGTATATAGGTCCAGCCTTTTCATTTTTTTTTATTTCTTTCTTAATTAAACTATGTACGTTGTCAGCTTCATTATGCGTGTGGCCTTTTATTAAATATTTGTGGGTAATGCTCTCAATATTATTAAAATGTGTAACTGCGTAAGAGTAAAGACATGCAATAATTTTTTTTTGTTCTGCCCTGTGCAGTTATCTGAGTAAAATCCAAGTTCTTTTTGCTTAGTTTCTCTAGATAATTATAAATACATGAACCTATTTCATTGGCCCCCCTTCGGGCTTGAGTCTCGTCCCAGAAATAACAGTAAAAGTCTCTGAAAGATTTCCCATCATCTTCTCCAGTTTTTAATTCTGTTAGTCGTAGTCAGTCTTAAGTAGGACTTTCGTGTCATCGGGGGCCAGTTGATAAGCTACACAGGTATCGCATCTATCCTTCTTTGGAATGAAGAAACCTATAGTGTTGAAAGGTTTAAGGTGCAGCCAGTATTCCGCCTGTAAGAGATTTTTCTCTTTCTGAACATTATTGAAATCGTTACATAGATCTTTAATAGTTTGGCTGTCAGTTATGTATTCCCGATTCGTAGTAGCTCTCAAGTAATGTGATTCAATTCGCGGTATCGATTCTATATGTTTTTTTATTTGCTCGATAAGCCATGGGTCCACAGTTTTCTTGCTTTGATGCTTACCGCGCTTTTCAGGCTCTAAGAAACCCTGACTATTGGTTTTTTTCTTTACAGTCCTGAGCTGTCTATTCGATATGTCCAGGGTATTTATAAAAAAACAATTTACACACCCTGATCCTATTTCCATTAATAGTAAAATAAAAGGCGTTAATAGGCAAACGTGGTCTTTGCGCATTTGTATACCTGTATCTTGGCTCAACTACTACCATACATGACCTGCTATTGCAATCGCATCAGAATAGAATAGATATCGTAGCAAAATAGAAGCTCATCGGTACAATTTGACAGTTTTCGTATTCGCTAACTCGATAGCTTCTATCTTGTTTCTAGTGAAGTGCGATTACGGTCGACCGATGGCCTCTCGATAGAATCGCCAGTGTATTTGACATTTATGCGTAGTCTGCTAATATTTGATGGGATTTGTTTTGGTAGTCGGGTAATTAATGTTTGACAGCTAGAAATAGAAAGTGCGAGCCTGGTTATTTTCGTCCGGTATACATACAATATTATTGTTTAAATTAATCAATTTGCAGATAAACTAAATAGAAGCAAGTTTACAATTTACATCAAAATGATGAAGATTGATTAATTGTGAGACATAGCATTTTATCCGAAGCGGACTTTATTTATTTCACCTACAAAACAAGACCATAAAGAGCCTCATGGAAGAAGGTGGAACATAATAAATTGTTGTACCTACCTATTGTATTATAGTACATTGGATGGTCGTAGTGCTTTAATGAGTCTCCAAAAAGTGAATTTGCTGTGAGTGAGCCATTGTCGCAGGGTCAATGAACTTTATTAGTTATAGAACTTATAGATACATAGATGGCAACTATTCCAAGTAGCCAACTCAACAAGATCAGCAAAATAGTATGAAGACATGTATGCAATTGACATGCATCTATTTTCTGTAAGTACTGTCCAATATTCTTTACAATCACTCATATCTAAAATACTTACAAGTCACATTTCTAATACTTACAGTAGGTAGTTATTATTGTTTTAGCACATAGGTACTTACCTATGTACACTCAATTCCCAATATACTTAATTGTTTTTTACAGTTTTTATGAACATTTAAAATACCCAGTTTACCCGGGTGCACAGCATATTGTCACCGTTTCACCCACATAGCTCCTGTTCCCAAGGGAATATGAGACTAAAATATAGCCTATGCTCACCGGGAAGAGTCTAGCTTCCCAACACTGAAAGAATTTATTAATCGGTCCAGAAGTTTTGGAGCCTATTCCGATGCAAACAAACAAACATCCTAATCTTTCCTCATACCTAATAATATTGGTGTAGACTGCAGGTTTTAAATTACATAGGCAACCCTAATGACTTATATACCTATAAACTCTCAAGAAACTGAAATAAGTCAGGTGTTAAATGGGAATATTAGAGTATAGGTACTTAGGTATAAATAAAAAGTCAATCACTTTTTAAACTCTACTGTAGGGTACCATTCCAAGCAAACCCCACCTGTAAGTAGTGTTGATGGGAGTATGAGACTTCATTACTAATTGGTCAATATTCTAACAGATCATTTAAATTCTGAGTTTTCAAACTATCTTCCGGTTCCAAATTTAAAGTAACTGGCAAGTACCTAGTGCACCAGTACACCAACGGACAAGGACTGGGTTGGTTGGAGAGCTGCCCGATGATAGTCACATTCACATCTAACAATGCTGATACAAAACTGGTCAACTCACAGTGCTCCTAATACCCTAATAAATGTGATTCAGATCATCAAGCTTGGTGAAGATGATTTAGTCCTTACCATTTTATGTTAATTTCAGATGTTTGCTGTGAGTACAGTCATTACATTATGGTCTCAAAATAGCAGGGAAGATTGTTAATGCATGTTGTGCATGGCATAACTGTGTTATAAAACATCTGTAGTACTTCCTATCTCTCCTTTAGAAGAAGAACTCACAATGGCCATGGAAACATGAGGTGGGTAAATAAGAGTTGACAAAATTGGGAAAATTATTTATTTAAATCAATTTTTGACACTTAAAATCACAGTAAATCACAGTCATTTAATATTTCTATCAGATAAATCTCATTTCCTTTTAACAACATCTTGAAATCACTTTTTAATCATCAATCATAATTCACAAGCTTGCAATAGCATAAAACTAATTGTATTGTAATCTATTTCAGGATACTCGAGTTGAAAATTGAAGTGTTAACCCTGATCTTCAAGCAGCGTGGCTATTACAATAGTATTTTTGGCAAGATGAAGATAATGTAAAAACAATAATTGTAAAATATGAATATTAAAAATATTTTTCCATATTTCATCATTTTTAATGTTTCCAAATCCAAAATAAGCTATCAAATAACCCTATTACAGTCTACCACTATGCTCAGACCTAGGCCTTACCCAATTTCATTTTGAGGAGGTATTAATAGAAATATTGTTGTTGGACATTCTCACACAACACCGTCTAGCCCAAACTAAGCTATAAACTTGTGCTATGGGATCTAGACGCCTGATAGACATACTTATATTTCTATATACATACTTATTTTAGATAAATTACACCCAGACACAACAAAGCAATATGATCATCACTCAAAGAGATTTGTCCTGGGTGGGAATCGAACCCACAACCTCCGAATCCGTAGACAGGGAGTACCTGACTACACATTTAGAGTTACAGTTAGTATGTGAGTTACATGTTAGTGGTTAGAGTAGTAACCACGAGGCCAGTCAAAACAACAAATTGACATTAGTCTAGCTCTAGTGCATTGGTCATTGGAATCTAAGGCGTGGCTTCTCATCATGGCAGGCTTGGATGGCCAAGATCTCTGTACATGCACATTACTCTTTCATAATCCAACATACTAGCTGTAGTTGACGGCTTTACCTGTGTCATACTATGAACCCATACATGCCAGTAAATACAAGATTTATTAAAATTATCACTGCTCAGCTTCCTTGAGTACCTATTACCTAACAAAATGATAATAGCATATTTATTTTTACTATCCATCATATTATCTATCACACACGGGCACTAATAAAAGCTGTCTGTATTGAGATAGTTTGGCTATATCACATAGTTGCTGTGGAATACCGTGATTTCACAATGATGAAATAACTTTTTAAGTCCGTTGAGTAGTTAGGTACACTAGTGTTAATCAATTTAAAAACCAACTTTCACAGAGTAGTTGTTTGTAGATAAAAACTTTCACTATTCACAATCTTGAGTTATCATGAGGTTATTGTTCAATATTTTTTCTGTAAAGATGTATTTGTAGAAGACTTGAATAAACTGCTGTGATATATGTATTTGAAAATATACAGTCTCCTGCGTTTATTCTATGAATTTTAGCATCCAAAGCCCTTTCTTCAAAATGAAATTCATTGCTGGACCAGTTTTTTACAATTGAGTTTTGTCTCAAATTTCTAGGATATAGTTCTTCCAACCGCGTCTCGGCAACCGTGGGGTACCACCCGTTAGATGGACCGACGACCCTGGTAACGGTCGTAGGCTGGGACTGAATGCAGAAGGCGCAGGACCGTGAATTGTGGCGTAAACTGGCAAAGGCCTACGTCCAGCAGTGGACTGCGATAGGCTGATTTGATTGATAGTTCTTCTGGATAACACTGTCACTCTTTGCTTTGAAGCCGTTTATAAAGTTCACGTTTGTTTATAGGTAAAGTTCACAATTTTAAATCGTAATTCTCTACAAAAGTCTCTTTTAAGTCTAAGTAATTTGTAAATAACCTAAAAAACACCTAATAATACCATAGTACTGACTGACAAGAGTCAAAACAACCAAAATAAAGCCCTTGTCTCTGCTTTTGCGATTCTATTTATATTCTATCGATGTTCTATAGTGGCGATAGACAAGATTTACGCGACTAGCAGATTTAGGACCAATCGCTTTAATATCGTAATAGAATCGCACTGGACCGGCTTTTTGATGGAAAATAGCAGACTCGGCCCCCTGATATAGGCACGCTGCAAGTCTAGACTTGCAAGCTTCCAATACTTGTTGAACAGTTCCTCTCTTTCGTGCTCATTTACATTGTCTGAACACTTTAGCCGTCTTTTACTAGCGCAGGAATCCTTCATGCAACGAGCTAGGACATTTTTCTTTGATTTAGATACAGATTCATAAGCTTTACTGGAGTTACATAAAATTTTCGCTTTATTTTGCTTCCACGCACCTGGATTACTTTTGCGTTTTCTGATTTTTTTCTTTTCTCCTACATCGGGCCTAGCAAATGACGTATCTGAGGACGAACAGCAGCTACTGACGATACGTACACCTCTTTTTGCAGTATTGTTATATGTTGGATCTGTATCACTCAAGTCCACATCACTTTCATCTGTGTTAACTGGTGATAATTATATTGTAACATGGTCTGTCAGATAATATCGCTCGCAAATTGCTTGTGCTTGGTCCTGGGATGGCTAACGTTTCAGATGTTTTGGAATCATCAGAACTACTTGAAGACGAGCTACTACTACTTGAGGTTGATGACGAGCTCGTACTCGAGCTCCTTGAACTTGAACGTCTGTTAGATTTCACTTCTAAAGCAGTTTGATGGGGGATGGTTATCGGGGTTTTAATTAATTCAACACATTCTATGACCTGAAAAGTAATTCAGTAATTTAAGAATAGATACAAGCTAAATGAAGGAATATAAATACGAATAATTGGAAAAAAAAATTACATTAAAGGAGTCGGTTTGTGTGCTTTGCTTTAAAATCTGCTGTTGCTTTTTAGTGGTAGACTGCGGTGGCGTATTTTCTATCACAGAAGGACTAGTTGATATGTTCTCTTTATCTATTTTCGTCATAGAGGAGGAAATGTCCGTGAATATTTATTTATTTATTTATACCATAATCTATGCTTAGGGTCAAGTGTTCAACAATGAAACACTAAAAGTTCATAACCTCGTACATCTTATGTTTTTGCTGATAGAAGTCTATTGACCGTTTACCACGTAGACTTGACGCTATCATCAATAAATCTACGGTTTGATGGGAATTGAAGTAGAAAAGAGCGTATTAAAAAAAAAAACGGCACTTGATGCACTTTCGATTGATGTGAACTGACGGGACTTGACAAGTTTTTATTTTTATTTTTTTTTTTAACGCGGGGACTGCAGATTAGGCACTTCGCGGCCTTGTTTCGGGGTAGCAAGGCGGCTTTGTGTGGGACTCGCGGTCAACATGGTACCGTCCTACCCACTAAACCCCGCGATGTTCCGCCTCGCCTTAACCGGGTCGCAGGATAGGCCGGTGGATAAATCACTGCGGCCCGGCAAAGGGTCGCCCCGTTACATCATCGGGACTCTCCACGGGGGGGCTTGATGGACTGCCCCCCCCCCCCTTAAATCCTAATGGAGTTGGAAGTGCTGATTCCGTCGGTTCGCTCTCGGATGCCCCTCTGTAAGCAGAGGGGGTAGAGAGCGGCCAAGCGCGGGGCGGGCGCTAAAAGCACCCCCGGAATGACAAGTTTTTATTTATTTTGCAATCGGAAAACTTCAAAACGTCAAATTCAAAAAAGTTGCGGAATCGATCAGCGTCCAAGAATGTATTCAATATTATTTAGATAAAAGTTTACATATATATATTAGACGACCTGTTTGGTTCGGAGGCAAAAATACTGTCTTTTAATCAAGTGGTCGCGGCTTCGATCCAATATGGCCGCTGCGCCGTAATCACAAAATATCATGATGGGTATCGTTTAAGGGGATTTTTGGTATGCTGAGTACGAATCAGTTGATAATTCTGCAATCCAATATGGCCGCCGCGCCGTCATCACAAAATTTCCTGATGGGTATCGTTTAAGGGGTTTTTTGGTATGCTGAGTACGAATTTCGGGTTAAATTTGCAATCCAAGATGGCCGCCCCACCACCGTTGTAAATTTTCATGTTGGATATCGTTTATGGGGTTTTTTGGTATGCTGAGTACGAATTTCAGGTTAATATTGCAATCCAATATGGCCGCCGCACCACCGTTGTAAAATTTCATGTTTGTTATCGTATAACGAGATTTTTGGCATGCTGAGTACGAATTTCAGGTTAATTTTGCAATCCAAAATGGCTGCCGCGCCACCGTTGTAAAATTTCATGTTGGATACCGTATAAGGGGTTTTTTGGTATGTTGAGTACGAATTTTGGGTTAATTTTGCAATCCAAAAAGGCCGCCCCACCACCGTTGTAAATTTTCATGTTGGATATCGTTTATGGGGTTTTTTGGTATGCTGAGTACGAATTTCAGGTTAATATTGCAATCCAAAATGGCCGCCGTGCCACTGCTGTCAAATTTCATATTGGATATCATATAAGGGGTTTTTTGGTATGCTAAGTACGAATTTCGGGATAATTTTGCAATCCAAAATGGCTGCCGCGCCACCATTGTAAAATTTCATGTTGGATACCGTATAAGGGGTTTTTTGGTATGCTGAGTACGAATTTTGGGTTAATTTTGCAATCCAAAAAGGCCGCCCCACCACCGTTGTAAATTTTCATGTTGGATATCGTTTATGGGGTTTTTTGGTATGCTGAGTACGAATTTCAGGTTAATATTGCAATCCAAAATGGCCGCCGTGCCACTGCTGTCAATTTTCATATTGGATATCATATAATGGGTTTTTTGGTATGTTAAGTACGAATTTCGGGTTAATTTTGCAATCCAAAATGGCCACCGTGCCACTGTTGTGAAATTTCATGTTGGATATCGTTTAAGGGGTTTTTTGGTATGCTGAGTACGAATTTCAGGTTAATATTGCAATCCAAAATGGCCGCCATGCCACTGCTGTCAAATTTCATATTGGATATCATATAAGGGGTTTTTTGGTATGCTGAGTACGAATTTCGGGTTAATTTTGCAATCCAAAATGGCCACCGTGCCACTGTTGTGAAATTTCATGTTGGATATCGTTTAAGGGGTTTTTTGGTATGCTGAGTACGAATTTCAGGTTAATATTGCAATCCAAAATGGCCGCCATGCCACTGCTGTCAAATTTCATATTGGATATCATATAAGGGGTTTTTTGGTATGCTAAGTACGAATTTCGGGTTAATTTTGCAATCTAAAATGGCTGCCGCGCCACCATTGTAAAATTTCATGTTGGATACCGTATAAGGGGTTTTTTGGTATGCTGAGTACGAATTTCGGGTTAATTTTGCAATCCAAAATGGCCACCGTGCCACTGTTGTGAAATTTCATGTTGGATATCGTTTAAGGGGTTTTTTGGTATGCTGAGTACGAATTTCAGGTTAATTTTGCAATCCAATATGGCCGCCGCGCCGTAATCACAAAATTTCATAATGGGTATCGTTTATGAGCTTTTTTAGGCTGAGTACTATTTTAATGTAATAATAATAATAATAACACTACCATAGTCAGCAGATATTTTTTCAAGTAAAATATTTTTATTAAATTTTATTCATAAAACAGCGAATATTTACTATAAATATTTCAGAAAATCAAGAATAGAAGTAATAGAACCTATAATTTCAATATTCAATGGAAATACTATGGAAATTTTGGAAAAATACTACAATATTATAATGACATGACAGAGGCAAATGTCAATTGAAAAATAACACGAAAATGGATACAAATTAAATGGAAAAATCATGTTGACTAGGGTCAAAAGCAGACAAAATGCACTCACACCATCCCCGGACTCGTCAGGCGGCTCCGCTTCGCACCCTAAGGATACTGCTTTACCTGCCTGCGAAATGTCGAGCTCCACCAGTAGCAGTGACGAGTATTTCTCCCCACCGACGTCGCCACTACCTGTACGTCGGCAGGGGAGAGGCCGGCCGCCAGCTAGCTTGGGACCCCGAGGCCCACCGGCCTCGAATAGGGCCCCCGCTGCCGGTGGTAATGTGCACCGCATGAAGTGGACTAAAGAAATTAATGAAAACGTCATGCGGGCATATTTTGCGGCTAGAGAGCTAGGTGCTAACCTCACTGCGTACCGTGGCCGTTTACTTTCTGTATTTCAGGAACTTGAACCAGCTGTCAACGTGTCAAATCTGGTAGTGCTACGGATCCCAAAAATTATAAACCCATTACATGTTTACCAACTGTCTATAGTCCAATCCTGCCCGATCTGGCAATAATGTAAACATTTCATGTTTTGGCAAGCGTTCTCTAAGACAGATGAGTAGAAAAATATAGTATGACAAAACATTATTTTTTTTAATATCCTGAATAAGGTATTTTAAATGAAAATAAACTATCATATAGAAGTTATTTGGTGTCAAAATGATTGTAAAAACACTGTATGACTCTTGGATACTGGAATACTCAATTGCAAGTAACTATGGATTTATAGGATCAAATGTGTTAGTTTTCATTTTTGCGCAAAGCTATTGAAATACAGTATATAAACTTTTAACATCCATTTTGAGAGTCAAAATTACTAAACACATAGAAAAACATTCGATAATATCAATCTCTCAAAATGGATGTAAAAGTGGGGCCCGTGGCACTAAGCAACTCCTTTTAATCGATATGACCATCAGCCAACAGGTGCGTCGTAATCGCAAAAATCTGGCAACATGTTGGATAGATTATAAGAAGGCCTTTGATTCAGTGCCACATACATGGCTTCTGAAGGTACTTGAGCTGTATAAAATTGATACAACTCTGTGTACTTTCTTGAGGGCATGTATGGGGCAGTGGAAAACAGTCCTTTGCTATCCAGGGTGTCGTCGGTTTTGCAATAATGGTGCACCAATTAGTATCAAGCTGGGAATATTTCAAGGGGACAGTCTGAGTCCGTTGTGGTTTTGTCTAGCTCTAAATCCTCTCAGTACTATGCTAGAGAGTTCTGGGTTAGGCTATCGGTTGCGCAAAGATGGTGGGGTTATATCGCACCTCCTTTACATGGATGACCTCAAATTATTTGCCCACACTAAATTGCAACTGATGGATTTACTGGGAGTAACAGAAACTTTCAGTAGAGCCATCAGGATGGAATTTGGGGTGGACAAGTGTGCAGTCATGCATGTTAAAAGAGGTGTGATAGTGGAATCTGATGGGGTAGAACTTTCAGATTCCACTAAGCTAAACTGTCTTTCTGCAACCGAAACTTACAAATATCTGGGTATATCACAAGCATTAGGAATTTCTGATACTGGCATGAAAGAGACATTACAGGAGCGTTTCTTCGGCCGCCTGGAAAAAGTAATAAAAAGACTTTTGTCAGGCGGTAACACGCTGCACGCCTTTAATGGGTGGGTCATGCCAGTCCTAATGTACTCTTTTGGTATACTCAGATGGACTCAGACTGAACTCAATAAAATTGATAGAAGAGTAAGAACACTGTTGACTGCATTCCGGATGCATCATCCCCGATCATCTGTAATGAGGTACAACCTCATTACAGATGATCAGGGAAATGTGGGGGTCGAGGCTTTTTAAATGCTAAGACCCTCCATAACCGCGAGGTATACAATCTTAGGGAATTCTTTCTGAAAACAGACACCAATAGGCACCGTAATGTGGTCGCAGTGGACACGGGACTCACCCCGCTTGCTATGTGCAGAGAGAACTGGCGCAAACCTGTAGTAGGTAGGTGTAGGAGGTATGGAAAAGCAAGCAGCTACATGGACGTTTTTATCGGGCCTTAAATGGACCTGACATTGATTTAAAAGCGTCCGTATCTTGGCTACAGTTCGGTAATCTTTTCGGAGAAACCGAAGGTTTTGTCTTTGCCATAATGGACGAAGTCGTTATGACGAAGAACTACCGGAAACATATTCTGAAGGATGGTACAATTGACATCTGTCGGGCATGTCATTGTCCCGGAGAATCACTTAGTGCGAGGCAGCATTTGCGTTTTTCCGCGGCGGTTTCTAACCTCAAAATGTCATCAAACTGTCAAAATCAATGAAATCAAGTCAATGTTTTGATATTTTGAGGTTAGAAACCGCCGCGATAACCGCAAGTGCGGCCTCGCCCTTAGACATATAGTTTCTGGTTGTTCTCGTCTTGCCAATGGAGAATATTTGCACAGACATAACCAAGTGGCCAAGATTATACATCAGCAGCTGATATAGTGGTGATAGGTCGATTGGAACGCCTCGCAATAATTATCGATATCAGCATTCCTCATGATGACAACCTCTTTAAAGCAGAAAAGGAAAAAGAAATGAAATATTTGGATTTGGCTCATGAAGTTGTTGACATGTGGCATGTTGATTTGGCAATTATTGTTCCAATTATCGTTTCGGTCCACGGTTTGATGGCAAAGAGCCTCGATAACCATCTGAAGAGGCTCTCGTTAGACGGCTGGTTCAAGGGCCTGATACAGAAGGCAGTACTTCTTGACACGGCACGCATTTTGAGGAGGTTCCTGTCTCTGAAGCCCTAACCACCGGTAGCTTGGTCCCTGCACCCGATGCCGGTGGGACACTATTTTTTTATATTTTTAAATAGATTTTTATTTTTGTAAGCATTATTTATTTAAAAATGTAAGACAATATGTTAAGAATAAAAAATAAATGGAATAATAATAATAAATCTTTATTTTATAGCAATATTAGAGACAGTTACAGATATTTTTAACTTACTCTACGGCTCATAGATACATACCTTGGGCAGCGCGATTGTGGCGCCTCTGGTGTTGCGAACCGCCATAGGCTGCCTTGACCACCGGTACATCTGGGGGGGCTGTATGCTTGTCTGCCACTCTAGTGGTATAAAAAAAAACCTTAATACTAAAAATACATATACATATAACTAAACCTAATTGACACGCACTGACGTCGACGTGTCGCGGGGCGGGGTGTCCCGTGTCAGCAGACGTCCTCTGAAGCGCCGATACTTCACCCCTCTCGGCCAGAAGTCAGCAGCCATGAAGGTGGTGATGCGGTCTGTAGTAGGAAGGTTTAATGTAATAGACCTTAATTTTACAATAAGGACCTTTTGTCATAGTATTTTCGCATTGCTAGTTTAGAAAGCCTAAACTTAATAAGCAAATTATTAAAATTTACTAGTTAGGCGAAAATGGTACTCAGCATTTCAAAAAATCCCTTTAACGATACTAATCATGAAATGTTATGATTACGGCGCGGCGGCCATATTGGATTGCAAAATTAACCTGAAATTCGTACTCAGCATTCCAAAAAACCTCTTATACGATATCCAACATGAAATTTTACAACAGTGGCAAGGCGGCCATTTTGGATTGCAAAATAACCCAAAATTCGTACTCAGCATACCAAAAAACCCCTTATACGATATCCAACATGAAATTTTACAGCAGTGGCACGGTGGCCATTTTGGATTGCAAAATTAACCTGAAATTCGTACTCAGCATACCAAAAAACCCCTTATACGATATCCAATATGAATTTTTACAACAGTGGCACGGCGGCCATTTTGGATTGCAAAATTAACCTGAAATTCGTACTCAGCATACCAAAAAACCCCTTACACGATATCCAACATGAATTTTCACAACAGTGGCACGGTGGCCATTTTGGATTGCAAAATTAACCCAAAATTCGTACTCAGCATACCAAAACACCCCTTATACGGTATCCAATATGAATTTTTACAACAGTGGCACGGCGGCCATTTTGGATTGCAAAATTAACCTGAAATTCGTACTCAGCATACCAAAAAACCCCTTACACGATATCCAACATGAATTTTTACAACAGTGGCACGGCGGCCATTTTGGATTGCAAAATTAACCTGAAATTCGTACTCAGCATACCAAAAAACCCCTTACACGATATCCAACTTGAATTTTCACAACAGTGGCACGGCGGCCATTTTGGATTGCAAAATTAACCCAAAATTCGTACTCAGCATACCAAAACACCCCTTATACGGTATCCAATATGAAATTTTACAACCATTGTGTGGCGGCCATCTTGGATTGCAAAATTAACCCGAAATTCGTACTTAGCATACCAAAAAACCCCTTATATGATATCCAATATGAAATTTGACAGCAGTGGCACGGCGGCCATTTTGGATTGCAATATTAACCTGAAATTCGTACTCAGCATACCAAAAAACCCCATAAACGATATCCAACATGAAAATTTTAAAGCCTCAGAAAAATATCCAACATGACATTATATCTGCTAAGTCACTAGGTCACGTGGATCATTTGTTCAAAGTTAGAAATAAAACAAAAATGACAACGTCAATCGGATTGAATACTTTAACGTTTTAGATAGGGGCCGTCGGGTTACACCGGCTCACGGCTTCTACCTATCCAAAAAAAAAATTGCGTGTACTTAGTGTACACACGTAAGAAGTGAAACTTCTTCATAAACTTAATTTTCACCTCACCTTAAATTAAGTCAAAAAGTACAAAAGTACAAAAGTCCAAAAGTCCCAAAGTCCCAAAGTCCCAAAGTCCCAAAGTCCCAAAATCCCAAAGTCCCAAAGTCCCAAAGTTCCAAAGACCCAAAGTACCAAGATCCCATCCAAAAGTCCAAAAGTCCCAAAGTCCCAAAGGCCAAAAGTCCAAAAGTCCCAAAGTCCCAAAGTCCAAAAGTCCAAAGTCCCAAAGTCCCAAAGTCCCAAAGTCCCAAAGTTCCAAAGACCCAAAGTACCAAGATCCCATCCAAAAGTCCAAGAGTCCAAAAGTCCAAAAGTCCAAAAGTCCCAAAGTCCCAAAGCCCCACAGTCCCAAAGTCCCAAAGTCCCAAAGTCCCAAAGTCCCAAAGTCCCAAAGTCCCAAAGTTCCAAAGTCCCAAAGTCCCAAAGTCTAAAAGTCTAAAAGTCCAAAAGTCCAAAAGTCCCAAAGACCCAAAGTACCAAGGTCCCATCCAAAAGACCAGAAGCCCAAAAGTCCAAAAGTCCCAAAGTCCCAAAGTCCCAAAGTCCCAAAGTCCCAAAGTCCCAAAGACCCAAAGTACCAAGATCCCATCTAAAAGTTCAAAAGTCCCAAAGGCCAAAAGTCCAAAAGTCCCAAAGTCCCAAAGTCCCAAAGTCCCAAAGTCCCAAAGTCCCAAAGTCCCAAAGTCCCAAAGTCCCAAAGTCCCAAAGTCCCAAAGTCCCAAAGTCCCAAAGTCCCAAAGTCCCAAAGTCCCAAAGTCCCAAAGTACCAAAGTCCCAAAGTCCCAAAGTCCCAAAGTCCCAAAGTCCCAAAGTCCCAAAGTCCCAAAGTCCCAAAGTCCCAAAGTCCCAAAGGCCAAAAGTCCAAAAGTCCCAAAGTCCCAAAGTTCCAAAGTCCCAAAGACCCAAAGTACCAAGGTCCCATCTAAAAGTTCAAAAGTCCCAAAGGCCAAAAGTCCAAAAGTCCCAAAGTCCCAAAGTCCCAAAGTCCCAAAGTCCCAAAGTACCAAAGTCCCAAAGTCCCAAAGTCCCAAAGTCCCAAAGTCCCAAAGTCCCAAAGTCCCAAAGTCCCAAAGTCCCAAAGTCCCAAAGTCCCAAGGTCCCAAAGTCCCAAAGTCCCAAAGGCCAAAAGTCCAAAAGTCCCAAAGTCCCAAAGTCCCAAAGTTCCAAAGTCCCAAAGACCCAAAGTACCAAGGTCCCATCTAAAAGTTCAAAAGTCCCAAAGGCCAAAAGTCCCAAAGTCCCAAAGTCCCAAAGTCCCAAAGTCTCAAAGTCCCAAAGTCCCAAAGTTCCAAAGTCTAAAAGTCTAAAAGTCCAAAACTCCAAAAGTCCAAAAGTCCCAAAGACCCAAAGTACCAAGGTCCCTTCCAAAAGTCCAAAAGCCCAAAAGTCCAAAAGTCCCAAAGTCCCAAAGTCCCAAAGTTCCAAAGTCCCAAAGACCCAAAGTACCAAGATCCCATCCAAAAGGCCAAAAGTCCCAAAGTCCCAAAGGCCAAAAGTCCAAAAGTCCCAAAGTCCCAAAGACCAAAAGTCCAAAAGTCCAAAAGTCCAAAAGTCCGAAAGTCCAAAAGTCCTAAAGTTCAAAAGTCCAAAAGTCCAAAAGTCCAAAAGTCCCAAAGTCCCAAAGTCCCAAAGTCCCAAAGTCCTAAAGTCCCAAAGTCCCAAAGTCCCAAAGTCCCAAAGTCCCAAAGGCCGAAAGTCCAAAAGTCCCAAAGTCCCAAAGTCCCAAAGTCCCAAAGTCCCAAAGTCCCAAAGTCCCAAAGTCCCAAAGTCCCAAAGTCCCAAAGTCCCAAAGTCCCAAAGTCCCAAAGTCCCAAAGTCCCAAAGTCCCAAAGTCCCAAAGTACCAAAGTCCCAAAGTCTAAAAGTCTAAAAGTCCAAAACTCCAAAAGTCCAAAAGTCCAAAAGTCCAAAAGTCCCAAAGACCCAAAGTACCAAGGTCCCTTCCAAAAGTCCAAAAGCCCAAAAGTCCAAAAGTCCCAAAGTTCCAAAGTCCCAAAGTCCCAAAGTCCCAAAGTCCCAAAGTCCCAAAGTCCCAAAGTCCCAAAGTCCCAAAGTCTAAAAGTCTAAAAGTCCAAAACTCCAAAAGTCCAAAAGTCCCAAAGACCCAAAGTACCAAGGTCCCTTCCAAAAGTCCAAAAGCCCAAATGTCCAAAAGTCCAAAAGTCCCAAAGTCCCAAAGTCCCAAAGTCCCAAAGTCCCAAAGTTCCAAAGTCCCAAAGACCCAAAGTACCAAGATCCCATCCAAAAGTCCAAAAGTCCCAAAGTCCCAAAGGCCAAAAGTCCAAAAGTCCCAAAGTCCAAAAGTCCAAAAGTCCAAAAGTCCAAAAGTCCAAAAGTCCAAAAGTCCAAAAGTCCAAAAGTACAAAAGTCCAAAAGTACAAAAGTCCAAAAGTCCAAAAGTCCAAAAGTCCAAACGCCAAAAGTCCCAAGGTCTCAAGGTCCCAAAGTCCCAAAGTCCCAAAGTCCCAAAGTCCCAAAGTCCCAAAGTCCCAAAGTCCCAAAGTCCCAAAGTCCCAAAGTCCCAAAGCCCCAAAGACCCAAAGACCCAAAGTCCCAAAGTCCCAAAGTCCCAAAGTCCCAAAGTCCCAAAGTCCCAAAGTCCCAAAGTCCCAAAGTCCCAAAGTCCCAAAGTCCCAAAGTCCCAAAGTCCCAAAGTCCCAAAGTCCCAAAGTCCCAAAGTCCCAAAGTCCCAAAGTCCCAAAGTCCCAAAGTCCCAAAGTCCCAAAGTCCCAAAGTCCCAAAGTCCCAAAGTCCCAAAGTCCCAAAGTCCCAAAGTCCCAAAGTCCCAAAGTCCCAAAGTCCCAAAGTCCCAAAGTCCCAAAGTCCCAAAGTCCCAAAGTCCCAAAGTCCCAAAGTCCCAAAGTCCCAAAGTTCCAAAGTCCCAAAGTCCCAAAGTCCCAAAGTCTAAAAGTCCAAAAAGTCCAAAAGTCCAAAAGTCCAAAAGTCCAAAACTACAAAACTCCAAAAGTTCAAAAGTCCAAAAGTCCAAAAGTCCAAAAGTCCAAAAGTCCAAAAGTACAAAAGTCCAAAAGTCCAAAAGTCCAAAAGTCCAAAAGTCCAAAAGTCCAAAAGTCCAAAAGTCCCAAAGTCCCAAAGTCCCAAAGACCCAAAGTACCAAGGTCCCATCCAAAAGTCCAAAAGTCCAAAAGTCCAAAAGTCCAAAAGTCCAAAAGTCCAAAAGTCCCAAAGTCCCAAAGTCCCAAAGTTCCAAAGTCCCAAAGACCCAAAGTACCAAGGTCCCATCCAAAAGTCCAAAAGTCCAAAAGTCCAAAAGTTCAAAAGTTCAAAAGTTCAAAAGTCCCAAATTCTCAAAGTTCCAAAGACCCAAAGACCCAAAGTACCAATGTCCCATCCAAAAGTCCAAAAGTCCAAAAGTCCAAAAGCCCAAAAAGTCCAAAAACCCTTAAATGACATGCTATCCCTGGATAAAGTACTCTTAATTCGAATCCACCGTGGTGGGGAACAGAACAAAGATGGCGCGTAACCAAAAATCGTGACGTGACGTGACGTGACGCAAATTTTTTTCCAACGCCGATAAAGGAGTTTCACTTCAAAAAATTCCCAATAGCATTTGACGTCTTAGGTCGTATGTCGACCTATTTTAAAATCCGGACCAGTGTGCGGCCGGCCAGCCGCAAATAAAAGTGCATTGATGTTACAAGTTGTATCAAAACATTACACACTAGCGGACGTCACGCGGTTTCAACCGCGTAGTTCCCGTTTCCGTGGGAATAGGTACGGGAATAAAATATGCCTATGCCTATGTTTACCGCAAAGAGTGTAGCTTCCCAACAGTGAAAGAATTTTTCAAAGTAGTTCCGGAGCCTATTCGATGCAAACAAACAAACAAACAATCAAATCTTTCCTCTTTATAATATTAGTAAAGATTGTATCATTACAAGGCGCGCATTGTAATGCTTCGTTCTCCTCCTTCACTGATATAACCTCGTCTTTTATCATTACAAGTTGCGCATTGCAATGCTCGGTTCTCCTCTTAGATCATGGTCTAAGGTTCTCCTCCATCACCGCTGTAATGCT
Organism: Miltochrista miniata; assembly: GCA_933228765.1. NCBI lineage: Eukaryota > Metazoa > Arthropoda > Insecta > Lepidoptera > Erebidae > Miltochrista > Miltochrista miniata. The sequence goes on from OW121769.1 coordinate 13,648,556, forward strand.
CGACGCTGTAATGTTACATTACACGCGAATGCTCCCGGTGAGGGACATACATCAGACAGGACAGGACAGAGGGTACATAAAAACACGATCGCAAAATCACCGGTGAATTTCACCTTAGCTCAAGATTCCGCTCCGATGCAAACTACTAGCTAATAGGGCCAAAAGGCAAGTGTGCGAGCCACACTTGACGGCACCTTCAATGGGCGTCAAGTATCGTCAATTCATCCTTCAAGTGAGATCTCAATCACGTAAAGGCATGACAATAAAAATTGATCGTCTCGGGGGCCTCTAATAAATCGGAGGGAGTGTTGTTGTTGTGTGATTTAGAAGGTTAGACTATTTTCAAATCCTATTAGGTACCTACTTTTTAACAGAGAATGTGTTGATTTCCAAAAAAAAAAACATATTTCTGTTAAACTCAAAGATGATTAATTAATTAGAATTCCCGTGGAATATAATCTTGAGGACCTACACCTGGACTATTTGAATGAGAAGAGGAGCCATTGAAGTTGGTATAAAGTTATTTACTCACTGATGTTTTGTTTATTTTAAACGCAAAGTGCTGTTATTAAACTGAAAAGACACCATTATTTGTGACTAGACGATGTCCAATTCTCCGCTCGCATGGTATTTTGTCCCTGTTGCCGCATCCTGTGGGAACATAATCCTACTAATATTATAAATGTGAAAGTTTGTGAAGATGTTTGGATGTTTGGATGTTTGTTACTCAATCACGCTCTAACGGCTGAATAGATCTGGCTGAAATTTGGTACAGGGATAGAGTATAGTCCGGAATAACACATAGGCTAATTTTTATCCCGGAAAAATGTCACCACGGGAAGCGGGAACGGGAACCAAATTTCACGCGGGCGAAGCCGCGCGCATCAGCTAGTAATTCCAATAAATAAAAGCTTAGCTTAGCTCGTGTGCTACTCCACTCATCAGCTATGACTGCAACAAATTTCAGCTACATCCGTCCGACCATTAGAGCATAGCAGGATAAACAAACATCTTTTACTAATTTTAACATTTTACAATATCAGTAGAATCAGTAGTGGTAGCCCAAGTTTTTTAAATTAACTCTTGCCCTGCCCTGTCTAGCCCTAATTAAGCTAATACATCCTTGTGTTTAAACCTACACAGCTGACACATCCATTCATTATTATTATCAAAGTCATCAAATCACATAAGTATTTGTTTGGACTTGGAATTCGAACCTATGATCTTAGCAACTACAGTGACATGCCTACACTGCCACTGCTTGACCAAAGCACCTCATTTTAGCATCTATTTCTGTTCTAAAGCGCTGTGTTTATCCTATTTTTAAAATTCTTAGCAAGTACAACCTCAAAGCACCTTTTAGACACATTTCTATACTAATATTATGAAGAGGAAAGATTTGATTGTTTGTTTGTTTGTATGCATCGAATAGGCTAGGCAAATTTTTTTCACAGGGAGGAAACTACACTATCCCTGGTGAACATAGGCTATATGTTATTCCCGTTATAGTCTACTAGTGTGGAAACAAAGGTGACTGCATACTTAACGTACTTGCTTCATAAGAATTTGTTCTATGAAAATCTGAGGAGCTTGCACTCTTAACCACAACACAATGCTTATTGAAAGGAGGTGATAGTTCATCAAAGACACACATCCCCTTGGCATCATCACACTACTGTCACAGTGTCACCATGCCATCCACCTTTGGTTATAATCATACCCTCTGTGTGAACAAATATTTATTACTAGCTGTAGCCCGCGACTTCGTACGCTGCATTATCTTTAGATTGATATAACTTTTTCATTTATGAACCGATTGACATGAAACAAATACTAAATGTTAAGTGGAGCAAACCGCAACGCAATAAAGAAAACTGCATTGCAATCGGTTGAGCGGTTGCTGAGATTAGCGTGCACAAATGTACAGACAAACAGACAAGAATTCTAAAAACCATTGTTTTGGGTCCTATTGCGTCCAAAAACCCCCCCTATAAAATTTTTTCTAATATATCTTCAGACAGTGACCTGTTACAAATTTATTATATTACCTATGTATTGATTGATTGATTATGTTTACTTGCAGGTTTGTCTTGGAAAATAATTTTGATCTGTTTTAACGGCACCCATCATACTTGAATTCCTATTTAAGCTGATATTATAATTTTGAAGAATGGATATAGAAAAAAAACCTAAAGTTTGTGCAGTCCATCACTGCAAGAATATCAGCGACAATGCACACAGTAAGGTATTTTTCGAATTTCCATCGGACAAAATATTAAAAGAGAAATGGAAAATGGTAATTGGAGGATTAGGAAGACCGTCTTCGAGGGAATCTAACATTTTTGTTTGTGGAGATCATTTTGATGTGAGTATTTTACATAGATGTAGAGTAGAGGTAATTCTGACAAGTAATTAATATGCTAACTAAATCCTAAATTTAAGGTGAAAAAAATGATGTCTTTAGCAAGACTTGAACCAGCATCTTCTGCCGATCTGAAGCAGACGCCTGAAGATGTATAAAGGCGAAGAATTAGTAACTTGAGAGAAGTGTGGTCCAGCAGAGAGGGCTTCTGCCCCCAAATTGGCAGAATATGCAGTTTCAACTCCTGCTTGAGACCAAAATTTTTTTAGAATATACTTACTACACTCATTTGCAAAAAAAACGGGCGGTTTTGATTTTCATTCATCTTTAAAAAGATACAATACCAAAAAGGTTTCAATCGTTTGTACACGTTACTGGCCGTTTTTAAAAATGCCGTGGTATTTAAAATAGGACGTTCTAAATTCAAATTCTCATTTGATTCTCTTTTACAGAAAACCCCTTTTTATCCTACATTTCTGGCGCGAAGTTCCAGAAGTTAACATCGACTTTCACAACTTTTATTCAATTTTTATCGATTAATTTTATATCCTTGACTGTCAAAGCTTTATTTATTGCTGTTTGGCTGTATCAAAAATGGTAGATAAAGTGGTAAAAGCTACCAAAATTATCGCGCTGCTTGAAGAGGGTTGCAGCCAATGTTTCGTGGCTAGGAGGCTAAATGTTAGTCGCTCGACGGTCCAAAGGACCTGGCAGCGATATCAGGAGACTGGTTCCGTCGAGAGAGGACCTGGTTCTGGAAGAAAACCATGTACCCAACCACGGGATGATCGTTTTCTTGTGAGTCGCGCATTGAGAAATCGCAAATCTTCGTATGTGGATCTTAAGAACAACCTCCAAGAAGTAAGAAATGTGCATATTAGTCTATGGACGGTCAGGAGGAGGCTTCTCGCTGCCAATATACGCAGTCACCGCTCGGCCCGCGGCCCCAAATTACTCCGTGAGCACAGAGTTCACAGGCTTAGGTTCGCTAGAAATTGTGAATCATGGACTCAAGAAGATTGGAATAGGGTTTTGTTTTCCGATGAAGCCAGGATATCTCTGTTCGGTGAAGATCGACGTCGGCGAGTGCTAAGAAGACAAGGAGAGCGCTTTGCAGATGCATGTTTCGAAGAAATCACACCTTATGGTGGGAGCTCTGTTATGTTTTGGGCAGGAATAAATTCAATGGAACATACAGAGTTAGTCTTCATTGAAAACGGCTCACTGACTGGGCATCGATACATAACGGAAGTTCTAATTCCTCATGCACAACCCGCATGGGCCGCTCTAGGTCAAGACTCGATTTTTATGGACGACAATGCTCGCGCCCACCGATCCCGCGATGTTAATGCGTATGTGCAAGAGGTCGGCATTCGTCGCTTGGATTGGCCAGCTCGAAGTCCCGACCTCAATCCCATAGAACATATCTGGGACGTTCTAAAACGGCGTGTGAGATCAGTACACCCGGCTCCGCAGATCATCAGAGAGCTGAAAAATGTGATTACTGCGGAGTGGGAACGTATTCCGCAAGCAAGTATCCGGGAGATACTCGCTAGCATGCCCAGACGAATTCAAGCTGTGATTTTAGCTAGAGGGGGTCACACTCGATACTAAACATTTATCTGCTTTTACTTTATTAAAGAAAAACAAACAAAAAACTTTTTTATTTTTACTTCATGAGCATATGCATTACTAGCGAACATACACTACTAGCGAGGTTTAGCATTATTTCCCATAAATTGTAACAAAATTTTATGAAATACTGATAAAAACGATTATTTTCTTATTAATTTACCAAATTGTGAGGATAAAACTACCTATAATTATCAAACAAAGCAATATTAACATTTGAAATGGTTCATTTCTTAGGTGCCCGTTTTTTTTGCAAATATGTGTATATTAAAATATTTAATATTGTGCAAAGAAAAAAGATTTTATGGAAGCACTTGTGGCCCACCGAACTCAGTGCTCTGTAAACAATCACTGCAGTAAGCAACTTTCACTATGGCCAGTCCTTGGATGGGTGATCTTCCATGTGACCACTTTGTGACATTTATTTGAGTGCTTACGTGCTTCGGAAGGCACGTTAAGCTGTTGGTACTGGTTGTCAGTAAAATGGCAGTCGTTAAGCCAAGTTGAAGGCCATTTTAGGCGGCTTGAAAATTACAACAGCAGGCAGTCACAACCTGCGCCTGTCCATCTCAACACGGCAATACGGCTCACCACCTATTACGTGGGACAAATTCTAAAAGGTGAAATGTGGGCATATAATATGCCTCTGCCTACCCCTTTGGGGATAAAGGCGTGCCCATATGTATGTATGTAAGATTTTATTGTTCGTTTGTTTGTTTCTACCGAATATCTGAAACCACTGAACCAACTTGAAAAATTCTTTCACTGTTGGATAGTTACACTAACCCCGGATGATATAGGCTATATTTTATTCCCGTATTCCCACGGGAACGGGAGCTACGCTGAAACCCCGTGACGTCCACTAGTTGGTATATAAAATCATACATAGAATAGAATAGAATAGAATACACTTTATTGTACACCATATCAATGATTACAAGAACTTATACCAAAAATTAACTCTAGGTACAATCGGCGGTCTTATCGCTTACAGCGATCTCTTCCAGACAACCTAATAGATTAATTGTTAGGATCAATACTGTAAGGTAGTTCATGGCGCACTAAACAAAGTTACAAGCTACCTACTACTAAAGTAGGTATAATATTATATTCATTCATTTATCAATCCAGAAATAGGCCTATACTTATATAAATAATATACAATATACATACATACATATAAATATATAAATACATACATAAATATATTAATCCCTAAATGTTATATGTATAAATAAATAATAACAAGCAAATTGCAATAGGTATGTATATAATGAAAAAAAAAAGTATAAAAAAAAAAACAAATCTATCCATAATGGTAATTTGTGTAATGACAAAATGACAGTGACATTGAACTGTGAATTACGAGTACTAGACTAGATGTAAGTTTTGAATGAAAAATTACTACTTGATATTTAAATAGTGATCCTTTACTTTCAACTTAAAATTAGACAGCGTTTGGGCGCGTTTGATTTCGACTGGCAATGCATTCCATAGACGCACTGCCTGTACAGAGAAAGAATGATCAAAGTACGATGTAGAATGCATGGGCATTTTCAGCGTTAAATTTTCTGATGATCTCAAGCATCTCGTGTGCGAGTCATGTAGAAACTGGAATCGTTCCTTAAGATAGAAAGGTGCTGAAGGGTTAAACATCACATTATATAGTACCTAATGAAAGGATATGAGCATTCCGGCGAAGTCGTATTGGTAACCACTTGAGTTGTTTACGAAATTCGGAAACGTGGTCATATTTTCGCAAGCCAAATATGAACCGTATACAGAAATTCTGGAGACGCTCAAGTTTATTCAACTGGTTCTCTGTGAGGTCCAAGTAGCTGGCATCAGCATAGTCTAGGATAGGAAGCAGGATAGAATTCGCAAACGCAATTTTGGTGCAAGTTGGCAGAAAATTACGCAATCGTCTCAAAGAACCTGCCGAAGCAAATACCTTACGACTCACCTCGTGCAGCTGTGAGTCCCAAGACCATTCAGCATCGAGAAGGATACCGAGATTTTTCACAGTTTTGCAAATTGGTATCAATGTACCATCTAGCATAATTTGAGGCAGTTGCGACCACTGTACTTGACAGATCTTCCTAGAGCTACCTATAATTATGACTTGAGTTTTTAGTGGGTTTAACATAAGCCCATAACGGTTACTCCAATCAGAAATACAAGCTAAATCAATGTTAATGTTATTTACTGCCTCTATCAACCGTTCCAGCGATGCCTGACAATATATCTGAAGATCGTCAGCATAAAGGTGGTATTGAGAGAGAAGGTGATCAGAAATAGAATTAATAAAAATTGCGAACAGTAGAGGAGATAGAACGCCACCCTGGGGTACACTGACTGATGTATTACACCAAGACGAGCGGACGTCATCTATACAAATACACTGTCGGCGACCACACAGGTAACTACGAAACCAATCGATAACCGGTGGAGATATGTTAAGTGAGCCAAGCATTCCCAGCAGAACATCAAAATCTACCGTATTGAAAGCGTTTGAAAAATCGAGCAGTGCCAATACAGTTAGTTTTCCATCTTCCATTCCAGATCTGATATCATCTGTGATATTGACTAAAGCAGTGGATGTACTATGGCCAGAACGGAAGCCCGATTGGTACGGGTTGAGCAAATTGTTTTTTGTAAGAAAAGAGCAGAGTTGGTTATGAACAAGGCGCTCAAGAACCTTAGACAAGAAAGGGAGAATTGAAATTGGACGAAAATCAGAAAAAGAAACAGGATTAGGTTTTTTGGGTAGTGGTGTGATTTGAGCATCTTTCCAAATGTTTGGAAAGGTGTTACTAAATATGGAATTATTAAGAATGTGACAGATAATTGGTAGAATTTGATCCAAAATAGGAAGGATCATATTTCTGCTGATACAGTCACTTCCAACTGCGTTGGATGTGATTCCAAGAATGCTTTTCTTAACATCACAAGCCGGAAATTGATTCAATACAAATGGGGAATAGCTGGGCATTGGAAGAGATGAAAGAAAGCTTAGAGTACTTGCCTTTACAGTCCCATTAAAGTTAGACGAGGCAGCAAAATGTTGATTAAGTAAATCATATTGAAATCTTTTGGAATGGTACTTTGTTGTGCTTTCCCAACGCCCAGAGTTTTAAGAAACTTCCAGACCTTGGCTGGATCTCCATTTTAAACAGACTTATGAATGTATTGGCGTTGAGCATCTCTACACTCTTTATTGCAGCGATTTCGGATTATGATATATTTGTCACGATTCACGTCGCTAGGCTTGGCATTTAATCTACTTTTAGCTGCAACTTTCTTCTGCATGAGTTTCCTGATTTCATCGGTCAACCAAGGTGCGGGGGCGTGTTTTATCTTCACTCGCTTTATTGGGACATGTTTGTCGTACAGATGCATGATTGCATCAGCGAAAAAATGTAGTTTGCTGTCCATCGAGTCCGAAACCAAAAGTGACGACCAGTCTATTTTTTCAGCATCGTCGCGCAATGCATCCGAGTTCATGCCACCAAAATTGCGTTGCATGATGAATTTAAGTTTTGCCTTTGGTGGACGGAGTTTGTAGGAGAGGAAGAGCAAATCATGATATGAGAAAGCGTTAGCTTCAAGTTGACCATGTTTAGCAACATGATTTGCTGAGGACACTAAGATAAGGTCAAGAAGAGAGGGTCTACAATCAGGAGCGTGATGAGTTGCATTAAGAGGAAGACTAGAGAGATTAGTAGAATGCAAAATGGCTGTAAGAGATGCAGATCTAGAATTCTGTTTTAGAATACACGTGTTGAAGTCACCCAAAATAATGGTATGTGGATAGGAAGGCATTAAGTTAATAAGTATATTTTCAAACGACGCAAAATAGTTTATGTGCATTGAAGCACTATAATATACACCTAAGAGCATTCTTGTGTGGTTCAACTCCACCTCCAGGAAGATATGCTCCCCGGCATCGGGAAGTGGCGGTTGCGGTGAAACATTGAGGACTTTGTGTGATATATAATTTCTAAGATAGATTGCAACTCCACCACCAGCAATATCAACCCCTCGATCATTTCTTATGAGCTTAAACCCAGGGATCTGGTACATAGTCGAAGGAAGAAAAGATCTTAGCCATGTCTCAGAGACTAGAATGGCATGTTAATGCTTAGAGTTGAAGCTGGCCAGCATATCAGGAAAATGTGCCGGAAAGCTCTGGGCATTGAGATGAACCACGTTAAAATTCTTGGGAACATCAGAAAACAACGCATTAAGATTTTCAGAAAGTGAGGGGAGACTTACAAAACTGTCATGATACATACATACATACATAATAAATACATACATAATAAATAATACATACATACATAATTATTTTCAGCTTCATGAAGATACTTCCAACTACATTGACTACTACATGTCAGCTGACATAGAACTAAAATTGAAGAACGGCGTTGTACCTCACCGTTTTATGGACCGTGGATCCCTGGAAAACCCTGAAGGGAAGGTAGGTAAAAGTTAAACGCCTTTTCATACTAATATTATAAAGAAGAAAGATTTGATTGTTTGCATCGAATAGGCTCCGAACTTAGAGTATAAATAAGGTATAGAGCGCGCGTATCCAAGAGCGACCAGGCACGGGTGAGACCATGACGACGCTTTAAGGCCGCGTGGGTCAGATTTTGAGTTTTTTGAAACAATCCTAGTCAAAAAGTAAAGGGTTTTTAAATCTGAAAAATATATATATAATAGTTAAGGATATAAGCTAAACATATTCCGAGCCCGTTACACGATCCAATAAATTTCACAAGATAGAAAAAAATCCCAAAGTTGACTCTCTCAGAAAAGTTTTTTCAAAACTGTGGCTAAACTATTAACATTTTATATATTTTTTTTGCACTCAATTAAAGGTATTAAGTTTTTATACACATTTTCCGAGCGTTTTTCTATAAACAACTATTTACATAGTTATCATGTACGAATATCTACCAAACGCAATAGAATTGCGCCGCTGACGGCCGATCAGTCTCGCCCTGGCGCTTGTGGAGGCAGGACCTGTGTCAGTTTTTTTCGCAACTATTTCGTAATTATTATGCCAAATTACGTTAAAATCGCGCCACAGTATAAAAATATCAGTAATGGGCAAAATGTAATTAGATTAACCGTTACAAATACATACGCGACTCATGGTAAAAATGTGGTGATCTTTTACTTTTTAAGTGTTTTCACGACATGGTAACCAGCTACCTAATGCATTAAAATGTCTACGAATTACATGATAATTTCGCAAACCAACATGGCGGCCACGCCGTAATCACAAAATTTCATGATGGGTATCGTTTAAGGGGTTTTTTGGTATGCTGAGTACGAATTACGTGTTAATTTTGCAATCCAATATGACCGCCGCGCCGTAATCTCAAAAAATCATGATGGGTATCGTTTAAGCGGTTTTTTGGTATGCTGAGTACGAATCACGTACTAATTTTGCAATACAAGATGGCCGCCGCGCCGTTATCACAAAATTTCATGATGGGTATCGTTTAAGGGGTTTTTTGGTATGCTGAGTACGAATTTCGTGTTAATTTTGCAATCCAATATGACCGCCGCGCCGTAATCTCAAAAAATCATGATGGGTATCGTTTAAGCGGTTTTTTGGTATGCTGAGTACGAATCACGTACTCATTTTGCAATACAAGATGGCGGCCACGCCGTAATCACAAAATTTCATGATGGGTATCGTTTAAGGGGTTTTTTGGTATGCTGAGTACGAATTACGTGTTAATTTTGCAATCCAATATGACCGCCGCGCCGTAATCTCAAAAAATCATGATGGGTATCGTTTAAGCGGTTTTTTGGTATGCTGAGTACGAATCACGTACTAATTTTGCAATACAAGATGGCCGCCGCGCCGTTATCACAAAATTTCATGATGGGTATCGTTTAAGGGGTTTTTTGGTATGCTGAGTACGAATTTCGTGTTAATTTTGCAATCCAATATGACCACCGCGCCGTAATCTCAAAAAATCATGATGGGTATCGTTTAAGCGGTTTTTGGTATGCTGAGTACGAATCACGCGATAATTATCCAATATGGCCACCGCGCCGTAATCACAAAATTTCATGATGGGTATCGTTTAAGGGGTTTTTTGGTATGCTGAGTACGAATTACGTGTTAATTTTGCAATTCAATATGACCGCCGCGCCGTAATCTCAAAAAATCATGATGGGTATCGTTTAAGCGGTTTTTTGGTATGCTGAGTACGAATCACGTGATAATTTTGCAATCCAATATGGCCGCCGCGCCGTAATCACAAAATTTCATGATGGGTATCGTTTAAGGTGTTTTTTGGTATGCTGAGTACGAATTACGTGTTAATTTTGCAATCCAATATGACCGCCGCGCCGTAATCTCAAAAAATCATGATGGGTATCGTTTAAGCGGTTTTTTGGTATGCGGAGTACGAATCACGTACTAATTTTGCAATACAAGATGGCCGCCGCGCCGTTATCACAAAATTTCATGATGGGTATCGTTTAAGGGGTTTTTTGTATGCTGAGTACGAATCACGTGATAATTTTGCAATCCAATATGGCTGCTGCGCCATAATCATAAAATTTCATGTTGGGTATCGATTAAGGGGTTTTTTGTTATGCTGAGTACGAATCACGTGATAATTTTGCAATCCAATATGGCTGCTGCGCCATAATTATAAAATATCATGTTGGGTATCGATTAAGGGGTTTTTTGGCATGCTGAGTACGAATCACGTGATAATTTTGCAATCCAATATGGCCGCCGCGGCGTAATCACAAAATTTCATGATGGGTACCGATTAAGGGATTCTTTCGTATGCTAGGTACCAATTTAATGTCATTGGCCTTAATTTTACAAAAAACCTGTTGTCATAGTATTTTCGCATTGCTAGGCCTAAACTTAATAAGCAAATCTTTTTAATTTACTACTGTAAATAGCTTAGGCGGCCAAATTGAATTCCAAAATTATCATGTTATTTGTACTCAGCATTCGAAAAAACCCATTAAAAGATATCCATCACGAAATTATATGATTACGGCGCGGTGGCCATTTTGGATTGCAAAATTATCCCGTGATTCGTACTCAGCATACCAAAAAACCACTTAAACGATACCCATCATGGAGTTTTGCGATTACGGCGCGGCGGCCATATTGGATTGCAAAATTATCCCGTGATTCGTACTCAGCATACCGAAAAACCACTTAAACGATACCCATCATGGAATTTTGCGATTTAGGCGCGGCGACCATATTAAATTGTAAAATTATCACGTAATTCGTACTCAGCATACCAAACACCCCTTAAACGATACCCATCATAAAATTTTGTGATTACGGCGAGGCGACCATATTGGATTGCAAAATTATCACGTAATTCGTACTCAGCATACCAAAAACCCCTTTAAACGATACTCATCATGAAATTTTGTGATTACACCGCGGTGGCCATTTTGGATTGCGAAATTATCACGTGATTTGTACTCAGCACACCAAGAAAACCCTTAAACGATACATATGGTCACGCCTTTATCCCCGAAGGGGTAGGCATATTATATGCCCACATTTTACCTTTGTATAATTTGTCCCACGTAATAGGTGGTGAGCCGTATTGCCGTGTTTAAATGGACAGGCGCAGGTTGTGACTGCCTGCTGTTGAAATAAAGCCTTTAATTAAGCTTAACGACTGCCATTTTACTGGCAACCGGGACCAACGACTTAACAGCTTCGCTGCCATTTGGAAAGTTGGAAAGTCACCCCAGGGGCCAAGGGTGCTTTTTTGTTTGATTGACTTTAAAAGTGATTGGTTAAGCTTATTATGATATTTATTTAATATATTATAATATCTTAGTCTATTTTGAGCGAGATAGAAAACAGCACGCACCGGTGCGTGCTCGGCACTGGTAATGGAATGAGCGTTCCCAGTGCCGAAAAACGCACGGGTGCGTTGTCAGTCTTAGTAATGGTTTATGGTTTATTAGAAATAAAATACAGTTATTTGTTATATAAATCAAATATAATAAAAAACTTGCATTACTCGTACAAAATAAACAATTTGAAACATAACTATAATTCTTTGTAATTGGACCCTAGCTAGACATAACACTGCCCTTTGGCATAGAAAATCATCCTCACTTTCAGACGCCGACTCCTCACTGGGCTGGAAGTCGTCTTCCGAATAATCAGCTAACAGTTCGTTCTCTATATCACTGTCTTCTAAAATCGTAAAAACTTGTTTACGCTTTCTTTGAGTACCAGAAGTTCCTTCACCGGGATCCATTTTTATTGTTTTTTATTTTGTCCACACAAACACAACCGTCCAACTTATCAAGAAACCAAAAACACAATACGAAAGTTCGGAATTTCAAGCGCAGTGCCACAACAAACAAAACATCTCTCGCCCGATGCCGGCGGCGTATTGAGGGTAGGAAAGTTCTTAGTCGCTAGCACGCACGGGTGCGTGGCCGGCATTCCGCGCAAAACCCTCTTCAACGCACCGGTGCGGGCTTGGCAGTGAAGCTGTTAACGCGCCTTCCGAAGCACGGAAACGCTCAAATAAATATCACGAAGTGATCACATGGATGGTCACCCATCCATGGACTGGCCATAGTGAAAGTTGCTTACTGCAGTGATCGTTTACAGAACACTGAGTCCGCGGGGCCACGAGCGCCGAGCTTAAACGATACCCATCATGAAATTTTGTGATTACGGCGCGGCGCCCATATTGAATTGCAAAATGATCACGTGATTCATACTTAGCATACCAACTTTAGAAAACTTTAGAATTTTTTATTACCAGCTATTATGTAATTTTCATTTTTTACGCAACTGTAACCATCTAGCAAACGTACGCAACGGAAACTCTCAAAAAAATGAAATATCCTAGTTTTCGAAAAATGTTTCGTTGCTGCTCAGCTCTCATTCGCCTTAGCGTGATGTTATATATTTTGATATTTTTGAAAAATAGACATTCTGTTAAGGAACTTTTGAAATTCAACTAGCAGTCTCTTAGACTCTATAGTTCAAACAACTAAACAAACAAACAAACTCTTTAGCTTAAAAATAATAGTATAATATATATAATTAACTCATTTATTTACGAAACTCTAATAAATACTACACATATTAAAGTTAGATGCATTTACTACGTCAAACAAAGTTAGCATGCTGTTTCTTTCTACTCTACTGTATACTGTGGCATGAGAGTTCACTGCCGCTGCCGGCGCGCGGTGTGTCTCGCGTCCGGGGCGAGGGGAGCGCCAAATGCCTACTTGTGCGCTATAACCGACCCTTAAAATAAATCTTTTTAGTATATCATTGGTTAAATGCGCTCCAAAATCGTGAAAAAAACTATACTCTAAAACAGACTAAAGAGAAATAAAATAAATATTCACGGACATTTCACGCAACGCTATCTGATCCCAAAGTAAGCTAGGAATAACCTGCTTGTGTTATGGGTATCAGACCACGGATATTAATACTTATATACTTTTTAAATACATACATATTATACATAGAAACACCCAGATTCTTGAGACAAACATTTATGGGTCACACAAATATTTGTCTCCGGTGGGAATCGAACCCACGACCTCCAGCGCCGCAGGCGGTATCACTACCGACTGCGCCACAGAGGCAGTCAATAATTACATCTCACAGGCAAGACATAATTATTGTTACTTTTACGTTAAACAAATATTGGCGTCACTATTCATTGATATGGCACACCCACCTGCCTACTTTGTGCACAAGGACACCGGTGCTATACGCGCTCTCTATACCTTCTTATTTATACTCTAAGGCTCCGAAACTACTAATTCGATTTGAAAAAAATTATATACAGTCGAATTGAGTAACCTCCTCCCTTTTTCAAAGTCGGTTAAAAATAATTCTTTTACTATTGGAAAGCTACGCAATCCGCGGGTGACATTTTTATTCCCTTATTACCATGGGAACGGGAACAACGTAGGTGAAACCGCGTGACGTTCGCAAGTTAATAATAACATTTTACATGTCTGTTGAACAGATCGTTTTGATACGGGAAGACATATGTATCCCGTATCAAAACGATCTGTTTTGAAAAACGTGCTCTAAATTTTCGTACATATTTGTAGTCAGACTTATACCTACATACGCCCATGTTTCATTCTTAGCTTTAGACCCAATTGATCATATTGACGTGTTGAAATGGACAGACGTAGATTGTGGCTACCTGGGCATCGATTCTAGCTTCACACGACATGAATGCGTGGACGAAAATCGGCGGGTGACGCGTCGCCTGTCTCATATTTAGGAACGGCGAACATGAGACGGACGACGTTTCACCCGTAAATTTGCGGCCACACATTCACGTCGAGTGGTCGAGAATCGGCGCCCTGTAAAAATTTCAAAGCGCCTACGCCTATATGACTTTTCAAACTGGTTTTAAACTTGGCCTAAAGAATGCTTAACATGCTTCACAAATAAAAAAATACCACATGCGGTCGCCCATCGGACCAGCCATAAGGCTGACAGATGCTTAATGCAATGATCGTTTACAGAACACTGGAGTTAGCAGGACTACAGCGCTTCTCAACTTATATTTAGTAGACACAGCAGTTGAGAGGATATTCATATTTTATTCACCGCGTTTAATTTGGTTTCCGTCCCCGCTTCCCGTGGGAACATATTACTGGGATGAAAAGTAGTCATGTGTTATTCCAGATTATAATCTATCTCTGTACCAAATTTCAGCGGCGTGCAACCGTTAGTGCGCTTTTATTGTCATGCGTGTTTCCGCACGCATGCTGGCCGGGCGGCCATGTTTTCATTATAATGCACGCCTCAAGGCACGGAACGCGAGTGAGACAGTACAGTGATGCAGGCCCGGCCAGCATGCGCGCGAAAACACGCATGACAATAAAAGCGCACTTAGAGCATGATTGAGTAACAAACATCTTCACAAACTTTCACATCTATACATATAATAAAACTGTAGATAGAGGGTCGAGAGTCTGTACATGGAAGATATTTTGAAAATTTTAATTGGGGGGCTTTCTCTAATCGATACTGAAGCCGAAAATGTAATTTAAACTTTTCATGTCTGTCTGTCTGTCTGTCTGTATGCCGAATAAGTATCACGCTGAAACTACTGAACCGATTTGAATGATACTTAGTACATTCCGAGCTTATAGTCCGAGGAAGGTTCTAGGATACTTTTAATCCCGAAGTTTTGCGCGGTTCCTGCAGGAGAGGGGAGGAAAGATAAAATGGTTTTTCAGTTGTAATTTCTCAACGCGTGATGCGATTTCAAATATTTTTTTAGTATCAGAAAGGGAATACTTTAAGAATTTTTCGACCCAAGTTTCAAGATTGAGGGGTTTGTAGTTCAGAAATTAGAGGCATCTCAACTTTCGCCAAACCTAGAATTCAAGGGTTCCTTTGAATGAGGGGGTAAATCTAAACGGGCGTGTTGGCTTAATCATAAAAGAAGAAGAGCCTTAATAATTAAGCTCTTTTATGATTAAGCAAACAGGGCCGTTTCACACGGTGCTTGACGAGTCTGATGAAGAATTATCTCTCCTTTCGTGCACATTATGTGACGTAAACGAAGTTGCGAGAGTCAGCTAGTTTATAATATTATTAGTAGGATTCTTTAGATGGATATAACTATTTTATTAATGAATCGATTGACATGAAACAAACACTAAATGTTAAGTGGAGCAAACCGCGACGCAATAGAGAAAACTGCATTGCAATCGCTTGAGCAGTTGCTGAGATTAGCGTGCACAAACGTACAGACAAAAACTCAAAAAATCATTGCTATTGCGCTCATAATGCCCCATTATATTTCTTTCTTATATATCTTCAATGTACAGACAGCGATGTGTTACGATTTTATTAAATGTTTTGATTTGATGATGATATCTGCGGAAAGCTATAAATTTGTGTGAAATAACCGCTAATGGTGGAAATGCAGGAGTATGAACGACTTCATGCCGTTTCTGACCTGAGCTTATTTTTTTTTTATAATTTTACTAGGTTATATTGAAGTGATAATTTGGTTTGTATTTCAGGTAACCAAAGATTATGTTGAAGTCGAGAAAGGTTCTAGCGACGCTGAAAATCTTCAACCGGATAGTAATAAAAACAACAATATTTGTAAGACTAATGTAAATAAAATAAATATTATAAGTAATGTACTTATCGACATAGAAACGGAACTAGGAACTAAAAAAATAAATAATTATATTGATAAAGAAACGATTAGATCTGGGAGAATTATGCCGAATACGGAAACTGAAATAAAATATAGTCATTTCTTAGGAATGTGTAAACCTTTAAAAATTGCTCTTTATGATTTAAAATATGCTGTTCATCGAAAACTGACTTCCTTTGAAGCAGCAGAGGCTGTTGACATAGAAATTGATCCTATTGAGAGAGATATGTCTTTGAAAGGTAATGAAATACAAACCGTTTCTGATTTACTCAGAATGAAAATTGAAAAACGAATAAAATTAACTCGAAAAATTTTCTTATGGGAACAGTTCCAGGCTCAGTGCATTGCTATATGCAACCAACAGGATAACTTTATTGACATTTATCATTTAAATAGTACTTCGGAAATTACGACGTACAAAAGTGTTAATAACCTTCGCGAAATAGGTTTCAAAGGTCCCAAGGATCGCTTAAAAGTATTGTATACTTGTTGTTGGTTTAATAGGGAAAAGCTTCGTCCTCCATTAGAATTCACAAAGAAAAAACACTTATGTGAAGTCTATAATTGTACATGTTGTTGTAGAAATATGCCCCCTACCTCTTATAACACACGCGATGAATTTAGTATTTCACAAAGCAGTGTTGAATGGATTAACAAAATGGTATCGATTCATAAATCATTATTTCCTGAACAAAAAGAAACATTTAGTGCCATCCAAAAAGCTCTAGTTTATAATTGTAATGTTCGAGATAGAATTGTTGATACTAACAATACAGACTACGAGTCAATTTCAATCATGGTTAATAATTATTATTATAAAATTGATAATGGCTTTATAACTTTCCACACAAAGGGATTGAAATGTAAGATCTATCCAGATATTAAATTACAGACATGTTGTTGGTATTATCAAGACAAATTTGCTAATAAGTTGCTAACTCGTAAAATACACCCCAGTACTAGCAAATTTATGAGAACTCAACACTGGTGTCCTATTGGAGAATGTCAATGTTGTTGTAAACCTGAACCTAGTAAAAATAGTCAATTATCCCGACTTAAAATAGCTGTAAGGTACACAACTAACGTTTCTCAAAGGATTAGAATCAAAATTTCATTCTCAAACAAATCTGAACCAAAGCCATCTGCTTCGCGAGCCAATAGCGCTATATTCACGTATTCTCATTCATCTACTGATAAAACACCACCAGTAAATGCAATACTTCCTCCTACTGAAACTGTTTCTCAGCGAAGCACTTTAAAAGTTTTACCGCCGTCAGAGATAGACGCTCGTACAAAATTTGCGCCTACTGAAATAGTATCCACTAGTTCTATTGTTTCTAATACTTCAAATATTGAGAATGTCTTAGATCCACTAGAATTTGAACTAAATCCCTCTACTTCGCGGACCATTGGCGCTTTAAGTCCGATTCCTAGTTCATCTACTAACGAAATACTACCAGTAAATACGAAAATCCCCCCTACTATAACCGTTTCTCAGCTAAACACTTTAAAAGTACTACCACCGTCAGAGATAGAAGCTCGTGCCAATTATGCACATATTGAAATAATATCAACTAGTTCTAATTTTTCCAAACCTACAAATATCCGTGATGTAGTAGATTCACCAACATATCCACTAAATAATTCCTCATTTGACCTAAATTGTACATCTATAGGAGATCTAACAGATATAGTTGTAGAAAATATGGTACAAGATAGTAATAATAAAGCAGTTAGTCGTAACAGAAAACCCAGAAAGCAGAAATGTAGAGCTACTAGTCCTTCTAGATGTAGATGCAAAGCCTCCCATCTAACCAAAGACAAGGATAGTGATAGTTCACCCTTTGTTAATAATAAGGCAGTTAACAATCATCTATCATCAGCAGTAGAACCTGTTATTGTAGCAAGTGCTAATACTGGTGTAGTTAATACTATATACAACCTCTCAAAGCAAGGCAATAGTTCTATAATTCAAATTGCAGACAGATTAAAAAATATGAACTCTATTAATCAAGTTGGTGGTAAACTTATAGCTCATCTAAATACCTCATTAAGTAATTTATCTACTACAGAATTAAAAATACTCAATAACATAATGAGTCTAGTAGAAAATAAGTTAAAAAGTGCGGGATTGACTGAGGAAAATGTTCAATTTAGTTTGGGTAATATTTCTAATACCATGACACTAGAAAATAAAGATCAACAGTCAAATGAATTTGACATTAATACTGTAAAGTCCTTAGAAGATCCTTTTGACCTGTTAACTCTGAAACATGTCAAACGTAAAAATATGGACAACCCAGTTGTAAAAAACAAAAGACCAAAAAAAGGACATGATAACTGAAAATCTGGGTACCTCGAGTAAATAAAAAAGGTGTTGGTAAATCTAACATTTGGCTGGAAATGGGAGCTCGTCTTAGATGTCTCTATCGTTCAGGCTTCAATCTCGGGTCTGTTATTAATTATGAATAGTCAGGCGGTTCCGGAAGGCATTGTTGCAAATATATCATGTGGCAATGGCTAGTTTTCAACTTGGAGGTGCAAGGCACCAAGGGTACTGATCGTGGTATCGCTTAGATCAAGAATAACAACTAGATTACGGGTCGCGAACAAAATGAAAGTTAAAAAGTGTCCCAAGTCGATACGTAGTTAAACCTATATTCTATTTATTAGCAATCGTAAATAAATAATTCAAGACTGTATCACATTTAACGTAAAATGTACTTTAAAGTAATTCTACGTAAGCATAAAATACCATGCCACTGATATATCAGTTAAGTCGTTTTGTTCCAGACGTTTGTATTATTCAATGTTGGCCCATTGTCGCCAGTTCAAACAAGGATGTAGTGAGCCGTCTTCTATAGGTGCCGGATTTCTCGCGTCGATATTACATCTAGTTATTCTTGATCTAAGTGGTATCGTAGTAGAGTTTAGGGCGGTAATAATAAATCATTATGCTGGTCTTTTGTCTCAAAATTAGAACTGGAAAACATGAGACAGAAAACATTTGACCAGTAAACTTGCATCTAAATCTACACAATCAAGTATATGATCGATTGTTTTGTCTCACATTTTGCTGTTTATTAATGTCGCCCCTGGTAAACAACTTTACACGTTGTACAGTCACAAGCCTTAATTTAGGACCCATTTCCATTAAATGTTGTTAGAACATTCATAATGCAATAAGGTCGAAATTCATTTTAGTTGCCCTCGCTCCAGTTGACGTAATTGCGCGGTTGCCCCTAGAAACTTAAACATTATGACATTATTATTGCGTTAAAATATTAGCTCTAAATTGCGTAAGTTTGCTACACGATATTCATCCTAAGGTGGATCCCAAATTAAAGCTCGTGACTGTACAGTGCACGGCATCTAACGTGGCAAGGTTTTGGAGTAGTGGGGGTAAGTTCGCGCATCGTACACTTAGAGGCACAAAAAAGTGCTCCACTCACTCCAAAGAGTGCTCCGCTTACTCCAAAAAGTGCTCCGCTCACTCCAAAACCTTGCCAAGTTGCTGCCTTGCACTATACCTATCAGGTTCAATATCGTGATTGTTTAATTATGTAAGTAATACAAAATATGTGATGATACTAATTAAAATGTTATTTTTTAAACTACTGTGATTCTAAAGATAATGTACTACATAGTCGAATTTTTAATTAGACGAAGTAAAGTGACAGCAAGTAATGTCACTTCTTCATACAATGTTGATTAATTTCTATGAAGAAGTGACATTAGTTGCTGTCACTTTACTTCGTCTAATTAAAAATTCGACTATAGGTATAATGTTGTGCACATTGTTTTAATGAAAATATTAAAATACATAGAAATGTGTATGTAGTTGAATGTTTTATTTCTTGCCAATGGTACAGACCTACTTACCTTCTACGTATTTGCGAACTGGCTAGTTTTAATTATTTACACTTAAATTAGTGGAAAAAACTATTTTCTTGTTAATAATACAACTTAGAATCTTACGTTTTTGGACTTACTCCCAAAATTTAATGCTGTAAAAATCTTAATGCTGTTTACAAAATACATCTATTTACCAAGTTTCAACAGCATAGGCCATATAGTTTCGGAGAAAAGTGGCTGTGACATACGGACGGACAGACAGACAGACATTACGAATCTATAAGGCGCTTTGCAAACGACGGGGCGGGCCGGGCCCATTTGCCTACGGAACCATAAAAATGTAATCCAAAAGTTGTAGATCTACCTAGTTGCAGATTACCTACAACTTTGCCATCAAACTTTTTTGTAGTTTGGCCAAAAATACAGATAACTTCTTTTTTACCCTTATTTACCACTTCCCGACCTCAGATCGCCCGTAAATTATTTTTCCTTTTATTTTTGTTACATCATTCTCTACCTTTTGCAATGGGTTTCATTCTATTACTAATTTTTAATTTATCATTTTTTATAATTTTCAAGGGCTTCTGCACTGGTCTAAGTGGTCTACAGCCTCTACGCCAGCGGCAGACTTATGCGAACGAGCTATAAAGACTTTTGTTGACCGAACTTTTTGCTGATTTGAAAAGAACTTGTTGATTGCCCTAAATAGGCTTACAACCTATCGCGCCAAATATCTTTGCGTCTACGAACTTCGTTCGTTCGTGCCGCATTTATTTATGCAATATTAGGTATCAGAGGGTAAACTACTGCGCAGCCTGAGGTGGGAGGGGCGTCACCTGCACGTGTAGTCGTGCATCTCGCTCTGACGCGTTCGGCAATTTCGCCACTTCGCTCTAACGTACTGTTATGAACACAATTGTTAAAAATTTTACTCAATATTGTCATTTTTTGTTCGTTATCTGTTTTGTAGTGTTAGTTATTTGTTTTGTTTGTGTTAGTTATCTGTTTAGTCGATTGTTATTTCTTGTGTTTGTGTGTTATAATTGGATTTTGAAGTAAAACTTCTTAAGGCGCGACTAGGGAGTAACTCAAATTTTTTTTCTGACGAAAGTAAAGCTGAGTATTTTAATTTTGAATGAATGATATTAATATAACATTTGATGCTGTCTATGGCAAAAAATGCAATTGCGCGTAAAGGTTACACGCCCACACTTTTTTTAAACTTTCGCGTTCCATGATAGATGATTTGAAGATAATTAGTAATTAGGTACTGGCGAATGCCCGCGGCTCCGCCAGCGTGGAAATCTGATATAGCTGACGCGTGATGATAGCAAGCGAACTTATGACATACATGTAGTCA
This sequence comes from Miltochrista miniata, assembly GCA_933228765.1. NCBI lineage: Eukaryota > Metazoa > Arthropoda > Insecta > Lepidoptera > Erebidae > Miltochrista > Miltochrista miniata. The sequence continues at coordinate 13,669,968 of OW121769.1, forward strand.
GGCCTTTATCCCCGAAGGGGTAGGCAGACACATAGTAGACGCCCACATTTCACCTTATAGTTTTATGTCCCACGTAATAGGTTGTGAGCCTATTGCCGTGTTAAAATGGACAAGCGCATGGCGCCGCGACACGCAGTTGAAAATTTTCAAGCCGCCCATAAGGCCTTCAACTTGGCTTAACGGTTGTCATTTTACTAACAACCGGGTTTCATTTCGAGTTTTGCTTCTCTATGCAATGGATCTTTTTGCGAAAGTGTTCCCTTAGTCGCCTCTCACGACACCCTAGAGATGTATTGGGGTGGCGACATTTTCTAATCTTACCCGTCGCAACACGGAACCCAGTCGCCACACGGGGCTTATGACATTAACAAATAATGTGGTTTTCTATTGGTGAAAGAACTTTTAAAATAGGTTCAGTAAATTTAGAGATTACTCTCTACAACCTTACAAACTAACAAACACTAGGAATTTATAATAATATAATCCTATTCAAAACAGCTATGTCCTGGAAATTACGCAAACAGTATCGGTAAAATGTATTTTTAGACTTAGTAATTTTGTTAGCGATTGTACCGGCGCAGCCTTGAATTTTTAACCAACTTCATAGGCGCAAAGATATTTGGCGCAAGCGAGCGAGCGAGATATTGGTATAGTAAGTTCAACTCATCTGTGCGCGCGGCACTATGTGTGGGTAAGCCTCGTCTAAACACAGTGACTTCGGGTGCGTGACATGAGGTACAGTTTGTCTATAAAGTCGTGAAATTAAATGAGGGCGCTGCTGAATGCATGTATGCAACCCTATATAGTACGACCAAAATGATTTTGATACGAGGAGTTCGTTCCGAGTAAAATCTTACTAATATTATAAATGCGACAGTTTGTGAGTGTGGATGTTTATTACTCTTACACGCTCGAACGGTTAAAGGGATCTGGCTGAAATTTGGTACAGGGATACATTATAATCTGGAATAACCATGGCTACTTTTTATTCCGGGAATAAGTTCTTACGGGAAGCGGGAACGGGAACAATACAAATATTATAAATGCGAAAGCTTATGAGTGTGGATGTGAGACTCTTTCACGCTCGAACAGTTGAACTGATCTGGCTGAAATTTGGTACAGGGATACATTATAGTCTGGAATAACACATAGGCTACTTTTCATCCCGGGAATAAGTTCCTACGGGAAGCGGGAACGAGAACAAATTCGACACGGGCGAAGCTGCGGGCATCAGCTAGTGAGTTAATAAATAAAACACATTATACATTTTTAATTTTGTTTCTGTTTTATTGAATCAGATCCAGAATAAAGTTATTGAACCAGATCCAGAAGTCCCGGTCTAATAGCGTCTTACAAAGTTACAACCCACCAGCAGGTGCCTAGCAGTCCCAATTGCTTTGCCACAATCATGTAATTACATGTTTTATCTGTAACTTTCCCCCATCTGACAAGGATTTTTTTGGCGCAGTGCTCAAATATTAAAATCGTCAAACTTTCCTTCATTATTAAAACCTTAGTTAACTATTCGCCTAACTGTACTCTCTGATTTTCCTGAAAAGAGTAAAAAAAGAAAATTAATTACATATTGGAAACAAACTATTGACATGAAGCAATTAATTCAAAATAAAAATTGGTAGAAAACCAGATTGAACTGAGTATCAAAAATGTAGGTCGTACTATAAAATAACCATGTTGTTCTAACCACTGACTTACATTATAGGTAGATTGTAAGTTTAAGATTCTAACCTAAAAATATGCAAACAATGCCTTTTTTTTGTCTCCAAATCGTAAATTCAGTAAATTTGTAACTTCAGACAGATTCAAAACAAACAATAACACGATTACATACCCACCAAAGATGCTGTGCGCTCATAAACATCCTCAAAATCCCACAACAATTGTCCAGCTTAGTACCTACTCCGCGAAACATCACTGGAAAACTTTAAAAATCACTTCCTGCGCACCACTCCGATTTTCTTTACTCATTTCTCAAACCTTTATGCGTAGTTTGGTCTCAATTTGTTGCAGTTTAATCCAAACATTAAAGTTACGTGAGAGAGTAAACGAAATTCGACGATAGCATTGACAACTGACGTACTTATGTTTCTTGTTGCCAGTGTTGCCACACACATAACTATTTTTAGTTCCTCAAACATTCATTTCACGACTTTATAGACAAACTGTACAATGAAGTACGAAATACAAAAACACTTGTTTAACTAAAATAAAATTTCAATGGGTGAAATGTATGTTATACATATTAATATGTATCGCTGTTTGAAGAATAAAATTGAGAAATTTTAGGATTCGCTGCTCTCTCCAAGGTTAATTATAAATTCAATCAAAATGTCGATAGTATTCTTCTTCTTTGGCGTGCCGACAAGTATAACGCCACATCTCTTCATCAATTTACTTAAACGTTCGTTTATATAAATTGATGAAGAGATTAGAGATTATAATTTCATTATTTCCATCACATTTTGTTCGATTTTATGTGAAGCATTATAATTTGCTTAAATTCCCCATACATTTTCTATTGGGTTTAGTTCAGGATAATACGGTGGTAGCCTAAGAACTTTTAAGCCATATGGCTGAAGTATGTCATTAATCTTATAACAATCTAGCTAACACATAAGGTGTGCGAAAAGCGTGTGAAACTGCCCTGCCCTCTCCCAAAGGAACCGCGCAATATATCGGGAACAAAAGTATCCTGGAACCTTCCTCGGATCATAAGCTCAGATTGTGCCAAGTTTCATCTAAATCAATTCATAATCAGGATACAGACAGACAGACATGAAAATTTCTAATTACATTTTCAGCTTCAGTATCGATTAAAGAACGCCCTACAATTAAAATTTTCAAATTATCTTCCATGTACAGACTCTCGACCCTCAACAGTTTTTTTTAGATGTATAGATATGGTTCTTTTAATTTTTTTAATCAAGTCATACAGTTAAATTTTTGTCATATTTGCAGTATAAGCAATGTTTTTTTCCGTCGACCATCTCTGCATTTCTATTCTTTTTGCATTAGAATTTGGAGCTCTATCATTTATGACTTTTTTGTAGGCCTTTATAAGTTACACAATTGTACCATACATTATTTTGTTATACCTCGAAGGGTTTAGGCAGCGTTTTCGTTAAAAGCTCCCAGACACCTTATTTTTTTCCGACATCTCCAACTAATATCATTATATTTTAGTCAATTTATACAAAAACTCAACAAATTATATACGTTAACCTTTCTCAAGAATCATTGGTGATCTCAGCATGGAAATCCCCATGCAGTATTTTTTAAGTTTATCGTGAACAGACAGACGCGGCGGGGACTTTGTTTTATTATATGTAGTGATAACAAATATTAATTCCATCGAATTGACACATAAAAAATATTTACCTGACTTCTTAAACATTTTCTCCGTGAAGAATTAGACATTTCTTTAACGACTGTACCCATGGTATTATTACTAAGAACACTATGTAATGAATTATAATGTGACCAAGTTACACAGGATCTCAACGTTGCAGTTACATTGAGACTTGTCATGATATTTGATTTCGTTTCTTTTGAAATGAAATGAAATGAAATATCTTTATTGCCAGAATGTAGTTACAGCAAGGTGTTATTATACATAAATTAGTCTCATACATTCTACCTGTATGGTGTGCAAAGTAAATTTATAAAGACACTAGCTGACCCGCGCAACTTCGTTTGCGTGATAAATGAAGAACCGCTCGACCGATTTTGTGCAAACTTCACATAAACCATCTACTAAATAGTCCGAACAAAGCCTAAAGATTTGGTTTGGATAGGTGAGCCCGTTCTTGAGTTATAAAATTACAACGAAAAGTGGCATTGATTTTTATATATATAGATTTACATACTTACATCAATAAATTAATAATTTCGTAATACATGGTCAATAGATTATTAATGGCATTTATAAAAAAAAAAAAATGGTATACTGCTGCTTTCATTATAACGTAAGAGTTGCCTGCAAACGTGGTAGACGGCGCTGAATGCTTTTTGTAAATATATGATGTTTATTTCGCGGCCACACAGAGCGTTTCCTGCAAAGACTGCTTGGCACCGCTGGTGTCGTCAATAAGTCGAGTTATGTCTCTACCTCATAATATAAAAATGTACTCTGTGAAGACGGCCGCATCACTGTCACACAAATTAAAGCTGTATCTGCATAATTACTAGCGCACGCACACATAGCGCCGCGCGCACTGATGAGTTGAATTATCTTTATACGTGATAACGTGACACATAAAACTATACCTAAGGTGAATTTTATTGTAGGCGTTTACTGTGTTTCAAAACGTGTATTCCAATATGTTCTACTGTTTTTGTTCAACTAATAGAACAAATTGGAATATTTTTCTCCATTGTTCTACTAAAAAACATAGTAGAACAAAATGGAATTTAAATTCCTTATTGTTCTACTATTGATTGTATCAATAGAACAAACTGGATTATTCATTCCACAATGTTCTATTGTTTTCATCAGTAGAACAAATTGGAGTTATATTCTATAATGTTCTATGATTTGTTCTACTCTTAACGGCAACATGAAGAGGTGTGTGTATTTATAACACATAAAGATAGAAGTAAATTTTCAGTGGAAAAATTAAAATGAGATGATTAGATATTTTAATTTTAAGAAATTTAAAAAAGGGTGCTAATTAAACGACCTTCTTTTTCATAGCATTATTGACCTCCGAAAAAATACTGTGCCTCCAAAATTAATAAGTCAGCCACAATTAATGATCCTCAGAATTTATTGAATACAGCCACCAGCTAACTTCTTTATTAGCCACTGTTAATATAATTCGTGATTATTTTTTAACATCAAGTTTTGTAACATGTATTCAAACAGTAAACTTCTAAAATACTAAAAAATGACATCAAAATAGACACAATTTATTAATATTGTAGCTTCTAATTTCGTAATTCAGCATGTTTAAAATGTTACTCGTCCCAAATTAATGGACCATCAAAGTTAAGTAAAATTGCCATCAAAAAGGCGCAGTCGGTAGTGATACCGCCTGCGGCGCTGGAGGTCGTGGGTTCGATTCCCACCGGAGACAAATATTTGTGTGACCCATAAATGTTTGTCTCAAGAGTCTGGGTGTTTCTATGTATAATATGTATGTATTTAAAAGTATATAAGTATTAATATCCGTGGTCTGATACCCATAACACAAGCAGGTTATTCCTAGCTTACTTTGGGATCAGATAGCGTTGTGTGAGATGTCCGTGAATATTTATTTATTTATTTATTTATTTAAAAAGCAAATTATGGCCACTAATATTACCTAAATAGCTAGATCTACTTGTAGCCACTGACTCAGTCTTTCGTAAACGATCACTGCAGTAAGCAACTACCGCTATTGCTGGTGCTCGGATGGGTGACCACTTTGTAACATTTGAGTTTCCCTGCTTTGCAAGGTACGTTAAGCCGACTGTGTGGGGTGTCACAATCTGGTGGAAACGGACAAGCGAGTCCATTTCAAGACGGGAGCTTGGGACAGACCTTCGGGCATAAATGCTTTTATTATCCACATATTCACTTAATGTATATGTATATACTAAACTCAAAAGTGTATAATGTATTCACATTTTTCTGTTTAGTATTTGCTTTCTTGACCTCACTTTCTTGTTCGGTATGCGTAATCTGTCTTTAGTTACAAAATGATATCAAATAGCGGTCTCTGATTAATGCAATTGGCCGGTCGCTGTCGTCCTGTGCACTCGCGTCAAGCCTTGCAGTGGCTATTTTCACGAAAAAAAAAATGATATTGTAGAAGTCGACTTGTCATAGACTAGATTTCCAATATAAAAAGGCGCGCAATGTAGTGGACGCCCTTCTTTTCGACGGTCGACCGCTGCAGAGTAAAGAACTACACACCCTGGTGATCAGTGTGATCCATGTGATATCAGTGTCGGCGTGATTGTAAGAATGTTCTAAGTTACTTATTGATTAGATACTTGTGTAATGATTACGTTCAGGGTGTAAAATTTGTTAAATAAAGTGATAGAAATCTGCTTTGTTAATCTCAGTGTATATTTTTTTATTAACATTCCTGGTGATTGCTAACAATATATTTATTTTACACGCTAAGTTATAAAAACTGATGTTGTCTTTGGAGGCTTAAATTATAATTCTTTGAGGCCCTAGTTTTGAAGCTGTAAAATATAAAATGGTGATTACATGTAAAATCTGTGGTTCAATTAATAAATTACGTGTTTTATTAATACGCAGGACATGTTAAAATAATTGTAGATCTTTATTTGATGCTTATAATGGGATGTTTAGGTGACGTTGTAAAGAATTTTCATTTCCACAAACTTTTGAAAAGTCTATAATTCCCAAAACGGTGTTCCCAAAAATGGTGAGTTATAATAGAAAATATTCTCCTTAACTTTAAATTCTTTACACTGTCCTTTATACTTAACCAAAATTTACTGCAATAGGCTGATTTGGCAAGACATCGCTTAGATTGTTGCTTGCGCATTCAATACCCCCTTTTGAGTCAAACCTTGATTGGACTAAAAATATTATTCCAGTTTGTTCTACTGATAGGAACAGTAGAACATTGTGGAATAAAAAGTTTACTTTGTTCTATTGATACAATCAGTAATAGAACAATAAGGAATTTTATTTCCATGTTGTTCTATTGTTTTTTTTAGTAGAACAATGGAGAAAAATATTCCAATTTGTTCTATTAGTTGAACAAAAATAGTAGAACATATTGGAATACACGCCTCCTCCGTGTGCCGCCCACCCCTTCGGGGATAATAGCCATAGAGTATTCGGTAATAGTCGGCTTATAAAAGTCTGTCGTGTACGCGCGCTGTTTATGTCGTTTAAAACCTTTCTGAACCCGATCAAAAATCATGCTTGTTGTATGAGAGTCCCATTATTTTTTCTGATTTTAGTAAGTATTTGTTGTTAAGTAGGTATAGCGACAACAGAAATACATCATCTGTGAAAATTTCAGCGCTCTAGCTATCACCGTTCTTGAGATACAGACAGACGGACGGCGAAGTCTCAATAATAGCGTCCAGTTTTACCCCTTTGCGTACGGAACTCTAAAATAAGAAAAGATTCAAAGAATTCTACTATGAGCTATGACCAAACTGTCGACTTGCATGAGTCACGCTCAAGTGTGTATACCAAACTGTGATATCACCCTTCTCACAATCATTAAATCATGCTCTATTCCGTACCTTTAAAGACTATTTTAGAACGCACATACGTAAAAGTAGGGGAGACGTATTTTCAACTCTGTAGTGCGCGTTCGCATTGTAGCACAGTTAGATAAATGAAACGGTTTTTTGTATCCCGTATGTAAATATAAAGAAACTATTGTGAGAATGTCCAACAATATTTATTATTATTATTATGTCTCTTCTTCTCGGGTACCTTCTTTTTTTCTTTCTTGCGAAGATACCCGGTCTTTTGATAGGCTTACATGGGGACATAAATGGTCCAACACGCAGAGGCCCTTTGAGATTTTTAATGTAGGAAATGGGACCCCCACTGCAGACAATTCACGTCCGCCTTATGTAGAAGGACGGCAATGGACTGCCTACAATGGGAGCTAAACTATTGTAAAATATATGCTTACTACAAAATGGGCTATTGGGTTGGGGGTTAAATGGAACTATGTATCTTATGTTATTGATGACAACGGCGTCTGCCATTCCAATATGTTATTATGAAAATATTGGCAGACGGTGACTCGCCAACTCACTAGATGGGCCCCCTATACAATCGCCATAGGCCAGGCCTGTAAGGCGACAGAGGGCAACACCGGTGTGAGCGACTAGGGGTGTCGAGCGGTGCGGCGCCGGTTTCGCCATCACGGGTCAGACCCGGAGCGGGTTTCCCCGTAGTTATGCCCTTGAAAATGACACTTCCACCCCCGAGCATAAAGCTCTGGCTTCCTCCCTCTGACCGGCCAATTAAGGCAAGCCAGAGTTGAGATTTGCTGCACTTCCGGGAGTAGCGTCCTCCCATTAGCCCATTAAATGCTAACCGGTGACAAAGCACAACAAAACTCTGAGGAATCGGGACCGATGTGTAGCCACGCACATTCAGCTCGCCACAAGCTGCCCTGCGGATGTGTGATTTTCTATAACCTTGTGAGACATTTTTTGTTGATCTCAGAAAGCAGACGATTCAAAAAGCAAATCTACTATGCCCTCATAGGGTTGCGTTAATCCCATAAAAAGATAACGACTGTCCACGAGGGGTTTATTATTATTATTATTTAGGTTTATTGTAAACAGGCTGTCGCCTCTCGAGCCATTCTTTCGAGACGGGATTATCACCTTGGTCTGTTTGTAATTCCAAGTTTTAATACAATGTGTAGGTTTATGGTACTGATACCGTACCCAAGTGAGTATAGCTTTTCAATGGTGAAAGAATTTTTGAAATCGGCATAGTAGTTTTTGAGTTTATTCTTTACAAACATACACAAAAAACATTTTTTTCTTCTTTATAATAATAGATGTAGACAAATGTGTTAGGTACACGGTACCGGTACGTGTTTAGGGCTCCCTACAGAACATCAACATGGCCTCGATGCTGCGACCCACGTTCGTAGACTATCTACTCAGTGCGGCCATCACCGAGCGCAGCTGTTCTACCTCACTCTCAAACGGTACGTATGTAGGACAAATTGTGCTACACGGTACGTTTGTATGACAAGTGCTATTTATTTATACAATTATTATAAACTAGCTGACCCGCGCAACTTCGTTTGCGGCACATGAGAGATAAGAAAAGAGAGGTATGTTATTAATATTTTGAGTAAAATAATGTTTCCCGTCGCATTTACTCTCGTCGCGCCTAGTCCCGTAGCGTCGCTCATATACATTAGACCTGACCCGCACAACTTCGTTTGCGTCACATGAGCGAGAAAGAGAGAGGAGAAGTATTAATATTTAAGGTGATATAATGTTTCCTTTCACATTTACTCCCGTCGCGTCGCTTATATTCATAAGAGCTGACCCGCACAACTTCGTTTGCGTCACATGAGATTGAGAAGGAGAGAGGTGTGGTATTAATATGTAAAGTGATATAATGTTTCCCGTTGCATTTACTTCCACCCGTCCTTTTTTTGGTACTGAACTCATGTATGTCCGACTCCGCACTTGGCCGGTTTTTATCGTTCAGTTGATTGGCTACCACTGCAGACCACGTTTACCTACTCCCGTCGCGTCGCTCATACTTCAAAACTTATTAAAAGGGGTTATTGTAAGTGAACCTTAAAAGATAGGCCTATGCTGTTAAAGACATATTTTTGTAACTTTTAAAGGGGAACATTTTTGTAATACAAAATTTTCACATAACTTTAACCATTTACGCAACGTACGCAGTGGAAGCTCCAAAAGAAAGAAATTTTCCCCGTTCTCGAAACATTATTTATGGCTGCTCCGCAGGATTCGAACCTGCATCTTCTCGCATTCGGGAATGCGAGAAGATGCAGTTTCGAATCCTGCTCGAAACCAATTCTTTTTCCATATTTAAGCTAATATAATTTTGTATTATGGGATCTAGACAACTGATGAACATAGTTATATATTTATAAATAAATACATACATTTTATACGCACACACAGCAACGCCCAAACTCTGAAACAAACATTTGTGGGTCACACAAATATTTGGTACGGCCTGAAAATCGAACTTAGGACCTCAGCTCGTCAGTCGGTTACACTACTGCCTGCGCATCACCTACATGAACCTACAGCTACACACTAGGTATACCTATGATTATCCTTATCGTTATAATACCTTTGGTATATTACACAAAAACTGTGGTTGGCAAGTTAAAGGCTCAAATTCAAAAAACCCACGCAAAATTGGGCAAAATCTGAACGTATCAGTCCTAAATATTTAGCAATTCCTCACACATTGTGAAGAGATCAGTCTCAGTGCCTATGCTTTCAAAAAAAGACTTTTCTCTGACCTGTGATTAAGTGATTAATTAAAGTGGCGTCATTTTAATAAGTAACATTTGATGTCTGTCAGTTCATACATTTATTGGTGAAAGTAAAATTACTCGTATCTCTCATTATTACAATAAATATGTAATTGAAAAAAGTTAAGCAATTGTGCAGTTCTAATGAAACGAAAATATATTATTTTATGCTCGCCGTTACAAGGTTGCGTCGCTTGTTGAATTTTGATGAATTATCAAATGTTACCTATTATAATGAACTGAACTGAACTGTGAACTGTGTCTTATTAAATCTTGATTATTTGCTGCTGTTACTAACATAGTCTATAAGTTTACTGTCAATCACTAAAAAAATATGGATTACTAGCTGAGCCCGCAACTTCGTATACGTCACATAAGGTGTATGAAAGGAAAGGTATTTCTTCATCAGAGTCATCAAGCAGCGTCTGAAACTGCCCTGTTTGCTTAATCATAAAAGAGCTTAATGATTAAGTCTATTTTAAAACAATTCAGTCCACGCCTTCGGCGCGGACTGAATTGTTTCAAAATAGTCTTAATCATTAAGCTCTTTTATGATTAAGCCAACACGCCAGTTTAGGTTCACTCACATTCAAAGAAACCCCCACAATTAAAATTTTCAAAATATCTGATTCTTAAAAGTGTTATAACTCTTTTATTTCTAAACCGATTTACATAAAACAAACGCTAAATGTTAACTGGAGCAAACCTCTACACAATAAAAAAAACCGCATTGCAATCGGTTGAGCGGTTACTGAGATTAGCGTGCACAACCGTACAGACAAACAGATATACAGACATACAGACATACAGACATACAGACAAACAGACAAAAATTCTAAAAATCATTGTTTTGGGTTCTATTGCGTTCATAAAGCCCCCCTATAATTTTTTTTCTTATTTATCTTCCATGTACAGACAGCGACCTGTTACGATTTTATTATATGTATTGATTATCTGAAATAAATGTTTATTATTATTATAATGAGTCCTCTTTACCTACATCCAGCAGTGGAGTAGATAGAGAGAGAGCAGAGTATATAGAGAGTATAAATGTCTTACTTAGCTTTTTTTGGCTACGAATCAAAATATTTGTGTGATCCGCGAATATTTGCAACGGATTTGCGTCTTTTCTATGTATAATGTATGCATTTTGAAATATAATATAGGTACGAATATTTATGTTATTTATTGGATTGAACTAACTGAAAGAATAAATGAAATTGAAATTATTAGTTGTCTAGATTCGAAATTTGCTGTCGAAAACGAACTAGAGTCTCCGATTTGACAGTATGGAAGATTTTAATTTCAACCGTTTGTCTGTATGTATTCAGTTTCGGTCTAGATGCCGCATTTCTTAACCGTATTTCACAAAATTAACTACAAGTGTTCTTTGATTTAAAATACCTACAACTTCGAGAGCTTTTTACGATAGGGGAGAAAAAGGATGAAGATTGTTGTATTTATGAACAAATATTGACGACTTTTGACTGAGACATAAAGGATAATATATAAAATACTAAAATTCCTCACAAGTTGTTTTTTTTTTCCTGGGTACTCGCGAGATCTGCTATTCGCAGAAGTACTATTTATCTATACTAATATTATAAAGAGAAAAGATTTGTTTATTTGTTTTTTATGTTTTTTTGTTTGTTTGTTTGTAACGAATAGGCTCCGGAACTACTGGACCGATTTGAAAAATTCTTTCACTGTTGGAAAGCTACACTCTTGCGGGTAACATAGGCTATATTTTATTCCCGTATTCCCACGGGAACGGGAACTACGCGGGTGAAACCGCGTGACGTCAGCTAGTTTATTATATATATTATCTCCTCCGATTGTGTTGTTATCTATATTAAGAATCTTTAATGACAGGCAGTTTGCTATATTCAATAGTTATCTATCTAAATAATTAATTAACAAAATTAATGAAATTATCATGACACAGTTGGAAATCGATCAAGCAGTTACGTCACATTAAGACGATCACGCATACATGTACAAGCAAAAAGTATTACTTTTGTGTCGGGTAGGTCACAGTCAATGACTATGTCTGTGGGTCAGGTAAACATATTTGTCATTATTACATTGTGATAAATTCTCGCCTGACAATGGGAACGAGCACTACATAATTATTATTCATTCTCCCCTACCAGGGTCGCATCAAGAGCGAGCAACAATTGTATTCGAATATAAGTCGCTTAAAAACTCGAACTGAATTGTGTGGTACATAAATGTCTGAGTGAAATATTATAAAATCTTTTTATATATAATTCGCGTTTATTGAGATTGCCTCGTTGGTCTACAGGACGTAATGTGCGACTGCGGATCACGAGGTCGTGGGTTCGATTCCCACCGGAGACAAAAACTTGTATGATACATAATTGTTTGTCTCCATAATCTGGCAATTTCTATGTATTTTAAGTAAATATTTAAAAGTAAACATTATACGAATTAATACGCGTGGTCTGATACCCATAACACAAGCAAGTTCATCCTAACTTAATATGAAATATAAGTATAGATGAATACATAGCGTTGTGTAAAAATGTCTTTGAATATTTATTTATCTCGAATTGTGTAGATATGTTCAAAATTCTACAAATAATTTCAATGAGTTTTGTAGTTAAATATACTAAAAAGAAAAAAATACTAGTTCGATAATAAGAACTAACGAAACTAAGTAGTAGGAACCTATTTATTTTATTTATAGGGTATCGGACTCAAATTTAGCAATAGCACGCATATAGATAATTACCAAACTATAGTGATGATAAGAACTTATCTTTTGTTATTCAATACTATGAAGTGATAAGATGCTAAATAATATAATTAAATAAGTCCTCCGGTGCGTGAGATCATGGTAAGGGCAATTTACCTGTTTAGAGAAGGAAAAATCTTCTATACAAACTCGCATATCCAAACGACTATGAAAACCAACCAATGACGATGTCGATGCCTTCCTGACCTCGTCCTGAGATGCATTTATAAATCTACGTGCTGAATGATGGATTTGTCTTCAGAAAAAAAAAAAACAGCAGCTGCACCTACCACCTTATCTGGAATTATTAAACTTACTATCGATCAGATTGGATAACATCGAAATTGTAACCTATAGGTACACAATAAGATTTTATAGCCAGATGAAAATTTAATTGATTTTCAGTCTCTATTTATTCATGGAATTCATGAACATTATTCTTATTTCTGAGCACAAATTGCATAAAAATTAACTCCTGGTCTTCGGAAACTACATTTTGGTTGGACACAACTTTTTTAACGAATCACAAAAACGACGAAACGTAGTATTCTTTTTAATCTTATTACCACACGTCCAACCGCATCAGCGCTTCCATACAAAATGAAATTCTGTGTGATAATTTGACGTTCGATAAATATTCCGTCGTCTTCCTTCGGCGCTTGGTCTAAGTGCGTGAAAGAGATAAAGAGTATAGCCATCACATTCACACTCTAGCTACTCGTTCATGTCGATGCACGAAGGCGCAGCGACAAGAGTGTTTTTCGCCATTTTGTTTTGAAACGTTGACGTGTTCGCAAGTGCAAACTAAAATGTGAAAGTGAATTGTGGGTTTATTTAATAATAACGTATCAAATTGTTTTATGACGGTGGTTCAAGACTTTCAGTCGGCTGTTTATTTCACACTATGGGTAATATAACATTATTTTTATAGTTATTATTAGTCTTTGTAGGTTGTTCGTCCACGTTGAGAACGACAACGATCATTTCATACCGAACGTCTGTGGCGAGCAGACGTCTGTTGCTTGGGTGTTGCAAACGTTTAATCTTTTGGGGTCATATTTATATTCTTGGGCACAATAACGACCTTCGTATTCTTATTAAAAGGCAAAGATTTTTTATTTTTTCAATATTGTTGATGGCATTTTGTCTTAACTATTAACTTAGTCGTAAGCAGAACTCGTTACAAAATCCTTGTTTTTGTAGTAAACCTTAGAGATAAAAATGGTATACATTGTTTATTAGGTACCCCTTTTTAAGTAGGAATCTAAAAATAAAATCCTCTTTTCGCGAAATATTCTATAATAATATAAGTTTTCGCGAATGAATTTTATTATGACTTTCCGTATTATATTTAAATTTCGGTAGACAGGCTGTGTTAAAAAAATACACAAGATTATTTCTATCATCTTATTCCCGATTGATAAGAACTCTCGCTTTCTACTGTTAATAGATTTTTTTTAAAGTACATAATAAATGATCCTCTTTGGGTCTCGCAGTCGGGTAAAAATAACAGACCGACTGTTCCGATGTTTTTAATAATTATGGTACCTACCGATAATTACGGGGTCTAATAGGGTCCCTAGACTAACATGCAGGATGCGCATGACATGCATTACATGCTGTCATGCATGCATGATCGTTAATTTGTATTGATTGATGTGATTGACATGCATACTGTGTGCTGTCATGCATGCATGACGGATAAATTGTATTGATTGAAATGCATGACATGCCGCATGATCGTCTAGAGGCCGCATAAAATTCACGTAATAATTTTAATCGTGGCGTGTGAACGTGTTCTACAAAAAAAATCTTTGAAAATAGTAGACAAGCTAAATAAAAAATAAATACAGAAGCCAATTTTAGTTTTTTTTTTTATATCAAAATCGTCCTATTCCCGGTTGATGCTATCGCTTTCTACTGTTAAGTAAGTATTAGGATTTTTTTGTGCACAAAATTAATAAACCTCTTTTGTGCCGCGCAGTAGGGTAAAAATAACAGGGCCGACTGTTGCAATGTTTTTAATATGGCACCGATAGTAATTACGGGATGTAGTTATAGCATAGGTCTATCCTAATGTGGTTCCTAGACGACCATGCGGCATGACATGCATTACGTGCTGTCATGCAAGCATGATCGTTTAGTGTGTTGATTGATGTGATTGGCATGCAAACTGGGTGCTGTCATGCATGTATAGATGTATTGATTGAAGTGCATGACATGGCACATTCAGCCGCATGGTCGTCTGTAGACAATGTTGTGCAAACGTGTTCTACAAAAATATTCTTATGATAAACCCTCTTTTGCGTCGCTAGGAAGGGTTAAAATAGCAGTCGTTATGTTAAGTAGAAGGTCATGGATCTCCCCGTTTCAACACGGCACTAGACCACCTATTAAGTTGTACAAAAAACTTGGTGAAATTAGGCGTACGTATAATTTAAAACTGCCTACCCCTTCAGGGATAACGCGTGGCGATGCATATGTGTGTATGAAAATAGTAGCTAATAGCCAGAGGTGAAGTAATAAGTGAAGTAACCTCCGATTTAATATTAAAACAAGCATCAAGAGTTCACAAGCACGACCGCGACCCACGAGGTCTTGATAAAATAAAACAAATGAAATAACGAACGTCGTATTAGTCAACCGTGCGTTGTGGAGTTGCCAGGATATTAAACTAAGACAACAAGCTGGGAACTGGTTTATCACTTGTGAATTAATGAAAATTAGTGTATTAAAGATGTTGCATGATTGTAATAAATGGTTTACTAATGTTTGCCATAATTTCATATGCCATACTGGTATTTGCCATAATTTCATTAGAAATAACGCTTCAGTTGCCATAATCGTGAAATGACATAAAATGATTTTCACTAATTCCATTGGTCATAATCGATCAAGTGTCATAATAATTTCAATCCATAAAATGTATTTGCCATAATTGTCGTTACAATAATGCCATTTTCCATAACTTTTATTCACCATAATATAAATAAAGATAATTTATACGACACAGATATTTTATTCACAATTAAACCTAAAACTAAACCTCATATGGCGTCTACTAACTAAGCTCGACGGAGCCCCGCTTCTCGGGGCTCCTACTTCTGGGTGGTTTAAAAAAAACCACGAAGACTAATAGTAATAATAGGTTAGTCTTCTAACCTAACCTATCCGAGTCGGATTGCACTCAGTCGGGGTGTTAACGATGATTAATTTCGACCTAATATGTATTATTTTCATAATTATATTAAATTTTGATTATGTCAAGAGTCGATTATGAGATGTGTTACTTATGGAAACTAATTAATTATTATGATATATTATGTCGTTATAGAAAGTCATTTTATGGCAAATAAAAGTTATCACTGTTGATATATGTTAAGGCAAACGTTATTAGTATATATGATAATAGTGCAAGTAAATATTATGATCGGGGATGATTATGGCAAACAATATTAGTGCAAATGAATTAATGGAAAACGAGAGAAGACCGTAATAAATTACAGAAAAAGAATATCAATATAAATTGAACATTACTTATTATCACCATATTAGTGACTAGTTGACCAATGCGATTTCGTTTACGTCACATAAGAGAAAGATTGAAAGGTGTGTTATATATTCATTATTCATCAGGCTCAAAGTAGCGTGCGAAACTGGAGTGTGAGCTTTATCATAAGAGCTTAAAAATATTCAGCACTGACGTGAACTGATTATTTTCTCATACAATTAAATGACTCTTACTTTCAATTCAATGGAACTCTTGAATTATAGGGACAGCGAAGTTGAGAGGTAAAGTAAACCTAACTGAATTTCAGTGAAGCAATACTTACAATTTTCCCGTCATAAAGGTGATTGAAATCGAATCAAGCATTGAAAAGTATTGTAGCTTAGTTTTTTGTCTCTTACCCCTTATCCCATAGGAGCGGATCAGGCTCAAAAGTATCCTAAAGCCTTCCCTAAGTTGTGAGCTCAGATTGCTTTTCTGATTATAGAAAGCCGTACAAAAAAATATCTCCGTTGTACAGTTTTTTTACTCGCTGCAGTGTAATTTAGAATAGAATGAAATACTGTCGTCCGATGATCAAGAAGCATATTTTTCTGGGTTCTAATTTTTATAGTTATTATTTACTGAGATAACGAAAACACGTGCACACCTAAGTAGGTACACCAT
Organism: Miltochrista miniata; assembly: GCA_933228765.1. NCBI lineage: Eukaryota > Metazoa > Arthropoda > Insecta > Lepidoptera > Erebidae > Miltochrista > Miltochrista miniata. The sequence continues at coordinate 13,686,898 of OW121769.1, forward strand.
TTCCCTTATCATAAAGGTGTTAAACACACTAGATGACTAGAACACTTATGAATAATTCATAATACTTTATTAATACTGTGCTTGTTTAGGTTTCCGTATCCAAACGATAAAAACGGGACCTTACTGTGACTTCACTGTCCGTCTGATAAGTAAATTCTCGGCATCTCTATAGAGAAGTAAGCTCGAGACACGAAATAAAGAGCTTATAGTCTTCGATTTCATTAATACCAATTCTTCTGGAGTCAAGTGCAGACGGCATAGCTATTCATTTTATAATGTATAGATAGGTCGTCATCAATAAGATTCAGCTTACATAGTGTTAACAGCAGATGCTGTGTATCTTAAGCAAAGAGCTAATAGTATAAAATTAGGAAACCCGATTTTAATATCTTAGATTACTTACCTATTTCTTCGACAGTAAGTGAGATCCCCTTTTCAACTACGATTTGAATTGACCCTCCTACGCCTGAATAGATCTGGATCCTAGAATCTACTATTGGATTGAATGTTAGAATTTTATATAGTTTCGTAAACTGAAAATCTCGATTATTATCTTCATCATAATGTCCCTGTTTCATTCCAAATAAATCATAGCTGGATTTGGGGCCTAAATCTGGGTTTCATTTTCTACCGTGAGTAGAGGGGGCCTATCAATGAATTCGCACTAGTAGACTGTGGTGCAGTGGCGGGAAAACACTCGTTATGCTAGAAGACGCAGTTTCGAATCCTGCTCGACCAATAATTTTTTTCACATTTAAATTATCAAATTTACAACTATGTAATTGGCTGCTGTGAGTTATGCGGTTTCATTAATTGGAATAACGGATCAAAAATTAACAAGCCGGGTTTATCATCTGCTTTTATTTTCTATTCGAAGCAGCTATGGTTCTGTTTCTTAGGTTTCCGTACCCAAACTGTAAAAACGGGATCCTATTACAAGAGCTTCGATGTCCGTCTGTCTGTCACAAGGCTGTATCTCATAAACCGTGATACCGATACAGTTTAAATTTTCACAGATGATGTATTTATGTTTCCGCTATAACAACAAATACTAAAAACAGAAACAATAATAAAGGGCGTAAGATAAGATACAGCAAATATAATGCTTGCCGTTTTTGGTACGGAACCTGTCGTGCGCGTTTCCGAATCGCAATTGGCCTGTTTTTTTCTTTTTCTTCTCTAATCGTCGTTTGTCAGAAATTGCACAATTTACAACGAGAACGTATATTTGGTACTTGAAAGATTTTTATACTTTAATATACCCAACAATTTTAAACAAGGAAATAAAAATCTCGGTAATGGTAATACCAATTAACAAACGTCAAAATGACGTTTAATTCTTTTTCTGACTGAATGTAAACAAACATGTCAAGTCAACTTTAAAGTATAGTTAAGTAATGGACTTTCTTTCTTTTGTGGGATTGGATACGTAATTAATAAATAGCGGATTATTTTTATGTTTGTATTAGATTACAAAAGGAAAAATGCAAATGACCTTAATATTTTTTTAGGAAAATCAGTAATAGATTGTATTTTATGACAGTTGTAATTTGTAAATTATACCTATGACAATGTCACTATTACTTGAAATAAAGTTAGTTGAAAAGTTTATAACTTTCAAACAGTTCCTCGGTGCTCATCCTCGATAGATAGTTTTACATATAAGAAGTTCATTATTCTTATATGGCTGAATTATCATTAGAAACTTTGTATCTAAGTACTTAAGTACTCCTCTAAACTGTACAAAGTTAGTCATTATCTACAACATATTACCTAAAATTTAATATTCAACCCAAGTAAAGAATGATGAAGGAGATTGCAACAAAGGTAGAAAATTCTATAAATAAGTAGGTAAATAAGTAGATAAATCTAAGTATAGGTACTTCTATACAAAAATAATGTTTTTTGAAATGTCTAAACAACTTCCAAAACTGATGCTGTGTTGCTAAAATAAATACTTACTTGTGATATTAGTATATACCTACATAACATTACTAAATACATAAATTTTATAATAAGTACCATAGTTTGACTGCAACCGCTGTACCGCACCTTGCGTACAAAATCATATGCAAGGAGCGGTACAGCGGTTGCGGTCAAACTATAGCCAATGTCATGCAGTTTCACCAGCATAGTTCCTATGGTAATACGGGGATTATGCAGCTTCCCAACAGTTAAATATTTTTAAATCGGTTCAGTAGTTTTGGTGCCTATCCAATACAAACAAACTATAAAATGAAAACACCCAAAAAAAAAACAAAGAACACTCATTATTAGGTACATAAATAATTTGTCCAAGGTGGGAATTTTTTAAAAACCTTTAATAACAATACTGAGCAAGAACCTTTTTCATTGTTTTGTGACAAATTGCTCTCTTAGTGAACCTTTAAAAGGCCTATGCATTTGAGATTTAGTATCACCACAATCCTTTACAGAATATCTTGCCATAAGTATGTTCATCAACATAGCTACAGCAAGGAACCAAAAGGCTTGTATGTACAGAATAACATGAAAACCTGTGCTCATGGTAGCAATTTTGATTGTTTTATGAGATGATGATTTTTGGAAGGGACTTCAAATTTAAAGAGGTTGTCAATTGACTGTAAAGAGACATTGAAATCAACTCCTAATAAGTAGAATATTAATCATATTAAACATCTGCATAAGGCAGTTTACTGCTGGATGTAAGCCTCTCCGCATCCAGTCCCAGCCTGCCACGTTTTCCAGGTAGTTGGTTCATCTGACGCAGGTGGGCGCCCTATCCTTCGCTTACCAAGTAGCGGTCTCTTCTCTAGAACTTGTTTGCTCCATCGACCTTCAGTTATTCAACAGATGTGGTCAGCGCACTGCCACTTTAAGGTCTTATGGGCAGTGGGCTGGCCACTTAGATTAACACCTACCATTTTACTGTTAGTTGAGGGGTGATTAACGTGCCTCCCGAAGCACATAAACGCTCTTATAAATGAGAGTGTTTATCGTTAAAAAGCATAGTCTATCGCTGAGAGCGTTTACGGAAAACTGAGGTAGAGGTAGATAGATACAAGGGAGGGAGATTTATGTAGAGCCATCGCAGACTGGGCTACATGTCGCCGCGACGAGACGCTGAGTGGTCGCTTGCATCTGGCGTCTTGTCGCCGCGATTGCTATAGATAGACGCCGAGCTGACGCTGGCGTTGGTGACTAGTCGCGCCGACAAATATTTTGCAAGAAGCAATCATTCATCTTGTGAGTGAATTTGAAATCTCTAGTTACACTAGCCTTGGTGCATATCTTGCGAAGCCGGAGGTGCATAGTATGACGATGCACAGCCGCTATTGGGTCCATCTAATACCGACCTGTCACCAAGAACATGGGCAGTAGGTATTCTCTGCTTTTTGATGCGCTCCAAATGAATCACGAAATAATTTTCAAATACCTACTTCAGGATGAGCCCGAGTTCATGTATTAAGTACTTTATGCATTTTCTAATTAATTTTGAATCCATATCTCTATGGTGTAGGGGTAGGTGTAAGGGGAGGTATCATAAAAAGAACGCTGTCGCTGCCTAGGGGCGACAGGCGACAAGTAGCGAGCGCAAGCGACTCCGCTTACTTTGTCGTGGCGACTTGGCGGCTCTGGCGCCAAGTGTGCGGATCTGTGTACAAAATGTATGTAATTTTTCGGCCGCCGCCTGTTGTCGCGTCTAGAATGCTTTTCATAATTATTTCTAATTAGATATTTCAAAGCATTGACTGTCCTAAATGAACATCAGAAAACATTATCAGTTATATAAATACCCGCGCAGCGTTGGTCAGTCCATTGGCAACTTATTGGCGATGTAGCGTTGATATCTTATCCCAAAAACATAAAGAAACATACTGAGCGTTTTAAAAGATCATTCCTCTGTCGAACTATAAAAACATGGCAAACCTCTCCGCATTCGTGTTTCCCAGTTTCCCACATCTTACAATCCCGGGTTCTTCAAGAGAAGCGTAAAGAGGCACATCACAGGGTCGCCAACTTGAGGACCATTCAGAATGTCAAAAGTCTTACGGACTTTGAGAGTGGCCCACAATCGCTAGATGCGCCACGGCTTTCCATCAGGCTGGTGGCGACGTCAATTTGGCGAGCTAAATAAAAAAATATAAATAAAGAAAGGTTAGACAATCCTAGGACATTTTTCCATCATCTTCTGAGGGCTTACCCGGGACTCCTCGCCGTAGGTAGTTTAAGCCTGTAGAAGTCCCACTCGTAAAAAAATCCAGTAAAGAGGTACCTACAGTCGATTCTTACTGATGCGATAATGCAATGGCCAAAATGTTTCATACGAAAATTCCTTTACAGAGAACATCGAATCATCTGGAAAAATATCGGGAGGCAGTAATACTGAATTGGAAAAGTTCAAGCGGCGGTTGATTCGGGCCGTGGCTCGTATGCTGGTACATGAGAAGAGAAACGAAGAAGAGGTGTGGGTGGGTCTGAAGAAGGAGACTGGTTGCGATTGTAGAGAAATATGGTAAGTTAGCATACCTACTAATTGCTTTTCAAAAAAAATCTTAAATATGGTAAGTCCACACAAGAATCGCTTTCAAATGCTTAGAGGTCGAAATGTGCGACTCCGGATGACGAGGTCGTGGGTTTGATTCCCACGGCGATAAAATTTTGTGTGATCCATAAATGTTCGTCTCGAGAGTCTTGGTTTTTATGTGTGATAAGTAGGTATCTATATAAAAATATATAAGCAAGTATTGACATCCGTGGTCTGATACGAGTACACATAACATAACATAAGGTTATTCCTGGCTTACTTTGGAATCAAATAACGTTGTGTCAAAATGTCTGTGAGATTTTTTATTATTATGGCGTTTTAGAAAACTTTGTAGATATAGTTTAACAGAGAGGACCTAATCGCATTATTGAATGCGGTGTTGCGTTGCAAACAAGTGCCATCAATTAAGTGTAGCCCTACTATATAATATTACAAATGCGAAAGTAACTCTGTCTGTTACGCTTTCACGCCTAAACGACTGCAGCGATTGTGATAAAATTTGGTATAGGGATAGTTTGAGGCTCTGGGAAGGACATAGGCTACTTTTAAACCTACTGCGCAAAAGGAGGGTTATGATTTTTCGCGATAACGACTTCTACGCGGTCGAAGCCGCGGGGAACAGCTAGTAAATAATATTTCTGTTTCTAGGAACCGCATGTACGCTGTGACAGTGAAGAAGTTAGAACGTTTGTTCAACGCCGACGATCATGTAAAAAAATTGCCGAAAGCCGCTCGTATGACCATCACCGATTGGTTAATGTTTGACACAGTTCTCGTGCACGACGACATCAATCTTATTGGCATGGTAAGTGTTAATATTGATAGTATTCGATTCGATTCCCACCGGAGACAAATATTTGTGTGACCCATAAATGTTTGTCTCAAGAGTCTGGGCGTTTCTATGTATAATATGTATGTATTTAAAAAGTGTTAATATCCGTGGTCTAATACCCATAACACAAGCAGGTTATTCCTAGCTTACTTTTGGGATCAGATAGCGTTGTGTGAAATGTCCGTGAATATTTATTTATTTATTTGAATTCTTAGCTGATGGACTAGTGGTACCTAATGATAAATCTGTAGAAGAACCGATGGCTGATAGAGCAAACGAGTTCTGGAGTAGAGACTGCGACTAGGTTGACGAGGGGTAGGACGACCCCCTCAGATGTATTATAAAGGGTGTTTTTTTTTAGAGGTTTAGAACTTTGAAATGGAATAAAACAAATGTGATATTTTTTATTGATATGAAATTGACTTTATTCGAAAGACAAGCTTCTGGCATTATAATTTAAATATGATTTCTGGCATACGACCGCCACGGCTGGCTCGGACGTAGTCTAATCCAGAGGTCCAATTTTCGATGACTTTTTCCAACATTTGTGGCCGTATATCGCCAATAACGCGCCGAATGTTGTCCTTCAAGTGGTCAATCGTTTCGGGCTTATCGGCGTAGACTAGCGACTTCACATATCCCCACAGAAAATAGTCAAGTGGCGTTAAATTGCACGATCCTGTAGGCCAATCCACGGTACCAAAAGGTGAAACTATGCGGTTACCAAACGTTTCCTTCAATAAATCAATTGTGACACGAGCTGTGTGACATGTTGCACCGTCTTGTTAAAACCACAACTCCTGCACATCATGGTTGTTCAATTGATGAACGAAAAAGTCAGTAATCATCGCTCTATAGCGGTCACCATTGACTGTAACGTTCTGGTCAGCATAGTTTTTAAAGAAGTACGGACCAATTGTTTGACCAGCCCATAAAGCACACCACACAGTCAGTTTTTCTGGATGTAACGGTGTCTCAACATACGCTTGAGGATTATCATCACCCCAAATACTGCAATTTTGTTTATTGACGTATCCATTCAACCAAAAGTGGGCTTCATCGTTAAACAAAATTTGCTTATGAAAATTGCGATACGTTTTTCGGACAGAACCATGATTTTCAAAATAAATTTGCACAATTTGGAAGCGTTGTTCCGACGTCAGTCTATTCATGTTCAAATGCCAGACCAAACTAAACATAAATCACTTGACAGTTGACAAAATTACCGCCAGTTAAAAAAGTGGTGCCAACTTAAAGTTCTATACCTCTAAAAAAAACACCTTTATATTGTGATTGCCAATCGCTCATCCAAAATGGCGAAAATTACGAGAGCCCGTCAATAGTCAGTGACTGCTTTGATTGATTAAATTGAGGGTCACGATAATAAAATGTAGCTATGGCTCAATCAATCAATCAAATCAGCCTATAGCAGTCCTCTGCTGTACGTAGGCCTTTCTCAATTTACGTTACAACACACGGTCTTACACCAAACGCATCCAGTTCCCGCCTGCAACCTTTTTCAGGTCATCGGTCCACCTGGCGGGTTGGGCGTCCAAAGAACCCTGAGCAAGAGGGATTACCAGAGTTTCGTTGTTATGCTATAGTTTTATACAATAAAGTATTTTATTTCAGACTGAAACTACAATGGAAGATAGAAAAACCTTAGTGGACCTATTTGACTTGGTGGAGACACATAAAATCGAGTTCTTGGCTGGTGACGGCCTCACAGACGCCTGGTTAAGAGTTACTTTGCAGTATAATCGCGAGTAAGTTATTTTACCTCCCCGTTACTTGTAATTCCGGTGAGCTCTATAGAGCAACACGACTAGTACAAGGGGAGCACGGCAGTGCCTCAACCAAGTCAAGCAACTACGGCACGGCCATAACTATCTTTTCTCGAACACACTCAGCCTATATTCGCCCCATCGATTGACTTGATAATCGCATTAATTAATCTAATTTAATATAATGTACCTATTACTTGTGAGATACATATGTTTTCATGCGATGGTCAAGTCAATCTTTTTATTTATTTAAAGCAAAAAAATATATTGATAATGAACATTGACTCGGTATTACATGAATCTCAATACTTTTTACAGTAGTAGAACTGATTTGCGAGACTTGGGGGTTTTAAACAGTTTTGTTTTTGATGGGATTTGTTATTATAAGTATATTGGTATTTAAAAGTATCTGTGGTCTTATACCTATAAACACAAGTTGGTCAATCTTAACTTACTTTGGGATCAGATAGCATTGTACTAAAACATCCGTGAATATTTATTTATTTATTTATTATCATTTATTTCAGCAACCGACAGTGCACGCCCATGTTACTACAAAGGCGATGGTATCAACTCAAATTAGCCACCAGGGTGCGTTTCTACAAATTTTGGTCCATATACAGAGGTGCTGAAAAACGGATGCATTTGAGTGACCCATATAAGCCGACGCCATTGCAAGCTACGATTGCTAAACGGTTAGTCTATATCTATACTAATATTATAAAGAGGAAAGATTTGATTGTTTGTTTGCATCGAATAGACTCCGAAGTTTTACAGAGGGGCAGCCACGGCTTCTTTCTTGGTACCAAACACTACATTCGCGAATCCGACTCCCACTTGGCCGGTTTGGAAAACTATTTTTCGCAGGCGTCTTTCCTTTATGCATTTTTCATTTAAGCAAATGTAGAATACATTCATGTTTTCAGATACAAGCCATTGGTTGTCGCGCCGTTCATGCTATGGGAAGATTTGGTGAAAAATCACTTGGTTATACTACCTGAGGCATTTGTAAGTGTATTTTATCTATTTGGAACCCACTGACCAGCTTATAATGCACTACTTTTCCATATAAGTTTAGAAAGTGATCATGTGGTGGTCACCCATCTCAGGACCGGCCGTAGTAAAACTTGCTTACTGCGGTGATCGTTAACAAAACACTAAGTCCGCGGGCCACGAGCGATTCTGATTCAATTTAAAAATTTACTCACTAAATCACTTTTTAATAATCGAAGTATATTGACATTTTTTTAAAATCAAAATGTCTGAATTTTTCAGGAACTCAAAGGAAATATAACACCATCTGCGAAGAGCGACGGTAAGTTGTGTCCCTTCAACTTAGGTCCTTATTAGCATAGTAAAAGCAAGTATTAGAAGCACAAGTTAAAAATTAGTCGCGGCGACTCAAAGTTACCTAGATTGACAGCATATTTAATTAACTATAATAGTACTTACTTACATATTCATTACTCGTAGTTCTCGACTCTTCAACTCAGGATATTTTATAGAAATTGACTACTCATCTGTCGGTTGGGTAGTCAATAGCAAAGAATTTAATAATAACTAGCTGATGCCCGCAGCTTCGCCCGCGATGGCGCTGTATGTGAAATTTTGCTGAATTTTCTTTGCTATAAACCTCACGGAGCCCGAGACCTTTCCAACGAATGCAAAACCGTGGAAATCGGTTCGTGCGTTCTAAAGTTATAGCGTCAGGAAGGAAAACCCGACTTATTTTTATATAATAGATAGTCAAAAGTCATTTATGCTACCGCAATATCAATTTCTATTTCGATCTGAAAACTAATTTGATCACTGTATAGAAAGAAAATATAATGTATCCATTATCTACAGATGTGTCTCCGGATGTGACGTGTGTAGAACCTTCCGTGGAAACCATAAACCTAGATGATTCTGATACGGAACTCGAATATAGAAGTGATAAAACAAAAAATGACCAACCAGTTATCAAAATTAAACAGGAACCGCAAGATGACGATGACAATGATGTATCTAAACCATATAAAAGCCGGCAAGAAAAGATCCTGCAATTTGCTGAAGCAGTAATGGAAGCAACTGCCAATGAGCTTGATGAAATGGAGCTTTCTAACGACATAGACAATTTCCTATCACCTGATCCTGAAAAGGTTCAAAGTCCTCTAAATGAACAGGACAAAACAGATGAAGCATCAGATGCTGTTGAACCACAGCCATTGACAGCAGTTGAGACAGATATCACTCCACTTGAAATAGAAAACAATACAGACGCCACAGTTACTTCAAAAGACGATAGTATAACTGTTATTGAAGAAACAAATACAAACACTAGTAATATTACTTCTCCAGCACAAGATACGACTAAAGATGTATGTGTTGAAAAAGCCGTAAATGACAATGAAAGTATTGTGGCTCCTGTACTTGACGATGATATCGAATTCATATCTGCAACAGAGCCTGTTGTTGATGTTGATTCGGTAGAAGATATAAGTACAGTAGAAGATATAAGTGCAGTAGATAATGACGTCGAAGTTTTAAAAGAGCCGGAACCTGTGCTACCACAAATAACCAGTGTTTTTGGCGGTGTCGATGTTGACTCAAATGAGTCTTTAACCAAAATTGGCCTTCTAACCGCACAAATAACAAACAATTCAAACATTATACTCGATACTACGCCACAGTTAGTTGTAGCAAATGATGCGGCTATAGAACTATGCAACGATTCTTCAGATATCCCGAACAAAGATGTGTTGCCTGATGATACTCATGTCAGTAAGTCAAATTGCGAAATGGATGAAAAAATAAGTAAAGACACTTGGTTTGGTGAATTGTCCAATGATATTGATTTTGCTGATGACGGCATACAAATTATAGAAGACGATTATGTTGAAGATGAAGTTCCATACCCAATGCCAATTGATACAAAACGTAAGTTCTTTTTCTTAAATATTTTTCTTCTACCGCATAAAGTAAACGTACGTAACTAAATTAAGCTAATATTTAGTTACGTACGTTTACGTTCGTATCTATACAACTGATAACCATAAACATATCATTTGAGACCATACCCCAAAAGTGGCCTAACTCTCAATTTATTTCCTTGACAAAAAATGGCCTGGCCAGCTTGGTTTTCTTTCAATTTTCAACCGAAATAAAGGAGAGGAAAAATAAGTTTGCAATGCTACCCGCTAAAGGATGTAGATAATGTTGGTTTTGTAATTTTTTTTTTGCACCTGAACCTAAAGCTTAGAACCTGGACTTTAACTATGCGACTGCTGTTTCTCAGGCCTCTGGTTCGATTCCCGGGTCGGATGTAATTTTTTTGTATAATTTGCATATGCTTTACAAAAGAAAAGTATACAAAAGTATTCCATCAGAGAATACTTACTAAGATCTGCTTCATTTGATCTACATGGAATTGTCGGAATAATAGAAATTTGATCACCAATATTTCGTTTATTTACTAGAGATATATTGACACACAAAATATATTATACTAGCGGCCCGCTCCGGCTTCGCACGGGTATACAGTATTTCTCCACTATTTAATGGATGTTATTATACATATAAACCTTGCTCTTCAATCACTCTATCTATTATCAAAAACCGCATCGAAATCCGTTGCGTAGTTTTAAAGATTTAAGCATACATAGGGATATAGGGACACAGAAAGCGACTTTGTTTTATACTATGTAGTGATAATACTTAAATAAAACAAAATTAGAGGATTTATTTATTTAAACACAAATTACACACCGATAGTCGTGATTGTTCTGGTCATCCATCCTTTTAGCCTATTCCAGATTCTAGATCTGTCCCAGTACCAAATTTCAGCCAATTCCGTTCACTCGTTAGACCGTGTCTTTGACGCTCTAACGACTAACGAACATTTAGACGTTTAAGATCCAGTAATCTGCACTTCAACACCCACAATCTTTCACATTTATAATATTAGTAAGATAACACGAATATTCATTTTACAATATCTCTGTCTACCTTTAATTACAGGTATCAAAACTGAAGTAAAAAATGAGAATTATGAAATAGGTGGTGAACAGAATAAAGAAGACAAAGAAGGTATAGTATATATAGAAGATGAAGAAGAAACAGTAATAGATGAAAAATTACTTTTAGTGGCAGAAGTGAAGGTTTTAAAATTAGACGATATGGGCATACTGCCTATAGATTTACTGAATCACATTGATAATAAAAGCTTAATAGAAGTTATTGCTTCGAAAAATAGACCTATTAGAAAAGTAACTGCCTCAGTAAACATAAAACAAGAATTGGATAGTGATGTACCATTAAAGCCATTTACACAAGATAATAATTCATCTATAAATATGGAAATCAACCAGCCATTCACTATAAAAGAGGAAACAGATCTATCAGGATTAGGTAGTGATGTACCTTTAAATGTAAAAATCAAGCCGCCATTGACTATAACACAAGAAAATAATGTATCAATTAATACAGAAATCAACCAGCCAGTCACCATTAAAGAGGAGATAGATCGACCAGAATCTAGCGATGAGGATGTTATTGATGACTCCAAAAAAGTAAAATTATCTAGCCGTTTGCTTTCTAAACCGCGTAATCGCACATACCATCCTATACAGCTATGCAAGAATCCTGATTTCAATACAAGACTTAAGAAGTTAAATGTAGGATTTTTTAGTTCGGCCCGTAACATATTATTGTTAAAATCTTGCCAACCCCTAAGCATAGATGTAAGCAAATCCTTTGAAAATAAACTCGTGAATGGGACAATGTATTTGTTAAGAAGTGATAAAGATGACATTAAATTAGATACGCAACCCAAAGAGTACAGTCATAACGTTTCTGTTATGCCATCAGCCATGATCGTTCAAAGTCTTATAGACAATACTCAAGGCGACATACCACCAGCTTCATATAGTCCAATTCCGTTTCAACCCAACCAACTTCCTTCGAACTGTCAAAGGAATAAAGTTATAAACTTGCCAGATATATCTGAGATTCGGAGAATAAATCAAAAGCTTTTAACAGCTGAAGTGACGCCACTGCGATCCAAAAATGATCCTAAACAAGTACCTGTATCACTTGTTACAACTGCCAGAGGTGGTAGACCTATTCCAGGTCCCGCTAGTAGAAAAAAAACACTGTACCCAACAGTAGTTGATATTACCAAAACAGTTAACAAAGACAAAGACGACTTACCAACAAAAAATTCAGCAATAACTAAAGATAATTTTAAACCAAAACTTAAGGCAACTCCAATGTGGTTGCCGAAATACAAAGCCCAAAAATCATGGTTTAGTGTTAGAAACGGTGATTATTCAGACGACACACTTTTAGCATTAGATACTCTTAACAAAATGTTGTTTCTGATATCAGAAGACGATGCAACCCCACAGTGTCAACCTGTCAGCAGTGGTAAAGGTAAAAAGAAGAAAAGTAATCAGAATAAAGGGTCAGAATCGACACGTCAAGCTAATCAGAATAAAGAAACGGAATCGACATCGTCTTCAGTTGCGGAAACTTCACGAAAAGACGATGGCAATGATGATGTGCAAATTGTCAGTGAAACGAATGTCGAGGATAATACAGCTAAAAAAAGTAAAAGAAGCAGAAAAGCAAAAGCAAAACCGTCAAAAGTAATGTATTGTTGTTGGGCTCGAGAAAGAATTTGTCAGCTTCTCTTTTCAAAGAAGTTAATATCGAAACATAACTGTCCATTTCCATTATGTTTGTGTTGCTGTAAAAGTATCCTGATAGAGTACATTAAGAAAAGAGATAAACAGGCTACAAAAACCGCAAACAAGCAAGCGTTGGAACGTTCTACCTCTAAAACAGAAGAAAACAGTTCCGAAGATGTTGCTATTATCGATGATAATGACGTCCAAGATGTGGTAGAAATTATTCCAGTCAGTGCCACAATAACTGATATTTCTGCTGCCGATACTATGTCCGGCAAAGAAACTGTAATGTCCACTATTGATACTGCAATTAACACTGTTGTGGAAATGTCTGTGACTGAAAATGAAAATAATGATCCCGAAACGTCTACTAAAGATTCAGATACTAATAATCCCGAAACGTCTACTAAAGATTCAGATACTAATATTACTACTCGCGAAGTTGCAGTGAATACGAATGAAGACATACCCACTAATGAAATCACAGTTAATACAGATACTGAAATAGTTGCCAATAAATCTCCAGTTGACACTGTTTGCAGTGATGATCCTAACCGAGCCACAGACTGTCAAATAAGTGACACTTTAGACGATACGACTATAGGAGCGGACATATATGTCACGACTTCTAATGATAAAAGTTTGACTCAGAATTATCCAATTAAAGTAACATCCGAGTCCCGTCCCTCTCATAAAACATACCCGGCTATAAAGCCAACACCACGTATTCGAATAAAGTCTTCAACAAATAAACATGATATTTTAGAAGCAAAAAGACTACAATTAAATGAACCGTCAACAAGTGGGCCAAGAAAAGTTCTCTTTACAAACCCTTCAAAAAATATGCATCAAGAAATTGCTCAAAATTCACAAAATGCAAGTTTTATTGACGCTACTGGAGAATCAAATACAACTAAAGCTGGTTTTAATCAAAAAATGTTATATTTAAATAGCAAGCAAATTTCAGAGCTGCCTAATGATAACCCTATATGTTTAGGTAAAAACAAAATTTTACTTACTACGGCGATATTTCCACCAAATTTTAAAGCATTTGAAGCATTTCAAGCTAACATAAGACAAACCTTAGCTTTGCCTAAGGGCATACAATTAATATTACTTCCATCTGGGCGATTAACGTACTTACGAGATAGAAAAAAGTTTGTGAGTGCTGAGTTTATGGCAACATTACCAAAGCTCATTGAGGCAATACAGCAACAAATAAATGGAAATATTGAAACGCCTACGAATAACCACTTACAATCAGAGGTTATTGATCTTTCAGACGATGAAACTCAAAATGTTATTGTAAATACTGAACAAACTGTAAATGTAGAAACAGACAAGTGTCATACGAATAGTACTGTTGACGCTTTTATATCTGAAACGGCTTCAGTTAGTCCAGAAGAATCCACAACTGCTGCTGTTGATGTAGTAGAATCCACAACTGCTGCTGTTGATGTAGAAGAATCCACAACTGCTGCTGTTGATGTAGAAGAATCTACAACTGCTGTTGTTGATGTAGAAGAATCCACAACTGCTGCTGTTGATGTAGAGGAATCCACAACTGCAACAGTTATTCTAAAAGATGCCTCAAGTGTATTAGATGTAAATATTACTGAATTGAATGCAGCACTTCATACCTCTCATACAGTTCACCCCAAAGAAAGCAACACTGTAGATGATGTGATAACAACATCAGTTGCAAATAATGTGGAATCAGTTACATCTGACGTGAATACCGTGGAAAAAAATAGCGGCAAATGTAATAATATTCTTTCAGACTTAATGGCTATGTCTGGTATTGATGCCACCGACGTCACGACTACACAGGAATCTTCTCAAGTTGAAACCACACCCACCTACCCACTAACATCGACCGAGGAAAGTATAGTTCCTATGTTACCACCGATGAATACTATATTACCCCAAAATAATTCGGTCCCACTTGTACCTAAAGGAAAAGGTAAGAACATGTTGTCTCAGCTTACTCCAATTACGTCATTGTCTGAGCTTAAATATGCTTGTGCACAGAGTAGTACATTCTTTAAATTAGATCTAAATACGAGATTATTGTTACCTATAAATGTTTGTATGAAGAAATTTACGGAGATTCCACGTCTAGCTAAAACTCCACCTAAAAAATCTGAAACAACTGAAACACTGATTGATTTAACAGAGGATGATGTTTCCGTTGCCACTGACGTACCCCTAGGGGACCCCAAATCTCTATTAGTAACTAATCAGCAAGATGAATTTAATATTGATAATGTTGAAGCCAACATCACATATGACGTAGATACATACTTTGAGTTTTCAAAGTCAAGTAGTCAAAGTGATGTGAATACTGGTCATGAAGTAGATCCGAATGTTGATGGTTATAATATAAGTAAGGATGGACGAGTGAGACCGTTAAAACTGTTTAAGTCGTTAGGAGCTCATTCTGATCTGCCTGTTTCTAAAGCAAAAGGAGATAAACGCCCAAATATTTTAGTGCGTAAGTTAAATGAGATCAACAAACGGCTAATCAGAGCTCGAATAGAAGAAGAATCGATTCGTCGTAAGTTGAAAAGGAAACAAGATTTCAAATCCCAGAGTGCGGTAGAAAGAATACAGTCACCGAAAGCAATTTCATCAGATGACTCATCCGATGAAGAACCGTTGGCTAAAAAGGCTACAAAAATGAGAGCTTTAGAAAATATTGGAGAAGTAACGGAAAACATAAATGAAAAACATGATGAAGTGGTTTCCCTGAATAATGTTCTGCTTAATAATGAAAACAATAGTTCGTTTGATAATGAAATAGAATGTATTGATGACTTACCGGATACAGTTGATGAACAATTGCTGGATGCAGGTAATAAGCGATTAATCAGTGATTCAAATATAAACGAACCAATGGACGAAGATGAAGATAATATGACTTTAGAGTACCTGGATGAGACAGTGTTATCTGAAGCCGAACCAGATGATGATTGCATTCTAGGCGTTTAGAACTTCAACTGCATACAATCACAGCAATCTCAATGTGTATTATAGATTAGAGCATTAGGGCCAATTGATATTTTATGTAAAATGTACTTGGTATGTTACCATCAAATTCAAAACATTCATAAACAGTCCCATTTACGGGCGTATGTCAAGGAAATTGCATGATTTAACTATCGCGAACATCGAGCAACACGGCTGATGGGGAGGAGGCAAAGAGCAACGCAATCGCTACAAGGGGAGTAGACGTAGCATGTTTGCTCTATACTTATCAGTTACGAGGGGAAATCGTATTCATAAACACCACTACAAAAGCAATCGGCTGTCACTATGGAACTTGCACAAAACAATGAAAACAAAACATTCATAATTTCAAACACACATATTTATTGTGTGTAAGCGTATTCTTTTTGGAGTAGATAGTACACGTTGACAGAACCGAAAGTCTCCATAATGGCGCCTCGCCTTGCCATAAAAGTCATAGATTGTGTTGTTCAATGACCGCGAACGAAAAAGAAACACATTAATAATAGAAATACTCTTTTGGTGCCGTTTGTGGGAGGGCTTCTGATTTACACCTTACAATACCATACCATTATCATTTAAGAGTGTGTGCATGAAAATGGCTGGAACGTTTGATATTTTAATGTTATAACTTTTAGGTACACATGTAAAGTACGGGTTGTTATGTCAAAAGGCAGTCAAAATTAAGCTATAAGATTGGTTTTATTGTAAATATTTAAGGCTTACTTTTTAAATAACTTATACCTAATATGTTGTTTGAGATGTGTATATAGAAAATTACAGACAAAGAATAAGAAGTTTTTATTTTTTAATTTACTACATATACCTAAGTGCTATAGCAAGTACCTGAAGTACCTACCTATTATAGCATAACCAACGACCAATCCTAACTGCATTGCATTGTCAAGTCTGTAATATGGGTACTTCTACTTTGCCCCACCAGTAGATAAAAGTTTATACTAATGCATGCATACATCTATTGTGACAAGTTTTCTCTGACAAAACTAAACTTTTTGCACAACAACTTGATAAAATAATAACGTTAAAAAAGATTAAACGTTTATAGGTAACTGTGGTAGGCTAGCTTTATTAGCTGTAATCCTCATATTTGAAATCTCAATGAAATCGAATTTTGACAACGCTAATAAATAGTCATACATGTAAAAAAAATAATCTCGTTATAGTTTCGGCGTTATAGCTATAGGTTAGTAAGGATTATGGCTTGAACGTCAAGCTATAATTCTCATCTCTGGTGCAAGCAAACGGTAAATACAAATACAAATTCAGTCATGAAATGGTCGTAACGACCTGCCAAAATTCAGAAATAGTCCATAAAAGGTTACAGGGATATGAAGGTACCCTGATGAGGATTATGGCTGGAACATTTGAAAGCTTCGAATTTCTCCGGAACGCTTGCGATTTTCGGTTTAAAGTTTGTGCCAAAAAATGGTCATGAAATAGTCGTATGAAGCGGTAATAAATTTGAGCTGATTTAATTTGAAAATAAAAAGGTTTTATTTTCCCTACATTTCTATGGATGTACAGTCGCGTACAAACTTTGTAACTTCAAATGATCTAGAGGACGTCACGCGGTTTTATCCGCGTAGTTCCCGTTCCCGTGGGAATACGGGAATAAAATATTGCCTATGTTCACCGGAAAGAGTGTAGCTAATGACAATATTATTGACAGTGCTAATCCGCTTTATTATCTAACACATGAGGGGTTGACCTAAGTTACCATGTAGTTTAACATTTAGGTACCGAGTCCTAATCGGGTTCTTTTTGGTCGAATCTTGACATAATTTATTATACCTACTGTGATATACCTATACCTAATATAATTATTTTTATTGGTAATAGATTAGTACATCCTAGAGCACTAACACAACCTTGGCTTAACAAGATGTGGGAAGATAAAGTAAGTACCTCTTTTCGAAAAGTTCCGTACGAAAATTGGCGAGTTTAAAAGCCAGTGAGTGATTTACAATGGGATTGTTAAAAGCCACGACTAAATAATAGTATAGATGGGCCCATCCATACATTCGTTTTGAAGACGTTATAATAAGCTCATGCGCTCATTCGGTCAACTCGGTCGTTGTCGGTGTTATTGTTCCGAAGTTGAAACACGTGTGACAAGATGAGATATTTTACGCAAGATGCCTTCCTGTGCGTTTCCGAAGTATAAAAACCCTACCCTAAATTGGAAAAAAGGATGTATGTGTGCATGTCGTGTCGATGCTGAAAGAAAGAAAGAAAGAAAAGAAAGAAAAAGAAATTTATTTCACATAGGCATATACAGATGCTCTTGTAAAACGTCCAGGATATAAATCAAAATCTACCACCAGTTCACAACGCGACCCACCTGAGAAGATGGCAAGAAACTCAGCGGGTTATTCTTTATAGAGCTCTATTTACAAAATGAATCTAAAAACCACACACAACCAAAACAATGTTTTGAGAATCCAGTAGAGCAGGTCGTTTCCAGGCTTCTCCATCCAACAAATAATCACCAATTGTATAGTAGCCCCTGCAGTAAAATTTACTTTTTACAACCTTTTTAAATTTATTAAGGGACATACTTTTAATTTCGTCTGGTAGCCTGTTGTAAAAGCGTATAGGTACAGTTACCCATGAAAGAATTGCTGCAATATCTTTGTATGTGAATTAATCTCACTTTTAAGTTCGTAATGTATGACGTGGCCGTCTATACTATTACTTGGTTGAAGGTTAAAAGCAGAAAGCAGATTGTAAATAAAAAAAAATACAGACGAATTGAGAACCTCCTCCTTTTTTGGAAGTCGGTTAAAAAAGCCCGATGACACAAGCTGCTCGCGAGCTTTAACTCGCTCCGTTGATTCGTATCATCAGTCTGACTAAAGGGCTCCCGACACGATCATGCCTTGCAGTTGTCATGCACGTTAAATATCATGTGTACATGTAGGTACGTCGATGCACACACACATGCAAAAAAATCACGCGCACTGAAGCAACTTCCATTCATATTTTAACGAGCATGACAATTGCCAATTGATCGTGTCGTCGGGACCCCTAAACGTATAGTGTGTGACATAGACGACGGACGCTTTTAATTCATTTAAGGCCGCGTGGGTCAGATTTTGAGTTTTTTGAAACAATCCTAGTCAAAAAGTAAAGGGTTTTTAAATCTGAAAAATATATATATAATAGTTAAGGATATAAGCTAAACATATTCCGAGCCCGTTACACGATCCAATAAATTTCACTAGATAGAAAAAAATCCCAAAGTTGACTCTCTCAGAAAAGTTTTTTCAATACTGTGGCTAAACTATTAACATTTTATATATTTTTTTTACACTCAATTAAAGATATTAAGTTTTTATACACATTTTCCAAGCGTTTTTCTATAAACAACTATTTACATAGTTATCATGTACGAATATCTACCAAACGCAACAGAATTGCGCTGCTGACGGCCGATCAGTCTCGCCCTGGCGCTTGTGGAGGCAGGACCTGTGTCAGTTTTTTTCGCAACTATTTCGTAATTATTATGCCAAATTACGTTGAAATCGCGCCACAGTATAAAAATATCAGTAATGGGCAAAATGTAATTAGATTAACCGTTACAAATACATACGCGACTCATGGTAAAAATGTGGTGATCTTTTACTTTTTAAGTGTTTTCACGACATGGTAACCAGCTACCTAATGCATTAAAATGTCTACGAATTACATGATAATTTCGCAATCCAACATGGCGGCCACGCCGTAATCACAAAATTTCATGATGGGTATCGTTTAAGGGGTTTTTTGGTATGCTGAGTACGAAGTACGTCATAATTTTGCAATCCAAAATGGCCGCCACGCCGTAATCACAAAATTTCATGATGGGTATCGTTTACGGGGTTTCTTGGTATGCTGAGTACGAATCACGTGATAATTTTGCAATCGAATATAGCCGCCGCGCCGTAATCACAAAATTTCATGATGGGTATCGTTTAAGGGGTTTTTTGGTATGCTGAGTACGAATCGCGTACTAATTTTGCAATACAAGATGGCAGCCGCGCCGTAATCACAAAATTTCATGATGGGTATCGTTTAAGGGGTTTTTTGGTATGCTGAGTACGAATCACGTGATAATTTTGCAATCCAATATGCCCGCCGCGCCGTAATCACAAAATTTTATGATTGGTATCGTAAATGGTAGTATCGTAAATCATACGTACCAGACTGTAGTGTAAAAGAGATAGAGACACATGTTCCATTCTTCGTTCTAACATTTGTGTGTGGTTGGATTGCATGGAACGACACAGACTAAAAAAACTTGTTCGGTTTACTGTGAGTTAGTTAACCGCGTGCCAATTTGCAACTGTGCAAGACGTGGTCAGAGTTAAGAAGTTATTTATTTAACTCAGAGCTTACTAACTCTATATTTATATATTTAACTCGACTCTCCGCGCAAGTGGGCCTAAATAGCTTAGGCGGCCAAATTGAATTCCAAAATGATCATGTTATTCGTACTCAGCATTCGAAAAAACCCATTAAACGATATTCATTACGAAATTATGTGATTACGGCGCAGTGGCCATTTTGGATTGCAAAATTATCATGTGATTCGTCCTCAGCATACCAAAAAACCCCTTAAACGATAACCATCATGGATTTTTGCAATTACGGCGCTGCGGCCATATTGCATTTCAAAATTATCACAGGATTCGTACTCAGCATACCAATACACCCCTTAAACGATACCCATCATGAAATTTTGTGATTACGGCGCGGCGCCCATATTGGATTGCAAAATTATCATGTGATTCGTACTCAGCATACCAAAAACCCCTTAAACGATACCCATTATGAAATTTTGTGATCACACCGCGGTGGCCATATTGGATTGCAAAATCATCATGTGATTCATACTTAGCATACCAAGAATTCCCTTAAACTATACCCATCATGAAATTTTGTGATCACACCGCGGTGGCCATATTGGATTGCAAAATTAGTACGTAATTCGTACTCAGCATACCAAAAAACCCTTTAAACGATACCCATCATGAATTTTTGTGCACTGCGGCCGCCATTTTGGATTGCAAAATTATCACGTGATTCGTACTCAGCATACCAAGAAACCCCTTAAACGATACCCATCGTGAAATTTTGTGATTACGGCGCGGCGCCCATATTGGATTGCAAAATTATCATGTGATTCGTACTCAGCATACCAAAAAACCCCTAAAGTAATACCCATCATGAAATTTTGTGATCACACCGCGGTGGCCATATTGGATTGCAAAATTATCATGTGATTCATACTTAGCATACCAAGAATTCCCTTAAACTATACCCATCATGAAATTGTGTGATTACGGCGCGGTGACCATATTGGATTGCAAAATTAGTACCTAATTCGTACTCAGCATACCAAAAAACCCTTTAAACGATACCCATCATGAATTTATGTGATTACACCGCGGCCGCCATTTTGGATTGCAAAATTATCACGTGATTCGTACTCAGCATACCAAGAAACCCCTTAAACGATACCCATCATGAAATTTTGTGATTACGGCGCGGCGCCCATATTGGATTGCAAAATTATCACGTGATTCGTACTCAGCATACCAAGAAACCCCTTAAACGATACCCATCATGAAATTTTGTGATTACGGCGCGGCGCCCATATTGGATTGCAAAATTATCGTGTGATTCGTACTCAGCATACCAAAAAACCCCTTAAACGATACCCATCATGAAATTTTGTGATCACACCGCGGTGGCCATATTGGATTGCAAAATTATCATGTGATTCGTACTCAGCATACCAAAAAACCCCTTAAACGATACCCATCATGAAATTTTGTGATCACACCGCGGTGGCCATATTGGATTGCAAAATTATCATGTGATTCATACTTAGCATACCACGAATTCCCTTAAACTCTACCCATCATGAAATTGTGTGATTACGGCGCGGTGGCCATATTGGATTGCAAAATTAGTACGTAATTCGTACTCAGCATACCAAAAAACCCTTTAAACGATACCCATCATGAATTTTTGTAATTACACCGCGGCCGCCATTTTGGATTGCAAAATTATCACGTGATTCGTACTCAGCATACCAAGAAACCCCTTAAACGATACCCATTATGAAATTTTGTGATTACGGCGCGGCGCCCATATTGGATTGCAAAATTATCACGTGATTCGTACTCAGCATACCAAGAAACCCCATAAACGATACCCATCATGACATTTTGTGATTACGGCGCAGCGTCCATATTGGATTGCAAAATTAGTACGTGATTCGTACTCAGCATACCAAAAAACCCTTTAAACGACACTCATCATGAAATTTTGTGATTACACCGCGGCGGCCATTTTGGATTGCACAATGATCCCGTGATTCATACTTAGCATACCAACTTTAGAAAACTTTAGAAATTTTTATGACCAGCTATTATGTAATTTACATTTTTTACGCAACTGTAGCAAACGTACGCAACGGAAACTCTCAAAAGAAATGAAATATCCTAGTTGTCGAAAAATGTTTCGTTGCTGCTAAGCTCTTATTCGCCTTAGTGTGATGTTATATATTTTGGGATTTTTCAAAAATGGACATTCTGTTAAGAAACTCTTGAAATTCAACTAGCAGTCTCTTAGACTCTAGAGTTAGAACAACTAAACAAACAAACAAACTCTTTAGCTTAAAAATAATAGTATAATATACATAAATTATTTACGATTAACTCATTTATTTTTATTTACGAAACTAATAAATCACTACACTTAATAAAGTTAGATGCATTTACTACGTCAAACAAAGTTAGCATGCTGTTTCTTTCTACTCTACTGTATACTGTGGCATGAAAGTTGACTGCCGCTGCCGGCGCGCGGTGTGTCTTGCGCCCGGGGCGAGGGGAGCGCCAAATGCCTACTTGTGCGGGTTAACCGCCCCTTAATAATTTATTATTGCTGGCTACTGTAGGTACAGCACAGTACCTACCTACTACTTACTATACATTATCATTTCTGAGGGCCTAAAAAGGCCACATTGTATGTTTCATGTTATGAAACGTAAAATGATTGCTATGCTTTGTATGTTCCGTATTTCAAATTATATGAATTGTGTGTTTCATATAATGAAACATACAATGTTGCCTTTTTAGGCCCGCTGGTTATCTAATTCTTTATTACTAGCTTCAATATTATTGGAAAATATCTCATCATGCTCTATAGTTGTAATTGTGTTACTTATTGATTTTTTACTTCCTACCAATATCTACCTATCAGAAATTGAGACGGAATGTTTATAGTAGACAAATAGCGGCATGTACCTAAGATGTACAATTTACCTACCGTCGATCGTGGCATCTTTACTTTTCGTGAGCATCTTTACTTAAGCATACCCTGTACTAGTTTACATTCAATATTTTTTTTATCTGTGACAGTTAGCACAAATTTACGCTTAGGGCGAGCGCCCACCGCTTTGCGTTCCGGTGCGTTGCGTTTGCCGCAAATCTGTAACACATAGAGATTCATAGAAGTGCGCACACTGCTGTTATAAAATCGTACGACTGCCGCAAATTTTTGCGGCGGCTGGCTGCGGCGACTTTTTTTTTTTAATAATTGGCTTTGACGTAGCAATGTCCATGTCTGCAAACAGTATAGTTAGTTAGTTTAATTTGATTTCAAGGATTTTATATTACAAATACTTATACAGCGAGGAAATTATTTTATATGATTGGTAAGTTTAGAAAAAAAATGTATATCAACTATGAAAATTATTTTTATTATAATTAAAACTTTTTTAACCAGCTTTTAGTTAACTTGCTATGTATGTGTGTAGGTATGTAGGGTACAAATTTTGCAAGTAAGATTTGACCCACTTCTCATGCTCCGAATGAGCTGAAATTTAAAATACATCTGTAGTTTTGGGGAGAGTACAATATGATGGTATTTTAGACCTGGTGTAAAGGCGAACCCTGAAGGTCGCCATAGTACCAACTTCTCAACGAAACAAGATAATCCCATAGCGTTTTGACGTTTAGACAGGTGTATTTGTGTACTTGGCAAATAAATCATAGGGGTCATCTGGTGAAGGTCGCCATACTAATTAAAAAAGATAAACCCATAGCGTTTGGGCTTTTGAATGGTCTAGATGCGTACATGGCAAAAAGATCACGAAGGATAGTAAACCAAGTGTGATGATGGAGCCAAGTCAAAGTGAAGGTCATTAAAATAACTATATATATAGACATATAAGTGTTTGGGCTCTATAGAATGGTCTTGATGCGTACATGGCAAAAACATCATATTTAGTAAACCAAGTCCAATGATGGAGCCAAGTCCTGGTGAAGTTCACCATACTATATATAAAAATAAATCCGCAGTGTTTGGGGTCTTTAGAATCGTGTTGATGCGTACAAGGCAAAATATAAAAATTGGTAAACCAAGTCTGATGATGGCGCCAAGTCCTGATGAAGGTCACAATAGTAATTAAAAAAGATAAGCGGTATTTGGGCTTTAGAATGGTCGTACGGAACGGAACCGCCTGTGCGCGGGTCCGACTCACACTTAGCTGGTTTTAATTTTTTAAAATACTACTAAAATGGCAGACAAGCATATAGATGTAGCGGAAATTTACAGGTGAAGGTTGATAGATAATGGATGATCATCTGATGGGTCATCTGATGGGTGACGGGTGATGGGTAATGGACGATGGCTAATGGGTCATTTAAGAGTTTTTTCGTATGCTGAGTACCAATGACGAACATAATAATTTGTAATCCAATATGGCCGCCGCGCCGTAATTACAAAATTTCATGATGGGCATCGTTTTAGGGGTTTTTCGTATGCTGAGTACGAATTTAATGATAATTTTGCAGTCCAATATGGCCGCTGCGCCGTAATCACAAAACTTCATGATGGGTATCGTTTAAGGGGTTTTTTGGTATGCCGACTACGAATCACATGATAATTTTGCAATCCAATATGGTCAGCGTAACGTAATCACAAAATTTCATGATGGGTATCGTTTAAGGGGTTTTTTGGTATGCTAATTACAAATTAAATGGTAATTTAGCGATCCAATATGGCCGCCGCGCAGTATAATAACAAAATTTCATGATGCATATCGTTTTTGGGGTTTTTTAGTATGCTGAGTACGAATTACATGATAATTTTGCAGTCCAATATGGCCGCTGCGCCTTAATCACAAAACTTCATGATGGGTATCGTTTAAGGGGTTTTTTGGTATGCTATGTACGAATCACATGTCAATTTTGCAATCCAATATGGCCGCTGCGCCGTAATCTCAAAATTTCATGATGGATATCGTTTAAGGGTTTTTTTGGTATGCTAATTACAAAATTAAATGGTAATTTAGCGAACTAATATGGCCGCTTTCGTAGCGTTGAAGGGGTTTTTCGTATGGTGAGCACGAATCAGATGATAATTTTGCAATCCAATATGGCCGCTGCGCCGTAATCACAAAACTTCATGATGGGTATCGTTTAAGGGGTTTTTTGGTATGCTGTGTACGAATCACGTGTCAATTTTGCAATCCAATATGGCCGCTGCGCCGTAATCACAAAAATTCATGATGGGTATCGTTTAAGGGGTTTTTTGGTATGCCGTGTACGAATCACAAGTCAATTTTGCAATCCAATGTGGCCGCTGCGCCGTAATCACAAAATTTCATGATGGGTATCGTTTAAGAGGTTTTTTGGTATGCCGTGTACGAATCACAAGTCAATTTTGCAATCCAATATGGCCGCTGCGCCGTAATCACAAAAATTCATGATGGGTTTCGTTTAAGGGATTTTTTGGTATGCCGTGTACGAATCACAAGTCAATTTTGCAATCCAATGTGGCCGCTGCGCCGTAATCACAAAAATTCATGATGGGTTTCGTTTAAGGGATTTTTTGGTATGCCGTGTACGAATCACAAGTCAATTTTGCAATCCAATGTGGCCGCTGCGCCGTAATCACAAAATTTCATGATGGGTATCGTATAAGGGGTTTTTTGGTGTGCTGTGTATGAATCACGTGTCAATTTTGCAATCCAAAATGGCCGCTGCGCCGTAATTACAAAAATTCATGATGGGTATCGTTTAAGAGGTTTTTTGGTATGCCGTGTACGAATCACAAGTAAATTTTGCAATCCAATATGGCCGCTGCGCCGTAATCACAAAAATTCATGATGGGTATCGTTTAAGGGGTTTTTTGGTATGCCGTGTACGAATCACAAGTCAATTTTGCAATCCAATATGGCCGCTGCGCCGTAATTACAAAATTTCATGATGGGTATCGTTTAAGGGGTTTTTGGTATGCTAATTACAAATTCAATGGTAATTTAGCTATCCAATATGGCCGCCGCGCCGTAATATAAAAAAAACATAATGGGTATCGTTTAAGGGTTTTTTCGTATGCTGAGTACGAATTACATAATAGTTTTGATATTCAAAAGTAGCCGACGCGCCGTAATTACAAAATTTCATGATGGTTATCGTTTAAGGCGAATTTCGAACAGTGGCCCCAGGGCCACATCTGGCCTTTGGATTGCTAGCGCACTGAGACTTATTGAGTTTTATAGTGTGACCTCTGAGATGTTTATTTGGGTTCACTCAATTGTGAACATATCCCGAAGGTCTTCTACATTGTAATGCTTATTTAGTATTTTGTAGGTCTCTATGAGGTCACCTCTATTCCTTCTCTGTTCCAATATTGATAAGTTTAGTTCTAAAAGGCGTCTGAACTTTTTCTAACATTAGAATATCTTTTTTGAAATATGGACTCCATATCTGGTCTTATAAGTCCCGGCGTCGTGGAAGATTGCGTATGTACATCCTGTACCCAAAAAGGGTGACAGGACCGACCCGGCCAATTACAGGCCTATAGCCGTCACCTCCCTTTTATCCAAGGTGATTGAGCGTGTTATTAATACACAGCTCCTGGGGTACCTTGAGGAACACGATCTGCTCAGTGACCGGCAGTACGGTTTCCGTCACGGTCGCTCGACGGGCGATCTTCTTGTGTACCTAACACACCGATGGGCGGCGGCTATCGAGAGTAAGGGTGAGGCTCTAGCAGTGAGTCTCGACATCTCTAAAGCCTTTGACCTGGTCTGGCACCGTGCTCTTCTTACGAAATTGCCCTCATTTGGACTACCCGAGAGATTATGTGGATGGGTGTCCAGCTTCTTGGCCGGTAGAAGCATCAGGGCCGTCGTTGACGGCAGCTGTTCAGACTGCATGGCCATAAATGCTGGAGTACCGCAAGGCTCAGTGTTGTCCCCTACTCTGTTTCTGCTGCATATCAATGACATGTTGTCTATTGACGGCATTCATTGTTATGCGGACGACAGTACGGGGGACACATGTTACACGGGCCGCCCCGGTATCTCTCGGGACACAGTGGAGGAAAATCGTGAACAGCTTGTGTCTGAAATCGAGGCTACTCTTACTAGAGTGTCCGATTGGGGTGGACAAAATCTTGTCCAGTTCAACCCTTCCAAGACACAAGCTTGTTTTTTCACCGCTAAGCAAACCCCAATTACTGTAGCGCCACAATTTCAGGGCACATCTCTTTCCATCTCCAAAAGTATAGGGATCCTTGGCGTTGACATCTCCAGTGACGTTCAGTTCTGTAGTCATTTGGAGGACAAGGCTAAGCTGGCGTCCAAGAAGGTGTGCTCAACAGGGCGCGGTGGTACTTCACTGCGGCGCAAACTCTGCTTCTCTATAAGTCGCATGTGCGGCCGCATATGGAGTACTGCTGTCACCTCTGGGCGGGAGCACCTGAATATCAGCTTCGTCCATTGGACTCGGTGCAAAGACGAGCTGTAAGAGTTGTCAACGATCCTGTACTTACAGCTGGTGTGGAACCTCTTCGCGACAGGAGAGGCTTTGCCTCCTTAAGCGTGTTCTACCGCCTGTACAATGGTATGTGCTCTGAGGAATTGTTTGATATGATGCCAACGGCTACGTTCTATCATCGCACCGCTCGCCACAGACAGGGAGTTCATCCTCACACTCTGCGTCCGGTGCGTTCCAGCACGGTTAGATCCGATAGGTGTTTTCTTCCGCGCACGCTTAGGTTGTGGAATGACCTCCCTGCCTCGGTTTTCCCAAACGCCTACAGTATGGGGTTCTTCAAAAGGGGTCTTAGAAGGTTTTTGCAGGGTCGGCAGCGCGAGTGTGGCACCTCAGGTGTTGCAAACGTTCATAGGCTGCGGTGACCACCGGTCTTTCTGGTGGGCCGTATGCTTGTCTGCCACCTTAGTGGTATAAAAAAAATGTAGATAAATAGGTCCCTGGTAATAACATAGAATGCTTTTCTAATCATGTATTATACTGAATTTGCCCTTTTAGTTATATTTATTATGTGTTCATCCCATTTCAGGTTGCTGGTTATTGTAACTCCAAGATCTCTCTGGGAGTTCACTGCTTGTAATGGTACAGACTCAATTGTTATGCTGACAGATTGTCCATGGTGGATGGAACTACGACTTACTGGCTATAAGAGCGGGAACCTTCCACAACAGAGTCTACAGACCATAGTTTTGGCTATGGTCAATAGTGCAATAGGTGGAACTCCGCCGCCTTGTTTTGTAAAGAGGTAATGTGTGCAAAAAAGGCGGAGATGGAACGGAAGAAAAATAATACTTTCTTATGCCACAAAAGACGTACGGGGTGCCGAAAATACCATTTCAATCTTCATTTTCTGACAATCATAACCTGGGAGGTGACAATACGTGCGAACTATTATCTAAGCAGAGCTCGATTCAAGTTGGTTATTTCGTTATATTTTAGAATATGTACTTGAATTACCCGTAAGCAATGGTAATGGGTCACCAAGGGTTGGCGACCAGAGCTAGTTAGGGCCCTTGAATATCCATTTCAGGGTTCACGTGGTTTCCTGGCTACATACGATTGTATGTAGAATAAAAAGAATCTTAGTTCGACATGAACATCTTGGCGATGTCTCGGGTGGGTTAAGCTTATGATCAGACATTAGTGGAAACTTGCATATCAGATTGCAAGTTAAGGATTTTTTCTTAAGTTTTTCTAGAATCTGTGCAAAGTAGTCACCTTCTATTGATTTTGTGTAATAAATAACGGAAGATTTTTCTACAGAAACGCGAAATATACCTAATAGATATTAACAAATATACTAAATATGTGTTCTTCATACACGGCATAATATATTCAAGGCATATCAAAAAAATTAATTACACTGTAAAGGTTGAAAAAAAATTTGCACCAGCAATTCTGAAAATCATCGCGGGTGCAACCAACCCCTATTCATTTAACATTAATTTCCATTTTAATAACATTATACTTTAAGAAAAGATTGATTTATGTCAGCCTTAAATATCTATTTATTTTCAGACGTTTAAAAACGTTAGACCTTTATTTCGGTGTAATAGACAAAATTTTATCTTTTTCATTGCGGGTGCAACAAAGAAGTACACTGTTTCTTGCGGTCTGCAACAAAGTAATAACCTGTTTCTTGCGGTCAATGATGCTTACAAAATGAAAACATACTTAAATTTATTGACAAATATGAGATAAGAAAATACTGCCAGTACATGTTTAATAATCTCGATACTCATGATGAAGTTTTATAATTACGGCGCGGCGGCCATTTCGGATTGCTAGATTATCATCAAAGTACTCAGCATACGGAAATACCCCTTAAACGATACCCATAACGAAATTTTGTTATTACGGCGCGGCGGCCATGTTGGATTGCTAAATTCTCATGTGATTCTTACTCAGCATACCAAAAAACCCCTTAAACGATTTACAGAATGAAATTTTGTAATTACGGCGAGGCGGCCATTTTGGATTGCTAAATCATCATGTAATTCGTACTCAGCGTATGAAAATATCCCTTAAACGATACCCATCATGAAGTTTTGTGATACCGGCACGGTGACCATATAGGATTGCAAAATTATCATGTGATTCGTAGTCGGCATACCAAAACACCCCTTAAACGATACCCATCATGAAATTTGGTAATTACGGCGCGGCGGCCATTTTGGATTGCTAAATTATCAAGTGATTCGTACTCAGCATACCAAAAAACCCCTTAAACGATACACATCATGAAATTTTGTTATTACGGCGCGGTGGCCATTTTGGATTGCTGAATTATCAAGTGATTTGTACTCAGCATACGAAAATACCCCCTAAACGATACCCATCATGAAATTTTGTGTTAACGGCACGCTGACCATATTGGATTGCAACATGTGATTCGTAGTCAGCATACCAAAAAACCACTTAAACGATACCCATCATGAAATTTGGTAATTACGGCGCGGCGGCCATTTTGGATTGCTAAATTATCAAGTGATTCGTACTCAGCATACGAAAATACCCCTTAAACGATACCCATCATAAAATTTTGTGTTCACGGCACGGTGACCATATTGGATGGCTAAATTATTATGTGATTCGTACTCAGCATACCAAAAAACCCCTTAAACGATACCCATCATGAAATTTGGTAATTACGGCGCGGCGGCCATTTTGGATTGCTAAATCATCAAGTGATTCGTACTCAGCATACCAAAAAACCCCTTAAACGATACCCATCATGAAATTTGGTAATAACGGCGCGGCGGCCATTTTGGATTGCTGAATTATCAAGTGATTTGTACTCAGCATACGAAAATACCCCCTAAACGATACCCATCATGAAATTTTGTGTTAACGGCACGCTGACCATATTGGATTGCAAAATTATCATGTGATTCGTAGTCAGCATACCAAAAAACCCCTTAAGGGGCGGTTATAGCGCACAAGTGGGCATTTGGCGCTCCCCTCGCCCCGGGCGCAAGACACACCGCGCGCCGGCAGCGGCAGTCAACTCTCATGCCACAGTATACAGTATTGTAGAAAGAAACAGCATACTAACTTTGTTTGACGTAGTAAATGCATCTAACTTTATTAAGTGTAGTGATTTATTAGTTTCGTAAATAAAAATAAAAGAGTTAATCGTAAATAAATTATGTATATTATAATATTATTTTTAAGCTAAAGAGTTTGTTTGTTTGTTTAGTGGTTCTAACTCTAGAGTCTAAGAAACTGCCAGTTGAATTTCAAGAGTTTCTTAACAGAATGTCCATTTCTGAAAAATACCAAAATATATAACATCACGCTACGGCGAATAAGAGCTTAGCAGCAACGAAACATTTTTCGACAACTAGGATATTTCATTTCTTTTGAGAGTTTCCGTTGCGTACGTTTGCTACAGTTGCGTAAAAAATGTAAATTACATAATAGCTGGTCATAAAAATTTCTAAAGTTTTCTAAAGTTGGTATGCTAAGTATCAATCACGGGATCATTGTGCAATCCAAAATGGCCGCCGCGGTGTAATCACAAAATTTCATGATGGGTGTCGTTTAAAGGGTTTTTTGGCATGCTGAATACGAATCACGTACTAATTTTGCAATCCAATATGGACGCCACGCCGTAATCACAAAATGTCATGATGGGTATCGTTTAAGGGGTTTCTTGGTATGCTGATTACGAATCACGTGATAATTTTGCAATCCAATGGGCGCCGCGCCGTAATCACAAAATTTCATGATGGGTATCGTTTAAGGGGTTTCTTGGTATGCTGAGTACGAATCACGTGATAATTTAGCAATCCAAAATGGCGGCCGCAGTGTAATCACAATAATTCATGATGGGTATCGTTTAAAGGGTTTTTTGGTATGCTGAGTACGAATTACGTACTAATTTTGCAATCCAATATGGCCACCGCGCTGTAATCACACAATTTCATGATGGGTATAGTTTAAGGGAATTCTTGGTATGCTAAGTATGAATCACATGATAATTTTGCAATCCAATATGGCCACCGCGGTGTGATCACAAAATTTCATGATGGGTATAGTTTAAGGGGTTTTTTGGTATGCTGAGTACGAATCACATGATAATTTTGCAATCCAATATGGGCGCCGCGCCGTAATCACAAAATTTTATGATGGGTATCGTTTAAAGGGTTTCTTGGTATGCTGAGCACGAATCACGTGATAATTTCGCAATCCAAAATGGCCGCCTTGGTGTAATCACAAAATTTCATGATGGGTATCGTTTAAAGGGTTTTTGGTATGCTGAGTACGAATTACGTGATAATTTTGCAATACAATATGGGCGCCGCACCGTAATCACAAAATTTTATGATGGGTATCGTTTAAAGGGTTTCTTGGTATGCTGAGCACGAATCACGTGATAATTTCGCAATCCAAAATGGCCGCCTCGGTGTAATCACAAAATTTCATGATGGGTATCGTTTAAGGGGTTTTTTGGTATGCTAAGTACGAATCACATGGTAATTTTGCAATCCAATATGGGCGCCGCGCCGTAATCACAAAATTTTATGATGGGTATCGTTTAAAGGGTTTCTTGGTATGCTGAGCACGAATCACGTGATAATTTCGCAATCCAAAATGGCCGCCTCGGTGTAATCACAAAATTTCATGATGGGTATCGTTTAAAGGGTTTTTGGTATGCTGATTACGAATTACGTGATAATTTTGCAATACAATATGGCCGCCGCAACGTAATCACAAAATATCATGATGGGTATCGTTTAAGGGGTGTATTGGTATGCTGAGTACGAATCCTGTGATAATTTTGAAATGCAATATGGCCGCCGCGCCGTAATCGCAAAAATCCATGATGGTTATCGTTTAAGGGGTCTTTTGGTATGCTGAGGACGAATCACATGATAATTTTCAATCCAAAATGGCCACCGCGCCGTAATCACATAATTTCGTAATGAATATCGTTTAATGGGTTTTTTCGAATGCTGAGTACGAATAACATGATCATTTTGGAATTCAATTTGGCCGCCTAAGCTATTTAGGCCTACTTGCGCGGAGAGTCGAGTTAAATATATAAATATAGAGCTAGTAAGCTCTGAGTTAAATAAATAACTTCTTAACTCTGACCACGTCTTGCACAGTTGCAAATTGGCACGCGGTTAACTAACTCACAGTAAACCGAACAAGTTTTTTTAGTCTGTCGTTCCATGCAATCCAACCACACACAAATGTTAGAACGAAGAATGGAACATGTGTCTCTATCTCTTTTACACTACAGTCTGCTACGTATGATTTACGATACTACCATACTTACGATACTACCATTTACGATACCAATCATAAAATTTTGTGGTTACGGCGTGGCGGGCATATTGGATTGCAAAATTATCACGTGATTCGTACTCAGCATTCCAAAAAACCCCTTAAACGATACCCATAATGAAATTTTGTGATTATGGCGCGGTGGCCTTTTTGGATTGCAAAATTAGTACGTGATTCGTATTCAGCATACCATAAAACCCTATAAACGATACCCATCACGAAATTTTGTGATTACAGCGCGGCGGGCATATTGGATTGCAAAATTATCACGTGATTCGTACTCAGCATACCAAAAATACCCTTAAAAGATACAAATCATGAAATTTTGTGATTATGGCACGGCGGCCATATTGGATTGCAAAATTATCACGTGAATCGTACTCAGCATACCAAAAAACCCCTTAAACGATACCCATCATGAAATTTTGTGATTACGGCTCGGCGGCCATCTTGTATTGCAAAATTAGTACGCGATTCGTACTCAGCATACCAAAAAACCCCTTAAACGATACCCATCATGAAATTTTGTGATTACGGCGCGGCGGCCATCTTGTATTGCAAAATTAGTACGCGATTCGTACTCAGCATACCAAAAAACCCCTTAAACGATAACCATCATGAAATTTTGTGATTATGGCGCGGTGGCCTTTTTGGATTGCAAAATTAGTACGTGATTCGTATTCAGCATACCATAAAACCCTATAAACGATACCCATCATGAAATTTTGTGATTACAGCGCGGCGGGCATATTGGATTGCAAAATTATCACGTGATTCGTACTCAGCATACCAAAAAAACCCTTAAACGATACACATCATGAAATTTTGTGATTATGGCACGGCGGCCATATTGGATTGCAAAATTATCACGTGATTCGTACTCAGCATACCAAAAAACCCCTTAAACGATACCCATCATGAAATTTTGTGATTACGGCTCGGCGGCCATCTTGTATTGCAAAATTAGTACGCGATTCGTACTTAGCATACCAAAGAACCCCTTAAACGATACCCGTCATGAAATTTTGTGATTACGGCGCGGCGGCCATCTTGTATTGCAAAATTAGTACGCGATTCGTACTCAGCATACCAAAAAACCCCTTAAACGATAACCATCATGAAATTTTGTGATTATGGCGCGGTGGCCTTTTTGGATTGCAAAATTAGTACGTGATTCGTATTCAGCATACCATAAAACCCTATAAACGATACCCATCATGAAATTTTGTGATTACAGCGCGGCGGGCATATTGGATTGCAAAATTATCACGTGATTCGTACTCAGCATACCAAAAAAACCCTTAAACGGTACACATCATGAAATTTTGTGATTATGGCACGGCGGCCATATTGGATTGCAAAATTATCACGTGATTCGTACTCAGCATACCAGAAAACCCCTTAAACGATACCCATCTTGAAATTTTGTGATTACGGCTCGGCGGCCATCTTGTATTGCAAAAGTAGTACGCGATTCGTACTTAGCATACCAAAAAACCCCTTAAACGATACCCATCATGAAATTTTGTGATTACGGCGTGGCCGCCATGTTGGATTGCGAAATTATCATGTAATTCGTAGACATTTTAATGCATTAGGTAGCTGGTTACCATGTCGTGAAAACACTTAAAAAGTAAAAGATCACCACATTTTTATCATGAGTCGCGTATGTATTTGTAACGGTTAATCTAATTACATTTTGCCCATTACTGATATTTTTATACTGTGGCGCGATTTCATCGTAATTTGGCATAATAATTACGAAATAGTTGCGAAAAAAACTGACACAGGTCCTGCCTCCACAAGCGCCAGGGCGAGACTGATCGGCCGTCAGCGGCGCAATTCTATTGCGTTTGGTAGATATTCGTACATGATAACTATGTAAATAGTTGTTTATAGAAAAACGCTCGGAAAATGTGTATAAAAACTTAATATCTTTAATTGAGTGCAAAATAAATATATAAAATGTTAATAGTTTAGCCACAGTTTTGAAAAAACTTTTCTGAGAGAGTCAACTTTGGGATTTTTTTCTATCTAGTGAAATTTATTGGATCGTGTAACGGGCTCGGAATATGTTTAGCTTATATCCTTAACTATAATATATTTATTTTTCAGATTTAAAAACCCTTTACTTTTTGACTAGGATTGTTTCAAAAAACTCAAAATCTGACCCACGCGGCCTTTTTTTTTTTTTTTTTTTTTTTTTAACGTGAGGGAAAATCCTCGTAGGATGCTATGCCGGACTCTTACCGACTAAAAAACCTCACGTAACGCCCAACAGCCTATGGTTGAGAGCCCCGGGTAAGCCCTCAGGAAGGATGTCCCGTGACTCCCAACAGACCTACGGCCGCCACTGCGGCCTCGCCCAGGGGGTGGTTCGGGTGCAATCCCGCGTCTATGGGGGGGTTTCGGGTGTGATCCCGCTTCTAAGGGGGGGCGTGTGTGAGTTGCTCACGTCACGCTGCCGTCATGGGCCTGCTTCTGTAAGGACGGTGAGCGGCCTTCTCACCGTCCACAGACCCCCGGTCATGGAGGCCGATAGTCCTCGGCGAAGACACGTCGGCGGCGCCCAAGGCGCCGACTGCGGAACTCGGGTGGGAGAGTTCTCTCCCGCACCCGGCCCGCCGCCTCCTTCGCGAGCATGACCTGCTCGCAGAAAGAGGCGGCGCAGTCCCACTTACTCCCGCTGGAGAGCATGGCTCGCACCATGGCCTCGAGCGAGAGAGTGTCCACGCCCAGACCCACTACGAGGACCTGGCGCTGTTGTGCCCACGCCGTGCACTCCACCAGAGTGTGGAGCGCTGTGTCATCGCTGCGGTCCTCGCAGTGCTGACACTCGGCCGTGGTTTCCCGGTGTTTTCGCCACAGATACCTACCGAAGCTACCGTGCCCGGCAAGTATCTGTGTCAACCGGTAGGAGAGAGCACCGTGTCTTCTCTCCAGCCACTCGTCCATGACCGGTCTGACGGCCGCGATTGTGGCGAATCCCCCCTTTGGTTGCTCAAGTCGCACCTTCCATGTCTCCACGGTTTCCTGGTGGAGCAGGGTCCGCTGGGCCTCGATTTCTCGAGACGCAGGCCTTTGGCCCCGCTCCAGCGCCTCCTTGCGCCATCTGAACAGTGACGCAAGGGCTCTCGCTTCCAGGTCCCATGGAGGGGTCCCGGCTAGGAGACATGCCGCCTCTCCGGAGATCGTGCGGTATCCTCTTATCACCCTGACGGCCATCACTCTCTGCGGGCTCATCAGTCTAGCCTCATTGCTGGCCGTCAGGGTCTCCGCCCATACGGGAGCCCCGTACAGGGCCATGCTTCGCACGATCCCCAGGTACAGCCTCCTGTAGGGAGCGTTGGGTCCCCTGATGTTGGGCATCAACCGCGCGAGTGCGGCCGATGCTCCCCTCAGTTTTGGGACCAAACTTCGGAAGTGATGTCCGAAGTTCCACCGGCCATCGAGTTCGAGCCCCAGATATTTCATCGAGGGCTCGATGCCGATGCTGACGCCCCCCACCTGTAGGCTGGATCCCGCAGGTGGCCCCATCCGAGGTCCGTGGAAGCACAGAGCCTCGGATTTGTGAAGGGCGACCTCGAGACCCAGCCGCCGAATCCGACCCACGACCTGAGCAACCCCTGCCGTGGCCTTAAGTGCTGCGGCACGGTGCGTTGCTCCCCGCGCCGTAACGAGGGTGTCGTCGGCGTAACACGTTAGACCCACGCGGCCTTAAACTATACCCATCATGAAATTTTGTAATTACGGCGGCAATTTTGGATTGCTAAATTATCAAGTGATTCGTACTCAGCATACGAAAATACCCCTTACACGATACTCATCATGAAAGTTAGTAATTACGACGTGGCGGCCATTTTGGATTTCTAAATTGTCATGTGATTCGTACTCAGCATACCAAAAAAACCCATAAACGATATCCATCATGAAATTTAGTAATTACGGCGTGGCGGCCATTTTGGATTTCTAAATTATCATGTGATTCGTACTCAGCATACCAAAAAACCCCGTAAACGATACGTATCATGAAATTTTGTAATTACGACGGGATGACCACATTGGATTGCAAAGCTATCATTGAAGTCGTACTCAGCATACTAAAAAACCTCTAAAACGATACTCATCATGAAATTTTGTAATTACAGCGCTTCGGGCATATTGGATTGCACGATTATCATGTAATTCGTACTCAGCATACGAGAAAACCCCTTAAACGATACCCATCATGAATTTTTGTAATTTCAGCCCGGTGGCCAATTGGATTGCAAAATTATCATGTAATTCGCACTCAGCGTACAAAAAACCCCTAAAACGATACCCATCATGAAATTTTGTATTTACAGCCCGGCGGCCATATTGTAATGCTAAATTATCATGTAATTCGTACTCAGCGTACTAAAAAACTCCTAAAACGATACCCTTCCTGAAATTTTGTAATTACAGCGCTTCAGCCATATTGGATTTCCAAATTTTCATATAATTCGTACTCAGTATATGGAAAAACCCCTTAGAGGCTTGGACTTTTTTTTGTTGAGAAGTTGATACTGTGACGACCTTGAGATTTTACCTTCACACCAGGTCCAGCATACCATCTTATAGTATTGTCATTGCAGTTAAATAAGTATTCCAAGTTTAAGCTCAATCGGAGCATGAGAAGTGGTTTAAATCTTACTTGAGTTCCGTTCCAAAAAAACGTCAAAAATCATGTTTGCTGTATTGGAGATTGGAGACCTTAAATATTAATATTAATAGTCTGTTTTTAGTATTTTTTATTGTTTAGCGCCAAAAGAAACACTTAATCTGTAAAAACAATCCGCTCTCTAGCTATCTACGTTCATGAGATACAGCCTCGTGATGGACAGACAGACAGATGGACGGCGAAGTCTCATAAATAGCGTTAAACATCGATTAAAAAGTTGAAATTCCTGTAACCAATCGATTCCTATCAAAACATTTCGGGTCTATGTAACCAAGCCATAAAACAATTTAAAAAAAAAGTGCTGGCAAACTGTGGGCAAAACGTGCGATTCTTTTGCAGCAGTGTGCGCACCCATACTTGCGTTTGCGTTGCGGCACGACAAACGGATCGGAACGCATCGGATCGCAAAGCAGTGGGCGCTCGCCCATTAGATTTTATAATAAATTGTTGTAACCCGAAAAGTTTTTCAAGCTGGCAACTTCGTCAACTGTCAAAATAGTGTACTTTTTCATTGCATGTGGTCAATTAAGTTTGCTGTGTCACCGGCTAAAGATTGGTTTTTCTTGCAGAAAATATAGTTCAGATCACTGAATTATATTAAATGTTATGGGAAATATTGTTACTATGGTGTATCACTATTATTCAATCTTATAAACCTTTTATTTCTGGAGTTATTGGAAAAGGTAATGTTGTTTGAGGTTAGGTAAAGTTACCTCATTTGGCACAAAGGCAACTTTACCTACCTACCTATGTGCCTATATTTCATGTTAAATAGGTAGGTAGGCATTTAATTTTATTTATCATTTTGCAGAATTGTTCTGTTCCTGTTGCGTGGTTCTTTAATATCTGAGGTTTTTAATAAAAAAGTTAATTTTTTTTTGACAACCCTGATGACTTTCATACATTTTTATAAAATTTGACAAATTCTTGTGGTAACTTTCCCTATGTATTGGTATTACCTATTTAAACGAAGATGGCTGCTTCAAAAATACATACATCGCTTTTTTAGCGTAACTTTAAGTTGTGTGCAATTGGGGCACACATTCCATGCATATAAAGGTTAGGTAAAGTCGCCCAAAAAGTGACAATTTTACCCCGCTCATACTTTTGATGATTACAGCTATTCTATGTAGCTTTTTGTAGAATTCAATAATTCAACCAAAAGAGACTGTCCTTTTTTACCAAATTGATCAAGCAAAACTTCCATAGCCAGCTTCATGTTGGAGTAAATTGCATAAAAGTCAAAAAATATGGTAAAGTTGCCACGATCGACTGTTAATGAAAAACGTATGTAAGAAATTTGTTCTAAAATATGCGTGTTTTATTTCAACGAAAGTTTGAATGTATCTGTATGACTTGACCTATGCAGTGGACATAGCTGCTTAAATCCTTGCGCCCGGTCCCCACCGCGAGCTGAGCGGCCCCGCGAACTCAGTGTTCTGTAAACGATCACTGTAGTAAGCAACTTTTACTATGGCCGGTACTTGGATGGGTGACCGCCACGTGATCACTTTCTGACATTTATTTGCGAGTGTTTCCATGCTTCGGAATGCACACAGACCTTGATAGTAGGTCGGGGGTAGGGCAGCAGAATGTTGCATACCTACGTACTTACATTATGGACACGCCTTTTATCTAGTGACCGACCGAAGTTTCGGTTTCGGTTTCGGTTTCGGCCAGTTTCGGCCAAAAAATCGAGTTTCGGCCGCAGTTTCGGTTTCGGCCAAAATGGGCCGAAACTTTCGGCCGGGCCGAAACTCACGTGTTCGTGAATTTTGAGTGGCTGACTCTGCTTGTGACGTGGTTGGGGTCAGCCCAACCAGTTAATATGTTACTAACCTAAGATTTGGAGATTTACAAAGGACTTCCAATCAATAGTTATAATAATACAATTATTACGGAATCCTAAAAAGGATATCTAAGGACATTACATAACCCTACCCCTTTGTTGTCGGTTCCGTTAACTTCGTTGGTCGTCTGTCTGTCTGTCAGCAGGCTGTAACTCATTCACCGTGATAGTTAGACAGTTTTTTTTACAGATGATGTATTTTTGTTGCCGCTATAGCAACAAACAATAGAAATAGACAAATTAATAATATTAAAGGGGGCCTCCCATACAACAAACGTGATTTTTTGCCGCTTTTCTTGAACGGAACCCTTCGTGCGCTAGTCCGGCTCACTGTTGTCCAGTTTTAATTATGCACTTTTAGAATGTAACCAAAACCAGCCAAGAGCTAGTAGCAGGGCACCGTGTGGTTTTAGTCGGTAGAAGTTCGCAATAGCATCTATGAGTAATTCCACACGTAAAAGAAAGTCATCTTTAGGTGGAGATATTTTTGAAATGAACACTTGAGAAGATTTATACCGTTGATTGATGGCACTTGGTGGAACTTGTTGCACCTATTGAAAAAATAACCGGTCAAGTATTTGGAACTCTCGCACGGAGGGCTCAAAGCGGCTGCGGGATCCTATTAACGAGACATGAGGTCTAGCCGTCCGTCTGTCTATTAGTCTCGAGGTTGTATCGCTGGAACCGTGCCAGATAGAGGCCTAAAATTTTCATTATACAGTAGTCCTACCGACTAAAAACCACGCGTATCCTACCTAAAAGCCTATGGTTGGGACCCCGAGTATGCACTCGGAACGATGCATACTGCGGTCAGTCACGTCTTTGGGTGGTTGTTCAGTTGTTGTCCCGCTTCTTGAACGGGGCGTGGATGAATCTCTCACGTCATGCTATCGTCTAAGGCCTGCTTCTGTAAAGACGGTAAGCAGCCACGTCACCGTCCTCAGGCCTCCGGTCATGGAGGCTGATAGTATGGGGCGCCACCGCAGACTGCGGAACTCGGGTGGCAGAGTTCTCTCCCGCTTCCTCCTCGCCGCCTCTTTTACGAGCATGACCTGCTCATAGGAAGAGGCCTATGGCCCCGCTTCAGCGCCTCTTAGCGCCATTTTAAACAATGATGCAAGGGCCCTTGCTTCCAGGTCCCATAGAGGGTCCCGGCTAGAAGACATACCGCCCCAACTGAGATCACCCTGACAGCCGTCGCCTTCTGCGGGCTAAGCAATCTAGCCGCATTGTTGGCCATCAGGATCTCCGCCTATACGGAGGCCCCGTATAGGGCCAGGCTCCGCACGATCCCTAGGTAAAGCCTACTGCAGGGAGCGTTGGGTCTCCTGATATTAGGCAACAACCGCGAGAGTGCGGCTGATGCTCCCTCCCTCAGCTATGGGACTAAACTTCTGAAGTGGTATCCGAAGTTCCACCGGCTATCGAGTACGAGCTCCAGATACGTCATTGAGAGCTCGATGCCGATGCTGACGCCCCCTATGCCTATACGGAGGCCCCGTATAGGGCCAGGCTCCGCACGATCCCTAGGTAAAGCCTACTGCAGGGAGCGTTGGGTCTCCTGATATTAGGCAACAACCGCGAGAGTGCGGCTGATGCTCCCTCCCTCAGCTATGGGACTAAACTTCTGAAGTGGTATCCGAAGTTCCACCGGCTATAGAGTACGAGCTCCAGATACGTCATTGAGAGCTCGATGCCGATGCTGACGCCCCCTATATATGTAAGCTGAATCCCGCAGGTGGCCTCAGGGCTGCGTCTCGGTGCGTTGCTCAGCGCGCTGTAATGAGGGTCTCGTCGTAACACGTTACACCGACACCTCTGAGCAACGGACCACGCAGCGCCCAATCGTAACCGATGTTCCACAGAAGCGGTCTTAAGACCGCTATGCGCGAATCACTATGGAAAACCGAACGACACATCTCGTGGACCCAGCCCTAGCCAGCTCGAGTAAGTTATGGCCCTCTCGGAAAGATAGGCCCCGACAATTCGACGGAGGTATGGAGGCAGTCCATGGTAAATAAGCGCCTTCCAAACGCAGTTCCAGGGCAAGTTGCTGAAGGCGTTGGCGATGTCAAGATACACTGCCACCACCACCTCACCCTGTTCTGACCCCGATAATAAAAAATACCTACTAAAATCAGAAAAAATCATTCACACAAGAATCGTATTTTTTGTAAGGGTGCGGAATCCGAATCGCACTTGGCTGGTTTTTTTTTTTCAATATGAACACGTGAGTTTCGGTTTCGGTTTCGGTTTCGGCCGAAACTGACCCTGGGGCCGAAAGTTCGGTTTCGGTTTCGGTTTCGGCCAGAAAACCAGTTTCGGTCGGACACTACTTTTATCCCCGAAGGGGTAGGCAGAGGCATATTATAGGTGTGCCTTCATTTCACCTTTTTAGATTTTTGATCGACGACCGTGTCGAAATGAACAGGCGTAGGTTGAAATTTTCAAAGCCTTAAATGTATGGTGACATGATCGAATCAATAAATATTGTAGAATATCTATTTTACGCTCATCCAATCTAGCCCAACGCGATTGCCAGCTTATCAGCCACCTCAGTATGTAGGTGTCTAGTACCTATAGGTAAGTAAAACCAAGATCTGCAAAGCGACTGCCCAACCGTGTCCGATTATTATTATTATTTGTGGGGACGCCAAACACCACCGGTTCGTCTGACCACATCATGTTCTGCCACCTAGATACCTACTCCATTCTTTTCGTCAAACTTCTACTTGCAGCATGGGTTTGAGTATCCACGGAGTCGTCGAACGTTACGAAGCCACATCGCTGCGCCGCCTATTCTGAGCAACCATCACCGTATCGCACCGTCTTCGAATGGGCCTTATCAGAGGTTGCACTATGATTGAAGTCTTGTAAAACACAATGCAGTAACTTATCAAAGCAATCGGGTGTAAATAAAGTGATCTGCATTGCTTAGAAAACGATTTGTGAAATTCGTTTTGCATAAATATTTATTACATTAGTTACCGTTAGTCTCGCTAATGTTAAATAGGTACACTTTCAGGAATAAAATAAAACTTGAAATCACAACTTTACATTTACATTTATTTGACCAGCGTTACCGCCTATCTAAGCCAAAGAGAATACAATACTACGCAAAGAGAATACAATACTACGTAAGAAGAGACGGGACTTCCATAGTGCGAAATAGTCTTACGAAATGTCAAAACATGATCAATTGACAGTAGCCCACCTAACAACTTTAACACATACAGTTGCCAACATTAGGGAAAAATAGTGATGTATACTATATTTATCGATATCGATACTATTTTATCGATATCGATAAATGCAGTGGTCTTTACTTTAAAAATATTTTGTATTTTCACAGAGATGCTATACTCCATTTTTCAACTAAAGTACTGCGTCACACAAGTTACATTTTGAAAATGAATAAGCATTTTAATTCCCGGAGGCAGTACATTTAAGTAAAAAAACAGAGTATAGGCTCAGTTTTGGTTGTGAAATGATAAGTTCATAAAATATTATTATATTTAATTTAAAAAACAATATTTGTAATTTCAGCGCCTTATTTCTTATTCTGACTTCTGACTGTGTATCATAATGACCCTTTTTAATTACCAAATATTAGGACGCTTGCTTCATTATTGCCTTCGTCTTTAATCACTAAAGAACAGTAATTAGCTGAAACAAAATAATGAGATAATTACAATATTTTTGTGTTATTTTTAATATTTTTTATCGTACGAGTTATAGATATGTAGCCCTGATTTCTGAAGTGGCACCAACCTTTTGTTATGGTGATGGTGATTATTTTGCTGAATCCATTAATCAAGCAATTTTATTTTGAATTGAATTTGTCTGTTCAATCGATTCTGCAGCTAGCAGTAGTGACTGTATATAATATTGACCCTTTTGAATACTAAATATTAGGATGCTTGCTTCATTATTGCCTTCGTCTTTAATCACTTTGTACCACTCACTTTATACACATGGTAATTGGCTGAAACAAAAATAATGACAATTATTCTTGTGTTTTTTTAACATATTTTTATTCGTTTTATAGATAGCCATGATTTCAGAAGTGGCACTACCTATACTTCTGAAATCATGGCTATCTATAAAACACTATGCTTTTGTTATGGTGATGATGATTATTTTGTTGAATCCATGAATTGAGCATTTTATTTGTTTGAATTTGTATGTTCAATCTATCCTGCAGCTCATAGTAGTGACTGTATATCATATTGACCCCTTTTAATTACCAAATATTAGGACGCTTGCTTCATTATTGCCTTCGTCTTTAATCACTAAAGAACAGATATGGGTATATATGCTAAATCCTCGATTCCTGTTTTCTTCACCCATTCCTTACAACTAAAAATAAAACATCGATATATAAGTAATTGCAAAACTACTACCACACTATTTTCCTAACGATTATACAATATATAATTTTCATTGTTTTCACCCATATAACCTATGAACCATTGATAGATTTAATAATATACTACTCACCGAAGCTCATCCATAGGAAATCTGGCCATGAAAAACCGTTTTGTGCCGTCTTTTCTTCCAGATTTTAAACCGCATATTTCACACATTTTATTATGCATAATTCGATAAAGTATGTAGAACAAACACAAGAGAATATAATATAGAGAACGAATTGATAGCAAAAATAAGCTATTATCTCAATTATTTCATTAATATCTTTCACAGAAAAATAAATTGAAAATAACGAATAACAACCTGACATCCACACTTCCACAGTGACAGA
The DNA here is from genome assembly GCA_933228765.1 of Miltochrista miniata. Classification (NCBI taxonomy): domain Eukaryota; kingdom Metazoa; phylum Arthropoda; class Insecta; order Lepidoptera; family Erebidae; genus Miltochrista; species Miltochrista miniata. The sequence continues at coordinate 13,731,183 of OW121769.1, forward strand.
CAGATGACATTTCCGCAAGGAACGAGCGAGGCAGATAGAGTAATTGAGTGAGACACATATAGTCGCCATTACAATTTGGTCAATTTTCATACATTTTTTTGCTTGTACGTAGTTGCGACAGACTGATCTAAGCGTTCAGAATGAAGAGAGCTCCCAATATGATTACCCGCCATTTTATACATTTACCCCCAGAAGCTGCTAATTAGACAATACCATTTTATTACACAATATTATACAAAACTAACTTAGCAATTATGGATAATTATAATTAATAATTTTAGTACTCGATACAACACATAGTTATCATGTAAATATAATTAAACAACTAAATAGTGATGTTCAGTATGTTGGAGTAAGCGCCATCTATCGTGCCGTATTTGTAACACTCGGCCATCCTGTAAAGGCCGTGTCCCACGGCCCTCATGGTACGGTACATTGTGCTCATGGCTTGATTCGTCATTCGTCAGCGTATAGAATCAGGAGTTCTGATACAAACATTTAACAGCAGTAACTTGTGTTCAACAACATTACGTGTTCGATTGTAGTCAACCTAACAAACATTTTGTTCATTTATTGATAATTATTATACATATAATAAAATGACAGAAAAATCAAAACTGTACATTGGAAATATTTAAAAAAAATACTCGCTGGGTGTTCAACATAAGATACCGAAGCCGAAAATATAGTTAGATTTTTTTGTCTGCGGTTTGTCTGTTTGCTTCGCTTAGTCCGGAAGGATCTCGAAAAGCACTTAATAGATTTGATTCAAATTTTGCACAAATATTAACTAGGGGTATGGTCTTCAAATAGGCTATATATTATCACGCTACATATCCTAGGGGCTAAGCAGAGAGCAATCAAAGTGGCATTATAACATAATTTTCACGCGTACGAAGTCACGGGCAACAGCTAGTACCTGTATAAAATACTTAATAACAGGGTAGGTAGAGATGCATTAATTTTTTAAAATAATTGGAGCTTATGCCGACTGCATCATAAATATAAACATGCAGACTCTCGAGACAAATGTTTTTGGGTCGCACAAATTTTTGTCTTAGGTGGGAATCGAACCCACATCCATCCGGTTACAAGTCGGCTAACATGCTAATGTGGAAAAAAAAACATACGGTAGAAAGAGTTCAGTTCTCAGTTTTGAAGTTGGTTATTAAAATACGTATATCAGTCTCGAGCAGGACTCGAACCCACATCTCTATCTCGTATTCACACAGTAATCGGTTTAAATGCATGGGATTGATCACCCAGCAATCCTTACTTGTATGAATTAATTCACACAGAATCACACAGCAATCCATTGACATATAGGGATTTGTCACACAGTCATCAATGTAAATACAAATGACATCAATGTAAATATGGATTTGTCACATAGACACAGCTTATCACACAGATTATCACACAGATTATCACACAGATTATCACACAGATTATCACACAGATCATCACACAGATCATCACACAGATTATCACACAGATTATCACACAGATTATCACACAGATTATCACACAGATTATCTCAGTCATAGTCATTGCTAAGAGAGATCTCAGACAAAGGTCTGTAACTTTTTTGTAGGGCAACGTATGCGTTTTCTTTCAACAGACTAGTAACCATTCAAGAAGTTTACAAAACTAAATGGCCTAAACCACAAGGCCTAACTATTGTTCAATGAAGCCTGGAAAAGATCCTTCTCTACTAGGTAGATTCCCAAAATTATTTTTTTTAAATTTTCTACGTTGTAGAATAGAGAACCAAAAGGAATAAGCCTACAGAGTTTCCGGCCGGTTCCTCCCAGGACGGTGCCGAGTTGTGAACTAGGGGTAAAATTTACTTTGAATCATTGGCATTTTATCAGCGTTATGTATAAATCCATATGAAATAAATGTATCTTGACTTATTATAAATTAATCCACACAGCATATTTACACTTAACACGAGTTTTCAGTATGCACTCACTCGACCACATCTATACTCTATTATACTAATATTATAAAGAGGAAAGATTTGATTGCTTGTTTATTTGTTTGCATCGAATAGGTTCCGGAACTACTCGACCGAAGGGAAGCTGCACTCTTCGCGGTGAACGGATGTATTTTATTCCCGTATTTTCATCGGAACGGAAACTACGCGGGTGAAACCTCGTGACGTCCGCTAGTAGTTTACATTATTATGGTTTTGTAAATTCACTCCCACAATTTCATAATAATTTCGACTGGCAGTAGGCATATATTTACACTGTATAGCTTATTGAAAATCGCAGAACTAAAGTACCTTTTGATCAATACCGGAAGTAGATTCCTGAATTATTTTACCTTTTTACCGATGCTAATACTTTTGAATACTACTCACACTGGAAATTGCCATACATAATAGGCCTGTTGGAATCATAAGTTATTTCTATTCCTACCTGTTTTGTTTGCATATTAATAGGAAAACTAACAACCTATATCCCCCAGTATGTAGGCATGAAATTTGCGGGTGCATATCACTAATTATTTTATCAAAACATTCCCTCTGGCAGTTGTCATCTACTCTAAGTGCACGTAAATGCTACTTTGTGTTATATGTAGATATATAGATAGTTTTTAGTCCTAGCTTTAGTTTAAGTTGCAACGACCAAAGTAGGTATATCTATGCATATAATTATGTAATATGTACCAAATACTGAGTTTTATGAGATGTACACACATCTGCGTCCAAATCGTAAAGGTGGTGCAATAACAATAGAAACTCGAAACTGCTTTAAATTCACTGTCAAGACACTCCGAATACACCTTTGAAAGTATAACAGGCACTTTAATCGCGAGCACGATAATTAATAACAAAAATGTTAACTGTGTAATTTATAGACCTCCATCGAATAGCGAACTAGGTAGGTATGTGTGTTTCCGAACTTGACAAACTCATAACGAAATGCAGTCTCACTGAATATAGGTCACTTTGTGACACAAACACATCCCTCACATCGAGACTCTTTAATGAAATCTAGGCACGGTTTTGTGTATGGCATATCAGATTATACCGAATCAGCAAGACTGGCGGATCATCGCATTGTAGTACTCGCTCCGAATAAAAATTAACTGAATTGCTATGATCGTCGTATTTTGCACAATGAACTTAATTCAATCGATTGGTATATCATTAAGGGCATAAGCTGTCCTGGCCGAATATGATAGTTTTCGAGTGCATTTAGTACAGCCCAGTTTAGTAACTACTCGCAATGTCATTCACCACAAACAACCGAAGATTTTAACTTATGTCAAATAGGAGACAAATTATTTGCCACATGGAAGTCAGCTTCCTACTAATAGATAGACATCCAGGACTGCACTCATCAGCTACAGTATAAAAAGTTACGCAACAAAACTCATAAAAAAAACTGAATATTGTAGAAACGACTTCTAGATAATATTAAAAACTTTGGCAAAGCTACAAAATCTGTGGCATTTAATTATTGCTATTTGCGGAAGGGTCTCTCGCAGCAACAGATGATATTATCACAAAAGCGTTTAGCTATCAGAACCTACCCTCTTATGAAATAGCCAATAAATTTGCAGAGAAATTTCAAAGCTCGGTTAACGAGTTGATGACACAGTAAAATTCCTCTTCTTGGCGATAAGAACTATTTTCAAAATGTGTAACTCAGCATGCAGTTATCCCCAGGCAAATTAAACACTATTCTAAATAAGCTTGTTACCTATACCTATAGCGCCTGATAAATATAAGTTTCAAATTTCGTCAGTCTATTGCTAACCACATTAATACTAGTCTCAAAACAGGAAAATATTCCAACGGATTGCGTTAGCGTTCGTCGGGTCCAGAATTTTAGTCAACAGTAATATCTACAAAATCAATTTGACTTTCAACCGAGAAAAAAAGGAAAAGTTGACTGTATTATCAATATTTATAGCCTAAAAATACAGTGTATAAAAAAAGGATGTGAAAAAGCTTGATAGCTGCCTATAAGAACTGCTGCACTTGTCCAAAAATCGAGGGTGTTGAGCATCATTACCCATTATACCATTAAGAAATTTTATTGGCTTCCTCATATTCACTTACTAATTATGTGCAAAACTTTGAGCTTTTCTGGCACACATGTTATTGAAGATAGAGTACCATTTAAAGTTGAACTTATGCTGTATAACGTAGGTACCTAGTGGTACTTACATTACCTACTAACTGATATTGATTATCGGATACTGCATAGCGAGCTATAGAAAAACGTATACCTAAGCCTTATCTTGATCGAAATCGACTTCTCAAAAATATAGAAATAATGATAGCGAATGCTATAACTCTTGTAAAGTTTTCTCCATACACACGGTTACGTAACTAGAGTCTTCATATACTTAGAATCGTTTTTTTTTTATCAATGTTTTCTACAAGAAATATCTTATACCATGCCCAAATGAAACAATAGAAAAATTGTGTCGGTTGGAGCAGTAAATGTTTTTCGGAGAGAGAACTGCTGCGTACCTTATCCTTCGCATTAGATATAGCTAGTACTATATTTCGGAGTGTGTACGGATAAATAAAACATTCACTTTCTGCAGTTGTAGCTACACAAAGCATATTGTTCTTTCGTGTGTCCAATAAGTAGGTAGATTTTTTTTTATAATGTTCGAATGAGTAATATCGTAGTAGGGTTTTCACATTATGTAACAAATGTAAAATAAGTGAATGGCAAATTAGATGTAGAATCACACAGTTAATTTGACTGGCCAATATTAAGCATAAAATAGATATTCATCACACAGATGTATTCATCACACAGATGTATTCATCACACAGATGTATTCATTAAACTGGATTCAAATTGTCATCTGCAGAATGTACGGTACTCTGCATAAACCCTGCGTATTTTTGGTTTGCTATTGGGGTTATTTCATATTATATGAAAGTAAAAAAAATTATTAGACTGTATGGACTTTCCGTATTCCAAACTTTACAAACTGATTTGACAATTTTCAAATAAGAGGTACTGTTTAATAATAACAGAAGGTAGTCACGTTTCCTAAATGCATTCGTAGTGCTTATAAATGGAATGGCGTGGTCATGTTCGATTTTTATAATTGTCTACCCACATAAACATCGCCTTGATTTTTATTTGAACGCTGCAACTAATCTAAATTAACTGGAAACTACTCAATACAGTTAGATGCGGGTTGATACACGTCCCTCAACACAATTATCTTAAAAGACGATCTTAACTAAACTAGTACAAAAGATGACACTTACTACGCAATTGATATTAAATTTTTCTTTGAACTTAATAACTTATCCGATGTCATACAATCAACTAAAACTATGCCTTTCCGTCAGTCTCTCAATGATAAGAAATATTAGGTTCAAATCTTTATCACCTGTTTCTACAAAACCTCACGATCGTCGGTCTTGGTATTGAGTCCGATTATAATGCCTATATTTGACTTTCGACAAAAGCTACACCTATTAATTTGCTGCCAGTATCTATATATGCCTCGAACTGGTGATCATTCTCGGTCACGAATCTTTAGCAATTATTAACACAGATCTCAAATGAAGAAAGTAATGTTCAACTGACCTTTCTATCTGGATGATGTCGTGAGCTCCTCTCAAAACCTGGTCAGCTCTACAGCATCGCTCACTCAGCGTAGTTTTCGTGCAGGATTTAATTGTGAGAAAAAAAAATTGCTTTCTTTTTCGTCTTCTGATCTGAAACTGCCGCCTACAACTAAAATATTTCAAATCTATCTAAGCTGGGTCTTATCCCACTTCTGAAGTGTTAAATAGGTACACTTTCAGGAATAAAATAAAACTTGAAATCACAACTTTACATTTACATTTATTTGACCAGCGTTACCGCCTATCTAAGCGTTCAGAATGAAGAGAGCTCCCAATATGATTACCCGCCATTTTATACATTTACCCCCAGAAGCTGCTAATTAGACAATACCATTTTACTACACAATATTATACAAAACTAACTTAGCAATTATGGATAATTATAATTAATAATTTTAGTACTCGATACAACACATAGTTATCATGTAAATATAATTAAACAACTAAATAGTGATGTTCAGTATGTTGGAGTAAGCGCCATCTATCGTGCCGTATTTGTAACACTAACGAATAGGGTAAAAGTTAGTATCCAAAGGGTACGTTATGCGACTGCACTGGGCAACACAGTACAATACCAAATACCAAAAGCGATGTTGTGGCTTTTTTGGCGGGATTTGGAAGGAATCGTATCGCATCGTTTTATAAATTTGCAAAATTAGTGTTTTTTCGAGTGCTTTGTGTGTATTAATGGTGGATTCTTAAACATAAACGTTCGACAACGTGCACTAGTGTTGGGAAGTGATAAAACGCAGTGAATCGCAACTTTGCAGTTTCTGACAAAAAAATCCAAAGAAACTTTCAGAAATTTATCCACCGCTTTTCTGAAGGAAGACTGACTTTGACTTAGGGCTGTACTTGACTTTGACTGGACTTAGAGGACGAGGACTGTGACTTATTTAAGCAAAATGAAGATATAACTTTAAATAATAATAAATAAAGACATGGCTTAAAGGTCTTGTAACCAAGCCAGAACTATTAAAAAAAAAAAAATACCAAAAGCGTTCCGTTACGCTAAGCGGTAACTATAACTCATTATAATATAACTCATTATTGATCTAAATAGGACAGATTTTGACAAAGAATATTTATTTATTGTACTTTATTACTCTGCACATTATAATTCAATGAAAATTAATGGCCATTTAGACAACGATCACTGCACAATAAATTGTGTTGGCCAAATGTCTATGCAATGGTATACTATACTTGTCAAAACGGAACGTAGTCTGTGATCTTGTCTCCTGTCGTCAACGTGAACAATATTTCGATTTCGTCATTATTTTATTTTATTCATCAACTAAATACTAAAGTAGTTGGGAAAACACAAACAAGGTAATCATTATCGCACTTTAATTGCAATGTTTCGTTTTATTCTAGCGTAATTTTGTCGAGTTTTAGGTTAAGAACTCAACATTTTTTCAGATGCCGCTTTCGTGTCGGTTTTACCAAGAAAAATATCCAGAAGTGGAAGATGTAGTGATGGTGAATGTGAGATCCATCGCGGAGATGGGAGCGTACGTCCATTTATTAGAATACAACAACATTGAGGGCATGATCTTGCTCTCAGAGTTGTCGCGAAGACGTATCAGATCTATCAACAAATTGATCCGTGTTGGCAAAACTGAGCCCGTTGTCGTTATCAGAGTGGATAAAGAGAAAGGTAAGTGAATACTGCAGCAATACAACTATCTTGTAAACAAACACCTGATATGTCTCTATGAGAAAGTAGTTTCATTCTATTTTGTAGCAATCTGGACTATTTATGATGTAGACCTGGTTCTAGCCACAGCTTCCTAATTAGCAATATAACTTAAAACCCCATAATTATTATGAAGTGTTAACAACTGCTCTACTATTACAGTATTCAAACTTTCATGGCCAGTAACATTAGTTTCAGAATAATACCATGTGTTTCTGATATTTTAACACTATTGCAAGTGCCATGATCATACAGTTCTTGAGTAGCCTAATGAACGGGAAAATATTGAAATTTTGATTATAGCACTTAATGTAAGAAACCCCAATTTTTTGCATTAAATCCTGTTAGTTCTTTACTGCTTTTTATTTATGTACAGTCACCTCCAATATTGCATGGGCCCCTTAAGATCTATAATCCCATGCACATTTGAGTCCCAATTCACAAAAACTTGCATAGACACCTTAGAATCACAAAAAATGTACTAGATGTCATATTTACATTACTCAAAAGATTAATGAGTTGCTATTTTAACAATAATTGCATTCCTGTGTGAGGTATTAAAAAAATCGGCAACGATAGATACGTGACTTCCAATGTTATCCGAGAGATGGCGTCAATTCTCAGTGCAAAGCAATTTCGTTTCGGATTGACCATGCATTCTCAAATTCGTCTGTATGTATTTTATTTCAATTATGAATTCTTTTCTTACAGGTTATATTGATTTGTCAAAACGTCGTGTATCTGCAGAAGACATAGATAAATGTACAGAGAGGTATGCTAAGGCAAAGGCAGTGAACTCAATCCTACGTCACGTAGCCGAGTTGCTTCATTACGAGTCTTCGGAACAACTAGAGGAACTATACAAGAGAACAGCTTGGCTTTTTGAAGAGAAATATAAGAAAAAGGCTTCAGCTTATGATTTCTTTAAACAGGCTGCTGTGTGAGTACAGATTATATACACTGTTTTATCTATGAGATTCACCCTGTCGCTAAGTGTGCTTGTGGAATATTTTTGTATTTGATGGCCCTCTTTTATTGGACACAACTGCCTTTTGATAAGGTACATGGTCCATAACCATGACCTCGTCGGTTAGTCATCGGGTCCTGGTAGATGTAGGTCACATGGTTTCACCATTTTGGACGAAATGGGCGGCAATACAGGCAGTCGGATCGTCCACCCGGCGGTGCCGGTGTCACTGTGTGGTCACCCACGTAGCTACTGTTCCTGCGGATAGATGGGAATAAAATATAGCCTATGTTCACTGCGAATTGTGTAGCTTCAACAACAGTGAAAGAATTTTTAAAATAGTTTCAGTAGTTTCAATGCAAACAGACAATCAAATCTTTCCTTCGAATAATAATATACTAGCGGACGTCACGCGGTTTCACCCGCGTAGTTCACATTCCCGTGGGAATACGGGAATAAAATATAGCCTATGTTCTCCGCAAAGAGTGTAGCTTCCCAACAGTAAAAGAATTTTTCAAATCGGTCCAGTAGTTCTGGAGCCTATTCGTTACAAACAAACAAATCTTTATAATATTAGTATAGATGTATTGAAAACTAATCTGAAACATTTTTTTTTTCTTTCAGAGATCCATCAGTGCTGAACGAGTGTGGCCTAGATGAGAATACAAAAGAGGTGCTCCTAGCCAATATTAAGAGGAAACTAACCTCTCAAGCGGTCAAGATTAGAGCTGACATTGAATGCGCTTGCTATGGATATGAGGGTATTGATGCTGTGAGGGCTGCATTGAAATCTGGACTTGCACTCTCCACACCCGAGATGCCGATTAAGATTAATCTTATTGCTCCTCCTTTGTATGGTAAGATTTCCTAATATTATAAATGTGAAAGTTTGTAGAGATATTTTTTTTTTGTTTAATGTGAGCGAAAATCCTCATGAATGTTATGCCAGACTCCTACCGACTAAAAAACCTCACGTCACGCCCAACAGCCTGTGGTTGGAAGCCCCGGGGAAGCCCTCAGAAGGATGTCCCAGAACTCCCAACAGACCCACGGCCGCCACTGCGGCCTCGCCCAGGGGCTGATTCGGGTGCTATCCCGCGTCTTTGGGGGGTTTCGGGTGTGATCCCGCTTCTAAGGGGGGCGTGAGTGAATTGCTCACGTCACGCTGCCGTCATGGGCCTGCTTCTGTAAGGACGGTGAGCCGCCCTCACCGTCCTCAGGCCCCCGGTCATGGTGGCCGATAGTCCTCGGCGAAGACACATCGGCGGCGCCCAGGCCGCCGACTGCGGAACTCGGGTGGGAGAGTTCGCTCCCGTGCCCGTCCCGCCGCCTCCTTCACGAGCATGACCTGCTCGCAGAAGGAGGCGGCGCAGTCCCACTTACTCCCGCTGGAGAGCATGGCTCGCACCATGGTCTCGAGCGAGAGGGTGTCCACGTCCAGACCCACTACGAGGACCTTTGTAAAGATATTTGTTATTCAATCTGAAGCTGCTGCTCAAGATTGGTACAAGTATATTTATAGTTGGAATAACATTTAGGCTACTTTCACCCTGGAATATGCTGTCTGTCATTGAATGTGTTAACAAGGACATAATAAACTATTATTATAAAGAGGAAAGATTTGATTGTTTGTTTGTTTGCATCGAATAGGCTCTGAAACCACTGGACCGATTTGAAAAATTCTTTCACTGTTGGGAAGTTACACTCTTCGCGGTGAAAATAGGCCATATTTTATTCCCGTTTCCTATGGGAATGGGAGCTATGCAGGTGAATCCCCCTGACATCTGCTAGTAATTACATACTGCCGAAGCCACAGACAGTATCTAGTATTTTTGTAACTCTTGGGGTTGACAGCCCTACCTGACACTGGGTCTTGATTTTAGTAATAGCTTTAGTGTGTCAGAACGACCCCATATGCCCAGATTGCATGGAGGAAGAAGAGACCAGTTTCCACCTACTGGCAGAGTGTCCCATGTACTCACTAAGCAGATGGGAGACTATGGGCACGGATAGACTAAATTTTAGAGGGTCTGGAACATTTGAAGGTGGATCACATAGTCCGATTCTGCAAGGATACCGGAAGATTTGAAGGGGGGGTGCCGTGAAGAGTGCTGGGATACCCAATCCGATGCCAGAGAGGTGACTGGGGAAATGGACAGCAAAAAAGGCGGTCGGATCGTCCGCTCGGTATAGCCGGCGTCCCCCACAAGAAAATAATAATAGTGTGTCAGAACAATTATTATCATTTTACGAAGAATTTCCCCCATGTAACATCTGATTCCTTTATTAGTAGCAATTAGGGGTGGTTGAGGTCCCTTGACCAATCCCTACTAATATAAATGCAATAATGACTGTTTATTACACTTTTAGCCTAAACCTATGAACCAATTCTGATGAAATTTTGGACAGGGATAGAGAACGCTTGTATCTGTCGAAAACGGATACCTGTGAGTAAATCTCAACCGAGAGTATTAACTATTAAACTACAAGTCAAATAATCTCTTCTTTCAGTAATGACGACATCCACACCTGAAAAGACTGACGGGCTCAAAGCTCTGCAAGATGCTATCGATAAGATTAAGGAAACTATCACGGCATCTAAAGGTGTATTCAACGTGCAAATGGCGGTGAGTATCTTACTTCTTACTAATATTATAAATGCGAAAGTTTGTGATTGTGGATGTTTGTTACTCTTTCACGCTCAAACCGCTGAACGGATCGGACTGAAATTTGGTACAGAGATACATTATAGTCTGGAATAACACATAGGCTACTTTTTATCCCGGGAATAAGTTCCCACGGGAACAAATTTTATGCGGGCGAAGCTGCGGGCATCAGCTAGTCTACAATATACCTGTCTACCTCAGATCTATCTTTTGTTGTAAAAATATATGTTTTGTGAATAGATATGTTTGCATCCTCTCATCCATGTGACCACTTTGTGACATTTATTTGAGCGTTACCGTGCTTCGGAAGGCATGTTAAGCCGTTGCTCCCGGTTGCCAGTAAAATAGTAGTCGTTAAGCCAGTTGAAGGCTGATAGGCGGCTTAAAAAGTTTCAACAGCAGGCAGTCACAACCTGCGCCTGTCCATTTCAACACGGCAATACGGCTCACCACCTATTTTTATTACGTGGAACAAATTCTAAAAAGGTGAAATGTGGCCATATAATATGCCTCGGCCCTACCCCTTTGGGGATAAAGGCGTGACCATATGTATGTATGTTTGAATCGACATTGAGAGCATTAATACAAAAACACTTTTTTTTTTGTGTGGAAATCCGTCAAGGATGCTTGGCCGAACTCTTACCTACTAAAGCTACACGTGCCCTACGACGGCCTACGGTAGGGAGCCCCGGGTAAGCTCTCGGAAACATGCCATAGAATTCGTTGGGGTTGGAGATCCTAGATGCACATTTACATAGATAATCCCAAAACTGTCCCCAATATAATTATCGATTCAAAATTGGATTGCTGAAAAAGCTCTTTGTTTTGTAAACTATATTGTTAAGAATCACTCCAAACTCAAACTCAAAAAAACATTTATTTCGCATAATCCTAATACATAGGCACTTGCGACACGTCAATGAATACAATGCAAATAGTACCACCAGTTCGGAACGCGGCCCGCTTGAGAAGAACTGGCAAGAAACTCGGCGGGCTATTCTTTTTGTGCACTACATATTTACAACTAGCTGAGCCCGCAACTTCGTTTACGTCACATAAGGTGTATGAAAGGAAAGGTATTTCTTCATCAGAGTCATCAAGCAGCGTCTGAAACTGCCCTGTTTGCTTAATCATAAAAGAGCTTAATGATTAAGACTATTTTTAAACAATTCAGTCCGCGCCGAAGGCGTGGACTGAATTGTTTATTCTTTCTTTTAATTGTTTATTCATTAAGCTCTTTTATGATTAAGCCAACACGCCAGTTTAGGTTCACTCACATTCAAAGAAACCCCTACAATTAAAATTTTCAAAATATCTGATTCTTAAAAGTGTTATAACTCTTTTATTTCTAAACCGATTTACATAAAACAAACGCTAAATGTTAACTGGAGCAAACCTCAACACAATAAAAAAAACCGCATTGCAATCGGTTGAGCGGTTACTGAGATTAGCGTGCACAACCGTACAGACAAACAGATATACAGACATACAGACATACAGACAAACAGACAAACAGACAAAAATTCTAAAAATCATTGTTTTGGGTTCTATTGCGTTCATAAAGCCCCCCTATAATATTTTTTCTTATTTATCTTCCATGTACAGACAGCGACCTGTTACGATTTTATTATATGTATTGATAAGTTGATACATACTATAAACTAAAACTCCATCAGTAGAGCCAGCAGATCACTTCCAGGCTTCCTTATCAATCAAATAATCGACAATTGTATAGTAGCCCCTGCAGCACAATTTACTTTTTATACACTTTTTAAACTTAATTAGGGGCATGCTTTTAATTTCGTTTGGAAGCCTGTTGTAAAAACGTATACAGTTACCCAGGAAAGAATTACTGACTTTGTTCAGTCTACAATGATAAACGGCAAGGTTGTTTTTATGTCTGGTGTTCACATTGTGTCTATCGCTTAACTTAGTAAAACTAGATAATTTTTTCTGAACATACATAAGATTTTCAAAAATATATTGTGATGCCACAGTCAGAATATTTAATTCTTTAAATTTTTCTCGCAGAGAGACCTTTGGACCTAATCTATATATGGCTCTTATGGCCCGTTTTTGTAAAACAAAAATTGTATTTATATCTGCGGCATTGCCCCATAGTAGCATACCGTACGACATTACACTGTGGAAGTAACTGAAGTACACTATTCGCGCTGTTTCTACATCAGTCAAATGCCTAATCTTTTGGACAGCAAATGCTGCTGAACTTAATCTGCCAGCCAGTTTTTCAATATGTGGGCCCCACTGCAATCCAGAATCGATCGTCAACCCTAAGAACGCAGTAGATTTCACAAGTTCCAACTCTTGGCCATTAAGTTGCACATTGGTTTCTGCCTGTGTTACATTGGGCAAGGTAAATTTAATACATTTAGTTTTGTTTTCATTCAGGCTAAGATTATTAGTGTTAAACCAATGTACTACTTTTCCTCCTTTTACTTACTCCATGTGGACCCGGCCACAGACTCGACCATATGTGACAGATAAAATAAAATAAAAAAAAGTGTGTGCGTATAACCTTTACGCGCGATTGAAGTAAAACTTCTTTGCCATTGACGGCATCAAATGTTATATTAATACCATTCATTCGAATTCAAATAGCAAGCGTTACTTCCGTCAGAAAAAAAATCTGAGTTACTCCCTAGTCGCGCCCAAAGAAGTTTTACTTCAAAATTTAATATATTGATGGACATTCTCACACAACATTATGTAGCCCAAATTAAGCTAATATAAGCTTATGCTATGGGATCTAGACGACTGATAAACAGACAAATTACACCCAGACACAGAACAAATCAATGTGCTCATCACGCAAAGAGATTTGTCCTGCATGGGAATTGAGCCCACGACCTCTGAATCCGTAGTCAGACACACTAATCACTGGACTACGAGGCTAGTCACAGACGTGACTCGTATGTCATAGCGCGAGTATTGCCCGCCGATCCACTTCTTTTTTAATTTTTAGTGCGAGGAATATGTGCAAGGGACAACGCGATACTTTTAACAAAGTGCATGAATCGCTACGTGTCATCAGACTATAACTGCCGTGCTATAACTATAATGCCGTTATCTACCGAAACCACTTTTTGAAATAAACGCGAAATACGTGAGAAAAACTTTAAATTGATGTAACTCATTAATGACAACTCATAACTTAGAATTAAAAATATCAAAAGATAGGTAAATTGGAGTACTTTTAAATGCCGTTTATGAATTTTAGTACTTAGAATATATTTTTATATAAAAAAGTATTATGCGTTTTAACTTAACATTTGTAATGAAAAGAGTTCGGAGGGTATAAGCTAAAACGCCGCTATGCATAGCGTAGCGGCATTTTAGTGTAAAACTAACAAGAAATAACAATGTCCAATAATATTCTTTAAAAAAACTACATTAATAATTAACTAAAGCGCCGTTACAACACATAGAGTCGTTTTAGCTAAATAATAAAAGCTCTGAACTTGCTATATGTTAGACTTAAATGCAGCTAATGTCATTTTACCGCTTTTAAGTATATTATCCTAGGCGTATTGTTAAGAAACTTGAAGCATTGTTAAACTTAAACGCAGTTAAGTCAAGAACCTTAAATCTTAACGGCACTGTAGCGGCACAATGCCGAGATGATAAGTGAGCAAGTTTATGAAAACGTAGTTAAGAATAAAAATTAATCATTTTATTTTTTATAAAATCGTTGTTTAATTGACCAAAGTCAGTCTTCTACACTTTTATAATTACCACATAGTGGTATTATAATGAGTGTAATTATAATTTTTACTTAAAACTAGCATTCAAATGTTAGTAATTTACATTATAAATCTTTAATAAAATAACACCAGTCTAATGTAAAAGTATGTCTAAAACTTATGAAAATTATCATAATCATGGATATCAATCATGTAAAATGAGCATAATTTTAATTTTTAATAAGACGAGTAATCTTTGTCACGTACGGAGTCATCGGAATCAAAATCAAGTTGGTCGGCGGCAGGCGAATCATGGCATTCTGTATTGGAAACCTTATAACTGCATGGAGTTCTTGGCGGCATTAATTCGTCACACATCAAATTTGCATCCGCAGGAGTAATTGATTCAAACAGCTGTAAAGTCGGACTGGGTTGAATACATGCTGTTGGCAAAGCCTGTTTTAAATTATTTATCAATCAGTCTATGGCAGTTCACTCCTGGACGTAGACCTCTTCCAATTTAGGCCACAACACACGGTTCTGCGTCTTTTGCAACCAGTCCCAGCCTGCGACCTGTTCCAGATCGTCGGTCCATCTGGCGTGTAGGCGTCCTAAGCTACGTTTGCCAAGTCATGGTCTCCACTCCAGAACTCGCTTGCTCCAACGGCCGTCGGTTGTTCTGCTGATGTGGCCGGCCTACTGCCACTTTAAAGTGCTTATTCTGCGAGCTATGTCGACAACTTTAGTTTTTGCCGGAGAACCTCATTCCGAAGTTTATCCCGCAAAGACACTCCTAGCATAGCTCGTTCCATAGCTCGCTGCGCGACCCTAAAGGCGTGGGTCAACCCCACCGTAAGTGTCCACGTCTCGGCACCGTAAGTCATAACGGGTAAATCGCACTGGTTGTAGACTTTCGTCTTCTGGCATTGCGTACAGGCGAATTGAAAACTCGACGCAGTTTACTGAACGGTGCCCAGCCCAGCCGGATCCTTCTAGCGATTTCCTTGTCCAGGTTCTTTTTTCAAGGGTAATAACCTGCCCAAGATTTGCCAAGACACTCCTGGACAACCTTCAGCTTCGATCCTTCGACGTGGATTGGTCCCGGTGTGACATTTTCGTTGATCATGACCTTGGTTTTATCCAAGTTCACCCCAAGACGTCGAGACCAATACGTCGAGACGCTCCATTTAGGCTTTGCAGCATTCCGCCTAACTGTTCCACTGTTTCCGCTACTATGAAGATGTCGTCGGCAAACTGAAGGTGCGAGATGCGCACACCGTTGATGTTCACACCCAACGCTTCCCAATCCAGCAGCGTCTTGAATATGTCCTCAAGCGCATTGTTGAAGAGCTGAGCCCATCATCATTCATTCATGACAGCGCCTTGTCTTGCACATCTACGCAGTTAAATGGAGTTGGTTTTATAGTTTTCCAGCTGGATAGTCATTATTTATTTTATTTATTTATTAGATCACAAACAAACAATAACTTAGCCTAAATGTACCACTAAAGCTACTGGAGCTTGTGTGTGATACATGATAGCGGTCTCGTATAAACATTTCAACACCTCGATATATCGCCAGTCGACACGACATCGCTGCAGAGAGTCCATGACTTTCCACGTTTCGACAGAGTCGAAGGCCTTCTCGTAATTCACAAAAGCCATACACAGCGGCTGATTTTTGTGACTCTACTCTCGAGGACAACTTGTAAACATGGCTCAGGAGTGAGATGGGTCTGTAGTTCTTCATTATGGTCTTATCACCTTTCTTGCAAAACAGCCACGGCACTCCCGCTCCATGCTTTAGGTGTTTGTCCCTGTTAGAGAACAGAATTAAAGAGAATCGCTAGCTCTTTGAGGACCGGCGTCCCCTCTGCTTTTAGGAGCTCAGTCCTTCCCAGGGGACTTTTTGTTCTTTAGTAGCCCGAGACCCGCCCTGGTGTCGACCTGGTCGATATCCAGAATGTCCTTGGTATAGTGGCGCGTTAGTGGGGCCCATCGCACACACGCATAAAATTATTTATAGCTACACTTAAATGTTATGAGTTGTTCATAGTTTGAGTTTCACAAAATGTCTCAAAGACAAGGTCTTTTTTTTTTTTTTTTTTGTTTAACGTGAGGGAATATCCTCATGGATGTTATGCCGGACTCCTACCGACTAAAAAACCTCACGTCACGCCCAACAGTCTATGGTTGGGAGCCCCGGGTAAACCCTCGGAAGGATGTCCCAGGACTCCCAACAGACCCACGGCCGCTACTGCGGCCTCGCCCAGGGGGTGGTTCGGGTGCTATCCCGCGTCTTTGGGGGGTTTCGGGTGTGATCCCGCTTCTAAGGGGGGGGGCGTGCGTGAATTGTCTCACTCACGTCACGCTGCCGTCATGGGCCTGCTTCTGTAAGGACGGTGAGCCGCCCTGTCACCGTCCTCAGGCCCCCGGTCATGGTGGCCGATAGTCCTCGGCGAAGACACGTCGACGGCGCCCAGGCCGCCGACTGCGGAACTCGGGTGGGAGAGTTCTCTCCCGTACCCGTCCCGCCGCCTCCTTCACGAGCATGACCTGCTCGCAGAAGGAGGCGGCGCAGTCCCACTTACTCCCGCTGGAGAGCATGGCTCGCACCATGGTCTCGAGCGAGAGAGTGTCCACGTCCAGACCCACTACGAGGACCTGGCGCTGTTGCGCCCACGCCGTGCACTCCACCAGTGTGTGGAGCGCCGTGTCATCGCTGCGGTCCTCGCAGTGCTGACACTCGGCCGTGGTTTCCCGGTGTTTCCGCCACAAATACCTACCGAAGCTACCGTGCCCGGCAAGCATCTGTGTCAACCGGTAGGAGAGAGCACCGTGTCTCCTCTCCAGCCACTCGTCTATGACCGGTCTGACGGCCGCGATTGTGGCGAATCCCCCCTTTGGTTGCTCAAGTCGCACCTTCCATGTCTCCACGGTTTCCTGGTGGAGTAGGGACCGCTGGGCAAAGACAAGGTCTAGTCAAGTCTAGTGTATATATTATTAAAAGAGTTTTAACAGTTGATTACAATTTTATTGGTGTCTCCAAGATTTTGTTTGTTCCAGGTTCAATATCTGGGTTTATAGCCATTTGTAAATGATTTTTGGATCTTTGGGTTCTGTAACAAGAAAATAGCTGCCCTGTAGTGATATATAAATTAACTCGTATGAATATAACTATAAATTTTCATATATAAAATACGGTAATACTTATGAAATTCGGGACTTCACGCAAAATAATAAATGTTTTTTTTTTCAAATAACATAAAACACGGTAAACTAAAACCAAAAAAACTTACTTAAACTGACGATTCGCCATAATTACAAAATTGGCGAGAGCCCCGCGAACTACAGCGCGACCTCGTCCCACAAACGTATGCTGCAGCACTTCAAAAACTCAAAGGATCATCCCTGACCACCCCGATCATCATCCCCTGCGAGATCATATAGCGGCCTTTTAGCGCATTAATTTCGGATAACGGCAATATAGTCTCACTGTTGTTCACACTTTGATTTTATTCAATATGTGAAACACCGCTAACTGGCGCATAACGATGAATAAGTCGAAATATTTTTACAATGAAGTTAAACTATAAAGCCGTTAAGTATCTTTAAACACATTTATGTCTAACTTTTTCAATTAACGGCATTATAGCTTAATATAGCTTAAATTTCTATTCAAAACAATTAGTAACTATAAGGCAGTAAAAGTACTTTTATCACATTAAAGTGAATTAAAATCTGTTAACCGCAATCTAGCGAAACAATCTCAAGTTTTTTTTTGTTGATATTTGATTTTATTGAACTTTAGCGGCTATATAGATTAACAAAGTCACTTTACGGCATTTTTGAATAATACACAAGTAAAATAAAATCATATAACGGCTTTCTGTCGCTTATTATTTCAGTAACAATTCTAGTCAGGAAAATTCTGTAAATACAGATCGATAGACATTTTTTTTCTGCCTAAGATAGCATCTAAAAGTAAAAATCGTCAAAATGTTACATAACGGCGTTTTAGTTATACCACGGCAGATAAGCACTAAGCGGGCAAAGACTTCTATATAAATTGAGGTAGACATCGCTGCGTGTCATCAGACTATAAGCACTAAGCGGGCAAAGACTTCTATATAAATTGAGGTAGACATGCCTACGCACCGATTTTTGAAACCTATAAACTGAGCTAATTAGCAGCGTTGCTCGCACTGTAGTGAGTTAAAACTTCGAGAGTACCTACTCGGCTTGCAATCGGAGTCCATACGCCTTCTCTTTTACTCTTGTTCTATTCGTATATTGCTATTGTGGTGACAATTACGTAAATATTATTTATAAGTGAGTGTAGTCTTAGCAATGTGTATGTTTGAGCATTGCTTTTGAAATCTCGTTTGTTAGAGTATGGCGTGTCCACCGCAGTTTATATAGAAGTCTTTGCAAGCCGGGCCCTGTTGTGTGACTTTAGCGTTATTTCTTCAGTAGTTAATCTTTTCGGTGATACATTTCCAGCCTAAGGTAGTGACGGCGACAGATGAAGCTGAGCTGGCGAGACAGATGGAGAGGGCGGAGGCGGAGAACGCAGAAGTCGCTGGAGACTCTGCCGAAGAAGACGAGGATCAAGGTATGTTAACTACACTATTTTGACCACCAGTCCTTCTGGTGGGCCGTATGCTTGTCTGTCACCTTAGTGGTATAAAAAAAAAATCATGCGACTTTGGGGGTTTTCGGGTATTATCCCGTTTCTGGGGGGGGGGGGGGGGGGGGAACTGGGCTTGCGTGAATTTCTCACGTCACACTGTCGTCTACGGCTTGCTTCTGTAAGGACGGTGAGCAGGCCCCCGGTCATGGAGGCAAATAGTCTTGGGCAAAGACACGTCAGCATGACCTGCTCACAGAAAGAGTCGGTGCAGTCCCACTTACTTCCACTGGCGACCATGGCTCGCACCATGGTCTCCAGCGAGAGAGCGTTCTCTATAATTTATATCTGCTATCTTCTTTTCAATCGTTTAGCCTCAAGTGAACCCATTTTGTGCCAATTTTCTCCGAATGGGCATGGCTAGTGTGTCTAATAAAACTATTTGTACACAGGTATGGGCGATGTTCGTGTGGACGACGAACCACAGCAAAACGGAGCCTCGGACGACGACGAAGATTAAACTACTTATACAACTGCTACTATAAATATATACAATATCGTAATTCGGATGTATCTGAATATATATCTGTTTTTATACACACGGTGTGTTTTATTTAGACTATTTCTACTGTGACATGAACGTGGAAAAACAAGAATAATAAGGTACAGACTTCAACCAAATGATAGATAGACGGGCCCATCCATACATTAAGGATGACTCACGCGAGACCGTGCCGAGTCCGAGCCGTGTGTCGGCCGTAGCACGGTCACCGAGCCGGTTTCGTTCACGACTGCCCAGGCGATGCTCGGCGGCACTGTGTTCATGCAACGGGCCGAGCCGAGGCGGGACCGAGTTGTTTCCGAGCGTTGGCCGTTGCTCGGCCGTCACTCGGTTGCCGCTCGGTATAGCGTGAGTGTGTTCATACAAAATATATGTAATATTAGTTGACCGTGCTACGGCCGACACTCGGCTCGGACCCGGCGCGGTGTAGCCTGAGTCATCCTTAAAGTGGGCGCATGCTCTCACTCGGTCGTAGTCGATGTTATTGTTCCGAAGGTGAAACACATGTCAAGATAAGACATTTTACGCAAGATGCCTTGCTGTGCGTTTCCGAAGTGTAAAACACTACTTACCCTAAATTCGAAAGAGAATGTATGTGTGCTGTGTGTGCATGTCGTGTCATTGCTGCAATATCTTTGTGTGTGAACAAGTCTCACTTTTTGAGTTTGTAATGTATGACGTCGGCCCGTCTATACTATTGCTTGGTCGAAGGGTACAGAAAGCAATCTCATGTGTTATGTATTCTCGGCTACGCTCACTTCCGCTCAAATCAGCATCGCCATCGCAATTATGATTTTGTTTTCATATGCCATGGGCATTCTACTTAGAGGAAAACATTAGGCTCTATACACATTGTCCATTATGCCAAGCGTAAGCAATGTTCTGTAGATACTTACTTATAGATGTAGCGGTTGAATAGTGATGCGCTGTGCGCGATCAACGCATCTGTGTATAAATCTAATTGATAATTTCTGTGATATGTAAGTATTTACTAACTATTAGATAGATAGACTCAGTATATGGGAGGTTTTAATAAATCAATAAAATAAATATGTGAATTCATGAAACGATGTTTTTAACCAAATACGGATGTTGAATAATCTCCCGGTTGGGTCTAATAAATGCTGTCACCCACTTAGGGCCGGCGCCCATTATCGGCATCGGCAAGGAAAAGGATTTTTTGGTGGCAAATAGCAATATACTATAATATAATGGCAATAAAGTAGAAATTTCCGTGATATGTGGTCGTAATAACAAAAATACCGCTTCGGTATGCTTGAGGCTGCTGTATCGGCAGCCTTGAGAATGCTTCGGGATGCTTAGGCATCCTACGGTACGCCGCCGGCGCCGAGGCGAGGGGATGCATCCGCCATTTGCATCAAAGGTTGTTCACCCAAAATCTTCTTGATTGATAATATTTCTCTTCTTCTTCAGCAAGAGTTGCTATGAACACTAGATCCCAGTCCACAATATTAAATACAATTCAGACAACTAGCTTGTAACAACTCTGAGACTGTTATGACGAGAAATACGATATTGAGACGCTTCGGCAAGCTACAGGACGGTGCGGCATCCTTAAGGAAGCCTCGTCATCCCTAAGAACGTTGCAGCATGCCAAAGCATAATTGCCGATAGTGTGCGCTTGCATGTAGGATGCTGAAGGATCCTTTTCCTTGCCGATGCCGATAATGGGCGCCGGCCCTCAATTCACTGCTTTTCGAACATCTGTAATTAAATATTTTAACGGTAATATCTTTTTTTAAAGTAGTGTCGTAATTCAAATCAAATATTTTGCTGTATACATTGATAGGTTGATACATAAAATACAAATGATCTTAATTTGTGATACTTTGATGTATTTATTTATTTTACGAAAGAAATCTTACAATTACAAAATATTCTAGTAGGTATGCAACGCGGTACGGCACTAGTTCTAAATCGGGGAAGTGTGAAGGGGGAGGCGCGGGAGCACGTGCCGTGTCGACACACCCGCGCGCCTCTCGCAACACCTTCCACACCTTAGACAATTTTGTTAAAATCTGTTTTGCTGTCAAAATATTAGATAGATAGATAGATAATTCTTTATTGTACACCATTACATACAGTATTCTTAATTAAAACATATTAGCTAACAATGAGAGTACAAAGGGCGGTCTTATCGCTAAGAGCGATTACTTACCGATGAAAAGAAATATCATTATTCTATTTAGTTTGCTGACGAGAATCATATTTACAACTTGGTACTGCACATTGCACCATGATAAACCAAAAACTCAATTAAATACGATGGCAGAAACTATCAGCGCGCGTGTCGATTTATGAGTTTATGACTAATAGCGTCTCACTTGCAAGTTCGAGACGTTCATACCGGTGCTTACGGTTCAGACTCGCGCGCGCGCTCTCTACTACTTGTAACTCTATGGCAATCTATAATACAGTCAACCATAGCAATTATTTTCTAAGAAAATCCGTTGACCTCGTGTCAATGACCTCCGCGGCCGGTGTCTATGTGGGGTTACACAACATTAATACGAATAACTAAATTCCGAAAGTGCCCGTCAGAAGTTTCCGAATTTCGAAAGTCAAACATCCGACGTTTCATAAATCCTGTTAATAAAAACCTGAATTTCAAAATTCCTAGTGATTATAATTCCGACTGTCAGAATTTCGAATTTCAAGAAACGGAACCATTGAAATTCCGAATAAATAAAAATCCGCAATACCATAAATACGAACTTCGATCATCAAAAATCCGAAATTTCATAAAATCTCTCTCTCTCTAAAACTCTAGTTAAAAAACTCTAGCTATCAAAAATTCGAAAACTTACATGGCCATTGTTTCAACGCCTTGTAAAGTTGCCTTTTACATACTTACAACTTTCGTTATGGCTGCAACGTAGCTGATCATAAATAAAACATACAATACCTTAACCAAGTGCAAGCAAGCAGACAGGCAAGCTTGCACGCACACAGCATGCAAGCAAGCGGACATGCATGCAGACAATCGAGAGCTGTCCACCTTTGCGTGACGAAATTCGGGCAGTCTTGCTCACTTCCGCAGCTTCGGCTTTCAACTGTATCTCATAGGTCTTCATCATAGAGCAACGCGAACTGTCTGAGCGCGCGATGCTCTGTGGTCTTCATGTTGCATGGCATGTTAGATAAAACCGTTTTAGATAACTACCTTTTTTAAATATTTCGTCTAATATGCCTGTGGTATGTTTTAATAAAAAAATCATTATTGAAGTTGTCAGAAGTTCGGAACCTCTATTTTTTAGAAAGATGGAATTTTTCGGAATTACCTTGTATGGACCACAAAATTACATAAATGATTCAATGAGAGATGAATATAAAGAACCAATGTCTAAAGAGGAGGTCAAACCAATGATGGATAAAATCAAAGAATATTCCACACTTCCGAAACGTGTAAGTACAAATTTAAAATTTACGACTGTTTGGATGAGCAACACACGGCTTTTCCACGGGTGGCCATGTTGCTCTTGCTAGGACATCAGAGTGAGCAAGACAGAAAATGCCCTTAGCACTGTGTGCAATATCTACTCGAAATAATGGGTCTCTCACCTCACACGTAACGACTACAGTGGCGAGACAGTAAAACGATACTAGGTCGAGAGAGTGGGGTGAACGAGAAACGACGGGATACAGAGAATCTTTGTATCACATCGTTTCAAACATGAATATATATCTACTAATATTATAAAGAGGAAAGAGTTGGTGCCTTGTTTGCCGCGAATAAGCTTCGAAACTACTGAACCGATTTGAAAAATTCTTTCATTTTTGAGAAGCGACGCTGTCCCTGGGTGACATACGCTTTCCATCAGGCGTCCGAGGTCAATTTGGCGAACTTAATATAACACGAATCTTGGATTTTGGACAATTAGTTACCTACTTTTTCTGTTTTTCCTTGTACACTCACAAAACTTTGATCCTTAAAACACGTGTGGACCGCATAAACACTTACCAAATCCACACTGAGTCTTTGGCGGAAAATAGTACCTATCGCCATAAGGAAAAAAAAATCAACTATTTCCTCTAACATAGCTCTAGTTCTGTGGTGTTGCAGATAGAACGACCAGACACAGAAATTGTAAGAAGTATTGATCTTTACATCGGAAGAGTAAATGGATTTGCCTATGGTTCCATGCAAAGGTTTCAAAAAATGAAACGTAAGGGAGTTATTAAACCACCCTTCCCCTGTGATATGTACAGGCTACCACCTACAACATCTGTTGAGGTATGTCATTATTTTAGTCAATAAATTTAGTCTTAAGGGCCTCCGCTAAGAGTAGCGGGCGCACGCGGCAGGCACCTGCGTCGAATACCTACTTGTATTGGAAAATAGAAAGATGTCTATGGTTGTGCACGACGGAGGGACATACATACATACATATGGTCACGCCTTTATCCCCGAAGGGGTAGGCAGAGGCATATTATATGCCCACATTTCACCTTTGTATAATTTGTCCCACGTAATAGGTGGTGAGCCGTATTGCCGTGTTTAAATGGACAGGCGCAGGTTGTGACTGCCTGCTGTTGAAATAAAGCCTTCAACTTAGCTTAACGACTGCCATTTTACTGGCAACCGGGACCAACAGCTTAACTTGCCTTCCGAAGCACGGAAACGCTCAAATAAATGTCACAAAGTGATCACATGGATGGTCACCCATCCATGGACCGGCCATAGTAAAAGTTGCTTACTGCAGTGATCGTTTACAGAACACTGAGTCCGCGGGGCCACGAGCGCTTCAGGACGGAGGGAAGGGTCGAATAATTGCGGATCACACAAATATTTATTCCGACCCGGGATTCGAAGATTCGAACCCGAGACCTCAATATGGAATGCGCGGCCGTCGCATACACTTATCACTACACAACCGTGACAGTCAAGTACTATGGGGTGACTTTGATTAACGGGGCAGTATACATTTACAATTTTCATTTTTATGTTTTCATTCATTTGCTTTGAACGCACCCTTGTCATTTTTAGTTTTAATGTTAGTCTTTCAGTGTTTTATTGATTCCATGTAAAAATATATGAAAAAAATATTTCTCCTTAAAATAACCCACTATTTTGAGGAGAAATAATTTCTACTTAGGTACACTTGAAAAAAGTGTAAAGGAAAAGTCAACTATGATTATTTAGGGGAATCAAAGTCACCCCTTGCTCCGGTACATGTCTACCTACAGGCTCTCCAAAAGTAAACTAATGTAACTACTCTATTTTTCAGTATGGTTGGTGGCAACATGACGAAGAATTGTTAAAATCAGATTGGCACGTAACTCGCGTACGACGTCCTCAACCCGTCGCACCAAACACATATATTTTAGACATAGTTCGGAAAAACAATAAATATGCAAGTCTATTCTAATATGGTAACATTATTTATTCTAGGGCTCTAGGCATTCTTGGGGATATCCTTCCTAGGGCTTACCCGGGGCGTCCCGGGGCTCCCAACCTTAGGTAGTAGGTAAGGAACCTGTTGGTTTTTAGTCGGTAAGTATTCCAAGGTTTTCACACATAAAAAAAGAGATCTAGGCATTCAGTTGTATTGTACATACACATAGTCACGCCTTTATACCCGAAAGGGTAGGCAGAGGCATAGTATGCGCCCACATTTCACCTTATAGTTTTATGTCCCACGTAATAGGTGGTGAGCCTATTGCCGTGTTGAAATGGATCAGCGCAGGTCGCCGCGACCCGCAGTTAAAATTTTTCAAGCCGCCCATAAGGCCTTCACTTGGCTTAACGATTGTCATTTTACTGACAACCGGGTTTCATTTCGAGATTTCCTTCTCTACGCAATGGATTGCGAAAGTGTTCCCTTAGACGCCTCTTAAGACACCCTCGGGACGTATTGAGGACATTATGCACTCTTACCTGTCGCAACACGGGAACCCTGTCGCCACACGGGGCTCTTATGCAAGGATCTTATACTGCGATGCTTATAAACATTTTGAAGAAAAGGGTCCCAAATGCTATTATGTAAGCATATTGCCGCTACAGAATCGTCGCAATAATATTAAAAGAAAATGAATAAGATTGCTTTTTATTTACAAATCATTTATTTAGGTAAGTATATACAAATTTAATTATAACTGATTTGTTTAAAGCTAATTAAAATTTGTCAGGATGTAAAACAATATTAACTATCTACATACATACTACATAATATATCAAGATTTCCTAAAAAATTAAAATAAAAATTTCTCCGAAGAGGTAGGCAGAGGAATACAGTGGCATAAGTACTGTACGTCGAATACATTTCGCCAGTTGCATTTAGTTCTAGTCATTTAGGTGAGCTTATATGGCAGTGTTGTGACGCTGATAGTGGCTACCTACTTTTGAAATTATCAAGCTGCCCATAAGGCCTTCAACTTGGCCTAAATGACTACCATGTTTCTACTAGAAGCAACGACTTAACGTGGTATGAAGCACGGAAATGATCATAACTGGAATTGCCACAAAAGGTGACCTAACTCAGGGTTGGCTACAGCCACAGGGCGGAAACTCCATATAAATGATGCGTTTTCAATTCTGCCACCTACACTAATAAACACGCTATGTTTGTACAGAGCTTCAATGGCTTGAATGTGTGTGTTAAGAGCAGTGGCGGCTGGTGGGTCCTCGATCTGGTGGTGCACTTTACCAGCTTTCTTGTTTTAAATTTAGTAAGCGTTAATTTTATACCTATCAACTTTATTTTGAAAAGTTTTGTATAGTTTTAAGTACTTAGGTACTTAGTTATTGTTTATGCTCATTTTCACACACTCCACACACTTTGCACGCAATATAGAATAGAACTAAGAACAAAATAAAACAACTAACAATTTAAAAATCAAAACAATCAATATATTTAACGCGTCACAGATACAGCGAAACAATACTCCGGGAGAATTTGAATTTCGTCATCAACAAAACATCGAGGACTCTCGGTAATCTTCGGATTGCACGATCGCGTGCGGCGCACGAAAAGCGACTCATTGCCCGGTACATTTTCTATGAACGATGTTTTGTCTCACGCGCCAGGCGTTTTAGCTCGTATCTAGTACAAGTTGTATGAGCAGCCCTTGTGCACTCGGGAAAGCGCACGCCGAATTTTTGTTACAGGGAATCTAGGCTTTAGTAGTGTAACAAAGAGCTTAAATTGTTTCGTGATAATTACACATGTTATTAGTTTTGAGTTCTTGTATGTTTAAAGAATAAGTGTTAGGTAAATACCTAATAATTGTAAGTAATATATTCATAAATTTTGTTATTTTTAAATCCTTTGAGCTGGTGGTTCACTGCACGAGCGCACTTAAGGTACAGCCGCCACTGGTTAAGAGCCTACCAGACGCCAAATTGTTAAAAGCAGATAGCAGATATACATTTTAGCGTGCAAGAAAGAGAGAGATGCGATCGGTTTTTGTGCGCTTTTAACGAAATAAATTAATTATAAAAAAACTATAACCAATATGAAAAAAATGCGCTCTAGTGCAAATGAAGATTTTACAATTGTCTTTCTTATAAATATTTTATATTATAAAAACAACTTATAACATACGAGATCTAGCTTAAAATTTCACGAAATCGAGGTATTTTCAACATAAAAATCTATCGAGGATTTTACCAGTAATTTTTATCGTGTTTCGAGCCTAGAGCGTTTTTAGTTCAAGAACTGAAGTTGTCTGTGTTCAAATTTTAATTCAGGAGACCTCACGAGTCCTGAGATCTAGATCAAAGTAATAGGAGGGGGGGGGGGGGGGGGGGTAGGGAGTTGCCTATCTGTATGTGATACTATTAAATTAACTTTGCTAAGGCGTAAGATGCTTGACGGAGTGTTCGTTTAAAAAACATTATTAACAGGAACTAGAAGGGCTCTATTAAACTACATATAACGCCTATATCCCCAAGGGGTAGGCAGAGGTATACACAGCTACACTTTGGCAGTAAATTCATTAAACTATCACTGATCAAATTTACACTTTTCTTCCATTTATTCTACACAGTTTGCTCCTATTTATCTTGTCGAAAAATAGAAGACCGGCTGCCTTTTCAACTGTCTCTGGTGGGACCTGAAATTAAAAATAAATGGTTTTTTTTTAACTTTACACTAACTCTGTGCCAGCAGGCTTCATTGTGACATCTTATTATCAGTTAAACGGGAAAGTGTGGATGTGTAGATAAACATTCATCCACATAAACATCCTGACATACAGAGATAATAAATAAATAAATATTTGTGGATATTCACACGCAACATCATCTAGCCCAAATTAAGCTAATATAATTTTGCTTGTGCTATGGGATCTAGACGACTGATAGACATACTTATATATTTTTAAATACATACATATTATACATAGAAAACACCCAAACTCCGAAACAAACATGTATGGATCAGACAAATATTTGTACTGACCCAGGAATCGAACCCAGGAACTCAAGCGCCGCGGGCGGTATCACTACCGACTACGCCACAGAGGCCGAGATGTTCGGATGTCAGGATGTTTGTTACTCCTTCACGCTCTACTCTCAACAGATCTTGCTGAAGTTTGGTACAAGGATAGAATATAACCTGGAATAATGCATAGGCTGCTTTTCCTGACTTCAAAATTTTCCCATGGGATCCGGGAACAAAAACACGATTGTTGACGGAGCCACAAGCATCAGCTAGTCCTACTAATATTTCCGAAGATGTTTGGATATTTGGATGTTTGTTATTCAACCATGCTCCAAGGGCTAAACAGATCTTTCTGTAATTTCGTACAGAGACGGATTATAGACTGAAATAACACATAGTCTACTTTTTTACCCGGAAAACCTCATGGGAAGTGGGAACGGGGACAGAATTTCAAATAATCCTCACCATAAAACTAGCCACGGGCGCCTGTATAAAATATAGCTATATCACACGAGGATAGTGTAATTTCCCAACAGTCAAAGAATTTTTCAAATCGGTTCAGTAGTTTCGGAGCCTATTCGATGCAAAAAAACAATCAAATCTCTTTATACGGTAAACCACCCAATCATTGGCACTCTTCCAATAATTGGCACTTTAGAGTATATTTCGAAAAATAAGGGAAACCTAGTTTATTCCAGTTCAGTATGCATTGAAAAGTAAAATAGTATTAATTTTCTGTTAGAAACTCACTAAACTGGAATAAACTAGGTAAGTATCCCTTATTTTTTCGAAATATACTCTAAAGTGCCAATAATAATTGGAGGAGTGTCAATGATTGGGTGGTTTACCCTAATATTAGTATGGATAATTCTCACCAGAAAGCTAGACACTGGCGTTTCATCAGGTATCTTCTGATTGGGCATCACATAAGCTTCCATGTCGAGGGTACCATCCGAGGTTTCTCCCACAACCACCTTGTAGAAATGTGTCGGTACTGCCACACTGTTGGCGCCTATGACTTGATAGCGAACGTATGACTTTCCGTCGGATTCTCGTCTGAAAATTGTAAGTCGTCTTTATTATCGTTGAGAATTTTGCGAGAACGAGAGAAAAGCACGAGAAACGAGACCTATGATTCTCAAGTTCTCGCCTTGTTCTCTGAATGTGAATGTAGAGGACCTATTATACTAATATTAGAAAGTTTGTAAGCACCCTTTCACGATTTGACGGCTGAACAGACCACCAGGCTGAAATTTTGCACCGGGACATAAGCTACTTTATATCCCCTTAAAAAACAGGAATAGAAGCGCACGGAGAGTTCGAAAAAATTACGTTTGTTGTATGAGAGCCCCCGTTAAACATTATTTTTATAATTTTACCTAGCTCAGTTTTAACTGGCCACACTGAAATACTTTTTTTTTAGTGTGGCCAGTTAAAACTGAGCTAAGTATTTATTTTGAATTTTTTGTTGGGCAAATGTTGACATTTTACTTCCGAGCTAGAGAAATTGACTTTAAATTTCAGTTTAGACTTTAAAGAAAAAGTATTCAGGGTTACATTAGAGAAAAAACAAAACAAAAAAGTACATATCTGTAGCAACAGGAATGAAAAAACCGTCACAAGGCGTAGATGTTCTCTACTTTTTTTGAACGTCCATAATTTTTAAAATACAAGACCTAGTTTTTTTTAAATATTTTTCTGACAACTATTATGACCTACCCTGTTACCCGATTCTGGCTTGACGTCGACTTCTGGGACACCCTGTATTTATAGCGGCAACAGAAATATGTCATTTGTAAAAAAATCATACAGTCTCGTGATGGATAGACAGACGGACGACAAAATATCTCATGAAGAGGGTCCCGTTTTTACCCTTCAGTTACGGAACCCTAAAACTCACACTCACGCAGTTTCCATGGTGTGCCATTATATTGTGAAATGAAGTGCAATGTTACCTCGGCAAGTACAGCGGTCCAGTACAGCAGTAGACATGGTCGTACACCTTGGTAAGCTTCCGCACATGCTTCTCTAGTCTGTTCCACGCCGATCTGTTGAAACCTTCACCTACCTGCAATTGAGAGGGTTATTGATTAAAAGAATAGCCCGCCGAGTTTCTTACCAGCCGCCCCCGTTAAGACAAGTGTTTGAAACTAATGGCAAGTAAAAGAGACAAAACATAAACAGATAATTAAGATGGCGGCGGAAAGAACAAGATGTCTCTTTCTTTCACACGATGTTTTCCTCTCTACTTAATCTCAAAAATGTATGTGTACGTGTCGTGACGTTGCTGCAATCTTTGTGTTTGAACTAGTGCACTTTTTGAGTTTGTAATGTATAACGTGGGCCCGTCTATACATTACTTGGTTGAAGACTAGAGCAATAATTAGTTGAAAACAAAAAACATTGCAACTCCCACTTACTTGTGGTGCCATATTGCTGAGGAAAAAAGTCTGTTCCACGTGTTTCTGGTGGAGGCGATGATTGCCGGCGGCCGCCATGTGGCCTCGGTCAAACCCTGAACGCTTGTAGTCGCTGTTCTGAGATCTGTAACATATCAAGACAATTCTTCAGTAACTTCTACTGTTGTCAGGAGTGGTTATCATAATTTGACTGTTTTGAGAGCAATGCTGTACAAATTAAAAGCACTAAAAGGCAGTAAAAGGGAAGGGGTGTTGTGCCTAAACCTCAATAGTCAACAAAAGAAAATGGATTCATTTATTATTTAGGCCTCATCTAGATGTCAGCGATAGGCGGAGCAATTACGACTGCGGGGCGAACTCTGGCGCGGCGAGCAGTGGCCGAACTCGATGTGAGCGGCTCTTGGCAATGAAATGTTGTTTGGTGTCGATTAGGACTGAGAATTTTGATTATATTTTAACTAAGGGCCAGTCCACAACACCACGTAGCGGCGTCGTGAACGTGGAAATACGGCGCCGTGTCCTGAAAATGACAAAGCCGTGCCGTAAAATTCACGGCACAGTGCTGCAACGTTCACGTTCTCGTGTCTACATACATGAGTACAGTGACGAGTGCATTGTAGATTTCAATGATTTAATTAGGTGCCGCCGCCGCTGGCGACGGTATTGTACAGTGGACTATCACGGCACGAAAATGGACGGTGTCGCGCCAAAGAGGAACGGCATTACGTTAACTCAATCGCGTGACTGTCGCTCGTTGCTCAGACCCTGATGCCCTCGCATCGTTCCGCAGCCATCCAGTTCACTCCAACAAGAATCCACGCGATAGATCGCACACCGCTGTCGTCGCCGCCGCGCAAAGCGCCGTAATCCAGTTTGACGCCTAACACAGGAGGGATACGGTGGTCGCACATACCTACTACTAC
The DNA here is from genome assembly GCA_933228765.1 of Miltochrista miniata. Lineage (NCBI taxonomy): Eukaryota > Metazoa > Arthropoda > Insecta > Lepidoptera > Erebidae > Miltochrista > Miltochrista miniata. The sequence continues at coordinate 13,762,779 of OW121769.1, forward strand.
TGTGCCACTGCGACATTCTACAATAGTTACTATCTAATATCAGCACTCTTACCTAAAGAAAGGATGTATGCTGTCGTCCGATTGAAAATCGCACTTACTACGATCCACTGCGTCATTCTTGGCAACATGAGCCTTGGTTAGATGTTCAAACACCCAATGAGGAACTCTGTTACGTCTGTCGTAAGACAGCACATAGTCGTCATACGATCGGATGTTGTCTAAGCCAGGGAAACCATATTTCATTATTTGTGATATCTGTAAATAACAAGGGCTTATGAAGAATTGTTCAACCTTTTTTTTACGTTTAAATGGACTTCACATTGCTGCGAAGGATTTTCAACCTTTTGTTGTTGGAGTTGGAGAAGGCTAAAGAGTCTTAGAATCTTTCTGGTATGATGCCAGTAGTAAAACCCCAAGCGTAAGTAACCAAGACTACCCCAATGAGTATGACATAGTCCCGCATGGCCCAGGGTGCCTAATAGAGTGGGTCTTAGACCACTATGAGCACAGTCACGTGTTCGGAGCTTTCACAAGTAAGGGGCACTCTAGTAAGGATTTACACCTAATGAAAAATCACACCCATGTCTCAGATTGTACCTGCTTAATGTTTAGGGAAAATGCAGAACAAGTTGTATACATATGTCGGTTCGTCTTGGCACCTGTAGAACTTGCCAGGGCTGTAGAACAAGCTTTCACACTTGATTTAATCATGTCACTATAGTCCAGTCCTGTGAAGAGTAATAGCGAGTGAGACTGCACTGCAACTACTGCTCGTTCGCTCTAACTTTGCAGCTCGGCTCCATACTAAAGGCGAATTTTTAATTAGACGAAGTAAATTTACAGCAACTAATGTCACTTCTTCATACAATGTTGCCTATTTTCTATGACGAAGTGACATTAGCTACTGTCAATTTACTTAGTGTAATTAAAAATTCGGGTATACACCTCTACGCCAGCGGCAAACTTAGAGCGAACGGGTAGTACCAGGTTTTTGACCTGCTGTTGCCAAAGCCTGACTGACCAAATTCGTTTACTACTGTCAGAAACAGAAAGTGTCAGCTTGGAGGAATAAATTCGTTAGTTGGAGGTAACAACACAACACAACAGAGAGCAATCGGCCTCTTCATGAGTGATCAGAGGAAGTTTTACAGGCAGTACTCATGGTCAGCAATGTAACTGAGTGTTCTATCTAAGAGACAGGGGCCGGTCACAAGTTCTGAGCATGTCAATGGGCCTTAGATTCAGTTTACTAAGATGTGGCTTGGTAACTGAAACGCTGCCAAGATGAAATGGATGCAGTGGTTACTAAAACTCCAGGAAGCAAGGGCTTGCGGAACTACTGGCTGACAAGATACTGACATTCCCACAACTATTGCAGATAGTTTCAAGAGACCCTAGTAGCTATGCCATTATTTATTTCAGATCAAAAATCAATCTATAATAATATTATAAAGAGGAAAGACTTGATTGTTTGTTTGCATCGAATAGGCTTCGAAACTACTAGACCAATTTAGAAATCTTTCACACTATCCCAGGCTAACATAGGCTATATTTTATTCCCGTATTCCCACGGGAACGGGAGTTACGCGTGACGTCTTCTAGAACAATATAAACATTACTGCTTATTTAGGGTAGGTATTGTAATAAGTTGAATCATGACCTACTTGATCAAAATGGACTGTGGACTTATGTAATACCAGAGGAGACACTTCAAGCTGTTGAAGCTATTTTGTAGAAATGGACAGCAACAGGCTATTGAAAAACTTCAAGCTCATAAGTCATTCAACTTGGCTTAACTACTATCTTTTTGGCAACTGGTACCAATGGCATTATGTGGAAATGCCACAAACGCTAAGCCATTTCAAGAGCGACCGTAGCCAAAGGCACCCCACGATATGATCGGCTAAAGGATACCTACTGAGCTTACGGCGCTATGAGGGCTTATCATTTAATTTTTCAGCGATTATACCATATCTTACCCGATCTTTAGCTCCGCCTGTTTCTATGAAAGGAGTAGCAGCAGAAACTGTACCAAATATAGGTAAGCCTGGCTTATTCAGGATACTTTTGTTGCCATCAATAGTAACACTGTTCGGATGCAAGGAATCGAGTAAATGATTTTTATTTTGACCAATATAATAGCCTCCAAGTCCAACAGTGCTGAGTTGCGCAAAATACATAAGCTTCTTACGTAGCATTGTGTGTAAACTTCTTTAACATTTATTTATGTAATAAGAAATAATCAAATCATAAAAAAATCATAACAAACATTGCATATTTTGAGGTTATCTATGTGACAATTGTGACATTTGTTTGTTTTGTATGGTCTGTTCTGGCCTGCCCACCCGATTTTAGGGTTCCCTAACCAAAGGTTAATAATGGAATCCTATTCATGATACTTTGTTGACCGTCTGTCTGTTATTGCGGCAACAGATATACATCATCTGTAAAAAAATCTGCTCTCTAGCTATCATGGTTCCCGAGATACAGCCTCGTGAGGGACTGACAGACAGACGGACAGCTAAATCTCAAAATAGGGTTTCGTAATTACCCTTCGGGTTCGGAACACTAACCAGTTGAGTCTTTTTTATGGTAGATTCTTAAACATAAAGGTTCGACAACGTGCACAAGTGTTGGAAAGTGATATAGCGCAGTGATACGTGACTTTTTAGGTTTATCGACAAATTCCACAGCAAGCTCTAGTAAAGTACCACCGCTTTACTAGAGTAGAACTTAGTCCAAACTTGGACATACACAAATTCACTGTTGATAATATGTATCTGGAATCTAGATTAGGCATATGGTCTAAGAAACCAAAGCCAGTATAAATTAATTAAGAAAAAAAAAACTTTTTATGTCTGTTATGTCATATTTACTGGTTGAGGTTGAGGTTATGTTTTATGTTTATCTTTTAGTTTAGTAATTTATACATTGAAATCGGCTGACACAAGTTTATAACATTTGTAAAGAGCACAAGTTGTATTAAAGTAGAGAATGTAAAGAATATTGATATTCCAAATAAGCACTCATCATGACTAAATTATTTTTCAACCTTAACCGTATCACAGTATCGGTTTTATCTAAATATAAATACAGCACTGCAGCAAAAGCAGTCGCAACAGTACAAGTTAAAGGCAAAGAATTCCCATCAGATGATTACACCAACATAACTCCTAAAATTATATCATATTTGGGTCGTAATCTGCACTTGCAGAAAAAACATCCGCTATCGATTATCAGGCAAAGAATTGTCAATTATTTCTATTCATCGTTTACTCAAGGAGGTAATCCGACGTTCAGTGTGTATGACAATCTATCTCCAGTAGTAACAATCACACAAAACTTTGATGACCTCTTAATTCCTGTAGACCACCCAAGTAGGGTGAAATCTGATTGTTATTATATAAACCGAGGAACCATGCTCAGGGGACATATGACTGCACACCAGAGCGAGCTACTGAAGTCTGGTTTAGACAACTTCTTGATGATCGGTGATGTTTATAGAAGAGATGAAATTGATGCAACACATTTTCCGGTGTTTCATCAGGTAAGTTTTGTAATAATTTTAAGTAGCACCTATTCAAAGAATAAGCCATACTTTTTAATTCCCAATTCTGAAAGGGAGATGACATAACGAGAGACTATTGCTTGTCTGTCACCTTGGTAGAAAATAAATATCTTATCTACCTTCACGCCAAATCCCTTGCGGGGTAGGCAGAAAGAACCGAGCGCCACACGGCACGATCCAAACACACCTCACTTGCTTCTTCAACTTTCATTTTTCTTTTCATGCATGCACGTCCGTTCCTTCGGCTCTTGACGCCACCTTCAACTAACACAAGATTAATTTGGTCGTGGTAGGTGTGTCATGGCCTTCCCCGACTCCTACGCCCATCCACTTTCGCGTTGTATATCTGTTTTGTCATTCTTTCATCTCCCATTTGCTCCACAAGCCCGAACCATATACCAAATATTTAAAAATAAATATGATGCACATATAATAGAATATTTATTATAATTGTTGTTTTTAGCTTGATGCAGTTCGGTCACAGCGCAAAGAGCAATTATTCCTTGATAAGCAAGACCTGCATATATTCGAAAAACATTTTGACCCAAACAATCCTCAGGCTTTTATGAACACAATAGATGACCCTATGAAACAAAGCTGTCATACTTTAGAATCTGTAAAACTAATGGAAGCCCAGCTTAAAAATTGTCTCATTGGATTAGTGAAAACATTATTCGGTGATAATATTAAGTTCCGATGGGTGGATGCATATTTTCCTTTCACACATCCATCTTGGGAGCTAGAAATTTATTATGAAAAGGACTGGCTAGAAGTCCTAGGATGTGGAATTGTTAGAAATGAGATCCTCACTAACGCAGGAAGTAAAAATAGCATTGCATATGCCTTTGGTTTGGGATTAGAAAGGCTTGCAATGGCATTATACAAAATTCCAGACATCCGATTAATGTGGAGTACAGATTCCGGATTTTTGACACAATTTGAGAATCCAGACATAAATGCCGTAATGAAATATAAGCCCATTTCTTCTTTCCCGCAGTGTACAAATGATATGTCTTTCTGGCTGCCCGAAAATCTAACTATAGACACATTTATGAATAACGATTTCTATGATCTAGTCAGAGATGTTGGAGGTGATATTATAGAACAGGTTGGTGACCTTTTAAACTATTAGAACATTATACTTTTATTATATCAAGTAAATAGCCACCTAATGTACCATCAACTAAAATTTTTGGTTTATGGCATTTGTGGGGGGTTCGCTGAATCGAATCCGCCAATATCAAGTTTCCCATGGAATAGCTGTCAAATAGGTACTTAATAGGTTCTGTATGATCTGTGGGTCAACTGACTGAATGGGGGGATTGTAATAATTTCCGTCCTAACGTACCATACTTTACCCAGAAAAGCAGTTACTCTTGATGAATAAGGCTGCACTTAGACAATGCAAACTTGTAGCTGCTGCATGGTAACCGTAAACCATTGTGAATATAATGCTATAGAGAGAAATAAGCTTCACATGGCGTTTTTCAAATATTTAAAAATATTATTTTGTTTCAGGTAAAACTCAAAGACAAATTTGTGCATCCAAAAACGAAGAAGCACAGCCTGTGTTACAGCATAGTGTATAGACACTTAGAGCGGACCCTCACACAGGCCGAGGTCAACCGAGTGCATAAGGAGATAGAGAAGGCAGTCATTGACAACTTTAGTGTTGCTATTAGATAAATTATTACAATTTAACGATTATTATATTACATAGTATATTTCAAAATGAAGTTTTAAAGAATTATTTATATTGCTATACCCCACGGCTTCGCCTGTGCCGTACCCCACCGCACCAATCTATAATACAAATGTATGTCTATCAGTTGTCTAGATCCTATAGCACAAGCTTATATTAGCTTAATTTGAGCTAGATGGCAATGTGTGAGAATGTCCTACAAATATGATTATTACCTAAAATAAAAAGGCCTCGGAAACCTTGGCATTATGGAGTACCTTTCACACCTTGGTTAGGGTATTTACTAGGCATTGTGGGCTAACACAGGCACAATCTGGGGATTAGTGACACACATAGCAGTGTAAATGGGTGCTACTGGGTTCATACCCCGTTTCTGTAAGATCCGCGAGCAGCCAACTTTCCGTTCTAGGTTCCGGACACAGATTAAAAATAATAGTTACGTCCTCTGGCATGGAGGCCGGCAGTAGTTGGCCAACTGTATAAGTCGAAAATCATAAAAATGTAGGGCAATTTTTGCAATTTTCAAAAATTTACCTACATTTTTTATGGTTGTCTACTAAATAAGGACAAGCTTCATTCATAAAGGTGAGATGGCTCCTCGATTCGTACGTACACCCACCTTTATCCCCTCCACTTTGTAACAGTGCCCTTGATTACCTACGCAGGATAGTTTGCAAGCTACAGTATGTTTACTTTTGGATGAGAGTATTTAGAACTGTTAAAGAAAAACATGCTTATTTTCAAATAAATTATATTTTATCAATACAATTCTTATTTCTAAGATACATGACTAATTACGCTTAGTGTTTCAAAGCTGTATATTTATAGTTTATAAAACTTGGGTAGGTATTTTTTTTATACTTACTACAAATTTTTCGTGGAATTTAATTTTCTATTTATCACAGAACCAAAGGTACTAACATACTATAGACTGTATTATAAATAGAGGAAAGCCAGTACCTCAATAAGCAACGCAATCAAAATTGATTGATGGCGTTGGCATAAGCTTATTAAACAGATTTTGTTATGGAGTAGACATTGATAATACAAAAAAAAACCCAAGACACAATCAGCGTCCCAAAAACGTCAGCAATAAAAAATGTGCATAAGCACTCTTTTCAAGTCTAATACTAATAGTTTCAATAGAATATTTTTAATTGTAGGAAGTTGAATCGCTTTTAGCAGACTGCTTTTGTAAATAAGTCATGCTTCATACAACTCGTCGGAAATATCTGCGAACCTGGCTTCCCCTCGCGCTTCCCCGCACCTGACCCCGTTTTCGCCTATTTAGTAACCCGCACGCGATTGAATGGTATGGTATTTGACAAGATTCCGCACATTCTCGTTGCGCGCGGATTATGCCGTACAGTTTACATGACGTCACGAGCCAGGTTGGCAGATATTTCCGCCGTGTTGTACGTGTGAATTAATAAAATTATTGCTATAATTATATTATAAACAACTTTATCTACCTACGCACAGTTGGGGCCACCAGAGATGTACCACAAATTAGAGATAGTAGGTACAGATGGAAAACTAATGTATGTACTTTTTTTTCACACCTACCCTCTGCTACACACACTCGCGCACAAATCAGTATCGAAAATTCGGTTGAGGACCGCCTGACCTCGTGTCTGTGAATGAGTTGTCTATGTGTGCGTAGCCTCAGCGAATTTAGTATGTAGGTTTCCATCTGTACTATCTCTAATTTGTGGATGTACTATGTGGATGCGTTTGATATTCACCAATCACATTCGTCAGTCCAAAAGTAACGTTGACTTTTTATAATTATTGTCAAATTGTGCAACCGACGAATGTGATTAGTGGATTTAAACATACATGTATTTAAACATATAGTCACGCTTTAATCCCCGAAGGTAGGCAGAGGCATATTATATGCCCACATTTCACCTTCAAGGTTTTGTCCCACGTAATAGGTGGTGAGCCGTATATTATTGCCGTGTTGACATAGACAGGCGCAGGATGTGACTGCCTGCTGTTGAAATTTTTCAAGCCGCTCCATAATGGTCTTTAACTTGGCTTAACGACTGCTCTTATATTGGCAACCGGGTCCAACGGTTTAACGTGCCTTCCGAAGCACGGAAACACTCAAATAAATGTCATAAAGTGGTCACATGGGTAGTCACCCATCTAAGGACCGGCCAAAGTAAATGTGGCTTACTGCAGCGATCGTATACAGAACACAGAGTCCGCTGGGCGACAAGCGCTTCATGGATTGGATTTAAACATATCCACATAGTACATCTCTGGTGGAAATGCACCTTTAATTTTGTTCGTGACTGCATTTCAGGTTATCAATGCCCGTACCGCTTAAAAGTGGCTGCATATGGCTGAGAGTTTCATTCCGAGAATATAGATAGTCCGGTTAAAGGTGCTCCCTCACCGGGAGCATTCGCCTGTAATGTAACAAATTAGATTCGACTCGAGCATTGCGTTACGATGCTACCTCCCTGACCGACGAGCGTTCGCGTGTAATGTAACATTTATAGATTCGACTCGAGCATTACGTTACGATGCTACCTCCCTGACTGACTCGAGCATTCGCGTGTACTGTAACATTTATTATAGACTAGCTGATGCCCGCAGCTTCGCCTGCGTGAAATTTTGTTCTCTTTTCCGCGTCTCATGGGAACTTATTCCCGGGATAAAACTTGTATCATTTCAGACTACAATCTATCTCTGTAGGTGATTACATGATAATTTTGAAATCCAATATGGGCGCCGCGCCGAAATCACAAAATTTCATGATGGGTATCGTTTAAGGGGGTTTTTGGTATGCTGAGTACGAATTTCGGGTTAATTTAGAGATCCAATATGGCCGCCGCCCCAAAATCACAAAATTTCATGATGGGTATCGTTTAAGGGGTTTTTTGGTATGCTGAGTACGAATTTCGGATTAATTTAGAGATCCAATATGGCCGCCGCTCCGAAATCACAAAATTTCATGATGGGTATCGTTTAATGGGTTTTTTGGTATGCTGAGTACGAATTTCGGATTAATTTAGAGATCCAATATGGCCGCCGCGCCAAAATCACAAAATTTCATGATGGGTATCGTTTAAGGGGTTTTTTGGTATTCTGAGTACGAATTTCGGGTTAATTTAGAGATCCAATATGGCCGCCGCCCCAAAATCACAAAATTTCATGATGGGTATCGTTTAAGGGGGTTTTTGGTATGCTGAGTACGAATTTCGGATTAATTTAGAGATCCAACATGGCCGCCGCCCCAAAATCACAAAATTTCATGATGGGTATCGTTTAAGGGGTTTTTTGGTATGCTGAGTACGAATTTCGGATTAATTTAGAGATCCAATATGGCCGCCGCGCCGAAATCACAAAATTTCATGATGGGTATCGTTTAAGGGGTTTTTTGGTATGCTGAGTACGAATTTCAAGATAATTTTGCAAAATTAACCCTAAATTCGTACTCAGCATATCAAAATTCCATTTATACGATATGCTACAAGAAATTTTACAACGGTGGCGAGGCAGCCGTATTGGATTGAAAAATTTATCTGAAATTCGTATTTGGCATACCAAAAAACCCCATAAACGATATACAACATGAAATTTCACAACAGTGGCACGGCGGCCATTTTGGATGGCAAACGTTAACATGAAATTCATACTCAGCATACCAAAAAACCCCTCATACGATATACAGCATGAAATTTTACAACGGTGTAAGGCGGCCATCTTGGATTGCAAAATTGACCTAAGATTCGTACTCAGCATACCAAAAATCCCCTTAAACGATACCCATTATGAAATTTTGTGATAACGGCGCGGCGGCTATATTCGAATCTTTAAATTAACCTGAAATTCGTACTCAGCATACCAAAACACCCCTTAAACGATACCCATCATGAAATTTTGTGATAACGGCGCGGCGGCCATATTGGATCTCAAAATTAACCCGAAATTCGTACTCAGCATACCAAAAAACCCCTTATACGGTATCAACATGAAATTTTACAACGGTGGCGCGGCGGCCATCTTGTATTGCAAAATTGACCTTAAATTCGTACTCAGCCTACCAAAAAACCCCTTAAACGATACCCATCATGAAATTTTGTGATAACGGCGCAGCGGCCATATTGCATCTCTAAATTGACCCGAAATTCGTACTCAGCATATCAAAAAACCCCTTAAACGATACCCATCATGAAATTTTGTGATAACGGCGCGGCGGCCATATTGGATCTCTAAATTAACCCGATATTCGTATTCAGCATACTAAAAAACCCCTTAAACGATACCCATCATGAAATTTTGTGATAACGGCGCGGCGGCCATATTGGTTCTCTAAATTAACCCGAAATTCATACTCGGCATACCAAAAAACCCCTTAAACGATACCCATCATGAAATTTTGTGGTAACGGCGCGGCGGCCATATTGGTTTTCTAAATTAACCCGAAATTCGTACTCAACATACCAAAAAACCCCTTATACGGTATCCAACATGAAATTTTACAATGGTGGCGCGGCGGCCATCTTGGATTGCAAATTTGACCTTAAATTCGTACTCAGCCTACCAAAAAACCCCTTAAACGATACCCATCATGAAATTTTGTGATAAGGGCGCGGCGGCCATATTGGATCTCTAAATTAACCCGAAATTCGTATTCAGCATACTAAAAAACCCCTTAAACGATACCCATCATGAAATTTTGTGATAACGGCGCGGCGGCCATATTGGATCTCTAAATTAACCCGAAATTCGAACTCAGCATACAAAAAAACCCCTTAAACGATACCCATCATGAAATTTTGTGATAACGGCGCGGCGGCCATATTGGATCTCTAAATTAACCCGAAATTCGAACTCAGCATACCAAAAAACCCCTTATACGGTATCCAACATGAAATTTTACAACGGTGGCGCGGCGGCCATATTGGATTGCAAAATTAACCAGAAATGCGTACTCGTACTACTATTTTTTTCCCAAAAGCATTTGACATCTTAGATCGTATGTCCACCTATTTTAAATACGGACCAGAGTGCAGCCGGCCAGCCGCAATTAAAAAAGCGCACTGATGTTACAAGTTGTATCAAAACGATACACATTGTATCATTACAAGGCGCGCATTGTAATGCTCGATTCTCCTCCCTCACTGGTGTAACCTCGTCTTGTATCATTACAAGGCGCGCATTGCAATGCTCAGTTCACCTCCCTCACCGGCTGTAATTCTCGACTCGTAACGTTACATTACGCGCGAATGCTCCCGGTGAGGGAGCACCTTAACTGTACCATGGAACAATCGTAATTTTTGATTGTTTACGTATACATGAGGAATGTAATGAAACAATACGAGAAAATAAAGTTAAATTCTATGGCTTAAATCTATAAGATTTTTTTACATCGAAACAATGAGAAAATAACGTGAATTGAAGCGTGCCTGCCTATCCCTTCGGAGTATGTATGATAGAACTAAATTGCCTCATAAAAAAGAGAGCAAAAATATTACTAGTATGAGTATCTAAGATCTAGTCTTTAATTCTAAAAAGCTTTCACAATATAAATTCTGGTTCCGGTTTTATAGATACTTCTTCATAGTCAAATTCTTTCGTTTCTACATTGTCATTGTTAGTCATTGAAGTTGTGGCATTAACATTATGTGTACGCTCTAGTGGTCTAATTTCAAGCATAGGATAATTAGGATACATAGAAGTCCCTACATTTATCTTAGTAACTTTGGGTTTTGATACTGTACATTTAGATTTACCTTTCTCCTTTGGTGCAAGCTCAACTTGTTTTATTTTCTGTACATTATTCCCTTTCAAGTAAACATTTATTGGTACAAGTGTCTTTTTATCCAGATCTAATTTTAAAAAGATACCGTTTTGTGAATAAGCGTACTTCAATTCCGATAGCAATTTGATTGGAGTAAGCGTTCTACTTAATAGTCTGCCTAAACATGCTTCTATTTTACTAGAAATTTTATCTTTTTCCTTTGGTGGTTTGTTCATTGCGGTATGACTTGCCTTAGTTTTAAATTTGTTACCCACACTTCCGCAAGGAGGCTTATTTTTATTAAAATTATCTATTAATTTATTTAATTCCCTTATACCTTTAAAATAAAGACCGAGTTTACAACTATGGTCAAAAACAATTTTACCGTTATTTGTCAACGAGAATTTTACGCCTTTAGGTATAACGAATGTATTATTTACATGATGTATAAAGTTTCGGAACTTTGCAAAGTTTTTAGGGACATTTGCTGTTGTGAATAATATCTTGTTGCGGCCCAAATACAGGTATTTGTCTCGAGACGGGTCCAGACATTGTTCTAAAATATCCGTAATGTTGGCCACGTCATTATTTGTTTGTTTCTTTTCTTTTGGCTTTATGGGCCTTAAATCTGGTACTGATTCTTTTGGAGGCATTGGGGACACATTAATGTACACATATTCGACACCGGGTTCTTTAGGACCCAAAGGTGGAGGACCGGCTATATACTTTGTTATTCGGTCTGCCTTAGGCGCGGCACGACTATTTGGATTCATGTTAACACAATACACGGCTAACAAGTTTTTACAGCAGCAGTTACATTTTCCTATGCAATTATGAGATAATGTAATACGATGTCCAAGTTTAAGGCATTGTAAATTATATCGAGCCCAACAACAATGCTTGAGCATTTTATAGTTATTCTGGCCCCCCGTGATATCGGATAAATTGACATTAACTAAAGTTGTGGTGCTACTATTATTGCTGCCATTTAATGTATTTAAAATTTCATCAAGAGTTTTAGTGTCTATTATAGAGTCTATATTGCTTTTATCATTAAAATACAGCAGATCTTCGCTGGGGTTTATTATTGATTGTGATAGACTGGTTTCCTTGGCAGTGTTACTATTAATCAGCTCAAAAGTATGTGGTGTGTCAGTCAAATCAATAGTCTCAGGCGCAAGTACCTCTTTCACCAGAATCACATCATCATCATCATCACATATCTTTTTATGATCTGATGTAGTTGGAATTTGATTGACTGATGTCACTGTAGCATTGCTATTTGTACTTTCATCTATGAGATTTTTGGCCACAGTTATTACTGGCGTTTTCTTATTTAACTTATTATCTCCAGGATCTAAAAACAATTTCCCTTTAATCAGTCTCTTTTCAAATGCTCTACTAACGTCTATAGTAACTGGTTTGCAAAAACGTTGCCACATTTGATGACAATGCTCTGTTAGATTTTTCTTTCTTATTGAAATATTAAAATCTGGATTTTCAAGCAATTGTTTTGGTTCGTAATGTTTTATTCGTGGCCTTTTAAATAAGATGTTAGATAATTGTAGAGGTTTTATACTCTTTTTATTCATTGCTTGTATATTAGGATCATCGATCTGATCGATTTCTGTGTTATCAACACTACTATTTACTTCCGTTTGAATTTCTGTAAGTAGATTGTATAGAAGAGAAGTAGAAGTAGATAGAGAGGTAGGAGTAGAAGTTTTATCAGGAACATCAACATCTTTACAACTTATTAATTGATTATTTTCAGTTTCGGTTAGGTCGACATCCATTACGTCTATGACTGTTTCATTACCTACCGAAGTAACTGTTTTATTGCCTGCCGAAGTAGACATAGGGTCCGTTTCTGGTTCAGTTTTAACACTGCCTAGGTCTATGTCCATTTTATTACTAACGTCTACAAAATTATCTGTCACTTCTACATTAGTGGAATCTACTGTTTTATTATTAAGATCAGGATTATTTGTTACTGATATACTTTCAACATTATTTGAATCATTTACAACTTTATTACTTACACCAGTATTTACTGTCTTTCTTTTTACTTTACTTTTGAATTCGATTAGTTCTATTATTTCTTTAATATTGACGTGTTTTAAACAATGCATAGGTAGTATACCCATATCGTCTAACTTTACCGTCTCTACCCGTAGTACCTTGAATAGGTTTTCATCTGCTTTCTGCCTGATATCATTTTCAGCTGAAACAATTATTACATAAACATTATTGCAATAAAATTAATTATTAAGAAAACAAAAAACCCGACTGCAAAGTAAAAATACAACTGAAAAGGTAAAAACGTCTTGTCGCCAAAAATCCGCCATTTTGTTTTTCTAGAAATTTTATTATACCTGGCGTCAAAATCCTCCAAGCCGTTCATACATACATACATAGTCTCGAAAAACATTACCCTCCTTTCTTTAACAGTCGGGTAAAAATGTAAATGCACGTGATAAATATTCTGCGTTCTCAGGTTTGGGTTTGCTTATAACAGTGGAACTTTATGAAATAGATATTGTCCGCGGCTTCGCCCGCGTATAAATCTTCTTCGTTCCCTCAAGTAATGTCTATGTGGCATTATAGACTTATAATATATACCTGTACCAAATTTTAGCCAGATCCGTTCAGCGGTTAGATGGTGAAAGAGTAACAAACATCCTATCATCCACACTCACAAACTTCTACGTGTATAATATCAGTAAGAGTCTGTAAAGCATTTATAGTACACTTACCGATTTGACCTGCATTGTTAGTGTCAATGACCTCAGTATTTAACTGACAAATACTACTGATAGCACAAATTGGTTTATCTTTTACAACATTTTCTGTGCTTTCCTGAGATATAAGGTTACTACGGTTGCCACTTCCTTTAGAGTTAGTAACAACACTAATAGTTGCATTTGAAACAACCCCGACATTCGCCATTTTATCAACTATCATGCCGATTTCGGGTAATTTTTCGATCGGCATTTGAACGTTACCGAAAATGTTTGTTATTTTGGGTAAAGGTTCAGTTTCATTTACGACTGCGATTGTATTGTATGGTAGCTGGCTTTCTATATCATCTAGATTTTCATCTGGTAACGGGTTGATTTCTTTGTCACCCTTTTCAGGTAATGTGTCTTCATTAATATGAACATCTTGATTGGTTTCAGGTATTGTGACCGTTTCAAACTCTATAGGTTTTGATTGTTGAACAGTTTTACTTCCATAGGTTTTGATAGGTGTTGGTGCTGGTTGTGTGACGATATTTGGTGTAGTACCTGTAGGTAAAACAATATTTATTGTTTGAGATAGATTTGTGATTTCTGTTTCTTAACTATGTAGATGATCCTGTTTGATCGATGACTGTTCATGTTTTCTACGTTTGTATGTAAAAAAACAAGTGACACAAACACTGATGATACTAAAGCACACACACAACCACTTACATACACACACATACTTTTTCTCTCACACACTCACACTCACGCACACCCTATAACTAACCATAGTGTAAGATTTTTATGTCTAATTGTTGAAAAAAAAGCAATGTTTGGTTACTTTGTTTCTCTGTGTGATAACTTGTGCTTAAGTTGTGGATTTTCTGTAAAACGTGGTCAGCTATTACAAGCATAATTTTTGCTTAAAAGCTGACCTCAACACATAAACTGAATGTTGTGCGTGCGTGAATTCCTCCACGTTACGCTGCCGTCATGGGCCTGCTTCTGTAAGGCCGGTGAGCAACCCTCTCACCGTCCTCAGGCCCTTAATAATATTGATTATATTTTTTGAAATTACCTACTTAATTCTAAAATCTCAAAAATTATAAACAGACATAGACCATAGTGACACTTACATGTTACTTTTAGCATCCGCTTATTCATTGCTATTGATTCCTGAAACATTGACACATTATTTTATGATTATTATTCCCCAAGTAACAATATCAAAACATAGAGCAATAAGTTCTATGATATTCGGGGTTGCTGTTGAATGACCAAATTCGATCATGTGGGCCGTATCATTGTTTGCCACTTTAGTGGTAAATAAAGAAATTCTTTCATCGAAGATCGTCGAAAAATTCGTTACAAGATTTTAAAAAAATGTTAGAAAAAGCCGAGTCAACTTTGGAAACCACTGCCTAAGCTATATAATACACTAGCTGATGCCCGCAGCTTCGCCCGCGTGAATTTTCATTTCCCGTGGGAACTTATTTCCGGGATAAAAGTAGCATATGTGTTATTCCAGACTATAATGTATCCCTGTACCAAATTTCAGCCAGATCCGTTCAGCCGTTCGAGCGTGAAAGAGTAACAAACATTCACACACAAACATTCGCATTTATATTAGTAAGAAGTAAGATATATATCATCACGCCTGTCTCCCATCAGGGTAAGCAGAGACCATGGCTTTGCACTTGCTACGATCCTGGCATACCACTTTTGCTTTTTCTACTTTCATAACTATTTTCATATGCGCTCACTGGTTAAGGGTACTCCTAACCTTGCATTTCATATCATACAATAATAAATTAATATTTGTGGACAATCTCACACAACATCATCTAGCCATTGGATCATCACATGGGATCTAGACGATTGATATCTTACTAATATTATAAATGCAAATGTTTGTGAGTGTGGATGTTTGTTACTCTTTCACGCTCTAACGGCTGAACGGATCGGGCTAAAATTTAGCACAGATATATATTACAGTCTGGAATAACACATAAGCTACTTTTTATCCCGGGTATAAGTTTCCACGGGAACAAATTTTACGCGGGCGAAGCTGCGGGCATCAGCTAGTACTTATATATTTCTAAATACATACATATTATACATGGAAAACACCCAAACTCCGAAACAAACATTTGTGGATCACACAAATAATTTAGACTGACCCAGAAATCGAACTCAGGATCTCCAGCGCGGCAGGTGGTTACACTACCGACTGCGCCACAGAGGCAGTCTAGAATAGTAACAGTAGAATAATATTAATAGTAGAAAAATAACAATAGTAGAATAATAGTAATAGTAGAATAATAGTAATAGTAGAATAATAGTAATAGTAGAATAATAGTAATAGTAGAATAATAGTAATAGTAGAATAATAAGCACTTACGAATTGATCCCGAAGAATTACACGTTTTTGTTTGATTAGTTCTTCCCAAGTCACAAATGGTTTGTCTAGAAGCCATTTGAAGCTACAAAGAAATAAATTGTAAATAATATAAAAGAAAGTCGTGTTAGTTACACTATTTATACCTCAAGAACGGCTGTACCGATGTGGCTGAAAATTGGTGCGGAGGTAGCTTAGAACCAGGAGACGGACATAGGATACTTTTTATCCCGTTTCAGCGCGCTGTTTTTGAGCTTTTTTGGGTCACTCAGAGTAAATGCGACGGGAACGGGTTATTTACTCTCTCTTATGTGAAGCAAACGAAGTTGCGCGGGTCAGCTAGTTGTACATCATCTAGCCCAAATTAAGCAAATAATAAGCTTGTGCTATGGGATCTAGACGACTTATAAACATGCTTATATATTTCTAAATTCATACATACATAAACAGAAAACACTCAAACTCCGACACAAACATTTGTAGATTACACAAATATTTGGACCGATCTGGTAATCGAATCCAGGACCTCAATACGCCAGCCGGTTACACTATCGCATGCCACCGAGGTAATTGTAACTATACTTGAGACATTCCCACGTAACGCCATCTAGGCCAAATTAAGTTCTGGGCAAGGCCGCAGTGGCGGCCGTAGGTCTGTTGGGAGTCCTGGGACAGTTACGTGAGGTTTTTTAGTCGGAGGAGGATAGCATCCATGATGGATTTTCCCTCACGTTAAAAAAAAAAGTATAAGCTTGTGCTCTTGGATCTTACAGTAGGCATAACTAGTTAAAATGTATTAATGAAATAATCACTGTTCTTAAAAATGACGTTCTTGTGAAAGTGCTCGAAGGCCCGCGGTGTTCTGTAAACGATCACTGCAGTAAGCAGTTTTCACTATGGCCGGTCTTTGAATGGTTGACCACGACGTGACCACCTTTGACCTTAATTTGCGAGCGTCTCCGTGCTTCGGAAGGCACGTTAAACCGTTGTCAGTATCATTACAGTCGTTAAATGTGAAAGATAGCACACTTGCTCTGTACGCGGTAGAAGAAAAAATGGAGCGCGTTTTACGTACTATACAGGATGATCAATCCAAATTGGTCAGTTGGGAGAAGTCAGAAACTATGAGGGATAGCTACACCTGTTCTTAGGAACTATGGCTTCATTTTAGATTTAATAATAATGACATTCAAACTTTTCTCAAAATATACTCATACTTAACTGGGAATTGAACCTGGTCTCTGTAAACAAAGTTGGCGAGGCCGCAGTGGCGGCCGTAGGTCTGTTGGGAGTCCCGGGACATCCTTCCGAGGGCTTACCCGGGGCTCACAACCATAGGCTGTTGGGCGTTACGTAAGGTTTTTTAGTCGGAAGGAGTCCGGCATAACATCCATGAGGATTTTCCCTCGTTAAAAAAAAAGATAATACAATAGTATTCCATACAGATATGCCACTTCCTGCCCCCCAGTGAGCAAGCTTCCCCACCCCCGCCACAGCTGTCATATAGTTGGAGGGTATTTTAAGGAAACATTTGCTTAACCTAAGTGGTCAAACATTCAAGCTCTATACAAAAATAACGCGTTTTAGCCCCTCTCTATAAAATAGAGTGCAGAGGGGCTTATGTCAAGATTTTGTCTGTAGTCTGTGACTCTGTTGCATTAAACTCATAACTTCAAAACCACGTGACTAACAATACTGTAATTTTGCAGACAGTAATAGCTGGTCATTTTGAGAGAGTATACAAAATTTCAAAAAAAAAGGTTACGTGGTAGGCGTTGGTTTTTTGGTGTTAGAGAGGGGCAGTCTGGTGAGACCGATCTCACGGCTTCTTGTTTAGTGTAGATGGCAGAATTGAAAACTACTAACCTCTGTGCAATTTTTGTCTGTAAAGGAGTTGGTTTCTTCGATTCAATCAATGCGGCCGATTCTGGCGTTGATATTAATGCCTCCTGGAATTGGAAGAACCGATCTCTGGTGGTCACTTTCAGTTGGTACCAACGGCGTTGGAGTAACATTGGAGTACACATGCGTCCGCTGAAATGAATGTATTTAGATGTTATTGTTTGTGATCACGCCTTTATCCCCTAAAGGGTAGGCAGAGGCATACTATATGCCCACATTTATCTTTTAGATTTCGTCCCACGTAATAGGTGATGAGCCGTATTGCCGTGCTGAGATGGACAGCCGCAGGTTGTGACTGCCTGCTGCTGAAATTTTTTAAGCCGCCTATACTTCAACTTGGACTAGGACTGTTTATGCCTTCAACTTGGCTTAACGACTGCCATTTAACTGGCAACCGGGACCAACGGCTTAACGTGCCTTATTTGAGCGTCTCAGACGCTCAAATAAATGTCACAAAGTGGTCACATTGACCACCCATTCATGGACTGGCCATAGTGAAAGTTGCTTACTGCAGTGATCGTTTACAGAACACTGAGTCCGCGGGGCCACGAGCGTTTCTTCTGTATGCTGTTATTGTATGTATAGTGATACTGTCTGCTTTGAAATTAAATCAATATGACTAATAATAAAAATTATAAATAATATTGAACATTCTCACACATCTAGCCAAAATTATGCTAATAATAAGCTTGTGCTATTAGATCTAGAATTCTAGACATACTTAATATTTCTAAACTAGCTGACGCCCGCAGCTTTGCCCGCGTAAAGTTTGTACCCGTCCCCGTCTCCCGTAGGAACTTATTCCCGGGTTAAAAAAAATACCTATGTGTTATTCCAGACTATAATGTATCCCTGTACCAAATTTCAGCCAGATCCGTTCAGCCATTAAAGCGTCAAAGAGTATCAAACTGCCTTTTTTTAAATATTTAGCTCGCCAAATTGACGTCGCCACCAGCCTGATGGAAAGCCGTGGCGCATCTAGCGATTGGGTGCCACTTCTGACAGTGTGTTATTCCAGACTATTAACTATGTCTGTACCAAATTTCAGCCTAAACCGTTCAGCTGTTAGAGCGTGATTGAGTACATCCAAACATCTTCACAAACTTTCACATCTATATATATATATAAAAAAATCGTGTTAGTTGCACTATTTATAACTCAAGAACGGCTGTACCGATTTGGCTGAAAATTGGTGGGGAGGTAGCTTAGAACCAGGAGACGGACATAGGATACTTTTTATCTCCAGCGCTTTTTTGGTCACTCAGAGTAAATGCGACGGGAACGGGTGATTTAATCTCTCTTATGTGACGCAAACGAAGTTTCGCGGGTCAGCTAGTCTATACATATAATAAAACTGTAGAGGGTCGAGAGTCTGTACATGGAAGATATTTTGAAAATTTTAATTGTAGGGCGTTCTCTAATCGATACTGAAGCCGAAAATGCAATTTAAAATTTTTCATGTCTGTCTGTCTGTCTGTCTGTATCCCGAATAAGTATCACGCCGAAACTAATGAGCCGATTTGGATGATACTTGGTACATTCCGAGCTTATAGTCCGAGGAAGGTTCTAGGATACTTTTGATCCCGAAGTTTTGTCAGGTTCCTGCGGGAGAGGGGATGAAAGATAAAATGGTTTTTCAGTTGTAATTTTTCAACGCGTGATGCGATTGAAATATTTTTTTTTTGTATTGGAAAGGGAGTACTTGAAGAATTTCTCGGCCCAAGTTTCAAGATTGAGGGGTTTGTAGTTCAGAAATTAGTGGCATCTCAACTTTCGCCAAACCTAGAATTCAAGGGTTCCTTTGAATGAGAGGGTAAATCTAAACGAGCGTGTTAGCTTAATCATAAAAGAGCTTAATTATTAAGGCTGTTGTAAAATAGAATAGCCTTAATCTTTAAGCTCTTTTATGATTAAGCAAACAGGGCCGTTTCACACGGTGCTTGACAAGTCTGATAAAGAATTACCTCTCCTTTCGTGCACATTATGTGGCGTAAACGAAGTTGCGAGGGTCAACTAGTTTATAATATTAGTAGGATGGTAGGATAAATAAACTTACTATTTATTATATTCCATGGTGAGAGCAGCCCACGCTTCAGCCAGCGGTTCCCCTTCAAGCTCCTCAATATTATATGCCTGCACTAAGTTGAATAAATGAACCAAAACCGGTTGGTCCACCATTGTAGAGTTATTCTGGAAATCAATTGATTATTAGAAACTAGCGGACGTCAAACGGTTTCACCCGCGTATATCTCATTACCGTGGGAATACGGGAATAATATATAGCCTACTAGATGTTTCCCGCAGCTTCGACCGCGTAAAATCATAACCCTCCTTTTGCGTAGTCGGTTAAAAAGTAGCCTATATCGTTTCCAGGTCTTCGAACTATCCCTATACCAAATTTCATCTCAATCGCTTGAGCCGTTTAGGCGTGAAAGCGTAACAGACAGACAGACAGAGTTACTTTCGCATTTATAATATAAGTAGGGATAGTAGGGATTAGTAAGGATGTCCCGTTTGACTGTCTGTCTGTTCGCTTTCACGCCTAAACGGCTGGAGCGATTGAGATAAATTTGGTATAGAGATAGGTCGAGGCCCTGGGAAGGACATAGGCTACTTTTAACCAACTGCGCAAAAGAAGGGGTTATGATTTTACGCGATAACTACTTCTACGCGGTCGAAGCCGCGGGGAAACTTCAAAGTAATTTAAACCTACTCACCATATGAACAAAGTCGATATTCTGATGTACAAGCACCGTATCAAACAGAAGCCAGTCCGTGATAGTCATTCGCGACGTTGGAATCAACCGGTTGTGATTATCATCGGCGCACAGTAGTATACTCAACTTATATATAGTTGCTAGTCGTAAATCGGACCTGGAAGTATTAAGATCTCAGTGTTATGCCCGCCTTCCACTGCGAGCGAGTCGGACCCATTACGGACTCCGCTATACTCATAACGATGATTTTCGATACATGTCATGTCCGCTTTGGTGGAAGGACATGTATGAAAATCGTCGTTACGAGTATAGCGGAGTCCGTAATGGGTCCGACTCGCTCGCAGTGGAAGGCGGGCATAAACCTTCTCCAAAAGCCGGCACAAGCTGCTTGTTTGGTCTTATTCGATGAATAAGAATGTATGGTATGTAAAAATAGCGGACGTCATGCGGTTTCACAAGTTTAGTTCCCGTTCCCGTGGGAATACGGAAATAAAATATAGCCTATGTTTACCGGGGATAGTTTAGCTTCCCAGCAGTGCAAGAATTTTAATTAAATCGGTTCAGTAGTTTCGGAGCCTACTCAATGTAAACACAAATCAAACAATCAAATTTTTCCTCTTTATAATATTAGTATACTTAGATGAGTATACTTACACAACATTGTTTGATTTGATGTTTTGAAGAGTGCTAACCAAAGTTTTCAATGATTCTGGTATCGTCGCTGAAATTGAAACCAAAAATAAATTATTACTTCTGTACCATTGTATATAGATATGATCCCAAAGGGGTAGACAGAGGCATATTGTATGTCCACATTTCTCATTTTAGATAGTTGTCCCACGTAATAGGTAGTAAGCAGTATTGCCGCGGAGGTTATGACTGCCGTTGTTGATATTTTTCAAGAAGCCCATAAAGGCCTTTAACTTGACTTACGTCCATAGGCTAGATAGGGTAACCTACCGTCACCATGTCTGCCACATTAGTAGTACACAGGGTGAATTTTTGAAAAGGGACTGAAGGACCTTTCCAGAATAAGATCCTTAGTAAGCAACACTATCGTACTGATAATATAAGGTGTATTTTTTTTTCATAATAAATGGGTTCGATTCACAGCTAGGATTATTAGTTTTTCAAAAATCTAATGATGAGGATTTAAGTTTCATCAAAATGGGGCTCGTGACTCCTTTGAGCATGTTTCGCTATTCACCCTGTATTAAAAAGGCATCATGCCCCGTGTGGCGACACCACCCCAATTCATTTCGAGGATGTCGTAGGTGGTGACTAAAGGAACACTTTCCCAAAACGTTTCATTACGTAGAGAAGGAAAACTCGAAATGAAACCTGGTTGTCAGTGAAATAACAACAAGCTGGAGGCCTTATGAGCGGCTTGAAAAGTTTCAACTGTGGGTCGTTGCAACCTGCGCCTGTCTATTTCAACATGGCAATAGGCTCACCATTGGGACATTAAACTATAAGGTGAAATGTGGGTGTATACTACCTCAGCGTACCCTTCGGGGACAAAGGTGTGAATATACAGGGTGTCCCAAAAGGTTACGTAGCTAGGAAGAGGGGTGATAGGGGTGGTCACAAGGGTCACCAGAAAAATTAAAAAAATCCCCTCTGGGAATTAAAAGAATAAAAGGCATTTTTTTTTAAACTAAAAATTTTACACCTTTTGGGGCGACTGCTCCCGATGATCTACAAATATTGGTATAATTAAAAAAAATGCTGTTATGTTATCGTCAATAACCCTTTTTAAAATTGAAACAAAAAAAAAACAATGCATATCTAAGCAATATTTTAAAGAAAATTAAGTTCTTGTCCAGTCAAGGACTTAGTAATTACGATTTCACTCAACTTCCTCCAAGTGTACTGAAAAAAAAAAGTACTATGCAACTCCGGCGAGTAACTTAAAAAGATAGGTAATTTTATTACAATTCCAAAATGGTATAACACTTACTTGAAAAATTCTTACAAGGATATGTAAAAATAATTTTCGGGAACAATACCCCTGCAGAACAAAACATACCAATAACAATGAAACCAAACAAAACAAGTTTAAACAAGTTTGGTGAGTGAGAGAGACAGGAGATACATTAAGAAAGAGAAAAAGTAGGTAGGCCATCTCTGGTTAGTCAAATTTGTAGTCGGTCAGTACATTACAATCTCTCGTTTACTGCGCATCCTTTGTATTCGTTTGTGTTCATTTTGTACTAACAACTTTGCTTCGCTTTCTGGACTTGATTATTTATTTGTGATTTGGACATTGTTTGTGATTTCTTCCAACGACCCGGCTTTCTCAAGGACTAAAGTGTACGATACTGTACCACCATGCCACCCACGTACACTGCGCAAGAATATGCGAACATGCATCTCATTTACGGCGAATGTAGATGTAATGCCGGTGCTGCAGCAAGACTATACCGAGAAAGATATCCGAACGCCGCACGTCACCCGGATAGCCGTGTTTTCGTCAATATCCACCGACTATTGTCTGAGGGTCGATTTCCACATCAAGCGGTTAATGAAGGCAGACCTCGGTTCGATGTCGAAGATGAAGTGCTTCAAGCCGTCGCAGACGATCCGAGTACTTCAGTTCGGGCAATTGAAGCAAGTACAGGTATACCAAAAAGTACTGCTCATCGCATATTGAAAGCCGAGAAGTTTCACCCGTACCACGTGCAACGCGTACAGGGTCTGTTACCACGCGATTATCCTGCGAGACTGGCATTTTGTCGTAGGATGTTGCGCATGCATAGGGAGGACCCTCAATTTTTTAATAAAATATTGTGGTCCGACGAGTCTACTTTTAAAAAGGACGGGTACATGAATCTATAAAATTTACACGAGTGGCACGTAGAAAATCCCCACCTACTTAGAGAAGATCACGTCCTGTAAGGGATTTCCTAGACGAAGCTATAGCGTGGCCAGCTCGTTCACCGGATTTAAACCCGTTAGACTTCTTTTACTGGGGTGCTATAAAAGAAAAAGTTTATGGAAAACCCATCACGGACTTGGCTGACTTGAGGGCGAGGATCACAGAGGCCGCGGAATCAATCAACAATAGAAGATTTGCTCGCCATATCTCCCGCTCATTTTTAAAACGATGTAGGGCGTGTATTTATGTTGGTGGTAGACATTTCGAGCATTTTATTTAAATAAATAATTACAATTTTTTATTTTATTTTTGAGTTTCATTTAAAACCATTGCAATAAAATTACCTATCTTTTTAAGTTTTAAGAAACAGAATAAACATTTAAAAATGTATTTGCGTACGAATTTGAGACTATTGTTTTTTTGTTCTGCAGGGGTATTGTTTTCGAAAATTATTTTTACATATCCTAGTAAGAATTTTTCAAGTAAGTGTTATACCATTTTGGAATTGTAATAAAATTACCTATCTTTTTAAGTTACTCGCCGGAGTTGCATAGTACTTTTTTTTTTCAGTACACTTGGAGGAAGTTGAGTGAAATCGTAATTACTAAGTCCTTGACTGGACAAGAACTTAATTTTCTTTAAAATATTGCTTAGATATGTATTGTTTTTTTTGTTTCAATTTGAAAAAGGGTTATTGACGATAACATAACAGCATTTTTTTTAATTATACCAATATTTGTAGATCATCGGGAGCAAAGTCGCCCCAAAAGGTGTATAATTTTTAGTTTTTTAAAAAATGCCTTTTATTCTTTTAATTCCCAGAGGGGATTTTTTTTAATTTTTCTGGTGACCCTTGTGACCACCCCTATCACCCCTCTTCCTGGCTACGTAACCTTTTGGGACACCCTGTATATTGTAAAAAAGACATACTTGGTTGTATATTCTTCACAGCTTCAATATGTTTAGTTAACAGTGGCACATCAACAGTTCCCATGATATGTGCGTTTTTTGGAGTGAGAACATCAGTACGGAGACAAAAACTTGGTGTGGCCGTGTCTTCAAAAACATGCGTGTCCTGCTCTTCAACCAGATCTGTCGGCTCTGCAGTATTATCTAGTGTTAAATTTTTTTTACTCAACTGGTCTCGCGCGTACCACTAAAATAGAACAAAGGTTAACTTTATTATTACTTATTAATAAGTATACTAGTATACTACTTATTAATAAGTTGTACTAAAATTACTAAATGAAAATAAAATGAATTTTGTTCCCGTTTCAGCTTCCCGTGGGAACTTATTGTCGCACGAATCTTGGATTTTGGACAATTAGTTTAGTTACCTATTTCTGTTTTTTTTTACCTTGTACACTCACAAAGCTTTGATCCTTTTAATATGAGTGGGCTGCATAGTCTTTGGCAGAATTTAGTATCGCCATAAAAAAAAAACTTACTGTCGGCATGAAAAGTAGCCCATGTGTTATCCACTCTATCTATACCTGTACTAAATTAAAGCCAGATCCGTTCAGCCATCTGAGCACGTAAGAGTAACAAACATCCAGACATTTATTTATTTATTTATTTATTAATTAACACGGCCTAAGACCAATTACATTAATTAAGAATAACACTGAAACATACACATACAAATTCTATACAGCAGCTCAATTATACAATAAAAAAAAAAAAAAAAAAAAACAAAACATTTCAATAAAAAGAGAATAAAAAAAAAAAAATACAAATAGCAGCACAAGTACAATGGTAAATATGACAAAAGAATAGAAAAAAAATATATATATATAAATAAATTATAAATGAACGTAAAATTCACTAAAATGAAGACAAACTAATAATAATTTGGGTAATGTGTCGGCAAATAAGTCACAGCTAGGGTACTTCTCGAGAAGGGCGTTGAATGCAGTAAGTATACGCGGCAGTGGTGATTGCGCTCGCGACTGTGTCCGGGAAAAAGGTACGTCGAACAGCCTGTGCTTACGACTACGCGTGTATTGATTCGGGACAAAGAGTCTGCAGAGCATTTCACGTAGATCGGGAGCATCAATCTTGTCGCGAATTATTTTGATGGCAATCATTAGCTGGTGCCAAATGCGGCGAACTTCCAGAGAGTTGTAACCTAGACAACCTAGTAGGAAAAAAGTTGGGTACAAATAAGGGTAATAGCCGTACTGGCGTTTATATAGGAACCTCAAGAAAGTTTTTTGAACCTTTTCTAATGGAAGAGCATACGTAACTTCATGTGTGTTCCAGACACTAGAGCTAGTTTCCAGCTTGCTGCGAACGAGTGCGTTATATAAAAGTTTAACTGCGTGATTGTCGCGGAAATCACGGGCATTCCTAAGAATGAATCCCAGCCGTCTGTATGATTCCTTTGCCAAAGTGGAAATATGCTCGTGGAATGTAAGTCCAGGATCAAATATAACACCAAGGTCCCTGACCATATTAAGTCTACTGATAGGATCGCCATTAAGTTTGTAATCAAAAATGATCGGCTGCCGCATACGCCCAAAAGTCATGATGGAACATTTTTTGGGGTTGAATTCCAACTTATTGACGACACTCCACAGATGAATGGCATCAACATCACGCTGTATTGCTTGGCAATCCGCTTCCGATCTGATCTCAGAAAAGATCTTTAAATCATCTGCGTATAACAAGCTCCTAGCGTGATTGATTACGTTGGGGAGATCATTTACCATTAGTAAAAAGAGCAATGGTCCAAGTATTGATCCCTGACTAACGCCGGATCGCGTGTGGTATGGTCGGGATTCGTACAGGCCAAGCCTGACATACTGTTGCCGATTTCGCAGGTAGTCAGCAATTAGTCTGAGCAAACTTGGAGCAATACCTAGGGCAGAGAGCTTCGTAAGTAGTATGTCGTTATTGACTCTGTCGAAGGCCTTTTGAAAATCAAAATAAAGAACATCCACTTGGAGTCCCCGATCCAGGCTACTTGAGATGCATTCCACCAATGATAGCAAATTTGTATCAACGGAGCGTCCACTTCTGAAACCATGTTGTTCATTTCGTAAGTATTTATTTACATGACTGTAAATATATTTGTGAAGTATACTCTCAAGTATTTTTGCTGGAGAGCACAGGATAGCTATAGGACGATATTCTTCTACTAATAACTTGCTAGAGCTTTTCGGTATTGGTGTTACTCTAGACTGCTTCCATTGCTCTGGATAGACACCAGTTTTGAGACATAAATTGAACATATGACAGAGCGGAACACTGAGTGACTTTTTACAGTTTTTCAAAATAAAAGGTGGTATACCGTCCGGTCCAAGAGAGCTACTCATTTTTAGTTTATTTATTCCAAAAATTACGTCCTTTTGCGTAAAATCAACAATATTGAAACATTCAAAATTCGCGCTTCCTTGGAGATTAATTGCATTGTTATCAATATCTAATTGCGGCGGTTCTTGCAGAAAAACACTGGAAAAATATTGTGCAAACGCCTCCGCAGCCTCCGGACCAGAGAAAGTCGAGCCTTTATAGGAGATTCGGGGCTCGAAACCTCCCTTTGATCTGAGGCCGGATATATGCTGCCAAAAATCGCGAGGACATTTTTTGATGTTACGTTCAATAATTTGAATGTGGTCATTGTACGCGGTGGCAATGCGAGACTTTAGGTTGGCTCGGAGTAACGAAAACTCTAAATATTTTTCACTACTATTCGAGCGCTTCCATAGGGAATGAAGTTTGTTTTTGTATTTGATATCCCGAATAATATCAGCGTTGAACCAGACAGGATAGCGCCTATCTCCTCGAGAATTTCGCCGTTTTTTCGGCATACAGCTATCAAAGATGTTGTAAATAATGTTATAAAACAGTTGACAAGCAGAGTTTACATCGTTTGCCAGCAGCACGTCATTCCACACGACTGCTGATAGCAAGTCGCACAGTTGAGTGTAGTCACATTTCCTAAAATTCCAGTCCCGCGAGGTTTCAATATTACTAGGCTGTATCAAGTCACAATGACGTGCTCCGCAGACTCTTACCTGGATATCCAATGGGGGGTGGTGTCTGTCGGAGGGAACTGCGCCTTCTGTAGGTGAGACAGTAACCTCGCTGTCACCAGTACCGTTTCGAATTAAGACCACATCAAGAATCACTCCCCGACTATTAAGAACTGCGTTATGTTCAGAGAGCTGACAGTAGGACAGAAAATATGAATAATAGTTTACAATATTAGTCGATGCACTATAAAGATTTAAATCGCCTATGATTATTACCGTGCCTTTCAGGCGAGTAATGACACTTTCCACTTTACAAAACCAGTTCATATATTCCCCATCGCTTGCAGTGGGACACAGATATATCACGCACACGAAGAAGGGGCGACCATTCCAGGAAAAACTAGCCCACATATCCTCCCCTGTGTCTGTTTCCAGGTCGGATCGCCGTTGTAGCGATAAAGGTGGCCGTGAGGCAAGTAAAACTCCACCGCATATTGTTCTCCTGTCGCGACGCATTACATTCCAATCGCCGTGAGAGAGTTCAGAATCTTCAATAGAACTGTCAAGAAAACTTTCCGTGATAACAACGCCAAGTTTTTAATTTTGTCTTTAACCCGTTGGTATTCTGGTAAAAAATCTTAATACTGCACTTATATTGTTGATTTAGCTGTTTCACGAAAGGGCTGACTGTTAGATGTTGATTTTCGGGGGCCTAAAGGTACTTTGTAATTAATCCAGGCTTTTATCTTAGCGTTGACAGGCCAAATATCCGCCGAGAGACAGGCATCATAGAATGCTATTGGAACACCTATTTTATAGGATTTATAGCTTCCCCTAGGGTTAAGTTCATCAATAACACATTCGCCTACGGTACATATTTTACTAAGGTACTCACGGACTTCGACAGCACTTCATGCCATGTTCCACAGATGCAAGTACTTGCGTGCTTCGACAGCTTTTAAAGATGTTACTGTAGGGCCTGCAGTTCCACATAATGAGACCGGTTTCCTTTGTTTACGCTTAACTTCGGTCCAAGGTTGATGATCGTCGGACAGGGGTTGGTCCCGGATTGATGCCACCCCATTGGTATCAGAGATTACGCTGGCTGTGGCACTGGATTTATCTGGTTCTATTGCTAGAGGTGAACTCAGGAACCGGGTTTGGACCTCGGTAGTATTAGCCCGTTTTCTTGAATTGTTTTTGGTCCTGCTTGGTCCCAAGGACTCTGTGCTTGGTCCCGCGGACTCTGACACCGTCAGGATAGGAACATTAGTACAGGCCTGGCTGTCACAAATATTATCTACTGGAGTGTTCTTAGAAACCTCATACTGATTTAACCTTTCCCTTAGTGTTATGACTTCAGTTATGTAGACTTGAAGTTTAGTGTCATAGCTTGTTATAGTAGACATCGCTTTGGAAAGCTGATCTCTCAGTGTTGATATTTCTTGTCGTAAGCTACAAATTTCGGGCACAAGACTGGACTCTTTATCGCGCAAAATGGGCTCAGAACGATCGGTAGGCAGTTTTTTACGGAGGGTAACGTTAGAGTCGCCTGTGTTCTTTGAAGATACAGCCGGTGCCAAACTATTGTCGCATCCGCGCTTCGAAACACAGGAACATTCAGGACAAATCCAAGTATCATAAGAATTGTTCTGCTTTGAACCTCCAGCACAAAGAGCGTGATATATTTTGTCACATCCCTTTACGGTGCATCGCAGATATTTCTCCATACTGTCTACAACGGTGCGACAAGCAGAGCAATTCATCTTAGCCGGTAAGCAGAATAAAAATCAAAAATATTATAATAGAAATAAAAATTCCATGCATGTAGCGATAATTGAAACCAACAGTTGTTAGTGGTTATCCATAAAGCGCGCGAATTAGTGCATAGGCAATATCCGCATGCGATCAGCTGTTGTGACTGTGAGCGCTGCGAGGACAACGCCCGCTGGGTGACGGTGACGACGCGCCTCAGCGACGGGCGGCGAGGAGTGGTGGGGCGGGTGCGCACTTGCGGCACGCGATGCTGTGACGCTCACGGCAAACCGTTTGGCCGTTGCAAAAAATTTAAAACGTATTTGCTAATATTGGAGTCGTTTGTGTATGGAACTTCACCAAACAAGCAACACAGCAACAATATGAATTATATTAGTTCACTACTATGATAGTTTACACTGCAAACATACACTTTGTACTACTTTATTTCACTATAATTACGGAGCTAAACGAACGAGGTGTTGCACCAAGCGGGCGCGCGCGCGAACTGCCATCTGCATCCAACTGACATCTACAGATCCTCACGAATTTCACATTTATAATATCGGTAAGATCATTGAAATAGTTGAATGATAGTTGAATGATAGTTTAACAGTTGCACATGATATTCGAGAGGCCGTAGAAAACAAATAGTAAGTTCTAAGTAACATGGCCTGCCACAATGGCCTGCTGTACAAAATAGGCATAGCATCCATGAGGGATTCATGATGCTATGCTGGACTTTACCAACTAAAACCGCACAGCGCCCTATCACTGCCTACAGCTGGGAGCCCTAAGTAAAATGAGTGCGCTAAGAAGAGTATGCTGTGGTTTAAATTTTGGAAAGCCAAAGTCATCAAACTTCACAACCTAGCGATAAACTATAAGATTTAAAAAAAAAATTCAATAAAAAATAAAACCGACTTCAAACAAAACCTTAAAAATAAAATTTACAAAGCAAAAGTAATATGTATTTTGATTTTATCAGATTTTATTCAATATCATATTGAAGCCGGCGCCAAGTAAACCCATAGTTTTATGTAGGTATTATTCATGGCACCAACTTCATTATTATATTTAATAAAATCTAATAAATCAAAATACATATTACTTTGTGCTTTGTAAATTTTATTTTTCAGGATTTGTTTGAAGTCGGTTTTATTTTTTATTGAAAAATTTTTTTTCATTATTTTAAGTGACTGATGAACCTAAAGATATATCTATCTAGGTGAAAGTTCTCATCAATACAAATCAATCAAGCCCAAACACAAGGTAGCTGCTGTAAATCATTAAGGGATTCCCTCGACTGTCTTTCGGTTCCATCATCAGATCGACTCCAGACATTCATTAAATTGTAGTACATTAAAGCACTGAATTAAAAAGTTAACAAACACACTCTAGTTATCCCTACAAATTTCGGTGGTTGCCCTCGATTTCTCCTGAATCCCATCATCAGATCCTGACCTGGTGAAATTCGGACCCCCTCATAAGTGAACTCTATCCAACAAAAAGCAGATTTGAAATTCGTCTATTATTGACGAAATATCGGTGAACATACATGAAACATTAACAACTTCCTTTTTTTTTAAAAGTCGAATCTATAAATCTAGGTGTAAAGTTCTCATCAATACAAATTAATCAAGCCCAAACAAAAGGTAACTGCTGTAAATTGTTAAGGAATGCCCTCGTGTGTCTTTCGACTCTATCATCAGGTCGACTCCAGACCTTCATTAAAGTGTAGAACGTTAAAGCACTTAATTAAAAAGTTAACAAACACACTAGTTGTCCCTACAATTTTCGGTGGTTGCCCTCGTTTTCTCCTGGATCCCATCATCAGATCCTGACCTGGTGAAAATGGGACCACCTCAGAAGTAAACCCTATTCAACAAAAAAATAAAGGTAGGACTTCGGATTACTATCCCACGATTTAAGTGGTGGGAGGGGGGCTGGAGGGGGGAGGGGGGTGTGTAGAACCCCCCCCTTGACGGAAAAGTTGCGGACGCCCCCCCTTTTTGAGTTATGATTTTTTTTATATTCTAACCTAACTTTCGCATTTTCTTGTTTTGAAATCGATTTCAAGGTCGAAATTGGAAGATGGAAAATGGAGGGGGAGGGGGGAATCCCCCTGACCCCTCTCCAAAGTTAGGAAATCAATAGTTACCTTTAATTTAGATTTTTATTTTTTGAGGTTATGTTCAATAAAATCGACGACATAAATAATCGTTCTCCAAATAAGAACTCGTCGACAAGCCAAAAAAAAAATAACCACGAAGGCTAAGGCGGGAGCGAAGCGGAGCGGAGCTCCCGCCTTAGCCTTCGTGGTTATTTTTTTTTAGCCTTCTAACCTAACCTATCCGAGTCGGGCTGTTAACCATTAAGTACTAATTATGGTTGAATTAGGGATGCGTAATTCAAATGCCGACCTGGGGTTGAAAAAAAAACTACGCGTCTCCTATACAAGACACAAATTCACAAACAGGGTGTCATTTGAAAGGGTTGACCTTGACCAACCCATAGAATGCGTACGACGTTTTACGTTTAGTTTCACATATCGGCAACCGTCATTAAATTATTATAATATTAAATAGCGTTCATTTATATAAATATACGTAATATAATAAAATATGCATAAAATTTAACTTAATAACTAAATACAATTATTAATTAAATTTTTAAATGAAGTAAAACATTGTTGTGCGTTAATGTTACGTAAAACAAAACGTATTGGACGAGCCGAATGTCAAAAACATTGGGAGTGTTTGTGTTCTGTGGTGAAAAGTGACAAATTATTGGTGTTTTTTTACGATTTTCATTATTTTTTTTCTCGTTAACCATTAATCTCCGTAATTTAAAACTTCGCGTGGAGGCTTCTAATAATATTAGCTTTGTGTATAAAAAATATGAACTTCAAACTCGATGGCAGCTAATCTAAAGTTAAGCCAATTTGAAATCCCTCTATAATTGACAGAAACATTTTGATGGCCTCGCAAAAATGAGCCTTAGCCTAGCAGTCTCAGGAAATGGGTAAGGAGGGGAACAAAAAGTATGAATTGTCAGCCAACGCCTGTGGCTCTAACTTTGACCTACCACTGCTTCACACAGGAATATTTACTTGGAATAAAACATAACCTATTTTTTTTTTCCAAGCTCTATTTTAGCTGTACCAAATTTCAGCAGAATGGGTCAGGTATGAACGCGTAACAGATGGACAGAGCTATTTTTACATTATTACTAGAAGCACAGATAAAATAATAGTCACTACGGTAGAAGTAAGAGTAAGAAAAACTAGTTAACATACTTTTCTCCATTCTGCTCCAGTTTTCGTCGAACCTTGGAGTGCATTCAGTTGCTCTGCTGCTTCATTCCAATGATTGGCGACTATTTCAGGCACAGCAGCCTTTTTCCTCATACGCCACTTAAGGATAATATCACCAGCGACTAGTGTCTGTACAAGCTGTCTTTGTTTGACAGTGACGCGGCCACTCGGTTTTCTTTTCTTTTTCTTTTAAAAAAGAAAATTACATTTATTGGAACACACAACATACTTAAACCAAATTTTAAAAATACAAAATAGAATAAGCATGCAGTCTCGGCATAATGATGTACATGTGGCATGTTAGCCATCTGTATTTCATTTTGACATGCAATTTTTATAACATTTTTAAGCAATAAAATCTCTTACTTTTACTGCTAAGTGCTGTTCGCAATGCGTCTCTATGACATACTCATCTGTTTCCTCCATGACATTGTTATCTGTTTCCTCCATGACATTGTCATCTGTTTCCTCTATGACATAGTCATGTGTTTCCTCCATGACTATGTTATCTGTTTCCTCCATGACATTGTTATCTGTTTCCTCCATGACATTGTTATCTGTTTCCTCCATGACATTATCATCTGTTTCCTCCATGACATAGTCATCTGTTTCCTCCATGAAATTGTCATCTGGTTCCTCCTTGACATTGTTATATATTTCCTCCATGATGATAGGTTACGTTATTTACATTAACTGGATAGCGCTGGCGTTGAGTTGTGTACCATTTTAAATACTATGTTTTTGATGAATTGTAACCTAGAACAATAGAAAACATATTTATTGCACCTATTCACAAATGGTGTAATATGCCAAACTTTTTGGTGAGAATAGTCGGTCTATACATTTTATTTTGATAATTATTTGTGGACAATCTCACACAAAATCATCTAGCCCAAAGTAAGCTAGGGTTATGGGATCTAGATGACTGATAAACATACTTATATATTTCTAAATATATACATATTATTATACATAGAATACACCCAAACTCGGAAACAAGCATTTGTGGATAACACAAATATTTGAACCAACCCACGACCTCCAGCTCGGCAGGCGGTTACACTACCGACTGGCCACAGAGGCAGTCAGAGGCATAACTATGTTGTATTAGTGCCCCTGCTGCCTGATCCATCCCAGTGACAATTAAGTGACTGACAAGTCCCACTGTGTACAAACACGTCAATGCAAACAAATTGTGCATGCTTGATGCTGCTTTTGCTGATTTGATTTGTCCATGGTCCATTGATTGATCCATGGCGGCGCGGCTAGCCGCCATGGATCACACAAACCAGTTTGTATGAAGTAACGCAGACGGCGGCGCGGGGCGGGCCGGGGCGGCTAGCTCAGTCTCTTCGCTAGAACGAACGTCGTGAACTAACTGCCTCTGCCCGTCGTGAGCGTTGCGTTCGCGGGGCGGGCAGTCGCGGGCATCGGCGGTCTTTATTACGTCGTCGTGGGCAAAAAGTCCGGCCCGCCCCGTCGTCTGCCTAGCGTCTTATAATTCTCAAGTCATTGATACTCTCAGGGATATTGGAAAACCCTTTACCAGCCCATTGGTCAGGGTGGTATCTAATCCAACTCGTAGAGCTAAGGCTAGGCTAGAACGACGGGTTGCGACGCGACGCTATGACCCACGTCCAGCTTCGATACGTTGCTTTGATAGATTGAAATGCATAATACATATAAAAAAGTCAGTTACAAATTGGCCATGTTACAACGACTTACATGTAAAGCCATTGCTAATATTGCCCTAGCAAATTCTTAGATTACAAATTCAAGTGAATGATTCGAAATTGATAAATTTGTAACGTTAGTCTACAATTTCAATTTTTCACATTCAGTTTATTACAAATTTATTTCGAAATGGATAACACTGAAAAACACGGACACAAGCACAACATTGACTGACATAAGTGACAGAACAGACAGACAAGTGAGACAAGTTAGTTTTATTTATTAATTTTTGGATAGGCAAAGACAATTTGAGCCATACAGCCAAATCTTGTATATTTATAAGTAAGTCACAGTCCTCGTCCTCTAAGTCCTGTCAAAGTCAAGTACAACCCTAAGTCAAAGTCAGTCTTCCTTCAGAAAAGCGATGGATAAATTTCTCTCTGTGGAAGCTGGAATTCTGGTGGAAGCTAAAGAAAATCACAAAAGAAATGTAGAGCTTGTGTTTTGCTTTTCAGTTCTGTTGTATGTTTACTTAGCAGTCGGGTTTTTTGTATTCTAAATAGGTAATTAAGTTAATATATGTCGCGGCGTCACTGACGCTATAGACGCTCGCTTCGAAAGCCTACCTTAAGTCACCAAACTTACACATACAAACCGTAAATAATTTTTGTGCATTACTAGTTTGTAGAAGTCGTCGCCACAGAGTAGATGCTCTGTGACTACTAGCACAGCCTCTTTCAATTTATTTTTCTATACCACGAAGGTGGCAGACAAGCACACGGCCCACCAGAAAGACTGGTGGTCACCGCAGCCTATAAATGTTTGCAACACCAGAAGCGCCACTCTTGCGCTGCCGACCCTGTAAAAACCTTCTAACCCCCCTTTTTGAAGAACCCCATACTGTAGGCGTTTGGGAAAACTGAGACAGGGAGATCATTCCACAACCTAATAGTGCGCGGGAAAACCCCTATGGGATCTAACCGTGCTCGAACGCTCCGGACGCAGAGTGTGTGGATGAACTCCCTGTCTGTGGCGAGCGGTGTGATGATATAACGTAACCGTGGGCATCATATCAAACAATTCCTCAGAGCACATATAATTTTACAGGCGGTAAAACACGCATAAGGAGGCAAAGTCTCTCCTGTCGCGAAGAGGTTCTACGCCACCTGTGAGTACCTATAGGATCGTTGACAGCTCTCACAGCTCGCCGTTGCACCCGAGTCAAATGGATGAAGCTGATATTCAGGTGCCCCCGCGGAGGAGAGGTGACAGCAGTACTTCATATGTGGCCGCACTTGCCACTAATAAAGAAGCAGTGTTTGCGCCGCAGTGAAGTACCGCCGCGCCCTTTTGCCTTGAAATTGCGGCGCTACTGTAATTGGGGTTTTCTTAGCGGTGAAGAAACACGCTTGTGTCTTAGAGGGGTTGAACTGGACAAGATTTTGTCCACCCCAATCGGACACTCTAGTTAGAGTAGCCTCGATTTCAGACTCAAGCTGTTCACGACTTTCTTCCACCGCGTCCCGAGAGATACCGGGGCGGCCCGTGTAACAAGTGTCCGCAGTGTACTGTCGTCCGCATAACAATGAATGCCGTCAATAGACAACATGTCATTGATATGCTGCAGAAACAGAGTAGGGGCTAGAGCCTCGCCCTTACTCTCGATAGCCGTCGCCCATTGGTGTGTGAGGCACACGAGAAGATCACCCGTCGAGTGACCGTGACGGAAACCGTAGGTACTGCCTGTCACTGACCAGGTCGTGTTCTTCAAGGTACCTCAGGAGCTGTTTATTAATTTGACGCTCCATCACCTAAGATAAATACTGTGCTACTTTTAAACATAACTCAAACTTAACCTAAAAAAAACCTTTATTTCGCATAATCCTAATACGCACTTGCGACACGTCAATGAATACAAAGCAAAGTCAGGTCGGAACGCGGCCCGCTTGAGAAGCTGGCAAGAAACTCGGTGGGCTTTTCTTTTTTGCTCTATTTACAATAATTTAAACTAAAAATCACAAACTATTGCTTGAGAATGCAGTAGAGCAAGCAGATCATTTCCAGGCTTACTTGTTAAGCAAATAATCGTCAATTGTTTAGTAGCCCTTGCAGTACAATTTACTTTTTATACACTTTTTAAACTTATTTAAGGGCATACTTTTAAGTTCATTTGGAAGCCTGTTGTAAAAACGTAGGTAGGTATACAGTTAGGTAACCAGGAAATAATTACTGACTTTTTTTCAGTCTACACTGATGACCAGCAAAGTTATCTTTATGTCTAGTATTTACACTGTGTCGGGCCGTGGGTCGGCCTAACGACCTTGACCATACAAAACACGCGTCCTTCAGGCTAGGAAATGTAGCATTTTATAGCTTATTTTAGTTTTAACAAGCTAATACTTATACTGAGGTATTCAAAATCAAAGAAAACCAATTTAAAGGTGTATATTTTCTTCATTGTTGGCATATTTTTTTTCTTTCGCGTCGATAAAAATTGAAGTCCTAAAATGTATTCATCTAAAAATTTGGAGGTGACTCTACGATCGTTTTACATATTATGTATAATTACATACATACATATGGTCACGCCTTTATCCCCGAAGGGGTAGGCAGAGGCATATTATATGCCCACATTTCACCTTTGTATAATTTGTCCCACGTAATAGATGGTGAGCCGTATAGCCGTGTTTAAATGGACAGGCGCAGGTTGTGACTGCCTGCTGTTGAAAGGAAGGAATAAACCTTTATTTCCCGTGGTCCACCTCGTGGTTCACCCAGGTGAACCACGGGATTTTTTTTTTACCCGTGGTCCACCTGCATAGCCATATGTTTGTAACAGTAAATTATATAACAAAATTATGGATATACTTATGATCAAAAAAGTACTACTAACTGGTCCCAGTACCACTGGTACTTAAATTTTACCCATGGTACTACTGGATCAAAAATAAATGAAGATGAAATAAAGCCTCCTTCAACTTAGCTTAACGACTTTTGTTTTAAACTAACACGCGTTGAACACATATTTTTATACAAACGAGATTTCGCGTGGCACAATTTATTATTAATTAAAGGTTTCGGTACCTTCACTTTCCTCGACGTTTCGACAGGGTTACACCTATCGTGGTCCCGAGGCGACTGGTGCATGTAGGCTGGAGATTCTGCTATGCGGCGGGAGTTTTCGAAGTACCCCCGAGATCGTCAATTTGTGGAAACACACGGC
Source organism: Miltochrista miniata (assembly GCA_933228765.1). Lineage (NCBI taxonomy): Eukaryota > Metazoa > Arthropoda > Insecta > Lepidoptera > Erebidae > Miltochrista > Miltochrista miniata. The sequence goes on from OW121769.1 coordinate 13,800,373, forward strand.
ACACAACACTGACCGTATCCGCGGACGCGTTCACTATTTTATTTCGCTCTGCAGTCAATTTTATAAACCCCTGGCGTTTGGAATGGAACTGTATCCTTGGGAGACCGTATCACGTTTGCGGTATATGTTCCGGCCACCAAAGTAGCAAACGTGATACGGTCTCCCAAGGATACAGTTCCATTCCAAACGCCAGGGGTTTATAAAATTGACTGCAGTTGTGGAAGCTCATACATCGGCCAAACAAAGAGAACCATTGCCGATAGGGTCAGGGAGCACATATCTGCAGTTAAGAACCTCCAAACAAATAAGTCAGCTATAGCCGAGCACTTACTGAATGAAGGAGCTAATCACTGGATTGAGCTTCACAATCCGAAGATCCTGTCTACCGACCGACATTACTACCCTAGGATGGTTCGGGAAGCAGTTGAAATAAAGAAGCACAAGACTTTCAACAGGGAAGACGGATATAAGCTCTCAACAGCGTGGAATCCGGTGATTGGTGCCTTAAAGTCGCGAAATAAAATAGTGAACGCGTCCGCGGATACGGTCAGTGTTGTGTGCCGTGTGTTTCCACAAATTGACGATCTCGGGGGTACTTCGAAAACTCCCGCCGCATAGCAGAATCTCCAGCCTACATGCACCAGTCGCCTCGGGACCACGATAGGTGTAACCCTGTCGAAACGTCGAGGAAAGTGAAGGTACCGAAACCTTTAATTAATAATAAATTGTGCCACGCGAAATCCCGTTTGTATAAAAATATTAGCTTAACGACTGCCATTTTATGTACGAAAGTCTTCCTAAACACCCAAAGCCATTCCGCAAGGTAAATAGACTGAATAGAAATTAGAACTTGGGAAACTAAATAGACCGAAAGACGGTCGGATGGTTACTGCCAGCACTTGTGCATCCCCACCTGAAGATAATAACTTTATTATCATTTTAAATCTTCTACGATTATCTCTATTCCAGCATTTTGTCTTCATGACATCCAAAACTTGGCCCGCAGAACTCCTATTCACTAATGGGTACGCAGAAACACCATGTCGGCATGCTTTGTCCAATTGTCTCGGCACGCGCTAGACACGCAATTGCTTCGCATAGCAAGTAACTCATCTAATATTCAGTTGTCACAGTGTTTGTATGTCCAACGATTAATTGATATATGAATTTCTATTACCGTACGTAGTCAAATCTCAGTGAGAGCTTGATAAGCTTCGGTGGTGCGCGATTGTGCGTTTGCGCGTTTAGATGCCTACCTAGTATTGCGAAAGTCATGAGCGTGTGTGAAAATATGAAGCGATTCAGGTAAGATTTTTTAATACCCTATTGCTGCTGGCTAGCCTTCTTTTTTACGTGTGGAATTCCCTCTCAACTCCACTGCTTGTACTTCAGAATTTTTTGGCTCTCATATGGCAGTAGATTTTTTGAAATCGGTTCAATACCTACTTTCAGCGTTTATCGATTACAATCAAATATTTATTTCCTCTTTACACTATTAGTTTTATTTATGTAGGAGTATCTAGTTTGCCCATGACATGTGAGTTCATCAAATTAGCCTATTGCATGCAGTACACTGCTGGACGTAGTATTCTCCCGAAGTTCACCATATTGGAAGGGGAAATGGGCCTTTTAGGTTGGTAGAATGTCTTTTTTACGTGTGAAAATCGATCATGGATGCTGGACTATTATTATTATCAAACTTCTACCAACTACATTTGCACGGTGCCCTGCAATTGTCTACGGCCAGGTGTTCCGGGAAGGATCTCCTAAGACTTGCGACAGTCTTTAGCTGCCACTGCGCCTAGGGGTTTGGGTGTAGTCCCGCGTCTTTGGGTGTTGGTGTGGGTGTTATCCCGCATATTTGAGCTTGAGGTGTGCTTGAATCTCCGAAGTCACGCCACGCGCCGTCTTGGGTGTGCCTGTCTAAGCCCCCGCAGTCCTCTGGCACTCGGTCATGGAGGCCGATAGTCTTGGGCGAAGACAAGACGGGTGGGATAGTTCTCCCCCGCTGCCTCTCCGCCACCTCTTTTAGGTGCATGACCTGCTCTCAGAAAGACGCGGTGGCGTCCAACTTTCTCCCGCTGGAGATCATGGCTCGCATTAAGGTTTCCAGCTAAAGAACTTCGACGTCCAGCCTTGTTAAGAGAACTTGGTGCTATTGCGCCCTTGCTCAGCAGTCCACCAATGCGTTCTTAAGCCGTGATCTCCCGTTTTAGTAGAGGGTTTGTTTCAAATTTTTCTTCTCTTTACTATGACATTGTTCACTATCGTCAGTAGAAACACCACATGCCTCGAGGATCGGCCTTTGTTACATTGTACCTATGACACTTATATCAGAATCAGCTAGTCTAAACTAATATTATAAAGAGGAAAGATTTTAATTGTTTTTTTTTGTATCGAATAGGCTCCAAAACTACTGAACCGATTTGAAAAATTCTTACACTGTTGGAAAGGTACACTATTCCCGTTGAACATAGGCTGTATTCTATTCCCGTACTCTAACGGGAACGGGAACTATGCCGTTGAAACCGCGTGACGTCCTCACTTGAGGAGTTCCTCAACCTCAACCATGACGAATTTATCATCATACTCACTACAATTTGTTGAGTTTACACTCAACTCAGGGTGATAGTTGTGTGTTAGGTTAATGCGTTACCCACGTCTGGTAAGTGCTGCTCCGAAAAAACAACGACTATTATATAATAGACACGTCTTGCAAAACAACAGGTCTTTTGTCCATTAAAAAAAAGAATTACTTTGAAATTATCTATACTACCCGTTCGCTCTAACTTTGCCGTTGGCGTAGAGGCGTATACCCGAATTGTTAATTACACGAAGTAAATTGACAGTAGCTAATGTCACTTCGTCATAGAAAATAAGCAACATTGTATGAAGAAGTGACATTGGTTGCTGTCAGTTACTTCGTCTAATTAAAAATTCGACTTTAGTATGGAGCCGAGCGGCAAAGTTAGAGCGAACGAGCAGTAGTAGCATGTATAAAAAGTAACGCAATTGCCTGACATTTTAGTTGCCATTTTTCAGTGTTGGTAACGTATCTATAGTTTTTATATATCATTACGAAAATAACTTATTCCCATAGGAAGCAACGTTTCAAACCAAATGCCAAGAAGACGAATCCGCGGGCGTCCTCTAGTAGGCTATAAAAATGATAGATGTAGTTATCGTTAACGAGTCTAATGAATTCTGATACAATGATAACATCTCCGAATCTCTTGTAATTAAGGCTTGTATGTTCGAAAGAGACTCATCTTGGGGTGAACTTTATACTAGGAAATATTCATCGATTTGATCTGATAAAACTATATTATTGTAATTTATTAGATACTCTTGCTTTTTTAACGTATCAAAACACGATTAGGAATACTGTGTTCGATCGAAATCGCTCCCGAAAAATGAGAAATATTGCAAAAATCTTAAGAAGTAATGTACTTTTTTTATCCAAATAAACGAGTATAATTCTCATAAAAACTTGTCATAAAATATATATAGGCCTTTAGAACAATATTTTACGTATAGATTTTTTGATAGAATCGAATAAATTCCGGCAAATGCGTACAGCCTACGCTGCAATCGTTCGAATTGCCCTAGGATTTGTCAAGGTCGAACATTGCAGCCTTAATAGGTATGCGGTTGTATGCATCACCCTCACGTGTTTCTGTGTAACATTAAGATCCTGATGACATCAGACTGAGATCTGAGATATGCGTGTGATTCAATTAAATGCAGAATGCGTTTCTGTACAAAGTATCTACTAGTACATACATACATACATAACATCACGCCTGTCTCCCAACGGGGTAGGCAGAGACTATGTCTTTACACTTGCTACGATCCTGGCAAACAACTTTCGCTTCTTCAACTTTCATAAGTGTCTCATACATGCTCTTCGGTTAAGGGTACTCTTGACCTGGCCTTTTCTCAGAAGATTATCGATTTGATCGACTTGAGTATGCCGAGGTCGACCCCTACCAGTTTGCCCATTCACTTATGCCTCATAAATCTGTTTCGTCAGCCTATTTCCATCCATGCTCTCCACATTTCCAAACCATCTGAGCATCCCTTTGTCTATCTTAGTCACTACATCTTCTGTCATGCCGCAATGTTCCCATAGCACACTATTCTTAACTTTATCCATCAAAGTCACTCCAGCTATAGGTACTTCGCAAACTTCTCATTTCCACTGCGTTAATTTTACTTTCGTTTACATAGGTAAAATATGAGCAACGAAAGCTTTGTTTCATTTAGAAGAAAATTGCGCTGACGGATGAACGTGAAATACATTTTAAAAGTTTTTATGAAGTAGAAATGTCCCACACAATTTTTAAAAACAAATTTCTGACGAATCTTTAGTTAGATTTAAAATTGCGTACAAATAAGGTTTTACTACATCCTTTTTAGGGTCTCGTACCCAAAAGGTAAAAGCCTATTATCTCTTGAACTGTAGGTAATAGATACTTTCTTAGACAGTTGAAAATTTAATTCTTTCTATTATAATTTCTGATGCCGCTGTAACAACAAAGAAGCACAACCAAAAAAAAATTGTAAAGGGGGCTCCCATACAACAAACTTGTTGTTTTACAGTTTTTTTTTGGTACAGAACCCTCCATTCGCGAGTCCCACTCGCAATTGATCAACAGAACTCGACTTGTTCACAACGTTCGTAAATTCACCAATCAGAAAAACCCAACCAAAGATTTCATTGTTGATCTATCACACCAACCAACAAAAACCAAACAATGTAGATCTATCACTGGTCGTTCATCAAACGATTTGACGTCACATTTCATCAAATTGGCTCACATATTCATTGACTGATGAAGGTCATCTCAAATAGGACATAACACGAGATCAATTCATCTGTTGACCCGCAAGTATTGAGATTCGATGCCTGAAGTAGGACGCTGTTGATGTATCAATTTATTTTATGCAAGTATTTGAAAGGTCAATGTTGGGTCGACCGCTGAAAAATAAGTACCTGAATTGTTGATAAATTGGCTTAATATCGATCAATCAAATCAGCACACTGCTTTATGTAGGCCTCTACCAATATGTCGGGTGCCATGGGCTTATCCTTCTGCGAGGTAACACGGGATTCCCCACCGTAGATAAAAGGTGAAGTATCGTGTAGTCTTAGGCCGGTACGAGGCCGGTATGACCTCCATGAGGATCTTTACACTTAAAAAAGGCCCCTCAACCTTTCCAAATTTTAATTCATTTCTCTTCATTTCATCATTTCCATCTTGGGGGGGGGGGGTTACTCCCCCATTCCCAACCGACCACCTGAGTTATCCACCTGGTTGGTCAGTTAGGAATAAAAGTTCCTAACCACCCACCTTGTGCACCTGGTTGGTCAGTTAGGAATAAAAATTCCTAACCACCCACCAGTGACTGTATAAAATAAATAATGTCCATATCAACAAAACAAATGAAGATCTACAAAACAAATGAAGATCGACAAAACAAATGAAAATCGACAAAACAAATGAAGATCTACAAAACAAATGAAGATCGAGAAAACAAATAAGGATCGACAAAACAAATGAAAATCGACAAAACAAATGAAGATCGGCAAAACAAATGAAAATCGACAAAATAAATGACGGTCGGATAAACAAATGCCGCCCTCCGGCACGTTACGTTTTATTACCGGAATGTCCAGTCGGTTCATTACGTCTATTTCCCTAAATGTCCATTTCCCTGATAGTCCATTTCCCTGAATGTCCACTTCGCCGATAGTCCACTTCCCTGAACGTTCATTCCCTGATAGTCCAATTCCCTGAACGTCCAAATCCGGTCGGATAAACAAATGACTATCGGCAAAACAAATGACGGTAGAAAAAACATATGCAGATCAATAAAACAAAAGACTATAAGCAATTTGATAAGATCAAAAATACTTGCAGCCATATTTAGTAATCTAGATGCGTTTGCCATTAAAAAAAATAGGTGCAAGCAAATCTCGACCTTAGTGACACTTCTCTAAAAATGTGCTTTCAGGCGTTTATAGACATCACTGATCACGAATATATGAAAAATAAATAAATATTATGCATGTTCATAAGGTCGAAATTTGCTTGCACCCATTTTTTGTAATCTAGATGCTAACACCATTCAAAAAAATAGGTGCAAGCAATTCTCAACCTTATGAACATGCATTATATTTATTAAATTTTTACATATTCGTGATCAGTGATGTCAATAAATGCCTAAAAGCACATTTTTAGAGAAGTGTCATTAAGGTCGAGATTTGCTTGCACCTATTTTTTTAATGGCAAACGCATCTAGATTACTAAATATGGCTGCAAGTATTTTGGATCTTATCAAATTGCTTATAGTCTTTTGTTTTATTGATCTGCATAAGTTTTTTCTATCGTCATTTGTTTTTTCTATCGTCATTTGTTTTGCCGATCGTCATTTGTTTTTTCTATCGTCATTTGTTTTGCCGATCGTCATTTGTTTATCCGACCGTCATTTGTTTATCCGACCGTCATTTGTTTTGTCGATTTTCATTTGTTTTGTCGATCTTCATTTGTTTTGTCGATCTTCATTTGTTTTGTAGATCTTCATTTGTTTTGTCGATCTTCATTTGTTTTGCCATATAGAAATGTGGGTATATTGATAAAGTAGACATTATGGACATTATTTATTTTATACAGTCACAGGTGGGTGGTTAGGAATTTTTATTCCTAACTGACCAACCAAGTGCACAAGGTGGGTGGTTAGGAACTTTTATTCCTAACTGACCAACCAGGTGGATAACTTAGGTGGTCGGTTGGGAAAGGGGGTTTGTTACTTAGTAGTTTTTGAGATTATAGATGACAGATATATATCTGTCATTATATATGACAGATATATATCTGTCATATATAATGACATATATCTGTCATATATAATGACATATATCTGTCATATAATTATATGACGCATGATTAAATTACCTTTTTGACTTTAATTTGGTACCATGTTATGCTTATTACGTAGACTTCCTCAACCTAGGATTTTTAAATTTCTAGTTTGACTTTGTCGTCTTTACGCCAATACGAGCTGGTTCGCGACAACTGGTAGACATCAGTCCTGGGGTATCCTTCCGAGGGTTTACCCGGGGCTCCCAACCGTAGGCTATAAAGTAGGATACGTGTGATTTTTAGTCGGTAGGAGTCAGGCATAGCATCCATGAGGACTTTCCCTTACGTAAAAAAAAATTGGTAGACTTTTACTTTGACTGCCTCTATGGCGCAGTCGGTAGTGATACCGCCTGCAGCGCTGGAGGTTGTGGGTTCGATTCCCACCGGAGACAAATATTTGTGTGACCCATAAATGTTTGTTTCAAGAGTCTGGGTGTTTCTATGTATAATATGTATGATCCGTCGTCGTCTGATACCCATTACACAAGCAGGTTACTCCTAGATTACTTTGGGATCAGATAGCGTTGTGTGAAATGTCCGTGAATATTTATTTATTTATTTTTATTACTTCTGTTGTTTATTTCAGATTTACCGTCTTCATACACCTGAGTTTGATATTCCGGTCAAGCTATGGACAAACAGGTAAGTAATCTATGAAAAATAATCTCCACCATACATATAGGGGAGGTACCCCATCCTCGTGGTGGGTGGTCCTCGTGGTGGGTCTGGACGTCGACACTCTCTCGCTCGAGACCATCGTGCGAGCCATGCTCTCCAGCGGGAGTAGGTAAGTGAGACTGCGCCGCCTCTTTCTGCGAGCAGGTCATGCTCGTGAAAGAGACGGCGGTGCGGGAACGGGAGAGAACACTCCCAGCCGAGTTCCGCAGTCGGAGGCTTGTGCGCCGCCGACGTGTCTTCGCCGAGGACTATCGGCCTCCATGACCGGGGGAGGACGGTGAGAGGGTCGCTCACCGTTCTTACAGAAGCAGGCCCATGACGGCAGCGTCACGTGAGGCATTCACGCATGCCCCTTAGAAGCGGTATCACACCTTAAACCCCCCAAAGGCGCGGGATAGCTGGCACCCGAACCACCCCCCTAAGCAAAGCCGCAGTGGCGGCCGTGGGTCTGTTGGGAGTCCTGGGACATCATTCCGAGGGCTTACCCGGGACTCACAACCATAGGTTGTTGGGTGTAACGTGAGGTTTTTTAGTCGGTAGGAGTCCGGCATAAGATCCATGAGGATTTTCCCTCACATTAAAAAAAAGAAGGGGAGGTACCTCTATCACGAATCTCTATGTCGCGACTGAATTTAGAATAAAAATCATGTATTTTTCTCATACTCCTAAATTCAGTCGCGGTATAAACATAGATGTATTATGAATGATGCTCGTCGAATGATAATTCGGCAGTAAAAAGAAGTTTTGGTCGGACATTACCTACCTTGATTTTAAAGTCAGTTCATTAGTTGAATTGTTAAAACGTGACAAACAGATAGGTATAAAATTTGCAGAGTATCATTTGAATTACATAATAACAGTAGCATGTATGATTAATCTATCTATACTTATAATAAAACTGACTGACTGATTGTTGAGGTTCGAGACTGTACATGGAAGATATTTTAAAAATTTTAATTGTAGGGCGTTCTCTAATCTATATCTACTGAAGCCGAAAATGTAGTTAAAATTTTTCATGTCTGTCTGTCTGTCTGTCTGTATCCCGAATAAGTATAGTAACTACTGAATCGATTTAAATGAAACTTGGTACAATCCGAGCTTATGATCCGAGGAAGGTTCTAGGATACTTTGATCCCGATATTTTGCGCGGTTCCTTTGGGAGAGGGGATGAAAGAGAAAATGGTTTTTTCGTCGTAAGTTCCCAATGCATGGTCCGATTCCAAAAAAAAATTCAGTGTTATAAAGGGAGTACTTTAAGGATTATGTCAGTTTCAATGTTGAGGGTTTTGTAGTTCAGGAATTAGAGACATCTCAACTATCGCAAAACCTAGAATTCGACGTTTCCTTAGAATTTGTGGGTAAATCTAAACTGGCGTGTTGGCTTGATTAAGCAAACAGGGCAGTTTCATACGCTGCTTGACGAGTCTGATGAAGAAATACACCTCCTTTCATACACCATTTGTGGCGTAAACGAAGTTGCGAGGGTCAGCTAGTAAGCAAATAAGGTAATTCTACGATCTAAGCTAATCTGTACCTTATTTTACAGAGTCTAACGATCAAAATATAACAACAACGCTATCACCTCTACTGGACATGTTACCCTGTTCAACCAACCTGACCGGCCACGTAGACTTCATCAGGACGGTAGATCTAATAGCGGTGTACGAGATTGATCAGCCGAGGACAACAGGCGTTACGAGGGTCACAGGGTCGCAGAACTTGCAAAAGGCGTATAGAATTGGCAACGATACGAATCTGACCAAACCGCTATCGTAAGTTTTTTTACTGTGCTATATTATAAAGGGTATGCAGAGGCATAGGGTACCACAGTAGATTTTATAACCAGTAGATAAAGAGGCACATTTGCCGCAATAGACCCGCAGTTGAAATTTTTTAGCTTCTTAAAAGGTTGTAACGTTGTGAAACAACGGGTGCAAATAGGGGTTCAACGTTAGGGGTTTTAAAATGAAAACTTAGATTAATAAATGAAAGCGCCATCTACCGAGTTAGTGTCGCAACGACGGAAGCTATAGGCAGTGATACGGTCTTGACGATTGAGTAGTTTCGAGCGGTGCCACTAGAGGCGCTATTTCATTGATATATAAGGCATTGCGTCAATGCAGGAGGACCGCCAGATTAATATTTAAAATAGATCACGAACGTATCAGTGTAATTGGAAATTGTGAGAATCACATCAGTTTAAAAATAATCGTTTATATCATCGCAAATATCCTCGTAAATATTTGTCAAGGATAAGGAGCAAATAGCTATAAATAGAAGACCCCATCATTGGGTGAGTTAAATTAATTATTATGATTCTAGATTTTAAAATAGTGAAAATTAACGGCTGTTGGTCGACCCTGTTATGGGAGGGTAGATTACAGGGGTGTGAAAAAAAAAAAGGTCTCTGTAAACTTAGGATAGAACCAACCATTGTAAGGCAACCGACTCCCAAATGGTTTAACAGTGGTCGGCTGTCTTAGCAATGGGCGGGAAAAAGGGTTCCAGCTAACCCGTCATATGGAACATTCCAGGGTCCACCCTACGGGTTCAAGAAGTCCACCCTTCAGGTTCCACGAAGGAACATTCACCCTACGGGTCCAAGAAACCGTCTACCCTACGGGTTGGTAAAATCCACCCTTCGAGTTCTACGAGCGAACATCCGCCCTGCGGGTTGGGAATACCGTGCCGGCCGAAATTGTGGAAGACACGGCTACCTTCGGACTGCATCGACATCCTGGAGCCACAAGATAAGTCGAACCCTGCGAAGGCCTTCGGAAACCGTACTTGCTGCCCGAAGTTGCCACACCCACGACCCCCAAGTGCTCAATTCTAATAAACTACTAATTATTTACATTTTAAATTCAATCTTTTCATTTCTCTCTATCTTCCTGAAAGCCATCAGCTTTTCAAGGTCTTCAACTTGGCTTAACGATTATCATTTTAATGACAATTGGGTTTAATTTTGAGTTTGCCTTCCCTACGCAATGGTTTGCTTTGCGAAAGTGTTCCCTTAGCCGCCTCTTAAAACTTGGGGTGGCGAGTTTCCTTCCCGTCGCCACAGGGGCTGTCACCTTTACATACTTATATTGTAGAGCCACGTTGTTATTTTCGTATAGGTAGGCACAGGCATACTATACTCCCAGATTTCACCATTTGTTTTTACATACATTCATATAGTCACGCCTTTATCCCCGATGGGGTAGGCAGAGGCCATTGTATACGCCCACATTTCACGCAATTGAAATTTTAAAGTCGCCCATTAGGCCTTCAACTTGGCTTAACAAGTTTCATTTCGAGTTTTCCTTCTCTACGCAATGAATCGTTTTGCGAAACTGTTCGCTTAACCCTCTTTTATATTTGTCCTACGTAATAGGCGGTGAGCCTATTGACGTGTGAAAATCTTAGATCAAGTATAACTAGATGTAATATCGACGCGAGAAATCCGGCACCTATAGAAGACGGCTCACTACTGACGGCTCACTACATCCTTGTTTGAACTGGCGACAATGGGCCGACATTGAATAATACAAACGTATGAAACAAAACGACTTAACTGATATATCAGTAGCATGGTATTTTATGCTTACGTGTAATAACTTTAAGGTACATTTTACGTTAAATGTGATACAGTCTTGAATTATTTATTTACGATTACATATATATAGAATATAGGTTTAACTATATTCTATATATATGTAATCGTAAATAAATATTTATTATTTATTTACGATTACATATATATAGAATATAGGTTTAACGACTTGGGACACTTTTTAACTTTCATTTTGTTCGCGACCCATAATCTATGTATATACTTGATCTAAGGTGAAAATAGACAGCTTCTCAGCTGCAAGTAGGTAGTGATTACGTCGCTTGTAAGTCAATAATAATGACTGTAATTTCGTTTCAGGCAAGTATTCCCAGCAGGTTTGCCTCCACACTTCACTGTAATAGGAACATTCAATGCCCGTGGTCACCGAAGGCCTTGGAGTTTGATCAAGGCCAGATCAAAACGACTGTTGTTTTCTCTGAACCTTTTGCCGGTTACAAAGAAAATAGCCGTAACTTATCGAGGAGCTAGAGTTCTGTTCAGTAGCTTGGAGGTAAGAAAGGAAATTTAGTTTATCCCCTCTCTATAAAATAGATTGGAAAGGAGCTTATGGCGAGACTTGTGTCTGTAGTCTGTGACTCTGTTGCACTAAATTACGTCACTAGGTCACGTGGATCATCTGTTCAAAGTTTGAAATAAAATAAAATGACAACGTCAATCGGATTGAACTTTCACTTTCACAATAAACGTTAGAGGGACAGTCGGGTGTGACCATCTCACGGCTTCTTGTTTTTATATTTTACGACTATTTACACACGTCGTCATTCAGCCCAGATGAAACTAATAAATAAGCTTGTGGTATGGGATCTACACAATTAGTGATACCGAGACATATTTATGTGTTTAAAAACAAACAAACTTTGAAACACATTAACAGATCACACAAAAATTTGGTAATTGGCAATTAGGCAGCTTGACGTTGCTGAGGTATTGAGTCCAGATCCTTTCGAAAATTGGCGAAAACCTACTTCTTCTTCTTCTTCTTCTTCGTGTCAATGGCGATAAAAATAGCTAGATATGCCCAGCCCAAAACTCAGCAAGATTGACTGCGCGGTCCGTAGCCTGATTCAGATCCGCAAATTGTGCAGCTGTAGGGGCACAGCGAACACGACAGTAGGTGGTCCATCGACTGCAGAAATGCACCACAGTCACAGCCCTCGCCCCAGGTAGCCCCATCTTACCCGGTAGCAACTAAACAATTTTATATACTTTTGTTATTTTTACCACGTTTAACTCGAACTGACAGTTCGTCTGGCATTGGGCGCCCGAGAACTCTTTGAAAGCATGTTCCCGTATTCCTGGCAAAATGTTTTTACAAATTGGCTACTATTTATACCCGGAATAGGTTTCCACAGGAAAATGCGTAATCATTTTGACATACGAGTTGTTCACGTTAGAAAATTTCATCTCACAGTCGGAGCCGTTATTTTTTTAATCAAAATTAACCTTTCAGGTATTCAGTCCGGGGTGGCATAAAATCCACGCCGCGGTCACAAATAACACGGTCCATATTGCCGTTGACTGCGTTGAGGTATGTACGCACTTTAAAGTAATACGTATCCACATACATATAGTCACGCCTCTATCCCCGAAGGGGTAGGCAGAGGCATATTATATTCCCAAATTTCACCTTTTTAGAATTTGTCCAACGTAATAGGTGGTGAGCCGTATTGCCCTGTTGAGAAGGACAGGCGCAGGTTGTGACTGACTGCCTGCTGTTGAAATTTTTCAAGCCGCCTAAAAAGGCCTTTAACTTGGCTTATCGACTGTATTTTTACCGGCAACCGGGGCCAACGGCTTAACGTGCCTTCCGAAGCACGGAAACGCTCAAATAAATGTTACAAAGTGATCACATGGATGGTCACCCATTCAAGAACTGGCCATAGTGAAAGTTGCTTACTGCAGTCATCGTTTACAGAACACTGAGTCCGCGGGGCCACGAGCGATTCTACGTATACGTATCCACAGATCCAAGAATAAATCTTGGCTAAGTGACGAAAGACTTTATAGTCTTGAGACTACCCAATTCCTACGTTCAAGTCCCAGTAAAGCGATGAAACCATGAGGTACCTACTGAAGCATTCTATGGAGATTTGAGAGTAACATAAAAAGGAAACTGCTGTTTTCTGCTACTTTCCTATAGATCCGAACTCTTTATATTAACAGTCCACCACTTTAGTTGATAATATCCTTTTATCATCTGTCGAAAGACCAATATAGAACCCTGATGCGGTCGACTGCTTTCACAGTGCGAACTTTTCTGACATTGTTAATGTTTTTACAGCTGAAACCTGCCGAAATTGCCGTCCAGGATTTTGTCAACGCCACATCTGTCACTATAGTGTCGAATGACGATGGTACCCCAGCACCTGTAAGTGTTAAGCATTCATAATTATGTTACTAAAAGAAAGTCTAACATACAACAATGTTTAATTATATAGTTGAAAGCTATGGGGTCATATTGAGATCTTTGCGGATGAATCCGCCTCGGATTTCCCAAACGTTTACAGTATAGGGTTCTTCAAAAGGGGTCTTAGAAGGTTTTTACAGGGTCGGCAACGCGAGTGTGGCGCCTCTGGTGTTGCAAACGTTCATAGGCTGCGGTAACCACCGGTCCTTCTGGTGGGCCGTAAGCTTGTCTGTCACCTTAGTGGTATAAAAAAACAAAAAAAGAAGTCTGGTCTATCTACATACATATTAGTGCATCTACTAACTAATAGATGAGGTCATAGCGAGAACTGGGAAAGCTCGAAAGAAAACCCTGTACCAACTCCTCTGACCAGCGTGGCACTATTAATAAATGAGAGATGTACAACAATCACCTTCGCAATACGGTAGAAATTAGGAAAAGACTACGTCCAGCAGTGATTGATTGATTACTGATTTAATTGAGTCGATGGTCAGAATACTGATTTTAAGAGACTGTATTTCTTTCCTAGATTGATCTACAATGGCTTTCTTTGAGCTGCAACACATACAACCTGACGAAAAATAGCTGTGATGAAATTGTAAGTACTTAACAACAAAGTTAATACCTTGAATATTCATTTATTACACCCTTTATTCTATCATAGCACTAAGTAACATAATAATACTTAAAATGAATAACGCCTAGATAATAGTTAAGTCCATTTCAATACATCAATAGGCGAACCTTGCAATTTAAAAACATTTTATTGTAGACAGGATCGATCGATTCGTTGCACTGACTACTATTCGTAGCACACACCTTGGTACTACCCGTTCGCTCTAACTTTGCCGCTGGCGTAGAGGCGTATACCCGAATTGTTAATTATACGAAGTAAATTGACAGTAGCTAATGTCACTTCGTCATAGAAAATACGCAACATTGTATGAAGAAGTGACATTAGTTGCTGTCAATTTACTTCGTCTAATCAAAAATTCGACTTTAGTATAGAGCCGAGCGGCAAAGTTAGAGCGAACGAGCAGTACGTACTTATAGGAACAAGTTCTTATATTTTGTCATGATCATTGTGTGTTTTCATTTGTAGGAGCGGCTGCCAGTAGTTACTACTACAACAATTATTACGGTAAATTATACTACTTGTACCTCTCTATCAAATCTAAAATTGCCATGTTGTGCGTTTTAGCCCCTCTCTATAAAATAGAGTGCAGAGGGGCTTATGTCGAGACTTTGTCTGTGACTCTGCCATATTAAACTACGTCACTAGGTCACGTGGATCATCTGTTCTAAGTTTGAAATAAAACAAAAATGACAACGTCAATCGGATTGAACTTTCACAATTAACGTGTTAGAGAGGGGCAGTCCGGGGAGAACGATCTCACGGCTTTCTTGTTTACGATACTTACTTTTATTTTAAGGAGTAGATTTTTATTGAAAACAAACTATACTCTACTATACCTACACTTTTAAAAGATTAATTTCTTTATTTTCAGGAACCACCGCAAAAGCTGATTGCAACGACGGAAAAGCCAATTGTGCGTATAAATGTTTTTTACGTACCTACCTACAATAAAATTCTTACAGATCATCTATATATATAAAAATGTTGTGTGCGTTTGTGTATCTATTAAAAACTCAAAATGTACTGAATCGATTGAGCTCAAAATTGGACACGATATACAATAGAATTCAGAGATGGTTTTAGGCTACTTTATACACTTTTATCATAACAGCAATAAGAATAAAATAGCTTTAAAAAGTGATTTTACCAATAGATGGCGTTGGTCGTTTTTTTTTAAATTATATTCTGCCAGCTTCAGAACAAAATATTATAAACAACCTATTTAGAAGGTACCTACCAGATTGATGTTTTTTAAGAGAAGTTTGATTGCGGCCTCCTTGCATTCAGAATAATAAAAGAGAGTACTTACCTAATAAAGAGGTCAGATTTGTTTTGCATGGACTTTTTGGACATTCGGAATTTTGGAGATTTGGACTTTAGACTTTTGGAATTTTGGAGTTTTGGAGTTATGGAGTTTTTGGACTTTTAGAATTTTAGACTTTGGAGTTATGGACTTTTGGACTTTGGACTTTTGGCCTTTTGGACTATTGGACTTTTGGGCTTTTGGACTTTTGTACTTTGGACTTTTCGAGTTTTGGGCGTTTGACATTTTGGACTTTTGGAGTTGGAGTTTTAGAGTTTTAGAGTTTTTAAGTCTTAGCGTTTTAGAGTTTTAGAGTTTTAGAGTTTTAGAGTTTTAGAGCTTTAGAGCTTTAGAGCTTTAGAGTTTTAGAGTTTTAGAGTTTTAGAGTTTTAGAGTTTTAGAGTTTTAGAGTTTTAGAGTTTTAGAGTTTTAGAGTTTTGGAGTTTTGGAGTTTTGGAGTTTTGGAGTTTTGGACTTTGGACTTCGGAATTTTGAACTTTTGGAGTTTTGGAATTTTGGAGTTTTGGACTTTTGGAATTTTGGAGTTTTGGAGTTTTGGACTTTTAGAATTTTAGAATTTTAGACTTTTAGACTTTGTAGTTTTGGACTTTTGGACTTTTGGACTTTTTGACTTTTTGACTTTGGACTTTTGACTTCTATGTATATTTCATGATATTTCTTTCGAAAAATAAGGTCATGAAGAAGTTTCACTTCTTACGTGTGTACAATAGTACACGCACACATTTTTTTTTAAATGTACCCATCATTTAGTTTGTTACTCATTTCTCATAGGTACATAAAACCACGATAAAAAAGTCACAGTGAAGCGTGGCAGGGTACCGCTAGTTTATTTATAGTTGTAAACTCTGACAGGCTAAAAAAATCTCACAGTAGTTCCTAATATTCTCGCTAGCCCCTCCAGCCTCCAGAAGGTAGGTATAGCTTAATTGCTTGTGTAAGATCAAAGTCGCGAGAACGCAACACCACACAAAATAAAAATGTACAGAAGGATATCTACATCCAAAGTGCGCTCGGGCTACGCACACAAAATTCAGAATCCATTTATTTAATTAGGCATATGATGCACTTGTAAACGTCACTTATATAAACCAAAGAGTTACCACCATTTCACAACGCGACCCACCTGAGAAGAACTGGCAAGAAACTCAGCGGGTTTTTCGATATATCGGTCATGGACACCGCTCAACGCATTTTACGGACAACAAGGTCAAAGGATTTTCATAGTATTTTCGATACACGTTTGTGCGTGTATGTGTAGCCGAGGGTGATTTGAAAAAAAGTAGGTACATACCTACATGAGATTGCGTTCTTTGTGACTATAGTCTGTAAATTAAACGACGACGACAGCCATATAAATAATATAATTTCTATTAATATTATCATTTCAGGGTCCTCCAGGGCTTCCCGGTCCACAAGGAGAAAGAGGTCCGTCAGGTTTGCCGGTGAGTGCAATCACAATTAAACTTACTGCCAATTTGACTTATCTATATATATATAAATCAATGCCACTTTTCGTTGTAATTTTATAACTCAAGAACGGGCTCACCTATCCAAACCAAATGTTTAGGCTTTGTTCGGACTATTTAGTAGATGGTTTATGTGAAGTTTGCACAAAATCGGTCGAGCGGTTCTTCGTTTATCACGCAAACGAAGTTGCGCGGGTCAGCTAGTTAGATATATTTTCTACGTGATTTTTAACTTTTCGAATGATTTTTCGGACGGCATCTTGACAGATATATTTTTGTAGAGTGTATTTAGGTCATTTTACTTACTACTTTTACTACAATACTTATTTGGAGATGGAATAAAAATGTTGAATTGTAATTAGTGGCAATTTACTTCTTTCTACACCTATCGAGCTTTTGAAAATTTCATACCTATTGATTTTCTCTCGAAGTTCCGCCACGGAACTACATCAACGGAACAACTGGGAATAATCCAAAATTAGTGACATGACCTTTAAAGAACGAAAGAATAGAAAAAGTGTCAACCTCGAAAATAAGACTTTGGAATCTGTCGAAAACAATGAGAATATACCTATGAGCTTTATTTTAGAAGGGCTTTCTTATGTTATAGGGTCAACGAGGTGTCAAAGGAGAACCTGGAAATCCCGGTGCGAAAGGAGAGCCTGGTCAGCCTGGTGCTGTTGTCAATGTATGTTACAAACATCGAAGATACTAATTAGTCTAAAAAAGTTCATTTTTTTGACAATAACGACATACTTAATACGTTTGTCCATATATAGTACCACATACTTGCAGTGATTTTGAACAACACTGTGTATGCCTAATTGCATAATTATTTAAATTCGTAATTTGACCGGGTTTGCTATTTATTGACTTTGCAATATGCCATACGGCGAAATCTTGTTTGTGAGGTAGGGAATGCTTTTGCATCATCACCCGCTGTGGCGACTGGGACAGGGTTTGGGACTTCCAGCTCCAGAGAGGGACCATCTTACCCACTTAGCCCCGTGAAGATTGCATCCCATGCAGTCTGTAAGACGAAATCGGCCAGGTTCAAGTCAGGTTTGAATTCAAGAAGCATCCAACAACACTAGTTATAAATCTTTCTAATATTATAAATGCAAAAGTTTGTGACTGTGCATGTGTGGAGGTTTGTTACTCTTTCACGTTCGAACGGCTGAACGGATCTGGCTGAAATTTGGTACAGACATACAGTACAGTCTGGAATAACATATAGGCTACTTTTTATTCCGGGAATAAGTTTCTACAGGAAGTGGGAACAGGAACAAATTTTACGCATGCGAAGCAGCGGGCATCAGCTAGTATGGTATCAGCAGAATTTATTCATATTTTCAAAATTACATATTTTTGATTTCAGGATACTAGACTTGGCCCACCTGGTATTCCGGGAGGACGTGGACCTAAAGGGGAGAAGGGGGCTGTTGGTCCCGAAGGTAAGACAAATTAGACTTCAAAGTTTTGTGTAGCATTCGACACCATAAATGCTGTTATCGTCAATAATAACATCTCGCTAGCTAAATCACAGTGAGATATTAAATTCGTTTCCTTGACATCCCAACCCCGATTTAACCTTTCGTGATGTACGATTACATCCAAAAACTGTAAAGATGTATGGCACAAATCTGTAAATAACACCGTGTTCCGCAAGGCAGTGTTCTAGGCCCTTTAAAAATAATTTTCAAATAAAATGTAACAATTACTAAAGTGGTGTCATTTTAATAGGTAACATTTGACGTCGGTCAGTTCATACATTTATTAGTGAAAGTAAAACGTAAAATTACTCGTATCTGTCGTTATTACAATAAATATGTAATCGTAATTAAAAAAAATTAAGCAATTGTGCAGTTCTAACGAAACGAAAAAATATATTATTATATGCCCGCCGTTACAAGTTGAATTTTGATGAATTGTCAAATGTTACCTATTAAACTGACTCCTCTTTAAGACATTTTCCTTGTGCGAGTACTTCCTGTGGTTTTGCATTTCTTCTATACTAATATTATAAAGAGGAAAGATTTGTTTTTTGGAAAGAATCAGAGGGAACGGTATAGTCCTTTAATGAAATTTCTATGTAAGAGCTGTAGGATTGCCAGTCACTGTTTTTGTATTTAGTCTTTTTAATATGACACGGGGGACATGAATCGTGGCCGATAATTGAATAATAAGGTGATCGCTGCCGAGCGATTCATTGCATACTTTCTACGTAAATAACGTAGCCAAATCAGAGGTGACGAAAGATATATCAGGGGAAGACTTTTTCAATACACCATTTACCAATTGTATTCGAGTCGGATCACCATTATTTAAATAAATATAATTGTGATCAATCATAGAATCAAAAATTTGTAATCCTCTCGGCTCAGTTTTGTACGACCAATTTAAGTGGTGACCATTAAAATCACCTAAAATTAATGATTTGGAATTTGCGAGAGAAAACAGATGATCCCAGTCGTTTTGCACTGTGTTTACAGTTGAAGCGCAATAGAGTGAAAATATGTTCTCAATATACCGACAATTATGTATCTTAACATGTAAAAGCTCTATACCTGAGTTAAGGCTACGTGACATACTTAAACTACTTCTGACAGAGCTATGTATGAGGATGGCTAAGCCACCATAACCTTCAATACGATCAGATCTGAAAATATTATAATTCCTAATGTTATAATAACTGTCCGGTTCAAGCCAAGTTTCATTCAGAACGGCTATATGTATGTTATTTTGTGAAAGAAGGGCCTCTAAAGATAGTGACTTCGGTCGCAAGCTTTGACAGTTCCATTGTATAATGTTTAAATTGATATCGATGAAACCACTATCCATCATTAGAGAAAGAATTGAAAAAAGAACTCACCGACACTCCTTGCATTACTTTAGATAGAATCCACTCCCTGCAAATTTTGATAACTTTATGTATTTTATCCTCTAAAGAACCCTTCTCCATTATTAATCTGTAAAGCTTATATAATACACTTAAAAAACTAATGTCTTTAGCTTTGTGTGCTTTGTTGCTGGCTTCACTATTACCTCCCACGTAGCCTCCAGAACTTTCGGAATATAGGACCTCCTCTGCTCTCTCCGATCTCGCCGGTGTAGAAGGACGTGACGGGTATGGAGAAGCACGTGGAAGCTGTTTTCGTGGCTTTTTCAGTTTATGTTCTTGCGCCTTTTTGGTATTAGATTGTTGTGGAGTGTTAAATAATTGAGACATGAGTTTCTGCTTAGTTGGTGGTTGGTTGGTCTTTTCGTATGGAAGATCAGGGAATAATTGCTGTGAATCCAACTTTAGCGTTTCAACTTCAGCCAATACATGGGATGAATGTCTTTCTGGAGGCGGAGACGGTGGTACATAAATAGTGAGGGCTTTTCTGTAGGTGCAGTTAAATTCAGACATAAGTTCCCTAATCCTTTTCTCTTTTTTGAACACTGGACATATTTTTTGTAACGCCATATGGTTGCCAGTACAATTAATACAGCGGAAGGAGGTAGTATCGCAATTTTCATGATTTTTAGTACACTTAGGGCAGACAATCTTTTTCGAAGGGCATAGTAATCTAGTGTGTCCGTACTTCCAACACCGCGAACATTGCGTTACAGGGAAGATATAAGGCAACACGCTTACTCTCATGTTCTAGATGTATACGTAAGCAGGGAGTGAAGGGCCTTTAAATGAAATACGCACGGCTTCACATTTAACCCAACCAGAAGACGATTCCTGGTGGTAATCTCGCTTGTTTAACCTTTTGGCTGCAATGATCTCAATATCAGAAAATAAACTGGTAATAATATCTTGGTCGGCAATATTCAAATCAATATCTTTGATAACACCGTATGAAATCCCGACCTCAGACGTCTTCTGACTCTTCCACTCAAGATCTCTAAAAGCCTTACAAGAAATGAATCGATCGGCATTGCATTCTTGATCAAAAGTGACAATAATTTTGTATTGATGGACAAATTTAACACGAATTACCCCACTGATGCTATTTTCTTTAAATAATTTGGCTAAAGCAAACTGTTTAGGCAAAATGGAATTACATGAAACACATACTTGTACATTTTCCTGCTCTGCACTACCGGATTCACGAGTACAAGCCACCTTGTGTCTTCTAGATACTCGCTGCCAACCTTCCTCGGAAGAGGAATCTTCCCGTGTCATTGGTCTTTTCCTGCTAAATACCTCATCCTCCGTTTGCATCCTTGATCTGCATTCCTCACTATTTTCCACAACTGCATCGATATTTATTTCGTCACCAGATAAGCCATCTTCAACTATATCGCTCACAACATACCGCACCTTGATTTCGAAACCGTTACTAAACGAAATTTTTACGAAATTGAGTTAATAACGCCATCTTTTTTAAATCGTCAGGAACTACCGAATGAATTTGACAGTTTATTTAATACCTCAATATTACGGTAGATAGCTCTAAACTAAAACGTTACTAAACGAAAATTATAAACAAACGCTAATGACATAACCGTTATTAAACCAGTTGTCACCGGTCATTTGAGGAGTCGACGTACAAGTTTATCATAAAAGTGTAACTATTGATATAAGAACGGTTGACTTTCTCGTTAAGCTATATTATTTACTTATTTTTATTCTATAAAGTGTGTTTTTTTGTTTAGTCACAGTTTTTAACTTAAAATGTGTATTTTATTTTTTTCAAATTGAAAACTAAAACCGTTACCTTTTGTATAATCCTTATAATAAAGATTCTAGATAAAAATATGACATACATATTTAGTTTCAAATTGTGATTATTGGTTTAGTATAGTTCTTGACTAACTTGATTCTCATGTTTACGGTTAGGATTATTACAATAAGTATATAAACAGTGGTAGTATTATTACAATAAGTATACAAATAATAAGTATAAAACAAATACAAAAGATTTATAGATGACTGTTTAGTTTCATATTGTGTTATATTATTTTTACTTAGCTAGAGACCACCACTGCGGCCTCGCCCAAGGGGCGGCTTTGGGGGGTTTCGGGTGTGATCCCGCTTCTAAGGGGCGGTGTGCGGGAATCCCTCACGTCACGCTACCGTCATGGGCCTGCTTCTGTTAGGACGGGGAGTAGCCCTCTCACCGTCCTCAGGCCCCAAGTCATGGAGGCCGATAGTCTTCGGTGAAGACAAGACGACGGCGCCCAGGCCGCCGACTGCGGAACTCGAGTGGGAGAGTTCTCTCGCGTTCCCGCCCCGCCGCCTCTTTCACGAGCATGAACTGCTCGCAGAAAGAGGCGGCGCAATCCCACTCACTCCCGCTGAAGATCATGGCTCGCATTATGGTCTTGAGTGAGAGATTGTCCACGTCTAGACCTACTACGAGGACCTGGTGCTGTTGCGCCCACGCAGTGCACTCCACCAGCGTGTGGAGCGCTGTGTCATCGCTGCGATCCTCGCAGTGCTGACACTCGGCTGTGGTTTCCTGGTGTCTTCCCCACCGATACATACCGAAACTACCGTGCCCGGCAAGCATCTGTTACAACCAGTAGGAGTAGCAGTAGAGCACCGTGTCTCCTCTCTAGCCACCACCACCACCTCCAGAATTCGCCCTTTGGTTGCTCAAGTCGCACCTTCCATGTCTCCACGATTTGGTGGAGCTGGGACCGCTGGGGCTTGGTTTCTCGAGACGCAGGCCTATGGCTCCACTCCAGCGCCTCTTTGCGCCATGTAAATAGTTAAGCAAGGGCTCTCGCTTCCAGGTCCCATGGAGAGGTTCCGGCTAGGAGACATGCCGCTTCACCGGAGATCGTGCGGTATCCCCTTATCACCCTGACGGCCATCGCCCTCTGCGGGCTCAGCAATCTAGCCACGTTGCTGACCGTCAGGGTCTCCGCCCATCCGGGGGCCCCTAGGGCCATACTTCGCACGCTCCCCAGGTACAGTCTCCTTGTAGGGAGCGTAGGGTCCCCTGATGTTGGGCATCAATGCCCCCATCAGTTTTGGGACCAAACTTCGGAAGTGATGTCCGATTTTCCACCGGCCATCGAGTACGAGCCCCAGATACTTCAAAGAGGACTCGATGCTGATGCTGACGCCCCCTACCTGTAGGCAGGATCCCGCAGGTGGTCCCATCTGAATAGGAATTAGTTTTCTGTTGATATTATTATTCAAAATAAGTAAATACGGTGACTGTAAGCTTCAATTAAATGATAATTATTAAAAGAAGAATAAAGAGTTATTTGCCATTTATAATTGTACTTCATACGTTCGTTTAATAAATAGTGATTTTAACTATTACCTTTTATTTTATCCGTGTCTTTAAACATATTTCACACTCATTATTCTGTCATTTAAAATAGCTAGAATTTTATTTTTTACATAGTAACATTTAATTCATACTGACATTACAATATTCAATGATAATTGAAAAAAAAGTTATTGCAAAAGTGTTACTATAAAAATTAAAATTATTATAAATCAGTAATTATTTAAATAATCTAATTATGTGTCTTCACATCTTGAAAAGGAACTAATAATTTAATAAGTAATCTAAGACATACCTCATAAAAGTTTATAAGTTTTTCATTATGAGGTATTTAATAGGCCAAAAATCTTAAATTGCTTCTCCTGTAAAATTTAGTTATTTTGTTTAGTAACGGTTTCGAAATGAAGGTGCGATACGTCTCATTATTCATTGCGCCTGCAGCCAGCCGGCTGACGATGCGCCGGCTTTTTTCGCAAAAAAACCCTTATAGAGCCTGGATTACATAAAATTATTTTGAATTTACCGCTTATTAAAAAAATGTGTTATTTTGTTTCACAGTTCTCACACTATTTTACTAAAATAATAATTAAATTAAATTTTCCACAAGCACGCTTTCCCGCGTCTTTTTTTTTTTTTTGAACCTCATACTTAACTCAACATAATAATTAAGTAGATAATTTAACGATAATTATGTGCGCTATTAACGTTACCAAAAACTTCACTATATTTCAGGTATTCCTGGACTACTGGGCATAGATGGTCGGGACGGTGTTCCAGGGGCCGATGGTAAAGATGTGAGTTATCTTGTTTAACATTGAGTGTATTAACCACCACTTTTCGTCACTCCAGTAGCTATACTTTAGTATGCATTTTATCCCTGCCAGTATTAAATCATTCACAATTGATTACGTCTTTTTGTTGTCTTCCCCATAGATTTAAGTAGCGAAAAATTCTAAATCTATGGTCTTCCCACTTCAATTGAAGCGATCAGCGCCACCTAGCAAAGAGCTGTCGAACTATTTCGATACTTAGAATCCAGTAT
Source organism: Miltochrista miniata (assembly GCA_933228765.1). NCBI lineage: Eukaryota > Metazoa > Arthropoda > Insecta > Lepidoptera > Erebidae > Miltochrista > Miltochrista miniata. Next base: position 13,824,708 of record OW121769.1, read on the forward strand.
TTTTTTTACGCTTAAGATATTTATGGGACAATTTTTTAAGAAGGTTTGTTCTAAACTAAACATTGGGCTTTCATTTACCAGAATGATGACTAACTTCCTATAATAGGTACATTTGCATCATCGTTCGGAGCATTAAGATTGTGAAGATTTAGGTAGAATGCCGTATACCAATTCTGTTTTATTTTAATAACTAAGACTTAGATTATAACTTTCAGGGTGCGCCAGGACCACCGGGACCTATGGGACCTCGAGGTGATACAGGACTTCCAGGCTCACCAGGTCTTCCTGGTACAGCAGCAAACATCAACGCATCGCTGATCAAAGGTGATAATTTTCTTTCGTTAGTATTCACTACTTTCTTACTAATATTATAAATGCGAAAGTAACTCTGTCTGTTACGCTTTCACGCTTAAACGGCTGGAGCGATTAAGATGAATTTTGGCATAGGGATAGTTCAAAGCCCTGGGAAGGACATAGGCTACTTTCTAACCGACTGCGCAAAAGGACGGTTATGATTTTACGCGATAATGACTTCTACGCGGTTGAAGCCGCGGGGAATAGCTAGTATTAAATATAATAAAGAGGTAAAATTTGTGAATTCGGCTGTTACAAGTTATTTCAGGAACTGCTAAATTGATTTGACGAATTAATTTTGTTATTGAAGAAAGCTAATAATAAATTATAAATAAATTGGCCTGACTGATACATTACCTACTTGAAAACTGATTATGGCCATGCCACTAAATCACTTTTCAAGTAGAGTTGTGGCACGGTAATATATTACCGTGGTTGTGGACTGCAACAGGACTTCAAAATATGTTATACAAACTACCCTATATATTGAGAAGTAAGATAGAAGAAAAATGCACAACATGTCTTTTTTTTTTAACTTGAGGGACAGTACTCATTAATGCAATGCCGGACTCCTACCGACTAAAAAATCTTACGTAACGCCCAACAGCCTATGGTTGGGAGCCCCGGGTAAGCCCTCGGAAGAATATTCCAGGACTCTGCACAACCCGTCTGACTCTGACATATAGGTACGTAGAAAAACAACTCAGAGATAATAAGATTAACTCAATGGTTACAGGTATGAAAGGTGAAAGAGGTGCTCCAGGTCGTCCAGGCAAAGATGGTGAGGCCGGTCCTCGCGGCACTGATGGGCGTGATGGTTCCGCAGTAATATATTTTTTTAACTTTTTGATCTTTTGAAGTAAATCGGAAAGATTTGCTACAAGAGAGCACAATTCCGAGTTTAGTTGGACTTTATTATAGGTACTCGTGTTAAGATGGGTTATGAAAAAATGCCCGCAGCTACACTTTGTTCTTACGTGTGGAAATCCTCATGGATTTTATTCTTCTTCTAAGTATTCAGACTTCTTCGACTGTAGTGAAAAGTAAGCTTCCATCTGTCTACGTCCGAAAGACCAGGAACGCCCTCGGGAGAATAACCGCAGGGCTCCGACATAATAAAATAAATAAATATATGTGGACATTCACACACAACATCATCTAGCCCAAATTTAATATAAAGCTAATGCTATGGGATCTAGACGACTGATACTTGTGTACATAGGTAATAGGTACTTATATATTTCTAAATATATACATATTACACATAGAAAACACCCAAACTCCGAAATCAACCTTTGTGGATCACACAGATGTTTTCGGATTCGGACCGACCCAGGAATCGAACCCAGGATCTCCAGCGCCGCAGGCGGTATCACTACCGTACCGACTACGCCACAGAGGCAGTCGCTCTATACAAATAACTAGCGGACGTCACGCGGTTTCACCCGCGTAGTTCCCGTTCCCGTGGGAATACGGAAATAAAATATAGCCTATGTTCACTGCAAAAAGTGTAGCTTCCCAACAGTGAAAGAATTTTTCAAATCGGTCCAGTAGTTCCGGAGCCTATTCGTTACAAACAAAAAAACTAATCTTTCCTCTTTATAATATTAGTATAGATATGCTAAGTGTTGTATAAACGATCACTACGTTAAGCGAAGTACCACTAGGTAATTTCTGAGATAGGTGACCGTTCGTAGCATTTCCATTCAAGAGATTTTCCATGGTGGACCGTTGCCTAGATTCAATATAAAATTTATCTCACTTGCTTATTCCAGGGTGCAACAGGCGTTCAAGGACCTATAGGGCCACCAGGGCCGCAAGGAGACCGGGGACTGCCTGGAATCCCCGGTAATACAGGACAACGTGGCTTGGAAGGACCACAGGTAAGAACTTGTCAGCACAACTAATTATCTCCTGGTTTATATAGTCACCAAATCATTCAATCATAGAAAGAAAGAAAGAAAGTATGCTCATGACGAATTCATGAAATCCTAATGTATGCCCATGCTCAAATTCAACCGGTTAAAACCATAAACTATGCCCTACCATTTGTCTACGGCCAGGTTTTCTCGGAAAGATATCCCGGAGATCTTGGGATATCTTACGACCGAGATAAACCAGCTGCAGAAAATTTCAGCTTCGAGCTGGTTTCAAAAATGCATCTTTTTTCATGCACCGGTTTTATCTGCTTGGCTATTGGACCACAGATTGATGTAAGTTAATTAACAATGTGTAGGTATATATATATCTACCTACGTGATAGTAAGTACGTGAGCATAAATCATTCGATGTTGAATCATATTTCCTGACCGCGAAATGATCACTTCTGTGTTAAGAATATTGCTAACTTGCTATTACTTCACATATTTTCAGGGTCCAGAAGGTCAGCCAGGCCAACCAGGACCGCCGGGTCTCCCGGGAACGGCAACTGCCACAGCACCGCATTTAGTCAACCCACTGCCAGGACCACCTGGCCCTAATGGACCAGTAGGACAGGTAACGTTTGGCACCAGGCTGTCTATTTTGAATTATGACTAGATTGGTCACCAGGAGAAAGAAGTATGTTAAATTAGCTAAACATGTTTACAGAAAGGAGAGCCTGGACTTCCTGGATATCCGGGCAAGGATGGGCTGAACGGTAACCCAGGAGCCCCGGGACCACAAGGATCTCCAGGTGTTCCTGCACCGCATTACAATGTGTTAACGGTAATACAGTTTGATTCGGTATGTCTTTTGTAATCCATTCTTCCTACATAATTGTTTTAACGTCTCTACCTTTTTCTTGGTAAAAAGTACAAGTAGGTATGGAGAAAAATGCTGACTGACTTTGCTTACTTATTAACACTTTGGAGAAGGATTCGAATCTAGACACCTTTCACGTCTCAAAATCTATGTTACAAAATTGGTACTGTAGGTATAGGGTAGGTTTCAACAGAATAGATAGATAAATACGCGAAAAAGTTAATACATTCATATTTTTCAGGGTCCATCGATATCTGAAAACGAAGTTCGAAATATTTGTGAGGACATCATCAAAGGTAATTTTTTTAAACAATCTATACTTATAATAAAACTGTTGAGGGTCGAGAGTCTGTACATGGAAGATATTTTGAAAATTTTAATTGGAGGGTGTTCTCTAATCGACACAGAAGCCGAAAATGTAATTTAAAATTTTCATGTCTGTCTGTCTGTCTGTCTGTCTGTCTGTCTGTCTGTCTGTCTGTCTGTATCCCGAATAAGTATCACGCCGAAACTACTGAACCGAATTGAATAATACTTGGTACATTCCGAGCTTATAGTCCGAGGAAGGTTCTAGGATACTTTTGATCCCGATATTTTGCGTGGTTCCTGCGGGAGAGGGGATGAAAGACAAAATTATTTTTCAGTTGTAATTTCTCAACGCGTGGTCCGATTTCAAATATTGTTTTAATGTTGGAAAGGGAGTACTTAAAGGATCATTCCACACAAGTTTCGATATTGAGGGTTATGTAGTTCAGAAATTAGAGACATTTCAACTTTTGCTAAACCTATATTTCAAGGGTTTCTTTGAATGTAAGGGTCATTCTAAACTGGCGTGTTGGCTTAATCATAAAAGAGCTTAATGATTAAGGCTATTGTAAAATAATTCAGTCCGCGCCGAAGGCGTGGACTGAAATGTTTTAGAATGGTCTTAATCTTTAAGCTCTTTTATGATTAAGCAAACAGGGCAGTTTCATACGCTTCCATGAGTTTGTTGAAAAAATACCTGACCTTTTAAACACCTTTTATGGCGTAAACGAAGTTGCGCGGGTCAGCTAGTTATAATATAAATGTAAAACCTAATTCTATCAGCATAGTTAATATTTATTTTTTGTTGTCATGAGCAGATCGTCTTCACGAGCTAGCAGCAAGTCTGGTATTACCCACACAGAATATTGTTGGAAAACGTGGTCACACTGGTCCACCCGGACCGCCTGGACCTCCAGGTAAGTTCCCGGCATTCCTGACAATTCTCAAATTTTGACATTCGTATTTTATTCATGAAGTAGAGAAGTAAGACCAACACTTTCCTATAGATGCAAGCATCAATCGAATCTTGGCAGTACACCTAGGTACAGCAAAAATATTGTAATAAAGGCAGGATTAGTCTCGAGTCCACGTCATAATTTCGAAATAATCTGGCCGACCGTCAAAATTCCGAATGCTCATTTCGCCGATGATGAATTGTACGAATGGTTGTATGGTCGACTGTTAAAACTCCGAATGGTCATTTCGCCGATGATCAGTTTTACGAATGATTGTATGGTGATATCGATGTTGGTTTTGGATGGTTATAAAAAAAATCCGAGTTGAGGTGTTAACCATAATAAGTGAATGGTTAACACCCCGACTCAGAGTACCCCGATACAATCATTCGTAAAACTGATCATCGGCGAAATGACCATTCGGAGTTTTTACATTCGACCATACAACCATTCGTTGAATTGATCATCGGCGAAATGAGCGTTCGGAATTTTGACGGTCGGCCAGATTATTTCGAAATTATGACATGGACTGATTATTCTCTTACCCAGTTTTAATGGGCCGACATCTTTAGGGTCACTGTCATAGACTTGTGGACTGTGCTAGTGACCCTCAACTTGATACATGTCACTATGGCTTACACTGCAGTGGTTCCCAAACTTATTTCGTCTACTGCCCACTTTGAGAATAAATATTTTTTTAGCGCCCCCATTTTTTCACCTATTTAAAAACCACAATAACTTCAAAATAAATTAAATAATTATTGTGAACTATATATGTGATGTTGTGTAAAAAAAAATGTATATTATGTATACATATTAACAGAGAATTTCTAAACGAAACTTTTACTATAACCCGCAACTTGAAACCTGAGCGCAGTAGGTAACATACAACGGCGCTTAGGTCTGAAGTTAACTCTTACGGGCTCCACCTGCCAATAAGAATGATTATTGAAACGCAACTTTATAGTATTAAAACAGAGTATCTTTTATTAAAAATATAACTAAAATAATCAATCCTTATATGAAAACTAATGTGAAGGATGAATCTGATGCTGTTTAATAAGTTTGTTGATATCAGGTTCCAATTTACTCAAGAACAGTCGCAAGTCGCCACGTTCGGTAACAAGCAAACGATTTCTCTTTTTAGTAAGCAGTGTTGTCACAGCACTAAATCCACGTTCACAATGACGATGGGAATGCTATTACGAATCGTTGAACGATTGACCACAATCCAGGGTACAATTGAGGGATCGGTTTTTGAAGCCAAATTTCTTGGTAACCATTTTTGAACTTGATTTTTATTTCCTCGTTTGTTGTCAATTCTATAAGTTCTTCTTCCAGCTGAGGTGACATTGCTGTGTTGACATTTGAAAACGGATCCAACACCCAGTCTGGTATTTCCAAGTTCAAAATATCCTGGTATCGTTCGGTGAAGTCAATGTGGAGGTTTTCCAAATGTTGGCAGTAGGCAAACAATTCGTCGTTACTGCATGATACTGATAAATTTGGAAAATTGTGAAACTCACGTCTGCCCAGATTCTTTTTGTGTAGAAGCAGTTTGGCTGCAAAAGCAGCAACTACGTTTTTTGTTTTAATTAAATTTAGTTTATCGCCTTGCAGTTGGAGATTCATGTCGTTGAACAATTTATACAGGTCTGTCATGTAAGCTATATCATTCTTTGATGTTATGAGCTTGTCGTGCAATTCTGTATCTTTAGTTTCCAAGAACTCTATAACAGAGTCAAACAGGTTGTAAAATCGAGTCAGACAATTGCCTCTTGATAGCCAACGAACTTCAGTATGAAACAACAAACGGTTGAAATCCTCGTCATTAGTAACACAAAGCTGATGAAATAATCTATCATTCAAAGAGCTGTTGCGGATTTTATTGACTGCTTTGATGACAACTTGCAGTGATTGAAATAGTTTTTCACTTAAGTTTCTAGCACTGATCTGTATTAATATCACTGGATTGGCTGTCTCATACAAATGACAGCGAATTATTTGTGCCGATTTGAAACGCCTCTAGAGTTGGTTCAAGGAACTAAATCTGACGTATCATGCAAATGACTTCCCGTATCGCGCCGGGAATTACGAATTATTTTGTAATTTAAGGACTTTTGTGCAGTTTAGCGAGGATTTGTGTGGTTACAAAAAAGCAATAGACATGGTGAAATGTGTGTTTTGCAAAATTAGCCAAAAAAAAGGGAGCAACATTATATTTCACAGGTAAGTTGAATTTTTGTAATTTTTATCATTAAATCAGCCTGACCTACATGTAAAATGCTTGATTATTTACAAAATATGTATAAGAATAATATATAGGTGAGATTAAATTATTTTTAAGCACAAAAATAGGATTTTAATTTCGTTTAGTGATGTCCATGTTGTCGTATCGATAAACTTGATCATGGTCTGATGTGATCGAAAACTTTTCTTTATAAGAAATATGTCAGACATATGGTCACGCCTTCATCCCCGAAGGGGTAGGCAGAGGCATACTATATGCCCACATTTTACCATTTTAGAATTTGTCCCACGTAACAATTGGTGAGCCGTATTGCCGTGTTGAGATGGACAGGCGCAGGTTGAGACTGCCCGCTGTTGAAATTTTTCAAGTCGCCCAAAAAGGCCTTCAACATGGCGTAAAGACTGCCATTTTACTGACAACCGGGACCAACTGATTAACGTGCCTTCCGAAGAACGGAAACGCTCAAATAAATGTGCCAAAGTGGTCACCAGAATGGTCACCCATCCAAGGACTGGCCATAGTGAAAGTTGCTTACTGCAGTGATTATTTACAGAACACTGAGTCCGCGGGGCCATGAGCGCTTCAATATATAATAATGGTATTAACCAAACAAAATCTTATTAGTAATATTTATTTAACTTATTTTCTGACATTAACTTGTGTGGGTAATACTTACTACATAATGTTTTTTACTCTATTGATGTATGTTTATTTTATTGCAGATTTCCAACTGATCCAAAAATCAGAAGTGCATGGCTTGGCAACATGGGAGCCCATAACTGGACTCCAAATACAAGCGGTCGTCTGTGTTCTAATCATTTTGATGTTAAATGTTATTATAAGCATTACACAAGAACTTCCCGGTTAATAAATAGTATACCGTCCGCTAGTGTACCATAGTTTTACAATAAAGTGTAGAATAAATAATTGATTAATAAAATCACGTTTATTTTTTTTTTGCTACACATAACTCCCTTTCTATTTCTATGGCGCATGATATATATATACGCTCACTTCGTGGTGAAATGGACAATGATAAATGCATCAAATTAACTGAAGTATATGAAAGCAACAGACACTTATGGGATCCACGTTCACCGCACAATGATCTTTGTCTGTCTGCCTTTTATTCTTTTTGTAGGGATTCATTATTACTAAAGCTGCAGCGAATTGGCATACGTCACTCATGGTAGCTAGTAAGAAACTATAGAAATTCATTGCTCAGCTTGAGGTACGCTGCCGAGTTGCTGATTAATTTGGCTTAAGTGGAGATGCATGTAATGTCCCCAGCACGCGGCACGCTCAGATTGAGGCAGCTCGCCCCGCGGCTGCTCAAGTGGAGATGCGCCTTAATACCTCTCTCAATCTATTAAACAAAAGTAATATTTTTCTGCAATTTTGCGTCACGAGTATGCCAAATTGCAGGTAAATATTATTTCATTTAGGTAGGTATACTAGACACCAACTAAAACCACCCTTATTAAGAGCAATATTAATTAAAGCGTCGATAGCTTAGTGGTTAAGAAGACGCAAGACAGTCAGTCGACTGTCTTGCGATCGAGAAGACCCGGGTTCCAATCCTGGCCACTCCAAGCACAAGAAATTTAGCTTAGTTGGAGAAGTTAAAGGGAATATTCGTAATTTCGGTTGGTAATATTCTTATATTAAACAAATTATAAACAAAATTAATTTTAAAATATATATACTAAAAATGTTTTCATTTCAAATTAAATCTATCGATACGCGTCAGTTCAAGAAAGTTTGGCACATCACTAATTTTAGTTCTCTGAACCAGCGCTGCTGATTTCAGCGCCACAATGGCGAGAATTAAGAAGGCATAACTTTAGTTTGACAGCCACATATCCAGTGTGGTAATAATACGAAACGCCTACAGTATGGGGTTCTTCAAAAGGGGTCTAAGAAGGTTTTTACAGGGTCGGCAGCGCGAGTGTGGCGCCTCTGGTGTTGCAAACGTTCATAGGCTGCGGTGACCACCGGTTCTTCTGGTGGGCCGTGTGCTTGTCTGCCACCTTAGTGGTATAAAAAAAAAAAAAAATAATACAGATCAGTGGTTTCTAGCAACTAAATGTTGTCTATGAATAACGCAATGTACACCAAGGACATCTGGAATTTTATTTTTTAAGTACGCTATGAATATAACTCTATGCTATGAAGCCTTTATGGCACCCTGTCATAGCCGGAGCGCCATCCGTAGCAACTGAAATAATATTTTTCAAAGGAATCTCTTTCTCATCGCAAAACTTTTCCAATGCATTGAATATGGTTTCACCTTTTGTATCGGTCTCTAAATTTCTAGCAAATAATAGTTCTTCACATATTTTCTCATCTTTAATAAACCTCACGTAAGACAACAACAATGCTTCATTAGTTGGTAAAGTGGACTCATCGAGCTGAATTGAGAATTGACTTGTCCTCAGGTGATCGCACAATGATTCTTCGATGTTTTCAGCCATTTCATCAATTCGTCTTTGCACAGAATTATTACTCAAAGGAATTTTTCGGATAATATCTGCGGCCGGTTTATGAAGCACAGTAGTTATTACTTCATTTATTGCTGGCAATATTAACTCTTCTCCGATGTTATGTGGTTTGCCTTTTTGAGCAATTAACAAAGAGATATTGTACGAAGCTCGAAGTCTGTCGTCATCTTGCTTAGCAGCCGCCGAAAATAGTTTTACTACACTTGGCTGAGTATTATGCTTCTTCTCTAGGTCTTGAAAATATGCTACATTCTTGTCTTTCTTATCTGGATGCATTTTATTCAAATGATCTTGCAGCCTTGAAGGCTTCATTGCTTCATTCGAAAATGTTTTTAGACATAGAAGACACAAAGGCGACGATTGGTTTGTGGGATTTTCAATAAATCCGAATTTAATATATTCCGCAGAGTATTGCCGTCTCTTCTTTTTTACTTCCGACATTGTTTTGCTTTTAGAAATACGTTCAACTTCGCGAGCAGAGGAGGCGTAAGTACTGCTCATCTATTGCGCGCGAGACCACAAATATAATAAATATTACATTGTTTATATAGGAATGCTTAAGCAGCACGCACCGACAGGAATAAAAATGAGAGTCAAAGTGGCGGGTGTACCATTGCGAATCATGTTGTACCACTTACTAAAAAAATGTACCTAAAATGTACTAAATTGTACCTAGGTCTAAAAAATGTGTACCCGATTCAGAACGACATTATTTCGGAACTAAAATACACCCGCCATATTGACATCAATACGGCGGGTGTACTGTAATATTTTATTACTTAACCATTATTCATAAAATATAATTACACCAAAAAATTGTACCTAAAAAGTACCACAAATAAAAAAAACACACTCTTGATCCGTTGGGTAGTTTCTGAGAAATAAAACGGCTTTGTCTCCACCGAGCCCGGTATCAGATTGAATTGTCCACGGATCACGTCGAGTTGTGTCCACTGGTACCTGGATCCGTTTCACTCAAAAAATATAATTATATTATTAGCCACCGATCACGGTATCCGTGGCTACATGAAATAGTGTTTATTATGATTCAAACCGATCACGATTTAGTTCATTTTGAAATTGGATAGTTTAGGTTAGAAAGCTAAAGGCGGGAGCGGAGCTCCCGCATTAGCGTTTGTGGTTATTTTTTTATAATCATCTAAACGCGGACTCAGTGTTCTGTAAACGATCACTGCAGTAAGCAACATTTACTATGGCCGGATATGGATGGGTGACCACCACGTGGACCACTTTGTGACATTTATTTACGAGCGTTTCCGTGCTTCGGAAGGCACGATAAGCCGTTGGTCCCGGTTGTCAGTAAAATGACAGTCGTTAAGCCAAGTTGAAGGCCTTACGGGCGGCTTGAAAAATTTCAACTGTGGGTCGTCACAACCTGCGCCCGGGTCGGCAGCGCGTGTGTAGCGCCTCTGGTGTTGCAAACGTCTAAAGGCTACGGTTACCAACCTTCCGATGGGCCGTAAGCTTGTCTGCCACCTAAGTAGTATAGAAAAATAAAAAAAAACAAAGCCACTCCAAATTCTAATTATTACACTGAATGTTCTGAATAACATATACATCAAACTTACCAAGTGAATGGTGGTAACTTAGGTGGTTATAAAAAAAATAACCACGAAGGCTAATGCGCCTTAGCCTAAAACCTAACCTAACCTATCCAAGTCGGATTGCGCGGTATCCTTACAAACTTGAAGTTGGTAAATTGGGAATTTGGTAAATCGTGATCTGTTTCGAATCATAATTAACACTATTTCTTGTAGCCACGGATACCGTGATCGGCGTCTAATAATATTAATATACTTTTTGAGTGAAACGGATCCCGGTATCACTGGATACAACTCGACGTGATCCATGGACAATTCAATCAGATACCGGGCTCGGTCTGCAGTCTCCACCGAGCCGAGTTTTATTTCTCAGAAACTATCCAACGGATCGAGATTGTATTTTTTTTATTTGAGGTACTTTTTAGGTACAATTTTTTGGTGTAATTATATTTTATGAATAATGGTTAAGTAATAAAATATTACAGTACGCCCGCCGTATTGATGTCAATATGGCGGGTGTATTTTAGTTCCGAAATAATGTCGTTCTGAATCGGGTACACATTTTTTAGACCTAGGTACAATTTAGTACATTTTAGGTACATTTTTTTAGTAAGTGGTACAACATGATTCGCAATGGTACACCCGCCACTTTGACTCTTATGAATAAAACAAACATGCATAAACTCGTTTATCTCATTCGACGCTCAATCGTACTCAACAAGTCCGAACAAGCATTCAATGAACCAGCCGACTGATACAGGAATGCACAATTCGGGTTATTTAACAAAAACTTGTTAAAACATGATAGACTTAAGCAGCACGCACCGACAGGAATAAAACAAACATGCATAAACTCGTTTATCTCATTCGACGCTCAATCGTACTCAACAAGTTCGAACAAGCATTCAATGAACCAGCCGACTGATACAGGAATGCACAATTCGGGTTATTTAACAAAATCTTGTTAAAACATGGTAGATATCTACGAGTACTAATAACTATTATTTTTTTCTATATTAAATAAAATAGGACAGATATATGAACTACGCGAAGAGAAATATAGAGCCGAGTTTGAGCAATCTTTTAATTCATATTAGTTGATGTTCACAAGTTGTTGTTGAGAGTCGAGAGCTCTTGCAGTTGTTGTTTAAGAGGCCTCTTAGCTAAATAAAGTTACAAATCACCCCCCGCCCGCCCGCCTCTACACAACGCCCCCATTTTCTTCTGGGTCTCTTACCGCCCCTCTTGAGACCTGCAGCGCCCACAAGGGGGCGTTATCGCCCACTTTCGGAAAGACCCTTACAGAATTACGCCGCTCGTCTGATGGAAGTCAGTAGGGCGGCGTAATTTAGGCCATTTTGTTATAAAAGGATGTTACAATCTAATAATCTAATAGAATGAAAATAAAAAGATATTTCTTTTTTCCAGGCATTCGAGGTGACCCAGGTGAACAAGGACCTATAGGCTATCCAGGTGAGATTGGACAACCAGGCCCGATGGGAACTCAAGGCGTTGCTGGCTCGAAAGGTGATAAAGGTGACCGAGGGCTTGAAGGTATTGGTGTTCCAGGACCGGAGGGGCAAAGAGGAACGATAGGTAAGGGACCAAAGTGAAGGGCTTGTAACCCCGCTTATTCTGTAAACGATCACTGTAGTAGGGAGAATTCCACTGATGCGGTGCTGAGCAGAATGGAGCGAAGCGCTCTCTGAGTTGGCCAATCAATGCTCGAAGTGCTCGGAGTGGAGGTTTGGAGCATTGTAATTGGCCAAAGAAGCCACAATACTACAAGATCTTACGGTACGATAGGTATTTGGTATATAGAGAATTAGTTAGGTCTAGAAATATCTTTCGCTATGACTGGTCCTCGGGTGACCACTTTGGGACATTTTATTTAGCGTTTTCGTGCTTCGCAAGGCGTGTTAACCAATGATGCATTGTGAGCGTACCTAATATGCCTCTACCTACATCTTTGGGGAGATAGGCGTGACTATTATGCACGTATATGTATAAATGTCTCTGGATTAATGATAAAAATGGACATAGGCAAATAAAAACCCCAACGCTGTTCATCGAATAGATTTCGTTATCACAAAATGATGTAATTTACAGGACCGACCGGACCACCCGGTCATACAGGAAGAACAGGAGACAGAGGAGATCCAGGGAGAGAAGGTAAGAAATACGATTGCTGTTAATATACGAAAGGTAATAGGTTGAATACATTACCCGGACATAAATAATGCACATTGAATTCTAGAAAGAGACATTCGCTGGTCTGAATGTCTCAACTCGCTAGGTTTTCCAACTGGCATACGAACTTATTTCGACGAGCTAAATATTATGGAAATTACCGCAAAACAACAAGGAAATTTCTTTTTATTAAAATGAATATGTAATGAAGAGTGGAACAAGTTTTACCGATGGCAATTTTTTCAAGTTTGTAACTTGAGTTTAGAGACGTAAGGGTAAAATATAAAGAAAGGAAAGAAGATAAATTACCCTTCCGTCTTCTAAATTTCTAGATTATTAAAATTAAAAAAAAAGTACCATGGGCGGTTTCCTATCACGCAACTTTAACAACTTTGCAGTTGAAGTCATACTAAAAAAGGATAGTTTAACAAAACATTTTTTTCAGGACCTAGTGGACCCCGCGGGTATCCCGGCCCCCGAGGAACATGTGATTGCCCTGTTGCCGCCTATTATGCGTATTCTCCGCAAGGACTCAACAAGGGACCCTGAACATAAAAAATAAACAAATATGTACTTAATAAAGATCTTACATTAGGAGCAATGTATTTTTTTATCCTTATTTGGCAAGTTTCTTACTTTGCAAGGTTTTTAGCATCCCGAAGTGAGGATGCGTTCCCATTGTCGCAGAGCTGAGCGGAGTGGATGTGAATGGGGGTAAGGCTAAGGTGTACATTTTGCGTGTTGGTCATTCTGCGTATTGTACATTTTGCGTGTTGCACATTTGGCTTTTGTACATTTTGCGATTTGTACATTTTGTGTGTGGTGCTCATTTAGCGTTTTGTACATACTGCTCCGGAGGGGAGCGGACTATGAGTTGGCCAATTATTAATCATTTAGGCAAGCTAAATATAAAATGTACTGTAACGTTGTGCAACAACGTGTGCATAAATCAATAAAATTAGTCAATTAAAAATGAAATTTTAGTGAAAATAAATGAAAGCGCCATCTGCCGACAACTAGTCACATCAACACCAGCACTGACGTAACCAGAGTGACGTTGAGTGACGTAAGACGTAGGGACGCTAATTGCCGCCAGAGGCGCTGTCCAAAGCTATAAATAGGACTGCGCGCGAAGTTTAAGCAACCATTTTCACAAATTTGAATTATACTCGTCGCGAAGGTGTCTGTGTGTCAAAGTAATTTTAATAATTTTTATAGGGAGCGAAGTTCTCCCTAAGTGAACAGTTGTTTAGCTGCAAACGTCAAGTACCCCATCATTGGGTGAGTTAAATCATTTATAATGTAATCTAAATTTTAAACAGTGAAAATTAACGGCTGTTGGTCAACCCTGTTATAGGGGGGTAGTAACAGGGGTGTGAAAAAACATATCTGTAAAATTAGTACTGTAAGCAGAAATGTAAGACTCCCGATTCCTGCAATGGTTAGCAAGGGTCGGCTGTCTTAGGCAATAGGCGGGAAAAAGGGTTCCAGCTAACCCCTCATCTGGAACATTCCAGGGTCCACCCTTCGGGTTCTACGAGAACCATCTACCCTACGGATTGGGAAAATTCACCCTTCGGATTCCACAAAGGTGAAGACGCACCCTTCGGGTTCATCACGCAATCATCCACCCTACGGGTTGGAAAACACCGTGCCAGCCGAACTTGTGGACGGCACGGCTACCTCGCGGACTGCATCACCATCAAGGAGCCACAAGATAAGTCGAGCCCTAAAGGCCTACCGGAAATCGCAAAGCCTTTGCTGCCCGATCACGAACCCGAACCAGTTTTCAGTTCATAATAAACCTTCGTTTTATATTTTAAATTTAACTTTTTTATTTCTCTCTCCTTTCCTGAAAGCCCTCAGCTTTTCAGTACTTGGAATGCAGCTTTCGGTCATTATGATTGGCCAAAAAGGCCGCAATGCAATCAGATCTTACCGTAATAATTTTACTAATTGTCGATTACGTAACGCATGGTAATGGTACTGAAATGGTATTACGGTATTCGTAACCCTAACCTCTCTACAAATGCCATAATCAAAAAGTTGAAGTTATCATACTTTTTATCCATCGGAAATAAGTTCCGGCAGGATATGGGTACGGGTAAGCTTCATCACTAGAGCTAAGCCGCAGGCATTAATTAGACTGCTAAATAAAAAATACAACCCCATATAAAATCATATAAATAAATAATTTATTAAAAATACACAGTTATCAACGAATTATTACAAAATGATCGTCATACATTATTTGGTAGAAAACATATAAGTTGGGTCATCAATGATGTTTGTGACTCCATCAATTATTAGGTTCAATGTCTTTAACGGTTTCTATATCAGCCTTACAGAAGAAACATTGCTTGCTATTGAGAAGGTGCTGCATGATACAAGCTCTGAAAAGATAAACAATTTTTCAAATTTCTTTGCAAGACCGCGACTTGGCAATCGTAGATTATCTACGATATCCACTCGCCCCAGATGGACCGAGCGAAGCCCTGGAAAAGATCGCAGACAAGGACTGGATGCGGAAAGCTCAGGATTGTGTGTTGTGGTGCAAAGTGGTAGAGGCCTACGTCCGGCAGTGGACTATCATAGGCTGATTTGATTGATTACATAAGTAATCTATCAAATCAGGTGAGGATGTCCACATGCAGGTAGTACAAAACTGATGATAATCAGTTTTGCACTACCTGTTGAAATCCTCACGGATCTTATGATACTTGCCGGATTTGAACCGACTAAAATTACACAGTTTCTCCCTATGCGTCTACAGGCCGGATCCCTGGGTAGCTCCGTGTCTGGATGTTCGAGAATTACCAGTAAAATAAATAAGGAGCATATTTAATTTTATGAGAGCTTTATGTCGCGACATCAAGATCTATAATGAAATTTAAAACTGATGCATTCATCAGTTTGTTTCAGACTGTTTAAGAGTATGCTGAAAGTTTAAAACTGACGAGTTTGAGTTGCCATAAACTAACACTCTTCACTCAGCTATTAAAATCATGGATCCTACGAATGAATGTCTATTAAATAAACACAGTACCTGCAAGAATGATGACCACAGGGCATAAAAGCGGTATCCGCAGGCCTCGCATAGCATATAGTGCACAGAAGGTCAGATTGTGACCCGCTGGACCCGGGAGACTTAATCCTGACCATAGTGTCCCGCGCCACACGCAACCTATCCGCTACGAGTTCTAGAGCTTTTATTTCATCTTTTGTCACGTCTTCTGGATCTGAGGTTAGGAAATTGATGGCTTAGTTATCTGTTTTAGATTTTTTTTTTGGACATTTTAACACTGCTGTGCATCCCCATCCAAGTCAGTAAGCCTATACTGTGGGCTTTAATATCGATAAACACTATCTTAAAAATAAACAATGTTGCGACCTGGGAACCAAACCTAAGACTGCACCAAGAGAAGCAGTTGCATGGACTACTTCTGCACCACAGAGAACAGAGGTGCTGCGCTGATATCTATATGAACACGCACACTTCGTACTTTTATGACTTGAACACTCTCCGTTTTCAGTGGAACTGTTTCTGATGTATTATTCTCGTAACATACATTATTGAGATATAAAGACCGAATAATTAACTAGATTTTTCATACTAACATTTATAAAACGAGAAATTACTCCTGTCTTTCGTCCTTCCCAGCATCATGTCAAGGCCATCCATTTTGAACAACGGTTCTGTCACCAACGCCTTTGTTACTTTATCCAAATGCTGCAACCATTATTCCAGTTAAATAATACTTCAAAATCCGTCTATGAAAGGAAAGGATATTCTAGGCAAAATTCAGTCAAATACTCGTTTGGCCACACTCAACTCTACATACATACTTACGTGTGGAAACACCTATGGGGTAATGTGATGTGGAGTGCCATAGGACCCTATCGAGGTCTTTACGTACAATTCAAGGGTTCCTTTAAAAGTGAGAGTAAATTTAAACTAGCGTGTTGACTTAATCATGAAAGAGCTTATAGATTTTGTCTATTCTGAAACAATTTAGTACATGCTGACCCAAGCCAGTCTCAACAGTAAGTAAGTGGTGAGGTTGCTGTCTAACGAACAATGCCATAGAGAAGACAAGGAACATTCAAAAGAAATCCCTGAATCGCCTGAGATGGGCTAATTTGACTTACCTCAGGTGGCAGCTTGGGATTCAACATCCTTATAAGACATCCAGCTACAGGCGCCAATGCCACATAGTAATGAACACGATCAGTATCTGGTAGCCCTCGAGCTACTAGACGCGCGAAGCTTGCCCCCCCTCCGCCACGTATACAAACTCTTGACACAACAGCCATTAGCATCTGTGGAGTTTATAGTGTTTAATTGTTTTCAGGTGGTTTGAAGGTGGTGAGTATTGCAGAATAGTAAAATTAAATTATTGTAATTATCAGGAACACCTTCGATCAATAATATACGACCCAGTGGTACTAGATGAGAATTGAGAATAAGATGTCAACAACGGTTCACACTGTTACTCGTTGCGAGTTTTATTCGCAACGAGTCACAGTGTGACCCGTTTTAGGGAAACTCGTTGAGAATAAAGGATCGAAAAGAACCCCGTGTGGCGACGGGGCCAAGTGTGGCAAGGCAAGAGTAGAAAATCTCGCCACTTCAATTCATCCCGGAAGTGTCGTAAGAGGCGACTAGGGGAACACTTACACAAAACGATCCATTGTAGCCTCGTGACGGACAGAGAGACCGACAGACGGACAGCGAAGTCTCATGAATGTGTACGAAATCCTAAAAATAGCTTTAAATCAAACCTGACAAGTCCTTCCCAGTAGTAGATCGTTCTGGTTGTCACAAGCTTCGGCTTTGGTAAGTAGTAACGGTGCTAAGTGCAGGGTCATTTCCAGCGCTCTAGCCAATCCATGGTACAGGTCGAAGCAGGTGGCGCATAGCTTGATCTGTCGAGGTTCTAGGTGAGAGTCTATGCTGACTCTGTCCATCTGAGAGATTTAAAAGACCTGTTTGGGTTGTTGCCTTTATTTCTACGAGGGTAAAAAAGTTCTGAAGAGTGACAGAGACGCATTAGTTAAAGAGAACTTTTCTTTGTGGAATTATAAGGAATTATGGATTATATAGATTAGTCGGCTTTAAAAGTCTCTGATTCTTTCTATGAGGATAAATGAGTTTTTAAGGTCCATTTCATTTTGATTCCTGGCCATTTGACCAGATTCTACCGGCCATGGTCATACGCTCAGAAATAATACAACTTCTTGATGTGAACCAAGCAATTGTATTATTTCTTCTGTAGAAAGAGAGTAATATACTAGCCATGGTACATCATCATGGTAAGTATGAACTTCAAAATTTATGAGAAGAATGCTGAAGATCAAGAGAAGTGGCAGTGTAAAAGTAAACTATCGGATCTAAGGCTCCAATGCAAGGGTCTAAGGTGAAAAATAGTTGTATACCTCTTGCATCATCGTAATAAACTCCGAGAAGGCCCAGTTTAACTGGCTTAGCAGCGAGTTGAGGTAGGCAGCCGACTGGACAGGATGTGCAGCTAAGTATTCCCGTATTCTATTCTGGATGACTAGCGATGGACAAGGGCCTGTTAGTAGCAATTAATATGGTGAGCTTCTAACTTATTGAAATGTTCCGGACCTTACCAAAAGATTATTAAACTCTACTCAGATTAAACTTAAAATATATTGCCCAAGCGAGTATCACCTATAATTGGTGCACCTGCTGATTAACGAACTTTTAGGCAAAGAGGGAAACTTGAAAACAAAATCCAGTATCCCAAAATGATGTGTTTATGGCGTACGTGGGGATATACCCTTGTTTTTCTCGGTGTGAAAATCTTCATTGTTGCCATACCGGTGTCCTACTTGCTAAAACTATAAGTGCCTTTTCACACGTACCGGTTGCCGGGTAGCCGTTGCCAGGTAACCGGCAGCGAAGTGTGTGGCCATGTCGGGCATGTTACGCCGCCGCCGGTACATGTGAAAGCTATAGTACATGGCCATACACTTCGCCGCCGCATACCCGGCACCAGCTACCCGGCAACCGGTACGTGTGAAAAGGCACTAAGGGGCCCTACAGGGGCCAAAGGGCGCTTTCACTGTCATGCAGTTTCTCACCCACGTGCAGTTGTGGACAGTATACCTACTTTGTGGTTCAAGAATAAGTCTGTGGTTTTACAAGGAGTCTGTGGACGTCTAGAACCACAAATATACAGTCTACAACCGCACGCGGAAACCAAGACCTAGAATACCGGGTAAGCCTTCGGAAGGACAACCCAAAATCTACCGAGTTTCTCCGCCATGCGGCCTCGTCACGGAGTCTGAGTATTTGCCCGCTTCTTTGGGGGAAGAGGCTTACGTTAGGCGGTGGAGCCGATAGAGGTCGTTGGAATGCTTTTAGTGTCAGTATTAAGGTCGAAACTTACCAAAACATTGACTCATCAGTCCAGCATCCACTTTTGCTCCCAGATTGTTGACAGTGGGCTCTCTGTCACCATACCTGTAAAGTGGTAGATATCATGTTATCTGTACGACACTTATTATAAAGAGGCTTTAATCTCCGAAGGGGTAGGCAGAGGCATATTATACGCCCAAATTTCACTATTTAGGTCCTTTTTGTTCCACGTAATAAGTAGTGATATGTGGCGACCCGTTATGGCCTCGACTTGCCTTGCCAACGTGCTTTAAGTACAAAGCACTGAAATGCTCGCAAATTAAATGCCACAAAGCTAAAACGCTCTTATCTCCAATGACTAAGTGTTCTGTAAACGAACCCTTCAGTAATTTCCGATATGGTTTCTTTTTGCTCAACTCTATAGTGAAAAAAGAAAAATTGGCTCATACATAATTCACTTTAGCCCGTCTATTTTAGAAATTTTCAAAATTTTATCCTAAATCGGGTATTTAGGATGGAATTTAGTAAAGTCTATATAATACTAGCTGATGCCCGCGGCTCCGCCCGCGTGGAATGTTATTCCCGGTTCCCGGTCACTTAGGGGTATAAAAATAGATGTTGGCCGATTCTCAGACCTACTCAATATGCTCACAAAATTTCATGAGAGTCGGTCAAGCCGTTTCGGAGGAGTACGGGAACGAAAACTGTGACACGAGAATTTTATTATATAAGATGGGTACCTAACTGTCTCTAAAAATGACAAGTTTCTAGGTGCAAGGGTTTCCGCTGGGCGTGGTAAATGAGTTGCGAATTTGAATTAACTACTTTCGATACCTACTGATGTCAAAAAAAAAACAACTTTTAGAAAGACTTGTACCTACTGCGTAAGATAAATTATCATCATTGATCTAAACATTATTTCTTATTTATTCCTTTTTCTATCCGGTGGCTATACTCATTTTTGTCTGCTCATCTCAGGCTATTTGTGAAATTATCTAGATTACAGTCTTCCATTTAGATATTGCCAATAAATCTAACGATCCAGGTTATATTTTGCCGATAATATTTATGATAGATGGTTGTACGTTATTTTTGTTATTGTTTTCGAGAACATTAATGAAATTAGCTTTATCGTCTGATCTAAATATATCTCCGGCCTCTATGTGAAATAATTCTTTTGTGTATAGTTCAAAGGTTTGCTGCTCCATATATAAATATTTATATGAGTTTATCAGTGTATCAGATCAGATATATAGGAAATCAATAATAATAGTTTAAGATCTATTATGGTATTGTAAGGTTACTAGCTGATGCTCGCAGCTTCGCCCGCGTAATAGTTTGTTCCAGTTCCCGCTACCGATGGGAACTTATTCCCTATTTAAAAAGTAGCCTATGTGTTATTCCAGACTATAATGTATCCATGTACCAAATTTCAGCCAAATCGCGGTTCGAGCGTGAAAGAATAACAAACATCACATCCACACTCACAAACTTTCGCATTTATATTTGTAAGATGTATATTTATGAAAATTAAATTTAAATTCAGAATAGTTACACCTCCAAGAAGTGAATAATATTATTCAAGTAATTTACTATTCTACACATGTTCGGCGCTCCACATTCTCGCGAGAACATCAAGAAACGCGAGAAAAAGAAACTGGAATTTGCATTTACTTCTCAAGTTCTCGCCGTGTTCTTCGAATGCGGATACAATAGAAGTTCTCGGCAAGATTCTCAGAGAGGTTCTCGTGAGAATGTGGAGAATTTCATTGCATAGCTAAAATAAACAAAGACAAGGTCTGACTATGACCGATACTGGTGCATCCTTATCGAATGGCATTGACAAAGGCAACAAAAACAAGTAAAAAAAGGGTGCTAATTAAACGACCTTCTCTTTAATAGCATTTTTAGCCTCCGGAAAAATACTTTGCCCCCTAAATTAATAAGTCAGCCACAATTAATGAGCGTCAGAATTTATAGATTATAGCCACCAGTTAACCTCTCTATTAGCCACTGTTAATATAATTCAGCATCGTGATTATTTTTAAGCATCTAATCTTGTAACATGCATTCAAACAGTAAGCTTCTAAAATACTAAAAAATGGCATCAAAATGGACATTATTTATTAATATCATAGCTTCTAATTTCCTAATTCAGCATGTTTAAAATGTAACTCGTCCAACATTTATGGATCATCAAAGTTAAGTAAAATTGCCACCAAAAAAAAAAACTATGGCCACTAATATAACCTAAATAGCTAGGACCACTTGTAGCCACTAACTCAGTCTTTTGTAAACGATCACTGCAGTAAGCAACTACCGCTATTGCTGGTGCTCGGATGGTTGACCACTTTGTAACATTTGATTTGCGAGAGTTTCCGTGCTTTGCAAGGCACGTCGTTCAGACAACTGTGTGGGGTGTCACAATCTGGTGGAAACGGACAAGCGAGTCCTAAAACGGACTCGCATGTCCATTTCATACGGGAACATGGGACAGATTTTCGGGCATAAATGCTTTTATTTATTATTATGCTATTTATTTATTATTATGCAGTCTTTATAATTGACAGAATAAATCCTTCATGTAAACCATAAACTAGAAGAAAAAGAAAGTTATTGTTAGACCTTCTAGCAGTCAGCCATTAATTGTACTGATAGATACGCGACACAATATTCATGCTTTGCAATAAGTTTCATTTTGATCCGCATTATACTTAAAGTATTTATAAAGACTATAATTTTTCCACCAAGATTGATCCAAATCCTTCAGGTTATGGCCCAGGAAGTGGTGAAAGTTTTCTTGTTATTGGGTTGACCAAAATTGAAAATCGAACTCGTGGAAACAAATTGCAAAAATTTTCGCAAGCATGGCAGCTGCAAGCATCACCGGTTCTTCATCAAACGGAGTCCTTATTGAGAAGTTAAAAGGTATGGAGAATTACAATAATTGGAAATTTATGATGCGCATGTTGCTTTTGCATGAGGATATGTATGATTGCGTGGAAACAGAGCATGGGTGCAAAGATGACAAAAAGAAAGGCCGAGCTTTAGCCAAAATTTGCCTTTCCGTGAGCTCGTCGGCACTAGACCATGTTAGAAATGCAAGGACTCCATATGAAGCATGGAAAAGCCTAGAAAATGCTTATGCAGACAAGGCTTAGGTAGAAGGCTTGGCTTGCTACGTCAACTCTTCAATGTGCGATTAGAAAATATGGAAAGCATGGAAAGATATATATCTAGGATATTAGAATTATCTCAACAATTAAAAGATATAGATTCACCCGTCGATGATGAATTTGTTGCCATAATTATGTTAAATGGATTATCAAAAGAATATGACCCTTTGATAATGGCACTAGAATATTCTAATGACAAACTGTCTACGACCAAGGTAAAAGCCACATTGATCCAGGAAAATATAAGGCGAGGTGGAGTAAACGAGATCCGTCAACCAGAGGTTACAGCTTTAGTCACAAAGAGAAAGGAAACTAAAATAAAGAAATGTTTTAAATGTAAGAAACCAGGACATTTTATGAAGGATTGCTTCAAGAATAAAATGCAAACTAAACAGAATGTTTCTGATAACTCGATGCTGACTGCATTGTCTGTAAAGTTGCAGGATGACTGCTGGTTGATCGACAGCGGGTCTACACACCACTTGTGTAACAATCGACAGCTGTTTAATGAATTTGTAGCAGCTGAACCATCTCTTAAAGTCGGCTTGGCCAATGGTGAACAACTCTTAACTGCAGGTCGTGGAGTTGTACAGGTACAATTGAAAGACTCTTTAACAACTATTAGTAATGTATATTATGTTCCTAATTTAACAGCTAATTTAATTTCTGTTAGTGAATTAGTACGTAAGAATTGCAAAGTTATTTTTGATTCTAGATGTTGTAAAATATGTAAAGGTGCTAAAGTAATAGCAACAGCGTCATATCTAAATGGTGTATTTCAATTGGATTTAGTAAATAAGAAGTCGCATAGGGGTGCAGGGTCTGAAATTGCCATGTATTCGGATGATCAAATTTGTGATGATGCTGCTGATGCATCAGAGGAAAAGTTGCTGCCACAACAAACTTGGCATAGGAGACTAGGGCATCTCAATTCCCAAAGCTTGAGGCTTATGAGGGATGGGATGACTTCAGGTATGAATTATTCTGATACTAATTATTCAGATTGTGTAGCGTGTATTAAAGGTAAACAGGTGAGATTACCATTTCCTAAGAAAAGTTTCAATCGAGCTAGACAGGTGTTAGGATTAGTACACATAGATGTCTGTGGGCCTATGGAAGAAAAGTCATTTGGTGGTTTTCAGTATTTTGTAATATTTATAGATGACTACACTAGGAAAACTCACATCTATTTTTTGAAAACTAAAGATGAAGTTTTTGAAAAATTTAAATGTTACAAAGCTTTGGTTGAGAATGAAACTGACCATAAAATTAAAACCATTAGAAGTGACAATGGTGGTGAATTTATTAATAATCAGTTTCAGCATTATTTGAATAGCTGTGGGATTAGACACCAGACTACTGTCCCATACTGTAGCTCACAGAATGGAGTTGCTGAACGGGCTATTAGAACTGTTGTAGAAAAGGCTCGTTGCATGCTCCAGGACGCT
Organism: Miltochrista miniata; assembly: GCA_933228765.1. Taxonomy (NCBI): domain Eukaryota; kingdom Metazoa; phylum Arthropoda; class Insecta; order Lepidoptera; family Erebidae; genus Miltochrista; species Miltochrista miniata. The sequence goes on from OW121769.1 coordinate 13,848,579, forward strand.
GGCCTAGGTAAAAAGTACTGGGCGGAAGCAGTAAATACAGCTGTTTACCTCAAGAACCGATCGCCAACAAAAGCAGTGCGGGGATTAGTTCCTGAAGAGAAATGGTCAGGTAAGAAAGTTGACATTTCACATGCTAGAATATTTGGTTGTGTAGCTTATGCATTAGAACCGATTCGAAAGAAATGGGATGCAAAAAGCAAAAGGTATCTTTTTGTGGGATACTCAGAAGATATTAAAGGTTACAGGTTGATTGATCCTGTTAGCCAGAAGTGCATAAAGGCTAAACATGTCACATTTTTAGAAAATAAATTTCTAAAAGATGATTTTGTAATAGAACCAAGTGTTGGGATAAAGGACAGGATACTTATATCCACTGAGGGTCATTCACATGCCTCCGATGTTGTTCACTGCCCTGGTGACACAAATGACCTCGAAACGTCTCCAGTACCACGTCCAACTCGAAGTTCACGTCGTGAAACTATATTTAGTTTAGATGAATCGACAACCTCTCACGCAGGGGTCTCTTCAGATGAAACCTATGTACCAGATTCTGACTATGAGGATTCACTGTCGTCTGGGTGGGCTCATTTAGCTGGGACTGTTTGTGGTAATGGTGAAGACGTTCCGAGTTCAGTGAGGGAAGTTGTGGAAAGTGCCGAGGCAGAGCAATGGACATCAGCGATGAGAGATGAGTATCAATCTTTTTTAGATAACAAGTGTTGGTCACTTGTTGATTGTCGAAGAGGTATAAAACCAGTAAAATGTAAGTGGGTTTTTACTTACTTAGTTACTTAGATACAAAGCAAGATTGGTCGCTAAGGGGTTCATGCAAAAGTATGGTATTAATTATCATGATACTTTTGCTCCTGTGGTAAGATATTCCACATTGAGGATTTTATTGGCATTAGCAGCTCAATATGATTTATTCATAGAACATTTGGATGTAAAGACAGCATTTTTGAACGGTCATTTGGAAGAAACTGTTTACATGGAACAACCTGAACATTTCATACAAAAGGGTAATGAAAACAAAGTTTGTAAGTTGAATAAAGCAGTCTATGGGTTGAAACAAGCCGCAAAATCCTGGTATGATAGAATAAATAAGGTGTTGACTGAGAAGATGTCATTTAAGAAATTGTCTTCCGAATCTTGTGTGTATGTATACAATGTCAAGGATCAATTCATAATAATTGCTTTGTATGTCGATGACATAATATGTTTCTCTTCTAAGTCGTTAAGGATTAAAAAGGACGAAATTAAATCCAGACTTATGAGAGAATTTGAAATGAGAGACTTAGGTCAAGCAAGTCATATCTTGGGTATGAGAATACGGTATGGTAGTAAAACCATAACATTAGATCAAACTAATTACATAAACAAAGTCTTAGAAAGGTTTGATATGAGTAAATGTAAACCTGTGTCTACACCTATGGTGAGTGGACTGAAATTACAAAAAGCAGAGAATATTAATTGTAAACATGATTATCGAGGTCTCGTAGGTTGTCTGATGTATGTAGCGGTTTGTACTCGTCCAGATATTACCTTTTCTGTAAGTTACTTAAGTCAGTTCAATAACTGTTTTTCAGATGATCATTGTAAGTTACTTAAGTCAGTTCAATAACTGTTTTTCAGATGATCATTGTCAGGCAGCTAAGCGTGTGCTTAGATACTTGAAAGGTACTTGTAATCACAGTCTTTCTTTTAGAAAGGGTAACTTACAGATAATTGGTCATACAGATGCTGATTGGGCTGGAAATGAAGTAGACCGTCGCTCATACACTGCATACACTTTTGCTATTGGTAGCTCTATTGTTTCATGGGAAAGTAGGAAGCAAAGGACTGTAGCTTTATCTAGTGCGGAAGCGGAATATATGGCTATTTCAGACACTTGCAAGGAAGGGTTGTTTTTACGCACATTTTTGTATGAAACTTTAGGTTTAGAATGTAGTATACAACTGTATACTGATAGTCAATCTGCTCAAAAGATATGTAAGAGTGTTACATGTCATGCTAGGACGCAGCATATTGATATACGGCATCACTTTGTAAAACAATTAGTTACTTCTAAAACTGTTATGGTGACTGCCTCTGTGGCGCAGTCGGTAGTGATACCGCCTGCGGCGCTGGAGATCGTGGGTTCGATTCCCACCGGAGACAAATATTTGTTGTGACCCATAAATGTTTGTCTCAAGAGTCTGGGTGTTTTTATGTATAATATGTATGTATAAGTATATAAGTATTAATATCCGTGGTCTGATACCCTTAACACAAGCAGGTTATTCCTAGCTTACTTTGGGATCAGATAGCGTTGTGTGAGATGTTCGTGAATATTTATTATTTATTTATTTATTTATATTAGAGTATCTTTGTAGTGATGATATGGTGGCAGATGTGCTAACTAAACCGTTGCCACAAGATAAACATGATAAGTTTGTCTCAATGCTGTTTAAAATATGAACTAAATTATCAATGTATCTTTTAATGGATTTGATGATTGCTAATGTTTTGAATAAATGTTAGTAATAATCTAAGATGTAGTTACTTAGCGGTAATGTAATGAACATTTTCGTTTATTTGCTTAGAGAATACTTTACATAAATTGTAACTACTTATTGTTCAGAACGATTGTTACTTTGTATAAAGGACTAGTAGTACTTAAAGTTTGAGTACTAAATGTTTAGCATGTTTGTGTTTCTTTGGATAAGGAATAGTTTTTGGTTTAAGGGATGGTGACAGAATAAATCCTTCATGTAAACCATAAACTAGAAGAAAAAGAAAGTTATTGTTAGACCTTCTAGCAGTCAGCCATTAATTGTACTGATAGATACGCGACACAATATTCATGCTGTGCAATAAGTTTCATTTTGATCCGCATTATACTTAAAGTATTTATAAAGACTATTATTTTTCCACCAAGATTGATCCAAATCCTTCAATAATCAGATATTCTATACAATACCTGCATTCTAAAGCTGTCTACACACCAAAGCCGCCGCCGGCCTTACCCGGCGGGTTCTGCCGCCGGGCCGGCGGCTTTAGTGTGTAGACAGCTTTAAGAATACCTGCCCCAGACTCCTGAGATGCCCCTTCGAAGCAATTTAAGAAATGTTTTGGATATGTATATATGATTGTTCATACTTTGTCTAGTACTGTACAAATTTCCTAGGGATTGCATAGAATACCTGCTGGTCCACCGGTAATGTGTAAAATAAATAGGTCTTGGCTCACCATAAAATTATAAGCAGGTACCGCAAAATTATAAACTATCGAGGAATTATAAATTGTAACTTATTATAAAATATTAAATTTATCTGTAATACGTCTGGCGCTCGGCGGCCGCTGCAGCGGCATGCTCACTTCGCTCGCTCGCCTTCACGCGTTAGTGGTAACTGTTCCAACCTAACCTAACTTTCGCAAGCAGCGAACAACCCTTCCATGCTCTCGTTATTTCATACATTGCCTTGCCTGCAAGTATCAGGTATTTTCTATAATGCCTAGACATCATACAGATTTCGGTCGGTGACATTATGTATACATGTAATACAGATTATAGAACTAAAGACAGATACCAAACAAAGAAGTGAGACCAAGAATGCAAATACTTAACCCAAATGTGGGTGACGAGTAATTTCTCATTAATCGTAAATTTATGACGACATTCACGATATGCACTTCTAGAGAGTCTATAATGTACTTAATTTTGAGTTTAGTATTTGCTTTCTTAACCTCACTCTCTTGTTTGGTAAGCGTAATCTGTCTTTAGTTACAAAGTGATATCAAATAGCGGTCTCTGATTGATGCTAATAGCCGGTCGCTGTCGTCCTGTGCACTCGCGTCTAGCCTTACAGTGGCTATTTTCACGAAAAAAGAATATGATATATCTATTTTACACGCTAAGTTATAAAAACTGATGTTGTCTGTGGAGGCTTAAATTATAATTTTTTGAGGCTCTTGTTTTGAAGCTATAAAATATAAAATGGTGATTACATGTAAAATATGTGGCTGAATTAGTAAATTAGGTGTTAATATATTATTACGGAGGACAAGTTAAAATAATTGTTGATCTTTATTTGATGCTTATAATGGAATGTTTAGGTGACGTTTTAAAGAGGACGAATTAGTATCTTAGAGGCTATATCATTTTCGCGTGGCTTAGTTATCAAATGAGAGGCTAAATGCCGTGGCCGAGAAAAACTTTTGAGGCTCGGTTTATTATATCCCGTAAAAAAATTATCGCATTTAGTTTAGCCCCGTAAAAATAAATGTTATTAGCTACTTGTAGACTGTTTAATCACTTCATTAAACGAAACTGATTCGACAAAAATGAAAACACGAAGCCGTGAGATCGGTCTCACCAGACTGCCCCTCTCTAACACGTTTATTGTGAAAGTTCAATCCGATTGACGTTGTCATTTTTGTTTTATTTCAAACTTTAAGCAAATGATCCATGTGACCTATTGACGTAGTTTAATGAAACAGACACACAGACTACAGACAAAATCTGGACATGAGCCCCTCTGCGCTCTATTTAATAGAGAGGGGCTAACTAGTGGATTATTTCTCCCGAGGGTCTTACCTGGCAGCTAAGTGAGGCCACTGCCTGTGTCTAAATCCAAAACCAGTCCCATGCCAGAAGCGCACTAAGACCCAGTTGGATTGCGCCCATGCACGGTTCTGATACGGCCGCACCAGCTCCTCTACCATACACATCTGTCTGTTGAAGGAAAATAATATACACGATTAAAAAAAATACCTAATGCATATAGGACTGGTTAAGAACTTGATAGAGTTTACCAGGTTCTTCACGCCGGAGATTCCTATTTACCCCCATAAGTATTAGGCTGGAGGCTGGGCACAACAATGGCTATAAATATCGCCCACGCAGAAGCAGAGTCAAGATGGCAGCGCGACGTGTTTGAATTGGATTGTCCAAAAACCAAGGTCATGGGTCACCAAAAGTTGACGTTAGACAAAGTTCATGGGTAGGACATTTACTAATGAAGGCACACCAGGTTCACCAGCCGGAAGAACGAATAACAGGCATAAATACTAACTGTTTCAAAGGCACTCGTTCGATGGCTCTCATGGTGGCTGGCTGCGTGGCAAAAGACGCCAATGTCTGAACGAGAGATTCTCGCGTACTAGCCAGCACTATCCTTGGATCTGCAAACTCGGAGCAAAGAAAAGCAGCGCATGACACTACTAGTTCTTCCCATTCTGAAATTTGAAGAAGAAACTCAGTGTTCAGTTAACGATACTGCAGTAAGCAATGAAAGTTGTGGTAGGTCCTCTGAAGGACCACTTTCTGACGTTTTATATTGGACTTTCCATGCTTCAGCAGGCACGTTAAGCCGTAGTACGGTTGTCGCAAGTCAAGCTGAAGGCCTTTTGAGCGGCTTAAAAGTGTTTAAGAGCAGGTAGCATTGCCGACAGCTGTCAAAACAACACAAAAAAGGTACAAAATTATTTACCTGGTACTTCCTGCACCGGTATCGTGGGATGCATGTACAGTCTCAGAGTATTGCACAGTTCCAGCATGGCGTCCACGTGGTACTCAGGCACGAACGCGAATAGGGGCTCTGCAAATTCTTGAGTAGCTGTCTCTAACGTCAAGATTATATCAAAATACTTAGTTAACCTAGGGTTTTCTGTAGTCAGATGAGTATTGCTGACTGCGTTTGTATTTATTTTGGCGTGGGGGAATGCATGTATGCAATATTGTACTGACTGAATATTGTCACGAATGAGCGTTATTGGAACTCCGGTGGTACCTACCAACCGCCATTTGGCAATTTGAGAGATTGTGTCATCTGTGTTAAAGGGATGTATAAGACCCTAAGCTGTTCTGCTGGGATGTTTGGAGCGATCGCCGGAACAAATATTTGGTGTGATATAGTAATATATGCTTTTATGACGTATATACACGCCAGTTGCGAAACTTCATAGCCAAAGAGGATTTTCACCCACCTGTGTAATGAATGAAGGTAATTTACCAGTATATTGCTATGCTTACTAATAACATAACGATAGATTTGTAGGAACAGTAACTAATATTGGAAACAATAGGAAATTTCGGAAACACAATTACATTGCATTGAGGCATTAAGCCGTTAACTGTCGATGCTTCTACTGTAGTTTATTATGTAGGTATGAGAAAATACTGTAATGGCAACTTACGATTCGACGCACCCATCTGTTGATTTGATCCATTTCGTGGTGTGGCCGCTCTTGATGTTGGGCTTTGTGGGCTGTACAACAAGGGGATGGCTCTAGACTAGAGATTTTTGTCAACAGCGAGGCTAGTGAATTAACTTAGTAGAAGATGTGTACCAGTTTGTGGTATTACTTTTTTTTATACTCAGCTCGCCAAATTGACGCCGCCATCAGCTTGATGGTAAGCTGTGGCGCATCTAGCGATTGGGGGACAGTCTCACAGTCCGTAAAAGACTTTCGACAGTGGTCCTCAAGTTAGCGGCCCTGTGATGTGCCTCTTCGCGCTCCACTTGAAGCACCCGGGATTGTAAGATTATGGCTAACCTTAAAGTAGGCAAGCAAATCATGGTACCAGCAAAATCAATTCTGTAACAGACTGTCTACAATAAAGCTACTCCGGATGAATAAAGAAACACTTTGATATAGAGCACAAGCAATATTCAACAAGTTGGTGACCTTGTTGATTATTGAAGACAAAAAGGAATAACTTATATTAATTCTACAGGCGTACAAAAAGCCTATACAAGATTATTCCTTTCTAAAAGCCTCGACAAGAAGTAATGATAGACCTTTGATCAGAACTAGAAGTATACTCCAACTGTAGTGAAGCGTAGCTGTTACCACCTAACAGCGAACTCTTGCCGGGCAGGATTTCTTTACTTGCCACCTGAAACGGATGCATAGGTCACAAGTGTTAATTTGAAAATTAAGCAATCGACTATCTTGAGAGTGTTCTCATATGCGTAAACATGGTACATTTCGTGTAAGTATTTTTTAGGACTTAGGTATCCCACAGACGACCTAATGCATCTGACAATTCCAGGTTACCATGTCGCCGAAATACCGAAATTAAATATACCGAATTCCGATCATTGCATCCATCATCCTTATGGACGAGTCATGGCGAAGTGAACTTGCTCAAATCCTGTAGCAGCCCGTCTGTTCTTCTTGGTACAGTAAATTGGCTTTAATAGGCCGATTAGAATGATTGACTGGTTACAAAAACCTCAGATTCGATATCAACACAACGAGTTACCTGAACATGAGCGCAATATTCAGCATCGGAAGACAGCCTCAAAGAGTGTAGTGTGCCAGAGAAATGCTTAGCTAGTTCCACCTGCCTCTGCCTTGTCCAAATTGCGCCAATAACCCATGCCATTTGCAATGCTCCCGCTTCTAATTTTTCCTGCAAGAGTGATTTAGAATTTAGCGGATTTTGGCTCTTGTATATACATTTGCAACCAGTGTTAGGTCATCATTGATCAATTTACTTAGCTCTGGCATAACGCTCAAGAAAACAAGAAAAATAACATTTATCTATGAAAGTACTTAACGTATCTCAAAATGCCAATATTTTGGGATTTGGTTTGTATTACATAGATAACATAATGTATTATCCTTCACATACACACGCACACAGTAAGATTAGTACGCAAAGTATTACCTCATAAACACTTTTAGATCTCTCCAATTCCATTAGCATTTTCTCCATGAGCTGTTTCTTTATCTTGTCTTCTTCAGATAGTTGTACACTGTCTGGTGAGATTACAATTATTAAAATCATATAGCAATCCGCGTCGTAGAACCATAGTCATACCAGAGTGTTGCAATTTGGTGTGACTACGGATGGATTGCCCTGCCCTGGTTTCGCATACATAAAATTCTCTTGAAACAAAAAATGTAATAGAGAAAACGAGTTCGGAAGTACAGAATGCAACTTGGTAAACCTGGGGAAGGACGACCCCCCACCGACAGATGGACCGATGACCTGGAAAAAGTCACAGGCAGGGACTGGATGCGGGAGACGCAGGACTGTGTGTTGCGGCGTAAATTGGGAGAGACCTATTAGATTGCAGGCCCGTGTTGAAAAATTATGGGTCATTTGAACCACCAGGTGACCTATCTAGAACGATATAAAAGCATAAAATAATAAGATTCAGCACTATGCCGTCACTTGTAAGCTGCCTAACTGAGTGCAGGCGTTGTACGGCGTTGCGGAATAATGGACTAAAAGCAGTATTGAAATAGTATGAAACTGATGCCGTACAAAATCAAATGACCAAATTTAAACTGGAAATTGTCGGAAAATAAACCAAAATTCCGACTTTGTGGCGCACCATTTTTTTAAGGCACTGCTCGTTTTCTTATTATTTTTCAAGGATCTATCGATGGTAAGAATGCCGTACAAAAATATATGACCAAAATGTACTCACTCTACCTGTACTTTTGAATTCTCACCTGCACTCAGTTGGACAGCTTACAAGTGACGGCATAGTGCTGAATCTTATTATTTTATGCTCTTATATCTTTCTAGATAGGTCACCTGATGGTTCAAATGACCCATAATTTTTCATCACGGGCCTGTAGTCTATATGTCCGGCAGTAGACTTCTCTATAGGCTGATTTGATTATTTAAAGTAAGTCAACAAAAACTGGAAGATTCGATTCGAACGATGATTCTACCAATTTTTACGGAATCCTTAAAAGGCGAGTCCGACTCGCACTTGTCAGGCCATGTTTGAATACTACTCACCTTTTGTATGCAACTCAGTTGAGACGGTGTACATTCGGTACTCAATATCGTGCAAACAGTCCGCCATGTCCAGCTGGTTGTCTCTCAGTTCACATAGCTGGAAGAAATAGAAATAGCTGTGTACACCAAACTGCCCTACAATATTCCCATTACAGACTCCATCCTAGGCTGCCTGTAAGAGATTGCCTTGTGCGATAAGGCCGCCAATTGTCATACCAATAAGTTTAATATTAAGTCAATTTAAATGTATTTTCTGGTGTACAATAAAGAATTTTTATGTTTATGTTACAGCTCAACATCCACAGATATCAGAAAAAAAAATCCGTTTCTGTTTTCTGTGTCAACATCAGTAGAGGCTCAACAATTATATGACTCAATGTATACAGTTCCTAGCCAACTTTACTACAATGTAGTACCTGCAGACTATTATAGAATCTTGCATGATCTAAGTAGTCGAAAGTGATCAGCGCATCCTATAGACGCGCGGACGTTTACAACATCAGGGTGCATATTCTCGATCGTACGACTTGAAAGCGAAGACGATAGTTTACAGATAAAACGTCTTATATGTTTCATGTTTGGCCGTTCCTAAATATAAGACAAATGACAATTTATCAGTGCATTTCGTATGGTAGAGAATCGCGTTTTCCTGCTTCGGAAGGCACGTTGAGGCGTTGGCACTGGTTGCCAGTAGCACAAACCGTTGTTAAATGGTTTAAGCACAAACCTCATGGGCGGATCTGATTGATATATTTAAACAATGTATTTCTGACCATCAATGCGACAACAGACTCGTGACCATTTCCGATCAGATTGGACGTATTCTTGTCTACTATCATGGCAGTAAAATCAAACCTTGTAGCAGTCATTAATACTATCCTTTTCTTCTTGGATAATAGAAGAATTCAGCTCTAAGGTGGAGATAAGATTACCTTCTCAGCATACTTGATAGCAGCGCCATGGTATAACGCAAGCAGCCCATCTACAAGCCTTAGGTGCGCCGTTCTGACGTCAATGGCACCAGCTCCCGGCATCGTCGATCTGGTACCCTTTAGGGCTAGAGCCGTTTCACCTGTTGCCCTGTGTAAATACTACAGCAAAAAAAAACCCAGGAAATATCACCTTTTCAGCATACTTGATAGCAGCGCCATGGTATAACGCAAGCAGTCCATCCACAAGTGTCAGGTGCGCCGTTCTGACGTCAATGGCACCAGCTCCCGGCATCGTCGACCTGGTACCTTTCAACGCTAGAGCTGTTTCACCTGTTGCCCTGTGCAAAAACAATAGCCAAAAAAAAGCGAGGAAATATTACCTTCTCAGCATACTTGATAGCAGCTCCATGGTATAAGGCAAGCAGCCCATCCACAAGTCTCAGGTGCGCCGTTCTGACGTCAATGGCACCAGCTCCCGGCATTGTCGACCTGGTACCTTTCAACGCTAGAGCTGTTTCACCTGTTGCCCTGTGTAAATATTATTGCTCGTTAAAAAAATGGTTTTTATTAGAACGATAATAAAGGAGGGGAGGAAAGGGGTAGGAACCCGCCTCACACCCTCGATTCGTCAATCCTGACTTACAACACACAACTAATTGTATGGGAGGAATGACAAACCGAACTCCTCAGGAAAGGAATTTTGGATGTTGGATAGGAAAATTACCTGTACCCTGTGTTTTTTATTAATCTCTTTCCAAAAATGGCTGTATCGTATTGTTTTATTTTTTACCAGCTAATGTGACATCTCGATTTACATAGGATTTGGTTATATTTCGAGTTAAACAAAGGTGTCAGCTATTTGTATACCAAATTCCTGTCAAATTGATTCAGGTGTTAGACCTTAGGTAATTGAGTAGGAAACATTCAAACATCTTTATAAGTTTTTACACTTATTGAAGGCACCCCTTATAGATCACCATCTATTTGCGAGCAACACCACAGACACGACAAAGATCTCGCGAGTCAAAGTACCTATGGCTTAATAACCAGCGGATTTGCTTGCTAGTTTCTTTGTACATGCTTGAAATTCGATGTCCACAATGTAAAAAAACTATTGCTTAAATACGCCAATGAATCGACAAGTAACGAGTCAACCAAGTTTGCTTTAAAATCGTCTACCATAAGTACAGTCAAACTTAACGTTAATTTTGAGATAGACGACCAAAAATATTAATATACTAATATTATAAAGAGGAAAGATTTGATTGTGTATAGAATAGGCTCCGAAGGTACTGGACTGATTAGAAAATTTTTTCCACTGTTGGGAAGCTACACTTTCTGCAGTGAACATGGGCCATATTTTATTCCCGTATTCCCACGGGAACGGGAATTACGCCGGTGTAACCGCGTGACGTCCGCTAGTGTTTAATAAATGAATTTTACCTGTTGGGCATTGGAGGCATCGGCTGATGCATGAACCTGGCCATTGAAGATATAACCTGCGGCAGGGTCGCCAGTCCAGGAGATCCTGCCGCCATGTCGCTCACGCCTAGTAAATGAAAGTAATTCCCTGTTTACGCAAGGTTGACTACTGTCTATTGTTGTATAAAGCGTATTATTAGGAAATAGATACTAAGGTTTGTAAAATATACCTTGATTCGTATGGCATTTATCAAGCAGAAATAGACTTTGACGGTTTAAAGTTATGTCTAAAGATCGTTCCTCTGTCGAACTGTAGAAACCTGGAACGACCTGCCCGCACACGTGTTTCCCTCATCTTACAATCCCGGGTTCTTCAAGAGGAGCGTGAAGAGGCACATCACAGGGACGCCAACTTGAGGACCACTGTCAGAGATGGCCCCCAATCGCTAAATGCTCCATGACTTTCCATCAGGCTGGTGGCGACGTCAATTTGGCGAGTTAAATAGATATAATTTTAAAAAAAATGTTGAAATAAGAGAGAGTAAGAAGTTGAGATCCGAGGTCTTTTTTTAATATTTTTTTTATACCACTAGAGTGGCAGACAAGCATACGGCCCCACCAGATGTACCGGTGGTCACCGCAGCCTATGGACGTTTGCAACACCAGAGGCACCACAACCGCGCTGCCGACCCTTTAAAAACCTTCTAAGTCCCCTTTTGAAGAACCCCATACTGTAGGCGTTTGGGAAAACCGAAGCAGGGAGATCATTCCACAACCTAAGCGTACGCGGAAGAAAGCCTCTACTAGATCTCACCGTGCTCGAGCGCTCAGGACGCAACGTATGAGGATGAACACCCTGTCTATGGCGAGCGGTGCGATGATAGAATGTAGCCGTAGGCATCATATCAAACAATTCTTCAGAGCACAAACCGTTGTACAGGCGGTAGAACACACACAGAGAAGCAAAGTCTCTCCTGTCACTAAGAGGTTCCACACCACCTGCAAGTATGGGGTCTAAACGTATTTGAGATTGTCAAAATAAATGTATTTGTAGTAATCGAATGAAATTTAAAACAATAGTGGCAAGAATATAGGTAGGTAGGTATCGAATACCACAGGATCAAACCAAGATTTTTAGGTAGTCTTAAAACCAGGTTAATCACACTCACAGAGAGATGAGGCCTGGGGGAATTCAGATAGGTAACTGTTTTGTTGGCGAATGCCAAATCAAATAATGCTCTAGAGGTAATCTAGAAAGATTGACGTCGCCCCAATATGTATACATTTACATACATATAGTCACGCCTTTATCCCCGAAGGGGTAGGCAAAATGTATTGGGGTGGCGACATTTTGTACTCTTACTCGTCACAACACGGGACCCCGTCGCCACACGGGGCTGGCAAGATGTATAAGGTAACAATTATCTCAACAGCTCTCAATATGCCAACCGACAGTTTTGCGGTTTAAAGCAATGCACGGTGGTTCCGCCAATAGGTCATAAATGTTAAAATTTCATAATCAATACCCCTAATTTAATTATCCATAATGTTTTACCGATAGACAAGCTACCCTAAAATACAAATATGTCACCCATTTTACTTGATTATCACTTATTTCTCGACCTCTCTGAAGTGGACACATCATTACGTTGCGCTGACCTTATCAGTAACTCATTAGCACTACTGTATTGTGTAACTGAATTTTCAGAACTGCATTATTTTTGAGGGGTGTTTGTGAAATGGATTTCCAAGATCAAGGTATGTTATTACTAATTAGCTATATTTTTTAGTTTTTTTTTACTAATTATGACGTATTTTTACGTGCTACGCCACACAGTATTTCTACCAAACTTGTATGTTATAGTTGACTTCACATAGACCTACAAAAAGTTTCAACCATAATCGAATACTCTCACATATCTTATATTAAAGATCGAACTGTCTACTTTGAAAATATAATAGGTTTTTCTGCGCCCTTTTGCATCTTTAGTATCTATATAGGCTCTACGACTGCGTAGGCTTGTCTACGAAACACATGTTAATTATTAATGTTTTTTTTTCAGGAACTTTGATTAAATGTTCTTTCTCAAGGATGCATTTAATTTGAGATTTGGTCTGCTATAGCCACAACTATTCCTCAAAAACATCAACACGTGTTGGTTACTATTATAGCTTACTGGAAGAGGCCGAAACTGTAGAAATTAGGAACTTATATAGTAAAATACTCAATTTATGTTGAAGTCTTGATAGATTTTGGAAAGTTGGCTCAAGTAGTAAATTTTTTTTTTGCAAAAGTACTCAAATTGTTCAAATTAAATTGAATGTGTTTAATTAGTAAAGGGTAATGAGAAGTGCATTCAAAAAAAAAGCGAACCAGCCCGGGCCATCTTGCGAACGCGGACGTCCCAGGAAAGATTTTTCAAATTTGTCTAAGCGTTCGAAACGTAGAAGTTTGGCAGAATTATCACAAGTAGATGACTCTGCTGTGAATTCACTAATCAATACTAGCTCAAAACTGAATATAAATTCGAATAATTTTTATGAATATTCATTGGAAACCGCTCGACTTTTAATTCAAGTATATTCGTGGTATAATCTCCCAGCTTCCGTTCACTAAGTCCTCATCCATGGTAATGAAGTAGCACAGTATGCTTTATTATTTATTACGGAATCATCCGAAGAGCCAGCAGAATCTAACAACAAAAATTATAAGGCTTTCAGACGGGATCACACAAGAAAAATGTCATGAGTAGGTACTTACGTATACGGACTTATTTAACAGACTTTTACTTAGCACAGACCAATTCATTACTGGTTTTCGGAAACAACCCCGTAAGAAAAAGAGCGTTATGTCGAGGTAGGTTTTAGATTTATAAAGAATTTAGTTTAAATTGAAATTAGGTTTGTTGTTGTAGTGATTTAGCTTAGTTGAGGTTATGATTATGTTTGTAAATATAATTTTTTTTTTCTATATATAAAAGACAAGAAAACCAAAACTACAATTTGTAGTTTTAGTTATCTTGTCTTTAATATATAAAAAAATATTATATTTTACGAAAATCCCTTCACGAACGGCGTTGATATCATATTCAGATATATTTCCGAACGAGGGAGAATAAATCTCAAATTGAGTATTAAATTTTTTATTGAGCAGTACTTATTGTACAGTTTACTGTATAAAATTATGTAAATAAAGCATTAATGTACATTCGTGAAGTATTTTTTTATTATTTGCCCTCAGAAAAAATCCCATTCAACAAATTTGATAAAGTAAGGTATTAATGACCGCGCTTGTTCGGCGCTTGGACCACCGTGCAATGGCCTACTAAGGGATAAAATATAGGTTTGAACTTAAATAAAAGTTCGGGACTTTGAATATTTTCCAAATAATATTAAAGTACAATTACTCCAATAGCTTTTAAATTAAAGGTATGAGTCCGAACTCGACGACCGCAAGCAGCTTTGCTGTTGCGTTGGTAAGGCGACAGTGCCGCGCAATAGTGAGTGCAGTCGCGACGCTGCTGCCGAGTCCGGAATGTATTCTAATACAAATTTATACAGAACGTATGGGGACTAGTGGTGCTGGTGCGGCACTGCAGCGGCCGCAGAGCTGCTTGCGGTCGAGTTCGGACTCATACCTTGAAGATATGATAGAGAGAGAGTAGCTGATGGAAAGCTTGAAGCGACGTACATAAGATGATTTAAAACACATACCGGTATCAATACCGCCTGCGCGGTTGTAATTGGGCTCAAAGCTTTGTATAAAAGGATTGTCCTCACCCAACACGTTGATTAGGTCTTGTCTGTGAACAAACGCGTATCTATCTTACTAATCTTACTAATATTATAAATGCGAAAGTTTGTGAGTGTGGATGTGTGGATGTTTGTTACTCTTTCACGCTCAAACGGCTGAAAGGAACGGGCTGAAATTTGGTCATATGGTCGGGCTGGAAATAGATTATAGTCTGGAATAACACATAGGTTACTTTTTATCCCTGGAATAAGTTCACACGGGAAGCGGTAACCGAAACAAATTTAACGCGGGTGAAGCTGCGGGCATCAGCTAGTATTTATATATTTTTGCGGGAATAAATACGCTACAAGTATGTTTTAGAAGTGAAAACTTCGCGATTTTATGTACAAAAGTGCCTAAAGCACCCTTTAGGCACTTTTGTACATAAAATCGCGATACTGATACGTTCATCGACACCTCGTAAACCTTTTCCACCACGTAACGCCTGATTTCATTAGATATGTAAGAAAATTTTCAGGCGGCTTGAAAATTTTCAACAGTGGGCAGTCACAACCTGCGCCTGTCTATCTCAACACGGCAATTCGGCTCACCACCTATTACGTGGGACAAATTCTAAAAACGTGAAATGTCGGAATATAATATGCCTCTGCCTACCCCTTCAGGGATAAAGGCATGACCATATGTATGTTTGTAAGAAAATTGCTTCAAGATTATAGTTCAACCTACTTTGGAAAAATGTGAAGATGCCGGAGGTGGGCATCTGCGACATAGTTATATAACTAATGCAGTTATTTTCGTACACAGTAACAATGTATCTTGTTTTTGATTCCAATAAAGTATTATTGTTATAATAGATACTAGTCTTAGGCATAATAATAGATCGCGACCGAATAGCTAATTTTGTACTTTACAAAATTAGCATAAGTAGATATTAAAAAAAATTGAATTTGGTTTTGGAACTTTTATCTAGTTACGGAAAATGGTATTGTATTATTTCTTACCTTAAAGTACGTACTAGAAACGGCAAAACACCTCCGAGTCGGTCGACGTTGTAAAAATCTAATTCACCGTCGATAAAGGTTCGAGCTGGTATATGAGGGGGCGCTTGTCTGAAAGATGACAATTTATTAAGATCTGACATTAAGTGAGTTCTCATATTTGTTTTTTTTATACCACTTAGGTAGCAGACAAGCATACAGCTCACCAGAAGGACTGGTGGTAACACTGGTAACCATAGCTTATTATTGTAGTTTGCAAAACCGTAGGCGATACACTTGCGCTGCCGACCCTGTCAAAACAGCTAGGACAACTTTTGAAGAACCTTTTTATACTACAAACGAGGCAGACAAGCTTACGGCCCTGTTAACTACTTTCCAGTAGTTACGGTAGTTTATGGACATTTTTTTTTATATTCAGCACGCCAAATTGACGTCGCCACCAGCCTGATGGAAAGCCGTGGCGCATCTAGCGATTGAGGGCCACTTCTGACAGTGGTCCTCAAGTTGACGGTCCTGTGATGTGCCTCTTCACGCAATACCAGAGCCACACACGCGCTGCTGACCCAGGCGCAGGTTGTTACGACTCACTGTTGAAATTTTTCAAGCCGCCCATGAGGCATTCAACTTGGCTTGACGACTGTCATATCACTGACAACCAGGTCCAACGACTTAACGTTCTTGACAAAAGACTGCACCGCTCGCAAATGTCGCAAAGTGGTCGCATGGCCCATCCATGGACCAGCCATAATTAATATTTTTTACTGCTGTCATAGTTATCGTGGACTAAATTCTGTAAACGATCACTGTAGTAAGCAACTTTCACTAAGGCCAGCCCTTGGATGGGTGACCATTCATGTGACCACTTTGTGACAATTGTTTGAGCGTTTCCGTGCTTCGGAAGGCACAATAAGCCGTTGGTCCCGGTTGCCAGTAAAATGGAAGTCGTTAGGCCAAGTAGACGGCCTTTTTAGGCGGCTTGAAAATTTTCAACAGCGGGCAGTCACAACCTGCGCCTGTCCATCTCAACACGGCAATACGGCTCACCACCTATTTCGTGGGACAAATTCTATAAGGGTGAAACGTGGGCATATTTAACATGCCTCTGCCTACCCCTTCGGGGATAAAGGCGTGACCGTATGTGATCGTTAACAGAATCGTCAGTGGGGCTACGAGTGCTTCGAAAGAGCCACACACAGTGTCCACCTGATATAAAATCACCGTAGCCTTCATACACTCACTGCCGTTCCTCCATCAGCTACAGGTATACCCCTGGTGGTTCTCACCGGTTTCATTAAAGACTTATACAGTGATGATAGCTTTCGAAGTGGATGGGTGAACGAATCGGCACTTAATTCCATCGCATACATCTCGGGAGCTGGAAATCTATTTTTTTTAAACTACTAAGGAGGTAGACAAGCTTACGGCCCCTGCGATCGCCGTAGCTATGAACGTTTGCAACACCAGAGGCGCTACACCTGCGCTGCCGACCCAGAAAGAACCTTCTAAGACCCCTATTAAGAGACATACTAGCATGAACTTGAAAGCCTCATTCAATCATCAAGCATTTTTGTGTGACAATCATAAACTCGGCGAATGTTCTGAAGAGCTCTTCAACCTGATCCCTCCCTCTCCTTTCCGATCCCGAACAACGCGTGCCGGGCAGAGATGCCACTCACACACAGTGGAGAGAATCGTCGCCAGAACTGAGCGTTTCAAAAGATCGTTCCTCTATCGAACTGTAAAAACATGGAACGACCTGCCCGCACACGTTTTTCCCTCATCTTACAATCCCGGGTTCTTTAAGAGGAGCGTGAAGAGGCACATCACAGGGCCGCCAACTTGACGCCTTTCCATCAGGATGGTGGCGACGTCAATTTGGCGTGCTGAATATTAAAAAAAAAAAGAAATATAACGTAATGTGCAAAAACCTTACGGGTTCCCAATGGGATTTTCACTCCACAGCTTCAGCACAGCAGTCAGCAGTCTCGAATGGCAACACCACGATATGGCTGGCGAGTTCCGGGATATGTTGAAGAGCCTCTGAAATAATCCCTCCTGACACTTTTTATGGCTATAGTTTTAATTGGTTATAGTTGCAATGGTATTATTTGTTTCCCCGAAAATAGGGAAAACACTGAATCGCGGGGTTATTTTCTGGTAGAGCATGAACTCAAGAAGTAGGTACTAGGAACTCATAAATGGAGTAGGTACATCATAACGGCATTGCTAATAATCTCATTAGGTTAACATTAAAATCAATTAAATAAGTAAAACCTCTTTAGTTTAGATTCTATTTTATATGATAGTTGTTAACATTTTTATTTTATGAGACTTAAAAAAGGAGGTTCTCAATACGATTATACTCTGTAAAATATAGCTTGATTTCTGTGACAGTTATATTAACGTAAAGAAAATTGACTTTTATTTCAAAGGCAAAGAGTTGTTATTTACAGTTTGCACCTCTGTGTTCTCACTCTCTGCATTTCAACCACAAAAGCTTTATGCCGTTGACATAAAGTCTATTCTTGTTTACGTTTGTGGAACTGTCACAGAGATCAAGCTATATTTTACAGAGTATAGTATTATTTAAATTTGGAAGTCTTTAAACTGGAAATTTATTTTTGGAAGCCTTTAAACTTGAAGAAATGGTTTATCGCGTTCTAGGATGTACGCAATGTCGTGTTATACGTGGGACCAACAAATCTACTGAAATCGCATCTGTCTGCCCCGTTGCAATATAGCCGTGAATGTATGTATGTATTTATAGATAAATACCATGTCAAGAATGCAATTATCCATGATGTATCTCCGGAACTTCTCCATAAATATCTTTCTGGTGGACGGCACCATGTTGCTGCCATCAGAGTTGTCCAAGAGCATCAGGAGGAACTCCAACTTGAAACAAGGACAATAATTTTAATATAAAAAGTCGGACAAGAGAGAATTGGACTCGCTCATTGAGGGTTCCGTACACAATTCTCAGTACAAAGTAGTTCAAGCATCGAAACTTGTAGTTTTTGATTATGTAATTAAAGGTTTTTTTCTGATTTAATTGCAAATTGTAGAGTTTTTAGATTTCTCCTATACATGTGGTATATGACTATATTATTTGCCAAATTTCATAGTTCTAGGTCAGCGGAAATTACCCTATTAATTTTGATTCCTTTGAGAGAGTCCAAATTTAAGTTAATTTCCGACCTAAACGGTCGTAGCTTTTATCTGTGTTAATATAGAAGTTTGTGTGTAATAATTGAATCATATATTGCAGAAAGGGTCTTAGTCACATTTTAATTAGTTTTGGGAAATGAGTAAAAAAAGATATTTTTTTTCTGGAAGCAGTTTTAAATGCAAACTGCAAACTTTGTGCTCTCCTAGAATACTCGATATTGCATTGACTAATATCGTTTTTGGACAAAACGCTCGATTTACCTTCGATTAACGTTTCATAGAACAAAGTTTAGTTTATGAGAAACTAGCTGATGCGCGCGGCTTCGCCCGCGTGAAATTTGGTCCCCGTTCTCGCTTCCCGTGGGAACATTTTCCCGGGATAAAAAGTAGCCTATGTGTTATTCCGGACTATACTCTTTCCCTGTACCAAATTTCAACCAGATCCATTCAGTCGTTAGAGAGTGATTGAGTAACAAACATCCAAACATCTAAACATCCAAACATCTTCACAAACTTTCACATTTATAATATTAGTAGGATTTGGACTCATGTCTTTTCTGCAATATGCGATTCAATTACATTTTGATGTTAATTTCAATTCGATACCCTCACGCGTTCACCAAGATAAAAGGTCTTGACAGACAGACGGGGGGACAGTTGGACAACATAGCGATCCTAATCTCCCTACTTTCCGAAAAAAGATATAAAATTTGGAACGACTTCCTAGCGCACATATTTCCCTTCTCTTAGGTACAACTCCGAGTGCTTCAAGCGGAGCGTGGAAAGACACATCATGACTTACTTGACCTAAGGTACTATGTCCCCTGGATGGGGCAGAGGGCGTCCACAGTGATTCTCCATCTCGTTCGGTCTTAGGCTTCACGTTTCATCTCACTCCAGGTCTTTCCGACGTTCTTCGCCTCTTCCGCCACAGTGCGCTTCCAGGTTTGTTTGGGACGGCCACGCTTGCGTTTTCCTTGAGGATTCCAATCCATCGCCTGTTTTGGTATGTGATTGGAATCTCTTCGGAGAGTGTGACCAATCCACTTCCACTTACGGCGCTTTACCTGTTCGGGGATTGGATATTCAAGGCAGCGCTCCAAGAGTTCTTCGTTGGAGATTTTCTCCGGCCAGCGAATACCGAGAATTTGTCGTAGGCAGGTGTCGATAAAGACCTGGAGCTGGCGCGAGATGACTTTGGTTACCTTCCACGTTTCACACCCATATAGCAGGACGGATTTCGGAAAGACACATCATAGGGCTGCCAATTTAAGGGTTCCTATCTCTAGTCTTGTATACGGTGAGAGTGCCCCATCAATCTTCCCAAAATTAATATTACAAAAATTGGATACAGCGCCCTCTCGTACACAAACACGCAAGTCACGCATCGTTTAAGCACAAACGCTAAACGTTGCGTGACTTGCGTTGTTCCAAGGCATACTGACTTGACACTAGGGCGCAAAAAATTAATGCCGAGAGAAACTCGATTACCCAGTTAGAAATAACAATATGAGGCTAGCTGACTCTAGCAATTTTTTAGGAGAGAGAGAGAGTGAGAGATTGGATAAGGACTGTTTTCTGTTACTGTAATTGATGAAAAATGATGATTATAACTCCATTGTAAATTTTACTTTTTTCTAATTTTGATTTCCGTTGAAAAGGTTTGTGAGCCATTTTTAAAAGATAGACATAAAGCTCTCACGTGATGGCTTTGGCTGATTAGAACTTTTTAAGAGAAACAATTTCGGTGTACCTACATATTATTGTTTGTAGGACCCAATAAAAATAAGTGAGTAATACGGTGTACACAACATAGTACGAGTATATTGTCAATCCTACTATCCTACTTCCTACTAATATTATAAATGTGAAAGTTTGTGAAAATGTTTGGATGTTTGGATGTTTGTTACTCAATCACGCTCTAAAGGCTGAATGGATCTGGCTGAAATTTAGTACAGGGTTAGAGTATAGTCTGGAATAACACATAGGCTACTTTTTATTTCGAGAAAATGTTCCCACGGTAAGCGGGATCGGGAACCAAATTTCACGCGGGCGAAGCCGCGCGCATCAGCTAGTTAGGTATAAAAATCAGTCTCACAAGCATTATTTGTACTAAAACCAGTCTATTTTCAAGGAAACACCAATTACGGGAGCAATTGGACAGTTATTTACATAACTTTTGCCGCCGGAATATTCCGCCATGTTGGTAAACATGCCTTGACCCGACCGTGAAAGTGTAGCATCGCTATTTTGTGAGAGAAATTTTGAAAGTTGCATAAACTGAACTTGCTGTAACAAAGAACTTGGCTTTATAATCAGCGCGCAATGAAAATAGGCCGGAACCTTGTCAAAGATAAAATGGAAAACAACAGTTTTAGAGTAGCGTTAGCGACATGTTCTAAATCGCTTCCACAGGAGTCGCAACACGCATCGGGTGTGGTGGTTGTCTGTCGAGGCAGACGCACGTCTTCCGGTGCCCGTGTCGTGGAGAAACATAACAATTTTAAAGTTTCCGCGCGTCCTTCCGTCTCTCCAACCTTAGTTTCACTGATCAGGAACAGATTTGAATGTCTCTGTTGTATTATGTAAGGATTGCTTTTTCAAAATGTTCCCAAATATAACTAAGACGCGTCTCAGAAGCCATTTGTCACTGTTATACTGTGTTTTGGAGTTCATTTTAACTCACTCCGTATCTGGAGACGTTCCAAAAGAGCTTCAGTGTTGTTATTACCTAGGTAGGTACTATATAATTCCCTTCAGGTTTTATGTCATGAATAATTTTTCTGTATATTGTGTGATTCTGTATACACTGTAGGTTATTTTTAGGGTTCCGTACCGTACCTAATGTAATAACGGAAACTTATTTCTGAAACTTCATTTTCCGTCTTTCTTTAAGATCTACTATGGTCTATCTGTCTGTCACCAAGCTGTATTTCAAGGACGGTGATAGCTAGACAGTTGAAATTTTCACAGATGATGTATTTCTGTTGCCGCTATACCTAACAACAAAGTAAAACAGCATAAAATTGATATTTAAGGGGGCTCACGAGCTACAAACGTGATTTATTGCCGTTTTTTAGGGTTTCGTAGCCAAATGGCAAAAACGGAACCCTTATAGATTCGTCATGTCCGTCTGTCTGTCTGTCCGTCCGTGTGTCACAGCCACTTTTCTCCGAAACAATAAGGCCTATGCTATTGAAACTCGGTAACTAGATGTATTCTGTGAACCGCATTAAGATTCTTATATAAAACTAGAAAAAAAGCAAAAAATTTTGGCGGTCCCCGTACTCAGAACTAAAACTTAATTTTTTTTTTTCATCAAACCCATACGTGTGGGGTATCTATGGATAGGTCTTTAAAAATGCTAGTGAGGTTCCTGAAATCATTTTTTTCTAAAGTGAATAGTTTGCGCAAGAGACAGTTACAAAGTGGAAAAATGTGTGTCCCCCCCCCTCTAACTTCTAAACTAAGAGAATGATAAATCTAAAAAAAATATATGATGCAGGTACATTGCCGTAAAAACTACCAACGAAAATTGGTTTGAACGAGATAGAGCTGGTAGTTTCTTTTTAATACGTCATAAACCGCAATTTTCGGTTAGAAAAATCACTAGTACCTACTGCGAACATGTTAAAACATCAATCAGAGTTACAACGAACTATAAGAACTTTTATATTATGTTACTTGCTGCTACGAAACCCTTCATGGGTAAGTCCAACTCGCACTTGGCTGGTTTTTTTGTACCTACCAAACTATTCGTGCGAGAGGCGAACTCCACAATATAAATCCTAAGGCTTCAATATTTATGTGGTTCCATAAAATAATTACCTAAGTACTGTTAGGTTAAGGTTATTGTATGATCCCGTTTACAGTTATAAATAATTATGTAATACCTTATTTAACTTATGATAATATTATTTAAATCAATTAGGCAAATATTGTGTTTATTTTACTAAATCAATTGTTATATTGTCACATTCATTGTGTTAGGTTAAAGTTATTGTATGATCCCGTTTACAGTTATAAATAATTATATAATACCATATTTAACTTATGATAATATTATTTAAACTAATTAGGCAATATTGTGTTTATTTTACTAAATCAATTGTTATATTGTCACATTCATTGTAAGTCACTAATTTGATCATGCCCCCACCGCTTATAACACGTGTGCTATTTTTTCCTGCTGAGCGGTGTCAAAAGGTGTGGCATTCGTTGTTCAACGCTCAATAAAGTAGCAGTATAAGCAGTGATACAGTTGAAGTGTAAAATCAAGGAAATAAAACTAAGTTTGAAGTTACAAGTGCCCGTATTTATTTCAACCTGACCTAAGTCCTTTTAGGTCAGAAGTGGGATCGTAAGAAGACATAACGTTTTCTTATCACGCTCACGGATCAGAAAATGTAAGTATATTATCAGTATTTCCCTTTTCTATATTTTCCGTTGTGAACATACGATATATTTAAAACTGTAGGTAGCACGTGGTTTGTAAAATTCGAAATAAAGATCAAATAGCTAGCTAGAACTGAATATGTGTCTGTTCATCGTCATAATTCTACCTACGTACCTGTTTTCTCGATGCCGGAATAATTTATAAAATAAATTAACCATTTAATTTGATTTTTTTTTTCTCTCTGTTGAAAATTGACGGTTAATTACAAAACCATGCTTCTTAAAACATTACGGAACTCCCAGAGGATAGTAGTCGTATGCTTATTACTGTGGTGCCCAGAAGGCTGATAAAATAGGTAATTATGCCACGGATAATATTCAACAATTAACTAAAAGTACCCACCCAATATTTCTTTTTGTATATTTTATCTACCGATTGCTCTAATAAAATCATTAATTAACAACTATAGAAAGGTCAAAGTATTAGTAAAGTACTTATACTCGCCACTAATAAAAAGGTATAAAAATCCAATGGTTGGTATTGGAGTTGTGATTTTATGATGTAACTACAGAATTTAATCACAGCTGGTATGCTAAACTACCTTTTTACTTGGATCTAACTAACAAAGCGACTATCTTTACGTTGTAACTCTGACGGGGTAGTCAGAGAGGGAAGATCGTCATTCTTCGTGATTTATGCATACTTGTTTCTCTTCCTGCAGATGAACCAATGGCTTCAGGGGTGCACATTTGGGTACCCGAGTAATGAAAGATTTAATTAATATAAAATTATTTAAGATTTTTTTGAAAATCTTTGTGAGAAATAACATCGAAATCAACTACTATGCTGACATATAGTTTAGAAATTCTTATTGTGTATTTAATTGTGTCTGATTATTAAGGAAGGATTGGAAATAATTTGTTTAAATGCCAAATATTATGAGTGTATGATAATGCAGTCGGTGTATTTGTAGGATATACAGTAAGCTCGTTTTGAAAGTTTCAGATCACGGTATGATGGATGACAATGATGAAAGTACCCGAGGTAATGGGTCTGATGGAAATACCCGAGGTAATGGGTCTGATGGAAATACCCGAGGTAATGGGTATAATGGAAATGCCCGAGGTAATGGGCCTGATGAAAATACCCTAGGTAATGGGTTTGATAGGAATGCCCGAGGTAATGGGCCTAAAGGAATGGAAGCCCGAGGTCTAGGGCAAGAGAGAGTCGGAGATGTGACTAGTCGAGGGGAAGGGCTGGCACATACATCGAAAACAATACCCGAGGTAATGGGTTATACAAATGTTTCACGATTTGAAAAGAATGTACACCGCTCGAGGCAAGAGCATGTACTTCTTAGTTCAGATGGTAATGAAGACACTAACAAAAGGAGAGGAAAACGGAAGGATGCCGGTTCGAAAGGGTTATCGCGTTCGAGGAGGAAGAGGCGTTGCTATTCTACATGATCTGATTCGTCAGATGAGTCACCAACATCACCAAAACGGGCCAGGTCAAGACAGCTGAAGTCGGATAGCAGGTTAATGGAAAAGTTTCTTACTATTCTAGATAAGGTTAAGGGATCTGATAAGCCTAAGTTAACGTTTAACACTAATGTAATACCGGAGTTTGACCCTTTGTTGAAAAATCAAAATATTTTGACATGGATAACCAAAGTCGAAGAATGTGCAGAAATTTATGGCTGGGAGGAGACTGAGATTATCCATTACGCGTTGCCAAAATTAACCGGTGTAGCTAAAACGTGGTATCAGGGTCTTACTACGATTTTACACAAGTGGTCGGAGTGGAAAAGAAAACTTATAGAGTCTTTTCCATGTAGGGAGGATTACGCAGAGCTATTAACTGAAATGTTAGCCAAGAGAGCGAAATACGGGGAATCTTTAGAACATTATTACTATTCTAAGATTAACTTATTAAATAGATGTAACATCCACGGTAGGCAGGCAGTAGACTGCCTCTTGTATGGAGTAGAGGATCGGGCGGTGAAAGTTGGAGCTCAGGCTGCTCAATTTCGTGAACCAGAACAGGTATTAAAATATTTTAGAACTGTTAAGAGCGGTCATAGCAGAGAAGCCTTGGACACTTCACGCAAACCATACGATCGAAGGTTCAGTAACACCCCACACCGCCCAGGTTCATCTAGACCAGGTACAGGTATTATTAATTCTAGTATAAAGTGTTTCAATTGCAACGAGATTGGTCACCCAAGCTTTAAATGTGAGAAAGCACCCGTAAAGTGCACAATCTGCGAGCGCATGGGTCACCAATCCTCTAATTGTATTAGGAATAGAACTACAAACGAACCTGATAAAACCAAGGGTCCCGATGCAGCAAACAAGCAGAAGCAGGTATCCGAGCTATCCGCTGAGGATACCGGTATCAACAAGTACGTACTGGACATCAAAGTAAACGGTATTACTACATCATGTTATGTCGACCTAGGGAGTCAATGCTCTCTTGTCAAGGTAAGCACTGCCAAGTCTCTCAATCTTCAAATTACTACGCGTCCGGGCTTACCTGTCCTCAGAGGCATAGGTGGTAGCCTGGTAAATCCAATAGGAGTTGCTCTAGCTACCATTGAAATTCAAGGCCTATCGGAAACTATTGATGTATACGTCGTGGAGGATTACGTCCTGGTTTACCCCGTTTTGTTAGGCCATTCCTTTACGGAGAGGCCGGACATTTTAATAATCAAAACTCCTAATGAGATTAGTTTTCGAAGAATGCCTCCAAGCAAAATAAATTTATTAGCCTTAGCAGATGCCGTAATTCCTGGAAATACTCTACAAGCAGTACAAATCACCATCAACTCGCCGATTGACTGTGATGCTTACGTGAGTGGGTCGTTAAGAGGACCTGAAGGTAAGGAGTACTACATACTCCCCGGACAATATGAGATTAACGAGGGACGTGGCGCAATTCTAATTTACAATGTGACAACGAATCCTATGGCAATCGCTAAAGGTACATTGCTGACACGTTCTCTGCAGAGAAACTCTATTCCATCTGATAAAACTTTGAACTCTTTCGGTGTTCTGTTCAATGATGATGACATGGAGCAATGTGTAAATTATAGCCCTAGCTTAAACAAGAGTCAATGTGACGAATTGCGCGATTTACTTGCAAAGTATGCTAAGTGCTTTTCTAGCGGGTTGCACGACTTAGGTTATACGTCAGTTGGCGAAATGAAAATCGAACTTGACAACGCAGATCCTGTGGTTTATCGTCCGTATCGCATGTCGCACACAGAGAGGACACTGGTAAGGAACATGGTTCAAGAGATGCTGGACAGTGACATTATTAGAGAGTCCTCGTCACCCTATGCAAGTCCCATTGTTATGGTTCAGAAAAAAACTGGTGACAAACGTTTGTGCATCGACTACAGAGCCCTGAACAGAAAGACTAAGAAGGACCATTATCCGATGCCGCGTGTGGAAGATCAACTAGATCGACTTGCCGGAAACTCCATGTTTACGTCATTGGACCTGGCTTCTGGGTATTACCAGATCCCAATATCTGAAGAATCACGTTCTAAGACCGCCTTTGTAACACCCGATGGCCAATACGAGTACAACCGAATGCCTTTTGGATTAGTCAACGCGCCTTCTGTTTTCCAACGCACGATAAACAAAATTCTTATGGAAGCAAAAGTTAAGTATGCAATTGTATATATGGACGATATACTCATCCCATCTAAAGACTTTGGTGAAGGTATTAGACGATTGGAAGAGGTACTGCAACTTCTCAAACAAGGTGGGTTAACTTTAAAATTAAGTAAATGTAACTTTTTCCTAGACTCCATAGATTTTCTCGGATTTGATGTGAGCGCCAACGGTATTAAGCCTGGCAATAGAAAGATCGAGGCAGTTTCCAAGTTTCCAAGACCTTCAAATCAGCACGAGGTAAGACAATTCCTCGGTCTTTCTGGCTTCTTTAGGCGTTTCGTGAAAGGCTATTCTATAATCACTGCACCACTGACAGACCTGCTGAAGAAAAATTCGATATGGGTTTGGAGTGACGAACAAGAGCAAGCATTTACAAAGGTAAAGGAGTTACTCATAAGCCGTCCAGTGCTTGCCTTATACGACCCTAAAGCAGAAACGGAGCTACATACGGATGCTTGTAAAGATGGCTTGGCTGGTATACTACTTCAGCGAAACGAAAATGGAGCACTGCAGCCTGTATCGTACTTTAGCCGAAAAACGACTATTGATGAGAAGAAAATGCACTCATACGAACTCGAGACACTGGCGGTAATTACGTCATTAAACCGTTTTAGAGTGTACCTAATAGGTATACCGTTTAAAGTTCTAACGGACTGCAACGCACTCAGATCAACACTAACAAAACGAGATCTCATACCGCGTATTTCGCGCTGGTGGGTACAACTCCAAGAGTATGACTGTGTCATAGAATATCGTCCCGGAACTCGTATGACGCACGCAGATGCGCTTAGCCGAAACCCCGTGGACAGCGAAATGACAAGTGAAGAACATGTCCTAGACGTCTTACAAATTCAGGAAAGTGATCAGGACTGGATCTCAACAGTGCAGTCCGCTGATGAGGAAATTAAGAAAATAAAAGAAATTCTGTTAGACTCTGCCACCGTCGAAGCCATTGATATACACAAAAACTATAAATTAAAGAATGACAGAGTTTTCCGTATCATAGGTGATGAGATAAAATGGCTCGTGCCACGAGGCGTCCGATGGCAAATTCTGAAAATGAATCACGACGACGTTGGCCACTGTGGATTCGAGAAAACGCTACACCGCATAAAAGAACATTACTGGTTTAAAAAAATGAGAAGGTTCGTAAAAAAATATGTTTCTTCCTATTTAGAGTGTGCTCACCATAAGATGCCAGGTGGTAAACGCGAGGGTGAGCTACACCCCATAGAGAAGGTTAGTGTACCCTTCCATACTATTCATGCGGACCATTTAGGACCCTTCGTGAAAAGCAAGAAGGGAAATTGCTATTTGCTGATATTGGTGGACGGATTTACCAAATATGTGAGCATTAATCCGGTCAAGAATACAAAGTCCCTAACATCAGTAAAGGTAATGAAACAATACATAAGTTGTTTTGGTGTTCCCATTCGTCTGATTACTGACAAAGGCACAAGCTTTACAAGTAAAATGTTCCAGGACTTTGTCAACTCCTATGGCATAAAGCATATCCAAAATGCCGTTGCCACACCTAGGGCAAACGGTCAAGTAGAGAGGTTTAACAGGACCATATTGGACGCTTTATCAACCTCTAGCCATGGTGGCGATGACAAATCGTGGGATGACCACATCTCGGATATACAAGTTGGTATTAACACAACAAGGCACAAAACCACTAACAAAAGTCCCTCTGAACTTTTGTTCGGCTTCAATATAATCAGTAGAACAGAAGGTAAGTTAAGCGAAATTATCAGTGAAACCCTTAATCGGACCCCGGTCGAAGAACTGCATGAGGTACGACAAGATGCAGGAGAGAAGATTAAAATGCAACAGGTAAGAGACAGTGCTCGTTATAACAGTCGTAGGAAAGCATCGACACCATACAACGAAGGGGACTTGGTGCGCGTGGAGAGGCAGATGCCTAATGACGGTAAGTCGCAGAAACTTACTGTAAAATACCAAGGTCCCTACCGCATAGTAAAAATACTCCCAAACGACAGATTTTTGATAAAGGATACCCCTCTTACTCGCAAACATGGTAGAAAATATGAAGCAGTGGTTGCCATAGATAAAATCCAGCCCTGGATGAATTTTGATAGAGATTTTGTTTCTGATTCATCTCAAAATGATTCGGCTAGCGAAAATGAGCAATAGAGGTCTTTCGTTTAATAATTATCAGCATGCTCATGAATAATAATAATAAATAGGCCATGTTAAGCGTACTAACTATATTTCATAGGTACCTATGCATGCATAATCTTAGTACATAGAAAACATTTGTAAATATGATGATTAGTATCAAAACAAGTCACATGAAGTAATAATTTATATTGTCTTATGATCACATTTTATGATTTAAAAAAAAAATGTAAGTAATTATAAGAAATTTAGACTAGTCACAAAGTTATAAGGTATTCATTCTCATAATTACACATTGCTTATGAATTAAATAAAATTCCTTGTTTTTAATCTATTAAGTAAATAGATCATGCCTGAATATACTTAAGAATAATCAAATTATATAAATCTTTTCCTTTGAGAAGCGAAGGGACTCGCTTGAAACAGGATGGCCGAGCTGTTAGGTTAAGGTTATTGTATGATCCCGTTTACAGTTATAAATAATTATGTAATACCTTATTTAACTTATGATAATATTATTTAAATCAATTAGGCAAATATTGTGTTTATTTTACTAAATCAATTGTTATATTGTCACATTCATTGTGTTAGGTTAAAGTTATTGTATGATCCCGTTTACAGTTATAAATAATTATATAATACCATATTTAACTTATGATAATATTATTTAAACTAATTAGGCAATATTGTGTTTATTTTACTAAATCAATTGTTATATTGTCACATTCATTGTAAGTCACTAATTTGATCATGCCCCCACCGCTTATAACACGTGTGCTATTTTTTCCTGCTGAGCGGTGTCAAAAGGTGTGGCATTCGTTGTTCAACGCTCAATAAAGTAGCAGTATAAGCAGTGATACAGTTGAAGTGTAAAATCAAGGAAATAAAACTAAGTTTGAAGTTACAAGTGCCCGTATTTATTTCAACCTGACCTAAGTCCTTTTAGTACATCAGAATAATATGTACCAGAATGTATCAAATATTGAAAATCGCTACTAAAATATGAATGGAAACGTATTAAATATTGAACATAAATCAAGTTAATACGGTGACTAAGTTTCAAACTAATTTTCGTTTCAAAACTGTCCGTGTCCGTTTGTAAGACTAATTTAAAAGTTTCGACAAAATAATACCCAGTTAAGACATCTACTTCTAAAGTACTTTAGCGAACTTCAAAACTGCTTAAATTGTTGATTTCCTTTTAGAAACTCGTAATGAACTCGAGTCGTGGTAGGTATCTTACTAAGTTGGTTCGATTGTTTGAAAGATATATCTTTCTTTCTGAAGTATTGGCATTTTTAACTAGCTACCTTTTTTTTTTAAATTACCCTGGCATTAGGGGCTCTGAATCCAGTAGCCAATAAACGATTTTAAAATAAATCTCCTTCACAAAAAGTTATCAAAAGTTATATACTCCTACCAGTATCGTAGCAAGTCGGAAGACACAGTCTCTGATCATATAATATAAAATGTAAGTACGGCTTCTTTTTTTTTAACGTGAGGGAACATCCATCATGGATGCTATGCCGAACTCCTACCGACTAAAAACCGTACGCCCAACAGCCCACGGTTGGGAGCCCCGTGTAAGCCCTCGGAAAGATGTCCCAGGACTCCCAACAGACCTACGGCCACCACTGCGGCCTCACACAGGGGGCGGTTCGGGTGTTATCCCGCGTCTTTGGGGGTTTCGGGTGTGATCCCGTTTCTGAATCCCTCACGTCACGCTGCCGTCATGGACCTGCTTCTGTAAGGACGGTGAGCAGCCCTCTCAACGTGAAGTGCTGATACTCGGCCGTGGTTTCCCGGTGTCTTTGCCACAGATACCTACCGAAGCTACCGTGCCCGGTAAATATCTGTGACCACCGGCATGTAAGTACGGCTTTATCAATTGAAATCAGCTTTACTGCAGGGCGTAGGTCCTTCCATATGATTTTAGGAGAGTGATTGGACGATGTAGAACTTGATCACTGTACCACGTTATCCAGGCGGGTTGATACAAGATTCCATTTCAAGCTTTCCGCTAGTCAGTAGGTATACCACGTGCAGGTCACGCTGACTGGGTCCAAGTAAAGATCTCATAGTGTCAGATTTACCTAGTCTTTATTCCACTAAACATTACAATAGTTTGGACTATTGTAGTATTACCTGAACTTGCTCCAAAGGTGCAATAGCTTTGGTTATACTGGCGCAGTCCTCTCTGTATTGTGCTTCTATAGTGGCGTCATCTGAATAAGGATGTAGGATTCTTGATATTTTATCTGTGGATGGGGATTTAACAAGTTTAGATTTTGGAATTTTGGGTGCGAACTAAATTGGCAATAGGTATCGATCATTCTGAAGTGTGTAGTTTATGTATGCAGTGTTTTAGAAACCATCAAGCTGCGTTTAGCATTAATTATTAGCTACGTTTAGTTTTATAATAACTCCATGAATGCCCAATTACATCCATTTCAATGTTTGGTAAGGCACGTTAAGCTGATGGTTTCGGCTGCGAGTAACTTGTTGGTCGTTATGACAAGTTGGAGGTCTTGAAAAATTTCAAAAGCAGGTTGCCACAACCTTTTTCCATGTATACATACATAGCATCATGCCTGTCTCACAAGGGGGTAGGCAGAGGTTTTGTCTTTCCACTTGCTACGATCATGGCAAACAACTTTCGCTTCTTCGATTTTCATAAGTGCCTTCAAACATGCCCTTCGGTTCAGGATACTCTTGACCAGGCCTTTTCTCAAAAGGTGGTAACCTATCGATTTGATCGAGACGAGTGCGCCGAGGTCGACACCCTACCAGTCCGCCCATTCACTCTCGCCTTATTATAAATCTGTTTCGTCAATCTATTTCCATACATTCTCTCCACATGTCTGAACCATCTGAGCATCCCATTTTCCATCTTAGTCACTAGGTACATCTTCTGTCATACCGCAATTTTGCCTTATCGCACTATTCCTTTCTTTATCCATCAATGTCACTCCAGCTATGCTTTCGTTTCCAATAATATACATACTAGCTGTGCACAAATTAGAGATAGTACAGATGGAAACCTCATGTACTGCTCGTTCGCTCTAACTTTGCCGCTCGGCTCCATACTAAAGTCGAATTTTTAATTAGACAAAGTAAATTGACAGCAACTAATGTCACTTCTTCAAACAATGTTGCGTATTTTCTATGACGAAGTGACATTAGCTACTGTCAATTTACTTCGTCTAATTAACAATTCGGGTATACGCCTCTACGCCAGCGGCAAAGTTAGCGCGAACGGGTAGTATGTACTTTTTTTTCACACCTACCCTCTGCTACGCACATTCGCACACAAGTCAGTATCGAAAACTATGAAAATCTCTTGACCTCATGTCTGTGAACTCTGTGAACGGTGTTTATGTGTGCTTAGCCTCAGTGCATTTAGTATGTAGGTTTCCATGTGTACTATTTTTAATTTGTGCTAGCTGTGTAATGTGGAAGTATATTGTGCCTCAGTCTATAAATTCGGGAAAAAAGAAGTGGCGTATGTATGAGAAAAAGAGAAATAGAGAAAAGTTACCTGTTCCTGAAGGTGCGAAAGCAGAGTTCTTTATTGTTCCCTTTTCGGTCATCTCTGCGAATACAATATGCTTTTATTATTTTCCGCTGTGCATAATCTCAATCTATGCAGCTTATGTATCTTTACAGGGTGAAAATATTAAGCGAACCTACTCACTCGATACGACATCAACTGCGCATAGATAAACTATTTAAAGCAATTAGTATGCTAACTTTTTCATAATATTTTATTAAAAGTGAAAAAAGACAATTTGGCCCAGACGGTACTTGGACCCGCAACCTTTAACTTTGTAAACCTGATTCACGGCATTTCACAGTAATTCATGGCCTTCTCAAAGGAGGAGTGCTGCCATTATAGTTACCATTTAACAATTTTCTAGGCAATTCTATGGAGTTCTTTTTCTGACAATAACCTATCAGATAAACAGTATATAGATATATTTAAACACGAGTCAAAGCCAAGTTTGCTTGAAGAAAACTTCTTTAGAATTAGATATAGGTATAACTGCGAAATAGAAAGTTACATTTATAACAAAGAGTACGAAGAAGATATTACCTGCTATTCTAGGATCTGTTTCTCCTTGAACCGCAGTAGGCCTTTGCCACCAAGGTTTTCGGATCACCGTTCGTAAGACGGTGTCATCCGGGCACTTTACATTCAGGAAATTGTCGAACCTAAGACAACATTTGGATATAGATTAATACAGAACTTACTGCTCGTTCGCTCTAACTTTGCCGCTCGGCTCCATACAAAAGTCGAATTTTTAATTAGACGAAGTAAATTGACAGCAACTAATGTCACTTCTTCATACAATGTTGCGTATTTTCTATGACGAAGTGACATTAGCTACTGTCAATTTACTACGTCTAATTAACAATTCGGGTATACGCCTCTACGCCAGCGGCAAAGTTATAGCGAACGGGTAGTAGCAATAAATACCTACCCAGTCTCGGCGTAAGGTCCTAGTCGGATTTAGATCTATTAAAGATCCTGCGGGTCCTATTAAACTATGTGCAAGAATAAGTACTGTTATTTTCATTTTTTAGTATTAACAGAAAAGATTGCCGACGGCGCGGCGCGGCGCTATGGACGGGACGAACTTACCGGTTAGGTTAACTGTAGGTACGTGTCATTTTAGAGAAGGTGATCAACCCTGCTGTACCACGTTGTATAGGCGGGTTAGTACAGGTTTGTTTTTTTTTACGGGAGGGGAATCCATATCTATCCTAATTCAGGACTAAAAACCTCACGTAACGCCCTACAGCCTATAGTTGGGAGCCCCGGGTAAGCCCTCGGAAGGATGTCCCAAGACTCCCAACAGATCTACGGCCACCACTGCGACCTCACTGAACCGTAGTCACCCCTTTTTCCCAGATAGGATAGGTAGAGGCATATCAAACCATACGCCCACATTGATTTAACTGAAATTAAAAAAAAATGAAATATATTACGTGATTTTATTGAAGAACACGTATTTGACGAGATGGTGCCTTGTCTCCCGATGCTGCATCAGACCGCACAGTACGTACACGCCATCCATTTGTTGATTGAAGTGCATGTCCTGGAAGCGAATTGAAAAACGTGAGTGATCTTTACATATTGAGTGCTACTCTGATGTTAGATTTTAATTTAAATTGGTCAGTGCAAGGTGCGGTGTAAAAGATAGATTATTATAGGTACGTGGCGTAGCGTACAGTCTGCGAAAAATCTGCGATGGCCCATTTTTCTAAAGGTATTTCTCGTATTTTATATAATGTTCGGACAGCAGTGATTATGTTCTGGCCGACAAATGTATTTATTGTATACTAGCTGTTGCCCGCGACTTCGTACGCGTGAAAATTGTTACAATGCCAATTTGATTGCTCTCTGCTTAGCCCCTAGGATATGCAGCGTTATAATATATAGCCTATTTTAAGACCCTACCCTTAGGTAATATTTGTGCAAAATTCGAATCAAATCTATTGAGTACTTTTCGAGATCCTTCCGGACAAAGCAAAGCAAACAGACAAACAGACAAACAGATAAACAGACAAACAGACAAAAATTTTTCTAACTATATTTTCGGCTTCGGTATCTTATGCTGAACACCCAGCGAGTATTTTTTTTTAAATATTTCCAATGTACAGTTTTGACTTTTCTATCATTTTATTATATGTATAGATAGTTGAAATAGATTTTTTTTATATATGTTGACAACACATAGTTTCTACCAACATTGTTTATCTTATCTGTCACAACTTCGCGTCCGGCCGTCTCTGAAAACCAGCGCTGTTCTGCATGAATTACATGCAGACAGCATAATGCTGAGAGGCGGCCGTTATTCCACGGAGTGTGCGGCAAAAAAATAGAATACTTTTAGTGTAAATAGTAAGCTATTATTTACTGTTATAGATATTCTGTATGTTTTTGTGTGGAATAAACAATTTTTCTTTCTTTCTTTTCTTTCTTTATCCATCCAAAGGTTGCCTGGTAGAAATTGCTTTAGCGATAAGGCCGCCAATTGTATTGCTATTCTGTTTCAAATTTCTATCCTTTAATACTATCTTGGCGTATACACAATAAAGTATATAATAAATAAATAAATAAAATGGACATTTTTTCAGATAAGATCTTGCTTATAGACTTCTCCTGTTTATGTGGTTGATCATGGCAATGCTGTAGTAACTAGTAAAACTTAATAAGATGATACATACCTGAGCAACCAAGTCAAACAGTAAGCATTCTCGAACAATACAGTGTTCAAGGATATCGCAGAGTGCTGATTCATCCAGGAATGTCCATAGCAGGTCCAGCATTGTACAAAGGCGAGGTTGAGGCTGGGCTAACAGTTTAGCTCCTAGTCCAACCTGAAAGGATAATTAACATTATAATTTTCAAAGTGAGTAGATATTATATGTGTTTGAGTACGCTATTAAAACTTTGATTTCAATAATATCCAGTCGATGCACTGAGGTTTTTGGAACACAAGTCAGGCTCACTTTACTTTCTAGTGGCAACTTATCGCATGATTATGGAGGAGAGAAAAAATGTAAACAATTAATGCTCTATACTGTTATATATCCTCTCTATATTATATCCTCATGTTAACGTGGTATTGAGAGAGGCCTTACATCAAGCAGTAGGTTTACTGCGATAGGCTGTTTTGACTGATTCATATTAAAATACTTACTATAAAACTAAACCAATGGCAGAAACAAGAACTACCATCCAGCAAATTAGAAATTTTCAGGTTGTTGTTTTATTTAAAGCCGTTGTTGGGTGCCAGACAAGCATAGTACAGTGCACGGCATCTAACTTGGCAAGGCTTTGGAGTGAGCGGGGCACTTTTTGGAGTGAGCGGAGCACTTTTTGGAGTGAGCGGAGCACTATTTGGAGTTAGAGGAGCACTTTATTGTGCCTCTAAGTGTACGGTGCGCGAACTTACCCCCACTACTCCAAAACTCTGCCAAGTTAGATGCCGTGCACTATACACTTACTTGAAAGTGCTTAAAAGTGTTAAACTTGCGTTCCTGACCCTTTGGCTGCGTGAAAAGTCAGGAGCCTACAATTTTCTAACCATCCATAAGGCCTAACAATCCACTTAATAACTACCATTTTCTGGCAACCTAGTTTAACGGCTAAGTGTGCATACCGAAGCACGAAAATGCTCTAAAATAGAAAAATGAAAAATCATTTTTGTTAATACAAATAATAAAAGAACGAAATCAAATATTTCCTTTTATGATAACGTCAAATTACAAATACCCAACTCAAATTTATCCAGATTATTTTTAATTTTCATCATCCGTGTATATTGAAACGTAAATATGGGTAACATTTAAAAAGTAATAAAATTCCCCGCTAAGGGTCGGGTCAATGGAACCGCTTTCAGAATTAGAAGCATTTGCGACCTTTAATAGGATTAAAGGTCTAATCCTGATAATTAATTCAGTTGCTGCTACCCAGTCAACGAGCTTGGGAAAAAATACAAACGCATTTTGGTATTTCTTTTTAGAAACAAAATAAGATTTAAAAAGTTTTACATACTGTGTAGGAAATACTCTTTGGTGCTATTGACATTAAAAAGTAAGCTCAGAACTTTGTGATTGGATAATAGAAACATCTCCAGAGCCAGCTTCACCGACTAGTGGTCCACCTAATGACTAATGTATGAGGTTATGATGAAAATCTTATTTGTATCGAGTTCTTTATCCCTGTGGCAACTTGTAACGTCAATCATTCTCTCAAAATTAAAATTGGAAGAGACGTATGTCTATCAGTGGACAAGACCTCAGATAATAGTGAAAAAAAATCTCGTAATATAACGCTGAGCACCTTCCCACAATTAATATTAGGAGAGAACAGTGGTGGTAATATAACACTTTCTATGTTTTGCACGATTTGGAGCAATTGCCTTCTGATATGCCGCAAGGGTGCCGTTTCCTCGTCCATTGGTGAGCAGGTGAATGAGATAGATTAGCCCCCCTACTAGCAAACATAATATCCCTACTGAGCAAGCTTCCCCACCCCGCCACAGCTGTCATTATAGTTGGAGGGTATTTTGACGGAACGTTTGCTTAGCCTTAGTGGACGCACACCTTCAAGCTTTAATAATGTAATAATGTGAAGCAAACAATGTGTTTTTAGTGTATTGAAAACGTATCACTTGTCTGGAGTTTCTGCCCTGTGCTACGAAACCCCAAATATAAACAAGAAAGTTTAGTTACACTTACAAAATTCTCATCCCTGGCCTTGTTATAGAAATCCACGGCTCGCGGATCGGGGTGTATGCTCCTCGACTTCAAACCAAGTTGACCACGCATCCGCGGTAGCAGTTCCGCCACCACAACATACGAGAACCGGAGAACTCTTCCTAACTCCACTACTACTAGGCGAGCTAGCGACATCAGGAATGCCTAGAAATATTATAACAGTACTCAAAACAATGTTAACAACGTTTGCGGTGCATACTTTATTCAAAATGATGACCAAACAGTCTCCCAAAACTATTGGAAGAGGCAGAACTTACGGTTCAGTAGTGAACGATGATAGGCTGATTGATTTGTTTGAATTTCACCTCAATTGCCAAGGTTCTGTAAAAGCTATCGGCAAAAGACTGAGGTCGATCAGACAGAAGTCAGTCAACAAATACCTCTTTGATGCAGATTTTTGAAACCGGGGATAGAGTCGGCTGTGCCTTGTGAGATAAGTCATCAACTATCCTAGAAGCTTCAGCTGATATCTTATATTTGTTTTCTCTCTCTCTCTCAGATCATCAATGAGGAATTCGATAAGAAATGTATAATTAGTGTATGGCATTAACCTTTTTGGACATTTTCTTAGTCTCAGCGTTCTGCGCGTCGACTACAGAGTGCGGAGAGGCGCGAGGGCTGTATACGGAGTCTGTGCTATGAATGCGCAGTGCCACCTCTTCTTCAGCTCCTTTCGATGTATCTGATTTTGCCTATCAGTAAACAAATGGTAGGTTTTAAAACTTTACTGTGATCGGCAAGGGGCGACTAAGGCTATTATATCACAAGGTGCACAGCAAGTGCACCTTGTGATATAATAGATAGGCGTTACATCATCCCTTAGCCAGCAGGCTAAGGGATGATGTAACGCGAAGCGAATGAAATCTTGAAATAAAACCATGTATTATACCAACTGTAACAGAAGACACACTTCCAAAATATGAAGCAAATATCCTCTTGTTCCAAGTACTATATCTGCGATCAGGGTAGCTGCCAGGATGTCAAATGTCGAACACAAATAGGCTACGGGAAAGAACGACAATGCGATTGAGGCACGTCTACGATTTGGTTGATAAAGGATGGTACGTACCTTGCTATCCTTTGCCGTCAACGTGGTTTTGAATTCTGAAGGTCTTGTCAACTCATCGAGCAACGCGTCAAGAGACTTGAAGAGCAGCATTGAACGAGTACATTCACGTGTTGGAGCTGCTTGTAGCGGCATGAATGGATCTATAGGGAAACTGCGGCAAAATACAGAAAACTGAATTTCAATAAACCTTTCAATGGAAAATGTTATCTGCAATAATGTCACTTACACAAACGGCACATGTCCGAAATTAGCGTAAAGGTGTTCCTGCATCGCCAAAGACACAGCTGGGAAGTAAGCGAGGCCGGCTCCATGTGTGACGTTGTCAAATGCTAGACCCAGACTCACGCCATTCCTGGAAGCAACACAAAGGGTTTATGATACAGAGACCCGCCAATTTCAATAACGAATGTTAAACTCTTTTAAGGCATCAGTCATTTTGTTATAGGTATTAAAGCCAAGCAACAGGAAGAACCTTTGCTGCTAGGCTGCGATCTGGACTACAGTGACGAGCACCGCAGGGACGAGGGTGACTACAGTGCGGCGATGCATTTTAACTTATTTTGTCATGGAAAATTTTCTATATGACTCTTAGACCAATGCAATAAAGATTAGGTCAGTCGCTTTGGTGCGGTGCGTGACATACAATCACATTTTTTTGAGATCGTCCGATTGTTTTTTGGGGGGTGACATGTGTCACACTACCTGCTAGGCCTCCGGAGCAGAAGTTCATGAAAGCAAAATGTCATGAAAGCAAAATGTCAAAAACATCAAAACGTCAAAAAAGCTAAATGTCATAATCGCAGAATGTCATGCAATAATATAATGGCAGATCGTCATACTCGCAAAACGTCAAAAAGGCAAAATGTCAGGATCGTAAAATGTCAAGCTATGATAAATAACTAGCGGACGTCCCGGTTCCTTGGAAATATATGGGCATAAAATATACTTAGCCTTATTTTTTTAACGTGAGGGAAAATCCATCACGGATGCTATGCCGGACTCCAACCGACTAAAAAACCTCACGTAACGCCCAACAGCTTATGGTTGGAAGCCCCAGGTAAGCTCTCGGAAAGATGTCCCGGGACTCCAAACAGACCTACGGCCACCACTGCGGCCACGATCGAAAAAATAAGTGACAGTCGGATAAACAAATGAAGATCCCAAAAACAACTGACGGTCGGATAAACAAATGACGATTGAAAAAACAAGTGACGGTTGGATAAACAAATGAAGATCCAAAAAACAAATGACGGTCGGATAAACAAATGACGATTGTAAAATACAGTAATTTGTATCTCAATATACAGTAATTTGTAGTACGTTGTGTTACGTAACTGTTACAAAAATGAGCAACGGTAAAAATCGGTAAAAGTCAGCAATCATGACTAATTGCGATTATGACCATCTGCGATCATGACCAATTTCGATTATGACCATCTGCGTTCATGACCATCTGCGATCATGACATTTTGCGTTCATGACATTTTGCTTTCATGACATTTTGCTTTCATGACATTTTGCTTTCATGACGTTCTGCTCCGGAGGCCCTGCTAGCCATACATAATACTGCATTAACACGACGGATAAAGTTAAAAAGAAGACGCTAAGCCCCAAAGTAACGAGGTTCGGTAAGTGTTACAGTCGTGTTAAGCACATTGGCTAAAATTACTATTTCTTATTACTCATTGTAGAAAATACCACTACATGACTGTTTCTGCATGAGTGCCTCGTGCGTTGTACAAGAACTTAAGCCTTGATATATTATTCATAGATCACATAAGTAACTCTATTCGGCACCATTTTGGAGCGGTTTGTATATTCTTATTTTACACTTAAAAATGGCAAAAACTATACCTACCTATAATATTCTAGGGTGCCTTTATCCAGGTCAATACAAGTGCCTATAACATCACCAGGTAACCAAGCCTGGCCGTACGGTGACGTGGCGACATTCCACTTCCGAATTCTACCACCATCATAAGCGTAAGAGTGCGCAGTGTCTCCCACTCCTGTGTCCATTGAGAAGAC
Source organism: Miltochrista miniata (assembly GCA_933228765.1). Taxonomy (NCBI): domain Eukaryota; kingdom Metazoa; phylum Arthropoda; class Insecta; order Lepidoptera; family Erebidae; genus Miltochrista; species Miltochrista miniata. The sequence goes on from OW121769.1 coordinate 13,889,206, forward strand.
ACAAGATGCAGTACACCAGCCGATCTAGAAGAAGAAAATCGAATGCAATGACTGGCTGTAATAGAAAATAAGAAAAAGAAAAAGTTATTAGTCATGGCGGACTGCCAACAAAAGAGATAACAGCTTGTCGGAGACGCCAACTACGGTTACGATTTTGACTTTGTAAATGTGTCACAACACAATACAAGCACCTACAGCACGGAGTATACTTGTGTTGGTGTATATCTATGTATACGGCCCTCTTGATGAAATCTTGAATATATTGGTTAGGTGTAGCATATGAGTCATACAAGCTCATCTCCTAATTTTGATCAGGAGCATCATATTAAGCCATCAGAATAGTATAAAAAACACCAACTTTTACATACTTGCATAATCCCTTTAGTGCCGAGTTGAACTTCATACATCCATTTCCCGCCAAACACACACGCGGTGCCTCTGATAGTGGCAAAGCTGGAGAGGCCTTGCACACTCACTCTCTCGTCTCCCACCAAGACGAGACGACCTGTGCCTATATCAAAGCAGAAAAGAGAATTTACGAGAGATGTTAATGGGAGCATGCCTTAATTTTATTTTTGTTTTTTATTAATTGTTGTTTTAGCGGCGACAAAAATATCAAGGATTTTATTAACCCTTTGGGTACAGAGTAACATCTGAAACTACTAATAGGATTCAGGTGAGATAACAGTCCCTTTTAAAGTCTAAATTAATCATAGCGAATGAACTCTCTGATATTGTTTTAGCACAGGGCGGAAACTCCACAGAAGCAGGCCAAGACGATGGCGTATATCTCTTTGTATACAGGGTGGAATTTAAGGACGGTAGTTGGAGGGAAAGTACCCTTAATATTGATAATGGCAAGTTTTGCTGAAAGGAAACATTCCTTTATTTTCAAAAGTAAGTAAAACTGCATTCAAAGATTTTTGAAAAATCACCTGCTTGAGCCGGGTATCGATCCTGGGAGATGTAAAAAAAAAACATCCTGTATTTTATGATACCAACCGCAACAGTCTTTAATAAGGATCAATTTCTTTTATGCAACATAGTATCTTAAAATAAAGGAAGATCAAGTAAAATATGTTTTTAATATAAAGCTTACTCACTATCTGAAGAAGAAAAAACAGTCTAATTGAGAAACTCCTATTTTTTTAAGTTGGTTGGTTAAGTGACCAGAACGAATATTCCCATTCACAGAAACTAGAACATTTTTTTACCAACTTCTAAAAAAAGGAGAAGAATCTCAATAACACTGTTATTTTTCTTCAGATAGGGAGTAAGCTTTACACTAAAAACGTATTTTACTAGGTCTTCCTTTACTTTAAGATACTATGTTGCGTAAAAGAAATTGATCCTTATTAAAGATTCTTTCGGTTGGTATCATAAAATACAGGATGTTTTTTTTTCACATCTCCTAGGTTCGATTCCCGGCTCAAGCAGGTGATTTTTCAAAAATCTTTAAATGCAGTTTTACTTACTTTTGAAAATAAAGGAATGTTTCCTTTCAGCAAAACTTGCCACTATCAATATTAAGGGTACTTTCCCTCCAACTACCGTCTTTAAATTCCACCCTGTATAGTGGTGATAGTGGTGGGACAGTACCCAACTCCCCCCCCCCCTTCCCCAAGTAGCGGGTTAACACCCGAACCGACTCTCCAGACGCAGGATAGCACCCGAACCCCATAGGCGAGGTTGAAGTGTTTGACAAAGTCTGCCGAGAGCCCTGGGACATCCTTCCGAGGGCTTACCCGGGTCTCCCGGCCGTAGACAGTTGTAGGGCATCGTGTGGTTTTTCGGTAGGAGTCCGGCATAGCATCCATGTAGGATTTCCACACGTTAAAAAAAAATAGGTCGGAAACTCCATACAAATGATTCTTTTTCAATTCTGTCACTTACACTAAAAACACGCTATGTTTGTACAGAGCTTGAATGTGTGTGTGACCAATAAGGCTAAGCAAATGTTTTCTCAAAACACCCGCCAACTATAATGACAGCTGTGGCGGGGACTGTCGTTGGTGGGGAAGCTTGATCAGTGAGGGGCAGGGAGTTGCCTATCTGTATGGAGTACTATAATATATTATCTTTGGTTTTATTAATTATGTTTTCATGTTGCCATATGCTCGCGGGAATATATCGAAGCGCTGGTAGCCCCGCGGACTCAGTATTCTGTAAACGATACTGTAGTAACCGACTAAAAAACCTCACGTAACGCCCAACAGCCTATGGTTGGGAGCCCCAGGTAAGCCCACGGAAGAATGTCCCAGGACTTCCAACAGACCCACCGCCGCCACTGCGGCCTCGCCCAAGGGGTGGTTTGGGTTCTGTCGCGCGTCTTTGGGGGGTACCAAGTGTGATCCCGCTTCTAATGGGAGGGCGTGCGTGAGTTCCTCACGTCACGCTGCCGTCATGGGCCTGCTTCTGTCAGGACGGTGAGCCGCCCTCTCACCGTTCTCAGGCCCTAACTTTGTGGATAATGACGTGATATGTATTATGATTATTGTCCTACCAGTAGCAGCATCGAAAACAACGATTTTTGGTCCAATTCTTCCAGGTCGTTCGTCTGTAGTCTCAGTAACTGCCTGAAAATTGAAATCCAAAACTGTTTTATTAGTAGGTCGGGTACCTACTTTTTAGGACTATTCGTGACGTAAAATATAACTGTCGGTGTCGTAAAGAATTTCTAAATATATAATGATGGGTGTATTTAGGAGTATTTCTGTATGTAGTAATATCAGTGTATAAGTAGGTTTATCAGTTCTGGGCTAGTAGGTACTACTATACCTTGTCCTACATAAATATGATAACGCCTATCATCCCCGAAGGGATAGGAAGAGGCATATTATATGCCCAAACTTTTTTTATTTAATTTTTGTCCCACAATAGGTGGTGAGCCGTGTTGATAAGGACAGGCACAGGTTGGACTGCTCTGTCTGGTCTAGTAGGTTTGCGCTAGTAAGTGGTAAAAAAATGTAGAAAAATATATTTATTTATGGCATGGATAATAATCTTACTTCTCTCTAATATTATAAATGCGAAAGTTTGTGTTGATGTTTGTTACTCTTTCATGCTCTAACGGCTGAACGGATTATAGTCTGGAATAACACACATATGGTCATATATGGTCACGCCTTTATCCCCGAAGGGGTAGGCAGAGGCATATTATATGCCCACATTTCACCTTTGTATAATTTGTCCCACGTGATAGGTGGCGAGCCGTATTGCCGTGTTTAATTGGACAGGCGCAGGTTGTGACTGCCTGCTGTTGAAATAAAGCCTTCATCTTAGCATAACGACTGCCATTTTACTGGCAACCGGGACCAACGGTTTAACGTGCCTTCCGAAGCACGGAAACGCTTAAATAAATGTCACAAAGTGATCACATGGATGGTCACCCATCCATGGACCGGCCATAGTGAAAGTTGCTTACTGCAGTGATCGTTTACAGAACACTGAGTCCGCGGGGCCACGAGCGCTTCACACAGCGAATAACACACAGGCAATTTTTTATCGAAAACGGGAACAAATTTTACGCGGGCGAAGCTGCGGGCATCAGCTAGTGTAAAATAAACCAAACATGTATATAAAGTTTACCTCTGGTATTGGTGGATGTTTCTTCGATACCTTTACCTTTTGGTTTAAAACCTTGGTATCCAACATCTTGGATAGGTTCTCAGTAATGTGGCTTACATATTTACTTCTTCTGTAAAAATAAAACAACCTACCTGTTTTTAACCGACCTAAGAAAAGGAGGAGGTTCTCAACTCGTCTGTATGTTTTTATGTATATTCACCGAAATTTCTGTCAATTATAGACGTATTTCATTGTTTTTCTTTTGCTGAATAGGGTTTACTTCTGAGATGGTCCGGTCCGATTTTTACCAGGTTAAGATCTGATGATGGGATCCAGGAGAAAACGAGGGCAACCATCGAAAATTGTAGGGACAACTAGTGCGCTTGTTTATTTAAAGAGCATAATTATATTTGATATTTGCTACAGACGGGATTTGAACCATTGACCTTTGTCTAAAAAGGGTAGGTAAGAGTTGAACTCTGAGCTACAGAATCACCAAAATTTGTAAAAATGTCGGTCAGCACTGCGAATGCAGCTGGTGTTGCAAACGTTCTTAGGCTACGGTGATCAAATTCCAGCAGGGAGCCGTAAGCTTGTCTGCCACCTTAGTAGTATTAAAGTACAGTTACAGTGGACTGCAATAGTCTGAATTGATAAATTGACTGATGACGAACTTACTGAGTAAATCGATCTGTATTATCTTTCATTACCATTTCGTTACCAAATACTTTTCTAACCGTATCGTGTACCTCTCCCTTCTCTGCTGAACTACTGCATACTCCAAACATGGATCGTAGAACATTCATGATGTATAAATTGTGTTCTTCAGTACACTGAGAGGTACGATCAACACGATCAATGCAGGGCGCGATCAATGCTCGGACGATCAAAGCTGGCTACGATCAATGCTTGGCATGATCGATGCACGGCCAGGCCTATGCCCGCTTTTATAATTTACAATTTCATACACAAAAATGTTTCCTTTATGAAATATAGTGCCTATTCTGATGCGCTTAGTATTTGAAGTTAAACAGATTTATAGATTTCAAGACACACGCATTTGTTGCTGATTTAATACGCTCTTGATCACGGTTTGCAGTAATTGTTCGCGATCAGAAATTATTTGTAAATAAAATAGCTTTCAAAATCATTAAATAAATGTTGAAAGGTAAATCGTAACGCCACTGTCAAGAATATCTGTCATTGTGAAATTTTAAATAAAAACTTCTTGGTAAAAACGTTAACAAAAATTTTCTTCAGAGCAGTGTGGGGTGCTTTGAATAATTAACGAAAAAAAGGCTACAAAAAAGTACCTTTTTAGTTTATTGATATCAGAATCTGTAGTAATCGTAGTTTTTAAAACTAATCAGTGCCTACGTTGAGTTTCGGTATATCTATTTATTATAGACAAAAATCATACTCGTGTCGAAGTCGAACTCTATCGAGCCTCGCTCAAAACTGATGAAATATTCCATGTCTTGGGCCATGGCAGGAACTATCTTAGAGTGCGTTTTAGTACATTTTCGTATCAAAAAATAAGATAGTGTTCTCAAACTACATCCTCCACTTATGTACCTACCACACTATGTAGATAGTCACTAAACTTATTTATTTAGGTAGAAAAGGTTCTGCTAACAAGATTTATTTACGTAGGGCTGCCAGCCTTTTTCGAGTGTAGATGAAACGCCTTATGAGTTTATTTATATGCGCATTTGTAATCGGCATAATGGAGTACTTCGGCTTTCTCATGCCTTCTATATTAAATATACCGGTTATTGCTAGAACGTACTGCGGAGTCAGTATTTATTTAGGGCTTTTCGACACTTGCTAACAATTTGAATTTACTTATGTATATTTTTCAATCTAACCAGTTGATGACAATAGTCTTGATTCGTATATTTTTTTTTGACAAAAGATGGGTTTGGTATGTACCGAAGGGATATTTAGCTCGCCAAAATCATCGATACACGAAAGCAACGATATCTAGCGATTGGGGACCACTATCACATTCTAAAGACTATAGATAGTAATCCTCAAGTTGGCGGCCCTGTGATGTGTCTCTTCACGCTCCGCTTAAAGAACCCAGGATTCTAAGGGAAACACGTGTGCTGGCAGGTCGTTCCAGCCATGGCATTAATGATACTATATGCCATGGCTACTTAGTACATGTAACATGCTTGTTTGCCACCTTAATGGTATAAAAAGAAGATAATTTTGCAGGTGAGATTGAGTCGAAATCAGATGATTCTATTACCAAAGTTTTATAATGATTGGCAATTTTTGATAATCTCTAAAAAGAATATCAATCGTTCAAAGTTCAAATCAGCTTATCGCAGTTCACTGTTGGACCAAAGATAATATAATAGTATTACATACAGATCGGCAACTCCCTGCCTCCCACTGAGTAAGCTTCCCCATCCCCCCGACAAAGTTGATGTGTCTATTGCCGTGTCAGTACTTGAGAGAGTGTCACTGCGTTGCATTACGTATTACTACCTACGTACTTCATGCTATTGCTTTGGTTTAATTTGTGCTTAGCCGAGGGTAGATTTGAAAAAAAAAGTACCTACATACATGAGATTGTGTTCTGTTCCTTATTATTTTGTTTCCATAGCTAGTGTTGCTAGTAAACTCACACACACATTCAAGCTTGACTGCCTCTGTGGCGCAGTCGGAAGTGATACCGCCGCATCGTGGGTTCGATTCCCACCGAAGACAAATATTTGTGTGACCCATAAATGTTTGTCTCAAGAGTCTGGGTGTTTCTATGTATAATATGTATGTATTTAAAAGTATATAAGTATTAATATCCGTGGTCTGATACCCATAACACAAGCAGGTTATTCCTAGCTTACTTTAGGATCAGATGTGATTCGTTGTGTGACATGTCCGTGAATATTAAATTAATATAATTATATTAAGCTTTATTCAAGCAATCACATTACGTGTATATTAGTGTGGTAGAAAAGGATAATTTTTGTAGGGAGTTTCCGCCCTATGGTTGGAAGTAAACCTCTCTAAATCATTTTGGGAAAGGTCAAATCTACATCTTCACTGATATTATTTATAACGAATAAACTAAAAAACGATTGTGACGGTTTTAAAAATTCTTTAATCATTGGTATGCTACATTCACCCTGAGTTACATAGGCTATATTTTATTCCCATATTCCCACGGGAACGGGAGCTACGTGGGTGAAACTGCGTGACCTCCGCTAGTTTATTATTTCGAGATTTCCTCCTCTTCTCTTTGATTTTGTCAGCAGGCGAGGCTAAGCACAGAAAAAGATGAAGTTTTACTTTTCAATTTCAGTCCTAAAATACCTAACTGTAATAATATTTTAATCGCAAGCTAAGCAATAAAATATCTTCAAACCGCGGACGGGCGTTAAATCTTTTAATGGCCTGTAATAGTGTTTTGATGTTTTAAGCAGTCGTGGGCGAGCGGTTAGTGTTTTGATAACGGAGCCAAGAGCGGATGCTTCATTAATTAGGGGGTGTGGCAACCCTATAATTATACATTTCCACTTAATAAACGTTTAGTAGAATTTTATTGAGATTCGATTTATATAAAAATGAATTAGCAAGATTAAATTAGTTTAATTTGGGCTTGATCACATTTATAATAATAAATTTATTTCTCATTATAATATTTTGGCCCTTATAAACAGTATAAACAATATATATATATATATATATATATATATATATATATATATATATATATATATACATTGGTAGTATAAACAATATGTATAATAGGGGGCAGTATAAACTAGAAGCCGTGAGACGGTCTTACCCGACTGCCCCTCTATGAAAGTGTTAGCTCAATCCGATTGACGTTGTCATTTTTGTTTTCTTTCAAACTTTGAACAGATGATCCACGTGACGTAATATAATGCAACAGAGTCACAGACTACAGGTACAAGTCTCGCCATAAGCCCCTCTGCAATCTATTTATAGAGAGGGGCTAAAAAACAAATGATGTTGTGTAAGAATGTCCTGTCATGAGATATTCATTATTATTATAATCTTATTCATTGTTATGTAACATTAATCTTAAGAATATTATGGATCTAGACGTTTCATTGTACCTAGTTTAAAAAATATTAAATTTCAACTTATAGTATGAAATCCGTTATTTTCACATGTAATAAATAAAAAGCCTCTGTTAATGGTCTTGTGAGAGACCACAGTGACAAAAATCCTACAGGGATGCTCAGTCAGACTCCTACCGACGGGAGCCGCGGGTAAGCTCTCAGAAGGATGGATGACCCAGGACTCCCAGCAGACCTACGGCTACTACTGTGGCCTCAGTTTGAGTGCTATCACGCGTCTTTGAAGGTTTGTTCGGGTGTCATAACGCTTCTTTGGAGGGGGGGGGGGGGGTCTGCGTGTATTCCTCAAGTCACGCTGTCACCACCATTTCGCTCAGAGTCACTGTACTCGCCATGGCTTTCCATAAGACTAGCGAAGTCATTTAAGAGAGCAAAATATAGGTCTCTAAATAAAAATCTTGATTCTGTTTAATATACCTATCTCTCTGAGTTACATCACCCGCATCCAATTCAAACAGTATCAACAAACAAACAAACTGTCGAGACGAAAATGTAAATATATCGCTTTGTGTACAAGTCTGCTTCCAGAGGGTTTATTTTATTTGTCTACGATGTAGACTCTACATGGTCTGTAGATAGAGGTTATAGGTACAAAATAAAGAGTAATAAAGAAAAATTAAAACCAGCCAAGTGTGTGTTCGATTCACACATTGATGGTTCCGTACCGAAAAACGCAAAAAAAGAAATTGTTGTATGTAAATCGTCCTAAATTTTTTTTTTCAGATTTTGTTGTAATAGCGGCAACAGAAATACATCATCTGTAAAAATTTCAGCTCTCTAGCTATCACGGTTCCTGAGATTCCAGCTTGGAGGCAGACAGACAGACGGACGGCGACATCTGACGAATAGAGTTCCGTTTTTACGAATAATACGAATGTTTATTTGTTTCAAATTAACCTATGGGACCTCCTACATCTACGTATACTAATATCGACCCCTCCGTGCAATAACTCGGTAATCGTAAAATCAAAATTGTTCAGGAGAAAAGATTTACTGATTTTATCAAATAACTTTTTAGTGAGAGGGACTATTCAAGTCATTGAGGTATCAAATGAAAGCTAATTTTTTGTTTATTGTAGCTGTACCATTAATGGGAACTTTCTTGAGTTCAAAACCTAGTAATTTACTAAAACAAATGTTACCAAAAATTTTCAAAATCAAATATTACACTACATTACTTACGGGGTTATTGCAGTAAATTTATCAAATATAATTTTTCGTAACATATTATAATGGACCTTTATAGCATAATTTTCTATCGCAGGAATGATACGTAAATTATCTTTACGGACTTATTGAGGTATTATCAATACATTTTTATAAATGGTATTGATAAGTAACATTGTTATTGCACTTAAAAGTTTAAATAACAATATGTTGTTACCGCTCAATGCCGTTTTTTTTTATTCAGCATTTAAGTTGCGTATTCGAAGGTAGAAACACAGAAAAGTTGTAATATCTTTATTGTTTTAAAGGATTTTATGAGGCATAGATTGAAATTTGATGCTCAAATATATTGAGAATATGTATTAATAACAATAAAGTAATAAATCAAATGCTGAAATTAACTTTGAGCTGTATAAACTTAAATTTAACAATTTTTCTTCAGAAATAGCTTCCGAGCCTTGGCAAATGGTCTACCGCCTCAATTGTACAGCTGGATATTCAATTTCCTGCACAGACGATGTATACGGGTTCTCTGTGATGGTCAGACACCCAGTATATTGCAGAATATTGCCGGGGGGCTCTAGTACCCAACTCTTTTCTTTCTGCTTAAAAATGAAATGCTATCCCATGAAAGAATTCAGTTTTACTCAAACAAAAGCACTCTGCACGTCAGTTACTCTGCCCGTACTACAGCCGAGAGGACCGATGTGGAGGAAAAGAAGCTAACCCACCGGAAAATACGACTCAAGTTCTCTTGAAAAGGGCCTGAGTTGTATTTAGATCCGTCGAGCAGAAATCTTGGTCAATTTTAGTGCCAGAGAGACACAGGCGTGTGCATTTACAACAAGGAAGTTTTGAATAACACTAACTGTAACTGTAACAGAAGGAATGCAGAAAAAAGAGAAACAATACTATTATTTTATGGGCGGCGGCTATCGAGAGTAAGGGCGAGGCTCTAGCAGTAAGCCTCGACATCTCTAAAGCCTTTGACCGGATCTGGCACCGTGGTCTTCTTACGAAATTGCCATCCTATGGACTACCCGAGAGGTTATGCGGATGGGTGTCCAGCTTTCTGGCCGGTAGAAGCATCAGGGCCGTCATCGACGGCAGCTGTTTTGACTGCATGGCCATCAACGCTGGAGTACCGCAAGGCTCAGTGTTGTCCCCGTGTACTTTGTTTCTGCTGCATATCAATGACATGTTATCTACTGACGGCATTCATTATTATGCGGACAACAGTACGGGGGACACTTGTTACACGTTACACGGGCCGTCCCGGTATCTCTCGGGCCACAGTGGAAGAAAGTCGTAAAAAGCTTGTGTCCGAAATCGAGGCTACTCTTACTAGAGTGCCCATTTACTGTAGCGCCACAATTCCAGGGCACATCTCTCACTATCTCTGAAAGCATTGGAATCCTTGGCGTTGACATCTCCAGAGAGTTCAATTTCGGAGTCATTTGGAGGACAAGGCTAAGCTGGCGTTCAAGAAGCTCAGTGTGCTCAGGCGGTACTTTACTGTTCGCAAACACTGCTTCTGTATAAGTCGCAAGTGCGGCCGCACATGGAGTACTGCTGTCACCTCTGGGTGCAGGCAACAGAATATCAGCTTCGTCCATTTGACTCGGTGCAAAGGCGAGCTGTGAGAGTTGTCAACGATCCTATGCTTGCAGGTGGTGGGGAACCTCTTCGCGACAGGAGAGACTTTGCCTCCTTATGTGTATTCTACCGCCTGTACAATGGTATGCTCTGAGGAATTGTTTGATATGATGCCCACGGCTACGTTTATCATCGCACTGCTCGCCACAGACAGGGAGTTCATCCTCACACTCTACGTCCGGAGTCCAGCACGGTTAGACCGATAGGGGTTTTCTTCCGCGCACGCTTAGGTTGAGGAATGATCTCCATGTCTCGGTTTTCCCAAACGCCTACAGTATGGAGTTCTTCAAAAGGGGTCTTAGAAGGTTTTTACAGGGTCGGCGGCGCGAGAGTGGCGCCTCTGATGTTGGAAACGTTCATAGGCTGCGGTGACCACCGATCCTTCTAGTGGGCTGTATGCTTGTTTGCCACCTTAGTGGTATATAAAAAAAGTATTTATGTAATATTTTATTGAAAACAGAATCAAATTTGACGTTTCAATTTAAAACTTACATGACATTGTGTTGTTTTCCAAAATAATCTAATAGAATCAAATCTTGAGTTATTATTTGGTTCAGTTTAATTTTATTTATTAATCTTCAGAAATACTTTCATTCATGGTTTCAGAATGGGTCATGGTTTCAGAAAGGGTGGTATTTGCCATATATGAATCTTCGCCAGAACTGAGCGTTTTAAAAGATCGTTCCTCTGTCGAACTATAAAAATCTGGAACGACCTGCCCGCAGACGTGTTGCCCTCATCTTACAATCCCGGGTTCTTCAAGAGGATCGTGAAGAGGCACATCACAGTGCCGCCATCTTGAGGACCACTGTCTGAAGTATTACGGACTGCGAGAGTGGCCCCCAATCGCTAAATGCGCCACGGCTTTCCATCAGGCTGGTAGCGACTCCAATTTGGCGAGCTAAATATTTGAATAAAATGTAAACTGTACTGATAGACTAATACATGTGTTTGGGGAGCGGCATATAATTATGTTTATTACTGTCTAACAATAAGGAAAAGAAAGAGACAAGTGCACACTGCAATCTTTGCGCGGCAAGACAAAGATCGGTAATATCCAGTACAGAGCTAGGTGTATTGATATTTAGAACATTTTAATCGATTAAACTGTTGCGTACATTTATGAAAAAATTCTATACTTCAACAACCTTGTTAGATTATGTTAAGGAATAAGAATATTTAAACTGGCCCAGCAAAAACTCAGCACTTACTTATACAAAATACTCAATGAAATTTATTTTCGCCAATAACTCGGTAAGTGCGACTTACTGAAAAACGTTTATTTTATATTTTTTGTATACACCTATTGCAAGTATATTGCCTACATATTTTTTGTTTTTGAATTTACACCAATAAAATTGTTTTTAGTTATACCTTTTTAAATATCAATAGGAAAAATCTGCAAAAAATTGACAAGGTGTATTCCAGTGTGTAGATGCCGAATCTGCCATAACAGCATAAACCGCATAACAGCATTTTACCGAGTTATTGCACGGAGGGGTCGATATTATAATGAGGAAAGATCACAGACTTACAATAAGTAGCAGACAAAGCATTAGAGATTGAAAAGTACGCCAAAACTTACACATATAAAAACCACACACACTAACGCAACTACAGGGAAGGAGTTAGCCGCCTAGTTCAATAAGATTTATTTTAATGAAATAAGAGTATCTTAAAATACCTCTTTTAAGGTTCCGTAGCCAAATGGCAAAAAACGGAACCATTATAGATTCGTCATGTCTGTCTGTCTGTCCGTCCGAATGTCACAACCACTTTTCTCCGAAACTATAAGACCTATGCACTTGAAACTTGGTAAGTAGATGTATTCTGCGAACCGCATTAAGATTTTTAAATATAACTAAAAAAAATCAGTAAATTTTGGGGGTCCCCATACTCAGAACTGAAACGAAAAGATTTTTTTTCATCAAACCCATACGTGTGGGGTATCCATATATAGGTCTTCAAAAATGCTATTGAGGCTAAAGCACCTTTAGAAAAAAATGATGTTACAAAACATCATTTTTTTCTAAAGGTGCTCCCTCACCAGGAGCATTCGCGCGTAATGTAATGTTAGTCGAGAATTACAGCCAGTGTGGGAGGTGAACCGAGCATTGCAATGCGCACCTTGTAATGATACAAGACGAGGTTACAGCAGTGAGGCAGGTGATCCGAGCATTGCAATGCGCGCCTTGTAATGATACAATGTGTAACGTTTTGATCCAACTCGTAACATCAATGCGCTTTTTTTGTTGCGGCTGGCCGGCCGCACACTGGTCCGGATTACAAATAGGTGGACATACGATCTAAGATGTCAAACGCTTTTGGGAAAAAAATAGTAGTACGAGTACGAATTTCAGGTTAATTTTGCAATCCAATATGGCCGCCGCGCCACCATTGTAAAATTTCATGTTGGATATCGTTTATGGGGTTTTTTGGTATGCTGAGTATGAATTTCAAGTTAATTTTGCAATCCAATATGGCCACCGCGCCACCGTTGTAAAATTTCATGTTGCATATCATATAAGGGGTTTTTTGGTATGCTGAGTACGAATTTTGGGTTATTTTGCAATCCAATATGGCCGCCGCGCCGAATTCACAAAATTTCATGATGGGTATCGTTTAAGGAGGATTTTGGTACGCTGAGTACGAATCTCATGATAATTTTGCAATCCAATATGGCCGCCGCGCCAAAATCACAAAATTTCATGATGGGTATCGTCTAAGAGGTTTTTTGGTATGCTGAGTACGAATCACATGATAATTTTGCAATCCAATATGGCCGCCGCGCCAAAATCACAAAATTTCATGATGGGTATCGTCTAAGGGGTTTTTTGGTATGCTGAGTACGAATCTCATGATAATTTTGCAATCCAATATGGCCGCCGCGCCGAAATCACAAAATTTTTGTGATGGGTATCGTTTAAGGGGTTTTTTGGTATGCTGAGTACGAATCACATGATAATTTTGCAATCCAATATGGCGGCCGCGCCGAAATCACAAAATTTCATGATGGGTATTGTCTAAGGGGTTTGTTTGTATGCTGAGTACGAATCACATGATAGTTTTGAAATCCAATATGGCCGCCACTCCGAAATCACAAAATTTCATGATGGATATCGTATAAGGGGTTTTTTGGTATGCCGAGTACGAACTTTGGGTTAATTTAGCAATCCAAGATGGCTGTCGCGCCAGCGTTGCAAAATTTCATGCTGCATATCGTAGAAGGGATTTTTTGGTATGCTGAATACGAATTTTAGGTAAATTTTGCAATCCAAGATGGCCGCCGAACCACCGTTGTAAAATTTCATTTTGGATATCGTGAAAGGGGTTTTTTGGTATCTCAGCATACTGACAGAAATCTCACAACAGTGGCGCCACGCGCAAACTCACAAAATTTCATGATGGGTATCGTTTAAGGGGTTTTTTGGTATGCTGAGTACGAATCACATGATAATTTTGCAATCCAATATGGCGGCTGCGCCGAAATCACAAAATTTCATGATGGGTATCGTCTAAGGGGTTTTTTGGTATGCTGAGTACGAATCACATGATAATTCTGCAATCCAATATGGCCGCCACGCCGATATCACAAAATTTCATGATGGGTATCGTTTAAGGGGTTTTTTGATATGCTGAGTACGAATCACATGATAATTTTGCAATCCAATATGGTCGCCGCGCGCAAACTCACAAAATTTCATGATGGGTATATCGTCTAAGGGGTTTTTTGGTATGCTGAGTACGAATCACATGATAATTTTGCAATCAAATATGGCCGCCGCGCCGAAATCACAAAATTTCATGATGGGTATCGTTTAAGGGGGATTTTGGTAGGCTGAGTACGAATCTCATGATAATTTTGCAATCCAATATGGCCGCCGCGCCGAAATCACAAAATTTCATGATGGGTATCGTTTAAGGGTTTTTTGGTATGCTGAGTACGAATCACATGATAATTTTGTAATCCAATATGGCCGCCGCGCCGAAATCACAAAATTTAATGATGGTTATCGTTTAAGGGGTTTTTTTGGTATGCTGAGTACGAATCACATAATAATTCTGCAATCCAATATGGCCGCTGCGCCGTTATTACAAAATATCATGATGGGTATCGTTTAAGGGGGATTTTGGTACGCTGAGTACGAATCTCATGATAATTTTGCAATCCAATATGGCCGCCGAACCACCGTTGTAAAATTTCATTTTGGATATCGTGAAAGGGGTTTTTTGGTATCTCAGCATACTGACAGAAATCTCACAACAGTGGCGCGGTGGCCATATTGGATTGCAAAATTAACCTGAAATTCTTACTCAGCATACCGAAAACCCCATAAACAATATCTAACATGAAATTTAACAACGGTGGCGCGGCGGCCATATTGGATTGCAAAATTATCAAGAGATTCGAACCTGGAGATGGAACCTATACGGCATACTGGTCAGGCGTAGCCACGACCCGTGCGGCTTGTCAGGGTGTCGGTGTAATACTTTCCGCGAGAATGAATGAATGTGTGACAGATTATGAATTTGTGAGCCCAAGACTCGTTTGGTTGAGGCTAAAGGTTGGACTCACCCGCATCTTTGTGTTAGGAGTGTATGCTCCACAGGATGCGCGGTGGCGCCGGTCCTCAAAAGACCAAAGTGAGAGGCAGGCATTCTGGGAGAGTGTGAATGATATTCTGGGTAAATGCAAACGAAACGAAAGGATTGTAATGTTAGGTGATTTTAATGGATGGGTTGGAGTGAAGCGTGATGGATATGAAAGTGTATTGGGTAAGTTTGGGGATGAGCGAGTGAATGAAAATGGCGAAAGTTTGCTAGAAGTATGTTTGGAGAAGAATCTTGTGGTAACCAACACCATATTTAACCACAAAGATATCCACTTGTATACAAGGACACAAAAAAGCCAGAGAAGCATGATTGATTTTGTGATAGTAGACGCAAGAATGAGAAAGAATGTTCTGGACACCCGGGCATACCGCGGTGCCGGAATTGACACAGATCACTTCTTGGTAATTAGCCGAGTAAGAGGTCTGTTTCAGCTGTGGCGGCATCGTGTGCATAAACCCATAGGTGCATTGGAGCGCATTAAGGTCGAAAATTTGAAAGATATACGCGTGCAAGAGGAATTTGTAAGTAAATTGAGCGAGAAATTTGTAAATTTAGAGGAAATATGTGAGATTGAAGAATTATGGAAGCCGATTAAGGAAGGTCTCGTAAAAGTTGCAGTAGAAGTATGTGGGATAAGCAAAAGGAGACAAGGATGTCAGGTAAAGAGTATATGTGCTGAAGTTTTAAAAGTTTTGTCTGATAAGAAGCAAGCATGGTTGAACTGGTGGGCTACAATGGCCAACCAAAGAATGCAGAAGGCAACGGATGAGGATGTAAAAATGGCAAAGGATGAGTATAAAAGGTATAAGCGTGTTGCGAAAGAAGTCATAAAAAATAAGAGAGAGAATGATGAGGATGACTTTCATAACAGGTTATCTGATGACTTCCAACAAAACATAAAATTCTTTTGGAAGTCTATAAGAACAATGAGGACTGAAAAGACAACCTCACAATTTAAGCAAATCAGAAACCGTAATGGCAGTCTTGTGATAGGAGAGGAATGTGTGTTAAAAACGTGGAAGGAATATTTTGAAAGTTTATTTGAAAAAGAGGATATGCAAATGGAGACTCATGTTTCGGAAATGAATGAACTTGAGAATGAAAGCCACTTAAGTATGGAAGAAATTGTGGAAGCGTTGAATAGTATGAAATTAGGAAAGGCTGCTGGGATTGATAGAATTTCTGTCGAGATGCTGAAAGCGGGTCGTGGCGTGGTAGCTTGCCAGCTGTACCGCCTCTTTAATCTTTGCTGGCGAAATGGCAGAGTACCAGAAGAATGGTGCAAATCTGTCATAGTGCCGCTGTACAAAGGTAAAGGGTCACAGCAAGAGTGCAAAAACTACCGCGGCATAAGCTTGCTCAGTGTCGTAGGCAAATTGTATGCGAAAGTTTTGATTAAAAGAGTGATGAATGAAACTGAAGGAAAAATGTGGGATGTACAAGCAGGATTTATGAAAGGAAGGGGATGCACGGATCAGGTCTTTTCATTAAGATGCCTAGTTGAAAAGTTTTTGGCAAAACGTCAAAAAGTCTATTGCATCTTCGTGGACTTGGAAAAGGCCTATGACAGAGTGGTGAGGAATGAACTGTGGTCAACACTGTCTATGTATGGAGTGAACAGCAACTTGATACGAGCCTTGAAATCTCTATACGAGGGCTCCAGTGCTTGTGTCAGGATCAATGGAGCTTGCACAGACTTTTTTCCCATCGAAAAAGGTGTGAGACAAGGCTGTGTAGCGTCACCATGGCTGTTCAACCTATACATGGACAGTTGCTTGAAAGAACTACAAGAGTGTGCGTATGGATTAAAAATGAATGAGCTAACCGTCAAATGCCTCCTTTATGCTGATGATCAGGTAATACTGGCATCATCGGCGGAGGAGTTGCAGTTGATGGTCAATATAATGAACGATGCGCTTAAAAGTAGAGGAATGAATGTTAATGTAAGCAAGACAAAAGTAATGGTTTTTGAAAGAGAGAAATGTATGACTGATTGCTCGATATCGATCGAAGGAAAGAGCGTGGAACAGGTGAAAGAGTTTGTATATTTGGGTTCAAAATTTGCAAGAGATGGAAAGTGTGACAATGATATTGAAAGAAGAGTTTTGGCAGGAAATCAAGTGAATGGAGCCATTCACACCTTTATGAGCAGTCAGAACGTGTCTAAAAAGGCAAGGATGGCTGTACATAGAGGAGTGCTTGTCCCTACACTTATGCATGGTAGTGAAAGTTGGGTGTGGCAGGAGAAGCATGAAAGTAAAATTAATGCAGTGGAAATGAGAAGTTTGCGAAGTATAGCTGGAGTGACATTGAAGGATAAAGTAAAGAATAGTGTGATAAGGGAACATTGCGGTATGACAGAAGATGTAGTGACTATGATAGAGAAAGGGATGCTCAGATGGTTTGGACATGTGGAGAGAATGGATGGAAATAGGCTGACAAAACAGATTTATGAAGCGAGAGTGAATGAGCAAACTGGTAGGGGTCGACCTCGGCATACTCATATCGATCAAATCGATAATCTTCTGAAAAAAGGCCAGGTCAAGAGTACCCTTAACCGAAGAGCATGTATGAAGACACTTATGAAAGTTGAAGAAGCGAAAGTTATTTGCCAGAATCGTAGCAAGTGGAAAGTCATAGTCTCTGCCTACCCCGTTGGGAGACAGGCGTGATGTTATGTATGTATGTATGTCGTACTCAGCGTACCAAAATCCCCCTTAAACGATACCCATCATGATATTTTGTGATAACGGCGCAGCGGCCATATTGGATTGCAGAATTATCATGTGATTCGTACTCAGCATACCAAAAAAACCCCTTAAACGATACCCATCATTAAATTTTGTGATTTCGGCGCGGCGGCCATATTGGATTACAAAATTATCATGTGATTCGTACTCAGCATACCAAAAAAACCCTTAAACGATACCCATCATGAAATTTTGTGATTTCGGCGCGGCGGCCATATTGGATTGCAAAATTATCATGAGATTCGTACTCAGCCTACCAAAAAACCCCTTAGACGATATACCCATCATGAAATTTTGTGAGTTTGCGCGCGGCGACCATATTGGATTGCAAAATTATCATGTGATTCGTACTCAGCATACCAAAACACCCCTTAAACGATACCCATCATGAAATTTTGTGATATCGGCGTGGCGGCCATATTGGATTGCAGAATTATCATGTGATTCGTACTCAGCATACCAAAAAACCCCTTAGACGATACCCATCATGAAATTTTGTGATTTCGGCGCGGCCGCCATATTGGATTGCAAAATTATCATGTGATTCGTACTCAGCATACCAAAAAACCCCTTAAACGATACCCATCATGAAATTTTGTGAGTTTGCGCGCGGCGACCATATTGGATTGCAAAATTATCATGTGATTCGTACTCAGCATACCAAAAAACCCCTTAAACGATACCCATCATGAAATTTTGTGATATCGGCGTGGCGGCCATATTGGATTTCAAAATTATCATGTGATTCGTACTCAGCGGCCATATTGGATTGCAAAATTATCTCTTAGTCTTTCTGTTCCCGGTTTCCATTTTGGAGTTTCCAGTTCTGTGATCCGATTCAAAATCGCAATAAAAACCATTTCTGCTAATAGTTTTGCATCAATTTTTTTAAAACCTTCTCCTGACAGAAACAAACACAACAAAAAAGAATTAGCGAAATCGGTCCAGCATTTCACGCGTGATGCCGTGACCACGGAAATCGGGCTTCATTTTTATGTATTGTATACTCAATATCATCGAAGATTACAGGCATTATATTAAATTGCAATTCTGAACTAATTAAATGCTGAATCACAGTTTGCCACACTTATTTTTATGTTAGCATTAAATTTAATCTTGAAAAGAAGTGCCTGAGTTTGGCCCCTACATTAATGAGAGGTATCTAATACGACAAACTGCAGCATCGGCAGCTTAGACCTTTCAAAAACCAGGCGCACGTCATTTTTTTTAACATGTCATGTATAGTGTTGCTATACGTGTAGAAACGAGATAGCAGCATTCACTAACCCCTTAGAGCGAGCGGAATGGAAATACCATCGCACACAAACATAATTAATGTTTCGTCTGCTACTTATTGTACGTCTGTGGGAAAGATTTGATTTTTTGGTTGCTATGAATAGGCTCCAAAACTACTGAACCGATTTGAAAAATCCTTTCACTTTTGGAAAACTTAACTATCCCCGGGTGACATCTATATAAATATTATAAAGAGGAAAGATTTGATTGTTTGTTTGTTTCTTTGCATCAAATAGGCTCCGAAATTACTGGACCGATATGAAAAATTCTTTCACTGTTGGGAAGCTACACTCTTTGCGGTGAACATAGGCTATATTTTATTCTCGTATTCCCACGGGAACGGGAACTATGCGCGTGAAACCGCGTGACGTCCGCTAGTAGGCTATATTTTATTCCAGTATTCCCATGGGAACGGGATTTACGTGGGTGAAACCGCGTGACGACCGCTAGTATATTATAATGCTACTATTCAAAAGAAATAAGACACCTATAAATTTTCCAGATCGTAAACGCCTTGGTAAACATCATAAAGTACTGTTTTATTGGTATGTTTGATATGGAAGAAAGTTTTAGTATGTACCTACGAAACCAAGTTCAAAAGATTATTGCGTACCTTGAAACCTGCTCTTGGTCAAGGTTACAGCTATTTGTTCATTATCCTATTATTTTAATCTGAAAAGACGCACGATGGAAAGTTTTGGCGATAATATGGTACTTGGTTGACTGCTGTCTGCCCAATACTGGAGTGCCTGAGATCAGCGGGTTGGCTGCTCGCCGCAATTATAGCAACAGGCGAAGACGGTTGGTAAACGCCCTCTGAGAAGTGAGATAGTACTCAAACGCTGAATATAGAGCCCCTTGGGCTTCGGCCCCCCAGGTTGATCACCTTACCTGGTCGGAGGATCCTCCCTTTGTTGGAGGAACATATTTCTTATCCGTTTCTCCACATATTTATAAAATCTAAACACAAGCGGGTTATTCCTAGCTTACTTAGGGATCAGATAGCGTTGTGTGAAAAATATCCAAAATAAAAAAAAAAAATAATAAAATAATAATATAGAAGCGGAAAAACACCCCTTATTCCAAAAACCGGATGAAAATCAACTGCGCTTTCGATGGTGGAGAAAGTCAGGGACGGGAGACCCGAAGTTTCTATTCAAGAGCTCACCCAGAACTCCCGGCCGTTGACAAACAGCACGGCACTGTGTGGATTTAGCCGGTACAAGTCGTATTTAGCCAAAATAGCAATTGGAAATGTGAAAAAAGTAGATATTGATTTTTTTACGTATTTTATAAGCTTATCATTAATAATATCGATTTCCAAAAACTTAAAAAAAAAGTTTTTGATTGAATTATGAACCATTTCAAATTGATAAAATTTGAAATACGACCATGCGACTTTAACGCTCGACATTGGTTACTATGGCTGTGACGTCACGATGTTGTACGTTACCATTACCTTATCACTGTAAAGTACGTAACTGCTGCTACAACTACATTGATAGAAATATGTCGCCGTGTTTTCGGATGGTGGTTGTACTCGACTCTTAATTGATTTTTTAAATTAGTATAACTTCTGAATTATTGCGAATATCATAAAAACAAATAGTTTTGCTATTAAAGTTATATATGATCTTTCCATTCATCACTAAAAAAAATCACATTCCCAATTATGATCATTTCCACACTTAAAAAACACCATGTGTATTTCTTTACTTACAAAAAATCAGTGCAATGTTGTACGATTTCAGTTTAATTTAAACCCTTCGTAGGCGCCATAACTGTCGCAGCTCATGAAACTGTAAAATATTTACGGAACTACACTCGAGAGCAATGAATCCGGGTCACTTAAAGAATACTAAAAATCTCGGAAACTAAAAATGCTAGGTTAATGCAATAAATTGTATTTAATAGACAATGTAATACTCCTTAAATGAAGGTATTAAAACTTCTTAGTTATTGTAAAGTTATATCATAAAAAAATCAAATTTGAAAAAGGGCCACTTTCGAAGATGGAACTACGAAATTACAGCATTTGGTGTTGCTTTTGTTTGTAATCTGTCATTTATGTGGGTACATAAACCATGTTGATAGTGCTCTATATTCATTAATCAAGCTGAAATTATGTCGCTTACGCCTGAAGAATGCACCAGAATACTTACAATGCTGGAAACCGGCCGGAGTCAGCGCGATACAGCCAGGACTGTCGGTGTGTCGCTGTCAACAGTACAAAGAGTTCTCCGACGTTACGAAGAAACTGGTTCTAACCTACGCAGACCAGGAACGGGCAGAACCAGGTGTACCACAGCACGAGAAGACCGATACTTGGTGAACACCATGCTTCGAAATCGCTTTCTCACAGGAACTGAACTCACCAATCAGTTTCGACGCCTCGGAGGAAGTAACCCAAGTGCATGGACAGTAAGACGTCGGCTTGCTGAATCTAACTTAAAACCCCTTAGACCTGCAAACGGCCCTAAACTGGAGCGTGGGCATCGTATTTCGAGACTAAGGTATGCCCAGAGCCACGTAAATTGGAGTATTGAAGATTGGTCAAAAGTTATGTTCTCCGACGAATCAAAATTTATGCTCTACAAGCACGATGGAAGACACAGAGTGTATCGAAGACCAGGGGAAAGATTCAAGCAAGCATGCATCGAAGAAAAAGTAGCCTACGGTGGTGGGTCTGTACTTGTGTGGGCCGGAATTTCTTCTGAAAGTCGCACAGAGCTGGTGATCATAGAAAACGGCTCTTTAACTAGCGTAAGATATGTGGAAGAAATCCTCAATGATCACGTTGGTCCATTTATGGTCAATTTAGGTGAGGATGCTATATTTATGCATGACAATGCCCGACCTCATACAGGTAGGATTGTGAATGACTACCTTCAAGAGATGAACATTACTCGTATGGAGTGGCCAGCGCGCAGCCCGGATATCAACCCGATCGAGCATGCTTGGGACGAGCTAGGCAGATGCGTAAAACAACGAAACCCTCCCCCAATCACGCTTCGTGAGCTCAAAATTGCTCTCAGGGAGGAATGGGAGAATATTCCCCAAAATCATATAAGGAACTTGGTGTACAGCATGCCAAACCGCGTAAACGCAGTAATGGAAGCACGAGGAGGCAATACGAAGTATTAAAATTCAAGAAAATCGTAATAAAGTTCAAAAATTTCATGTTTCCTATTTTTGTTTTAAGGAGAGATCGGCAGTTTTTTCTTTATGTAATTTTGTGTTAATAAAATGTATGGTGACTCATATTTTTTTTTACTTTCATTTAAGGAGTATTACATTGTCTATTAAATACAATTTATTGCATTAACCTATCATTTTTAGTTTCCGAGATTTTTAACATTCTTTAAGTGACCCGGATTCATTGCTCTCGAGTGTATTTCATTATTCATTAATGTGTTTATGACTCTGTTAATGACTGGTCATTCTTCACGCGCGAATATATGCTACTGTAGTAAGCGGTGGTCGTACTGTTAGCGGGTAGCGAATTTTAAAACTAATACTTGTTGCGTCTGGAAGCGTATTAGGATTTTAATACTCACCTATGTCAGATTTCGTAAATTGGTACGCCTTTATTAGGTAAATAATACCTTGGTCATTATTGTTGAGAACATTGCTTACAAATAATCTTAAAATAACACTTTTGAACCATAAAAAAAGTTAACATATCAAAGTAAAAGTCTAGAAATAGCCGTATCTATGTCTTATGATCTCAGGAAGTTACCATTTCCGAACACAAAGAGTAAGGAATAATTAGCTATTGAAAAAGCTATCACGTTATGAGAAAAATTTTCAATTTAGTCTAGGGGCTCCATCGCAGAGAAAATTACTACTGCTTTTGGATAAAGTGATATAATAATAAAGTGATAAATGTATTAAACTGATCAGGGGCTCCATGCCTTTGATCACTTTATTATACTTATCTACAACAATTTTTGATTTGAATATCAGATGTGAGTTTATTCAAAAAGGTCTCCTCCAGCTCTGATGTTTGAAGAGTTTAGGTAAAAAATTCTAACAGACAACTTTTCCATGAGTAGGACTGACCAAATGTTACTGCGGATTCATTGATTACTCATACTTATAGAATTCGGGACTTCACGCGAAACACATTTACTTACATTTTCACACCGACGTTTCGAGCACGTTGCAGCGCCCGTGGTCGCGGTTTGACAGTCCAACCGCGACCACGGGCGCTGCAACGTGCTCGAAACGTCGGTGTGAAAATGTAAGTAAATGTGTTTCGCGTGAAGTCCCGAATTCTATAAGTATGAGTGTAGAAAACCGCGATAGTTTAAAAATATTCATTGATTACTGCCTAACTAAATTTCATAGCCATCGTAACCTGAGATCATTCAAGAACGTCATTTTACGCTCTCAGTGACACCAAAGCCTATAAACTCCATAATAAACACATGTCAAGTGGAACACTCTAATAGCGTAATAGCGATTTGAGCTTAATCGCTTTGTAAAATGCTGTTATTTTTAGCTAGAAACACTGCAGCAATTGATTAGTTTATTGTTCTGCGTAAGCTGATACAGTAGCAGTAATATGGGGAAAAGGGGAACCCTATTACTGAGATTCTTTGTTGCCGACTTTTGGCACGGAACCCGGCTTTTGTTTTTATTTTTGATTGTCATTTTGTATGAGTGTCTCTAGAGGTCGAAATGTGCGACTGTGGATCACGAGGCCGTGGGTTCGATTCCCACTGGAGACAAATATTTGTGTAGAAATGTCTGTCTCAAGAGTCTTGGTGTTTCTATACAAGTATGTATTTAAAAGTATATATGTATTAATATCCGTGGTCTGATACCCATAACACAAGCAGGTTATATCCGTGGTCTGATACCCATAACACAAGCAGGTTATTCCTAGCTTACTTTGGGAACAGATAGCGTTGTGTGAAATGTCGGTGAATATTTATTATATTTCTGTGAGAGACGTTTCATTTATGCTTTGCTATTGTAGACGCACACAAACTAAAAGTCACCGTGGGAGGGGCCGCAGTGCAGGCCATGGTCGAGGCCGTGGTCGAGGCCGTGGTCGAGGCCAGGGGGGTGAAGATGCACCCGCACCACCACCACCACCACCTCCGCCGAGCACCAGTGCTGCCCGTGGTCAAGGCCATGGTGCAGGCGATGCACCCGCACCACCACCAACACCGCCGCCGAGCACCAGTGGTGTACAAAGGTAGGTCTTTTGATGTATACTGAATACAAAAATCTAAATATAATATATATATAACTCAAAGGTGACTAACTGCCTGACATAGTAATATATCAACGCACAGCCCAAACCACTGGACGGATCAGCCTGAAATTTGGCATGCAGGTAGATGTTATGACGTAGGCATCAGCTAAGAAAAGATTTTGATAAATTCTATGTCATAGGGGATGAAAGTTATATGTACATGGGAACAAATTTTATGCAGGTGAAGCTGCGGGCATCAGCTAGTTGCATATCCACGAAAGCGCCCACGTGCACTATAGTGACAGAACTGTCATCGGCTCCGACGCCCACGGTCATCATAATGCCAGTTTATATCCGTTTATATCCGGTATTATCCTCTTTCATCCAGGCCGGAAATAATGCAGGATGAGTTTATAATAATGATTAACATAGCCTGCAGAGTAACATTAAAAGAAAAAACATCAGAAACTTCGAGTTGATTGTGATAAATAAATTTTCTGTTGAGCCGCCATTTTAGCGTTCCAATTAGTTACGGGGTAAGTATTTAATATTTTAGTTTATTCTGCTTTTATTTATGGTTTTATTTAATATATTGAATGATATATTATTTTATAATATATACTTATTTATTTCAGTGTATATTTATTAATTGTTTTTTTTATTGGCCAATGTAAATACGCAAAAAATGTATAACTTTAATACTTTTATTTTATTAATATTTTTGTTTATTTTGATTCAATTATTCTTGTTTTGCATTTAAAAGGTGTTGTTTAACAGCTGTTATAAATATTTCCGTCCCAAATCGAGGTAAAATTAATTATAATAGCATGTGAAGATGACAATTTTTGGCAATGAAAATACGCTAATATTGATAAATTTATTTTCGGAGATTTTGTATCTACAAATTCTTTTTTTTTATTTTTGGGTAACGTGTTTGTGTGTATATTTGGTAAATAAAAAAATATAAGACTTAAAACTGGTTTTATTTTGAATTACATGGTAAAACATAAGAATACTACTTCATTTTAACCATCGTAATTTTCAGCGACATTTCATTAATCCATTACACATCGGATATCCTCGGATTTAGTTTAGTTATTTTCGTCAGTTATCCAGCATGATGAAACAGTAAGTATTTCTGTAGTGCGACTCCTATAAAAGAAATAAGAATTAATTTTGTGAAGCTCGGCGCGCAACCGCTGTTCCCGCCAACGCTCGCGAAGGTGTTGAGCGTCGGCGGCCCGTGACGTTTGACAGTTCGGATGCGCGACTGGATATATAGGTAATTACCTACACTTCCAATTTTGTATTATTTTTTAGAACTTACCGAGAGGACGTTGCTGCCGTCTTGGCAGGTCAGAAGAAGACGAAGGCGGTAATGGCCAAGATGGCAGTTAGCGTCCAACAGAAGTACAAGGAGGCCAAGCGGAAGAAGGAGTTGGAGCGGTGCCTACTGCCCGACGCCCCGCCCCGCAAGCGCATGCGGTATATATTTTTTTTTTCTGTTTTTTCTTAACCGCTTATTAACATTTTAATCAATTTGTAGCAAATTATCGCCCGAGCGCGTGCCATGCCGGCTGGTGACAGGCACCCCGACAACTCCTCCTCCGCCTGTGCTTCAACCATGGCAACTCCAGTAAGAACATTAACGTTTTTTTAAGTAGAATGATACTTGTTGATGTTACACCGAATATTTTTATTATAGATTGAATGCAGATGCTGACGCAGCGGAGGAACCAGAAGCCCCTCCGTCCATCAGGTCCACCAGTACGTCGGTACCGTCGCTGCAGTGCGACTGGACAGCTGGTGGCTTTTGTAAAATCTTTCATAGAATACATTAGATTTAAGGGCTCTAGAGAATATTTATAGATTAACATAATTATTTTAGGGACTGAGGAGCTTCTGTTCGGGATCTTCGACCTGGGAAAGTCCTTGGCGCAGGATGACGGCGCAGTGGCGTCTACTAGCCGGGCGCCAGTGCCTCCTGCTCCGCGCGCGGCGCTTTTGCCCTCAAGGTAATTAATTGTAGAAGTGTTACCTTTTGTTAATTACTTACTATGTCATTAAATTTAAACAGCTATTTAAATATTATATTTAATTTTATTTAAATTGTGAATAGAGTCCAATTTTATCCATTCGGGTGCGGAACCCTAATCGATGTTTATTAAATATTAATAATGTTTTTAGGGTTCCATATTCGTATTCCGTACCCAAAAGGACAAAATTTTGAATAGAGTCCAATTTTATCCATTTGGGTGCGGAACACTAATCGATGTTTATTAAATATTAGTAAGGTTTTTAGGGTTCCATATTCGTATTCCGTACCCAAAAGGACAAAATTGTGAATGGAGTCTAATTTTATCCATTTGGGTGCGGAACACTAATCGATGTTTATCAAATGTTAATAATATTTTTAGGGTTCCGTATTCGTATTCCGTACCCAAAAGGACTAAATTGTGAATGGAGTCCAATTTTATCCATTTGGGTGCGGAACACTAATCGATGTTTATTAAATATTAATAATATTTTTAGGGTTCCGTATTCGTATTCCATACCCAAAAGACTAAATTGTGAATAAAATCCAATTTTTAGAGTCCAATCTGCTCCGGGCCAATTGTAATTAATTATACTGGTTCTCTTCGTATGTAAATTTTAATCTTTATTTCTTTCATAATTAAATTTGATTCCTTGTACACAGATCATCGCCACCAATGGTGGACGACGGCGCAGTGGCGTCCACAAGCCGGGCGCCAGTGCCACCTGCTCCGCGCGCGGCGCTTTTGCGCACAAGGTAATTAATTATAGAAGTGTTACCTTTTGTTATTTACTTACTATGTCATTAAATTTGATTCCTCGTACACAGGACATCGCCACCAATGGTGGACGACGGCGCAGTGGCGTCCACAAGCCGGGCGCCAGTGCCACCTGCTCCGCGCGCGGCGCTTTTGCGCACAAGGTAATTAATTATAGAAGTGTTACCTTTTGTTATTTACTTACTATGTCATTAAATTTGATTCCTCGTACACAGGACATCGCCACCAATGGTGGACGACGGCGCAGTGGCGTCCACAAGCCGGGCGCCAGTGCCACCTGCCCCCCAAGCAA
Source organism: Miltochrista miniata (assembly GCA_933228765.1). Lineage (NCBI taxonomy): Eukaryota > Metazoa > Arthropoda > Insecta > Lepidoptera > Erebidae > Miltochrista > Miltochrista miniata. The sequence continues at coordinate 13,916,685 of OW121769.1, forward strand.
CGCCTGCTCCGGGCCAATTGTAATTAATTATAATTAGTTCTCTTCGTATTTATATTTTAATCTTTATTTCTTACATAATTAAATTTGAATCTTTGTACACAGACCACCAGCAGCCACTCGGCGAACGCAACAGGTGTCAGGACATGGTATGTTTTTTATTTATAGTTATTTTTGCAGTGAATGTCATCATCCTAGAACCTCTTCTATTTTTTTTAGCACTTTTGGAGGACGCCGGTCAAGACCGCCTTACCCAGTGGCTGTTGGCCCAGGAGAGCGCCGACGAGGAGGAGGTGGCGTCAGAGCCTGAGACAGACGCAAACGACTACGCAAACGAGGAGCCTGCTCATGTTGACGACATCGACCCGACATTACAGACTTGGCTAGCGCATCAAGACGAAGACGATGACCGACTGATGCGCAACCTCTTACAGACCGACCATATTACTTTTGACTGGACCAACGATGTCGGTTCGTTTTTGGGACAGCGCGAAGAGTTTCGTGGTCAGTCGGGGCCCACATTTAGTGTGCCTGCGGACGCAAGGCCTATAGATATTTTCTATAGGTTCTTCGACCACGAAATATTTGAGCTGCTTGTCACAGAAACGAATCGGCATTATGAGACATTGACACAGCCACTGCAACAACACAGCCGATTACATCGCGCAGCGAGGACTACCAGGGATGAGATGGTCGTTTTTATTGCCATTCTCATTTTCCAGGGTATACTTCCGTTGCCCGTGGAAAGAGATTATTGGCGTTTTAACGGCTATCTCACCCTGAACTACTTTAAACAGCTCATGTCCTACAATCGGTTTGTGTTGTTGAAGCGACTTTTACACTTTGCTGGGGACAATGACCTGACTAGTGACGACGTTAAGCTTCGGAAGCTAGGGCCCTTACTACGTCTACTTAACAGTAGATTTAGTGAGCTCTATCTTCCGTCGCGCGACATCGCTATAGATGAATCGCTTCTCAAGTGGCAAGGGCGCTTGAGTTTCGCACAAAAAATAGCGACTAAATCGGCGAAAGTCGGTATTAAGACCTATGAGTTGTGCGAATCAGGTACCGGCTATTTCTGGAAGTTGTTCATCTATACCGGTAAAGACACGACTCACGGAACGACAGGACAGGACGAGGACGGACAGGATGAGCAGGAGCCTACGAACGCTACGGCCCAAATAGTTCTCGACCACGTCCGGCCGTTACTCAATCGAGGTCATACCTTGACAATGGACAATTTTTACAATTCCCCCCTTCTGGCCCGCTTCCTTAAAAATAATGGCACGGACTGCCTTGGCACGCTCCGTGTCAATAGGGAATTTGTCCCATTGTCCATCAAAGGTATGGTCAAGGCTGATTTGCGGCCGGGCGAGCTCGTACAGAGCTATTGTCGGGACCTCTCAGTTTTGTTGTGGCGTGATAAAAATATAATTGCGATGTTGTCAACTTTCCATGGGGGCCAAATCGGTGGAAGAGAAAAGTATGGGCATTATAGATATAAGCCACAAGCCGCGCTAGATTATAACCAGACGATGGGGGGTGTTGATAAAAAGGACCAGCTTTTATCAGCACACCCCATCGAAAGGGCAAGGAATCTGGCATGGTATAAGAAGGTCTTTCGGCGGCTTTTAAACGTCACGATTGTGAATGCCTACATCATTTTTAAGCGGAGTCACCCCACCATGACGCAGCGCGAGTTTAGGTTTCGTCTGGCCAATGAAATGGTTGAGTCGGTAAGGTCGTCGAAGCTGCCCGTAGGCCCACTAATATCGACGGTGGAAACTGTCCGGGTCATAGAATCCCCCAAACACCGAAGGCCGATATTAGTGGGAAACCATTATCTTGGTCAGGCGCCCTCAAAATACGCTCGCTGCGTGTGGTGCAAGAAATCCAGGACAGCGTACAAGTGTGAGGAATGTTCTGTTGCACTTTGTATGAATATTTGTTTCAAGGAGTATCATACCAAGCCTTCAATGTGAACCGCTGTGTAGGACAAAATCTTCTGGTAGCCTATGGAGGTTTGCAACACCAGTCAATGCTGTTGAGAGTCCTTCTTGTAGCTTATAAAAGTTTGCAACACGAAAAGTGCTACACTCTGCGCTTGCTTCTGACTGCCTCATTGTGAGGAGTCTTACTGGTAGCCTATGGAGGTTTGCAATACTAGAGGTGCTACACTCTGGGCTTGCTTCTGACTGCCTCATCATTCTCGTCCTCGAGGAGGTCCCTCGTGGGGAGTATCTCCTGACAACCTTCTTCTATTCTTTTGCCATGGTATATGTGTAAAAGCTTGTGATAACGAACCTGTCTTTTGCTAATGAAATGGAATACGTGTAACAAATTTTTGTAGCTTGTGACAGCAAACCTGTCTTTTGCTATTTGAATACGTGTAACAAAGTTGTTGTAGCTTGTGACAACAGACCTGTCTTTTGCTATTTGAATACGTGTAACAAAGTTGTTGTAGCTTGTGACAACAAACCTGTCTTTTGCTATTTGAACACGTGTAACAAAGTTGTTGTAGCTTGTGACAACAAACCTGTCTTTTGCTATTTGAACACGTGTAACAAAGTTGTTGTCTTGTGACAACAAACCTGTCTTTTGCTATTTGAACACGTGTAACAAATTTGTTGTAGCTTGTGACAACAAACATGTCTTTTGCTATTTAAAAGGAATATGTGTAATAAATTGTCTTATCATTCCACAACAAGACTGTCGTTTGCCTGGTCGTTTGCCCTGTCTTATCTTATAATCTTTATATGTGTACAAAAGAACAATGGCAGAAAATTGTCTGATAATTTAAAAACGCCCATAATAATGAGTTACGCCAAAGTAATTAATTGTTTATTTTGTGATTTTACTAGCATCTAAATGTTCAAATAAAAGCCGGCGTTAAACCTACATTTTAAAAGATTTTCAACGATTATTCACAGCCATGAGGCGTGTGAGCTAGCCAATCAAACCGTGCGTTCGAACCTTGTCAGTTTGACATGACAGATTACAGAATACTCCTCGCTTTTTGTCGAAAGTGTTGTTTTGTATGCTTTTTCTGATTTTCTTTAATAATAACTGACCCTGGACTGTTTTATGGACTCTGATTATTTCCTCGTGTGACTAGTGCGTGCCCAAAGGACTCTTGATATAGCTTTTGAGTGACCTTGTGCTATTCCCTACTGGACTGTTTATTTGTGAATTGGATTTGTTGTTCATCGATAATGGAAGATCGTGGGAGACAATCGAGGCCTACGCGCATTGTTTGTGTTAATTGCATTATAGGTACGTGTGAACATATTGCGCCGGTTTGAAATGATATACAAGTGAAATAAAAGAAATGAAAAAATAGTGGTTTTATTTTTCTTTCATGACATGACTCTCAATCATATTGGCAACAAATCTATACCCTACTCCTGTATATGTACCTACTAAAAGTTTCTAACAACAGTTAGATCTGTAGCAACTTGTTTACCTACTGCACGTACTATTTTATATAGGTAAGTACTAGATTTTTTATTAGAGTTAGTCAAAACGTGTAGGTATACATTCAATAAAATAATAGTTCTGACATATCAGTATGACCATCGAGAAACACTCCAGTCGTTTACAATACTGTAGTCTGTAGTCACCATAGTTTTTGATCATTTATATGTATAGGTAAGTAGGTATGGCGGGACTAAGTATGACAACATAACCGAACGATAAATATACAATATCTTTATTTTCCGGCTTTCTCGATGGAAAATAAATTCATTTATGGAATCTACTAGCAAAACTGAAACGTTTGACATATTTTTCACTTATGTGCGCTCATCTTTTATGTCAGACAATTGCTAGTATGGGAAACTGCCATTGTTCTTTGTTAACCATAGTCAATGGTTATTAAAACTTGTGTTTATCTAACTGTTTGTAAACAATTTCACAATTTTATGTACAACAAGTTTTGTGTTGTACTTTATTGTACGAAACCATAGTCGATGTTTATATATTAATAATGTTTTTAGGGTTCCGTATTCGTATTCCATACCCAAAAGGACAAAATTGTGAATAGAGTCCAATTTTATCCAATCGGGTGAGGAACCCTAGTCGATGTTTATTAAATATTAATAATGTTTTTAGGGTTCCGTATTCGTATTCCGTACCCAAAAGGACAAAATTGTGAAAAGAGTCCAATTTTATCCATTCGGGTGCGGAACCCTAGTCGATGTTTATTAAATATTAATAATGTTTTTAGGGTTCCGTATTCGTATTCCGTACCCAAAAGGACAAAATTGTGAAAAGAGTCCAATTTTATCCATTCGGGTACGCAAGCCTAGTCGATGTTTATTAAATATTTATAATGTTTTTAGGGTTCCGTATTCGTATTCCGTACCCAAAAGGACAAAATTGTGAATAGAGTCCAATTTTATCCAATCGGGTGAGGAACCCTAGTCGATGTTTATTAAATATTAATAATGTTTTTAGGGTTCCGTATTCGTATTCCGTACCCAAAAGGACAAAATTGTGAAACGAGTCCAATTTTATCCATTCGGGTGCGGAACCCTAGTCGATGTTTATTAAATATTAATAATGTTTTTAGGGTTCCGTATTCGTATTCCGTACCCAAAAGGACAAAATTGTGAAAAGAGTCCAATTTTATCCATTCGGGTACGCAAGCCTAGTCGATGTTTATTAAATATTAATAATGTTTTTAGGGTTCCGTATTCGTATTCCGTACCCAAAAGGACAAAATTGTGAATAGAGTCCAATTTTATTCATTCGGGTGCGGAACCCTAGTCGATGTTTATTAAATATTAATAATGTTTTTAGGGTTCCGTATTCGTATTCCGTACCCAAAAGGACAAAATTGTGAATAGAGTCCAATTTTATCCATTCAGGTGCGGAACCCTAGTCAATGTTTATTAAATACTAATAATGTTTTTAGGGTTCCGTATTCGTATTCCGTACCCAAAAGGACAAAATTGTGAATAGAGAGTCCAATTTCATCCATTCCGGCAATTAAGTATGTCGATGTTTCATGATAATATTCATATGTTTAGGCAAAATGCTTCAGCACCACCCATTTTCTCCAAATTTACGGAACTTGCGGTGCCCGAGTCCAACTCGCACTTGGCCGATTTTTTTTTTTTTATTTTTATATTTAACACTCCAAATTGACGTCGCCATCAGCCTGGTGGAAAGCCGTGGCGCATCTAGCGATAGGGGGCCACTTTTGACAGTGGTCCTCAAGTTGGCGGCCCATACCTTTAAATATATCGATTTTAGAGTTCCGTATCCAAAAGGATATAATTGTGAATAGAGTTCCAATTTTATACATTCGGGCATTATCATAAAACATTGACATAATATTTTTTTATGAAAATGAAAATTGTGCCTGTGAACGCACATCCTTTACTTGGCTGCCATGTTAGAAAAAATACGCTAAAAATTGATAACTTTAGTAATTTTATTTTATGATTTAAAATTAAATTCCGCCCTTGATTTTTTTATGATGTAAAGCTCTGACCTTCTAGTTTATATATATTAAATTATTACGTAAAGAAAATAATTTAGTGTCAAAAATAAGCTACCACAAAGTAGAAGCATCATTTTATTAGAACAACTACGGCCTAACTGCTTTTGGAATCGATTGTGACCTGAAATTTTATTCTACGTGATTAATTGTACCTGATTATTATAGCCTGGACCCCATTCTTTGTAAAAGCATGAATATTTTTAGTCAAAATATTCAAAATAAGCCTAGAAATGGCCGTAAAGTTGTAGCTTCTGACGCGACGCAGTCGCGTCGAGGCCGTAAAATTGGCAGTTATATTTTATTTTGTTTTCGGAGATTTTGTATCTACAGATTAATATTTTTTTTGTAAAAGTGATCTGCTGGTGTGTATATTTTGTAAATAAAAGAATATAAGTCTTAAAACTGCTTTTTATTTTGAATTACATGGTAAAAACTGAGAGTACTCCTTCATTTTCCCCATTGTAATTTTCAGCCGCATACCGTAAATCCCTTACACATGGGGTATCCTCGGATTAGGTGTAGTTATTTTCGTCAGTTATCCAGCATGATGAAACAGTAAGTATTTCGGTAGTGCGACTCCTGTAAAATAAGTATGAATTAATTTTGTGAAGCTCGGCGCGCAACCGCCGTTCCCGCCACAAGCGTGCGGAGGGGAGGGGCAACTCTCGCTCGCGCCGATGCGCCGTGCGGCACTGAGCGGGTAACGTTCTATTTAGATTAAGAACTCAAGTATTGCGCCTGTTTATAAAACTGAATGTTAAGATTTGAGAGGTCAAAACGGTAAAATAGATAAAAATGAACTTAGAACTCAGCGATTTAGTCAGACGTTTCTTTGCCGTAGGCTATTCAATTCTGGCTCAGTAATCCCCCATTCAATCAAGTCAGTTTATAACAGTCCACAGCTGGATGTAAGCCTCTCCCAATTTACGCCGGTCCTTAGTGTATTGCTACCAGTCTCCCTCTGCGACTATTTTTAGGTCATCGGCCCATCTGGTTTAACGAAACGAGGATATCTTTCAAATAACCAAAAGTGGTCTACGTAGCTCGCAGAGTAAGCAAGTTAAAGTGATCTGTCTAAGAACCAATGCTGACGGCAGATGTAGCAGTCGAGTTTTGGAGCGAAGATCACTCGGAAAACGTAAAATAGTATGCCCATGCTAATGTTGGACGCTATATGAATATGTGTATTTAGAACTTTATAAGTATGACTTTCAGTCGTCTATATCCCATAGCTCAAGCTTATATTAGCATAATTTGGGCTAGATGATGTTCTGTGAGATTGTCCATCAATATTTATTTAATTTATTTTTACTTACTTATGGACAGGTCTTTCATCTCCAAAACGTTCAAAAAGGAAATGCCCTACAAGGATCACCCATCTTAAGGCCAGTTATAGCGTAAAATGTTTTACGCAGTGATCAATTACAGAACAATGAGTTAATGACACGTAAGAGTACTCGAGACTTAAAACACACACACGAGGAATAAAAGTCTGGGAATATAATGAAATAGTTTACTAGTCTTTCATTTTTCTTACACACCGATTATTCACTTTTACTTGACCTTTAGCACAATCAGGGACTCCAAAAAGACCGTAAACTCCAGATAATCCACAATAGCAATATATGTGACCATTATTATTGCAGTGTTCAAAAAATGTTAGCGCACCGATAGCATGAACTGGAGCGTCACGAATCAGATCATCATGTCTGTAGACATCTTTATAAAATAGATCGAGTTGAGTTTCATCTTCACTCAAATTATTCCTAATTGTTTCATATTTAAGTCTGAATACATTTGTATATTCAACTTCTGTCGAATTATGTTTATATAGTTCAAACTCCCAACAAGGGCAGCCTGGAGCTATGGTATCATCGCTGCAATGAAGATATGGCTGGTCACAATATTCTTGATTGATTTTGAGTGACCAACCAAAACCGTCCACGTTTCGCATGTAAGTAATGTAATAAGTCCAGCAAGGACACCAGCTCTGAAAGTTCTTAGTGCAGTTATGTATTAAATTGCTATCACATACGGTTAAATAAATATCATAAAGACCACGAGCAGATTCGTCGCTCTGATTGCCTGTTAATCTGGGAATATTTAGTCGCACTGATGAACAAAAACAGTCTATTTGTGAATCGTGAACGCAGTGACTAAACTCACTTAATAAAGAGTTGTTAACATACATGTAATAAGAAGGCCAAGGAGGCTTGATATAATCACAGGACTCCAAAGTAATATTATTTGCTTCGTATATTTCAGGTGTTTGCACTCCAACAACAACAGCTTGAACACCGGTCTGGTAAAATTGATTGAAAATCAGCGATTTTATCTGGTCTTTATCATCTAATTCCGCAGCATAAGTCCAACATGGACATCCAGATACATAGCCTTTACTAAGGCAAACATACGACGAGTTCCAACAAGTTATAGAAATACCTTTGTATCCATGACATTTTGTTTTTAAGAGCTGAATCTCATTTTGCAATCTGTTTATATTGGCAACATCACTAATACTAGAATCTTTCAACGTTTTCAGTGTTCTTTCTTTTGATTTTAATATGTTTCTCTTACAGCTATTAACATTATCTAATATTATAAGTACACATAATAATATCAGAAAATAATGTTTCATTTTAATATTTTCGTCACTACACACGTTTAAACATAATTTATAAGGATCACGAAGTACTCTTGTTGTGTATTTTATATTACTTGTCTGAACACGTGAACCAAGATAACCTACAGAAGCAAGTACGTTCTAAGTACTGTTTTAATTAAGATTTTAAGACGCCTATAGATCATAACGATGAAAAAGAGCTGCAAATGAAATAATGTTTTGTCCACATAAGTAGACGAAAAACTTAGACAAAAATAAATTTGAAACTGCAATAAGCGTAACATAATTATGGTTTTGTTATAAATTGTTGTTATTTTTAACCCCGACGAAAAACGAGAGCTGTTAATAAGTTTTACCCGTAGATTTAGAATTTTTCGTTTTACCTAAATATCTGTGTGTCCCGGGACATCCTTCCGAGGGCTTACCCGGGCTCCCAACCACAGGCTGTTGGGCGTTGCGTGAGGTTTTTTAGTCGATAAGAGTCCGGCATAACATCCTCACACATTTGAGAACTTTGAGGTCATCAGAGTCTTTGGAATTGGCGGTACCGAGGCATTCGACATCTTTCTACAACAGGTCGTTTACTGTGCAAGCTATACGGCTCTGGAATGCATTGCCCTTAACCATAAGAAAAGCAAAGTCGTTAAACATTTTTAAACGAATGGTGAAAGATCACTATTTAGAGTCTTAGTTTAATCATTCTCCAAGTACTTGTATCCTTGTAACTGCTATATTAAGTAATCTATGAATATAATATTGTGTATGTATATAGATTGGTATGTATGTATGTATGTATGTATGTATGTATCATGTATCATATGTATGTATTTGTATGTATGTTTGTAGGTGTGTACATAGTTGTAAATACTGTTATTGACTAAATTTAAATTCTTCTACCTTTAATACACCTCCCAAATTACTACCCATCTTAATCTCTGACAATTATCTCCATCCAAAGGTTGCCTGGTAGAAATCGCACTTAGCGATAAGGCCGCCCATTGTACATTACAAGACCTTGTATTCCTTAACTATGTAAATATTTTTTTTGGTGTACAATAAAGAATATTTCTATTCTATTCTATTCTATTCCTCAGAGGATTTCCCTCACATAAAAAAAACCTATATATCTGTGTATGTGGTATTGAAAATGTGTGTGTTTATCTGTGGCATCGATCGTAGCGGTCCAACGTATGCACCGGTTATTTGGAGGTTTCTTTATTGTTCGAATGCTGATGTGTCGGGGATGGTTCTTAGCTATTTAAATTACTGTAGTGTTTTATAGCTTATTTTAGTTGTAGTAAGTAAACACTTATAAGAATTTATTCAAAATCATTATCGCTCTTTTAAGTGACGCAAACGGATGCGTGTCTGCCAGTGTATCTTATTTCTTTCTTACTAATGGGAATTTTAATAATTGTGAAAGTTTGTGAAAATGTTTAGATGTTTGTTAGTCGATCACGCGATAACGGCTTATTGGATCTAGCAGGAATTTGGTACAATGTTAGGGTATAATCTGGAATAACACATAAGCTACTTTTTATCCCAGGAAACTGTTCCTACGGGAGGAATCGTATAAATATTAAGTACTAGATGATGTTTGTGGCTTCGCCCGCGTTAAATTTAGTACCCGTTCCCGCTTTCCGTGGGGACATTTTCCTGGAATGAAAAGTTTATGTGTTATTCCAGACTATAAGCTATTTCGGTACCAAATTTCAGCCCAATCCGTTCAGCTGTTAGAGCGTGATTGAGTAACAAACATCCAAACATCTTCACAAACTTTCACATTTATAGTATTAGTAGGAAGTAGGATATCTATCAGTATAGATCCCATAGCACAATCTTCTTCGTCTTCTTCTTCTTCTTTTAATGAATGGCCCTCCGTTTATTAACGATTTTGCCAGTCTCCAGTAAAATAAATAGATACAAATTAAATCAGTAAAAAATGACGATACGCCAGTCTCAAGTTTGCATAGATTTTCACAGTAAAATTCATTTTTAACTGTGCACAATCTTCAATTAGCTTAATTAGATGACATTGTGTGCGAATTTCCAAAAAATACGGGTACTTATAGGAATCAACAATCTTACCTAGCGAGGGATGCGGCGGCACTAGCTAAATGCTCTACATAAATATCTAAAAGCAGCACGCAGCAGCAAATAAATGTGTTACACAATAACTAACGCTAATAATTAACTTGATCAGCAATTTACGGCGAATACAATTGGAATTTAGTACTAAGTGATGCCCGAAATTCCACCCTCGTGGATGTCGGACATCGTGACCAATAGAATAATGATCCGTGATTATTTTTGACCATAATCTCCGGTTCTACTCAAATTATTGCGATCAAACTAAAAAAAAACAAAATTGCGGACAAACGGATATACTTACACTTAAATTCAGACAAGAATTCCAAAAAGCATATTTTTTACATCCTTTATCTTAATAACTAGAGTAATTTCGGGTAATATGGCCTGGTCGGTCAATATGGCCTACTGCGATTTCTCTGAACTGAATGAAAACTTGCGACCGCTTGACTCGGCAAACCAACGCACCCCTTCCCCTCACTTCCTCAGGCAACTCGCGCGAGACGAAGTGTGCATGTGTGTCCCGTGCGGGCGCTCGATCGAAAATTACGTAAAGTGATCTTATTTTTTGGCAAGTTTTACTCATTACATTTCTTGAAATTGTAGTTATTTTTACATTGGTACTACACAGGTTTGTAGATAAGCTACTCTTATGTAGTATTGTGATACATTTTAAACATATTTCTTGCTCATTTTTAGGCTAGACATTTACCTATTAAAAACGTTCCCGTGGCCAATATGGCTCACCAGAAAAATGGCTAATATGGCACCAGGCCATATTGTCCCCATTATTTTATATTATTTCTATTATGTTTTCTTTTTTAGATAATGGCTCCGCGGAAACCACATTCGCAAACAAAATGACATATTTGCTCCGCAAAGTAACACAATTTTTTTTAGTTACTGTTATATTTCTGGAGGGCAATATAGCTCACCTGATTTGTGGCTAATATGGCCCAGGCCATATTGCCCCTCCATTGTTAAAATTTGACAATTGTTGAAGGTTCAGATTTTGTTTTTTGTAAATTATTTCTTTATGTTGATTGTTTTGAAATTCTAACTATTTATTCTTTATTAGTTCTAAGACTGAATTGTAAAATAAAAACTGATCGATCTCAAAAAAAAAAAATATTTATTCCCAAAAAGGCTTATGGCGTGCCATATTACCCGAACTTACTCTATATAAAACGGGTATTAACGCGATCATGCATACCTTAAGATTGAGGCTTGACGTTTCGGCTGGGTTGCACCAGCCGTGGTCACAAGCAGGCTGAAGAGGCGGTGTCACTCCGATTGCGAGGTAGAATCATTCAAATCTACCCTCGCATTGTCCATCCACGCACTAGTACACACTACGCTGACAGTGTCCCTATTCTGAAAGCCGTCCGTATTCCGATCACTACCCGACTGTGCTTCATCTTGTTTTTATTGTTGGCACTCTATAGAATTTGTTGTAATATGTTATGAAAAATTAATCAACCTGGCTGGTTTCCCTATAATTATGGCATTATCAAAGGTTTATAAAACATTTTTATTCCTTACGGACACAACTACTTTACAATTTAATATAAGTACCTACGAAAAGAACTCGAATCATTTCGGTAATCATGTTCCTTTGGGCTTTTTCAATAAACCCTTCTAGAGATTATGAAACTATAGACCACTTATGCTGGTACACAGTTTACACATTAAACTTTATTGTGTAAACTGTGTACGAACATGAGTGTTCGATAGTTTTATAATACTTACTAAGCTTTCGATAAGGACATGAATATTGGAGTAGTTTAAAATGGCTTACCATTAACATCTGGACTAAGTTGTTCAATCCATACTAATATTATAAAGCTGAAGAGTTTGTTTGTTTGTTTGTTTGAACGCTAGGATCTCAGGAACTACTGGTTGGATTTCAAAAATTCTTTCACAGTTTGATAGTCCATTTATCGAGGATGGCTATAGGCTATATAACATCACGCTAAGACGAATAGGAGTGGAGCAGCAATCAAGAATGTTTTGAAAACGGGGAATATTTTTTACCGTCTGAGAGCTTCCGAGGCGTACGCTGCGTAAATGGTTACAGTTAGGTAAAAATTGTATATTACAAAATTGTTTCTCTTAAAAAGTTCTAAAATAAAATTCGCGACAACATATGTCTATCTTATAAGGTTCGCTCACAATGATCTAATTTGTCTATCTCTTAAGTTTCACTCACGATATAATGAAACTGAAGAGTTTGTTTGTGCTAGGATCTCAGAAACTACTGGTTGCATTTCAAACATTATTTTACAGTTTAATAGTCCATTTATTGAGGCTGGCTAATGGCGGTATAACATCACGCTAAGACGAATAGGAGCGGAGCAGCCATGACTAATGTTTCGAGAAAGGGGATTATTTCTTTCTTTTGAGAGCTTCCATTGCTAAAGCTGCATAAATAGTTAAAGTTACGTAAAAATTGTGTACTACTAAATTGTTTCTCTTAAAAAGTTTTAAGGTTCACTTACAAAAACCTTCTTATTAAGTTTTAAAGTATGAGCGACATGACGGGAGTAAACTTGGTCTGCAGTGGCAGCCAGTCAACTGAACTATAAAAACCGGCCAAGTGCGAGTCGGACTCGCACACGATGCGTTCCATACCGAAAAACGGATGGGTGGAAGTAAATGCGACGGGAAACATTATATCACTTTAACATCTCTTTCCTTCTCACTCTCATGTGACGCAAACGAAGATAAGCGGTTCAGCTCTAATGAATACAAGCGACGCGACGCGACAAGAATAAGCGCGACGGGGGTAAATGCAACGGGAAACATTATAATTCTCGAAACATTAATACCATACCTCACTCTCATGTGACGCAAACGAAGTTGCGCGGGTCAGCTAGTAAGTAATAAAGATGATTATTTGTTTATTGTTCTGTCAAATTGTTTTTATTTGATTACTAGCTGTTGCCCACGGCTTCGTTCGCGTAAAAGTCGTAATCGCGTAAAATTATTACCCCTTTTAGTTAAAAAGTAGCCAATGTCCTGTCTTTGGACTTAAACTATCTCTATACCAAATTTCATCAAAATCGGTTCAGCTGTTTAGGCGTGAAAACGTAACAGACAGAGAGAGTTACTTTCGCTAAAAGTAGGGACTAGTGGACGTCACGGACCTGCGTAGTTCCCGTTCCCGTGGGAGTACGGAAATAAAATATAGGCTATGGTACCCGGGGACAGTGTAGCTTTCCAACAGTCAAAGAAATTTTCAAATCGGTTCAGTAGTTTCGGAGCCTATTCTATGCAAACAAACAATCAAATCTTTCGTATAGAAGTATAGACTAGTTAGCTGACAAGTTTTTTCCATTGCTGCTCCGCTCCTATTCGTTCGCAAGTCTTCTCGCTTGGCCGCCATTACCTCGCTTGTAAATGAGGCGACGGCACCCCAGCACGATTGGGTACCGACCATGGCTCGCACCACGGCTGGCAGCGACGGGTCCCTCCCACCTAACACCTGCAATAAGGGCAGCACGTGGCTACTTTGTAACATTTATTAGCGAGGTTTTCCATTCTTCAGAATGGCAGTCGCTTATATCACGCTTTATAATCAAGCTTTTCCGATGAGCCCCGCGCGGCGACCGGTCGCCGCACCTACCCAGACGACTTTAAACTTAAATTTAGCCTTCTTACGTCCTACTTTTCTATGAACAGTTTGATTGTATGTGTAGTATATAACATTTTCTTGTTTTTGGAATCTTATAAAATGACGTCAATGGGCCAGAATTTTTTACAAAAATCGAACAGTTGAAGTTGAGAGTGGATTGCGCATGGATGGCGTGCGTTTGTGTAGCGCGTGTGTGTATCGTGTTTTTATTATAAATAATGTGTTTGCATTATTATTTATTATTATACAAACAATGTATCAATAATCCGGTTGGTGTTTACAGAATCGTAAAATATGGTGTGGTGGTAGAGTAATCAATGTTCTTAGGGTTTTGTAGCCAAATGGCAAAAACGGAACCCTTATAGATTCGTCATGTCTGTCTGTCTGTCTGTCCGTCCGTGTGTCACAGCCACTTTTCTCCAAAACTATACGGCCTATGCTATTGAAACTTGGTAAGTAGATGTATTCTGTGAACCGCATTAGGATTCTTATATAACACTAGAAAAAAAAGCAGTAAATATTGGGGGTCGGATACTCAGAACTGAAACTCAAAATTTTGATTTTCATCAAACCCATAAGTGTGGGGTATCTATAGATAGGTCTTCCAAAATGCTGTTTAGGTTTCTAACATCATTTTTTTCTAAAGTGAATAGTTTGCGCAAGAGGGACTTCCAAAGTCGAAAAATGAGTGTCCCTCCCCCCCCCCCCCCTCTAGCTTCTAAACTAAGAGAGTGATAAATCTAAAAAAAATGTATGATGTACATTGCCATAAAAACTACCAACGAAAATTGGTTTGAACGAGATAGAGCTGGTAGTTTTTTTTTAATACGTCATAAACCGCAATTTTCGGTTAGAAAAATCACTACCACTGCGAACGTGTTAAAACATCAATCAAAGTTACAACGAACTATAAGAACTTTTATATTATGTTACTTGCTGCTACGAAACCCTTCATGGGCGAGTCGAACTCGCACTTGGCCGTTTTATTTTTTGTTGAGTGCGTGTGTGCGTGTGTGTTTTGTTTTTTTATTATAAATAATGTGTTTTAATATATTGAAATAGTTTACTAGTCTTTCATTTTTCTTACACACCAATTATTCACTTTTACTTGACCTTTAGCACAATCAGGGACTCCAAAAAGACCGTAAACTCCAGATAATCCACAATAGCAATATATGTGACCATTATTATTGCAGTGTTTAAAAAATTTTAGCGCACCGATAGCATGAACTGGAGCATCACGAATCAGATTATCATGTCTGCAGATATCTTTATAAAATATGTAGATCGAGTTGAGTTTCATCTTCACTCAAATTATCTCTAATTGTTTCATATTTAAGTCTTAATACATTTGTATATTCAACTTCTGTCGAATTCTGTTTATATAGTTCAAACTCCCAACAAGGGCAGCCTGGAGCTATGGTATCATCGCTGCAATGAAGATATGGCTGGTCACAATATTCTTGATTGATTTTGAGTGACCAACCAAAACCGTCCACGTTTCGCATGTAAGTAATGTAATAAGTCCAGCAAGGACACCAGTACTGAACGTTCTTAGTGCAGTTATGTATTACATTGCTATCACATACGGTTAAATAATTATCATAAAGACCACGAGCAGATTCGTAGCTCTTATTGCCTGTTAATCTGGGAATATTTAGTCGCACTGATGAACAAAAACAATCTATTTGTGAATCGTGAACGCAGTGACTAAACTCACTTAATAAAGAGTTGTTAACATACATGTAATAAGAAGGCCAAGGAGGCTAGACATAATCACAGGACTCCAAAGTAATATTATTGGCTTCGTATATTTCAGGTGTTTGCACTCCAACAACAACAGCTTGAACACCGGTTTGGTAAGGTTGATTGAATATCAGCTATTTTATCTGGTCTTTATCATCTAATTCCACAGCATAAGTCCAACATGGACATCCAGATACATAGCCTTTACTAAGGCAAACATACGACGAGTTCCAACAAGTTATAGAAATACCTTTGTATCCATGGCATCTTGTTTTTAAGAGCTGAATCTCATTTTGCAATCTGTTTATATTGGCAACATCACTAACACTAGAATCTTTCAACGTTTTCAGTCTTCGTTCTTTTGATTTTAATATGTTTCTCTTACAGCTATTAACATTATCTAATATTATAAGTACACATAATAATATCAGAAAGTAATGTTTCATTTTAATATTTTCGTCACTACACACGTTTAAACATAATTTATAATGATCACGAAGTACTCTTGTTGTGTATTTTATATTACTTGTCTGGACACGTGAACCAAGATAACCTACCGAAGCAAGTACGTTTTAAGTACTGTTTTGATTTAATTTAAGTTTTTAAAACCACTGTATCAATGTACTCGGATCAAAGAATGATGAAAAAGAGGTGCAAATGAAATAATTTTTGTCTACTTAAGTAGACGATAAATGATAGCCAAAGCTAGATTTTAATAAGCTTTTATTAGGTCGTCGTGTATGTAACTAACAATGTAATGGAATCTAAGGATACTAATTTAACCATCTTCCAAGGATCATAGAGTCTAGAAAATTGGCAGATGTATATAGTTCTGATGACAATACAATAATATGGTACTGTCAAACTGATATGATGATGGAGCCGGAAGATAGGCACAGAAAACAAGTGGAATCTAAGGTAGCTAATTTAACCCAAAGACTTCTATATAAACTGAGGTAGACATGCCCTACGCACCGATTTTTGAAACCTATAAACTGAGCTAATTAGCAGCGTTGCTCGCACTGTTGTGAGTCAAAACTTCGAAAGTAGGTGCTCGACTTGCAATCGGAGTCCATACGCCTTCTCTTTTACTCTTTTTCTATTCGTATATTGCTATTGTGTGTGGTGACAATTATGTAAAAAATATTTATGAGTGAGTGTAGTCTTATTAATGTGTGTATTTGAGGATTGCTTTTGAAATCTCGTTTGTTAGAGTACGGCGCGTCTACCTCAGTTTATATAGAAGTCTTTGATTTAACCAGCTTCCAAGGATCGTAGCGTCATGAAAAATGGCAGCTGTATGTAGTTCTGATGACAATACAATAATATGGTACTATCAAACTAATATGATGATGAAGCCGGAAGATAGGCACTGAAACTTCGATGCAAAAAGTGGAATCTAAGGTAGCTAATTTAACCAGCTTCCAAGGATCGTAGCGTCATGAAAATTGGCAGCTGTATGTAGTTCTGATGACAATACAATAATATGGTACTGTCGAACTGATATGATGATGAAGCCGGAAGATAGGCACAGAAAACAAGTGGAATCTAAGGGAGCTAATTTAACCAGCTTCCAAGGATCGTAGCGTCATGAAAATTGGCAGCTGTATGTAGTTCTGATGACAATACAATAATATGGTACTATCAAACTGATATGATGATGGAGCCGGAAGATAGGCACTGAAACTGCGATGGAAAAAGTGGAATCTAAGGTAGCTAATTTAACCAGCTTCCAAGGATCGTAGCGTCATGAAAATTGGCAGCTGTATATAGTTCTGATGACAATACAATAATATGGTACTATCAAACTAATCTGATGAAGGAGCCGGAAGATATGCACTGGAACTTCATGATGGAATATCGTACTATGTCTGTTTTTGGATTCGTCAGAAAAGTCTTGTACTGAACTTTGACCAGGCTTAGGTTCCAAGGTTATAACAAACCTTTTTTTAATTGACTTGTAAAAATATGCAATGGAATCTTAGCTAACTAATTTAGGCATCTTCCGAGGATCGTAGCGTCATGAAAATTGGCAGATGTTTGTAGTTCTGACAACAATACAATAATATGGTGCTGTCAAACTGATCTGATGATGGAGTCGTAAGATATGAACTGTAACTTCATGATTGAACATCGTATCATAGCTGTGTTTGGATTTGTTAGAAAAGTCGTGTAATGAACTTAGACCACGATTAGGGTTTAAGGTTAAAACAAACCTGTTATATATTGAAGTTAATATTGAGTGTAAATATTGACATAGGTACCTGCAGAAAATGTATATGTATTAGAGTAAAAATGAAATATTTTCACATTAGTCGAACTCAGACAAAACACCATGTAATACAGAAATCCCTTCTAATATTATAAATGCGAAAGTAACTCTGTCTGTCTGTCTGTTACGTTTTCACGCCTAAATCACTGAACCGATGTTGATGAAATTTGTTATAAAGATAGTTTGAGTTTAAGGGAAGGACATAGGCTACTTTTTAACTGACTGCACGAAAGGAGGGTAATGATTTTGTGCAATAACGACTTCTACGCGGATGAAGCCGCAGGGAACAGCTAGTTAAGGTATAAATGTTGTGACTAAAAAGTAGAAAATAAATAAATAGTTTAAAAACCCTAGAACAATACGCTTTTATAATGCACGAAAAAACCAAAAATAAATTATGGATCGTTCAAGTTGCCTCTATTTCTGGGCTGAAGTGTAAACTATGTGCTTTTAGTTATAATATTTGATTGTAAAAGCGTGGGGCGCTAGAACAAGAAAGACTTTTATGTAAGCAAATTCCTAATTATACTAATCCTTATATAATAAAAATCCTGGCGAAAGCTGCATGAGGCCGCACAAGAGCATAACGTTTATGCTGCCAAAGGGAACAACGCCTCTTCTTTCAGGCAATTAAGTAGATACATGAAAGGAATACGTTAAAAGTGGCAAAATGTAGAGTTCTTGTTCGAGAACGAGATATCTTTGGTTACAGTTAAACACCCGCTTGGGGATATATGCGTTTGTATTCCTATTACGTGATTACTACATATTGTACTAAATATCTCGGAATGCCAATACTTTAAGGACCTACCTATGAATTATCTAATAGAGATCCGTAACGGTAATAGGTTTGCTCCTATTACGCGGGCGTCACGAAAAACTGGCAAATGTGGGTGTTGAAAATGCGTAGGCGTGATTAACTTTCTTTTTTTTTTTTTTTTTTATACTACTTAGGTGGCAGACACGTTTACGGCCCACCGGAAGGTTGGTAACCGTAGCCTATAGACGTTTGCAACACCAGAGGCGCTACACACGCGCTGCCGACCTGGGCGCAGGTTGTGACGACCCACAGTTGAAATTTTTCAAGCCGCCCGTAAGGCCTTCAACATGGCTTAACGACTGTCATTTTACTGACAACCGGGACCAACGGCTTATCGTGCCTTCCGAAGCACGGAAACGCTCGTAAATAAATGTCACAAAGTGGTCCACGTGGTGGTCACCCATCCATATCCGGCCATAGTAAATGTTGCTTACTGCAGTGATCGTTTACAGAACACTGAGTCCGCGGGGCCACGAGCGCTTCAAGCTTCAACTACTTTACTTTTCAAGTAAGTATGTTATGCATTTCAATTAAAGCATTGGTTCCTAACCTCTTTAGAGCTGTTACCCCTATCACATGTTAGTGAAACAGATTTTACCCCCAAATTAAAAAAAAAAAAGAAGAAAGCAATACAGGCATGGAAAAATGTCTTGATTCTTAAAAATGCATTTTTAGAATACCACTTTGTTACAATCATTAAGTTAGTTGAACCCCGACGAAAAACGAGGGTGGTGTTATAAGTGTGTCTGCCTGTGGTACCCTAGCAACTCAGCGGATGAACCTCTTCGCCAGGTCCGTTTTTCTAGGTCTGGATAACGTGGAAACTGGTTCTGATCCGAAAGGCGAGGCGGCCGGCAGACGCAGTACCGGCCGATGGTGTTGCTCAATAAGGTGTGCAGTGCAAGCTCTTTGAGCGTATTATTGCAAAGCGCCTCGTCGGGCACTTTACACGCGTGGGGTCAAATCTGGCGGAATAACCAGTTTGGTTTCCGTCAGGAGCGCTTTAACGTGGACGCGAACATGCGTATTTGAGACCTGATGGAGGAAGTAATATTGCAGGACGACGTGGTGATGGCGGTGTTTCTTGACATCGCCAACGCTTTCAACAATTTGGCCTGGAGCTGCGTTAAGGAGGCGCTTATTTATAACGGAGTGCCTCCTTACCTCCGTTGAATTGTCGGGGCTTATCTTTTCTAGAAGGCCATAGATTTCCTGACTTGGCTAAGGCCCGTTTGGCGGTGTTCCGCAGGGATCGGTCCTAGGACTGCTTCTGTGGACCATCAGATATGATTGGATGATGAGCGGCCCGTTGCTAGTGACGCGCGAGGAGCAACGCACCGAGACACAGCCCTAAAGTCCACGGCAGGTGTTGCTCAAGTTGTGAGTCGAATACGGCGGCTGGTTCTTGAGGTCGCCCTTCACAAATCCAAGGTTCTGTGCTTTCACGGACCTTGGAGAAAGCCACCTGCGGGATCCAGCATACAGGTAGGGAGCGTCAGCATCTTCATCGAGCCCTTGATGAAGTATCTGGGGCTCGTACTCGAGATGGCCGATGGAACTTCAGACACCACTTCTGAAGTATTGTCCCAAAACTGAGGGGGCAACAGCCGCACTTTCACGGTTGTTACCCAACATAAGAGGACCCAACGCTCCCTGCAGTACCTCGTGCTGAGTACTTTACTTTTATCTCTATACGGGGCCCCCGTTTGAGCGGAAACTTCGACGGCCCGCAATGCGGCTAGACTACTTAGCCCGCAGAAGGTAATAGACGTCAGGGTGATAAGGATACCGCACGAGCTCACGGGGACACATGAAAACCACGGCTGAGTGTCAGCACTGCGAGTGAACGCATGGAGGACACAGTGTGGAAACAATAGCGCCAGGTCCTCGTAGCAGGACTGGACATGAACGAATTTTCGCTGGAGCAATATCCAGTGGGAGAAAGCGAGCAGGTCATGCTCTTGAAAAAGGGGGCGGGGAGGGAGCAGGAGAGAACTCTACTACCCGAATTCCGCAGTCTGCGGCGCCCTTGCCGCAGACTGTGAAATTCAGTGGTGAGGAACTCAGGTCTGGAGGTTGACATTTTCTCGCTAGAGACCATGGTGTGAGCCATGATCTCCAGCGGGAGTAAGCGGGACTACGCTGCCTCTTTCACTAAGCATGTCATGCTCCTGAAAGAGACTGTAGGGAGGGAGCGGGAGAGAACTCTCCCACCCGAGTTCCGCAGTCTGCGGCGGGGGCGCCGCAGATGTGTCTTCGCCCAAGACTATCGGCCTCCATCACCATGGAACTGAGGATGGTGGGGGTCTGATCACCGTCCTTTCAGAAACAGGCCCAAGACTACAGCGTAACATGATAGTTTTACAACGTCCCAAAAACGTGGGATAGCACCCAAACCCCCCAGGGGAGGCAGCAGTGCTGCAGTGGTAGCCAAGGTCTGTAGGGACACTTGGGACTCCTGGGGTCATACTTCCGAGGGCTTACCCGGGGCTCCCAACCATAGGCAGTAAATAAGGAGCGGTGGTTATTCGGTAAGAGTCCGGCATGGCATCCATGACGGATATTTCGGACGGACCAATTTTTTACGCGGTTTTCTTTGTGCGAAAACCGATGAACGCTCAATGCGCATCTGATACCATGCTCCACGTTCAGACAGTTTCTGGATTTGTTTTCGATGTTACCATAGTTGAGAAATCCGCTCTCGTATCTACAAATGGTAGCAAACGGTACCATCATGTTCAGAGCTCTGTTAGCAATGATTGTGTATTCTGTAGCTGTTTTTCGCCAAAATGTTCCTAGTGCTCGGGGTTGAGGGAGCACCTTCTAGCTTCATGCTTCACTGAGATTTTACGAACAAGAGAGATCGCGATGCCGCGTACCTACCTAGGTATTTACCTACATTGATATTTTATTTTATACATAAAATCATTATTTTTATTGTGTATTCATCTTTTTCGGCATCACCACTGTTACCCCCATAGAATTACTGTTTTACCCCCGCGGGGGTAATTACCCCTAGGTTCGGAACCCATGAATTAAAGCCTATCATCGTTAACACATTTCCGAAATTTAAAATGATATAACATAAAATATATACACGAGAAAAACACGCTTTTATAAATGTGACCTTATCCTTAATCTGACAAGACATCATGCAGCTTCCGCCAGGAAAGTCTTTCCTGTTCCAGCGCCCCACGCTTTTGCAATCAAATATTATAACTAAAAGCACATAGTTTACACTTCAGCCCAGAAATAGAGGCAACTTGAACGATCCATAATTTATTTTTGGTTTTTTCGTGCATTATAAAAGCGTATTTTTCTAGGGTTTTTTAAACCATTTATTTATTTAAAGTACAAGATGTGTTTCAAAATAATTTTGTTTATTTTTGACGAAAAACGAGAGCTGTTAATAAGTTTTACCTATGTATCTGTGTATGTAGTATTGAAAATGTGTGTGTCTATCTGTGGCATCGATCGTAGCAGTCCAACCATGGAGCAAATATTGGAGCTCTTATATTTGCTCCTCTAATATTTGGTTTTTTCGAGGTTTTTTTATTGTTCGAATGCTGATGTGACGGGGATGGTTCTTAGCTATTTAAATTACTGTAGTGTTTTATAGCTTATTTTAGTTGTAGTTGTAGTAAACACTTATGAGAATTTATTCAAAACTAGCTGTTACCCGCGACTTCGTCCGCGTGGAAATTATAAGCAAAGTTTGAACCGCGTTCTATCGAGCCTCTAGGATAAGTCGTAACCAAAATGTGGGAACAAATTTATGACATCCTCCAACTTACCCGGGGAGCTATGCGCTAGATGGATTTTTTTAACGTGAGGAAAATCCCACATGAATGTATTATGACTCCTACTGACTAAGAACAACACGTATCCTACCTAACAGCCTACGGTTGGGAGCCCCGGGTAAGCCCTCTAAAGGATACCCTGCACTGCGCTATATGGATAGGAAGAGACCTCATGGTTTTAGTGGGTCCAAGGCCGGTATGACGTACGTGTTTATTAATTAGCCCCTTTAATAATAAAAAGAGTAAGTAGTATGGTGAAGCGCGAACACGAAACGTTTGTTAGATTAGGGCCACAGACTGAAAACTTTAAGTATAACCGGAAGATTTGAGACGATAACACTAACGCTAACGGTAGCCAGTAAATGGCAGTCGTTAAACCAAGTTGAAGGCCTTATAGATTTAATAATTTTCAAAAGTAGCCAGTATCTACGCCTGTCCATTTCAACACGGCAATACGGTTCACCACCTATTACGTTACGTGGGACGAATTATAAAAAGGTAAACATATAATATTTATGCCTCGATACCCCTTTGGCGATAAAGGCGTGACCGCCTATGTCACTGCAGCCGAAGCTCAACATTTTCCAGTAAAGTTCTATTTTTAAGAGTGTTCATTATAAACTACGTTTGTGTGGCGTGTTGGCTTAATCATCTATTGTAAAATAATTCTAAACTGACATATTGCGAGGGTCAGCTAGTTTAATTTTAATTTTTCATGTCTGTCTATATCCCGAATAAGTATCACGCCGAAACTACTAATTCGATTTAAATGAAATTTGGTACAATCTGAGCTTATGATCCGAGGAAGGTTCTAGGATAATTTTGATCCCGATATTTAGCGCGGTTCCTTTGGGAGAGGGGATGAAAGACCAATGGTTCATTAGTTGTAACTTTTCAATGCGTGGTCCGATTACATTTTTTTTTCAGTTTCATAAAGGGAGTACGTAAAGAATTGTTTCACACAAGTTTCAATGTTGAGGGTTTTGTAGTTCAGAAATTAGAAACATCTCAACTTTCGCAAAACCTAGAATTCAAGAGTCCCTTTGAATGTGAGGGGAAATCTAAACTGGCGTGTTGGCTTAATCATAAAAGAGCTTAATGATTAAGGCTATTGTAAAATAATTCAGTCCCCGCCGAAAGCGTGGACTGAATTGTTTTAGAATAGACTTAATCTTTAAGATCTTTTTTGATTAAGCAAACAGGGCAATTTCACACGCTGCTTAATGAGTCTGATGGAGAAATACCTCTTCTTTCATAGATATTATGTGACGTAAACGAAGTTGCGAGGGTCACAGCTAGTCTATACATATAATAAACTGTAGAGGGTCGAGAGTCTGTACATAGAAGTTAATTTGAAAATTTTAATTGTAGGGCATTCTCCACCGAGGACTATCGACCTTTATCGGGGTCAGAGGACGGTGAGAGGGTCGCTCACCGTCCTTACAGAAGCAGGCCCATGACGGCAGCGTGACGTGAGGAACTCACGCACGCCCCCCTTTAGAAGCGGGATCACACCCGAAACCCCCCAAAGACGCGGGATTGCAATCGAACCACCCCTGGGCAAGGCCGCAGTGGCGGCCGTAGGTCTGTTGGGAGTCCTGGGATATCCTTCCGTGGGCTAACCCGGGGCTCACAACCATAGGCTGTTGGACGTTACATGAGGTTTTTTGGTAGGTAGAAGTCCGGCATAACATCCATTAGGATTTTCCCTCACGTAAAAAAAAGGGCAGTCTCTAATCGAAACTGAAACCGAAAATGTAATTTGAATTTTTCATGTTAGTCTGTCTGTCTGAATCCCTAATAAGTATCACGCCGAAACTATTGATTCGATTTTAATGAAATTTAGTACCATCTGAGACCGTGTACTGTTAGCGGGTAGCGAATTTTAAAACTAATACTTGTTGCGTCTGGAAGCGTATTAGGATTTTAATACTCACCTATGTCAGATTTCGTAAATTGGTACGCCTTTATTAGGTAAATAATACCTTGGTCATTATTGTTGAGAACATTGCTTACAAATAATCTTAAAATAACTCTTTTGAACTATAAAAAAAGTTAACATATCAAAGTAAAAGTCTAGAAATAGCCGTGTCTATGTCTTATGATCTCAGGAAGTTACCATTTCCGAACACAAAGAGTAAGGAATAATTAGCTATTGAAAAAGCTATAACGTTATGAGAAAAATTTTCAATTTAGTCTAGGGGCTCCATCGCAGAGAAAATTACTACTGCTTTTGGATAAAGTTGACCATGTATAAAGTGATATAATAATAAAGTGATAAATGTATTAAAGTGATCAGGGGCTCCATGCCTTTGATCACTTTATTATACTTATCTACAACAATTTTTGATTTGAATATCAGATGTGAGTTTATTCAAAAAGGTCTCCTCCAGCTCTGATGTTTGAAGAGTTTAGGTAAAAAATTCTAACAGACAACTTTTCCATGAGTAGGACTGACCAAATATTATTACGGATTCATTGATTACTCATACTTATAGAATTCGGGACTTCACGCGAAACACATTTACTTACATTTTCACACCGACGTTTCGAGCACGTTGCAGCGCCCGTGGTCGCGGTTTGACAGTCCAACCGCGACCACGGGCGCTGTAACGTGCTCGAAACGTCGGTGTGAAAATGTAAGTAAATGTGTTTCGCGTGAAGTCCCGAATTCTATAAGTATGAGTGTAGAAAACCGCGATAGTTTAAAAATATTCATTGATTACTGCCTAACTAAATTTCATAGCCATCGTAACCTGAGAGCATTCAAGAACGTCATTTTACGCTCTCAGTGACACCAAAGCCTATAAACTCCATAATAAACACATGTCAAGTGGAACACTCTAATAGCGTAATAGCGATTTGAGCTTAATCGCTTTGTAAAACGCTGTTATTTTTAGCTAGAAACACTGCAGCAATTGATTAGTTTATTGTTCTGCGTAACGTTCTATTTAGATTAAGAACTCAAGTATTGCGCCTGTTTATAAAACTGAATGTTAAGATTTGAGAGGTCAAAACGGTAAAATAGATAAAAATGAACTTAGAACTCAGCGATTTAGTCAGACGTTTCTTTGCCTGGCTATTCAATTCTGGCTCAGTATTCCCCCATTCAATCAAGTCAGTTTATAACAGTCCACAGCTGGATGTAAGCCTCTCCCAATTTACGCCGGTCCTTAGTGTATTACTATTATATTGTATTGCTACCAGTCTCCCTCTGCGACTCGTTTTTGGTCATCGGCCCATCTGGTTTAACGAAACGAGGATATCTGTCAAATAACCAAAAGTGGTCTACGTAACTCGCAGAGTAAGCAAGTTAAAGTGATCTGTCTAAGAACCAATGCTGACGGCAGATGTAGCAGTCGCGTTTTTGAGCGAAGATCACGCGGAAAACGTAAAATAGTATGCCCATGCTAATGTTGGACGCTACCAAAATCAAGAAATAAAACATAATCTTGGGTCCAAATATATGTGTGGATCCACAATATTTGTTTCGGAGTTTGCGTGTTTCTTTGTATAATACGTGTATCTAGAAATTTATAAGTATGTCTTTCAGTCGTCTAGATCCCATAGCTCAAGCTTATATTAGCATAATTTGGGCTAGATGATGTTCTGTGAGATTGTCCATCAATATTTATTTAATTTATTTTTACTTACTTATGGACAGGTCTTTCATCTCCAAAACGTTCAAAAAGGAAATGCCCTACAAAGGTCACCCATCTTAAGGCCAGTTATAGCGTAAAATGTTTTACGCAGTGATCAATTACAGAACAATGAGTTAATGACACGTAAGAGTAATCGAGACTTAAAACACACACACGAGGAATAAAAGTCTGTGAATATAATGAAATAGTTTACTAGTCTTTCATTTTTCTTACACACCGATTATTCACTTTTACTTGACCTTTAGCACAATCAGGGACTCCAAAAAGACCGTAAACTCCAGATAATCCACAATAGCAATATATGTGACCATTATTATTGCAGTGTTCAAAAAATGTTAGCGCACCGATAGCATGAACTGGAGCGTCACGAATCAGATCATCATGTCTGCAGACATCTTTATAAAATAGATCGAGTTGAGTTTCATCTTCACTCAAATTATTCCTAATTGTTTCATATTTAAGTCTGAATACATTTGTATATTCAACTTCTGTCGAATTATGTTTATATAGTTCAAACTCCCAACAAGGGCAGCCTGGAGCTATGGTATCATCGCTGCAATGAAGATATGGCTGGTCACAATATTCTTGATTGATTTTGAGTGACCAACCAAAACCGTCCACGTTTTGCATGTAAGTAATGTAATAAGTCCAGCAAGGACACCAGCTCTGAATGTTCTTAGTGCAGTTATGTATTACATTGCTATCACATACGGTTAAATAATTACCATAAAGACCACGAGCAGATTCGTCGCTCTTATTGCCTGTTAATCTGGGAATATTTAGTCGCACTGATGAACAAAAACAGTCTATTTGTGAATCGTGAACGCAGTGACTAAACTCACTTAATAAAGAGTTGTTAACATACATGTAATAAGAAGGCCAAGGAGGCTTGACATAATCACAGGACTCCAAAGTAATATTACTGGCTTCGTATATTTCAGGTGTTTGCACTCCAACAACAACAGCTTGAACACCGGTCTGGTAAAATTGATTGAATATCAACGATTTTATCTGGTCTTTATCATCTAATTCCACAGCATAAGTCCAACATGGACATCCAGATACATAGCCTTTACTAAGGCAAACATACGACGAGTTCCAACAAGTTATAGAAATACCTTTGTATCCATGGCATCTTGTTTTTAAGAGCTGAATCTCATTTTGCAATCTGTTTATTTTAGCAACATCACTAACACTAGAATCTTTCAACGTTTTCAATCTTCGTTCTTTTGATTTTAATATGTTTCTTTTACAGCTATTAACATTATCTAATATTATAAGTACACATAATAATATCAGAAAGTAATGTTTCATTTTAATATTTTCGTCACTACACACGTTTAAACATAATTTATAATGATCACGAAGTACTCTTGTTGTGTATTATATATTACTTGTCTGGATACGTGAACCAAGATAACCTACAGAAGCAAGTACGTTTTACTTTAAGTACTGTTTTGATTTAAATTAAGTTTTTAAAACGCCTATCATAATGATGGAAAAGAGGTGCAAATGAAATATTTTTTGTCCACATAGGTAGATGGAAAATAATGGCCAAATATTAGATTTTTAAACTACGAATGTGTCCCAAAATAATTATGGGTTCGTTATAAATTGTTGTTATTTTAAACCCCGACGAAAAACGAGAGCTGTTAATAAGTTTTACCTATATATCTGTGTATGTGGTATTGAAACTGTGTGTGTTTATCTGTGGCATCGATCGTAACGGTCCAATGAATGGACCGGTTTTTTGGGAGTTTTTTTTATTGTTCGAATGCTGATGTGTCAGGGATGGTTCTTAGCTATATATATAACTGTAGTGTTTTATAGCTTATTTAAGTTATAATAAGTAAACACTTATAAGAATTTATTCAAAATCATTATCGCTCTTCTAAGTGACGCAAACGGATGCGTGTCTGCCAGTGTAACTTATTTCTTTCTTACTAATAGGTATTTTAATAATTGTGAAAGTTTGTGAAAATGTTTGGATGTTTGTTACTCGATCACGCGCTAACGGCTTAATGGATCTAGCAGGAATTTGGTACAATGTTAGAGTATAATCTGGAATAACACATAAGCTACTTTTTATCCCAGGAAACTGTTCCTACGGGAGGAACCGCATAAATATTAAGTACTAGATGATGTTTGCGGCTTCGCCTGCGTTTTTGGTACCCGTTCCCGCTTTCCGTGGGGACATTTTCCCGGGATGAAAAGTAGTCTATGTGTTATTCCAGACTATAAGCTATTTCGGTACTAAATTTCAGCCCAATCCGTTCAGCTGTTAGAGCGTGATTGAGTAACAAACATTCAAACATCTTCACAAACTTTCACATTTATAATATTAGTAGGAAGTAGGATATCTATCAGTACAGATCCCATAGCACAATCTTCAATTAGCTTAATTAGATGACATTGTGTGCGAATTTCCAAAAAATACGGGTACTTACAGGAATCAACAATCTTACCTAGCGAGGGGTGCAGCGGCACTAGCTAAATGTTCTACATAAATATCTAAAAGCAGCACGCAGCAGCAAATAAATGTGTTACACAATAACTAACGCTAAAATTTAACTTGATCAGTAATTTACGGCGAATACAATTAGAATTTAGTACTAAGTGATGCCCGAAGTTCCGTTCTTGTGGATGTCGGACATCGTGACCAATAGAATAATGATCCGTGTTTATTTTTGACAAATGATTGCGATCAAACTAAAAAAAAAAACCAAAATTGCGGACAAACTGATCCTATACTTGTACCTATATTCAGACAAGAATTCCAAAAAGTATTTTTCTTTACATCCTTTATCTAGTTTTTATTGTTGGCACTCTATAGTACTTGTATATGTTATGAAAAATCAATCACCCTGGCTGGTATCACTATAATTATGGCATTATCAAAGGTTTTTAAAACCTTTTTATACCTTACGGACAAAACTACTTTACAATTTAATATAAGTACTTACGAAAAGAACTCGAATCATTTTGGTAATCACGTTTCTTAGGGCTTTTTCAATAAACCCTTCTAAAGATTATAAAACTATCGACCACTTATGTTGGTACACAGTTTACACATTAAACTTTATTGTGTAAACTGTGTACGGACATGAGTGTTCGATAGTTTAATAATCCTTACTAAGCTTTCGAGAAGGACATGAATATTGGAGTAGTTTAAAATAGCTTACCGATAACATCTGGACTAAGTTGTTCAATAAGGGGATGCGGGGTCCTACTAACATCTTAAGGACCCCAATGGGTCGGATCCTCCTCGTGGTGCATCCTGGGCAACGGAGTAGCGACCACTCCCCTTCCTCTGTGGGGGAGTTGTGCTACTCTGGCTAATTCCGGCCGAGGCGGGAGTAACCCACCTGTGGGTTGCTCGGTGGTGTCGCCGTCGCTTCGCCTCCTTTGCTGGCGAGACGATGGCGGCAAAGTGGGAGAGGCACTGCGTGGGGGGCGGGAGTTTGGGTAGATGCTCCCGCCTTGCCATGCAGTTGGCAAAGCGGGAGGTGCACTGTGCGGGGGAGCGGGAGTAACCGATAATGCTCCCGCTCTGCCGTGCAGTTCGGGGGCGCCGCGGTGAGGAGTTACTGCGCGCCCCCGATTGTTTCTTGACCGTGGGCGTAAGGTCGGGGGACCCCGCCCACCAACGGTCACATGGCGTTGGGCACCTTTTCCGTGTTCCAGGGGTGCCCATTAGCGCACGCCTGCGCCAGCCGCTCTCTGTCTCCTCTATTACAGAGGGGCGCTCGAGAGCGGTGCAGGCGTGGACTTCAGCTCCTTAGGGAGCTTTGGGGAGCCGCCCATCTGGCTCCCCCCAGGGAGAGCCCCGAATAAACGGGGCGCCCCTAGCCGGGTCGACGTGAATAATCTTTTGATATCCCTCGGCCCGGCTAAAGGGTGAGGAGGAACACCGCGGGGTTTAGTGGGTAGGACGGTCCATTCCGGACCGGGCCGGGAGTCCCACACACCATCCCAGCTGCCCCCGCAGCTGGGATGAAGGCGCGTAAATGCGTTCCCCGCGTCAACAAAAAAAAAAAAAAAAGTTGTTCAATAAGTGATAAAGATTATTATATGTTTATTGTTCTGTAAAAGGGTCATTATCAGGCGGCTCATTATTTAGTTGACTTCGGTGTACAATTTTTTTTTTTCAACTAAGGTTTTACTTACATGAAATATCAAATCTAGTGTTAATTTAAAACATTTCAGTAGTTGAGGGAACTTTATAGACTGAATGGTTATGAAGGGATTTCACTTTTTTATAATGGTGTCCACCGAAATCAAAATGGATCGAAATCATTTGTAACACAGTGATGATCAGTGTTACTCACCAACTAGCGCGAGGTAGCTATGCAGAGAACTCTTTCCCAGGGCGCCTTACTACAGAGATTCCAGTGTGCGTGCAAGGGTAGGCCAGGGCTCTGACGAAAACAGTCAGGTAGGGTGTACACACATATATTTATATAACACAGAGATACACAGAGACACACAGAGAGCTTATTCACTGATAGACACAAATATCACAGGTACACAGAAGTATAGTCAGTGCTTAGGTACTTATGCTACTAAGCTACACATAAGTAGTGGATTTACTGGCCTGCAGAGTGAGCTGAGTGAGAGTGACTGCCTGTTGTTACTGCCAGGTGATGACGGCAGATACCTCTCACATGAGAAGCTCGTGTAGTCCGCACTTCCACGTTGTCGTACCACGTGCAGCCCACTAACTTATAGGTGCGGCACCAAATATCTTATCCGGCAACTAGCCCCGTAGTAAAAAACCCTGTCATGAAAGAAACGACAAATTAAGATCTTGGCTGCGCGACAGATGACAATCGACCCGCTTTGCAAAAGAAGAAGTGACTCACCAGTTTTCTGGGTAAAATGTAGCAAGATGCAATGCAGCAACCCAATCACAGCCCGTTAGGCCACGCGAGGTAACAAATAATTGCGCTTGAGCGAAAAACTGATTCGCGGCACAGTCTCAGAGCATAAGCCAAAGGACCTCCAACTACCCCAAAGCAGGTCTCGGTCAAAAGTCCAGTCTTTCACGAAAAATCTTAACAAAAACCCGTTCCTTTAAATGCGAAACGCTTCGTCACCGAACTTATGACATCCTGTCATTCTGACAGCAGAAATGTCACCACTGACAACCGATTAAAAAAAGATAACTCGATAAGGCTGCTTTCACATCCTAAATACTGCATCTATAGAAAATAAATGCTACAACCACCCCCCCTTTAATAGTATTTCCTGCGGATATGACACGCTGGAAATACACAATAAAGAAAACAGAAAAGTACTGACTAATAAACAAAGACAACCAGCTAGGTCCTTCAAACACCAGCTGACTACGACCATTACAATACCAAAGAAAGATCCTCCTATGTACCTAACTAGACACTGACTCGTGTACCGGTTAGGCTAAGTAACTAGAGTCTAATGCCCTTCATAGAAAACGAATGCTCCCTTTACTCACTGCCGATACCCTAACACTACCCAAGCTCTCAGGATAATGTAGAGTACTAAGAAGCGAATGAGAGAAAAACGCTCGGTGCGGTGCATAGAAGAAACTACAACGTGACAATTTAAAGTCACGTACACATATAGAAATACAAACAAAAGATTAAAATAGTCTTACATAATGATCACATAGCACTGGTTTAATAAACTAGAGAAACAGTGCTATGTAGTTACGTTAGGTATTGGAGACTGCTCCTCCTGATACTTCAGGATGTCCTTGATATGGTACTCCCCAAGATCCTTACCGTCCAGATCTGACAGCCTATATACTAAAGGGGATCGTTTAGCAGTCACCACACATTTAAGGAACTTAGGAGCTAGCTTAGCAGTAAAATTCTTGGCCTTGTTGGACAGGTAGAACGTGCGTTTGTAAACTATCTGTCCCACTTTCAGCTCTACATGCCTTTTTCTGAGGTTGTAATACTTTTCATTACGCTGGTGGGCAACGTTCAAATGTTTCCTCACCTGGTCGTAAATGCGTTGTATTTCTCTCAGCTTGACACCGAAGGCTGATGGATCGTCTACAGAGACTGAAGTAGGATGGCACGCGATATCTGTCTGCCTGTACAGCACTCCATCCCCAATAAATTCCCTACCATGTACCAAAAAGTAAGGGGTGAAACGAGTTGCTTCGTTAACTGCAGTGTTTAAAGCACACTGTATCTCAACCAAGAACTGATCCCAAGACTTGTGTTGTGACTTCACATAGCATGAGATCGCTTGAACCACATTGCGAATAGCTCGTTCCGCCTGATTAGTTTGGGCATGATACCTAGGGTTATAATATATATTAGGTACATTGTATTTAGCCAACAGATCCTTAAATGGCTTACTCACAAACTGAGGGCCATTATCCATGTAAATAGTCTTGCAGACTCCGTGCACGAGAAACACACTCTTCTCTATGAACCTCGCGACTACAGCGCCTGTGGCAACCCGAACAGGGCACAACATGACGTATTTGCTAAAGTAGTCGGAGACCACGATCAGGTGTACGTTTCTATTGCTCGAAGTGGGAAAGGGACCAAGCAGATCGACAGAGATAGCTTCGAATGGCTTCGAAACCCGCTTCGGGCTACCCATTAGGCCGGGACGAGACGTATTTACGGGTTTGTACTGCTTGCATGTTTCGCAATTCCCAACATATTCTTTGACGTCCTCGTACATCTTGGGCCAGTAATAATTTAGGGCTAACCTTTTATGCGTCTTCCAAACGCCACCATGGGCACTAAGTGTGTCATCGTGGTACTTAGAGAGCAGGGGCAAGCGATCCTCCTGAGGTACCACCAGCTTCCAGTCAAAGTCTGAAGTCAAAGAATATTTATTTTTAGTTAACCTATATAGAAGGTTGTCACGAATGTCATAATTTGGTGACTTCCTAGGGTTCTTCCGAACACTATTCATGGTGTGGTCATACCACGGGTCTTTAGTGGGTACTGCATCGAGGGAATCAATTTTGATACGAGACAGAGCATCAGGTACAACGTGGTCTTTACCTTTTCGATGCTCTATGTCAAAATCGAATTGACTGAGCCTCATGCTCCAACGTGCTAGACGACCCGTGGGATTTTTTAGCTTATGGAACCACAGAAGAGATGAATGATCCGTGACGACCGTACATTTTTGGCCTTCGACGTACTGTCGAAATTGTTCCAAAGCGAAAATCACGGCCAGAAGTTCTCGCTCAGTTGTGCTGTAGTTCACCTCGTTCTTGTTGAGAGAACGGCTACAGTAGGCGATAGGGTGCTCAACACCATCGTGAGTTTGTGTCAGTACAGCAGCAACTGAGTAAGCTGACGCGTCACTAAGAATGCGGAAGGGCATCTCAAAGTTAGGCATTTTTAATATAGGGGCAGAAACCAAGGCTGACTTTAGCAGGTTAAAGGACTGTTCAGCCTCAGGGGTCCATTCGAACTTAAGGTTCGTAGAAGTGAGTTTGCACAGAGGTTTACTAATCTTCGAGAAGTTGTTAACAAAGCGACGATACCAGCCGGCCATTCCCAGAAATCTCTTAACCTCCTTAGGGTTAGAAGGGGTGGGATAGTTGAGGATAACCTCAACTTTACCCGGGTCTGTCCGTAAGCCATGTTTGTCCACATAATACCCCAGGTATTTGAGTTCACTCCGACAAAAGTGGGATTTTTTCATATTAATAGTTAGGCCAGCATCCTTGAGTTGCTGATAGACTCTATGTAAGAGCTCTACATGCTCCTCAAAGGTGCTGGACACACAGACTATGTCATCCTGAAACGCAAATACCTTGTTGTCGAACTCGGGACCAAACAGACGGTCCATGAGGCGTTGCATCGTGGCACTGGCACCGACAAGACCGAAGCACATGGAATTGTAATGGAACAATCCTCTCCGGGGAACCGTAAAAGCAGTCTTCTCAGCAGACTGGAGTGAGTCGAATGGAATCTGCCAGTAGGCCGCACTCAGATCTACTGAGTTAAATACTTAGCATTATTAAGATGGTCTAAGATTTGATTGATATAGGGTAAGGGGTAGGCGTCACTCTTAGACACAGAGTTCAGCTTGCGAGAGTCCAAGCACAATCTGAGGTCGCCGTTCGCCTTCTCCACCATGACCACTGGAGAGTTCCAGGCGGACTGAGACGGGGACACTACTCCCATCTCCAGCATTCGGTCCAGCTCGGCTTCCAGGGCCTTCTGCTTAAGGGGAGAGAGCGGATAATAACGCTGCTTGATCGGCTTGCTGTCACCAGTGTCAATGACATGGTGCACAAGTGAGGTCCGACCTAAACCCACCTTATCAGTGTTCAACGAGTCGAACTTTTCAATGACCTCGTTGATTACACACCTTTGTTTAGTTGTCAGGTTGTCGTAATCCTCGAGGCCACCGTTAAGGGACACAGACTCTATAGGATTATTATCACTAAAGCTATCAAGACTAATATTTTGTAAAATTAACTTATCACTTAACTTAAATTGATGCCAGAAATCCACTCCAAATATCATGGAGGTGGTTATACCTGGGACAACATAGAACTTGACAACTCGGATAACCGAATTGTACTCAATTGGCAAAGAGATACAACCCAGACATTGCAAGTGAGTGCTGTCTGCAGTTGTAATACGAAAAGTAGGATTGATACTCACAAGATCAAAACCCAGTTCCAAGAAGATGCGGTGCGCTCCCTTACCTAGTATAGAGCAGGAGGCACCGGAATCTAGAAGGCCTAAGACATTTAAATTTAAAACCTTAACAACTAGAT
Source organism: Miltochrista miniata (assembly GCA_933228765.1). Taxonomy (NCBI): domain Eukaryota; kingdom Metazoa; phylum Arthropoda; class Insecta; order Lepidoptera; family Erebidae; genus Miltochrista; species Miltochrista miniata. The sequence goes on from OW121769.1 coordinate 13,951,585, forward strand.
ACGGTCTAATGTCACTATCCCGTTTAGGAAACAGGACCTTATCAGAAATAGACTCAGATACAGAGTGATGCACAGAGTTCCTAATAAGGCCCTGGCCTACGCGTTTTTTGACTTGCTAGTACAGTGTGAGCAGTCTGGGGTCTTGACTCCTTTGAGACCACACCGGAAACACACCAGCTCCCTTGACTGTGTGCAGCTGTATGCAGTGTGACCGCCCCCGCCGCAACGAAAGCATTTGCGATCGTGGGGGGTAACCGGCGTCTCCACTGCAGACACCTGCTTAGCGGGCTTTTGTACACCTTTGTTCTTAAGCTGGTGTAAGTCAGATGTAATCTCAAACTTGTCAAGAGCAGGCTCATGGAAAGCGTCTGCCCTAGTACGCGCAAGCTCCAAGCGCTTACCCAAACGTCTCAAGTCATCTACAGAGTTGACATCATGCAAGGCCAGTTCCTTCATGTAGTCAGGTCTAATGTTGTGCATGAGAATGTCCAGCTGTTCCTCACTGGGCATCTTACATGACAACCTTGAGAACATGGCTTGCATTGTACATATATAGTTAACCAAGGACTCAGAGCGGGCTTGTGTACGCTGTCTTATCTCGTTCCTGAGGCGGTAATCATAATCAGGAATATCGAAGGTATCTCTAAGCTCACTAATAAGATCCTCATATGAGATGAAGTTAGCTTTGTTTGTACGGAACCAAGACAAAGCCGGTCCATCCAACAGGTCGGAGAAAGCCATAAGGAGTCTAGGCTTAGTAACCTCCCGAGCACATCTAAGTTCCTCTAATCTCTCTAAAAACACACGTACACAAGTAGAACCATCATATTTTAAGTTAAATGAACATAAGTTAAGGGGATGTTCTTTATACACTATGTTACATGTAGAACTATTCCTACTTGAACTAGCTCGCACCGAGCGGTCCTCTCTCACTACTGGTGAAGTATATTCCACCTGGTCACGACCCGAAGGATCATCACCATCATCATCCGAACCTTCGGATTCAGAATCACTACTGGGTTCAGCCCTAGCGATGATCTTCACTAGCCTACCACGAATATCCACCAGGTCGGGGCAATCCAGACCACAACGAGCTAACCTACTCAATAAGTAGTTGGCCCTGATGGACACCCTAAGACGAGAATTATTATTGGCCAAAAACTCACCTGACTGAAGAGCCTCCTCCAACTCGGAGACCTTCGGAAGGCAGGTCGAGAGCTCAGCCGATGCATCAGCGGGTACCGGAGCACTCGCTTTGATGCTACCTCGACGGACGAGTCGGTGTGCCGTTCTTAGCTCACTCCGAAGGCCAGACACTGTCGTTTCCGGTTCCACTGAAATACCCATGTGGGACAGCTCGTTAGCAAGTTCATCCTTTCTTAAATAATTAATATATTTTTTCCTCTGTGCCATTATGTAAAAATTTACTTACAACAATTATAAAGATAAAATGGCACAGATAGGGATCAATTACAAAGTAAAAATGTAAATTGAGTTACAACAAAGTGTACTAAGTTAGGTAATTATGTTTCAAATTGACTTTTAGAATTTAACAAAGATTAAGGGTATATTAAGAGAGAAAAGTTTCTAAATTTTCTGATAACACAGTTCAGGTTAATAATTAAAATTACAAGGTATCAACATACCTTCAAAAAAAATTTATAATTACACAGAGTGAAATTCACTAAGTTAACACAGAGGTGAAGCTATAGAATAATATATGTAATATATTAATCTATGCTAATATAATATTACAATAAATATATGTGTGCACCATAAAAAGGAACATAACAAAGAAAAGAAACACAATAAGAAAAGAAGTGGGTATGCCAAATAAAATCAAAAAGTTTTTCCAAAATCACAGCTATTTTAAATTTTTGAATTTAGAATTTTGTGTCTTTTCCAGCCAAAGATGTAGGAAGCTGGAAGAAGACGAAAGGGAAGGTTTTGTGCTTAGCTGCTAGCACCACCAATTAACGTCCTGGAGCGTCTCGGACGATTCCAGAATGGTTTCGCCAGAGATAACCACCTATGCACACACACCAGACTGAGACTACCGCAGAGTAGACCCAGAGATTTGCCACTACGTTGGGAGCCAATTTGTAACACAGTGATGATCAGTGTTACTCACCAACTAGCGCGAGGTAGCTATGCAGAGAACTCTTTCCCAGGGCGCCTTACTACAGAGATTCCAGTGTGCGTGCAAGGGTAGGCCAGGGCTCTGACGAAAACAGTCAGGTAGGGTGTACACACATATATTTATATAACACAGAGATACACAGAGACACACAGAGAGCTTATTCACTGATAGACACAAATATCACAGGTACACAGAAGTATAGTCAGTGCTTAGGTACTTATGCTACTAAGCTACACATAAGTAGTGGATTTACTGGCCTGCAGAGTGAGCTGAGTGAGAGTGACTGCCTGTTGTTACTGCCAGGTGATGACGGCAGATACCTCTCACATGAGAAGCTCGTGTAGTCCGCACTTCCACGTTGTCGTACCACGTGCAGCCCACTAACTTATAGGTGCGGCACCAAATATCTTATCCGGCAACTAGCCCCGTAGTAAAAAACCCTGTCATGAAAGAAACGACAAATTAAGATCTTGGCTGCGCGACAGATGACAATCGACCCGCTTTGCAAAAGAAGAAGTGACTCACCAGTTTTCTGGGTAAAATGTAGCAAGATGCAATGCAGCAACCCAATCACAGCCCGTTAGGCCACGCGAGGTAACAAATAATTGCGCTTGAGCGAAAAACTGATTCGCGGCACAGTCTCAGAGCATAAGCCAAAGGACCTCCAACTACCCCAAAGCAGGTCTCGGTCAAAAGTCCAGTCTTTCACGAAAAATCTTAACAAAAACCCGTTCCTTTAAATGCGAAACGCTTCGTCACCGAACTTATGACATCCTGTCATTCTGACAGCAGAAATGTCACCACTGACAACCGATTAAAAAAAGATAACTCGATAAGGCTGCTTTCACATCCTAAATACTGCATCTATAGAAAATAAATGCTACACATTATGGATCACACAGATATTTGACTCTGGTGGGAATCGAACCCAAGACCTCGTTATTCGCAGTCGTACATATTTACCTCCAGACCAACGAGGCAGTTGAAAAATGCAAATAAATAAATTATTGATTGATTTCGGTGCTTTTAAATATTGATCTCCGTGCAAGTATTTCCATTAAAAAACACCGGAATCAAGGGCACTGAAATCAAAATATTTAGCAAAATCCTATATATTTTTAAAAGTAATCTGTATTATGAATACTTATGTTTTTTACTGAAATCTTATACATAAAAGACACACTTTTAATATAGCTTCACATCATTTGTTCAAATAATTGAGGATAAAATGGATGCACCGAAATCAATTTTAGGTATATACCAAGCCACCGAAAATGATTACGAACCTTAACAAAACAGTGGGGCGATGACACACCGACGTCTAGTCCTTACTACCGGTGCGGTGTAACTGACAGTTTGTATTACTCGAACAACTATTCTTGCAGTCGCTAGAGATACAGAGTAATGAACGAATCGGTGCGCGCCACTGAAGTCAATTCTGAACTTCGGACGTAAAGACAACCAGCTGTAACTTGTCTAGTAATGCCGATAATGGCTTAGTAATGTTATAAATAGAGTAAATAGTTATCAAGTTATTTGTGAATATATGCACATATAACGCCTATATTGGAGAAAAAAAGATAAAAAATAATTTTCGCTGCAATACGGGACCGGACGCGACACCGAGGTCAATATTTTCGTAGTTTTAATTTTTTTAAACTAACTTTTACGTAATTAATCTAAAAAAACCACAGGCCCCCCCTACTTTTTTTGACCGTACAATTTGTAGAAAAAAAATCATATTGATAAGTAATCTACAGGTATTGGTTTTCGACGCGGACTCGCCTATTTGAGCCGGCTGAGAATGACCGAAAATTGTTTTTATTTGATTACTAGCTGTTGCCCGCGGCTTCGTTCGCGTAAAAGTCGTTATCGCGTAAAATCATTACCCCCCCTTTTAGTTAAAAAGTAGCCTATGTCCTGTCTTTGGACTCAAACTATCTCTATACAAAATTTCATCAAAATCGGTTCAGATGTTTAGGCGTAAAAACGTAACAGACACAGTGAGTTACTTTCGCTAAAAGTAGGGACTAGTGGACGTCACGGACCTGTGTAGTTCCCGTTCCCGTGGGAATACGGAAATAGAATATTGCCCATGGTACCCAGGGATAGCGTAGCTTCCCAACAGTGAAAGAATTTTTAAAATGGATTCAGTAGTTTCGGAGCCTATTGGATGCAAACAAACAATCAAATCTTTCGTATATAGAAGTATAGACTAGCTAGCTGACAATTTTTTTCCATTGCTGCTCCGCTCCTATTCGTTCGCAACTCCTCTCGCTTGGCCGCCATCTCTCGCTAGCAAATGAGCTATATAGCGTGCACCCCAGCACGATTGGGTACCGACCATGGCTCGCACCACGGCTGGCAGCGACGTATCCCTCCCACCTAACACCTGCAATAAGGGCAGCACGTGGCTACTTTGTGCTATTTATTAGCGAGCTTTTATGTTTGATGGCAGTCGCTTAGCCAAGCTAAAGGCCTTATGGGCGGGCGGCTTGAAAACTGTTCTTCAAGAGGAGCGTGAAGAGGCACATCACAGGGCCGCCAACTTGACGACCACTGTTAAAAGTCTTACGGACTGTGAGAGTGATCCCCAATCGCTAGATGCGCCACAGATTTCCATCAGTGGCGACGTCAATTTGGCGAGCTTAATATAAAAAAAAAACATATCAATAGCGGGCAATCACAACTTGCATATGTCCATATCAATACGGCACACCCACCACCTAGATATTACGTGGGACAAAAATCTAAAAAGGTTAAACGTGGGCATGTAGTATGCCTCTGCGTACCCCTTATGCATGTGGCTCGCTCCACGTCGCACACTCGGTAAGGGTGTGTTCTGCCGAGTCTACGGCGCCACTTGGGCAGTGACGGTTTATGGGTTCCGACTTTCCGATTCCACTCACTAAAAATGCCTCTATGACTCCATAGTTATCCAAGCAGTTATAGTCCATCACATGGACTATTATCATTATCAACTCGGATACGGATACTTGCCTGCGCTAGTATATTCACAATTATGTAACCCTCCTTGAGTAGGACTCGTTCTACGTAGGAGATACGTTTGAGTTCGAATCGTATGTAGTGTAAATCTTGCCGAAATGTATAAAAAAGGGTTGTCTGTAAAGCTGGTTTACGTCTTAATAAACATAATCGGCCAATGGAAATAGATGCGTCTCAAGCCGAACACTTCGGCCTATTGTGGCTCTCTATTGGTTGTCTTGCTTGCACGCTCGGTTCAAGCGGAACGTGACATGTTTTCGTGCGTGCAGCGGTTGTTCATTGATATATTATAAGACGATATCACGTCGAAAGAGTCATGACATGCCTACGTAGGTTATCTTTGTTTTCGTCTCCAGACTAGTAAGGGGTCGTCCATTAACCGCGTGATGTTTTTTTTGGATATTTTGGACCCCTTTTGTGATATTTGGTGAGGTTTAAGACTACCCCCCCCCCCCTGCGCCGAATTACGTGTATTTTTAGTAACTACAAAAATATTTTTTTTATGATTTTATTTTATAGAAATAAGTACTATTGTTTAATCTATCCATATTTCTATACGAATCCTAGCTAATCCGCGCAACTTTGTCTGCATCGCATCATGGTGAGAGAGAGATGTGGAATATATTTCCCTTCGCATTTACTCCCGTCACATTGCCAATATTCATTATTTTGGAACTGATTAAGAAGGTTATTTTGAGAGAACCTTAAATCTTCTGTTTTGTCTTGTAATTGATCAACACGTATTCCGATTTCAATTAATTTCTGATTTAAGAAAGGAAGTGCTTTAGGAAATATTCCACAGATGTTTTAATAGCGGCGTTTTCCCTGAAAGAAAACGCATATTAAAATACTTACCTAATTCGAAGCTTATATAATGAGATAGGCATATCCGTTACCCGTAGGCTTATCTTACTCATGTTTGATGACGTATTTCCGTCGACTCACCAGTAGGGGGCGCCACCTGTGAACTTATAAAGAACATGGCGTCCACTTTGTCCTCATTGGCTTTTATTCACCAGGCAGATTTAAAAAGTAAGCTTCGAATTAGGTAAGTATTTTAATATGCGTTTTCTTTCAGGGAAAACGCCGCTATTAAAAGTACTTGACCGTTATACGAAGCTTATATAATGAGAAATGTTTGTTTTCGCCTGGTGAGTGACGGAAACGCCAATGTGATTCTAATTTATTTTTAGGAAAATAATATTATAGAATGTTGTATGTATGGTATCTAGGTTTATAATCTTTACCATCTTGAACAACTTCATATGTAATCTTAAACAGACTAAATAAGGAATCTTATTTAAGGAGTAGTATAGCTCGTTCGCTATAACTTTGCCGTTTGGCTCCATACTAAAGTCGAATTTTTAATTAGACGAAGTAAATTGACAGCAACTAATGTCACTTCTTCATACAATGTTGCGTATTTTCTATGACGAAGTGACATTAGCTACTGTCAATTTACTTCGTCTAATTAACAATTCGGGTATACGCCGTATTCCTTCTATTGACAGGATTAAATAATTGCGATTTATTATTATATTTGATTGGTGGTAGTAGCTGACATTATTACTCGACGATAAAAATTTTTGAAATCCATCGTCAATTACCTCTTGTTAAGGATTAATTTGATCTTACCACCACCACCAATTCTTAGAAGCTGCTGTTGACCGGGTAGTCCCGGGGCTAGAATAGTTGGAGAACCTCTAACGGTCATAAATAAACTATTAGACTGTGTAGTCTCATATCGGTTACTCTGATATCCTAATTTCTATCTAGAATAAAGGATTCAATTGATTAGTCGTAGGTGTTATCTTTGTTTACAATGTTTTCCAACCAGATTGTCTGAAATGAAAATGATCAGTTTCGGACTCTTAATTCGGGCCTAAAAGTAGTACCTATGACGTGAGTTAATACAATCGAGCAAAGTTAGATCGTGGTTGCGGCGACCTAAGCATAAAATCACTATGACGAGAAACCTGAAAAATGTTCTCTGTGTATCAATACTTAGTAATATTGAACTAAGTCATCAATCCCAATATCAATGAATATGTGACTTATCTTTCTTTACATTTTTTAAAGAGATCGACCAAGATATGTTTAACCAAAACATGCGAACTATGTAAAGTTGACTAACGGTTTCTATATTATCAAGAACAGCAACAACAGATTTATGTAACAGAATCGTATTATATAATAACCATGAATAAAATGCAAGTCGGTTAAAACATCTTAAAAGGTAGGTCTCAAGGAGCTCAATAGTAGAAGTTTTTGATTTAATATCTGTTATTTACCTCTTCGCCCCCCCCCCCCCCACATTTCCACAGATTCTCTATGTGAGGTGGTGGGAGACCTGTCGAGGTGTTTATTAGAAGGAAAGAAATAATGTTTATTAGGTTCTTTTGCAGGTTCTGCAGAACGAATGGAGCTTACAGAGCTCTCGCTTTGAGATCTGCCCTCTATTATTACCTTGTGCCATCGCGGCGCCATAAACACTCCTGTTGACCGATTAAGGTGTGACAGCATCTTGGGTATTAAAAATGGTGGTGGAAGTAATATCCACACATTACAAACAGGCCTACCATGTAGTGTTCTCCATTTCATAATAGGAATATTGTTTGTAGGAAATCTTGCCTTAGTGGTGTTTGAAGCAGCATGCTCACAAAAAATACCCGGAGGCGCTGATACATATGGTATCGGCTCGGAATGCAGTGTATGGTGAAGTCAATTTGATGTCGGACCATTACACGCAGGCTGACGAGGTAAGTTCGTCAAGGCAATTGATTTCGTCTCGTCCCTCTGGGGGGATGGACTACAACTGCTTTGAATGAGTACAGACTGTAACACAGTACCGGTATATGATTTCGAATCACGTGTAAGATTATCAACATCTCTCTTTGATGCAGTGCAATCTTTGTTATTCTAGGCCCTCGAGCCTGTTAGAGAAATGTTTTCTAGCTGGGCTCCCAAGCGAAATCTGACGCGTCCGTGGTAAGAAAGCATCTCGGATGGAAAGCTTGTAAAATTGACGAGAACCGGTAATTGCGGACCCACTATTGGAGTTCCACTTGTAACACTCCGTGCACTACTATTTTCTTCAGTGGGTTGTCGGTTAGGGGATTGACCGAATGTGACGCCGAGGTAAAGCTACCTCTAGGCACTGCGAAAGGGGTAAAAAATCAAAAGACCCACCAAGTTTGAATTTTCTTTAAAAGAACTAAGTTTCTTTGATTTGGAATTAAATAAATCTTCCTTTATGTCTAACATCTTTTCTTTTGGTATTGGACTTTTAGGTAGTTCTATGTCTATCGCATAACGATATGAGAGGTTTCTTTGGGAACCTATTATTGTTTTCTCCCAATAGTCTAACCATCTCTGGGTTTGAAGAGTTTTCAAGGCTATTTGTACGTGTTTGTGAAGAGTAACAGGATTTTGATGCGCAAAATGAGATTTTGTGTAGGTAGACGAGTATTTGAATACTCTTATTCTATAGAAATCGAGGCACCCAGATGGTGAGAAACGAAAATGTTTTGGGTGCGGCTTACCCGAGCGGAAGACAAGAATGTGCTCTGAGAAAGAATAATGTAAACTACATCAGCTTTATCATGAAAATAAGCTTGACTGAGATGTATTTTGCACATCCAATCTCGTGGTTGGAGGAAATCTGGTAAACGGAACATGCTGAAAGATAGAATTATTCTGGCTTCACAAAGGCGTACAATGTCCTAAAACTGAATTCTGGGCGGATGACCCATCGCTATTTGAAGTTAGGAAAAGTGGAGAAATCAAACTTGGTGACAAAGGAACTAGTTTTAGAGTGCCTTGAGCATTCATCTTTTGAACCATTGCACAATGTGGTCATTTCAGTTAAAAAGGAAACTTTTCGTTGTATGGATTCTTAAGTATTTAAAGCAATTAGTATTCCACCTTAGTCAAGTTTTCCATAGCATTTTAACATAAAGTGAAAATTTACAACTTTGTCAGGACGGGACTTGAACAGAGTTCGGTGTAAATTTAAATGTGGGAAGGTTATCAGTTTTGAGCAGGATTCGAACCTGCGTCCTCTCGAATACCGTGCAGGACGGATTGGAGTTTCTGGATAAAGGGAATGCGGTACCCTTTTATAAATTTAAAACTTTTTGGTACTCTCGTTCCTTACCAACGTATTTTGTACAGAGTTAACTGACCGACATAGAATGACAGGGTCATATTATTTAGTGTTTCCTTTGCTGGTGTGGGCAGAGCATGTTAGACCTCTCCTTGTCTCTTTGAGAGCCTCGAGCTCGGAAATTTCGTAATTGAAGGGACATCCTTGCATGGTTACTTAGTATGTTATCGTACGCCTGGTTACTATCGTATACCCAATTATTATAGATACACAATATTGTACATACCCCTCGAGGGTGGTAACTGGTTAGTGTTTCCTTTGCTGGTATGGGCAGGGGATGTTAAACTTCTCAGTCTCTTTGAGAGCATAAAGCTCAGAAATTTCTTAATTGAAGGGACATTTACTGTCGTATGCCCAATTATTATGGATATTGTACACACCCCTCGAGAGTGGTAACTGTAATACAGGCCTAAAAAGGCTCTTGGTACAATGGAATCTGGACTCCATTCGATGGAGATCTGATCTTGACGCCTGATCCTCTCGAAGGCTGGCGTAATGATTTGGATGAACTTTTTTTCGGGGTCATCCTTTTTTGGAGATCGAAGACCAAAATGCATGCCTTCCCGCGTGCCGTTGAAAAGGCTTCAGCCTCGAAAATGTATGTGTTTGAAGGCGATATTTTATCAAGGTTCATTTTTAAGAATTGGGTCTTTGACAATTCTGAGAATAATATATGAAATCAGATCTATGGCCGCAAGCCATTTGTGATAAATTGATAAAAGATTTATGGAAATCCTATTATTAAAGTAGGTCTTCAATTTTGTCATAAATATTTTCGAAGAAACTCAGTATTTTCAAAAGATTCTGTTTAAAAATACAAAAGGTTTTGGCAGCAAAAGCCTTTTGGCAGAAAGAACCTTGTCAGCTTTTTCAAAATGTAGCAGGGATTCGAATTGTCGGATCTCCCCGTTTTTGTTTAGGTTGACGAACCCAGGACTATGATTTTACAATAGTGGGTATCAGCATATTATCTTTTTTTTTTTTTTTTTTTGTTTAACGTGAGGGAAAATCCTCATAGGATGTTATGCCGGACTCTTATCGACTAAAAAACCTCACGCCACGCCTAACAGCCTATTGTTGAGAGCCCCGGGTAAGCCCTCAGGAAGGATGTCCCGTGACTCCCAACAGACCTACGGCCGCCAATGCGGCCTCGCCCAGGGGGTGGTTCGGGTGCAATCACGCGTCTATGGGGGATTTCGGGTGTGATCCCGCTTCTAAGGGGGGGGGCGTGCATGAGTTGCTCACGTCACGCTGCCGTCATGGGCCTGCTTCTGTAAGGACGGTGAGCGGCCCTCTCACCGTCCTCAGACCCCCGGTCATGGAGGCCGATAGTCCTCGGCGAAGACACGTCGGCGGCGGCGGAACTCGGGTGGGAGAGTTCTCTCCCGCACCCGGCCCGCCGCCTCCTTCGCGAGCATGACCTGCTCGCAGAAAGAGGCGGCGCAGTCCCACTTACTCCCGCTGGAGAGCATGGCTCGCACCATGGCCTCGAGCGAGAGAGTGTCCACGCCCAGACCCACTACGAGGACCTGGCGCTGTTGTGCCCACGCTGTGCACTCCACCAGCGTGTGGAGGGCCGTGTCGTCGCTGCGGTCCTCGCAGTGCTGACACTCGGCCGTGGTTTCCCGGTGTTTTCGCCACAGATACCTACCGAAGCTACCGTGCCCGGCAAGCATCTGTGTCAACCAGTAGGAGAGAGCACCGTGTCTTCTCTCCAGCCACTCGTCCATGACCGGTCTGACGGCCGCGATTGTGGCGAATCCCCCCTTTGGTTGCTCAAGTCGCACCTTCCATGTCTCCACGGTTTCCTGGTGGAGCAGGGTCCGCTGGGCTTCGATTTCTCGAGACGCAGGCCTTTGGCCCCGCTCCAGCGCCTTCTTGCACCATCTGAACAGTGACGCAAGGGCTCTCGCTTCCAGGTCCCATGGAGGGGTCCCGGCTAGGAGACATGCCGCCTCACCGGAGATCGTGCGGTATCCTCTTATCACCCTGACGGCCATCATTCTCTGCGGGCTCAGCAGTCTAGCCTCATTGCTGGCCGTCAGGGTCTCCGCCCATACGGGAGCCCCGTACAGGGCCATGCTTCGCACGATCCCCAGGTACAGCCTCCTGTAGGGAGCGTTGGGTCCCCTGATGTTGGGCATCAACCGCGCGAGTGCGGCCGATGCTCCCCTCAGTTTTGGGACCAAACTTCGGAAGTGATGTCCGAAGTTCCACCGGCCATCGAGTACGAGCCCCAGATACTTCATCGAGGGCTCGATGCCGATGCTGACGCCCCCTACCTGTAGGCTGGTTCCCGCAGGTGGCCCCATCCGAGGTCCGTGGAAGCACAGAGCCTCGGATTTGTGAAGGGCGACCTCGAGACCCAGCCGCCGAATCCGACCCACGACCTGAGCAACCCCTGCCGTGGCCTTAAGTGCTGCGGCACGGTGCGTTGCTCCCCGCGCCGTAACGAGGGTGTCGTCGGCGTAACACGTTACGCCGACCCCTCTGAGCAACGGACCACGCAGCACCCAGTCGTAACCGATGTTCCACAGGAGCGGCCCTAAAACCGATCCCTGTGGAACACCGCACGACACATCTCGCCGACCCGGCCCTAGCCAGCTCGGGTAAGTTATGGCCCTCTCAGAGAGATAAGCCCCGACAATTCGACGGAGGTAGGGAGGCACTCCATGATGGATAAGCGCCTCCCTGACGCAGCTCCAGGGCAAGGTGTTGAATGCGTTGGCGATGTCGAGAGACACCGCCACCACCACCTCACCCTGTGAGACTGCTTCCTCCGTCAGGCCTCTAATGCGCATGATCGCGTCCACGGTGGAGCGTCCCTGACGGAAGCCAAACTGGCTATCCGACAGATCAGGCCCCACGCGTGTGAGGTGCCCGACGAGGCGTTGTGCAATAATGCGCTCAAAGAGCTTGCACACCTCGTCGAGCAACACGATTGGCCGGTACCCTGATGGGGAATTTGCCGGCCGCCCCGCCTTTCGAATCAAGACCAGTTTCCCTGTCTTCCAGACCTTGGGAAACTGGCCTTTCTCGAGGCATGCGCTAAAGAGCCCAATTAGTCGAGGCCCAAGCTCTTCGAGAGCCAGGACCCACGCTCGGCCTGGAATGCCGTCGGGTCCAGGGGCGGTGTTTCTGCGGGATTTAAGCCGCAGTACAGCCGCCCCTAACTCACCTTCGGTGACCACGGGCACGTCGTTCTCGCTGCCTTCCACGTTGGGCGCCTGAGACGGAGCCATGCGCGGAGAAATATGTTCCTCCGCTCTCGACGGGAACAAGGAGTCCAGGACCTCCTCCAACCACTCCGGCTGGAGACTCTGAGTCAGTGGGGGCGCCTTAGGGCGTAATTTGCCCCTTACCATCAGCTCATCGCGGCCCAGCTTTTTGGACCGCTTGATGGCCGTCTGGAGGGCCCTCTTGGCCTCCCTGTACCCATCGTAGAGCTCAGTCTCTCGGGCTGCCGCATCATCTGGGCGACGACGCCTCCGGCGGAATCTGGTGTACCGGCGGCGCGCGGTAACGCACTCCGCGCGCAACTGCGCGATTTCCGGCGTCCACCAGTACACCTGCTTCCTCGCCGGTCTGGGCCTAGCCCTGGGCATCGCCGCATCGCAGATGTGCGACATGGCTCTTCCGAACCACTCCACTTCGGCATCAACATCGGCAAGCCCGTCCACTGTCGGAATCCAGGCCTGCACGATGGCCGCCTCCAGGAGAGCCTCCCGATCCAGGCGATGGAGTGCCCAACGCGGTTCCGGGGGATTCGCGATTGTTGGCGGCAGGTTAGGTGGAGGGGAGACGTCGAACCGAATATATCGGTGATCTGACGACGTCTCCTCCTCCTCCACCACGCGCCATCCCTGGACACGGCGGGCGAGCTCAGGGGTCGCAAACGAAACGTCTATGACCCAGCTGAGCCCCCGCCGCGTCCAGGTTGCGACATTCCCCCGGTTCAGGATGACTAGGCCACGAGTAGTGACCCAGTCCTCCAGTATCCTCCCCCTGCCTCTGGTTTCCCGGGAGCCCCAAGCCTGCGACCAGGCATTGAAGTCTCCCAGGACCAGGACAGGGCGAGGCCGGCATGCAGCGAGAACGACGTCCGGCTCAGGGAGCCATAGCTCGAACTGATGCTGGTCGAGGCTTGGCGAGATGTAGACGGCCACGACAGCCACACCCTCGTATTCCGCCGCGACACAACCCGGACCCCTAGCGATGACCGCCAGGCGCGAGTCGTCCGCGCCGGTCCCCCCAAAGATGGTCGCCAGGCCGTCCAGATCCACCGGGCTTCCCGGGTGAACCCAGTACGGCTCGGCGACAACTGCGATGTTAATGGACCACTGCCTGATGCTCTGGTACAGAAGGTCCTGAGCACCAGTGCAGTGGTTCAAATTCACCTGCAGGATGCGGATATGGGTGTCCATTAATGGACGTCCATTTCCGCACCCTGCCGCGGGCGTGCCACCTCACTCTCACCCCCCCGTGCGGACGGACGGGGCCTCGGCCTTGAGGCAGCGCAGGACTTGCTGCCCGCCCGGTGATCGGCCTCCTTGCCCTCCGCCACGCATTTGAAACATCGTGGCGGAGCGTCACAGGCAAGGGCCGTGTGACCGGGCTGACTACAGCGGAAGCACCGATCGCCCACAGTGACTTCCGCCGTACACTGCACTCCTACATGCCCCACGACCAGGCACCTATAGCACCTGTCTTCGCGGGGCTGCAAGAGATGCACCTGCGCCCTCAGGAAGCCCCCAATAAGGAGGCTCCGTCCGTCCGCCACTTTCTGGGCCGCCGCGACGGGGCAGCTCACGACTGCCGACCCGTGACCGGTGGGGCCAAAGCGGATTTCGCCTGACCTCACCTGATCACGGGGACAGCCGCTCGCCTCCACGACGGCGGAGATAAGCTCGTCCGTCGTGGCCGCGTCATCCAGACCCGAAATGCGCAGCGCGGCGCATTTGTTGGGTCTGGACACGCGGACATCGCCCGTATTTAGCGACTCCCGCAGCTTCGCCGCTAAGGCATCCGCTTTGGGGCCGCTGGTGGCGCCGGAGACCTCGAGGAGGCGCGCTCCGGTGCGCGTCACCTTGCACCGGAGCCCTCCCTCAATCTCGAGGGCCTTGAGGTCAACTGAGGCTTTCGCCTGCCTCAGTACCTCGGCGTACCCCACGCCCTTCGCCTTGCCCTCTGTCGTCACCGTAATGACGACGGCAGTGGAGCGGGGAGCGCGGAGCCTCTTCGGCGCCTTCGTCGCGGTGGCCTTTGCCGCCTTTGCCGCGTTAGCGGCGACTTTTGCCGCCTTCTTGGCGGCCTTCGCCGCCTTTTTGGCGGCCTTAGTCGCCTTCTTCTTGGCTCCTACCACCTCCCAGACCCCCTCATTTGAGGTAGTCTGGGGTGCAGCAGGAGCGCTGGCTGTTGGGGAAGCGGGGTTGCCACTTCTCCCAGGTGCCGTCTTCTTGGGGGCGGAGGGGGCGGAGGCCTTCGGCTTGGGACCAGTCCCGTTGGGTGCAGCCGTCGTCGCGTATGACGCGCCGACGGGAGCCGCCAGCGGTGGGCGGTATGCCCGGTCCTCCAGGACGCCGAGGCGTCGCTCGATGGCCTCCAGCAGCTGGACCATCGATGGTGTCGTCTTAGGTGGTGCACGGGGAGCGGGGGTTTTCACACCCCGAGCTTCCCCGGCCCCCTGGACCAGCTGCGTCAGCTTGTCAACCTCCTCCCGCATCAGCTGCTGCTGCTTACGGGAGTCGGCAAGCTCCGCCTCCAGGCTCGCAACCCGAGCCCGGAGCTTCCCCTCCTCCTTGGAGACACTCCTCTCGAGGAGCTCCTCCAACGCCTTGGTGGCACCAGTGACGGCTTCCGTCACCACCCTTCTCCTGCCCGCTACATTCTTGGCGCCCTTTACGGCGCCAGAAATGCGGGCAAGAGCCGCCATGATCTCCTTAGCCGCCGGCACATCCGTGACACTCCCGCTAGGCAGCGGGGGCACAAATGTCGGCGGCTCTGCTACCTTCTCTTTTGCTTTGTAGAGGTCGGCTTTCCGACCTCTACCCGCAGTGGTAGCTACAACCTTCCGCGGAAGGTCCTCCTCGGATGACGATGATTCTTCAGACCCAGGCCGGCGGAACAGGCCTTTGCCTGGTCCGCTTGACCTGGGACTCTTCCTTCCTCCGTCGGCATGGATACCCTCGAGGGCACCCTCGGTCTCGGTACCCATGTCGACAGCCGACTCCATCTCCGAGCCAGCGCGGGTTGACGCGACCTCCGCGTCACTGGGGGTGGTTTTTAGGCACACCCTTGGGCCTGTTGGACTGTGGTGACCCCTCCCATATACCACCTGGGATGAACCCTGGCGGGGGTCGACATGACGGATCATGCCAAGCGATTCCCCGGACACTGTCCGGGTGCGCTCCTGGGTAGTTCCTTGCGAAAAATTTACCTCAGTCATTTTGGTATTTTGCGTTTTTAGTCCGCCGACTTTTTAGGGTGGGAGTGGGGAAGTTGGGAGAGGATGTGAGGAAGGGAATGGTTGGAAGGTGGGAGTGACGCCCTAGGCACTGAGTTCCCCCCAGCGATACATCAAATTGCCGGGCGTCAGTGCGTGAGATTTGGGTTATTTTTTATAGAGGTTTTCTTCCTCGCAACTCCTAAGAGCCACCGTGCCCGTCTGTTGCCAGACGGGGTTACGGCTCGGCCGAACGATGGTCCCCATGGAACCGTGTACTTCGTCTCTGATCGCTCAGTGGCGAAGTACTCGTCGCCCTGGGAGTTCTCCGCTAAGTACGCTCTGCATAACAGAGCGCATGCGGAGAACTCCAAACCGGCCATAACGGCCCCCCTCCTTGGTGGACTATTGGCCGTGGGCGACGACGTGCGCCTCCACGAAGCCCACATCGTCGTCCACGTTACCAGGATGCACCACGTGGAGGTTGTCCTACCCAGCACCCCATCAGCATATTATCTTATCAAGGCAATTTGTCGCCAAAACGTGTCTATCAACCTCTTAGGTTATACTGACCGAAATCTCTTTTAATGCTGACCCTATATAAAATACGAAGCAAGGATGATTGTTTCTATCATCCTCGTAAATTAACCTCTGATCTGTGAAGAAATTTACACTTGGTCAGGACCAGTGTTAGGTAATAAGAAATAACTCACCTATTTCAATCATCCTTATCTGGTTTAGTGGAAGTCGGCTTCTTTTACTCCACTAACGACAATGCACGTGGCGTCGCGATTGCCCTTATTTGAAGTTCGAGCTAAATGATCTGGAACTGTAGCTATTTGACGTACCTAATACAGTAACTGGAGCTCAGAGCGCGCTTCTGAAATACTCCACTTGGAATTAGCTCACTTTCTAAGGATGGAGGATTCATTTCTATCAAGAAACCAAACTAAAAGAAATAGTATTATGTTAGGTACCTAAAATTTAAGTACTACTTTCATGGTGTACATTTAGTTATTACTTTGACACACTCGTACGTATTCAAAAACTTGGGATGATTACGATTTTACCCATAATAGGCCATATTTTTACATGTATAGGAACATCTAGTAATTAATGTGCCTTTATGTGGGTAGGTACAAAAATATTTTGAAAATATTTTCTATATTCGGCGGTACTTACGCTGTACATACACGAAGCAAATAATAACTAAAAAAAAAGTATTAGTACCTATGAATACAATCTATAAAATCAGTTTGATATTAGCTGTAACTAAAGATATTAAATGAAAGAAACTGCAACCTCGAAAGGTTTACGTGCTATTTTAAAAATAATAGGTTATTTCACGTTATGACGTATCACACTCATATGTGATCGTAAAAATATGAAGTAAAAACATACCTGAGACTTAAACGAGCGGTCAAACCGTTAAATATGTCTGTAGGTTCACTTACTTCAATCACAAGTCACTTGTTTTAGATTCACTGTATATTCAAACGAACGGCAAAGCCGTTAAATAATTATTTCTGTAAATTCACTTACTTCATCCCAAGTCACTTTTTATAACTTTACTAGGTATATAACTAGTAACTAGAAAAAATAAATGCACTAGCAGGTGTTCCTGCTATAACCTTTTGCTACGGGAATCAAAACGCCAATGAAGACAAAGTGGACGCCATGTTCTTTATAAGTTCACAGGTGGCGCCCCCTACTGGTGAGTCGACGGAAATACGTCATCAAACATGAGTAAGATAAGCCTACGGGTAACGGATATGCCTATCTCATTATATAAGCTTCGAATTACGGTCAAGTACTTTTAATATTGTAAATTTTGTTGTTCAGAAATTAGAGGGATCTCCATCTTCCTCAATACCTAGAATTGAAAAAAAAAATCAGGTTGTACAGTCACGAGCAATAATATGTATACATTGTCAAGGCTCCTAAAATATGTAAACACCTTCGGTTCCAAAACGAAGTGCTCAACGTGAAGAGCATAAAATTGTAACCACGAGTTCACATCATAAATATATATACACTCATTGCTTCATAAGATGTACTCATCTTATATTGCATTAAATTATATTTAACTTCTCCGGCAATACATATATCTGAACGGTGCTGCATAAATATGTATCCACTTTCGATGAAGACCTCCAAATTAGATATATATGATTTAATATCTTAATAGAAACTTAGACAAAAAGAATACTGAACTGAAAAAAAATAATATATACTCAAAATTGCATAGGTTTATATTGATATTTTGCTGGAACCGACTCTCAAAAATAATTTTTAGTAATTTGATGTTGTAAATCCATACTAATATTATAAATGCGAAAGTAACTCTGTGCGTAACAGACAGACTAAACGGGTGGAGTGATTGAGATGGAATTTGAAATAGGGATAGTTTGAGGCCCTGGGAAGGACATAGGCTACTTTTTAACCGACTGCGCAAAAGGATGGTTATGATTTTACGCGATAACGGCTTCTACGCGATCGAAGCCGCGGAAAACAGCTAGTATTTGATAAATACAAAAATTGACATGTGTACCTATAATATTTGAGGAGTTCCCTCAAGTCCTCATAAATCTTTTTTTTACAAGGAGAGCTCCGCTTACGGACTACCCATGCTGGCCAGGCTTGAGCTCGTGTGAGGGTCGCCCAGCACCTGATCACGATAGCACTGGGAATACTCACTAAAACTCATTGACACCGATCTGCCCCTGTGACGGTGTTCTGGGATCTGTCTAATTCACCAAAACACTGAAGACCTCATAAACCTACCCATCAAAACAACATTTAAAAAAAAAACCAATCTGGAAATATATCCTTTTATACACGGTGTTTCTTTTAGGGTGTCAAGCCGCCACTAGCTGGTAGCAGCTGGTCCATACCTATCGATTTAACCCCCATGTATGTTCTACGATTTTTTGTAGATTTCGATATATAATGTTCTGCATAATTCCCTATTTTTTTATTATCGATTAAAATTTTTACATCTTGTATCAAACTTAGGAAGGAGATTATTTTGTCCATAATACTGCAATTAATAGGCATTATAATAATAAAAAAATATCCAAGAAAAGTTGAACCAAAAAGAAGTTGTAATTATTTAAAGCCACGTGGAAAAATAACGAAAAAAAATTATATCTCGAAAACTACAAAAAATCGTAGAACATATATGGGGGTTAAATCGATAGGAATGGAACCCTGCTACCAGCTAGTGGCGGCTTGACACCCTAAAAGAAACACCCAGTATAAAAGAAGTTTATTCCGGTCTGTAAATGTCGGAGTTATGAGGTAACAAACATTAAAAAAAATAAACCTCTTTTTTGGAGTCTGTTAAAACACATTCGGGTTTGCGATACCAAACAACCCGGGCAAAGGTTTCAGATCGATTAACTGAAACTAATATTATAACACGGCACTTTAAAGAAAACAAACAAACGAACTTTGGCATTTTCATACATATATATAAGCCTCACAAAGAATACTAAATAATTTTTCAGAGAAAATAGATCGGTGATATTCGTATGGTTCGCGAAGGTGCCCGACCTACAGACAGGAACTCTAGCATGCATTCGTTTCTCACAATTTTAAAGAATTCGTTTGTATACAGAGTTATGAAATTTTAGTTGTATACTTATTATTGGTGGAGTGTATATGCAATGAGTGTATATACTGGGTGTTTGTTTTAGGGTGTCAAGCCGCCACTAGCTGGTAGCAGGGTTCCATACCTATCGATTTAACCACCATGTATGTTCTACGATTTTTTGTAGTTTTCGAGATATAATGTTCTGCATAATTCCCTATTTTTTTATTATCGATTAAAATTTTTACATCTTGTATCAAAGTTAGGAAAGAGATTATTTTGTCCATAATACTGCAATCAATAGGCATTATAATAATAAAAAAATATCCAAGAAAAGTTGAACCAAAAAGAAGAAAGCCACGTGGACACGTAATTATAAAAAATAACGAAAAAAAATTATATCTCGAAAACTACAAAAAATCGTAGAACATACATGGGGGTTAAATCGATAGGTATGGAACCCTGCTACCAGCTAGTGGCGGCTTGACACCCTAAAAGAAACACCCAGTATATTTATGATGTGAACTCGTGGTTACAATTTTATGCTCTTCACGTTGAGCCCTTCGTTTTGGAGCCGAAGGTGTTTACATATTTTAGGAGCCTTGACAATGTATACATATTATTGGTCGTGACTGTACTCGTACAACATGTATTGTTTAAAATAAATACACGTGATATCTCACTACACCCCCCATCCCCCCTGGTGATGTTTCGTGTTTTTTGTCAGACCCCCTTTCGAGCCTCACGTGATTGATGGACGACCCCTAATAATAAAAACACAAGAAGATTGTTATAAGATCAGTACACTATTTTATTTAAACGCGTGTGTACAGTTACTACAAATTGATATGAAATATTATTGTCTGCTATTATTATGTGCTTTATTAATATTAGACGATGTTGATAGCTGTAAAAAACACATGTTAAAATCAAAAAAACGTAAACTTCGAATGTTAAAAGCTTCTAGCACTTACAGTGTTCGTGATATGGCTAATATAAAGAGATTACAACGTGAGATCAAGTTCTTAAGTGTTAGATGCCGATTTAGAGCTCGACAAAAAGGTATTTTATTACTTGCTAAAACTTGTCGTATATTTGCATAAGTCACAACCACAACTATAGAACAACACTATGACCTACAATTTTTATCGGAAGAGGAGGCGCCATACTGACACCTTTCTTGATGTAAACACAACATTATGTGAATGCCCACTGTGGCTTGTAAGTATCATTGCACATCTCCTAATTGACCTGACTATAATATTGGGTGTCCCAAAATTCACAAGATAAAGGGGGGTATAAAAAGGGGGTTTTCTTTTCTTTCTTTCTTTCTTTCTTTCTTTGGATAATGAAAATTTACAGGACCTTTGAAACGAATTTACAGTCAAAGTATTCATGGGATTTTTTTTTCTCAATTTTGTATTTTTTTAAACTGATGCCCC
Organism: Miltochrista miniata; assembly: GCA_933228765.1. Classification (NCBI taxonomy): domain Eukaryota; kingdom Metazoa; phylum Arthropoda; class Insecta; order Lepidoptera; family Erebidae; genus Miltochrista; species Miltochrista miniata. The sequence continues at coordinate 13,972,372 of OW121769.1, forward strand.
GTCATGTGGCTTGAGAGGTAGTTTTGTGACACTTTATTATGCCGTCTCAAGTTCCCGGTTCGGTGAAATCAAAAGTGAATCATGCGCGAAGATCCAGACAGCAGGGACTGGGGCCATTCATTATACTTTTTTACATGAAAGCTCTATACAGAGCCTCCTTGACTTTTTATTATCTCCCGTGGGAATACGGAAATAAGACATAGCCTACCAACCTACCTACAGTGAAAGGGTTCAGTAGTTTCGGAGCAAATTCAATGCAAACAAACAATCAGTTGTTTCCTTTTTATAATATTATAGATACTATAGATAGTCGTATAGACAAGCGAGCATTATAAATAAACTGAGTTTAGGCATTTTGTTCATGATTCAAAAATATACATACCTTACAAAAATATACATACCTTAAAATATACATACAAAAATATAAAAAAATAATATAATGATAAATATACAAAATAATAATTTAATAAAAATAATAATATAATATACAAAAATATACGTACCTTAAAATATACATACCTTTTTCCAGATTTCCGCAAAGTGAAAGCTGCATTTAAAATCGCTGATTGTGCCAGTAGTCAAGTAAAAGCGAATAACCGATGTGTAAGTAGAATCAAAGAGTAATAAAGTAATCCATATATAATTATGCAGTTTTTTTCTCTCTAAATCTTAAACGAACTACAGTCAGCAACTTTCGCTATGACTAATCTTTTTGAGATTTCATTTACTCTTACGAGTGTTTCCGTGCTTGGGAAGGCGCGTTTGGTCCCGGTTGTCAGTTACATGGTTAAGATAAGTTGTAGGCCACTTTTTTATATTTGGAAATCATACTTGGATGCTATGCCGGACTCCTACCGACTAAAACCACAGGATGTCTTACTGCTCTCTACGGCCGAAAGTCATGGGTAAGCCCTCGGAAGGATGTCCTAGGGCTCCGGTATTTGTAAGCCATATAGACGGCTTGAATATTTCAGAAGCAGGCGTCTACGCCTGTCCACTACAATACGGCAATAGGCTCACCGCCTAGCGGCTAGGCGGTGAGCTAGGCTAGGCCCTAGCCTAGCTTTAGATGGAGCAACACAAACTCCAAGTCGTAAGTAGGTCCAAGTTGTTCTATGAATGACGTACACCTCGCTCGTATTCCTACAAAGTGTTTCTGTCGCTATGAGGCGTGACTAAATATGTATAGGCCGTTCACTTAATTTGCCGCTGGTGTAGAAGCTGGTGTAGAGGTGTAGTAGGGGAGGCGACCGGCAAACTTAACGGGTAGTATGTTTTTTCTTGATGTTTGGTAAAGTCAAAGACGCTGAACAAAAAAATTTGCATCGGCATTCTATCTTATATTTGTCGAGCCGAGGTCGCCATTCAAGAACTGTTTCATCTGCCGTCAGCATCGGTGCTTCAGAAAATTTTTGCAACAAGCTTCCTCTGTGAATTTATAAATGACAACCACTTTTATACATTACTAGCTGACCCGCGCAACTTCGTTTGCATCATATGGGAGTGAGAAAGAGAGAAGTGTGGTATAAATATTTAGTGATAATAATGTTTCCCGTCGCATTTACTCCGTCGCTTATGTTCATTAGAGCTAACCCGCACAACTTCGGTTGCGTCACATGAGAGTGAGAAGGAGAGAGGCGTGGTATTGATATGTGAAGTGATATAATGTTTCCCGTCGCATTTACTTCTGCACGTCCTTTTTTGGTACGGATCCGACTCGCATTTGAAGGTTTTTATCGTTCATTTGACTGGCTACCACTGCAGACCACGATTATTGCCGTCGTCGCCTCGCTCATATTTAAAAAACTTTTTAAGAGGGTTATTGTAAGCGAACCGTAAAAGATAGGCATATGCTGTTCAGGACTTTTTTTAACCCCCGACGGAAACCCGGACGGGGTGTTATAAGTTTGACGTGTGTGTGGGTGTATGTGTGTGTAAGTCTGTCTGTGGCATCGTAGCTCCCAAACGGATGAACCGATTTTGATTCTGTTTCTTTTGTTTGAAAGATGGGTTAGGGGAGAGTGTTCTTAGCTATGTTTTATAAAAATCGGTTAAGCCATTTCAAAGATGTGAGGGGTGAAAGTTGGGATGAAAAATTAAATTTGTTCAAATATACCCGTGTTAGGTATCAAATGAAAGGCCATAACTTATATATCACGATACCGCAAGTTTTATGAAAATCGGTTTAGCCATTCGAAAGATATGAAGAGTGGAATGTATTTCTAATTTTGTAACCACACTCCGCGCAATTCGCATTACTTCTGAATAATTGTAGATAGACTATACGTATGTTGATATTAAAAAACTCCTATAAAAAGCATGAAATAAAAAAATAAATTAAAAATTTAAAAAACCCCCGACTCACAAAAAAAGAACAATAAAATAACCTGTAAAAAGTAAAAAAATAACTATTATATTATGACCTATCTACACTAATAAATTATTGAACCTTTATAATATTATTATAGGTAGCTATATTATTTACGTAGGGTCAAGTGTTCAACAATGAAACACTAAAAGTTCATAACCTCGTACATCTCATGTTTTTGCTGATAGAAGTCTATAATTTTACAGGCATGTAGTCAATATGATTGGGTATCGAATGTCATTTATAGATTTTTAAAATAAAGTGATTTGAATCGACAAAGAAATAAAAACTAAGAAATGGGATTTGTGTCATTGTGTCCATATAGGCGTACACAATGAAACACCATATATTCAACAATGAAACACCATAAATAAACTGTGCCTAATTCAAATTTTGTTTAATGTAGGTAGTTATTAAAGAAAGAGCAGTCCGTTTCTACGTTAAATGCAGTGGCACGACGTGCCATGCTGCATGCTTCAGGCTTTTTTAATGACAGTTCTGCATGCCCTGATTTATAAGACCGTAAACATTCGATTCCAGCCATTTTCCCAGCCAACAGAATATCGAATATTGTTAATTTTTGCCATTTGGTAAGCAATACGCCCCTCGTCCTTTTTACAGCTTTGTTACGCGCCATCTTAAAATTAAAACAAATTTTAATAGATAAGGTTACACAATATCAACCAATAAAAATCTATAAAACAGTGTTTCATTGTGTCCATTGTTAAACTGTTTCATTGTTGACTACCTAGGGTTTATCTAACTAACTTTTAATTTATGTTCACAAAATTGTAACTTTGAAACAAATGAAATATGCCAAAATAATCTACAAAACATGAAGAATGCAGGATAATCATAAAAAATATAATATTCCTAACCATTAAATAATGAAAAATCTTTAAAGATAGCCAGAAATACTTCAATTTTTGACGAAAATAGTAAAAATGAGCCGCAGACGCGTCTTTTCTTACGCGGTGCCGCCGCAAACTGGGATACGCCGGTGGTATCTGTTGAGTGTCCTTACGCGATATATTGCACTATCTGCCAACGTCGCGTTTTGGAAATATTACTATGTTTTATTGTGTACCACTGTTTCATTGTTGAACACTTGACCCTATTCATATTGTTAACAGTTTGTCTCGTCGGGGACCGCTCACCTAATCATAATCTAATCGCGCGTCTGTCTCTATTTAGGTATAGAGCGGTCCCCCCGACGAGACCAACTGTTAGTTAACAATATGAATACGTAAATAATATAGCTACCTATAATAATAATAAAGGTTCAATACTTAGGGTAGATAGGTAATAATATAATAGTTATTTTTTTACTTTTTACAGGTTTTTTTGTGAGTCGGGAGTTTTTTAAATTTTTAATTTAATTTTTTATAACTTTTTAAGAGGTACAATTTTATCCTACACTATTTTTACGTAATTTTAACCATTTACGCAGTGTACGCAATGGAAGCTCTGAAAAGAAAGAAATTTTCCCCGTGCTCAAAACATTATTCATGGCTGCTCCGTCACTATTGGTCTTAGCGTGATAGTATATTGTCATAAACCATCCTCGATAAATTGACTATTTAATCTGTAGAATTATTTTTGAAATGCAACCAGTAGTTTCTGACATCCTAGCACAAAGAAACTCTTCAGTTTTAAAATATTGTGAGCGGACCTTAAGAGATAGACAAATTAGGTTATTGTGAGCGAACCTTCAAAGATAGACATATGCTGTCGCAGACTTTTTTTTAGAACTGTTTAAGAGAAACAATTTTGTAGTAGGTACACAACTTTTACGTAACTTTAACCATTTATGCAGCGTTCTTCAAAAGGGGTCTAAGAAGGTTTTTATAAGGTAAGCGCGAGTGTGGCGCCTCTGGTGTTGCAAACGTTCATAGGCTGCGGTGACCACCAGTCCTTCTGGTGGGCCGTATGCTTGTCTGCCACCTTAGTGGTATAAAAAAAAACAGCGTACGCTTCGGAAGCTCTTAGACGGTAAAAAATATTCCCCGTTTTCGAAACCTTCTTGATTGCTGCTCCGCTCCTATTCGCCTTAGCGTGATGTTATATAGCCTATAGCCATCCTCATTAGCGTGATGTTATATAGCCTATAGCCATCCTCAATAGATGGACTATCAAATTGTAAAAGAATTTCCAAAATCCAACCAGTAGTTCCTGAGATCCTAGCGTTCAAACAAACAAACAAACATACAAACAAACTCTTCAGCTTTATAATATTAGTATGAATATATATGTTGTGGAAACTCTTACACAACATCATTAGCCCAAATGAGCTAATATATATGCTTGTGTTATAAGATCAAAACGACTGATAAACGCACTTATGTAGGTATTTCTAAACACGAAGTATACGTATTAATTACTGTCTTAAAATGAAAAAGACAACTTGGTTCAGACGGGACTTACATACATACATATGGTCACGCCTTTATCCCCAAAGGGGTAGGCAGAGGCATATTATATGCCCACATTTCAACTTTTTTGTATAATTTGTCCCACGTAATAGGTGGTGAGCCGTATTGCCGTGTTTAAATGGACAGGCGCAGGTTGTCACTGCCTGCTGTTGAAATAAAGCCTTCAACTTAGCTTAACGACTGCCATTTTACTGGCAACCTGGACGAACGGCTTAACGTGCTTTCCGAAGCACGGAAACGCTCAAATAAATGTCACAAAGTGATCACATGGATGGTCACCTCAAGGAACTTATACTTCTAACTGGAATGCTTACGAAATCACAAAAACAAATTAAAATTGAACTTTATTTTCAACGTCATTCGGTTTATATTGCATTACTTCATGTCAGAGGTAAAAAACGTTCCCGAGCAGGACAACGACTTAAGGGCATACTTCTCTTTCTTGCAACGCAGTGTGTTGTAAGTGGTAATAAAAAGAAACAGACGGTAGTTTTTATGACCAGTAGTAGACCAGATCAGAGGTAACAGTTTTCATACGTGCTGGTCAATACGCGTTAATGTTTATTATAATAATTAATGTTTTAACTTCAAAATTCTATTATTTCAATATTTCATACATTATTGGTGTTACTTAGAATAAATTTATTTGAAAAATAATAACTATTGGTAGTAACTCATAAATTACGCATGGCAACTCTGAAGATTCATTGTGGTGCCAACACGGTACGTTCTAGATCGGACTTACTTTTAATAAAATAAATATAAAATAAATATTTGTGGATGTAGCCCAAATTAAGCTAAAACAAGCTTGTGCTATGGAATCTAGACGACTGATATACATACTTATATAATTCTAAATACATACATATTATACATAAAAAACACCCTAACTTCGAAACAGATAGAGATATATTGATTGATTGATTGATTGATTGATTCGAAACAAACATTTGTGGATCACACAAACATTTGTACCGACCCAGGAATCGAACCTAGGACCTCCAGCGCTAATGAACAAGTATTAAATTACTAGGAAATTGGATTGATGTGAGATTTTTGTGTAGGTAGAATGAAATTTCTCTTTCCCAATATTCTTACCGAAAGCAAAAAGGGGTTAGATACTTCGGTAAAAATATATACATATAATACCTATTTGATTGTATGATACGATAGTTGGTTTTACGTAGTTTCCATCCCCTCTTTCCTTTGTGTATGAAAAGCATAGGCCGACATCCTACAACCCTGGCTGCGTAATATTTGATACGTAAGAATCTAAACAAAAATATAAGTTTGGTTTCCGACTTTTTGATAATGATAAATAAGACGTTCGACCCCTCTCCCCTAAACCGTCATACGTAATTATACGTGCGGCACGCTATAATTTTTGACATATCAACTAAGTTACGATATTGACCGAGTAAAACGGTCTAGTCATTAGTAGTTGAGTTGATAAAGTAGTAGATATTAGGTGATACTAAAAGGCCTTATAAAAAAAGAGAGAGCAAGCAAGCTCTGCCAAATTCTCTTCGTACCTACTTAACGGCCATCATACCGACCCGGTAGTGTAAGAATGGCTCCACATAGGTAATAATAACTGATCTAGTATCTTATTCATTAATTTTAAAAAATTCACGTCAATTCAAGTCGTTCAATTCGTCAAATTATTAAATTGTCTTCTGCAAGACCTAATTAAAACATACATAACTGTAAGTTCCATAGATATCATTTATTTTATTATTGTGTACCTATGTCTTTCAACTTAATAAGAAAATATTGTCTCACTAGCTGAAGCGTCTGCATGGACACATTAGTAGAAAGAGATAGCATCCCCTTTTCTAGCTTTCCTTTTCCGGAACGCTTTTGATGTGCACGTGAGCATTCCAGTTGTAACACTAAGTGATGATCAGTGTTACTCACCAACTAGCGCGAGGTAGCTATGCAGAGAACTCTTTCCCAGGGCGCCTTACTACAGAGATTCCAGTGTGCGTGCAAGGGTAGGCCAGGGCTCTGACGAAAACAGTCAGGTAGGGTGTACACACATATATTTATATAACACAGAGATACACAGAGACACACAGAGAGCTTATTCACTGATAGACACAAATATCACAGGTACACAGAAGTATAGTCAGTGCTTAGGTACTTATGCTACTAAGCTACACATAAGTAGTGGATTTACTGGCCTGCAGAGTGAGCTGAGTGAGAGTGACTGCCTGTTGTTACTGCCAGGTGATGACGGCAGATACCTCTCACATGAGAAGCTCGTGTCGCACAAGCACTTCCACGTTGTCGTACCACGTGCAGCCCACTAACTTATAGGTGCGGCACCAAATATCTCATCCGGCAACTAGCCCCGTAGTAAAAAACCCAGTTTTCTGGGTAAAATGTAGTAAGATGCAATGCAGCAACCCAATCACAGCCCGCTAGGCCACGCGAGGTAACAAATAATCGCGCTTGAGCGAAAAACTGATTCGCGGCACAGTCTCAGAGCCAAAAGCCAAAGGACCTCCAACTACCCCAAAGCCGGTCTCGGTCAAAGTCCCGTCTCTCTCCAAAAATCTTAACCAAACCTGTTCCTTTAAATGCGAAACGCTTCGTCACCGAACTTATGACATCCTGTCATTCTGACAGCAGAAATGTCACCACTGACAACCGATTAAAAAAAGATAACTCGATAAGGCTGCTTTCACATCCTAAATACTGCATCTATAGAAAATAAATGCTACAACCACCCCCCCTTTAATAGTATTTCCTGCGGATATGACACGCTGGAAATACACAATAAAGAAAACAGAAAAGTACTGACTAATAAACAAAGACAACCAGCTAGGTCCTTCAAACACCAGCTGACTACGACCATTACAATACCAAAGAAAGATCCTCCTATGTACCTAACTAGACACTGACTCGTGTACCGGTTAGGCTAATTAACTAGAGTCTAATGCCCTTCATAGAAAACGAGTGCTCCCTCTACTCGCTGACGATACCCTAACACTACCCAAGCTCTCAGGATATTGTAGAGTACCGAGAAGCGAATGAGAGAAAAACGCTCGGTGCGGTGCATAGAAGAAACTACAACGTGACAATTTAAAGTCACGTACACATTTAGAAATACAAACAAAAGATTAAAATAGTCTTACATAATGATCACATAGCACTGGTTTAATAAACTAGAGAAACAGTGCTATGTAGTTACGTTAGGTATTGGAGACTGCTCCTCCTGATACTTCAGGATGTCCTTGATATGGTACTCCCCAAGATCCTTACCGTCCAGATCTGACAGCCTATATACTAAAGGGGATCGCTTAGCAGTCACCACACATTTAAGGAACTTAGGGGCTAGCTTAGAAGTAAAATTCTTGGCCTTGTTGGACAGGTAGAACGTGCGTTTGTAAACTATCTGTCCCACTTTCAGCTCTACATGCCTTTTTCTGAGATTGTAATACTTTTCATTACGCTGGTGGGCAACGTTCAAATGTTTCCTCACCTGGTCGTAAATGCGTTGTATTTCTCTCAGCTTGACACCGAAGGCTGATGGATCGTCTACAGAGACTGAAGTAGGATGGCACGCGATATCTGTCTGCCTGTATAACACTCCATCCCCAATAAATTCCCTACCATGTACCAAAAAGTAAGGGGTGAAACGAGTTGCTTCGTTAACTGCAGTGTTTAAAGCACACTGTATCTCAACCAAGAACTGATCCCAAGACTTGTGTTGTGACTTCACATAGCATGAGATCGCTTGAACCACATTGCGAATAGCTCGTTCCGCCTGATTAGTTTGGGCATGATACCTAGGGTTATAATATATATTAGGTACATTATATTTAGCCAACAGATCCTTAAATGGCTTACTCACAAACTGAGGGCCATTATCCATGTAAATAGTCTTGCAGACTCCGTGCACGAGAAACACACTCTTCTCTATGAACCTCGCGACTACAGCGCCTGTGGCAACCCGAACAGGGCACAACATGACGTATTTGCTAAAGTAGTCGGAGACCACGATCAGGTGTACGTTTCTATTGCTCGAAGTGGGAAAGGGACCAAGCAGATCGACAGAGATAGCTTCGAATGGCTTCGAAACCCGCTTCGGGCTACCCATTAGGCCGGGACGAGACGTATTTACGGGTTTGTACTGCTTGCATGTTTCGCAATTCCCAACATATTCTTTGACGTCCTCGTACATCTTGGGCCAGTAATAATTTAGGGCTAACCTTTTATGCGTCTTCCAAACGCCACCATGGGCACTAAGTGTGTCATCGTGGTACTTAGAGAGCAGGGGCAAGCGATCCTCCTGAGGTACCACCAGCTTCCAGTCAAAGTCTGAAGTCAAAGAATATTTATTTTTAGTTAACCTATATAGAAGGTTGTCACGAATGTCATAATTTGGTGACTTCCTAGGGTTCTTCCGAACACTATTCATGGTGTGGTCATACCACGGGTCTTTAGTGGGTACTGCATCGAGGGAATCAATTTTGATACGAGACAGAGCATCAGGTACAACGTGGTCTTTACCTTTTCGATGCTCTATGTCAAAATCGAATTGACTGAGCCTCATGCTCCAACGTGCTAGACGACCCGTGGGATTTTTTAGCTTATGGAACCACAGAAGAGATGAATGATCCGTGACGACCGTACATTTTTGGCCTTCGACGTACTGTCGAAATTGTTCCAAAGCGAAAATCACGGCCAGAAGTTCTCGCTCAGTTGTGCTGTAGTTCACCTCGTTCTTGTTGAGAGAACGGCTACAGTAGGCGATAGGGTGCTCAACACCATCGTGAGTTTGTGTCAGTACAGCAGCAACTGAGTAAGCTGACGCGTCACTAAGAATGCGGAAGGGCATCTCAAAGTTAGGCATTTTTAATATAGGGGCAGAAACCAAGGCTGACTTTAGCAGGTTAAAGGACTGTTCAGCCTCAGGGGTCCATTCGAACTTAAGGTTCGTAGAAGTGAGTTTGCACAGAGGTTTACTAATCTTCGAGAAGTTGTTAACAAAGCGACGATACCAGCCGGCCATTCCCAGAAATCTCTTAACCTCCTTAGGGTTAGAAGGGGTGGGATAGTTGAGGATAACCTCAACTTTACCCGGGTCTGTCCGTAAGCCATGTTTGTCCACATAATACCCCAGGTATTTGAGTTCACTCCGACAAAAGTGGGATTTTTTCATATTAATAGTTAGGCCAGCATCCTTGAGTTGCTGATAGACTCTATGTAAGAGCTCTACATGCTCCTCAAAGGTGCTGGACACACAGACTATGTCATCCTGAAACGCAAATACCTTGTTGTCGAACTCGGGACCAAACAGACGGTCCATGAGGCGTTGCATCGTGGCACTGGCACCGACAAGACCGAAGCACATGGAATTGTAATGGAACAATCCTCTCCGGGGAACCGTAAAAGCAGTCTTCTCAGCAGACTGGAGTGAGTCGAATGGAATCTGCCAGTAGGCCGCACTCAGATCTACAGAGGTTAAATACTTAGCATTATTAAGATGGTCTAAGATTTGATTGATATAGGGTAAGGGGTAGGCGTCACTCTTAGACACAGAGTTCAGCTTGCGAGAGTCCAAGCACAATCTGAGGTCGCCGTTCGCCTTCTCCACCATGACCACTGGAGAGTTCCAGGCGGACTGAGACGGGGACACTACTCCCATCTCCAGCATTCGGTCCAGCTCGGCTTCCAGGGCCTTCTGCTTAAGGGGAGAGAGCGGATAATAACGCTGCTTGATCGGCTTGCTGTCACCAGTGTCAATGACATGGTGCACAAGTGAGGTCCGACCTAAACCCACCTTATCAGTGTTCAACGAGTCGAACTTTTCAATGACCTCGTTGATTACACACCTTTGTTTAGTTGTCAGGTTGTCATAATCCTCGAGGCCACCGTTAAGGGACACAGACTCTATAGGATTATTATCACTAAAGCTATCAAGACTAATATTTTGTAAAATTAACTTATCACTTAACTTAAATTGTTGCCAGAAATCCACTCCAAATATCATGGAGGTGGTTATACCTGGGACAACATAGAACTTGACAACTCGGATAACCGAATTGTACTCAATTGGCAAAGAGATACAACCCAGACATTGCAAGTGAGTGCTGTCTGCAGTTGTAATACGAAAAGTAGGATTGATACTCACAAGATCAAAACCCAGTTCCAAGAAGATGCGGTGCGCTCCCTTACCTAGTATAGAGCAGGAGGCACCGGAATCTAGAAGGCCTAAGACATTTAAATTTAAAACCTTAACAACTAGATACGGTCTAATGTCACTATCCCGTTTAGGAAACAGGACCTTATCAGAAATAGACTCAGATACAGAGTGATGCACAGAGTTCCTAATAAGGCCCTGGCCTACGCGTTTTTTGACTTGCTAGTACAGTGTGAGCAGTCTGGGGTCTTGACTCCTTTGAGACCACACCGGAAACACACCAGCTCCCTTGACTGTGTGCAGCTGTATGCAGTGTGACCGCCCCCGCCGCAACGAAAGCATTTGCGATCGTGGGGGGTAACCGGCGTCTCCACTGCAGACACCTGCTTAGCGGGCTTTTGTACACCTTTGTTCTTAAGTTGGTGTAAGTCAGATGTAATCTCAAACTTGTCAAGAGCAGGCTCATGGAAAGCGTCTGCCCTAGTATGCGCAAGCTCCAAGCGCTTACCCAAACGTCTCAAGTCATCCACAGAGTTGACATCATGCAAGGCCAGTTCCTTTATGTAGTCAGGTCTAATGTTGTGCATGAGAATGTCCAGCTGTTCCTCACTGGGCATCTTACATGACAACCTTGAGAACATGGCTTGCATTGTACATATATAGTTAACCAAGGACTCAGAGCGGGCGTGTGTACGCTGTCTTATCTCGTTCCTGAGGCGGTAGTCATAATCAGGAATATCGAAGGTAGCTCTAAGCTCACTAATAAGATCCTCATATGAGATGAAGTTAGCTTTGTTTGTACGGAACCAAGACAAAGCCGGTCCATCCAACAGGTCGGAGAAAGCCATAAGGAGTCTAGGCTTAGTAACCTCCCGAGCACATCTAAGTTCCTCTAATCTCTCTAAAAACACACGTACACAAGTATGAAGGGGTTCAGATCAGATTCTTTAAAATAAAAGAGATTGCTCAGTTATTTAAAGATTTAATCTACACTGTTCAACGATTTCACAACAAGTGGCGGTCTCGCTCTGTGCCGAATAATGTCAACTACCCACACTCTTGAAGTTGACATTAAACGTCACGACCGAATGAATGAATGATTGCAATAGACAAGCTTATAATCGAATACAAATGTCATCGGTGTCTACCGTTTAGTCGACTAAATACTTATAGAGCTTACAGCTCGGCCATCCTCATAAAGTGAGTCCTCTCACTTAGACACATAACAGTTATAATATGTACGAGTAGGTACTTGCTCAATTGGTATGATATTTATTTTATTAAAAGCCTTTTAATTAGAAGACTAATAACGATTTCCCACACCTTGTACAATTTATACTTACTTACTAATTTAACCTAGGTACTTATGCCTAATTCATCTCACTGATTATTTTGGAAACCACCAAATTATTTTATCATCACTTCACTTGATCACACTTTTTCATTCATTTATACTTTATCATTAATACACTTGAAAGCACATCACTTCACCTAAACACGTTTTGCTTCAACTATATTTAGTAGCAGCACAGCAATTCAATTTTTCTGTAATCAATGTTCGTCTGTGCAATGCCAATTTATTGACACCGTTCGCTATCTGCACTGACCGTCAAATTTCATTATCTGGTATGATCTGCAATCATTCTGTGCGGCATCGATTTACGATACCATTCGTTTCTGCACTGATTGCTCATAGCCTACGCGTCCCAGTCATGTCTATGTCGTGCATGATCCAATCATCTGTGCGATATCGAATCTCGATACCATTCGTTTCTGCACTGATTGGTCATAGCCTATGCATCTTAGTCAAGTCTTTGTTGTGTATGATACAATCATCTGTGCGATATCGAATCTCGATACCATTCGTTTCTGCACTGATTGCTCATAGCCTATGCGTCTAGTCAAGTCTATGTCCTGTATAATCTGTTACTTTCTACAATCATCTGTGCGATATCGAGTCTCGATATCTTTCGTTTCTGCACTGATTGTATAAAGTCACATGGTCAGAGTCAAGTCAAAGTAAATTAGTCTGGCAAAATCTAAACATCATTTAATCATGGAGGGTCTCTAATTCATAGTTTTAATCTCTAAATCACAAACTGATTGTCTTGTCCTATCAAGTTTTTTTTTTCTTTTCTTTTTATCTAGACAAAGGTGGGTGTAAAGCTTTGAGCGATTGGATCGAACTCGGAAAATCTTTTATAAACAAAAGTACAAATAATAAAGTTTGTTTTATAAAATCTTTTAAACTTATCTAATTCAGGAGTTCTCTTGATCACTCTCATCAGTACAACTTCCTCCACTAGATATATTATCGAACCTAAGCCAAGGGTATATCTTATCAACAGCTATGATATTTTCATAACATTTATTTCCCTTTCTTGTAAGAGGAGTGTCTTCAATTAAAAACCTATCATTATCCAAAACCTTTTTAATACGATATGGGCCATGGAATTTCGGTACAAGTTTCTTAGATTTGCCTACAAGGCTTTTGTCAATTATTGTTCGCTCGATTCTAACGAGGTCGCCTACCTCATAAGACCTAGCCTTTTCCCTGTGCTTATCGAATTCTAGTTTTGATTTCTCTTGTTGTTTTTCAATTTTATCTTTAGCAGCAGATCGCATATCTATCAATTCATTACTACTAGCGCGAGAAATTACCTCATTTAGTACTTCATTTATTATATTTTCCGAAGAGTTGAGGACTTTAAAACCAAACAAGAGTTCAGAAGGACTCTTGCCTGTAGCTTTGTTCATCGTGGTATTCATGCCCAATTGAATGTCACCGACATAGTCGTCCCATGTATTATCTTTTTTACCATGTGTTTTAGTGCTTAGTGCATCCAGTATGGTTCGATTATATCGTTCTACTTGGCCGTTGGCTCTAGGGGTGGCAACCGCATTTAGAATATGCTTCACATTTGAGTTTTTAGTAAACGTTTTAAACTTATTACTTGTAAAGCAAGTTCCTTGATCGGTAATAATGCGTGAAGGAGTGCCAAAAAATCCAAAGAACTCCTTGAAAACTTTAATTGCTGTAGAACTTTTGGTATTACGTACAGCTTTGATATTTATGAATTTAGTAAAAGAATCTATTATAGCTAGAATATATGTGTTACCACTCCTCGAACGCACGAACGGTCCCAAATGATCAGCATGAAGTGTATGGAAGGGTTTATCTGGTTTCTGTATTGGATGCAGCATACCCTCTTTTCTGCCACCTGGCGCCTTGTGGTGAGCACATTCGAGGCAAGCAGATACGTATTTTTTTATAAAGCGTCTCATCTTAGGAAACCAGAACGTTTCGCGTATGCGATTCAATGTTTTTTCGAAACCAAAGTGACCTACTTCATCATGATTCATTCGTAAAATTTGCCATCTAACGCCTCTTGGAACTACCCATTTAATCTTATCACCAACATTTCTAAATACATGATCTCCCTTTACTTGATAGTTTTTATAAACATCAGCAACAAAACTGGTAGATTTGTCTAACAAAATATTTTTAATTCTCAATACCTCTTCGTCATTGCTTTGAACAGTTGAAATCCAATCTTTAACGTTAATATTTAACACATCAAGTACAGGGGAATCATCGTCTCCCACTATCGGCTCAGTTACAGGAGCCCGACTGAGGGCGTCAACGTGAGCCATACGCGCTCCTGCCCTGTATTCAATTTCGCAATCATATTCCTGAAATTGTATCCACCACCGAGATATTCTGGGGATGAGGTCACGCTTAGTTAATGTCGTACGGAGCGCATTACAATCAGTGACTATCTTAAATTTTAGGCCTAAGAGGTACACGCGAAATCTTTTTAAAGACGCTATTACGGCCAGCGTTTCTAACTCAAACGAGTGTAATTTCTGCTCGTCTTTTGTGGTTTTCCTACTATAGTAAGCGACGGGCTTTAGTGCTCCATCGTCATGTTTTTGCATTAGAATACCGGCTACACCTAACTTCGATGCATCAGTGTGCAACTCTGTTTCTAGATTCGCGTCATACAAGGCAAGAATGGGGCGTTCAGTTAACTTTTGTTTTAAAGTTTCAAATGCCGCGGTGTGGATTTCGGTCCATTTCCACGCGAAGTTGGTCCTTAAGAGGTCTGTTAGAGGTTGTGCAATTACCGCAAAGTTTTTGACAAATCGTCTGAAAAAGCTGGCTAGCCCCAAGAAACGTCTAACGTCATGAACGTTTTTCGGTACAGGAAAGTTTGTGACTGCTATAGTTTTACGTGACCCAGGCCTTATACCTTGACCACTAACTTGGAATCCCAGAAAATCAATCTCCTTGAAGAAAAAGTTACACTTCTTCAGTTTTAAAGTAAGACCTGCTTCCGAAAGTAATTGCAAAACCTTCTCTAAGCGTTCGATACCTTCTTCAAACGTCTTCGCGGGTATAAGTATATCGTCCATGAAAATCATTGCAAAATTGACTTTTGATTTAGACAATACCTTGCTCATTGCCCTCTGAAATACCGACGGGGCGTTAGCCAAACCAAAAGGAATTCGCTTAAACTGGTATTGGCCATCGGGCGTGACAAATGCTGTTTTGTCCTGAGAGCTTTCCGCTATTGGTATTTGATAATACCCCGATGCACAATCAAGAGTTACGAATAATGAATTTCCTGCTAACATATCTAACTGGTCGTCTATCAATGGTAAAGGATAATGCTCCTTCTTTGTCTTTCTATTTAGAGCCCGATAATCAATACAAAGTCTTTTCTCGCCTGTCTTTTTCTTAACGAGCAATATAGGACTAGCATACTGAGAGTTTGATTCACAAATGATATCAGCTTGGATCATTTCCTGTACCATTGAGCGTACTAATTCCTTTTCAGGATATGAGAGCCTATACGGCCGATAAACTACCGGTTTATTGTCTGATAACTCTATCTCCATCTGTGCTATGTTGGTGAACCCTAAGTCCATTAAATTATTTGAAAAACATTCCTTGTATTGAATCAGAACTTCCTTTAACCGTTCAACTTCATTGCAAGTTAAGTGCGGATCATAATTGAGGTCTGAGCAAAATTGATCGTTTTCTACAGCCAACACGTTAATGTCTAAGGAATTGTTAGCTTTTAATGCACGCGTAACCAAGGTACCGCTCGTTAAATTTATTAAGTTATTCGACACATTATGAATCAGTAAACTGCCCTGATTATTTACTATTTCATATTCTCCTGGAAGCAGGTAAATCTCGTAGCCAGGCTTACCGCGGAGTGAGCCTCTGACGTAAATATTACCTGTGTATTCAACTGAGCAACTAATTGGAACCAAACACATCTTGTTAGGATGTAAGGTAACATCAGCAACGGATATTAAAGAAAATTTATTTGCATTTGCACATTCACGTGTAAAGTTGAGTGAATCAAAAGTTTTAGTTATGACGATTCCTGGCTTCTCCGTAAAACTATGTCCGACCAGTACAGGGTATTTGATAACATCATCCGCTACAACTAATAAGTTTACTATTTCTTCAACATTTTGTATTTTAATGGAAACTGTAGCACTTCCCATGGGAAATATAATGTTGTTACCAATACCTTTCATGGCAGGCAGGTTAGCCTGACATGACCATTTTATCCCTAACTTGTTAGCAATACTATATTTAATCAAAGTGCATTGGCTCCCCATATCTACATATCCTATAACGATTTGTCCATTAATCATTACCTGTATGATATATTTATCGTTGTCTCTACATTTAATCTCAGAACCTATGTGCATTATTTCTTTTTGATTTGACACGCTAGCCTTATTATTATCGTTATCTGGGGGTAGTCTGGTACAGTTCACGGTAGTGTGGCCTAACCTTTTACATATATTGCACTTAAGTATTTTTTTCGGACACTTTGTGCTAAAATGTCCAGGTTCGTTACAGTTATAACAAACAATGGGGCCAGAAGTATGTTTACTTTTTAAATCATTGGAAACGGACTTATTATTAGAACTATACGATGAGGCAATAGGTCGTTTTTCGTTTAATCGCGTTTTATCGGTTTCGCGTGATTGCTGTTTGGTGGATTGAAAATACTCTAAAACTTGTTCAGGTTCCTGGCACTTTACTGCTTTAGCTCCTAATCTTAGTGAACGATCATCAATCCCGTACAATAGGCAATCGACGGCACGTTTACCTTTAATATCGCAACGATTTAACAAATTGATTTTTTCGTAATAATATAATTCTAACGATTCGTTATATCTTACTCGCTTGGACAACATTTCCGTTAGTAATTCAGCATAGTCGTCACTACTGGGAAATGATTCTAATAATTTAGTTTTCCACTCGGACCAACTAAAAGACATGGTTGGCAACGTTTGATACCAAGTCTTGGCAACTCCTAGTAGCTTGGGTAAAGCGTAGTGTATGATTTGATCATCTCCCCATTTATATAATTTGGCACATTCGTCTACTTTACTAAGCCACATTTGTATAGTTTGACCTTTAACCATCGGATCGAAATCGGGCACTACGTTACCTAGCATCGGAAACTTATTGCCTTCGGGTCGGTTGTTCACTAATGTCTTTACTAATTTAGTCAGTAATATGTGAGTAGCGTCATCAGTACTATTATTGGAACGTCTTACCGGTGAGCTGGATCGCCTGTATGGCGACGTGGAGCCTCTGAAGCGGCGCCGATCACTGCGTTGTGACCCACTGCGTTCGCGATGTCGCCGGTAGTACGCACGAGAACTGGCCCGGCTGCTCGAACTCCTACGGCGCCGTCCACGATGCTCGCTCGAACTGATGCTGCTGCTGGAGCTACGCCGCTGCCGGCGTTCGCGGCGACGTGCGTGATCCCTGGAACTAATATGACGTTCTCGACTCGGCAAAACGTCCTTAGATTTGCTTGCAGAGCCGTTCCTGCGATTTCTTCTTTTCTTCTCATAATTTTTATCCTCACGGTTGCGTTTTCTCTTCCTTGAACGCGAAACTCGACGGTTTCCCGCTTCATCTGGTGTCAGGCACTCGTTTTCCATGGCGTGGGCTATAAATAACCTCACTACACAATTCACGTTTCAACAAAACAAAAAAAATTAACACGTGAGCGTTATTTTTCTAAAATACTTATTTAACTTTAATAATCCCACTTCTGAGTTGAAGGGGTTCAGATCAGATTCTTTAAAATAAAAGAGATTGCTCAGTTATTTAAAGATTTAATCTACACTGTTCAACGATTTCACAACAAGTGGCGGTCTCGCTCTGTGCCGAATAATGTCAACTACCCACACTCTTGAAGTTGACATTAAACGTCACGACCGAATGAATGAATGATTGCAATAGACAAGCTTATAATCGAATACAAATGTCATCGGTGTCTACCGTTTAGTCGACTAAATACTTATAGAGCTTACAAGTAGAACCATCATATTTTAAGTTAAATGAACATAAGTTAAGGGGACGTTCTTTATACACTATATTACATGTAGAACTACTCCTACTTGAACTAGCTCGCACCGAGCGGTCCTCTCTCACTACTGGTGAAGTATATTCCACCTGGTCACGACCCGAAGGATCATCACCATCATCATCCGAACCTTCGAATTCAGAATCACTACTGGGTTCAGCCCTAGCGATGATCTTCACTAGCCTACCACGAATATCCACCAGGTCGGGGCAATCCAGACCACAACGAGCTAACCTACTCAATAAGTAGTTGGCCCTGATATACACCCTAAGACGACTATTATTATTGGCCAAAAACTCACCTGACTGAATAGCCTCCTCCAACTCGGAGACCTTCGGAAGACAGGTCGAGAGCTCAGCCGATGCATCAGCGGGTACCAGGGCACTCGCTTTGATGCTACCTCGACGGACGAGTCGGTGTGCCGTTCTTAGCTCACTCCGAAGGCCAGACACTGTCGTTTCCGGTTCCACTGAAATACCCATGTGGGACAGCTCGTTAGCAAGTTCATCCTTTCTTAAATAATTAATATATTTTTTCCTCTGTGCCATTATGTAAAAATTTACTTACAACAATTATAAAGATAAAATGGCACAGATAGGGATCAATTACAAAGTAAAAATGTAAATTGAGTTACAACAAAGTGTACTAAGTTAGGTAATTATGTTTCAAATTGACTTTTAGAATTTAACAAAGATTAAGGGTATACTAAGAGAGAAAAGTTTCGAAATTTTCTGATAACACTGTTCAGGTTAACATTCAAAATTACAAGGTATGTACACACCTTATAAAAAAGTTTTAAGTTACACAGAGAAATTCACAAAGTTTACACAGTGAGAAGTTTACCAAGTTTACCCTACAAGGTAAAGCTATAGAATAATATACAATAATACACTAATGATAAATACATGTGTGCACCATAAAAAAAAAGGAACATAAAACACAATAAGAAAAAAAGTGGGTATGCCAAATAAAATCAAAAAGTTTTTCCAAAATCACAGCTATTTTAAATTTTTGAATTTAGAATTTTGTGTCTTTTCCAGCCAAAGATGTAGGAAGCTGGAAGAAGACGAAAGGGAAGGTTTTGTGCTTAGCTGCTAGCACCACCAATTAACGTCCTGGAGCGTCTCGGACGATTCCAGAATGGTTTCGCCAGAGATAACCACCTATGCACACACACCAGACTGAGACTACCGCAGAGTAGACCCAGAGATTTGCCACTACGTTGGGAGCCAATTTGTAACACTAAGTGATGATCAGTGTTACTCACCAACTAGCGCGAGGTAGCTATGCAGAGAACTCTTTCCCAGGGCGCCTTACTACAGAGATTCCAGTGTGCGTGCAAGGGTAGGCCAGGGCTCTGACGAAAACAGTCAGGTAGGGTGTACACACATATATTTATATAACACAGAGATACACAGAGACACACAGAGAGCTTATTCACTGATAGACACAAATATCACAGGTACACAGAAGTATAGTCAGTGCTTAGGTACTTATGCTACTAAGCTACACATAAGTAGTGGATTTACTGGCCTGCAGAGTGAGCTGAGTGAGAGTGACTGCCTGTTGTTACTGCCAGGTGATGACGGCAGATACCTCTCACATGAGAAGCTCGTGTCGCACAAGCACTTCCACGTTGTCGTACCACGTGCAGCCCACTAACTTATAGGTGCGGCACCAAATATCTCATCCGGCAACTAGCCCCGTAGTAAAAAACCCAGTTTTCTGGGTAAAATGTAGTAAGATGCAATGCAGCAACCCAATCACAGCCCGCTAGGCCACGCGAGGTAACAAATAATCGCGCTTGAGCGAAAAACTGATTCGCGGCACAGTCTCAGAGCCAAAAGCCAAAGGACCTCCAACTACCCCAAAGCCGGTCTCGGTCAAAGTCCCGTCTCTCTCCAAAAATCTTAACCAAACCTGTTCCTTTAAATGCGAAACGCTTCGTCACCGAACTTATGACATCCTGTCATTCTGACAGCAGAAATGTCACCACTGACAACCGATTAAAAAAAGATAACTCGATAAGGCTGCTTTCACATCCTAAATACTGCATCTATAGAAAATAAATGCTACACAGTTAGAAGTATAAGTTCCTTGGGTCACCTATCCATGGACCGGCCATAGTGAAAGGTGCTTACTGCAGTGATCGTTTGCAGAACACTGAGTCCGCGGGGCCACGAGCGCTTCCTTGACGTCCTAGACGGGACTTGAATCCGTGAAATTTGTTTAAACCAGGAAAATGGTATAATATACACTCATTTGCAAATAAAACGGGCACCTAAGCAATGAACCATTTCAAATGTTAATATTGCTTTGTTTGATAATTATAGGTAGTTTTATCCTCAAAATTTGATAAATTAATAAGAAAATAATCGTTTTCATCAGTATTTCATAAAATTTTGTTACAATTTATGGGAAATAATGCTAAACCTCGCTAGTAGTGTATGTTCGCTAGTAGTGCATATGCTCATGAAGTAAAAATAAAAAAGTTTTTTTGTTTGTTTTTCTTTAATAAAGTTACACTAGCTAGTTAAAATCACAGCTTGAATTCGTCTGGGCATGCTAGCGAGTATATCCCGGATACTTGCTTGCGGAATACGTTCCCACTCCGCAGTAATCACATTCTTCAGCTCTCTGATGATCTGCGGAGCCGGGTGTACTGATCTCACACGCCGTTTTAGAACGTCCCAGATATGTTCTATGGGATTGAGGTCGGGACTTCGAGCTGGCCAATCCAAACGACGAATGCCGACCTCTTGCACATACGCATTAACATCGCGGGATCGGTGGGCGCGAGCATTGTCGTCCTTAAAAATCGAGTCTTGACCTAGAGCGGCCAATGCGGGTTGTGCATGAGGAATTAGAACTTCCGTTATGTATCGATGCCCAGTCAGTGAGCCGTTTTCAATGAAGACTAACTCTGTACGTTCCATTGAATTTATTCCTGCCCAAAACATAACAGAGCCCCCACCATAAGGTGTGATTTCTTCGAAACATGGATCTGCAAAGCGCTCTCCTTGTCTTCTTAGCACTCGCCGACGTCGATCTTCACCGAACAGAGATATCCTGGCTTCATCAGAGAACAAAACCCTATTCCAATCTTTTTGAGTCCATGATTCACAATTTCTAGCGAACCTAAGCCTGTGAACTCTGTGCTCACGGAGTAATTTAGGGCCGCGGGCCGGGCGGTGACTGCGTATATTGGCAGCGAGAAGCCTCCTCCTGACCGTCCATAGACTAATATGCACATTTCTTACTTCTTGGAGGTTGTTCTTAAGATTCACATACGAAGATTTGCGATTTCTCATGCGCGACTCACAAGAAAACGATCATCCCGTGTTTGGGTACATGGTTTTCTTCCAGAACCAGGCCTTCTCTCGACGGAACCAGTCTCCTGATATCGCTGCCAGGTCCTTTGGACCGTCGAGCGACTAACATTTAGCCTCCTAGCCACGAAACATTGGCTGATGGTCTAAAAGTCCAAAAGTCCAAAAGTCCAAAAGTCCAAAAGTCCAAAAGTCCAAAAGTCCAAAAGTCCAAAAGTCCAAAAGTCCAAAAGTCCCAAAGACCCAAAGTACCAAGGTCCCATCCAAAAGTCCAAAAGTCCAAAAGTCCAAAAGTCCAAAAGTCCCAAAGTCCCAAAGTCCCAAAGTCCCAAAGTCCCAAAGTTCCAAAGTCCCAAAGACCCAAAGTACCAAGGTCCCATCCAAAAGTCAAAAAGTCCAAAAGTTCAAAAGTCCAAAAGTCCAAAAGTCCCAAAGTCTCAAAGTTCCAAAGTCCCAAAGACCCAAAGTACCAATGTCCCATCCAAAAGTCCAAAAGTCCAAAAGTCCAAAAGCCCAAAAGTCCAAAAGTCTCTTAATTCGAATCCACCGTGGTGGGGAACAGAACAAAGATGGCGCGTAACCAAAAATCGTGACGTGACGTGACGCAAATTTTTTTCCAACGCTAATTTTATTATTCCAAGAAACAGGATGGAATCAACTGCAGCTGCGATGGTGGTAAAAGTCAGTGGCGGAAGACCCTGACTCTCTATTCAAGAGCTCTCCCGGAACTCCCAGCCGTTGACAAACAGCACGGCACTGTGTGGATTTAGCCGGTAGAAGTCGTATTTAACCAGCATAGCAATTATAATAATTTTTACACTTAAAAAAATACCAATCTTGTCCGCTTTTATCACGTGTTCTTTACTTAGTTACATAAAATCAGTGCATTGCTGTACGATTTTAGTTTAATTTAAACCCTTCGTTGGCGCCATAACTGTCGCAGCTCATGAAACAGTAAAATATTTACGGAACTATTTCATTATTCATTAATGTGTTTATGACTCTGTTAATGACCGGTCATTCTTCACGCGCGAATAATGTGTTACTGTTGTAGGTGTTGGTCGCACTGTTAGCGGGTAGCGAATTTTAAAACTAATACTTGTTTACTAATTCTGGAAGCGGATTAGGATTTTAATACTTGCCTATGTCAGATTTCGTAAATTGATACGCCTTTATTAAATGATACCTTTGGTCATTATTGTTCACAACGTTAGTTAAAAAATAACCTTAAAATAACTCTTTTGAGCCGTAAAAAAAAATTAACATATACAACTAAAAGTCTAGAAATAGCCGTGTCTGAATAATTGGCGACCGTAACAGGTCTTATGATCTCAGGAAGTTACCATTTCCGAACACATAGAGTAAGAAATAATTAGCTATTGAAAAAGCTATAGCGTAATGAGAAAAATTTTCAATTTAGTCAAGGGCTCCATCGCAGTGTAAATTACTACTGCTTTTAGATAAAGTTGACCACGTATAAAGTGATATAGTAATAAAGTGAAAAATGTAATAAAGTGATCAGGGGCTCCATGCCTTTGATCACTTATTTGTACTTATCTACAACAATTTTTGATTTGAAAATCAGATGTGAGTTTATTCTGTTAATGTTATGCGTGTTCTACCGCCTGTACAATGGTATGTGCTCTGAGGAATTGTTTGATATGATGCCCACGGCTACGTTCTATCAACGCACCGCTCGCCACAGACAGGGAGTTCATCCTCACACTCTGCGTCCGGTGCGTTCC
Source organism: Miltochrista miniata (assembly GCA_933228765.1). Classification (NCBI taxonomy): domain Eukaryota; kingdom Metazoa; phylum Arthropoda; class Insecta; order Lepidoptera; family Erebidae; genus Miltochrista; species Miltochrista miniata. The sequence goes on from OW121769.1 coordinate 13,995,812, forward strand.
AGCACGGTTAGATCCGATAGGTGTTTTCTTCCGCGCACGCTCAGGTTGTGGAATGACCTCCCTGCCTCGGTTTTCCCAAACGCCTACAGTATGGGGTTCTTCAAAAGGGGTCTTAGAAGGTTTTTGCAGGGTCGGCAGCGCGAGTGTGGCACCTCTGGTGTTGCAAACGTTCATAGGCTGCGGTGACCACCGGTCCTTCTGGTGGGCCGTATGCTTTTCTGCCGCCTTAGTGGTATAAAAAATTAAAATTCAAAAAGGTCTCCTCCAGCTCTGATGTTTGAAGAGCTTAGGTAAAAAAATCTAACAGACAACTTTGCCATGAGTAGGACTGACCAAATATTATTACGGATTCATTGATTACTGCCTAACTAAATTTCATGGCCATCGTAACCTAAAGCATATTCAAGAACGTCATTTTACGCTCTCAGTGACACCAAAGCCTATAAACTCCATAATAAACACATGTCAAGTGGAACACTGTAATGGCGTAATAGCGATTTGAGCTTAATCGCTTTGTAAAACGCTCTCTATTTTTAGCTAGAAACACTGCAGCAATTGATTAGTTTATTGTTCTGCGAAACGTTCTATTTAGATTAAGAACTCAAGTAGTGCGCCTGTTTATAAAACTGAATGTTAAGATTTGAGAGGTCCAAACGGTAATATAGATAAAAATGAATTTAGAACTTAGCGATTTAGTCAGACGTTTCTTTGCCTGGCTATTCAATTCTGGCTCAGTAATCCCCCATTCAATCAAGTCAGTTTATAACAGTCCACAGCTGGATGTAAGCCTCTCCCAATTTACGCCGGTCCTTAGTGTATTACTATTATATTGTATTGCTACCAGTCTCCCTCTGCGACTCGTTTTTGGTCATCGGCCCATCTGGTTTAACGAAACGAGGATATCTGTCAAATAACCAAAAGTGGTCTACGTAGCTCGCAGAGTAAGCAAGTTAAAGTGATCTGTCTAAGAACCAATGCTGACGGCAGATGTAGCAGTCGCGTTTTTGAGCGAAGATCACGCGGAAAACGTAAAATAGTATGCCCATGCTAATGTTGGCCGCTACCAAAATCAAGAAATTAAACATAATCCTGGGTCCGAATATATGTGTGATCCACAATATTTGTTTCGGAGTTTGGGTGTTTCTATGTATAATAATGCGTATTTAGAAATTTATAAGTATGTCTTTCAGTCGTCTAGATCCCATAGCTCAAGCTTATATTAGCATAATTTGGGCTAGATGATGTTCTGTGAGATTGTCCAACAATATTTATTTAATTTATTTTTACTTACTTATAGACAGGTCTTTCATCTCCAAAACGTTCAAAAAGGAAATGCAAGGGTCACCCATCTTAAGGCCAGTTATAGCGTAAAATGTTCCACGCAGTGATCGGTTACAGAACAATGAGTTAATGACACGAAAGAGTACTCGAGGCTTAAACCACACACACGAGGAATAAATGTCTGTGAATATAATGAAATAGTTTACTAGTCTTTCATTTTTCTTACACACCGATTATTCGCTTTTACTTGACCTTTAGCACAATCAGGGACTCCAAAAAGACCGTAAACTCCAGATAATCCACAATAGCAATATATATGACCGTTGTTATAGCAGTGTTTAAAAAATGTTAGCGCACCGATAGCATGAACTGGAGCACCAAGAATCAGATCATCATGTCTGCAGACATCTTTATAAAATAGATCGAGTTGAGTTTCATCTTCACTCAAATTATCTCTAATTGTTTCATATTTAAGTCTTAATACATTTGTATATTCAACTTCTGTCGAATTATGTTTATATAGTTCAAACTCCCAACAAGGGCAGCCTGGAGCTATGGTATCATCACTGCAATGAAGATATGGCTGGTCACAATATTCTTGATTGATTTTGAGCGACCAACCAAAACCGTCCACGTTTCGCATGTAAGTAATGTAATAAGTCCAGCAAGGACACCAGCTCTGAACGTTCTTAGTGCAGTTATGTATTGCATTGCTATCACATACGGTTAAATAATTATCATAAAGACCACGAGCAGATTCGTCGCTCTTATTGCCTGTTAATCTGGGAATATTTAGTCGCACTGATGAACAAAAACAATCTATTTGTGAATCGTGAACGCAGTGACTAAACTCACTTAATAAAGAGTTGTTAACATACATGTAATAAGAAGGCCAAGGAGGCTTGACATAATCACAGGACTCCAAAGTAATATTATTGGCTTCGTATATTTCAGGCGTTTGCACTCCAACAACAACAGCTTGAACACCTGTCTGGTAAAATTGATTGAATATCAGCGATTTTATCTGGTCTTTATCATCTAATTCCGCAGCATAAGTCCAACATGGACATCCAGATACATATCCTTTACTAAGGCAAACATACGACGAGTTCCAACAAGTTATAGAAATACCTTTGTATCCATGGCATCTTGTTTTTAAGAGCTGAATCTCATTTTGCAATCTGTTTATATTGGCAACATCACTAACACTAGAATCTTTCAACGTTTTTAGTCTTCGTTCTTTTGATTTTAATATGTTTCTCTTACAGCTATTAACATTATCTAATATTATAAGTACACATAATAATATCAGAAAGTAATGTTTCATTTTAATATTTTCGTCACTACACACGTTTAAACATAATTTATAATGATCACGAAGTACGCTTGTTGTGTATTTTATATTACTTGTCTCGACACGTGAACCAAGATAACCTACAGAAGCAAGTACGTTTTAAGTACTGTTTTGATTTAAAATAAGATTTTAAGACCCCTATCTCAAAGAATGATGAATAAGAGGTGCAAATGAAATATATTTTTATCCACATAGGTAGATGGAAAATAATGGCCAAATATTAGATTTTTAAACTACGAATGTGTCCCAAAATAAGTATGGGTTTGTTATAAATTGTTGCTATTTTTAACCCCGACGAAAAACGAGAGCTGTTAATAAGTTTTACCTATATATCTGTTTATGTGGTATTGAAAATGTGTGTGTCTATCTGTGGCATCGATCGTAGCGGTCCAACGAATGGACCGGTTTTCTGGAGGTTTTTTTTATTGTTCAGAAGCTGATGTGTCGGGGATGGTTCTTAGCTATAAAAAGAGTATCATCAATGGGCTGATGATACTGTGTGATGAAGGTATTTCACTAAAATTTACAGGTCCGATTCATCGGAAGTTGTATAAACCTACCTACTATTACTTTTTTTTGTGTTTTATGTGAGGGAAAATCCTCATAGATGTTACTTTTACCGACTAAAAAACCTTACGTGTCCTGCTAACAGCCACGGTTGGGAGCCCCGGGTAAGCTTTAGGAAGGATACCCCAGGACTCCGAACAGACCTACGGCTACCACTGCGGTCTGCACATAGGGGGGCTCGGGTGCTATCCCGCGTCTTTGGGGGGCTTTCGGGTGTTTTCCCGCTTCTTAGGGGGGCTAATAGCTTAATTTGGGCTAGATGACGTTGTGTGCGAATATCCAAAAAAAATACGGGTTCTTACAGGACGATCTTACCTAACGGATGGTGCCGCGTCACTAGCTAGTTGCTCTACGTAAATATCTAAAAGCAGTAGGCCCAAAAAAATAAAACTATGTGTAATACTTCATCAGCAATTTACGGCGAATACAATTAGAATTTAGTAAGTACTTACTACGAGATGTCCGAAGTTCCGCCCTGTTGGATGTCGGACATCGTGACCAATAGAATAATGATGTCTTGCAGGCTGTGCACGGAAGGCTTAAGTGCACGGAAGGGTCTTGCAAACCCTATCGTGATTATTTTTGACATTGCCATTAAATTATCTTAAAATTTTAAGCAAGACCTTTCTAATAAAAATACCGCGTCAAAATTCGTTCATTAGTTCTTGCGTCCATCGCGGAATAAGAGACAAGATTTAAAAAAAAAAGTGTTCAATATCGCTAATATAACAGAGTCCACGTATTATATTTTTTCAACATCTCCAATGCACTGGATACCATTTTCATTTTTATAATAGTACATAAAAAAACTCGAATCATTTCGGTAATCACGTTTCTTAGGGCTTTTTCAATAAACCCTTCTAAAGATTATAAAACTATCGACCACTTCTGTTGGTACACAGTATACACATCAAACTTTATTGTGTAAACTGTGTACGAACATGAGTCTTCGATAGTTTTATAATCCTTACTAAGCTTTCGAGAAGGACATGAATATGTAGAGCAACATCTGGAGTTAGTTGTATTATTAAGCAATAAAGATTATTATTTGTTTATAGTTCAGTAAAATGTGTATTTATTTAATAATTAGCTAGTTGACATATTTTTTCCATTGCTGCTCCGCTCCTATTCGTTCGCAACTCCTTCAAGAGAAGCGTGAAGAGGCACATCACAGGGCCACCAACTTGAGGACCACTGTAAGAAGTCTTACGAACTGTGAGAGTGGTCCCCAATCGCTAGATGCGCCACAGATTTCCATCAGTGGCGACGTCAATTTGACGAGCTTAATATATAAAAAAAATCAATAGCGGGCAGTCACAACTTGCGCTTGTCCATATTAATACGGCCCACCCACCACCTAGATATTACGTGGGACAAAAATCTAAAAAGGTGAAACGTGGGCATGTAATATGCCTCTGCCTACCCCTTAATACAGAAGGGGTAGGCAGAGGCATGTGGCTCGCCCCACGTCGCACACTCGGCAAGGGTGTGTTCTGCCGAGTCTACGGCGCCACTTGGGCAGTGACGGTATATGGGTTCCGACTTTCCGATTCCACTCACTAAAAATGCCTCTATGACTCCATAGTTATCCAAGCAGTTATAGTCCATCACATGGACTATATTATCATTATCAACTGGGATACGGATACTTGCCTGCGCCAGTATATTCACAATTATGTAACCCTCCTTGAGTAGGACTCGTTCTGCGTAGGAGATGCGTTTGAGTTCGAATCGTTGGTAGTGTAAATCTTGCCGAAATGTATAAAAAGGGTTGTCTGCAAAGCTGGTTTACGTCTTAATAAACATAATCGGCCAATGGAAATAGATGCGTCTCAAGCCGAACACTTTGGCCGATTGTGGCTCTCTATTGCTTGTCCTCTCTTGCTTGCACGCTCGGTTCAGGTGGAACATGACACGTTTTCGTGCGTGCAGCCGTTGTTCATCGATATCACACACACAGACGCATATGATCACGCCTTTATCCCCAAAGGGGTAGGAAAGGCATATTATATGCCCACATTTCACCTTTTTTGTATAAATTTGTCCCACGTAATAGGTGGTAAGCCGTATTGCCGTGTTTAAGTGGACAGGCGCAGGTTGTGACTGCCTGCTGTTGAAATAAAGCCTTCAACCAGTGAGTTATTATTACTACGAATAGAGAACGCATCCCGAAGTAAAATTTTGCACCAAGATATAAGCTTTTCGATTTCGACATTTTACTATTTGTCCCACGTAATATCTGGTGAGCCGTATTGGGTGTTGAGATGGACAGGTTGTGACTGCCTGCTGTTAAAAATTTTCAAGCCGCCTAAAAAGGCCTTTATCTTGACTTAACGACTGCCATTTTACAGGCAACCGAGACCAACGGCTTAACGTGCCTTCCGAAGCACGGAAACGATCAAATAAATGTCACAAAGTGGTCACATGGATGGTCACATTGGTCACCCATCCAAGGACTGGTCATAGTGAAAGTTGCTTACCTACTGCAGTGATCGTTTACAGAACGATGAGTCCGCGGGGCCACGAGCGCGTCTTCATCGATATATATCACGTCAAAAGAGTCATGAAAAGATTACGTAGGTTATCTTTGTTTTTGTCTCCAAACTAGTAATAATAAAAACACAAGAAGATTATTTTATGTTCAGTATATTATTTTATTTAAACGCGTGTGTACAGTTACTACAAATTGATATGAAATATTATTATCTGCTATTATTATGTGCTTTATTAATATTAGACGATGTTGATAGCTGTAAAAAATATATGTTAAATTCAACAAAATGGAAGCTTACAGCGTTAAGAGCTTTTAACACGTACAGTGTTCGTGATAAGGCCAATATAAAGAGATTACGTCTTAAGATCGTGTACTTTAGTACTAGATGCAGATTTCAAGAAGGTATTTTATTACTATTGCTAAAATCATCGTATATTTGCATAAGTCACAACCACAACTACAGAACAACACTATGACCTTTATCGAAAGAGGAGGCGCCATACTGACACCACATCATGTGAATGCCCACAGTGACTTTTTTTTTTTTTTATACCACTAAGGTGGCAGACAAGCATACGGCCCACCAGAAGGACCGGTGGTCACCGCAGCCTATGAACGTTTGCAACACCAGAGGTGCCACACTCGCGCTGCCGACCCTGTAAAAACCTTCTAAGACCCCTTTTGAAGAACCCCATACGAAGACTTGTATCCTTGGCTGCCTTCTATCGAATGTATCACGGCGAATGTTCTAAAGAGCTCTTCAACCTGATCCCACCATCTCCTTTCCGATCCCGAACAACGCGTGCCGGGCAGAGATGCCATTCGTACACAGTGGAGAGAATCTTCGCCAGAACCGAGCGTTTTAAAAGATCGTTCCTCTGTCGAACTATAAAAACATGGAACGACCTGCCCGCACACGTCTTTCCCTCATCTTACAATCCCGGGTTCTTCAAGAGAAGCGTGAAGAGGCACATCACAGGGCCGCCAACTTGAGGACCACTGTAAGAAGTGGCCCCCAATCGCTAGATGCGCCACTGCTTTCTTACCATCAGGCTGGTGGCGACGTCAATTTGGCGAGCTGAATATAAAAAACAAAAAAAAAAACCACTGCACCTCTCCTGAATGACCTGACAATATATGCCGTCTCAAGTTCCCGGTATCAAAAGTGAATCATGCACGAAGATCCAGACAGCAGGAACTGGGGCCATTCAATTTATACTCGAAAGCTCTGTACCTAGCCTCCTCGACTTTTTGACGTGACAACGTCTTATAATTCGGTGGAGCCGGCTGCACGAACGAAAAAAGATGATGCAATACGTCGTTACCTAGCTCTGAGGCGTTCCATTTATTTTAGTTATGTTTTCAACAGATGGCACTCAATTGATGTGTTTTTATATTTCTTTTTGTTTTGTAATGTTATTTTTATTTTTGTTTTTGATTTGTTTTTTTTTTAATTTTTTTTTCTTATGACGTTGTCACGTTCAACCATCGTCAGTAAACCGACTTTACAGACAACCGATTTATTTATTATCCTTATAACTAGCGGAGTTCACGCGCGATTCACCCGCGTAGTTATCGTTCCCGTGGGAATACGGAAATATGACATAGCCTATGTCAGCCGGGGATAGTGTGGCCTACTAACAGTGAAAGAATTTTTCAAATCGGTTCAGTAGTTTCGAAGCATATTCAATGCAAACAAACAATCAATTATTAACTTTTCGTATTATTAGTTATTTATATTATTAGTGTGAGAGATATTTCGTATTATTAGTAGAAGCGCTCGTGGCCCCGCGGACTCAGTGTTCTGTAAACGATCACTGCAGTAAGCAACTTTCACTATGGCCGGTCCATGGATGGGTGACCATCCATGTGATCACTTTGTGACATTTATTTGAGCGTTTCCGTGCTTCGGAAGGCACGTTAAGCCGTTGGTCCCGGTTGCCAGTAAAATGGCAGTCGTTAAGCTAAGTTGAAGGCTTTATTTTCAACAGCAGGCAGTCACAACCTGCGCCTGTCCATTTAAACACGGCAATACGGCTCACCACCTATTACGTGGGACAAATTATACAAAGGTGAAATGTGGGCATATAATATGCCTCTGCCTACCCCTTCGAGGATGAAGGCGTGACCATATGTATGTATGTATGTATTATTAGTATGGATAGGTACTATAGATATATACTATAGACAAGCGAGCGTATAAATTAAATGAGTTCAGGCATTTTGTGCATGGTTCTAAAATGTACTTTGTTTTCAGGTTTGCGCCACATGATTGCTACAAGGAGTGGTATTTTTATAATCCTTGATTGTGCCAGTAATCAAGTAAAAGTGAATAACCGATGTGTAAGAAGAATGAAAGACTAATAGACTAATTAATTTTTCTGCAGTGTTTTTTCTCTAAATTTTAAACAACTACTACCGTTCAAAGACTTCTATATAAAATGAGGTAGACATGCCCTACGCACCGATTTTTGAAACCTATAAACTGCGCTAATTAGCAGCGTTGTTCGCACTGTTGTGAGTCAAAACTTCGAGAGTAGGTACTCGAATTGCAATTGGAGTCCATACGCCTTCTCTTTTACTCTTGTTCTATCCGTATATTGCTATTGTGTGTGGTGACAATTACGTAAATAGTATTTATAAGTGAGTGTAGTCTTAGCAATGTGGGTTTTTGAGGATTGCTTTTGAAATCTCGCTTGTTAGAGTACGGCGCGTCTACCTCAGTTTATATAGAAGTCTTTGCTACCGTTAGCTATTTTCGGTATGGCTGATTCTCTGAAGGGACACTTTGTGATATTTCAATTGCCTCCGTACTTAGGAGGGCACGTTTGGTCCCTTTTGTTAGCAGGCAGTCGTTAAGGTAAGATGAAGGCCAAATTAACGGCTTCAACATTTCAGAAGCAGGCGCTTGTCCACTACAACACCACAATAAACTCACCACAAGTTACGTGGGACAAAACGACTTTAGGGGGAGATGTGGGTGCATGGAATCTGCCTATATTACAGTTTCGAAGACATAATACATTGAAAAGGGTTTTGAATCCTCTTAAAATGAAAACACACTGCGTTTATAGCACAAATCGACGTAAGTCATGCTGCAAATAGCAACGAGTAAGAACGTTCTATTTCCAACTGGCCGATGCCCACAGCTACGCCCGCGTAACAGTTTGTTCCCGCTTCTCATGGGAACTAATTCCTGCGATAAAAGTAACCAATGTGCTATTCCAGACTAACAATCTATCCCTGTACCTAATTACAGCCAGATCCGTGAAGCCGTGAAAGAGTAACAAACATCCATCCATTCTTACAAATTTTCGCGTTTATTATATTAGTAGGATACGATTTTGTTCCGCTCATGTGGAAGATGTTATAGTATTACTTTTAGCTTTTTTGGTACGGATCCGACTCGCACTTGACCGGTCAAATGAACGATATCATTTGACTGGCTACCACTGCAGACCACGATTATTGCCGTCGTTGGCTCGCTCATATTTTAAAAACTTTTTAAGAGGGTTATTGTAAGCGAACCGTAAAAGATAGGCATATGCTGTTCAGGACTTTTTTTAACCCCCGACGGAAACCCGGACGGGGTGTTATAAGTTTGACGTGTGTGTGGGTGTATGTGTGTGTAGGTCTGTCTGTGGCATCGTAGCTCCCAAACGGATAAACCGATTTTGATTCTATTTCTTTTGTTTGAAAGATGGGTTAGAGGAGAGTGTTCTTAGCTATGTTTTATAAAAATCGGTTAAGCCATTTCAAAGATATGAGGGGTGAAAGTGGGGATGAAAAATTAAATTAGTTCAAATATACCCGTGTTGGGTATCAAATGAAAGGCCATAACTTATACATCACGATACCGTTTTATGAAAATCGGTTTAGCCATTCGAAAGATATGAAGAGTGGAATGTATTTCTAATTCTGTAACCACACTCCGCGCAATTCGCATTACTTCTGAATAATTGTAGATAGACTATACTTACGTATGTTGATATTAAAAAACTCCTATAAAAAGCATGAAATAAAAAATTAAATTTAAAATTTAAAATAGACTCACAAAAAAAGAACAAAAAAAAACCTGTAAAAAGTAAAAAAAATAACTATTTATTATGACCTATCTACCCTAAGTATTGAACCTTTATTATTATTATAGGCAGCTATATTATTTACGTATTCATATTGTTAACTAACAGTTTGTCTCGTCGGGGACCGCTCACCTAATCATAACCTAATCGTGCGTCTGTCTCTATTTAGGTATAGAGCGGTCCCCCCGACGAGACCAACTGTTAATTAACAATATGAATACGTAAATAATATAGCTACCTATAATAATAATAAAGGTTCAATACTTAGGGTAGATAGGTAATAATATAATAGTTATTTTTTTACTTTTTACAGGTTTTTTTATCGTTCTTTTTTTGTGAGTCGGGGTTTTTTAAATTTTTAATTTAATATTTTATAACTTTTTAAGAGGTACAATTTTATCCTACACTATTTTTACGTAACTTTAACCATTTACGCAGTGTACGTAATGGAAGCTCTGAAAAGAAAGAAATTTTCCCCGTGCTCAAAACATTGTTCATGGCTGCTTCGTCACTATTGGTCTTAGCGTGATGGTATATTGTCATAAACCATCGTCGATAAATTGACTATTAGAAGAATTATTTTTGCTATGCAACCAGTAGTTTCTGACATCCTAGCACAAACAAACTCTTCAGTTTTAAAATATTGTGAGCGGACCTTAAGAGATAGACAAATTAGGTTATTGTGAGGGAACCTTCAAAGATAGACACATGCTGTCGCAGACTTTTTTTAGAACTGTTTAAGAGAAACAATTTTGTAGTACACAACTTTTACGTAACTTTAACCATTTATGCAGCGTTATTCAAAAGGGGTCTAAGAAGGTTTTTACAATGTCGGCAGCGCGAGTGTGGCGCCTCTGGTGTTGCAAACGTTCATAGGCTGCGGTGTTCACCAGTCCTTCTGGTGGGCCGTATGCTTGTCTGCCACCTTAGTGGTATAAAAAAAAAAGCGTACGCTTCGGAAGCTCTTAGTCGGTAAAAAATATTCCCCGTTTTCGAAACATTCTTGATTGCTGCTCCGCTCCTATTCGCCTTAGCGTAATGTTATATAGCCTATAGCCATCCTCATTAGCGTGATGTTATATAGCCTATAGCCATCCTCAATAGATGGACTATCAAACTGTAAAAGAATTTCCAAAATCCAACCAGTAGTTCCTGAGATCCTAGCGTTCAAACAAACAAACAAACATACAAACAAACTCTTCAGCTTTATAATATTAGTATGGATATATATATTTGTGGAAACTCTTACACAACATCATTAGCCCAAATTAGCTAATATATATGCTTGTGTTATAAGATCTAAACAACTGATAAACACACTTATGTATTTCTAAACACGAAGTATACGTATTAATTGCTGTCTTAAAATGAAAAAGACAACTTGGTTCAGACGGGACTTACATACATACATATGGTCCCTCCTTTATCCCCGAAGGGGTAGGCAGAGGCATATTATATGCCCACTTTTCACCTTTTTTGTATAATTTGTCCCACGTAATAGGTGGTGAGCCGTATTGCCGTGTTTAAATGGACAGGCGCAGGTTGTGACTGCCTGCTGTTGAAATAAAGCCTTCAACTTAGCTTAACGACTGCCATTTTACTGGCAACCGGGACGAACGGCTTAACGTGCCTTCCGAAGCGCGGAATCGCTCAAATAAATGTCACAAAGTGATCACATGGATGGTCACTTATCCATGGACCGGCCATAGTGAAAGGTGCTTACTGCAGTGATCGTTTGCAGAACACTGAGTCCGCGGAGCCACGAGCGCTTCCTTGACATCCTAGACGGGACTTGAATCCGTGAAATTTGTTTAAACCAGGAAAATGGTATAATATATATTACGATATCAGGAAAATGGACGCCAGGCTGCGTAGGTGTAGGTAAGTATATTAGGTATGCCCAAGGTAACAGGAAAATGCATCAAATATACACTACATTTATATCCGTAAGATTCTAGTAATTTTGGTCTTGTATTTACATAATGAATTTCCAGAGCAAATGGTACTTTAGTGAGTTTCAGCGAACTGTTGTGTATTATGCCACGTGTTCACATCTGCTCTGTCACAATGTCTGATTGAAGTTTGACATTGCTATTTCAAATAGGTTGCGGACATCCTCTATTTATAACCAACAAGATGGCGCCCGTCATTTGTTCCAGTTCCCGCTTCCTATGGGAATATTTCTAGGATAAATAGCATGTGTGTTAGTTCAGATTATAATTTATCCCTGTACCAAATCTCAGCCAGATCCGTTAAGCCGGTAGAGCGTGAAAGATTAACAAAAACATCCAACATCATTTCGATGGATACAATCGTAATACAGTATATCTAACCTACTATGACACACCCTCTCCCGTGTAGAGCTTTTAGTCTACGGGGCAACCCCTGCTGGGCCGACGTGATTACAATCACACACAAAAAGCGGAAAACGCCCTGCGTATCCAATACAACAATGCCTTCAGGGCGCTGTTGAGACTTCCTCCTCACTGTAGTGCGTCAGGAATGTTTGCGGATGCGCATACTGACGATTTTTTCGCGATTATGCGCAAGAAGGTGGCGTCAGTGATGCGTAGAGTGAGGGGAAGTAGCAACGGCATCCTGAGGGTATTTTCTGTTAGTTAGAAGGGCCTACAATGGATAGATTTATCAAGCTACATGTCAGACATGGGGATTGATAAATCTATTAAAAGAGGTTCAATAATCATATATATATATATATATATTTAATGTTGTGTTGTCCATGTTGTCCCTAAGTGTAAAAACTAACATAGGTTAAGTTGTTCTTGTAATACTAACACACTATGGGCCCGAGTTGCCTGAAAATAAAAGATTTTTTTTTTATTATTTATTTACTACTACACATACCCTTCGGACCGGCTATAGGGTGAGGAGGAACACCGCGGGGTTTAGGGCCGGGGAGTCCTACACACCGTCCCAGCTACCACTGTAGCAGGGATGACGGTGCCTAATAAAACAAAATAATAAAATTCTTTGTGTAGTCATTTTGAGAGTGAATCTTGAAAAATTCTGGGCTAATCAAAATAACTTCTTTTTTACCTTTCGTGGCCTGAATTCATTATTTTGATCCTGAAACTAAACAGCAATTACCTGCCTTGAAACAAACCTCTATACATTCTTTATATAAGAAGACCAAATAAGAATATTGCAGGTAATCTGTGAGTTGGTATGATGTCTTACCAAGAAAGCTCAAAAAGCGTAGTTGCGATGGCTGCAATTTGAGAAACGAGATGTGAACTACTCGAACAGCCGCCTTAATGGCAAGACCTAGTTTTCAGTGACTTATTTCTCTTTACTCTGCTCAAAGAACACCGAAAAAAACTTGAAGACGATAGCTATGTTATGGACGCTGTCCAGACTTCTTTGGAGGACCTTAATCATTAAGAGTCCATATGACGCCAAATAGACTATTACTTTGATCTAGATCTCAGGACTCGTGAGGTCTGATGAATTAAAATTTGAACACAGACAACTTCAGTTCATGAACTAAAAACGCTCTAGGCCCGAAACACGATTCTGATAAAATCCTCGATAGATTTTTGTGTTGAAAATACCTCGATTTCGTGATATTTTAAGCTAGATCTCGTATGTTATAAGTTGTTTTTATAATATAAAATATTCACAAGAAAGACAATAGTAAAATCTTCATTTGCACTAGAGTTTTTTTTTCATATTGGTTAGAGTTTTTTTATAATTAATTTATTTCGTTAAAAGCGCACAAAAGCCGATCGCATCTCTCTCTTTCTTGCTCGCTAAAATGTATATCTTCTATCTTCTTTTAACAATTTGGCGTCTGGTAGGCTCTTAAATCTATAGCTGAGGGTAAAACTGATTGCGATGTAGCGATGCTATAATAATATGTAAGGACATTCTGGTCTGAGAAAAAAGTTGACTAAATGCATTGTGTTGTCAAGAGACGAGTTTTTAGGGTTTCGTAGCCAAATGGCAAAAACGGAACCCTTATAGATTCGTCATGTCTGTCTGTCCGTCCGTGTGTCACAGCCACTTTTCTCCGAAACTATAAGGCCTATGCTATTGAAACTTGGTAACTAGATGTATTCTGTGAACCGCATTAAGATTCTTATATAAAACTAGAAAAAAAACAGTAAATTTTGGGGGTCGCCATACTCAGAACTGAAACTCAAAAATTTTTTTTTCATTATGGCCATACGTGTAAGGTATCTATAGATAGGTCTTCAAAAATGCTATTGAGGTTCCTAAAATCATTTTTTCCTTAAGTGAATAGTTTGCGCAAGAGACACTTCCAAAGTGGAAAAATGTGTGTCCCCCCCCCCCCCTCTAACTTCTAAACTAAGAGAATAATAAATTATGAAAAAAAAAAGTATGATGTACATTGCCATAAAAACTACCAACGAAAATTGGTTTGAACGAGATAGAGCTCGTGGTTTTTTTTAATACGTCATAAACAGCAATTTTCGGTTAGAAAAATCACTACCACTGCGAACGTGTTAAAACGTCAATCAAAGTAACAACGAACTATAAGAACTTTTATCAGCTTTACTTGCTGCTCCGAAACCCTTCATGGGCGAGTCCAACTCGCACTTGGCCGGTTTTTATTTAACTAAGTACGAACATCGTGTTATATTTTCATCATCAGTACTTTGAATTTGGTAATTTATTGTCAAAAATTACAGTGATTACAGTGTTTGTCGAAAATTACTATCTAAACTAAACCTAAATAAGGTCCACGTGACATTGTACGCAAAATACTAGCAGCATTCCCCCTTTGAATAGCAATATCTATTCGCTGCGCGAGAAAACTGCCAGTAGGTACTACCAACGTGATCTAAAAGTACTCATTTCTATATTAAAGGCCAATAAGAATGCCCGCGGTATTGATAACCTTTAAGGTCGGATATCGAAAGCAAGAAATATCACTGATTAGAAACTTGTTATACCTAGTGTCATTATAAACCTATTATAACAAAACATTAATGAACATAACATAATGCGTACATAAATACTCAGTTATAATTGTACAGCAATTTGAATTACACCACTCTTCGAAGTAGTCTAAAATGAAATATTTCTACGTCATTTTAATTTCTTTATTAATTCTAAATATTATCGAGTGTAGAAGTAGTTTTTGGAAAAAGAGTGGAAAAGTGGTTCAACAAAATGCTGATACCAAGCCGTCGAAACTTGAAGAGTCTGAAATTGGGTCTAACAATCAAAACCTCCCTCTACCAGCCAGCAATGATACTAAGCCTGAGAATGCTTTACAAGAAGATTTACCACCTCTGACGCAAAATTCTGCATTTGTAGGCAGTGAGTGTGCTACGGGTCTGATTAAATTTAACGGCGAGTGTATAGATGTTGATTAGTAAATTTAGATGAAAAATTATAAAATAAGCAATAAAAAAATAATTGAATGAATAATATGTGTTAAGATTACTCATTTATTGTTTATAAGTATCAGAGTAAACAGGACATTTATCATGTGCACCTTTGGTCCTTCGGGAAAAACATTGTGATTATGTATGTGGTGATCTACGTAATATAGATCTAGCTTATTTGTATCCAAACGTCTAACGTGTATGCTGGCAGTAGGTATTGATAACCTTTAAAATTTGATAACAAAATCAAGATCAAACAATGTCAACAAATTATAGCTTCGTTTTATATTCATTTTTGATTCAGAACATTTATAATGATCACGTTGTCAGTCACAATTGTACATTCATTGAACTACATAGTATCTATAATGAAATACTTAAACGTGATATTAATTTCTGTAGTGATTATAAATATTGTTGAGTGTAAAAGTATTGATATTAATGATACTGTAACAGTAGTTGAAAATCATTTTGGAACCGAGTCTTCGAAATTTAACGAAACTGAAGTTAAGTTTGATTATCAAAGTGTTGAGTGTAAAGGTATTGTTACAAATGATACTGAAACAGTAGTTGAAGATAATTTAGGAACCGAGGCTTCGAAATTAAATGAGACTGAAGTTAAGCTTGATTATCAAAGTGTTCCTCTTCTACTATTAGATGTCAATAGTACCATACCCAAGTATGTTAATAATGGGAATTATAGTTTTGCAATTGCTGCATTTGCAGGCAGTGATTGTGCTACAGGTTTGATAAGATTGAATGACGAGTGTGTAGCTATTGATTAATAAATTATTTTGGTATGTTTTGATCTATATTTATTTAGAATTAGTTGATTTTCGCTGTCCGTGTGGAATTCTGTTCCTGAATTCTGTAAATGTTGTTTACTACAGTGATCGTTTACAGAACACTGAGTCCATGAAGCACGAGCTATTCCGAGAGTTATCCCTGATTACGGGAATAAAAGATTTTGTTATTTCAAACTATATAATCTCTCGCAGTACCTACTAAATTTCAGCCAGATCCGTTCAGCCGTTAGAGCGTGAAAAAGTAACAAGCAACCCTACATTCACAAAACTATCGCATTTATAGTAAGAATTAAGGACATTGACATAAAAGTTGGCTCATAGGGCATAGAATAGAATACAGGGAAACGTACAGAGTCTGGATAAATCCAATACTATTTAAGGATTGAGTTTAGCAAAAATTGTTTCATTTATGTTGTTGTTTAGGTTTTGTATGAACACACAATAACACTCAATTCAAAACCACAACATATATTTCATCTATACTCTATTGCCCCAACCCAAAGTTCTATCTTTGGTTTGGTGCACAATTACCATTTTAATGGCAATAAATTTTTTTCTACAATAATGCCACGGGATAGGTACCTCTTTCATAAACGAAAGTGCTCTTAAACATAATGCGACGGGAATACACGCGACGAGAAACCTTTCTCTCTCTCTCTCTCTCTCTCTTACGTAGTATTGAATATTAACGACGAAACGCTACGGGAGTAAACGAAACGCGACGGGAGTAAATGCGACGGGAACAGGTAATACTCTCTCTTATGTGGCGCAAACGAAGTTGCGCGGGTCAGCTAGTAAAAATATATAAATGTGGGACCTAAATAAAACTACAAATGTGACTGTATTTCAAAACTCTCCCTACACTTTTGGAGTAGAAGTCTTATGTACGTAGTATTGAGCAAATGTAATATTTATAAATCTTTACTCGTTTAAGTCCAACAACGTGAACATAAATGCTATATAACACGATAACCTTGTAATATCAAAAGATGTCACTGATTAGAAACTTGTTTTAGATTCATTTAAGGGGCCTGTCTCAGAAAATGGCGAAAAGAGGTTCAAATGAAATCATTTTATGTCGGTATAAGTGGAAGAAAAATAACGTATCCAAAAATAAATATTTAATGTCCAAGATGTGTATCAAAATATGGTATGGTATTATGAACAGTATATTATTTATACATAATGTATAAAAAGTTTTAATTTTAAGATGAAAATTTTATGACTTAAATTTTTAACGACGGGGAAAAGATGTCAATATCTGAAGAAAAGATACACCTAAATTTTGTTTCTTTTTGGATTTAGAATAAATATGAGTATTTATTACAACTAAATTAAGCTATAAAATACTAAATTTCTTTGTTTGAAAGACGCGTGTTTTATATGCTCAAGGTCGTTATCCTTATCCAAGGCCTTAAATAAAAAACATGTGAAGATCATTGTTTCAGTCGCAAATATACAGCTCTAAGAATTACACAGTGTCTAAAATGAAATATTTAATCGTGATTTTGATATCTTTATTGATAATAATAAATGTTATTGAGTGTAAAAATTGTGTTTGGAAAAACAGTAGGACAGTGGTTAAACAAAATGCTGATACCAAAGCTTCAAAAGTTAACGAGACTGAATTAGTTCTTCCACCCATGTTTCCTCCTAAACCCAAGGACCCTAAACCTGGAGAGAAAATACATTGGGGATCTTTCTCATCATCAGCATCCTCATCATTTGTGGCGGGTGATTGTGCTTTGGGTTCGGTAAAATTGAATGGATTATGTGTTGATGTGGATTAATAAATTAGTTTTGTGTGATATGATCATTTTTTATTTTTATTTCAAACTAGATGAAGGTCCGTTCCAGCATTTCAAGAGAGCATATTAAAGGGATAAGAGGTTTGAGTAACAAATATTCAAATATTCAAACAGCTTTAATGATTTTCACGTTTTTATCATTAGTAGAATTAAGGAGGTTGTGGCTTTTCGTGGGGATGTTCTTGTTCACATTATGACAATATATTTTGATCCCAGCTGACCCGCGCAACTTCGTTTGCGTCACATGAGAGTGAGAAAGAGAGAGGTATGGTATTAATATTTCGAGTATTATAATGTTTCCCGTTGCATTTACCCCCGTCGCGCTTATTCCCGTCGCGGCGCGTCGCTTGTATTCATTAGAGCTGAACCGCATATCTTCGTTTGCGTCACATGAGAGTGAGAAGGAAAGAGGTGTTGAAGTGATATAATGTTTTGCCGTCGCTTTTACTTCCACCCATCCGATTTTCGGTATAGAACTCATCGTGTGCGAGTCCGACTCGCACTTAGCCGGTTTTTATCGTTCTGTTGACTGGCTGCCACTGCAGACCAAGTTTACTCCCGTCGCGTCGCTCATACTTAATAAGAGGGTTGTTTTAAGTGAACCTTAAAAGATAGGCATATGCTGTTCCGGACTTTTTTTTATAACTTTTTAAGAGGAACAATTTTGTTTTACATAATTTTTACGTAACTTTAACTATTTATGCAGCGTCCAGAATGGAAGCTCTCAAAAGAAAGAAATAATCCCCGTTCTCGAAACATTATTCATGGCTGCTCCGCTCCTATTCGTCTTAGCGCGATGCTTTATCACCATTACGCAGCCTCAATAAATGAACTATTAAACTGTATAATAATTTTTGAAATGCAACCAGTAGTTTCTGAGATCCTAGCACAAACAATCTCTTCAGTTTCATTATATCGCGTTCGAACCTTAAGATATAGACAAATTAGGTTATTGTGAGCGAACCATAAAAGATAGACATATTATGCTGTCGCGGACTTTTTTTAGAACTTTTTAAGAGAAACAATTTTGTGATACACGATTTTTACCTAACTGGAACCTGTAACGCAGGGTACGCCTCGGAAGCTCTCAGACGGTTAAAAATATTCCCCGTTTTCGAAACATTCTTGATTGCTGCTCTGCTCCTATTCGTTTTAGCGTGATGTTATATAGCCTATAGCCATCCTTGATGAATGGACTATCAAACTGTAAAAGAATTTTGAAAATCCAACCAGTAGTTCCTGAGATCCTAGCGTTCAAACAAACAAACAAACAAACTCTTCAGCTTTATAATATTAGTATGGAAGCTTTATAATTTTAGTATGGATATATGTTAGGGTTCCGCACCCAAAGGGTAAAAACGGGACCCTATTCGTGAGACTTCGCTGTCCGTCTGTCTGTCCGTCACGAGGCTGTATCTCAGGAACCGTAATAGCTAGTGAGCTGAAATTTTCACAGATTCTGTTTTTTTTGTTGCTGCTATAACAATAAATACTAAAATCGAAAAAAAAAAGGGAATTAAAGAGTGCTCCTATATACAACAAACGTGACTTTCTGCCGTTTTTGGTACGGAACCCTCTGTGCGCGTGTCGACTCGCACTTGGTTGGTTTTTTTATATAGTGACTCCTATATAAAACACAAATAGAATGATGATTCACAACACTGACTCGGAAAGAACCTGTTTACTGCTATTCCGAAATCTAAGTGGAGAATCACATTTTGTTCAAAGCTTGGAGTATTTGAGCCCTCGATGAAGTATCTGGGGCTCGTACTCGATGGCCGGTGGAACTTCGGACATCACTTCCGAAGTTTGGTCCCAAAACTGAGAGGAGCATCGGCCGCACTCGCGCGGTTGATGCCCAACATCAGGGGACCCAACGCTCCCTACAGGAGGCTGTACCTGGGGATCGTGCGAAGCATGGCCCTGTACGGGGCTCCCGTATGGGCGGAGACCCTGACGGCCAGCAATGTGGCTAGACTGCTGAGCCCGCAGAGAGTGATGGCCGTCAGGGTGATAAGAGGATACCGCACGATCTCCGGTGAGGCGGCATGTCTCCTAGCCGGGACCCCTCCATGGGACCTGGAAGCGAGAGCCCTTGCGTCACTGTTCAGATGGCGCAAGGAGGCGCTGGAGCGGGGCCAAAGGCCTGCGTCTCGAGAAATCGAGGCCCAGCGGACCCTGCTCCACCAGGAAACCGTGGAGACATGGAAGGTGCGACTTGAGCAACCAAATGATTCGCCACAATCGCGGCCGTCAGACCGGTCATGGACGAGTGGCTGGAGAGAAGACACGGTGCTCTCTCCTACCGGTTGACACAGATGCTTGCCGGGCACGGTAGCTTCGGTAGGTATCTGTGGCGAAAACACCGGGAAACCACGGCCGAGTGTCAGCACTACGAGGACCGCAGCGATGACACGGCGCTCCACACTCTGGTGGAGTGCACGGCGTGGGCACAACAGCGCCAGGTCCTCGTAGTGGGTCTGGGCGTGGACACTCTCTCGCTCGAGGCCATGGTGCGAGCCATGCTCTCCAGCGGGAGTAAGTGGGACTGCGCCGCCTCTTTCTGCGAGCAGGTCATGCTCGCGAAGGAGGCGGCGGGCCGGGTGCGGGAGAGAACTCTCCCACCCGAGTTCCGCAGTCGGCGCCCTGGGCGCCGCCGACGTGTCTTCGCCGAGGACTATCGGCCTCCATGACCGGAGGTCTGGGGACGGTGAGAGGGCTGCTCACCGTCCTTACAGAAGCAGGCCCATGACGGCAGCGTGACGTGAGCAACTCACGCACGCCCCCCCCCCCCCTTAGAAGCGGGGTCACACCCGAAACCCCCCATAGACGCGGGATTGCACCCGAACCACCCCCTGGGCGAGGCCGCATTGGCGGCCGTAGGTCTGTTGGGAGTCACGGGACATCCTTCCTGAGGGCTTACCCGGGGCTCTCAACCATAGACTGTTAGGCGTGGCGTGAGGTTTTTTAGTCGGTAAGAGTCCGGCATAACATCCTATGAGGATTTTCCCTCACGTTAAACAAAAAAAAAAAAAAAAAGCTTGGAGTATTTATTGAATTCAAACAGGTGCTAAGATTTCACTGCCAAAGAATGAATACCTACTTAGGTATTATACTTACATAATGTTCTATAGGCTCTAGCTCATAGATTTGTTTTGATTGGAAGTTAAATATACCATCTTTTCTTACTATCGGTAAGTCTAATGGGAAGAATATTCCCAGTAGTACTTCTGGTAAGACTACACGGTAATACTACTGGGAATAGGGGATATCTATGCACTAGCTGCGTATATGAAGAAGAAGCATATTCTGTGCCCACTTTTCAACTTTTAGATTTTGTCCCACGTAATAGGTGGTGAGCCGTGTTGATTTGATATGGATAGGCGCACATTGTGACTGCTAGTTGTTAAACTTCTTCAAGCCACCCGTAAAGGCCTTCAACTTAGCTTAAAGACTGCAATTTTGCTGACAACCGGAACCGACAGCTTAACGTGCCTTCTAAAGCACGGAAACGCTCGCAAATTAATGTCAAAAATGTGGTCACGTGGTCACCCATCCATGACCGGCCATGGTAAATGTTGCTACAGTGATTGCTACAGTTAACACGTGGGCCCACGAGCGCTTTTAGCTAGTACAAATTATATTTTTGTCGGCCCTTAATAGTTGGAAACAGTGAGAAAAAAATCGCACGCAGCTGTAGCATTCACTTTGTCCCATCATAGACGATTTATATGCATGCGATTTTAGTCCTTACTCTGAAACTGGACTATTGAAGTTGTACGTACGTAAAGGGGTCCCGACACGGTCAATCTGCAATTGTCAAGCACGTACAATATCAAGTGCACGTACACGTTGATGCACATACACATGCAAAGAAATCACGCACACTGAAGCAACTTCCATTCATATTTAACGTGCTTGACAATTGCAAGGCATGATAGTGTCGGGAGCCCATAAATGCAACTCAAATGCGCAATTTCTTCAAAGCAAATGTTCAAATGGTTGTAATTTTGCTTGCGGAAATGCTTTGAGAGGTCACTCAGTAATGATTCCCTCTTGTAGTCGATACAGATTACTTCAGTGAATAACCTTTCTGATCAGTAGGTCTTTGATAACCTTTAGTATAAGGTTTACACGTTATAGATAATTTATAAACGCGTTTATTGTTTTTCAAGTCGACAGTCATTATTTTACAGCTCTGTGAAGCACATAACAGTATTCAAAATGAATTATTCATTCGTGATATTAATTTCTTTATTAATTGTTAATATTGATTGTAAGCACCGTTTTTTTAGAAACTCAGTGTCTGAACAGATTGCTTACGGCAAGGCTTTGCAACAAGACGAAACTATAGTGTCGTCAAATGACAACGCCGATTCTAATGATTCTCAACAAAATGATTGGTCGAATTCGGATTGGAACTGGAAAAGTTCAGCGTTCATAGGCAGTGATTGTGCTTCTGGTTTGATAAGAATTGATGGTGTGTGTGTGTTTATAGATAAATAAATCAAAGCATCTATACCTACTTCAAGAGTGGCTGTGTCAATCTCTGTGATTTGTAATTTTTGGGATATATCTCTATTAGCAGAATTACTTAGTGAAAAAATAAGTATGGAATTGTTTTTGTTTGAATTTGGATTGGAATTCAAAAGTTCAGCGTTTCAGTGATTGTGCTACTGGTTTCATAAAAATTGGTGATGCGTTTATTGATAAAAAATAGCTATGGATTTTTTTTGATACATTTTCTATGAAACCGGAATCTACAAAATCTAAATATCAAACCCAAAGTCAGAGTAAAGTTTTTGATAAGTTATGGACTGCTAATTTATTAATTAAATTTAATATTTTTTAATCATCGGTTATTAGTCCAGTCATTCAGTATTTTTACTTGGAAAGTTTTCCGGGAGTTTTGAAAATTGGTAATTTTATAGATTTTGATATGCTCTTTCCAAATTTCAACTTTGTTACCTCGTACGATTGCCGCTCGCGCCACCATTTTGAAAAAATGGCGCCCAAAAGCAGTTTTTTGATAATAACTCCTTTCCGACGCATTTTACAGGAAAAACTTATCACTCAAAATAAAAGTAGAGGAAATTTTCTACAATTTGTCAAAATCTTTTTTTCCCTAAAATTAAGCTTCGGCGTAGGAGCGCCGTAAAGTTAATTCAATACAAGTTTCCAATCCTTTTTCCTTCACTTCAATAAATTCACTTTCTTGCAGTATATCACCACAAATAAAGCAGTTTACTTCATTAGAAGCTATGGCTCTGTAAATGCAAACGACACTGTGAAATGATAAACGTATACTGATGACTCAGACTAAATATTTCTATTGAGCTCAGCTGGGGCCAGATGTTTCTTATGCTGGGGCTTCATTAGCGGGCTGCGGCGAATATTCGTGTTAACACACTGGTGTAGCCGGCTACATCGTTGCAACGCGCAGTAATCGGGCGTAAACGAACGCGCAGTTATCGGGGCACTGTCGGTAAACTGCCCCGCCTCAAAGGAATTTGTCGCGACAATTTTCGCTTGGGCTTGGGTGGCTACACCTGCATCACTTCAGTGTCGTCCAGACTTGGATGCGGGACGAACGTGTTAGTTACATCATGCGATACATCGCATGATGTATCGCGTCAACGCGACACAAATCTGTGCTCGATAATGTAGACAGGAACATCGTGCATGCCCGCAGACGATGTTTTTTAGCGCGACAACGCGACACGATACATCGTCCGCTAATGTAGCCCCTCCATTAGAAGGGAAAGAAGGAGCCTGACACAGAAGGGACGCATCCCTATATACCTGCGGAGACATGACAGACTATAGTTAGCTAGGTTTTCATTCTATGGAACAATATTTAACCTTCGTATAATTTTTATAACTTACGAATCACAATATGAGCAGTTTAAAGTAAATATTACACGTTGGTGTGGATGTATAATGGTTTACAGCGCTCCTACGCCGTAACTATTGATTTTAGGAAAGAAAAGTTTATGACATAAATTGTAGGAAATTTTCTCTACTTTTATTTTGTCTGATATGCTTTTCCTGTAAAATGCGTCGGATAGGAGTTATTATCAAAAAAACTGCGTTTGGGCGCCATTTTTTCAATATGGCGGCGCGAGTGGCAAACGTACGAGGTGGCAAAGTTGAAATTTGGAAAGGGCATATCAAAATCTATAAAATTGCCAATTTTCAAAACTCCCGGAAAACTTTCCAGGCAACTTCAATTTTTTCGACTAAATGACTGTACTATATTGAAATCTGAATGTATTTATTTTATTTTCTAGGGAGTTTGCAAATAAAGGTTTTTTTTTTCAAATAATCATGATCATTTTACAATGCACCATCTGATCCCAAAGTAAGATAGGATTAATTAAGCAGGTTTTGTTGTTGACGCGCGGAATACAATTATGCACTGTCAACCCAGTCACAGGGATAGCTGGGATGGCGTGTGGGACTTACCGGCCCCGATAAGGCCCGACCTACTTAGTAAACCCCGCGGTGTTCCTCCTCACCCAATTTCCAGGCCTAAGGATATCACATTGATCCGGCAAGGGGCACCCCACACGACTTTCTCTTTCCAATAAAGTCCCTAAAGAGCTAATGAATACCATGTGAGCACCACTCTTGAGCACTCCTCTCAAAGCAAAGAGCGGTAAGGGTGGGCACTTCCGGGACACTTGGCCTTTCAACACCGGGCCTTTCAACAAATGATCATTGTTGGAGTAGGTATGTGTAATTTTTGGTAAATACACACTTATAAGATATAGAAACCCCTAGACTATCGACGTAAATATTGGTAGATAATACAAATTTTGCCGATCATACAAATTGTGTCGAACCCAAGACCTTTGATGATCCGCTGTCGTCCTTTACGACTTCTAAACCGACAAGCCAGTCTGTTATATTTACAAAACATGGGTTTGTAAACTTCCGACATGCAAAATAAAGTTACCCTAATGAGTTTCTAAACTCTTGACGACATGACGCGACTACATCTCATTTTATATTCAACATAAACTGAGATTTGATAGCTTTGGAGAGTAGAAACTCCTTCGTTCGTTTTATAATAGACTACCGTTTATAAGCGCTCCACAGAAAAACTCTGAATAAAGAGTTCTCTGTTTCAGTAAATTTTAACAGTTTTAGAACTAGACCAGTGCAGATAGCTCTGAAAATGATAAAAAATGTAAAAAAATAGTAGTAGAATGAAACCTATTGCAAAAGGAAGAGAATGTGACAAAAATAACAGGAAAAATAATTTACGGGCGATCTGAGGTCGGGAAGCGAAAAAAATGGGGGTTTTAAGGGGGGAAAAGGGGTTTTCTCGATTTCCGACAAAAGTACAAGTCCTATGGAAAAATGTTTAATGGCAAAGTTGTAGAAAATAAAAAAATCTACAACTTTTGGATTTACACTTTTGTGACATAACCTCAAAAAGTATGTCAAAAACTCAAAAAACCAAGATTTTGAGTTTTTGATTTTTTTCTTTTACAAAAATGTTCGTTTTGTCATGTAATTTGGCAGAAACCTTTCTTTTTATGTTCCTAATGCACTGTAATTTTTTTGATCCAAAATGTTTATTTTTTCTCCTTTTATTGACTTAATATCGCAAAAGCATTGAAATTTCAATCGAAAAATCACCTGTCAAAATATCAGATATTTTTTAAAAATTGGTGTGTTTTTTTTTAGGTAGTTAAAATCTCTTCTTTCTGATGATGTAAATATACATCACAAAAGTTATATCACAAAAGTGTAAATCCAAAAGTTGTAGATTTTATTACTTTCTACAACTTTGCCATTTAACATTTTTCCATAGGACTTGTAGTTTTGTCGGAAATCGAGAAAACCCCTTTTCCCCCCTTAAAACCCCCATTTTTTTCACTTCCCGACCTCAGATCACCCGTAAATTATTTTTCCTGTTATTTTTGTCACATTCTCTTTCTTTTGCAATAGGTTTCATTCTATTACTATTTTTTTATACTTTTAAAGCTTTTAAATTAAATTTAAATCTGCACTTGTATAAACATCTTTACAGCAATCTAACCCAAATGAAGCGACTGAAAGCTTGCGATGGAATCTAGACAACTGCTATACAAAGGTAAGTACTTGGTATAACCAGTTGGTTTGGTCAGTTAGGAATTATTGGTTGAGTCCTACAGAACGTTGGTCGGCGTGGAAAGACAGTTTCTAAATATAGGTACATACTTATATGATACCTACTAAGAATTTATCGGCGTGAGCTCAATCACAAAAACTACACAGAGAGCTGTATTGGGCTGGCCTCGCGGAAACTAGGAATCTTGAATAAGGTGAGACGGTATTTCACGCCACATCAGAGATGTTTACTGTATAAGACGCAGATTCGCCCCTGCGTCGAGTACTGCTCTCACCTTTGGGATGACTCCGCGAGGTACTTACTAGACGCGCTTGACGCTATGCAGAGACGTGCGATCCGAATAATTGGTTGTCCTGAGGTGACGGGAGGCATCGAACCGTTGGCGCAACGAAGAACCATAGCGTCCTTGGCTGCCTTCTACCGAATGTATCACGGTGAATGTTCTGAAGAGCTCTTCAACCTGATCCCACCATCTCCTTTCCGATCCCAGCAGAGATGCCACTCATAGGTACACAGTGGAGAGAATTTTCGCCAGAACCGAGCGTTTCAAAAGATCGTTCCTCTGTCGAACTATAAAACATGGAACGACCTGCCCGCACACGTTTTTCCCTCATCTTACAATCCCGGGTTCTTCAAGAGGAGCGTGAAGAGACACATCACAGGGCCGCCAACTTGAAGGCCACTGTCGAAAGTCTTAAGGATTGTGAG
The DNA here is from genome assembly GCA_933228765.1 of Miltochrista miniata. Taxonomy (NCBI): domain Eukaryota; kingdom Metazoa; phylum Arthropoda; class Insecta; order Lepidoptera; family Erebidae; genus Miltochrista; species Miltochrista miniata. The sequence goes on from OW121769.1 coordinate 14,022,409, forward strand.
ACTGCCCCTCAATCGCTAGTTGCGCCACGGCTTACCATCAGGTTGGTGGCGACGTCAATTTGGCAAGCTGAATATAAAAAAAATGTCCAAACTCCGAAATAAGTATAATTTTTTGTTGATTACACAAATATTTATTTCAACCCAAGAACACACATAGGTATTTGAATGTCCTGGGACATCCTTCCGAGGGCTTACCCGCGGCTCCCGACCGTAGGCTTTTGGGCGTTCCGTGAGGTTTTTTAGTCGGTAGGAATGAAGGATTTTCCCTCACGTAAAACCAAAAAAAAAAAAGGTATTTGAATGGAGGAAAACCTTTATATGTCTCTAAGAAACTCTATGAATTTGAAACTTAGTATGAGATTTTATATGAAAGTTTTAAATCCGAAAATTGCCCAAACATGTTGCTGAAACCTACAGTATTTTAATTAGCTGTTGAATTATTCGACTTGGGTTTGAAAGCTCTTCGGGCGAGTTATGTTTGAACTTTCAAATATATTTCCATAACAAACGCTTTTATGTAAATCGGAGAAAACCTTAATAAATTGAAGTAGTATGTCTATAAAGGAATATATTTCAAAGCGCTCGTAACCCAGTTTCTCTGGGAAAGCCGTTTACCTGTCTCCCCCGAGGAGAGCACTAGAAGTACGCGGTTCTTCCGGAAAGATATTTAAAAAAAATCATATTTGTGGACATTACCATACAACATCATCTAGCCCAAATTAAACTAATAAAAAGCTTGTGCACTGGGATCTAGACGACTGATATACTACCCGTTCGCTCTAACTTTGCCGCTGGCGTAGAGGCGTATACCCGAATTGTTAATTAGACGAAGTAAATTGACAGTAGCTAATGTCACTTCGTCATAGAAAATATGCAACATTGTATGAAGAAGTGACAATAGTTGCTGTCAATTTACTTCGTCTAATTAAAAATGCGAACGAGCAGTACATACTTATACATTTCTAAATACCTACACACATAGAAAACACCCAAACTCCGAAACAAACATTTGTGGATCACACAAATATTTGGACCGACCCGACAGGACCTCCAGCACGACAGGCGGTATCAGTACTGCGCCACAGACGCAGTCAAGACTGTAGTAGTACGTGGCGCCCTTTCCAGAAAGATGTAAACAATTTTCATGATATCGTTCGACAGGGATATAAGGCGAGGAAGAACACTGCGTCTGGAATGACAGTGCCTAAATGCATGCTCTGTCACTAAAAACAGGCCAACTGAAAGTGCCGTTGCACCTGAATCTATACTATCTGAATCTATCTACTAATATTATAAAGAGGAAAGATTTGTTTTTTTTGTTTGTAAAGAATAGGCTCCGGAACTACTGGACCGATTTGAAAAATTCTTTAACTGTTGGGAAGCTGAACTCTTTGCGGTAAACATAGGCTATATTTTATTCCCGTATTCCCACGGGAACGGAAACTAGGCGGGCAAAACCGCGTGACGTCAGCTAGTACCTAATAATGTCGTATCAAGTTCGCGGATTGATCATACTATTTGAGAGCTACGCGTGTATCTAAAAATAAGCGTACGTGCGATAAAATATAACCGATGCTTTGTATAGCACGCCTCTGCCTACCTATTCAGGTAGCCTTACTAATCTTACTTCTTACTAAAATTATAAATGCGAAAGTTTGTGAATGTAGATATCTGAATGTTTGTTACTCTATCACGCTCTAAAGGTGGTACGAATCTGGCTAATTTGTACAATGTACATACATTATGATCACGCCTTTGATGCCCGAAGGGGTCAGCATAGGCACATTATATGGACACATTGCACCATTTTAGATTTTGTACCACATAATAGGTACTGTATTGCCATGTTGTATTCCATTCCAGGATGTATATGCCCGCTCGCTGTTGAAATTCTTAAAGCCGCCCATAAAGGCCTTCTACTTGGCTTAAGGACTGCCTTTTTACTGGCAACCGGGACCATCGGCTTAACGTGCCTTTTGAAGCACGGAAACGCTCGCAAATATCACAAAGTGGTCAAGTGATGGTCACCCATCCATAACCGGCCATAGTAAATATGTTGCTTACTACAGTGATCGTGTACAGAACACTGACACAGCGGGGCCACGAGCGCTTTTTAAAAAATTGTACAAAAATGTAGATTATAGTCTGTAATAACACAAAGGCTACTTTTATCCCGGAAATAAGTTCCCACGGGAAGTAAGTACGGGAACAAAATTCCGAAAAACCGCTGGCGCCATCGCGTGTGTTATACAATTGCTGCTGTAGCACAAGGCCTCATAAATAAAACACGAGTGTTTTCTTTCGATGTTGACATCAAAGACAGCAGATCAAAGTGGTTTATTTATAGCGGCGCCATCTGCACGAAGTGTTGATCGACAATTTATTGAACAGGTACACACGTGTGAATGAGAACAAATGCCTTTTTTGAAAACTAGCGGACGTCACGCGGTTTCACCCGCGTAGTTTCCGTTGCCGTGGGAATACGGGAATAAAATATAGCCTATGTTCACCGCAAAGCGTGTAGCTTCCCAACAGTAGAATTTTTCAAATCGGTTAAGTAGTTCCGGAGCCTATTCGTTACAAACAAAAAACAAAAAAAAAACAAATCTTTCCTCTTTATAATATTAGTAGGTATAGATTATTAAATACACAAATAATACAAATCGATAAGTAAGTATACATAAAAGTGACGACTTCTGTATAAAACCTTTGTATGTAATAAAACATTAAAGAAAAGGAAAAAAATCAATCATATTAGTACAATACGGTGAGTCATTTAATTAGATTGCTACGTAATTGGTAGTGAGTCTTGCGTAGCGTCAACATTGACTCTGGATACGGTTATAGGTATACCGATTGTAAATGACGTTGATTGGCGTGCGTTGAGATGATTAAAGTATTGTGATACTCGGCTGAGGGATAGGTAAACTTCCGAAAACCTCCCACCTTCGTTTGAGCTGTAATTTTGCACAGGCCTTGTTTTTGGCGATTCGAAGCAGTTTTCGAGATATTTTTTATTATTTTTATTTAACATTTTTGTAAAATTTTTGTTTAAAACTGAGGTGGTTATAAAAAAATAACCACGAAGGCTAATGCGGAAGCTCCGCTGCGCTCCGCTCCCGCCTTAGCCTTCTAACCTAATCTATCCAAGTCGGATTGAGCGGGGATAGATAAAACGCGCGTGCTAAAATCCAATTTCCAAAATTTGATTTCTTGGAAAGTATTGCTATGCGCCAAAAATCGTCACCGTCAGAATGGCAGGTTGCCTGTGACAAACGAGTCCCAGAGTATACTCAAAAATTGCTACATGATTGCTTATATTTGCTACACGTCTCCAAGAATTGCTACATATAATACATTTTGAGAAACAAGCATATTTTTTTGACCAGCGATCCTGACGTTTGGACGGCTGGTTGCCTACGCGTTCAGTATGAAGGACGTAGAATTCCAAAACTTTTATTGCATGAATAATTGCTTAATAATTGCTTCATTCACGAATTTCAGGTCTGAGCTTCATACGTACATCAGGTAAGAAGATACAGCTTTGACTGAAAAAGTGCCTGATACATTGGAATAGCAACAATTTGTGTTACTGTAGTGTCATGTTCTAATCGTGCAGGCGCTAAAAAATATTTTGCTATTCCAATGTATCAGGCACTTCTTCAGTCAATGCTGTATCTTCTTACCTGATGCACGTATGAAGCTCAAACCTGAAATTCGTGAATGAAGCAATTATTAAGCAATTATTCATGCAATAAAAGTTTTGGAATAATGCGTCCTTCATGCTAAATGCGAAGGCAACCAGCCATCCAAACGTCAGGATCGCTGGTCAAAAAAATATTCTTGTTTCTCAAAATGTATTATATGTAGCAATTCTTGGAGACGTGTAGCAAATATAAAAAATCATGTAGCAATTTTTGAGTATACTTTAGGACTCGTTTGTCACAGGCAACCTGCCATTCTGACGGTGACCAAAAATCCCTTTAGGGGTGGGGTTGTCTTAGAACATCCAAAGGAAGTCTGTGCAAAGTTTCAAATCGATCTGAGGTGGGGGGTTTTCGGAAGTGCACCCCGACTGAGTATTGTGATACTCGACTACAGGGAAGTTTTTTGGGTTCAGTACTCCAAGGGGTAAAAATCTCTTTCCAACGTTCGATATGTATTCTTTACGCGTGAAAATCCCTCATGGATGCTATGCAGGATTCTGATAGACTGAAACCACACATGCCCTACCACTGCCTATATTTGGTGCCTCGGGTAAGACCTCGGAAGGGTTGACCCATGTTCCTGACAGTCGATACGTAGAATTTATTAAATAAATATAAATAAATAAATATTGTTGGACATTCTCTCACAACATCATCTAGCCCAAACTAAGCTATAAAGCTTGTGCTATGGGATCTAGATGACTGTTCGACATACTAATATATTTCTAAATACATACATATCATACATAGAAAACACCCAAACTCCGAAACAAACATTTGTGGATCACACAAAATATTTGGACCGACCCAGGACGCCGCAGGCGGTACCATTACCGACTACGCCACAAAGGCAGTATTATACTCTATAACCCTAGGTCATAGCAACAAGATGTACGACTTTTATTGTCGAGGGGAGGCGCCGTACTGCGACTTTCTCCTCTGTCAAAGCATACCCCTAAAGGAGTACGCTTATATACACATAATACGAAATATACGAGTGTATTGTTTTGATTGTTTTGTGTCAGTCGACGATCGCTTTGGTAGTGGTGTATATGAATACGTTTTCCCCACGCAAATGACAAACAGATATGTATAGATAGAGCAAACATGCTATGTGTTCTCCCCTTGTACTGGTCGCGTTGTTCTAATGGCGCTAGGTACGTACTGCTCGTTCGCTCTAACTTTGCCGCTCGGCTCCATACTAAAGTCGAATTTTTAATTAGACGAAGTAAATTGACAGCAACTAATGTCACTTCTTCATACAATGTTGCTTATTTTCTATGACGAAGTGACATTAGCTACTGTCAATTTACTTCGTCTAATTAACAATTCGGGTATACACCTCTACGCCAGCGGCAAAGTTAAAGCGAACGGGTAGTATTTACAATTTAGCTTTGAGAGAATGTTTAAATGTTTAAATACACAAAAGCGCCTGTATTTCTAACACAAAGCATCGCGCCTAAATGTTTATTTTAACATATCGGGCAGTGTAAATATTATCCAGTAGATTCGTAAACTTAGCTTTTGATAGCATTCCCTTAGTTCAGTGGTTCCCAACCAGTGGTCCGCGGACCACCAGTGGTCCGCAGGAGCAAACATATGGTCCCTGAAGGATTTTAAATTTATCGGGTGGTGAGCCGTTGCAATGAGCGAGAAGAACGCGAGTAGTGGGAGCGGTTGGTACGCCCATTGGCTCGGCGAGCAAAGACAACACAAAGTCTGGGATTTGCCCACGATTGAATGTGTTTCCAGGCCGAGCGTGGATCCTGGCTAAAGACCAGTTTCCTAAATTCTAAAGTGTGGGAAACTGGTTCTGATCCGATGACGGTGGACACGCCATCGGGGTACCGACCGATGGTGTTCCTCGTCGAGGTTTGCAAGCTTGAGCGTATCATTACAGAGCGACACCATTTCCGAAGTTAAGTCTTAAAACAGAGGGGGCAACAACTGCGCTCTCGCGGTTGGTACCCAACATAAGAGTACCCAACGCTCCCTGCAAGAGACCTTCGGGGTCGTGCGGAGTATGGCACTATACGGGACCCCCGTATGGGCGGAGGCCCTGACGACTGGCAACGTGGCTAGACTGCATAGCCCGCTAAAGGCGATGGCGGTCAGGAGAGGGTACCGCACGATATCCGTTGAGGCGGCATGTCTCCTAGCCAAGACCCTTCCATGGGACCTGGAAAACAGGGCTCTTGCGTCGTTGTATCAATGGTGCAAGAAGGCGCTGGATCGGGACCACAGGCCTGTGCCCAAAGAAATAGAGGCATAGTGTTCCCTGTTTCGCCAGAAGCTCATGGAGACATGGAAAGTATGACTTGAGCTACCAAAGTGAGGACTTACCACTAATTCGGCGCCATGGTAGCCTCACCTACCGAGTGTCACAGATGTTTACCGGGCACGGGTGCTTCGTTAAGTATCTACAGCGGGGACACGGCACTACATGGGCATAGCAGCGACAAGACCTCGTTACGGGCCTGGGCGTGAATATTCTCACGCTGGACACCATGTTAAGGGCTCTGGTCTCCAACGGGAGAAAGTGTGACGTAACTGTGTCTTTCTGCGAGCAAGTCATGCTCGCGAAGAATGCAGCGGGAGAGAAATCTCCATTCCAAGTTCCGTAGTCGGTGGCACGGTCGTCCACCATGACCGAGAGTCTGAGAGCGGCGAGTTGGCTGCTCACCGCTCTTTCACAGAAGCCGGCCTAGACGGTGGCGTGTCTCTTCACCCCTCGAAGAAGTGGAATAGTACCCCCCCCCCCCCTTCCTAATCCTTTTAGCACGGACGCTGCACATAGAGGTATTTGCTCGATTTAGGCGGCCAAAATTATTTTAATGCGTAATTGGTATCTAAACAAGGTAAATAAACCATAAAAATAAAAAAATATTTTAATAATACTATATTTTCCGAAAAAAAAGTCACTAGTGACTTCATCAAAGAGTGATGAAGAAACTTAGAATTATAATTCTAAATTTCTTCATCGCTCTTTGATGAATTTTAAGATAAAAAACAATTCAATTTGATATTATTATTATTTGATTTGATTATTATTATATTTTTTTTTATAATTTGATTTTTAATTTCGATAAAGGCCCAATGTAACATCCATTAGTGACTGTAACTGAGCTTTGGCACTGTTAATCTTTACCGTACACAATTCTTGAGGTAAATAACATTTTCTTCTTGGCTTTTTCGATAGCACGGAAAATTTTCTTATTGGTCTTTTTTATAATTTCGTACAGTCCTTGTGTCAAATCAACATCTATAAACATTTGCTAAGCTTGTATTGGTGTCAAAGAGGGCTGCTCTTTACTGGATTGCGTATGCAAAAACGCCTTTCTATATTTAGTTGCTCGTGTTGAGGTGCTAGTGATATATTTTAGTACACTTGATGCATCATTGTTACCGGATTTTCCCAGTCCTACTTTCACATGATGTATTATAATCTCCTTTTCAAAGTTAGGGTGCAGTTCTTCAGTCTTTCGCCTTATGCTTCTTTCACTTGCGTCTCTGAATGACTTGGATGGTCGACCTGGTCTTTTTTGTGGAGTGCCAACAGCAGGTATTTCAAAAGTGCCCTTTTAATTAAGTTCAATCAATCAAATCAGCCTATAGCAGTTCACTGCTGGACGTTAGCCTCTCCCAAATTGAGCCACAACACAAAATTAAGTTTTATTTTATAAAATTGTCTTCCTTATATATATTATTGTTCATTTCTGATTTGAAATGGGCAAAACCACGTTTCAAATTAAGAATTTGGTCGTTAAGGTAACCCTCACATGGTAAAAGTTTATCTTTTAAATAGTTTAATTTGGCATCTAAAGTAGACAAATTTTCTTTCTTCATGAGGTCAAATAAGTATTGTAGAGTCACAACTCTTACTCCTGATGCACCCTCTGAACCTAAAACAAACATACACTATGTAGAAAGCTGCTAATAAATATTTCCTATTTTAGACGAGATTTAGCTGAATGTCTTTAATCCCTCAAAAGTGTATTTATCCGGACGTTTCCGGAGATGTTTTTCATTGCATTTACTAAAAAAAGAATCAGATAATGATCTATAATAAAAATTACAGCCGGATCTACCCCGATACATAAACAAAAACACTAGCAAAGAAAAAATATTAAAATAAATTATGGTATGAAAATGAGTTTTTTTACATTACAAACAAAAATGTAGTTTGAAAGTTTATCATAATTTTATTTATGTATTTTGTAAGTCTCTTACCTTGTCCATCTGACTCCATCACTCTCAATTCGTAAGAAGTACTTGAGAATATAAAAATACACTTTGAAAGTTTCATGTTTAAAAAAGTGCCGACAACAGAAAAGTAAACTAGTTGTAACGGTCAAATTGCGACTGATGCTACAGGGACGGGGTGCGCGGTATGAAATAATTAAATCATGGGTATAGTGCCCGGGTTCATACTTTATTCGTGGAACTCGTTTTTATGAATGTATTAGTGTTTTTGATAATGGGACTTTTGGCCGCGTAGATCGTGCAAATACCTCTATGTGCGCTGGTGAAGTTAATGATGGAATCCAGGAAGAACACAAAAAATTCACTTGAGTGGTTTGGTGTTTAAAAGCAATTTCTTATACGAAACTCCAGGTTAGCAGATCTCGTGAAGAAGATGCAAGCCAGAAATCACATTAATAGATACAAAAATACGAAAGTTTCCTGTTTATGCAATTTCCTACTGCGTTTTTTTAAGTTTCAGATTGATTATCACAGTTTGTTTAAATTATGCCTTTATAGTGGTCCCGGTTAACAAGAAAAATATAAAAGTGGTCCCTGACCACGAAAAGGTTGGGAACCCCTGCCTTAGTTTGTACATGAAATAGGTAGAGGTATGCACCTACTACGTGGGACAGAAACTAATAGTGCAATGTTCGGGTATAATATGCCTCTGTCTACCCTTTTGGGTTTAAAGGCGTGACTATACGTATGAATGTAAAACTGGGCCGTAATCATAGGAATTACGAGTCTATTTAGTTTCCTACGACTCATAATTTTATTATAGTGCTCTGGATTTCATCGATTCTATTCCGATCCGATTCGATCCGAAAATGTTCAGTAGTAGGTAAGTAACCCTGTTGTTAGAGGAATAAGTCGAAAATCATATTGCAAAGACCAATTTGAAGTTATTTAAATTTAGTTTAGTTTTCTATACTAATATTAAAAAGAGGAAAGATTTGTTTTTTTGCTTTTTTGTTTATTTGTTTTTTTTTCTTTTTTTGTATGTTTGTTTGTAACGAATAGGCTCCAGAACTACAAGACCGATTTGAAAAATTCTTTCACTGTTGGAAAGCTACACTCTTTGCGGTGAACATAGCCTTTATTTTATTCCCGTATTCCCACGGGAACGGGAACTACGCGGGTGAAACCGCGTGACGTCCGCTAGTATTATATACTTATACTAGCTGATGCCCGCGGCTCCGCCCACGTAGAATGTTATTCCCGGTCACTTAGGGGTATGAAAATTAGATAGTAGCCGATTCTCAGACCTAGTGAATATGCATATAAAATTTCATAACAATCGGTCATGCCGTTTCGGAGGAGTATGGTAACTAACATTGTGACACGAACATTTTATGTATAAGATTGTAAATAGCTAAATAGTAATATTTATGCTTTATTGTTGCTTTTAAATATTCAATGAAATAAATTCACTTAACTATCTTATTTGAAGTCCAGCATAATATTATTTACAATGCTTAAGGTTAACGGGATTTAAATCCTCCACAGTAGCTTTAATCCCACACGCATTGTTTTCAGATCTTTTACGCGTCTTATTAATATTTTAGAAAATTATCTCATATCACCTTGCGAAAAGGGCCCAGAAATTATAATAAATTATAAGATAGGAGCTTGTACCTAAGTAATTCTAATTCCTGCACAAATTATTACATTAATGTCATGCTTCAATCTACATTCTGAATGATATCAAGTCATCTTCCATATCTATACATATAATAAAATGATAGAAAAGTCAAAACTGTACATTGAATATATTTAAAAAAAAATACTCGCTGGGTGTTCAACATAAAATACCGAAGCCGAAAATGTAGTTAGAATTTTTTTTGTCTGTTTGTCTGTTTGTCTGTTTGTCGGTTTGTCTGTTGGTCTGTTTGTCTGTTTGCTTTGCTTTGTCCGAAAGGATCTCGAAAAGTACTCAATAGATTTGATTCAAATTTTGCACAAATATTACCTTGAGGTAGGATCTTCAAATAGGCCATATATTATCACGCTACATATCCTAGGGGCTAAGCAGAGAGCAATCAAATTGGCATTATAACATAATTTTCACGCGTACGAAGTCGCGGGCAACAGCTAGTATGTAAATAGTATAGCACAAATAAATATATTACTCTGATGAGATATGAATGTGAATATTAATATTTAATAGGCCCATCAACGCACATACATTCAGTGTTTTACGATGTCACGTCCTATGAACATTTCAATAAACATCTCGACAATAAACATATATAGAACAACCTACCAAATTAAGCGACACAAAGATTTATGAGAACATTTATTCGACATATAACTTTTAAATCGGGTAGGTTACTCGCAGAATCACGTACAGTTTTCCACAAGGCGACAAAATTAAAAAGACTTCTTGTGTATACCCACTTGTAGATATTATAGCTTTTGAAATTGGTTGGGTTTTGTCGTCCGGACCAGCCCCGCCCACCGTAGCAACCCCTGAAATTCATTCATTCCTCTGTTAAGGCTCGCCCGAGAAGGGTGTTTGTAACGATCGTTCGTCGCGAGTTTACGTGCTAATGTACAAACATATTGTGCTTCATTCTTTCAAGAAAAATACTTAAAAAAAAGGTAAGTGCATTAAAGCTTTTTTATAATATAGTTTTTTAATATTTTTGGTAGGATTTGGCTGAAAAAGTGTAACTTTTTGTCTTGAAACGCGTGTGTCTGGAAACAGGTTGATGTCATTTGGTTTTTACTTTCTCATTTTGTCGCTACTGGGAAATTGTCGGGGTGTTTTGGGACAATATCGTTTTCAATACAACATGTATTGTTTAGTTTATTTTACACGTTATATTAAATTGTATCCTAATTCCTAACTTATTTTCTCTTCTTTTAAGCTCTTTAGGTACAATATATTACTGTTTTGATTAATAGAACAGATGCTTTATGAATGTACAATGAGTGGTTTTATAGTCAAAAGCTACCTTTTACATACCTCATACTTACGTAAAATAAAAAGACTGAATACTTATCATATTTTATTTTGAACTTAACCCTTTACGGCGCAAGAATATTTTTTAATTTTATTTTATTGGAAATAGATTGAGACTAAGCATATAATAATGGAAAAAATAATTAAAAAAATCAAAATGTGAGAAAAGGTATTTATTTTTGAAAAAAATATCGTGATGCAGAAGTGCATCACGGTGTGAAATGTTATAAAAAATTAGGAAGTATGGAAAGACTGAAAACAGTTATTATTCTTGTTGAAACATAAGGCCACTCCACACTTTTCGCATCCTGTTTGGGCTGTTCCAGTACACCCTGGTAATTTGCACCTCAGCCTTTTTTCAGACCATACAGGCCAGTGCCCTAACTGATCCAATCTGACGTCTTTTGGTGGAATATACTGACATACTGAATATACTGACTTAGAACTTGTAACCATATCTACTTACACCGCATATCACAAATAGCTTGAAACCCCACTTGTGGGGTTTGTCGGGTAAATATTGCTTCAGGGCACTGCGAGCTTTGGTTGAACACATTTGTTCGTCAACTGACAAATGTTGTTCTAAAGGCACTGTTGCATAGTTACGGTTCAGTTTCTCGATCATCGGCCTGATTTTATATAATCGATCAGAATTTGGCTGGCCATATGGTGTCATTTTAGAGTTATCGTTGAAATGTAGTAATTGTCTTAGAAGATCGAAACGTTTTAGCGGCATGGTCTCACGTATGAGGGGATAGCCATATTTTTCTGACCAGTACATGCGAATATTAGGCATATGGATTATGGACATGAAGTAAACCATGCCAATGAATTGTCTTATTTCCTGGCTTGTAACATTTGCAGGTTTACTGGCATTTTTTTGGACGCTGTACAGGTTTGTTTCGTCTGTTATGAGATTGATAATGTCGTCAGTGAACAAATAAGAAAATATCTGATAAGGCGTCTGCAATCCAAGTATATCAGTAAGTAAGTTGGAAGATCCCCGAAACCTTGTCTGGTCTTCGTTCAGCTCTAAGTTTTTAGTTTTCCAAATTATATTTGTCTTTGGAACACGTGTCTTACTTGATGTGGTTATGGAGCTGGTACTGGGTACTGGAATAGCCGACGGTGTTTCACATGGTTGAACGATAGCGTTGGTACTGTGTACTGGAATAGCTGACGGCATCTCACATGTATGAACAATAGTGCTGGTTCTGGTCACAGCATCAGGTGGCAAAGTGTCATTGACCTGATCTTCTGGTTCTGTTACTTCTGGCTCCTCATCAGAGGTTTGAAGTAAATCCTGATCATTCTGTTCCAATATGTATGTGGGATCAGCTACATCATCGTCGTCTGAGTAGTCCAAGCCATCCTCACTCTCTTCCCATAGCTCCAGAATATTTTCCAACACATAAATTTCTAAACGCCTGGTACTCATATTGAACCTACAAAAGAAGATAAAATTGTTAGGAGAATAAAAATAAATTATAATAGATTAGCGCAATGACGCATTTCTGCAACAAAACAAAAGCGCTACCCATTTCTGTAAATATGATATAAAACATATAAATTTTATCAAATTAGTCAAAATCAATATCTTACCTCCACTTCACAGCAATTGCGGATAGATATTTGGGGTATTTCTAATAAAAAAACACAAATGAAATCTCGTGCGAACAAAGCAAATCGATGTTGACAGGTTCCTCACCTCAACTGGTCAAAAAATGAAAACGACGATATCTTGCAAAAATGTGGGTATCTAGTTCGATAAAATGCTTTGACGTTATTATGCATCGCGAAGTAAAAGGGTATTTATTTGTTTGCTTTAACGGCTGTGTTTGATCAAATGGTATGACGCAGAACTGCAACTGAGCGCCTTAAAGGGTTAATATATTTTGGCAAAATATTTAAAACTTTATTTTGTAAGTTTTAATACCTTGTGCTTCGGAAGGCACGTTAAGTCGGTGGTCCCGGTTGCCAGTAGGTAAAATGGCAGTCGTTAAGCCAAGTTGGAGACCTTTTTAGGCGGCTTGAAAAATTCCTACAGCAGGCAGTCACAACCTGCGCCTGTCCATCTCAATAGGGCAATACGGCTCACTACCTATTATTTGGGACAAATTCTAAAAAAGGTGAAATGTGGGCATATAATATGCCTCTGCCTACCACTTCGGGGATAAAGGCGTGTCCATATGTATCCATGTATGTATGAATGTATGTAAATACCTTTATAGCGTTTCTCTACACCTAAGTAAAGATCCCATGGGATTGTGCCTAAATTGTATCAGCATTGTTCCTTTTAATAGGTACCAAGTAAACTTTACTCAGCCAGTAAAATTAAAAAGAAAATTCGTAGGACCCTAGGCCACAAATTAAGTAGAAAAAAGCTGTAGGAAAAGCTGATACCCCTTTTTAGGGTTCCGTAGCCAAATGGCAAAAAACGGAACCCTTATTTATGGATTCGTCATGTCTGTCTGTCTGTCCGTCCGTATGTCACAGCCACTTTTCTCCGAAACTATAAGGCCTATGCTGTTAAAACTTAGTAAGTACTTACATGTATTCTGTGAACCGCATTAAGATTTTTACACAAAACTAGAAAAAAAGCAGTAAATTTTGGGATCTGCATACTCCGAACTGAAAACAATTTTTTTTTATCAAACCCATACGTGTAGGTTGGGGTATCTATAGATAGGTCTTCAAAAATGCTATTGAGGTTTCTAACATTATTTTTTTCTAAACTGAATAGTTTGCCCCAGAGACTCTTCCAAAGTGGAAACTTCTAAAGTAAAGGAATGTTAAATCTAAAAAAAATATGTGATGTACATTGCCATTAAAACTTCCAACGAAAATTGGTTTGAACTAGATCTAGTACCTAAGTAGTTTTCTTTATTACGTCATAAACCGCAATATTCGCCTAGAAAAAATCACTACTACAGCGAACGTGTTAAAACATCAATAAATGTTACAAAGAACTACAAGAACTCTTATATTATGTTACTTGCTGCTACGAAACCCTTCATGGGCGATTCCGACTCGCACTTGGCCGGTTTTTTGTACGTGTGGAAATCTTTCATGGATACTATCTCAATCTCTTACCGACTGAACTACACGGTACCCTGCCATTGCCTGCGGCCTGGAGTCCCGGGAAAGCCCCTTTTTTTAACGTGAGGGAAAATCCATCATGGATGCTATGACTATGACTTCTACCGACTAGAAAACGTCATGTAATGCCCAGCAGCCTATGGTCGGGAGCCCCGGGTAAGTCCTCGGAAGGATGCCCCCGGACTCCCAACAGACCTACGGCCACCACTGCGGCCTCGCCCAGGGACACGCATAAAAAAACTGCTGTTAAAATTGAATGACAATTAAATATCGACATACGAGAAGCTACAATATGTAAACTAGCTGATGCCCGCAGCTTCGCCCGCATAAAATTTGTTCCCGTGGGAACTTATTCCCGGAATAAAAAGTAGCCTATGTGTTATTCCAGACTATAATGTATCCCTGTACCAAATTTCAGTCTGATCCGTTCAGCCATTTAAGCGTGAAAGAGTAACAAACATCCACACTCACAAACATTCGCATTTATAATATTAGTAAGATGTATAGAGGGCATAGAAAAATACGTAATTTTGCGGGTAAATTGATTAATAATGAGTGAGCACTCATTTTAATGACATTATTTGTATTTGATGAATGAATTCTACAATACTATGTAATAAAACTGCAACAGGGTATATCGGAAACAATCGTGTCGCATCGTAAATTGAATTTATGTCAATGTGATAAATGTCTTTGTCCTGTGTGACAACAATAATAAAACTTATGAGAAAATTGTCGTATTGCTTTGTAACTTTAATTTGATAGGGTTTGTATGGGTTTACGATAATTGTTGTCATACATTTTATCTATAAGTACTAATATTTTACATAGTAAAGACTTGATCGTTGGTTTGTTTTCAGCGACTAGGCTACGAAACTACTGAACCGATTTGAAAAATTTTTTCACTGTTAGGAAGATACACTATCCCCGGAAACAGTGTGCTTTTTTGTTCCCGTGTTCCCACCAGAATGGGAGATACAGGGGGGAAAGCGCACGTCATCCCCTAGTATTTAATAATAGATACTAATAAAATATGAACCTATATTTTAGGGTAGGTATGGTATATTTCCCATGTGATAAATAAAAACAGTCAAGTGCGAGTTGGACTCGCGCACAAAGAGTTTCGTACAAAAAAAAAACCTAGAAGTCACATTTTTTAAATGGGAGGCTTCCATAAATATTTGTTTTATTTCGTTTTTAGTTTTAGTGCTCATTTCTGGAAATACATCATCTTTTTTTTTCTTGAAGAAAACCCTACATGTAAACGTTAAACCACTCGTATCCTACCTAACAGCATACGTTTGGGAACCCCGAATAAACCCTTGGAAGAATACCCCAGGACTCCTAACAAACCTATAGCTACCACTGTGGCCTCACCTAGATGGGGGTTCGGTTGCTATCCCGCGTCTTTGGGGGGTTGTTCGGGTGTTATTACGCTTCTTGGGAGAAATACTACATCTTTAAAAAAACACTGTCTGTCTAAAGCTGGGGTCCCACGGTCCGCCAGGCCACAGGCCGCGCCAGGCGGGGCCTTAGGAGGCCTGTCGCGGCTCGTCCAGTGGCCTGTGCCGGCCTGACGTCCGTATCACAATATTCCAAAATAATGTGATACGCACCGCATGGCTGCGAGTGCAGCCGCTATTATTTTATTCAGTAGTGAATATTTAATAAACCAAGCTAAAATAGCGCAGAGGAAACGTGGGTGTTGTCATTCAACAAGAGTCGGTGAAAGTCAGGTTTAGCTAGTTAATTTTAACTAGGTAAACCCGATTATTTTTATTTAACGACATTAGAAACATATTTTTCTTTATTACTTAAGGGATATAATATAAGGCAACTAATATGCTGAGTTATTTTGTACGGGAACTGCTATTACAACCGATGCAGACGCGCCCGAACCGGCCGCGATAGGCCCTGTCGCGCCAGGCCGCGCCGCGCCTTTGAACTTACCGACTCCCGATGGATCGGATAGGCGACAACAGGCCTCCACAGGCCTTATCGGACGCGATGGTTCCCACAGGCCTGTAGGTCTGGTTGGGCGCGGCCTGGCCAGTGAAATATCGGATCGTGGGACTCGAGCTTAACTATCACGGTTCATGAGCTTGGTGACAGACAGACAGACAGAAAGTCGGACGGCGTCGGTAAAATAAGGTCTCTTTTATCCCCTTCGGGTACGGAACACTGAAAGGTATGAAGTTCCTGGTGAACATAATAATTGACGTCACTCAACCCCTGTATTAAATAGTCTAAACGTATTAATTAGGGTAAGTGCAGGATGGTTACCCTACTTTTGATGTCAAATTGACATTTTCCTCAACTTGCCCAAATTATAAAATAAGTGATTGTAGCCACGCCTGCTCAGTGTTTTGTAAACGATCGCTGCAATGTAGTCCGTTCAGAGTTATTTCACCCCTAGCCCTTAGGTTGCTTTGTTTTTGTTTCTCCCATGTACTGCAACTTTAAGGGGACTGGTTTATAAAATCGTTTTTGTCTGCTTATGTAGACGGAAAATTATAGCCAAAAACAGATTGTTAATCTACAAGATGTGTGTCAAAATATGGTTTTGTTGTAAATTGTATATTGATTATACATAATGTGTAAAACGATCGTAGCGTCACCCCCAAATTTTTAGATGAATGCATTTTAGGACTTCAATTTTTATCTACGCGAAAGAAAAAAATATGCCAACATATGAAGAAAATATACACCTATAAATTGGTTATCTTCGATTTTGAATAAGTATGAGTATTAGCTTGTTATAACTAAAATAAGCTATAAAATGCTACATTTCCTAGCCTGAAGGACGCGTGTTTTGTTTGGTCAAGGTCGTTAGGCCTACCCACGGCCTTAAAGCCTTAAATATTAATCCTTCCTACCAATATTATAAATGTGAAAGTTTGTGAAGATGTTTAGATGTTTAGATCTTTGTTACCTCTGTCACGCTCTAACGGTTTAACGGATCGGGCCGAAATTTCATACAGAGACAGCTGGAATCTGGAATACCACATAGGCTACTTACTACACACAGGAAGCGGGAACGGGTACCGAATTTCACGCGGGCGAAGCCCCGAGCATCATCTAGTGAGTTTTAAATAAAAGGGCGATAATATTATTATAAGTACTACTCCATATTGTAGTCCATGCTGGGTAATTTAGCCCACGGGCCTGTAGACTCAATAATTCACCGAAATAATTAAACAAAGAATAAAACAAAACAAAACTTCTGAACAAGATTTGTGAGAGTACAAGGAAAAAGATAATAAACTTGATAATCATAACGAGTTTCGAACTTAGGACTGAAGGCTGTCAGTTATTCTGTCAATTAGGTACGAGTAGGTACTGAAGGAAATTGTATTTTTCTCATATTGATTCTCGACAAGCACCCTCCGGTTTCGATTGAAAGGTTGCCTGAGAGACTGCCTTGCGCGATACCGCCGTCATTTCTGATGGAAATCCTGTGGACATTCTTCTGAGGGTTGGGACCCGGGGCTCCCAACTGGTGGCAGTAGGTAGGAACGTGTGGTTTTTAGTCGGTAGGAGTTCGGCATAGCGTCCATGACGGATTTTTCACACGTAAAAAAGAAAAGATGTGGCTCTACGCAGGTATGATTCTTGACATCCACGTCTTTTCTTTAACACACTGCGCCTACAAAATGCATGGAACCCACTTATCTACATGCAATCACAAATATGTAATATCACGCCAATAAAGGTCACAATACAGTGAAATGTCACTCGTCTCAGTCCTGGGACATCATTCCAAGGACTTGACTGGGACTCTCGACCGTAGGCTGTTGAGCGTGACGTGAGGTTTTTTAGTCAGTAGGAGTCCGGTACAGCATCCATGAAGGATTTCCCCTCACGTTAAAAAAAAATGTTACTCGTATCACTATAGAAACGGAAAAAACATGAGACAAACGAATGAGAAACGCTCGTGGCCCCGCGGTATCAGTGTTCTGTAAACGATTACTGCAAAGTCGAATTTTTAATTAGACGAAGTCAGGTGACAGCAGCTAATGTCACTTCTTCATACAATGTTTCATAATTTGTATAACGAAGTGACATTAGCTGCTGTCACCTGACTTCGTCTAATTAAAAATTCGACTTTAGTAAGCAACATTCACTGTGGCCCGGCCGCGGATTATTCCGTTAATCCACCCCAAAAAATCCACCCAATGGGGTGGATAATCGGAATTACATGTTATGGTATGTCCGGAATTCCACCCAAGGGGTGGATTTCCGGATCTATTCATGATAAATAAAAAAGATCAAAAAAAAAACAAATGAAGATCGAAAAAACAAATGAAGATCGGCAAAACAAATGAAGATCGGCAGAACAAATGAAGATCGTCAAAACAAATGACGGTCGGATAAACAAATGACGATCGAAAAAACCAATGAAGATCGGAAAACAAATGAAGATCGGCAAATAATCTAGCTGCGTTTGCCATTTATTTATTTATTTATTTATAAACCAACTTATACTTACAGCTTACTATTTACATAAGTTATAGGTCACATACATTATTGGCAAATAGGTATCTCATTTATCATATCACAATTATCGGTCTAATTTCTATTTCAGTTATATAATAAGCAATTTGAATTATAAAAATATTGAAAACAAATATAATAACAAGTGTAAAATAATAATAATTGCCATTGAAAAAAGTAGGTGCCAGCAATACTCGATCTTATGAAGATGCATAATATTTATTTATTTTTTACATAGTCATGATCAGTGATGTCTGGTAACGCTTAAAAGAACATTTTTAGAGAAGTGTCATTAAGGTCGAGATTTGCTTGCCCCTATTTTTTTGAATGGCACACGTATCTAGGACATTTTGTGAAAAGAATATTTCGAGAAGAGGACATTTTGAGAAAAGAACATTTCGAGAAAAGGACAATTTGAGAAAAGAACATTTCGAGAAATGGACATTTCGAGAAAAGGACAATCTGCGAAAAGACATTATAAGAATGGACATTTCGAGAAAAGGACATTATGAGAAAGGACATTTCGAGAAAACGACATTATGAGATGAGACGATCTAGATTACAAAAAATGGCTGCCAGTAATTTTTGACCCTCAAAAATCAACAAGACTGAAAGCTCAAAAGTCAGAACACATACATTACTTAGGTCTTTTGTTTTATTAAGTTGCATATTTTTTATCGGTTTTCATTTGTTTTTCGATCTTCATTTATTTTGATGATATTCATTTGTTTTTCGATCGTCATTTGTTTATCCGAGTGTCATTTGTTTTGACGATCTTCATTTGTTTTGTCAATCTTCATTTGTTTATCCGACCATGATTTGTTTGGTCGATCTTCATTTGTTTTGTCAATCTTCATTTGTTTATTCGACCATCATTTGTTTTGTCGATCTTCATTTGTTTTTTCGATCGTCGTTTGATTATTCGACAGTCATTTATTTTGTCGATCTTCATTTGTTTATCCGACTGTCATTTGTTTTGTCGATCTTCATTTGTTTTGTCAATCTTCATTTGTTTATCCGACCATCATTTGTTTTGTCGATCTTCATTTGTTTTTTCGATCGGCATTTGTTTATTCGACCGTCATTTCTTTTGACGATCTGCATTTGTTTTGCCGATCTTCATTTGTTTTCTCTATCGTCATTTGTTTATCCAACCGTCTTTTGTTTTGACGATCTTCATTTGTTTTTTTTCGATTCATTTGTTTTGTTGATCTCCATGTGTTTTGTCCATCTTCGAAATCCACCCATTTCATGTGTGGATTAACGGACTAATTGGATTAACAATATATAATTCCGGAAATCCACCCCTTGGGTGGATTTTCGTGGGTGGATTATCGGACTATTTTGATTAATAATATATAATTCCGAAAATCCACCCAAGGGGTGGATTTTCATGGGTGGATTAACGGACTAATCCAACCACGTTTGGGACAATAATTTGCGAGCGTTTCCGTGATTCAGAAAGCACGTTAAGCCGTTGGTCCCGGTTGCCAGTAAAATGACAGTCGTTAAAACAAGATAGAGGCCTATATGGGCGACTTAAAAATTTCAACAGCAGGCAGTCACAACCTGCACCTGTCCATATCAACACGGCAACGCGGCTCACCACCTATTACGTGGGACAATTTCTGAAGGGTGAAATGTTCTGAAGGATGAAAGGCGTGATCATAATAATTATGTATGTATGTAAATGATATTTCATAAGTTAACTTTCGTCTACGCTCTTAATTCGAAGATCGAGAATCGGCACCATGTTGTGAAACAATTGAATTATCAGACTTGGACTACTGGTATAGCGCTTTGCAAAGGATGGAATTGGAGTCACTTTCTAACTTGTTCAATTTATCTTCATTATTTTCGATACGGGATCCATGACACTAACCTCTTTTGGGGCTTCCGCTTTACCGAATTCGAGATCGGTGTATCTTTTCTGGATTTGGTAATACATTATTTTTTGTATGGACTTTGTTTTAGTTCTGTAGAGTATACAGGGCAACACGATCTATGAGTTTTACTCACAGAGCAACGCAAGTACAAGGGGAGAAGACACAGCATGTTGGACCTATACTATACATATTTGTCTGTCATATTTTGCGGATGGGAAATCATATTCATATAAACCACTACAAAAACAATCGGCTGTCACTATGGAACTTACACAAAACAGTGAAACCAATACACTCATAATTTCAGGCATACGCATATTTCTTATACATGTGTGTGTGTATAACCGTGCAGTTTTTGGGAGTCTGCTTTGACAGAAGGGAAATTCCAGTATGGTCTGTGGTATGGTGCCTCCCCTCCCAGTGAACGTTAGATCGTGTTGCTCTCTGCTTTTACTTGAACTGGTCGCGTTGCTTTATGTGTAGAGTGCCATAGGCTATCATTGTTCCCTGTACGGCAGTAACCAAAAGTTATTTACAGCTTGGCAAAAAAGAGAAGAAAATAATTTAGGAGCCACTGTGCTGTTCATATGGCAACCCGTTAAAAAGAACCACCAATCAGTAGCCAGTTGTCAACAACCGTAAATAAAACCCACCAATCAAATTGTATCTCATTGACAGACAGACATATGTGACGTTATTGGCAGCTTTATGACAATGTAGCCAGCCTGCAAAATATTAGTTCCGTTTCTAGACTTTTTTGCCAAGCTGTACGTGACGTGGGACCTTTTCATCTTTTTAGGGTACCGGTATATACATAACCCTATTACAGAGAGTTAGCTGTCCGTTCGCTGAAGGATCGGCCCTTGGGAGTAACATGATGATGATACATAGCCCTGTGTTACTGTCCTGGAACATCCTTCCGAGAGCTTACCCGGGGCTCCCAACCATAGGCTGTTGTGCGTTACGTGAGGTTTTTTAGTCGGTAGGAGTCCGGCATAACATCCATGAGGATTTTCCTTCTCGTAAACATAAAAAAAAAGCCCTGTGTTACTTCAGAATAACTTAATTTGCTTTATAATGGTTTACAAAAAGTCGCATTTTTCCTATCTATCCTATCCTACTTCCTACTAATATAATAAATGTGAAAGTTTGTGAAGATGTTTGGATGTTTGTTACTCAATCACGCTCTAACGGCTGAACGGATTGGGCTGAAATTTGGTACAGAGATAGCTTATAATGTAGAATAATACATAGGTTACTTTTTATCCTGGGAATATGTTCCCACGGGAAGCGGAAACGGGTACCAGATTTCACACAAGCGAAGCCACGATTATCATCTAATAATATTATAAAGAGGAAAGATTTGATTGTTTGTTAGTTTGCATCGAATAGGCTCTGAAACTACTGGATCGATTTGAAAAATTCTTTTACTTTTAGAAAGTTACACTATTCCCAGGTAATATAGGCTAAATTTATATGCTAAATTACTCCCGAATTCCCACGGGAACTTGAGCTACGCAGGCGAAACCGCGTGACGTCCGCTAGTTAGTATATATATAAGCTTATCGCGAGTGGAAGCCAGTCAGCTAATAAAAGTCTTTCCAAAGTTCAGTTATTTTTATTCATCTAAAAATAAATGTTTTATGTGGGTAGATAATTGACAGACTGATAAATTATTTTTGTATGTTAGGCAAGTAGTGTAATATTGAAGTCATTTTATGTTTTACCCCCTCTCTTTAAAATAGATTGCAGAGGGGCTTATGGCGAGACTTGTGTCTGTAGTCTGAGACTCTGTAGCATTAAACTACGTCACTAGGTCACGTGAATCATCTGTTTAAAGTTTAAAATAAAACAAAAATGACAACGTCAATCGGATTGAACTTTCACTTTCACAATCAACGTCAAAGGGGCAGTGGGGTAAGACCGTCTCACAGCTTCTTGTTTTATTTGTGAATAGAGAGTGAGAGAAGCTAAGGTATTTTGAGCTTTAGGTTTGTGGTTTTACTTTTGTTATTTTTATATTAGATAAATTATGCCCACGTTCCAATTCCCGTTACCATGGAAACGTTTCCCCGGGATAAACATTAGCCTTTGTGTTATTCCATACTGTAATCTATCCCTGAACCAAATTTCAGTTTTATCCGTATTGCCGTTACAGCGTGATATGCGTAGAGTTAAAATCTATACTTCCATACTAATATTATAAAGAGCAAAGATTTTTTCGTTCGTTTGTTTGCATCAAATAGGCTCCGAAAGTACTGAACTGATTTAAAAAATTCTTTCACTGTTGGAAAGCTACACTTTTTGCGGTGAAGATCGGCTATATTTTATTCCCATATTTCCACGGGAACGGGAATTACGCGGGCGACACCGCGTGACATCCGCCAGTTATCTATAAAATTTCATATTAACAAAACTGTCAGAACATACTGCTCGTTCGCTCTAACTTTGCCGTTCGGCTCCATACTAAAGTCGAATTTTTAATTAGACGAAGTAAATTGACAGCAACTAATGTCACTTCTTCATACAATGTTGCGTATTTTCTATGACGAAGTGACATTAGCTACTGTCAATTTACTTCGTCTAATTAACAATTCGGGAATACGCCTCTACGCCAGCGGCAAAGTTAGAGCGAATGGGCTAAATTCTCGCTACTTTACTAAGGAACTAGGTAGAGAGCAATCCAAATTTCCATGCCATAACAATAACATTTTCACGTGAACGAAATACTTACATAAAAGCCGTGCATTTTCCCTCAAGTCTGTAATGTGGCCGCCATTTAAAAAGCGCTACGACGAGTGGCGTTCTCATTTTTCTTTTACATAAGCCCGTAGTAATCCTACTTGCGGTACGTTTGCTGAGATCTTCGCCTGAATATATTAAATTGTAAACAGTAAAAAATGTTCTTCTTTATTGTTATTCTTTACATATTATATTCTAGCTGTGTTTCTGAGCCTGATGTATATTTTGAATCCTTATTCTTAATTTTTTGTGGCACCTCTGTCCAGCACGCGTTTTTCGGGATCGGAAAGGAGAGGGTGGGATTAGGTTGAAGAGTTCTTCAGAACACTCACCGTGATAGATACGGTAGAAAGCAGCCAAAGATGCAATAGTTCTTCGCTGCCCCAATGGCTCCAGACTTTCCGTTACCACAGGGCAGTTGATAGTGCGAATAGCTCGCCGCTGCATAGAGTCCAGCGCGTCAAGCAAGTCCCTCGCGGAGTCGTCCGAAAGGTGAGAGCAGTATTCGACGCAAGGACGTATCTGCGTCTTGTACAGCAGACACCTCTGGTTTGGCGTAAAGAACCGCTTCACCTTGTTTAGGACTCCTAGTTTTCTCGAGGCTAGCCCAATACATCGCTCAATATAATATTTGTGATTGAGCTCGGGCCGGACGTCTATGCCAAAGATGTCCAGATTATCTCCAAGTGGAATCGTCGCATTCTGATATAGCTGATGATGTAGTGAGTAACTTTGGTTATTTTTATTTCAAACTAGTCACTACCTGCGGCTCTGTCTGCGAAATTCTACGCGGATGTGGACGCGTGAGCTATCCTACAAACCTCGTATAGTCCGTTATCTCTAAGTTTGCAGCTGGCGTAGAGGGTGATGAAGAGGCGTTGTAGGGGTGAAGACTAGCTAACTTAGAGCGAACGGGTAGTACCTAATTATACTCCACAATAAGGTAGGTATCGAAAATATTCTGAACTGTGTGTCCAATGTATCTCTTCATTTATTTTTAGTGGCCAGGATTAAGTAATATTTGAAGACAAGCTATTTTTTTTAGTTTCCATATAAAATTAGCGACAAAAGTATTCCCTTAGTCGCCTCCTATGACACCCTCGGGGTTGCGACACTTTTTACTCTTTCCAGTTGCCACTTGGGTCCACAACCAGATTATCATTTTAAAAAAGAAGTAATACCTAAAAAAGGGGTTAAACAACACATTTTCAACTAAAGAATAAAGTATTTAATAATAGCTTACGTCGGACGTTCTATCAACTTGGAGCCCTAGATTGCTACACTAATGACTTCTTTTGTGATGAGATTGTAAGCATTCAGTCGTGGATACGCCCACGCGAGGCCGGTAAAGACTAGCCATCATGTTTTGTGAATTATTTTTATCTAAAACTAGGCTGAGCCGACGACCTTTGTACTGATTCTGTATCAAATAATGTTTGAATAACAAAGTAAAACGTTTGGAATCATTCCTAGAATTCAACAAACGTATCAAACCTTATATCAGCCATATCCATTAAGTACATTACATGACCGACGGCCTGAGGACGGCGAGAGGGTTGCTCACCGTCTTTACAGAAGCAGGACCATGACGGCAGCGTGACGTGAGGGATTCACGCCCCCCCCCCCCCCTCAGAAGTGGGATTACACCCACACCACACCCCCTAAAGACGCGGGATAGCATCCGAACCACCCCCTAGGCCCTATGCAAAGCAGCAGCGGCGGCCGTGGGTCTGTTGGGAGTCCTGGAACATCCTTCCGAGGGCTTACCCGGGGCTCCCAACCATAGGCTGTTGGGCGTTACCCGTTACGTGAGGTTTTTTAGTCGGTAGGAGTCCGGCATAGCATTCATGAGGATTTTCCCACACCTTAAAAAAAAAAAAAGTAAAAAAGGGCATTCTTTATAATCGATTTGTAAGTATGTGCCCACTGAAACTGTCAAATAATGCACATAATTTTAAAAAAGTTCTGTCTTTTTCTCTGTGTGGGATACAGAGAAGAAGAAGAGATAAGCATCACGCCAAAATTACTGAATGGTACAATTTCAGCATAATTATATACTCCGAGGAAGGCTAATGAAATTCTGTGGAGTTCCTTGGTGAGTGGGGATAAAAGACAAAATGTCTTTTATCCCCCCACCTTAGAAATAATATAGATAAGCAATACTCCTGTGCTAACTAAATCATGGATTAAAATGTTTGAAAAATTAACCGTTTCAAGCAGAATTCAAACCTACGTTTTCTCGCATACTGTGCAAGACGCTTAACCATTAAGCCTTCAAAACCCTACTCGAAAACGACCAATTCTTTTACCTTATACCTACATCTTCGGGTGTCATGTTAAATATCTATCCCCGGTTTCGATCTTCCACGGATGTTTTAATACAAACGAACGCTGGGAGTCTCAAAACAATAATAACACGCGAAAACAACCCGATAACGTAATGAATTCAACACCTGAATCCAAATATGATCAAAACGCTTATCACGTAGGTACTCGGGGAGTGCAGCATTTGGCGTTGGGAATTGTGTAATATGTTAAACAGTCACAAGTAATATTAGAAGTGGTATTGGGAATTTTCCTGTAGGGGAAACTGGGGATACTTGATCCTTACGGGAGACTAGGTACACAAGATTTACAGAACTTGTATAAGCCGTATTTAGTTTT
The DNA here is from genome assembly GCA_933228765.1 of Miltochrista miniata. Lineage (NCBI taxonomy): Eukaryota > Metazoa > Arthropoda > Insecta > Lepidoptera > Erebidae > Miltochrista > Miltochrista miniata. The sequence continues at coordinate 14,048,211 of OW121769.1, forward strand.
ATAGTGGCAATATCGATTGTATATGGTACCCGATAACTTTCTAAAGATGGTACATCTATCACATTTGACACTTTGGCAAACGGCGGCCGAGTAAGTAATTGTTGCGGCAGAAAGAAAATTTTGGTGAGTTTTTATTTTGACTAAACATTTATTTAAAATAGGACTTTTAAGTGTGTATGCATTTAATACGAGCCATTATCTATATTATTAGCCATTCTTTACGTAATAAAGTGGTAATATTATAGACATTTGAAAATATTTTTGTTTATAACCTCAAATAGCTCAGGGTATACTTGGTACACTTTATTATGGGAGATTTGATCCACCTGACTCAAGTGTCTCCTACCTTTTTTTTTTAATTCATTGCAGAACAATATCTCAAGAGCCTGCAAAACCAGAGAAAGTGCACGAAAAATGATGCCAGAGAACGAAAATAAAGCTAGTCCAATGCCCTTAAAGTTGCACAGCGAGCAATGGAACGAGCTATGCTATGGATGCCTCTGAGGGATAAAATCCGGAACGATGTTCTTCGTAAGAGAACCAGAGTGGTCGACATAGCTCGCAGAAGCATGCGTCTTGAAATGGCAGTGGCCTGGCCACATCTCTGTAGGATCCCCCTGTTAATTTCCCAGGATCAGGTCATCCAGACCGGGGGGATCAAGTCTTACGTATATACGGGACACATGGTACGATTCCTTATTATTGATTTAAGTCAAATAACTACTAAATTTAGATATTCGTATCTTTGGCTCTAACAGCAATTATAAGCAAATAAATTTCACGTATTTTAGTACCAACGGTTTTTTAAACGGATACTCAATATAGAAATTAGGGATAAAAAACAAAAGGGGGGATCAAGTGTCCCCAGTTTCCCTTACTTATTGGATTTATTTTCTAACTAGATGATGCCCGTCCTCCCCATTGGCATACTATTCCTGTTCCCGTGTTCTATGGGAACGTAATATTGGAATAAAAAGTAGTTAATGTGTTATTCCATACTATTATTCATTCCCATACCAAATTGCAGCCTGATTCGTTCAGGCGTTAGAGCGTGAAAGAGTAACTATATTATACTTATCTTTTTTTTTAACTACAAGAAAATTCTACATGGATGCTATGTCGGACTCCTTCCGGCTAAAAACCACACATATCCCACCTCAAAACCTACGGTTGGGAGCCCCGGGTAAGCCCTCAGAAGGATACCTGAGGACTCCGGGGGTGCGGGTGATATATGCGTGTCCTCGCTGCAGTCACCGCAGTGCTGACACTAGGGTGTTACCTCCCTATGTATGCGCCACAGATACTTATCGAAACACCCGTGTCCGGTAAGTATCTGTGACACTCGATAGGTGAGGCTACCATGGCGTCTCTCCAGCCCCTCCTCCATGACCGGCTTTGCCGCCTCAAAAGTGGTGAGCCCCCATTTTGGTTGTTCAAGTCGTAACTTCCATGTTTCCATGAGCTCCTGGCGGAGCAGGGATCGCTGGGCCTCTATTTCTCTAGACTCAGGCCTGTGGTCCTGCTCCAGCGCCTCCTTGCGCTACTGATAAAGCGACGCAAGGGCTCTCGCTTCCAGGTCCCATGCAGGGGTCGCGGCTGTACCTGAAAAATCCATTGGCATGTATGTTAGACGACCTGAACCATTTCATTACAGGATGATTCAATATTTAAGGTAACAACAGAGTAGCGAAAAATCCTAAATCTATGGTAACAACCAACTTACCCTTATATTACAGGAGTGATAAGAGAATCCAGTAATAATAATTTTTGTGATTATTGCGTGAAATCTTCTGGTTAGCAGTACATTTTGTGTAATAGCCTATTTTCGGGCACGGTAAACATCGTTAGCTGTGTGCCCTTGGCCACACATTCTCGAGAGTGTTTACTACGGAAACTAGTTCAGTATCCATACGTGAAACGAAAACTTTGTAAGTACCCCTTTTAAGAGATTTGTGCGGACCGTCGAACGTAAATTTGACACAGTTAAAGTTTATATGAAGAAGAAGTGTGTAAAGTTTTTTAGGGTTCCGTACCCAAATGGTAAAAACACGACCCTGTTCATGAGACTTCGCTGTCCGTCTGTCTGTCTGTCCATCTATCTTTCTGTTCGTCATGAGGCTGTATCTCAGGCACCGTAATAGCTAGAGCGCTGAAATTTTTATAGATTACTAGCTGATGCCCGCGGCTCCGCCCGCGTGGAATGTTATTCCCGCTTCCCGGTCACTTTCGGGTATGAAAAATAGATGTTGGCCGATTCTCAGACCTACTCAATATGCTCACAAAATTTCATGAGAATCGGTTAAGCCGTTTCGGAGGAGTATGGCAACGAAAACTGTGTCACGAGAATTTTATATATTAGATGTCTTTCTGTTGCGTCTATGACAACAAATACTAAATTCTGAAAAAAAGGGGTGATTACGGGGTGTTCCCATACAACACACGTGATTGCCCGATTTTGGTAGGGAACCTTAAATTTATTTATTACTAGCTGATGCCCGTAGCTTCGCCCGCGTAAAATTTGTTCCCTTTCCCGCATCCCGTAGGAACTAATACCCGGGATAAAAAGTAGCTTATGTGTTATTCTAAACTATAATGTATCCCTTTACAAATTTCAGTCAGATCCGTTCAGCCGTTCGACCGTGAAAGATTAACTAACATCCACACATCCACACTCACAAACTTTCGCATGTATAATATTAGTAAGATTTCACCAGTAAAATTTTGTCTACTTATTCGCGGGTAGAACTTTGCCAGAACCTTATAGGCTTAAAATTTTGTATATAAAACAGTTCGAAGCTTAAATTATACTTTAATCTCTTTGCATTGCTCTAGATATCCCCTAAGGAAATACAACCGTGGCTATGTAAATATTAAATGTATGAAAGTATTTCAAAGCATGAAAATGGGGAAAAGTACATAATACATACAGGTTACGTCCGCACAGGCAGGCGGCTTGCTTGGTGCCTAGCGCCTAGCGAGTCACCTAGCGAGTCGCTTAGTAAAACGAACACACTTGAATGTTCGCGACCGGCCGCACTGCGCGCTTGGCGCCTAGCGAGTAGCTTAGCGTGTATCCAAGTAAACAAACATGTTGGTTTTTTGTCGCCAGGCGCGAGGCATTATGATGAAAAAAATATACGAAATATTAATCGCATCCATACATACAAATAAATTCAATTGGAGTGTCTGTTTATAATATTAAAATAACCGCTTTCTACTGCATGCATATGAATGTATTACGGTACACATACCAAAATATATACTTTTAAAATTTTTGTCTGTCTGTTTGTTCTGGCCTCCGGCTAATCTCTGGAACGGCTGGACCAATTTGGACGGGACTTTCACTGGCAGATAGCTTATGTAATAAGTAGTAACTTAGGCTACTTTTATTTTAGAAAAATTCTTTTATTTTAGAAAAAAAACTAAATAAACTAATTTTTTTCATTACATTCTACGCGGACGAAGTCGCGGACACAGCTAGTCATAAATAGATGAGTATCCGAATGAGTTAATTTTCCTTTAACTTTACTGAGAAGTAGATCAAATGTGTCTCTGGCCATACGCAAATCTTCGTAATTTTTTAGTGAAAATTATGCAATTGCTTATACATATAGAACAAAAAAATCCCCATGACTTGACCGTGTCTTATTTATGTCATGAACCCAATATGAAGCGCTCGTGGCCCCGCGAACTCAGAGTTGTGTAAACGATCACTGTAGTAAGCAACATTTACTGTGGCCGTTCATGGATGGGTGACCGTCTCGTGACCACTGTGTGACATTTATTTTCCGTGCTTCGAAAAGTCCTTGGTCCCGGTTGCCAGTAAAATAGCAGTCGAGGCAGTACCTAAGCCAAGTTGAGGGCCTTTTTAGGCGGCTTGAAATTTTTTAACAGCTGGCACTGCTGGCAGTCCTTGCCTGCGCCTGTCCATATCAACATGGCAATACGGCTCACCACCTATTACGTGGGACAAAATCTCAAAGGTGAAATGTGGGCATCTAAAATGCCTCTGTCTACCCCTTCGTGGATAAAAGGCGTGATCATATGTATGAACCCAATAAAGAGCAGTATATAGCTATTTTTGAAAGTGAAATCTCTTCAACGTGCCGACAAGCAAGTGACTAAGGCACCTAGCGACCCACCACGCAAACCACCTTTCAGTGCGGCCACCGTGTATCCTAGCCAGTAGCCAGGATGCAAGCCACCAGGCTCTAGGCGCCAAGCAAGCCGCCTGCCTGTGCGGACGTAGCCTTCCCATTATTTGTACGCGGTACGCGTCTTTGAATGGGGGCCCCGAGCGGTTGCTTTGACATACATAAGGCAGCCTTGAAGTTTTAAAGAAACAGAAAACTGGTTGACGAATGTTTTACTTTACATTTTACCATTATAAATATTGTAAATTGCGGCAAAACAATAATTAATAATAATAATAAATATTTACGGACATTTCACACAAACGCTATCTGATCCCAAAGTAAGCTAGGAATAACCTGCTTGTGTTCAGGTATCAGGCCACGGATATTTATACTTAAATACTTTTAAATATATACATAGAAACACCCAGACTCTTGAGACAAACATTTATAGGTCACACAAATATTTGTCTCCGGTGGGAATCGAACCCACGACCTCCAGCGCCGCAGGCGGTATCACTACCGACTGCGCCACAGAGGCAGTCGATTATGGTAAACTAGACCAAAACTACACAATGCCTTACAACAGTCTATGGCCGTGAGCCGTAAGCCCTTCGAAGGATGTTCCAGGGTACCCGGCAGACTTTGGCTACCACTGCGGCCTCGCCTAGATGGTTCGGGTACCATACCGTGTCTGAGGGAGGGGTGGGGTATGGTAAACTATATGATGCTCGCGACCTTGTCCCTTTCAAATTTTTGTTCCTATTCCCGCTTCCCATAGGAGCTATTATCCGGGATAGTAGACTAGATACAATCTGTTCTAAAATTCAGCCAAATCCATTAGAAATTGAAAGAGTAACAAACACAGACACACAATATAAAAGCATAATTGTCTAAGAAGGTACCTATTTAAAAGTACTAGCGGACGTCACAAGGTTTCACCCGCATAGTTCCCGTTCCAGTGGGAATACGGGAATAAAATATAGCCTATGTTCACCGCAAAGAGTTTAGCTTCCCAACAGTGAAAGATTTTTTCAAATCAGTCCAGTAGTTCCGGAGCCTATTTGTTACAAACAAACAAACAAAAAAACAAAAACAAAAAAAAAAATCTTTATAATATTAGTATAGATATCTGCGGTAACAAACATCCACAATACAGACATCTACAGATTTCACACGCCCAAGGTTCAGGTTCATCATCACGCCTTTGTCCCCGAAGGGGTAGGCAGAGGCATATTATATGCCCAAACTTTTTTTTTATTACACGCCCAAACTATCGCATATGTAATACATATTAGTGAGATTAGATTTAGTGTGAAAGTTTGTAAAGATGTTTGTACCTAGCTATTCAATCACGCTTCAACGTATGAGCGACTGAAACTTGGTTCAGAGAAAGATTATAAGTTTTTTTTTAACGTGATGAAAATCCTACAGGGATGCTTCGACTCCTACCGACTAAAAATTACACGTATCCTACATAACAGCCTACGGTTGGGAGCCCCGGGTAAGCCCTCGGAAGGATACCCCAGGACTCCCAACAGACCTACAGCTACCGCTGCGGCCTAACTCAGGGGGGGTTCGGGTGCTACTCCGCGTCTTTGTTTGATTATAGTCTAGAATAACTATTAGGCTATACTTTCTATAGCTGCAAAATGTCCCCATGAGAAGCGCAAACGATAACAACGTTGGCGAAGCCGCGGTTTGCATCTAGTTGTTTTTACCCGAACTGCCGAAGACAGGAGGGTAATGTTTTTCGAGATAATGTGTTGTAGGTATGTATGTATGTATGTATGTATGTATAATTCTTTGTCACGTCCTACAACCTGAACGGCTTGACGGATTTTGACATGCGAGGTGTCATTTTTACATAAGTTTCCCAAATTGTCTCTCATTTCAACGTGTACCTTCAAAATATTCCCAAGTTGAATTCTCAGCGGAGATACGACACATGAGAGTAATTACTATGATACATTATGTAACAGTGGAGATGAGGAGTACTGCTCCCTGTTGGCGACACGTGTCCTCTCAAAGATCTTATTCATTTCTTATGACTTCATGTTTGAATTTTCTAGAAAATTCGAAGCAATTTTCAAGAAAACTGTACGGTAAAATTTCTTTTCCAGTCTCAAAAATATAAATCTTTCTTATTCGTTGGGAAGTTAAAACTTTACCAGACTGGAAATAGGTATTATTTCATACCAAACGCCATTAATAAACTAGCACAGTTGAAGTGTCATTAATAAACTTGCACAGTTGAAGTAAGGTTATCCATCGGCCTACTCCTTCAGGGAAAAATGTGTCGCATAAAAATTCGTCCTGCGTGGAATTTTTAAAATGTTGAGAGAATTTTTCACACTCTGCCTGTATATTGTGACTACGCCATTTAGACCAATCTAAGCTAGCTCTATAAACCTGTGATATGGAATCTAGACCACTGATATACACACCTACACATTATTCATACCACAGGAAACCTACAAACCACGAGACAAACATGATTATTTGATCATAAAAATATTTGGATCGATCCGGGGAATCGAACCCAGGATCCTAGCGTGCCAGGCTGTTATTCTACTACTATTACTACTACCTCCTGTGCCACCGAGGCAGTCCATCAATTCATAGTCAGCTATACTAACACTAGCCGGAGCCTATTTATATATTTTTAACTTACCTCTAAATATTGTCCCTGTTAAAAAATGCCTTTATTTCTTTACATCAAAAGTGAAGAGAATTTTTTTCACAATTTTCGTAAAATAAATGAGGATAAATTACTTATGAACCTGGTTGCCATTCGTCAAGTTTAACGGCTCGGTATAAATTGCCTGGGAGGTAGGAGAGTAATTTATTTTAAGGTATGGAGTTTTTGTCTTTTGTGAGGTAACTATTTAAACTGATAGCATTTCTTTTTAACCTACCTACTAGCCTACGGTTGGGACGGCCGAGTGTCAGCACTGCGAGGACCGCAGCGATGACACGGCGCTCCACACGCTGGTGGAGTGCACGGCGTGGGCGCACCAGCGCCAAGTCCTCGTAGTGGGTCTGGGCGTGGACACTCTCTCGCTCGAGGCCATGGTGCGAGCCATGCTCTCCAGCGGGAGTAAGTGGGACTGCGCCGCCTCTTTCTGCGAGCAGGTCATGCTCGTGAAGGAGGCGGCGGGCCGGGTGCGGGAGAGAGCTCTCCCACCCGAGTTCCGCAGTCGGCAGCCTGGGCGCCGCCGACGTGTCTTCGCCGAGGACTATCGGCCTCCATAACCGGGGGTCTGAGGATGGTGAGCGGGTCACTCACCGTCCTTACAGAAGCAGACCCATGACGGCAGCGTGACGTGAGCAACTCACGCACGCCCCCCCTTAGAAGCAGGATCACACCCGAAACCCTCCAAAGACGCGGGATAGCACCCGAACCACCCCCTGGGCGAGGCCGCAGTGGCGGCCGTAGGTCTGTTGGGAGTCACGGGGCGTTAAATTTGGCTGTAGCACTATTTTTCATAGATTTTTAAGGCTCGAGCTTTTTATACGTTCACTATGTTAATAATCTTACGTATAGGTACGTCTTGTGATTGGTGATCGTTTGCGGTATTCTATTTACGAGAGTTTACGTGCTTTGGAAGGCACGTTAAGCCGTTTGTCCCAATTACCAGTAACATGACTGTCTGTAAGCCGAGCGGCTTAAAAATTTAACAATACGTGGCTGTACCGGTCTGTTTCATACGTCAATGTCTCATGCACTTTAAGATTCCACATTGTTGCAAGGACTTTTAAATAAATAGACTTTCGCAGAAATAGTCGTAGCAAACACGCTAGACATACATAGGAACTGGACCTAAGAGACCGAAAGGACATACACACCTAATATCAGTTTTCAATTTCACTTCAACATTCATACCACGAAGGCTTTATCAAAAAAAATTATCAAAACCTCAAATCGAATACAAATGACATATTAATGAACGAATAAAACGCCACAATCAATAAACGTGCGATGAGCAAGTGACTTTCTACACTAAGGTAGTAGACAAGCTCAGTTGATTTAAAGAAGTTACCGTAGCCTACAGCCTCTGTCCTGGGGTAGCCTTCCGAAGGTTTACCCGGGTCTCCCAACCGTAGGCTGTTAGCAGGACACGTGAGGTTTTTTAGTCGATAGGAGATCGGCATAACATCCATGAGGATTTTCCTTCACGTAAAACAAAGAAAAAGCCTACGGAATCTTTATGCAGATATTAAAGATACGACCCTTAACACACGTGCTACCGAATTTTCATATTTTTTCAGTAAGTACCCTACTCTTAACAGTCTTTCGAACATTTTCTTGTACCAAAACCCTGTTTCTAAATAACAGTCGTTCTGGCGTGTTGCGATCTAGCGAGTACTTACATTTACACAGTAATTCATGTTTATTGAAGTGCGAAGGTACGCAACGGCATATTTACTCAAGGAAAAAAGAATCTTGATTAAAACCTCATACGTAACGATCATGGCCGAATGCCACAATCGATATTCGTGCAATAAATAAATGATTTCCCACCAGAGCCAAGCCTCGTGGAACACATAATTTTAACACAACTTCTATTTTCGGTTCGTGTGTTCAAAGTTCGATGTTTAAGGTCATGTACAGATTTAGTACTTATGTACCTAAAGCTGGATGTAATTTTCGTAGAAAACTCGCTTTGAAATATACTTGCTCGCCAAAAAGACCCAACCCTTCTGATGGTAAGCCATAGCGACATCTAGCCAGTCTTAAACTTTCATCCTTCCGAGGGTAAGCCGAGGGTAAGAGTAGGCTGTTGGGCGTTACGTGAGGATTTTTAGTCGGTAGGATTGCGGCATAGAATCCATGAAGAATTTTCCCTCACGTTAAACAAAAAAAAAAATTCGAGGGTTGAGCAATGTTTAATGATACATCATTATAAAAAAAAAGTTCACGAGCTACCACAGGGTTCGTGGTAGCTCGTGTAGCATTATAGATGGCATTTAGGAGGCAGATATCATCAAGCTACTATCCAAGGGAGCTACTATCCAGTGCAGTAATCATAAATGTCAATCAATCGTGTCGAATTCCTACATTGTTTTTCAATGTTTCTGGATTGATGGAAAGGTGCGATGAAACGGCACCATATCCCAATAGTTCCATTGTCTAGTTCCATGACGGAACTACTGGGACAAAAAAATCGCAGTAGTACCTTGGAAAATTTGTCTCAATAGTTCTGGTACAGGTACAATCACAATAACATTTGCCGATGACGATGAAGATCGAAAAAATCAATGAAGATCGGCAAAACAAATGAAGATCGATAAAACAAATGAAGATCGACAAAACCAATAAAATTGTTTCTTCGCATCGACAGCTTGATGCGCCGCCACCCGCGACAGCTAGCGATTGGGGGCCACTGTAACAGTCTGTAAGACTATAGACAGTAGTCCTCAAGTTGGCGGCCCTATGGTGTGCCTCATCAGGCTCCGCTTGAAGGACCCAGGATTTTAAGAGGAAGAAAAAGTGCGCTGGCAGGTCGTTCCAGGTTTTTATGGTTCGACAGAGAAACGGTCTTTTGTATCGTTCTGTTCTAGCGAATAGAGAGTGGCACCTCTGTCCAGCACGCGTTGTTCGGATCGGAAAGGAGAGGGCACTTACTACAATACTATTGACAATGGTTCTTAAACTGACATTGCAAAGATGTACCTCTTCACGCTCCACTTGAAAAACTGGAGGGTATAAGATGAGGAAAGCACGTGTGCTGGCAGAGTATTCCAAGTTCCTGTGGTTCGACAAAGACACGATCTTTTAAATTGTTTGGTTCTAGGGGAAAACCTCTCCACTGTATGGGGTTCTTTCCACTGCCCGGCACGCATTGTTAGGGAGGGTAGAGAAGACGGTTGTTAAATTGAAGAACTCTTCAGCACAATCTTAGTAACATTTTCAATAGACTGTTACTTTTCAGTCTTCCGAAGACTATCTGTAATATAAAGAATAAGTGACTGGCAATTGTGATATATCCTTTTGAGGGCTTACCCGGGGCTTCCAGCAGTGGCAGACCACCGTGAGGTAATCGGTAGTATCCATGAGGATTTCCATAACACGTAAAAGAAAAACGTTGGTAATTCCGTTTCCACAGTCTCAATGTCGTAAAATAGTTAACGTAGTACCGTTTACAAAACACTGAAAGGGGGTTACGAGCGCTACTAGTAGTAACATCGATTGGTCAAGAGCAAACACTTCACAGAGTGTACTATAGAAAAAGAAAAGGCCATAGCTATACTATTTCTAATCAAAGGGAACCCTGTTACTTAAAACCCGCTGTTTGTTTATCGGTCTGTCATAAGGCTGTATCTCATGAACCGTGATAGCTAGACTGTTGAAATTTTCCTAAAAGATGTATTTCTGTTGCCGCTATAACAGAAATACATAACACAAAAAGTAATCATATTTAACAGCAGGCGCACACTGGGCGACGCGTCAAGCTGCGGGCGCCAGATTACAAACATTTTGTTCTAAGCTCCACACACTGGGCCACATGTTGCCGCGACTCGGTAACAAGCTAGGGGAGTCGCAGCTACACGTCGACAGTCGCCGAGCGACAGCATTTTGCACGACGACAGCGTCGGGACTTGTGGCCGAGCGACGCCAGTGACATTCGCGGCGACAAGTCGATCGATGCAGGCGCACACTGGGTGACATGACAAGTCACCACCAAGAATAGATTATGCTATGCAGGAGTCACAGTAAATCGGAGGGGATCAATTCCAATCAAATAGGTAATTATCGAGAGCAAACACTAAACTGTATTAATACGAATTTCCTTTAGAATCAAACGATCCGTCGGATTTGGGCGTTCCGTTCCAATTTCTGTGTAAATGAAGCACTAAACTTTTAATTGGATATTTGATACTTTGAGCTTCAATACCTACACGTGAAAAGGGAATTTCATTATAATTATACCGTTTGCCGAGTTTTAATTTGCCCTAGGAGTATAAGCTACGATCAATAAAGTAATTTTAAGACCAATATCGCATAAATTTACCTGTATAAATAGTTCGTTAAGCTAAGTTGAGAACCTTATTGACGGCTCGAAAATTTCCAGCAGTAGGTCGTAACAACATGCGTTTCACATTTCCCATTCAACCATTTTCAACACGGCAATACCAAAAATACACATGGGAAAAAAACTATAAGGTGAAATGCTGGCATATACTATGCCTCTGCCTACCCCTTCAGGGATAATAGCGTAAATCACATTGCTTAAGCTTATACAAATTTTTGCGCTGGTCCCAAGAAGTCACTTTGTTATAACTGTTTAATTCTTGAATGTGAAATTCTACTCCCATTCCCGCATCCCACGGGAACTTATCCCGGTGATAAAATGTAGCCTGTTCGACAGAGCGTGATTGAATGAAACATCTACAAGTTCACAAACTTTAACTGCATCTATATAATAAAAATTTAAGCAAAAATAAAAATATTAATAAAAGGCGGAACAAAGTTTGCCGGGTCAGCTACTTTATCATATCAGTAGGTTATTATTATACTTTTTCATTCCTTTTATATATAAACAGTGTTACACAAAGAACTAAAATTACTTTAGGATACTTTAAATATTATAATGTTCACTTTAATTTTCATGTCACCTTAAAAATACATGTCCATAAAAATACCATACGGTTCGGTAATTTTCAGTAATGGCGCGATAAATGTCTATGATTACATTGTCTGTGACGATTAGTTCGATACTAGTTACAAAAGACAAAAATGTTGTATCGCAGTCATTAAAATGATTGTTCTATTATACAGGTGAATTTTTGAAAAGGGCTTGGTTGAATATCTAAAAATGCTCAAAGGAGTCACGAGCCCGATTTTGATAAAACTTAAAACCTCATCATTAGATTTTTGAAAAACCAATTATCTTAGCCGGGAATCGAATCCATTGATTTTGAAAAAAAAAGACACACCCTTTATTATTACACCATACGATAGTGTCGCTGATAAGGATCAAATTCTGCGAAGTAATGATATACGGCAAATTTAAGGAAAGTTTAGAATTTTGATAGAATTCATATTTCATGTACGTAAATTTTGTATCATAATTTGTTTCGTTCGAAATCCCAGAATAGATCGTAACTATTCCGTGTTTTCAATCATGCTCAGTGGGCCTAAAAAGGCCACATTGTACGTTTCTTTTATGGATCTTATAGTGTTTCTCTTCACTAAATTGTCATTCACTAAATTGTCTTGAAGAATCTCATTGTAAATCATCTGAATTGACAGTTTTGTATAGAAATTCGTAAAATGGCCACATCCATGAATAATTATTTATTAATAATGTCAAATTCTATGTTCAAATTGGTGAATTATTAGATTGGTAAGGGGGGGACTAAGATTTCACGTTTAAATTTAGCATTTTTATTGTCATTTGTGTGTTTATAGGTTCTTTTGGACAAAATTGCAGACTTGGGACTCTATAGAAACTTTTTAAAGCGTACACGTCATGATAAACTCGTATTTTCATTAATGAACAGTGTAACCTTTATACTTTTGATTGTTGGCACTTGATGGAACTTGTTATACATTATGAAAACTCACTCACTTGTACTATTCCACAACTTTGGGTCTCAAAGGACCTTTGAGAATGCTATAATAGCGAAACCGGTTAGGTATTATTAAAATTATAATAAAAGTTGTGGAATAGTACAAGTGAGTGAGTTTTCATAACAGTGTAACCGTAGTTAGGTAACCCAGGTAGTTGAAAACGTTTTCAACACAAGTGATACAGTCGCTCTGCCGACCCTGGAAAATGTCTAAAAGACATAACATAGAGTTAAGGAACTTTGAGAAGTCTGACCCTGAGTTTATTGGTTGTTTTCATTAATTACCTTAGCCTTTGATTAGAATCAAAAGGCTAAGGTGACATTAGGTATATAATTATATACCTAAACCTAATAAATACTCTAAGATACTTATAATGTCACCTTAGCCTTTTAACATGATATAGTGGTCATCAAGTTATAACAACCTTACCTTTGAGAATGCCGAAAGGCGAAACCAGTCAGTTGTAAAGTAAATAAATGTTGTAGAACAGTATAAGTGGTGTTATTCAATATGAGCAGCAGGTTCCACCATGTGTTATCAATCAACAGTATAAATAACCTTTTTGGGCTACCTACATGTCACAATGTTTCGGGGAGTGCCACGGGTCCTTCTAAGTTCACATGGCATCCGCAGTGGTAGCTTATGGGATGTGCTATGGGTCCGGAATGCATTAATTGTTGGATTTATAAGCCCTTTTGGGCTAGCAAAGAAGACCTACATATCGAGACAGAGATATCTTATTTGCCATTATTCCGGATTGACCAATCCTAAGGGAGCCACAAATCTTTCTCCAATATTTACATGGCACCCACAATGGTACCTCATGGGGTTGTGGCATGGGTTCGGAATCCTAGGGGTACCATGGACCCTCCTCCAAAGATTATATGACACCCCCAGGGATATCTTTTGGAGGGTACCATGAGTCCGGAATGTATTATTCCTGGATGTGGCACAATCCTTCTCATAAGTTAACATGGCACCCCCGGGGTATCCTATGGGTCCAGAATGCATTTCCAACAGTGTTAAAAGCACAAGCCAACCTGTTCAAGCCAAACTCACCTGTCAACTAGTACATCTGCTAATCTGCTGTCATGTGTGTGGATGTGAAAGGATTTTTTAAGGTGAAATTAGAGTTATAAAAATGATTTAGAAACTTTGTACACTTAAGTATTGCTTAATTTATTTATTCATTCATAATAACAGTGCTCTAGCCATGGTAAAAAAATTGTACAATTCGCATACACAAAATCTTCAACATTCTATTGGTGTCGGTTAAATCTTTTTCTTTTGTATATGTCCTTCCAAACCGGTCATAATTAACATTGTGCATGTACATTCACATTCATTAATTGCTGCAACACATTGTTGACGTTAATGCAAGCCATGATGAAACTAGTCATGACTCCTCGAGAGCTCATCCAATAAATACTATTTGGAAAATTATCTTGCATCTGAAAATGAAACAGTTTTCAATTAGGTAAATGTGCATTTATGTCGCATAAAAGAACTTCTTGTATTATTTGAAGATTATTTATCAAGTTTTTATGTGATTCAGGCTCCTTCCTCTAGTTTAATGATTGCTATTTTGAAAACTGAACCCAATATCCTTTATTGATAATGATAACTTAGCAATTTGCACTAGGAGTTAGGAATTTGTTGCAAGATGCATTCGGTGGCATCGGTCATGAAGGCCCTGTCTTTTAGCCTGATGACCTGTAGAAGTGACCCGTTGCATAACAAATGCTTATGTAATACCAAGCCATTGTCAATGGTGTTAGATTACTGTCATGGAGCTCTCTCAACAATAGGAAATACCAAAGCATGTATGCAGGTATAACAGATAATGCAAAACTAAACCCGGCCCTGATTCCCTGGTAGTAGCCGATTGACTGCAGAATAAAGGACACATCACATGCTCAAGCAAAAGCTTTGGTAAGCACGACCTAATTATAAGATAATTTGCAATCTAGTAATTAAGAACTATGAAATAAATATGTACCTTACTAATTATTGAATTATAATTTTGTTTACCTTTTTTTGATTTTTATTTTGATACAATAAGTACATGTAATAAAGTTGAGCTTTGGGTCTTGCAAAGGACTTGAATGTGACGAATGTCCCTTGTTTATAAATCTTGATTGCCTCAGAGTGTAGGATAGCACGTTATTAATCAATTATTTGAATTCAATCACAGAGAGAGAATATTGGTGCCGTTGTTATCGTTGAAGTAGATTTACTATATTCTCTGATACAATTTCTTGTTTTCTTTTTGGTGTTGAATTCAAGCTTGAAACTGATGCCTAGGTCACAGAAACCAACAATAATATCTCTTTGAAACAATATATAATTATGTAGTAGGAATGTTCTTTTTTTTTCTAGCTACAATTATTGATCAAACTGACAATGACATGACACCCATGACAGATGCAATAATGTCTGGCGTAAATTACGAGCGACCACAATAAAAAATAAAGTGCATTAATTATGTAATTTAATGCTTCATTTTTACTTATTTTATATTCTATAGATGAAAATCACGATATTCAGTTAAACTATTATAAAAACTATCGTTTTACGTAGTAATATTGGCAAAATACTTTTACAATTCGGCGTTTCCCTGTATTTTTTTAGAGCAGCAACATCGATTTCAAATATGTTGGGAGAATTGCAAAGATTCATTTTTTAATTGTTATCTCTAAAGCATTTCTTGTGCAACTCTGCAAATGAATCTGATATGAATGAAACGCGTTTTGTTGCCTTTTTAGGCCCGCAGAATGATTCTTTGGAGAATATTCTAAACGGAGTCAATAATATTGAATGCAGTACGATCCCTGAGGTCTCGAATCCAGCTATGTATTGAAAACAATGGTCTATATTTTAAACAATAATTCAGTTAACGTAAGACAAATAAATTGTATTTTGTTAAAGATGAGCACTTTCCTTTAGTTTGCCGTATATCATTACTTCCCAGAATAAGATCCTTAATAGCAACACTATCGTATAGTGTAATAATATAGGGTGTGTTTTTATTTTCAAAATCAATGGGTTCGACTCCCAGCCAAGATTATTGGTTTTTCAAAAATCTAGTGATGAGGTTTTAAGTTTCATCAAAATCGGGCTCGTGACTCCTTTGAGCATTTTTCGCTAGGTATTCCTTATAGTTTCGGATTTGGCCATCCAATCCCTTTTGAAAAATTCATCCTGTAAGTATAATAGAATCTTTTAAAATAAAGTTTTTAGATGTATTGTGTACAACACGTGTGTGTTTGTGGGACAAAAAAAAGAAGTATAAGGTGAAATGTGGGTATATACTATATCTCTGCCTACCGCAGTTTATATTTTAATGTAAATTAGGTATCTGCATCAATAATATAAAGAGATATTTTTTATGTATAAGTTTGTTATGAATTAACTCAAAAACTATTGTGACAATTGCAAAAATTCTTAAAACATTAACCCTGAGTAAAATAGTCTATATTTTATTCCCGTATTCTCTCAGGAACGAGAGCTACGCGGGTAAAACCGCATGACGTCTGCTAGTCTGTTATAATATAGAATTTTCTATATCTTTTTTAAGGACATTCCACATTAGATTTGTGCCCGGTGACCACAAAAAAGGTGGAAACACATTATTATAACACGACGCGACGCTACGTGTAGTCTGTACTGCGAATGGTGGCGCATCGGGTGTTGATAGTGTGACTCTGGTCATAGAAAACAATACAAATTGATTCTACTCAACACGCGTTGCCTTCCATCGGATCGCGTCGCATTTTAACAATGTGTTTCCGCCTTCTCTATTGCGTGGGACTGATAAAACTATTGGCAAAGCGTGGGTGTGTATTACGTACCCACGCTTACCAGTAGTTATATAATTAGGCACAGGTAAACAGGCACAAACAATACCTGTGTAATTCCTTGGGGGAAGATATTCAAACTATTTAACTTAACATCGATTATTTTTTAAAACTTTATTGTATATTGCTAATATTAGATACTATTACTAAAGTACTACATGGATGCTATGCCGGACTCTTACTAACTAAAAACACACGTCACTCTACCTACTGTCTACGGTTGGGAGCCCCGGGTAAGTCCTCGAAAGATGACCCCAGGACAATTAACTTAACCTACAAGTGAATAATAGACGAGGTTATGGCGAAGAGAAAGAGAGATTGATATAATATGGTTCTGCCTACCCCTTCCGGGATAAAAGCGTGACTATAATGCACGTACAAAGAGCAAAATGTTAATTTTTAAAGGTTCCTAGCGCTTCAAATGAATGAAATAAAACAGTAGGTAAGTACGTCTAAATCAACAAAGAAAGACATCACACACGATACAGCGCTACTCTCCCAAATTGTCCGCCATTACATCAATACCGTTCCACAATAAGCTATTATTAGCTCCTAAGTTATTGATACCTTTGTTACAAGAATAGCTCCCAAATTACTTTGAATTGAATTTTCTATGAGTACCTATTAACGTCATTTACTATAATTAGATGTACTTATAAAGTTACCAATGTTTTTTTTTTTTTTTTTTTTTTTTTATATTACTTAGGTGGCAGACAAGCTTACGGCCCACCGGAAGGTTGGTAACCGTAGCCTATAGACGTTTGCAACACCAGAGGCGCTACACACGCGCTGCCGACCCGGGCGCAGGTTGTGACGACCCACAGTTGAAATTTTTCAAGCCGCCTTCAACTTGGCTTAACGACTGTCATTTTACTGACAACCGGGACCAACGGCTTATCGTGCCTTCCGAAGCACGGAAACGCTCGTAAATAAATGTCACAAAGTGGTCCACGTGGTGGTCACCCATCCATGTCCGGCCATAGTAAATGTTGCTTACTGCAGTGATCGTTTACAGAACACTGAGTCCGCGGGGCCACGAGCGCTTCGTATAACGTTAACTCAGTCATAATAATGTTAACTCAGTTCTATTAAGTACCTACTATCCGCCACGGCTTACTCTGTGTGCTTTGTAGATGTAATTACGTGACTATTAGCACAGTATAAAGACTAAATCTGAAGGCTTTTTTTTTTTTTACGTGAGGGAAAATCCTTGTAGGATGCTATGCCGGACTCTTACCGACTAAAAAACCTCACGTAACGCCCAACAGCCTATGGTTGAGAGCCCCGGGTAAGCCCTCAGGAAGGATGTCCCGTGACTCCCAACAGACCTACGGCCGCCGCTGCGGCCTCGCCCAGGTGGTGGTTCGGGTGCAATCCCGCGTCTATGGGGGGTTTCGGGTGTGACCCCGCTTCTAAAGGGGGCGTGCGTGAGTTGCTCACGTCACGCTGCCGTCATAGGCCTGCTTCTGTAAGGACGGTGAGCGGCCCTCTCACCGTCCTCAGACCCCCGGTCATGGAGGCCCATAGTCCTCGGCGAAGCCACGTCGGTGGCGCCCACGGCGCCGACTGCGGAACTCGGGTGGGAGAGTTCTCCCCGCACCCGGCCCGCCGCCTCCTTAAATCTGAAGGCTGTGCTATTAGTTATTCTGTAATGTGCAGTGTAGTTCTGTGGCGGCGCATCAAGCTGTCGATGCGACGAAACAATTTCATTTGTTTTGCCGATCTTCATTTGTTTTGCCGATCTTTATTTGTTTTGTCGATCTTTATTTGTTTTGTCGATCTTCATCGTCAAAGGCAAATGTTATTGTGATTGTACCTGTACCAGAACTATTGAGACAAATTTTCCAAGGAACTACTGGGATTTTTTTTGTCCCAGTAGTTCCGTCATGGAACTAGACAATGGAACTATTGGGATATGGTGCCGTTTCATCGCACCTTTCCATCAATCCAGAAACATTGAAAAACAATGTAGGAATTCGACACGATTGATTGATGTTTATGATTACTGCACTGCTCCCTTGGATAGTAGCTTGATGATATCTGACTCCTAAATGCCATATAAAATGCTATACGAACTACCACGAACCCTGTGGTAACTCGTGAACTTTTTTTATAATGATGAATTATTAAACATTGCTCAACTCCCCGGGTAGTAGTATGATGATCCACAATCTACTTCACAATAATTAAGCTTTCTAATCCCGAAAGATCAATACATATAATAAAAAAAATTAAAAACTCACAAAAAAAGATCAATAAAAAAACCTGTAAAAAAATAACTATTATATTATGACCTATCTACCCTAAGTATTGAACCTTTATTATTATTATAGGTAGCTATATTATTTACGTATTCCTATTTTTAACTAACAGTTGGTCTCGTCGGGGGGACCGCTCTATACCTAATATGATTAGGTGAGCGGTCCCCGACGAGACAAACTGTTAGTTAACAATATGAATACGTAAATAAGATAGCTACCTATAATAATAACTAGCTGACCCGCGCAACTTCGTTTGCGTTAGAGAGTGAGAAATAGAAAGGTCCCCCCGTCGCTTCTATTCTTATCGCGTGGTTTTCTGTCGCGTGCATTCCCGTTGTATTATTTTGGCACAACTTGGATTTTCATTAAAATGATTATTGAAAACAAACCTAATTCGAAGCACTATCAGTAGGGTTACGGGATATTTTACTTTCCCGTGACTCTAGTGGATGCCAAGGGAAATATGGGTCGACATGCAGCAGCGCTACTGGTGTTGCAAACGTTCACTATGCGAATTGGTCCACTACAGTAGCCAACCATCAGGTGGACCGTAAGCTTGTCTGCCATCTTAGTAGTATAAAAAAGTGGCCAAGTGCGAAGCGGACTCGCGCACAGAGGAAATAAATAAAGAATAAAGTATAGATAGGAATAAAGTCCCTTAATAAGTTCCATTCCGAACAACGGTTGGCCGGTTTAGTTGGTCGGAGTAGAAAGACAGAGGGTTCCGTGCCAAATAAAACAGCAAAGCATCACGTTTGTTGGATGGGAGCCCCCTTAATCCCCGCCCCCCTTTTCTGACGTTAGTATTTGTTGTCATAGTGGCTACAGAAATAATATCATCTGAAAATTTCAGCTCTCTAGCTATCACGATTCCTGAACAGCTGATAGCGAAGTCTCATAAATAGGGTCCCGTTTAAGGGCACGAACCCTAAAAATCGTTTCTTTGTGCGCAACTAAGCCATTAGTCTACTTTCAAGGTTCTAGATCTCGATCAGGTATCTAAGTCAGTTTTTATTTTTATATCAATCAAATCAGCATGTACGCTACTGGACGTAGGCCTCTCCTAATTTACGTCCAGCGCCTTCAGCATCCAGCCTGCGACCTCTTCTAGGTCCTCGGTCCATCTAGCGGGTGGACCAAGTCGCGATGCCCGCTTTGGATCTCGTTTGCTCCATCTGCCGTCGTCTGTCGTCTTCTGTGGCCAGCCCGCGGCACTTTACAGTACTGTTTTTATATGTATAAAAATTATACTGACTAAATAAATCAAAATACGTACTTTGAGCGAAGTAAATCTATATTTTTGTGAAAATTGATACCTAATGTATTTGTTAATTGGTTTAGAGAGCATTCTCTGATTTTGCTAAGGAATTGATATCTGAACTTCTTTCTTTCTCGTATTTCTGAATTGTGTAGGTCTTCAGACTATCGAGGCTGTGGCAACCCGTACGAATACAGTTTCTCGTATTGTGACCAGACATTTACTGTAGATTTCATCCGCTAAATGTTTATCTATAACGCCTCTGATCGTTTGTATTATCCCTGTATAAAATAAGAAAGTAAGCGAAGATGGTAATAAATACTCTGTGATAATCGGAACCGTGTACACCTTACCTAGAACTTGTTCTTTCATAATTCCTAGCCAGACATGTACAGGTTTTCCTTCTCACAAATATATTTTTGACATGCAAAATATGAAGGCAATTCCGCTTATTGAAGGGCAAAAATCAATAAATTGAGCAGTTTTAATAAAATTATTATTTGATTTTTTTTGACATTTATCGTAAACTGAGACCATTTTTTTTAAAAATCGTATTGAGCTGTCAAACATGTGTCAAAAAAAATTAAAAAGTACCGACTAAGGAGTATTAATATGAATCATGAGGCAAATCCCCCTAAAATATTTTTGTACCCCATTTTAACCATGTATAAAATGAATTTCAATTAAATAAAATACACATCTCCCATCAATTCGGTTAAAGATGTTTTATACCAAATTTGAAGAAGATCGGACCAAGGAATCTCGTAGTCCCATACAAACTTTGCAACCCTTGTTTACCCCCTTAGGAGTTGAATTTTCAAAAATCCCTTCTTATTGCTCGCCTACGTCACATAAGGAGCATTTGTGCAAAATTTCATGCTTTTAGACCCAGTGGTTTAGGCTGTGCGTTGATCGTCAGTCAGTCAGTTCTTGTTTTTATATATATAGATAAAGGTTCAATACTTAGGGTAGATAGGTCATAATATAATAGTTATTTATTTACTTTTTACAGGTTTTTTTATTGTTCTTTTTTTGTGAGTCGGTTTTTTTTAATTTTTAAGCTATTGCATAGCTTCTATCGCGGGCCTTGCATGGAGTCTTACGTAGTATTGTATTCTCTTTGGCATGGAGACCGAATCCAGAAATTCTGTCACGAAAACGAATCACACTCTCGGCTACCTTCGGCCACGTTCGTGTATCTTTCAAACAATGTAGTAAACAAACAGATTGGATATCAATCCTGATCATATTCGTTTTAAGGAACCATAGTTAGATTTATGCGGCCATTTCGACACTAATTTACCTTTAGAATATAGAATAATTTCATGAAAAATACTTCGATGATAAAAATTTAAACCTGTCATTCTTGCTTGTCATTAAATTATTTTTTCTCAGTCTTGTTTGTCTTTGGCATAGTGTTGTTTAACGGTTGTACTGGCTTATTGATTATGAAAAGAGGTTTAATCATAATCAGTTTGACAACAATTAGTTTAATAGTAAGTATAATAAATTATTTAAAAATGAACTTTAACTTTAAATAATTATAATCGGTAATCGTAAAACAGTACTGTGTGAGTGTGTATTGTTCTGAAGTTCTGCGAGGTTTTTCTATTATCTCTAATTAGGTATATCAACGACTTTGCTTCAAGTACTTTGGCTTTTGGACATTTTCTTTGCGATCTAATTAAAACTTTTTTATACATACTCATATAATTTCTTAGTATGCATACATACGGAGAATTTAAAACGGCAGTAACTGAGTGATTAAAACCAATGGAATATGAATCTGTGGAAGACCTTCTACAAGTTCTTTAAAATCAACTCACATAAACACACACTTACACACTCACACACACACACTTACACACTCACACACACACAGACTCTCACACACACACACACACACACACACACACACACACAGAGAGAGAGAGACACACATACACACAGACACACACACACACACACAGACACACATACACACATACACACACACACACACACGCACGCACACACACGAAAGCCTAAGCATGCTTTAAGATTTTGTATTGGTCTTGTTTCATATCTTATCGTTTTCTCTATGTAAAATTATTATAAGTTTATAAGTTAGTAGGAAACAATTTTAATATTTTAATAGTTCTGTGTAAACATATTGTCAAGTGTCAATATTTTGGGGGAGAACACTGATATCTGCAACACAGTTTGTACTAGCGCAGGTATCAGGGAATTCCAATTTCATGTATGTACACAATTAATGGCAATAAAGAATTTATCTATTTATTTATACATATTATACTTAGAAAACATCAAATCTTCGAAACAAATATTGGTAGATCCCACGATTTTTTGGCCTGCCCGGGAATCGAACCCAGGACCCCAGGGCGACAGTCAGTTATATTACCGAATGCCACCGAGGCAGGCAAATAAGAATCTGGAGGGTACAGATATTTTTCTTCTCCTACATCCAAATTTCCTCCGATGAGGAGTTCGATTCGTCAATCCTATCCTGGTTATCCGTAACTGTTGTACGTTAGGATTGAAGAATCGAGGATGGGTACCTCTGAAGAAAGCCAATAACACCAGTATTTTATAATTATTTTAAAGTTTTAAGGTATATTCAAAAAAAAAACAAGCCTTGCCGTGTACCTGCGATACGTCTCGATGGCGCAGTACTGAAAAGTATTGCAGAATTTAAGCAGACTTTTGGGTCTTTTGGGACTTTTGGGACTTATGGGACTTTTGGGACTTTTGGGACTTTTGGGACTTTTGGGACTTTTGGGTCTTTTGGGACTTTTGGGTCTTTTGGGACTTTTGGGACTTTTGGGACTTTTGGAACTTTTGGGACTATTGGGACTTTTGGTACGACTTTTAAGTCCAAAAAGGCCAAAAGTCCCAAAAGTCCAAAGTAAAAAGTCCAAAGTCCAAAAGTCCAAAAAACCAAAGTACAAAAGTCCAAAAGTAAAAAAGTACAAAAGTCCAAAGTACAAAAGTCCAAAAGTCCAAAAGTCCAAAAGTCCAAAAGTCCAAAAGTCCAAAAGACCAAAAGTCCAAAAGTCCAAAAGTCCAAAAGTCCAAAAGTAAAAAAGTCCAATAGTCCAATAGTCCAAAAGTCCAAAAGTCCAACAGTCCAACAGCCCAAAAGTCCAACAGTCCAACAGTCCAAAAGTCCAAAAGCCCAAATGTCCACAGTCAAGTAGGTACCTACTTGGTACTTTACTTTGTTGAACATAGGCCTTAAAATCTTACTAATATTATAAATGCGTTTGTGAGTGTGGATGTTTGTTACTCTTTCACGCTCAAACCGCTGAACGGATCGGGCTGAAATTTGGTACAGAGATACATTATAGTCTGGAATAACACATAGGCTACCTTTTATCCCGGGAATAACTTCCCGCGGGAACAAATTTTACGCGGGCGAAGCTGCGGGCATCAGCTAGTATTCTTATATAGAAATAATTATACTAGCATAGTTGACAAAAAATGCTATGTAATAGCTTTACCGCGGCAGTCCCCGAGTGCCACACGTCTTTTTTATTTCATGCTTCTTATAGGAGTTTTTTAATATCAACATACGTATAGTCTATCAACAATTATTCAGAACTAATGCAAATTGCGCGGAGTGTGGTTATAGAATTAGAAATACATTCCACTCTTCATATCTTTCGAATGGCTAAACCGACTTTCATGAAACTTGCAGTATCGTGATGTATAAGTTATGACCTTTCATTTGATACCCAACACGGGTATATTTGAACAAATTTAATTTTTCATCCCCACTTTCAACCCTCATATCTTTGAAATGGTTAACCGATTTTTATAAAAAATAGCTAAGAACACTCTCACCTAACCCATCTTTCAAACAAAAGAAACAGAATCAAAATCGGTTCATCCGTTTGGGAGCTACGATGCCACAGACAGACTTACACACACACACACACATACACACACACACACACACACACACACACACACACACACACACACACACACACACACACACACACCCACACACCCACACACACCCACACACACGTCAAACTTATAACACCCCGTCGGGGGTTAAAAACGTAACAGGTCGCTATCTGTGCGTTGAAGATATATAAGGAAAAAAAAATAGGGGGCTTTAGGAACACAAAAGAACCCAAAACAATGGTTTTTAGAATTTTTGTCAGTTTGTATGTACGTTTGTGCACGCTAATCTCAGCAGCCGCTCAACCGATCGCAATGCGGTTTTCTTTATTACGTTGCGGTTTGACCCACTTAACATTTAGTGTTTGTTTCATGTCAATCGGTTCATAAATAAAAAAGTTATATCAATCTAAAGAATCACATATAAACTGCAGCGTACGAAGTCGTGGGCAACAGCTAGTATTTTAATATAAGTAGTTTCAGGTTATCGACTACAAACAAACAAACATTTCTTTACTACGTTTGCAAGAGTATTATTTACCTTCAGTACTGGAGAAACTTACAGCGCAAATAAGTCGCGTGCCAGTACTTGCGTGAAGAAAATTGTGTTCAAAGTAGACAACTCTAAGTCGCCAGACTCTTTAATGTTTCGTGTAAACTTAAAAGTGGATACTATCATGCTCTGAAGTAGAGTGGTCGACAATTTAGATCGTTTTAAGTCTTTCTTGTCATTTCCGTGCTTTAGAAGGAACGTTAAATTATAGAGCAACCCGACCTATGACCTTGATCGGGAGGGGAAGCGCCATACGGAGACTGTTCTTAGTCAATACATATCTCTAAATATACCTACTATGTATGTCTGAAATTAATTATGAGTTTATTGTTTAAATTGTTTTGTGTAATAGTGACAACTGATTTAGCTTTTGTAATCCATACCTTACTAATTTTATAAAGAGGAAAGGTTTCATTTTTAGTTTGTTTGCATCGAATAGACTCCGAAAAAACTGAACCGATTTCTTTCACTGTTGCGAAGCTACGCTATCCGCGTGTGATACTAGCCGTATCACACGCGGATACGGCTAGTATCTACTACTACTATATTTTATTCCCGTATTCACACGGGACAAAACCGCGTGACATCCGCTGATGGTGTATATGAATATGATTTTCCCCCGCAACATATGACAGACAGATTTGTATAGATCAAATATGCTATGTCTACTCCCAATGTACCCCCTGAGCACTTAATTTTAATGTTGTATGTAAAACGATTCAAAACTCCATCTCATCAGAACACAACTTTATTAAATTATTCCAACCCTTGTATTAACCCGAATTTCTATCCCAAAACTGCCGTTTCTCATTAAGGGGCGGTTAACCCGCACAAGTAGGCATTTGGCGCTCCCCTCGCCCCGGGCGCAAGACACACCGCGCGCCGGCAGCGGCAGTCAACTCTCATGCCACAGTATACAGTATAGTAGAAAGAAACAGCATGCTAACTTTGTTTGACGTAGGTAGTAAATGCATCTAACTTTATTAAGTGTAGTGATTTATTAGTTTCGTAAATAAAAATAAATGAGTTAATCGTAAATAAATTATGTATATTATACTATTATTTTTAAGCTAAAGAGTATGTTTGTTTGTTTAGTTGTTCTAACTCTAGAGTCTAAGAGACTGCTAGTTGAATTTCAAGAGTTTCTTAACAGAATGTCCATTTTTGAAAAATACCAAAATATATAACATCACGCTAAGGCGAATAAGAGCTTAGCAGCAACGAAACATTTTTCGACAACTAGGATATTTCATTTTCTTTTGAGAGTTTCCGTTGCGTACGTTTGCTACAGTTGCGTAAAAAATGTAAATTACATAATAGCTGGTCATAAAAATTTCTAAAGTTTTCTAAAGTTGGTATGCTAAGTATGAATCACGGGATCATTGTGCAATCCAAAATGGCCGCCGCGGTGTAATCACAAAATTTCATGATGGGAGTCGTTTAAAGGGTTTTTTGGTATGCTGAGTACGAATCACGTACTAATTTTGCAATCTAATATGGACGCCGCGCCGTAATCACAAAATGTCATGATGGGTATCGTTTAACCCTTCAACACACTAAAAAGTATATATCGAAAATCGGTAATCGCACGGACCTAGCTCCACCACCCTAAAAATGAAAAAAGATTTCCCATTTCCCAAAAAAAAATTTTTTTCTCACTTACCAGATCAAATTTTTCGATTCTGCAAACAACAACCGGATCATTGATAAATTGTTTATTTTACTGTGTATAATAATAAACAATAATGAAAACACATTATTTATAATAAAAAAACAAAACACACACGCACACTCGCACTTGGTACACACGCACTCAACAAAAAAAACATTGATTACTCTAGCACCACACCATATTTTACGATCCTGTAAACACCAACCGGATTATTGATATATTGTTTATTTTACTGTGTATAATAATAAATAATAATGCAAACACATTATTTATAATAAAAACACGAAACACACACGTACTACACAAACGCACGCCATCCATGCGCAATCGACTCTCAACTTCAACTGTTCGATTTTTGTAAAAAATTCTGGCCCATTGACGTCATTTTATAAGATTCCAAAAACAAGAAAATGTTATAAACTACACATGCAATAAACCTGTTCATAGAAAAGTAGAACGTAAGAAGGCTAAATTTAAGTTTAAAGTCGTCTGGGTAGGTGCGGCGACCGGTCGCCGCGCGGGGCTTTACGGAAAAGTTTGATTATTATGCGCGGCGACCGGTCGCCGCGAGGAGCTCTAAGGGTTAAGGGGTTTCTTGGTATGCTGAGTATGAATCACGTGATAATTTTGTAATCCAATATGGGCGCCGCGCCGTAATCACAAAATTTCATGATGGGTATCGTTTAAGGGGTTTCTTGGTATGCTGAGTACGAATCACGTGATAATTTTGCAATCCAAAATGGCGGCCGCGGTGTAATCACAAAAATTCATGATGGGTATCGTTTAAAGGGTTTTTTGGTATGCTGAGTACGAATTACGTACTAATTTTGCAATCCAATATGGCCACCGCGCCGTAATCACACAATTTCATGATGGGTATAGTTTAAGGGAATTCTTGGTATGCTAAGTATGAATCACATGATAATTTTGCAATCCAATATGGGCGCCGCGCCGTAATCACAAAATTTCATGATGGGTATCGTTTAAAGGGTTTTTGGTATGCTGAGTACGAATTACGTGATAATTTTGCAATACAATATGGCCGCCGCGCCGTAATCACAAAATATCTTGATGGGTATCGTTTAAGGGGTGTATTGGTATGATGAGTACGAATCCTGTGATAATTTTGAAATGCAATATGGCCGCCGCGCCGTAATTGCAAAAATCCATGATGGTTATCGTTTAAGGGGTTTTTTGGTATGCTGAGGACGAATCACATGATAATTTTGCAATCCAAAATGGCCACCGCGCCGTAATCACATAATTTCGTAATGAATATCGTTTAATGGGTTTTTTCGACTGCTGAGTACGAATAACATGATCATTTTGGAATTCAATTTGGCCGCCTAAGCTATTTAGGCCCGCTTGCGCGGAGAGTCGAGTTAAATATATAAATATAGAGTTAGTAAGCTCTGAGTTAAATAAATAACTTCTTAACTCTGACCACGTCTTGCACAGTTGCAAATTGGCACGCGGTTAACTAACTCACAGTAAACCGAACAAGTTTTTTTAGTCTGTGTCGTTCCATGCAATCCAACCACACACAAATGTTAGAACGAAGAATGGAACATGTGTCTCTATCTCTTTTACACTACAGTCTGCTACGTATGATTTACGATACTACCATTTACGATACCAATCATAAAATTTTCTGATTACGGCGCGGCGGGAATATTGGATTGCAAAATTATCACGTGATTCGTACTCAGCATACCAAAAAACCCCTTAAACGATACCCATCATGAAATTTTGTGATTATGGCACGGCGGCCATATTGGATTGCAAAATTATGACGTGATTCGTACTCAGCATACCAAAAAACCCCTTAAACGATACCCATCATGAAATTTTGTGATTACGGCGCGGCGGCCATCTTGTATTGCAAAATTAGTACGCGATTCGTACTCAGCATACCCAAAAAACCCCTTAAACGATACCCATCATAAAATTTTCTGATTACGGCGCGGCGGGCATATTGGATTGCAAAATTATCACGTGATTCGTACTCAGCATACCAAAAAACCCCTTAAACGATACCCATCATGAAATTTTGTGATTATGGCACGGCGGCCATATTGGATTGCAAAATTATCACGTGATTCGTACTCAGCATACCAAAAAACCCCTTAAACGATACCCAGCATGAAATTTTGTGATTACGGCGCGGCGGCCATCTTGTATTGCAAAATTAGTACGCGATTCGTACTCAGCATACCAAAAAACCCCTTAAACGATACCCATCATGAAATTTTGTGATTAAGGCGCGGCGGCTATATTCGATTGCAAAATTATCACGTGATTCGTACTCAGCATACCAAAAAACCCCTTAAACGATACCCATCATGAAATTTTGTGATTACGGCGCGGCGGCCATATTGGATTGCAAAATTATCACGTACTTCGTACTCAACATACCAAAAAACCCCTTAAACGATACCCGTCATGAAATTTTGTGATTACGGCGTGGCCGCCATGTTGGATTGCGAAATTATCATGTAATTCGTAGACATTTTAATGCATTAGGTAGCTGGTTACCATGTCGTGAAAACACTTAAAAAGTAAAAGATCACCACATTTTTACCATGAGTCGCGTATGTATTTGTAACGGTTAATCTAATTACATTTTGCCCATTACTGATATTTTTATACTGTGGCGCGATTTCAACGTAATTTGGCATAATAATTACGAAATAGTTGCGAAAAAAACTGACACAGGTCCTGCCTCCACAAGCGCCATGGCGAGACTGATCGGCCGTCAGCGGCGCAATTCTATTGCGTTTGGTAGATATTCGTACATGATAACTATGTAAATAGTTGTTTAGAGAAAAACGCTCGGAAAATGTGTATAAAAACTTAATACCTTTAATTGAGTGCAAAAAAAATATATAAAATGTTAATAGTTTAGCCACAGTATTGAAAAAACTTTTCTGAGAGAGTCAACTTTGGGATTTTTTTCTATCTAGTGAAATTTATTGCATCGTGTAACGGGCTCGGAATATGTTTAGCTTATATCCTTAACTATTATATATATATTTTTCAGATTTAAAAACCCTTTACTTTTTGACCAGGATTGTTTCAAAAAACTCAAAATCTGACCCACGCGGCCTTAACAGAAATATTTACCGACGTAGACAAACATAATTTAATTAAAATTCCTAATTGAGAACAACTAGTTGTCAATATTCAAGGGTTAAAAGGGAATTATTGTTACCCAAAATTCAATTTACTGTCTTTACTCTTGTTATTATTTCGCGTGGTTTTACTTGAATAATTCCATCATAAAGTAAAAACCTTTCTATTGTTACAAAATTGTAAAAAGTTTTGTTTTGAAAACCTAAATTTCACGATTTTTTTTAATTTTTCGCATGTTTCCATGGTATTGCAAAATTTGCTCAACGAATTTCAAAGTAGAATTTTTATAGCATTGAGAAGTCTCATAGCCTGAAAGCACGACACCAACTTAAGTTTTCATAACGTTCATGCCCCGACTAGTTGTCTTGCATAAGTTTATATCGCTAGGACAACTGTTAGTCGACTTAAAAATCGTCTTAATTTGAGTGCAATTCTCATCATCAGCTTTCAGTCTGACTGATAGTCTGTTACCCATAACACAAGCAGGTTATTCCCAAAGATCTCTATATAAATTATATAGAAGTCTTTGGTTATTCCTAGCTTACTTTAGGATCAGATAGCATTGTGTGCAAATGTCCGGAAATAAATTTATTTATTAGATATCGATGTTATGATATTGTGATGATATGATATATATGACGTGTGTTAGTTGAAGGTGGTGTCAAGAGCCGAAGGAACCGACGTGCATGCATGAAAATAAAAATAAAAGTCGAAGAAGCAAGTGAGGTGTGTATGGACCGTGCCGTGTGGCGCTCGGTTCTTTCTGCCTACCCCGCAAGGGATTTGGCGTGAAGGTAGATAGATAGATAGATATAATCGATGAATGTAGACATGTCCCTATCATTTTGATTTCGTTCGTCTTACTGTTCTTCTCTAAAGATGGCAGAGACCGTGCGTCACCCTATTAACTAATCTTTTGGATTTCTCAGTGTGCCTCCCTGTCTCGGTTTTCCCAAACGCCTACAGTACGGGTTTGTTCAAAAGAGGTCTTTGAAGGTTTTTACAGGGTCGGCAGCGTGAGTGCGGCGCTTCTGGTGTTGCAAACTTCCATAGGCTACGGTGACCACCAGTCCTTCTGATAGGCCGTATGCTTGTCTGCCATCTTGTTGTTATAAAAAAAAGCGCCGTTTCATCGCACCTTTCCATGAATTCAGTATTATTGAAAAACATTGTAGGAATTCGACCTGATTTTTTTTATACCACGGGGTGGCAGATAATCATAAGGCCCACCAGGCGGACTGGTGGTCACCGTAGATTGATTAACATTTATGAATCATAAATGTTAATCAATCTAATGATTACTGCACTGCTCCCTTGGGAAGTAGCTTAATGATATCCCTTTTGAGCGAAGTACCTAAATTGCACGATGCCTATGAAGCAAATTGCCTAAAATCAATGTCTAAAACGCAGGATGCCTATAAAGTTTTAATGTCTATAAGGTTATAATGCCTACGAAGCAAAATGCCTATGTTGTTTAATGTCTACAAAGTATAATGCCGGTGATAGTTAAT
This sequence comes from Miltochrista miniata, assembly GCA_933228765.1. NCBI lineage: Eukaryota > Metazoa > Arthropoda > Insecta > Lepidoptera > Erebidae > Miltochrista > Miltochrista miniata. The sequence goes on from OW121769.1 coordinate 14,079,075, forward strand.
TGCCTAAAAATCAATTAGAATATGACAGCATCATTATGCACTTTACTCAGAAAGGATGCATTACATTATTTCGTTTAATCACATTTTACAAAATGGATGTGAAACAATTTGTCACAAAGTGTTGTCATAAATGGTAAACCAATTTGGCCGACCATACCTGAATGGAACCGTACCTGAAACGCTCGTGACCCCGCGGTCTCAGTGTTCTGTACACGATCACTGTAGTAAGCAACTTTCGCTATGGCCAGTCCTTGGATGGGTGACCATCCATGTGACCACTTTGTCACATTTATTTGAGCGTTTCAGTGCTTCGGAAGGCACGTTAAGCCATTGGTCCCGGTTGCCAGTAAAATGGCAGTAGTTTAGTCAAGCTGAAGACCTTTTACGAGGCTTGAAAAATTTCAACAGCCAGCAGTCACAACTTGCGCCTGTCTATATCAATATGGCTCACCATCTATCACGTAGAAAAATTCTAAAAATGTGAAATGTGGACTTATAGTTCCACATTTCACCTTTGTCTACCCCTTCGGGGATAAAGGCGTGATCATATGTACCTGAATACCCCCGTACCTTGAATTGTGCTGGCAATCTTCATTTTAGGCATTTCCATTCTTAGGCATTAAACATTGTTGTCAAAGTATATTGTAGGCAAATTAAGTTTTTAGGCATCATGCAATTTAGGTACTTCCAGTTTCAGGTATTTCGCGTTTTAGGTAGTATGCAGCAGTGGCATCGTGCAATTTAGGTACTTCGCTCAAAAGGGAATGATACCCTTTACCTCCTTAATGACATTTAATACCTACACAAATTACTATAACCAATACACACACGTGTTGGCAATAATGTATTTTTTTTAAGTATATTAAGCTCGTCAAATTGACGTAGCCAGCCTGATGGAAAGCAATGGTGCATCTAGCGACAGAAGACCACTCTCACAGTCCGTAAGACTATAGACAGTGGTCCTCAAGTTGGCGGCCCTATGATGTGCCTCTTCACGCTCCGCTGGAAGAACCCAGGATTGTAAGAGGAATAAGTATGTAGCCTGTGTGTAAGACCTATCTCTTACTAATATCCCTGCAATGTTTAAGTTGAATAAATTCACCAGCTTACATATTTGATTGATCTCTGCTTAGCCCCTAGGATAGATAGCGTGATAATATATAGCTCATTTGAAGACCGTACCTCTAGCTAATATTTGTACAAAATTTGAATCAAATCTATCGAGTAATTTTCGAGATCCTTCCGGACAAAGCAAAGAAAACAGACAAAAATTTTTTTAACTACATTTTTGACTTTGGTATCTTAAAAAAACACCCAGCAAGTTTTTTTTTTTAATATTTCCAATATACAGTTTTGACTTTTCTATAATTTTATTGTATGTATAGATGTATAAGCTAGTGACTCGCCACGGCGCGGCTTACTTACTCTGAATGCTCTGTAGATGTGATTACGTGACTATTATTAGCTATTCTGTGATGTGTATGAAGTTCTATAGTGGTTCTATTATTGTTTAAGTACCTCCGAAATGGCATTTAATACACATACATACATACATATGGTCACGCCTTTATCCCCGAAGGGGTAGGCAAGAGGCAAATTATATGCCCACGTTTCACCATTGTATAATTTGTCCCACGTAATAGGTGGTGAGCCGTATTGCCGTGTTTAAATGGACAGGCGCAGGTTGTGACTGCCTGCTGTTGAAATAAAGCCTTCAACTTAGCTTAACGACTGCCATTTTTACTGGCAACCGGGACCAACGGCTTAACGTGCCTTCCAAAGCACGGAAACGCTCAAATAAATGTCACAAAGTGATCACATGGATGGTCACCCATCCATGGACCGGCCATAGTGAAAGTTGCTTACTGCAGTGATCGTTTACAGAACACTGAGTCCGCGGGGCCACGAGCGCTTCTCTGGCATTTAATACTTACACAAATAACTTTAATCAATACACACCCGCCCATGTACACACACAGCCGTGTTTGCTATAATGTATGGAATCTAACCATTTTTTTTTGTAAATGATTTTAAATTGCTCATCTCCCCGGGTAGTGAATGCCTCCCCATGATGAACCTATTCTACTTCGGAATAATACCGACAGTTTCAGATTATCGACTACAAACAAACAAACCTTTCTTTACAACATTTGCAAGAGTATTATTTACCTTCGGTACTGGAGAAACTTACAGCGCAAATAAGTCGCGTGACAGCACTTGCGTGAAGAAATACTCCACCTGTCGTGACAAAGCCATACTTTTGTGTTCAAAGAAGACCACTCTAAGTCGCCAGACTCTTTAATGTTTCGTGTAAACTTAAAAGTGGATACTATCATGCTTTGAAGTAGAGTGGTCGACAGTTTCGTTCGTTTCAAGTCTTTCTTGTCATTTCCGTGCTTTAGAAGGTACGTTGAGCCATAGAGTAACATGACCTAAATATGACTTCGATCAGGCGTAGAGGTACCATATGGAGACTTTCCCCTCAGACAATACATAATTCTAAACATAATATGTATGTGAATCTAAAATTATGAGTGTACTAGCTGACCCGCGCAACTTCGTTTGCGTGATAAATGAAGAACCACTCGACCGATTTTGTGCAAACTTCACATTAACCATCTACTAAATAGTCCGAACAAAGCCTAAACATTTCGTTTAGATAGGTGAGCCCGTTCTTGAGTTATAAAATTACAACGAAAAGTGGCATTGATTTTTATATATATAGATTGTAAAAAAAATTGTTCCGTGTACGTGCCATAGTGACAGCTGATTGCTTTGTAGTGGTGTTTATGAATACGATTTCCCCCCACAACATAATGACAGACAGATTTGTATACCGCAAATATGCTATGTCTACTCCCCTTGTAGGGTACCAAGGGGAGTAGACATAGCATGATGGAGTGGATGGGAGTAGACTGAGCACCTAATCTTAATTTTGAATGTAAAACGATTCAAAACTCCATCTCATCAGAACACAACTTTATTAAATTATTCCAACCCTTGTATTAACCCGAATTTCTATCCCAAAACTGCCGTTTCTCATCAACAGAAATACACTCGAGAGCAATGAATCCGGGTCACTTAAAGAATGTTAAAAATCTCGGAAACTAAAAATGATAGGTTAATGCAATAAATTGTATTTAATAGACAATGTAATACTCCTTAAATGAAAGTAAAAAAAATATGAGTCACCATACATTTTATTAACACAAAATTACATAAAGAAAAAACTGCTGATCTCTCCTTAAAACAAAAATAGGAAACATGAAATTTTTGAACTTTATTACGATTTTCTTGAATTTTAATACTTCGTATCGCCTCATCGTGCTTCCATTACTGCGTTTACGCGGTTTGGCATGCTGTACACCAAGTTCCTTATACGATTTTGGGGAATATTCTCCCATTCCTCTGTGAGAGCAATTTTGAGCTCACGAAGCGTGATTGGGGGAGGGTTTCGTTGTTTTACGCATCTGCCTAGCTTGTCCCAAGCATGCTCGATCGGGTTGATATCCGGGCTGCGCGCTGGCCACTCCATACGAGTAATGTTCATCTCTTGAAGGTAGTCATTCACAATCCTACCTGTATGAGGTCGGGCATTGTCATGCATAAATATAGCATCCTCACCTAAATTGACCATAAATGGACCAACGTGATCATTGAGGAATTCTTCCACATATCTTACGCTAGTTAAAGAGCCGTTTTCTATGATCACCAGCTCTGTGCGACTTTCAGAAGAAATTCCGGCCCACACAAGTACAGACCCACCACCGTAGGCTACTTTTTCTTCGATGCATGCTTGCTTGAATCTTTCCCCTGGTCTTCGATACACTCTGTGTCTTCCATCGTGCTTGTAGAGCATAAATTTTGATTCGTCGGAGAACATAACTTTTGACCAATCTTCAATACTCCAATTTACGTGGCTCTGGGCATACCTTAGTCTCGAAATACGATGCCCACGCTCCAGTTTAGGGCCGTTTGCAGGTCTAAGGGGTTTTAAGTTAGATTCAGCAAGCCGACGTCTTACTGTCCATGCACTTGGGTTACTTCCTCCGAGGCGTCGAAACTGATTGGTGAGTTCAGTTCCTGTGAGAAAGCGATTTCGAAGCATGGTGTTCACCAAGTATCGGTCTTCTCGTGCTGTGGTACACCTGGTTCTGCCCGTTCCTGGTCTGCGTAGGTTAGAACCAGTTTCTTCGTAACGTCGGAGAACTCTTTGTACTGTTGACAGCGACACACCGACAGTCCTGGCTGTATCGCGCTGACTCCGGCCGGTTTCCAGCATTGTAAGTATTCTGGTGCATTCTTCAGGCGTAAGCGACATAATTTCAGCTTGATTAATGAATATAGAGCACTATCAACATGGTTTATGTACCCACATAAATGACAGATTACAAACAAAAGCAACACCAAATGCTGTAATTTCGTAGTTCCATCTTCGAAAGTGGCCCTTTTTCAAATTTGATTTTTTTATGATATAACTTTACAATAACTAAGAAGTTTTAATACCTTCATTTAAGGAGTATTACATTGTCTATTAAATACAATTTATTGCATTAACCTAGCATTTTTAGTTTCCGAGATTTTTAGGATTCTTTAAGTGACCCGGATTCATTGCTCTCGAGTGTATTTACCGACGTAGACAAACATATTTTAATTGAAGTTCCTTAATTGAGAACAACTAGTTGTCAATATTCAAGGGTTAAAAGGGAATTATTGTTACCAAAATTCAATTTACTATCTTTACTCTTGGTATTTCGCGTGGTTTTGCTTGATTAATTCCATCATAAAGTAATAAAAACCTTTCTATTATTACAAGATTGTATAAACTACCTATATAAATTTGAAAACCTAAATTTCACGAAAGTTTTTTTAAAATTTTTCGCATGTTTCTATGGTATTGCAAAATTTTGCTCAACGAATTTCAAAGTAGAATTTTTATAGCACTGGGAAGTCTCATAGCCTGAAAGCACGACACCAACTTAAGTTTTCATAACGTTCATGCCCTGACTCGTTGTCTTGTATGTTTAAGTTTATATCGGCAGGACAACTGTTAGTCGACTTTAAAATCGTCTTAATTTGAGTGCAATTCTCATCATCAGCTTTCAGTCTGACTGATAGTCTGTTACCCATAACACTAGCAGGTTATTCCTAGCTTACTTTGGGATCAGATAACGTTGTGTGCAAATGTCCGGAAATATATTTATTTATTTATCGATGAATGTAGACCAGTCCCTTGATTTGATTTGTCTTACTGTACTTCTCTTAAGAAGGGTTAGAAGATTTCCTGGGACATCCTTAAGACGGTCGTAGGCAGTGGTAGAACACAAGTTTTAGTCGGTAAGAGTTTGGCATTGTCTCCATAGATTCTGTAATATACTTCCGACAGACGTTTCTCTGCCGGATGAGCCGTCGACAGAACGTTTTGATTCTGAGTTTTTCACCGACAGAACCTCTCAATTACGAACGTTTCGCCGATACAATGATTATTTCGACGACATAATCGTTCACCAAATAAGAACTCGTCGACAAAACAAAAAAAAATAACCACGAAGGCGAAACCTATCCGACTCGGGGTGTTAATCATTTACTAATTATGCTGGAATTATTCGTTCTGTCGGCGTTCGTAATTGAAAGGTTCTGCCAGTGAACAACTCATAATCGAAACGTTCTGTCGGCAGCTCATCCAGCAGAGAAACGTCTGTCGGAGGTATGTTTCAGAACCGTATCATTTTTCGGTTTCTAGGCGTAAAAAAAGGGTTATAAGATACAGGATTTTATACGAGTATTCCTTCTCCTCACCCGCTATGATCTTGTCCTTTATTTAGCAGGTGTGCTGGCAAAGACTTGTTCGGATCCTGCACATTACGGCTTTTTAGTAGAAATGGAGATGTGACGAATGAGTTTTTTTTTCATTTATCACTAAAGCGCCGACATAATGAACACTGGGCACCGTAGCCTATTAAAATTTTCACAGTATCAGAAGAGCAATACTCGCGCTCTTGAACCTGCAAGAACCCCATTCTGTAGGAAGCGTTTAGGAAAATCGAGGCAGGGAGATCATTCCACAATCTAAATGTGCGCGAAAGAACACAATCTGCTCAGACGTTGACTACATTATTTTCTAGGATGTATGACGTGATCGGAGCTTGATAGCATGTGAATAGTAATCGCTTTATTAAAATGAAAATGGAGCAAGACGAAGCCATTAGGTCGTCGGTTGCTATGGGTTACTGTACGGAAAAGGCAATTAGAGAAGCTTCCGAGAATTACAAAGTAGAAAGAGGTACGTAACGCGTTACTGAAGACTGATAAGAAGACGTTAGTCGAAGAGTAAGTAGTGTGCTGAAATTAAGATTTATTATTGTAGAAATTGTATTTGTGGATGTGGAGAGACCGTTTGCTCAGCATTCCATGGATTCACTGTAAAAGTGCCGTGTCTATGGCAGACAGGGAAATTCTGTGAGGATATCTGGGACTTGGGACCCATTTGAGTTAGTTTAGGGTTTAGCTTAATGTTGTTGATGTTGATGATGTTAATATCATAACAGGTGATGTGCAATGAGTTCAGTTTGTCGTAATTTTGGTGCGAATTATAGATTGCTTTCTGTTTAAAGTGCTTGCTGACGTTTCGCCAGCGTAAAATTTTAAATCTATAAACTTGAAGACCACTGTCAAAAGTCTTGTCAACTGTGATAGTGATCATCACTTCACCAGATGTCATTATAGTTTTCGATGACGTGGGCGGCGTTATATTCACAAACCCTTGAATATCTGGTTCAAAACTAGACAGTTATTATGACAAAATCACCCACAAAAGAAACGATTCCAAGCAAAATTGACGTAAAGAGAGATAAAAGCAAATGGCCGCCAGCCAGAAATCGAAAGAGTTTTGATATCTGACAAACTTGTTCTCGAGTTTTACCACAAATCTTACCAAATTCAATTTGTACGAAAATGTGAGGCCGACTGCGGGTACGAGCGGTATTAGGTAATACCAAGTTATAAGTATTCGGAGCGATACTTCGAAACTCGAGGGACTTGGAGGACCTTTGCAATGATTAGTTTTGAGGGTTCGATTTAATTCATATTTTATGAACATAGGACTGCTGAGTCAGGTTCTTCCAAGTATATTACGTATTATTTAATATTTGTATCATAGTTTCGATACCACGTAAAAAAGTATAAATATGAATTGCTGTTTGTTTGTCTGGCTTATATGAAAATAAACGGACTAATTTGACTGATTTTGAGTCTGACACGTTTGTGGAAGTCTAGAGAAGGTGACAAAGGTAAAAAAAAAATACTTAACACATGATTCTGAGATGTCATACCATCTCAGAATATCGTCTAATCTGCAAGTCTAGTGTAAAAATCTTGTGTCAAGAAGGCGCAGCTCGTGACGACTCTTAGTTGAAAATTTTCAAGCAGCCCTTAAGGCCTTCAACTTGGCTTAACGATTGTCATTTTACTGTGTAACATTTTCGGTTTTCCTTCTCTACTCAATGGAACATTTTGTGAAAGTGTTCCCTTAAGACTACTCTTACGAAAACCTCGGGATGAATTGTCATTGTACTCCTTTTCTCCTAACTACGAGTATATCACTGTATGTATTTTGAATGTGTGTACCTAAGTACATAAACTGTTTAATAAATGAATTGGGGTGGCGACTTTCGTACTCTGTCTGAACCAGATTATAGTTTTTTCACTCATCATCATCATCTCAGCCAATTTGGCACCCACTGCTGGGCATAGGCTTCCCCAAGGATCGCCACAACATTCGGTCTTGTGTCGCCCGCATCCAGCAGGCTTCCACAACCTTTGTTCGATCATCCATGCACCTTATGGGAGGTCAAATCTGAGTGTTTTTTTGCTATAAATAAAGAATTACTTCATATTCATCAATAATGTTGAATATTTTATGGTTATACGTCGCATAATTGGAAGTATCGAGCGGTAACGTGTATTGCAGACGATAGGCTTCGGATTTCCTTCATTAGCGCTCGAGTTTACAGCTCATTAGAGCGATAGTAGGCTTTCCAAATACGTACCTAACGTAACTGTAGGTATAGAGCAAACACTTTCTAGACTAGGATCATATAGGTACATGTATAATACAAATCCTTACTAATATTATAAACGAATATAATATTATTATTATTTTTTATACTACTTAGGTGGCAGACAAGCTTACGGCCCCCCGGAAGTAGTCTATGGACGTTCGTAACACCAGCGACCCGGGCGCAGGTTGTGAGGACCCACAGTTGAAAATTTTCAAGCCGCCCATAAGGCCTTCAACTTGGTTTTACGACTGCTATTTTACTGGCAACCGGGACCGACGGCTTAAAATGCCTTCCGAAGCTTGGAAACGCTCGCAAATAAATGTAATATGCTTACATAGAAATTAAACAAACAACTCTCCCCTGACCGTTCCCGGCGTAATAGTGTCCATCACACTCGCTGCGTTTCCACGCTGGATTGCAACAGCTAACCTCTGCACCAATAACGACCCGGGTCGAGAGTCACCTGTCGTCTCTGTGATCTTTTGTCCTAACTCCCTTACAAAATGTTTGGCCTTCTTGCTCCAGCGTGATCCAAGGGTCTCTACCGCTGTGGGCACGAATTCGGCGTACTTACATCTCTATTTCAGGGGTTCCCAGCCTTCTTCAGGCCAGTGCGCCCTTATAAATTTTAAAAAATGTTTACGGCTCCGCTGGCAATGGCCTTGATGGCGCAGTATTTCAATTAATTCAATGGTATCCTACGCACAAGCCACTTTCCTATGCCATAAGTCTCGGCCAAGTCATCATGCAGCCCAAACCCGGGAAAACATGCAGAGCCGTCGTGCCCCAGGAAAGCTGTCTTAATTTACGCGTGGAAATCCCTCATGGGTGCGATGCCAAATTCTTACCTTATAACTGTGAAAATAGGTAACTGTCTTTCTCTCTGTCACGTTTTCACTCCTCAACCGAAGAAGCGATCTAGATGAAATTTGATATAGAGATAGTATAAAAACCTCGCAAAATGTTGATCGATGAACGACTTCTAGGCGGACGACGCCGCGGGGAACAGCTAGTCTATAGTAATATCATTAAGAGGAAAAATTTGATTGTTCGTTTGTTTGTTTGTTTGGCTCCGAAACTACTGGTCCGATTTGAAAAAATATTTCACTGTTGGGAAGCTAAACTCTTTGCGGTGAACATAGGCTATTTTTTTATTACCGTATTCCCACAGGACCGGTAACTACGCGGGTCAAACCGCGTGACGTCCGCTAGCACATAATAAAGTCATGCTTTATCCCCTGAAGGATAGACAGAGAGATAGTATAGATACGCAATTTTGACTTTATAGTTTTAATCTGGAACCTTAACTTACCTTCTGAAACTTAAATTAGGTATACTCTTCTGAATTGTACAACTTACAGAAAATTCTTAGCGATTGTCATCTTAGTGGCAACCGATATTCATTTTGAGTTTTCCCTCACTACGCAATGGATCGTTTTGCGAAACTGTTCCCTTAGTCGCCTCTCTTACGACATCCTTGGCAGGAATTGGGGTAACGATATTTAGTACCTACTCTTTCCCGTCGCCACAATTTTATATTTAACAAATGTGCCAATGCCAATCAGAATCAACTGCGTATATAATATGTAGTGATATTGATAAATACTGAAGGTTTGAAAATGGTTCTAACCTGGAGAGAGGCTGTCAATTAAACAGACATGGGTCACTGTGATACCCATATCAAATTTGATGGAGACAAACAGAGGTAGAATAAGTATGTACGAAGACGTCCCAAAATAGTTGTTTAAATTATCCACCTTCTGTGTGTGACACATTGAGTTATTATTACTACGTATAGAGAAGCTATCCTAAACAAAAAACGAACGCCTTTTGCCACGAATTACAACTAAAGTTCGCTGCAGCGATTAAACAACAAATTAGCAAAGACTTCTAAATACACTGAGGTAGACGCGCCGTACTCTAACAAACGAGATTTCAAAAGCATTCCTCAAACACACACATTACCTACTAAAACTACACTCACTTATAAATATTTTTTTCGTAATTGTCACCACACACAATAGCAATATACGAATAGAACAAGAGTAAAAGAGAAGGCATATGGACTCCAATTTGCAAGTCGAGTACCTACTCTCGAAGTTTTGACTCACAACAGTGCGAGCAACGCTGCTAATTGGCGCAGTTTATAGGTTTCAACAAAGATGGCGCGTAACCAAAAATCGTGACGTGACGTGACGCAAATTTTTTTCCAACGCCGATAAAGAAGTTTCACTTCAAAAATCGGTGCGTAGGGCATGTCTACCTCAGTTTATATAGAAGTCTTTGCAAATTAGTCGTCTAATCGTAACATCAATATTCAAACCCAAGATCGCTTCTTAGAAATAGTTTTTTCACGACCAAAAAGTATAAGCGCCGAGAAATTTCATGGCGCTTACGCGTTTCCTTCAACGTATTCCAAGAACATGCCACTTGTATGGAAACATAAGTGCAAAAAATGGTGGTTAGATTTAAAAAACACAAATTAAATAAATCATGCGTGCTATGTCGAAAAGCTTATACCCTTACGAGTGAAAAGTACTTCCATGACATTTATTTTGTTTTCTGGAGTGGTTTTCACAGCGTTTGACTACACACAAATGCATTTTTCGCAAATCTTTTCACTGATGAAGGCGTCGTGTTATTTCGGGTGCTCAATGGAGACTAATTGAGTTATGGACCGTGGACCATAACAGTAACTCTTGGCGCAAAACTTCACTTCGGAGCGCCTTCTCTATACGTAGTAATAATAACTCAATGCGAAGTTTCGCCAGTGTGACGATGTTTCTTTAGGTTCAATACCCAAATGGTAACAAGAAGCCATGAGAAGGTCTCACCTGACTGCCCCTCTCGAAAAGGTTTATTGTAAAAGTGAAAGTTCAATCCGATTAACGTTGTCATTTTTGTTTTATTTCAAACTTTGAACAGATAATCCACGGTACGTGACCTAGTGACGTAGTTTAATGCAACAGAGTCACAGACTACAGACACAAGCCCCTCTGCAATCTATTTCATAGAGAGGGACTGAAAACGGGACCGTCTGTCTGTCTATCACGAGCCTCTATCTCAGAAACTGTGAAAGCTAGAGCGCTGACATGTTCACAAATGATGTACCTATTTCTGTTGCTACTTTAAGATTTATACTAAAGTCAGAGAATAACTATATTAAAGGGGGGGATTGCATACAAGAAACTTGATTTTTTGTCGGTTTTTTGTTGCAGAACCCTCCGTGCGCTAGTCCGACTAGTACTTGGTGGATATTTTATACCACTAAGGTGATAGGGTGTTTCCCATAGGAACTGGAAAGCGGGAGAAAAAATGGCCTAATGTCTGTCCCAAGCTCTTTTCCATCATTATATCAAATCTGAATCAAAATAACAGACAGACTTACAGAGCTACCTTAGCATTTATAAACAAGTAGGAAGTGTATAAACGTGTAAATTAATTGATAATGAAGCCTATTTTGCTATTATTGAACCATTTCCAGACGAAGTTCTATTCAGATACTCTCAGCACATAACTGACACCTCATACAAAACAATATCTCTTCACCAATATAATTAAACCCGAAAACTAGCACGTAAAGTAACGCGATAAAGTTCATTTTGAATTGGCATAACTTTAATATATTTCGGATCGTGGTTACATGGATCGCTAGTATTCTGAAATAAGTGTCAATGGAAAAATGTTAATAATAAAACTGCTTCCTTAAACAATAAAGGTTATTTTTGTTTGTACGTGTTACGGTCTGATTATGTTTGCGCCGGTGTTCTATAGGAACAAATTATGTCTTATCAAAGAGTTTCGAAACAAACTCATTTTACATGTACAGTTGGTAAAAGAGACGGCAACTCGTGGCGGATCTCAACCGGGAACTGGATCGTATTTCCCAATGGGGTTCAGACAACCTGGTCGATTTTAAGCCACCTTATAATGCCCTGAATCACCATTTTTCTGGCTACCCGGGGCCAATAGAAGAAGCACTAAAATGCTTGTGAAAAGAATTATAAATATCTTTATTTGGTGTAGGTCTAAAAGTACCACTGAACGTCAAGATTGATTTTAAAAGTTTAATTGATTTAAAGACTCTATGGCTGAGACTCCGTTGTCTGTATGTCTGTCACGAGGCTGTACCTCATAAACCGTGATAGCTAGACAATTGAAATTAGCACAGATGACGTATTATTTCTGATGCCGCGCTAACAACAAATAACACAAAACTAAATTAAAAGAAAATGTGTTTCGTTGGTACGGAACCCTGCGTCCGCAAGTCCGATTCACACTTGGCCGTTTTTTTTTCTGTTCCCTTCATTTGTAGGTACTTATATAGTAAGGAGGTAAACAGTGTACTACATAATAATAAAATAACTTGTAAGAAAATACATAGTTACTATGATAACTACCTATATCTCTTCCAATATATTGCGTTCAGAATGGCGTCGATATAGTTACAAATCTCTCTCAAGTATGTCTTATCCGTAAATAAATTCTCGGTCTAGACGCCAAACACTTTCTTTTCTCATATTTACGAGAATCGATTCAGACATCCAGTTACTATTGGAAGCAAAATAGATAACGATATTTGGGCCATAACAATCCGGTCAAGTGTATAGGTCAACCCACGTGTTATGTAGGATTCCGTTGTATGAAAATTTCACTTTTAAATAATAGGGTGTGGTACACTTCGTACTGGCTTGGATCGGGTCCAAGTCACGGGAAGATTATACAAAAAAACAATAGCACGGGTAAGCAACCTCCTCACTGTCCTCAATCACCCGGTCATGGAGGCCGATAGTCTTGGGCGAAGACACGTCTGCGGTGCCCCCGCTGAAGACTGCGGAACTCGGGTGGGAGAGATATCTCCTACTCCCTCTCAGCCATCTCTTTCACGAGCATGACCTGCTCACAGAAATAGGCAGCGAAGTCCCACTTATTCCTGCTGGAGATCATGGCTCGCACCATGGTCTACAGCGAGAGAATGTCCACGTCCACAACTGCCACGAAGACTTGGCGCTGTTGCGTCCACGCTGTTCACTCCACCAATGTGTGGAGCGCTGTGTCCTCGCTGCTGGCACTCGGCCGTAGTTTCTCAGTATTCGCCACAAATACTTATCGAAGCTCCCGTGCCGGTAAGATTCTGTGACAGCCAATAGGAGAGAGCACAGTGACTCCTCTCCAGATATTCGTCCGACTGCCACGATTGTGGCGATTTCCCCCTTGGTTGCTCAAGTCGCTCCTTCCAGGTCTCCACAGCTTCCTGGTAGAGCTGGGATATCGAAGCTCGGTGCCTTAATTTCTCGAGGCCTATGGCCCTGCTCCAGCGCCTTCTGGCGCCATTTAAACAGGTCCTTGAGAGTAACTTGTCATTTTCAAATTTCATAAAATGAACAGTCGGATTCAGAAACAAGCGAATTCAATGAATTCAGAAACAGTGTTCGTGTAATTGAAATGGCATTACCCCTTAAATCAATTCAGCTTTCCATCCCGCTCCCACTAATCAAACGTCAATCAGACTGTCACGTCTGATGGAAGCGTAAATGGTTGGCGTCAGTAGCCATTAATAAAAGATTGACAGACGTCAAAATGTTATCAGAATATGTCAGGAGTAAGAGCATTTCAAATGAAGAACTTTATTTTAAGAACAGATTCTTTTTTCTCTGGAGTACCTACTGAAGTTTGGGCTGGAACTTGAAAAATATCGGAATTTGCTGAATAATTATAAACGAACGAATATAAACTTTTCACGTTTCGGTGCGAAAATTGTGCATTCTTAGACACAAAGGTTTCAAAATGTGCAATAGAGAAAGAAAGTGATTTTACGGAGCGAAATCTCTAAAAATCCGTCTATAAGCAAGTCTAACTCGCGCACATAGGGTTCCGTCCCAAAAATCGGAAAGAAAATCCACATACTTGTCAAAACCACAAACTCGTTGGTGAACGAACGAGGCCATGCATTCAAGAAAAGAAGAAGAGCCATTATTTCTCTAGCTTTCATAGGTTCTGAGATGCAGCCTCGTGACGGACAGACAGACGGACAACCAAGTCACATGAATAGGGTCCTGTTTTTACCCTTTGGGTACGGAACCCTAAAAATCACATAACCTTAAGTAACTCTTCCACTACTTTATAGGGGCAAGACTGACTATATCGACTTTTCCTGCCAAGCCATAAATGCTCCAAATATATTGGGAGAATCACAACATTTGAAATTCTCTCTACCCCTTTGTGTTTAAAAAAGTATTCGAAAGCAGTTCTAGCGTTACGAGCTTTAAGCTACCTAGGGAAATATTGAGGAGAGTCTCACCCCGGGGCGGAATATCGAGGTGGTTTAGGAGTTAGAACGACGACTTAATGCTGGGAGTCATTTAACAAAGAAAAAGATGTTGACATTTTATCGAAACCACCAAAAGTACGTATCTGAAACACTATCCTACATATTTTAGTTAGTACATAAATATAAGTACAAATTGCGATGAAAGCTAATATAAAATGATGGAACGGTTCCGTCGGCCTCTATTTTTCTACGGCGATGTACAGTCGTTGAATAACAAAATATCCATGTTGTAGGTAGAGTAAAAGTTTGGTAGTTATACGTAATAGCTGTTTTCGTCTAGCCTGTTTGATAAAACTTTTTTGTTATAGTAATAACTGAAGTCTGTTCTTGCAAAATTGGAAGTGGTTTAATTTGATAGCTTTTTCTAGTTTTTGTAGAGGAGGGGAGAAAGAGGGAGTGTCATAAATAAAATGTAATGCTACGGTCATATACCTGACGAGGAGCGAGAGACATAGCGAGGGTAATAGGCAAAGACGTAGTGAGGATGCGTTACTTGTCATGCTGTTCGTCATGCCTCTCGTCCTAACCGGTGATCAATTTATTATTGGTTTTGAGTGCAAGTCAAAGGAGTGGCAATACGAGCGGGACCAATGTAACGCGACAGCCGCGAAGGCTGAATTTTTTCAAAAGGAAAGCCGGTGAAAAAAATAATATCCAGTTGGTCACACCTGTAGTGTAGGTATTTTGCGTATTTATTAAATGGTGGCGCGCGGCGGTGTAATGCCTTTTGTGTTTTGTTTGCCACCTGTACTATACTCGTAAGATCCATGTATTTAATTCAAAACAATGTCTTACGTGCATGATAAATTGGCTTATAAAAAAGTATCATAAATTATCTACTGATGACTAAAAAGATATTCAAATTTACACTAACTGAAAAGGTCTTAACCGACCTTAGGTGTAAATAATAGACTGTATATCCTTGTACTAAATTTTTTTTTATTAAAACAATATTCACAGCTATACAGGGTGAATTTTTCAAAAGGGATTGGATGGCCAAATCCGAAACTATAAGGAATAGCGAAAAATGCTCAAAGGAGTCACGAGCCCGATTTTGACGAAACTGAAAACCTCATCATTAGATTTTTGAAAAACTAATAATCCTAGCTGGGAATCGAACCCATTGGTTATGAAAAAAAACACACCCTATATTATTTCACCATACGATAGTGTTGCTATTAAGGATCTTATTCTGGGAAGTAATGACATACGGCAAACTAAAGGAAAGTGCTTATCTTTAACAAAATACAATTTATTTTGCTTACGTTGACTGATTAACTGTTCAAAATGTAGACCATTGTTTTCAATACATAGCTGGATTCGAGACCCCAAAGATAGTACTGCATTCAATATTATTGATTCCGTTTAGAATATTCTCCAAATAATCATTCTGAGCATGATTTAAAACACGGTATAGTTACTATCTATTCTGGGATTTTGAACGAAACAAACTATGATACAAAATTTAGGTTCATGAAATATGAATTCTATTAAAATTCCAAACTTTCCTTAAATTTGCCGTATATCATTACTTCGCAGAATTTGATCCTTATCAGCGACACTATCGTATGGTGTAATAATAAAGGGTGTGGTTTTTTTTTCAAAATCAATGGGTTCGATTCTCACCTAGGATTATTGGTTTTTCAAAAATCTAATGATGAGGTTTTAAGTTTTATCAAAATCGGGCTCGTGACTCCTTTGAGCATTTTTAGCTATTCCTTATAGTTTCGGAGTTGGCCATCCAAGCCCTTTTCAAAAATTCACCCTGTATATGTCTGCTCAGGTAACGAAACCATACCGCGATCTAGATACTATATACAAAAAAGTGATGCCATCTAGTTACATATTTTGAACTAAAACCTGACTTGAACACTAACCATTAGAGAAATTATTCTACTACTCTCTGCAAGCTCATACCTACCTATTTCAAATTGTCTCGATTGAAGTTAATTGAAAATAATTCATAAATTTGGGACTTAGACGCGAAATAGGTATAGGTACTTCTAATGTTTTTAATAATATGCATGTACTAGCTAATGCCCGCAGTTTCACCCGCGTAAAATTAGTTCCCGTGGGAAGTTACTCCCGGGATAAACAGTAGCCTATGTGTTATTCCAGACTATAATGGATATCTGTATCAAATTTCAGCCCGATCCGTTCAGCCGTTCGAGCCTGAAAGAGTAACAAACATCCACATTCACACTCACAAACTTTCACATTTATAATATTAGTAAGATTTCAAGTAGGTACCTATAGAGTATTAAAAACCGCGATATTTTACAATACAAAATTGAAATAAAAACATACTTCTTATCTATTTTTTCAAAAATATCTGACAAAGTGATTCTATGGAACAAAACTGCTTTATTATGTTATAAACTATTAATGAAACATTCAGCCAAAATAAAGATTATTAGGTATCCCAAGCCATTGAACTAATATCACTAGCGTATTCTGAGATACCTACTTGATAAATATAAAAAAACACTGACCTTTATTTTTTATCGAACCCGTAATCGGTTTACCACTGTTGACCGAAATTCATTTGATCATTTGATGTGTGACCGAAAAAACATTAAGCCATTCTACTAGTGACCGAATGAACAATTGACCAAAAGAGTTTTTATCGAACAAACATTTGGTATTTTTACTACTGATCGAATGAACGTTTGGCCGAAAAACAGTTGAATAAAGAATATTTTAACAAGGGCTGAATCAAAATGGCTAGGTTAGGTTAGGTTAGAACTGCGACCATAACGCTCGAGCCGAGCGAGCGAAGCGAGCGTGCCGCGGCAGCGGCCGGCGAGTGCCAGAACCGAATTCTACTTATTTCGCTTTTATTCGTTAAAATATTCTATAGTCAACTGTTTTTCGACCAAACGTTCAATCGACCAGTAGTAAAAATACCAAATGTTTGTTCGATAAAAACTCTATTGGTCAATTGTTCATTCGATCAGTAGTAGAATGGCCTAATGTTTTTTCGGTCTCACGTCAAATGATCAAATGAATTTCGGTCACCAGTGGTAAACCCACCCGTAATACCGAAGGCCTACGTCCATCAGTGAGCATTATGTGACTCCAAAACAATAATCATGATGTGTACAGAAATCACAACAAAATACAGAACACAAAACACAATTTTACACACTTTCACGATGTATTTAGTACTTGAAGTAGATAATTATTTATAATTAACTAATAAACAGCACAATACTTTATAAAGTCAATTGAAACTATGTTATGTTTTATTATTATTCACGGGAAACGCATGTGAAATGAAGTAATAACAACACATCAAATTAAAAACACACTTCGATGCAAAACGTTTCGACGTGCGTTAGGTGCATTTAAATTGGTCGAGTTTTCAAGTCAAATACGTTGTCCTTTTCTATTAATATGACTGTCTCAGGTGTAAGCCACGAACTCATGGCTTACTTTAGGCGAAAATCCACGAATCAAATCTTGAAAAAATGTGAGAGAATAGGACGCATATACCGGCTGTAGATTTAGTAGTGTGCAATACTTGCACACGTGACTCTACTGCCTACACCCGTTAATATTTTGTGATAAAAAAAACGTTTTTTTTTTTCATGTTAAATTTGATTTTATTTGCAAAGGACCTCTGCCTGTACCCACTGGCCAATAATACGTGAACATAAATTTAAGTAAGTACTCAATAATTAATAATAAATCTAAAAAGCGAAAGATTGTAAATGAAACTCGCATAATGCCTATTTATTATCCAGTGCTATGACCTCTAGCGTCCAGCTGATCGTTTGTAGGTATTAGGTATACTGGCTGCGTTCGAGCGTTCACCGCTCACCTTTTGCCGTTTTTTGGTACGGAACTCGCACTTGACCGGTTTTTCTGTTTCATAGGTTCACGTATTATTAGTCAGTGGAGGTTAGGCAGAGTTCCCGTTGGAATTAAAAAACGAATTCAATATGAAAAAAGACTAAAAAAAAATATATTTTTTTTATCACACAGTATTAACGAGTGTAGGCAGTAGAATCACGTGTGCAAGTACTGCACACTACTAAATCTACAGCTTGTATACATTTGCGTAGTACTAACGAAGCAGACGCAAAATGATCAGGAAGCCGGGCTTACCGCGTGATGTCAGAGATAGGGTCTTTGAACTTTGACTCGAAAATTTATTGCTATGACTTTTGTAGCAGGGGTTGAGACGAAAATGCCGACTTACCATGTAAATTTGCAAATATTTTTATATTTGAATGAGTGTTCGAGAATATATAATTGTGTTTATTAGTTATGAGTAAATATTACATGTCACTGCCCGATCTGAAAAGGGAAGCCACAAGGAATGGGCTTCTATGGACAATTCGCCACTGTAACGCGATTAACATCGCAAATAGGGGAGTGTGAGGCTGGTAGGGCAATATTTGCATCAGCGAGAAGAGCAGGGCTGAAGGTATAGTATGGCTGAAGGGTTATGTAAATCATAATTAGAATCTCTTGATTGCAAATCGCTTTTAGTTGGATACTTATCTACCCTCTGGTAAGGCAATCTAACTTCAGTAAGTCCTATGAAATAGGTCTCACTGCTCTAATTTCATGTCTCTCGGGAGACTGCTCATACATAATAATGTCTACTTACTAGGAATAATTTTAAATGTTCCAATCCTTTTTGCGGTCCGTCGCTAAATGTATGGACCTAATTCATCCCTACTCATGAATTAATTTCACAAATTAGTGACCCATGTCCAAGTTTTTCAATTACTACGCGTTTACGTCGAGTTAGCCGTTTGTTGACCGCTATAAAATGACGACAAAAAATTCAATTACTTATTTCACAAATTTTTAAATAATGCCAACTACGTAATTTATATAAACACTTGTGAAAATTAATGATATCTACAAATATGACCTAGGCTCCAATCGTATTCACACATGGCGACATTGTTCCTATGTATGAGGATCTGTGAAGGGAGATGAGTATGGAGGCAGGGAGTATTTGTAGCATTAGCCTACAGGCAGCGCTACAATAGACATACGCTCGCTACGTACACTATACGATCACAGTTCTATGACAAAATAATAAGTAGGTACAGAAGACAAACTACGTGTAAAGTGCGCTCGAGCTACGCATCCATAGACACCATTGCTAAAATGACGTCACTCGTCCGATGAAGCAGGTCGAAGAATTGGACTCATTTTCACAGTCTACAAGGCCGTTGGCTTATTTACTCTCAGTTTGAAGAGAAAGATCGCTTCAAATATGTTTCGACGGATAAACGGTAACTTTGAATCGCTCATACCTGTGGAAGATTCTTTCAACAAATGGAAGCGGCACCTCTAAATGGCACGTATTGTTCGGGATCAAAAAGAAGAGGGGGGATTAAGTTGAATAGCTCTTTAGAACACTTTTTATTAAAAGTTACTTATCCTATTGCATAATAATAACAATATTCTTGAAAATATTTACATGTACGTTGTAAAAAATAATTTATTATTCATTTTGACATCGGTTTCAAAGGGATGTTTTTCCAATGCAATAATTCAAATTGTCCCTGTAACATGAGGCTAAGTTTATTAAGCATTGAGTAAGATACGATTATGATAATATCCGGCATTGCCAACTTCAGACACATTATTTAGTTTTCATAGACATCTCAATTTTTTTTTGGATCCCGAGTCGGGATCCAAAAAAAAATTGAGATTCGGGATTCCCGACTGACTTGAGTCTGGATGTGGATTTTAATGAGTCATTTTTGTGACGTTTGAATTTGCTAATGGTGTGTTCATACAAAGAGATGAAATGAAGTAGACATGCTACATATATTACTAAAAGAACCAAATGTGTCTTGTGTTTCTGAAAATTCTATCATTATTGTCCCCCGGGTAAGCCCTCGGAAAGATGTCTTAGGATTACCGACAGCGAAATCATAGCTGGTCCACAGATGTGCCTGTGTCCTGTGTCAAGAATGATGAAATTAAAAAGAACTGCGAGTGGGAATAGGGTAATTTAGGATGTCTTTTGGAATTTTGACGCTAATTACTTAAAAGAAGATAGCAGATATACCTACATTTTAGCGTTCATTCAAAAAAGATAGATGCGCTCGGATTTTGCGTTTTAGCCCCTCTCTATAAAATAGATCGCAGAGGGGCTAATGGCAAGACTTGTGTCTGTATACTGTGACTCTGTTGCATTAAACTACGTCACTAGGTCACGTGGATCATCTGTTCAAACTTTGAAATAAAACAAAAATGACAACGTCAATCGAATTGAACTTTCACTTTTACAATAAACATTTTACAGAGGGACAGTCGGGTGAGACCGTCTCACGGCTTCTCGTTTTACAAAATATAATTTGAATTGAATTCAATGAATTTAAAATTATTATTCTACAAAAATATTGTAAGCAACAGAGAAGTCAAAATGATTGTTCGTGACTAGAATTGTGTCAACCCTCTAGAGATTTTGTGACTCCAACGAATCGTTTGTAAAACACAATTTATTGCCATCTAGAGAGTTGAGAAGGCATAAACTTTGATGTCAAATTGTAATATTGAAATTTCCTGTTACAAGATTTTATTTAACTTGCAATGTAACTATGTTTGTTCAGATGGAATTTTGAATCAATTTTTAAGCAATTTTCAACCGGTTGAGCTGAAATTTTGTATCCTCGTTCAGTTTTGATGACAAAACATGGTTAAGGCTGCAATGTTCGACCTTGACAAATCCTAAGGTAATTCGTACGATTGCAGCGTACGCTTTTGCCGGATTTCATTCGATTCTAATATATTTTATTTAAAACCTAGCTGAGCCCGCAACTTCGTTTACGTCACATAAGGTGCATGAAAGGAAAGGTATTTCTTCATCAGAGTCATCAAGCAGCGTCTGAAACTGCCCTGTTTGCTTAATCATAAAAGAGCTTAATGATTAAGCCAACACGCCTGTTTAGGTTCACTCACATTCAAAGAAAACCCTACAATTAAAATTTTCAAAATATCTGATTCTTAAAAGTGTTATAACTCTTTTATTTCTAAACCGATTTACATAAAACAAACGCTAAATGTTAACTGGAGCAAACCTCAACACAATAAAAAACCGCATTGCAATCTGTTGAGCGGTTACTGAGATTAGCGTGCACAACCGTACAGACAAACAGATATACAGACATACAGACAAACAGACAAAAATTCTAAAAATCATTGTTTTGGGTTCTATTGCGTTCATAAAGCCCCCCTATAATATTTTTTCTTATTTATCTTCCATGTACAGACAGCGACCTGTTACGATTTTATTATAGTATTGATTGATTGATTGATTGATTGATGATTGATTGATTGACTGATTGATTGATTGATGATTGATGATTGATTGATATAAGGCGTTTTAAGAAAAAATCTAGCCGTAAAATATTGTTCTAAAGACCTGTATCTATTTTATGACAAGTTTTTATGAGAATTAAACTCATGTAGGTATTTGAATAAAAAAGTACATTACTTGTTAAGATTTTTGCAGTATTTCTCATTTTTCGAGAGCGATTTCGATCGAACAAAGTATTCGTAATCGTTTTCGATACGTTAAAAAAGCAAGAGTATCTAATAAATTACAATAATATAGTTTTATCAGATCAAATCGAAGAATATTTCCTAGTATAAAGTTCACCCCAAGATGAGTCTCTTTCGAACATACAAGCCTTAAGTGTCTGATCGTCTATCAATCTTTTTCAACTTGGCTACTCCCAAGATGGTGAACTAATTATATTTAAAGCACTCCTACAATATAGGTATCAAATTAAAAAAAAAACTTTGACAGATCTGTCGAGTGATTGCTAAGTATTATAAATTACTATCTGTGCCCCGCGGCTTCGACCGCGTAGAAGTCGTTTATCGAGTAAAATCATAACCCTCCTTTTGCGCAGTCGGTTAAAAAGTAGATGTCCTTCCCAGGACCTCGAACTATCCCAATACAAAATTTTATCTCAATCGCTCCAGCTGTGAAAGCGTAACAGACAGACAGACTGACAGAGTTACTTTCGCATTTATAATACTAGTAGGGATATGTCAACATCCTCCCCTGCAGTTGGCAAAATTTCAGCTCTCTAGCTTTCACGGTTTCTGAGCTACAGTCTTATGACAGACAGACAGACGGACAGACGGACAACAAAGTATCAGTAATAGAGGGTCCTATTTTTTCCTTTTGAGTACGGTACCCTAAAAAGTACATAAACAAAACGGTTACTGTTGGAAACTTCGTGAATCATTTATGCCATTCAGTTTCACTAAATTATATCGAAGGCCGCTATAATTATTTATCGGTCGGAGATTCAATCAATAAAAACTTTCTTCGTAGTTGTGTGATAGAATCAATTTTGTAATTCGGAAAAACAAAGTACTTTAGTCGTTCAAGGTTGTGCCAGAGATTTGGAGCGAAAATGAACCGTAAACTGAGGAAAATAAGGTTCAATTTGATTACGACTTAACGCTAGGTACCCTCTGATTCTGATCCATACTAATATTATAAAGCTGAAGAGTTTGTTTGTTTGTTTGTTTGTTTGAACGCTAGGATCTCAGGAACTACCGGTTCGATTTCAATACTTCTTTTACAGTTTGATAGTCCATTTATTGAGGATGGCTATAGGCTATATAACATCACGCTAAGACGAATAGGAGCGGAGCAGCAATGAAGAATGTTTCGAAAACGGGGAATTATTTTTACCGTCTGAGAGCTTTCGAGGCGTACGCTGCCTAAATGGTTAATGTTACATAAAAATTCTACATTACAAAATTGTTTCTCTTAAAAAGTTCTAAAAAAAGTCCGCGACAGCATAATATGTCTATCTTTTAAGGTTCGCTCACAATAACCTAATTTGTCTTTCTTTTAAGGTTAGCTCACAATATTATCAAACTGAAGAGTTTGTTTGTGCTAGGATCTCAGAAACTACTGGTTGCATTACATAATAATTTCACAATTTTATAGTCCATTTATTGGGAATGGCTATTGACTATATTACATCACGCTAAGACAAATAGGAGCGGAGCAGCCATGAATAATGTTTTAAGAACGGGGAAAATTTCTTTCTTTTGAGAGCTTTCATTGCGTACGTAGCCTAAATGGTTAAAGTTACGTAAAAAATATGTACTACAAAAATTTTCCTCTTAAAAAGTTACAAAAAAAGTCCTGAACAGCATATGCCTATCTTTTAAGGTTCACTTACAATAACCTTCCTCTTAACCTTTACATCGGGAGTAAACGTTTTCTGCAGCAGAAGCCAGTCAACTGAAAGATAATACCGACCAAGTGCGAGTCGGACTCGAACACGATGAGTTCCGTACCAAAAAACGGACAAAAATAAATGCGACAGATAACATTATATCACTTCAACAAAGTTGTGTGGGTCAACTCTAATGGTAATGAATATAAGCGACGCGAACGGGAAAAATATATCACTTTAAATATTAATACCTACCACACCTCTCTAATAAATATAAGACACGGGACGGGAGTAAATGCGACCGGATTATATTACCTACTTAAATATTAATACTGTGTGTCTTTCTCACTCTCATGTGACGCAAACGAAGTTGCGCGGGTCAGCTAGTATTACTATAAATATCGACATCGACATGTATTATTATTTTTAGTTTAGGTTTCTCATTATACTGTAAAGTTACTATTTCACTTCGTACTATTATTATGAACACAGTATTTTTCACACACTCACACACAGATACCTTTCCACACACCTACATACAGTTTTCATGCGTCGGCAACCTTTTGGAATCCGAAAAGCAAAAAATGTCATGGCATGTCATAGGCAGATGGTAGGTTACCGTGTGGTTTTTGAGGATTTCTACACGTAATAAAAGCAGGGTGATTACATTAGATTAAAACCCTGGAGTGTTCCTTCTTGTCACTATTGTTAGGTCACAGGCCAGGCGCTGCCTGCAAGAGGCTCGACTCTCGAATTAACCCCTAAAACTTGCCACTCCACTCCATATCAAAAGACGAGCGCTATATCCACGACACCGTCCTCGCAGTGAACGGCACATTGTCTCAGGCTCAATGCCGTTTTAACACCAGCTGTGTGAGGTGGTATGTCGGTCCACCGTGCCACGTGGCGTTCTTTTCTACCCAGGACCTCAGACCTCAGAGTCTCACTTTTTTTTTTATACTACTTAGGTGGCAGACAAGCTTACGGCCCACCGGAAGGTTGGTAACCGTAGCCCATAGACGTTTGAAACACCAGAGGCGCTACACACGCGCTGCCGACCCGGCGCAGGTTGTGACGACCCACAGTTGAAATTTTTCAAGCCGCCCGTAAGGCCTTCAACTTGGCTTAACGACTGTCATTTTACTGACAACCGGGACCAACGGCGAAGCACAGAAACGCTCGTATATAAATGTCACAAAGTGGTCCACGTGGTGGTCACCCATCCATATTCGGCCATAGTAAATGTTGCTTACTGCAGTGATCGTTTACAGAACACTGAGTCCGCGGGGCCACGAGCGCTTCATACTTCACTTGGTGGAACTTGCTGCACATATAAAAAAAACCGGCCAATTGCGAGTCGAACTCGCCCATGAAGGGTTCCATAGCCGCAAGTAACATAATCTAATATAAAAGTTCTTGTAGTTCGTTGTAACTTTGATTGATGTTTTAACACGTTCACTGTGGTAGTGATTTTTATAGGCGAAAATTGCGGTTTATGACGTACTAAAAGAAAACTACTTACTTACTAGATCTCGTTCAAACCAATTTTCGTTGAAAGTTTTTATGCCAATGTACATCATATATTTTTTTCAGATTTGTCAATCTCTTAGTTTAGAAGTTAGAGGGGGGGGGGGGGCACATTTTCCACTTTGGAACTGTCTCTAGCGCAAACTGTTCAGTTTAGAAAAAAATGTTGTTAGAAACCTCAATAGCATTTTCAAAGACCTATCTATTGATCCTACCCCCAAAATTTACTGCTTTTTTTTCAAGTTTTATATAAAAATCTTAATGCGGTTTACAAAATACACCTATTTACCAAGTTTCAACAGCATAGGCCTTATAGTTTCGGGGAAAAGTTGCTCTTACATACGGACGGACAGACAGATAGACATGACGAAATTATAAGGGTTCCGTTTTTTAGCCATTTGGCTACGGAACCCTAAAAACGACACTTGTACTGTTCCACAATATTTATTCAT
This sequence comes from Miltochrista miniata, assembly GCA_933228765.1. Lineage (NCBI taxonomy): Eukaryota > Metazoa > Arthropoda > Insecta > Lepidoptera > Erebidae > Miltochrista > Miltochrista miniata. The sequence continues at coordinate 14,104,630 of OW121769.1, forward strand.
TACACCTGTTCGGCTTCGCCTTATGGCATTCTCAAATTTTATAAAAATGCGTACCTAATTGTTCGTTTTCACTTCACAGAAAGCAGAAACGTACACATACATTTGACCCCGTTTTACGCATGATAGGTCTAGGTCACTCCGTATTTTTAGGTTCATAACTGAGGGTTGTTTTGTCGCTACGGTTTTATAATTTTTTAATTAGATGGAAAGATAATAGAGTACAGAGTTGTTATTATCATTTTTGGAATAAAAAGACCGACCCTTTTATGCTTACATAACAAATCGCAGGACTGGCAATCCCCTACCTGAAATTTAGTTTAAGATACCTAAGTGTAAATATTTTGAAGATATTATTATACATCGCTATCTTACCTTACTACAGACTAAGAATCTAACCTTTCAAGGGAAACAAAACTTCACCCACTAGATTGTAATGAAATAGTTGTTACAGATCAAAACCTACCCTGTTAAGTTTTGATCTGTAACTACAATCAATGATTTCGAACTAAGTAAACATATTATTATATCTAAGTAAGAAAGAGAGTTGGTTTGGAAGAGAGTGTCGGTGTTAAAGTAAGGAAGGGCTTGCTACGATGGTTCGGGCATGTGGAGCGAATGGGAGATGAAAGAATGATAAAACAGATATACAACGCGAAAGTGAATGGACGTAGGAGTCGGGGAAGGCCACGACACATAACCACGACTAAATTAATCGTGTGTTAGTTGAAGGTGGTGTCAAGGGCCGAAGGAACCGACGTGCATGCATGAAAAGAAAATTGAAAGTTGAAGAAGCAAGTGAGGTGTGTATGGACCGTGCTGTGTGGCGCTCGGTTCTTTCTGCCTACCCTGCAAGGGATTTTGGCGTGAAGGTAGATAGATAGATATTATATCTAACCCAAATGAAGCTATATTGAAACGAAAACTGGTTACCGGAGCATTCAGACGTTTTGGAAGTTCTGGGGTATCCTTCCGATTGCTTACACGGGGCTCCCAACCGTAGGCTGTTGGGCATGATACGTGAGGCTTTTTAGTCGGTAGGAGTCCGACATAGAATCCATGGAGGATTCTCCCTCACGTAAAAAAAGCATACAGAATTCTCATTCTGACTAATCCTAATACCGTGTTGAAAGGGACAGGGACAAGCTGAGGCTGCCGGCATGTAGAAATCTTCAAGTGCATAACTGCAACTGCAACTATAAACTGGTTACTGAACTGTTTAGATCAGATTCTTCACAATGAAAAGAAAATTCCACAGCTATTTACAGATTTAATCCACATTGTTCAACGATCAAACAACAACAGACGCTCTCGCCATTTACCACGTGCCAAATAATGTCAAATATTTTTTTCTTGTGTAATAATATTAGTCTGTTTTTGTTTCAGATAAAATAAGAGAATCAAGACAAAATAGATGAAGATTTCTATTAAAAAATAAACTTAAATACGTAAAATATAATCATAATTACTATTGCTGACAATAAACCAGGCCAAATAAATTACTCAGTTATTTAAAAATATATTTACTAATAAAATAATGTTTTACATTTAAATACCGAACTCTAAAAAGTGACGTGAAATTTTTCGATATTTTATTAATCGATTTCAATTTTCAATAGATATTTTACTAAAGTTATTTTTCTCAATATGAGTATCGACTCTAATTCATCTGCCAAACGCTTTAACTTAGAAAGAGCCACAAATTTTATGAGGCAATTTAGAGATCCTGATTCGAGAGAGCTGAAGAAACTATCTGCCAATCAGTTCATGGAAGTTTGGAGCCATTACGATAGAGATGGTAAGTTTTAAATACCATATTATTAAACTAGCTGTATCCTCTGACTTAGTATAAGAGTACATACTTCACTCCAGTGTAACCCATTTTCTGTCTGTCGTCTAAGTTTTAGATTTTTTTAGTAGTTTTGGTTAAACTCGTATATTTATGCATGAGCACAGCATTAATAAGAGTTACGAAACCGTTTGTTAACCAAGACTGTTGATGTTTTATTTAGTACCTTATGAAGGTATCAATTCAATAAACAGCACAAAATATAAACCACTGCTTCCTATAAGTCACAAGGTCACTGTTCAACTACGACATCTGATCTCGTAAAAAACAAAGCAGGTAGCGTAAATCGCGGTTGTTGGGGATATGCACGCTCTTTCTCTCACTTATTATTATATGTTTCAAGATTATGACAGAGAAGTTTGCCGCACTGCGCCTAACACGCCGCCAAGCAACTGTTTCAGTTGCAGAAAGTTTGTCCTCAGAGCGGCCATAAGAACTGTCCTTCTATTTACATCTGAATTGTAAGGGAGGAATGACGAACTAACAACGTGGAATTTTGGATGTTGGATAGGAAAATTACCTGAACCCTCCAGATTGTTAATGTTCAGGTATAGGTACAGGTAATTTTCCTATCCAACGTCCAAAATTCCTTTCCTGAGGAGTTCGGTTCGTCATTCCTGTCTACAATTCAGAAATAGAAGGACAGTCCTTATGGCCGGCTTGACGAATCAAGGGTGTGAGGCGGGTTCCTCTCCCTCCCCTCCTTTATTATCATTTTAAGATGGGTTTCCGCCATGTAACGCCTGATTCCATTAGTTATTCGTTGGTTCATTCGTCACACCGCTCGTTATTATTGTTTTTTTTTTCATTAGTCAGTTCTTCGCGTAGGTAAGGTTCAATAGGCGCTTATCTCCATATACGACGATTAGATTTGGAAATGTGTTCTCCGACAGCGTTTGCGTTTTATATATGGAATGCAGCTCTTTAATAGTCATAAAAAGTGTTAAAGAGGAGTCATTATAGGCGGGGCTCCCAACCGTAGGCTGTTGGGCGTTACGTGAGGTTTTTTAGTTGGTAGGAATCCGGCATAGCATCCATGAAGGATTTTTCCTCACGTTAAAAAAAAGTGGTCATTATAATGTGTGTAATGTTATATTGCAATCGTCTATAGAATACGCTACCAAGTGTTTCTAACCCTCTATGTATAGTGTTTAAGTAATTCAGGGAATATAAAGTTCTCAGTAATTAATTAATTTATTATTAAAAAGATCTGCTAAGAGTCAAGAACTTTATTAATTAAAAAGTTCTAGACTAAGTTATTACATAATTGTTTAATATTCACCGCTGGGCGATGTTTAAACATGAAAACAGCTTTAGCTCCATCATAATTATTCTATAAATTACGAGTATAATAAATAAATGTCGAGGACCGTTTTACACAGAGCGTTTGTGCTATAAGATCTAGAATTACAAAAAACTGGCCAAGTGCGAGTTGGACTCGCCCATAAAGCGTTTCGTAGCAGCCAGTAACATATAAGATTTTTTATCACGTTCGCAGTGGTAGTGATTTTTCTAACCGAAAATTGCGGTTTATGACGTATTAAAAAAAAGCTACCAGCTCTCGTTCAAACCAATTTTCGTTGGTAGTTTTTATGGAAATGTACATCATATATTTTTTTTAGATTTATCATTCTCTTAGTTTAGAAGTTAGAGGGGGGGGGGGGGGACACATTTTTTCACTTTGGAAGTGTCTCTTGCGCAAACTATTCACTTAGAAAAAATGATTTTAGAAACCTCAATAGTATTTTTTTTTTATACTACTTAGGTGACAGACAAGCTTACGGCCCACCGGAAGGTTGGTAACCGTAGTCTATAGAAGTTTGCAACACCAGAGGCCTTACACACTCGCTGCCGACCCGGGTGCAGGCTGTGACGACCCACAGTTGAATTTTTTTTTTTTATATATTTTTACAGACCTATCTATAGATACCCCACACGTATGGGTTTGATGAAAAAAACTATTCTGAGTTTCAGTTCTGAGTATGGGGATCCCCAAAATTTACTGCTTTTTTTTCTAGTTTTATATAAGAATCTTAATGCGGTTCACAGACTACATCTATTTACCAAGTTTCAATAGCATAGGCCTTATAGTTTCGGTGAAAAGTGGCTGTGACACACGGACGGACGGACAGACGGACAGACAGACAGACAAACAGACAGACATGACGAATCTATACGGGTTCCGTTTTTGCCATTTGGCTACGAAACCCTAAAAACGTGCTTTATACTACTATAATAATAATATAATAATAATAATATATTTAATTTCAAGTCACAAAACTCATTTTGTTAGTAACAGTATTTTGCTTAGCCTATGTTAGTAAACACTGTAAACAGAGTAATTTTTACACTATCAGTGCAACGCGCAAACCTGCGAGCCAACATGTTCGCCCGTACCGACAGCGCCCTACGCTCCCGCTCAACATCCTCATCATCTTTGAGATCAGCCGTTAAAATATGTCCTAGGTATTTAAATTTGCGTACTCTTTGTAACTGACACGCATTCAACAAGACCGCCGGGAGCTGTTCTACTGCTAGTCGATATCGAATTTTGTATGTTTGTTTTTATGAAACAGTTTTGAAAAACTTCTTATTTGGAGATCGTCAGAATCGTTACCAAAATCTGTGAAATCTTTAGTACCGAACTCAATTTTTTCAGTTGAAATTTCAATCTATTTACATTATACAATAGACAGACCGTTTTAATTACCACTGAGATATTCTGATAAATTTTATTACTGTCTTATTCAGATAATAAAACTTTGAACAACATGGTACAGCACTTAGCTAGAGACGAATAGTTTGAACATCTTTGAAAAATATCGATATCTCTATCACAACTCTACAACACTATTTGTCAAAGTTTGTGAAATGAACATGAAGAAAATTAAGAAGAGGCCGTAAAATAAATCGCACCTTGATTTCGAAACCGTTACTAAACGAAATTTTTACGAAATTGAGTTAATAACGCCATCTTTTTTAAATCGTCAGGAACTACCGAAGAATTTGACAGTTTATTTAATACCTATATATTACGGTAGATAGCTCTAAACTAAAACGTTACTAAACGAAAATTTTAAACAAACGCTAATGACATAACCGTTATTAAACCAGTTGTCACCGGTCATTTGAGGAGTCGACGTACAAGTTTATAATAAAAGTGTAACTATTGATATCAGAACGGTTGACTTCCTCGTTAAGCTATATTATTTACTTATTTTTATTCTATAAAGTGTGTTTTTTTGTTTAGTCACAGTTTTTAACTTAAAATGTGTATTTTATTTTTTTCAAATTTAAAACGAAAACCGTTACCTTTTGTAAAATCCTTATAATAAAGATTCTAGATAAAAGTATGACAAATATTTAGTTTCAAATTGTGATTATTGGTTTAGTATAGTTCTTGACTAACTTGATTCTCATGTTTACGGTTAGGATTATTACAATAAGTATATAAACAGTGGTAGTATTATTACAATTAGCATACAAATAATAAGTATAAAACAAATACAAAAGATTTATAGATGACTTTTTAGTTTCATATTGTGTTATATTATTTTTACTTAGCTAGAGCCCCGGGTAAGCCCTCGGAAGGCCACCACTGCGGCCTCGCCCAAGGGGCGGTTCGGGTGCTATCCCGCGTCTTTGGGGGGTTTCGGGTGTGATCCCGCTTCTAAGGGGCGGTGTGCGGGAATCCTTCACGTCACGCTGCCGTCATGGGCCTGCTTCTGTTAGGACGGGGAGTAGCCCTCTCACCGTCCTCAGGCCCCAAGTCATTGAGGCCGATAGTCTTCGGTGAAGACACAACGACGGCGCCCAGGCCGCCGACTGCGGAACTCGAGTGGGAGAGTTCTCTCGCGTTCCCGCCCCGCCGCCTCTTTCACGAGCATGACCTGCTCGCAGAAAGAGGCGGCGCAATCCCACTTACTCCCGCTGAAGATCATGGCTCGCATTATGGTGCGAGGACCTGGTGCTGTTGCGCCCACGCAGTGCACTCCACCAGCGTGTGGAGCGCTGTGTCATCGCTGCGATCCTCGCAGTGCTGACACTCGGCTGTGGTTTCCTGGTGTCTTCTCCACCGATACATACCGAAATTACCGTGCCCGGCAAGCATCTGTGACAACCAGTAGGAGTAGCAGTAGAGCACCGTGTCTCCTCTCTAGCCACTCTTCCATGATTGTCTGACGGCCGCAATTGTGACGAATTCGCCCTTTGGTTGCTCGAGTCGCACCTTCCATGTCTCCACGGTTTGGAGGAGCTGGGACCGCTGGGGCTTGGTTTCTCGAGACGCAAGCCTATGGCTCTCTCACTCGCCCGGTGAAACGCGTACAGTGCGCGCGCGTTATCTGCTGTACGGAGTAACTTCGATCTATTCGACTCGTTGTTTTTGTTTATTGTTGATAAAGTTTAGTGTTCATTATGGAAGAAAATAATAATGAAGAGGACGACTCCAGTGACTCAGAATTTCTTAATATGTGCCGACAAGGCCTTGAACAACGTGAGCGGTCAATAATAAACAAAGCGTCAACCGAAAAAAATGGTGAATCTGGATTATGTAGTGTAGAAAAAAGAAAGGAAAGAGAAGATGATTGCAGCACAGAAGATGACTTTATTACTGTTGAAAGAAGGAGACCAAAGCGACTGATTCGAGGTAAATCTTCGGAAATTATAAATTCCGAGAGTGTAGGTGAATATAAAAATGATAAACAACCAGAAAATACGAATTATGAGGTATGTGTCACATCTACAGAAAGTTTGCCAAAACAAATGGCCTTAGCAAAGTTGCTAAGGTCTGAAAATATTTGTGGTATTACTAGAATTAAATACAAAAGTTTGAATAAGGTACTGATTCAATTTCAAAGTGAAAATTATGCGAGTAAATTATTGGAATGTCAAAAACTTACAGATTTGGGCTTCCGATGCCAAAAAATTAATGAGATGTCATTATCTTATGGAATCGTAAAAGGTGTTGACATAGAACTATGCGAGAAAGATTTACAGGATATTATAAACTGCGAAATAGACATTATTTCAATTAAGCGGTTAAAACGTTTGAATGCTGAGGGCAAATGGGTAGATAGCGAATCTATTCGGATTTGTTTTAAAAGCAATACATTACCACGACATGTATATGCGTATGAATGCCGTTTTAGAGTTGAAGCCTATACTTTCCCCGTGACTCAGTGTTCAGGCTGCTGGCAGTTTGGACATATTTTTAGGTTTTGCCCTACTAAGAAGAAACTTTGTCCTAAATGCGGAGGTAACCACGAAAATTGTGATGAAATGAATGTCAGGTGTTTGAATTACAAGGGAGCACATATCGTATTAGATAAGAAGTGTCCTTTTTATTTAAAAGAAAGACAGATTAGATTAGTTATGAGTGAAAAACAAATACCGTATAGAAAAGCACTTCAAATAGTTCTTGAACGACAAGGAGCGATAAATCATGGTTTAAAAAATACAAATGATTTTAAGCCCAAAGATAGTAAGAAATAACCAATCTTACAGTAGCACGGTTGCTGGTACAGTGATATGCCAGGAACCAACCTCAATACAGTCCGAATCAACGGCGTCGAAAGAGAAATGTAACGACACAACTGATATTTTACAAGATCCTTGTAGTACTCGAGCCAACAAGAAAAAAAGAAGTGAAATTATTCAGGTATTTTCGGAACAAATGGAAGAAGAAAACTTTAATGAACCTCAAATTGAAGACAAAAGCAAGGGTATGAGAAATGAACAATTAAGGTATAAGTTTGAATTTAAAAAATTGTTGCTTAAATTAAAATGTATTTTTATGTCTGAGAATGAAATGAAAGATAAGAATCAAGAAAATATACACATAGCTATTGTGAGTGAGACATGGTTGGACAGTGAAACTTACCTTTCCGTTAGAGGATACAATGTATATAGGCATGATAGAAGCGATTCTTATGGGGGGATTTCAACAATGGTGCATAGGTCCATTCAGTCGTATTTAGTACCCGTAAATTGTGCAAATATTGGAATAGAAGTAGTGTGCGTTAGATTAGTAAATTGCAAACACATAGAACAAGTAGTAGGTATCTACTGTCCTTCTTCTATACACACTCAACAGTCTGATTGGGATAGTATTTTTGCAACATTTTCTAAATCTACTATCTTGGCTGGCGATTTTAATGGACACCACACAAATTGGTCTGTCAAAACTAATACTAGAGGCACGCAAATAATGGATTCAGCTTTAGATAATTCTTATATATACCTTAACAACGGGTTACCCACACGAATAAAGTTGGTCAGCGGTAATCTTCAAAAGAGTTCACCGGATATTACCTTTGTCTCATCCGATATAGCGATATACTTTGATTGGCAAGTATTTAATGAAAACCTTGGCAGTGACCACATGATAGTTAAGATATCAACCAGTATTACAAATAGTTACTATACAAAAAAAAAAAGGAATTATAAAAGAGCTAATTGGATTGAATATCGAGAATCGTTACTAAATAATTTCAATATTAATGATAATAATAACTCACAAGAAATGTATAACAGTTTCCTAAATACAATTAACAACGCGGCTGATAAGACCATTCCTTTTATAAAATATTGTAATAAACCCAATACCAAATTTAAGCCAAAACCTTACTGGACCCCAGAGTTGTCAAAGATTGTAGCGCAACGCAGATTGGCGCTTACCAAGTTTCGCCGCAATCCTACCCCAGAAAACTTAAATTTGTTAAACCAAAAAACGCGAGAAGCTCACAAATTAATTAGTAAAGCAAAATCTTTAAATTGGCAATCCTTTTGTGATTCTATAGATCATGAAACTTCCGCTCCAGAGATGTGGCGACGTATGAAATGGATTAAGGGTTTCAGAACGACAAAAATTCACCCATCCCCTGATAAACAAAAACATTTATTAGAATCTCTCACGCCCGATTACGTACAGAATGTAATGCCTAAATTCGTGTCACGAAATGCCGGTTTGGAACAGAATTTTAGTTTTCAGGAACTTCAAAATTGCCTTAAGAAAAAGGACTCCGCACCAGGCGAGGATGGAATTTCATACTCCATGATTTATTATCTCCCCAATGAGGCTAAATTATTTTTACTAAAACTATACAATAATGTTCTAAACACCGGTGTTGTCCCACATCAGTGGAGAAAGGTTCGAGTTATCCCTATACCTAAATTTAATAATAATTCCCCGGAGGTTAAACTTAGACCTATATCCCTAATTTCTTGTCTATGCAAAACTTTTCATTTAATGTTGTACAAACGATTGGAGTGGTACGCAGAGCGAAAGAATATTTTTTCACCGAATATGGTCGGTTTTAGGAAAGCGCATTCCTGTTTAGATGCTTCTTTAATCCTTACCAATTATTTACCTGACCATTGGGAATTAGTGCCGAAGTTTAAAAAAGCCTGTTATGTTGACTGGGTTTCACATTTCAACCATAAATCCATAGATAAAGGTATCTGGTATAGGACTATTCAGGCAACGCCTCCTCGGATTGCATGGTTTGATAGTGCTGATTTGAGTAGACATTATATAAAACTAGCTCTAAGAATTAGATCCGGCCACTATCCATCAGCAAAATTTGCATTTCTGATGAAGAAAAGTGACTCGCCTAACTGTCCTGTTTGCCATAAAATTGAAGATGTACAGCATTTGCTGATGGAGTGTGACCGGAATAAGGCGGAGCGCGAGGCGCTGCTTAGGCAACTAAAATTAAATTCACTTAATGTTGGTTTGATACAAAGTATAATGAGTCACCCATGTTCAGAAACAGCACAAAAATTGTGCCACTTGATAACAATAGTTCAGCAATGATGTATCATAGTGAGTGTACTAACTAGATCTAAACTTTAGTATAAGACTATGCTGTGTGTATTAAGATTCAAGGTACGACGGGGTTGACATATCCATGTGGATCAAAACCCCAAAATAAAAAAGATTAAAAAAAAAAAAAAAAAAAAAAGGCCTATGGCTCCACTCCAGCGCCTCCTTGCGCCATTGAAATAGTGACGCAAGGGCTCTCGCTTCCAGGTCCCATGGAGGGGTTCCGGCTAGGAGACATGCCGCTTCACAGGAGATCGAGCGGTATCCCCTTATCACCCTGACGGCCATCGCCCTCTGCGGGCTCAGCAATCTAGCCACGTTGCTGACCGTCAGGGTCTCCGCCCATCCGGGGGCCCCTAGGGCCATACTTCGCACGATCCCCAGGTACAGTCTCCTTGTAGGGGGCGTAGGGTCCCCTGATGTTGGGCATCAATGCCACCATAAGTTTTGGGACCAAACTTCGAAAGTGATGTCCGATTTTCCACCGGCCATTGAGTACGAGCCCCAGATACTTCAAAGAGGACTCGATGCTGATGCTGACGCCCCCTACCTGTAGGCTGGATCCCGCAGGTGGTCCCATCTGAATAGGAATTAGTTTTCTGTTGATATTATTATTCAAAATAAGTAAATACGGTGACTGTAAGCTTCAATTAAATGATAATTATTAAAAAAAGAATAAAGAGTTATTTGCCATTTATAATTGTGTACTTCATACGTTCGTTTAATAAATAGTGATTTTAACTATTACCTATTATTTTATCCGTGTCTTTAAATATATTTCACACTCATTATTCTGTCATTTAAAATAGCTAGAATTTTATTTTTTACATAGTAACATTAAATTCATTCTAACATTACAATATTCAATGATAATTGAAAAAAAGTTATTGCAAAAGTGTTACTATAAAAATTAAAATTATTATAAATCAGTAATTATTTAAATTATCTAATTATGTGCCTTCACATCTTGAAAAGGAACTAATAATTTAATAAGTAATCTAAGACATACCTCATAAAAGTTCATAAGTTTTTCATTATGAGGTATTTAATAGGCCAAAAATCTTAAATTGCTTCTCCTGTAAAATTTAGTTATTTTGTTTAGTAACGGTTTCGAAATGAAGGTGCGAAATATTAAGAAAAAAAGTTTGTGAAATGTTTTTAAATGAAATTCCCTATTGTTATCTTGGAGGTATCCTTTCGAGGGCTTACCCCGGACTCCTAACCGTAGGCTGTTAGGTAGAATACGTGTGGTTTTTAATCGGAAGGAGTCCGACATAGCATCCATGTAGGTTTTTCCTCACTTTGAAAAAAAGGTAGGGTAGATGTAGGCAATGGGAGACAGTTGGCAATGGTGATCACCTTAAAATAACAAAAACCGAATACCTGATAATGTACTTATACGCTAGTATTGCGTCATCTTCGTTCACGACCGGCGACTGGTTTAGTTCGCGCGACTCATTCGCGGGTGGCAGGCGTGTGAAGTTTTCGCGCCATTTTCATCTAATTTTTCGACTTGGTAAGTACAAAGGTAAGTCACAAAATAATAAGTATTTTTTTCTGTACTTCTAATATGTAATAGTCGTAACATTTTAGCTTGCAATACAGCAGCCATTTCCTTATTTTAACTTAAAATTTCTTGTCATGTTTATTTTTTCCATCTCATTGCCCATGTAGGTAATTGGAGTCGGGTGATCCTAATTGCATACATAGTGATCCCTATTGCCTACATTAACTAATTTTGGTAAATAGTGTTATTGTTTGTTTGTAGATGCCAAAAATTCGTGCTAGGAAGACAACTAAAGCTGAGTGGACTTTAGACCACCTGGAAAATGCTGTAAAGCTGATTAAAGAACAAAATTTTTCATTAAGGAAAGCTGCCAAGATGATGTACATTCCATTTGCCAGTCTTAACAAGAGGTACAAGAAAAATATAATTAAGGCACCTCGTGTCGTCTCGTCTTACAAAGAATAACACCTTAATATGATGTTGCTTCATTGGTCAAAAAAGCATTTTCTCTTGTTGCCTCCATGAGCAAAGGCGAAGCTGGATTTAGAGCAACGGGCATATTTCCTATAAATCCCAATGTTTTTTTCAGATGAAGTCTTTCTGCCAGCTGAAGTCCATCAGTTAGAACCAATTGTTGTTCAAGATGTTGCTGACTCTATTTTAGAATCGACTTCTGCTGTTGCTGATGACTCCGTACCACCCGTACCAGCTACTATTGAGCTAGATCCGAATAGTCCTATTCCGAGCACATCCACATTTTGTCTTACTACCTACTTCTGAACCAACGACTGACATGACACCTAATCCTTCTATTCAAAATTTCATTCAGATGCCTAAGAAAATAACTGTTGCCAAGATTAACCGATCGAGAAAAAAACAGCACGCAACTGTTTTGACATCTACACCGCTCAATGACGCCCTAGTCGATAAAGAAAATAAAAGGAAGGAAAAAACTGTGAAAAATAAAGGAAAAGGAGTAGGAAAGAAAAGCAATCCACAAATGATCAGTCGTGAGAAGGTTAAGAAGAAAATTCTACAGGACTCTAATGACACTTCGATGTCAGATGTAAATACGGACGAGTTATGTCAGGATGACGAAAATGATGATGCAGAAGATGCAGGTAACTTGTGTCTTGTATGTGGTGAATTCGGGCGAGACAACGAGACATGGTATCGGTGCACTTCTTGTGGGCTCTGGGTTTATGCCGACTGTTCTGGATGGGATTCCGCGCACCATTATGTATGCGATATGTGTTGATCACCATTGCCCACATACTAATCACCATTGCCAACCGATGTTGACAATGGTGATCAAACTTATATTTTTTAATTTGATGATTGTACCAAAATGAGTAAACTTATATGATAAAAGTTGATCTCAGTTGATAGTTAAGAAAGTGAAGTTTATAATTAGAATAAAACAATAAATCGTTGATTGATAACCACGTTTTCATTTCAGTTTTTGCTTAAGTGATTTTTTAGTGATTACCTACATCTCCCCTACCTATTGTTTAACTTTTCTTTTACATTGTTTCAGCTTTTCTACAGTATTTTAAAATCTTTCCATTCACTATTTTCGATCATGAACCTCTAATACGAGTATTTAGTACTTATAGAAAACATGTAGATTAAGCGAGATGAATGAGCTAGAAATACCTGCCTACTAAAGTTCAAGGTAGCTCACTGATATAAGATCTTATTTTGTTGAAAGTGATAGGTACCTACCACTTGACGAAAATCCGCTGTGAAGGGTCTGATTTTCAGCATCTCATCAAAACTCAAGCGGTCCTTTTACTTTACTTACCTATTGAAGTATATTCCAAACGACCTCGTCTCGGATTCGCGAAAGCTTTTCCCTTAAGTCTGAATACATTCAAACCGATACAAAGGATTTATCTACGTTGTTATTAATCAGTGAAATGCGTGGGTAAATTCGTTTTAGAATTCAATCAAATATAACTATACCAATTTTCGCCATACCAAAAAAGCATTTTCGCAAAACAATCCATTGTGTAAAGAAGGAAAACTTGAAATGAGACCCGGCTGGGAGTAAAATTGACAACAACAACAATACAAACATAATTTGAAAAATTTTAACTGCGGGTCGTCACGACCTGCGCCTGTCCATTGTATACGTGTTACATAAAATTATAAGGTGAAGTGTCGGCGTATACTTCGCCTCTGTCTACCCCTTGAGGGATAAAGACGTAACTATTATAATTATTCTTTATTTGCATGAAATATGGTACAACATGATGGTCAAATTATTTCGAGGCAGATACATATTTCATCTTACTACAAAGGCATGCAAAAATTAATTACAATTTTATTTATCCATAAATATATCATAATTAGGTATGTCAAAATTTCGGAATAAAATAAGTAGAAAACATGTCAAATTAAAACCTTAACAAAAATTAAAGAGATAAAATAAACAGTCAATTAACAAAAGAAAATAAAACATTTAAAATAAAATAATGTCCAAGAAAGAAATAACATTTAACAATAATTCATTCAATTCATTAGGTACTAAATTCATTACACAATTCATTAAAAAAAAAAGTTACTAACGAAGTGGCAGTTCTTCCTACGGTCCTGAACAAAAATACTGTACCTGCTACCGTAGCTATAGCCTGTTCGCCCTAAGTTTACGGTGGCGTAGAGGTGTTTTATGGGAGGCGACCGGCAAACTTATAGCGAACGGATAGTAAATGGATATTTGCAATACCAGTGGTTTGTCCCCCGCGCCGATAGATACCTCCTATTGAAATGTTCTAAGTCGCTTTAGACGACCAACATGTTACTAGCTGACAACCGGCTGCGTATCTTTTTGACATAACATAAATGCTCACGAATTGAAATACTACATTACAGATAGTCTCCCAATTATAAACACTTATCATCGGTAAGAGAGTCATCCATCTCAAGAACGACATCCTAAGGTAGTGCAAAGGTTGGCATCCTTTTTAGGGTTTCGTAGCCAAATGGCAAAATCGAAACCCTTATAGATTCGTCATGTCTGTCTGTCTGTCTGTCTGTCCGTCTGTCTGTCCGTCCGTGTGTCACAGCCACTTTTCTCCGAAACTATAAGGTCTATGCTATTGAAACTTCGTAGCTAGATGTATTCTGTGAACCGCATTAAGATTCTTATATAAAACTAGAAAAAAAGCAGTAAATTTTGGGGGTAAATACTCAGAACTGAAACTCTAATTTTTTTTTTCATCAAACCCATACGTGCGGGGGTATCTATAGATAGGTCTTCAAAAATGCTATGCAGGTTTCTAAGTTTGAACGAGATAGAGCTGGTAGTTTTCTTTTAATACGTCATAAACCGCAATTTCCGGTTAGTGAAATCACTACCACTGCGAACGTGTTAAAACATCAATCAAAGTTACAACGAACTATAAGAACTTTTATATTATCTTACTTGCTGCTACGAAACCCTTCATGGGCGAGTCCAACTCGCACTTGGCCGGTTTTATTTACTTTAACATTTTTGTACATTCTCATACAACATCATCTAGTACAAAATGAAGCTAATTTAAGCTTGTGTTATGGAATCTTATGCTTATATATTTTTAAATACATTCATATATTATTATAAATAAATTACTCCCAGACACAAAACAAATCAATGTGGACAAATCAAAAGAAATATGTTCAATTGAACTCACGACCTCCCAATCCGTAGTCAAGTACCTACACTAACTGGACCACGAAGCCAGTCGTTTTATATCCTGAGGAGTACTAGCTGCCAACTCTGGCAATATCCATACGCGATATTTGGCGGTAAATTTCTTTTCACATTTGCCGAATAGATACTTACTCACCAAAAATAAAAAATACCTTCGGTGAAGAAAAAAGAATTCTAAATGTGCCACTGGAAATTGTGGAGCTCGTATAAAAGGGATGTAATTTAGAATAATGACGATGAATTTGGGTTAGCCAATTTCTTAGACGGTAGATAACGCAAGCCATGAAACAAGCGATTTAAAATAAACTAGGGTACTGCCAGACAGAGAGCGGTCAGGCGTTCAAGCGTTGGACGTTGGTTGATCGACGCAGTCAGATTGTCTCCTATGTATCTATCATATATGTATCAGGTTTCAATCCCGAGTCTAAACAAAATTTGGTGATTCACAAATGTTTGTTCCGGAGTTTGGGAGCTTTCTGTATTTAATAATGTGTGTAGGTACTAGTATTTGGAAATACATTATGTTTATCAGTTGTCTAGATCCCACAGCTTATATAGCTTAATTTGAACTAGATGCTGTTGTGCAAGAGTATTCCATAAGTATTTATTAATGAAATAGGTAATGTATTTAATTTATTTAATACCAAACACAGTAAGTATATTCCATAATACTCGTATTAAAATCAATATTTTTTATACTTACCTTTTTTCTCTATCACTACACTATACTTATACGATCAAAACACCTATATATGTTGTTCCCTCATTAATCGTCATGCTCTGCTGAGCAATTTGGATATCAAGATGTACGCAAACAAATATAATTATATAGACTTTGACCGGGTCTGGCACCGTGATCTTCTTACGAAATTGCCCTCCTATGAACTGCCCGAGAGTTTTTGCGGATGAGTGTCCAGCTTACTGGCCGGTAGAAGAATCAGGGCCGTCGTTGACGGCAGCCGTTCTGACTGCATGGCCATAAACGCTGGAGTACCACAAGGCTCAGTGTTGTCTCCCACTTTGTTTCTATCTATGGAGTACTGCTGTCACCACTGGGCGGGGGCCCAGAGGTGACAGCAGTACTCCATATGCAGCCGCACCTGCACACCTGAATACCAGCTCCGTCCATTTGACTCGGTGCAAAGGCGAGCTATGAGAGTTGACAACGATCCCATACTTGCAGGTGGTGTGGAACCTCTTAGTGATAGGAGAGACTTTGCCTCTCTGTGTGTGTTCTACCGCCTGTACAACGGTTTGTGCTCTGAGGAATTGTTTGATATGATGCCTACTGCTACATTCTATCATTGTACCGCTCGCCACAGACAGGGTGTTCATCCTCACATGTAGCGTCCTGAGGTCTCGAGCACGGTGACATCCGATATAGGCTTTCTTTCGCATACGCTTAGATTGTGGAATGACCTCCCTGCCTCGGTTTCCGCAAACGCCTACAGCATGGGGTTCTTCCAAAGGGGACTTAAAATGTTTTTACAATGTCGGCAGCACGATTGTGGCGCCTCTGGTGTTGCAAGCCTCCATAGGCTGCGATGACCACCGGTACGTCTGGTGGGGCCGTATGGTTGTCTGCCTCTTTAGTGGTATATAAAAAAAAACATTAATGCATTTTCTGCTGAATTTATTCTAGTTGAATAAAAAGATAGGGACTCGCTATTTTTATGGCCCACGATAACTGTGAATGTAAATTTGACTCGAACTCTCCCTTAATCGTTTGGGATCTCAGACGCTGATGTTATCAAAAACGATGTACTTATACAAACCTATAACAACGGATTTGCTAGCAAATTATATTTGAAGCGCTCGTAACCCTACTCTGTAAACGATAACTGCGATTATTAGACTCCACTCCAGTGTCTCCGTGTTTTGAAACGCAGCGCAGGTTAAGCAGTTGATAATTAAATAATTGCATGTGCATTTTTGTTTTGTTTTCATTCTTTGTCTTATAACTATACCTACCTAATCGATGTTTTTATGATTTAAATGTTGAAGCTTGTAATTAGCAATCTTATGATTTTATTGTAACACTCATTTATTTAATAGTCTGTAAGCTTTCTTTGATATTAATAAAAAAATAATAATAATAATAATGGAATCAGGCGTTACATGGCGAAATTCCATCTTAAAACGATAATAAAGGAGGGTATGGAGAGGAACCCACCTGACACCCTCGATTCGTCAATCCTAATGTACAACAGTTAAGGATAACCACAACAAATTGTAAAAGAGGAATGACGAACCGAATTCTTCAGGAAAGGAATTTGGGATGTTAGATAGGAAAATTATCTTTACCCTCCAGATTGTTGATAATGAGCTTCGACCAAGTTGTAGTATAGACCGGCCCATCTGTTCACGACAGTGCATAAATACCTAATCTTTAATGTGTGTCGTCGTCGATAGATGGCACTGTGCTTGTAATGTAAGTCGCACTATGGTTTGGTTTCACTATGTTTACTATAATGTAAATAATGTAACGTTAGTTTCGGTCGTGATCGATAGATGGCACCACCAGCGAATTAAATCGCGTTATAGTTTGTAAGCATCTGTATAATAATGTAAGTGATTTTTTTTTCTTTGTTGAACGCTTGTCCAATACTATCATTTTGAGAGTTTATTATATTCAATAGTATCTGCACATAGTAGTTTCATTTGAGGACCTGTCGAAGGTGTACATGGTCCATCAGAGCCGGTTGTATTGGCTTTGTGTGTGGTAGTGGTTACTAATTACCACACCGTTGTCGTCACCACTGGGCAGTGGATCGCTGTCCAGATCAAACCCCACAGCAGGAAGCTGGTTGGAACAAGAAGCAGCTGCGTTGCGGCGGTACGAGCAGCAGGTGGCGCTGGTGTCGGCTGCTGATCAATTCAATTGTGTTGGCGAGGAGTGGTATATGGAGTCATAGTGAAGTGTGGTTTGTGAAGTTTAAAACCGTGAGTACTTTGCCTATTTTACAAGTTTATTTCTTCAATCAAGAATCTGCAAATTAATCAAGACATTTTGAACTTTATTATCATTAGTTTATAAACTTAGTAAATTTCAAACTTTTCATAGACTTAGTGCAAATTTCTGTTAAATTCAATTAGTTCATGCATGTTTAGTAATAGGACTTAGAATAGTTAAGGAAAAAAGGTTGATACGGGGAACCTATGCCCGATTTTACATAGAAATTAAGTGCATTAAAAAGACTTGTAAAATTTTTAATAGTTTTCAACACTTGCAAAATTTTGAGTAAATTTATCAACTTAGCTTTCCAAGGTAATAACACTTGTTAGATTTAAGTAATTTCCAACACTTAGAATTCTCGTAGCAATTGAGACTCGTGATTTGTACAACTTAGCTTATTAACTATAAGTAATCTAATTTAATAAAATATGGAAGCTCTGTATAAACTTCAAAGCGACAAAAAATCGCTTATAGAAAAGGCGCAAGTTAATTTTAAAAAGTCTCCCAAAGAGAGACTCACTAAAAGTTATATTGAGACTAGGTTGGAAGCACTTGAGGCAGCTTGGACTAGTTTTTTGGCAAATCATGACAACATTGTACAGGTTGCCACTGATGCTCATAGGGCATCCGATAAGTATTTTAAAAATAATTTTTATGAGGAAACAGAGGAAGTTTATATTGTTTATAAGGCTCATCTGAAGGACAGTGCAAGTCAATTTGGCGATGATAAATTAGTACCAAAGATTAAACAGAGCTCCAAGGAGAACGCACTTAAATTGCCAAAAATCACCATTAGTAAATTTTCAGGCAATTATTCAGAATGGCCAACCTTCAAAGATCTTTTTACCTCGTTGGTGCATAATAATGTTAATTTGGAGGAAGTTCAAAAGATGCACTATTTGAAAGGCTTACTATCGGGCGAGGCAGAGCAGTTAGTTCGACACATTCC
Source organism: Miltochrista miniata (assembly GCA_933228765.1). NCBI lineage: Eukaryota > Metazoa > Arthropoda > Insecta > Lepidoptera > Erebidae > Miltochrista > Miltochrista miniata. Next base: position 14,123,407 of record OW121769.1, read on the forward strand.
TGTCACATCTAGTAATTATAAGGAGTGTTGGTCTCTGCTAAATAATCGATTTAATAATAAACGATTTTTGTCTAATTGTTTACTCAAGAGGTTTATGTCACAAACTAATGTTACGGAGGATTCCATTAGCATCAAAGGTCTATTGGACACTACCATGGAATGTCTCAATGGTTTGAAAAATCTCGGAATTGACATCAGCACATGGGATGTTTTGGTTATTTACATCGTAAGTTCCAAACTTGACCTTGAATCCCGTAAACAATGGGAAAATATAGTTTGCTCGAAAGAAGAATTACCAACCTTTGTGCAATTCAGAGATTTTTTGGAAACCAGATTTCGCGCTCTTGAGTTTCTAGATACTAAGTCTACTAACCGATCTAAATCTAGCGTTAACATTAATAGTAGGGTTCATCATGTTATTAATAACAATAATAATAATAATGTCGATATGCTGTCTTGTCCATTCTGTAAGGAAAATCACAAGATTTCTAACTGTAAGCAATTTGCCAAAGAGACTTACGAATCTCGTCACGACTTTGCACGAACCAGGCGCTTGTGTTTTAATTGCTTAAATCCTAATCACTCCATAAAGTTTTGTAGGCAAAGCTCCTCATGCCGCGTCTGCCAAAGAAAGCATCACTCTTTGTTGCACCCTAAATACAATGGCAATTCTAGCAGAGCGGATGAAGTTAAATCAGCGGTGTCTAACGTTCAGGCACAGTTATCAGTAAGTGAGCCCTCCACATCAAACGACATTGTAACACATTTTTCTAAAGGATCGATACCTAGTCAAGTTTTGTTGGCCACTGCACTTGTCGAAGCACAGACAAGCAATGGCTCTACACAACTGCTGAGAGTGCTATTGGATCAGGGATCTCAGGCATCATTCATAGCAGAATCAGCAGTTCAGCTACTTGGGCTTAAGAAAACACCGATTAAGTCGGTAATATCGGGAATAGGCGGTGAGAAGAGTTCTTCGGTCTCTAAGTTTACAGTCACAATGACTATTCACTCACGTTTAGATCCCCATTTTAGTTTCCAAGTCCAGGCGTTTGTACTAGGTACTATTACATCACTATTACCCTCTAAGCAACTAAATTATTTTGACTGGCCAGAATTGAAGGCTTTAACTTTGGCCGACCCAGAATTCCATACACCAAATAAGATAGACGTCTTACTTGGTGCTGAAATTTACGGAAAGGTACTTAGAGAGGGTTTGATACAAGGACGGCCAGATACTCCTATCGCTCAGAATACAGCACTTGGCTGGATTCTTTCTGGGCAAGTTTCATCAAACCAAGGTACCGTTTGTTGTCATCATGTCATTGAGAGTGAATTTGATCAACCTGATGACAACACACTCTTACGACAATTCTGGGAGAAAGAAACCCGTATTCCTGGAAAGAAAATTCTTTCCATCGATGAGCAGCGCTGTGAAGACATTTTTTCTCGCACCACGTACCGCGACGAAGAGGGAAGGTATGTAGTGAACCTACCATTTCGAGTTGAAGATCCGCAATGCCAATATGGAAGTTCCAGAGAGCTCGCCATAAAACGATTTCAGCTTCTTGAAAACAAGTTCAAGAGGAATCCAGAAATCAAAGCTCAATATTTTGATGTCTTTCAGGAATACATCAACCTTGGTCACATGGTACCCGTACACGGTGAAGACCTAAAAAGTAATACAGCAGTCTACTTACCACATCATGCCGTTGTACGTGAAGACAAAATCACAACCAAGGTTCGAATAGTTTTCGACGCATCAATGAAGGGATTGAACGGAGTCTCTCTGAACGATGATCTGTTGGTAGGTCCCACATTGCAGCCACCGTTACGTCACATCATTATGAGATGGAGAATGCACCCTATAAGTCTCTGCGCTGACATTGTAAAAATGTACAGACAGGTAAGAGTGGCTCCTGAACACACAGACTTTCAGCGAGTAGTATGGCGTGACAATCCAGAATGTAAATTAAATGAGTACAAAATTCAAAGAGTTACCTTCGGTACTGCATCGGCTCCTTACCTTGCAGTGAAGTCCTTGCAGCAGCTGGCCATCGATGAAGGTGGAAATTATCCTGAAATATCTGAAAAGGTAAAAAATGATTACTACGTCGATGACCTAATGACTGGTTGTCAATCTATTGAAGAAGGTGTAATTATATATACAAAAATGACAGAGTTACTTACCAAAGGTGGATTCCAGTTACAGAAGTGGGGCTGTGAAGAGCTTAATAAGAAAATACAGGGATATGTAGATCCAGGGATAATTCGGGAAGGAGAGGTGCAACAGGATCGGGATAGGAAAGACATCAAGCAGGATAATGTCATGAAAATCTTGGGCATTTCATGGGATCGGGAGAGCGATGAATTTAAATATTCAGTGAAACTTACCTCTCAGCATGCTCCTATTACCAAGAGAAAGGTCATTTCTGACATTTCCCGCCTATTTGATCCGCTTGGTTGGGCAGCACCGTGCATTATAACATCCAAAATATTCATCCAAAGACTTTGGCTGTCAGGGTTGGACTGGGATGAAGAACTAACACCAGAACTTCTGGCAGAATGGGAAAGGTATCGTGCTAACCTTCTACAGATAAATAAGTTTAGTATTCCACGATGGATCAACAGACGATCTGACGACTTCTCTGTAGAATTGCATGGCGTCTGTGATGCCTCACTTGCGGCATACGCTGCTGTTGTGTATTTAAGAGTTGTTGACGCGAATGGAACTATTCGCGCTAATCTGGTTACATCTCATACTAGAGTGGCGCCAGTTAAGCAGCAATCAGTCCCTCGTTTAGAACTGATGGGAGCAGCCCTGCTTTCAGAGCTTATTGTAGAAGTGGCTGATGTAAAGGGCATTGCGCTATCTCAATTACATGCTTGGACGGATTCATCAGTAGTCTTAGCTTGGCTAGGTCGTCATCCGAGTCATAGGTCTACATTCGTTGGAAACAGAGTTTCTACAATTCTCTCCCATGTCGACAACGCACACTGGGCTCATGTCCAGACGGCAGAGAACCCAGCTGATATAGCATCCAGAGGTATGACTCCTCAAGAGCTAGCTTGTAGTACACTATGGATCAAAGGTCCCTCCTGGCTTCAAAACGAAGTTATCGAATATACAAGGCCTAAGTCTATTGCCATCACCACAGAACAACGATTCGTAAAAGCACATGTAGCCACAGAAATCCAACCTCAGGTAGATACATTTTGGAACAAATTCTCTTCCTTTCAGCGACTTATTCGTGTCATTGCATACTGTAGAAGAGCTTTGAAATGGAAGAAACAAGAAGATGAGAATAAAGCAAGATACGAAAAGTTCTTAACAGCTCAGGAGATTGAAGAAGCAACAAGAGTTTGCATAAAACACTTTCAGCAAGAAGAGTTTCATGAAGAAATAAAGGATTTAAAAATAACTGGACATGTTAAGTCGCGGAGTAAATTGCAATCCCTTTGTCCAATTATAGATGACAATGGAATTCTTCGAGTTAGTGGTCGATTACAAAATGCAAATTTGGAGGAATCTATCAAATGCCCCATCATTTTACCTTCTAATTGTCACCTCACTAACCTCTTGATCGATGAAGCTCACAAGAAGACTCTACACGGAGGACCAACTTTAATGTTGAGTCATTTGCGTACCATTTATTGGATTATTTCAGCCAAAACTAAGGTTAAGGCTCACGTACGCAAATGTGTAAAATGCAGGCGGTACTCGGCAACCACTTCAACCCAACTGATGGGTCAGTTACCGTCCAGTAGAGTCACTCCATCGAGGCCTTTTCTGCATAGCGGCGTTGATTTTGCTGGTCCCATTAGAATTAGGACTAGCAAGGGCCGTGGCCACCATTCATATAAAGGTTATATCTGCCTGTTTGTATGTATGGTGACTAAGGCTATTCATTTAGAGGCCATAAGTGATTTGTCCTCTCAAGGCTTCATCGCAGGTTTCAGGCGTTTTGTCTCTCGGCGAGGCAATGTCAGCGATATTTGGAGCGATAACGGCACCAATTTTGTTGGTGCATCAAAAGAACTTCGGCAACTGGTAATTGCTGAGAAGTCTTCTGTGGCAGCAGAAATAAGAGAATGGTTAGGTAATAACAACACTACGTGGCATTTCATTCCAGCACACTCTCCTAATTTTGGGGGCTTGTGGGAAGCGGGGGTAAAATCCACTAAATTTCACCTGAGACGTGTCATAGGCGAATCCACATTGACGTTCGAGGAGATGTCTACTCTACTGACCCAAGTAGAGGCTTGCCTCAATTCCAGACCGTTATCAATGATGTCCGAGAACCCTAATGATCCTGCACCATTAACACCTGGTCATTTTTTAATCGGTGAATCACTGCTGTCGGTACCTGAACGTAACTATGAAAACGCGAACATGAGTAGCTTGAGACGTTGGCAGGTTACACAACGCATGCTGCAGAATTTTTGGCGACGTTGGTCTAACGAGTATTTGATACACTTGTTGCATCGTTACAAATGGAGTCGACGCATTGTAGAACCCAACATTGGAGACGTAGTTTTAGTTAAGGAGGACAATTTACCTCCTGCTCGTTGGCTTTTGGGTAAAGTCGTGGAAAAGCATCCTGGTTCGGATAAAGTTACGAGAGTAGTAACACTTAAATGCAACGGAGCTATAATTAAGCGTCCGGCTTCAAAGCTATGTCCTAAAGCTATATTGCCCGTCACAACGTAGAGTTAGTTGTATATTGTTGTTTAATTTAGAGTTTAAATATTAAGTTACAGTCCATTTAAATTGTTGCTAGTTTTAAAATTTTTATTTGTAGCCTGACCTCATGGTGGGCGGTTCGAATTTGTGAAGAACAAAATATGTTCTTGGTGGGCGGTATGTTCACGACAGTGCATAAATACCTAATCTTTAATGTGTGTCGTCGTCGATAGATGGCACTGTGCTTGTAATGTAAGTCGCACTATGGTTTGGTTTCACTATGTTTACTATAATGTAAATAATGTAACGTTAGTTTCGGTCGTGATCGATAGATGGCACCACCAGCGAATTAAATCGCGTTATAGTTTGTAAGCATCTGTATAATAATGTAAGTGATTTTTTTTTCTTTGTTGAACGCTTGTCCAATACTATCATTTTGAGAGTTTATTATATTCAATAGTATCTGCACATAGTAGTTTCATTTGAGGACCTGTCGAAGGTGTACGTTTTGAGGGTTAAAGTGAGCGCATGCGCTCACTTGGTCGTAGTCGATGTTATTGTTCCGAAGGTGAAACACGTGTCAAGATCAGACGCAAGATGCCTTCCCGTGCGTTCCCGATGTGTAAAAACTCTACCCTCAATTCGAAAAAAGAATGTATGTGTGCATGTCGTGTCGTTATCTTTGTGTGTATTATATACTAGTTCACACATAATCTTTGTGTGTGAACTAATCTCACTTTTTGAGTTCGTAATGTATGACGTGGGCCCGTCGCGATTACTTGCATGAAGATAATGAGCACTACTTCGTTTAACAACGTGACTAATAAGTTGACATTTAGATAGATTTTATTTGTTAGTTACGATGGGGCTGTCATGGTTATAATAGCCAAAAGTTACCTATGTTATAACGTTAATTCACTAGACCTAGCCAGTCCTGCGATCTAGATCAAGATAGCGTGTATAGCGTCATACGGACTCTTAATACCAAAGCTAAATTGTTTACTAGAACTGCGCCATCTATTTCCAAAACTTTTCGAGCATTTGTATTGTATAATTACAAGAAGGCTTTTTTTAACGTGGTGAAAATCCTTCATGGATGATATGCCAGACTCCTAGCGACTAAAAGCCACAAGTATCCTACCTAACAGCCTACAGTTGGTAGCCCAGGGTAAGCCCTCGGAAGGAAACCCCAGAACTCCTATAGCATGAATATGGTTTTGATATAACCCTTGGGTTACGTGACGTTGATCGAGTAACCCATATTCATTTTGGTTTCAGGTAATGGCTATATAGAAGGCACGGAGCTGGATGGGTTCCTGAAGGAGTTCGTGTCCAGCGCCAACTTTACTGATATCAGTCCTGATGTAAGTAGTACTTTTAAACTTATCTCTATATCCATTGAAAGACAGTGTTTGAGTTATTATGTGTAATAGTTCTTTTATTTCCGAATTAATTTTCGAATTTAAAGAGTAAAAAATACAGCATTAATTTTATCATGTTTGCGCAAGTAGGTATGTTCTTTCAATTTCATTTGAAATTTTAAGAACTCTCTTGTTGCGCTCACTTGACCAAACATTTTTTTATGTGATCTTCAATAAAATAATGCTAGATTGATTCGAGTTTACATAAACTTGTATGTTCTTTTTATAGTCTAACCAAACGTCCCCAAATATCAGGCTTATAGTAATATCCGTAGCCTTTAATCAACGATCTAAGTCTTATCACTGCGTAACTGAAGCCGGTTCTGCCAGACAATACCTCAGTGACTGCAAACACATTGGTACCGAATTCCCTAGTTGTATTGCTGAGATCCTAGTAGATACCGCGGTAATATATTTTTATATTGCTGCTTTTATAGTTTTTCGCTAACTTGATATCCTGGCTGCTGCATCCAGTAGTCTCAATGATACCCAACTTCTCCGAAAATTACAGAATATATATATATTATACCTACCTCGTATGAGCTTATAAAAAAGCATGTGTCAAAAATATTTTAATATAACACTTAATCTTTTGTAATACTTTATCTATGATAAGCCAGGTTACGTTAATTTTTAGATTCCTAGATATTTTCTCGCTCTAGCGTCCCCAAATATCAAGTTTATAGTAATATCCGTAGCCTTTAATCAACGATCTAAGTCTTATCACTGCGTAACTGAAGCCGGTTCCACCAGACAATACCTCGGTGACAGCAAACACATTGGTACCGAATTCCGTACTTTGTATTGCTGATATCGTAGTAGATATATTACCTCGGTATTATATGTCTTGTAGCGGTATTACGTTAGGGTACCCGACTTTGTTATAGTACTGTCTGAAAAATAAAGTTAAATCTTTGAAGCACTTATCTGCGCAAAAAAATCTTGAATATCTGAATCTCTGAAATCTTAATCGAGAAAAAAATATTTTTAACGCGTTTCCACAAATAACATTTAACATTTAGCAAATAACATTTAGCCTAATACTCTTTACGACCGTCGAATTAGTAGTCAAGAGCATTGACTATTATGACACAAAAAGGTCCATGAAAATTTTTTGAATAAAATGTGTGGTGGTTTTAAAAATAGTTTGGTACCTGAATAGCAACCGATCCCCGGGAAGTATACTGCCAAGAATTAGATTCCTACTGTAATAAGCTGCCTGTACTCCACCATTAACAGACAACACTGCTAACATCATCAACACAATCATATTATTATACTTCATCTGTAAAAAGAACAAGCTAACTTAAGTATTTTTAGGGTTTCGTAGCCATGGCATATGGCAAAAACGGAACCCTTATAGATTCGTCATGTCTGTCTGTCTGTCTGTCTGTCTGTCCGTCCGTGTGTCACAGCCACTTTTCTCCGAAACTATAAGGCCTATGCTATTGAAACTTGGTAACTAGATGTATTCTGTGAACCGCATTAAGATTCTTATATAAAACTAGAAAAAAAGCAGTATCTATAGATAGGTCTTCAAAAATGTTTTTGAGGTTTCTAACATCATTTTTTTCTAAAGTGAATAGTTTGCGTAAGAGACACTTCCAAAGTGGAAAAATGTGTGTGTCCCCCCCCCCCTCTAACTTCTAAACTAAGAGAATGAGAAATCTAAAAAGAATATATGATGTACATTGCCATAAAAACTACCAACGAAAATTAGTTTGAACGAGTTAGAGCTAGTAGTTTTTTACTAATACGTCATAAACCGCAATTTTCGGTTAGAAAAGTCACTACCACAGCGAACGTGTTAAAACATCAATCAAAGTTACAACGAACTATAAGAACTTTTATATTATGTTACTTGCTGCTACGCTACTCTTTTATATTATGTTACTGCTACTCGCACTTGGCCGGTGTTTAATTTAGTTGTAATTAATTTATGTATGAAGAGTATTTATACACGGAAACGTTTTATATTTTCGACTTAAAATTACTTAAAAATGGCAATCTCTGAAGCTGAAAAAACCCAAGAAGAAGATATACAGATATACAGAGGGTTCCGTACCAAAAAACGGCACAACACACTTTGGTTGTATGAGAGCCCTCCTTAATCCCCCTGTTTTCTGAATTTAGTATTTGTTGTCTTATTGGCAACAAAAATATATCATCTGTGAAAATTTCAGTTCTCTAGCTATCACGATTCTCGAGATACAGCCAGACAGACGGACAGCGAAGTCTCATTAATAGGGTCCCGTTTTTACCCCTTAAATAAGGAACCCCAAAACCATACGTAAAATTTGGAATCTCGTTCATTCAGCAGTGGAGCCCATAGTCACGTTATTTACGGTGGCGAGAGATCTATGTGGGATAAACGAAGCTAATATAAGCCTATGCACATCTAGAGAACTGATAAACATGCTAAAATCTAACCAAAAATTGCAAATAACACAAATATTTGATCAAACCTGAGACCATTTTCTTTTTTTCGTGAGGAAAAATCTTGCATGGATATTCTGTCGGACTCCTACCGACTAATAAACCTCACGTATCCTGCCTAACAGCCTACGGTTGGGAGCCCCGGGTAACTCGGAAGGATACCCAAGGACTCCCAACAGACCTACGTCTACCACTTCCGATTCAACTAGGGGGGAGGGGGGTTCGGGGGTGGTATCCCGCGTCTTTGAGGGACCGAACCTGAGACCTCAGCATTGCAGTCGCTGACATTTACCATTAAACCTCCAAGGCAGTCAAATATTCTACATCATAAAAAATATAGTCTGTTTATAAAAATCTCACCTCAAAGATTTTCTTTGCTTTTACAATATCTCTATAACCTCACTACGCTGAGTAATCTCCTAGCACTGATTCTAACTAATTCTTACTAAGTATAGGTAATAGTATATACCTACATAATGAAATAGGAGCTGTTATCCGTGTGTCACTGATAATAACAGGACAATGCAGTCGTGATAAGTGTTGACACTTGTGCACTCTTTCTTAGAAAAGCCTTTCACATGATAATAATGACATGATAAATAATACATGTCGTGATGATAATTTTCAAGCGTGTACAGAAAGTATGAATAGGGATGTAAACAAGTTGGAAATTAGATTATGATCTCATAGATGACGTCAGCTGTATAGCTGTCGAAGTGGGTCTATTATGTTTGACAAAAAGAAATTGCCAAATTATCTCTTCCCAAAAAATGTGTCGCATAATTTCATTTGCCAAATTATTATTTAGCAAAAAATCTCTTCACAAATAAATTGTGACGCAAACGTGGGCAGTGAACGTTTGAACAATATCTTATTTAACAACTAGTACCTACTTTTACCAATTTTTATTTAGTCAAATGTTTTATTTCGAAAAACATATTTTACGCAAAATAAAATATCTCATTTTTTTTTTGCGGAACTACTATTTCGATCGATGGTTATAAAAATATAACCACGAAGGCTAATGCGCATTAGCCTTCTAACCTAACCTATTCAAATCGAGGTGTGCAGTATTCGACTTGGAACCGTTTCGGGGTTACACCATCGAAATTGTTGGCACAGCAAATCCTTTGACCAAACGTTTATTGTCTTAAGATTGTTTGCTGTAATAAATAATTTGCTTAATGATCAAATGCCATAATGATATTAGCCTTGGTAATATTTTGCTAAATAAAAATTTGACGAAAAGAAAAAGTGCTAACTAAAATTATTCCAAAAATTGCATTGGTATAAAAAAAAATTGCTAAAATTTGTTTGGTTAGTGAAATTTTGGCAAAATCTTTTCGGTCAAACGACAGGCACCCCTGTCGAAGTTGACTTTTTAGGCGCAGTTTTTCTCAGGCGGGAGTCTATAACATGAACTGGTGGTACCACCTTTGTTTTATATTCTGAATGTTTTACATACATACATAAATACATATGGCCACGCCATTATCCCCGAATGGATAGGCAGAGGCATATAATATGCCAACATTTTTTTAAGAAATTTGTCCCGCGTAAAAGGCTGTGAACCGTACTGCCGTGTTGAGATGGACAGGCGCAGGTTGTGACTGCCTGCTGTTGAAATTTTTCAAGCCACCTAAAAAAGCCTTCAACTTGGCTTAGCGACTGCCAATTTACTGGCAACCATGACTAACGGCTTAAGGTTGTGACTGCCTGCTGTTGAAATTTTTCAAGCCACCTAAAAAAGACTTCAACTTGGCTTAGCGACTGCCAATTTACTGGCAACCATGACTAACGGCTTAAAGTGCCTTACGAAGCACAGAAACGCTCAAATATATGTCACAATATTCCTGTCATGTTTTACAAGTCAAGAGATTAAATATATCTTGGTTTATGTTTAGATAATAATTGAGTTATTAGAATTTGAATATTACTAAATATTGGTTCGCAATCAGCTATGTGTGGGCCCATAGTTTGGGAACTGCTATCGCAGAGCATAAATCATTGTACAAGCGGTAGAACACGCATAGGAGGCGATATCACTCTACTCGAACTACACTCTAGTCGAAAAGGACTCGTCACAGTTCTGCAAATAACATAATTATGTCATCAACAACCTGTACAACGGTTGGTCGGAATGGAAAGCTACACATTGATAGAATAACATTTATTATTAAAAATTACAGTTAAAAATCAAAGTTATACTATCAGGTCTCTTGCCATCGTCCCTGAAAGCGCCGTTAGTAGGTGAAAATTGGGGTTTCCAGATCACAGAGATCTGGCCACCCCAATTTTCACTATTCATTCATTCATCATTCTAGATTTTATCAAACGTAAACAATCTGTTCGAATGCTTCATACATAAACTACACATTGTCCATTCGACGCGATAGGATATAGATAGCCGAATGATGTGTTACTAATTACGTCATTCGTTAGGTATTAATAATATCATTACCTTTCATCTAACTCATATTGCAAATGATTGACTGATGTATTCAATTGAGTCTTTTATATCAGTTTAATAATTGCAGTTAGCGATATGGCTTTTAAGCTGGGTACTTATTTATTTTACTTTACTTAATAACTGACTGACAGATTTTAAATGCATTTCACACTAAAAACAGGCGCAAACCAACACGAGTTCGTATTTGACCACGATTAATGATAGTAAATGTACCTACCTAATGATAATTCCGCCGCAGTAATAGTACTAGGAAGGCAGTACATCGGAAATGGTTTTATTATCTAATTACTAAGGTGCACGACATCACTCTGAGCTCGAGACCTGATAGAGTTGATTTGCGTGTATAATAATTTTGATGGTGATTCAGGTGTTCTCCAATAAAAGAGATAAAATGTTTATAAAAATAATTTTATTGTGAAATATTTACAGTATCTGTAACTTTTACAATGACATCCCTAATAGTTCTGTAAATTTCATCCATAAAAATATTTTTCACAACATGTTGCACGCAAATTTCAGCTTCACACTTGCACAGCGAATCCATACTGTTAGCAAAATGGTCTACATCAAACACTTCTATTTTGATTACTTTTCCACCCCGCACTAGTTTCTTCGTGTAAGAGAACACTGGAGGATTTTTTTTCAACTTTTTAGTAGGAGGCTCGAGGTTTAGCCGCTTTTCACTTCGGGTTTCCAGCACAGTATTAGGATTCATTGGAATGAAATTGAATAGTTCGTTCTCGGAGTCCTGCAAGAAAAAAAAAATTATACCTTTGTTCACTGATTTAATAAATAGTAAATGTATAGGTACTACGAGGGCGTTATCCCCTTATTTTTACAGAATCTATATTAAATTAATAAAATGAAAATGAGACTTTATAAGTAATAAAAAAATAATACTCACCGACATTTATGATGACTTATTACCGTAGCTGCAAGACGAGAAACTAATATTTATTTCATGAAAGGCCCCTCTTTTATACAGTTTAATATTCATCAATAGAGTTCAAAATTAATGTTAAATTTGGGGGATAACAAGGAGCGCAACAAATAATGATGATGACGCCATGATGTTATTGTCTGCGGTAGGTAGCGCGAGCCACGAGCGAGCGGTGTAATATTTCCTACGAAAGCAATCGGGACGAGCAAATAATAGTACAATGTTACTTCTACGGATTTTCTTGACATACTTAAAATTATATGGATATATTTGTAGGTAAATAATACCAGGTAATTGTTTATGGGTCTATAGATGCAGAAATTGGTAATATAACATTTACCTTCACCTTATATTTTGCGTCTATCACAAGTGGAATGTTATGTATGATAATGCAATAAACGAACAAACATACTTTCCATGAAACTTTTATGTGTTCATTTACACTTGTCTACTAATAACATAATTGATTTGTTGAAGTTAAATTAAACACATTTTAAATTGTTATATGGTAGTGTATGTTCACGGCTTCACCTGTAAAAGTAAGTACTTAATATTCGTTTCCAGTTGGTATTCAAGTTTGTTACATACATACATACATACATATACTCACGCCTGAAGGTGTTGGTAGGGCCCCACTACACCCCACTACAAGTTTGTTGGAGACGCTAATTGTTTGTAAGAAGTGAAGTAACAACGGATGGAGTAATTGCAAACATCGACACGTATGGGGTCGCAAGACTTAACTAGTATCTTAACTAACTAACATATAAAACCATAACGAAATCAAATCTGTACTTACATTGAATTTTTGTATTAAAATTTGCTATAACATTATTTGAAGTCAAAACGAAGTCGCGGGCAACAGCTAGTGCACAGATATCTTGTCATTCTCTCTAGTAATAAAATGTATTCTATGCTTTAATAACAATTATTTAAGGTTGTGCTTGTAGTTTCTGTACAACAACTAAACATTGTTTTATTAAAAAATCCTGACTCAGGCTTTTTGGTCCACGTGCATACACTTATATGGAAAATAGTGACGTAGTTATCCCCTATTTATTCTCCGGGTTGTCAGTGAGAAACATCACTTCAGCCTCTTGAAGCACAGGCTCAGCATCAACAAAAAGTAACTCCAGAGACAAGCAGAAAAAAATGTAAGTAACTAATTTTTATTTCTAATTTCTTTAATTAATCCTCTTGGACAGCAGAGGTTATTAGGTATGTAACGACTGTCCTGGCTGTCGGAATTTTGATTTGAAGTGGTTATTAGTTTTAAATAGTGCCCGGTGATAGCATTAGGCTTGCCCCCTATTACGTGAGTCGGACTAACAAACGAGTGGCAAGATGATTGTGTGTAATGCACCTCTGCCTACTCCCTCGGTGATATAGGTGTGATAGTAATCCAACGACGAATTTATATTCGTTTAGCATTCATACCTACTTATAAAATAAATAATAGTGTATTTGGTTCTATTTAACTGTGTTCTGAATAAGTAATATGGTCCAATTATTTATTAACTTTGGTTTTCTTTATTACAGGTCGCGAGAAAACGCTGAGACCCTTTTTCCATCTGATGAGGAAATTGCACCTCAGAGCATCAAAAAATGCAGAAAAAGGAAGCCATCGCCACGTCCTACGTGTGATAAAATCGCAGCCCCGGTGCCAGAGCCTTCGACATCCATGACACCGTCGTCAGTACCAGCACCGTCGCCGTCGTCGGCTCGAAAGAAGCCATACTTCAAACCGATACCGCCAAAAAGATGCACAGCGTACGACCTCTTTGGGACTGACAGTGAAGACGAGGATAAAGAAGACTCCGTCGTAGCCGGTAAACAACCCATTCCTGTACCGCTAAGCTCTTATATAACGCGGCGCCTTGCAAACGGGCACTCACGTCAGAGCTATGAAAATAAGCCCGGCACACACTATATAGATCTAAGGATTTATCGGTGTGACGAAATTGAAAGAATTCAGCCAATTAACAGATGGCGTCAAGCCATTGTTACTGTAAAGAATAGAACATTCGACAATACGGATGCCTGGCAGCACCTGGCTAATTTTATTATGGCAACCAGGAAAGAATACGTGAAATGTCCACCGACATTTATTAGTAATTATTATTGAGTATCTCTATACAATATACCTATATATTATATTGGTAGTGATAATAATAATATAATGATTAATTATTACACTTTTATTAGTATAAGTTTTTATGTACTCCAACTTAGTAGATGTGCACCTAAATGTATACTCCTTATAATAATATAATTATAAATCTCTTAATAGAATAATTATTTAGTATATTAAAGGAATGTAATCATATAATGTTCGTTGTTTTTATTACTTACAGTTTCATCGATTCACCCGATTACGTCAGCGAATGGAACAAGCTGCAATGATTCAATTATTTGTGAAAAATGTAATATTGAAATATCTAAAAATGAATACCGATATCATATGAGAACGAATTTGCACAAATCGAATTGCATAATGAAAACTGAATTTCCAAATATTGATATTATTGCTACGGCTTTCAAAAAGAGAATAATCAGTTATAAACTTAATCCATTAATGGAGTACCTCACACCCGAGGAATTCTTAATGGATAATCAGAATCAAGTCATGAATATAATTAATAATAGCCTCATTAAAAATAACTGTGTTAAGTTGAACTTTGAGCTTTTTGCGTACTTTATTTTGCCAAAATCTGGTGAGCAACAACTGAAGTCATTTAACACAAAATATGAAGTTATATACCATAATACAGATATGCATGAATTATATTTGAAAACAATGAACACATTTGACAAAAAACTCTCAGAATTCCAACACCGTGAATCTGGGTGGTCCTATTACTCTATAAGCCATCTTGAAATTAATATAAATAAATATGCTCCTTTGAAAGGTGGATCATACATTGATTTGCCGATTGCTATAAAAAAAACGAGAAGCTGTTTAAACATACAGAATAATGATATCTATTGCTTTTTGTGGAGTGTTGTTGCAGCATTATACCCAGCTAAAACTAATGTTTGCAGAACAACTTCATATCCACATTATTCTAAAGTATTAAATATCCATGGTGTATTGTTTCCTCCTACAAATAAGAGTATTAAAACATTTGAATTAAAAAATCCTACTATAAGTATCAACATTTACGGATTAGATGATAAAAATATTGTCACTGGTCCTTTATATGTCACAAATTTACGAAAACAATATCATGTGAATTTATTATATTTTGAACGAAATGGTAATGGACATTATTGTTTGATCAAAAATTTATTTAGATTAGTCAGACGTCAAATAACAAAACATAAAGGTAAAATGTATCTGTGTGAGACATGCTTACAAGTATTTACGAATGAAACAAAGTATAATGCGCATACAATGTGTCCTAATATACAGACGATATTACCTGAAAGAAATACTATACTCCAGTTTAAAAACTTTGAGAGAAAACAAAAAATTAATTTTGTCATTTATGCGGATTTTGAGAGTCTTTTGCTAAACTGTAACATAATGAAAACTGAAAACACTCGAACATATAAGGTTCATGAACCTTCATGTTTTGGCTACTATATTTGTTGTACACATAATTCAGACCTGAATAAATATGTGACATATAGAGGGCCTGACTGTGTGAAAGTGTTTATAAAATATTTACTAAATGATTTGGATTACATATTCAGTATTTTGTCCCACAAAATGCCAATGGAACCATTAACTATAGACCAAAAAAATGATTACAACAATGCAACTAAATGTCATATTTGTAATAATCTACTTCTGGATGACAAAGTACAGGATCATGATCACGTGACATCACAGTATAGAGGCCCGGCGCACTCTCATTGTAATTTAATGTTTAGAGTGTGTCCATTTGTGCCTGTTATTTTTCACAACTTAGCTGGCTATGACTCCCACCTATTTATTAAAGAATTAGCAAATTATAAAGGAGATTTTAAAATAATACCAAAAACTAAAGAGAAGTATATTTCAATCACAAAAGTGTTCCGAACAAAAGGTGATTCAAAATCTATTCAAGTTAAATTCATAGATTCTTTCCAATTTCTAAATTCCAGTTTAAGTGAATTGGTTAGCAATTTATGTGAAAATGATTTTGTTCATTTGTCGAAAGAATTTCTAAATATAAATTATGAACAACTAAAATTATTAAGACATAAAGGAGTATATCCTTATGATTATATGAATGCATTCTCGAAATATAATGAAACTCAACTTCCACCGAAAGACTGTTTTTATAACAGCTTAAAATGTGAGCACATAACCGATAATGAATATAAAAATGCTAAATCTATTTGGGAAGCATATAATATTAAAACTCTTGGAGAATACACAGATTTATATTTAAAGACTGATGTGCTACTTTTATCAGATGTATTTGAAAAATTTAGACAAACTTGTTTGAATCATTATCAACTTGATCCTGCGTATTACATTACTGCTCCAAGTTTGAGCTGGGATGCGATGTTACTATACACAAATGTTAAACTAGAATTAATTAGTGATGTGGAAATATATGAATTATTGGAAAAAGGAATACGTGGAGGCTTAGCACAGTGTTCTCTTCGACATGCTAAAGCTAATAATAAATATATGCCAAACTATGATCCTACGAAAAAATCAACTTATTTACTTTACCTCGACTGTAATAATTTATATGGTTATGCCATGACTAAGAAAATGCCCATTTCAGAATTTCGCCTTTTGTCGATCGATGAAATTGAAACAATGAATGTGTTATCTGTACCGGATGATTCTGACTATGGATACATTTTAGAAGTAGATTTGTCTTATCCCGAAAACTTACATAACATGCATAGTGACTTACCGTTTGCTCCTGAAAAATTTATACCTCCTGGAGGTAAAGCACCAAAACTAATTGCAAATTTATATGATAAATACAATTATATAATTCACTATGTTCATTTAAAGGAATGCTTATTAAATGGACTTACTTTGAGAAAAATTCACCGTGTTTTATGTTTTAGACAAGAGAATTATTTACAAAAATATATTGACTTGAATACCAGACTACGTCAAACATCAATAAACGCATTTGAAAAAGATTTTTTAAAACTCCTTAATAATGCAATATTTGGAAAAACTATAGAGAATAGACGCAAGCAGGTTAATGTAAAATTAGTGACCATATGGAATGATAATAATAATAAAACTAATAAACGGCTTTGTGCTGAAAAGTTAATCGCGAAACCTAATCTAAAAAGTATTGCAGTTTTTTCTGAAAACTTTGTTGCTTTGCAATTTAATCCTGAAAAAATAATTTTAGACCGACCTATTTATATCGGATTTACAGTTTTAGAATATGCTAAACAACACTTATACAAATTTCACTATAACTGTATCAAAAATAAATATAAAACACGAGCTAGACTGTGCTACACAGATACAGACAGTCTTCTCTATTTCATAAATACTAAAGATATATATGAAGACATCAAAAACGACATCACAAAATTTGACACAAGTAATTTTGAGAGTAACAACTGCTATAATATGCCTAGAGTAAATAATAAAATTCCAGGACTGTTTAAAGATGAACTCGGAGGTATTGTTATAAACGAATTTATTGGGTTGAGAGCGAAACTATATTGTATAAATTGTACAAACACTCAAATTACAAAAGCAAAGGGTATAACAAAAGCTGTAACCGGTCGATTAAAATTATCTCACTATCATAAAGCTTTAAGAAGTAATGAAAGTTTTAAATGTAAAATGAATTTAATTAAATCAAGCAGGCATATACTGTATTCTCAAGAAGTTAATAAAATTATATTTAATAAGAATGATGACAAGAGGCAGATATTTCATAATCAAACTGTAACATTACCATGGGGTCATTGTGAAACTATATTTTAAAGTTTCAATATGGCATAACCATGTGAAAAAGGGAATATAAATGTATTTTATAGAAGTTTATATTATTGTATGTAATTAATAAGATTTATATGTATAATTTTATTGAATTAAATTTAAACTACAGTTTATTAACGTTTCATTCCAGTAACCCCTATAAATACATATGTAACAATGATTTATGTACATAAATCCTCGTATCATATATACACGAGTACAACGATTTGTTGGTGATGAAACAGGCTGTGTTAATAGACATAAAAAGAATAATTAAAAGAAAAATGTTTACATTATAAAATATTGAGCTTTTTTAGATGAGTATTAAATAGAAGTACATAACCTAATAAGATGAAGTTAGTCAAACAGCCCGTAACGTTAAATATTAACAATATTGATATAGAGGATTCGTCTTATCAGATCAGACATAGCGTTTTATTGCCTAATGCAATCCGTTGTATAATATGTGGGCCATCGAATTGTGGGAAAACTAATGTCTTAC
This sequence comes from Miltochrista miniata, assembly GCA_933228765.1. Taxonomy (NCBI): domain Eukaryota; kingdom Metazoa; phylum Arthropoda; class Insecta; order Lepidoptera; family Erebidae; genus Miltochrista; species Miltochrista miniata. Next base: position 14,141,762 of record OW121769.1, read on the forward strand.
TCAGTTTATTATTACATGAAAATGGATTAAAATTTCAAAACCTTTATCTTTACTCTAAAACTAATTTTCAACCTAAATATCGTTTCTTACGAGACGTTATAAGAAGAATACCTGAGATTAATTTTTATGAATTCAATGACAATAAAGATGTTATAACACCGAACGAAGCTTTAAGTAACTCTGTATTTATTTTTGATGACGTCGCTTGTGAGAATCAAACTAACATACGAAATTATTTTTCTATGGGTCGTCACAAACAGATTGATTGCTTTTATCTATCTCAAACTTATTCGAAAATACCAAAACATTTGCTACGGGACAATGCCAACTTTATTATAATATTTAAGCAAGATGATGTAAACTTGAAGCATATTTATGAAGAACACGTTAGCTCTGATATGTCATGGAACCAGTTCAAAAACATGTGTAATACAGTTTGGAGTGAGTTGTACAATTTTGTTTGCATTAACAAGGATTCGTCTTTAAACAAAGGCAGGTACAGAAAACAGCTAGATACTTTTTTTCACTTCAGTTAAAACTACATTATAAATGAGCTATGCACATTAATTTCATTTAGTATTGCTGCATGCTTACTGAAACCTACTCTACTCTAAGAAATATTTCATAACATGGAAAAAGATTTCAAAATTGAGTTAATAAAGTCAGTTGAAACAATCAAAAGTAAACTAAAACAAATGAAAGATCAAGAACATGATCTAAATTTGACTCTCAATAAAATGTTTAAACCTGTTTCGGATCCTCTTAACACCCTAGTGAAGCCAAAGAACTATCCAGATAAAATTGAATGTTCGGAAAATGCATCATATATGAATAATGAACCCATTGCATCAGATGAAAATAGTTCTACAAAGTCTGATAATTTCTATGATGTGGATGCAGTTTCTACAGATTCTACCGAACAGGGTTTGAAAGATAATTTAGAAATGTCATTACAAGGTAAAGACGTATATGGCATTTATGATAACATTAATGTGCCCTTCGGAATAAGAACTAATAATAAAACTTTAATGATGGGTGATGCTCAGGTATCATTCACTAAACATGAAAATGATGAAATTTTTGTTAAAATTAAAGACATGTCTTACAATTTAACTCCCGGCTTAAAAGAGCTTTTATTACGCAGGAAACCTGATTTAAAATCTATTACAAATGCAGATAAACTTGTATATAAAGATATATTACATCGAACCAACGCACATAAAAGAGATTTTAGTCCTACAGGTCAATTAAGAGGTGACAAAGGAATTAAATACCGAGAAATAATTAAACCTTTATTTTCTGAAGATACTTTTGGAAAACACAGGACAAAGCTTGGAACTAGCCTACCGAATCTTAAAATATATAACAATAGCACCGACTTGATATATTGGGATGATCCCAATGAACTGGTTGAAAGATTGAAATTATTAGTTGCTTCACGAGATGCTGGTAATAGTAATCATGATAATGAAATATTATCAATTGTTGAAGAATTAAAGGAAGCTAAGATAATAAAAGGATAAATCTACATACACTAAGGATTTAATATCAGTACTTTAGTATCATTCATACAGTATAGAAATAATTTAAATATTTAAACACTGCACGTTATTAAAAATAAAATTAATAAAGCCGTACCAAAATGAGTAAAGCTGATGTAGTAAATGAAATTCATAGACCTGCTAGGGTTAATTTTCCAAGAAGAAATGTTATTTTGAAAGATATAGATGATTTATGGCAAGCGGATTTAATTGATATGCAATCAACTTCTAAAGAAAACAAAAATCATAGATTTATTCTTGCAGTTATTGATACATTTTCAAAATTTGCATGGGTTTTACCATTGAAAAGTAAAACCAAAGATATTGTATATGACGCTTTTAAAATATTATTAAGTAAAGGCCGTATCCCGAAAAATCTGCAAACTGATAATGGTACGGAATTTTACAATAATAAGTTCCAAAAACTCATGAAATCTTATAATATTAATCATTACTCAACCTTTTCAACAAAAAAGGCCTCTATAGTTGAACGATTTATAAGAACATTAAAGTCTATGCTGTACAAAGAATTTAGTTTAAACAGCAGTTATAATTGGGTGGATAGCACTCTCAACTCTGTTGTTTATAAATACAATCACTCATACCATCGAACAATTGATGATATACCTGCAAACATTGATAATATTAATAAAAAACGCTTACTGAATAGATTTATAAGTTTGCGTAAAATAAATAATAAAACTAGTAAGTACAAATTAAATGATTACGTGCGTATCAGTAAGCATAAGGGAACATTTGCAAAAGGATATACTCCCAACTGGTCCACAGAAATTTTTAAGATAAGAAAAGTACAAAATACTGTACCTTACACGTACTTACTTGAAGATTCAAGAGGTACCCCTATTTTAGGGGCTTTTTATACACAAGAGCTTCAAAAAACGAAGCATTCCGATGTATATTTGGTGGAAAAAGTTCTTAGAAGAAAAGGAAATAATGTTTTAGTAAAATGGTTAGGAATGCCTTCTGCTGAAAACAGCTGGATTGATAAGTCGAATATATTGTAGAAAAACGTATTTATTAAGCTTTTTATTCAAGATTGATTAGTCTTATAATGTGTATTGGAGAGAGCAGTCTTATAAATTGGCTCATAAATAAATTGCCAGTTGAATTGCACTTACCAGGATACAATTATTGTGGTCCGGGAACAAAGCTAATCAAGAGACTTTCACGAGGAGATAAAGGTGTTAATAAATTAGACGAGTACTGTAAAGAACACGATATTGCATATCACAAGTCATTAAACTTAAAAGATCGTCATAAGGCAGATTTAATTTTGTTAAAAATGGCAACAAAACGTGCTGTTGCACCTGATGCGAGTACTGGAGAAAAATTGGCTGCCCGGCTAGTAAGCAATGTCATGTTAGGAAAAATTAAAACTGGTTCGGGGTTGAGAACACGTAGCAAAATATCTTCTAATAAACCAACATCTGGAAAAGGACTTAGAAATAAATTTACAAATATCATTAATGTGACAAAAAGACGCTTGAAAAATATAAAACCAAAATGCAAAAAAGCAGCGATTGAATTAGCTATGGCTGCAGTCAAAGAGTTAGCTAATAATTCATCTATAAAACTTCCTCGTGTTATTCCCATACCGAAAACTGGTGGCGTATTGCCTTTAATTCCTATTTTTGCGGGGCTATCAGCAGCGGGAGCTTTAGCTGGTGGTGCAGCAGGTATTGCTAAAACCATAAATGAATTTAAAATGGCTAAACAACTATATAATGAATCGAAGAGGCACAATGAAAAAATGGAAGCGCTTTGCATTGGAAAAGGATTACATCTTAAATCTCATAAAAATGGACTTGGAATTTTCGTATCGAAAGAAAAAAACTAATACATCGGCTACCCAACAGAGCATTATCCAACTTCGACATTTTAAAGTACGGAAAGAGTATTCCTTATTTCAGAGGAGTTTTTATGAGAGATGAACTCCCTAAATACCCTTTCAATATAGAATGTGGAGTTATTAATTTAGATAGTTCTCAAAATCCTGGCTCGCATTGGGTAGCCTATGCAAAACACATGGACTATATTGAATACTTTGACAGTTATGGAAATCTTAAACCACCAAAAGAGTTAATAAAATATGCAGGTACGAAAATACGCTATAATTACGATAATATACAACGCGATCACCCATTTAACTGTGGCCACCTTTGTTTAAGATTCTTAAAAAAGTTTTGGCTTAAGCAAGGAATAAAATAAGCATGACCGTACAAAACAGCTCAGTATGTAAGCATGTCTAAAACAGTAACTATCTCAGGAAATAAATCAGAATTAATTTCATATTTTCATCCACCATTATTTTTAACCGATCAATACGAGTGTGGTTTACTATACTTTTCTATATTAGGCTCTCAGATTAATACCAGCAATCTGACTGTTATCAGAATCGAATGTGATTTAGTAAACGGGTCATATTCTAACGGATTACCAAATCATATTATTCATGAATTTTTAGTTCCGTTATCAAACAATACTACACATCATCAGTTCATAGAAATACCACATAACATTATCTATTTTCCAGTAAAAAAAGATATTATTTCATCTATTTCTGTTAAAATTCTTGATCAATTTGGGTGTTGCATTAATATAGGACAAGAATATATTGAACTACGACTTCATTTAAGAAAAAACACAATGATTTTACATTATAAAACAGCTGCAAATAGTAAGAGACATATTTACTCTAAAACCTCTAAGGTGTGCACACGTAAGAATAAACTGAAGAAATTAACCAAAGAGAATAAAGATTTCCTGAAAGCTTTAGGTTTTAAGCTATGAATATGTTACAAATATCCGAATTGCCACATTTTGATAATTCTATTGAGAGTTATGAAGTCCATTCTTACAACCCCTATAACAACAGTTTTAGAGAAAATGATGAAATTAGAATCCCCATACACCAACAAGATATATACGTGTTACCGTCCGCTAGTTCACTTTACATCGAAGGTCAAGCAACGTTTTATGGAAAAGATGGAAATCCGATAAAGAAACCGATTGCATTTACCAATAATCCTGTCATGTTCCTGTTTCATGATATCAGATATGAAATAAATGGTATAGAAATAGACCGAATTAAAAATTCTGGAATAACATCAACAATAAAGTCATATGTTTCAATGAATGATGCTGACAATAAAATTGGAGCCCTATGGGGGTGGCATTTAGGTGGATTTAAAAGTGACGGACATTTCAGTGCTATTTTTCCTCTATCCAAAATTTTAGGGTTTGCCGAGGATTATAATAAAATTATAATGAATTGTAAACATGAACTTATACTGAATAGAAGCAACACTAATCTAAACAGTATTATAGTAACTGATGATGTTACACATTTTAAAATAGATGTACAAAAAGTGCAATGGCGTGTCCCTCATATAAAAGTATCAGATCGTGACCGAGTGATACTTCTTAAGCATTTAGAACGAGATAAACCTGTTCAGATATCATTTAGAAATTGGGATCTATACGAATATCCGTTGCTTCCTAAAACTACAAAGCATTCTTGGTCGATTAAGACGGCATCACAATTAGAAAAACCCCGATATGTAATATTTTGTTTACAAACTAATAGGAGAAATAATAAAAGCAAGGACAGTTCATTGTTTGATCACTGTGACGTTACAAACGTTACATTATTTTTAAATTCTCAGTATTATCCATATGAGCCCCTTGGTTTAAATTTTGCGGAAAATAAATATAGTATATTATACGAAATGTATGTCAGATTTCGTCAGTCGTATTACAACTGTCCTGCAGATCCCTTACTTGATTTTACAAATTTCAAAGAAAAGGCACCTGTTTTCATTATTGACTGCTCGAGGCAAAACGATAGTTTGAAGACAGGTCCTGTAGATGTGCGTCTTGAGATTGAATGCTTAACACCAATACCTGATAATACTACAGGATACTGCTTGATTATTAACGACCGTGTACAGTCTAACTGTACAGTTTTCAGCACATCATCATTTTAATACAGTTTTCCATTTCATCAGCATTTTTGTAAACGCTCATTATAATTCATATTCGTTAAAATCATTAGTTCGCGTGTAGCTAGCAAGAACGCCGCGTGTCCTCACTAATCATCAAAATAGCATATCAGTTCATTTAGCAATAATTAATTAATTACAATAAAATTAGTTTTCCATCCAAGTGACTTTACATTCAAATCAACACAAAGGCGCACAGGTTGCCAAGAACCCGTACACCTTTTTTGGTCCTTCGAAGTCGTCGTGGTAATTTGAAACCAAAGTCGTTCTTGCCGTGCCGTCGGGTTTATCGGAAACGTTCTCGTCCTACGGTCGACAAAGTACACTTTACCGCGAGTGAATAATCAGCCAATCTATAGACTCTCTTAACTATCAGTGCTATCAAGTGTTACTGTTAGCTGTCTGCGGAGAGCCTGTTTATTTCCTGGTCAACAAGGAGCAGGTGAAAAGCAGAACAAGCTGCAGACGTAAGAAGCCGACGAGTATACAAGTAAGATCGTTGCCTTTTACTTAATTTAAGTCCCAAGATGGAGAGCATCGTAGCAACGCAGATGGAGTTAGCAGGACTCATGGGTAACATGACCCGGAACATAAAAAAGGATTCTGCTGATCGTAAGTCTGTGGACTACTTCAAAAGGCGTCAGGAAATGCTGGAAGCCTATTGGGCTGACTTCCAGTATAACCATGACCGTCTTACGACAGAGGTAAGCCCTAGTCATCCATATTTTACTGACAAGCAGTATGATAGGGTTCAAAACACTTATAGTCAAACTAAAATGTACATCAATGACAAAATTAAGGCGTACTTAGAGCTGAAGCAGGGCCAGCAGGGGACCTCAGCAGTGACAGCTCGAGAAGAAACCGCTACCGGGACCGGTGCGACTGAGCACAGTCAACCACCCCAACCATTGGAGTCACGGTCAACAGGATCATCTAGCAAACTCGACGAAATGCGGAGGAAACAGGCCAGTAATTTTAGAGCTTTTCTCCGTACGATGGATAATATGGATATTGAGAGTTTCACACAGAAGTGGGAATTAGAAGATGCGTTGAAGACGTTGAAGTCTCGATGGTCAACAATCGACACTTTGCATCTAGAAATAGATAGTGAACTGGAAGGTTCAGATGACTATTACCAAAATGCATTCAGCAGGCACGAAAGGGCATTCAATGAGATGAAAAGGCAGCTGAATGCCAAGCTGTGGTCAGTTGTTCACAAGGACAGTTGGACCCCAAAAATGGAAATACCCGTCTTTAATGGGGACTACAAGAATTGGGTCTCTTTTAAAGATCTATTTACGGAGGTAATACACAACAACTTATCCATTTCAAACGCCCAGAAGATGCAATTTCTCAAAGGCAAGTTGAGAGGAGAGGCTGAGCGTTTGATCCAGCATTTAAACATAAGTAGTGATAATTACTCCGTAAGTTGGGAAATACTGAATAATCGGTATAACAATATTCGATTAATATTTACGTCACATGTTAATACGTTACTGAACTTGCCAACCAGTCAACAACCTGCAATAACCCACATAAAAAGGATACATGACATTACCCAGGAATGTATGAATGCCATTAAAAATCTAGGCGTCGATACTAGCAGCTGGGATCCCTTGATTGTCCACATATTACTCCAGAAAATGGATACAGAGTCTCACAATCATTATCTGGAATTGCTACCGAAGCCTAGGGAGTTGCCAAAATTACATGATTTTTTGCGTTTCCTAGAAAACAGATTTACAATGTTAGAATCTGCTAAGAAAAAGCTCGACAATTCCAAACCTACAAATAATAGCTCAAGCAATACAATTCATAAATATAAACCATTTACATCAAATAATAACGCTAAGCAGTCTTTTCCCGCATACAAAGAAGGTCAATCAACTTCCTATGTCAAGAATTTCACAAGAAATAATACAATTTGTGTACTCTGCAAAGAACCGCATGGAATTTATTTTTGCAACAAATTCATAAATATGACTCCACAACAAAAATTAAACACAATCAAAAAATTCAACATTTGCGAAAATTGTCTACACGTTCACAAAGACAAAACATGCACATCAGCAAAAACATGCAATGAATGCAATGCAGCCCATAATACTTTATTGCACGAATCGTTCAATAACCCCTCTTGCAACATTACACTTGAAGAGGAAGATTTCAACAAAAATTCTTTGTTGCAACATGGCAACAGGGAAACATTACTAGCAACAGCGATGGTAAGGGTTCAAGCCAGCAATGGAACTTATCATCAGATGCGAGCCCTTATAGACCAGGGGTCCCAAGTCTCCCTTATTTCAGAAAAAGCGGCACAGATTTTAGCACTAACAAGACGCCACTGTAAGGGAGTAGTATCAGGTATCGGAGCCAAGGAAAGCAGTTGTAAGGGCCTCGCTAAACTATCATGTTCTTCTTTATATAGCGATTTTTCACTAACAACAGAAGTTTTTATCATGAAACAGCTCGTGAAAAACTTGCCTAGTTGTTCGTTTAGCAAACCGTTCTGGTCGCATTTGGAAGGCGTCCAACTTTCAGACCCGGACTTTAATGTTAGCCGTCCAGTGGATATATTATTTGGAGCAGATGTATATTCGCACATCATTATGGATGGAATAAGCAGATCAGATCAAGCAGTACCTATAGCACAACAAACCCGCTTAGGCTGGATTTTGTGTGGAAATGTGCAAACACTGCACTGCAACGTGGTCTTGAATCACGTTGAAGATATTCAAAAATTCTGGGAAGTCGAAGATATTTCTGAACCATCCACGTTATCAGAAGAGGACAGCCAATGTGTTCAACATTACAAGTTGACTACCACTAGGCGATCTGATGGTTCATATGAAGTCGGAATCCCACTGAAACAAAACTTTCAGGAGCATTTAGGAGCCTCTAAAAACAGTGCTATTGCCCAATTCCGCCAATTAGAACAAAAATTTAAACGGAACATAAATTTGGAACAACAATACAAATTATTTATAAACGAATATAAGTCATTAGGTCATATGAAACAGTCGATCGGTAATCAGATACCGGAAGTATACTTACCGCATCATGGCGTAATACGGAATGAATCAATAACTACGGCACTTCGAGTCGTCTTTAATGCCTCGAGAAAAACTACTTCTGGGTTTAGTCTGAATGACCTTATGCTGAAAGGGCCCAACCTACAACAGGACCTGCAGTCACTTTTACTTAAGTGGAGACAGTTCAGATACGCCTTCACAGCCGACATAGAAAAAATGTTTCGATTTATTTGGGTGAGAGAGCAAGATCAAGCCCTTCAAAAGATAGTTTGGCGCGATGAGGATGCTGTGCTTAGAGAGTACTTTCTCTGCACAATTACGTACGGTACCAAGTCGGCCCCCTTTCTAGCAATGATGACGCTAAAACAGTTAGCCATAGACGAAAGGTCAAAATATCCTTCTGCGGCATCTGTACTAGAAGATTCATTCTATATGGATGACGTTCTTCACGGAGCAGATACCACCGAAGCAACATTAAAATTACAACACGATTTGATTGAGTTATTGAAACTGGGTGGATTCAATCTCAGAAAATGGAAATCAAACTGCCCTGCATTATTACTGAACAAGACAGAAACGGCGCAGAATTTTGATTTTAAGCAACACGAATCAACAAAAACATTAGGCATACGCTGGAATCCAACTCTGGATTTATTCCAATTTCAATCGCAAGTCGAACCTATCATTAAAAAGCACACAAAAAGAGCCTTATTGTCTGATATCTCCAAACTCTATGACCCACTGGGTTGGTTAGCCCCCATCTCTACAAAAATGAAGCTCCTATTCCAAAAGGTATGGTCTTTAAATATTAAGTGGGATGAGTGCTTATCAGAGGAAATTATCAAGGAATGGAAAAATATAAGAGACGATATGGCAATCATTGATCAGTTTCAAGTACCGAGGTGGTTTGGCACCTCTAAACAAAATAATAAAATAGAGCTGCATGGATTTTGTGACTCTTCCACCAAGGCCTACGCATGTGTTATTTATTGCAAGATAAAAAATTGTAATGAAACCAAAATAACACTCGTAGCCGCTAAATCAAAATTAGTCCCAGTGAGCAAAAATATATCGCTGCCCAGATTAGAGCTATGCGGTGCCTTACTATTGGTTAAATTAATGGCAAAGGTACAGGGATGCCTCAGCAGCTATAATATACAAAGTTACGGCTGGACAGACTCAATGGTAACACTAGCCTGGATTCAGGGTGACCCAGGAAGATGGAAGCCCTTTGTAGCCAATAGGGTAAGAACAGTTTGTCAAGTTATGCCGTCAAACACCTGGCGTTATGTCAAGTCGTCAGAAAATCCTGCCGATTGTGCTAGCCGTGGCATTAGCGTAGCACAGCTTAAGAATCACAATTTATGGTGGAATGGACCGTTGTGGCTACCAAATTATGAAAGTGAGCCATTAAAATCTTTCACTACTAATGAAGAAATCAAAAGCATACAAGTAAATCATGTCATCAAGGACGAAACCATTTTTAGTAATTTGATACCCAAATATAGTTCCTTCCAGAAACTAGCAAGAGTTTCAGCCTGGATTTTGAGATATATCTCTTGCATAAAACGAGAAAGTTTTCATCATGGAAAACACTTAACTTTGCAAGAAATTAATAATGGCAAACGATTGTTAATAATACATGCGCAACGCAATGAATTCTCAGAAGAAATAAGCACATTAAAACAAAACAAAAACTTACATTCAAAGAGCTCACTATTACAATTTAACCCATTCCTGGACCAACATGGAGTTCTACGAGTGGGAGGTCGACTGAAAAAGGCTGACCTGAATCCCGACATGATGCATCCCATAATTCTCCCTCATAGCCATCACCTGACAGATATAATTATCGATTATGCTCATAAATTAACCTTACATGGTGGAACTCGAGTAACTTTAGCAAATCTCCGACAAAAATATTGGATTATTGGAGGCAACAGAGCCGTTAAAAAACGCTTAAGAAACTGTGTAACATGTCGGAAGCACAACCCTATTAAAATGTCACAATTAATGGGGGAGTTACCTGCACAAAGATGCAACCAAGCGAAACCCTTTTATCACACAGGAGTAGATTTTACAGGTCACGTGATGATAAAAGCCAACAAGGGTCGTGGTATCAAGACCACAAAAGGGTATATTGCACTTTTTGTATGCATGGTTACAAAGCTAGTCCATTTAGAGCTAGTTTCCGACTTAACATCTTCAGCATTCCTAGCAGCGCTAAGGAGAATGGCCGCTAGAAGAGGAACCCCACGACACATGTATAGTGACAACGGAACAAACTTCGTTGGAGCTAGCAGAGCCTTGACAAACGAATACCAGTATATGGTTAGTAATTTTAATCAGGAATTTATCAGTGAAATTACAACAATGGAGATTGAGTGGCACTTTAATGTACCTTTATTTCCCTCGGCAGCCGGAATCTGGGAATCCGGGATTTGCTGCATGAAACGACATCTTCGTAGAGTTATTGGCGAACAACGCTTAACCTTCGAAGAATATTCAACCGTTCTTACACAAGTAGAAGCGGTGCTTAACTCGAGACCATTGTGTCCCTTATCGGAAGATGTTAACGATTTGGATTATCTCACACCCTCGAGTTTTATTAACATTTCACAAGATATGACCACATTAGAAACAGAGACGGACATGCGTACTAGGTGGTATCTTACACAGAAAATCGTACAAGACATATGGAAGCGATGGCGCACAGAATATTTAAGCCAATTGACAGCAAGAAGCAAGTGGAGAAAATCACAACCAAATATTCAAATAAATGACGTTGTGACAATTGACGACGCAAATCTACCACCTGGCAAGTGGGCAATGGGTAGAGTTGTGGAATTACACCCGGGTACTGATGGCCACGTCAGGGTGGTCACATTAAAAACAAAAAATGGGCTTATAAAACGACCAATCGTTAAGTTATCAGTACTACCGGTCCGGGAACAGGAGCGGCAACCGGATACACCGGCAATTACCAAAAAACCTACAAAAAATAGGTTTTTTTCAGCAGCTACTTTATTTCTTTTCCTTTTTCTGAGCATGTTATCCTCGGGATACTGCTCATATAATGAGACGAAATTAAAAGACAGTCAAGGGTTCTATTTTGATAAAATTGCAGACATGAGATTAATACGAGATGAATGGAAGATAGTCTCGTACTACGACATGGCATCATATTGGCAAGGAACAACTGCATGTGGCAAATACATCAAATACTTAGAAAAATTATGCAGTAATATTGGAGATTCCCACTGTGACGTATTATCAATGCAATTGCAACTTGAGTACGCGGAGTTAGATTACAATAACAATCTGTTGCTAAGTCAGCCCGGCGGTGCCGCCGGCACGCGCCGCCATATGCGCCAGCGTCGGGGTCTTATTAACGGTGTAGGATATCTTGCCAGCGAGCTATTCGGCGTATTGGACGACCGATTCGCAGAACAATACAAGCACGATATTCTACTAACCAGAGATAATGAGGATCATTTAGCACTACTCATTAAAAATCAAACGTCCATCATCGAGGTTGAATACAATATTTTGAAACGAACTGAAGAGTCTCTGAACAAGCAACACAAGATGCTGAATCAGTTATCCCTTAAACTTAATAATATAACAAAAAATCTTCAAAATATAGTAGAGAAAAGCCAGGCAAGTACAGAGTTTAATTTGGTTGCTATTGCAACAAGCAATATGTTAAGAAGATTGGAAACGATCCAAAGCACTTTGGTGGACACCCTAATGGACGTGTATCAAGGCAGGTTCAATTTCCATTTGATATCACAAGATCAGCTAAGAGACACGCTGAGTACAATTGCTGGTCATTTAACAAAGGACCTTACCTTACCGATAAACACTCTACAGTCTAACTTTTCAAGCATTTATCGTTTATTACGTGTCAAAGCAAGAATGTGCAAGGACTATTTAATATTTGAATTAAAGGTCCCTCTCATCACTCGAAATTCCTTTGAAATCATGAAAATTTTCCCAATTCCTCGCGTTATTCATAACTCAACAGTGGCCACAGTCATACCTGTAGCTGAGTACATAGCGTTGAATATTATAGACAGGATCTACACTACTATGACGAGTTCAGACATCAGCCATTGTGAATACGATGCAGCTGAAAATTACATGTGTCATGTCCACAATCCTATATTTCACCTAAGCAATTATGAAAGCTTCTGTAGAAGAGATGACTATACTGGAAAATGTGCGGTAAACACTTCACCGTGCCTGAACGAGTGGAAGGAACTAACTGACACCAACCGATATATTTATTTCTGTTGTGGCACGTGTCAATTTCGCCTACTTTGTGATGACAAGATCACTTCCGGGCACATACATGGAGCAGGGATATTTAGTATGGGGCCAGAGTGTTTGATCCAGACTCAGAATTTCACAATTTACTCACACAACGTAGGATTAAGCAGTAGCATTTACATTAAACCAAAAATGTATGCACCCGAAATCGAGCCCATAAACAGCATCTTAAATATTAGCATTCCCATTTCTGTAGACCAGAACTATTCATCGCATCACGAACAGCTCGAGCTTCTCAGAAAGGAAATAGACCTCCTGAAAGCAAACGAAAACGTAGCGAATCCAATTTCCTACCATGATATTCACCAGTACACAGTCGCTTATATCATGGTAGGTTTCATGTTACTGGCTGGAGTAATCTGGATAATTAGAAGAGTTCGCAGCAGACAGCCCACTCAGGCGGCGGCGAAGGTCGACCAAGCGACTTCAGAGCCAATTGTGATTTATGAGCGGCCTTTATCAAAGAGACCGTCATCATCTAAGCTTCGTGTATATAGTATTAGTAAGAATCATGATCAAGACAATGTGCCGAGTGTCAGTGAAAATCAAAGCAGTGGTGTCAGTGAAAGACAAAGTGAATGTGGTTACAGTGAAGTTACTAAAATAAATACAGTGGACAAGTCTCTTACCCCAATGCCTAGAAAAACGCAATTTATTTAGAGACTTTAAATCACCATTAATTTAAGCAATCAATGGTATCACCTTGTAACCTAGATATAACTCATTACTCTCATTTTCCCTCGGGAGCATGTACAGTCTAACTGTACAGTTTTCAGCACATCATCATTTTAATACAGTTTTCCATTTCATCAGCATTTTTGTAAACGCTCATTATAATTCATATTCGTTAAAATCATTAGTTCGCGTGTAGCTAGCAAGAACGCCGCGTGTCCTCACTAATCATCAAAATAGCATATCAGTTCATTTAGCAATAATTAATTAATTACAATAAAATTAGTTTTCCATCCAAGTGACTTTACATTCAAATCAACACAAAGGCGCACAGGTTGCCAAGAACCCGTACAGACCGTCTGGTGGAATATAAACCTTTGAGTAACATAGTGCGTAGACTATCATGACTATCTTTGTAGATGTTCAAGGTTTTAAAACAGAAGCAAATGAATTTATTGTCAAAGAAATAGCTATATTATGTAATAAGAAAATGAAGGTTGTTGCATTTCTGATTAAAGCACCTTTCCCATTTTATGATTTAACGAAACAAGAAAGACGGCAAGTTTCTTGGATTGAGCGTAATAAAGGAATACACTGGGGTGAAGGATTTATACCATACTCAAATTACCAGCATTTAATTAAAAAAATATTAAAAGATAAACATATCTACACTAAAGGTTTGGAGAAGGTATCATGGTTAACATATATGTTAGAAGACAATAATGTTACTATAAATAATTTAGAAAATGTAGGATGTCCTAGTTTCTTAAGCTTGTATGATGATTATAAAGATGTGTTTAGTTGTATTTATCACAACAGGAGTTGTGCTTTAAAAAATGTATTATGTTTAAGTAAATGGTGTATTGATAATAAACTTTCATTATAAACAGTTTGTGTTTTACTTTTATATGTACAGATTGTGTTGACGAATTAAGATATCTATTTGTAAAAGAAACGAACATATAAAATTATTCTAAAAAACTATCCTAATATTAGGATAGATTGACTGTCTACCGTTAAGCTACTAAAAGCAATAAAGCCAGAGTACCTATAAATTACTGACAGTCATTTTTATGGTATCATTTGATTCCTACAATTGTAGTTAAAATGGCGTTAAATATTGGAGATCGAGTACAGGTTATGATAGTAGAAAAACGATTAAGTGGTCTTCATATAGTAAAGATTTTATACTATGAAAAATATAATGCTATATTAATACCTGACCATAGAAACAAGGGTAGATGTTCTAAAATCCGTTTCAAAGGCCTTATATTATGGGCTCGAATAATTAGAATAGATAATGATCTGGTCGATCTGATTGAAGAAAGTGATTAGGTATTGGTGAGTAATAACTCTAAACAGTCTGAACTACATATGATTATGCGGTACATGATATAATGAATTGAATGAATAGTGAAAATTGGGGTTGCCAGATCTCTGTGATCTGGAAACCCCAATTTTCACCTACTGCCGTTTGGCTCTAGGAGCGCAGGCACATTGGCGGTGGCAATTGATGTAATGCAATAACAAACTAATTTCATACAATTTTAAGTATTTATTTATTCTTTATACAATATCCGGAAATAAATTATGGAGATGTTCTATCCAGTCTCACTTTCTCTGCTCTGTGAACTCCACGTTTACGTACTGGCAAACTGCCAAAACTATCCCACTGTCAAAAAATAGTAGCTTTCGATACAAGTGTGGGATTTCTGTTATTACAACGAGTTACGACGGACTATTCCCAGTATCCCCCGAATGCTATCCCCCGATCGGGGGAAACTGGGAATTGCTCCTTGGCTCCCTGGCTCCCGCCTTAGCCTTCGTGGTTATTTATTTTGTTTTGTTAGTTCACGAAATGGATTTATAATTTAAATAATATTTCGGGGGAAAATGGGAATTTGTTGTTCCCAGTTTCCCCCGATTATGAATTCGGGGGATACTGGGAATACAATTCTCAGTTTCCCCCAATCGGGGGATAGCATTCGGGGGATACTGGGAATAGTCCGTTACGACAGGTGTTGACCCGAGCCGAAGGCGAGGGTAGACAGTCGGAACGAGCTTAAATAACAGTCCCACACGTTGTATTGAACAACTATTTTTAATACAGTTGCGAAAAAATTAAGCAATTTTATAAAATAATAAAAACACAATAAACCTGAATATCCAAAATGGCGCCAACCGTAAAAGAATATAATTATACCTTTTTAAGCAGAGACTATGGCAGTGCACTTCATACAGCCAACTTTTTTTATATTTATAAATTTAATTTGGCCGATACTTATATTAATTTATGCTTAAATTTAAATTAAAATTACTTTTAATCTGATATTGAAACAAGTAAGTATCTTTTTTTAGAAATATTTGCATGAATCACAGACATTATTTTGACAATTGGGAGAAAAACGCACGAGTGCGGGAATGGTAAAGAAAAAGCACGAGTGTGTAATAGCCCACATCCCGAACGCTATACGTCCCTGTAATACGCCACTTTTTGAGCAACTGTATTAAAAATAGCTTTCCCTACTCTGTGGAAATGCATTCTTGTTTTTTGAACACGAATAAACACAAGTAAAGTTCACGGGTATAAATTCAGGGTGGGTGCAAATATTTGTACTGAATGTTAATGTACGTATTATCTGCAAAAAAGTGTTTGTAAAATTTGTTAGTGCCAGCTGTTCCCGCGACTTCGTCCGCATAGAAGTCGATATTGCGTAAAATCGTTCTTTTGTGCAGTCAGTTAAAAAGTAGCCTATGTCTTTTCCTTGGACTCAAACTTTGTCAATACGGTTCAGCGGGGTAATGTAATCAATAATATTAGTAAACGCATCGCATAACAAACGCATCAATAATATTAGTAGGGATGTTCATTGAAATTACTTAGGTGTTCTAAAAATTCTGCTTAGTATGGTTCGATGCATTCTACGCAATGCTAGCACTTGATTGTGTTTGCCCGGTGTATCACAAATACTTACCAAAGCACCCGTGGCCAGTGACTATCTGTGACAAACTGTACGAGAGGTCATGGCTCACATTTCCAGCTACTCGTCCATGACCGGCCATCGGCTCCATTTGCGCCTTCTAGTAGGTATACATAAGATCCAGACGTGCTGAAACCGCGGAGCCTCGCTTTCTCAGGCATGTGGCCTCGCTCAAGCACGTCCTAGTGTATAAATGGAAAACAGCGATGCACATTTTCCATTGCACAAAGTTGTGTAGGTTGACCTGTAGTAAATGGCACTGTAATAAAAGCCGCGCTCGTGCACTGCGGACTCAATGTTCTGTAAACGACTCCGCAGTAAGCAACCTTCACTATGGCCAGTACTTAGATAGGTGACCATCCATGTGACCACTTGTGTTTGTGACATTTATTTGAGCGTTTCCGTGCTTCGAAGGCACGTTAAGCCGTTGGTCCCGGTTAAGCGGTGGCCCATAAAATGGCAGTCGTAAAGCCAAGTTGTAGGCCTTTTTAGGCGGCTTGAAAAATTTCAATAGTGGGCAGTGACAACTTACGCCTGTCCATCTCAACACGGCAATATGGTTCACCACGTGGGAGAAATTCTAAAAAAGGCGAAATGTGGGCCTACAATATGCCTCTGCCTACGCCTTCGGGGATAAAGGCGTGGCCAAGTGACCACAATGTATGTATTTAATATTAGGTGCTTACATATGAAATTGGCGTTTTGTATAGGAGGAACAAAAAGTCGAATATTTTTAAATATAATATATTTAATTAATCAAAGTATGAACCATTGTTTTCTATGCATTTTTGCCATCTCATAGGTAGTTCATTGATCCCTTTACTAAAAAAACCAGTCGGACGGGAATCAATAAAATCTGTGAAGGCGATTTGGACTGCCCCATCAGAGTTGAATTTTTTCCCTTGCAAGAAGTTGTCCAAATTTCGAAAAAAATGGTAATCTGTTGGAGCAAGATCCGGGGAGTACGGAGGATGTTTTAGACATTCCAATTGAAGCTCTTCTAATTTGGTAGCCGTCTGTTGTGCAGTGTGTGGTCTAGCGTTGTCGTGAAGCAGCAGTGGCGTGGAGCGATTGACCAGCCTAGGTTGTTTAGCCGCTAGCTTTTCCATCATGGTTTGCAATTGCTGACAATAGACATCAGCCGTAATAGTCTGGCCAGATTTGAGAAAACTGTAATGAACAATACCGGCACTAGTCCACCAAACGCTTACAAGTAACTTTTTTGGGGTTAATTTTCGCTTGGGGCAGGATTTGGCTGGCTGGCCAGGATCCAACCATTGCGCTGAGCGCTTTCGATTATCGTAAAGAATCCATTTTTCGTCACAGGTAATGATTCGGTTTAAAATACCTTCATTATTGTGCCGGTTCAGTAATGTAACGCAGCAGTCGACGCGCTTTTGCCGGTTTGCTTCAGTCAATTCGTGAGGTACCCACCTTTCAAGCTTTTTAATCTTCCCAATTTGCTTCAAGTGAATTAAAACAGTTTTATCACTAACACCGCAGCCTGCAGCTAACTCGGACGTGGTTTGCGATGGATCCGCTTCCACAATAGCCTTCAATACTTCATTATCAACTTGAGTCTCAGGCCGTCCACGGGGCTTGTTCTGCAGGTCGACATTTCCTGAACGAAAACGTTGGAACCAAAAACGAGCTGTGTTTTCTTTTGCAACATGACCGCCATACACATCATTCACCCTTCTAGTCGTTTCCGCAGCACTAGTGCCACGGCGGAACTCGTACTCGTAAATAATGCGATATTTTAAGTTTTCCATTTTGTAAAATGAGTGACGCAAACAGAAAAAAACAGAAGAAAAAAACAAATGAATGACGGTCATCGAAGGATAAATACATGAGTAAATAGCTGGGAAAATTTGAATTTGGAATTCCTTACCAAAGAGGAGAAAATCGTAATTAAAGTGGCCAGTACGAAAAACGCCAATTTGATGTGTAAGCACCTAATAATATTCCAAAAAACATATTTTCTAGCAAGCCATTGGAACGGCAATATTAGATACCTTTTTCATATCACAGCTGGTCTTGTCAACTGATGCACGACTACAATTGGAATTTTCGCAGTGAAATTGTCTGAGAAACATCTGGTCTAGAATGTTGAAGTTGCTATTTGTCAGAAGAGCTACCTACATACTGGCACCTTAGATCATCTAACCACAGGATGCGCCTTACTTAAGCATTATTTTCTGCCATTGCACATGACCATTTGGTCTTTTGGCTTTATGAAAAGCCTGTACATCAGCACATCATTTTATATGATTAAACTAGTACATTACATTGTAGTTGACTGTACAATAACAATTAACACACAACAGCCATTACGCGTTTGTCGATTAATACATTTTTAAATGCAATGAAATTGTATATGTCTTTGTGTTTCCCCCTTCACTTGTATGAAAACTGGCAGAATATTTTTGTATGCGGTGGTTCGCAAAGGCTAGTCCCGTGTTATATGGTCTAAGACTGGCACACAGCCAGCAATGTTGCGCTGCAATTTAAGTGCATTGAAAAACTGTCGCAATTTGCTGAGTTTCAAATAAAATGTTTGCCGGGATCCCCGGAAATTGCGGTTGCAACAATTCTTGTCTTATTACTTAACAAGTAAAGTCAGAGTATAGATTTATGGTAAATTGTTGCACTGAGATCAGGTTCGAATAAGTATTCAAACGCAGTTGGACCAAATGTTTGTCTCAGAGTTTGACGGTATTTTGTGTAAGTTTGTATTTCGAAATTAATGTTTATCACGATTAAGCTTAATTAGGGGTAGATTGCGCTTGTGTAAAAAAACACAAATGATTTCACATTATTAAAGAAGAGTCACTTTTGACCTACAAAAATAAAGATATTTGTATTTATAATAATTATTTATTATCTCATCAACAAAAAAAAATGCGCAATAAATTACGTTCCATATAAAAAATCAATTTCTTCCAGATCTTCAAAGTTCTTTAACGACCCCAGATTTCCAGCTGGAAATAATATCCATAACCTCTAGCGGTAGAAAGTCGTACTGTCACATTACCCCAGCCTACCCCTCCAGAGATTATGTACGCTGATGCATACTGAGTGTAGCCAACTTCTACGGCTGAAATATATGTGATCCTTGTGGTAGCGTTGCCCCGGTACGAGATGTCTTGGGACTGAACGTAGTTGGCTATTGGAGACTTGCTGAAGTAGTTTCTGTTGGACGCAGAAGGCAAAACCATAAATAAAATAGTTGCATGTGTCAGGCGGCATAAAATAAAAAGCGGGACGTTAAATAAATTAGTTGCATATGTTCCAGGTTAAGAGTCAAAGTGCCATTTTCATATAGTGGAGAAAATCTTTGCTAGAACTGAGTGATTCAAAAGATCCTTTGAAAATTAAATTACGATCTAGTAGTCATGGCATAGTTAAAACTCTACTAGGGGCTGGCTTCCCAAGACTATCGGCCTCTATGACAGGGGGCCTGAGGACGGTGAGGGGGCTGCTCACCGTTCTTTCAGAAGCAGGTATTAGACGACAGCGTGACGTGTGGCATTCACGCACGCCTCCCCTAAGAAGCGGGATTAAAAATAAACAAATAAGGCGCTGGCTTCATTACTCACATACTACTAATTTATGCCCGTTCGAAGAAAATTACGCCTATTTAGCTAATATCTACGTCACAATAGAAAACATTGCCATTTCATGTTAATGTGTCAATCAACCAGCCTCTTTATACATAGGTACATCGATAACAAGATCCTGAACTGAATGGATAAGAATACTCTCAGCTATTACCTGTACAACAGTCGATCTCCGGCGCTAATCCATCCTGACCCAATGTTCCGACTGGACACAGGGACAAAGTCTCCATCTGATGAAGAGTCAATCACTTGAACCAGTTCTTTTGGAGCTTCTTGCACGACAGCTGCGTTGCTGATGTGATTTATGGTAACCACCGCAAGCGCCGTAAAAACTAATAGGGTCTTCATCTGTAAAAATAAAAAAAAATAGATTCACGAGACGGTGCCCACGGCTTCATCCGCGAGGAATTCTGTTCCCGTTTCTGCATCGTATGGGAACATATTCTTAGGGTAAAAGCCTAGGTTCAGCGGCTGTGTTATTCCAGGCTATAACCTATCTCTATACCAAATCTCAGCCAGATCCGTTAGTGCGTCATTGAGTAATACACATTTAAATTTCTTTACAAACTTTCTTTCACTTCCTGATAAAGGAGACTTTGAAATCCAAAACTAGGTATGGAGGAAGTAGGTGTGGGTGTGTATGTGTGTGGGGTTGGGTTTACGAGATCCTTAGAACCCAAACCTGCAAGAGGTGCACCTGCTGAATAACGGACGAGGTTGTTGTAAGAGAAAACTGTATCATGGCGCGTCATGCAATCTGCTGAGTGACTGCGTGACTGATATCGTTTTTCTTTTTCAATTTTATTTCGTTACTTACGAACCAGCAAAATAATTATGGTGTTGCCTGTAAACCAATCTATTTAGCTTAGTGCTTATATAAATAAAAAAATCTTACCTTTTCAATAATGTAATATTCCTTCCAATCCAAAGACGTACAACTGATCACATAGACTACGGATATATATATTCAGCTGAGTTTAACTGATAGATGTATATCTTACTATCTCAAAGATAAACAAGATTGGCTATCTGTTTCGATGGTTCATGAGTCACGAACAAGTATCTCTCATGTTTGAGGTATGTATTTAGATAACGTATTGTATTTCCTCTATTACTAATAGACAACCCATACTCATCCCTGTTATGTACCTACCTAATTATTTTTTTTAACTGACAACACTATTGATTAAAATTTAACAAATCACTCAACACTAGTACATGTAGATCGTTGCTCAACACCAAGTTTAAACAAAAAAGCCGTGAGATAGTTCTCACCAGACTGTCCCTCTCTAACACGTTTATTGTGAAAGTGAAAGTTCAATCCGATTGACGTGATGATCCACGTGACCTAGTGACGTAGTTTAATGCGGCAGAGTCACAGCTACAGACAAAGTCTCGCCATAAGCCCCTCTGCACTTGTATTTATAGAGAGGGGCTAAAATTGAAATAACATTGTAAATACGAAAAAAGAACCGGCTTTTCCTCGCAGTGCGAGGCGGTATACTTACCTACTATACGTCTAATAATCACCAGATTTGTTTTGCAACGTAAACTTGTGAGTCTATTAATTGTCGTGTTGGAATGGACCGTCTTATTTTGTGACCACCCAATGTTGAAAATTTTCAAGCTACTTAATAGGTCTTTAACTTAGCTCAGCAACTGCCATGGCACTAACAACCTAAACGAACCAAGCACCCTGCATTACCGTTTCAACATTTTTATGCTGGGAACAAGTTCCTTTATTTCTACGTGTGGTAATCTTGCTGATGCTATGCTGGCCTTTTGCCGGATAAAACCACACGGTACTTTACAACAGACTACAGCCGGGCATCCCAGCTTTATGGAATATCGAACCGTAGACGAGTTTTATAAATCCAACCAGTACCAATGGAACTACTGGGATACGACGTAGTTCTTGAGATCCTAGCGTTCAAACAAACGAATTAAGAAACAAATTCTTCAGCTCTATATAGATTTACTATGTACTTTTTTTTGTATAAGGAAAATTGCAACGTTTATTATTTTTGACTCATTGGTCATAAACTACTCAAGAAAACACTTCAGCGCCTAATCGGCGAAGAAAGTCGGTGAATGCCCATTTGTTCGTTGTAGTACTTACTTACTACTTTATCTTAACCATTACAAATAAGAATTAATCTAAATTTATAATTAATTAATATTTAATTCTACTAATATTATAATTGTGAAAGTTTGTGAAGATGTTTGGATGTTTGTTACTCAATCACGCCCTAACGGTTTGACGGATCGGGCTGTAATTTGGTACTTGGGTAGATTATAATGTGCAATAACACATAGGTTTTTCATCCCGGGAATCTGTTGCCATGGGAAGCGGGAACCTAATTTTACGCGGGCGAATCCGCACACAGCAGCTAGTCCTTACTAAATATTATAAATGCGAAAGTTTGTGAGTATGGGTGCTTGTTGCTCTTTCACGCTCTGAAAAGATCTGAAAGTCTCAAATTCGGTACCTACAGGCATAGATTTATAGTCTAGAATAGGCTACCGCTACTTTGTATCCCTGGAATATGATCCTATGGCACGCGGGAACAGGGACACTATTCTGGAGGGAATGAAATTTCGAATTAAAAACACAGTCGAATTGAAAACCTCCTCCTGTTTTTTAATCGGTTTAAAATCACCATAAAGGATGAAAATATTTGTATTTCTTTACAAAAATATTACAAACTAGCTGTCCCCCGCGGCTTCGACCGCGTAGAAGTCATTATCGCGTAATATCATAACCCTCCTTTTGCACAGTCGGTTAAAAAGTAGCCTATGTCCTTCCCAGGGTCTCGAACTATTCCTATACCCAATTTCTTCTCAATCGCTCCACCCGTTTAGGCGTGAAAGCGTAACAGACAGACAGACAGACAGAGTTACTTTCGCATTTATAATATTAGTAGCGATATTAGGGATCTTAGTACGGAAGTAGGGATAGGGATAGTAAGGATTTAAAGCTATATTAAAACAATAAGATTTTATTTGTATACTCTTATTAATATTACATAAATTATAATAGTAAAAACAACAGAAGGTAAACTTGGGAAAGAAGGAAATGTCAACGTCAAAACCTGTATAATATGAACCCTTCTGGCAGAGAGAGGCCTCCTTCGAACTGTGGTCTGTGATAGGCTGAATTGATTAATAGCTCAATGAACATAGTATAATGATATACTTTTTCACAACAAAAATTATCATTGTCTCTAAAATGCCTTAATTTATAACTGTCACGAAAATACTTCAACCAAGGCTCAACACTCTTATTATATTGGGTGTAACAAAATCGACTCTCCAAATTTCGTCACGTGACGTGGCATCAGTCAAGAAACATTACAAAAATAGAGAAAAAATATCACAGAAATACTTTAACCGTAAATCCGTTTTAAAGGTCCTATAAATTTTCATTATCACCCTTTCTATCGCTACTGAGCGGCAGTAGATGCCGACAACGACAGCCAGACGGGTGCTCAGTGTTTGTTTTGCCACGGCGACCATGTTACCTCGAATAACCGCGGGAAAAAACTATTTTTTTATGTGCGACAAAAAAATTTTAAAAAAAAATTAACCTCCCTTTTTTATTAAATATTTGTATTTGATTTCCGATGCCAAGTCATCTCATGAAATTTGGAGAGTCAATTTTGTTACACCCAGTATAGATTCTAAAACATATCAATCCTTATACAAACATCCCCGATACCTATCCACTGCCCACCGTACACAATAGGGTTTAAATTCCTTCAATATCCACGAATGCAGACTCGTACATGGCACCCACTGCCCCTAGCTGTCGACAATTGGATTGTAACACCATTCCTTCCAACGCCACCAGATAAGATGCCCGCAGATGCTCTCTGGGGCTTCCCAACTTCCCACGCTTTGATCGAGGTTATTTTGGCTTTTCCACGGTATATAATATCTTGAGACTGCACTTTGTTTGAGACTGGTGGTATTGTAAATTCTTTGCTAGAAAAAAAGAGACAAATATATTATGATGACTAATCTATTTATTACCTTTCTATTTACACCAAAAATCATATTCACACGAAAATATCACTACT
The DNA here is from genome assembly GCA_933228765.1 of Miltochrista miniata. Lineage (NCBI taxonomy): Eukaryota > Metazoa > Arthropoda > Insecta > Lepidoptera > Erebidae > Miltochrista > Miltochrista miniata. The sequence goes on from OW121769.1 coordinate 14,166,041, forward strand.
CTTGTCTCATTTTAATATAAACTAGTCACCTGAAAAGTATCCTACTTTTTCGAGTATTCAATATCTGTGGCCCAAGGTTATGCTTGAATGGTTTCGCAGCCGCATTGGGAGGTAAAAATGGTTTTGCAACCGTTTTAGGAGGTAAAATGGGGTTTGCAGTCTTAGAAGGAGGTAAAACGACATTGTCAATATATGATTCGACTTCTATATTAGGTTCCTGGGCTGCACAGTAGATGGAGAGCTTCAAAATCATGAATAATATTAAAAATACTTGATTACTCATCTAAACTAAAAGCCGATAATATCGGTTTTTAACTTTCACACGCACTCCATGAATAAACAATAATACAATTCGCGTCTGACATTGATGTCACTGTGGCTGAAGTGACATAACAATAGCATCAAGTCAAAATTACGCTGAATGACAAATAAGAATAAAGTTCAAGACAATGCAGGTTTTAATAAAATTTGCGCCGTCTCTGGTTTCGTCGTCTTGGTGTGATACATTTTTTACACAACACGAGTGGCTCAAATTAGGAGGTGTAAACGTACAACGATCTCTCTCTTTCTGACTTACATTTTGTCTCTGCTTAGACTGCTGCGGCCCGACACAATGTGTGCGACCTTCGGAGTCACTAAAAAGGCACCTCTAGCTGTGTGAAACTACCACTATGAATCCAGGACGTAGTCAACTCACCAATATATATTATGACATTTTTGGTATACGAGTAGGCCCTCCCTAAGTCGACCCGTTCAGGAACACTCAACACTTTTACCACTCTTACCACTCATCACTATAGAGCTATTAAATATTTTCGATCATGCTAGCGTCACACCGAGAAGCGGGATAACACCCGAATCAAAGCCCCCCTCCCCCAGACGCGGGACAGCACCCGAACTCCGCGATGTTACCCTGTGATATCCTTTCGAAGGCTTACCCAGAACTCCCAGCCATAGGCAGTTGTAGGGCATTGTGTAGTTTTGCCGGTAGGCATAGCATCCATAAGGATTTCCATACGTAACTACTAATACACGAACACAGCAAGCAACTAACGTTAAAAGGAACAAGCTCCCTACAACCTACAGACTGATTTCCGACAACTGTCGCACGAAAAATAACAGTTTTCATTTTAGATAATTTTAATGAATTAGTGTTATTATGTACTTATCTAGAATATTTCTAGTAAAGTTTTGATTAAATTTTATAAAAAATTTAGATTATATATGTATAACGCTTTAAAATTTGTTGTCCGCACCGGAAACGTTTCAGCCAGAAAATGGCTACGGCGCACTTAATTACTTCTTCGGTGAAAATACTGTTATCTGCAAGGTGTTTGAACTTCTCATCAAACACACAGCGTTGAATAATGAATCACTGTTTTATTATTATTGCGTTTTTATACCACCATTTTTAGGGTTTCGTAGCCAAATGGCAAAAACGGAACCCTTATAGATTCGTCATGTCTGTCTGTCTGTCCGTCTGTCGTCCGTCCGTGTGTCACCGCCACTTTTCTCCGAAACTATAAGGCCTATGCTATTGAAACTTGGTAACTAGATGTATTCTGTGAACCGCATTAAGATTCTTATATAAAACTAGAAAAAAAGCAGTAAATTTTGGGGGTCCCTATACTCAGAACTGAAACTAAATTATTTTTTTCATCTCACCCATACGTGTGGGATATCTATAGATAGGTCTTAAAAAATGTTATTGAGGTTTCTAACATAATTTTTTTCTAAAGTGAATTGTTTGCGCAAGAGACACTTCCAAAGTGGAAAAATGTGTGTCCCCCCCCCCTCTAACTTCTAAACTAAGAGAATGATAAATCTAAAAAGAATATATGATGTACATTGCCATAAAAACTACCAACGAAAATTAGTTTGAACGAGATAGAGCTGGTATTTTTTTTAATACGTCATAAAGCGCAATTTTCCGTTAGAAAAATCACAACCACTGCGAACGTGTTAAACATCAATCAAAGTTACAACGAACTATAAGAACTTTTATATTATGTTACTTGCTGCTACGAAACCCTTCATGGGCGAGTCCAACTCGCACTTGGCCGGTTTTATTTTTTCTAACGTGAGGGAAAATCCTGCATGGATGCTATGCCGGACTCCAACCAACTAGAAAACTTCACGTATCCTGCTTAACAGCCTACGGTTGGGAGTCCCGGGTAAGCCCTCGGAAGGATATACCCAGGACTCCCAACAGACCTATGGCTACCTGCGGCCTCATCTTTTCGGGTGCTATCCCGCGTCTTTGGGAGGTTTTCGGGTGTGATCCCATAGTAGCGAACGAAGTGGTCACCGTGCCGTATGAACATTTGAAAAACATAAAGTGCTAAACGCTGCAGACCCAGCAGAAACCTTCTCAGACCCTTTGTTAAGGAGGTGTTTAGGTACGGGTGAGAGAGATGTTCCTCCAACAAAAGGAGACTCCTCCAACCAGGCAAGGTGATCAGCCTGGCGTGCCGAAGCCCGACTGTAGTATTATAGTCATCAGCGTGCGCATTATACGTTATCGCGATTCAGAATTGTTTGAATGTCGAACTTCCATTTTTTCTTCTTCTTGACGAGTGGCGGTTGCCAAAGAGGCTTTAAGTTTATTGCACCATCCAAACGTACGTGAAAGGAAGCTTCCATCGGACCTTCTTCAGGTTTCTTTTACAACATTCTTGGATACAATACAGACCTTTACGAAGAGGTTAGAGTACACAAAAAATGTTTAAACCCTGGTGGAAAACTATCAAAAAAGTGAATTGATTCAGGTTACGCACTCCGAGCACAATAAGTATTATTCTACTCAGAGCGCATGATGCCTGAAGCCAGGGAAGTTCATAAAGAATATGTGGCGTAATTTGGCAGAGGTATTCAATCCATGAATAAGTCTAGGAGTGGACTGTCATAGGTTGATTTGTTTGAAAGAATGATGAGTGTAGTTCACTTCTCAGTATTTGTAGCCAACTTTTGTGATATGGTGCTGATTGACTTGAGCATTCACTTGTAACAGAACAGCAAGCATATGCCGTTTTTAGGATTCCGTATCCAAACGACATAAACGGAACGCTATTACCGAAACACCGATGACCGTCTGTCTCTCCGTCTCCAGGCTGTATCTCATGAATCGTGACTGCTAGACTTGTGATTATTTTTCAGATTCTACACTGTTGTTGCCGCAATAACAATAGAAAAGTAGGTAGATAAAACAAAAAAATGTTTAAGATTTCAATACAACATTTAATTGCCGCTGTTTCGAATCTAGCTCGCTATTGGCTGGTTTTCGTATTCGTAGCCAACTGTTGTGTGATGAAAAAAAAAATAGTCCCTCAGCTCTTCAGCTTGATGACCTCATAACCTCATATACCGCGACGATTCAACGACGCTCTACATTTTTAATTCAGTAGATAATAATATATTTATCTTTGGCCTGTATTTTCATAAATATATATATGAATTTTTAATAAATGAATCACAGTGCACAAGGGTTTGAATAGAAGGTATTACAATAATTCATTTAAAATAGCTCTAAGGTGCATTTCTTTTGTGTATAAATTGTGCCGAATTTCGGTGAGCTCATTTTTTTTCAAAAATCATTACTTTTACGAAGTTTTCACTCTACACTTGATTATTGATTAAAAGGTTAGTATTTAATTTTAGTTTTTAGTTTAACTCATGACGCAAAAACAGCTGTGTTTTATACACGTTGGAATAGGTAAGTACCTCTGTTTGTATGTGTATATTTGTGACGCGAAATCCTTTTATTGAGAGACCTAATTTAGAAAAGACTAGATGACGCCTGCAGCTTCGCAGCATGAAATTTTGTTCCTGTTCCTGCTTCCAATGGGAACCTTTTCCTAAATAAAAACCTAAGGGTTATTTCGGACTAAAATCTATACGTGTACCAAATATCAAGCAGATATGTTCAGCTAAAAGAGTAGATACCAAAAATACAAACATCTACTACACATCCTCACAAACTGTCGCATTTATAATATTTGTTAGAGTTCTTTGACTTTGCGCGTAGGGGTTTCAAATTGTAGAGCTAACTACTACTACCTTCTATTTTAGATGAAATTCGCAATCATGCTCATGGTACAAGTCGCCTTGGCTTCAGACATCTGTGATGCAGCTGTTGCTCCTGAGCTAAGAAACCAATATGGCGATAATTCTGCACAAAATTTTAGTCCAGGGCGTTTTGGAAAACTGATTGCTGGACATATTGCTCCTGGTGATAGGAAACTCTTCAGGTAAAGATCTAAAATCCCGTAAAAACGGGAGCCTATTTATGAGACTTCGATGTCCTTCTGACTTTCTATCTGTCTGTATGTCCGTCACGAGATTGTATTTCAAGAACCGTAATAGCTAGAGACCTGACATTTTCACAGATAATGTATTTCTGTTGCCGATATATACTACAACAAACTCCTACTGACTAAAAAACCTCACGTAACGCTCAACAGACTATGGTTGAGATCCCCGGGTAAGCCCTCGGAAGGATGTTTCAGGACTCCCAACAGACCCACGGCTACCACTGCTTATGGACGGCCGAGAGTCCCGAGTGCTTGGAGGTCCATAAGTTCAAACTTTTAACATCATCTCCCCCAAAGTAAGCTAATAGCTTGTGCTATGGGATCTAGACGGCTGATAAAAATAGATACTTATTAGTCTTACCGAGCGCAAAGGGTACCAACCCTTACTATTTAATCACAAGCATAGAAATTGATAATACAGATTTCTCTTTCATATTAGAAACTAGCTGACCCTCGCAACCTTGTTTACGTCACGTAAGGTGTATGATATAATATCAACAGACTCATGGGAGCGTATGAAACTGCCCTGTTTGCTTAATCATAAAAGAGCTTAATGATTAAGTTTATTCTAAAACAATTCATAAAAATACTCCCTTTATAACACTGAATATTTTTTTGGAATAGGACTACGCATTGAGAAGTTACAACTAAAAAACCATCTTGTCTTTCATCCTCTCTCCCAAAGGATCCGCGAAAAATGTCGGGATCAAAGGTATCCTAGGACCTGCCTCGGATTATAAGCTCTGATTGTACCAAGTTTCAATCAAATCGATTCAGTAGTTTCGGCGTGATACTTATTCGGGATACAGACAGACAGACAGACATAAAAAGTTTAAATTACATATTCGGCTTCGGTATCGATTAGAGAACGCCCTACCATTAAAATTTTCAAAATATCTTCCATGTACAGACTCTCGCCCTCTACAGTTTTATTATATGTAGGTATAGACTAGCTGACCCTCGCAACTTCCTTTACGTCACGTAAGGTGTATGAAAGGATAGGTATTTTTTTCAACAGACTCGTCATGCAACGTTTGAAACTGCCCTGTTTGCTAAATCATAAAAGAGCTTAAAGATTAAGTCAACACGCCAACTTAGATTTACCCTCACATTCAAAGGAACTCTTGAATTTAAGGTGTAGTGAATTGAGACGTCTCTAATTTCTGAACTACAAAACCCTCAATATTGAAACTTGTGTAAAACAATTCTTAAAGCACTCGCGTTGAGAAATTACACCTGAAAAATCATCCCCTCTCCCACGGGAACCGCGCAAAATATCGGGATCAAAAGTATCCAATAAACTTCCTCAGATCATAAACTCAGATTGTGCTAAGTATCATTCGAATTGATTCAGCAGTGTTGGCGTGATACTTATTCGGGATACAGACAGACATACAGAAAGACAGACAGACAATAAAATTTAATATTATATTTTCGGCTTCGGTATCGATTATAGAATGCCCTACAATTAAAATTTTCTAAATATCTTCCATGTACTTACAGACTCTCGACCCTCTACAGTTTCATTAAAATGTATAGATGGATGACGCAAATGAATCAACAAATAACTTCATCTCTACTTTATCATCAATCCAAAAGTCATACACAGAAGTATTTAAAATATCAAAAAGAAACTGACTTCTCAAACCATGAAAAACTTCGGGGTTAATCCGATGAATTAGACACCGTGCGTGACAGATTGCACACGAAGTCAAGAAATGCGCCGGATAATATGATGCTTAAGGTTTTTTTTTTTAATATTTGGCTCGCCAAATTGACGTCGCCACCAGCCTGATGGTAAGCCGTGGCGCATCTAGCGATTGGGGGCCAGTGTCACAGTCCGTAAGACTTTCGACTGTGGTCCTCAAGTTGGCGGCCCTGTGATGTGCCTCTTCACGCTCCTCTTGAAGAACCCGGGATTATAAGATGAGGGAAACACGTATGCGGGCAGGTCGTTCCATGTTTTTATAGTTCAGTTTTAGCAAGGCAACATATCTACATAGCGGGTGTTTGTTACCTTGAGTATCATGTTACCCCGTCACCATGTCACCCGCGTAGTTCCCGTTCCTATAGGACTACTGGGATAAATATAGCCTATATCACCCGGGAATATTGTACCTTCCCAATAACGAAAGAATATTTCAATTCTATTCGATGCAAGCATAGAAACCTTAACCATTGTGGTTTAAAAAAAATAAAGAAATAATCAAATCTCTTTAAAATACATAAGTATTACTAGCTGACCCGACAGACGTTGTCCTACCATAACTATGAATATGGAAATGAAATATATGAAATTGGTATCCCGAGTTCTGAGTCGCGGATCCCATGTTCCCGTTCCTGGTTTTCTAATCCCTGTTCCCGGTTTCGGGTTCCGAGTTCCCGGTGCCTGGTTTTCATTTCCCAGGCCATCTTTCTGTTCCCGGTTCCCATTTTTATGCTTCGAGTTTCAAGATCCAATGCGATCCGAAATAGGAATAGAAATCATTTCTTTAAACCAGTTACAGTTAATGCAAATTTTCTAATTTTCCACGCAACTTTCGTAATTTTTTCTTCCGTAAGAACCATCTTCTGACTATAAAAAGCACAACAAAAAAAGAATTAGCAAAATCGGTCCAGCCGTTCACGCGTGATGTCGTGACCAAGGAAATAGGGATTCATTTTTATATAATAGAAATAGATAGATAAATAGTATTTATTTATTTATTCTACTAAGTATGTATTACTACACGTTGCGACCCCAGATTTCAACCTCGAATCTGAACCCCAATCCAGTTTGGGACCACAGTATGAGAGTAATAGACTTCTGGCCGATGCCACCCCATCCGATGGTTGCATATGCCATTTCGGAGACGGCTACGGCTGACGCGTAGCTGATAATCGTGGAGTTGGATTCGTACTTCACGTATTCTCTCTGACTAATATTTGCAACTCCTGGTTTTGAATAGTATGAACTGTGTATAGAATATTCAAATTATTAATAATTATTATTTGACTGGCCTCATGATCCAGTGGTTACTGGGCCTGGCTACGGATTCGAAGGTCGTGGGCTCGATTCCCACCCAGGAAGGTTCTCTTTGTGTGATGAGGACATTGATCTGTTCTGTGTCTGGGTATATCTTTCGACGCTTATGACCAGATACGCAAATTAATTTCCTTTATCTATAACATGACATGTATGTATTTAGAAACCTTTGCGCTCGGTAAGACTAATTCGTAGTGTGCCTAACTCGCGTTACGTCTAAATGTCATTTTGCAATTCGCTTTTAGCCTAATTAGGCATTCGTTGGAAAAACCCATGAGATGCATTAAATGTTATATTATATTCGTCGCAAAAAGGATCCATTTAATAGAACCTATATTATTGTTATTTTTTGAAACTATCGCGATTTTTAACACCCATGCTTAAAGAATGCGAGTTCCACATTCTTTAAGTATGACCTATATTATTGATCTTTATATTTCCAATAAGTATTAGTGCTGCGCCGTTAGGCAGTTATATACAGTTTAAACTATTGATAAAGTTCATAAGGTCGTCAGTTGTTTTAAGCGACGCCGACGGTGAGCGATAAATTGCAACTATAGAAGTACCTACTCTTGTCAACCTGGCAGACCAAACAGCTTGCTCCTTTGAAGTAAGGCTTATTAACTTTACATGAAAGTTGTTTGTTGGTATAGATTACTACACCAAATTATGATACAAAGTTTAGGTAGGTAGGTACATGAAATATGATTTTTTTTAAATTCTAAATTTTCCTCAAATTTGCCGTACCTATATCATTATTTCGCAGAATTTGATCCTTATCAGCTACAATATTGTGCTAAAGGATGTTTTTTTTTTCAAAATCAACGTTTTCGATTTCCAGCTCGTTCGATTCCAAATCGGGCTCGTGACTCCTTTGAGCATTTTTCGCTATTCCTTATAGTTTCGGATTTGGCCATCCAATACCTTTTGAAAAATTCACCTGTATAGTGTTTAGCCATCCAGAATGGGTAGAGTTTTGACTTTACTGAGCCAGCACTCGTTGAGCAATTAGCTAGGATGCTCGGTAGAGTATGCGTAATGCTCGCTAAAACCATAGAGTAACACGACTTATAATAATAAAATAAATAAAATAAAATAAATAAAAATGATTTATTTCAGGCAATTCGAACCCATATTCACAAAATTCTTAACTTACATACTAATGACACACTGTATAGGGGTGCTAGTCAATACAAATACAAAAAAAATAAACAATAAAGAATAAGTAATTAAAGATTAGAATAAATGACACTGTATAGGGGTGCTAGTCAATACAAATGATATTAAATAAATAAATAATTAAAAATTAACATACAAATTCCGGTATTAAATACTAGACATTATTTTTTATTCGCGTCCATATGAACAGAAACCCAGTATCTAAATATCGGGCTCCTAATGTCCTCGGAGACTGCCACAAGAATTTCGTTTTGGGAACGTCTCAGCCTGACTTATGACTTTATAGAGGTCTTGTTGCTATTTAGCTAAAACGCTCGATAGAATGCTCATTAAAAATCTCTCTAACACTCGCAAGAATGCTCCTTACAACAGAATTGAATGCTAAAAGGCGTGCAGGTATCTGTTTGTGTGAGCGGGTTTGCGGTATACAGTGTTGGCCAAGGAATCGTCTGTTCTCATCATCAATTCGACGTCAAGGAAAGACAATTGTTGAGATACTCGGTAAAACAAATCACCTGCTCTCTGTTGCCTATAAATATGCAGAATATGTCATCTACATACCTTTTCCAAAACCTGATCTTACCTTGGATATCCTGGAATACCATGTCTTCTATATGCTCCATCCAAATATTTGCCACTACTGGTGCTAATGGACTTCCCATAGCGACGCCGTCTATCTGGAGGTAGTATTGGTTGTGGTAAAGGAAGTAGTTTCCTTCTATGCAACTTCGCAACAACGTTGTATAACCATTTAGCAGGCCATTCTCTCTTACCATAGTCTCGACTATCCCGCCTATCCCGAAAAGGAAACATGTTACGTTTCCTATAACGTGTGACCAACAAAATCGTTTTGAGTCTCTTTAAAATAATGAAGGCTTATTAAATTGTATTTTTGACTCTTCCAACTCAAAAGGTCGCCGACCCCTCGCTCAATGACCTCGACGACTAAATTGCAATCACCATTTTAAAGTTCAATGACATTGGTATGCTTTACATTTTTAAATCCGTAGTATCTATCCTACATAATTAGATTATGTATTATCTTTGGTCTGTATTTTCATCAATATAAATTTATGATTTGTATAAATGTATCATATATAGTGAAGAGTTTGAACTGAAGGTTGGTCGTCGAAGATCTAGACTTCTAGAGCGTTGGACGTCGCAGTTTGACAGAAATTAATTTAAAAAAAAAAATTATCTTTACGCTCTTCCTTGTAAAATTTAACGTTGTAATTTCACTTTCATCTGCTTGCAATAAAAAAAAGACTACAAAGTTTTCGCTGCTATTTATAATAGAGATAAAAAGGTATATTCAATATATTAATTTTAATCCTCGATCTAAAATCTGTTTTCAGATTGAATACAGCTATGTGTGTGTGTGTGTGTGTGTGTGTGTGTGTGTGTGTGTGTGTGTGTGTGTGTGTGATTGTGTATTTTGTATAAAAATACCGTGACCGGCAGAAGAGAAAAAAGTACCCTTTTCTTTTCGAAATCAATATTTTAGCGAAGTACTGAGAAATGTTTTATTGATTTATTATGATTTTTATGATTTATTTCTTACAAGGTAATTAGTGCTTCTGAGCTTCAAAATGGTCTCAAGGTTCGCAAAATATGAGACCATTTTGAGATTTAACAAATACCGTCTATTTTAGATGAACCTCCAAATCATACTCATGGTACTAGCCGCCCTGGTTTCTGACATGTGTGGTGCAGCTGTAGCACCTGAGCTAAGGAGTAATGATGAAGCAGGTGTGGTTTCTGATGTAAAATATAGATCACAAGGAAGTCTGATTGCAGGATTCATTGGTCCTAATGATAGATTAGTCCACAGGTAAAGATCATTTATGTTTTTTTTTATTCTATGGAATGGCCCACCTAGTGGATAAGGCTGCAAGATTGTTAGCATAAGCCACAGTCAATGAAAATATTTACATGCAATTTCGTCATTATTTAATCCGAATGTCATAAAATTCTTACATTAAATTTTGTTAGATTTTCAAAATCATTAATACAATAAAATTTAATAGGTACCTGAAAACGTATATTTACATTTTCAGAATAAAATTTCGGTTTCCATCTTTTAAGTTCTTTAAATTAAGATTTAACTTCTAAAGGAAATTCTCATGGGCGCTATTCTGGACTCCTACTTACTAAAACCATTATTTGGATCAAGATGCCTTACCATCTGCCTACGGGGGCGGTCGAAAAGCCCGAATGCGCCTTTGAACATTCATACAAACTTACAAATACGTCTATAATATTTTTAAAACCTTAAATATTCTATCCACAGAGGATACTATTCAAAACCAGGAGTTGCAAACGTGACTCAGAGCGAATACGTGGAGTACAGCAACAACTCGATCTGGCTTAGCTACGTGGCAGCATTAGCTGTAGCCGACACGGAAATTGCATATGCACGCATCGGATGGGGTGGCATCTATTCAAATGCCATTACTCTAGTACTAACGTCCCGACTTGGATTTGGGTACGACTTCTGGGTCGAAATCTGGGGTCGAACTGTCAAGTAATAATGTACTATGTAATCTGACTAATGAATTTACAGAATTATAAGTAATTAAAAGAGGAAATATTTGTTTCTTTGTGATCTCTTATGGGACGCTTGAATAATTTCAACAGCAGGTCGTCACTAGGGAATACAATCCCGATCTCGCGCGATCTCGTGTAATTTTTGGGATCAATTCCTAAACAAAATCAAAACCAGCAGTTGCAAACGTGACTCAGAGCGAATACGTGGAGTACAGCAACAACTCAATCTGGATTAGCTACGTGGCAGCATTAGCTGTAGCCGACACGGAAATTGCATATGCACGCATCGGATGGGGTGGCATCTATTCTAATGCCATTACTCTAGTACTAACATCCCGACTTGGATTTGGGTACGAATTCTGGGTCGAAATCTGGGGTCGAACTGTCAAGTAATAATAATAAACTATGTTATCTGACTAATGAATTTACAGAATTATAAGTAATTAAAAGAGGAAAGATTTGTTTCTTTGTTATCTCTTATGGGACGCTTGAATAATTTCATCAGCAGGTCGTCACTAGGGAATGCAATCCCGATCTCGCGCGATCTCGTGTAATTTTTGGGATCAATTCCTAAACAAAACCAAATCAGCAGTTGCAAATGTGACTCAGAGCGAATACGTGGAGTACAGTAACAACTCAATCTGGATTAGCTACGTGTCAGCATTAGCTGTAGCCGACACGGAAATTACACACACATCGGATGGGGCGGCATCTATTTAAATGCCACTACTCTAGGTACTAACGTCCCGACTTGGATTTGGGTACGACTTCTGGGTCGAACTCTGGGGTCGACTTGTCTAGTAATAATAATAAACTATGTTATCTGACTAATGAATTTACAGAATTATAAGTAATTAAAAGAGGAAAGATTTGTTTCTTTGTTATCTCTTATGGGACGCTTAAATAATTTTATCAGCGGGTCGTCACAACCTGAGCACCAGTAGCACCAAAAATAATATAATAGTATTACATACAGTTAGGCAACTCCCTGCCCCTCACTGACCACACTGATCCAGTCCCGCCACAGTTGTCATTATAGTTGGCGGGTGTCGTGAGGGAACATTTGGTCAGCCTCATTGGTCTCATGCACATATTCAAGCTCTGTGCGATCACAGAATTGAAAACGAATCATTTGTATGGAGTTTCTGCCTTGTGGTAGCACGTCAAACTTACATTGTCAACGATAACCAACCCACGGGTGGGCCGTAAGATTAATTGCCACATTAATAGCAACAACTGTTTCAGCGGTGGAGGCACCGTGTGCGTGAACCTGTTAGTGTACTAGAACGCATAAAAGTTGAGAATTTGCAAGAGATAGGTATAAAAGAGGAATTTGTGAGCAAACTAAGCAAAAAGTTTGATAATTTAGATGAAGTATGTGAGATTGAAGAATTATGGAAGCCGATTAAGGAAGGACTCGTGGAAGTTGCAATTGAAGTGTGTGGTGTGAGCAAGAGAAGCCAAGGAAGTAAGTTAAAAAGAATGACCACGGAAGTTCTGAAAGCGTTGTCTGAGAAGAAGAAAGCATGGTTGGACTGGCTGGCCACAAAGGCCAATCAAAGAATGCAGAAGGCAACGGATGAGGATGTACGAATGGCCAACGATGAGTATAAAAGGTATAAGCGTGTGGCAAAAGAGGTGTTAATAAGAAAGAAGGAGAATGATAGAGATGAATTTGATAAAAGGTTATCTGGTGACTTCCAACAGAATATAAAATTCTTTTGGAAGTCCATAAAAGCGGTGAGGAGTCCACAGACCACATCACCGCTTAATAAGATCAGAAACCAGGATGGAAGTTTTGTGGGAGGAGAAGAGTGTGTGCTAAAAATATGGAAAGAGTATTTTGAAAGTCTATTTGATAAAGAGGATACGCAAGTGCAAACTCATTTTTGTGAAATGAATGAAATTGGCAATGAAAACGACATTAGTATGGAAGAAATAGTGGAAGCATTAAATAGTATGAAACTAGGCAAGGCTGCTGGGATTGACAGGGTTTCCGTTGAGATGCTGAAAGCAGGACGTGGCGTGGTAATTGACCAGCTGTACCGCCTTTTTAATCTGTGCTGGAGGAGTGGCAGCGTACCAAAAGAATGGTCCAAAGCCGTCATTGTGCCGCTGTACAAAGGAAAAGGGTCGCAGCAAGAGTGCAAAAATTACCGCGGCATAAGCCTGCTCAGCATCGTCGGTAAACTGTATGCGAAAGTGTTAATAAAAAGAGTGATGAATGAAAGTGAAGGAAAAATGTGGGATGTTCAAGCAGGATTTATGAAAGGAAGGGGGTGCACGGATCAGGTCTTCTCCTTACGACGCATAGCAGAAAAAGTTTTGGCGAAAAGCCAAAAGGTATATTGCGTATTCGTAGATCTGGAGAAGGCCTATGACAAAGTGGTGAGGAATGAACTATGGTCAACATTGTCTTTGTACGGGGTGAGCAGCAGCTTGATACGAGCACTGAAATCTCTTTATGAGGGCTCGAGTGCTTGTGTCAGGATCAACGGAGCTTGCACGGACTTCTTTAACATAGAAAGGGGTGTGAGACAGGGTTGTGTAGCGTCACCGTGGCTGTTTAACCTGTACATGGACAGTTGTTTGAAAGAATTGCAAGAGAGTGCGTGTGGTATAAAACTGAACGAGCTGACCATCAAATGCCTCCTATATGCTGACGATCAGGTGATCTTAGCTGCATCGGCGGAGGAGTTGCAGTTGATGGTTAATATTATGCATGAGGCGCTGAAAGGTAGAGGAATGAAAGTGAATGTAAGTAAGACTAAAGTAATGGTTTTTGAAAGAGAGAAATGTATGACGAATTGTCCTATTATTATCGAAGGGCAAAGAGTGGAACAGGTGAAAGAATTTGTATACCTGGGTTCAAAATTTACGAGGGATGGAAAGTGTGACCAGGATATTGAGAGAAGGGTTTTGGCAGGAAATCAAGTGAATGGGGCGATGCATACCTTTATGAGCAGTCAAAACGTGTCTAAGAAGGCAAGAGTGGCTGTGCATAGGGGTGTGCTTATCCCCACACTTATGTATGGTAGTGAAAGTTGGGTGTGGCAGAAGAAGCATGAAAGTAAAATTAATGCAGTGGAAATGAGAAGTCTGCGAAGTATAGCTGGAGTGAAATTGATGGACAAAAAAAGGAATAGCGTGATTAGAAAACAATGTGGTATAACTGAAGATGTAGTGACAAAGATAGAAAAAGGGATGCTTAGATGGTTTGGACATGTTGAGAGGATGGATGAAAATAGACTGACTAAACAGATCTATAAGGCGAGAATGAATGGGCAAGCTGGTAGGGGTCATCCTCGGCGTACGCATGGTAACCAAATTGATGACCTGCTGGAAAAAGGCCAGGTCAAGAGTACCCTTAACCGGCGAGCGTTTATGAAAGCACTTATGAAAGTAGAAGAAGCGAAAGTGGTATGCCAGGATCGTAGCAAGTGGAAAGCCATAGTCTCTGCCTACCCCGATGGGAAACAGGCGTGATGATATGTATGTATGTATGTATTAATAGCAACAAACACATACATACTTATACATAGATAATTCCTCGTAATTTCAGATCATCAATCAGTCTGTTTTAACGATTACACGTTACACTTTAACAGAGAGGAAAGTCTCAGTATGGCGGCTCCCCTCAAGATAAAAGTCTATCGTGTTGCTTTATGTGGAGAGCACTCGAGTCGATGCTTGTCACAAAAAAAAACTTGACAATTTGAGACATTTCATAGTGGAAGAAAATCAGCTAGAATGCTCGCCAGAATAATATGCGTAATGCTCGCTAACACCATAGAGCAACACTAACGAACGACTCCATTAAGTCGATCGTTAGTGTTGCTCTATGGTGTTAGCGAGCATTACGCATCGTGTTGCTCTATGGCTAAAACGCTGGTTAGAATGCTCTTGTTTAACACCATAAAAAAATCACAAAATATAACAAGTAAGCCGTGAGATTGTTTTCATCAGACTGCCCTTCTCTAACACGTTTATTGTAAAAGTGAAAGTTCAATTCGATTGACGTTGTCATTTTTGTTCTATTTCTAACTTTGAACAGATGATCCACGTGACCTAGTGACGTAGTTTAATGCGACAGTCACAGCTACAGACAAAGTCTCGCCATAAACCCCTCTGCACTCTATTTTATAGAGAGAGGCTGAAACCGACTTCAAACAAAAAACTGAAAATAAAACTTACTTAGCACAAAGTAAAATAATTATGTAGGTATTTTGATTTATCAGATTTTATTGAATATCATAATATATGAAGTCGGTGCCAAGTAAACCCATAGGTTTAGGTAGGTATCATTAATGGCACCATCTTTAATATTTTAATGAATAAAATCTGATAAATCAAAATACATAGGTATTACTTTGTACTACATAAGTTTTATTTTTCAGGTTTTTGTTTGAAGACAGTTTTATTTTTTGTGAAAAAATTTTTTTTTTCGTCATCTTAAGTGACGGGTTGACTGAAAAAGGTGTAAAGTTCTCATGAATACAAATCAATGAAGCTCAAATACAAGGTAACTGACGTAAATCGTTAAGTAATTCTCTCGACTGTATTTCGACTTCATCATCAGATCGACCTCAGACCTTAATTAAATTGAAGTAGGTACTTTAAAGCAATTAATGAAAGAATTAACAAACGTTCTAGTTGTCTCTACAATTTTCGGTGTTTGCCCTCGATTTCATCTGAATTCTATCATCAGTTCCAGACCTGGTGAAAATGGGACCACCTCAGAAGTGAACACTATCAAACGAAAAAATAATTTTTGAAATCCGTCTATAATTGACATTGAAATATCAGTGAACATACAGTCGAATTCAGAACCTCTTCCTTTTTTGAAGTCGGTTAAAAAGAACAAATATCTATAGTCCCCTTCTTCATATTAGGGTTTCGTACCCAAAAGGTAAAAACGGGAACCTATTCATGAAACTTCGTCGTCCGTCTGTCTGTCGGTCTGTCTGTCCGTCTGTCGTCGGTCCGTCACAAAGCTGTATCTCATGAACGGTGATAGCTAGAGAGTTGAAATTTTCACAGATTGTGTTTCAGCTGCCGCTTTAACCACAAATAATGTAAACAGAAAACCCGAGTCGCACTTGGCCAGTTTTTTTAACGTGTAGAAAATCCGTCTTGGATGATATGCCCTTACCGACTTAAAACCACACGTTTTGTTATAAACCTCTAGAGTGGCAGACAAGCATACTGCCCCACCAGATGTACCGGTGGTCACCGCAGCCTATGGACGTTTGCAACACCAGAGATGCCACAATCGCGCTGCCGACCCTGTAAAAACCTTCTAAGTTCCCTTTTGAAGAACCCCATACTGTAGGCGTTTGGGAAAAACGAGGCACAACCTAAGCGTACGCGGAATCAATCTATCGGATCTCACATCTCACCGTGCTCGAGCGGTCAGGACGCAACGTGTGAGGATGAACACCCTGTCTGTGGCGAGCGGTGCGATGATAGAATATAGTCGCAGGCATCATATCAAACTCCAACAAAATTCTTCAGAGCACAAACCATTGTACAGGCGGTAGAACACACACAAAGAGGCAAAGTCTCTCCTATCACTAAGAGGTTCCACACCACCTGCAAGTATGGGATCGTTGACAACTCTCATAGTTCGCCTTTGCACCGAGTCAAATGGACGAAGAGGTATTCAGGTGCCCCCGCCCAGAGGTGACAGCAGTACTCCATATGCGGACGCACTTGCGACTTATAGAGAAGCAGTGCTTGCGCCGCAGTAAAGTACCGCCGCGCCCTGCTGAGCACTCCGAGCTTCCTGGACGCCAGCTTGGCCTTGCCCTCCAAGTGACTGCAGAGCTGCACGTCACTGGAAATATCAACACCAAGGATCCCTATACTTTCAGAGATGGTGAGAGATGTGCCCTGAAAATACGGCGCCACAGTGAATGGAGTTTTTTTTGCGGTGAATACACAAAGTTGTGTCTTGGTAGGGTTGAATTGGATAAGATTTTGTCCACCCCAATCGGACACTCTAGTGAGAGTACTCGTTGCCTCGACTTCAGACACAAGTCGTTCACGACTTTCTTCCACCGTAACCATGTTAGTTATTTTGCTATTGGTCGGGTGTTATCCCGCTTTTTGGAGCGTGTGTGAATCTTTCAGCTTTTAGCTGTTTGTCTTGGGCCTGCTTCTGTAAGGATGGTGAGCAACCCCCCCCCCCCCCCCTCGTCCTCAGGCCACCGGTCATAGAGGTCGATAGTCTTAGGCGAGTATAGTCCCCTAGCTCAATGAGCTACACTTCGATGACTATTTGCAATCACCATTTTAAAGTTCAATAACATTGGTAAGGTCTACATTTTTAAATCTATAGATAATAAGACGATGACATCGTCTTATTATCTATGGATTTAAAAGATAATCTTTGGCCTGCACTTTCATCCGTATAAATATCTGATTTTTGTATAAACGAAGCACAGTGCACAGTTTGAGTTGAAGGTTCTAGAGCGTTGGTCGTCGAAATTCGACAGAATTTTTTTTTAATCCTTATCTTTTTCCATAAAGCTTATAGTTATAAGCTGTAACTGTGTAATTTCACGTTTATCCGTTCACACAAAAAGGGCTACAAAGTTTTCCCTGCTATTTTATATTAGATATTTAAAAAAGGTAGTCATTTAATATTAATTTTAAACCTCGATGCAAAACAGTTTTCAGATTGAGTACAACAACTATGTGTATGTGTGTGTGTGGCGCAGTAAAAGAAATACCGTGACCGGGAAAAAAGAAAAATACCTTCCTTTTTTGCGTGAATTTTAGCGTATCATATACTATGTAATACTTATTTATTATGGTTTATGTCTGAAGAGGGACTTCGTACGTCAGAGTTTCAAAGTCTTTTCAAAGTTCGCTTTTAGATTTAACAATTACCGTCTATTTTAGATGAAATTCGCAATCATGCTCATGGTACTAGCCGCCCTGGCTTCTGACATCTGTGGTGCAGCTGTAGCACCTGAGCTAAGGAGTAATGATGAAGCAGGTGTTGTTTCTGATGTAAAGTTGAGATCAAGACGAAGTTTGATTTCGGGACTTATTGCTCCTGGAGATAGGTTACTCCACAGGTAAAGTTAATTTATGTTTCTTTTTTATTCTGTCGAATGAGCTGCCTATAAGTGGTAAAGTGGTAAAGTTATAGTGAATTAGGCTGCAAAATTGCTAGAGCAATTCTATTGTCAATGATAATACATACGTCCTCTAACCTAAATTAAGCTAATCTAGTTAAGCTTGTGCTATGGGAGCTAAGCTACTGATAACCATTAATTTCTAAATACATACATATTAGAGTAAAATTAATTACACATACACAGACCAAATTATTGTGCTCATCTCACAGAGAGATTTGTCAGAGAATCGAACCCACGAACTCTGAATCCGTAGTCAGGCACACTAATCACTGGACCACGAGGCCAGTCCATTATATCGTTATTTAATCCATTACATTTTTATATTAAATGTCCTTCTCTTACGTATGGATATTCTCATGAAACCTATCTATACTGGACTGCTACTGACTAAAACCATAATTTAAGATACCCTACCATCTGCCTAGGGGCGGCCTAGAAGCCCGATTGCGCCTTTGGACATCCTAACTTACTAATACTAATACTTTTAATACTTCTATAATATTTTATACTTCAAATATTCTATCCACAGAGGATACTATTCAAAACCAGGAGTTGCAAATGAAATTCAGAGAGAAAACGTGGTGTACCGATCCGACTCCAACACAACCAGGATTACCTATGTGTCAGCCTTAGCTGTGGCTGGCACAGAAAAAGCATATGCAAGCATTGGAGCTTGGGGTGGCCTCAATGAGAATTACATTACTGTATCACTCTCCTCCCAGTATGGATTGGGGTACGACTTTTGGGTCGAAATCTGGGGTCGAAACGTCTAGTAGGTAATAAGCTATGTAATCACACTAAAGAATTTACGGAATTATAAGTTATTTAAAGAGGAAATAATTGTTTTTCTGTTATCTCTTATGGGTTGCGGGTCGTCACAACATGCGCCTGGGTTTTCAGCGCGTATGTAACGTCTCTGGTGTTGCAAACGTCCATAGGCTTCGCCAACCAACAGGTCGGCCGTAAGCTTGTCTGCTACCATAAAAAGAAAAAAGGACAAACCATGTAACTAGCTTCTCGTCTTACCTACTTCCAATCCAAACCTTTTACATCCGTTATCGTAATGGGACCACGAGAAACAGTTCTTCCTCGTGGTTCAACAAGTCGTGGACAAGTGGTTCAAAATAGTGGATCCTCGAGAAAACACCGAACTAAACGGGTGTGGACCGAATTAATAGCATTAAACTGCTGGATCGTGTTTGAAAATTCTGTTACTATTAGAAGCCCAATTTATTCTGAAAGACATAGTCTATCATCTGAGTCCTGAGGTCATCCTTTCGAAGGCTTACCCGGGGCTCCCAATTGTAGGCTGTTAGGTAGAATACGTGTGGTTTTTAGTCGGTAGGAGTCCGGCATAGCATCCATGTAGGATTCTTCTCGTTAATAGAAAAAAACCGGCCAAGTGCGAGTTGGACTCGCCCATGAAGGGTTTCGTAGCAGCAAGTAACCTAATATAAAAGTTCTTATAGTTCGTTGTAACTTTGATTGATGTTTTAACACGTTCGCAGTGGTAGTGATTTTTCTAACCGAAAATTGCGGTTTATGAAGTATTAAAAAAAAAACTACCGGCTCTATCTCGTTCGACCTAATTTTCGTTGGTAGTTTTAATAGCAATGTACATCATATATTTTTTTTAGATTTATCATTCTCTTAGTTTAGAAGTTAGAGGGGGGGGGGGGGGGGACACACATTTTTCCACTTTGGAAGTGTCTCTTGCGCAAACTATTATTTTAAGCAAAAAATGATGTTAGGAACCTCAATAGCATTTTTGAAGACCTATCTATAGATACCCCACACGTATGGGTTTGATGAAAAAAAAAATTTTGAGTTTCAGTTCTGAGTATGGGGACCCCCGAAATTTACTACTTTTTTTCTAGTTTTATATAAGAATCTTAATGCGGTTCACAGAATACATCTAGTTACCAAGTTTCAATGGCATAGGCCTTATAGTTTCGGAGAAAAATGGCTGTGACACACGGACGGACAGACAGACAGACAGACAGACAGACATGACGAATCTATAAGGGTTCCGTTTTTGCCATTTGACTACGAAACCCTAAAAAAGGCCATATATCATCATGCTACAATTTACGACACAAAGCAGTATACTTAATTCGTTTCACAAAATTCTATCCTACTTATTTTATAAATGTGCAGGTTTGAAAGATGTTTGTACATTCACATGTTTGGATGCTCTAACGATTGAACAGATCTGACTGAAATTTGTATAGTAACCTACCCATACAATACCACGAAAAGCCTAACTAAAGTTCTAACATGGTGCACAGAGTGCGGTTTCCGGAATGTAGACGCGACGAGCTTTCATAATAATACCTCAGTCGTTACCACGTTGTTACAATTGGAAGCAATTTGAAAGTTCGGAATAATATAGTGTTGTAGGTATGGCTACACAATTCACATTGTCGATACGAAAGTTTGTGAGCGTTGATGTCTGAATTTTGGGATGTTTCTTAATTTTCATTCTCTAACGGCTGAATCTACTTGGCTGAAATTTGGTACAGAGATGGATTATAGACTGGAATAACATCCCCTCTCCTAGGTGAGGCTGCAGTGGTAGCCGTAGCTCTGTCGGGAGTCCTGGAGTATCCTTCCGAGGGCTTACCCGGGGCTCCGAACCGTAGGCTGTTACGCAGGATACGTGAGGTGTTTTACTCGGTGACAGTTTGGCATAACATCTATGCTGGATTATCCCTCACGTAAAAAAAAGACTGGAATAACACAAAAGTGACTTTTTATTTCGGAAATAAGTTTCCATGGGAAGCGGGAACTGGAACAAAATTTGATGAAGGTGAAGTGAAGGGCAATGCGAAAGTTTTACAGCGCGGATGTGTGAACGTTTCTTACTCTTTCGTCTTCTAACTGCTGAACGGATTTGGCTGAAATTTGGTACAGAGAAAGATTTTTATTTCTAGAATAGTTTTCTTAGCTTTTAACTACTTTTTAGTCCCGCCCTCGGATGATAAGCCAGTTGGTTACTATCCAGTTGCTATGATGGGCGAACAGACACGCCATCGCACCGTCTTGGCCTGCTTCTGTTAAAACGGCGAGCAGCCAAATCGCCGTTCTCAGGCCCTCGGTCATAATCTTAACCCCGCCGCCCCGGTTGCGGAACTCGGGAGGGAGATTATTCTTCTGCTCAATTCCCTCCGCCTCTTTCTCAAGCATAACTTGCTCGCAGAAAGACGCAACGGCGCGCCCCACTTTCTTCCCATGGCCCTCACCATGGTCTCCAGCGTGAGTATGTACACGCCCAGGTCCGCTACGAGATCTTGGCGCTGCTCACTCTGGTGTTGGGCATTAATCAATTAATTTTTTAATTGTAGGAGCTAAAAATTGAAAATTTAATCGCAATTAAATTAGTTGCAACTAATTCAATCCAATTGATTGTTTAATTATTTAACTTATATTACCTATATAAAACAAAATACTATTATAAATTATTACTAAATACAATCAGATATATCAACCGTGATCATAGTCAAATAACCCACCCCTAACCGTTCCTGGTGTAAAGGTGCCCATTACGCTAGCCGCATTGCCACGCTGAATGGCTATGGCCAGCCTTTGGACCAGGAACGATTTGGAGCGGGAGTCACCCGTTTTTTCCCCAATTCTTTGACCCAGCTATATATTGTTTAATTGTGAGAGACAATTAAAATCAATCGCGATTAATTCCATCAATTGTGGTTTACAGTTGATTTAATCACAATTAATATTTTAGTTGACTAATATAATCGTCAATTGTTTTTAATATGTAATTAATACTACACTTAGAAAAATTTAAGGCTAGTGAGTGTTGTGTGGTAAGTTCCTGCCACGATAACAGAATAAATATTGGAATGTAGGTATGTGGCGTAGGTATTGTGTATGGAAGTTAAAAAGTAGGTATGGTGATACCTATAAAACTAAACCCCAGAGCACAGTTTTCTGGTCCGTTGCGTTTGGTGGTGGGTTCGCTGTAAATGAGATCACATCATCATCATTTAAGCGTTAGTCCCGACACTACTCCTCACACCTACTGCAATCTTTACAGTAAATTTTCTTCTCACGTTGCATTTGGTAGGCCCCAAAGTAACTATATGAGTAAATATCATCATCATTTTCATTAAGTGCTAGTCCCGGCATACAATACAGTCTCGCCTTTATCCCCGAAGGCGTAAGCAGAGGCATAGTATACGCCCATGTGTATTATGTTATACGAATATCAGCGATAACAAGGTTATAAATTTTCCCCAAAATTAGGGAAATTACAAATTTTTATATTTTTGTCAGAATAATGTTACAATAATATTTTAGATTACAACGTATCAAATGATCTATTATTTTTCAATTTACCCCAAAAATAGGGAGATATTTTATTACAATACTGTTTATATATATTGTATTATTAATATTTACAAGAATTAATAAGAAACTCGCTATTTTTGGGAAAAAATATTTTCCCCAAATTTAGGGGAATAACAATTTTTTTTTATTATTAAATACTTATACCAATTATACTTTAGATTACAACGTATGAAATGATATATCATTTTCCAATTTTACCCCAAAAAGACTCCCTATTTTTGGGTTAAAATTGGAAAATGAAATATCATTTCATACGTTGTAATCTAAAGTATAATTGGTATAAGTATTTAATAATAAAAAAAAAATTAATATACATTTAAAATAATACAAAATATATTTAAATTTGTTATTTCCCTAAATTTGGCGAAAATTTATACAATATTTTTTTTTTTTTTTTTTTTTTATCATCATCATCATCTTTACACCTTATGTTTATACACACGTAACGCCGATTTAACAAAAATATCAAAATTTGTTATTTCCCTAATTTTGGGGAAAATTTGTGACCTGGTATTCTCTGATGTTTGTTGTTGATAATCTCTACACTTGCCAATATATATTATTAAAAAAAATACCTAAACAATAAAAAACATATTGTTTTAGTGTTTCATGAGACAGTAACCCCCCCCCCCCCCCCCACCTTGTCCTTTCATCTGAACCTTTAAAAATGCCGTGAGGCGAAACAGTACAGGTTATAAATAATAAAAATATTGTGAAACAATAGATTGATACAAGTGTCGTTTTTAATATAATTATGATGATAATGATCATCATCATCATCGTTGTCATGATGATCATTATCATGCCGAGACTAGCACTAATGATGATGATGTGATAGCTCGGCCCCCGCGGCTCGATATGGAGCTTAAGAGTACGGAACCCTCGTCGCATCGCTTTCGAGGAATAGCAGCTGATCGGGAGGGCACTAGAAGCACCTCTGGAATACGGAAAGGTACCTTCCGCCATTTAATCCTCGCCCACCGGTTTTTCAATAGTCAAAACCCAAAGGCGTCTCGACCTTGGAGGGCGCGAATAAACACTGCGCCGCCTCTTCTGTAGTTGGGTGAAGCTGTCTAACCCCCAGTTTCCGAAAGGTAACAGAAAATTAATTAGTAATTGTTAATCATAAATATGCCTCAGACGATTGACAATTACTAATTGTAATCATAAGAATATACAAGCAACAACTAATTAGTTGTAATTGTAAGAACTTGCAATTACGATTGATTATTTAGTTGTTAGTTGCAATTAAATTTGAAAATTTAATTGTTAGTTGTCAATCGTTTCCACAATTGATTTTTGCCCAACACTCCGCTGCAGTGCCCAAGCTGAGCTTTGCCAGTGTAAGGGCGAGTTCCCACAGAATGTCCGTTTTATCGGTCCGTTTAAACGTAATTTTTTTAAACGTAAATTAGCGTATGTAGTTGTATGAGCGAGTTCACACCGAATGCAGATGGTGTTCCGGATCCAGTAGAAAAACGAAAATACTGATCCGTTTTATCGGATTGAAACCGCGTGAGGCTTGGCGTAGCGACGGATCCGTTAAATCGGTCCTGTAAATGATGTGTGAGTATTGCCTCCAGTAGCGACGGATCAGTTAAAACGGATCCGTAAAATCGGACGTTCTGTCGGAACGCGTCGTAAGCCGCACCGTATTCTTGCTGCAGTCACCATATAAATAAACCAATAGCCTTCCTCAATAAATAGACTGTCAAACTCTGTAAAAGAATTTTAATTTCCAACCGGTAGTAACTGAGATTCTAGCATTCAAAAAACATCTCTTCAGCTTACTAATATTAGTTTAGATTTTTTGTTTACATAAACAACTAGCTGTTGACTGCGACTTCGTCCGCGTGGTCGTCGAAATCGGACATAACTGAGATTGAAACATGGGGAGGGGAGGCGCCATACTGCCCGTTCGCTCTAACTTTGCGGCTCGGCTCTATACTAAAGTCGAATTTTTGATTAGACGAAGTAAATTGACAGCAACTAATGTCACTTCTTCTTGTAGTGTTGCGTATTTTCTATGACGAAGTGACATTAGCTACTGTCAATTTACTTCGTATAATTAACAATTCGGGTATACGCCTCTACGCCAGCGGCAAAGTTAGAGCGAACGGGTAGTACGTAGATTTCCCCTCTGTCAATACCTACTCTAAACTAAATATTATAACAAAATGTATAATTGTTTTTATAACACATTTGCTCGTAAAGAGTCTCTTATTTGACCAATTTCACTAACGTAATGAATCTCATTACGGCCTAGTCCGGTAATGTAAAGTAAAACGGACGATTGCGTCTAAAACGAACGGTTCCTTTTTTAAATCTTAGCAAAAAGTTTTTATGTCTGAAAAGTGGTCAACATTTTATGAATAAAATTAACTTTCGGAGATAAAATATATAGTAAAGTAAACATTTAATTGTTTAATTTAATAAATTACAACCATTTATATAAAACCAAAGCAAACAATATTAATTTCATTTATTAGTAATACTGGCTATTTTTGTGCCTTTGCCTTAAGAAGTAAGAAAAAAAGGAAGCGCTGATGCGCGCATCGCTAATTTGTGAACAAGTAAAATTCCGCGCGCCTTATTATCGCTATTTTTTGCTACCTACGTTTTTTTGTTTATTTATGAATGTCCCCGTTTTATTTATTTCCTTGTTTCCTCGCAAATGTGTTATAAAACGTCGAATGACACACGTTCGCGTTGATAATTAAAGCCTCTGCTTTCTTGTAGCCCTCGCCTGCGGCTCGGGCTAGCAATATTGCCTCGGCTGTAATTATCAACTTACCGAACTTGTGTCATAATGTACTATAATGTTGTTTTGTAAATTCCAGTAGCCGTTTGTAGTGGTGTACCTATATGAATACGATTTCCCGCCATAACATACCTCAATGACAGACAGATTATAAATAAAGTGTTCATCGGATTACACTGATATTGTTTATTACCCTCTTTAGACATTATTTAGATAATAATAATTCCTTCCGGCGAGTTATTGTGTATCTAATCTATGTTCCTGATAAATACAGTCGTACGATTTAAATTAATAAATACACAATCGCCTTTATTCTCGAAAGAGTTGAGTTGATGGAAAGTAGCCAATTAAGAGCCATTGTCTCAGTCCAACACTATCGAAAAACAGCGCTCTCTGCGTGTATTAGAGGCGGATAGCATCACGCTGAGAGGCGGCCGTTATTCTACTTATTTTGTTCCTTTTTCATTTTTTTTTGTAATTAGTTACTAGTTTTAAACGTACTGTACTTACATACTTCATGTTACTGTAGAATAAAAAAAAACGTTTTTTTTCTATTGACAGTAGTCCTCAAATTGTCAGCCTAATAATGTGTCTCTTCACGCTAGTTTGAAATCTGGGGTTTTAAGAAGAGGGAAACACGTGCTCTGTCTTAGCATTTATAATTCTGGTTGAGTTTTCTAACCAAATGTCTCTCTTGCCCGCAGGCGGTGTCAGATGAAATGCTAGTGGAGCTGAAAGCCTGCTTCATGGAGGCCTACGACGACAATCAGGATGGCAAGATCGACATACGAGAGGTGAGATTGGTTTACTTTAAAAGAACTTGTAATAAATAAATAATTACAACACCTAATGTGTTATAGTCTGGCCATAACTGCTGTGCACACTCTGAGGTATGCGCGGCGATGTGGGAGCCGAGGAAAAAAGAACATGAGTACACATGCGATTAATACACGTCGGACAAATCTTACGATATCAGTTTACATTTTTAAAACTGATGAATTTTTCTTCTAATAACTCCAAGATCAAAATCATCGACAACATGGAGTGCACAGCAGCTATGGCCATACCATAGACGCCTTATTTGACTTCTAGAAATCCTACATGGATGCTGTCTGTCTCTTAATAAATTTGTAATGCTTTTTGTTATTGGTGCAGTTGGCGCAGTTACTACCGATGGAGGAGAACTTTCTGCTACTCTTCAGGTTTGATAACCCGCTGGAGTCAAGCGTGGAGTTCATGAAGGTACGGTATAGTTGAAATATGAATTATAGCCCGTTCGCTTTAAGTTGGCCGCTGACGTAGAGGTGAGGAGTGAAGGCGACCGGCAAGAGCGAACGGGTAGTAATATCAATAAATCAATCAAACTAGCCTATATGGTAGTCCACTGCCGGATGTGGGTCTCACGCCACAACACATGGTCTTACGCCTTCTGCAAGTTTTAGCGGGGAGACGTCCTCTCTTATTTTTGTCAAGTCAAGTTTTGTAGTGTTGTCAAGTTTTTGTGTTATATAGTACCTCAAACTGTCCATAGGCGAGAAGTGCGCGCATCACGACTATTCTACACAAGCACCTGCAGGACCAACGCGGGGGTCCGTGCCCCTCTTCATCGCCTTGTTGAGACTTACAACACTCATTTTATTGAAATTGATATCTTTGCTACTTCAAACAAACAATTTAAAAGTCATGTCTCTGACTGCTTATTTGCTGGTTTGAGAAGTTAATTTCTAGGTTACACTGTACTTTATAAGGTTCTTTTTTTCTTTTTCTCTTTTTACTGACCATTTCACGTGTTTTATGTCAATTCGTGAACAATGGTGTGGGTTATATGTTTAACAATTGTTTTGAAACGACTAACTGTACTACAACAACATGTAACTGTTATTTGTTCCAAATAAATAAATAAATAAATAAAGTCGCGGTCTCCACCAGACCTCTTTTGGTCCGTTGATTCTTCTACAGATACGACCAGCTTACTTTCACTTTAGAGTGCTTATCCTGTGAGCCATGTCGATCCGGCAACATTACAAAATGATCGACAAACTCGTTGCGGAGCTTTTCCCTCAAAAATACTCCCCAAGTATTAGCTCGCTCTATAACTCGTAACTTTGTCAATCAATCAATTTAGCCTATAGCAGTCCACTGCTGGACATAGGTCTCTCCCAAATTTCGCCACAACACACGGTCCTGCGCTTTGCGCATCCAGTCAATTCGTGAAACCTTCTTCAGGTCGTCGGCCCACCTGGCAGGGGGTCGTCCTACCCCACGTTTACCAAGTCGCGGTCTCCATTCCTGACTGCCTCTGTGGCGCAGTCGGTAGTGATACCGCCTGCGGCGCTGGAGGTCGTGGGTTCGATTCCCACCGGAGACAAATATTTGTGTGACCCAAAAATGTTTGTCACAAGAGTCTGGGTGTTTCTATGTATAATATGTATGTATTTTAAATTTAAAAGTATATAAGTATTAATATCCGTGGTCTGATACCCATAACACAAGCAGGTTATTCCTAGCTTACTTTGGGATCAGATAGCGTTGTGTGAAATGTCCGTGAATATTTATTTATTTATTTATTCCGGAATTCGTTTGCTCCATCGGCCATCAGTTTTACTACAGATGTGGCCAGCCCACTTCCACTTCAAAACACATACTCTGCGAGCTATGTTGACCACTCTTGTTCTCTGACGGATAACATTGTTTCGTATCTTATCCCTCATATATACACTCGAGAGCAATGAATCCGGGTCACTTAAAGAATCCTAAAAATCTCGGAAACTAAAAATGCTAGGTTAATGCAATAAATAGTATTTAATAGACAATGTAATACTCCTTAAATGAAGGTATTAAAACTTCTTAGTTATTGTAAAGTTATATCATAAAAAAATCAAATTTGAAAAAGGGCCACTTTCGAAGATGGAACTACGAAATTACAGCATTTGGTGTTGCTTTTGTTTGTAATCTGTCATTTATGTGGGTACATAAACCATGTTGATAGTGCTCTATATTCATTAATCAAGCTGAAATTATGTCGCTTACGCCTGAAGAATGCACCAGAATACTTACAATGCTGGAAACCGGCCGGAGTCAGCGCGATACAGCCAGGACTGTCGGTGTGTCGCTGTCAACAGTACAAAGAGTTCTCCGACGTTACGAAGAAACTGGTTCTAACCTACGCAGACCAGGAACGGGCAGAACCAGGTGTACCACAGCACGAGAAGACCGATACTTGGTGAACACCATGCTTCGAAATCGCTTTCTCACAGGAACTGAACTCACCAATCAGTTTCGACGCCTCGGAGGAAGTAACCCAAGTGCATGGACAGTAAGACGTCGGCTTGCTGAATCTAACTTAAAACCCCTTAGACCTGCAAACGGCCCTAAACTGGAGCGTGGGCATCGTATTTCGAGACTAAGGTATGCCCAGAGCCACGTAAATTGGAGTATTGAAGATTGGTCAAAAGTTATGTTCTCCGACGAATCAAAATTTATGCTCTACAAGCACGATGGAAGACACAGAGTGTATCGAAGACCAGGGGAAAGATTCAAGCAAGCATGCATCGAAGAAAAAGTAGCCTACGGTGGTGGGTCTGTACTTGTGTGGGCCGGAATTTCTTCTGAAAGTCGCACAGAGCTGGTGATCATAGAAAACGGCTCTTTAACTAGCGTAAGATATGTGGAAGAAATCCTCAATGATCACGTTGGTCCATTTATGGTCAATTTAGGTGAGGATGCTATATTTATGCATGACAATGCCCGACCTCATACAGGTAGGATTGTGAATGACTACCTTCAAGAGATGAACATTACTCGTATGGAGTGGCCAGCGCGCAGCCCGGATATCAACCCGATCGAGCATGCTTGGGACGAGCTAGGCAGATGCGTAAAACAACGAAACCCTCCCCCAATCACGCTTCGTGAGCTCAAAATTGCTCTCACAGAGGAATGGGAGAATATTCCCCAAAATCGTATAAGGAACTTGGTGTACAGCATGCCAAACCGCGTAAACGCAGTAATGGAAGCACGAGGAGGCAATACGAAGTATTAAAATTCAAGAAAATCGTAATAAAGTTCAAAAATTTCATGTTTCCTATTTTTGTTTTAAGGAGAGATCAGCAGTTTTTTCTTTATGTAATTTTGTGTTAATAAAATGTATGGTGACTCATATTTTTTTTACTTTCATTTAAGGAGTATTACATTGTCTATTAAATACAATTTATTGCATTAACCTATCATTTTTAGTTTCCGAGATTTTTAACATTCTTTAAGTGACCCGGATTCATTGCTCTCGAGTGTATATATAGCAACTTTGAAGGCATGGAATAACCCCACTGTGTGCACGTCTTGGCATCTTATGCCACGACTACGCAATACTTCGTGTATAATATTTTTATTATATTAATTTCAGATATGGCGAGAATACGACACTGACGGCAGCGGGTATATTGAAGCTGACGAACTGAAGGTAAGTAAATGTTGCAAAATGTTGAAAAGGAGAAGTGTGTGTCAAATAAATCCAAAACATTGACGCTTATAAATTTTCTCTAACACGCATAGAATAACATCAAAAATCAACAAGTCCACTTACAAAATTATACATTGAACTAGAGCAAAATCTGAAATTATAAATGCTAAAGTTTGTGAGCGTAGATGTGTAAAATGTGTGGTTGTTTGTTACTCTTTCGCGCTCGAACGGCTAAATGGATCTGGCTGAAATTTGGTACAGGGGTACATTATAGTCTGGAATAACATATAGACTACTTTTTATTCCTGGAATAAGTTCCTACGGGAAGCAAGAACGGGAACAAATTTTTCACGCGGGCGAAGCTGCGGGCATCAGCTAGTAGAAACAAAAGGCTACTTCAGCGTAAAGGGCACGTCAATCTATTATCCAATCAATCCTGAGTGACAGAAAAGGTCAGTCATATGTTACGACATTTTTGGTTTCTGAAGAGCTTATCAAGCCTGTATTTTCCGGGCATTAAACTCGACCTAGTTTCCCAAACCCCATTGATAAACGTCATTTGCTGTCTCTATTCCTCAATACATTTACATGTAGGAGAAAAGAGAAAGCAACAAAACGGATCAAATCAAAGTTATACTTATTATTGTTTCAGAATTTTCTTCGAGATCTGCTAAAAGAAGCGAAGAAAATAAACGATGTTTCAGAAGACAAACTTATTGAGTACACTGATACTATGGTAAGACCAAAGTTTATAACATCTTATAATTTGGTTTCAAGAACTGTTGTATAGTTGGAAGATCTTAGCGAGGTTTAAGTCTAATAATCCAAAAATAGTTCTGAGCCTTTTAAGGGTTCCGTCCCCAAAGGGCAGAAAGGGGTCAATTTATACTTGGTTATTCTTTTTGTTTTGTTGGCTATCGAATTTCGAAACAAAAAAGCGCACTTTTTCTGCATTACAGACTTTGAATGTGTCGAATTTTATGTACATTCATTCATCAAAATTATAACAAAGTTTTGAAAAAAACTATCGATGTCACTCTTTGAGCGGTCAATCCAGTTACTGTATAGCTCTGTTTGACATTCGTAATTTGTATGACACATACAAAGAAAACGCTCAAACTCTGAAATCAACATTTGTGGTTTGTTCATCATCACGCCTTTATCCGCGAAGGGGTAGGCAGAGGCATATTATATACCCACATTTCACCTTTTTATAATTTGTCCCACGTAATACGTTGTGAGCCGTATTGCCGTGTTTAAATGGACAGGCGCAGGTTGTGACTGCCTGCTGTTGAAATAAAGCCTTCAACTTGGCTTAACGACTGCCATTTTACTGGCAACCGATGGCTTAAAGTGCCTTCCGAAGCACGGAAACGCTCAAATAAATGTCACAAAGTGATCACATGGATGGTCACCCATCCATGGACCGGCCATAGTGAAAGTTGCTTACTGCACTGAGTCCGCGGGGCCACGAGCGCTTCAAATCACAATCAATTCAAATCACAAATCAACATTTGTGGATCACACAAATATTTGTTGACGGGATTCCAATTTCAGGTCTTAGCAATACTTTTCACGACTAGGTACTGCGCCACCGAGGCAGAAGTTTTGAAATCATTAACCACAAAAAAGCAGATAAAATAATTGAATCATATATTGCAGAAAGGGTCTTAGTCACATTTTAATTAGTTTTGGGAAATGAGTAAGAAAGAGTTGTTTTTTTCTGGAAGCAGTTTTAAATGCAAACTGCAAACTTTGTGCTCTCCTAGAATACTCGATATTGCACGGACTATTATCGTTTTTGGACAAAACGCTCGATTTACATTCGATGAACGTTTCATAGAACAAAGTTTAGTTTATGAGAAATTTTGACTCATGCCTTTTCTGCAATTTGCGATTCAATTTCTATGGAAAGAAGACCATTTATATTTTGTCTATCTAGAAAAAGCTGAGTTTCAAACGCTTATTGTTTTCAATTACAGCTTCAAGTTTTTGACTCCAACAAAGATGGAAGACTACAACTCTCGGAAATGGCTAAGTAAGTAACTTGAATTATACATACATACATACATATAGTCACGCCTTGATCCCCGTAGGGGTAGGCAGAGGCATAGTATACGCCCACATTTCACCTTATAGTTTTATGTTCCACGTAATAGGTGGTTAGCCTATTGCCGTGATTAAATGGACAGATCCCGCGACCCGGAGTTGTAATTTTTCAAGCCGCCCTTATTACATTCAACTTGGATTAATAATTGTCATTTTACTGACAACTGGGTTTCATTTCGAGTTTTCCTTTTCTACGCAATGGATCTTTTTGCTAAAGTGTCGGAACCCCGTCGCCACACGGAGCAACAACAACACATTCACAACTGCCAGAAAA
Organism: Miltochrista miniata; assembly: GCA_933228765.1. Lineage (NCBI taxonomy): Eukaryota > Metazoa > Arthropoda > Insecta > Lepidoptera > Erebidae > Miltochrista > Miltochrista miniata. The sequence continues at coordinate 14,198,218 of OW121769.1, forward strand.
CCTGTTAAAACCTCGAAAGAAAATGCATCTGTTTCAAAAACTTTGTATTTTTTTTTTTTTATCTAAACCAGTGCAAGAAGCTTGTTATGAACGTGAACTTGATGACACAGCATTCCTTTTGATCCCTTGACTATACAATTTATGTTTTTCCTCTGTAAAATTGATTTTATTTCAAACTTTAGCACAAAGTACAAGGCAGACTTAATGCCTTAGGCATTTTCTGCCAGTCAACCTTAGGGTGACGCAGAGATAAAAGAAGTAAGCACGTGATATACATACATACACGCCTTTATCAACGAAAGGGTAGGCAGAGGCATATTATATGCCCACATTTCACCTTTTTAAAATGTCCCACGTAAAAGGTGGAAAGCCGTATTACCGTGTTGAGATGGACAGGCGCAGGTTGTGACTGTTCGTGATATAATGAGAACGATTTAAAATAACAAAACAAAATTTGACTATAAAACACAAAATACATTTAATTTTAAAATTTAGCTGGATTCGAATTACAATTGTATTTTTCTTTTGAAAAATAAATATTGTTGAACATTCTCATAGGTATGAACGTAATCAAGGCTGTATTTCAACCACATACAGCTTTTGAGGTGGAAATTCAGAGACTGAAAACACAGAGGTCACAACCATAAATAACGACTTCATGCCTTTGAAATAAAAGCTCATTTCGATTAAAGTGACACAGAATGTAGTTATGATTTAAAAGACTTTAAATGTGAATATTACACGTGTGTTACAGATTGCTGCCAGTCAAAGAGAACTTTTTATGCAGACAAGTATTTAAGGTGAGTGGCACCTAACTTTTTTTCGTGTTTCACTCCTGATTTATGCGTCATCCTTCCAAAACTATTCATACTATGTGTACAAATCAACTATTATAAAATAAACTAAATTTAATGACAATATTATTTAGGTTTTATTATAATTTATGTTTTGTAGAGTAGCAACTAGAATATATAATTAAAACTCCTCGATTTATACACTCGCATTCTTTACTAAAAATTCGAGCTGCCGTTCACTCGAGCTACAGTTATAACTAAACATTCGAGGTGCCATTATAACCACAAAAATTAAATGTCAAAATACAGTTCGTGTAAATAAAGTCGTCCATGCCACCTCCACCCGCGTCTTGTGCAAAAGTGCCCATTACACTGTTCGCATTACCTCTCTGCATGGCAATGGACAGCGTTTGCGCCAACCACGAACCAGCGCGTGAGTCTCCAGACTTCTCTTTTAGTCTACGACTTTCTTTTAGACTAGTCTTTTAATCTACTCGAGAAAACGCTTCGCCTTTAAACCCCAACAGCCCATTGTCTCCACCGCAAAAGGAACGAAGTGGCAGCGGTCCCCTATTGCCTCGTATTTGAGCCATTATAACTGTACTAGCTGATTGCCCGCAGCTTCGCCCGCGCAAAATTGGTTGTCATTCCCGCTTCACGTGGGAACTTATTCCCGGGATAAAAAAAAGCCTATGTGTTATTCCAGACTATAATGTATCTCAGTACAACAACACTTTTCAGCCCAATCCGTTCAGCCGTTTGAACGTGAAAGTGTAACAAACATCCACACTCACAAACTTTCGCATTTATAATATTAGTAAGATATTCGAGTGAATTGTTACTAGTCTCATATTTAAAAACGGTAAAAGATGAAACGAAAATAATTTAAAATCAAACTTTCATAAACACTTTAAACGCGTGCAGTCGCTTTATTATGAAGGTGAATTTCAGTTAATATAATATATTTTCAACTTTGTTAGAATTTCCCTCCTTAGAAAGCTTTTCGAGACTCCTTGAAAACCTTTATTTGTCAACCAATAAGGTTAAGGTTGTTTAGGGCACTTTAAACAACCTTTGAGTCTACATAGGAGTCTAAGTCTAGGTGCAATTATTTTTTGTGTGTGCACGTGTGTGTGTGTTTGTGAGTGTGTGTGCGCGTGTGTGCACGTGTGTGTGTATGTGTGTGTGTGTGTGTGTGTAGATTTTATAATTTTAATTTACATCATGATTTCTATGACTATTTTGTAATGACAATGGATGCATCATAATGCTTTTGAATCACTTGCCTGCATGTTTTATTTTATTTACCAGAGTGTGTAAACTTGAGAATGAAATCTAGTCTAACTATCACAATACTTCTTTTTTCTTAAAATACTAACGATTAAAGGAAAGGCGACTTGATTTGTTTGTGTCATAAATATGAAAAATAAAACAGACAATGTTTATATAAAAAGCACAGACTGTTTCTATTGGGTTTATTATCAGTCACACTAACGTTGGGTTAATACTTTTTCGACCTGAAAGATAGGCGTTCCTATTCAGCCATTACATACCATTAGGATGCCCGACAACATCATTCATAATATTTTTGTCATCGATCGAAATCGAAAATTATCTATTAATCGATAAAACACACACCATACACACTCATTCACTCCCACACGCACGCGTGCACACACACACACACACACACACACACACACACACACACACACACGCACACACACACACACACACACACGTGCACGCACATGTCCGATCTTACACACACACACACACTCGCACGCACGTAATGTTTTACTATAATTTATTTATTAAGGTTTACTGAACTCCTCTTGAAAGCAACTAAAATCTTGATTAAAATATGCACTCTAACTACTATTATTTGTTTGCCTATCTGTCTGTGTATGTCTATCCTAACACTAACGCTTATGTCTGCAATACGCACACATAGGAGGGCATAGAGGTAAGTCCTCACTAATTTTGCTTGAAATCTCTACTAATAATAGAGTAGATAGTGTAAAATACAATTAGATAATGAAAACTTGAATTTTTTGGCTAAAATCTTCACAATTTATTTTCTAACAATTGTTTTTAGTACTCAACAGTAATCAAACTTCGCATGATCAACAATTATTTGAGTAGATAACTTTGTTGAAGCACAACTTACTAAGTACTCTGGCAGTTCATTGGTCAAACAATATTTTCTACAGAATCTTACTTACACCGACTAAACTATACTTTACTGCAGCGATCAAATGAACACGTCCTACTCATCGTTTGTCAAATGTGACTTTAAAACTAGATACATGTTTCAAGAACAAGTATTTCTGACAAAGCTTACTTCTTAATGACATTACAAGAAAACTTATAGTACACTGACTTTGTTACATTCCCTGAGATGGTAAATCATTTTTAGTCGTCATATTGTATTGCAAGTCACCGATCAAAAAGTCAAGTCTAAAAATGCAATTTCCCGAACAAAACGCTAAATAAGTCATTGAGGCCTTAACTTTTATTTATTATTTAAAATAAACATAAATAAGAAAAAGTCTACTTGTATTTATTTGCAAATAAGTCAAATTCATTGAAATACTTTCACTTAAATCTAGAGTATATTTCTGTTTAAAACAATGTAAAACAATAATAATTGTTTACTACTTTTTAGAACAATTCTATATTTTATTTATAGTGAAAGTGTTTTGATACAGTTGAAAAAATGAACAAGCACACTTATGAAAGGAATATATAATTATAATTAAAGGTGTATATTTACGTTTACAGGGAGCAACAAAATTAACGAAAGATGACATTGAGAGAGTGTTTTCTTTATATGATAGGGTAAGATACTTTTTAACTATTATTTTATTTATTTGTATTATAGAAAAAAATATTTTAAGTAGGTACATATTTTATACATTTCCACCCTGGCCAAGTTATATTAGTTGTGTATATTTAACACTAAATACAAAAAGAATTTTACAAAAGATTTCTTTTTAAAGAGATTTTCTTCGAAGTTTTGATTATCAAACATTACAAGAAAAAAATTTTTTCAGCAAAATCCACAGCTTGTATTGTATACGTAATCAGAAACTTGATAAAACTACCTCACTCAATTTAAGTTTGTTTTACTAACGAGACTATTCACGTTATTCCCTTTTCAGGACAACAATGGCTCAATCGAGAACGAAGAACTTCGTGGATTTCTCAAGGATTTATTAGAATTAGTTAAAAAGGTTGGTGTTTTATAGCATTTTATTTAATTTTAACCTGTTTCAGAACGTTTATAGGTCCGACTACTATTACGTAACGGAGAAATGGTGGTCTATAGTATACCTCTTTAAGTAGGTATAATCTTACTAATATTGTAAATGCGAAAGTTCGTGAGAGTGGATATGTGGATGTTTGTTACTCTTTCACGCTCGTACAGCTGAACGGATCTAACTGAAATTTGGTACAGGGATACATTATAGTTTGGAATAACACATATGCTACTTTTTATCCCGGGAATAAGTTCCTACAGGAAGCGTGAACGGGAACAAATTTTACGCAGGCGAAGTGGCTGGCATCAGCTAGTTATTTAATGCTATAAATTTCCTTTGGTTTCAATAAGATATTGGAGCTAAATCTAGATAACTAGCGAACGTCATACGGTTTTACCCAGCCGCGTAATTATAGTCTATGTCACCTAGGGAATAGTGTAGCTTCCCAAAAGTAAAAGAATTTTTTAAATCGGTTTAGTAGTTTTGGAGACTATTCAATGCAAATCCAGGGATAATTTGGAAGCATTTCGAAATTATTTTAAGATTAATGTAGCGTCGACCACTACAAACTTTGCAAATAAGAACGTTTTTGATGATTCCCTCCTTGGAAGAGAGTTTTCAAAACCGTTTTGTCTAATTTGTCCAGTCATAGCAAAAGATACTTAGCCAAATCATCGTAAATCTAAACGAAGTTAGCGGAGCTCAAGCGCATAATGTGAAAGTTTGTGAGTGTGGATGTTTGTCACTCTTTCACGCTCCAAGTACTGAATGTATCTTCTTGAAATATGGTACAGGGATAGGCTATAGTTTGGAATAACACATGGGCTACTTTTTATCCCGGGTATAAATAGCCATGGAAACGAGAAACAAAATTTGACGCCATCGAAGCTTTAGGCATCAGTTAGTCCTTTATAAAAAAATTACTTGATAATTTACTAACATATTACTTATCAATACATTCCAGGATTACGATGCTCAAGACTTATTGGAGTTCGAAGAAACCATACTACAAGGCGTCGAGTACAGCAGCGAAGGCAAAATAAGTCGAAAGCAACTCACAATGATTCTTCTCGCCCTCGCCAAGCACCACCAAGAGGAAGAACCGACCACTCCATAAAAGTATCCGATTATAAACGTCACTCCGTCCCGTTATCCGAACGAATTTCTAGCGTCGCGTCACTTTGACATTTTTGACACATTCACCGCCGCCATTTTGAATATTCAATCTGTAATATTAATATCTCAGTCGATTTTATTTTCACTGCTAGATATTTATTAGACGTCATGCAAAGATTGCCGCACCGTAACATCTTCTAGTCTTGTGTAGCCCTCATCCAACAGACCATCCTAGTACTACTATTTTTAAAGTGAAACTTTTATTACATCGTTACATAATTTTTCGTCTGTGTGTTGCATGTCGCGTGACGGTTGGCCGCCATATTGGCCAATATGGCGGCATGTGAAAAAAAGTTTCACTTTCACTGTGGTTTCATAAAACCACACGTACTTTTTTGTTTGAAGTCGGTTTTTTATATGTGTGTAAGTTTTAAGTATATATTTAAAAATAAATGTTTATATCATTTTAAGGTAATAGAACTTAAAATAATGTGATTTTAAGATTTTTTGTTGGATTGACTGCTTATCATTAACAGTCTTGTAAATTGCTGAACGCAAGTTAATCATTTTTTTTATTAGAGAGCTCTGTAACTCTCTGGTTTAACAACTGGGATGTTTCATTGCAATTGGTGATATATAATCAAAAATATGATAGTGTTGAAATTTTTTCTAACGAGAGGCAATATATTTGAGGAATGGACATTATATAAGGTTTACCACTTAGACAAACATCTACATACATTATTTATATTCATCGTCGCCCAAGAGTAATCGCACAATGAGCAGTTTTTCTCCTTCCCTCCTTTTCGAACCTTCCCCAAAAATCGCCACAATGTTCGGACAATCGGCGTTGAATGTGTCAAGAATTAAAATCACTGGGTAATATTGTAGTAATGGTTATTAGATAAATTACATTTCACACAAATTTAACACCAATATGCTAAGATATTTTAAATATTACATTGTCTATGTATAAATACGTAAATGTGAAGCATGCAGAAATCTATGTAGATATAAATCTATGCTTATATGAAATTTGTGCAGATATAAATCTATGCTTATATGAAATTTGTGCAGATAAAAAATCTATGCTGATATAAAATCTATGCAACTTCGAAATTTAAATGAATATTGTCAAATTTAAAATACTACGGTTTTTATTTGGCAATGCACAACTTGTCAAAAACGTCCAGTAAATTATACAGTCTCAAGTAGGTCAATCCCTTTTTTTGAGTTTTTCATCAAGTAGAAGACACAAGCTTACTTAATTTTCATACTTGCTTGTTCCGATATACAAAATCCACTTTTTTTCAAAACCATTTCGAAAAATTCTTACTACAACTTGAACATTTTACTAATTAAATTGTCTAACTTCATCTACCAATTTCCCTAACGTGAACCTTGAGTTGACCACCGTGATAAAAAGGGTAACTAATATATATATTCTGTGACATCAACATAGCCAAAACTTTTGCCAAAGATATTATTATAGAATTTAGAATAAAACTTGGTCAGAAATGAAATCAAATAAATACCTATGATTTGAAAAAAATGCGTTCCTACGATATGCCTACGTTCCGGTAAAAATTTTTCGCTATGAAACAAATATCTCAAAATAAAATAATTGGTTCAAAATAAATTGAGCTTCATTTTGAAAATTAAATCTGTATTTGTCTCTTATTTTACTAACTCAACCTCCAAGTACTGTACAAATTAAGAAACTACTTATTCAAACTTTCGTCCTCTATGACAATCTTTGAAAAGATCTGAGTCTAAAAATCATTAGAATTAAAGTTGTCAAAAATAATTGGCCCATTTTGACATTTAAGACAGAGCCACTCTCATTGGTAGATTCTAAAATCAGTCAAAGAGTGACCAGACGGTCAATGACAGATTCCCAAATCCAACGCTGACAGTTGTGTTGTGGAGATGACAAATTATGTCAAACGGGCTTTTTACATTTTTACAAGTAAAGTTTATAAATGTGTCCTTAGATTTTTTCCTCTAAATGTCTTTGTCTATGATATCATTAAACATGTAGTCAAAAAGCGAATGTGATTTAAAAAGAAAGAAAATTAAATGAATGTGTATTATTGTCAAAATCATATGATAAAATAAAAAAAAAAACCTCTTTTGAGACTTAAATGTACGCAGTTTTAAAAATTTTGTTATAATATACAATTCATTTTGCTGTGCCCAAAGTGATTGTTTATTGCAGTTTATAAATCTACAGATACAAAAACGGTTTAATACCGCCGCCTCTTTATCTATTTTATTATAAAGTGATAATATCTCAATGAAACGAGCAAATATTCATCAAGATTCTTCTACATTTTCTTTAACCCGTGATTTATGGGCCTTTTACACGTTCTGGCTGCACCACAGATCTGCCTGCACAAACGGATCTGTATATGAAACACGGAGGTAAAACTATAAAAGGCAGTATTATTGTGAGTCAAATTAAGAAATTTGACTCACAATAATACAAAAACCGTTATTACATTAATGGGTCTATTTCTCTCTCAGTAAAACTGCCTTTACAAATACTGCCTTTTTATAGTTTTACCTTCGTGTTCCGTGTACAGATCCGTTTGCGCAGGCAGACCTGTGGTGAAACCGGAATGAAGCTTGTTTGGAACGTACAAAGTGATACAAAATAAAAGTACCTATTTAATGTGTCACATTTTGAAGTACATCTATTTTCAATTAAAACTTGCATAATCTTGTTGCTTTTTAAATGTTGCTTATAATTTACTTAGGAATTAAATTATTTATGTTAATGATTAAGGTAGATCGTGTTTAGAAAGCCAAATTAGATATAAAATAAAGTAACAAATTAAATTAAAATAAGAATATAAAGCTCTGTTTTGTAAAATGAATGTTGATTGAAATACAATGTGATGTCAAATTTTATATAACAAAAGATTAGTAAAAGTCCGACTCTAGTGAAATATAATAATATAATTTAGAATTATATATTTTTTATTTCCTGATTCGAGCTTAAATTAATGTTTGATATATTATAGCTAAAATTATACTACCCTGATTGTGTCTAGAGGCCTTTAGTGTATTTATTTAAAAATTGTATTAATTATATCTGTGTTGTGATGATAGATATATAATATAATGTTTTAGGTTTAAATGTGTGGGTAAGTTTTGTACCATAACATGCACAATAGACATTGTTATCAAGCAAATCGATCAATCAAATCAGCCTATAGGCCTTTTACTGTTCGTAGGTCTCTCCCAATCAATTTGGGAGAGTCTGAACTCACTGTACCTCGTTGGCCAGACGGATTGGTACAGTATTTTTAAGTTGTAATTTTCTAATCGTTTGGGATTGTTAGTTTCATCAATATAATATCATGCCGTGTGGCGACGGGGTCCTGTGTTGGACGGGTAAGAGTACAAAATTTCGCCACCCCAATACATCCCGAGGGTGTCGTAAGAGGCTATTATGGGAACACTTTCGCAAATAGATCCATTGCGTAGAGAAGGAAAACTCGAAATGAAACCAGGTTGTCATTAAAATGACAATCGTTAAGCCAAGTTAAAGACCTTATAGGCAGCTTGAAAAATTTCAACTGCGGATCGCGGCGACCTGCGCTTGTCCATTTCAACACGGCAATAGCGCGTCACTATGTAATTGGGCTGCCTAGTGCAATGAAAGCCTATCGCGATCTTCGGGTCCAAGCCATCTCCAGCTGCAAGTAGTGCACTTGCTAACTAACAGACGGTATCACGGAGATGAGAAGGAGAACTCGAAACTAAATACTGTACCAACCCGGTACAATGAGGGCGATCATCCTCCCAGAATGACATCTGGGACAGACCTACATCCAATAGTCCACCCAGAAAAAGTTATGTCAAACGATTTTATAAAATTGTGTGACAACTTTTTCTGGGTGATTTAAAAAAATAACATTTGGTAAACAATAAACAACTAAATGAATATTACGCTAACTAAAACATTCGGCTACCTACTTGAAAGTTGGCATTTTGAAAAGTGTCATAATAAAAAGCAGATCTAAAATACAGTTGGCAACTGTGAGGTTGGGAAATAAAACTAAGTTAAAAGAAAAGTTGGCTAATGATTATTCCGCGAACTAACGATTCTTCGAAACGTTAGTTGGCAAGTGATAATCGGCCAAACAATTTTCGGCGAGAAGGCGATGCGACCAGTGGATGGCGATGCTGTGACAGTCTGGTTTGATTGGTATTTTAACTGGGAGATTTTTGTTCGTTAATTTTCATTTATAGTCTCAATCGTCGGAACTTGATGGAACTTGCTGTAATACATTATTGAAACACACACGGGCACTTACATTCCACAATTTAATTTACTTTAACAACACCTGACCGGTTTCGCTTTATAGCATTCTCAAAGGTAAGAATGTTCTTACACTATAACTTCTAACACAGTTAAAAATATTATACTGTTTTAGAAGTTATGGTGTAAATTAAATTGTGGAATGTAAGTGCAAGTATGTGTTTCAAAAATGTATTTGTTAATTTTGGTATAATTTTCCATACAAAAAATTAATTAAATATACACGACAAATCTTTGAATAAACCCATTATCTAGTGAGTTCGGAATACCGCTCAAAAAGATAAATAAATAAATAAATATTCACGGACATTTCACACAACGCTATCTGATCCCAAAGTAAGCTAGGAATAAGGACAAAACACGTGACATTTTCAGATTACCCGACTAGGAATAATTCAAGAAATTATTCCTAGTCGGGTTCTTCATTTATTTCAAGGATAGGGGTCTGTAAGGTCTGAAATTACTCGGGCTATAATGAAATAATAGTCCCTGTCTGCGATATAAAATAGGTTTGGACTGTATTCGATAGGCGCATGACCATGTGTATTGTGGCGTAAATTGGGAGAGGCCTATATCCAGGAGTGGACTGCCATAGGCTGTATTTGATTTGATCGATAAATTGAAATAAACACGTGAGCACAATCGTATATAAGTCCCGCAAGTTGGTATTGCGCTGAAACCTTGTCATAATGACAGCTAAGTGACGTCATCGTGACGTAGCGCGAGCGCGGGCTGGCTTCGCGAAGCTGCGTACGGTATGTTTTTTAGTACTGACGGCTGGACGGATGTACGTCACCAAGATGGCCGCCAAGCGCAATATCAACGCGCGGGGCTTATACCTATTTATTAAATTACACACCTATATAGTATATTTTATGTTCATGTCAAGTTTATGCCAAAATTGACAACAAACAAATTATAAAGAAAATTTTTAATGTATTGAAGATTGCCAATAAATTGTAATAATAATTATAGTTTTAATCCTTCACCTGGCACTAAGTGCGGACGACTGACCATAATCACTAGTGACCAATCATAGCTGACATGTTTCTCCGTTCATTTTGTACCGAATTGCGGCAGACGTTTGGTGGTCACTTACTAATTGTGGCCGCCATTTTATACAAGACTTCGAGAAAATCCAATTCTTTTTATAACTTCTTCAGCTTTCTTGGCTTAAGAGTTTTGCCAATGTCAAGTTATTTGTACTTACACATACTTATTAACATTTTATTTTTAAATCTTTACTTACCGAAATGTGAATTTTCATAATTTATTGGTTTCTTCTTGGAGTTAGCATTGTAATTATGTACAGGTTTGGTCAAAATTCTATTTCAGTTGTATACCTTTCCCTGGTCTATGTTGTTAAATCTTTTTACCCGACTGCCGAAGAAAGGAGGGTAATGTTTTTCGAGACTATGTATGTATGTAAGTCCATTTCTTTGTCACGTCCTACAGTCTGAACGGCTTGACAGATTTTGACATGTTAGGTGTCATTTGATTCGTCATGTTTGTGTGAGTGACACCAGGTGTAATAAAATTTCTAGAAAATCAAAATGACGAATTTTCGGCCACAAAACGTTTTAGCCTTTTACTTTGCAGTCGGGGTTGCAGTTTTCTTAATTAATTCATTTCTTGTTGCAATTAATTTTTCCATTTCACTAGTTTACATAACATTAACTCTCGAAAATACACAAGTTTTATTTATACACTGTGGCTGTGGTCGGCCGTTCGTTTGCGCGGACACAAAGTGTTAATGTAAGATTGGAATATGATGTTTGTTATAAAATGTTTATATTTGTATCGTTGTTTTTTATTTACTAATAATTTAGACCATTAAGCAAATTAACAAGTAGCCCAACCTTGCTTCGTTTCCGTTTAAAATGCGATATAAACATTGGGCGCCGGGAAGGAAGTGCTTTTTTTTATTACGTGAGGGAAAGTCCTCATAGATGATCGGAAGGGAGTGCCTAGCAGGAAAAATGATCTGACAGGAAAGAAATTGCACAGAAAATTATAAATTTTAGTTTGTTTAGATGCAGATACACACGCCTGAAAGTAATCCCAAAGGTATTACAAAACAGCAAATTCAAGATAATCTTGCGTCAGTTTTGCGCTATCGAATCTAAATGATTAAGTCGCAATCCAGACACAAGCGATTTACCGTCGATTTTTACAGAATTCGATTATTTCATGGTCGATCGATTATCAAGCCTATACTGGCAGAAAATCAGGCAAGATTTTTTTGGGACTACTTTTTTAAACGTGTGAAAAATCCTACATGGATGCTGTTCCGGACTCCTGCCGACTAATGCTAAAAACCACACGTTTCTTACCTAATGCGTACGTTTAGCAGCCCAGGGTATGCCCTCGGAAGGATGACCCCAAGATGTTGTAAGTACCTTGTATACGAGTAAACGCATAGGGGCCCAAGTCTGCTACTTAAACCCTCACGTGCCAGGCCTCGATATGCAAAAATGCTCTACGCGTCGGCGTCTTTTTGAGATTTCTTTTTATTTTTGAGAGGGCTTTCGAAAAAACGAAGAATTTCAGAATGTAATGACAGTAATATAGTATAAATTATACCTTCTCGGCTTCAGAATAAACAAAAAATTAATATCAACGACCACTGACGACAGTCTGAGTACTAATATTATAAAAGAGTAAAGTTTGTGTGTTTGTATATTTGTTAAATTGTAAGGGGTAATCTCGGGATCTACTCAACCGATTTTAAAAATTCTTTCACCAATAGAAAGCTACGTTATTGTGGAGTGTCATAGGCTACATAGCATCACGCTACAACGAATAGGAACGGAGCAGTAATAATAAATGTTTCAAAAACGGGGGAAAAGTTATTCCTTTTGAGAGCTTCGTTGCGTGTGCTGCGTAATCTCTTATATATAAAATTCTCGTGTCACAGTTTTCGTTTCCGTACTCCTCCGAAACGGCTTGACCGATTCTCATGAAATTTTGTGAGCATATTGAGTAGGTCTGAGAATCGGCCAACATCTATTTTTCATACCCCTAAGTGACCAGAAACCGGGAATAACATTCCACGCGGGCGGAGCCGCGGGCAACAGCTAGTGTTCAAATGAAGAACGGAGTCGCGCCAATTTGCTTATGTGCTTATGTGTATCATAAAACGTGGGAGGGGTTAAATTATGTCAGAACAAAAGCAAAATCGTAGTTCAATAGTTACGAAATCTGTCAAATTGTATCGTACCTGACGCGTCAGCTTTATATTGCGCCTCGATTACGATTCTTTTCTGATACAATTGAAACAGCATACTTAGGCCATTAAATAACCCGTTTTATATCAAAGAACCATCGCCCGGACGTTGTTGGTTAACAAAATAAAAAAAAATCGTAGCTTTGTAGCATTGCGTAGCAAATTTGCTACGGCGTAACTATATTCGTAGAAGAAATTTCGGAACTTGTGCCGACGTTCGCACTTTGCTGACCTTTTTAAAATACAATACAGACAATGACGCAGTGTCAACTTTGGGAATTTGCCTAACGTAATAACTATCCAAGTGAAAATTTGCAGCCAAGACCGTGTTGCGATTTGAACTTTTAACTATTCTGTCACTAATGTGCTAAGTAAGCATTTGGCTTTGCGCAACGGTCCGACATAATGTGATCATACCTTTATAAATTACACTAAACACACGACCCTCCGGAATAAAAGTGGTCACCATAGCCTAAGAACGTTTTCAACACCAGGGGTGCTACGTTGACTTTGCAAAAGCCTTCTGAGACTTAGTATTCACGTTCTCGAAAATCGAGGCAGCAACTTCACTCCTCAATCCAAACATGAACGTAAAAAAGCCCTTAGTGGACCCAACGGTGCGTGAGCGCTCCGGACGAAAACTGGGAGAACTAACACCCTGTCTTTGGCGAGTGGTGTGAAGTAGCCGTGGCATCATACAGTTCCTTAGAGCAGATACAAGGTGATTTCAAACTACAAAGCAATAATAACGTATAAAGCAATAATAATGATAACTGGATAACTGCCTCTGAGGCGTAGTCGGTAGTGATACCGCCTGCGGCGCTGGAGGTCCTGGGTTCGATTCCTGGGTCGGTCCAAATATTTGTGTGATCCACAAATGTTTGTTTCGGAGTTTGGGTGTTTTCTATGTATAATATAATGTATTTAGTAATATATAAGTACGTCTATCAGTCGTTTAGATACCATAACACAAGCTTATATTAGCTTACTTTGGGCTAGATGATGTTTTGTGCGATTGTCCACGAATATTTATTTATTTATTATATCATGACTTAATAGCCTTTATCCTGGAAAGGATAGACAGATCCGCCGGAGGCGTCGTCGCCGCCCAGACGATGTGGTAGCCCGAGATGCGGAGCTCTATGATAGGTACAAGGGGGCCAAGAGGGCCCTCCAAACAGCCATTATGTGGTCCAAAGAGTTGAGCTGCGAAGAGCTGCTGGAGACCCTGGAGCGGAACCCATCGGGGCACCCGTATCTTATGGTAAGAGGCAAACTACGCCCCAAGGCACCCTCACTTACTCAGACTCTCCTTCTTCCCATCAAAGGCAGAGAAACATATTCCTCCACGCATGGCTCCGTCTCAGGTGCCCAACGCGAAAGGCAGCGAGAAAGGCCATTTTTCTAAGGTCTGCAAGACAGGGAAAGCGGTCCTAATCCGAATCTGAGTAGGTATTTGCTCTTAAAACTCTTTAAACCGCCCATAAGTCTTAACTTGACATACAAACTTGTCACTGGTAACCGGGACCAATGGACGTGATAACCCACTGATGATTTTTTTCAATCCGCCCAAGTCTTAAAATCTTCAAGCCGCCCAAGTCTTAAAAATCTTCAAGCTGCCCATTTTTTATAGGGGAGAAAATGGTGAAGATTGTTGTCGGGTTATTTATGAACGGATCTTGAAGATTTTCGCCTTAAAAATAAGGATATGATTCCTTAGAGGTTTTTTTTTCTAGGTGCTTGCAAGGTCTACTCTTCGCAGGAGTACTAGTAAATAAAGTAGCCACGATGACGGGAGGCCTCGACTCGAACCGTTGGCGCAACAAAGAACCATAGCGCCTATGGCTGCCTTCTACCGAATGTATCACGATGAATGTTCTGAAGAGCTCTTCAACCTGATCCCACCATCTCCTTTCCGATCCCGAACAACGCGTGCCGGGCAGAGATGCCACTCATACACAGTGGAGAGAATTTTCGCCAGAACCGAGCGTTTTAAAAGATCGTTCCTCTGTCGAACTATAAAAACATGGAACGACCTGCCCGCACACGTTTTTTCCTCATCTTACAATCCCGGGTTCTTCAAGAGGAGCGTGAAGAGGCACATCACAGGACCGCCAACTTGAGGGCTACTGTCGAAAGTCTTAAGGACTGTGAGACTGGCCCCCAATCGCTAGATGCGCCACGACTTACCATCAGGTTGGTGGCGACGTCAATTTGGCGAGCTGAATATAAAAAAAGCCTGTCCTTTTCTAAGCTCTGCTTGCTGTATCAAATTTTATAAGAACCGGTTCAGTAGTTCCGGCGTAAAAATGTAATGAATAAAATTAATTACACTCATATCAGGGATTATAATACATAGATAAGACTACACGGGGCATTATAAGTGGTTTAATTCGGTTTTCCGGTATAAATTACTATCTTAACTAATTAATATCTTTGTGTATTTATAACGATGTGTAATGCAAAATAATCAGTTTCTAAAAATAATACGTAGCTATACTGGTACATACATACAGGGTGTGGCGTCAATAGTGGTCCAACTGCCAAGGTGTGATAGAACAGGGACCCCACTATAACATACAACAATTTCACTCAGATTTACCCAAGGACTACAAAAAAGAACTGTTTTAAAAAATCGTCCCTTTTATGTAAAGTTTAAAGGGAAAATGCTATTTTTAATTTCCGTTTTCTTTTTATTAAACCTAAATACATGAGCTTTCAAAAAATAATAAAGTTTATGAATTTCCACTACAAACGTTTCAAATAAAAATAAGTTCATCTTATTTTTTTCTCAAATTTTAAGGTATCTCTAAAATTGTGCAGAGCTTTTTATAAAAAATATGTACTACACTGTTGTTGTCCTAACATTTAAAAATATGCCTGTGTAACTGATTTTAAAATAGTATCTAAGAATTTCCCATAAAAAAAATAGTAATTTTTACTGTTAAAGTTTAAATCGGGTTAAGGAAAATGACCAAAATTTACTTTCACACATGCTCATAACGTTTAGTACCAAGTAGTACTTAGTTCGTAGTCAACATTATTATTTACTTAAAATCTAAAAACGATTTTTTAGAAAATGTTCTTTTTTTTGTAACCCTTGGGTAAATCTGGGTGAAATTGTAGAATGTTATAGTGGGGCATCTGTTCTATCACACCTGGACGGTTGGACCACTATCTACGTCACACCCTGTATAATTAAAGCTTGTCTAAAAACGCAAAACGCAGGGTAATCATGGATTACTTTTTGAAATAATTTCTTAAACTGATAACGTGTAATAAATAATACAATGTCAAACTATTTGTGGCACCTGGCTTCACCTGTGGCATACTTAGATAAACATTAGTCTCTTATTTTACCCCGTTACAGATGAAATTATGAAAAATTCTTTCCTATTCGGCGCATGCATTATGAAGGACAGCTTTTTTTTTAAATCTTTATTTTAATTGGGGTTTTTATCCAAGAAGGATACGCCAACCCCATCGTATCCTTAAGCATTATTCAGGAACAAAAATTATGTAGGTAATCATACATTTAAAACGAAGCGAGTCACTCCTGAATCACCAAAGCCAGATGACACAACTTCTTAGCCCTCTCAGATTTTGGCTGTGATAGAATAGTTTCAATGAGACTATTAAGATGTAGTTCTTTCAGGAGCGAATCGCGTTCATCCTTATTCCGGATACATTCCAACAGCAAATGTTGTATATCTTCGATTGTATTGTAAGAAAAGGATAGCTTACCGGACAATATCTCAATCCTACCTATAATACCACCGCAGTGTTCCGTTTCATCCCAAACAGGGAGGATAATCCAGGCTAGTCACTCCGACCCGGCAATGGGGCTATCCGGGGTGCAGGGAGTTGCCTTAGCCAAATGGACGACCCCTAAAGCTCTCTGCGGAGTCGAAGAACCCTCACCTCCACCGCCCTCGAGCGCCCCTCTGTAAGGAGAGGAGGCAAAAAGCGACCGGCGCGGACTAGCGCTAATAAGCAGCCACCGTAACACGACGAGAATGTTCACCGCCATTCAAAGGTGGGCGGGATACGCCCACGGTAACGAGATACCTCGGGGCACGCGCGAGCTCGTTAAAATGGTGCCTCCAAACTGCACAGCAGAAGCGCAAGCATTTCTGATGTGCTCCCGCTCTCCAGTAAAGTACACCCCACGCTTTTCAATATCTGAAATCAAAAACCCGAAATCAAAAATTCCAAGTCCGCGGGGCCACGAGCACACTACCAAATTTCAATTGGAACGGATCTAGTTGAAATTTGGTAGAGATCCGAAGCGCTCGTGGCCCCGCGGACTCCGTATTCTGTAAATGATCACTGCAGCAAGCAAGTTTCACTATAGCCGGTCCTTGACATTTATTTACCAGCATTTCCGTGCTTCGGAAGGCACGTTAAGCCGCTGGTCCGTAGGTCTCAGTGGCCAGTAAAATAGCAGTCGCTAAGCGGCACAGCGCGCGGGCTGGTCCATTTCAGCACGGAAAACGGTTCACCGCCTATAACGTGGGGTAAATTGTATAAAGGTGAAATGCGTGCACATTTATATTATAATATGCCTCTGCCTACCTCTTTGGGGATAAAGGCTTGACCATTATATGTAAGTATGTATGTTAGAGATCCACACATCTACACTCACAGACATTCTCATATATGTATTACTAGCTGATGCTCACGGCTTCGCCCGCGTGAAATTTGGTTCCCGTTGCCGCTTCCCATGGGAACAATATCCCGGGATGAAATATACCCTAGTGCTATTCCAGACTATAATCTACCCCGGTTCCAAATTTCAGCCCGATCCGTTCAGCCGTTAGAGCGTGATTGAGTAACAAACGATCAAACATCTAAACATCCACTTTCCATGCGACAAGTCCCGGCGTCGTGGAAGATCGCGTATGTGCATCCTGTGCCCAAGAAGGGTGATAGGACCGACCCGGCCAATTACAGGCCTATAGCCGTCACCTCACTATTGTCTAAGGTGATGGAGCGTGTAATTAATACACAGCTCCTGAGGTACCTTGAGGAAAACGACCTGCTCAGTGACCGGCAGTACGGTTTTCGTCACGGTCGCTCGACGAGCGATCTTCTCGTGTGCCTCACATACCGATGGGCGACGGCTATAGAGAGAAAGCCTTTCACCGGGTCTGGCACCGTGGTCTTCTTAAAAAATTGCCCTCCTACGGACTGACCGAGAGATTATGCGGATGGGTGTCCAGCTTTATGGCCGATAGAAGCATCAGGGCTGTTGTCGACGGCAGCTGTTCTGACTGCATAGCCATAAACGCTGGAGTACCGCAAGGCTCAGTGTTGTCCCCTACCCTGTTTCTGCTGCATATCAATGACATGTTGTCTATTGACGGCATTCATTGTTATGCAGACGACAGTACAGGGGACACTTGTTACACAGGCCGCCCCGGTATCTCTCGGGACGCAGTGGAAGAAAGTCGTGAACAGCTTGTGTCTGAAATCGAGGCTACTCTTACTAGACTGTTCGATTGGGGTAGACAAAACCTTGTTCAGTTCAATCCCTCCAAGACACAGGCGTGTTTCTTCACCGCTAAGAAAGCCCCAATTACTGTAGCGCCACGATTCCAGGGCACATCTCTTTCCATCTCTAAAAGTATAGGGATCCTTGGTGTTGACATCTCCAGTGACGTTCAGTTCCGCAGTCATTTGGAGGACAAGGCCAGGCTGGCGTCCAAGAAGCTCGGTGTGCTCAACAGGGCGCGGCGGTACTTTACTGCGGCGCAAACACTGCTTCTCTATAAGTCGCAAGTGCAGCCACACATGGAGTACTGCTGTCACCTCTGGGCGGGGGCACCTGAATATCAGTTTCGCCCATTGGACTCGGTGCAGAGGCGAGCTGTGAGAGTTGTCAACGATCCTATACTGACAGGTGGTGTGGAACCTCTTCGCGACAGGAGAGACTTTGCCTCCTTATGCGTGTTCTACCGCCTGTACAATGGTATGTGCTCTGAGGAATTGTTTGACATGATGCCCACGGCTACCTTCTATCATCGCACCGCTAGCCATAGACAGGGATTTCATCCTCACACCCTACGTCCGGAGCGTTCGAGCACGGTTAGATCCGGCAGGGGTTTTCTTCCGCGCACGCTTAGGTTGTTGAATGATCTTCCTGCCTCGGTTTTCCCAAACGCCTACAGTATGGGGTTCTTCAAAAGGGGTCTAAGAAGATTTTTACAGGGTCGGCAGCGCGAGTGTGGCGCCTCTGGTGTTGCAAACGTTCATAGGCTGCGGTGACCACCAGTCCTTTTGGTGGGCCGTATGCTTGTCTGCCACCTTAGTAGTATAAAAAAAAAAGAAAAAAAAAAAACATCCAATCATCTTTACAAACTTTCACATTTGTAATATTAGTAAGATTTAATATTACTAAGATAAGATTAATAAAGATAAAAGTAAAAACAATAAAAACAAGATTATCTAGCAATTAATACGTTTATTACGCATTATTAAAAACGTACTTAGATCGCATCTAGATAACTAATTTGGGCTAATTATGTTGATAAAGTATGCCTTTATCCCCGGTGGGCTAGGCAGAGGCACAATATATGCTCACATTGCACAATTAGTTTTTGTCTAGCATAATAATGTGATGAGCTTATTGCCGTATTGAAACGAACTGGCATAGGCGTGACAACCGACGAATTTTTAAAATGCATACTTATGGGCTGTTTGATAATGATGATATGTCCGCCTCGGTGGTGCGTTGGTGATATGATATGTCCACAAAGATCCATAATGGATCTTTTTAATGGATTTTAGTGGACAAAGGGAGTGTAACCGCCTGCCGCTCTGTGGTCCTGGGTTCGATTCTTGAGTCGATCTAAATATTTGTGTGATCCACAAATGTTTGTCTCGGAGTTTGTGTATTTTCTATGTATAACATGTTTGTATTTAAAAGTATATAAAGTATGTCTATCAGTCGTCTAGATCCCATAGCACAAGCTCATATTAGCTTAATTTGGGCTAGATGACGTTGTGTGAGAATGTCCGCAAATATTGATTTATTCATAAACTAGATGACGCTCGCGACTTCATCCGCGTGGAATTCGGTACCAGTACCCGCTTCCCGTGGGAACATATTCCCGGGATGAAAATGTGTTATTCTAGACTTTAAGCTATGTCTTTACCAAATTTCAGCCCCATCCGTTCAGCCGTTACAGCGTGATTGAGTAACAAACATCCAAACATCCAAATATCCTAACATCTTAACATCTAAACATCCAAACATCTTCACAAACTTTCACATTAAAATATTAGTTGGAAGTAGAATTTCAATAGCTGGTCATAAGGCCTCTTCAACTTAGCATAAATATTATTATGTCACTGACTACCGGGACTCATGGCGGTCTTTGAAACACGATACCGCTAACAAATAGTCACTCATCCGAGAAGTCCTGGGCTTCCGAGGACGTACTCTGGACTCACGGCCATAGGCAGATAGAAAGGCACCATGTGCATTTATTCAGTAAAAGTCCGGTCCGGTTCCTTACCAAAAAACGGCAAAAGATCATGTTTGTTATTGTATGGGAGCCCCTTCACCCCCACCCCCATATTTTTCAGAATAGTATTTGTTGTTATAGCGGCAACGGAAATCCGGGAAAATTTCAGCTCTCTAGCTATCACGGTTCCTTAGATACAGCCTCATGACGGACGGACAGACGAACAGCGAAGTCTCATGAATAGGGTTTTAACCCTTTGGGCACAAAACCCTAAACACCATTCGAGGTGCACCTATGGCCAAAGATGCTTTCTGCACTGATCGTTTACAGAACACTGAAGCTGAGATTACATTTTATTCAGATTAAGGCTGCAATGTTCGACCTTGACATATCCTAAGGCAATTCGAAAGATTGCAGCGTACGCTTTTGCCGGATTTCATTCGATTCTAATCCTACTTCCTACTAATATTATAAATGTGAAAGTTTGTGAAGATGTTTGGATGTTTAGATGTTTGGATGTTTGTTACTAAATCACGCTCTAACGGTTGAACGGACTGAGCTGAATTTGAAACACATAGGCTACTTTTATCCCGGGAAAATGTTCCCAAGGGAAGCGGGAACGGGTACTGAATTTCACGCGGGCGAAGCCGCGAGCATCAGCTAGTACATTATAATATACTAGCTGATGCTTGCGGCTTCGCCCGCGTGAAATTCGGTATCCGTTCCCGCTTCCCTTAGGCACATTATCCCGGGATGAAAAGTAGCCTATGTGTTATTCCAGACTATAAGCTATCTCTGTACCAAATTTCAGCTCAATCCGTTCAGCCGTTAGAGCGTGATTGAGTAACAAACATCCAAACATCTAAACATCCAAACATCTTCACAAACTTTCACATTTAAAATATTAGTAGGAAGTAGGATTACTGTTATAAAATCTGAGGGGTTTTAAGAAAAAAACTATACGTAAAATATTGTTCTAAAGACCTATATCTATTTTATGACAAGTTTTTATGAGAATTAAACTCATTATATTTAGATGAAAAAAGTACATTACTTGTTAAGATTTTTGCAATATTTCTCTTTTTTCGAGAGCGACTTCGATCGAACAAAGTATTCCTAATCGTGTTTTGATACGTTAAAAACGCAAGAGTATCTAATAAATTACAATAATATAGTTTTATCACATCAAATCGAAGAATATTTCCTAGTATATAGTTCACCCCAAGATAAGTCTCTTTCGAACATACAACCCTAAAGTAAGAGCGCGCGTATCCAAGAGGGACCAGTAGGCACGGGTGAGACCATGACGACGTTCCCGCCGTGAACACTTGCAGTCGTATACGAATGGTAGCGGTACGAAGCAGCGCGCGTCAATAAATCTTTTTAGTATATTAATGGTTAAATGCGTTGCAAAATCGTGAAAAAACTATACCCTGAAACCAACTAAAAATAAAACAATAATTACATCTCACAGGCAAGACATATTATTGTTACTTTTACGTTAAACAAATATTGGCGTCACTATTCATCGATTATAGCTCACCTGCCTCCGTTGTGCACAAGGAGACCGGTGCTATACGCGCTGTCTATACCTTCTTATTTATACTCTACTTAATACCTATCTATCTATATATATAAAAATCAATGCCACTTTTCGTTGTAATTTTATAACTCAAGAACGGGCTCACCTATCCAAACCAAATTTTAAGGTTTCATTCGGACTATTTAGTAGATGGTTTATGTGAAGTTTGCTCAAAATCGGTCGAGAGGTTCTTCATTTATCACGCAAACGAAGTTGCGCGGGTCAGCTAGTTATTTATGTTATAACTAGTTGATGTCCGAGACTTATTCTCCCCCGTTTCCACACCCCATAGAAATATCATTATTCCAGGCATAAAAGTAGCCTAATGTGTTATTCCAGACTATAATCTAACTTCATATTCAGGCGGGTCCGTTTAGTCGTTTGACTTTGTTGAGAACAAACATGTAAACATCTTCAGCAACGTTCGCATTTATAATTATAACATTTTGTTAATAGATCTTATCACTGATAGCTTATTCTGTGATAACTTAATCCGGAATTGTTAGTAGTCTGTGTGTAATTTCATACCATATCAACGGATGTGGCTGAAATATGCTATATGATGATATGGACCCTGAACCAAATTTCAGCCAGATCCGTTCAGCCGTTGAAGTGTGAAAGAGTAACAAACATCCACTCATCCATGCACAAAACTGTAGCATTTATAATTTGTATTAGGAAGTGCCTTGGCCCCACGTGCTCAGTGTTTTGTAAGCGATCACAGCAGTAAGCAACTTTCACTATGGCCAGTCCTTGAATGGGTGACCACCTCTTGCTCACTTTGGGACATTTATTTGCAGCGTTTTCGTGTTTCTGAAAGCACAAGCCGTTGATCTCGGTTACCAGTAAAATGGCAGTCTGAAGGCGTTACGGGTGACTTGATTTTTTTTCAAAAGTAGGCAGTGACATCCTATCTTTTCGAGGACTTACCCGGGGCTCTCAGCCGTAGGCTGTTAGATACGTGTGGTTTTTAGTCCGTAAGAGTCCCGCATAGCATGCTTGTTGGATTTTCCTTACGTTCAAAAAAGGCAGTGACATCCTGCACTACTCATCGATTTCAAAACGGCAATACGGCTAACTATTCAATCAAATTAGCCTATGGCAGTCTACTCCTGGACGTAGACCTCTCCCAATTTACGCCACAACACACGGTCCTGTTCCTTTCGCATCCAGTCCCAGCCTGCGACCTTTTCCAGATCGTCGGTCCATCTGGCGGGTGGACGTCTTACGCTACGTTTGCTAAGTCACGGTCTCCACTCCAGAAATCGCTTGCTCCATCGACCGTCTGTTGTTCTGCTGATGCGGCCGGCCCACTGCCACTTAAAAGTGCTTATTCTGCGAGCTATGTCGACCAATTTAGTTCTCCGCCGGATAACCTCATTCCGAAGTTTATCCCTCAGAGAAACTCCAAGCATAGTTCGTTCCATAGCTCGCTGCGCTACCTTAAAGGCGCGGACCAACAACACCGTAAGTGACCACGTCTCGACACCGTAACTCATAACCGGTAGAACGCACTGGTTGTAGGATTTCGTCTTCAGGCATTGCGGTATAGGCGAATCGAAAACTCGACGCAGTTTACTGAAACTATTACGTGGGATAAATTTTAAAAAGGTGAAATATGGGCACATAATGTGCCTCTGTTATCCCCTTCCCCCGTGACTATAATGTATGTGTGTAAGAATATTAAAACTCAACGAACAACCGGTCTCCAATAATAATGAACTGTTCTAATTCTATTATTGCCAATCAATTGCATAATTAATTCCAAACACGATCATCATTTAACGTCGACCTGACATATCTAGTTAAAAAGCAGTCATTATGTCGGACATGTCATATTAAATGTCAAAGAAAAACGTTAATTAACGATTATGAAATAGTTTTTTAAAAGAATCACCTATAAAATTGCATTTCAGTTAACTCTATAGACCAATAGTGACTTATGTTTTTGTGAAATTTAAATTTAATTATGTTGTGAGGTTTTTTTAATTAGATGTGAGCTATTTATTTTATTTATTGATTAATTTATGTACAAATAAATTAAGGAGAAAACGTAAAATTTGTAAAAACTATGTAAAAGGGCCTATTTCTACAAAAATCTCTTTCAGCACGCCCAAAAGAAATATTAAAAATAGATGAAGTTGTTAAGTATGTGCAAGTTAATTTACTTATATTGAAGAATTTGTGCATTTTGGATGATAGATATTAGTTCTATCAATTCAAAAGTGAAAACAAACGTGAAATTACCAATTTTTAAAATGAAAAATCAAATACTGTATATTATGTGGGCAGTTTTGAATGTTCATATCAGTGCAGAAGAAAATTGGAACGGTTTTGAAAACTACGAGGCTGCTTCATCTAATGGTGACTTCAAGCAGATTGAATCTTCCGAAGAAGTCAACCTTGATAATCGGTTTTTAGTTACAGGCAGATCAAACGAATTACTATTCAGGTATTTTTTTGAAACTTGTGTTGTGTTTACCGTAATGTAAAAAACCCGTAACACTGACAAGTCATTTTAAAAATATTTAGAAAGAAAAGGGGGTAGGTTGCTATTTTAAGACGATTTTTTGGTTTCATTCTATTCAATTCAATTATTAACCAATTTAATTCAAGTAAGCATGGATATGAACATACCTAATCCACGAACCCATAATCAAAATAGCATTACTTAAAATAGCACTTACTTAAAATAGCATTACTTCGCGTTTTGTAGCGCATTTTTTGTTAAAATAGTGCGTGCCCCCAGTGAATTTCGTAGGAAAACCATAACGGCTTAGATAACTTTGTTAGTTCGGGAGATATAAACCTAACTAGTAATTCACGTTGTCATAAACGATATGCTTACAAAACCGCCTTGTTCATTTGGGAGAGTAGCTGGCGTTTCTGTACAACACAGGTGAGATGGGTTAGAACAGGGTTATGTTTTGAATTGTCCTTCTCTCAGTTAAGACCTCGTCCGTTAGTCGACAGGTGCACCACCACTTGCAGGTGATGTTGACTTTGGCCCTGATGATGTGGGCAGAGCTTCATCAAAAAAATCGCATTTATCTGCTATTTTATGTGTTAAATATAAGGTAGGTGCGAAAACTATTTAACATTATTTACGTATTCTTACAGAGGAACATTCAGAAGAGCAGCATCGTCTAACAAAGTCCTCATTCATAGAGTGACGTATTATGGTCGAGCCATTACCAAGATATCTTCATTCCGCTTTACGCAACTTACCAATTTAGGTACAATCACTCGGGTTACAGATACAGGCTTATGCAGAACTGCTAACACAGTACAAATAAGTTCGGCTCTTGGTCGTAGAGGAACCAGTGGATATTATGCAAGAAACCGTTTTAGAAGATATGCTGTGGGTAGTTATGGATATGACGATGAGGATGAAAATGTTGAAAAACGTACTGCCACAAAAGGTAATAGAGGTGACGATGATGACAGCTATATCTATCAACATTATGTTTACAGTAAATTTATTAGAAATCCTGACAAGGGCTGTGGAAGCGATTGCAGAGAGAGCAGTGCTGGTAGGAATAATGGCACAAGTAGCAGATACGACAACCGTGAACCCGATGAAGACACCAAAGGTGCTGATAGAAATAATGATAAAAATAGTGGACAAAATGACCGAGATGATGATAAAAATACTGACACTAGGAATGGTGGCGACAACGATGACTCCACAGGGTCCAATAAAAATAATGACCGAAATCGAGGACAGAACTGCCGTGACTGCGACGATAATAGAACCACTGCCACTAAAGACCGTGATAATGATGATAATAATAGTTTTGCTACAAGGTATCGTGGAAACGAAGACGACGCTACAGGAGGTGATAGGAATTATTTCAGAAATCGTGGACAAAGCTACCGTGATCGCGATAATTATAGAAGTTCGGCCACTAGGTATCGTGAAGACGATGACGACACTACAGGTGATGAAAGGAATTATTTTAGAAATCGTGGACAGAACTACCGTGATCGCGATGATTATAGAAGTACTGCGACTAGGTATCGTGAAGATGACCTAACTAGAGGTGGTAGCAGATATACTGATAGAGATCGTGACTGGGAGAGATTTAGAGATGGAGATGACAGAAGAAATATTGTAAGGGATCGATACTACAATAGAGGCTACAACAGAGGCAATTGTAGAAATACTGCTACAATAGAAATAAGGTCAGCTAGAAGTCGAGGATTTCATGTCTTGGTTGATATAGTAGGTCGTTATTGATTCGACTATTAGTTTCGTGGATTAAATTATTCATAGCAGCAAGTTGCGACAATTTGTATTTTTATTTGAACTTACCTTCACGTATCACCTAGATCTGAATATTAAATGAGAAACTGACAATTATTTTCGAGTTAATTTACGAATTAGTGAAAAAAACATTAACGTTCGTTTCAATAAACACTGAGATCCCTATTAACATTATGCATATCCTGATATGACAGCGGGGACTAAATCCGGAAGGCTCAGGACCGTGTGTTGTGTTATGTTTTAAATTGAGAGAGGCCTAGGTCCAGCAGTGAACAGCCATGTAAGTGAATTGCGGCATTCACAGAGCGCCTTTACAGGTTCGCGTTGCTCTATGACGGCATCATGCCTGTGCTGCGCTTATCTCAAACCACCTATGTATACTTCACGCCGTAGGCTGATATTGGCTTGATATCCTGAGACGAAGCGGAACACATTGGTGGCTTAGTGTGTAATCTGCCTATCTATGTTAGGGCTAAATGTGCCCAAAAGCCCTAAAATTATTATTACAATGTTTACAAAAATTAGGTCAACCTCTATCAGTCTTTTTATACTACGCAATAAAAAGAAGCAAATAGAGAACATTTAATAATATCTGTCACAAAAATCTAATCATAAATATCAAATTATGCATTAAGTATACATAATATGGACAGGAAACACTTTTATCGTTCGTGATTAAGTAATAAATCTAATGTAATGTAATTAATTTCATTTCAATGTTATCGTGTTATCCTTGATTATAACTTGATCCTTTCTAACTAGTTTCATTCTACGATTTATGACATTTAAATCTCACAATAATGAACAATTATCTCAAGAATATAGGTCGCCATGACCGGTGGCCTGCTCGCCTATGAGTTGGTTGCTTGTCGTCCTATATATATCAGGGTAACATCCAGAATTTCATACGTCATTACAGAAACAGGCCCAAGACTGTGCGGTGATAGAGATATTCATGCACGCGTCACACACTTTTTGACGTGACAACGTCTTATAATTCAATGGAGCCGGCTGCACGAACGAAAAAAGATGACGCAATTCGTCGTTACCTCCCTCGCGTTACCCCGCTCTGCCTCTCTCTGAGGCGTTCCATTTATTTTAGTAATGTTTTCAACAGATGGCGCTATAATCAATTGATGTGTTTTTATATTTCTTTTTTTTTTTTTTTTTTTTCTTATGACGTTGTCACGTTCAACCATCGTCAGTAAACCGCCTTTTTATTTTAACGTGAGGGTAAGTGCTTCATAGATGCTATGGCAGACTCCTACCGACTAAAGAATCTCACGTAACGCCCAACAGCCTACGGTTGGGAGCCCCGGGTAAGCCCTCGGAATGATGTCATACTATGAATACTTTGAATTCACAGCAAATACTAGTAGGGTTACACACGAAAGCGCTGATGCCCCCTGTCGGACGGTGCGTACATCAGTCGCACCCCCTCTCCCGCAGTTCCTCTCTCTCTTTACCACCTTGATTTTGATGCAGACGCCAATATATCGAGAAAGAATTATTGTCGGTCTTGTTCTTCCAATCTAAAGACGTTTTCGAGCGCGTTGACAAACGTGAGGTTTTTCACACCACTTTATTTTAATTGTGCAATTATTAATACTAAATATTTGTAGACATTCTCACACAATATCATCTAGCCCAAATTAAGGTAATATAAACTGATAGACGAACTTTCTAAATACTTACGTATTTTAAATAGAAAACACCCAGACTCCGAAACAAACATTTGTGGATCACACAAAGATTTAGACCGACCCAGGACCGTTACACTACCGACTGCGCCACAGAGGCAGTATTCAAATTCTTACAATAGCCGCGAGCTGTTGGTAAGGTAGCCTTGTCGTTTTCGTACGGACATAGGCATTCGCTACGTCAAGCATGTGCATAATCTTGAAAGGTAGTAAGAGCAACGCTTACTGGGGCATACAGATTTGTCAAACAGATTTTTTTCAATACAAATACGTGAGTCAAGCACCCTAAACCTAAATCACAATAAAGTTATTTAGCTCAAACTAAGCTACTGGTATAAACTTCGTTTAGGTATGTGGTCTGCCCATGACGGCAGCGTGACGTGAGCAACTCACGCACGCCCCCCCTTAGAAGCGGGATCACACCCGAAACCCCCGAAAGACGTGGGATAGCACCCGAACCACCCCCTGGGCGAGGTCGCAGTGGTGGCCGTAGGTCTGTTCGGAGTCCCGTGACATCCTTCCGGGGGCTTCCCCGGGGCTCCCAACCATAGGCTGTTGGGCGTTACGTGAGGTTTTTTAGTCGGTAGGAGTCCGGCATAACATCCAATGAGGATTTTCCCACACATTAAACAAAAAAAGGTATGTGGCCTAGGGACAACCAATAAATATACACACTTACTTTACCAGCGTTCCTGTATTCACTCCACCATCTTTTTCTTGTAAATGAGATACAGTGACATTTTGTTGCATTCATTGTTTTACGATGCAGTAAAGAGCTTAATTTGTCTAAATCTGGTTAAAAAATTTACAGTCATCAATGTTACTAATTATCATAAATATTTTTGCATCATTGGTGTACATAATATATTTCGAATGCAAGAAACACTTCTCTATATTAAATAAGTAAGCCACAAACCTGTGGACCCAATATCGAGCCCTGCGGCACAACAGACGATACGATCGCAAAATCTGAACATAAACCGCCTATCACACCTGCTTGGGAACGGTTGCGTAAGTACAAACCCATCCACCTAAGAAGATTCCCACGTATTACGAGACAGAAAGCTTCCGAAGAAGTATGACGTGATCCACACACAACACAACATAGGCACCATGTTAGACGATACTACCTTCTGCATTGCAGCTTGCCTTCGTTTGGGTATATCATGTGTTTCTCGGCCCCAGCGGGGCATATTCGTCGATTGCCTTGGACATCACGAAAATTTGGAAGACATCCGGTACGGTATTACAATAATACCGTGGAAGATGGGAACGTGTTTAGTGTACACTGTGACACTCTTGCGTCTTCTCATATTTCTGGTACTACTGGTTGTGCCGGTGCCATCCTGCAGGGGTCGCCGGCCATGCCGAACGGACGATCCGACCGCCTTTTTTGCTGCCTATTTCGTCCATTTCCCCAACCCTGCTGAGACCCTTAAACAGCAAAAATATTTCTATCAAGATTGTGTTTGAGTCGTTTGGGGTGGAGAGACTTTAAGGCTATGGGGTCCAGTCCTCAAATATTCTTAATTCAAAGAACATAAAAGCGTTTGGTTGACACTACTCGTGAGGTGGACTTTTTTTGGGACAGAGAGTAGACATTGCCAATCGACATGGTAATGTTGCTGGTCTTCTGGGGATGCTGTCACATGAGGACTGCTAAAAAGAAAGAAAGAAAGAAAGAAAATAATTTATTTTGATCTCAGCAAGGACACAATAAAAGTAATACATGATATATTAGGTACTTAGGTATAGCAAACAGATAACATTGAGACAAAAATGGTCCCCGCATGAGACAAAAATGGTCCCTAGCTCAGCTAGAAGCTTTATTTTTAATCGTGCTGTTACATTTTTAACTTTATTTAATTACAATGTAAAAACACACTCACCGTTCTGTTGCAATTATATTAAAATTTTACTAGTAAGTGGTATTTCGCAACCTTCAAAAGACATTCAATTTTAGGTTAATAAGTAGCTGTAAGCCGTCGCTTTTGATTACTTTTTTTACATAATGCACTATTTAATCCAAATTTATCTTATCTGTATTTCGCAAAAAAAAATAAGTTCTTAAAGTAATCTCAAAGTTACTTAATTATATCAGCATTCTAAGAAAACAAGTTCAAAACAATAATGCCGCTAAATCATGATCGAATATGTTATCAGGTCCTAGATTAAATCTATTTGCATATAAAAGACATCAACTGGTAACACTTTCATTGTGTAAACTTGACTTTCGAGAGAACACTACAATATTATTAACATGGTAAGTACTTTTCTACTGTCGCAATTCCTTTATTATCACTGTTAAACAATACTAGCTGACTCTCGCCATTTCGTTTACGTCACTTAAGAAGGAAAGACAAAGGTGTATGAAAGAAGAGGTATTTCTTCATTAGTCTCCTTGGAGCGTGTGAAAATGCTTTTTTAGGTGACTAAGGAAACACCTTAGAAAACTATCCATTGCGTAGAGAATGAAAGCTCAAAATGAAACCCGGTTGTCAGTAATGACAATCGTAAAACCAAGTTGAAGGTTTTAAAAAATTCAACTGCCGGTCGTCACGTCCTAGGCCTGTCCATTAAAACATGGCAGTAGGCTCACCACCTATCCGTGGGTCATAAGACTATAAAGTAAATGTGGACGTACCTATACTTTGCCTCTACCTACCCCTTTCGGGATAAAGGCGTGAATGTATGTATGTTTTTAGGCATTTGAAAGGTTGTTCCACATAAATATCAATACACTTAATGGGTTTTGAAATTCAAAAATAATAGATATTTCAACCTTATGTATGTACGCTCATAACTTTAGAACGGCTGCACCGATTTCGCTAATTCTTTTTTGTGTTAGTCATTAGCCAGGGCAATGTTTGTATTTTAAAAAAATTAAGAAAAGAAATATTTTGATTAAATCGTGTCAGATTGATATGGTGGAACAAATCCGCCGAGTCAGCTAGTCTATAGAATAAAAATGAATCTGTAAAATGTATGTACGCGCGTATCTTCAGAACGGCTGGACCGATTTCGTAAATTCTTCGTTTTTAGTGTTAGTTTTAGCCAGGGCAAGGTTTGTATCCAAAAAAAAAAAAAAAAATATTATATCGGGTCAGATTGATATGGCGGAACAATGTTCGCGAGGTCAGCTAGTTTGTAATATTGTTCTATACTGTTCTGTCTGTTCTAGATGAAGAAACAAGTGCTGTTTGCGGTATTAGCCGTCTTGGTAGCTTATGTTAGCTGCACACCAGTCGAACCCGCAGAAATACAATATGATGGAGAGTTAAAAGAATATGACCCAAGTGAAGGGCCTGTGCAAATTGTGGAAACTTTCGAAGAAGTGAACCCTGACCTCGAGTTTCTACCAATAGCCAGATCAAATGCTTTACTTTTAAGGTAATAAGGTGCTAAAATTTTCTTTAGAGAAAGAATAACTGTAGCAAGCTTTTTTAATTTTTAGTTAAAATATGAACTTGTTATTGAATTTCATAATCATAACATAGTAAATCTAACATAGATCATGGTCCCTACAGCACAGTAAACAATCGCTGCATCAAACAATCAGCATTTACCTCTACGTCTACGGTTGATGGGCTGAGGGGGTCCGTTTTTTTCGGCATTTCCATATAGGTATACCTTACTTGAGGAGGTCCATTGAGCCCATGATCCCGACTTTCAGTAACATGAAAGTTAAGGGTCCTTGAAATTTTTCAACAATATGTAAACACAACTCATGTTCATTTTAAAACGGCAACTGGCTCACTACATCAAAACATAATTTATGAAATTTGGTCGTTTAATATGCATCTGCCCGCCTCTTCAGAGAAAAAGGCATGACTACATAATTATACATATAAATATCTGCTGCCACTAACGAAAAATCGTTTTCATCTTGCAGATCAACAGTCAACAGAGCAGCTGTGGCCAACACCGTCCTCATCCACAGACTCACCTACACCGGCAGAACAACCACCCGGATCTCTTCTATCCGAAGGGTAGTCGGTCTGGCAGGCTCGTCGGCAATAACGGCTGGAGGCGTCGGCTTTAACCGTGTCACAGTAGAAGTAAGGTCGCAAAGAGGTCGTGGATTAAGCGCGACGATTGAAATTTTCGGCCGCTTGTAACTTTGCGGTGCGTAATTCTGTAATTATGATTTTTCATGTGGTATTTGTAAACATTAATCATTAAATTATTTATTTAAATTTTATCTTGTGATTTATATGGAGTCCAATTTACAAGGATCCTTTCCCTGCTGGTCCCCTCCGGATGAATTGGTGATTCTGTGAGAACTTTGTCTCTAGATGGAGTCTGGAGTTGGCCACCAACGGCAATAGTAACCTGAATTTGATACTGAAGCAAAATCGACAGTTTTTTTTGGCAAAAGTTTTTAACATGCTTATTTAAAATTTTCAAAACATGTTACACTTTTATGACACATGAATACGATTTTGCACCGTCATTCCAACCACTGTGGTAGCTAGGACGGTTGCTGGGACTCGGAAAGGGTTCGCTCCTCCCAATAAATCCCGCAGCGTCAAGGCCGTCGACCCGCCAAGAGGCGCTCTTGAGCGTCCCTCTAAAATCAGAGCACTCTGCAATCGCACTACGGATGGCAGCGACAGGTTTCTCCCAGGTCGCCCCACGCCGCACTCTTGCCAAGAGTGTTTACACATTAAAATCTATTCAAACCAAGTTGTCAAGTGTGAGCATAATTATAACTATATCTATGCCTACACCTTAAGCAAAGTAGGTGTCCTATAGCTTAAAACGGATCTTTCTTATGAAATGTATACATTTAAATTTTAAATATGGAAAAAGAATTGGTTTTGAGCAGGATTCGAACCTGCATCTTCTCGCATTCGCTGCAAGAGATGCTTAACCTCTTAGCCACCGAAACCTACTCGGAACCAACCAAATTTTCCACCTTTATATACGTCTTGGGGCAACGTGGGAAACCAATTCTTTTTTCCATATTTAAAATTTATGATCAGTTAGCATAATAATTGCTTTTCAAAAATAATCTTATTGTTCGGGCTGGTTTCATCGTAAATCGAATGAATATAAGTAGATGCAATTCTATACATTCGTGCCGTGTAACTTACTAAAAAAGTACCGGTAGATGGCGCCTACGGTGGAAAAATTGGTAGGTTCCGAGTAGGTTTCGGTGGCTAAGTGGTTTAAGCATCTTGCACGGAATGGGAGAAGATGCAGGTTCGAATCCTGCTCGAAACCAATTCTTTTTCCATATTTAAAATTTATGATCAGTTAGCATACTGATTGCTTTTCAAAAATAATCGTATTCATTTAAGTTCCTTACGAATCCATATCCATACTAATATTATAAAGCTGAAGAGTTTGTTTGTTTGTTTGTTTGAACGCTAGGATCTCAGGAACTACAGGTTGGATTTCAAAAATTCTTTTACAGTCTGATAGTCCATTTATCGAGGACGGCTATAGGCTATATAACATCACGCTAAGATGAATAGGAGCGGAGCAGCAATAAAGAATGTTTTGAAAACGGGGAATATTTTTTTCATTTCTCTTACTCGGAAAATAGTGTTTTCTTGATCTGACTATTGGGTGGAAAATGCTGTTTCCCTCCCTAGGGAGGGAAAAACTCATACAAATTACTTCCCACCCAAGGGCCGGAATGAACTTTAAAAATAGAACTGCTGACAGGTCAGCTGTGATAGTGAAGAGATTTGTGTAAAAAAAAAAAATGCCATGCGACTTTCCAAACAGCCAGTGTGAACTTAGCGAAAATTTCTTCCGGCCCCATACACGTACAATAATATTGATCAATGTAGCAATAAATTGAACATATTATTGAGGTTTGAACAGACTATATTCGGATGGAAATAAATATTGAGTCAATATTGTACGTGTATGGGGCCAGCCGGAGTTCCATATTTAAAATTTAAAAAGTCGACATAATGTAGTTGTTATTATTTTATCTGTAACAGAATTCAAAACAATTGGTAATAATGTTTTATGGTAAGGTTTGAATCTTATTATAAGTTTTATTTTCCTCGTATTTGAAATGAAAAGTAGAGTGTTTAACTCGGGTAAAAGAATCAATTCCGACTCGGACTATAGCCGCCCTCGCTGCGCTCGGGCGTCTAAATACCTCGGGAATTGATTCTTTCCACCCTCGGTTAACAATCTACTATTACCGTCTGAGAGCTTCCGAGGCGAACTCTGCGTAAATGATTAAAGTTAGGTAAAAACTGTGTATTACAAATTATTTCTCTTAAAAAGTTCTATAAAAAAGTCCGCGGCAGCATATGTCTATCTTTTAAGGTTCGCTCACAATAAACTAATTTGCCTTTTTTTAAGGTTAGCTCACAATATTATCAAACTGAAGAGTTTGTTTGTGCTAGGATCTCAGAAACTACTGGTTGCATTACAAAACTAATTTCACAGTTTTTTAGTCAATTTATTGAGGATGGCTAATGGCTATACAACATCACGCTAAGACAAATAGGAGCGGAGCAGCCATGAATAATGTTTTAAGAACGGGGAAAAAATATTTATTTTGAGAGCTTTCATTGTGTACGTTGCGTAAATGGTTAAAGTTACGTAAAAATTGTGTACTACAGAATGTTTCCTCTTAAAAAGTTACAAAAAAAAGTCCTGAACAGCATATGCCTATCTTTTAAGGTTTACTTACAATACAATAACCTTCACAATAATTTTTAAAATATGAGCGACGCAACTCGACTACGCGTCGTCGGTAGTAAACGTTTTCTGCAGCAGTAGCCAGTCAACTGAAAGATAATACCGGCCAAGTACGAGTCGGACACGATGAGGTCCGTACCAAAAAACGGACAAAAATAAATGTGACGGGAAATATTATATCACTTCAACAAAGTTGTGCGGGTCAACTCTAAATGAATATATGCGACGCGACGGGAAAAATTATATCACTTTAAATATTAAAACCTATCACAACTTTCTAATAAACATACCTACGACACGGATGAGAGTAAATGCGACGGGATTATATTACCTACTTAAAATATTAATACTATACCACTCTCTTTGTCACTCTCATGTGACGCAAACGATGTTGCGCGGGTCAGCTAGTAACTTAT
Source organism: Miltochrista miniata (assembly GCA_933228765.1). Taxonomy (NCBI): domain Eukaryota; kingdom Metazoa; phylum Arthropoda; class Insecta; order Lepidoptera; family Erebidae; genus Miltochrista; species Miltochrista miniata. The sequence continues at coordinate 14,233,053 of OW121769.1, forward strand.
ACAAGTCTTTTTAAAAATCTGCATGACAGTTTATCGGCAGGTACTACAGGTTGTTGGACCTCTTTTGGCATCAATCTGCACACAGTAGCCCCAATTTTTATGACGTTATTTCTAATGCGGCACGTTTGACACCGACGCCTCCAGACGTCATGGCCGTCAATGCTCCCTGGTTTGAACCGATTTGTGTTCCTCGTACAGAGGAGATCCTGGTGGTCACTCAGTCATTGTACGTCACTCTATGAACGAGGACTGCGTTGGTGACAGCTGCTCTTTAGAATATTGTACTGGAAGAAAATGTATTAACAAACATACAAGAACTATGTGACAAAGACAAATATTGGTAAGATGACTATCTTGTTGGTCCAGAGGTAGTAACGAGCGACTGCGGATTACAAACGCGGTTGTGGATTCAATTTTCAACGGGACTAAAAATTTGTGTGATCCATAAATATTTGTCTCGAGAGTCTGGGTGTTTCTACATTTATTTACTTATTTCTGTAAATGCTTAAAGGCCGTGGTCTGATACCCGTTTCACAAGTAAGTTAAATGTAGCTTACTTCGGGATCAGATGGCGTTTGTGTAAAAACATCGGTACTTTAATTATGTAATTTTATTTATTGATCACTGTGAGCCGTAAATATTCAAATAATAAAAATGCGCCTGCTTTTCAATTCCAAGGACTATATTCTATCTCCCTGCACCAAATTTCGATCAGAGGGGCAAGTGCGAGTTTTTGCGTGAGCTTGTCGACATTCACGGCTCACCAATTCGTTTGGAATCGAGACCCCGCCACCTAGCTGTAAACGCGGAACTTGTCTCGATCCCATACAAATCGGTGATAACGCGCTCGTTCGTGAATGTCGACAGGCGCTCACCGAAACTCGCACTTGCCCCTCAGATCCCTTGAGCCGGTAAAGCATGAAAGAGATGTTGCTCTTATTCAAAAATAAAAACTTTTGCTATTATTATATAGGTTCCCAAGGTTTGTTGCAATTTTTCCGACGATGACGATTGACGACGATCTATTGGAAAAAGAGCGGTTCATTACGTGAAAAGTAAAGAGTTAGATGTGACCAGTTCCAAGAACTCACTGCTAAGGTCGACTTATTCACAAGAATACAATCTGGCTCAAAATGTATTATATATCTCTATCTAGGAGCGGTCGTGGCCCCCCACGGACTTAGTGTTATATAAACGATCACTGTAGTAAGCAACATTTACTATGGCCGGCAATGGATGGGTGACCACTTTGCATGTTAAGCCGTTATTCGTGTTTGCTAGTAAAATGGCAGTTTTTAAACCAAGTTGAAGGCCCACATGGGTGGTTTGAAAAGGCTTTTACGGCTGGCAGGCAGTCACAGTTACCGCCTATTACGTGGGACAAAAATCTTAAATCTTAATCTTAAATGTGAAACGTGGTGAGATAGAAAAAGGGATGCTCAGATGGTTCGGACATGTGGAGAGAATGAATGAAAACAGACTGACAAAAGAGATTTATAAGGCGAGAGTGAATGGACAATGGACACCTTTTGGAAAAAGGCCAGGTCAGGAGTACAGGAGTGTATGAAAACACTTATGAAAGTAGAAGAAGCGAAAGTGATATGTCAGGATCGTGGCAAGTGGAAAACCATAGTTTCTGCCTACCCCGTTGGGAAACAGGCGTGATGTTATGTATGTATGTATGTATGTATGTGAAACGTGGGCATAAAATATGTTTCTGCCTACTCCTTCGGGGATAAAAGACACGACCATAAGTATGTATGTGGTATACCGTCACAATACCAGAAATCACAATGCCTTTACATAAAATGCCTGAGCCCAAAATACCCAAAATCGAAATATCAATATTCAAAAGGCAAATATTTATAATATAAATAATTTAAAATGCCTTACGGTGGTCGAATAACCGAAACCCAAAAAATTAATTTATCAAATACCTTATCCTAAAATGTTCAAACACAAAATACCTTTTTTTTAACATGATTAAAATCCTACATGGATGCTATATATCTGTGAATGGTTAACACCCCGACTCAGAGTATCCCGACTCGGATAGGTTAGGTTAGAAGACTAAGCCTTCGTGGTTATTTTTTTTTGATTTTTCGTTAGCCCACTGTAGTACTTTTGTAACTCTGAATCAAAGTGTTTTAACATGAGGTAAATCCTACATGGATACTATGCCGGACTCCTACCGACTAAAAACCACACGTATCCTACATAACAGCCTACAGTTGGGAGCCCCGGGTAAGCCCTCAGAAGGATACCCAGGGACCAACAGACCTACGGCTACAACTGCGACTTCACTTAGGTGGGGTGGGGGGGAGGGGTGTAAATAAGTTAACGCCAAATAACAAAACGTGTGAGTGACAGTGACACATTGTATTCTATTTTCGGTATTTTAAATTAAGGATATTTGAAAATTTGTATTTTGAATTCTGATATACCTAATAAACATTTGTATTTTAAATTTAGACATTTTACGGTAAGGTGTACTGAAATAAGGTATTTTGAATGTTAAGGTATTTCGAATTCAGGTATTTTGGTCTAATGCATTTTAAGTAAAGGCATTTTGATTTCTGGTATTTTAGTATATAACCATGTATGTCTGTATCTATTTAAATATTAAAACACAACCCTCAAAATGTTCTAGGTTTAGACGGGCTGGTTTCCGCAACTCGTAACTTCGACCAAGCTTATAACTTCAAATCCTTAATTGTTGGTACCTGGTACACTTTCAATTCTTGATTAATCATATTCTGGACCGAATTTTTTTAGGCAACCCATCTGCAGTGTATTTATTGACATGCCTAAAGCTTAGATCATCCAACCACAGGATGCGCCTTACTTAAGCATTGTTTTCTGCCATTGCACATGACCATTTGGTCTTTTGGCTTTATGAAAAGCCTGTACATCAGTACATCATTTTATATGATTAAACTAGTACATTACATTGTAGTTGACTGTACAATAACAATTAACACACAACAGCCATTACGCGTTTGTCGATTAATACATTTTTAATTGCAATGAAATTTTATTTGTCTTTGTGTTTTCCCCTTCATTTGTATGAAAACTGGCAGAATATTTTTGTATGCGGTGGTTCGCAAAGGCTAGTCCCGTGTTATATGGTCTAAGGCCTAAAGTAAATTGAAAAGTATGCAATTTTTTTTTTATCTAATTTAAGTAGTTTTTTCATAACTTTGACAATGATAATTTACATTATGTTGAGTTTTATCCATATCATAATTTTATTTTGTAAACTCTAGTTTTATATTAAAAGTAGGTATCGAAATATTAGCTCAAAATATCTTTTTTTTTTTAAATTTGATAAAAATATGATATTATTCCGTGTCCTAAATAAAACACTAAATCCTACTATCCTAATCTATACTATTGTTATAAAGAGGAAAGATTTTTCGACTGAATAAGCCAAAAATCATCCAGATCCGTTCATAAATAACGCGACAACAATTGTCACCCTTTTTTTCCCATTTTCCCCTTTATCAAAAATTGGTTAATAAATGCTTCCTCTAGACCTGGTCTAGAGGATGCATTTTTTTTTCTAATTTTCACCAAACTTGGCACTCGTTTTCATTGATTAAAAATATAACTTTTGTCGAGAGTTTTTTTTTATAAAGGGGAGAATGGGGAAGAAAAAGGGTGAAGATTGTTGTCGCGTTATTACGGAACTGCCATACAAACATTCGCCCCAAGAGCAAAATCGTCCATACTGTCGAAACTGAGACCTTCGTTCGCTTCACTCACTCAGTCAATAAAAAGAGTTTAACAATTAGGTCACCCACTTTCACTTTTGTTATTAAATAAGACGCAATAAAAAAACTACAAATCCTGTAATCTTGGTAGTAAATATATCACTGTCTAAAATAAAACAGGTATTATATTATAATATACTTTAAGTAGGTACGTAATTACTACAAAATAATACTGTAATAAATCTAGATTAATAACATAATTGAAAATATAGGTAAGTAGGTATTTACTGTGTAATTTAGAAATTGAAGAACCGTCTATAGGTCAATACGATGTCGGAAATTCATCGTAGAAAGATAAGAGAAGGGAGGGAGAGCGTTCCTTCCCCGTGACACCACCAAGTTGTACCCCCAGTGGTGTCATGGGGAATCAACTCTTCCCCGTTGCACCACCGTGGTGTCACGGGGAATCATATTTATCCCCGTGACACCACCAGTGGTACCAATGGGAATTAAGGTCTTCCCTCTGGCACCACTGTAGTGATGCCCCACATTTCTGATATAAATATATACAATACTAGCGGTACCCTGCCACGCTTCGCTGTGACTTTTTATGGTGGTTGGAGAAATGAGTAACAAACTAAATGATGGGTAAGTACATTTGAAAAAAATGTGTGCGTGTACTATTGCACACACATAAGAAACTTCTTCATGACCTTATTTTTCGAAAGAAATATCATGAAATATACATAGGAGTTAGTAGTCCAAAAGTCCAAAAGTTCAAAAGTTCAAAAGTCCAAAGTCAAAAAGTCAAAAAGTCAAAAAGTCCAAAAGTCCAATAGTCCAAAAGTACAAAAGTCAAAAAGTCAAAAAGTCAAAAAGTCCAAAAGTCCAATAGTCCAAAAGTACAAAAGTCCAAAAGTCCAAAAGTCCAAAAGTCCAAAACTCCAAAATTCCAAAGTCCATAATTCCAAAACTCCAAAACTCCAAAATTCCAAAAGTCAAAACCTCCAAAATTCCAAAACTTCATAATTCCAAAACTCCAAAACTCCAAAACTCCAAAATTCCAAAAGTCCAAAAGTCCAAAAGTCCAAAAGTCCAAAAGCCCAAAAGTCCAAAAGTCCAAAAGTCCAAAAGTCCAAAAGTCCAAAAGTCCAAAGACCTAAGTTCAAAAGTTCAAAACTCCAAAGTCTAAAATTCTAAAAGTTCAAAAGTCCAAAAGTCCAAAAGTCCAAAACTCCTTAACTCCAAAACTACAAAATTCCAAAACTCCAAAACTCCAACACTCCAAAACTCCAACACTCCAAAACTCCAAAACTCCAAAACTCCAAAACTCCAAAACTCCAAAACTCCAAAACTCCAAAACTCCAAAACTCCAATATTCCAAAATTTCAAAAGTCCAAAACTACATACGTATAAAAGTCCAAAAGTCCAAAAGTCCAAAACTACATACGTATAAAAGTCCATAAGTCCAAAGTTCAAAAGTTCCAAGCTCCAAGAGTCCAAAGTCCAAAACTCTAACTCCAAAAGCCCAAAAGTCCAAAAGTCCAAAAGTCCAAAAGTCCAAAAGTCCAAAAGTCCAAAAGTCCAAAAGTCCAAAAGTCCAAAAGTCCAACAGTCCAAAAGTCCAAAAGTCCAAAAGTCCAAAAGTCCAAAAGTCCAAAAGTCCAAAAGTCCAAAAGTCCAAAAGTCCAAAAGTCCAAAAGTCCAAAAGTCCAAAAGTTCAAAAGTCCAAAAGCCCAAAAGTCTAAAAGTACAAAAGTCCAAAAGTCCAAAAGTGCAAAAGTCCAAAAGTCCAAAAGTCTAATAGTCCAATAGCCCAAGAGTCCAAAAGTCCAAAAGTCCAAAGTCCAAAAGTCCAAAGTTCAAAAGTCCAAAACTCCAAACGCTAAAATTCTAAAGTCCAAAACTCCAAAATTCCGAATGTCCAAAATGTTCAAAAGTAACATGCAAAACATATCTGACCTCTTTATTAAGTAAGTACTCTCTTTTATTATTCTGAATGCAAGGAGGCCGCAATGAAACTTCTCTTAAAAATCATCAATCTGGTAGGTACCTTCTAAATAGGTTGTTTATAATATTTTGTTCTGAAGCTGGCAGAATATAATTAAAAAAAACCGACTTGCGCCATCTATTGGTAAAATCACTATTTAAAGCTATTTTATTCTTATTGCTGTTATGATATAAGTGTATAAAGTAGCCTAAAACCATCTCTGAATCCTATTGTATATCGTGTTCAATTTTGAGCTCAATCGATTCAGTAAATTTTGAGTTTTTAATGTATCTATTAAAAACTCAAAATTTACTGAATGTGGTCCGAATGACCGGTGGTCACCGCAGCCTACGAACGTTTGCAACACCAGACTCGCTAGCCAGCGCCACACTCGCACTCGGTTACCTAAAGCATAGTAAAATCAGAATAGTAAGGCATCTCAGACCCAAGGAAGCAGTTTCACAGGGTGAGGTTGTGGTGGCGACATCGCCAACACCTTCAACACCTTGCCCTGGATCTGCGTTAGGGGGGCGCTTATTTACCATGAAGTGCCTCCCTACCTCCGTCGAATTGTCGGGGCTTCCGAGAGGGCCATAACTTACTCGAGCGGCTGGGGCCGCACCGGGTCATCGAGATGTGTCGTGCGGTGTTCCACAGGAATCGGTATTAGGGCCACACCTGTGAAACATCGGTTACGACTGGGTGCTGCGTGGTCCGTTGCTCAGAGGGGTCGGCGTAACGTGTTACGCCGATGACACCATCGTTACGGCGCGAGGATCAACGCACCGAGACGCAGCACTAAAGGCCACAGCAGGGGTTGCTCAAGTCGTGGGTCGGATACGGCGGCTGGGTCTCGAGGTCACCGTTCACAAATCCGAGGCTCTGTGCTTTCACGGACCTCGGAAAGGGCCACCTGCAGGATCCAGCCTACAGGTAGGGGGCGACAGTTTCGGCATCGAGCCCTCAATGAAGTATCTGGGGCTCGCACTCGATAGCCGGTGGAACTTTGGATACCATTTCCGAAGTTTGGTCCCAAAACTGAGGGGGGCATCAGCCGCACTCTCGCGGTTGATGCCCAAAATCAGGGGACGCAACAGCGCCAGGTCCTCGTGGTGGGTTAATCCTGTAGTGCACATATTTTGAGTAAGGACATTTCGCGAAAAGTACATTTTGAAAAAAGGACATTGGCGAAAAGGATATTTTGAGAAAAGGACATTTCGAGAAAAGGACATTTTGGGAAAGGACATTATGAGAAAGTACATTACGAGAAAAGGACATTATGAGAAAGGACATTTTGAGATGAGACGCCTACGACTACCACTGCGGCCTCGCACTGGGGGTGGTTTGTGTGCTATCCCGCGTCTTTAGGGGGTTTTAGGGTGTGATCACGCTTCTTAAGGGGGGGGGGGGCACATGGAGGCCGATAGTCTTCGGCGAAGACTCGTCGGCGGCGCCCAGGCCGCCGACTGTGGAACTCGGATGGGAGAGTTCTCTGAGCTCCCACCCCGCCGCGCCGCCTGTTTCACGAGCATGATCTGCTCGCAGAAAGAGGCAGCACAGTCCCACTTACTCCCGCTGGAGACCATGGCTCGCACCATGGTCTCCAGCATGCTTATTCTATTTTAGTAAAAATTTTTGGTTCAGTATAGTTGATATCTATAAAAATCCTAGGTATTTTTTTTTTAATTTCACCAATGAACAGACATTAAAACTTTACTATGTTTTATTAGCGTTAATACTATCAATTAAAGATCAAATTCCACCAGATCAGTTATAGGATTAGTTTAACAGAGTTGAAACACGCAAGATTCCCATCACTATTAGTCGGTAGTGTCACAGGGAAGACCTTAATTCCCATTGGTACCACTGGTGGTGTCACGGGGATAAATACGATTCCCCGTGACACCACGGTGGTGCAACGGGGAAGAGTTGATTCCCCATGACACCACTGGGGGTTCAACTTGGTAGTGTCACGGGGAAGGAACGAGGGAGAGGCACCCGCTGCACACCCTCGATAAGTCAATCCTAACGCACAACAGTTAAGGATAACCACTACGAATTGTAAGGGAGGAATGGCAAATCAAACTCCTCAGGAAAGGAAATTTGGATGTAGGATAAAAAAGTACTTTTACTTACCGTCCAGATTGTAAGTAATGAGCAATACTCCAGTTAACAACGTGACTTATAATATAAGACTATTACGAGTAATTACCATTAACAAGCCTTCTTGTTAAGCTGTTGGTTTCGGCTCAATTGAAAGCTCAATAGGTCACCTAAAATTTTTCAACTGCTGGAAGAAACTATCTACTCTTGTCTATTTTCCATAATCAATATCAATACATATAATAAAATCGTAACAGGTCGCTGTCTGTACATGGAAGATAAATAAGAAAAAATATTATAGGGGGGCTTTATCGCCCTTAGCACACCTCCGCCTCGAATCCATGATAGCGGAACCGCAGTAATTTCGCTAAGTTCTGTCCCATGAGCGGAAGACTAGCGAAACCGCCTGTTCTAATGCATCGATTTAACTATCTTCTATTTCTTTTCACGCGCGTCAAACCTCCGCGCTTCGACCGCATTTTTGTTGCGGTGCCGCGTTGTCTATGCGTGATTTGTCAAAATTGACAATAATACCTACAGAGCGAATCAGCGAAACTAATATTTTTTCATAAAATGGACGTGGCGTTTACGAAAAAACTACTTTAAGACATCGGAAATAGACCTATTTTATGTTTATTAAGTCACCACGATTATAAAAGTAATATGAAAAAAATGCGATAGTGTCACATCGACTAACTCGCGTCAAGTTCCGTAGCCCAGTTCCGCTGCTGGCGTCCGTAGGATAAAAGTGTTCTGTGCTGGCGTGGACTGAATTGTTTTAGAATAGACTTAATCTTTAAGCTCTTTTATGATTAAGCAAACAGGGCAGTTTCACACGCGGCTTGACGAGTGTGATAAAGAAATACCTCTCCTTTCATACACCTATGTGACGTAAACGAAGTTGCGGGGTCAGCTAGTAGAAAATATAAGTGAAGAAAAACGTCCCTGTTTAAATGAGGTAGGCAGGAATACAAAATCTAACTTTTTATGTTTATGTAAGGGAAAATCCTCATGGATGTTATGCCGGACTCCTACCGACTATAAAACCTCACGTAACGCCCAACAGCCTATGGTTGTGAGCCCCGGGTAAAGCCCTCGGAAGGATGTCCCAGGACTCCCAACAGACCTACGGCCGCCGCTGCGGCCTCGCCCAGGGGGTGGTTCGGGTGCTATCCCGCGTTTTTGGGGGGGGGGGGGTTTCGGGTGTGATCCCGCTGCGAAGGGGGGGCGTGCGTGAGTTTCTCACGTCACGCTGCCGTCATGGACCTGCTTCTGTAAGGATGGTGAGCGACCCTCTCGCCATCCTCAGACCCCCGGTCATGGAGGCCGATAGTCCTCGGCGAACACACGTCAGCGGCGCCCAGGCCGCCGACTGCGGAACTCCGGTGGGAGAGTTCTCTCCCGTACCCGCCCCGCCGCCTTCACTTGGCATGGTATTTATAAAAATTTCAGTTACTTGGCTTAGCCTCGCGGAAACTAAAACCATGAGTATAAGGTAGGTACTGTCGGCGATTCTTTACGTCGTATCAGAGGTATCAGTTGTACAAGACGCAGATTCGTTCGTCCGTAGAATAGGTACTGCTCTCATGTTGTATTTCTGAAGTACGCGTGTATTTTGTTTTGGCAAGCAGAGGTATAAAATAATAACGGGACATCAGGTTGTTTCTGTAGGCCGATTCGTACCAACTAAACCACTTATACTTTCAATACGTATTCAATTAGGAACATTAAACAACAAATCGCAGTTTGGCTATGCTTAACAACGATTTGAATGAGTCATGTAAGTTTCATGATGAAACCACTGCAGAGGTTACTTGAACCAAACTTACACCGACAGGGCCCGGAGTAAAAACCCATACTACCTACTCCACCAAGCGAAGTTGACGAACGCATGGAATGATCTCTTACCGCCTGTCCCTACATCAGGTACCGGAATCTCCTTAGTACCCTCCGCAAGGATGCAGACCGCGCTTATGTATCCGTGTTGGTAAATTTAGTTCAGGACAAAAAAAAAACTCCATCGAATATAGAGATTTTTCATAACATTAGAATCGTCAACTTTGCCGCAGTAGTACCTACTTGTGTACTTAGGATTAAGTCTAGTATAAGACGCGTAATTTTGTAAATAAATTAGTCATTTTATTATATCCAACTTTGCCTAAGAACGTGGTATAAGAAGGTCTTTCAGGGTCGGTATTGCCAAAGCTCATAGGCTACGGTGACCATATTCCATCGGGTGGGCTAGGCGTAGGCTAGTCTGCCAGCTTAGTAGTATAAAAAAATTGCGTGTACTTAGTGTACACACGTAAGAAGTGAAACTTCTTCATAAACTTAATTTTCACCTCACCTTAAATTAAGTCAAAAAGTACAAAAGTACAAAAGTCCAAAAGTCCAAAAGTCCCAAAAGTCCAAAAGTCCAAAAGTCCAAAAGTCCAAAAGTCCAAAAGTCCAAAAGTCCAAAAGTCCAAAAGTCCAAAAGTCCAAAAGTCCAAAAGTCCAAAAGTCCAAAAGTCCAAAAGTCCAAAAGTCCAAAAGTCCAAAAGTCCAAAAGTACCAAAGTCCCAAAGTCCCAAGGTCTCAAGGTCCCAAAGTCCCAAAGTCCCAAAGTCCCAAAGTCCCAAAGTCCCAAAGTCCCAAAGTCCCAAAGTCCCAAAGTCCCAAAGTTCCAAAGTCCCAAAGACCCAAAGTTCCAAAGTCCCAAAGACCCAAAGTACCAAGATCCCATCCAAAAGTCCAAAAGTCCAAAAGTCCCAAAGTCCCAAAGTCTCAAAGTCCCAAAGTCCCAAAGTCCCAAAGTCCCAAAGTCCCAAAGTCCCAAAGTCCCAAAGTCCCAAAGTCCCAAAGTCCCAAAGTCCCAAAGTCCCAAAGTCCCAAAGTCCCAAAGTCCCAAAGTCCCAAAGTCCCAAAGTCCCAAAGTCCCAAAGTCCCAAAGTCCCAAAGTCCCAAAGTCCCAAAGTCCCAAAGTCCCAAAGTCCCAAAGTCCCAAAGTCCCAAAGTCCCAAAGTCCCAAAGTCCCAAAGTCCCAAAGTCCCAAAGTCCCAAAGTCCCAAAGTCCCAAAGTCCCAAAGTCCCAAAGTCCCAAAGTCCCAAAGTCCCAAAGTCCCAAAGTCCCAAAGTCCCAAAGTCCCAAAGTCCCAAAGTCCCAAAGTCCCAAAGTCCCAAAGTCCCAAAGTCCCAAAGTCCCAAGGTCCCAAAGTCCCAAAGTCCCAAAGTCCCAAAGTCCCAAAGTCCCAAAGTCCCAAAGTCCCAAAGTCCCAAAGTTCCAAAGTCCCAAAGACCCAAAGTTCCAAAGTCCCAAAGACCCAAAGTACCAAGATCCCATCCAAAAGTCCAAAAGTCCAAAAGTCCCAAAGTCCCAAAGTCCCAAAGTCCCAAAGTCCCAAAGTCCCAAAGTCCCAAAGTCCCAAAGTCCCAAAGTCCCAAAGTCCCAAAGTCCCAAAGTCCCAAAGTCCCAAAGTCCCAAAGTCCCAAAGTCCCAAAGTCCCAAAGTCCCAAAGTCCCAAAGTCCCAAAGTCCCAAAGTCCCAAAGTCCCAAAGTCCCAAAGTCCCAAAGTCCCAAAGTCCCAAAGTCCCAAAGTCCCAAAGTCCCAAAGTCCCAAAGTCCCAAAGTCCCAAAGTCCCAAAGTCCCAAAGTCCCAAAGTCCCAAAGTCCCAAAGTCCCAAAGTCCCAAAGTCCCAAAGTCCCAAAGTCCCAAAGTCCCAAAGTCCCAAAGTCCCAAAGTCCCAAAGTCCCAAAGTCCCAAAGTCCCAAAGTCCCAAAGTCTCAAAGTCTCAAAGTCCCAAGGTCCCAAAGTCCCAAAGTCCCAAAGTTCCAAAGTCCCAAAGTCCCAAAGTCCCAAAGTCCCAAAGTCCCAAAGTCCCAAAGTCCCAAAGTCCCAAAGTCCCAAAGTCCCAAAGTCCCAAAATCCCAAAGTCCCAAAGTCTCAAAGTCCCAAAGTCCCAAAGTCCCAAAGTCCCAAAGTCCCAAAGTCCCAAAGTCCCAAAGTCCCAAAGTCCCAAAGTCCCAAAGTCCCAAAGTCCCAAAGTCCCAAAGTCCCAAAGTCCCAAAGTCCCAAAGTCCCAAAGTCCCAAAGTCCCAAAGTCCCAAAGTCCCAAAATCCCAAAGTCCCAAAGTCCCAAAGTCCCAAAGTCCCAAAGTCCCAAGGTCCCAAAGTCCCAAGGTCCCAAAGTCCCAAAGTCCCAAAGTCCCAAAGTCCCAAAGTCCCAAAGTCCCAAAGTCCCAAAGTCCCAAAGTCCCAAAGTCCCAAGGTCCCAAGGTCCCAAGGTCCCAAGGTCCCAAGGTCCCAAAGTCCCAAAGTCCCAAAGTCCCAAAGTCCCAAAGTCCCAAAGTCCCAAAGTCCCAAAGTCCCAAAGTCCCAAAGTCCCAAAGTCCCAAAGTCCCAAAGTCCCAAAGTCCCAAAGTCCCAAAGTCCCAAAGTCCCAAAGTCCCAAAGTCCCAAAGTCCCAAAGTCCCAAAGTCCCAAAGTCTAAAAGTCTAAAAGTCCAAAAGTCCAAAAGTCCAAAGTCCAAAAGTCCCATTTTTCCTGAATTTTCTTTGCTATAAACCTCACGGAGCCCAAGACCTTTCTAACGTCTGCAAAACCGTGGAAATCGGTTCGTGCGTTCTGGAGTTATAGCGTCAGGAAGGAAAACCCGACTTATTTTTATATTAGGTGCTTACATATGAAATTGGCGTTTTGTATAGGAGGAACAAAAAGTCGAATATTTTTAAATAATTAATATATTTAATTAATCAAAGTATGAACCATTGTTTTCTATGCATTTTTGCCATCTCATAGGTAGTTCATTGATCCCTTTACTAAAAAAACCAGTCGGACGGGAATCAATAAAATCTGTGAAGGCGATTTGGACTGCCCCATCAGAGTTGAATTTTTTCCCTTGCAAGAAGTTGTCCAAATTTCGAAAAAAATGGTAATCTGTTGGAGCAAGATCCGGGGAGTACGGAGGATGTTTTAGACATTCCAATTGAAGCTCTTCTAATTTGGTAGCCGTCTGTTGTGCAGTGTGTGGTCTAGCGTTGTCGTGAAGCAGCAGTGGCGTGGAGCGATTGACCAGCCTAGGTTGTTTAGCCGCTAGCTTTTCCATCATGGTTTGCAATTGCTGACAATAGACATCAGCCGTAATAGTCTGGCCAGATTTGAGAAAACTGTAATGAACAATACCGGCACTAGTCCACCAAACGCTTACAAGTAACTTTTTTGAGGTTAATTTTCGCTTGGGGCAGGATTTGGCTGGCTGGCCAGGATCCAACCATTGCGCTGAGCGCTTTCGATTATCGTAAAGAATCCATTTTTCGTCACAGGTAATGATTTGGTTTAAAATACCTTCATTATTGTGCCGGTTCAGTAATGTAACGCAGCAGTCGACGCGCTTTTGCCGGTTTGCTTCAGTCAATTCGTGAGGTACCCACCTTTCAAGCTTTTTAATCTTCCCAATTTGCTTCAAGTGAATTAAAACAGTTTTATCACTAACACCGCAGCCTGCAGCTAACTCGGACGTGGTTTGCGATGGATCCGCTTCCACAATAGCCTTCAATACTTCATTATCAACTTGAGTCTCAGGCCGTCTACGGGGCTTGTTCTGCAGGTCGACATTTCCTGAACGAAAACGTTGGAACCAAAAACGAACTGTGTTTTCTTTTGCAACATGACCGCCATACACACCATTCACCCTTCTAGTCGTTTCCGCAGCACTAGTGCCACGGCGGAACTCGTACTCGTAAATAATGCGATATTTTAAGTTTTCCATTTTGTAAAATGAGTGACGCAAACAGAAAAAAACAGAAGAAAAAAACAAATGAATGACGGTCATCGAAGGATAAATACATGAGTAAATAGCTGGGAAAATTTGAATTTGGAATTCCTTACCAAAGAGGAGAAAGTCGTAATTAAAGTGGCCAGTACGAAAAACGCCAATTTGATGTGTAAGCACCTAATATAATAGATTAGTAAGCTTGCTAAAAATTTGTTTGTTTTCTTTTAATTGGTAGGTATATTTAAAGTACGATTATTAATCTCAGTCAGTAAAATGACAAGTGCAACTGTCACTTATACTGAATTTAGTACTGAATTTTCATTCAAGAAATGATATTTCATTTACGCAAATAAATATATTTATTTGCGTCAATGTCAAATTCAGGTTCCTATTCCCACCATCAGACCTTAAAAACCATCTACAGACAAACTTATCACAGAATCACTCAGTTATCCCGGAGTGGACCGGTAGAGAAAAATCCTTGTAAATTGAACTCAAAATAAATCACAAGATAAATTTTAAAATAAATAATTTAATGATTAATATTCACAAATACCATAAAAAATTATAATTACAGAATTCCGAACCGCAAAGTTAGAAGCGGCCGAAAATTTCAATCTGCGCGTTCAATCCGCGACCTCTTTGCGACCTTACTTCTACTGTGACACGGTTAAAGCCGACGCCTCCTGCCGTTATGGCCGAGGAACCTGCCAGATTGACTACCCTACGGACAGAAGAGATCCTGGTGGCAGCTCTGCCGGTGTAGGTGACTCTGTGGATGAGGACGGTGTTGGCGACAGCTCCTCTATTGACTGATGATCTGCAAGATAAAGGCGATTTAGCGTTAGTGGACCCTGGACTAAACATACCTTCCGGAGTAAGTTATACGGAAATGCCGGAAAAAACGTAACCAGCGATTGTTTACTGTGCTGTAGGCACTATGATCTATGTCAGTTTTCTGTCATGATCTTGAAATTCAATTACAAGTATTCGTATTAAAACTTAGATTTTAAAAAACTTGCCACAGTTAGTCTGTCTCTAAACAAAATATTAGCACCTACATTACCTTACAAGTAAAACATTTGATCTAGATAGTGGTAGAAACTCGAGGTCAGGGTTAATTTCTTCGAACATTTCCACAATTTGCACAGGCCCTTCACTTGGGTCATATTCTTTATAATCCGCATCATATTGAAGTTCAACGGGTTCAACTGGTGTACAGCTAACATGAGCTGCCAGAACGGCTAACACCGCAAGCAGCACTTGTTTCTTCATCTGAAACAGACAAAGTTTAGTCTTCAGAGAACAGTACTATTTCAAATGTTTTTGTACCTAATTTAAAAACTCATATTTTTCATATTTACAAAAAGTGATATTATTCTGTAATGCTCAACTTTACAAAACATTTTTACTAAATGTTATAAAGTTACTTTAATCTTTTTTCTTATTTAAACTTATATTCAGGTAAACATTTATGGCACTGAAATTAAAATGTTCCAAAAGTATAAAGGTAATCATATCCGTGGTCTGATACCCATACATAGCACAAGCAGGTTATTCCTAGCTTACTTTGGGATCAGATAGAGTTGTGTGAAATGTCCGTGAATATTAAATAAGTTATGATCGCGTTGAAGAATGTACTTACCAAAAATATTTATAAAAATGAACCGTTAATAATAAAAAACACGCCTAAGGAGACTAATATGAGTTTCGTTACAGAAAGGTAATAATAAGAAATCTATACATATAATAAAATGATAGAAAAGTCTAAACTGTACATTGGAAATATTTAAAAAAAAATACTCGCTGGGTGTTCAACATAATATACCAAAGCCAAAAATATAGTTAGAAAAAATTTTGTCTGTTTGTCGGTTTGTCTGTTTGTCTGTTTGATTTGCTTTGTCCGGAAGGATGTCGAAAAGTACTCAATAAATTTGATTAAAATTTTGCACAAATATTCACTAGGGGTAGGGTCTTAAAATAGGCTATATATTATCACGCTACATATCCTAGGGGCTAAGCAGAGAGCAATCAAATTGTCATTATAACATAATTTTCACGCGTACGAAGTCGCGGGCAACAGCTAGTAAGAAATAAACAGTAATAATAAAAAAGAACAAAAGCAACTTACCATGTTTTTATTAATATTGTAGTGTTCTCTCAAAAGTTAAGTTTACACAATGAATACACTGGCACTGGACGTCTTTTATATGCATAAGTTGGGTTTAGTTTAATCTTGGGACCTGATAAAACATAGGAAATTATGACTTAGCTGGATTTTTATTTTAAACTTGTATTTCTCGAATGCTATAAATAAATAAGCTTAGATTACTTTAAGAACACAAGATATTTTAAAGCGGCGAAAAGATAAACTTGGATTAAACAGTACACGTATGTACCTATTATTTAAAAATATTAACCAGAAACAACGGCATATACTTATAAACCGAAAATTGGAGAATATCCTTTAAATGTTGCGAAATATCACTAAGTATATTTTTTTATAAAATAGCAACAGAACGGTGACTTTTCTCTTTTATGTTGCAATAGTTATTTGTTATATTAGAGTGTAAAGTTGCTTTTTAACCGCGTGCTTAATTTTGATGACCGAGCAAGCGAATGATTCTAAAATTAGAATCCTGAGCGTAAGCAAGGGAATCAAAGGAGCACGAGGTGAAAATCTTTGCACTCGAGTGCAACACGTAACTTTTCATCCCACCTCAGCGGGGAAATGACTGAATGCAAAAATTCAGTTTAGATATTAAATACTAGATACTAATATGATAGGTAAATATAACAAATTAATCTTTTTAGATTATAACAAATAATATTTTGATGTTAATTACGAAAAATTGCGTGATTGTTCAGGGAGAAAGCTCATTTGCGCATTACTAACAGTTTCGATCAATTCTGTAGGTGTCAAATCAATTTCATCATCACTCGAATCCATTTTTTTTTTATTTTTCACTTCATATGGTTCATAAGATTTTAAAAAGAAGCAAAAAGCACAAAGAGCGCGCAAAGCAAATTAAAAAAAAGGGAAGTATACCAAAGATGTTCCGAGTCTGAGTTTTAAAAAGGTAAATAAGAAGAAGGATTACTATAAATTCAGCACCATAGAGGTTGCGGTTGAGGTAGTCTCGTCGTGATCCCGGCCCCGACCGGACGTTCGCTGCAGTGCGCTCCCGCCCGCGCCCCGCCACCGTCGCGCCGCGCCCCGCGCTCGCGCCACGTGCTCCGTGCCCCACGCTCGCCACCCCGCAGGCCCCGGCCCCTGCGCGCCTCGCCGCACCGCACCTGCCCGCGCTCGCCTTCTGCCGAGCGCCCGCGTTCGTGCGTCGACCGTTATACGATTTCGCGCCAATATTGTTTGTCGTTTTAACGATTTTCATATTGGTGCAACATCGTTCGCGCTTTATTTACTTCAGCATCGCCGTGTTCTTACCTAGACCCCTTCAGGGTTTAGGTTCGCACCCGCGTAGTCGTCTATCGCAAATCGTTTTCGCGCCGGAGTGAAATAGTCGTTTTAACGACTTTTTAATTCGGCGCGACTCCGATTGCGGTTCATCAAAACTCTAGGCCCCTTCTGGGTAAAAATCCAACAATTTACTTGGTTCTCTGGTTGAAACCTAGCGGTGTTAACGAAGCCAGGGAGGCGAAGACCCGACTCGCCAGCGGAGCCCCTTCAGGGCTTCGCCAAGTCGGCTGGGGTTGGGTAGCACGGCCTTGGGGAGTCCCCTAGCCGTGTCCAACCATCGCCCACAGTCCCACCCTTACCCCTCCTACTTTCCTATTCCCGGTTGTTAGATTGGGTGTGCCGGCCCTCGGGCCCATACCACCCCGGCAACTGGGCTGCTAGGGAACTCGCTCATAGCACTCCGAGCGAGATTACAGAGGTTAGGCACACACAACACGGTAGGTCACACATACAACACCCGTAACCTACACGCACACGCTGCCCTCCCGACTACCGTTAGTCGGGAGGGACCGGTACGTACGCCTTAAGCGATAGGTTGATACCACTTGGTATCTCACTCGCTAGGTGAAATTGGCTTATGTATAGTTGTAGGTACATAGTTAGCTATCATGGCTGACTCACTGAACCTATTGCAGGAAATATTAAATGACGCGGAAGTCTACGCCTTCCTTAAGGCTAGATTCGGGAACAAGATACCTGATAAGGGTCCGAGGAAGCCTCGGCGACGCAGCCTCTCCGGCCCCTCTCCCACCCGCGCCCGCAGCCCCCTCCCCTCTACCTCCCACTCCCCAGATCCCTCCCAACCTGAAAGACCAAATTCGGCGCTTTCAAGCGCCTCAACAATGAGCACGTCTTCAGACAACGAAGAGTCCCCCCTTTCTCCCGGCGACGACGGCTTTACCGTCGTAACGGGAAAAAAGCGAAAACCGCGCCTCTCACCGGCCCCTCCGGCCAAGAGCACCCGCCGCACAATAACCCCAGCGCCGATCTCTCAATCGCCGCTATCCCCTTCCCCTTCTCCCCAACCCAACCCAACGGCTCGAAAAGAGCCTACACCCCCACCACTATTCATCCACGCCAAAGAGAAGTGGACAGCCATCTCTACTTGGTGCAACCTTGAACACATCGCCTACACACAGGCACGTTCTACCCCTCAGGGGATAAAAGTCACAGTCCCCACTTCAAGGGACCATAGGGCCCTTACAAAGTTACTCCAAGCAAAAAAGATCCCATACCACTCTTACACTCTACAAGAGGACAAGCTTCTCCGCGTCGTCATACGCGGAATTCCAAAGGAACTTTCATTAGAAGAGATAACCAAATCTCTAGAAGAACAGGACCTCCCTGTCCACACAGTCCATAGAATGGTTCGCGGCAAGTCCCACGAGCCATTCGACATGGTTTTAGTCACTTTAGACCATAATCAAGCCGGAAAGGCTATTTTCAAAATAAAAGCCGTCTGCCACTTAACGGGCATCACTGTGGAGCCCCCACACAAAAAGGGCACCGTCTCACAATGCCACCGCTGCCAACTCTATGGGCACTCTGCCCGAAACTGCTTCGGCCGTCCGAGGTGCGTAAAGTGCCTAGAAGACCACCACACCAGTGAGTGTAATCGTCCAGAAGATAAGGAGCAATGCTCCTCCCCCCCTGCCTGTGTGTTATGCGGCAACATAGGACACCCCGCGAACTACCGCGGATGCCCCAAGGCCCCGCGCCAATCACCCCGCGCCCCCAGGCACGTACCCGCCGCGTCGGCACAATCGTCTGCTAATAGAAAGCCTTGCCCATGGGTACCCTCAACCCCAGCCGACGTTGTCGGCCCCTCCAAATACCCACCCTTACCCTCCAAAACCCAAAACCTCCCCAAACCTATCCCCTCAAAACCCAAACCTTATTCCCCTCCTCAAACCCAAACCCTATCCCAACACTATCCCCGACCCCAAACCTCTCTCCCCTCCTCTCCCCCACTCACTGAGGACTCTGACCTCAGCGTAGTGGCACGATTCGCAAAAGTCATCAACTTCTCTGACCTGCGCGAGATGGCAGCGCAGATCAGGGAAAATGAAGGCGATCCCATGGCCCTATTGGGCATAACTATTCGGTACTCGACCGTATTCGAGGCCCTATCCAACTTCCGCGTAAACCCGTAATGGATTTACATCCCACTGGAAGAGTCAAACCGAAATCCCTTAGGATAGGTTATTTCAACGCCAATGGCCTTCTCAAACAGCGCACGGAGATCGCCACGTTTCTACGCGATCATGACTTAGATATTTTTCTAGTGCAAGAAACTTTTCTAAAACCTTATCATAGGGACCCTAAAATTGCGAACTATGTTCTAGTCCGCAATGATAGGGACAGATCTGCCCTCGGAGGTACTCTCATTTACTACAAACGATCCTTGCACTGCGTTCCCATGGATCCGCCCCCGCTCAAACACATGGAAGCCTCGGTGTGTCGTATAGGAATGACTGGACATCAGCCTATAGTAGTGGTTTCAACGTACTTCTCTCCCACTAATCCAAACGAAACCAACGCGTCACTCGAGAGTGACACTAGAGCCCTCTTAGATCTAGGTAGTGCCGTCCTTCTGGCGGGCGACCTCAATGCTAAAAACACCCTCTGGGGTTGCCGGTTAACAACCCCGAGAGGTAGGGAACTAGATCGCATCTCTCAGGCCTTAGGTTTCGAGATTATAGCTCCTACAGAGCCGACTCGTTATCCCAGTAATAGTACACACAACCCCGAAGTACTAGATTTGACACTTGTAAAGAACATAGGCCTACGCCTATGTTCTATAGAAGTGATCAAAGAGTTAGACTCAGATCACAGGCCCGTAGTGGTAGACTTCGCTCCCCGACTAGGTCCCCGAGATTCAGGCCAATACCCTCTCACTAGGGAGGTTACGGATTGGACTCGCCTTGAGGAGAAACTCAAGACGATCGAATCTGTACATCTCGACCGCATTCCCGACGAGTTACGATCTGTAGACGAAACTTCTGACGCGATAAACTCCCTCACCACTCACGTGCAGTCGCTTATTAGCGAGTGCACTCGGAGAGTGCCCACTGAGAACGATCTCAGATGGAACCTCCCCGATGACGTACGTGAGTTATTGAGGGAGAAAAACTCCGCTATTAAAACCCACGATCGTAACCCGTCCGAACAGAATAGGGCTAGGTTGCGTGCACTTCAACGTGACGTCAGAGCACGTATTGACGAAATTCGTCAAAACCGATGGGACAGTAAACTGAGCGCGTTAGAGCCTACTCAAAGCGCGTTCTGGAAACTATCACGTTCCTTACTAAAGGACACCATCGCTCCAATGCCTCCATTAGTCAGGCCTAATAACCAACCCCCAGCGTTTGACGATGAAGACAAGACTGAGTGCCTAGCCGACAGTCTAGAGGCCCAATGTGCCCCCAGTACACTGCCCGTAGACCAAGATCACCTACTAGAGGTGGATTCAGAAGTAGAACGGCGAGCCTCACTCCCGTTACCTACTACCCAAGAAGAAGAGGAAGACCCTCTCCCCCCAGTTAGCTATAAAGAAGTGTCAGATATCATCAAGACTCTCAATTCGAAAAAAGCTCCGGGGTTAGACAAAATAACTAACAGAGTTATAAAACTCTTCCCTCCCGCCCTAATAGCCCTTTTGACCGTTATCTTCAATGCGGCCATGTCTAACAATATCTTCCCACAACAGTGGAAAGAAGCTATTGTTATCGGAATCAATAAACCGGGCAAGCCCAAAAACAACCCCACGAGCTACCGACCCATAAGTCTGCTCAACGGCATGGGCAAGATTTACGAACGACTTATATACAGTCGCCTCAAAGCATATTCCGATGCACATCACCTTATTCCACACGAGCAGTTTGGCTTTCGAGCCAGACACTCAAGTGTTCACCAAGTCCACCGTATTGTTGAACATATCTCAACGCGTTTTCAAAGAGGTATATACACAGGTGTTCTATTCTTCGATGTAGCGAAAGCTTTCGATAAAGTGTGGCACAACGGCTTACTTTTCAAGCTTTTCACTATGGGAGTGCCACACCGTCTCGTACTCATCATACGAGACTTTCTATCAGATCGTAACTTTCGCTACAGAGTGGAAAAGACCCTATCCTCCCCCCGCCCCATTCGTGCCGGGGTCCCGCAGGGATCAGTTCTCTCTCCGATTTTGTTCTCGCTATATACTAGCGACATACCAAAGCACCGGAATACACAATTAGCCCTGTTTGCGGACGACACCGCTATTTACTACTCGGGTACCGACCCCGTCAGGATGGCCGCTATCCTCCAGTCCGCAGTAGACGCCCTAGGCGCCTGGTTTCGCAAATGGAGGATAGAGGTCAACCCTGAAAAAAGTCAGTCAGTTCTGTTCCACAAGAACAAAATACGCAGGCTCAAACCTGCTCTACCTACCCCAATCTCCTTATTCGGTAAGCCGATCCCATGGACGGCCAATGCCAAGTACTTGGGAGTCATTCTTGATGAGAATCTAAAATTCAATTTGCACATCGCGAAAGTACGTAGCCGAGCTAGCTCGGCACTTGGTCTAATTCAAAACCTTGTGAACGATCGTTCTAAGCTCTCACTCGCCAACAAAGTACGATTATACACTACTTGTATTCGTCCCATAATGACGTACGCATCTGTCGTGTTCGCACAAACTTCTAACAGACGGATCCATAGACTACAAACGCTTCAAAATCGCTTTATGCGCAAGGCCACGGGGGCCCCGTGGTACTTACGCAACGTCAATCTTCATATAGATCTAGATCTGCCTACTATAAGGCAATTCATGAAACGCTGTTCCCTAGCCTTCTTTGACTCTGCCACTTCCCACCCAAATCCTTTAGTAGTCGCCGCGGCTTCTTACACGCCATCCCGGATATCACGTGTTCGTCGTCCGAGACACGTACTCGTCGACGAAGATGATGATATCACTAAAGCACAAGACAAAATACACGCGAGTAGGAACACTACGGCAAGCACTCACACACCACACCGCGGACCTAGATTCTGCCCCCGTCGGCGTCGGAGGGGCAGAAGACACCGTGTGAACCCGCGTAACGCCGCCCTTGCACACAACTCAGCAACGCCCTAAGCCGAGGTTCGTACCCCCCTAAGGGGTGCCCTTAGGCACGTTGCACAACTACCCCTCAGGTTGGGAGCACTTAGCTCACCTAAAAGCCCGCGTAAAGTTGTATACAGCCACACGGCTTACAACTAAAAGCCATTTAAAAAAAAAAAAAAAAAAAAAAAAAAAGGTTGCGGTTGAGGTTCGGAAAAGGATATTGGTATGGGAAGTGTGCGTATTGAGCGGGAAAATGCAAATCTTAATATCGGCGCAACCAATGATTATAGTCACAAGTTCATAGGTTCACTCTAACTGCGCTTTTCTGCTGGCACGCACCAGTCTCTTGGCGGAATGTTTACCAGCTTATAGAAACTCATTCGTTGTAGGTACGGAATTTTCAGTCGCATAAATCACCTACTACAAGTCATTGGTTTGTGAATCACCTAAAGTATTCTGTAGTCACTTTTTTTCAGCAAGTGCTTTCAAAAGGCACCTAAGGCACGAATAAGTGTACGGCGCTTGCTCCTGCCTTAGAAGCCATGACTCCTTCTGTATTTTGACTGCTGAGAGCAAAGCTACGAATGTAGTTTATAGTGAAAATTCTTTAAAAATGATAAATCTCTATAACAAAAGTTTTACTGGAAAATATTACGATTCACCGAATATTAAAATTGCAGCTTATTATGTTTTCAGTTTGTCTGTTTATATCTAGGTTCAATATCTGCGAAAGCCCAGTGGTCATAATTTAACAAACTTTTCGTATTGGTGCTACACTTAAGATTGTGATTCATCACGCTACTTACTCTTTTTAACCTTAAAGGAACCAATTACAAATCCTAAAGGCTCGATAGAGAAGAACCAAATTGTCATAATAACATAATTTTCAACCGGACGAAGTCGCGGGCGACAGCTAGTAATAGAACAATAGATGTGGACTGTAGTGCGACTGCAAAGTGCTCTGATTGCAGAGGAACGCTCGGCTCGACGGGTGCGGGTCGATGGCCTTGGTAATAGGATGAGAAGGAACGCCGCGAGATTCATTGGGTAATGCGGTTCCTTTTCGGGGCCGGTAAGTCCCACACACCATCACAGCTGTCCCAGAGTGGCTGGAATCACGGTGTGAAAACGCATTTCACGTATCATAAATTCTTTTATTTATTATCTTTATAATAACATAGGCGAATGTTTCCATAACTCAAACTTTTGTAATACGCAGATGACCTTAAAGTGTTCCGATCCGTTATAGACCGTCGGGACTGTCAATTACTTCAGGAGGGTTTAGATAGGTAGACACACTTCTGTCAGGCACATAAACCCCTGCTGAGTATACCCAAGTACAGCTCCATTAGTTTTACTACGAACGTATACCCTGTGAACTGTACATACTCCCTGTGTAATACATTTCGGAGTAAAAAAGGTAGTTTTCACGACCTGGGAATACTATGTGATTCCAAACTTTGCCTTGATCTGCATGGGGAAAAATTGGTATTCAGATGTCTGTTTTATAATGAGATCTACTACTGATTTCAGACAGCATTCTTCAACCTTCATACGACCTCAGTTGGAGTACTGTGTTCCCAATTGGAACCCATATAACGATAAGTACGAGGATATGCTTGAAAATGTTGTTCCCCTACTTCTTATGGCTGACTCTTATAACTGTAATTTTGAGGCCATCGATATATTCGCTTCGCATCATAGAGTTATATATATTATCATTAGAGAGGCAAGCACGAACATCGCGTCTCGACAAAAGCACGGCTACCTATGAGCTGAGAAGACGCAACTATGAAACTTTTTAAGCAGTGATGGTAAATATATATCTGTCTCATTCACACGCGTACGGTGAACACCGCCGCCGCTGCGATTAGACAAAGACAAAAACATAAACATGACGAACGTGGGCCAGTGTTGACTACTGTATGAAATTTTTACCCACGATAATTATAGAATTACTAAACAAATTTAAAATTATTATGTACCTATTTCATTTATTATTTTATTTCGGTTGAAACCGAAACTCACGTGTTCATATTTAAAAAAAACAACCAAGTGCGAGTCGAATACACAAAAACAGCAATTTACGTTTGTTGTGTGGGGTCTTTTTCGGATTTTAGTAGGTATTTTTTGTTATGGCGGCAGAAACATACATCACCTGTGAAAAAATTTGCTCTATCTACCACGGTTCCTGCGATACAGCCTCGTGACTAACAGACAGACTGACGGCAAAGCCTCATGTCTCGTTCATAGAGTCTTGCGTTTACCCCTCCGTGCGCGAATCCGACTCACACCTGACCGGTTTTGTTTGCAATATGTGCAGCAAGTTTAACCAAGTGCCATTAATCAACGGTAGATATAAATCTTCTCAGGTGTCCATTTTAGAAATTTCTCTACCTTAAGATGGGTTTCTCTCTTTTACGTTTGAAGTTACGCATGGATGCTATTGCGAACGCCTACTGACTAAAACCACACTGCGCCCTGCTACTGCCTACGAAGGGTGTCCCGGCTGGCATTTATTTGAGCGTATCCGACGTTTCCGTGCTTCGGAAGGCACTTTAAGCTGTTGGTCCCGGTTGCCAGTAAGATGGCAGTCGTTAAGCCAAGTTGAAGGACTTGACCAAGGTTAAAAAATTCAACAGCAGGCTGTCACAACCTGTGCCTGTCCATCTCAATACGGCAGTGGCAGTACGTCTCACCACATATGACGTGGGTTATATTCTTATAAAAAAGGTGAATTTTGGGCATATAATATGCCTCTGCCTACCTCTTCGGGGATAAAGGCGTGACCATATCGCATCGCATCCCGATAGACCTTGGCTAACACTGCCGTCTCGCATAGGGGTCCTATCCCGCTTCTTTAGGGTTGGTTCCCGGTGTACTAAACAAACTCTCTCCGAAACTACTGGACCGATTTAAAAAAATATTTCACTGTTGGGAAGCTACACTCTTCCGGGTGAACATAGGCTATATTTTATTCCCGTATTCGCACGGGAACGGGAACTACGAGGCTGAAACCGCGTGACGTCCGCTAGTATTCTATATAGACCATTAAAAAGGCACTTCTTACAAAACTTCTGACCCTTTCATTTAATACCAAAAAGGATATTTTTTTCTTAAATTAATTTTAACACAGTACTTTATGGCCGCTAGAGGGCGCACCATTAAATTCAGTGACACGATATAAAACTTCAGTCCAGTCCAGTCCAGTTAAAAAAACCAGTCTAACGTCAAGGCGCTTCTAACAATATCTCATTAGTCCAGTTCTAATAAGTACCTAGTTGAGGAGCTCTGAGGGAATACATGAACATACAGACATACGTATATAGCCTGTCAAAATCATAACCCTGCCTTAGTCGGGTAATATTATTAATGTATCTTACATAGGTAATTAATTACTAATTCTCCCACTGTTGTGGGTAAACCAAACCGATATTTTAGTGGTAACACTGAATGGCAATCACAAATTTTATTTTCAAAATTCGATTATAGCGGTATTTACGCTGATATCAATGCGTAAATAGTATAATTACGTGCAAAATGTAATTCTACATGACTAATTGTGTTTTTATGTTTTAGAATTGCAATCTTTTACTGTGTATTTGCCCATTTTGTCGCCCGGTTCAATTTGTACGTACGATTGGCGTAACGGCGTCAGACTGAACTGACGTTTGGCTCACCTAAGCCTGTGGGCTTACGTTAGGTAGGCTTGATGTTGGCGCGTTCGTTAGTCATCTAGTCTTATCTATATCGATGCTTCGCATGCTAAGCTAAAAGATTTCGCAACTGACATACGAGAAGTTAATTTTAATAGAAATACCTAATTTTACTTTTATTTTATTGTATGTTATCTGTAACTTTTTCTGTTTTATTCTAAACTAACTGATGCCCGCAGCTTCGCCTGCGTGAAATTTAGTTCCTGCACTGTCTCTAACTTATCTCTGTAGGTACCAAATTTCAGCCAGATCCGTTCAGCCGTTTTAGCGTGAAAGAGTTACAAACATCCACACTGACAAACATTCGTATTCGTAATAGTAGTTAGATACATAGATTTCTGATTAACAAATTCATAATACATATTATATGAGTTATGTAAATTTATTTATTAAATACATTTCTTAATTCATTGGCTAGACTACTACTTGACTCAACTTCTCTTCTAAGCAATTGACATCGTAACTTAGTTCCTTCTTCAGGTAGTCCCAGTCATACTGTAAGTCTACGACGTATGGGAAAACCGAACTACGGTAGACTTTGTCCTCATAATACAGATGGTCCAACCAAGACCTGTTAACTTAATAACCATGTAAATTTCATCTGCTAGGCGTTCATGTTCATTTTATTTGCTCTTTTTACTTGTCAAATGTAATCGCCATTCGCGTAGAGACCATTCCCGTATTTTACAAAGACTGAGTGAGTCTGTGTCCTGCACCGAATGCAGCCAGCACTATAGAATAAAGTTCATACCTTCTATGACCAGTCGCTTAGGGCTGCTGATAATCTTTCATTCTAATGCACAGTGGACACTACCTGAAGCGTGGTCTTTCATTATTCCTGGCTAGCCATCTTCGAATTTTCTTCTTCTTTCACATATTTATTTTTTGTTATACAAAATATAAAAACATTAACAACTATATTTCCAATAGTACTTTAAAGCAAAATCATGAAAATGACAATGTCATTCAGATTGAACTTCTACAAATGTGTCAAAATAAAAAGTAATTTAAATCAAAAATAAGAGTATTTAAGGAGTATTGATATCAACTCCGGAGAAAATCAGCTCCAAAATAATTTACATTCCCTTTTTAGGTCGATAATGTATAAATTTCAATAAAATAAGGAACACGTCTTCCATCAATTCTGTTAATAATGCTATATGTGTAATAATTTTAAGCAAATCGGACCAAGGAATTGCGTTGTCCCATACAAACTTGACCCTCCTTTTTTATACCTTTGGAGGTGGAATTAGCAAAAATGGTAAAATTACTTTTTTCAAATTGTAACAAACAACGCTCATGCTGAATTTCATAATCGTACCATTAACCGCTTAAGCAATAATTGATAATAACTTTGGGTCTAGGGATCGAACCGCAAAATTAAGTTTGGTTTGAATTCTATAATACTTTTCCGGGATAAAAAGTACCCAGTGTGGTGCCTAGGCTATAAAAAAATAATTATACCAAGTTTCATTGTAATCTAACCGGTAGTTTTTGCGTGATGCCTGAACAAACAGACAGACAAAAATTTCACTTTTTAGTCACATTTTTGGGTTCGGTGTCGGTCTAGTAACACCCCCTGCTATTTATTTTTTTGATATTTTGAATGTACAGAATTTTCACTTCTACAGATTTATTATAAGTATAGATCACGGATGGACGGTCGCACCTTCGAGTGACTCATATGTATTTACATCCATTTGTAACCTGTGAACAGCGCTATGGGCTACGTTATTTTCAAACTTGCTGTTATTACTGTTACCAATATTACATAATGTAGGTAGCTGTATGTTGTTCCTTTTAAGAAATAAAATTTAGAATAACCGGCCAAGTGCGAGTTGGACTCGCCCATGAAGGGTTTCGTAGCAACAAGTAACATAATATAAAAATTCTTATAGTTCGTTGAAACTTTGATTGATGTTTTAACATGTTCGCAGTGGTAGTGTTTTTCTAACCGAAAATTGCGGTTTATGACGTACTAAAAAAACTACCAGCTCTATCTCGTTCAAACCAATTTTCGTTGGTAGTTTTTATGGCAATGTACATCATATATTTTTTTTAGATTTATCATTCCCTTAGTTTAGAAGTTAGAGGGGGGGACACACATTTTTCCACTTTGGAAGTGTCTCTTGCGCAAACTATTCACTTTAGAAAAAAATGATTTTAGGAACCTCAATAGCATTTTTGAAGACTTATCTATAGATACCCCACACGTATGGGTCTGATGAAAAAAAAATTTTTGAGGTTTAGTTCTGAGTATGGGGACCCCCAAAATTTACTGCTTTTTTTCTAGTCTATACTAATATTATAAAGAGGTAAAGTTTGTGTGTTTGTATATTTGTTAAATTGTAAGGGGTAATCTCGGGATCTACTGAACCGATTTTAAAAATTCTTTCACCAATAGAAAGCTACGTTAATGTGGAGTGTCATAGGCTATATAGCATCACGCTACAACGAATAGGAGCGGAGCAGTAATAGTAAATGTTTCAAAAACGGGGGAAGAGTTATTCCTTTTGAGAGCTTCGTTGCGTGTGCTGCGTGACTAATATTGTTTAACCGACTTCAAACAAGGAGGAGATTACTCAATTCAACCGTTTTTTTATTTTTATTTTTTTTATGTTTGTTAGCGCAGAACTCCGTCGTTTATGGACCGATTTAGAAATTTTGTTTTCGTTCGAAAATAGATACTCCCAAGGTGGTCCCATTTTAAGGAAGCCAGGATCTGATTATGGCATCCTGGAGAAAACGAAAGGAACTTTTAAAAATTGTAGGGGCATCTAGGGTGTTTGTAATTTTTTTTATTAAGGGTTATAAAGTAGTACAACTTAATCAAGGTCTGGAGTCGATCTGATGATGGAGACGAAAGACAGTAGAGAGAATACAGCAGTTACTTTGTGTTTGGGTTTCATTAATTTGTACTGTCGAGAACTTTACACCTAGATAGATAGATTTTCAGACCACGCGACACTAAAAATAGTGAAAAAAAAATTTTAACAAAAAAGAAACCGACTTCAAACAAAACTAAAAACTGAAAAGTAAAATTTACTTAGCACAAAGTTAGTATATTCTGTTTTATCAGATATCATCTATACTTCTATACTAGTCTATACTAATATTATAAAGAGGTAAAGTTTGTGTGTTTGTATATTTGTTAAATTGTAAGGGGTAATCTCGGGATCTACTGAACCGATTTTAAAAATTCTTTCACCAATTGAAAGCTACGTTAATGTGGAGTGTCATAGGCTATATAGCATCACGCTACAACGAATAGGAGCGGAGCAGTAATAGAAAATGTTTCAAAAACGGGGGAAAAGTTATTCCTTTTGAGAGCTTCGTTGCGTGTGCTGCGTGACTAATATTGTTTAACCGACTTCAAACAAGGAGGAGGTTACTCAATTCAACCGTTTTTTTATATTTTATTTTTTTATGTTTGTTAGCGCAGAACTTCGTCGTTTATGGACCGATTTAGAATTTTGTTTTCGTTCGAAAATAGATACTCCCAAGGTGGTCCCATTTTAAGGAAGCCAGGATCTGATTATGGCATCCTGGAGAAAACGAAAGGAACTTTTAAAAATTGTAGGGGCATCTAGGGTGTTTGTAATTTTTTTATTAAGGGTTATAAAGTAGTACAACTTAATGAAGGTCTGGAGTCGATCTGATGATGGAGACGAAAGACAGTAGAGAGAATTCCCTAACGATATACAGCAGTTATGGGTGTAGTGGGGCCCTACCAACACCTTCGGGCCCAAGTCAACCTCACGTGCAAGCTCGTGCACCTGCTGAACAACGGACGAGGCTCTGACGGCGGCGGTCCATTTCAACACGGCGATGGGCTCACCACCTGTTACGTGGGACCGAATTGTACACGGTGAAATGTGGGCCAGTATAGGCCTCTGCCTACCCCTTCGGGGATAAAGGCGTGAGTATATGTATGTATGTCTACAGCAGTTACTTTGTGTTTGGGTTTCATTAATTTGTACTGTCGAGAACTTTACACCTAGATAGATAGATTTTCAGTCCACGCGACACTAAAAATAGTGAAAAAAAAATTTTAACAAAAAAGAAACCGACTTCAAACAAAACTAAAAACTGAAAAATAAAATTTACTTAGCACAAAGTTAGTATATTCTGATTTATCAGATATCATCTATACTAATATTATAAAGAGGTAAAGTTTGTGTGTTTGTATATTTGTTAAATTGTAAGGGGTAATCTCGGGATCTACTGAACCGATTTTAAAAATTCTTTCTCCAATAGAAAGGTACGTTATTGTGGAGTGTCATAGGCTATATAGCATCACGCTACAACGAATAGGAGCAGAGCAGTAATAGTAAATGTTTCAAAAACGTCGGAAAAGTTATTCCTTTTGAGAGCTTCGTTGCGTGTGCTGCGTAAATATTTATAGTTAGATATGTAAAAAATATGTACCTACTACAAATTTTTTTCTCTTAAAAATGTCCTAAAAAAATTGCGCGATAGCATGTGTCTATCTTTGGCTTGGTGCACAATAACCATTTTAATGGCAATCAATTTTTTCTACAATAATGCCACGGGATACCTCTTTCGTAAACGAAATTGTTCTTAAAAATAATGCGACAGCAATACACGCGACGACAAACCTTTCTCTCTCTCTCTCTCTCTCTCTCTCTCTCTCTCTCTCTCCCACGTAGTATTGAATATTAACGACGAGACGCTACGGGAGTAAACGCAACGTGACGGGAGTAAATGCGACGGGAACAGGTAATACTCTCTCTTTTATGTGGCGCAAACGAAGTTGCGCGGGTCAGCTAGTTTTATATAAGAATATTGATGCGGTTCACAGAATACATCAAGGTACCAAGTTTTAATAGCATAGGCCTTACAGTTGTAAAGTTTTAAAAAATGTAACATTATTTTATAATAATTTAGTAAGCTTGCTAAATATTTGTTTGTTTTCTTTTAATTGGTAGGTATATTTAAAGTACGATTATTAATCTTAGTCAGCAAAATGACAAGTGCAACTGTCACTTATACTGAATTTAGTACTGAATTTTCATTCAAGAAATGATATTTTACTGACTGAAATTAATAATCGTAGTATAAATATATTTATTTGCGTCAATGTCAAATTCAGGTTACTATTCCCACCATCAGACCTTAAAAACCATCTACAGACAAACTTATCACAGAATCACTCAGTTATCCCGGAGTGGACCGGTAGAGAAAAATCCTTGTAAATTGAACTCAAAATAAATCACAAGATAAATTTTAAAATAAATAATTTAATGATTAATATTCACAAATACTATAAAAAATTATAATTACAGAATTCCGAACCGCAAAGTTAGAAGCGGCCGAAAATTTCAATCTGCGCGTTCAATCCGCGACCTCTTTGCGACCTTACTTCTACTGTGACACGGTTAAAGCCGACGCCTCCTGCCGTTATGGCCGAGGAACCTGCCAGATTGACTACCCTACGGACAGAAGAGATCCTGGTGGCAGCTCTGCCAGTGTAGGTGACTCTGTGGATGAGGACGGTGTTGGCGACAGCTCCTCTATTGACTGATGATCTGCAAGATAAAGGCGATTTAGCGTTAGTGGACCCTGGACTAAACATACCTTCCGGAGTAAGTTATACAGAAATGCCGGAAAAAACGGAACCAGCGATTGTTTACTGTGCTGTAGGAACTATGATCTATGTCAGTTTTCTGTCATGATCTTGAAATTCAATTACAAGTATTCGTATTAAAACTTAGATTTTAAAAAAACTTGCCACAGTTAGTCTGTCTCTAAACAAAATATTAGCACCTACATTACCTTACAAGTAAAACATTTGATCTGGATAGTGGTAGAAACTCGAGGTCAGGGTTAATTTCTTCGAACATTTCCACAATTTGCACAGGCCCTTCACTTGGGTCATATTCTTTATAATCCGCATCATATTGAAGTTCAACGGGTTCAACTGGTGTGCAACTAACATAAGCTGCCAGAACGGCTAACACCGCAAACAGCACTTGTTTCTTCATCTAGAACAGACAAAGTTTAGTCTTCAGAGAACAGTACTATTTTAAATGATTTTGTACCTATTTTAAAAACTCATATTTTTTATATTTACAAAAAGTGATATTATTCTGTAATGCTCAACTTTACAAAACATTTTTAATAAAAAGTTACGTAAATCTTTTTTCTTATTTAAACTTATATTCAGGTAAACATTTATGGCACTGAAATTAAAATGCATACAAATTCCAAAAGTATTAAGGTATTAATATCCGTGGTCTGATACCCATACATAACACAAGCAGGTTATTCCTAGCTTACTTTGGGATCAGATAGCGTTTTGTGAAATGTCCGTGAATATTAAATAGGTTATGATCGCGTTGAAAGATGTACCAATATTTTTTTTTTTAATGAACCGTTAATGATAAAAAGCACGCCTAAGGCACTGTATAATGTTAAACAACATATATTTATACTGTGCCTAAGGAGACTAATATGAGTTTTGTTACAGAAAAGTAATAATAAGAAATAAGGAATAAACAGTAATAATAAAAAAGAACAAAAGCAACTTACCATGTTTATAATAATATTGTAGTGTTCTCTCAAAAGTTAAGTCACAATGAATACACTGGCACTGGTCGTCTTTTATATGCAAAAGTTGGGTTTAGTTTAATCTTGGGACCTGATAAAACATAGGAAATTGTGACTTAGCTGGATTTTTATTTTAAACTTGTATTTCTCGAATGCAGATATAAATAAATAAGCTTAGATTACTTTAAGAACACAAGATATTTTAAAGCAGCGAAAAGATAAACTTGGATTAAACAGTAAACGTATGTACCTACTATATAAACATATTAACCAGAAACAACGGCATATACTTTTTAACCGAAAATTGGAGAATATCCTTTAAATGTTGCGAAATATCACTAAGTATATTTTTTTATAAAATAGCAACAGAACTGTGACTTTTCTCTTTTATGTTGCAATAGTTATTTGTTATACAAGAGTGTAAAGTTGCTTTTTAACCGCTTGCTTAATTTGGTGACCGAGCAAGCGAATGATTCTAAAATTAGAATCCTGAGCGTAAGCAAGGGAATCAAAGGAGCACGAGGTGAAAATCTTTGCACTCGACTGCAACACGTAACTTTTCATCCCACCGCAGCGAGGAAATGACTGAATGCAAAAATTCAGTTTAGGTAATAATAACTTTTTTTTTTTTTTTTTTTATACCACTAAGGTGGCAGACAAGCATACGGCCCACCAGAAGGACCGGTGCCACCGCAGCCTATGAACGTTTGCAACACCAGAGGTGCCACACTCGCGCTGCCGACCCTGTAAAAACCTTCTAAGACCCCTTTTGTAGAACCCCATACTTGCGCATTACCACAGATTAAATAATAGTTACTACGTAACAGATACATCACTCCCATACTTAACCTCAAAAATATTAGCTACTAGCTGACCCGCGCAACTTCGTTTGCGCCACATAAAAGAGAGAGTATTACCTGTTCCCGTCGCATTTACTCCCGTCACGTTGCGTTTACTCCCGTAGCGTCTCGTTAATATTCAATACTACGTGGGAGAGAGAGAGAGAGAGAGAGAGAGAGAGAAAGGTTTGTCGTCGCGTGTATTGCTGTCGCATTATTTTTAAGAACAATTTCGTTTACGAAAGAGGTATCCCGTGGCATTATTGTAGAAAAAATTGATTGCCATTAAAATGGTTATTGTGCACCAAGCCAAAGATAGACACATGCTATCGCGCAATTTTTTTAGGACTTTTTTAAGAGAAAAAAATTTGTAGTAGGTACATATTTTTTACATATCTAACTATAAATATTTACGCAGCACACGCAACGAAGCTCTCAAAAGGAATAACTTTTCCGACGTTTTTGAAACATTTACTATTACTGCTCTGCTCCTATTCGTTGTAGCGTGATGCTATATAGCCTATGACACTCCACAATAACGTACCTTTCTATTGGAGAAAGAATTTTTAAAATCGGTTCAGTAGATCCCGAGATTACCCCTTACAATTTAACAAATATACAAACACACAAACTTTACCTCTTTATAATATTAGTATAGATGATATCTGATAAATCAGAATATACTAACTTTGTGCTAAGTAAATTTTATTTTTCAGTTTTTAGTTTTGTTTGAAGTCGGTTTCTTTTTTGTTAAAATTTTTTTTTCACTATTTTTAGTGTCGCGTGGACTGAAAATCTATCTATTTAGGTGTAAAGTTCTCGACAGTACAAATTAATGAAACCCAAACACAAAGTAACTGCTGTATACATACATACATATACTCACGCCTTTATCCCCGAAGGGGTAGGCAGAGGCCTATACTGGCCCACATTTCACCGTGTACAATTCGGTCCCACGTAACAGGTGGTGAGCCCATCGCCGTGTTGAAATGGACCGCCGCCGTCAGAGCCTCGTCCGTTGTTCAGCAGGTGCACGAGCTTGCACGTGAGGTTGACTTGGGCCCGAAGGTGTTGGTAGGGCCCCACTACACCCATAACTGCTGTATATCGTTAGGGAATTCTCTCTACTGTCTTTCGTCTCCATCATCAGATCGACTCCAGACCTTCATTAAGTTGTACTACTTTATAACCCTTAATAAAAAAATTACAAACACCCTAGATGCCCCTACAATTTTTAAAAGTTCCTTTCGTTTTCTCCAGGATGCCATAATCAGATCCTGGCTTCCTTAAAATGGGACCACCTTGGGAGTATCTATTTTCGAACGAAAACAAAATTCTAAATCGGTCCATAAACGACGAAGTTCTGCGCTAACAAACATAAAAAAATAAAATATAAAAAAACGGTTGAATTGAGTAACCTCCTCCTTGTTTGAAGTCGGTTAAACAATATTAGTCACGCAGCACACGCAACGAAGCTCTCAAAAGGAATAACTTTTCCCCCGTTTTTGAAACATTTTCTATTACTGCTCCGCTCCTATTCGTTGTAGCGTGATGCTATATAGCCTATGACACTCCACATTAACGTAGCTTTCAATTGGTGAAAGAATTTTTAAAATCGGTTCAGTAGATCCCGAGATTACCCCTTACAATTTAACAAATATACAAACACACAAACTTTACCTCTTTATAATATTAGTATACAAGTATAGATGATATCTGATAAAACAGAATATACTAACTTTGTGCTAAGTAAATTTTACTTTTCAGTTTTTAGTTTTGTTTGAAGTCGGTTTCTTTTTTGTTAAAATTTTTTTTTCACTATTTTTAGTGTCGCGTGGTCTGAAAATCTATCTATCTAGGTGTAAAGTTCTCGACAGTACAAATTAATGAAACCCAAACACAAAGTAACTGCTGTATTCTCTCTACTGTCTTTCGTCTCCATCATCAGATCGACTCCAGACCTTGATTAAGTTGTACTACTTTATAACCCTTAATAAAAAAAATTACAAACACCCTAGATGCCCCTACAATTTTTAAAAGTTCCTTTCGTTTTCTCCAGGATGCCATAATCAGATCCTGGCTTCCTTAAAATGGGACCACCTTGGGAGTATCTATTTTCGAACGAAAACAAAATTTCTAAATCGGTCCATAAACGACGGAGTTCTGCGCTAACAAACATAAAAAAAATAAAAATAAAAAAACGGTTGAATTGAGTAATCTCCTCCTTGTTTGAAGTCGGTTAAACAATATTAGTCACGCAGCACACGCAACGAAGCTCTCAAAAGGATTAACTTTTCCCCCGTTTTTGAAACATTTACTATTACTGCTCCGCTCCTATTCGTTGTAGCGTGATGCTATATAGCCTATGACACTCCACATTAACGTAGCTTTCTATTGGTGAAGGAATTTTTAAAATCGGTTCAGTAGATCCCGAGATTACCCCTTACAATTTAACAAATATACAAACACACAAACTTTACCTCTTTATAATATTAGTATAGATAACGTATCGCTACAGTGGAAAACATTCCCTACGACGTATGCCGAGAGTCGAGATTCGTGCGCACATCGTACGATTGCGTCATCGAGTGACAACTATTGACAACATTAGGGTTGTAAGCACGGAACAAAAATACATATAACTACAAAAAACAATAAACACAGTGTCTGAAAAAAAAGTTTATTATATTTTATAACTTCTTCTTCTTTACATAAGAATTATATTATAACTAGCTGATGCTCGCAGCTTAGCCCGCGTAAAAGTCTATTCCTTTTCCCGCTTCCAATGGGAACTTATTCCCGGGATAAAAAGTAACCTATGTGTTATTTCAGACTACAATCTATCCCTGTATCAAATTTCAGCCAGATCCGTTAAGCCGTTAGAGCATAAAGAGAAACAAACATCCACAGATCTACACCGCACTCAAACATTTTCGCATTTAATTTTAGAATATTAGTGAGAAGTAAGATGAAAAAAAAGCAAGACTAAATAAAGCAAAATATTATTTTACGCGGGAAATGTTCATTGGCTGTGCGCACTTCGCTCGGTCTGGCGTGTGGGGCAGCCCTCTGCCGATCGGCGACGTTAGTTCTGCTACATAATACTTAGGAGTAGGTGCTTATAACACGACTTGTAGCGAGTGGCGGAGGCCTGGCATTACTTACAGTTTCGATCAATTCTGTAGGTGTCAAATCAATTTCATCATCACTCGAATCAATTTTTCTTTAGATTGTTCACTTCAAGGTTCATAAGATTTTAACAAGAAGCAAAAAGTACAAAGAGCGCGCAAAGCAAATTAAAAAAAAGGGAAGTACACCAAAGATGTTCCGAGTCTGAGTTTTAAATAGGTAAATAAGAAGAAGGATTACTATAAATTCAGCACCATACAGGTTTAATGGATTTTTGAATTTACAAACAGTACAACAAAGAGGCGCGCTCGTGGCCCCGCGGACTCAGTGTTCTGTAAACGATCACTGCAGTAAGCAACTTTCACTATTGGCCGGTCCATGGATGGGTGACCATCCAAGTGATCACTTTGTGACATTTATTTGAGCGTTTCCGTTCTTAGGAAGGCACGTTAAGCCGTTGGTCCCGGTTGTCAGTAAAATGTCAGTCGTTAAGCTAAGTTGAAGGCTTTATTTTAACAGCAGGCAGTCACAACCTGTGCCTGGCCATTTAGACACGGCAATACGGCTCACCACCTATTACGTGGGACAAATTATACAAAAAGGTGAAATGTGGGCATATAATATGCCTCTGCCTACCCCTTCGGGGATAAAGGCGTGACCATATGTATGTATGTACAAACAGTAGTGCAGGCGATGTTCCAAATTCAAATTTACCTTACGCTCTAGAAGATAAAAACGACTTTTGCACTCAGATATCGAAGAGAAAAAATACTATTTCCGAGATGAGAGATGAAAATAAATTTTATTTCAAATCATAGAATAGTGTCAAATAATGGTACCTACGATCGATGAAGAATACGATAAAAAACTAAGACTTCATGATATTGTTGGTTCCACTACCTAAATGGGTGCATTAATATTTGAAAATCCTGTGGACCCCTTAGTGGAACTTAGCAGTGGAACCAACAGTCCGAAAGGTAATAATCATGGAACATTATTATACTACTAAGGTGGCAGACTAGCCCACCTGATGTAATATAGTCACCGTAGCCTTAACTCTCTTCAAAATCGACCCTGAAATGTTTTAAGAACCCCATATACGGGAGGTTTTACCATTGCATTGATTAAGTAGTCTGGAGGGTAGGCCAGCCCCACGGTTTTTGCAACTGCCTCTTTAAGGGCGATTACTTCAAAATTCCTTAGTGAAATGTAAGGGGTTTAGTCGGCACCAGTCGGCCCTCAGACTCAACCTCGCGCGCCGTCTCCATAAAAATTCACAAGTCCTTCAGAAAAGAAACATGAGAGCAGTAGGTATTCTACGCAGGAGCGAATATGCGTCTTGTGCAGCTGACATCTCTGATGAGACGTGAAGAATCACCCACAGTACCTTATTCAGGATGTTAGTTTCCGCGAGGCTAAGCCAAGTGAAGGGAATTTTCATAAATACCATGCCAAAGTAAATGTTAGACTTTATATTCCAACCTTCCTTATTTAGGCAGAGGCGTTTTTCTTCACCTATATTTTGTAATGGGGAAAATGAACTAGGGCAGATAGTTACTTATCGCAGTTGAAAGTTTTTAAGCGGCTTGGCCGGAACCAACAGCTTAGCAAGAACACATTTTAGTGGAGTATTGCTCATTACTAACAATCTGGACGGTAAAAGTATCCACCTATCCCACATCCGAATTTCGTCATTCCTCAGTTACAATTAGTTGTGGTTATCCTTAACTGTTGTTCGTTAAGATTGTCTAATCGAGAGGATTCTTCGGCGGGAACTGGAAGGAATCGTATCGCGTCGTTTTGTAAATTTGCAAAATTAGTGTATTTTCGAGTGTTTTTTGTGTATCAATGGTGGATTCACATAAACGTTCGACAACGTGCACTAGTGTCGGGATGTGATAAAACGCATTGAATCGCAACTTTGCAGTTTCTGACAAAAAATTCAAAGAAACTTTCAGAAATTTATCCACCGCTTGTCTGAAGGAAGGCTGACTTTGACTTAAGGCTGTACTTGACTTAGACTGAACTTTGAGGATGATCAGTTTTACGAATGATTGTATCGGGGTACTCTGAGTCGGAGTGTTAACCATTCACTTATTATGGTTAACACCTCGACTCTGTTTTTTATAACCATCCAACTCCAACATCAATTTCATACAATCATTCATAAAACTGATCATTGGCGAAATGACCATTCGGAGTTTTAACAGTCGACCATACAACCATTCGTTGAATTCATCATCGGCGAAATGAGCATTCGGAATTTTGACGGTCGGCCAGATTATTTCGAAATTATGACTTGGCTGTATGGCTTTTTTTTTACGTGGGGGAAAATCCTCAAAGGATGTTATGCCGGACTCTTACCGACTAAAAAACCTCACGTAACGTCCAACAGCCTGGGAGCCCCGGGTAAGCCCTCGGAAGGATGTCCCAGGACTCCCAACAGACCTACGGCCGCTACTGCGGCCTCGCCCATGGGGTGTTTCGGGTGCTATCCCGCGTCTTTGGGGGTTTCTGGTGTGATCCCGATTCTAAGATGCGTGAGTTGCTCACGTCACGCTGCCGTCATGGGCCTGCTTCTGTAAGGATGGTGAGCGGCCCTTTCACCGTCCTCAGAACCCCGGTAATGGAGGCCGATAGTCCTCGGCGAAGACACGTTGGCGGCGCCCAGGCCGCCGACAACGGACTCTGGTGGGAGAGCTCTCTCCCGCACCCGCCCCGCCGCCTCCTTCACGAGCATGACGTGCTCGTAGAAAGAGGCGGCGCAGTCCTACTTACTCCCGCTGGAGAGCATGGCTCGCACCATGGTTGGCTGTATGGCTTAAATTGCCTTTGCCTATCCGAAAATGGATAAATAAAACTACTACTACTACTAATCGAGGGTGTGGGGCGTCCTCCTTTCCCTCCTCTCCTTTATTATCGTTCTACGATGGATTTCCGCCATCGTAAAGACGGTTCTTCAATTCTTAAATAAACAATAAGTAAGTACTTACCTAATTACCTATATTTTTAAATTATGTCATAATCTAGATTTATTACGGTATTATTTTGTAGTAATTAGGTACTTAGTATACAAAAGATACCTGTGTTGGTACTTAATATAGAATATGT
Source organism: Miltochrista miniata (assembly GCA_933228765.1). NCBI lineage: Eukaryota > Metazoa > Arthropoda > Insecta > Lepidoptera > Erebidae > Miltochrista > Miltochrista miniata. Next base: position 14,272,542 of record OW121769.1, read on the forward strand.
TATTTTAGACAGTGAAATATTTACTGTCTAGATTACAGGATTAGATGCCTAAGTTCCGTATTAATTGCTCTTTATTGCGACTTATTTAATTACGAAACTGATAGCGGATGACCTAACCTCGCCTAGGGGGTGGTTCGGATGCTATCCCGCGTCTTTGGGGGGTTTCGGGTGTGATGCCACTTCTAAGGGGGGGGGGGGGCGTGCGTGAATTCCTCACGTCATGCTGCGGTCATGGGAGTCTATGTTCCTGGGAAAGTGTATCTTCCCAACCGTGAAAGATTTTTTCAATTCAGCTAAGCGTTTTGGGAGCCTACTCAATGCAAATAATAGAATCAACTATTTCCTCTTTATGATAAAGAACGAGATAGATGATAATAATACCTACATTTGGAGAGTCAGATTGTAGCTTAGACTATTTAATACATTGTAGTCTTGTATAATGTTACTGTAGACAAATCTGCGGAGAATCTTAATTTTTTTTTTCAGTAAAACTAATAAAGACTACGTACAAGGAGCTTTTTCAAATTCTTGAAAAATAAAAAATAAACTACTTTACGTTGCTTTGCCATTCAATTTGCTATAACATTTTAAACTTAATCTTTTTAGAAAAATATTTAAAATAATTATGTAATTAATTAGAAAAGTTATGGTATTGTAGTTTGTAAATGTTTATACACAATTACATAATGGTATTACACCACTTTGAAATGCTGTGCCCTTTTCAGGGTTCCGTACCCAAAGGGTAAGAAACAGGACCCTATCCATAAGACTTCTCTGTCCGCTGTCTGTCTGTCTGTCTGTCCGTCACGAGGTTGTATCTCATGAACGGTGATAGCTAAAGAGTTGAAGTTTTCTCAGATTATATGTTTTTGTTGCCGCTATAACAACATATATACTAAAAAAAATAACAATAATATTTAAGGGGAGCTCCCGTACAACATGTGTTTTCTACCATTTTATTTTAAATATTAGGTAATAAGGTATCCTTCTCAATTTAAATACGTTAGTTAGCTTGAACGTATCATCAAGATTATTTAATCCCTTTACACCATACCTACAAATTAAATGAATACTTTAAGAGCTTAACAAAATCAAAATATTGGGCAACGAAATTAATTTCGTGTCGCCATGATTAAACATTATACGGGTCACATACTAACCTATTTTTCTACTTTCATCCTAAATATTTTTACTTTAAAAAGTGAACAACGCTTTCAGCAGATTACGTTAGGTAGGTGTAATATCCCAAATACTCGAAGGAAATAGTAAACAAAGAGCCCTTTTTTCTTTAGCATAAACAATTTACGTACAAACACGGCGTGTTACAATTTTATTACATGTATGAACGTATCGTTTTTATAGTGTCATCAATATTCCGAAAAAGAAATTAAACATAGAGTTCACAAACTCTTTTGGAAATACATACTGCCTACCGTAGAGGATCTTTATGAGGATAACATTACAGGATAGTTAACAACCACCACAGAGCAATACTTGTTTTATAATATGTAGTGATATTAGGTAATAAGGGCAACCAATAGACGCTTGAAATTCTCACAGATTATCAAGCAGTGTATTTTCAAAAAACATAAATAATTTAATTAAAACAAAATAGACATTTAATGGGGGCTCACATACAACAAACGTGATTTTTTGGCGTTTTTTGGAACGGAACCCTCCGTCCGAGAGTCCGACTCGCACTTGATCGGTTTTTTGAGATTTATATAGGCATACCTATAAGCCGTCTTCCTGGTTAATATTTATTACATATTCGACTGTTTAATCCAAGTTTATCTTTCACCGTGTAAAATCCTTATGTTAATCTTATTATATCTGCATTATTGGAAAACAAGTTCAAAATAAAAATGCAACAAAGTCACAGTTAGCTATGTTATCAGTCCCCCAGATTAACTAAATCCATCTTTTGCATATAAAAGACGTCCAGGCCAGTGTACCTATTCATTGTGTAAACTTATCTTTTGAGAGAACACTACAATATTATTATAAGGATGGTAAGTTCCTTTTGCTATTTCTTTATTATTATACTAGCTGTTGCCCGCGACTTCGTACGCGTGAAAATTATGTTATGATGCCAATTTGGTTTGGATTTGAATTCTTTTCTGCCTAACCTCTAGACTAAGTAGCGTAATAATATGTAGCCTGTGTGTAAAACCTATCTCTTACTAATATTCCTGCTACGTTTTGGATAAATCAATCCACCATCTTACATATTTCATTGCTCTCTGCTTAGCCCCTAGGATATGTAGCGTGATAATATATAGCCTATTTGAAGACCCCACCCCTAAGTAATATTTGTGCAAAATTTGAACCAAATCTATTGAGTACTTTTCGAGATCCTTCCGGACAAAGCAAAGCAAACAGACAAACCGACAAACAAACAAAAAAAATTCTAAAAAAAAATATTTTCGGCTTCGGTATCTTATATTGAACACCCAGCGAGTATTCTTTTTTAAATATTTCCGATGTACAGTTTTGACTCTTCTATCATCAATACTTATAATAAAATCGTAACAGGTCGCTGTCTGTACATGGAAGATAAATAAGAAAAAATATTATAGGGGGGCTTTATGAACGCAATAGAACCCAAAACAATGCTTTTTAGAATTTTTGTCTGTTTGTCTGTATGTCTGTATGTCTGTATGTCTGTATATCTGTTTGTCTGTACGGTTGTGCACGCTAATCTCAGTAACCGCTCAACCGATTGCAATGCGGTTTTTTTTATTGTGTTGAGGTTTGCTCCAGTTAACATTTAGCGTTTGTTTTATGTAAATCGGTTTAGAAATAAAAGAGTTGTAACACTTTTAAGAATCAGATATTTTGAAAATTTTAATTGTAGGGGTTTCTTTGAGTCGCCCTTCACAAATCCGAGGCTCTGTGCTTCCACGGACCTCGGATGGGGCCACCTGCGGGATCCAGCCTACAGGTAGGGGACGTCAGCATCGGCATCGAGCCCTCGATGAAGTATCTGGGGCTCGTACTCGATGGCCGGTGGAACTTCGGACATCACTTCCGAAGTTTGGTCCCAAAACTGAGGGGAGCATCGGCCGCACTCGCGCGGCTGATGCCCAACATCAGGGGACCCAACGCTCCCTACAGGAGGCTGTACCTGGGGATCGTGCGAAGCATGGCCCTGTACGGGGCTCCCGTATGGGCGGAGACCCTGACGGCCAGCAATGAGGCTAGACTGCTAAGCCCGCAGAGAATGATGGCCGTCAGGGTGATAAGAGGATACCGCACGATCTCCGGTGAGGCGGCATGTCTCCTAGCCGGGACCCCTCCATGGGACCTGGAAGCGAGAGCCCTTGCGTCACTGTTCAGATGGCGCAAGGAGGCGCTGGAGCGGGGCCAAAGGCCTGCGTCTCGAGAAATCGAGGCCCAGCGGACCCTGCTCCACCAGGAAACCGGGGAGACATGGAAGGTGCGACTTGAGCAACCAAAGGGGGGATTCGCCACAATCGCGGCCGTCAGACCGGTCATGGACGAGTGGCTGGAGAGAAGACACGGTGCTCTCTCCTACCGGTTGACACAGATGCTTGCCGGGCACGGTAGCTTCGGTAGGTATCTGTGGCGAAAACACCGGGAAACCACGGCCGAGTGTCAGCACTGCGAGGACCGCAGCGATGACACAGCGCTCCACACGCTGTTGGAGTGCACGGCGTGGGCACAACAGCGACAGGTCCTCGTAGTGGGTCTGGGCGTGGACACTCTCTCGCTCGAGTCCATGGTGCGAGCCATGCTCTCCAGCGGGAGTAAGTGGGACTGCGCCGCCTCTTTCTGCGAGCAGGTTATGCTCGCTAAGGAGGCGGCGGGCCGGGTACGGGAGAGAACTCTCCCACCCGAGTTCCGCAGTCGGCGCCCTGGGCGCCGCCGACGTGTCTTCGTTGAAGACTATCGGCCTCCATGACCGGGGGTCTGAGGACGGTGAGAGGGCCGCTCACCGTCCTTACAGAAGCAGGCCCATGACGGCAGCGTGACGTGAGCAACTCACGCACGCCCCCCCTTAGAAGCGGGGTCACACCCGAAACCCCCCATAGACGCGGGATTACACCCGAACCACCCCCTGGGCGAGGCCGCAGCGGCGGCCGTATGTCTGTTGGGAGTCACGGGACATCCTTCCTGAGGGCTTACCCGGGGCTCCCAACCATAGGCTGTTAGGCGTGGCGTGAGGTTTTTTAGTCGGTAAGAGAAGAAAACAAAAAAAAAAAAAAAGGGGTTTCTTTGAATGTGAGTGAACCTAAACTGGCGTGTTGGCTTAATCATAAAAGAGCTTAATGATTAAGACTATTTTTAAACAATTCAGTCCGCGCCGAAGGCGTGGACTGAATTGTTTTAAAATAGACTTAATCATTAAGCTCTTTTATGATTAAGCAAACAGGGCAGTTTCAGACGCTGCGTGATAACTCTGATGAAGAAATACCTGTCCTTTCATACACCTTATGTGACGTAAACGAAGTTGCGGGCTCAGCTAGTTTTATTATATGTATAGACTACCTACTGTTAAACTTTTGTTCGACTGCCTCTGTGGCGCAGTCGCCTGCGGCGCTGGAGGCCGTGGGTTCGATTCCCACCGGAGACAAATATTTGTGTGACCCATAAATATTTGTTTCAAGAGTCTGGGTGTTTCTATGTATAATATGTATGTATTTAAAAAGTATATAAATATATCCGTGGTATAATAATATCCGTGGTCTGATACCCATAACACTAGCAGGTTATTCCTAGCTTACTTTGGGATCAGGTAGCGTTGTGTGAAATGTCCGTGAATATTTATTTATTATTTATTTATTATTTTGTATTACGAAACTCAAAAAAGACTATTGTCATTAGGTGCGTCTTTTGTATTAAATAAAATTTTATTTATATCTTTTAAGTGTCTGAATATAAGTTCAAAGTAAAAGTAGGTATAAAAAAATTTGTAGTATTGTTATGTAAAGAGTAAACTTTGTATGTTCTAGATGAAGAAACAAGTTCTATTTGCGGTGTTAGCCGTCCTGGCAGCTTATGTTAGCTGCACAGAAGTCGAACCAGTAGAACTTCAATATGGTGAAAGTTATGTAGCTAATTATGACCCAAGTGAAGGGCCTGTGCAGGTCGTGGAAACTTTCGAAGAAGTGAACCCTGATTTGGACTTTCTTGGACTAGTCAGATCAAATTCTTTACTTTTCAGGTAAATAGAAAAAATAACTGATGAAATCTGGTCGTTCAATATGCATTTGCTTACCTCTTACGGGAATAAAGAGAGAAAAGTGAGATATATCAATGTATGCTGTCACTAACGATATATTACCTTTATCTTGCAGATCAACAGTCAATAGAGGAGCTGTCGCCAACACCGTCCTCATCCACAGAGTCACCTACACCGGCAGAGCAGCCACCAGGATCTCTTCTGTCCGAAGGGTATTCAATGTGGCAGGTTCGTCGGTCATAACGGCTGGAGGCGTCGGCTTTAACCGTGTCACAGTAGAAGTAAGGTCGCAAAGAGGTCGCGGATTGAGCGCGACGATTGAAATTTTCGGCCGCTTGTAACTTTGCGGCTCGGAATTCCGTAATTATAATTTTTCATTTGGTATTTGTGAATATTAATCATCATCATTAAATTATTTCTTTTAAAATTTATCTTGTGATTTATATTGAGTCCAACTTTACAAGGTGCTTTCCTTACCGGTCCCCTTCGAGAATAAATAAATGACTCGGTGAGAACTTTGTCTATCTAAGGCTTAATTATTAAGGGTATTTTAAAACAATTCAGTATTAATCTTTAAGCTCTTTTATGATTAAGCAAACAGGGCAGTTTCACACGCTGCTTGATGAGTCTGATGAAGAAATACCTCTCCTTTCATACACCTTATGTGACGTAAACGAAGTTGCGGGGTCAGCTAGTATAAGAATATACCTACCTACAAATAAAAAAAAAACAAACAATGTTTAGCACTCTTAATTAAATTTTATAATGTTTACATTTTTCAATTGAATTTCATGAAAGGCAACAAACGGCTACATTATGTAATACTAGATGATGCTCGCAGCTTAGCTCGCGTGAAATTCGGTACTTGTTCCCGCTTCCACTAGCCTATATTGTATTATTCCAGACTATTAGCTATCTTTGTACAAAATTTTCGCACAATCCGTTCAGCCGTTAGAGCGTGATTGAGTAACTTAACTGACGCATTATAATAAAATGACCTCTAAGTGGTACACCCTGGTCATGTGGAAGAAGACGTGTGAAGTGAACAGCAGGCCGACATAATCGACGCTGGAAAGGCTAATTGCATTAACGACCATTATATGAATTGTTCAGGAGAGGCATTTAAAGTTTCATATTTTGCAAAAAAATTCATAACTAATTAACCACTTGAGTAATCCCATTGAAAATCAGAATGGTTATTATAAATAACGTTTACTATGAAATGTATATAAATAAAAAAAGTGTATGTATCCTCCTTCCTAATATATTGGAGATAATACAATGCACAACATATTTTGATAAGGTAAAAATGACTTAAGTTACTGTAACATCCTCATTGCGGTTCGCTAAAGACGTTTGAATGATCAAATAGCTGTATAAAACGAACTAGATAAATGATTTATATTCTGGTCAGCATAGTTTCACATCAAAGTAAAATGTTTTATCGTGCTGAATCAAGTCAAACGATGACAGCCAGATTATCTTATCCGGCATTAAACGTTAAGTCACTCCTAGACTTTTAGTATTATCTCCCAATATAAATAAAATAAATAATAATAAATAAATATTCACGGACATCTCACACAACGCTATCTGAGCCCAAAGTAAGCTAGGAATAACCTGCTTGTGTTATGGGTATCAGACCACGGATATTAATACTTATATACTTTTAAATACATACATATTATACATAGAAACACCCAGACTCTTGAGACAAATATTTAGGGGTCACACAAATATTTGTCTCCGGTGGGAATCGAACCCACGACCTCCAGCGCCGCAGGCGGTATCACTACCGACTGCGCCACAGAGGCAGTCAGAATATGAATATAATATAATATAATATAATATGAATGACTTATGGAAGTGATCGGTAAAATAAGCTTTAAATTACATTATATTTTTATACTGATTTTTCTTAAAAATCAAGAGCTTAACTTTATGGATTATCATAAAAATAAAACTACACGATTCTGAAATGAATCCCTGTTATTAAAATGGAAAGCTTTATTTTGTGCGTGTAACACCACACAATCGGTTTCCCCAGACTTCCCCTAAAGATGAGTATGAGTATTCCAGTAGTTTTCACGGCGTCTGGTCAAATTCTCGTTTATTAACAGGTTCGTACTATCTGACCCATCCAGATACTGGAAATTTTCTTGGTTTTTTCTTGTCGTACCCATAATCTTAGATCTGCTAATTGAAATTATTTTATACTCAGCCATAAGTTGAGACCGGTCTCCAGCAGGCGCATTTCGGTCGTGAGGGGTAATCCATCACTCTTAACCAGTACTGTGAAGTACTATTCAGGCTACAATGTCCTGTAATTATCTCGTTAACTAGCCTCATATTTCCTCTTGTTGGCTTTGACTATCTCATTCCCGTTGAAAATCTCAATCTAAGATTAAACTTCTCGTTGTCATTATGCTCCTGCTGATAACGCCATTGGTGATTTTATGAGCGAGGGGAAGTTCAGTCTTAGGTTCAACCAAGCATTCATCTGGTCCCTCTGGGGCTAGATTATCTACTGTTTCGTCACCCGAAATTCCCTAGGTTCCAGGTACCCAATCTATGTACGTATACTTCGGTCTTTTCCTCCAACATGTCAAGTGACTTTCTATATTCCTTAACGATTGCTGATGTTATTATTTTCTTACTTAAATTTCAATGCCACTTCACTGTCGCTGTATATGGTTGCCTTTCCCGAGTTTGTTTGGTAGTAAATTATTTGCGCGCTCTCAGTGATTGCGGTGATTTCACACATTGACACCATTTCTTTTATTATTTGGACCACTTCCAGAGCGTGGTTGTTCAGTCTCACTGGTTCAGCACTGCTTTGCATTATCTTAATTTAGGTTCGTCTCTTTGCTTTACACATTGTGCCAGAGCCTTCTTCAGAGAGAACAAAGAGTTCCCCAAAGTCGGAATATACCTATGTGTATATTATTATGAGCATTCTCTTAATTTTATTATTATTCATCTTATTACCAGACATCACATAAGTAGCGATAGGTATCCTCCCTTACTCACGTGTATCGTGCAAGTTACGGCTGCCATCTCTGACTCCATCAGCCGGTGTCTCAGCATTTTCTGTTTCACCCATTTTTATGTCTTTGTCACTTCATTCGCAGTTTAGGGTAGTTTCTATTAATACCGGAGAATTGAAGATTCTTTGACGTCAAAGAAGTACCCTAACGCGAACTGCTTTGGTATTATGCCTAACAGCCTACGGTTGGGAGCCCCGGGTAAGCCCTCGAAAGGATACCCCAGGACTCCCAACAAATCTACGGCTACCACTGCGGCCTCATTTAGGGGGCGGGGGGTTTGAGTGCTATCCCGCATCTTTGGCGGCGTGCATGAATCCCTCACATCACGCTGTCGTCTAGGGCCTGCTTCTGTAAGGACGGTGACCAAGCAAAGAGGCAGCGCAGTCCCACTTACTCCCGCTGGAGATCATGGGTCGTACCATCGTCTCCAGCAAGAGAGTGTCCACGTCCAGACCTGCCACGAGGACCTGGCGCTATTGCGCCCACACCGTGCATTCCACCAATGTGTAAAGCACTGTGTCCTCGCTGCGCTCCTTGCAGTGCTGGCACTCGGCCGTGGTTTTCCGGTGTATTCGCCACAGATGCTTACCGAAGCTCCCGTGGCCGGTAAGTATCTGTGACAACCGGCAGGAGAGAGCACCATGGCTCTTCTCCAGCAACTTGTCCATGTGTCCATGGCTGTTTTGCAGGGCTAGAAAGACTGGATATTGCATCGTAGGTGTTCTACTTTGATGATTGCGGTTTTTTATATTAACCAGATCGTAAGACGCTACGCTATGTCTGCAGATGTTAACCTTAAAAACGACTTATAGGTCTTGCTGCGTGTGGCTGCTTTTTAGCCCCACGAAGAACGTCCGCAATCTACTTTCATTTCTGTATTCGTCCTTGAATGTGTTTATTTCTTCTTATCTTTATATTGTTTGTTATTTTTCTTTGAACACATCTATGGTATTTATGAACAGATTCAGTGGTCCGTTTGTGATAAAGATGCACATACTGACCATATGCCGAAATATCAAATATTCTCAATAACACATGGAAAATATCCTGTTAGCTGCAATACTAATAAATATACTTTTATAATTTAATCAATTTTTGTAACGTGTGAAGTGAAGTGACGCAAATTTGGAATTCAATAAGTAGGTTTTCGCATTTGTGCAAATATCGGCTGCAGATATTCGCCTTCGCAAATGTCCAGAAATTAGCATTCGTTATAATCGTGGAAGATGACACCCGTTGTCACTAGTCAATTATGACTAGTGACAATGGGTGTAGTCTCCCAGTTTTATACCGTATAGGTGGCTGAAGTACCCACAGAACGTTTGGCTCTTAGCTAACAGCCGCGGTCTAACTGCAAACGACGACCTTGACGTATAGTCTAACCGCCAGTGTTTTATATTTGTCTTTCTTTTTTGGTGGTTTTATCACACTAATAAAATGAATTTTGCATTAAGCAGAGTAGCTAATGTGCTCTAAACACATCAAAATAAATTCAGGTAAAATTGTGTTATCGACCAATTTATTAGTAAGGGCCATCGACAAAATTGGTTTAACGTCCTAATTTTTACAATTAGAAGGAAGGTAAAAGGCTTTATACAACAATAAACTAAAATTTATTGACCAGTAAATTGACTTATTTTGAAATTCTATAATAATTACCAACCACTAAAATGTTTTATGCCGTGAAAATTTCAAAAAATGGAATGGCTAAATGTTTTTAAATAATGATTTCTTAAATCATGTGCAGGCTAAATGACTTATCAGTATTTAGCTGCTGTCATGGGCGCTTTATGAATCAAAATCAAAAAATGAGTGGATTTAAAACACAAAAATATACTAAAATATCGAAAATCACCGGTATCTGAACGACCACCAAAGTGCTCAGATTAAATCGTTACCTAGACCATTCGAAAGAGAAAAATCAGGCGATTCTAACGATATATATAACTCATATTCGACCAAATTGGCAGTTAATGCAGTTTGCCTTTCCAGCGTCGATATACTGCTAAGAACTGTGCGTCCCCGATTCAAAATACTTAAAAAAAAACCCAAATTTGCAAATTTAAAGTTTTTCTTAGTACCTACTAAGTAAATTTTAAAGCTTTGCTTATTTCAGAGCTCTAACTGCCAAGTTAGGGCCTTCTGGATACTTAGACAAAAGGCCTTTATTTGTGCAATTAAGGCTATTTACAGTTAAAGATTATAATTTTTGTCGTAGTTAAGACTTAAATCCTTATGGTAACTGTAATTTCATAAGAGATACAGCTTTGTGAGTAAGATCATCAGCTCATTTGGGAATAATACTACTACTTTTTATTCATACATAACCAAAACAAAATTAGCATAATTATTATTTAACCAATAAGAACAATCATAAGCATTACTTGCATAGTCTTCATCGAATACCACGCGGGCGAAATCGCAAGTACATCTCGTACGTATTATTTGTAAATTGATTTCAATTAAAAATCATGCAATAAATTTTAAAATAAATAATTTAATGTTTAATATTAACAAATACTACATGAAAAATCATAATTATGGGATACCGAACCGCAAAGTTACAAGCGGCCGAAAACTTCAACCTGCACATTAAAACCGCGACCTCTTTGCGACCTTATTTCTACTGTGACACGGTTAGCGCCGACGCCTCCAGCCGTTATTGCCATCGTAGCTCCCAGGTTGGAGATTTGTACCCTTCGGACAGAAGAGATCCTGGTGGTAGCTCTGCCGGTGTAGGTGATTCTGTGGATGAGGACGGTGTTGGCGACAGCTCCTCTATTGACTGATGTTCTGTAAGATAAACGCAAATTAGCGTTAATGGCAGCAAATATTGATACATTTCTCACTTTTCACGCGTCATTTCCAGAAGAGTCAAGAACAACCACATTTCATTAGTTATTTTTTTACTGAAATTATATGGATATATTTACCTGAAAAGTAAAGTATTTGATCGGACTAGTCCAAGAAAGTCCAAATCAGGGTTTACTTCTTCGAAAGTTTCCACGACACGTACAGGCCCTTCACTTGGGTCATAATTAGCTACATAACTTTCACCATACTGAAGTTCTACGGGTTCGAGTTCAGTGCAGCTAACGTAAGCTGCCAGGACGGCTAACACCGCAAACAGCACTTGTTTCTTCATCTAAAACATACAAAGTTGAATGAAAGCTTTACTGAACAATATTACAAAATATTTTATAGGTACTTTTAAAACTTTTATTTGTACATACATATGGTCACGCCTTTATCCCCGAAGGGGTAGGCAGCGGCATATTATATGCCCACATTTCACCTTTTGTATAATTTGTCCCACGTAATAGGTGGTGAGCCGTATTGCCGTGTTTAATTGGACAGGCGTAGGTTGTTGATATAAAGCCTTCAACTTAACTTAACGTGCCTACCGAAGCACGGAAACGCTCAAATAAATGTCACAAAGTGATCACATGGATGGTCATCCATCCATGCACCGGCCATAGTGAAAGTTGCTTACTACAGTGATCGTTTAGGGTCCGTTCACACAGACCGGCTCGGAGAGCATCGGCGCGCACTTTTCTTTTCACACAGACCGGATCGTATGCGCTCGGAGCTGATCGGAGAAGAGCCGCCAACTATTTCACATAGACCGGCTGGAAGCGGATGCGCTCGGAGCCGGTCGGATGCCCTCGCAGCCGGTCGGATACTCTCGCAGCCGGTCGGATGCGCTCGCAGCCGGATGGATTCACTACAAAGGCAGTACCAGTATCCACGCAGTCCAAGTTTTGTTTTCGGTGTTAACGTGTGCTTTTCGGAACATACTTTTAGATAGCTCCGATGAAGAAATATATTAAGTTTTCATCATTGATGTTTTCGTATAAGTACACACTACTGTTCTGTTTAAATTGTGCCATCAAAATGTTGGTCGACGTGGGGCGGCGCGCACGCAATCGGAGCCGATCGGCTGCGCGAGCGGGAAAGAGCACGCAATCGGAGCCGATCGGCTGCGCGAGCGGGAAAGACCACGCAATCGGAGCCGATCCGCTGCGCGAGCGATAAAGAGCATGCAATTGGAGCCGATCGGCTGCGCGAGCAAGAAAGAGCATGAAATCGGAGCCGAACGGCTGCGCGAACCAGAAAAAGTACGCGATTGGAGCCGGTCAGCTCCTCTTATTATTTCACACCAAGCGCGTTCAAGCATTCTTAATGACAAAAGCAGTGCACATGCAAAAATAAACCTTACTTCAAGTACTAAAACCTCTGATTTCAACGTGATAAGAATCTGCTCTCCTCTCCGAGCCGGTCTGTGTGAACGGACCCTTACAGAACACTGAGTCCGCGGGGCCACGAGCGCTTCCTTTTACTTGTATTTGAAATAATACTCAGATGAAATTTTATGATGCTTAAAGTTTGATGTGAAAAAGAAAGTGAACTGTAAATAAAAAAAGACGCGCCTAAGGACACTAATACGATTTTAGTTTTACAGTAATAATAAAGTAACAGAAAAAGAGCAACTTACCATGTTTAATAATATTGTAGTGTTCTCTCAAAAGTCAAGTTTACACAATGAATAGGTACACTGGCCCTGGTCGTCTTTTATATGCAAAAGATGTATTAGTTTTATCTTGGGACCTGATAACATAGCAAATAATGACTTAGCTGGATATTTATTTTCATGTTTTTTTAGAAAGTAGATATAATTAAGTAAGTTAAGATTACTTTAAGAACAGATAAGATTATTTTCTTTAATGTGACCATTTTTTAATTATTTCATTGATCTTGTACGTATTTACTGAAATTTCCTTTAAAAACACAAGGTCTTTAAGGGGAGAAAAGATTAGCTTTAATTAACAGTCGATTAAGTAATAAATATAAATCAGGAAGACGGCTTATATATTTTAATCCCAAAAAAGAGCACAACATTTCAAAGCGGCGTAATAAAATTATGTAATCGTGTATTACAATTTACAAAAACAATTAGACGGCTCACTGGTGTTGAAATGGTTAGAAATGGTACAATAGTCTATTTCAGTTATTTCCATAACGTTGTGGCATACGTGGCTATTTCTCCTGGTTGCTTAAATTTGATGGTCACACGCTTATATTTTCGAAACCGTATGAGTTAGAAAGAAATGTTTTAAAATAGTGGATAAAACAGCTATTAAGCTATAAAATACATGAAATTTGTTGCAATAGAAGTAAATATTCATACCAAAAATTAACACGAAAGGTCAAAATCGGGGTCATTTTTCGCATTCTACTCGTGTCACACTTCCCGATTCAGTTGAACATTTGGTTACTGCTTCACCAAATTTCCATAGATTTTGAAGTTACATACACTAAATTCACCGTAATAACATACACTACACACACAGTATTACAAAAAAAATTTTCTAACTATTATTTAGAACTTAAAACACAATATACATCGGTCACACGAATCTAGGTACTCTAAATTTGCGTAGTAAACGGTTTACTGTTGACCAAAACGACCGCCCCAATAACAAAACTCAACTTAACTGAACGTTATTCCAGCTCGGGCATCGCGAGAGTGCAACGTGCAACTCCTGGCTCCTTAAGAAAAAAAAATATCAGTAACTTTCTACATTTGACACTTAATTCGAGTAGTTTTCGTGGGTGACTTTTTGTACATTGTATAATAGCTATTAAAGTCAGAGTTTATTCATCGAAACCGCAAATTAATTGAGATATTTATGTAGTATTTGATTTAAAACGTAACGGCTAAACTTTGTCGGAATTTAAAAAAAAGCTATGTTTTCGTTACCTTCGTGTCACATTCTTCGTGGCGTTTTACCCACGATGGTGAGTTTATGCCACGAAGGTAATCTCTGACTAGTTTCCGTAAGAGTGGTACTCTTTTAGATTCGTATTGTAGTAGATATGTAGCGGAATAATAGTAGGACAAATAAGTAGGAACCTACAATCATGGCAAAGGACAGAGCAATACCTATAACATTCCGTGTGAAGCCCTTTTATAGGAGTAGAAATCCCACCGGACGTTATGCCAGATCCAAACCGTCTAAAACCCACATCGTAGCTACTTACCCGTCTAGTATTAGGCGCCCCGGGCAACTCCTTAGAATGATGTATCAGGGTACCCGACAGGCTTAGGCAATCACCGTGGCCTCGCCTACGGGTTCGGGTGTTATCTTGCGTCTTTTGGGTTAGTTCAGATGCTTTTCCGCTTCTTGAGGCGTGCGGCATGCTAAGAACTTTTGAACAAAGACACAATGACCTTCGCGTCCAAGTCTCAAGAAGAAATCCTGGGAAAGAGTCATGCCACCTAAAGCTTAATCAAGGCACCTACTACCTTATACTTATATCAACTTAAATACATTTAGGTACCTAGTACTCGTCGAGTTTTCCGGCAAGGCGGTTTGTGACTACTCTCGAGAACAACTTGTAAACATGGCTAAGGAGTGAGATGGGTATATAATTCTTCAGCAAGGTCTTGTCACCTTTTTTGAAAAACAGAGTCACCCTTTCCCGCTCCACGCATTAGGTGTTTTTCCCTGTTGGAGGACGGAATTGAAGAGACTCGTCCGCTCTTTGAGAACTAGAGTCCCGCCAGCTTTAAGAAGCTCAGTCGTTATTCCGTCCTCTCCAGGGATTTATTGGTTTTTAGTTGTTCGAGAGCAGCCCTGACCTCGCCCTGGTCAATATCCAGAATGTCTTCGGTATAGTGGCGCATTAGTAGGGCTCTGTGGTCACGGTCGCTAGGTTCCGTCGGTCTTTTTTTCCGTGATGCATATAGTTCTCTGTAGAAGCTCCTAACTTTTCGAGAATCTCGAGGTCTCGGTTTTGCCACCCGCTGTCTTCAATTTTGTCAGACGAGGTCTTCCGAGCTGTTGGGCAAAGACTTTAGTACCCCAATTTTGTGTGATCGCTGCCTCTACGATGTTGGTGTTATAACGTCTGAGGTCGCGTCATAGCAGCTTTCGGATTTTGATGTTTAAATCTCTCTGGTCTGACGAAGACCAAAAGTAAGCAAAAGTAAGTATGCATAGATTTTTATTTTTTTTATTGAGGTTCGCAAACTGGATTCTCGGCAACACTATTCAACATCGCTCATTTAGACTCAGTTCAGCCGAGAACTCAGTGCGAACACAGCATGCATCCTAATTTTCGCACTTCAATGAAATGTAGATGGCGTTTCCCGTCTGATTCTCATGAGCTCGAGGGTCTCGGGCGAAAGCTGGGAACACATATTTTTGCTTTTTTCCAGACTGAAACCTTCGGGACACTTGTTGTAGCGTCCTGACTACAGTGTCGGCCTTATCGTGATCGTTGCCAGTGGTTTCCAGCAGATCGAAACGATTTTGAAGCTCCAATTGAAACTTCTCGGCACACAAAGCTATTTGGAGCGCAGTAGGTCGGAGAGTAGGCTTCATCATCCGGGCCCTTTCGACGCGGAATTCTAAATTCAGAGACGCTCTGACGAATCGGTGATCATTTCCGGTATTAAACCTGTTGATCACAGAGACATCTTCTCCAAATATACACCACACCTCCTGTCCGACATGATGAATTTTATGTCGTTCCTTGTGACCTTGTTGGGGCTTCGCCAAGTCCACCTTTTATGGGGTTTCTTCTTAAAGAATGAGTTCATCAAGAAGAGCCCCTGAGCCTCAAGAAAGTTGATAAGCATACTACCCCGCGGCTCCCGGTCATTTCTACGCCCAACACCAAAAAGTCCGATTTTCGTTTCACCGCGTTCTTGTACTTTGACAGTGAAGCCCCTATCATAACATAGTAGTGAGTCTTGGCAGTACCGTGTAATGCTTTCACCACGTCCTCGTACACGGTCTCAACTGCCTTGTCAGTGCTTCTCGAAGTTGGGGCATAGGTACACCTGAATCACCTTCAGGGAGTCCTGTTGGTAAGTCTCAGTATTACGTATGCTACCCGAGGCGAAACACTCCTGATCTCCACAATGCTGCTAACGAGTTCCTTTTTCACCGTAAAGCCGACACCGCTCTCGGAAGAATGTCTTCCATCACCTTCCCGAAAGTAGAATAAGTCACCCAAACCAAGGGTTAGCGTGTCCTGATGTCCTCCCCCTTTCATCGGACTTCGCACAACACCAGTATGTGCCAGTTTATGCGACCCAGTTCTACCTCGAGTTCGGTGAGCCGATCGTCCAGCCGCAGAGTGCTTCCATTATAAGTAGCGAGGTTCGGACATTCTCACACAACATCATCTAGCCCAAATTAAGACAATATAAGCTTATGCTATGGGATCTAGACAACTGATAATTTGCCACTTTGTGCCAAAGAGATGTACTGTGTTATTTTTATAATATTATGGTTCCAGAATAACTTTTACGTCAAAAGCATGTGTAGGTATAGGATCTGGTAATTGTTTTTAGTTAAGTAGCTGTTACCATATAACTATTCGGCAGAACTAACTTATAATTTGTACTTAAATTATGATTAATAATGTCTGTAAAGCTACTGCGTCACCTTCGTGGATCGTCGCGTCACCTACGTGGGATCAAATAATTCAAAACCTTATTCTTCCAAATCTGACTCAAAATTTAACTTGTTGACTTATATATGTTACTTAACTTACCAAACGCTTTGTGTTTGTTTAAAAAAATTGTTAAAATCATCAGTATTTAAAATTTACCATGAAGGTGACGATGAGAATCGTAAAAAGTAGAAATAGCCACGTAATTCTTCTCTGGGGAGATTCAGCGGACAAACATTTTTTATTACAAAATAGAGCTGCGAGAGCAATTACAAGCTAGGTCCTAGGGTTTCTATATGGGAAAAGTTCAAAGAAATTAATATTCTAACAGTTATGTCACAGTACAATACATATATGAAAATTTTATTTATGTGCATAAAAGCAAGGACATATACCAGGCATAAAGATGACCTAGTTTTACATGCTACTCGTCTACACAGTATAAGCAGTCGGAGAATGTTTAAGGTTCTTTATGAAACTAGATTTAAAGCTACCATAAAGCTCAAATTATATAGCAAGACATTAAAGTTTCACTCGTACTATCTCGAATTATTTTACCTATAAATAATGAAATTCGCTAATAAACAGCATATTATTGATATGCAGCAAAAACAGAATGGGTGACAACACCGAGCCTTGTGGGACACCAGCATTTATGGCCGTGTAGTCAGAACAACTACCGTCGACGATGGCCCTGATGCTTCTACCGGCCAGAGAGCTGCACACCCATCCACATAACCCCTCCGGCAGTACATAGGAGGGCAATTTCGTAAGAAGACCACGGTGCTCGAACGACGACAATTCAGGCTCCCACCTGTCGTCCCGCTGCCTGAATTTAATGTCTGGTATGGAAGTGCCACACCTGGGGAAGCCAGGTGGCGATGCACCTCCATCGTTCATAGTTGAGTTAGAGGCAAAGAGAGAACCCAGAAGGTTGGCTTTCTTCTTGGCACTCTGGGCCAAATAACCTTCGGGTTTAAGGAGAGGTGGTAAACCAGACTGACTTTAAGGATTTTTTTTTAACGTGAAGGAGAATCCTGTGGATGCTATGCCGGACTCCTACCGACTGAAAAACCTCACGTTCCGCCCAACAACCTATGGTTTGGAGCCCCGGGTAAGCCCTCGGAAGGACGTCCCAGGACGACATTAAGGATTAGAGAATAATTTACAAGAAGAAGTATAAAGATAATGTTTTATATTTATTAAATAACATGCCTAATAGAATCTAATAATCTTATTAATAACATTCTACATTTGCAAAGCATATAAATTACCATTTAGTAACAAGTGACAATAGTTTACAAGCGGCCCAAAATATCAATCTGCACATAGTACCCGCGACCTCTTTGCGATCTTATTTCTACTGTGGCACGGTTAAAGCCGACGCCTCCAGACGTTACGACTGCCGAAGCTCCTTGGTTGTAGCCGATTTGTGCTCCTCGTACAGAGGAGATCCTGGTGGTGGCTCTGCCATTGTAAGTGACTCTATGAATGAGGACTGTGTTGGCGACAGCTGCTCTTCGGAATACTCCCCTGAAGGAAAATATAGAAATATTCGTACAATAAATATGTGACAATAGCAATTTCTAGAAATTTCTATTGTCACATTTTTTTTTTATTTATTTATTAGATCACATACAAACAATAACTTAGCCTAAATGTACCACTAAAGCTACTGGAGCTTGTGTGTGATACAGATGACGATCTCACTTCAGTAGATACATGCATAAGTATATCGTAACACATATACGGAAATGCTTGAAAACTTGAATAATATCACACCTATATGTGATATCATCCAAGTTTTCAGGCATTTCCGGGTTTCGAAAGACGGGACGATGCTTAGCTGTTGGTCCCGGTTGCAAGTAACATGAAACGTCAAGCCAAATTGCAACCCATAAAGATTGGATAATTTTCCAGCACAATCATAAACCGCTATTCATTTCAACAATATTACATTTTCACCACATAAATGGGTGTATATTATCTATATCTATACTTATAATAAAACTGTAGAGGGTCGAGAGTCTGTACATGGAAGATATTTTGAAAATTTTAATTGGAGGGTGTTCTATAATCGATGATACAGAAGCCGAAAATGTAATTTAAAATTTTCATGTCTGTCTGTCTGTATCCCGAAAAAGTATCACGCCGAAACTACTTAACCGAATTGAATGATACTTGGTACATTCTGAGCTTATATTCCGAGGACGGTTCTAGGATACTTTTGATCCAGATATTTTGCGTGGTTCCTGCGCGAGAGGGGATGAAAGATAAAATGGTTTGTCAGTTGTAATTTCTCAACGCGTGGTCCGATTTCAAATATTGTTTTAGTGTTGAAAAGGCAGTACTTAAAGGATCATTTCGCACAAGTTTCGATGTTGAGGGTTATGTAGTTCAGAAATTAGGGGCATCTCAACTTTCGGTAAACCTAGAATTCAAGGTTTTTTTTAATGTGAGGGTAAATCTAAACAGGCGTGTTAGCTTCATCATAAAAGAGCTTAATGATTAAGGCTATTGTAAAATAATTCGAATTGAATTGTTTTAGAATAGACCTAATCTTTAAGCTCTTTTATGATTAAGCAAACAGGGCTGTTTCACACGCTGCTTGATAAGTCTGTTGAAAAAATACCTCTCCTTTCATACACCTTATGTGGCGTAAACGAAGTTGCGAAGGTCAGCTAGTATGAAAATATAAAGGCGTGATATGTATATCTTTAAAATAAGATGTAGCGCATTACCTGTAAAGTAAAGTGTTTGATCGGACCAGTCCTAAGAACTCATTATCAAGGTCCACTTCTTCATAGGAATACAAAACTTGTTCGGGTCCTTCAACATCTGTGACGGGTTCCCCATATTGCAACTCCGCTGGCTCGACTTCTGTACAGCTGACAGAAGCTGCCAAAACCAACAGCGCGAATAGTACTTGTTTCTTCATCTAAAATACAAATTAGTAATTTGTTAGCCTCTGTCAAAGGACTAATCATATCAAGAGACCAAAAAATTGCGGTTCCAAAAAAATTTATATTAGATTCCGCCCGCGGTTACAGCAACGGCGTCAGATATATTTGGTAAATCTATAGTTATATTATAAAGAAGAAAGATTTGATTATTTGTTTGCATCGAATAGACTCCAGAACTACTGGACCGATTTGAAAAATTCTTTCATTGTTGGGAAGCTACACTCTTTGCGATGAACATAGGCTATATTTTATTCCCGTATTCCCAAACGGAACGGGAACTGCGCGGGTAAAACTGCGTGACGTCCGCTTTTTGTTTTTTTTTTTACGTGAGGGAAAATCCTCATGCATGTTATGCCGGACTCCTACCGACTAAAAAACCTCACGTAACGCCCAACAGCCTATGGTTGTGAGCCCCGGGAAAGCCCTCGGAAGGATAGTAAAAAATATACCTAATTATATGAAATTGCTAAGTTTCTTACCATGGTAATTTAAAGGTGTTTTTACTGTTGTCTCGAAACAGGAGCTTCAGAAACTGTTAACATAAACAACTTTCTCAGCCCTTTTATATAGATAGCTAAAAGGAGCATCATCAATGATAATTCCATAATCATAATGATAAATCAATTACTCATCACATGCGTACTAAAATAAATTGTTATAAGTAGGGACTTTTTCTAGACTGTAGTAAATATAACTACCTACATAATATCTAATGATAAGAATACTTTGATAAATTTTTATGAACTAACAAAATCACAAAGTCGAAACTTGCTAAGTACCCGTTTTTTTTAATGTGAGGGAAAATCCTTCATTGATGTTATGCCAGACTCCTACCGACTAAAAACCTAACGTAACGCCCAACAGTCTATGGTTGTGTGCCCCGGGTAAGCCCTCGGAAGGATGTTCCAGGACTCCCAACAGACCTACGGCTACCACTGCGGCCTCGCCTAGGGGGTGGGTCGGGTGCTATCCTGCGTCTTTGGCGGGCGTGCGTGAACCTAACCTAAGAGTGCAAGTTAGTATTTTTGATAAGCAATTAGTATTTTTATTTAGCAAATCTTATATCCGGTGTACGAACCACATTTTTGGTTTAAATTCGAGAAAAAAAGGTCACCTCATTTTGTGTATAATTTTATTTTTTTATGTAGTACATGTTTAGTTAATCAATTGGTTTATTTTGCACAGCATTTAGATTTCTGGTATGCATTCAGTTAATTAGTGGAGTTACCTAGTGTGCAGAAAAATTATGTAGATGTGCATTTAAAAATATCCCTTTTGTTAATAGATTATGTAACAGGTAATTATAGTTCACTGTATTTTTTGACAGTAGCACAATGCTACCTATTATCTAATTGACATAAAAAGTTGATAGATTTTTTTTAAATTGCGTAATCTTGGTGATTATACTACCTTTCAAGAAAGGGAAAGTGCACTTATTTTGAATATGCATTTCATATCATACCTAATTGAAAAACAACGTTACAGCTTCCCTGACGCCCTTGGCACACCTCCGCCGCGAAACCAGAACAGCGGAACCGCTGAATGAATTCCGCTGTGATTGACCCCCTTAGCACACCTCCGCCGCGAAACCATGACAGCGGAACCGCAGTAATTCCGCCAAGTTCTGTCACATGTAGGAGGAGCGGAACACTAGCGAAACCGCCTGTTCTAATGCATAGATTTAACTATCTTCTATCTCTTTCACCGCACGGTTTCGCCAATCTGCTCCTACGCTAGTCAAACCTCCGCGCTTCGGCCGCCTTGTTATTGGGGTGCCGAGTTGTCTACGCGCCGGTTTGTCAAAATTGACAGAAATACAGGAGCAGATTGACGAAACCGTGCGGTGAAAGAGATAGAAGATAGTTAAAATCTATGCATTAGAACAGGCGGTTTCGCTAGTGTTCCGCTCCTCCTACATGTGACAGAACTTGGCGGAATTACTGCGGTTCCGCTATCGTGGTTTCGCGGCGGAGATGTGCTAAGGGCGTGAGAAACATAGTAGTGGGAAAGCACCCAACTATCCCCCCTTTCCCCAAGTAGCGGGATAACGCCCGAACAAACCCCCCAAACGCGGGATGTAACACCCGAACCATCTAAGCGAGGCGGTGGTAGCCAAAGTTTGCCGGGAACCCTGGGACATCCTTCCAAGGGTCTACCCGGGACTCCCGGCCATAGACTGTTGTACAGCATTGTGTGGTTTTACTCGGTAGGAGTCCGGAATAGCATCCATGTAGGATTTCCACACGATAAAAAAAACGTTACAGTTATCTTTGTTTCAGGAAATTTACAGAAATAACCACGGATATCAGTGGAAATAACACTGATATCAAAAATTTATGATATTTACAAAAGATAAATAAACTGACTACCTTTTAGATTGAGCGTATTAACAAACAACTTCGAAAACTTTCACGCTTGTAGTACATACTAGCCGACCCTCGCAACTTCGTTTACGTCACATAATGTGCACGAAAAGAGATGTAATTCTTCATCAGACTCGTCAAGTACCGTGTGAAACGGCCCTGTTTGCTTAATCATAAAAGAGCTTAAAGATTAAGGCTATTCTAAAACAAATCAAATTATTTTACAACAGCCTTAATAATTTAGCTCTTTTATGATTAAGCAAACACGCCCGTTTAGATTTACCCTCTCATTCAAAGGAACCCTTGAATTCTAAGCTTGGCGAAAGTTGAGATGCCTCTAATTTCTGAACTACAAACCCCCCAATCTTGAAACTTCTGTCGAAAAATCCTTAAAGTACTCCCTTTCCAATACTAAAAAACTTTTGAATTCGCATCACGCGTTGAGAAATAACAACTGAAAAACCGTTTTATCTTTCATTTCCTCTCCCGCAGGAATCACGCAAAATATCGGGATCAAAAGTATCCTAGAACCTTCCTCGGATTATAAGCTCAGAATGTACTAAGATTCATTCAAATCGGTTCAGTAGTTTCAGCGTGATACTTATTCGGGATACAGACAGACAGACAGACATGAAAAGTTTAAATTACATTTTCGGCTTCAGTATCGATTAGAGAACGCACTCCAATTAAAATTTTCAAAATATCTTCCATGTACAGACTCTCGACCCTCTACAGTTTTATTATATGTATAGACTAGCTGACCCTCGCAACTTCGTTTACGTCACATAAGGTTTGCGAAAGGAGAGGTACTTCTTCATCCGACTTATCAAGCAGCGTGTGAAACGGCCCTGTTTGCTTAATCATAAAAGAGCTTAAAGATTAAGGCTATTCTAAAACAATTCAGTCCCCAATTTAAGCCCAGCCCAGATTAAGCCAACACGCCCGTTTAGAATTACCCTTACAATCAAAGGAAAACTTGAATTTTAGGTTTTGCGAAAGTGAGATGCCTCTAATTCCTGAACTACAAAACCCTCAACATTGAAACTTGTGTGAAACAAATCTTAAAGTATTCCCTTTATAACACTGAAAAAAATTTTGGAATCGCATCACGCGTTGAGAAATTACAACTGAAAAACCATTTTATCTTTCATCCCCTCTCCCGCAGGAATCACGCAAAATATCGGGATCAAAAGTATCCTAGAACCTTCCTCGGACTATAAGCACCAAGTGTACCAAGTATCATTCAAATCAGTTCAGTAGTTTCGGCGTGATACTTATTCGGGATACAGACAGACAGACAGACAGACATGAAAAGTTTAAATTACATTTTCGGCTTCAGTATCGATTAGAGAACGCCCTCCAATTAAAATTTTCAAAATATCTTCCATGTACAGACTCTCGACCCTCAACAGTTTTATTATAAGTATAGATTAACTTCTATCAGTGCCGGGCGACTCGCCCATGTTTTATCCACTTCGCTAAAATGTTAACCCCTATTTTGGAATGGTATTTCGAAAAACCCTTAGTGGGTGCTAACATGATTAGTGTCAGTGAATGTCTACAGTCGTGGTACGGGGGTTCTTCAAAAAGTTTTCGCAGGGTCGCTAGAACTGAGCGGATTCCAAAGATCTGTTCTCTGTCCAACCATCAAAACTTGGAATGATCTACCAGCGCACACGTTTCCCTCCTCTTACAACTTCGAACTCTTCAAGCGGAGAGTAAAGCATTATAGCTTAAGGTCGCCAAATTGCGGATCAGGCGTCTTGTACGTTGTGAGAGTTGCCACTAACCACCGAGCGTGGATGTCATCATGACTTTCCATCAGGTGTGCGGCATCAATTTGGCGAGCTAAATATTTAAAGAAAGTCCTCAGAGTTTCATCTGCTTAATGGCTCCTTTCCATATAAGCTACTACGTCATACAGCTAATGGGGCAAACCACTTCTCGCTGGAGACCATGGTGCGAGTCATGATCTCCAGCGGGAGTAATTGGGACTGCGCTGCCTCTTTCTGCAAATAGGTCATGCTCGTGAAAGAGGCGGTGGGGTGGGAGTGGGAGAGAACTTTCCTACCCGAATTCCACAGGCGAGGACTTATCTTTGCCCAAGACTATCCTGGGACCTGAGAACGGCGTGGGGCTGCTCACCATCCTTACCTACATACAGAAGTGGGCCCAAGACGACATGACGTGACAGTTTCACGCATGCTCCACCACCCCCAAGAAGCGTGATAACACCCACCAAAGACGCGAGATAGCACCCGAACCCCCAAGGTGGCGCGGCAGTAGTAGCTTTTGGGAATCATGGGGATAATCATGATGACTGCCTCTGTGGCGCAGTCGGTAGTGATACCGCCTGCGGCGCTGGAGGTCGTGGGCTCGATGACCACCGGAGACAAATATTTGTGTGACCCATAAATGTTTGTCTCAAGAGTCTGGGTGTTTCTATGTATGATAAGTATGTATTTAAAAGTATATAAGTATTAATATCCGTGGTCTGATACCCATAACACAAGCAGGTTATTCCTAGCTTACTTTGGGATCAGATAGCGTTGTGTGAAATGTCCGTGAATATTTATTTATTTATATCCTTCCGAGGGCTTACCCGGTGCTGTCCACCGTAGATAGTAATAGGGAACGTGTGGTTTTACTTGGTAAGAGTCCGGCATAACATCCGTGTCGGATTTTCCAAGCGTTAAAAAAAAGGTCAATTACGTTGTTTTGCCTTTACGGCGTTGTGCTCATACGATATTTTAATTTCATGTCCTAAAGAATACGAAAGATGTCATTGTACTTGATGAGTCGCGCCCAGTTCAGTTATATGGTATCACAACAATAATTAAGTTATATCTAAACACAAAAGCACCTACATATTGGTTCTGCAGTGTGTTTTGAAATCATCGGGATTAGATTGATATGATCACAATAAAATAAAGTAGTGGCTTTGTTCAGTATTTACAGCCTTATCATAAAATAAAACCTATTTCCTTTTTAAAAACGTAAAAGTGATTCCTCTTTATCATAGAGCAACGCGACCAGTACAAGGGGAGCAGACATAGCATGTTTGCTCTACATATCTGTCTTCACTTCACTGTGGAACTTACACAAAACATTGAAAACAATACATTCATAATTTGAGACACAAATCTTACTAATATTATAAATGCGAAAGTTTGTGAGTGTGGATGTGTAGATGTGTGGATGTTTCTGTGTCTTTCATGCTCGAACGGCCGAACAGTTCTGGCTAAAATTTGGTATAGGGTCTCGGGAATAAGTTCTTACGGGAAGCGGGAACGGGATCAATTTTTACGCAGGCGTAGCTGCGGGCATCAGCTATCGTGAATATATATTTTTATACAAGTGTTGTTTAAGCTAACTTCTTTGGAGGCACGCTTTGACAGAGGGAAAAGTCTCAGTATGTCGCCACCGCTCCCGATAGAATCCTGGAGTCATCCTTCCTAGGGCTTACCCGGGGCTGGAACGTGTGGTTTCTAGTCGGTAAGAGTCCGACATAGCATCCATGTATTATTTTTCTGTCGTCGAAAAAAAATTCCCCTCCCAATAAAACTCATAGGTCGTATTGCTCTATGCTCTCTATCAGTTCCGATAATATTTATTAAAGTGAATCAATATGTACAGATTATTTCACAATAATCCGATTATCTGTCTAAATTAAAACGATTATGACAAATCACTATAGGAAGCCCCGTATCAGATATTAGATAGAATCGATAGAATAGATAGTATGTTAAACTGTTTACTGCAGATTGCTGCCAATTGTTCGATTTCAAGGACACAAATATTATTATTTAGGCATGATACCAGTCTATATAATTTTTAAGATAACCTACTTTATTTATTTATTGTTGTTTTTGGAATATGGGTCACGTAATCTAGTGATAAACAAACAGAATAAGTTTTCTTTACGATATTTCCGCCGTTTACATTAACCGCTTCAATCAAAGAAGCAGGCCCAATGCGGCATGGATGAAAAGCA
This sequence comes from Miltochrista miniata, assembly GCA_933228765.1. NCBI lineage: Eukaryota > Metazoa > Arthropoda > Insecta > Lepidoptera > Erebidae > Miltochrista > Miltochrista miniata. The sequence continues at coordinate 14,298,581 of OW121769.1, forward strand.
CACGCACGCCTCACACCACAAAAAGCTGGACCTCACCCGAACAACCTCAAAGACGCGGGATAGTACCAGCACCGTAGGTGAGGCCGCGATGGTAACCGAGGTCTGTAGGCGGAAATAGTGAGTCATCCTTCCGAGGGCTTACCCGGGGCTCCCGACCTAAGGCAGGTGTGGTTTTAAAACCGACAAAAGGTAAGTAAGAGTCCGACATTTCGATGAAGATACTTAAAAACCGACTCAATGTGCAGCTCGTTTAGAAAAAGAAACTATACTCTACTAGCTATGCCTCGTAGCTTCGTCCGCGTAGAAGACGTTATAGTCTAAAATCACTACCGTCCTTTTGCGCAGTCAGTTAAAAAGTAGCCAGTATCTCTTCTTTGGAGTCAAACTATCTTTATATCAAATTTCATGCAAATTGGTTCAGCGGTTTTGGTGTGAAAACGTAACAGACAGACAGAGTTACTTTTGCATTTATAATTTTGTTTATAATATAAAAATAGGTATGTTTTGATGCCGCTCCTGTGGAACATCGGTTACGATTGGGTGCTGCGTGGCTCGTTGCTCAGAGGGGTCGGCGCAACGTGTTACGCCGACGCAGACGATACCCTCGTTACGGTGCGAGGAGCAACGTACCGAACTGCAGCACAAAAGACCACGGCAGCGGTTGCTCAAGTCGTGGGTAGGATACGGCAGCTGGGTCTTGAGGTCTCCCTTCACAAATCCGAGGCTCTGTGCTTTCACGGACCTAGGATGGGGCCACCTGCGGGGACCAGTCTACATGTAGGGGGCGTCTGCTCACATCAGGGGACCCAACGCTACCTACAGGAAACTGTACCTGAAGATCGCGCGGAGCATGGCCATATACGGCGCCCCCGTTTGGGTCGAGATCTTGACGGCTAGCAATGTGGCTAGATTGCTGAGTCTGCAGAGGGTGATGGCCGTCAGGGTGATAAGGGAATACCGCACGATCTCAGGTCAGGCGGCATATCTCTTAGCCGGGACCCCTTCATGGGACCTGGAAGCGAGAGACCTTGCGTCACTGTTTAAATAGCGCAAGGAGGCGCTGGACTGAGGCCAAGGGCCTGCGTCTCGAGAAATCGAGGCCCAGCGGTCCCAGCTCTACCAGGAAACCGTGAAGACATGGAAGGTGCACCTTGAGTAACAAAAGAGGAAGATTCGCCACAATCGCGGCCTTCAGACCTGTCATGGACGAGTGGCTGGAGAAGAGATAGTCGGTGCTCTCTCCTACCGGTTGTCACAGATACTTACTGGGCAAGGTAGCTTCGGTAAGTATCTGTGGCGAAGACACCGGAAAACTACGGCCGAGTGCCAGCACTGCGAGGACCGCAGCGATGACACAGCGCTCCACACGCTGGTGGAGTGCACGGCGTGGGCGCAACAACGATAGGTCCTCGTGGCAGGTCTGGACGTGGACACTCTCTCGCTCGAGACCATGGTATGAGCCATGATCTCCAGCGGGAGTGAGTGGGACTGCGCTGCCTCTTTCTGCGAGCAGAAGCACGTGATGGAGGCGGCGGGGCAGGAGCGGGAGAGAACTCTCCCACCCGAGTTCCGCAGTCGGCGGCTGGGTTGACCCGAGGCAACCATGTCGCCTCTCCATCCAATCCTTGAATACTGGTCTTATTGCCTCTACTATGTCGTGCCCAGTACTTGGTTGCCCAAGTCGCTCCTTCCACTCCTCCATGACCACCTGGCGGAGCTGGGACCTCTGTCCCTTGATTTCTCGAAGATCTCTTTGCATCACAGGCACAGTGCTGCAAAAACTCTTGCCTCCAGGTCCCATGGAGGAATACCGGCTGGAAGACTCACCGCTTCAAATGAAACCGTGCGGTATCCTCTAATAATTCTGATAATGCAACGACAGTGAACGAGTATTAAACTATAGGTACGGCATATCGAAGATGCCTTCTGTAGGCTTCTTCGACATGTCGTCTATATTTAGTTTAGTGTAGTGATTTTGTGTGTTTAATAGATAAAAATGTAAAATAAGACTAAGTGTCTTATTTTACTGTCACATTTTTATCTATTAAATACACGAAAGCACAAAAAAGCTTGGCAAATACTGTTTTCTTTGTTTATGTTTGTCACGATCAAATAAATACAGTATAGATCGTAGGTACCTATGCTATTTAAATTGGGAAACATCTGGTAATCTCGAACAGCTTCCAACCTGAACCTTATGCCACGCCGTGACAGATGCTATCTAATTAGCTATCAAAAACATTTCGAAACGTACGAATTTTTCTGCCTCACACGTCACGTCTTGGGGCGAGCTACGCTATGGGTTTTTTTTTTTCGTGTGACATACTGGACTCTTTCTGACTAGACCCCCAACCCCTGCCTTCGGTAGGAGGTCCCGGGTAAGCCCTCGGAAGGATGTCTCAGAAATCTTACGCTGTAGTGAGTCTTGATCATTCCAAATTACCAAGGTTTCCATACCTGTTCGAGCTGTTAGCATGGTAGTCGTAAGACAACTAAACTTAAATCCACCGGCTACCGAGTACGAGCCCCAGATACTTCATCGAAGGCTCCTGTAGGCTGGATCCCGCAGGTGGCCCCTACCGAAGTCTGTAAAAGCACAGAGCCTCGGGTTTGTGAAGGGCAACCTCAAAACCGATTTATTCGACCCACGACTTGAGCAATCCCTGCCGTGTCGTTTAGGGCTGTGTCTCGGTGCGTTGCTCCTCACCATTCGCCCCTGTCAAATTCAACAAGGCAATACGCTCACCGACTATTATGTAAACAAAATACTTAAGGGCGTAAAGTATGCCTATGCTTCTCCATTTTTTAATTATTATTGCAAGAAGAAAAGAAGCGCTCGTGGCCCCGCCGACTCAGTGTTCTGTAAACGATCACCTGTAGTAAGCAACATTGCAATGGCCGGTCATGGATGGGTGACCACCACATGACCACTTTGTGACATTTATTTGCAAGCGTTTCCATGCTTCGGAAGGCACGTTAAGCCGTTCTTCCCGGTTGCCAGTAAAATGAGATTCGTTATGCCAGTCGAAGGTCTTTGTGAGCGGCTTGAATAATTTCAACAGCGGGCAGTCACAGCCTGCGCCTGTCCATATCAATACGGCAATACGGCTCACCACCCACAACGTGTGACCAAATCAAAAGGTGAAATATGGGCAGATAATATTATGTCTCTGCCCACCTTTTCGGGGATTAAAGGTGTGATCAAATACATATCATATACCCAATTTTTTTGAATTCTGTCCCACGTAAATAGGTGGTGAGCCATAGTGCTGTCTAGTGTCTTGTTATGGAAAGGTGCAGATTGTGACTGCCTGCTAAGTATGACTTGAATTCTGCGAAGACCTTCCGAGGGCTTACACGTATACCGTATCTGGCAGGGCATGTGTGAGTTTAGTTCGGAAAAATCCTTCATGGATGCTGCCGGACTCCTACCGACTAAAAAACCTGACGGAACGCCTACAGCCTACGGTTTGGAGCCCCAGGTAAGCCCTCGAAAGGATGTCCCAGGACTCCCAAAAGACCTACGGCTACCACTGTTGCCTCGCCTAGGGGGTGGTTCGGGTGCTATCCCGCGTCTTTAGGAGGTTTTCGGGTGTCATCCCGCTTCTTAGGGAGGGGCGGGCGTGTGAATCTCTCACGTCATGCTGCCGTCATGTGCCTTCTTCTATAAGGACGGTGAGTAGCTTCCTCACCGTCCAAGACTCCGCAATAGCATTGATAAGGTATTTTCACATGAAAAACAAATGCAGGAACTGGATGATGAAGACGCCGACCTACAACCCTGTGGAGTGAATTGGGAGAGGTCTACGACCAGCAGTGGTCGGCCCTAAGCAGGACATAGGCTACTTTTTAACCGACTGCGCAAAAGGAGGGTTATGATTTGACGCGATAACGACTTCTACGCGGTGGAAGCCGCGGGGAACAGCTAGTTCGTAAATAAATCTGTGCTTGGAATGTTAAGGATGTACAATAGAAAGCACAAAAAGGTCTCAATGGTGGTCTACGCCGCAGAAGGTTCACTCCATTGCGATGTGTAAATTAGAAGTTTAGTCAACCTACACAAGAAATTCTTTCTTATTTTTAGGCAGAACACCTTTATTGGCATCTCGCGTTTAAGGTAACTCGATCAAAAGGGAAAAGATAGGGTTAAAGTTGAAAGTCAGCGGGCTCTTGAACTAATAAATAAAATTCAGAGATTTGGTAGGTATGTAAATTATTTATTTCGTATAACTATAGATAATTATCACTTTTATCTTGTTTAAAAATAATAAGTAAAAAAATTAATAATAAATCAAAAAAAATGTCGTAAAAAATAATCAATCGTTTTAGTTCTTACGAGTCGCGACCCCAAATTTCAAGCCACACTGCATAACCTTGGCGCGGTAGAGAAGTAAGTCGGATTAAGACATTGTTGTGTCCGACTCCTCCAGACACGATCTCCGTAGTCACGGATGGGGTGCCTGCGACGGATATCACTGAGATATAGTTGATTCTTGTAGCGGGAACTATTGCTTGGTACAGTATCTCTTGTTGTACTCTTCCATCACCGCTGGCATGTCTTACGTGGTATCCCCTGTAATCAATCATCAATACATACATTATAATAAAATCGTAACAAGTCGCTGTCTGTACATCTATACTAATATTATAAAGAGGAAAGATTAGTTTTTTTGTTTGTTTGTTTGTAACGAATAGGCTCCGGAACTACTGGACCGATTTGAAAAATTCTTTCACTGTTAGGAAGCTACACTCTTTGCGGTGAACATAGGCTATATTTTATTCCCGTATTCCCACGGGAACGGGAACGGGAACTACGCGGGTGAAACCGCGTGAAGTCCGCTAGTGGAAAATAAATAAGAAAAAATAGTATAGGGGGGCTTTATGAACGCAATAGAACCCAAAACAATTTTTTTTTAAATTTTTGTCTGTTTTTCTGTATGTCTGTGTATCTGTTTGTCTGTACGTTTGTACACGCTAATCTCAGTAACCGCTTAACCGATTGCAATGCGGTTTTCTTTATTGTGATGTGGTTTGCTACGCTTAGCATTTAGTGTTTAGTTCATGTCAATCGGTTGGTTTATAAATGAAAAAGTTATATCACTTTAAAGAATCATACATAGACATATGAATCTAAAAATGGATAAATCTAAACTGGCGTGTTGGCTTAATCATATATCAACCGTCACAAAAAAAATCTGAGTTACTCCCTAGGTCGCGCCTTAAGAAGTTTTACTTCAAAAAGTGGGTATGGAGTTTGTCGAAAAACGAAACACTGCGTTATAACCAGTGGTCGGAATAGGTAGTGCCATTTCCGGGATTCAGGGTACAGTGTCATAACATGGATATGCCCTCGAAATTAGAAAATAATTACGACACTATACTTGATATAATACTTGAAAATAATTGATACATATGTGCTTATTAGGTGTTAGATGTAACTGCAAGTAGAATGTATGGTTATTCAACCAAATACAAGCACAAGCTACAGGGGAACAAATGTCTGACTATGGCTATGCTGCTTTTGCCTGAACCTGGTAGACGGGAAAGGCCGAACAAAATGTAAAGTGGCTTGACGTGTAGGATAACATGCAAATCAATAGTCTTATTCTAAAGAATATTGAAGATAGTGCGAAGTGGAGAGACAACGGAAAATGCGAAATGGGCTTTCGATTCGAATTAATCAATAAACAGGATTTAATGCTAAAATGAATAGCAAAATGGTTATTTAATCGAACATTGGTTATGTAGCAATTAAACCTTCGAGGCCGTTAAATCACAGTTGGGATTATTTCTAAAATGACACGTTACACACGCAAATAACGGGGTTAGACAAATCCTATAATTTTTTTTTGTAATACCTCTATTGCCGCGATTTTTTAACACAGAAAAATTATGAGTACTATACTGGCCAAGGCATCGGCAAGCTGGCAACGTCGTCGTCGTGAGGCATGCTGCATGGAGGCAATGCTTAAAACTCAAGTTCAAACCGTTCAACAAAATATAGGTAAACAATGAAAAAACTGACACAAACAATAAGTTTTGCTATATATTTCTAACCCTATTAATTAAAAACTATTATATTTGGAGAATTAAAGTATGGGAGTATTAGTACTTTGTTTAAATTTTTTCATACATAAGAAAGAGACAACATGCGACGCCCACAAACGATGGCCTGGCAACATAACTTTCTCTTTCGGGAACAGATATCATTCGCTTGTGTCGTTTGCTGTGTTTAGTGTTCCTGTTATTTTTTATTGACCTCGGCTAAACAAACTGGAATCTGGATCATCTTAACACGACTACTTTGGATTTATATAACTGACTCCGATTTTGTTGAAGTGGACAAATTTCAATTACCACCACAAGTGATTTGGTAAGTTTGTTTATATTATAAAATTAACTAGAGTTTCAGAATTTGTAATCTTTTGTTTTATACTAATTCGAACAAAGAAAGCTTGTAATGAATTTGGATAGTATTTGGGTATTCAGTATGGAAGCACCAAATTCAGACCGAGGGTTAATTAAGTATAAAAAAATATATTAATATAAACAGCTATGCAATACAATAAGCATAGTTCTTTTTAACCTTTGTAGCATAGATCTCCGCCCGCCATTTTGTTTTCTATCAGAATACTGGCGCACTATGTCACAAGATTTATGTGCGCTGTTATTTGGGAAATTCAAAATTGTTACGTTTTCGAGTTATTCAGTAGGCAAATATAGCTCTACGAGAATATTAAATTAAGATGCTTTCATAGGGGGACCATATCGTCCAAATAACGCAACACTTAATGTCAGTGTTCTCTACCCGAAAATAGTAAGTTCACCCGCCATTTTGATTTGCTCACAGTAAACCATCAGAGCAAATCAAAATGGCGGGCATACGACTATGCTAGCTTCCATGCAAATATCTAAATATCAAATTATAATGTTGTTCTGTGAAGAGACATCTTAAAGGTTCAGTTCACGAGGGAACTAACAAGAGGAATAAAAACGAATTTTACATTGACTTCGTCAATTTCCTCATATACTGCAATATTCCATGGAATAAAGTAAACAACCCAGCGTTCAGGAAGTTCTTTGAAAAGTATTTATGCTGTAAGTGCACTGATTCAACCGATCTCCCAGGTGAAGCAATATTAAGAAAAGTGTATTTGGAGAAGTCATATCAAGCAAAAATTACATCTATATATGAAAATACATGTAATGAAAAGCTTTGGATTTCCTTGGATGAGACAACTGATTTTTTGGGGCGATACGTAGTACATTTCTTGGTGATGCCATTAAATTCTGCAACCATACGAAAACCGTATTTAACTGCTTGCAAGGCACTTGAAGAGGTCAATGGAAGTACAATCTCGCAATTTGTTGTTAATTGTTTGGAAAATTTATGGAGCAATCAAAATGAAACAAAAGTTAGTAACGTTTTAGTCTTATGTACAGACAGCGTTGCTTATATGTTGCGTGCCGGCCGCATACTAAAAGGTTTTTTTCCAAACATGAAGCATGTAACATGTTTGGCACATGCCCTTCATCGAGTGGCAGAAAAAGTCCGTTCGGAATTTCCAGATGTAGATGCCTTGATTGCAAACGTAATAAAAATATTTTTGAAATCTCCGTACCGAGTTATAATTTTTAAAGAGAAGTGTCCCAATGTTCCGTTACCCCCGCAACCCGTTATTACCAGATGGGGTACGTGGTTACAAGCAGCGGAATATTATGCAAAACATTTTGAGGATATAAAACGAGTTCTTTCTTTTTTGAGAGCTACAGATGCTTTATCCATAAGAAATGCCAAAAATATAATAGTGAAAGAAAATGTACAAAATGACCTCATGTTTATATCCGAAAACTACAGTGTCATTCAAAATGCTTTATTAAACTTGCAAATACAGAATATATCTATTATAGACAGTTTTGAAATTTTTGACCACGTACGGACGATCATAGACTGGACTGCGTCAGATGCTATAAAAGAAAAGCTAGAACAAGTTTTACTAAGAAATCCAGACTTAGAATTTATTAGAGAATATAGTGAAACTTTATCGCGGAGGGAACTTCTCGATATGAACGTTTTAGATTATAAATATGCACCCTTAACATCAGTGGACGTTGAAAGGTCATTTTCAATTTACAAATGGCTTATGAATGAAAAAAGAAACTCGTTAACAATGGACAATATTGAAAAAAATATGGTAATTTTCTACAATTCACACCTATCGGACGATAACATTGTTGAAGAAGAGGTAGAAAGAATTTAAAATATGTGCAAATTTGCGACCTCAGTATACCGTGAATGCATTCTCTTCACTGAACTACCGATTCGATATCCGGCCCTGTCGAAATATCAATTTCATTTCTTAAAATCATGTTATTTTTTATTTTAGTTTATATTACGAGCTGATGATTGTTTCAATACTCTTAAATAAATATTTACTCACATTTTGACCTTTATTTATTTTATTAAGATCAAAATATCCATACTCTTCATCGAGATTTACAAATTTACTTCGAATTTTACTTATTTTATGAAATGAAAATCTTTGTTCCATATCGTCGAACAACCTAAAATACACTACTTATATAAATTAGAAAGTGCTGCGCTAATTTTAGAATCCCGGCATATCGTTTAAAATCCCGGGATATTGGGGGCATGTCCATACTATTGAGAACATTTGATGTCATTGACCCAAAATGGCACTACCTATTCCGACAACTGGTTATAACACTTCCCAACATTTGTGTTCGTTCGTTTAAAAATCCACCACATTTTTTTAATCATAAAACACTCGAATAACACAAATTATGTAAAATCGTACAAAGGAGTAGCATTCTTATTAGAGATGCGCCGAATGTGGGTTGAACCGAATTCGAACATTCGGCCGAATGTTCGGTAAAAAATGTACCGAACCGAATATTCGGCCGAACTATTCGGTTCAAATTAACACGGTAAACAGGATAGTGCAAGTCAGTTGACGAGGCTGGCGACATTCTCTCAGCGCTGGGCGCGTAGCCCTCAACCCCAGGGCACCGATTCCCAGTCGAACTTGCAAGCGTGAAGAAAGTTGATTGTTGAAATGTCTTTTGTCTGAATTTTCTGGTGAAATATCTGTAATTAAAGGAGTCACAAATATTTCACCAGTAAATCTCCGTCTATGCAATGCAGAGAATGGCCACTCTGTTGCTATAATATAGTGGTTCGGTAAGGTCTACAGATCTTCCAGGTTGGAAAAAATCAAATTTGTCGTGAAGGCCCCTAAGTAGAGAATCGATAATAATCCTCAGAGCACGCCTCTATACCGAGTGGAACGGGCAAGCTGGGTATTCAGGAGTGCCAGCGCAAAAATGAAAACAGCACTCAATATGTGGCCGCACGCGCCGATAGAGTAATCAGTGGGAGATGGTGAGCTGAACGGGCTCCTTTTAAAAATGAAATGAGTTTTGATTTCTATCAACGAAGAGTTCAAAATTAAAAATTAGGTAAGATGAGTAAGGTATTCACAGAGAGTTAGTTCCAGTTGTAGTTGTAAGCGGTCGTGCTTTGTAGCGAATTAGTAATTATGTCGTTGACACGATGTCAAGTGCAGACTAAGTACTTGCATATTGTAACTTATAGAAGAACAGCTAAAAACGAACTCCGTAATGACTCGGACCACTATCTAGATCTGAGCCAGCTTATTACACAATTGATTGGTGGTTGGTGGCAAAACAAGTAGGTAGTAGGTACCTACTTTGCGAGTTTATTGCAACTTAAACGGATTCAATAGTGGGTCTGCTCTGCTCGCAGTGAAAACCGGGCATTTTTAAGGGAAACAATGTTGAGCACTCCGAGCTTTTTCATCTAAATGACTATGTTACTGTGCGTCACAGAAAATATCTCTGTACCATGACATAAATTAAGGGAAAACCCCTACCTATTCAATAATTATTAATTTTGTTAATAATAATTTCAACATTCGGTAGTTATTCGGCAAATAAACCGAATATTCGGCCGAATACGAACTTTCCAAAACTTGCCGAATCTACCGAATTCGAATATTCGGCCGAACATTCGGCGCATCTCTAATTCTTATATCTCCAATTTCGCGCCAAAATTGACGCAAGTTGTGACAACCTACTCTTAAAATTAATTAAAAAGTTTAGTATATTTTATATTTACCTGTCCAGTATAGTATCTCCGTCACGAATAACTCCTGTGACCAAGTTTCTGCCTAAGATACCAGTAGGCCTTGCTACTTCGGACTCATAAGGCTCTTGCAAATGTTCAACTGCTGGACTGAGCTTCACAAATGCACAGCTCCCGTAGACTACAAGGAGTGCTAGCACCACGAATAAGAGTTGATTTTTCATCTGAAATATAACATATTTTGAATGTACAAAAAGACATCTTCAAAAACGAATAAATTGGCGGTCACATTTTTCAGAATGTGGAGCGACAAATTTAAAAAAGAATAAACTTAGAATTTGTTTATTTTTTGAGGGTAAAATATTCGTTGCCGAATTGAAATGCGTTGAAAAGTAAGAAAATAAGTTAAGAGCTTGCCTGATCCTAACCAAATTGCATGATTCACTGCCGCTACCCCCGCGCCCCTTTGCTACAGATCGCGCGCCATATTCACGCGGCGGCGGCGCCGCGTCAGTCGGTGACAGATTACGATAGTAACGCAAGTAGGGGCGGATCACAACGCACTGGCGAACAATGAATAGAATGGAGTAGATATTTGTGTGAATAGTTTTACTCGGTTTTTGGTTTTATTTTTTAAAAAATTTACCGTATTATACTACTTATAAAAATAAGAATTATATTATAGAGAATTTTTATAGAACTTTAAAATGAACAATTTCGCAATTCACAATTTTTATGTAACTTTAATTATATTTACTTAGCGAACGCAACGTATACTCTCAAAAGGAATAAATTTTTCCCGTTTTTGAATTCATAGTTGCTCCTATTCGTTGAAGTGTAATGTTATAAACCTTCCTCAACAAACGGACTATCGAGCACCCAAACTCCAAAACATCATTTTGTGGATCACACGAATATTCGGCCCGACCCCAGAATAAAATCAGGGCCTCAGCACGGCCATCGGTTATACTACCGAATGCACCACCGCATCAAGGCGAATTATGAAGAACGAATAATCCTTTTTTACTGTAAAAGAACAATGATGAAAAAGATACTATCTATCTATCTACCTTCACGCCAAATCCCTTGCGGGGTAGGCAGAAAGAACCGAGCGCCACACGGCACGGTCCATACACACCTCACTTGCTTCCTCAACTTTCATTTTTCTTTTCATGCATGCACGTCGGTTCCTTCGGCTCTTGACACCACCTTCAACTAACACACGATTAATTTGGTCGTGGTAGGTGTGTCGTGGCCTTCCCCGACTCCTACGTCCATCCACTTTCGCGTTGTATATCTGTTTTGTCATTCTTTCATCTCCCATTCGCTCCACATGCCCGAACCATCGTAGCATGTCCTTCCTTACTTTAACACCGACACTCTCTTCCAGACCAACTCTCTTTCTTACATCTTCATTCCGAACGCGATCTGCGAGCGTTACTCCGCAGATTTTGCGTAGCGCACGCATCTCGACCGCGTTTATTTTACTTTCATGCGTTTCCTGCCATACCTAACTCTCGCTTCCATACATTAGCGTAGGTATCAGCACCGCACTGTGTACTGCGAGCTGGGCCTTTTGACTTAGGGTTTTGGTACCCAAAAGTTTGCCCAACGCTCCATTCACTCTATTTCCCGCAGTTACCCTCCTTTCTACATCAGTGGTGTACCGTCCATCCCTGCTTAATTCACATTCAAGATATACAAACTTATCCACCTGTTCCAGCACTACATCATTTACAGTTATCCTGGCATTCGTTCTGTCCTCTTCTCTTTCGAATACCATCACTTTCGTTTTAGTCGCGTTCAAATGTGAGCCTCTCATTAGACTATCATCTTTCATCGCTGTGACTAGAGACTGTAGTTCTGATAGCGATTCGGCTATGAGCACGGCATCATCTGCATACAGCAAACAGTTCACATTCACAAGTAAGTCACCCATTCGCAATCCAACATTCATCGTATTCATCATTATTCATCATTCATCTTACTCTCTACAGGACAAACAGCAGGGCTGACAGCACGCAACCCTCTCTGACGCCAATGTTGACGTCAGACCAGGGAGACAGGCTGCAGCCCACCCGCACACATGCCGTACATTCCACATAATATATGTAGACTACACGGCACGAAGCAGCGCACCATCAATCCCAAATCCTGGCAAGATGATGAGATGAGACGTAATCCAAACACGCTTTCTTCTTTCTTGCTACGCAGGATTGAACGTCTGCATCCCACCAGGCATCACCTTTCGAATGTTCATGTCACTTGCTTCTTTTGCACTATCCACTATACTTTCTTTCATAATATTCGAGTATTCATCCACATCTAAGTCGGAAAGGCTCGCGTTTGCAAGCCTTTCACTGACTAAGCCTACATACATACTCCTTACGCTTTCATCTTCCAGTTTTTCACTCTTCATCCTATCAAAGTGTCCGAGAGGGACACGCACTCGCCACTGCCTCCACTTCTTGAAAAGACTGAATGAAGAAAAAGATACTAATAATACATTTTTTTTTAAACGTGAGATAAAATCCATCATGAGTGCTATGCCGGACTCCTACCGACTAAAAAACCTCACGTAACGCGCAACAAACTATGGTTGGGAGCCCCGGGTAAGCCCTCGGAAGGATGTTCCAGGACTTCTAACAGACCTACGCCCACAATTGCGGCCTTGCACAGGGGTCGGTTCGGGTGCTATACTGCGTCTTTGGGGGGTTTCGGGTGTGATCCCGCTTCTAAGGGCGTGCGTGAACTTTTCACGTCACGCTGCCGTCATGGGCCTGCTTCTGTAAGGACGGTGAGACGGTGAGTAGCCCTCTCGCCGTCCTCAGGCCCACGGTCATGTAAGCCGATAGTCTTCGGCGAAGACATATCGCCGATGCCTAGGCACCAGCTGCGGAACTCGGGTGGGAAAGTTTTCTCCCGCACCCGCCCCACCGCCTCTTTCAAGAGCATAACCTGCTCGCAGAGAGAGGCGGCGCAGTCCCACTTACTCCCGCTGGAGAGCATGGCTCGCACCATGGTCTCGAGCGAGAGAGTGTCCACGTCCAGACCCACCACGAGGACCTGGCGCTGTTGCGCCCAACAGCATCATAATTCAGTAATAAAATGATTATTCTTTTATGTGAATCAACAAGTATTTTTAAACAATAAATTTGTTTTAAAAATATCACCGGCAATTTTCTACTATTAAATCGAAAGCTTAAAGACAGTGTTATATTTTAAAGATTTTTTAAAATACTTACACTGTCTTTAAATTTGTACTTGAATTAGCCGACTCCTTTGTTTTATGTTCCGTGCAATTACTTCCGGCACTAACTCGCTCGCACTCCTAGTAGTGGCGGTTTCTGGGTTTTGTATGACATTTTTAGGGTTCCGTAGCCAAATGGCAAAAACGGAACCCTTATAGATTCGTCATGTCTGTCTGTCCGTCCGTGTGTCACAGCCACTTTTCTCCGAATCTATAAGGCCTATGCTGTTTAAACTTGGTAAGTAGATGTATTCTGTGAACCGCATCAAGAGTTTTGTATAAAACGAGAAAAAAAGGAGTTAATTTTGGGGCCCCATACTCAGAACTGAAACTCAACATTTTTTTTTCATCAAACCCATACGTGTGGGGTATCAATAGATAGGTACCCAAAAATGCTATTGAAGTTAAACATATTTTTTTTCTAAAGTGAATAGTTTGCGCAAGGGACACTTCCAAAGTGGAAAAATGTGTGTCCCCCCCTCCCTCCTCTAACTTCTAAACTAAGAGAATGATAAATCTAAAAAATATATATAATGTACATTGTCATAAAATCTACCAAAGAAAATTGGTTTGAACGAAATCAAGATGGTAGTTCTTTTTTTTTAAACGTCATATACCGCAATTTTCGCCGAGAAAAATCACTACCACTGCGAACATCAATGAAAGTTACAACGAACCACACGAACTTTTATATTATGTTACTTGCTGCTACGGAACCCTTCATGGGCGAGTTTAACTCTCACTTGGCCGGTTTATTATTTTTGTTCCTAGAAAGCGTCCAGTTCAATTAGGCAACCTATCGGACTTGGGGAGGTAAGACAGCAGCCGCTCTCAACTTTGCCAATGGGGATGAAAATTCAATTCATAGCTGCTGCTCCTGGTTGCCAATAAAAGCTGCGTCGGGTTTGAAATATGGTTGGGCTTGAAGGCAGCTGGGCAGATGCTAATATGCAGAAAAGGTCTGGGCCCCATGAAGATCTTCTAGGCCCAAGCCGACGTCACTTGAAGCAGTGCAGGTGCTGACCAACGAACGAGGTCCTGGTACAGGCATTCCGTAACGCCATTGAGAACTCGGATGATGCTCGGTGGCAACAATATCGAGGAGATAATATGCCAAATCATACCGACCTAGGTTCAAAAGTAATACCCCAGTTTCTACAAGCCATCGTGAAGAAACTAAGAAGATGAAGAAAATTTATATCGGATAGTAAACAATCAATACGGTTCTTAGCTTTTTATTTCTTTCATTCTACGAGCGAAAAACGTTTTTTATGTTCCTTTTTAGTCATTTTTAGGGTTTCGTAGCCAAATGGCAAAAACGGAACCCTTATAGATTCGTCATGTCTGTCTGTCTGTCCGTCTGTCTGTCCGTCCGTGTGTCACAGCCATTTTTCTCCGAAACTATAAGGCCTATGCTATTGAAACTTGGTAACTAGATGTATTCTGTGAACCGCATTAAGATTCTTATGTAAAACTAGAAAAAAAGTAGTATTTTGGGGGTCCCCATACTCAGAACTGAAACTCAAAAATTTTTTTATCATCAAACCCATACGTGTGGGGTATCTATAGATAGGTCTTCAAAAATGTTATTGAGGTTCGTAACATCATTTTTTTCTAAAATGAATAATTTGCGCAAGAGACACTTCCAAAGTCGAAAAATGTGTGTCCCCCCCCCCCCTCTAACTTCTAAACTAAGAGAATGATAAATCTAAAAAAATTATATGTTGTACATTGCCATAAAAAACTACCAACGAAAATTAGTTTGAACGAGATAGAGCTAGTAGTTTTTTTTTAATACGTCATAAACCGCAATTTTCTGTTAGCAAAATCACTTCCATTGCTGAACGTGTTAAAACATCAATCAAAGTTACAACGAACTATAAGAACTTTTATATTATGTTACTTGCTGCTACGAAACCCTTCATGGGCCAGTCCAACTCGCACTTGGCCAGTTTTTTGGTCTTTATATGTATAACTTTTATAATTAGTGACATTTATTATTTACACAAATTAAGATTTTATGCACCTACAGCCCCCCCCCCCCCCCCTTAACTTCAGGAATTCAAAAGCTTTTTAATCGATCTATCGATATCGTAATTGGGCATTGTGTGACGCAATCGGGCATAGGTCCGCTTCCTACAAGGCGCGCAGCCAGACTAAACGTAATCGGTAAAGGATAGCGCATACAGATTTCGCGAGGAAAGAAAGAGAGAGAAGGTTTGGAGCGCGTTTAGCGAAATGATATGAAAGCTAAAAAACAGATAATTACAGATAAAAAGAAAACTATTATAAATATTAAAAAAACCGACTAGTGTAAATGAAGTTTTTAGTATTGTCTTTCTTATACATTAAAAATAATATCCAAATAATAGATAATTATAGAGATCCAGCCTAAAGTTTAACTAAAACGAGGTGTTTTCAAAAATTAAAAGTATCGAGGTTTTTTTTAGTAATCGTGTTTTCAGGCTAGTAGATCTTTAGTTCACGAACTGAAGTTGCTTGTGTTGTAATGTTAGTTCATTAGACCTCAGGAGTCCTGAGATCTAGATCAAGATAATAGTCTATTTGGCGTCATACGTCCTCTTAAGGCTTGTATATTCAAAAGAGACTCATCTCGGGTTGAACTTTAAACTCGAAAATATTCTTTGATTTGATCTGATAAAACTATATTATAGTAATTTATAGCAATATATCCGTTAAAAAGCAAGAGTAGATACTCTTGCTTTTTAACGGATTAAAACACGATTAGGAATACTTTGTTCGATCGAAATCGCTCTTGAAAAATGAGAAATATTGCAAAAATCTAGTATCATTTTATTTCTAAATAAATTAGTTTAATCCTCATAAAAACTTGTCATAAAATAGATATAAGTCATTAGAACAATATTTTACGGCTAGATTTTATCTTAAAACCCTTCAGATTTTATAATAGTAATGTACCTAATGTATTAGAATCGAAAAAAAAATCGGCAAAAGCTTACGCTGCAATCCTTCGAATTGCCTTAGGATTTCTCAAGGTCGAATACGGAAGCCTTAAGTGAACAGTAAGTTGCAGAGAAAAGTATACAGCGCCGCCCTGGAAGGATTGATTGATTACAAAAATCTTTTATATATTTTGAAGAATGTGCTATGGTTATTTAATTTGTGTATTCTGTAACAAACAAAATCTCACAAAAATTATATTAAATATTTTCTGAGTAAATTATTTCCTAATAAGGCAGCCCAGTACACATTTTACCTACACCTACAGGATAAATATCATCCAAAAAAAATAGATAGGTGCCTATTTTTATAGATGTTTTTAGTAGTGAAAACAGTGGATAAAAATTCTAAAACTAACTGAATGGAGTAAAACAAGTAGAAACTTACTTTTATGTTTATTTTGCTGCTTCTGTTTCAGACTGCAAGGTATACTCGTATGCTGGACACACCAGCTCCCCATGTTTATATATTACACAAGCTAGAGGCCATCTTCAGATTATCTACACTTTCATAGACCTTGAAATTATCTTTCTTTAGCATTATCATTTATTTTGTCGATAAACAATTGGTCATATTGCTAGCGGCGATTCTAACTTACGAATTACCCAAAATCAAAACAAATTTGGAAGACTGCGACATGGAACTCTTTTAATATTGTGAAGTAATAAATGTACTTATTTGGAGAACTGAGTTTTACAAACATTATTTTAGCCATAAAAAGACCGACATTGTTGGATGAGAGAAAGATTTGACCACCACTGCCTTCCTAACCTTTTGAAGGCATTGCCGGATGACTTACAAAAGTCTTAGATGTATTCTTGTATGCTTTTAAAATAAAACTAAATAAATACTACTTGTTAATATTAATAAATACAAACTAATAATAAAAAAATGCAATAAAATGCGGCTCTTTATGGCCTAGGTACACCCTGTGAGGTTTTCGTGGCACGACGTGACTGAATACTCATTGAAAACGAATTTAAAAAATGTCCGAAAATCGCGAGGATATTGGGGCACGCTTAGGTACCTACCTATTATCTACTGAACGTTTCAAGCTATGCTACATAAATGGAGGAGGATATCAAGCGAATTGAGGGTCACTCGCACTTTCACAAAGAAAGAAAGAAAAGCTTTTTATTCCACGTTTTCAATAAACAAAAAAATTCTTTCCTTTGAAATTAACAATAACATAAAAATATCATCACCAACAAACATAACATTTTAATGCCGCACACTTTGTGGAATAACACAAGACTATTTTGAAAGTGGCCGTCAACAGTCTCTGGTTTTTAACCGACTTCCAAAAAAGGAGGAGGTTCTCAATTCGTCTGTATTTTTTTTTGTTTTTTTTATGTTTGTTACCGGCAAATCGCTTGAAGGAGTTAACCGATTTGAAAAATCTTTTTTTATTTGAAAGCTGGTGCTTCCCATGTGGTCCCATATACAGGAAGTCAGAATCGGATGCTGGGATCCTGGAGAAATCGAAGAAACCCTTCGAATCGAGGGAATTCCTTAACGATTTACAGCAGCTATCTTGTGTTTGGGCTTGATTAATTTGTATTGGGGAGGACAATACCCCTAGAACAATATATTTTCAGTCTACCCGTCACTAAAAATCATGAAAAAAAAAAATTTTAACAAAAAAAAACCGACTTCAAACAAAAACTAAAAAATAAAATTAACTTGGCACAAAGTAATGGGTAAGTATATTTAGATTTATCAGATATTATTGAATGTAATACTGAAGTCGGTGCCAATATTTCTATGAGAGATTAATAATACTAAACCTATAGGTTTACTTGGCACTGATTTCAGTATTACATTCAATAATATCTGATAAATCTAAATATACTTACCCATTACTTTGTGCTAAGTTAATTTTATTTTTCATTTTTTATTAACCAACTTCCAAAAAAGGAGGAGGTTCTCAATTCGTCTGTATTTTTTTTTTATGTTTGTTACCGGCAAATCGCTTGAAGGAGTTAACCGATTTGAAAAATTATTTTTTTATTTAAAGCTGGTGCTTCCCATGTGGTCCCATATACAGGAAGTCAGAATCGGATGCTGGGATCCTGGAGAAATCGAAGAAACCCTTCGAATCGAGGGAATTCCTTAACGATTTACAGCAGCTACCTTGTGTTTGGGCTTGATTCATTTGTATTGGGTAGAACAATACCCCTAGAACAATATATTTTCAGTCTACCCGTCACTAAAATCATGAGAAAAAATTTTTAACAAAAAAAACCGACTTCAAACAAAAACTAAAAAATGAAAAATAAAATTAACTTAGCACAAAGTAATGGGTAAGTATATTTAGATTTATCAGATATTATTGAATGTAATACTGAAGTCGGTGCCAATATTTCTATGAGAGATTAATAATACTAAACCTATAGGTTTACTTGGCACTGATTTCAGTATTACATTCAATAATATCTGATAAATCTAAATATACTTACCCATTACTTTGTGCTAAGTTAATTTTATTTTTCATTTTTTAGTTTTTGTTTGAAGTCGGTTTTTTAGACTAAAAATAAAAACTAATTATGTATTTAAAAGTTGAAGAAAATTAAGCAGGTCGAGAATACTACCATAATTAGATATTTTTTGCAAGCGTAACTCCGGTAAACATTATTTACAAGCAAAAGTACATGATACTACTGTTCGCTGTCAGTGGGAACCAGGGTTTTACAAAAATTTAAATAATACTAGATGATGTTCGCGGTTTCGATATCCGTTACTCGTTCCCGCTTCCCATGGAAACACGTTGCCGGGATGAAAAGTAGCCTATGTGATGTTTCAGACTATAATCTACCCTTGTACCAAATTTCGCTTCAGTTTCAGTCCGATTAGTTCCGACGTTAGAGCATCATTGATTAACAAACGTAAAAAAACATCTTCACAATCTTTTACATTTTTATTAGTAAGTAAGACTTAGAATCCTTTGCCGAAACTTTAATAGTCGAGGATCCTACTTGCCCTGTCTTTATCCCGTTTCTTTTTGTAAAGTGTTTTGTGTAACCTTAGTTTTAATATCCTCTCGTCAGCGGCATATGCAACTGTCAAACTTCTAATAAGAAAGTTGTTTGTTCAGAATCGATAGCCAAATTCATCAGGCAATAGAGTTCAAAACTTAATTGGCATAATGTCGGTTTATGAACCGAATGCTCAGTGATGTATAGATAAAACAGCGAGATCTCCAAAAACGTAGGAATCAAGTAAAGGCTTTATGGCTTACCTACATTTTTTGAAAATTCTCGGTTTAATTTTAAATTGGCTACCTATATCATAGACGATTCAACACCTGGTATGTTAAGTCAAGTCGTCTTTGAAGTATCTTTCAGTATAGGTACATACGCGTTCTGTATAGTACAAAAAGTGACATTTAAAATTTTCATCGCTGTCTACTTATAGTCGCAATAAAAACAGTACGATGGATGTTTTTAAAAAATCTTTGATACATACCTATTATTTTATTTCACAATCAAAGTTTCTCTCAAAACTCAAAAGGAGTTTGAGTAAATGCTCCCGCCCGCATGATTGTTTCTTGACCGTGGGTGAAAAGTCGGTGGACCCCGCCCTCCAACGGTTACTCTCCATGTGCTCCGGGGGGTGCCCATTAGAGCACGCCCGTGATAACTGCTTTTTACTGCTTACAGAAGCAGAGGGGGTAAAAAGCAAAAAGCAAAGCCTCTCTGTAGAGGCGCCCGAAAGCGGTGGATGTACGGGTGTGGTTTTCAGCTCCACAAGGAGCCGCCATCTCCCTGCTCCCCTAGCCGGGTCGACGTGAATAATCTTCGTTATACCCCTTGGCCTGGCTATAAGGGGTGAGGAGGACCACCACGGGGTTTATTGGGTACGGACCTTTCCGGGAAGTCCCACACACCGTCCCAGCTGCCCCCGCGGCTGGGGTGACGGCGCGCAAAGGTGTTCCTCGCGTCAAAATAGAAAAGAAAATAAAACAAACAAAACCAGCATAAATCCATGGCCCATACGATCGAACGTGCAAAAATGTTAAATTCGTAAACTTAGCTTTTCTGTCACTTTCGATCAGAAGTTTCTTTAACAAATGTACAAACATGTACCAACCTTTTACCTACATTTGCAAAATAAATGAATAAATGAAACAGTAACCTATAGGTACTATTAATTCGTTAAAGAAATAGATGATGCTCAAGTCGTATCTTAGACTATGTAGAGGATGCAGGGCGGCTCAAGGAATTCCCAAAATAAAACTGCAGATATATGGTAAGTGCTTTCGGATGCAATTATGTGTGCGCGTTCGTGTCTACTTGTTTCGGTCGACTAAACGTTCGACAACTAACGGCCGTATAGAAAAAATTGTAAGTACGTCACCGATGTACGGTGACGACGACGAGCACACACACACACGCTTGCAACCGTAGCGTATTTATTAACACAGACACAACACAGACACGTTCCCATCAAAGGTTTTAATATTTAGGTACATATACATACATATTTATCGACATGTAAATGTTAATTTGGCATAAAATATAATAATACAATAAAAGCTTATATCAGGTAACTAAGAATTAGCGTATACGTTGGTTTCATTATATAAGCAGCTACCTAGTCATACGCTTATACTAAAACTTACTACTAAAGTTACGAACAAGCATATGTAGTAAGGACACAGGTATGTAGGTACTAAATGCGTCGTCTACAGACTATAAAAGGACAATCACAGTAATAATTATAGATATTATTTTTTAGCAGATTAGTAATTAGATTAACAGATATTAACTCAAAATTTACACTTATCTTGTAATCTTGTACTACTTTCTTATCGTAAACCGAAACGGAAGTTCAATAATAAAAATATAAGATATGTAGGTTGTAATTTGTAGTATTGCTATCAAAATGACGTCAACATGAAAAAATTGGGTTATGAGACCGCGGGGACTTCCTTTCTAGATGCCCTTGTACTGCAGCCTTATTTTGATGTGTAGATATTAATTGCCATGCCGGACTCCTACCAGCGCAGCGGCTATAAACACACAACATTTATGCCACCTGCACACGCACATACGGTTTTCGCATGATGTTTTCGAATGATGACGCATATTTTTTTCTATTTAGGCTTTTCCTATTTTGAATTAGTAATGGCTCGTTTAAGGAGACGCGGGGCGTCAAGCGTCGCGTACGGCGTGGCTTGCAGCGGCGCGTAAAGCGATTTGACCGTTTATAGTCAGGCGGCGCGTGAAGCGGCCCGCGTAGCGTCACGCGCAAAATCAAACATATAGAAATGTAGGAGCTCGTTTAAGGACACGCGGAGCGTCGAGCGACGCGCGTGGCGTGGCTTCTCTCGGCGCTGCGTCCGCCGCGTGGCACGCAGCTTCACTCGGCGCTGCATCCGCCGCGTTGCACGCAGCTTCATATACGGCGTCGTTCAGTGCGACATAGGGATGTGACATTGTACATAAAAAAACGATTTTTAGTTAATCGATTTTTTCTTTAGCATGAAAAATCGATTAGTAAATTATCGATTTTTCTCAAAAAAATAATCGATTTTTTTAAATTAATCGATTTTTTCCTAATTTGTCATTTATTTTTTTATAAAATAAATACCATATCGACCCCTCCGTACAATAACTCGGTAATCGTAAAATCAAAATTGTTCAGGAGAAAAGATTTACTGATTTTATCAAATAACTTTTTAGTGAGAGGGACTATTCAAGTCATTGAGGTATCAAATGAAAGCTAATTTTTTGTTTATTATAGCTGTACCATTAATGGGAACTTTCTTGTGTTCAAAACCTAGTAATTTAGCAAAACAAATGTTACCAAAATTTTTCAAAATCAAATATTACACTACATTACTTACGGGGTTATTGCAGTAAAATTATCAAATATAATTTTTCGTAACATGTTATAATGGACCTTTATAGCATAATTTTCTATCGCAGGAATGATACGTAACATATCTTTACGGACTTATTGTGGTACTATCAATACATTTTTATAAATGGTATTGATAAGTAACATTGTTATTGCACTTAAAAGTTTTAATAACAATATGTTGTTACCGCTCAGTGCCGTTTTTTTTATTTAGCATTTAGGTTGCGTACTCGAAGGTAGAAACGCAGAAAAGTTGTAATATCTTTATTGTTTTAAAGTATTTTATGAGGCATAGATTGAAATTTGATGCTCAAATATATTGAGAATATGTATTAATAACAATAAAGTAATAAATCAAATGCTGAAGTCATCTTTGAGCTTTATAAACTTAAATTTAACAATTTTTCTTCAGAAATAAATTCCGAGCCTTGGCATATGGTCTACCGCCTCAATTGTACAGCTGAATATTCAATTTCCTGTACAGACGATGTATACGGGTTCTCTGTGATGGTCAGACACCCAGTATATTGCAGAATATTGCCGGGGTGCTGTAGTACCCAACTCTTTTTTTTTCTGCTTAAAAATTAAATGCTATCCCATGAAAGAATTCAGTTTTCTTCAAATAAAAGCACTCTGCACGTCAGTAACTCTGCCCGTACTACAGCCAAGAAGACTGATGTGGAGGAAAAGAAGCTAACCCACCGGAAAATACGCCTCAAGTCTTCTTGAAAAGGGCCTGAGTTGTATTTACATCCGTCGAGCAGAAATCTTGGTCAATTTTAGTGCCAGAGAGACACAGGCGTGTGCATTTACAACAAGGAAGTTTTGAATAACACTAACTGTAACTGTAACAGAAGTAATGCAGAAAAAAGAGAAACAATACTATTATTTTATGGGCTGCGGCTATCGAGAGTAAGGGCGAGGCTCTAGCAGTAACCCTCGACATCTCTAAAGCCTTTGACCGGGTCTGGCACCGTAGTCTTCTTACGAAATTGCCATCCTATGGACTACCCGAGAGGTTATGCGGATGGGTGTCCAGCTTTCTGGCCGGTAGAAGCATCAGGGCCGTCATCGACGGCAGCTGTTCTGACTGCATGGCCATCAACGCTGGAGTACCGCAAGGTTCAGTGTTGTCCCCGTGTACTCTGTTTCTGCTGCATATCAATGACATGTTGTCTACTGACGGCATTCATTGTTATGCAGACGACGGTACGGGGAACACATGTTAGGTACACGGGCCGCCCCGGTATCTCTCGGGCCATGGTGGAAGAAAGTCGTGAATAGCTTGTGTCCGAAATCGAGGCTACTCTTACTAGAGTGCCCGATTGGGGTGGACAAAATCTTGTCCAGTTTAACCCTTCACAAGCGTGTATATTCACTGCTAAGAAAACCCCATTTACTGTAGCGCCACAATTCTAGGGCACATCACTCACTATCTCTGAAAGCATTGGGATCCTTGGCGTTGACATCTCCAGAGAGTTCAATTCCGGAGTCATTTGGAGGACAAGGCTAAGCTGGCGTCCCAGAAGCTCGGTGTGCTCAGTCGGTACTTTACTGCAGCGCAAACACTGCTTCTGTAAGTTGCAAGTGCGGCCGCACATGGAGTACTGCTGTCACCTCTGAGCGGAGGCAACAGAATATCAGCTTCATCCATTTGACTCGGTGCAAAGGCGAGCTGTGAGAGTTGTCAACGATCCTATGCTTGCAGGTGGTGTGGAACCTCTTCGCGACAGGAGAGACTTTGCCTCCTTATGTGTATTCTACCGCCTGTACAATGGTATGCTCAGAGGAATTGTTTGATATGATGCCCACGGCTACGTTATATCATCGCACTGCTCGCCACAGACAGGGAGTTCATCCTCACACTCTACGTCCGGAGCGTTCCAGCACGGTTAGACCGATAGAGCGTTTTCTTCCGCGCACGCTTAGGTTGAGGAATGATCTCCATGCCTCGGTTTTCCCAAACGCCTACAGTATGGGGTTCTTCAAAAGGGGTCTTAGAAGGTTTTTACAGGGCGCGAGAGTGGCGCCTCTGGTGTTGCAAACGTTCATAGGCTGCGGTGACCACCGGTCCTTCTGGTGGGCCGTATGCTTGTCTGCCACCTTAGTGGTATATAAAAAAAATATTTATGTAATATTTTATTGAAAACAGAATCAACTTTGACGTTTCAATTTAAAACTTACATGACATTGTGTTGTTTTTCAAATAATCTGATAGAATCAAATCTTGAGTTATTATTTAGGTCCGTTTAATTTTATTTATTAATCTCCAGAAATACTTTCATATATGGTTTCGGAATAGGTCATGGTTTCAGAAAGGGTGGTATTCGCCATATATAAATCTTCGCCAGAACTGAGCGTTTTAAAAGATCGTTCCTCTGTCGAACTATAAAAATCTGGAACGACCTGCCCGCACACGTGTCGCCCATATCTTACAATCCCGGGTTCTTTAAGAGGATCGTGAAGAGGCACATCACAGTGCCGCCATCTTGAGGACCACTGTCAGAAGTGTTACGGACTGCGAGAGTGGCCCCCAATCGCTGAATGCGCCACGGCTTTCCATCAGGCTGGTGGCGACTCCAATTTGGCGAGCTAAATATTTGAAAAAAATGTAAACTGGGCTGATTGACTAATACATGTGCTTGGGGAGCGGCATATAATTATGTTTATTACTGTCTAACAATAAGGAAAACAAAAAAGACAAGTGCACACTGCCATCTTTGCGCGGCAAGACAAAGATCGATAATATCCAGTACAGAGCTAGGTGTATTGTTATTTAGAACATTTTGATCGATTAAACTGTTGCGTACATTTATGAAAAAATTCTATACTTCAACAACCTTGTTAAATTATATTAAGGAATAAGAATATTTAAGCTGGCCCAGCAAAAACTCAGCACTTACTTATACAAAATACTCGAGAAATTTATTTACGCCAATAACTCGGTAAGTGCGTCTTACTGAAAAACGTTTATTTTATATTTTTTGTATACACCTATTGCAAGTATATTGCCTACATATTTTTTGTTTCTAAATTTACACCAATAAAATTGTTTTTAGTTATATCTTTTTAAATATCAATAGGAAAAATCTGCAAAAAATTGACAAGGTGTATTCCAGTGTGTAGATGCCGAATCTGACATAACAGCATAAACCGCATAACAGCATTTTACCGAGTTATTGCACGGAGGGGTCGATATCAAGTTTTATTCATTAATAATAAACAACAGAAATAGTAAGTGCTTACATAATCAACACAAATTAAAGTTTTAGAACAATCAAATTATAACAGGTTCAAAATATTAAAATAAACAATAGTAAGTTCTTAATAATCAACACAAATTAAAGTTGTAGAACAATAAGGTTGAAATTTAAATGTTTTTCACATTGAATCAACAAAATATTCAAATAAATAAAAAGTAAATTAAATTATTCAAAAACTAAAAATCCGTAGGCAACAAAAAAAAAAATAGTGTCCACGGACTTGCTTTTTAAAAGTGGTGATAGTTTTACTGTCCCTGATACCAGGCGGAAGTGAGTTCCATAGTCTGCAGGGCCGTCTTTTCCACTGGGCACTATGGGCACTTGCCCAGGGCCCCGCGATCGAAAGGGCCCCCTCAGACCAAAAACAAAGTCCCTAGTCCTAGACCCTAGTCCCTAGGCGTACGACGGCTGACGGCTAAGTCTGTGCAATAAAATGGAGAAACTAGACTATATTATACTAACGGAAATTTGGAACTGTATATTGGAAAGAATAGACAAAATAAGTAATTATCTTCAGAAAGTGGGAATAACACTAGACAGTGCAACTGATATGTTTACTTCTCTTGATGATTTTATTATTAACCTCAGGGATAAATTTGATGACTTTGAATCGTCTTCCAAAGAAAGAAACCCGGAATCTGACTACAAGGACCTATCTGAAAGAATAAAACGCAGAAGTTCTCGCCAGAGTTTTTTTGAAGGCTCTGCGCCGTCAGTTCAACTTAATGGAAGAGAGAAATTTAAAATAGAAACCTTTCTTCCCATAATTGATACCCTCAGAGTTCATTTGAAACAGCGATTAAGTTCATATAAGACCATCAGTAAACGTTTTGATTTATTTTTTCGCTTGAAAACTCTGAATTCTGAAGAGTTGAGGCAAAGTTGCAAAGAATTTGTTGAATTTTATTATGAAGATGTACTTAAATGAGAAAGAGTTAGAAGTAGAATGTTTGCATTTAAGAGAATACTTGAAAATTGTTGGCAGTCAAAATAAGAATTGCATAGTAAAAATATATCAACTTTTAAAAGAAAACCAAATTGAAGATACTTTTCCAAATGTAGAAATCGCATTAAGAATCTATTTAAGCATGATGGTAACGAATTGCAGTGAGGAACGCTCCTTCTCCAAATTAAATAGAATTAAAAGTGAATTGAGAAGCACAATTCTTCAAGAAAGATTAACCAGTTTATCACTGATGTCCATAGAATCGGATGTGTTAAAAAGCATAGATTTTGAAGAAGTGATTAATGATTTTGCCAATCAGAAATCTAGAAGGGTTCCTCTTTAATTAACATAGATTTTAAGTACTAACTTGTAAATGCAAAAACAAACTACTTTTGTGTAAGTACTATGTTACTCTATTCGTTTCATGTCATCTTCTTCTTCTCTTCTATATATATAAAAAAGTTGTGTGCTTATATACCTACGTATAAGCACACAACAGTTTTTAAAGATTAGGTACGCCTAATCTTTAAAAACTCCAAATTTACGGAATCTATTGAGCTCAAAATTGGATACGATATAACAGGTTTCAGAGATGGTTTTAGGCTACTTTATACACTTTTATCATAATAGCAATATGAATAAAACAGCTTTAAAAAGTTGTAACGACAAGCGCCATCTATTGTACCAATAGATGGCGCTTGTCGTTTTTTTTTTAATTATATTTTGCCAGCTTCAGATCAAAATATTATAAACAACTATTTAGAAGGTACCAACCAGATTTCTGATTTTTAAGAGAAGTTTGATTGCGGCCTCCTTGCATTCAGAATAAAAAAGAGAGTACCTACCTTAAAAAGAGGTCAGATAGGTATGTTTTGCATGTTTTTTTTTAAGTTAGAGTTTTAGCGCGGTAGCAAAGTATTAGCAGAGTGAATTTGTTTTTTTGAAGCGTGCGCACGATGTTTTAAAAACTGAACATTGATCACAAAATAGTTTTTTTTTTCAAGTGAAGCTGCTTTTGATTCGGATCTTAATTGGATTTTCTGAAAGATTTATAATTTTGGGTTGCGGCTCAACATTAAACTTTTTTGAAATGTACCCATCCTTTGGTGTGTTACTCATTTCTCATAGGTACATGAAACGACCACAAAAAAAGACACAGCGAAGCGTGGCAGGGAACCGCTAGTTGTTAATAAAAATAAATGTTTAACATGGTTTATCTACTTTCTTTGTATATTCTATGAAAATAGTGTCCTGTCAAAGTCATAGGGCCCCATTATCCTAATATGCCCAGGGCCTCCAATAGGATAAAGACGGCCCTGATAGTCTGACTGCATGCACGGTGAAAGAGGATGAATAAAAACCGGTTTTGTGAGAAGGAAATTTAAGATTTGAGCGTAGGTGAGATCTGCAGAGAGCATCAGGAGAACGAACAAAAGAGAACCTTTCCTTTAGATAGGGAGGTGAAGATGGATTATAAAGGATATTGTAAAGGAGGCAGAGGATTCGAGTGTTACGGCGAAGACGGATTGGGAGCCACTTGAGTTCTTTGCGAAAGTGAGAAACATGATCGAACTTTCTAAGATTGAATATAAAGCGTATACACAAATTTTGCAACCTCTGAAGTTTATCCAGAAGCTCCTCAGTGGCGTCTAAATAGCAGGCGTCGGCGTAGTCAATAATGGGCTGAATAATAGTTAGAGCAAGACTAATTTTCGTCCTCAAGGGTAAGAGGCTCTGGAGGCACTTCAACGAATGAAAGGAGAAGTGCACTTTCTTGCTGACGTCACTAATATGGGCACTCCAGGATAGCGTGGTGTCCATGATCACTCCCAGGTTCTTCACAGTATCTGCGTAGGGTATCTGAATACCGGCCAAAAGAACTGGATCCAGTTCAGACACCGGCATATTTTCAGTTTGATACTTACTGCTAATGACGATGGCTTGCGACTTCAGAGGGTTGATGCGCAGTCCGACCGAATTAGCCCAGTCGCTTCGTCTAAGTCGCGGTTAATGCACGATATGCCAAATGGGGCGTCAGTGGCCGAAAAACGTCAGTACAGCTGCAAGTCGTCAGCGTAGAGATGGAAGTTACTGGAAATAAGACTCGTAGCCGAGTTGATGAAGATACAGAATAAAAGAGGAGATAGAACGCCACCCTGAAACGTATGGAAATGTTCGAGTTCGACGTATGGAATTGAACGCCAATATTTCATAAGTATCGATGTATCGTTTATTTTGCGTACGTGATATTTTGCTTTCATGACGTTCTGCTCCAGATGGTTATAAACATCGATTACATTTTCAAAATAAAATATCGGTATTTTATTTTGATAAATATTTTTATTCTAATATCGATATTTTCTATGAACGGTATTGCCCGACATTCCTACCTAACGCATACCCCGCACATCTCCCACCCCTTCCTTGAAGCGTCCTTCGCGGCGTCACCCGCAGCTTCATCCGCCGCGTTCCTCCATTGCGAGACTCGCTGGTTTACCCGCCGCGTCCTCCGCGGCATCACTCGTCGCTTCAATTGCCGCTTCCGACGCGACGACACTCGCCGCTGTGGCAGCTACAACTCAAACAAACGCTTGCAAAAACGCTTCTCCTTGAACGCTCTGAACATTTCCATACGTTTGTGTTTCTGGCGGCCCGCCTCTCGAAGCGCCGCGTCTCCTTAAACGAGCACTAAGAGTGCGTCCGAATCTGAATTTCTGATCAGGTAACCGAATGTGTGCGGCCAACCCTCCGCTATTAAGATTATTTTTTAACGCGCCCATGGAACTAGACGTTATATGGTGGACCCGCCTCGCAGAAAGATAAAAAGGAAGCCAGGAAGCCTTAAAGTGGCGGAACCCACCACAATAAATTATTTTAGACCTAAAGGAAAATTAGTCAAATAACTCTTGGACAATTATTTTATTTCTCAAAGAAAATTAGAGGTGTTATAGGTAAGTAGGTATTATAAATAACGTGTGTCTGTCTGTTTGTGACATGGCAGAAATCCAACGGATGCACCTAGTTTGTAGCATTTATTTTCTATAGATGCAGTATTCAGGATGTGAAAGCAGCCTTATCTAGTTATCTTTTTTTAATCGGTTGTCAGTGGTGACATTTCTGCTGTCAGAATGACAGGATGTCATAAGGACGAGTGACGAATCGTTTTTGCATTGAATGAAAGCTGGTTTTAGATGAAAATTCGAGACGATTCCACGTGAGAGAGGGGATAAAGCCCTGATACAAGGTTCCGAGTCTCTTTTGACCATCGGCTAAGGACGAGGGATTGATATTACTCTGAGTGGCACGCCTCAATTTTTCTTTGGAGGTTGTTAGTTGCAACATGAGGACCTGTTAAGGAATTAGTCTGAGTTAACTTATTCTCTTCGGAAGGAGTTGGACTCTGTGTCAACCTACACCCGGGATACCGGTAAGCGTCATTTCTTGTTTGCTAAGCGGTTCGAATTTCGTCGGTCGCGATGTCAGTTATTTCATTTGTCGTTTACTTGTCATAACAGGGTTTTTTTACTACGGGGAAAAACGGCCCGTCCACGGTTGGCAGAGCCACACCCAATGACACGTGGACTACATGAGCGAGGTGTTTTGAGAGGGACCAGCCGCCTCCACGTGGCATTCTCGGGCTGTGCTGCTCTCAGCTTACTCAAGGCCAGTAATTGTCACCCTATTACAGTGTAGTTAGCTGCTTACCCGTTCTACCTGCTCACGCGGCAGTGGTCTATTAAGTGGAATTAGACTTTATTTCTGTGTACCTGTGATATTTGTGTCTATCAGTGAATAAGCTCTCTGTGTGTCTCTGTGTATCTCTGTGTACTTAGTAAATATATGTGTGTACACCCTATTGTCTGTTTTCGTCAGAGCCCTAGCCTACCCTTGCACACAGACTGGAAACTCAGAAATAAGGCGCCCTGGGATAGAGTTCTCTGCATAGCTACCTCACGCTAGTTGGTGAGTAACACAGAACATCTTTGGGTTACAAATTGGCTCCCAACGTAGTGGCAAATCTCTGGGTCTACTCTGCGGTAGTCTCAGTCTGGTGTGTGTGCATAGGTGGTTATCTCTGGCGAAACCATCCTGTAATATCGTCCGAGACGCTCCAGGACGTTAATTGGTGGTGCTAGCAGCTAAGCACAAAACCTTCCCTTTCGTCTTCTTCCAGCTCCCTACATCTTTGGCTGGAAAAGACACAAAATTCTAAATTCAAAAATTTAAAATAGCTGTGATTTTGGAAAAACTTTTTGATTTTATTTGGCATACCCACTTCTTTTTCTTATTGTGTTTTTTTTTCTTTTTTTATGGTGCACACATATATTTATTATATTATTAGTGTAGATTAATATATAATATATATTATCCTATAGCTTCACCTTGTAAGGTAAACTTAGTGAATCTCTCTGTGTTAACTTAGTGAATTTCTCTGTGTAACTTAAAACTTTTTTATAAGGTGTGTACATACCTTGTAATTTTTAATGTTAACCTGAACTGTGTTATCAGAAAATTTAGAAACTTTTCTCTCTTAATATACCCTTAATCTTTGTTAAATTCTAAAAGTCAATTTGAAACATAATTACCTAACTTAGTACACTTTGTTGTAACTCAATTTACATTTTTACTTTGTAATTGATCCCTATCTGTGCCATTTTATCTTTATAATTGTTGTAAGTAAATTTTTACATAATGGCACAGATGAAAAAATATATTAATTATTTAAGAAAGGATGAACTTGCTAACGAGCTGTCCCACATGGGTATTTCAGTGGAACCGGAAACGACAGTGTCTGGCCTTCGGAGTGAGCTAAGAGCGGCACACCGACTCGTCCGTCGAGGTAGCATCAAAGCGAGTGCTCCGGTACCCGCTGATGCATCGGCTGAGCTCTCGATCTGCCTCCCGAAGGTGTCCGAGCTGGAGGAGGCTATTCAGTCAGGTGACATCTTCATTAATAAGGGTAGTCGTCTTAGGGTGTCCCTCAGGGCCAACTACTTATTGAGTAGGTTAGCTCGTTGTGGTCTGGATTGCCCCGACCTGGTGGATATTCGTGGTAGGCTAGTGAAGATCATCGCTAGGGCTGAACCCAGTAGTGATTCTGAATCCGAAGGTTCGGATGATGATGGTGATGATCCTTCGGGTCGTGACCAGGTGGAATATACTTCACCAGTAGTGAGAGAGGACCGCTCGGTGCGAGCTAGTTCAAGTAGGAATAGTTCTACATGTAACATAGTGTATAAAGAACGTCCCCTTAACTTATGTTCATTTAACTTAAAATATGATGGTTCTACTTGTGTACGTGTGTTTTTAGAGAGATTAGAGGAACTTAGATGTGCTCGGGAGGTTACTAAGCCTAGACTCCTTATGGCTTTCTCCGACCTGTTGGATGGACCGGCTTTGTCTTGGTTCCGTACAAACAAAGCTAACTTCATCTCATATGAGGATCTTATTAGTGAGCTTAGAGATACCTTCGATATTCCTGATTATGATTACCGCCTCAGGAACGAGATAAGACAGCGTACACAAGCCCGCTCTGAGTCCTTGGTTAACTATATATGTACAATGCAAGCCATGTTCTCAAGGTTGTCATGTAAGATGCCCAGTGAGGAACAGCTGGACATTCTCATGCACAACATTAGACCTGACTACATGAAGGAACTGGCCTTGCATGATGTCAACTCTGTAGATGACTTGAGACGTTTGGGTAAGCGCTTGGAGCTTGCGCGTACTAGGGCAGACGCTTTCCATGAGCCTGCTCTTGACAAGTTTGAGATTACATCTGACTTACACCAGCTTAAGAACAAAGGTGTACAAAAGCCCGCTAAGCAGGTGTCTGCAGTGGAGACGCCGGTTACCCCCCACGATCGCAAATGCTTTCGTTGCGGCGGGGGCGGTCACACTGCATACAGCTGCACACAGTCAAGGGAGCTGGTGTGTTTCCGGTGTGGTCTCAAAGGAGTCAAGACCCCAGACTGCTCACACTGTACTAGCAAGTCAAAAAACGCGTAGGCCAGGGCCTTATTAGGAACTCTGTGCATTACTCTGTATCTGAGTCTATTTCTGATAAGGTCCTGTTTCCTAAACGGGATAGTGACATTAGACCGTATCTAGTTGTTAAGGTTTTAAATTTAAATGTCTTAGGCCTTCTAGATTCCGGTGCCTCCTGCTCTATACTAGGTAAAGGAGCGCACCGCATCTTCTTGGAACTGGGTTTTGATCTTGTGAGTATCAATCCTACTTTTCGTATTACAACTGCAGACAGCACTCACTTGCAATGTCTGGGTTGTATCTCTTTGCCAATTGAGTACAATTCGGTTATCCGAGTTGTCAAGTTCTATGTTGTCCCAGGTATAACCACCTCCATGATATTTGGAGTGGATTTCTGGCAACAATTTAAGTTAAGTGATAAGTTAATTTTACAAAATATTAGTCTTGATAGCTTTAGTGATAATAATCCTATCGAGTCTGTGTCCCTTAACGGTGGCCTCGAGGATTACGACAACTTGACAACTAAACAAAGGTGTGTAATCAACGAGGTCATTGAAAAATTCGACTCGTTGAACACTGATAAGGTGGGTTTAGGTCGGACCTCACTTGTGCACCATGTCATTGACACTGGTGACAGCAAGCCGATCAAGCAGCGTTATTATCCGCTCTCTCCCCTTAAGCAGAAGGCCCTGGAAGCCGAGCTGGACCGAATGCTGGAGATGGGAGTAGTGTCCCCGTCTCAGTCCGCCTGGAACTCTCCAGTGGTCATGGTGGAGAAGGCGAACGGCGACCTCAGATTGTGCTTGGACTCTCGCAAGCTGAACTCTGTGTCAAAGAGTGACGCCTACCCCTTACCCTATATCAATCAAATCTTGGACCACCTTAATAACGCTAAGTATTTAACTTCTGTAGATTTGAGTGCGGCTTACTGGCAGATTCCATTTGACTCACCCCAGTCTGCTGAGAAGACTGCTTTTACGGTTCCCCGGAGAGGATTATTCCACTACAATTCGATGTGCTTCGGTCTTGTCGGGGCCAGTGCCACGATGCAACGCCTCATGGACCGTCTGTTTGGTCCCGAGTTCGACAACAAGGTATTTGCGTTTCAGGATGACATAGTCTGTGTGTCCAGCACCTTTGAGGAGCATGTAGAGCTCTTACAAAGAGTCTATCAGCAACTCAAGGATGCTGGCCTAACTATTAACATGAAAAAATCCCACTTTTGTCGGAGTGAACTCAAATACCTGGGGTATTATGTGGACAAACATGGCCTACGGACAGACCCGGGTAAAGTTGAGGTTATCCTCAACTATCCCACCCCTTCTAACCCTAAGGAGGTTAAGAGATTTCTGGGAATGGCCGGCTGGTATCGTCGCTTTGTTAACAACTTCTCGAAGATTAGTAAACCTCTGTGCAAACTGACTTCTACGAACCTTAAGTTCGAATGGACCCCTGAGGCTGAACAGTCCTTTAACCTGCTAAAGTCAGCCTTGGTTTCTGCCCCTATATTAAAAATGCCTAACTTTGAGATGCCCTTCCGCATTCTTAGTGACGCGTCAGCTTACTCAGTTGCTGCTGTACTGACACAAACTCACGATGGTGTTGAGCACCCTATCGCCTACTGTAGCCGTTCTCTTAACAAGAATGAGGTGAACTACAGCACAACTGAGCGAGAACTTCTGGCCGTGATTTTCGCTTTGGAACAATTTCGACAGTACGTCGAAGGCCAAAAATGTACGGTCGTCACGGATCATTCATCTCTTCTGTGGTTCCATAAGCTAAAAAATCCCACGGGTCGTCTAGCACGTTGGAGCATGAGGCTCAGTCAATTCGATTTTGACATAGAGCAGCGAAAAGGTAAAGACCACGTTGTACCTGATGCTCTGTCTCGTATCAAAATTGATTCCCTCGATGCAGTACCCACTAAAGACCCGTGGTATGACCACACCATGAATAGTGTTCGGAAGAACCCTAGGAAGTCACCAAATTATGACATTCGTGACAACCTTCTATATAGGTTAACTAAAAATAAATATTCTTTGACTTCAGACTTTGACTGGAAGCTGGTGGTACCTCAGGAGGATCGCTTGCCCCTGCTCTCTAAGTACCACGATGACACACTTAGTGCCCATGGTGGCGTTTGGAAGACGCATAAAAGGTTAGCCCTAAATTATTACTGGCCCAAGATGTACGAGGACGTCGAAGAATATGTTGGGAATTGCGAAACATGCAAGCAGTACAAACCCGTAAATACGTCTCGTCCCGGCCTAATGGGTAGCCCGAAGCGGGTTTCGAAGCCATTCGAAGCTATCTCTGTCGATCTGCTTGGTCCCTTTCCCACTTCGAGCAATAGAAACTTACACCTGATCGTGGTCTCCGACTACTTTAGCAAATACGTCATG
Organism: Miltochrista miniata; assembly: GCA_933228765.1. Lineage (NCBI taxonomy): Eukaryota > Metazoa > Arthropoda > Insecta > Lepidoptera > Erebidae > Miltochrista > Miltochrista miniata. Next base: position 14,333,400 of record OW121769.1, read on the forward strand.
TTGTGCCCTGTTCGGGTTGCCACAGGCGCTGTAGTCGCGAGGTTCATAGAGAAGAGTGTGTTTCTCGTGCACGGAGTCTGCAAGACTATTTACATGGATAATGGCCCTCAGTTTGTGAGTAAGCCATTTAAGGATCTGTTGGCTAAATACAATGTACCTAATATATATTATAACCCTAGGTATCATGCCCAAACTAATCAGGCGGAACGAGCTATTCGTAATGTTGTTCAAGCGATCTCATGCTATGTGAAGTCGCAACACAAGTCTTGGGATCAGTTCTTGGTTGAGATACAGTGTGCTTTAAACACTGCAGTTAACGAAGCAACTCGTTTCACCCCTTACTTTTTGGTACATGGTAGGGAATTTATTGGGGATGGAGTGTTATACAGGCAGACAGATATCGCGTGCCATCCTACTTCAGTCTCTGTAGACGATCCATCAGCCTTCGGTGTCAAGCTGAGAGAAATACAACGCATTTACGACCAGGTGAGGAAACATTTGAACGTTGCCCACCAGCGTAATGAAAAGTATTACAACCTCAGAAAAAGGCATGTAGAGCTGAAAGTGGGACAGATAGTTTACAAACGCACGTTCTACCTGTCCAACAAGGCCAAGAATTTTACTTCTAAGCTAGCTCCTAAGTTCCTTAAATGTGTGGTGACTGCTAAACGATCCCCTTTAGTATATAGGCTGTCAGATCTGGACGGTAAGGATCTTGGGGAGTACCATATCAAGGACATCCTGAAGTATCAGGAGGAGCAGTCTCCAATACCTAACGTAACTACATAGCACTGTTTCTCTAGTTTATTAAACCAGTGCTATGTGATCATTATGTAAGACTATTTTAATCTTTTGTTTGTATTTCTATATGTGTACGTGACTTTAAATTGTCACGTTGTAGTTTCTTCTATGCACCGCACCGAGCGTTTTTCTCTCATTCGCTTCTTAGTACTCTACATTATCCTGAGAGCTTGGGTAGTGTTAGGTTATCGGCAGTGAGTAAAGGGAGCATTCGTTTTCTATGAAGGGCATTAGACTCTAGTTACTTAGCCTAACCGGTACACGAGTCAGTGTCTAGTTAGGTACATAGGAGGATCTTTCTTTGGTATTGTAATGGTCGTAGTCAGCTGGTGTTTGAAGGACCTAGCTGGTTGTCTTTGTTTATTAGTCAGTACTTTTCTGTTTTCTTTATTGTGTATTTCCAGCGTGTCATATCCGCAGGAAATACTATTAAAGGGGGGGTGGTTGTAGCATTTATTTTCTATAGATGCAGTATTCAGGATGTGAAAGCAGCCTTATCTAGTTATCTTTTTTTAATCGGTTGTCAGTGGTGACATTTCTGCTGTCAGAATGACAGGATGTCATAAGGACGAGTGACGAATCGTTTTTGCATTGAATGAAAGCTGGTTTTAGATGAAAATTCGAGACGATTCCACGTGAGAGAGGGGATAAAGCCCTGATACAAGGTTCCGAGTCTCTTTTGACCATCGGCTAAGGACGAGGGATTGATATTACTCTGAGTGGCACGCCTCAATTTTTCTTTGGAGGTTGTTAGTTGCAACATGAGGACCTGTTAAGGAATTAGTCTGAGTTAACTTATTCTCTTCGGAAGGAGTTGGACTCTGTGTCAACCTACACCCGGGATACCGGTAAGCGTCATTTCTTGTTTGCTAAGCGGTTCGAATTTCGTCGGTCGCGATGTCAGTTATTTCATTTGTCGTTTACTTGTCATAACAGGGTTTTTTTACTACGGGGAAAAACGGCCCGTCCACGGTTGGCAGAGCCACACCCAATGACACGTGGACTACATGAGCGAGGTGTTTTGAGAGGGACCAGCCGCCTCCACGTGGCATTCTCGGGCTGTGCTGCTCTCAGCTTACTCAAGGCCAGTAATTGTCACCCTATTACAGTGTAGTTAGCTGCTTACCCGTTCTACCTGCTCACGCGGCAGTGGTCTATTAAGTGGAATTAGACTTTATTTCTGTGTACCTGTGATATTTGTGTCTATCAGTGAATAAGCTCTCTGTGTGTCTCTGTGTATCTCTGTGTACTTAGTAAATATATGTGTGTACACCCTATTGTCTGTTTTCGTCAGAGCCCTAGCCTACCCTTGCACACAGACTGGAAACTCAGAAATAAGGCGCCCTGGGATAGAGTTCTCTGCATAGCTACCTCACGCTAGTTGGTGAGTAACACAGAACATCTTTGGGTTACAAGTTGTTAGAAAGTCGATGTTGGGTTGTTTATATTTATCACAGAGTAACGCGCATGTATACAAGACATTTATAACTTAAAACCGGGATGGTAAACTATAGATTTTGACAATCGTCAGCTCAGGATTTTTTTTTTTAAATTCACTGGTCCGACTTAACAAAAACTCCTGGTAACCTGGAACTAGCTGATGCATCAAGTATCGGCGGAAGACACAACTCCTCAGAATATTCACGTTTGGGCTTATTAAAACAGTTTCAAAATCGAAGTGGTTATTTTCTTTTTATTAATTCAAAGTAATGCTTTTAAATGAAAAAACAGCATTATCATTTAATTTCAAATCTTTCATAAGTATAGATAATTTTGAAGATGGCCTCCAACATGTTCCATATAATAATCGGAGCTGGAGCGTTCAGTACGTATACAAGACGTATACCAAATACCTAGTTTGAAGCAGAAGCAGCTTATAATAACTATAAAAGTAAGTTTTTCTGTATATTTTTATAACAAACGTTTTCATGACTATAAAAAACCGGCCAAGTGCGAATTGGACTCGCGCCCGGAGGTTTACACAAAGCCCACAGAATATCGAGTTGGTTGTATGGGAGCTCCCCTAAAAAGATAGTAAAAATAAGAAATGCAAATGCCTTATGTGTCTATTTTGTTTTAATTTAATTATTTGTATAATGACCGTCCCGATTTTTACCTTTTGTGTACGGAACCCAAAAAAATGTCTAAAATATCACAAATTGGTTCGGTTCTAATGCAATAGAAGTGAAACTTATAAGGGTCTCGACTCATCGTATCGTTTTTGTTCAGTCGGTGTTGAGACTCTAGGTCCATGGGGACCCAATACGCAGGGGCGGCCCTAGGGCGGTGCGAGCGGTGCGACCGCACCGGGCGCCGTCATATGGGGGGCGCCGAAAACGGCTAAATTATCACTGAAAAAACGTTTGCGAAACTCGCTGGGAGTTTCTAGCCTTGCTACTGTTCGCTACAATTACTGTTCAGTTCGTGATGCTCTTTTGAATCTTCACAGAAGAAACGAATGATTCAATGGCTGCATCAGAGGCTTTGACACTGATTCAGAACATGGAGCAATTTGAATTCTTATTAAAATTGGTGGCTTGGTATGATATACTGTTTCAAGTAAACATTCTAAGTAAAGCTATGCAGTCTGAAACTATGGATTTATCAAACGCATCGCAATTGCTGAAAAAACTGTTCGGAATTTGAGAAACAGTACCGGACTTATTCGTCTGCTCATATAACAGCTAAGGAAATAGCTTCTGAGGCTGGGATCCCACGTTTAAGCCAGTCCGTTCCCGGAGAAAGAAGCGATTATTTGAGTATGAAGCTGCAGATGAAACACCAACAGATCCCTAAGAACTGTTTAAAATTAACGTCTTTTACCCTATGATAGATACAATTGAAAATGCATTGGTCACTCGGTTTGGACAATTATCCAAATTCAATGATATACATGGTTTTTTTCATTTCCGCTTCTTGGGGGGGACGAGCAAAAATCTTTCACGTCACACTGCCGTCTAGGGCCTGCTTCTGTAATGACGGTGAGCAGCCTCCTCACCATCCTCAGGCCCTCGGTCATGGATGCCGATAGTCTTTGGCGAAGACACGTCGGCGGCGCCCAAGCCGCCGACTACGGAACTCGGGTGGGAGAGTTCTCTCCCGTTCCCGCCCCGCCGCCTCTTTCACGAGCATGACCTGCTCACAGAAAGAGACGGCGCAGTCCCACTTACTCCCGCTGGAGATCATGGCTTGCACCATGGTCTCGAGCGAGAGAGTGTCCACGTCCAGACCCACCACGAGGACCTGGCGCTGTTGCGCCCACGCCGTGCACTCAACCAGCGTGTGGAGCGCTGTGTCCTCGGTGCGGCCCTTACAGTGCTGACACTCAGCCGTGGTTCACCACAGATACTACCAAAGCTACCCTGCCCGGTAGGTATCTGTGACAACCGGTACACCGTGCACAGCACCGTGTCTCCTCTCCAGCCACTCGTACATGACCAGTCTGACAGCCACGATTGTGGCGAATCCTCCCTTTGGTTGCTCAAGTCGCACCTTCCATGGCTCCACGGTTTCCTGGTGGAGCTGGGACCTCTGGACCTCGATTTCTCGAGACGCGGGCTTTTGGCCCCGCTCCAGTGTCTCCTTGCGCCATTTAAATAGTAACACAAGGGCTCTCGCTTCCAGGTCCCATGGAGGGTTCCCGGCTAGGAGGCATGCCGCTTCATCTGAGGTCGTGCGGTATTCCCTTATCACCCTGACGGCCATCGCCCTCTGCGGGCTCAGCAATCTAGTCACATTGCTCGCCGTCAGGGTCTCCGCTCATACGGGAGGATGAATCATCATTTTTTTTGTATAACATCAAAATAATACTCCTGACAAGTCTTTATTACAAAAAGCCTGTGCAGATTTGCAAATGATTTTAACCAAGGGGAAAAATGTGACGTGTCTAGTTGCGAATTGGTTGAAGAGGTCTTCTCTCGTTTTCCATAAATTCATTTGCACTATTATTGTTTGCCATAATCATCCCCGATCATAATATTTACTTGCACTATTATAATTTATACTAATAACGTTTGCCTTAACAACTCAACAGTCATAACTTTCATTTGCCATAAAATGACTTTCTATAACAATATTTCTCATAATAATTAGTTTCCATAAGTAACACATCTCATAATCGACTCTTGACATAATCAAAATTTGATATAATTATGAAAATAATGCATAATATTGTAAGGTCGAAATTAATTATCGTTAACACCCCGACTCAGTGCAATCCGACTCGAATAGGTTAGGTTAGAAGACTAAGGCGGGAGCAAAGCGAAGCGGAGCTCCCGCCTTAGTCTTCGTGGTTTTTTTTTTAAACCACCCAGAAGTAGCAGCCCCGCAAAGCGGGGCTCCGTCGAGCTTAGTTAGCTAGAGACGCCATATGAGGTTTAGTTTTAAGTTTAATTGTTAATAAAAAATCTGTGTCGTATAAATTATCTTTATTTATATTATGGTGAATAAAAGTTATGGAAAATGGCATTATTGAAAATGAAAATTATGGCAAATACATTTATGGATTTAAATTATTATGACACTTGATCGATTATGACCAATGGAATTATTGGTTCATGGTTCATCATCACGCCTTTATCCCCGAAGGGGTAGGCAGAGGCATATTATATACCCACATTTCACCTTTTTATAATTTGGAATTATTGAAAGTCATTTTATGTCATTTCACGATTATGGCAACTGAAGCGTAATATCTAATGAAATTATGGCAAATACCAGTATGGCATATGAAATTATGGCATTTTAAATTATGGCAAACATTAGTAAACCGGTTGAAGAACCTTTGAGCCTGAATCCATTATTAAAAAACCTTGAATCAGAAGAGCCAATGAAAGTTTTTCAACCGTCTTTGTTTTCAACATATAAAAAAATGATTGGCAGGATATTTTCCCGAATGTGTGGACAGTGCTTCGGATTTCGAAAAAATTCGCAAGGGCAAGAAAAGTGATTTTCTAGTTTCTAAGACTTTTTAACTAAATAATTATACTCTAATATTTTTTCCTTTATTCTCTTCTTCTCATAAAAAAAATTGACACGAAATAAAGAACATAGTTAAATGTAAAATTAAATGGGTAGGTATGTTTTTTTTTTGTGACGATGTACCTGAACTGTGGCGCCACCATAAGATCTCGCACCACCGAAAAGTTTAGCTAAGACCGCCCCTGCCAATACGCAAACATTTTTCAAGAAAAGCGCCTTGTGGAGTCAACTGGTGACCCAAGGGCTGGCAGTTTTCTCGCTCAGCGAATATTTTTTGCTATTCAAAGGGGGAATGCTGCTATTCTTTTGGGCACAGTGCCACGGCGGCCTTATTTAGGTTTAGTTTAGATAGTAATATAGATATGTTACAATTATATTTCTCTGTAATTTTAAACAATAAATGTTTATCGATAGTGAAACTTTAAAAAATTACTAAGTATAAATATAAAAATTCGCTACCGCATTGTCCTTGTATTTTGTTGGGGCATTTATAGGTATTTTCATCCATAGCGTTTCAAATCGACAACGAATTTTGATTTCGCACTATTTAAAAATGTTATTTTGCTTTTTCAAAAATATTTGAAATATAGACTTATAAAAAAATAGCACCAGACTCTAGATATAAACACCAATTAACAAATAACACAAATTTTCTGACTCACAAATATGACCACGAACTATTCGACCACTTGAGCAAAGAGTCCAATTCATTTTATTTAGCTGGTGCCATTTTGTATAATACGAGTATAAACAAGTTTGCATAACATGAGGAAAAAGAAAAGAGTTTAGAATTGTGTATTGAGCATTGAAGAATGTAGTTACTTTCTCTGGGCAGATTGAATGGATCGCAGTATGCCATTGCATCAATAAATACTCGTAGCTAGATTGTAATTATTTAGCTTTAGGGGAAGAGATAATTATAGATAATGAAGTAAATCTTAATTATTTTTACCCGAACTGACGAAGACAGTAGCGTAATGTTTTTCCTATTTAAATAAATTTCAAATATAAAACCATTCGCTGTTTCTTTAAATGTTTTAATTTATGCAAAAGTGAGCAAAAATACAATGACAGATGGATTCGGCAGTTTAAATGGATATTTATTTTGTCCCTGTGCTGGGTAAACCCTTAGCCGTAACAAGTGGTTAACTGAGCCCACGTGCTGAGTATACCCATAGCCGTAGCAAGTGGTTAACTGAGCCCGCAGGGTAAGTTGGCTGGTTAGTGGGCTGAGTCACTCCCAAAAAAAAAGAACGTGTTCAACTGAGCCCGCGGGCGGAATGGGATGTGGGCTCAGTAAACCATGAAGGGCATATTTCTACTTACATATTTATACTTTGAAATTGTGTGATTAGGGAACATTGCGGCTTGACAGAAGATGTAGGGACTAAGATAGAGAAAGGGATGCTCAGATGGTTCGGACATGTGGAGAGAAGAAACGAAAACAGACAGACAAAAAGGATTTATAAGGCGAGAGTGAATGGGCACTCTGGTAGGGGTAGACTGCGTCGCAGTTATGTCGACCAAATTATGAAACTTTTGAGAAAAGACCAGGTCAAGAGTACCCTTAATCGGAGAACATGTATGAAAACACATAATGTAAGTAGAAGAAGCGAAAGTGATATGTAAGGATCGTGGCAAGTGGAAAGCCATAGTCTCTGCCTATCCCGTTGGGAAACAGGCGTGATGTTATATATGTATATATGAATATTCTACTTGTTTATATATATTTCAGATGAAAACCCAACTTCTATACGCAGTGTTAGCAGTCATCGTAGTCTACGTGAGCTGCGATGCTAAGCTTAGTCTATCAAAACCTATGCAAGAACTTCATTACTCTGCAGCTCCAAACCCCACTGGTATCATAGGCCTAAACTTGATCTCAGGAGTTCAAAATGATGATGACAGGATACTGGACAGGTAATACAGATACTAGGTACCCAGTAAGACATCACTTCCGAAGTTTGGTCCCAAAACTGAGGGGAGCATCGGCCGCACTCGCGCGGTTGATGCCCAACATCAGGGGACCCAACGTTCCCTACAGGAGGCTGTACCTGGGGATCGTGCGAAGCATGGCCCTGTACGGGGCTCCCGTATGGGCGGAGACCCTGACGGCCAGCAATGAGGCTAGACTGCTGAGCCCGCAGAGAGTGATGGCCGTCGTAGGTATCTGTGGCGAAAACACCGGGAAACCACGGCCGAGTGTCAGCACTGCGAGGACCGCAGCGATGACACGGCGCTCCACACGCTAGTGGAGTGCACGGCATGGGCACAACAGCGCCAGGTCCTCGTACTGGGTCTGGGCGTGGACACTCTCTCGCTTGGGGCCATGGTGCGAGCCATGCTCTCCAGCGGGAGTAAGTGGGACTGCGCCGCCTCTTTCTGCGAGCAGGTCATGCTCGCGAAGGAGGCGGCGGGCCGGGTGCGGGAGAGAACTCTCCCACCCGAGTTCCACAGTCGGCGCCTTGGGCGCCGCCGACGTGTCTTCGCCGAGGACTATCGGCCTCCATGGCCGGGGATCTGAGGACGGTGAGAGGGCCGCTCACCGTCCTTACAGAAGCAGGCCCATGACGGCAGCGTGACGTGAGCAACTCACGCACGCCCCCCCTTAGAAGCGGGGTCACACCCGAAACCCCCCATAGACGCGGGTTTGCACCCGAACCACCCCCTGGACGAGGCCGCAGTGGCGGCCGTGGGTCTGTTGGGAGTCACGGGACATCCTTCCTGAGGGCTTACCCGGGGCTCTCAACCATAGGCTGTTGGGCGTTGCGTGAGGTTTTTTAGTCGGTAAGAGTCCGGCATAGCATCCTACGAGGATTTTCCCTCACGTTAAAAAAAAAAAAAGGTGCCCAGTAACAAAATTTGATTCTATTAAAGCTCTAAAATCGGGTTGTGCGTGCTAATTAGCGTTTATGATTACTATGATTAGCTTTATAGTCCGTAGTATAGAAAAATAAACTATAGCAGCACGGCGGCGTTATAAACGTTTAAAAAACTCCAAAAGACCCAAGTATTAACAGTAATTTGCTCTATAGACAATACATCCCTACTAATATAATAAATGCGAAAGTAACTCTGTCTGTCTGTCTGTTACGCTTTCACGCCTAAACGCAAGCGATTGAGATAAAATTTGGTATAAAGATAGCTCGAGGCCCTGGGAAGGACATAGGCTACTTTTTAACCGACTGCGCAAAAGGATGGTTTGAGAATGTCTAAGGGGAAACCGGTTAGGTATTACAATAATAAATAAATAAAATAATAAATATTCACGGACATTTCACTTTCATTTCAATTTTAAATGTTGTGGAACAGTTCAAGTCAAGTTTTGCAACATGTGTAGCAAGTTCCATCAAGTGCCTTCAATCAACAATATCAATGACGCTCACGCACGCCCCGCCTTAGAAGCGGGATCACACCCGAAACCCCCCACAGACGCGGAATAGCACCCGAACCACCCCCTGGGCACAGTATATATATATTTAACCAGTATTTTAACTTCCTACAAACGGACGAAGCGCAAGCTATACCTACGAGCCTCGTTTTCGGCAGGCCTTCAGCACGCAAGCAGGCGTCCGCAGTCGCGATTGTGCTGAGTAGACGAATGGACGGTGTGTCGTTTTTTAAGGGGCGGTTATAGCGCACAAGTAGGCATTTGGCGCTCCCCTTGCCCCGAGCGCGAGACACACCGCGCGCCGGCAGCGGCAGTGAACTCTCATGCCACAGTATACAGTATAGTAGAAAGAAACAGCATGCTAACTTTGTTTGACGTAGTAAATGCATCTAACTTTAATAAGTGTAGTGATTTATCAGAGTTTCGTAAATAAATGAGTTAATTATAAATATTATACTATTATTTTTGAGCTAAAGAGTTTGTTTGTTTGTTTAGTTGTTTGAACTCTAGAGTCTAAGAGACTGCTAGTTGAATTTCAAAAGTTCCTTATCAGAATGTCTATTTTTCAAAAATATCAAAATATATAACATCACGCTAAGGCGAATGAGAGCTGAGCAGCAACGAAACATTTTTCGAAAATTAGAATATTTCATTTTTTTTAGAGTTTCCGTTGCGTACGTTTGCTAGATGGTTACAGTTGCGTAAAAAATGTAAATTACATAATAGCTGGTCATAAAAATTTCTAAAGTTTTCTAAAGTTGGTATGCTAAGTATGAATCACGTGAACATTTTGCAATTCAATATGGGCGCCGCGCCGTAATCACAAAATTTCATGATGGGTATCGTTTAAGGGGTTTCTTAATATGCTGAGTACAAATCACGTGATAATTTCGCAATCCAAAATGGCCACCGCGATGTAATCACAAAATTTCATGATGGGTATCGTTTAAAGGGGTTTTTGGTATGCTGAGTACGAATTACGTGATAATTTTGCAATCCAATATGGTCGCCTCGCCGTAATCACAAAATTTCATGATGGGTATCGTTTAAGAGGTGTTTTGGTATGCTGAGTACGAATCACGTGATAATTTTGCAATCTAATATGGCCGCCGCGCCTTAATCGCAAAATTCCATGATGGGTATCGTTTAAGTGGTTTTTCGGTATGCTGAGTACGAATCACGGGATAATTTTGCAATACAATATGGCCGCCGCGCCGTAATCACAAAATTCCATGATGGTTATCGTTTTAGGGGTTTTTTGGTATGCTGAGTACGAATCACATGATAATTTTGCAATCCAAAATGGCCACCGCGCCGTAATCACATAATTTCGTGATGGATATCTTTTAATGGGTTTTTTCGAATGCTGAGTACGAATAACATGATAATTTTGGAATTCAGTTTGGCCGCTTAAGCTATTTACAGTAGTAAACTAAAAGGATTTGCTTATTAAGTTTAGGCCTAGCAATGCGAAAATACTATGACAACAGGTTTTTTTGTAAAATTAAGGTCAATGACATTAAATTGGTACCTAGCATACGAAAGAATCCCTTAATCGGTACCCATAATGAAATTTTGTGATTACGCCGCGGCGGCCATATTGGATTGCAAAATTATCACGTGATTCGTACTCAGCATTCCAAAAAAACCCCTTAAACGATACCCATCATGATTTTTTGAGATTACGGCGCGGCGGCCATATTGGATTGCAAAATTACCACGTAATTAGTACTCAGCATACCTAAAATACCCCTTAAACGATACCCATCATGAAATTTTGTGATTACGGCGCGGTGGCCATATTGGATTGCAAAATTATCACGTGATTCGTACTCAGCGTACCAAAAAACCCCTTAAACGATACCCATCATGAAATTTTGTGAGTACGGCGTGGTGGCCATATTGGATTGCAAAATTATCACGTGATTCGTACTCAGCATACCAAAAAACCCCTTAAACGATACCGAACATGATTTTTTGAGATTACGGCGCGGCGGCCATATTGGATTGCAAAATTAACACGTAATTCGTACTCAGCATACCAAAAACCCCTTAAACGATACCCATCATGAAATTTTGTGAGTACGGCGCGGTGGCCATATTGGATTGCAAAATTATCACGTGATTCGTACTCAGCATACCAAAAAACCCCTTAAACGATACCCATCATGAAATTTTGCGATTACGGCGTGGCCGCCATGTTGGATTGCAAAATTATCATATAATTCGTAGACATTTTTATGCATTAGGTAGCTGGTTACCATGTCGTGAAAACACTTAAAAGTAAAAGATCACCACATTTAGCACGAGTGGCGTATGGGAATTTTAGTGTAATCCCTTCATCACTCAGGAATTAAGCTGATGGTCTTCAAAATGTATAGCTAAGTACCATCATGGATACATTGACTTACGATCAAACAACCGCATCAAAATCGAATTAAGCATTACAAAGTAATTGTAATTTGTAACGGTTAATCTAATTACATTTTGCCCATCACTGATATTTTTATACTGTGGCGCGATTTCAACGTAATTTGGCATAATAATTACGAAATAAATGCGAAAAAACTGACACAGGTCCTGCCTCCACAAGCGCTAGCGCGAGACTGATCGGCCGTCAGCGGCGCAATTCTATTGCGTTTGGTAGATATTCGTACATGATAACTATGTAAATACTTGTGTATAGAAAAACGTTCGGAAAATGTCTATAAAAACTCAATAGCTTTAATTGAGTGCAAAAAAAATATATAAAATGTTAATAATTTAGCCACAGTATTGAAAAAACTTTTCTGAGAGAGTCAACTTTGGGATTTTTTTCTATCTAGTGAAATTTATTGGATCGTGTAACGGGCTCGGAATATGTTTAGCTTATATCCTTAACTATTATATATATATTTATCAGAATTAAAAACCCTTTACTTTTTGACTAGGATTGTTTCAAAAACCTCAAAATCTGACCCACGCGGCCTTAAATAGTAACCGCGAGTGTTTTTATTTACTAAGAATATTTAATATGACAACTAGAGTCTATTGTGCTTGTTTTGGTTGCATAAATTCGTCAATAACGCACCCAGAAATAACGTTTTTTAGATTACCTGGAAACTCCGAAAGGTAAGACTATAAATTGATTTTACTTAAGTACTAATTGGTACTATACTACTAGTTGACTAAAGTTAAACAAAGTGATTGACACGAGTGAAGTAGGTAGGTAGTTACATAAAGTAGGTATGTTTGTGTTTAAAACTAGACTTGTGCTTGCTCAGTCAGTGAACGGTGCGATCCAATATAGTACAATATACAAAAAAAAAACTAGTTCAGAACTCTAGTCCGTGTAGGTAGTACCCACCCATGGGGCGCGTTCGTACAAATATCTTATCGTCGAAAAATTGCTATAGTCCTTTAACCGTTTGACATAATAGTTTCAAAAATTTTTGTCACTAACTACAATAAATTTTCTATGTTTAGGGATATAAACGAGGTAATTTTGACTAATAGTCGTGGAGAAAAAAAATAAAAACTATACGAAAAATTGTACGAATGGTGAACAGCTTCCCCTAGTTACATGAAGTAGGTATGTTTGTGGTTAAAACTAGACTTGTGCTTGCTCAGTCAGTGAACTGTGCGATCCAATATAGTACAATATCCAAATAAAAAACTAATTCAGAACTCTAGTCCGTGTAGGTAGTACATTTAGTTCCGTTGTCAGTTCGTAGTTATTTAATTGAGAGCAATGATTTAGGTATGTTTCAAGAGTATTCATTTCTTTGTGGATGACCGATGTTACAGTACACTTAGCACCGTATGACTTTGATTGACAGCATTTTTGTTACCTTTGATTTATATTACACGCATGGAGACAAGTATGAACTTCCAAAATTTAACACAACTTGACAATGTACGAAAAGTACTAGTGTACTAGAGACTGACTAGTACTTTCAAATCGAAAGATAGTTTTAATTTTGTAAATCAAAAATTTAACGCAATGTGTGTGTGTGTTTGTAAGTCTGTCTGTGACATCGTAGCTCCCAAACGGATGAACCGATTTTGATTCTGCTTCTTTTGTTTAAAAGATGGGTTAGGGGAGAGTGTTATCTTTTTCTTATAAATAAAAATGAATCGTAAAAAGTGTTGGTAAGCGCATAACTTCAGAACGGGTGGACCGATTTCACTCATTCTTATTATGTTGTGTAAGGTATTATCAGGAGAAGGTTCTTATGGAAGAAAAAGTATTGTATTCCCACGGGAACGGGAACTACACGGGTGAAACCGCGTGACGTCCTCTAGTGTTTTATAAAAATCGGTTAAGCCATTTCAAAGATATGAGGGGTGAAAGTGGTAATGAAAAATTAAATGTGTTCAAATATACCCGTGTTGGGTATCAAATGAAAGGTCATGACTTATACATCACGATACCGCAAGTTTTATCAAAATCGGTTTAGCCATTTGAAAGATATAAGTAGTGGAATGTATTTCTAATTCTGTAACCACACTCCACGCAATTCGCATTGCCTCTGAATAATTGTTGATAGTTTGGTACCAAGGAGTACTGGCCATTGGTCATAGGCACTTGTTGGACACCGTCCGGATTTAGCCAATAGGACTCAGGCACAGCATCACGGATGTTGATTTGCACAAATAAATAAATATTCACGGATATTATTGCTTATACATAGAAACACCCAGACTCTTAATATTAAAAACCCCTATAAAAAGCATGAAATAAAAAATTAAATTAAAATTTAAAAAACCCCCGACTCACAAAAAAGAAACAATAAAAAACCTGTAAAAAGTAAAAAATAACTATTATATTATGACCTATCTACCCTAAGTATTGAACCTTTATTATTATTATAGGTAGCTATATTATTTACGTATTCATATTTTTAACTAACAGTTTGTCTCGTCGGGGACCGCTCACGTAACCCAATCGTACGTCTGTCTCTGTTTAGGTATCGAGCGGTCCCCCCGACGAGACAAACTCACTATCTATTACGCGGTATACGTAAAACTATAAGGTAAAATGTGGGCGTATAGTATGCCTCTGCCTACACCTTCGTGGATAAAGGCGTGACTATATGAATGTATGTATGTACATATTTACAATCACAATACTAAATAGAAAGTCAAAGTAAGCACATATTATTAAAATGCTGTAGGTGGGCAGCCCTATCGCATGCTTACGTACCGCGCGGCTGTAGGCATTTATTTCTAAAATCCGGCCGAGTCAAACTACAGTATACAGTGCCCTGGGCGAGGCCGCAGTGGCGGCCGTGGGTCTGTTGGGAGTCCTGGGACATCGTTCCGAGGGCTTACCCGGGGCTCCCAACCATAGGCTGTTGGGCGTTACGTGAGGTTTTTAGTCGGTAGGAGTCCGGCATAGCATCCATGAGGATATTCCCTCACGTTAAAAAAAAGGCCTTCCCAAAGGATCGCCGCAATGTTCGTTCTTGCAGGGCTGTGCCGCCCGCATCCAGTAGGCTCCCGTGACTATTGGTAAAGAATTATAGATAAACTAATAGGTATTCTGTTACAGGGGATACCATGTAAGACACGCAGATGACGAGAACACGGTTTACCAGCAAGACATCCCGTACAGTTCGTGTATTGTCAACACGAGAATCAACTATATCTCGGTGTTGGCAGTCGGCGGAACCTCGACAGTGTATACCGAAATATTATCTGGAGGAGTCGGATACAATTATGTCTTAATCCGGCTTACGTCTGAAAAGGGCAAAGGTTACCAAGTCTGGATTGAGATTTGGGGTCACTAAGTTAATATTAGACGACATAAATTGTTCTAAGATTATAAAATTTTGGATTATTTCTTAAAGAAAGACAATATTTATAGATTTCTAGCTGACCCGCGCAACTTCGTTTGCGCCACATAAGAGAGAGTATTACCTGTTCCCGTCGCATTTACTCCCGTCGCGTTGCGTTTACTCCCGTAGCGTCTCGTCGTTAATATTCAATACTACGTGAGAGAGAGAGAGAGAGAAAGGTTTCTCGTCGCGTGTATTCCCGTCGCATTATTTTTAAGAACAATTTCGTCTATGAAAGAGGTATCCCGTGGCATTATTGTAGAAAAAAAATTGATTGCCATTAAAATGGTTATTGTGCACCAACCCAAAGATAGACACATGCTATCACGCAATTTTTTTAGAACGTTTTTAAGAAAAACAATTTTGTAGTACATATTTTTTACATAACCATAAATACACTCGAGAGCAATGAATCCGGGTCACTTAAAGAATCCTAAAAATCTCGGAAACTAAAAATGCTAGGTTAATGCAATAAATTGTATTTAATAGACAATGTAATACTCCTTAAATGAAGGTATTAAAACTTCTTAGTTATTGTAAAGTTATATCATAAAAAAATCAAATTTGAAAAAGGGCCACTTTCGAAGATGGAACTACGAAATTACAGCATTTGGTGTTGCTTTTGTTTGTAATCTGTCATTTATGTGGGTACATAAACCATGTTGATAGTGCTCTATATTCATTAATCAAGCTGAAATTATGTCGCTTACGCCTGAAGAATGCACCAGAATACTTACAATGCTGGAAACCGGCCGGAGTCAGCGCGATACAGCCAGGACTGTTGGTGTGTCGCTGTCAACAGTACAAAGAGTTCTCCGACGTTACGAAGAAACTGGTTCTAACCTACGCAGACCAGGAACGGGCAGAACCAGGTGTACCACAGCACGAGAAGACCGATACTTGGTGAACACCATGCTTCGAAATCGCTTTCTCACAGGAACTGAACTCACCAATCAGTTTCGACGCCTCGGAGGAAGTAACCCAAGTGCATGGACAGTAAGACGTCGGCTTGCTGAATCTAACTTAAAACCCCTTAGACCTGCAAACGGCCCTAAACTGGAGCGTGGGCATCGTATTTCGAGACTAAGGTATGCCCAGAGCCACGTAAATTGGAGTATTGAAGATTGGTCAAAAGTTATGTTCTCCGACGAATCAAAATTTATGCTCTACAAGCACGATGGAAGACACAGAGTGTATCGAAGACCAGGGGAAAGATTCAAGCAAGCATGCATCGAAGAAAAAGTAGCCTACGGTGGTGGGTCTGTACTTGTGTGGGCCGGAATTTCTTCTGAAAGTCGCACAGAGCTGGTGATCATAGAAAACGGCTCTTTAACTAGCGTAAGATATGTGGAAGAAATCCTCAATGATCACGTTGGTCCATTTATGGTCAATTTAGGTGAGGATGCTATATTTATGCATGACAATGCCCGACCTCATACATGTAGGATTGTGAATGACTACCTTCAAGAGATGAACATTACTCGTATGGAGTGGCCAGCGCGCAGCCCGGATATCAACCCGATCGAGCATGCTTGGGACGAGCTAGGCAGATGCGTAAAACAACGAAACCCTCCCCCAATCACGCTTCGTGAGCTCAAAATTGCTCTCACAGAGGAATGGGAGAATATTCCCCAAAATCGTATAAGGAACTTGGTGTACAGCATGCCAAACCGCGTAAACGCAGTAATGGAAGCACGAGGAGGCAATACGAAGTATTAAAATTCAAGAAAATCGTAATAAAGTTCAAAAATTTCATGTTTCCTATTTTTGTTTTAAGGAGAGATCGGCAGTTTTTTCTTTATGTAATTTTGTGTTAATAAAATGTATGGTGACTCATATTTTTTTTACTTTCATTTAAGGAGTATTACATTGTCTATTAAATACAATTTATTGCATTAACCTATCATTTTTAGTTTCCGAGATTTTTAACATTCTTTAAGTGACCCGGATTCATTGCTCTTGAGTGTATTTACGCAGCACACGCAACGAAGCTCTCAAAAGGAATAACATTTCCCCCGTTTTTAAAACATTTACTATTACTGCTCCGCTCCTATTCTCCACAATAACGTAGCTTTCTATTGGTGAAAGAATTTTTTAAATCGGTTCAGTAGATCCCGAGATTACCCCTTACAATTTAACAAATATACAAACACACAAATTTTACTTCTTTATAATATTACTATAGACGAAAATGATATGAAATAGTATAAGATCCCGTTAAGAACGATCTTCACCTAGCTAATGATGGTTAATGGATGAAAATTATTTTAATCTTATTCTGGCCTGAATTTTTTTCGGAAACCCATCTGCAATTAATTTTTTAAGGAGCTTTGCCACAACATGACTATGCCGCTCTATCCTAGCCATCCATTATAATAAGTTACAAATGTCTTAAATATTCATCATACAATAGATAAAGTGTCCTGACTGCATCCAGCATCGGATTCTCCACGGCACTGTTACATCTCCCCACGTCCATCAGTCTCCCTGCTGTTACTCGCGCTCTTAGTTGTTGGTTCCGTGCGCATTCCATCAGAACATGTTGTACGTCTTCTACCACGCCACAAAGTTCACAGTTGGGCGAAGGAGAGTAAAGGTGAGTTGGGGTAAGGTTTTATTACCCGCCAGATATCAGACCGAGGATTATCAACTTTAGCAAGCCTATTGTTCCACATTTGGTCGACGTACTAGTAGTAGTTGTCGTAGCGTTGTCGGTAGTACGGTACTACCGACAACGCGGCACCACAACAAAATGGCGGCCGAAGCGCGGAGGTTTGACTGGCGTAGGAGGAGATTGACGAAACCGCGCGGGGAAAGAGATAGAAGATAGTTAAATCTATGCATTAGAACAGGCGGTTTCGCTAGTCTTCCGGTCTTCCTACATGGGACAGAACTTGGCGAAATTACTGCGGTTCCGCTATCATAGATTCGCGGAGGAGGTGTGCTACAGGTGTTAGTGTCATGCGTGTATTCGCGCGCATGCTGGCCGGACCCGCATCACCGTCCCGTCTCGACCGCGTTCAGCCAGTTCAGCGTGCTTGAGGCGTGCATGATAATGAAAACCATGGCCGCCCGGCCCGCATGCGAGCGAAAACACGCATAACACTAAAAGAGCCCTTATTATTTACTGTTTCTGCGTTGTCTTGATCATAGGGCACAGCAATACTCCGTTGACTACGCGCATCGATGTAGGAGGTATCACTTCTTACTTCGGGAAGTGAGGCGTAATATTGGCGACATTACCTATTTAATAAGTGTCACAAATGGCCGATTTGACTGTCCGGAGCTCCTAGCTAATGCGTACCAACCTACTATTTAGTCTACTATCTAGTTTCCGCCAGCGACCATTATCATCGATTCCATTCGCGTCTGCCAATGATAGGTGGAATACCTTTTCTATAAGAAGTACATTCAATTTTAACCAACTTTTGCCTTACGTAGAAATAAAGAACAAAAAAAAGAAAGGCATTTAATACTTGCGGAAAGTCATAACATATTCAATTGGATTCCTAGTCAATTGGAATAATATTTTTAGATCGATTTATGATAACAAAGTATGACGCATGATGATTATTTTATTGAGCTCACTAAAGGAAAGGTGCTATCTATTTAGTTAAATACTTAGATTATTTCTTTAGGTGTCCCAAATGTGCATTATCGCATTCTGAACTTCGACCAAGTAATAGTATAGACGAGACCACGTCATACATTACGAACTCAGATAGTGAAACTAGTTCACACACAAAGATATTGCAGCAACGACACAACATGCACACATACATTCTATTTTCGAATTATTAGGGTAGTGTTTTTCACTTTGGGAACGCACAGGAAGGCATCTTGCGTCAATGTGGCTAGATTGTTGAGCCCGCAGAGGGCGATGGCCGTCAGGGTGATGCGGGGATACCGCACAATCTCAGGTAAGGCGGCATGTCTCCTAGCCGGGACTCCTCCATGGGACCTGGAAGCGAGAACACTTGCGTCACTATTTAGATGGCGCAAGGAGGCGCTGGAGCGGGGCAAAAGGCCAACGTCTCGAAAAACGAGGCCCAGCGGTCCCAGCTCCACCAGGAAACCGATGAAAGGTGCGACTTGAGCAGCCAAAGGGTGGATTCGCCTCAATCGCGGCCGTCAGACTGGTCATGAACCAGTGGCTGGAGAGGAGACACGGTGCTTGCTCCTACAGGTTGTCACAGAAATTTCCACGGCCATGGTAGCTTCGGTAAGTGTCTGTGGCGAGGACACCGGAAAACCACGGCCGAGTGTCAGCACTGCGAGGACTGCAGCGATGACACAGCGCTCCACACACTGGTGGAGTGCAGGGCGTGGGCGCAACAGGGCCAGGTCCTCGTAGTGGGTCTAGACGTGGGCGCTCTCTCGCTCAAGACCATGGTGCGAGCCATGGACTCCAGCGGGAGTAAGTGGGACTGCGCCGCCTCTTTCTGCGAGCAGGTCATGCTCGTGAAAGAGGCAGCGGGGCGGGAGCGGAAGAGAACTCTCCTACTCGAGTTCCGCAGTCGGCGACTTGGGTGCTGTCAGCTCTCTAGCTATTACGGTTCCTGAGATAGACAGACAGACAGACGGACATCGAAGTCTCATGAATAAGGTCCCGTTTTTACACTTCAGAACTTCAGGTACTTACGGAACCCTGAAAATACTGCAAGGTTTTACAGCATTTTATCGTGAATCAACTGAGGGCCCTAAATTCGCTTAGTAGCTGTCAATAATAACCAATTCTTTACCAATTAATAAAATGATGATGCTAAACAAATGTGCGATGAAAGTGTAGATAATTTTGGCGATAACATCCATATAAATATAAGCCTATGGAGCTGGTGTCTTTAGCATACGAGTATACCTTGCAGTCTGAAGCATAAGCAGCTTACTATAACTATAAAAGTAAGTTTACTGTTTATTTAAATAACATTTGTTGTTAATACTTACAATGCTACTTATATCCAACTTTGTAGGTATTAATAAATTTAAATGTAAAAGTTTGTGAAGATGTTTGGATGTTTGTTACTCAATCACGCTGTAACGGCTAAACGGTTTGGGCTGCAATTTGGTACAGAGATAGTTAATACTCTGGAATTTCATCCCGGGAATATGTTCCTACGGAGAGCTGGAACGGGTACCAACCGATATTACCGCCGACGATTTAGGCCGCGACCTTCATTTAGCAATATTATAAATGTGAAAGTTTGTGAAGATGTTTGTATGTTTGTTACTCAATCATGCTCAAACAGCTGAACGGATCGGGCTAAAATTAGACCAGGGACAGATTCGTCTGGAATAACGCAAAGGCTTTTCGTCCCGGGAAACTAAAAATGTTTTCACGTCTAAAATTATTAATACCTACTAAATCTCTCGGCTCGCACCAAGCTACCTAATGAGCCTTTTCTTTTTGCAACAGGAACGGGCGGAAACGACATTCACCCTTCGTATTTATGATATTTCAGATTTTTGATAATCGGAGTTCGTATTTATAATATGGCGGATTTTTAATGATTCGGAATTCAACGGTTCGGTTTCTTGAAATTCTGCATTCTGACAGTCGGAATTGTAAACATTCGGAATTTTAAAATTATGACTTTTAATAAAAAGGATTTATGAAACAGCGGATTTTTGACTTTCGGGATTTCGAATCATTCGGACTTATGAAATTCTGAATTATGAAATTCGTGATTGTGACTTTCGGAATTAAGTTTTTATGATATATGTATGTATATATGTATGATATATGTATGTATGATGATATGTAGCGTGATAATATATAGCCCATTTGAAGACCCTACCCCTAGCTAATATTTGTACAAAATTTGAATCAAATTCATTGAGTACTTTTCGAGATCCTTCCGGACAAAGCAAAGCAAATAGACAAACAGACAAACCGACAAACAGACAAAAAAAAATCTAAGTATATTTTCGGCTTCGGTATCTCATGTTGAACACCCAGCGAGTTTTTTTTTTGAAATATTTCTAATGTACAGTTTTGACTTTTCTATCATTTTATTATATGTATATAGATTATATATTCATGCCGTTCTCCGACCCGAGTTATTACACCAAACTGTTGCAATAAAGAGTTTATGAATTGAAATTGAATTGAATAGAGCATTATCATCGCATCGATTGATAAAGTAATTTCATAAAATCCTACCTGTACAGCATTCTATTGCCAGGATGTAGAACTCCTTCGATCAAGTTTCCGCCTGAGATACCAATGGGGTTTGCACCTTCAGAATAATAAAGATCTTGTGTAAACTCCCCTTCTGGACTAAGCTCTTCAGATGCGCAGTTTACGTGGACTGCTAGAACTACTAGCATCGCGAAAAGCAATTGAGTTTTCATCTGAAATTAAAAAATACTTCAGAGTTCTAGTAATATTTTACACATTTTTTTATTACCAATTTTTTTTACGGACATCTCACACAACGCTATTTGATCCCAAAGTAAGCTAGGAATAACCTGCTTGTGTTATGGGTATCAGACCACGGATATTAATACTTATATACTTTTAAATACATACATGTTATACATAGAAACACCCAGACTCTTGAGACAAACATTTATGGGTCACACAAATATTTGTCTCCGGTGGGAATCGAACCCACGACCTCCAGCGCCGCAGGCGGTATCACTACCGACTGCGCCACAGAGGCAAATATCTATACATATAATAAAATGATAGAAAAGCCAAAACTATACATTGGAAATACACTCGAGAGCAATGAATCCGGGTCACTTAAAGAATCCTAAAAATCTCGGAAACTAAAAATGCTAGGTTAATGCAATAAATTGTATTTAATAGACAATGTAATACTCCTTAAATGAAGGTATTAAAACTTCTTAGTTATTGTAAAGTTATATCATAAAAAAATCAAATTTGAAAAAGGGCCACTTTCGAAGATGGAACTACGAAATTACAGCATTTGGTGTTGCTTTTGTTTGTAATCTGTCATTTATGTGGGTACATAAACCATGTTGATAGTGCTCTATATTCATTAATCAAGCTGAAATTATGTCGCTTACGCCTGAAGAATGCACCAGAATACTTACAATGCTGGAAACCGGCCGGAGTCAGCGCGATACAGCCAGGACTGTTGGTGTGTCGCTGTCAACAGTACAAAGAGTTCTCCGACGTTACGAAGAAACTGGTTCTAACCTACGCAGACCAGGAACGGGCAGAACCAGGTGTACCACAGCACGAGAAGACCGATACTTGGTGAACACCATGCTTCGAAATCGCTTTCTCACAGGAACTGAACTCACCAATCAGTTTCGACGCCTCGGAGGAAGTAACCCAAGTGCATGGACAGTAAGACGTCGGCTTGCTGAATCTAACTTAAAACCCCTTAGACCTGCAAACGGCCCTAAACTGGAGCGTGGGCATCGTATTTCGAGACTAAGGTATGCCCAGAGCCACGTAAATTGGAGTATTGAAGATTGGTCAAAAGTTATGTTCTCCGACGAATCAAAATTTATGCTCTACAAGCACGATGGAAGACACAGAGTGTATCGAAGACCAGGGGAAAGATTCAAGCAAGCATGCATCGAAGAAAAAGTAGCCTACGGTGGTGGGTCTGTACTTGTGTGGGCCGGAATTTCTTCTGAAAGTCGCACAGAGCTGGTGATCATAGAAAACGGCTCTTTAACTAGCGTAAGATATGTGGAAGAAATCCTCAATGATCACGTTGGTCCATTTATGGTCAATTTAGGTGAGGATGCTATATTTATGCATGACAATGCCCGACCTCATACAGGTAGGATTGTGAATGACTACCTTCAAGAGATGAACATTACTCGTATGGAGTGGCCAGCGCGCAGCCCGGATATCAACCCGATCGAGCATGCTTGGGACGAGCTAGGCAGATGCGTAAAACAACGAAACCCTCCCCCAATCACGCTTCGTGAGCTCAAAATTGCTCTCACAGAGGAATGGGAGAATATTCCCCAAAATCGTATAAGGAACTTGGTGTACAGCATGCCAAACCGCGTAAACGCAGTAATGGAAGCACGAGGAGGCAATACGAAGTATTAAAATTCAAGAAAATCGTAATAAAGTTCAAAAATTTCATGTTTCCTATTTTTGTTTTAAGGAGAGATCGGCAGTTTTTTCTTTATGTAATTTTGTGTTAATAAAATGTATGGTGACTCATATTTTTTTTACTTTCATTTAAGGAGTATTACATTGTCTATTAAATACAATTTATTGCATTAACCTATCATTTTTAGTTTCCGAGATTTTTAACATTCTTTAAGTGACCCGGATTCATTGCTCTCGAGTGTATTTGAAAAAAAATACTCGCTTGGTGTTCTACATAAGATACCGAATCCGAAAATATACTTAGATTTTTTTTTGTCTGTTTGTCTGTTTGCTTTGCTTTGTACGGAAGGATCTCAAAAAGTACAGAACAGATTTGGTTCAAATTTTGCACAAATATTACTTAGGGGTGTGGTCTTCAAATAGGCTATATATTATCACGCTACATATCCTAGGGGCTAAGCAGAGAGCAATGAAATGTGTAAACCGTTGGATTGATTTAACTAAAATATAGCAGGAATATTAGTAAGAGATAGGTTTTACACTCAGACAACATATTATTACGCTAAATATTTTAGGAGCTCGGCAGAAAACAATGAAAATCTGTTTGTATATTTTTGCAAAATACAGAAAATACTGAATAATTTTAATTAATCTTTTACTTGAATAGCAATCTATAGGTAGGATCTTTAAATAGGCTATATATTATCACGCTACATATCCTAGGGACTAGGCAGAGGGTAATGAAATATGTAAGTATGTGCATGTGGATTGATTAAACTAAAACGTTGCAAGAATATTAGTAAGAGCTCGATTTTACACACCGGCTACATATTACCACGCTAAATATATTGAAGGCCCGAGAGAGAAAAATTTAATTCTGTGTTTGCTACGATATCCAGACGACTGATATACATACTTATATATTTGTAAATACATACATATTATACATAGAAAACACCAAAACTCCGAAACAAACATTTGTGGATCACACAAATAATTGGAACAACCCAGAAATCGAACCAAGCCCTCCGGCGCGGCAGGCGGTATCACTACACCGACTACGCCACAGAGGCAGTCAATGAAATTATATTTCATATTCTTTCATTTAATTATTCTAAGGGCTTGACAGACACAAAATATATTTGCTAATGTATTTACGGGCAGAAATCAAAAGTACTTAACTGTAAAGATTAGTAGTAGTAATTTATAGGCTTGATAAAGAACAATAATCAAATTCATTAGCTTACGTGTTTTTTTTTAATATGCATTTAGTATATAACATAATAAGTTTATCAGTTTTTTAGATCTCATAGCTCACACTAATATAAATAATATTTTAGGCTACGCTATACTATTGTACAAGTCATGTAATATGTAGTATATATACTTTTTTTTTACGTGAAGGAAAATCCATCGTGGATGCTATGTCCGACTAAAAAAACCTCACGTAACGCCTAACAGCCTATGGATGGGAGCCCCGGGTAAGTCCTCGGAAGGATTTCCCAGGACTCCCAGCAGACCCACGGCCGCCACTGCGTCCTCGCCTAGGAGGTGGTTCGGGTGCTATGCCGCGTCTTTGGGGGGTTTCGGGTGCGATCCCGCTTCTAAGGGAGGGGCGTGCGTGAATTCCTGTCATCACGCTGCCGTCATGGACTTGCTTCTGTAAGGACAGTGAGCAGCCCTCTCACCGTCCTCAGGCCCCCGGTCATGGAGGCCGATAGTCTTCAGCGAAGACCGGCGCCCAAGCCGCCGACTGTGGAGCTCGGGTGGGAGAGTTCTCTCCCGTTCTCATAAAAGAGCTTAAAGGTTAAGTCCATTCTAAAACAATTCAGTCTGACTGAATTATTTTACAATAGCCTTAATTGTTAAGCTCTTTTATGATTAAGCTAACACGCCAGTTTAGATTTACCCTCACATTCAAAGGGATCCTTGAATTCTAGGTTTTGAGAAAGTTGAGATGTCTCTAATTCCTGAACTAGAAAACCTTTAACATGGAAACTTGTGTGAAACATTCCTTGAAGTATTCCCTTTATAACACTAAAATAAAATATTTTGGAATCGGAAAACGCATTGCGAAGTTACAACTAAAAAACCGTTTTGTCTTTCATCCCTTCTCCCAAAGGAATCGCGCAAAATATCGAGATCAAAAGTATCCTAGAACCTTCCTCGGATTATAAGCTCTGATTGTGACGTGTTTCATTCGAATCGATTCAGGAACTTCGGCGTGATACTTATTCGGAATACAGACAGACAGACACACATGAAATTTTTTTCATTTTCGCCTTCAGTAGACTATCGACCCTCAACAGTTTTATTATATGTACTAGCTGACCCTCGCAACTTCGTCTTCGTCTTCGTCTTCGTCTTCCATTCTAAAACAATTCAGTCCACGCCTTCGGCGCGGGCTGAATTATTTTACAATAGCCTTAACCATTAAGCTCTTTTATGATTAAGCCAACACGCCACACAAACGTTGTTTATAATGAACATCCTTTAAAATACAACTTTACTGGAAAATGTTGAGCTTTGGCTACAGTGACATAGGTACATAAATTAAATCACCTTAAACATAATAAGTACATGCATACGGTCACGCCTTTGTTGCCATGTTTACCTTTTTATAATTCGTCCCACGTAACGTAATAGGTGGTGAGCCGCATTGTCGTGTTGAAATGGACAGGCGTAGGTACTGATTACTTTTGAAAATTATTAAATCTATAAGGTCTTCAACTTGGTTTAACGACTGCCATTTACTGGTTACCGTTAGCGTTAGTGTTGTCGTCTCAACTCTTCCGGTTATGCTTGAAGTTTTCAGTCTGTGGACCTAATCTAACAAACGTTTCGTATTCGCGCTTCACCATACTACTTACTCTTTTAATTATTAAAGGGGCTAATTAATAAACACGTACGTTATACCGGCCTTGGACCCACCATGAGGTCTCTTCCTATCCATCTAGCGCAGTCCTGGGGTATCCTTTAGAGGGCTCACCCGGGGCTCCCAACCGTAGGCTGTTAGGTAGGATATGTGTGGTTTTTCGCCGCTTTAAAATATCTTGTGTTCTTAAAGTAATCTAAGCTTATTTATTTACTAGCTGACCCGCGCAACTTCGTTTACGCCACATAAGGTATATAAAACGACAGGTATTTTTTAACAGACTCATGGGAGCGTATAAAACTGCCTTGCTTGCTTAATCATAAAAGAGCTTAAAGAGTACATAAGTCCATTCTAAAACATCCATCTCACATTCAGAGGAATCTTTGAATTGTAGGTTTTGCGAAAGTTAAGATGTCTCTAATTCCTGAACAACAAAACCCTCAACATTGAAACTTGTATAAAACGATCCCTAAAGTACTCCCTCCATAACACTAAAAAAGGTAGTAGGTAGGTTTTGTAGTTCAGGAATTAGAGATATCTCAACTTTCGCAAAACCTAGAATTCAAGGGTTCCTTTGAATGTGAGTGTAAACAGTCTGAACTGGCATGTTGGCTAAATCCTAAAAGAGCTTATCTGTAAGCTCTTTCATGATTAAGCAAACAGGGCAGTTTAATACGCTCCTAGGAGTGTGATGAAGAAATACCTCTCCTTGCTTAGACCTTATGTGACGTAAACGAAGTTGCGAGGGTCAGCTAGTTATAAATATGAAAGTTTGTGAAGATATTTGGATGTTTATTTATTTATTTTATTTATTTCAAACTTTAGCACAATGTACAAGGCGGACTTAATGCCTTTGGCATTTTCTGCCAGTCAACCTTAGGGTGATGCAGAGATAAAAGAATTAGGCAGGTGCTCAACTATTTAGAATAACACAACAAAATTTAACTACAAACACAAAATACATAACATGAACCTACAATATGTATTTATACATATAAATATACAAACATACATACATAAATACACACATACATACATACCCATATACATACATACATTCATACATACCTACATAGAAACACACATTACTAAAAAAATATATATATATAAATAAGTACGTAGAAACCGTCATAGATGAAGCGGACAGTGGATAAAACCAAGAAAAAAAAGAAACACTTAAGTTATAGGTCACTATGGTCTACTATAAAGCCGCCGTACCTTCTCTTTGAAAGATTCACGGCTAGTGGACAACCTAACTTCCTGAGGGAGGGCATTCCAGAATAGAATTGATTGTACAAAGAAGGAAGAATGTACAAAATTGGACCTG
Source organism: Miltochrista miniata (assembly GCA_933228765.1). Taxonomy (NCBI): domain Eukaryota; kingdom Metazoa; phylum Arthropoda; class Insecta; order Lepidoptera; family Erebidae; genus Miltochrista; species Miltochrista miniata. The sequence goes on from OW121769.1 coordinate 14,360,640, forward strand.
TGAGTGGGACAGTGAAGGAGAAGATTATTAGAAGAGCGCAAGTTTCTATCATGATTGGAACGGAGAAGTTGAAAATAAGGAGTTAAGTAAGCGGGAGAATGAGGAAAGTTTAAAAGCGAATAAATCATAGTCACTGCACGTAAACTACGGCGGCGACGTACGGGTAACCAGCCCAGCTCCTCCCGATAAGCTGAGACGTGATCATATTTTTTGAGATTAAAAACGAATCGAATGCAATTGTTGAGAAGCCGGTCAAGTTTATTGAGCAGATCTGCATTCAGGTCGAAATAGCACACATCACCATAGTCAATGATAGGAAAGATTAGCGTCTGCACAAGCGTTAATTTGGTACTGACTGGAAGAAAGTTCTTCAGTCTATAGAATGCCCGTAGCGTTCCAGTAACCTTTTGACTGACATTGGCAACCTGAGACCGCCAATCCAGAGTAGAATCAAGATGTAAACCTAGATTCTTAGAGGCAGACGTCGTGAACGGGATGGCTTGAGTTCCAAATACACATTGTGGTAGATTTACACCTTCAAATCTACCCATCATCTGAGAACTTCCTATAATTATGCACTGACATTTATCCGGGTTTACCGAAAGACCAAACCTGTCACACCACTCACCCATAGCTCTCAAATCGTTGTTTAAATTGTCAATGGCATCCGCAATGTTTTCAACCCTAGCCTGACTGTACATCTGCAGGTCATCAGCATACAAGTGATACGCACAATGAAGCTCAGAGGTAAGGAAATTAATAAATATAGAAAATAGAAGAGGAGAGAGTATTCCGCCTTGTGGGACCCCAGCATCAAGGTTACACCAACGAGAAAAAGTGTCATCAACACAGACTGACTGCTGGCGATCCCGAAGATAAGAAGAAAACCATTGCAACTCATCGGATGAGATCCCAATGTGGGCTAGAATAGCCAATAGAATATCATGGTTGACGCTGTTAAAAGCATTAGAAAAGTCTATCAACACCAACACTGTAACCAGACCATTCTCCATTCCGTCTCTAATATCCCCAGTTACCTTAAGAAGGGCAGTAGTAGTACTATGCCCTGGCCTAAAACCGGATTGAAGTGGGCTCAGTATGTCATTACGTAAAATAAATCTTGATAATTGATTTTGCACACAAGCTTCCAACACCTTAGATAGAAAAGGGAGTACAGAAATGGGTCGAAAATGTTTAGGCAGGGAGGGGTTTGAAATTTTGGATAGGGGACGCACATAGGCTTTACGCCACAACGCAGGGAATTGGTTAGAATCAAAGGAAAAGTTAATTATATGGCAAATAGCAGGAAGGAGTTGCTCTAAGATGGTGGTAATCATGCGGCGGCTAATGTTATCATAGCCAACTGCTGTGGACTTAATTGAAAGAATGGTTCTTTTGATCTCATCAACTCAGCACTGCGAGGACCGCAGCGATGACACAGCGCTCCATACGCTGGTGAAGTGCACAGCATGGGCGCAACAGCCCCAGGTCCTCGTAGTGGGTCTGGACGCGGACACTCTCTCGCTCGAGACCATGATGCGAGCCATGCTCTCCAGCGGGAGTAAGTGGGACTTCGCAGAAATTTTTTTTAACGCTTTCTAACCTAACCTATCTGAGTCGAGTTGTTAACCATTCACGTAACGGTTCAATTAATTGTTCTGTCGGCGAAACGTTCGTAGTTGAAAGGTTCTGTCGGTGAACAACTCATAATCAAAACGTTCTGTCGGTGTCTCATCCGTCAGAGAAACGTCTGTCGGAGGTATGTTACAAGGTTAATAACGCGGACCCTATTAGATTGACAGGACCCTAAGATTCTGCTATTCGTCTGTTTGTCTTTCTGTCTCCTGTATCTAAAAAAACTGTTCTAAATTATCATGACGAATTTCTGTTGGCTTGGGCTCTGTTGCCGCTACAACAACAAATACTAAAATCAGAAAAAGAAAGGGCTCCCATACAATAATTACGATTTTTTACAGTTTCTTGGTACCAACGAAATCCTTTTATGCGAATCCGATTCGCATTTCTAGACTTTGGTACAAAATACATTATTAATTTGTACGTTACACACGTTACAATTTAAAAAACCGACAAAGTTCGAGTCCGTATTGCGCACGGTGAGTTCCGTACCAAAAAAAAAGGGAAAAAAATTACGTTTGTTTTATGGGAGTCCCCCTTAATTCCACATTTCTTTCTGATAGTACTTTAATATTTGTTGTTATAGCGACAACAGAATTACATCATCTATGAAAATTTCAGCTCTCTAGCTATCACGGTTCCTGAGATATAACCTCGTGATAGACAGACAGATAGTCTCATGAATAGGGGGTCCAATTTTACCCTTTGACTACGTAACCCTATAAATGAAGTGAGTTTTACAGGTTTTTTTATTGTAAACTAGCTGTTGTCCGCGACTTCGTATGCGTGAAAATTATATTATACTAGCTGATGCCCGCAGCTTCGCCCGCATAAAATTTGTTCCCGTTTCCGCTTCCCGTGTGAACTTATTCCCGGGATAAAAGTAGCCTAAGTTACTCCTTATTACATAAGCTATCTGCCAGTTAAAGTCCCGTCCCAATCGGTCCAGCCGTTCCAGAGATTAACCGGAACAAACAGACGGACAGACCAAAATTTTGAAAATATAAATTTTGGTATGTGTACCGTATATACATTCATATGCATGCAGTAGAAAGCGGTTATTTTAATATTAAAAACAGACACTCCAATTTTATTTATTTGTAGGTATAGATAATGCCAATTTGATTGCTCTCTGCTTAGCCCCTAAGATAAGTAGCGTGATAATGTATTTGAAGACCCTACCCCTAGTTAATAATTGTGCAAAATTTGAATCAAATCTATTGAGTACTTTTCGAGATTCTTCCGGACGAAGCAAAGCAAACAGACAAAAAAAATTCTAACTATATTTTCGGCTTCGGTATCTTATGTTGAACACCCAGCGATTTTTTTAAATATTTCCAATGTACAGTTTAGACTTTTCTATCATTTTGATATATGTTTATGAACTGGTAGGGACCTAAATTCGTTTTACAACAGTCAATAATAAACAATTATTTACCTACAAATACAATGATAAAGCTAAAGAAATGCGACGAAAGTGTAGATAATTTTGGCGATAACATCCATATAAATATAAGCATTGAAGCTGGTGTCTTCAGCACACGAGTATACCTAGCAGTCTGAAGCATAAGCAGCTTACTATAACTATAAAAGTAAGTTTACTGTTTATTTAAATAACATTTGTTGTTAAAAATTATAAACCTAGTAATATTACAAATGTGAAAGTTTGTGAAGATGTTTGGATGTTTGTTACTCAAACTCTAAGGGCTGAATGGATAGGGGTGAAATTTGGTATAGGGATAGAGTATAGTCTGTAATAACACAAAGGCTTTTTGTCCCGGGAAACTAAACATATTTTCTATCTAATATTACTATATACCTACATATTTAATTGGTAAAGCTCGTGGCTAAAAAAGGTGAAATATGGGCATATAATATGCCTCTGTCTACCCCTTCGCGTATAGAGAGTGACCATATGTATGTAAGTATGTATTTAATTGGAAAAAAATATTGTAAAATGTTACTTAAAATCTGATGTATGCTTTTAAATTTCAGATGAAACCCCAATTACTATTCGCGATGCTAGCAGTTCTTGCAGTCTACGTAAACTGCGCATCTGTAGAGCTTAGTCCAGAACGCGAATATACACAAGATCTTTATTATTCTGAAGGTGTATACCCCACTGGTATCTCAGGCAGAGACTTGATCCAAGGACTTAAAAATCCTGGCGATAGAACACTGTACAGGTACCTAAAAATATTTAAATTACTTACTTTACCAATCGATGCTAAGATAAAGCTTGGGCCGGAGAACGGCCTGAATCCGTACAAATTTCTTCATTTCTATCATTAGACAATGTTATGTTTAGCCATTTCTATCCACTAAGAAACTTCCTCAGACAAGACCTATTAATAATGGTTCCTCTAAGCCGTTTGGGAGTTATAGTTGCGCGACGCACGTACGCGCGAATGGAATAAGCAAAGCTGACATAAAGAAAGATCAAAAAGCAGCCTATCGCAGTTCACTGTTGAACAGTTTCAAAGAGTTTGGCCTGACGGTACTTCTTTGGTCTTCTTGTACTTTGCCATGACATCGCCCGTTAGAGAGCAATTAAAGAAAAATTAGATATTGTGGCGTAATTTGGAAGAGGCCACGTCCAGCAATGGATTGTTATAGGTTGACCTACCGTCAGCAATGGATTGTCATAGGTTGACCTACCGTCAGCAATGGATTGTCATAGGTTGACCTACCCTCAGCAATGGATTGTCATAGGTTGACCTACCGTCAGCAATGGATTGTCATAGGTTGACCTACTCTCAGCAATGGATTGTCATAGGTTGACCTACCGTCAGCAATGGATTGTCATAGGTTGACCTACCGTCAGCAATGTATTGTCTAAGGTTGACCTACCGTCAGCAATGGATTGTCATAGGTTGACCTATTGCAATCCATTGCTGGACGTGGCCTCTCCCAAATTACGCCACAATACACGGTCCTGAGCCTTACTTATCCAGTCACTCCCTGTGACCTTCTTCAGGCCGTCGGTCCATTCAGCGGGGGTGTCCTACCCCACGTGTGCAAAGTCGCAGTCTTCACTGTAGAACTAGATTAATACTATATTAAAAAGATATTGTAACAATTTCAGAGAATACCACGTCAGGCGAGATGTCCCGAATACCGTCCATCGGCAAAACGTCTCGTTCCGTGCGCATGTTGCTACCACGAGAATCAGCTACATATCGGTGTTATCGGTCGGAGGCCCTTCAACTGTGTATACGGAAATCGTGTCTGGAGGAGTCGGATACAATTATGTCTCACTCCAACTTACGTCTGAAAGAGGCAAAGGTTACCATGTCTGGATTGAGATTTGGGGTCAGTAGATAAATAATTTTTAAGGCTTTTCGTACCTATTTTTAAACTAGAATAGTAACTAGATAAGTAAATAAAGTCGGTCTTCCAGTCCGTGTCGAGATCCTAGGTCCATGGGGTCCCAATGCACATATTTTTTTAAGAATATGAAAATGTGCTTAGTAGGTACTTAGTGTCGACTGATGACAAAGGGGCTGCCAGTTTTCTCGCTCAGCGAATAGGTATTGCTATTCAAAGATTCCCCCTTTGCTGCTAGTCTTTTGGGCACAATGCCTTTGGGGGCCGTAGGGCCTTTTTTTATGCCTCTAAGGTGGCAGACAAGCATACGGCGCACCAGAAGGACTGGCGGTTTCCGCAGCCTAAACGTTTGCAACACCAGAGGCGCCACATTCACGCTGCGGACCCTGTAAAAACCTTCTAAGACTCTTTTTTAAGAACCCTATACTGTATGCGTTTGGAAAAACCGAGACGGGAGGTCATTCCACAACCTAAGCGTGCGCGGAAGAAAGCCCCTATCGGATCTAACCGTGCTCGAACGCTCCGGACGTAGAGTGTGAGGATTTCCCTGTCTGTGGCGAGCGGTTCGATGATGAGAACGTAGCCGTATGCATCATATCAAACAATTCCTTAGAGTAGAACACTCACAAGGAGTCAAAGTCTCTCCTGTCGCGATGAGGCCACACACTACCTGAAAGTATTGGATCGTTGACAACTTCTCACGGCTCGCTTTTGCACCGAGTCAAATGGACGAAGCTGATATTCAGCAAAGGTGCCGCCCAAAGGTGACAGCAGTACTCCGTGTGCTGCCGCACTTGCGACTTATAAAAAAGCAGTGTTTGCGACGCAGTAAAGTACCGCCGCACCCTGTTGAGCACACCTAGCTTCTTGGACGCCAGCTTGGCCCTGTCCTCCAAATGACTGCGAAACTGAACGTTACTGGAGATGTCAACACCAAGGATCCCTATACTTTTAGAGATGGAAAGAGATGTGCCCTGAAATTGTGGCGCTACAGTAAATGGGGTTTTAATAGAAGTGAAAAGACACGCTTGTGTCTTGGACGGGTTGAACTGGACAAGATTTGGTCCTACCCAATCGGAAACTCTAGTCAGAGTAGCCTCGATTTCAGACACAAATCTGTTCATGACTTTCTTCCACTGCGGCCCGAGAGATACCGGGGCGGCCTGTGTAACAAGTTCCCCCCGTACTGTAGTCTGCTTAACAATGAATGCGGTCATTAGACAACATCTCATTGGTATGCAGCAGGGGACAACACTGAGCCTGGCGGTACTCCAGCGTTTATGGCCATACAGTCAGAGCAGCTGGCGACAACGTCGGCCCTGATGCTTCTGCCGGCCATAAGCTGAAAACATATCGCTGGACAACCAAGACCACGGTCCAGACCCGGTCAATTGCTTTAGAGATGTCGAGGCGCACTGCTAGAGAGAGACCGTTACTCTCGATAGCCGTCACCCAGCGGTGAGTGAGGTATACAAGAAGACCGCCCGTCGAGCGACCGTGACGGAAACCGTACTACCGGTCACCGAGCAGGTCATGTTCCTCAAGGTACCTTAGGAGCTGTGTATTAATTACACGCTCCATCACCTTAGATAAAAGGGAGGTGACGGCTATAGGCCTGTAATTGGCCGGGTCTAAAGCCTGAAAAGACGTGTAAGTACTGAACACAACTCTGGACCACACTACTTAAGTACCACCGCGGGTATGCCGACCGGCCCACTCAACGTATGAACGTCCAGGGATCGAAGCTCCCGTCATACATCCCGCTGCGTAAATTTAACTTCTGGCATGGAAGTTCTACACCACGGAATGCCCGGCGGCAAAGCACCGCCGTCGCTCATGGTCGAGTTGGAGGCAAAGAGAAAACCCAAAACGTCGGCTTTCTCCTTGGCACTCTGGGCCAAACAACCGTCGGATGTAAGTAAAGGTTAAGGTTTAAGTAAAGACCTGACTGACAGAAGTTTCCCTCGGCAGCTTTGGCAAGCGACCAGAATTCACGACTCCCTGACGGGTAGCCTGCTAGTCGTTCACCAATTCTGCCGACGAAATCGAACTTAGCCCTGACAATTGCTCTTTTGCTGGCCCTCGAGGCGGCATGTAATTTGCGTTTCACCTCAGAGATGTTAGGATCTGAATTTGCACGATTTGCACTTTCAGCATCAAAGCTTCCACCACGGTCGCTTTTTTGCTCCTACGGGGATGTAGCGGTGGTGAATGTAGCATTCCCTACCCTCCAAGATCCCCTGAGCGACTGCTACAGCACAGGAATCCAGATCCTCTGAAGCAAAACAAAACCGCCTACACGGGTACGACGTGAAGAACTCTCGCAGTTCATCCCAGTGTGCTGACTTGTGCCTCACATGTCGCTACTCCTTGGGCCGAGGTGACTCAGGCCTTGTGAGAGGCACATGCGTCCGCTAATACAGGGTCCGACGAACCAAGCGGAGTATGCACTCAAACGTTGTATCCGTCCGGACGCGTTGTCAGCAGAAGATCCAGCAATGCACTATGCTCGTTCTTCTTGTCTGGTATCCTCGTTTTTCTTTATATATATATATATATATATATATATATATATATATATACTAGCTGACCCTCGCAACTTCGTTTACGTCACATAAGGTGTACGAATGGAGGGGTACTTCTTAATGAGACTCATCAAGCAGCGTGTGAAACGGCCCTGTTTGCTTAATCATAAAAGAGCTTAAAGATTAAGTCGATTCTAAAACAATTCAGTCCACGCCTTCGGCGCGGACTGAATTATTTTACAATAGCCTTAATCATTTAGCTCTTTTATGATTAAGCCAACACGCCCGTTTAGACTCACTTTCAAAAGAAACGTTGAATTCTAGATTTACCGAAAGTTGAGATGCCCCTAATTTCTCAACTATATAACCCTCAATATTGAAAATTGTATGGAATAATGCTTAAAGTACTCCCTTTCAGACACCAAACAAATATTTGAAATCGAACCATGCAGTGAGAAATTATAGCTAAAAACCTATTTTGCCTTTCATCCCCTCTCCTGAAGGAACCGCGCAAAATATCGGGATCAAAAGTATCTAAGAACCTTCCTCGGACTAAAAGCTTACATCGTGCAAAGTATCATTCAAATCGGTTCAGTAGTTTCGGCGTGATACTTAGTCGGGATACAGACAGACAGACAGACAGACAGACATGAAAATTTTAAATTACATTTTCGGCTTCAGTATCGATTAGAGAACGCCCTACACTTAAAATTTTCAAAATATCTTCCATGTACAGACTCCCGACCCTCTACAGTTTTATTATAAGTATAGATATATATATATATATATATATATATATATATATATAAAGTACGGGCAGGTCACACGTGTACGGGCAGGTCGTTCTAGGTTTTTATAGTTGGACAGAGGAACGATCTTTTGAAACGCTCTGTTCTGGCTAAGATTCTCTTCACTGTGTATGAGTGGCATCTCTGCCCGGCACGCGTTGTTCGGGATCGGAAAGGAGAGGGTGGGATCAGGTTCTTCAGAACATTCGCCGTGATACATTCAGTAGAAGGCAGCCAAGGACGTTATGGTTCTTCGCTGCGCCAACGGTTCGAGTCCTCCCGTCACCTCAGGACAACCAATTAGGAATTCGGCTAGCATGTCTCTGCATAGCGTCAAGCGCGTCTAGTAGGTACCTCGCGGAGTCATCCCAAAGGTAAGAACAGTATTGGACGCGTGTGGGATTTAACCAGTTGAGAGAACCCATAGGTCAGCGCAAATTCATGAGCAGCTCTCCCCGCAAAGTCCAACCAGTCAACATGATGACCGTTGAAATCCCCCACAATCATTATCTCCGCGGAGGGATACTTCTTAATCACCTTGTCAATTCATTGTTGCAGGTGGTCAACAAGGCGAACTGTGTCCGTGTCACTGCTGTGGCCATCGTGATCCACGAGTGCCCATAACATAGACAGGTCCCTATCTTCGAGGCTTGTAAGACGGCGACAGCAGACATCACCCCGGACGTACCTACATACCCCGGCTTTTGGCCTGAAGTTGTAGTCAAGCTTGTAGCCAGGGTACAGTGTAGATAGTAATAATGTAAATATGTATATATGGTAAAATTATGTTTCACTGTATTTTTTTAACAATAAATGTATTTTGATTCTATTAAATAAAACAAGTGCCATGCTTAGTAACAGAGCTACTCTTTATTCTTGAACGGGCTAACGGTTCAAATTACCCCTAACAGCGAATCTGACGGAGTGGTGGTTAACATGTGGGCCTGGATCAGTTTCGCTGGACCAGAAGAGCTGTAAATTCATCCTTGAACGGGCTATCGATGCAAATTACCCCTTAAAGTAAATCTGGCAGAGTAGTGGTTAACATATAAGCCTGGATCAGTTCCGCTGGACCAGAAGGACCAAATTACCCCTAACATTTGGCTATATATGCTCACTCGGTCAATATGTAGATTTCATTCACGTAGTGTTTACCTATTTGTCTTAATTAATTTTCATATATATTTGAAATGCTAAACCCTACCAATATATTTTCTATCTCAATTTTTTTTTATGCTTTGTGGTTAATTAATATGATCCACAGACATTTATTTCTGTAACTGTATTAGTTTTATCCCCTCACTATAAAATAGATTGCAGAGGGGCTTATGGCGAGACTTGTATCTGTAGTCTGTGACTCTGTTGCATTATATTACGTCACTAGGTCACGTGGATCATCTGTTCAAAGTTTGAAATAAAACAAAAATGACAACGTCAATCGGATTGAATTTTCACAATAAACGTTTTAGAGAGGGGCAGTCGAGTGAGACCATCTCACGGCTTCTTGTTTGTTTTATAATAATAAATATTTTTTTGAATAAAATTGTATATTATTGAGTGAGTTACATGCTAAATGATACGCTTGGGCTGTGCGTCGTGAATAGAGAACCCTAAAATATCTGACTCGCACACAGAGGGTTCCGTACCCAAAAACGGCAAAAAATCACGTTTTTTGTATGGATGCCCCCTTAAACCGCCCCTTGTTTCTGATTTTAGTATTTCCATTTCAATTAGGGTTCCATTTTTTACCCTTTGGGTACGGAACCGCTGTCATAGCGGCAACAGAAATACTCTATCTGTGAAATTTTAGCTCTCTAGCTATCACGGTTCCTGAGATACAGCCTCGCGACGGACATACAGACAGACAGAAGTACAGCAAAGTCTCATGAATAGGGTCCCGTTTTTACCCTTTGGGGTTACCCTAAAAAACACCTATACTTGTCAACACTTGTCTATAAAAAGTGTTTAATTAAGAAACCCGACTGATTTGTTAACCGACTTCAAAAAAGGAGGAATCGAAAGAAACCAAATTATAGGTGTATGCTTTCTTCATATATCGGCATTTCTTTTTCTTTCGCGTCGATAAAAAATTAAATTATAAAATGCATTCGTCTAAAATTTGGGGCTCATTCCATGATCTATACCAGTGATTTTCAACCTTTGTCATGATGCGACCCCCCTGGTATGAACAAATATTTCGCGACCCCCCCCCCCCCCCCCCCCGACCTTTAATTTTTTATCTAGTATGTATGTGTATGTTACAGTTTAACAAATATTCCTTCTCTACGACGTTTTATAAAGAAAAAATAAAGGACAGTACCTTTGTATCTATGCAATTTGACAAATCCACAGATATTGCGGTTTGTGCGCAGCTTGTAGCTTTTGTGCGTTTCACGGAGCATACTATTTTGCGGAGCGCTTCTTACTAATGCTTGCATAACATGTTCATTGAAGCCACGAAAGATACACACATACATATGATTACGCCTTTTATCCCCGAAAGCTAAGGCAGAGGCGTATTATATGCCCATATTTCGCCTTTTTAGATTTTTGTCTCACGTGATAGGCCGTGAGCTGTATTGCCGTGTTGATATGGACAGGCGCAGGTTCTGACTGCCCGCTGTTAAACTTTTCAAGCCGCCCATAAAAGTCTTCAACTTGGATTCACGACTACCATTTTACTGGCAACTGGGACCAACGGCTTAACGGTCCTTCCTAACGTGCCTTGGAAACACTCGCAAATAAATGTCACGAGTTGGTCATGTGGTGATCACTCATCCATGACCAATGAACCAGCCTTAGTAAATTTAGCTTACTACAGTGGGGCCACGAGTGCTTCTGAAAGAACAGATGCCAAATACTTATTGGGTGCATTGCATTCTCCATCGCCACGCTCATGCTTGTAGTCTTTTATGTATCAAAATAACTTCGAATATTTTCGTTGACACAATCTTTTACTGTTGAAGTCGGATATGAGATAAACATCAAGGCATAATATATATGGTATGAAAATAGAGTAAGATCATAAGAAGAATTGTGTTATTACTTCTCAGTGCCAGAGACATCGCAGACCACCCTTACACTTGGAATTCAAATCTGCTAATTTGGATACTTTTTGGGTAAGGAAAGAAACAGAAACCTGGAATTGATCGCTGAGGTTTTGAAATGTTTGATTCCATTGGTCACATCGTACTTATGCGATTTGGCATTTTCATTAATTTCCCAAATAAAAAGTAAGCAAAGAAAAAGCTTAAACTTGGAAAACAATTTAATTCCAGGTGTAGCAAATACAGATTTACGATAACCAATCGATACGATAACAAAACGATAAAAAATATTAAAATAATTAAGACCCTCCCTCACCGGGAGCATTTGTTTAAGATAAATTGATTAATCAAAAACAAGCACAATCTTCGCATTAACAGGATTCTTAGGATTTTATTATATTGGTAATTTGTTCGTTTTATCATACAAATATTAATGAGTATAACCTTTTGTTAAAATTCTTTTACATAATAAATCGATCTTTTTAATTTTTATTTTTTTAACTGATGTACTTCTCTCGACCTTTGGCGACCCCCTACAGAAGTACCGCGACCCCCCTGGGGGTCGCGACCCACAGGTTGAAAAACACTGATCTATACAATTGATACCAAAAGCATACATTGGCACATATCTTGTAGATTAAATACCTACTTTTTGCTATAAGTACATTTTCGTCTAATTAGGCCGACAAAAATGATTTCATCTGCTTCTGCACCTCCTTTTTCGTCATTTTGTAACCAGGCCTCTTAAGGCTGAAGCAATTGTAAAATCAAACTATTATTTAGTTTTGTGTGTCGGATAGCATCGGGATAAGCAAAACTATACTTTAAGCCAGTGTTTTTCAACCTGTGGGTCGCGACCCCCTGGGGGGTCGCGGAGCTTCTGTAGGGGGTCGCCAAAGGTCTAACTACATCAGGTTAAAAAAATAAAAATTAATAAGACCGATTTATTAAGTAGGTAAAAGAATTTTAACAAAAGGGTTATATATACCTCATTAACATTTGTATGATAATCCGAACAAATTAACAAAATAATAAAATCCTAAGACTCATGTTAATGCGAAGATTGTGCTTGTTTTTGATTAATCAATTTCTCTTAAACAAATGCTCCCGATGAGGGAGGGCCTTAATTTTTTCAATATTTCTAGATATTTTCAATTATTTTGATATATTGACGACGACTACAAGCAAGAGCGTGGCGATGGAGAAAGCAATGCACCCAACAAGCGTTTGGCATCTGTTCTTTCATAAGCACTCGTGGCACGACTGTAGTAAGTAAAATTTACTTAAGCTGGTCATGGATGAGTGATCACCACATGACCACTTCGTGACATTTATTTGCGAGTGTTTCCAAGGCACGTTAGGAAGGTACGTTAAGCCGTTGGTCCCAGTTGCCAGTAAAATAGTAGTTGTTAATCCAAGTTGAAGCCTTTTATGGACGGCTATAAAAGTTTAACAGCGGGCAGTCACAACCTGCGCCTGTCCGTATCAACACGGCAATACAGCTCACGATCTATCACGTGAGACAAAAATCTATAAAGGTGAAATGTAGGCATATAATACGCCTCTGCCTATGCTTTCGGCGATAAAAGGCGTGATCAAATGTATGTATGTATCTTTCGTGGCTTCAAGGAACATGCTAGGCAAGCATTAGTAAGAAGCGCTCCGCAAAATAGTATTTCTTCCATAAAGTTTTCACTGGATACAAAACGCACAAAAGCTACAAACTGCGCACAAACCGCAATATCCGTGGATTTGTCAAATTGCAAAGATACAAAGGTACTTTCCTTTATTTTTTCTTTATAAAACGTCGTATAGAAGGAATATTTGCACTGTAACATACACATACATACACGATAAAAAATTTAAGATTCGGGGGGGGGGGGGGGGTCGCGAAATATTTATTCATGCCAGGGGGGTCGCGTCATGAAAAAGGTTGAAAATCACTGCTTTAAACAATGATTGACTTTTTGTAAAGTGTTTACTTAAGGGGGTGTGGGTGCACATATTTAAATAGCTATTATTAATATGTATAGAAGCGCTCGTGGCCCTGCGGACTCAGTGTTCTGTAAACGATCACTGCAGTAAGCAACTTTCACTATGGACAATCCTTTTTTTTTAACGTGAGGGAAAATCCTCATGGATGCTATGCCGGACTCCTACCGACTAAAAAACCTCACGTTACGCTCAACAGCCTATGCCTAGGTAAGCCCTCGGAAGGATGTCCCAGGACTCCCAACAGACCCACGGCCACCACCGCGGCCTCGCCTAGGGGGTGGTTCGGGTGCTATCCCGCGTCTTTGGGTTGTTACGGGTGTGATCCCGCTTCTAAGAGGGGGCGTGCGTGAATTCCTCACGTCACGCTGCCGTCATGGGCCTGCTTCTGTAAGGACGGTAAGCGACCCTCTCACCGTCCTCAGACCCCCGGTCATGGAGGCCGATAGTCTTCGGCGAAGACACGTCGGCGGCCCCCAAGCCGCCAACTGCGGAAATTGGGTGGGAGAGTTCTCTCCCGTTCCTGCCCAGCCTTCTCTATCACGAGCATGACCTGCTCGCAGAAAGAGGCGACGCAGACCAGACCCACCACGAGGACCTGGAGCTGTTGCACCCACGCCATGCACTCCACCAGCATGTAGAGCGCTGTGCTATCGCTGCGGTCCTCGCAGTGCTGACACTCGGCCGTGGTTTCCCGGTGTCTTCGCCACAGATACCTACCGAAGCTACCGTGCCCGGTAAGCATCTGTGACAACCGGTAGGAGGGAGCACCGTGTCTCCTCTCCGGTCTGACGGCCGCGATTGTGGCGAATCCCCCCTTTGGTTGCTCAAGTCGCACCTTCCATGTCTACACGGTTACCTGGTGGAGCAGGGGACGCTGGGCCTCGATTTCTCGAGACGCAGGTCTTTGACCCCGATCCAGCGCCTCCTTGCGCCATCTAAACAGTGACACAAGGCTAAACAGTGACGCAAGGCTAAGCAGTGACGCAAAGTAAACAGTGACGCAAGGTTAAACAGTGACGCAAGGCGCGTGACCATCCTTGTGACCACTTTTTGACATATATTTGCGAGCGTTTTCGTGCTTCGGAAAGCACTTAAGTCCCGGTTGCCTTTAAAAATGGCAATCATTAAGTCAAGTTGAAGTCCTTTTTAGGTGGATTGAAAAAATTTCAACAGCAGGCAGTCACAACCTGCGCCTGCCCATATCAACACAGCGATACGGCTCACCACCTATTACGTCGGACAATTTCTAAAAAAGGTGAAATGTGGGCATATGCCTTTACCTACCCCTTCGGGAATGAAAGGTGTAACCATATATATTTATGAACTAATGTCTACCAAATTCACGAGCAATTGCGCCGCGCGTTGGAATCTTAAAACATCAAAGGCCGCCGCCGCCCGTCAGCCCACTGGCCCTTAAGGCAGAAGGAACACAAGAGGTTGCTGTTTGTCGGCGTCTTAAAGAGGTGTCATGTGTTTGATTTATATTTATTTATATTAGGGATCTTGCTAGCATTTTGGTAACTGTAAAATTATAACTCAGTTACTTTTAAGACGTCGAAATGTGCATTTGGTCGTGAGTACTATTTAAACTTCTAATATTTAACATATCTTACCTACTTTCTTACTAATATTATAAATTAGCTGATGCGCGCGACTTCGCCCGCGTGAAATTTGGTTACCGTTCCCGCTTTTCGTCGGAACATTTTCCCGGGATAAAAAGTAGCCTAGGTGTTATTCCAGACTATAGTCTATCCCTGTACCAAATTTCAGCCAGATCCATTCAGCCGTTAGAGCGCGATTGAGTAACAAACATCCAAACATCTTCAAAAACTTTCACATTTATAATATTAGTAGAATGCGAAAGTTTGTGAGAGTGGATGTTTGTTATTCTTTCACGGTCAAACCGCTGATCGGATCGAGCTGAAATTTGGTACAGAGATACATTATAGTCTGGAATAACACATAGGCTTTTTATCCCGGGAATAAGTGCCCACGGGAAGTGGGAACGGGAACAAATTTTACGCGCGCAAAGCTGCGGGCATGAACTAGTATTATATAATATTGTATCTATTATTTTAGTATACATAACTTATCTATATCTATACTATTATTATAAAGAGGAAATTTATATTAGTATTTTTGTGTGTATTTATGTAACGAATAAATTCAAAAACTGCTGTGCCAATTTCAAAAATTCTTTCACCATTGTAAAGCTACATTCACCCTGAGTAAAATTATTCTCATATTCCCACGGGAACGGGAACTACGCGGGTGAAACCAAGTGACGTCCACTAGTAATGCTATCTATATTTTGATGATTTATTTCTCAAAATCTTTATTGAAATGGGTACCTACCTATAGATAAAAAGTTGTGGGTTTGATGCCGGTTCGACTTCGTATTGGTAAGACCACAGATTAATTATAATATACTAGGGGACGTCACGCGGTTTCACCCGCGTAGTTCCCGTTCCCGTGGGAATACAATATTTTTTCTTCCATAAGAACCTTCTCCTGACAATACCTTACACAACAAAATAAGAATTAGTGAAATCTATCCACCTGTTCTGAAGTTATGCGCTTACCAACATATTTTGCGATTCATTTTTATATATATAAGATTTTTATATATATGTAATACCTTAATGACTTGTTTATCTATACATAATAATAATAATATAGTCATATAGTTACGCCTTTTGTCCCGAAAGGTTAGACTGAGTTAGACAGAGACAAAGTACCTATTCACCAACATTTCGCCTTTAATTTTTGCTCCACTTATTAAGTGGAATCGAACAAGCACCCCGATAGTGTAAACTAAACACTCTTATTAATTTTTAGCGTACCGTACCCAAAGGTAAAAACAGGACCATATTCGTGACCCTATTCTACGCTGTCCGTCTGTCTGTCTGTCTGTCGGTCGCGACGCTGTATCTCAGGAACCATGATCACACAACACAGCTCAAATTTTCACAGATGATGTATTTCTGTTGTCGCTATAACAAAAAAATCTAAAATTTTATAATAATTAAGGGGTGCATCGATATAACAAACGTGTTTGTTTTTGGTTTTTCGGTACGGAACCCTCCGTTTGCGAGTCCGACTCGCACTTGGGCGGTTTTCACTTGACATGTTATTGACAACTGGAAATGTGCATTTCTTTATTTTCTCGATGACAGCTCCTGTGGAAACTTGAACCAGCGTCTTTTTTTACATTATGTATGCATTATTTTTAACCGACTTCAAAAAAGGAGGAGGTTCTCAATTCGTCTGTATGTATTTTTTTTATGTATGTTAAGCGATAATTCCTTGAATGAATTGGGATTACTTCTGAGGTGGTCCCATTTTCACCAGGTCAGGATCTGATGAAGGGATCCAGGAGAAAACGAGGGCAACCACCGAAAACTGTAGGGACAACTAGTGCGCTTGTTAACTTTTTAATTAAGTGCTTTAATGTCTTACACTTTAATGAAGGTCTGGCGTCGATCTGATGATAGAGTCAAAAGACAGTCAAGGGCATTCCTAAATAATTTACAGCAGGTGTCTTGTGTTTGGGCTTCATTGATTTGTATTGATGAGAACTTTACACCGAGATTGATAGATCCAACTTAAAAAAAAAAAGAAAGGACTCAATGTTTTATGTATGTTTACCGATATTTCCGTCAATTATAGACGGATTTCAATTTTTTTTGTTGAATAGGGTTTACTTCTGAGGTGGTCCCATTTTAACCAGGTTAGGATCTGATGATGGAATCCTGGAGAAATCGAGGGCAACCACCGAAAATTATAGGGACAACTAGTGCGTTTGTTAACTTTTTAATTCAGTGCTTTAATGTACTAGGTACCATTAATGAAGGTCTGGAGTCGATCTGATGATGGAACCAAAAGAGATTCGAGGGAATTCCTTAACGATTTATAGCAGCTACCTTGTGTTGGGGCTTGATTAATTTGTATTGATGAGAATTGAGAACTTTCACCTAGATAGATATAAGTATATTTCGGTTCACCCGTCACTTAAAATAATGAAAAAAAAATTTTCAATAAAAAATACAACCGACTTCAAAGAAATCCTGAAAAATAAAATTTACTTAGCACAAACAAAGTAATATGTATTTGATTTATCAGATTTTATTCAATATAATATTGAAGTTGGTGCCATGAATAATACCTCCCTAAACCTATGAATTTACTTGGCGCCGACTTCAATATGATATTGAATAAAATCTGATAAATCAAAATACATATTACTTTGTTTGTGCTAAGTAAATTTTATTTTTCAGGATTTCTTTGAAGTCGGTTGTATTTTTTATTGAAAATTTTTTTATAAAAATATGACGTTTACGCACGTACAAGGTTATATTAGACTCTGAGAAACTGATAGGGATTGAGCTATCGATAAACATAACACGATATGTAACTGATTCGATATTTTTTTACTAAGTGAAAAAGAAACTAAAACCGGATATTTTTATACAAAGGAGATCATTCACGTTTCATACATTTTTGGGCCAATTCTGAAAGTGCCGGCCAGAAAAAATAAATGTAATATTCGCATAGAACACACAATTTCTAGCAAAAAATACTACTACATTAACCCTGTGCGTGCTATGGTTTTGTTGTTACATGCTTTTAAAACACGAGAAAAATGTTATTTTGATGATGTATTTTGATACATTTTATCACTTGAATAATGATTTGTTTTTACGTTATTCTATTGTAATATGAAATAATTATCATTTTACTAATTATCTACGTACCTACGCACAAACAAAACGTACCTAACGACGCACAACAAGTCAAAACTTGTTTCAAAAAACTTAGACAAAGGTGCCGAGCGCGCAGCCCTCCAGGCTCAAGCGACAGGTACCTAGCAAATCACCCCGCCACCTCCCGACGCCTGATGGGTGCGATGGGGCTCTACCACCAACCCCGGGGTCCAAGCCAGCCTCACCTGCGAGTGGTGAACCTGCTGATAAGCGGACGAGGTCATGGCGCACAGAAAAGGAAAATTCGAAACTGAACCCTGTACCAACCCGTCTGGCCAGCGTGATACAGTAAGGTCAAATATCCTCCTATGATACACACAACAAAACAACGGCCCCTAGTTCCCGGCACTCCCGCTGTTCCCGATCACGGCAGCGGTCGGAGAGACGGCGGGAGGGGGGGGGGGGGTGCTAAGAATCTCCGAGTTACGGGAGGCTGCCGTACAAAACTGACCCTGGCTACGTTTAATGGAACTACTCTGCGCCTGGACGAGCGGCTCACCGAACTCGAGGTAGTACTAGGTGGTATTAACTGGCACATGCAGTATTGTGTGAGGTCCGAAGAAAGGGGGAGGACACACTAACCCTTGCATCAGGCGACCTGTTTTACTTTCGGGAAGGTGACGGAAGATATTCTTCTTCAAGGTGGATTGGCTTTATGGTGAAAAAGGACCACGTTAGCAGCTTTGTGGAGATCAGCAGTGTTTCGCCTCGGGTAGCGTACTTAATACTGAGACTCACCAACAGGTACACCCTGAAGGTGATACAAGTGTACGCTCCGACCTCGAAAAGCACTGTCGAGGCAGTTGAGACCGTGTACGAGGACATAGCAAAGCACTACATAGTACTGCCAAGACTCACTACAGCGTTGTGATGGGGGACTTCAATGCCAAAGTGGGAGTACAAGAATGCGGCGAAACGAAGATCAGCCCCTTTGGTGTAGGGCGCAGAAATGACCGGGGCCATATGCTTGTCAGTTTTCTTGAGTCTCAGGGGCTCTTCTTGATAAACTCTTTCTTTAAGAAGAAGCCCCACAGAAAATGGACTTGGCGATGCCCCGACAAGGTCACAAGGAAAGAGATAGACTTCATCATGACGGACAGGATGTCTATATTTAGAGATGTCTCTGTGGTTAACAGGTTTAATACCGGTGGTGATCACCGACTTGTACGAGCATCTCTGAATTTGGACTTCCTAGCTGAAAGGGCCCGTATGATGAAGCCTACTCTCCGACCTACCGCGCTCCAGTTAGCCTCAGGAGCTGAGAGGTTCCAGTTAGAACTTCAAAATCGTTTTGATCTGCTGGAAACCACTGGTAATATTCACGATAAGGCCGACAATGTGGTCAGGACGCTACAGCAAGTGTCCCGAAGGTTTTTGTCCGGAAAAAGCAATAACAGGTGCTCTTAGCTCTCGCCCGAGACTCTCGAACTTATGAGAATAAGACGAGAAACGCCATCTACGCACTCGTCTTCGTCAGACCAGCGGGATTGAAATCTCAGAATCCGAAAGCTGATACGACGCGACCTTAGACGCTATAACACTAGCATCGTCGAGGCAGCGATCGAGCAGAACAAGGGTACCAAAGTATTTGCCCAACAGCTTGGAAGACCCCGTCTGATAAAACTGAAGACAGCGGATGGCAGAACTGTGACCTCCAGGTTCGAGATTCTCGAGGAAATTAAGAGCTTTTACAGAGACCTATATGCATCACGGACAAAAAGGCCGACGAGTAGGACCCTACTGATTGTGACCACCGAGTCCCACTATCGCGCCACTATAGCGAGGACATTCCGGACATCGATCAGGGCGAGGTGAGGGCGGCTCTCGGGCAACTTAAAAACAACAAGTCCCCTGGGGAGGACGGAATTACAACTGAAAAGGTGATAAGACCTTGCTGAGGAATTACAGACCCATCTCACTCCTGAGCCATGTTTAGAAGTTGTACTTGAGAGTAGTTATAAACCGCCTCGCCGGAAGGCTCGATGAGTTTCAGCCAAAGGAGCAAGCCGGATTTCGAAAAGGCTTCAGAACCGTGGACCACATCCATACTGTACGGCAGATTGTACAGAAAACAAACGAGTACAATCAGCCGCTGTGTATGGCTTTTGTGGACTACGAGAAGGCCTTTGAATCTATCGAAATAAAATACTCTTTATCTTTATTTTACATGCTCCTTTATGTAGGAACGAGAAATCAAAATTGGACATAAAATATGCCTCTGCCTCATCCTTCGGAGAAACAGGTATAATTATATTATGTGTGCTTATATGTGTGCTAAAAGACATAATTAATAAAATAAATCACTATTCAACTGCTCATATCAATTAGAATGACACCTTTGAAATAACATTTTTCACGAATTTTAAAAGCATGTAACAAAAAAACCATAGCACGCACAGGGTTAATGTAGTAGTATTTTTTGCTAGAAATTATGTGTTCTATGCGAATATCACATTTTCTTTTTCTGGCCGGCACTTTCAGTTTTTGGTCCAAAATGAATGATGTCCTTTACAAACTAATAATATATGGTTCAAAATACAATAAAGATATGCGATCGATATCATTACTTATTTGGTCACAACACTACAACTATCAAATTAGAACTGTCGCGTCGTCAAGAAAATAAAGAAATGGAAATTGTATAATTTAGTTGCCGGTCGATTTACACTTATAAGCATGACGCATCTTGGCTAAGTTGCAATACCTTACACATTGTTTTTTAACTATTACAGATTAGTTTGTTGCGTGAGATATAAACGCCGCGCGTCGTCAGCGTCGGTGGAGTCGGTGAAGCTAGAGAAGTCGGTGGCGTCGGCGAAGCTAGAGAAGTCGGTGGCGTCGGCGATGTCAGCGATGTCGGTGGCGTCGGCGAAGCTAGAGAAGTCGGTGGCGTCGGAGATATCAGCGATGTCGGTGGCGTCGGCGAAGCTAGAGAAGTCGGTGGCGTCGGCGATGTTAGCGATGTCGGTGGCGGCGGTGAAGCTTGAGAAGTCGGTGGCGTCGGAGATATCAGCGATGTCGGTGGCGTCGGCGAAGCTAGAGAAGCCGGTGGCGTCGGCGATGTCAGCGATGTCGGTGGCTCCGCCGAAGCCAGCGGAGTCCGTGCAGTCGGCAACAAAATCACCTACCTAAATCTTACTAATAAGTAGTTAATATTTGTTTAAGTTTATCCATACTAATATTATAAAGCTGAAGAGTTTGTTTGTTTGTTTGTTTGTTTGTTTGTTTGTTTGTTTGTTTGAACGCTAGGATCTCAGGAACTACTGGTTCCATACTAATATTATAAAGCTGAAGAGTTTGTTTGTTTGTTTGTTTGTTTGTTTGTTTGTTTGTTTGTTTGAACGCTAGGATCTCAGGAACTACTGGTTGGATTTCAAAAATTCTTTTACAGTTTGATAGTCCATTTATCGAGGATGGCTATAGGCTATATAACATCACGCTAAGACGAATAGGAGCGGAGCAGCAATCAATAATGTTTTGAAAACGGGGAATATTTTTTACCGTCTGAGAGTTTCCGAGGCGTACGCTGCGTAAATGGTTACAGTTAGGTAAAAATTGTTTATGACAAAATTGTTCCTCTTAAAAAGTTCTAAAAGAAAGTCCGCGACAGCATATGTCTATCTTTTAAGCTTCGCTCACAATAACCTAATTTGTCTATTTCTTAAGGTTCGCTCACGATATAATGAAACTGAAGAGTTTGTTTGTGCTAGGATCTCAGAAACTACTGGTTGCATTTCAAAAATTATTTTGCAGTTTAATAGTCCGTTTATTGAGGCTGGCTAATGGCGATATAACATCACGCTAAGACGAATAGGAGCGGAGCAGTCATGAATAATGTTTCGAGAACGGGGATTATTTCTTTCTTTTGAGAGCTTCAATAAACGGAACGAATTACAAAATCGTTCCTCTTGAAAAGTTATACAAAAAAGTCCGTCACCGCATATGCCTATCTTTTGAGGTTCTCTTACAATAACTCTCTTATTACGGGAGTAAACTTGATTTGCAGTGGCAGCCAGTCAACTGAACGATAAAAACCGGCCAAGTGCGAGTCGGACTCACACACGATGAGTTCCATACCGAAAAACGGATGGGTGGAAGTAAAAGCGACGGGAAACATTATATCACTTTAACACCTCTTTCCTTCTCACTCTCATGTGACGCAAACGAAGATATGCGGTTCAGTTCCGACGCGACGGGAATACGCGCGACGAGGGTAAATGTAACGAGAAACATTATAATACGCGAAATATTAATACCATACCTCTCTCTTTCTCACTCTCATGTGACGCAGACGAAGTTGCGCGGGTCAGCTAGTTAAGAATAAACTTAAACAAATATTAACTCGTAAATGTTTCTACTCAGTAGATGATTACCTGAAGAACAACTTTGAAATGGATTGAGTGGAGTGCGTTATGTCTATATTTGTTGCACCATATTAATTATTGTATTTGTTATGACAATCCAGTAACTGAATTTGAATATTTTTTGTTATCACATTTTAAACGTTGACATTAATAATCTAACAATTTCAATTTGACATGATATTTTCAATTGTTGACATTTACTCGTATTACTGACATCTTAAAATATGTTATTTGACTAAATTATTTTTCATGAATGTGGGGTCGAGCAGTACGGTGGTGTGCTTTTGAGATAGGTTCAGTGGTATTGTGAAGACTGAGGTTATATATGGCTCCATAGTATCAATACTTACCTATTATTTACCTAATTTCAATGTACTATATTATCGGATTTAATGTACCTATTTAAATTTAAATTAAATATGTTGTAATAATAATAATGTGTAAGCCGCTGGCAGATTTGGAGAACTATGTGTCACTATATTTATAAGATCTATGTACTTACCCATTTCACACAAATAAATATAAATCTATACTAATATTATAAAGAAGTAAAGTTTGTGTGTTTGTTAAATTGTAAGGGGTAATCTCGGGATCTACTGAACCGATTTAAAAAATTCTTTCACCAATAGAAAGCTACGTTATTGTGGAGTGTCATAGGCTATAAAGCATCACGCTACAACGAATAGGAGCGGAGCAGTAATAGTAAATGTTTCAAAAACGGGGGGAAAGTTATTCCTTTTGTCTCACGTAGTATTGAATATTAATGACGAGACGCTACGGGAGTAAACGCAACGCGACGGGAGTAAATGCGACGGGAACAGGTAATACTCTCTCTTATGTGGCGCAAACGAAGTTGCGCGGGTCAGCTAGTAAATAATATTATAAAATGCAAAAGTTTGTGAGTGAGATGTGTGGATGTTTGTTACTCTTTTACGCTCGAACGGATGAACAGATCTGGCTGAAATTTGGTACATTATAGTCTGGAACTCAACTAATAGAAGTCTGGAATAACACATAGGCTACATTTTATCCCGGGAATAAGTTCCTACGGGAAGCGGGAACGGAGTTTTATCGTGTGTAAATTCCTTATGGATGCTATGTCGAACTCTTTTTTATTTATAATATTCTTCCACTATCTTAACAGGGACTACTCCAAAACGATAATGGACTTATATTTAACAAAATTATACAATTCGTTAATAAAATGAATTTAAAACTAAATACACCCAAACAAAAAAATTGGTAAAAATATGAGAAACCGACTACAATCCCAGGATAATCAGCCATTATTATGACAGTTCTCATTGTCTCTTTTTAGTGGCGGATTTATGTTTTTAGGGTTTCGTAGCCAAATGGCAAAAACGGAACCGTTATAGATTCGTCATGTCTGTCTGTCTGTCCGTCTGTTTGTCCGTCCGTGTGTCACAGCCACTTTTCTCCGAAACTATAAGGCCTATGATATTAAAACTTGGTAACTAGATGTATTCTGTGGACCGCATTAAGATTCTTATGTAAAACTAGACAAAATGCAGTAAATTTTGGGGGTCCCCATACTCAGAACTGAAACTCAAAATTTCTTTTTTCCTCAAAACCATACGTGTAGGGTATCTATAGATAGGTCTTCAAAAATGCTATTGAGGTATCTAACATCATATTTTTCTAAACTGAATAGTTTGCCCAAGAGACACTTCCAAAGTAGAAAAATGTGTCCCCCCCCCCCCCCCCTCTAACTTCTAAACTAAGAGAATGATAAATCTAAAAAGAAGATATTTATGATGTAAGTACATTGCCATAAAAAGTTAAATTAAAAATTTAAAAAACCCCCGACTCACAAAAAAAGAACAATAAAAAAACCTGTGAAAAGTAAAAAAATAACTATTATATTGTGACCTATCTACCCTAAGTATTGAACCTTTATTATTATTATAGGTAGCTATATTATTGACGTATTCATATTGTTAACTAACAGTTGGTCTCGTCGGGGGGTCCGCTCTATACCTAAATAGATACAGACGTACGATTAGGTTATGATTAGGTGAGCGGTCCCCGACGAGACAAACTGTTAGTTAACAATATGAATACGTAAATAATATATACAATATAATAGTTATTTTTTTACTTTTTACAGGTTTTTTTATTGTTCTTTTTTGTGAGTCGGGGGTTTTTTAAATTTTTAATTTAATTTTTTATTTCATGCTTTTTATAGGAGCTTTTTAATATCAACATACGTATAGTCTATCAACAATTATTCAGAACTAATGCGAATTGCGCGGAGTGTGGTTACAGAATTAGAAATACATTCCACTCTTCATATCTTTCGAATGGCTAAACCGATTTTCATAAAACTTGCGGTAACGTGATGTATAAGTTATGACCTTTCATTTGATACCCAACACGGGTATATTTGAACAAATTTAATTTTTCATCCCCACTTTCACCCCTCATATCTTTGAAATGGCTTAACCGATTTTTATAAAACATAGCTAAGAACACTCTCCCCTAACCCATCTTTCAAATAAAAGAAACAGAATCAAAATCGGTTCATCCGTTTGGGAGCTACGATGCCACAGACAGACTTACACACACACACACACACACACACACACACACACACACACACATCCGGGTTTCCGTCGGGGGTTAAAAACTACCAACGAAAATTGGTTTGAACGAGATAAAGCTGGTAGTTTTTTTTTAATACGTCATAAACCGCAATTTTCGGTTACAAAAATCACTACCACTGCGAACGTGTTAAAACATCAATCAAAGTTACAACGAACTATAAGAACTTTTATATTATGTTACTTGCTGCTACGAAACCCTTCATGGGCGAGTCCAACTCGCACTTGGCCGGTTTATTTTAGTTTCTGTTCTTCTGTCTCTCCTTGTGGTAGTCGTGGTCCAGTGGTTAGAATACCTGACTACGGATTCAGAGGACGTGGATTCGATTCCCACTCAGGACAAATCTCTCTGTGTGTTGAGCATATTGATTTGTTCTGTGTCGCGGTGTAATTTATCTATACTAAAAATTAAATTATAAAGAGAAAAGATTTGTTTGTTTGTTTGTAACGAATAGGCTCCGGAACTACTGGACCGATTTGAAAAATTCTTTCACTGTTGGAAAGCTACACTATTTGCGGTGAACATGGGCTATATTTTATTCCCGTATTCCCGCGAAAACGGGAACTACGCGGGTGAAACCGCGTGTCGTCCGCTAGTCTATAATATGTACCTACGTATTTAGAAAAAAAGTGTGTGCGTGTAACCTTTACGCGCGATTGAAGTAAAACTTCTTTGCCATTGACGGCATTATATCACTGAAATGATTAAATAATTTTACTTTCTAAACTTGTTACTTTTAAAATACAGCATCTGTCGTTGTACCGAAACGCGTTGTTGATTGAAGTCGAGAACATAGATTTAGAATTTTTCGCTAGGTACTCGCAAGTCGAGAAGTATTCATAGATAGATCGAATTCATACATATTACAAATTACAAGTACTTCTATCAAATCGATACATATTACTGTCAAGTCCGGTGGATACCATGTTTGTCACAATCACAATCTTTGGTTAGTTCATTATGGCACTAGCAGGGATACCTACATCATTTTGTAAGATAATTAATAAATAAATATTATGTGGACAGTAGTTGACTGTACATAGGTATTTTCCTACATATTACTTCTTGACAGTAATTAATGATGTTATAAGCCTATGCGTATAGGTACCTAAAATATATTAAATAATAAACTATTTTGGCAGAAAAATGTAATGATTTTAGAAATCATAAATATATAGTTTAATTATATAGATAGTATATGATATGATATGTACTAGTATTTGCTAACATAATCTCAAAAAATCAAAATGCTTTATCTTTATTTATTTGATTATTGTTTTATCTTCATTTATTTTTTATTGTTGAATTTTTATCCACTTTGCTATTCACAATTGATCCGTTTGAAAATATTGGAAATAACTAATCCCAATTGATTAAGCGTTACTTCCGTCAGAAAAAAAATCTGAGTTACTCCCTACTCGCGCCTAAAGAAGTTTTACTGCTCAAATATAAGTATGTCTATCAGTCGTCTAGCTCTAGAATTCTTGATCATATAGCACAAGCTTAATAAGCTTAATTTGGGCTAGAAGGTGTTGTGTGAAAATGTCCACAGATATAATAGGCGCCTACGTTTAGTCATTGGTATTGTGTTGATGAACATATTGCCGTGTTGAAATTGGCAGGCGCTGCTTGTTGGCTTCCAGTTATTGTAATTTTGCAACAACTTGGTTAATAAATGCCAATGTTACTGGCAATCTTCTATCAATATAGCAACGGCTACGTTCTATCATCGCACCACTCGCCACAGACCGGGTGTTCATCCTCACACGTTGGGAGAATGGTTGAGCACGGTAAGATCCGATAGAGGCGTTCTTCCGCGCACGTTTGGATTAGGAATGAGCTCCCTGCCTCGGTTTTCCCAAACGCCTATCGTATGGGGTTCTTCAAAAGCCGTTGTAGAAGGTTTTAACAGGGTTGCCAACCCTGGCGCGAGTATAGCGCCTCTGGTGTTGCAAACGTCCATAGCATAGGCTACGGTAAACCACCCATTTGGTGGACATTTGGCTTGTTTGCCATCTTAGTGGTATAAAAAACAGGGCCAATGTGAATCGGATTCGCGCACGGAGGGTTCCGTACAAAAAAAAACGGTAAAATTCACGTTTGTTGTATGAGAGTTCACTTTAAGTATTACTATTTTTCTGATTTTATTTGTATTTGTTGTTATAGTAGCGGTAACAAAAACACGATCTGTGAAAATTTCAACACTCTAACTATCACCGTTCATGAGATACAGCCTCGTGGCGGACAGACAGAGAGACAGACAGACAGACGGACAGCAAAGTCTCAGAAATAGGTTTTCGTTTTTTCTAAAAGACTCTTTTGCTACGGGACCCTAAAAATGAAGGGGGCTTCTATACCTGAGTTCTATACATCAAACGAGATTGTTCGCCGTTTTTTAGGGTTTCGTAGCCAAATGGCAAAAACGGAACCCTTATAGATTCGTCATGTCTGTCTGTCTGTCCGTCTGTCTGTCCGTCCGTGTGTCACAGCCACTTTTCTCCGAAACTATAAGGCCTATGCTATTGAAACTTGGTAACTAGATGTATTCTGTGAACCGCATTAAGTTTCTTATATAAAACTAGAAAAAAGCAGTAAATTTTGGGGGTCCCCATACTCAGAACTGAAACTCAAAATTTTTTTTTTCATCAAATCCATACGTGTGGGGTATCTATAGATAGGTTTTTAAAAATGCTATTGAGGTTCTTAAAATCATTTTTTTCTTAAGTGAATAGTTTGCGCAAGAGACACTTCCAAAGTGGAAAAATGACTGTCCCCCCCCCCCCCCCCTCTAACTTCTAAACTAAGAGAACGATAAATCTAAAAAAAATATATGATGTACATTGCCATAAAAACTAACCAACGAAAATTAGTTCGAACGAGATAGAGCTGGTAGTTTTTTTTTTAATATGTCATAAACAGCAATTTTTGTTTAGAAAAATCACTACCACTGCGAACGTGTTAAAACATCAATCAAAGTTACAACGAACTATAAGAACTTTTATATTATGTTACTTGCTGCTACGAAACCCTTCATGGGCGAGTCCAACTCGCACTTGGCCGGTTTTTTTTTTATAACGGGCCCTCCGTGGTGCGCGGGTTCGACTCGCACCTGGCCAGATTTTTTGTTTTCATACATTTTAGGGTGTAATTTGTATTTAATATTCGGCTTTTAGTCTCCGTACTTCTTTAATGCTCCTCTATAAACAAATTAAATTTTAAAATGTTTCCTTTTCATTTATTTAGACAACCAATAGTTTCATTCAAACATTGTCAATGATTGCTGCTGCCTGGCCTACAGTCATAAATTCCTTTCTGCCATCTTGAATTGACAAATATTGACAATCAAGAAATTGGTTCTTCTATTACCTGTGTCTATATTCACTCCGTCTCATAGCCCCTCTCGCTCCAACGTATGCCTATTTGTATACAGTTGTCTTTTTTACGCACACGTTGCCGTTCCGCTGCGCATGCGTGGTACGCCGACTCCGCACTTCACGTTAATAAAATGTGTCAATGGCCGTTCAGTCTGGTGATCAATTTCACATTGAACGCCATTGTCCATTGAATTGAGCGACTGCGTCACGTTGTTAATAACCGTCAATGTCGGATAATTGACGCCTTGTGCATTGTATTGACGCCAAGTAAATTGATAAACAGTTTTAAATATGACTTCCGACTCTGATAGTGATGTGAATTCAAACCAAAACATAACCTATTATGAAATCAGTGAACGGGACTTTGTTCAAAGGCTAATAGACCTTTATCGTGAAAATCCAATACTATGGGACACTACACACGAAGACTATACGAATAAATACAGAAGAGCTCCCGTAATGAAAAAAATTTGCGAAGAATTACAAGCATTCAAACCGGACTATACAGTTGAAAATTTGAAGAAAAAGTTAAATATTTTGAGAACTAATTATAATAAAGAGAGAAAAAAGATTGAAATTCAGAAGGCTGCTTCACCTGATGAAGAAGCTCGGCCTCGAACTTGTCTATGGTATTACCCTGAGTTGAAGTTTTTAAGCGGGGAAGAAGTGCCGCCAAGAAAAACATCACCAAATGACGGTTCTTTTGTTGTGAGTAGCTTGAATTTCATGTCTTTATAACTGTACCTACTACATACTACATTGAAAAAATATCTTTCGTGTAGGAAAAGCGACAGCTAAAATATGCTATGTACAAAATCTTACAAAAACAATAACCTTAAACTGAACTTATATTTTGGTAACTGGTAACATTGTCAAAACATAATACTTAAAGGTGCGGTTCCACTTAGGCAGAGCGGAGAGGAGCTGTGCCGCAATTCACCAATCACGGTGCGGAGCGGAGAAGAAATGTGGATTTTAAGCCATGTGATTGGTGAATTGCGGCACATCGTTATCTGTGTTTATATTGCAGTAAATTCGCCCCTGATGAGTGCCAGCTTATGACATTTTACCCCGTATTAGTGGAGATTATATTATGATAAAACCGTTAGCACTAAGAGTTATTTTATTTAATGTAAATAAATATCCATGAGTCAATATACTTAATTAACACGTGGTTCTGTTACTATATTATTGTTCTTAAGTTTCATATTATGGATATTTAAAAAACGCACTTATTCCCATGACCAAGGGAGGGTGAAGGCGTGGTTGCCATCAATAGTCATAATATTACGGGGAATGCAGAAAACAGGTAGAAGTGACAAAAAGAAATGCGCTCGAGTGAACCTAAAATACTTACTCGATTGGCGTATAGGTGCGCGCGAAAGAATTGCTATTAGATTCAAATTAACATTTTGACACTGACCTGACTGTTCTTGATAAGAGTTGCCAACTTTATTTCAAACCTTTTCTGGCATGGGTACTAAAAATTCTTAGACAATTTATACTTATTTCGCCCATTATAGGAGAAAGTGGACATTTTGCAAATTTTGTCAACATAATTTATGTTGCCACCTGTCGTAACTAGCTAAGTGTTCGATGATAAGTTTAAATGCTATATAATAATTTCTATTTCCAGCGTACCATATCTACGACGACGCCTAGAAAGATGTTCCAAAAACTAAAGAGGAAGAAAATAAGCATCATCAGCGAGTCAAATGCAGCTTCGCCAATGATCAAGCAATCTGAAAATGAGGAGGAGCTGCTTCTAGCTAAGTGTTGGGCTATGAAACTTAGAAAGCTATCTCGAGATCAGAGACTTTTCGCAGAAAAGATCGTTAACGATACACTATTTGAAGCAGAATTAGGCGCGTTAACTCGGCATGGAGTTACCTTTAACACAGAAACCACAGTTTGGACTCAATACGAAAATGAAGAACATTCGGGGCCTGAAACCGAATATAAGTCGGGGTCACCATAGTGTTACATTAATTGTAATAGATAGATTTGTTTTAAGTATATTTTTTAAGATTCTGTACACGGGAGAATTATTTTTCTACCGTGATTCGGTAGCAAGTGGGTAAATGAGGTCCCTTTTTACCCACTCGGTACCGAGTCATGTTACTGAGACTTCGCTGTCCGTCTGTCTGTCACGACGCTATATCTAAGGAACCGAAATGTCTAGTCGGCCTAAATTTTCACCGATGATGTGTATTTCAAGTATTTGTCAAATCATAAAAACAAATTAAGGAGGGCTCCCATACAAAACAAAACATGATTTTATGCCAACTTGGTCGGATTTTTTATTATGATTTTGGATTAATAAATGGTTAAAAGATAAACTCATGTTCACTAAGTAATGCCACAGGTACCCACAATATCACCACAGGCACACTCATAACCCACAATATCCACATTCAGTCACACGAATACCAAGCTTCTTTGCTATTAGTGGATTTTCTATTTATAGATAAGTAAAAAATAATAAAGAGTATTACAATAGTTACCTGATAAAAATTAAACTGTACTTGCCTATAACATGGAATATGAGTGTTTTTTTGTCAGTTATATCAATATTAAAACAATAGGTACTAGGTATCTCATCCTCCGAGATTACTGTATGTACTACAACCTTAGACCATTTAACACGGGACTAGCCTTTGCGAACCACCGCATACTAAAATATTCTGCCAGATTTCATACAAGTGAAGGGGGAAACACAAAGACATATAAAATTTCATTGCATTTAAAAATGTATTAATCGACAAACGCGTAATGGCTGTTGTGTGTTAATTGTTATTGTACAGTCAACTACAATGTAATGTACTAGTTTAATCATATAAAATATGATGTACTGATGTACAGGCTTTTCATAAAGCCAAAAGACCAAATGGTCATGTGCAATGGCAGAAAACAATGCTTAAGTAAGGCGCATCCTGTGGTTAGATGATCTAAGACTACAACACGGCGGAAATATCTGCGAACCTGGCTTCCCCTCGCGCTTCCCCGCACCTGACACCCTGCATTCGCCTATTTAATATAACCCGCACGCGATTGAATTGCGCGAGGATTATCCCGTACAGTCACTGACCTGTAATAGTATCTGGACTGGTGATCGGTTTCATAAAAGTGTGCCTAATTGAAAATCGCCATTTGGCGCTGACGGCAGCTAGCGAATGCACTTGGAACTAATACTAGTGATGTACAACACCTGTCTTGGTGTCGATAAAAACTTTAACAGATATCGACTACAATGTTAATTTTATTTTTGTACCAATGATGTTTACATAATATGAATGACTACTTTAAAGTACCTAAGTAGGCTAACCATCAGGCTCGCGAATTCAGTTTGGCGAGCTTAATATAAAAAAAAAAGTGTTTGCTTAAACAGTGGTCACAGGTATGTTGCCAAAGTAGTGTTACTATTGTAAATCGGCTGAAAAATGACACCGGACACAGCCCACACAGTCATTGGTTGTCTTTAATCATAATTGGGTCATGTTAGAACTTAAAGCTAGGCGTCCAATAGGCGGATGGGCCGGGCCGGGCAGCAACGCAAAAATCCGCATGCCATACGTTTTTAATGAAACTGCGTTTCGTTGCGGCCCGCCTGTAGTAAAGGCAGATGCTACACAATTTCATATGAAACGTACGGCACGCGAATTTTTGCTCTGCGCTGCGGCCCGGTCCGCCTGGTGGACGCCTCGCTTAACGTGAGCCGTGCGAGCGTGCTCCCCGAAGCAGCCAATGCCAACTTGCTATTCCGCCTAAATGGCAACTATTTCCCATTTACTTCCCGAAGCAGCCGTGCCCAGAGAGGAATTTTGTTAAGTGACAGGTTAATTAGTATTAGGATTTATTGTAGTTTTGTTTGTTTGCAGTAGGTAAGTACAGAGGAGGGTAGGTATTTAAAAAAATAAGAAATCACACATTTATTACGGTATATTTTTAAATGCACATCTGTATAATTTTTAAAAGGAAATTATCTATATAAATATATCACATATTTTAAAAAGATTGAAAAACAAAGTAAATTCTCTTAAAATAGGCTCGTGTCCACTAAGAATAAATCTGATTGATGTGTGTTTCTAACGACTATGTCCAATATATAAATAACAAAAAGTAATATAAATTGGTACACAAATTAAGGATTAGGTACTATTATTTTTAGAAAATAAGTTTGGAATAAATAGGCATTCCGTCACGTCACGTCACATCAAATACCTCTATCAGAAAGTGTGACGTAACAGTTTGCTACTTTGCATCTACACTTATCTATTTATCTACATCTTATGTCACAAGTCGTGTCATCTTGTGTAATTGCTTAGATTCTTACACGTTTTCATAAAATACAACAGATTTCAACAGTAAAAGTTCACCCCTAAACGTTTCTTTTTAGTACTAAAACTTTTTAAAAATCTAAATCACAAAACAAATCATTGAAAGGACTCATAAAAAAATAATACACATTTTCTTTTTGTTTTATTTGGCAACAAGTGACGTCACACGAGGCACCAAACAGTTTGGAGCGTTTTCGATACAAATTTAAATTGGGATATTTTTAAATGTACATCTATATATTTTTTCTGCACACTAGGTAACTCCACCAATTAACTGAATGCACACCAGAAATCTGAATGCTGTACCGAAACCAAATTGATTAACTAAGCATGTACTGCTTAAAAAAACTAAAATTTTACACAAAACGAGATGACCTTTTTCAAATTATTGCCTGTGTAGATGAATACCAAATTATGTAAACTGTACGTGTATCCATATTTTTGCCCTTGACTGTACCTTAATTTGATTTATGTTTGTGTGTTATTCAGAACGATCAGTGTAATAATTCGTTTTTGGCGCCTTGTTGATGCAAGACAAATTATTGATTGAACTTGGGGTTAGCAGTTAACTCTGGGTTAAACACGTTAAATCAGATCTGTGCAAGTGGGCCTTAGTGCAGCAGAAAGCATCACTGCTATAGAGAAAGAATACTTCAAATAACCCAATAGTCGTAGAGCATTGTTGACTTGGCATGAATAGGCCATTCAACTTGGAAACTACTACCTAGTGTTGACTCTTGTTACAAATGACTATGGTCATGGTAACTGTTTACTATCAGGCGGGCTGTATACTTGTTTGGAAATTTTGTGGTATTATAAAAAAAAACCTGCTTCCTCTGGATTCATTTGGCTATGCTGAGAATCATCAGTTGGTAACTGGACTTGCATATGTACTACAGGTGAATTAGATTTGGGTAAGTTGATTGGACTATCACGGGAGCATGGGTCATCATATGTAGATGAATCAGTTTCTGCAGTGACCAACGATGAATCAGTTTCTGAAAAATATTGAGTGTTGGTTATTTATATTCAATTATATTTCTTAAATACCAAAGAAGTATTCACTAACTAATTTACACCTACCAAGAAATATTGTAGGTATACTGCACTTTTTTAAAGCAGTCCGTGACCCATGTTTTAATAAACAGTCATCAGTAAAATGTTTTGAACAAAGATAATCTGATGTTTTCGGAGTCCAATTGACAAGCTTCATTTTTTTCGCCACAGTTTTAAACTGTAATCGGAGGGAAACCTGTAATAAAAGGAACATTTAAATATTATGAACAAGAGTAAATAATTTAATTATTAACAAAAATAGTCTCACTAAGTGTTATAATTCAATGTTAGTGCTAGAAAGTTATATTTCACACGCTAGTCAGTTACTGTTTCGATTATCAACTACAATTTTAAGTGTTTATTAATAATTTTAATATGTTCATTAAATTATTAAAGAACTTTTACCATGCCTCTTGTTTTTTAAACTACGAATTTTGGCATTGGACAGAAAGTTATCGATATACATTTTGACATCCCTATTAATCATTATAGGTTATAAAAATATTCGTAAAATCCCCGAAACTCGAAGGGTATTCGCTTATGATAGTAAAAAAAAACCTAAATTATAGTTTTATAATAATTGTTTAAGAATTAGATTCTTAGATTTACTTACTTGTGAAAAGAGACGCCACAGCCCTTATCGTATCTTGTTTTACAATATACACACGATCTCATGCTAAATATCTACTTAATTACACTATGAACTAAATTTATACATCAAAACACTTCAAATTTATACCAATCACAGTAATAACTTAAAAATATTCGAAATTTCACACATAAACTCCTTCTGAAATAAACAAACAACGGCCATTTGCAAACTAATTTAGTTCTCAGTGCACTCGGCAGAGGCGCTTTGAATCGGCCCAAAAAAGTAGCTGTCATTTTATATGGAATAGCCAGTCCAGCGATTATTATTACAGGTCAGTGCGTACAGTTTACATGACGTCACGAGCCAGGTTCGCAGATATTTTCGCCGTGTTGTATGCATAGATATAGAATTTTTCGCTACTAAATCTATGGTTGTATGTACCCGCCCGCTAAAACGCATTCTACGAATAATTTTAAAAAAATATTTTTTTCAGGATAACCACAATACCTAGTACAATTTATTTTAAGTATTAAGTTGTATAACTTAAAATTGTTTCAAAACTCGTCTTGTTTTTTCTTTATTTATTTCTGTGGCAACACCGGTTACCGCCTGCCTTCCAGTGTGACCAATTGTGGCAGATTTCTGCCATTTTGGCAGATTTTGGTCCTAAATTTTGTCTGTGGCAGATCATGCTGACGATTTACTAAAATGGCAGATTTCGGCAGATTTAAAATATTTTAAGAAAATTCACATTACCTTATCTGAATTTTCAATGAATTCATTGTTTTAAAGTAATTACATCAGGTTTCTTATGAAATTAGATTACTTACACATTATTTTATCAAACTGGAAACTTCTGTTTCATGGCCAAATGTACAAGGATTTACCGCTTATTCTGTTTTTAAACAAATGAATCATTTATTATGATTATGAACTGTAATAGAGTTCATATTCTTATCTTCTTTATTGATTTTGTTTCCAATCAACTTTCGATTTTATTTCATTATTTTTCCTTTCATAGACCTTACCCATATGACGTTTAAGATGTTGCGCGGGTCAGCTGGTTGTTGCAAATATTTGTTGATTAAAAAGTTATTTTTTCCGAACTTCATCGAGTGCAGCAGAGCGAGCGCGCCTACTGGCTGTGGGGGAGAGTGAGTCGGGTGAATGGCTTCATGCTTTGCCTTCAAGTCATATTGGCACACGATTAGATAACAGTACTTTTCGCATTGCTGCTTGCTTACGCCTCGGTACATCCTGCATCGCTCCCCATCGTTGTCACCGCGGTGAAACAGTCGACCGCCTAGGTCACCACGGTCTATCCTGCTACAAAAGTGCCGGTCGGTTTTCGCGACATGCTAGCATAAATGACATCATCCGTCGTGCCCTTTCTCTCGCTGGTATGCCAGTAATCTTGAACCCAAGGGCTTGGCTCGAGACGATGGGAAGAATCCCGACGGGATGTCATTGGTGCCTTGCAAGATGGGAAAACCGCTTGTGTGGGATGCTACATGTGTGGATACCCTTGCGCCTTTCCATGTTCCAGGCACTGCTAGCTGCGCGGAAGCTGCTGCCGCGTCTGCGGAGACCCTGAAACGGCGAAAATACACAAATCTTGTCGGATTTATTTATTTGAGCCATTTGGGGTCGAGACTCTTGGACCGTGGGGCCCTAGTGCAAAGCTCATTTACAGAGCTATATGTAAACTTTTGGTCGACAGTTCTCGGGACCAAAATGCTGGTGTTTACGGCCAGAGGCTCTCCATTACCGTACAACGTGGCAACGCCGCCATTATTTTGGGCACGGTTGTGGTTGACAGCGATGTGGAAGAGTTTTATGATGCATAATCTTATTCCGTATTGCCCTTTTCTTTTTAATTGATGTTACTCTAATAAACATGTTATAAATTGTAGTATATTAGTGTATAGTAACTTTAGGTTGTTTATATTAAAAGTGTTATTTTTCCGTTAGTATATTTTTGGCAGTTTTGGCTGTAAGTGTGGCAGATTTTGGCAGATTTTTTGCCCAGTCTGTGGCAGATTCGCCATTTCTGATATGGTCACACTGCTGCCTTCATGCCTGGGTGGGTCCGCGCCGGCCGCCATTGCCCATTGATAAAAAAATCTCGCATCCTTGCTTGGAAAAAGCGGGTTTACGTGTGTAACTATTATTTTCTGTAAATAAATTATATCAGTCACCATGGGAGTAAATGTTGAAACTATTTCACCTGGAGACGGTGAGTCGGCAGCCATTCAAACTAATATAACCTTGATTCATTTATAAAAATAGCTATTTCGATCTGAATTTACTCCTTGTTAGGAGACAAATATCTCGTTGTTCCAAGAAATTTTCTAACACTGAATTTCACCCGTTATTCATGCTTTAAATTGAAGTAATACTAACTAGAGCTGAGTTATTACATGCATTTTAGTAAAGCAAGCAATGCGGCCTAAATGTGACGGCGTGTGACGCTGTGCCGCCGCGCCTATAACGTTTTTTCTGTAAAATTTTGGTTTAGATGATTTCTTACGTGAAATGTGACAGAAGCAGCCGTAGCCCTACTTTAATATAGCAATATTTTATATAATTTTGCACCTGTTTACTACTTAATTCTGCACATAATTATTAAGTACTTAGTCCTAAAATATTCCTACAAAATTTAATCCAACTAAGATCGTTACATTTGTCTTAGTATATTGTAAAATTGTGTTCAGAAAATAATTGGAATATTATTGCTTTGTACCATTTGTGTCTATCTTCTTAGTTATTATTAATAAAACATATTTTACCCAAAGCTTGGTTATATTTTTTCCTAAAGCCATTTTCTTTTTTGACCCAAGACTAGTATGGGAAACGTTTTTTCAATAGTTAACTTCTACAGTGACAGAAACACAAACATCCTGTGTTTTATGTATATTTGAAGTCTTAAAATATCCGTCAATATTATGATATGCACACTTTTCAATCATATTTTTAGACAAAAACTGCATAATTACTCCTAGCCTTTAAGCAATATGGATTTGTTTGTAAGTTTTTATTTCTCACCCGGTGACAGCAATATACTTTGTTTTATGTGTAACAGAACCTCAAACTAGTTCTATTCTCCACCTTGATGCAATATACAATGTTTTATGTGTAACAGAACCTCAAACTAGTTCTATTCTCCACCTTGATGTTAGCGGAATTGTTGGTAAATGACGGGGACAATCATATAAAAGAAGAAGAAAAGGCCTTCCCTCAAATACCACCTGCCTCTTTGAATAGCCACCCTTCTGTACATATTTTTTAAAAAAAATTAACATGGTTCTATTACAGAGTCGACATACCCAAAATCTGGGCAGACCGTTGTGGTCCATTACACAGGTACGCTGACCAGTGGCAAGAAATTCGACTCATCTCGTGATCGTGGCAAACCTTTCAAGTTCCGCATTGGCAAAGGAGAGGTCATCAAGGGTTGGGACGAGGGAGTAGCTAAGGTAAATATCTTTCTCTTCCAAAGAATGAGAAGAAGAAAGAAAAAATAAGTAATTTATTTTTTAGCTTCTGATTAAGCAAAGATCCTAAAGTAAGCTAGGATGACGTTTTACAATCATGTCCTTCTGAAGCTAACCCGATTAACCTGCTTGTGTTATGGATATCAGACTGCAGATATTAATGCTAATATGATTTTCTTATTACATAGATAAATAAAAATAAACATTTGTTCACACACAACATCATCTAGCCTAAATTAAGCTAATATAAGCTTGTGCTATGGGATCTAGACGACTGATAGACATACTTCTATATTTCTAAATACATACTTATTATACATAGAAAACACCCAAACTCTGAAAAAAACATTTGTGAAAATTTGGACCGACCCAGGACCTCCAGTGCCACAGGCGGTATCACTACATGATTACTACTCTGCCGTCCTTAGGATAAACAACGCAATCGACATTTTTGACGAAATTGAGTTATTAGTATATTCGGAATCACCGAAACGAGATCTACAAGAATCAATTACTCATTTTTTGATATCTTGATTAGTTTTCATTTTATTGTTAAGCATAAACAGCGCAATTAATGCATTTCCAACTTTTTACTAATCATAAGGATCGTAAGCAAACATACGTTGTTTATGACTCGTATTTAATATGAATTTTAATTAGCCCATCTTAAGCGGAGTAACGCAAGTGTGTATTTACGATTATTATGACTAGAAAAGTAAAGGCAAAAAAGGTCTATTTCAAAGATTGTTGCTCTTAACAACTAAAAAATAAAAATATTTTGGTTAAAATTTGACTTGTAACTGGAAATTTTAGCAAGAGGTCATAGAAAAAAGTAATTATCACAGTGATCGTTAACAAAGTATTG
Source organism: Miltochrista miniata (assembly GCA_933228765.1). Classification (NCBI taxonomy): domain Eukaryota; kingdom Metazoa; phylum Arthropoda; class Insecta; order Lepidoptera; family Erebidae; genus Miltochrista; species Miltochrista miniata. Next base: position 14,399,424 of record OW121769.1, read on the forward strand.
AATTATAGCAAACTACTTCGGACATTTGATTAATTAATGATGTATTTTAATATTTTATGAAATGATAATGAAAGAAAGAAAGAACAAGTTTTTATTCTACATTAATGCCTAATAATAAAACAATTTCACATTTCAACTTATAGTTTTATGTCCCACGTAATAGGTGGTGATCCACGTAATCTTTAAGCTATTTTATGATTAAGCAAACAAGGCAGTTTTATACGCTGCTAGATGAGCCTGATGAAGAAATACACCTCCTTTCATACACCATGTGTGACGTAAACGAAGTTGCGAGGATCAGCTAGTGAATTATAAATCAATAAATAATTATAAATTTGATAATGTTACATAGTATTTTAATTAAAATTATAATATATTTTTAATATAATAATACTGACAGGTGCCCTTACGTAGGCGACTCGGTAATGAGCCTCTTTGTTGCTGCTATTCAAAGCTCCCGGGGTTAAAAAGAGACGAATACACTGAGCTCCTAATGTTGTACTACGACAGAAAAACTATATTTTGAATAGCTTAGTTCTATAATAGCAGAAAGGAGGGAGAGAAACGTACCATACGGCCTGGAAGATACAGTTGACACTAGTTCGAAGGCAGGGTTCAATGTACCTAATAGTTTGTGTCATTAAACAATTTATTATAGATTATCATTAGGTATATAGTCTCACTTTGTAGATTTTAATTCACAGTAGTAAAGGATAACCACAGATGTAACGCGAATTGAAATCCTTTATGATATAAGACAGCAAAAATTTACTATAGATATTACTAGTCGCTTAGTTCTGGCTGGATTTCTTTAATATAATGATAGTAGCACCTCCGTCCGACATGCGTTTTTCTGAGTCGTAATGGAAACAGAAGGATTAAGTTAAGGAGTTCTTTAAAACACTCGTCTTAATAGATTTCGTAGAATGCAGCCAAAGCTAATAAAGATTTCGTAGGATAATATTTGATATTTGTTTAATTAAGTACGTAAAATTAAACGCATGCCTTCTCTAAAAAAATTTACTAGTCACAATGAACACATTTGCTACGTATAAGTTATAAAATTGGAACATACGTCGAAGTAATCCCATATCTTTACTAGACATAAACATCACAAAATGCATTTACTAGAGATAAATGACGCATCTGCAGCACATGCGATGATAATGCTTAGTGATTTAGTATTATTGCAGGGAATATTTACTAGCCTTAAACATTTTTTCTTTATTTTAAATAATGAAATAAACTAATTGTATAAATATAGTATCGCACATGCAAAGTTCACATTTCAAGGAATCGAATAAAACAATAAAACTTAGAATATTCCTGTTAGTTTCCGAGAGACAATAAAAAAAACTAAAAAAACTTTAAACGCGATTTACTCGAAAGTTACTTCCAAGCAAGTGCGTTGTTTATCCTTATGACGGCAGTACTAGTGTGTATGTAAAATAATAATTTTAGGCATGTTTATTATTAAATCATTATTTTTTTATGGATTGTGGAGCGCCCTTCTGTACTTTCCACGGCGTCTATGGGCGCCGAATGCGCACAGGTTGGGAACCCTTGCTAGACTATCGAGACAAACATTTTCTGTCTCCAGTGGGAATTGAACCCACGACCTCGTGATTCACAGTCTCACTTGACCTGCAGACCAACGCAGCCGTCATAGATATACCTAAATATGACTGAAGTAAAAAATTGTTGGGTCAATTTTAGTAATTAAATTTGACCCATTAGACATAGTTTCGATATTAATTTGGTACATGCCTTCAATTCAATGACAGTAATATTTAAGATGACTATCCTTGTAAATTCAAAATAGTCGCCACTACACATGGCGCCTTATATGTTTTTCCACAAATACTTTAATATGAGTACCTATTCCTGCTTTAAATGGACACATATTCCTGGGATCGGAAGTAGCCTATGTGTTATTCCAGACTGTAATCTTATGTGATACCGTAGTTCAGCTCAATCCGAATGTGATTGAGTAAGAAACATCCAAACATCTTTACAAACTATCACGTTCATAATAATAGCAGAAACTGGGATTATAAGTATACACAACTCAATTGCATCAAGAATCAATTCCTGACTTTTTCATTGCCTCATTCCAGATGTCAGTCGGTGAACGTGCCAAGCTGACATGCAGTCCAGACTACGCTTATGGCCAGCAGGGTCACCCCGGAGTCATCCCACCAAACTCCACCCTCATCTTTGACGTAGAATTGATACGCCTTGAATAAAGCACACATCTAACTTGCAATATGAGATATAAGGACAGGGAATGCCTCATACTGCCATCACTTTATATTTAAAAGGGGTTTTAAAAAACACATTTTTCATTAATAACTTGTTCAAGAATCCTCACACATATTTAATTTCTTTTTAAACGGTCTGTCTTAGATAAACTTTGTCAAGGTAAAGTTTTAACAAACTTAGCTCAAAGAACATTCCTAATAAGCATTTTGAAATAGATTTGTCAAATAATGATTGTTTTAGTCATATTTAGCGAAGTTCAATGAGATATGTGAGGGAGTTAGTGATAGATCAAACTATATGTCTATTATAATGTGCATTCAGATAATGTTCTTTAAAAGCTACGATCTAAAACTGTAAATATTTTATGCACAACTTCAAGCGTATATTCTACACGAATGTGTAATAGAACTAGTGGTTTCAGTACTAATTTATACAATATTCAGTACAGACTTGGAATGTAAATGCCTATGAAAGATAGAGAGAGCATCTGAATGCAATGTACATGTATTATGTAACAAAAAGGTTAAGGTATGGTTTATTTACTTTCTAATATCTAGCTCATCTGAATGTAGCTAAGGAAAATAAACTTATTGTCACAAGTATTTGGTGTTTTATTTCCTAAGCGCTCGTGGCCCAGTTTACAGAACATTGAGTCTGCCAATGTTCTGTAAACTATCACTGCAGTAGGTAAGCAACTTTCACTATGGCCAGTCCTGGGATGGGTTACCATCCATGAGACCACTTTGTTACATTTATTTGAGCGTTTCCGTACTTTGGAAGGCACGTTAAGCCGTTGGTCCCGGTTACCAGTAAAATGGCAGTCGTTAATCCAAGTTAAAATCCTTTTTAGGCGGCTGAAAAATTTCAACAGCAGGCAGTCACAAACTGCGGCTGTCCATCTCTCAATACGATTCATCACCTATTACGTGGTACCTACATATTCTAAAAAGGTGAAATATGTAATGCCTCTGCCTACCCCTTCGGGAATAAAGGTGTGACCATATGAATGTATTGCCTAATAGCTTTACTTCTGCTTCGCCTTAAATAGGTATATACTATAACAAACTTTCGCCTCATGGAAAGTTCTGGAAAATCTTTCCTTAGCCTGTATGACAAGTAAGGGTAGCTTACCCTCAAAATTTCCCTTTAGGTTCATAACGTCAACTGGGCCAAAACGTCAACTTCCCAAAACGTCAACTTCTGAAATTGACTTCTCACGATCCTGGGTTCAAAGGTTTTGGCTGGAAGTTGATGATGTGCAAGTGAGTTACCTCCAACTTCGCCTTCCTATCGATAGAGTTCGCTATTTTTTGCGGATGTCTTTTCAAGAGAGAGAAGTTACGTTCTCAGGCCCGGCCCACAGTGGATCGATTCATACAAATCGGCGGACATAGGAATCTTGAAACACTTTTTACTGATTTTAAAAAAACTAATGATGCCAATGTGTTTATCTTAGTAATTGTAGTAGAAAACAATACTACACAATTTTGATTAGACTTCAATTTTAAAAAATATTCGACAAAAACTGATTTCAATGTATGGAAAAGCACATTAAAAAGGGGATGGCTTGCGATTTTCTCGTGTTTTCTTATTTTAACGCCTATAGTGACTTTGAATGGGTTATTAGCAAAATATCTGCCAAACATTTTAGGTACCCCTAGGCACCCCTCTGGGAGCTATATGACAAAATATCATTTTTCTCATTTTCTTAAAGAAAATATGTCTTGTTCGGTTTTTTTATAGTTATAATTGTTGATAAACTACATTTTAGCTTAGTACTGACCTACCTACATCAAAAATAATATGACTAGCATACGGGATCGGTAGTTTTTGAGAGATACTTATAAGCAGGCGACTATAAGTTTATCCTACTTTTTTAGCAACATTTATGTATTGTATAGTGATTTTCCATTACTATTTGTAGAAAATAATGTATTAATCAAATAAAACAATAACGCGTTATACAAAAACTTACTTATAAAATAAAAAGTGGTAAAATATTAGCTTAAAATAAATAAACATCTGGAACAGAAACGATTCAATTAACATGTATGTACATTAAATAATAAAAAAAAATTAGAAAAATGTAGACAAAAAAATCATTATCCGAAGCTTCCGTTTCTGAATATTCTTCTGCTTGTGCAGAGCCTAATTATTCATCAGTATCTATGTATTCAATTTCAGAAACTTCTAGAATTAGTAACTAATAAAATAACTTATGAATACTTGATGGCATGAAGTACCAAGGGTACAATTCTATGTAAAGCTCTGCCACCCTGGTATACTACATGACATCAAGTAGTGATAAGTTATTATTTCACGGGCCGTTAATTATTCAACATTTATCTATAGTTCCGATAGGACTTCTTTCGGAAGAGTTATCTGAGTCAAGTAATAAGGATTTCAGAAAATACAATGAACACCATTCACGTAAAACTAATAGCATTGCTTGCAATGAAGATGTTCTAAATAATTTGCTGATTTCATCCAACCCAATTTTAGCACAAATACGGCCACGGATATATAAAAAGCAAAAGAAGGCATTGTTTAAAAAAACTTTAAATCTACTAATTCTAGAAGTTTCTGAAATTGAATTTATAGGTACTGTTGAATTGTTAGTCTCTGCGCAAGCAGAAGAAGATTCAGAAACGGAAGCTTTGGATAATGATGTTTTTTGTCTACATATGTAGAATATTTCTAATTTTGTTTGATCATTTAATGTACATAGTTTTAATTTAATAGAACTTTAATGGCTTGGCAAAAAATACTTACAATAATGTACAATCATAAATAAAAATTGAACTTATCTTACCATAAATTAAAATAAAAGCAAAAAACACTAATCATAATATATAATACTTACATACATAATTACATACATGCGTCGTAGAATTCCTCCGAATCATTAATTGTCTTTGTTATATATTTTTGTTTATTTTAAGCTACTATTTGTTTAAAGTTTATGTAATTCTAATTTTGTTTGATAATTTAATGTACATACATGTTAATTGAATCGTTTCTGTTCTTAGACCATATAACACGGGACTAGCCTTTGCGAACCACCGCATACAAAAATATTCTGCCAGTTTTCATACAAATGAAGGGGGAAACACAAAGACATATAAAATTTCATTGCATTTAAAAATGTATTTATCGACAAACGCGTAATGGCTGTTGTGTGTTAATTGTTATTGTACAGTCAACTACAATGTAATGTACTAGTTTAATCATATAAAATGATGTACTGATGTACAGGCTTTTCATAAAGCCAAAAGACCAAATGGTCATGTGCAATGGCAGAAAACAATGCTTAAGTAAGGCGCATCCTGTGGTTAGATGATCTAAGTTTCTGTTCCATATTAATAAAATATGGCATATTTTACTTATTTTAAGCTATTATTTTAAAACTTTTTATTTTATAAGTAAGTTTTTGTATTTTTATAACTTTGAAATATGTTTTATATAACGCGTTATTGTTTTTTTTTGATTAATACATTATTTTCTTCAACTATTAATAGTAAATAACTATAAAATACATAGGTAAATGTTGCTAAAAAAGTAGGATAAACTTATAATCGCCTGCTTATAAGTATCTCTCAAAAACTTCCGATCCCGTATGCTAGTCATATTATTTTTGAAGTGGGTAGGTCTGTACTAAGCTAAAATGTAGTTTATCAACAATTATAACTGTAAAAAAAACGAACTAGACATATTTTCTTAAAGAAAATGAGAAAAATGATATTTTGCCACATAGCTCCCAGAGAGGTGCCTAGGGGTACCTAAAATGTTTGGCAGATATTTTGCTAACAACCCATTAAAAGTCACTATAAGCGTTAAAATCAGAAAACACGAGAAAATCGCAAGCTATTCCTTTTTTAATGTGCTTTTCCATACATTGAAATCAGTTTTTGTCGAATATTTTTTTAAATTGAAGTCTAATCAAAATTGTGTAGTATTGTTTTCGACTACAATTACTAAAATAAACACAATGGCATCATTAGTTTTTGTAAAATCAGTAAAAAGTTTTCCAAGATTCCTATGTCCGCCGATTTGTATGAATCGATCCACTGTGCGGCCGCCCGCTGCTGTCAAATGTAAAATAAACTTTTGGACCATAGATTTAGAATTTTTCGCTACTCTCAACATACATACGTACCTACTAATTCTAAATCTATGGTTTGACAGACTTAACTCGTAGCATTGGACGTAAAAAGTTTAAAATATCGACTCTTTGCTTCATAGTGTAGTAATAATACAGATCAGTGTGTAGTACCCATAGATTTAGAATGTAGGTAGGTACAAGATAAACAGTGTCAGATAGAAAACGAAACAAAAAAAGAAATATCTATGTGTGAAAATGAATATAAGAATATCTATATTATGTTATTTAATATCAAATTCACACACTGAACTCGACACCATCGTAGAAAATATTAAATTTTCCATTTTATTCGTAAGATCACTACAGAATATTGTAAAATATGAATGACATATTATCACCACGGGTGCTAGGCTTAGATCATCTAACCACAGGATGCGCCTTACTTAAGCATTGTTTTCTGCCATTGCACATGACCATTTGGTCTTTTGGCTTTATAAAAGCACTGTACATCAGTACATCATTTTATATGATTAAACTAGTACATTTCATTGTAGTTGACTGTACAATAAAAATTAACACACAACAGCCATTACGCATAAGTATACATTTTTAAATGCAATGAAATTTTATACGTCTTTGTGTTTCCCCCTTCACTTGTATGAAAACTGGCAGAATATTTTTGTATGCGGTGGTTCGCAAAGGCTAGTCCCGTGATACATGGTCTAAGGTGCTAGGGTGATAAATTAAGAGTCACAAGTTGCTATCTCTTTTCCTCTCGAGCTATGTGTACTGGTAAATGAGGTCTCGCTCGCACGCTATGTGTATCTATTGAGAGTAGCGAAAAATTCTAAATCTATGGTGTCGCGTTGTGGGTTCGGCGATGGAAGGAAATGATATACTTTACTTGAATAGTTACACCATTTATTTAATAACTTTAACTTGACAAGAGCACGCATGTTTCGCATGTCGTCGTACCAGAGAGAGAGCAACGCGGTAGAGTGTTGCCATACATAATTAACATTTACGACACTCCTCCCCTTTTATTTAACACACAACATACAATTTTACAAGTCTAAGACCTGTCGGGGCTTTGGGACTCTATTACTCCGTCTTACAATAACTGGTGGAGGTTGAGTTTCATTCTCTGTAGGTGGTATACAATTATTACTTAAGTTATCTAATACACTTTCAGACCTATTATTAATTTGAACATTAGTGTTATTAGGTTCATTATACACAACATGATCACTCTGAACATTAGTTTCAGTACGCTCATTATTATACACATCATGACTATTCTGAACATCTGAAAAGTTAATTTTTCTAACAGGTAACATCTGTGTTATATTTCTAGTCAATAACCCCTTTTCTGTGTTCACCTTATACATAACCTTACCAATAGGCTCTACAACTTTCCCCTCCAACCATTTATCACCACCATCATACATTGAAATTTGAACTGTATCACCAGGCATGAATGTTTTAGTTTCTTTAAATGGTACTTGTTGTTTTGGCACTATAACAGAACTTTTAACTAACGATAAACGTGTACGTAACTGCCTTCCAAACATTAACTCACATGGCGTCTTGCCTGTTGATACATGTGGTGCTGTCCTATAACTTAACAACCATGATAATAACTTCTGATCAATATCATCATTTTCAAACTTACTAGCTAATAATGCCCTCTTAAATGTTTGGACTGTCCGCTCAGCCTGCCCATTACTTGCTGGGTGATACGGTGCTGAACAAATATGTCTAATATTATTATTTTTTTACAAAAAGTCTTAAACTCTTCCGATATCCACTGTGGACCATTATCGGTTACAAACTGTTCAGGCAGTCCAAATCTTGCAAACATACTTCTTAAACATTTAATGGTTAGTGCAGTAGTAGTTTTATTCATACGAGCTATTTCAGGCCATTTCGAATGAGCATCCATTACTATTAACCACATTGAACCTAGAAATGGACCTGCAAAGTCTGCATGAACTCTTTGCCATGGATTAGTTGGCCATTCCCCACTATGTAATGGTTTCATTTCAGGTTTATTTCTAACTGACATACAACCTTTACAATTCTGAGTGATTGATTCTATATCAAGGTAAATGTTAGGCCACCAAAAGTAGCTTTTAGCAAGAGCTTTCATTTTCAATGAACCTAGGTGTCCTACATGTAATTCCTCTAATAATTGTTGCCTTAACTTGGTAGGAATTACTGCTCTATTTCTCCATGTTATAATACCATTTACCATATATAATTCTAATTCTTTTCCTTTATAAGGCAATATGTCTTTATCTACATTTTTAGGCCATCCATTCTCAATATAGCTTAATACTTTACATAAGGTATAATCGTTTTTAGTAGCATTTATAATAACATTTTGAGTAACAGGGGGAATATCAATCAAAATGGTGTTAATCATTGGTTGATTTTCCTCTGAGTCCACTATATCTGAGCTTGACAATTGAATAGGTAATCTAGATGGAAAATCTGCACTTGCATTATGGTTAGAACTTCTATATTCTATTGTATAATTATAACTACATAATATTAACGCCCATCTAGTCATCCTATCTGCATAAATATTACCCAGTGATTTATTAGGATGAAATAAAGATATCAGTGGCTTATGATCAGTTACTAATATGAACTTGTTACCCTTTAAATACAAATCGAATTTCTTAACAGCCCAAACAATTGATAATGCTTCTTTATCAATTTGAGAATACCTAACCTCAGTTTCTGTTAGGGTTCGACTTCCAAATGCAATAGGACATTCTACATATTTATTTCTTATCTTATCATAATACCTATGTGCTAAGCAAGCACCTAAACCATACTTAGAGGCATCACAACTTAACACTAATTCTAACTTAGGATTATAATGTAATAAAACTTGATCAGATGCTATACAAGTCTTAGCCCACTCAAAAGCAGTTGTATGATCTTTTGACCATTTCCATCTGATACTCTTTTTACATAACTGATATAATGCATGCAATTTTTCTGCAGCATTTGGCATGAACTTATTATAAAAATTAACAGTTCCCAAGAAACTTCTGAGCTGTTTAACATCCTTCGGCTGTGGTGCATTTAATATAGCCTTAATATGTTCTGGGGTTTTATGAATACCTTCCCCATCTATAATGTGACCACAGTATTCCAACTTGTTTGATACAAATTGTGATTTTACTTTATTTATTTTAATATTTAATTTATGCAGTTTATGCAAAACACTTTCTAAGGTAGTTAAATGACTATTTATATCTGCATTTGCTATCAATATATCATCTAGATAACAGTAAACATTAGGTATATTCCCAAAATTATCATCCATAAATTCTTGCCAGTCTAATGGTGCTGGGGCGATCCCGAACATCATAAAGCTTGGACGATAATATCCCCAGGGGGTAGTTAATGTCATTAACTCCTGTGCATTATTATCCATTTTCCTATTCATATATGCTTTTCTCAAATCAATTTTTGAAAAGACAGTAATTGGCTTATTTACCCCATTGTTAAGTTTAGCAAAAATATCCTCAATTACAGGAATAGGATGATGAGACATCTCAAGATGTGGATTAATAGTTACTTTGTAATCTCCACAAATCCTTACATTGTTTGGTCCTTTTATAATAGGCACTATCGGGGTAGCCCAGGTGACAGACTCCTTAGAAACCTTTGACATTTTACCATCTTCAACTAATTTATCTAGTTCACATTTAACAATATTCTCTAATGCATATGCAATGCGTCTCGGCTTACATATCAGAGGTTTAACTCCTGATTTTAATTTTAAAGTACCTGGAGGACCTTGTATCTCTCCAGAGGTATTAGAGAATAATTTAGGGTATTTATTCAACAAACATTCTAATTTAGTTTGAATGTCACCTTGACTTTCTATTACATGAATAGTACTTTTATTACTCTTATAATTATTGTTTTTACATAAAGGCCAATCAATTTTAATAACATTTAACCAGTCTCTTCCGAGCAATGGTTTCTTACCTTCTTCCACTATGATTAACGGTGCTAAATAACATTTATTTTTAGATTTTACATTTACAATTGCCTTTCCTAATACACTAATAGGTTTATTACCATATGCTTTTAATTTTAAGTCAGTATCAGAATACTCTAACTTAGGTAAAAATCTTTGAACATACCTGAGAGGCATTAATGTAACATCTGCTCCACAGTCTATTTCAAATAGAATATTTATGCCATTAATGTCTAATTTAGCCATCCATGGGTCTGGCTTACCTTCTTTTAGCTTTGTTACATTATTACAAGTATTAACTTCCATAGGGTACCTCCCTTCCTGAAAATCTAAATTATTATTATTAAACAGGTTATCAATACAATAGTCTTCTAACTCGGAGCTAGGTGTATCTTCAGACACTTGTAAAACTGTATAATTGCTCTCATCGGACACAATTTCTTTAACATTCTTTGATTTGTTAACACTACCTTTCTTCCCTTCATATTTAAAATTATTTTTATTTCTACATATGCTTGCCAAATGACCTTTCTTTTTACAATTATAACATTCTTGATCCTTAAATTTACAATTTGGTTTCATATGACCATTACGTCCACAACAGTGGCACTTTACATTAGTACGTCTGTCTACCGGCTTGATGGTGGCGGCATTGACCTCTTTTTCCATAGAATGTGCTACCATTCTTGAATCCCTTTCGGCCAATTCGTCAGTACATGCTATTCTCACCGCTTCCGTAAATGTTATTTCTTTCATTGAGAACAATCTTTTTATTATTTTCTCATTACTTAGTCCATGTACGAATTTGGGGGTTGCATTTGAATTACGCATCCTCGATAGGGGGCGGGGAGGAGGTGGGGGAGGGGGAGGGGAGGAATCCCCCCGTCCACTCCCCAAAGTTAGGAATCCAATAGTTTCCAAGAAATTTAGATTTTTATTTTTTGAGGTTAAGTTCTATAAAATCATCTATACTTATAATAAAACTGTTGAGGGTCGAGAGTCTGTACATGGAAGATATTTTGAAAATTTTAATTGGAGGGCGTTCTCCAATCGATACTGAAGCCGAAAATGTAATTTAAACTTTTCATGTCTGTCTGTCTGTCTGTCTGTCTGTCTGTCTGTCTGTCTGTCTGTATCCCGACTAAGTATCACGCCGAAACTACTGAACCGATTTAAATGATACTTGGTACACTTGAAGCTTATAGTCCGAGGAAGGTTCTAGGATACTTTTGATCCCAAAGTTTTGCGCGGTTCCTGCGGGAGAGGGGATGAAAGATAAAATGGTTTTTCAGTTGTAATTTCTCAACGCGTGATGCGATTCCAAAAATTTTTTCAGTGTTATAAAGGGAGTACTTTAAGGATTGTTTCACACAAGTTTCAATGTTGAGGGTTTTGTAGTTCAGGAATTAAAGGCATCTCAACTTTCGCAAAACCTAGAATTCAAGGGTTTCTTTGAATGTGAGGGTAATTCTAAACGGGCGTGTTGGCTTAATCATAAAAGAGCTTAATGATTAAGACTATTGTAAAATAATTCAGTCCGCGCCGAAGGCGGGGACTGAATTGTTTTAGAATAGCCTTAATCTTTAAGCTCTTTTATGATTAAGCAAACAGGGCCGTTTCAGACGCTGCTTGATGAGTCTGATGAAGAAGGACCTCTCCATTCACAAACCTTATGTGACGTAAACGAAGTTGCGAGGGTCAGCTAGTGTTCTTATAAATTTAATATAATAAATCACTTTCAATTGGTATCTCAAAGCACTCGCCGTGCCGCTACCGCGGCGCGCTTGCTTCGCTCGCTCGGCTCGTGCGCCGTTAAATCCGTGGAATTCGTTAATTTATTTTCCCGATGGTCCCCTTAATTTTTTTGGGGGGACAAAATAGTTTTGTTTAGGTGGTTATAAAAAAAAACCACGAAGGCTAAGACGGGAGCGGAGCGGAGCGGAGCTCCCGTCTTAGCCTTCGTGGTTTCTAACCTAACCTATCCAAGTCGGTCTTCTTGAATTAGGAAGGGGACGATCGGGAACTAATTAAATATTATTTTTGGGACTTCCCATTCGTCCCCCTCGGGGAGATGGGGAGAAGTCCCAAAAATAATATTTATCAAAAATAATAATTACCATGTATTATATAAAATAATATTTACCTACCAAAAATAATATAAAATAATATTAAAATATTTATCAAAAACAATATAATTATATATAATTTTTATCCCCCCCTTGGGAAGTCGAGGGGACGAGCGGGAATACACTCTAACTCCCACATCAAGATGACGGAGACGTTCCATTTCATTTTTATATTTTGTATTGTTTTTTTGTTCTTTTTTCTTTTGTTCATTTTTTATGACACATAAAACATTTTACAACTAATTATGTGTAAAACAATAAATAACTAAAGGGTGTTTTTTTTAGAGGTATAGAACTTTGAAATGGAATAAAACGAAGGTGATTGTTTTTATTGATATGAAAATGACTTTATTCGAAAGAAAATCTTCTGGCATTATAGTTTAAATATGATTTCTGGCATATAACCGCCACGGCTGGCTCGGACGTAGTCTAATCTAGAGGTCCAATTTTCGATGACTTTCCCAACATTTGTGGCCGTATATCGGCAATAACGCGCCGAATGTTGTCCTCCAAGTGGTCAATCGTTTCGGGCTTATCGGCGTAGACGAGCGACTTCACATATCTCCACAGAAAATAGTCAAGTGGCGTAAAATCGCACGACCCTGGAGGCCAACCTACGGGTCCAAAACGTGAAACTATGCGGTAACCAAACGTTTCCTTCAATAAATCAATTGTGGCACGAGCTATGTGACATGTTGCGCCGTCTTGTTGCAACCACTACTCCTGCACATCATGGTTGTTCAATTGATGAACGAAAAAGTCAGTAATCATAGCTCTATAGCAGTCACGATTGACTGTAACGTTCTGGTCAGCATCGTTTCTAAAGAAGTACGGACGAATTATTCCACCAGCCCATAAAACACACCACACATTCAGTTTTTCTGGATGTAACGGTGTCTCAACATACACTTGAGGATTATCATCACCCCAAATATGGCAGTTTTGTTTATTGACGTATCCATTCAACCAAAAGTGAGCTGCACCGCTAAACAAAATTCGCTTATGAAAATCGCGATACGTATTTCGGACAGAACCATGATTTTCAAAATAAATTTGCACAATTTGGAAGCATTGTTCAGGCGTCAATCTATTCATGTTGAAATGCCAAACCAAACTTAACATAAATCACTTTTCAGCTGACAAAAATACCGCCAGTTAAAACAGTTATGCCAACTTAAAGTTCTATACCTCTAAAAAAAACACCCGTTATATGAAAAATTAATAACTAAGACACATTTAACAAAAAATAACGTTCCGTTACACGTAACTTCAAACACGTATAAAAAAAAAACTATGCGTCTCCTAGACACAAATATGGTGCCATTTGAAAGGGGTGATCAACCCCTTTAAAATGACACCCCTCCCACCCCGCTATCGAGGATGCGTAATTCAAATGCCCACCCCGAATTTGTCTCGTAATGCTCTTTCTAAGTGCGACCCAAAATTACATGTTTTAGCTAATTTTTTTAATGCAGCTACGTATTCCATGACACCCTCATTATTTTCTTGGTTCCTTTTCAAAAACCTATACGTCTCGGCTAATTCGGAGGGCTCCGGCTCTAAATGTCTTTCTACTAATTCCTTTAGAGACTCGTATGATTTGCTTTCGATATCATCGGGGAAGCATAACTCCGATAACAATGTCACAATCTCAAAACCGACAAAAGTCATTAGATATTGCGGCCATTTTGAGACATCAATTTCGTATATTTTCATTTTGTTAGCAAATATTTGGGTGTACACCTTCCACGTACACTTATTCCTATCATATGGAGGCATTTCAATATGACTTATAGGATTAATAATTGAAAATACTCGCCCTTCCACGAGGTTTTCTTCTACGTTTCCTTCGTTCGCCATTTTGCTCGTACCGGCGTAACAGCACTTGCCAATGAATTGTACGGAGCGTAATTCGTACAAAATAAAACTCACCCCACGCGTATTTTAATAAATTCCTCGTCGCCAATGTCGCGTTGTGGGTTCGGCGATGGAAGGAAATGATATACTTTACTTGAATAGTTACACCATTTATTTAATTACTTTAACTTGACAAGAGCACGCATGTTTCGCATGTCGTCGTACCAGAGAGAGAGCAACGCGGTAGAGTGTTGCCATACATAATTAACATTTACGACATATGGGAGTACCTATAACCAGGGCCTGATTTAGGTTCCGCGCGCCCTAAGCTAGCTATGAATATGCGCCCCCAGCTGCAACTAATTTAAGTCCTACCTACAAAAGAGACTACGTAAGCTGATCCTAAGTTCCTAATCGTTATTCTTTGTTAATTTAAAAATAAAATAAAACCCGATTCTGAGACTTCTTATGAAGTTATGACTTGATGCATCAGCCAGTAAAAAGCGAGATAAAAATACCATCAAAGTACCTAACAGTACCTCGGTACATCCAGTTTCCAATAAATCGAACCAGTGAATCTTAGTGAAATCCCTTCATAACTCAGGAAGTAAGCTGATGAATGCAAAATTATAGCTAACAACGGTTCGAAAGCCGATGTGCTGGAGATGACCGCAAAATTGTTGGGCTGCTACGATCCCACAGACAGACACACACATACACAGATACACAGGTCAAACTTAAAACCTCGTTTTTCGGCGGGGTTAATTAAATCGTCAGTAATATTGGTGCGATGGTGCCTTTCCAGCCACTCCTCCATGACCGGTCATGGAGGAGTGGCTGGAAAGGCAGACGGTGAAACCGGTTTAACCGTCTTAGCAGCACCGTCTCACACTTTTTGTCAGACAAGCATACGGCCCACCAGATGTACCGGTGGTCACGCACAAGGAGGCAAAGTCTCTCCTGTTGCGAAGAGGTTCCACACCACCTGCAAGCATGGGATCGTTGACCACTTCATGGCTCGCCTCTGCACCGAGTCAAACGGAAGAATTCAGTCAATTCATTCTGATATTCTGGTGCCCCCACCCAGCGGTGGCAGCTGTACTCCATGTGCGGCTGCACTTGCGACTTAAACAGAAGCAGTGTTTGCGCCGCAGTAAGTATCGCCGCGCCCTGTTGAGCACACCGAGCGGCTTGGACGCCAGCTTGGCCTTATTCTCCAAATCACTTCGGAACTGAACGTCACTGGAGATGTCAACATCAAAGATGACCTATACTGTCAGAGTAGGAGAGAGTTTTGCCCTGAAATAATGGCGCTACAGTAAATTGGGTTTTCTTTGCGGTGAATACACAAACTTGTGTCTTAGAAGGGTTGAATTGAACAAAATTTTGCTTTTCCCAATCGGATACACTATTGCGAGTTGTCTCGATTTCGAACACAAGTAGTTCACAGCTTTCTTCCACTGCAGCCCGAGAGATACCGGTGCGGCCCGTGTAACAAGTGTCGCCCTTACTGTCGTCCGCATAGCAATGAATGCCGTCAATAGACAACATCTCATTGATATGCAGCAGAAACAGAGTGGGGGACAGCACTGAACCTTGTGGTACTCCAGCGTTTATGGCCATGCATTCAGAACCTATGCTTCTACCGGCCAAAAAGCTGGACACCCATTCGCTTTACTTTCTGGGTGCCTTGAACGCGACACGGGTGGAGCTGTCGTATTTACTATCACGCTGCCAGGGAGATGGGCGCAAGAATTTAATTTTAACGCTCGTATTTGTATTTTCACTAAGTTACCAAATATTATTATGTAGGTACTTTGGTGTAACAAAATGTTAACTAACAATTTTAAACATGTTGTTAGGAGTTGTTACTATCTGTTAAAAATTGCTAGATGTTTTGTGTGCTCCTTTTTGGGAGCACCGTAAGTCACAGCCCTGCGCCGAGCCCAACGCCAGGCGCCCCCTTGATCCTGGCGCCCTAAGCTTCAGCTTAGTTAGCTTATGGGTAAATCAGGCCCTGCCTATAACATAATGTCATGGGGTATGCTGGAGCAAACACCTCTGATAGGTAGTTGCTTACACGTTTACAATACTTCACCTGCTGACGAACATGCAACGCTGGTGTTGGGTACAGGGGCCTCTGCAGTTGAACGATGTTATGGCAGTTCTCAGCTGTAGTTAGGCGGGCGGGGGGCCCGTGTACCCCAGTAGTTACATAATGAAACTATTTATTATGGGCTTATTCAGCGGTGTGTGTGGTTCTTACAAAAAACATAAAAATACGGCATGAAGATGAATAAGTATGAGTTGTCTCACGATGCAGTTATAGCACTGCCGACTCCGTACCTATGCCGTAAACGATTATCGCTGTAATAACTTTCGCTGTGGCCGGTCCTCGGATAAGTGACCAGCTTTGTGAACTTTAATTTGCGAGCGTTAACGTTAAGCAGTTGGTTCCGGTTGCCATGTAAATTGTAAAGGCAGTCATTAAGTGACTTGAAGGCCTCATGGGCGACTTGAAAAATCTACGAAGAGCGGGTAGTCATAGTCTATACTAATATTATAAAGAGGAAAGATTTGATTGTTTGTTTGTTTGCATCGAATAGGCTCCGGAACTATGGACCGATTTGAAAAATTCTTTCACTGTTGGGAAGCTACACTCTTTGTGGTGAACATAGGCTATATTTTATTCCCGTATTCCCATAGGAACGGGAAATACGCGGGTGAAACCGTGTGACGTCCGCTAGTCATTAACACACGGGTAGGTACCTACATGTGCCTCCAGTTGAACGATAAGGCAGTTCTCAGCTGTAGTTAGGCGGGCGGGCGGCCCGTGTTCCTTCTTGGAACCACTGGGATACGGCCTATTCGCCGGTGTGTGTAGTTCTTACGAAAAACATTATAGGTACATGTGGCATGTGGGTACTTAAGTTGAATAAGTATGAGTAGTCCCTCGATGCAGTTGTAGCCCTGCTGCCTCTGTATTCCGTAGACGTTTACCGCTGTAGGAACTTTCACTGTAGCCGGACCACTTCGTGACATTTAATTTACGAGCGTTTCCTCCATGCTTCGTAAGGCACCTTAACCGATTGGTCCCGGTTGTCATGTAAATGACAGTCATTAAGCCAAGTAGAATGCCTTATGGACGGCTTGAAAATTCTACAGAGTGGGTAGTCACAAACCTCCACCTGTTCATTTCAACACGGCAATAGGCTCACCGCCTAACATGAGACAGAAAACAAAGGTGAAATGTGGACATCTGCCCCTTCGGGAATAAAGGGCGTACTATAATGTAGGTATGTATTCCCATAAGCCAATAATGTTTGCCAGCTTCAAACTGTCCTTCTCTTCGCCAAGAACCTACTCGTTTGTTGGGCAGCAGGTGTGCTTTACTTGAGCCTCTTCGACTACTGTAGGGCTCCAACTTATTTATTCAGAAGTTTTAAGTTGGTTGCTTTTCGACCAGTCGAATGACTTCAAAAAGAAAGTTAGTAGGTACGGTATTATGTACCTACAGTTTGCTTCGATCAACAATATAATTCTTTAAAATTATATTGTTGATCGAAGACAGTTTGGCACAAAAGTGTAGAAATGGAACTGACATTTTGCATGTTGGCAACATTGTAACAAACGTTTAGTTTATACAGGGTGGAATTCAAAGAACGTGGTTGGAGTAAAAGTAGGGACCCATAATTTTGATAATAGCAAATTTTGCTGAAAGAAATTCCTTTATTTCAAAAGTAAGTAAAACTACATTAGAAGATTTCTGGAAAATCACCTGCTCGGACCGGGAGTCGAACCTAGCTTTACAATAAAATGTTTAACTTGGTCTTTCTTTAATGTAAGATAGGTACATTGTTCTTTTAAAGAAATTGTACCTTACGAAAGACACTTTCGGTTGGTATCGTAAAATACAGGACGCTTTTTTTTTTCAATCTCACCGGTTCGATTCCCGGCTCAATTAGGTGATTTCCAAAAATCTTTAAAAGCAGTTTTACTTACTTTTAAAAATAAAGGACTGTATACTTTCAGCAAAATTTGCCATCATCAATATTTACGGTACTTTTTTCCTCCAACCACGGTCTTTAAATTCACCTGTATCATTGCCTACATGTAGGTACTAAAATTTCTTTAAATTTTACTGCAAACTAAATTGTTTTATTCTAACGGGTTGCCAATATAAACAGCACAGTAGCGCCTCCATTATTTTCCAGTCTTTTTTTCAAGCTGTACTAACTAACCCCGCACGTTGATATTGCGATTGGCGGCCATCCTGGTGACATATGCGAAGCGAAGTCGAGCCGTCTAGCTCTTATTGTGACAAGGTTCCGTCGCAATATCAACTTGCGGAGCTAGTGATTTTCGTGTCTTAAAACTATACCATGATTAAAAAACTTTTTATATTTATTAATTTACTTTTATTCGCTTTCTCGCATTATATTTTCTTATAGTACGTACTTATCTTAATCTAAATTACATAAAAACTTAGGATATCACTCTTAGATTCAACTTATTATAATCTCTCTTTAAGATTCACAAAATGCAATTTTACAAAGCTTCTAAATAAAAATAGTTTCATTTCTTGCTTAGACTTCACTCTATTCTTATAAACTAGATTAATTTGATAACAGTACTATTAAAACGTGTGATCGATTGCGGACATGGGGCTTTGTATCACATACAAAGTATTCCTTTAAATTAGAAAAATACCTATTTGATTCTGATAGATGTCAAAATTATATTCCAATCTAGGGTATCAAAACCAGTCCCTAGCTAATCTGCATCTAAGTGTCTAGTGAGAGTTTTAGCGAGCACCTATCGTGACTCACGGTGAGCGCGGTAACGGTAATTTGAATGGAAACGAGACACCGCCACCTAGCTGTAAACGTGGAAACCGTCTCGACTCAATACTGAGTACGTATACGCGCTTAAACTTAAAGTCACGATAGGCGCTCGTTAAAACCCGCACTAGGCACTCAAAGTTTTAATTGGCAATTTTCGTTCGATACAACTGCATTGAAATTGCCAACCCACTGCAAATCCCGCTTGCAGTTTACAGTTTAAATGAAAATGTTGCTACCGCGGTCTCCTTTCGAAATATTTTCATTTTTTTTGTGTCAGTACAAAGCGAAATAACCATCGCAACCATGCAATAACTATTTATTTTTCGCAAATTCCTGTTGTCTCAATGTATTTGAAATTACGTCGCACATTCAGTACAACTATTCAAATCCTAAATAATTATTTATGTTACAATATTTCGAAAAATCTCTGACGCATATCTGTCTTTGGCGAAATTGCCAGCCTTATTAGCAAGAGGATATAAAAAAGAGCCATCCATAAGGCTAAAAAGCCACACAACAGAAGCTTCGCTTAGTGCTACGAGTGCAACAGCCGCATTTTGTACTTTCAGGCCACAATGCGTGCGACCCGCGTAGCTAGGTGCTTGGAAAGTTGTTAAGCGAGTCACAATGTGGCCGCTGTGTTAGTACTTAATGCGTCTGTTCCCTAGGATCAATTCAGTAAGCGAATCTCTTGACACTTAGCACTAAGCGAAGCTACTGTAGTACGATTTTAGCCTAATAGTTCCACAGACTTACCATTATCATTGACAGTACGTCCACCCAGCGCATAGAGTGTAGGCACAAATTAGAGATAGTACAGATGGAAACCTACATACTAAATTCGCTGAGGCTACGCACACATAGATAACTCATTCACTAACACTATGCACACATAGATAACTCATTCACTAACACTATGCACATATAGATAACTCATCTACAGACACGAGGTCAGGCGGTCTCAACCGAATTTTCGATACAGATTTGTGCGCGAGTGTGTGTAGCAGAGGGTAGGTGTGAAAAAAAGGTACATACATGAGTTTTCCACCTGTATTCTCTCTAATTTGTGGTGTAGGTCAGTATTTAGACCTTTACAAACACTTTGCCAGACATTATATAAAATAATAGGAATAATAACCATTTTCGCTTAACATTTGAGTTTCTATACACTACTATAACTTTGATTTCGTATCACTCATTGCACAAATTAATTAATAGATACATTTTTTTAAGTACACATTATTTTGAATGTTTCATTATTCAGAAAATAGTGCCATTAAAATCATTGTGTGATGTAGAATTAAAAATATTCATTTTTTGGCACTGTCTGGTGGTCATTTAAACTTATAAATCATGTCTACAGCTTGGCAAAAAGTCTAGGAAATAATATTTTGCATGTTGGCTACTTGTCAAATTTCTGTCAAAAACGTCAATTAGGTCGTAAAATAAATATGTTTCTTTCAATGGATTGCCATAGCAAGGCGCCTTCATTAATTTCTACAGTGTTTTGCCAAGCTGTAGGTACATCTTTCAAGACTTTGAACAAAGTACATCGGTGTGAGCTATATATGATTTTTCTATCAATTGAGTCTATTACAGTCCGCTACTGGACGCAGACATTGTTTACTAAGTAATTTAACTTATAGAGTTGACTACACACTGAATCGGACGCCAAACATGCGTTCATGTCAAAAATTGCTACAAATGTTACATTAATATTTTACACATTCGATTTGAGGTTGTTATTTTTTCTAAGAAATTACAAATTAGTCATTACTTTTCAACGAGTTGTAATATAATTGCCACGCTCATATACTCAAAATTGCACTTGCAGTCAATTTATGTTAAAATTATTGTTATTTGGAGTTCAGGTTGCTACCAACAGTGCGGAGTGTTATGTCAAAGTGGTCAAATGAGCAGAGTGCCTAGTGAGAGTTTTAGCGAGCGGCTATAGTGACTCACGGTGAAGAGCGTATACGTAATGACTGATGAGCAGGGATTTGAAACAAGTTACGTCTACAGCTAGGTGGCGGTATCTCGATTTCATACAAATCCGCGTTAACGCGATAATACATCACCGTGGGTCATGATAGGTGCTCGCTAAATTTCGGACTAGACACTCAACAGAATGTCTACAAGTCTTAAAATGGTCAAAAGTACTGTTAAAATGAAAATTACAGAACTGTACCAAACAGAGATACAAATTAAACGAACCTTGAATGTATTCGAAAATCCAAAACCAATATTGCAAAAAAATTTTGAGCAATTTTGGTTGAGGAGCCAGCTTCACAATGGTTGGTTAGCCACCCATTTTAACTTGAAAAATTCACTCTGTACAAAACTGATCTAAATAATAGTATTACTCAAAACAATGTACTTTCAAGTAAATATAACATTTCAATTTTGTCTTCTATGCTGGAGCCACATTAATGCAATATGCAAGGTTCTGTAACGAGGTGACATTATGAAATTTAATTATCTCTTTTATTTGAAATAGTAATTTACAAAAAGAAAAAGTGAACGATACTTATGCACAAGAAACAATTAGAGAAAAATAAGAATGTGTGATCGTTGATTAAATTGATTCAGTTTAGATATCGCCTAAGGCCAAAAAGTACGCGCGATAAGTCGTGGCTTCACCTACGTTTAAGAACACATCACCATTTCTCGTTAATATGGCCTCAGCATCAGAAAATGGTATTCTCAAAAACTCAATAATACATGCTAATAACTAGACAACTCGATATACCTCAAAAGCCCAAGATATTCACGAAATCACAATCGCTCATCACGGAGCGCACAGTCAATAATGCTTACAGAGAGTCTATGAATTCGGTAACGGCTTGAGAGGGCCTAAACTCAACAAACCGTCTGCGCCCAACGCCTGCAAACTACTGGTCAAACCATTTTGCGCATTGTGCACTGAGATTACTGGAATTCCAAAACACCCATTCCCTTGTTCTCTATTAGCAAGCGGTATAAAACTATATATGCCTAAACTACTCAACCGTTTTAAGTTTTCTTCTTGCGACAAATCCACAACGGGTAAACCTAATTCTCGGTTTGGACCACTAACATTATGGAATACCCTCTTATGATGCTGTAATTGGAGGGATTTTGGATACGATGCTGGGCATTCGTCACACTTGAACACTGGCACTTTGCTCTGCGGGTGAGCAGCCGACATATGGACTGAGAGAGAATTTTGATTCATGAACATCTTCTTGCATATTCTACAAGCGAGCATGCCACCACCGACTTTTGCTTCAGGTATTGAGAAACTGCTACTCTTTGACGTGTGTTTAATGCTGACTCCAGCGCCTAAGTTGGGAATGTGTGGTACAGGCCTTTCTGGAGTCGGCGATCTGCTCTTTTGTTTCTGTTTTATACTAATTCCACGTGATGCTAAAACATTTGCCATGGCATTCGCCTCCTTATTCACCGTCTTCTTAGTGACCGATATTTGGCTGCCGAAATTCAGCTTGTCCTTTGCACCTTGAACACTTTGAATCATGGGTAAGCCATCCCTTTGTTTCTGCAACGACATTACCTGACAATCCTCGTTATCATGTTTACCGGGTAGCAACATATCCGGCCGCCGTTTTTGAGCAGGCGCTCCACCAGCCATACCGGCGGGTCGTTTCATTGGCATGCGCATTGGCGCTTTCTGTCCTCTAACTTGACCTTGGACCTGAATACCAGGCCTTATACCAGGTCGTGGTCCTCTAGGAGTCGCCATTCGTGGTCTAGTGCCTGTGATATTTGCGCCAGGTGCCATCCTAATCTGATTTGGCGATGGCATCTGGCCGCCCATAACATGTCCAGGAGCTGCTCCGGGCCCACCCATTTCTGAACCTGGCATATTTTGACCCGGTGGCATCATTTGACCTATAGTTTGTCCCACGGGGAAGGTCTGAACATTCTGTATTTTAATATTACTTGAAGGTGGCTTCATACTCGCTCCGGGACTAGATATTGATGAGTAAGGTGCTGCGGGTGGACCCATTGGAGAATTCATGCTACCTGTAGATGCCTGTCCATAAACGGCTTGTTGCATTCCTTGAAGAGGGGAAGCCATAGAATATGGAGACGAAGATGGAGGATATTGACTTTGTGGCATTGAACCTGGATAACCACTCTTAGGCATTCCAGGCTGAAATTGGCCATAGCCATGTTGTCCCCCAACATAACTTTGGCCGGGATACTGTCCTGGCATTGGTTGTCCAGGAGTACTATACATATTACTTCCTGTCTGTGAATAATCTGGTTGCATATTTTGGCCAGGAGGATAGGCGTTATATGATTGTGGAGGCATCATCATACCTCCAGATCCAGGATAGGCTTGGATATTGATCATCACATTTTGCTGATGAGTAAATCCAGGTCCACTACCACCTGTCGATAATTTTCCAACTTGATCTGCCAATTGCTTTACTGGTAATAATGAAGAGAGGATATTTGAAGTAGGATTATAGGGCATGAGTGTGGAAGATGTAGGGGCAATGACCAAAGAATTCGAGTGTCCCGTCATTCGTCTATGATTTTCTAGAAGGGAAATATCAGTAAACCTAGTATTGCAAACATCGCAGGTGTGTTGTGGACCTAAAGTATCCAAGGATATGTATTCGCTCGCATCCGATAATGAAAGATTTTCTTTCTTCGTAGCACTCGACAGTAAACTCTCAAATATATCATCTGTACTTTTTTCTAACAAATCCAACGGTGGTTTAGAATCAGGAGCGTTCCAATTGAAATTATGTTGTTTTTCTGTCGAAGGTGCAGTCAATCGTGAATTTAGCATATTCGAAGAATTGAAGGTAGGTTGAGAACTAGAGTAGGAAGGTGGAGCTTGAGCTGGAACTGGATAAGAAACAGGAGTAGATTCTGTTTTAGGAATAATTGGTTTAATATCTGGTGCTGGCGTAGCAGAAACTACGCAACAGTCATCGTCTTCATCATTGGAGTCGCCATTTATTTCAATGATAGTCAAACCCTCATCTTCCTTCTTTGTGACTGGGAGGAGTGGAACTGTATTCATAGTCGATGATGTAATTTGACTAGTGTTAACCGATTCTATGATCGGTGCAGTAGATGGACCAATAGTTGATGCTACATCAGGTTCTGTTTTCACTCTTGCTAGAACTGGTGTGGATACAGGTTCAATTGGTGGTGGGGACGCCCTCTCAGACTTGATCTGATTAGAGAATATAGGAACATTAGATGATTGTGTTTCGACAGTTTCCACTTCTTGCTTTACGACTACATTACTTGTTTCTCGCGATTCTCGCCTTCCTGGCGCGACCGCAGGTTCGTTCGGAATTTCTTCAATTTGCACACCTTGTTTTACTTGAGCGTTTTCCGTTTGTGGTGATTCTCTAACAGCCTTTGGAAGGTTCGCACCTCTTTTTGGTGTCTGTTTTACAGCAGGCCTACCGGGCGGTCGGCTTTGCTGAATTTCTTTTGTTGAGATTTGTGACCCCGACGGCTTCGTGGGCTCTTTCTGTTTAACTGATACACCTCGCAAATTTCTCAACGACTTCGGTTTACCAGTTGATTTAGAGGAATCATCACTTCCAGATGTTTTACGGCTGTTACGGCGGCTTGTTTTGGAAGCCCTTTTCTCATTTTCACCATCTGACTCGTTTTCACCTCCGGATCCTTCTTGTTCACCTGATTTATCCGGATCCTCGTCTTCATCTTCGTCCTTTTCTTCGTTTCCACTGCCGCCATCTTCATCATCAGAAGCATTGAAATCTTTTAAACCATTTATCACCTTGAACGAGTTAGTATTATTGCCATCCGATTTCAGTTTAAGCTTGATACCTCCTAATTTTCCTAATTTCTGCATTACATCTGAATTTGATGTCTGTTCTGGCTCTGGTTCTTTTTTAATCGGGGTGTTGCCTTTCTTAATAGTGAAACCTAAACCACTTAATTTATTTAATGCCAAATCAGAATTTTTATTATCTGATTCACCTGGTTTCTTCAGGGAGAGGCCAGTTTTTTTTAGTATTTGTGATATATCGAGTTTTTGAGGAGTTTTCGGCGTTGGAGGTGGAGGTGCATCTTCCTCCTCATCTGACCAGTTCTCATCTCCTGAAGGAGCAACATCTTCGTCGTCGGACGGCAGCTTGTCGAGCACCACCGAGGGCAGCGAAACGTGTTGAATTAAATGCTTTTCTAGGTCCTCCCAGTCAGGGAAGTCCTCGTCACAAGTGAAGCAGTGGAACTCCTGTTTTGGTTTCTTTATCAACGCTCCGGAAGACTGAAGCCTCGCTAGTATGTCTGCAACATTACTATTTGTAGGCTTTGTGTCTTCTTCCTCTTCTTCTTCTTCTTCTTGAAGGTTTGACTCTAATGAATCCTGGGCTTCGTCATCTGTAAAGAGATAAAACGTTTGAATTATTACTAAGCTCTACGATGTTATTCATAAATAAATATATTTACTTGAAAAAGCTCTGTGTGGAGACGGGGACCCGTGTGGCAACAGGAAAGAGTACAAAATGTTGCCACCCCAATTCATTCCGAGGTTGTCGTAAGAGGCAACTTACGGAACACTTTCGCAAAACGACCCATTGCGTAGAGAAGGAAAACTCGAAATGAAACCCGGTTGTCAGTAAAATGACAATCGTTAAGCCAAGTTGAGGGCCTTATGGGCGGCTAGAAGAAAATCAACTGTGGGTCGTCACGGCCTGAGCAGAGGCTCATTTCAACACGGCAATAGGCTCACCACCTATTACGTGGGAAATAAAACTATAAGGTGAAATGTGGGCGTATACTATGACTCTGTCTAACCCTTCCGGGATAAAGGTGTGGCATAATGTATGTACTTGAATAAAATTCGATGAAAACACAAACAAAATATCGTGTTTGTAAACCTCTATGTGTGTATGGTATCTAAGTTTGTATAAGTAGGTGTATTAAATCATACCTATACCAGTAAAGATAGGTTTACAAACGATTGGCATATAATTCATTATCTTTCAAAAAATTATTTTTATCATTTTTTTGATATTCCTACATATTTACTTTTTGGGGAATACACAATAAAAACAGTGACTAGGTACAATACTTAAATTTGTACGAGCACAGATTATATAATATATTGTACGAGTCATTATCCTAAATTAATTGGAGTGCGACATCGTAATATTCGTAATCAAAAGCTTCACAACTCCCTTTTCAGCATTTTCAAATTGCAGATGAAGATCCATGGAAAAGGACGAGCCTATTAAACCATTACTGATTATTTGAATGATATAGAGTCAAGAAAGTGGTTACTTGCTCGCTTGAGTAGCAATTTCATACAAACATTTGTGTTGTTGTATGTATGTACACAGACAGACATGCAGATCTATAAGGGTTCCGTTTTTGCCATTTGGCTACGGAACCCTAAAAAGGGTCGGGAATGAATGGTTTGTTAATGGTTCCATAATATATTCACCTTTTTTATTGTTATTGTCAGATTTATGAGACTGTTTTCCATTTTGGTGTGGAGTTTGAGTTGCGTCTGTTATGTCTTATTTAGATTTAATACACAGCCGTTTTTATTTTCCTCTCGATTTACAATTTCGCGGTTTTTACAATTTTACTGTGATATGTTTGTAGTGTGTCCGCACGACTTAGCTAAAGCATTTGCCCGATTTTGCTGATATTTGGACGGCAGGCCTTTTTTGGTTGGTCCAGTCCAGAGTCCAGAACTATTCTTAACCACTGTCAGTTGCGTTTAAAATTAATAGGTAAGATGATAAAATCACTGACTCATTTACCTATTAACGCCCAGCCGACACCCTTACACACCTAAAAACTTGAAAGGGTAAGCTACCCTTTTAAGTAGGAATAGGCACCCACTATGAAGAGGGTTTGTCAAAATGTCAACTGTAAGGGAGTGAAATGCGGGCATCCGTTATTGTTATTATAAAGTGCTTTTCAAATATTATTGTGCAGCTGACGAAAAAAAAAATTTTTTTTTGGATACAGATTGTTATTGTGATGTCCATGTGTACCATTTTCTAATGTTTGATCTGAGTTAGGCAGTTTCCAGTTAGGTCGTTTGTGCAGTAGATGAATTTTCACTATCATTCAATATATACATACAATGCCTAGCTTGTGCACCGGTTAGTCTTTACTTGGATCAGTAATAAGCGACGCGCGCGTATACGATGGCGATAAGTTTCTTTCTAGGAATGGCCGGGAATGGGAAAATGTGGGACGGTGAAATTACGAGTCTTGCACAAACTAGTGTGTGATAAGCGAGGCTTATCGGACCGCAAAAAACTGGACTGTTGGCAGTAAAATTCTTTTCAGTGCACAAACACCATTAGATCAGAAGTTAAGAAATAAGAATAAAGCATTTGATGCGATAATTGCATGGCTTAGCGCTGATCAACAACCAGTTATGGATTTCTGGAGTTGAAATCCTCCAACGCATAGTTTTGTTTTGATTTCTTTGAGCTATGTGAGTGCGGTAATCGGTATGGAAAAATATGTGTGCTACATTATAGTTCGACAAAAAAATTTTGAAAAATAATGAAGGCACTATTGTGCAGTTCATATGGTGACCCGTTAGAAAGAACCACCAATCAGAATTCAATTGCTAATAAACGTCAATAAAAACCACCAATCAAATTTTTGCACGTCACTTAGTGACGAACATGTCAGCGGTATTGACAGCATTTTAACAATGTGGCCACCATGCAAAATATTAGTTACGTTTCTGTACTTTTTTGCCAAGCTATAACATCGTATTATGATTATGCCTATAAATACTGTGGTACTAAATTATCGCCAATATACAATGTTTATATCTCTTTTGACTTAATTTCCGTTATTACAGGCGCGGTGGTTGATAAGAACAAACGACTTATTAGCAGTTTGCCTTTATCGCAAAACGTCTACTGGTCAGAAAGTGTCTCGTTCGCTGATTGCCAGTTTCGCTGCCTGTCTCTTTCGCTGAATGTCTCTTTAGCTGATTAGCTCTTTATCTGAGTTTTTATTTGGCTGATTGTTAATTCGCTGAATGTCTCTTTCGCAAAAAGTCGTGATAGTAACTTTGACTATAATTATATGCTACACTGAACTGAGCATCCCCGCCAATATACCTGCGTTAAAAACTATAAAAAAAAGCAAAAAATGCATCAAAATTGGCTAAGCCTGATGTGGCACTTTATAGCGACTGTTTGCGAAAGAGTCGAGACAATCAGCGAAAGAGATAATCAGCGCAAGCGACAATCAGCGAAAACGACAATCACCGAAAGAGATATTAAGCGAAAACGACAATCAGCAAAAGAGACATTTTCGGACCGGTGACATTTTGCGTTAAAGACAAACTGCAAATAAAAATGCTATACAAACTATGTCACAATTATTCAGCTAATTGCAATTTGTCATTTTAATGATTTTACACACGTTGGAACAATACGGTATCGTTATTTCTAATCAGGAATCCATAATTTAATATTATAGTGAGATTCGCATTCGATAAAATATTTTATAAATCGACTCGGGATCGAGACTGGACACCAAGATCTGAACCCCCTCAACCGCTTGACTTGTGGAAACTTGACTACCTATAGCCCTCAATTTGCAGATGATAGGCCGTGAAATCTGAACCGTATACTTGGAAACGTGGCTCTGGCTCATATGGACTCCGGGTCTTGGGCCCTAAGCCCCGTACTCTGAGTCCTGGAGTCTGTACTGGACCCTGAACCCAAGACCTTTACCCCTGATATTAAAACCTTGGCTTCAGAACCTGGATTAGCCCATAGACTCTGGAATGTGGGCTGGGGATCATGAAGGTTTGAATTTGCGCGAGTCGTGGTCCAAGCTGTGTAGGCCAGTTTTTCTGCAAAGCACGGTCGCTTTTTTGCCCCGGCAGGGATCCAGCTGTGTGGGATAGTAACATTATATGCCTTGCCTTCATCGTGAATCGCGTTACTAAGCAAACAGGGCAGTTTCACACACTCCTATGAGCCTGATGAAGAAATACCTACCTCTCCTTTTAGACACCTTTCCCGCGCTTTCTTTCTTATGTGACGGAAACGAGGTTGCGGGGGTCTGCTCCGTAAGTCCGTACCAAAACCGGATGTGTGGATTGGATGGTTTGGCCGGACCAATTACGATTAGTCGTGCTCGGAACGTCAAAGAGGATGGCGGCTAATTTCACTTTTTCTACTAGAAACAGACTGTTGAATTGTTGTATTTTTTTTGTGATTAAGATTTTTTACAGTTTGCTTTCTTCTATCTTTTACTATTGTTGCTGCTATAATCATATTTTTTTAATGTCCAACGTTATGATGAAAACCGTCTGCACTTTCGGGCGTATGTGAAGCAACTGCCAGTCCACCCTGTCCGGCTCGATCGTGTGAAGCGAAATCGGATATGATATATGGCACAGAGATGGGCGTTTGAGCAAGATGGGCGGCTAAGGAGCTGACAAAAACCCAAACCCGCATGGCACCGCTCTGACGCTCTCAAACGCCTCCCTGCTTGCAGAGAGGGCAGAAAGCGCGGCCCGTCCCACGCCGAACACACGGCAAGGGTATGTAATGGTTCTGCCGTGTCCACGGCGCCACTTGGGCAGTTTCGGCACACAGGGTCCGACTCCGACAGAGATGGACATAATCGATTACTTTTGTAAATCGATTAATAATCTGATTGAAAGTAATTTAAATTACATTTAATCGGATTGCAAATAATTTAGATTGAATGTAATCGGTTAATCGTGATTTAAGTATTTGTAATCTAGATTAATAATTCTTGTATTCATGACTTTGATAGTAGGTAGTTTATATGCATCTATGAAATAAGGCCAGTGGCACTCTAGTATCAGTTTTAGTTCCGAACCCGGTTTTGATACCGGTTTCGGACAAAACCAAATATAGTACCGAAACCAAAGCTGTTAACGATACCAAAACTGGTACCAAAACCAAAGCTGGTACCGAAACCAAAACTGGTACCGAAATCAAAACCGGTACCAAAACCAAAACTGGTACCGAAAGCAAAGCTGTACCAAAACCAAAGCTGTTAACGAAACAAAAACTGGTACCGAAAATAGACTGGTACAGAAACCAAAACTGGCATCGAAACAAACTCGTAACAGTACCAATAGCGGGACCGATAACCGGGACGTAACCGGTACCAAAACCAATACTGAAACTGGTGCTGAAATCAGGGACGAGTACCAAAATCAGAACCGAAACCGGTAACGAAACCAAAACCGGAACGGAAACCAATTAAAAAATCTGACCCGATACTAATAGTAATCTAGTCATCTATCAGCGCCCAGCCCAAACCCTTTGACCTCGAAACTTAAAATATTCAAGGTAAGCTACCCTATGGTAGGCTACCAATAAGAAAGGATTTTTTGGAAATTCTACCATTAAGGTGGCAAAATAAGGTATAAAACGTTGCATGGAACTTCGCCATTTTTAAAGTGACAAGTATTTGAAAAAAAAAATAAGGTATTTGAAAAAAATCCAATATAGGGGTAAAACAAAGAATGTAAGTTTCTATGGGCACTTCTTCATTTTTAAACAACTATGTACTTTAAATGTGTGTACCCTGCTTCTAATTAAATATAAATGAACACTCGTGTTTTTTAAGATTTTTCGAAAATCTAGCCAAAAATTTAAATAATTACTTTTTGGGATTACATTTTCGATGACTTTTGATAACTCAATGTTTAATAACAAAGTAATAGGAATAGGACACGGTGTTATCTAGTACTAGCTTCGCCCGGGATATACTTCGATAAACTTTCATGTCCTATTTATCCCATAAGGGCTTTTTTTATTAACGTGAGGGAAAATCCATCATGGATGCTATGCCGGACTCCTACCCACTAAAAAACCTAACGTAACGCCCAACAGCCTATGGTTGGGAGCCCCGGGTAAGCCCTCGGACAATTGACACGATTTGAAGTAGTTGTGTTTAAAAATGAAAAAGTGCCCATGCAAACTTAGAATTTTTGTTTTATCCCTACATTGATTTTTTTTCAAATCCCTGATATGCGTGACCATTGTAACCAAACTTTAAAAATGGCGAAGTTCCATACAACCTTTTATACCATATTTTGCCACCTTAATGGTAGATTTTACGAAAATCCTGTCTTATTGGTAGCCTACCATAGGGTAGCTTACCCTGAATATTTCTTTGGGCTGGGCGCTGATAGATGACTAGATTACTATTAGTATCGGTTTCGGTTTTTTGAATTTATTTTCGTCCCGGTTTTGGTTTCGATACTGGTTTGGTACTAGTCCCTGTCTCGTTTAGCCTGCAAACGTTGAGTGGCACTCACGTGTGCATTGCACAGGTCACCACGTCTGAGGATTACTTGGCACCTACCGGGGTAATCCTCCATCGGCGCAGTAGCTCAGCAACCCTAAACCGCCCAGCGGTGTTCTGGTGAATTAGTCAGATCCCAGAACACCCCAACAGGGGCAGATCGATGTTAAGGAGTTTTAGCGAGTATTCCCAATGCTATCGTGATCAGGTGCTGGGCGACCCTCACACGAGCCCATGCCTCGGTCCCGCTTTTGGTACTGGTTTCGATAACGATGTCGGTACCAGTTTTGGTTCGGTAGATACCCATTTTAATTTCGATACGCTTTGGTTTCGGTAGCAGATTTATTTTCGGTACCAGTTTTTGTTTCGTTAACAACTTTGGTTTCGGTAAGTACCAGTTTCGGCTTTGCTTTCGGTACTAGTTTTGGTTCTGGTACCGGTTTTGGTTGGTTTCGGTACCACTTTTGATATCGTTAACAGCTATGGTTTCGGTATTACATTTGGTATTTTCCGTAACCGGTATCAAAACCGGGTCCGGAACTAAAACTGATACTAGAGTGCCACTGGCTTTAATTCATAGATGCATAAACTACCTACTGTCGAAGTATTGAATGCTATACAAGATTATTAATCTGAATTACAAATTACTTTAATCACGTTTAACCGATTACATAATACACACTGGGCAAAAATATTAACTTGTTTTGCAGTACCTACATTACAATATGTAGCATGTTGTCATGTTTTTTGGCCATTGCATTGAATTTTATATTTTTGGCCAGCATGCTAATAAGTTCATAAAAGTTACAATACTTTAAAGCAAAGATGGGCAAAATGTAATTAGATTAACCGTTACAAATTACAATTAGTACAATTACTCTGTAACAGATTACTTGAGTAATTAATTACCATGAGTTCTAGCTGTAACTAATTACTGAGTAATGGAAATACACGTTAATCTAATTACATTGTAACTAGTTACTCATTAATTCAATTAACCAACTCTCATAATTAACAACTCTGTCCTGTGGATTCGTCACGGCCCAAGGGGTGGATCGATTTTGATGCGATTTTTTGATCGTAACTCAATGTATTCATGATGGTACTTAGCTATACATTTTGAAGACCATCAGCTTAATTCCTGAGTGATGAAGGGATTTCACTAAAATTCCCATACGCGACTCATGGTAAATGTGTGATCTATTACTTTTTAAGTGTTTTCACGACATGGTAACCAGCTACCTGATGCATTACAATGTCTCTCTCGAATTACATGATAATTTTGCAATCCAACATGGCGGCCGCGCCGTAATCACAAAATTTCATGATGGATATCGTTTAAGGGGTTTTTGGTATGCTGAGTACGAATCACGTGATAATTTTGCAATCCAATATGGCCGCTGCGCTGTAATCACAAAATTTCATGATGGGTATCGTTTAAGGGGGTTTTGGTATGCTGAGTATAAATCACGTGATAATTTTGCAATCCAATATGGCCGCCGCGGCGTAATCACAAATTTTTTTGATGGGTATCGTTTAAGGGGTTTTTTTGGTATGCTGAGTAAGAATCACGTACTAATTTTGCTATCCAATATGGCCGCCGCGCCGTTATCACAAAATTTCATGATGGGTATCGTTTAAGGGGTTTTTTGGTATGCTGAGTACGAATTACGGGATAATTTTGCAATCCAATATGGGCGCCGCGCCGTAATCACGAAATTTCATGATGGGTATCGTTAAAGGGGTTTTTTGGTATGCTGAGTACAAATCACGTGATAATTTTGCAATCCAATATGGCCGCCGCGCCGTAATCACAAAATTTCATGATAGGTATCGTTGAAGGGGTTTTTTGGTATGCTGAGTACGAATCACGTGATAATTTTGCAATCCAATATGGCCGCCGCGCCGTAATCACAAAATTTCATGATGGGTATCGTCTAAGTCTAAGGGGTTCTTTGGTATGCTGAGTATGATAATTTTGCAATCCAATTTGGCTGCCGCGCCGTATTCACAAAATTTTATGATGGTTCTCGTTTAAGGGGATTTTTAGTATGCTGAGTACGAATCACATGATAATTTTGCAATCGAAAATAATTATAATAGCATGCATCCATGGCAAGCATCATAGAACGCATACATATCCTTAGTTGAACTCGTTAACACCTCTGATGTATCTACTTTATGTATCATCCATAGCTGTGTCCAGTGTCCATAGCACGTCTCTGGTGGAACGACACCCTTTGGACGCAGCATCGGCAGAGCGAGGGTAGCACCACCTCTAGTATTGCAAACATCTATAGGTTACTTTAAGTAGTAAAGAAATGGGAGTATGGATTTGCTTGAATGTATGGTAATTACAAAGTAATGGAATTACGATTTGATTACTTTGTAACTAATTACTTATTAATTCAATTATTAATTGAATTACTTTTGTAATTAATTACGCCCATCACTGCTTTAAAGCTAAGTACCTACCTACCTACATCTTTATCAGTGCATTAAATGTTTTGAGATGAACATCAAAATGTTAAATGCACTTGCTTTTCAGTACATTACAAATGGCATGTCATGCTTTTGGCCACTGCATTGAATGCCAAATTTATATTTTTTGGCCAGTGTGCAAATTAAACAAATAACCTTTGAAGCTGAATAAAACATATTTATTTCTAGTGCATAAAATATTTTGTGAAGTGCATCAAAATATTAAATGAACTTGTTTTGTAGTACATTACAAAAAGCATGTCACGTTTTTTGGCCATTGCATTGAATATTAAATTTATATTTTTGGCCAGCGTGTAAATTAAGTTTATAATTGTTGCAATGCTTTAAAGCTAAGTACCTACTATTACATCTTTTTCGGTGCATTAAATGTTTTGAGAAGAGCATTTGTTTTACAGAACATTACAAATGGTGCTTCATGTTTTATGGTCATTGCATTAAATATTAAATTTATATTTTTTGGTCAGTGTGCAAATTGAATGCATAATTCTTTCAATGATTTAATGCTATATTTTAAGTGCATCAAATATTGTTTTCTTGTCTTTTTCAGTACACTACAAAAAGCATGTTAAAATTTTTTGACTATTAATAATTGCAGTACATACTTATCAATATTTTTTGGTAAATGTACCAATAAGAGAAAGGGTTCTTTTCAGTGCTTAAAAGTTGAGTACTTACATCTGCTTTTCATTTGTGTGCATGTGCATTATGTTTTTGAGCAGTGCTAGGTGCATTAAAATTAATTTTGGCCAGTGCCAAATCTGCCAACAGAACTACACAACAGAACAGGTGGGAATTGAATTACCATCTGTTCTGTGGACAGAACTAATGGTAAAAAAAATACCTGTAGTTCTGCAAACAGAACAGGTGGGAATTGCATTACCATTTGTTCTGTGGACAGAACTAATGGGAAAAAAATTACCAGTAGTTCTGTTAACAGAACTACTCAACAGAACAGGTTAGACGAAATTGTGGCCAGTGTGTTTTTTGATCTGTCCAATAAATGCTATTTTAGTCAGTGCACATATTATAAAAAGAATTATGGTTTCTAGCAGATTAAATTTACACTGCAAGTGTAATTTCAAAGCACCAAATGATAAGACCGTGTGTTTTGCATTCAATGTTAAGTGGATTTTTTTCCAGTGAACTGAAGGGCAATTGATAAATTATGTCACCAGTTAAACAGAGAGGTGTTGATGATTGTGACATTTTGTGAGAAGTGTCATAAGTTTCATTACACTTGAAAAGCTAACACCTATGTGCGTGCAAGTACTCTCTCCACTCGTGCGCATATCACGTGGGACCTCCTTATGATGTTTCCGGGTTAAATGCGTGCACCGTGCACGGCTCCGTGCTTAAACATATGAGGTATTAAAAATCAAATATAGACGGTAAAATTTAATTTACTGATTGTATTTTGGTTTTTAATGTCAAGTGTGGGTTGGTGCTATTTAGGTATGACTGGTTATTTTTTATCATGACATCAATTAAGTTGACTTTGGGCAGATGCGTTGTTGTCTTTGTGGAATGACTACAAATAAATTAAAGAAACCATAGTCACACCAGTGTGGCATTTTGGTATGAAAACGGATTAGTTGGGAAAATCGGCATGATAGAATCTTACCAAATCTACCTAGTTAGCCTAAGGGAGAAATGAGATGTACACAGTATAAATAAAATAAATAAATATTTGTGGACATTTACTTTGGACATTTACATTCACACTGATTCTAGCCTAAATTAAGCTAATATAAGCTTGTGCTATGGAATCTAGACGACTGATAGACATACTTAAATATTTTTAAATACATACATATTATACATAGAAAACCCCCAAACTCCGAAACAAAAATTTGTGGATCATACAAGATTTGAACGGACCAGGGAATCAAACCAATTAAGTACCTCAATAGCGGCAGGCGGTTACGTACCGAATGCCCCACCGAAGCTGTCAAAGTATGAAAGGGAAGTTAATTAAACTGTGGAAAAGTATAAGCTCTGAAATACCACAGATATAATTACGGACGGGTTCATATTTCCAATATTGTTACTTTGTATGCAGTGAGTATATGGTACAACAGAGCTCTTCAATAACAACAAAAACAATAGTTGAAATTGCACTGGAACAACAAATACGTTCTACAATTTTATGATGGCTATGACATAACTAGATTTAATAATACTCAAAACATCAACAAGGTCTACAAAGTCAACACTAACAGTAATAAGTACAAACTATGATCATCGCAACTGCACCAGCCGCATATGATAGAATTGTTGGCTGGTAGAAAGATAATGCATAAGTATAGATATTTTATGAATTCTAACAGTATCTAAGACAACAAATAAAGCTATGTAAAGAGAAAAAAAAAACATGAACTATGAACTAACCTGAATCACCATTTGTAGGCGAAGGCGGTATATCAGATGCATGCTTTGTAGCCATGTTCTAAAATACCTGTGAACAAGTTGTGATAGTTCTATAGTGGCTCAGTTTTCTGGTCCAATGCCTCGATCAATATTTAAAAAATATTGTTTCAGCACTTTGTTTCTGATTTAGCTGTGCTGTGCCTATTGAGCCTGAATTTGATTGTAAGTTATTATTCTTGATAATATTAGTCTTTTTAGTGATTTATTTAGTTATAACTTATTCACAGATAGGTGTTTGGTTAGTAAACAAAAATAAACTTTCTAAACAGACTTTACACTCAAAATATACAAAATTGCACTTTTAACAGGACAATCAAAATGAAATCATTAAATACAACTCTTATTATTAGATTTATAATAACCAATATGTTATGAATAAACAAGCATTCGAATTTAATTTACCGGTTCAAATCCGTCCATATAATCGGTGCAATATTTGTATTGTTAGTAAATAAAATCTAGGACATTTAGGTGAACACTAACATTCAAACGATTTTCAAAACATGCCGAGCTCTAAATTTCAGTGCAATACTCACGTTCATTTCACAGTTTTTTAGTGAATCCAAATAATCCTCGCAAGAGTCTATGTTGTGGTTCATGTCCACTGAAGTCTAAACTAGACAAATCCCCACTTCACAATTCAATTTTTCACTCAATACATCACCATGTTCATAAACAAATCTAAGAAAACATTACTCATAAACCCGGCTTTCACTGTAGTAAATCTAGCCTTGAGAAAACAAAAGCAAACACTAGGAAAATGCAAATATTTTCCGCGAACTTCTTGCCACTTCGCTTCTGTTCTACAAGAAAATACAAAATGGCCGGCCAAATATTCGAGTGTCACAAAAATGCTATCGATAGTCACGTCACGCAATAGTACAATACACTTTTTGTCTTTGACGTCTTGGTGCCAACCGGGTTAATATTACACTGTAATTAATATAATTAATATGCAAATATAAATGTAATGCTAGATAAACAGGTTAAACTTATATTAGGCAAGCGCTAGGCTAGCTGGCCTACGTCTTTCTTTCGATCGAACGGAACGAAACCGAAACGCAGTCGCACACTCATTTACCAGAATTCTGTTCCTTTCACTCACAGGCAGAATACAGGCAGACGCTATTGCCAGTGCCATGCCAGTATGGCGGACTGCCAGCATTGGTCCGCTGGCAAATTCCTAGCGGTTGTCGCCGTTGTCGGCAGCAATCTCTCCTATCTCTGTCTAGCATGCATAGTAAAACGTCAGTCGATATACTTGTCTCTCTCTCGAAAGTCGTAATTGATACGATATTTCAACATACGCATAGCATTATATTAAATATCAGACAACCGAGCAAAGTGGTACCTATAACAGAATGAGTCGCCCCCATTTTATACTGTAATGACCTCGCTCGCTCGGTTTGAGCGGCATACAATACAACACATTCGTCTAAAGTAATAATAATACTGCGAGTAGATTGTCGAAACTCGAAATGTTGAGTCATTGAATTGAATGTATAATTTGTATGAGCGTAGTCGTTTAGCTTGCGTATTGTATTATTTTGTTCCGCTCAAAGATAATAATAATTAAGTATGATTGATAAATTCCTTCGATCAAACATAATCATGAATTAGTTTGTATGTAAATTATGGACTTTCGTTATATTTATATTGGGACACGGAATAGCGGAATAGGTAACAGTTTTGTGACTTCAGAAATAGTATACCTAAGTACTTAGGTATCAAGCTAATACCTCAGACTAAAAGAATATACTAATACCTTAAGAACGTGCCTAGTAGTTACCTATCTATGTAGGTTTATAAATCTAGCTTAGTACGTAAACATCGTAGCCCGTTTGATGTAGGTAGGTACCTAATATAATAATTAATTATAGTCATGCCATGACTTATTATAATATGCCGAATGTCGAGAATATTTTTACCCACCTTCTATGATAAGCTATATGGGTTGGCCTGCTTATCATAATAGTACGTTGTAGTTTTTGTACTACAACGTAGGGACCGGCCTACCT
Organism: Miltochrista miniata; assembly: GCA_933228765.1. Taxonomy (NCBI): domain Eukaryota; kingdom Metazoa; phylum Arthropoda; class Insecta; order Lepidoptera; family Erebidae; genus Miltochrista; species Miltochrista miniata. The sequence continues at coordinate 14,437,850 of OW121769.1, forward strand.
ACTTATGCTGGGGTCTGCCTGGCTGGGACTGGTCAGCAAAAAAAATCTATTGTACTCTCGACTGGTATTTTTTAACCTTTTATGGCGGCTGTACACACTCGTCGAGAGCCTCTCGCCGAGAGCCTCGGCCGAGAAGGCTCTCGACGAGAGCATGCCTGTACACACTCGTAAGCTCAGAGTCTCATAGGACTCCCGCGACAATGGACGTGGAAATTGCTGCTGCTGTTTGTTTTTGTACCGCAAGCTATTTTTATAATAAAATGTTTATTAAATTTAAAAACGATTATTAACTGATTCCGCTGCAGCTCCAGACTGAATAGAGGCAAAAATTCGCACCCAAGCATCATGAACACATTACTTATCCTTGTCTTTAACATCCTTCGAATTCCATAAAACGGCTTCTATCTGATAGCAGTCAAAAAACTATAATGCGAGTTTTTTAGACCATTTAATGAAATACGTCTGTTCATTGAATCTTTCTGCGGGCAACTAAATGAACGAGTGTGTACCAAAGACTTCTATATAAACTGAGGTAGACGCGCCGTACTCTAACAAGCGCGATTTCAAAAGCAATCCTCAAACACCCACATTGCTAAGACTACACTCACTTATAAATACTATTTACGTAATTGTCACCACACACAATAGCAATATACGGATAGAACAAGAGTAAAAGAGAAGGCGTATGGACTCCAATTGCAATTCGAGTACCTACTCTCGAAGTTTTGACTCACAACAGTGCGAACAACGCTGCTAATTAGCGCAGTTTATAGGTTTCAATAATCGGTGCGTAGGGCATGTCTACCTCATTTTATATAGAAGTCTTTGGTGTGTACATGCTCGCTCTCATTTACCTCATGGCGGCTGTACACACTCGTCGAGAGCCTCTCGCCGAGAGCCTCGGCCGAGAAGGCTCTCGACGAGAGCATGCCTGTACACACTCGTAAGCTCAGAGTCTCATAGCACTCCCGCGACAATGGACGTGGAAATTGCTGCTGCTGTTTGTTTTTGTACCGCAAGCTAATATTATAATAAAATGTTTATTAAATAAAAAAACGATTATAAACTGATTCCGCGGCAGCTCCAGACTGAATAGGGGCAAAAAAACTATAATTCGAGTTCTTTAGACCATTTAATAAAATACGTCTGTTCATTAAAACTTTCTGAGGGCAACTAAATGAACGAGTGTGTACATGCCCGCTCTCATTTACCTCGCGAGAGCCAACGAGACCCTTTGACTCGGGCGCAAAAACCGACACGCCACCGAGAGCGACCGAGACGAGAACGAGAGAGCGAGACAAGAGGGAGACGAGACGAGTGCGCCCTGTACACACTCGCACTCGGCCTGTCTCGGGGTGTCTCGACGAGTGTGTACAGCCGCCATCACGAGAGCCAACGAGACCCTTTGACTCGGGCGCAACAACCGACTTGCCACCGAGACCGACCGAGACGAGAACGAGAGTGCGAGACAAGAGCGAGACGGGACGAGTGCGCCCTGTACACACTCGCAGTTCGCACTCGGCCTGTCTCGGGGTGTCTCGCCGAGTGTGTACAGCCGCCATTTAGAGGCAATCCTTTAATTTAACAAAAACTTGCCGCGCTTTGTGAGTCATGGGACGTTTTGTGTTCGTAGACTAAAGGTATTTTTTACCGAAGTAACGTACTTACTTAATAGTAATAAGTACCTACCTAATAAATAATGTCTGGGCTGGGTTACGTTAGGATTACCTACCAGTTACCACTTATATTTTTATTCATGAAGACTAGCCAGTCAATTGAATTTGAATGGCATAGATTCGTTTATTAGTTCTGTTAGTCCGTAGTCGTCAGGCACGTCAGATCAGTAAGTAGGTAGGTAGGTACTTCATTAGCATTAGCATAGCCGACAGGTAGGTTTTTTATCTTTTTACTGTGGCATTAGGTACCTGATGAGACAATTTTAACCGACTTCAAAAAGGAGGAGGTTTTCATTTATCTATTGTTGCAGAAGTCCGCTAGATAATTCGACGGTCGACCAGACGCTTGTCCCGTAGAGAGCCCATGGAGCGAACGAGTCCTTGGTAGGGGCAAATACCTTCTTCCAACGGCAGTCATTGTAAAATCATCGAAGCTTCATCAATATTCTAAGGCGCCATCCCTTAGAATCAGCAAGCAACCTCTCCGAAGCCAACTCGTGTCATTATTAATTTAACACTCTCATCAGATCTCAAAGAACAGAACCCTTGGAATGGGACCCATTTGAGGAGGCACCCACACGAAGGCCGCCGTTATGTTCTGCCAAGGGACAGCGCCAAAGCATTAACGATGGGGCCATCTCCTAATTGAACTGCAATTTCTGGCAGAGAGCCTGGCACCGAGATACGAACTTTTATTCGAGGACTTGCTGCGCTTCTTTCCAACCGAGGAAACAACTAAGGTACAAAGAAGAGGGGACAGACCATGAAAATCCACGCCAGCTTAGCTACAACTCCTCGATTTCTTACAGTGCTTGCTTCAGATCCTGCGCCTTGGCTACACAGTGCTGCATTGGCGCTAGATTCCAGGTGGATGATCAATGAAATTTGAGTTGTGTCGCCACTTTATATTAAACTATGAGGTATTTTTTATAACCTGATGTGGCCAATAACCTTGAGGGACGTCACAGAATCGGAAATTTGCTGGCCATTACGTTAGGGTATCTGCCAATACTGGGGTCTCGTACAGAGCCATAGCCTGGTCGGAGGATCCTCCTATTTGTGTGAGAGGAACATTTCCACTCGTTCCTCCACAAAGGATTGAAATGTGACATTTCTGGACATTACTGTGTTTATGGTAATATCACATTACGGCTGTTCAGGTGATCATCAGTACCTACAATACTGGGTTGCTGTGTCTACATTTCCACAAGGTGGAAGCGGTCCATTTTTGTTTTGAGCTGCCCATCTCGGAGATCTGTCGCAAAGAGTACGGTACCTGCCGCTCACTACACCGCTCACACATAGTGATGGACGTGATGGTCCACCTGGATGGATGGTCGAAGAACATGCTACCTATTGATGGTCTAATGACGGTTGGTATCCCAAGTGTTCCGTAGATGCTTCCTATTGCACGGCCCGCTTCACACTCGGGTCCTAGAGATGCGACGCATCGCGAGCCTAAGTTCATTTTACTCAATCATGGGGGTCATCCACCTAGCTCCTCCGAAGAGAGCCCGTTCTAGGGCATGGTATTCCTTGGCCAGTGACGGGCGTAACTTGGCATATCCTGCAGGTCGTTACAAGCGAAGAGGAAAACTGCGTTGAATTAGTGGGTGGGGGCGAAGAGGAAAACTGTGGTCCATTTCCTCTCCTGGTCTGAGAGTCGCAAAACGTACAAATAAATCACCATAATTATGTTATGTACTTTTGTAGGCACAATCATTAACTTCTCGATAATTTTACGACTGACGGACGATTGCCTATTTGTGTGTAGTTTACTTGGTACTTACCTTATCTGCTACATTCCTCGAAATATTCAGATAAGCAACGGAGTAATGATCAAGTCTCAAAGTGGGTACCAAGCGACCAACTCGATCGATACTCAGTCGCACTCCCATAGGTATACCTACCTAAATATATATAGTCAACATAAAAGTTACGCTCCGTTCAGGAGGGTGGCTGTCGACGAGAGTAACCCTCCGGCACCGCTAACAGGATCCCCCTCCCTCTATTCTGGCCAAAAGGTCCGTACAACAAACTACCTCATACCATTGCAAAAGATATATATCCCCCCGACCGCGGGTGAATTTATACGGATGGGTGTGGGGTTTCAGGGTTTATAAAATGAATTCTTCTTTCTACGTTTGGATTTTTTGCGTTCCTAAAATGAGAAGAGGAAATTCTTTTCTGCATATATTTTCTGAACTTTCATAAATTTCTGAATGACCCTACTTAAGTGTTGTAATTTGCGGGTATATATATAAAAAGAGTTTTTGATTATAATCCTTTTCATTGATGGAATAGATAGAAGATAATAATGACTTGAGTCTCAGGACTCTTGGGTTAGCATCCCGGGCCGGAATAAATATAATATTCGTATTATCCGCGAAGTTTGTTTCAGAGTTTGAGCATTTTCCGAATCCAATTTCCTTTAGGTATTCGGAAATCCGGGAGTTATCCTAAAGTTAAAATCTGTGCTAAAATTCTAAGATATTGTAGGGTTGGATATTATGGTAGTTATCTGGATGACTGAATGTGTGGATTTTTGTTACTCTGGGGACAAGAATAAAACTCCCACTAATAGTACTCCTTACCTTAACCGAAGGCCTCTATTATGAGATCGCTTCCAGAAGAATAAAAAAAAATTGTATACCAGAATCGTAGCAATAAAAAAATCATAGTCTTGGCCTGACTTACAGATGGGTGATCTTTTATGGCATTACCATATCCCCTTTATTATGGTAATGCCATAAAAGATCACCCATCTGTCTCTGTGCTTGTCGGCGGTGGAGTGTGGAGTGTTTATTAATCTCGCACCACTGTAGAATAAAACGTAGGTATAAAATATCTTTTCAAGAAGGGCAAGAAGTTCAAAGAATAATTCCTAGTTCTAGCCCTTTGTTTAAAAAATAACAACAGGGTCTTAAGTTGTATCAGGGCAATCTTTTATGTTCCCGAACCCCTTATGTTGGAGTTTCAATATGTTCTTTGTTTCACTTAACTCGAATGAGTTCTTTGTTCCCCTTAACTCGACTGATATTGAAACACTAACATAACGGGTTTCAATATGAGTGGAGTTAAGAGGAACAAAGAACGACTCAGTTGAGTGATTCTTTGTTCTTATATGAAAAAACAATAAAGACTTTTTCAGTACACGTAAATTTTGTATACATCATTCTTTTCTTTGTAAAAGTCTTTGTACATGTGCATGCAATTACATTTAAAAACGTTTTGTAAAAGATTTTTTTCGTCATAAGTGGTATGTTACCTGATGAAACTAAAAGACACGGCAGCGTTTTCTTATGAGGCATTCTTTGTTCCTTTATGGAGAAATTATACCTAACTAGCTGACCCGCGCAATTTTGTTTGCGCCCCATAAAAGAGAGAGAAAGAGTGTGGTATTAATATTTTTAATAAGTATCCATTTTCTCGTCGCATTCACTGACGTCGCGTCGCGTCGCGTTGCAATATAAAATTAAGTAATCATTTTTCAACAAAATAAATAAAAAAAAGTATTTATTTAATCAATTAAAGAATAGATTAGTATACTGGTAAAAAAAATCTTTAAAAATGAAGAAGCTGTGAATGTATTATCATAACGGTAGCGTGCGGAGCATTACAGGTCATGGCTTATGACGTGACAACACTCAGCGAGATCGTAGGGTGCAAAATTCAACGTTTTAATGACCAACGACCAACGCCCCATGTCCAACGCCCAACGCCCAACGCCATGTGCCCAACGCACCACTCCCAACGCCCAATGGCCTAAGCCCAACGCGCCACGCTCAACGCCCAACGGTTTGGGCACCACGCTTAAAGCCGCCTCTACACATAGGCCAGCGCATCGCCAACGCGCTGGCGGTGCGCTTGCCAACGCGCTTGTGAGTTCATCCACACATTGGAAGGTCGTTCCAGGTCGTTCAGTATGGTTTGGTTCGGGCCAATGTGCGGACGGATTCAAAATGGATGTTGAGTCGCTAACAGCTGCAGCTGTATATTTATTCACAGCTTATATATATAACTAGCTGACCCGCGCAACTTCGTTTACGTGATAAATGAAGAACCACTCTACCGATTTTGTGCAAACTTCACATAAACCATCTACTAAATAGTCTGAACAAAGCCTAAACATTTGGTTTAGATAGGTGAGCCCGTTCTTGAGTTATAAAATTACAACGAAAAGTGGCATTGATTTTTATATATATAATAATATAAAAAAACAAATCTTTCCTCGTTAGTATAGATAAAAATAAAAAAGTAGTTTAGGCGTGAAAACGTAACAAACAAAGAAATAAACTCACTTTCACATTTATAATATTAAAATAATAATAAAGTAGGATGCTCTTTGTGAAGTAAAACATCGTGAAGAAAACGGCATGTCCAAGAACTTTATTTATTTAAGACTTTTTATACTTACAACATTTTTATTTTTATGATACTTATTTATTGGGTTCCATAGGCAGTTTTCACTCTGATAGAGCTCAATAAATTCAAATGTTTCCTCGTTACTCATCTTCGCCATTTCGTCAAGTTAGGTGTTAATTCGCCGTAAGAAGAAAACGTGCACTCTTGATCGCTGCTCCGGGCAAACTCATCGCGCGGCCAATGTGTGGATGGTGCGCCAAGCTTGCGACAAGTGTCCTTTGACGTTGCCGACACCGCGCGGCAAGCTCGCAAGCGCGCCAGCCAACGTTCAAATACCTACCGCCAATGCGCCAACGCCCGTTCTACACATTGGGCCAGTGGCAGGGCCAGCGCGCTTGCCAACGCGTTGGCCTATGTGTAGAGGCGGCCTAACGCGTACCCGACACGCCCAACGCACCACGACCAATGCATCACGCCCAACGCCTAGCACCCGACGCACCACGCTCAACGCCCCTCGGCTCGTACACCACGGCCAACGCCCACACCATACGAAAACGTTCCCAATAAAAGCCCAACGCTCCACGCTCCAAGCTAAGGTTTTACGCAACACGCCCAACGCCCAACGCCCTACGCCTCTTTTTGTAACTTAGATATTTAAATACTGAGCCAAATAAATACTGAAATATTTAAAGCCTTTTAGGTTAACTAAGTCCCTTCAGTGCCATAAAAAGAAAAACTACGTACATTTATTTTTTTACTTAGTATTCTTGGATATTGTTTAGTACTGTGCGCTCATAGATACTAATTGCTTATGTTTATGAAAAAGTTGTATTTTTATATTTTGATTTTGATAAATAATTAAACATTAAAACTTCAACTGGCCTCGCGGCCCAGAGCTTTGTCTGCCTGACTGCGGATTTGCTCGGAGGTCGTGGGTTCGATTCCCACCCAGGACAAATATCTTTGTGTGATGAGCAAATTTATTGATTTTGTGGACACAAAATAAATATATTTGCTCATTGGGCATAAATAAATAATCAAAGACTTCTATATAATCTGAGGTAGACGCGCCGTACTCTAACAAACGAGATTTCAAAAGCAATCCTCAAATACACACATTAATAAGACTACACTCACTTGTAAATATTTTTTTACGTAATTGTCACCGCACACAATAGCAATATACGAATAGAAAAAGAGTAAAAGAGAAGGCGTATGGACTCCGATTGCAAATCGAGCACCTACTTTCGAAGTTTTGACTCACAACAGTGCGAGCAACGCTGCTAATTAGCTCAGTTTATAGGTTTCAAAAATCGGTGCGTAGGGCATGTCTACCTCAGTTTATATGGAAGTCTTTGTAAATAATATGTAAGTATTGAGAAATATAAAAGTATGTTTATCAGTCGTCTAGATTCCATAGCAAGCTTATATTAGCTTAATTTGGCCAATATAAGCTAATATAAGCTAAAGCACACTATCACTTTCATCATCTAGGCCAGTGGTTCCCAAACTTATTTTGTCTGCTATGCTGCTGCCCACTTTGACAATAAATATTTTTTTAGCGCCCCCATTTTTTCACCTATTTAAAAACCACTATAACTTTAAATTAAATTAATTAATTATTGTGACCTATATATGTGATGTTGTGTAAAAAAAATATGTATATTATGTATATTAACAGAGAATTCTAAACGAAACTTTTACTATAACCCGCAACTTGAAACCTGAGCGCAGTAGGTAACATGCAACGGCGCTTAGGTCTCAAGTTAACTCTTACGGGCTCCACCTGCCAATAAGAATGATTATATTATTGAAACGCAACTTTATAGTATTAAAACAGAGTATCTTTTATTAAAAATATAACTAAAATAATCAATCCTTATATAAAAACTAATGTGAAGGATGAATCTGATGCTGTTTAATAAGTTTGTTGATATCAGGTTCCAATTTACTCAAGAACAGTCGCAAGTCGCCACGTTCGGTAACAAGCAAACGATTTCTCTTTTTAGTAAGCAGTGTTGTCACAGCACTAAATCCACGTTCACACAAATATGACGATGGGAATGCTATCAAGAATCGTTGAACGATTGACCACAATCCAGGGTACAATTGAGGGATCGGTTTTTGAAGTCAAAATTCTTGGTAACCATTTTTGAACTTGATTTTTATTTCCTCGTTTGTTGTCAATTCTATAAGTTCTTCTTCCAGCTGATGAGCTGAGGTGAAATTGCTGTGTTGACATTTGAAAACGGATCCAACACCCAGTCTGGTATTTCCAAGTTCAAAATGTCCTGGTATCGTTCGGTGAAGTCAATGTGGAGGTTTTCCAAATGTTGGCAGTAGGCAAACAATTCGTCGTTACTGCATGATACTGATAAATTTGGAAAATTGTGAAACTCACTTAAATTTAGTTAATCGCCTTGCAGTTGGAGATTCATATCGTTGAACAATTTATACAGGTCTGTCATGTAAGCTATATTATTCTTTGATGTTATGAGCTTGTCGTGCAATTCTGTATCTTTAGTTTCCAAGAACTCTATAACAGAGTCAAACAGGTTGTAAAATCGAGTCGGACAATTGCCTCTTGATAGCCAACGAACTTCAGTATGAAACAACAAACGGTTGAAATCCTCGTCATTAGTAACACAAAGCTGATGAAATAATCTATCATTCAAAGAGCTGTTGCGGATTTTATTGACTGCTTTGATGACATATTGCAGTGATTGAAATAGGTTTTCACTTAAGTTTCTAGCAACTAAATGTTTTTTTTATTATTTTTTATTAGGTTCACTAAACTGGACAAAACACTACGGTAACATGCTCATATTTGTCATTCATAAGGTGCTAAATTTTAGTGTCTGCCCTTCTTGAAGTGAACACAGCATCCTACAGAAGAAGAGCGCCAACCGAAGTAATCGGCTTTAAACGGGCACACTACAGTCTAAGTCTACCACTGTTAATCAATAATAAGTCATAACTGTGCATTTAAATACAATTTCAACGATCGAATAGAGGTATGAAAAATATCAATTCCATTACAAACATGATTGTAGGCAGAACTCATACGGTACAACGGTGAGTGCTGGGTATAATTAGTCCGACAGAAGGGCAAGCTGAATACCCTTCTATTATGAGTACGACAGCCTGAACGTGGCACAACGATGTTCAATCTGGCAAGGGTACAAGGACTGTCCAATCTGCCGTTAATCAACTTATGCAAGTAAACAATATCAGCTACATTTCGCCTATGCTCTAAAGAAGTAAGATTAAAATGCGCCAGTCTAGAGTCATAAGATGTTAAAGTGCGACATAGATTATGCGCATATGCTAAGTGATATAAAAACTGTCGCTGTAATTTCTCCAAACGCGTAATATGTACGGCATAAGATGGGCTTCAAATTTGACAACAGTATTCAAGTACAGATCTAACATAACTATTATATAGGAGAATGGGGACTTCATAGTCCCTGAACAATTTTGTTTGGCGAATCACAAAACCAGCCAGTCGGGCCCCCTTACTTATGATGCCATCTATATGTTCCCGAAAGTTCAGTTTCGTATCGACTACAACACCCAAGTCCCGAATACTGTAAACCTCAGTTGTTGGGACATCAGATACATGATAGGTAGCCAACATGGGATGCCTTTTACGTGTGAATTTAATGTGGAAACATTTAGAGGTATTCATTACCATTCCATTGACAGAGCACCAATGGTTCATTGCATTTATGTCAGCCTGCAATAAGTGAATGTCATTAGGATTGCAAATAGTCCGATACAATTTTAGGTCGTCAGCGTACATTTGGTATTCTGACTTAATGGTAGAACACAAGTCGTTCACGTAAACCAGAAAGAAAAGCGGTCCCAAATGTGACCCCTGAGGTACACCTGACGGGACCATCCTAGACACAGATCTATAACCTCTAACCTTGACAAGCTGTGATCTATTTACAAGATATGATTCACACCACCTAAGCAATGATCCACAAATGCCTGCGTGGGCCAATTTTTGTATGAGTAGGTGATGATCTACCACGTCAAATGCCTTTGAGAAATCAGTGTATACGGCATGCACCTCTTTTGAGTCTTCCATTGCTTCATAAATATTCGTGACATAATCTAAAAGATTCGACGTAGTCGACTTGCCTGGTAAGAACCCATGCTGGTTAATATCGAACATCGGTTTTAGGTGGAAATAAACCAGCTTCTCGAATACCTTACCCATAGTGGATAAAATAGAAATGGGTCTATAATTTGTGACATCACTATGGTCTCCTTTTTTGTGTATTGGAGTAATATGTGCAAGCTTCCATTTAGAAGGGAAAACTCCACAGGAGAGAGACATGTTGTCTATGAATAACGCAATGTACGCCAAGGACATCTGGAATTTTATTTTTTAAGTACGCTATGAAGCCTTTATGGCACCCTGTCATAGCCGGAGCGCCATCCGTAACAACTGAAATAATATTTTTCAAGGGAATCTCTTTCTCATCGCAAAACTTTTCCAATGTATTGAATATGGTTTCACGTTTTGTATCGGTCTCTAAATTTCTAGCAAATAATAGTTCTTCACACAACAACAACACAACAACAATGCTTCATTAGTTGGTAAAGTGGACTCATCGAGCTGAATTGAGAATTGACTTGTCCTCAGGTGATCGCACAATGATTCTTCAATGTTTTCAGCCATTTCATCAATTCGTCTTTGCACAGAATTATTACTCAAAGGCATTTTTCGGATAATATCTGCGGTCGGTTTATGAAGCACAGTAGTTATTACTTCATTTATTGCTGGCAATATTAACTCTTCTCCGATGTTATGTGGTTTGCCTTTTTGAGCAATTAACAAAGAGATATTGTACGAAGCTCGAAGTCCGTCGTCATCTTGCTTAGCAGCCGCCGAAAATAGTTTTACTACACTTGGCTGAGTATTATGCTTCTTCTCTAGGTCTTGAAAATATGCTACATTCTTGTCTTTCTTATCTGGATGCATTTTATTCAAATGATCTTGCAGCCTTGAAGGCTTCATTGCTTCATTCGAAAATGTTTTTAGACATAGAAGACACAAAGGCGACGATCGGTTTTGTGGGATTTTCAATAAATCCGAATTTAATATATTCCGCAGAGTATTGCCGTCTCTTCTTTTTTACTTCCGACATTGTTTTGCTTCGAGAAATACGTTCAACTTCGCGAGTAGAGGAGGCGTAAGTACTGCTCATCTATTGCGCGCGAGACCACAAATGAAAATAAAATAAATATTACATTGTTTATATAGGAATGCTTAAGCAGCACGCACCGACAGGAATAAAACAAACATGCATAAACTCGTTTATCTCATTCGACGCTCAATCGTACTCAACAAGTCCGAACAAGCATTCAATGAACCAGCCGACTGATACAGGAATGCACAATTCGGGTTTTTTAACAAAACTTGTTAAAACATGATAGATATCTACGAGTACTAATAACTATTATTTTTTTCTATATTAAATAAAATAGGACAGATATATGAACTACGCGAAGAGAAATATAGAACCGAGTTTGAGCAATCTTTTAATTCATATTAGTTGATGTTCACAAGTTGTTGTTGAGAGTCGAGAGCTCTTGCAGTTGATGTTTAAGAGGCCTCTTAGCTAAATAAAGTTACAAATCACCCAACGCCCGCCCGCCTCTACACAACGCCTCCATTTTCTTCTGGGTCTCTTACCGCCCCCCTTGAGACCTGCAGCGCCCACAAGGGGGCGTTATCGCCCACTTTGGGAAAGACATTCTAGGCCCTAGATGATGATAGTGATAGTGTTTATGAAAGTGCCCCGTATGTGGGGTACATTCAAACACTTCTCATCTAACAAATTACCTATGTATATTTTTGATATTAAGTCAGTTATTAAGACTATTTTAGCTTTTTTATATATTTGATGAATCGATAGGTACAGATATGGTTGCCAGAGAAAAAAACTGTACGAGGCTGCCATATTCAGCCCCATCTTCCTCTACAGTGATAAACGTATACCACCTCTAAGCCTAAGCTATTTATTTTAATGAACAAACATACGCACATGTACGACGGAGTATATCCATCATACGTATAGTCATGCATCATGCCATTATCCCCGAAGGGGTAGGCAGAGGCATGACATACGCCCACAATTCACCTGATAGTTTTATGTCCCACGTAATAGGCGGTGAGCTGCATCTTACAATACCCTCGAAGTACATACGTTTATTATTATATTCCTTATTGAAGGGGAATATTTATTGGGGTACTATTAAACATATTTCTATATTATTAAAATTACCGGGTGACTCGCTCACCTATCAGCGCCCAGCCGAAAGCCTAGACTTAATATTAAGCCTATTACCATAATAACGTAGACAGATACACCCACTTAAAAGGGTTTAGAATTGAATTTTGAAAATCCAATTGTCCATCATTCAAACAGCGTATACTTAGATGGAATTATGCGTAGGTATTACCCAAAATAAATAAGCCTGTTTATGATATGACTATCTTTTTATGATATGACAATGAAATAAAACAAGGAACCAAATCAATATGTAATTGTTACATAATTTAAAGAAATAAAATAAAAAATGATTTTGTTTTGTAACACGCTTAAATGCAAATTATAAAAGCGCGTTACACCTTTTCACTCTTTTTCAATCAAGTTCCTAGGTTTAAGAGCCTACCAGACGCCAAATTGTTAAAAGAAGATAGAAGATATACATTTTAGGGTGCAAGAAAGAGAGAGATGCGATCGGTTTTTGTGCATTTTTAACGAAATAAATTAATTATATAAAAACTATAACCAATATGAAAAAAATGCTCTAGTGCAAATGAAGATTTTACTATTGTCTTTCTTATGAATATTTTATATTATAAAAACAACTTATAACATACGAGATTTCGCTTAAAATATCACGAAATCGAGGTATTTTCAACACAAAAATCTATCGAGGATTTTATCAGTAATCGTGTTTCGAGCCTAGAGCGTTTTTAGTTCATGAACTGAAGTTGTATGTGTTCAAATTTTAATTCAGCAGACCTCACGAGTCCTGAGATCTAGATCAAAGTAATAGTCTATTTGGCGTCATATGGACTCTTAACACACTTTTTATTTAAGCGTTTAGTTTTTTTTATATTTAAAGCATGTAACCTTTTACATTTATATTTTTAGTTCTGAGTTCTTTTTATTAACAAATAAGTATTAAATAAATATAAGCTTGTTATCAATACTTAAATTTAAGTTATTCATTGTGCTTTAAAGCACAATAAAAAATGTCCATTATGCATTGATAATCTTTAACTTCCAAAGACATTACACTTACTACCAAGGAATCTATACTTAGATAAAAATAAGCTTATTATCTTGACGGGTGTCGTGCGTAGCTCAACCCGGGTTTATTTTAATCGCAACGAACCGTACCATGACTGGGTTGGTTTTCAAGGCTTTTTTTGTTACGTTGCCGTCTGGGCGAGGCAGAGACTGGTAACGAGATGGCAACGTGGCGTCCGTCTCAATGTGCGCGACCCAACGAGTCACCCGTTGTGTCGGCCGCTATGTTGTCAGACTGTGCAATCTAATCTATGACCCATCGCGTCTCCGTGCGGCGGCAAGTAGGTACCGCTACATAATTATATTTTAAAGCCTAAAATTTTATAACCTGCGACATAATATTATACTGCTCGTTCGCTCTAACTTTGCCGCTCGGCTCCATACTAAAGTCGAATTTTTAATTAGACGAAGTAAATTGACAGCAACTAATGTCACTTCTTCATACAATGTTGCGTATTTTCTATGACGAAGTGACATTAGCTACTGTCAATTTACTTCGTCTAATTAACAATTCGGGTATACGCCTCTACGCCAGCGGCAAAGTTAGAGCGAACGGGTAGTACATGTAGGTGATATTAATTATGAAGGTACCTACTTATAATGATAATGTGATGTATAATATTGATCAAAAGACTTCAAAGTTTCATAACGTGCAAGTGTAGTAAATCTGGTGCATGCAAGCGCCTATTTTGAGGTCAATTTATTACTTTGAGTTCCATGTAATTATACTGTAGTATAGTAGTTGTACTTACATACAAATTATGAATCTTTTTATCCGGGGTAGTACATACATACATAAGTATAGTCACGCCTTTATCCCTGAAGGGGTAGGTAGACATAGTAACTTTACGCCCCCAATTCACACCTTATAGTTTTATGAACTTTTATATCCCACGTAATAGGTGGTGAGCCTATTGCCGTGTTGAAATGGACAGGCGCTGGTCACTGTGACCCGAGTTGAAATTTTTCAAGCCGCCCATAAGGCCTTCAACTTGACTTAATGACTGTCATTTTGCTGATAAACGGGTTTTATTTCAAGTTTTCCTTCTCTACGCAATGGATCTTTTTGCAAAAGAGGTCCCTTAGTCGCCTCTTACGACACCCTCTTGTTGGGGTGGCGACATTTTGTACTCTTACCCGTCGCAACACGGGATCCCGTCGCCACACTGTTCATGGCATATAGATTAGGTCAACGATTAACTGACTATTAGAAATAAGTCTTTTAATCGTTGACCTAATCAATATGCCATGAACACGCTCATCGCGCCGCGCCGTACAAATCGCGTCACGCTGCTAAAGGCAGGTAGGTAGGGTAGGATCTTTTTTTTAGGGGTATTTGGGGTAGTCAGAGCGTAGTTATGGAATACATTAACATTTAACAAAGTGAATTTGGATCATACATACTTGATGTTTTATATGTAAACATGTATAATATGTACATGTATGTATTTAGAATTTCAGATATAGGTACTCACGTATAATATAGAAGTACATACTTACGTTTAACAGGTGTCGAGACTATGTAACACAAGATTATTACTTACCTACCTATATTTTATTATTAAAACGAATTTATTTTTTTGGAAGTGATAGCGCTGTGGCCTATTAACTATTCGAGTGTGATAAAGTAAACATGATAAAATTTATCTTATCACATTCATTTATAATAACTCGTTATAAAAATAATTATTACTTATGTAATGTAAGTAATAGCAATGATAACATAATAATAATATTATCACAGTATTAAGGCAAAATCCTACTATTGACTAACTACTTCGGTAGGTATAACGCGGTAACTACCTATTTATAATCAGCATGTTATCGAGCACAGTAAACCGATCAAATTACATTAATTGTGCTACGAGCGAGCACCTCTCCGCTCTCCGCCTCTCGCCGCCTATATTTCATGCACAAAAAGAGCGCTGCGAGTAGCAATGCGACGTTGCCGTTCTTGGCGCTCCTTAAGCGGGAGGTCGGTCGTAACCATAACTTATGATTACCCACCGGGCGGCACCGCACCGGGTTCTAGCGCGTTGGGAATTTATGCTTGAAAGCGTATAATGCCATATAATAACTTGAAAATGTCTTTTTTTACTTTCATGAAATACTAGCTGATATACGCAGATTCACCTGCGTAAATGTAGTTCCCGTTCCCGCTTCCCCTGGGAATTTATTACCGGGATAAAATCATTAAAAAGTAGGTAGGTAGCCTGTGTGTTATTCCAGATAGGTAGGTACCTACGTAGTACTTTTAGGTACCTACCTATTCTGTGATATTGGTACAGATATTATAATTTAATTTCTATAATATTATTAATATAAAGATACCTATAGCCCGTTCGCTCCAGGTTTGCCGCTGGCGTAGAGGCAGGTGTAGAGACTGTAGAGGCGTAGTATGGGAAGCGAACAGCAAACTTAGAGCGAACGGGTAGTACTTAAGTTGTTAACAAGTAATAAATAATAATAATTATTATAAAGACTGAGCTCTTAGTCAAGTGGTTAGACTAGTAGATATCTGACTCATCGAGGTCGTGGGATCAATACCCGCCCAGGACAAATCTCTTTGTGTAATGGCGTGATAAGTGATAACAATAAGCACGTTGATTACCTACTTCTGGGTCTGAATGCAATTTACCTACCTATTTATAGTTTTATGTACTACTTAGGTAGGTATGTATGTAAGTATGTTTTAAGAAAATTTAACCACAGCCCACAGGTCGAAAGTTTTTTCTTATTAAACTGTGCGATCTATACTAATATTATAAAGAGGAAAGATTTGTTTTTTTCTTTGTTTTTTTGTAACGATTAGGCTCCGGAACTACTGGACCGATTTGAAAAATTCTTTCACTGTTGGAAAGCTACACTCTTTGCGGTGAACAAAGGCTATATTTTATTCCCGTATTCCCACGGGAACGGGAACTACGCGGGTGAATCCGCGTGACGTCCGCTAGTACCTAAATATAGGCAGATGGCGAAAGCCGAACAAGAAAGTGAGGCCTAAAAAGCAAATACTAAATCAAAAAGTGAATACCTACTGTGTAGACTCTCAAACTGTGAGACGGCAATATCCATTTCTCCCTCCCTACCTACTAATATTAAAAATACGAAAGTAACTCTGTTACGTTTTCACGCCTAGAGCGCCGCACAGTGGATCGATTCATACAAATCGGCGGACATAGGAATCTTGAAACACTTTCTCCCGATTTTAAAAAAACTAATGATGCCAATGTGTTGATCTTAATAATTGTAGTCGAAAACAATACTACACAATTTTGATTAGACTTCAATTTTAAAAAATATTCGACAAAAACTGATTTCAATGTATGGAAAAGCACATTCAAAAAGGGATAGCATGCGATTTTCTCGTGTTTTCTGATTTTAACGCTTATAGTGACTTTTAATGGGTTGTTAGCAAAATATCTGCCAAACATTTTAGGTACCCCTAGGCACCCCTCTGGGAGCTATATGACAAAATATCATTTTTCTCATTTTCTTTAAGAAAACATGTCCAGTTCGTTTGTTTACAGTTGTAATTATTGATAAACTACATTTTAGCTTAGTACTGTCCTATCCACATCAAAAATAATATGACTAGCATACGGGATCGGGAGTTTTTAAGATTTACTTATAAGCAGGCGACTATAAGGTTATCCTACGTTTTTAGCAACATTTATGTATTGTAAAGTGATTTTCCATTATGATTTGAAGAAAATAATGTATTAATCAAATAAAACAATAACACGTTCTATAAAACATATATCATAGTCATAAATATACAAAAACTTACTTATAAAATAAAAAGTGGTAAAATATTAGCTTAAAATAAATAAACATCTGTAACAGAAACGATTCAATTAACATGTATGTACATTAAATAATCAAA
This sequence comes from Miltochrista miniata, assembly GCA_933228765.1. NCBI lineage: Eukaryota > Metazoa > Arthropoda > Insecta > Lepidoptera > Erebidae > Miltochrista > Miltochrista miniata. The sequence continues at coordinate 14,455,114 of OW121769.1, forward strand.
CAAAATTAGAAAAATGTAGACAAAAAAAATCATAATCAGAAGCTTCCGTTTTTGAATTTTCTTCTGCTTGTGCAGAGCCTAATTATTTATGAGTATCTATGTATTCAATTTCAGAAACTTCTAGAATTAGTAACTAATAAAATAACTGATGAATACTTGTAGCATGATGTACCAAGGGTACAATTCTATGTAAAGCTCTGCCACCCTGGTACTATATGCCATCAAGTATTCATAAGTTATTAGTTCACGGGCCGTAAATTATTCAACATTTATCTATAGTTCCGATACGAATTCTTTCGGAAGAGTTATCTGAGTCAAAATACAGAGAACACCATTCACGTAAAATAAATAGCATTGCTTGCAATGAAGATGTTCTAAATAATTTGCTGATTTTATCCAACCCAATTTTAGCACAAACACGGCCACGGATATATAAAAAACAAAAGAAGGCATTATTTAAAGAAACTTTAAATCTACTAATTCTATAAGTTTCTGAAATTGAATTTATAGATACTGTTGAATTGTTAGTCTCTGCGCAAGCAGAAGAAGATTCAGAAACGGAAGCTTCGGATAATGTTGTTTTTTGTCTACATATTTCAAATTTTGTTTGATCATTTAATGTACATAGTTTTAATTTAATAGAACTTTAATGGCTTGGCAAAAAATACTTACAATAATGTACAATCATAAATAAAAATTGAACCTATCTTACCATAAATTAAAAATAAAAGCAAAAAAAAACTAATCATAATATATAATACATACATGCATAATTACATACATGCGTCGTAGAGTTCCTCCGAATCATTAATTGTCTTTGTTATATATTTTTGTTTATTTTAAAGTTTATGTAATTCTAATTTTGTTTGATTATTTAATGTACATACATGTTAATTGAATCGTTTCTGTTCCATATTTTTATTTATTTTTGGCCATTATTTTACCACTTTTTATTTTATAAGTAAGTTTTTGTATTTTTATAACTATGATATATGTTTTATATGACGCATTATTGTTTTTTTTTTATTAATACATTATTTTCTTCAAATCTTAATGGTAAATCACTTTACAATACATAAATGTTGCTAAAAAAGTAGGATAAACTTATAATCGCCTGCTTACAAGTATGTCTCAAAAACTCCCGATCCCGTATGCTAGTCATATTATTTTTGATGTGGGTAGGTCAGTACTAAGCTAAAATGTAGTTTATCAACAATTACAACTGTAAAAAAACGAACTAGACATATTTTCTTAAAGAAAATGAGAAAATGATATTTTGTCACATAGCTCCCAGAGGGGTGCCTAGGGGTACCTAAAATGTTTGGCAGATATTTTGCTAACAACCCATTTAAAGTCACTATAAGCGTTAAAATCAGAAAACACGAGAAAATCGCAAGCTATCCCTTTTTGAATGTGCTTTTCCATACATTGAAATCAGTTTTTGTCGAATATTTTTTTAAATTGAAGTCTAATCAAAATTGTGTAATATTGTTTTTGACTACAATTACTAAGATAAACACAATGGCATCATTCGTTTTTGTAAAATCAGTAAAAAGATTTCCAAGATTCCTATGTCCGCCGATTTGTATGAATCGATCCACTGTGCGCCGATCCGATTTTGATGAAATTTGATATACCTACCTAGAGATAGTTTGAGTCCAAGGGAAGGACACAGGTTACTTTTTAACTGACTGCGCAAAAGGAGGGTAATGATTTTACGCAAGACGAAGGCGCGGAGATCATCTAGCTCACAATAAATGAGAAATCATTCGTAACGCGTGAAAAGTGTTTGGCACTGCTGGGCTACAGTACTTTTTTTTTTATTTAGTAAGCACCTATTTAGGTACTTTTTATTTTTAGGCTTCACTTTCTAATTCAACATGTGTCATTTAGTTCTATAATCTGTGCTTTATGCTAAGATGGCCTTATGGGCAGCTTGAAAAATCACAACCAGCGCCTGTTCATTTCAACACGGCAATACGGCTCGTCATCTAAGTATTACGTGGAACCAAAATTAGAGGTTAATTAAATTCACGGACATTTCACACAACGCCAAAGTAAGTGTTAAGTTCTCGAGAGCTCTAGAGGCATAATCAAGAACTTAATAAAGAAAATGCAGTGTTATAAGAATATAGAAGTTATATTATTATAAGTATTTGTACATACGTTATTTTTCTACAAGAACTAAAAGATGACAACAACATTGCTAAGCGACCATGTCTATTGAATCCTTTTTTTCTTAACAAAATCAAACTAGAGACAAGAAGGTCTCTTAACACCCACCGAACTGAAAAGAATGAGAACTATGTAAGCATTCTTTTTATTCCCATTCGATTGCATAGCTGGAACATTCTTGGACTAAACAATGGTTTGGTAAACATGTCAGCAAGCTGAAACTCTGTTGGCACCTGTTTGATACACAGCAACACAGCTCTTTGTTGGTAACACATTCTCTTACAAAGAAATGTTTCAGCTTTATATGCTTCGTTCGGCGATGAAATTGATGTGGTAAATTTTCGGCGAGCTTGATGGCCGATTCATTGTCAACATAAATCATGGGTATTTCGAGTGCCTTTGTGATGTCGCCTAATAGTGCGTTCAACCATATAGCTTCTTTGGCAGTTTCTGTCAAGGCAATTAATTCAGCTTCGGTTGACGAAATTGCAACAGAATTTTGTTCTTGACTCTTCCACAAGATTGGTCCAGAAAAATGGAAAAACATTCCTGTAGTAGAATGTCCAGTTACAATATCTCCACCATGATCGGCGTCACTGTATCCTATAACCCTATTCTCCTCTCCTGATTTTTTAAACATCAGTCCTATATCAGTAGTACCTTTTAGGTATCTGAATATTCGCTTTACACTTTTAACATTTTGTAAAGTTGGGTTATCCAGATGCCGAGATACGACACCAACTGCATAGCAGATGTCCGGTCTCGTGGCCACCATCAAATAGGCAAGCGCACCTACGGCCTGTCTGTAGGGAAAATTACTATCATCTGGTTTGTTTTCTACCTCTGCATCTTCTTCAGTAGCTTTCACAGCTGGAGTAGGAACAGGTTTGCAGTTTTCCATTCCAAACCTCTGTAAAATTTTCCTCGAGTATGCCTTTTGATCAAGTGTAATAGTGCCATCGTTATTTTTATGTATTTCCATACCAAGAAAATATGAAGCTGGTTTTGACGTTATTTTGAAGCGCCTTTTTAATCGATCAATGAAGTAGTCTGCAGCCTTTTCGCTAGTAGACGCTACAAGTCCGTCGTCAACATAAAGTGCTACTAGTACATGTTTTCCAATAAAGAGACAAGAGTCTTGTGCACTTTGTATGAGACCTTCTTCATTGAGAAATTCTGATATACATGTGTTCCAGCAAAGAGATGCTTGCTTAAGTCCATATAAACTTCTTTTTAGTTTGCAGACTCTCTTAGTGCCGTCAGTACAGAATTCAGGTTGTACCATAAATAAATCTTCTTTCACTAAACCATTTAGGAAAGCAGTTGACACATCGAATTGATGTAAAAACATATTTTCTTGAGCAGCTAACCCTAAGACAGCTCGTATTGTACTTAAACGAACAACAGGACTGAACGTCTTGTCGTAGTCCAAACCCGGTTTTTGAGTGAAACCTTTCACAACCAATCGGGCCTTGTACCTATCAACTGTACCATCTGGGTTCATTTTAATTTTGTACACCCATTTACTTCGTAGAGGCTTGCGTCCCCTAGGCAAATCAACCAGATCCCAGGTTTGGTTTTCTTTTAGAGAGCTGATTTCACTTCTCATTGCTTCTTGCCATTGTTTTTTATCGTGAGACTCCATTGCTTCTTTGAAAGTCTCAGGCTCTTTTGGTTTATAATGATTTTCTATACTTGCAGCAGCAGCCAAAATAAAATCATCAAAACGTTTAGGCATTTTTAAAGTTGATCTATTTCGTAGTGATCTTGTATCGAATGTGCTATTTTCAACAACACCTACAGACTCATCGTCAACGTCATCGTTGTCAGTGAGGGTTGAACTTGATAAAGATTCATATTCACTGTCAATATTTGCCGGTTCTACTTGTCGAAAATCATCAGTGCTTCGGACTGAATTTTGTTGCGAAATACTTTCAAGTGGTGAATTATCTCTGTCTTCTGAATTATCAAGTTGTATTGTCACTTGCTTGTCAAAATATTTTGCTTCTGGATTCGAAGATTCTAGAGACTGACCGATGATATCATTTTGACTTCGTTGTTCAAAAAACATAGATTTCATCACTCTAATATCTTTTGATATCACTACTTTGTTTTTCGAAGGCAACAGAATTTTGAATGCTTTAGAAATTTCTGAATAGCCAGCGAACATGCCTGGAATTGCTTTTGGCGCAAATTTATGATTGTTAACACCTTTTAGTAGAATATATGTCTTGCGACCAAATACATATAAATGGTTGATGCATGGCTTTCTACCCACCCATAGTTCAAATGGTGTTTTGTTTTGAATGGTGCTGTTTACACTCCTGTTAGAAAGGTAATTCGCAGTTATCACAGCTTCACTCCAACATTTTAGAGGTGCATGTGCTTCTATCAGTAAAGCACTGGCTTTTTCAATAAGCGTACGGTTTTTGCGTTCTGCTATTCCGTTCTGATGTGGCGTAAACGGAGCGCTAAGCCTTCGCTGTATTCCGTAGCTTTTCAGGTAAGATTCAAATTCTTTATTTATGTATTCTGTGCCATTATCGGATTGTAGGTATTTTACTTTGTTGCTAGTGTGTGTTTCAGCTGACTCTTTGAATTCTTTAAACTTTTCCAATACTTCACTTTTGTGTTTCATCAGATATACTCGACAATATCGACTGTAGTCATCGATAAAGGTAACGAAATAATTATATCCGCAGATTGAAGGTGTTCGGATAGGTCCACAAACGTCAGTGTGCACGATTTCTAAGCGTTCTGTTGTTCGTTGAATGGTTTTCTCAATAGGTACTGATACGCGATGCATTTTAGCTTTAATGCATGTTTCACATTCTGGTAAGCTTTCTGAGGAGTCAAAGTTCAAACCCAGTAAACTTTGATTTTTAAGTGCCAGTTTTAAATCGTTGGCGTTCATATGACCAAGTTTTTTATGCCACTCTAACATACTCGACGAATGCTTTTGGTTTTTGGATGTTAGAAAATTGTCATTATCTAGGTCTAGGTTGTAGCATCTATGTTGGTTAGGTTTAATGTAATAAAGACCATCTTGTTTAAATGCATTAATAATAATTCCAGCTTTTTTGTTGCGGACTGTTGCTTTATCGTTGTCAAAATAAACAGAACAGCCAGCGTCTGTCATCTTGCTAACAGACAGTAAGTTCGTGCATAGACTAGGTACGTATAAAGTATCTTTAAGGTGAGTAAGAGCATCACCTTTACCATTTTTTGTAATAAAAGAAACAGTCCCGGTACCTTTAATGTCTGCTGAAAAATCGTCAGATGCAAAATTTAGTTTCTTGGATAATTCTTTTATGGTCTTAAATAGGCTTCGTTGATATGTCATGTGAGACGTACAACCACTATCTAAAATCCAAGTGTAGTTTTCTGGCATTTTGTTTCTAGATAAAAGGCACTGTGTCGCAATGTGGTTTTTATGAGAACAAGTTTCGTTATTTAATTCCTCATTGTTTTTCTTCCAGCAATTACTACAAATTTTATGGTGCTTCCTTTTAAAAATATTTCCTCTTTGTTTGCAAATCTTGCAAGTGGCATGTAGCGCTTCTTCATGATAGGAGGATTCGGCATCATTACTAATGGAATATGTGTGACGTGCTTCATATTCTTCAATAATTTTTATTTGGAGCTGTTCTGGCTTTGGGAGAATGTCACGTGACTCTATTGCTACTTTAAAGTTTTCATAATCAGGAGAGAGACTATATAGCATCATTATTGTCAACAAATCCTCATTGATAATTATATTCATATCAGCTAGCTTGTCTACTGTGTCCATAAATTTATTAAGGTGACTGCGTACGTCCTGACCTTCAAGCTTTGTCAAGATTAACTGTTTCAGAAGAGATGCCTTTCGTGCAGGCCCCCTACTAGCATATATATCTTTCAGTTTATCCCAAACATCTTTAGCAGTGACACATTTTTTAATTTGTTTTAGCTCAGATGGTGCAATGATAAGTATCAACTCTGATTTTGCTAACCTGTCATCTTCCTTTTCTTCTTTGGATGCATCAGTTGACAGTTCAGTCTCTACATATTTCCATAACTTCTGTTTTACTAAAACTGCTTCTGCGTGAATAACCCACGTATCATAATTATCCCTATGAAGGGGATCAATTTTTAACTTTGACATAATGGGTTCGTACTTACAGGTTTTTCCTATAACAGCATTTTTAATTTCACTTAACCACGCTCTGCTACCATGTTAAGTTCTCGAGAGCTCTAGAGGCATAATCAAGAACTTAATAAAGAAAATGCAGTGTTATAAGAATATAGAAGTTATATTATTATAAGTATTTGTACATACGTTATTTTTCTACAAGAACTAAAAGATGACAACAACATTGCTAAGCGACCATGTCTATTGAATCCTTTTTTTCTTAACAAAATCAAACTAGAGACAAGAAGGTCTCTTAACAGTAAGCTAGGAAAATGTGGGCGTAATATGCCTCTGCCCACCTCCTCGGAGATAAAGGCGTAATTATTAATAATTTCAATATTTCCAAAAATATTTAATTATTTAATTCTCTCAGGAGATTATGTGTTTGAGCCGTTTGGGGTCGAAACCTTGGGGCCATGGGGTCCAAACGCAAAATTTTTTTTAGAGAGTTGGGAACATAGATTTAGAATTTTACGCTACTCTCAATAGATATACAAAGCGTGCGAGCGAGACCTCATTATCCATAGCACTTAGCTCGAGAGGAAAAGAGAAAGCAAATTGTGTACTCTTAAGTCAGTATTTTGAATCGCTGAGCCCGGTGGGATCCTATGGCGGCTCTATGTTATTCATAATATCCAATAATCTGTAGTGATCTTACGATTAAAATAAAAAAAAAAAATGTTTTCAACAATAGTGTCGTGTTTAATGTGTGAATAGGATATTACGAAAACGCAATTATACGAAGAAAGACTCGTTTAACAGGTCATTTGTGACTTCGTTCATTCCATTTTTGCCGTACATATTTTGCCAAATTGGATGTGAAATTTCACTGAAAGTCCAACTTGTAACGTAGATTATGCATTTTCCTTCATACACAACACAACATTTAATGTGTAAATGCATTTTTGGAGGATATATAAGGAAGAAATAAAAAGGGCTGTTTACAGTAAAATAGTCATGGGTAGGTATCGATAAGGATGTCGATAGTTCATTATAGTGGCATTGCTACAAACAAACTTATCTGGATTTAATTTATTATAAATATGATTGACTAGCTGATGCGCGCGGCTTTGCCCGCGTGAAATTTGGTTCCCGTTCCCGCTTCCCGTGGGAACATTTTCCCTGTATCAAATTTCAGCCAGATCCATTCAGCCGTTAGAGCGTGATTGAGTAACAAACATCCAAACATCTTCACAAACTTTCACATTTATAATATTAGTAGGATAGTAGGAAGTAGTATAGGATTTTTATTCGAACTGTGTTATTTAACCTTTTTTTTAGGGTTTTGTGCCTATTTTAATACAATATTTCCAAAATTTGTGAACCATTATGAGTTGCATTTTTATAATTTTACTTCACTTAAGGTACTCCACGCCACACCGGGATGTTTGCTGTGCAAGGCGCAGATTAGCCTTTGCGTCGAATACTGTTCTCACCTTTGGGATGACTGTGCGAGGTACTTACTGGACGCGCTTGGCGCTATGCAGAGACGTGTTATCCGATTTGAATTATAGGTAGTCCTAAGATGACGGTAAGCCTCGAGCCGTTAGCGCAGCAAAGAACCATAGCATCCTTGGCTGCCTTCTACCGAATGTATCACGGCGAATGTTCCGAAGAGCTCTTCAACCTGATCCCACGATCTCCTTTCAGATTCCGAACAACACGTCGGGCAGAGGCGCCACTCATCGGAGAGAATCTTCGCCAGAACTGAGCGTTTCAAAAGATCGTTCCTCTGTCAAACCAAACTACGAAATCCTGGAACGACCTGCCTGCACATGTGTTTCCCTCATTTTACAATCCCGGGTTCTACAAGCGGAGCGTGAAGAGGCACATCATAGGGCCGCCAACTTGAGGACTACTGTCAGAAGTCTTGTGTGCTGTAAGCATGGCCCCCATTCGCTAGATGCGCCACGGCTTTCCATTAGTTTCCATCAGTGGCGACATCAATTTGGCGAGGTTAATATATTTTAAAAAATCTACGAGTAATATCTTTTATTGTTACTAGGGTTCAATAATAAATGAGTTTCTAGGTTTAGTATTACGATAAGAGTTGGATTTTTAGTAAAATTTCAAATTCAATTGGCAAAATATATATGTACGGCAACAATGCAATGTACGATGCCATAAATTACCTGTTAAAATCGTAAGATCACTACAGAATTTCAAATATTACAAGTTACCCCATATAATCCCATTTTTACTTTTTCATAGTCGATTACATTCAAATTAACAATTTATTCCCCAAAACAAGAAGATGAAACTTCTAAGCACTTTGTGAGCTTAGAAGTTTCATTTCCATTCCATCCATTTAAACAGATACTTTTATCGATAACATAGGTGTGACCATTCAACAACACTATTTAACTCACACATAGATCTTTCATTTTTGGTCTCGTCTTCAGTTTGACACTGTTCATCTTGTACATTCTAAATCTATGACGGAAACTATCAATTCTTGAAAGTTATTTTACCAAAATATTTTTGGTTATATAACTGCAGTATTTTCTGTTTGACAAAAAAAGTAAAATAGGAAATAATAATTGGCGTAAAAGCTACATTGTCAAAATGCTGTCAATAATGTCATACACCCATAGATTTAAAATTTTTCGCTACTCTCAATAGATATACAAAGCGTGCGAGCGAGACCTCATTATCCATAGCACTTAAGATAAAGCAAATTGTGTACTCATATGTCAGTATTTTGAATCGCTGAGCCCGGTGGGGTCCTATGGCGGCTCTATGTTATTCATAATATCCAATAATCTGTAGTGATCTTACGATTAAAATAGAAAATTTTATTAATAGTGTCGTGTTTAGTGTGTGAATAGGATATTACAAAACGCAATTATACGAAGAAAGACTCGTTTAACAGGTCATTTGTGACTTCGTTCATTCCATTTTTGCCGTACATATTTTGCCAAATTGGATGTGAAATTTAACTGAAAGTCCAACTCATAACGTAGATTATGCATTTTCCTTCATACTTAACACAATATTTAATGTGTAAACGCATTTTTGGAGGATATATAAGGCAGAAATAAAAAGGGCTGTTTATAGTAAAATAGTCATGGGTAGGTATCGATAAGGATGTCGATAGTTTATTATAGTGGCATTGCTACAAACAAACTTATCTGGATTTAATTTATTATAAATATGATTGATTTTTACTCGAACTGTGTTACTTAACCTTTTTTTAGGGTTTGTGAATTTTTATAATTTTACTTCACTTAAGGTACTCCACGCCACACCGGGATGTTTGCTGTGCAAGGCGCAGATTAGCCTCTGAGTCGAATACTGTTCTCACCTTTGGGATGACTGTGCGAGGTACTTACCGGACGCGCTTGGCGCTATGCAGAGACGTGTTTCCGATTTGAATTATAGGTTGTCCTAAGATGACGGTAAGCCTCGAGCCGTTAGCGCAGCAAAGAACCATAGCGTCCTTGGCTGCCTTCTATCGAATGTATCACGGCGAATGTTCTAAAGAGCTCTTCAACCTGATTCCACCATCTCCTTTCCGATTCCGAACAACACGTCGGGCAGAGGTGCCACTCATATATAGTGGAGAGAATCTTCGCCAGAACTGAGCGTTTCAAAAGATCGTTCCTCTGTCGAACTACGAAATCCTGGAACGACCTGCCCACACATGTGTTTCCCTCATTTACAATCCCGGGTTCTACAAGCGGAGCGTGAAGAGGCACATGATAGGGCCGCCAACTTGAGGACTACTGTCAGAAGTCTTGTGTGCTGTAAGCATGGCCCCCATTCGCTAGATGCGCCACGGCTTTCCATTAGTTTCCATCAGTGGCGACGTCAATTTGGCGAGGTTAGTATATTTAAAAAAATCTACGAGTAATATCTTTTATTGTTACTAGCGTTCAATAATAAACGAGTTTCTAGGTTTAGTATTACGATAAGAGTTGGATTTTCAGAAAAAATTCTAAGTCAATTGTCAAAATATATATGTACGTCAACAATGCAATGTACGATGCCATAAATTACCTGTTAAAAGTGTATTTTCACATTCACACACTGAATCAAAATTCGTAAGATCACTACAGAATTTCAAATATTACGAGTTACCTCATATAATCCCATTTTTACTTTTTCATAGTCGATTACATTCAAATTAACAATTTATTCCCCAAAACAAGAAGTTGGAGATGAAATTTCTAAACGCTTTGAGTGCTTAGAAGTTTCATTTCCATTCCATCCATTTATACAGATACTTTTATCGATGACATAGGTGTGACCATTCAACAACACTATTTAACTCACACATAGATCTTTCATTTTTGGTCTCGTCTTCAGTTTGACACTGTTCATCTTGTACATTCTAAATCTATGCATACACCATACTACCATACTTCATAGTAGTTATTGTTTGACAATCAATGGTTTATTGTATAAATATAATTTGTCTTTTCTTCTAGTGACGTTTAATGGCAACTGGATACGGATTGGTGTTTCTTTCTAATGGGTTGAAAGAAAGGGATAAATTAACAACAAAGTAGCTCCTCCATTATCTGCTGCACAGACGGCTGTATTTTGCCACGCTCTAACTATAACATTTATAATGTAATGTACTCTTTTCGACCGTCATTCTAAAGACACACCAGCACCTTTCTGGAAGGTTTTTAAACTGTTGCTTACCTCATACACCTGAAGCTAAAGTCACATTAAAAGATAATCTTTTAATGTGAGATGGTTCTCTTAATTATTTATTAGGCTGGCAGTCAAACCAGAGAGGAACGCCATTTCCTCGTGCGTGGCCCTCGTTTAAAAAAATAGAAAGGATAGGAAAGTTGCAAGAAACGGTTCTATGTAATGTAATTAAACATAAATCAGTGACTGATAATATGGGTCATATTATGTAAATAAATATCGTAGTATTTTGATATTCTAGGCAATGGTACTTAATGTAAAATTTACTAACAAATTTTCTTCGTTACTAGTTACTACACAAGTTGAAAAAAAATAATGGTGTGAGCCATACACTGATCTGTATTATGAGCCATAGATTTAGAATTTTTCGCTACTCGTTATGAGCACACTAAAGATCAGTGTATGAGCCATAGATTTAGAATTTTTCGCTACTCTCAATAGATATACAAAGCGTGCGAGCGAGACCTCATTATCTATAGCACTTAGCTCGAGAGGAAAAGAGAAAGCAAATTGTGTACTCATATGTCAGTATTTTGAATCGCTGAGCCCGCTGGGATCCTATGGCGGCTCTATGTTATTCATAATATCCAATAATCTGTAGTGATCTTACGATTTAAATAGAAAATTTTATATTTTCAACAATATTGTCGTGTTTAGTGTGTGAATAGGATATTACAAAACGCAATTATACGAAGAAAGACTCTTTTAACAGGTCATTTGTGACTTCGTTCATTCCATTTTTGACGTACATATTTTGCCAAATTGGATGTAAAATTTCACTGAAAGTTCAACTCATAACGTAGATTATGCATTTTCCTTCATACATAACACAATATTCAATGTGTAAATGCATTTTTGGAGGATATATACAAAGATTTCTATATAAAATGAGGTAGATACGCTCTACTATAAGAAACGAAAGCATAAAAGCAATCCTCATACACACACATGGCTAAAACTACACTCACTAATAAACTGTATTTACGTAATTGTAACTGTAATAGCAATATACGAATAGAACAAGAGTAAAAGAGAAGGCGTATGGACTCCAATTACAAGCCGAGTACCACCGAATACTCTCGAAGTTTTACGATTCTGTATCACAGGTACTGACTGCAGAAAAATGTTAATTAGGTATAAAGGAAGACTGCAGAAAATTTTAAGTAGGTATAAAGGAATAAAGTGCAAAATTTACCAATGATGTATATATTTAAATGTAAACTTAAAAAACTGACTACATACCTATTTAATGATATTTAATCGATATCTGAATTTTTCGAACCCTTTTCCGAACAAATATTTCAAAGTTAAACTAAAAATACTGACTTGAACACTAATTATGCACACCAAATAAATCAAATTAAATGTACTATTTAATGGTATTTGCACAACTGTTTTACTGAACGAATAACTATTTTCAAAATAGTTTATCTAACAATTCCATAGTTCAACAAACATAATACCTATCTAAGCGTTTTGAAGGAAAACCGACGATTAATATTACCGAAAACGATTATTATTATTGAATAAAAAAATTCAAACATAACCTAACCTATTCAGTTATAAGATTGTACCATTTAGAGTCTGGTATGCATTCAGTTAGTGGAGTTACCTGGTGTGCTGAAAATTACATAGGTGTGTATATAAAAATATCCTATTAATTAATTACAAATTGTTATTAAAAAAATACCTGTGAAAGGTAACTCCACAAGATTTGTTGCATTTTGATGTGTAATTTTTACAAAATCTTAGTACACAAGATGGCAATAAAATGACAGACTCAATCGCAATCGTTGTAAGTACCTTAAAAGTAAAACATATTTATTAAATTTTCTTGCAAACCGTACTTGCGAAGAACTATAACTATTCGGGGAATCCCCGTGCCTTGACTCTCGCTTGGCATATTCAGCAAGTATAATGCTGTCAAAATACGAAGTACAACAAAAGCATTGGGCGCGTCAGATTAGTTAGGCCTATACAATTTGGTGGGTTAATAAGATTGAGAATAATCATAAAATTGATGAAAAATAATTAATTACCCATAAATTGTGCGTACTTACCTTAGACCATATAACACGGGACTAGCCTTTGCGAACCACCGCATACAAAAATATTCTGCCAGTTTTCATACAAGTGAAGGGGGAAACACAAAGACATATAAAATTTCATTGCATTTAAAAATGTATTAATCGACAAACGCGTAATGGCTGTTGCGTGTTAATTGTTATTGTACAGTCAACTACAATGTAATGTACTAGTTTAATCATATAAAATGATGTACTGATGTACAGGCTTTTCATAAAGCCAAAAGACCAAATGGTCATGTGCAATGGCAGAAAACAATGCTTAAGTAAGGCGCATCCTGTGGTTAGAAAGGTACTTACTAAGGTACTTACCAAATAAATTAGTACTCCTTTGTAAACTACCTAATCTAAAGCACTTTTAAGACGTTATTTATGTACTTTTCCACGTTAAAAATACACATTTGTTGTTAAATCGTGGGAGATACGACAGTGACATAGTGTCAGCGCGAACTGCGCGCAACCGCGCTAACTAGCTCAGTTTATACGCTTCAAAAATTGGTGCGTAGGGCAGGTCTACCTCTTTATATAAAAGTCTTTGGATATAGGCAGAAATAGAAAGGGCTGTTTACAGTAAAATAGTCATGGGTAGGTATCGATAAGGATGTCGACAGTTCATTATAGTGACATTGCTATAAACAAACTTATCTGGATCACAGACGTACAATAAGTAGCAGACGAAACATTAATTATGTTTGTGTGCGTTGGTCTTTCCATTCCGCTCGCTCTAAGGGGTTAGTGAATGCTGCTATCTCGTTTCTACACGTATAGAAACACTATACATGACATTTTAAAAAAAATGACGTCCGCCTGGTTTTTGAAAGGTTTAAGCTGCCGATGCTGCAGTTTGACGTATTAGATACCTCTCATTAATGTAGGGGCCAAACTCAGGCACTTCTTTTCAAGATTAAATTTAATAATAACATAAAAATAAGTGTGGCACTGGCAAACTGTGATTCATTTTTTTTTTTTATGTTCAGCTCGCCAAATTGACGTCGCCACCAGCCTGATGGTAAGAAAGCAGTGGCGCATCTAGCGATTGGGGGCCACTTCTTACAGTGGTCCTCAAGTTGGCGGCCCTGTGATGTGCCTCTTCACGCTCCTCTTGAAGAACCCGGGATTGTAAGATGAGGGAAAGACGTGTGCGGGCAGGTCGTTCCATGTTTTTATAGTTCGACAGAGGAACGATCTTTTGAAACGCTCGGTTCTGGCGAAGATTCTCTCCACTGTGTATGAGTGGCATCTCTGCCCGGCACGCGTTGTTCAGGATCGGAAAGGAGATGGTGGGATCAGGTTGAAGAGCTCTTCAGAACATTCGCCGTGATACATTCGATAGAAGGCAGCCAAGGACGCTATGGTTCTTCGCTGCGACAAAGGTTCGAGGCCTCCCGTCACCTCAGGACAACCAATTATTCGGATAGCACGTCTCTGCATAGCGTCAAGCGCGTCTAACAAGTACCTCGCGGAGTCATCCCAAAGGTGACAACAGTACTCGACGCAGGGACGAATCTGCGTCTTGTACAGTAAACATCTCTGATGTGGCGTGAAATACCGTCTCACCTTATTCAGGATTCCCAGTTTCCGCGAGGCCAGACCAATACAGCTCTCTATGTAGTTTTTGTGATTGAGCTCACGCCGGACGTCTATACCGAGGATCTCCAGGTTGTCCTTTAGTGGAATTGTAATGCTCTGAAGAGAGGGCAGGGGTAGGAATGGGGACTTCTTAGCTGTAAACGCACACGCCTGTGTTTTTCTGGCATTGAACTCGACCAGGTTGTCTGAACCCCATTGGGCAATGCGGCCCAGGTCCAGATCGAGATCCGCCACGACCAGCATTTAATTAGTTCAGAATTGCATTTTAATATAATGCCTGTAATCTTCGATGATATTGAGTATACAATATATAAAAATGAAGCCCGATTTCCGTGGTCACGGCATCACGCGTGAAATGCTGGACCGATTTCGCTAATTCTTTTTTGTTGTGTTTGTTTCTGTCAGGAGAAGGTTTTAAAAAAAATGGTGCAAAACTATTAGCAGAAATGGTTTTTATTGCGATTTTGAATCGGGTCATAGAACTGGAAACTCCGAAATGGAAACCGGGAACAGAAAGACTAAGAGATAATTTTGCAATCCAATATAGCCGCCGCACTGTGTCGCGTCTAGTACAAGCTAGCGGGACAAAATTATTTTCTTTCTCAATTCGACTTTTTATGTATTATTAAAACATTTTACGCAATTTTAAGAAATTAAAATGCCAAATGCATTTGGATCGACACATGTTGATAATGCACTGAAGAGTTCTCGTAACTTTCAACATTTTGTCTCTATTATAATCGACAATTTGTTCAATAACTAGCTGCGTCCACCTGCTTATTACTCCAGTAAAGCAAATTAATGATCTTTTTATAATGAAAAATAAATCTTAAAAAATTTATATTTTTTAAGATTTATTTTTCATTATAAAAACGATCACGAATAAACAATTCACATCTTTGACTTATGTCAAAGATGTGAATTGTTTACTCGTGATCGTCGTGCTCGTGAATATTTATTCTTTTGTTCCAGAATTACAAAAAATAAAAATTATTGTGAAACTAAACCATGAACAGTAGGTAACTGAAGAGCAACTACGAGCTCTTTTTTTTTTAAATAATACCAATGTGAAGCAAACATTCATAAGTGCGGAGCCAGCGTTGTTGGAATCGTTCTTGACTCCTCGTTCATAGTAGACGGAGTGGCATCACAGATGTAATACTTGTGTTCAATGTATGCCAGTAAATATATTACATACTTTGACATTAATCATCGTCAGCAATAACAGAGACAGTACACGAATAAACCTTCATCAGTGGCGTTGATATTCTAAAACATATGCTTATACAGGCTTTGGTCTGATGTTTCAGCACAACTCCATTTACTTACCAAAGTTTAATACGTGCCTATGTTATGTATAACACTTTTCTATATTTTCAACTGAAACCTTACTTCTCTTTTAGCAGCGTTTATTAAAAATTGCCTGAAGTTTTAATTACAGTTCAGGATTGAGTGTCAAAAATGTGTTCATGGAAAGGACACTATGAAGTTTTGGACTTATCTAAGCTATTTAGTGATGGCACTTCGTGTTCCCCTTTAGTTGAACACTTTCTAGTTTGTTTCTATGAATGAAAAATGGATTTGAAGTTTACATAATAAGCTAAAGCTCGTCCGGTGTCAACTGCCAACATTCTTTAGTAAACTAACTTTTCTTTGGATTTTCACAGACCGACTACAACTTTTTCAATTTGTTTAGCAGCACTGCGATATCAGTCTTTAAGGTAGTTAGTTTTGCAGCATTAACAAGGTCACTTGCACTATTCAATTCCATAAGATCTCTAACTATGCATATCCTTATTTTTACTGAACAGTAATTTATGGATTTTTGGATCTTTATGCTGAATGGCCTTCTGATGATCTCGAAATATGACCCTGGTGTACACATAAACTGATTTTTATGCCACAACCCTCTGATAAAACCATATAATGATTTCAGAACACTTCATTGTGTCATTTAGGCTTTTTCGGCTTTTCATGTATTGTTTCAGAAAGTTTGAAGTTTTAATTTCAGTTTTTCTTAAAATTGTCAGGAGCTTCTAATATTTCATAATTATTTCATAAAAAATCATAAATCTAACTGTTTTGTTCAGTTTTTTTCGTGTTTCACTCATTCTTGGAAAAACTCCAAAGTAAAAGGCGTTCAGAAAAAAGAGCATTAATTAAGCTGCGGGCTTTTTCGGGGTCTAAAATATGCTTTAATCTATACCTGAATGTTGTAGTTAGAACATATAAAAAAATCTAGCTGGATACCAGAGGATAAAAAAAGTTGCCGTCCTTTAAAGTTTACAGTTAAAGAAAAATATGGAAGATTTACTTAAACGTTTTTGAACTAAAATTCTTTCAAAAATAGAAATGTTTTTTTACAAAAATGTATTATTAAATAGAGTACACACTTTGAGCAAAATGATCTATCACAAAAAACTTGTATTACTTTATTATAAATTGTAAATCAAAGACGTCAAAAGTGTGCTAAAAACGTGACAAATTTTTCGATGCAAATTAAGATTTCTTAATAGTGACTTCCACCCCCGATATTAAAACCTAGTAAGATGATAATCAAATCAATTCTAGTAGATTCAAGACCTATGGGGGGTCGTTTACGATTAGCCATTAAGGGAACCGGTAAATTACGTCATGAATTTTGTCCCGCTAGCATGTACTAGGCGAAACACAGTGCGCCGCGTCGAAATCACAAAATTTCATGATGGGTATCGTTTAAGGGGGATTTTGGTACGCTGAGTACGAATCACATGATTATTTTGCAATCAAATATGGCCGCCGTGCCGAAATCACAAAATTTCATGATGGGTATTGTTTAAGGGGGATTTTGGTACGCTGAGTACGAATTTCATGATAATTTTGCAATCCAATATGGCCGCCGTACTCAGCATACCGAAAAACCCCTTAAACGATACCCATCATGAAATTTTGTGATTTCGGCGCGGCGGCCATATTGGATTACAAAATTATCATGTGATTCGTACTCAGCATACCAAAAAACCCCTTAGACGATACCCATCATGAAATTTTGTGATTTCGGCGCGGCGGCCATATTGGATTGCAAAATTATCATGTGGTTCGTACTCAGCATACCAAAAAACCCTTAAACGATACCCATCATGAAATTTTGTGATTTCGGCGCGGCGGCCATATCGGATTGCAAAATTATCATGAGATTCGTACTCAGCATACCAAAAAACCCCTTAGACGATACCCATCATGAAATTATGTGATTTCGGCGCGGCGGCCATATTGGATTGCAAAATTATCATGATATTCGTACTCAGCGTACCAAAATCCTCCTTAAACGATACCCATCATGAAATTTTGTGAATTCGGCGCGGCGGCCATATTGGATTGCAAAATTAACCCAAAATTCGTACTCAGCATACCAAAAAACCCTTTATATGATATGCAACATGAAATTTTACAACGGTGGCGCGGTGGCCATATTGGATTGCAAAATTAACCTGAAATTCGTACTCAGCATACCAAAAAACCCCATAAACGATATCCAACATGAAATTTTACAATGGTGGCGCGGCGGCCATATTGGATTGCAAAATTAACCTGAAATTCGTACTCGTACTACTATTTTTTTTCCAAAAGCGTTTGACATCTTAGATCGTATGTCCACCTATTTATAATACGGACCAGTGTGCGGCCGGCCAGCCGCAACAAAAAAAGCGCATTGATGTTACGAGTTGGATCAAAACGTTACACATTGTATCATTACAAGGCGCGCATTGCAATGCTCGGATCACCTGCTTCACTGCTGTAATTCTCGACTCGTAACATTACATTATAAGGGTTCCGTTTTTTGCCATTTGGCTACGGAACCTTAAAAGAGGTATTTTAAGATACTCTTATTTCATTAAAATAAATCTTATTGAACTAGGCGGCTAACTCCTTTCCTGTCATAAAGAGTTGATTAGAACAAACTGAGTAGATTGCCTTTGCCCACGGCAGAGATGTGCGAATAAAAAAAAAATAAAAAAAAAAAAAATAAAAAAAAAATAAAAAAAAAACTCCTTTCCTGTAGTTGCGTTAGTGTGTGTGGTTTTTATATGTGTTAGTTTTGGCGTACTTTTCAATCTCTAATGCTTTGTCTGCTACTTATTGTAAGTCTGTGATCTGGATTTAATTTACTATGATTGATTTTTACTCGAACTGTGTTATTTAACCTTTTTTTTAGGGTTTTGTGCCTATTTTAATATAATATTACCAAAATTTGTGATCCATTTGGAGTTGAATTTTTATAATTTTACTTCACTTAAGGTACTCCACGCCACACCGGGATGTTTGCTGTACAAGGCGCAGATTAGCCTCTGCGTCGAATACTGTTCTCACCTTTGGGATGACTGTGCGAGGTACTTACTGGACGCGCTTGGCGCTATGCAGAGACGTGTTATCCGATTTCAATTATAGGTTGTCCTAAGATGACGGTAAGCCTCGAGCCGTTAGCGCAGCAAAGAACCATAGCGTCCTTGGCTGCCTTCTACTGAATGTATCACGGCGAATGTTCTGAAGAGCTCTTCAACCTGATCTCACCATCTCCTTTCCGATTCCGAACAACACGTCGGGCAGAGGTGCCACTCATATATAGCGGAGAGAATCTTCGCCAGAACTGAGCGTTTCAAAAGATCGTTCCTCTGTCGAACTACAAAATCCTGGAACGACCTGCCCGCACATGTGTTTTGAAAAGCTGATGGCTTTCAGGAAGAGAGAGAGAAATGAAAAGATTGAATTTAAAATGTAAATAATTAGTAGTTTATTAGAATTGAGCACTTGGGGGTCGTGGGTGTGGCAACTTCGGGCAGCAAGTACGGTTTCCGAAGGCCTTCGCAGGGTTCGACTTATCTTGTGGCTCTAGGATGTCGATGCAGTCCGCCAGGTAGCCGTGTCTTCCACAATTTCGGCCGGCACGGTATTCCCAACCCGCAGGGCGGATGTTCGCTCGTAGAACTCGAAGGGTGGATTTTACCAACCCGTAGGGTAGACGGTTTCTTGGACCCGTAGGGTGAATGTTCCTTCGTGGAACCTGAAGGGTGGACTTCTTGAACCCGTAGGGTGGACCCTGGAATGTTCCATATGACGGGTTAGCTGGAACCCTTTTTCCCGCCCATTGCTAAGACAGCCGACCACTGTTAAACCATTTGGGAGTCGGTTGCCTTACAATGGTTGGTTCTATCCTAAGTTTACAGAGACCTTTTTTTTCACACCCCTGTAATCTACCCTCCCATAACAGGGTCGACCAACAGCCGTTAATTTTCACTATTTTAAAATCTAGAATCATAATAATTAATTTAACTCACCCAATGATGGGGTCTTCTATTTATAGCTATTTGCTCCTTATCCTTGACAAATATTTACGAGGATATTTGCGATGATATAAACGATTATTTTTAAACTGATGTGATTCTCACAATTTCCAATTACACTGATACGTTCGTGATCTATTTTAAATATTAATCTGGCGGTCCTCCTGCATTGACGCAATGCCTTATATATCAATGAAATAGCGCCTCTAGTGGCACCGCTCGAAACTACTCAATCGTCAAGACCGTATCACTGCCTATAGCTTCCGTCGTTGCGACACTAACTCGGTAGATGGCGCTTTCATTTATTAATCTAAGTTTTCATTTTAAAACCCCTAACGTTGAACAATATCTGCACCCGTTGTTTCACAACGTTACATACTCCCCCTCCCCGGTGAGCGTTTGACGTACCCTAACACGTCAAATGCTGCGTTCGTCCTCGAACGCCCCTAACATAATACCTACTACTCGTCTATGTGTGTTTGTATGTTAGTGTGTTGTGTGAATGAGGTGATGCTGGGTGTAGCGAAGAGTCGGCCTTAACTTTAATGAAACCAACTCGCAGGATGTATTTAGGTGATTCTGAAGGATCTTATGGGACAGAAAGAGAAAAGACGTATTTGAGGCTTTGGGTTGAAGGTTCAGGTAATACGCACCGCCTGAAAGTGGGGTGTGTATAATAAGGCTTTTTGCTGAAGGCTGGGATTTATACAACCGTCCCAGAGAAGAACATCCTACTAGGGCTCGTGTAACACTTCCGACTCATAGGATGGACTATCCCCCAGGGCAAGCCTCTAGCTTCCGAGTGGTAGGAGTAGCCATATGACGAAAATAAAGATAACGGTGATCTACACCTACGACTGTTAGGGCAAGACAAATGCTGCCAAATAACAGTCCACCATAATTCTGTTCGGGTAAGCCTCATGCTTCCTCGTAACAGTACTAAACCTACACCATAAATCTGTTCGGGTAAGACTCATGCTTCCTCGTAACAGTAACCTACAACATAATTCTGTTAGGGCAAGACCATGCTGCCAACTAACAGTAAACGACGAACTCTGTTAGGGATAGACTCATGCTTCCAACTAACAGAAAACTCCCAACTATACCAAGAAACAGAAAAGTGATAGAAAATAATTTACTTGCAGAATCCTCCGTGATGCTAATTAACCCCTATGTCCCCATGACGAACACGGCCTGTGTTTGTCACGTTGTTATGTGTACTTATTTGAAAGTCGTGTGTAGTGTGTAGTGTCCCTAACTAATTACTAGGCTATTTTAGCCCTTTGACAAAATAAAATAAAAAAAACGAGTGCTTATTCGCAATCTTAGTAGCAATAACAAAGTTAAGTGCTTGTTCGCAACTTTAGTAGAAGAATGTTGACTATGACTATTATGTCAACCCTAATAAATAACGAAGATAAACGCTCTCTGGCCATTATGCCAAATCTCCAAAAAAATATGGTACCCTTGTATGCCACCATGTCAGTGTAAAATGTATCTGCGTGTTTAACTAAATGATATGTATGTATGTACGTATGAAATCTCCCTTGTGTAAGTTTTGTTTTGCTTGCGCGTCTAATGTTGACGTAATCATGTTGATGCAAACGTGTTATTCATCGTTGCATCTAAGGCCAGTGTCACACTACATTCCATGCCATATGATAACCCGTCAGCTTTGGTCGGGAACAAACCTTAGGACATTTGAGTCACTCTCTCTAATCTACGAAAGTGACTCGCCTGTAACCAGTTTGACTCCTACTTCCGCCTTTGGGAGTCACACACCATGAAATGCAAGTGTCACTATGTAAACAAACAAATAAAAAAAAAAAAAAACTGCTTATGAAGTGTTTGGAATTGTGTGTGAAGATAATTGTGATGAATATGTGATGACCATCTACTACCTAATTATTATGTAAGTGTAATTGTGAAACTTCCGTATGATAACATGTATGCGTGTAACATGACATGAAATGTGGTACCTATATGTGCCACCTAAGTACTAAAATTATATGACGGTGTGCTAACACCCTTATATTTTCCCAAAAATAATTATCAAAAACACTATTGTGTAACTGTACTGATGTACTCCATAAACTATTCGCATACGCCTCTTAGCGCAGTGTGTTACGGCCTTTACCGTTATCTGCATTCGTACACGCATAGTTGAGGAATGTTTATGTTATTCGTCTCACCGATGCAATGGACGATACCGAATGTTGTTTTATGTCTTTGACGTGCCAACTTCCTAGGTTTGTTCCTGTCATATCTTCCAGGATATAGACCAAATTTGATAACTTTTCCTTGACCCTACATTTGATAAATTTGGGTGCCAGTTTTTTAGAAAAGTATTTGTCTTTATCACTTTGGAAATAGCATTTTTTCCACACTATGTCGCCTACTTCGAATTGTGCGTGTCGGTGTCTCGTGTTGTAATGGTGTGCGTACTTTAGATGGCTACGCCAGAGGTTCTCTTGTACTGTGTTGAACACCTCTGCGAGATATCCTAGGTTCTCCGCGTATATGTTTCTAGGTAATAGGTTAAGTTCACTTGGGTCATCATTTTGTAAGTAATGTGACCCGCATGTTACCAATTCCCTACCATGAACCAAATATGCTGGTGTGTAACCGGTGGACGCGTTGATCGAGTTGTTGATCGCAAATTGGATTTTTGGGATATGTATGTCCCATGATCGATGGTCATTATTGGTAAATATTGATATGGCTGTCATTATAGTTTTATTGTACCGTTCTACGGTATTTACTTGGGGTGTGTATTTAGGTGTGAAGTTGATGTTGGGAATTTTATATTTCGTAAATAATGTGTTCAACTCTTTATGAATTGGACACCGTTATCCATTAATACCGTTTGTGGTATGCCATGCACCATGAAAACATTGTCCTCTAGTATTTTGGCTATTGGTTCTGCGGTAGCTCTGCGTAGTGGGAAGATTAAACAATATTTAGAGAAACAACACGTGACGACGAGAATGTATACGTGTTGTTTTTTAGAGACCGGTAAGGGTCCTACTAGATCAGTCGAAATTGTCTGAAACGGGCGAGAGCACTGTTTGGGACGGCCCATTTTACCGATGGATGCTTGAGTGTCATGTTTGTGTGCTTTGCACTTTTCACAAGATGACACATAGCTTACCGTGTCCTTATATAACCCCGGCCAGTAATACCGTAACTTTATTCTATGGTATGTTTTAAAAATACCGAAGTGTCCGGCTGTAGGTGAGTCATGGTTTTCTCGAAATACTGCGTTTCTCGCTTCGGGTGGTACTACCGTTTTCCACTCGAACTCATTGTTTACAAAGTCCTTTATGTCAGTTCGTCTGTATAGTACGTCGTTCTCTATTTTGAAGTTGGGGTATGCCTGCGGTAAGCTAGTCACGCCGTTGCATATTTTCATGAACCATTCGTCCTTGCTGTCGGTGACTTTGCATTGTTTCGTGGAAATGGTAGATACTGGTACAGCTCGTGACAATGCGTCTGGTATTATGTTGTCTTTGCCCTTCCTGTGCTTTAACTCGAAGTTGAAGCAGCTAAGCCGTATGCCCCAACGAGCTAACCGGCCGGTTGGATTGTTCAATGATATAAACCATTTTAGTGCCGAATGGTCAGTATACACCGTGAATTTGTGACCATTGTCTAGGTAGCATCTCCAATGTTCTAATGCGGCTATCACCGCCAAGCATTCTCGTTCTGTTACACTATAATTCTTTTCCGGCCCGCTCAGTGACCTACTCATGTATGCTATTGGGTGTTCTACTCCCTCGTGTAGTTGTGTTAACATGGCACCAATGCCAAAGTTGCTTGCGTCTGTATGTACCTGAAATGGTTCGTCGTATTTTGGACATTTTAGTACCGGGCTTTTTATTAAATGTGCTTTTAATTCCATGAATGCCCTTTCCGCCTCTGTGTTCCAATGAAAAGCCGGGGCTCCTTTCTTTGTTGTAGTGAGTTTGTTAAGAGGTGCAGCAATCGTACTGAAGTTGGGTATAAACCGTCTGTACCATGACGCAGTGCCTAAGAACCTCTTAACGTCCTTCTTTGTTGTTGGTACCGGGAATTTCAGGATTGAGTTGACTTTCTCCGGATCTGTTCTGAGACCCAGACCATCCACGATGTACCCCAGGAACTTTAGCCTGTCCTTGAAGAAGTTAGATTTCTCCAGATTGATGGTTAGATTTGCCCTTTTTAATATTTGTTGAACTCTTGAAATGAGTGACACATGTTCTTCGAATGTAGATGACGCTATCACTATGTCATCTATGTAACAGAACACCTTGTTTTGAAACTGTGGCCCAAATAGATTGTCCATTAGTCTTTGTTGTGAGCTGCTTGAGTTGCTTAGTCCAAATGGTAAAACCTTGTAATGGTATGCTCCTCGTCCTGGGATGAAGAAGGCTGTTTTTTCCCGGTCTTTTGTTGCTAAAGGAATTTGCCAGAAAGCTTTGGAGAGATCCAGTGTTGTTAGATACTTCACTTCTCTCAAGTTGTCTAATATCTCTGATATGTATGGCAGGCTGTATGCGTCCTTTTTTGTGACTGCATTGAGCTTGCGACTGTCTAGGCAGAAACGGGGCTTGCCGTCTTTTTTATTGACGATTAGTACGGGGCTTGACCAAGGGCTCTGACTAGGCTCGATGACGTCAGCCTTTAGCATCTCGTCTACTTGTTCTGATACTATTCGCGTTTTTTCAGGGGACATTCTATAGGTTCGTTGTTTGATTGGCTTGCTGTCTCCCGTATCGATGGTGTGTTCTATTAAATGAGTTCTGCCTAGCCCTACTTTCTCATATGATATTTCAGCACATTTCGATATCATTTTTTCTGCTATTAAGCGTTGTTGTTGCGTGAGGCTACGCCAGTCATACAGTTTGTTTTGCTCTTCGGATATTAATGACAATTTAGGGTCATCGTCCACTAATATCGGTATATGTCCGAAGTATTTGGGACATAGGTTAAATCTGAGCCAGAAATCTATACCTAAAATTAGGTTTGTGGTTATGTTAGGCACTATATACGCCGTAATTATGTGAGTTCTGTCTTCGAATTTGGTGGGTAATTTTACCTTTCCTTGTACCACGGTTGTGTGTCCGCCGGCCGTTGTAACCGTTGTACTTGTGTCTTCCTCTATCTTATATCCTATATCTTGTAACACTCTGTGTGAGTTGTTACCTAAAATTGTGATTGCGGCTCCTGTGTCCAACAATCCATATGCTTCTAACTGTGGGTTTGACATAATTGTTATTTTGGCGTAAGGCCTGGGGTCATTTGTAGGTAATGGGGAGAGTATACAAGATTCCTTCTGACTTGTAATTTCGTTTTTGCATCTTGTAGACCTAACTTCTTTTGTCCCACCTTTGTAACCATACGACTCATTCGTATTTCGGCATGCCATAGTCAAATGATACCTGGAACCACACTTCGAACATGGCCGTGTGTCGTCCGATGTTGTCGCCGCCACAGTGTTTTGCGATCTGAAGTTACGACTGTCGCGTTTGTAACCTGCGCTGTAAGCGTTCCTGTTCCCGTAGGTATTGGTCGCAATTCTGCTGCTTGGGAAGTTACTGCGGTTTCTGTTAAAGTTGTTGTAACTTTGCCCTGTAGATGTAGAGGTCTTGTT
Organism: Miltochrista miniata; assembly: GCA_933228765.1. Taxonomy (NCBI): domain Eukaryota; kingdom Metazoa; phylum Arthropoda; class Insecta; order Lepidoptera; family Erebidae; genus Miltochrista; species Miltochrista miniata. Next base: position 14,480,749 of record OW121769.1, read on the forward strand.
CGCAGTCTTCCTGCTTGTGAATGCGAATTCCGCTGCTACCATCCCTTCAGATGCTGTTGGAGGCTCTGTAAAGAACGCTCTACGTGCCACCATGTCTTCATGTTTTCTGCATATGTTCTTTAAATGTTCCAATGAGACTATATTTCCATTGGTTGCTAGGATGGTGTCGTAGACGGGTCTGATATTGTTTAAGACAATGTGTAACTTTTCCGTTTCAGACACCTTGTTGCTTAGTCGAGCAAACATTCCATCCATAATGGCCAGGTACACTACTATGCCTTCCCCGTTTCCTTGAGTGCGTTGTCGAATCTCCTGCCATAGCCGGTTTTCGTAGTTACTGACTCCGAAATCCTGTATTAGCGCATTCGTTAGATCTTGCCAACACGCAAATTTATCGCGATTACTGCGGTACCAATGCCTAGCGTTGCCGGTGAATAATTCAGAGGCTGCTGTTAACAATCTCTTGTCGTCGATTTCTCTGGCTTGTTTAAAGTCTTCCACCCGTTCAATGAATGAGTGTACCTGCGAATTACCGTCGTATCTAAATTTGGAAAGTTCCGTAAGAGAGCATCGCTCATATTTTACGGGAAAGCCTGAAAAGTGACTCTCTTTCCGGTTGTTACTATTTGCTTTCTCTTTAATGTCCGCGAGGGTGTCTGCCTCCTGCGCCTCATTGGTAGGGGCAGCAATGCTCTCGTCCGCATCATCAAATTCGCTGGTGTTTGATGCATGCGAATAACTTTCGGATATGGCTTTCAATCTCTTGTATGTAGTTTTGAAAGTGAGATGAAAGTCGTCGTATCTTTCTTTTAGATCAGACTCCTCTGGGGGAATGATTCTAGCAAACCTAGACTCCATGTGAGCACATAAGGCTTTGGAGCTCGCCAATAATGACAGTTTGTACTTGTCCTGAAGGGACGCCACGTTCCTCTCCAACACGGCCAGCGAGGAATACAACCCTACTAAGTCTTCCTCCAAATCCAAAGGGGAGACCTGTAAGTCCTCTTCGTCCGTGGTTAACTTTAATTTTTTAATTTGTTGCCTGAGGGCTGCCACCGTTGAACCAGGTTCCTCTCCCCGGATCTTAACTTCATATGCAAGTTCCGCCTTTGGAAGTGATGTGAAATTTGATTTGAATGCCATTGTACTGACTATTTCAATTACTATTGCCGGGAATCTTTAGTGATGATGATTATTTACCAATATCTAGTGTATTTATCTGCTACTTATTTTATATGAAGTGTTAATTTTATGTAAACAACGAATGTTCGCTATATTCGCTAACGAATTCTGTTGTAGTGAACGACGGCCCTTATCGTTGTCTGTTTACGTATTGTTGAATGTTAAGGAATGTGAATATTTTTCGATTCACCCGCCGAATAACGAAAAATAAATTCTACTTTTTAGGGTTCGTTGAACCGAATTATAAATTGAACCTTTATAAAACTTAGTATTTGCTTTAGGAAATACTTAAGTTTGGAAGTGTTTCCTTTTAGGGTTCCTTCACTCAATTAATAGATTGGACCCTTCTAGAAATTAATTGTCTGTCTGTCTGTCTGTGTGTTTAATGTAATCTAATCCGACGCAGTGAGTAATGAAAGTGAAGTGTGTGATGATGGGTTGACGAAATTTACTAAATGTTTTTCAGTTTTGCACGAATAATGCAATTTTCTACGCTGCTATTATTTTTATTGAAATGTAACTATTTTCACGAACGTGGTAAGAGTTAATTGTATATTGACTCGTACCAACTATTTTTTTTTTTAAATAGTTATTTACTACTACGGAACCCTTAAATATTTCGAACTGTGTTAAAACGATTCGCACTTGGATGGTTCTGGAAATAATCTGTATCGTAGTAACTAACTTTTTTATGTAGATTGTTCCTTACCACTACGGAACCCTTGAATATTTCGAATTGGTTGAAAACCGATTCGTACTTGGACGATTCTGGAAATATTCTGTATCAGATTGTTGGTGTCCGGAGTGTATTTTATTCACTTCCACCCACAGTTTACATGGAAAAAAAAAATTTCTTCTAATATCGAGCTAGTAAATCAACTTACTCGTAAACGTTATGAAAGCAACATCTGCCGTTGTTTATTTAGAACCCGAATCAAAGTTAATAGTTTACTATTGTTTTTTGGCAAGAATGTTTTCGCTGCGTAATCTACGTTTGGAATGTTTTTTCTTACAGTTGTATTTCAGTGTATCAGAATTCGACGTAATTCGAAAAGTGAATCAATTATGAATCTTTTATAATTTACGTGAAGTGAAATTCGTAAAATCTTTGTTCTAACGTTTTACTAGCGTGAAATTTCAATAGGGATTGTTACCCAGAAGTGTGATTATCGGCTGTTGGTCTCGCTGTAAATTTACATATGGGAAATACAACAAAATAATACACAAATTGAGGCGGTTTGACGCCGTACCAAAATAAAAATTGTGATGGTGATATCCTGTGACTACTTTTTACGATGAATATAGGCAATACAAATCACTTACTAATATTAATGTAAGCGTTTCAAATGTGAAGTTTTACTTCAGACTTTAATAAAGTAATATTTAAAATTGGAACAAAACAAAAAACTTTTACTTGAAATTTACTTAAAATTTTTCCACCATAAAATTAATATCTGAGGGTGTGAAAAATAAATTGGGGACCGTTAAAATTTGGAAAAATTACAATTTATGTTGAGAAAAAATTCAAATTTTGCCTTGTTCTTGTTTATGCCGAAATCTGTCTAAAATCACTAAAAAAACACACAAAATAAGCCGGAAAGAACAAGTTGGCAGCAGAGGTCAGGAGAGCCAAATTCCTGGGTAGTTATGATAATTTGGAGGGAAACTACCCCGCTAACGGGCACTCTTAAGACTATTTTACACAAGTTGAATATCTTATAATTATGACCTCCCGACTCCCGTCGGAAATCGCTTTCTCGCTACCCGAAACCACGATATGGGCGCCACTGAAAAGCTGATGGCTTTCAGGAAGAGAGAGAGAAATGAAAAGATTGAATTTAAAATGTAAATAATTAGTAGTTTATTAGAATTGAGCACTTGGGGGTCGTGGGTGTGGCAACTTCGGGCAGCAAGTACGGTTTCCGAAGGCCTTCGCAGGGTTCGACTTATCTTGTGGCTCTAGGATGTCGATGCAGTCCGCCAGGTAGCCGTGTCTTCCACAATTTCGGCCGGCACGGTATTCCCAACCCGCAGGGCGGATGTTCGCTCGTAGAACTCGAAGGGTGGATTTTACCAACCCGTAGGGTAGACGGTTTCTTGGACCCGTAGGGTGAATGTTCCTTCGTGGAACCTGAAGGGTGGACTTCTTGAACCCGTAGGGTGGACCCTGGAATGTTCCATATGACGGGTTAGCTGGAACCCTTTTTCCCGCCCATTGCTAAGACAGCCGACCACTGTTAAACCATTTGGGAGTCGGTTGCCTTACAATGGTTGGTTCTATCCTAAGTTTACAGAGACCTTTTTTTCACACCCCTGTAATCTACCCTCCCATAACAGGGTCGACCAACAGCCGTTAATTTTCACTATTTTAAAATCTAGAATCATAATAATTAATTTAACTCACCCAATGATGGGGTCTTCTATTTATAGCTATTTGCTCCTTATCCTTGACAAATATTTACGAGGATATTTGCGATGATATAAACGATTATTTTTAAACTGATGTGATTCTCACAATTTCCAATTACACTGATACGTTCGTGATCTATTTTAAATATTAATCTGGCGGTCCTCCTGCATTGACGCAATGCCTTATATATCAATGAAATAGCGCCTCTAGTGGCACCGCTCGAAACTACTCAATCGTCAAGACCGTATCACTGCCTATAGCTTCCGTCGTTGCGACACTAACTCGGTAGATGGCGCTTTCATTTATTAATCTAAGTTTTCATTTTAAAACCCCTAACGTTGAACAATATCTGCACCCGTTGTTTCACAACGTTACAGTTTCCCACATTTTACAATCCCGGGTTCTACAAGCGGAGCGTGAAGAGGCACATCATAGGGTCGCCAACTTGAGGACTACTGTCAGAAGTCGTGTGTGCTGTAAGCATGGCCCCCATTCGCTAGATGCGCCACGGCTTTCCATTAGTTTCCATCAGTGGCGACGTCAATTTGGCGAGGTTAATATATTAAAAAATATCTACGAGTAATATCTTTTATTGTTACTAGGGTTCAATAATAAATGAGTTTCTAGGTTTCGTATTACGATAAGAGTTGGATTTTTTGTAAAATTTCAAATTCAATTGGCAAAATATATACCTATGTACGGCAACAATGCAATGTACGATGTCATAAATTACATGTTAAAAGTGTATTTTCACATTCACACACTGAATCAAAATTCGTAAAATCACTACAGAATTTCTAATATTACGAGTTACCCCATATAATCCCATTTTTACTTTTTCATAGTCGATTACATTCAAATGAACAATTTATTCCCCAAAACAAGAAGTTGGAGATGAAACTTCTAAGCACTTTGTGTGCTTAGAAGTTTCATTTCCATTCCATCCATTTATACAGATACTTTTATCGATAACATAGGTGTAACCATTCAACAACACTATTTAACCCACACATAGATCTTTCATTTTTGGTCTCGTCTTCAGTTTGACACTGTTCATCTTGTACATTCTAAATCTATGGTTGGGAAAGCGTTTGTTCGACACTACTCGTGACCAGAAGGCTGGCTTCTATTTGGGGCAGAGATTAAGCATTGCCATTCAACGTGGCAATGCTGCCAGTCTTCTGGGAACGCTACCACAAGAGGACTGCGATGCGGAGAAATTTTATGATGCATTTTAGTTTAGTAGTTTTCGTTTTAATTTTAATAATAGTGTTAGTGTAATTTCATTATTTTAGTCAATTTTATTTAGGTACCTAGATTATTTAGATTTAATAATTTTATCCTCTTGCCCTGTATAATCATCAATGTTATGGACTATGGATATACCTACTTCGAGATCGAGGATGACGTCATTGACGCGAAAAGTGACGTGTGCCAACTGAGCAATATTTGAAAAAAAAGGCGTCTAGGTAGGTACATACATCAGGAATTTCAAATCATTAAAAAACCGGCCAAGTGCAAGTCGAACTCGCGCACGAAGGGTTCCGTAGCTATCAAAAAACTACAAAAACATCACGTTTCTTGTATGGGAACTGGGAGCCCCCTTAAATACCTAGGTACTTTATTTTTTTCTGAACTCTAGTAGGTAGGTACTTGTTGTTATAGCGATAACAGAAATACATCGTCTGTGAAAATTTCAGCTCTCTAGCTATCTTGGTTCCTAAGATACAGCCTCGTACCGGACAGACTGGGGGCAAAGTCTGCTATTTCAATCGCGTCAGAATAGAATAGAAATCATGGCAAAATATAAGGTCGTCGGTACAATTTGTCAATTTTGGTAGTCGCGTATTTCACTAGAGCTCTATTGCTGATCCCACCATCTCCTTTCCGATCCCGAACAACGCGTGCCGGGCAGAGATGCCACTCATACACAGTGGAGAGAATGTTCGCCAGAAACGAGCGTTTCAAAAGATCTTTCCTCTGTCGAACTATAAAAACTCGGAACTACCTGCCCGCACACGTTTTTCCCTCATCTTACAATCCCGGGTTCTTCAAGAGGAGCGTGAAGAGGCACATCACGGCCGCCAACTTGAGGACCACTGTCGAAAGTCTTAAGGACTTTGAGACAGGCCCCCCCCCCCAATCGCTTGATGCGCCACGGCTTACCATCAGGCTGGTGGCGACATCAATTTGGCGAGCTAAATATAAAAAAAGACAGAGAAGGCCGGCCAAGTCTCATGAATGGGGACCCGTTTTTACGCTTGAATACGTAACCCCAAAAATATTGCTTTATAAATCAGAAGTTCGTATCCACGCTCCATAGCGGCAAGAAATTATTAATCAAGATATGGGTGTATGTAATGTACAACATAGCGATTCTATAAGGGTTCCGTTTTTTCCTTTGAGGTACGGAACCCTAAAGAGTGCAGAAATGAATTAATTCAGCCCGGTCCGCTCAGCCTTTAGTTTAGAGCAGGGCTGTCCAAAGCAGTGCCCGCGGGCCGCATGCGGCCCGCGGCGTCAATTGTTGCGGCCCGCAGAATCTTTTTATCTTCTTTATTTAAATACATTAATGAAATTATTTTTCCCGCGACGTAATTAAAATATTTTGGGCATGTATTCGATCAACCCGACCGATTCGGCCTCGACTTATAGAGCTATTTAGCGCATGCCTCGAAAAAGACCGTTTCCCAAGGTCTGGAATACAAGGTAACTGGTCTTGATCAGAAAGGCGGGGCGGCCGGCAAATGCCCCATCAGGGTACCGGCCGATCGTATTGCTTGACGAGGTGTGCAAGCTCTTAGAGTGCATTATTGCACAACGCCTCGCCGGCACTCACACGCGTGGGGCTTGATCTGGCGGATAGCCAGTTTGGCTTTTGTCAGGGACGCTCCACCGTGGACGCAACCATCCGCATTAGAAGCCTGACGGAGGAAGCAGTCTCTCAGGATGAGGTGGTGGTGGCGGTGTCGCTTGACATCGCCAACGACTTCAACACCTTGCCTTGGAGCTGCGTTAGGTAGGCGCTTATTTATATAGTATTTCTGTTTTACAAATCATAATTTCGATGTGCGAACCACATTTTTGGTGTGAATTCGCTTAAAAAGTTCATCTCGTTCAGAGTAATATTTAAGTTTTTTAAGTAGGACATGTTTTTAGTTTATCAATTGGTTTTTTTGCACTACATTTAGTTTTCTGGTTTGCGTTCAGTAAATTAGTGGAGTTACCTAGTGTGCAGAAAAATTAAACAGATGTGCATTTAAAAATATCCCTTAGGAAATCACAGTGGCTATCTAGTGGTGCCTTACTTAGGCCATATTAAAAACATAGTTAAATGGCCCAAGTGGCCCTAAAGTTTAGGTTGGCTCCGGTGGAGTGTACCCTGCGATCTATACGAAAAAAAAAATAAGAATTTACTATGAGAAATAGTTACAAAAAGTTTCCAAATTTTGGGACCGCTGTAAAGAAAAGTATGGACATGATCTTTAATTTGGGATCCACTTTGTTACTAAGAGTTTGACCCTATTGAGTTGTGAATGCACACACTAACATTTCGGGGAAATGGGTCTCAAATTAATAAATATTTTACTAAAAATACTTTTAAATCGAAAGGTACACAACACAACTATATTGCTTACAAAAAATATTGTAAATAGACAATACAAATACGAGTAGGGAAGTCTATTTTATTAGAATTTCCATGCTGCGCTCGGCCGAGCCAAATATGTACCTACCTACTATGTAGACAACTTTATAGTATCATACCTACCCATAAATATCGGTTGTCCGATACTCACATACATAACACAAGCTGATTAGGCTTAGCCCGCCTAGCTTACTTTAGGAGAAAATGACGATGTATAAAAAAATTGGGAATATTTATTCATTACCATTCACTCTCCAATTGAACGGAGAAAGAAAACGTTTTCTTTGGTACAGTTCTGGTTTTTACACAAGAACCACCGTTAATACTTGGAGTTAATCTGTATATAGCTTCCCCATCAGAATATATGATGTTTATGTGGCCTCTTGAAGAAGTAAGATCATTGATTGACATACCGTGCATGCCATCTATTTCAGCAACTTTCTTTAGAGCATTATTATCTACATCGTCAACATATATTCCGTCAGTAGCACAAAAATATACATTCCCTTCATAATCGTCCATAATTTGTCTTACGACAATTTTATCGTTTAAAACAAATGGTTGTTCAAACGGTATATACGGCCGGTCAACTCTATATAACGCAGTACTATTGGAGAAATACAGGATGTCCCGTTTGCTTACAAAGAAAGCATCTACTTCTACACCAGCAACTTCGGCTACTTGAACAAAAGTGCCGTTGTTATATGAATAAAGGGTTTTTTTTGGATATGTCGTATAGTAAAACTTCGTATCGCTAACAAACAAGCCCCATATTGGCTTCCCAGTTTCTGCGACCAGTACCGCAGATTTCGATTTGAAATTGTACTGATATATGCCGTTGTAGCTACCGAAGTATACGTCGTTGTTGCCTCGATGACAGAAGACTGAGTTGCCGCCAACTGTGCCATTCACTTCACTGCACACTTTATCGTTAACATTGCAAGATATGAGGTGTCGAAAGCTGAATGTTTCGTTGCGTATTGAATGGCTAAAGAAGAGTAGTCCACTCATGCTGTCAATAATGGGAATAAAGTTAGTTTAGACGACACAAAATCTTCACTACAACTTGGCAAAAAAGAGTACAAAATAATGGAGGAAGGCACCACTTGCACTATGCTATTCAGAAGAACCATAAATGACTGTAAAATTTTAGTACTACATTAATTAACTGATTAGGAGACATTTTTGACAACATCCTACAAATATAATAACTGTGAAAGTGTGTGAAGATGTTTGGATGTTTAGATGTTTGAATGTTTGGATGTTTGGATATTTGTTACTCAATCACGCTCTAACGGCTGAACGATTTGGTCTAAAATTTGGTAAAGAGATAGCTAATAGTCTGGAATAACACATAGGTTACTTTTCATCTCAGGAATATGTTCCCACAGGAAGCGAGAACGGGTACCGAATTTCGCGCGGGCGAAGCATCATATAGTTTTAATATATCGCCAATAAGCAAAATATTAGTTCGTTTAAAGACTTTTATGCCAAGCTGTAGGTACATTTAAGAATTCAATTATGATTACAAAAGACATACTCATGCATAACCAAGTTGTATGATCTTCCAAAATCGTCAAATAACTTCTCCTTATCATAATAATTGTTATTGAACATTACACCATCACATTTTTCTTCATCCTGTGCTCTCAAACTTGTTAATGTTACTAGCAATAACAGGATATACATCAGGAGCTGAAAACGTATTCAAACTTGTTAATTTTGAACTTTTGAGGAGTAACTGGGTCTGATGTTATCATGGGTAGGTACTAGTCAGAAACTAGAAATATGTACATTTGTACATAATATCAGCCTATGGGAGGGCTGGACGAAGGCCTATCCCAAATTTCGCGACAATACATGGTCCTGCACCTTTCGCATCCAATAAGATATTATAAGCAATATGTAAATAGAAATATGAATTCAAAATTAAAACCTTACCTTTACCTACCATTTCTTATCTATTTCCATATAAAACTTATTTACATACAGTGAATACCTTGTTTTGGAACGAGATTTGATCTCGTGACCTTAACTTTATAGTGCCACTGCTGCACCGTTACGGCCTGCTGGCTGTCAGATTTTTATGAAAATTTTAAATTCCTTGACAATTTTGAATTCACCTTTGTTACCAGTATTAAATATGTGGACATCCAATTGGACTATAAATCGAGGTTACTATCGAAAATAATTATTTTTCAATAACTAGTGCGACAGAGAACATTGTTTGCTACTTTATTAACATGACGAAGACCTTTCACTTTTACACATTACGGTTACCTAAATTCCTATCGTTTTGCAATTGCAAAGCCTATAAAATATTACCTTTAACGATTTGTAATAATAAAAATATTATTGAATTTATAAACGCGTTTGCAAATCAGTATTTTCTTACACACAAAATGTTTTATTACTTAGATTTTTCATGTGTGTTCTAGATTTTCTATCATGTATCAGCAGATTTGTGAAAAAGTTTCGTAACAAATTTGAAAAAATTCGTAACAAAAAAATATTGAATACTTACCTAACTATTTTAGTAATTCGTATTTATATTTTGTGAAATGAAATCCCAAAGGAAATTATTTTTAAGACAATCCATTTGTATAGTTGGTACGGTTTTCGTATTAGTGTCACTTATATTTTGGATTCTACAAAGGACTAGCAACGGAAGAATCGGTTTTGAAGAAGCAGGATTCCACTGGACCATTAATATGCAAACCCCTGAACAGGTAACGGTGTGTATTCATATACATCTGCAGTATTTAAAATGTAGATACCATCTTGGTAGGTTTTTACTTACTTTTTTTATGACCACGGGAGCTAACGGTGATCATGTAAACTCATACATACAAATACAATGGCATAACGTGGTTTCCAAAGCACGGAAACGCTCGGAAATGACACAAAGCTCAAACGCGTCACTTTTTTCAGGACTAGCTTTAAACCACTGAAGTCACAGAAAACTGAGCTAGCGGGATGTCGGGTCATGTCGACTCGAATCGTTTGAAACAAAGTATCTTCATGGATGTATGACTGGGGAACCGCACCGACCAGGCAGACGAGACGCTTGGAATCCTGGCGACACCCGTGCCTTGCGAGAAGCCCTAGCGGTTACACGTTTCGCCTTCCGGGGTTCCAAAGTTCACACGGCAATTTTAACAAATTAGTTATTTTTTTATAAGTACTACTAAGGTGGCAGAAGTTTACTGCAAAGAGATTTTCAACAGAAGAACAATTCGTTTTGGGTTGCATAGGTACGTACCTATCCTATAACTCATATTTTCTGTCGACAGGCACCGCCACTTTCCGGTTGAAAAAATCTAAAACGCAGCCATGACTCGAGAGATATCGAGGGTGAAGATACAAAATCCAGATCAAGTTTAACATCATCCTGTGAACACTTCCTCGTGTAAACAAAATATAAGTTCCTACTTATACTTATTGTGTTGTTTGCAACTTTAAAACTAACTACCTACTAATATACCTAAGTGCCTACTTAATACTTAAATATAAAATAATTCAGTCCACTGAATCATACGCCAGTTTAGAATGACACTTGCATTCAAATGAACCCTTGAATCTAGGTTTGCTTAGCGAAAGTTTCATTATTGATACTTTGTGGAACAATCCTAAAAGTACTCCTTTATAACACAAAAAAAAATTGAAGCAGGACCACTTTTTTTTAACGTGAGGGAAAATCCTGCTTAGATGCTATGCCGGACTCCTGCCAACTAAAAAACCTCACAGTAGGTACCCTATCCAACAGCCTACGGTAGCGGTACGGAGCCCTGGGTAAGCCCTCGGGAGGATACCCCAGGACAAGTAGGACCACTTGTTTGAAATCTTTGAATGTCTTCACAATCTTGCAATCACTTTTGTTAAAATATGTACATTATTGTATGTACATATTGTACATCCAATAAAACTAATCCTACTACGACTAATTATAAATGTGAAAGTTTGTGAAGATGTTAAGATGTTTGTTACAATCACGCTCTAACTAACGGCTGAACGAATTGGGCTGTTGGTGAAATAGCTTACAGTCTGGAATAACACATATAGGTACTACTTTTCATCCCGGGAAAATGTTCTATCTATGAAGCGGAAACGGGTGACGAATTTTACACGGGTGAAGCCGCGAGCATTATCTAGTGCTCCATATTACTATTGAAGAAGGAACACTTTCCTCCGACGTGGACTGAATCATTTTAGAGTAGACTTAATCTTTAAGGTTTTTTATGATTAAGCAAACATGGCATCAGGGCAGTTCCATACGCTCGTAGGAGGCCGATGAAGAAATACCTCTCCTTTCATAGACCTCAAGTGACGTAAACGAAGTTGCAAGGGTCAGCTAGTAGGACAAAATAGCTGTAGGTACCATACCTACAAATTTCCCGTTTTCAAAAAGGATATTCGACCTCTCAACCGGCATCAATGGGGTTTAAGTGCTCTCACCCGGCTTAAGCACATATATACAACCTACATCACACTATATAAGGATACGTAAGGTCGTACTGTCTGTGGGTTCGGGCGGTGGGTGGCTCCCGATCCCAAGGGTGGCGGGAGCTATTCGTTATATCCCCCCTGCCACTTCCCGTAGAGACGGGGAGTTCAGTCCCTCTCCTTTGAATTTACTACGGGGGAAGAAGTAATTTGAGAGATTTGTTGAGCGTTGGGGAAAATGTTGGGGTATTTTTGCTTTTAGGATATTTTTGTTGGGAACTTTATTTTTTGTGTTGAATAGGTTTAAATATATACCTCCAGGTATTTTTGTCAATGTTTTCGTACAGGCACCTACCACTTGCATGATGTTGGACATTGAATTAATTCCGGGACACCTCTATGTTATGTACCCACAGATATCAGAAAAAATCTTTTTTCTGATTTCTGTGTATGTACCTAACCTAACAATTTTAATTTAAAAAGGTACCTTTTATAAAATTTGTACAGGGAATTGACAATTTTTTGCTTATTATCGGGATATTTTTAAATGCAATCTGTTTAATTTTTCTGCACATTAGGTAACTCCACTAATTTACTGCAAACCAGAAAATTAAATGCTGTGCAAAAAAACCAATTCTTAACTAAACATGTCCTACTTAAAAAACTTGTATGTTACTCAGAACGAGATGACCTTTTTAATCGAATTCATACCAAAAAGGTGGTTCGTACATCGAATAGGTATATGATTTGTAAAACAGAAATACGAATTGTTTATCAAAAATACTAACTTGCACTCTAAATTATACAATGTTATAACGGAATAGGTTAGGTTAGACTTTTATTTATTTGATCAATAAAATTTAATTTTTTAGAGGTGACTGATTAAATTGGGGTTCTACTTAGAATAAACGATGTTTCTAAAAGTAAATTAGGCGATGGTTTTAATATTTTTGTTGAACTAAGGAATTATTAGATATACAATTTTGATAATAGTTATTCGTTCTGTAAAACTGTTCTGCAAATACCATTAAACAGTATAATGAATTTGATTTATTTAGTGTGCATAATTAGTGTGCAAGTCAGTATTTTTAGTTTAACTTTGAAATATTTAGTTCAGGAAAAGGGAATATACAGATATCGATTTAAATACATGCCCTTGTTTTTTAAAATCCCTACTAATATTAAATGCGAAAGTAAGTCTGTTACGTTTTCACGTCTAAACCGCTGAACCGATTTTTGATGAAATTTGGTAAGATATAGTTAGAGTCCAAGGGTGAAGGCTTTTTTCTGATTTCTGTGGATATAGGCAACTTTTTAATGGACTGCGCAAAAGGAGTGATTTCACGCGATGACGACTTCTACGCGGACGAAGCCGCGGGGAACATCTAGTTAGTAGTAATAAATATAATACACTCAAATAATATCTTTTGATGAAAAATACGGGTGAAACTTTAAAAATCTTTACTTCTAAGTTCCATGAAATTGTTTTGTGAAATTCATGTAGTGTGTAGTAGTCTTAGATGAATTAAAAAGGGAAGATACGGTACGTTCTCTATATTGCACTTAAAAAATAGCTCGCACATAACTACACACAAATACTTACTCACACATTGTCTTGTAATTTAATAAAGATGCGCGAAAGTGACATAAATATATGATTTAGTTATGAGTGAGCAAGACGCGTTATCGCTTAGCCGTCTAGGTCTCGTACAAGTTCGTAAAAGCTTCGGCATGCTTCGTGGTGCCGTATCCGATAGCCGATGCAGTACCGTCAGCATATTTCCAGATTATGGTAAATCATATTGAAATAATATATTCGTATCAATAATAATTATGTATTTCACAGTTACACACTAAATAAAAAGACGTGTTATTTCAGTTATCAAAAGAACTTTTATTTAAATACTAGGTACATAACCACGATAAAAAAACTAGGAACTGTTGAGTGTTTTCCTATGCTTCTTATCACTTGTATTAATATAATATTCTTTATTGACATAAACTAGGTTTATCACAATATTGAATTCCCTCACACCTGCGCTAGTAAAAACTGTGTTGCAGGTGCAAGTTTCTTCTCGAAAACTAAGGTGACAATGATTTCAAATTGTTTCTAGTAAGAACTTACGATACACTTAATCTAAAGCTTACAAAGGAAATCGTGTTTGCATGCATATTTTGGTATTGTGTGTGTATTAAACTAATCAGCATTTTGCATACCTTCGGTGGCTATGATAAAGGCTTATTTTGTTAATAATAATACCTATGAATTAAATACATTGTACCCTTTGGCTAACATACAATTGCGTCAATAATAAAAGAAATAATAGACAAATTTAGTTTTTTTTTTGTTTAACGTGAGGGAAAATCCTCATGGATGTTATGCCGGACTCCTACCGACTAAAAAACCTCACGTCACGCCCAACAGTCTATGGTTGGGAGCCCCGGGTGAACCCTCGGAAGGATGTCCCAGGACAATATCGAAATCGACACGACACATAGGTACATTATTAGACTTTCTTTTGAGCAATCTGCTGAGGTGACTTGTGCCACTGTTGAACTCGACTGTTATAAAATAGTATACTGTCCACTTAACAGTGATTTCAGAGATTTATAATAAATATATTGTTAAATAATTATGTGTGGAGAACTGGAGACTTTAATGTAAATATTTTACTACAATGTTGGAAAAATACTCAAACACAAAATACAAAAACAAAACCCCTAAGGAAATTTTGACGGCAACCTTTGGATGGATATGAGTTTCTTCCAGGTAACCTTTGGATGGATATGAGTGTAAGAGATCAAGTTTATAACTGGGCAGATATTTCATTAGTGTTTTAATAGAAAGAAGGTACCTATTAGGTACTATAAAATACGTGGTACATTGAATGAATACAAAGTACAATTAAAATAGCTAGATAAATATAATAAGAATATGTAAATACATACAAACAAATACACAAAAATAAATAAGTATGAATTAATTAGTCAACTTAGTATGCCGACCGTACCTTCGTGCCAAATCTGGCCGCCATTCATTATGCACTTCGGGCCGTCGCCGTTCACACTACTATACATTCTATCTTTTTCTCTCTTATGGCATTTTAAATTATTTGTCTCACTTTCACTCGTATTCGCATTTAGTGGCAAATATTCTTTTTTGAATTAAAGTTTTAATGTAATTTATTAGTTTATTAGGTACTTACGAATGATTAGTTATCCCATGTGTTTTGTTTTTGCTTCTTGAGTGATTTAAGCACTTTCTAAACACACATGAAGGCATTTTTGTTACTTAACACTGGATTTTACGGCACTTGAGAGATGAGCACTACACATCTACGCGCTTCGGTCGTTCGACGTCCACTAAACCATACTAAGTCCAATAGCTCAGTTTGGCATGCCCACGCAAATGAGTCGGTACCGTATCTTCCCTTTTTAATTCATCTAAGGTAGTAGTAAATAGCTTTATTTTGATATCCAATACGATGTAACTTTCGAGAAAAACGGTTTTTGTTTTTGTTTTTGTTTAATTTTAAAATTAAAATAAAATTTTATTACAATTCCTGCACTAATTAATTGAAAGGAACTTCGTTCCATTCGGGTGTCCCTTGACACCTCTCAAGTTTTTTTTTTTCAATATCAGATGTTATATCTAAACGGGGATTCAATAGGTACTTATATAACATTGAAATGATTAAATCTATCAGGTTATTCAATAAAAACGGAATGTCCGAAAAATGGCGTTCATAAAACATAGTGCGTTGGTCCCACAACGCGGGGAGCAGCGCACCGTGACGCACCACTAAAGGCCACGGCAGGGGTTACTCAAGTCGTGTGTCGGATTCGGTGGCTGGGTCTCGAGGTCGCCCTTCACGAATTCGAGGCTCTGTGCTTCCACGGACCTCGGAAAGTGCCAGTGCCTACAGGTAGGGGGCGTCAGCATCGGCATCGAGCCTTCGATGAAGTATCTGGGGCTCATACTCGATGGCCGGTGGAACTTCGGACATTACTTCCGAAGTTTGGTCCCAAAACTGAGGGGGGTATCAGCCGTATGGTCCGTATGCTAATGCAAACTGATCAAATAGGTAGGTACAACATGTCTTTCAATTAAATTCACCATCAGCGCAGCGGCACTGGAATCGACGAGTAATCACATGTATGACATGTATCCAGCTTGCGTGCCTTCGACTGATCTCACCCCGCGATGATATCTATACTAATATTATAGAGAGGAAACATTTGATTGTTTGTTTGTGTGCATCGAATAGGCTCCGAAACTACTAAACCGATTTGAAAAATTCTTTCACTGTTGGGAAGCTAGACTCTTCCCGGTGAACATAGGCTATATTTTATCCCCACGGGAACGGGAGCTAGCGGGTGAAACCGCATGTCGTCCGCTAGTATATTATAAACACAACACTTGCTGAGAGCCGCTAGCTCAGGTAACGTAATACCTAATATCTACTTTAATATTGGTAACCCTTCCAGAAATTCCTGGCCTTGATTTTCTAACCCTAACTCTATCGTAATAAACTCACCTTCTAAGCTAATAACGTCGTAATTAAATAAATAAATAAATAATAAATAAATATTCACGGACATCTCACACAACGCTATCTGATCCCAAAGTAAGCTAGGAATAACCTGCTTGTGTTATGGGTATCAGACCACGGATAATAATACTTATATACTTCTAAATACATGAAAAGAAAAATGAAAGTTGAAGAAGCAAGTGAGGTGTGTATGGACCGTGCCGTGTGGCGCTCGGTTCTTTCTGCCTACCCCGAAAGGGATTTGGCGTGAAGATAGATAGATAGATAGATACTTCTAAATACATACATAGTATACATAGAAACGCCCAGACTCTTGAGACAAACATCTATGATCACACAAATATTTGTCTCCGGTAGGAATCGAACCCACGACCTCCAGCGCCGCAGGCGGTATCACTACCGACCGCGCCACAGAGGCAGTCATATACATAATTCCTTGAGATAGCTTCTGTCAATCCCTCTCATCTACAGCAACTTTTGAAATTCTAGACGGTTTTGAGCCAAATAGAAGAGCTCCCCTGCACTAGCTATTCCAGTCCATGCCCTGATGTTCCTGAGCCATGATTTCTCCTAACTCATCGTTTTTTCACATTTTTGCTGATCATAATTAATCGTAGAAGGTCGTGGCGCTCGTGTCCCAGATTGAACAACAGCGGTGAAAGAATACACCCCTGTCGAACACCGCGCCGTATTTCGATATCCTCGGTCTGACTGTGCTCGAGTCGGTTGGTAGTTAAGATAACAATGAATTATTGTATTTATTGTTTCCATTTGCTCGTCATTCAGTAACCTTGGTTACCTTCAGCACGTAGTAAGTATTTACACTAAGCACTACGCTACAAGAGGTTATCTATACTAATACAAAGACTTCTATATAAACTGAGGTAGACATGCCCTACGCACCGATTTTTGAAACCTATAAACTGCGCTAATTAGGAGCCTTGTTCGCACTGTTGTGAGTCAAAACTTCGAGAGTAGGTACTCGACTTGCAATTGGAGTCCATACGCCTTCTCTTTTACTCTTGTTCTATCCGTATATTACTATTGTGTGTGGTGACAATTACGTAAATAGTATTTATAGCTGAGCCCGCAACTTCGTTTACGTCACATAAGGTGTATGAAAGGAAAGGTATTTCTTCATCAGAGTCATCAAGCAGCGGCTGAAACTGCCCTGTTTGCTTAATCATAAAAGAGCTTAATGATTAAGTCTATTTTAAAACAATTCAGTCCACGCCTTCGGCGCGGACTGAATTGTTTAAAAATAGTCTTAATCATTAAGCTCTTTTATGATTAAGCCAACACGCCAGTTTAGGTTCACTCACATTCAAAGAAACCCCTACATTTAAAATTTTCAAAATATCTGATTCTTAAAAGTGTTATAACTCTTTTATTTCTAAACCGATTTACATAAAACAAACGCTAAATGTTAACTGGAGCAAACCTCAACACAATACAAAAAACCGCATTGCAATCGGTTGAGCGGTTACTGAGATTAGCGTGCACAACCGTACAGACAAACAGATATACAGACATACAGACATACAGACAAACAGACAAAAATTCTAAAAATCATTGTTTTGGGTTCTATTGCGTTCATAAAGCCCCCCTATAATATTTTTTCTTATTTATCTTCCATGTACAGACAGCGACCTGTTACGATTTTATTATATGTATTGATAAGTGAGTGTAGTCTTAGCAATGTCTGTGTTTGAGGATTGCTTTTGAAATCTCGTTAGAGTACGGCGCGTCTACCTCAGTTTATATAGAAGTCTTTGTACCAATATTATAAAGAGGAAAGATTTGTTTTTTGTTTGTTTGTTTGTAACGAATAGGCTCCGGAACTACTGGACCGATTTGAAAAATTCTTTCACTGTTGGAAAGCTACACTCTTTGCGGTGAACATAGGCTATATTTTACCTATTCCCGTATTCCCACGGGAACGGGAACTACGCGGGTGAAACCGCGTGACGTCTCCCAACGAATCGTTTTACTACAATTTTGCTCATCACAATTAATCGTAGAAGGTTGTAGCAGTCATGACCCAGATTGAACAACAGCGGTGAAAGAATACACCCCTGTCGAACACCGCGCCGTATTTCGATATCCTCGGTCTGACTGTGCTCGAGTCGGTTGGTAGTTAAGATAACAATGAATTATTGTTTCCATTTGCTCGTCATTCAGTAACCTTGGTTACCTTCAGCACGTAGTAAGTATTTACACTAAGCACTACGCTACAAGAGGTTATCTATACTAATACAAAGACTTCTATATAAACTGAGGTAGACATGCCCTACGCACCGATTTTTGAAACCTATAAACTGCGCTAATTAGGAGCCTTGTTCGCACTGTTGTAAGTCAAAACTTCGAGAGTAGGTACTCGACTTGCAATTGGAGTCCATACGCCTTCTCTTTTACTCTTGTTCTATCCGTATATTACTATTGTGTGTGGTGACAATTACGTAAATAGTATTTATAAGTGAGTGTAGTCTTAGCAATGTCTGTGTTTGAGGATTGCTTTTGAAATCTCGTTAGAGTACGGCGCGTCTACCTCAGTTTATATAGAAGTCTTTGTACCAATATTATAAAGAGGAAAGATTTGTTTTTTGTTTGTTTGTTTGTAACGAATAGGCTCCGGAACTACTGGACCGATTTGAAAATTTCTTTCACTGTTGGAAAGCTACACTCTTTGCGGTGAACATGGGGTATATTTTACCTATTCCCGTATTCCCACGGGAACGGGAACTACGCGGGTGAAACCGCGTGACGTCTCCCAACGAATCGTTTTACCACAATTTTGCTCATCACAATTAATCGTAGAAGGTCGTAGCGCTCATGACTCAGATTGAACAACAGCGGTGAAAGAATACACCCCTGTCGAACACCGCGCCGTATTTCGATATCCTCGGTCTGACTGTGCTCGAGTCGGTTGGTAGTTGAGATAACAATGAATTATTGTTTCCTTTTGCTCGTCATTCTGTAACCTTGGTTACCTTCAGCACGTGGTAAGTATTTACGCTAATCACTACGCTACAAGAGGTTATCAAAAATAAAACATTCTGATTTTATAACTTACAAAACAAACATCAAATATTTAAATTCTTGACCTTATTCTTTTTTTACGTGAGGAAAATCCTACAGGGATGCTATGCCGGACTCCTACAGACTTAAAGCCGCCATATAGGGTAAACCACCCAATTATTGGCACTTTTAGAATGAATTATTGGCACTTTAGTTAAGAGTATATTTCGAAAAATAAGGTAAACCTAGTTTATTTCAGTTCGGTGTTGCCCATTATGTAGTTGTAGGTATGCATTAAAAAGTAAAATAGTAGAGATGCGCCGAAACTGGTGTGAACCGAATTCGAACATTCGGCCGAATATTCGGTATAAAATGAACCGAACCGAATATTCGGCCGAACTATTCGGTTCAAATTAACGCGGTAAACAGGTCAGTCCACGATGTTGGCGACATAATTTTAGCGCTGGGCGCGCAGCCCTAAACCCCAGGGCGCGTATTCTCAAACGAAAAACTTGCAAGTGTGAAGAAAGTTTACAGTTGAAATGTCTTTTGTCATACCTTTAGTCACTAATATTTCACCAGTAAATCTGTCTATGCAGAGAATTGCCACTCTGTTGCTACTATAGTAGTTCGCTTAGGTCTACAGATCCATCAAGCTATGAATAATCGAAGTTGTCGCGAAGGCGCCTAAGTAGAGGTTAGTTAATAATCATCATAGCACGCCTCTATGCTGAGTCGAACGGGCAAGGCTGGTATTCAGCAGCACTAGCTCAAAAACGAAAACAGCACGCCATATAATATGTGGCCGCACGCGCCGATAGATTAATGAGCGGGCGTGTTTTTAATGAAATGATTTTTGTTTTCCACCAACAAATATTAGGATTGAGATGAGTGATATGAATGTGAAATGTGAAATGAAAAATGAGCAGTTCATTTTAACAGAGAGTAAGAGTTTTGGACTGGTTGTGTGCGGTCATGTTATGTAGCGTTTTAGTGATGATGTCGTGTGACACTGAATCAAGCGAAGAAAAAGTACTTGCATATTGTAACTTAAAGAAGACGGATAAAAACAGAATACGTAATAACTCGGACCGTAATATCTAGAACTAAGCCAGGTCATTACAACACTCAGTTCTTTAATCTTGATAATTTTTTGGTGGGAAAACAAGTACTTTGCGAGTTCAACGGATTTATAAATGGGTCTGCTCTGCTCGCCATAAAAATCGGGCATTTTTAAGGAAGCAATGTTGAGCACTCCTAGCTTTTTTGTTTTTGTTAAATAACTATGTCACTGTGCGTCACCAGAGATCTTTATACTAGGACGTTAGTTATTGGAAAACCCCTACCTACCTATAATCTCAACATTCGGTAATTATTCGGCGAATAAACCGAATATTCGGCCGAATACGAACTATCCAAAACTTGCCGAATGTACCGAATTCGAATATTCGGCCGAACATTCGGCGCATCTCTATAAAATAGCATTCTTTTTCTGTTAGAAATGGGCAAAATTACCTAAAGTGCCAATAATTGGAGGAGTGCCAACGATTGGGTGGTTTACCCTAACTACTAAAAAATCCCAGTAGTTCCATGATGGAATTTTTTTAGTAGTTCCATGGTAATTGCTATCTTGTTTTTTCGTGTCCCAGTAGTTCCATTACACGAATAAAAGTACAGTTAAGTAGTGAATTAATTATCATATTATTATAGCGAATGGAGATCGAAAAAACAAATGAAGATCGGCAAAACAAATGAAAATCACTAAACAAATGACGGTCGGATAAACAAATGAAAATCGACACAACAAATGACAGTCGGATAAACAACTGAAAGTCGATAAAACAAATGACGGTCGGATAAACAAATGACGGTTGGATAAACAAATGACGATATGCAAAACAAATGACGATAGAAAACACATATGCAGATCAATAAAACAAAAGACTATAAGCAATTTGATAAGATCAAAAATACTTGCAGCTATATTTAGTAATCTAGATGCGTTTGCCATTCAAAAAAATAGGTGCATGCAAATCTCGACCTTAATGACACTTCTCTAAAAATGTGCTTTTAGGCGTTTATAGACATCACTGATCACGAATATGTAAAAATTAAATAAATATAATGCATGTCCATAAGGTCGAGAATTGCTTGCACCTATTTTTTTTTGAACGGTGTTAGTATCTAGATTACAAAAAATGGGTGCAAGCAAATTTCGACCTTATGAGCATGCATAATATTTATTTATTTTTTATATATTTGTGATCAGTGATGTCTATAAACGCATTTGTATTGCCGATCGTCATTTGTTTATCCGACCATCATTTGTTTATCCGACCGTCATTTGTTTAGTGATCTTCATTTGTTTTGCCGATCTTCATTTCTTTATCTTAGCGTCATTTGTTTTTTCGATCGTCATTTGTTTATCCGACCGTCATTTGTTTCGTCGATTTTCATTTGTTTATCCCACCGTCATTTGTTTAGTGATCTTCATTTGTTTTGCCGTTCTTCATTTCTTTACCCGAGCGTTATTGTTTTTTTCGATCGTCATTTGTTTACCCGAGCGTCATTTGTTTAGTCGATCTTCATTTGTTTTGCCAATCTTCATTTCTCTGTCCGAGCGTCATTTGTTTTTTCAATCGTCATTTGTTTATCCGAGCGTCATTTGTTTTGTCGATCTTCATTTGTTTAGTCCGATCTTCATTTGTTTTGTCGATCTTCATTTGTTTTGCCAATCTTTATATCTTTATCCGAGCGTCATTTGTTTTGTCGATCTTCATTTGTTTAGTCCAATCTTCATTTGTCTTGTCGATCTTCATTTGTAAATAAACATAGAATTAATATTCTATGTTTATTTACACAGGATTTCAACATTGCTAATAAATAGGCAAATGTTATTGTGATTGTAACTGTACCGGAACTATTGGAATTAATTATCTTTTTTATCTTGCTTGAAAATTCATGATCTCGGTAATGCCACTAACGGGAACCCACCTCTAAACTAACCACAACGTAAAACCCTTAACGTAGTGGCTTAGACAACTGTTTCAAAACCAAAATGTCTGAAGTCTGTCTGATTCGCCAAACCAAAATGTCCGTATGATCCGTATGACCACAAAATCATAATGAGATTATCGAGATAGGAATTGATATTTATATCTTACATCCCTACTAATATTATAAATGCGAAAGTAACTCTGTCTGTCTGTCTGTTACGCTTTCACGCCTAAACGGCTAGAGCGATTGAGATGAAATTTGGTATAGAGATAGTTCAAGGCCCTGGGAAGGACATAGGCTACTTTTTAACCGATTGCGCAAAAGGAGGGTTATGATTTTGCGATATAACGACTCTTACGGGATAACGACTTCGACGCGGTCGAAGCCGCGGGGAACTTTATATGTCCTGCCTTCAACAGTGCGACCGTTAGAGATATGCTTTCTCATGTAGTTCTCAGACCACAGTCTAAGGTTCTCTTGGCCCAAGTCCAGAGTTTTTATAGTCTTCTGTAAGCTAAGAATCTTAGCTAACAGAAATGCAAAAAAAAAATCAAGCGAGATAAAACGAGAATATTCTCCTTGAGACTTTATTGTTGACTGTGAAACATTTCGTTCAAAATCTCGGTATTGCCATTAACGGTAACCCATCTCTTAATTAACCATAAAGTAAAACCGTTAACTTTGTGACTTAAGACAACTGATTCAAAACCAGAATATCGTTCTATTAGACATCGATATATGAATTGATATTTATATTGAAAATAAAACATTCTGATTTTATATTAACCATATATTTACACACATATAACTTACAACAAAACCATCAAATATTCAAATTCTCCACATAATAAGACTCATAATCTTTATAAGTCCTGCCTTCAACAGTTCGTCCATTAGAGATATGTTTTCTCATGTAGTTCTCAGACCACAGTCTAAGGTTCTCCTGGCCTAGGTCCAGAGTTTTTATAGTCTTTTGTAAGCTTAGAAGATTTTCGTTGAGACGTTTTTTAATTTTGTCTGTGGCTTTTTGTTCTTCCTCGATCTGTGTGGTTATGTCTGTAAGAAATATAAGTATTTATAAGACTGCCTCGGTGGCGCAGTCGGTAGTGATACCGCATGTGGCGCTGGAGGTCGTGGGTTCGATTCCCACCGGAGACAAATATTTGTGTGACCCATAAATGTTTGTCTCAAGAGTCTGGGTGTTTCTATGTATAATATGTATGTATTTAAAAGTATATAAGTATTTATATCCGTGGTCTCATACCCATATCACAAGCAGGTTATTTCTAGCTTACTTTGGGATCAGATAGCGTTGTGTGAAATGTCCGTAAATATTTATTTATTTTTATATTACATTGTTTTTTTTATTCATACTTATAGAATTCGGGGCTTCACGCGAAATACTATTTACTTACATTCACCGACGTTTCGGACACGTTGCAGCGCCCGTGATCGCGGTTGGACGTTGGTGGTCGGTGAATGTAAGTAAATAGTATTGTGAAAGTCCTGAATTCTATAAGTATGAGTGTTAAAAACCGCGGTAGTTTAAAAATAACATTGTTTTTTATACTACTAGGGTGGCAGACAAGCTTACGGCCCACCTGATGGGTAGTTACCATAGGCTATAGATACAACTTAGAGATAGTACAGATGGAAAACTCATGTATGTACTTTTTTTCACACCTAACCTCTGTTACACACACTCGCGCACTATAGTCTGGCCATAACTGCTGTGCACTCTCTGAGGTATGCGCGGCGAGGTGGGTGCCGGGGAATACATTATTTGTACTATCTTATTAGTTCATAAAAATGTAATCTACAGATCCCGATATTTTATTATAGTCTTTCCATTTCTTTATTTTCTCGATGACAGTTCTAATTTGATAGTTTTAGTGTTGCGACCAAATAAGTAATGATATCGATCGAATATCGTAAATTGATCGAATATCGTATCATTGCCAGTACAATTTATATAGAACTAATATGGGCACAAATCATAGGACGCCGCTCGAAACAATAACTATTCCCCTTTTACGGCAAACAAGATGTTAGTTGTATTAAAAAATGCATGTGCGGATGTTACTGCCGAAAACTGGGAAAAAATCGTGAGAAGAAGCCAAAACATCATAGCTACGGATTGGGAAAAAATCATGTGACATTCGATAATGTAGATGTACAGGAAATTATAATAAATGTTGGAGAGAGCTCATCGAGTGACAGTGAGGATTCGTCAGATTTTGATTAAAATAAATAAATAAAGATTACCTGTCATTATACTTATTTTGTTGCATGGTCGAGTACCTACCTACCTATACCTACTTATTTTACAAACGCTTCGAAAATTTTAGAGAAGTTGGCATTATCAATCAAAAATTAACACGTGTAACGTCTTGTACTGAAATATAATATCTACTAGTTAGTAAATTTGTACAAAAGTATCCGGCAGTAGGTAAGTAGTTTAGTTTCTTACATTTTGTAAAAAAATATCGAATCTGTTATCGTGTTATGTTTATCGATAGCTCAATCCCTATTAGTTTCTTAGAGTCAGGTATAACTTTGTACCTGCGTAAATGTCATATTTTTATAAAATAATGCATACATAATGTAAAAAAGACGCTCGTACAAGTTTTCACAGGAACTGTCATGGACCTGTCATCGAGAAAATAAAGAAATGGAAATAGTATAAAATACCTAGACAGTTGATGAAGAGTGCACAGCAGTTATGGCCAGACCATAATAGATCTAGATCGCCTGACCTCGTGTCTGTGAATGAGTTGTCTATGTGTGCGTAGCCTCAGCGAATTTAGTACTACCCGTTCGCTCTAACTTTGCAGCTGGCGTAGACGCGTATACCTGAATTGTAAATTAGGCGAAGTAAATTGACAGTAGCTAATGTCACTTCGTCATAGAAAATACGCAACATTGTATGAAGAAGTGACATTAGTTGCTGTCAATTTACTTCGTCTAATTAAAAATTCGACTTTAGTATGGAGCCGAGCGGCAAAGTTAGAGCGAACGAGCAGTATGTAGGTTTCCATCTGTACTATCTCTAATTTGTGCTAGAACTCGCTGCCGACCTGGGCGCAGGTTGTGACGATGACGACTTAATGTTGAAATGTTTCAATCCGCCCAATAAGGCCTTCAACTTGGCTTAATTACTGTCATTTACTGACAACTGGGTCTAATGGCTTAACGTGCTTTCCTAAGCACGGAAACGCTCGCAAATAAATATCACAAAGTGGTCACATCACCCATCCAAAGACCGGCGATAGTAAATGATGCTTATTGCAGTGATCGTTTACAGAACACTGAGGACACTGGGCCAAGACAGCTTCTAGAGATTTTTTTCTAGTATATGTGTCTTCTGAGAAAAAAGCCGTTGGTCCCGGTTGCCAGCAGAATGGCAGTCGTTAAGCCAAGTTGAAGGCCTTTATATGGCGGCTTGAAAAATTTCAACAGCAGGCAGTCACAACCAGCGCCTGTCCATTTCAACACGGCAATAAGCTCACCACCTATTACGTGAGAAAAATATTCTAACACTATTCTCTTTATGAATTACTATCGAATTTCAAGGCCCTACAGATCTAGCAAAGAAAAAACCTTACCTATAGTGAGATTCTTCTTCTGCCTACTCTCTAATCGCCTCAACACATTACTCAATTCTTCCCTCCTCTGTGCCAATAGTAAGACTCTGTCCAAATTCCTTCCCAAACGCACAGACGGACAGACAACTGGACAGGTTAAGTTTTCATCTTGTAGTTTAGTGTGTAGACGGCATATGGATGCTTGTAGGGTTTCGAATATCCAGATTTTTTCGCCGCTGTCATGAAAATAAAAGAAAACAAAATTAATTTTACCCTCTTTGAGGAAGATCCGTAAAACATAATTAAAAAAAAAAAATTGAGAAATATAATTCTGTTATAACACTAAGGCGGCAGACAAGCTACGATCCCGTGGATGGACTGTGGTCACCGTAGCCTATGAACATTTGCAACACCAGAGGCGCCACACTCGCGCTGCCGACCCTAAATCTTACTAAATATTAATAAATAAATAAATAAATATTCACAGAAATTTCACACAACGCTATCTGAATCCCAAAGTAAGCTAGGAATAACCTGCTTGTGTTATGAGTATCAGACCACAGATATTAATACTCATATACATACATGTTATTCAAAGACTAAGTTAGTGAACATGTTTGGATATTGTTACTCAATCACGCTCTAAAGGTTGAACGGATCTGGCTGAAATTTAGTACAGGGATAATAACACAAAGTCATACTTTTATCCCTGTAATATGTTCCAATAGATACGATAACGGGAATAAAATTCCTCGCAGGCACCATCTCAATGTTTATCAGTTATTGCTCTCAATGTTGACTGTAGCGCCAGGCTGTAGGAAGTGTAACCGACTGGTGCGCTGAGGTCCCGGGTTCGATTCTTGGGTCAGACCATAGGTTTGTGTGATCCAAAAATATTTGTTTCGGAGTGTGTGGGTTTCTAGATCTGTTGGCCAGATCCTAGAGCACAAGCTTATATTAGCTTAGTTTGGGATAGATGACGTTTTGTGATAATGTCCCATACATACATACATACGGTCACGCCTTTATCCCCGAGGGTTAGGCAGAGGCATAGTTTACGCACACATTTCACCTTATAGATTTATGTCCCACGTAATAGGTGGTGAGCCTATTGCCGTGTTGAAATGGACATGAGAATGTCCCATCCCACAGTATATTTATTTAATGTCTTCCGTTGACCTTAGATGGGTCCCATATTTAAGTTCGATATCGTACATGCACCTATCCTTATTGTACACTCACCTTTCCAAAATTAGTTTCCTATTGCGTTCTAGATTAAATTTCTTCAAATATACCTTTAATTCATCTATAAATTTTGGATTCTGCGTATCTGAAAAATCATTTTTTCTTTGAGCACAAAGTAAGATATTTATTGGTAATTCTAAAAGATTGTTACGGAATTTGTATGTTTGAAATGTTGTTATGTGTTAGTAGTCTGTTCTGGGCCTGTTGGGAGTCCTGGAATCCAGGTTCCAGGACTCCCAACAGGCCCAGAACAGACTCTCTCTCTTTTGGGGCGCTTACCCGGGGCTCCCGACCGTACGCTGTTGGGCGTTACGAGAGGGTTTTTATTGGGTAGGAGTCCGGCATAGCATACATGAAGGATTTTCCCTCACGTTAAAAAAAAATCTGTTCTGGGACATCCTTTCGAGGCCTTCCCAGGTCTTATCGTCTAAACTATGTTTGAACCGGTTTTAGCGATTAGAGTTCCATGAGCTACTCTGTTCCTTTGGATAGTACCATGACTATAGACTTAATTGTTTTCAAAATTGGTTAAGACTTCTACAATTTCACCTACTTGGTCAAAATATAATACTGTAAAACGCACACACCACTTTTCAAGGCCAATCACTTTTAAATAATAATAAGTTAGGGGGTAAAATATGGGTTATCTATACATATAATAAAATGATAGAAAAGTCAAAACTGTACATTGGAAATAATAAAAAAAATACTCGCTGGCTGTTCAACATAAGATACCGAAGCCGAAAATATTGTTAAAATTATTTTTTAATACAGTTGCTCAAAAAGTGGCGTATTACAGGGACGTTTAGCGTTCGGGATGTGGGCTATTACACACTCGTGCTTTTTCTTTACCTTTCCCGCACTAGTGCGCGTTTCCTTTCCCAACTGTCAAAATAATGTCTGTGATTCATGCAAATATTTCAAAAAAAGATACTAACTTGTTTCAATATCAGATTAAAAGTAATTTTAATTAAAATTTAAACATAAATTAATATAAGTATCGGCCAAATTAAATTTATAAATATAAAAAAGTTGGCTGTATGAAGTGCACTGCCATAGTCTCTGCTTAGGAAGGTATATATTCTTTTACGGTTGCCGCCATTTTGGACAATTCAGGTTTATTGTGTTTTTATTATTTTATTAAATTGCTTAATTTTTTCGCAACTGTATTAAAAATAGTTGTTCAATACAACGTGTGGGATTGTTATTTCAACTCGTTCCGACTGTCCACCTTCGCCTTCGGCTCGGGTCAACATCTGTCGAAACTCGTCGTAATAACAGAAATCCCTCACTTGTATCGAAAACTACTATTTTTCTGTTTGTCTGTTTGCTTTGTTTTGTCCGGAAGGATCTCGAAAAGTACTCAATAGATTTGATTCAAATTTTGCACCAATATTAACTAGGGGTTGGGTCTTCAAATAGGCTGTATAATATCACGCTACCTATCCTAGGGGCTAAGCAGAGAGCAATCAAATATGGCTGGTGGATTTATTTAACTAAAACATTGCAGGAATATTAGTAAGAGATAGGTTTTACACACAGGATACATGTTATTACGCTAAATATTTTAGGTGCTCGGCAGAGAACATTATAAATCTGTGTGTATATTACCATAATTTTCACGCGTACGAAGTCGCGGGCAACAGCTAGTAAATAATAAGTTAGGTAGTAAAAATATTCCAACATACCTCTTTCATTATAAGAACAGTTCTCTTCAGCATCAAACTCTAAACTCAACTCAACTTTATTTTTCCTTTCATCCCGCTGTTCATCGTAGAAACGGCGGAGAGACGACATTGATTCTTGGGGCAATGACAGTTGACCTACGAATATACAATATGGCTTATTTCTGACGGAAGCTGATGTATTCTGAAAACGATCACTGTAGTAAGTAGCTTTCGCTATGACCGGTCCTTGGATGGGTGACCACCACGTGACCACTTTCTGACATTTATTTGCGAGCCTTTCCGTGCTTCGATAGTATAACAAAAGTCGAAGGAACCTATTGGATGCGGGTGACACAAGGCTACTAGCAACCGGGACCAGCATTTCTGTGCTTTGGAAGGCATATTCAGTATTCACTTAAAATGCCTTCCAAAACACAGAAACGCTCGTAAATAAAAATGCCTCACCCCAAAAAATAAAACCACCACCACCCCACTTCCTGTTGAACGACAAATCTAAGCTAAGAACCTTCTTCAGTCATGTCCTAACAATAATAGCAGGGATCTTCCAAGCCGTTTGGAACAGTGGCGCGACCAAATATTGCGATCATAAAAGGCGGTCGGATCGTCCGCCTGGCAGTGACGGCGTCCCCGCAAGAGAATAATAATAATAATAAAATAGTGCGGTCGCAAGAACGCACATACGTACCCACCCACACAATTTATAGCATAGCCCAGAAAAGCAAAAAGCAACTTACTTCCAAACCGATCAACAGATCTGTCCGAGTAGCCATCGCTATGAAAACTGTTAAACACCGCGATGAGACACTCTCGAACGTTCTGAGTCTTTCGTTCTGTCACCGCTAGAGAGGTGATCACTCTTCTTAACTCGTCCTGTTTGCTCTCCTGTAAAAAGTAAGTATTATAAGGACATTTCTGCACAGCACTGCCCGAATAGGATGACTCACGCTACACCGTGCCGGGTCCGAGCCGAGTGTCGGCCGTAGCACGGTCAACTAGTATTACATATATTTTGATGAACACACTCACGCTATACCGAGCGGCAACCGAGTGACGGCCGAGCAACGGACAACGTCAACGCTCGGCTCGGGCACGGCCACGGCTGATTTTGTGCGTATGAACGGTAATTGCCCGGTTGAGGCCCGGTCTTTGTAATTTCAGACACGGAACGGGCTTCGGTGACCGTGCTACGGCCGACACTCGGCTCGGACCCGGCACGGTGTAGCGTGCGTCATTCCTAGTAGAAAAGTACGCTATCTTGCCATGGAAGTATTTGATATCCACCAATCAAATTTGTCGGGTCACAAGCAATATTGACCGTTTGTATTGTCAAATTGTGCGACTGACGAAAGTGATTGGCTTAAACGCATTCGTAGTAACGTAGTATCAGCACAGCATATCTCTTGTGGAAAAGCATCCTTAAGTTATACCCATAAGTTAATTTTAGCGTGTCCAATTTATTTATTTCTATAATAACAATGTCAAATTGTATATAATACATGACATGTATTATTATGTCAAAGATGACATTGTCATCTTTGACAAATAATTAAAACAGACTAAGTGTTGGGGGTGTTTTATTATTAAAATTAATTACTTTTTACTTACAATACTCTTATCAACAACGCTAATCTGTTTAGCACTGTTACTATTAACGTTTCCATCAACAACCGTGGCGAAGGCGCCTCGTCGCCCCGTGACGTCATCGAGCAATGTCCGCAACGTCGAGACGCGAGCGCCCACTCGCGCGTGTTCGCTGCGAGAGACTAGTAGCTCGCATGATTCGCCTGATATACAGTCCTGTAAGGGAAGATGGTATAAATTTGTAGTAATCTATACTAATATTATAAAGAGAAAAGATTTGTTTGTTTGTTTGCATCGAATAGGCTCCGAAACTACTGGACCGATTTGAAAAATTCTTTCACTGTTGGGAAGCTACACTATTCCCGGGTGACATAAGCTATATGTTAATCCCATATTTCCATGGGAACAGGAGCTACGCGGGTCAAACCGCGTGATATCCGCTAGTACTAGATATGTTACCGTCAAGTTCGGCAGTGTTCAACTACAGACTTATAATGGTTATATAATGGTTTCTCAAATAAAAGTAGTGAAAGTTCCTTTATATTTTCAGTCCAGCCCTTGCAGAGATTAGCCCAAATAAACAGACAGTCAAGACAGAATACACACAGTAAAAACCTTTTAAAACTGAGTATGTACTTACATTTAACTGCGTAAGCGCATCTGCGAGTCTTACGCGCATATGTTTGACGTGAGCGCGATTCTTGAGCGCATCTAAAGCTAACGAGGTGTGTAGAGACGCTGTGTGGGATAGCACGCACTGGGGAGTTAACCTGCAGACGATATTGTACTGAATTAGTAAAAGAATAAGGTTGTGTTTCGGCTAACATGGATTTATGCAGACGATATTGTACCCTATTCATAAGCAAATAAAGTTGAGTTTTAGCTAGCATGGATCTATTTAAATTGAAGTCGTGAGTGCGATTCTTTAGCGCATCTAAAACTAACGTAGTGCGTATAGACGCTGTGTGGGATAGCACGCACTGGGGAGTCAACCTGCAGACGATACTGTACTCTTTCACTGACAAAATAAGGTCGTGTTTTGGCTAACATGGATTTATTTTGATTTAAGTCGTGAGCAAGATTTTTGAGCGCATCTAAAGCTAATGAAGTGTGAAAAGACGCCGTGTGGGATAGCATGCAATGGGGAGTCAACCTGCAGATAATATTGTACCCTATCAGTCTAGATCTAGTACTATTTTAATACATAATCCGTTTTGAAATAGGTATAAGCGTCGCCCCCCTTGCTAGTGGGATAAAACTTGAATCTTACGTTCAGACCGCGAAAAGTTTCAGGACACCAGACAAAGCTGGATCGGGAGTCTTTTTTTTTTAAAGGCGCACCCGGGACCCCTGGCCGTAGGCAGATAGAAAGGCACCATGGTTTAAGTCGGTAGTAGTCCAGCATTGCATCCATGAGGAATTCAAAAGCCAGGTCTTTAATAGTGGCGCATCGGAAGTAATTGTAAGGCGTTTTTAATTTTGCGTTCATCAGAGAACTGGTGCTTCGGAATGGGTATGTGAGCTGAGCGCTATCAACGATATTGGTTAGAATCTTTTAAAAATACATAAATAATTATAGCTTGTGGCCCGCGACACCATGACTGAAACGTGTTTGTAGCTATAAAAAAAAAGCTGAGTAAGACTGGTCTAGAATGTATTAAACTCTGCACCAGCCTCTCTAACAACAACCCACACAAGCACTTTTTCAGCAATAGAGTGGTTAGAGAGACAAACTGTGAATAGATTTAAGAATAAACTGGACATATTTTTAATTCATACAAAGGAGAAAATGACATAGAATGACATGATACATGCAATTATCAGCTGAAGCAACTGCCTGCCTGATTTATCAATGATAATGATATTACGGAGTACTCTCAATTACATTACTCATGTAAACTTACCCCTTATATTCCGTATTGCTATCGGTTGCGGTAGAAACGTTGAGTTTGGCTATGAGCGCCGCTCGACGTTCACATAGCTGAGGCCATAATACTTCACCACTGCACTTTGCCAGAGATATGTAGTCTTCTAAAATTGTTAATGGTTAAAAGATTATTTAATACGAGTTATTTTTTTTTAAGTATCATGCAAATTCATATAAAAGTATGTTCAACAGTCATCTAGATTCCATAGCACAAGCTTATATTAGCTAAACTTAGGCTAGATGAAGTTGTGTGAGAATGTTCACAAATATTTATTATTATTATACCTGAATCATAAGAATCTCCACTGTTAGATGATATGGAATTTTGAAGGGCATTCCCGGAAAACGAAGCGGATGGCTGACGGAAAAGTTGTCGCTGAGTTGAAGTGCATTTGTCCAGTTTGCTCTGAAAATACATACATACATACTATAGCCACGACTTTCATTGATGAAGATGACTTTCACTGATTAGATATTTTTTTGCTACAGTCTGTTCAACCGCTTATTTTTACTTTTCACAGCGGTGGCACAGACAGACTGTGACAGGGATTTGAACACATAATCTTGACATCAGCAATTGCATTCACTACATCTGCACCAGAGCGTGGTGAAACAATATTATTTACCCGGCTGCATCCGCGTAGAAATTGTTATCACGTTAAATAATTACCCTCCTTTGACGCAGTCAGTTAAAAAGTCTATGTCCTTCCCAGGGCCTCGAACTATACCCATACGGAATTTCATCACAATCGCTCCAGCCGTTTAGGCGTGAAAGCATAACATACAGACAAACGGAGTTACTTTTGCATTTATAATATTAGTAGGGATGTGGTCTTATTTATTCTAAATGCTGGAGGCCAGTGAATAAACTACAATCCTGACAAGTACCAACAGTCCGATTCACACTGAAATAATACTTCCATCATCAAGATTGCAATGATACTTTTAGAGATGTTAGAGTAGTCCCCAGGGCAAGATGGCGACAGTATTTAAAAAACAAAAGACTACATACTTCAATATCAGTATTATCTTCAACACAGCACAGAGAATCAGCTATTGATCTGGTCTCCAGTACGTTAGCCTTTTTGTTACGAAGGTCTTCCGCGACTTGCTGTAGGAGCCATGCTCGGCGTCGGGAGTTTTCTGTCTTCTGACAGGCAAGGTTTCGGTGGGTCACTGGAACATAGATGGTGGTTCATTATTCATTTCGATTAAAATAATTTTCATGACGAATTTGATGTTGCTTGGCATTGTATGGGCTCCAAAACAAGTGAATCGATTTATAAATTATTTCACTAGGCTATATTTTATTCCCATAGGAACTGGAGTTACGTGGGCTAAACCGCGTGACATCTACTATTCTACAGTAATATTACTAAAAGGAAAAAAATTATGTGTGTGTGTATGTTTTTCATTAATAAACTCAAAAAATGCTGTGCCAATTTCAAAAATCCTTTCACCATTAGAAAGCTACATTCGCCCTGAGCATTATTGGCTATATTTTATACCCGTTTTCCCATGGGAACAGGAGCTATGTGGGCGAAATCGCGTGACGTCTGCTAGTACTCAATAAACTACTAAATTAAACCTAATCTACGAATTTGCATTAAAGGGGATAGCATAATTCTGATATTACTGTACTTTAAAGAGAATTTTGTTTAACATATACCGTGTTTCAACACTGTGATGGAGACACATCAGCTTGTAGCCACTTGTCTATGATTAAATAATAAAATATGGTATGACTTACATTTGCTAGACACCTTATCTACCAGTTGACTGCACTCTTTTTTTGCTTGTGCGACTCGGGCTTCAACGGCTTCTAGTTTTGCTCTTAGTTCCGTTTGTTGTTTCCATAGCGATAGTTCTTTCGGTATTACCACACTGGGATCAGGCTGGAATATTATTACAAAAACTATAAGATGGATGAAATAACTGGATGAAATAACATGGATGAAATAACATGAATGAAATAACTGTCACTCTCATATATTTTGCACCTCATTTTTACACCAGATTTAATCAATAGCCTATTCTTTTTCATAAGCTTTATGCTTAAGTTTATGTAAGTATTGACTCTCATACTAATTTCCTAACAATTGCTGCTAACTAAGCTAGTGATGTGGGATGTAAACACTAACCCCCTTATTCATAATCGTTTATTAAACCTATTTTAGTTAAAACACATTTTAAGTCTATTGCTGTCTCTAACCATACTCTGTCATTGGTTAGAGACAGCAATAGACTTAAAGTGTGTTTTAACTAAAATAGGTTTAATAAACGATTACGAATAAGGGGGTAAATATTTATTTCTAAATCTTTAAAAAAATAGCAAGTCATTGAAGCTTTCACTCGAACCTGAAACCGCAGTAATTGCAGTATGAGACACTATTATTTAAAAAGTCAAGTTAAAGATAAGAGTATGTTATTATTAATGCATAACATAAAAAGAATATAATAAGAATAATATTACCTTGCAAAACGCATTCATTTTCTGACATTTTTGAACATCAACATTAAATACTTGCAAACGTTTACGTCTGATAGATTCCTTGGGTTCTACATGCTCTATTAAACTACGCCACACCATATAATACTGCCCTCTGCACATTCTGAAATGGAAAATAAACATAGGCATCAAAATGTATTCTGTAGTTGTTTATCTATTTATTTTGGCTTTCAGTTGAGACGTTTTATTAAGAACGGCATGGGACAAATTACACAAGTTTTAAAATAAAGTCAATAAACGTATTATATGGTTCAAATAATAAAAACAAAACATTTTCATTTACGTACTCTGCAAGTTTGTCTTCTGAAGGCACTTTTTCGGATGGACAACCCATGGAAAGTAGCCATTCCGCAAATTTAAACGGCACTTTATCACTACTTAGCTTCTCTTCATTCATTTTGTAAAGTTTTCTTTATTAATTTCTTTAAATTTATTGATTCGATTTGAAAATAATACACAACACAGTTCAACTGACACCGACCACCAACAGCAAAAATTCAAATTTGACAGTTCTGACTTCTGACTCTGATACAAATGACAGACAGACCGAATGTTTTTTTTTTCTTCTTGTTCTTGGACTTTTTCAGCTTGAGAGTATGCCAAAGTCAAGTAAAGGGCAATGCCGAAATTAGGCCCTGATTGCCCATACTTGACATTTAGCTGAAAAAATAAGTAATGAATTTGCATAATTTTCAAAAAAATCATTGTGAAAATATGAATCATTTTCATTTTAAGAATCTTCATAACAGCAGCGTATTCATGTATGTATGTCCAAGTTTGAGTTATTCTCTAGTAAGGCGGTGGTATCATAATAGGACTTGCTGTGGAATTTGTCGACAAACCTAAAACTCGCGTTTCACTGCGCTGTATCACTTGCCAACACTTTTGCACGTTTCGAACCTTTACGTTTAATAATCCACCATAAATTACACATAAACACTCAAAAATACACTAGTTTTTAAAAATTGTGATAAGTAAATACAACGTTTGTATGAAAGTTTCCCGCCGAATTCGACCGAATAGCAATGATTTTTTTTTTATCACAGATTGATTATTTAAAAACATGAAGCTATAGTTTTCAATACTGAACACGAAGTTATTTTAAGTGGGGACTGAATAAAATAACCGACTCGGTATGAATCTCGAAAACATGAAAACATAAAAAAAACATGAAACATAAAGAAAACTGAATGTCTAAGCCAGCCTTAGGTCGCGGTATTGCCAGCTGTATTTGTATGTGCCAATGTCAAATCTTAATTGATTGACTTTATAAATGTCAAGATTGTCAATTAAAAAAAAGAGCGGGAAACTTTGAACGAAGAGGACGCGTCTTTTTATTTTAGTTGAAAAATATTTTCTATTTGTTGAGAAAGGATTGTGTAAAATAGTAGTTTTTGTTATTTCTGTAGTTTGTGTAGATAGTGTATATTTCAACTAATTTAGGGTAAGTTTTTTCTTTGTATTATATATGTAGGAGTAATTGTCGTCCTTCTTCCATGGACGAGCCGGCCGACCCCGGTGGGGGGTCTGGCGCCAAATTTATTAGTAGTCCGAGTCCAACAATATTTAATTGCATAGAATCTTCTGACTGCTCTCTATCAACGGAACCAGAAAACCACACTAAACGCAAACGACTCGCTTCACGAGTAGTTTGCATAAGTTGCAACAAGAAAAAGCCAAAATGGAAAGAGGGCTCTAAATTTCAAAAAAGTACGGATTGCAAATGTGAACTTAATGCAATTTCACAAACCTCACAATCACAACCTCTAACTGAAGACCTAGACAACAAAAACACCACTAGTACTATTATTAGTCGACCTAATTATAACAGTACAGATGTAGCGCCATTTGTTGTAAATGTACAAAAAGAAACTGCTGAAAATAGCCGTGCATATTTACATCCCGTAGAGTTTGGTAGGTTTCTTAAAAAGAATAATATCCATGGGATTGTGAATGGTAGCCTCAAAAGAATTGGACGTAACAAAGTCAGTGTTACATTTGTTAATCATATTGATGCAAATAATTTTATTGCAAATAAGTGCCTGACATTAGAAAAATTTAATGCCTTCATTCCTACATATAATATAACCCGTATGGGTGTTATTAGAGGGGTTCCAACTGATTGGACAGATGAGGAAGTTATTACTAACTTATCTGTCCCTATTGGTTGTGGATCCATTATAAAAATTAGAAGAATCCGCAAAAAAACTTCTGTAAATAATGTAAATAATTTTGAAAATACTGGTACAGTAGTACTAACCTTTGATGGACAAGTTCTCCCTAAAAGAGTTTTTATGTGCTATACTGCATTATCAGTGGATTTATATATTTACCCAACCGTACAATGTTACAACTGTTGTAGGTATGGACACGTTAAGAGCCAATGTAGATCAGAAAGTAGGTGCTTCAAATGTGGTAGAGGACACTCTGGTGATACATGTAGTGTAGACGAAGATGAGTTTTGGTGTGTTCTGTGTAAAGGCTCACATCAAGCTAACTCAAAGAAATGCCTGGAGTTTGACAGACAAAAAGGTATTAAAGAAACAATGAGCAAAACCTGCATTTCTTATATGGAGGCCGTAAAATTACATCCCCCCATAACTAAAAAATCATATGCTGAGGCATTTTTAACAACCCATAATACATCTTCTGACAAGGATAACAATACACAAATTAATAGCAGCCAATCCTACAGAAAAACAGTATTTTTAAAACCCAGAACCCTCCCACGATTTTCTAAGGGTTATGATCATGCTGCTCATAACGAGATTATAAAAAATCCCACCACTACACCTGGCCCTGTTTTTAGGAATAATCAATATAATAACAATAATACAGCCAATATGATTAATACTTTATTTCAACTTCTATCACAATCAAATACCACAATTTCACCGTCCAACGTTGCCATAATACTTGAAATTCTTTATAAAATATCTAACGATAATGGACCACAGAGCAGTAGCAATTCAATGGAATTGTCGCAGTGTAGTGCCCAAAAAACATGAACTGATTAATATAATTAATAAATATGATCCCTTTGTTATCTGCCTTCAGGAGACCTGGCTAAAGCAGGACTCTATTTTTAAAATTCCTGGCTTCTCTTGCTTGAGAAGTGACAGATCTGATGAATATGGTGGAGTTGCCATACTCATCAGAAACAATGTAAATTATTCTATCCTTTCCCTTCCTTCATATAGTGATGAACTTTCTGTCATTGCTATTACTGTAAATAATATTTGTTATGTATGTACATATTTTTCTCGTCCTAGTTTAAATATTTTTAATGAAATCAATAGTTTATTTAATTTTTTACCAAAACCTTTTATTTGCTTTGGTGACTTTAACTCACATCACCAATCTTGGGGCTCTCCTATGACAAACTTTTATGGAAATAAGTTATTAGAATTAATTGAAGATCAAAATTTGTGTATATTAAATACAGGCACTCCAACACGCCTGGATGATCCTCCTACAGCTCCAGACCTATCTATCTGCACTCCTGATCTTGCATCCTCCTTAGATTGGAACACTACGGAATCAACTCATGGTAGTGACCATTTTGTAATTATGATAACTTTGCCATTCAGAAAACCTCTGAAACAAAACAAAAATCCACGGATAAAACATAAGTTACACAATGCAGACTGGGACTTATATAAATCCACAGTAGAGCAAAAGATATCCGAATTACCCAACATCTCATCCTCAAACATTTTATCAAGTTGTGACTTATTTGCAAAATTGCTAGTTAAAGTAGCTGATGAGGTATTCCCATTAAAATCTTCAGGCCCTAATAAAATACCATCCCCACCGTGGTGGGATGAAGAATGCACAGTAGCAATCAAAAAAAGAAAAGAGGCAGAGAGGCAATATTGTGTTTCCATGACTAATGAAAACTTTAATAACTATTTACAAGTAGCCAAGGAAACACAAGCATTTCTCAGAAACAAAAAATCTGATGGCTGGAAAAGCTTCTGCTCATCCTTGAGCCCAGATGTCAGTCCATCCACTGTCTGGCAAAATATTAGAAAATATAGATCCTGCTACAATAATGATGCAAATCAAACCATTAGCCCAGACCTAGTTGAGCAGATAATGGATAGACTGGCTGCCCCATCTGTTCCTGACTATCATGTAGGCCTCTCTTACACACTAAGCATACCACATAATAGCAACTTTGAAGATTTAAATTCCCCTTTTACCTACATTGAGTTGAAACACGTAAACCTAAAAGACTCCGCCCCAGGGGAAGATAGCATCCCTTATTCTTTCATCACACACCTCAATGGCGACAGCCTAAATTATTACCTGTCAATCATAAACACTATAATGATCTCAGGTCATATCCCTTTATCATGGAGGACTCAAAATCTTTTATTATTTCCAAAACCAAATAAAGATAGAACAGACCCTACATCGTATCGTCCAATAGCGCTAACCTCTGTACTAGCTAAAATAGCTGAACATCTAGTTAAAAACCGACTGGAATGGTTTTTAGAATTTAATAGCTTGCTATCGGATAATCAACACGGCTTTAGAAAAGGCAAATCTACTATTGACAGTTTAGGATCTTTTATCACAGACATTAGGTTAGCGTTTACGAATAATGAATCAGTTTTAGCAGCTTTTCTTGATATAACCGCAGCGTATGATAATGTTAACGTAAGTATTTTAAAATTAAAATTGGCAAAATTAAATGTCCCCGTGCTTTTAGCTAATTTTATTATAAATATGTTGTCTGAAAGATTTCTCCAGTATTCACCTGATGTAAATACAAAAACTATATGTAGAACAGTATGGAAGGGTTTACCCCAAGGCTCTGTTTTGAGCCCATTATTGTATAATATATATTCCTCGGATTTAGATTCATATGTTAGAAAATATAATAGTGTTAATGTATCACAATACGCAGATGATTTACTTCTCTATGTCTCAGGGTGTTCCATAACAGACCTTAATCAGTCTCTGTCCACAGCATTAAATGCTCTGAATATATGGCTTGACGGGAACGGTCTAGCTTTATCACCTCAAAAAAGCACAGTAGTTCTGTTCAGTAGAAAACGGGTCCTGCCACCCATTATTGCTCTTTATAAAAATATACCGTTACCAGTTAAGGATCAGGTAAAATTTTTAGGGTTAATCTTAGACTCAAAACTCACTGGTCTACCTCACTGTAATTACATCACTGCAAGGTGTGAACGTAACCTCAATATTATAAGATGTCTTTCTGCGGTCCGATGGGGCGCCCACCCCTTTACTATGAGACTTATATATAATGCCTTGATAAGGAGTGTTCTGGATTATGGAACCTTCTTATTAGAACCATGTAATGTAGGCGCTTTGCAAAAGTTAGACAACATACAATCAAAAGCACTACGGATTATTACAGGCAGTATGAAATCCAGTCCGATCAACTGTTTACAGGTTGAATGTTGTGATCCCCCCCTCAAGTTTCGAAGACAGTACATTTGTGATAGGTTCTTTTTTCGCAACACACAACTCAAAAACCATCCCCTATATAAAAAAGTAGAACAACTTTCGGAGATGATAGGCTTTTCTGAGTATTGGACACATAAAGAAACTCCAGGTTTAATAAAGAGCTTTAATAAATTTAAAAATCTCGAAGCAAAAACGCATCAATGGGATCGTTTGCCATTGTATAAATTTTCATACACCTGTCTTGTCGTCCAACCGCAGATTCATTTTAATATAGGCATCAAACAAAACAATAATAATCAGAATTCAGACTTTAACGAAATTATTGATAAAGATTGGAAACATTGGCATCAATTATTCACAGACGCATCTAAATTCTCCAATAATAGCTGCGTGGGTGTGTGAGTCTACCATTCACAATACAGGATTACACAAAAAATTAAACTGCCACCTGAATCCTCTGTCTATACCGGTGAATGCATGGGCTTATTAAAAGCTATAGAATATATTATTCTATTTAAACTACGAGAGACGATTGTGTTCAGCGACTCATTGAGCGCCTTACAAGCTCTATCTCGCTCTCCCTTTAAAGCTAATATCCAGACTCCAGTAATTTTTGAAATACGCCAACTGTTATCTCAATGCAACACCCTAGGATATAGTGTAGTTTTCAGCTGGATACCAAGTCATGTTGGTATTTTTGGTAACGAGAAGGCTGACCAACTTGCCAAAGAAGCAACTGTAGATGGAGACATTTTTCCGTATGCAAACTACTGGCATGACTTGATGTCTTTACCTAGATCCTACCTATTTAACACTTGGCGCCAATCCTGGATAGCTGACGAAAATAAGGGGAAATTCTTTCGTTCCATCCAACCAACTATACCAGCAAAACCATGGTTTGCTAAAACACATTACAACAAATGGACTACTACCGTCATTTGTAGACTAAGACTAGGTCATGTTTGCACTCCTGCCAATTTGTATAAATTTCGTATTGTTGACAGCCCACTATGCCCTTGTGGAGAATATGGTGATGTAAATCATATTTTCTTCTCCTGTTTGTTATATGATCGTACCGAATTCTTCCTAAATTTGTCTAAGATCCATGTACCTTTTCCTACATCTATCCAGTGTTTATTATATTTAAGTAATCGTGATGTATATAATGTACTAGCTTCCTTCATAGAATTAAATATGATTAAAATGTAGATATAGTATAGTAATACCGTAGCCCATCCTATACAATCCTTTTCCTTCCAAATTATTCCGATTAGGTATTAATTTTGATTATTGGTTTCCCTAACTTGTTTGTGGCCAACTGCAAAGAAAGAAGCCATTAAAAAAAAAAAAAAAAAAAAAAAAAAAAAGATTGTCAATTCAGAAGGTAAACATGTTGACGTATTTAAGCTAGTTTTCTTCGTATTTAATAATTAATTAAAATTTAATCATGTTAGGTAATATAAAAGAGTTTATTGCTGTTGTACATGATGGCATAACATCGAATAATAATATAAGGCAGACATTACAAGAAGTACAGAAGGTCACAGGCATATTCAAAGATAAGCAAAAAGTATCCCATGAAAGTAACGTGAATTACGGAGCTGGAGGTGCCTTACTAGAGAAATACCAAAACGAATGGGCTAAAATACATCAAAACGCTGATAATAGCGCCAAAGCAGCTGACGAAGTAGACAAATTAATATTAGATTTACATGAAAAGACGAAGGTCCGTTTACAAAGTGCAAGTGAATTAGCACAAAATTTGACCTTAATTCCTTCTTTGACTGCTTCTGTGGCCCAGTGTATAGACAGCCTAAAATCCGTAGAGGATTTAATGAAGACTGTAGAGGATGAACTGGTTGAATTTGAAGATATTGTTGAAAGGAGTAAAATGGAGAGTTGGAAACTTGACCATCATTATCATTTAACAATGTATAAAGAAAAGAAAATGGGTGAGTTCAAAAGGCATTTACTAGTTGATGTTCTTTTCAACTGATTTTAAGTAATTTTTAACAGGCATGGCATGGCATACTTCATGCTTTTTCGTGCGTGCAGCCGGCTCCATCAAATTATAAGACGTTGTCACGTCAAAAATATATCTATCGAGTGATGTAAAAAAGTATGATACATGTTTATTTACGCAGAAACCTTGTGCTTAAAAGTCGGTTCTACCAGACTTGAGGGGTAGCTTTACTAAAACTTTTAATATTTCTGGACATTCTTACACAACATCATCTTGCCCAAATTAAGCTAATATAAGCTTGTGTTATGGCAATGGGATCTAGATGACTGTTAAACACCTTTTTATAGGGTCATTTGTAAAACACCAGCTACCTCACAGGACTAGACAGCTACCGTCATAACAACATGTGATACTCCATTTTTGATAATTATT
This sequence comes from Miltochrista miniata, assembly GCA_933228765.1. Lineage (NCBI taxonomy): Eukaryota > Metazoa > Arthropoda > Insecta > Lepidoptera > Erebidae > Miltochrista > Miltochrista miniata. The sequence continues at coordinate 14,523,369 of OW121769.1, forward strand.
TCTAAATATACTTACATTAAACAGATAAATTACACCTAGACACAGAACAATCAATGTGCTCATGACACAAAGAGATTTGTCCTGAGTGGGAATCGAACCCACTGCCTCCAAGGCCAGTCAGTTGGCGCCCCCTAAGAAAGGGTTTTTAAAATATTATTCTTATCTAGTTGAACATTCAAATTCGGTGTGTTCATCACAAAAATAATATTTAATCAGTTCCCGATCATCCCATTCCTAATTCAAGAGGGGACAAAATTAACACCGGGCAATCCGACTTGGATAGGTTAGGTTAGAAGGCTAAGTCTTAGCCTTCGTGGTTATTTTTTTATAACCACCTAAATAAAACCTATTTTGTCCTCCCAAAAATATTCTTCGTGGTTATTTTTTTATAACCACCTAAATAAAACCTATTTTGTCCCCCCAAAAAAATTAAGGGGACCATCGGGAAAGTAAAATAATGAATTCCCGTTCGTGCCCCCAGGGGGACGAAGTCAAGGGGACGAACAGGAAAACACGTCAAATTCAGGATAGGTTAATTAGCAATGCATTTTTTTCATTTCCATTTAAATCATGCTGCTGCTCTCAGTGGAGTCAACCTTTTCAGTTTTAATGTCACTCATTAGGTTCCATATTAAAGGTTAAAGCAGTTTATTTGAGAGAGATGAGACACATACTTACGTCTCTTGATCCTCTAATATCAACATTATGGAATATAATTTTCACCTTGACCGCACATCCCTACTAATATTATAAGTTTGAAAGTAACTCTGTCTGTCTGCTACGTTTTCACGCCTAAACCACTGAACCGATTTTGATGAAATTTGATATAGAGATAGTTAGAGTCCAAGGGAAGGACATAGGCTGCTTTTTAATTGACTGCGCAAAAGGAGAGTAATGACTTTACAAGATAACGACTTCTACGCGGACGAAGTTGCAGGAACAGGTGGTAGTAAATATTTTGTATATCTATACTAATATTATAAAGAGGAAAGATTTGTTTTTTTGTTTGTAAACAATAGGCTCCGGAACTACTGGACCGATTTGAAAAATTCTTTCACTGTTGGGAAGCTACACTCTTTGCGGTAAACATAGGCTATACTTTAGTCCCGTACTCCCACGGGAACGGGATTTACGCGGGTGAAACCGCTTGACGTCCGCTAGTAGTAAATATTTTGTAAATTAATGATAAAGTTTTGTAATTCCACACATTTCCAGCTGCTCTAGAAGAGGTTCGCAACAAGCTTGCCAAGGAGAATACACAGCTAAACTACGAGCGAGAGAGACAGCAGCTAGCCGAGTACCAAGTGAAAAGGGAGCAGAGTTCGGCAGCGTTCCAACAAGATGTTGCCAGGTATTTGGCAAGTGGCAGCTTATCTAATAGTGAGTAGCCGTTTTACTCTATTCCTTTTTTATGCCACCAACTTGAGGACCACTGTCAGAAGTCTTGCGAACTGTGGGAGAGGCCCCCAATCGCTAGATAACTCCTTGGCTCTATCGCTAGATAAGTGGAATGTGTGAATTTGGCGAGTTTGGCGACAAAAAAAAAGTGAACCTTATTATATCTGGCATTCTCAGTACTTTGCTGTCAACTAGGATCTATAGCAATGACCAAGACCACAAAAGCTACACACAGAAGAAAGCGACCACAGAAGCTATAAGCCCCACAAGTTGATATTGCGCTTGGCGGCCATCTTGGTGACCACTTGGTGACGTATGTCCGTCGAGCAGTCAGTACTAAAAAAAATACCGTACGCAGCTTCGCGAGGCCAGCGCGCGCTCGCGCTACGTCACGATGACGTCACTTAGCTGTCATTATGACAAGGTTCCAGCGCATTACCAACTTGCGGGGCTTATACTTGAGTGGCTGATAAACGGTTGCTTCTATGACTTAAATGATTTATTGGTCAAAACATTTTTATGTTAATGTATGTTAGCAAAACAGAGGACACTGTATTAAATATTTAAGACCTATATATTAACGAACCTGTTTTAAGCAAATAAAGAACTTTGACTTTGCTTTGACTACATCAGGGGAAAAACTAAACATGAGACGTTAGATTATTGTAGAGTTTAAAACATTTTAATTTTGTATAGTATAAAATAAACTGTTTTTCTAATGTTTTTTTTCTGTGTATAATATGTATGTAAGTATTTAGAAATATATGTATAAGTATGTCTATCAGTTGTCTAGATCCTATAGCACAAGCTTATAGCTTAGTTTGGGCTAGATCATGATGTTGTGTGAGAATGTTCAACAATATTTATTTTTGACGTGACAACGTCTTATAATTTGATGGAGCCAGCTGCACGCACGCAAAACATGACGTATGCGGCGTTACCTCGCTCTGAGGCGTTCCATTTAAGGCTGAGTTGTCACGTTCAACTATCGTCAGTAAACAGACTTTACAGACAACCGATTTTTTTATCTGATTCTGTGAAGAACCCTCGCAGAATTAGAAAGAAAGTTTATTTTATAGGTACTACCTATTTCTCAATGTCTAACCCAGAAAATTGTGTATTTCAGGTAAACCTTCATCACCAAAAATAACCCTGGAGCAGATTCAACTCGACACAGATAGCACAGATTTGGAGAAGTTCCTTGATAGTTGATAAAGAAATATAGATGTTATATCGGAACTCGGGTAATGGACATTTTAGTGATAATGCAGAGCTTGTAAAGTAAGATTATGGATTCTATTTTATTCCAAAGTTAATATAATGTTGTTGGTTTTATATTTGAGCGTTTTGATTTTTTTTTGTGTTGTTTTGCCCTAGAAAATGATGCAGAGTAGTCTACACTATGGGTTCCGCTGCATTCCATTCTAACCTCAAAATGTCAAAATCAATGAAACTATAGACTTGGTTTCATTGGTTTTTGACATTTTCAGGTTAGAATTTGACATTTTATGGTTAGAATCCGCAACCGCCAACCGCAGTGTGGTCTCAGCCTTATACAAAAGTCCTAAGTGCCCTTTGTAGTGCTTTAACAACCAGTTTTGGCAGCTATCTCAAAAAATGTCGAGAAAGAGGTGCACATGAAATTATATTTTTGTTGGCATGATGTAGAAAAAAAATCAAGTCAAGATCATTAACAATATCAAAAGCCTTGAGGGTCAACACAAATTTATAAACGGCCTGGGCCTTGCCTTAAATAAATGTTCGTTTAAAACACCCAAACTACCAACTTCGTTGTTAAGACACCCAAACTCCGAAACAAACATTCGTGGATCACACAAATATTTGGACCGACCCAGGAATCGAACCCAGCGCGGCAGGCGGTATCACTACCGACTACGCCACAGAGGCAGTTAAAAAAATACGCATCGTTACAAAACGCAGGTCGACATAAACGCAACTCTCGTTATCTGTAGCCTTTCTTGCCCGATTAGGTACTCGTGGTAATACCAAACGATCAAGTAGCACCACGGGTAATTCAGTTTTCCTCGAGGTACTACTGGATCAAAAATAAATGAAGATAGATAAAAACAAATGAAAATCGGTGGAAACGAAGATTGGTACAACCAAATAAAGATCGCTGAAAACAAAAATCGGTAGAAGCAAGTCAAGATCGGTAACAAGAAATGAAGATTGGTAAAAAAAAAGTTTATTTCTAAATAGGCAAGTTGGCAAGTTGTTTGGTATGGTAAAGTAAGTTGGTACCTACCCACTCATTTTTGCTACCTATACTTATGTGATAACTTAAAAAAAAAATGATACAAGCAATTCTAGACCTTTAATGGGGATATCTTTAAAAAACATATTTTGGCGAATATACATAACGCCACGCTAATCACGAGAATGCTAAAGGAATATAATTTAGTGATACTTTGCAAATTCACAAGGTCTGCATCTATTTTTTGCAATCAAAAAATAGGTGCAATAAATTTTTCACCTTATCAACTTGCACACAGTCTTTTTTCATTTGTTTTTAACGATTTTCATTTGTTTTACCGATCTACTGGATTACTTTGGTAGTAGTAGTACCACGGTTAATTTTTTTGTCTCGTGGCACCACCAATGGCAATAGTACCACTGGTAGTACCACGGGCAATAAAGGATCTGTAGAGCATAGATTAAGCTACTGATTTTAAGTATTGGGTAGCCCTTTTTTGCCGCTGGTACTACCAATAGAACTTCTGGTAGTGGCTACTCTAAACTCATATCTGGGTAGCATCGCAAGTCCCAGACACCAGTTCAGTGCTACCCTCTCTCTGTGCCACACTATGAATGCGGCACTCGTACTGTGAATCCATGGGATGCTTAGAATTTAATCTCATTCAGAGTGTAAAAAAATATAGGCCCGTTCGCGTTCTGAGCACGGCGCTCCACTCACTGGCAGATTGTCCAGAGTGGATGGAGGAACGACGTTCTGCTCCTTGTTTTGGCCTTACGTGTAGAAAACTGATGATTTTGGCCATGGTGATGGCCTTGTTTTGTGAAGTGGAGATGTGTGCAAAAGAGTGAAAGTAGAAATGTGTGGTCTCCACGAACAGAGGCAAGGAGTTGCCGGCGTCAGGCAAACAGGGCTGGTCAGGGTCCGTGGGATTTCCTTCTGAGGGTACACTATGGTACACCAGGTTCCCCGATTATAACTATACAGCCGAGAAGAAATAAAATAGACATTTGAAAACGCGCCACTCTTATTGACAGACAGTAGTTGTTAAGCCAAATTGAAGGCTATTGGGCAGCTAAAAAGTTCGTCACAACTTACGCCTGTTCATTTCAACACGGCCGTACGCCCACCACCTATTTATTTACGTTTGACTTCAATCAAATCAGCCATGAAAGTCCACTGCTGGACGTAGGCCTCTCCCAAATTTCGCCACAATACTCGGTCCTGCGCCTTCCGTATCCAGTCAGTCCCTGCAACCTTTTTCAGGTCGTCGGTCTGAAACTGTGCAGCATCCCACTCAACTGTTCCAGCGTTTCCGCAACAATGACGATGTCGTCGGCAAACCGAAGCTGTGAGATGCATTCACCCATCCATCCCAGTTCAGCGACTTAAAGACGTCCTCAAGCGCATTGGTGAAGAGTTTCGGGGATATCACATCGCCCTATCTTACACCTCTGCGCAGTGCTATAGGATTGGTCTTCTTATCCTTTAACTGGATGGTCATAGTAGCGGTATCGTACAAGCATATCAACACCTTGATATATCGCCAATCAACACGACACCGCTGCAGAGTATCCAGGACCGCCCAGGTTTCGATAGAGTTGAAGGCTTTCTCGTAGTCCACAAAAGGTTGCCTGGTAGAAATTGCACTTAGCGATGAGGCCTCCCATTGTACATTACAAGACCTTGTATTCCTTAACGATGTAAATATTTTTGGTGTACAATCAATATCAATCATCAATCAATCATCAATCAATACATATAATAAAATCGTAACAGGTCGCTGTCTGTACATAGAAGATAAATAAGAAAAAATATTATAGGGGGGCTTTATGAACGCAATAGAACCCATAACAATGATTTTTAGAATTTTTGTCTGTTTGTCTATATGTCTGTTTGTCTGTACGGTTGTGCACGCTAATCTCAGTAACCGCTTAACCGATTGTAATGCGGTTTTTTTTATTGTGTTCAGATTTGCTCCACTTAAAATTTAGCGTTTGTTTCAGGTCGATCGGTTTATAAATAACCGAAAAAGCGGTTCTTTCCCACCGTCCACCTGCCCAGACCACCTGGGTGTACGGTGGTAATTTTTTTTTAACTACGGTTCACCTTTGTCCACCTAGCCCTAGGTGTACCATTGAAAATATTAAATTTCCACGGTACACCTTATTATAGAAACTAGTTATAACACTTTTAAGAATCAGATATTTTGGAAATTTTAATTGTAGGGGTTTCTTTGAATGTGGGTGTAAATCTAAACTGGCGTGTTGGCTAAATCATAAAAGAGCAAACAGGGCAGTTTCACACGCTGCTTGATGAGTCTAATGAAGAAATACCTCTCCTTTCATACACCTTATGTGACGTAAACGAAGTTGCGGGGTCAGCTAGTAAAGAATATTTCTATTCTATCCAAAAGCCATACACAGCGGCTCATTGTACTCGTGTCTTCTTTACAATCTGCTGACAGTATGGATGTGATCTATGGTACTGAAGTCTTTTCGAAATCCGCCTTGCACCTTTGGCTAAAACTCGTCGAGTTGTGACTACTCTCGAGAACAACTTGTAAACATGGCTCAGTTGTTCTTCAGTAAGGTCTTATTACCTTTTTTAAAGAGCAGAGCCGCCGAACTCCCGCTGGAGGACGGAATTAAATAAGCTCGTTAACTCTCTGAGGACTGGAGTCCCACCCGCTTTAAAGGAGCTCAGTCGTAATTCCGTCCTCTTCAGTGGATTTGTTGGGTTTGTTGCTCGAGAGCCGCCCTTACCTCGCTCTGGTCAATCTCCGGTATGTCCTCTGTGTAGTGGCGTGGTCGTCATCTCTTGGTCCCGTACGCTTTTTTGTCCGTAATGCATAGAGGTCTGTGTAGAAACACTCGATTTCCCCTTCTGACCCATGGTTACACTGATTGGTTACACTGATGTAACAACGGAGCATATGTATGATCGGTAGTTACACTGATGTAACGAAGATCAAATGAAGATCGGTAAAACAAAATGAAGATAGGCGAAAAAAATGAAGATCGAAAAAACAAATTTGCCCATCATCATTTGTATTGTCGATTTTCATTTGTTTCGCCTATCTTCATTTGTTTCGTTGAACATTTGTTTGATCGATCTTCATTTGTTTCATTGATCTTCATTTGTTTCGTTGATCTTCATTTTGTTTGATCGATCTTCATAATTATGTTTCATTGATCTTCATTTGTTTCGGCGATCTTCATTTGTTTTACCGATCTTCATTGGTTTTACCGATCTTCATTTGTTTTACCGATCTTCATTTGATCTTCGTTACATCAGTGTAACTACCGATCATACATATGCTCCGTTGTTACATCAGTGTAACCAATCAGTGTAACCATGGGTCAGAAGGGTAGATTTCCTACACGTGTGAGTCGTACTCTTAAATTTAAAATTGTCAAAAATATACACCTTTCGCCCACTAAAATAAATCGGTCCACTAGAGAGGGCAATTACGAGTAGTATGCCGACTCAATCATACATTTTAAATATGGATAAATAATCGGTTTTGAGTTGGATTCTGCGTCCTGCATCTTCTCGCATGCCATGCAAAACGCATAACCGCTCAGCCACCTCGGAATCGACTAATTTTTCCACTTTAATACGTCTTGGGGCGACGTAGGCACCATCTAGAGATTTCAAGATTAGAATTGCACCTAATATAATCATTCCTTATTTATAAAATCTAATAGTAGCCCCGTTTTGACATTTGAGAAAGTGCCACTCTCATTGGCAGATTCCGGAACCAGGCAATGCAAGTCTGTTTAGTGGCGAGATCTCATTGGTGCATTTGAAAATGAGCCAAATGCGAGTCGTTGCTATGACAAATGTCAAATCGGGCCTAGTTAATTTTTACTAGCTTAGGTCCCTTCGGCACTTTAGGTCTTACTACCGGAATGTCCTGTCTGTTTTTTCCTGAATGTCAATTCCCTGATAGTCCTCTTCCCCGTGAGTCTATTATCCTAAATGTCCATTACTCTAATAGTCCACTTCCCTGGACGTCTATTTCCCGGAACGTCCATGTTTGAGCCATGGTTTCACAAGGCCAATAGAAGTGGAAATCAGGAGAGATTCAATTAAAATTATAAATTATTTAAATTAAATTTATTAGGTAATTTATTTACAACGCTAGAAAGATATGATATTCAGAACAAGGTACGGAAGTGGACGTTCAAGGAAATGGACTATCAGAGAATGAATGTTTAGGAAGTGGACTTTTAGGACTAAAGACTCGTAGGGAAGTGGACCAAACCCCTTCGGCACTTTGAGTCTTATTTCCAGAATGTCAAGTCGGTTCATTCTAAGTGTCCATTTCCTGATAGTTCACTTTCCTGGACTTTTTCCCCCGGAATGTTCACGTTTGAGCCACGGTTAAAGTAGAAATCAGAAGAGATTTTTTGATTTGTAGTAATATGAACAAGGAAACAAAACAAGAACCGAGCAAAACAAAGATCGAATTTGATTTCAAAACAAACAAGGAAGTGGACATTACGAGAAAATTAAATGGTCTATCAGGGAATGGACTTTCAGAAAATATTAGAATATTGGACTCTCAAGGAATTGGACATTTACGAAAATCGACTTAACGACCGAGTGGATTCCAGTAATAAGACCTAAAGTGCTGAAAGGCTTAAGATTATTCTGGAATAAGTTGCACTTATTACTATCAAAAAGACACCCTGAAGTTGAACAATTCATACAAAATTTATTTTTCTTTTCATAATTACCTAAAAGAATTTAATTTTTGTACTGTTAACCTTGTTTATGAACTGAAATTGTTTTTCTTAGTCAATAATAAAGTCAAAAATACAAAAATATATATACAAAGCATTTATGACTAGTAAAAATAAGCACATTGCTAAAACAACTATCGGAACACGGTGCTAACGCCGGTCACGACAACAGTTCGATACATGTCTGCGAGGGATCCCACAAAAACTCGATTCACAGCAATAATTATATCAAAAACTGACTCCGACCACTAAGAGTTGACGGACGCATCAATAAAACTGTCAAAAATATATCAGTACGCCACACACATCAATTTGCTCATACAAGTACTGCACAGTGTACGCTTCGCCTGTGACCGACTACAGCTCCACAATTAACCACCGTCCCCATCAACGGTCAGTGGCGGGAGTTCGTGTAAATTGTCTAAATAAACTTGTAGCAATTGGTCTGCGGTTGCGTGACGCCGCAAGCGCGACGTCATGTTCTCTCTGCTACGTTTTCCTCATGATTGGGTGGAGGTCTCCGCCTCCATGTGCCGACATCTTCATCTTGCCAGACACGTGGTTTTTGATGCACGGGCTCGCGTCTTTCATCGACACGGACCCTTCCTCAATATCTTCGTCGGATGAAAAATCCGATACACATAGCGTTAAATGCCGCTTCTTCGGCGGTACCACATGTAGTGTCCACCTCATTGGACCTTTGTGATTAGTCTTCGAATTGGTTTCCCGCGCCTCGTAATCCGTGTCTGAAGCCGCTCGCTGTGAATCGTTCTTTAAACTCCGCAAATTCTTACTTGGTCTATGGGCTTGTTCCTTTTTTTCCCCCCTCGGGGGGGTGTGGAAGTTTTTTAAATTCATGACACTTGATGTCTGTCCCTTGGAGTTCAGATCGGGAAAATTTTGAGAGTATATCACAACGCTGTCGACGGGTTTTTCTTTATGAAATTTTGCGGGCTGCTTGCTTTTCGTATCGCTCTCCGAGGGAGAGCTAGAGGCACGTTTTTCTGCTGAATTCCCACTACTACAACTAGTGTTACTATTGCTTGTGCTGTATTGTTCAACGGCCTGCTTTTCGAGTTCCCGAAATTTAGTATCTATACTTTCGTCTGAGGCCTTATATTGTTCAAGTGCTTCTTTCTCTAGCTCCTCAAATTTGTTATCAACATTTGGAGGCCGACCGACTCTCGTACCAGGCAGAACCATTTTAGGGTTGAGTTTAAGAAGACCAGGCGTAACAAGTTTCTGCGCTAATCTGACGACTGGAGTAAGACCAATTGGAGCTGGCGCGCTCATACTGAGTACAGTACTGTATAGACGTTTCTTTCTTAATCCAGTTTCCATTGCAGCTGCACTTGTTGATGGTAGTTGACTGTCATTCACGACTGCGTCCTGGATTTTTGGACTCTCTGCCTTGTCAGGTTGCGACGTCTGTGATTGTTCAACTGCCGGTACATCAGTCGATTCGCTCGTACTGTTGTTTTCCTTTTCTGAATTTTGTTCATCTTTCTTTTCTTCTTCTGTATCTGTTCGCGGTAAAGTTTTTTGATTTGAGGTTGTGGCGGTTTGGTTGGTATGTGTGAGAAGAAATTTGTGATCAAGACGTGGGGAGGGATGGTCTCTTGGCCACCAGACGCCATAGCGCCGTTCGGGACACCGCGCTGGTCGCTGGCCCGTGGGTGCGTACCGACTGACGTTGGTGCCTCTGTACGGTGGACATCGCGCCGCTGATGCACGCATCACAGCTTGCACACTAGCTGATAGTCGACCCATAGCTCGCTGGCATTCTGTTACTTGAGGAGGTCGCGGTGGATCGAATTGGAACTAAAACAAAAACAGATAAGTATTTATTAAACACTCAAATACAAAAACGTTCGTTTTTATTTTTTTATTTATAATCTAGAATTTAGTGCTGTGCAATCAAGTTATCTCATTAGGTATTCAACATAATTGAGCTAAACAGTTTAGTTCGCAAAACATAAAAGCTGTAGCCGAAAACGACTGTGCAGAGACATGTTATAAGTTAAGATAATTTTAAAACATGTATTAAGTGTACATCAATATCAATCAATCAATACATATAATAAAATTGTAACTGTATGTTTGTCTGTACGTTGGTGCACGCTAATCTCAGCAACCGCTCAACCGATTGCAATACGTTTTCTTTATTGCGTTGCGGTTTCCTCCACTTAATATTTAGTGTTTGTTTAATGTCAATCGGTTCATAACTAAAATGTTATATCAATCTAAAGAAGTACGTATAAAATGCAGCGTTCGAAGTCGCAGGCAACAGCTAGTACCTACCTATAGAATATTTCTATTCTGTTCTATCTGTACAGGTAGAAAATGAGCCTTAGCTACAAACTATGTAAGGTAACTTAGCTAACTAATGTTACCTATTTCGAATCTATCGCGGTTTTTATACTCATACTTATAGAATTCAGGACTGCATGCAGCGACGGACGCTTCAGACACGTTGCAGCGTGGTTTCGGTTGGACGGGCGCTGTCCGAATCGTCGCTGCATGCAGTCCCGAAATCTAAGAGTTTAGTTAGCTTTAATACTTAAAGCTAACTAAACTCTTCTATTATGTAGATAATTATTAAAAAACGAATAAATAGATTATAAGCTTCTCCTATTAAATTAGGCCAATCTAATATACATACAAATGCGCGGTCAGACAGACTGACAGCCGAGACGTAACAGCCGTAATATTTCCACGCAAAAGATAAAGTATTTTTCTATCTACTAAAACATAAAAGCCAACCTTGCATGTAGGATCGCAGAAGAGTTGAGCAGGCACATCTAGACAATACGAGGGTGGTGGAGGCGCCAGGGCCGTCAGACGCCTCGACTGGCGGCGTCTGGCGCGCATTTTCCTTGACACACTTGGTGGGCTGGGCGCTCGAGGCGTGATTGCTTGAGGGACCCGAGTTGGGGCTTGCGGTGCCCAGAGCGCTCGTACGCTGAGAACTCGCGCCGCTAACGCCGCTTCTTCACCCGCGGCTCGCCCCTCACTCGGGCCACAGCGCTCGCTAGCTGCCAATTGGTGCCAATTAATTCCACTACCCGATCATCAGTAATTTGTCAATAAATTTGGCATATCAAACAACGCACGCGTAACGAAGAGTTCGACTTGGTTAAGTTTATGTAATTTCCTGGTACTATGAACCTCTTCGTTAAGCGAGTTTGTTTGGTTACCCTCAAAAACAGTGTCTCTATTAATGGTGTGATGTGGCCCTACCAAGATCTTTGAAGCTCAAGACTGCTTCATCTGCAAGTGATGCGCCAGTTGTCTGCTAACGGACGAGACCATGGCGAAGACAAGGAAAACTCGGTACAAAGTCTTATGACCAGTGTGTTACAGGAAGTCCAATCACCCTCCCAGTATGGCAAAAATTGGGAATGGCTCGATTTGACTGAATATACAGGGAAATAAATATAGCAAGAGAAAAGACGCACAAATCCTCGTCAGGTAGCATTCTGTACTGGCGACGGCGGCGAGGGAACATACTGCGGTCGGACGATTCGTCTACCAACTTGCGGAACCAATACTCCACCTGGTTTAAAAATTTTCAATTATGCTCCTTTTATTGCTGATGGGCCACTATGAAATCTAATTTCTTCGAGAATTTTTGACTAATTGTTGATGATGCAAAATGATTTGGTCATCAGGGAGTTCTATAGATTTATTTACATTATTCGGGATAGATGGTCTAATAACCTCTTTAAAGTTTGACAGATGGACGGGATTTTGGGGCAGTAGTATTTCTAACAGGACGTTTTCAAAGGCACTTCCTTCCTTAAAATATAGAAAAAAAAGAACGAGACGATTCCGGCTCCAAAGTGGCGGCGAAGACTTTATGCTAATTATTGGGAAAAAGGACGAAGGTTTCGAAACTAAAAGGCTTTTCAGGGGTCGATAGTATACCAAATCTCGCAATTTTGGAGAGCGATAATAAAAAATGTATGTACCTACCTAACTGAATCGCAGGGAATGACTATTTCTTTACAAAACGTTATAGTTTACCTCGGGTAACATCCAGCATTCGGTAAGGTCTGAGTTTTCGCAGCCTTGGCCGTTGTAGCCTCGCAAGTTTGTCCTCTCATTAGTACTTGTATAACATTTTTCTCTTAAAAGGAAAAGGTAAAAAAGTTGTTAGAAAATTGAATGAAATAAACATTGTAACTAGCCTATCCTTAGGTTATGTATGAAGAGTCATCATGACCCAAAAAGTTGATACGGTATATCTTTCATATCGTGTTTGATTATGCTATAGAAAAAAGAAAAATATTGCAAAGAAAAACATTATCAGCATATTGGAGTAAGCTATATCGTAAGTGTCTAAAGCCAAGCAACACCCAGTAATTTTGTTAAATGTGATCAAATAAGATAATGCGACGTTCTTCGATGGGATTGCTCCAGTAGATTACCTACTCACGTGAACAATCTGAACCACGTCAATATTGTTTCCAAGTCGAGGGTTCGATGCAGAAGAGCAATAGTTTTGGCGGAATAGAATTTTGACCCACAAAATGAAAATATGCAGCATTGAACGGAACTGTTATCTTCGTTATTGCAAACTCGAGAAGATTTAGAAACACTCGGAGAGGAAACTTTAATTTGCGCTGTCAAGATCATGTTTTGCGAGCACTATGGATACTTTAGGGAACAAGCATTTGATTTGGTCGCGACTCACGAGAGCACTGTCGAAACTCAACTGCATTGTTTAAAAGGGAATCTATGATATAGTGTGGATATGAGGAGCTAGATAACACCCGTATTCTCATCATCGGCTGGTGCAAGAGAGATGTCTCTGCGGTCTAACGGGGACTCCGCCATATTGTCAGTGCGCTTTCACCCGGTCCCAATAAGAGACTTAAGATTAAGGAAACCCTGACTGAATGTAATGAACGATGATACATTATTTGGTCTATTGTAACTAGGCGCACAATACATGCTGTAGACTTTCTGAAATGGAAAATGCTATAAATTGGTGTGGTGCAAAGTGCGTGCGTACGTTTGCACTGTTTGGTCGTGCCACTGTAACTCCTAAACGGCTTGGAGAATCCTTGCTATGAAGATATATTATTGTTGGGACATGTTTTGAGTAAGGTTTTAAGCTTCTAAGGTGTAAATTGCTAAACATCCGCTAATGGAAGTGCAGAAATGCAGAAGTGTGAACGGCTACATGGTGTTCTCCAACTCTGGCTTATCTTCTATTAAGCAGTTTCTTAAACATTTACATAATACGAGTGTGATTCACCTGACTTCGTCGTAGTAAAAGTTTCCATAGAACTGTGCCAGTCTCGATTCCGGGATTACGTCTTTTACACTTCTTCTGCCACTACTGCTTCCATTTTCTTGGCTTTGGCTTGATATTGCTCGTTTACTGTCTAAAAATAATAATAATTTACTTTGTTAATACTTCACCAAAAATTAAAAGAGGTGCTCGAGACTCTCGGTCGTGACTCTAGAACCTATGAGGGTAGGATGGGAAATGACACATTTGCTCGCATATTTGTAAGAACAGAGGGATATCTATGCCACCTCTGACGCTACAAAACCAGTATCGTCGTGGCTGTGATTAAACTAAACAGGGACACCAAGGTCTTTGCCCAGCAGCTCGAAAGACCCCGCCTGAAGAAACTTAGAACAGTGGGTGGCAAAATCGTAATCTCAAGATTCGAGATGTGCATAATAGACAGAAAAACTCACGGGACCAAGCGATGACGACCAGAGCCCCAATAACGCGCCACTACCCTGAGAGCATATCGACCAGGGCCAGGTACAGGCGGTTCTCGAGTAACTCAAACATAACAAATTCCCTGAAGAGAGCGGAATTACGACTGAGCTCCTTGAATCCGTCCGTCCTCGAGCAGCAGCAACCCACGATTTATTGTTAACTGACGAGTATCCTAACCTAAATGTCTTTGAGGGACTTGAAAGCGAGAATACACGCAGGTGCATGGAATTGTTGAACTGTCCCTACACTTATAAAATTGCCGAGTTATCTTGGAATGAAAAGTTATCATGGAAAAATTGAAGGAAAGACTTGGATAACACAACACGGTACGCCACAATTGTAGCTGTAAACCCCATTGGCTTGCATTGCCCCAGGATTGGCTAGAGGCGCATCGCTGCCTCTTCTACCAATCCACGTAGAGCGCGGTTGTTTGTCAGAGTACCTGCTTCAGGTATAAGGCTCTTCAGAACATGGTGATCCGAGCTTAATACATGTTGACAGGCAGTGCTACTGTGGGGCAGCGACATGACCTCGTGGGATCCAATGGCTTCGCACATCACGCGCTGGCCATGGTCAACGGTAAATGCCGAAAAGCTAAAGGCACAAGACTTGTGTTTTAAGGTAGTTCTGCTCAAAAGAGGTGGTGTAAAAGGAACGGGAGAAGTTTAGCGCTCCCCTGTACTGCAGAAGGCGCACTGATCGCTTAAGATTCCAGACATCCAGTCAAACCTGAGAGGTGCCCAAGTAACAGTAGATCGTCAAAGTTGGTATTCAAGGCTGGTTCAGAGCTCCATGGATCTCCTCTTTAGAAAGAAATAAGAAAACCGAAACAAGCCCCGAAATCCAGAGAACCCTCCGACTTTCCACAGCAGTGAAAGAACAAAACATGGCTTCGGCGTTGGAAAAATCTGTGGGTGTTTCGTGGATACAAGCTTTCTCCTAGTGTCATCTATCTAAACCCTTAAAAATGGCAGAAAAGTTTTGGAAGAAAGAAAGAAGAAATTTAAATAACGTCGTTTTTATACCATTTTTTACATTCTGGAAAATTATTCTGACTATCTCTGGCGACACAAAATTAGAACAAAATATCTAAGTACTAAAATCGGTGACTTAAGAACTCGAAAACTCGATTCTTACCGGATAATTCACATTGATTATTTGTTTGTAAGCTTTGTGATTCTGATGTGTCTTGTAAAACTTGTGAGACACGACAATGTTGTGCCCAAAGACGCTGAAATGTTAAAACAGCTGTTAGACCGCTGACAGAACTACAGGTGAAAGAAACTCATGTCACTTTTAGAAGATTTGATGGAGTCTGTACCTGGTTAGCTATAATGAATTCATCGGGAGGTTCTGTTGCCCATGTGAGATCCGCACACAGGGCGATATGTGCCCACGCAGACGAGTACCGATCCACTTCGAAGCTCATTCAATGTGACATTTCACACATACAATTAATTATCTTTAGAATAAGAAATGAACTAGGTAATATAATAATCACTAAATTTTAAGAGAAAAATTAACGGTAAAACTGTTAATAAAAACGACGACAATTTGAAAGACATTGGTGGTTAAATCTACAATAACAAAATTTTCCTCTTTTTTGATAGATACATGATATATTTTTTTCTTTTATTTTAAATCGCTTTTCGAATGTCGTCAAATGAAATGAATGAAGTTGTCATCGCGATGGCTTTCGAAGTTGACTGCAAGGAGGTTTATTTTTTAACATTATGGTATTAGACATTCAATGAGCAATGTCTTTGCCAACACTGCATGAAGGTACGATTAATAAAGTGAAATACTGCTCTTTCGTCATTTAAACGTCACATTTTACTGATTCAAGTTGTATCTCTACGTATTTTCATTTATTATCTACTCTTTGGAAGTTTTGTGGCTTGCAACATTGGTTTTAAAGTTTGAATATTTTTATAGCTGACAACTCAGTGCATCACCCGCCCGCCGCCTTCACCCGTCACCCGGTCGGCTGTCACGTCAGTTTGGCTTGCGCAGCCAGGTGGCGCTCTCGCCGTGTTAGTAACGCGCAAGCGCGCGCAGCTGAGGTGGCTGAATGAACATTGACAGATCAGTTAAATAATTATTTTATTCCATTATTAATAAATAAAAATAAATACAACTTAACTATTAAACAAACTTGGGCTTTTATAATTAAAAGTGTTACTAAGTATTGAGAAGTTATTGAGTTAGAGTACCAAACAATAGTAAAAAGAAAAGTTAAAATATCGATTATAAAACGACTGTTCGTATTTTCTTTGATATTTGTGTGTGAATAAAACGACTTCTATTTAGTTTTGCAACAAGTGCGAGCTACGATACTCGTGTCAAGAACGGGTTTTGTGACCGTTGAGTTTTTTGTTTACGTATATATATATTTGTTTGTGGTTATATATTTGCGAGTGAGTGTGGTGAAGGTGGTCCGTTAAGTGATGCTGCAATCAGTTGCAAGTGGTCGCTGACTCGTCCTCTCATCACCTGTATACGGTAGGTTACTTAGTACTTACTTTCTTGTGTTAGTGCTGTTATAAATCGTGTTATGCAAGTGTTTTGTCACTGACTGGAAAGCGGTCAGTTCAGTCAGGTTCTCTTTGATCTAAATCAGTTTATGGACCTGCCTATTTACAAAGTACAGGATGCAATGAAATGCATTATGCAGTTTCATTGCTGCAATACATAACTATCTACTTTTACACTGTTATAATGATATTTATACAAAAAAATATTTGTTGCTATTTATTATCATCACTTTTTAATTACAAAACGAACAAGATATTATTTTAAGAACACAACACACATAAATCCTAACACTCCTACAGAGACAAAATTCTACAGTACCTAAATATTAACTCTCATTTAAATTAATGAATTTGTATCTATTGTTTGATTTTTTATTTCCAATAACACAAAACATTTCCTAATGAATTTCGCTTCCTATATTTACCTAAAATGTTAGGTATTGATTGATTCAAAATGGATATAGGTAAAATATTGTTATTAGATAATCTCAATGATACATACTTATTAATATTACTCTGCCTATTTACACAAAATTAGGTTAAGAGAGCACATTATCGATTTTTAAGATAGCCAATATCTTAGAGATCTATAATATCTTCTCTCTATCTATTTATTACTCATAGACAATGTTTTTCAATAATACCTATGTAGGTACTTAATTTGGTACCTATTAATTTTTTTTTCTCATGCAATGAAATTTATATTATCACCTGTTTACAATATTAATTTTATGATTTCTATCTGATTCAGGTTGGTTAAGGGGTTGGCTGAGTGTTAACATGACTATGGCTTTGAGTCTGCAACTATAACATATTTTTTCTTTTATTACACTAATTTTCTTTTCTATCCTTGCTTTGTGCTGCTTTTTATGCTTGTTTGCATGTACCTATTGCTTTGAATGTATCTTTCTTTGTCCATATTGACTGATGAGTAGCTTTTTAGTGGGTAACATTAATACCAGTCACAATATTATATCCAAAATACATAACAACAAAGCTCCAATTTCTTTTAGAAATTCATAAACCGATTAAATTACGTTGTATCGTATTTTATAGCAATTTTATTTTATCTATAAGTTTCGCATGTATGCTCGGTATTATTTTCCTTATCTAGCACTGGTGTAGATCCCGGTATATGTAGGAGTGTATGTAAAAAAACCCTTTCTTTTTTTTTGAGTAGTTGCAAGTAGAAAAAAGCTATTCAACAGTCAAGACTTCTTTTTTGTCATCACAAACTTCTGCTTCATAATTTTCAACCTTAGCATATTTTCGACCTACTTTATAAAAGTAGGTCAATAAGCAATTATTGTTTTATTACTAACATTTGCTAATGCACGTTTTATTTCCTATTCTATTAGATTATAACAATTTGCAGGTGATTGCATGTCAGCACGTTACCATGGCATCCACACTACGTGTTTTATTTCATTTTATCTGGGTATGGCTTTTTCAATGTTTAACAATAAATTAAGAATGGTTTTACGCTTTATTTAATATAACATGGTTGGCTCATTGATCCCATCTCTTGACCTCTGAAACCTATAACGGAGAAAAAAGTTTCCCAAAGTATTTTTCTAGTTTACAACCTGTCCGTGTGCTTCTATGACTTTAAATCTATGGGAGAAGGTTTTGCGAAAATGTAACCAAAATACATCCATTCCTATAGTTCACATTATTTTATAATGCACACAACGTGTTAGAAAACTTGTCATACAAAGTATTTCCGCGTCCAGTCTAATCCCTCCTATTGTTACCTAATTATGCGGACAAAACTATCGATTATTCAATATTAATCTCACGTGTTACGTTACTGCATAAATTAACCTAAATAAACTAGGTACTTATTATTATAAAATTTACAAGTATACTTATTTATGCCTCAACACAGAATTCGCTGTACCTCCTTTGTAAGCTTTCAATTTTCTGAATTCTACTCGCTCACCCGTGTCAATGGCCTTGCCCTAGTTTTCCTGTATTCCCCGAGGATACCAATGGCCGCTCTTCCCTGGGACAAAATTATAGACAAAACGCTCTAAATTTGGCAGTAAATGAGTATGACCTACTAAAAGACGTGCTTGATTTTCTCTGATGTTTATGGGATAACATAAGATTTGTCTTTATTATCATAAAAAAAAATCCGGAGCTGTAAAAAAATATGATATCACAGTTTTGTCACTGGCATTTTTTATTCCAAATGTTCCACTTTTTCAAACATGTGTTGTTATTTTTTTGTAAGGACCTAAGTAAACATTCGAGTGTATGAGCCCTTTTTTATCTATATGCAAGGCGGGACTCGTCCGGGAGCGACCTTGGCCCATTTAGGAAACACCCCCGCCGTCTTTTCGTTATGCCCCTTATTTAGATAAATAATTCTTCCGATGAACTTTTAGAGGCACGTGTAGGTATATTATTAGAATAGCGGATTCAAGTTCGTATTTTTCTTTAAATAGTAGACAAAACATTACTGCGTTTGTTAATGACCTATGGTTTTTACACAAGGTTTCCGTGTGGTCTTAAAAATGGAATCTACATCTTAATTCTTTATTGTGCTGAATAATGCGTACAATGACATTAAATATAATAAAAAAATAAAGCACAAAGGCTAACTTAATTCAGCAATGGATTTTTCCCAGCAAACAAAGGCGAGCTATGAGATATCACACCAACGATTCTCTACTTGTATTGCATGTGGTGTCGAGTCCCTTCGCGACAGTAGACATTTCATCTCCTCATGGTGTGGTCTACTCCTATAATATTTTATACTCTGAGGAACTGCTTGATTTGATGCCCTCGGTTACTTTCTCCATCATCACACGAGTTTGCATTGGGAGCGCTCGTATAATAATATGACGTCCGGTAAGAACTTCTTTACGGTTGCGATTAGATTGTGGAATGCGCTCCTTGTTTTGATTTTTCCTAACATTTACAGTACATCAGTACATACATCCCATGTGGGTCTTAGAAGTTTTTGGAGTTACATATTACTTCATTATATCATGATAATGAAGTAATATGTAACTCCAAATGCAGGGCAACAACTGCTGTCCAATACTCGCGAGAAATCATCGCCACAGCATCGTTCATGTCTATTATCATCACGATAATGAACTGATTCCAGTTAGTAGGACCCCTGCATAATTATAATGCTCGTTACTGACTGTTACTGAAATGAACTACCAACCCAAACTATCGATATAACTACACTAAATGCCTCTAAACTATCGCTCATTTCATTTGCGCACGTATGAGTGTTTACAGTGACCCAGATCGTGTAATAATTTTTATGGGCGATAGGTAGTTCGATGCGATGCAATATTATGATCTTGTTTCTGCCTCAAACTAACATTCAAACATTGTTATCCAAAATGTGCAATTTTTAAAGACTAAAGTCCTAAAATTCCAAAATGATTTGAGTTTTTGAGTCGTGACTGTGTGTTGAAGTCGATCGACTTTATGGAAAGCAGATATTGAGAGCCACTCACAGCCGAAAAGCCCACCTTTTGGCAGTGATTCTAAGTTGACTGACCTAAGATATCATATGAGTCTTCACGCTTCGCTTAAAAAGCCAGGCGTTGGAAACACGTGTGCGTGTATGAATAGAATGTCAACATAAGTGATAAAATCTGGATCAAATAGCACATCGCTGTTTCTATAACTTCAGAAATCTTGTTTGTTTAGTCAAATAAACTAGCTGATTACCACGAAAGTGTTGATGTTTTTCTTTTTACCACGGAACTGCTATAAAACTAGGCAAAAGCAATCTTTGAAGCAGGTTTCGTGTCGTGTAATTTGAGCCCAAAAGATGCAGAACTATAAGGGCTCGTTTAAGGAGACGCGGGGCGTCAAGCGTCGCGTACGGCGTGGCTTGCAGCGGCGCGTAAAGCCATTTGACCGTTTATAGTCAGGCGGCGCGTGAAGCGGCCCGCGTAGCGTCACGCGCAAAATCAAACATATAGAAATGTAGGAGCTCGTTTAAGGACACGCGGGGCGTCGAGCGACGCGCGTGGCGTGGCTTCTCTCGGCGCTGCGTCCGCCGCGTGGCACGCAGCTTCACTCGGCGCTGCATCCGCCGCGTTGCACGCAGCTTCATATACGGCGTCGTTCAGTGCAACATAGGGATGTGACATTGTACATAAAAAAACGATTTTTAGTTAATCGATTTTTTCTTTAGCATGAAAAATCGATTAGTAAATTATCGATTTTTCTCAAGAAAATAATCGATTTTTTTAAATTAATCGATTTTTTCCTAATTTGACATTTATTTTTTTATAAAATAAATACCATATCAAGTTTTATTCATTAATAATAAACAACAGAAATAGTAAGTACTTACATAATCAACACAAATTAAAGTTTTAGAACAATCAAATTATAACAGGTTCAAAATATTAAAATAAACAATAGTAAGTTCTTAATAATCAACACAAATTAAAGTTGTAGAACAATAAGGTTAAAATTTAAATGTTTTTCACATTGAATCAAAAAAATATTCAAATAAATAAAAAGTAAATTAAATTATTCAAAAACTAAAAATCCGTAGGCAACAAAAAAAAATAAAAAATGAAATAGTGTCCACGGACTTGCTTTTTAAAAGTGGTGATAGTTTTACTGTCCCTGATACCAGGCGGAAGTGAGTTCCATAGTCTGACTGCATGCACGGTGAAAGAGGATGAATAAAAACCGGTTTTGTGAGAAGGAAATTTAAGATTTGAGCGTAGGTGAGATCTGCAGAGAGCATCAGGAGAACGAACAAAAGAGAACCTTTCCTTTAGATAGGGAGGTGAAGATGGATTATAAAGGATATTGTAAAGGAGGCAGAGGATTCGAGTGTTACGGCGAAGGCGGATTGGGAGCCACTTGAGTTCTTTGCGAAAGTGAGAAACATGATCGAACTTTCTAAGATTGAATATAAAGCGTATACACAAATTTTGCAACCTCTCAAGTTTATCCAGAAGCTCCTCAGTGGCGTCTAAATAGCAGGCGTCGGCGTAGTCAATAATGGGCTGAATAATAGTTAGAGCAAGACTAATTTTCGTCCTCAAGGGTAAGAGGCTCTGGAGGCACTTCAACGAATGAAAGGAGAAGTGCACTTTCTTGCTGACGTCACTAATATGGGCACTCCAGGATAGCGTGGTGTCCATGATCACTCCCAGGTTCTTCACAGTGTCTGCGTAGGGTATCTGAATACCGGCCAAAAGAACTGGATCCAGTTCAGACACCGGCATATTGTCAGTTTGATACTTACTGCTAATGACGATGGCTTGCGACTTCAGAGGGTTGATGCGCAGTCCGACCGAATTAGCCCAGTCGCTTCGTCTAAGTCGCGGTTAATGCACGATATGCCAAATGGGGCGTCAGTGGCCGAAAAACGTCGGTACAGCTGCAAGTCGTCAGCGTAGAGATGGAAGTTACTGGAAATAAGACTCGTAGCCGAGTTGATGAAGATACAGAATAAAAGAGGAGATAGAACGCCACCCTGAAACGTATGGAAATGTTCGAGTTCGACGTATGGAATTGAACGCCAATCTTTCATAAGTATCGATGTATCATTTATTTTGCGTAGGTAGGTACGTGATATTTTGCTTTCATGACGTTCTGCTCCAGAGGGTTATAAACATCGATTACATTTTCAAAATTAAATATCGATATTTTATTTTGATAAATATTTTTATTTTAATATCGATATTTTCTATGAACGATATTGCCCGACATTCCTACCTAACGCATACCCCGCACATCTCCCACCCCTTCCTTGAAGCGTCCTTCGCGGCGTCACCCGCAGCTTCATCCGCCGCGTTCCTCCATTGCGAGACTCGCTGGTTTACCCGCCGCGTCCTCCGCGGCATCACCCGTCGCTTCAATTGCCGCTTCCGACGCGACGACACTCGCCGCTGTGGCAGCTACAACTCAAACAAACGCTTGCAAAAACGCTTCTCCTTGAACGCTCTGAACATTTCCATACGTTTGTGTTTCTGGCGGTCCGCCTGGCGGGCCGCGCCGCTCGAAGCGCCGCGTCTCCTTAAACGAGCACTTAGACTTTTTAAAACGTTAACAAATTTACTATATTAATTTAATAAAGAAGTTCCTATCTTATTTGACTTGCTAGCTACTTAGAACTATTTACCAAATCGAGTGTTTTCTTTATAGCTTCTTATTAAATTGTTTGTTAGATAAAGACTTCAGAATAACGACATGGTATCTAAATAAAATGAACAATCTGATAAATCAGTTCTGCTATTTAGATACGCTGGAATTCATACAGCAATGTTTACATTGGTTTTGAGATAACAAGGATTATAACAAAGTTGCGTAAAATTTTGACACGCGTTTTTATTTACAAAGTTTCAAGGTACTTAATAAAACACTTAAACCTCTGTACAGAATCGAGTTCAATCCGATCTCTGAATACCTAGACAAGATTAGTAGAAAATTCGAAATCTCTCTGTAAAGATAATTATGAATCAAACGAACTTACCTGGTGAAGTTTGATTCCAATTATGCGAGGATGTCAACCGAAGACGATTGCATAGTATTTACATGCAGCAGTACATGAGATGGTGCTGTCTTTGTCACACTTTTTAAAGTAAATATCTAGAAAACAAAAAAGTTGTCTCGCTCGCACCCACGCTCCGGGTTGAGCTGTCAACATATTGTCATTATATCAGAGCCAAGTTAAATTTTTATTTTAAAGGGGCGTTTATGGGGGGGCTGGGATTGCAATCGTCTTCGGTTGACATCCTCGCATAATTGGAATCAAACTTCACCAGGTAAGTTCGTTTGATTCATAATTATACTTCGGATATCAACCGAAGACGATTGCATAGTATTTACATGTAGAGGTTTAGAGTTTTCTTAAAATAAAAATGAAAAATAGAGTGCTTATGAAAGAAATATTTTATATGTATTAAGTATGTAATGCCTAATCATTTATTCTACAATTTATAGTAGGTGGACTTTTCCATTTAAGATTAGGTAACAAACTTCTTATTCCAGTTTAGATAATCATCTATCGCTATGTTAACAAAAATAAATAAAATAAACGTAACTAACTAGAATAATTCTGGAATATACGTTCAGCAAAGTTATCTGAATTATTATCATTTAAAATTTCACAATTATAATATTTGAGAAAGATAT
Source organism: Miltochrista miniata (assembly GCA_933228765.1). Taxonomy (NCBI): domain Eukaryota; kingdom Metazoa; phylum Arthropoda; class Insecta; order Lepidoptera; family Erebidae; genus Miltochrista; species Miltochrista miniata. The sequence goes on from OW121769.1 coordinate 14,547,147, forward strand.
TGGACTTATCGCTCCAACCTGCGGCCTTGCGAACCACTTCCAGATTTACTCCTAATTTATGAGCTGCTGAAGTAGAAGCATGGCGAGTGCTATGCGCTCCATAAATCGAGATATCGATGCCACCATTTTTCAAGGTATCCTTAACCCAGCGAGCCAGAGTTTGAGGGCCTATTCTTTTATGTGGTTTTCTAATACTGATGAATAAGTACTCATCTTCTGACCCACTACGAAATATTTTAGTTTTTTCTATATAAGCTTTAAGAGCTGAAGCAGGGCATACTGAGGGTTTTTCTTTTATAAATGGTAACCGAATGAGTGGTTGGTAAGAACCAGGCCTTGAAGTTTTAATTAAATCAGTTATTTTTATAAGCATATGATCACTTTGAAGTGAAATGTTCGACATTTTTATTAGACTTAAGGTTTGCATCCTTTGTGCTGAAGCAATTGCCATCAAAGTAATTGTTTTAAGAGTCAAGTCACATATTGGAGTGTTGTCATAAGGATAGTACCTTGACAAGTAATCAAGAACCTTGTTTGTATCCCAAGTAGATTTGTATTTAGGAGTAGGAGGTTTCAACCTGAATACTCCTTTTAGAAAACGAGCAACGCAATCATTTACTGTAACATTGTTACCTAGTATAATAGAGAGAGAAGACCTATGTGTATTAAGAGAGCTATAACTAGCACCTTCCTCAAATTTTTGAGTTAAAAATGAGATCAAACGAGTGGTATTAGCATTATAAATATCATAATTATTGGTTTCACAAAATGTCCACCAAGATTTTATGGATGAATTATATTGCTTTAAAGTTTGAGTAGAAAAGGAAGCCATAGCTATATCCAAAGAATGTTGGGGCACGCCTCGTGCTAGTAATGAACGCCTGATAACCTCGCTGCCACCAGGGTAAGGTCTGCGTTCAGCGGGTGATGCTTTCTGAAAGGCGAATGCAATAAGCTTTTGTCAGGACCAAAAAATAATTTACGCGAGATTACTAGTCTAGACCACATAGGATACCATGGCTGTGATGTCCACAACGGTACAACCACTACCCCTTCCGCTTTATCTTTTACAATTTTTTGTAATAGTTTCATAATCAGACTGAACGGAGGGAACGCGTAGAAGTTTAAGTTGACCCAATTAAATGTAAATGCATCAACAACTTCAGAGTTCGGATCTAATTTCCAAGAGGCATATCTGTCACATTTCGAATTCTGACAACTAGCAAAAAGATCAAATTCCGGTGTTCCAAAGTACTTAACTACATCGGTGTATGCCCAGGCTGAGAGTTCCCACTCAGTATCTAGATTGAGCTTTCTGGATTCCCTGTCAGCTACTATATTTTTTGATGATTTTATGTAAGAAGCAAATACAAAAATATTTTTATCCTCGCACCAATTCCATATTTTTCGCGCTATTTTATTCAAATGAGGATACTGTACTCCACCCATTCGGTTTATATAACAGATTGCTGTAGTATTATCAATTCTCATTAATACATCACAATCCCTAATACCAGATGTAAATGTTTTTAAAGAGTAGTATGCTGCCTTTAATTCTAAGGTATTGATATGCATGTCTAGTTCTGAGTCTGTCCAGTTCCCATTTGTACTTTTACCACTGCAAGCGGCACCCCACCCTGTTTTGCTAGCATCACTGAAAATCTCTAAACGGTAGTCATTGACCCTAATAGGGCACGAAGATGTGATGATATTATCTATCCACCACTGAAAATCATGTTTTAGATAGCTCGGTATTTTCATAAATTTGTTGTAGTTTTCTGAGTAATTTAAAGCCAAAAATTTTTCCCTTTCAAATAGTTTTGTATAAGTCCAACCATAGCGTACAGCGGGACAAGCTGAAGTTAATATGCCAATAAATTCTGCCAGTTGTCTGATTGAGCATTTATTGATACGTGAAAGCTGCTTAGCTTTATCTATGATTCGTTGTTTTTTATCTAATGGTAAGGTTAAAGTCATATCTTCAGTATTGAAAATAAATCCCAAAAATTTACATGTTCTATCAGGGATCATTTTGCTTTTATCATAGTTTATTACAAATCCTAAGTATTCCAACAGGTCTTTTGTAATTGTAACATTTTCTAAGCACTCTTTATATGTTTTCCCTATACAGAGAAAATCATCCAAATAATTTACTGATAAATAACCAAGGGTACGAAGATATTGTAAGACAGGTTTTAATAGCTTAGTAAAGAGATAGGGCGCCGTAGAAAGGCCGAACGGAAGGACGTTGAACTGGTACAATTGCGAGTTCCATATAAACCGTAACATTTTCCTATCACTTTCATTAATGGAAACTAAGAAATACGCGTCCTTCAAATCTAACGTAGCCATAAAATAATTATGGTCCAATAATTTTACCGCAGTACGATAATCTTCCATTTTGAAGTGGTCTACCTGTACAAACTTATTTAAATTCTTAAGATTTAAAATAAATCTATGATTACCGCAGGGTTTCGGTACAGTGAAAATTGATGATAGGTATTGACCATCACACGGGTTACAAGGTGATATAAACCCAGAGTTTAATAATTTGGCAATACAATTGTTAATTATATCGATCTGCAATATAGATGTCAATGTATTTGTGGGGACCGACAACAATATTGGTTCCTCCTTAAAGGGTATTTTGTAACCTTCTATCCAAGATAAAATAGTTGGATCATTAGTTATACTAGACCATTGTTGATAAAAATATTGCAGTCTGCCAGCGGCAGGTACCTGTGAAGCTAGCGTCTCCTTGTCCTTTGGCGCGAGTAGTTGTTGGATCGGCGGGGATTGGAAGTTGTCGTCGTGCGGCGACTCGGCGCAGCTGTAACCGGCCGCCGATGCGTCGGGGTATGACGCGTCTCGCCGGCTGCTGCTCGCGACATCCCCCTCGAGTTTAAAGCTCCTCGTCGAGTTTGTGAAGTCGAAGGTTGCTTGAATGGGGCCTTTGGTGTTGTAAAGGCTTTTATTTCAGATCCAGACTTAAGAATAGCCTTGGAAGATTTCAAGTCTTCAGCTAAGGTATTGGTCAATCTTGGTGTTTTTAATAGCGTCCCGAGTTTCCTTATTCTATGCGCCACCTATAGCGAAGCGTCTAGATTTCGATTCTCGGTACTGACAGTCACATAGCAGTCGCCCTGCATCGGCTAATGGTTTTATTATGTTTTGAACTTGTGGTGATGAGTCTTTAGAAGATAAGGCCCAATTCAATACCTGTCCGATGGCAGCTAAGCAGCTAGCCAGTTGGTGTTGCTTGCCTTGGCTATACAAGTCTTTTTTGAAATTATTCTCCTGTAAAGCCGCTCTTATTTCTAAATTAAGTATTGGTGCTTTCATAAATTCACAATTTTCTGGCGGTAAATAGATCTTCATAAGATCTGCTTTGGTCTCTTTGTTCATTCCGTTAGTAAGAATGTGTGTCCATCTAGGGACTATATCCTTATGCAGATTCTCGCCATGAATATTTTGATCTGCAGGATTGTCTCCCAGTAGCTGGAGAGTATCTCGATCCAGCGGTATGGGTTGAGTTTCCTCAGCCTCAACGGTTATTTCCGCTTCAACGGTTGTTAGTGGTATCTCAGTTTTATTAGACATTTGTTCATTTTCGCCTTCTTCGCCTGCAAATTTGAAGTTAAAATAGCTAGGTATTAAGATATCTAACATTCATCATTTTGAACATGATTCACATGAAATAGGCGAGTATTTTTATCTTCGACTGTGCAGGTATAATGGAGTGGTACTAGTAACGATAGGAGTCCTACATGGTTGTATTTACCTAATCATTTAGGTTAGGTTTTCGAGTTACAACGCGGTATACGCATATAGCAATACCTTTACCTCGACGCGGTAAACGCTGGGATAATGTTTCATAGTACCTAGATCATCACGTTAAATGTAGAGTCATATAGATTCTCAGCACGGTGAACGTGGAGATAACATTCCATAGGAGTTCAACACGATATACGTGGAACAATACATACCCAGTAGGTACTCAACGCGGTAAACGCGGAGAAATTTGTATGTTTGAGGTTATCTGACGCAATATGCGCCGATCAAGTATGATTCATTTAGAATCAGTACGATTTTCTTCACCATTTAGGTGGAAAACCATACATATCTATCGTTATTGTTTCTATGTACCTATGTACCATGCGTCGCTCTAGTATGATTCATTTAGAATCAGTACGGTTTTCTTCACCATTTAGGTGGAAAACCATACATCTCTATCGTTATTGTTTCTATGAATGTAACATGCGCCGATCAAGTATGATTCATTTAGAATCAGCATGGTTTTCTTCACCATTTATGTGGAAAACCATACGTCTCTATCGTTATTGTTTCTATGTATGTACCTATAGAGTACCGTCCTGGTATTTCGTCTATTTCTGGGTAAAAAGGAGACCTTGCCGTCGGGGGCGTCGGTGCAGGCTCATCATAATCGTTGTTCTGATAGTAGTGATCATAATTAATAATGTCGCTTCCTGTTCCTTCCGATGACGATGACGTTGATGCACTACGTACACGTTGTAGCTTCCGTTTTAATTTTTTCACTTTTCTGCGTAAACTTTCATAGTCCCTGTCCCTGTCCTTAGATTTTCGCTTCCCCATGATGAAATAGAGCTTACTTAAGACGAAAATTATTTGAATTTGTGAGAAAACAATGTGACGCTGACAACACAAAATCACGTAATGACAATATGTTGACAGCTCAACCCGGAGCGTGGGTGCGAGCGAGACAACTTTTTTGTTTTCTAGATATTTACTTTAAAAAGTGTGACAAAGACAGCACCATCTCATGTACTGCTGCATGTAAATACTATGCAATCGTCTTCGGTTGATATCCGAAGTATAATATAATCTATACCTACTCGTTATACTATTACAAATTTGCAAGATGTTTGTTTGTAGATCAATAAACTCTGAAACGTCTGTACTGTCCGCATTAAAAATTCAGTACCTAATTGAAGTAAGTACCTACCTACTTACTAAACTACTTAAAACTGAAACTGTCATTACACAATAGATTATCGATCTCGCATTTACGAATAAAATATATCGCATAAAGACTAATTCCGGCGGAGACGTTGTGACAGTTATCTTCTTTTTAAGTAGGTTCTCAAATTCTGATTAAGTAGGTACGTAGTAGAAACTACAGATTTATAAAACGTGCAGTGCCTTTAAGAGCCGAGAATGGACGAGCGACGCGCGACGCTTAAAACTTTTTCAATAAAAGTAGGAAGCGCTTTTGCCGTAACATAGCTGTCTAGTAACTATAGCAGTGAAGCCTCTATAGATATGTTCTTGATCCAGTGATCTCTCTTTCTTTCCCCCTTTTTCTCTCCCTTTCACATATCTTTTAATGACACTGTCAGATGTCATACTGCGGTTGTCTGAAATGACCCTTCTGTCACTGTCAATCCTTTGTGTATGTGTTTATTTCTGCTTGCTCTATATAATCTCAACACGTGTTATAGACTAGTGCTGTTTATAACTCACTGTTGGTTGGTACTTTATGGTTCAAACTCTTAACTCGTTAACGGAGTAGTTATCGTAAATTTATAAATAGAGCCAAGAGTAAGGGTGCTTAAAGATGGTTTGTTTATACATTTAATTGGTCTAAGTGTAGCATATATGAAAACGTTGAAAGATTACTGCGAAGGCTTAGAATAGAATTGAGTTATGGATGACTTGAAGCTTGTTAGTGGAATATTAGTTATATTTGTTTTGATTGGGTTATTTATATTAGCGGAAGCGTTTTGAAACTTGAGTGCGTCGATCAGGGCCTGATTTAGGGTTCCGCGCGCCCTAAGCTAGCTATGAATATGCGCCCCCAGCTGCAACTAAATAAATTACAAGTCCTACCTACAAAAGACACTTTACGTAAGCTGATCCTACGTTCCTAATCGTTATTCTTTGTTAATTTGAAAATAAAATAAAACTCGATCCTGAGACTTCTTATGAACTTATGACCCATGGTTTACTGAGGAGTTGGGTATTCCGCAGACTACTTGATGCATCAGCCAGTAAAAGCGTGATAAAAATACCATCAAAGTACCTCGGTACTTTCAGTTTCCGATAAATCGAACCAGTGAATCTTGGTAAAATCCCTTCATAACTCAGGAAGTGAGCTGATGATATGCACAATTTACAGATAAGAACGGCTCGAAAGCCGATGTGCTGGGGATGGCCCCGGCACATTGGCTTTTGAGCATAGAAAACCGAAAAATTGGCTCATCTGTTGGGCTGCTACGATGCCACCGACAGACACACACATACACAGATACACAGGTCAAACTTATAACACTTCTCGTTTTTCGACGGGGTTAATTAAATCGTCAGTAATTAGGTAGACGAAATACGAAAGGTACCAATACCGGACATTTCGACATAAAACAAGAGATCTGTTGTTTTTCCGATAATTACATCTATTTCTTCTTCCAAAAAACTTTCCTGACTGTCACGAAATAAAAGAAAAATAACAAACAGTCCTAGAATCTGCTTTAACCTTGCGGTGCCCCCGATATGATGGGACATTACTGATCACTTCCGGCAATTTGAAGTAAACTGGACTAAACCCGAATCTCCCCTAGAAATCAGATAAAACCCAAACCCACGGTAGGAACTGCGATGGCGTACAAAGTCTGTTTCGTAGACTTTCTACGCCATCGAATGGTGTATCCGGGAGGGGAAATAGGTGCTGTCCTATTTCTTTGAGGAGTGAAGAGTCATGCCGTCTTCCTGATCTGCTTCTGTAAGAATGGCAAGATGACAACTCGCCGTACTTGGGAGGGAGTTCCTCTCCCGCTGCCTCTATCGCAAATATGACTTGCTCGCAAAAAGACTCAGTGGCGTCCTATTTTCTCCCATTGAAGACCATGGCTCTCACCACGGTCTCCAGCGTGAGAACATCTACGCCCAGGCCCGCAACGAGGTTGCAGTACATAAGCTGAGCGTATCCTCGCTGCAATCACCGTAGTGCTGGCACTCGGATGTTAACTTCCGCCGCAGATACTTACTCGTACTGATGCACTCGTGTCCAGTAAGTATCTGTGACATTTGGTAGGTGAGGCTGTGAAAGTGCCTTTCCAGCCACTCCTCCATGACTGGTTTCACCGTCTCAACAGTGCCGTCTCACACTTTTTTTTTTACCACCAAAGTGGCAGACAAGCATACGGCCCACCAGATATACCGGTGGTCACGCACAAGGAGGCAAAGTCTCTCGTGTCGCGAAGAGGTTCCACACCACCTGCAAGCATGGGAACGTTGACCACTCTCATGGCTCGCCTCTGCACCGAGTCGAACGAAGGACTTCAGTCAATTCATTCTGATATTCAGGTGCCCCCGCCCAGCAGTGGCAGCTGTACTCCATGTGCGGCCGCACTTGCGACTTAAATAGAAGCACTGTTTGCGCCGCAGTAAAGTACCGGTGCGCCCTGTTGAGCACACCGAGCGGCTTGGACGCCGGATTGGCCTTATTTCTCCAAATCACTTCGGAACTGAACGTCACTGGAGATGTCAACACCAAGGATACATATAGATACTGTCAGAGATAGAGAGAGTTGTGCCCTGAAATTGTGAATTTAGAACAGCTGCCGTCAAAGACGGCCCTGATGCTTCTACCGGCCAAAAAGCTGGACAACCATTCACTTTTGTTCCTGGGTGCCCTGAACGCGACACGGGTGGAGCTATCGTATTTACCACCAGGCTACCAGGGAGATGGGCGCAGGATTTAATTTTAACGCACGTATTTGTATTTTCACTAAATTACCAAATATTATTTTATTTATTTATTTATTTATTCATAAAACAATATACATTGTGTTTGAATTGAGAAAAAGTTCTTATACTAAGTTCCTACAGGTATTATGTGCTTTGGTGTTACAAAATGTTAAATAACTATTTTAAATATGTTGTTAGGAGTTGTTACAATCTGTTAAAAATTGCTAGATGGTTTGTGTGCTCCTTTTTGGGAGCACCGTAAGTTACAGCCCAGCGCCGATCCCAACGCCAGGCGCCCCCTTGATCCTGGCGCCCTAAGCTTCAGCTTAGTTAGCTTATGGGTAAATCAGGCCCTGGCGTCGATGGTGTAGACTTGTAGAGAACAAATTTGTAAGCGACATGATCGAAAATTCAGAAACCTATAGTATTTGTGACACCGATTTGTAAAACTCTGTGTATTTTTTTCTGTCCACAGCTATTAATTTGAGCATTTGCCGAGGACTTAAACTGTTTTAAGTTAAATAACAGCATCTGAAGCCTCCTGAAATCGATTTGTAAATTGATAATAAAATTGATATGCAGTCTTTCTGCAAACCAAATTTCATTATCACTTTATAAGTCGATTTCATTAATACATTGACCTATCCCGATAATAAGTTCCTGTGGAACCAGCCGAGAAAAACATAACCCCACTAGAAGAGCCGTAGACATTAACTATAAGTTTGAAATAAAATGATAACATCAATTTCCATGAAAGACAAACGAGTTTAGTGATGATATATCACTTTACTAGCTCCAAGCTTTACTGACACGAAACGGTACACCGGTATTGCGGTAACAAGCCAGATTTACTCCTACGCGATTCCCATATTTTTTCCATAACCTACTCATTCATTGGTGTGCATTACATAAACCGATGTTTTTGATTTGGAACCTTATTTGCCTTGTTCTAAAAGTTAAAATAGCTTGCTGAGCAACTGTTGAGGTATAAACCTTTTCTTTGTTTATGCTTTGTCGTATTGTTCATGATTTCCTGATGGTGGGATGGTATACCGTGGATTTATTGGTGTTAGTGTGTTTTTGAAGAGATAAGGACCTACTAAATCTGTGTTCCAAAGTTCGATTTATGCATATAATTCAGTTCAGTCGTTTTTAGGTTTTGAGCTTAGCGACATATTTAGTAATACATTTTTACTACGTAGATTAAAAGCATACTCATGGTAAATTGTAAGAAACATGTGTCATTTCTAGAACAAACCGCAACCAGATGTTGTTTTAAAATTAATGTATGTAATGTGTTTAAAATTATGCAGGACAATAATACCGTATCAACAAAAAAAAAATAACTGGTAACATCTGTTTTGTCAGTTATGCTGTTCGTCACGGAAAGAATGGTAACATTTGGGGTTAAACCTACATGGTTGTTAAATAAGGATATTGTTTAATCACGATAAAAAAAAACAAAAAGAATTTTACTTCTAGAGTTTACAAAGCATAGTACAGTTAGGTTCCGGACTCGTATGGTCCGATTTAAATAGAACTTGGCTTCTGATTACTTATATTTCAAGGCTCAGAATTTTGGATGTATAATGTACTAGCTGACGTTACGCGGTTTCACCCGCTTACTTCCCGTTCCCGTGGGAATACGGGAATAAAATATAGCCTATGTTCACCGCAAAGAGTGTAGCTTTCCAACAGTGAAAGAATTTTTCAAATCGGTCCAGTAGTTCCGGAGCTTATTCGTTACAAACAAACAAACAAAAAAACATTGAAACAAAAAAACAAATCTTTCCTCTTTATAATATTAGTATAGAAGTTTAATTTAATTTAATTTATTTACACGTTTATAATAAAGTTACATGAAATATAACAATAGTACTACATACATCATACAATATTACATAAGCCTAATACAACAACATAATTCTACACTTTCTTTGTTTACAATTATTTTTATTGTTATGGTATATACAGACTTTACAGTTTGCTCAGGGTTTTACATCCTTGACACCCAAACTAGGACACGTCCTGTGACTTAGACGTCATTACATCTCTGTGAAGGGAAGTATAGATAGTCCAGATTGAATTAATGAAATGAATGAAATGAAAAGATTTCAGACGCTAAAATAGCGAAGAGGCAGTTATTTTGACATACCGAAGTCTACTCATTACTCAAAAAGGTGTCGTATCTAAATTTACTGAGTAGTATGACCCCTCTCCAGGGCTGGTAATACCTTCCGCAGCAAGGTAATAAATTGCCGAAATGTATTCCACCACTTACAAAGTTAAAGTGTCATCATATTTAACCATTTTCACACTGAATACGCAATGCATAAGAATTATATTATGTTACCTGACCTACATTAATGCTATGACAGAATATCAGAACTTAGACAATACTATGATGGAACGGAAATTCATTGCTCTTTAAAGGCCTTGAAGATAGGCACAATACCGTCACGCCAGCGCTGTCATAAAGAGTAAGTAACAATTTATTACAATAGCGCGTGAAAGGTTTTACGTTTACTGTCGATTGATTCACTGACTCGCGTATGAGAGATAACACGGGCTTGTGTTTGTCTTTAAAACAAAGTGTCTATAGAGCTTTCTCTAAGCTGTAATCTGCCATAATTTGATCTACCGCCAAATTGACGCCGCCTGCCTGATTGAAAGTCTCACGAGTCCATCAGTCAAATGCTGTTCTCGCCTGTGCTGTGGGACGGCTTCGTGAGGTACTTACTAGATGCGCTTGACACTATGCAGAGACGTGCTATCCAAATTATTGATTGTCCTGGTAATGGAAAGTCTCGAGCCGTTGGCGTATCGAAGAACCATAGCGTCTTTGGCTGCATTCTACCGATTTATAACGTGGCCAATTTTCTGAAGAACTTTTGCAACCTTATCCCACCCACCCTTTTTTAACTCGAACAACGCGTGCATGACAGAGGTGCTACTCCTGCATTGGAGAGAATCTGCGCCAGAACTAAGCGATTCAAAAGAAAGTTTCTCTCGGTCAAACCATAGTAACCTGGAACGCTTTGTCAGCACTCAGCACATGTGTTTCATTCCGACTACAAGCCCGAATAATTAAAGCGGAACGTGAAGAGCCACATAATTAGAACCCTAACTTGATTGAGGGCCTGTCTTGCGGACTGTTACGACAATTCACTAGATGTTGCCAGCCATGGATTTTCATCACGCGGCCGGCGCGGCGCCATTTTAGCATCTAAAGTTTATTATAAACCGGCCGAGTGTGAGTCACTCTCGCTTACGGATGGTTCCGTACCATAAAACGACGAAAAATCACGTTTGTCTGATATTTTATTATAGAGGCCACAGAAATACATCATCTGTGACAATTTCAGCTCTCTAGCTTTCACGCGTCGTTCATAAGATACAGCCTCGTGACACAAGCGAGGGCAGCAAGACAGACTGACAGCAAAGTCTCATAATAGGGTCACGTTTTCATCCTTTGGGTACGGAACTTCAAAAACAGAAGTAGTTTGTCCTATTTACCTGATAGAAACCGAGTGGATTGCTAATAGACCTCTTATTATACTACTAGGTAGGCAATGAGTCAGACTAAATATTGGGATAGCACTTACAAAATTGTACAACTGTCAAGAGATACGATCGGTTCGCACTTTGCGATGATAAATGTGAAACCGATAGCTGCGAGGCTACGAGTGCTGCTTTGTAAGGCATTTTAAATGATTATTTATCGGAAAACTAGCCGTGTCTATCGATTTCGTCCGTAGCATAAATTTTAACCCCTATTTTACCCCCGTACTTTGAAGAATCCTTTTTTTGCGGATGTCTGATTTCTATGTATGTAGATACAAAACCAAGCTTCTAGGACCAAAGGGTTCGACTGTTCCTAATATTATGTAGGTGTGTCAGCCGGGCATTTTAATCTAAATGTATATAATTCAAAGGTGACTGACTGACTGACATAGTGATCTATCAACGCACAGCCCAAACCACTGGGCGGATCGGGCTGAAATTTGGCATGCAGGGAGATGTAAACGTAGGCATCCGCTAAGAAAGGATTTTGATAAATTCTACCCCCAAGGGGATAAAATACGGGAAGCGAGAACGGGAACAAATTTTACGCGGACGAAGCTGCGGGCATCAGCTAGTACTGAATATAGGTACAAACCTTATCAAAAATCTTCACCATAGCCCATGAATAAAGTTCGAAGCATCGAAGATTATTTTTAGACTACCGACATTTGAAACCCCGCACGCACAATGAATTACCTACATACAGAAGTAGCTTGCAATGGAGTTAATTAATCTTTATTGTTTTGAACCAAATATTTAGTGACACAATTTCAGTTCATATACCTAATTACCTATTGCGGTACGTATTACAAAAAGCTTTCCGTGATGGAGTAGGCAGAAGCAACTACGAGTCCATAAGTCTATTGCCATAAGGCATAAACGGACTGGGGCAGGTCCATAGTTAAGCTAAATCAAAGACTTACATGCCTTCCGAAGGAAGAAACAATAGTAGATATGTAAATCCCGCAGATGTTTACCCATCTTGGGCAAAACTACGTAAAACGAACTGAGGCAGGTTCATAGTTAAGCTGCATCAAAGACTTAAGTACCTATAATGCCTTCCGAAGCACGAAACAGTTGGGCAAAAATTCTTAACGTATCGTTTACAGAACTGTGAGATACCGGGACTTTTTTTAACGTAAGGAAAACCCTACAGGTATGCTATGCCGGACTTCTACCGACTAAAAACCTCACGTATACTAGGTACTTAACAGCCTACGATTGGGAGCCCCGGGTAAGCCCTCGGAAGGATACCCCAGAGAAATAGCGGGACTAGAAGTTGTCATGTCAAAAGCCTCCGAAACTTTAAATGGAACACTTTCAAAAACACAATTTCTCCAATAGCAAACTCCTATATAAGGCCAGTATTATCGTTATAAGATTCGAGAAGCTTGGCATAAAATAAAAGAAAATAAAGGAGGCACCACTGTGCAGTTCATATATTATGGCAACCCGTTAGAAAGAACCACCAATTAGTATCTAGTTGCGAATAAACTTCAATAAAATCACCAACCATATTGTAGTATGTACTGCATTTTTTAACTGACTTAGGTGACATTATGACATTGCGCAGCTTGTAAAATATAAGTTCTGTGTCTAGACTTTTTTGCCAATCGGCCTCCATGACCTGCCTGAGAATGGAGAGAAGGCTGCTCACCGTCCTTACAGAAGCAGGCCCATGACGGCAGCGTGAAATGTGGGATTCGCGCACGCCACATCCCACCAAGAAGCGAGATAACACCCGAACAAACCCCAAAGACACGAGATAGCCAGAACCTACCTACCCTAGGCTCCCAACCGTAAGCATTAGGTAGGAAACGTGTGGTTTTTAGTCGGTAGGAGTACGGCATAGCATCCATGTAGGATTTTCCTCACGTTTAAAAAAAGACTTATTTTACAAACTCTAGTCGCGATCTCAGACTAATAGAATATATTCTTTTAATCTGAGGTCGCGATTATCAATATTGTCAAATAATAGGCCGATAGCTGTGTTGTCAAAATACCGCTGCTAAAAATCTGCCGAATGTCTTTGATGTCTCGTTGGGTCAAATTCCGTTGCTAAAATAAATATGCCGTTGGAACTTTGCTCATTCAGGTTAGACATTATTTGCTATAACTAAACGGGTTCTCCAAAGCGTAAGCGGTACGGAAAATCATCGATCACGTTGCTAAGGCTCGATTTACACCCGCGAAGAATGGAGTGGAAGCGACTTTTGCTGCTAAATTGTAAAAAGTAAGCTCATAATAATATAATAATAATACCCTGCCTCGGATTTCCCTAACGCCTACAGTATGGTGTTCTTCAAAAGTGGTCTTATTATAAGGTTTTTGCAGGATCGGCAGCGCGGATGTAACGCCGCGCCGCTGGCACCGCTGGTCTTGCAACCGTCTTCTGTAGGGTTTGGTATGGAGGTGTAAAATAATAAACCAAATTGTCACTGGACACTATAATGTCAGTATAATGAACACAGACATAAACAAAATAAATTAGACCCAAATCTGCCTCTTCACTATGCACTCTCAAAAGTTGTTTATCTATTCATAAAACGTATAACTAGGTAGTAACGTATGATTTTTTTACAGCTGTAAAGATACATCGAGAATCAGTTCTTCCCCGTGGGTACTTCCGCTATGGGACAAATTAGTAGGACCACGTGAAAACGGAAAAATTCCTTAGGACTGAGCGATTTCTTGACTCCTAGCTATTGTCGTCGCCGTCTTTGCAAAATTGAAGCATCAATGTTCATTCTGCAGTGTAAATCGAGCCTAACTGTCACTACATTCTCTAGAAACGCCCCGAATCGATGGCGGTGGTGACTGCATTCGGCGTGAAATTATAAATTTCTTATATGGCTGCTAATGATACGAGCGAGCTGTATCGTAATGGATGTAATGCTCTAATATCCGTGATAATATACTGACGGGGCTTATCGGGCTCACTTGTGTGCCCATTATTTTCTAATGGGGTCTGTACTAAAAGTATGCAGAGCTAGGTATAACATAATAAACTTTTTTTTGTAATGTAAGTATTAATAATAGCTGATGCCCGCAGCTTCACCCGCGTAAAATTTTGTTCCCGTTTCCGCTTCCCGTATTTTATCCCCTTGGGGGTAGAATTTATCAAAATCCTTTCTTACCGGATGCCTACGTCATAACATCTACCTGCATGCCAAATTTCAGCCCGATCCGTCCAGTGGTTTGGGCTGTGCGTTGATAGATCACTATGTCAGTCAGTCAGTCACCTTTGAGTTACTTATATATATTTAGATTTGGTAAAAATTTTAGACTAGGCAGGTACTTACTTGCTGCCTAGTCTGTATGATAATTTTAAGATCAAAATATGGACCCTGGATAAATATTTAAAGCAATTAGAACGTTTATGAAAAAATATAACTTGGTTTAGACGGGACTTGAATCCATGACAAACGGGACAGTTAAGACAAATGCCACGAGTCCGGAAAACGGAAGAAACATCGAGCTGATTTTGTTTATAAGTAGGTACCTACCTATCTAGAAGCTAGAAGCAACCGCTTAGCGATACGCAGACGTGAATATTTCCTAATTTAAATTCACCAAATGAGCTCTCCAATCTAAGAAAAATCCCATAATCAGTATGCACAACTGTTTTTAAAAGCTCGCTTGACCTCATATTCCGAGAGCTGGCACGAATTTTTGGGTAGGTATTTGAGGCAAGCTGAAAACTTGTCAGATACCTGTCCTATTATATCCCAACTCGGAATTGCAGACCTGGCTGGTGAGTATCGGGGCTAAATCAACCCCTGAATTTTTAAAAATATTATTTTTTTTTCCCAAAAAATATATTTGAGGCACTACGCAATTTATATTATGTTGCAGTGTAATACTTAATGAATACGAAAAAAAATAAGCCAGATAATTTAATCGGGGTTTTAACATTGCCAGACGCGTGCAAAAATATTTTGCAAAAAATTATAAAAAATGTTTTTGAGGCAGCTTGAAAATTTAATGGAGCGTTATTTATAAGTAAAAAATAAGATTCCCAAAAAGACAGATCGTTTCGGTGGGGCTTTCTACCTGCCAGGTGATCAAACAAATAATGAATGGGTACGAGCCTGTAGTGCTATAGACAAGCTGGAGTGTGAGAGAGCGCATAACGACAGCTGTCTTCGTTCTTGCTTGCCGCGTTACTATTAGCTCTGGCGAAGCCACGTGCGACCCATGAGGTTTCTAGTTAAAATTTCGGAGTAAATATATTAAATTTTCTGAATTTCTACTAAAAACATTTTGCGTAAAAGAGATTGTATTGATTTATGGCCTTTACGTATTAAAAAAAAACAATAATTAAAATAAAAAATCGAAAAACCAGGTTCATAAAAACATAATAACTCTCCATTAGTACAATTATTTCAAGTATAAAATAAAATTGAAATAAATTCTATTCATTTATTAATATTTTAGAGATATTGAGTTAATATAAATGTAGGAACCTACTTATAATTTGGTCAAACTAATTTTATTCTATATTTTATACAACCCGTTTTATTTTATTTATCTTTTAATTTTTTAAATGTTTAAAATTACATAATTAAACATATTTCGGAATAGGAATAATAATAAATTATATAGGAATAATAATATATTATATATTACTAGTACCTATATATTATTACTAGCTGACCCGCGCAACTTCGTTTGCGCCGCATAATAGAGAGTATTACCTGTTCCCGTCGCATTTACTCCCGTTGCGTTGTGTTTACTCCCGTAGCGTCTCGTCGTTAATATTCAATACTACGTGTGTGAGAGAGAGAGAGAGAGAGAGAAAGAGAGAGAGAGAGAGAGAGAGAGAGAGGTTTCTCGTCGCGTGTATTCCCGTCGCATTATTTTTAAGAACAATTTAGTTTATGAAAGAGGTATCCCGTGGCATTATTGTAGAAAAAAATTGATTGCCATTAAAATGGTTATTGTGCACCAACCCAAAGATAGACACATGCTATCGCGCAATTTTTTTAGAACTTTTTTAAGAGAAACAATTTTGTACATAACTATAAATAAAAAAATAGACAGCAACGAAGCTCTCAAAAGGAATAACTTTTTCCCCGTTTTTGAAACATTTACTATTACTGCTCCGCTCCTATTCGTTGTAGCGTGATGCTATATAGCCTATGACACTCCACAATAACGTAGCTTTCTATTGGTGAAAGAATTTTTAAAATCGGTTCAGTAGATTCCGAGATTACCCCTTACAATTTAACAAACACACAAACTTTACCTCTTTATAATATTAGTATAGAAGTATAGATTAGTATAGATTATATATTATTAGTATTATTTATTATTATATATTATTAGTATTATAATGTGCTCTATTGTTTGCTTAGTCAGATGAACGTCTGAGACACAGGATTAACATCCTAGTTCAGACAAGGATCTGATAATACACTGTAACAACTTCTTGCCGTAGCTGATAGGTATTCCATTACTTTAGTCAAGTGTAAGTTAAACCATGAATTGTAAGATATTAACGATTGTACTGCTTTTATTACTTTGATATAGAAAAAGAAAATATTATATATGTGCCTACAATGACTGAATTACTGTAATCCTAATATTTTAAGTGATATTTGTATTGTTTTTGATGAAATAAATTTAAACCTCATGGGTGCCATGCCAATAGTTACGCGGCAAGCAAGAACGAAGACAGCTGTCGTTATGCGCTCTCTCTCTCACACTACAGCTTGTCTATATATAGCACTACAGGCTCGTACCCATTCATTATTTGTTTGATCACCTGGCAGGTAGAAAGCCCCACCGAAACGATCTGTCTTTTTGGGAATCTTATTTTTTACTTATAAATAACGCTCCATTAAAATTTCAAACTGCCTCAAAAACATTTTTTATAATTTTTTGCAAAATATTTTTGCACGCGTCTGGCAATGTTAAAACCCTGATTAAATTATCTGGCTTATTTTTTTTCGTATTCATTAAGTATTACACTGCAACATATATAAATTGCGTAGTGCCTCAAATATATTTTTTGGAAAAAAAAAATAATATTTTTAAAAATTTAGGGGTTGATTTAGCCCCGCTACTCACCAGCCAGGTCTGCAATTCCGAGTTGGGATATAGTAGGAGAGGTATCTGACAAGTTTTCAGCTTGCCTCAAATACCTACCCAAAAATTCGTGCCAGCTCTCGGACTATCAGTTCTCTTCAATTCTTCAATTCATATTATGTTCATCAACATCCTTGCAGTAGGTCTATGAACTTACTGCTCGTTCGCTCTAAGTTTGCCGCTCGGCTCCATACTAAAGTCGAATTTTTACTTAGACGAAGTAAATTGACAGCAACTAATGTCACTTCTTTATACAATGTTGCTTATTTCTATGACGAAGTGACATTAGCTACTGTCAATTTACTTCGTCTAATTAAAAAATCGGGTATACACCTCTACGCTAGCGGCAAACATAGAGCGAACGGGTAGTACATCGAACTGTACGTATTCTTAGCATCGAACCATCATCTACTTATAGTCCGAACTAGGAATTCATGAGAAAAGGAAGAAAAAGAAACAATGATTCAGAATGAGTATGATGTAAGTACTTCATGTAGATATATGATGGCATATTTTTTTTTACGTGAGGGAAAATCCTCAGAGGATGTTATGCCGGACTCTTACCGACTAAAAAACCTCACGCAACGCCCAACAGCCTGTGGTTGGGAGCCCCGGGTAAGCCCTCGGAAGGATGTCCCGGGACGTGATATGATGGCTTATTAATGTCCATAAATGACAAAATTCACGCTATTCTCGTGTTTTGTGCAACCAAATTGAAACGAAACTCCTTTTAGAGAAAGAGTATCACCTTTTAGGACTGAACAATGTGTCGTTTGACTAATAAGCGCAACTATATTTTTTTATGCAACCTATACGGGCATTCGCACCTATTTAAATAATGATGGTGATAGAATCTCCTTGTTCTTATGTCTACTAACTAATCTTACTACGAGTATCTTACTTTGCTAATATTAAAATGCGAAAGTTTGTAAGTGTAGATGTGTGGATGTTTGTCACTCTTTCACGCTCGAAGGTCTGAAACTATAAACGCATCTGGCTGAAATACATTATTGTCTGGAATAACACATATGCTACTTTCCATCCCGGGAATAAGTTCCAATGGGAAGCGGGACCGGGAACAAATATAACGCGGGCGAAGCTGCGGGCATTAGCTAGTAATTTATAATCTAACTTTAGGTGCACGGATTAAAAAAAAACATCATGGATATAGTGTGTGCACAAATGGTGGAAATAATGGAGACGCCACTATGCAGTTCCAACCACCAATCACTATTCAGTTGCCGATAAACGTCGGAACTACCAATCAAATAGTCGTAGGTACATACTCACTTCATTTTTTAACTGAAAAATTATTATGTGACGTTATTGACAATTAATCATCGTTTCTAGAATTTTTTGCCAAGCTATAGTTTCGTAGTCCTGGGGTATCCTTCCTAGGGCTTACCCGGGGCTCACAATCGTAGGCTGTTAGGCTGTTAGGTAGAATACGTGTGGTTTTTAGTCGGTAGGAGGCCGGCGTCCCCTCACGTAAAAAAAAAAACTAAGCTGCAGTTCTGTAATTATCCATAGAGATTGAACTCTGTTTTAGCGTAAACAGAGTTCGATCTCTATAAATAATTACGTTGCTGTGTGTTGAAGAAATCAATGTTGCTGATGGATTGGTTGAAGATGGTTTCTGTGGGTCTTAATAACACGCGGGGACCCGCTAGTATATTCATGTGTCAGAGACACGTGCGGGCCAGGTGTCATAGTTGTCAGTCGCGTTAAAACAGCCCGCCTGCAACCGACCGACCGTGAACGGTACCGTAGGGTTACCATTATTTTCGAACGTTTGAAGACATTTTCTGTTTCTAAATAAAAAAACAAGATAGGCTTTTTTTTGAAAATAAATATTGTTAGACATTCAGACAATATCATCTACCCCAAATTAAGCTAATATAACTTTGTGCTATGGGATCTAGAGAGACGACTGATAGACATACTTAATTATTTATTTCTAAATACGTACATATTATTTTGTTTATGTCACTAAGGTAGCAGACAAGTATACGGCCCACCAGAAGGACTGGTGGACACCGCAGCAAATGAAAGTTTGCAACACCAGATGCGTCACACTCGCGCTGCCGACCCTAAATATTATACATAGAAAACACCCAAACTCCGAAACAAACATTTGTAGATCACTTAGATATTTGGAACGACTCGGGAATCGAACCCAGGACCTCAGGGCAGCAGTTGGTTACACTACCGATTGCCCCACCGAGGCTGTCTCATTTATTAACGTCCAGTCGCTTAAGCTACTTGACTCAGAAACTTGAAATTTTCAGGTTAAGTCATCCTTATAGTGTCCCACTAAAAAACCTACTGAGAAGTGAAGGTTTGTCAAAGGAACCAGGTGAAGCTGGGCACAGCACAGCTGTTATAAGACAGAAAAGAGCCTAACTTAGAAACAATTATTTGCAAGTTACACGAAAATTTATTACCGAGGATATCTTTTAAACATTGTATAATATCAAAATAAAGACTAGCTGTAAATACTTAATTATACAGACATCATGTTATTCGTTAGCTCAAAGTCATAATGTAACGTTATATTTATAAAAAAACCAGTTTAATTACACAATGCTATCTTTGAAGTCGTTACGATGATTCAACAATTAAAATGTCGGCTGTCAAGGACTTGGGATAATAACATTAACTGCCAAGACAAATGTTTTTGTAAACTGATTTTTGTTTTGGTCTAGCTAATAACAATGTCTAGATTCTAGATAAATGAGCAAAATATCTGCCAATCGGTCAATCAAATTAATTGTTCACATTCCACTTATCAACGTATTTTTATCACAATTTGAGGCATAAACAATCATGACATCAGACACGACAAGGATGGTTAGGGAGGGAGCCCTAAAAGGAATTGCTGTAGTTAGTTGAGCATGTCTAATTAATTTATAATGGAGGATCATATATATACCTTTCATATCGAAAAGTGCCTCCAGCTAGTCAACCAAATCAGCCTATGCCAGTCCACTGCTGGACGTAGCCCTCTGCCAATCCACGCCACCGTTGGTCCACTGGCGGCTGGACGTCCTACCTCACCTTTGCCGAGTCACAGTCTCCACTCCAGAACCCGTCTGATCCATCTACAGCTAGTATCAGACCTTAATGTTAGTGGGTGCTTTGAGCTTGCGTCATTTCCAAATCGTCAGATTAAGCAGTTGGACCAAGTGCTGGGTCACTATTCACCAGTTAAATTAAAAATCTGTCTATTTACTCGCAAATCAAGAAGTGTTTTCTGAGAGATGGCAGATGTACATGTTGTACATAAGTGTGCAACTTCAACTTTACTATCGTAAAGTGTGACACTTTCGGGAGCCCGGGAGGTAAATCTCTCTGAGGGCGCACCCGGGGCTCGCAGCCGTAGGCAGGAGGAAGGACAACGTGTGTTTTTAGCCAGTAAGCACCCATAGCATTCATGAATATTTAAATACGTAAAAAACATATGTGACACTTTAAACGAGGAACTAAAAGAAGCAATGTTTTGATCAGTAAACTAGAACAGTACAAACCTGCTTGCGCCTCGTCCAACCACCGATATCATCATTGCATCACGCACGACACGAGTCTCGTTTTTAAGATTCAAAACTGATAAATTTTATATTGCATAATACATATAAAATACAAATTTTATACACGTAATTAAATCCAGTCTCGTTTCCTATCAAAGCGGATGTTGTTATGAGGTGGCAAGTCAAATTGTATTAATTACAAATTTTGGTATCACTCGTTATTTTTGATAGTGGTAATACTGGCTTTGTATATTAAACCCTGTATACTTTACTTTCACTATCAAATTACTTATTTCATGTAATAAAAACTGTACTAAAATTACTTTCGTTCTTATACACAGATTTATCTCAAACAACTGTACCTTACCCATCTACTAATAAGGCGAAAAGCAACAACTGGTATTCTGCCGTATGGCCAGGGGCCCAAATCTGCTATATCAATCGTGTCCGAACAGAATCGTAATTGTAGCTCAATAATAAAAAAAAATATAAAGCCGACGCGGAAGGATGTCCGCGTCGGCTTTATATTTTTTATTGATATAGCAGATTTGGGCCCCTGGCCATACGGCAGAATACCAGTTGTTGCTTTTCGCCTTATTAGTAGATGGGTAAGGTACAGTTGTTTGAGATAAATCTGTGTATAAGAACGAAAGTAATTTTAGTACAGTTTTTATTACATGAAATAAGTAATTTGATAGTGAAAGTAAAGTATACAGGGTTTAATATACAAAGCCAGTATTACCACTATCAAAAATAACGAGTGATACCAAAATTTGTAATTAATACAATTTGACTTGCCACCTCATAACAACATCCGCTTTGATAGGAAACGAGACTGGATTTAATTACGTGTATAAAATTTGTATTTTATATGTATTATGCAATATAAAATTTATCAGTTTTGAATCTTAAAAACGAGACTCGTGTCGTGCGTGATGCAATGATGATATCGGTGGTTGGACGAGGCGCAAGCAGGTTTGTACTGTTCTAGTTTACTGATCAAAACATTGCTTCTTTTAGTTCCTCGTTTAAAGTGTCACATATGTTTTTTACGTATTTAAATATTCATGAATGCTATGGGTGCTTACTGGCTAAAAACACACGTTGTCCTTCCTCCTGCCTACGGCTGCGAGCCCCGGGTGCGCCCTCAGAGAGATTTACCTCCCGGGCTCCCGAAAGTGTCACACTTTACGATAGTAAAGTTGAAGTTGCACACTTATGTACAACATGTACATCTGCCATCTCTCAGAAAACACTTCTTGATTTGCGAGTAAATAGACAGATTTTTAATTTAACTGGTGAATAGTGACCCAGCACTTGGTCCAACTGCTTAATCTGACGATTTGGAAATGACGCAAGCTCAAAGCACCCACTAACATTAAGGTCTGATACTAGCTGTAGATGGATCAGACGGGTTCTGGAGTGGAGACTGTGACTCGGCAAAGGTGAGGTAGGACGTCCAGCCGCCAGTGGACCAACGGTGGCGTGGATTGGCAGAGGGCTACGTCCAGCAGTGGACTGGCATAGGCTGATTTGGTTGACTAGCTGGAGGCACTTTTCGATATGAAAGGTATATATATGATCCTCCATTATAAATTAATTAGACATGCTCAACTAACTACAGCAATTCCTTTTAGGGCTCCCTCCCTAACCATCCTTGTCGTGTCTGATGTCATGATTGTTTATGCCTCAAATTGTGATAAAAATACGTTGATAAGTGGAATGTGAACAATTAATTTGATTGACCGATTGGCAGATATTTTGCTCATTTATCTAGAATCTAGACATTGTTATTAGCTAGACCAAAACAAAAATCAGTTTACAAAAACATTTGTCTTGGCAGTTAATGTTATTATCCCAAGTCCTTGACAGCCGACATTTTAAGGTACACTTCAGAACATTCACCATGATACATTCGATAGAACGCAGCCAAGGACGCTATGGTTCTTCGCTGCGCTAACGGTTCGAGGCCTCCCGTCATCTCAGGACAACCAATTATTCGGACCTCGCAGAGTCATCCCAAAGGTGAGAACAGTACTCGACGCAGGGACGAATCTGCGTCTTGTAGAGTAAACATCTCTGATGTGGCGTGAAGTACCGCTTCACCTTATTTAGGACTCCAAGTTTACGCGAGGCCAGCCCAATACAACTCGCTATGTAGTTTTTGTGATTGAGCTCACGCCGGACGTCTATACCGAGGATCTCCAGCTTGTCCTTTAGTGGAACCGTAATGCTCTGAAGAGAGGGTAGAGGAAGGAATGGGGACTTCTTAGCTGTAAACGCACACGCTTGTGTTTTTCTGGCATTAAACTCGACCAGGTTGTCCGAACCCCATTTTCTCTCTCTTGAGGAGTTGCCCAGGACCCCCGGCGCGGAGTTGAACTGATAGGTAAGAACCGTGTAGTGGCGCAATTTACAATAATGTCGAAAAAATGCCATAACATACAGATCCACTCCCGGCAGCCAATAAAAAAAAATACCCCAGGATTTAAAGAGGCTACAAATAATTGGGAAGACGCCAAAATTTGAAAACTTCTAATCTTTATAATTTTATTAATGATCAACAGTTCATGCCCTTATGCCTGTTTATTGCACCAACATTTCTTGTTAATCTTCTAGCCCTAGTTACTAATAAATTGCTCAATTTCCAATATCTACGAAATTCTAGCGCCACGGGGGTCAGGCCATTGAGTAATTGGTCAGGCTCATAACTTAGAATTGAACGTAAATGAATGGACTTTCGGCCTAATAAATTATTTTACCAAACCTTCGTTGTGACGGCATTCATTTTCAGTGTAGTACGTTATTGGATTTTTTTTATAGTTTTTGGGGAATTGTTGGAGTCCTACCGAGATACTAGAGAAGCTCAATTATTTAATAGGATATTGCCTCCTTTGACTTTGTACCTAACAGTATCAAATAGTTTTCTTTGATTTTGATCTTTGACGTCTTGAAACAACACCTGAATGACGGGTCGTATACGCCAAACCTGAAATGCAAGTGTATCTGTTGACTAATGGGTTGTGAATTCGAAACAATCCCTTGTACACGTGTTTCCCTCATCTGACAATCCCGGGTTCTTCAAGCGGAGCTTGAAGAGGCACATCACAGGCCCGCCAACTTGAGGACCACTGACAGAAGTCTTGCGGACTGTGAGAGTGGCCCTCAATCGCTAGATGCGCCACGGCTTTCCATTAGTGGCGACGTCAATTTGGCGAGCTTTATACAAAAAAAACTAATCCTGGCAAGTACATTGAAGTCAGTTACCCCACCAAAAGGATGTCACATGTGTGTTATATGGCGAAATTTGGGAAAGGCCTACGTTCAGAAGTGAACTGTGGTATACTAATTTGATTGAGTAAGAGCCTTCTGCCTTGAATAACATCTTTAATTAATTATGCACGGATTGTTGGCCATTTTATTAGCCAAAGAGTAAATAAACATTTTTATTAGGCAGTGATGTAAAAAATTACCTATTAACCTATATCCTAAATTTTGACAATTTAGGTAAAAAGAAAATTTGTTTGCCGACTGTACAATGGTTGTGCAGAATTTATTATTACAGGGTACTAGATTAGGTAGTGTAACATCGCTATTGTTTCATACCCATAATTTTTGGTGTAATTTTGAAACGAAAGTAGGGTACCTTGTTCGCGTTGTGACGTAAGACATATATCATGGTTTCCCCTGAATGACGTCATCGCGTCATAATTTGACTTATGGAGCACCGTCCATTCCGTTTTGTACAAGGATAGCCCCGTTTTGCTCACCGTTGAATGTTTTATTATAACTGTACTAGCTGATGCGCGCGGCTTCGCCCGCGTGAAATTTGGTTCCCGTTCCCGCTTCCCGTGGGAACTTTTTCCCGGGATAAAAAGTAGCCTGTGTTATTCCAGACTATGCTCTATCCCTGTACCAAATTTAAGCCCAATCCATTGAGCCGTTAGAGCGTGATTGAGTAACAAACATCCAAACATCTTCACAAACTTTCACATTTATAATATTAGTAGGAAGTAGGATAAGTATAGGTATGTGCTATAGGTGGAGAAGCCTGCGACCTGAGATAGGTATCCGGCTTGGTGTGATCGGGTGTAATGCTAAGGCTGCTCGCACATTTGTCAGCACCGTACGCGCCGCACGCGCCGTACGCGCCGCATTTTAGAATTCGTTGTATGTAATTGTATGGAACCTCGCACATTACACCCGCACCGTACGCGCCGCATTTCGTGAAATGCGGTAGGCATCCGAATAACATTCTGATGACGTCATAATGCGGCGCGTACGGCGCGTGCTGGTGCTCGATGTAGCCGCATGCATGCTCAGTGTTACCATATATACGTATTTGCCCGTATCTATGCGGAAATAATGTTCAAACCGGACAATACATAATACATGCACACGGACTTTTATACTGAGATTCCATTGCGTAGTTCCATGATGGAACTACTGGGATTTTTTTTGTCCCAGTAGTTCTATGGAACAACTAATTTTTATACACGAGAAAATTAATCTCAATAGTTCCAGTACAGTTACAATCACAATAACATTCACCCATTTATTTGCAATGTTGAAACCCTTTAATTCTATTTTCATTTGCAAACTAGCTGACCCGCGCAACTTCGTTTGCGGCACATGAGAGTTCTAAAAAGAGAGGTATGGTATTAATATTTTGAGTAATATAGGTAATGTTTCCCGTCGCATTTACTCTCGTCGCGCCTAGTCCCGTCGCATCGCTTATATACATGAGAGCTGACCCGCACAACTTCGTTTGCGTCACATGAGATTTAGAAGGAGAGAGGTGTGGTATAAATATGTAAAGTGATTTACTTCCACCCGTCCTTTTTTTGGTACGGAACTCATGTGTGTTCGACTCGCACTTGGCCGGCTTTAATCGTTCAGTTGATTGGCTACCACTGCAGACCATGTTTACCTACTCCCGTCGCGTCGCTCATACTTCAAAACGTATTAAAAGGGGTTATTGTAAGTGAACCTTAAAAGATAGGCATATGCTGTAAACGACATTATTTTGTACCTTTTAAAGAGGAACTTTTTTGTAATATCAAATTTTCACGTAACTTTCACCATTTACGCAACATACGCAGTGGAAGCTCTCAAAAGAAATTTTTCCCCGTTCTCGAAACATTATTTATGGCTGCTCCGCTCCTATTCGCAGTAGCGTGATTTTATACCGCCATTAGCCATCCTCAATAAATGTACTATTAAACTGTAAAATAATTTTTGAAATCCAACCAGTAGTTCCTGAGATCCTAGCGTTCAACCATACAAACAAACAAACAAACAAACAAACTCTTCAGCTTTATAATATTAGTATAGATGAAGATCGACAAAACAAATAACGCTCGAATAAAGAAATGAAGCTCGGCAAAACAAATGAGGATCACCAAACAAATGACGGTCGGATAAACAAATGAAGATCGACAAAACAAATAAAGATCGACAAAACAAAATGAAAATCCACAAAACAAATGACGGCCGGATAAACAAATGACGATCAGCAAAACAAATGACGGTCGGATAAACAAATGACGATCGGCAAAACAAACGACGCGACGGTCGAAAAAACATATGCAGATCAATAAAACAAAAGCAATTTGATAAGATCAAAAAATACTTGCAGCCATATTTTGTAATCTAGATGTGATTGCCATTCAAAAAAATAGGTGCAAGCAAATCTCAACCTTAGTGACTTTTCTCTCAAATCGTGCTGGCCAGAACTGCCTGCACCTATTTTTTTGAATGGTTATAGCATTTAGATTACAAAAAAAAGGTGCAAGCAAATTTCAACCTTGTGAGCATGCATAATATCTATTTTTTTTTTTATATTCGTGATCAGTGATGTCTATAAACGCCTAAAAGCACATTTTTAGAGAAAAGTCATTAAGGTCGAGAATTGCTTGCACCTATTTTATTGAAGGGTTATAGCATCTTGATTACAAAAAAATGGTGCAAGCAAATTTCAACCTTATGAGCATGCATAATATCATGCATAATATGCTTATAGTCTTTTGTTTTATTGATCTGCATATGTTTCTTCGGTCGTCATTTGTTTAACCAACCGTCATTTGTTTTGCCGGTCGTCACGATCTTCATTTGTTTTGCCGATCTTAATTTGTTTTTTCGATCTCCATTTGCTACCTATATGATAATTAATTCAGTACTTTACTTTTATTCGTGTAATGGAACTACTGGGACACAACAAAATAAGATAACAGTTCCATGGAACTGCGCAATGGAACTACTGGGATACGGCGTGATCAGGAAAATGCAAAGAGAAATTTCTTAATATTTTAAGAAAATGAATTTAAATAAATGGAACTTTATTTGATCTTTCATAAACTAGCGATTTGTATTTTTTAAAAAAAAATTACTGCTTTCATTTTATTCTCCCTCCGCCAATAAGCAGGCTATGACAACAATTTCTTCTATAGCTCACTGTCACAATACCACTTCCTGTACTGTTTCACACACGTGTATTTGTTCACACCAGAGGTAAAAGAAGCTACAAAAATAGTTGGCAATACCAAAGATTTGCTTACGGCGCGTACGGCGCGTGCGGCGCGTACGGCGCGTATGTGCGAGGCTATCAGGAAATGCGGCGCGTACGGCGCGTGCAGCGCGTACGGTGCTGACAAATGTGCGATCAGCTAAGAGCGGCAGTTTAAGACGTGTCCCGTTCACGAAACACAAAAGCAGAGTAAATACATATAGTCAAATGATAATTATAATCTTGTTATCAGATAAAAGGCACACTCCAGAAGCAGATAATTTGTTCTGGGTGATATTCCTTTATGTCGAAGTAGGCTTCTGTAGGATTTAGTAGGCAGACCTGGAATCTCCCAGCCTTCCGTTTCCCCTAGTCCCCAACACTGGGCATACGCATACCTGTCATAGTCCCCGCATAACAAAGATAGGTGATTTGCCTATATAATTACCTACTTATATTGTGTGTCGGTTACGGAATAAGTATGGACCAATTATATTCGACAGTTGAAAGTTAGAGTACCTACCTACTTGCTGCAAAAAACATAACGGCTGTTGATTTTTAATATTTAAAGCAATTAGTATGCTAACTTTTTCATAATATTTTATTATAAAGTGAAAAAAGACAACTTGGCCCAGACGGGACTTGAACCCGCAACCTTTGCCTAATCCAGGGCAATGCTCTAACCAATTGAGCTACGGGAGATCTATCGAGCTGAGTAGCTCGATAGATGGCTCTGGGCCATACTCTTAAATGGCGGTTACAATAAGGTGAAGAATTTCAACTTGTATCAGTACGGCTCCCGTAGCTCAATTGGTTAGAGCATTGCCCTGGATTAGGCAAAGGTTGCGGGTTCAAGTCCCGTCTGGGCCAAGTTGTCTTTTTTCACTTTATAATAAAATAACGGCTGTTAACGGCTGACCGAGTAAAACGTAAAACCATGTAGTTTTTTGTTATTATTTTACACACACATAGCTAGGTAGGTACAAGCAGGATAAACTGACAAAAATGTCTTTCAAAATCAATTTTCCTTTCCATTTATGACCAATTAAAGAGGAAAAAATTGTATTTTGTTTGTAATGAATAAACTCAGAAACTACTGCGCCGATTTAAAAAATTCTTTCACCATTGGAAAGCAAAATTCACCCTGCGTATTGTAGACTATATTTGATTCCTGTGTTTTTACGGGAAGAATGAGAGCTACGTGGGTGAAACAGCTTGACATCCGCTAGCTTTTATAATTTGATCTTCGAAAATATTGCCGCCTGTCCGTGTAAAGTCATGGTCCAGTAATTGGCCACCGTCACCTTTCTAATGCCATTTCAAGATGCCCTGAAAGAATACGGAGTTACGTGTGGTGATTGAGAGCTTTTTTATTCAGCATTTTTTATAATAGAGGAATATTGGTATTATGTGTGGTTGTGTATGATCGTATAATAAGACAATACATCACTGAAAATGTTTTAAAAAATAGTAGATACTTCCTACTTACCTATCAAAAATAATATATGTAGGTAATTTCTTGAGTCATTTCAAAATTTAAAAATAGGATCTTAATTCCAAGTACCCAAACCAGTGACGGTCACGGTTGACAGGTCAGTTGATACGAACGAGACACCACTATAAAGCAGGTTGGGTACGTCTGTCATGAAGGAGTGAGACAGCATGACTTCCTGTAAACGAGGCATGGACAGTTTCACAAATTGAGGCACACGAATCAGGCTCGCGAGACTTATAAAGTTAAAAACTCTTTACTGCAACACGAAGACGTCCTTATCTGTTTACTCCACAGAATACCAGATAAAAACTGTATGTCATCAAAACCTGAAACAACCGCAATTGTGTTTCCCTCATCATCTTACAATCCCGGGCACATCACAGGGCCGCCAACTTAAGGACCATTGTCAGAAGTGCTAGGTAAGGCCTGTGAGAGTGGCCCCCAATTGCTAGATGCGCCATGACTTTCCATCAAGCTGGCGACGTCAATTTGGCGAGCTTATTATAAAAAAAGTCATATCTTGTGGGCGAAAAGCGTGTTTTTTTTAGACAACACTACAAAAGCTATCGGCTGTCACTATGGAACTTACACAAAATGATGCAACGACAGACAATATTATGTTTACGGCCGCTTGGACTTGTGTATTGACAGAGGGAAGATTGAGAGAGGCGCCTTTCCTCTCGATCAAAGCCATATTAGTCATGTTGCTTTAAAATAAGATCCTATACTGGGTGTAACAAAATTACCTCTCCAAATTTCATGAGATGACTTGGCATCGGAAATCAAATACAGATATTTAATAAAAAGGGGGAGGGGGGTAAATTTTTTCATTTTTTTTTTGTCGCACATTAAGAATTCATTTTTTACCGCGGCAATTCGAGGTAACATGGTCGCCGTGGCAAAACAAACACAGAGCACCCGTCTGGCTGTCGTTGTCGCTTTCTACTGCCGCTCAGTAGCGATAGAAAGGGTGAAAATGGCAATTTATAGGACCTTTAAAACGGCATTACGGTTAAAGTATTCATGTGATTTTTTTTTCTTCATTTTTGTAATGTTTCTTGACTGATGCCACGTCACGTGACGAAATTTGGAGAGGTAATTTTGTTACACCCAGTATAGGCTTCCTTCCGCGTACGGTTATATAGATTGTGGAATGAGCTCTCTACCTTTTTCGGTTTTCTCAAGCACCTTTATGGGGTTTTTTAAAAGGGCTCTTTATAGAGTTTTTTCTAGGATTAGCAGCAGAAGTTTAGCATAGTAGGCCCCTCTTTCTTTAGCTTATGCCTCTACGGTGACCACTTTTGATTAGGCTAGCTAGAACTTACCTACCTACCTCAGTGGTATAAAAAGTGACTAGGGTGTTGAATAAAAACGTATACGGTATACCTACTAGTATTTTAACTCTTCGTCACCGATAGAAGGGCCGTAACACACAATTACGGATCTATATGCAGTGCGTGTGCGTTAAACTCTCATTCAGATTAGATTCCTCTGTTGATGAGTCATGGCTTCAAGCATCGCTAGGGCTGTCCAGTTCTTTAAACCAAGTAGTAATCTATTTATAAATACATTCAATTACGCTCATATGTACGAGGAGGTAGCCAGAGGTGAGTTTCGCCATAATTTTGTCTAAGCTCATTGCCGTCACCGACTATTTATATGAAAGAAAATTTATAAAAAGCTTCGCTGTCTGGTTGTCCGTCAAAAGTCTCATGAACCATGATAGCATTTGCTGCCGATTTAACAGCAATTAAGTTCTAAAAGGGGGTCTCCCCACCAACGTGTTTTTTTTTTGCCGTTTTTCAGTACGACAGTACGGAACCCGTCGTGCGCCAGTTCGACTCGCACTTGGCCACTTTTAATGTTGCACATTTATATCCCTTCATTGAAAACAAAAAAAAAACGTCAACTGGCAACCCTATTTCCAGCGCTGATTGACAATCGATGGATTCATGCTGTGAATGTTTACGGCCTAGTATCTCTGCTTTATTTGTAGTTTAAAATGTGCATTGACCACCCAGATATTTTTGTAGCTACTTGAGGCTATTCCTTCAATATTCTCAATACTATAACAGAAATAATAGCAAAATAAATTGTTATTTGTTAGCAGAAAGATGACATACCCGTTTCTTCGTCGTTCTCGTGTTCGCCGAGCTCGTGTTGAACAAACGTCAAAAAAGAAATCATCCTGTCTTTGTCAAGGACTTCTATATAAACTGAGGTAGACATGCCATACGCACCAATTTTTGAAACCTATAAACTGAGCTAATTAGCAGCGTTGCTCGCACTGTTGTGAGTCAAAACTTCGAGAGTAGGTGCTCGACTTGCAATCGGAGTCCATACGCCTTCTCTTTTACTCTTTTTCTATTCGTATATTGCTATTATGTGTGGTGACAATTACGTAAAAAATATTTAAAAGTGAGTGCAGTCTTATTTATGTGTGTATTTGAGGATTGCTTTTGAAATCTCGTTTGTTAGAGTACGGCGCGTCTACCTCAGTTTATATAGAAGTCTTTGGTCTTTGTGCCCTTTGCCGAGTTTAAATTCCTAGCCATAAAAAAATCACAAAGCGTTTTGTTATTTATGTATGTTCGTTTCGTGTCTCTAGCAGATCAAGATTGAGAACATTCTCCATACAATTGTATACACACTCCGATCTACTGAACTGTTTTCCATGCGGTTTTCCCATAACTCTTTTCAAGAATTTGTGCTTTTTTTTAGACCTTAATAAGTCGACAAATGAGAACACGCACGTTCGCTTCTTGGTGAACAATGCTTATTAGCGCTTCATAATTGTCTATAGAATTGTTAGTTATTTGGTTTTGTAGATTTCACGCGGCTCAATCTACTTTAATCTCTGTCGATTCATCTGAACATAGGCCTCTCCCAAAATCTCAATATTTGGGGTTCTTTTTAGGTGGGTGACGTCTCACTCATCTTCTAGCCGAAACTCTTGGACCTGGAAACTTGACATTTGTAGATCAACCTAAGAAAGGTTTCCTAAAATTCACCCCCCGGGGGTAATATCGTGGAAAATAGTGCGTTAAAATTAATCGGAGTAGGTAATAACATAAAAATGAATACAGTATACTTACCTATTTATTTGTTGTTCCGTGGACCAGGACGCAGGTACACACCGAAGCAACCTTGCCAACCAAGGAGCCTCTCCAGACGCCTCTTATGGGCTCAGTACACGGTCAAGCGACTTGAGTCAATTTCTCGCACACTGAAGCTACTTTCATTCGTATTTATCAGACTTTACTCAATATTATTAACCGTGTCGGGAGCCCATCAAATGTCATACGCGACCATTGAGATTAGGGCTTGAACTCCGGAATTCCGGAATTGACATAATTCCGGAATTCCGATGAAATCTAATATCGTTTTCAATTCCGGAATTGGCGAGATCAATACCGGTATTTCGATATTGAAAAAAAAACATATTTTCGCATCTTCTTTAATTTCATTACAAACAAAAATGTAGATTATAAGCTTCTTATGCAATTTAATTACCTTTAATTACTACAATGTTGATAATTTAGTATTTATCTATTAACAAATTAATTTGATTATGTACTTAGGTATTAATCATTTTATTTGATGATATTTCTAAAACCTACTAAGAAAGTAAATCCATAAAAATAATGGTATTTGATAGAAAACATATTATTTAAATAATAATAATATTATTATTGACGTTATTGAATTTTTTTTTAGTGCGAACTTAGACTTAGCTCTGACTTATGCTACGAGTTAAATTTAACTTTGATAGAAACGGCGCTGTAGGAATTTGACAGAGGTCTCACTTAGCATAGTTCTAGTAGTTCTGACGGAACTCATGGGGCCCGTACCTTTTTATTAGGGGCAAACCTTGCCCCAAGGCGCTCCACTGACCCAGAGTGAGGAGGGTCCTGGGTTCCCTGTTCTCATCAAGGCGGAGGAACATATTCCTTCGCACATGGCTCCGTCTCAGGCGCCCCACGCTGATTACAGCGAGAAGGACGTGCCCGAAGTCACTGAAGGTGAGTTAGGGGCGACTGTACTGCGGCTTAGATTCCGCAGGGACCGTGCCCCTGGACCCTACAGCATTCCAGGCCGAGCGTGGGTCTTGGCCCCTGAGGATTTCAGGCCTCGAGTGATGGGGCTCTTTAGGCCAGATTTCCAAGGTCTGGAAGACAGGGAAACTGGTTCTGATCCGAAAGGCAAGGGGGTCGGCAGTCTGCCCATCCGGGGATCGGCCGATCGTGTTGCTCCGTTGAGCAACTCCGGCCGATCCCCGATCGGTCGATCCCCAACAATGATACGCTCAAGGAGCTTGCATACCTAACGAGGTATGCAAGCTCCTTGAGCGTATCATTGCTCAGCGCACAGTCTGGCACCTCACACGCGTGGGGCCAGATCTGGCGGATAACCAGTCTGGTTTCCGTCAAGGGCGCTCCACCGTGGATGCGATCATACGCATTAGAAGACTGACGGAGCAACAAATCGAATCGCCACATCACATCACACAAGGGGGGAATCGCTGAATCGCCACAATCAAGGCGGTCAGACCGGTCATGGGCGAGTGACTATAGAGGAGCCACGGTGCGGGTGCTCTGTCCTACCGGCTGTCCCAGATGCTTACTGGGCACGGAAGCTTCAGTAAGTATCTGTGACGAATACACCGGGAAACCACACCTGAGTGCCAGCACTGCGAGGAACGCAGTGAGGACACAGTTCTTCACACATTAGTGGAGTGCACAGCGTGGGCTTAACAGCGCCTGGTCCTCGTGGTAGGTCTGGACGTGGACATTTTCTCGCTGGAGACCATTGCGCGAGCTATGATCTCCAGTGGGAGTAAGTGGGAGGCCACTGCGTCTTTCTTTGATCAGTTAATGCGGCGAAAAGTGATCAAGAGAGAAAGCTCCCACACGAATTCCGCATGTCTTTGCCCAAGACTATCGGCCTCCATAATCGGGGGCCTGAGGACGGAGGGAGGGCTAATCGCCGTCTTTACAAAAGCACGCCCAAGACGAAAGCGTGACGTGAAAGTTTCACGCACGCCACACGCCCTGAGATGCGGGATAACACCTGAACAAGCCCCAAATACGCGGGATAGCACCCGAACTTCCTAGGTGAGGCCGCAGTGATAGTCAAGGTCTGTGGGGAATCCTGGGGTCATCCTTCTGAGGGCTTACCCGGGCCAACCGTAGGCAATAGATAGGAAACGTGTGGTTTTTAGTTGGTTACGTTAAAATAAGTAATTTTACTGGGAATTAAAGCAGTTTATCACTAATCACGTAGGACTGCCAGCTCCCGTACCTTTTTTTACATATCACTATTTTATACAAAACGAAACTTGATTGAGTTCCGGAATTCCGGAATTCCGGAATTGAAATACTGAATATCGAAACCCAATTCCGGAACTGAAAAAGCGTCCGATATTCAAGCCCTAATTGAGATACGTAGTAATATCTCAATGTAGGCGACAGTTTTTTTGTGGAATGGCCCTTCCAAAAAAAGCACAGAAAATATGTTTTTCTTTTTTTTTAATAATAATAATATATTTGTGGACATTCACACACAACATCATCTAGCCCAAATTAAGCTAATATAAGCTTGTTCAATGGGATCTAGACGACTGATACATATCTACATAATACATATCTATAGTTATATTTCTAAATACCATATTATACATAGAAAACACGCAAACTCCGAAACAAACATTTGTGGATCGCACAAATATTTGGACCGACCCAGGAATCGAACCCAGGACCTCCAGCGCCGCAGGCGGTATCACTACCAACTACGCCACAGAGGCAGTCAGTTTAATACTTACCTAGACTTTTTTTTATTATTATTATTTTTTTTATTTTTACGTGAGGGAATATCCGCAGGGATGATTTGCCGGACTCCTACCGACTAAAAAACCTCACGTAACGCCCAACAAACAGCCTATGGTTGTGAGCCCCGGGTAAGCCCTCGGAAGGATGTCCCAGGACTAATATTACCTAGCCTAACGTGATGGGCATCAAAAAAGTTGTTGTTATTAACCTAATCGTCAATCATTATCTAACCTGTTGGGAATCCACTTCCACTATAATAGTACCGTTCCAAGTAAATACCTAACTAATCTATGACTCAGTTTAAACTTTTTACATCGTTTGGCCAAGCGGAAACAAATAAGGCCATATTGAATCACGAACGGTGAGCACTAACTGGCGAAAAACACGCAATTACCCACTGTCAATTGAATTTGTCCGTGAAGCGCAATGAACCGCTGTGTGGGACTTGCGGCTGAAAATTTGAACTATTTGACTAGATTTTTAGTAGAAGTATCCAGATAATGCCGCAACTATAAGACTGCTGAAATACAATAGGTAAGTAGAAGAGCTTATCCCAGGATACAATGCAAAGGATTTCAGTTGCATCTGGGCAAAAAATTACATTTACTTACTCATAAAGTATCCAGAAAATGCCGCAACTACAATACTACTGAAATACAATAGGTACGCAGAAGAGCTTATCCCAGGATACAATGCAAAATGCAAAGGATTTCAGTTGCATCTGGGCAAAAAATTACATTTACTTACTCATAAAGTATCCAGAAAATGCCGCAACTACAATACTACTGAAATACAATAGGTACGTAGAAGAGCTTATCCCAGGATACAATGCAAAATGGAAAGGATTTCAGTTGCATCTGGGCAAAAAATTACATTTACTTACTCATAAAGTATCCAGAAAATGCCGCAACTACAATACTACTGAAATACAATAGGTACGTAGAAGAGCTTATCCCAGGATACAATGCAAAATGCAAAGGATTTCAGTTACATCTGGGCAAAAAATTACATTTACTATTCATAAAGTTACTTTGATTATAAAAAGCTCTCGAAATTATCGTTGTGTGAGCTCTCAGGAACCCGCTACCAGCAGACCTGGTGTATGGTAGGTACTGGTGTTGCAAAATAGGCAATTGGAAGTAAGGACACAGTAATAACACTAAGCTTGTTTCTTAACTGTGGGGAGTCCTGGGGCATCCTTCCGAGGGCTCCTAACCATAGGATTCAGGCATAGCATTCATGAGGATTATCCCTCACGTTAAAAAAAAAAGCTTGTTTGGGAAATCGGTATGTACTACCCGTTCGCTCTAACTTTGCCGCTGGCGTAGAGGCGTATACCCGAATTATTGTTAATTAGACGAAGTAAATTGACAGTAGCTAATGTCACTTCGTCATAGAAAATAAGCAACATTGTATGAAGAAGTGACATTAGATGCTGTCAATTTACTTCGTTCGTCTAATTAAAAATTCGACTTTAGTATGGAGCCGAGCGGCAAAGTTAGAGCGAACAGCAGTAAATCAATCTTGAATTCGCCGAAAACAGTGACATCTTACACCTAATTTGGTGGCGAATCTTGAACCGGGATTGCCTTTCAGATTTTATCATTGATTCTTGTTATTTATTGATAACAAAGGGCGCTAAACAATGAGAATCTATCTTAAACTAGACATAAATATTCATCGAATAATTTCCACCATAATAGACAGTTTTTTTTCTCAGATTATTTTTTTTAGACCAAGTTCAATCACCAAAAGCTTTGAAGCCAGAGGCGAAATGACTTTTTTCTGGGTTAAGAGCTCATTGATGCAGTAGACGTGACCACGACTGAGCGCAAAAAAGTAAAATGGCCGTCGTCGACGAAATCAATAAAGGCGGCAAAAAGATTGTTCAATTTTGTCTGTTTTCTGGTTTTATTGCGAGCTGTTTGACAATGTTGAAGTTAAGTTTTCGCTTAAAATAGATGTGTTTTAAAATTTATGTTTATTGGAGTTTTCCTTATTCACGCTGGCTTCATAATTTGAAGCATATTATCCTACTTGGAATTTGTTCCCATGGCATGCGGGAACGGGAACTAAATTCCATGTGGGCGAAACGGCGGATATCCCTAGCTGTTAATTGCTCATATTATATTTAATATAAAGTGAAAAAAGACAACTTGGCCCACACGGGATTTGAAACCACAACCTTTGCCTAAACCGGGGCAATGCTCTGCCACTTGAGCTAATGGGACCTGATCCTGCTCATATTATTTTTCTAAAGACCTTTACATTATGACGAACTTGAGGTAAGTAGGTAAATACTAATTAGGTAGTGTCAAAGTAATTGTCTAAAGCTCATAGTGTCGTGCTGATAGTTCTTATTCTTATTTATGTGGGAGACATGCATAGAGAAGCTTTAAGCTCTTATGAGGTCTAGTAGTCATGGTCTTTAGGTAAAGAGGTTTGTAGGTATGGCCTCTCGAAAAGAGACTTGAATTTCAAACAGAGGATGGAAAATTCGTGAATCGTGAAAATTTCACCACGCGGGGGGAGCCTCGAACCACCAGTAATAGCTGTGTTAAACAACAGCTAATGAATGTAAACAAAAAAGACAAATTATACAATTCCAGAGCAATGGCCTCACAAACTAACTGAATGCAGTAAACAGACATCGATCCATTAACGCTTGGAATTTGTACCTAATATAAACAGTTGTGCAAACATTATGGGCGATTCAATCGTCGATTAAATGGCGCTTGTAGAAACGAATTTAACAATAAACTTTTAATATTGAACCTATTGAAACCTATTGAAGGCCAACCTACCAAATAAGAAGTTTTTACGATTTAACGCGTTTGTGTAGGGAATTCTGGGTCTTCTTTGCAAAGGCTTACAAAGAGCTCCCGGCCTTAGGTGGTGATGGGGCGCCTCATGGTTTTAGTTACTTTAGTTAGTAAGGTTCCGGCAACATAGCATCACTTTTTTTTTTATATTCGGCTCGCCAAATTGACGTCGCCACCAGCCTTATGGAAAGCCGTGGCGCATCTAGCGATTGGGGGCCACTTCTTACGGTGGTCCTGAAGTTGGCGGCCCTGTGATGTGCCTCTTCACGCTCCTCTTAAAGAACCCGGGATTGTAAGATGAGGGAAACACGTGTGCGGGCAGGTCGTTCCAAGTTTTACTTTAGGTTCATTATGACAAATCTGTCGAAACGTCAACCGAGTCAAAAGGACAACTGTCCCAAAACGACAAACTGTACCAAAACGTACATTATTTATGAATACACTTCCATGACGAATTTCTACACGTGAAAAAAAAACCACATTTCTATTAGTGCCGTGTTTTCGTGTTTGTTAACATAATAAAAAAGTTTGCAAGCCTAATACTGCACTGCGGTTTGCAAACTATGATAATATTATGCTCACACGCAAGTAAACACCACCCAGCTCTAGCTTGACATGCAAATGTATGTATATGTTTGAATTTACTCATTGATGTAATGGAATCTTTGAATGTGATTTTCGAGCACGTTAAAACGTAAACGTCAGAGGACTTGAAATTTTGCACGCACATTAGATTCCGATGACCATGCAATAAAAATCCTTACTTAATTAAAAAAAATGATAAATCGCACTTAAAATTAAAAAATAAATATTATTTTTAAAACAAGAAACAAAGTAAAAATATTTTTTAGTAAATTTAAGCGTGGTTTGAGATATTAGCTAAAATTATTTTTTTAAATGACGCTTCTTTTTTTTTGATGTGAGGGAAAATCCTCGTAGGATGCTATGCCGGACTCTTACCGACTAAAAACCCTCACGTAACGCCCAACAGCCTGTGGTTGAGAGCCCCGGGTAAGCCCTCAGGAAGGATGTCCCGTGGAATTTTTAATTGACGCTACACACATAAGATTGCCAGGCCTTTGCCTCTTTTCCAAATTAAGAAAAGTGGCGATGGCGCCCTCAAATCATGACGTAGGTACATTCTCTTTTTGCGCAGACTCTACCTGATTTAACAGCACACACAGCCACAGACAATAATAAGTAGGCGTGAGGTAGGTCAGTGAACGAAGGAGCTAAATTAACTGATTGCTGGCCTCGTACGAGTAGTAGGTACTGAACACCGTACGTAAGTGGGCCAAAAATATTACTCGAACCACTTCAGAACGTCTTTTGGTACCTACCATTAAGACATCTATTCTTGGTTTGAGTGGTTAGATTGGAACGATTTACCAAATCATAGTTCATTCAGATCCATTCTCTCTTTGGATCCATCTTGTCTCTTGGGGTTCTGGGTTTTGATTAGGTAGGTACACCCATCGTGAAAGAAGCGGCGGGTAGGGAATGGAAGAAAACCCTCCCACCCCTCCGCCGATGTGTCTTCGCCCAATGCTATCGGCCTCCATGACCGAGGCCTGAGGACGCTGAGGGGGATAATACCAAAGACTTCTATTGAAACTGAATTTATATAGAATATATAGAAGTTTATATAGAAGTCTTTGAATAATGCCCGAGAAACCCCCCAAAGATGCGGGATTGCACCCGAAACCCTCCTTAGTGAGGCCGCAGTGGTAGTCGTAGGTCTGTTGGAAGTTCTGGGGTATCCTCTCGAGGGCTTACCCGGGGCTTCCAACAGTAGGCTGTTGGGCAGGATACGTGAGGTTTTTTAGTCGGTAGAAGACCAAAAAGGATCTTCCCCTTTCGTTAAAAAAAAGGTAGGTACACCCACAAGGATTGATGAATCGAATTTGGTCGCTCATGTCAGCGAAGAATAGATGAGGTTTTTTTTTCACCAATACTGTCGATAGTTAGGTAGGTAGGTACTTGCCATGACACCGATCTGAAAAAAGCTTTTCATTTTATTATTTAATATGTAGTCCCTTACGGTAGCAGTTCTGTTTTATTATAATTAAAATGTTTCATTGTTGAATAAGAGCAGGTGATTGTTTGTGCACCTGCCTTAATGAAATCGTATCTTCAAAATCGATGGGTTCTACTTAATGACGACGACGCATGCCGGTCAGTAAATAATTATTCAAATCAAATGAATGTTGTGCTATGTAATGTGATAAGGCTCAGTAACTTGTAGAAGTTTTCCAACGGTCAGCAGGTGCACATTGGTTGGCAGGTGTGAACTAAAAGGATGGTTTTCCTGTACGCAAATCCAATTTTTATGTCTCAGACTATTATATTGATCTAGTCTAGATCTCAGGACTCGTGAGATATAATGATTTAACGTTATATGACACAAGCTACTTCAGGTCTTTAACTAATAACTCTCGAAGCCAGAACATGTATATTTTTGAAATTCTCGATAGATCGTGTGCTCTCTCTACCGAATAGATCAGTCGTGGATGGAGGAGCAAGAGACCCCGCCCCCCCCCGATCAGTCAGATGGCGTATGACCTAAGGAACTTTGTGGGGAGCTGTCCATCCAGCATCCCGAGGAAAGAACCTAGATGACCTTGGCGTTAGGCTGAGACTTGCTATCCGAATTATTGATTGAGGTGTCGTCGGTCAGAGGTGCCACGTAAACACAGTTGAAAGATTTTCGCCAGAACTGAACGATTCAAAAGGTCGTTTCTCTGTCGAACTATAAAAACTTGGAACGACCGCCCAGCGCTCGTGTTTCCCTCCTCTTACAATCACGGGTTCTTCAAGCGGAGCGTGGAGGGGCACATCACAGAGCCACCAACTTGAGGACCACTGTCAGAAGTCTTTCGGGCTGTGAGAGTGGTCTCCAATCGCTAGATGTCGTCATGACTTTCAATAAAAAAAGATCCCGGGTGCATCCCTTTCCCAAGTCGCACTGACATAATGCGATAGCCGAAGTTAACGTGGGCGTGTAGAGGTACAATGCATGGCATCTAACTTGGAAACGTTTGGGAATGAGCGGAGCATTTTTTGGAGTGAGTGGAGCACTTTTTGGAGTGAGTGTAGCACTTTTTGTAGTCAATGGAGCACTTTTTGAAATGAGTGGAGCACTTTATGTAGTGAATGGAGCAATTTTTGGAGTGAGTGGCGCACTTTTTGGAGTAAGTGGAGCACTTTTTGTAGTGAGCGGAGCACTTTTTTGTGCCTTTAAGTAAGTGTACGATGCGTGAACTTACCCCCACTTACCAAAACCTTACCAAGGTAAATGCCGTGCACTGTAGAGTGCTTTTATAATAGGTATTTACATATAAATGTAGTTTGATATGAGCAAATTTATTAGCAACAGCCATTTGCGGCACTTGCTACAGTATTTCCGTGATTACTCCAATTTCTAAACTTCCTTATTATTTAGAAGTGGGTCACATTTCTTACGCTGCGAAATGTCGTTAGCGCTTTTAAAACACCGTCAATATACTGTGGAAATATATGCAAAATAGAAAATATTAGACAACACACGACGACATAAAATATGTTTGCCAAATAGTTTGCTTATTACTTATTTAGTAATATAACTTTATACACAACGCCATCTAGCCAACAAGCTAATATAAGCTTCTGCTATAGGATCTAGATCTAGAAACGTGAGAAACTCACTTATTTGCTTCTTTTACGTGTGAAAATTCTCATATACATG
Organism: Miltochrista miniata; assembly: GCA_933228765.1. Classification (NCBI taxonomy): domain Eukaryota; kingdom Metazoa; phylum Arthropoda; class Insecta; order Lepidoptera; family Erebidae; genus Miltochrista; species Miltochrista miniata. The sequence continues at coordinate 14,588,427 of OW121769.1, forward strand.
GAGTCCTGCCTCAGACGGTAGGAGTCCGACTTTCATCTACCTACGGCCAGGAATCCTGGATAGGTATACGCCATCAGAAGGTAAACCCCAGGACTCCCGACAAACACTTATCTATATTTCTATAGTTATATTATAAAGAGGAAAGATTTGATTGTTTGTTTGCATCGACTAGGCTCCGAAACTACTGGACCGATTTGAAAAATTCTTCCACTTTTGTGAAGCTAGACTCTTTCCGGTGAACAAAGGCTGTATTTTATTCCCGTATTCCCACGGGAACGGAAGCTACGCGGGTGAAACCGTGACATCCTCTATCCTATCGGATCAAATACTTATGTAGTTTTATTTGGTCCGATGCGGAATTCGAACCCCATGTAACCTCAACACGGCAGTCACCACTACCGCCTGCGCCACCCAGACATTAAAAGACATCTTCTCTTGTGAGACGAAGATGATACTATACACAAAAAAATACTAGCTAAGTGCGAGTCGGACTCACGCACGGAGGTTCCGTACCAAAAAAGGCAAAAAATCACATTTTTTGTATGGGAGTAGGTATATATTTACTTCTAATTTTAGTAGGTATTTGTTGTTATAGCGTCAACAGGAATACATCATCTGTGAAAATTTCAGCTCTCTATCTACTACGGTTCCAGAGATACAGCCTCGTGACGGACAGACTGACTGACAGACAGACGGATGACGAAGTCTCATGAATAAGGTCCCGGTTTTACCCTTTGGGAGCGGAACCCCAAAGAGCGAGTAAATCCACAGGGAACGAGTACTAAACAATCAAATAACAAACCTATTTTGGTAATCTTAGTTAATAGCTTAGGCAAACTACTTGGGGGTCTACTGTGGGCGTGTGTGGGCGGAATTGGAAACACGATCTCCCATGATTTAGCCAAATCTTTGTAACTTAGAGTAATGTTATTTAGAGATTCGGTAACTAAATATAGTAAGTGGTTTTAGATGTTTGTCAAACATGGAAGCTAACGGGTTAGGATTTTTTGGATATTCTTTAAAGTGAAAGCTAAGCATGAAAAAAGGAAAATAGAAATAGTTTTTAAATGTCTTTGCCTACACATTGAAACATTGATATACTTACTTTCATATATACTTTTGTTAAAATGTGAATATTAATGTATTTTTAACATACTAAATGGACTTTTAATATGAAGTATTAATTAAATACTTATATTACTTATATTCTTATAGTGAAAGCTTATGAAAGCTAAGCATTAAAAAAGGAAAATAGAAAAAGATTCTAAGCGTCTTTGTCTACATATTGATATACTTTCATGTATAGGTACTTTTGTACTAACATATTAAATGGACTTTTATTATTAAGTGTCAATTAGATACTTATAATTATGTATCTACATATTTATGTACTTAGTTTAAAGTGTACTTTTTCGGTCACTGCACTTAGAGTTTTTAAAGTACCTACTCAACGTTTAACCCTTAGAGCTCCTCGCGGCGACCCGTCGCCGCGCATAATAATCAAGTTTTTCCGTAAAGCCCCGCGCGGCGACCGGTCGCCGCACCTACCCAGACGACTTTAAACTTAAATTTAGCCTGCTTACGTCCTACTTTTCAATGAACAGGTTTATTGCATGTGTAGTTTATAACATTTTCTTGTTTTTGGAATCTTATGAAATGACGTCAATGGGCCAGAATTATTTACAAAAATCGAACAGTTGAAGTTGAGAGTGGATTGCGCATGGATGGCGTGCGTTTGTGTAGTACGTGTGTGTTTCGTGTTTTTATTATAAATAATGTGTTTGCATTATTATTTATTATTATACACAGTAAAATAAACAATATATCAATAATCCGGTTGGTGTTTACAGGATCGTAAAATATGGTGTGGTGGTAGAGTAATCAATGTTTTTTTTGTTGAGTGCGTGTGTACCAAGTGCAAGTGTGCGTGTGTGTTTTGTTTTTTTATTATAAATAATGTGTTTTCATTATTGTTTATTATTATACACAGTAAAATAAACAATTTATCAATAATCCGGTTGCTGTTTGCAGAATTGAAAAATTTGGTCTGGTAAGTGAGATAAAAAATTTTTTTGGGAAATGGGAAATCTTTTTTCATTTTTAGGGTGGTGGAGCTAGGTCCACGTGATTACCGATTTTCGATATATTTTTTTAGTGTGTTGAAGGGTTTAATGCAGTTTTCGGAAATATACAGATTTATTCAAGAGGAAGGTTTATTACACGCATATTATAGTATTTATAGAAACCCCGAGCTGTAACATAAACGTAGTTGCGTGGGTTAGATGATAGTCTATAGATATTAGATACTAATATTATAAAGAGAAAAGATTTGTTTTTTTTTTTTTGTTTTTTTGTTTGTTTGTTTGTTTGTAACGAATAGGCTCCGAAACTACTGGACTGATATGAACAATTCTTTTACTGTTGGGAAGGTACACTCTTTGCGGTGAACTTAGGCTATATTTTATTCCCGTATTCCCACGGGAACGGGAACTACGCGGGTGAAACCGTGTGACGTCTGCTAGTCTATACTTCTATACTAGGGAATGCAATCCCGCAACAACATTGTAATCCCGGTCTTTGCGGGACTGAGAGATCTCAGTCCCGCGGGATCCCGGTATTTGCGGGATCCCGCATATTTCTGAAAGTCATTGAGGAAAGAATAGAACTCTATATCATATATCCATCTAGAACTGAAAAATAGTCACCCCTTAATCCCCGAAGGGGTAGGCAGAGGCATATTAGATATATGCCCACATTACACCTTTTAAGATTTCGTACATCGTAATATGTGGTGAGCCGTATTGCTGTCTTGAAATGGACAGGTGCAGGTTGCGACTGCTTGCTGTTGAAATTTTTCAAGCCGGGTCTTCAACTTTGGCTTAACTGCCATTATACCGGCAAACGGGACCAACGGCTTAATGTGCCTTCCGAAGCACGGCAACACTCAAATAAATGTCACAAAGTGGTCAGCCATCTAAGAATCCATAGTAAATGTAACTTACTGCAGTAATCTTTTACAGAACACAGAGTCCGCGGGGCCACAAGGAAAAATAAAATATTTAATATTACTTATGTATTGAGATTATTAAACAGATATACATATAAGTAATAAAATACCTACTGCAAATTATTAGAAGCGCAAAAAACATAGCATGTCAAAATTCTTATCTGCCAAACGACTCCTAACTTTACATGTCAGATAGCCAGCAAGCAATGTACGAGATAATTGAATACTTTTGTGTAGTACAAGAAAAGTCAAATCTCCCTGATTACATCACTAAAAACAAATAAGTACGTTATTAGTAGGGAATGCAATCCCGCAACAAGATTGTAATCCCGGTATTTGCGGGATCACGCATATTTCTGAAAGTCATTGAGAAAAGAATAGAATTCTGTATCAACACATCTAGCATCTAACATTCATCTAGAACTAAAAAATAGTCACCCCTTAATCCCCGAAGGGGTAGGCAGAGGCATAATATGCTCAAATTTCACCTTTTAAGATTTCGTACCACGGTTATATGGGTCTCATCTCATAATGTAACTTTCTCGAAATGTCCTTTCTCATAATGTCCTTTTCCGAAAATCTCCTTTTCTCGAAATGTCCTTTTCTCAAAATGCCCTTTTCGCGAAATGTCTATTACTCAAAATGTCCTTTTCGGACAGGACATTATGAGAAAAGAACATTATGAGATGAGACGAGCCGGGCCTTCAACTTTGCTTAACTGCTATTTTACCGGCAAACGGGACCAACGGCTTAACGTACCATCCGAAGCACCGCAACGTTCAAATAAATGTCACAAAGTGGTCACCCATCTAAGGACCAGCCATAGTAAATGTAACTTACTGCAGTGGTCTTTTACAGGTCACTAAGTCCGCGGGGCCACAAGGAAAAATAAATTATTTAATATTACTTTTGTATTGACATTATTAAACGGATATAGGTACATATAAGTAATAAAATACCTACTGCAAATTATTAGAAGCGCAAAAAACATAGCATGTCAAAATTCTTGTCTGCCAAACGACTCCTAACTTTACATTTCAGATAGCCAGCAAGTCAAATCTCCCTGATTAAATCACTAAAATCAAATAAGTACGTTATTAGATTATTATATTACGTCCCAATACCAAAAAACTTTCAAACCGAATCAGTTTGCGCGCTTCCGCTTACAGAATAACACATAGAGTTTACCTTTGCACAATCCCGCTAATCCCGCGGGATCCCGCACGATTTACGTGCGGGACTGGTCCCGCAAAAATACTGCGGGATCCCGGTATTTCGGGATCCCGGTATCCCGGTATTGCATTCCCTATTCTATACTAATACTAGCTGATGCCCGCAGCTTCGCACGCGTAATATTTGTCCCGTTCACGATTCTTGAATGTTATCCCCTTGGGGATAGAATTTATCAAAATCCTTTCTTAGCGGATGCCTACGTTATAACATACCTGCATGCCAAATTTCAGCCCGATCCGTCCAGTGGTTTGGGCTGTGCCTTGATAGATCACTATGTCAATCAGTCAGTCACCTTTGAGTTATGTATATTTAGATTATAAATATAAAGAGGAAAGATTTGCTTTTTTATTATTTTGTTTGTTTGTAACGAATAGGCTCCGAAACTACTGGACCTATTTGTAAAATTCTTTCACTGTTGGGAAGCTACACTTCTTGCGGTGAACATAGGCTATATTTTATTCCCGTATTCCACGGGAACGGGAACTACACGGGTGTAACCGCTTGACGTCCGCTAGTCTACCTACTTCTATTACTAGTATTATAAAGAGGAAAGATTTGCTTTTTTTTTCTTATTTTGTTTGTTTGTAACGAATAGTACATTTTTTTTACGTGAGGAAAATCCATCCTAGGGTTGGGAGCCCCGGTTAAGCCCTCGGAAGAATACCTCAGGACTAGTCAAGTGCCTTACTAGAACAAGTGCAAGCAGTCGCTGGCAACAAGAAACAACGCTTATAACTATATAGACTACTAATTGTGCTTAAAATAGACACTCCTCAATATTCATACATCATTCTACAAAACTGCTGAAATTTCAACAGACTTGTTGAAAGCACTAGCTAAAGAGACCGGTTCTCACGGATTATGGGTAGGTACTATGTGTTGGCGGATTGCATGCCTGCCCTGTCCAACTTGTGCGGTGTAAACTTGTCTACTTGTTCTTTAATCTATCTAATCTATCTACTAATACTGCCTTGGGGCTCAAACGGCGTAACTGCAATTTTAACGATATAGAAATCCAGTCCAGTCCAGAAGTAGTATAGAATTGTCATGGTATTACCCAAGGAGAGGAGCAGTAATTATAAATGTCATTAAATCTGGTAGAATTATTTTCACTACATTATTGTAAGGACATGGATAACTCTTACGTGTCCGTAGCACGTATGAGATAAATGGATGTCTCAGGCGAAGCCGTGGGCCACTGCTAGTACCTATACCTATACCATACTACTGAAGTAAAACTTCTTTAGGCGCGACTAGGGGTAACTCAGATTTTTTTCTGACGGAAGAAGTAACGCTTTCTATTTGAATTTTGAATATCGGAAATGCGCTATTCAAGATTCGAATGAATGATATTAATTAATATAACATTTGATGCCGTCAATGGCAAAGAAGTTACACGCACACACTTTTTTTTTATTGGAAAGGTTTGATTGTTTGCTGAACCGATTTGAAAAGTTCTTTCACTGTTGGGAAGCTACACTGTCTCCGAGTGACATAGGCTGTATTTTATTCCCATATTCCCATGGGAACGGTATCTAGGCGGGTGAAACCCCGTGTCGTTCGCTAGTGACTCTAGTAAGTTATAAAGTTAAAATTACATATTTCGATTCGTATTACATTACATGTAAGAAGGGAAGCCGTATTATGAAGTCAAGTGGGGTCTGACATGTATTTTGTCAACGTAACCAGATTTCTTGACGCGTTTTAAAACCATATTTTGTGACGATAAAGGAAGGTATTCAATTTCAAGCGCTTGCAAAATATTTCGCTGTTAAGTGCTAAATAGGTAATATTGCAAGATCTGCATAAGTCAGAACTACTTACATAAAATATTCACATTGTGTTTTTCCAATGATTTTGTGTTTTGAATGTATTTTACGTTTTTTTTTATACTACTTGGGTGGCAGACAAGTTTACGGCCCACCGGAAGGTTGGTAACCGTAGCCTATAGACGTTTGCAACACCAGAGGCGCTACACACGCGCTGCCGACCCGGGCGCAGCGCAGGTGTGACTGTGTGACCACCCACAGTTGAAATTTTTCAAGCCGCCCGTAAGGCCTTCAACTTGGCTTAACGACTGTCACTTTACTGACAACCGGGACCAACGGCTTATCGTGCCTTCCGAAGCACGGAAACGCTCGTAAATAAATGTCACAAAGTGGTCCACGTGGTGGTCACCCATCCATATCCGGCCATAGTAAATGTTGCTTACTGCAGTGATCGTTTACAGAACACTGAGTCCGCGGGGCCACGAGCGCTTCAAAACGTAGGTATAGTTAACCGACTTATTCTGCGAAGGGTTATTTATTAGGTAGAGGCATAATAACCGCTGGCATAATACTAGTTATATTTTATCTGACCTGCGCCTGTCCAGTTCAACACGGCAATAGGCTAACTACCTATTACGTGGGACATAAAACTATAAGGTGAAATGAGGGCGCATACTATGCCTCTGCCTACCCCTTCGGGGATAAAGGCGTGACTATATGCATGTATTTTATCATAACAGTAGACGGCACAGGTTCATGGACGAGTGGCTGGAGAGAAGACACGGTGCTCTCTCCTACCGGTTGACACAGATGCTTGCCGGGCACGGTAGCTTCGGTAGGTATCTGTGGCGAAAACACCGGGAAACCACGGCCGAGTGTCAGCACTGCGAGGACCGCAGCGATGACACGGCGCTCCACACGCTGGTGGAGTGCACGGCGTGGGCACAACAGCGACAGGTCCTCGTAGTGGGTCTGGGCGTGGACACTCTCTCGCTCGAGGCCATGGTGCGAGCCATGCTCTCCAGCGGGAGAAAGTGGGACTGCGCCGCCTCTTTCTGAGAGCAGGTCATGCTCGCGAAGGAAGCGGCGGGCCGGGTACGGGAGAGAACTCTCCCAGTCGTCGGTGAGAGGGCCGCTCACCGTCCTTACAGAAGCAGGCCCATGACGGCAGCGTGTCGTGAGCAACTCACGCACGCCCCCCCTTAGAAGCGGGGTCACACCCAAAACCCCCCATAGACGCGGGATTGCACCCGAACCACGGTAAGAGTCCGGCATAACATCCTATGAGGATTTTCCCTCACGTTAAACAAAAAAAAAAAAAAGACGGCACAGGTTGTAACTACATGCTTTTGAAAATTATCAACCTTCAACTTGGCTTAACGACTTCCACGACTGGCAACCGCGGCCTACGGCTCAGCCGCTCAGCAGCTCAGCATTCCATATGAATGAAGCACCAGACCGTGTCGGTCGCCCTTAAATGGGAATTTCAAAAACGGTCACCCATCACAGGACCGGCCATTTCAAAGATCGCAGTGATCATTTACAGAACACTAAGCTAGTGGTAATGTAATTTTGAAGTTGTACTTATCTATACTAATATTGAGGAAAGAATTGTTTTTTGTTTGTAACAAATAGGCTCCGGAACTACGGGACCGATTTGAAAAATTCTTTCACTGTTGGAAAGCTACACTCTTTGCGGTGAACATAGGCTATTTTTTATTCCCATATTCCCACGGGAACGGGAACTACGCGGGTGAAACCGCGTGACGTCCGCTAGTTGTATATACCATATACAACCTTAAAATTACACCTTACATTAGAACTACATACTAAAAATAGTTTCTTCGTATTTTCTTCCTTTGAAAAAACCAATGTTCACATAGGGATTATTTGTCATCCTTTGCCTGGATGATACATACGTCGATACCTTCAATACAAAGGTAACTAACCTTCCGGATAAGGTGTTCATATCCGTTGAAGCACTGCTTTTGAGTCATGCATATCAATTGCTGTAGAGCTTCTAGTAGTTGTCTAAGACTAAGTATTCATAAATACTAGTATTTACTAAATATTGCCCGCGACACCGCATGTGTGTTGTGGAGTTTTCCCGTACCCAATTCGCACAGCAACCTACTCCCGGGATAATAAGTAGATAGGTACATAGGTACCGGTGTTGTGTATTAATCTGGGCCAACAATCTGTATACCAAATTTTTCGTCAAATTGGGTCAAGCATTACAGTGGGACTGCAATAGACTGTTTTGATTGGTTGGTGTGAAGCTGGATGTCCCAATCATTTTGTGAAGGCGATTAATCGTTCCACGCTGGTTAGAGGGCTTTGTTTAATTTTTGTTCTCAGCTGGTACGCCATTTTTAGGTAAAGCTGGCTTGGATCTTGGATTGCTGGTCAAAAGATCGGCGCAGTAAATCTTTCATCTTTTTGGAACCGACTAAAAAACCACGCTGTCTCCCCTATCTAGAGCCTAAGGTAACTCCTCGAAAGCAGTGAATCAGATAATATAGGTACCAGTTTTCAATTTTACTAGCGTACCGTCTTGAACGGATATCCGTCCATCTATACTTATATTACGTACGCCTTTTAAGATTGCTTTCCGGCACATAGATTTGTAACGGTAATGACCCACGCTTTGTTCCATCGGCCTTCGTACGATGATGGTAATGACGCCAATACTTCACACTTGATTGTTACCTATCGGCTATTGTGTAACGTTTATGTTTTTCGAATAAGTTTGCCATGGTGATGATCTTTGAGTACCTAGTATTGAAACGAGTTTTATTATTAACAATAGATACGTCATACGACTCATACGTCGCGACATAGAGGATTTTTTTTTTTTTTTTTTTTTTTAACGTGAGGGAAAATCCTCGTAGGATGCTATGCCGGACTCTTACCGACTAAAAAACCTCACGTAACGCCCAACAGCCTATGGTTGAGAGCCCCGGGTAAGCCCTCAGGAAGGATGTCCCGTGACTCCCAACAGACCTACGGCCGCCAATGCGGCCTCGCCCAGGGGGTGGTTCGGGTGCAATCCCGCGTCTATGGGGGATTTCGGGTGTGACCCCGCTTCTAAGGGGGGGCGTGCGTGAGTGCTCACGTCACGCTGCCGTCATGGGCCTGCTTCTGTAAGGACGGTGAGCGGCCCTCTCACCGTCCTCAGACCCCCGGTTATGGAGGCCGATAGTCCTCGGCGAAGACACGTCGGCGGCGCCCAGGGCGCCGACTGCGGAACTCGGGTGGGAGAGTTCTCTCCCGCACCCGGCCCGCCGCCTCCTTCGCGAGCATGACCTGCTCGCAGAGACATAGAGGATTATAGCGGACGTCGCGTCGCGCAGTTTCACCTGCTTAGTTCCCGTTCCCGTGGGAATACGGGACAGGCCATTTCGTAAGACGGTTTAAAACAAGTAGGTATAAGTAGTAAGTAACTTACCTCAATAAAATTGACTCAACGAGGATCTTAGAAGTCTAAGCCATTGACTTATGGCTTATTAATATGCATTGATATAATTGCCCCGTGTGGCAACAAGAAAAAGTACAAAATGTCGCCACCCCAATACATTCGGAAGGTGTCGTAAGAGGCGACTAAGGGAACAATTTCGCAAAACGATCTATTGCGTAGAGAAGGAAACTCGAAATGAAACCCGGTTGTCAGTAAAATGATAGTCTTTTAGACAAGTTGAAGGCCTTGTAGGCGACTTGAAAAATTTCAACTGCGGGTCGTCACGACCTGTGACGGACATAAAATTGTATCGTGAAATGTGGGCGTATACTATGCCTCTGCCTACCCCTTCGGGGATAAAGGCGTGACTATGTGCATGTATGTATGTGATATAATAACATATAAGGTTAATGCCTTATATACGACTGTCAAGACCTACATCAGTCTGCTCGACATCTGAAAAAGAACATGGTCCTTATTCTATAAAACATTTGACAATAAACATCACAGTCATCTTAACATTCTACCTACTTATGTAAACTTTACGCCAGACAAAAGTTTCTTAATAAAAGCTGTTTTAAAATGTAAATAACTTCCAAGGAATGTCTTTTGGTTGCAGTAACGAACCGGCGATGTATTGAACGTACAACAGTCTGTTTAAAACATAAGGAATTTGAAAAGGTACATTCCAGTGTCGTTCGAAAACAATGTCTGCAGAGGTAAATGGAGCAGACGCGTTACTTAAACTTAAAAGGTATAGACGCAGTCTATGTGTTGTATTCCGGACTATTTTTTTAAATATTTAGCTCGCCAAATTGACGTCGCCACCAGCCTGATGGTAAGCCATGGCGCATCTAGCTATTGGAGGCCAGTCTCACAGTCCTTAAGACTTTCGACAGTGGTCCTCAAGTTGGCGGCTCTGTGATGTCTCTTCACGCTCCTCTTGAAAAACCCGGGATTGTAAGATGAGGGAAAAACGTGTGCGGGCAGGTACTATAATTCAACCCTGTACAAATTTCAGCCAGATATGGCTGGCGGTTAGCCGAACAAACATCCCTACATACAAAACTTCAGATTTATAATAATAATAATAAAGATTTTTAGCCTATGCTCCCGGAATCTCCGTCACTTTCGCCTGTCATGACGTCCGTCCTATTTCGTGTTGAAATGACCATAATAAACGCAGGTAGGTTGCAGCAACTTGTTGGACTTTTATTTGACTTAACGACTGCGAAGCGTGAGACCATGTCTCTGGCAGCCAGGACCAACAGCAGACCAAGTTCCAAATGAAGCATGAATATGAGTATAGCGTAAATTACTTAACGTAGTGGCTTTAAGGCGAAGTGCAATTGTGTCTCCAGCGATTCGGAGGGGGTGAAGCAGACGCAAGATGTTCGGGACGCTCCGTGCGTCGGAAACGTTATCGCGCGTTAGCCCGTTCACTACGCAATTGAAATCATTGACAGAAGTACAAGTTTACATAACTATTTTTTTCGCCCTGTTTAGATAAACCTCTGAGATTTTCTACTCGTGAGCAACTACGTAATTGATTTTGATGCAGTTTTTATCACTAACATGTAATGAAATTCATTTTCATAATAATAGTCCAGTCAAAATAGACATTTCAGTTTGCATTAATGCCCAACAAGCTGGTTTTTTGTGAAGGCCTTGAATACCTCATTACAAATGATATCAAAAGTATAAGAATAGAACATAATATATTTGAGAAGTATACTTCAATTTATTTTTTTACCTGTGATGATTTTTGCCAGGTTGAATGAAAAAGTAAAAATCTGCTGACCGTCTCCTTCATAGTTTTTATTTTTTGGTACTTTACTGTACTGTTTACTGTACTGTGTAATGGTACGGTACTGTACAAAAAAGAATGAAAAATATACCTGTATGGGAGCCCTCCTTAATTTTTTTTCAGTTTTTAGTATTCGTAAATTTCAAATGCCTAGCGATTGCAGTGGTGCATGAGATGACAGATAGACGGACGGCGATGTCTCTGTAATAGGGTTGCGTTATTACAGATTATTTATACTGTTGGTTGATGGCACTTGGTGGAACCTGCAGCGCATATTGAATACCCACCACTTCTACCGTTCCACAGCATTTATTTACTCTACACCTGACCGCTTTCGCCTCTTCGCATTTTCAAAAGGAAAAACTAACTTCATGTCATCAAGTTACTCTCTCCTCGTCTCATTTTATCCTTTGGATACGGAACTGTAAAAGACGGCCAAGTTGAAGTTGGACTGGCTGGCTGGCTGATGAGGATTTCGCAACAAAAAAAAACGCTAAAAGATTACGTTGTAGGTATGGAAGTGACCTTATTCATTCTTTATCTAGTACTAGCGGACGTCACGCGGTTTTACCCGCGTAGTTCCCGTTCCCGTGGGAATACGGGAACAAAATATCTATGTTCACCGCAAAGAATGTTGCTTTCCAACAGTGAAAGAATTTTTCAAATCGGTCCAGTAGTTCCGGAGCCTATTCGTTACAATCAAACAAACAAACAAAAAAACAAATCTTTCCTCTTTATAATATTAGTATAGATTTAGATTATTATAGTTGTTACAGCGGTAGCAGAAACACATCTGTGAAATGTATTGAAGCGCTCGTGGCCCCGCGGACTCAGTGTTCTGTAAACGATCACTGCAGTAAGCAACATTTACTATGGCCGGATATGGATGGGTGACCACCACGTGGACCACTTTGTGACATTTATTTACGAGCGTTTCCGTGCTTCGGAAGGCACGATAAGCCGTTGGTCCCGGTTGTCAGTAAAATGACAGTCGTTAAGCCAAGTTGAAGGCCTTACGGGCGGCTTGAAAAATTTCAACTGTGGGTCGTCACAACCTGCGCCCGGGTCGGCAGCGCGTGTGTAGCGCCTCTGGTGTTGCAAACGTCTATAGGCTACGGTTACCAACCTTCCGGTGGGCCGTAAGCTTGTCTGCCACCTAAGTAGTATAAAAAAAAAAAAAAATGTATAACTGCCTAGTTCATGAGATACAGATGGACAAACGGACTTCGAAGTCTCAGTAATAGGGTCCCGTTTGGATACGAAACCAAAGAATATACAAAAACGAATATTCCTATATGCATATATGCAAGGGTGTATAAAGGAATAAATTTCGATACTAGTTATTTAGACTAGACAAGGCTTTAGTCCTGTCCAAACTATTACCATTACCCAAACGTTTCATTTCGCATAGCTCTTGCCCGCAGCTTCAGCTGTGTAGAATTCTGTTCACGTTACACAGACTTCAATTATATCATAATTAAATAATTCGTAAATTATATTAAATCATCAGGCACTTCTGAATATTTTGCTTTTCCGTGCTTCTGAGCCGTTGGTCCCGGTTTTCAGTAACAAATATTCACAAAATCATCTTCTAGCGCTTAACATATAGGTACCATTGAACATTGTATTACTGTTTTACATTATAGCTTAAAAACAAAGTTAGGGTTGCATTGCCTGTATCGGGTTGTAAGCTGTTTATTTTCAGTTCACTGTTGGTTAAAATTCAAACTCATACTTACAACTTTCAAATTCAATACCTATCTACATCAACTACGACGTACTAGTAGTAAAGTAAGACTACCAGAATATCAACAATACGCAATACGTACATTGAAAACTGTAATTTTGGATAGGAGAATACCAATTTTTTGAGTTTTATTTTATTATAGACTCAATTAAGGTTTATACCTACTGTTATATTGTAAATTTAGGAGCATTGGCCCACTGATTTATCAGTCATTAGTATTATACTCGTATTAACATTGATTTTACTTAAATATTAATATAAATAATGTACATGTTATAAGCTCAGTCAGGGCGTCCCATACATGAGCGCATTTATAGGTGAATCTTCTGGACTTATCTATTATGTGGCATCAGGCGGACTTTGTATTGGAAAGTATGAAAACGTTACTATAACTTATATAATACACCAAAGAAATTTACCCAAACAGATGCGATATTTTTACGCTCTTGAGCGTAATTCAGCCTTGAATACTTCCTTTTTTGTTTTTTTTTTATTACCCATTTTCGTTACTACGGCAGCGAATTACGTCAGCGGGCGCGACAACGTTGTATACGGGTGTCCTCAACGAAGCCTGTTGGCTGACTGAGAGGGCGCTGTGAGGTGGCTGATAGCGGCAAAATGCACTCCCGCTCAACAAAACGTATTTTATATTCAAACAATATGAGTTTAATAAATAAATAACATCATAGGGCCCCGAGGTAACTTATTAGGGACATGGAAATAAAAAAAATAGTGTGGTACATTATATAACTACTGAATAAAATTGGTTATAGTCAAGGCGGTCACAGGTAAATTTACAGATTCGAGGCAACTTTGGGATAAATTTCTATCGAGCCGAATTTACTCAATCGTGTTTTGGAGAGCTGACAACCCTAGTCAATATACTTAATAATAATTATCAATTTAAAAAATTGTGAAATCCTTGGTAACACCATTGCAAAATTGGTTCGAAATATGTCAAAATATGTATTTTGAGTCCCACTTCACCTTAAACAGAATTCTGAGCTAGCGATAGGTACTGCGAGCGCGTTACAAATAAATAAATATTTGTGGACATTCACACAGAACATCATAAATCCCAAATTAAGCTAATCGTCATTACTGATGGAAGCCCACCGCAGAGCATAGAGTCCTGAGCCAAAGATGAAACAATCCATTTTTATGGGTTTGTTTGACCGTTATACATGTAGACTTTTTGGCGACCTGAAAAAGTCAAAGTCAGAGGAAGAACGGAGGTTTGTTATGGCGTGAATTGGGAGGCCGCTGAGTCCAACAGTGGACTACCACAAGCGATTTGATTGATATACTGATTTCTAATGGTAATTTATATGAAAATGTTCCCTTAGCCATCACTAAAGATACCCACGCCACGGGATGAACAATGAATGTACTTATCTAAAATTTGACACTACGCACACATTCTACTGCAGCAGATGTGCGACAGTTCTCATAAAAAACCCGAGTAAGTACTTACTGTTTGTCCTACAATGTGAACGAACTAAGAAGCGATGCGTTGAATAAATAATGCACTTGTCTCGTACAGAAGCGACCAGTCTGTTCCAAATTATCTTGATGGTATAACGAATGTCTTGTCAACTAATTCTGATGAACGACGGTTCTATAGCTTTTTTTTGTGCTAAGTTTATTTGGGACGACATGTCCTCAGCTAGTGTATAGCTACTTCCTGGACATGCACATCTTTATCCCACTTTTATGTTAAACAGGTTAGTGAGATAGCTGCCGCACTGCGACTGCCACACTGCGACTGCCACGCCACCAAGCGACAGTTTGAGTCGTAGCAATTTTATCTTTCTTCAGAGAGCGGCTTTAAGAACTGTCCTTCTATATAAGTCTGAATTCTTTGGTCCTCTACATTAACAAAGTATGACAGCTGTCATTTTGACATGTTCTTATTCCAAATGACTTGCGGTTTGATTGACATTCATTTGGACGTTTATTGTACAGTTAGACTGCAAATTTTAATCTGTGTACAAATTAAATGAACACTATCTTCTGACTATACAAACATTCATATACTCACACCTTTATCCCCCAAGGGATAGGCAGACTCATAGTAGGAACACGCCCACATTTTACCTTAGTTTTTTGTCCCACGTAATAGGTGGGTGAACCTATTGCCGTTTTGTGATTACAAAGAGCTTAAAATCACTCAAGCTCCAAAACATTTGCGTATCACATAATTATACAATGGTTCCGACCCGATATTTGAACCCGGGATCTCAGAAACTACATAGTTCTATCACTGAGCATCCAAGAAGATAACTAGGAATAGATATAGTGATATACAATATTCCTACGAAACGCGTGACGAAGAATCGTAGGCCGGCAAATGGAATTTATTTTACGCTTTTCAAACGGTGATGCTTTATGAACTGAATTATGGCACGTAACTACCATGAACCAATTATAAAGCGCGCCGTGGTCCATTACTGATGATGTAATGCTAACGGTCAAATACCTTAACTTACTCGAAATGTACCAATATGACGATGGTAAACTGTCGAATATTCGTAGGTAGGTAAATCATGAGACTCCTCTTCCGGACTTCGTGTAATTTTTTTTTAAGTGTCGAAATCAGACTACCCAATACCACACGGAGTTCTCAGCTGTCTTCCAAGTACCCAAAGTCGGCCAAGAACTCTAAGAGGCCCCATGCACCTACAATAATATTGACTCAATAACATGCATGTCATCAATATTTATTTCCGTCCGAGTAGGTACGTCAAAGTCAAACCTCAATAAGGGTGTTATTAGACCAATCGACCGATCGTCGATCGACGGCATCGATCGATGGTAGAATGGTTTAGTCGACGTCGATCGATAATTTCTATCACAGCAATCAATCGATCGTCGATCGACAGCATCGATCGATTGCAGAATGATTTAGTCGACGTCGATCGATAATTTCTACATACCAATCGATCGATCGATGGCAGAATGGTTTAGTCGACGTCGATAGCTTGTTTCTATCACATCAATCGGTCGATCGACGGAATCGATCGATGGCAGAATGATTTAGTCGACGCCGTCACGTCGTCAACATCGACTGATGTCATCAACCGGTCATCGATCGATTGGTTGGTCGAACAGTGTCCGTCGATCAATTAAAGCTATTACACCAGTCGATCGACATCGATCGACGTTGATCGATGCTGTCGATCGACAATCGATCGATTGGTCTAATAACACCCTAATACCCCTACGCGGTCAATTTTTTTCTTTCTTCTTTCAAAGATTTCAAACTTTTTCTGTGATTTTATTGAAATATACAGATAATTTAGAAGTAAAGGTTACAGTTACTGGACAAAAAAGTGAGGCCAGTATAGCAACTGAATCCAAAAGTTCCTTTAGTTCTATAATCTGTGATTGAAATGTCAAATTTGGTTTTGTTCCGATTTCAAGGATAGGTACAATAATTTTGGGCAAGCACTGAAATAAGACCCCTAGGTATTCAGTGCTCGCCCAAAATAATTGTAACTTACCTGTCCCATACCACGCTAATAGTACATATACATACAATAATATTGAGCAATCACCTTTATTGAGCAATATTATTGTACGTGTGTAGGGCTTGATATACTCATAACAGCCAATTTTTTCAGGTGTCTATTTCGTAAACAGTCCATTTCGCATGCTGCCTACTTCACTGCTATTAGAACTCTTTTATATTCATCAAACTCGTGACAAAAATCAATGTAGATAAGTACCTACTCTTCTTATCTCTACTATTGTACTTCTAGGTACTTACTGTACTACACAATTTGCGTACATTCTCTATCGTTATCGAAAACCGACGTCATTATGCGTATCTCGTGTGTAACAGTAACGTTCCCGAGCTGCATCTAAATTAACAAAACGTGGACAGTAAGTGTACCGGTCGATATTCAACCGGTTTTGAATGTCGCAAGTAGTAACTCATCTGTGCCTGTACTTGGCACTGTAACTGTAACTTTGGTCTTGTTGCAATATAAGAAAAAAAATAGTTTTTAAATGTGTCACACATACAAGTACTACCCGTTCGCTCTAAGTTTGCCGCTGGCGTAGAGGCGTATACCCGAATTGTTAATTAGACGAAGTAAATTGACAGTAGCTAATGTCACTTCGTTCGTCATAGAAAATAAGCAACATTGTATGAAGAAGTGACATTAGTTGCTGTCAATTTACTTCCTATTAAAAATTCGACTTTAGTATGGAGCCGAGCGGCAAAGTTAGAGCGAACGAGCAGTACAACCTCGTTTGATACAGATCACAGTTTTAAAACTTCGCAATGGGTTTTTGAACTTAGGTATCGGAAAAATCGATGTACAGTCGCGGAATGAAAAGGTTGACCATCTTAAGATCTGTTTTTGCTTGCTCAGTATGTTAACAGTATCTGTTTTATCGACCGAGAATGTGTATGACACCTTCACAAGAAAAATAGTAATGAACATAGATTTAGAATTTTTCGCTACTCTCAATAGATATACAAAGCGTGCGAGAGAGACCTCATTATCCATAGCACTTAGCTCGAGAGGAAAAGAGAAAGCAAATTGTGTACTCATATGTCAGTATTTTGAATCGCTGAGCCCGGTGGGATCCTATGGCGGCTCTATGTTATTCATAATATCCAATAATCTGTGGTGATCTTACGATTAAAATAGAAAATTTTATATTTTCAACAATAGTGTCGTGTTTAGTGTGTGAATAGGATATTACAAAACGCAATTATACGAAGAAAGACTCGTTTAACAGGTCATTTGTGACTTCGTTCATTTCATTTTTGCCGTACATATTTTGCCAAATTGGATGTGAAATTTCACTGAAAGTCCAACTCATCACGTAGATTATGCATTTATATTCATACATAACACAATATTTAATGTGTAAATGCATTTTAGGAGGATATATAAGGCAGAAATAAAAAGGGCTGTTTACAGTAAAATACTCATGGGTAGGTATCGATAAGGATGTCGATAGTTCATTATAGTGGCATTGCTACAAACAAACTTATCTGGATTTAATTTATTATAAATATGATTGATTTTTACTCGAACTGTGTTATTTAACCTTTTTTTAGGGTTTTGTGCCTATTTTAATATAAAATTTCCAAAATTTGTGAACCATTTTGAGTTGAATTTTTATAATTTTACTTCACTTAAGGTACTCCACGCCACATCGGGATGTTCGCTGTGCAAGGTGCAGATTAGTCTCTGCGTCGAATACTGTTCTCATTTTTGGGATGACTGCACGCATGACTGCGAGGTACTTACTGGACGCACTTGGCGCTATGCAGAGACGTGTTATCCGATTTGAATTATAGGTTGTCCTAAGATGACGGTAAGCCTCAAGCCGTTAGCGCAGCAAAGAACCATAGCGTTCTTGGCTGCCTTCTACCGAATGCATCACAGCGAATGTTCTGAAGAGCTCTTCAACCTGATCCCACCATCTCCTTACAGATTCCGAACAACACGTCGGGCAGAGGTGCCACTCATATATAGCGGAGAGAATCTTCGCCAGAACTGAGCGTTTCAAAAGATCGTTCCTCCGTCGAACTACGAAATCCTGGAACGAACTGCCCGCACATGTGTTTCCCTCATTTTATAATCCCGGGTTCTACAAGCGGAGCGTGAAGAGGCGCATCACAGGGCCGCCAACTTGAGGACTACTGTCAGAAGTCTTGTGTGCTGTAAGCATACCCCCATTCGCTAGATGCGCCACGGCTTTCCATTAGTTTCCATCAGTGGAGACGTCAATTTGGCGAGTTTAATATAATTTAAAAAAATCTACGATTAATATCTTTTATTGTTACTAGGGTTCAATAATAAATGAGTTTCTAGGTTTAGTATTACGATAAGAGTTGGATTTTCAGTAAAATTTCGAATTCAATTTGCAAAATATATATGTACGGCAACAATGCAATGAATGATGCCATAAATTACCTGTTAAAATCGTAAGATCACTACAGAATTTCAAATATTACGAGTTACCCCATATAATCCCATTTTTACTTTTTCATAGTCGATTACATTCAAATTAACAATTTATTCCCCAAAACAAGAAGTTGGAGATGCAACTTCTAAGCACTTTGTGTGCTTAGAAGTTTCATTTCCATTCCATCCATTTATACAGATACTTTTATCGATAACATAAGTGTGACCATTCAACAACACTATTTAACTCACACATAGAACTTTCATTTTTGGTCTCGTCTTCAGTTTGACACTGTTCATCTTGTACATTCTAAATCTATGGTAATGAATGATAACAATGACAGGAGCTGTTAAATCATATTTATAGTTTTAATCATCAATAAGCAAAGAGGATGTAATCAGTAGATTTATCTAACTTGACACAACGTAATTGCAAGATCAAACTAATAAAAAGGTTTTAGTTCACCTATACGGCCACCACGGAGCCTATACGGCCTATTGGTCAGGTGTAGCCACAACCAGCACAGCATGCCAGGGGGTCGGTGTACTACTTTCCGCGAGAATGAATGAGTGTGTGACAGAGTATGAATGTGTGAGCCCAAGACTCCTTTGGCTAAGGCTGAAGGTTGGACTTACCCGCATCTTTGTTTTGGGAGTGTATGCTCCGCAGGATGCGCGGTGGCACCGGTCTTCAAAAGACCAAAGCGAGAGGCAGGCATTTTGGGAGAGTATGAGTGATATTCTGGATAAATGTAAACGAAACGAGAGAATAGTGATGTTAGGTGATTTTAATGGTTGGGTGGGAGTGAAGCGCGATGGATACGAAAGTGTATTAGGAAAGTTTGGTGATGAACGAGTGAATGTAAATGGAGAAAGCTTGCTAGAAGTATGTTTGGAAAGGAATCTTGTGGTAACTAATACCATATTCAACCACAAGGATATCCACTTGTATACAAGAGAGGAGAGAGATCAGAGAAGCATGATTGACTTTGTGATAGTAGACGCAAGACTGAGAAAGAAAGGGCTAGACACTCGGGCGTACCGTGGCACCGGGATCGACACAGATCACTTCTTGGTAATTAGCCGGGTAAGGGGTCTGTTTCAGCGGTGGCGACATCGTGTGCATGAACCCGTTAGTGTACTAGAGCGAATAAAAGTTTAGAATTTACAAGAGTTAGGCATAAAAGAGGCATTTGTGAGTAAACTGAGTGAAAAATTTGAAAACCTAGATGAAATATGTGAGATTGAAGAATTATGGAAGCCGTTTAAGGAAGGACTTGTGGAAGTTGCGATTGAAGTGTGTGGGGTTAGCAAAAGACGACAAGGATGTATGGCAAAAGGAATGAGTGCGGAAGTTCTTAATGCGTTGACTGGCAAGAAGAAAGCATGGTTGGACTGGTTGGCTACAAAGGCCAATCAAAGAATGCAAAAGGCAACGGATGAGGATGTAAAAATGGCAAAGGATGACTATAAAAAGTATAAACGTGTTGCAAAAGAGACGATGATGAGAAAGAAAGAGAATGATAGAGAAAAATTTGATAAAAGGTTATCTGAAGACTTCCAACGGAATATTAAATTTTTTTGGAAGTCCATAAGAACAGTGAGGAGTCAGCAAACAATGTCGCCGCTCAATCACATCAGAAACCAGGATGGAAGTTTTGTAAGAGGAGAAGAATGTGTGCTAAAGAGATGGAAGGAATATTTTGAGAGTTTATTCGAAAAAGAAGATATACAAGGCGATACGCGTGTTTTAGAACTGAATGAATTTGGCGATGAAAGCGAGTTAAGTATGGGAGAAATAGTGGAAGCGTTGAATTGTATGAAAGTAGGAAAGGCTGCTGGAATAGATCGGATTTCTGTCGAAATGCTGAAAGCTGGACGTGGCGTGGTAGCTTGCCAGCTGTACCGCCTTTTTAACTTTTGTTGGCGAAGTGGCAGAGTACCAGCAGAATGGTGTAAAGCTGTCATTGTGCCGCTTTACAAAGGAAAAGGGTCGCAGCAAGAGTGCAAAAACTACCGCGGCATAAGCTTGCTCAGCATCGTTGGCAAATTGTATGCAAAAGTGTTGATAAAAAGAGTGATGAATGAAACTGAAGGAAAAATGTGGGATGTGCAAGCAGGATTTATGAAAGGAAGGGGATGTACGGATCAGGTCTTTTCCTTACGATGCGTAGCTGAGAAAGTTTTGGCTAAAAGTCAAAAGGTCTATTGCATATTCGTGGACTTGGAAAAGGCCTATGACAGAGTGGTGAGGAATGAACTGTGGTCAATATTGTCCATGTATGGAGTGAACAGCAACTTGATACGGGCACTGAGGTCTCTCTATGAGGGTTCTAGTGCTTGTGTCAGGATCAACGGGGCCTGCACGGACTTCTTTCACATTGAAAAGGGTGTGAGACAGGGCTGTGTAGCGTCTCCGTGGCTGTTTAATCTATACATGGATAGTTGTCTGAAAGAACTGCAAGAGAGTATGTATGGCTTAAAAATGAATGAACTGACCGTCAAATGCCTCCTATACGCTGATGATCAGGTGATATTAGCATCATCAGCGGAGGAATTGCAGCTGATGGTTAATAGTATGAATGAGGCTCTAAAAAGTAGAGGAATGAAAGTTAATGTAAACAAGACGAAAGTTATGGTTTTTGAAAGAGAAGAAAGTATGACGAATTGCTCAATCTTCATTGAAGGGCAAAGAGTGGAACAGGTGAAAGAATTTGTATACTTGGGTTCCAAATTTGTAAGGGATGGAAAGTGTGACCAGGATATTGAGCGAAGAGTTTTGGCAGGAAATCAAGTGAATGGGGCTATGTACACCTTTATGAGCAGTCAAAATGTGTCTGAGAAGGCCAGGTTGGCTGTACATAGGGGAGTGCTCATCCCTACACTTATGTATGGTAGTGAAAGTTGGGTATGGCAGAAGAAGCATGAAAGCAAAATTAATGCAGTGGAAATGAGAAGTCTGCGAAGTATAGCTGGAGTGACTTTAATGGACAAAAAAAGAAATAGCGTGATAAGGGAAAAATGTGGTATAACAGAAGATGTAGTGACTAAGATCGAAAAAGGGATGCTTAGATGGTTTGGACACGTGGAGAGAATGGATGAGAATAGACTGACAAAGCAGATTTATGAGGCGAGAATGAATGGGCAAACTGGTAGGGGTAAACCTCGGCGTACGCATGCCGATCAAATCAGAGACGTTCTGGAAAAAGGCAAGGTCAAGAGTACCCTTAACCGGCGAGCGTGTATGAAAACAGTTATGAAAGTAGAAGAAGCGAAAGTTGTATGTCAGGATCGTAGCAAGTGGAAAGCCATAGTCTCTGCTTACCCCGATGGGAGACAAGCGTGATTATATGTATGTATGTATGTAGTTCACCTATACAAAGTCAAGGAAAATTGGTCTTATTGTAAGTAAATTTGAACTTGAATACAGTAGTCTCGTCTGTCACACAGTTTAAAAAGGTAATAAAATGGGGGTTTTTTGTTAATTTGTTATTTTTTTTGTTATTAACAAAAAAATATTATTATTAATTTAAAAAAATTAAATTTTATTACAATTCCTTCACTAATTATTGTTTTTGTTTTTGTTTAAGTACAATAAAAATTTAAAATTAAAATAACATTTTATTACAATTCCTGCACTAATTAATTGAAAGGAACTTCGTTCCATTCGGGTGTCCCTTGACACCTCTCAAGTTTTTTTATTTATTTAAATGTAGAACTGGCGTAGACTAAGGGAATATACAGTAACTTAACTATGATCACCGCTGATCCACTTCAAAACGTAGAAACTTTGCATCAAAATGAAGGCAATACATACAGACCACCGACTACGTACCCTGGGTACGTAATCGGTGATACAGACATACATATAGCCACGCCTTTATCCCCGAAGGGGTAGGCAGAGGCATGTATACGCCCACATTTCACCTTAGGTATAGTTTTATGGCCTACATAATAGGTGTCTATTACCGTATTGCAATGTACAGGCGCAGGTAATGAAGACAATACTAGGTACAAATTAATTAGGTTACATGGGTTACAGTTTCTTTTTACTCCCCTGATGAGGACCTTCAAATTGACTGCCACGCTGAAAAGAGGAATTACTATAAAGAAAAATAATGACGCCCATAATTTCTGTATACAAGACTTTTATCTACTAAATGCATCGTCGCATGATGCTATTTTCACATAAAACTGGTATAAATTTAAAATGAACATCGTGCGACTTCAGTTCAGATATAAATGTGCATCTGTGTCAGACTACGTAGGGATACCATGATATTGACTTTTCGGAAAGATTTGTGTATTTTTATCAAAAAGAAGAACTTCGACACAATATAACGTTATTTGGCACGGTATAAAGTTTCTTATTTTACTATGACTTTGGTCTTTACGTATCCCATTCTTAGTGACACCAAGTAACAGCACCGGAGGAAGGACAGATATCCCCATTCATACTTGACGGTTAAACAAAAAAGAAACAAAATTGTCATCAAAATTGAATAGCTTTATATTTTGCTTGCTTTTTCAATTAAAATTTTTATTTATTTTGACGAGGTGTTTCTTCTTCATGCTTCTTGCTTCTGAGATCCACAATTTTTTTTTCACGAGTGGACTTTGGGATCTTCCTTTTTATATCTTAAATTAGCGTTTCTTTAACTTCAAGTAAGATTCTTACCCAAAAACTAAAAAAAAATTGAAAGTACTCTTTCTAAATAATAGAACCGTCAATAAGTTCAACAAACAAATTATATAGGTACGCACGATATTAAAATTCTCCCTTTTTCTCCGTTAAAAAGAAATTATTAGACTAAAAATTGTCACAAATTTTCAACGAAAACAAAATATGAACTTACCTACCTTTTTTTCTCTAAAATCATGGACACTCTATTAACCCGCAGGACGCGGCCGCCACAGTCGATAACCAGAGTCCAGAGACAGAAATAGTAGCCGATTACGTTCCGTTCCACTGATTTCCGTGTTTATAATATCACCTATGAATTATTGTACCTATATTGTCTACTAGATCAGGGCTTCCCAAACTTTTTTGTCCTGCGACGCCCTTGGGACTCGGCCATTTTCATACGACGCCCCAAAAACTGGAGTTTTCTAGTTTGTCACTTCTCTTTCTGTGTCTGGAAAGGTTTGTGAACCAGACAAATTGCTCAGATTACCATAAAAAATTGGCAATCACTTGATTCGTTCGCGACGCCCCGCGGACAACGCTGCGACGCCGACACCTCAGGGCCTCGCTACGCACAGTTTGGAAAGCCCTGTACTAGATGATTGTCGTCGCTTCGTCCGCGTTAAATTCTGTTCTCGTTCCCACACCCCATGGGACCAAAATTATCATAAGCCTTAGGTATGTCATTTTACAGAGTAATTTTGTGACAATGGACCATTTAAGTACTAGATCGAGTCCTCGTCATCGCGGCTTAGCAGAGGGGAATTCTCATGCAAGGAGAGTTCTATGTGTATTAAATGGTCTAAGACTGGAGCCATTAATATAAATAGAACACTTTGTAAGTTATAGAACAGGGCGGAAACTCCAGCTTGAATGTGTGCGTGTGATCAAATGTAAGCAAATTGTCCGTCAACGAGCACGTCAACTCTACTGACAGCTGTGGCGCGACAGGGAGTTGCCGATCTGTATGTAATAAATACCGTAATACTATTATAATATATTATCTTGGTTATAGTAAGAATTTACCATTTAGCTACCGAGTACCTACGTGATCTAAGAAGTTATAGGATAATAGTATTATAATAATTGATGTTAATATTCTTTACCAATGTTAATTTTATTGTTCCAGGTAATTATTCACTGCAATATCTTCGCTACGCTACCAGTTCAGCAAATACATTACTTACCATAGGTAAAAATTACCAATAACGTTAAGGAAAAATTTTAATTACCTGCCTACATACTTATAATATTTTACAAATAAGCTAAGATTTAATTTGTACAGTCTGTGCTTAGGGAATAACATCTGAACAAAGAGCAACGCGACCAGTACAAGGGGAGTAGACATAGCATGTTTGCTCTTCATATCTGTCTGTCATATGTTGCGGGGGGAAATCATATTCATATACCCCACTACAAAAGCAATCGGCTATCGCAATGGAACTTACTCAAAAAATTAAGACACTACGCTCATAATTTCAGACATGCACATTATATTCATAAATCATGTGTGTTTATGCTTATTCTTTTTGGCAGTACGCTTTGACAGAGTGGAAAGTCTTAGGGCGAGGCCGCACTTGCGGTTATCGCGGCGGTTTCTAACCTCAAAATGTCAAAACACTGACTTGATTTCATTGATTTTGACAGTTTGATGACATTTTGAGGTTAGAAACCGCCGCGATAACCGCAAGTGCGGCCTCGCCCTTATTAGTACTACCCGTTCGCTCTAACTTTGCCGCTGACGTAGAGGCGTATCCCCGAATTGTTAATTAGACGAAGTAAATTGACAGTAGCTAATGTCACTTCGTCATAGAAAATACGCAACATTGTATGAAGAAGTGACATTAGTTGCTGTCAATTTACTTCGTCTAATTAAAAATTCGACTTTAGTATGGAGCCGAGCGGCAAAGTTAGAGCGAACGAGCAGTACCGGCGCTTCCCCTCCCGATAAAAGTCATAATAGCCCATAAATCGTGTTGCTCTATGCTATGCATCTGAATGGTAATCAAGGCGAGTCCAATTCAAACAATTTAAGTGAACAAAAGCTCTGCAAGCAATACCTCGGTCTAGTGAGTGTTCTAAGACCAAAACGAATCGCGTGCCTCAATTAGAATCGGCGATAATTATAGAGCAGCGGTCGGCAACCTTTTGGCAGGAGCGGGCCACAACATAATGCTTACAGGTTACTGTAATAGTTCAAAATTTAAAACACTGCTTGCCTGTAATTGTATGTTCCCTAAAATAAGATAGCTGACAAGCTTACGGCCCCCTGCTAAAAAGTGGTTACCGAACCGGGAATTGCATTACCATTTGTTCTGTGAACTGGACTAATGGGAAAAAAATTACCAGTAGTTCTGTAAACAGAACTACTCAACAGAACAGGTGGGAGTAGACGGCCTCTACTATTTGCTTTAAAAATTTATTTATACTGTTTTGTTCATCTCTTCATCACGAGATTGCCCAGGCATGGACTGAACTATTCACGACTGAACAATTTACGACAAATGTTAGATCAAATTAGCCTACTGCAGTCCACTGCTGACGTAGGCCTCTCCCAAATTACGGCCCAACACACGATCCTGCGCCTGCCGCATCCAGTCACAACCAGCGACCTTCTCCAGTCGTTCGTCAATTATTAGATGAAGTTAGTTAAAAATGCGGTACTCAGTGACCGACTTCAATTAATCCGTAACATTTTAGTAATTATTGTCACGGGTTGTCGACCCCTGCTATCGACGACGAAAGCCATGAAAATATAAATAAATGTTCAAGATTAAACAACGTATGAGTATAACTTGAGAAGGGTGAAAGTAGAACTAATCGTTTCTAATATGACTCATGATGACAAATCTGTGCATCAATATCCTTCATGTAAACATGTGGTTTTAAGTGCGGAGCAGACGTCGCGAACATTTTAATTCGATTTACATGCCTTCTGACTTAAAATAAGCTGCTACACTTTAGCTTGTGTTATTGAATCAAGACAACTGATAGCATAGGTACTATAAACACATTAAGTCCGACCTGGAAAATAGAACCCAAAACCTCACATCATCAAAATTGAAAGATATCTCAAAGTAAGAAACCACCAATCTACGAAAATAACTATTTTTGTTGTTTGTTTGTTTGCATTGAATAGGCTCCGAAACTACTGAACCGATTTGAAAAATTCTTTCACTGTTGGGAAGCTACACTATTCCCGAATAAAATAGATTATATTTTATTCCCGTATTTCCTCGGGAACGGGAACTACGTGTGTGAAACCGCGTGACGTTCGCTAGTATAAGTTATTCAAATAAAACGACAAAGCTAAGAGAAGCATTTATACGAACAATACGTTGATTATTATGTGAATGTTTGATACGACCGTAATATAACATACATACAAACATACACACATCCTTACTAATATTATAAATGCGAAAGTCACTCTGTCTGTCTGTCTGTCTGTCTGTCTGTTACGCTTTCACGCCTAAACGGCTGGAGCGATTGAGATGAAATTTGGTATGGGGATAGTTTGAGGCCCTGGGACGGACATAGACTACTTTTTAACCGATTGCGCATAAGGAGTAATATGTTTAATTTCAATTCATGTCAATGTTACTTAGTAACTTTACTGCGTGCTGAAGAAGCTCAGTGCGTATTATAAAATATATTTTTTTCCAATTAAGTTTTTGTTTTAATACATAAAGTAAAGTAAGTAAATTTATTGGTAATAAGTATGGTACATTGTTACACAATTATGACTTAATACTAACGCAAAGAAAAAAGAATCAAACTATCTTTATCTATCACACTTAAGTCTTATTCTAATCTTTAACATAGTGTTGAACCGATTACACAAAAACATGAACCCTGCCTCTTATACTAGGCTATGCCTGTATTACAAGAGACAGTGTCGGCAAAAAAAAAAGCACAGTGTACCTACGTACATACGTAGGTGGCATTTAAGTGTGTCCGTCCGTGTTAGGCTTGAGCAATTAATCGGTCATTTTTTTTTATTGTATATGTATAAAAATTTCATAAATAATATAAAAGAGTGTGGTACATATCATGTGTGTGTGTGTGTGTGTCTCTCTCTCTCTTTCTCTATTTCTCTTTCTCTGTGTGTGTGTGAGTGTGAGTGTGTGAGTGTGAGTGTGTGTGTGTGTGTGTGTGTGTGTGTGTGTGTGAGTGAGTGTGAGTGTGTGTATGTGAGTGAGTGTGAGTGTGTGTGTGTGTGTGTGTGTGTGTGTGTGGGCGCGCGTGTGTGTGTGTTTGTGGGTGGTGGGGGGGGGGGGGTGTTCACTTCAAGTTATGAAAGTAAGAAGTGCTTCAGTTTGATAGTAATCTTGTTTAAGAAGCCATTCCGTTACCGTTGATTTAACCCTGAATGTGTTCAAATCAATAATGTTAAGTTTCTTTTGAATCTGCTTATAAATATGCGTGCTTAGGATATAAAATTGATGTTTTGCGAAAGCGGTTCTATGGCGAGTACCGAAAGGATAGTTTGTTCTTCTTCTGGGGTTGGATGGAGGGACGCTTTTATGTCTCCTAATGAGCGTTCGCAATACATAAAGTTGGCGCACTGTTAGAACAACACAATCCTTGTATAGTTGTGATGTAGGATAGCGATGGGATTTACGGGCCATAACTTTAAGTATGGTCCTCTGCGCTCTTTCAAGAGACAACATATTTGCCTTGAATGCTCCACCCCAGACAGGAATACAGTATCCAATGACTGTCTGACACAATGAATAGTAAACCATCCTGAGGGTGTCAAAATCGGCTGAACCTCTAAGTGATTTAAAAATGTGAATTAGTCTCAAGGTTCGTGCGGTAAGTAATTCAATCTGTTTGTCCCAACGCAGCCCAGAGTCAATTTGCACTCCTAAGTACCTGACATCCTCTTTCCTTGTAAGTATTGGGCAAGAGCAGTCGATGGTTCCTGCTTGTTGCGAACACGTACTCGTGTGGGTTATAATTGAGAAAGTAGATCCAGGCAATGTGTTTTGGCGAAGTGCAAAGAGAATGCAACAAGATTTGTTGACATTCATGGTTAGGAGGTTTGTATTCATCCAACGCGACACTAGAGTCATGACATGTTCAGCACTATTTTTGACGCTATCCCAGGTAGCACCCGAAACTATTATTGCAGTGTCATCTGCATAGGAAAGTAAGTTAGAATTTGGAAGTGTTATGTTACAGAGGTCATTAATATAAATTTGGAAAAGAATTGGGCCTAAAATACTACCTTGTGGAACACCGTATGACACTGTTTCCTCGTTACTGAGGAGATCATCTATCTTGACTCGTTGGGTACGATTGCGAAGGTAGCTTTTGAAAATACTGAGGGCTATTCCCCTTACTCCAACGCGTTCTAATTTAGATATAAGCAGGCTGACAGAAACTGTGTCAAATGCCTTGGAAAGATCTAGAAAGATACCCAAACATTTTGTTTTCTTGTCAAGGTTTCTAGCAATTATCTGTGTTAGCTCTAGTACTGCATCCTCGGTTGATATCCCTGTGCGGAATCCATACTGGTTATCAGAGATGATTTTATGCGTATCTAAGAAATTCTTCAGGCGATTACCTAAAACCCGCTCAAATACCTTGGAGAGTGCAGACAGAACTGATATTGGTCTATAGTTGTTGACACAGCTTCTGTCACCGCCCTTATGGATTGGGTGAATTACAGCTCTTTTTAATGAATCGGGAAATATTCCTTTACGCAGGCATGTATTTATTATAAGAGTTAATGGTGGAGCCAAAACAGAACTGCTTCGCTTGAGAACGACAGGTGAGATTCCATCCCAACCGACCGCACTGTCACTACGCAGCTGAAGAATCAGCCTCTCAACTTCAGCCTCATCGACTTCGAGTAGGGCAAGGGAGTTACAAGGTGGATGACGGGGGTCACTTTTTCCAATGGTCATGGGGGCATCTGATCTGGAAGTTCTAGGAAGAGCTTGTGACTGCAACAGGATCTGATCCGCCAGATTTTTTCCAATATTACTGAAGGTTTTACAAACCTGGTTTATTGAGTTGGTGGGATTGTCATGCGTTTGTAGGAGTTCAGTTGAACTAGTTTTTGGTTTGCGAGAGTTTGTGATGTCTTTAATTACTTTCCATAGTGATTTTGGGTTGTTTTTGGCTTTATTCAGTTCACTTTTTTCATAAGCGACTTTCAATTTGCGGAGAAGAGCGTTACAGAAGTTCCTGTAGCGGATGTACGTTATTTTTAAAATGAGATTGTCTGGAGCCTTTCTAGATCTGTTGTGTAACTTGTCACGATTTTTAATACATTTAAGTAAACCTTGTGTTATCCAAGGCATTTTTGTTCTTTGCCTACAGGACGTTACTCTCCGTGTTGTATGTTTATTTACTACAGAGGACACAGTATTAATAAAGGAATCCATCAGTGAATTGGGTTCGTAAATAGAGAAAAGTTGAGAGAAGTCTATACTTGCCAAGTCATTTGTAATTGCATCGTAATTTATGTGCGTGGAATAGGTTGTTTTACGCACGATTTCAACTTTTGCTATATTTAGAATGATTGGTTTGTGGTCCGTTATATTTGAGTCTACAACCAAGGTGGTGAAAGGTAACATTGTTTTAACAAGCGAGTGGTCCAAGCACTTTTTAATCCGAGTTGGGAAAAAGTGTGTAGAAGAGAGCCCATGTGACATATTCAGATTTAGGTACTCAAACCGCCGCTCATCTTCACCACTTGGTTGAATGTCAACATTTATGTCCCCAATCATGACAATATTTTGACAAGAAGAGAGATTGTCATAAGTATAGTTTAAGCTGTCAAGAAACATTTCAAAACTTTCCACTGTTTTATAGGATGGAGAGCGATACACGGCCACAATGGCAATTTTTAGGGTTTCGTAGCCAAATGGCAAAAACGGAACCCTTATAGATTCGTCATGTCTGTCTGTCTGTCTGTCTGTCTGTCTGTCTGTCTGTCTGTCTGTCTGTCCGTCCGTGTGTCACAGCCACTTTTCTCCGAAACTGTAAGGCCTATGATATTGAAACTTGGTAACTAGATGTATTTTGTGAACCGCATTAAGATTCTTATATAAAGTTAGAAAAAAAGCAGTAAATTTTGGGGGTCCCCATACTCAGAACTGAAACTCAAAATTTTTTTTTTCTTCAAAACCATACGAGTGGGGTATCTATAGATAGGTCTTCAAAAATGATATTGAGGTTTCTAATATAATTTTTTTCTAAACTGAATAGTTTGCGCAAGAGACACTTCCAAAGTGGAAAAATGTGTGTCCCCCCCCCTCTAACTTCCAAACTAAGAGAATGATAAATCTAAAAAGAAGATATGATGTACATTGCCATAAAAACTACCAACGAAAATTGGTTTGAACGAGATAGAGCTGGTAGTTTTTTTTTTATACGTCATAAACTGCAATTTTCAGTTAGAAAAATCACTACCACTGCGAACGTGTTAAAACATCAATCAAAGTTACAACGAACTATGAGAACTTTTATATTATGTTACTTGCTGCTACGAAACCCTTCATGGGCGAGTCCAACTCGCACTTGGCCGGTTATTTTACTGTCTATCGAACAGACCAAACAATTCCCACCGGAGTGTTATGATTTTACGCGATAACGACTTTCATGCGATAACGACTTCTACGCGGTCGAACTCGCGGGGAACAGCTATTTAATATAAATGAGTTAAAGATAAGTCTATTGTAAATATTCAATCACGCTACTTAGCCTAGGGGCTTGGCAGAGAAGGATTAAAATCTGTAGGTTGGTATACTATATGGGCAAAAGACATGCTTACGAAATAGGTTTAGTTCAATTTTTACTAGCGGATATAGGTTTATAAAAGCTTCATAATTATTATTATCACGCTACGAAGTCTAGGGGTTTGGCAGAGAACAATTGAAATCTGTATGTATATGGGAGTAAAAACTCAAAAGCGTCTAGATCTTATTTAGTAGCATACATATTATAGTCACGCCGTTATCCCCAAAGGGTTAGGCAGAGGCACAGTATACGCCCACATTTGACCTTAGAGTATTACGTCCCACGTAATAGGTGGTGAGCCTAATTGTCGTGATGAAATGAATAATTTTTTTCAAGCAACTTGACTTAACGATTGTCATTTTACTGACAACCGGGTTTCATTTCGCGTTCTCCTTCTCTACGCAATGGATCACGTAGGCATAAGGCAGGGATCGTGTGGTTTTTAGTCGATAGGAGTCCGGCACATCATCCATGTAGAACAGCCTACGGTTGGGAGCCCCTCGAAAGGCTACCCCAGGACTCCCATCAGACTTACGGCTACCCACTCTAAGGGGGGGGGGGGGGTAGTTCGGGTGCTATCCCGCGTCTTTGGTGGGTTTTTCGGGTTATAGTTATATCCCGCTTCTTAGGGGGTGGGGGGACGTAAATCCCTCGCGTTACGCTGTCGTCTAGGGCCTGCTTCTGTAAGGACGATAGTCTTAGGCGGAAATATGTCGCTGGCGCTCCCGCCACCGATTGCGGAACTCGGGTGGGAGAGTTCATTCCCGCCCCTTCGGAAATCTTGATTAAGTAAAAAAGGCTGCCAATTTTTCATGCCGCACAAGACTGTAGGTACATAGCGCAGATTCGTTATTGTTAAGGAAAATCATCATTAAATAGTATAAAGTTTCAGTCGTATGCCAACTAACCTTTGCCGAACCAGCATTTTCAGAATACTGCTCTCAACTTTTGGATAACTCCGAGCCGTGCTTAAACTCCGTCTGTACATGCAGCGATGTGATATTCACAATATAGACTGTCCTTTTTTTTTGGCTACAGTGACATAGGTACATAAATTAAATCATCTTGAACATAATACATGCATACGGTCACGCCTTAATCCCCAAAGGGGTATCTATGGCAATTATATGCTTGGCCCAAATCTAGCAAACGTTTCGTACTCGCGCTTCATCATACTACTTACCCTTTTTATTATTAAAGGGGCCAATTAATAAACACGTACGTCATATCGGCGTTGGACCCACTAAAACCATACCATCTATCAGGTCTACCTATCCATCTAGCGCAGTCCTGGGGTATCCTTTAGAGGGCTACCCGGGGCTCCCAACCGTAGGCTGTTAGGTAGGATAAGTGTGGTTTTTAGTCAGTAAGAGTCATAGTACATTAATGTGGGATTTTCCTCACGTTAAAAAAATCCATCTAGCGCATAGCTCCCCGGATAAGTTGGAGGATGTCCTAAATTTGTCCCCACATTTTGGTTACGACTTATCCTAGAGGTTCGATAGAATACAGTTCAAACTTTGCTTATAACATAATTTCCACGCGAACGAAGTCGCGGGTAACAGCTAGTACTTAATATATCATAACAACAGTTATAAAGTCCCAACGGTCTCATTGTATCACTGCGATGCCAATTGAAAGGTCATCATGCTTTCGACTTTGAACTATTGTTGTGGAGTGCCCCATCCAATTTAACTGTTTATAAGAATTGTACATATAAGCATTCGTGTACGAAGACGGAGATTTATTTTGTTAAGAGCCTACCAGACGCCAAATTGTTAAAAGCAGATAACAGATATACATTTTAGCGTGCAAGAAAGAGAGAGATGCGATCGGTTTTTGTGCGCTTTTAACGAAATAAATTAATTATAAAAAAACTACAACCAATATGAAAAAAAATGCTCTAGTGCAAATGGAAATTTTACAATTGTCTTTCTTATAAATATTTTATATTATAAAAACAACTTATAACATACGAGATCTAGCTTAAAATTTCACGAAATCGAGGTATTTTCAACACAAAAATCTATCGAGGATTTTATCAGTAATCGTGTTTCGAGCCTAGAGCGCGGCGTTTTTAGTTCATGAACGTGTGTCCCTCAGAGGGGCAAGTGCGAGTTTTTGCGTGAGCTTGTCGACATTCACGGCTCACCAATTCGTTTGGAATCGAGACCCCGCCACCTAGCTGTAAACGCGGGAACTTGTCTCGATTCCATACAAATCGGTGAAAACGCGCTCGTTCGTGAATGTCGACAGGCGCTCACCGAAACTCGCACTTGCCCCTCTGAAGTTGTCTGTGTTCAAATTTTAATTCAGCAGACCTCACGAGTCCTGAGATCTAGATCAAAGTAATAGTCTATTTGGCGTCATATGGACTCTTAAATACACATGTAGCTTGTTGAAAAACCGGCCAAGTGCAAGTCGGACTCGCGCACAGGTTTCGTACCAAAAACGGTAAAAACACGTTAAATGTATGAGAGCTAAGCTGAACATCATCATCGGTGAAAATTTCAGCTCTCCAGCTACTATGGTGCTTGAGATATAGCCTCGAGACGGACAGACAGACTAACGTTCAGAAAAGTCTCAGTAACAAGGTCCCGTTTCTAACCTTTGGGTACGGAACCCTAAAAAGAGTAGTAAATAATAGTGGCGCCACTGTTCTGTTCATATGGCAACGTCATATAAAGAACGTTATTTAATTTACAGTAAAATGTATTACGCAAAATGTAGGTAGCACTTCATTTATTAACTGACATTAGTGACGCTTTTGACAGCATTTTGACAATGTCGCCAATAGGGCTTGAATATCGGACGCTTTTTCAGTTCCGGAATTGGGTTTCGATATTCAGTATTTGAATTCCGGAATTCCGGAATTCCGGAACTCAATCAAGTTTCGTTATGTACAAAATAGTGACATGTAAAAAAAGAAACGGGAGCTGGTGCCTACGTGATTAGAGATAAACTACTTTGATTCCCAGTAAAATTACTTATTTTAACGTAACCAACTAAAAACCACACGTTTCCTAACTATTGCCTACGATTGGCCCGGGTAAGCCCTCAGAAGGATGACCCCAGGATTCCCCACAGACCTTGACTATCACTTTGGAAGGACTTTTGTAAGGACGGTGATTAACCCTCCCACCGTTCTCAGGCCCCCGATTATGGAGGCCGATAATCTTGGGCAAAGACATGGTGAATTCGGGTGGGAGCGTTCTCTCTCGATCACTTTTCGCCGCATTAACTGATCACAGAAAGACGCAGTGGTGTCCCACTTACTCTCACTGGAGATCATAGCTCGCGCAATGGTCTCCAGCGAGAGAATGTCCACGTCCAGATCTACCACGAGGAGCGGGCGCTGTTAAGCCCACACTGTGCACCCCACGAATGTGTAAAGTACTGTGTCCTCACTGCGTTCCTCGCAGTGCTGGCACTCAGGTGTGGTTTCCCGGTGTATTCGTCACAGATACTTACCGAAGCTCCTGTGCCCGGTAAGCATCTGTGACAACCGGTAGGACAGAGCACCCGCACCGTGGCTCCTCTCTAGTCATTCGCCCATGACCGGTCTGACCGCCTTGATTGTGGCGATTCGGCGATTCCCCCCTTGTGTGATGTGATGTGGCGATTCGGTTTGTTGCTCAAGTCCAGGTCTCTGGAGACGTAGGCCTATGACCCCGCTCCAGCGCCTCCTTGCACCAGAAAAGAATAAATTAGAAATATAATCAATTTATTTAAACAAGGACGCAAGTTGCCTCGCTGCCAGATCCTCGAGACATGCCGCCTTTGAGCAACGGACCTTGCAGCACCCAATCGTAACCGATGTTCCACAGAAGCGGTCCTAAGACTGATCTCTGCGGAACACCGCACGACGTATCTCGCTGACCCGGCTGGGCCTTAGCCAGCTTGGGTAAGTTATGGCCCTCTCTGAAAGATAGGCCCCGACAATTCGACGGAAGTCTCCATGATAAATAAGTGCCTCCCTAACGCAGCTCCAGGGCAAGGTGTTGAAGGCGATGCCAGTGTCTCTTGATATCGCCATCGCTTTCAACACCACCTCACGCTGCGATGTTACTTCCTCTGTCAGTCTTCTAATGCCCATGATCGCATCCACGGTGGAGCGCCCTTGACGGAAACCAAACTGGTTATCCGCCAGATCTGGCCCTACGCTAGTGAGGTGCCCGACTGTGCGCTGTGCAATGATACGCTCAAGGAGCTTGCATACCTAACGAGGTATGCAAGCTCCTTGAGCGTATAATTGTTGGGGATCGACCGATCGGGGATCGGCCGGAAATGCTCAACGGAGCAACACGATCGGCCGATCCCCGGATGGGTAGTCTGCCGACCACCTTGCCTTTTGGATCAGAACCAGTTTCCCTGTCGTCCAGACCTTGGAAATCTGGCCTTTTTCGAGGCATACACTAAAGAGCCCCATCACTCGAGGCCCGAGATCCTCAAGAGCCAGGACCCACGCTCGGCCTGGAATGCTGTAGGGTCCAGGGGCACGGTCCCTGCGGAATCTAAGCTGCAGTACAGTCGCCCCTAACTCACCTTTAGTGACTTCGGGCACGTAGTTCTCGCTGTAATCAGCGTCGGGCGCCTGAGATGGAGCCATGTGCGAAGGAATATGTTCCTCCGCCTTGATGAGAACAGGGAACCCAGGACCCTCTTCACTCTGGGTCAGTGGAGCGCCTTGGGGCAAAGTTTGCCTCTAATAATAAGGTACGGCCCCCATGAGTTACGTCAGAACTACTAGAACTATGCTGAGCGAGACCTCTGTCAAATTCTTACAGCGTCTAAATCAGTGGTGGGCAAACTTTTTTAACGGTGGGCCAAATAAATTAAGAAATATCAGTTGAGGGCCAGAATTATAGAAAACCGGCCAAGTGCGAGTCGACCTCTTGCTCAGAGAATTCCGTACAAAAAGAAATCCCATTTTTCGTATGGGAGCCCCCTTTAATTTCCACCTTTTTTCTGATTTTGGTACCTATTTGTTGTTATAGCGGCAACAAAAATACATACAGTATATACAGTAAAAAAAATGAGCACTCTAGCTATCACGGTTCTTGAGAAACAGCCTCGTGATGGACAGACGAACAAATGGATGGATGGCGAAGTCTCATGAATGGGGCCGTTTTTAACCTTCGAGTACCGAACCCTAACGATGTATTTTGTGCTGAACTTCTAATCATAAGATATAAAAAATACAGTAAACTTACACACTTGCACAAACGTTAAAATTAGATTATAACTGGTATTTGCAAGGCCCTGCCATGCCATGGTGGGCGTGTATGACGTAGGAAATTGCTTCTTATGTGCCATATTTTAAATGCAAGTTCGTGTTGTGACGAAGTAACTTTAGCAGCGCTAAGAGGTGTTCAACAGTAAGTCGGTTTGCGATTGAGTTGTTCAGCAATTTCATGGTCGAAAAGGTCGGTTCACGTCACCGTCTTCACCTATGTATATATATTGCTCTACAAAGTAGAATCTACGTAATACTTCTGGACCGTCAAAATGTAATTATGGCGAGCCATATACCAGGTGCCGAAGGACCGTCGGCGGGCCGGATTAAACACTTCCGCGGGCCGGAGCTGGCCCGCGGGCCGTACTTTGCCCATCACTGGTCTAAATGCAAAAAAAAATACAAGAACGTCCTCAATAATATTATTATTATTTAAATAGTATGTTTTCTATCAAATACCATAAATTTTATGGATTTACTTTCTTATTAGGTTTAAGAAATATCATCAAATAAAATGATTAATACCTAAGTACATAATCGAATTAATTTGTTAATACAGAAATCCTAAATTATCAACATTGTAGTAATTAAAGGTAATTAAATTGCATAAGAATCTTATAATCTACATTTTAACTTATTATAAAATTGTAACACCTGCCTTTGCACCATATTTGATGCATTAAAATAAATGAAATGAAATGAATTTTTTGTTTGTAATGAAATTTAAGAAGAAGCGAAAATATTTTTTTTTCAATATCGAATTACCGGTATTGATCTCGCCAATTCCGGAATTGAGAACGATATTAGATTTTATCGGAATTCCGGAATTATGTCAATTCCGGAATTCCGGAGTTCAAGCCCTAGTCGCCAACATGCAAAATATTAGTTCCGTTCACAAACTTTTGGCGGGGCTGAAGTGTTTCTGTTTTTAGTTCACTCACTGTAAAAATACGTTTTACGTTTGTGCGACGCTTGGGAGTACTTCAAGAAACTGGCTAGGGCTAGGGCCTACGCCCTTTCTTGAGCCTATAATCAGTTAAGCTCGCTGTGCAACACGGCTTCGCTTAGATCCTAAGACATAGGTGCTTCAGGGGGATATAAGTATGTTCTTGTTCGTAAAATTCTGCTGGAAATAAAAGGAGTGAATCGAGGTAAAGAGAAACAAATAATTATTTATAGGTAGGGTCAAGTGTTCAACAATGAAACAGTGGTACACAATAAAACATAGTAATATTACCAAAACGCGTCGTTGGCAGTTAGTGCAATATATCGCTTAAGGACACTCAATAGATACCACCGGCGTATCCCAGTTTGCGTTGGCACCGCGTGAGAAAAGACGCGTCTGCGGCTCATTTTTACTATTTTCGTCGAAAATTGCAGTATTTCTGGCTATCTTTAAAGATTTTTCATTATTTAATGGTTAGGAATATTATATTTTTTATGATTATCCTGCATTCTACATGTTTTGTAGATTATTTTGGCATATATAATTTGTTTCAAAGTTACAATTTTGTTAACATAAATTAAGAGTTAGTTAGATAAACCCTAGGTAGTCAACAATGAAACAGTTTAACAATGGACACAATGAAACACTGTTTTATTGTGTACCATCATAAGATATCTATATAAATCTAGATTTTTATTGGTTGATATTGTGTAACCTTATCTATTAAAATTTGTTTTTATTTTAAGATGGTGCGTAACAAAGCTGTAAAAAGGACGAGAGGCGTATTTCTTACCAAATGGCAAAAATTAGCAATATTTGATATTCTGTTAGCTAGGAAAATGGCTGGAATCGAATGTTTACGGTCTTATAAATCAGGGCATGCAAAACTGTCATTAAAAAAGCCTGAAGCATGCAGCATGGCACGTCGTGCCACTGCATTTAACGTAGAAACGGACTGCTCTTTCTTTAATAACTACCTACATTAAACAAAATTTGAATTAAGCACAGTTTATTTATGGTGTTTCATTGTTGAATATATGGTGTTTCATTGTGTACGCCTATATGGACACAATGACACAAATCCCATTTCTTAGTTTTTATTTCTTTGTCGATTCAAATCACTTTATTTAAAAAATCTATAAATGACATTCGATACCCAATCATATTGACTACATGCCTGTAAAATTATAGACTTCTATCAGCAAAAACATAAGATGTACGAGGTTATGAACTTTTAGTGTTTCATTGTTGAACACTTGACCCTACTGTATTTCAATAGCTTTGCGCAAAAATGTAAACAAACACATTTGATCCTATACTTCCATAGTTACCTACTAGCAATTGAATATTTACCCTGATTATAATCCTGTGTCCAGGAGTTATACAGTGTTCTTACAATCATTTCGACACCAAATAACTTCTTTATGACAGTTTATTTTTATTTAAAATACCTACTCAGGATAGTAAAAAATTCAATGATTTGTCATACTATATTTTTCTACTCATCTGTCATATAACGATTGTCAAAACATGACATGTTTACATTATTGCCAGATCGGGTAGGATTGGACTTATATCAGTTAATATATCAAAAGGCCTGCGATTGTCCATTCCAACATGGCAATGGGCTCACCACTTATTACGTGGGACATGGGGAACTTTACGGTGAAATGTGGGCGTGTGCAATGCCTCTGCCTACCCCTTCGGGGATAGAGGCGTGATTATATGTATGTCATATATCAAAAAGTGGTTGGTAGATAGGTATAGCTGTCATATTTATGTTAAATATCTGTTTAAATAATAACGACAGTGCAATACCATCTTCATTACAATTTTATGAGCTAGACGAGGTCGTAAAAAATAATCACCCGTTTGTTAACTAGCCTTGTGTGTGACTTAGGTATTATTTTCTATACTAATATTATAAAGAGGAAAGATTTGATCGTTTGTTTGCATCGAATAGGCTCCGAGACTACTGAACGGATTTGAAAAATTTTGTCACTGCTGGGAAGCTGCGCAATCCCCGTGTGACATAGGTTATATTTTATTCCCGTATTCCTACAGGAACGGGAGCTACGCAGGTGAAACCGCGTGACGTCCGCTAGTTATTTATAAATAGAAGCATAGTAGAAATTTATTAACATCATTTTTATCAAAATCAATTCAGTCATTGTGAAGATTTCCGGTATCAAGCAAATAAATAATTTGTAATTTGGGTTTTCAGTTGTTATTACAAAATTTAATCCCTATTTCCTTTCCTAACTCAACCAGCTGACAAATGCCGCGCTTGAGGTCCTGGGTTCGATACCCGGGTCGTTCCAAATATTTGTGTGATCCACAAATGTTTGTTTCGGAGTTTGGGTGTTTTCTATGTATAGTATGTATGCATTTAGAAATATATTAGTACGTGTATCAGTCATCTTGATCCCATAGCACAATCTTATATTAGCTTAATTTGGGCTAGATGATGGTGTGTAACAATGTCCACAATATTTTTTTAAAAATCTTCTCGTTACAGCTAAGCTTTTCTGTGGTAGGTATATTGTACGCAACATAAGTACCTATGTAGGTACATACAATCCTTCCCCTTATAGCATTCTATCTATTGCTGAAAACTGCATTAAAATTCGTTGAATCCTAGACACAGAATAACTAATAGTACTGACTTAGGTAGATATAGATAGTTTTTTTAACGTGACGAAATTCCTACATGGAGGCTATGCTGGACTCCTACCGACAAAAAACCACACGTATCACACCTAACAGCCAACGGTTGGAAACCCGGGTAAGCACTCGGAAGGATACCCCAGGACTCCCAACAGGGATATAGATAGGTAGTAAATTATGAGATCTAGACGAAGAGACAGGGAAAGGAAAGCTCAATCATTTGGCAAAACAGTTTATGTAAGATAACAGCTTTAAATAAGTATTTACATTAAGATTCGATACACATTAAGCAATTAAGCATATTTATTGAGACGACGTGAGGAACAGTATAATTTGTATAAGTACCTACGTTTAGTAAACATAGACTGTGCGGCGTCTAATGAATTCCAAAGTAGATTATTATTATCCGTATTTATTTTTCTAGGAAGAAGCTATCTGGTGCATCCTGTATTTGTACAGTGAAAGATAGGGCAAGAGATATCATAGGTAATTGAAATAGCGTCAGCATCATAGTCAGCATCAAATAAAAAAAAAGTCTTTTTTTCTTTTTATGACTTAGGGCGAGGCCGCACTTGCGGTTATCGCGGCGGTTTCTAACCTCAAAAGGTCAAACCTTGACTTGATTACATTGATTTTGACAGTTTGATGACATTTTGAGGTTAGAAACCGCCGCGGTAAACCGCAAGGGCGGCCCCGGGGTACCTAACGTGAGGAAAATTCAACAGGAATACTTCCCTTGCTACTTACTATGCTCTTGTTATTTAGAACCTCCAAATATCATAATTTGTTCAGTGGTTCAAGTGTAAAAGCCTAACGGACAGACAAAGTAACTTTTGCTTTTAAAGAGGGCAAAGTTTTTGAAACATTTGTTAAATAATGTGCCCGTGCACAAAAGATTTGAATTGAGTGGGAATCGAGCCCACTAACCTCTGAATCTCTAGGTAGGTAGGTACTCTAAGAAATAATTTACCATTCGTAGGTAAGTACTTACTATCTATTAGTAGGTAGGGCTATTATAAAAAGATAACATTGTTCATTCAATAATATAATTCATTAAAGATTCGATAAGCATAGACATGTTTGCCGAGACGTAGGACGCATAAATTACCTACGACAATATTATTTATATAGATATGTTTGTAAACAGTCCTGGCGTCTAAAGAATAACAAACCACTATCAGAATAAATAATACGAAGCAGCCATCTT
This sequence comes from Miltochrista miniata, assembly GCA_933228765.1. NCBI lineage: Eukaryota > Metazoa > Arthropoda > Insecta > Lepidoptera > Erebidae > Miltochrista > Miltochrista miniata. The sequence goes on from OW121769.1 coordinate 14,629,872, forward strand.
GTGTTTGAACAGCAGTGATAGATCGATCGAATGACACATGTCACTGTCAGCTACCTAAGTAAATGCTGTCAGTGTCAATTTGATAGCCATAGAGACGATAGACTGTTCTAAATTATGCAAATAATTTTATGTACGTACTAGCTGACGCCCGCAGTTCCGCCCGTGTCAAGTTTTGTTCCCGTTTCTGCTTCCCGTGGGAACTTATACCCGGGATAAAAAGCCTATGTGTTATTCCAGACTTATATCTACCCCTTTACCGAATTTCGGCCAGATCCGTTCAGCCGTTAGAGCGTGAAAGAGTAACAAACATCCACACATCCACACTCACAAACTTTCGCATTTATAATATTATTAAGATGTATGATATTCAATGGCATAAGAAGGTTTTTAAAACGATCAAAATATAACGCTTTGAAATCAATATGGCATTATTTCAGTAATATAAACATAAAATTTGCATGGAATTAATTTTTTCCTCTTGGCTTGATGAGGTAATTTGTATATATTTGCTTTGTGAAAGCAACTAAGAAACATTGGTCCAATCAAGAAATATGAAGGTCCTATTAACGTCTGTTTTACATTTTGTCTTCGTAAATATAAATGAAAGACAAATGTAGTAGGTATACCTAGGCATCCAAATTATGTAGGTACATAACATCAGTTTTTTTGTGACCTGCTGGCGAAAATTAGGTCCTAATTTACAATAACGGGAAAATCTAAACAAATTAATTTAAAAATCAATTCCAAGGTAGTTATTTCCACTAGATTTAAAAATAGATTATGGTTAGTTTTGAGTACAACCTTGTAATAATTTGAGGCCATAGACAATTAATTTTTATTGGCTATGGACACGCTTCTCTTGTTGTTTTATGGAGTTTTGGAGGCAATACAATGAGATGCGAACGCCATTCCGTCGTAATAATTTTTCTTTTTCAATAACTTCACAGTTTCTTGTTAAAAATTACAGTAAAACATACCTAATTATTTTTACAACGTACATTTACATTTTTACTATTTAAACTAAACCTAAATAAGGCCCCCATAGCATTGTGCCTAAAGGACTACTCGTAGCATCATTCCTCTTTGAATAGCAATACCTATTCGCTGAGAGAGAAAACTGCCAGCGCTTGGGTTAAACGCAGTGTGTAGCATTTATTTTCTATAGATGCAGTATTTAGGATGTGAAAGCAGCCTTATCGAGTTATCTTTTTTTAATCGGTTGTCAGTGGTGACATTTCTGCTGTCAGAATGACAGGATGTCATAAGTTCGGTGACGAAGCGTTTCGCATTTAAAGGAACGGGTTTTGTTAAGATTTTTCGTGAAAGACAGGACTTCGGAGCGAGACCTGCTTTGGGGTAGTTGGAGGTCCTTTGGCTTTTGCTCTGAGACTGTGCCGCGAATCAGTTTTTCGCTCAAGCGCGATTATTTGTTACCTCGCGTGGCCTAACGGGCTGTGATTGGGTTGCTGCATTGCATCTTGCTACATTTTACCCAGAAAACTGGTGAGTCACTTCTTCTTTTGCAAAGCGGGTCGATTGTCGTCTGTCGCGCAGCCAAGATCTTAATTTGTCGTTTCTTTCATGACAGGGTTTTTTACTACGGGGCTAGTTGCCGGATGAGATATTTGGTGCCGCACCTATAAGTTAGTGGGCTGCACGTGGTACGACAACGTGGAAGTGCGGACTACACGAGCTTCTCATGTGAGAGGTATCTGCCGTCATCACCTGGCAGTAACAACAGGCAGTCACTCTCACTCAGCTCACTCTGCAGGCCAGTAAATCCACTACTTATGTGTAGCTTAGTAGCATAAGTACCTAAGCACTGACTATACTTCTGTGTACCTGTGATATTTGTGTCTATCAGTGAATAAGCTCTCTGTGTGTCTCTGTGTATCTCTGTGTTATATAAATATATGTGTGTACACCCTACCTGACTGTTTTCGTCAGAGCCCTGGCCTACCCTTGCACGCACACTGGAATCTCTGTAGTAAGGCGCCCTGGGAAAGAGTTCTCTGCATAGCTACCTCGCGCTAGTTGGTGAGTAACACTGATCATCACTGTGTTATAAATTGGCTCCCAACGTAGTGGCAAATCTCTGGGTCTACTCTGCGGTAGCCTCAGTCTAGTGTGTGTGCATAGGTGGTTACCTCTGGCGAAACCATCCTGGTGAATCGTCCGAGACGCTCCAGGACGTTAATTGGTGGTGCTAACAGCTAAGCACAAAATTATCCCTTTCGTCTTCTTCCAGCTACCTACATCTTTGGCTGGAAAAGATACTAAATTCTAAATTCAAAAATTTAAAATAGCTGTGATTTTGGAAAATCTTTTTGATTTTATTTGGCATACCCACTTTTTTTTCTTATTGTGTTTTATGTTCCTTTTTTTTTTATGGTGCACACATGTATTTATCATTAGTGTATTATTGTATATTATTCTATAGCTTTACCTTGTAGGGTAAACTTGGTAAACTTCTCACTGTGTAAACTTAGTGAATTTCTCTGTGTAACTTAAAACTTTTTTTATAAGGTGTGTACATACCTTGTAATTTTGAATGTTAACCTGAACAGTGTTATCAGAAAATTTAGAAACTTTTCTCTCTTAGCCTTAATCTTTGTTAAATTCTAAAAGTTCAATTTGAAACATAATTACCTAACTTAGTACACTTTGTTGTAACTCAATTTACATTTTTACTTTGTAATTGATCCCTATCTGTGCCATTTTATCTTTATAATTGTTGTAAGTAAATTTTTACATAATGGCACAGATGAAAAAATATATAAATTATTTAAGAAAGGATGAACTTGCTAACGAGCTGTCCCACATGGGTATTTCAGTGGAACCGGAAACGACAGTGTCTGGCCTTCGGAGTGAGCTAAGAACGGCACACCGACTCGTCCGTCGAGGTAGCATCAAAGCGAGTGCTCCGGTACCCGCTGATGCATCGGCTGAGCTCTCGACCTGCCTTCCGAAGGTCTCCGAGTTGGAGGAGGCTCTTCAGTCAGGTGAGTTTTTGGCCAATAATAATTCTCGTCTTAGGGTGTCCATCAGGGCCAACTACTTATTGAGTAGGTTAGCTCGTTGTGGTCTGGATTGCCCCGACCTGGTGGATATTCGTGGTAGGCTAGTGAAGATCATCGCTAGGGCTGAACCCAGTAGTGATTCTGAATCCGAAGGTTCGGATGATGATGGTGATGATCCTTCGGGTCGTGACCAGGTGGAATATACTTCACCAGTAGTGAGAGAGGACCGCTCGGTGCGAGCTAGTTCAAGTAGGAATAGTTCTACATGTAACATAGTGTATAAAGAACGTCCCCTTAACTTATGTTCATTTAACTTAAAATATGATGGTTCTACTTGTGTACGTGTGTTTTTAGAGAGATTAGAGGAACTTAGATGTGCTCGGGAGGTTACTAAGCCTAGACTCCTTATGGCTTTCTCCGACCTGTTGGATGGACCGGCTTTGTCTTGGTTCCGTACAAACAAAGCTAACTTCATCTCATATGAGGATCTTATTAGTGAGCTTAGAGATACCTTCGATATTCCTGATTATGATTACCGCCTCAGGAACGAGATAAGACAGCGTACACAAGCCCGCTCTGAGTCCTTGGTTAACTATATATGTACAATGCAAGCCATGTTCTCAAGGTTGTCATGTAAGATGCCCAGTGAGGAACAGCTGGACATTCTCATGCACAACATTAGACCTGACTACATGAAGGAACTGGCCTTGCATGATGTCAACTCTGTAGATGACTTGAGACGTTTGGGTAAGCGCTTGGAGCTTGCGCGTACTAGGGCAGACGCTTTCCATGAGCCTGCTCTTGACAAGTTTGAGATTACATCTGACTTACACCAGCTTAAGAACAAAGGTGTACAAAAGCCCGCTAAGCAGGTGTCTGCAGTGGAGACGCCGGTTACCCCCCACGATCGCAAATGCTTTCGTTGCGGCGGGGGCGGTCACACTGCATACAGCTGCACACAGTCAAGGGAGCTGGTGTGTTTCCGGTGTGGTCTCAAAGGAGTCAAGACCCCAGACTGCTCACACTGTACTAGCAAGTCAAAAAACGCGTAAGCCAGGGCCTTATTAGGAACTCTGTGCATTACTCTGTATCTGAGTCTATTTCTGATAAGGTCCTGTTTCCTAAACGGGATAGTGACATTAGACCGTATCTAGTTGTTAAGGTTTTAAATTTAAATGTCTTAGGCCTTCTAGATTCCGGTGCCTCCTGCTCTATACTAGGTAAGGGAGCGCACCGCATCTTCTTGGAACTGGGTTTTGATCTTGTGAGTATCAATCCTACTTTTCGTATTACAACTGCAGACAGCACTCACTTGCAATGTCTGGGTTGTATCTCTTTGCCAATTGAGTACAATTCGGTTATCCGAGTTGTCAAGTTCTATGTTGTCCCAGGTATAACCACCTCCATGATATTTGGAGTGGATTTCTGGCAACAATTTAAGTTAAGTGATAAGTTAATTTTACAAAATATTAGTCTTGATAGCTTTAGTGATAATAATCCTATCGAGTCTGTGTCCCTTAACGGTGGCCTCGAGGATTACGACAACTTGACAACTAAACAAAGGTGTGTAATCAACGAGGTCATTGAAAAATTCGACTCGTTGAACACTGATAAGGTGGGTTTAGGTCGGACCTCACTTGTGCACCATGTCATTGACACTGGTGACAGCAAGCCGATCAAGCAGCGTTATTATCCGCTCTCTCCCCTTAAGCAGAAGGCCCTGGAAGCCGAGCTGGACCGAATGCTGGAGATGGGAGTAGTGTCCCCGTCTCAGTCCGCCTGGAACTCTCCAGTGGTCATGGTGGAGAAGGCGAACGGCGACCTCAGATTGTGCTTGGACTCTCGCAAGCTGAACTCTGTGTCTAAGAGTGACGCCTACCCCTTACCCTATATCAATCAAATCTTAGACCATCTTAATAATGCTAAGTATTTAACCTCTGTAGATCTGAGTGCGGCCTACTGGCAGATTCCATTCGACTCACTCCAGTCTGCTGAGAAGACTGCTTTTACGGTTCCCCGGAGAGGATTGTTCCATTACAATTCCATGTGCTTCGGTCTTGTCGGTGCCAGTGCCACGATGCAACGCCTCATGGACCGTCTGTTTGGTCCCGAGTTCGACAACAAGGTATTTGCGTTTCAGGATGACATAGTCTGTGTATCCAGCACCTTTGAGGAGCATGTAGAGCTCTTACATAGAGTCTATCAGCAACTCAAGGATGCTGGCCTAACTATTAATATGAAAAAATCCCACTTTTGTCGGAGTGAACTCAAATACCTGGGGTATTATGTGGACAAACATGGCTTACGGACAGACCCGGGTAAAGTTGAGGTTATCCTCAACTATCCCACCCCTTCTAACCCTAAGGAGGTTAAGAGATTTCTGGGAATGGCCGGCTGGTATCGTCGCTTTGTTAACAACTTCTCGAAGATTAGTAAACCTCTGTGCAAACTCACTTCTACGAACCTTAAGTTCGAATGGACCCCTGAGGCTGAACAGTCCTTTAACCTGCTAAAGTCAGCCTTGGTTTCTGCCCCTATATTAAAAATGCCTAACTTTGAGATGCCCTTCCGCATTCTTAGTGACGCGTCAGCTTACTCAGTTGCTGCTGTACTGACACAAACTCACGATGGTGTTGAGCACCCTATCGCCTACTGTAGCCGTTCTCTCAACAAGAACGAGGTGAACTACAGCACAACTGAGCGAGAACTTCTGGCCGTGATTTTCGCTTTGGAACAATTTCGACAGTACGTCGAAGGCCAAAAATGTACGGTCGTCACGGATCATTCATCTCTTCTGTGGTTCCATAAGCTAAAAAATCCCACGGGTCGTCTAGCACGTTGGAGCATGAGGCTCAGTCAATTCGATTTTGACATAGAGCATCGAAAAGGTAAAGACCACGTTGTACCTGATGCTCTGTCTCGTATCAAAATTGATTCCCTCGATGCAGTACCCACTAAAGACCCGTGGTATGACCACACCATGAATAGTGTTCGGAAGAACCCTAGGAAGTCACCAAATTATGACATTCGTGACAACCTTCTATATAGGTTAACTAAAAATAAATATTCTTTGACTTCAGACTTTGACTGGAAGCTGGTGGTACCTCAGGAGGATCGCTTGCCCCTGCTCTCTAAGTACCACGATGACACACTTAGTGCCCATGGTGGCGTTTGGAAGACGCATAAAAGGTTAGCCCTAAATTATTACTGGCCCAAGATGTACGAGGACGTCAAAGAATATGTTGGGAATTGCGAAACATGCAAGCAGTACAAACCCGTAAATACGTCTCGTCCCGGCCTAATGGGTAGCCCGAAGCGGGTTTCGAAGCCATTCGAAGCTATCTCTGTCGATCTGCTTGGTCCCTTTCCCACTTCGAGCAATAGAAACGTACACCTGATCGTGGTCTCCGACTACTTTAGCAAATACGTCATGTTGTGCCCTGTTCGGGTTGCCACAGGCGCTGTAGTCGCGAGGTTCATAGAGAAGAGTGTGTTTCTCGTGCACGGAGTCTGCAAGACTATTTACATGGATAATGGCCCTCAGTTTGTGAGTAAACCATTTAAAGATATGTTAGCTAAATACAATGTACCTAATATATATTATAACCCTAGGTATCATGCCCAAACTAATCAGGCGGAACGAGCTATTCGTAATGTTGTTCAAGCGATCTCATGCTATGTGAAGTCACAACACAAGTCATGTGATTCGTTCTTGGTTGAGATACAGTGCGCTTTAAACACTGCAGTTAACGAAGCAACTCGTTTCACCCCTTACTTCTTGGTACATGGTAGGGAATTTATTGGGGATGGAGTGTTATACAGGCAGACAGATATCGCGTGCCATCCTACTTCAGTCTCTGTAGACGATCCATCAGCCTTCGGTGTCAAGCTGAGAGAAATACAACGCATTTACGACCAGGTGAGGAAACATTTGAACGTTGCCCACCAGCGTAATGAAAAGTATTACAACCTCAGAAAAAGGCATGTAGAGCTGAAAGTGGGACAGATAGTTTACAAACGCACGTTCTACCTGTCCAACAAGGCCAAGAATTTTACTGCTAAGCTAGCTCCTAAGTTCCTTAAATGTGTGGTGACTGCTAAACGATCCCCTTTAGTATATAGGCTGTCAGATCTGGACGGTAAGGATCTTGGGGAGTACCATATCAAGGACATCCTGAAGTATCAGGAGGAGCAGTCTCCAATACCTAACGTAACTACATAGCACTGTTTCTCTAGTTTATTAAACCAGTGCTATGTGATCATTATGTAAGACTATTTTAATCTTTTGTTTGTATTTCTATATGTGTACGTGACTTTAAATTGTCACGTTGTAGTTTCTTCTATGCACCGCACCGAGCGTTTTTCTCTCATTCGCTTCTTAGTACTCTACATTATCCTGAGAGCTTGGGTAGTGTTAGGGTATCGGCAGTGAGTAAAGGGAGCATTCGTTTTCTATGAAGGGCATTAGACTCTAGTTACTTAGCCTAACCGGTACACGAGTCAGTGTCTAGTTAGGTACATAGGAGGATCTTTCTTTGGTATTGTAATGGTCGTAGTCAGCTGGTGTTTGAAGGACCTAGCTGGTTGTCTTTGTTTATTAGTCAGTACTTTTCTGTTTTCTTTATTGTGTATTTCCAGCGTGTCATATCCGCAGGAAATACTATTAAAGGGGGGGTGGTTGTAGCATTTATTTTCTATAGATGCAGTATTTAGGATGTGAAAGCAGCCTTATCGAGTTATCTTTTTTTAATCGGTTGTCAGTGGTGACATTTCTGCTGTCAGAATGACAGGATGTCATAAGTTCGGTGACGAAGCGTTTCGCATTTAAAGGAACGGGTTTTGTTAAGATTTTTCGTGAAAGACAGGACTTCGGAGCGAGACCTGCTTTGGGGTAGTTGGAGGTCCTTTGGCTTTTGCTCTGAGACTGTGCCGCGAATCAGTTTTTCGCTCAAGCGCGATTATTTGTTACCTCGCGTGGCCTAACGGGCTGTGATTGGGTTGCTGCATTGCATCTTGCTACATTTTACCCAGAAAACTGGTGAGTCACTTCTTCTTTTGCAAAGCGGGTCGATTGTCGTCTGTCGCGCAGCCAAGATCTTAATTTGTCGTTTCTTTCATGACAGGGTTTTTTACTACGGGGCTAGTTGCCGGATGAGATATTTGGTGCCGCACCTATAAGTTAGTGGGCTGCACGTGGTACGACAACGTGGAAGTGCGGACTACACGAGCTTCTCATGTGAGAGGTATCTGCCGTCATCACCTGGCAGTAACAACAGGCAGTCACTCTCACTCAGCTCACTCTGCAGGCCAGTAAATCCACTACTTATGTGTAGCTTAGTAGCATAAGTACCTAAGCACTGACTATACTTCTGTGTACCTGTGATATTTGTGTCTATCAGTGAATAAGCTCTCTGTGTGTCTCTGTGTATCTCTGTGTTATATAAATGGGTCATACACATATAGGTGTTCGGATAAAATAACTTAAAAATTTACGACAGTAAGTGAAACCCGTTATTTTTAAGTTAAATTATTGTTACTTTTTTATTTACTCATAATATTCGAAACTATGAAATGATATTTCTTTATTAAAAAAAAAAACAAAATGTTTAAAAGTCTCGTCGTGTGGACTGTTCAGATTCGGGGTATGAGTGTTTGGATATATGTAGTTAATTATTTTGTTACGTATTTATCAAAAAATCATTATCTCTTTTACGTGATATATACTGAATATTATTTTTATTACATAATTGTTAATAATTGTACAAGATTTCTTTTTTTATTTTCAATAAACATGCTGTTATACAGATTAAGGTCTTTTTGGTGGACCTAAAAATCAACCTAATTTTAATTTCTACTAAAGCTACCATGTATCGAATATATTTTAAATTTACAACACTGGATTGCGGCCATTTGTTGGAGTCCTTATTAGCACAGCTACGTGCCATTTTCTAATTAACGAAGTTTTAAAATAAAATTAAGAGATTTTGTCAAAGTTCAGTGCGTCTTTTCTGTTTGGGTTGTAATTTGGTAAGTAAGTATTTAATATTTTAGTAAATATTCCGCCGATATGCCTTTTGAGGAGTATTTTCAAAAATTTCTTTTGTTGTATTACTAACCTTAAAAATAAAATGGCTGCTTTGATTTTTGTTGGAAATATCTCTTCTGTGGACATCTTTCCTGTGGAAATAAATGTCCACAGGAAAGATGTATGTCAACAAAAAATAACATTTTAATGGTTTTCCATGCTAACAAAGCTACAATGTGGGTCAAACAAACGAGCAGGCTGTGATAGCATGATTTAACATACATACATACATACATACATACATACATACATACATACATTCTTACATATGGTCACGCCTTTATCCCCCAAAGGGGTAGGTAGAGGTATATTATATGCCTACATTTCACCTTTTTAGAATTTGTCCCACGTAATAGCTGGTGAGCCCTATTGCCGTGTTGAGATGGACAGGCGCAGGTTGAGACTGACTGTTGACATTTTTCAAGCCACTTAAAAAGCCCTTCTACTTGGCTTAACGACTGCCATTTTACTGGCAACCGGGACCAACGGCTTAACGTGCCTTTCGAACCACAAAACGCGCAAATAAATGTCAAAAAGTGGTCACATGGATGGTCACCCATCCAAGGACTGACCACAGTAAAAGTTGCTTACTGCAGTGATCGTTTACAGACCACTGATAGCTTCTGCACGCTCACGAGCACATGATTAAAATACTGCATTATTGGTATCGGCACCCGAAAAACGAGCTTGATCTATTTTATGCCAAATGTGGGGTGCTTAGCATGGCTGGGTTTGTTTCAGGTACAATGCCTCGATCAAGTCGGTCTAGAACCCAATTAACTGACGAAGAGAAGAAAATTCGTCGTCGTGAACAGAAAAAACTCAGTATGCAAAGAGCCAGAGCTAAATTAGATGCTACTGCCATAGAAGAAAGACGTAGAAAAGAACGCGAAAGATATCATCTAAGGAAACAAAATGGGTTATTGAAGACAATTAAAGATTTTACACCCAGACAGCAGCGACATATGCGAAAAATGTGGCGTGAAAAAGCCAAGCTAAGACGTGAAAGAGATCGACTAAGAAAACGAACAGAAGAAATAGTACGCGTGAATACACCGATTTCTTCTCCCAGTTCTTTTCGCTCATCACAGTCACGTGTAGAGGTGGGTAAAGCAATACGATTACGAAATCGCCGCATATTGAAGGCTCAAAATGAGTTTTTAATAGAAAGATTAAATCTTTTAGAACGGAAACTCTCTAAATATAGGATGCGACTAATGAGATTAAAAAAGGGTAAAGGACAGGAGATTATCATAAATATGGACTTAAGAAAAAGGATACATGAATTTTTAATCAATGACGAAAATAGCAGACTAACGGCTGGTAAAAAAGAAACGATCACGCGCAGAAAAGTCAAAAAGCAAATACGTCTTTTAAATGATACACTGTTAAACCTTCACAAACAATTTAACAATATGACTGGTTTGAATATCTCATACGAAACATTCCGCCGACATCGTCCATTCTGGGTAATATTCCCTAAAGCTGCTTCAAGAAATACGTGCCTGTGTTCCCTTCATTCTAATAATGATTTTATTGTCCAAGCCTTACACCAAGCTAAGATATTAAAACATTCTTCTGCCACCGATCTCGCAAAATCTCTTTGCTGTAATAATGCTTTTAGTGTTTCTTGCTTGGAACGAAAATGTTCACAATGTTCTGAGATAGTTCCAAAGTACACTTTGATAAATGGCAATGATACAATAATTTACCAAAGATGGGTAACTAAGAATTTTCCTGTCATAATTAAAGGTAATGAGAAGATTTGCAAGAAAACTGTCAAAGAAAGCGTAAAGACATCGCGTCAATTGCTTGTTAATATTTTAAATAAAAACCTACCTTTATTCATGCAGCATCTTGCCAATATTACTAATCAGTATAACGCTATAAAACTCATGAAACAAAATCTTTCGCCGTCTGAGGGGTTACTACATATAGACTTTTCAGAAAACTATTCTTGCAAGTACGGATCTGAAGTTCAATCAACCCATTTTGGAGGATCGAAATCGCAACTATCATTACACACGTGCGTCTACTATTCTGCTAATTCAGAACCGCCACAAAACGTTTTAAAAACTACGTCTTTCTGTTCGGTTTCTGAAAATTTGAGACACGATCCCGTTCTTATTTGCGCACATCTAAAACCTATAATTGAAAAAATTAAAATTATCTCGCCTCGTTTGAAGGAATTACATATACTAAGCGATGGGCCTACAACGCAATATCGGAACAAGACAATGTTCCATTTAATTGTAAATTATGTGAGTAAAATTACCAATGCAGAGAGGATCGTGTGGCATTATAGTGAAGCTGGTCACGGTAAGGGGGCACCTGATGGTGTTGGTGGCTGCGTAAAACGTACGTGTGACAATAATGTTGCCCATGGAAGAGATGTCTCAAATATGGACAGTTTTGTCAGTTGTTTGAAGGACAATTGTAAAGGCATCGAAATTGTTTCTGTTGATGATACCCATGTTCCTGAAATACAGAGAATAGCGGATGCGAATAAATGTCGTCCATTTAAAGGTACCTTTCAAATTCACCAAGTTGTATGGAACGCTACTGAACCTTATTTACTTCACGCCAGGAGATTAAGCTGTATTTCATGCGCCACTCACGTTCATTGTCCTCATTTTGAAATAGGTCAAATTCATATTGAATGTGTCTCAGATCCTGTAGAAGATTCATCAGCAGCTTCTTCGAGACCTTCGTCATGTATTTCTATGTCACCATCTTCTCATAGCACAGCATCTGTATCCACTATCACTGGGCCAAGAACTCTTTCGCCTTTATTGTTAACACCTTCTTCAGAACTTTTAGACAATGTAACTAGTCAACCAAGTACTCCGCGAAAGAGGATTCTCTGTGAGAATAACTATTCTGATGACTCAGTAACACCACCTAAAAAACCTAAAGTACGACCTTCGTTCTTTGATAGTGACGATAGTGATGAAAACATTTTTTGAAAGCATATTTGTTTGTTAATTTTTGATTAGTTTGACGTTTTATTGATAAAGATAAGAGGCTAAAATGAATAAAAATCAAAATATTTGGAATAATTTCAATATTTGCACCCTTGAAAAAATTACATTTTATAATGAATCAAAGAAAAAGTAAGATTTTTTGTTCGTGGGTTTTTTTTTTTCAAATTAAATATAATTGGCTAATTACCTTTTGTTAATTATTACGAGTAATGGCAAGTACATGTCAAAGTCAGAGTGATTAACTTCTCTTCTGTGGAAAGGGGTCTTTTCTGTGGACCTATAATAATAATAAAGTTAAATAACTTGCTGAATTATGAATAACGATCTGGTTTTTGATTAATTTCTAATCACTTGAAAGATTACCTAATAAATGAGACTGATTTGAAAAAAAATAAACGTCTTTTTATTTTGTATATTTTCATAACCCGTTTTGTGTATGACCCAAATATATGTGTGTACACCCTACCTGACTGTTTTCGTCAGAGCCCTGGCCTACCCTTGCACGCACACTGGAATCTCTGTAGTAAGGCGCCCTGGGAAAGAGTTCTCTGCATAGCTACCTCGCGCTAGTTGGTGAGTAACACTGATCATCACTGTGTTATAAGTGTTACATTATCTTTGGTTTAGGTCACTAGTCGACTCAACTAGGCGTTTTTTCAGACCTAGGGTCTCGCTCGACACCGACTGGAAGAAAACTATAAGATGAGTCGAGACCCTTTTACTTTCTCATTCATTATCTTTCTATAATTATTTTTTTAAATATTCTATACTATCTATTCTAATATTATAAAGAGGAAGGATTTGTTTTTTTGTTTGTAACGAATAGACCGATTTGAAAAATTCTTTCACTAAGTATTGGGAAGCTACACTCTTTGCGGTGAACATAGGCTATATTTTATTCCCATATTCCCACGGGAACGTGAACTACGCGGGTGAAACCGCGTAACGTCCGCTAATTTTCATTAGGAAGATAGAACTGAACTGACAGACGTCAACTGTCACATAAAATGACGCCACTTTTTTTTAGTAAAGAAATCTAAGCATTGAACAAGATGGAAGGCAACATATTGCATTAGTTATAACCACTAGGTTGTTTGTATCTAGATCTCTTATGCATGGATGCGCCCGCGCCGGTATTTCGCAAGGCACACTCATGTACAGTTATACGAAGTGGGCGAATGCGTGTAGCTATTATAATATATTAAACGTGTTTGTAGTAAATTAGCCGTAAGAAGTCAAGGTCTGCTGTTTTGAAATTTTATACTTACATATTAATTGTATGACTGTTATTATGTTGTGGGTGTTTGGATGTTAATGTGTTGTATTTGAACGATGCAATCGATTGCCCATGTAAAGTTATAGGTGGTATGGTAGGAGTATGATCTGTTTGGCAAAAAGATGTAATGATGTCTTAATTAAAGTATAATACCTATTATGAGCGGGACAGCGGGTTTTGTTATTTTGTAACTATCCGCCAATCCGCAAATCCAGGAGTGCTGCTCCTAAACTAGAGATGAAACGGATATCCGGTTACTATCCGGTATCAGGCCTTGTTTTCACTATCCGGCCGGATACCGGATAAGGAAGGAGTATCCGGCCGGATACCGGATATCAAATAAATACACTTGAAAGCAAACAACAACATACGATTTTCACTTTTTTCTTAACCTCATATAATGTTATTTTTATGGCGGCTGTACACACTCGTCGAGACACCCCGAGACAGGCCGAGTGCGAGTGTGTACAGGGCGCACTCGTCTCGTCTCGCTCTTGTCTCGCTCTCTCGTTCTCGTCTCGGCCGCTCTCGGTGGCGTGTCGGTTTTTGCGCCCCAGTCAAAGGGTCTCGTTGGCTCTCGCGGGGTAAATGAGAGCGAGCATGTACACACTCGTTCATTTACATAAATGATCTCCCTCACCTTATAAGAGACGATCACGAGGTAGTTTTGTTTGCTGATGACACATCTTTAATATTTAAAGTTGAACGTGGACAACGCGATCTTGACGAAGTAAACAATGCCCTCTCTAGGGTAGTCCACTGGTTTAACGCTAATAATTTATTGTTAAACGAAACTAAAACAAAATGTATTAGATTCACCTTGCCAAATGTTAGGCTCGTTAACACCAGTATTAGGATTAGGGATGATCAAGTAGAATTGGTCGATGAAACTGTCTTTCTGGGCATAAAGTTAGACTCCAACTTGCAGTGGGGGCCTCATATCGAGAAAGTCTCGGGCAGACTGAGCTCTGCAGCCTATGCCGTTAAAAAGATCCGACAACTGACAGACATTAGAACAGCGCGTCTTGTCTACTTTAGCTATTTCCACAGTGTCATGACCTATGGCATACTATTATGGGGTAACGCTGCCGACATCGAATGTATCTTTGTGTTGCAAAAAAGGGCTGTCCGGGCTATCTATGGTATGGGGTTTCGGGAGTCATTAAGAGAAAAGTTTAAGGATATCAACATCCTTACTGTGTATTCACAGTACATATATGAAAACTTATTATATACTCATAAAAATAACAGTAAATTTATTAAAAATAGTGATATCCTTATGGATATCACTATTTTTAATAAATTTACTTATTTCTTAAGTTTAGGTTATCCTAAACTTAAGAAATAAGAATAAATTGGCTGTACCTAGATTTAGGCTTAATAAAATAAGCAATTCTTTTGCGGGCAATTGTATTCGAATGTACAATACATTGCCGACAGCCATAACAGGTTTGTCAGTTAATAAATTTAAAAAACTAGTAAAACTTAAATTGTGCCAGAAAGCTTATTATAGCATTAAAGACTTTCTAGAAGACAAGACTGCCTGGCAGTGACACGAATTGCTCCTTTCTACATTTAAAAAAAAAACTGTATTAGATACTAAGATGAATAAGAGGGACCGGACTGAGTTTCTTGGGGTGTTCTTCTCAGTCTGTAGCATTTCCGAACCCCCGGTAGAGTCACAAAAATTTTGACAAACCTAAATAATTTTTTAAAAATTTCAAAGGGAATAAATTTAATTTTATTTTATTTATTTTATTTTATTTTTTATTTTTAGTTGCCCGCAGAAAGTTTTAATGAACAGACGTATTTCACTAAATGGTCTAAAGAACTCGAATCGAAATCGTTTTTAGACTGCTGTCAGATAGAAGCCGTTTTATGGAATTCGAAGGATGTGAAAGACAAGGATAATCAATATGTTCATGATGCTTGGGTGCGAATTTTTGCCTCTATTCAGTCTGGAGCTGCAGCGGAATCTGTTTATAATCGTTTTTAAATTTAATAAACATTTTATTATAATAATAGCTCGCGGTACAAAAACAAACAGCAGCAGCAATTTCTACGTCCATTGTCGCGGGAGTCCTATGAGACTCTGAGCTTACGAGTGTGTACAGGCATGCTCTCGTCGAGAGCCTTCTCGGCCGAGGCTCTCGACGAGTGTGTACAGCCGCCATTAAACGTTTTTTTTTGATGTGAGGGAAAATCCTCGTAGGATGCTATGCCGGACTCTTACCGACTAAAAACCCTCACGTAACGCCCAACAGCCCATGGTTGAGAGCCCGGGTAAGCCCTCAGGAAGGATGTCCCGTGACTCCCAACAGACCTACGGCCGCCAATGCCGCCTCGCCCAGGGGGTGGTTCAGGTGCAATCCCGCGTCTATGGGGGGTTTCGGGTGTGACCCCGCTTTTAAGGGGGGGCGTGCGTGAGTTGCTCACGTCACGCTGCCGTCATGGGCCTGCTTCTGTAAGGACGGTGAGCGGCCCTCTCACCGTCCTCAGACCCCCGGTCATGGAGGCCGATAGTCCTCGGCGAAGACACGTTGGCGGCGCCCAGGCCGCCAACTGCGGAACTCGGGTGGGAGAGTTCTCTCCCGCACCCGGCCCGCCGCCTCCTTCGCGAGCATGTCCTACTCGCAGAAAGAGGCGGCGCAGTCCCACTTACTCCCGCTGGAGAGCATGGCTCGCACCATGGCCTCGAGCGAGAGAGTGTCCACGCCCAGACCCACTACGAGGACCTGGCGCTGTTGTGCCCACGCCGTGCACTCCACCAGCGTGTGGAGCGCCGTGTCATCGCTGCGGTCCTCGCAGTGCTGACACTCGGCCGTGGTTTCCCGGTGTTTTCGCCACAGATACCTACCGAAGCTACCGTGCCCGGCAAGCATCTGTGTCAACCGGTAGGAGAGAGCACCGTGTCTTCTCTCCAGCCACTCGTCCATGACCGGTCTAACGGCCGCGATTGTGGCGAATCCCCCCTTTGGTTGCTCAAGTCGCACCTTCCATGTCTCCACGGTTTCCTGGTGGAGCAGGGTCCGCTGGGCCTCGATTTCTCGAGACGCAGGCCTTTGGCCCCGCTCCAGCGCCTCCTTGCGCCATCTGAACAGTGACGCAAGGGCTCTCGCTTCCAGGTCCCATGGAGGGGTCCCGGCTAGGAGACATGCCTTATCACCCTGACGGCCATCACTCTCTGCGGGCTCAGCAGTCTAGCCTCATTGCTGGCCGTCAGGGTCTCCGCCCATACGGGAGCCCCGTACAGGGCCATGCTTCGCACGATCCCCAGGTACAGCCGGTATACCGTCACAATACCAGAAATTATAATGCCTTTACTCAAAATATCGTAGCCCAAAATACCCGAAATCGAAATATCAATATTCAAAAGGCAAATATTTATAATATAAGTAAATAATTTAAAATGCCTTACGGCCGAATAACCAAAACCCAAAAAATAAATTTATCAAATACCTTATCCTAAAATGTTCAAACACAAAATACCTTTTTTTACATGATTTAAATCCTACATGGATGCCATATAATGGGTGTCCCAGTAAGAGTGCACTTTTTCATTTTAATAAAAAAAACATATTTTTTTGACAAAGTTGTAATTTTTTTATTGAATTGTCAAAAAGACATGTTCCGATTAAGTATGGAACAAAATAATCGTCAAATGGCCTCCACGGCTCTGATGGCAGGCCATTACTCTATTCATGAAAATTTTCATGATTTTTTTACAGAGATGAGGCTGTTTCGCACCGATGAATCGTTGGATCTCGAATTTGAGCTTAGGCATTGTTTCTGATTTATTCGCTTAAACCTGCGATTAGAGAAAACCCCAAAGAAAAAAAATCGTACGGCGTTAAATCTTGGTGGCCAGTTCACATCAGAATTTATTGAGATATTTTTTCCGGCAATCGTTGATGCAATGGATTTTTTCATGCGCAGTGTAGCAGGTGGCGCCGCGCCGTTTTGCTGAAACCACATGCCGTCCGCACACAACGGAAGCACAGGAGTCTTACTGTCCATAGCTGACCCAGTTTCTTAATTTTTTGTTGAGAACTCTTCGAATGGTTCACACATTAGGTGCACTTTCTCGACTGAAAATTGATCGCTGTTTGCGAGCGGTCTCAGCATAACTTTCCAAATTTTTGTAATAAGTTTTCACAATTATTCCGCGTTGTTCTTTCGAAAAGCGCTCCATTTTTATTAATCGGAACTAATAAATGTGTAAGCTGTCAAATCTCAGAGTCGCCACTTGCACAAAAAAAAAATAGCACTAAATTTAAAAAGTGCACTCTTATTGAGACACCCTTTATATCTGTGAATGGTTAACACCCCGACTCAGAGTATCCCGACTCGGTGGTGTGGTGGTTATTTTTTTTTTTTCGTTAGCCCACTGTAGTACTTTTGTAACTCTGAATCAAAGTGTTTTAACATGAGGTAAATCCTACATTGATACTATGCCGGACTAATATCGACTAAAAACCACACGTATCCTACATAACAGCCTACAGTTGGGAGCCCCGGGTAAGCCCTCAGAAGGATTCCCAAGGACCAACAGACCTATGGCTACAAATGCGGCTTCACTTAGGTGGGGGTGTAAATAAGTTGAGTGACAGTGACCTCTGAGTGACACATTGTATTCTTTTTTCGGTATTTTAATTTAAATTAAGGATATTTGAAAATTTGTATTTTGAATTCAGATATAATAATTATTCGTATTTTTAATTTTGACATTTTACGGTAAGGTGTACTGAAATAAGGTATTTTGAATGTTAAGGTATTTCGAATTCGGGTATTTTGGTCTAATGCATTTTAAGTAAAGGCATTTTGATTTCTGGTATTTTAATATATAACCGGTACAGCCTCCTGTAGGGAGCGTTGGGTCCCCAGATGTTGGGCATCAGCCGCGCGAGTGCGGCCGATGCTCCCCTCAGTTTTGGGACCAAATTCGGAAGTGATGTCCGAAGTTCCACCGGCCATCGAGTCCGAGCCCCAGATACTTCATCGAGGGCTCGATGCCGATGCTGACGCCCCCTACCTGTAGGCTGGATCCCGCAGGTGGCCCCATCCGAGGTCCGTGGAAGCACAGAGCCTCGGATTTGTGAAGGGCGACCTCGAGACCCAGCCGCCGAATCCGACCCACGACCTGAGCAACCCCTGCCGTGGCCTTAAGTGCTGCGGCAAGGTGCGTTGCTCCCCGCGCCGTAACGAGGGTGTCGTCGGCGTAACACGTTACGCCGATCCCTCTGAGCAACGGACCACGCAGCACCCAGTCGTAACCGATGTTCCACAGGAGCGGTCCTAAAACCGATCCCTGTGGAATACCGCACGACACATCTCGCCGACCCGGCCCTAGCCAGCTCGGATAAGTTATGGCTCTCTCGGAGAGATAAGCCCCGACAATTCGACGGAGGTAGGGAGGCACTCCATGATAGATAAGCGCCTCCCTGACGCAGCTCCAGGGCAAGGTGTTGAATGCGTTGGCGATGTCGAGAGACACCGCCACCACCACCTCACCCTGTGAAACTGCTTCCTCCGTCAGGCCTCTAATGCGCATGATCGCGTGCACGGTGGAGCGTCCCTGACGGATGACGGAAGCCAAACTGGCTATCCGCCAGATCAGGCCCCACGCGTGTGAGATGCCCGACGAGGCGTTGTGCAATAACACGCTCAAAGAGCTTGCACACCTCGTCGAGCAACACGATCGGCCGGTACCCTGATAGGGAATTTGCCGGCCGCCCCGCCTTTCGAATTAAGACCAGTTTCCCGGTCTTCCAGACCTTGGGAAACTGGCCTTTCTCGAGGCATGCGCTGAAGAGCCCAATTAGTCGACGCCCAAGCTCCTCGAGAGCCAGGACCCACGCTCGGCCTGAAATGCCGTCGGGTCCAGGGGCGGTGTTTTTGCGGGATTTAAGCCGCAGAACAGCCGCCCCTAACTCACCCTCGATGACCACGGGCACGTCGTTCTCGCTGCCTTCCGCGTTGGGCGCCTGAGACGGAGCCATGCGCGGAGAAATGTGTTCCTCCGCTGTTATTTTTAAACTATCACGGTTTTTAACACTCATAGATATCAATCAAGGAATATGAAGGTCCTTTTAACATTTTGTTTACATTTTGTCTTCGTAAATATAAATGAAAGACAAATGTAGTAAAGTCGAATTTTTAATTTGACGAAGTCAGGTGACAGCAGCTAATGTCACTTCGTCATTCAAATTATGAAACATTGTATGAAGAAGTGACATTAGCTGCTGTCGCCTGACTTTGTAACCACTTTATTGCTCAGTATGTTACTCACCAACTAGCGCGAGGAAGCTATGCAGAGAACTCTTTCCCAGGGCGCCTTACTTCAGAGTTTCTAGTGTGTGTGCAAGGGTAGGCTAGGGCTCTGACGAAAACAGCCAAGTAGGGTGTACACACATATATTTATCTAGTACACAGTACACTACAGAGACAGAAAGAAATTATTCACTAATAGACACACATATCACAGAAATACATAAGAGTAGTACCGATTACTGCACTAATATTACGGAGGCGGTCTACAGATACTTGTTACAAATTGCCTGAGTGAAATTCTTCACTGCATTAAGATAACGTCAAAGTTCTCACAGAGCTCAAAGTTATTTCTAAGACTTTACAGGTGCTGAGAAGATGGTAAAGAAACTTGGAACTTCAAAGCAGGGCTTTATATACCCTCTCTAACGTGGAATAGTCTATAATCCTATCTAAAACCTGTTTGCAAGCGTAATCTCCTTAAAATAGGTCCAACCAATCACCATAGACCTGCGTCACTTTCCTAACAAAGACAGCTAAAGTTGCCAGGGACAAAAAAACTATGAATTCATTAGGGCGCCCGCACACGCTCAATGATCATTGTCAAACCCACAACCAGATATTGCTGCACCTACAGAAAACAAATGCTACAACTTCGTCTAATTAAAAATTCGACTTTAGGTAGGTATCCAAATTATGTAGATAACATTAGTTTTTCGTGAATAATGCTCTCGTATATTGGTACACCCATAGAATTTGTGTTATAAGTCTATGGGTACACCATATTTCTAGCATGTTAAGACCATCGCTCTTAGTTAATGTTACCTATTTAACAAATAGAGTGTGGCGCCATTTTAACTCACACGCTGTGGCGTGCTATTATGATTTATCGGACTAATTATCTGCAGTGTTTTGATGAAAGATATATTTCATAAACGTTGTAAAATTATGGCTAATTTTCTTTAATCAAATCTGGATTCCAGCTGCATACCAACTTGGCTTTTCTATAAAATGTCTTTCTTTTTTATTTATTTATTCTTTTTAACGTATCTTTCTTTCTTTCTGACGACTGTTTGACTGACACATTCAACTTTTTAACGTACCTTCCGCCATCCTTCAGAACAAGAAATGCTTTGATTGAAGTGGTTTTTCACCATCAGCTATCAAAGAGCTGATGGTCAATCGATTAGCTTGATTTTTTTATCACCGCTAGTTTTTTCGAAAAATATCTTAGATCATCTAACCACAGGATGCGCCTTACTTAAGCATTGTTTTCTGCCATTGCACATGACCATTTGGTCTTTTGGCTTTATGAAAAGCCTGTACATCAGTACATCATTTTATATGATTAAACTAGTACATTACATTGTAGTTGACTGTACAATAACAATTAACACACAACAGCCATTACGCGTTTGTTGATTAATACATTTTTAAATGCAATGAAATTTTATATGTCTTTGTGTTTCCCCCTTCACTTGTATGAAAACTGGCAGAATATTTTTGTATGCGGTGGTTCGCAAAGGCTAGTCCCGTGTTATATGGTCTAAGAAAAATATCTATCTGTTTATACTGTGTAAAAGATCTGACCAAGATCTCTAAATGACTTACGAAGATAATGTGCTGTCAATCAATAATAAAATAATAATAATAAATATTGTTGGACATTCTCACACAACATCATCTAGCCCAAACTAAGCTATGAAGCTTGTGCTATGGGATCTAGACGACTGATGTACATACTTATATATTTCTAAATACATACATATTATACATAGAAAACACCCAAACTCCGAAACAAACATTTGTGAATCACACAAATACTTGGACCGACCCAGAAATCGAATCAATCAATCAAATCCGCCTATGGCAGTTCACTGCTGGGCGTAGGCGTCTCCCAACTTACGCCACAATACATGGTCCTGCGTCTTCCGCATTCAGTTCCAGCCTGCGACCTTCTCCCGGTCGTCGGTCCATCTTACGGGTGGACGTCCTACCCTACGTTTGCCAAGTCGCGGTCTTCACTCCAGAACTCGTGTGCTCCATCGACGCGTCGTCGGTTGTACTACTGACGTGGCCAGCCCATTGCCACCTTAATGCAAAGACTTCTATATAAACTGAGGTAGACATGCCCTACGCACCGATTTTTGAAACCCATAAACTGAGCTAATTAGCAGCGTTGCTCGCACTGTAGTGAGTCAAAATTTCGAAAGTAGGTACTCGGCTTGCAATCGGAGTCCATATGCCTTCTCTTCTACTCTTGTTCTTTTCGTATATTGCTATTGTGGTGACAATAACGTACCTAAACATTATTTATAAGTGAATGTAGTCTTAGCAATGTGTGTGTTTGAGGATTGCTTTTGAAATCTCGTTTGTTAGAGTACGGCGTGTCTACCTCAGTTTATATAGAAGTCTTTGCCTTAATGTGCTTATATATTCTGCGAATAGGTATACCGTGGGCGTCTGGAGCCTACTCCTTGTGACAGCATTTATGTCCAATGGTTGATGGCTTCTGCCAACGCTAAAACCCACTCAAAACAGATTGAATTGAACCACACTCACTTAAAACATATTGAAAAATTTTCATAAAAATAGCGTTGCTAATCAAGCTGATTTACTGCTGGTCCATTGACCATCAAAGCATTACAACCATTGTTTATCTGCCTATAATGTCCCCATGATCCTAAACTAGAAGGTTATAGCCTAAATAAGGTTATCAAATTCATTGCACTGTACTGAAATCAGCTTCTTTCATCTAATGAGCATGTTTTGCATCATAAAATAAACACAGATTGTACAACTATTTCCTGTCGGATCGTTTGATTTGAATTTTTTTATATTTTATATCTATCAACACTAAACCTTTGGAATTTGATTTTGTTTTAATTTTCGTATAATCGAGCTTCCTTCTGCGCCTGATAGAAGGCGTCTGCTGTCCTGCCTGCCTCCACTTCCGAACTAGTCTGTCTGCTTCACTTTGTCGCCGTCGGCCATCATTGCTTCCCCAAAATAACCAGACCAATAAGACTTCAATGTGATGACTCTGTGAGCTATATCAGGATTACCTCGTTAAGAAGTTTACACCTCGCAGTAAAAATGCCCACTTGCCGGTACCAAGTTGCTGCAAACTTTCGTATTCAGGCATTGCAGAAATGCAGATAAACGAAGCAAGAAGCTATGTATTTATGTAATATAAAGACTCTTTGTCAATAAAGTCCAATAATGCCGAAAAAGCCACAATCACAACTACCAACGAAAGTCATCAAATCCTTAAAAATGGATTTGATGTAGATATACAATCAAAATGGCTTCCTCAGATGAGGGAAAGTTGTTGAAAGACTCGGTTCTATTTGCCCTACAGCTGCAAATAAAACCTACATAATTATACACCTTTTTCTTCTTCCTATCTTTCGGTATATCTTAACAACCCATGGTTTATCAGGATACGGGTCGGGTTTGCCAATACGAACTAAGTGCGTTACTCGAAGCATGTAACCTGATAGGTAGTCCTGATAGGCATAGCTGATGCAACATTTTATTTGTTGAACATGCGATTCGTTCGCAAACAATTTACAATGCGATTATTACTAGACTAAACAATAATATATACTACTAGCTCTCGACCGTGGCTTCACTCTTTTTAATCATGACGGAGACATCACAAGGACGGGGATCTTCAAGGTAGAAGCTAGAGAACTGATGTCGTTTCGAGGTGTCCATTTCGATATTTCTATGATATCGGGTTTTCTTTGGATTTCGCATATTAAAATTTTTTGATCACTTGAGAACAAAACTTTAGAATGATTAGTTTCCCGAAAAAAAATGGGAAGTGTCTTTAGCCGGCGTCACTACACACTGACGCAAGGCGTGTGTAAGACACAGCACGTTCACGCACACAAGCATGCGTTAGTGCGGCAGTTTTTGTTGCAGTGATCACGGGGCGAGGCGGTATCTAGAGTTCATTACATAATCTAAGGGATTTCGATTGTATTTCTTCTGCCGCAACGCAAATGTTTGCCTCTTTTGGTACGGAACCTTGTGTGCGAGAGTCCGATCTCCACTTGGCCGGCTTTTTTTTTTAAATAAATTACTGTCTATACCTCACCTATAAATTAGCATGTATGCAGACATCAAGTTTACATGAAAATCGCTTACCTAGCGGCGGTTACCAAATGTGCCGTGCGGTGATACCCGATGCAACTCTTGCGCAAGCATGGCGCGATGCGACCAAAGACTTCTATATAAACTGAGGTAGACGCGCCGTACTCTAACAAACGAGATTTCAAAAGCAATCCCTAAATACACACATTAATAAGACTACACTCACTTATAAGTATTTTTTACGTAATTGTCACCACACACAATAGCAATATACGAATAGAAAAAGAGTAAAAGAGAAGGCGTATGGACTCCGATTGCAAGTCGAGCACCTACTCTCGAAGTTTTGACTCACAACAGTGCGAGCAACGCTGCTAATTAGCTCAGTTTATAGGTTTCAAAAATCGGTGCGTAGGGCATGTCTACCTCAGTTTATATAGAAGTCTTTGGATGCGACATGACGTCATTAGCTACATGACGCACGTGTTTGTCTAGGACAGGTCACACACACACACACAGGGGTATTGCTTTGTGCTTACAAGTTAAAATAGCTTGTCAGCAGAAAATGTCTTTCGATAGGTACTAATTCGTCGACATACAAAAATACTCCGATTCTAACGGTAATGTCCCTTTCTGAAAACGGCCCGCGTTCTCAAAATGGCCCGTTCTCAAACGGCCCGTTCTCAAACTCAAAATAGAAGTTTTTTATTGTTTTGCAGTAGCTATAAATCATTGATGGATGGACGTAGGAGTCAGGGAAGGCCACGACACACCTACCACGACCAAATTAATCGTGTGTTAGCAGAAGGTGGTGTCAAGAGCCGAAGGATCCGACGTGCATGCATGAAAAGAAAAATGAAAGTTGAAGAAACAAGTGAGGTGTGTATGGACCGTGCCGTGTGGCGTTCGGTTCTTTCTGCCTACCCCGCAAGGGATTTGGCGTGAAGATAGTTAGTTAGTTATAAATCACTTTCTTGCCGGAATCAACTAGGGAATAATAACAAAAGCGTAAGAAACATTTACTCAAAAGTTTGTGATTCATGTTATCTCAGCATGTTTGTCATTCTGGAAAAAATATTCCTGTGATGGGTGACAGTTCTATGTCCGAGTGCATTGGGGCTCGGCCCTCGAGGGTACCTAAATTGGTCTTGGCTGCCAGTAAAACTCGTTAAGTCAAGTTTTTTTTCAAAAGCCTTTCATCAAAAGCCTTATAATTTTGAAGAGAATCGGCTTGTGACCATGTGGCGACGGAAAGGAGTACAAAGTGTCGCCACCCCAATTCATCTAAAGGGGGTCGTAAGAGGCGACTAAGGAACACCGACTACGCTTTCGCAAAACGATCTATTGCGTGGAGACGTAAAACTGGAAATGAAACCCGGTTGTCAGTAAAATGACAATCGTTAAGCCAAGTTGAAGGCCACATGAGGGCGCCTTGAAAAGTTTCAACTGTGGGTCGTCGCACCTGCGCCTGTCCATTTCAACACGGCAAAAGACTCACCACCTATTACGTGGGACATAAAACTGTACTTTGAAATGTGGGCGTATAATATGCCTCTGCCTACCCCTTCGAGGAGAAAGGCGTGACTATATGTATGTATGAATGAAAATGATTTATCTTGACAGCTATGACATAGAGGTAACAAAAGTCGTAGATCACGGTGTAACCTGACGCTGCGCTTGCGCAACTACAGCGTGGCGCGATGTTCGTCACTATTAGCTAGTTCTGCCTTCGACCAAGTAATAGCATAGACGAGCCCACGTCATACATTACGAACTCAAAAAGTGAGACTTGTTCACACACACAGATATTGCAGCAACGACACGACATGCACACATACCTACATTCTTCTTCATTTCTAAATAAAATGTATTATAATATTAATGATTTTTATTTTTTTAATGATAAGATACCAGAGTAACAATATTTATTGACACATGTAACTTAGTTATTGACATTTGCAACCTAGATATTGACATTTGTAACCTATTTATTGTTATTAAGCTAGGTTGCTCTGACATTAATTTGTAAAATTTGCACGCCGTACATATGTATGTGGCAGAATATGAAGATTATGGATTATTATAGCATCTCCTGTACCTACCATATTCTTGCAAATAAATGTTTTGAATTTTGAATTTGAATTGAATTTCTTTTTTCGAATTTAGGGTAGTGTTTTCACGCTTCGGGAACGCGTCTTGCGTAAAATGTCTTATCTTGCCACGCGTTTCACCTTCGGAACAATAACACCGACTACGACCGTGTGAGCGTATGAGCTTACTTTAACGTCTTCAAAACTAATCTATGGATGGTCCCGTCTATACTATTACTTGGTCGAACAGTTCTGCACGTTTTCGTAACTCTGGTTTCCACTTAGTACACATTGTTTTTGCTCACCGGTTCCACATTTTCCGTAACTAATTGAATTATTAATTGTGTAATTGATATTAAGTAGCGGGTTGGATGTCGTTTACTTTGTTTTGGTTTTCGACTTCAATAAAGGTTTTGTGTTTTTCACTTATGTATGTAAGTAAAATGTTCTTGATTTTCGCAAAAACTAGGCAGGTACGTACCTTCCTTTTGTTAGCCCCTCTCTATAAAATACATACGCCTACAGTATGGGGTTCTTCAAAAGGGGTCTTAGAAGGTTTTTACAGGGTCGGCAGCGCGAGTGTGGCACCTCTGGTGTTGCAAACGTTCATAGGTTGCGGTGACCACCGGTCCTTCTGGTGGGCCGTATGCTTGTCTGCCACCTTAGTGGTATAAAAAAAAATAGATAGGGGTTCTTCAAAAGGGGTCTTAGAAAGTTTTTACAGGGTCGGCAGCGCGAGAGTGGCGCCTCTGGTGTTGCAAACGTTCATAGGCTGCGGTGACCACCGGACCTTCTGGTGGGCCGTATGCTTGTCTGCCACGTTAGTAATATAAAAAAAAGAAAAAAAAAAAGAATCGGCGCCCTGATCTAGCAGGGCTAAGGTAATGACACCTCCGTAAACTGTCTCTGGAAAATAACTGTCTAATCTTCATAAATTAAGTACTCGTGCTTACTCCGTTAACGATTTGATAGCGTGACTAAAACGTTACAAAAACGTTACGAACTCAAAACACACATATTTAACGTGTTCTAATTGCTCCTAAACTGTTCCCAAGGTCAAACCTTTTACAACTAAATTAAAAAAGTAATTATACCTTCTCCCTAGTTTCGTGTAATCTTACTAAATTACTAAACAAATGCACTTTAGAGTAATTATCATTAGTAATAGTTAGAGGCGTTCGTAGCCCTGCTAACTGGGTGTTCTGTAAATGATCATGTTGTTAAAAATCTTACGCTATGTCTAGTCTCGGGATGGGTGAGCGTTTGAAGCATTTCCATTTACGAAGGTTGCCATGTAGTTACTGGTACATGGCAACCATCGTAAATGGAAATGCTTAACGATAACCAAGATACTGGTATCTTGGTTATCGTTAAGCTAAGTTGAAGGTCGTATGTGGTAACTTGAAATCAGCGCGACTCCCGAACCATCGCCTGTCCATTTTCAATACAACAAGGCAGTAGGCTCAATATCGTCGATACGCGGGACAAAATCTCCGCTTACCCCTTCAGGAATAAAGGCGTGACTATATGTATGTACGTAAAAGTGTTCTTTGTCCCTCCAGCGTAGTGTTCTGTAAACAATATCTGCGTCCAGTCCACTGTTGGAGATAAGCCTCTCAAAGTTTACGCCTCACTACACGGTGCCTTCCGCATCCAGACACTCCCCTTCCTGTTCATCGGTCCATCTGGTGGAGTAACACGGTAGTCATTAATTTTTCCTTATTGACAGAGGATGTAGTGACTAAGATAGAGAAAGGGATGCTCAGGTGGTTCGGACATGTGGAGAGAATGAATGAAAGAAGACTGACAAAAGAGATTTATAAGGCGAGAGTGAATGGGCAACCTTGTAGAGGTCGACCGCGTCGCACTTAAGTCGACCAAATCCCTTAAGTACCCTTAATCGGAGAGCATGTATGAAAACACTTATGAAAGTAGAAGAAGCGAAAGTGATATGTCAGGATCGTAGCAAGTGGAAAGCCATAGTCTCTGCCTACCCCGTTGGGAAATAGGCGTGATGTTATGTATGTATGTAATGTAACAGTTACCACAGTCTGTTACTCTCCGCTTCCCAACTGCAACAGGGCAGCAAGAGTAGGTGTATAATATAACACCTCTGATAGTGCAAAAGTGAAACCAATCTGTACTGATCATTTTGTGATATTTTAAAACAAAACACACTTTGCGTCTAGAGCGCTCGTACACCATAAGATCTTCTTCTATAGACTCTCTGCTTCGATGTCCCCGAAGACCTACCTGCAGTATCTATGGGGTTCTTCAAAAGCAGCATTTAAAGATTATTGCGGCAGCGCGAGTACTCTCGAGACCTCTGGTACCTACTGCAAATGTCCTTATGCTAAGGTGACCACTTACTATCAGGTGCGCTGTATTTGCCTGCCACCTTAATGGTATAAAATCAAGACTTCTAGATATAATTCTTATTAGGCCATTTCACAAGGCAATTTAGTTCATATGAATAGTTAATAGTTAAATAGTGTCAGTGTATATTATCATCACCTTACATAAACTGACTACGGTTCAAAACTATTTGTTGAGTCACTTATCGTAAAAAAGGCCATTGTCTACCAAGTTTCTCATAAACGCATGTAATTCTAATGATAAAGTAAAAACTGGTTAAGTGGTTACTTTCCTTTCCCTGTGCTGACTTTCTATAATTGTATGCATCTTGGCGTATTCCTTTTTACTTACAAATTATGCCTGGACTTGAAGACTGGGGTCCACTTTTGTTGACCGCTACATCCTAACTCGGAACTACCAATCAGCACGTGTCTCCCTCCTCTTACTACCTTAGGTTGTTGAAGCAAAGCGTGAATAGGCTCATCATAGGCCCGCCAACTTAAGGGCCACCCGCCATGGTCTTGCAGACTACGAGAGTGACCCCCAGTGCTAGATGTCAGCATTACTTCCATGAGGCGGGTAGTGTTATTTTGGCAAGAAAGAAGAAAGAAATAAAGAAAAAGCTTTTATTCTACTTTTAAAACGCACGTTAATAGCAATACAATTAAAGGTATACCTAGCACAGAAAGAAGAATAGCGGTCACCTCTCAGCGTAATGCTGTCCACCTGTGCTAACAGGCAGACAGCGCTGATTTTCAGAGGTGGGCGGACCCCAAGCCAACTATAGAAATACAGGAGGTAGCTGCTTTAATTTCACATTTATTGCTGATGCCAGTGACTGTCCGTTCTCCGAACCCTTTGGCGAAGGAACCCTGGACGACATCTTGTTCCGTTGGTCAGCTGGTGCACCACCACTAGCAGAAGGGGTTGGATAGGGCGCAAAAGATCTCATATCATAATCGCAGAGGATCGTTGTCATCTCGCGTACACCACTTGGTAGAGCCTCATCGCAACTATGTACATATAACAATTCCCATCTGTGTCTAATCGAAACAGTGGATAGAGCATAGCTAATAACTGCAGAGGTCTGCTGTTTTGACGGCCAAAAGCACGTGTGGACGTTTCCGTTTTTAAAAAAAGCATGTACTAGGAAAGCTCTACCTATACTAATAACTACTATATACTATCTCTGTAAAAGCTTTGTTCTGCCCAAATTTCATCAAAGTTGGTTCATTAGTTCAGGCATGAAAGAGTCAAGAACAGACTGAGATACTTTTGCATTAATAGGTATATTAGTAGGGAAGGAATATTGCCACATTGCCCGATTATGCCAAATTATTGGATTAGGTTTGGAACTTTCGGAAGGCCTTGATTGTAAAACGTCTGTGGTAACAAAATTTCCGGGTGGAAAAAAAAGCATTTAGTACCTATTAAGGGTTTTTGATTAACTGGCCATGACAAAACTATAAGCTGAGCATAATATATATTATATTATATTGTACTTAGGTACAGGGCCGTCTTTATCCTATTGGAGGCCCTGGGCATATTAGGATAATGGGGCCCTATGACTTTGACAGGACACTATTTTCATAGAATATACAAAGAAAGTAGATAAACCATGTTAAACATTTATTTTTATTAACAACTAGCGGTTCCCTGCCACGCTTCGCTGTTTTTTTTTTGTGGTCGTTTCGTGTACCTATGAGAAATGAGTAACAAACCAAAGGATGGGTACATTTCAAAAAAGTTTAATGTTGAGCCGCAACCCAAAATTATAAATCTTTCAGAAAATCCAATTAAGATACGAATCAAAAGCAGCTTCACTTCAAAAAAAAAATCTATTCTGTGATCAATGTTCAGTTTTTAAAACATCGTGCGCACGCTTCAAAAAAACAAATTCTCTCTGCTAATACTTTGCTACCGCGCCAAAACTCTAACTTAAAAAAAAAACATGCAAAACATACCTATCTGACCTCTTTTTAGGGTAGGTAGGTACATACATACTCTCTTTTTTTATTCTGAATGCAAGGAGGTCGCAATCAAACTTCTCTTAAAAATCAGCAATCTGGTTGGTACGGTCGGCCAAGAAAGTGGTGTATCAGTTTTGATTTAGTTTTCTAGTCATTGAAAATTACAACAAGGTTCATACTAGATATCATTGAAAGAGATGCATAATAATGACGTAAACCTTATTGATAAGTATTCATTCGTCGTAAGTCACTTAGAAGTGCATGACATTTTAACCTTTATTAAAAACTGATAAAACATTAATTTCTGCAAAGATAATTTGAATGGTTCTAAATAAAAGTTATAAAATCTTTTTAAATCTAGCAATCTCTTTTTCATATAGAATACTGACAACTGACTTTTTGTCAAATATATTCAAACTAAGAACAGCTGTCACGTAACAAACAGTAGGTATCAATAATCAATATAAAAGGTTATCAATAATCAGATAAAGATGGCAATAGAAATTGTCAGATATGTCTGCAAGCGAAACTAATCATTATCGCCTATGAATTTGCAAACGAAGTTCAACCTTAGGTACACCAATTTTTTGGCCCACTGTACCTTCTAAATAGGTTGTTTATAATATTTGATCTGAAGCTGGCAGAATATAATTTAAAAAAAAACGACAAGCGCCATCTATTGGTACAATATATGGCGCTTGTCGTTACAACTTTTTAAAGCTGGTTTTATTCATATTGCTATTATGATAAAAGTGTATAAAGTAGCCTAAAACCATCTCTGAATCCTGTTATATATCGTGTCCAATTTTGAGATCAATAGATTCCGTAAATTTGGAGTTTTTGAAGATTAGGTACGTATATGCACACAACATTTTTACTTATATAGAAGAGAAGAAGAAGAAGAAGAAGATGACATGAAACGAATATAGTAATATAGTACTTGAACAAAAGTAGTTTGTTTTTGCATTTACAAGTTAGTACTTAAAATCTATGTTAGTACTTAAAGTTTTTAATTCTTTTTAATTTGGAGAAGGAGCGGTTCCCACTGCAATTCGTTACCATCATGCTTAAATAGATTCTTAATGCGATTTCTACTTTTGGAAAAGTATCTTCAATTTGGTTTTCTTTTAAAAGTTGATATATTTTTACTATACAATTCTTATTTTGAATGTCAACAATTTTCAAGTATTCTCTTAAATGCAAACATTCTACTTCTAACTCTTTCTCATTTACGTCTTCATAATAAAATTCAGCAAATTCTTTGCAACTTTGCCTCAACTCTTCAGAATTTAGAGTTTTCAAGCGAAAAATAAATCGAAACGTTTACTGATGGTCTTATATGAACTTAATCGATGTTTCAAATGAACGCTGAGGGTATCAATAATGGGAAGAAAGGTTTCTGTTTTAAATTTCTCTCTTCCATTAAGTCGAACTGACGGCGCAAAGTCATCAAAAAAACTCTTGTGAGAACTTCTGCGTTTTATTCTTTCAGATAGGTCCTTGTAGTCAGATTCCGGGTTTCTTTCTTTGGCAGACGATTCAAAGTCATCAAATTTATCCCTGAGGTTAATAATAAAATCATCAAGAGAAGTAAACATATCAGTTGCACTGTCTAGTGTTATTCCCTCTTTCTGAAGATAATTACTTATTTTGTCTATTCTTTCCAATATACAGTTCCAAATTTCCGTTAGTATAATATATTCTAGTTTCTCCATTTTATTGCACAGACTTCGGCTTCGTCTCTAGTTTCTCGTGCCTGTTCTGCATCTTTTGCGATGGATAACAAAGCATTTATAATTTGTTCATGACCTGCATGCAGGGCGCGTACTGCATCTGCTCGGGCTGACCATCTGGTTTGTGAAAGACTTTTAACAACTTTTTTTGAACCTAAATGTTCTGTCAATATATTCCATCGATGGGTAGAGCCCGAAAAAAGTTGTAGATTTTCTGAACCATTTCAAAAAACTTTTTGCCTCCGATACACACCCAGCAGCATGTACACCTACTAAGTTTAATGAATGTTCCGCACATGGTACAAAGGTAGCAAATTCACATTTCTCCTTGATTCTTGCTTGTAGCCCAGTATACTTCCCCGACATATTTGATGCATTGTCGTAGCTTTGTCCTCTGCAATCTTTTATGGGAATATCATGGTTTTCTAAAAAATTCTAAATGGTTTCCGCTAAATACCCAGATTTATGCTCTATAATAGGTATAAATCTCAGAAACCTTTCAACAGGAACATTGTCATTCACGTATCGAATTATAAAAGTTAGCTGGTCAACATGAGACAGATCGGGCTTGTATTTGGTCTGAGGGGGCCCTTTCGATCGCGGGGCCCTGGGCAAGTGCCCATAGTGCCCAGTGGAAAAGACGGCCCTGCTTAGGTATAGTTTTGTCCCTTTTTTTTACTGTAGATCTACGGATCCCCAAAGCAGTCAATCACTCTCTTCTTACCTTTTTTTATTAGAAAGGCAACGGATCGTAATTCTATCTGCCTCTGTAAGCTTCGATTTGTAGTTTTCTCTATGAATATATCGATAGAATCGCTTACCTAATGTCTCGTCACACGGTGAAAGTATTGAGAGCTGTTTTTGTTCAAATATTTCTAATAACATCCTATGACAATGCAATTTTAGAATATTGTTAGGTCTTGGCATAAGTCGTGAATGATCTGATTTGATTTGAATTTCAGTCATGGTTCATTAATAGGTACGAAGACAATAATTTGGTAATTATTTATTAGGAATCATGACGAGTAGCATTCGATGGTTTGCATAATACTTGGACGAGTATAACTTTTTTTTTAACAAAGAGCACCCATTTAGGTTTTTTTCCTACATGCATGCTATGCCGGACTCCTACCGACTGAAAACCACACTTATCCTAACAGCCTAGGTACGATTGGGAGCCAACACGCATCCATATAGTTCAATGCTTTTCCTGTTAATTTCTATTGATGACATGTATATTAATACGACACTGGTACGGTTTCACAATATTTATTAAAAACTAGCCGTTCCCCGCGGCCCGCAGCTTCGAACGCGTAGAAGTCGTTATCGCGTAAAATCATAACTCTCCTTTTGCACAGTCGGTTAAAAAGCAGCCTACGGTCCTTTCCAGGGCCTCGAACTATCCCTATACCAAATTTCATCTCAATCACTCCAGCCGTTTAGGCCTGAAAGCGTAACAGACAGACAGACAGACAGACAGAGTTCCTTTCGCATTTATAATATTAAATAGGGATACCTACTACGTGACTATTTTCGACTAACGGCTTATAATCTCGGATTCCGAAGGCTTGCCGGGGACTTCAGACCTTAGACAGATGACAGATGGCAAGGCACCGTGGTTTTGGTCGGTAGAAGTCCGGCATGGCATCCATGAGGATTTTCACACGAAAAAAACCTGACTAGTTTCGACTCAGGGCATTGTCAAAGGTCTAGATTACTCTAGATGACTAGAGGTACTGTATCGACTTCTTTCCTGAGCCTAAGATTTCTAATATCTCGTTTACCCTTGTTCCAGATTCTCGTAGAAGCAGCAGCGGGCCAGGTTCGTGGGTGAGCAAATGATGAGAGGTGCAGACGTCGGCGGCACCCCCCGCGCCCCCCGGCCGCGTTACAAAAATGGCGGCGCTCTCCTGCTACCAGCCTTGCCGCTCACACCTGGCTATTCCTGCTAGGTACGTTGTTTTCTCTTCACTTTGTAGCATCTTCCCTTTTTTAACATAAGGAAAATTCGACAGGGATGCTATGCTAGACTTCTACCGACTAAAATACCACACGCTAACAGCACCTACGGTTGGGAGCCCGCCAGCAATGCCCTCAGGAGGATGTCCCCAGAACTCCCAACAGACCTATAGCTACTACTGCGCCCTCACCTAGGGGGGATTCGGGTTGTGAGTCCCGGGACATCCTTCCGAGGGCTTACCCGGGGCTCCCAACCACAGGCTGTTGGGCGTTACGTGAGATTTTTTAGTCGGTAACATCCTTTGGGGATTTTTCCTCACGTAAAAAAAAAATAAAAAAGGGGGGGATTCGGGTGCTATCCCGCGTCTTTGGGCAGTTGTTCGGGTGTTATTCTGCTTCTTGAGGGGCGTGCGTGAATCTTTCACGTCACGCTGGCGTCTAGGGCCTGCTTCTGTAACGACGGTGAGCAGCCCCCTCACCGTCCTCAGGCCCCCAGTCATGGAGGCCGATAGTCTTGAGCGAAGCTCCTGCTACCTCGTTGCCGTCTCTTTCACTAGCATGGCCTGCTCAAAAAAAGGCAGCAGACTCTTTTTACCCTAAGCCTGTATTTAAAGACCGATCTCTGCTTGGATTGGCTGCTAGGGACCTTATACCATTTAACTATGGTCGAGGCTAGAGACAGCAGACCAACTTCTTTGATTCTTCCTGGTACCGGCCTTGTCGCTCGCGTTCGGCTATAGCTGCCAAGTATGGTGTTAATAATTCTCTCTGCACCTTCTTGTAGCGTCTTTCCTTTTCTGTCGGAAATTCTGAAACATCCTTCCGAGGGCTTAGCCTGAGCTCCGACCGTAGGCAGTGTGGTTTTTTTATGTCTATCTTACTTCTTACCTACTTCTTACTATCTTACTTCTTACTATCTTACTTCTTACTTCTTACTTCTTACTTCTTACTTCTTACTTCTTACTATCTTACTTCTTACTATCTTACTTCTTACTATCTTACTTCTTACTTCTTACTTCTTACTAATATTATAAATGCGAAAGTTTGTGAGTGTGGATGTTTGTTACTCTTTCACGCTCGAACGGCTGAACGAATCTGGCTGAAATTTGGTACAGATATACATTATAGTCTGGAATAACACATAGGCTACTTTATATCTCGGGAATAAGTTCCCACAGGAACCGGGAACAAACATTACGCGGGCGAAGCTGCGGGCTTCAGCTAGTAATATTATAAATGTGAAAGTTTGTGAGTGTGGATGTTTGTTTCTCTTTCACGCTCGAACGGCTGAACCGATCTGGCTGAAATTTGGTACAGGGATACATTATAGTCTGGAATAACACATAGGTTAGTTTTTATTCCGGGAATAAGTTCCCACGGGAGCGGAATTTTACGCGGTCGAAGCTGCGGGCATCAGCAAGTTACAAATAAAGAAATGAATAGACGAATACCTACATAGTACTTAATTAGATTAATGTATGACTGAAGGAAATAAACCTCAGGAATAATAAAGAGGTAATGGAATTTTAGGAGGCATTTCGAAAACAATATAGCAAGTTTGGTGAATATCTTTTGTAATCATGACCAATATAAATACAAATTGTAAGAAATTTGTTTTCCAACTTTCTTTCTTTGGTAAAAGTTATAAGGAGAGTTATTATTATGTAAATGCTGGGAGGGTTTCAAAGACCCAGTCCCCCTTAAACTTGAGGTTCGATGATTTAGTATTTTGCAAAATGATTTTTTAAGTCACGTCTAACTTAGCAAAATTGAAACGAAGTCTCTCTTCATAACGATCCAATTCGTAACTCTCTATGTCTATCAACAATTATTTACAAATAATAATAAGTAATGAAAAACATTTAAGATAATAATGTTATGGAATAATGTCCTCTGTCGTCCACAGACTTCACAGGTGCGAAGTACCTACCTGTCGTTTTTAGTTGACTACAATCAAAGATAATATAATAGTATTACCACAGTATATATGGCTATTTCTACTTTTTACGTTTCTCATCGTCACCTTCATAGTAAATTTTAAATACTGATTATTTCAACTATTTTTGTAAACAAACACAAAGCGTTCGGTAAGATAAGTAACATATATAACTCAACAAGTTAAATTGTGAGTCAGATTTGGAAGAATAAAGTTTTGAATTATTTGGTCCCACGTAGGTGACGCGACGATCCACGAAGGTGACGCAGTAGCTTTACAGACATTATTAATCATTATTTAAATACTAATTATATGTTAATTTGTTCATTCGGCAGTTATATGGTAGCAGCTAGTTAACTAAAAACAATTACCAGGTCCTATACACATGCTTTTGACGTAAAAGTTATTCTGGAACCATATAACACAGTACATCTCTTTGGCACAAAGTAGCAATTTATCAGTTATCTAGATCCCATAGCATAAGCTTATATTGTCTTAATTTGGGCTAGCTAGATAGATAATGTTGTGTGAGATTGTCCGTACTTATAATGGAAGCACTCTGCAGCTGGACGATCGGCTCACCGAACTTGAGGTAGAACTGGGTCGCATAAACTAGCACATATGGTTGTGCGGAGGCCGAAGAAAGGGGGGGGACACGCTAACCCTTGCGTCGGGTGACCTATTCTATTTTCGGGAAGGTGATGGAAGACATTCTTCTGAGGGCGGTGTTGGCTTTATGGTGAAAAAGGACCTCGTTAGCAGCATTGTGGAGATCAGCAGTGTTTCGTCTCGGGTAGGATACGTACCTAATACTGAGACTCACCGACAGGTACTCCCTGAAGGTGATTCAGGTGTACCTATGCCCCGACTTCGAGAAGCACTGACGAGGCAGTTGAGACTGTGTACGAGGACGTGGTGAAAGCATTACAATGTACTGCCAAGACTCACTACAATGTTGTGACGCGGGACTTCAATGCCAAAATGCCCTCAGGCGCCAGGGGTCTACTTCGCAAATAGCAAAATTCTCTTTATACCTACTTCTCTGTTTTCCTACTTCACAAATAGCCTACTTAGCTTAGCCTAATCAGCCTATTTTGCATTCCGTCTACTTTTCAATTGAACTACTTCGCAAACTGACTATTTTTTTCTGTAATGTCATCTTCGAACAGTTAATAACATAATAGCAATAGAATGCACATTTGTTACCTCTTTGCTAGAGGAAATTGGTTCCGTTTTTGCCATTCGGCGACGGAACCCTAGAAACCGTAAGAACTGCGATATACAATTTGACCAAAAATTGGAAAAACTCGTGTGCCAACTAGAAGCTGCCGAAATAACAATTAAAGAATATTTACAAAAAACAGTTAACCGATTGAAGTTTCATTAGTTTTTTAAATATTTTTTTATTAGGTACATTACAGTTTAAGTTGAATTTCATTTGTTTGGTCAATAAATAATATAATACACATTATATTTCATTTCATTTACTTGAACAGTTCAGAAATGCCTTTGCTAGAGGCAGCTCATTATGAAATCTTGGTTACAAACGTCGAGGATAAAGGGAATCTGTCGCGTGTAGGTTGAAATTTGCTGAAATTCTGGTAATGTTACGAACAATTTTCTATTTGTCTGTACTTAGGTCGTTCTTTGACAAGTAGGCAGTATGCGAAGTAGTCTCCTTGAGAGTAGGCTGAATGCGAAATAGACTGCTTGATAAGTAGGCGATTTGCGAAGTAGGAAAACAGAGAAGTAGGTATAAAGAGAAGTTTGCTATTTGCGAAGTAGACCCCTGGCGCCTGAGGGCCAAAATGGGAGTACAAGATCGCCGTGAAATGAAAATCGGACCCTTTGGTGTGGGGCGTAGAAATGACCGGGGGCGTATGCTTATCAACTTTCTTGAGGCTCAGGGGCTCTTCTTGATGAACTCATTCTTTAAGAAGAAGCCCCGTAGAAGGTGGACTTGGCGAAGCCTCGACAAGGTCACAAGGAACGAGATAGACTTCATCATGTCGGACAAGAGGTGTATATTTAATTTAAAGATGTCTCAGTGATCAACAGGTTTAATACCGGAAGTGATCACCAACTCGTCCGAGCATCTCTGAATTAAGACTTCTGCGCCGAAAGGGCCCGGACGATGAAGCCTACTCTCCGACCTACTGCGCTCCAAATAGCTTTGTGTGCCGAAAAGTTTCAATTGTAGTTTCAAAATCGTTTCGATCTGCTGGAAACCACTGGCATCGATCACGATAAGGCCGACACTGTAGTCAGGACGCTACAACAAGTCTCCCGAAGGTTTCTGTCTGGAAAAAGCAAAAATAGGTGTTCCAACCTTTCGCCCGAGACTCTCAAGCTCATGAGAATCAGACGGCAAACGCCATCTATGCATACGTCTTCGTCAGACCAGAGAGATTTAAACATCACAATCCGAAAGCTGATACGATGCGACCTTAGACTTTATAACACCAACATCGTCGAGGCAGCGATCGAACAAAATTGGGTTACTAAAGTCTTTGCGCAACAGCTTGGAAGACCCCGTCTGACCAAATTGAAAACAGCGGGTGGCAAAACCGTGACCTTGAGGTTCAAGATTCTCGAAGAAGTTAAGAGCTTCTATAGAGACCTTCTATAGAAGAGATGCATATGCATCACGGAAAAAAAAACCGATGGGACCTAACGACTGTGACCACAGAGCCCCACTAACGCGCCACTATACCGAAGAGGAAAACATTCCGGATATTGACCAGTGCGAGGTCAGGGCGGCTCGCAAACTACTAAAAACCAATAAATTCCCCGGAGAGGACGGAGTTACGACTAAGCTTCTTAAAGTTGGCGGGACTCCAGTTCTGAAAGAGCTGACGAGTCTCTTTAATTCCGTCCTCCAACAGGTACAAACACCTAAAGCGTGGAGAGAAGTGCGGTGGCTCTGTTTTTAAAAAAGGTGACAAGACCTTGCTGAAGAATTACAGACCCGTCTCACTCCTTAGCCATGTTTACAAGTTGTTCTCTAGAGTAGTCACAAACCGCTTCGCCGGAAAACTCGGCGAGTTTTACTCGACGAGTACTACCTATAAGTTGATATAAGTATAAGTTGATATAAGTATAAGTTGATATAAGTATAAGTTGATATAAGTATAAGTTGATATAAGTATAAGTTGATATAAGTATAAGGTATAAAGTGCCTTAATTAAGCTTTAAGTGCCATGACTCTTTCACGGGATCTGTCCTTGAAACTTGGATGCGTAGGCCGTTGTGTCTTCGTTTAAATAGCGCACATAGGTGCTCGAAGGGTCACAGGTCTACGCTTCGAGAGCCAAAACAATGGCATGACGTGAAAGTTATTAGCATGCTGCACGCCTCAAGAAGCGGAATTGCACCAGAACTAACCCAAAAGACGCAAGATAACACCCAAACCCGTAGGCGAGGCCACGGTGATAGCCTACATCTACCCTGATACATCTTTTAAGGTGTTTCCCGGGGCGGCGCCTAACACTAGACGGGTCAGTAGGTACGGTGTGAGTTTTAGACGGTATGGACTGTGGTTTGGATCTGGCATAACGTCCGGTGGGATTTCTACTCTTATAAAAGGGCATCACACGGAATGTTATAGGTATTGCTCTATCATTTGCCATGATTGTAGAAACCTAGTTATTTGTTCTGCTATCATTCCGCTACATACTACAATACGAATCTAAACGAGTACCACTCTTACTGAAACTAGTCAAAGATCACTTTCGTGGCATAAACTCACCTTCGTGGGTAAAACGCCACGAAAGATGTGACACGAAGGTAACGAAAATATATCTTTTTTTCAAATTCCGACAAAGTTTAGCCGTTACGGTTTAAATCAAATAGTACATAAATATCTCAATTTATTTGCGGTGTCGATGGATTGACTCTGATTTCAATAGCTATTATACAATGTACAAAAAGTCACCCACGAAAATTACTCGAATTAAGTGTCAAATGTAGAAATTTGCAGTTTTTTTTTTATCATGGACCCAGGACATGCACGTCGTACTCCTGCGATGCCATTCAACCAATAACGTTCAGTTAAGTTGAGTTTTGTTATTGGGACGGTCGTTTTGATCAACAGTCAAACGTTTACTACGCAAATCTAAAGTACCTACATTCGTGTGACCGACGTATATTGTGTTTTAAGTTCTAAATAATAGTTACAAGATTTTTTTTGTAATACTGTGTGTGTAGTGTATGTTATTACGGTGAATTTAGTGTACGTAACTTCAAAATCTATGGAAATTTGGTGAAGCAGTAACCTAATGTTTAACTGAATCGGGAAGTGTGACACGAGTAGAATGCGAAAAATGACCCCGATTTTGACCTTTCGTGTTGATTTTTGGTATGAATATTTACTTCTATTGCAACATATTTCATGTATTTTATAGCTTAATAGCTGTTTTATCCACCATTTTAAAATATTTCTTTCTAACTCATACGGTTTAGAAAATATAAGCGTGTGACCATCAAATTTAAGCAACGAGTAGAAATAGCCATATATGTTGTTTAACCAGTATTGTAGCTCCCTACAAACGGACGAAGCGCAAGCTATACCTACGATTCTCGTTTTCGGCAGGCCTTTCAGCACGCAAGCAGCGTCCGCAGTCGCGATTGTGCCGAGTAGACGAATGGACAGTGTGTCGTTTTTTAAATAGTAACCGCGCGTGTTTTATTTACTAAAAATATTTAATATGACAACTAGAGTCTATTGTGCAGAGATAACGTTTTTTAGATTACCTGGAAACTCCGAAAGGTAAGACTATAAATTGATTTTACTTAAGTATCTACTAATTGGTACTATACTACTAGTTGACTAAAGTTAAACAAAGTGATTGACACGAGTGAACTAGGTAGTTACATGAATTAGGTATGTTTGTGTTTAAACTAGACTTGTGCTTGCTCAGTCAGTGAACGGTGCGATCCAATATAGTACAATATCCAAAAAAAAACTAGTTCAGAACTCTAGTACGTGTAGGTAGCACATTTAGTTCCGTTGTCAGTTCGTAGTTATTTAATTAAGAGCAATGATTTAGGTATGTTTCAAGAGT
The DNA here is from genome assembly GCA_933228765.1 of Miltochrista miniata. Classification (NCBI taxonomy): domain Eukaryota; kingdom Metazoa; phylum Arthropoda; class Insecta; order Lepidoptera; family Erebidae; genus Miltochrista; species Miltochrista miniata. The sequence continues at coordinate 14,670,708 of OW121769.1, forward strand.
ATTCATTTCTTTGTGGATGACCGATGTTACAAGTACACTTAGCACCGCATGATTTTGATTGACAGCATTTTTGTTACCTTTGATTTTTATTACACGCCTAGAGACAAATATGAACTTCCAAAATTTAACACAACTTGACAATGTACGAAAAGTACTAGTGTACTAGAGACTGACTAGTACTTTCAAATCGAAAAATAGTTTTATTTTTGTAAATCAAAAATTTAACGCAATGATTATAAAGACTAGAATTCCGTGATTCTATCACTGACAAAACATGTGATGAGCCGATTATTATTGTCTACGCCGCTTACTCGTTTTCAAATTTCTATATCCATCTCACTCGATCGTTAGTAGATAACGGGTGCTGCGCCGCCACGTTGCCGCCCCGCGCCGCCAGCCGTTGCGGGGATATTATATTATTACTCACAAAGTATTTTTTTGTTTAAATAAAAAAGGTACATATTTACTCAAAATGAAAGCCGGTTGTCAGTAAAACGACAATCCTTAATACAAATTGAAGGCCTTGTGGGCGGATTGAAAAAAATCAACTGCATTAGACTCACTATCTATTACGCGTACGTAAAACTATAAGGTAAAATGTGGGCGTATACTATGCCTCTGCCTACACCTTTAGGGATAAAGGCGTGACTATATGAATGTATGTATGTACATATTTACAATCGCAATACTAAATAGAAAGTCAAAGTAGGCACAAATTATTAAGATGCTGTAGGTGGGCAGCCCTATCGCATGCTTACGTACCGCGCGGCTGTAGGCATTTATTTCTAAAATCCGGCCGAGTCAAACTACAGTATACAGTGGTATTACATACAGATCGGCAACTCCCTGCCTCCCACCGAGTAAGCTTCCCCATCCCCCCACCAAAATTTAAGTGTCGTTTGCCGTGTCAGTACTTGAGAGAGTGTCACTGCGTTGCATTACGTATTACTACCTACGTACTTTGTGCTATTGCTTTGGTTTAATTTGTGCTTAGCCGAGGGTAGACTTGAAAAAAAAGTACCTACATACATGAGATTGCGTTCTGTTCCTTATTATTTAATTTCCATAGCTAGTGTCCCTAGTATACTCACACACACATTCAAGCTTGATTTAAGCATTCACATTACGTCTATATTAGTGTGGGTGAAAACGAACATTTTTGTATGGAGTTTCCACCCTGTGCTACAATACAAAGTGACACACGGCAAAGACAGTGGTCGATTCTTTCTTTTTATCCGCTGTGTTTGCTCCTTGGTTAATACCTATGCCCTAACTGTGCTCAGCACAGAGTACCGAGCCTGCTGCCCTTCATAGTTGTAATTTCTTAACAACAAGCCACGCCTGCTCCTGTAAGCAAGCCCAAACTATTTTCTAAAGTAGGTATTGAATAGGTAGCACCTTAGGCACCCATAAAACAACTGTTAATTTATGGAATATTATCTAGGCCGTAGTCATAATTAACCCATGACTGCCTCGCGGCCACGGTGGCACATTCAGTAGTGTCTGCCGCGTTGAGGTCCCGGGTTCGATTCCCAGGACGGTCCAAATATTTGTGTTATCTACAAATGTTTGTTTTGGAGTTTGAGTGTTTTCTATGAATAATATTATGTATGTTTTAGACATACATAATATTAGTACTAGCTGATGTCCGCAGCTTTGCCCGCGTAAAATTTGTTTCCGTTGCCGATTCCCGTGGAATGAACTTGTCCCGGAATAAAAAGTGGCCCTTGTGTTATTCCAGACCATAATCTATCCCTAAACCAAATTTCAGCCAGATCCGTCCAGCCGTTAGAGCATCCACACTCACAAATTTTCGCCTTTGTATTATTAGTACTGATGTAGGTACCTATATCTGTAGCTTAGATCCCATAGCACAAGCTTATATTAGCTTAATTTGGACTAGATGATGTTGTGTGTGAGTGTCCACAATTATAAATTTTAAAAAAACTTTCGACAGGTGCTTAGACGACGACGACGAGGACTACCACCAACCAGCCCCATTCACCCTACGACGGCAGCAGTTCATAGAGCGATGTCACGACGCGCGGGGTCTCCGCCCTCGTGACTACACACCCGAGGTCTCCGTAAAGAGGACCCGGGAGGAGCTCGCGAAACATGCGGCACAAACGGCCTCGCTGAACCGCCGACTGAACGTGGAAGTTGGCTGGTCAAAGGTCGAAGAGGTTAGGAAGAAGTTTGAAGGTGCTGCTGCGTCGGTATCGTTTTCTAGGTCGTTTGAGTCGCCTCCCAGGTGAGATATTTATGTTTGGTTTATCTATTCTTTTATTAAATCTATAAATATTAATAAATAAAACAGTGGCAATGGGCTGACCACATCTGTAGAAGAACCGACCGCCGATGGAGCAAACGATTTCTAGAGTGGAGATCGCGACTCGGTAAACGTAGGAGAGGACGTCCATACGCCAGATGGACCGACGACCTGGTAAAGGTCGCAGGCTGGGACTGGATGCGAAAGGCACAGGACCGTGTACTGTGGCGTGAACTGGGAGAGGCCTAAGTCCAGCAGTGGTCTGCTATAGGCTGAGTGTCTCTGAAATATGAAATCCGAAACGATGTTATTCAACAAAGAACTAGAATGGTCGACGTAGCTCGCAGAGTGTGCGTTTCGAAGTGGCAGTGGGCTGGCCATATTTTGTAGAATAACTGATGGCCGATGGAGCAAACGAGTTCTGGAGTGGAGATCGCCAATTGGGAAACTAGTAGTAGGACGACCCGTGCCAGATGGAGCGACGATCTGAAGAAGGTTGCAGAGATTGACTGGATGCGCAAACCGTATGACTGTGTATTGTGGCGTTAATTCGAAGAGGCGAACATGCTGAGTTATAATCGTTACTGAAGACGAAAATGCAGTTTGAAAAATGTTGGCCTGTCTGTCCGTCCTTCTGTCTGTCCGTCTCTTTCAAATTACTCTCAAAAAACGGCAATTCTAGGATGATGATGCAAGATGGGTGCTTTTTTCGATTTTGTCACCAGATTTTACTTGTCCATATTCATACAATTGAGCTACTGTTTGTTTTTCATACCGAGCCGTTTCTGTGCGACGTACTTATATATCATCGGAAGCTACCATCTGCTACACGAATCGAATCCAACATTTTATTAATAGTACCTGTTTGCAATTCTTGCAGGCGTCGCCTAGCAGATTCCTTATTCGCAAGTTTCAAGCTTCCCCGCAAGAGACCCGACGGCATGGCCGCCCCACGCTCCATGGCGGTACCGCAGCAACAGAAACGGAAGTCCGCCGTCGAACTGCTGGCTGAAACCAAAGCTTTTTACGTCAAGTCCGAGACTGTGCTGGATCGGAAGCAGGAATTACCCTTGAGGGTAAGTGGTACTTACTCTCTGACGTGTACTGTCGGCAAATAAGATAAGTATACCAGGCCACGACATAAGAATGGTTTTTTTCAGTAGGAAATCTTTTTACCCGCCCATTCCCGCTTACAATGGGACCTTATTCCCGGGATAAAGTTATCTATATATTATTCCAAACTATAATCTATCCCTGTACAGAATTTCAGCCAGTTCCGCTCAGCCGTTGAAGCGTGAAAGAGGAACAAACGTCCAGAGATCTAGTCATCTACACATCCACACTCACAAACTTTCGCATTTATATTATAAGTAAGATGAAAGCTATATTCATTGGCGGCTGTCTGGCATGACTTTCCATTAGGCACACTTTGGTAAGCTAAATTAAGAAGAAAATTAACTGCATATATACTATACCTACCTCTGCCTATCCCTTCGTGGAAAGTCTTCTAGCATGTTAGAAACCCGTTAAATACACTACTCGACATGTTTCCTATAGCCCATTCATTTGTTATGCAGATGAGCAGCGGACTGGGTCAAGCGATCGCAGCCGGCGGCTGTCACCTCATCAGCTCTAGCACGTTGACGAATGATGTCTGTTGTAACCCCTGTAAGTATAACTAACCACAAACATGGCGATTCGAAAATAACCCTGTAATAGGATTTATTAACCACTAGCTGATGCCCGCAGCTTCGCCCGCGAAAAATTGGTCCCTTCCCGTGAGAACACATTCCCGGGATAAAAAGTAGCCTATGTGCTATTCCAGTATTCAATGTATCTGTGTACCAAATTTCAGCCCGATCCGTTCATCCGTTTGAGCGTGAAAGAGTAACAAACATCCACACTCACAAACTTTCACATCATCAATCAATACATATAATAAAATCGTAACAGGTCGCTGTCTGTACATGGAAGATAAATATGAAAAAATATTATAGGGGGGCTTTATGAACGCAATAGAACCCAAAACAATGATTTTTAGAATTTTTGTCTGTTTGTCTGTATGTCTGTATATCTGTTTGTCTGTACGGTTGTGCACGCTAATCTCAGTAACCGCTCAACCGATTGCAATGCGGTTTTTTTTATTGTGTTGAGGTTTGCTCCAGTTAACATTTAGCGTTTGTTTTATGTAAATCGGTTTAGAAATAAAAGAGTTATAACACTTTTAAGAATCAGATATTTTGAAAATTTTAATTGTAGGGGTTTCTTTGAATGTGAGTGAACCTAAACTGGCGTGTTGGCTTAATCATAAAAGAGCTTAATGATTAAGACTATTTTTAAACAATTCAGTCCGCGCCGAAGGCGTGCGGCGCGGACTGAATTGTTTAAAAATAGACTTAATCATTAAGCTCTTTTATGATTAAGCAAACAGGGCAGTTTCAGACGCTGCTTGATGACTCTGATGAAGAAATACCTTTCCTTTCATACACCTTATGTGACGTAAACGAAGTTGCGGGCTCAGCTAGTTTATAATATTAGTAAGATGCCAAGATGCATAAACATTGATCAGTCCAATCCTGGAACAATCTGCCTAGGAGTTACCCGGGCAGCCAGTGCTAGACGATTAATAGGGAAACCATCCATAGGGAGTGTTATGCTCATTAAAAACAATAATTGATCAATCAAAGCAGTATATCGTACGCAGGACAGGCCTCATACTAGTTTCAACATTACACACGATCGTGTCTGCGCTTTGTGCATTCAGTAGGTACAGTGAAAAAAAAAACGGTTTTGGGATGTTTTTGCAGGGTCGCCATAGCGGAACACCTCAGATCACGAAATTCTTATTGAGAGTTTATCTAAGCTCCCATTAAAAGCTCTTATTAAAATTGTATCTTAGAGGCTATGCTGAGACTCGGAATGCAACGTCCTGACGTTCCAGCAACAAAGAAATATTTCTCCTGCAATAGATTTTATTTCACAGCTGCACATCAATAAAGTTCATTAGCAAATAGTAGGTAGTACCTAAGTATACCCACTAAGAAATAATTATATTGTTATCTGTGCCTATACTCACATCCGTGGTCTGTTCTCGACACTGATTGATAGAAACCGCACGAGAATTACACACATCAAACTATTAATCACGTCAGAATGTATCGCGTCGCAATCACTCAAGATGTCTGTGAACTTCGGTCATACTTCATCGGAAACACGTATTAATACCTCGCTATTAGATATTGTGTCGTTTCACACTTTCACCCACGTAAAGGAACGAATTTGAATGATTTTTTTTTCTGTGTACGGTAATGGCCCTGAGATAGAAAGGAAAAACGTCTTTTCAACAAAAAAATTGTAGCAAATTTAAATGCCTAACCTGATAATAATTGCAGATTTGAAAACCAATAGATTTTTATAAAAACGCGCTCGTGGCCCCGCGTACTCAATGTTCTGTAAACGATCACTGCAGTAAGCAACTTTCACTGTGGCCGGTCCTTGGATGGGTGACCAACCATGTGACCACTTTGTGACATTTATTTGAGCGTTGCCGTGCTTCGGAAGGCATGTTAAGCATTTGGTCCCGGTCGCCATTAAATGGCAGTCGTTAAGCCATGTTGAAGGCCTTTTTAGGCGGCTTGAAAAGTTTCAACAGCGTGCAATCACAACCTGCGCCTGTCCATCTCAACACGGCAATACGGCTCACCACCTATTACGTGGGACAAATTCTAAAAAGGTGAAATGTGGGCATATAATATGCCTCTGCCTACCCCTTCGGGGATAAAGGCGTGACCATATATATGTTTTATAAAAACGTGAGGTAGTAAGAAAGGGTTGGAAGTACGAGTATAACACATCTAGTCTGGCTAACATCTATGTTTGCTCTCTTCACATGGGGGGTAGATATTTGGTAAAGGAACATTGCGATTGTGATGCGGCGTCTACTAGTCGCGGAACTGTTAATATACTACCCGTTCGCTCTAAGTTCGCCGGGTGCCTCCTCTCCTACTACTCCTCTACATCTCTACTTGATTTAGTATACATATTTACGGAAATACCTTACGATATTCTTGACTTTTTTACCGACGACGTTTCGGGCGCTTAACAACTGCATAGGCATACACTATACTAAAGTTGCATCATGGAGTACAGAGAATTTCTTTTCTTAGTTACCGATTTGTTTCGCTTCCCTGGTAATAAGATATACTGGCATTTCAGTCAAGCAACTGATTTCGTTCCAAATAATGTTATAGATGCCACTACCCGAAGTGTAGGCGGCACACGACGGGCAGTATCAGCCGGCGAAGGGCTACAGAACACCCTGCGAAGGTTGTTGGAGCACGCTGACAGCAGGGAGAATGTATACTCGCCGCCATTTGCCGTATGTAAGTATACAACAACTTAAAGTTTCTATCAGCCTACGTGTTTCACATAGACGAGGCTGAAGTGGTCGCCAAAGCCTGTCGAGAGCCCTGAGACATCCTTCCGAGGACTTACCTGGGACTCCCGGCCGTAGACAGTTGTAAGGCATTGTGTGTTTTTAGTCGGTAGGAGTCCGACATAGCATCCATGTAGGATTTCCACACGTAAAAAAAATCATATGTGTTTATTTTACCTGCTCTTACAACACGTTTTCCCTCCGTGCTAAGCGTGAAAAGATCGTAATTCCTTTTGTGGTAGAAGAAATGTAAAGCTTTATAATAATTGACTTGAAAGTGCAATGATGGATTAAAATTGGTTTCGTGTTAGGCGGTGCAGCGCGAAAGAGTTACTAGTAGGACCGTTCCGTCATCTTAAGGCCGTGGGTAGGCCTAACGACTTTGACCATACAAAACACGCGTCCTTCAGGCTAGGAAATGTAGCATTTTTTAGCTTATTTTAGTTGTAACAAGCTAATACTCATATTTATCAAAATCGAAGAAAACCAATTTATAGGTGTATATTTTCTTTATATGTTGGAATATTTTTTCTTTCGCGTCGATGAAAATTAAAGTCATAAAATGCATTCATCTAAAAATTTGGGGGTGACTCTATGATCGTTTTACACATTGTGTATAATTCACATACAATTTACAACAAAACCATATTTTGACACACATCATGTAGATTAACAATTTTTTTTGGCTATAATTTTCCGTCTTCTTATGCAGACAAAAACGCTTTCATTTGCACCTCTTTTTGGTCATTTTCTTAACCAGTCCCCTTACTGTACATTGCTTTTTCGCGCCTTATGATATCGTCATATCGCCCTTAATGTTCCCCCTCAGTGTAAAGTTCTAATTAAGTACATCAAACATTTTGACCTTCGATTCCGATGTCCATCATGTCCGAATTGTTAGAAGCGACTGTTTCTCTTGTAGAAAGTCTGGTCTTAGCAACAGGACCTCAAGAGTCAGCAGGTGCACAATTTGAAGGTTTTGCTTTTTTCAATTTCCTTATACCCTGAAGATTTCGGGCCCTCTTTAGGGTGGAGATTTTCGTTTCTTAGTACCTATATCTATAAAATTAACATCTTATAATATTACAGCGCACAAAATATACGCTGACACAAGACGCCTCAAAGATTACTCCGAAAGAGATACCGTTCCTCGATCTCAGCACAACTCTGGAACGTTCTCTGGCACTTTCTCCGGCACCTCGTCCTCTGGCACGTCAGGGTCTAAAGCCCAGAAGTCGGATCCTGACCACAGGGAGAAGTTGAACAGACCTATGAGCTTTGGAGACGCCAGGGTGTTCTTCCCGGAGTCGTTCGTTATACCTCGGCAAAGGGCTAATGAAGTTGTGATTAAGAGTGGTTATTCTATACGTAAGTATTTATTTTTGAAGTAAAACTTCTTTATTTAACATAGGTACCTACCTAATAAAAATGCCGGCCAAGTGCGAGCCGGACTCGCGCACGGAGGAACCAAACCGACAAAAATCACATTTGTTGTATGGGGACCCCTTAAATATTTTTGTTTTTTGTTTTTAGTATTTGTTGTTACTTATAGCGGCTGATGAGTACAGGTTGTCTTCTCGTAGATTATTAAAACGCAGACTTCTCAGACTCAACAGTTATTATTGAAGTAAAATTCTTTACAATATAAGTATGCACTAGGTATGCGTAAGTAATACATTAAGATATTGTCTAGTGGGTCGCTGTATGTAGACTGACGAAAACTGGCGTGGCCGAGGAGGCGAACCGGTAACCGGTTCCTTGCGGGCTGCACGTAGTGGTCGTATAAAGGCCTGCGCTGACGGCTGTAAGACTCGGCGTAGACATCCTGGGGGCCCCTTGAAGACCGAAGTCTTCAATGAACTGCTTCTAGTCCAATAAGGGGCAGAGGTATTTGACACCTCTCCTGTATGTGCCGGTGACCGTGGTAACGTCCGCTACGCGTACAATATTGTCGGCACCTGGGAACAGTTTTGTAATCCGGCCAAGACGCCAGTGTAAGGGGGGCGTGCTCTCTTCCTTCATAAGGACGAGGTCGCCCAACTGTAGGGGACGATCAGGAACGCGCCATTTGGTTCGTTGTTGGAGTTCAGCAATGTACTCCAAATGCCAACGCTTCCAAAAATGTTGCCTTATTGCCTCCAATCTCTGAAACCGGTCCAGTCTGGTTTGGTTAAGACCCTCTAGAGAGGGTGATGGCAGCGAGGTTAAGGCGCGGCCGATGAGAAAGTGACCAGGAGTCAAGGGTTGGAAATCATTAGGAGAGGAGGAGATAGGACATAAGGGGCGGCTATTTAGGATAGCTTCTACTTGATTAAATAAAGTTGCCAATTCCTCAAACGTTAAATGACATTTACCTAAAATTCTTCTTAAATGATATTTAGCCAAGCGTACCCCGATCTCGAAGGTCCCGCCAAAATGGGGACTAAATGCTGGATTGAACTTAAATTTTATTCCTTCATCTGACGCGAAAGAAAAGATAGAAGAAGAGTTTGCCTTCAAGAAATCACCAATTTCTTTGGCGGCGGCCACAAAGGTCCTGCCGTTATCGCAAATTATTTCTCGTGGCTTCCCGCGCCTGGATATAAACCGACGTAATGAAAGAATAAAAGCTTCCTTTGATAGCTGACTTACGGCCTCTAAGTGAATACACCTAAATCTAGAACAAATGAAAATTGCCAAATAACATTTTGTTATTTTGCATCCCCTACCCTTTCTATCAGTAATCAAAAACGGTCCAGCAAAGTCGACACCAACGCTAACGAATGGAAAGTCAGGTGTCACTCGCTCCGCAGGCAGCGCACCCATGAGCGGGGTGACGGTGCGTGCGGCGGCGCGCCGGCACGTGACGCACTGGTGCGCGACGGTGCGCGCCAGGTCGCGCCCGCCGGTAGTCCACACGAACTCCCTCGTGGAACTAAGGAGAAGCTGGGGGCCGGCATGCAAAAGACGCAAGTGCTCCTGCTGAAACAGTAGTATTGTGAACCTATGTTTAGCGTGTAAAAGCATGGGGTGGCGCTTTTCAAAAGAGTAAAACGAAGAGTTGAGGCGACCACCTACACGTAAAACGTGTTCATTATCTAAAAAGGGCGTTAAGGATAAGAGTGGGCTTTTAGAATTAAGCGCATGCTTGTTGCGAAGAACATTTAATTCAACGGGGAAGCTATCAGACTGCGACAGTTTGACTAATTTTCTAAAGGAGGACTCGAGTTCCTCAGGCTGCAAAACTCCCATAGTTTTATTGGAAACATTACGGCAGTTATGTAAAAACCTAAGTAAATAAGCAAAGGGACGCTGAATAAATTTAAGTTTAGAATACTTATCAAAGTTAACAAAGGGTTCATTTATTTGATTTTTATTAGTACATGTAAGATTAATTTTTAACTCAGGAATGTCGTTAGAACTGAGTGTAGTGCCTAATTGGGGCCAATTCGATTCCGATTCATATAAAAAGGGCGGTCCGGTCCACCACATGCTTAATTCAGTTAATTTGCGTGCATCAACGCCACGCGAGGCGTAATCTGCAGGATTAAAAGAGGATGGGACGTGACGCCACACGGAATCATGAGTGAGCTCCGATATAGTGGCCACTCTGTTAGCTACAAAAGGTTTTAACTTATTATGACTAGTTCGTAACCACGCCAATACGATGGTCGAATCTGTCCAATAACAAATACGCGATAAGGGACAGCGCAGCGTCCCGGCGACTGCTGTAGCGAGCTGAGCGCCGAGCAATGCGGCGCACAGTTCCAGTCGAGGTATCGTAGCGGGCGCGACCGGACTCACGCGCGCCTTCGCGCAAAGGAGCCGGACAGAGACGTCGCCTCGGTGATTCATCGACCTTAGATAAACACAGGCGGCGTACGCGCTGCTACTACTATCACAAAAGCAATGCATTTCAATATAGTTAGGAGAATCGCATAGCACGTGCCGAGGTATCTGGAGCGATTTTAATGAATTTAAGCCGTCAACAAATTGTTTCCATGATACTTCAATGTGATCGGGCACGGGCTCGTCCCAGTCAAGTTTAGTAAGCCACAATTTTTGTATTAAAATTTTGGGTACGATAGTTAGTAAACATAACACTCCTAACGGGTCAAATATCTTGCAGGAATCGGACAAGATAGACCTTTTGGTAGGACAATTATCTCTAGTACCTACTGTATTGAGTGGGGAAGTGAATAATATCAGCAGCAGAGTCCCAGCCCACTCCTAATGTATGAGAATGTGAGCTAAGTATAAGATTCTTATTAGGACTGGGCTCTTGACAGGAGTCTAAAATTAATTTGGAATTCGATCGAAACTTGCGGAGGGGAAAACAACCAGCTGACAAAGACTTTTCGATTGATAACTTAATGTTTAATAAATCAACCTCCGTTTCCGCTCCGGTTAGTAAATCATCCACCAAAAAATCGTTCTGAATGATTTTCTTTATGTGGGGCTCTGCAGACTCCTCGCCTAGTTGCCACAAACAACGCGTACTCAAAAAACTAGCACTAGAGTAACCGTAGGTCACGGTTTTAAGCCTTAATGTTTTTAATTGCTCGCCTTCGCTTTCTCGCCATAGTATTAATTGCAAATCACAATCACGGTCCTGAACCAAAATTTGCCGATACATTTTTTCTACATCACCCGTTAACACGTATTTGTAGGTTCTAAATCGCAATAAAATGTTAAAAAGCGAATCTTGTATAGAAGGCCCGACCATCTGGAGATCATTAATAGAATAACCTGATGTCGTCGCGGCGCTGCCATTGAAGACAACACGCGTTTTAGTTGATTCACAAGACAGTTTTAGAACAGTGTGATGAGGTACGAAATATGAAGTGCTAGGTAACCTGGTGCTAGACACGCAAAGATGACCCAACTCGGCATATTCGTTTATGAATTGTTGATAAGAAAGCCTTAGTTCTGGATCCCGTTTGAATCGTTTCTCAAGGGCGAAGAAGCGTTTTCTAGCTAGCCGATATGAGTCGCCTAAGCAGTCAGGCTCAGAAATTAATGGGAGGCGCACGCAAAACCGACCATCTTCATCGCGGTACGTGTGAGTAACAAAATGCTTTTCACACTCGGATTCTGCGTCTGTGTGCTGTGTAGCCGGCTGAGGAATCTGCTCGAGCTGCCAGAATTTTGTTAACTGCATGTTTAAATCGTCATTAATAGATGTGTAATGACAATGAACATAGGAATTAAAAGAAGAATTTTTAAATACAATTTTTTCAGACATTGGGCCAGCTAAGATCCAGCCTAATTTAGAGTTCCTCATGATAGGTAACCCTTTACCCAAAGTTATCTGCTTGGAGCCTACTAGGTACCAAAATAGATCGGCACCAATCAAACAATCGATAGGTCCAGGCTTATTGAAACTGGGATCAGCAAGCTTAACCTTAGGAGGAAATTTAAATTGGGAAATATTAAAATATTGTTGTGGCATCTTATCAGATATATTAGGTAAAACTAAACATGATGTATTTAAATTTAATTTTTTATCACGTTTAGATTTAATTTGAATAACGCAACGTTCGGGCGTAGCAGATAGCGGGATGTTACCCACACCCACTACGCTTGTTCGGTTCAGCTGAGGAGTCAACTGCAGCTGTTGTTTCAAGCTAGTAGTTATCAAAGAAGTTTGACTCCCGCTATCTAAAAGACACCTAACGTTTAAACAAACGTTGGTTACAGGGTTGCAAATGTCAATAAGCGCCGTAGATAGTAGTACATGATTGTTAGAAGATGTAGCCATGCCAGTCGTGACCTTGTCGTCACACTGTCCTGGCAGGTCTATGGGTGAATGTACAGCCTGAGAAACCTCTCTATGCAAACAAGTGTTGTGGCGCCGTTTACGTCTAGAACAGGGTCCCAACCTACAGCGGTGAGAGGGGTGCCCCTGGCGTAAACAGTTAAGACAAAGTTTCAATTTTACCGCCTCAGAAATCCTATCTTCGATGGGCTTGGACAGAAACGATGGGCAGTCATAGATGCGATGCCCGCCGTTGCAGAACACGCACGAAGCAGGTGAAGCAGGTGCAGCATCAGAGGCAGAGGTGGCTGAAATTTGCAAAGATTTCATTGATTGCTTGTGTGACACTGATACGTCACGATGTGGGTGAGGAGTCACTCTCTCGGATTTATTTCGCTGGACTGACTCTAAAATGTCAGCGCGACTATTCAAAAATTTATGAAACTCATTAAGCAATGGCATTTCATCGAGCGAGTTTCTAAATTCCTCCCACTTCAAATTAGTATTGTTGTCGAGCTTTGATGAGACCATGTGTATTATTAAAGTGTCCCACTTATCAGTGGGCTGGCCTAGTGTACTTAGAGCTCGTAAGTTCTGGGTAACGTGATCAACTAAATGTCTCAACCCCTTGGCTGATTCGCGACCCACAGGTTGAATATTAAATAAGGAGTTGAGATGATTATTGATCAGCTGTTTCTTATTGTTATATCTCTCACAGAGGAGACGCCAAGCATCGGCATAGTTAGACTCGGTCACCTCCAAGTTGCTAATAACCCGGGACGCATCTCCCTCCAAATAAGAGTTTAAATAATGAAATTTATGTATCGGTTTAATGCGATCATTATCGTGGATAAGGGAGTTGAATGTGTCCCTGAATTCCAGCCACTTAAAGTATGAGCCATCAAAATTAGATATTTTAATCAAGGGTAATCTGAAATTGAATTCACCGTGATGACTACAGTTCGTATCCGCGTCATTAGATTTAACGCTCGTAAACTCGGCCTTGTCACACGATGAATCTACTAGTCTTTGCGCGATCGAAATTAATGAAACAAAATCTTGTTCTATCTCCTCACGTACGTCGATCTCAGACTGCGAAGTAGCGGGGGACTGTATCTCAATCTGAGTTTGTAATTGATCAAACTTATTAAAAAGATCACGAAATCGTTCTAATCTCAGCGTCAATTCGGACGCTTGATCAGACGAAATGCTATCAAAACCATGTAATTTATCAATATAATTTTTAAACTTTGTAATACGTCCCTTAATTGAGCTTCTATTGACTACGAGCGGGGATATATCGGTCATTTTAGATCGCGAGACTAACTAAATAAACTATAATTAATAAAGCGAATTTACTACAGCAATTATATCGTAAGGCAAACGGTTCTGCTTAGCTCCTTCGACTAACGCGTGAGCGTATTGAACGCGCGCGGCGCACGTAGGCACAGAATTTGTATAGGTACCTACCTCTGTATAGCAAACTAGCTTATATCGTACCGCGCTCGGCCGAATGCACAAAATTTACGTAAATATGTATTGTGTCTACCTATACAAATAAACTAGGTAGTAGGTATTGAAATAAACCTATTAAGGTAGTAAATGGGACTTGCAAAGCTCAGACAATGGAAATGTGAAGCAAAATTAAGCCCTAGTATAAGCTAAGCGAACCTATATTATGTAGGTAGGTAGGTATCACACTTAGATAACGCTAGTAGCAGAATTTAGTAATGACTAAGCTTTGATGCACTTTTACGATAAACTAACGACAAGATCATTGGCAACTTTAAATAATCAAATACTGGAAAGTATGAATAGAAGTAGGATTAGAATGAATAAAGGATTGGTACACTTCCCTGGCTAAACCTTAGCTGCGGGCGGCGACGTAGTAGGCTGACCGGCTGGCTTGAAGCGAGGGTTGGCTGGCAGCTGCGTCCAAAGTGGCGATTGGAATTTCTTCGGAATCTTGACCCTTTGACCTTCGCAGCTCAGCTTGTGTGCATCACGTAGAGGGCACCAGAATGATGAGTACAGGTTGTCTTCTCGTAGATTATTAAAACGCAGACTTCTCAGACTCAACAGTTATTATTGAAGTAAAATTCTTTACAATATAAGTATGCACTAGGTATGCGTAAGTAATACATTAAGATATTGTCTAGTGGGTCGCTGTATGTAGACTGACGAAAACTGGCGTGGCCGAGGAGGCGAACCGGTAACCGGTTCCTTGCGGGCCGCACGTAGTGGTCGTATATAGGCCTGCGCTGACGACTGTAAGACTCGGCGTAGACAGCGGCAACAGGTGAATAGATAGAGAGCTGAAATTTTCACAGAAGCACAAATTCTGTGAAAATTTCAGCTCTCTATCTATCACCGTTTATGAGATACGGCCTCGTAACGGACAGACAGACAAACAGACGGACAGACGAACGGCAAAGTCTCATGCATAGAGTCCCGCATTTCCCCTTTGGGTATAGAACCCTAATAAAAACTGACTAGCATTGACAGTTGCGTAAACACTAAATCATGTAAATGGAATGGTGCCCTGTGACTTCCCTTTGACCTATGGCCAACTGGAAGTGACCTTACTTATCTAATTGACCTCATTGACCTGAACATTTAAGCCGTAGGTATCAAATTCCCGGATCGGTCTAACCTTTTGTTTGAAAGGGTCGGCAGCGCGAGTTTCCGGTGACTAGATTACAAAAAGAAAACAAAAGAGATGAATCTTGATACAACCAAAGATAATATAATAGTAGGTATACAATAGTATACAGATACGCAGGGGGGCCCTGATCCAGCTTCCCCACCCCGCCAGTCCCGCCACAGCTGTCATTATAGTTGGTGGGTGTTTAGAGGAAACATTTGCTTAGCCTTATTGGTCACACACACATTCATGCTCTGTACGAACATAGCGTTGTTTTAGTGTAGGTGACAGAATTGAAAACGAATAATTTGTATGGAGTTTCCGCCCCGTGATATTAACTTAACATGTTTTCTATGATTGAGTGCAAAGAAAAGCTTATATTTCATCACTGCTATTTCCAGCGAGTTCCCACTCAAGTCCTGAAAACATCGAGCTGCCGGAGCCAGTGGTGAGCGGATCGGACTCCCCTGCAGACCCTGTGCCGACTATCAGTCCACCCGCGCAGTATGCACATTCTGCGCCTAGATATATCAGGTATGGAAGGAAATTGGTTTTTTTCGCGACTTTGCTCGTGTTTTATTTATGCCAGTATTCGATCAGAAAGCTTTACCATGATGCTCTCACACGCACTAGCTAAACACCTTGAACATAGCCAAAATATCTGCGAACCTGGCTTAAGACGTCATGTAAACTGCGGCATAATCCGGGCGCAACGAGAATGTGCGGAATCTTGTCAAATACCATACTAAGTATTCAATCGCGTGCGGATTATACTAAATAGGCGAAAACTAGGTTTGTGCGGGGAAGCGCGAGGGGAAGTCAGGTTCGCAGATATTTCCGCCGTGTTGTAGCTATAATAGATTATAAAAATGCTAATTGTCAGTTTTAGGAGGTTGTTATGCATCTTTGATAGATTGATTACTTGTCTATCCAAATTTTCTGAAATGACTCGTAATGTTGAGAAATAAACAGCCAGAGGAAGGCTAAAGAAAAGAAGATTATGTGAATAATGAGATGAATGTAAGGAGAGTAGGGAGTGGAAGAAAGTGACATTTTGCGCCGACTCCAAATAAATTGGAATATGAGCAAGAGAATGATGATGATTTCAAAATGTCATGTACCATTTCAGGTCTAACTCTCACTCGCAGCCCAGCATGCGCGAAGAAGACGGATGCCCCAACATCAACAGTCACAAATCACTGCCAGATCTACACACGCAGACTAGGTGCTATCCAGAACAGTAAGATATTTACTTATACCTACTTAGTCACGCCTTTATCCCCTCAAGGGGTAGGCAGATATATACAATACGCCACATTTCACTTTCTTTTGTCTAACATAATATGTGGTGGAGTCTTTTGTTGCGTTGAAAGGCACAGGTCCAAGTTGTGGTTGCTGTTGAATGTTTTCAAGCTGCCAATAAGTCCTTTAACTCGCTTTAAGGACTATGTAACTGGCCACTGGGACCAACGGTTTAACGTGCCTTCAGAAACACGGAAACGGTCGTCGATAGAAATAACATTTAGTGTCAAAGTCACCCTATTTCAGGACCAGCCTTAGCGTTTGATGATTAACGAAGTGATCATTAACAGAATACTGAGTTACCGAGGTACGAGCACTTTGAATTAGGCTATGCCGTAAGTGGCGACACGATTGGAATTCAGCGGCCCATACATAGCGGTACATCTAGTGGGCCGTATGCTTGTCTGCCACCTTGGTGGTATAAAAAAAACTGTAGTGACATTTGATTGATCCCACATGATGAATACAATTTGTCAAAAGAAGTTTCACTTTTAAACTGTAATTCGTAATGTTTCCAGTGCGAACGTGGGTCACACGGAAACCCTGGGCCGGTCGCCTCGACGACGTCGGCATTCAACTCACCAACGAACTGCTTCTTGCTCCTCGAAAGGAACCAGGTCTGTATACTTGAGATATCATAGTTAGTCTCAGCCTCGCCATTCGGGATTTTCTTTGTCTGATATTGACCAAATGAGTATAGGTACCTACTGCACGTTCGCTCTAACTTTGCCGCTCGGCTCCATACTAAAGTCGAATTTTTAATTAGACGAAGTAAATTGACAGCGACTAATGTCACTTCTTCATACAATGTTGCGTATTTTCTATGACGAAGTGACATTAGCTACTGTCAATTTACTTCGTCTTAATAATAATTCGGGTATACGCCTCTACGCCAGCGGCAAAGTTAGAGCGAACGGATAGTAATTGAGTAATTATACAAAACTTGGTAAAAGTCAGTTTACTGGCGTGGGCGACCCTGTATACCTATCTCCTTTGCTGACTGTACACTATCGGGCTTTTTAGTGCTGATTTAATCTTCATGTTTTACTAGTTCAAGCTTGTCTTTTCCAGATCCAATCACTCATCACTGTTGTCATCTTGCGAAGCCTTCTCCGAGCATCCATCACCTGGTGAAGAAAATTATCAATCATACAACAGGTAGGTATTGTGGCGTTTTCTTGACTACCTCGGTTACGTAGTGGTTGTGTATCTGACAGTTGTACTTGAGGTCAAGGGTTCGAATGCCACGTCTTTGTTTCTGGAGATACTACTAGAAATGTAAAAATGAATAAAAAATTCTTCTAAAAATAATATCTAAATAAGCCACATTAATATTATCATAATATATTATGAAATTTTGTTTACCTACGTCTAATAATAATATCCACCACATCTGACTGCCTCTGTGGCGTAGTCGGTAGTGATACCGCCTGCGGCGATGGGGTTCCTGTGTTCGATTCCTGGGTCGGTCCAAATATTTGTGTCATCCACAAATGTTTGTTTCAGAGTTTGGGTGTTTTCTATGTATAATATGTATGTATTTAGAAATATATAAGTACGTATATCAGTCGTCTAGATCCCATAGCACAAGCTTATAGCTTAGTCTGGGCTAGATGATGTTGTGTAAGACTGTCCAACAATATTTATTTATAATTTTTATTTATCTTAAAAATGCGTGCGGGCCGGGCGGCCATGTTTCATTATCATGTACGCCTCAAGCACGCGGAACGCGGGTGAGACGGTACGGTGATGCGGGCCCGGCCAGCATGCGCGCGAATACACGCATGACAATAAAAGCCCCCTAAATAAGATAACCTAAGCACGTAATAAAATAAAGAATTCAACTACTACCAGTCGTTGCGGCTCATCCTTCGCTCGCGACTCGGGCGGCTCGAGCGGCCACTACACGCAGCGAAGCGCCCCCACACACCACGCGCACGTGCATCGACGGAACGACTCCGGCTCCTCCACACAGCATGACCATGAGCATGACCACAACAGGTACATAACTGAACTTATAGTTACTGACCTTGGCTTCACCATCGGATTTGCTTCATTCGCTCGCAACTAGGGCAATTTGAGTGGCCACTAGTTATGTGCAGCGAAGCACCCCCACACATTCCGCGCACGTACATAGACGAAACGACTCCGGCTCTTCCACTCAGCATGACCATGAACATGACCACAACAGGTTTGTTAATGGACATTTAGGTACTGCTTGTTGGCTTCTTGTCTCTAAAAAAGCTACGACAGTTGGATTTGCTACATTCGCTCGCAACTCGGGTGGCTCGAGCGCCACTAGTTTTGCGTAGCGAAGCACCCCCAAACATCCCGCGCACGTAGATATATCGTAGGAACGACTCCCGCTCCTCCACTCAGCATGACCATGAGCATGACCACAACAGGTACTGCATATTGACTTTGACTCCATAAAAACTATGCTCAACGAATTTACTTCGTTCGCTCGCAACTCAGGCGGCTTGAGGCCGCTCGCACATCACACGCATATGTTAAAGCGTTGACAATTCCGACTTTCTACTCAGCATGTCTAGCAGGACCCAGCAGGACTTGCCACTCAGATGTAGGTCTAAGGTGGCCAATCGGCTACCCTGTCAAATATCAGCGCTCCCCTTAAACAACCTATGCCATATGCGGGAAGTCTTATGCCAGCAGTGAGCATGAAATTGACTGAGATAATGAAGCAAGAATATAAGATAAATCTCGAAATCACGACATCGACTAACAATTATTATCTTCTACACCAACCACCAGCCGCTTCAACTCGTACGTATCGGAATACGGCACGTCCCTCGAGTGCTACGTGTCAGCGCCGCCGCAGTTCCAAGATGGTGCCGACGCTCCGCCCGCACCGCCCGGTCCGCCTCCACATCATCCGCATCATCATCATTATACCCATGTGCCGAGAGTCGGAATACATTTTCAGGTAAGTTTATCTTTATTTCAGTTTTATTTTTGAGAAAATACATTCTGGCAAGTGTCCGAGCTAGAAAAAGACTATTAATATGTAGCTCTTAGGTAGTCTTGAGCGGTAAAAGTAACGGCTTCCGGTTAAGACATGGCTTAACCTGAAGCCTCTCCAAAGTGAGAGATAGAGAATAAAAAAGTTTAAGAGTAATAGATAGTATGGCAGAAAAAAAATGGCAAACGAGGATGAAAGGGGCTATTCAACTTTCAGTGCATACCTTTTGGTTTACGTAACGAACCATCAAACATTCAGCTATGTATTTTCATAGCGCATAACTTAACAACCCGTTGACTGATATTTATAAAGTACAATATAAACTTGCAAACTATGACTGCCTGGTGGTTTTAGAGGTAGAAATATTCAATTGCGGATCATGAACGACCTCATTACCACCGGAAACAAAAAAAAATTGTGATCCATAAATGTTTGTCTCGAGAGTCTATGTGTTTCTATTATGATAAGTAGGTATGTATTTAAAAGTATATACGTATTAATATCCGTGATTTGATACTCATCATAACACTAGCAGGTTATCTTTAGCTTATTTTGGGATCAGATAGCGCTGTGTGAAAATGTCCCTGAATAGGTATTTATTTATTTATTTATTTTATTTAACTATTGCAGGCTAGCGCTCCGCCCCCGCAGTTCCAAGACGAACCTCCGATGTACGACTACGGTGACTACGAGTGTCCGTACAAGACGCCTGTCAAGTGTCTCAACGTTGGCAGGAAAGATTATCCTCGGGACTACACTAGGTAAGGGATAATTACGGAAGAAAGCACGAAATGTCATATAATACTAGTAATTTTGTAGAAGCACATTTTGTGATCCTCTGACGCCAAGAGAGGATCCTCGTACAGGTGATCACGCTTATTTTGGACTGTTGTAAATTTCTTCATAAAACTTTAAAACCGCGATGCAAGATTTCTTGCATAGATTCTTTGTGAGTAAATGAATCATTTGATTTAGAAGTATTTCAGTAGTTAGGTATCGTGATGGCGGCTTAACTACAGTGGATAAATGCTCGTAAAAAGAAATAACGCAGAAAAATTGGAAAGGAGTAGCGCCTCTGGGGTTTTGCAAAAGTTCAAAGGCTACAGTGACCACTTTCCACCAGGTTGACCGTAAGCTTATCTGCCACCATTGGAATGAAAATGCCAGCAGATGGCTTCTTTTTCTTTCTTTCTTATAGAAATAGTATTTATTTTCACTTCAGTGCGATTGTGGAACTCCCTTCCGGAAAGTGTAATAAGTGCTCCCAACGTGAACGCTTTTAAAAACAAACTGGACACTCATTTAAAACCCAATGACACAAGTGCAGTGATATACACGCATCAGCCTTAAGCTGCTAGTGTATTAAGCAGAAATAATAAATAATAATAATTTATTGTTTTAAAGAAGTAAATTGTCTTCAGCGCCAGGTACCACGAAGGCAACACAGAGCTAGTGAACACCCAGCCGCAGTACGCCGAGGTGCGCATGCGTACTCGTACCGATGACAAGCAGGATTACGTCAACACTGCGCAGGTAACTAACTAAGTACCTACCTTCGTCCTTAAATTTTATAGCGATTTACTGCAAACCTTAAAATTAATTATTATTAAATTAATATTTATTCCCACGACTAAGTATCAATCAAATTTTCATCCCATTTAAAAACGTATGCATATGTAAGTAGGTAGTTCGACAAAATGGCGCCCAAAGTAGCTATGATTAAAATTATTGTATTAAGAAATTTGAAGCATAATGTCAATAGTCAGCGTTTCTTAAATTACTTCGCAAGCAATACTTTACCAGTTAACGTCTGTTTCCAGATTTGCCCACCAGAGGAGATAACGTCTCCACTGGGCACATTCAAGCGTCAGCGATGTCTGCGGTACAAGCAGAGAAGACCGCGACCCATCCTGCGATCTAAGTCAGACATTTCCGATAGGTAAGTATACTGAAGCTAGGATAGCTGAAAATTTACATCGACTAACGTGCTCCGGCCGTTTTGAAAACCACGCCTTCGTTGCCCCAACCGCCGTAATTCAAAACCGCGTCCTTGGTTCCCCTCGATAGCAATGTGGTATGGTGGCATTACTTATTTCATCTAAGTATAGGTACTTAATGAGTTATGAGTGCTCTAAACCTATCCATGATAATGCCTTCATAAATAAGTACTACCTGGCGGAAATATCTGCGAACCTGGCTCCCCCTCGCGCTTCCCCGCACATCGCCTCGTTTTCGCCTATCCAGTATAACCCGCGCGCGATTGAAATATACTTGTAATCGGCCATTTTCCATTGACTTTGATAAGGTTCAGCACATTCTCGTTGCGCTCGAATTATACCGTACAGTTTGCATGACGTCATTGTGACACGTTCACAGATATTTTTCTTTTATTGACTGCCTCTGTGGCGCAGTCGATAGTGATACCTGATACCGCCTGCGGCGCTGGAGGTCGTGGGTTCGATTCCCACCGGAGACAAATATTTGTGTGACCCATAAATGTTTGTCTCAGGAGTCTGGGTGTTTCTATGTATAATATGTATGTATTTAAAAAAAAGTATATAAGTATTAATATTCGTGGTCTGATACCCATAACACAAGCAGGTTATTCCTAGCTTACTTTGGGATCAGATAGCGTTGTGTGAAATGTCCGTGAAAAAAAAAATCCGCTGGGCTGTAGTGTCATAACTCTAGTTAAAGTTCTAGACAAGGTATGCACACATAGAATATAGTCACGCCTTACGGGACGGGACATTCGGAGGCGTATTCAGAGGCCTGCATTACAATATTTTGTTCCTTGTAATAGGTGGTAAATATTAGTAGGTATAAATAAAGCAATGAGGTTGGTCCTTGAAACCATTGGGGATTTCAGTGAGCTTTTAGGAAGCTCATGCACGAAATAATCAATAAACGTAATTAAGTATAGTACTACCAGTTTTATAAGTTACACCGATGTACCTGCGCAGAACTCGATGGCGCGAAAATATATCTACCAATCACAGCGCGCCACATATTCCCGCGAAAATACTCGCCTGCTATTGACTGCAGTACCCGCCATGTCTGGCTCGGCAGTCAGTCTGTCTAGACAACGGTGTATTCGCGTTCATTGCTCTGTCGTACACTTGAGTGCAAACATTAAGAGCGAGATAGCACATCCTGTTCACGTCTTGTTATTTTCAACCTTAAGTTAGTAGCAATAAGTTCGAAATTGCTTTGCAATTTTCATTCGGTTTAATTCGTCAGTGGGATGAGCTATTCTGCGCAGCCGAATAAAGCCGATGCGACTTATAAACGTGGTTGTACTTTACTCGAATTCTAGTTTCGTTTTCCAAATGTCCAGGTACCGACGCTCCGACGGCCGAAGCCCCGCATCAGCCCCCTGCGAGGGCGAAGACTCCCCCGACAGTCCCAGCGAGGAGGCGTCACGCCTGCAAGACTTCTTCGAGCGCCTCGGCCTGGAGCCCCGGCAGTACGACGCGATCGTTCGCGACGGAATGCCGGACAGCCCTGTGTTCTTCTCTTCAGCATCTACCGTGGATAGCAACCAACTGGTTGCGGCTGCTGACTACACGGTATAGTATTCCACTATTTAGTCATCCATTTTTTTTAACATGAGGAAAATTCTACTTGAATGCCAGACTCCCACTGACAAAACATCACACGTTTCCTACCTATTCCCTACGATTGGGAGCCCCTGGTAAACTCTCGGAAAGATAACCTCAGTTCTCAACAGACTACCGGGTTTGGGTGCTATACCGCGTTTTTGGGGAGTTGTTCGGTTGTTATCCCATTTTTGAGTGGGTGTGGCGTGAGCGAATCTCTCGAGCTTGCCTGCTTCTGTAACGACGCCGCGACGGTGAGAAGCCCCGTCACCGTCATCTTAGGATCGCCCTGTAATGCGTTTCGAAACGATCAAGAGACTTAGACTTTACCAAGTCTGACGTCATGTCAATCTCAATTCTTAGGAAAGTAGCGTCATGTGTGCGTGACTTTGTTTGCATGTGTGTGCATTGACATGTTGTCAAGTCACAAAATCGTCTCCTTCTGTATTTTCACAGATGTGTTCTATCCCTTTCTATCCTGATTGTAACGAGAAATATAGATAGTTTCTGAACGCTCGCCATCTTTCTCGGTTTTCAAGCGAGCGTAGGGACAGTTTAGTAGTACCTACGTCGCGTGTGTCAGAATTTACTTCTTACTTCCTTCCAGTCTATTTATCTATCAAGTCGGTTATGATTTTTTTTAAATACCTACCTACCTACCAAAACTGTACCTAAGTCTTGTTAAAGAAATTAAACTCGGCCAATTATTTCTAAACATAAAACTTGTTACTTATTGATTTGATGAACTTCAGTCAAATTTTTTTTCGTGAATCAGGCAATTTTATCCATTCTAGATTTTCTTAAATTTACCTACTTAACTTTGACGAGGGTTCCAAACATATTCAACTTTTTTTCCTGTGGAAATTAATTTTGACAGTGTTACCACTTAATCGGATTAGTTCCGAAAATAGGGTACCTACCTAATTAAATTTCTAATCAAATTATGTAATTTATAGTTTGCACTAAACCTGAGGTATTACCTAATTAAATTGTTAACATCTGATTTTCAAAATTTAGGTACATAATCACTTATATTGACACGATGATGTGATGATGTAACTGCCTTAGACTTAGTTCAACCTTTTCAATTCTAAGATAATCTGATCTTGTAATATTTTAATTTCAGGTGCAAGGTCCTGGGGTCCAAAAGCCGATCTATCGGAACACAGAACCTCCTAGCGTCGTCGAACGGAACGCTCGCATCATCAAATGGCTGTGTCAATGTCGCAAAACGCAAATGCCGGCTCCTCAATAATTCTGTCAATATTTAGAATGTTCTATACGTCTTGAAAGTTGTGTGCCTGTGCTGTGTGTTGTGATCAATGATCAAATGATCAAATTTTTGTGAGCAGTGACCTGTGATAAAGGTGTAGTGTTTTTCGAGCTAAAGTGACTAGCGACCAAATAATTCAGATCGCTGTTGTAAAATC
Organism: Miltochrista miniata; assembly: GCA_933228765.1. Taxonomy (NCBI): domain Eukaryota; kingdom Metazoa; phylum Arthropoda; class Insecta; order Lepidoptera; family Erebidae; genus Miltochrista; species Miltochrista miniata. Next base: position 14,695,104 of record OW121769.1, read on the forward strand.
TTTGAATATCAATAGAATTGCTTGTAGTTAAACAGACTGGCCTCTTGGTTTAGCGGTAAGAATACCTGGGGGCCGAGTCTGCTATTGCAATCGCATCAGAATAGAATAGATATCGTGGCAAAATAGAAGCTCATCGGTACAATTTGACAGTTTTCGTATTCGCTAACTCGATAGCTTCTATCTTGTTTCTATTGAAGTGCGATTATGGTCGACCGATGGCCTCTCGATAGAATCGCCAGTGTATTTGACATTTATGCGTAGTCTGCTAATAATTGATGGGATTTGTTTTGGAAGTCGCGTAATTAATGTTTGACAGCTAGAAATAGGAAGTGCGAGGCTGGTTATTTTCGTTCGGTATACATACAATATTATTGTTTAAATTAATCAATTTACTACATATATAGATAAACTAAATAGAAGCAAGTTTACAATTTACATCAAAATGATGAAGATGGATTAACTTTGTGAGAGCCTAACATTTTATCCGAAGCGGACTTTATTCATTTCACCTACAAAACAAGACCATAATATAGAGCCTCATGGAACATAGTACATTGGATGGTCGTAGTGCTATAATGAGTCTCCAAAAAGTGAATTTAGAGCTGTGAGTGAGCCATTGTCGCAGGGGCAATGAACTATATTAGTTATAGATACATAGATGGCAACTATTCCAAGTAGGCAAATCAACAAGATCAGCAAAATAGTATGAAGACATGTATGCAATTGACATGCATCTATTTTCTGTAAGTACTGTCCAATATTCTTTACAATCACTCATATCTAAAATACAAGTCACATTTCTAATACCTACTTACAGTAGGTAGTTATTATTGTTTTAGTACATAGGGTACTTACCTATGTACACTCAATTCCCAATATACTTAATTGTTTTTTACAGTTTTTATGAACATTTAAAATACCCAGTTTACCCGGGTGCACAGCATATTTTCACCGTTTCACCCACATAGCTCCTGTTCCCAAGGGAATATGGGACTAAAATATAGCCTATGTTCACCGGGAAGAGTCTAGCTTCCCAACACTGAAAGAATTTATTAATCGGTCCAGAAGTTTTGGAGCCTATTCCGATGCAAACAAACAAACTTCCTAATCTTTCCTCATACCTAATAATATTGGTATAGAGACTGCAGGTTTTAAATTATATAGGCATCCCTAATGACATATATACCTATAAACTCTCAAGAAACTGAAATAAGTCAGGTGTTAAATGGGAATATTAGAGTATACTTAGGAATAAATAAAAAATCAATCACTTTTTGAACTCTACTGTAGGGTACCATTCCAAGCAAACCCCACCTGTAAGTAGTGTGGATGGGAATATGAGACTTCATTACTAATTGGTCAATATTCTAACAGATCATTTAAATTCTGAGTTTACAAACTATCTTCCCGTTCCAAATTTAAAGTAACTGGCAAGTACCTAGTGCACCAGTACACCGACAAGGACTGGGTTGGTTGAAGAGCATCCCGATGATAGTCACATTCACATCTAACAATGCTGATACAAAACTGGTCAACTCACAGTGCTCCTAATACCCTAATAAATGTGATCCAGATCATCAAGCTTGGTGAAGATGATTAAGTCCTTACCATTTTATATTAATTTCAGATGTTTGCTGCGAGTACATTCATTACATTATGGTCTCAAAATAGCGGGGAAGATTGTTAATGTATGTTGTGCATGGCATAACTGTGTTATGAAACATCTGTAGTAATTCCTATCTCTCCTTTAGAAGAAGAACTCACAATGGCCATGGAAACATGAGGTGGGTAAATAAGAGTTGACAAAATTGGTAAAATTATTTATTTATATCAATGTTTGACACTTAAAATCACAGTCATTTAATATTTCTATCAGATAAATCTCATTTCCTTTTAAAAACATCTTGAAATCACTTTTTAATCATCAATCATAATTCACAAGCTTGCAATAGCTGAAATAAAACTAATTGTATTGTAATCTATTTCAGGATACTCGAGTTGAAAATTGAAGTGTTAACCCTGATCTACAAGCAGCGTGGCTATTACAATAGTATTTTTGGCAAGATGAAGCTAATGTAAAAACAATAATTGTAAAATATGAATATTAAAAATATTTTTCCATATTTCATCATTTTTAATGTTTCCAAATCCAAAATAAGCTATCAAATAACCCTATACCAGTCTACCACTATGCTCAGACCTAGGCCTTACCCAATTTCATTTTGAGGAGGTATTAATAGAAATATTGTTGTTGGACATTCTCACACAACACCGTCTAGCCCAAACTAAGCTATAAACTTGTGCTATGGGATCTAGACGCCTGATAGACATACTTATATTTCTATATACATACTTATTATAGATAAATTACACCCAGACACAAAGCAATATGATCGTCACACAAAAAGATTTGTCCTGGGTGGGAATCGAACCCACAACCTCCGAATCCGTAGACCTGACCTGACTACAAATTAGAGTTACAGTTAGTATGTGAGTTACATGTTAGTGGTTAGAGTAGTAACCACGAGTCCAGTCAAAAGAACAAATTGACATTAGTCTAGCTCTAGTGCATTGGTCATTGGAATCGAAGGCATGGCTTCTCGTCATGGCAGGCTTGGATGGCCAAGATCTCTGTACATGCACATTACTCTTTTATAATCCAACATACTAGCTGTAGTTGACGGCTTTACCTGTGTCATACTATGAACCCATACATGCATAGTAAATACAAGATTTATTAAAATGATCACTGCTCAGCTTCCTTGAGTATTAACAAAATGATAATAGCATATTTATGTTTACTATCCATCATATTATCTATCACACACGGGCACTAATAAAAGCTGTCTGTATTGAGATTGTTTGGCTATATCACATAGTTGCTGTGGAATACCGTGATTTCACAATGATGAAATAACTTTTTAAGTCCGTTGAGTAGTTACGCTAGTGTTAATCAATTTAAAAACCAACTTTCATATGACAGAGTAGTTGTTTGTAGATAAAAACTTTCACTATTCACAATCTTGAGTTATCATGAGGTTATTGTTCAATATTTTTTTTGTAAAGATGTATTTGTAGAAGACTTGAATAAACTGCTGTTATATATGTATATGAAAATTTACAGTCTCCTGTGTTTATTCTATGAATTTTAGCATCCAAAGCCCTTTCTTCAAAATGAAATTCATTGCTGGACCAGTTTTTTACATTTGAGTTTTGTCTCAAATTTCTATAGGATATAGCTCTTCCAACCGCGTCTCGGCAACCGTGGAGTACCACCCGTTAGATGGACCGACGACCCTGATAAAGGTCGTAGGCTGGGACTGAATGCAGAAGGCGCAGGACCGTGAATTGTGGCGTAAATTGACAAAGGCCTACGTCCAGCAGTGGACTGCGATAGGCTGATTTGATTGATAGTTCTTCTGGATAACACTGTCACTCTTTGCTTTGAAGCCGTTTATAAAGTTCACGTTTGTTTATAGGTAAAGTTCACAATTTTACATTGTAATTCTCTACAAAAGTCTCTTAGAGGTAATTTGTAGATAACCTAAAAAACACCTACTAGTACTGACTGACAAGAGTCAAAACAACAAAAATAAAGCCCTTGTCTCTGCTTTTGCGATTCTATTTATATTCTATCGATGTTCTATATTGGCGATAGACAAGATTTACGCGACTAGCAAATTTAGGACCAATCGCTATAATATCGTAATAGAATCGCACTGGACCGGCTTTTTGATGGAAAATAGCAGACTCGGCCCCCTGATTGCAAAACTAGAGGTCGAGGAATCAATTCCCAATGAGGACAAGTCTTTTTGTGTCATGTGCATGTTGTTTTGTTTTGTGTAATATACGTACCTACCTATATATACGTATATACCTTTTCTATAATATATATATATGTATTTAAAATTATATAAATATGTTTATAAATTGGTTATTGGCTTAATTTGAATTTGAGGGTGCTTTGTAAAAAATTATCAAAGTATTTATATTTATTATAATTGAATCATATATTGCAGAAAGGGTCTTAGTCACATTTTAATTAGTTTTGGGAAATAATTAAAAAGGAGTTTTTTTTTCTGGAAGCAGTTTTAAATGCAAACTGCAAACTTTGTGCTCTCCTAGAATACGACTAATATCGTTTTTGGACAAAACGCTCGATTTACCTTCGATGAACGTTTCATAGAACAAAGTTTAATTTATGAGAAATTTGGACTCATGCCTTTTCTGCAATATGCGATTCAATTGGTATTATCATTTAAATTCAAACATGCAAATTTATTGAGTTTTGCTACATTAGCAATTTGCATAGTAGAGTCATCTTACTGAAAAATGGACTAATAAAAATATTCTTACGAATGTTGAAACTGATTTTTTGTGAACATGGCGTTTCATGAATACCTGTATGGCTACGTAGAATGTCAACCAATAATGATGCTGCTAAAGAAGCTAAATAGTATTTATTTTAGACTTAGGGAGATATGTAGCAAAAGAAAAAATCGACTAAAATCTAATCGAGTCAATCGATTCTTCTCAACGTTAGACCTATGTAAAATCGTTGGCTATATATGAATAAGCTTGACTTAAACATCTCGTTTAGAAATCGACTGATTAATGAGAGCAGAATAATCGACTATTGAAATGTTACTAATTAAAATGTATTTCTAAATACTAATGAGAGAACCAAATGTTGCTCATAATACGTAAGTATAGTAATGACTAAATTCTAATTTCCTACGACTAATACTAGATTTAGGTGTTCCTTAAATTAGATTTCAAGATTTAATAATTCGTCGTTTAAATAGATTGACGTCTTCTCAATGATAATAAATAATTAAGTAACTATTTAATGAATGTTCACTCGTCCAGATACGCATAATACCTGTAGCTAGTTAGCTACACAGTGTTTTAATTAACGTAGGCGTCGGTTCTGTAGTAGAATTCAAAATAATGTCTACTTATTTATAAGTGGATGTTAATTTTATAACTGCAGTACCTACGCAGGGCAGATAAAAGTTAAATTTAGTGTGTTTACTTAATTTCTGCTGCAGGGCTATTTCTGCTGCACTCGCTCGTTTAACGTAAGATAAATTGTGTCATTTAGTATAAAGCTATAAAGCAGAAGTCGGATAGAAGCCATAATCAAGTGTACAGAGAATCTACATGCAGTGACGCAAAGATTGCGCTATAGTTACAATTCGGTTCACAGTTAATTATGGGACGATTCTTCGTTTTTATTTACCTCACAATTTTTTTTCAAGGTTTTCATAGGTAGGTACGTATCTGGATGAGCGCCATCGACTGCTGGTAACTAAGCGATACTAGTTCATTAGTCAGTACGGTTTTTAGGTATAAGTCTATTGACATAATAATAACGTAAATATGGTACATCTCTACGACTAAATAATAAGGATGGTTACTAAAGTCGTGAGTATAAGGCTGCTGTGAAGGCCTATTTAGTTTAGTCTAGTGTCTTTCACATTTGTGTAATGTATAATAGCGTGCTCAATATTTTAAACCAGCTCTAAGTATAATGGTGCAGTGATTTCATAAACTACGGTCATAAATATTTAAACTAATTCCAAATCGATTAGGCGATTATTATCTTTTAGTCGACTACTAATAAGAGAAATTCTAAATTAAAATAATAAGTTAAAATAATAAATACCATACCTTATTATTTAGTTTAAATACGTAAATAAAATTCTAGTTAGTATATTTTTGGTCATGAAGAATTGTAAATATCAAGACGTATTTTTGTCTCGACAAAAATGTACAAGTTGCGAGCTTATGAGTAAAGTTATTTTCGAAAGGAAAACAAAGATTTCGACTATTCTCTGGTTACGATTTTAAATAATATTTATTTCTATATATTTGAATTATGTTCAGTGTTATTATTATTATACATTTCTGGATAAATGTTTATTATAATGTTATTGAATTAAAATACTAGTTACATGATTAAATGTTGAAAAAGCCAAAAGAATGCTTCATTTGAGTCTATATTATAAGTATAACGTGCTTTCTTCTTTATTTTTTTAAAATAAAATTTACCTAAACTGTGTAAACTGTAATCTCCAGTAGTCTAATATATTAAGCTCAAGTAATTTTCTTTATTAAATAAATAAAATAGATGAATCCATAACTCAACCACGGTTACTTAGAAAAATATAACGCCAAACTGATAATATTCATTAATAATGTTCCTCTTTTGGATTTGTCATAAAATATATTTAAGCATAACCAATATTTATCTAATATTACTTTATTAAGATTATTTTAGATAAATAAGACCATGGTACCTATTTCTGCGATTTGGGAGCACAAACTATTTTAATAAAGTCAACGCTGTAATCTCGTGCTGAAAGAAATATTAAGATATAGCTCGATTAACTTATAGTGTTGGGTGAAATATTTTAGATTAAACATTGTGATCACATCAACACGACTGCAGGAGCCATACAAATCCCTGGTTACCTCTTTTCTACTCTGCCTCGCTTCTACTTAGTAGCAAAAAGTTCGAGACTACTTTGAATACTTTTCGGTATTTCTCCTAGTTTCGATCATGCGCGTGCAACTGAAATATTCATTCTGTACATTTATTAACTCCATATTATGCTCATTTACATTGTTATTTACGTTGTTTTACTACACTCTAAACTTGTGACCATTATGAAAACTTTTCTACGGTAACTAAAATGGACACTTGGAAAGCAAATTATAGAACTTAATAAAAAAATGTACATGTATGAATTAAGACATTATTACATAAAAATAGTTATATTTTGTCTTAAAGCATAATATTAATCATAGTTTCAACGCAACAATTACGCATTATGTTGTACCTACCCTTAAGGAATGCGAAAGCCTACAAAAACCTTAAAAATGCCAGTATTGCTTAAATTTTATTGTAAGAAGATTCTTTCAGAACATTTTATTCGCTATCCGAAAATCCACTTATTCCAATGCAAATACACTTCAAGTTAGTTCAAAATTGTAATAATGTCTAACTAAAGTCGATTATTTTTGAAATTATTTTATCTCAATTCATCGCTATCTATTGAGGATTAGTCGATTGTTCTAGTGATGTAATGTTATTCAACTATACAAATGGGCATTCAACTATAAATTGTATACTTTCAGCTGTTTAAAAATTATTTTTTGGTTTATCAATCTATAATAAGTGATTTTATCTTCAATATAATTATGTATAGTTAAATAAAATGTATTGAGAACGATTAGCATAACCAGTATTAGAAAGTTTAGCATTCGATGCTTCCATTATTTGTGTAAATAAATTGACGTACACTGTTAGAAGTTTATCGTGAAGAAAGAATTATATTGTGGTCTGATAATTACCTACGTTATTTTATTTCAATTCCTTTGACTTGAAAAAAAACTTATCCAGCGGCTAGTAGGTACCTAGCTATCAAACTCTACCAGCCCAGGCACTCATTGAATAAATCAAGTAGCTCGCACTTTACCAACTCCAAATTAAGACAGAAAATAACTTACAGAATGCTGGAGGAGATTATATAACAAATAAGTGTAAGTGACATAATTTTTTGTGGTACCAAAGAATACATTTTTTTCGATTTACTTATTGAATGGCCCATTCTCTGCATTAGTGAATTCAGTGCGTGATCGATTTTTTGCAAAACGCCTAGCTCCCAAACGGTTAAATCGATCCGGGAACTTGATACTGTTGTTCAGTTAAAAAAGGAGACGTGCAACGGCACCTCTGGTTGGCCATAGTTCAATTAAGTCACATTTTCTACCACGTCGACAAAAATAAACACGCGTAGCATAGTAGAAATGCATAGTTTTGCGTAAATGACAAGAAAAAAATTATTGCATGCTGTGTTCACTATTTTAGGGCATGCAATGTAAGTTAGTCTTCGGCAATTACCTAATTGTAAAACATACTGTTTGTATTTTGTGGTTTGTAAACCAATAAATAAAAAAATAAGGATAAGAAGTTGAATTCTTAGGTCAACTGTAATTGGGTTAGTTTCGTGGTTGTTACTTGCGTACTTACTCCTAAACTGTTAGAACAATTCGGGAATTTATTACTGTACAAATTATTGTTCAGATCAAATAAGAGACGTGCAACGGCACTTCCAGTTTGCAACAGGTCAACCTGAAGTGGGTCTAATTTTCTATTTTGTGGATAAATAGGTATGTTACAAGTACAGGTAGGTACCACTATCTACCTACAGCTGCCAGAATCCCCGGGTACGGATAAGTAGAAGGATGTCCCAGGATTAGATTATATTCTGGAATAAGAATAGCACCATGTCTACATTTCATCCCCAAAACTAGTTTTCATGGGACGCGGTTATGACGCGGAAGTTTAATCGCGGGCAGATCAAAGCATTTCCATTTTAATATCTAATATATAAAATTCTCGTGTCAGTTTTCGTTGCCATACTCCTCCGAAGCGGCTTGACCGATTCTCATGAAATTTTGTGAGCATATTGAGTAGGTCTGAGAATCGGCCAACATCTATTTTTCATACCCCTGTGACCGGGAATAACATTCCACGCGGGCGGAGCCGCGGGCATCAGCTAGTATATTATAGATTAACGAGGGGGACAGCGCGTACGCAGTCCCCACTACCAAAAATTACGCATCCGAGTTATCCACATTAGGGATAATCGCAAGGGTCAACCAATCCGCAGTGCAATGGAAAGGCCTCGCCCTGGGGGAACCGCCTTAGTGATCACGGTATCCCCTATGCCAGGTAAGTATGATTTAACTGAGGTTACACGAGGTAGTCATTCGCTTACGGAGAATCTCTACACCGACATCTACTTTTAAAGTGGCGCCATCTAGTGATTCGTAATGCTGCTACTTTATTCTGATGTTTTCCTGTACGTTTAGTAGGTGGCGATGCATAAACGTCAAGAAAGAAATGAAATATAAGCGAAGCATAATACAGACGATCAATACGGCTTGACAAGTCTTCTGAAACTCGAATGAAAGAAATACACATTTACGTGATTTGTTTGCACGCATTGACGTTTGTGTACATGTGAGACTCGTCAAGTCCTACGATCGTCTCACGGAGCGAAGACGCCACTGACCTGTAATAATAATCGCTGGACTGGCTATTCCATACAAAATGACAGCTACTTTTTTGTGACGATTCAAAGCGCGTATATTGTAAAACAAGATACGAGAGGGGCTGTGGCGTCTCTTTTCCCCCCATTCCCAACTAGTGATGGGACGGGTCACAGATTTTTCAACTCGGGCAACTCGAATTGATATATTACGTAACCCGGGTTGAGTCTGAACGGCCATCCGCCGCCCGCGCCGTCGCACCGCAGTGTGTCGAGTAACTCCACGTTTTTAACCCGACCCGCCCATCGTATAATAACTGTCTAGTAATTAAATTAATATTATTTTACATAATTTCATGTACTTACTAGGTAACTTGTGCAAACAACGGGCGAGTTTGGATGTGTAGTCGTAAATTTTTTGTATAAAACTCCCACACTACACTCTTTTTATTTCGATTCATGTTATTAAATTATGTATACTTATCAATTTTACTTTTATTTTTACTGTTAAGTGAAATAGCGTCATCAATCAAATGAATGTTGCACCGTTGGCCTATAACCTCTAATTAAGATATAACAAAATAAATTTAAAAAACAGCTCGGGTTCCATAACGACCTGACCATTTTTCTATTCATCGAACGTAGAATAGCTTTTATTATTTCAATCTTAGTTCGATATTCCTTAATGCTGCGTGTGGTGTGAATGTGTGCGAGGCCAGCGCATGCTTAGTTAGCGAGCGAGCCCGACCCAAACCGAAACAAGCCGAGTCAACGAGAAGGGCTGAGCGAGATGACCGTGAACGAGCGAGACAAAGCGAGTTGAACAGCGTGGCGGGTGGCGAGCGAGCGTGCCGAGTGTAGTGGTCAACCGAGTCAGCCCGAATCAAGCAAAAATGAACCCGAGTCGACGGGTTGGAAGCTGAGCCCGGGTAACTCGAATTTTTTAGCCTGACCCGCCCATCGCTATTCCCAACCGACCACCTGAGTTATCCACCTGGTTGGTCAGTTAGGAATAAAAGTTCCTAACCACCCACCTTGTGCAACTGGTTGGTCAGTTAGGAATAAAAATTCCTAACCACCCACCAGTGACTGTATAAAATAGCGGCGTTTTCCCTGAAAGAAAACGCATATTAAAATACTTACCTAATTCGAAGCTTATATAATGAGATAGGCATATCCGTTACCCGTAGGCTTATCTTACTCATGTTTGATGACGTATTTCCGTCGACTCACCAGCAGATGGCGCCACCTGTGAACTTATAAAGGAACATGGCGTCCACTTTGTCCTCATTGGCTTTTATTCACCAGGCAGATTTAAAAAGTAAGCTTCGAATTAGGTAAGTATTTTAATATGCGTTTTCTTTCAGGGAAAACGCCGCTATTAAAAGTACTTGACCGTAATTCGAAGCTTATATAATGAGAAATGTTTGTTTTCGCCTGGTGAGTGACGGAAACGCCAATGTGATTCTAATTTATTATTAGGAAAATAATATTTTACAATGTTGTATGTATGGTATCTAGATTTATAATCTTTACCATCTTGAACAACTTCATATGTAATCTTAAACAGACTAAATAAGGAATCGTATTTAAGGAGTAGCAAGTATTCCTTCTATTGACAGGATTAAATAATTGCGAATTATTATTATACTTGATTGGTGGTAGTAGCTGACATTATTACTCGACGATAAAAATTTTTGAAATCCATCGTCAATTACCTCGTGTTAAGGATTATTTTGATCTTACCACCACCACCAATTCTTAGAAGCTGCTGTTGACCGGGTAGTGCCGGGGCTAGAATAGTTGGAGAACCTCTAACAGTCATAAATAAACTATTAGACTGTAGTCTCATATCGGATACTCTGATATCCTAATTTCTATCTAGAATAAAGGATTCAATTGATTAGTCGTAGGTGTTATCTTTGTTTACAATAGTTTTCCAACCAGATTGTCTGAAATGAAAATGATCAGTTTCGGACTCTTGATTCGGGCCTAAAAGTAGTACCTATGACGTGAGTTAATACAATCGAGTAAAGTTAGATCGTGGTTGCGGCGACCTAAGCATAAAATCACTATGACGAGAAACCTGAAAAATGTTCTCTTTGTATCAATACTTGGTAATATTGAACTAAGTCATCAATCCCAATATCAATGAATATGTGACTTAACTTTCTTTACATTTTTTTTTTTAAAGAAATCGACCAAGATAATATGTTTAACCAAAACATGCGAACTATGTAAAGTTGACTAACGGTTTCTATATTATCAAGAACAGCAACAACAGATTTATGTAACAGAATCGTATTATATAATAACCATGAATAAAATGCAAGTCGGTTAAAACTGTAAAATTTATAAGTATCTTGAAAGGTAGGCCTCAAGGAGCTCAATAGTAGAAGTTTTTGATTTAATATCTGTTATTTACCTCTTCGCCCCCCCCCCCCCCCCACATTTCCACGGATTCTCTATGTGAGGTGGTGGGAGACCTGTCGAGGTGTTTAGTAGAAGGAAAAAAATAATGTTTATTAGGTTCTTTTGCAGGTTCTGCAGAACGAATGGAGCTTACAGAGCTCTCGCTTTGTGATCTGCCCTCTATTATTACCTTGTGCCATCGCGACACCACAAACACTCCTGTTGACCGATTAAGGTGTGACAGCATCTTGGGTATTAAAAATGGTGGTGAAAGTAATATCCACACATTACAAACAGGCCTATCATGTGTAGTGTTCTCCATTTCATAATAGGAATATTGTTTGTAGGCAATCTTGCCTTAGTGGTGTTTGAAGCAGGATGCTCCCAAAAAATACCCGGAGGAGCTGATACATATGGTATCGGCTCGGAATGCAGTGTATGGTGAAGTCAATTTGATGTCGGACCATTACACGCAAGCTGACGAGTTAAGTTCGTCAAGGCAATTGATTTGATCTCGTCCCTCTGGGGGGATGGACTATAACTGCTTTGAAAGAGTACAGACTGTAACACTGTACCGGTATATGATTACGAATCATGTGTAAGATTATCAACATCTCTATTGATGCAGTGCAATCTTTGTTATTCTAGGCCCTCGAGCCTGTTAGAGAAATGTTTTCTAGCTGGGCTCCCACGCGAAATCTGACGCGTCCGTGGTAAGAAAGCATCTCGGATGGAAAGCTTGTAAAATTGTCGAGAAGCGGTAATTGCGGACCCACTATTGGAGTTCCACTTGTACCACTCCGTGCACTACTATTTTCTTCAGTGGGTTGTCGGTTAGGGGATTGACCGAATGTGACGCTGAGGTAAAGCTACCTCTAGGCACTGCGAAAGTGGTAAAAATTCAAAAGACCCACCAAGTTTGAATTTTCTTTAAAAGAACTAAGTTTCTTTGATTTGGAATTAAATAAATCTTCCTTTTATGTCTAATAACTTTTCTTTTGGTATTGGACTTTCAGGTAGTTCTATGTCTATCGCATAACGATATGAGAGGTTTCTTTGGGAACCTATTATTGTTTTCTCCCAATTGTCTAACCATCCCTGGGTTTGAAGAGTTTTCAAGGCTATTTGTACGTGTTTGTGAAGAGTAACAGGATTTTGATGCGCAAAATGAGATTTTGTGTAGGTAGACGAGTATTTGAATAATCTTATTCTATAGAAATCGAGGCACCCAGATGGTGAGAAACGAAAATGTTTTGGGTGCGGCTTACCCGAGCGGAAGACAAGAATGTGCTCTGAGAAAGAATAATGTACACTACGTCAGCTTTATCATGAAAATAAGCTTGACTGAGATGTATTTTGCACATCCAATCTCGTGGTTGGAGGAAATCTGGTAAACGGAACTTGCTGAAAGATAGAATTATTCTGGCTTCACAAAGGCGTACAATGTCCTAAAACTGAATTCTGGGCGGATGACCCATCGCTATTTGAAGTTAGGAAAAGTGGAGAAACCAAACTTGGTGACAAAGGAACTAGTTTTAGAGTGCCTTGAGCATTCATCTTTTGAACCATTGCACAATGTGGTCATTTCAGTTAAAAAGGAAACCTGTATGGATTCTTAAGTATTTAAAGCAAATAGTATTCCACCTTAGTCAAGTTTTCCATAGCATTTTAACTTAAAGTGAAAATTTACAACTTTGTCAGTACGGGACTTGAACAGAGTTCGGTGTAAATTTAAATGTGGGAAGGTTCAGTTTTGAGCAGGATTCGAACCTGCGTCCTCTCGAATACCGTGCAGGACGGATTGGAGTTTCTGGATAAAGGGAATGCGGAACCCTTTTATAAATTTAAAACTTTTGGTACTCTCGTTCCTTACCAACGTATTTTGTACAGAGTTAACTGACCGACATAGAATGACAGGGTCATATCATTTAGTGTTTCCTTTGCTGGTGTGGGCAGAGGATGTTAGACCTCTCCTCGTCTCTTTGAGAGCCTCGAGCTCGGAAATTTCGTAATTGAAGGGACATCCTTGCATGGTTACTTAGTATGTTATCGTACGCCTGGTTACTATCGTATATTACAATTATTATAGATACACAATATTGTACATACCCCTCGAGGGTGGTTACTGGTTAGTGTTTCCTTTGCTGGTATGGGCAGGGGATGTTAAACTTCTCAGTCTCTTTGAGAGCCTAAAGCTCAGAAATTTCTTAATTGAAGGGACATTTACTGCCGTATGCCCAATTATTATGGATATTGTACACACCCCTCGAGAGTGGTAACTGTAATACAGGCCTAAAAAGGCTCTTGGTACAATGGAATCTGGACTCTATTCGATGGAGATCTGATCTTGACGCCTGATCCTCTCGAAGGCTGGCGTAATGATTTGGATGAACTTTTTTCGGGGTCATCCTTTTTGGAGATCGAAGACCAAAATGCATGCCTTCCCGAGTGCCGTTGAAAAGGCTTCAGCCTCGAAAATGTATGTGTTTGAAGACGATATTTTATCAAGGTACATTTTTAAGAATTGGGTCTTTGACAATTCTGAGAATAATATATGAAATCAGATCTATGGCCGCAAGCCATTTGTAATAAATTGATAAAAGATTTATGGAAATCCTATTATTAAAGTAGGTCTTCAATTTTGTCATAAATATTTTCGAAGAAACTTAAGTTTTTCAAAAGATTCTCTATGTTTAAAAATACAAAAGGTTTTGGCAGCAAAAGCCTTTTGGCAGAAAGAACCTTGTCAGCTTTTTCAAAATGTAGCAGGGATTCGAATTGTCGGATCTCCCCGTTTTTGTTTAGGTTGACGAACCCAGGACTATGATTTTACAATAGTGGGTATCAGCATATTATCTTATCAAGGCAATTTGTCGCCAAAACGTGTCTATCAACCTCTTAGGTTATACTGTGTCTTAGGATCTTGGGTAACCGAAATCTCTTTTAATGCTGTCCCTATATAAAATACGAAGCAAGGATGATTGTTTCTATCATCCTCGTAATTTAACCTCTGATCTGTGAAGAAATTTACACTTGGTCAGGACCAGTGTTAGGTAATAAGAAATAACTCACCTATCCATCATCCTAATCTGGTTTAGTGGAAGTCGGCTTCTTTTACTCCACTTACGACAATGCACGTGGTGTCGCGATCGCCCTTATTTGAAGTTCGAGCTAAATGAGCTGGAACTGTAGCTATTTGACGTACCTAATACAGTAACTGGAGCTCAGAGCGCGCTTCTGAAATACTCCACTTGGAATTAGCTCACTTTCTAAGGATGGAGGATTCATTTCTATCAAGAAACCAAACTAAAAGAAATAGTATTATGTTAGGTACCTAAAATTTAAGTACTACTTTCATGGTGAACATTTAGTTATTACTTTGACACACTCGTACGTATTCAGAAACTTGGGATGATTACGATTTTACCCATAATAGGCCATATTTTTACATGTATAGGAACATCTAGTAATTAATGTGCCTTTATGTGGGTAGGTATAAAAATATTTTGAAAATATTTTCTATATTCGGCGGTACTTACGCTGTACATACACGAAGCAAATAATATCTAAAAAAAAAGTATTAGTACCTATGAATACAATCTATAAAATCAGTTTGATATTAGCTGTAACTAAAGATATTAAATAAAAGAAACTGCAACCTCGAAAGGTTTACGTGCTATTTTAAAATAATAGTGTAAATTCACTAACTTCATCCCAAGTCACTTTTTATAACTTTGCTAGGTATATAACTAGTAACTAGAAAAAATAAATGCACTAGCAGGTGTTCCTGCTATAACCTTTTGCTACGGGAATCAAAACGCCAATGAGGACAAAGTGGACGCCATGTTCCTTTATAAGTTCACAGGTGGCGCCATCTGCTGGTGAGTCGACGGAAATACGTCATCAAACATGAGTAAGATAAGCCTACGGGTAACGGATATGCCTATCTCATTATATAAGCTTCGAATTACGGTCAAGTACTTTTAATAAATAATGTCCATAATGTCTACTTTATTAATATACCCACATGTCTATATGGCAAAACAAATGAAGATCGACAAAACAAATGAAGATCTACAAAACAAATGAAGATTGACAAAACAAATGAAGATCGACAAAACAAATTAAAATCGACAAAAAAAATGAAGATCTACAAAACAAATGAAGATCGACAAAACAAATAAGGATCAACAAAACAAATGAAAATCGACAAAACAAATGAAGATCGACAAAACAAATGAAGATCGACAAAACAAATGAAGATCGACAAAACAAATGAAGATCGGCAAAACAAATGAAGATCACTAAACAATTAATGAAAGTAAGATAAACAACTGAAAGTCGACAAAACAAATGAAGATCGGCAAAACAAATGAAGATCACTAAACAATTAATGAAAGTAAGATAAACAACTGAAAGTCGACAAAACAAATGAAAATCGACAAAACAAATGACGGTCGGATAAACAAATGCCGGTCGGATAGACAAATGACTATCGGCAAAACAAATGACGATAGAAAAAATATATGCAGATCAATAAAACAAAAGACTATAAGCAATTTGATAAGATCAAAAATACTTGCAGCCATATTTAGTAATCTAGATGCGTTTGCCATTAAAAAAAATAGGTGCAAGCAAATCTCGACCTTAATGACACTTCTCTAAAAATGTGCTTTTAGGCGTTTATAGACATCACTGATCACGAATATATGAAAAATAAATAAATATTATGCATGTTCATAAGGTCGAAATTTGCTTGCACCCATTTTTTGTAATCTAGATGCTAACACCATTCAAAAAAATAGGTGCAAGCAATTCTCGACCTTATGAACATGCATTATATTTATTAAATTTTTACATTATTCGTGATCAGTGATGTCAATAAATGCCTAAAAGCACATTTTTAGAGAAGTGTCATTAAGGTCGAGATTTGCCTGCACCTATTTTTTTTAATGGCAACCGCATGTAGATTACTAAATATGGCTGCAAGTATTTTGATCTTATCAAATTGCTTATAGTCTTTTGTTTTATTGATCTGCATATGTTTTTTCTATCGTCATTTGTTTTTTCTATCGTCATTTGTTTTGCCGATCGTCATTTGTTTTGTCGATCTTCATTTGTTTTGCCATATACACATGTGGGTATATTGATAAAGTAGACATTATGGACATTATTTATTTTATACAGTCGCAGGTAGGTGGTTAGGAACTTTTATTCCTAACTGACCAACCCGGTGCACAAGGTGGGTGGTTAGGAACTTTTATTCCTAACTGACCAACCAGGTGCACAAGGTGGGTGGTTAGGAACTTTTATTCCTAACTGACCAACCAGGTGGATAACTCAGGTGGTCGGTTGGGAATGGGGGCTCTTTTCACAAGTAAGTAAATCTAAGAAACTAGTTCTTAAACAATCATTATAAAACCATAATTTAGGTTTTTTTTTTACTATCATAAGCGAATACCCTTCGAGTTTCGGGGATTATACGAATATTTTTATAACCTACTAGCTGATGCCCGCAGCTTCGCCCGCGATGGCGCTGTATGTGAAAAATGATTTTCCCGCTTTTCTGTTGAAATTTTCCCTGAATTTTCTTTGCTATAAACCTCACGGAGCCCGAGACCTTTCCAACGAATACAAAACCGTGGAAATCGGTTCGTGCGTTCTGGAGTTATAGCGTCAGGAAGGAAAACCCGACTTATTTTTATATAATAGATAATGTTTAATAGGGATGTCAAAATGTATATCGATAATTTTCTGTCCAATGCCAAAATTCGTAGTTTAAAAACCAAGAGGCATGGTAAAAGTACTTTAATAATTTAATGAACATATTCAAATTATTAATAAACACTTAAAATTGTAGTAGATAATCGAAACAGTAACTAACAGCGTGTGAAATATAACTTAGCATCTATGGTTAATTATTTATATATTGGACATAGTCGTTAGAAACACACATCAATCAGATTTATTCTTAGTGGACACAAGCCTATTTTAAGAGAATCTACTTTGTTTTTCAATCTTATAAAATATGTGATAATTTTCTTTTAAAAATTATACAGATGTGCATTTAAAAATATCCCTTAATAAATGTGTGATTTCATATTTTTTTTAAATACCTTCCGTCCTCTGTACTTACCTACTGCAAACAAACAAAACTACAATAAATCCCAATCCAATACAATTAACCTGTCACTTAACAAAATTCCTCTCTGAGCACGGCTGCTTCGGGAAGTAAATGGGAAATAGTTGCCATTGAGGCGGAATAGCAAGTTGGCATTGGCTGCTTCGGGGAGCACGCTCGCGCGGCTCACGTTAAGCGAGGCGTCCACCAGGCGGACCGGGCCGCAGCGCAAAGCAAAAATTCGCGTGCCGTACGTTTCATATGGAATTGTGTAGCATCTGCCTTCACTAGAGGTGGGCCGCAACGAAACACAGTTTCATTAAAAACGTATGGCATGCGGATTTTTGCGTTGCGGCCCGGCCCGGCCCAGCCGCCTATTGGACGCCTAGCTTTAAGTTCTAACATAACCCAATTATGATTAAAGACAACCTTAATGACTGTGTGGGCTGTGTCCGGTGTCATTTTTCAGCCGATTTACAATAGTAACCTACTTTGGCAACACACCTGCGACCACTGTTTAAGCAAACAAACTCTTTTTTTTTATATTAAGCTCGCCAAACTGAATTCGAGAGACTGATGGTTAGCCTGCTTAGGTACTTTAAAGTAGTCATTCATATTATGTAAACATCATTGGTACAAAAATAAAATTAACATTGGTAGTCAGTATCTGGTAAAGTTTTTATCGACACCAAGACAGGTGTTGTACATCACTAGTATTAGTTCCAAGTACATTCGCTAGCTGCCGTCAGCGCCAAATGGCGATTTTCAATTAGGCACAATTTTATGGAACCGATCACCAGTCCAGATACTATTACAGGTCAGTGGAAGACGCATTAATAAGTACTTCCGGCTCCAATAGAAACGGAAGGAAATGGGAACTACGGATACAGAATGCACGTGTGTGTGAATTGACGTTTGTGAGACATGTACAATATGTACATGTGAGACTTATCATGTCACATTGATCGTCTCACGGTTGCATAAATAAGTACTTCCGGTTCCAATAGAAACCCGAAGTGGGTTAGTTGGACACTTGCTTGGTATGTATGGTTTATTGTAACAATGACGTTCAGGTCAAATAGGAAAGGTGCAACGGTGCGCGGCAGTTAATCACGATTCGCAAGTCACTGGGGGTAATTCGCAAAATTGTGTATAAACAACAGTCAATGTTCGCATCGGTTTTAAAAAAAAAATATCTTTCACAACTTTCAGTGGCAGTACTTGCATACAATAGCGTACATCTAAACAAAGTATTATCTACGAACACGTTCAACTATATTTATTAATGTATGGCATGAGAATTTGACATATGAACTATGAAACACGGTAGTAAATCTTTATTTAGTGGCAACCCTGAATTAAACTTCAAAACCTAAAAAAACAGTGCTGACGTCAGATTATGACGCATGGTGAAGTGAATTACGATTACGAAATGTGAGAAAATGTTGCAAATAATGAATAACGATAACAAGTTCGAGTGCCCCAAGCAAGCGTTCTATTTATAATACCTTGCGTTGAAGTTACTCGTTACAGAACAGTTTACAACGTAGCTAGAGAGAGTTGGACCAGTTTGTTGATAAATTTGCAGTGTTTAAAAAGTGCCACCAAATCACAATTTATCAGAACACACGACAATCAAGCAGTAATTTCGTGTTTAATAACTATTAGTGTTAATTACGTGGGCATTTAGACTTTATTAAACAGACATTTTGTATCTAATTGCGTCATGAATTGTCTGTGCAACTGATAGTAAACCTCAACTTGTAATCAGTTAATAGTGCTGAGTATTCAGACCAGTTCTTGCCTCAGATAAGTGAATCATTTTGATGATATTAGACGATTTTGAAGACTATATTGGCGAGATGCCTCCAAAACGTGGACGTCGAGGAGTCAGCGATGTGGACGAGGATGACGATGAATACAGAAAAAAGAGAGACAGAAATAATGAGGTTTGTATACATAAAATCTTAGGCGTGTTGTTTTTAAAATATTGTTCAGCTTATTTTTGGTGACTTTTGGTGACTGTATTGTTGGTTAATGACGGTACACAACAGTTGTGCTAGGTACTGGTAGGTAGCTTATATTCTTTTGTAAATTGTTGAATGTGCAATTGGGGTACGAGTTGAAATTCTTCAAATGTGGTCTTTAAAGGAGTTTGCAGAGTGTGCGTAGAACCCCTATGTTGCAGACATCTAACTGATATAACCACCTTCTATCAGTCAGCACTTGCACATCATATTTGTAGTAAAAAGACTTTCTTAGCCTTAAACATTGATCAAACTGTAGCAGTATGACAATGGTTTTGTAACAATATTACTGTGCTATCAAATTTAAAAACAAGGTGCTGCAGACACAGCTTTATAGCTAACTAGCTGATGCCCGCAGCTTCGCCCGCGTAAAATTTGTTCCCGTTCCCGCTTCCCGTATTTTATCCCCTTGGGGGTAGAATTTATCAAAATCCTTTCTTAGCGGATGCCTACGTCATAACATCTACCTGCATGCCAAATTTCAGCCCGATCCGTCCTGTGGTTTGGGCTGTGCGTTGATAGATCACTATGTCAGTCAGTCAGTCACCTTTGAGTTATATGTATATATATATATATATATATATATATATATTTAGATACTTCTAGTATTTATTTATTCTAGAAACAAAGAAGTATAAATATGTCGGTCTATTGCAAGAGTTCCTTAAAGTTACATTATGCCATTAGACTTAAATCTCATTACAATTTTAATAAAATTGCATCATTCCTTTGAATCAACAGTTTAATTAAAACTGGTGTAATATTCAAGTTTTTTTACTGTAGTTGTTTTGTACAATGAATATTTATTAGTTTCATAATATCAAGGGTAAAGCAAAACAAAGAGTAAAGTTAAATTAATAATAAGTTTCATGAACTGGTTATGGCATAAGGTCAACCGACTCAAGTTCATTGACCTTTGATATTTAGCCATTGAATTGAACATAAAACATGGCAGATAAACATATTGTGTAAACATAATTATTGTATTAATTAAGTAGGTACTGTTTAAAATAATAACTGTTTCGTAATATCAGTGACTGATGTAATTTAAAACTGTAATACATTGAACGAAGTTCTAATAATCAATACTAATATTATAATGTGGATTTTGTTTTGTATGTCAATACTAATATTATAAAGAGGAAAGATATGATTGTTTGTTTGCCTCGAATAGGCTCTGAAACTACTGAACTGATTATAAAATTCTTTCGCTGTTGGGAAGCTACACTATCCCCGGGTAACATAGGCTATATTTTATTCCTGTATTCCCACGGAAACGGGAACAACGCGAGTAAAACTACATGATGTTGACTAGTAAAGTATAAACTCTGGATACAATGAACCAATTTAAATTTACCTATATTTATCATTACGCCAATTTATTTAGAAGTAATATAGGCTATGTATCATTAAGTTACTATCGGTAGTCAAGTTTCACCATAAAAGGCATATTTCTATACATTATTGTAAATGTTAATGGTGCTCTCACATAGGCTGTTAAACATTTTGTAACAGTAAACATTTGTTAACAAATGTTACGAGTTGTGACATTTGTTAAGATTTGTTACATGTTTTGAGTGTTTTTGTTTACAAATATTAGGTAGATAAACATTACATAACATGAAAACATTTTATAACATTGTGATCAAGTGTTTGTTAATATTAGTTGACATTTGGGATCACCATAGGTTCTATGGAATTTTTAATAAATAATGTATCATTCGAAGCTGTGAAATTGAGCCACTCTGGCCTATCATGTTTTTTTTAATATTTAGCTTGCCAAATTGACGTCGCCACCAGCCTGATGGAAAGCCGTGGCGCATCTAGCGATTGGGGGCCACTTCAGACAGTGGTCCTCAAGTTGGCGGCCCTGTGATGTGCCTCTTCACGCTCCTCTTGAAGAACACGGGATTGTAAGATGAGGGAAACACATTGTGCGGGCAGGTCGTTCCATGTTTTTATAGTTCATGTGTGGTTCACATGCTGAGAGTGATTCATTTATCTACCTACCACTATTTTATTTTCATCTAAGTCTTCTAAGAGAACAATGTAATAAAGTGACTAAGTAGTAAAATCTCCAATTTCTTTATTTTTTAACACAATTTATTATTTGTTACAGGCTGTAAAAAAGAGCCGATTTAAGTCAAAACAGAAGACACAAGAGACCTTCACAAGGGTCAGCAATTTGAAGGCAGAAAATCAAGTTTTAGAAGACAGAGTAAAAACTTTGACCAAAGAGTTGCAATTCTTGAAAGAACTTTTTTTGGCACACGCATCAAATACACAGAATTCCAAGTTTGAGGGGATTGACTTGGAGAAGCTTTTAGCGGATATTCCTGATGAAAAGAAAAAATAAATTCATCAGAATTCTGACATTTTAAAGACTTGCCATAGTGTTTAATAGTGTGTGTGTTGAGTGTTTGAGTAGTAGGGAATTTGGAATCTGGAAATGTGCGATTATACTCAATGTGAACTTTTAAAAACATAATTGTATCATAAGAAAAGTGCCGATGTTATGTGAAGTATATAAATAAAATATACTTATCTAAATAGTCCAGTGATCTTTGCATCTTGTTGTGTAGATTCTTTTTCTTTATTTAACTTCTTTTTATTTATACTGCTACTTGGCCTGGAGAGAAATCCAAAAAATCAAAAATCATGTAAATTGATCCAGCAATTCTTGAGTTATAAGTAGGCATTGTAACAAATCCGACTTTGTTTCATAACCTGTTGTACTACCCGTTCGCTCTAACTTTGCAGCTGGCGTAGAGGCGTATACCCGAATTGTTAATTATACGAAGTAAATTGACAGTAGCTAATGTCACTTTGTCATAGAAAATACGCAACACTATAAGAAGAAGTGACATTCGTTGCTGTCAATTTACTTCATCTAATCAAAAATTCGACTTTCGCATGGAGCCGAGCGGCAAAGTTAGAGCGAACGAGCAGTATTGAGATGTTTTTAATTTCAAATATTGGATTATTATGTTGTCCTTAAATATAAAAGGTGTCTTACAAACTATGCTAAGATTAAAAAATAAACAAACATTTTTGGCAGCTAGCTTAAGTACATATTAAGGCGTTAGGCCTGTCATAGTTGTGTCAATTGTGCAGACATACAGACTGACGATTTTATCAGAAATCTGTAATGTCTTAAATAAATGTATTTTCTTTCTTTCTTTCTTTCTTTCTTTCTTTCTATCAACTCAACAAAAATTCGTCTAAATAGCTAATATAAGCCACTTCACAGGTATGGCAAAAATAGCTATTACAGTTTCAAATCTAAATCTGGAATTGCTATAAAGGCCTGACCTTATGTAAATACTAAATACCTAAGTCGATGTAAATCCCTTCAAAGTGCTATACTGTATATTACAGTATATAATAGTTTTAATTAGTTTCATTTAAAAAAATATATCAATGCATTTAGGGAATTTGATTATACTTCTTAGATAAGGTAGATCCCTAATTATCTACAATTGTTTCGAATTTATTATGTTACATACAATATAATCGCAATTACTTCGGTATGATTTAAGATAATAAAATTTATTTGATACATTAACTTTGTTTCTTCTCATTAAAGAATAATAATATTATGTCAGTGAAAGGAAGCTGTGAGAGGTTGAGAGGTCTCGTTTCGGTAAAAATAAATCCATATTCATGGACATTTCACACAAAGCTATCTGATCCCAAAGTAAGCTAGGAATAACCTGCTTGTGTTATGGGTATCAGACCGCGGATATTAATACTTATATACTTTTAAATACATACTTGTCAGTTATCAATCATACATAAAAATACCTTGAGTAGATACCGCGAGACAAACATTTATGGATTACACAATTTTTTGTCTATAGTGGGAGTCGAACCCACGACCTCGTGATCCGCAGTTAAATTAATACAATCAACTATTCTCTAATGGGCCTTTGAGCCGGATCGTTGTTTACCGTGTTCAGGGTAAATAAAAGAGGACTGTGTCGGTATTGAACACAATCAAGATGGTCGCAAGAGGATGGGGAACCCATGATGCTGAATTTGAAGTTACTCGAGTCATGGAGACTTATGTTTTGATAGGTTAGACAGTGGGGATAAAATAAGTCCACTAGAATCACCACTTTTAGCGGTGGCTGAAGCGGAAAAAAAATTCTAGCTCGAGAACCACAAAAAGCTTTCTAGGGCTCCCCAACACCAACTTACTAGGTGACTAGGTGATCGAATTGAAAATATTGATTTGCAATTCGGTATTATGTTACTTTGATGGTATTTCCCTGAAACGATAACCTGGAACTCGCTGTTTTGTATCAACTATGTCTGCTGGGTCACCAATTCCTCAGAATACTTATTATAGCGTTGGTACGAACGCTCCGGGCGCCCTGTTGGTGCTAACTGATGCGATGATCCTCCACAGAGCACAAACATACGCAGGCGGTAGAGCATACATAAAGAGGCGAAGTCTCTCATATTACAAATGAACTCAACTTCGCCTGCAATGCCTGGTTTGAAACCTTAAAATATTAGCGACAGTATTTCTTTCTCTTACACAGCATTTCTACTGTTGCCCCTGTAACAACAAATACCTACTACAACCAGGAAAAGATTATATTAAACGTGATTTTGTGGGTACAGAACGCTCTGGGCGCGAGTCCGACTGCCACTTGGCCGGTTTTTTATACTACCTTAAATAAACTACAACCGTAATCACCTACGACCTATTTTATTTTTAAATCTGGCTTATTGCGCAATATTGCGAATTGCACGATGTATTTTTCCATGTATTATTAATGTTATACCTAAGTACTTATTAACAAATATTGCGCAATGTTTCAGCACAAATCTGAGAGAGCCTGTTTAGTTCTTTTTGCATTGCATCATATTTTCATTCGCGCTACTTCGTGTAGGACCGGTATTGCGCAATATATTTTGCAGCTAATAAAACATAATAAAAACAAGAATAAAGATGTTTCATTCATACATACATATAGTCACGCCTTTATCCCCAAGGGGAATGCAGAGGTATGCGCCCACATTTCACCTTATAGTTTTATGTCCCACGTGCGTAGTGAGCCTATTGCCGTGTTTAAATGGATAGGCGCAGGTTGCAACGACCCACAGTTGATACTTTTACTGCCGCTCTTCGCCTCACCAAGAGGGTTTTATTTATTTTGCTATTTAAGTTTCCGTACCCTCGAAAGGGGAAAGACGGAACTCTTTTACTGACACTGCCGCGGGTCTGTACCTACGTCACCAGGTTGTAAGCTCATGACCCGAACAGCTGGCCCTGGGACGCGCATCAACTGGTTTTGGTCTTCAGCGTCTCGCGAACTCATGACTATGGAGGTACGTTGGTAGATAGACAGTTGACAACTAAAAAGTTGTACCGTTGGAGATAAAAATTAGTTTATCCGTTAGAGCCGATCGGTTTAGTTGGTCGTCACGGTAGGGAGTTAAAAATATTAAAAAAAAAACATCATTAATTATTTCGCTTTGGAATTCAGACCCGGGGAATTACCTACCTGCTTGAAACTCTACAAGTCTTTGTGAATAAATTACGACAGCGTCAATTGGAGAGCTAATTAGGAGCGGAAAGGGCGATGACCCTTATTGCGCTTTACAAAATAAAATAATGTATGACGCAATAGGAGCCACTATTTTGTATGACGCAATAGGTATTACTATTTTGTATGACGCAATAGTTTTCAATTATTTTGTCTGACGTAATGTGATTCAATGTCTTCGTGTCTCGAGGATTGTGCAGTATACATTGGAAAGCGTCCGGAACACCGGCACCGGTACTCAAAAGTATCTACCTATTATATGCTCGCCAAATTAACTATCTATATATTTATCTACCTTTACGCCAAATCCCTTGCGCGGTAGGCAGAAAGAACCGAGCGCCACACGGCACGGTCCATACACACCTCACTTGCTTCTTCAACTTTCAATTTTCTTTTCATGCATGCGCGTCAGTTCCTTCGGCTCCTGACACCACCTTCTGCTAACACACGATTAATTTGGTCGTGGTAGGTGTGTCGTGGTTTTCCCCGACTCCTACGTCCATCCACTTTTGCGTTGTATATCTGTTTTGTCATTCTTTCATCTCCCATTCGCTCCACATGCCCGAGCCCGAACCATCGTAGCATGCCCTTCATAAACTTTAACACCGACACTCTCTTCCAGACCAACTCTCTTTCTTACCTCTTCATTCCGCACGCATCTGCGAGCCAAATTAACGTCTGATGAAAAGTCATGGCGACTTCTAGCGATTGGGGGCCACTCCCACAGTCCGTAAGACTGCTGTCAGTAGTCCACAAGTTGGCGGCCCGGTGATGTGCCTCTTCACGCTCCGCTTGAAGGTGTCCGTTATGCTAGCGTACCCAAGAGCTATATCGATTTGGTTACTATGCCATTAAACTCTGCGTAAATACTGCCTAATTAGTGTAAAAATAAAAAAAAACTCTTCCTCTTTAGTTTAGGAAATAAACACCATTTTCACTGTGTACGCTGGCGTCACGATCAAGCTAGCGTACACATGGCGGTACTCGAAAACGGCTAACAGTAAAGCAACAGAGTTTACACACAAAAACTCTGCGTTAATACTTCTCCCGCTATGCAAAATTTCATAACGATTGCTCTTGTAAAAACAGAGATATTGAACAAGACTTATCAATGAGATTCGGAGCGGGCGTTATGGCAGCGTACACCTAATAGTTCATAAAGAATGGGAACTTTTCGTTTAATAAATGCTATATGTATAAATACTGCGTGAAATTTTGCCTCTATTAGTGTGAATACTTTATGCGAATTCGCAGTGGAATAATCAAAAAATCTATGTTAAGTTCCAGGAGCAAATGTATCGACGTACAGTCGCGAACAAATGAATTATTAGTTAAATTATAAACAGAGATGTAGCGTTATTTTCTAATATATAGCATGATGTGTCTGACATAAATTAAATTAAAATGATTGCATAATTATTTGCTTGACTGTAAAAAGTTGGTTTGCATGGAATGGAACATTTTCAAATGCTAATATGAAATAGACTATATACCTTCTCCCTCGCTCTTGCACGTCTTATAGCAGCTGTCATAGTCGGGGGGGGGGGGGGGGGGGGGGTAAGGATGCGCTAAAAAACCTGCTCACATCACAGGTTTCTTTAGTAAGACGACAAGAATATCATTGCCGTTCACGGACTAGTCGGACCCTGATGTGTTTAGAATTGTGGCAGTTAATTTATTAGATAACTTTACAAATTATTATTTAGTGAATTATGTCGCGGTTCATTTTATAGGTACATGTTATTCTTGATTTCCTGATACTGCTTTTTGACATTCGAAAAGATTTAAAAATTCTTAATTCTCATTTTGATATCCTAACTTTGGTGATGTTAACATAACTTTTTACTTTGTGTACGACCCTTTTACAAAAGTGATTTATGGCACCGACTGCCACGAATCCTTGCGTTTAGTATAGCAGCCAACACACAGCTTCCAGTTAGTTAGTTAGATTGTTAGACAGATAACCGATGTGTGCCATATTTTAGCAAAAATCTCTACTAGTAGGTACGTAATATTTACAAAATAAAATTATTGTACAAATTAATGATTTCGTGGGGTAGTTATTATTAGTAAATATTTTCTAAGACTGATTGTTACAAATATTTTTTTTTATATCATAACCTGTTATGTACATTATACAGGTGTGTTTTTTTTCATACTCAATGGGTTCGATTCCCAGCTAGGATTCTTGGTTTTTCAAAAATCTAATGATGAGGTATTAAGTTTCATCAAAATCGGGCTCGTGACTCCTTTGAGCATTTTTCGCTATTCCTTATAGTTTCGGATTTGGCCATCCAATCCCTTTTGAAAAATTCAACCTGTATATACACAACAAAAACTAGTTTTAATGCAAATTGACATTATTGTAACAAAACGGTAATAATATGGTTATACTTTGATAAAAAAAAAATGTTTTTGGCAAAACAAATGATCTTTTTCTGATAAAGCTATTTATTTGAATTTTTGCAATTATTTTATTTTCACTTAGAACTATTAATCTTCAAAGTGAAGTGAATATCCTCCTAGTTCAGTATTTCATCACGTTTCAGTTTTAATTTTGTATTTTAAAAAAACTTTACAAAGCACTTTTGAGCATATCTGTACCTGTACTATGAACAGAAATTAACATAGATTTTTTGATTATTCCACTGCGAATTCGCATAAAGTATTCACACTAATAGAGGCAGAATTTCACGCAGTATTTATACATATAGCATTTATTAAACGAAAAGTTCCCTTTCTATAAGAACTATTAGGTGTACGCTGCCATAACGCCCGCTCCGAATTTCATTGATAAGTCTTGTTCAATATCTCTGTTTTTACAAGAGCAATCGTTATGAAATTTTGCATAGCGGGAGAAGTATTAACGCAGAGTTTTTGTGTGTAAACTTTGTTGCTTTACAATTAGCCGTTTTCGAGTACCGCCATGTGTACGCTAGCTTGATCGTGACGCCAGCGTACACAGTGACATTTTCAGTTTATTTCCTAAACTAAAGAGGAAGAGTTTTTTTTATTATTACACTAATTAGGCAGTATTTATGCAGAGTTTAATGGCATAGTAACCAAATCGATATAACTCTTGGGTACGCTAGCATAACGGACACGCTTGAAGAACCCTGAATAGCAAGAGGAGGGAAACACGTGCGCTGGCAGGCGTTCCAAGTTTTTATAGTTCGACAGAGAAACTATCTTTTGCATCGTTCAGTACCTATACATATCGCAAATAGTCGTGAAATTACATACCTACATACATACATATAATCACGCCTTTATTCCCGAAGGGGTAGGCAGAGGCATAGTATACGCCCACATTTCACCCTACAGTTTTATGTCCCAAGTAATAGGTGGTGAGCCTATTGTCGTGTTAAAATGGACATGTGCAGGTCACCGCGATCCACAGTTGAAATTTTTCTAGCCTATTTTATAAGACCTTCAACTTAGCTGAACGATAGAATTTCAATATCTTTGTCGTGAAAGTAGGTATAGGTACCAAGGTATTCAAGTAGGAGTCTATAGGTAGGTACTGCGAAAGAAAAAAAACTACAAATTAAAACTATAGACAATTTTATTATTCATGCAAAAATAGATACCTAGTTCATGTCTTAATCAATTTCGATACATTTTGTTACAATAACTATTTATATCTAACGTCTTCTTTACAATAAAATCTATTACTACAAGTGCGCGATAATTTGAGGCACTCTTGCAAAGACTTTGTTCCCAAACGTGTCTCAACTTACCGCTCAAAACGACGAAAACAACGGCGGAAATATCTGCGAACCTGGCTTCCCCTCGCACTTCCCCGCACCTGACCCCGTTTTCGCCAAATTAGTATACTCGATTGAATAGTATGGTACCTTTTGACAAGATTCCGCACATTCTCGTTGCGCGCGGATTATGCCGTACAGTTTACATGACGTCACGAGCCAGGTTCACAGATATTTCCGACGTGTTGTACGTAATTATGCTTACAATATAGAAAGGTACAAATGATCACAGACTATAACATATACCTAGCTATATCAAAGGAACTAGAAAAGAGGACATAACTAATTTAAATGTAGGTACTGCTCGTTCGCTCTAACTTTGCCGCTCGGCCCCATACAAAAGTCGAATTTTTAATTAGACAACGTAAATTGACAGCAACTAATGTCACTTCTTCATACAATGTTGCGTATTTTCTATGACGAAGTGACATTAGCTACTGTCAATTTACTTCGTCTAATTAACAATTCGGGTATACGCCTCTACGCCAGCGGCAAAGTTAGAGCGAACGGGTAGTAAACCTAACTTATCCATCTTGTCATCTTCAACGGCCGATGTCTAAAACCTATCAAACTAAAATGTAAGTAAAATCGCTCTCTTTATTAACAAGGCCTAAAATTATTTGGATTCGATTGAAATTCGTATAGAATTCTTCAATTGGTAATGTTACGGCCACAAACTCGGCGAGAAACGAGAGAAATGGGTGAGAGGTAGAGCTGCTTTTTTTAAAACTTATTTGGGCATGTTGGTATTTTATTTATTATTAGCGGACGTCACGCGGTTTCACCCGCATAGTTCCCGTTCCCGTGGGAATACGGGAATAAAATATAGCCTATGTTCACCGCAAAGAGTATAGCTTCCTAACAGTGAAAGAATTTTTCAAATCGGTCCAGTAGTTCCGGAGCCTATTCGTTACAAACAAACAAACAAAAAAACAAATCTTTCCTCTTTATAATATTAGTATAGACGAGCGAGGGAACAATGCGATGAACAACGCGAGTAGGAGTTTGTGGATAGTAGGGCAATTTTCGCGGCAACGCGAGGAGCAGTGCATGCGGCATAGTGTGGCGCTGAAGGCTAACAAGACGTGAAATTATTCAGATTAAATTGAAATTGGAACACCAGAGTGCTCCTAAGGGCGCCTTCAAATTAGAGGCGTGAAGAAGCGCTGTGGTGCGCTAGACGCGCCGCCACTAGTTTTCATACAATATTTAGAAGCGCCGTTGGCACGTCGTGTGGGGCGTCAGTGGCGCTGCAACGGCGCTTCTAAATATTGTATGAAAACTAGTGGCGGCGCGTCTAGCGCACCACTGTGGCACCACTGCAGCGCTTTCTCACGCCTCTAATTTGAAGGCACCCTTACAATGCCCTGTTACCAAAACGGTAGCGATATTAACATTTAGTTAGATAGGTTATAGACACTAACCGTAAATCATCTATACTCAACATTTGGCCCAACGAGCCGTATGTAGTTCGACTGGTCCCTATGACTGGCCCTTCCTTCTCAACTTACTTCTTGAGCAAATTGTGTTGTATATAAATGTACATACATACATATGGTCACGCCTTTATCCCCGAAGGGGTAGGCAGAGGCATATTATATGCCCACATTTCACCTTTATTAGAATTTGTCCCACGTGGTGAGTGGTATTGTCGTGTTGAGATGGACAGGCGCAGGTTGTGACTGCCTGCTGTTGAAATTTTTCAAGCCGCCTAAAAAGGCCTTAAACTTGGCTTGACTGCCATTTTACAGCAAACGGGACCAGCGGCTTAACATGCCTTCCGAAGCACGGAAACGCTCAAATAAAATGTCACAAACTGGTCACATGGGTGGTCACCCATCCAAGGACTGGCCATAGTGAAAGTTGCTTCCTGCAGTGATCGGTTACAGAACACTGAGTCCGCGGGGCCACGAGCGCTACATAAAGTATTTAATTGATAAATGTAAGTAGGTATGTAAAGAAATTAAATTTCAGACGCCTATCTGGATAATCAATCAAAGTAGACTAGACTTCCTCAAAGTATAACTCAAAATTTTAGAATACTGTCTTTTATTCCCCCGCGTGACGACGGGAAAGTACACTATGTCGCGACCCCAATAAATTAATTCAGGGAGTCGTAAGAGGCGACTAAGGGAACACTTTTGCAAAACGATCCATTACGTAGAGAAGGAAAACTCTAAATGAAACCCGGCAATAGTTTCACCACCTATTACGTGGGATATAAAAGTATAAGGTGAAATATGGACGTATACTATGCCTCTGCCTACCCCCTCGGGGATAAAGGCGTGACTATGTCTTTTATTTATTCTTCAACTCAACGTAATTCCTAAAGTGTTTGTGGCCATTAACAAAAAGAGGTTGAGTATAGCTGATTACAGTATTCCACATAATAATATGTTACTTGGTACTATAAGCTTAGCAATTGAAATAAATCAGTTCTTTGAAGTTCACATCTAATAATAAATACCTAACATAAATATAATTATAGACTACCCTTTTTTACAGCCTGTGACTGAACAAGTCTTTTAAAAAATAATGACTCTCGCCTTTGAAATGTTTTTCATTAACAAAATTGTGACATTGCAAACAAAATTATTCGAATGCATTGTAGTTCGTTATTAATCACTTAAAATAAAGACTCATTCGGCTAAAACTAAAGCCTTGTTCAATAAGGTACTCATTAGTGATTAGTACGAGTACCTATTTAGATATTCTCAATTGCACAGACAGTGATTAGTGCCAGTTTAGTATTTGAGGTTGGTTTTAGTGTCGCGCTGACTGCACGCTGACGGTCGGCGCCAGCCAAAATGTATGAATATTAAATGAATAAATATTCACGGACATTTCACACAACGCTATCTGATCCCAAAGTAAGCTAGGAATAACCTGCTTGTGTTATGGGTATCAGACCACGGATATTAATACTTATATACTTTTAAATACATACTTATCATACATAGAAACACCCAGACTCTTGAGACAAACATTTATGGGTCACACAAATATTTGTCTCCGGTGGGAATCGAACCCACGGCCTCCAGTGCTGCAGGCGGTATCACTACCGACTGCGCCACAGAGGCAGTCATGAACTTGTAGGAAGCGTTTTAGAATAACGTACAGCGCGTACGTTCGTCAGCGCTGACGGTCAGCGTCATACATTTTGGCTGTCAGCGCCGACGGCCAGCGTGCGATCAACGCGACTCTAAAACAGCCTGATATTTTATGTAAATTCATTTAAGAATAGTTCAACTATTGGTCTGATCAACAGCATTAAAAAATTACAACAGCTACAAACAAACTAAACCCAAAATATCGGATTTTGGCGCCAAACTTACAGACTAGCGTCTTACTTTCGACATAAAATTTTTCAAAACTATTTTTGAGTGTTTATGTGTAATTTATGGTGGATTTTTAAACAGGTTCGGCAACGTGCACAAGTGTTGGAAAGTGTTAAAGCGCAGTGATACGCGACTTTTTAGGTTTGTCGACAAATTTCACAGCAAGCTCCAGTAAAGTACCACCGCTTTACTAGAGTAGAACTTAGTCCAAACTTGGACATACATGAATACGCTGCTGTTAAGAATAATCTTATCATGAAAATGTCTAACAAAATTTCGCAATGAAATTCTGTTTGTGGCCAACTGCAATGCAAGAAGCCAGATGAAGAAAAAAAAACTCAAAATATCTTTAACCGTGGCACTATCACTAATATACGAGTGAACACTTACTCAAGTTATTTCCAAACATTAATAACACCATCAGCAGACGAACTCACAACATAGTGCTTGCTACCCTCCACGACGGTTATATCAGTGATGGGTGTGATATGGTAAAACGAACGGGATTCTACCGATCGGTATACGTCATCATCTATGCCGTAAGGTGGGGGCGTGGAACTGAGTTTGCAGCATTCTTGAATGACTGTAGTGCCGTCGATTATTCGGCTTCTGTGGGAGTAAAAGAAGTATTTATTGTAAGCGTATACTTATTTGTCAAATACTAGCGGACGTCACGCGGTTTCACCCGCGTAGTTCCTGTTCCCGTGGGAATACAGGAATCAAATATAGCCTATGTTCACTGCAAAGACTGTAGCTTCTCATCAGTGAAAGAATTTTTTAAATCGGTGCAGCTGTCTTGGAGCCTATTCGTTACAAACAAACAAACAAACAAAAAACCAGTAAAAAAACAAAAAAAACAAAAATACAAAAAAACAAATCTTTCCTCTTTATAATATTAATAAAGTATAGATCAGCTGTTGCCCGCGACTTCGTAGCGTGAAAATTATATTATAATGCCAATTTGATTGCTCTTTGCTTAGCTCCTAGGATATGTAGCGTGATAATATATAGCCTATTTGAAGACCCTACCCCTAGTTCATAATTGTGAAAAATTTGAATCAAATCTATTGAGTACTTTTCGAGATCCTTTTGGACTAAGCAAAGCAAACAGACAGACAAAAATTTTTCTAACTATATTTTCGGCTTCGCTATCTTAAGTTTAACACCCAGCGTTTTTTTTTAATATTTTCAATGTACAGTTTCAACTTTTCTATCATTTTATGATAATGTATAGATAACTCGGTGTCTCAAGTAGTTCCAGTGGGAATACGGGAATAAATGATATCCTATGTCATCCAGGGATAGTGTAGCTTACTAAAAGGGAAAGAATTTTTCAATTCGGGTCAGTAGTTTCGGAGTATAATACAATGCATACAATAAATCAAATCTTTCCACTCTTTAAATATTAGTAAGTTTATAATGAAAGCTAACGACTGTTCAAAATATAATCCCCCTTAGGAACCCACATAACGCAGGCGGTAATTCAGTTTTCCCTCGCTGAATAGCCATGAGGTTCCCATCGCGAGCTGAGCGTACCAATGAATAAATGGAATCGATTCTTATGGGGGGTGGGAACAGATACTTCAGGTGGGCAGAAATATCCGTTCCAACTCCACTCCAGCACTAGAGAAGGCCGCACCATACTGAACTAAACCTTAAGAACACTACATTTTTACGAGGGGGACAGCGCGTACGCAGTCCCCACTACCAAAAATTACGCATCCGAGTTATCCACATTAGGGATAATCGCAAGGGTCAACCAATCCGCAGTGCAATGAAAAGGCCTCGCCCTGGGGGAACCGCCTTAGTGATCACGGTATCCCCCACAGAGTACATTTGTATATTAAGAGATAGAGACGTCACTCGACTAAGTGTCGACACCAGCGGTGCCAAACAGCTATTACAAGAAACTTTCCGACTGCGTGGCCATGAAATAAAAATCGAGTGTAACAAATATATTTAAATAAACTTGAATCTTTTAGAAAAATTAGTTTTAAGATCGTAAAAAATAATAATAAACTACCTAGGGCAGAAAAGTAGTCTTACTTATATGACCCTATGTAACGAAACCATACCGCGATTTAAAAAAAGGCACAGCGCCATCTAGTTGTGAATTTTTAACTAAAATATTAGATTTTTTAATATTGCGTACAGCGCCAACTACCACGTGTTTCTGGAAACTCTTACGTTATAATGAAACGAAATTAAATATCATGACAAGTCTCAATGTAACTGCAACGTTGAGAACCTACGTAAGTTGGTTACATTATAATTCAATGCTCAGTTCTAAGTGCTACCACCATGGTATCCCCTATGCCAGGTAAGTATGATTTCACTGAGGTTACACGGGGTAGTCATTCGCTTACGGAGAATCTCTACACCGACGTCTACTTTTTATAGTGTCGCCACCTAGTTGGCCGTGATGGTACTAATTTGGTTTACTAAAACGCGAACAGATGGCGGTAGCGTCGATAGTCTATAAATAGTTTCTATCTCAGATTTTTAATCACTTTTATTTCATACATTTCTTTGAGGAAAATTATTATCAGTATCATCATCTAAGCTTAATTCCCGGTTGGTCCGTCGTTGTTTACGTAAATACATACTTTATTAGTGTAATCGATGGTCGAGAAATATTTTTGTTGTCACCTAACCCTTCTGGACAGAATTTATGCTGGTGGGGAATGAGAGACTCGGACTGCGGAGCCCCAGTGCAATCCATGTTGCACTTGCTTTCATGCCCCCTATGTCCTACCTCCTGCACTAAGAGCGATCTTAACGAGGCCACTGACAGTGCGGTTAAAATGGCAACGTTTTATGCCCGAACTATCTGTAGTTCCATTTTTGCCATTTTAACCGCACTGTCAGTGGCCTCGTTAAGATCGCTCTTAGTGCAGGAGGTAGGACATAGGGGGCATGAAAGCAAGTGCAACATGGATTGCACTGGGGCTCCGCAGTCCGAGTCTCTCATTCCCCACCAGCATAAATTCTGTCCAGAAGGGTGATTCAAGATTTTTTTTTACTTCTCAGAAGAAGTAAAAAAAAATCTTGAATCATTGACACGATAGAAGAAGAAGAAGACCCTTTACTCTTTTAAATATAGTTTCATATTAACTTATTAAACAAAAAGGACTTAAACCAAAATAATAATTTTGTATAGTATACAGAATGAATTTTTCAAAAGGGATTGGATGGCCAAATCCGAAACTATAAGGAAAAGCGAAATCGAACCCATTGATTTAAAAAAAAATCACACCCTATATTATTACACCATACGA
Organism: Miltochrista miniata; assembly: GCA_933228765.1. Lineage (NCBI taxonomy): Eukaryota > Metazoa > Arthropoda > Insecta > Lepidoptera > Erebidae > Miltochrista > Miltochrista miniata. The sequence goes on from OW121769.1 coordinate 14,730,667, forward strand.
TAATGTTGCTATTAAGAATATTATTCTGGGAAGTAATGACATACAGCAAACTAAAGGAAAGTGCTCATCTTTAACAAAATACAATTATTTTTTTTACGCAAACTGATTAATTGTTCAAAATGTAGACCATTGTTTTCAACACATAGCTGGATTCGAGACCTCAAGGGTCGTACTGCATTCAATATTATTGATTCCGTTTAGAATATTCTGCAAAGAATCATTCTGAGCATGATTTAAAACACGGAACAGTTACGATCTATTCTGGGATTTCGAACAAAACAAATCATGATACAAAATTTAGGTACATAAAATATGAATTCTATTTAAATTCTAAACTATCCTTAAATTTGCAGTATATCATTACTTCGCAAAATTTGATCCTTATCAGCGACACTATCGTATGGTGTAATAATAAAGGGTGTGTTTTTTTTTCAAAACCAATGGGTTCGATTCCCAGCTAGGATTATTGGTTTTTCAAAAATCTAATGATGAGGATTTAAGTTTTATCAAAATCGGGCTCGTGACTCCTTTGAGCATTTTTAGCTATTCCTTATAGTTTCGGATTTGGCCATCCAAGCCCTTTTCAAAAATTCACCTGTATATTATGTAAGACTATAAATGACTATATTACGTAGGTAGTAGAAACTCTTCTATAGCAAAAAATCAACAAAATTCATTACATACCTGTATCGAATACCCGGAGAATATTTAAGCTGGTCATTGGGTCCATATATCAGTACATAAGAGTCTTCCGGACGTTCAAGATCCCAATACCGTAGCCTTAGATCCGAGCCCCCGGTGATGACGTAACGGTTGCCTTCCCGGGAACCGCAGTATATTGAGCTTATGAATTGTGATGCCTGGGTAGAGAAAATAAGGAATTTGATTTAGAAATTTGTAGTTACTTTTTTTTTTTGTTTTTTTTTATACCACTAAGGTGGCAGACAAGCATACGGCCCACTAGAAGGACTGGTGGTCACCGTCGTCACCGCAGCCTATGAACGTTTGCAACACCAGAGGCGCCACACTCGCGCTGCCGACCCTGTAAAAACCTTCTTAGACCCCTTTTGAAGAACCCCATACTGTAGGCGTTTGGGAAAACCGAGGCAGGAAGATCATACTTGACTACTACACTGACTTCTGGTCGCGGCAGTGGTAGGTAACGGTGTAGTTTGTCGGTAGGAGTTCAGTATAGTATTCATGAAGATTTGAACATGTAAAAAAAATATATGCAAATTAATGTAAGTGGTTGACCAAAAATGGATCTGAAGGTTTTGGAATTGACTTTTTTGTTCATTAGTTTTTATTTCGTGGTATTTCAGTTTGTTTTGATTTAATCAAAATATTTTAGGTTCCCATAGCTTTTATATTTATTATTTGTGAGCCGAGGTAGTATTTAAAAAATATGTGCACTAACAAAAATAATCTATACATATAATAAAATTGTAGAGGGTCGAGAGTCTGAACATGGAAGATATTTTGAAAATTTTAATTGCATGGCGTTCTCTAATCGATACTGAAGCCGAAAATGTAATTTAAACTTTTCATGTCTGTCTGTCTGTCTGTCTGTATCCCGAATAAGTATCACGTCGAAACTACTGAACCAATTTGAATGATACTTCGTACATTTTGAGCTTATTGTCCGAGAAAGGTTCTAGGATACTTTTAATCCCTATATTTTGTGCGGTTCCTGCGGGAGAGGGGATGAAAGATAAAATGGTTTTTTAGCTGTAATTTCTCAACGCGTAATCTAATTTCAAATATTTTTTTAGTATTGGAAAGGGAGTTCTTTAAGGATTGTTCCACACAAGTTTTATTATCAAGGGTTTTGTAGTTCAGAAATTAGAGACGTCTCAACTTTTGCTTAACCTATAATTAAAGGATTCCTTTAAATGTAAGGGTCATTCTAAACTGGCGTGTTTGCTTAGTCACAAAAGAACTTAAAAATTAATGGTATTGTAAAATAATTCAGTCCACGCTGTATTATGATTAAGCAAACAGGGCCGTTTCACACGCTGCTTGATGAGTCTGATGAAGAAGTACCTCTCCTTTTGCAAACCTTATGTGACGTAAACAAAGTTGCGAGGGTCAGCTAGTATCAAATAAAATCATTTATCACACGGCTTCGATGAGGCGATGATCATTTCGACTCAAAAGATTAAAATGCGATATACAAGAAATAGATTTTCCCTTGATCCCTTTTTAAACGACTTTAAAAAAAGGAGGAGGTTCTCAATCCGACTGTATTTTTTTATATTTGTTACCGAATAACTTTTGATCAACCACTTACTATAATTGTGAACCGTGTATTCTTATAAGAATTCTTGAAAAAGAAAAGAATGTTTTCGTTTTGTAGATAGCAGTAGAGCGCTAAAAAAGCTTAAATTGGATATTGATAGGATGAGACAATATCGATACATCAAGGAAATCGCTTTTGAAATGACCAGATTAAGCCACGCTCCCGCTGGTCCTTCTAACCAGGCCAGGCCAAGTCCCATATTCCAGAGCCCCAGTCCCAGGTGCCAGGTCCAGCCGTATTCCGCTGCTAACTACACTTCTTATGAATCATGCTCCAGTCTCTCCCTTCAGCGCCCAGGTTCCAGATGCCAGGATCCAGGTGTCAGGTCCCAGTATACAGGTATAAGGTTACACATGTCACTTCACAGAGCACAGGTATAAGGTTACAGGTTACAGGTGCCAGGTCCCAGGCTCCAGGCTCCAGGTGTTAGCTACTCACCGGCGGCGCGTAGTGCAGCGGCTGTACAGAGTTGGTGCAGGGCCACAAGGCGTGCGTCCGCTGCGTGGCCTCCAGGCTCCAGGTGTTAGCTACTCACCGGCGGCGCGTAGTGCAGCGGCTGTACAGAGTTGGTGCAGGGCCACAAGGCGTGCGTCCGCTGCGTGGACTCCAGGCTCCAGGCTCCAGGTGTTAGCTACTCACCGGCGGCGCGTAGTGCAGCGGCTGTACAGAGTTGGTGCAGGGCCACAAGGCGTGCGTCCGCTGCGTGGACTCCAGGCTCCAGGCTCCAGGTGTTAGCTACTCACCGGCGGCGCGTAGTGCAGCGGCTGTACAGAGTTGGTGCAGGGCCACAAGGCGTGCGTCCGCTGCGTGGCCTCCAGGCTCCAGGCTCCAGGTGTTAGCTACTCACCGGCGGCGCGTAGTGCAGCGGCTGTACAGAGTTGGTGCAGGGCCACAAGGCGTGCGTCCGCTGCGTGGACTCCAGGCTCCAGGCTCCAGGTGTTAGCTACTCACCGGCGGCGCGTAGTGCAGCGGCTGTACAGAGTTGGTGCAGGGCCACAAGGCGTGCGTCCGCTGCGTGGACTCCATGCTCCAGGCGCCTGCGTCTCTTCCACCGGCCACCCAGATACCTCCGCCTGTACCGCTGCTTATGACGCTTCGTATGCGTTCCGCTGGAATGGTAAAGGAAAAAACATATTTAAGCACATGCCTGTATGCACCTTACACCACTGTTTATAGCATGAGTGTCGTTAAGACGATTAAGGGCCTTCGGTAAGCAGATTAGCAAAAATAAATGAAAAGTAATAAACTTGTTTTGCCCTCTGTCGCCTCACAATAGGCGTAACTATAAATTACCAAATGAATCGGGAAAGAACAAATTCTCCACTCACAATTGGGGTGTTTGACGGACGTGATAGGCAGTAGGAACCTCAGGTCCCACACAGAGACGGTGCCGCTCGACGTGGACACTGCCAGGTAGCCGCTGGGGTCCGCGTACAGGCACGTCGTTACACCCTGCTTTATGTCGCCTTGCAGTTTCCATGCGTTACCTGTAAATGTGAGAAATAAGGCGTTAGTAGAGTGAATTGGATGAATGAGACAGAGGGAGAGCGCGTGAGTGTAAGAGGGACGGAAAGCGATAGCATTTGTGTGAGTGAGAGAAATACAGAGTACGCGTCAGTGTAGGAGTAAAAGCACACACGCGCGCAAGCAATAACAGTGCTTGCGTGCGCGCGAGTGTCCGTGAACGTGTGTGTGAGCGTGTGTCTGTGTGTGTAAGTGAGTGGGAGAGAGATTAAAGTTAGGGAGAGAAATGTGATGGCGAGCGAGATGGATATACAATACTGATAGTCAGTACAAACTCGGGTTTGTACTGACTTTTTTTTATTTATTTTGATCTTCAAGAAGTGTTGGGTCAATGTGTGTGTTGGGGGTTAATGACAGTCAACAGAGTATGTCTGTAAGGTATGCTTATGTATAAGGACTAGTAACAAGTGTTTCCGTCAAGTTTTTTATTGGATACTAGCTGACCCTCGCAACTTCGTTTACGCCACATAAGGTGTATGAAAGGATAGATATTTTTTCAACAGACTCATGGGAGCGTATGAAACTGCCCTGTTTGCTTAATCTTATAAGAGCTTAAAGATTAAGTCCATTCTAAAACAATTATTTTAAGAATTATTTTACAATAGCCTTAATCATTAAGCTCTTTTATGATTAAGCGAACACGCCAGATTAGATTTACCCTCACATTCAAAGGAATCTCTAATTCCTGAACTACAAAACCTTCAACATTAAAACTTGCGTGAAACATTCCTTAAGGAATTCCCTTTATAACACTGAAAAAAATTTGAATCGGACCACGCGTTGAGAAGTTACAACTAAAAAACCGTTTTGTGTTTCATCCCCTCACCCAAAGGAACCGCGCAAAATATCGGGATCAAAAGTATCCTGGAACCTTCTTCGGATTATAAGCTCTGACTGTACCAAGTTTCATTCAAATCGATTCAGTAGTTTCGGCGTGATACTTGTTCGGGATACAGACAGACAGCCAGCCAGACAGACAGACCGACATGAAAAATTTTAATTACATATTCGGTTTCAGTATCGATTAGAGAATGCCCTACAATTAAATTTTACAAAATATCTTTCATGTACAGACAGACTCGCGACGCTCAACAGTTTTATTATATCTATGTATAGATTTAATGGCGACAGAAAGTAGTTTCAGCGTTTATCAATTATACCACATACTGGTCCCGGCAAGTCACCACCAACCATCCCACTTTAAGTAGAGATCAACAGCTACGCATACACTATCACATTCTGCGAACAACACACACAAGGCAACGTCTCCGAACTGCCACCCTTGGGACAGAGTCATGCTGGATGAACAGCTTTCGATTTGGACTAGAATCACTGTGTAAAGTGTGTTCTAGCACAGGGCGGAAACTCCATACAAATGATTCGTTTTCAATTCCGCACCTAAACTAAAAACATGTTATGTTTGTACAGAGCTTAAATGTTTTTTTTATACCACTAAGGTGGCAGACAAGCATGCGGCCCACCAGAAGGACTGGTGGTCACCGCAGCCTATGAACGTTTGCAACACCAGAGGCGCCACACTCGCGCTGCCGACCCTGTAAAAACCTTCTTAGACCCCTTTTGAGTACCCCATACTGTAGGCGTTTGGGAAAACCGAGGCAGGAAGATCATTTCACAACCTAAGTGTGCGCGGAAGAAAACCCCTACCGGATCTAACCGTGCTCGAACGCTCTGTGCTCAAATGTGTGTGTGACCACTAAGGTTAAGGAATCTTTCCTCAAAATATCCTTCAAGTATAATGACAGACGGGGCGATGGCGGTGGCGGGCGTGGGGAAGCTTGGTCAGTGAGGGGCAGGGAGTTGCCTATCTGTATGTAACCTACATAATAAAAGTGAATCTGCGAAATGTATGTACGCGCATCGCGCATAACTTTAGAACGGCTGGACCGATTTCGCTAATTCTTTTTTTTGTATTAGTTGCAGCCAGGGTCAGGTTTGTTTCCAAAAAAAATTAGAAAAAATAAGCTTATATCTTATATTGGGTCAGCTTGATATGGCGGAACAAAGTTCGCCGGGTCAGCTGGTCAATTATACATTATCTTTGGTTTAGGTTCTCATTAATCTGACTAATGTCAATACGCCATCTAGTACATTTTTTGTGATTCTAAAGTGTCTTTGCAATATTATATTCGAGTAGAGTTGCGCCATCTAGTGCAGTTTTAGTGAATGTGGACTCAAACGCGCATGAGATTATAGATCTTAAGGGGCCCATGCAATATTGGAGGCCTGTGTACATACCAGGTGCTCGCAGGTCCCACCCCACTATGGAGGCGAACAGCGTCGCGTATGCTATCACGTTCTGTGAAGGCGCGGCGACACACAAGGCGTCGTCTCCGTCGCCTTCTAGCTGCCGTCCTTGGGACAGAGTCATGCGGGATGAACCGCTGTCGATTCTGGAAGTAAATCATACAATTTTTGTGTAAATAAATAAATATAAAATATTCGTAGACATTCTCACATACATAACCTCATCTAGTCCAAAATTAGCTAATATAAGCTTGTGCTATGGGATCGAGGCGACTGATAAGACATACTATATCTTGCCTCTGTGGCGTAGTCGGAAGTGACACCCCCTGCGGCGCTGGAGGTCCTGGGTTCGATTCGTAGGTCGGTCCAAATATTTGTGTAATCCACAAATGTTTGTTGCGGACTTTGGGTGTTTTCTATGTATAATATGTAAGTATTTAGAAACATATAAGTATGTATATCAGTCGTCTAGATCCCATAGCACAAGCTTATATTAGCTTAATTTGGGCTAGATGATGTGTGTGAACGTCCAAAAATATTTATTTGTTTTTATTTTATTTTTATTTTCTAAATACATGTATATTATACATGGAAACACCTTAACTCCAAAACAAACATTTGTAGATCGCATAAATATTGGACCGACCCTGGAATAGAACCTAGGACTTCAGCGCGGCAGACGGTTACACTACCAAATGAGCCACCGAGGCAGTCATCTAAAAGCAGGAGAAGTCCCTGTCCGTGTTGCCGCTACGTGCAAACAGTAGGCGCCACATTGGGCGACAGTCGCTGGCATGGTGTTATCACTTAGAACTGAGCATTGAATTATAATGTAACCAACTTACGTAGGTTCTCAACGTTGCAGTTACATTGAGACTTGTCATGATATTTAATTTCGTTTCATTATAACGTAAGAGTTTCCAGAAACACGTGGTAGTTGGCGCTGTACGCAATATTAAAAATCTAATATTTTAGTTAAAAATTCACAACTAGATGGCGCTGTGCCTTTTTTTAAATCGCGGTATGGTTTCGTTACATAGGGTCATATAAGTAAGACTACTTTTCTGCCCAAGTTACTTTATTAATAATTTTTATTTTACGATCTTAAAACTAATTTTTCTAAAAGATTCAAGTTTATTTAAATATATTTGTTACACTCGATTTTTATTTCATGGCCACGCACTGCCACGCAGTCAGAAAGTTTATTGTAATAGCTGCTTGGCACCGCTGGTGTCGTCACTAGTCGAGTGACGTCTCTATCTCATAATATACAAATGTACTCTGTGGTCGCTGGTGTCAGCGACTTGTCGCGGTGACACACGCCGCCCGTGCAAAAAGCTGCCGTTCGGCGACTGTCGCCGCGACTCCCCCCCCTAGCTTGTCGCCCAGTCGCCGCCCGGTGTGCGAAACTTAGAACAAAAATGTAATTTAGCGCCCGCAGCTTGTCACCGCGGCATGTTGCCCAGTGTGCGGAGCTTAGAACAAAATGTAAGTAATTTGGCGCCGGCAGCTTTTCGTCCAGTGTGCGCCTACTGTTAAATGCACATATTGATGTAAAATTGCTGACTTAAACGCACTATAACGCTGCCTGTTCGCACCTCCCCTGTCTTACGTCGCAATGCATGCGGATTCTAGACACCGCGGTCTTAAGCCTGTTTATGTAAAGACGACGAGCAGTACCGTTTTCCCCGAGTCCCCGATCATAGAGACCGATAGACTTGGGCGAAGACACGTCTGCGGCACCCACGCCGCAAAGTGCGGAACTCAGATGGAAGAGTTCTCTCCCGCTCCCTCCCGCCGCCTCTTTCATAAGCGGTATCCCTCTTAATCCCGCTTGAGATTAAGGACTGGCACCATGGTCTTCAGCGAGAGAATATCCATCTTCAGACTTGTAACGAGGACCAGGACCTGTCGCTTCCACGCTGTGTCGTCAAATTCATCTGTTGTAGTCCATTACTTGGCTTGGAGTCCATGATAAGAATAAGGTGATGTCCTAAATAGATCCCAATTTTCTTGCTGCGGGGAGGTATTTCGTCATACTATATTAAATTCAAATACTGCAGTTTTCCTTATCTTTGCTATGACCTCGTCCGTTAGTAGTATGGATTCACGGGGACTGCAACACTTTCGAACGACCAACCCCCCTCCTCAGTCCCTCCCCCCCGTGGCCTATCAATCCATTTTTGTGTACAACTAACCAGTGCAAAGTACAGCAACCGTATTTGAGCTACCTAATAAACAGGTAAAAAAATGTGTCAAGGGTCTATCAGGTAAACTTTTTTACTTGATAGACCCTTGATCCTTTTATCTATAGCAAAAAAACAGTGTGCGTCGCTCGATGATCCCTCGGTTTTGATTTGAGTAGAAAAAAACATTCTCAATACTAATGTGCCGCGGAACTTGCCCAAAGCGTTTTACCCTGGACGCCTGATGTTATCGCTAAAACTTGATATCTTTAAATTTCAAAAGGTTTTTAAAATTTACGATAATGATTTTGGGATACAATGTGACACTTTTCCACTCAAAAGGTTTTTGAAATTTATGATTATCTTTACATCTCAAAGAGTTTTTGAAATTTATGATAATGATTTTGGGATAAAATGTGAACATCGGCTCATCTGTAATTTATTTTTTTATTCATCGAGATACAAAGTGGGGATTGTTGTTTACAGAATAAAAGCGAAGGTTTAAGGACTGAACATCATAGTGCTCTTCGCTCTTCGTACGTTACAGTGTGTAGTTCATACGCTTCGGTTACTATGGCTGTAAGTATTTTCATATTTCAAATAATGTTCATAATTACGTTTTTCTTTTATTCATGTGTCCTCACCATTTCTGTGTGTCTGTCTAATGTGTCTAGTAGTTAGGGAGAACAACTACAATTTACCAAGTTGTCGTTATTAAAGTTCAAACTCGGCTTAGGGAGTACGCACACTTATTCAGCTCCATTCGCGTTTCGCTGAACGATTTTGGTCACACTTATAGAGCTCTGCCTCTATCAGCCGCGTACGGGGCGTCGCGTCGTAAGAATGAAACGCTTATTTCTACTACGTACGACCAAAGATTAATAAATAGTTACTACGTAACAGATACATCACTGCCATAAAAAAGCAAAAATACCTACGCTATATTAGCCTACAGAATTTTAATAATAATGCCTGCTGCTCAGAACGAGAAGAATTGTACCTCAGACACGCGCTTATAGCGTCGTGTGTTGCCCGACGGAAGAGAGACGTCATCGTAAGAATGCGCTAGGGTTATAAACGAATGTTACGAATCAACCATGTTTTTTATTCGTCAATCAATATAAGTATAAGAAATTTGGTTGGACAAGACAATACCTATTAAATTCAAAGAGCATTTCAGGATGGATATTTCAAAATTTTACGAAATTACGGACTTATTGCGACCCGTGTTACAAAAGCAAAATACAAAATTTCGGCCGCAACTTCTCGACAAGGAGTGTCGTAACTATTTATTAATCTATGATGGAGTCGCGAAACATCTTTGAGCTGTTTCGCCGCGTTCGACGGTGAATGCGGCGGAACAGCGCTGAACGCGGCGGAACAGAGCTGAACGTGACGAAACAGCGCTGAACGCTCTCTATAGCATTCGCATAATAAAAATACATTTATCCTCATTTTATACTGGTTTGCCGCGAAAGGAGAATAGACGCGGAAAGCTGAATGGATGCGTACGCGTATTCATACAAAATCGTTGTTTTCTACGGACAAAAGCTGAATCGAGCTGAATAAATGTGCGTAGTCCCGTATTCTGGAACTAGATGAGATGAATATTATCATATTTCTGATAATTCATGCTTACTTTTGTAAAAAACTATTTTAAATATGGTGTTTTATATTGTTTCAGTTTCTTGAAAATACATTAAAAAGTTATAATTATCCAGAGGAAGACGAGCCCAGCGATGAAGAGGACACCCTCGGGCACAAAGTTAAGAACGCTATTTTAAAGCGGAAGAGTGACATAGAGGATTTCTTTGAGAAACCCAAGAAGAAGAATTTAAACCGACCTATTTGAGGCGGGATTTAATCGATTCCTCCATAGGACGTGCACTAACTATATCCGATAACAGACCAACACCAGCTGCTTTACCAACGGCTTTAGCTCCACTAGATAGTAATGGAAAAACAGATCGGAATAATCCTCCAAGAAAGCTTCCAATACCATGACCTTTTTGATATGGTGCTCCCCTATACCTGATCCAGCCTGATGGGAATAATAGTGTTAGTAAGGATATGTGATATTATCACGTTGCGGATACATCATAATTTTTTAAAGTGGAGTTTAAGGGGCGCGTCCTCAAAATGCACAAAAAGACATTTAGGGTTTTGGAAATATTCAAGAACTCACTTCAGTAAATGACACTAAAATGGAACCTTAAATTTTTAATAGATTAGACTACATTAACCCATTTGAGACCGCCGTTCCCATATGGGCACGGCCCTATAAGCGAAGTTATTTTTTCGATGATGAGGGTAGTTGTGTATTGTATCACAGCAATTTAAACTTCAGTGTAGTAACTATTAGAAAAGAAGCTGCTGTTCTTGAATTAGCTCCAGAATATATTGATTTTTCGGTTGTGAATTTTGTTTTTTCATATTGCATCGTCACCGAAAACGTAAGTACATTTATTTTTTTATTGAAAATAATAATAAATACAGTTCAGGTTATTTTTAACTTGTCGTTTATTCAAATGTAGATTTACACAAAAACACTTACCATTTTTACATTGTAATTTAGTAAAATTTTCGTTTTTTAGTTGGTGTCCCCAAATGGGGACAACGGGCACATAGCAATACTAATTATTGTTGATTCTTTTCAGGAACTATTTGCTAATAGACATGTCGAAACGAGTGTTCACGAAGTCTGACGACTACAAAGGGCTAGAAGAGGCTCTCGCGGCATTGCTCAGTGGCTCTGATGATGACGAGGAGTACGAATTAGTCACTCTTCCACCTGAACCAAGCTGTCTTACCGATGAAGAAGAGGGGGATGAGGATGAGCTCGTACGAAATGATTTACCACGAGACGTTCCAGGGCGAGTAGAGGTTTTCGTACGTGAAAATGTAGACCACTCTCCGCAGTGGGATAAGGATGATGATGAGCCTTTGTCTACATTGCAAAGAAAGCGCCCGCGTGTAGAAGATCAAGAACCTCGCTGGCACAAGTGTCAACCATCCTATGATGCATTTCATGGTGCAGAAGGTGTTTCACAAAGACAGGAAAATGTAAAGTCAGCATTGGAAAATCTGAACCCTGTTCAAATATTTGAGAAATTATTTGATGAAAATATTTTAGAAATGATTGTACATAATTCTCAGCTTTACTCTTCACAAAATAACAGACACGATTTTCATACAACTCCTCAAGAAATAAAGACATTTCTTGGCATACTGATACTTAGTGGGTACCATCATCTACCTCGAGAGAAATTATACTGGTCGCTTGATGAAGATTGTCAAGTAAACATTGTCGCTAATGCTATGTCTCGTACTCGATATCTGCAAATAAAAAAGAACCTTCATTTTTGCGATAACATTGCATCCGAGGGTACTACTGATAAAATGTATAAAGTCAGACCGCTGGCTGACATGCTACAAGAAAGATTTTTGCAGTGGGGTACTTTCCATGTAGATCTATCAATAGATGAGTCTATGATAAAATACTTCGGCCGTAATCCAGCAAAACAGTTCATAAAAGGTAAACCTGTGCGTTTTGGGTATAAAAACTGGATGTTGGCGAGTTCATGTGGCTATTGTTACGTTTTCGACATTTACTGTGGCAAATCTGCAGCAGCACCAAGTAAAGAACCTTTAGGCTCAAGAGTAGTCAAAACGCTTCTTGAGAAATTGAATACAGATCCAACGGATCATATAGCCTACTTTGACAATTATTTTACAAGCCACGGATTACTGAAGGAGTTGCGGGATGCAGGATATCGTGCTACCGGAACTGTCCGAGAAGGTCGTACAAAACGATGTCCTCTAACCAATGTGAAAGAGATGAAGAAGAAGAAACGAGCCGATTATGATTATCGTTTTGATAAAAATAATAAGATATTATTTGTAAGATGGCTAGATAATAGTGTATGTACTATGGGGAGTAATTTTGATAGTGTGGAACCCCTTGGTAAGGTGAAGCGATGGTGTTCAACCAGGCGCCAGAAGGTGGATGTCAATATTCCACATGTTTTTCAAAGTTACAACGCTGGTATGGGTGGAGTAGATCAAGCGGACCAGTCCATTTCTCTCTACCGAGTTTCACTACGTGGTAAGAAATGGTGGTGGGTTTTATTCACCTACATGCTGGATGTAGCTATATCAAACGCCTGGCGCTTACATATTATGAGTTCGCAAAAAGATGATCGAATGGATCAACTCCAATTTCGTCGATACATAGCTCGTTATTATTTGCGCCATACACAAAAGAAAGGTCGTCCATCAGCTTCAAATTTACCGAGTCTGCAATACCAAAGCGGTGGCCATTTTCCTCAAAAACTTGCAAAACAATTACGATGCACCGTGTGTCACGCCAAAGCTCGCTGGCAGTGTAAAATATGTTTAAAGACCCTATGTGTAGAAAAAATATGTTTTGAAAGTTTTCATACCGCATGATACCATTGTCCCCATATGAGGACGCCTTTTTTTTTTTCATATTCAAAGATATTTTTTTCAGTTTTTTTTCACAATTTTCTTTTGTACTCTAAAGATATTCAAATAATAAAAGTTGCATTCAATTATCTTCTGTAGTTTAATTTTGGTCCCAAATGGGTTAACACCGTGTGCATCTTACAAAATAATTATTTACTTGCGAAAAAACCTCTTAAAATCATCAAAATTTACCTTAGTCAATTTGATTATTCCTGCTATTTCGATGATTTTTAATAACTTTGAGAGGTGTTTTATCTAATGTAAATAATTATTTTGTAAAAAGCGCACGGTGTTAATGTAGTCTCATCCATTTAAAATTTAAGGTTCCATTTTAGTGTCATTTAATGAAGCGAGTTCTTAGATATTTCCAAAATCCTAAGTGCATTTTTTGCTGACGCGCCCCTTATCTTTTGATCAGTGGTTGATCTTATATCTATTTCAATGGTGTCAAAATATCTTCGCATTACAGGTAAATAATGGGGTGGAGAGAAAACATGCATTTTGTTAGCACCGTACATGTATTTCGAGGGATCTAATGGTATAATTCGTAAAAGTGGAGCCATCACATCTCCAACAATTTGTGGTTCAACTATATCACAATAAACAAATATTTGCGATGGCAAGCCTAAATGTAAATTAACTGGACCCCATATTTTTTTCTACCAAGGTTCAAAACCTAATTGGAGAGCTAATCTAGGTGACAAACTTGCATTTATTACTACTTACTATAATACAATTAGACGTATATACAATAAAACTAATATTACTTTTATCTTATACAATACTAGAAATTATACCAAAATTATTCTTAAAAAATAAACAAAATTACATTTAATGATAGCGTTATCCGTACGTTAGTTTCTGTTTATAAGTTTCGGCTACCAGTTTTTTATCAATTATATTATAAACATCTTTATAGACTTATTTTATTACTAGCTGACCCGCGCAACTTCGTTTGCGTCACATGAGAGTGAGGTATGGTATTAATATTTCAAGTAGGTATTATAATGTTTCCCGTTGCATTTACCCCCGTCGCGCTTATTATAGTCGCGTCGCGTCGCTTGTATTCATTATGGCGCATCACATGAGAGTGAGAAGGATGTGACTTTAACACCTGTCGTTAAAGTGATATAATGTTTCCCGTCGCTTTTACTTCCACCCATCCGTTTTCCGGTATGGAACTCATCGCGTGCGAGTCCGACTCGCACTTGGCCGGTTTTGATCGTTCAGTTGACTGGTTGCCACTGCAGACCAAATTTACTCCCGTCACGTCGCTCATACTTTAAAACTTAATAAGAGGGTTATTGTAAGTGAACCTTAAAAGATAGGCATATGCTGTCAAGGACTTTTTTATATAACTTTTTAAGAGAAACAATTTTGTGGTATACAATTTTTACGTAACTTTAACTATTTATGCAGCGTCAGCAATGGAAGCTCTTAAAAGAAAGAAATAATCCCCGTTCTCGAGACATTATTCATGGCTGCTCCGCTCCTATTCGTCTTAACGTGATGTTATATTGCCATTAGCCAGCCTAAATAAATGGACTATTAAACTGTAAAATAATTTTTGAAATGCAACCAGTAGTTTCTGAGATCCTAGTACAAACAAACTCTTCAGTTTCATTATATCGTGAGCAAAATTTAAGAGATAGACAAATTAGGTTATTGTGAGCGAACCTTAAAAGATAGACATATGCTGTCGCGGAGTTTTTTTTAGAACTTTTTAAGAGAAACAATTTCGTAATACACAATTTTTACCTAACTGTAACCATTTACGCAGCGTACGCCTCGGAAGCTCTCAGACGGTAAAAAATATTCCCCGTTTTCAAAACATTCTTGATTGCTGCTCCGCTCCTATTCGTTTTAGCGTGATGAAAAGTATACTATAACCTGCCCAGGAGTATGAAGAATAATTGTATCAATTTTTGTTAAAATCCGTCGAGTAGTTTTTGTTTCTATAAGGAACATACAGACAGACAGACAGACAGACAGACAGACAGACAGACAAAAATTTTACTGATTGCATTTTTGGCATCAGTATCGATCACTAATCACCCCCTGATAGTTATTTTGAAAATATATTTCATGTACAGAATTGACCTCTCTACAGATTTATTATAAGTATAGATAAATGTTCCAGGTAGATGTTTGAAAACGTTAGTATCTATATTAATAACTACAGAGTTATATATTAGAATAGTCAAAGATACACTTTTATTTAATAAATGTACATAAAATAATGTTGCAATTAAATGTTCTTAATTTTATAGTGACCCCAAGCTAACGTATTGATACCGTCTTCTAATATATATCGTTTTGTATCACTATATAAAAGTGATATTTTGTTAATTTTTGAGTGTAAATGGTATGTTTTAGCGACTTAAATCGTAACATTTCACTGTAATGTATTTTTTCTTGTAAGAAAACAAGTTTTATAATCATTTAGAGTTTTTTTTTGTGACACATTTATTAACACCCTTTGTTTTAGCTATAAATTTTTTTTGTACGTCCATAGTATACATTTTTGCTCGAAGTCCTACAAAATCTTTAAGAATTTTACCGTTATTTTCGTCTATGAAAAATTCTAACTTCTTTTTATTTATCAGTGGTAAACCATTTTAATTATTAGGAGAATAATCAGATGTATCAAAGTAATTCTCTAAATTTTCTATAATGTCGTGATAGAAATTATCTGTATATAGTAGTTTAATATTTTCCGGATATTTTTCTTTCATAAAATCGTAATGAAATTCATACATTAATGTTTTTGAAATGTCTAAAATACAAAATACCAGATAAATCGGCTTGTTATATAAAACTTGTGTTTTGTTTAATTGTACTGCAATTAAGTCCTCGGAAAATACAGATAAACTATGAAATTCAGGTCTTGCTATTAAAGTTTCAGCTCCCTGAGGTTTCCCACAATTTATCCAATGATTTACTAATTTAACATTTACTCGTTTTAAAACATTTTCCATTGTTTTACCAAAAACAAGAGTTATTCATGAGTTAAAAAAAATCTTTTTCAAAATCGGAAGTTGCCAACGAACGCATGCGAGTGTTCAAATCTATATGAACTTTTAACCACGCTGATTGATTAAATGTAATAATTTTGTGAACTTTAACCAAACGAAGTCCTTTTCTCAAACATTGTTTAGGATTCCTATAATGAATGACATAGTTCTTATTTTCGTTTAAATTTGGTTTAAAGTTGGTAATTACCCAAGTTATGTAATAATACGGGTACGAAATTCGGTACTCGATATTTTTCAGAACAATGTGTATGACCAACTCCTTTATATAAACCAGTAAACCAATTATAATAAATTTTTAAATCATTATTCAAGTTGCGATTACAAATATAACACACTTTAGTGTGATTACAGGCATTAATATTTTCTTCTGTAAACGGTAGCGGACTTTTAACAAATGTATTTTTTTTTTCAGATTTTTACCAAATCCTCTTTTTAACCGACTTCAATTCGACCGGAGGTTACCTACTCAATTCGACCGTATATAATTTTTATAATGTTTGTTCGCGCAGAACTCCGTCGTTTATGGACCGATTTGAATTTTTTTTTGTGTTTCGTTATTTTTTTTTTATCATTTTCATGAACATAAGTACACAATCTTTACCAGTAAATGATCTATAGGTACTTTGAAAGTAAGCACATTTAATGTAATAACCAAAGGTATACATTTAATGTTTTTGGATGTTTTCTGTCGAAGAGTTTTTTTTTGGATTATTAGAACAACTATTAATAGGATTCATAAAAGCTTCAAAGTCAGCGTATATTACAAAGGGTACTCTTAATTTTCGTTCGTAATTGTTAAATGAGATTTGGTTTGAAGGTATTCATTCTTTTTCTATCACATTTCGAGGGTAATTTTGTTGAAATATGGAAACAATCTTTTTCGTGATGTTGTTTTAAATTTTTAAGCGATGTAAAATTTAACAAACACTGTCACAAATATGAACCACACATTTCATTGTTGAAATTTGTTGAGCTACTAACCTTGAAAGATTTTTTATGTAACAATAATGACCTCTGTTAGCTTGAGTTAAGTATATTATGTTCATATGATTGTTTCTTTTTTCTCTTGTGAAATATAATGGACCAACCACTTTATATTTCTTATTCAAAGAATCGTAATCTGGACCAAAAATATTAATACTAAGATCATTAAGTTTTTCAAATTTATTGATATCTTTCAGTTTTACAGGAAAAGAAATATTAGCGAATTTCAATTTATTTTTATGAGGAATATAACATGTTACTCTCTGAACATTGGATTCAGCTGGATATAATGCTGATAAAACCGCCCATCAAAAGCATTCCCTATCTTTATTTTGCACATTTATTACGGCTTTTTTAACTTTTATTTCTAATGGCAAGTTTATGTAGGATGAAATTCGTAATGGATTAAATTTATTAACATTCATGTCCAAGTAATTAATTTTCAGCAAACTCCATCCACTGTCTTTTTTCTCGAAATTTGAAATTTTGGTTCTTATTTCAGAAGTTATTATAGAATAGATTATATCTTTATCATCACCGCGACAAACAACATAATTTGTTATTTGGAAGTCGAACGTATTAAGTATTTTTTTAGTTGCCTGTGTAAAATCCGCATTGAGAATAAAATTTACTTTTACAATAAAAAGATCTGTGATACATCTTTCAAGTAAAGCAAGTATGACATGTTTATTTTCTTTTAAAAATAATTCAGGTGTTTGTAATGGTTGGGTATTGTGGTCAAGAAAAGTGGACTTGGGATAGCCACTTTGCTACGTTAAATGTAAGAGGAGGTATGATAGACAAAATTGAGGAAGTATGCAAGATGATGAAAGAGAGACGACTCGATATTCTGTACGTGAATGAGACAAAGAGGAAAGGATGTAACACCACCACACATGGACCCTACGCTGCCTACTGGTCGGGTGTGCCTAAAACCAGTAAAGCGTGTCAGGGCGTTGGTGTAGTACTGTCTGCGAGAATGAATGAATGTGTCACAGAATATGAATGTGTAAGCCCAAGACTCCTTTGGTTGAGGCTGAAGGTTGGACTTACCCGCATCTTTGTTTTAGGAGTATATGCTCCACAAGATGCGCGGTGGTGCCGATACGAGACCAAAGTGAGAGGCAGGCATTTTGGGAGAGCATGAGTGATGTTTTGAGTAAGTGCAAACAAAATGAGAGGATAGTAATGTTAGGCGATTTTAATGGGTGGGTTGGAGTCAAGCGTGATGGGCATGAAAGAGTATTGGGAAAGTTTGGTGATGAGCGAGTGAATAAAAATGGAGAAAGTTTGCTTGAAGTATGTTTGGAGAAGAATCTTGTGGTGACTAACACCATGTTTCACCACAAAGATATCCACTTGATTACGAGACAAGAAGGAAGTAAGAGGAGCATGATTGACTTTGTGATTGTTGACGCAAGGATGAGAAAGAAAGTACTAGACACTCGAGCCTACCGCGGTGCTGGGATTGACACAGACCACTTCTTGGTTGTCAGCCGAGTAAGAGGTCTGTTTCAGCGGTGGAGGCACCGTGTGCGTGAACCTGTTAGTGTACTAGAACGCATAAAAGTTGAGAATTTGCAAGAGATAGGTATAAAAGAGGAATTTGTGAGCAAACTAAGCAAAAAGTTTGATAATTTAGATGAAGTATGTGAGATTGAAGAATTATGGAAGCCGATTAAGGAAGGACTCGTGGAAGTTGCGATTGAAGTGTGTGGTGTGAGCAAGAGAAGCCAAGGATGTAAGTTAAAAAGAATGACCGCGGAAGTTCTGAAAGCGTTGTCTGAGAAGAAGAAAGCATGGTTGGACTGGCTGGCCACAAAGGCCAATCAAAGAATGCAGAAGGCAACGGATGAGGATGTACGAATGGCCAACGATGAGTATAAAAGGTATAAGCGTGTGGCAAAAGAGGTGTTAGTAAGAAAGAAGGAGAATGATAGAGATGAATTTGATAAAAGGTTATCTGGTGACTTCCAACAGAATATAAAATTCTTTTGGAAGTCCATAAAAGCGGTGAGGAGTCCACAGACCACATCACCGCTTAATAAGATCAGAAACCAGGATGGAAGTTTTGTGGGAGGAGAAGAGTGTGTGCTAAAAATATGGAAGGAGTATTTTGAAAGTCTATTTGATAAAGAGGATACGCAAGTGCAAACTCATTTTTGTGAAATGAATGAAATTGGCAATGAAAACGACATTAGTATGGAAGAAATAATGGAAGCATTAAATAGTATGAAACTAGGCAAGGCTGCTGGGATTGATAGGATTTCCGTTGAGATGCTGAAAGCAGGACGTGGCGTGGTGATTGACCAGCTGTACCGCCTTTTTAATCTGTGCTGGAGGAGTGGCAGCGTACCAAAAGAATGGTCCAAAGCCGTCATTGTGCCGCTGTACAAAGGAAAAGGGTCGCAGCAAGAGTGCAAAAATTACCGCGGCATAAGCCTGCTCAGCATCGTCGGTAAACTGTATGCGAAAGTGTTGATAAAAAGAGTGATGAATGAAAGTGAAGGAAAAATGTGGGATGTTCAAGCAGGATTTATGAAAGGAAGGGGATGCACGGATCAGGTCTTCTCCTTACGACGCATAGCAGAAAAAGTTTTGGCGAAAAGCCAAAAGGTATATTGCGTATTCGTAGATCTGGAGAAGGCCTATGACAAAGTGGTGAGGAATGAACTATGGTCAACATTGTCTTTGTACGGGGTGAGCAGCAGCTTGATACGAGCACTGAAATCTCTTTATGAGGGCTCGAGTGCTTGTGTCAGGATCAACGGAGCTTGCACGGACTTCTTTAACATAGAAAGGGGTGTGAGACAGGGTTGTGTAGCGTCACCGTGGCTGTTTAACCTGTACATGGACAGTTGTTTGAAAGAATTGCAAGAGAGTGCGTGTGGTATAAAACTGAACGATCTGTCCATCAAATGCCTCCTATATGCTGACGATCAGGTGATCTTAGCTGCATCGGCGGAGGAGTTGCAGTTGATGGTTAATATTATGCATGAGGCGCTGAAAGGTAGAGGAATGAAAGTGAATGTAAGTAAGACTAAAGTAATGGTTTTTGAAAGAGAGAAATGTATGACGAATTGCCCTATTATTATCGAAGGGCAAAGAGTGGAACAGGTGAAAGAATTTGTATACCTGGGTTCAAAATTTACGAGGGATGGAAAGTGTGACCAGGATATTGAGAGAAGAGTTTTGGCAGGAAATCAAGTGAATGGGGCAATGCATGCCTTTATGAGCAGTCAAAACGTGTCTAAGAAGGCAAGAGTGGCTGTGCATAGGGGTGTGCTTATCCCCACACTTATGTATGGTAGTGAAAGTTGGGTGTGGCAGAAGAAGCATGAAAGTAAAATTAATGCAGTGGAAATGAGAAGTCTGCGAAGTATAGCTGGAGTGAAATTGATGGACAAAGTAAGAAATAGCGTGATTAGAAAACAATGTGGTATAACTGAAGATGTAGTGACAAAGATAGAAAAAGGGATGCTTAGATGGTTTGGACATGTTGAGAGGATGGATGAAAATAGACTGACTAAACAGATCTATAAGGCGAGAATGAATGGGCAAGCTGGTAGGGGTCATCCTCGGCGTACGCATGGTAACCAAATTGATGACCTGCTGGAAAAAGGCCAGGTCAAGAGCACCCTTAACCGGCGAGCGTGTATGAAAGCACTTATGAAAGTAGAAGAAGCGAAAGTGGTATGCCAGGATCGTAGCAAGTGGAAAGCCATAGTCTCTGCCTACCCCGATGGGAAACAGGCGTGATGATATGTATGTATGTATGTATGTATGTATTGTGGTCAATAATTATATCAGATTTAATTCTATATGTGATAATTCTATTCCCGAAAGCACTTTCGACGATTTTAACATTTTTTAACTCTAAATCATTCTTTAGTGAATTATTTTTATGCAATTACTTTTCAAATGGTTGCATTTAATTATATCATTATTTTCTGTACTTATAATGAATGATATGAAAAACCACTGATTATGTGGATGGTGCTTCAAGGTGTATTCTTTTCATAGCTGGTTCCT
This sequence comes from Miltochrista miniata, assembly GCA_933228765.1. NCBI lineage: Eukaryota > Metazoa > Arthropoda > Insecta > Lepidoptera > Erebidae > Miltochrista > Miltochrista miniata. The sequence continues at coordinate 14,751,477 of OW121769.1, forward strand.
CGGCTGTTGCTGTTTCTGTTTCTTCATTTCCTTTTCCAGAGTGGGAAATATTGAATTCCTGGTTGAATTCTGATTGACACTTCTTCAGCAAGCTTTACTAGTTCCGAGTTATATGAATCACAGTTTAATGTATTTATGCTGGGTACGCTATGTGGGTCGCGTTAGCACTATCTTTCACGGATCACTGACCATTTAAAAGTTAAACTTCAGTAATTTAGTAATACACTAAAATAGCAGAGACTCTGACACTACTTCAATTATTTATAAAGTATTTGGTACAATTGTCTGAAGTAGCAAGATGTTTTGTGACATTGTAAACCACATCTCGAATACTTTTTAAATTCTCGTCTGAATCATATGTTGCGTAATATTTTACACGAAATTCAGCATGTTTCCATAGATCTGTTGGCGGAATATCACTCGTCTTTTTTATGTCATAAATCTCTATTTTGATTAGATGGAATGCATAAGCACCATCGTCTCTGTTGGATGAGATATAAAAGACACAACCATTTGACAATTTTTCAACAGTGGACGACTTTTTTGAACATTCTTCTTCTTCTTGGGTTACACGAGCTGAAGTTAAAGTTTCAACGATACCATCAGGCGTCCAGGGTAAAACGCTTGATAACATATTCCTTGGGCAAGTTCCCAAACGGTGTATAGTTGGTTTTGTGAATAATTTATTAACATTCATGTCCAAGTAATTAATTTTTAGCAAACTCCATCCACTGTCTTTTTTCTCGAAATTTGAAATTTTGGTTCTTATTTCAGAAGTTATTAAAGAATAGATTATATCTTCATCATCACCGCGACAAACAACATAATTTGTTATTAGGAAGTCGAACGTATTAAGTAATTTTTTAATTGTCTGTGTAAAATCAGCATTGAAAATAAAATTTACTTTTACAATAAAAAGATCTGTCATACATCTTTCTAGTAAAATAACTATGACATGTTTAATTTCTTTTAAAAATAATTAAGGTGTTTGAAAAGGTTGGGTATTGTGGTCAATAATTATATCAGATTTAATTCTATATGTGATAATTCTATTCCCGAAAGCACTTTCGACGATTTTAACATTTTTTAACTCTGAGTCATTCTTTAGTGAATTATTTTTATGCATTTACTTTTCAAATGGTTGCATTTAATTATATCATTATTTTCTGTACTTATAATGAATGATATGAAAAACCACTGATTATGTGGATGGTGCTTCAAGGTGTATTCTTTTCATAGCTGGTTCCTCGGCTGTTGCTGTTTCTTCATTTCCTTTTCCAGTTCGGGAAATATTGAATTCCTCGTTGAATTCTGATTGACACTTCTTTAGCAAGCTTTACTAGTTCCGAGTTATATGAATCACAGTTTAATGTATTCATGGTGGGTACGCCATGTGGGTCGCGTTAGCACTAACTTTCACGGATCACTGATCATTAAAAAGTTAAACCACATCTCGAACACTTTTTAAATTCTCGTCTGAATCATCTGTTGCGTAAAATTTTACACGAAATTCAGCATAATTCTTGTCTGATTCATCTGTTGCGTAATATTTTACACGAAATTCAGCAAGTTTCCATAGATCTGTTGGCGGAATATCACTCGTCTTTTTTATGTCATAAATCTCTATTTTGATTAGATAGGATGCATGAGCACCATCGTCTCTGTTGGATGAGATATAAGAGACACAATCATTTGACAATTTTCCGACAGTGAACGACTTTTTTTTAACATTCTTCTTCTTCTTGGGTTTCTCAAAGAAATCATCTATGTCACTCTTTCGCTTTATAATAGCGTTCTTAACTTTGTGCCCGATGGTGTCCTCTTTATCGCTGGGCTCGTCTTCCTCTGGATAATAATAACTTTTAAACGTATTTTAAAAGATAAACGCAATTTTTTCAAATATTATGAACATTATTTGAAATATGCAAATACTTACAGCCATAGTAACCGAAGCGTATGAACTATACACTGTAACGTACGAAGAGCACTATGTTATTCATTCCATAAACCTTCGCTTTTATTCTGTAAACAACAATCCCCACTTTGTACCTCGGTGAATATAAAATTAAATTACAGATGAGCCGATTTTCACATTTTATCCCAAAATCATTATCGTAAATTTCAAAAACCTTTATTACACGAGCTGAAATTAAAGTTTTAACGATACCATCAGGCGTCCAGGGTAAAACGCTTGATAACATATTCCTAGAGCAAGTTCCCAAACGGTGTATAGTTGGTTTTGTGAATAATTTATTAACATTCATGTCCAAGTAATTAATTTTTAGCAAACTTCATCCACTGTCTTTTTCTTGAAATTTGAAATTTTGGTTCTTATTTATATATCTTTATCATCACCTCGACAAACAACATAATTTGTTATTTGGAAGACGAACGTATTAAGTATTTTTTTAGTTGCCTGAGTAAAATCCGCATTGAGAATAAAATTTACTTATACAATAAAAAGATCTGTGATACATCTTTTAAGTAAAGCAAGTATGACATGATTATTTTCTTTTAAAAAAAATTCAGGTGTTTGAAAAGGTTGGGTATTGTGGTCAATAATTATATCAGATTTAATTCTATATGTGATAATTCTATTCCCGAAAGCACTTTCGACGATTTTAACATTTTTTAACTCTGAGTCATTCTTTAGTGAATTATTTTTATGCAATTACTTTTCAAATGGTTGCATTTAATTATATCATTATTTTCTGTACTTATAATGAATGATATGAAAAACCACTGATTATGTGGATGGTGCTTCAAGGTGTATTCTTTTCATAGCTGGTTCCTCGGCTGTTGCTGTTTCTTCATTTCCTTTTCCAGTTCGGGAAATATTGAATTCCTCGTTGAATTCTGATTGACACTTCTTTAGCAAGCTTTACTAGTTCCGAGTTATATGAATCACAGTTTAATGTATTCATGGTGGGTACGCTATGTGGGTCGCGTTAGCACTAACTTTCACGGATCACTGATCATTAAAAAGTTAAACCACATCTCGAACACTTTTTAAATTCTCGTCTGAATCATCTGTTGCGTAAAATTTTACACGAAATTCAGCATAATTCTTGTCTGATTCATCTGTTGCGTAATATTTTACACGAAATTCAGCAAGTTTCCATAGATCTGTTGGCGGAATATCACTCGTCTTTTTTATGTCATAAATCTCTATTTTGATTAGATAGGATGCATGAGCACCATCGTCTCTGTTGGATGAGATATAAGAGACACAATCATTTGACAATTTTCCGACAGTGAACGACTTTTTTTTAACATTCTTCTTCTTCTTGGGTTTCTCAAAGAAATCATCTATGTCACTCTTTCGCTTTATAATAGCGTTCTTAACTTTGTGCCCGAGGGTGTCCTCTTTATCGCTGGGCTCGTCTTCCTCTGGATAATAATAACTTTTAAACGTATTTTAAAAGATAAACGCAATTTTTTCAAATATTATGAACATTATTTGAAATATGCAAATACTTACAGCCATAGTAACCGAAGCGTATGAACTATACACTGTAACGTACGAAGAGCACTACGTTATTCATTCCATAAACCTTCGCTTTTATTCTGTAAACAACAATCCCCACTTTGTACCTCGGTGAATATAAAATTAAATTACAGATGAGCCGATTTTCACATTTTATCCCAAAATCATATCGTAAATTTCAAAAACCTTTATTACACGAGCTGAAGTTAAAGTTTTAACGATACCATCAGGCGTCCAGGGTAAAACGCTTGATAACATATTCCTAGAGCAAGTTCCCAAACGGTGTATAGTTGGTTTTGTGAATAATTTATTAACATTCATGTCCAAGTAATTAATTTTTAGCAAACTTCATCCACTGTCTTTTTTCTTGAAATTTGAAATTTTGGTTCTTATTTATATATCTTTATCATCACCTCGACAAACAACATAATTTGTTATTTGGAAGACGAACGTATTAAGTATTTTTTTAGTTGCCTAAGTAAAATCCGCATTGAGAATAAAATTTACTTTTACAATAAAAAGATCTGTGATACATCTTTCAAGTAAAGCAAGTATGACATGTTTATTTTCTTTTAAAAAAAATTCAGGTGTTTGAAAAGGTTGGGTATTGTGGTCAATAATTATATCAGATTTAATTCTATATGTGATAATTCTATTCCCGAAAGCACTTTCGACGATTTTAACATTTTTTAACTCTGAGTCATTCTTTAGTGAATTATTTTTATGCAATTACTTCTCAAATGGTTGCATTTAATTTTATCATTATTTTCTGTACTTATAATGAATGATATGAAAAACCACTGATAATGTGGATGGTGCTTCAAGGTGTATTCTTTTCATAGCTGGTTCCTCGGCTGTTGCTGTTTCTGTTTCTTCATTTCCTTTTCCAGTTCGGGAAATATTGAATTCCTCGTTGAATTCTGATTGACACTTCTTTAACAAGCTTTACTAGTTCCGAGTTATAAGAATCACAGTTTAATGTATTCATGGTGGGTACGCTATGTGGGTCGCGTTAGCACTATCTTTCACGGATCACTGATCATTTAAAAGTTAAACTTCAGTAATTTAGTAATACACTAAAATAGCAGAGAATCTGACACTACGTCAATTATTTATAAAGTATTTGGTACAATTGTCTGAAGTAGCAAGCTGTTTTGTGACACGGTAAACCACATCTCGAACACTTTTTAAATTCTCGTCTGAATCATCTGTTGCGTAATATTTTACACGAAATTCAGCATGTTTCCATAGATCTGTTGGCGGAATATCACTCGTCTTTTTTATGTCTATGTAATCTTTATTTTGATTAGATGGATGAATTTATAAGCACCATCATCTCGGTTGGATGAGATATAAGAGACACAACCATTTGACAATTTTTCAACAGTGGACGACTTTTTTAGAACATTCTTCTTCTTCTTGGGTTTCTCAAAGAAATCATCTCGAATACTTTTTAAATTCTCGTCTGAATCATATGTTGCGTAATATTTTACACGAAATTCAGCATGTTTCCATAGATCTGTTGGCGGAATATCACTCGTCTTTTTTATGTCATAAATCTCTATTTTGATTAGATGGAAGGTATAAGCACCATCGTCTCTGTTGGATGAGATATATGAGACACAACCATTTGACAATTTTTCAACAGTGGACGACTTCCAGGGTAAAACGCTTGATAACATATTCCTTGGGCAAGTTCCCAAACGGTGTATAGTTGGTTTTGTGAATAATTTATTAACATTCATGTCCAAGTAATTAAACGTGTTGTGTGTAAAAAAAAATGCAATTACTTTTCAAATGGTTGCATTTAATTATATCATTATTTTCTGTACTTATAATGAATGATATGAAAAACCACTGATAATGTGGATGGTGCTTCAAGGTGTATTCTTATCATAGCTGGTTCCTCGGCTGTTGATGTTTCTGTTTCTTCATTTCCTTTTCCAGATTGGGAAATATTGAATTCCTCGTCGAATTCTGATTGACACTTCTTCAGCAAGCTTTACTAGTCCCGAGTTATATGAATCACAGTTTAATGTATTCATGGTGGGTACGCTATGTGGGTCGCGTTAGCACTATCTTTCACGGATCACTGATCATTTAAAAGTTAAACTTCAGTAATTTAGTAATACACTAAAATAGCAGAGACACTGACACTACGTCAATTATTTATAAAGTAGTTGGTACAATTGTCTGAAGTAGCAAGCTGTTTTGTGACATTGTAAACCACATCTCGAACACTTTTTAAATTCTCGTCTGAATCATCTGTTGCGTAATATTTTATACGAAATTCAGCATGTTTCCATAGATCTGTTGGCGGAATATCACTCGTCTTTTTTTATGTCATAAATCTCTATTTTGATTAGATGGGATGCATAAGCACCATCGTCTCTGTTGGATGAGATATAAGAGACACAACCATTTGACAATTTTCCAACAGTGAACGACTTTTTTTGAACATTCTTCTTCTTCTTGGGTTTCTCAAAGAAATCATCTCGAATATTTTTTAAATTCTCGTCTGATTCATCTGTTGCGTAATATTTTACACGAAATTCAGCATGTTTCCATAGATCTGTTGGCGGAATATCACTCGTCTTTTTTTATGTCATAAATCTCTATTTTGATTAGATGGGATGCATAAGCACCATCGTCTCTGTTGGATGAGATATAAGAGACACAACAATTTGACAATTTTCCAACAGTGGACGACTTTTTTGAACATTCTTCTTCTTCTTGGGTTACACGAGCTGAAGTTAAAGATTTAACGACACCATCAGGCGTCCAGGGTAAAACACTTGATAACATGTTCCTTGGGCAAGTTCCTAAACGTTGTATAGTTGGTTTTGTGAATAATACAGCATTCAATGGAAGCCTTTCTAAAAACCCATTTAACTTTGAAAATTACGATATTAGCACGTTTTGTTTATACATAGATGGGCAACAAATACCTTCAAGAGCTTTACAACCATCATTTGGGAATTATATTTTTACCTCTACCTATCATACTTTGTTCTCAGGAACAGGAATACATTTCCTTAATGAAGGAAACGGCATATCCAGAGAACAATATGCTAAAGGGTTTTGTCTTCTGGCATTCGATTTGAACCCCGATCTTTCGGCCAACAGTAATTTTCACTGGAACCTTATAAAACATGGTAGCGTACGGATAGAAGTTCGCTTTGATACGGCTCTAACACAAACTAACTGTATTGTTTATGCAGAATTTGACAATGTTATAGAAATAGATAAAAACCTTAACATTTCAGTAGACTATAGTAGTTAAAGAAAATGTATTAGAACTAAGTGTGTACTAGAATTAAGTTTGTATTATTGTATATTGATCCTTTCAATAAAATATATTCGTACAAAATATTTCTTTGTTTTATTAGCTATGTGTTCGGTTAGGTTAGGTTAGAATTGTGATAATAGAAGTTCCCTTCTATTGTGTGTAAATTCAAATAATATGATATCCATATTGATGATCTTCATTACTTGCTTATCTACGGCCCCGATACCACCTACCATACAGCGGTCATGAATACATTAGAAATACAGAGGTACTTGAGACTAATCGATCCATAAATTGAATGTAATGTCTATGCTGCAAACAGCTTGCCGATTCACGTAGATATACCTACATATATAAATAAATAATAAATAAATAATAAATAAATAAATATTCACGGACATCTCACACAACGCTATCTGATCCCAAAGTAAGCTAGGAATAACCTGCTTGTGTTATGGGTATCAAACCACGGATATTAATACTTATATACTTTTAAATACACACAAATATTTGTCTCCGGTGGGAATCGAACCCACGACCTCCAGCGCCACAGGCGGTATCACTACCGACTGCGCCACGGAGGCAGTCGACAATATCATAAGTAAGGCTGAACGCAGATTATAGTCACGACAGACTTAAGACAGACTATTTCTTTACGAGATAAATAAAGAGGCGCACACTTCGAACAAAACGTTTCTTAGACAAAGCTGTCTTTATCTACAAGGCGACAAGTCCGACTAACGATTGACGGCTTCCCTTTTATATGCATGCGGGCGCGCACATCACAGACGAAACTGTCTAGCGGCGGGTCCTCCTCTCCTATAGACTTGCGCAAAACAGTACCCGATGATGTCCTGACATATAGCATAGCTTTTCGAACCGTGCCATATGGCATTCGAACAGTACCCGGACCAGTACCCGGTCTTTCGTACAAGTACATACAGCGTTCTGATTGTTCTGACAGGTGCCGGACCTTCATAAGCCGTATCAAGAAAAATACACCTTATTTTTATGACTATAGAGTTCTTTTGAATTTGAATGCTATCATGCGCCATCTAGTGCAACTTAGGTAAAACAGATACGATAGGGTGGACGTATTTGAATTATTTCAGTTGTACTAGATGGCGCTGTTATAAAATGTATGTGTAATAGACCTTGACGAATACAAAATAAGGTCTATTTTTTCTTGATAAAGTCCCTTGAGTTGCTAATGTTGGTACGATCGAATAGAACATAGAACCACAGATGATTAATTATTTATTCGTTTAATGTATTATTATCTGGCAGGTATTACACGTGCCTCGACTAATGGGCTCTTATATGGTCAATATGCACTTGACAAGTCGATTAAAACATGAATGAAAGTAGCTTCAGTGTGCATGATTTCTTTGCACGTGTGTATGCATCGACGTGTATGTACACTTGATATCGACTCAAGTCGCTTGACCATCTCCTGAGCCCTAATGGGCTCAGGAGATGGTCAAGCGACCGGATTGATGCACGCTTGGGAACATTTTGTTCCGTAGTGTATCTCAACTTAACGCGTACGAGTACTAAGTAACGAATACTGTTGAATGTTATATGAATACTTGAGGGACGCCTGCCAGCTATTAAGCTGGCAGGCGTCCCTCAAGTATTCGTTAAGTTGAGATACACTACGGAACAAAATGTTCCCAAGCGTGCATCAATCCGGTCACCCGGTCGCTCGGACCACAGATAGTATAATATATTCTATCTCGGACTCGAACGCGGCCGAACGTCGACTGTACGCGCCCGAGCGGTATATCGCGTCCGAAAAAGGTCCTGGGTCCTGCTAAATTTTGTCGCGTACTGGGTACTGAACCAGTACGCGGTTATGCCATATAACACGTCCGGCAGTACGAACAGTACCTACCCGACGCGGCGCGGACGGTGTTCGTGCGATGCGTATTGTAGACAAAACAGTTTTGTCTGAGGTGTGCGACGTGTCGTAGATAGAACAGTTTTGTTTTAATTTTAAAACAGACTTGTCTATGTGAGGTAAGTCTGTCTTAAAACTGTCGTGACTACAATCTGCGCTCAGCCTAACTTAGATTGCGACAATAAACCCAGTTCTTTCTGGATTGCGATACACATAGACACGAATGGAGTTGGCCAGTACTTTGATTCCTACGGAAGACCACCGGTCGGACATCATCGGGCGTTTTTAGAACAAAATTGCAGAACATGAAATTATAATATTAATCGAATCCAAAACGATTACACTGCAGTAATAGGGAATATTGTTTGTTGTACATATACTCGTGCTATAAACATAATGCTTTGTCATTAGCCGATTTTCAGCTGCTGTTCACTAACAATACGTTGTACAATGATAAAATATCATACTATGTAAGATAGTGAAATATTGTTTTAAAAATAATAAAGCACATTAGTATTGAGAATGGTTTTTTTACTTAAATCAAAACCGAGGGATCATCGAGCGACGCACACTGTTTTTTTGCTATAGACAAAAGGGTCAAGGGTTTATTTGATAGACCCTTGACCCTTTTGTCCTTGAAACTTTTTTTACCTAATAGACTCTATCAGGTAAAAAAAAGTTTACAATTAGACACCAAGCTTTTTTTTTTAGCCGCGGATGAGCCCGCTAAAGCCGATTGATAGGACACGGCGGGGGGGGGGGGGGGATGGTCGCTCGGAGGTATTCCAGTCCCCGTGAATCCCTACTATAAGCCCCGCACGTTGATATTGCGCTTGGCGGCCATCTTGGTGACCACTTGGTGACGTATGTCCGTAGAGCAGTCAGTACTAAAAAAAATACCGTACGCAGCTTTGCTAGGCCAGCGCGCGCTCGCGCTACGTCACGATGACGTAACTTAGCTGTCATTATGACAAGGTTCCAGCGCATTACCAACTTGCGGGGCTTATACTTCCGTTAGTCAGCAGATGCACTACTTGCAGGTGGGGTGGAATAGTGACCCCAAACATGTCATATACCCCATGGCACCATGAATACACGAGGTACGATTAAATTCATCCTTAAAATAATTCGACAATGTCTTACATTATTGACATTGCTTCTTTTCCCTTCGTATTCCGTATTCCGACAAAGAATTTCAAACCTTATCGCACAAGTAATAGAAGTGATCTTACCTCAACACAAACACAGATTCTTCGGTCGCAGCCGCTAAAGACTGACCGCCCTCACACGCGGTTAATGCGACTACGGGACCCGCGTTGCGATTGTACATCGATTTTGATCTAAAACATGAATAAAAACATAATTAAAAATGCCTCCAGATAAAGATCGGTAAGAACTATGTAGGTGGGTAGAAAATCAGGTTATACAATTATCCAAGTCAATTTGAAAAATAAATGCATAGTCAATGACACGATGAATGTTTTAGAATTAACAAAGTATTCAAAAAAGGTAGGTAATAGTCATTGAATGATTTAAGTGGAATAAAATTTATGTTAGTACTTATAAATATTTAATTACAAAAACAATCCCCCCTATATTTACACGCAAAGCCTAATTCGGAGCTCTATTAAGTTACATTACAAATTAATATTAGTTACATAATATATGAATTCATATAGTTACCTGTTAACATGTGCATGACCTTCCAACCTCGACACGTCCCACAACCGAACAGTTCCGTCGTCCGAACATGACCCGAACATCTCGCGATGTGTAGGTAATGTTACCAGCTTGTACACTCGAGCTCTGCCAACACAATGTATACAGGATGAATTTTTGAAAAGGGCTTTGATGGCCAAATTCGAAACTATAAGGAATAGCTAAAAATGCTCAAAGGAGTCACGAGCCCCATTTTGATAAAACTTAAAAAAACTCATCATTCGATTTTTAAAAAACTTCCCCGAATAAGGTCCTTAATAGCAACACTATCCGTATGGTGTAATAATACAGGGTATGTTTTTTTTTTTCAAAATCAATGGGTTCGATTCCTAGCTAGGATTATTGGATTTTCAAATATCTAATGATGAGATTTTAAGTTTCATTAAAATCGGGCTCGTGACTCCTTTGAGCATTTTTCGCTATTCCTTACACACTACACTTACAATACCAGAACGAATGTTAGGCGGTTTATCGCGACACTAGAAATTAAGAAAGAAAAGAAAAGAAATGTGTTGTGATGCTTCTTATAGTTTCGGATTTGGCCATCCAATCCCTTTTGAAAAATTCACCTGTATACTATTTTAGAATTTACTAGCTTTTGCCTGCGACTTCGTTGGCGAGGTAATTTGCCTTCTTTGAAAGCCAATTTGACCTGTGCAATGCAGAGGGCTTCTAGTAGAACATAGGTCAAACTGTATTATCATTTCCACTGAACCGATTTCGATGAAACATACAGTAATATTAAAGTTAAAACAATACATACAAAATCCTAATCTATACTAATATAATAAAGAGGAAATATTTGTTTTTTTGTTTGTAACGAATAGGCTCTGGAACTACTGGACCGATTTGAAAAATTCTTTCAGTGTTGAGAAGCTACACTCTTTGGGGCGAACATAGGCTATATTTTATTCCCGTATTCCCACGGGAACGGGAACTACGCGGGTGAAACCGCGTGACGTCCGCTAGTTCTATCTATACTTATATTAAACCAGCGGACGTTACGCGCTTTCAGTCGCGTAGCTCCCGTTCCCGTGGGAATACGGGAATAAAATATAGCCTATGTTCACCGGAAAGAGTGTAGCTTCCCAACAGTGAAAGAATTTTTCAAATCGGTTCAATATTTTCGGAGCCCTTTTTTTTTGTTTAACGTGAGGGAAAATCCTCATGGATGTTATGCCGGACTCCTACAGACTAAAAAACCTCACGTAACGCCCAACAGCCTATGGTTGGTAGACCCGGCGAAGCCCTCGGAAGGATATCCCAGGACATATTTTCGGAGCCTATTCGATGCAAACAAACAATCAAATTTTTCCTCTTTATAATATTACTAGCTGACCCGCGCAACTTCGTATGCGTTTCATAAGAGAGTAAATCACCCGTTCCCGTCGCATTTACTCCCGTCAGAATAATTTCGTTAACGATAGATGTTTCCCGTCGCATTATTGTAGAAATTGCGCATATTCATGCATAGGACGTGGACTACCGGTATACGTCGCCAGCAGAATAGTGAATCAACCAAAAAAGCGAAAAAAGCGAGGTCAAACGGGATAAAAAGTATCCTATGTCCGTCTCCTGGTTCTAAGCTACCTCCCCACAAATTTTAAGCCAAATCGGTACGGCCGTTCTTGAGTTATAAATGTTGTAACAAACCCGTCTTTGTTTTATATATTAAGATTATAGATGGAACTAATAAACTAAGTAATAATATTAAATCTTACTTGTGTTCGTGTAGATAGGCGAGGAGTTGATTGCCGGGTCTCCATCCAAGGGGTGGTTGGGTGTCCTCGACACACTCTTTTGGTTCGTCTAAGCCCCTGTACAATAAATAAATAATAATAATCCTATAAGACAATATATATACTTTTAAAGAAATGGGTCTGCGAAATTTATGTACGCGCATAACATTAGAACGGCTGGACCAATTTCGTTAATTCTTTTTTTATTGTGTAGATATAGCCAGCGAAAACAAACCTTGTTTCCAAAAAAATTAAAAATTAAAAAATATGTTTTCGTATCTTTCACCATTTATCGGGGCAGCTTTATATGGTCAGCTAGTAATCCTTTAATCTAAGATCCCTCGTAACATCGACTTTCCCCATTCCGTATAAAAATTATATTTTGCACGATACATTATTATAAAAACCGTCCAAGTGCGAGTCGGACTTGTGCACGGAGGGTTCCATAAAAAAAAAACGGCAAAAAATCACGTTTGTTGTATAGGAGCCCCCTTAATCCCCCTTTTCTTTTCTTGTTTTAGTATTTGATATTATAGCGGCAACTAAAATACATCATATGTGAAAATTTCACGACTCTAGCTATCACGGTTACTGAGATACAGCCTCGTGACGGTCAGACAGACAGACGGACGAAAGGCGAAGTCTCATGAATAGGTTCCCGTTTTTTACCCTTCGGGTACAGAACCCTAAAAACTACAATTATATTAGCATTTGGAACCAACAGAAATACTCGTAAATATAAATGCCACTAACGTCAACCCATCTCAAAACCCTTTGGTCCACCATCGTAACTGATTTTTCGTGTCCAGCTACGAACATGGAATTATTTTCTTCTTTAGATAACCAGCTACGAAAACAGAAATAATTTGTCGTTTTCGTAACTAAGTTTCGTAGCCAGCTAAGATAGAAGATTATTACATACTTCTTTTTCTGTAACTGGTTACTAATCAAGAATAATAATTCCAGGTTTGTAACCTGTTTTCGTAGCTGGTTATCAAAGGAAGAAAATAATTCCATGTTCGTAGCTGGTTACGAAAGATCAGTGACGATGGTGGACCAAAGGCTCAAAACTTACATACATAACATCACGCCTGTTCCCAACGGGGTAGGCAGAGACTATGGCTTTCCACTTGCTACGATCCTTTTATATCACTTTTGCTTCTTCTACTTTCATAAGTGTTTTCAAAAATGCTCTCCGATTAAGGGTACTCTTGACCTGGCCTTTTAAGGTTTCCAATTTGGTCGACATAAGTGCGATGCGGTCAAAACTTAACGTAGTGACTGATTACAGAACTCTGAACAAAATAAGTGCTTCATACCAGTAGTTCTGCCAACGAACTACTCAGCAGAACAAATGGGAATTGAATTACCATTTGTTCTGTGGACAGAACTAATGGTAAAAAAATCCCTTTAGTTCTGCCAACAGAACAGGTAGGAATTGCATTACCATTTGTTCTGTGGACAGAACTAATAGGAAAAAAATACCAATAGTTCTGTTAACAGAACTACTCAACAGAACAGGTGGGAGTAGACGCTCTTTATTACTAATACCTTATACTGTATTTATTTGGTCTTCAGACAAAACATAAAAACAAAGAGAACAGTAGTTGTCGAACTTTTTTAGTCGAAGGGTGCGAAAACTGTATTGTGTGTTTAAAAGATAAATATGTGAAAGTAAAATAAGACTAAGTAGGCATCTTCGACATGCCGTCTACATTTAGTTTAGTGTGAAAAGTTCAGCTGGGCAAAAAAGTCTAGAAACGGAACTAATATTTTGCTGACTGGCTACATTGTCAAAAAGCTGCCAATAACGTCACATATGTCTGTCAGTCAATGACGGTATACAATTTGATTGGTGGGTTTTATTGACGGTTGTTGACAACTGGTGGTTCTTTTTAATGGGTTGCTATATGAACAGCACAGTGGCTCCTCCATTATTTTCAGGACTTTTTTGCCAACCTGTAATAAAATGTTGTTTATATTTTGTCTTACGGCCAAGTAAATACGGTATATATAAATCCTACTAAAATTATAGATGTGAAAGTTTGTGATGATGTTTGGATGTTTGTTACTCAATCATGCTCTAACGGCTTCACGGAATGGGCTGAAATTTGGTACAGAGATAGCTTATAGTCTGGAATAGCACATAGGCTATCTTTTTATTCCGGGAATATGTTCCCACGGGAAGTAGGAACGAGTACCGATTTTCACGAGCATCATCTAGTACTTGGATATAAGGAAAACAGACATATTAGTGTAGAATATAGATGCATACTTTATCGATTGTTGATACTTTTGCTGAATGCGATTTGTTAAATCTCTCAGTTCCACGCGACAGGGTGACATGCCATCTGTAAAGGATAACATTATGATATTAGCGAAATAAACTTGGGTCGGAAACGACTTAGAGCAAGTTTACATACATACATATAATCACGCCTTTATCCCCGAAGGGGTAGGCAGAGGCATAGTATACGCCCACATTTCACCTAGTTTTGTCTCACGTCATAGGTGGTGAGCCTATTGCCGTGTTGAAATGGAAAGGCGCATGTCACTGCGACCCATAGTTAAAATTTTTCAAGCCGCCCATGAGGCCTCCAACTTGGCTTAACGATTGTCATTTTACTGACCACCGGGTTTTATTTCGAGTTTTCCTTCTTTACGCAATGGATCTTTTTGTAAAAGTGTTCCCTTAGACGCCTCTTACGACACCCTCGGGATGTATTGGGGTGGCGACATTTTGTACTCTTACCCGTGTCGCAACACGGGAACCCGGTCGCCACACGGGGCACACACACATACACAGGGTGTCCCACGGCTATGCCACATGGAGGAAAGTACCTTAAATATTGTGGATGGAACATTTTACTATTTAATATACTATACTAGCTGTCCCGCGCAACTTCGTTTGCGTGATAAATGAAGAACCGCTGGACCGATTTTGTGCAAACTTCACATAAACCATCTACTAAATAGTTCGAACAAAGCCTAAACATTTGGTTTGGATAGGTGAGCCCGTTCTTGAGTTATAAAATTACAACAAAAAGGGGCATTGATTTTTATATATATAGATAGATAATATACTATTTAATATAAGCTGCATTAAAGATTTTAAAATAATTACATGGTTGAGCCGGGAATCGAACCCGCTACACGAGAAAAAATAATTACCCTGTAGCTTTATCATGCCGATCGAAAGGCTTCATCATAAGGATTATTTTTTGCTAAGTAACATAGTGTCAGAAATAAAAGGAAGACTATGAATTTTAACACTTGATGTGAAATTTTGTTCAGAAAAATGAAAAGCTGGCCACTTGAGAAGTATACTAATTTTTTTTATCGAAATTCAATCTATCAAGTCGTAACAAATATCCTTACATTGTACATAGCTAGTGCTGTGTCCCATCTGAGAGTGTTGTGGCGGGACACTTATGGATTGTGACGTCATTCCACTCGTCATGGCCGTCGCTGACGCTGAGCCTACTTCCGATGCTGAAATAAAATACATACATATTATGGTGCTTATTTAGGTCTGTAACACAATATGTGCCTGTACGTATGTTTGGTACATAACTGCTCCTAAACGGCTGGATCGATATTTATGAAAGATTGTGTGTATGTTTTCATGGATCCCCGGATAGAATGAAAATACATTTGAAGCAGGTAGGTGGAGCTGAAATGTTCTCACGGGACGACGTCTACTGGGTACCTACGCTAGAACTACTCGTATTATGAAAGCTATGCGTAGTGCAAAGGTCGTACCTATTTGTGAATGTACCACATTTGTTCTGGGTGTTGGAATTTTTATCGTTGAATATGAAAACCAATAGATTGTACTCTACCGAGCGAAATTGTAAACCGTCGAGATATTGAGAACCGTAAAAGATGGTTAGGTTGGAACCAATTATGATGGTAACCCTTAACGCACGATGGCGAGCGAGCCAAGCGAATGGCCGCGGCAGCAGCCGTCTAGCACCAAATGCCCTATTATAGGTCGACCGATTAACTCGCGTATCGCCTGCGCGGTAAGAAGGGAGCGGGGGCGGGCGACGAGCTCTTACGGGTCATCATCGCCAGTGCACTACCGTGTTTGACGTGAGCTTTCTGCTCCGCGCACCCCTTTCACCCACCCGGTAACATCTCCCCCCATCTCACCCCGCTCCCTTCTTACTGCGCAGGCGATACGCCAGTTAAGCGGTCGTTCTATAGTATTAATTTTGTTTTCGTTGGTTTACAATCTAATCTCTTTTTAAAATCTTGACAGTTTATGATCTATTCTCTCTGAAACTTTCTTCTTCTAGAACGCTGCCAAGGCAGATATTTTTAATAATAAAATTATCATTGTGTGCTTACCTCGTGAATGTTGTTGGTCCTGTGAATGTCCGAACATGTGTTGCCATTCTGTGTTCATGTGCGTTTCGTGAGACACGGACGTCTTGTGGGTACGTCTGGAAAATGCATTATTTGCTTTGAATATAGATTGTCTTGATGATTCACTAAAGTGGTATAACTGAAGATGTAGTGGCAAAGATAGAAAAAGGGATGCTTAGATGGTTTGGACATGTTGAGAGGATGGATGAAAATAGACTGACTAAACAGATCTATAAGGCGAGAATGAATGGGCAAGCTGGTAGGGGTCATCCTCGGCGTACGCATGGTAACCAAATTGATGACCTGCTGGAAAAAGGCCAGGTCAAGAGTACCCTTAACCGGCGAGCGTGTATGAAAGCACTTATGAAAGTAGAAGAAGCGAAAGTGGTATGCCAGGATCGTAGCAAGTGGAAAGCCATAGTCTCTGCCTACCCCGATGGGAAACAGGCGTGATGATATGTATGTATGTATGTATGTATTCACTAAAGTAGAAGTTATTCAATTCAATGAAATGTTTCGAAGATTTGATGTCCGAAATTTCGAAGAGTAAAATACATAAAATATTAATATTATACACGAAACACATAAAACACACTTTAAGACTTATAATCTAACTAGCTGATGCCCGCAGCTTCGCCCGCGATGGCGCTGTATGTGAAATTTTGCTGAATTTTCTTTGCTATAAACCTCACGGAGCCCGAGACCTTTCCAACGAATGCAAAACCGTGAAAATCGGTTCGTGCGTTCTGGAGTTATATCGTCAGGAAGGAAAACCCGACTTATTTTTATATAATAGATTGACTGCTACATGAATATTGAAATATTTTCAAAATGATCATTTTTTTTATACCACTAGAGTGGCAGACAAGCATACGGTCCCACCATATGTACCGGTGGTCACCGCAGCCTATGGAAGTTTGCAACACCCGAGGCGCCACAATCAGTATTTATTTGATCCATGGAAGATAAAACATGTTGTACCTACTATACTCTGTTAAAAATAGGCTGATAATTTTGACAGCTCACGCCTATGAAGTATCGGATTTGTTTATGTCAAGTATACTTCAAAAAAATATAGTAGCACATAGACGAGTACCGCCCACTTATCGTAGTGAAGCGTCTTCCAACAATACCGCAGAATCGATCACAGACAAATAATTCGAATAAATCGAAATTAAGTATATTGATTTAAATGCAAGTAAAGTTAATAAGTAGGTATCTACAATATTTATTTGTAATATGATTAGCTAAGTATAATACAAACAATAATATTGCAATTATATTTACCTAATTACCTAAAATAATAAAAACGTTTTTTTGTAACTATCGATTTAAAATTTTACGCAATCGATAATCGAATAGATTCATTAACGATTAGACACTATGGGGTGCCCTACTAAGAGTTGTCAAAATTATCAACCTAATTTTAACAGAGTATAAATTGTATTTTAATTAACTGTCGGTTTCGTTTATGAACTGTCGGGTTTATTTCAACGAATTGTCGTGTTTATTTTTCAGTTTAGACACCAAAATCTTCACTGACAAGACCAATATATCAATATAATTTACCTGTTAGGTCCAGAAGTGTACATTTTGTCCAAATGTGGCAGAGTCTCTGTGGCGCCGGATTCCAGTTGCAGAGTTCGGGAATGTTCCGGTTTTGGTACTGCCAGCCGGCCTGGCGCCTCTGTTATGTGCTGTAAATATACATTGTTATTAAATTTGATTTTTTTATACCACTAAAGTGGCAGACAAACATGCGGCCCACCAGAAGGGCCGATGGTCACCGCAGTCTATGAACGTTTGCAACACCAGAGGTGCCACACTCGCGCTGCCGAACCTAACATTTACAAGAAACGATAGGATACGTTATTTACAAGACACGATAGAAATCAAGAAGCGAAATGTGTGGGATCAAATAAAAAACCAGTCAAGTGCGAGTTGGACTGGCGCACGGATGGTTCCCAAAAAACGGAATAAATCACGTTTGTTGTATGGGTACCTTATAATAATTATTTTTTGTTTTAGTATTTGTTGTTATAGCGGCAACCAAATACACATCTGTGAAAATTTCAGCTCTCTAGCTGTCAACGTTCATGAGATACAGCCTCGTGACGGACAGACATACAGACGGACAGCGAAGTCTCATGAATAGGGGGTCCCTTTTTACCCTTTGGATACCTTCGAAATCCAAAAACCTACCGAGTAACAACTAAATATTTAGCTAGTATAAAAATAAGTACATAGATACCAACCTGTGTGGATGATCCTTGTATTTTGATGAGGTGTGCGCTCATGGCTAACAATTGATTTTCTACGTGCTCCGTCATGCCTGGGCAATAAAAAAAAGACATTACTCACAGAATTATGAAATGAAAAAAAGAAAGAGGAAAGAATAGTAGTTTTCGATACAAGTGTGGGATCTCTGTTAATACAACGAGTTACGACAGGTGTTGACCCGAGCCGAAGGCGAGGGTAGACAGTCGGAACGAGTTTAAATAACAGTCCCACACGTTGTATTGAACAACTATTTTTAATACAGTTGCGAAAAAATTAAGCAATTTTATAAAATAATAAAAACACAATAAACCTGAATATCCAAAATGGCGCCAACCGTAAAAGAATATATACCTTTCTAAGCAGAGACTATGGCAGTGCACTTCATACAGCCAACATTTTTTATATTTATAAAATTAATTTGGCTGATATTCATATTAATTTATGCTTAAATTTCAATTAAAATTACTTTTAATCTGATATTGAAACAAGTTATTGACATGAATCACAAATATTTGCATGAATCACAGACATTATTTTGACAATTGGGAAAGAAAACGCACGAGTGCGGGAATGGTAAAGAAGCCCACATCCCGAACGCTATACGTCCCTGTAATACGCCACTTTTTGAGCAACTGTATTAAAAAAATATTTTTATTCCACATTCATTCACAACCACCAACACTACTAAACAAACAGTTGGTATTGTTGTATGGGAAATACTGAACCGTTTTTGAAAAACTCTTAGAAAGCTACATTACCGGCGGGTGACATAATATATAATAATATTAATAATATTATAAAGAGAAAAGATTTGATTGTTTGTTTGTTTGTTTGCATCGAATAGGCTCCGAAACTACTGAACCGATTTAAAAAATTCTTTCACTGTTGGGAAGCTACACTATCCCCGATGAACATAGGCTATATTTTACTGCTATTTTCCCACGGGAACAGGAGCTACGCGGGTAAAACCGCGTGACGTCCGCTAGTAGGCTATATTTTATCCCATATTCCCAAGCGAACGGAAACTACGCATGTGAAACTGCGTGACGTCCGCTAGTTTTAATTAAATTGAATCACAGCTTATGTTCTGAAGAGCTTTAAAAAATAAATAAATAAATATTGTTGGACATTCTCACACAACATCATCTAGCCCAAACTAAGCTATAAACTTGTGGTATAGGATCTAGACAACTGATAGACATACTTATATATTTCTAAATTTTTTTTTTTTTTTTTTTAAACTTTAAAATTACTTATATTCTACAGTTATATACAGAAAAAAAAACCAAAGAAAATAAACAACAAAAAAATAAGATGGGAGGAGAGTGACAAGACTGACAATGCCTCGCTCAGGTGTCAAAGAATTCCTCCCCATCGATGTCAAACGGTAAAGTTCCCATAAGACTGGCCGCATTCCCACGTTGAATTGCGATACTAATTCTTTGAGCGAGAAAGAGGCCAGCCCTATGGTCACGAGAAGAGTCAACTAAATACATACATACATATTATACATAGAAAACACCCAAACTCCGAAACAAACATTTGTGGTTAACACAAATATTTGGACAGACCCAGGAATCGAACCCAGGACCTCCAGCGCGGCAGGCGGTGTCACTACCGACTACGCCACAGAGGCAGTCAATCCAGAAAGTGTTCCCTCCTTTTGAACCAGGTTTTTCAAGCGGAGCGTAAAGTGGCACATCACAGGGTCGCCAACTTGAGGACCACTGTCAGAAGTCATGTAAACTGTGAGAGTGGCGTCCAATCGCCAGATGTCGCCACGGCTTTCCATCAGGAATGTGATGTAACGTTGGCTACTAAAAAACTTAGTAATATAATTTTTTAAACTCTTACCGTCTGACGCGAGCCTTCTAAACAAATTTCTAAGTTGCTGACCCATCTCCGAGTATTCCGGCATCGTGCCTTCCTTGACCTACGGGATGAAATAACCTTTATTATCATTTTTAACCCTTAAATGCATGATTTTTTACTTTTCAATGAAAAAAATATACGGATTATCTCAAGAGTATAGAAATTACTGAAAAAAATAATAAAAAAATATCGAAGAAGGTTTAGTCTATTAAATCCCTCATTTTTTCTGTGTAGGATGTAGCCTACATTATGCACTCCAAGTAAAAAGAGTATGTTTGTGAGTAGGAGTATATATCACGTGGTTTTCTTCAAAATTGAAACAATTAGATCATGTGTTTTATTAATTTAATATAATATTTCCTAAAACAATTTTTTCTCATAATGTAAGGTAGAGAAATATAAAAAGAATCACATACGGTTTGGGTAAAACCAGAACACTTAGGCATTTTACATGTTACTTTTATCAAAAAAATTGTCATAAAGCAAAACCTTCATCTAACCTAATATCTTCTGATGGTGAAACCAAGGACATTTCTTCCTTTTCGCCCGTAATCCCTGTTCTAAAGAAGGACTTGGTCTACCTAGATTTTTTTTCGGAAAAAGTAAAGGGTTTCAGCTACTTCAAGATGAAAGGTACCCAAGTTCTGGACGGAGCCACTTTCTCGCTCGAGACCATAGTGCGAGCCATGATCTCCAGCGAGAGGTGGGACTGCACCGCCTCTTTCTGCGAGCAGGTGTCATGCTCGTGAAAGAGGCGGCTGAGCGGGAACGGCAGTGGACTCTCCCTCCCGAGTTCCACAGTCTAGCAGTCGCAGTCAAGACTATCGGCCTCCATGACCGGGGGCCTGAGGACGGTCAGGGGACTGCTCACCGTTCTTATAGGAGCAGGCTCTAGACGTCAGCGTGACGTGAGGGATTCACGCATGCCCCCCCAAGAAACGGATGACACCCGAAAAACCCCCAAAGACGCGGGATAGCACCCAAACCACCTCATAGGCGGAGCCGCAGTGGTAGCCGTAGGTCTGTTGGGAGTCCTAGGACATCTTTCCAAGGGCTTACCCAGGGTTCCCAACCGTAGGCTGATGGGCGTTACGTGAGGTTTTTAAGCCAGCAGGAGCATCTTCGGTAGGAGCATTAAAATCATCTATGAAGGATTTTCCCTCACATTAAAAAAAAAAGAAAAAAGGCACCCAAGTTACAAAGCTGCCCACTTAGTTTTAGGTTTTGGTGACTACAATTTCTTATAAGCTACGCATGAATTTATCATAACTAGATCTACTATACGATATTTTCCTATATAACTGTCCCATTAGATCTACGCCACTCAGGTGGGATCCTCTGCACTATGGTCTACCTCAGCACCAAGAGATTCATCTTCCAAAGGACCAACTCCAGCCTCTTCAGATTCAAAACTCGACACTCAGTCCCTATAATAAACCTGCTCCTCTTCATCATTTTCCTCACTGAAATCTTTTTCAGCACCATCTTCTGATTCAATTGTCATCGAAGACAGCTACGTAGGAGCTTATTTGGTCATCAAAACCAGTCCCTCTTCAATTACACATCTAAAATATATAATTTCTACCTCTATTACAAATATCTCGTACAATGTTCTACTTAGTACTGAATGCATAGTGTAGGATAAATCCTACATAACAAAATTTCGAAAATTTGTGGTCATTTGTAATACAATTGAAACTTTTACTAATTACACCCAATATTTAACATTTGATGAATAAAAGTACTAATTAATCAAGACACCTTACCTTGAAATTTTAGAAAAAAATGCTCACTAAATACGTTCAATTACAACTTTTACAAATCGCGGTCAGTCAAAAAGTTTTAGCAATCAAATTCCAGTTCGAAATAAAAAAAAGTAATGCAAATATAGAAATTTAAAAAATAGACCTGTTTTCGATTGACAAGAGATATTAAAAATTAATTTTAAGACTAAAGCAGATAACAATTTAGGCATCAGAATATTGTGTAGTCTGAATCCTACACTATGAATTTAAGGGTTAATACCACTAAGGTGGCCACATCACCTTACACAACCACCACTCACCACTCCAATTCATCCCGAGCCCAAGGGTGGCCGTAAGAGGCGGCTAAGGGTACACTTTCACAAAACGATCTATTGCGTAAAGAAGGAAAACTCGAAATAGAACCTGTTGCCAGTAAAATGACAATCGTTAAGCTAAGTTAAGGGCCTCATTTGCTATGGTAAGTTGAAGGCTTGAAAAAATTCAACAGCGGGTCGTCAATACCTGCGCCAGTCCATTTTAACACGGCAACAGGCTCACCACCTATTACGTGGAACAAAATTATAAGGTGAAGTGTGGGCGTATACTATGCCTCTGCCTTCCCCTTCGGGTGTAAAGTCGTGACTATATGTATGTATGTACTATAGTGGCAAACGAGTTTACAGCCCATAGGATTGAAAGTGGTGAACGACCCACTGTTGAACATTTTAAAGTCTCCCGCAAGCCTTTTGACTTAGCTTGGTATGTTACCGACAACCTAGACCAAAAACTAAACTCACCGCAAACGCTCGCAATCGCAAATAAATGTCACAATGTGCTCACGTAATGGTCACCCATCCAAGGACAGGTCATAGCGAATGCTACTTACTGTAGTGATCGTTAACATAACACTGAGTCCCCGGGGTGAGAACTTGGTATAGTACCAACAAAACTTACCTTTAATCTAGTATTTCTTCTCTCTCTTAACGTATAGACAAGCCGGTCGACTTCCCCGTGACGAAGCACCGCGTCTAGAACTTTCCGTGGTATCGGCTCCGATAAGCTTTCTAACAGAAGCTCTGCTCTTTTCACCTGAAAATATTAAGTAACTATAACCATGGAAACTGATTCCCAGGATAAAAGCCTATGTGTTATAACAGACTTTGATCTATCCCAGTACTAAATTTCTGCTGCGAAAGAGTAAAAAACATTCAGTTATTTACACTCCAAAACTTTCGCATTGGTAATATTAGCACAGGGCGAAAACTCCATACAAATGATTCGTTTTCAATCCTGTCATCGTACAGAGCTTGAATGTGTGTGTGATCAATAAGGCTAAGCAAATGTTCCCTCGCGACACCCGCCAACTATATGACAGCTGTGGCGGGACTGGCGGGGGTGGAGAAGCTTGCTCAGTGAGGGGCAGGGAGTTGCCTATCTGTATGTAATACTATTATTATATCTTTGATATTAGTAAGATAAAATAGCCTGAAGTCAGTATTGCGAAGAACTATAGCATCTTTAGTTGCTTTCTACCGAATCTATCACGGCGAGTGTTCTGAAGAGCTTTTCGACCTAATCCCATCCTCTCCTTTTCCATCCCGAACAACGCGTAAACAACATAACGTAACGTAAATTAAAATAGACTTTATTACAACGGCATAAAGCTTTTGTATCTAAAATGCAGAGAATGAGACCATAGTGGTCCAAATTATAAATAACTACTTTATTCCTTTGAAATAAAGTCTTCTTTCGTCTGTGCAAGTACAACTGACTGTAAACATTATTTCTACAGATGTAAAAATATGTATACCTGTATAAGTTTATGCTTGAGATGCGGCCACGCCAGCGGCAGTATTTTGCAGTGCACATCGATCGGGTTGAGCAAACTCGCCACGCAAGACACGAGGCCGCAAACTTCATGACGAATCTAGTAGAAAAAAAAAAGTGTTTTAGTAAGGCATTGTCCATAATTATACAGAAAATACAAAAAGTGTCTACAATGTTTGAAGTCTCTGTTCTATATTTAAATACATACATATAACCGCGCAAAATATCGGAATTAAAAGTATCCTTAGACCCTTCCTCGGATCATAAGCTCTAATTGTGCCAAGTATCATTCAAATTGGTTCAGTAGTTTTGGCGTGATACAGACAGACAGACACGAAAAATTTTAATTACATTTGCGGCTTCAGTATCGATTACAGAACGCATTACATTTCAAAATATCTTCCATGTACAGACTCTCGACCCTCAACAGTTTTATTATATGTATAGATTATCACAGTAAGAAAATAGTCAGCTGAGTTTTTTGACACTTCTTATCAAAACGAGACTTCATTTTTTTTTTTAAATCAATGGTCACAGCGAGACACACCGCAAATAGCGGCGTGACTACGCCGGCGTACTCGCATTGCGAGACACTCGCTTTGATTACTAATGTTTCCACGAGTAAGAAAAAGAAAAAAATCTACATCTACATTAATATTATTATAAAGAGGTTTTTTTTTTGTATTTTTGTGTGTATGTATGTTTGTAGTGAATCAACTCAAAAACTACTGTGCTAATTTATTTCCCCACTAGCTGACCCTCGCAACTTCGTTTACGTCACATAATGTGCACGAAAGGAGAGTTAATTCTTTATCAGACTCGTCAAGCACCGTGTGAAACGGCCCTGTTTGCTTAATCATAAAAGAGCTTAAAGATTAAGGCTATTCTAAAAAAAATCAGTCCACGCCTTCGGCGCCGTGAGTAATAAAAGCTATATTTTATTCCCGTATTTCCACGTGAACTGCAGATACGCGGGTAAAATCGTGTGACGTTCGATAGTACGAAATATCGAAGGAGCACTTTGAATGAAGATATTGTGATACTTACCCATAAATTGGGGTGTGCCAAGAACACTGCGCTCTCCGCCACAAGGTCACATAGCGCCTGCTTCGGTAGAAGACCCAGTTCTGCAAGATTGGTAGTGGCTCGCAGAGCCTTTCCTATTATCCATTCCGATTGGTCTGTGAGGCCCTGTAAAATAACAAATCAATGTTATTTTTATTTATAACTAGGCTATAAAACAATGTTTTTTTGTAACCATCTTTAGGCACTTTTCGTGAAATTTTAAAAAGTAAAAATTTATATTAACAAAATCTATATATATAAAAATCAATGCCACTTTTCGATGTAATTTTATAACTCTAGAACGGGCTCACCTATCCAAACCAAATGTTTAGGCTTTGTTCGAACTATTTAGTAGATGGTTTATGTGAAGTTTGCACAAAATCGGTCGAGCGGTTCTTCATTTATCACGCAAACGAAGTTGCACGGGTCAGCTATTAGTGTATAAATCTTTTCTTTATAAATTACTATCAAATTTCTCTCTAGTTAGCTTAATTTAGTGTAGATAGCACTGCATCAAAAAATATTCCATAATTATATTTTTTTAAATATTGGTGTTTATGAAAGTTTACTACTGGACGAAGGCCTCTCCTATATTACGCCAAAACTTTCGCATCTAGTACCAGCCTGCGACCTTTTTCAGGTCGTCGGTCCAAACGTACTATCTCGTGTTAAGTACACATCTCTGCCATAGGCTGATTGGTGTATTTTTATACCACTAAGGTGGCAGACAAGCATACGGCCCACCAGAAAAACTGATGTTCACCGCAGCCTAAGTAAGTTTGCAACACCAGAGGCGCTACACACGGCCGACCCTGTAAAATCCTTTTAAGTCCTCTTTCGAAGAACCCGTTTTATGATATTACCTGCTGCAGTAAAGGAACTAATATAGGCGCTGCATGTTGTCCCACATAGGCGGCTACTCCCACCACGCGTTCAAAGAAACAGCCCCTCAGAGCCACTTCTTCCTTGTCGTTGAGGAACGTCACCATGTGTGATAAAATTACGTCATTGGCTGGAAAAATAAAGCTTATTATGTACTAGCTGATGCGCGCGGCTTCGCCCGCGTGAAATTCGGTACCCGTTCCCGCTTCCCGTGGGAACATATTCCCGGAATGTAAAAATAGCCTATGTGTTATTCCAGACTATAAGCTATCTCTGTACAAAATTTCAGCCCAATCCGTTCAGCCGTTACAGCGTGATTGAGTAACAAACATCCAAATATTTAAGCATCCAAACATCTTCACAAACTTTTACATTTATAATTTTAGTAGGAAGTAGGATGTTATGGAAGAGCGATCTCTCCTACTACAGGCATTACTTGCTTACAAGAAGAGACCAATTACTTTATTGTAACTGAATTCTGTTAAAGAAAATAAACGATTTTGTATTGTATTTTGTATTTGTATTGTAGTAACTTTATTATGTATGATTTGGAAGAGCGATCTCTTCTACTACAGGCATTACTTGCTTACAAGAAGAGACCAATCACTTTAATGTAACTGAATTCTGTTAAAGAAAATAAACGATTTTGTAATCGTATTATAGTATTTTTGTAGTAACTAATAGAATGAGGCGTTACATGGCGGAATCCTAGAACGATAACAAAGGAGGGGTGGGAGAGGCACCCGCTTCACACCATCAATTCGTAAATTCTAACGCATAACAGTTACGGATAACCACAACTAAATTGTATGGGAGGAATGACGAACCGAACTCCTCAGGACTATTTTTGTAGTGTTGATAAATGGTACTAGGCATAACTGGTAAGAGTTTTATTATTTTTCTGATTTTAGTAGGTTTTGTAGTTATAGCGGCAACAGAAGTACACCATCTATGAAAATTTTAGCTCGATAGCTATCACGGTTCCTGAAATATAGCCTCGTGACGGACAGACAGACAGACAGACGGACAGCGAACTCTCATGAATTGGGTCCCGTTTTTTCCCCTTTGGGTACTGAACCCCTAAAAATATTTATGTGGGATTGTGGTAAATGATTTAACACTAAGTAAAGAATATACTTTTAATGACTTTAAAAAACACTTTGTACAACCGTCTTCAATAATTCCCAATTTCCGACTCCCCGTCCTTACAGTATATATGTCCCGTTCACTCTCTCTCATTCATTCATCATGTTCACTCTAATTACATTCCGTTTCCCACATTTATTCTCATATTCGATCAAGGCTACACAAAATAAATAAGTATAATATGTGTATGATACAGATAAACTAATGATGATAAGAATATCCACGCATGAAACAAAAATGGTGAAATTTTTTCAGTCGCCTATAAGGTTTTCAACTTGGCTTTACGACTGCCATGCTACTGACAACCGGGACCCACGGCTTAATGTGCCTCTCCTTTTGACTATCGGCCTCCATGACTGGGGGCCTGAGGACGGTGAGTGGGCTGCTCACCATCCTTACAGAAGCAGGCCCATGACTGTAGCGTGACGTGAGAGATTCACGCACGCCCCCCCTAAAAAGCGGGATGGGATAACACCCAAAAATCCCCCAAAGACGCGGGATAGTACCCGAACCACCCCCTAGACGAGGCCGCAGTGGTAGCCGTAGGTCTGGTGGTAGTCCTAAGACACCCTTCCGAGGGCTTACCCGGGGCTCCCAACCATAGGCTGCTGGGCGTTACGTGAGGTTTTTTAGTCGGTAGGGGTCCGGTATGGCATCCATCACGTTAATAAAAAAAAAAGTGCCTCTCCATGGAAATGCTCGCAAATGAACTGTCACAAAGTGGTCACCGATCCGAGGGTCAGCAATAGCGAACGCTGCTTGCTGCAGTGATCTACGAGTTTCTTTTTATCTTACGGTATTTATTAATATCTCGCCACTGTTAGAGATTATTTATCTTGGCGTGTTTCGCTCCGACTACAACCCTGGGTCACGTCATTGGGTATAATTATAGGAGGGATTTTTTATTCTAGCTAATCAATTTATGTATTGTTTCGAGTAAGCAAAAATGAAAGAGAGGTATAGAAAGATGTATAGTTGTTTCTTTTTGTCGTTACATAATATTCAATTTGCGCTGAGTCAAAAGAAGTTTCAACTTTCAACAAATATAGTACGTACCTTTCTGTTTGCCGAAAAATATACAGAGCTTAGTTATGCCGTTTTCCACTAAGGCGCGCTTCACGACCGCTTGGGCGTCGGTAAGCAGAGATGAGACTGTTGACCTAACCTGCACATTGGAAATGAAACGCGTTATTATTTATCTTCCTGGATACATCTTGGAGTTCGAGACAGGCTAAATCTGTCGTGATTACAATCCTACTGACCTACTAATATTATAAACTAGCTGTTACCCGCGACTTCGTCTGCGTGGAAATTATGTTATAAGCGAAGTTTGAACTGTATTCTATCGAGCCTCAAGGATAAGTCGTAACCAAAATGTGGCGACAAATTTAGGACATCCTCCAACTTACCCGGGGAGCTATGCGCTAGAAGGATTTTTTTAACGTGAGGAAAATACCATATGATTGTACTATGACTCTTATTTACTAAAAACCACACGTATCCTACCTAACAGCCTACGGTTGGGAGCCCTCTAAAGGATACCCCAGGACTGCGCTAGATGGATAGGTAGAGACCTCATGGTTTTAGTGGGTCCAAGGCCGGTATGACGTACGTGTTTATTAATTGACCCCTTTAATAATAAAAAGAGTAAGTACCTAGTATGATGAAGCGCGAATACGAAACGTTTGTTAGATTTGAGCAGATTTGAGACGATAACACTATCGCTAACGGAAGCAGTACCTATGCCTGTCCATTTCAACACGGCAATACGGCTCATTACCTATTACGTTACGTGGGACGAATTATAAAAAGGTGAAATGAAGGCATTATAATATGCCTTAGATACCCCTTTGGGGATAAAGGCGTGACCGTACGCATGTATTATGTTTAAGGTGATCTAATTTATGTACCTATGTCACTGTAGCCCAAGCTCAACATTTTCCAGTAAAGCAAAAATACAGAGTGAATCATGGCTAGTAACGCAGGAGCAAGCGGCATAATACTTATTCGTGTAAGAAGCAACTTAACCACAGGTCGACAACCGCAAAGCATTGCTATACGAAAGCAATGACGACACAACCCGTACACATTTCTGCCTCAATAGTATTGCATTGAGTTAATAGAAGACTGGTTCTGTTTTACAACTTCAATACATAACCATCCTTCCCGGTGCACTGGAAGTCCATTTCTTTGTGAAAAATCCCTCTTGCTAAGAAAAAAAGTTGATTCACAAATCTAAGACTTCCGTTGGGTGTCGTATACAATTGATGTCCTACATGTGACCTACAACGAATGAGTTCCTCGAAGCTGGATAACCATCACCAAAAGACTCTGGCTCTACCTGTGTGCTGTTATGCCTCTATGCTAAACTTCTGACGATAATAATGAAGATTGTTTCAAAGAAGCATTCTTCTTTGGATCACTGCTTGAAGCATTGGTTCCAATTACCAATTAAGTGTTCGTTCCAGCACATATGCTGTACGACTGTCCACGACTTTAGCTGCCTTTCTGTCCGTTAGCCATTGCCTCCTAGAGCACACTCTCACGCTGGAGACATGATCTCCAACGGGAGTAAGTGGGTGCGCTGCCTCTTTCTGCGAGCAGGTCATGTTCGTGAAAGAGGCGGCGGGGAGGGGCGGGAGAGAACTCTCCCACCCAAGTTTCAAGTACCCAAGTGCCGGAGAGTCATCTTCGCCTAAGACTATCGGCCTACATGACCGGGGGCCTGAGATCGATGAGGAGGCCGCTCACCATCCTTACAGAAGCAGGCCCTAGACGACAGCGTGACGCGAGGGATCGCGAGGGATTCACGCTTATATAAACCTACCCGCATATAAAAATTAAACTTAACCTATTACGTAAGCATGTCTTTTGCCCATATAGTATACCTACAGATTTTAATCCTTCTCTGTCAAGCCCCTAGGCTAAGTAGCGTGATTGAATATTAACAACAGACTTAATCTTTGAGCTCATTTATATTAAATAGCTGTTCCCCGCGACTTCGACCGCGTAGAAGTCGTTATCGCGTGAAAGTCGTTTTCACGTAAAATCATAACACGCCTTTTGCGCAGTCAGTTAAAAATTAGCCTATGTCCTTCCCAGGGCCTGCAACTATCCCCATACCAAATTTCATCTCAATCGCTCCTGCCGTTTAGGCGTGGAAGCGTAACAGCGTGAAAGTCGTTATCACGTAAAATCATAACACTCCTTTTGCGCAGTCGGTTAAAAAGTAGCCTATGTCCTTCCCAGAGCCTTAAACTATCCCCATACCAAATTTCATCTCAATCGCTCCAGCCGTTTAGGCGTGAAAGCGTAACAGACAGACAGACAGACAGACAGACAGACAGACAGAGTTACTTTCGCATTTATAATATTAGTAGGGATGTGAAAGTTTGTGAAGATGTTCAGATGTGTAAATGTTTGCATGTTTGTTACTCAATCACGCTCTAACGGCTGAACGGATTGGGCTAAAATTTGGTACAGAAATAGCTTATTGTCTGGAATAACACATAGGCTATTTTTCATCCTGGGAATATGTTTCCACGGGAAGCGGGAACGGGTACCGACTTTTACGCGGACGAAGCCGCGAGCATCATCTAGTTAGAGATATTTTTTAGGGGTTTGTACCCAAAGGGTAAAAACGGGATACTATTACTGAAACTCTGTTGTCCGTTTGTCTGTCGCCAGGCGTTGTCACAGTGATAGCTGGACAGTTGAAATTTTTACATATATGATGTATTTCTGTTGCAATTATAGTCAACTAGATGATGATCGCGGCTTCGCCCGCGTGAAATTCGGTACCCGTTTCCGCTTTCCGTGGGAACATTTTCCCGGAATGAAAAGTAGCCTATGTGTTATTCCAGACTATAGGCTATCTCTGTACCAAATTTCAGCTCAATCCGTTCAGCCGTCAGAGCGTGATAGAGTAACAAACATCCAAACATCTAAACATCCAAACATTTTCACAAACTTTCACATTTATAATATTAGTAGGATAGGATTACTAAAACAGAAAAATCATAATATTTAAGGGGGGAGGGGAGGGCTCCCATATAACAAACGTATTTTTTACACTATTGATAGGGAGTCCGATTCGCACTGGGCCGGTTTTTTCTCACAGAATATTGTAGGTCAATCAAAGACAAACTTTGCCCAAAATTCTCTACTAGGCTAATCAACCGCCCCTTTAGGTGAGGCCGCAGTGGTAGCCGTAGGTCTGTTTGGAGTCCTGGGGTATACTTCCGAGAGCTTACACGGGGCTCCTAACCGTAGGCTGTTAGCAGGACACGTGAGATGCTTTAGTCGGTAGGTGTCCAACATAAGATCCCAGATTTTCCTTCACGTAAAACAAAAAAAAAGGCTACTCAACCGGCATATCGCGGTAAAATTGAAAAGAATTATACGCACCATTTCATGTAAAGCTGACAGTTCTGTTTCATAGTTAATGTTGGTCTCTTTGTCCTTCATGTTCTGTGTCTGGTCTAGGAACCGCACTGCCGTCTCGGCTAATTTTGCTGAAAGAAGTAAAAAACTTGAGAGGTGTCAAGGGACACCCGAATGGAACGAAGTTCCTTTCAATTAATTAGTGCAGGAATTGTAGTAAAATTTTATTTTAATTTTAAAATTTTATTGTACAAAAACAAAAACAAAAACAATTTTATTTTTTTTAATTAATAATAATATTTTTTTTATTATTAACCCCCATTTTATTACCCCCCCCTCCCCCTTTCCCCCCTTCCACCCAACCCCCTCCCCCCTTTCCCCCGCCTCCCCCATATTAAATCCCCCCCCCATATTAAAGGAGGGTAGAGGTACCTCTACCCTCCATACTATAGCAAAAACATATAAACGGCCGAATTGAGTAACCTCCTCCTTTTTTGAAGTCGGTTAAAAAAGTGTCGTTACAACTTTTCGTGAGACTTTTTTCCGTCTAGCCCCCTTTCACAACGCGCGATAAGGAATTTCGTTCCAAAAAAAATGTACGGGGGTTTAGTCTAATTCGAAATAAATTAGATGTATCCTCTTTTTAGTAGAAGAAACTTGATAAAACACCCCGATAATATGATTGTTCATGTCTAACTTATTGAATTACTATTGAAGAACTTTTAATGTGTGACAAATTGGGATTTCTAGATTTGACGATTATCGTCCCTTACGAAAACATGAATTTTACATTAGATAGTAGACATGAACATTAGATTAGCCAGGACTGGTATATAGGGTTTCTTGATAAGGGATCACAGCAGTTTACTCACCAATATTATTAGCATAAGCCTGTCTAACAGGCACGCTGGGGTCGGTAGCCCTAGGCGCCAACTCCGGCTGTATGTACTCGGGGAACACATTGCAGTCTGTGTGAGGCAGGTTGCGTACTAAGGCCACCGCTCTTCCACAAGTGGCTACGGCTGATACACGTACGCGGGGCACGCTGTCGTGTGATATGTTTCTTGATCAGGTTACTCACCAATATTATTAGCGTAAGCCTGTCTAACCGGCACGCTGGGGTCGGTAGCCCTAGGCGCCAACTCCAGCAGTATATACTCGGGGAACACATTGCTGTCTGAGTGAGGCAAGTTGCGTACTAAGGCCACGGCTCCTGCACACGTGGCTAGGGCTGATGCACGCACGCGGGGCACGCTGTCCTGTGACCTGTTTCTTGATCAGGTTACTCACCAATATTATTAGCATAAGCCTGTCTAACAGGCACGCTGGGGTCGGTAGCCCTAGGCGCCAACTCCGGCAGTATATACTCAGGGAACACATTGCAGTCTGTGTGAGGCAGGTTGCGCACTAAAGCCACGGCTCTTGCACACGTCGCTACGGCTGATGCACGCACGCGGGGCACGCAGTCGTGTGACATGTTTCTTGATCAGGTTACTCACCAATATTATTAGCATAAGCCTGTCTAACCGGCACGCTGTGGTCGGTAGCCCTAGGCGCCAACTCTGGCAGTATATACTCGGGGAACACATTGCAGTCTGTGTGAGGTAAGTTGCGCACTAAAGCCACGGCTCTTGCACACGTCGCTACGGCTGATGCACGCACGCGGGGCACTCTGTCGTGTGATATGTTTCTTGATCAGGTTACTTACCAATATTATTAGCATAAGCCTGTCTAACCGGTACGCTGGGGTCGGTAGCCCTAGGCGCCAACTCCGGCAGTATATACTCGGGAAACACATTGCAGTCTGTGTGAGGTAAGTTGCGCACTAAAGCCACGGCTCTTGCACACGTCGCTACGGCTGATGCACGCACGCGGGGCACGCTGTCGTGTGACATGTGGATCTGCAAAATGGTAAGGAGCATGAATACAAAATTGTCGTCCTTGTAGTCCTGCTCAGTAAACGTTGACCCACTAAACATCTTAGGGGTCCCATTGGCGAGAGAATCGCGGCGATATTATCCTCGTGCCACGTATTTCCATGCAATCTCTCGTCACGTTCATTTTCTTTTTGATATAATACGTTTTTCGACGATAATAACGCTGCGATTTTCTTGCTCTTAGATACGACACTTAAAATTCAATAGGCCGCCATTGAAACACCATTGAACGAAGAGATTGATGTTTGTTTTGCGATGTAAAACGTGTAGGTAAGTCTTTCGCCACCAGTTGCGATAGAAACTGTTTTTTTTTCACCTTCAAAACCAATAAGATCCAAGACTTTTATACAGTTAGGCCTGAGATGTATAACCATTGCCCGCATATCGTTTTAAGAGAGCCAGGATTTGAACTTAAGACTTCAGCGACGTTTTAAGCAAGACTTGAACCCGAGATTTTGGCATGTTGGCTCGCAACCGACCGAGCACGAGCCGAGTCATTCTGCTCGCAATGATAAGTGTCGCTCGAGCCTCGTACGTCGGTCCATTCAACACAAATTTTGCTCGTGCTCCGCTCGTGCTGGGCTCGTCTAGCGTAGACCAACCTTTACATATCATACATCTTGGGACGATGTTTTAAACTTACCTTAGCATCATTTTTACATTACAATACATTAGCTTTTCAAAATTATTTCTAAAGTAAAACCAATACTCACAATAAACGGCAAAATTCTATCCAAAATAGTTTCCGAAGTAGAATTCTCACACAACAGCTGCAAGATCTCCAAAGTATACAGTTTCGATGTACAATGCTGCAGTCCTCGAATACATGACGTCACCAATGACGTTATCAATATTAACCCTTCACTGTCGGGTCCCATTGCTTTAGTCTTCGGCGTCTTATCGTCATCATCATCAAAATCGTTATTATTTATATTCAAAACTTTGAACTTGTCTTTTATTTTATCAATATTGTCAATAGTATGACGGTCAGTGGTTTCTTCGACTAGATCTTGATAGTTTTTAGCATCAGAAGGTTGAGTGAAGATTTTGATAATGTTTTTGATGTCTTGGTGAATTCGAAGGATCTTCTCGTCGGCTGGTAGTATTGGTTGAGCGGAGAATATCAGCATGTACGACTGCAGGAATGAGTAGAAGTAGTGTGGGAATAGCCTGGAACAATGAAGAAGGAGAAATAAATATAGATATTAAGATATCAACACTAATTTTTGAGCAACCGTTACCATTCATATATTTTATTCTGTAACTTTTGAAGCTGACTGTACCAGCCTATATTAGCTTAATTTGCGCTAGATGGCGTTTCGATGATAAATGAGTGGTATCCATTAAGTATCTATCTACTTATGCATACAAACATATCGTATACAAAAATGAGAAAAATTATTATAGTGCTTGAAAATAATAAAATTAATAATTGACAACCTTACAAGTCGTTGAAGATTGATGATGACTCGCATTGTGAAGTAATTACTCAATTGAATTTTCATAAAATTTGTGTAATTACTTAAATATTTAACGTCGTAGGTACTAGTTTACCTCCCTCGCTTCGCTTCGGTTTAAAATTAGCAACTTAGTATGGGCTAATGAACTTAACGTTCCTATAATTTTTGTTTGCTGGTAGCTAGGATAAAAATATGTAAAAAAGCCAAAGGCGAGTCGGACTGGCGCAAGGAGGTTCCTTACCAAAAAAGGCAAAATATCACGTTTGCTGTATGGGAGCACCCCTTGACATTCTTTAATTGTTTTAGTACCTATTTGTTGTTAGAGCGGCAACAAAAACACATAATCTGTGATAATGTCAACTGACTATCACGGTTCATACAATATGGTGACAGGTAGACACTATCACGGTTCACGAGATACAGCCCGTTGACAGGTACGGAAACCGGCAGCGAAGTCTTAGTAATCGAGTCTCGAGAGAGGTTACGGAACCCTAAAAGATGTCACTCTGTGCTATACATACAGATAGTCAGTACAAAACGAACGTAAGTTGGAACCAGGTGACCAGGCTCCTCTGTGACTAGGTTGACTGTGTGTAAGGTAGATACTCTATAAGCAGTCAAATGACCGTTATTTAAAGGTGTTGAATACACCCAATGGTAGGATAATTCACAGACTCGTCACGCTGTTAACGGACAGACCTACCGACACGTGCACTCTCGCCCAAAAGCTCTCGTATGACGCGTCGTGCGACTGAGGTTGTGCCTATGTCTGTTCAAAGGGGGAGGGGATGCATACTCTACAAAAGGAATTATACAAAATCAAAGACATCCAGTTTTTGTATATATTTAATTAGCATTTGCTAATAGTATACAAATTCACAATATTTGAATACGAATCAAGAAGTATTTGGCCCAGCTGCAGCAAACTGCAGTAATACCACTATGTAATTTGTAAGATGCATATTTAGACTCAGGGTCAAAGCAGCATCTACATCGAAGAATCCGCAGGCACTTATTTTAGTGAATGACTCTCGGTTTAGCTGAATCACACTTTTGTATAAACGTCTTTTATCATCATCTGTGAAGATAAACATTTTATGAAAATTCTGTTTTGGCAAGGTGACGATTTTTTTTTAGTAAAACATTTGAAATTGTAACTTTATTACCTAGCGGAATTCGATTTAAAAAAACTGACGATCTAAGATATACACACGAATAATTGTATGATAAAGTTTTCATTTCCATGGGCACTCTCATTTTTTTTCAATTAATAACGAGTAAGTACATAAAAAAAACATTAAAATATTTACCACAATTAAAAATCTTTGTGGTGTAGGTGTGTGTGTAGTTGAAAAAAAAAATAGTTAGTAAATAAATTCATATAATATGAGTTTCTTAGGAAAAAAAATCGTGGTAAAAAGATTGTTACCAACCATCACAATAACGTAAGTTCGCCAATCGCAATATACAAACAGTCTCAACGTCTTCCACAGCTAAGTAAAATTTCTCACTGTGTATGGACAGCAAAATAACCAGAGCAAAATTTTTTATCTCCAAAACTATCGTTGTTGTAATCGTCATAATGTCATCGACCTAAAAAGTTAAATGGGTATATTGAGCCTTAAAATATTGGCTGGTAACTTTGCCATATCGTACATACATACATACATATAGTCGCGCCTTTATCCCCGAAAGGGTAGGCAGAGGTTTGTACACCAATAAGATTTGACAAACAAAAAATAACATGAAAATGTACAAATGGCGGCCTTATTGCTCAAAGCAATTTTTTTCGGGCAACCTTTGAATGGACATTATAATAACTGTGAGTAATGAGTTGCCATATCGAAAGCCATATATTTGAGTATCATCTAAACTAGATGATGTCCGCGACTTCGCTTACATGGAATTCTGTTCCCCTTCCCGCATATCATGGAACCAGGGATAAAAAGTAGCATATGCAACTTCAGGCACATCAGTAGATCCGTTCAGCGATTGAAGTGTGATTAAAAAATTGAAAGAAACATCATAATCATTAACAGCGCTCGTGGCTCCGCGGACTCAGTGTTCTGTAAACGATCATTATAGTAAGCAACTTTCACTATGGCCAATCCTTGGATGGGTGACAATCCATGTGATCACTTTGTGACATTTATTGGAGCGTTTCCGCCAGTCGTTAAGCGAATTTAAAGGCCTTTTTAGGCGGCTTGAAATTTTCAACAGCAGGCAGTCACAACCTGCGCCTGTGCATCACAACACGGCCATACGGCTCACCACCTATTACGTGGGACAAAATCTAAAAAGGTGAAATGTGGGCATATAATATGCCTCTGCCTTCGGGGATAAAGACGTAACCGTATTTATGTATGTATACCATTAAAAAAACATCGAGTATTAGTAGGATTTCATTTCCGTGTAACTTACGTTCAGCATTAATTTATACAGTTCAAATTGAATTTGCAAATAACCTAAACATCTACACAGTGTATCGGCACAGTGTAAGAATATCTGTAAACAAGTAGAATTATTTACAAAAAAAAAAGAAAAAACCGGCCAAGTGAAGGTCGGACTCGGGCACGGTGGGTTCCGTACCAAAAAAACGACAAAAATCACGTTTGTTGTATGAGAGCCCCCTTAATTGTCTATTTTATTTTAATTAAATTATTAATATTTAATGAAAATATACAACTCGATTTTCAAGTTCCTATTTGTCGCCCTTATTAATATATAAAACAAAATATTTAAAAAAATCACGTTTGTTGTATGGGAGCCCCCTTATTTTTTGTTTTTAGTATTTGTTGTTATAGCGGCAACAGAAACACATAATCCGTGAAAATTTCAGCTCTCCAGCTATCACCGTTCATAAGATACAGCCTCTTGATGGACAGACAGACGGGCAGACAGACGTACGGCGAAGTTTCATAAATAGGGTCCCGTTTTTTACCCTTTGGGTACGGAACGCTAACAACCGTCTTCAATGACCACACGGGAAGCACCAGCTTTTAAATAAAAAAGATTGATTAAAATTGGATTACCCAATCCAAAGTAACGATGAAACAAACATAAAAAAAACTAATTGAGAACCTCCTTTTTTAAAGTCAGTTAAAAACCAAGACACTGGTACAGTCAGGATGCAAAAATGGAGTTCCAGTATAAGAACTAAAATCGCGTGCACATATTTATGGAAGTGATCGCTGCATGCGATATCTTTTTGCTCACTGTATCTCTACATTTACAGCTGAATGTGCAAGTCATTTTGGCGGAAAACTATAATGTGACGGTACGTTATATAATATAGAATACGTAATAGAATATTATAATCTCTAAAAAAATTAAGTACATAATATTACGGCGAGGGAAGTCAAGGTTATGATTAGTAGAATATGATATCAGAGTAATATTTAACTGTGTGAGCGTAAGTGATCGTTGCATGCGATATCTTTTTGCTCATTGTATCTCTACGTTTACAACAAAATTTACATGTCATTTTGGCGACAAAAAATCGAATTAAGATTTTATAACGAGTCGGTACGTTACATAATTACGTTACAGGTATTCTAATTACTAAATAAATTACGTAGGTACGCAATATTACGGGGAGGGAAGCCGAGGTTATGAAAAAAAGCTTTATCAGGTCTCAAGAAAGAAAAGCATAAAAGTAAAAAAAATTACCATTATTTCAAATATCTTCTTATACAATATGTAAGCCTCTATAAGCTTTTTATATACATCAAAAGCTTTTTCATTATCCATTTTTTGCAGATTGTTCATGAGAATATTATTTTTTAAACTAACTAAATATGTTTTAAGCAAGATCAAAATTCGAATGGCATAAATTATATTCAAGTCGAATATAATAAATAGAACATCACAGATACAGTCTAAGATCTCGATATAGCCAAATGAATAACAGAAAAAAGCTATTACCAGTATATCGATAAATATGATCCCCAAACAATTAAACCAGTTCCAAAAAATAAAGCTTTTATTTTTTTCACCAATATTCACATTCTCGTGAATCGTCTGAATAGTCAAAACTAACAGTATGTTGATATGACTGTGTTTAATATTGAGAAAAAAGATTACGTAGATGGCAAAATAATTATAAATAGAATAAAAGTACGACAAAAATGTTAGAACATTACTACCAAACAAACCAGTTGCTGAAGTTATATGACCGTACGTCAGGTTATAAATATAGACAATAAAGAAAACCGTGGTAAACAAAAATATGACAATATAGAACTGCTTTTCAGTTGAGTAGATAAAATTATCTCGAATTGTAAACTTGGGCGATAAAAATATACTATGTAATATATAGAAAGGATAAAATATGCTTTGAATGTCATTGTTCAAATAATTGTGTAGTAAAACCTCCACAGGCGTGTTCGATAATACATTCGGCGATAATTTTGAAATATCTCCTTTTGTAATTCTGTTAACTGAATAAAACATTTTTAAAAAATTTGAGTATGTACACTCCACAGAACTTGTTATTATAACTAATGATGTTAACCCAGACGATAAAGTAATTGTGGGACCAGGTACAGTCGACGGTTATAATGAATGACATCCATTATGTTAATCAAAAATATCTTACAAAATTAATGGACTAACTCCTTAACAATGACATAAAAGTGAAAACTAAAAAATGAAACCAACTTCGACACATTTTTGAACAGTAAGAATGATAAACTAAAACGATAATTATGCGAGCATGATAATAAAATTTAATTAAAAATAATGGTGTCTTTATTCATAGCAAGACACCCAGATTATCTAACCTCCTAAATTCCGGAAGTTATTCGGGAGCCTTGGTGTTATTAATCCAAGGGCTCACCTGCGACTTCTTTTGATAACTAATTTTAAAGCTTATGGAAATATTGAAAGCTATAGGTATTTCACAAAACAATCGGTCACTCGTTTTCAGGACGTTAATGATTTTCGAGCTAAAATTTTTAACGTCGTTTATATAAAAAAAAAAGAAATTCCACTCCACGATCCACGACTACAACACTTTTACTAATTTTGAATAGGAGTTCTTGCAATGTCAACTTACACCAGAGTGCCCACTTAAATAATGGTAAAACATTTCAAGAACTACATATAAATCGATTAAGTAAATGTTTTCTTGGAAGTGTTTAAGAGGTCAGTCTAACTATCAGTAAGTCTAATGGGATAAATATTCCCAATAGTACTACTGGTAAGACTATACAGTAGTACTACTGGGAATAGGTCGATAATATTTGTACTCAAGAACACTACAAAATACACTAACAAACCCATCCCATTATTTTGTGCGTCACGTAGTAAGGAAAAAAAAGAAGTACAAGAATAACATACAATTCAAGCATTTTTATTAATATCAACACACACGTTACTTCAGAAAGAATTGCAGTAGTACAATAATATAATTTGTAAGTAGAGATATAAGACTCAGCGGCAGAGCAGCGTCCACGTTGAACAAACCGCACGCACTAATCTTATTGAACGATTTGCGTTTCAATACTATCACACTTTTCAAAAGTTGTTTTTTACTATCTGAAATAATAAGAACAAACAGATTACTGAAATGATTTAACGTCACGTCATTTAGTTTTCCTGTTGTTACATTTACCTGGGCAATGCATATCCATGGAACGCACTATACACGCGTTTTCCAAGTCCTCAACAGCTAAGTAAAATTTCTCACAGTGTACACATAATAATACTACAAGAGAAACGTTTTTGAACAGAAACATAATTGTTGTTAATGACGTGAACACATCACGGATCTAGAACAAAAGAAAATAGTTCAATGTTTTTTTTCGATGAACGGATCCATTATGGACATGTAAATAATACTGGATGGAGTCTCACTAACACAAAACTGTGTGAACCCATGTGTATAAACATTTCAGCAAGAACGCACACTAGCGCTAACTACACAGATAGATATGCAGTCGCCATTTACAGCACCTCATTTCTGCTAGGCCGTGAGCTCCTACCGGTATTTTCATAAGGTCTATGACACTTAGCATTTTATTTAATTATCTATGATAGCTTACATCAGTAGCAGGCTTTGCAGCACGTCCATATATTTCTATTTGCAATTGTATATAACCTAAACAACGGCAGAATGTATCACCACAATGTAAAAATATCTGTAATGCAACGTATATTTATTAATTTTTTTCATAGTTAAGTTCATTAAAGGGTTTTTTTTTAATTAAGGCATTCCTAC
Source organism: Miltochrista miniata (assembly GCA_933228765.1). Classification (NCBI taxonomy): domain Eukaryota; kingdom Metazoa; phylum Arthropoda; class Insecta; order Lepidoptera; family Erebidae; genus Miltochrista; species Miltochrista miniata. The sequence continues at coordinate 14,792,799 of OW121769.1, forward strand.
AACATTTCGTGCTTAGGCTCAGGCAATTTCTTTATAAGAAAGACCAGAAACAGCTTGGCGCGTGCATAATCGTCCCTTCACGAATTAGTTTGAACCACATATCATTGAGCAAGTGAAATCGTTGCGTAAGAATCCAATGTGGACATTTTTCTATCCCCTTGCAGTTAATATGAATACCTAGTAATTAATAAATATAAAACAAAATAAAATTACCAGACCATGAAATATTTCGATATACAAAGCGTAAGCTTGCATTAGTTTTTTAAATACGCCAATACTTTTGACATCATCGTTTTCTTGTAAATTGTCATCGAGTATATTATTGTTTTTGAAGTTCACTAAATATATTTTTAATAAGATTATCACCCGAATCGCGTAAATGAGATTCAAATCGTATACTAGAAAGAAATAATCTAGCCCAATACTAGAAATATCAAAAATTTTAAACGCGGTATAGAAAAATATTGTTAAAGTTGTAGACATAAGAACTGTGAGCAAATTAAAAATCCAGCTCCAAGCAGTGAACATTGCAAGTTTCCCAACATTGACCTTCTCGTGTATCGTCTGGAGGGTCAATATTAATAGAACATTATTGTACCCGTGCACTACATCGAGAATAAACACTATCATGATTGCTGTACAATTATATACCGAATAAAAGTATACTATAAACGTCAACGTTTTACCGCCATTTGGATTGGCTTGCATTACTTTACGAGCAGCACTCTCTTTCAATCTGCAGCTATATGAAACTATTAAAGTCGTCAAAATTAAAAACATCACGATGTTATATATCTTGCTATTTCGATAAATAAAATTGTCTCGTATTCTATACTTGGGTGCGAGAAATATGTTATGCATGATATAAAAAGGGTAGAATATCGCCTGAGTCTCATTGCTTAAGAAATTATTTAGCACTATCTCTTTCCGTTTATTTAAAGTTGTTTTTAGCATACTTAGTATAGCTGAGAGCAACATATTCTTTAACCTGAAAGGGGTCACTCCACGTCTGTGCTGGCTATTAAATTAATAGGTTCTACTTAGTTGGACATCAATAACAATAATAATCATGTTTTTAATAAGTTGTTTCCATCACCTGAATGAAACTTTACAACCTTAAACCTTATTGGAGTGAGTAAACAGTGTACAAGTAATTGTGTTATTACATACACATTACTCACACCATTAATAAGGTTCATAGTTTATTTAAAGTATTTATTTAGACGTGTATGCATTTTAATGTCACAATTCCCACCCTCACTAAAATCTATACCTCCTACGAAACATTTTTGCTGAAAGACACATTTTGACTAGTGGAAACTTTCCTGTTGCTCTTGTATACACATGCCAAATTGAAAATATGGGCAACCTAGACCCGCCATAAATAGACCGATCACTCTGTGCTTGGCGTAGGGTCATCGAAATTTTGTACAGAAATAGTAACTACAACATCCAATGCAAGAATTTTCTTTTAATATCGACATACACATTAGTTCAAAAAAAATTGCAGTAGTACAATAATATAATTAGTAAGTAGAGATATAAGACTCAGCGGTAGAGCAGCGTCGACGTTGAACAAACCGCACGCGCTTATCTTATTGAACGATTTGCGTTACAATACTATCACACTTTTCAAAAGTTGTTTTTTACTATCTGAAATAATAAGAACGAACAGATTACTGAAATGATTCAACGTCACGTCATTTAGTTTTCCTGTTGTTACATTTACCTGGGCAATGCATATCCATGGACCGCACTATACACGCGTTTTCTAAGTCCTCAACAGCTAAGTAAAATTTCTCACAGTGTACACATAATAATACTACAAGAGAAACGTTTTTGAACAGAAACATAATTGTTGTTAATGACGTGAACACATCACGGATCTAGAACAAAAGAAAATAGTTCAATGATTTTTTTTCGATGAACGGATCCATTATGGACATGTAAATAATACTGGATGGAGTCTCACTAACACAAAACTGTATATAAACCCATGTGTATAAACATTTCAGCAAGAACGCACACTTTTTTCACACTTTTTTTTTACGTGAGGGAAAATCCTAATGGATGTTATGCCGGACTCCTACAGACTAAAAAACCTCACGTAACGCCCAACAGCCTATGGTTGGGAGTCCCGGGTAAGCCCTCGGAAGGATGTCCTAGGTCACGATTATGTTCTGGCGAAAATTCGAAGCACAAGAACGAAGAACGCACACTAGCGCTAACTACAGCACCTCAGCCGCCATTTACAGCACCTCATTTTTGCTGGGCCGTGAGCTCCTACCGGTATTTTTATAGGTCCATGACACTCATTTTATTTAATAATCAATGATAGCTTACATCAGTAGCAGGCTTTGCAGCACGTCCATATATTTCTATTTGCAATTGTATATAACCTAAACAACGGCAGAATGTATCACCACAATGTAAAAATATCTGTAATGCAACGTATATTTATTAAATTTATTCATAGTTAAGTCTCAAAGCTCATTTTAAAAGTTTTTAAATTAAAGCATTATATTTCCCACATCATTTCGTGCTTATGCTCAGGCAATTTCTTGATAAGAAAGACCAGAAACCGCTTGGCGCGTGACATAAGCTTGATCTTAAGGAATCACATCATAATCATCCCTTGACGGAATTAGTTTGAACCACCTGTCATTGCGCAGGTGAAATTTTAGCATAAGAATCCAATGTGGACATTTTTCTATCCCCTTGTTAACATGAATAGTAATTAATTGATATAAAATAAAATAAAATTACCAGACCATGAAATATTTCGATATACAAAGCGTAAGCTTGCATTAGTTTTTTAAATACGCCAATACTTTTGACATCATCGTTTTCTTGTAAATTGTCATCGAGAATATTATTGTTTTTGAAGTTCACTAAATATATTTTTAATAAGATTATCACCCGAATCGCGTAAATGATATTCAAATCGTATACTAGAAAGAAATAATCTAGCCCAATACTAGCAACATCTTTAATTTTAAAGGCGGTTTAGAAAAATATTGTTAAAGTTGTAGACATAAGAACTGTGAACAAATTAATAATCCAGCTCCAAGCAGTGAACATTGCAAGTTTCCCAACATTGACCTTCTCGTGTATTGTCTGGAGGGTCAGTATTAATAGAACGTTATTGTACCCGTGGACGACATCGAGAATAAACACTATAATAATTGCCGTACAATTATACACCGAATAAAAGTATACTATAAACGTCAATGTTTTACCGCCATTTGGGTTGGCTTCCATTACCTTACGAGCACCACTCTCTCTCAATCCGCAACCATATGAAACTATTAAAGCTATTAAAATGAAAAACATCACTATGTTATATATCTTGCTATTTCGATAAATAAAATTGTCTCGTATTCTATACTTGGGCGAAAGAAATATGTTATGCATGATATAAAAGGGGTAGAATATGGCCTGAGTCTCATTCCTCAAGAAATTATTTAGCACTATCTCTTCCCGTTTATTTGAAGTTGTTTTTAGCATACTTAGTATAGCTGAGAGCAACATATTCCTTAACCTGAAAGGTCTCACTCCACGTCTGTGCTGGCTTTCAAATTAATAGGTTCTACTTAGTTGGACATCAATAACAATATAATAAGTCAACGATGTTTTTAAGGGGCGGTTAACCCGCACAAGTAGGCATTTGGCGCTCCCCTCGCCCCGGGCGCAAGACACACCGCGCGCCGGCAGCGGCAGTCAACTCTCATGCCACAGTATACAGTATAGTAGAAAGAAACAGCATGCTAACTTTGTTAGACGTAGTACATGCATCTAACTTTATTAAGTGTAGTGAGTTATTAGTTTCGTAAATAAAAATAAATGAGTTAATCGTAAATAAATTATGTATATTACTATTATTTTTAAGCTAAAGAGTTTGTTTGTTTGTTTAGTTGTTCTAACTCTAGAGTCTAAGAGACTGCTAGTTGAATTTCAAGAGTTTCTTAACAGAATGTCCATTTGTGAATATTACCAAAATATATAACATCACGCTAAGGCGAATAAGAGCTTAGCAGCAACGAAACATTTTTCGACAACTAGGATATTTCATTTCTTTTGAGAGTTTCCGTTGCGTACGTTTGCTACAGTTGCGTAAAAAATGTAAATTACATAATAGCTGGTCATAAAAATTTCTTAAGTTTCCTAAAGTTGGTATGCTAAGTATGAATCACGGGATCATTGTGCAATCCAAAATGGCCGCCGCGGTGTAATCACAAAATTTCATGATGGGTGTCGTTTAAAGGGTTTTTTGGTATGCTGAGTACGAATCACGTACTAATTTTGCAATCCAATATGGACGCCGCGCCGTAATCACAAAATGTCATGATGGGTATCGTTTAAGGGGTTTCTTGGTATGCTGAGTACGAATCACGTGATAATTTTGCAATCCAATATGGGCGCCGCGCCGTAATCACAAAATTTCATGATGGGTATCGTTTAAGGGGTTTCTTGGTATGCTGAGTACGAATCACGTGATAATTTTGCAATCCAAAATGGCGGCCGCGGTGTAATCACAAAAATTCTTGATGGGTATCGTTTAAAGGGTTTTTTGGTATGCTGAGTACGAATTACGTACTAATTTTGCAATCCAATATGGCCACCGCGCCGTAATCACAAAATTTCATGATGAGTATCGTTTAAGGGGTTTTTTGGTATGCTGAGTACGAATCACATGATAATTTTGCAATCCAATATGGCCACCGCGCCGTAATCACAAAATTTCATGATGGGTATCGTTTAAGGGGTTTCTTGGTACGCTGAGTACGAATCACATGATACTAACTATCTTCACGCCAAATCCCTTGCGGGGTAGGCAGAAAGAACCGAGCGCCACACGGCACGGTCCATACACACCTCACTTGCTTCTTCAACTTTCATTTTTCTTTTCATGCATGCACGTCGGTTCCTACGGCTCTTGACACCACCTTCAACTAACACACGATTAATTTGGTCGTGGTAGGTGTGTCGTGGCCTTCCCCGACTCCTACGTCCATCCACTTTCGCGTTGTATATCTGTTTTGTCATTCTTTTATCTCCCATTCGTTCCACATGCCCGAACCATCGTAACAGTGAGGCAGCAATAAGCTGAGAGGGGGCCTTATTCTGCACTTAGGTGACAGTGTTATCTCTGTGTAATTATAGGTACTTAGCCTAATTAACTTTAAGAAATTTACAGTGTCACCGTTTGTGGAATAAAACATGTTTTGTTTTGTTTGTTTGTTTTGTTTGTTAGCATGCCCTTCCTTACTTTAACACCGACACTCTCTTTCAGACCAACTCTCTTTCTTACATCTTCATTCCGAACGCGATCTGCGAGCGTTACTCCGCAGATTTTGCGTAGCGCGCGCATCTCGACCGCGTTTATTCTACATTCATGCGTTTCCTGCCATACCCAACTCTCGCTTCCATACGTTAGCGTAGGTATCAGCACCGCATTGTGTACTGCGAGCTGGGCCTTTTGACTTAAGCCCTTGGTACCTAAAAGTTTGCCTAACGCTCCATTCACACTATTGCCCGCAGTTACAGTCTTTTCTACATCAGCGGTGTACCGTCCATCCCTGCTAAATGCACATCCAAGATATACAAACTCATCCACCTGTTCCAGCACTACATCATTTACAGTTATCCTGGCATTCGTTCTGTCCTCTTCTCTTTCGAATACCATCACTTTCGTTTTAGTCGCGTTCAAATGTAAGCCTCTCATTAGACAATCATCTTTCATCGTTGTGATTAGTGACTGTAGTTCTGATGGCGATTCGGCTATAAGCACGGCATCATCTGCATACAGCAAACAGTTCACAAGTAAGTCACCCATTCGCAATCCAACATTCATCGATCTTACTCTCTTAAGACAATCGTCCAGGTACAGGACAAACAGCAGAGCCGACAGCACGCAGCCCTGTCTGACGCCAATGTTGACGTCAAACCAGGGAGACAGGCTGCCGCCCACCCACACACATGCCGTACATCCCACATATGTAGACTGCACAGCACGAAGCAGCGCACCATCAATCCCGTATCCTGGCAATATATCCCAGAGATCCTTCAGTACAACTCTGTCAAATGCTTTCTCCATGTCCACAAAACCGCAGAAAACCTTCCGGCCTACAGCCAGCTGCTTCTCTACGATGTTGCGGAGAGAGAAAACTTGGTCCATACATCCCCTTCCATTTCGGAAACCACCCTGCGCCTCCCACAGTAATCCGTCAGATTCCACCCTCATTCTCCTTTCAATAATTTTGCCATACACTTTAGCTGCTATACTGATCAAACTGATGGCCCTATAGTTGGCGCACTCCATACGAATCACATGATAATTTTGCAATCCAATATTAAAGGGTTTTTGGTATGCTGAGTAGGTACGAATTACGTGATAATTTTGCAATACAATATGGCCGCCGCGCCGTAATCACAAAATATCATGATGGGTATCGTTTAAGGGGTGTATTGGTATGCTGAGTACGAATCCTGTGATAATTTTGAAATGCAATATGGCCGCCGCGCCGTAATCGCAAAAATCCATGATGGTTATCGTTTAAGGGGTTTTTTGGTATGCTGAGGACGAATCACATGATAATTTTGCAATCCAAAATGGCCAACGCGCCATAATCACATAATTTCGTAATGAATATCGTTTAATGGGTTTTTTCGAATGCTGAGTACGAATAACATGATCATTTTGGAATTCAATTTGGCCGCCAAAGCTATTTAGGCCCACTTGCGCGGAGAGTCGAGTTAAATATATAAATATAGAGTTAGTAAGCTCTGAGTTAAATAAATAACTTCTTAACTCTGACCACGTCTTGCACAGTTGCAAATTGGCACGCGGTTAACTAACTCACAGTAAACCGAACAAGTTTTTTTAGTCTGTGTCGTTCCATGCAATCCAACCACCAGTGATGGGCGTAACTAATTACAAAAGTAATTCAATTAATAATTGAATTACAATGTAATTAAGTTACATACATACATACATATGGTCACGCCTTTATCCCCGAAGGGGTAGGCAGAGGCACATCATAATGCCCACATTTCACCTTTTTATAACTTGTCCGACGTAATAGGTCGTGAGCCGTATTGCCGTGTTTAAATGGACAGGCGCAGGTTGTGACTGCCTGCTGTTGAAATAAAGTCTTCAACTTGACTTAACGACTGCCATTTTACTGGCAACCGGGACCAACGGCTTAACGTGCCTTCCGAAGCACGGAAACGCTCAAATAAATGCTACAAAGTGATCACATGAATGGTCACCCATCCATGGACCGGCCATAGTGAAAGTTGCTTACTGCAGTGATCGTTTACAGAACACAGAGTCCGCGGGGCCACGAGCGCTTCATTGTATATATTGTAATTAAGTTACAATGTAATCTAATCACTCAGTAATTAATTACTTTGTAATTTAAATACTTTGGATGTTCCGGTTAATTAGTTACTAAGTAACTAGTTAAAAAGTAATTAGATTACATTATAACTAGTTACTTTGTAATTCATTACTTTGTAATTATCATACATTCAAGCAAATCAATACCACAGCCGGCAGATCATTCAGTCGGCCGACGAAGCCGTCTAGTCAGGTCAATCGTGAGGGGGACAAGGGACAAGACGCGGAAAGGAATGTCCCGAACATGTTCGGGATACATTTTAGGGCTGCCGCGTTTGCGACAGCTTCCTATAATTTATTAATATGAATTAAAATGGTGCACACTAATTTAATACTCTTGCACTCCAATATGGCCGCCGCGCCACCGTTGTAAAAGTTCATGTTGGGTATCGTATAAGGGGTATTTTGGTATGCTGAGTACGAATTTCGGGTTAATTTAGCAATCCAATATGGTCGCCGCGCCACCGTTGTAAAAGATCATGTTGGGTATCGTATAAGGGGTATTTTGTTATTCTGAGTACGAATTTCGGGTTAATTTAGCAATCCAATATGGCCGCCGCGCCACCGTTGTAAAAGATCATGTTGGGTATCGTATAAGGGGTATTTTGTTATTCTGAGTACGAATTTCGGGTTAATTTTGCAATCCAATATGGCCGCCGCACCACCGTTGTAAAATTTCAAGTTGGGCATCGTATAAGGGTACTAATTTTGCAATCCAATATGGTCATCGCGCCGTAATCACAAAATTTTATGACGGGTATCGTTTAAGGGGTTTTTGGTATGCTGAGTACGAATCACGTACTAATTTTGCAATCCAATATGGCCAATATGCAATACAATATCCAATATCATTTTGGATTACAAATTTAGTACGTGATACTCAGCATACCAAAAAACCCCTTAAACGATACCCGTCATGAAATTTTGTGATTACGGCGCGGCGGCCATGTTGGATTGCAAAATTATCACGTGATTCGTACTCAGCATACCAAAAAAACCCTTAAACGATACCCGTCATGAAATTTTGTGATTATGGCACGGCGGCAATATTGGATTGCAAAATTATCACGTGATTCGTACTCAGCATACCAAAAAACCCCTTAAACGATACCCATCATGAAATTTTGTGATTACGGCGCGGCGGCCATCTTGTATTGCAAAATTAGTACGCGATTCGTACTCAGCATACCAAAAAACCCCTTAAACGATACCCATCATAAAATTTTGTGATTACCGCGCGGCGGCTATATTCGATTGCAAAATTATCACGTGATTCGTACTCAGCATACCAAAAAACCCCTTAAACGATACCCATCATGAAATTTGGTGATTACGGCGCGGCGGCCATATTGGATTGCAAAATTATCACGTACTTCGTACTCAGCATACCAAAAAACCCCTTAAACGATACCCATCATGAAATTTTGTGATTATGGCACGGCGGCAATATTGGATTGCAAAATTATCACGTGATTCGTACTCAGCATACCAAAAAACCCCTTAAACGATACCCATCATGAAATTTTGTGATTACGGCGCGGCGGCCATCTTGTATTGCAAAATTAGTACGCGATTCGTACTCAGCATACCAAAAAACCCCTTAAACGATACCCATCATGAAATTTTGTGATTACGGCGCGGCGGCCATATTGGATTGCAAAATTATCACGTACTTCGTACTCAGCATACCAAAAAACCCCTTAAACGATACCCATCATGAAATTTTGTGATTACGGCGTGGCCGCCATGTTGGATTGCGAAATTATCATGTAATTCGTAGACATTTTAATGCATTAGGTAGCTGGTTACCATGTCGTGAAAACACTTAAAAGTAAAAGATCACCACATTTTTACCATGAGTCGCGTATGTATTTGTAACGGTTAATCTAATTACATTTTGCCCATTACTGATATTTTTATACCGTGGCGCGATTTCAACGTAATTTGGCATAATAATTACGAAATAGTTGCGAAAAAAAACTGACACAGGTCCTGCCTCCACAAGCGCCAGGGCGAGACTGATCGGCCGTCAGCGGCGCAATTCTATTGCGTTTGGTAGATATTCGTACATGATAACTATGTAAATAGTTGTTTATAGAAAAACGCTCGGAAAATGTGTATAAAAACTTAATACCTTTAATTGAGTGCAAAAAAAATATATAAAATGTTAATAGTTTAGCCACAGTTTTGAAAATACTTTTCTGAGAGAGTCAACTTTGGGATTTTTTTCTATCTAGTGAAATATATTGGATCGCGTAACGGGCTCGGAATATGTTTAGCTTATATCCTTAACTATTATATATATATTTTTCAGATTTAAAAACCCTTTACTTTTTGACTAGGATTGTTTCAAAAAACTCAAAATCTGACCCACGCGGCCTTAATAAATTGTTTCCATCACCTGAATGAAACTTTACAGCCTTAAACGTTAGTGGAGTAAGTAAACAGTGTACAAGTAATAGTGTTATTACATACACATTACTCACACCATTAATAAGGTTCAAAGTTTATTTAAACTATTTATTTGGCCTAGTATCAGTAGTCCGATTAAATAGTCCGATGATCGAATGCATTTTAATGTGACAATTCCCACCCTCACTAATAACTATACCTCCCAACCACGAAACATTTTTGCTGAAAGACACATTTTGACTAGTGGAAACTTTCCTGTTGCTCTTGTATACACATTCCAAATTGAAAATATTGGCACCCTAGACCGCCATACATAGACCGATCGCTCTGTGCTTGGCGTAGGGTCATCGAAATTTTGTACACGAATAGTAACTACAACATCCAATGCAAGAATTTTCTTTTAATATCGGCATACACATTAGTTCAAAAAAAATTGCAGTAGTACAATAATATAATTTGTAAGTAGAGATATAAGACTCAGCGGTAGAGCAGCATCGACGTTGAACAAACCGCACGCACTGATCTTATTGAACGATTTGCGTTTCAATACTACCACACTTTTCAAAAGTTGTTTTTTACTATCTGAAACAATAAGAACGAACAGATTACTGAAATGATTCAACGTCACGTCATTTACTTTTCCTGTTGTTACATTTACCTGGGCAATGCATATCCATGGACCGCACTATACACGCGTTTTTTAAGTCCTCAACAGCTAAGTAAAATTTCTCACAGTGTACACATAATAATACTACAAGATATACGTTTTTGAACAGAAACATAATTGTTGTTATTGTCGTGAACACATCACGGATCTAGAAAAAAAGAAAATAGTTCATTGATTTTTTTCGATTAACGGATCCATTATGGACATGTAAATAATACAGGATGGAGTCTCACTAACACAAAACTGTGTATAAACCCATGTGTATAAACATTTCAGCAAGAACACACACTTTTTTCACACTTTTTTTTACGTGAGGGAAAGTCCTAATGGATGTTATGCCGGACTCCTACAGACTAAAAAACATCACGTAACGCCCAACAGCCTATGGTTGGGAGTCCCGGGTAAGCCCTCGGAAGGATGTCCTAGGACACGATTATGTTCTGGCGAAAATTCGAAGCACAAGAACGAAGAACGCACACTAGCGCTAACTACAGCACCTCAGCCGCCATTTACAGCACCTCATTTTTGCTGGGCCGTGAGCTCCTACCGGTATTTTTATAGGTCCATGACACTCATTTTATTTAATAATCAATGATAGCTTACATCAGTAGCAGGCTTTGCAGCACGTCCATATATTTCTATTTGCAATTGTATATAACCTAAACAACGGCAGAATGTATCACCACAATGTAAAAATATCTGTAATGCAACGTATATTTATTAAATTTATTCATAGTTAAGTCTCAAAGCTCATTTTAAAAGTTTTTAATTTAAAGCATTATATTTCCTACAACATTTCGTGCTTATGCTCAGGCAATTTCTTGATAAGAAAGACCAGAAACCGCTTGGCGCGTGACATAAGCTTGATCTTAAGGAATCACATCATAATCATCCCTTGACGGAATTAGTTTGAACCACCTGTCATTGCGCAGGTGAAATTTTAGCATAAGAATACAATGTGGACATTTTTCTATCCCCTTGTTAACATGAATAGTAATTAATAAATATAAAATAAAATAAAATTACCAGACCATGAAATATTTCGATATACAAAGCGTAAGCTTGCATTAGTTTGTTAAATACGCCAATACTTTTGACATCATCGTTTTCTTGTAAATTGTCATCGAGAATATTATTGTTTTTGAAGTTCACTAAATATATTTTTAATAAGATTATCACCCGAATCGCGTAAATGATATTCAAATCGTACACTAGAAAGAAATAATCTAGCCCAATACTAGCAATATCTTTAATTTTAAAGGCGGTATAGAAAAATATTGTTAAAGTTGTAGACATAAGAACTGTGAACAAATTAATAATCCAGCTCCAAGCAGTGAACATTGCAAGTTTCCCAACATTGACCTTCTCGTGTATTGTCTGGAGGGTCAGTATTAATAGAACGTTATTGTACCCGTGGACGACATCGAGAATAAACACTATAATAATTGCCGCACAATTATACACCGAATAAAAGTATACTATGAACGTCAACGTTTTACCGCCATTTGGGTTGGCTTCCATTACCTTACGAGCACCACTCTCTCTCAATCCGCACCCATATGAAACTATTAAAGCTATCAAAATGAAAAACATCACTATGTTATATATCTTGCTATTTCGATAAATAAAATTGTCTCGTATTGTATACTTGCGCGAAAGAAATATTTTATGCATGATATAAAAGGGGTAGAATATGGCATGAGTCTCATTCCTCAAGAAATTATTTAGCACTATCTCTTCCCGTTTATTTGAAGTTGTTTTTAGCATACTTAGTATAGCTGAGAGCAACATATTCCTTAACCTGAAAGGTCTCACTCCACGTCTGTGCTGGCTTTCAAATTAATAGGTTCTACTTAGTTGGACATCAACAACAATATAATAAGTCAACGATGTTTTTAATAAATTGTTTCCATCACCTGAATGAAACTTTACAGCCTTAAACCTTAGTGGAGTAAGTAAACAGTGTACAAGTAATTGTGTTATTACATACACATTACTCACACCATTAATAAGGTTCAAAGTTTATTTAAAGTATTTATTTGGCCTAGTATCAGTAGTCCGATTAAATAGTCCGATGATCGAATGCATTTTAATATGACAATTCCCACCCTCACTAAAAACTATACCTCCCAACCACGAAACATTTTTGCTGAAAGACACATTTTGACTAGTGGAAACTTTCCTGTTGCTCTTGTATACACATTCCAAATTGAAAATATTGGCACCCTAGACCGCCATAAATATACCGATCACTCTGTGTTTGGCGTAGGGTCATCGAAATTTTGTACAGGAATAGTAACTACAACATCCAATGCAAGAATTTTCTTTTAATATCGACATACACATTAGTTCAGAAAAAATTGCAGTAGTACAATAATATAATTAGTAAGTAGAGATATAAGACTCAGCGGTAGAGCAGCGTCGACGTTGAACAAACCGCACGCGCTTATCTTATTGAACGATTTGCGTTTTAGTTGCATCACATTTTTGAATAGATGTTTTTTATTATCTGAAATAATAAAAAAAATCTCGAACCAACACTACATGATTTACTTTACTTATTATGAAAATATTACATTGTCAGTACCTGAGCAATGTACTTCCATTAACCGCAGTATACAAGCGGTTTCTAAGTCTTCAAGAGCTAAGTAAAATTTTTCACAGTGCACACATAATAATACTATAAGAAAAATATTTTTGAACAAAAACATCATTGTTGTTATCAACGTAAACAAATCAAGGATCTAGAACAAAATAAAAAAGTTCAACTAATACCTTCGGTTTAACAACCTGAGGGTATTATAAAAATATTAGACGAAGTTTCGTTAACACAAAACTAAGAAGCCACCGTCACAGTCGTCTGTAAGTAGAGATACAGTGAGCATAGATATTGCAAGCAGCGATCACATTCACTTACACGGTTTCATGCCCCAATAAACTATTTAGTATCATAAATCACACTAGGCGGACACCAAACTAAGTTATTATCACAGACATACAGTCAGTTGTATCTAACAGTGGAGATACAGTGAGCAAAAAATATCGCATTCAGCGATCACATTGACTCACCCGGTATAATTATACCTTAATGGCTGATTTATTATTATAAAACATACTGGGCGGAAGTTTGCCGACAAAAAACTAAGTTATCACAGACGTACATTCGACTTCAATAGTGGAGATACAGTGAGCAAAAAATATCGCATGCAGCGATCACTTCCGCTCACACAGTTACATACCCTGATAGATGATTTAGTATTGTAAAAGATACTGGACGGAGTTTCACTAACACCAAACTAAGTTGCCACAGACCTATAGTCGGCTGTAATAGTGGAGGGAGATACAGTGAGCAAAAATATCGCATGCAGCGATCACATTGACTCACTCGGTATATACCTTAATGGCTGGTTTTGGAATAAAAAAAATACTGGGCGGAAGTTTGCCAACAAAAAACTAAGTTATCACAAACGTACAGTCGACTTCAATAGTGGAGATACAGTAAGCAAAAAATATCACATGCAACGATCACTTCCGCTCACACAGTTACATACCCTGATAGATTCTTTAGTATTTTAAAAGATACTTTCGGACGGAGTTTCGCTAACACCAAACTAAGTTGCCACAGACCTTCAGTCTAGTCGACTGTAATGGTGGAGATACAGTGAGCAAAAAATATCGCTTGCAGCGATTACGTTGACTCACACGGTTATATGACTTAATAGCTGATTTAGTATTATAAAAGATACTGGGCGGAAGTTCGCTAACATAAAACTAAGTTGCCAGTGCCACAGACGTATAGTCGACTGTAATAGTGGAGCTAAAATGAGCAAAAAATATCGCTTGCAGCGATCACATTCGACCTCACAGTTACATACCCTGATAGATGATTTATGGGCATGCGATTTCAGTTCTTATGCTGAATCCACTTTTGCACCAGGACTGTACCACATTAACATACACAAGCGAGATCGCGCGTTAGCTAGCTACACATACAGATAAGCAGTCACCGTTTAACACGCCTCAGTTTAATTATACCACGAGCTACTGCCGAAATTTTAATAGGTCCATTTCACTTTATTTAATTATCTATAGCTTACATCAGTAGCAGGATTTGCTCCATGCCCATATATTTCCAATTGCAATTGTATGTAGCCTAAACAATGGCAGAATGTATTACCACAATGTAAAAATATCTGTAACGTAACGAATGGGAGTTAAATTTCAATTTCGCAGGCAGATTCCTTTTCATATTTATTTAAAAAAAGCAAATCTTTAAAGAACTGTGATGTAGGTGCTACTTAAAGGACCATGGGCAAAAATGTATGAAGCCTGGGCTCACCCACCAACAGAGATGAGATCACTTTGAATATACTTGTAAGGCACTAATTATAAAGATTTAAACTCATTTTTGCGAATAATCCATGGGGTTATTCTGCTATAAACATTTTTCTCCGACCATAAATAAACTAAAAAGTAGTGCTGTTATGGCATTGTAGGTTTTGTTGATTGACATCTTTAACGGAAAATGTATGAATGTAAAATGTATGAAGCCTGGGCTCACCCACCAACAGAGATGAGACCACTTTGAATATACTTGTAAAGCACTAAATATAAAGATTTAAACTCATTTTTGCGAATAATCCATGGGATTATTTTGCTATAAACATTTTTCTCCGACCATAAATAAACTAATAAGTAGTGCTGTTATGGCATTGTAGGTTTTGTTGATTGTCATCTTTAACAAGTTTTAATTCCAGGTTTAAAGTATACATAAAAAATAAAACAGCTCCTAACAGTTAAAATCATTTTATTAACATTTCAATCAATATCGATAATAATATCGTCTAAATGTCCTGCCGGTGGATTAAATTGTATGTGCCTGCCTAACCCTAGATACCATATTATTGAAATGGTATGAGCACAACTTCCTACTGTACATCTACCTGTTAGCTCGGTCACAGACGTTTCGTTTGCGACCCCTGAGATCGCCCGCCGTGTCCAGGGATAGCGCGTGGTGGAGGAGGAGGAGACGTCGTCAGATCACCGATATATTCATTTCGACGTCTCCCCTCCACCTAACCTGCGGCCAGCAATCGCGAATCCCCCGGAACCGCGTTGGGCACTCCATCGCCTTGATCGGGAGGCTCTCCTGGAGGCGGCCATCGTGCAGTCCTGAATTCCGACAGCGGACAGGTCTGCCGATGTTGATACCGAGGTGGAGTGGTTCGGGAGAGCCATGTCGCACATCTGCGATGCGGCGATGCCCAGGGCTAGGCCCAGACCGGCGCGGAAGCCGGTGTACTGGTGGACGCCGGAAATCGCGCAGTTGCGAGCGGATTGCGTTACCGCGCGCCGCCGTTACACCAGGTTTCGCCGGAGGCGTCGCCGCCCAGACGATGCGGCAGCCCGAGAGACGGAGCTCTAAGATGCGTACAAGGAGGCCAAGAGGGCCCTCCAGACCGCCATCAAGCGGTCCAAAAATTGGGCCGCGAAGAGCTGATGGAGACTCTAGAACGGAACCCGTGGGGGCACCCGTACCTTATGGTAAGAGGCATGGTATATAGTTACAATAAGTTTTATGACTCTAATAACACAGGCCTGCAAAATGAGGGTCATAACTTCCTCTCTGGAATTTGATAGCTGATTCTAGGGTATTTTGGTGCGCTGATTACGAATATGTACTTAGTTTTTCTGCATCACCTCCAGATTTTTCAAAAATGGTACAGAAAGAAAATAGAAAAAAAGAACCAAGTTTTCTCATAAAACATATATATTTAAAAAAGTACATTACTTTTAACTTTAAAAACGACTAAAATATAATAACAACTTGTTACTAGTCTAAATTACATGTAAATTTTATTTTTTGAACCTGGTCCTTTTTTCCTGGAACCTTCGGTTGTGCGATTTTTGGCTAAAATTCCAGTTTGGATCGTCGCGCTTCAATAACCAACAATAGTCCGCCATCATGCTAGTATTCCATGTTCCTTGATACCAGACTTCAAGCTCTTTCAAATCTCGGTAAAATCTTTCGCCTTGTTCTTCGCCAACGGCTCCTAGATTTTCTGGGAAGTAATCAATGTGCGAATTTAGGAAATGAAGTTTAGTGCTCGTTTATGTCCCTTTTATTATTAAAATTGTATCCAGTTATGTCACAACAACAACAGTAGCAATCTTTATCATGGTTGTTATCCTCTCTTCGTAGCATAGGCGAAACGATTTTGAATCTATTTTTCTGTCCTTTTGACCACTGGCGAAGTTCTAATAAACAAGTCGTACAAAGTTTATGAGGTGTCCAAGTTTTGACTTTGGTTAATTAAAACGTCTCCATAATAACTTTTGTAAATATTTTTTACAAAGTCAGTAATGCTGTTTCGTTGTTTTATCACCATAAAATTCCCGCAAATATTACAAAAACAATTTGGAGAATTTAAACATCTTCGCGATGACATTTTAAAGTTCATGTTGCAAGATGCGCACTTCAAATGTTAATTTTCTAAATAAGTGCGGGTAGTTAATAAAAAAAGCCTTTTGGATTATCTTTATTACACCCTTTTTTAATAATATTTACAACAATTAGGCTTAGACCATATAACACGGGACTAGCCTTTGCGAACCACCGCATACAAAAATATTCTGCCAGTTTTCATACAAATGAAGGGGGAAACACAAAGACATATAAAATTTCATTGCATTTAAAAATATATTTATCGACAAACGCGTAATGGCTGTTGTGTGTTAATTGTTATTGTACAGTCAACTACAATGTAATGTACTAGTTTAATCATATAAAATGATGTACTGATGTACAGGCTTTTCATAAAGCCAAAAGACCAAATGGTCATGTGCAATGGCAGAAAACAATGCTTAAGTAAGGCGCATCCTGTGGTTAGATGATCTAAGCAATTAGGTAATATTACTACTAGGTAATATTTTTTATTATTTTATTACTAAATTAAGTCAAAATTACCCGTTTTCAACATGGTTAATGCGGATTACTTGTACTTTTTATGTAGTAATCATCAAATTACTGATTTGCATTAATTTCTATGTCCCCTTACACGAATTAAATGCAATAAAAATTAAGCTGAAGTATTTTAATGACGTTTTATAAATTTCTAAAGGTAGACGCTCAGACATTTTGGAGCTAAATCTTAAATATTCAATATCAAAAAATCCTGACGTGATGGATTTTTTTTATTATTTTTCTCGTAATCAGCACATCAGAAACTATAGAAAATGTTACTCAGATTTCAAAGAGGAAAACCATTGCAGACCTGTGTAATTAGCTTTTTACGCAAAACCTATTTAGGTGCATATCTTTTTTCTGCAATGGAATTGAAGGTGGTGCCGGTAGTAACAATTTTAGTACAAACCAAATCCCTTACAACGGCATATGATATAACTCTGTTGGACACTGAGCCCAAATTGTCTCATGGTCCTTTAATGCTGTGAATTTCAGCTGTGTCTGTTCAAACAATTTGCATTAGGATCGGGGGAGAAGCTCCAGTTATTTTTTCACGCATCTTACTTAATGGAAAACTTGCACCAGAATCTAGCGCAGACATTTTTTCATCCCCTTATTCGGTTAATATGGATAGTAATTAAATTACCAAATATAAAACAAAATAACATTACCAAACCATTAAATATTTTGTTATACAAAGCGTAAGCTTGCATTAGTTTTTGATATACGCCAATTGTTTTGTAATTACAGTTTTCTTGAAAATTATCAATGAGAAGAATATTGTTTTTGAAGTTCACTAAATATATTTTTAATAATATTATCACCCGGATCGCATAAATAAGATTTAAATCGAATACTAGAAATAAATAATCTAGTCCAATACTAGTCATATCCCAAAGCTTAAACGCAGCATAGAAGAACAATGTTAAAATGATAGACATACAAATTGTAGACAAATTGGAAATCCAGTTCCAAAGAGTAAATATTGTAAGTTTTCCAGCATTGACCTCTTCGTGTATCGTTTGGAGAGTCAGTATTAATGAAACATTATTGTACCCGTGCACGACATCGAGAATAAACACCAAGATGATTGTGAAACAATTATACACCGAATAAAAGTATACTACAAACGTCAAAGTTTTACTATCACTTTCGTGTGCCTCAATTATTTTATTGTCAGCACTACCTCTCGTATTGTAGCTCCATGAAACTAATAAAGCCGTCAAAATTAAAACCATGACAATGTTATATTTCTTGCTATTAGTATAAATAAAATTATCTCGTATTCTATACTTAGGCGAAAGAAATATCTTCTGCATGACAAAAAAGGGGTAGAAGATTGTTCGAGTCTCATTCCTCAAGAAATTATTTAGCAAAATATCTTCCCGTATATCTGAAGTTGACTTTTTCACCTTTAGTAAGGGTGAAAAAGACTTGAATGAATGAAAAAGGGTTGAAATAAATGAATTCAACATATTCCTCTTTCCTCCGTTGACTATCTACGCTACACAATACAAGCAGACAACGATGGATACCATTAATCACCGATGTTATTAATAAATTAGACCCATAACCCGAATTACACCTTTGTAGAGTAAGTAATTGTGCAAGTTATGAGGTTACATACACTATTACTCACACCTCCAAGGCTTTATTATTTATTAATTTTATTATGTAGGTATGGTTGATCGTAAAATCTTTAATTATGATCGCACATTCGTTTATAATCAGGACAACGCCTTATATGGATTGTTTTCATACTTAGGTACAATCTTTCACTTGTGGTTGGTTAAGAGTTCTTCGATATTAATTCTATCTATAAAGTTCACTGTTTGTTCCATTATAGCAGGTTCAGAATCCCACTCTGTTTTTTAAAATAATTCGTGGAAGTCATAGTAATTCGAGGAATTTTTTTCTTGAATATTTTGCTGAGATAAGTATTGGTACTCTAAAAAGCGACCCAACATAAAATGACAAAACTTTACCCTAACTCGTGTAGTAGAGTAATAGAATTGAAGTACAGGAAAAGTAACCACAACATACAATAGTATGAAAATGTTTAATATTAACACATTACTTTAGAGAAAACTGCAATACTACAATTATATAATTAGTAAGTAGTGATATCAGACTCAGCGGCAGCACAGCATCCACATTGAACAAACCGCACGCATTTACCTTAGTGAAAGAGCTACGGTATATTCGTATCACACTTTTGAAAAGTCGTCTTTTACTATCTGAAACAATAAGAACATGCCCATATCTCCAACCAAGTATTTATTCTGGTCACACTCAAAAGAAGATTATTTTTCGGTACAGCTTTAATATTTGTCTGCTTCAAAAAACCGGGGGCGTTCTATCTAAAAGCGATATATGAAAAAAGAAAAAGTAAGATTTACGACGGTTAATGGGTCTCTTATAAAATGTATAGTAAAGATGCAAAAGTCCAGTTCCAGCGTAAGGACTAAAATCGATTGTGCACAAATCATCTATATGTTATGTAACTGTGTGAGTGAAAGTGATCGCTGCATGCGATATTTTTTGCTCACTGTGTCTCCACTACTGGAGCCGACTGTGCAGTGCCTATTTTTGTTGCAAAAGTATTTATTTTCTTGTTTATCTTGAGAATCATCCAAATTGTTGGGTTGTTAAAAAAATATAGGACATATAGTTGCTATGGTCCTGATAGACTTTGCGAGGTCTTCGTGGCACGGTGTTACTGTGTTGTATTATTGTAAATTTTAATTGTATTGGAAAATAAATAAACCTTTACTAAATTTATAAAGAGAAAATTTGATTGCCTGTTTGCACGAATATACTCCGAAAGTACTGAACCGATTTGAAATATTCTTTCACTGTTGGATAGCTATACTATCCCAGGGTAACATAGGCTATATTTTATTCCCGTATTCCCACGGGAACGGGACCTACGAGGGTGAAACCGCGTGACGTTCGCTAGTTTATAATAAAAATATTAAATAATAACGACCTGGGCAACGTCTGTTCATCAACTGCAGTATACATGCAGTTTCTAAGTCCTCAAGAGTTAAATAAAATCTCTCACAGTGCACACACAATAATATTACCAGAGTAATATTTTTGCTCAAAAACATTATAGTTGTAATCAATGTTAGGATATCAAGAATCTGGAACAAATTTTAAATTAATTTATTGCTCTTAAACATTAGACGTACCATTTCATTAATTTAGTATTTGTTGAGTATTGTTGAGGTTAATTTGAAACTATTTTTGGACTAAACATGCCAATTTCATGGAACAGAAAATATACAAATCTAGATTAATATTCCCACTTCCGGTTTGAATTTCAAAACCCGAAGTGGCCAATAGTCATTTTTGGACCACAAAAAATGCCTATCAAGTATCATCCTAATAGGGCAAGAAATAAGCAGATGCAGTACACTCAAACGCACAATTATTCCCAGATATAATTGCTTCTCGAGCATCACAAAAAGCCTGGTAGCGTTTGGAAAGGAATTAATAAAAATTGGCAAGATTTTTTAAATGGAATTTCAACTTATTCGTACGATCTTTCTCCTCATTGTTGCATTTCTGCAGAATGCTATAAATATTTGTGATGCGTTCGTGCGTCCGCACTATTTGGTCGCGCCACTGTAACTCGCAAAGAGCTTGAAGCATCCTTGCGATGAAGATATAAATATTATTTTTGACATGTCGGAGGGAGGTTCCGAGCCACTTCCGGTTAAACGGTTAAAGTGGGGGAAAATTGTTAAACGTCCGCTAATGGTAGAAATGAAGAAGTCGAACTAATTTTTTTCCTGATAGGTATCAGGAAAAAAATTCCTGATAGGTATCAGGAAAAAAATTAGTTCGACTAAAAACCTAACAAGGTTCAAAGAGTTAGTTTTATGACGCCTTATATTTATAGATATAACTTACGTCGTTAGAAAAATAAAATGTGCCAGTTCTGTATACTTCCAATTGCACTTGTAAGTTACCTAAACACCGACACAATGTATCACCGCAATGTAAGAAAATCTGCAATGAAACGGAATCGGAATTCTGTAGCTTACGCCAGAAAATTACAAAATTAGGACCTTGGCCATACGAAAAACACCTTCAATAATTTCATTAGCGATCGATGTAAGGGATTTTTAACGTGTGATAATCTCCACGGATGTTAAGACAGACTCGAACCGACTAAAAACACACATATGGGTACAGAATCAACACCACTTTCATTTTATCAAATTAGTCTGAGAAGGCCCGCAACTCTATCAAACTAGGTGTAGTACTTGATATGCAAAAAGAAGGAGTTCTGGTCTGGAGTTACTATCAGGTATGTTTTACTCAAGATCAAAGAAGAAATTCGCATACATATAATATATCAGTGCATTGAGCAACTAATATACATAAAATTAGCCTATGGTAGTCCAATGCTGGACATAGGCCACTCCCAAATAACGCCAACATACACAGACCTGCGCCGTCCGCATCCAGTCACTCCCTGCAACTTTTTTCAGGTCGTTGGTCCATCTGGCTAACTAATATACAATAATAGTAAAATTACCAAACCATGAAATATCTTCTTATACAAAGTATATGCTTGCATTAGTTTTTTATATACATATAAAGTTCTATTATTATCATTATCTTGAAGATGATTGTCACAAAGCAAAATATTGTTTTGAAAAATCACAAAATATGTTTTTAATATTATTATAATTCGAATCGCGTATATGAGATTTAAATCATACACTATAAATAAATAATCTATCAAAAAACCAGACACTTCAAATAAACTAAACTCCATATAGAAGAGAGACATTAAAAATAAAGAAAAACCAAATGTAGTTAAATTCCAAATCCAGTTCCAAAGAGTAATTGTTTCAAAGTTTTCCGCTTTAACATTCTCGTGGATTTTTTGAGTAGTTAATATTAACAAGACGTTTTTATACCCATGAATGACATCGAGTAAAAATACTGCAAATATCGCAAAACAATTATACACGGAATAAAAACAAAATAAAAACAGCAACGTTTTACTGCCTAATAAACGGATCTCTAGTACACGACGATCAGTACTATTCACAACTTTGAAACCAAACCAAACGAACACAATTAAAAGAAATAACACCATAAGAGCATTGTATCTCCTGCTGTTTGGATAAATAAAATTGTCCCGTATTTTATACTTCGGCGACAAAAATATTTTTTGCATTGAACAGAAAGGGTAGAATATTGACTGAGTTTCTTTGCTCAGGAAGTTATTTAACGGAATCTCATCGGGTACATTTGTACCTTTTTCTAGCACTTGTGAAATTTTTGGAATACTAACAGCAAAATTCGACATATTCCTTAAAGTGAAAGGGCTCACTTCAACATTCAAAATCAATATGCTATCTTCAATTATCTACAAGCAACTACTCAGTCAACAAACTCTTTAATAAGTTATATCCATTACGGAAATTAAACATTTCCTTAGTGATAAACGAGGTGAGGGAAAACCCAAGACTATTTACTTTCTTTTTTATACAGGGTGAATCTTTGAAAAGGGCTTGGATGGCTAACTCCGAAACTACAAGGAATAGCTAAAAATGCTCAAAGGAATCACGAGCCCGATTTTGATAAAACTTAAAACCTCATCATTAGATTTTTGAAAAACCAGTTACCCTAGCTGGGAATCGAACCCATTGATTTTGAAAAAATAAAACACACCCTTTATTATTAGACCATACGATAGTGTCGCTAATAAGGATCAAATTCTGCGAAGTAATGATATACGGCAAATTTAAGGAAAGTTTGGAATTTTAATAGAATTCATATTTCATGTACCTAAATTTTGTATCATAGCTTGTTTCGTTCAAAATCCCAGAATAGATCGTAACTATTCCGTGTTTGAAATCAAGCTCAGAATGATTATTTGGAGAATATTCTAAACGGAATCAATATTATTGAATGCAGTACTATCTTTGAGGTCTCGAATCCAGCTATGTATTGAAAACAATGGTCTACATTTTGAACAATAAATCTGTCAACGTAAGCAAAATAAATTGTATTTTGTTAAAGATGAGTACTTTCCTTTAGTTTGCCGTACTACTATCGTATGGTGAAATAATATAGGGTGTGTTTTTTTTTTCATTATAAATGGGTTCGATTCCCAGCTAGGATTATTGGTTTTTCAAAAATCTAATGATGAGGGTTTCAGTTTTATCAAAATCGGGCTCGTGACTCCTTTGAGAATTTTTCGCTATTCCTTATAGTTTCGGATTTGGCCATCCAATCCCTTTTGAAAAATTCATCCTGTATATCGCCTAAAAATCAGTCATTCACCAAGAATTATTTTTTTATGTAACCTTCTTAACGGAACAAATATTTGTGCAATATTATCACTATCTATATTTTCCTATATTAGAGTATACATCTCCACTAGCGCATCAGATAAATCAAAAGTACTGAAGGATTACCTGGTGAACTGTGGAAGTAAAGTGGTCTAAGAATTTTCAGGTATTATCAAAATCCCATCGTTGGATTAAAGGGGAAAATTTAAATATCTAAAAATTCATAGATATGTATATTCAAAAGGCAACAGATGTATTTAGCGAATTCAAGAGAGAAGAGGAACAGCTAAGGATTCACAAAGGATAAACAAGTCTTCTTCTATCGTGTCAATGATTCATGTCATTTTTTTTCTATACAGTTTTGGCATAGAACTCTGCTACCTCAACCGCCTAAAATGTATAATCAAGGAGCCATCGGTGGATTGAGTGATTGCCTTTCGATTTACTGAACGACTCAAGAAGAAACTAGCTGACCACATTAAATAACGTCACCTGTACTGTTCCACAACGTTTATTTAATTTTCACCTGACCGGTTTCGCCTTCGGGCATTTTCAAAGGCAAAGTGAACATATAAATGACCACTACATCATTTAATTACACGGAATAAGAATTGGTACTCTATAAAGCGACCCAACCTAGGACGACAAAACTTTACCGTAACTCGTGTAGAAATTAAGTAAGTACAGGAAAAGTAACCACAACATACAATAGTAGGAAAATGTTTAATATCAACACATTACTTTAGAGAAAACTGCAATACTACAATTATATAATTAGTAAGTAGCGATATCAGACTCAGCGGCAGCACAGCATCCACATTGAACAAACCGCACGCATTTACCTTAGTGAAAGAGCTACGGTATACTTGTATGATACTTTTAAATAGACGTCTTTTACTATCTGAAACAATAAGAACATGCCCATATCTCCAACCTATTCAATATAAATCTATTTATTTTTGTAACAGTTAGTCGGTAGCATCCACGTAGGATTTTCCCTGACGTAAAAAAAAACAAGGAGTATTTATTCTGGTCACACTTACAAGAAAATTATTTTTCGGTACAGCTTTAATATTTGTCTGCCTCAAAAGTATGAGAGCTTTCCATCTAAAAGCGATATATGAAGAAAAAGAAGATTTACGACGGTTACCTAATGGGTCTCTAATAAAATTTATAGTAAAGATGCAAAAGTCGAGTTCCAGCGTAAGGACTAAAACGCTATACGCGTACACAAATCATCTATAAGTTATGTAACTGTGTGAGCGGAAGTGACCGCTGCATGCGATATTTTTTGCTCACTGTATCTCCACTACTAGAGCCGACTGTGCAGTGCCTATTTTTGGTGCAAAAGTATTTATTTTCTTGTTTATCTTGAGAATCAACCAAAATGCTAGGTTGTAAAAAATATAGGACATATAGTGACTATGGTCCTGATAGACCCTGCGAGGTCTTCGTGGCACGGTGTTACTGTGTTGAATTATTGTAAATTTTATTTGTATTGGAAAATAAATAAACCTATACTAATTTTATAAAGAGAAAATTTGATTGCCTGTTTGCACGAATATACTCCGAAAGTACTGAACCGATTTGAAATATTCTTTCACTGTTGGATAGCTATACTATCCCCGGGTAACATAGGCTATATTTTATTCCCGTATTCCCACGGGAACGGGACCTACGAGGGTGAAACCGCGTGACGTTTGCTAGTTTATAACAAAAAAATTAAATAATAACGACCTGGGCAACGTCTGTTCATCAACTGCAGTATACAGGCAGTTTCTAAGTCCTCAAGAGTTAAATAAAATCTCTCACAGTGCACACACAATAATATTACCAGAGTAATATTTTTGCTCAAAAACATTATTGTTGTAATCAATGTTAGGATATCAAGAATCTGGAACAAATTTTATATTAATTTATTGCTCTTAAATGTACATTAGACGTACCATTTTATTAATTTAGTATATAATATAAGGCGTCTTAAAACTCTTCAAAGTTGTTGAGGTTAATTTGATAAATCGGATATGAATACAAAAAACGAAATAACTGGAGTATTAATACAAGAATGAGAGAGAATGTCCACAAATAAGCTTATTATTACAAATCTAGTATTTTTTTGTAAATTTGAATCTTGTTATTTAACTCGCGTTCGGAGAACGGATTAAAACCGTTCCTATTCCTGAACCGGTTGACTAATAGACCCACTTCCGGTTTGAATTTCAAAACCGGAAGTGGCCAATGGTAATTTTTGGACCACAAAAAATGCCTATCAAGTATCATCCTAATAGGGCAAAGGGTTTGATATAGAAATAAGCAGATGCAGTACACTCAAACGCACAATTATTCCCAGATAGAATTGCTACTCGAGCATCACAATAAGCCTGGTAGCGTTTGGAAAGGAATTAATAAAAATTGGCAAGATTTTTTAAATGGAATTTCAGCTTATTCGTAGGACCTTCCTCCTTTTATTGTTGCATTTCTGAGGAATGCTATAAATATTTGTGACGCGTTCGTGCGTCCGCACTATTTGGTCGCGCCACGGTAACTCGCAAAGAACTTGGAGAATCCTTGCGATGAAGATATAAATATTATTTAGGACATGTCGGAGGGAGGTTTCGAGCTACTTCCGGTTGACGAGTTGAAGTGGGGGAAAATTGCTAAACGTCCGCTAATGGTAGAAATGAAGGATTCGAACTAATTTGTTTCCTGATACCTACCAAAAACGTAACAAAGTTCAAAGAGTTCATTTTATGACGCCTTATATTTATAGATATAACTTACATCGTTAGAAAAATAAAATGTGCCATGTCTGTATACTTCCAATTGCACTTGTAGGTTACCTAAACACCGACACAATGTATCGCCGCAATGTAAGAATATCTGCAATGAAAAAAAGCACAAACGTCTCTGCATTCAAAACAAACACCTTCAATATTAGATCGAAAGAAATCTATACAGGGGTTCTTTTACGTATGAAGGCTCAGACTAGAACGGACTAAAACAACATGATCCCCGGGTAACTCCTCGAAGGATGTCCCTGGATCCCCAGCAGACTTTAGCTATCCCCACAAAGTATAGGCTGTATAAAATCAGAGATCGAGTGCGTTAACTATTCGGCACGCTATAGTGAGAGCAACCAAAAAGCAAAGCTTTGAGCTACCTGAAATCTATGATTGAGACACTTTAGTATATCGAAAGTATCCTGGATTTTTGGATAGACCTGTAGAGAATTTAAGTGACCATTTCTTCACATGTGAAGAAATGGTCACTCAAACTCTCTTTGTGCCATTATGCATAATGGCACTAAGATATAAACAGCGATCACAATCAGTCAAATCAGCCTATCAGGGTTGCTACACACATAAGCGGGCCGGCATGGTCGGTTCGGCAGTATTTGTCGAACAACAAAGCCGACCCGAAGCTATTACTGCACTTGTTCTAATTCAATCGGCTAGTGCCGATCGAGTTGTTCATTCGGGTCGACACATAATTATATTCGATTTTACCGTCCGGCTTCGCCGATTGCCGGCTCGATGTGTTTAGCAACTACCAAGCCAAGTGGTAATGTGCGGCAGCCGAGCGGTTTGTGATTCCCGAACATTCATCTACACATATTCGATTTTACCGCCCGGTCTTGCCGATAAAGGCCTGCCCGCTTATGTGTGTAGCAACCCTCTCACAGTCAATGCTGAACGTAAGCCTCTTCCAGTCTATGCCACATTGGCAGGGCGATTGGCATTACGGTACCACGTTAACCTGACGAGTTGGTACAGGGTTTTGTTTAGAGTTTTCCTTTTCTTGGCCATGACCTCGTCCATTAATGATTGAGACACTTTAGGATATCGAAAGTCTCCTAGACTTTTGAATGGACCATTTCTTCACAAAATGGCACAAAGATATAAACAGCGATAACAATCAGTCAAATCAGCCTATCACAGTCATTGCTGAACGAAAGCCTCTTCCAGTCTATGCCACATTGGCAGGGCGATTGGCCCTACGGTACAACGTTAACCAGACGAGTTGGTACAGGTTTTTGTTTAGAGTTTTCCTTCTCTTGGCCATGACCTCGTCCATTAACCAGCAGTGCACTTGCTAATGGGGCTTATTTGTGCCCCAATGGTCTCACATTGTATTAAATGCGGTTAACATTGAGGTGGGCGGTTCCCAAGTTACGGAATCAACTCTGGTTTCATTTTATGGGTAGTGGCTTGAGTCAAACTAGGCTAAGAGGGCGCAAAACTCTGTCACACTATGTGGTTGATAAGTAAACTCTAGACGTCTGAAAGTAACTCTAAGTTTCATACATCTTTTACTTAAGGTCAGAGGAGAAGAAGTCTACGTTTTTCTTCCTTGGATTACTCGAAGAAATTACATACCTTCGCATACAAACCTATATGGCAATGTATATAGCAACTAATCTATACTAATATTATAAAGAGGTAAAGTTTGTGTGCTTGTTAAATTGTATGGGGTAATCTCGGGGGATTTTAAAAATTCTTTCACCAATAGAAAGCTACGTCATTGTGGAGTATCAAAGGCTATATAGCATCACGCTACAACGAATAGGAGCGGAGCAGCAATAGTAAATGTTTCAAAAACGGGGGAAAAGTTATTCCTTTTGAGAGCTTCGTTGCGTGTGCTGCGTAAATATTTTTAGTTATGTAAAAAATATGTACTACAAAATTGTTTCTCTTAAAAAAGTTCTAAAAAAATTGCGCGATAGCATATGTCTATCTTTGGGTTGGTGCACAATAACCATTTTAATGGTAATCATTTTATTTCTACAATAATGCCACGGAATACCTCTTTCATAAACGAAATGGAACGGGAATACACGCGATGAGAAACCTTTCTCTCTCTCTCACGTAGTATTGAATATTAACGACGAGACGCTACGGGAGTAAACGCAACGCGACGGGAGTAAATGCGACGGGAACAGGTAATACTCTCTCTTAAGTGGCGCAAACGAAGTTGCGCGGGTCAGCTAGTATACAATAATAATAAAATTACCAAACCATGAAATATCTTCTTATACAAAGTGTATGCTTGCATTAGTTTTTCATATACACATAAAGCTCTTTTATTATTATTCTCTTGAAGATAATGATCACACAGCAAAATATTATTTTTAAAATTAATAAAATTCGTTTTTAATATTACTATAATACGAATCGCATAAATGAGATTTAAATCATACACTATAAATAAATATTCTACCACAAAACCAGAGACATCAAAAAAATTAAACTCTATATAGAAAAGAGACATTAAAAATAAAGAAAAACCAAATGTAGTTAAATTCCAAATCCAGTTCCAAAGAGTAATTGTTTCAAAATTTTCCGCTTTAACATTCTCGTGGATTTTTTGAATAGTTAATATTAACAAAACGTTTTTGTACCCGTGAATGACATCGAGTATAAAAATTGCAAATATCGCAAAACAATTATAGACGGAATAAAAACATATCAATAACAGCAAAGTTTTACTGCCTAATAAACGGGTCTCTAGTACATCATGATCAGTATTATTCATAACTTTGAAGCCAAACAAACCGAACAAAATTATCAAAAATAACACCATAAGAGCATTGTATCTCCTGCTATTTGGATAAATAAAATTGTCTCGTATTTTATACTTCGGCGACAAAAATATTTTTTGCATTAAACAGAAAGGGTAGAATATTGACTGAGTTTCTTTGCTCAGGAAGTTATTAAACAGAATCCCATCGGGTACATTTGTACCTTTTTCTAGCACTTGTGATATTATTGGAATACTAACAGCAAAATTCAACATATTCCTTAAAGTGGACGGGCTCACTTCAACGTTCAAAATCAATATGCTATCTTCAATTATCTACAAGCAACTACTCAGTCAACAAACTCTTTAATAAGTTATATCCATTACGGAAATTAAACATTTCCTTAGTGATAAACGAGGTGAGGGAAAACCCAAGACTATTTATTTCCTTACATATCGCCTGAAAATCAGACATTCAGCAAGAATTATTTATTTTATGTAACATTCTTAACGGAACAAATATTTGTGCAATATTATCACTATGTACATTTTCTTTTATTAGAGTATACATCTCCACTAGCGGATCAGATCAATCAAAAGCATTGAAGGATTACCAGGTGAACTATGGAAATAAAGTGATCTAAGAATTTTCAGGTATTATCAAAAGCCCATCGGTGGATTAAAGGGGAAAATTTAAATATCTAAAAATTCATAGATATGTATATTCAAAAGGCAACAGAGCTATTTAGCGAATTCGAGAGAGAAGAGGAATAGCTAAGGATTCACAAATGATAAACAAGCATAATCAAGGAGCCATCGGTGGATTGAAAGACACACGATTGTCTTTCGATTTACTGAAGATTCAAGAGGAAACCAGCTGACCTGACCACATTGAAAACGCCACCTATACCTACTGTTCCACAACATTTATTTAATTTACACATGACCGGTTTCGCCTTTGGGCATTTTCAAAGGCAAAGTGAACATATAAATGACCACTACATCATTTAATGGGGTACGTATTTGAATACATAAAATTATAATACCTAAAGTTAAATAACCTAAGTTCAAAATACCTAAAATCTAAATATCTAATGGTGGGTTGACCTAAATTTAAAAATACCGAAAGTTTAAAATGCCTTAGTATTTGAATACCTAAAATTATAATACCAAAAGTTAAATAACCTTAGTTCAAAATACCTGAATGGTTGTTAGACTTACAAAATAATATGTGGTACGGTACGGCTTAAAGAAAAAGGGACACTGCTCACCCCGACTCGGATAGGTTAGGTTAGCGGATAGATAACCACGAAGGCTAATGCGGGAGCTCCGCTCCTGCTCACCCCGACTCGGATAGGTTAGGTTAGCGGATAGATCCGAGTCGGGGTGGGCAGTGTCCCTTTTTTTAAAGAGCTGGATGCGGGCTGCTTTAGATCGGTCATTCTGATTTGGTATATCAACCTTTGTAGTTTTAACTTTAGGCATTTTAAACATTAGGTAATTAGTCCAATAGCTATTTCAAATATAGGTATTAAGTACTTAGGTATTAGTGGTTTAGGTATTTTAAACCATTTGGTATTTAGATTTTAGGTATTTTGAACTTAGGTTATTTAACTTTAGGTATTATAATTTTAGGTATTCAAATACGTACCCCATTTAATTACACGGAATAAGAATTGGTACTCTAAAAAGCAACCCAACCTAGGACGACAAAACTTTACCCTAACTCGTGTAGAAATGAAGTAAGTACAGGAAAAGTAACCACAACATACAATAGTAGGAAAATGTTTAATATTAACACTTTACTTTAGAGAAAACTGCAATACTACAATTATATAATTAGTAAGTAGTGATATCAGACTCAGCGGCAGCACAGCATCCACATTGAACAAACCGCACGCATTTACCTTAGTGAAAGAGCTACGATATATTTGTATCACACTTTTAAATAGCCGTCTTTTACTATCTGAAACAATAAGAACATGCCGATATCTTCAACATATTCAATACTAATAATATATTTAGTTTTGTAACAAGGAGTATTTATTACGGCACACTAAACCGAAGAAAAACATTCCGGTACAGCTTAAATATTTGTCTGTCTCAAAAGTATTAGAGCGTTCGATTTAGAAGCGACATATAAAGGAAAAGTAAGACTTACGACGCACGGTTAATGGGTCTCTAATAAAATTTATAGTTAAGATGCAAAAGTCGAGTTCCACCGTGAGTACTGAAATCGCTTGCACGTAAATCATCTATTAGGTTATGTAACTGTGTTAGTGAATGTGATCGCTGCGAGCGATATTTTTTTTGCTCACTGTATCTCCACTATTGGAGCCGACTGTGCAGTGCCTATATTTGTTGTACATATGTATCTAATGTACTACTGGTTTAGAACAAAAATATAGGACAAATTGCGGCGCGCTTGGTCCAGTTACGGCGTTACTGTCTTATATTATTGTAAATTTTAATTGTATTGGAAAATAAATAAATCTATTCCAATATTATAGTGAAAAATTTGATTGTCTGTTTGCATCGAATAGACTTAAAAACCACTGAACCGATTTGAAAAATTCTTTTACTGTTGTTTCTACATAGGCTATATTTTACTCTCGTATTCCCACGGGAACGGGAGCCACGAGGGTGAAACCACGTGACGTCCGTTAGTTTATAATAAAAATATTAAATAATAACGACCTGGGCAACGTCTGTTCATCAACTGCAGTATACAGGCAGTTTCTAAGTCCTCAAGGGTTAAATAAAATCTCTCACAGTGCACACATAGTAATATTACCAGAGTAATATTTTTGCTCAAAAACATTATAGTTGTAATCAATGTTAGGATATCAAGAATCTGGAACAAATTTTATATTACTTTATAGCTCTTAAATGTACATTAGACGTACCATTTCATTACTTTAGTATTTAATATAAGGCGTCTTAAAACTCTTCAAAGTTGTTGAGGTTAATTTGATTAATCAGATATCAATACAAAAAACAGAATAACTGGAGTATTACATATATTATATATATACATACAAGAATGAGAGAGAATGTCCACAAATATTATTACAAATCTAGTATTTTTTTGTAAATTTGTATCATGTTGTTAAACTCGGGTTCGGAGAACGGATTAAAACCGTTTCTATTCCTGAACCGGTGGATTAATAGACCCACTTCCGGTTTGAATTTCAAACCGGAAGAGGCCAAGGGTCATTTTTGGACCACCCAAAAATGCCTGTCAAGTATATCATCCTAATAGGGCAAATGGTTTGATATAGAAAATGTACAGATGCAGTACACTCAAACATACAATTATTCTAAGATATAATTGCTACCCGAGCATCTCAATGTGTTTTAAATTAAACATTATGAGCTTCCGTCCGGCCCAGTGCTTGGTAGAGTTTGGAAAGGAATTCATAAAACTTGTGCAAGATTTTTGAAACCAAATTTCAGCTTATTCGTACGATCTTTCTCCTCATTGTTGCATTTCTGCAGAATGCTATAAATGTTTGTGATGCGTTCGTGCGTCCGCACTATTTGGTCGCGCCACTGTAACTCGCAAAGAACTTGGGGAATCGTAGCGATGAAGATATAAATATTATTTTTGACATGTCGGAGGGAGGTTCCGAGCCACTTCCGGTTGAACGGTAAGTGGATGCAAATTGTTAAACTTTCGCGAATGGTAGAAATGCAGGAGTCGAACTATGTAGGTACTTAATTTGTTTCCTGAAATCTACTAAAAACCTTATTGATACTGTTGATTGATGGCACTTGATGGAACTTGCTACACATATTGAAAAACTTCACTTGTACTGTTCCACAACATTTATTATTGTAATACCTAACCGGTTTCGCCTTTCGGCATTCTCAAAGGCTATTTACTTATTTAGATCATAATTACACTCCGAACGTTCGTTGGCGTTCGGAGTGTAATTATGATCTAAATAAGTAAATAGCCTTTGAGAATGCCGAAAGGCGAAACCGGTTAGGTATTACAATAATAAATATTGTGGAACAGTACAAGTGAAGTTTTTCAATATACTAAAAACCTAACAAAGTTCAAAGAGTTAATTTTATGACGCCTTATATAATTATATCGATATAACTTACGTCGTTAGTAAAATAAAATGTGCCATGTCTGTATACTTCCAATTGCACTTGTAAGTTACCTAAACACCGACACAATGTATCGCCGCAATGTAAGAAAATCTGCAATGAAAGTAAGTACAAACCTCTCTGCATTTAAAACAAACACCTTGAATATTAGATCAAAAGACAGGGGTTCTTTTACGTATGAATGCTCAGACTAGAACGAACTAAAACAACATGGTCCCCGGGTAACTCCTCGGAAGGATGTCCCTGGATCCCCAGCAGACTTTGGCTACCACAACTATGTAGATAGATTGTAGGGGCTGCATTAAATCTGAGATCGAGTATTGTAACTACATGGCACTGTTAAAGTGAGAGCAACCAAAAAAATATAGCTAACTAATTTCTTTTTTTAGAAATAAGCAGTACCATTGTACTTATTTAACTTTTTCGTATTTACCTGTAAAAACATTGTGAGTACATAAATGTTAAATAAATAAATAAAATAAATAAATAGCTTTCAATCTATCCATAATCCATAATTGAGACACTTTAAGATATCGAAGGTCTCCTGGATTTTTGGATAGACCTGTAGAGAATTTGAGTGACCATTTCTTCATATAGTGGCACAAAGATATAAACAGCGATAACAATCAGTCAAATCAGCCTATCACAGTCATTGCTGAACGAAAGCCGCTTCCAGTCTATGCCACATTGGCAGGGCGATTGGCCTTACGGTACCACATTAACCAGACGAGTTGGTACAGGGTTTTGTTTAGACTTTTCCTTTTTTGGCCATGACCTCGTCCATTAATGATTGAGACACTTTAGGATATCGAAAGTCTCCTGGATTTTTAAATGGACCTGTAAAGAATTTGAGTGACCATTTCTTCACAAAATGGCACAAAGATATAAACAGCGATAACAATCAGTCAAATCAGCCTATCACAGTCATTGCTGAACGTAAGCCTCTTCCAGTCTATGCCACATTGGCAGGGCGATTGGACTTACGGTACCACGTTAACCAGACGAGTTGGTACAGGTTTTTGTTTAGAGTTTTCCTTCTCTTGGCCATGACCTCGTCCATTAACCAGCAGTGCACTTGCTGTTGGGGCTTATTTGTGCCCCAATGGTCTCACATTGCATTAAATGCGGTTAACATTGAGGTGGGCGATTCCCAAGTTACGGAATCAACTCTGGTTTCATTTTATGGGTAGTAGAGTAGCTAGTGTTAAACTAGGCTGAGAGGGCGCAAAACTCTGCCACACCATGTGGTTGAAAAGTAAACTCTGAAACTAACTTTAAGTTTCATACATCTTTTACTCAAGGTCAGAGGAGAAGAAGTCTACGTTTTTCTTCCTTGGAGATACTCGAAGGAATTACATACCTTCGCATACAAACCTATATGGCAATGTATATAGCAACTAATATACAATAATAATAAAATTACCAAACCATGAAATATCTTCTTATACAAAGTGTATGCTTGCATTAGTTTTTCATATACACATAAAGCTCTTTTATTATTATTCTCTTGAAGATGATGATCACACAGCAAAATATTATTTTTAAAATTAATAAAATCCGTTTTTAATATTACTATAATACGAATCGCATAAATGAGATTTAAATCATACACTATAAATAAATAATCTACCACAAAACCAGAGACATCAAAAAAATTAAACTCTATATAGAAAAGAGACATTAAAAATAAAGAAAAACCAAATGTAGTTAAATTCCAAATCCAGTTCCAAAGAGTAATTGTTTCAAAATTTTCCGCTTTAACATTCTCGTGGATTTTTTGAATAGTCAGTATTAACAAAACGTTTTTGTACCCGTGAATAACATCGAGTATAAATATTGCAAATATCGCAAAACAATTATACACGGAATAAAAACATATTAATAACAGCAAAGCTTTACTGCCTAATAAACGGGTCTCTAGTACATGATGATCAGTATTATTCGCAACTTTGAAGCCAAACAAACCGAACAAAATTATCAAAAATAACACCATAAGAGCATTGTATCTCCTGCTATTTGGATAAATAAAATTGTCTCGTATTTTATACTTCGGCGACAAAAATATTTTTTGCATTAAACAGAATGGGTAGAATATTGACTGAGTTTCTTTGCTCAGGAAGTTATTTAACAGAATCTCATCGGGTATATTTGTACTTTTTTCTAGCACTTGTGATATTTTTGGAATAGTAACAGCAAAATTCAACATATTCCTTAAAGTGAAAGGGCTCACTTGAACATTCAAAATGAATACGCTATCTTCAATTATCTACAAGCAAGTACTCAATCAACAAACTCTTTAATAAGTTATATCCATTACGGTAATTTATTTCCTTAGGTGAGGGGAGGGAAAACTATCACTTTACTTCCTCCTTCATATCACTTGGGAAATCAATCTTTTTTATGTGACAGTCTTAATGGAACAAATTACTGTGCAAGCATACTATCTATATCTCAATAAGTCAACAGAAAATTCTATATATCAATTCACATATAAATGCAATAGAGAAAACGATTGCAGCAATATCCATAA
Organism: Miltochrista miniata; assembly: GCA_933228765.1. NCBI lineage: Eukaryota > Metazoa > Arthropoda > Insecta > Lepidoptera > Erebidae > Miltochrista > Miltochrista miniata. The sequence continues at coordinate 14,828,730 of OW121769.1, forward strand.
GTGGATAAACCAAAATATTCAACAGAAATAAAATGCTCTAAAAATTTTCAGGTATTCTCAAAAAAAAAAATTCAAGACGCAATAGAGAAATTCTATCAATATCAAATACTACCTTTAGGTTCATCATAGGAAGTATAGGAACCATGTCCTAAACCTAAGAGGAGATTAGCTCAGGTAGCCTTCGGCAGGTGACAAGTATTTTGTCAACATTCAATGATTACAGTTACATACATATCATCACGCCTGTTTCCCCATCGGGGTAGAGAGACTTTGGCTTTCCACTTGCTACGATCCTGGCATACCACTTTCTCTTCTTCTACTTTCATAAGTGCTTTCATACACGCTCGCCGGTTAAAGGTACTCTTGACCTGGCCTTTTTCCAACAGGTCATCAATTTGGTTACCATGCGTACGCCGAGGGCGACCCCTAACAATTTGCACATTCATTCTCGCCTTATAGATCTGTTTAGTCAGTCTATTTTCGTCCATCCACATGTCGGAACCATCTACTAAGCATACCTTTTTCTATCTTTGTCACTACATCTTCAGTTATCCACTGCATTAATTGTACTTTCATTCTTCTTCTGCCACACCCAACTTTCACTACCATACATAAGTGTAAGGATAAGCACACCCCTATGCACAGCCACCCTTGCCTTCTTAGACACGTTTTGACTGCTCATGAAGGTATGCATCGCCCCATTCACTTGATTTCCTGCCAAAACTCTTCTCTCAATATCCTGGTCACTCTTTCCATCTCTCGTAAATTTTGAAGCCAAGTATACAAATTCGTTTACCTGCTTCACTCTTTGCCCTTCGATAATAATACGTCATATATTCCCCTCTTTCAAAAACCATTACTTTAGTCTTGTTTACATTCACTTTCATTCCTCTACCTTTTAGCGCCTCATGCATAATATTAACCATCAACTGCAACTCCTCCGCCGATGAAGCTAAGATCACCTGATGGTCAGCATCAGCATATACAGGGTGGAATTTAAAGACGGTAGTTGGAGGTAAAGTACCCTTAATATTGATAATGGAAAGTTTTTCTGAAAGGAAACATTCCTTTATTTTCAAAAGTAAGTAAAACTGCATTTAAAGATTTTTGAAAAATCACCTGCTTGAGCCGGGAATCGAACCTAGGAGATGTGGAAAAAAAAAGCCTTTATTTTATGATACCAACCGCAAGAGTCTTTAATAAGGAACAATTTCTTTTAAACAACATAGTATCTTAAATTAAAGGAAGACCTAGTAAAATATGTTTTATTGTGAAGCTTACTCACTATCTGAAGACAAAAAAAAACAGTCTTATCGAGATTCTCCTCCTTTTTTTGCAGTTGGTAAAAAATGTTCTAGTTTCTGTAAATGGGATATCGTTATGGTCACTTAACCAACCAACTACAAAAAAAAATTGGAGTTTCTCAATTAGACTGTTTTTTTCCCTTCAGAATTGGAAATTCTTTACAATAAAAACATATTGTACTTGATCTTCCTTTATTTTAAGATACTATGTTGCTTAAAAGAAATTGATCCTTATTAAAGAGTGTTGCGATTGGTATCATAATATACAGGATGTTTTTTTTCTCACATCTCCGAGGTTCGATTCCCGGCTCAAGCAGGTGATTTTTCAAAAATCATTGAACGCTGTTTTACTTACCTTTGAAAATAAAGGAATGTTTCCTTTCAGCAAACTTGCCCTTATCAATATTAAGGGTACTTTCCCTCCAACTACCGTCTTTAAATTCCACCCTGTAGGAGGCATTTGATGGTCAGCTCATTCAGTTTTAAACCATACGCACTCTCTTGCAATTCCTTCAAACAACTGTCCATGTACAGGTTAAACAGCCACGGTGACACTCTTTCTATGTTAAAGAAGTCTGTGCAAGCTCCGTTGATCCTGACACAAGCACTCGAACCCTCATAAAGAGATTTCAGTGCTCGTATCAAGTTGCTGCTCATCCTGTACAACGACAATGTTGACCACAGTTCATTCCTCACCACTTTGTCATAGGCCTTCTCCAGATCTACAAATATGCAATAGACCTTTTGACTTTTCGCCAAAACTTTGTCTGCTATGCACCGTAAGGAGAAGACCTGATCCGTGCATCCCCTTCTTTTCTTAAATCTGGCTTGAACATCCCACATTTTTCTTCACTTTCATTCATCACTCTTTTTATCAATACTTTCGCATACAATTTACCGACGATGCTGAGCAAGCTTATGCCGCGGTAATTTTTGCACTCTTGCTGCGACCCTTTTCCTTTGTACAGTGGCACAATGATGGCTTTGGACCATTCTTTTGGTACGCTGCCACTCCTCCAGCACAGATTAAAAAGCCGGCCAAGTGCGAGTTGGACACGCCCATGAAGGGGTTCGTGACAGCAAATAACTTAATATAAAAGTTGTTATAGTTCGTTGTTACTTTGATTGAAGTTTTAACACGTTCGCAGTGGTGGTAATTTTTCTAACAGAAAATTGCGGATTATGACGTATTAAAAAAAACTATCCGCTCTCGTTCAAAGCAATTTCCGTTGGTAGTTTTTATGGCAATGTACATCATATATATATTTTTTAGATTTATCATTCACTTAGTTTAGAAGTTAGAGGGGGGGGGGGCACACATTTTTCTACTTTGGAAGTGTCTCTTGCGCAAACTATTCACTTTAGGAAAAAATTATGTTAGAAACCACAATAGCATTTTTGGAGACCTATCTATAGATACACCACACGTATGGGTTTGATGAAAAAAAAATTTGAATTTCAGTTCTGAGTATGGGGACCCCCAAAATTTACTGCTTTCTTTCTAGTTTTATATAAGAACCTTAATGCGGTTCACAGAATACATCTAGTTATAAAAGTTTCAATAGCATAGGCCTTATAGTTTCGTAGAAAAGTGGCTGTGACACACGGACGGACAGACAGACAGACAGACAGACATGACATGACAGCCATTTGGCTACGAAACCCTAAAAAGGCGGTACAGCTGGCAAATCACCACGCCACATCCTGCTTTCAGCATTTTAACGGAAACCCTATCAATCCCAGCAGCCTTGCCTAGTTTCATACTATTCAATGCTTCCACAATTTCTTCCATACTTATGTCGTTTTCATTGCCGATTTCATTCATTTCAGAAAAACGAGTTTGCACTTGCGTATCCTCTTTATCAAATAGACTTTCAAAATACTCCTTCCATATTTTTAGCACACACTCTACAAAACTTTAATTCTGGTTTCTGATCTTATTAAGCAGTGATGTGGTCTGTTGAGCCCTCTAAGAGCACTTATGGACTTCCAAAAGAATTTTATATTCTGTTGGAAGTCATCAGATAACCTTTTATCAAATTCATCTCTATCATTCTCCTTCTTTCTTACTAACACCTCTTTTGCCACACGCTTATACCTTTTATACTCATCTGTGGCTTACATACTCATCCGTTGCCTTCTGCATTCTTTGATTGGCCTTCGTGGCCAATCAAAGAATTCTACTTCTCAGACAACGCTTTCAGAACTTCCGCGCTCATTCTCTTTAACTTACATCCTTGGCTTCTCTTGCTTACACCACACACTTCAATCGCAACTTCCACGAGTCCTTCCTTAATCGGCTTCCATAATTCTTCAATCTTACTATATAAAACAGGTACCTACTACAAATTGTCAACAATTGTATGACATACGATAATAAGAATTACGAAAGTTCAATATAAATAATATCATGTTTACTGAAAATTACATTTACAGCATAAAAAACTGCAGTAGTACAATCACATAGTTAGTAATTAGCAGCATAAGACTCAGTGGCAAAGCAGCATCCACGTTAAACAAACCGCAAGCACTTATCTTCGTAAACGAGTCGCGATTCAGTTGTACCACACTTTTGCATAATCGACCTTCGTTATCTGTGAAACACAGAAAAATTATGTAATGCTGCGTTTTATACATGCCAGTATTTTATAGAGCATTGTGCATATTACACACCTGAGCAATTTACGTCCATTAAACGCAAGATACACGCAGTTTCGACGTCTTCAATAGCAATATACAACTTCTCTGAATGCATACATAACAGTATTACCAGAGTGAAATTCTTTGCTAATACGAACACTGATGCAGATAATGTGAGGGTATCATCGATCTACAATTTGTAAGGTGAATTGAGACACTGGACAGATGGTTTTAACATTTTTATAAGACGATTAGAACAAAATAACATGGAGTCAGCCCGCGATCTTTTTTATGTACATACAACTGATAATTTATACTGTTCTTTATCTACTGCAATAACGCCACTTGTACTGTTCCAAAATATTCATTTACACCTGATCGGTTTAATCTTACAGCAATCTCACTTTATACGTAAAATATGTACAATTGTGACAAAATTTCTAATCATTGGAAGTGCATGTGTTTGCGTTATTGAATTTACCTATCGCTCCTCTTTTGCCGACACAGGCGGTATGTGCACACGTTTTCTTCCACACAACTTTCAAATTCAAAATTGCAGACCCTAGCACGAGTATCCTAACACTCCTTATTTCAAAACGGAATCCTAATCGACGTGGGTACTTACGGTTTTGTTTCCTAATTTATATATTTCAAACTGTACTTGCATGTAACCTAAAAAACGGCAGACTGTGTCAGCACAGTGTAAGAATATCTGTAATGTAATCGATAAAATCTGATTAAAGAAAACACACTGAGACTATTTTCAAAGTCTGATGGAGACGGAATAATTATGCACTTTACTAACGAAATAAGGAAAAGTGAAGAGTTTATATCCTATAAAATGTTCAAATAAAGGGAAAGAAATCATATCCTTTATACTTTTGATTGTTGGCACTTGATGGAACTTGTTTTAATACATTATGAAAACTCACTCACTTGTACTATTCCACAACTTTTATTATGATTTTAATAATACCGGACCGGTTTTGCTATTATAGCATTTGAGAATGCTATAATAGCGAAAGCAAAAATCATAATAAAAAGGTGAAATGTGGGTATATAATATGCCTCTGCCTACCCCTTCGGGGATAAAGGCGTGATGATGAACCTAACCAAAAATCATAATAAAAGTTGTGGAATAGTACAAGTGAGTGAGTTTTCATAATGGAAAGAAATCATTCTCATGTTCTAGGTGGGCAGTAAATGACCAATAGTTTAAAAGATTCTGCTACCAAAATCGCAGGATCGTTAAATTTGAGCAAATCTACTCCAGCTTAAATATATTTAGTTTTATCTTCGGCAAAAATCATACGTCAAATTTGATACACGGAAAAATATGTCAGAGACGAATTTCCTATGTAGTGGAACTCACCCATACTAGGGACCAGTAACATACTTATAACGAAAAATCAAGACCTGAGTAATAAAATAATTTCAATTACCAGAAAATGAAATATATTCTTATAAAGCGAATAAACTTTCATAAGCCTTCTATACACTTCGAAAATTTTATCATAATCTGTTTCTTGTTGTTCAGCCATCATAACAATATTATCTCGAAATTTCTTGAAATACATTTTAATCAACATTATTATTCGGATGGCATAAATGAGATTCAAGTCAAAAATGATAAACAAAGAGGTCACGACAGAATCGATGAAGTCAAAGTAACCTTCCGCAGCGTAGAAGAATATCATCAGTAACGTAGAAATGATAATAATACTCAAATTAGTGATCCAATTATAGAAAACGAAGCACTTTCTGTACTTTTCACCAATGTTGACGTTTTCGTGGATTTTCTGGATAGACAGTAGCAGTAAAATGTTATTGTCACCATGTACGATATTGAGGATATAGATTGCAGCGATTCCGAAGCAATTCCACATTGAATAGAAATACAATAAAAATGAGGCCGTTCCACTGCCCCTTACAGTAGCTCTGTCGGTATTTGTCTTTCTATAACTGTACATAACAAATAAAACAAGCAAAAACAAACTTATGGTAATAATGACTTTCTTTGCTTTGGGATAGATGAAGTTTTCTCGAATTGTAAACTTGGGCGATAATAAGAACGTGTGCAATAAATAAAATGATTGAAACATTGTATGGATATCGTCTTCCAAGTAATTATTTAACAAAATTTCAGTAGGATTATTTAACGACGTCACCGGCATCATTTTTAACTGTTTTTCATTTTGAAACTGCCGTCTTTCTTCGAAAAACTGTGAATTATAATCAACATATTCCTTAAACCAGTGTACGCACTTCATTGAGATTACTCAAAAAATGTTGGAAATTGAATATAGTACGCCACAGTGTGGCATAATATTTACATTTAAACAATTGTAAATATAAGAAATGTCAAAGTTGTCGTCATAGGCATACGACATTTTTCCATTATGCTAATGAGATTAAATAAATTAAAGAAGTAACAACCAAAAAATAAGTAGGTACATATACAATACATGATTTCTTCATTATCATGTCTATAATATCTGCCACGTTATATAGCCTTTCGTGTTGAAACGGACAGGGGCAAATTTTTCAGCAAGCGAGCGATATTTTTAAAGTCCTTATACAAGATTTTTAACTTGGCCGATTAAGCCAACCTACTCTTCTCGCACCGAGTATCTATGTAGAATATTGTAAGAATCATTATTTGGGTACGTGTCAAAATTGCAATAACTTTCATCATGCGGTACTCATTTATTCAATCAAAAAATGTAATGCTATACTAAAGAAAACTGCAGTACCACAATTGTATAGTCGGTCAAAAGCAACACTAAACTCAACGGCAGTGCGGCGTCCACATCGAATAAGCCCAACGCATTTATTTTACTAAACGAGTGACGGTTTAGATTTATCACACTTTTGTAAAGTCGTTTTATACCATCTGTGAAAAAAGGTTAAAATTAATAGTGTTTCTGAAATAATTACTTTAAATATTTGGTTCTATCTGTCGACGTTCTTCGAAATGCGGTGATAACTCTTTGAGGAGTTCTTCAAGGAGTGAAAATCGTGTAGAAATTAAATTAGCGATGTGACGAATCGTATTTTTTTCAATTCGAATCAATCGATTATAAATTACTCTTAATTCGAATTGCAATTCGAATTGATTCGGATCGTCACGTGTCGCCGCGTCGGTGTCATCAAATCGCGCGACGAATTTGCGAAAGCGAGTCAAATTATTAGTATTCGTACTCGCATGTCGAGTCTTCCGCATGACAGGCAGAGTTAGTGAGTACTGAACATACTATCTATGCTCCCAAATGACAAAATTTGAAAAACCCCCAGATCTTCAATGTTAGCTTAGTCACGGGAGGTGTAACCCTAACCTATTATTCAAAATATACTTACCCAAAAATACCGACTTTCACTAATATTATTAATAATATACTGAAATCGAAAAAAGTCATTAAAATATACCAAAAAAATATTAGAAAACTGAAAACGGTCACACTGATTGCAAATGTACTGTACTAGTGATGCCAACTCCTACGGAATGGTCACCCTAGAACCGACCTTAAATGCCTCTAAGTATTGATTAAAAATCTAGAAAAATCCCTGAACTCTTTTTTTTATGTATACATTAAAAAAAAACAAACTAGGTCTCAAAGGTGTTGGCAGTTCTGCTCATAAATATAAAGTGTTATTTTCTATAAATTTTAATGTACGAAGCATGAATTAATGTTTCATGACAAAAGCGATAAAATTACCTAAATCGATTTTTTTAATTTATTTATGTAGACACCAGGAAAGTAATAATAACAACAGAATAATGAAAAATAGGTACAATGGTATTGTACGTACAGCAAAATCAAAACTTATTTCCTATTTTTCCCTATTTTATGAAAATTTTCAAGAGCTGGCACTCCTATTTAGAATATATAACTCCTAAAAATACCCCTAAATAAAGGTATTTACCCCTAAATTTAGGGAAAAACCCCCTAAGTTGGCATCACTGCTGTACGTAAAACGAATCGAATATCAAATAATGTATCCAACCAATCGTAGTTCTTAGATCAATATTCGAATTCGTATTAGAGCGAGAGAGCGAATCAACGAATGTCGAATCAAGCCGAGTCGACACGACAGCGGCAGCGCCGCTCTCCGCCGCCCGCGCTCCGACCGAAAGCACCTACCTGTCTGTAGTACGGCTGTACCTGCCTACGACTAGCGAGTACGTCACGAGTTAACGAATTGATTCGGTTTCGGGCGAAAGCGATTCGAATCAACGAGTCAACAGTCTTATACGAATTATTCGAATAAAATTATTCGAATTACCCATCGCTAGTAGAAATTCTTTAGTAGTATCTGATTTACTATATCACGTTCTGACAGACGATGAAGAAGACTTGTTTAATAATACGTAAAGATAAGAATATCAACATCATCTCAGAAGAGATAAATGTGCACTGCTTAGCATAAGCGTCGATAAATTTGGATAACAATATGAATTATCGTAATATTCACCCCCATAATGTCCATCCATCAATCGCAGTATACAGACAGTATTCATTTCTTCAACAGTTAAGTAAAATTTCTCACTGTGCAAAGATAATAATATAACTAGATCAATATTCTTCATCAATAAAACTATTGTTGAAACCATTGCCAAAGCGTCATTAATCTAAAAAATAAATTATTAATATTATTATACGTGCTGAGATAGAAAGTAATATAGGAAAAATGTTTATAACAACTTACATCACTTAAAGGATATTTTTCGTGTTTATAAATCTCGATATGCATTTGCATATAACCTATACAGCGGCAGAACGTGTCGGTACAATGCCAGAATATCTGTAACGTAAGCGTAACACACAATTGACATTTTATGCGATACTCTGTTCAGTAACAGAAACAATTCCATGAGGAAATAGTTTCAGGCAATACAGGTAACGAAATAGATGACTACGTAACGCGTAAAAGAAGAGCAAAGAATAGTATGAATAGTAAAAAGAAAAGATTTTAAATATTCAAAATAAGATTACCACAAATTCAAATATCTTCTTATGCAAAGTATAGGCCTGCATAAGCTTTAGGTATACACCAAAAACTTTCTCACTGTCATTCCCTTGAAGCTCGTAGATCGAAAGAATGTTGTTCTTTAAGATATTCAAATACATTCTTAACATTGCAAGAACCCGTATTCCATAGATTAGGCTCAAATCCAAATTTATGCACAACAAATGTAAGGGAAACTGGGGACACTTGATCCCCCCTTTTGTTTTTTATCCCTAATTTCTATATTGAGTATCCGTTTAAAAAACCGTTAGTACTAAAATACGTGAAATTTATTTGCTTATAACTGCTGTAAGAGTCAAAAATATGAATATCTAAATTTAGTAGTTATTAGACTAAAATCAATAATAAGGATTCGTACCATGTGTCCCGTATATACGTAAGACTTGATCCCCCGCTCTGGGTGACTTGATCCTGGGGGATCAAGTCTCCCATATTTAGGGTCACATGATACCATTACTAAGGAGTTAAATAAAAAATGTCATTATTCATTTTCGAAATCACATATTTCTTCATATATCTATATCACGGTTTATGTATTAGTAACGCTCTTGGCCCCGCGGTTTCAGTGTTCTGTAAACGATAACTGCAGTAAGCGACTTTCAATAAGAGCCAGTCCTTGGATGGGTGACCATCCATGTGATCACTTTGTGACATTTATTTGAGCGTTTCCGTGCTTCGGAAGGCACGTTAAGCCGTTGATCCCGGTTACCAGTAAAATGGCAGTCGTTAAGCCAAGTTGAAAGCCTTTTTAGGCGGCTTGAAAAATTTTAACAGCAGGCCACTCCACAACTCGTTCGCTCCACCGACCATCGGCATCGGTTCTCCTACAGAGATGTGGCCAGCCCACTGCCATTTCAAGACGCATTCTTCTGCGAGCTATGTCGACCACTCTGGTTCTCTAACGGAGAACATCGTTCCAGATTTTATCCCTCAGAGACGTCCATAGCATAGCTCGTTCAATTGCACTTTAAGGGCATGGACTAGCTTTATTTTTGTTCCCTGGCACCATTTTTCGGGCACCTCCCCTGGTTTTGTAGGCTCTTGGCACATTGTTCTGCAATGAATTGAAAAAAAAAAAGGTAGGGGACACTTGAGCCAGGTGGATCAAATCTCCCATAATAAAGTGTACCAAGTATACCCTGAGCTATTTGAGGTTATAAACAAAAATATTTTCAAATGTTTATAATATTACCACTTTATTACGTAAAGAATGGCTAATAATATAGGTAATGGCTCGTATTAAATGCATACACACTTAAAAGTCCTATTTTAAATAAATGTTTAGTCACAATAAAAACTCACCAAAATGTTCTTTGTGCCGCAACAATTAATTACTCGCCCGCCATTTGCCAAAGTGTTAAATATGATAGGTTTATCATCTTTAAAAAGTTATCGTATACCATATACAATCGATATTGCCACTATATAACTAAATAAGACTTATACAGGTTCTGTAAATCGTGTGTACCTAGTCTCCCGTAGGGATCAAGTATCCCCAGTTTCCCCTAAACACATCTCCGCCACATTAAAATAACCATAGGACGTGTAAAACATCATTCTCATCAATAAACTTATAAAAATTACACAGAAATTAGATATCCAGCTCCACAGGACAGAATTCTTTTCACAGTTTTCGCTGATATTGATGTTTTCGTGTATCGTCTGAATGGTCAGCACTAACAAAACGTTATTATGGCTATGAATGATGTTATGAATAAAAGCTACAACGATCCCGATACAATTGTACACCGAATAAAAGTATATTATAAACGTCTGAGTGTTACTCCCGATCATTGTGGTAGATTGTATGTTACCGTGCAGTGGCGAATTGTCCATAGAAGCCCATTCCTTGTGGCTTCCCTTTTCAGATCGGGCAGTGACATGTAATATTTACTCATAACTAATAAACACAATTATATATTCTCGAACACTCATTCAAATATAAAAATATTTGCAAATTTACATGGTAAGTCGGCATTTTCGTCTCAACCCCTGCTACAAAAGTCATAGCAATAAATTTTCGAGTCAAAGTTCAAAGACCCTATCTCTGACATCACGCGGTAAGCCCGGCTTCCTGATCATTTTGCGTCTGCTTCGTTAGTACTACGCAAATGTATATATGCGTCCTATTCTCTCACATTTTTTCAAGATTTGATTCGTGGATTTTCGCCTAAAGTAAGCCATGAGTTCGTGGCTTACACCTGAGACAGTCATATTAATAGAAAAGGACAACGTATTTGACTTGAAAACTCGACCAATTTAAATGCACCTAACGCACGTCGAAACGTTTTGCATCGAAGTGTGTTTTTAATTTGATGTGTTGTTATTACTTCATTTCACATGCGTTTCCCGTGAATAATAATAAAACATAACATAGTTTCAATTGACTTTATAAAGTATTGTGCTGTTTATTAGTTAATTATAAATAATTATCTACTTCAAGTACTAAATACATCGTGAAAGTGTGTAAAATTGTGTTTTGTGTTCTGTATTTTGTTGTGATTTCTGTACACATGATTATTGTTTTGGAGTCACATAATGCTCACTGATGGACGTTCGATAAAAAATAAAGGTCAGTGTTTTTTTTATATTTATCAAGTAGGTATCTCAGAATACGCTAGTGATATTAGTTCAATGGCTTGGGATACCTAATAATCTTTATTTTGGCTGAATGTTTCATTAATAGTTTATAACATAATAAAGCAGTTTTGTTCCATAGAATCACTTTGTCAGATATTTTTGAAAAAATAGATAAGAAGTATGTTTTTATTTCAATTTTGTATTGTAAAATATCGCGGTTTTTAAAACTCTATAGGTACTTGAAATCTTACTAATATTATAAATGTGAAAGTTTGTGAGTGTGAATGTGGATGTTTGTTACTCTTTCAGGCTCGAACGGCTGAACGGATCGGGCTGAAATTTGATACAGATATCCATTATAGTCTGGAATAACACATAGGCTACTGTTTATCCCGGGAGTAACTTCCCACGGGAACTAATTTTACGCGGGTGAAACTGCGGGCATTAGCTAGTACATGCATATTATTAAAAACATTAGAAGTACCTATACCTATTTCGCGTCTAAGTCCCAAATTTATGAATTATTTTCAATTAACTTCAATCGAGACAATTTGAAATAGGTAGGTATGAGCTTGCAGAGAGTAGTAGAATAATTTCAAAACATGGTTAGTGTTCAAGTCAGGTTTTAGTTCAAAATATGTAACTAGATGGCATCACTTTTTTGTATATAGTATCTAGATCGCGGTATGGTTTCGTTACCTGAGCAGACATAATGCTGTGAATATTATTTTAATAAAAAAAAATTTAGTACAAGGATATACAGTCTATTATTTACACCTAAGGTCGGTTAAGACCTTTTCAGTTAGTGTAAATTTGAATATCTTTTTAGTCATCAGTAGATAATTTATGATACTTTTTTATAAGCCAATTTATCATGCACGTAAGACATTGTTTTGAATTAAATACATGGATCTTACGAGTATAGTACAGGTGGCAAACAAAACACAAAAGGCATTACACCGCCGCGCGCCACCATTTAATAAATACGCAAAATACCTACACTACAGGTGTGACCAACTGGATATTATTTTTTTCACCGGCTTTCCTTTTGAAAAAATTCAGCCTTCGCCGCTGTTACCGTGCATTCTATTATCCCCATAAACTATGAAAAGAACTGCCAAAATTAAAGACATAGCAATATTATACTTCCTCCCAATTGGATAGATGAAATTATCTCGTATTGAAAATTTGTGCATACAAAATATATTTGCTAGTATATAAAAAGGATAATATTGTGTTCGAATGCCGTTTTTTAAAAAGTTATTTAGTAAAGTCTCGCCATAGTTGGTTGAAATTTTTAGAGACATTTTCGATAAACTATTACCACTAACGAAATATTGAAAAAGCAGTTTCAGAAGACAACATAGTTTGTTGTATCAAAATAATGGATAGTGAAGAATAAGAGAAATATTTAAATTAATAAGTCATCACGGTCAACAGCCCAAATTGAATGTTTCCATTACTATAATGAAGTATGTTTTGTTTTTCACAATGATTTTAATTTCTTAGTACAGATAAGTATTAGGGGAAAGAAAAAGAATTTCTTAGTACAACCAATTAATTGCTATAAAACTGTCTTGGTCCCGTTGAAGTGGTAAACACAGAAGATGTAGAATAAGAATGGGTAATGAAGTAGTACAAAAAGTACGAGACAATAAAAATAGAGGAAAAGAACACAAAACAAATATTAATATAGCAATATGAGATAACCAAGCCGTTATTGATAGCCATGAATGGATTGCAGGCATTCAGGCAGTAAAATGTTTTCAAGAAACAATTAACGGTGGATAATGTATGTAACAATAACCGGCTAGTACGTACAGACGCCACTTAACGACATCAGAATGTATTTTATTCTGGTATGGTAAAGTGATAATGGGCTACTCATATCTGCAGAAGAGCCGATGGCCGACAAAGCAGACGAAGTCGAGATCGAGAAGAAGTTGAGATCGCGAATTGATAAAAATTAGGTACGACGAGTCCCGAGCCAGATGATAGCAGGAAAATGGATGTCAAAGGCGCAGTACCTCGTCCTATGTCGACGATTCGGAGGAACCAACTACTAAAGCTGATTTGAATTATTGATGATAGAAATCGACCTGTGTAAGAAATTGATAAACTTGGACTAAGAGTTTAAAGAACCTCTGCATGTTACAAAGTAATTGCCGTTAGTAAATAATGCCGCAACACATTGGTCTCAAGAAAAATAATAGGTATTACACAATATATTCACTAAAGAATATACAATAAAACACAAATCACTGTATGAAAAACTGCAAGAGAACAATAGTATAATTCGTAATTAGCGTCATCAAAGTCAGTGGCAACGCAGCGTCAACGTTGAACAAACCGCACGCGCTTATCTTAGTGTACGAGTCCCTGTTAAGCTGTATCATATTTTTGTAGAATTGCTTTGTGTTATCTGCGAAAATAAAAATTTACTCCATTTATAATAGGATTGTCGTCAAATTTAAAAGTTCCTTCTGTTGCTACTTCGCACCTGAGCAATGTGTATCCATCAATTGCAATAAACAAGCAGTTTCTACTTCCTCAACTGCTATGTAAAACTTCTCGCAGTAAATACACAACAATATTACCAAAACAATATTTTTTGCCAATAAAAATACGATTCCAGTAAAATTCAGAGCGTCATCGACCTAAAACGAAGAAGACCATCAAATGAATTTCGTTACCAGGATGTGAAATTAATCCCATCGCATTTTTTACACCTACAATCATGATAGTTTCACTTTCATTTTTGCATGCCTCGAATTGTAACTGTAGATATCCTAAACAGCGGCATAGTGTATCGGCACAGTGTGAGAATATCTGTAAGCGAAATATCACTTTCGATTTCTTTTTTAAGATTCAATACTCTGCTTTATACAAAACTATTGCGACTGCTTGTATGAATGTTCTGTCCCATCTGACCCGTGACATATCAAAAAATCTACCTAAGTGATCCTGCAGGGTCTTTTTCGGACTTTGCTATTATAAATTAATGTATAGAAAGCACTAAATAAATACATAAAATCATTTCAATTTACCACTATATTAAAGATCTTCTTGTACAAACGATAAACTTGTAAGAATGTATAATACACATCGAAAGTTTTGTCAAGATCGTCTTCTTGAACTACGGATAATACGGTAATGTGGAACTTGTTTAAATACACCCTAAGCAATATGATAATTCGTATCGCATAGATGATGTTCAAGTCAAAAACTGTATACAAATAGGACGAACAGACATCTGTAAAGTCACCGTCACCATCAGCAAATTTAAAAAATAAAATCATCACTATATTAATAATAACCACAGCTAATATAGAGAACCAATTCCAAAAAGTAAGATGCGATTTATATTTTTCGTCAATATGGAGGAATTTGTGAATTCTACGAATACTCAATATTAATAAAACATTATTATCACTGTGTATGATATTGAGGATGAAGATTGTAATGATTGCACAACTATCGTAAACGGAATAGAAGTATACCAAGAAACATTGGGTTTTAGTGTTATATCTATCGGTTATTCCTGTCATATAATCAGATACAATAGCACATGTGTTAATAATAAAAAGCGCTGCAAAAACTAAGGACATGCTAATGTTAAATCTATTTCCATTAGTATAGATAAAATTATCCCGAATTGTAAACTTTGACGATAAAAATATATTGTGGGATAAATAGAACGGGTAAAACATTATTTGGAAGTCTTTCTCCAGATAATTATTCAGTAAAAGTTCATCGGATGCAGTTGACGACATTTTTGTTAAAATATTGCGTGTTGTTTGCTTTTGTAATTTGACATTGGAATTCAACATTCTTTTCAGCATAAATAAATTACGATCAAATTCAATGTTGTAGTTATGACGCAACTTGTCAATTGGAGAATTAATATTTTCTGTAGGTAGTGGTATGCTTGATTGAACACCCAGTATTAAAACGTTTTATGATTATTTTATTTACTGTCTAATTTAATTTATTACATTCGCTTCTACATTTGTAATGAAATATTGAAGTAAACAAATTTGTTTTGTTTAAATTAATTTAGAATACCTAGCTATTAGCATGAAAGTAAAAATACATGGTTACGTAATAATTAATGTCAGACGTAGCAATAGAATAAATAATTGCCAATTCTAGTTAGATTACAAGGATATAAATAATGAGCAATGATATCGTTACAATACATAGATACAATGCCGGAATCCTACAGGCTAAAACTACACAGTGCCCTGCCTACATCCAGGAGACCCGGGTAAGCCCTCAAAAAGATATCCTAGAAACCAAAGCGGGCTGTGTTCTAAATAGGAGCTTCGCTCGCTACCAACATTATGCAATAGGATGATGACTAAAAAAACCAAAATTTGACTCAAGTAACAGTCACTTTGAGTAATGAATGAAGAAATTTAAAACAAGTTGCACCACATCAAAGCAGGAGTTCTCCTAGGAGGCATCCAGTCTTGTATCTCTTATTCACGCATGCTTTAATATAGCAGTGAATGTTTTCGGAGTGGCGTAAATTTTCGCAATTATAACCTATCCCTAATTTACAAATTAACCAAGTATTATAATAATGTCTGATAAAAAAACAGCTACAAATTAAGTCTGGAGGTCATTAGTTCGTTACCAAGACAGCATTTTGTTAACCATCCACCAATTAGGCTTTAGAAGTACCTAAGGCTGTTGCGGCATTGCTATGAGATGTACATCAGCCGGTGTCAGAAGGCTAAGGTCCAACTGTCTGCCTCATGCGCATGATATAATTATGATAGAGTTAGGATACTCTAAAACAGATGGCAAATGCTATCTCCAAATCGACTTTTAAAACTTCTTAAGGACGAAAAGTCATTTATCCACGGGAACATAAAAACCAGATTATATTAAAAAGAAAAGTTTTATACTCTAGAGACATGTTTAAAAATCACGGTAAACATTAACAGGATTTTAGGATACACATTTTACTTTATAAGAAACTGTAATAGTACAATAATATAATTTGTAATGAGCGAAATAAGGCTTAGCGGTAATGCTGCATCAACGTCGAACAAACCGCATGCACTTATCTTACCGAACGAGTCCCGATTCAGTTGTATCATGCTTTTGTAAATTTGTCTTTGATTATCTGTAAATATATAAGATTTTCGATTTGTAGGCAGCATTTGATAAACCTAACCATTCATTTTCAAGTTAACTACCTGAATAATTTGTATCCATTAATCTGAGTATAAAGGCACTCTCCACGTCTTCGACAGCCATGTAGAACTTTTCGCAATATAAACATAATAATATTACCAAAATTATATTCTTCATTAATTGACAACCAATTCCAGTAAACATTAAAGTGTCATCCATCTAAAATAGTATTAGATAAAGTTCATCATAAAGCTTGATTATTTAAAGGCCCTAATGTAACAATATTTTTGTACACCTAATCAAAACAGATCACTGTAGCTTACGGACGTTTGCAATGCCAAAAGTGCTAAACTCGCGCTATCAACCCTATATACGTGAGAACAACGTTAAGCATCATCTCTAAGGGTTGAATCTATGCCCCTGTCTCTATTCTTCATACTTACATCAATAACAGGGTCTTTAACATATTTATATGCTTCAAACTCTGACTGCAGATAAGATAAACAGCGGCATAGTGTATCGGCACAGTGAGAGAATATCTGAAAGATATGGCGAAATGGGATATGACATACGCAACAAAAAAATGTAACTGAATAAGAAGTTTCAGGTGAAAATAAATCGTGAAAGTTTAAAAGTATTCAATGGTGAGAGTAAGTTCTTATTACCAGAATACGAAACATTTCCTTAAACAATGTATATACTTGGGAAAACTTTTCATAAACATCGTAAACTTTTTCATATTCATTCTGTTGTTGATCATCCACAGATAAAACAACATTATTAAACTCAACAAAATATAGTCTAAGCAATATTATAATTCGAATGGCATAGATCAAGTTCAAGTCAAATATTATGTACAAATAACTTGTACAAATATCTATTACATTAGTAATACCACTCGCATAATAGAAGTATAGGACCATTAATATACTGAAACAAATTACACTCAAAGTATAAATCCAATTCCAAAAAGTAACATTGTGTTTATTTTTCTTTTCAATATTGATATACTCGTGTATTGTACTAATATTCAACACGAGCAATACATTTTTTTTACTATGTATGATATTAAGAATAAAAATTATCACAACTGCACAGCTATCGTACACCGCAAAAAAATACACCAAGAAACATTGGGTTCTAGTTTTAAAATCAATGACTTCGCCCGTCATAAAATTATATACAATCGTGGCGACACGTAAAAGAAAAAGCAATCCGAAAAATAATGACATGCTTATGTTAAAACGTTTCCCGTTTGGATAAATAAAATTATCGCGAATTGTAAACTTTGGCGCTAAAAACATATTATGTGACAAATAGAATGGATAAAACATTATTTGGATGTCTTTCTGCAAGTAATTATTTAGTAAATGTTCTGAGGATGTAGTCGAGGGAATAGTTGACATTTTAGAACGATTTTGGTTTTTATAATCTGAAATATGGAATACATATAAATTATTCAACATCAACAATTTTCACAATATCAATAACTAGCCGATATCTTATCTTACGTAATAGTTGCAATGAAATTTGTTACGGGATAGATTCTGTTTACAGCTCCACAGCTCAAGTAAAATTGTATAATTATTATTTGATATAAGTAATTTAATTATTACATAATAGATTACTCTGCCTAATTGGATGGATTGTAACTATGTTTTGTCATTCTGACATATAGATAATTTTTAAGGACGTAGTGAAGTGGGACTTAGAAAACCAATTAAATTACTTTAGGTACCGGTAATTATCTAAGTATGTGGTAGCAACAAAATCTTCACTATTCGAGCAATAGTCCCGACTGTAATAGAGGTGTACAGAAATGACTTAACTCAAAAGGCTTTCGCTTTTTGGGAAACGAGGTAGAGGCAACGAGATAACGTCGGATCCCACACAATTTTAATTTCTAATGCTGAGAAGAGCAATCTATAACATATCTGGCGTTATTTACTGATACCCAAGATTCGAAAAAGCTGTAGAAAATATTCTCGTCAATTTCCCGCAGAATAATTGACAAAATTCTAACCCAGTTGTCCTGAAAAGATACGACGTTAGTAGAAGTGCATTTGATATCTATATTTAAGGGATAGGTATTTCGTTAAAAAAACAAACCTGAAATCTACTTAATCTGATTACGTTCAGGCAATATAGCATTGATTATGACACAGATCTAAAACTAGACAGGTTTATGTTGATGCCTCGCATAAAGTAAACTTTAAAATAATCTAATATTCTAAGTTTTAATCACAGGGTTTCAGAAACATAACATAAAATGAAATATATTATTATTTTTCCATAAAAATACTAGTCACTGTATTAAAAACTGCAGTAGCACAATTATGTAATTAGTAAGCAGACATAGTAGATACAGCGGTAGTATAGCGTCGACGTTAAACAAACCGCAAGCACTTATCTTTTTAAACGATTCCCGCTTTAGTTGTAATACGTTCTTGTATAGCTGTCTTTTAGTATCTGTGGAATATAAAATGTAGGATATAATGGATGAAAGCCCCCCTCCCCCCATACCAACGTTTCTTGACAGCTATCGTCGATGCGCCGGCCACGGCGCTAGCTAGGTGGCTCGCAAGAAACGCCAGTCTGGGGGTACATAATTTTGCCATCTACCCATTCATATTATGACTTTACGCACCTGAGTGATGAACTACACTCAATTGTTGTAAACAAACAAACTCCACATCTTCGAGTGCTATGTAAAACTTTTCACAATACACGCATAAGAATATCACCAAAATAATGTTCTTAATCATTATTGTTAATATAGGAGCTACTGCAATGCCCTCAAATACCTAAAACATGTTTTAGGTACTTATTAATCATATCCCTACTAAGTAATACATATAAACAGGAAATATTTTTATTTTTTGTTAGCATTGGATGGGCTCAGAAATAACTGAATCAATTTTCAAAAATTGAAATTAAATTGAAATTGAAAAATTTTCACTGTTGTGAAGATGGATAGTGTTGATTTCCAACATTGAAGGAATTTAAACCGGATGACATTGGCTAAATTATATTCCCGTAATCCCACGGGAACCTCAAGGGTGATAATTTCCTGTGAGAAACGGATAAGTACGGAATTCATCCTAAGCACTTATTTATAATACATTCTCACTTTGATATTACGATGACTACTAAATTTATACGCTTCGAATTCTATTTGCGTATAACCTAAACAGCGGCAGAGTGTATCGGCGCAGTAAAAAAATATCTGCAAATTTTAAAGTGACTTTCTTTAGGGTTCCGTACGTCAAAAAGAAAAACATCATTTACAGCTCGAGAACGTAACTACAACAATCTAAATGTAAGTAACAATGACGGCAACCAACAGAATATGACTGTTTTCACCGATGTTGAAGAACAATCTTGGAGACTATGAGATGCAAACATTCATTACAAAGCACTCCGATCTCGGGGGAAAAAACATGGGTGGGGTTGTAAGAGGAGGAATCTCTTACAACTCCGGATTCTTCGCGTGAATGATCTAAGCTAAGGCTGTAGCCCCTAACCTCCGGGTGTCAATGTTAAGCTCACATTAGGTAAATGGAGGCTTTTGAAAATGTGTACTTATAATCTTTCAGTCAGTTGTTTTCTCCTTGGCTACTTCTTTGTACGATTTCTACGAGATAAAAACGACATTATGTAATTAATCAGTTGAAAATTACCAGAATGCGAAATACGTCATTGTATAAAGTATAAGTTTGCAAAAGCTTTGTATAAATATTAAACATTTTATCATTATTATTTTGTTCCCCATCGAGTAACATAATATTATTATTGAATTTGATCAAATATGTCCTCAGTAACATTATAAATCGAATAGCATAGAGAAGATTCAAGTCCAATATTATTAAAAAGTAATCGATTAAAGAGTCCATAATATCGAGGTAACCGTCAGAGGAAATAAAACATGAAATTGGCAACACACTAAAAGAAATAACTCCCAATATTGACGCCCAAATACAAACGAGTATTTTCGGTTTACATTTTTCATCAATTTTGAGTAGTTCTTGTATCATCTGAATATTCAAAATTAACAACACATTATTGTCACTGTGAATAATGTTCAGAATAAGTACAGTACAGATTTCAATGACATTATAAACAGAATAAAAATATGTTAAGAAACGTTGAGTTTTACTGTCAAAATAGTTCATATCTCCGGAAGTAAAGTAAACAAATGTCTTAGAAAAATAAAGTATTACGATAAATGTCAATAATAAACACACTGTCAATTTAAATCTTTTGCCGTTTGGATAAATAAAATTATCGCGAATTGTAAACTTGCACGACAAGAATATATTATGTGACAAATAGAATGGATATAACATTTTTTTAAAGTCGTCTTGCAAATAATTCTTTAGTAATAGTTCTGTAGGTTTACTTGACAATGTAATCGGCAATTCTTTTGATTTTTTCATATCGTTGAGAATCGTAATATTATTATTTGTTTATAAGTTGAAGCTACTGATAAAACCTGTATCCAGCTATTTCTTTTTTCAGTTTCGCCTTTGTGTAAAATATAAGCAATTGTTTTCGCTTACTCTAGAGTAATGCGATCGCAATGTAAAATATTATTAAATGCCTTGGCCTTAGCGTACTGCAATGAAAAGCAAAAGGTCATTATATCAAATGAAAAATCAATCAGCTAAGTGAAGGCTATAAAACAAATTACCGCGTTAAAGTTAAGTAAGGTTAGTAATGAGACTATGAAATATTAATGAATTTCTGTCCGCTGTGGACTTGACACGCCTCAAGTACGAGTACATAATCAACAATTTTGTGGGTTAGATATGAGTTCATTTCGATTCCCGAGCTGTGCAAGAGATTTTTTTCAAATCTAAGTATGCAGTCCTTATTTTTTCAGAAATCGATGACACGGTTCCTAAGAACAGATCTTTGTATCTCTTATATTTACAGATTTGCCCATACTTACTGTTCTGAATGTTACACCCGGTATAACATGAAAGATAAGCAATAACATTGTTCAGGTCACATTGTTTAAACATTTTATAACTCGAAAACGGATGAGCCGATTTTTATGATTTTTGATTTGGATTTGTCTCCATCCCAAATAGCAGAATAAGTAAGAAAATAGGATAAAAGTAATGCACTTACTTGTCCTTAGCTTCATCTAGGTACAACTCAGCGCTCCGCTGGTCACGAGGGTTTCTCTCCGTCATAGAGTGCAGCAACGCTTTGAGTTGCGGGTCATCCCGCAGTGTCATATTTGCAGGACGCTCTTCCCCATTATCATATAGAAACGCAATGCCAAAGTGTCATTCTTACATACTTTTTAACGCGGAACAATATGGCACACTCAATTCAAACTCACTTTCAGTTTTGTGATCACCAACTGGAAGTGCTAAAAACACTTCATGAACCTCTCTGATAAATTATGTGTTTTACATTTTAAAGAACGCACACCAGACACATCTAATTCATAGTCTTCTTGGCTTTTGCAAGCTATACATATATCTATGTAAAACAAAGTTAGCCTCGCTGTAACTCGAGAACGAATGGGTCGATTTTTATGATTTTTGATTTGCTGGATTTGTTTCCATCCCGAATAGCAGAATAAGTAAGAAAATAGAAGAAAATTAATGCACTTACTTGCCCCTAGCCTCGTCTAGGTACAGCTCAGCGCTCCGCCTGTCGCGAGGGTTTCTTTCGGTCATGGAGTGCAGCAACGCTTTAAGTTGAGGATCGTCTATCGATAGTGTCATAGTGGCAGGCCGCTCTTCCCCATTACGGTACGCCAGTAGACCTGGCAGGTCTAGAGCTGGTGTGCCGTCGTTCCATAGCTCTAGTAGGGCACAGCTGGAAAATAACAAGACAAGTGTTAATTTGAAAATTAAAAAGACTGAGACTTCGGCCAATTACGTGGGTGTAATAATTTGTGAAAGTAAGTAAGATTGAGTTGATGAGTTAGATAGGGTAAACCACCCAATTATTGGCACTCATAGAATGAATTATTGGCACTTTAGTTAAAGAGTATATTTCAAAAAAATAAGGGAAACCAAGTTTATTTCAGTTCAATGTTGCATATTATGTAGTTGTAGGTAGGTATGCATTAAAAAGTAAAATAGTATTATTTTTCTGTTAGAAATGGGCAATATATTCTAAAGTGCCAATAATTGGAGGAGTGCCAATGATTGGGTGGTTTACCCTATGTGGAAGAATAGCCGCACGTGCAGCGCGTCGCTACTGCCGTGCTCGGAATCAACGCGGCAGGCAGCATTGCCGCGCAGCACCTCAGTGGCTGCATTGCAGCGACAGCAATGCTGCTTGCGGTCGAGTTCGGACTCATACTTTTAGACGACTTACCCGGCAGAGAAGATATCCATGCTGGGAACAAGTTCACCAATTTTACACGGCGACTCACTCAGTAAAAGACCTCCGGACTTGTCGTCGCCCTGAAACCAAGATACAGGCACTTCTTAGTAGAGCAACAATAGGCTCACCGTCTTTGTAGAAGGAACTGGACACCGATTCTCGCTTCACAAGACATGAATGCGTGGACGGAAATCGGCGGGTGCCGCGTCGCCTGTCTCATATTTAGGAACGGCGAACATGAGACGGACGACGTTTCACCCGTAAATTTGCGTCCACGCATTCACGTCGTGTGGTCGAGAATCGGCGCCCTGGGAGGAAAGAATGGAAACTGGTGCCACTGCTGACTAAAAAACGAGGTAATGCCGGAGAGGAGGCCAATCGCCCTCCCAAAAATTGAGAGAGGATTGATTGCTGAATATTGAATTCTTCGAGTAGCAATTATATCACTTAAGTGCTGTTGTATGCACTATCTGTACTTAGTGTTGTTGTATGTACTGTAACTGTCTGCAGATTCCTACATCCGAACGGCTTGGCAAAACAATTGGTCCGATCAGGATGATACTTACTACCCGTTCGCTCTAACTTTGCCGCTGGCGTAGAGGCGTATACCCGAATTTTTAATTACACGAAGTAAATTTGACAGTAGCTAATGTCACTTCGTCATAGAAAATAAGCAACATTATATGAAGAAGTGACATTATTTGCTGTCAATTTACTTCGTCTAATTAAAAATTCGACTTTAGTATGGAGTCGAGCGGCAAAGTTAGAGCGAACGAGCAGTAGCAGGCTTTTTTGATTCGATCGAAAGATGTTTCTCAAATACTTCAGGTTTTGAAATTCTAAACGAGCCTGGATCCTATACGACCCTATCGCAACGATACATATTTTTGAAACATAATGTAGCACAGAAATGTTCCTCGTCAAATATTGCACAAAATTATCACTTCCGATCGGGAGTGGGGCCCATCAGAAATCGGGAAACCGGAAGCGGGTCAAATAACATACTGAACACAAATATAGGTACATCGTATGGGATAGTTTAGATGGTGCGAGCAATTTAGGATAAGGAGCGGCTTTAAACCAATCTTTTTCTGTCCAATCAAATTTTATTCAGTACTAAGGTACTTTGCGTTTTGAAGTGGCAGCATGGCTGGCCACATTTGTAGAAGAACTGATGGCCGATGGAGCAAGCGAGTTCTGGAGTGGAGACCGCGTCTTGGTAAACGTGGGGTAGGACGAACCCCTGCCAGATGGAGCGACGACCTAAAGCAGATTGCAGGGATTGACTGGATGCGCAAAGCGCAGGACCGTGTGTTGTGGCGAGGTTTGGGAGAGGCCTATGTCCAGCAGTGGACTGCTATAGGCTGAATTGATTGATTGATTGATGGTACTTACCGCAGGTCTGTTATGTGGGTCCGGTGCTCTCACAAATCTCTCCGGAGCGACGTAGCATAACCGTCTTCGGGAAGTATCGAAGAAGTAGCTAAAGTCAGCTGGGTTGTCTTCAGGCAAAAAGGTTGGCTTGAAAGACGCGATGTCTGTCAGTAACACCCATAGCCAGGATGTCACCATTATGTTTTCTAGCTAAAAATATAGGCTAAAATTAGAATTCTACACACACACTTATTCATCAAACACTTATTCATATTCGTAATCCAGCTCCTTCGCAATTCTTTGTTTTTACGCATCTCTACTGCCTCTGTGGCGTAGTCGGTAGTGATACCGCCTGCGGCGTTGGAGGTCCTGGGTTCGATTCCTGGGTTGGTCCAAATATTTGTGTGATCCACAAATGTTTGTTTCGGAGTTTGGGTGTTTTCTATGTATAAAATGTATGTATTTAGAAATATTTAAGTATGTATATCAGTCGTCTAGATCCCATAGCACAAGCTTATACTGCTGGGAGATATTTCTTCTAGAAATAAGCAGTACCATTGTACCTAAGTTTCCTGCTATACCTATAATTATTATATATTAGTGTGTGCATAAATAAATAAATAAAAAAAATAAATAAAATTATATTAGCTTAATTTGGGCTAGATGATGTTGTATGTGAATGTCCAGAAATATTTATTTATTATGTTGCGATAGGCTTTAAAGCCCTTAGCAGATATGTCGGGGGAGGTTTTGCAGGGGAGAACCAATACGATATGAGACGGCTTCCTCCATTAAGGAAGACGTCTCTTATTGTATTAAAGTTTGTTGTTAAACAAATTCCTATATATATGTCGCCTTTTGAGCCATCAGGTATGTCTTGGTTCACTCAATGCTGAGGCCAGCGTGTTAGTGTGAGTCTTTTTATACGGCTCTGTATTTGATTTTCTCCTTAATTGTTCTCGTTTCTGTGTAAGTACTAGTGTAATTTACCGGTTCTAATAAACAGAGGTGCATTAGAAATAGTTCTAAACTTGGAGAATCCAATTTTAAATTGGATTCTCTAAGCTTAGAACTATTAAGCAAGTTAAATGTCCTCAAATTTTTTTAAGGACAATAACTTGCATCAACATCTACCTAATTCCCATGGAAACACAACTTGCTCTTGAAAGATTTATGAAAAATTAAAACATGTGAGTACCTTAATATCTCCATGGCATATGCCGAGCTTGTGCATGCGATGTAGCGCATATATCACTTGGAACGTGATCCATTTCTTCTCAAGAACTGTCAGGAACGGCCTCGTGGACATGCGGTCGTAAACGCTGCATTTGCAATACTCTCGCATTAAAAGACCTGCTTTGTCTGTTAACTGGAAAAGAAACAAATAATAGGTATAGACGTTATTTATGTGCGTGAAACCTTTACGCGCGATTGAAGTAAAACTTCTTTGCCATTGACAGCATCAAATGTTATATTAATATCATTCATTCGAATTTTCATTCAAAATTCTTCTGGCATATTCAAAATCCAAATAGTAAGCGTTAGGTACTTCTAATCCTAATCTAAATCTAAGAGTTACACCCTAGTCGCGCCTAAAGAAGTTTTACTTCAATATTCAATGTTACAGATCATCTAGTTGTAGATAGAGAAAATGGTGCGCCTGTTGAAACAGACGAAGCTTTGACGCCGACGCTCTTAGAGGATTGGGATGTCATATAGTATTCGCTCCAATATTAAAGAAAACACACATTCAACTCATAATTACTTGCAGCGGTCAAAAAATGCCGACCACAGGCTTCAAATTCAGGTAGGGTTTAGCAGTGACTATAAATACAGCACAAAGACAAACGTGGGGTAGGACGTCCACCCGCCAGATGGACCGACGACCTGGTTAAGGTCGCAGGCTGAGACTGGATGCAGAAGGCGCGGGACCGTGTATTGTGGCGTAAATTGGGGAGGCCTAGGTCCAGCAGTGGACTGCCACAGGCTGATTTGATTCATTGATTGACAAAGACACCAAGAAGTCGATACTTACTATAACCCGTTGAAAAGGTAAGCAATTGAAAGCAGACGCTAGTTGATCTTTTATCTTGAGTATTCTCTCCTTATGCTCGGCCAGCGGTAAAGATGGGTCATGGACTGCAAACACTTTCACCACAACCAGCCCTTCTCGGGAACGGGCACGGGCAACTTTTAAAAATCTTGTAGAGCCAAGGCTGAAACAAATAGTTATGAAGTAATTGCAAACATTGGCATGGGTAGTTTCAATTTCATCCTTGTAGACGAATCTATACTAATATTATAAAAGAAGTAAAGTTTGTGTGTTTGTATATTTGTTAAATTGTAAGGGGTAACACGGGATCTACTGAACCGATTTTAAAAATTCATTCACCAATAGAAAGCTACGTTATTGTGGAGTGTCATAGGCTATATAGCATCACGCTACAACGAAAAGAAGCGGAGCAGTAATAGTAAATGTTTCAAAAACGGGGGAAAAGTTATTCCTTTTGAGAGCTTCGTTGCGTGTGCTGCGTAAATATTTATAGTTATGTAAAAAATATGTAGGTACTACAAAATTGTTTCTCTTAAAAAAATTCTAAAAAATTGAGCGAAAGCATGTGTCTATCTTTGGGTTGGTGCACAATAACCATTTTAATGGCAATCAATTTTTTTCTACAATAATGCCACGGGATACCTCTTTCATAAACGAAATTGTTCTTAAAAATAATGCGACGGGAATACACGCGACGAGAAACCTTTCTCTCTCTCTCTCTCTCTCTCTCTCTCACGTAGTATTGAATATTAACGACGAGACGCTTTGGGAGTAAACGAACGCGACGGGAGTAAATGCGACGGGAACAGGCAATACTCTCTCTTATGTGGCGCAAACGAAGTTGCGCGGGTCAGCTAGTCGTTAATATATCAATTAAATCAGTAAACATAACCTGACCTATATAAATATAGATACGATAGAAGCAAGCAATTCTCCAAATAACTGTGGGTCGTCACAACCTGCAACCGGGTCGGCAGCATGTGTGTAGCGCTTCTGGTGTTGCAAAACGTTCATAGACTATGGTAACCAACCGTTAGGTGGGCCGTAAGCTTTTTTTTTCTATTGTAATCATGCGATCAGTCTCGTGGACTATGAGCAGATGTGTTAAAGTCGGATGGGTTTTAGGGTGCCGCTCCCAGTGGAGCCAACCCTTTCAGTTGTATAGTCCCCATCAGGTTGACTATTAGTAGTCGAAGATGTCACGCCGATTCCAATTCCGGAATGGTCAGCTGCTGCAAGCTGGTTTGGATGCCTTTGTAGTCTGCCACCTCAGTAGTTTTAAAAAAATAACAATGCAGTTGGAGGTAGAAGGCGACTGATAGTCTATCCTTCGTGGGGTCAATTCCCATTTAGGAGAAATCTCTTAATGCGACAAGCACACGGATTTATGTATTTTCAGTTATCTAGAGCCTGGGACGGTGGGGGGGCTGCTCACCGTCCTTACAGAAGCAGGCCCAAGACGACACCGTGACGTGAGAGTTTCACGCACGCCACACGCCCGAGAAGCGAGATAACAACCGAACAACCCCTCAAAGACGCGGGATAGCACCCGAACCCCTTAGGTGAGGTCGCAGTAGTAGCCAAGGTCTGTTTGGAATCCTGGGGATATCTTTCCGAGGGTAGGGAACGTGTTGGTTTTAAGTCGGTAAGCGTCTTGCGTAGCTCCCATGACGGATTTTCCACACGTAGGTATAAAAAAAACCCTGTATTCCCGTTCGTCCCCTCGACTTCGTGCCCACGAAGGGGACGAACGGGAATTCACAAAAATAATATTTAATCAGTTCCCGATCGTCCCCCCTCCTAATTCAAGAGGGGACGAATGGGAATATCAGCCAAATGCGAATCGGACAGACAGATAGACGGACGGACGGCGAAGTCTCATGAATAGGGTTTCGTTTTTACCCTTTGGGTACGGAACTCTAAAAAAGAGCCTGTGGGCTGGCATAAGCTAATATGAGTTTCATTTGGGCTAGATGACGCTATATGTAAAAATGTTCTAAAATATTTATTTTTGTTGCTGTAGGTTGCTACTTGACTTGGCGGGATATTTTTTGCAATTCGTCGACGAGGCGTGTGGTTCCTCCAGCGTATCATATTTAGGGTATTAGCACAGCCTACAGATCATTAGGTATCATCATAGGATCATAGGTATAATGAAAAGATCATAGGTAGGTTTTCTCTTTATACAGTGGTATTAGCAAAGATAATATAATAGTATTACATACAGATCGGCAACTCCCTGCCTCCCACTGAGTAAGCTTCCCATCCCCCCACCAAAGTTGATGTGTCTATTGCCGTGTCAGTACTTGAGAGAGTGTCACTGCGTTGCATTACGTATTACTACCTACGTACTTCGTGCTACTGCTTTGGTTTAATTTGTGCTTAGCCGTGGGTGGATTTGAAAAAAAAGTACCTACATACATGAGATTGCGTTCTGTTCCTTATTATTTTGTTTCCATAGCTAGTATCCCTAGTATACTAACACACACATTCAAGCTCGATTCAAGCATTCACATTACGTGAATATTAGTGTGGGTGAAAACGAACATTTTTGTATGGAGTTTCTGCCCTGTGAATTAGCACAGAGCGGAAACTCCATACAAATGATTCGTTTTCAATTCTGTCACCTACACTATGTTTGTACAGAGCTTGAATGTGTGTGTGACCAATAAGGCTAAGCAAATGTTCCCTCAAAACACACGCCAACTATAATCACAGCCGTGGCGCGGGACTGGCGGGGGTGGGGGAGCTTGGTCAGTGAGGGGCAGGGAGTCTCCTATCTGTATGTCATTATATTATTTTTGGTATTAGTCTACCGCCACACAGCATTACCAGAGAGTCGTCATCTAGGTAGACATTACGTTAATTTTTCTTTAACAAGTATAGCGCAATGTCGCACGGAGACCTTATTCTTAGCATTCTATGGATTCACCGTCCATTCACCGGCACCGGATCTATAGCGTGGCACAGGGGGAACGCGTCTGGAACTTCCGATGCATCATTATCTAACCCTGATAGACAGTGGCGTCGCATGAGGAGCAACGCCGCGCCGTCATTTCTTCGGGACACACCCATTTGAGTAGGTTTAGGGTGGCCACTTTTCTATGCGCATAAATGCTCACCTTCCACCACCACCTTCAGCAATGTTCCCTCCTCTACCCAACCAGATTTTGTAAGATCCTATCAATGCCGCTTTGGATATTAGTTTTAGTAAAGAGCTTACTGAAGCTCTTGGCAATCCAAGGTCTTTTAATAAATTATACAGGAATTTAGCTAGAATTCCTCTTGCTCCTACTTCTTAGGCTATTTGTCGTTTGTCGTCATGGCGTGGTCCTTAGGTGTGTTGGTCTCCCACGGAACCGTGAGCTCCACGAGCACTGCACGCCTATGTATCCTCGAAAACAGGAATATGTCGGCTAAAGGCAGATGAAGCTTATCCAACAAGAAAGTGAGGCTAAAAAAAAGGCAAATACTTTTTTTTTTTTGTGTTCTGTTTTAATCTGCAATCAGTATTTTTCTTTTCTTTGACTATAAGCAGATATGTTGGGTGATAATATTGGCATGTGGAGTGTGCCTCCCAGCAGAGACATCTACTCCTTAGGTCCACAGCTCAGTCACTCGCAAGATGTAGGCCCAATATGTCCTTTCTCTTAAGGCGCCTGACATGGCTTGGTTGAGTCAATTTGGCTGCAAGTAAGTTAGGGTGTTTATGCAGCCGGATCTGGTACTTTTTGGATGTTGAAGAGATTTCCTCTTTGACTGTGTCCATTTGAAGATTGTGATGTACTTCGTTATTTGTAACAGGCCATGGCACTTGGGCTATTGATCTGAGGATCATATTTTGCATTCGTTGTAAGATACTAATATTGGAGTTACTGGCACTACCCCAGAGCTGTATTCCATACATCCAGACAGGTTTCAGAATGGTTTTATAGAACAGTAGTTTGCTGTCTGTTGACAGTTTACTGTTGCGTCCCATTAACCAGTATAGACCTTTGTACCGCATGTTGAGTTCGTCTCTTTTAGTCTTTATGTGATGTCTCCATGTCAGCCTGCGATCGAGATGAAGGCCAAGGTATTTAGCTGTATCCCTGTGTGGAAGTGTTGTATTCTCCAGCACCACTGGAGGGCAGTTTCCCTTCCTCAGAGTAAAAGTGACTTGTATGGATTTCGTAGCACTTGCCTTAATTTTCCAGTTAAGTAGCCACTCAGACAATAGGTCTAGGCCCCCCTGCAAAGTAGCTGCGGCTTTCTGTGGATCCTTATCACTGGCCAGGATAGCTGTATCGTCAGCGAAAGTGGCAGTAGTGACGTCGCTAATCCGTGGGAGATCTGCAGTGTAGAGGGTGTACAAGACAGGACCCAACACAGATCCTTGCGGCACTCCCGCCTTGATATCATAGAATTTTGAAGTTGCTCCTGAATCCTTTACCTGGAACAGTCTCTCTTCGAGATACGATTTAAGTATCAGGTAGTAACTGTGAGGCAAGTTTAACTTCATCTTGTACAGCAACCCATGGTGCCAAACTCTATCGAAGGCCTGCTGCACATCGAGGAAAGCCGCAGAGCAGTATTCTTTATTTTCCAGTGCGCTTCTAATTTTATTATATACTCGGTGCACCTGTTCTACTGTGGAGTGCTCCTCTCGGAATCCAAATTGATGGTCTGGTATAATGTTACTTTCTTTGAGCAGAGGCAACAGTCTTCGGAGTAACACCTTCTCAAATAATTTGGAGAGAATTGGCAGAAGGCTAATTGGCCTGTACGAGCCAACATCGTTTGCAGATTTGCCCGGTTTAGGAATCATGAGGATCTGAGATACTTTCCACAGTCTAGGAAAGTACTGAAGTCTGAGTAATCCATTGAACAGCACTGTGATGAACACAATCGCCCTTCTCGGTAACTGTTTGAGAACTTCCTTGGTAATTAAATCAAACCCGGGTGCTTTTTTATCTTTCAGATCTCGAATTGTCCTGCAAATTTCCCGTGGTGTAGCAGGGTTAGGTGGAAGGGAGAGCTGGAAGTCCTCTTTGAGGCTTACCTCTATCTCATTCTCTATGTTTCGGTTGCCAGTGTCATGATCTCCAAAAACTCTAGACAGGTGGGCTGCAAAGATGTCAGCCTTCTCCTGCGGTGTTCGAGCCCATCTATTTCCAGTAATTTTTATGGGAGGTTTTGTTTCTTGTGGTCTATTGTACGACTTCGTGAACTTCCACAAAGAGTAATTTGTAGATGCTGTTGCGGTGAGAGCCTCTAGTTTAGTCTGGAGGGTGGTGCTATGCCATGCTTGAATAGCTTGTTTCAGTTTGGTTGCAGCATCTTTAAAGGCAATTTTATCCTCCAGAAGTCGGCTGTGGTGCCACACTCTACGAAGTCTCCGTTTTTTGAGTACTTCCTGCCGGATTTGTAATGGGAAGTTTATGGGTGTTTTTTTGGACTTCATGGCAGGTGTATTAAGCCAGCACGCTTGTTGGATTAACGAAGTAATATACTTCGTAGCGTCTTCTAAATCATCTGGAGTCTTTAATGCTATCTTAAGATCAATCTTGTGTTCAAGATACTCGCGAAAGGACTGCCAGTCAGTAAGGCGATTGTAGAGTCTCTCAGGTTCCTCAAATTCAATGGGCAATGTACTAACTGTTAATAAAACGGGCGTATGGTCTGAAGTGCCATCAAGACATGATGTGGCTCGGAGGTATTCTTTGGATAATCCCCTGACTATGAAGAAATCCAGTAAGTCTGGAGTCCTATCTTCATCCTTAGGCCAGTACGTTGGCTCAGATGTTGTAACGACAACAAGTTTGTTGCTATCTAAGGCCATCTTTAGTTGCCTGCCTCTGGTAGTCACAAGTCTAGAACCCCAAAAGATATGCTTCGAGTTCCAGTCACCTCCTGCCACGAAGCGATTGCCAAGTGTACGAAAATATTCAGTAAACATCGCTTCAGTGACTTTATGTTTGGGTGGAAAGTAAACTGAAGACACCACCATTCTGCCACACCGAGTTTCAATTGCAATTGTAGTTGCCTGTAGGTAGTCAGCCTGAAAGGCAGGCAACAGGTAATGTTTAATTGTGGATTTCACAACTATTGCAGTGCCAGCATGACCAGTACCATCTGGGTGCCCGGTGAGGTATGTGGTGTATCCGCGAATGATAATATTAGTAGTAGACTTGCTGTGAGCTTCAGATATCATGACCACGTCTAGATTGTGTTCCCTCAGCAAAACCTCCATATCCTGTACATTGGATGCTAAACCATTGATGTTCCAGGTCGCCATGTTGAGAGTGGTCATTTTGTCAATTTATCGACGAGTTTGGCTATGAGGCTCATCAAGGCGCCCATTTGTTGGATGATCAGATCAAATTTTTCTGATTGTTTTATTAGCATAATTTCTAGCTTGTTATGAGTTGTGAGTGGATCTAGGGATTTTTGAAGGGCTTCAGCGAAGGTTCTTTCCTGGAATTCAGGGATGTTGTTGGATGACTGCTTTTTGGGCAATATCTTCTCTTCTACTGTAGGGTGTGGTCTAGTATGAGGCTTTGTATGTTTTGAAGTTCTTCTGGCTAGGATTTCCTTGTAAACCTCACATCCTTTGTAATTGGCTGGGTGTGGGCCTTGGCACAATGCACAAAGTGCGGGGGTGGAACGATCAGTCTTTGAACACTCTGATGTCTTGTGTTGTTGTGAGCACTTAACGCAGCGATAGGGCCTCATACAGTAGTTCTTTGAATGCCCATACTGCTGGCATCTTTGGCATTGTACTATTGACTGTCTCTTTTTTGGATCTTCAATAACGACAATTTGATGATCTATGATTCTGATATTTTGGCTGCCTTATTATTAGGACCAGGAACAATATTTGCGAAAAATGTAGAAGTAGGTTTCTTGTCCGGACCATATTTGGCGTTAATAATTTCTCCGGTGACAATATTCCCTGTCTCTGTTATTGCCTCTTTTATTGCATCTAGAGGTGTTTTGGGATGCAGATTCCTAATAACAATTCTAAAGGGTCTCTCATCCTTCCTATTGAATGTGTGACCTATGAGATTGTTTTCTCTTACTACAGTGATCAGTTTTTTGTAGACATCCATTTCCTTAGAATTTATTCGGAGTTGATTTCTATTAATGATTCTGTAGGAGAACTGGCCTTTTGATACTACAGACTCCAAGAGCTCAGTCAATTTACTGACTTCTTCAATACCATAAAGGATGATTGGTGGAGGTTTGGGCACCCTTTTTTCCTTTGGTTGATCTATAATGTCCTCAGTCAGGTCTATAGGCAGATTGCTGAATCTATTCGACGTCTCGAGCTTTTCAGGTGATGGAGATTCTACTTTTCTTCGCTTTGGATTCCTGAGTGGGGGAACTCTTTGCCACGAAGGAGGCTTCTTGGGGTCCTCATTTGTTCTATGTTGATCTTCACGAGAGTGTAGTTCATTGGATGTTTGGATCTTACTCAGTGATGAACTTCTGGGTCTGCTTAGGAACAGACTTGGATGGAAAGCTTGCTGCACCAACTTCTTGTTTCCAGTAGTATTTACTGCCACAGGAGCCTGGTCACCTACCCCTGTAGAGTCTTCGGTAGTCCATTTCACACTTTCCAGCCCGGATACTGGAAAGCGCCGGGGGTTAGCCGGATCGCTCGACAAATCGCATTCATATTCAGACATTTTCATTATAAAGGGTTGGGAGAAAAAACAAACAGCACTTTCCCAAGGCACTGTGTCCACTCTTTTAAAGGGTATTTAAGTCCTTTTGGCCTGTGGTTGCCAGGTACAGGTTATTTGACTGCCGCCTGTTGCTCGGCATTGTTGCGTCGTTTAGCACCACCCAGGGGGCACGTGTAGGGTGAGAATAGGAAACGATGGTAAATCCTACGGACGCGACGCAACCCACCCCCCATACTTAACCCAAAAACGAATGCTGCATAGACTCTACAGAAGTCAATTCGTGAATAATGTCGTCATAATAATGACGGCATTATCACTCCTTACGTATACGCTTTGTTTAGCCCTGCCGCGTTATATCATTGACTTTATATATATTTTGCTTTCTTGGCCTCACTTTCTTCTTTGCTAAGCGGGTGAATATACGCTATTTGAATTTCAGTGGCCCATAGAGAAATTTTATGTTAACCCCATTATACTATAGTTTCCGTATGCTTAAACAATAAAGAAAATGTTATTTTATTTGGACCACATAGTTTATTTATAATAATTTGTTTTATTTTAGCATTAATAGTCTAAAATAGTCCTAAATGTATACTCCTCTGGCTTTACCGCTTACCAGTTTATGGTAAATAAATGGTCAGAGACTTTAAATCTGTATGCCATTATGATCTTTTTTAAGATGATCAAATGCTTTAATAAATTTCGAAACATATTTTAATAAAATACACTGTAAAAACATTTATGATTATTTAAAAAATAATTTATCTTTTTTGGCCCTTACAAAAATGTCACCTTCATCTGGCGAAACCCAAAGAACTAAAATTTTACTTAAATGCGCAAAGATATGTTTTTGACTTTAATGTATGCGCGGGTCACAGTGTAAAGTAAGAAGTACGCTAAAATCCTTGAGAAAAGCTTCAGTAATTTTGCGTCAGTTTGCGGTTGACTGCAGGAAAGCGGGTTTGTGCCAGTCGTCGGAATATTTCCTCTGGTAAGTATATATTTTTCTATTTTAAAGTTACGAAATTGTATATTTGAGCAATGCAATGTTTATTGTGTGTAGATGTCATGTATTAAGTTAAAGCGTAGTCAGAAATGCGAGTGATGCTATTTTTATAGATAATGTGCGATTTTGTCACTTCTCTGGCGTCATTACTCTGGCATATTTCATGCCAGAGAAAAAACATACGCGCCAGGAAAGTGACAAAAATTAAATAATGTAGTCACTTTCGTTAATATTTAATGTATTAAGAGGTCGATTTATTTGTTCTAGCTACTCCAGCATAATCAGACATCATGGCAAGCGATAATGACCACAGAGCCCCATTAACTGGCCACTACACGGAAGACATACTGGATATATGTATAGACCAGGGCGAGGTTAGGATGGTTCTCGAGCGACTTAAACATAACAAATCCCCGTAAAAGACGGAATTATACTGAGCTCCTTAAAGCAGGCGGAACTCCAGTCCTTAGAGAATTAACGAGCATCTTTAATTCCACTCTCCAGCAGAGCCAGACATCCAAAGCGTGATGTGGAAGTGCGGTGGCTCTGTTTTTTTAAAAAAGGTGACTAGATCTTACTAAAGAACTAATGTGACGGCCCCATCTGACTCCTAATTCATATTTACAAGTTGTCCTCTAGATTGTCACAAGTAACTTCACCGGAAAACTTGACGAGTTTCAGCCAATTGAGCAGGCCGGATTTCAAAAGGGCTTTAGTACCATGGAACACATCCATACTGTTCGGTGGATTGTACAGCAGACAGAGGAGTACAATCAGCCACTGCGTAAGTATGGCTTTCGTGGACTACGAGAAAGCCTTCGACTCTATCCAAACCTGGACAGCCCTGGACGCTTTGTAGCGATGTCGTATTGATTGATGATGTATCAAGGTGTTGAGATGCTTAACATACCACTACCATGACTATCCAGTTGGAGGATTAAAAGTAAAATCCTATAGCACGGCGCAGAGGTGTGTATAGGGAGATGTAATATCCCCTAAACTCTTTACCAATGCGCCTGAGGACTTCTGTTAGTCACAGGTCTGAGATGGGGCGAGAATACAAACGGTGAAACGATTTGCCGATGACATGGAGAAACCGAATTTCGAGATGCGTCGTGCTATTATGACGAGGTATCGTCATGGTAGAGGAAATGCTGGAACAGTTGAGGAGTGTGCTGTAAAGTCTTAATGGAAAGGCTCGACGTTTTGGCTTCAGCATTAACTTGGATGAAGCCAAGGTAATTTCAGTGAGCGTGTCATGCCGATACTAATCTACGTCAAAGGATCGAACGAGACCTTAGGTTGTCCAGGAATATAGCTACCTTGGTCAGGTAATCATACTAAGAAAGAATAATCTGGATTAGGAAATAGTTAGAAGGATCCGCTTGGGCTGGGCATCATTCAGCAAACTGCGTCGTGTTTTCTATTTGCATATACCGCAATGCCTGAAGCCGAAAGTCTATCACCACTGTGTTCTACCAATTATGACCTACAGTGCCGAGACCTGGACACTCACACTGGTCCTTAAAGTGGCACAGTGAGCAATGGAATGAGCTATGCTTGGGGTGTATACAAAGGGAAAAATCTGAAACAATTAGATCACATTTATCAGTGAATCATAGTGGTCGTCATAGCCCGCAGAGTATCGGTTTTGAAGTGGCAGTGGGCTGACGACATCAGTAGAAGAACCGATGGCCGATGGAGTAAATGAGTTTTGGAACTTTAACTTGGTAAAGGTGGGGTAGGACAACTCACCGCCAGATGGAGCGACGACCTAAAAACGTCACAGGGATTGACTGGATGCGGAAGGCGCAGGACCGTGTACATATGGACAAGCCATTATCTCCGAAGGGGTGGGCAGAGTGTATTGTGGCATAATTTGGAAGAGGCCTACGTCCAGCAGTAGACTATCATAGGCTGATTTCATGATTGATTGATGAAACGAAACATAAGCATTAACACACCATAAATATTAAAAATAATTATGTGTTTAGAAACT
Source organism: Miltochrista miniata (assembly GCA_933228765.1). Taxonomy (NCBI): domain Eukaryota; kingdom Metazoa; phylum Arthropoda; class Insecta; order Lepidoptera; family Erebidae; genus Miltochrista; species Miltochrista miniata. The sequence goes on from OW121769.1 coordinate 14,865,880, forward strand.
GTGAAGACTGAATTTCTCTCGTATACAAAAAATATTCGAAACCTATACTGTATATTAAATGTTTTATTTAATATTTCACCCTTTTCTTAGCTAATAATCAAAGACATGTCACTTCTCTGCTTTAATTTGTCACTATTGTGCCATAGTGTCACTCCTCTGATAACATATTTTCCTCTGGCGCTTATAAAATTCAAAAAAATGGAAAAATCTTCTGGCCATCATTATTAGGACTTTGCAAATCTTGTAAAATATATAAATTATCGGTATTGAATGGAACAGATAACATTTTCTTGTGGGACACAAAAAAATCAAATACCGTATATTCACCCAAGCATCATCTGCCTTAGTTCCATAATCTGAGTCCCTCGCCAGGTTACTTGTTCGGTGGCTAATCAGTGGACATGAACTACACATCCAAGAAATGCTTGTGCGGGGTGTACTTAAATTATGGCCTATTACTCTATGCACAGAAATTATTATCAGAACAATGATAGTCAAATTTACATTCCATTTGTCCACAATCCTGTAGGCAAAGTCCAAATGCCTAGCTTATTTGACTACAATTAGGTAAATAATTTCATATTAACACCAGGGGACGTCAAGTGGTATCGCAGTACCCGCATAGTTCCCGTTCCCGTGGGAATACGGGAATAAAACATAGCTTATGTTCACCGCAAAGAGCGTAGCTTCCCAACAGTGAAAGAATTTTTTCAAATCGGTTCAGTAGTTCCAGAGCCTATTCGATGCAAACAAACCATCGAATCTGTCCTCTTTAAAATATTACTATAGACATAATATCTATCTGTGTGTTATTTATTGTTATTGTTTCATTATTCTACTATTGATATGTTTACATTAGTAGGTACAGTCATACACCTTGGAGAATTGCGTGACTGTACCTACTATATAGGTATATCTATTTTATCCCACGTCTATGAGGCAGTTTTATGCAATGATACTAGCTGTTGCTGTGATGCAGCATGGTGATGGACAGAGGAGTCTCAGCAATAGAGCCGTTTATTACCATTTGGGTATGGAACCCTAAAATTATATATGTATACTAATATTATAAAGATGGAAGATTTGATTGTATGTTTGCATTGAACAGGCTGCAAATCTTCTGAACCGATTTGAAAAATTCTTGCACTGTTGGAAAGCTACACACTATCCCCGGTGAACAGGCACCCTGGCCCAGTTTAGGCTATATTTTATTGCAATATTCCCACGGGAACGGAAGCTACGCAGGTGAAACGCCTGTTTCAAAGTTAATACTTCTCGATGACATACAAACTTGTAAGTCAACCTTTTCGGTTCAAACACTTGTTTCAATCCAAGAATTAACCAAAAGCCTCAGCCACGCAACAGTATAACTAAAATGCTGTCATCTCAAAGAAACTCAGAGTTTAAGTTACGACGGCAAACATATTAGCACAAACTGTAAATTCTTATTGTGTGGATTGTATAGAGGACAAAATTCTACATTGGATCATGATAATAGTGTTTTGGAACACCTTAACCAAGTCTCTGAGAATAACACCACTGTGATAATGGGTGACTTCAATTACACTGGAGTGAGGTGGCCATTGGAGGACTGTGGATATCTCACGCCATCAGAAAATAATTTCAGGCAGTGGTATGACAGTAGCATTCTTTTGCAACTTGTCGACAGACATACCAGGTTCAGAGCCGGCAATCAGCCTTCGTTTTTGGACCTAATACTTACAAATGATGAATCACTTTTAGCTAATGTTGAATACCATGCTCCTATAGGCATAAGTGACCACATCTGCTTATTATCCACAATACAACTGCAAGTGCCAAATTGCCAACAAACCCTCCCCAGGACTAGACCAAACTTTCACAAGGCAGACTTCAACTTTTTAAGGGAAAAATTGCATGCAACATTACCAGGAAGTATGAAGGACAAATCATGTGAGAATCAATATGAAATATTTCAGAAAACTGTCAATGAGACTATAGAATTATATGTTCCCAAGTCGACAGTTGGACAGCGCCTTGCCAATAAGCCATGGATCTCCAAAGAGACACTAAACCTTATAAAACATAAACTGGTGTTGTGGAATAGATATGTGCGCACTGGTTTCGATGAGCACTACAGTGAATATAGGAAATTAAATAACCGAATAACAAATTTAAACCGGAAAAACCGAACAGCATTTGAAAAAGACATATTACATGCAGGGCCTAAAAAGTTCTATTCATATGTCAGGCAGCAGATCACTTCAAAAGTCAGTATCCCAACAGCATTGTGTAATAAGCAAGGCCAAACAGTGACGGAGCCAAGGGACATCGCGAATGTTTTTGCTGAGCAATTTGGAAGTGTCTTCCAACACGAACCGCATGGCCAACTGCCAGTTCTGGACACATCACTACGTGTCGGGGACTCAATTGATGATATCCTATTCACCCAGGACAAGATATCTAAGACCATAACCGATATGAAAAATGATACTTCTTCAGGACCAGACGGTATACCGGTAGCGATTTTGAAGAACTGTAATCTCACAGACTACTTGTCAGTATTGATGCAGACTTCTTATGACAAAGGCACATTGCCAGACCTATGGAGAAGAGCAGTGGTGACCCCCATATTTAAGAAAGGTAGCAAGCTTGATCCCTTGAACTATAGACCTATCAGCTTAACCAGCGTGGTGTGTAAGACTATGGAGAGGATCATAGTAAAACATATTAGAGAATTCTTGTCAGACCACCCGGTGATAGCACCTCAGCAGCACGGATTTTATCCACGGCGCTCCACTGTATCAAATTTGATTTCATCTCTATCAGTATGGGTTAAGAACTACAATAGCAGAGAACCCACCGACGTACTATACCTGGACTATGAAAAGGCCTTTGATAAAGTTCCCAAAAGAAGACTTCTACAGAAGCTGGAGTTTGTGGGACTGCGTGGGAAGCTGTTGACGTGGATTGAGGCCTTCCTAAGTCAAAGAACCCTGCAGGTGAGAATAGGAGAAGCTCTGTCAAATCCAGTGGAGATACACAGCGGAGTTCCACAGGGTTCCGTTTTAGGCCCGGTTCTATACATAATTTACACTTTTGACCTCCCGCATCGCCTAGAGTGCAATGTCAGCATCTTTGCGGATGACACCAAAATATTTGCCAACCCACTAATTGACTATGATCGACTGCAGAATGACCTGAATGTAATGGCAATTTGGTACAGGGACTGGCTCATAAGTCTCAATGCGTCAAAATGTACGGTGCTTCATATAGGCAGTCGCAACCCTCATCTGCCATATAAATTGGGTGATTCATATCTTAGGGAGGTGAATGCGCAGGCAGACCTTGGCGTGACAATTACGGAGGACCTAAAATGGGAACAGCACATAACAACAATAACAAAAAAAAGCCAGAAGTCTAATATACATAATAAGAAAAGCCTTTGGAGCATTAACACCAGAAATGGTCCTTAAAATTTACAAGTCCTTTATAAGGCCAATCTTAGAGTACACATTTCAAGTTTGGAACCCATATTTCGTTAAGGACATAGATCTTCTTGAGAGGGTGCAGCGTAGTTTCACCAGATCACCGCGTATATTGAGAGGCTTATCTTATGAGGAACGCCTGAAACTATTGAAGCTCACAACTCTGAAAGAACGTAGAGACTGTGGGGACCTAATAGAGACCTTTAAGATACTGAGTGGATTTTACAGCATAGAGGACATGGATAAATTGTTCATACGCAATGAAAATGTTCACCTTAGGGGACATCACCTTAAGTTGTGCACCAGTCGTTCCAAAAATAATCCCCACAGGCACTTCTTTAGTAACCGGGTTGTCAGAGCTTGGAACAGGCTGCCAGAGACTGTGATCTCGGCACAAAATATCAATCAGTTTAAAAATAAATTAGATCGGTATCTATTAAGCTGCAAAGAGACAACCAGTGGGCACTAGCAGGATATAGGCACTATCAGTTGTTACAACTGCCTGCCTGATAAGATAATATAATAATAATAATAATAAATTGATTTTTTGTCATCATAAAAGGCAATAATTACATTGTTATTAATTTATAATGTGGTCAGTGTTAGTAATAGAATTTAAATGACAATTCAACAGCTATGTATACAGTGGTTATGCCATCATTATCTCTCTTTACAACTTTGAAAAAGAATTTCACAGGCCATCGTTAAAGACAAAGTCATGTAAGCCTTACCTTAAATAAATGAAAAAAAAAATTATATAAGGAGAGATAAAAAAAAAAACTTTTGTTAGAAAAGGTAGGTAGAGATGCTCTATCTCTCTTTGCCTCATTATAGAATCAGGAGAATTCAGAAATGTGAGTGTAAGAGATGCACACATATTTTTTATTGTTATTCAAAGAAAGTTGATTGGAGAGATTAGGCGAAATCTGTAACAAATACTTTTTCAAAAATTCCTTTACAATAATGCATGAGTATAAATTTCTCTGTATAATTTCTCTCAACACATGCATGTGCTCGCAACACATTATAAATAGGTATATCGGGGGAAGCGTGTTGGAGGAAGCTATGAGTCTGGTTGTTGTTTGCATGAAGAACGCGCAATATTGAATTTGTCTACATTTTAATAACTTTTAGAAATGTTCATTTAATAATATGATACTAGTTTTAAATGAGAAATTATAAGAACATATTTTTCTGTAGTTATTGTATGTGATGAAATTAAATGTGGGTATTCTGTATTGAAAAAAGTAGTAAGGATAGGTTACATTTTCTTAAGTTATGGAAATAATTGAGTGCTCTAGCAGGATCTTAAAACGTAGAACATTTTAAGTAATTACTGCTTCAGCATGATCATACGAATAAAAATACCAAATATGTTATGGATAGTTATGTACTTACATAAAATATTTACTTACCTCTGGTCAAACGATAGATCTACATGATCGCTTAGATAATGTTCTACTGGGTATATTTGCGAAGGCGCAACACCCACAAGCTGGTTCCCCATTGTTTATTAACCAGAAGTTGCAAATATCTTCAACACATTAGTCTTTATACGAATAAAAAAATTTAAACTGACTTGAAATCAAAGTTATTCGTATGCTGAATCTATTCAGTAGTATGTTACTACTTGTCTATAAATAAGTGTTCCGTAAAATCATCAAAACAAAGCAAATATCGCAGTAATTCTAACAATATTTATCTTGAATCACAGCACAGCTGAATGAAAGTTGACTGAAGTGCTAAATAGACACTATTGACAGTACTGACATTTAAATATCTGTCACTTTGACAGTTTAAAATGGGCGCTCCACATTATCGCGAGAATCCGCGAGAACTCAAAAAAACTCAAACCCAAACTCTTTATTACATTCATGTGTGATACATTACATACAGTTGTTGCATATTAATTAAGTAGGTACTTACGCGAACGCGAGAATGGCACGAGAAACGATTCTAGCCGTTTCCTCGCCCTGTTCGCTGAATCTGAATCCAATAAAAGTTCTCGGCGAGGTTCTCGTCGTTTCATTAAAATGCTAATTATGCATATGCAATGCCAACCCATACCCACACGCAAAGTCACGCCCATTATAATTATTATTATTATCCACGGATCTGTACGAATAACTATTATCCGTATAGATCGCGAGAGGATATGGGTCTAGTCAAGTCTAGTAGACCTAATTTCCCCTGAAATAAATGAAGAAGTTGCCCGGTTTATTTTTTCTCTCAGCAGAGACTGCTAGGAGGGTTTCGTTGAAAATACTAATTATTTGGTACACGATGCTTTATCCACCTCTGTTACCTCTGTATTATCAATGTTATCTTTTTTAATAATGTAACTGCAAATTGATCACATCATAACATCGCCATCCATCGTCGTCGTGCAGTGTAATCCCATCCTAGTATTCATAGTGTAAATTGACAACGCAACTCATCCAAATCCACTCTGCTGTCAAACGTCAACTTCTCTATGGTTCCTCTATCCTTCAACAAACAAGCATTCCATTCCTCCCATTTTATTGAATTTGTTATCGTTTGCTAGAATTATTATAGAAATGTCTTCTAAAAGTGAAAAAGATCGAGCTAAACAAATTCAGGACCGATGCCAGAATATATTGATGCAAATGCTGAAGGATGAAGACAATAAATATTGTGTAGACTGCGATGCCAAAGGTAAATGAACTTTTTCCTTTTTCTATTGATCAAGTGTTTCGATGTAAAATTTACCTTGATTTCATAATTTTCATGGCAGTAATTTAGTACATTGTACTTGCGAAAGTAGCTAGTCGTTGTAGGTCCTTCAACTCGAAATTTCAACTTCGGAAATTATTCAAATGAGTCATTATTTCCAAATAACTGTTCTAATATCGCTTTAAAACTCATTCATTTTACCAAAGCTGTGATATCTTATTTCTCATTACTTATTGAAGTGCTAATAGTAATCTCAAATATTTATAACTGCGCCTTAAAAATCTTTAGACAAAACGATGGTACCTACTTTACATGATGTATTTACTTTTGTTTGAGAATATTTACTGTGCATTTATTAGTTATTCTATAGCCTGTAAGAACTCCAAAATAAAAAAAAATCGCAATAGTTTTCACTTCACCATATTTCTAGGGAATAGTATTGAAACTTCTGAAAATAATTTATTATTGGATCTCTTGAAACGAGGTACACTGTTACTTATTAAAGAAATGTTAGTAAAACAAGAGCTCTATTAATACACTTACATGCAAACAAACGAAATAGCCAAAGTCAAACAAACTGCTGATTTGTTCAATATGATAATCCACCCTAATTTGTTTCTCTAATTACCCAATTAACATTTATAATTACATATTTAAATTATTAAATGTTAAATGAACTTGACTCAGTTTTACGGTAGGCAGTAGTCTTCCATAATCCAAAGAAGATGTAGTTCAGAAATGAAAACTTCAATAATCCGGAGAAGATGTAGCTCAGAAATGAAAACTGTTCAATCTGGCTGCTAACCCGTTAAACCATAGTCACTATGAAGGATGGTAAATCTGGTTGGGGGTGTCAGATAGGATGGATATTTAAACCATAGTCACTATGAGGGATGGTAAAGCTGGTTGGGGGTGTCAGATAGGATGGATATTTGACACTGCCTGTTAGTCCTCATTTCCAGAGGAGTCAATAAAAACATTTTCAAACAATCAAATCAGCCTATAGCAGTCCACTGCTGGATGTAGGCCTCTCCCAAATTTCGACACAACACACGGTCCTGAGATGTGCATCCAGTCAATCCCTGCAACATTCTTTAGGTCATCGCTCCATCAAGCAGGGGGTCGCCCTACCCCATGTTTACCAAGTCACAGTTTCCACTCCAGAACTCGCTTGCTCCATCAGCCATCAGTTCTTCTAACCCAATCCAATCCCAGAGAGGTGGCTGGGGAAATGAGCAGTGGAATAGGCGGGTGGATCATCCGCTCATCATTGGCCGGCGTCCCCCACAAGAAAATATGTAACACATAATCAGTTCTTCTACAGATGTGGCCAGCCCACTACCATTTCAAAGCACATAATAATAATAATAATAATAAGCTTCTTTATTTCATATCCTCATATTTTGTACAATTTAACATTTCTGTTCTTATTCTTCACTGGATAGGAACCCCTGATAGGGTATAAGCCTCCTCCATTTTGTTCCAAACTCTTCTATCTTTTGCTTTTTTCATCCAATTTTCTCCTGCTATAGCCGTTATGTCATCCTTCCATCGTTTTTTGGGTCGTCCTACTCGTCTTTTGCCGGTTGGTCCAGTCCATTTGGTTGTTGCCAGTGTCCATCTTTCATCACTGTTTCGGGCAAGGTGGCCTGCCCATCGCCATTTTAGTTTGAGCGCATAGCACAGTGCGTCAGTTATCTTTGTCTTTTGTCTTATACTTTCGCTTCTTATTTTTTGTATTTTTCTTATTTTTAGGATGCTTCTCTCCATGGCTCTCTGACATGTTATCAATTTATTTTTTACTTTTATATTGTATGTCCATGTTTGGCATGCATAGGTCAAAGAGGGCAGAATGCTAGTATCCATCACTACTTTTTTTAAATGAAGAGGGAAATCTCCTTTCATAACTTCCCTCAGTGACCAATACTTCCTCCAACTTATATTTATCCTCCGGTCGACCTCTTCTTCTTGATTGTTGTCTTTGAATGATATTTGCTTTCCCAGATAGATATAGCTGTCTACATATTCCAAATTGTTCCCATTTAGGTTTATGTTCTTTTTTGTGCTATTTGTTATAATTTTTGTTTTGCTTTCATTTATTAGGAGGCCTACTTTCTCACTCTCGTCTTTAAGACTACAGATCATTCTTTCCAAACTTTTGCTGGTTTCGGAGAAAATAGCTATATCGTCGGCGAATCTTAGGTGGCTTAAACGACGTCCTGCTACCATGATACCCTCTCTTTGCCAGTTTAATCTTTCAAAAATACTCTGAAGGACGGCTATGAAAAGTTTTGGAGACAGGGGGTCGCCCTGTCTCACTCCTCTTAGAATTGGAATTTCTGGTCCTCGTTGTTCCAATTTTACTGTACTAGTAATACCTCGATAGATATTTTGCAAAATGCTTATGTAAGTTTCGTGGATGTGATGTTTCTTTAGTGCCATCCATATGGAGCCATGCGATATGGTATCAAAAGCTTTCGAGTAATCTATAAATGCTATGTATAGTGACTTGCCAAACTCTTTATACTTTTCTATTATCTGTTCCACTGTATGTATATGGTCCGTTGTGCAGAATCCGGAACGAAAGCCTGCTTGTTCAATTGGTTGGCAACAGTCTATTTTTCCACTAATTCTGTTTAATATGATTGACGAAAATAGCCTGTAAATGCTGGGAAGGAGGCTGATTGGCCGATAGTTTCCAATGTTTTTTGGGTCTCCTTTTTTATAAATTAAAATGATGTCAGATTTCTTCCACTGATCTGGTATTTGGCCTGTGTCGAGAATTTTGTTAAATAGGCAAGTTAGAGGGCGGGCTAGAGTAAGAATGCCAGTTTTTAAAGCATCATTTTGTATAGTATCAGGTCCCGGCGCTTTGCCTGATTTCATCCGCTTTATATGACTGATAATCTCAACTTCCTCTATTCTTGTTACTTCATCCATATTGTTTCCGACCTCAGATTCTATACAGTTTGAACTAAGTTCATTTTTTCTTATTTTATTATCAAATAAATCTCTGTAGAATGTTGTGGCTCTACTAATTATATCTTGCCTGCTATCTGTTTTGCCCGTTTGGGCATTAAGGTTTTGAATCCAAGTTTTTTGTGTGTTAAGTTCTTTGAAAGCCCTTTTTGTACTTCTGTAGCATGTCAAGTTCTTTTCTATTGTTTCATTTCTGAAGTTTCGGTAATCTTTCTTTATGGCCTTATTAGTTGTTTTAAATAATTGACTTAGTTTCTCTTTCATTTCTTTAGTTTTGTTTTTTGTTTTTAAAAGTTGTGACCGTTCAGTAATAAGCTCCACAGTACTGCTGCTAAGGATTTTGTTAACTTTTACTTTGTTTTCTTCGCTAGCTCTAGATGAACTTCTTTTTATTATTGACTCTAATTCATTATAGAATGTTTGAATATTGTTGTTTTTATAAACTGTTTCTATTTCTTGCATGTTTTTTTCTAAGTTCGTCTTGAATGTTTTAATGTCATTTACATTTTTAAAATTCGATGTATTTACTGACTTAAACGATGTCCTGCTTCTTTTGGCTTTTTGGAATACATAAAAAGCACGTACCAAACGATGGTCGGAGGGAAATTTTATACTGTGTAGTACTTCCACATTGTTTACGTTTTTAGGTCGGTTAGATAGAACATAATCTATTTCAGTCTTAGTATGTTGGTCAGGGGAGAGCCAAGTCCATTTCCGGTTGTCTTTCTTTTTGAAAAAGGTGTTCATAATTGATAATTTGTGTTCGTAGGCATATTGTATTAGTTTTTCTCCTCTCTCATTTCTGGTACCATATCCAAATTTTCCCATGATCAGATTCTCCTCTGCCTTTGGCTGACCCACTCTAGCGTTAAAGTCACCAATAACTAATAAATTATTACTGGCTTGCTTATGTGCCTCTTGTAAAGTTTTGTAGAAATTATTGTTATCTTCCTCACTAGCATTTTCTGTAGGAGCGTATATTTGTATGATTGAGAGAGTTTCTTTGTCGTATTTCATTTTCAGTAAGCAAACTCTTTCCGATAAACCAATGAAATGTGTTATTTTGCTTTTATGTTCTTTTTTAATCAAGAATCCCACTCCATATAAGCCAGGCGTTTCTCCTTTGTAGCACAGTATGAAGTTATCATCTTCTTCTATATTACACCCCATCCTTCTGACCTCTGATAGGCCCAAAATATCTATTTCTATGTTTTCTATCGAGTGAAGCAGTTCTATATACTTTTCCGGCGACGACAAAGTTTTCACATTATATGTACCAATTTTTAGAAGTTGTTTATCGTTTTGATGTGTTGGAGGGTTTTGGTCTAATTCCCCACGGGGACCAGCCGGATTGGGGAATTTTGTTTTTATTTCTTGCTTTGATTTTGATGTTGGTTGGTTCCACTGCCCTTTTGAACTTAGTTTTTTGAAGTTTCTGCCCGAGAATTGTTTCTGCCTCTCATTGCTTCGAAAGGGTTACATTTGGTGATTTTAGCAGCCTGCTTTATGTTTATTTCCTCATGAGCATTCCTAATGTTGGTTTGAGGTGTAGATGGTGGAGAGGATGGGAGTCTTTTCCTCTTTTCTGGCTCTGATTTGTTTTGTATTATAAGCTTACCGTGTTTTATGACTGCATATTTACCAGACTCTCTTGCTTCTATTAGTTTTGGGATGAGTGCTTTCCTATTTTCCAATTCTTCTTTTGGAAGGTCTTCAGTGATATATATTCCTTCTGGAAATCTTTTTTTGTTTTTGAGAAGTTCGTTCCTGCGCCACGAGAGAGTGAAACTGATCTTGATAGGCCTAGTTTTATTGCCAGTTTTTTGTCCGATTCTGTAGATGTTATTTATTTCCCATTTATCCCATTCATGAGTCTGCCCTTCATTCGCTTTGTTGAGAACTTCCAGTACTCTATTCATAAGTTCTGTGTTGCTGTTTTCCCTTTCCTGGACTCCATGCATAATCAAATTTTTCTTTCTCATTTTAAGATCAAACAGTTGTACCTTAGACCGTAATGTCTGAACCTCATCTTTCAATGCCTCATTTTCCAATCTTATGGGTACCAAATGCTCTTCCAATGATTTATTAATGGTTTCGGCTATGATCTGTGTTTGCCTTTGTCCTTGCTTTTCCATTTTATCCTTCATTTCCTCATTCATTTCCTCCATTTTCTCCTTCATCTTGGACCACAGTAATTTCATTTGCGCATCCATTCTCAAGTTTGAACAATTTAAACCAAATGGTAGATTTTTATGGCAACAATGGTTCTCCTGACAGTTAAAAAGTCTTGTAGCCAGGTCAAGCTTAGATTTTGATCGCTGGATAACTTTTATAATTTCATTAATTTCCAACTCTGATTGTTTTTCAAAAGTCTTGTAGTCATGCCATATGGTAACTAAACGCAACTGAAGAAACACAAAAGTAAAAGTTGTTGAGGGTATATAAAAAAACTTTTTACTTGTGTATTGTCAAAATGTTATTTGTTTTCACTTATTTCTGTAGTTCTTCGATGTTTTGAGTATAAATAACACTGACACAGCTTTAACAGATCTTGATCCACAGTTTATTGCTTGTTTTGTATCTAATTGCACACTTTTGCACCAAATATTAGGTAAATATTACGAGCACAGTTTTGACACAATGAGAGTTTTGACAGAGATTCCCTTTCGTTCAAAGCACATACTCTACACTAAATCCAAATATTGTGGTGTTGTTCAAATGAGTTTACAAGAATGATGCACTCCTTATTGTGTTTTAAAGTTTGTGAGCATGGATGTTACTGTGTATGTAGGTTTTAGGTTCTAGGTTTACACGGGCTGGTTTCCGCAACTCGACGTCAATTTTGCGCCTATTTTGCGTGAGGGGTTGTGGTATGTCTAGCAGACTCTTCACGTGGCCGACGACTTCCTGGAGCGACCTCGGTGTACTGAAGTGTTTAGCCCTGTATCTGGCCAGTTCCGGGCATTCCATAAGAATGTGACTGGCAGTTTACTGTGTATGTAACTCTTTCACGCTCTTAGGACTTTATTGCTGGAATAAATGTCTATAGGATCCAGGCATTCATGCAGGCGCACTTTGCAATAAATAATACCTAGGTTTTGTGATATTATATATAAATAAATACCTTGTCTTCCACTCAAATAACATTTTGCAATGTTTATATAACGAAACTAGTAAACGGTTGTTTTATTAACCACAGCCATAAAATAATATCTATAACTTATTTCTTTGAGACAAAGGACAATATTGATTGCCTTGAGTATCTGTTATTCATGGTGATTTATGTATTTCATTGTGTAATAGAATTGTAGCGATATCTATATCGATACTCTCGATGATGCGCCTCTTCACGCTCTATTTGAAGAACAAGGGGTTGTAAGAGGAGGAACACACGTGCGCGGCTAGCCCATTTCTAGTTTTTATCGTTTGACAGAGAAACATTCTTTCTAATTGCTCAGATCTGGCGAAAATAATGTCCTGTGTAGTCAGGCACAACAGGCACTCGTTTTTCGGGATCAAAAAAGGTGGAAAAAAAGCTGTAAATAATTTGTCGCCATCGCGGAAAATAAGTCGCGAGATCTACGAATAACAATTATTCTATTGTGATTCCGCGAGATGAAAATCCGTACAGTGAAAAATTACCATGTGGACTGTACTTATCGAAACTATTTAACCTATTCGAAAATTCTTGGATTTTTCACTCCATTGATTTTAAGATGTTGATACTACTTATGGTTGCGCTTTTTTTGTGTGTTTGATAGCGATAACAATATGAGCCTTTTAACCGATAAGTCGGTACGTACTTGTAGTTTATAAATAACACATTTCAATTACTCGTAGAAGAATATACACAAACATTTCTATGGGCTTGGAATCTTTCCCAACTAAAGCACTCTCAGGTAGAGGGGCGCTCGAGAGCGGTGGAGGTGCGGACGTGGTCTTCAGCTCCTTAGGGAGATCCGGGCAGTAGCTCATCTGGCTCCTCCAAGGAGAGGCTATAATTTACGGGGCGCTCCTTGCCGAGTCGAAGTGAATAATCGTGTCATGCTCCGCAGCAGAACCACTTTGACTACGTTATGTACAAGTTACAGGATAAAATGTAGATAATGTCTATATTTTTGTAGCTTAATATCAAAAATTGTATATTGTTAGTTTCTTGGGAAATATCAATTCAAAGTGGTCATGCTACAGAGCATACTCTCCAGCAGGACCACTTTAAAATAGCGGTTATTTCACGCTGATTGTGCACAGGTCATAATATAAACAAATGTATATTTATTGTATATCAAGATAACATCTACAATTTTAGATAAATACTTACTGATTTTTAGTAACATGTAAATATTTTATCGGAAAGCGCCTGCTATGAATTTGTTAGCAAATAACAAGATTAATACGATATATAAATTATTGTATATCAAGATAACAACATCTGCAATTAATTTAATATTATTAATTAAATTTATTTCTATAATGCACACAAATCGTGGTGGGTCTGGACGTGGACACTCACTCGCTCGAGACCATGGTGCGAGCCATGATTTCCAGCGGGAGTAAGTGGGACTCCGCCGCTTCTTTCTGCGGGCAGGTCATGCTCGTGAAAGAGGCGGCGGGGTGGGAACGAGAACTCTTCCATCCGAGTTCCGCGTGTCTTCGCCGAGGCCTATCGGTCTCTGTGACCGGGGGCCTGAGGACGCTGAGGACTAAGTGAGCCTGTGCTTTGACACTGATCACGAATATATAAAAAAAACTCAATATTATGCATGTTCATAAGGTCGAAATTTGCTTGCACCCATTTTTTGTAATCTAGATGCTATAACCATTAAAAAAAAATAGGTGCAAGCAATTCTCGACCTTATGAACATGCATTATATTTATTTAATTTTTACATATTCGTGATCAGTGATCTATAAACGCCTAAAAGCACATTTTTAGAGAAGAGTCATTAGAGTCGAGATTTGATTGCACCTTATAAGTTGACGTAGACATTCCCTAAGAAAGAATTTTGAGAAATTCTACCCCCAAGGGGATCACATACGGGAAGCGGGAACAGGAACAAATTTTACGCGGGCGAAGCTGCGGGTATCAGCTAGTTTATATTTCGTAAAGAAATATATTAATCTCGCTATTTGCTAACAAATTCCCTCCGGAGCAGAACGTCATGAAAGCAAAATGTCATGAACATTCATAGCAGGCGCTTTCCGATAAAATATTTACACGTTACTAAAAATCAGTAAGTATTTATCTAAAATTGTGGATGTTATCTTGATATACCTACAATAAATATACATTTGTTTATATTATGACCTGTGCACAATCAGCGTGAAATAACCGCTATTTTAAAGTGGTCCTGCTGGAGAGTATGCTCTGTAGCATAACCACTTTGAATTGATATTTCCCAAGAAACTAACAATATACAATTTTTGATATTAAGCTACAAAAATATAGACATTATCTACATTTTATCCTGTAATTTGTACATTATGTAGTCAAAGTGGTTCTGCTGCGGAGTATGACACGAATAATCCTCTTGATATTCTTTGACCCGGCTATAAGGCGATGAGGAACACCACGGAGTTAGTGGGTAACCCGACTCTTTTGTAATTAAAAGCAGTCGAGTTTTTAAATTATCATTATACCTAACCGCAACAGTCCTGGCTTTCTATGTTACAATAAAAATACTGCTATTTATCTTCTTTTGTTCTTCCTTGTAATTATCCCAGCCGCGGGGAAGCTGGGACGGTGTGTAGGGCTCCCGATCCTACCCTCTAAACCCTGCTTTCTATGTTACAATAAAAATACTGCTATTTATCTTCTTTTGTTCTTCCTTGTAATTATCCCAGCCGCGGGGAAGCTAGGACGGTGTGTAGGGCTCCCGATCCTACCCTCTAAACCCTGCTGTGTTCCTCCTCACCCTATAGCCGGGCCGAAGTATATCCAAAGATTGTTCACGTCGGCCCGGCCGGGGGACCCTCGCACGTTCGGGGCTCTCCTCGGGGAGCAAGATGGGTGACTCCCCCGGAGCTCCCCGAGGAGCTGAAAAAAACCCAAGCCCGCATCGCAACGCCCTCGAGCGCCTCTCTGCAAACAGAGAGCCGGTCGAGCGTGCGGGCGCTGAAGGCATCTCCGGAACCACAATTTTATCAATAGCGTGATAACAAGTTACATAGTTATTATATTTCAATACTTTGGACATAACTCGTGAATGTATTTATTAATTTCTCGATTTATTTCGCTTTATCGATGGACATTATGCACAAAGAGACCACCGGAAACGTAAGGTGGGCGATGACAATAATATCCTAAGCCTTATCTACTCAAAAAAGAATTAGTAGCTTTTGTATTGGTGACAAAAGAGTTTGGTGATGCTGATTCCCTAGGGACTTAAGCTGGCTTTGTATCAAAGAGATTTTGTCAACATTTGTATTGTTGAATGTTAATGGAAAATGTTTCCAAGAATTTCGATGGATACACCACCTCATCATGCATCAAGGACCTTCACACGTTGGGAAGCTACAATAGTGTAACTTCCCAACAGTAATATATTATGACCTAGCCTGTTACCCGATTCCGGCTTGACATCGACTTCTGGGACACCCTGTATGTATTTTTTAAATCGGTTCATTGGTTTCGGAGCCTATTCAATGCGTATAAACAAACAATGAAATCTTTTCTCTTTATAATTTTAGTACCATTACCAACATAATATAATTGTTATCTTTTCTTTAATGCTACATAGGTATAAGATGACGTCACAATTATATATTGCTTACCAAATTATCATAAAGCAAATGTCTTTAGTAGATAACTAAAACTTGTTTATATTCGTCCTCATGTTAAAGTCTTTCCTCTTTTTGTATCCACCTGTACTAATATTATAAAGAGGAAAGGTGATTTTTTTGTTTGTTTGTTTGTAACGAATAGGCTCCGGAACTACTGCCCGTACAGTACTGGGCCGATTTGAAAAATCTATCACTGTTGGGAAGCTACACTCTTTGCGATGAACATAGGCTATATTTTATTCCCGTATTCCCATGGGAACGGGAACTACGCGGGTGAAACCGTGTGACGTCCGCTAGTATCTTATAATTGAAGTCTTTACTTTGAGATCGGATTTTAGCCCCTCTCTATAAAATAGAGTGCAGAGGGACTTATGTCGAGACTGTGAATCTGTCGCATTAAACTACGTCACTAGGTCACGTGGATCATCTGTTCAAATTTTGAAATAAAACAAAAATGACAACGTCAATCGGATTGAACTTTCACTTTCACAATAAACGTTTGAGAGAGGGGCAGTCGGGTGAGACAGTCTCACGGCTTCTTGTTAGTTTCACTACGTGTCCTCTACCAGTTAAGCAGGGCCTGATTTACCCATAAGCTAACTAAGCTGAAGCTTAGGGCGCCAGGACCGAGGGGGCGCCTGGCGTCGGGCTAGGCGCTGGGCTGTGAGTTACGGTTCTCCCACAATTTTTTTTTCAGTATCTTAAATTACATTACCTGGTGAAAATTTGATCACTAATGTTAACTAACATTAGCGAAAATTAATTTTGATCACAACGTTATAATATATTTTCATGTTAGGTAATGTTTATTAACTAATTTTAAACCAAATTCCATCTATGTTAGGAGTACACTAAATGTCTGTCAATTCTAAACAGATTGTAACAACTCCTAACAACATGTGTAACATTTTGTAACAACCAGTTTGGGAACACCATTATACTGAAGTAGGTACATAATAATATTTGGTAATTTAGTAAAAATAAAAAAAACGTGCGTTAAAATTAAATTCATGCGCCCCGGAACAAGAGTGTGAGACTGCACTGTTGAGGCAGTGAAATCGCGCATGGAGGGAGGAGTGGCTGGAAATACATCATGGCAGCCTCACCTACATTCGGTAGGTGGCACGGCAGCCTCACCTACCGAATGCCACAGATACTTACCGGCTTACTACCTTGTTTTGTTTTAAACACGAGTGCATCAGTAAGTATCTGCAACGCACACAGCATAAGTCAACACCCGAGTACTGGCACTGCGGTGACTGCAGCGATAATACGGCGCTACATGCACAGGCGGAGTGCTCAGCATTTGAACTGCAGCATCGTTGCGGGCCTGGGCGTAGATGTTCTCGCGCTGGAGACTATGGTCTTCAATGGGAGAAAATATGAAGCCGCTGAGTCTTTGTGAGCAAGTTGTGTTTGCGAAAGAAGCAGCGGGATAGGAAACTCCCTCCCAAGTTTCGTAGTCGACGGCACAGTCGTCGCACACTGCAATACGCTCAGGACTACCCGCCTCCATGACGACGAGTTGTCATCATGCCGGTCTTACAGAAGCAGATCAGGGCGATGGCGTGTCTCATCACCCATCAAAGAAATAGAATAGTACCCTGTTCCCATCCCGATACACCCGAATCCCCCCAAGAAATGAGATAAAACCGAAACCCACGGAAGGAATTGCGATGGCGGACAAAGTCTGTTTCGTAGCCCTTTAAACCTGCCGGCATTTTCGATCAGTTTAGTGCAAACTGCCGGAATGATCAGTAATGTCACATCGAGGACACCGCAAGTTTATAAATATTTATTTTACGACTGTTTGTTACTTTTCTTTCATTTCGTGACAGTCAAGAAAGTTTTTTCGAAAAAGAAATAGATGTCACAACTAGAAAAACAACAGATCTCTTGTTTTACGTCGAAATGTCCGGATGGTTAGTGCTTAACTACCGGGATCGAGCCGTTCCATTCAGCTTACACCAAGGTTTTAGCTTAGCTCTACCACCTTATTTGGTACCTTTCGTATTTCGTCTACCTTATTACTGACAGTTTAATTTACCCCGCCGAAAAACGAGAAGTGTTATAAGTTTGACCTATGGATCTGTGCATGTGTGTGGCATTGTAGGCTAGCAGCTCAACAGATAGGCCAATTTGTCGGTTTTCTATGCTCGAAAGCCGAAGCGCCGGGGATGGTTCACAGCTATAAATTTTGCAGATCATCAGCTCACTTCCTGAGCGATGAAGGGATTTCACTAAAATTCGGTGGTCCGATTTATCGGAAACTGGATGTACCTAGGTACTGTTAGGTAATTTGATGTTAATTTTACTCCACGGTAACCTGTTACTGGCTGATGCATCAAAAAGTCTGCGTGATACCCAACTCCTCAGTAAATTACAGGTTAGTTGCACCTGGGGGCGCTTATTCATAGCTAGCCTAGGGCGCGCGGAACCCTAAATCAGGCCCTGCAGTTAAGCATTGCTCAGAGACTAAGCAATTATTAATTCTCATGGATGTCATGTTGAACCCCTACGGCTTAAACCAGGTGGTGTCCTGCTATCTGCCTACGGCCAGGGGTCCTAGGTAAGCCCTCGGAAGCATAGTCCCAGGGCTCAAGACACAGACTTTCTCAATGTCGTTGTTGCTCTTGAGAGAAACCTGCATCCTACATTGCGCGAGACGACAAACACTTGTCCGGTTCTGACGCCCGCAGCTTCGCCAGCGTAAAATTAGTTACCGTTCCCGCTTCCTGTGGGAACTCATTCCCGGGATAAAAAGTAGCCTAAGTGTTATTCCAGACTATAATGTATATCTTTACCAAATTTCAGCCCGATCCGTTCCACCGTTTGAGCTTGAAAGAGTAACAAACATCCACACTCACAAACTTTCGCATTTATAAGATTAAATAAGATTTCCACAAATCAATCTACATACTTATCCAGTTTCCCACAGGAACTTGTTGACGTCATAAAAAGTAGTCGATATCCTTTCCCAAGCTGTATCTGTGAACAAATTTGATCAAAATAGGGTCAGTGATTCCGGCGTGACAGTGACAGCGTTACTTTCGCATTTAGTATAGTTTCATTCACAGTACCTAATCGCCACGAACCCAGCAACTAAACCAACATTAGAATCAATTTCGTAAATTACTCGACATAGTTTCGTTACGCTTACATTAATTACTTTGCTGAACGTGAGGAAATACCTCATTTAGTATTATCCTGTTTTGCAGCAGAGCTGTGCAGACTTGAATGGCATGCAGAATTAGTCAAAAATTTCATATTACTTAGTAATTTAGGAAGAGAGTACAAGCATTTGTACAATCATACAAAATGTCGCCCGCGTCTCCGTCATTCCGTTCCCGTTGTGTCGAAATAAAGACCTTTACCATACTATACTATACTATCTTCACGCCAAATCCCTTGCGGGGTAGGCAAAAAGAACCGAGCGCCACACGGCACGGTCCATACACACCTCACTTGCTTCTTTCTTCAGACCTGTACCAAATTTCATATTAACAATATTAACAATTCACATATTTGTTAATTCACATTAACAATAGTCGATAAAATCGATAATCTTCTGAGAAAAGGCCAGGTCAAGAGTACCCTTAACCGAAGAGCATGTGTGAAGACACTTATGAAAGTTGAAGAAGCGAAAGTTGTTTGCCAGGATCGCAGCAAGTGGAAAGTCATAGTCTCTGCCTACTCCGTTGGGAGACAGGCGTGATGTTATGTATGTGTATGTATGTATAGTCCAATCCTGCCCGATCTGGCAATAATGTAAACATGTCATGTTTTGACAATCGTTGTCTAAGACAGATAAGTAGAAAAATATAGTATGACAAATCATTGAATTTTTTTACTATCCTAAGTAGATATTTTAAATGAAAATAAACTATCATAAAGAAGTTATTTGGTGTCGAAATGATTGTAAGAACACTGAATGACTCCTGGATACTGGAATATAATCAGGGTGAATACTCAATTGCAAGTAACTATGGATATATAGGATCAAATGTGTTTGTTTACATTTTTACGCAAAGCTATTGAAATACAGTATACCAAATTTCAGCCAGATCTGTTCAGCAGTTAGACTGAAAACGTATCAAATGTCCAGACATTTCTACACATCTACGCTCCCAAACTTTCGCATTACTATTGGTTAACTGTACCCCGTCTTCACTAGTGACATATTATGAAACCTTAGCACTCTTTTATAACATCTATACTGGATGTAACAAAATTACCTCTCCAAATTTCATGAGATGACTTGGCATCGGAAATCAAATACAAATATTTAATAAAAAAGGGGGGTAAATTTTTTCATTATTTTTTTTATTTTTTTGTCGCACATTAAGAATTCATTTTTTACCGCGGCAATTCGAGGTAACATGGTCGCCGTGGCAAAACAAACACAGAACCCCCGTCTGGCTGTCGTTGTCGCTTTCTACTGCCGCTCAGTAGCGATAGAAAGGGTGAAAATGAAAATTTATAGGACCTTTAAAACGGCTTTACGGTTAAAGTATTCATGTGACTTTTTTTTCTTCATTTTTGTAATGTTTCTTGACTGATGCCACGTCACGTGACGAAATTTGGAGAGGTAATTTTGTTACACCCAGTATAACAAACCTGTAACAAACAATAAATAAACAAATAAATTACCATTTTAACTCACAACTTGTCCATATTTACAAATATGTATGCAAATCTGCCAAATTCTACTTAGCCTCTTCATAGACTCAATATTTGAAACCCCTATTTTCTTTAAAAGTAATTCTTAGGTAGGTACACCATTTTATTTGTATGTCTTATTAGAACTTCGAAACGACTGAACCGATTTAGGAATTTGACCTTTTATATAAATTAACATGATTCTGAAATATCAAAACTTATGTCATAAGTTCATAACTCATTAAAATATTTGTTTCCGTTTCCAGGTCCCCGCTGGGCGTCATGGAACCTGGGCATATTTCTATGCATCAGGTGCGCTGGCATACACCGTAACCTGGGCGTCCACATCTCTAAGGTGAAGAGCGTTAACCTGGACTCTTGGACGCCTGAACAAGTTGTAAGTAGAAAATAGTTTGATTTTTAGTTGCGAACTGGCAGACAATGTATTTTCCGAAACTTGATTACGGGTAAGTCTTTCAGGAACTCGCTCAAACAAATAATTAAATCTGTTCAGGCTGGAGCAGTTAAAATACATAGAGACATTCAGTAGAGTAAAGTAATTTCCTACAAGCAAAGATAATAATATAATAGTACTACATAGAGATCAGCAACTCTCTACCTCCCGTTGAAACAGTTTCGAGTTTCGCACAACGAATTGACTAATATTATAAAGAGGAAAGATTTGTTTTTTTGTTTGTAACGAATAGGCTCCGGAACTACAGGACCGATTTAAAAAATTCTTTCACTGTTGGGAAGCTACACTCTTTGCGGTGAACATAGGCTATATTTTATTCCCGTATTCCACGGGAACGGGAACTACGCGGGTGAAACCGCGTGAAGTCCGCTTGTAGATGGTTCGTATGCTCAGTTCTTAATCTGTTTTTATCATGTTTCAGGTGTCTCTACAACAAATGGGCAATTCTCGTGCCCGTGCGGTATATGAGGCCAACTTGCCAGACTCCTTCAGAAGGCCTCAGAACGATTCCTCGCTAGAAGCCTTCATCAGAGCGAAGTATGAACAAAAGAAGTACATCGCTAAGGAGTGGGTGCAACCACCTGCGCCTAAAGTCAATTGGTACGTATCTATACTATTAAAGCTGAAGGTTTGTTTGTTTGAACGCTAGGATCTCAGGAACTACTGGTCGGATTTAAAAATAGTCGTTTTCGATACAAGTGTGGGATTTCTGTTATTACAACGAGTTATGACAGGTGTTGACCCGAGCCGAAGGCGAGGGTAGACAGTCGGAACGAGTTTAAATAACAGTCCCACACGTTGTATTGAACAACTATTATTAATACAGTTGCGAAAAAATTAAGCAATTTACTAAAATAATAAAAACACAATAAACCTGAATATCCAAAATGGCGCCAACCGTAAAAGAATATATACCTTGACTAGCTGACCCGCGCAACTTCGTTTGCGTAAGAGAGAAAGAGAAATAGAAAGATTCCCCGTCGCGACTATTCTTATCATGGTTTCCGATCGCGTGTTTTCCCGTTGCATTATTTTGGCTCAAATTATGGTCACGCCTTTATCCCCGAAGGGGTATACAGAGGCATATTATATGCCCACATTTCACCTTTGTATAATTTGTCCCACGTAAACTAATAGGTGGTGGTGAGCCGTATTGCCGAACACACACACACACAAATTACATTTCCATTAAAATGGTTATTGAAAGCGAACATAATCTGAAGATTGAGGAGCCAAATTAAACTCTTCGTAACTTCTTGAATTCCAGTACGATAGGACGGAGATCGTTAGTAGGTAGTTACCCTACGTATTAAGTACGTAATGCCTAGGTACTAAATGTTAAAAAAAAAGGAAATCGATAACATATTATCAGTTTCGTGAAGAGATTCAAATAACTCCTTTATCCAGATGTTTAGATTGAGGAGCCACTTTGACATAAATCTAACTTTTTATGCCTTGCCTTATATTTGCCTACAAATTCCAAAAATTGTTCTGATTTTTTTTATGATTGTCTACTAAATAAGGACTTCATTTAAACTTAATTTAAAAAGTGAGGTGGCTCCTCAATTCTTACGGACACTACTAATACTACTGGCAAATAGTAGTGTCAAGGGAAAAGTACATTAAATAACCCTTAGCACTACCGCTACTTGACTGTAGTAATTGTTGTCATAGTTGCAACAGAAATATATCATCTGAATTTTACAGCTCTCTAGCTATCACGGTTCCTGAGATACAGCCTCATGACGTACAGATAGACGGACAGCGAAGTCTCGTGAATAGGGTACCTAGGAACCCAGACTGACGTGAGGGATTCACGCACGCCCCAAAGAAGCGGAATAACACCCAGGCCGTAATGGTAGCCGAAGGTCTGTTAGGAGTCCAGGGGTATCCTTCCGAGGATTTATTTGGGGCTCCCAATCGTAGGCTATTAGGTAGGATACTTGTGGCTTTTGGTCGGTAGGAGTCGTATAGCATGTATGTAGGATTTTCGGGGCACGAACTCTAAAAATCGTTTCTTCATGCGCACCTACGCCATTATTAACTTCAAGGTTCTAGATCGATCAGTAAGTCCGTTTTTGTTTTTATATAATTCTATCAAATCAGCATGTACGCTCCTGGACGTAGGCCTCTCCTAATTTACGTCCTGCGTCTTCCGCATCCAGCCTGCGACCTTTTCGTCCTCGGTCCATCTGTCGGGTAGACCGAGTCGCGGTGGCGGCCGCGTTTCCTTCCCACGTTTTCTGTTTTTATATGTATAGATATAATTTTGAATAACTAAATCAAAATACGTGTTACTTTGAGCGAAGTAAATCTATATCGGTATTTGTAAAAAAAGATGATTTCTAGATTTTCTAGTGTAAACCCCCTCGACTTTATCCCCCATTATTCGTAGCCTAAAGGGGACGAACGAAAAGTCACAAAAATAATATTTAATCAGTTTCCGATCGTCCCATTCCTAATTCAAGAAGCTGCAGGCTTTGTCCTCTTACTGTTTTTGTGCTAATACATAATACTTTGTTTAGAAAATGCTAATACAGTTTCTCCTATTGTGACCAGACATTTACTGTAGATTTCATCTGCTAATTGTTCATCTAATGCCTCTGATTGTTTGTATTCATCTAATTGGCTATCCCTGTACAAAATAAGTATAAATAATAAGTAAGCGAAGATGGTAATACCTTCCTACTCTTTGTTATTCGGATGAACCGTGTACAGTACACCTTACCTTGTACTTATTCATTCATAATTCCTAGCCAGCTATGTTCAGGTTTTCATCTCACAAATGTATTTTGACATACAAAATAATATGAAGGCAATTTCGCTTATTGAAATAAATATACGCATAAATAAAATACACAGTTTTAGTAAAATTACATAATACAATTTGAAATGTTTTGACGTTTATCAAAAATAAGACCAATTTTTTTATTGAAAATTCACCTGTCATGTGTCAAAATAAAAGTTTAAAAAGTACCGACTAAGGAGAATCAATATCAACTATGAGGCAAATGCCCCCAATTTTTTTTCTAACCCATTTAAAACATGTTAAATGATAAATTTCAATAAAATAAAATACACGTCTCCCATCAATTCGGTTAAAGATGTTTTATGCCAAATTTGAAGAAGATCGGACCAAGGAATCACGTAGTCCCATACAAACTTTGCAACCCTTGTTTACCCCCTTAGGAGTCGAATTTTCAAAAATCCCTTCTTATTGCTCGCCTACGTCACTTAAGGAGCATTTGTGCAAAATTTCATGCTTTTAGACCCAGCGGTTTAGGCTGTGCGTTGATCGTCAGTCAGTCAGTTCTTGTTTTTATATATATAGATAAGCAGAGACTATGGCGAGAAATGGCAGTGCACTTCACACAGCCAACGTTTTTTATATTTATAAATTTAATTTGGCCGATACTTATATTAATTTATGCTTAAATTTTAATTAAAATTACTTTTAATCTGATATTGAAACAAGTTAGTATCGTTTTTTAGAAATATTTGCATGAATCACTGACATTATTTTGACAATTGGGAAAGAAAACGCACGAGTGCGGGAATGGTAAAGAAAAAGCACGAGTGTGTAATAGCCCACATCCCGAACGCTAAACGTCTCTGTAATACGCCACTTTTTGAGCAACTGTATTAAAAAATCTTTTACAATCCGGTAGTTTATTTATTCAGGAAGTTTTTAGGCTATATAACATCACGGTAAGATAAATAAGAGCGGAGCAGTAAAGAAGAATGTTTAAAAAACTGAAATATTAATTCTTTTTGAGAGGTGTACACGCGACGGGAAACATGATGCACATAAAGTTGCACAAGTCATCTAGTAAATCATACATACCCAAGAGCACGAAGAGGAAGGCGAGTAACTTAGGCTTAACGACAACCAGGAATCTGGCAACCGGGACCAAGAGCTATAAATAATAGTCCATTGCAACATCAACTATGCTGTATTTATTTGACCTTGAGACAAAACATAAACAAAGAAATCAATAGTTGTCAAGTAAAATAAGACTAAGGTGCAGCGCAGACGACAGACTTTCGGTGACGCACACACACAGTCCACACGTGCACAGTCTGTGAAAAATCTGCGAGGGCCAATGCGCAACAAGCGGTATCTTTGTGCACCGCAGATCCAATCACAAAAAAGGCTGTCGTCTGCTTCGCTTCTACGTAGGAATCTTAGACATGCCGTCTATATTTACTTTAGTGTGAAAAATAATAAAAATGTAAAAGAGTAATAAGATGTTGTTTACATTTTGTCTCACGGCGAAGTAAATACGGATCGTATGCTATGAAGATTTGGTATCAAGTGAATGCAACACATAGTGCAAACTTCGACGTGAGTGCAAACCGTCTGCCGCGCGCCTTGCTTCCCTCTCATCTTTGTGTTCATACGTGAACCAATCGCGCCTAAAGGAATTATAACATTCCAACTCTATAATAATATATCTTGTATAATACTTTACAGGGACAAAGAGATTGATGAAGAAATAGAAAAGCAGAAAAGAAAAAAGAAATCCACCAGTTCTGGGCTAGGACCTCTGCCTGCCCCCACTGCGAGTGATAAGAAATATAATGTAAGTATTTAGTACTATCTGATACCCTCTGCGTGGAATTATTTTCCCGTTCCCACTTTCTATGGAAACATAATTCTGGGATGGGAAAAGTACTACTCGACCAAGCGTTCTAGACCAACGCGTGAAATGAGCCCTTACCGCCTGCACCTACATCAGGTACATACAGGACCACGCTCATGTATCTGTTTTCGAAAATTTAGTTCAGGACAAAAAAACCCCGATCGGTTATAGACATTTTTCGTCACATTTGAATTATCAATCGGTCGAGTAGTAAGCATTAAATGTCTATTTAAAATCTTTACTAATATTATATGTATAGGGTGTAGTGGGGCCCTACCAACACCATCGGGCCCAAGTCAACCTCACGTGCAAGCTCGTGCACCTGCTGAACAACGGACGAGGCTCTGACGGCGGCGGTCCATTTCAACACGGCGATGGGCTCACCACCTGTCACGTGGGACCGAATTGTACACGGTGAAATGTGGGCCGGTATAGGCCTCTGCCTACCCCTTCGGGGATAAAGGCGTGAATATATGTATGTATGTATGTACTAATATTATAAACGCATAAGTTGATATGTATGGATGTTTTTTACTCTTTAATACTCTAACGGCTGAACTAATCTAACTAAAATTATGAATAGGCATAGATTATAGTTTGGGATAACAAAGAGGCTACCTTTTATCTCCGTAATAACATTCTAAGTAAGGTGAAAAATTAACGAAAATTTCATAACAACATATTTATTACAGAAATCGGACGTCATACCCAATCTGCCGAAACCTAAGTCCTCAGTAAGTCCAAAACTGGGCAGATCCACGCCACCCACTAGTCAAGCAGAAACTAGCAAACCGTCTAATGGTGCTGCCGACCTTTTAGGCTTAGATACCGGAAAACCCGACCCGAAACCAGCCAACGACGATATATTTTCAAGCTTTTTCTCAGCACCACAGGAAAAACTACCCGAAAGTAAACCCGAAGACCTAAAACAAGATTTAAAGACTGAGGAAGAGAATTTCTTCAAACAGGCTGCTCCAACGGAAAAAGAAAAATCTAAACTAACCAAAGACAGTATATTAGCGTTATACAGTCAAAAGCCATCAACTAATTTAGTAAATCAATTTAATCCTGCACAACCCATTCAGCAAGCACAACCTGCGTCCTATCACCCATTCGGCAATGTATACCAACCACAGAACTTTAGCTCTAATACAAACTTTGCCCAAAATGGAATGCAGCAAATGAACCAATTCCAGCAACTGAATCAATTCCAGCAACCGTTTCCTAACCAGGTTGCACAACCAATGCAAAGTCAGCAACCATTCCAGAATACTCAGTTCTTTAATCAACCACAACCGCCATTGTCACAACAGTTTAATAGTTTGAACTTAGGCCAGAGCTTTCCAAATGCGTTTACGCAGAATTCTAATGTTACCAGCAACACGACATGGCAGTAAATGTTGCTAGCAATAAATATTGGTTGTATTGTAGTAGATTTTTTTATTCAACAAATGTATTTGAGAATGCTTGTATTGTGAGGGTATTCAGATATTTTTACATGAAGTTAGATAAGAGGACATTTTGAAATCTAGTGAGATTATCTTATTATTTACTCCTGAAAAGATTTAAGTCCCTCATTTCCTATTCTATTGTAAGATATGCCATCTTCTATTTCATACACCCCATCACAATGAAAAAAAAACCAACTTCAATAAAAAATATCTGTAAATATACAATGCATTACATACAGGCAAAATACATTTAAACCGAACTAGATTGAGCATCGATTCGCTCGCTTTTAAGCAATTTGTTCCTATAAACGCTCAGATTATACTCGTACAATACCATGCTTGTTAGATCATTATTTTCGTAGCGTATGGAATGAGAGCAATCTTCAGTGCATTTTAGGGCTTTTCATTTAGAACTAATCTCTTCTAAAGTGCTATATTAAGAATATTTCTTCGACTTTTCTTCTTTTAATAGAACTATATTCAGTATTTACATATTACGACACAGTTATTTTTATATGTACTGCAATTGTCACTCTACATTCCTACTCTTAGCATTATTTCATTTGACTTTCTAACCAATCAAATCAAAGAACTGTCTATTATGTGACTAAAATCACGCTTTTTTTGGTTGAAAAGTCTTTCGAGTCATATCTATAGCGCCATAATATGGATTACAAGTTGGTTGGACTGAAGTACTTATGTATAAAAGAGGTTTCGGTTTATTCTTGCTGTATATTTTTTGTCTAATAGTTATTATATTATAATTATTTCAGTATTTGTATGTATCAAATTCGTGTATTCTTTCATTTTTTAGGCTGTCAACCCATAAAGTAATTAATGTAATGAATAAATATGTTTATATTAATTATGCCATCTTTATCATCGGATCTTTTCTAGTAAAATATGTGGGTAGTTGACAAAATGTAGGGCAATTTGAATGAAAATCAGAAATGAGTTTTTTAGCACAAAAGATACATTTTGTGTACTCCTATTTCTAATATGAAGTGAATAACTAGCACAACTAATTTAAAAAATATTACTATGGTCTTTAATAAGGCTCTGCTCTGAATAGTGATATTTAAGGCGCGGTCCAATCTATTTACATTCGTAACTAGCTTATCGAGTTTATCTTTTTCTCATTAATGAATTAATTAGCGATAAAGGTAACGTTAATAAATGTCTTTAGTAATACCTTTTCAATATTTTTTTATACTTTTAAAATTTGAACTGTCATGATAAAATGGCTTTGCTGATTTTGATATACATTAGAGTCAGAAAGTGCAAGAACTATTGAATTGAAGTCTATTCCGCGCAATGTAAAGATTCCGTTTCCAATTTATTGTATCGTGACCGCGCCATAATAATTTTGTTATGTTGGTATACTGGTATAACTGAACACCACAGACTACTGAAAGAATATTTGTCAAAAAAATACCACAATGGACTTGAAAATCGTACCGGTTTATAATTTTTTATCCATAGAAATACTGTCAATGAATACGCATTAATTGTTTTAAGTTCTTACCAAACGATATATCTGAATATTCTGAAGGTCCAGCAGGATTTATATAGTTTAGGAATAATACATAAAGGGGAATAAAATTAACTAAAACTACAGTACT
This sequence comes from Miltochrista miniata, assembly GCA_933228765.1. Lineage (NCBI taxonomy): Eukaryota > Metazoa > Arthropoda > Insecta > Lepidoptera > Erebidae > Miltochrista > Miltochrista miniata. Next base: position 14,894,652 of record OW121769.1, read on the forward strand.
ACCGAATAAAGTTCGTGAATCAATATCGGAAACAATTGTACCGCTCTTGTAATTTCAACTTTATAACAATGTAATAAATGTCATTATCATTTCTAAGAACAGATAAGCAGATCACCCCTAGAGCAACGCGACCAGTACAAGGAGAGTAGACATAGCATGTTTGCTCTATACATATCTGTCTGTCAACTTTCAAAAGCAATCGGCTGTCACTATAGAACTTGCAAAAAATAATTAAAACAATACACTTAATTCTTATGATATACTAGCTGACCCGCGCAACTTCGTTTACGTGATAAATGAGGAACCGCTCGACCGATTTTAAGCAAACTTCACATAAACCATCTACTAAATAGCCCGAACAAAGCCTTAAAATTTGGCTTGGATAGGTGAGCCCGTTCTTGAGTTATAAAATTACAACGAAAAGTGGCATTGATTTTTATATATATAGATTTGTGTGTATAAGCTCAATCGTTAGGTTAGGAGTACAACTTGGCAAAAAAGAGAAGAAAATAATGGAGGAGCCCCGGTGCTGTTCATATAGCAACCCGTTAAAAGAACCACCAGTCAGCATCCAGTTGTCAACAACAGTCAATAAAACCCACCAATCAAATTGTATAACGTCATTGACTGACAGACATATGACGTTATTGGCAGCTTTTTGACAATGTAGCCAGCTTGCAAAATATTAGTACCATTTTCTAGACTTTTTTGCCAAGCTGTACGCTTTGACAGAGGGGAACGCCTCAGTATGCCGCCTCCCCTCCCGATAAAATAGGTCGTGTTGCTCTATGGGTTAGCCGATGCACAAACTTTATCTAAAGTCGAATGTTTAATTAGACGAAGTTGGGTGACAGCAGATATTGTCACTTCGCCATACAAAATAAGAAACATTGTATGAAGAAGTGACATTAGCTGCTGTCACCTGACTTCGTTTAATTAAAAATTCGACTGTAATGCTACTGTAATATCGTGTGCATAGAACTTAAAATAATAATTATATAAAAAAAATAGTAGGTATTAAAAATTTTATTTACTTTCTTTAAATTTCAATTAGTACTTATACAATTTTATTTATATTTGTGTGTTCGAAAAATGTACACAATAATTTTGCACTTTAATTCTATAAATGTTTATTATATGCACAGAAACAATACTTAATTCGTGCTTTGTGTAACATTTTTAATTCGCTCTAATTTTAAGTAGCTTATTTTTTCAGACGTTCCCATTTAAATAATGCTAATATATTTTTTAAACGAAGTATTTTTATTTTATTTTTTGTAATAATACGAAGTACGTAAATGTAATGACAACCTTTCGGAACGTTTGTAATTTAACAAAATTAATTGTAAAATTTGTATTTCATGAACAGTTGCTATCATAGCAACTCAATTTTCATGTCATGCTTCTTAGTAAAATTTTGGGGCTCTAATACTATTTATCGACATATCTACTAGCTTGGCAAAATAGAGGAGAAAATGATGGAATCGCTACAATGCAGTTCATATGGCAATCCGTTAGAAAGAACCACCAATCAGTATCCAGTTGCCAATAAAGTAAACGTCAATAAAAACCACCAATAAAATTACTTCATTTATCAACTGACATTATGTGACGTTATTGTCAGCCTATTGACAATGTAGCCAGCGTGCAAAATATTTGTTCCGTTTCTTTTTTTGCCAATCTTTGAAGCTCCCGATCACAATGAATCAGGAGTAATAGCTGTGATTCTAGATTTTAGGCTAGAAACGCCTTTTCTAATAATATCTAAAGCTCCCTCCCCTCTTCTCTCCCGAATAATATCTAAAACTCTCCAAGGGTGTCGAAGCAAAGATTTGAATCGTTAGAAAAGCCCTACAAGTAATAAATGTAGTAAAATTTTTAACTTGTAGCTAAAATGAATAACATTGTTAAAATGAACCTAGTCTGAAGAAAGTTGCTTTTTTTACTATCACGATGATCCGTGCGTACTATTTTTGGTTTAGTCGATGATCGACTCACCTAATTTACGCCAAAATTTGGGGGGTATATGGCCTGGCTCGTTATTTTATTTCGTTGATTATGGCCTGTCTACAGATTTGAATCTTTGACACCCTTCCCTCATACACCCTTGCCTATCGCCTTGTCGTTGCTAGCACCCAGCCTAAACTGTGTATCGATACTAGCCCCTTTAGATTAACCACCATTTATGATATAATAATAAAACATATTTCTTGGTCGTAAAAGACTGATTTTGAGCATCATTAATTTTAAAACAGAGTCATATTAAACAGCAGTAATTTGTCAATTTATTGAAAAAAATAAAAGTATCTAATTTGACCCTTGCCATTATGAAAATAAGATCCAGTTTCATTATCTGTAAGCTTAAAAATTACAAACCATTTTATTCTTACGTTGTGTAAATGTGATGAAAAGAAAAAAAAATGCATAAAGGCCGCGACACTAGTAAAATTTCATCACTCGTTAAGTCGCGAACATTAATTTTACTCTCATAAACATGTGTATGTACAAAACAAATAATTATGTAATAAACATTTGAGTCACATTATGCCTTTTTCTTTTGGACAACTTATAAATCATTATAAATAAACACCTCAACAAAGTCTAGGGAACAAAATGACCCCAATTTTTTTTTTCGTGTAAATCTTGTTTTGCAAATAACTGGCAGCAAATAAATAAAAATAGAATAAAGTAGATTACAGAGTTGTTCGAAATTTAAAAATAAATTTAAATAAGTAATGATTTTCGAATACGGAGGGAAAACTTTTAAAAGTGTTTGATTGTGCAGTTTCTCTGAGGCAAAATAAAAATTATTTTCTTTGATTGTAAATAACGTTTATTATCAATAATACGTCTTATACGTATGGTTTGTGCATTTTTGTGACTGTAGTCATCATGTCACGTCGTCATTTAAGTCGCGAAAAGATGTTAAGAGCTGTTGGTATGCTGCAAGCTGGACGAACTCAACGCGACGTAGCGGATGCTGTCAACACCCAACCAAGCGTAATTTGCAGATTATGGGCACGCTACAGGTCTACAGGGGATGTTGCCGAACGTCACAGGGGACGAAATAGGGTTATACCCCGCGACAAGATCGTTTCTTGCAAAATTCCGCAAGGCGGCAACCCACGATTACTGCTCGTCAGTTGGTCGCAAGCCTCCAGTCTCAGCATCAAGTGGTTATTAGCGATCAAATTGTCAGGAGAAGACTACACGAAGCCAATCTTCATGCTCGCAGACCGCTTAGGGTTCCAGCTCTTCGACGTGGAAATCAAGGTCGTCGCTTATTGTGGGCTAACGCACATTTACAGTGGACCGACCATCAATGGGCACGGGTTCTGTTTTCCGACGAATCTCGCTTCGGTTTTCATCCTGATTCGAGAAGAGTGCGTATATGGCGAGTTCCTGGACGTCGGAGTCGTCTCCAGAATCCGCAAGAAGTTCATCCTTACCAAGGTGGAACAATCATGGTATGGGCTGGAATTCGCCTTGGTGGAAGGACCGACCTCGTTTGGATACGGGGCAATTTGAATGCAAACCAATACATTCAGGAGGTTATACACCCCATGGTAATCCCTCATCGACAGCAGTTCGGTCAAGATTTTATGTTCATGCAAGATAATGCACGGTCACACACCGCGAGGGTAGTGGTCAATGCGTTAAGCGAGCACAATATTACGACGTTGGAATGGCCTGCTCAGTCTGCCGACCTCAATCCCATAGAGCAAGCCTGGGATTTGCTTGGGAGAAGAGCTTTCAGTGATTCTTTGGAAAATCTGAACACTAAAGAACAACTTTTTTCACACCTTCGCAGTGGATGGAGCCATATTCCACAGACGATGATTGACAATCTCATACTAAGTATGCCACGCCGTTGTCGAGCTGTTGCTAATGCTTTAGGAGGTACAGATTATTAAAAACGTTTAAAGTACGGTTAATTACTGTATTTCTTACTACCTCGTTATTTTTGTGCCTAATCTAATCATAGAAGGTTGTAATACTCAATATTGGCACTATTCAATTCTTTCTTAAAAAAAAAATTGATATGAGAATGTTTTTATTAAAATTAAAAACGGTATAAAAATACCCTTCTATAGATATAAAACACTCACTATTACAAGAAAGGGTTTTTAAATAAAAACTAGAAATGTCCTTGTTCCCCAGACTTTGTTGATGTGTGTATCTACAGCTTAGGAGTTATTGACCGAGAGATTTTTAAACTATCAAATTACTCCAATATCCTCTTCTCCTTTCTAAATCGATTTTCATGAAACAGCAATTATTCTAGGAGGCGTAAGCAGAGGCATATACGCACACACATTAAACCATTGTATTTTTCCCACGAAATAGGTAGTGTGTCTACATCGTTTTGTCGAAAATCGCAGGTGCAGGTTGTGTTGTGACTACCCGCTTTTGAAAATTTTCCAGCCAATTAAGTCTTGGCTTTGCTAAACGACCGGCAACCTAGACCAATGGCTTTCCGAAGCACGGAAATGAAAATTTCTCAAAGTGGTCACAGGACCAGCCATAGAGCAAAAGATTCGTCGCAATTATACATACATACATATGGTCACGCCTTTATTCCCGAAGGGGTAGGCAGAGGCATATTATATGCCCACATTTCACCTTTGTATAATTTGTCCCACGTAATAGGTGGTGAGCCGTATTGCCGTGTTTAAATAGACAGGCGCAGGTTGTGACTGCCTGCTGTTGAAATAAAGCCTTCATCTTAGCTTAACGACTGCCATTTTACTGGCAACCGGGACCAATGGCTTAACGTGCCTTCCGAAGCACGGAAACGCTCAAATAAATGTCACAAAGTGATCACATGGATGGTCACCCATCCATGGACCGGCCATAGTGAAAGTTACTTACTGCAGTGATTGTTTACAGAACACTGAGTCCGCGGGGCCATGAGCGCTTCAATCGCAGTTAGCCATGGAACAAAATATGTTTTCTTTTTCGTGCAGACATCGTTTACAAAACACTAACTTGTGAAGGCTACGAACGCGACTTGCAGTTTCTGTTTCTGCATAAGTAAAAAAAATGTAAGATGTAATTTGTCGTCAATGATGTTTGATACGGCATGTACTCTGTGCAATAGTCTACGTCTACACTCTACTGCCAATAAATATTCACTCAGAGTACATACGGATGCAGGAAATGTGCTGAAAAATAATGTAATCATCTGATTACAAACGACACCAAAATACACTCGAGAGCAATGAATCCGGGTCACTTAAAGAATGTTAAAAATCTCGGAAACTAAAAATGATAGGTTAATGCAATAAATTGTATTTAATAGACAATGTAATACTCCTTAAATGAAAGTAAAAAAAATATGAGTCACCATACATTTTATTAACACAAAATTACATAAAGAAAAAACTGCTGATCTCTCCTTAAAACAAAAATAGGAAACATGAAATTTTTGAACTTTATTACGATTTTCTTGAATTTTAATACTTCGTATTGCCTCCTCGTGCTTCCATTACTGCGTTAACGCGGTTTGGCATGCTGTACACCAAGTTCCTTATACGATTTTGGGGAATATTCTCCCATTCCTCTGTGAGAGCAATTTTGAGCTCACGAAGCGTGATTGGGGGAGGGTTTCGTTGTTTTACGCATCTGCCTAGCTCGTCCCAAGCATGCTCGATCGGGTTGATATCCGGGCTGCGCGCTGGCCACTCCATACGAGTAATGTTCATCTCTTGAAGGTAGTCATTCACAATCCTACCTGTATGAGGTCGGGCATTGTCATGCATAAATATAGCATCCTCACCTAAATTGACCATAAATGGACCAACGTGATCATTGAGGATTTCTTCCACATATCTTACGCGCCGTTTTCTATGATCACCAGCTCTGTGTGACTTTCAGAAGAAATTCCGGCCCACACAAGTACAGACCCACCACCGTAGGGTACTTTTTCTTCGATGCATGCTTGCTTGAATCTTTCCCCTGGTCTTCGATACACTCTGTGTCTTCCATCGTGCTTGTAGAGCATAAATTTTGATTCGTCGGAGAACATAACTTTTGACCAATCTTCAATACTCCAATTTACGTGGCTCTGGGCATACCTTAGTCTCGAAATACGATGCCCACGCTCCAGTTTAGGGCCGTTTGCAGGTCTAAGGGGTTTTAAGTTAGATTCAGCAAGCCGACGTCTTAATGTCCATGCACTTGGGTTACTTCCTCCGAGGCGTCGAAACTGATTGGTGAGTTCAGTTCCTGTGAGAAAGCGATTTCGAAGCATGGTGTTCACCAAGTATCGGTCTTCTCGTGCTGTGGTACACCTGGTTCTGCCCGTTCCTGGTTTGCGTAGGTTAGAACCAGTTTCTTCGTAACGTCGGAGAACTCTTTGTACTGTTGACAGCGACACACCGACAGTCCTGGCTGTATCGCGCTGACTCCGGCCGGTTTCCAACATTGTAAAGGGCCCCACTCACTAACAGTTTACCGGACGATATCAATCTGTCAGTTAATCGCAATAGCCCACACACTAACAGTTCTGTTGAAGGTTTTGGACGGACGACTAATACGAACTGATAGTGTGTGGCCGCTCGACGATTCCGTTCAGCGCCGACAGATATCGGCCGGACAGTTTAAAGCCTGGCGCGCGATTGACCACACATTAGCAGGTAGCCGGCCGGCGGCCTGTCGACTGACGTCTTGTATCAGTTGCAGGCCGTCAGTTTTAAGTTTTTCGACTTGTTTAATTTTACCGTCAAAATGGACAGCAAACCTCAATTTGTATCTACGTTTATTGAGTTATATAGAAGTTTCCCATGTTTATGGAAGGTGAAAGATGATTGTCATCACAATAAACGGTTGAAGGAAGAACGAAGGATGCTTAAAACAAATTATTAGCATATTATCAAACCACAATACCTTCAGCAACAATTGACAATGTGAAAAAAAATATCTTAAAAGCACATTCAGAAAAGATCTATAAAAGGTAATTTTGATTTTACTCTTATATGAAAATGCTAAATACGCTTTTTGGTAGGTAGCTATCTAGCTAGAGGGATAACTCTATATATCATATACCTATCTATAATTTACACAGATTAAAAGTACCTACGTACTTTTAAATTATGTTTTATAAAATTTAAATATATATTTATTATTGTTATTCAGATTATAATAGTTTTGTCAAAAATTTAGAATAAAAGTATTTATGGTACGGTATATTATTCATTAAATATCCATCTACCTACTTTCAGATCGATGAATCTACGTAATAACATGTTGACTTGTGATAATAATTCATTAATTCATTACAAAATAATTTGTGTAGAATAGCAAATAGGTGACCATTTGCTGTATGTAGTGTATGGGCCCTCAAACTGATATCAGACCATGGCCGACGGGCGATCGTACGGTGGAAAACTGCCGACTCCCGACTGTTAGTGTGTGGTCGCAAGACTGAGAGCAGGCCCTTGCCGGCAGGCAAAAATCGCTTTAGTGTGTTGGCGCTATTGGTCTAGGACGGCAGGCCGTCCGATAGGATCAGAGACTGCAGGCGGACTGTTAGTGAGTGGGGCCCTAGCGTATTCTGGTGCATTCTTCAGGCGTAAGCGACATAATTTCAGCTTGATTAATGAATATAGAGCACTATCAACATGGTTTATGTACCCACATAAATGACAGATTACAAACAAAAGCAACACCAAATGCTGTAATTTCGTAGTTCCATCTTCGAAAGTAGCCCTTTTTCAAATTTGATTTTTTTATGATATAACTTTACAATAACTAAGAAGTTTTAATACCTTCATTTAAGGAGTATTACATTGTCTATTAAATACAATTTATTGCATTAACCTAGCATTTTTAGTTTCCGAGATTTTTAGGATTCTTTAAGTGACCCGGATTCATTGCTCTCGAGTGTATTAAGGTGCTGATGTTGGCGAATTAAGGATTGACCACATTTAGTGCAAAGCGAGAATTCTGCGGATGCGGTGTGTTTGCAATGTTTGGTTGCGCCTTAACAACTCTTGGAGGATTCTTGCGGTAAAGGTAAAGTATTGTTGGGATATGTCCGAGGAAAGTTCTTACTCTTAGCCTCTTCCGGTAGACCTAGGTCCACCGCAAGTGGGTGGAAGTTACTAAACATTCGCTGATGGCAGTAGGTTATGTAGGAGTGTCAGTAATAATAATGCAGGAGTAGTTTTTAACTATATCACGAACATAATTTTTATATTACTCTTTACTCTATTATAAATTTAAGATTTAGTATCTATCTATCTATCTATCTATCTATCTATCTATCTATCTATCTATCTATCTATCTATCTATCTATCTATCTACTATCTATCTATCTATAAAGTGGTCGCAGAGTCAGGACCTACATAAAGTGGCAATGAGCTGACAGCTGACCATATCGCGGCGGTATCACTACCGACTGCCTCGTGGCGCAGTCGGTAGTGATACCGCCTGCGGCGCTGGAGGTCGTGAGTTCGATTCCCACCGGAGACAAATATTTGTGTGACCCATTTGTGTTTGTCTCAAGAGTCTGGGTGTTTTTATGTATAATATGTAGGTATGTATTTAAAAGTAGGTATATAAGTATTAATATCCGTGGTCTGATACCCATAACACAAGCAGGTTATTCCTAGCTTACTTTGGGATCAGATAGCGTTGTGTGAAATGTCCGTGAATATTTATTTATTTATTTATATCTAAGTGAAGACAGCGATTCATATACCTACACACGTTAGGTAGAAGGCCCTCAGCCATATCCACCTACAATATAAATAGAAAAGGTCATGAAGAAGTATGGGACCATGTCTTGTGACTACTTCTTGATTGATTAACGTTCATTCAACGTATTCGCTGCTATAGACGGGGTTGTTTATTTATTTTTTTATACCACTAAGGTGGCAGACAAGCATACGGCCCACCAGAAGGACCGGTGGTCACCGCAGCCTATGAACGTTTGCAACACCAGAGGTGCCACACTCGCGCTGCCGACCCTGCAAAAACCTTCTAAGACCCCTTTTGAAGAACCCCATACTGTAGGCGTTTGGGAAAACCGAGGCATTTTATTTTTAAACAAAACGCACAACAGAAACATGAATCTGGCCCCTCGCCGGTAATGTATGAAGAGGGTGCTGGAATTATCAAGAGCAAAAACCTGATTGTTAGTTAAATTATGTCTAAGGATTTAATCCTAGAAGCTTCTAAACCCCAGTTTCTAACAGCAGCCTACTCCTGTTTTTTTTTTAAGTTATAATGAGATAACGAAACGCACCTCAACAAACTAGAACGAAACGTTATCATTTATCATTTACATTTGTGTTTGCGTAAAACGGAGCTGTTTAAAAACTAGCTTTTAGTGGGAAAATCGTATTTTTTATTAGATTCTGTCTGTAAACACTTGTTCTTTTGAGAAACTGAAAAATATGGATTCAGGGTAAGTGTGTGTTTTGAATTGAATGTAGTTTTAATTTAAACAGAGGTCTTCTAAGTCATGAAACTTTTTGTTTTGGCGCCTGCCGCCATGCCCTCCACCCGCCATATTGTGCGGAACAGCTGTTATGACTTATGCTACTACTTGCCTCTGTGCGCTTTGTTTTTATCGTTTTAAAAAACATGTTACATACTCGTTACGGCGTAATAAACAGTGATATTCTTGTGTGAAAATCGCAACAATCAATACAGGATGCAGTTTTCATGATTAGTGTCGTGTTTTGTAAAAATTACGTACCACAATGGCCTGTGGCTTTCAAAATTACGAGGACGAAGACATATCCGCGGCAGAACTGGAGTTCCAAGCGAAATGGGGCAAGTTTTCCGACTGGCTGCATTGCATCTGTGTTGTGACGTTCGATTTAGAGCTAGGACAGGCTATGGAAAGTGTGTATCCTCCTGGCGTCATATTGTCCGATCAAGAAAAGTGTAACATTTGTTATTTGGCGTTCCCGGATTCTAATTCGGGATGTATGGGAGACACTCAATTCCATGTGAAACTACGGTCGAGGTCAGGACTAACGCAGCAACAACTTTTGTACAACGACGACAGTGTACCGACGTTACGTGCCGATTCAACGCACTACTGGGGCTTCGTATATTTCCGACAGGTCAAGGACCCGTCGTTACCACGAGGCTACTTCCAGAAAAGTATAATTTTACTTACTAGACTACCATTTATCAACTTATTTTATAAAGTTATTCAATTAATAGCTCCTAAACATTTTGAAGAAGGTGAGAGAAGTTTAGAAGCAGCTTGTCATGATATCAACAGATGGCCATTGTTAGATGCTGGTCAAAATGTTCTATTACCTGTGCTTGGTGCTGTTTTTCAGTCATACATCCCTAATCAACAGACAGGTAAGATAACACGGTCAGACATCGCAAAGCAAGTTAATTCACCGAACGTTCCTCACATTTTAGCCTCAATACAGGATGTGAATGTATTTGATGTCATGTCGAGTGTTATTTCACATTTGCATTTGCTATGGGAACTGGTTCTGACAGCAGAACCCATTGTTGTAATGGCTAGCTCGCCTACTGAATGTTCAGCATTAGTTCAGGCGCTGACTTACTTGATACAGCCTCTGCCATACGCAGCTGAATACAGACCATATTTCACAATACATGACAGTGAATTTAAAGAGTTTACAAGAAAACAATTTAATCCACCCTGTGTGATACTGGGTGTGACCAACCCATTCTTCACAAAAACATTACAACATTGGCCTCACACTATCAAGTTGGGTGATGCATCGACTATTAAAACTAAATTAAGAAAAGTTGGTAACATTAAACTTTTAGATACTGCACCTGGAGTATACACTCATTACAAAACTTTTTTGGAGAAAGATAAAGCAATTATTAAAAAGCTTCATAATGGTATAAGGACTGATCGCCCATCAGAAGTACAAACTGCAATGGTTAAGCGCCACCTTCTTGAATTAACACAAAGTTTTATGATTCCGCTAGAGAGGTATATGGCTTCCTTGATGCCTTTGCAGAAGAACATATCTCCATTCAGAGCTCCACCCGTCCCAAATCCTTTTAATCCTGAGGACTTCTTTGCCATGTTACAACAATCTGGACCTCAACTGACTACAGGAATAAAAGGTGACTGGATCGGCTTGTACAAAAGTTTCTTCAAAACACCTAATTTTAGTGCATGGTTCCACGAGAGGCATAATAATTTGACAAACAAACTTCAGGCTCTACAACTTGAAGCTTTAGCTGAAAGTGATTTAAAGAAGTGGTCAAATGGTAAAAAGGAAGTTGAAATTGTGGATATGGTTTTGAAACTAAGAGAAGTCTTAAAGAGTAATCCTCCTGTGGCTGATAATACACGGACTTTATTGGCACGACGTTTAGAAGATCTCAATTGTGTGCTACCAGAGGATATGAAGTCCATTTTGAATGTCGGTACGTGACAGAAGCACTGCTGCGCCTCGAGCTTGAGAGGATGCAGCGATGACTGCAAGTTCCAAATAAGAAAATTAAGATATGGCCACCCTATTGCTTGTGTGTGATATATTGTATGTGATTTATGTGTGAACGTGTGAGGTCATTGTAAATAACAATTGCATTCAGTTGCAATATTTTGTAAACTTATAATCATGATGTAATAATGGATTTCTTCACTATGTATCTAAACTATATGGTGCAGATTTTATTTAAATATGAACTCCATAAACATGATTACAAGTTTCATGATTTCCTTTAATATAAATAGGCTGGCATGACTAATACTTCGTTTTGATAATGCTTCCATCCTCATACTAAATTAAGAAATAAGTATAGTTGAATATATTTGGAGTTTAGTAATTATGTACTATCTTGCATTAAGAATGACTGATCTGGGTTAATTTTGGATTCATGTCCATTTATGATAATGGCAGTGTTTACAATATCACACAAAGTGTACTTCAGTAGTAACTATAATATAGCATTAATGATTCACTACATAGTGTAAATCAACCTCCTATGAAATATACTTAAGTAACCAACTTGATTCAGAGAAATGTTTGATCACTTGCAGAATTTTATCAAAGGTAAAAATAAAATTATTATTATTTAAGTTAATCCTTTGTTTACCACCAATTATAATGTGGTAATAGGTTTCATTAAACCTCTAAGAACGTACCCAAGTCTATAAATAAACATAACTCATTGAGCTCTACTTAAAATTATACTGTAAATAAAAATTTGATGTAGGTACAACTTTTATGGCCATATAAATCCGCATATTAGGTACAAAATGCTAATGCTTGGTGTGGTATGTATAAATTTTACATAAATATACAACAATATGATATTATGAAATGTGTCGATTATAAAAATAAGAGTTTTGAAACAATGTAGGTAGTTTTAATTAATTTTATCTTGCGTCCTAAACAGAAAATGTTTGTTAATATTATCATAAGTTTTTTTATTGATTCAAGATCTTTTACATAGTTTTTTTTAATGTGCAATTAATTTACTTTCTCACTGTAAAATCGCAATTTCTAATAGGTGCTAGGATTTCGTTCCATTATGGTTTAGTTTAGTTTAGATAATATTATGTTTTTATTTTGTCTTCGAATGTTTAAACATTTCATTGTTTAGTTATAAAACAAACAAACTCAATATGAAAATAAGATAAGGTAGCATACCTATTAACACGTTCTCTGCCGGTAGTATAAAAGATAAAGAACACAAAAAAACTTTTTGGCGGAAATATAAGCGTTAGGTCAAAATATACATTTTTATATATGAAGTGTTTTGATCTGACACTGGGTTCCGTAGATATTTCAAAAAAACTTCGTGAGGTCATAATTGACCTACACGGCGCTGTAATACTTAAAAGTGAATATTCGTTATGGAGGCGCCGGGTAGGGCACGCCTCCGGTCACCCCCACACCTCAGTCGTCCGTAAGCGCTTGCGCTGAATGGTTGAGTTTGTTTCTGTGAACGTTTTTATTTACTGAAATGGATATATCCGTTCTAGACTTTGGCTTAGATATTTCTCAAGAAGACTTACAACATATTGAAGCACTAGAATCTAGTATTTTCTGTGAGATACGCAATTTTTCCGAGGAAGAAATTAGTAACGATGCTATCCTACCAACAAAAAGACGTTACCGTCGTGTGATTGCAAGTGGCTCCGAAAGTGAATCGGAGTCGTTTGAAAATTATGTCCCTAATCAAATTGCTCGTATAGAACAAACATCTAATTCAGTACAAAAATGGACACGACCACGACGACATCAACCATCCGTCATAGCATTCACGGAACCAACTGGTAAGTGCTAAGTACTTTTTTAACCGACTTCAAAAAAGGTTCTCAGTTTTAGTGGCACCAAGACTACACTGTCCGTCTGCCTGTCTGTCACGGGATTGTATCTCATGTCATGAACCATGATAGATCTATAGGTATAAATAAGTAGGTTATTGATTGTTGAGGTACCCATAGCATAAGGTATGCTTTTATTTTGGGGTCAGTTGGCTTGCGTGAAATTGTCCCTCATATTATTTATTTCTTGCTTACAGGTATGAAGCAACCATATGCTAGAGAATTGAAAAATAGTGCAGAGGGAGAATATTTCAGTGTTTTGGTCCCAGACAGTCTTTTTGAGACGATTGCAAATGAAACAAATTTGTTTGCACAGCAATCACTATCAAAAACCTTAAAACCTAAGTCTCGTGCAAATGAGTGGAAACCGACATCAAAAGATGAGATTAAACAATTATTTGGGTTAATCTTATACATGGGACTGGTGAAACTTCCTCAAATAAATTTATACTGGAGTAAAGACAGGGTGTTCGGGCAACATTTTCCAGCTACTGTTATGAGCAGGAACCGATTTGAATTGCTTTTGAGAATGATTCACTTCACTGATAATGAGACAGCGGACAAATCCGATAGAATTTTTAAAATTCGACCCCTCATCAATGCTTTGAACGAAAATTTTAAAAAATTGTACGCGCCACATGAAACCGTATGTGTAGATGAAAGCCAAGTAGCATTTAGAGGGCGCATAATATTCCGCCAGTATAATAAAAGTAAACGCCACAAATATGGCATGAAAATATTTAAGCTTTGTACCCTCCCCGGATACACCTGTAAGTTACAACTATATGCTGGTAAAAATGATGAAATGGTTAACACAACACCTACAAATGTTGTAATATCTCTCTGTGATGACATATTAAATTTGGGTCATACAATTGCCACCGACAATTGGTATACCAATTTGGACTTGGCAAATCAACTACTGGACCGCGACACCCACCTAATTGGAACAATTAGAAAGAATAGAAGGGGTTTACCAATGGCAGTAGTCGACGCTAAACTGCAAAAAGGTGAATCCATAGCTATGGAGAATCAAAGGGGTATAACTGTTCTCAAATGGAAGGATAAGCGCGACGTCTTAGTGCTTTCGACGAAACACTCAAATGGCAAACGAACGGTTCTAAAGAAAGGTAGAGCTATTAAAAAACCAAAAATCATACTTGCCTACAATGAAGCAAAAAGTTCAGTCGATATGAGTGACCAAATGACTTCATATTCATCACCTCTCAGAAAAACTTTGAAATGGTACAAAAAGCTGGCCATTGAGCTTATTTTAAATACGGCACTGGTGAATGCTTGGATTATGTATAAAGAGAACAAAAACACTAATCAGGGTATAGTGCAATTCCGGCGTCAGTTAGTCGAGTATCTTGTGGATTCAGGAGTCGATAAAGAAAATTGTGAACAGCAGCAGGAGAGACCTAAAAGAATGAAACATGAATTGCTGAAAAGAGAGGGACCTGTTGCTAAACTGAGACGTTTCTGCGTCGGTTGCTACAAAGAAAATGTTAAAACACATGGGTCAAAAGTCGCTCGGAATAAAACTAAAAAAGTAGTTACATACTGTAAGAACTGTCCTGGTACAATATATTATTGTCTACAGTGCTTCAATAAATCTCACCGTTATTTGTAAAGGTTTTTTTAATAATGTAGTAGCTAACTGTTCAATAGTTATTACAAATAAACACGATTCATAATGGATGCCTTTGTTTTTTCTTAACTGCTTTGCAATTTCACCCACATTTTCAAAAAAAATACGATTACTCAGAAACCATACTGGAGGATTGGTCTACAGCGCCATTCCGGTCACCCGCTATAGAGAAATGTTCGGTAAATATGGCCTACGGCTCACAAATCAGTTTCAAACTTAGGCCTACCTTGAGGTCACTGATGCCCTACGCGGCGTCTCGATCTAGTTCAGGTGAGGTCACGGATGACCTACGCGGCAGAGAACGTGTTAATATGGAGTCACCATCTGATAACCGTTAGCAACGAATTCAGACTTTTAGGGAGGGATATTTTGTTGGGGACATGTCCCCAGTTAGCGTATTTACCGGATATGCGTGCTCTTTCTCCAATGTTTATGTTTAATGGGTAAGACCACAGATTTAGAATGTAAGTACGCGAAAAATAATCTATGGGTAAGACAGAGAGATATAGGTACCTGACACACTGCGACTGCCACGCCTAGCGACAGTTTGAGCCGCGAAAAGTTTGTCCTCAGAGAGGCCATAAGAATCCTTCTGATACGTCTGAATTCGTTGATATTAGGAAAGATAGAGCATCCTTATTAACCCTCAATATAACTGATTCGAACTTGTCTCTTCATCTAACAACGCTACACTACTCAATTATACATACTTATAGTCACGTCTGTTTCCGATGCCGTAGGCAGTCGCCTCACATTCCTCCAGTTTTTATTACCAAGATCAGATATAGTATGAGGTTTCACCTTAACTATGTTAATGGAAGCCAAAACCAAGGTTTTCCGTGCCTTTAAAAGCACGGTAGTGGTGCCACCATCCATCTTAGGTCTGACCGGATTGTAGGATACTTAACTCAGTTTAACTAGAGCTAAGCAAGCGTTTTATTGACAAAGGGAACTTGCGAGAAAATCTTTAGAAGTAGGTACTTGTAGCCATACCATGTTTTAGCAATTTTTAATACCGTTGGCAACCCGAAGAGAGATTCACTCACCGTTATTTATTCCATTCAGATTTCTAAAGGCACCGCAAGCAGAGTATTATATCTTCCAGTTTTACTCTACTACGCAGAATATGGGGGTAGTTTTTTGGACCTGCAACTGGGCGGTCATGGTAGCATGGTAGCGTGACCTACCTAACAAAAACACGTCAATAAATACAAACATCGCTACAAAGCATTCATTATTGCTCAGGTTTTGAGCCACATATACTGGGTGTAACAAAATTACCTCTCCAAATTTCATGAGATGACTTGGCATCGGAAATCAAATACAAATATTTAGTAAAAAAGGGGGGTAAATTTTTCGTTTTTTTTTAAATTATTTTGTCGCACATTAAGAATTCATTTTTTACCACGGCAATTCGAGGTAACATGGTCGCCGTGGCAAAACAAACACAGCACCCGTCTGGCTGTCGTTGTCGCTTTCTACTGTCGCTCAGTAGCGATCGAAAGGGTGAAAATAGGACCTTTAAAACGGCTTTACGGTTAAAGTATTCATGTGATTTTTTTTTCTTCATTTTTGTAATGTTTCTTGACTGATGCCACGTCACGTGACGAAATTTGGATAGGTAATTTTGTTACACCCAATATATGGCACCGTGCAATTTCCAATTCTTAGTATACCTACTTATTGAAATTCATCGTTATGGCCTAATAATGTCAGTTAAGGTTATGTATTTTAATTGGACGTAGGTACTTACCATCTTTAGAATCTCCTTTTGTTGTGCGGAGATAATTAAGGGACTTTAGTCAATTCTGTTGAAATGTAAATAAAAGTAGTTTCAGCGTGCGAGCTTTCTTTTCACGTGTTGTGCATCGATGCGGATGCAGAGACGAGGCTTGTCAGTCGGTTAATCATCTCCGGAGCCCATAACCTACTCAACATAATCAACTCAGCTAAATGCGAGACTTAATATTAAAACTGTACCTAATCATATTTTATAAAAAGAATGTTTCGACTAAAAAGCAAATAACGACCTTCTGCTCTGTAATGACTACTTACTTGTCCAATTTACTCTATAAGGCAAATTAATATTTGAGGTCTCTTTCAATGTGCAATATCATTTTCATTTATTACTGGTCTTCATTGGACCATAAGGTATTCATTTCCTCGTCATTAATCCAAACATCTACTTATCGGTTAAAAAAAACATACTAGTTATATAAGTCCACCTTTTCGTGATTCGATGTAATCAATATTAACTGTTGTCATGTTGATAGTAATGATGTGAAAAAAAAAAAACATAAAATTAATGGATTGTTATCGCTTTGAAATAATTTGTATGTTGGCAGAATGAAAAGAAACCTACCTACTTATATTTTTTATTTGACCAGAATACCTCTCATAGCTTGTTAACTTTTTGATGAAGTGTGAAGTGGCGCTAGCTCTTATCTTGCTGCTTCTTATTGTTATCTATGATTATGATCACCTAACAAATAGTAGGTATATGTAAATGTAGAGACAGCTTATTATATGCCCATAATTCACTATAAATTTATATGATATAGATGGTTAGATGTATTTTTCGCGTGCAAAACTACCTACTGGCTTCAATGTGGGTCAGGAGTCAAGATCTGTTGTCACGAATTCCACATAATACAATCTCAAGACGTGACGTGACCTTTCATTTGCGAGCGTATACGTGCTTCGGAAGGCACACTATGCCGTTGGTCCCAGTTGTCAAAATCATAAGTCGTTAAGCCAAGATGAAGGCCATAGGGGCGGCCTGAATAATTTGAACAGTGGGTAGTCACAACCTGCGCTTGTCTATTTCTACTCGGCAATAGGCTCACCACCTATTACGTGGGACAAAATGGTGAAATGTGGGCGTATACTACGCCTCTGCATACCACTTCGGGGATAAAGACGTGACTATTATGTACCTATGTATGTATAACCTCTAGCTAGAAGCTTAACAACAAATAGTATAATATAAAATCAAACATGGACACGGAATTGTATGCTTTCTTAGTCGTGCAACGTAATAGACATAGTAAGAAGTTATACATTATCGCCTAAGCCTGTGCGTCTGCGTTTATCTATTGTATCTACTATTTATCCATCGTGTATACACAAAGGTACTCCAAGAATATAATAATTATTGCGAGCTGTCTATAGATATAATAATAGGATCTAAATTGCTCATGATGTGGGTAGAATCTTTAATTTTTCCCATATTAGTGGTATGATAAAAATTATCTAGAACCACAAATATTTCATAGTATCGAGATGAGATTATCAACAAATTAAAGAATGAGTTAGTTGGTCAGCTTTAAAAATTGGGTGCCAAATGTGTCTTTGAATACAAAGCTGGATTCAAAGACAGTCCGAATAGCGTTACAACGGTGGGTAGTATTTCTTTCAATTTCATTGTGTTCTAGCGGCTTTTTTTCAAACACATAACCGACTTCCAACATACCTACTGGTATATCACCCATTGTAATTTTTAAATGTCAAAATAATTTCGCATGGAACTTGACTTGCAAGTTTGCCGTTAATGCACCCTACATACCTATTATAAATTAAAAGCATAGCTTCAAACCTCTTGGGTTCAGGTTCGAAGCCGTAGGAGAGTAACCCATAACCCTATTTTAGGTTAGGCAGGCTCTAAGATGAGCTCAATTTCCACCGCGAGCTGGACGGACCCATTAAGAATCCACATAACTAGCAATTTTAACAATTGCGTACTTGTTTTACCACCAATAAATGAAGGGTTGAAAGTCTAAACGGTCTATGTGCCAAAAAATCAAAATTCGATATTTTAACTGGAACACAATCTAAGAGCCACGCCTATCAATATTCAAATGGAACTAACTGCCTATCTTTATTATATTTTCACACACACATAGATATCTAAGACATGCGGTCTAAGTGCCGGTGCACTTGTACTTCAAAACGCCAAATACGTGTGTGCGTGCGGGGTGCGGGCACTTGTGGCAGTGACTCCTGCGCACCCTTTCATAGACCTAGTTCAGTTGCATTTAATTACACGCTATTAAGATGTATGCTACAACGTCACAGTGTGAAAGCATCGGTAGTAAACGTAAGAAGGAAAATAAAAAAATAAATCAGAAGAAATGTCGATTAAGTGCCGAAGAGTACGTAACGTATAAAAATGTCACCATCGCTAGGCAGTTGAGACCATGTACGAGGACATAGCAAAAGCACTACATGGTTCTGCCAAGACTCACTACAACGTTGTGATGGGGGACTTCAATGCCAAAGTGGGAGTACAAGAACGCGGCGAAACGAAAATCGGCCCCTTTGGTGTGGGGCGCAGAAATGACCGGGGGCATCAATTTTCTTGAGTCTTAGGGGCTCTTCTTGATAAACTCTTTTTTTAAGAAGAAGCCCCACAGAAAATGGACTTGGCGAAGCCCCGACAAGGTCACAAGGAACGCGATAGACTTCATCATGACAGACAGGAAGTGTATATTTAGAGATGTCTCTGTGGTTAACACCGTAACAGGTTCAATACCGGTGGTGATCACCGACTTGTACGAGCATCTTTGAATCTGGACTTCCGAGCCGAAAGGGCCCGTATGATGAAGCCCACTCTCCGACCTACCACGCTCCAGTTAGCCTCGGGGGCTGAGAGGTTCCAGTTAGAACTTCAAAACCGTTTCGATCTTATTCGCGATAAAGCCAACAATGTGGTCAGAACGCTTTAGCAAGTGTCCCGAAGGTTTTTGTTCGGAAATAGCAATAACAGGTGCTCTAAGCTCTCGCTCGAGACTCTCAAACTTATGAAAATAAGCACTCATCTTCCTTAGACCAGCGGGATCTAAATCTGAGAATCCGAAAGCTGATACGACGCGACCTTAGACACTATAACACCAGCATCGTCGAGGCAGCGGTCGAGCAGAACAGGGGTACCAAAGTATTTGCCCAACAGCTTGGAAGACCCCGTCTGACGAAACTGAGTCGAGTTTTCATTTCGCCTATACCGCAATGCCTGAAGACAAAAGTCTATAACCAGTGCGTTCTACCGGATATGACATACGGTGCCGAGACGTGGACACTTACAGTAAGGTTGGTCAATGCTCTAAAGGTTGCGCAGCGGGCTATGGAAAGGGCTATGCTTGGGGTGTCTCTGAGGGATAGATTCCGAAATGAGACTATCCGGCAGAGAACTAAAGTGGTCGACATAGCTCGCAGAATAAGCACATTGAAGTGGCAGTGGGCCGGCCATATCTGCCGAAGAACCGGCAGCCAATGGAGCAAACGGGTTCTAGAGTGGAGACCGCGTCTCGGCAAACGTGGGGTAGGACGTCCACCCGCTAAATGGACCGACTACCTGGTAAAGGTAGCAAGCTGGGACTGGATGCGAAAGGCGCAGGACCGCCACAATATGGCGTAAATTGGGAGAGGTCTACGTCCAGTAGTGGACTGCGATAGGCTGTTTTGATTGATTGATGTAGATTTAATGGAATCTCATAATGATTCCATAGCATGGGATAGTATTAATATCTTTAAAAAAGGTAAATCACCGGACCATTTAAAAGATTATACTCTAACTACATTGCTACTTAAGAATAATATATCGAAGGAGAAACTGACTGACTTATAGAATATGTTACCATATTTACCCATTGAAAATAAACCATTATATGAGGATTTGACTAATCTCACAGAGGCCTAAATGAGACCTTTTTCATAATTCGCTTTAATGGCACTTAGACCCTTTTAGATGTATCTTATTATCGCAGTTACGACATTTCAAGATTGTGAGTCTTTAACCTGTGCTATCTCCGTTGATTATAATGTTAACAGATTATTTACGTTTAATTGAAGTTTTACGGTAATTGTTTTATTGATTGAGCATAAATAAAGAATACTTTTTATCAAAACAGATGTTTTATTCAGTTTTTTCGTTATATCTGCGAATAATAAAATTGGCACTTAGATCCTTTAGACTTTCAACCCTTCAAATAGTCAGGATAAACGGACTGGGCGCCCATTTTATATTTCACTCATGTCATCAAAATGAAAAATTGCCTCATTTCTCATCTCTATGTTGGTGGAAAACTAAACTCTTTTCATGAAAAATGAGCCCGTTCAGCTAACCATCTCCCCACTCATTACACGCGGACACCACTTACGCGGTGAAAACCGACCTTATGGGTGCTTTTCCACCAATCATATTCGCCAGTAGAACAATTTGACAACTGTCAACATTATTTAAACATGGGTACCGACGAATGTGATTGTTGGATATCAACGCATCCACAGCAATGGTGGAAACGCATCCTATAGATCGGCATAATGTCCTCTGGCTCAGTTTGCTCTGTTAAGTTCAATCATTATGACCATCTGTTCACTTGGTCACAACCTACACTTGTAAATAAATGTATGTACAAAGTAGGTATCTATGTATGTAATACATGGTAAATAAAAGACCGTATTTTCCAGATAACTTGTTTTATTAACGCTGTGTGCAGTCCTGATACGACAAGGCGAGAATATGTGGTATGCAGGTGTCTGTTATCCATAAACTGTGTAAGTATAGGGACTACAGTGCATATCTGTTGATTTACGGTGGGATATTTGGTCATTTTCTCCCCTTGAAACGAATTCGAAGATCTAAAAATACTGGGTTTTATTGAGATACCATGGACATACAAAGAGAAGCAGCTTTCAGCGAAATTTACATAAAACATAACTTGGATTTTATCTGAGAGTAACTTCAGTATCACAGAAAGGCAAGAATCTGATTTTCTAAACGAATAGAAACATCGTACTATATACTAGCTTTAACATTTAATTTAATTGTGTTTAAAATCTTTGTACAATTTGTATGTACTAAAAGGCAATAAATTAGAATATGGTGGTTAAAACAACCTGATATCTACCCTCGCTGCCTGTTAAAATATTTTTTTAATACAGTTGCTCAAAAAGTGGCGTATTACAGGGATGTATAGCGTTCGGGATGTGGGCTATTACACACTCGTGCTTTTTTCTTTTCCATTCCCGCACTCGTGCGTTTTCTTTCCCAATTGTCAAAATAATGTCTATTCATGCAAATATTTCTAAAAAAAGATACTAACTTGTTTCAATATCAGATTAAAAGTAATTCTAATTAAAATTCAAGCATAAATTAGTATAAGTATCGGCCAAATTAAATTTATAAAAATAAAAAAAGTTGGCTGTATGAAGTGCATTGCCATAGTCTCTGCTTAGGAAGGTATATATTCTTTTACGATTGGCGCCATTTTGGATATTCAGGTTTGTTGTGTTTTTATTAGGTATTTTATAAAATTGCTTAATTTTTTCGCAACTGTATTAAAAATAGTTGTTCAATACAACGTGTGGGACTGTTATTTAAACTCGTTCCGACTGTCTACCCTCGCCTTCGGCTCGGGTCAACACCTGTCGTAACTCGTTGTAATAACAGAAATCCCACACTTGTATCGAAAACTACTATACTATCCTACATCTTTAATATTCAAAGCAGGCAACATGGGGGAATTGCAGCCAATGCGTGGGAATTTCATTGAAAATTTTAAATACCTAATTATCATTGTTTTATAACATACTTGAGCAAATGCCATCCAAAACAATTCAACTTAAGGCACTATTAACAATAAATATTTACTACAAATACAATAAATCGTATGACACCCTATCTGTTAACAGTATTTACTTGATACCCCAATAACAGAAGAAATATTAAGTACCTACATAGTTTATGGATAACATAAAGCACTATGCTAAATCTGACCAGTGCGGGGGACATGGGCAAATAAATCCCGATCGCACATGACAGATCCTTTGGCGTCATTTAACATAACAATATTTACAACTACATATAGGCGGTTTGATCACAGTCTATTATATTTAGCCTTGCTCCATATATTGTCGTTGTCTGTGATGAGTGTGTAGACTCCGGCAAGGGTAAGGCCTACGACACCACCTAAGGCCATGGTCCGCAAGCCCGATGTACTTTTGTAGATGAGACCAGTTGTTGCAGCTGCTATGAATGTGTTGGATGTGTCTTCTTTGTCACGGAGCCACGTCACGCCGAGAGCGATACATGAGTAGAATGATGCTATTATACCGAGGGTACATCCTGTGTTTGTGCCTGGAATGCAATAGTATTTTCTATTTAGTGTATGTATTGGTAAAGGAAATTTTGACTCTGAAACATACCTCCAACAGACGTTTCTCTGCCGGATGAGCCGCCGACAGAACATTTCGATTATGAGTTGTTCACCGACAGAACCTTTCAACTACGAACGTTTCGTCGACAGAACGATTAATTCAACCATAATAAGTGAATGGTTAACACCCCGACTCGGATAGGTTAGGTTAGAAGGCTAAGGCGGGAGCGAAGCGGAGCGGAGTTCCCGCCTTCCACTGCGAGCGAGTCGGACCCATTACAGACTCCGCTATACTCGTAACGACGATTTTCATACATGTCCTTCCACCAAAGCGGACATGAAATGTATCGAAAATCATCGTTACGAGTATAGCGGAGTCTTTAATGGGTCCGACTCGCTCGCAGTGGAAGGCGGGCATTAGCCTTCGTCGTTTTTTTTTTTGTTTTGTCGACGTGTTCTTATTGGTGAACGATTCTGTCGTCGATTTACTCATGAATTAATCGTTCTGTCGGCAAACCGTTCGTAGTTGAAAGGTTCTGGCGGTGAACAACTCATAATCAAATCGTTCTGTCGGCGGCTCATCCGGCAGAGAACCGTCTGTCGGAGGTATGTTACAGAATCGGAAATTTTTAGGGTTGTTTCATGTAATTTGGCTCGATTAATTTAAAACTATATGCCCTAATGATAGTAGGAAATAATAATTCTTCCAAAGAATAAGCTTGGGCTGTTTACAAAAATCAGCAGCAGC
The DNA here is from genome assembly GCA_933228765.1 of Miltochrista miniata. Taxonomy (NCBI): domain Eukaryota; kingdom Metazoa; phylum Arthropoda; class Insecta; order Lepidoptera; family Erebidae; genus Miltochrista; species Miltochrista miniata. Next base: position 14,918,502 of record OW121769.1, read on the forward strand.
ATTTCACAGGCTGATATTGCTGGCAAGCTTGTTGGCTTGGAGCTTAAAATACTAGTTCCAAAGTATGAGTCCTGAAATCTAGGATGATACATTGACCCTCCATGACTTACAAAAATTCTTTCTTTTGAGACATCCAGCGAGGTCTCAAAATTGGAAATTTTTGTAAGGGATGAAACCCAGTCAATCATGGTAACCACTGCTATTCTTAAAATTTGTCTCTAATTTTAGGAAATAGATATTTTGTTCATATATACTTATAATAAAACTTTTTAGGGTTTAAACTGTAGGGCGTTCTATAATTGATACTGGAGCCGAAAATGTAATTTAAAATTTTCATGTCTGTCTGTCTGTCTGTATCCCGAATAAGTATCACGCCGAAACTACTGAATCGATTTGAATGATACTTGGCACAATCTGAGCTTATGATCCAAGGAAGGTTCTAGGGTACTTTTAATCCCGATATTTTGAGCGGTTTCTTCAGGAGAGGGGATAAAGGCAAAATAGTTTTTTTAGCTATAATTTCTCACTATGTCGTCCCATTTCAAATATTTTTTTGGTGTCTGAAAGGGAGTACTTTAAGCATTATTCCACACAATTTTCAATATTGAGGGTTGCGTAGTTCAGAAATTAGGGGCATCAACTTTCGGTAAACCTAAGATTCAAGGGTTCTTTTGAATGTAAGGGTAAATTTAAGCGGCTGTGTTGGCTTAATCATAAAAGAGCTTAATGATTAAGGCTATTGTAAAATAATGTTGAATTGTTTAAGAATAGAATTAATCTTTAAGCTCTTTTATGATTAAGCAAACAGGGCCGTTTCACACGCTGCTTGATGAGTCTGATAAAGAAGTACCCCTCCTTTCGTACACCTTATGTGACGTAAACGAAGTTGAGAGGGTCAGCTAGTTACAAATAAAAAACTGTTGTCAGAGTTAAATATTCAGTTAGTTCTAAGAGTAGTCTCAGTCTCAACTACAGACTAAAGCTATCTTTTATTTTACAGCCAGAGCTTGTATCCTCACCTCAACCCTCAATAGCTTAGCAACACATTAGTTTTGTGTGAGATAAAGTCATATCAAAACAGATCATTATCAGTATTACAATAAAAACTACCTTGTTTCATGACATAGTTGATAATTTGTGTTCTTCGAACTTTGCCAATTTGGCCTGCTAGTGTGGTCGCTCTTAATCCCTTGTATAAGCCTGCCATTCCTCCTAAACCTGGAAATCAAACAAATTTACATTAACTTTGCAACCTAAGATATTTTGGTGGTTGAGAAAACTTGTCCATCTCTCCTTATAGTACAATAGAAATGCTCTCAGCTTTCTTTGAGTTCTAAGCTAGCAAAGTTAAGATAATTACTTCATGTATGTTGAGATTTTCTTTTAATTTGTCATAAAAAAACCTTTGCGGTGAAAAGTTTAAAGAAGGTTATAAACTGCTTAAAAAAAACAACACCATTATTCAATAAAAAAATAATGTATTTTCTGTAGATACCTATTTAAAATCATTATTCAGTTTGGAGACAATTCTTTGTAAAATTTATCTCTTTGGTGACTCGGTCTTAGTTCAGGCATAGGTAAAGAGTAATAAAATATTTCTATTCATGACTTCAGTATAAGTATTAGTTACATTATGAACTAGTTATGAAAAAGTTTATTACTTAAATTTAAATGCCTAAAAAAATAGTTTGTTAATCTAAAGAGTTGAGAGAGTGTGAACATAATATCAAAATAAAAATTAGAAGGTGCTAATATTAATTGAGTTATAATTTTCATTCAACTTTTGTACCACATGGGTTTGGCTAATCAAAACAAACAAAAGTCTTAAAATAAGAGAAAGATGTATTAAATTTTTAATTAATTGAAACACAAGTAGCATATTGAATATTATAATATGCAATAATATTAGACAAGAGAGAATATTAGACAAAAGAGAGATGAATTATTGATGCAACCACAAAGGCTAGGCCGATATAACCATGGTAGAAAAAGTAAGTTTAACAAAATAAATTTTCATTTTCTACCATAGCATATTATAAAGGTGTGCAATTAAGAGCTCTTAATCACACACTCCTACGTAGTTTCAGTAAAATATCAATACGCATTGCGCTCAACGCAAGGGCATTGAAGTATTATGTAAAAATAATTTAATGTTTTGAGGTTATGAGATGATTAATAATTAATCAACACTGCCTCACCTGATCCAGTCATAAAGGACATTCCGATAATAGGTAAAGCCACGTTAGACCTTCTGGCTGTAGAGGCCATGTGACTATCATCAGGGTATAAAAATTCTGGCTGCATTTTCGGTATATAGTGAGGATCGAAGTTCAAATAAGGTGATAAACCAGCCGCTGGCGGGTTCGACTTTTCTTCATTCTTGTTTATAGACAGTATTTCACCGAACAGGGACATTTTTAATATTTTATCACTATTTTCACTAATCTAAAATATAAACGTGATTTTAAAATCACGCAGCGAATTTACAGAAATCGATCTTTGAATGAAATGTCAATGTCAAAAAGGAGACTTTGGCACTTTGATCATAGAGTAATTTTTTAAACAATTTTGGCCTGGTTACTGACAAAATAATGATTTGATGTTTGCATAAACAAGGAGTAAAAAGCGAAAATTGAGCATTTAATAGATCTGTGTATTAAATTGGGGATTGATTGATCTTGATTTTCGAATGTTAATTTGTAGTGTCCGACCGAAACTGGTTTTCCAGCCGAAACCGAAACCGAAACCGAAACCGAACTTTCGGCCCCAGGGTCAGTTTCGGCCGAAACCGAAACCGAAACCGAAACTCACGTGTTCATTATGAAAAAAAAAAAACAGCCAAGTGCGAGTCGAATTCCCGCACAGAGGGTTCCGTTACAAAAATTAGGCACTAAAATTACGTTTGTTGTGTGGATGCTCTTTTCTGATTTTAGTAGGTATTTTTTTGTCATAGCGGCAACAGAACAGGGTGGCTGTGTCGCTTTGACATCACCAATGCTTTCAATACCTTGCCCTGGAGCTGCGTTTGGGAGACGCTTATTTACCATGGAGTGCCTCCATACCTCCGTCGAATTGTTGGGGCCTATCTTTCCGAGAGGGCCATAACTTACCCGAGCTGGCTAGGGTAGGGTCGGCGAGATTTGTCGTTCGGTGTTCCATAGGGATCGGTCTTAGGACCGCTTCTGTGGAACATCGGTTACGATTGGGTGCTGCGTGGTCTTTTGCTCAGAGGTGTCGGCGTAATGTGTTACGTGCGTAACGTGTTACGACAACACCCTCATTACAGCGCGAGGATCAACGCACGAGACGCAGCCCTAAAGACCACCTGCGGGATCCAGCTTACATATAAGGGGCGTCAGTCAGCATCGGCATCGGCATCGAGCTGTCGATGACGTATCTGGGGCTCGTACTCGGTAGCCGGTGGAACTTTGGATACCATTTCCGAAGTTTGGTCCCATTACTGAGGGAGCAGCATCGGCCGCACTCTGATGGTTCTTGCCCAATATCAGGAGACCTAACGCTCCCTCCAGGAGACTGTACCTTGGGATAGTGCGGAACATGGCCCTATACGGGGCCCCCTTTGGGCGTAGATCCTGTTGGCCAGCAATGCGGCTAGATTGCTTAACCCGCAGAAAGCGACGACGGCTGTCAGGGTGATAAGGGGATACCGCACGATCTAAGTTAAGGCGGCATGTCTTCTAGCCGGGAGCCCTCTATAGGACCTCAAAGCGAGGGCCCTTGCGTCATTGTTTCAATGGCGCAAGGAGGCGCTGAATCAGGGCCACAGGCCTCTTCCTATGAGCAAGTCATGCTCGTGATAGAGACGGCGGGGAGGAAGCGGGAGAGAACTCTACCACCCGAGTTTCACAATTTGCGGCGGCGCCCCATACTATTAGCCTCCATTACCGGGGGCCTGAGAACGGTGACGTGGGTTGCTCACCGTCCTTACAGAAGCAGGCCTTAGACGATAGCGTGACGTGAGAGATTCATGCACGCCCCCCTCAAGAAGTGGGATCACAACTGAACAACCCCCAAAGACGCGGCCTCAGTAAGTATCATTCCGAGGGCATACTCGGGGCTTCCAACCGTAGGCTGTTAGGTACGATACGCGTGGTTTTTAGCCGGTAGGACTACTGTACAGTGAAAATTTTAGGCCTCTATCTGGCACGGTTCCAGCGATACAACCTCGTGACTGCTAGGCCTCAAGTCTCGTTAATAAGGTCCCGCTTTAACCCCTCCGTGCGAGAGTTTAACTCGCTCTTGGCCGGTTATTTTTTCAATCGGTGCAGTAAGCTCCACCAAGTGCCATCAATCCACAGTATAAATCTTCTCAAGTATGTGTTCTAAAGAAGAATTTCTTTCTTTTACGAGTGGAATTACTCATAGATGCTATTGCAAACTCCAACCGACAAAAACCATAATGTGCCCTGCTACTAGCTCTTGGCTGGTTTTGGTTACATTCTAAAAGTATATAACTAAAACTGGACAACAGTGAGTTGGACTAGCGCACGTAGAGTATGTTATATGGGAGGCCCCCTTTAATATTATTAATTTGTCTATTTTCATTATTTGTTGCTATAGCGGCAAAGGAAATACATCACCTGTAAAAAAATGTACTGTCTAACATCACTGTGCATGAGTTACAGCCTGCTGACAGACAGACAGAAGACCAACGAAATCAACGGAACCGACAACAAAGGCATCCTAAAAAGGTGATCTAGGATGTAATGTCCTAGATCACCTTTTTAGAATTCCGGAAAAATTGTATTGTTATAACTATTGATTGGAAGTCCTTTGTAAATCTTCGATTAGTAACATATTAACTGGTTAAGCTGACCTCAACCACGTTACAAGCAGAGCCAGGCACTCAAAATTCATGAACACGTGGGTTTCGGCCCGGCCGAAAGTTTCGGCCCATTTTGGCCGAAACCGAAACTGCGGCCGAAACTCGAATTTTTGGCCGAAACTGGCCGAAACCGAAACCGAAACCGAAACTTCGGTCGGTCACTATTAATTTGCTTGTACCGTTTTGGCGTGGACTATGTACTACTTATGAACTAATATTTATTGTATTTAATTTTAATGACGAGATCACAAATTTATTTTAAAAAATAAATAAAAAACTACACCTGCTGTTGTTATTACACGAATTTTATACTATACTATCTTCACGCCAAATCCCTTGCGGGGTAGGCAGAAAGAACCGAGCGCCACACGGCACGGTCCATACACACCTCACTCGCCTCTTCAACTTTCATTTTACTTTTCATGCATGCACGTCGGTTCCTACGGCTCTTGACACCACCCTCCACTAACACATGATTAATTTGGTCGTGGTAGGTGTGTCGTGGCCTTCTCCGACTCCTACGTCCATCCACTTTCGCGTTGTATATCTGTTTTGTCATTCTTTCATCTCCCATTCGTTCCACATGCCCGAACCATCGTAGCATGCCCTTCCTTACTTTAACACCGACACTCTCTTTCAGACCAACTCTCTTTCTTACATCTTCATTCCGAACGCGATCTGCGAGCGTTACTCCGTAGATTTTGCGTAGCGCGCGCATCTCGACCGCGTTAATTCTACTTTCATGAGTTTCCTGCCATACCCAACTCTCGCTTCCATACGTTAGCGTAGGTATCAGCACCGCATTGTGTACTGCGAGCTGGGCCTTTTGGCTTAAGGCCTTGGTACCTAAAAGTTTGCCTAACGCTCCATTCACACTATTGCCCGCAGTTACCCTCTTTTGTACATCAGCGGTGTACCGTCCATCCCTGCTAAATGCACATCCAAGATATACAAACTCATCCACCTGTTCCAGCACTACATCATTTACAGTTATCCTGGCATTCGTTCTGTCCTCTTCTCTTTCGAATACCATCACTTTCGTTTTAGTCGCGTTCAAATGTAAGCATCTCATTAGACAATCATCTTTCATCGTTGTGACTAGTGACTGTAGTTCTGATGGCGATTCGGCTTCATAGCCATGCACGGCATCATCTGCATACAGCAAACAGTTCACAAGTAAGTCACCCATTCGCAATCCAACATTCATCGATCTTACTCTCTTAAGACAATCGTCCAGGTACAGGACAAACAGCAGAGCCGACAGCACGCAACCCTGTCTGACGCCAATGTTGACGTCAAACCAGGGAGACAGGCTGCCGCCCACCCGCACACATGCCGTACATCCCACATATGTAGACTGCACAGCACGAAGCAGCGCACCATCAATCCCGTATCCTGGCAATATATCCCAGAGATCCTTCCGTACAACTCTGTCAAATGCTTTCTCCATGTCCACAAAACCGCAGAAAACCATCCGGCCTACAGCCAGCTGCTTCTCTACCATGTTGCGGAGCGAGAAAACTTGGTCCATACATCCCCTTCCATTTCGGAAACCACCCTGCGCCTCCCACAGTAATCCGTCAGATTCCACCCTCATTCTCCTTTCAATAATTTTGCCATACACTTTAGCTGCTATACTGATCAAACTGATGGCCCTATAGTTGGCGCACTCCATACGTGAGCCCTTGCCTTTATACAAGGGCACGACGATAGCACGCCTCCAGTCCATTGGGACCCTTCCAGCAAAGATTGCTCAATGACCAGAAGGCGTCCCGGACGCAAGGACCACCTAATTTGATCATTTCAGCAGATATCCTATCAATTCCCGCAGACTTTCCATTTTTCAAGCTTCGTATCGACCATTCAATCTCTTCCAAAGTAATATCTCCGCTTGATGCTTGCACCGCAAGATCAGTCATCGCCTCCCTCGCAGTGCCTGCATCCGGGAGATATTCATACATTTCTCCAAAGTACTCATTCCACCGCTCTAACACCTCTAATGGGTCCGCAAGAATGTCCCCAGCTTTACTCTTTATCTTATCCATTCTGGAAACTGACGAACAGCTCCGAGACTTCTTGACCTCCCTCCAAAAGAGTTTGGTATTCGTCTCGAAGTTCCTCGTCAGCTTCTCTTCCGCAATCATATTTATTCTTTCACGCTTCTCTTTCACTAAAGCTTTGGCTTCATTCTTGCAGAGGCGGTAAATTTCTTTCTTCGTGTCTTTCATACTGTCATTCAGTTGCAAAGATGAGACATAATCCAACCACGCTTTCTTCTTTCTTGCTACGCAGGATTGAACTTCTGCATCCCACCAGGCATCACCTTTCGAATGTTCATGTCTCTTTGCACTCCCACATGCTTCTTTTGCACTATCCACTATACTTTCTTTCATAATATTCCAGCATTCATCCACATCTAAGTCGGAAAGGCTCGCGTTTGCAAGCCTTTCACTGACTAAGCCAACATACATACTCCTTACGCTTTCATCTTCCAGTTTTTCACTCTTTATCCTTTCATAGTCTCCGAAAGGGACACGCACTCGCCAGTGCCTCCACTTCTTGAAAAGACCAACAAACCGGCTTACCACCAGGTAGTGATCAGTTTCAAGAGTGGGGCCTCTGTAGGCTCTTGTATCCCTTATAGCCTGTCGAAGACGATTGTCTATCAAAAACAAATCAATCACACTTTTTTCTTCCTTCCGTCTCCATGTATACGTGTGGATATCTTTGTGACGGAATAAACTGTTCGCCACAAGGAGGTCTCGTTCCAAGCATACGTCTAAGATTGACTTACCAGCATCATTCGCTCTCTTATCTCCATACGGACCAAGGACAGCATCGAAGCCATCTCGCTTGGTCCCCACCCATCCATTCAAATCACCACACATGATCAACTTTTCATTCCCGTCAGCCAAATCGAGGACGTCCCTAACGGATTCCCAGAACTCCGCGAGCACTTGGGGATTAGCCGAGCTGACGGGAGCATAGGCTGCGACCAAAAAAACTCTCGTGATCCCCAGTTTTATACGTACCCACAGGAGTCTTGGGCCTACCAATCCATAATCTTTCACTCCAGAGGCCAAACGGGAGGAGAGCAAAGACACCCACTCCCTTACTGGCATGATCTTCTTGGTCCACTCCGGACCACAAAGCAATCATTCCGCCAGAAAGATCGTCGATGCCGCTCCCCTTCCGCTTAGTCTCTGTGACACACAATACATCCAGGCATCGCTCTTTCATTACATCCATCAATTCATTCATCTTACCTTCCATACCACCACGCACATTCCACGTGCCTATCCGGCACTCGGCTCCTCGCATCCCGCCAGAGTTGGCGCTGCGTGAAGGGTGGCGGCCCCCTTCGCCGCGTGCGCATGCAGTCGTACCGACGGGGGCATACCGGTACGCGTCGCCTTGGGGGGACGCCCTAGCCCTGTCGGCACTCATCGGTTTTTAAAAACGAAAAACGAATTTTAAAAAAGAAAAGTTCACTTGCCTCACTTGATGTTGTGGATACCTAAGTAATATTTAATACTAGCGGACGTTACACGGTTTCACCCGCGTAGTTCCCGTTCCCGTAGGAATACGGGAATAAAATATAGCATAAATGTTATCCGGGGATACTGTAGTTTTCGATCGGTTTAGAAGTTTGGGAGCATATTCAATACAAACAAGCAAACAATCAATGAAATCTTTCCTCTTTATAATATTAATATATGTAGCTGAAGATTCAGAGAGCTTCAGGCTCCCCTCAAGAGCTATACCCTCTTCAGACCCTTGGTACACAATTGTGTACTTTAAATAAATATCCCTTTTACTACTAACGACATCTCTTATCTAGACGGAATACTTATTTATCCGTGCTCTTGCCTTATTAGTTCAAAAAGAAACCGTAATTAAGTAGCAGCAGTGGTGACAATTTGCCGAATTTTGAATTTGAATTCTAAAGTGTACAGTTTTTTTCACGAACACCGCGCGGGAGCATTTAAATTGAGGTAAAATATTTCAGATTTATTAATTCAATGTTTTTTTTTTGTGAAATATGGTTAACGACATATTGTATTTTATTGTTCTAGTAAAATTTTATTCCTAAAACTGTATTTTCGTAGAAAAAATGAGTCTTACTTTCAAAGTACACTTGTGTGTACTTCAGTATGTAACAAGAGGCTTTATCATAGTTCGCAAAAAGTTTGGAACTATTTATTTAGCTATATAGATCATGGATGACCGATGTATCGAGGAGGCACTTAATGCTAGAGATCGCGATTATTCGGGTGACGAAGATGAGCTAGATTACCTTCCTCAGGAAGACACTGAATCCTCTTCGTCGAAGCCAGAAGAGGCGTCTCAAGATTCTGATATCTTTTCTCAGTTGTGTGTACAAAACTAATAAATAAAAAATAAAAAAAAATTCTCAAGAAGAAGTCATCTCATGTCAATTCTGGCTGAGCAAAGATATGAATCTTCATGGTTCTAAGATAGGTGATGATGTACTTCTTAACCAAGGCGATTCAAGCACCAATGGTCTGTTTTAATTTTTTGAATATGTTGATTTCGAATTCTGGAAACTCGTGACTGACCCAACAAATCTCTTTTCTACTCGGTCACGAGATCTAAGATCTGTTGCACCAATTACATAGTAAATGATTAGATATACGGGCATACAGGTCATCATGGGAACTCTAAAGCACCCTCAGGCAAGGTTCTACTGGAGCAGGAACCTCTGCGTGCCCATAATAAAAGATACAATGACTTGGGGTCAGTTTTTCGAACTCGGAAACCATCTGCACTTAGTGGATAATACGGCACCACGAACTGCTGCCGATGAACTGTGGAAGATACGTCCCCTTCTCAATAATATCCTGCGTAAATGCCACAGTTTACCCCGTTCATTGCACATGTTTATCGATGACCAAATGATATCTTTTTCTGGTAGTTGTGAATATCGGCAGTACGTACCTTCAAAGCCCATCCCTTTTGGACTTTAATAAAAATATTTTAGCTGCAAGAGACTGTTTTGTGTTATACTTTGAGATCTACGTGGCATCAAACACAATACCTCAAGAATATAATGGATATAGGGACTCAAGGACAGGCTAGGACTCTTGCAGTACAGGCTAGATATAGCCACTGCGATTATGAAATTTGTGGGTGGGACTGTTGAAAGAAATTTTGAATCTAGATCCAGTATTAGCAGACGAGATGTTGAGCAACCGACTTCTTCAAATACTGTAAGAGAAGAACCACCAAAAAAGAAACATCGAGCAATAGTTCCACTGCCCAATATTGCAGTAAGGTTGGATGTGGTCAGTCATCTTCCACGCTTCATGGAGGACAAAATTTACATTGAAATGCCGCCATCCACAATGCTCTTCAAGATGCCGTACCATGTGCACAAAGTGCTAAGAATATTTTTGCGTTACTAAAATAATTGTTTTGAAATATTTCACACCCAAAAATAGGGTAAATAACTATAATTAGTCCTAGGTAGGTCCTCAAGTGCACATATGTGTACCTGTTTTTTCTAAATAAATAGGTAAAAAAATAGGATTTTTTTTACCTACACATTTTATTTTACCCCTAACCGACCAGAAAATAACATCAAAAGAAAATTATTATAAATTTATAAAGCTCAGGTCTGAAGAGGATACTCTATTCCAAACGATCGAACAGGTTCGGACATTAAAACCAAAATAATCGTATAAATATATTTTTCTTTCATTTTGTTACAGGGAGGAGCGAACGCCGGAAGAAGTGAGAAAAATTATAAAAATCGCTAAGCTACACGAATCAGAGTTAACCGAAATTACACAAGTGTTGCGATTTCCAGAAGCAGATAATCATAATGATAATTTAAAACTTATGCTGTTAGACGATATTCTTTTAAAACAAATAGAATCAGGAAATGAGTTAATATTTAAAGGTATTTCATCATTTTTTGATATATTATGTAGTGTATAAAAATATATTAGACTAGTTTCTGCCCGCGACTTCGTTCACGAGGTGATTTTAACTAATAACCAATCGACTTTGACCTGTCCAACGCATAGGTCCTCTATTGAAACTTAGGTCAAGCTATAGATATTAAATTATCCGCTGAACCGATTTTAATGAAACATTCAGCGTTATTTAATTTAAAAAAATACCTACAAAATCCAATACAGTTAAGATCAAGCTACTGAATTTTGCTCCAGCCCCGAACAAATAAACAAACAGACACGAAGAAAAAAAAATTATAGATTTGGACTCAGAAGCCCTAAATTAGTCAATTACAGTTATCTTTTAAAATTCACTTGAATGTACCGTCACATCTATTTTCACAATTTCATAATACACTCGAGAGCAATGAATCCGGGTCACTTAAAGAATCCTAAAAATCTCGGAAACTAAAAATGCTAGGTTAATGCAATAAATTGTATTTAATAGACAATGTAATACTCCTTAAATGAAGGTATTAAAACTTCTTAGTTATTGTAAAGTTATATCATAAAAAAAATCAAATTTGAAAAAGGGCCACTTTCGAAGATGGAACTACGAAATTACAGCATTTGGTGTTGCTTTTGTTTGTAATCTGTCATTTATGTGGGTACATAAACCATGTTGATAGTGCTCTATATTCATTAATCAAGCTGAAATTATGTCGCTTACGCCTGAAGAATGCACCAGAATACTTACAATGCTGGAAACCGGCCGGAGTCAGCGCGATACAGCCAGGACTGTCGGTGTGTCGCTGTCAACAGTACAAAGAGTTCTCCGACGTTACGAAGAAACTGGTTCTAACCTACGCAGACCAGGAACGGGCAGAACCAGGTGTACCACAGCACGAGAAGACCGATACTTGGTGAACACCATGCTTCGAAATCGCTTTCTCACAGGAACTGAACTCACCAATCAGTTTCGACGCCTCGGAGGAAGTAACCCAAGTGCATGGACAGTAAGACGTCGGCTTGCTGAATCTAACTTAAAACCCCTTAGACCTGCAAACGGCCCTAAACTGGAGCGTGGGCATCGTATTTCGAGACTAAGGTATGCCCAGAGCCACGTAAATTGGAGTATTGAAGATTGGTCAAAAGTTATGTTCTCCGACGAATCAAAATTTATGCTCTACAAGCACGATGGAAGACACAGAGTGTATCGAAGACCAGGGGAAAGATTCAAGCAAGCATGCATCGAAGAAAAAGTAGCCTACGGTGGTGGGTCTGTACTTGTGTGGGCCGGAATTTCTTCTGAAAGTCGCACAGAGCTGGTGATCATAGAAAACGGCTCTTTAACTAGCGTAAGATATGTGGAAGAAATCCTCAATGATCACGTTGGTCCATTTATGGTCAATTTAGGTGAGGATGCTATATTTATGCATGACAATGCCCGACCTCATACAGGTAGGATTGTGAATGACTACCTTCAAGAGATGAACATTACTCGTATGGAGTGGCCAGCGCGCAGCCCGGATATCAACCCGATCGAGCATGCTTGGGACGAGCTAGGCAGATGCGTAAAACAACGAAACCCTCTCCCAATCACGCTTCGTGAGCTCAAAATTGCTCTCACAGAGGAATGGGAGAATATTCCCCAAAATCGTATAAGGAACTTGGTGTACAGCATGCCAAACCGCGTAAACGCAGTAATGGAAGCACGAGGAGGCAATACGAAGTATTAAAATTCAAGAAAATCGTAATAAAGTTCAAAAATTTCATGTTTCCTATTTTTGTTTTAAGGAGAGATCGGCAGTTTTTTCTTTATGTAATTTTGTGTTAATAAAATGTATGGTGACTCATATTTTTTTTACTTTCATTTAAGGAGTATTACATTGTCTATTAAATACAATTTATTGCATTAACCTATCATTTTTAGTTTCCGAGATTTTTAACATTCTTTAAGTGACCCGGATTCATTGCTCTCGAGTGTAGTAGAGATATCAAAATTTGTAGGCTTAAATCAGTTCCGTGATTTAAGCCTTCAAATCATTGAAATTACTGATTGATCCTCGAAATAAATTCTCTGTGGTATGACGATGGGGACAGTTCAATAGGTCCAATACAAACTGTTTTCCTTAACCTAACATTCCTAACATGCACTGCGTCCCTGTGTGCATTAAACGCGCTCAAGTATAAACTAGTAGATCTTCAATAGGAACGCCAGGATGGATAATTGGATACGGCTTTCAAGATCACTCCTGGATCTCGGACTCCGGAATACACACTCCGTAATCCCGGAATCAGGCATTCGTATTCCGTGATTTTGAAATGATGACTCCGGGTTGCAATTTGCAAATTCGATCAGTTTCTAAAAAAAGATTTAGGGATCCAAACACCGGAATCTAGTCTCCGGGATACAGCTTCTAGAAAACATTATCCGGGTTAAAGAGTCCTGCTACTACGCAGATCCTGGACTTTGGGTTTTAGTTTCCGGATTTAGTTCAAGGTCATTCGATCAGTTTCCGAAAGACTCGGGGATCCAAACACCGGAATCTTGTCTCCGGGATACAGCTTCTAGAAAACATTATCCGGGTTAAAGAGTCCTGCTACTACGCAGATCCTGGACTTTGGGTTTTAGTTTACGGATTTAGTTCAAGGTCATTCGATCAGTTTCCAAAAGACTCAGGGATCCAAACACCGGAATCTAGTCTCCGAGATACAGCTTCTAGAAAACATTATCCGGGTTAAAGAGTCCTGCTACTACGCAGATCCTGGACTTTAGGTTTTAGTTTCCGGATTTAGTTCAAGGTCATTGGCCTTGTGAATATATGCGAAATAACCTTGTAATCTAGGTCTTAAGTCAATGTCAATGAACTAGGACAAGAACTCTTATATCGTATTAGCGACATACGTAAGACCTTGTCAATATAGTAGCGCTTGTAAAATTTACATATTTTTGTTAGTATTTTTATAGAATATCCTTACAGGTGATCCAGATGAAAACGTAGTGTTATGTACTGCAAACAAAACTTATGACGTCAAAGAAGCCGAGACCTCAAACAGTCTATTGTTAGTCCCAGACTTGCTGTTCGCTGCATCAACGGGATTAGACGAAACGATAAAAAACAATTCTATGGAATGTGACTCAGATACATCCTTGGAAAAGTCCAGTACAAGTCTCAATAAATCTACTGAATCTGATGAAGGACTCATGACTCCTAGGAAAATTGAACACAAAGATATTATCCATACTTTTTTTACATATTACGAATTGAAACCTTGTAAGCCTCGATTATCTAAGTTGAGGAAATTACTAGAACCTACTAGATATCAGGGTTTAGAGCTAGAATATGCTGTTGATAAATCAAAGTTACTAAACTATGAAGCACTTTTTGACCAAGTACAAGCTTCTAAAGCCGAGTTAAATGAAGAATTAGATAAGATACAAGCAATAGAAATTGATGGATACTATCGTTTACTTGAATTCGATTATGAATTTCGTGTATTGTCTTATATGTTGGATCTGATTGAAGAAAATTCATGGACTTTAGACAGAATATCTAAAGAAGACACTATGGAAAGTTTAAAAGAGCTTGTACCTCCGCCTATATTAAGTGCAATGTTTACATTTTATACCAATAAGTCTGTTGTAGAGGATGATATTCAGTTTTATGAATATAAGCAAGATAATGTGTGTAAATTTCTTGCGCGTGTTTTATTGAAAAGCGCGGGTAAATTTAATCTGGCAGAATTTTTGCAAGCTTGGAGGGATTCTGTGCCAGAAGGAATGGTTACTAGTGTAAGTATCTATACATGTAACTTAGAACCTGTAATGTTTTAAAACTGTTATTGCATTTATGATCAAATGTTTGCGCTCCGTTTAAAGAACACGGGATTGTAGCACAAAATAATAATGTACAGAAGGAAACCTACGTACAAAGTGCGTTACGCTCGGGCTATGCACACTATGGGTTTACCACTGTTGACCGAAAATCATTTGATCATTTTGATGTGTGACCGAAAAAACATTAGGCCATTCTACTACTGATCGAATGAACAATTGACCAAAAGAGTTTTTATCGAACAAACATTTGGTATTTTTACTACTGATCGAATGAACGTTTGGCCGAAAAACAGTTGACTAAACAATATTTTAACAAACAAAAGTGAAATAAGTAGAATTCGGTTCTGGCACTCGCCGGCCGCTGCCGCGGCACGCTCGCTTCGCTCGCTCGGCTCGTGCGTTCTGGTCGCAGTTCTAACCTAACCTAACCTAGCCATTTGGATTCAGCCCCTGTTAAAATATTCTTTAGTCAACTGTTTTTCGGCCAAACGTTCATTCGATCAGTAGTAAAAATACCAAATGTTTGTTCGATAAAAACTCTTTTGGTCAATTGTTCATTCGATCAGTAGTAGAATAGCCGTTTTTTCGGTCACACGTCAAATAATCAAATGAATTTCGGTCAACAGTGGTAAACCGGCACACTATAGACACGCCTTCACGGAGTTCACGGACTCGGGGTCAAAGGATTTTTATAGTAGCGTTTCGATGTTTGTTTGCAGCTGAGGGTAGGTTTGAAAAAAAAAGTACATACATGAGATTACGTTCTGTACCTTAATATTTTGTGGTTGTTGTCTGAAGAAATCAAATGCTGCCAGGGCGTTCAAGTTTGTTTGGTTTGTTGACAAAGTAACGATCTTCGGAATCGCTCGGTTCTGGCGATTATTCTCTCCAACTGTATCAGATTATCGCCTCTGAACGGCACGCGTTGTTGAGGATAGGGAGTGAATGCTGCAGTCTGTAACTAGTCGTATGGTTCAACATTTATACTTATCTGATATCCACACTTAATATAATATTATAAAGAGGAAAAAAATGTGTTTTTGTGTGTTTGTGTATGTTTGTAATGAATAAACTTAACAACTACTGTGCCGATTCAAAAAATTATTTCACCGTTGAAAAGCTACATTCACCCTGAATAACATAGGCTATATTTATTTCCCGTATTCCCACGGGAACGGGAGCTACGTGGGTGAAACCGCGTGTCATCCGCTAGTCTTAAAAACGAAACTGTTTTATACCTAACATTAATGTTTTCTGTGAACGATATTTTTATAATTGGTGTAGTCTGCATCCAAAAAATATTACGACTTGGACTCAAAATTCATTGCTTTCGACTAAATTAGAAGCATCTGGTTTTTCAGGAATCCCTACTTTCTGGAATAGCAATAGTCGACAAATCGTGTGCACCCCAGGTGGTTTGGGGTTTCTCAGAGTGTGATTTACCTGAAGATATCAATGAACGATTCAAAATTTTGTTTCAAACTAAAGCGAAATGGACGGTGCAAGACATATCGCCTTATATAGAGTGAGTCTTAGATTATTTTTACCTATAATTAGCTCGCCAATATAACGCCGCCTGATGGAAAGCTACTGCTACATCTAGCGATGGGATACCACTCTCATAGTCTCTATAATACATTGACAGTGGCCCTTAAGTTGTAGTCCCCATGATGTGCCTTTTTCTTTGGAAGTAACAGGGATTTTAGTCGGAAGGAAACGCTGGCAAAGCATTCCAAGTGTCTATGCTACGACAACGAAACGATCTTTGGAATGGCAATGTTTTCTTCCCTGTACGAGTGGCAACTCCGCACTTCTCGCGTTGTTTGGGATCGAAAATGAGAGGAAAATATTACGGAAATACCATCCAAGTGAATGAATAAATTCTATTTTATCAGCGTTTTCTGTAAAGATCTAGCCGCCTTCATTATACCGAAGTAAGTAAGGTGGATGTTACAATGATTATATGACCGGGAAAGCAAATTTTGATGCAATTTCTACCTTGCTATGGGCAACTTCATGTTAGACTCTTGGCCGTGTAAGAGGGACCAGACTACCTAATAAACCAATGTGGTATTCAGACTCGCCTTAACCGGTTCTGGCCTTAAGTTAAGTAATTTGTAGATGGTTGAGGAATCATTGTTGGCGCCCAAACATGTTGTTCGTAATTCGGAATAATCTCTTTCTACCCATCAAGACACACATAGGCTCTCAGTGCCTTGTCAGGTATATTTGGATAAGTAATTAAAAGAGTGTCACATCACACTCGGCAGCGTATTCAGACAAGTTCATCGAATAAGGTTTTGGCAACACAGTAGCCTTGTGTTTTAAATTACCATTTTGCATTTACAGATGCTATGCAACAGAGAAGTTGAACGTTAATGCTCTCTTAACGAAATATGCCCGAGCTTCCACGCAAGATGGCGTCAGAATATTTTCTGCCAAACATATGAAGTAAAGTGCACCATTTGCCGTGTTGAACCAAGCCCATCGATAGTAATTTTGTACTGTAGTTTCTTCGAAAATAAAAATCATGTTTACTTATTCAATTTTTTTTTACTTTTTTCGTCACATTCTTATAAAAATAATTACAATATTTATCAGAAGAATTGTTAGTATCCATATACCTACGTATTAATATAAGTTTACTTAAATAACACAGCCTTCTCTAGTATTTCATTACGATGCCTTTAGGAGCCATCTTGAAGATCCTTTACAATAAAAAAATAAATCGAAATAATTTCATTACAGTTCGTTAAAAGTCGAAAAATACAAATACATTTCTAAAGGAATGTCTTAATTAAACATATTATTATCAAAGAGTAAAATAAGTCAATACTTTCAATATCTTATAAAATAAACTCTTATGGCTAATAGCTTTGGTATATTTAAGATTCCAGAATGTTCTTTCTCAGTTTGTTCAATTCGCTGATCATTTCTTGAGGCAGGTCTGCACCGACCTCTTCTTTGAAGTACTTTTCTATGGCATCAGCTTCCTGAAGCCAGAAGTCCTTGGGTATACTGAAGAGAGTTTTTAAATCTATTGGTCCTAGATTGTTTACGTTGAGTTCGCCTTCTGCTGGGACGTATCCGAGAGGAGTTTCTGTGTGACATTGCTCGTTGTTGCATCGACGGAGTATCCAATCCAATACGCGTGCGTTTTCGCCGAAACCGGGCCAGAGGAATTTGCCCTGAAAGAGAAGATTCCCGTTAGAATACTTCGTGGGCTATCTTTGTTTTATCTAAACAAATTCAAAAACTTTAGAAAATAACGTACAAGAAGTTACAGGGGAATCAAAATTACCCAGAAATTACTTCAAGAAAAACGGTATGGCTGTTACTACCCTCAATTTAATGAGTGCATTCTGCTGCCTTCAGATTAAAACTTTATCCGAAAATTCCCATTACAATATACTACTAGATAGAAATGACTATGGGAACTGTTTATTTATGTATTTGGAAGACCAACAGCTATAATAGGAGAACCTTCCAAAATTTCATGTCGATTGAGGGTATTAGCTAAAAAAGCTAGTTTAAAAATCTAATTACCTCATCACTCTTGCGGAACCAGTTGACGTGGAAGATCTTGGGCATGTTGCGACCAGGTTGGGGCATAGATAGCCAATGCTGAAGGTATGCGCCGAAGTTGTAGCCGAAGAATGGACGCATGGCGAAGGGATCGTGCATCACTGTCTTTCCCTGTAAAAGAGTACATAAGTTAGAAGAGTGCAGTTAGAGCTACGTTATTGTTTGATTGGTTCAAGAAATATTAGTATCTCTGGTAGATGGTTGATCTAATGCATTTATTTTTGCTTTATCTTGAGCTCTCTCGATTTAAGGATTTTGTAAAACTCGAGTAATTTGATTTAAAATAAAGTTATGAAATGCATTCATTTTATTGCCACTTACTGGTGGACCTATGACTATTTTATGCTCAATCAGGTGGCACGATGATTCGGCGATTTGCCAATACTTTGTTATTATAAAGGAATCGGTAAAGGTGTTTGATGAATAAGAATGTTTTTTTTAATGATAGCATTCCATTTTATAAAGTAACATTTGATAGAAATAGGTTAATAAATCAAAGACTTTTAGAACCTTCTATCATCTCAAACAAAAACAGTAACAGAGCGAATTTACATTACACTATATGAAATTTGACAGGGAGGAGATAGAATGACCGTTGGCTCGTTTAATATAACTCAATCCATAGACACGACATTAGTTCAGATATACTTACAGCATGTTCCGCAGCGGCCGTAGCCTCAGACCGCATAGAAGCGCCCATGAACACGCCGTGTTGCCAGTCTCTGGCTTCTACCACTAAAGGCACGCCCGCGGGACGACGCCCTCCTAACAAGATGGCGGATATCGGCACTCCCTCCGCACTCTCCCAGTCTGGGTCGATTATTGGGCACTGTTCTGCTGGTGTGCAGAATCTAGAAGAAAATGTAACTTTTATTTTCTTGTTCTCAGTTCTGAACGGTCTTTTCTACGGTTTTAAATATCCATTACGAAAGATTTTTGGAAATTAATCTGATAAAGAAGACAAGTGTTACGAGGATTTGAAGTAGGTTACAGTAGCTGGGTATAGCTAGTTTAGTTATATTTATAAAACTAGAATTTAAATCTAATAATACCTTTATCTTCAAAAGGCTGTAGGTTAAAAGGCTACTTATTATGTTATTATTGAGCAATAATTATTGCATGATAACTAATAACCAACTTCATTCACTTTTGCATGTTTTACACCGTTTTCTAAATCTCTACAGGTCCAATAAGAAAAAACACGAAGGAAAACGATTTGCAACACTCAAAAATCATAAACTATTTGAGATTATCACAGACTTTTTAACTTGGCAACCCTAAAAACCATAGACGATTTTTGTTTCAATATATTTGATGCTTACCTGGAATTAGGGTGCGCAGCAGGCGTTTTCTTGCTGAAATCCCAGGGCTGTCCCTTCCAGTCAATAAGCTTGTCAGCGGGAGTTCCCATACCCTCCCACCAAACTCCACCGTCACTAGTTTCCGCAACGTTGGTGAACACCGTGTTCTTGAATACTGTTGACATTGCGATTGGGTTTGTAGCTGCCGATGTTCCTAAAAAGAAGTAAAGTCACTGTTAGTTACGTTTGAACATGATAGAATCGAACTATTGAATAATCGGTCATCTACATACAACGATTCCAATTTATTTTATGTCATACGCAGTAACTTCGGGAACTGATTAAACAGTCGAGTAAAAACTTAAAATCGAATCTAGTCATTTTAAATGGAAACTGAATGAAACAAATACAATTGACAAATCTGTTTTAAATCAGAGTTCTGCCGTAAAAAAATGTAATTTTGGCAAAAGTAGTAGCGTTCTCATAGTGTTGCAAGCATACAAAAATATTAGTCCATTTCAATATCTTTTTGTCAACGTTATATTTTTAACCAATCTATCACAAAATTTTAATTATAATAGATTTTTCTATTCAGTCAATCAGTATCAAAAATATCTTACCTGGAGCAACTCCAAAGAACCCTTTCTCCGGATTGATAGCCCTCAACACGCCATTCTTATCGAACTTCATCCAGGCAATATCATCTCCCACACACTCGACCTTGTACCCAGGCAATGTGGGGGTCATCATTGCCAGATTGGTCTTCCCACACGCAGACGGGAAAGCAGCTGCTATGTATCGCTTTTGACCTTTGGGATCTGTGATTCCTACGATCTGTTGGAAAAAATGGGAATGGATTAGTCAGACACCAAGATACTTTAATAATAAAAAAAATACTTAATGATTTAGAGACCAAATAAAGTATTAGACCAAACCCAAGCAAATATATTCAGGGACCAGGGTAAACTCATCTTCAAACCAAATCGGAAGCTATCTCCTGCCGCTGATCAAAGTGAAATCTGCCTTCAATGTGAAGATTTTAGAACCCAAACAAGGGAATGATGAAGGACGATCTTTGGCCTTCATTGACCTTACGAAAGGTAGCAGTAGTGGGCTCACTGGTAGGTATAACTACAGGATTGAGACCATAATCTAGAATACTACAGATAGAAGATAGGTACTTACCAACATATGCTCAGCCAGCCATCCTTCCCGTCTCGCAATGACTGATCCCAATCGGAGAGCAAAGCATTTCTTGCCCAACAGGCTGTTGCCGCCATAACCACTTCCTGTAGAACAAAATAGAAAATGTATAACTGCTGCAGTTATTCTAAAGATTCATCTTTTGATTGACAGTCCTTCCATTTAAAAGCCCATTGAACGTGGAAAATAAAAGCATTAACGGTAAATTCAATTTTGTCTGTTAAGGGGTCCCGACATGATCAATTGGCAATTGTCAATAACGTAGAATTTCATGTGCACGTATACGTCGATGCACACACACATGCAAAGCAATCACGCACACTGAAGCAACTTCCATTCGTATTTTACGTGATTGACAATTGCAAGGCATGATCGTCTCGGGGGCCTATTAGAAAACTTATAAAATTGAAATTTTAAATGTATTTTTGTTACAGGCAAGTTAGAGATTGGCAATTAAAAAAGATTGGGGCTTAAAGGTCCAGTAACCAAGCCGAAAGTCGTTAAAAATGTAAAAAATTGAATTCTGTACTCACCATAGCTAACAATTTCGTTGTCAACGGGTCTATGGAGGATGATAGTACGAGAGGGGTCACAGGGCCACCCTGGGGTACTCCCCTCGGTGCCCACAGCGTGCAGACAACGGACGAACTTTTCATCTTGGCGGAGTGCTTCCAAGACCTTAGCACCTAGAAAGAGAATAGACAAAGTTAGACTTGCCGTTTCAGCTGTTCCTACTAGACTTAGAAGTACCTACCATAGAAGAAATATTAAACTCTGTACCTACTGTAGAAATAGGGCCCGAGATTTGAAAGTATACAACACCCCTTTGTTATTGGAATGTGTTTGGTATCTAAAATTTAATTTTTAAACAGCTGTCTGTTATTATGGAGATATAAGCGTAGCTGACTGCTGTCCACGCTTCCATAGACGTTGTCGATATGATGAGAAATGGAACTTACAATATAGCTTGCAGCTCAATGACATTATCACTTATTAAATTGGCAAAATCTGAACTAGCTGGGCCAAAAATCGGACTTTTGGAATGTTAGGTAAGCTAAATGGATTCTGTAGAAGGAGTACCTAATTTTGGTTGAATTCGTTACATATGGATGCTGAGTACTTAAGGTCAAATAATACATTTAGAAAGTCAGATTATCCACTTCAAATACATCACGATACGATGTTTTATTAGGTATACTTTACGTAAACGAGGTCACGGCGAGTAAGTAGTTCGTTATTTTAAAAAAACAATAGTTCCTAGTCAGAAAACAAAGAAATCTGTTCAAGGATATTAACATTTTTGTTGTTGCATTTCTATTACAAAACAGTTAGCAGAATTTGACTAAGTTTGATATTTTATGAAAACAATTTGTTGTTTTGTTATTCTGCCAGTTGTGCCTCCCGCCTTAGTCCGTCTTAGATAGGACGGACTAAGTCGGCAAAAATGTCCAAACCCATGCCTCATAAGCAGTTTTCAAATATTTTCGTATTTTGTGATCTATTATTTTACATCCATAATGGTAGAATCACTTTTTTAAACATTGACGTATGGCATACAGCAAGGAAGCACTCTTGGTCCTACGGTTTTTTTTTTGGTTTATATAAATAGTTTGTGTACTTAGGATCGACGGTGGCATTATAATATTTTTTGCGGACTATACAGTAATTGTGTATACTTATTCATTGTTGCTATAAATTTGCTTTTCCTCGATGGTATCAGATATTGCTACAAATATTCAAACTTTATTTTATAAGCGACGGTAATTTATTACTGATGCAATCGCTCGCCTTGTAGTCTAGCAACTCATTAACTACGAGTAAACCTAGCTGTGAAGATAAGTGGTAATTTATTTTTGCCTAATCATTGCATGTATAATATAAATCAAAGTAGGTACCTACCTACTCAAAACTTAAAAACAGACGTAATTTCTTTTAATAACCTGTTGACCTTGCAACAACTCTCCTGGCCACAGTGATAAGGATAATCACCCTCCTAAATCGAAATTAGGAGAGGCCCGTTAAAATCTTGAAATATTAAATAACAACAACCCGATAATACCCAAGTTAAACCCGATATGACATTCATCACCATCAACATTATAAAATTAAAATTCGACAAAAGTCGTAATAATAGGTTCACTCAGAAAGAGTACCTACCCACATATTGTAAAAAAATATTGCGGTAATAAAAGAAGTACTTACCCATTCTAGTCATAACACGCATAGAGTAGACAACGTAGGGCGAGTCAGTGACTTCCACACCAATCTTCGACAAAGGAGAGCCGACAGGTCCCATGGAGAAAGGAATCACATACATTGTACGTCCTGCAGAAGAAAAATTGTAGGGTAAATCTTCTATTCAATGTCCACTAAGTATCCAATAGATCTTCTTCTTCCTAATGGCTTAAAGAGCAAGGTCGGACGGAACAGGCACTGCATCTGACCTTCCAACTAAGTCAGGAGACTCTGCACAAGGCCTGAGAGCCGTCAATAAGCCGGCGCTCTTTTAATTCAATTTTTTTTCTTTCTAGCCTATGTCTAATACTAAATTTCGAATTTGTTTTAATTTTAATACTGACTGGATTATATTTTATTATTTATCTCGTCAACATGTGTAAAGTCGGTATAGCAAGTTGCTATACCTAATTGTTCGCAGGCCCCTCTTGAAGACTATTATATTTTAAGAGGAGAGAATAATGTGTGCTGTTTTATAGTTTCAAGTCAATAGAACTAAAAACAAAGTATTTGCCGAATATTATATCCCGTTTCTGGATAAGATTCCATCTATAATTTCTAACCCTCATTTTGTTTTCAATCAGTCTCCTTCATTTTGTTCTTCAATTTAGAACAGTCGTTGTTGTAGATTCTAATAATTCCTAATGCTCACACAAAAATTTACCTAGAAATCAAACCAGATCTATTTCCCACAATCGTATCATAAAATATGCTACAAACTAACTTTGATACACGAAACAATCGTATTTGTTTTGTGACACAGTTGCGGACGTCAGTATTTCTACACAAGTCAAGTACAATGCATAGTTTGTTAATCGTTTCAAGTTTGTTTTCGGTTTTTTACCGGCTTCAAAGAATTCCGTTCACACGTGTTTGAGCGAAATTCAGTCGGTAAACATATATACGAGTAACAAAAGTATTGTTGAAATGTATAAAATCGACCATGAACCTGACCTTTTCAATATCATGCTTCGAGTTTGCAGCCGCTCTATTGGCGAAAAGTTCAGACGACGCAACCAAAACTATCAAGACGAATGCTCTAAAGTTGCTCTCTTTTTTATGCGGTATAGATGTATCAGCCTCTTTCTGTAGAGATCTTAACTAAGCTTTTTTTACTCTTCCTTAGAATATAGCAATTATTTGCTAACACACAGATTTCGCCTTCTAATGTCAGTTTCAAATCCATCTCACTGAGATGGCAAGCCAAGCAAAAATGTTAAATTGTCTTAATGTCCGGACTTTGACTTGCCCTTTTCTTACAGATACGAAGAAAAAGTTACTCAAAACTTACCTCTCATACATCCCGGGAATCTCTCCGACACAGCCTTGTCGTAATCATTAGGAGAAATGTAGTTGCCTAACGCAGATTTCTGGCCCTTTCTTGCGATTGGCACCACGTCGCGTTCCTGTTCAGAGCAGATGAATGTCTTCGACTCTACACGAGCTACGTCTGCGGGATCCGTACGGGTCAACCAGCTGGGGAAAGGAGAAAAGGTTTTATTTATCTGAATTTCGTAATAGAACGCTCAGACAAGCTCTTTTGATTTCAGTCAGGATAGTTATGGGTGAACTGACGAATGTTCGTTCACGAATCTGTGGGTAAGAGTTCGGCATGACCATGTTAAGGGATATCCACACACGAAAAAAATATAAGAGCCTTTAAAAATTGAGTAGGTACGGATTATGAATTCTGTAAGGTTTGATACTGAATAGTTTACTTACCAGTTTTCGTATTTGGGCAGCCTTTTGACTGTGCCTTGTTGCTGCATGATGAGCAACAACGCAGCCGCCTCGGCTTCCGAGCCATCGCACACGTGAACGTGGTCCGGCTGACAGAGAGCTGCGCTTCGTTCCACGAACATACGGACCTGTGGACATGATAGTTATTAATTTTCAATTTTACCTACAAATTGATAGACCCAGAAATCTTCAGGAATGTGTATCTGGAGATGAATGCGATTCTTTAAAATGCTGTTCTACTTGTATTAGGATTATGGGATTCTTGTTCCGAAATATGTGACTAAAGATCGTGTCTGTAAGTTTCCTTTAAGATTTTTGAGAAGGAAATATTCTAGGTTAAGCACCAGCCTCTTTTCTGAGACATCCTTTCGTGGAGTTAAGTTACTGATAGGCAGGGACCGCGATTAAAACAAATATGCCGTTTCAAATCCAACTTGAAGTCTGTGGTGATTTTCACGTGCAAGAACACCCCCGCCCCATCATGGGTGACTCTAATGGAGCATTTTCATTTGAAGTTTCTTCAATGGGCATTTTTAATATTGTAAAAGGCTCCATACATATTCTAAAGAGACCTACTTTAATGTACTTTAGGGCTCTCTCGCAGGTGGTTTTTGGTTGCCATTTCTTCCTTACCTTGGGAGTCAAAGCAGCAAGTTGGGGGTTGGGGGTGACGGCTCCACGCAGCGCCGTCTGGTGAGCGGCGCGGCCGCATGCCACAGCCAGCTGGGCATATCTGGGGACAAGGAAATAACACGTTTAGTAAATGCGCTCAACCTTTGAAGCAATTTGGCTGAAATTTTGTATAAGATAGCTGATTCCCAACCACGCGAGCGGAGTCATTGGTATCGCCAAGTATAACTACGAGAGGAAACTGCAAATACCACGTAGTGATATCCGCCCCTAACTACATTTGATGTAATTCCAGGTAAAATGTAAAATAAATACATTCAATACGGGTTTCCCAGTCCGATCAGTAGGTACCGAATAAGTCGATTGGCATTGTACTAATATGCCACCAGCACTTTAACTCTTATCCTGCCTAGCCTCTTACACGTTAGAGGCGAGGAGGAACTTCGTGATTTAGTGGATCGTCTGGTTCCTCTTCAGGGTTGAGAGTCCCTTACAAAATACCCCTGTTAGCAGGGTAGTGTAGTGGTGGAATGCATTTCACCTACAATTTTGTCTACCGTGCTTTCCATCAATAACAAGCAAAAACTAGTATAAGGATGGTGTTAGGTGATTGGAATTCACAGTATTTCTTACGCCCACGTTTAGGTACTACCATTGGTGACGAATAAGGAAAATGATCTTGAATTGTAAATTTATTACGTAAATACCTACCTTAAATGATGTCGTCATCTAAGAATCTCATTAATGAAAGTGCGTGTGTAAATAAAAGCTTTTATCAAATAGTATATTTGATCAAAATATTAAAGAAAAAGTTTTTATTATATTTTTGTGGAAATCCGTCATGGATGATAAAACCATACAAGTCCTGCCACTGTGCATAAGTTGGGAGCCCCGGTTAAGCCCTCGGAAGGCTGTTCCAGAAAAATTAACTACGGTAAAATTCGATTTTTCGGCAAGCTGTAGATACTTATTTTTGTACTTTAATACATATTAAGTTACAAGCAGTATAACTTTCTCGACTTTACTGTGTCAATAACAGCACCGAGGCAAAGGCTGGGCAAAGGGCATTGTTTATTTCCCTTTGCAAAACGAGCGACATAACAATGTGTACTTGCGAAGTGTACTTCGTACTCATTACATAAGGGGTTTGATTTGCTCAAAGTCCTTGTGTCTATCTATTTATTATCTACCTCCTTTATACTAGGTAATTGTTAATATTTCGGCTGTTCTAGGCTTTTTGTTTGTTGGTTTCATGCCTTAGATACAGTACCCCGCAAGAAAAAAAAACCATTGTACTAGTTAACAATGGTCTACAGTGTTTGCGCGCGAAATCGGAGACATGCGGACTACTCCGTTGAAAATTTTCCAAAATTAGTGTGTTTCGAGTGTTTTATGAGTAAAAGTGGTGGATTTTTAAGCATAAAAGTTCGACAAAGTGCACAAGTGTTGGAAAGTGATAAAACGCAGTGAAACGTGACTCTTCCATTTCTCGACAAACTCCAAAGACACTTTTAGTAAAGTACCACCGCTTTACTAGAGAAGACTGACTTTGACTTAGGGCTGCACTTGACTTTGACTAGACTTAGATGACGAGGACTGTGACTTGAAAAATGAAGATATAATAAATATAAGACTAGGCTGTATGGCTCAAATTGCCTTTGCCTATCCGAAAATGGATAAATAAAACTACTACTACTACTACAATGGTCTACAATTTTGTATTATTTCATAATTCAAAGTGCTTAAAACTACCATTATTCGTAGGCTTAAAAACATTCATTTTTGAGTTACTACCTTAATTTTAATATCTTTACTTAGAAGAAGTTTATAACGAAATATAGTTCCTTAAATTAATGGACCACTTTTTTTTTATAAAACCGTGTTAGTTAGATACTTATTACTTATGTTAATATTCCTTAATTTACTGCTGGCAATGTTTCCTGAAGTTTTTATAGTAAATCAAAATTTATATTAAAATAATGCTCAAATATAACAAAATCTTTTTCATTTATTCCAGAGTTATCGATTCAAATTGTTCTCAGAACTGATAAAGCCAGTTATAACTTTTAGGAATCTCTGAGTCATACTGCTAAATATAGCCGTTTATTCCCGCAGGGCTATGCAGTTTTTCTTAAAGTCGAAAGCGACACAAAGGAACGCCATTAATACTATACCAAAATTCTTTTTTAGAAATACTCGATGTGGTGAATAGTCATCCGTACCTAGATACCTCCCATGTAGCCCGACTTGTCACCCGGACTTTATTGTAAAGTATTGTACATTTATCAAGGTACTATTTGCACTCTATTCTTTTTTGACAACAATAAAGCACTTTGGAATATTTTATTTTACTCTGACTACCCACTTTGAGACATTATTTCAAGTATTTAAATGTAGAAAAAAAAAATTGCTTTATTTTGACATACCTACCTAGTTTTTATTTATTATTGGAAGAAACAGTTTATTTGCACACGTTTTATTTAGTAAAGCAACGTTTTACGAAATGTGGGGGACATTAATTAATAGTAAGTAATTTATCCCCATGAAAAAACCTCATTATTAATAACTTGAGTCGCAGATACAGAAATAAAATAAAATAAAACGAATTTTAGACAATTAGTTACAAAACGAGAACGTTAATACTTAAATAGATTATTGTTTAACAGTTAGAAGTTCAATGAAGCGTTATCGACTAACTTAGTACTTAATACAATCGAGTTTATATTTGACATTTTGTGAATTTATATTTGTGAGGGTTTACCGTACCAGTTTCTCTATTTGACATTTTGAGGTTTATATTTGTGAGAGTTTACTACTTACTACATCGGTATCTATATTTGACGTTTTATCGTACCAATGTCTATAAGTATTTGACATTTCGCGAATTTATATTAGTGAGGGTTTACCATACCAGTATAATATTTGACGTTTATATAGGTTATACCGCAAACACTTTCAAAATTTTGACATTTTACGAATTAATAATTTAATATTAAGATTTTTTGTAGTTTTGTTTCTTCAACTTAATAGGAGAAGTCTATAGCCGTCACCTGGCATTTTACAGGAGAAAAATGTAATGATCATTCTGTAATCCAGACTAATAATCCAACAGCCAGGAGTAACGTTACACATCCAGAAATATAATGTCTGCAGTCCGAGTAATATTTAATGCCAAAAATGCTAAACATACAATCAATGAAATTAAATTTACGGGGGATTTAGAGCACAGCGGATTGCTCTCTGAATAACCTTTGGACTTCAAAAAACGAACCATAGATAAATTTAACATAGAAAACACGTATTTTCAACTATCTAATATGTACTTTTGTGTCAAAAGTTAGGTTAGTTAGCAAGGTGGACAGATGACCTGGTTAAGGTCACGGATGCGGGCAGCACAGGACCGAACGTAGTGGCGATCCTTGGGGGAGGCCTAAGTCCAGCAGTGGGCGTCAAATCGGCTGAGATGATGATGATGAAGAGTTAGGTTCTTCGGCAGTTTGACCGGTGTGGATCGAAATTAGATTGCGAGAACGCAAGGTCGAATTTTAGCCATCAGACTATAGCCATCAGACTTATTTAAATGAAGGTATTCTGTGATGTCTAGAGAAAGGTAATTTACATGGCTGGTAATAAAGAGAATGAGAAGTCTTTTAGTAAGTGGAGCATGTACTGAAAAATGTTTTTTTACGCCGCGCTTAAAAACTTCGAAAGTGAGGTGGTACTGAAAATGTATGCCCTCCTACGCACCGCTTTTAAGAGCCCGGCGTTGTAAAAGGAAGGAAACATATTGTGGATTTTACTAGGAATATGGAAGTTCCCAATTATTAATGTAACGTTTGACGTCAGAATTCTGTTTATTTTAGATATATGTCCATATGTAGCAAAAGTACTGTAATCAATACTTAGAAGTATTGATTTTAGAACTGTGGCATGTGTCGGTGAACCCAAAACGTAATTCTGTCATGAGCAACAATAAGCTTATCTACATCCCTTAAAGACCCCCAAAGTTTGGAGCCTATGGCTTGTTTATTTTTTGTCTATAACTGTAAATATTTTGTAATTTAAATGTATAAAAACTCAAAACTCTTTTTAAAAGTCTGTGCTTGTCTTATCTGTACCGGGAATTTATTCCATAGTTGAATTGTAACTGTTTTGGTTTGTATGAAGTACCTGCGTATTGTTAAAGTTTTCTGAAGAAAAAAATAAAGGCGTTTTTCTGCATTAAGAGATTTGTCAAAAGATGTTGACGATTGAGCCGCCATCTTCAGTCTCAAGTTTTTGACGACCTCAGACATTTCGTATGCGTGTCGTGAAGGAATTAGAATCTTCTCTTTTAAATGATACAGTTGCGAATTCAGAATGTTTAAGAATTTGAAAATGGTACACCGCGTTCTAAACTGTGCCACGTATATGTATTACTTTATAAAATGATACTCTATGTGGGTGTGTGTTTCTTAAAAAAAACACACACACACACAAGCAAGGAAGACGAATAAAAGGAAACGTTTTTTTGACATTTCAAAAAACTATACTTCGCAAGAACTGTTCCGTATAAAAGAACGTACCTAAGTAAAAATAAGAAAAAAATTAAATTAATAAGATAGTTATACTCACTGAGAGGTCTTCTTCACGTAGTCTTCGGGGACTGAGTTGAGGTGCAACATTTTTATTTTTTTAATAAATTAATCGAATTTAATACCTTCAAAATTTTAATTTAAAAAGAGCTCAAGTGACTTTAATATTACTGAAACTGAAGAGAAATATCAACCATTGATAATATCCTATTGTTTTAAAATTGCAACCCATTTAATAACGCGCGTCACCGGCTCTCAGAACGTAGCGAATGAATAATTTTTGCGCTGCCGCCTTTTATATGGAAGGAGTGCGCGCACGGCGGCCTCTGATTGGTCATCGCTGCGGGTGTGTCTGACGTGACGTGCGCAAACGCACCGTTGACCTAAGGCTTGACTCGTTATTGAAACTTGTTTTTCATCCTTTATCTTTATGTTTAGTAACAGCAATCACACGAAATGTTTATTATCGAATTGAATGTCAAATGTCGGGTATAGCAACACTTATTAATAGTATTAGATCATAATAATTTTCTGCTAATAAACTTGCTTATTAAATATTATTACACGTTCTAATAAATAAGCCCCTTATTTAGTTATAACTTGTGACAGTTTAAGAACAAGATTTTTCTCTTCTAAGGCACGTTAGTTCTTTTTAAATTGGTAATGGGTTTGTTACATTTACTCATGGTAATAAATTCAAAATATTGCATCAGCCCCCCTACAGTATACTGCACTGTACAAATTCATTTTTACATTTTCCTTTGAATAATGGTATCGCTGGAAAATCTGTACCACATTGAAATTTACACAGCATTGTTTAATAAGAATAATACACTCGAGAGCAATGAATCCGGGTCACTTAAAGAATCCTAAAAATCTCGGAAACTAAAAATGCTAGGTTAATGCAATAAATTGTATTTAATAGACAATGTAATACTCCTTAAATGAAGGTATTAAAACTTCTTAGTTATTGTAAAGTTATATCATAAAAAAATCAAATTTGAAAAAGGGCCACTTTCGAAGATGGAACTACGAAATTACAGCATTTGGTGTTGCTTTTGTTTGTAATCTGTCATTTATGTGGGTACATAAACCATGTTGATAGTGCTCTATATTCATTAATCAAGCTGAAATTATGTCGCTTACGCCTGAAGAATGCACCAGAATACTTACAATGCTGGAAACCGGCCGGAGTCAGCGCGATACAGCCAGGACTGTCGGTGTGTCGCTGTCAACAGTACAAAGAGTTCTCCGACGTTACGAAGAAACTGGTTCTAACCTACGCAGACCAGGAACGGGCAGAACCAGGTGTACCACAGCACGAGAAGACCGATATTTGGTGAACACCATGCTTCGAAATCGCTTTCTCACAGGAACTGAACTCACCAATCAGTTTCGACGCCTCGGAGGAAGTAACCCAAGTGCATGGACAGTAAGACGTCGGCTTGCTGAATCTAACTTAAAACCCCTTAGACCTGCAAACGGCCCTAAACTGGAGCGTGGGCATCGTATTTCGAGACTAAGGTATGCCCAGAGCCACGTAAATTGGAGTATTGAAGATTGGTCAAAAGTTATGTTCTCCGACGAATCAAAATTTATGCTCTACAAGCACGATGGAAGACACAGAGTGTATCGAAGACCAGGGGAAAGATTCAAGCAAGCATGCATCGAAGAAAAAGTAGCCTACGGTGGTGGGTCTGTACTTGTGTGGGCCGGAATTTCTTCTGAAAGTCGCACAGAGCTGGTGATCATAGAAAACGGCTCTTTAACTAGCGTAAGATATGTGGAAGAAATCCTCAATGATCACGTTGGTCCATTTATGGTCAATTTAGGTGAGGATGCTATATTTATGCATGACAATGCCCGACCTCATACAGGTAGGATTGTGAATGACTACCTTCAAGAGATGAACATTACTCGTATGGAGTGGCCAGCGCGCAGCCCGGATATCAACCCGATCGAGCATGCTTGGGACGAGCTAGGCAGATGCGTAAAACAACGAAACCCTCCCCCAATCACGCTTCGTGAGCTCAAAATTGCTCTCACAGAGGAATGGGAGAATATTCCCCAAAATCGTATAAGGAACTTGGTGTACAGCATGCCAAACCGCGTAAACGCAGTAATGGAAGCACGAGGAGGCAATACGAAGTATTAAAATTCAAGAAAATCGTAATAAAGTTCAAAAATTTCATGTTTCCTATTTTTGTTTTAAGGAGAGATCGGCAGTTTTTTCTTTATGTAATTTTGTGTTAATAAAATGTATGGTGACTCATATTTTTTTTACTTTCATTTAAGGAGTATTACATTGTCTATTAAATACAATTTATTGCATTAACCTATCATTTTTAGTTTCCGAGATTTTTAACATTCTTTAAGTGACCCGGATTCATTGCTCTCGAGTGTATATCATTTTTATGGCATTATCACTGAAAAATCTGTCCCACGTTTGTGAAAAAGAAAAACACGTGGCCTGTGCGCCACGCTT
Source organism: Miltochrista miniata (assembly GCA_933228765.1). Classification (NCBI taxonomy): domain Eukaryota; kingdom Metazoa; phylum Arthropoda; class Insecta; order Lepidoptera; family Erebidae; genus Miltochrista; species Miltochrista miniata. Next base: position 14,950,860 of record OW121769.1, read on the forward strand.
AAGGGAGCAGAAAAGAAAAAAAAGTAAATTTGAACTTGAGCCGTTCGAAACGAATGCTGAGGCGCGACCTACAATCAAGTTCAATGATACTGTCTGTAGGAAATTTCCAAGACATTTCCTATAGCCGATTCCCGCCATTTTGAAATTCGAATTTTAAACACGTGCTTTTTAAACGTTCGTTCTCCTCATTGTAGTTACAAATTTGTACAACTTATAATAGTGATACTATTCTTTGTTTGGTAAATACGTTATCTCAAGTAAGTACTAGATAGGTGCAGGCAATGAGAGATATTTATTTCGTCAGCTTGTTCCAAAGCTCAAGGCGAGTCAGGTGTCGTGTTTCGTCATCTGCGCCGGCGTCGTATCGAAATGAAGGCACATACCAATACCAGTGATCGCTATATATTGGTTACCTAAGTTTGTATACAGCAGTACACTTGTTTAGTTGTTCAGCACAAATGATACCTTGAAATATAGTAAGATTTAAGAAGCTCATAGAGGAAAGACACTGAGAAAGATTATAATTTCTCTTTATGGTATTGTGTTCCTGTGTATGTTTTAAAAAGCCTTATCTTTAGATACTATCATTGCTAATCAAATTTTGTGGCGGAGTGCATTCCACAGTCACAACACTGGAATTGAAAAATAATCACTAGCTAATGCCAATATTTTTCCGTATCTATCCGTTTCCCACGGTAACTTGTTCCTGGGATAAAAAGGAAGTCTTACGTGTTAATTCAGGATGTCAGCTAACGGTATACCGAACATTAGCTATATCGTTTCAGGGGTGATTTATAATATTAGTAGGATTTGAGCGGGCTGTAGGCTGTATAATATTGTGGCCAAACGAACTGGGTATTTATAAGGTTTTGTTTTGAGTTTTCTTTTTTTTTTTGTATTATTGCGAGGTAGCCTATGGAATTTTGCAACACCAGGGCCGCAGGTTTTAGGTAGGTTAAATTTTTTTTCATTGTTTCAAGATTCTCGTGTTGCAACGGACAGAATGTGTAGGCTTGCTATTGAAATTTCTACCTACCCTAGAACAAGTCGTAAGTGCCAGGTAGTAAATAGATGCAGAAAGCGAAGAAATGTGTTACGGCAAAAATTTGTAGAGGCCAAGGCCTCAACTAAAATGATTGATGGAAGAGAACCAGACGGATTTCCTCTTTTTCCTTCCAAATTAACATCATAGACAGTTTAACAATACTTTAATGTATCAAAACAATAAATTACTCAGCGTCTGGATTGTTGAATGGTTGGATGGAAAGCAGGATAATAATACATGTAAATAATAAGTTGTGATGATTCAGGATGACTCGAATGTGTTTTTCTCAGATGTAAGATGGTGACGTAATTATTTTGTTAGGTACCCAGTAAATTCGTGAATTGGTTTGTTTTCTATGATGAGATGATGTTGATGAAGATTAGAGTGATAATCTGTTATACCTACCTATGTAGGAAAGGACTTTGGTTTGTTATTATTATTGTAAATGTAATCTAATTTTCATGTAATCCGTTTAAACATAAAATTGGTTTTGTTGGAAACGTCTATTTAAATTTGAAAAATTTGCTGCTAGTCTTTTGGCCACAATGTCACGGAGGCCTCTTTTTTAGGTTTTTTTTTTTTTTTGTTGACGCGGGGAACTCTTTTACGCGCCTTCATCCCAGCTGCGGGGGCAGCTGGGATGGTGTGTGGGACTCCCGGCCCGGTCCGGAATGGACCGTCCTACCCACTAAACCCCGCGGTGTTCCTCCTCACCCTTTAGCCGGGCCGAGGGATATCAAAAGATTATTCACGTCGACCCGGCTAGGGGCGCCCCGTTTATTCGGGGCTCTCCTCGGGGGAGCCAGATGGGCGGCTCCCCAAAGCTCCCCAAGGAGCTGAAGTCCACGCCTGCACCGCTCTCGAGCGCCCCTCTGTAATAGAGGAGACAGAGAGCGGCTGGCGCAGGCGTGCGCTAATGGGCACCCCTGGAACACGGAAAAGGTGCCCACCGCCATGTGACCGTTGGTGGGCGGGGTCCCCCGACCTTACGCCCACGGTCAAGAAACAATCGGGGGCGCGCAGTAAATCCTCACCGCGGCGCCCCCGAACTGCACGGCAGAGCGGGAGCATTATCGGTTACTCCCGCTCCCCCGCACAGTGCACCTCCCGCTTTGCCGCCATCACCTCGTCAACTGGCGACGTGACAGCGGCCCAGCACTGTTGCCGCCGGTCGCGCCGTTATTCACGGCCGGCAGCCCGAACTGCATGGCAGGGCGGGAGCATCTACCCAAACTCCCGCCCCCCACGCAGTACCTCTCCCACTTTGCCGCCATCGTCTCGCCAGCAAAGGAGGCGAAGCGACGGCGACCCATCATTGCTGCTGCCGGCCGTGAATAACGGCACGGCCGGCAGCAACACACACCACCGAGCAACCCACAGGTGGGTTACTCCCGCCTCGGCCGGAATTAGCCAGAGTAGCACAACTCCCCCACAGAGGAAGGGGAGTGGTCGCTACTCCGTTGCCCAGGATGCACCACGAGGAGGATCCGACCCATTGGGGTCCTTAAGATGTTAGTAGGACCCCGCATCCCCTCTTTTTTAGGTTTAGTTTAGATAGTAATAATGTAAATATATAGGTATATATAATAGGTAATTATGTTTCTCTGTAATTTTTAACAATAAATATATTTTAATTTGAACCAAATTTGTTTAGAGGTTTGAATTTGTTTGAATAACAAAGTTTTACACTAGAAGTATATTTTTACACTTAGAAGGTTTTATTATTTTACATTAGGTAAGATGCTGATTTAAGTAATAGGTATTTTTTTTATCATTGACGTTAATTTTGCCATTGACGTTAATTTAATAGGTAAGGATTTTATTTCATGAAATAAATGAATTGAAATAGAAATAGCGAGTTAAAAAAATACAGGTTATACATATACCTATTTCACTTTTAATAAATTTAGTTCCTACGTACTTAATGTCTTAATTACCAAAAATGAAGTAAATAAGAAGTATTTAGTAATTATTGACTTCTAATGCCATTGGCAGTTTACTCATTTTTTTTATTTCTTCCTGGCTGTATGTAGTCAGGAAACCTGGTGCAAGGAAGTCCCAGGGATCCTAACCAACTCTGCTTTTGTGGAGACCACGTGTTTTTCATCGAAGAGGGACGTGCTAGGTCATAAACGCCACCACCTTGAGCCTGTTGCTACCAGGGCGACAGCTAGCCCGGAGTGTCGCCCCCAGGCTCACGCTTAGGAATGACGGACATCATTCTGGGATATCCGGCGCCCAGTGCGTCTTCTGCGGCACGGGAGAGAACTATTTCTCTCCCGTTTCTTCTCCGCAACTTCTTTTGCGCAGTTTGGCAGTTTCCTTCTTAAAAAATGGATCCGATACCGAATGTAGGTACCTATATCGGAAAGTTTTTAAATGCAAGCGTAATATGTCTAGTCATCGATATTAAATCAAATGATTGTCGTATTTGTATTAATTCTCTCAATTGGGTCTCATGACGTCAATATTTACTCGACTTATTAGTTTAAATTCAGCAGAGATATTGCTTCTTGTTGGCAATAAAAGGACGTATGTTGACGTACGTCTTTGAACAACTGTTTTGAAGTTTTTTTTTCTTGGTAAGTATATCTACTAATTAATTTCTTTGTGTTTATGAGTGAATGATTACATAACAAAGCATCATGAGAATTGTGACGTCATATTTTAAGCGAAGTCATTATCGTTATTAATATGTATAGGTACTGCTTTTCTTGATATATTTCAAAATTTTCTCACTAATTAACCTTCGTTGGGATCGAGGAAGTATGGGAAGAGAATTTCCAGTTCTCACTGTACTGTGATGTTCTTTTTTGTTATAAAATATAAACATTTTCAGTCCAGAGTTTCTCCACACTTAAAAAAAACAACTGGAACAAATACCTAATTAAGGTAGGTACATAAGCTAAGGAGAGTTCCCGAAAAATCCTTTAAAAGAAATTTGATATCATTTAATTGTAAAGTCCCTTATTATCATTATTGCTAATCAATGCTGATGCAATTTTCTTATCGGTAACGGGTAAATTTAGCAAAAATAAACAAGTTGATTACTAATCGTTTTAAGCGACAAAAGTTCAAAGAGATAATATTTATACCTAGGCTGTTTGCATCATCCAATTACTTGACAACAGTATGGAAAGATTAGCACTGTATTACTTCACGTCCTGTTCACAAAGAGATTGTACTTATACTTTCTAAACAATTATATATTTTAGTAAGTTTAGATGCAGATGCGCGACCCCTGAAAATAATCCTAGGGGCACCCATGGACGGGGGCCTGAGGACGGCGAGGGGGCGTGACCCGTGAGGACGGTGAGAGGGTTGCTCACCGTCCTTACAGAAGCAGGCCCATGACGGCAGCGTGACGTGAGGTGTTCACGCACGGAGAAGCCCGGATAGAAGCAGGACCCGAAACCCCCCAAAGACGTGGGATAGCACCCAAACCACCCCCCTGGGCGAGGCCGCAGTGGCGGCCGTGGGTCTGTTGTGAGTCCTGGGACATCCTTCCGAGGGCTTACCCGTGGCTCCCAACCATAGGCTGTAGGGCGTTACGTGAGGTTTTTTAGTCGGTAGGAGTCCGGCATAGCATACATGAGGATTTTCCCTCAGGTTAAAAAAAAAGGGGCCATGGTAACGACGTCATTTCATAAGATTTCTTCTGCTTTTTCCTTCTACTGTCAAGCGAGAGAATTTTTCGAATGACGCCGTCCGCCTGATGGTAAGCAATGGCTGTATCTAGCGAGTAAAGAGTCACTATCATAGGCCACAAATCTTTTAAATAGCTCGGTTTTGGCGAAGGATTAGAATTCCTTCCTACACCAGTAACTTCACGAATTGACTAATTTCTTTCCTTTGTATATTTTTCTATTCAGGTAAGCCTGTCTTTTCGCGCCTCTACGTGAAGACTCAAGTAATTCAAGTCAACTGATATCAGTATATTCAGACTCAGACGTGTGAAAGAGTACTTAGGTACCTAATAGTAATTACTCATTACCTACCATTCCAGCAGCTAGCCATGAAAAGAAAAGCAAATTATGAGACCTTGGCCGTCGGTCACCGGGTGCTATCATAACCTCGAGCCCAAGACATTTAGACCCTGAGGAATGAGGATACTGGTTTGGCAAAGACCACACCCACGCCAAGCAACAGGATTTTTTGTAGTAGCATAAAGCGGCAAGTACCTACGTAGTTACTTTAGATAAAAAACATAATTTATGATATCTAGTAAGTATAGTAACAGAAACGAGTAAATAATTTGACTATCTGTTGCCAATAAAAACTTGTGAAAATAAAAACATGACTCGTGACATTGGTAATGATTAAAATTAAAAATAAAACTTGTTCATCAAACCCGTCCATCGAGTAACATTTATATTTTTTTATCTCTTGGACTGTGGGTGTGTCTGTTTGAATTCAGTAGGTACAGATTATGTATATTAACAGTTTAACAGGTTGCGTTTTATTCTTTTTAGTGTGACGGAACGTGTTTTTCAAAAATCGTATGATTTTTAATTTATGAAACTATCTACAAAATTGACTCTAGGATTTTTACTATTATCTTCTTTAGAGGTCATAAGAGTCATCGTTGCTAACACGGTCAATAGCAGTGGTCACATGGCAACAAAAGAAAGGGAAGGAGTGTCTATCTATGACCATCGCTGGGGGTCAAAAAGAGGCAGACTCAGTCATGACCATTACTGACGTCATAGAGCTCTTTAGATTGATTTGCATGCTTTTTTGTAGCATTACAAAACCTACTTATACTTGTTAATTTTTTTTGTGAGCCTCAATTTAAAAGAAGCGCGTCACGAATTGGCTCTAACTGTTTTTAATTGCTCATACTTTAAAGATCATTCCATCAGCATTACTGGACACAAATGATTTGACTTTAATTTGACTTTTGGCAATGACCGGTCGACTTTTCATCAAGGGAAAATTTTGATAATATATTTGTCTATTATAGAGTCAAAGTATCAATTTGTAAGACAATGAGTTAATTTGCTTGTACCAGCAAAGATAATAATAAATATGTAGAAAATTAAGAAATTATTTACAAGTACCTAGGTAACAATAAAAATCCAAATGTAATAGGTAGGTACCTATTTACAAAAAGTGGGCGAGGGAGAGGAAATGGGGGTAGGTAGCTACCTTACGTTAACGTCATATCAATATTAGAACTAAACTGTCGTAAGTTTGGTTCCTTATGGCTCGCCGCATGGCAATGCTTATTTTTGAGCGCCAATATTCTATGGTCTGCTCGCATGGAAAGTTTTCCTTCAAAAACAAATTTCCGTAATAAAAATACTATTGTAGATCACAATTCAAATTCAGATAATTTTGCGATTATTAGGGTAGCTAATTAAAGACATTGGATAAATCAATAAATATTTAGTCTATTTTTTATTTGCCAACAAAAAAGCAGCGTTTCAAGTCAGCTTCTCCCGATTTTTAAGTCGCCCAATAAGACAACAGAAAACAAAGTGGCTAACTTCTTCTAAACTTATGCAACCTTGGCCTGTATGGAAAGAAACCCAGCATTGGGTAAATAGGGCGGGTCATCATATAGGCATACTTAGATTAGATAAATAATTACTACGTAAAGATAGGTGTGTATTTAATGTATCTGTTGACGAAGTACCTAATTGGTCTCAATTTATACGAGAGAGCAAAGGCCGGATTGTTTAGTAGCTGTTAAAGTGTTTTTTTAACAAATTATAGAGCTGATGTGGGCAAAATTGACGTTATATACCTACGACTGGAAAAATCCACATCCATCTCATGACTTGTTCCAATTCCAACCTACTGATTATTCAAGCCGAATCACGGGAGATGCGTACCTTTATTATACAAGCCGAATCACGGGAGATGCGTACCCTTATTATACAAGCCGTATCACGGGAGATGCGTACCTTTATTATACAAGCCGAATCACGGGAGATGCGTACCTTTATTATACAAGCCGAATCACGGGAGATGCGTACCTTTATTATACAAGCCGAATCACGGGAGATGCGTATCTATATTATACAAGCCGAATCACGGGAGATGCGTACCTTTATTATACAAGCCGAATCACGGGAGATGCTTATCTTTATTATACAAGCCGAATCAGGGGAGATGCGTACCTTTAGTATACAAGCCGAATCACGGGAGATGCGTACCTTTATTATAAAAGCCGAATCACGGGAGATGCGTACCTTTATTATACAAGCCGAATCACGGGAGACTAACGGAATCTTCATCCATTAACCAGCTCGGTGAAGATCGTTCTATAGCGGGATCTTAGACATTACAAAGGATGAGATAAAGATGCCATTGTGTGTTAGTTGCTCTTTCCCTCTTTCAATATCTTAGATGACTTTAAGTCCTGTATCGCCTGATTCCATTCGTTGTTCAACTTATAATTAATAGATAGGTAATATTATTAAGTTTTCATAATGTAACATACTTACTTAATGAGTTGTGTGCTGAGTGACCACCTAATGCAATCCGATTTCATCATCACTTAACAAATTTAACTCTAGGATAAAATTTTGGGTGCCAACCACAGAAATAAAAAAAAACTTATTATTATTATAATAATAATCTAAAATCCAACATTATAAACACATAAGGTAGCTTACTCTAAACTATTCTAGTTTTCAAGTCCAAAGGTCGATTATTTCTTGATAGGTAAGTGAGTCATACTGTATTTTTATTATTTTGTATTAAAGTTACGAATATTCCGCGTAAGGTTTTTGTAACCGGATATTTTTGTAGTAAGTAGATAATTAAACAATACATAAAACATGAGATAGGTAAGCCTAGGTATTTAGTTATTTACATTAAGTTGGTTTATAAGTAATTGATTATGTATTATTTTTCTAATTACAACACTGCAAGGACTTTTCATAAACTCGCTTTAGTTTTCTTTGTTCAAATTCCAGCCCCGGATCTAGGGGGGGGCAAGCCGGGGCCCACGCCCCGGGCGGCAAAATCAGGGGGGCGGCAAATCAGAGGGCGACAAATTCAAACTTTGCAACCTTGACGATAGTAGATTACCTGCCTTATATTAAACACTCCAACTTATTCAACTCTTTTCACAAGAAATAATTATGGCATTTGCTCGAATTATATCAGAAATTAGCTATAGATATATGCCAGATGCTTGAAAGGAAACAAACAATTCCAAGATGCATGCACCATTTCTTTACAAACTTGTAGCATGTTGTGGGGGGCGGCCAACGCAGGGGCGGCCACAGTAGTTTCATATTCTGATTTTTGAAAACTTGTTGTGTTGTTCTTAAAATATATCTTGTTCCACCATACGTCAACGGATAGCGTTATAAAGTTTCTTTTGATTCTTTTCTTTTTGTCTCTTAAACATGAAAAAAATGCTAGGCCATTTTTGTATATGATAAGACACTTTTGCGCTGACCGTCTCAATTGTGCCGCTGGATGGCCAGTTTCTGGCACAGGTGAGGTTTATCTACTAGTCCTCTATGCTGGTCAGATTCCCTGCTGTCTGCAGTTTAATTCAAGAGAAGCACAAGGATCTGTGTTGTCCAACACTATTTCTTCGGAATATTATCCCTTGGGTGCACTCATTGTCATGCAGACGACAGTACTCTACAGGAGTGTTAATCTGGCCGTCCAACGTAGGGGCGGCCCGACCTGGAGGAAAAGAGGCGGCAGCTCATTGCGTATCTCGACCGGGTCTGACCGCATTTACCAATGGGATTTAGAAAACCTGGTAGTTTGAAATGCCAGGAAACACAGGAATGCGCGTTTACAGCTGAAAGATCCCCTTTTCTTCTCTACCCTCTCTTCAGAAGGAGAGGAGCAACAGCTACCTCTTCTACCGGTTGTCGTAGATGCTTACTGGGCACGGGAGCTATTGTATGACGAATACACCGAGAAACCACAGCTGAGTGACAGCACTAAGAGGAACGCAGCCAGGACTGAGCGGTGCACACATTGGCACATTGGAGGAGTGCACAGCGTGAGCGCACCAGTGCTAGGTCCTATTAGCAGGTCTGGTCGTGGACATCTCTCGCTGGAGATCATGGTGGCCATGATCTCTAGTGGGTGTAAGTGGGATGTTGCCTCGACTTTCTGCGGGCATTTCATGCTCGTGAGTGGCGTGGCGTGGAGTATCGGGGAAGAAACGGGAAATTGGAGATAACTGCGACGCCCCCGCCGCAGACTCTCGGTCTCCATGACCGGGGGCCTGAGGACGGCGAGGGTCTGCTCATCTTCTTACAGAGGCAGGCCCAAGAAGACAATGTGACGTGAACGTTTCACGCACACCACACGCCCCAAGAAGCGGGATAACACCTGAACAATCCCCAAAGATGCGGGAGAGGACCCGGACCCCTAGGTAAGGTTGCAATAGTAGCCAAAGTCTGTTGGGAATTCTGGGACATCGTTCCGAGCGCTTGGGATCAAAAAATCCCTCTCTTCAGAATGCGATAATACTAGGTACTGAAGGACTATCTACTAGACATTGTCGACCTAGACTCCGAATTCATCTCTCGCGGAAAATAGGAGCTCTTAATAAGGTGAGATGGTTCATTACGCGGATTACGCCACCATAGAGGTGTCTGGCGTGTCTGCTATACAAGACGCAGATTTGTACCTTCGCTAATATTAGTTTTAACTTTGAACTAAGGACCCAAAAAAAAATTGGGGGGGGGGGGGTTAATGGGGGCGGCATTTTCACATTTTGCCCCGCCTAAAAAAATCTCTAGATCCGGGGCTGTCAAATTCTGTACCTTATGTCATCAGTTTTAAAGAATTAAAGTTTCTTTTCGCTAAGTCAGAGTCTACTTCTTACAAACCTGTTACCCTTACTAAAAGTATATACCTAGAGTCTGATTAGAAAAAGAAGTTATTTCGAAATCCAGGTGCATAATACAATATGAGGCGCTACCGAAATCTTTGGGAGTCAAGTCAGCCTCACCATGAAGTTAAGGTCATGGCGAAGAATCCTGAAGGAAGGCGAAGAAGATCCCTGTGCCAAACCTTCTGACTGTACGTAAGGTTCAACGATATAACTAAATATACTTCATTTCATTACCTACTTTATTCAATCAATGATACAATTATTTATATAGTTACATTAGCAAATTGCCAATATAAAAAATTCTTCCTCATGTAAAAATAACACTATTTGAATTACGAGCACGCTTCCTTGTCTGACAAAGAAGGCGGACCCCATTCTCTACAAGCTACAAGTGACCTGTCACTGCTCGAATGGCATTTGGCCTTGAAATATACTGTCATAGACAAAGACATTTTTAAGATTTTTTTATCTATGACGTACATTCAGACGTATGCAATTTATGTTTATTTCTGCATTTTTGTCATAGCAGCAACCAGTAGCAGATTTCTAAAGTCATTTACTTTGTATAATGACAACTTTGATTACGCCACTGCTTTTATTTTACAGCAAAACTGCTGATTGCTTTTTTTTCTTTTTTTTTAACGTGTGGAAATCCTACATGGATGCTATGCCGGACTCCTACCGACTAAAATACCACACGATGCCCTACAACTGTCTACGGCCGGGAGTCCCGGGTAAGCCCTCGGAAGGATGTCCCAGGGCTCTCGGCAGACTTTGGCGAACACTTCAACCTCGCCTAACTGCTCATTGCTGAAAGGAAATAGAACTCGCCTTTCATCTATAGTTAGAAGCCGGTTAGTATCCCTACTGTTTTTAGGGGATGCCTGCTGACTCTTGCTCGTTTCCTCTTCAATCCTTCTGCTTCAGAGGGGCCTTCGGGAGCAATGCTGCCATTTCTATACTGCACCCATGACAAGTAGAGGTTACACCCATACTTCTTTGTTTTAGTAATGAACAAATAAGCGTTTGATGACAACTTTTGGTCCTGCGACAGTTTTTACTTTACAAACAGACTGGCAGGAGGGTTGTGGTCATCCATTCATAGTTAGAAGACGGTTGGCAACCCAGCGGTTTTTGGAGGGTAGTGGTGTACCTTCTGACACTTTCAGAGGGGCCTCCGGAAGCGATGGCGCCTCTTTCCTACTCCTACTTCATCTATTTCAGATCCGTGTACGTAAGTATGATTGTGTGTATGCTGAATATCATTGCGTAGTGTTTGATGACGATTTTGTGGGTAGCGTCAAGGTTTTTAATTCGCTGATAAGCACTGATAACAGCAATCCAGGAAGTCAATGCTATCCGGGAGTAAAGTCAGTCATAACATTATTGATCATTAAATGATAGTGACATCACTGACATCGTTTAAGTAGGTATAAACGCCCTCGGTAATTATTACTTTATCATTTTGTCAATAGTTAAGATTTTATTATTAGCTACTAATTAATTACCAAGTAATTACATTAAGTACTTAGGTAGGTAAGTATGTCATCTTATATTGTAACTTTGTACCCCGTTTTAATAAATTGGAGCGAACAGGTGAACGTGAAAATTTGACACAGGTAGTTTGCACATGTGTCAAACTACCTGTGTCAAATTTACTACTTATTGGATTTCATGCCATCAGGGTCGAACTAGGGCTTGAACTCCGGAATTCCGGAATTGACATAATTCCGGAATTCCGATAAAATCTAATATCGTTCTCAATTCCGGAATTGGCGAGATCAATACCGGTATTTCGATATTGAAAAAAGAAATATATTTTCGCTTCTTCTTTAATTTCATTACAAACAAAAATGTAGATTAAAAGCTTCTTATGCAATTTAAACACCTTTAATTACTACAATGTTGATAATTAAGGATTTCTCTATTAACAAATTCATTCGATTATGTTATAGGTAATCTTTTTATTTTATGATATTTCTAAAACCTACTAAGAAAGTAAATCCATAAAAGTAATGGTATTTGATAGAAAACATACTATTTAAATAAAAATAATATTATTAATGACGTTTTTGTGTTTTTTTTACATTTAAACTTCAATTTATAGTGCGAACTTAGACTTAGCTCTGACTTATGCTACGAGTTAAATTTAACTTTGATAGAAACGCTGTAAGAATTTGACAGAGGTCTCGTTCAGCATAGTTCTAGTAGTTCTGACGGAACTCATGGGGCCCGTGCCTTATTATTAGGGGCAAACATTGCCCCAAGGCGCTCCACTGACCCAGAGTGAGGAGGGTCCTGGGTTTCCTGTTCTCATCAAGGCGGAGGAACTTATTCCTTCGCACATGGCTCCGTCTCAGGCGCCCGACGCTGATTACAGCGAGAACGACGTGCCCGAAGTCAGTGAAGGTGAGTTAGGGGCGACTGTACTGCAGCTTAGATTCCGCAGGGACCGTGCCCCTGGACCCTACAGCATTGGGTCCTGGCTCTTGAGGATCTCGGACCTCGAGTGAAGGAGCTCTTTAGTGCATGCCTCGTTTTCGAGTCATGCACCTTTCGGATCAGAACCAGTTTCCCTGTCTTCCAGACATTCCCAAGGTCTGGAAGACAGGGAAACTGGTTCTGATCCGAAAGGCAAAGTGGTTGGCAGTCTACCCATCCGGGGATTGGCCGATCGTGTTGCTCCGTTGAGCAACTCCGGCCAATCCCCGATCGGTCGTTCCCCAACAATGATACGCTCAAGGAGCTTGCATACCTCGTTAGGTATGCAAGCTCCTTGAGAGTATCATTGCACAGCGCACAGTCGGGCACCTCACACGCGTGGGACCAGATCTGGCAGATAACCAGTTTTGGTTTCCGTCAAGGGCGCTCCACCGTGGATGCGATCATGCGCCTTAGAGGACTGACGGAGGAAGTAACATCGCAGGGTGAGGTGGTGTCGCATCGCCGTTTGCCGTACCGCGTGGCTTGCTCAGTACATTTCTATTCATTTGTTTGAGTCGCAAGACGCTTCGCCGTTCGCGCCGCTGAAATTTTCGCTATGGCGACTGTCCCGTGGCCAGGCCGTTAGGGAGGTGCTTATTTATCATGGAGTGCCTCCCTACTTCCGTCGAATTGTCGGGGCCTATCTTTCCGAGAGGGCCATAACTTACCCAAGCTGGCTAGGGCTCAGCCGGGTCAGCGAGATACGTCGTGCGGTGTTCCGCAGAAATCAGTCTAAGGACCGCTTCTGTGGAACATCGATTACGATTGGGTGCTGCGTGGTCCGTTGCTCAGAGGTGGCATGTCTCGAGGATCTGGCGGCGAGGCAACTTGCGTCCTTGTTTAAATAAATTAATTATATTTCTAATTTATTCTTTTCTGGTACAAGGAGGCGCTGGAGCGGGGTCATAGGACTATGTCTCCAGAAATCTAGGTTCGGCAGTTCCAGCTCCACAAGGAAACCGTGGAGACCTGGACTTGAGCAACAAACCGAATCGCCACATCACATCACACAAGGGGGGAATCGCCGAATCGCCGCAATCAAGGCGGTCAGATCGGTCATGGGCGAGTGACTAGAGAGGAGCCACTGTGCGAGTGCTCTGTCCTACCGGTTTTCACAGATGCTTACCGGGCACGGGAGCTTCAGTTAGTATCCGTGACGAATACACCGGGAAATCACACCTGAGTGCCAGCACTGTGAGGAACGCAGTGAGGACACAGTACTTCTCTCATTAGTGGAGTGCACAGCGTGGGCTTAACAGCGCCCGGTCCTCGTGGTAGTTTTGGACGTGGACATTTTCTCGCTGGAGACCATTGCGCTAGCTATGATCTCCAGTGGGAGTAAGTGGGACGCCACTGCGTCTTTCTGTGATCAGTTAATGCGGCGAAAAGTGATCGAGAGAGAACGCTCCCACCCGAATTCCGCATGTCTTTGCCCAAGACTATCGGCCTCCATAATCGGGGGTCTGAGGACGGTGGAATCGCCGTCCTTACAAAAGCACGCCCAAGACGAAAGCGTGACGTGAAAGTTTCACGCACGCCACACGCCCTGAGATGCGGGATAACACCTGAACAAGCCCCAAATACGCGGGATAGCACCCGAACCTCCTAGGTGAGGCCGCAGTGATAGTCAAGGTCTGTGGGGAATCCTGGGGTCATCCTTCTGAGGGCTTACCTGGGCCAACCGTAGGCAATAGTTAGGAAACGTGTGGTTTTTAGTTGGTTGCGTTAAAATAAGTAATTTTACTGAGAATCAAAGTAGTTTATCACTAATCACGTAGCACTGCTGCATCCGTTTCCTTTTATACATATCACTATTTTGTACAAAACGAAACTTGATTGAGTTCCGGAATTCCGGAATTCAAATACCGAATATCGAAATCCAATTCCGGAACTGAAAAAGCGTCCGATATTCAAGCCCTAGGTCGAACTAGGCGAAACTATGTCGATCAAATTGAAGTCCTTTTATGAAAAGGTCAGATAAAGAGTACCTTTATGTACCTTTAAGTACCTTTAAGTACCTTTAATCGGCGAGCGTGTAAAAAAAATAGAAAAGTAGAAGAAGCGAAAGTTGTATGCCAGGATCGTAGTAAGAGTGAAACCCTCTGCCTACCCCTATGGGATATGTTAGATTCTATAACACCGTATTTATGTACTTTAAAGAACATTGAGCAAACAGGACTGTTTTTACACGTGGAAAATTGGAAATCCTTCATGAATAATATACGCCTCTTAAGGCTTCCGTATTCGACCTTGACAAATCCTAAGGCAATTCAAAGGATTGCAGCGTACTCTTTTGCCGGATTTCATTCGATTCTAAAACATTATATTACTGTTATAAAATCTGAGGGATTTTAAGAAAAAATCTAGCCGTAAAATATTGTTCTTAAGACAAACCTATATCTATATTATGACGAGGTTTTATGAGGATTACACTAATTTAATTAGATAAAAAAAGTACATTACATTACTTGTTACGATTTTTGCTATATTTCTAATTTTTCGAGAGCGATCTCGATCGAACAAAGTATTTTTAATCGTGTTTTGAAACTTTAAGAAGCAAGTGTCCTATCTAATAAATTACAATGATATTATAGATTTATCAGATTAAATCAAAGAATAATTCCTAGTATAAAGTTCACCTCAAGATGAGTCTATTTTGAATATAGAAGCTTTAACGGCTAAAACCACACGTTGTCCTTCCATTTGCCTACCACCAAGAGTCCAGGGTACGCCCTCGGTAGGATAAACCCAGGGCTCCCCACACATCAAAGGGCATTAAAATTTGAATGTTTTACGTCTCGGGGTTTGGACCAGACATCTGTCCTGGGACATTCTACCGAGGACTTACCCGGGACTCCCAACCGTAGGCTGTTAGGAAGAATACGTGTGGGTTATAGTCGGTAGGAGTCCGGCATAGCATCCTCTGTAGGATTTTATTCACGTTAAAAAAAAGCCCAGACAGCTTATTATAGCATTGAAAATTTTCCAGAAGACGAGGCTGCCTGGCAGCTTCACGAAATTGCTCTTTTCTACATCAGTCATCAGTCATCAGTAGAGTCACAATAATTTTGACAATCCCTATTTTTTTTTCTATTTTATAGGAAATCAATTTTATTTTTATTTTGTGTCAGAATGTCTAAGGCACAGAAATCAGAAAAAAGATGTGTGTGATGTGTGATATTTAAGTGTGATATTTTTCTGATATGTGATATATACTTTTTTCTGATATCTGTCGTCTAAGGTCACCTTAGACATTCTGTGTAACGTGTACCTACTGTGAACTATTAAAAAGATTTATCGCAATATCTAATTGTACTATGTCCTAACTCCTAACATTCTGTAGGCAACCTATCATTACTAAGTTACGAAGTCCACTCCTAATCGTGTAGGCACTTAACTTAGGTACTATATACTGTACTTTGCAATAAACTTTGTGCAAGAGCCGTATTTCGCACTGGGACAGTTCATAATAGGTTATCTGTGATTCTGTAGGTAAGTAGGTACATATTATGAAGGATGAGAATTTGATAAGAGTTGGTAGGTATATGAATAGGCGACCCGGATTTTGAAATCGGAGGTCGTGAAACCGGTAACTCAGGATAAATCTCTGTGCGATGAAAGCTTATTATTTTTTATCTGTTGCTTGTAAATTATGTTTTCATAATGTAATAATTACCTATAAAGGTAAAATATAATAGATAATTAAAAAATAAGGTCGGCTCTCCTCCTTACGAGAGTGCCGAAGGAAGAGAATCACGCGGCGACACGTTTTGCCGGGCCGCAATGAATTTTCCATCGGCTAATCCTGACTGAACACCGTGGGGTTTAGTGGGTAGGACGGTCTATACATAGGGCCGGTAATCCCACACAAAGCTGCCTTGCTACGGCCGTTACCCCAGAAGCAGCGACGCGAAGTGCCTCAACGTCTTTCTAGCTTTGCCAAAAAAGTGACTCAGATGCAGTGCTTAATACTTATACGGTGCGAGCCATGATCTCCAGCGGGAGTAAGTGGGACTGCGTCTCCTCTTTCATACTTGCTCGTGAAAGAGGCGGCGGGGCGGGAACGGGAGAGAACTCTCCCACCCGAGTTCCGCAGTCGGCGCCTTGGGCGCAGCTGACTTGTCTTCGCCGAAGACTATCGGCCTCCAAGACCGGGGGCGTGAGGACAGTGAGGGGGCTGCTCACCGTCCTTACAGAAGCAGGCCCTAGACGGCAGCGTGACGTGAAGGATTCACGCACGCGCCCTAAGAAGCGGGATGACACCCGAACCACCCCCTAGACGAGGCCGCAGTGGTAGCCGCAGGTCTGTTGGTAGTCCTGGGACATCCTTCCGAGGGCTTACCCGGGGCTCCCAACCGTAGGCTGTTGGGCGTTACGTGAGGTTTTTTAGTCGCTAGGAGTCCGGCATAGCATCCATGAAGGATTTCCCTCACGGTAAAAAAAACTAGGTACCTATCTACTGCTACAGTTGCAGTAGTTAGCACTGCACCTTAATCACATTTTTTCTGGATGCGTATAAGATTCTCAATTTAAAAAATCAGAGTAGGTATTTCTACTCGTAATGCGAATTACGAAAGACAACAAAAGTATTGCGTAAAAAAAGAACATAGATTATAAATTAATAGTAGATTGTTAACCGAGGGTGGAAAGAATCAATTCCCGAGGTATATATTTAGACGCCCGAGCGCAGCGAGGGCGACTATAGTCCGAGTCGGAATTGATTCTTTTACCCGTGTTAAACGCTTTGCTTTTCATTTCAAATGCGAGGAAAATAAAACTAATAATAATATTCAAACCTTACCATATAAGATTATTACCAAGTGTTTTGAATTCGATTACAGATAAATAAAACAACTACATTAAGTCGACTTTTTAAATTTTAAATATGGAACTCACCGCGTAATTGTTGCAGAGATTCCGCTCTAATTTTAATTATTCTTGTTTTTATTTTATTATATTTTATTTTATTTTAACTATACCGCTCTAATTTAAGAAATTTTCGCTAAGTTCACACTGGGGGCCGTCCATTAATCGCGTGAGGTTTTTTTGGGCATTTTTTGGACCCCCCCTCCCCTTGGTGATATTTGGTGAGGTTTCAGATTACCCCTCCCCCCCTGGGCCAAATCTCGTGTATTTTTAGTAACTACAAAGTTTTTTTTTATTTTATACCTAGAAGTCTCTATTGTTATTATCTATCCAAACTTCTAGCTAGTCCGCGCAACTTCGTTTGCGTCACATAATAGAGACAGATATGGTATTAATATTTTTAATATATTTCCCGTAGCATTTACTCCCGTCGTGTTTCTATGTAATATTCATTATTTTGGAGCTAATAAAAGTGTCAGTTTGTCAAGCTTAAAACTTACGTTTGGTTTGATCGCAGTTGACTAAATAGAAGCGAAGTTATGAACAAAAGTACAATAATAAAGATTGAATTTTCAAACGATCATTATGCTTTTGGTCACGACTATCGATATCCACGTGGACAGAGCTGCGTTTTTTTTGTTACGGGGGGAACGCGGTTTGGCACCATCATCCTAGCTGCGGGGGCAGCACGTACCCACTAAACCCCGCAGTGTCCCTCCTCATCCTACAGCCGGCATTGATATCCAAAGATTATTCACGTCGGCCCAGCCCGGCCGGGGGCCCTCAACACTTCGGGATTCTTGCCCGCATCGCACCGCTCTCGAGCGCTTCTCTGGAAGCAGAGAGGGTGAGAGCGTGAGTGGGTGGGCTCTGAAGGCATCTCCGGAACAAGAAGAGGGGCCTTCCCCCAAATGATCGTTGGTGGACGGGGTCATAGCTGCGTGCATCGGCTAGTCTAATATAGGTATATAACTTATAATAAAGCTATGGAGAGTTTAAAATCTGTACGTCAAATATATTTGGTAATTAATTACCAAGATATTTTTTTTTAGTAGACATTCTATCTATGTAACTTCCATTACATACGCTAAAATAGTTTCATTTTGTATGTCCTTCTGTATCACGCCAAAACTATGGATAGTACCATTTTAAATAATTCTGACATAATTAGAGATTATTATTGATCGGATTGATGCCGATATTCTGCGCGGTTCCTTTAGGAGACTTGATGAAAAACAAAATGATTTTTGTGTTGTACGCATAGGTATTCCGATTTTAATTAATTTCTGATGTAAGAAAGGAATAAAGTGGTTTATGAATTATTCGATACAAGTTTTAATATTGTAGGTTTTGTTGTTCAGAAATTACTGTGATCTCAAATCACTCAGGGTTGTAAAGTTGCTGTTCGAAATAAATACACGTGATATCTCACTACACCCCCCAACCCCCCTGGTGATGTTTCGTGATTTTTGTCAGACCCCCTCCCCCCCCCCTTTCGAGCCTCACGTGATTAATGGACGACCCCCTGGCTGTTTGGAAAGTCGCATGGCCGCAGCATTTGTTTTTACATAAATCTCTTCACTATCACAGGCATCACAGCTGACCTGACAGCAGTTCTATTTTTAAAGTTCATTCCGGCCCTTAGGTGAGAAGTAATTTGTATGAGTTTTTCCCTCCCTAGGGAGGGAAATAGCATTTTCCACCCAATAGTTAGATCAAGAAAACACTATTTTCCGAGTATGAGAAATGAAAAGTATAATACACTGTGATAGGTAGGTATTTTTATTTATTTTTTTTTTTTTTAACGTGAGGGAAAATCCTCGTAGGATGCTATGCCGGACTCTTACCGACTAAAAAACCTCACGTAACGCCCAACAGCCTATGGTTGAGAGCCCCGGGTAAGCCCTCAGGAAGGATGTCCCGTGACTCCCAACAGACCTACGGCCGCTAGTGCGGCCTCGCCCAGGGGGTGGTTCGGGTGCAATCCCGCGTCTATGGGGGATTTCGGGTGTGACCCCGCTTCTAAGGGGGGGCGTGCGTGAGTGCTCACGTCACGCTGCCGTCATGGGCCTGCTTCTGTAAGGACGGTGAGCGGCCCTCTCACCGTCCCCAGACCCCCGGTCATGGAGGCCGGTAGTCCTCGGCGAAGACACGTCGGCGGCGCCCAGGGCGCCGACTGCGGAACTCGGGTGGGAGAGTTCTCTCCCGCACCCGGCCCGCCGCCTCCTTCGCGAGCATGACCTGCTCGCAGAAAGAGGCGGCGCAGTCCCACTTACTCCCGCTGGAGAGCATGGCTCGCACCATGGCCTCGAGCGAGAGAGTGTCCACGCCCAGACCCACTACGAGGACCTGTCGCTGTTGTGCCCACGCCGTGCACTCCACCAGCGTGTGGAGCGCCGTGTCATCGCTGCGGTCCTCGCAGTGCTGACACTCGGCCGTGGTTTCCCGGTGTTTTCGCCACAGATACCTACCGAAGCTACCGTGCCCGGCAAGCATCTGTGTCAACCGGTAGGAGAGAGCACCGTGTCTTCTCTCCAGCCACTCGTCCATGACCGGTCTGACGGCCGCGATTGTGGCGAATCCCCCCTTTGGTTGCTCAAGTCGCATCTTCCATGTCTCCAGGGTTTCCTAGTGGAGCAGGGTCCGCTGGGCCTCGATTTCTCGAGACGCAGGCCTTTGGCCCCGCTCCAGCGCCTCCTTGCGCCATCTGAACAGTGACGCAAGGGCTCTCGCTTCCAGGTCCCATGGAGGGGTCCCGGCTAGGAGACATGCCGCCTCACCGGAGATCGTGCGGTATCCTCTTATCACCCTGACGGCCATCACTCTCTGCGGGCTCATCAGTCTAGCCTCATTGCTGGCCGTCAGGGTCTCCGCCCATACGGGAGCCCCGTACAGGGCCATGCTTCGCACGATCCCAAGGTACAGCCTCCTGTAGGGAGCGTTGGGTCCCCTGATGTTGGGCATCAGCCGCGCGAGTGCGGCCGATGCTCCCCTCAGTTTTGGGACCAAACTTCGGAAATGATGTCCGAAGTTCCACCGGCCATCGAGTACGAGCCCCAGATACTTCATCGAGGGCTCGATGCTGATGCTGACGCCCCCCACCTGTAGGTTGGATCCCGCAGGTGGCCCCATCCGAGGTCCGTGGAAGCACAGAGCCTCGGATTTGTGAAGGGCGACCTCAAGACCCAGCCGCCGAATCCGACCCACGACCTGAGCAACCCCTGCCGTGGCCTTAAGTGCTGCGGCACGGTGCGTTGCTCCCCGCGCCGTAACGAGGGTGTCGTCGGCGTAACATGTTACGCCGACCCCTCTGAGCAACGGACCACGCAGCACCCAGTCGTAACCGATGTTCCACAGGAGCGGCCCTAAAACCGATCCCTGTGGAACACCGCACGACACATCTCGCCGACCCGGCCCTAGCCAGCTCGGGTAAGTTATGGCTCTCTCGGAGAGATAAGCCCCGACAATTCGACGGAGGTAGGGAGGCACTCCATGATAGATAAGCGCCTCCCTGACGCAGCTCCAGGGCAAGGTGTTGAATGCGTTGGCGATGTCGAGAGACACCGCCACCACCACCTCACCCTGTGAGACTGCTTCCTCCGTCAGGCCTCTAATGCGCATGATCGCGTCCACGGTGGAGCGTCCCTGACGGAAGCCAAACTGGCTATCCGCCAGATCAGGCCCCACGCGTGTGAGGTGCCCGACGAGGCGTTGTGCAATAATGCGCTCAAAGAGCTTGCACACCTCGTCGAGCAACACGATCGGCCGGTACCCTGATGGGGAATTTGCCGGCCGCCCCGCCTTTCGAATCAAGACCAGTTTCCCTGTCTTCCAGACCTTGGGAAACTGGCCTTTCTCGAGGCATGCGCTAAAGAGCCCAATTAGTCGAGGCCCAAGCTCTTCGAGAGCCAGGACCCACGCTCGGCCTGGAATGCCGTCGGGTCCAGGGGCGGTGTTTCTGCGGGATTTAAGCCGCAGTACAGCCGCCCCTAACTCACCCTCGGTGACTACGGGCACGTCGTTCTCGCTGCCTACCGCGTTGGGCGCCTGAGACGGAGCCATGCGCGGAGAAATATGTTCCTCCGCTCTCGACGGGAACAAGGAGTCCAGGACCTCCTCCAACCGCTCCGGCTGGAGACTCTGAGTCAGTGGGGGCGCCTTGGGGCGTAATTTGCCCCTTACCATAAGGTACGGGCGCCCCCACGGGTTCCGCTCCAGAGTCTCCATCAGCTCATCGCGGCCCAGCTTTTTGGACCGCTTGATGGCCGTCTGGAGGGCCCTCTTGGCCTCCTTGTACCCATCGTAGAGCTCCGTCTCTCGGGCTGCCGCATCGTCTGGGCGGCGACGCCTCCGGCGGAATCTGGTGTACCGGCGGCGCGCGGTAACGCACTCCGCGCGCAACTGCGCGATTTCCGGCGTCCACCAGTACACCCGCCTCCTATGTGATAGGTAGGTATATGATTCTGTTTATGTTCAACTACGTGTTACCCAGCAACGAAGATCTGGCATGTTCTGTTACTAAATGAGATAAATGGGTGTGAATATACTTATAATTAGATATAGTTATCGTAAGAATGTGTAATCTACACACGGACAGGGGTGTGCCGTGTGAACGAGAGGCCAAGCCTCCATATCTAAATGTCAAATAATGACCTCTCGGTATTTTTTTAATCTGTACTTCGGCAAAGTGCTACATCACACTCGGCCTTTTCTTTTTACGTGTGGAAATCCTACATGGATCGGATGCTATGCCGGACTCCTACCGACTAAAACCGCACGATGCCCTACAACTGTCTACGGCCGGGAGTCCCGGGTAAGCCCTCGGCTCACTCTCGGCCTGATATTTATTTCGAAGCACTTCTGGCGGACTCTGTTTTTTACTGTTACTGTTATTTCGACACGGCAATAGGCTCACCACCCACTACGTGGGACCAAAAACTATAAGGTAATAAATATAGGGGTATATAAGTATACTGCCTCTGCCTACCGGGTGTAAAGGCCTGAGCTGAGTAGGTCTACCAATATGTATGTATGTAGAATATGTAAGTAATTGGAGAATGGCAGATTTCCAATAGATAGCTACGACCATTGACTTCAATAATAACGAAGGTCGGGCTAATGAGCATCTATTACAGATACCGTTACAGATACAGTTGTGTTTCCGTGTGATCATTATTGTTAAAAAAACAAAAAGAGCGGCAAACAAATCGATATATCAATATATCGTTCGTGAT
Organism: Miltochrista miniata; assembly: GCA_933228765.1. Lineage (NCBI taxonomy): Eukaryota > Metazoa > Arthropoda > Insecta > Lepidoptera > Erebidae > Miltochrista > Miltochrista miniata. The sequence continues at coordinate 14,973,313 of OW121769.1, forward strand.
TATCCATATATCGTATATAAACATCGATGTTTTCAATATCGATATTTTTTATAAACGATATTGCATCCCTATTCAAAGCTTCATAGCGTCCGTCATCCATTTCGACGTCCATCTTGCTCAGAGGTTCCCTACCTACTGAATACATTTTTGTAGTTCCCCTGCAGTTGTAGCGCAGTTGTAGTGCGGTATACAAAAAAATGACGCGACGTGTCGCGCAGTTGCGCTGCAGTGCAGTTCCGCTCAGTGCGGTCTTACCTTTATGTGAAGAAAAAGAACACTGAAGTCACTAGCGCCATCTAGTGCTGATTAGCGTAAGCTCGGAAAATTAAAGAATGAATGAAATTCGTATGGTAAATTAACAGCACTACATGCCAACCATATATTAATTATTGTGGTAGATTAGTACCTAATTATCAGTTACTTAACAGTAGGTGGAATTAGTTAATGAAATTCTGCTATGCGCATAACTAATTTAACAAAGAGAGTAGGTACTTATTCATACCTAATTATTTTGTTATCTATACTAATATTATAAAGAGAAAGGATTTGTTTTTTTGTTTGTTTTTGTTTGTAACGAATAGGCTCCGGAACTACAGGACCGATTTGAAAAACTCTTTCACTGTTGGAAAGCTACACTCTTTGTGGTGAACACAGGCTATATTTTATTCCCGTAATCCCACGGGAACGGGCACTATGCGGGTGAAACCGCGTGACGTCCGCTAGTACTAAATAATCTTGTGGCTATGTAAATTAAGGTGTCGAAATGCTTAACTACTAACATTTATCTATTCACCAAATGTCATTTAATTATCTATAATAAAAATAACATAATTTATGTTATCATTTACGACATTATTTTGAAGCAATTGCCGAAAAAACCTCATTCTAACCTCTGATTATATAATTCTAACCTTACCTTGGAATTCCACAGGAATATTAGTGGTTTATAGTGTATAAATATAATTTAAATTTTGATGTTGTGTCAAAACGGACATTACAGCAAGCCGCGTATTTAGCTTGGAATTTTATTTATACTCTGTTAAAATTAGGTTGATAATTTTGACAGCTCACGCCTATGAAGTATCAGATTTGTTTATGTCAAGTATACTTCAAAAAATTATCGTAGCACATAGACGAGTATCGCCCACTCATCGTAGTGAAGCGTCTTCCAACAATACCGCAGAATCGATCATAGACAAATAATTCGAATAAATCGAAATTAAGTAAATTCATTTAAATGCTAGTAAAGTTAATAAGTAGGTATCTACAATATTTATTTGTAATATGATTAGCTAAGTATAAAACAAACAATAATAATGCAATTATATTTACCTAATTACCTAAAGTAACAAAAATGGTTTTTTTTAACTATCGATTTAAAATTTTACGCAATCGGTAATGGAATAGATTCATTAACGATTGGACATTATGGGGTGCCCTACTAAGAGCTGTCAATATTATCATACTAATTTTAACAGAGTATAGTTTCTTTCTTTAAAAATTTAACAACTAGCAGCGCCATCTAGTAACGAGCTACCAAACTTATTGGCTTAGGTCTTTGGACTTTTATCTTGGTACATAATAAATTAAGCTTATGAGACTTGTAAGGTTCAAAGTCTAATCTGTTTGTTGTTGTGCACCTATGTGAGTAAATTATGTAAATAATGTAGCGATAGTGAGTATCTATGGGTATCTCATCCACATTATCACGTTTGCCAGCAATGTGGATTTGGATAGACAATATACCTAGGTGTCAGCAAGCATTCCTTATACCAGGATCCATTATGTTAGCTGGGTTTTTCAGCCTGCAACCTACTTAAAACCGTGAAACACAATTCGCCATCTGACGTTCAGTCAGTGTACAAGCTTTCATACTGCGATGCAACATTCTTTGTACAAAAGTAGTTCCACTACTCGTCACTATGTGGCGCTAGTTGTCATACTAGAAGCCGCACTGGTAACATACTTTGTGAACATCATTTAGTATGTGCATGCATGGGTAATTATAATTCACAAATGAGACGTATTACATATTATGTCTATAAAGCTTCAATTACTTGTACGATGCTTAAAAGTATGATGTTTAAATTTATTATCTGTGACAGATGTCTGTCACATTTTGGGTTTTATTTTCGTACATGAACGGGTACAGACATAATGATTACTTACAAGCTGATGATCGCAGCTTCACCGGCGTAAAATTTGTTCCTGTTCCCGCTTCCCATAGTAACTTATTCCCGGGATAAAAGTAACCTATGTGTTATTCCAAACTATAATGTATCCCTGTACCAAATTTCAGCCAGATCCGTTCAGCCGTTCGAGCGTGAAAGAGTAACAAACATCCACACATCCACATTCACAAACTTACGCACTTATAATACTAGCTGTGCCCCGCGGCTTCGACCGCGTAGAAGTCGTTATCGCGTAAGAGTCGTAATATCGTAAAATCAAAACCCTCCTTTTGCGCAGTCGGTTAAAAAGTAGCCTATGTCCTTCCCAGGGCCTCAAACTATCTCTATACCAAATTTCATCTCAGTCGCTCCTGCCGTTTAGGCGTGAAAGCGTAACAGGCAGACAGACAGAGTTACTTTCGCATTTATAATATTAAGTAGGGATAGTATACCATTGTTTATGTTAAATTTAAATAATATTCGTATGCATATGTGTTTTATAATGGAATGTGTAGATATTCTAGTAAGTAGAGTACAATATGTACTTACATACACTTTATTATATCTATGTTCATTAAGCAGCACACACTTATTAACTTTATTTCTCTATAACATCTCTCAGGCCTACTAGAAAAGATTGCTGTAGAATTAGGTTTTGCATTGTACGATGTTCCTTGTAATTTCATTCCTTTATTCTCCTTTTTCTCTGTACAAAACCAATTAATAATAAAAAAGAAAGGTAAAATTAAAAAACAGTATATACTCACTTTTTAGCTATCCTCGAGACGATGAACACCATCGTGTGATATTTCGTTCACAGGCCCAATTTTTATACTTTCTGAAACAATGAAACATATTTTTATGAAAATGTTGTTCTTTCAGTTAATATTTAATGGAGCTAGGGTTGCAATGGGTGTCTAAATATACCTACAGAATTTGTTGTTTTGTCACCTTCCTCGTTATCTTTAGGATTTTCTCAGGGCAAGAATAGACTGTCTTACAAGATTTCGGTCGTTGCAAATTCCAGTAGAATTAGTTCGGGGGTTGGAACGTGATTAAGTACCTAACAAACTTTCACACTTAGGTATAGTAGGAGGCAATAGAACCGAGACCTTCGGGTCCCAAGCCAGCATCACCATCAAGTAGTGCACCGGCTGCAAACGGACGAGATCGACGTGAAGAGAAGGTAAGCTCAACAATGCGTGCTGGACAGAGGTGCCACTCTCACACAGTGGTGAGAATCTTCGCTAGAACTGAACGATTCAAAAGATCGTTTTTTTGTCAAACCATAAAAACCTGGAACGACCTGCCCGCGCACGTGTTTCCCTCTTACAATCCTGGGTTCTTCAAGCGGAGCGTGGAGAGGCACATCATAGGGCCACCAATTTGAGGACTAGTGTCTACAGTCTTACTGACTGTGACAGTGAATCGCTGGATGTCGTTGCTTACCATCAGGCGGCGTCATCATTTTTGTCGAGCTAATTATAAAAAAAAGCTCGAAATAAGACTCTGTTCAGCTGGCAGCTGTCAATAGATAGGTAACGTTGGAATCATTTTTTAGTATTCAAGGTGCATACGAGCACTATAGGATACCCGACATTTCATCCTTTAGAAAATAACAGAAAATATATGTCTGACGGGCCCAGGGCTCTCACTTTATTAAAAGGTACACACTTAAACCATATAACAAAGATAATATAACAGTAGGTAAAGTATTACCACAGATTATATAATATATTGTATTACATACAGATAGGCAACTCCCTGCCCATCACTGAGCATTCAAGGGTAGGTACACATAAAGGTCCATTTCCTCCCAAAATATTATTAAAATTGCAGTTCCAAACAGTTGTGTGCCATAATAAAAATTACGGTGATTTGATTGATGCATAGATTATGTTAAGTTAGGTGTACTGTATTGTTTTTATAAATGTTGTACTGCGGAAAACATGCATTTTGACGTAACATAATCCGTCAAGCTGACGACATATTGTGTTGACAAACCTGATTTAATCTAGACCAAAATAAACTACCTTGAATATTTAGATCGATGTTTCGTTGAACGCCGTAATCTCAGGAAATACTAATCCGATTTTTAAAAACCTTTTAGCATTTAATAGCCCATTTATTGAGGTAGGGTATAAAGTAGTTCTGGGGTATCCTTCCGAGGGCTTACTCGGGGCTCCCAACCGTAGGCTGTTAGGTAGGTTCGGTGGGATACGTGTGGTTTTTAGTCGGCAGGAGTCCGGCATAGCATCCATGTAGGATTTTCCTCATTTAAAAAAAATCTAAAGAAGGGTATAAAGTATACCTACACCATGACGCTACTACCCTAGGTTGCGGGGCAGTAGTCATAAATGTCAACTAAGAAAAACTACCATTCCATATTTTGACACGATTTGGGACTACGCTAGACGATAAAATAATTTTACGATTATGGTTTAGCGTGTGGCAGATGACCACCATGATGGACAGAAGACCAGAGGGGCTAAAATGGCAACATAGCGCATTTCATTCATAATCTGATTCATTGGCAGATTCGTACAAAAAATCTTTAGAGAGAGTAAAACGGTAAACTTGTTAAATGAATCATCTGCAATTAATTTCATAACCCAATCATACTTATATGATTTTGGTGATGCTACTCTGAATAAAAATACATGGACGCATCGAAATGCAATGAAACATTATCAAACGTGAAATGAAACATTTTATGATCAGATTATGAAACAAAAACATACAATGTTGCCTTTTTAGGCCCGCTGAAAGCATTTGCAGGGTAAGATTAATGCTGACGCAGGACCGTGTATTTTGGAGTAAATTGTGAGAGGGTCTACCTCAGACTAAAATAATAACTCTTTATTCTGACAGGCCTACGTCCAGTACCTAGTGGACTTCTATAAATGGGCTGCAAATGGGGTTTCAAATTAAGCAAATGATACTAACATTTTAAAGAGGAGAGACCGATTGTTTGTTTGCACGAATAGGCTCCGGAACTACTGAGCCGATTTGAATAATTCTTACACTGTTGGGAAGCTACACTATTACCGGGTAAAATAGACTACTTATATTTATTCCCGTGTTCCCCCGGGAACGCGGGTCACCCGCCTAGGACATCCCCATAGTCTATACATAAATGATAGAAAAGTCAAAACTGTACATTGGAAATATAAAAAAAAAAACTCTCTGGGTGTTCAACACAAGATACCGAAGCCGAAAATATAGTTAGAATATTTTTTGTCTGTTTGCTTTGCTTTGTCCGGAAGGATCGCGAAAAGTAGATACCTACTCAATAGATTTGATTCGATTTTGTATAAATATTAAGTAGGGTAGGGTCTTCAAATAGGCTATATATTATCACGCTACATATCCTAGGGGCTAAGCAGAAAGCTATTCACTTGGCATTAAATCACAATTTTCACGCGTACGAAGTCGCGGGCAACAGCTAGTAGTACCAATATAGGCGTGGCCAGGGGGTACGTACAGCTCATCAGTTAAAACGATAATGTATTGATATTATTATCATGTTACGGATTTAAGCTAAAACAACAGTTTAGATAAAGGCTATTTATAATTTTCGATTAGCGTCGTATGCGTCGCTTACGTCACAGTATTCAGAGTGACGTTTAGCATAAAATGGCGACTTCCGTTATGATTGTGACGCAAATCGCAAACGCGTTTCTTTAATATTATTATGTATTATATTCTTTTGTCCAAGCCACTACGAGAGTTCCTACACCCTTTAGCAAATATCAGGTCAGGAAATAACCCGCCTGAAAATGAGCCTGGAACGGTTATCCGAAACTCGTTTGTTCGAATAATCTATTGACAGAATCATTTTTGGCAGACGTCTCCTTTCATAGAAAGCACGGTTGGCAGAAATCACTACTCGTAGAAAGCACGGTTCGCCGAAGAATCCTTTCATAGAAAGCACGGTTGGCAGAAATCACAATTCGTAGAAAGCATCAGGTCAGGAAATAACCCGCCTGAAAATGAGCCTGGAACGGTTATCCGAAACTCGTTTGTTCGAATAATCTATTGACAGAATCATTTTTGGCAGACGTCTCCTTTCATAAAAAGCACGGTTGGCAGAAATCACTACTCGTAGAAAGCACGGTTCGCCGAAGAATCCTTCCATAGAAAGCACGGTTGGCAGAAATCACTATTCGTAGAAAGCACGGTTCGCCGAAGTATTGGTTGATAGAATCATTGTTGTACAGATGTCATGATTATTCGAAAACACTGTAGGCAGAAATCTCTGTACATAGATAGCACGGTTCGCCGAATTAATTGTTAATAGAATCATTATTCATAGAAGCCTTGGTTCATAGAAAGCGCGGTTGGCAGAAACCTCTGTACATAGATAAAACTTAATTCCGAAAGCTTTTTTGATAGAAACAACTTTTTACAGATACATCGAGTCACAGAAAGCTCGTTACAAAGAATAATCTAATAACTTTGGTCGTTTTAAGCTTTCCTCAATCTAAAGTCCCTTTCTTGCCCTCGATACTATCGTTGGGGTAGAACCACAGGTAAAAAAAGTATCCGAAGGACTATCAAGCTATCCAGCAGTACTTTACGAACCCTTTGCTTTCTGTGATCCGATGTATCTGGAAAAAGTGGTTTCTATCAAAAAAGCTTTCGGAATGAAGTTTTATCTGTGAACAAAGGTTTCTGGCAACCGCGCTTTCTATGGACCAAGGCTTCTATGAATAATGATTCTATCAACAATTAATTCGGCGAACCGTGCTATCTATGTACAGAGGTTTCTGCCTACAGTGCTTTCGAACAAACATGACATCTGTGCAACAATGATTCTATCAACCAATACTTCGCCGAACAGTGCTTTCTACGAATAGTGATTTCGGCCAACCGTGCTTTCTATGGAAGGATTCTTAGGCGAACTGTGCTTTCTACGAGTAGTGATTTCTGCCAACCGTGCTTTCTATGAAAGGAGACGTCTGCCAAAAATGATTCTGTCAATAGATTATTAGACCAAACGAGTTTCGGATAACCGTTCCAGGCTCCCGAGGACCATCCGTAACGTAAAATGCTTGACGCAGTGATCATTTAAGAACACTGAGTCATTGAGGCAATGTGGAAAAAGTTACAAAAGTCATTATGCTCAAAACTATCTAAAGGTTTTATATTTTACGATAAATCGTAATTTTCTTTCTATTCTAATATTGTAAAGAGTATTTTTTTCTATATTTTTATGTATGTAACTACGGTGCCGATTTCAAAAATTCTCTCACCATTGGAAAGGTGCATTCACCCTGAGAACATAGGCTATATTTTCTTCCCATATTCCCACGGGAACAGGAACTGCGCGGGTGAAACCGCATGACGTCTGCTAGTCTTTTTTTTTTTTTTTTTTTTAACGTGAGGGAAAATCCTCGTAGGATGCTATGCCGGACTCTTACCGACTAAAAAACCTCACGTAACGCCCAACAGCCTATGGTTGAGAGCCCCGGGTAAGCCCTCAGGAAGGATGTCCCGTGACTCCCAACAGACCTACGGCCGCCAATGCGGCCTCGCCCAACGTCTGCTAGTCTAAAATAAAAGTAACTTTTTTACTTCCTGTAACATTAAGCCATAGAATTATAACGTTAAGCTATCTATCAGTAAAAGTCCCGTAAATGAAAATCGGTACAGCCATTCAGGATAGGTAGGTACAAGGAAAACATCTAAATGTACTTACATTTGTTTGAAATTTTGTTGGTGGATATTATTTAAACAAACTGACAATTGAATTTTATGTAAGTATCGATACTACTTAATATCTATGTATATGTATCAGATATTATCTCGCAACTGAATCAATAATAGAGATCAGCAGAACGGTGGCAACTATTCAAATCGATCTCTCGCTGTCGGCCTAGGATAGATTTCGGTGCGCAATAATAGATCTGGCAATCGTAGTAGGTAATTCAGGTCGATCGGATCTGATCACTCTATATTGGCAAATATTAAGTACTTATCTATATAATAAAGAGGAAAGATTTGTTTTTTTTTGTTTGTTTGTTTGTAACGAATAGGCTCCGGAACTACTGGACCGATTTGAAAAATTATTTCACTGTTGGAAAGCTACACTATCCGCGGTGAACATAGGTTATATCTTATTCCCGTATTCCCACGGGAATTGGAGCTACGGGGGCGAAAGCGCGCGGCGTCCGCTAGTGAAGAATAAATAATTAAATTTAATATGTAGGTACTTAGATAGGTACTCGTATTTTCAACATTCGCACACAACGTCATCAAGCCATAATTAGGCTCATATACTTATATGCAATAATACTCGTAACATAGGAAATACCCCAACTCCGAAACAACCATTTGCAAATCAAACAAAATATGTGAATTCTGACTAGCCTAACCTAACCTAACCCAACTAGCCCGCCGAGTTCCTTGCCAGTTCTCAGGTGGGTCGCGTTGTGAACTGGTAATAGTTTTTTTGGTTTATATTCTGGACGTTTAACAAGTGCATCTGTATAATGCCTAAGTGAAATAAAAATATTGTTGTTTGAAATATAAATGTACCCAGGAATCGAACCCGGAGAACTACAGCGCAGTAGTCGCATACACTTTTCACTGCGAAAAGGCAGTCAAAAAGAATCATCAAAATGGGTTAACTGGTTCAAGCGATTTGCCGGTAACAAACATTAAAAAAAAAATACAGATGAATTGAGAACCTCCTCCTTTTTTTGGAAGGCGGTTGAAAAGAAATAAAAAGACGAAGTGCGTGCAAAGCCACGCATAAAGTAAGGTTCCGTAGTCACCCAAATAACACGAGGAAGGAGGAGTTGGTATTTGGATACAATTTGAAGTTTGACCTACTCTGTAATGAAGTTAGACTTCTGAACTAACAAAGTTAGGAAAGCCGTTATGCTTAGTTTTCCTTTAATTAAAACTGATCATAAACTACCAATGTAATCTACTATAGTTATAATAGTCAAACCAGCGCTTGTTATAGGGGCAAAATAAGCCCTTTCGGAGCAAAATGTACAAAACGCAAAAGGAGCACCACACGCAAAATGTACAAAACGCAAAATGTACAAAACGCAAAATGTACAAAAGAAAAATGTGCAACACGCAAAATGTACAATACGCAGAATGACCAACACGCAAAATGAACACCACACGCAAAATGTACATTTTTTTCTTAGCACATGCAGGGTTGTCAGTTTGAAAAATAATAACATCTAAACTTTGATCTTTAAATTACGATATAAAATTGTTTTTTAAATGCGAGCAAGGTCGATTTATTACGCAAATAAAATAAACGACTGTTAGTGTTTTTACATACAAACGCGTTATCTATAGCAACTAATATTATAAAGAGGAAAGATTTGATTGTTTGTTTGTTTGCATCGAATAGGCTCCGTAACTAATGAACCGATTTGAAAACTTCTTTCTCTGTTGGGAAGCTACACTATCCCCGGTGAACATAAGCTATATCCCATTCCCGTATTCCCACGGGAATGGGAGCTACGCGGGTGAAACCGCGTGACGTCCGCTAGTTGATATTATACTTGGACTTTGTGCTTTTTTTTCTATTCACGTCTTGGACTTCCTCGAATTGAGGATTTTGCCGGTGGTAAGTAATTATAATTATATATAATCTTCCTAAATTAAATTATTTTTAAGGTTATTTTTAGCAAAAAAATTCTTAATTTTTTATGAGACATATATTACTCGTATTATGCTTTTAGATCTAGATATAAGAGTATTCGTGTTTTGCAATAGAAACTTTATGCTACTTTTAACGTATGGAAATTCTCATGGATGCTATCCCGGACTCATACCGACTAAAAAACCTCACTTATCCTGCCTATCAGCCTACGATTGCGAGCCCCGGGTAAGCCCTCGGAAATGCCGGACTCCTACCAACGAAAACCACACACGGTGAATTACAACTGCCTATGACAGTAATCCCTAGGTACGCCCTTAGAAACCCCAGGATTCCCTTCTAAAACGTTACAAAATAAAACCACCGTTAGTAAATAAGTACCTTCTTTTAAATTCTTAGAAGCACGTGCGTCGCGCATCACACAATTTTTGATTCAGATCCGAAAATCAAATAGATACCACTGCTCTCCGAGTAAAATTGCTTACAAACGAAGGAAATTATCTAACTTGGACGGATATTATTTTTAGTCAGACCACTTGCGACAAAAATTGTGAAAATAAAATCTTCATAAAGAATTTTGGGGTACCATTTTTATTAACGTGAGGGAAAATCCCTTATGGATGCTATGTCGGACTCCTACCGATTAAAAACCTCACGTAACGCCCAACAGCCTACGGTTGGGAGCCCCGGATAAGCCCTCGGAAGAATGTCTCAGGACTCCCAACAGACCTACGGCTACCACTGCGGCCTCGCCGGGGTATGGTTTGGGTGCTATCCCGCGTCTTTGGGGAGTTTCTCGGGTGTCATCCAGCTTTTTAGGGGTGGCGTGCGTGAATCCCTCCCTCACCGTCCTCAGGCCCCCATTTTGGGGTACCTTACCAACTTATAAGACTGTACTTCTAGAGTATAATGGACGACAGGTCAGTGCAAGTTTTAGCGGGAGCCTATCTTGACTTCGTGAATCACGGTGAAGTGTCAATAGAACGTAAATTAATGAGGAGTCTCTGTGCTCACGATAGGCGCTTGCTAAAACTCGCACGAGACACTCAAAGTGTCTATTGTGAGTTTCTAGAACGTCTAGAGACGCTAGAGCGAGTTTTCACGAGTTACAGTGAGAGTCATGAACTCGTGACTCACAGTGAGCGCGTGAACACGTATTTGTATGGATTTGAGACACCCCCGCTTAGCTGTAAACACGATAAACGCTCACTAAAGAGATTTTATATCTCAAGACACTAAGTGCCAACCCTACCCAAATATAAATTATACTACATGGAAGCAGACGATTTTTTGCCCTGGGCAGTGCTTCGTCAATCATTAAAGAGTAATTGTTTAGGAATGCGCGCCTGGGTGCCGATTCTCGACCACGTGAAGTGAATGCGTGCGGATGGTTTACGGACGAAATGTATCTGCCTCATGTTTGGCCTTTCCTAAATATGAGACAGTTTCAATAATAGGTACTTTCTTAGTATTCTGTCAGTCTATTATCTCAATGGCGTCAAATTAGTTTTCAGTTTATTCTCAGTAAGTACATATGGTCACGCCTTTATCCCCGAAGGGGTAGGCAGAGGCATATTATATGCCCACATTTCACCTTCGTACAATTTGTCCCACGTAATAGGTGGTGAGCCGTATTGCCGTGTTTAAATGGACAGGCGCAGGTTGTGACTGCCTGCTGTTGAAATAAAGCCTTCAACTTAGCTTAACGACTGCCATTTTACTGGCAACCGGGACCAACGGCTTAACGTGCCTTCCGAAGCACGGAAACGCTCAAATAAATGTCACAAAGTGATCACATGGATGGTCACCCAAACATGGACCGGCCATAGTGAAAGTTGCTTACTGCAGTGATCGTTTACAGAACACTGAGTCCGCGGCGCCACGAGCGCTTCAGTAAGTAAGACAATATTATAATATATTATCTCAGTTTCCACTAAATCAATGTCACTGCGCAACGCTGCGTCTGTAAACATCAAAATCACTTATATAGCAGATGCAAATTGTCACATGATTATAATGAACGCAAATTATAATAATGAGAAGCGAATGTCTCTAGACCTCCTAACAGACAGAGCTATTATGATAGTGCCTAATGCTAGAACCTCTCCCGTCAGCAGAGGACTAAAGGGTTGATCCACAGACAGGTATCAGAAAAAGATTTCTATGGGGTGATACAACAACCAATGAGCAAAGGTTTATGTTGCCTATGTCTCAAACTCAAACGCAAACTCAAAAAAAAAACATTTATTTCGTATAATCCTAATACATAGGCACTTGCGACACGTCAATAAATACAAAGCAAAGTCATTAGCATTACCAGCAGTTCGGAACGCAGCCCGCTTGAGAAGACCCTGGCCAGAAACTCGGCAGGCTTTTCTTTTTGTGACCCCCTTTTTTTGTTTAACGTGAGGGAAAATCCACATGGATGTTATGCCGGACTCCTACCGACTAGAAAACCTCACGTAATGCCCAACAGCCTATGGTTGGGAGCCCCGGGTAAGCCCTCGAAAGGATGTCCCAGGACTCCCAACAGACCCACGGCCGCCACTGCGGCCTCGCCCAGGGGGTGGTTCGGGTGCTATCCCGCGTCTTTGGGGGGTTTCGGGTGTGGTCCCGCTTCTAAGGGGGGGCGTGTGTGAGTTCCTCATGTCACGCTGCCGTCATGGGCCTGTCTGTAAGGACGGTCACACACCAAGCTATAAGAGAAGCATGAGATTGTTTAGAAATTTGAGGGCTGTGTAGTGCAGATGTGATAGCTTTACACAGATGTTGATTTGAGCAGTATAATTAACTCCTCAAGGACTGTAAATTCTTTGGTTTTATTTTGAGAGAGTCCCTGGAGATAGTTCACATACAAAATCACAACTGGAGGATATACTTCTGCGATCAGGCTCTTTAAGGCCTAACACTAACATCAAAAAAAGGTACAGCTTAACCGACGTGTCTTCGCCGAGGACTACCTATCGGCCTCCATGACTGGGGGCCTGAGGACGGTGAGAGGGTAGCTCACCGTCCTTACAGAAGCAGGTCCATGACGGCAGCGTGACGTGAGGAATTCACGCCCCCCCCCCCCCATTAAAAGCGGGATCACACCCAAAATCCCCCAAAGACGCGGGATAGCACCCGAACCACCCCCTAGGCGAGGGCGCAGTGGCGGCCGTGGGTCTGTAGGGAGTCCTGGGACATCCTTTCGAGGGCTTACCCGGGACTTCCAACCATAGGCTGTTGGGCGTAACGTGAGGTTTTTTAGTCGTTGGAGTCCGGCATAGCATTCATGAGGATTTTCCCTCACGTTAAAAAAAAAAGAGGTACAGCTTAGAGACGGAAGAGTAGTAAGCGGTACAGTTTAGAGAGGAGAGTGGATTTACTAAATCTATTTTGAAAGTTCTACCCTGAGGGCTCTATTCTGCTGATCGTCGCACTCCCCAAGGGGCGGAGAGCGGAGCGGACAGGACCTGCTTAGAGGCGTGGAGTGCAATGTGGAAGTGTGGCGTTCGAAGTATGCCAAGGGTGAATCAAACATGCCAAGTGAAGGGGGCAAGACAAGGGCTACTAGGGCCAAAGACGCGGGATAGCATAGCACCCGAACCACCCCCTGGGCGAGGCCGCAGTGGCGGCCGTAGGTCTGTTGGGTGTCCCGGGACATCCTTCCGAGGGCTTACCCGGGGCTCCCAACCACAGGCTGTTGGGCGTTACGTGAGGTTTTTTAGTCGGTAAGAGTCCGGCATAACATCCTTTGAGGGTTTTTCCTCACGTAAAAAAAAAAATAAGGGCTACTATACAATCAATGATTATTTACTGGATAAAGAAGACTGGAAATGCCTGCTCTGCTGGATTCTCAAAAAAATGTTTAAAATGCATAGTTTTTTTTAGATTCTGTATTGTAAATAGAGCACTAAAAAGAATAACCCGCTGAGTTTCTTGCCAGTTCTTCTCAGGTGGGTCGCGTTGTGAACTGGTGCTTCTTTTGTTTATATTCGAGACATTTTACAAGTGCATCTCCTGTACCTAAGTGAAATAAATTTATTTTTGTTTGTATATTTAAAAAATTCGGGAGGCCCAGCACTAGCTGGGCCTCCCGTATATTTTACTGGTTAACTATAACCAGTAATAAATCTCTACTAATATTATAAATGCGAAAGTACCTAACTCTGTCTGTCTGTCTGTTACGCTTTCACGCCTAAACGGCTGGAGCGATTGAGATGTAATTTGGCATAGAGATAGTTCGAGGCCCTGGGAAGGACATAGGATACATTTTAACTTGGCAGTGCTTCGTCAATCATTAAAGAGTAATTGTTTAGGAATGCGCGCCTGGGTGCCGGTTCTCGACCACGTGAAGTGAATGCGTGCGGATGGTTTACGGACGAAATGTATCTGCCTCATGTTTGGCCTTTCCTAAATATGAGACAGTTTCTATAATAGGTAAGTACTTTCTTAGTATTCTGTCAATCTATTATCTCAATGGCGTCAAATTAGTTTTCAGTTTATTCTCAGTAAGTACATATGGTCACGCCTTTATCCCCGAAGGGGTAGGCAGAGGCATATTATATGCCCACATTTCACCTTCGTACAATTTGTCCCACGTAATAGGTGGTGAGCCGTATTGCCGTGTTTAAATGGACAGGCGCAGGTTGTGACTGCCTGCTGTTGAAATAAAGCCTTCAACTTAGCTTAACGACTGCCATTTTACTGGCAACCGGGACCAACGGCTTAACGTGCCTTCCGAAGCACGGAAACGCTCAAATAAATGTCACAAAGTGATCACATGGATGGTCACCCAAACATGGACCGGCCATAGTGAAAGTTGCTTACTGCAGTGATCGTTTACAGAACACTGAGTCCGCGGCGCCACGAGCGCTTCAGTAAGTAAGACAATATTATAATATATTATCTCAGTTTCCACTAAATCAATGTCACTGCGCAACGCTGCGTCTGTAAACATCAAAATCACTGATATAGCAGATACAAATTGTCACATGATTATAATGAACGCAAATTATAATAATGAGAAGCGAATGTCTCTAGACCTCCTAACAGACAGAGCTATTATGATAGTGCCTAATGCTAGAACCTCTCCCGTCAGCAGAGGACTAAAGGGTTGATCCACAGACAGGTATCAGAAAAAGATTTCTATGGGGTGATACAACAACCAATGAGCAAAGGTTTATGTTGCCTATGTCTCAAACTCAAACGCAAACTCAAAAAAAAACATTTATTTCGTATAATCCTAATACATAGGCACTTGCGACACGTCAATAAATACAAAGCAAAGTCATTAGCATTACCAGCAGTTCGGAACGCAGCCCGCTTGAGAAGACCCTGGCCAGAAACTCGGCAGGCTTTTCTTTTTGTGACCCCCTTTTTTTGTTTAACGTGAGGGAAAATCCACATGGATGTTATGCCGGACTCCTACCGACTAGAAAACCTCACGTAATGCCCAACAGCCTATGGTTGGGAGCCCCGGGTAAGCCCTCGAAAGGATGTCCCAGGACTCCCAACAGACCCACGGCCGCCACTGCGGCCTCGCCCAGGGGGTGGTTCGGGTGCTATCCCGCGTCTTTGGGGGGTTTCGGGTGTGGTCCCGCTTCTAAGGGGGGGCGTGTGTGAGTTCCTCATGTCACGCTGCCGTCATGGGCCTGTCTGTAAGGACGGTCACACACCAAGCTATAAGAGAAGCATGAGATTGTTTAGAAATTTGAGGGCTGTGTAGTGCAGATGTGATAGCTTTACACAGATGTTGATTTGAGCAGTATAATTAACTCCTCAAGGACTGTAAATTCTTTGGTTTTATTTTGAGAGAGTCCCTGGAGATAGTTCACATACAAAATCACAACTGGAGGATATACTTCTGCGATCAGGCTCTTTAAGGCCTAACACTAACATCAAAAAAAGGTACAGCTTAACCGACGTGTCTTCGCCGAGGACTACCTATCGGCCTCCATGACTGGGGGCCTGAGGACGGTGAGAGGGTAGCTCACCGTCCTTACAGAAGCAGGTCCATGACGGCAGCGTGACGTGAGGAATTCACGCCCCCCCCCCCCATTAAAAGCGGGATCACACCCAAAATCCCCCAAAGACGCGGGATAGCACCCGAACCACCCCCTAGGCGAGGGCGCAGTGGCGGCCGTGGGTCTGTTGGGAGTCCTGGGACATCCTTTCGAGGGCTTACCCGGGACTTCCAACCATAGGCTGTTGGGCGTAACGTGAGGTTTTTTAGTCGTTGGAGTCCGGCATAGCATTCATGAGGATTTTCCCTCACGTTAAAAAAAAAAGAGGTACAGCTTAGAGACGGAAGAGTAGTAAGCGGTACAGTTTAGAGAGGAGAGTGGATTTACTAAATCTATTTTGAAAGTTCTACCCTGAGGGCTCTATTCTGCTGATCGTCGCACTCCCCAAGGGGCGGAGAGCGGAGCGGACAGGACCTGCTTAGAGGCGTGGAGTGCAATGTGGAAGTGTGGCGTTCGAAGTATGCCAAGGGTGAATCAAACATGCCAAGTGAAGGGGCAAGACAAGGGCTACTAGGGCCAAAGACGCGGGATAGCATAGCACCCGAACCACCCCCTGGGCGAGGCCGCAGTGGCGGCCGTAGGTCTGTTGGGTGTCCCGGGACATCCTTCCGAGGGCTTACCCGGGGCTCCCAACCACAGGCTGTTGGGCGTTACGTGAGGTTTTTTAGTCGGTAAGAGTCCGGCATAACATCCTTTGAGGGTTTTTCCTCACGTAAAAAAAAAAAATAAGGGCTACTATACAATCAATGATTATTTACTGGATAAAGAAGACTGGAAATGCCTGCTCTGCTGGATTCTCAAAAAAATGTTTAAAATGCATAGTTTTTTTTAGATTCTGTATTGTAAATAGAGCACTAAAAAGAATAACCCGCTGAGTTTCTTGCCAGTTCTTCTCAGGTGGGTCGCGTTGTGAACTGGTGCTTCTTTTGTTTATATTCGAGACATTTTACAAGTGCATCTCCTGTACCTAAGTGAAATAAATTTATTTTTGTTTGTATATTTAAAAAATTCGGGAGGCCCAGCACTAGCTGGGCCTCCCGTATATTTTACTGGTTAACTATAACCAGTAATAAATCTCTACTAATATTATAAATGCGAAAGTACCTAACTCTGTCTGTCTGTCTGTTACGCTTTCACGCCTAAACGGCTGGAGCGATTGAGATGTAATTTGGCATAGAGATAGTTCGAGGCCCTGGGAAGGACATAGGATACATTTTAACCGCCTGCGAGGGTTATGATTTTACGCGATAAGCTAGTAAAATATAGATTTAAAACCCTGCCATCACCTAGAATCGATAGAATTTCACAAGAAATAGAAATCTTGTCCAACTTGCTATGCCGTAATCGTTTTATGATGTATCAATAAATTAATGATTTGTTAATTTCTATGTCAATGATTCATGGAACTTATTGAATGTTATTTTATAGGCTTGATTATCTGTCATTCCAATTTAAGAACGATGATAATTTGGGGTCCCAAAGCGCCTTGTGGAGTCAACTGGTGGCCCAAGGGCTGGCAGTTGTCTCACTCAACGTATAGGTATTGCTATTCAAAGAGGGAATGCTGCTAGTCTTTTGGGCACAATGCCACGGGGGCCTTATTTAGGTTTAGTTTAGATATGAAGGTAATATTGTAAATATATAGATATGTAATTTTTTACTATAAATGTTTTTTCTAAAGAACGATATACTTAATATGCTTAAGTACATTAACTTTGTATTGACTTTCTATAGTTTATGTTAAGACGTGATCTTCATTAACTTTGGCGTAGGTAGGTAATGTACAGGATAATATTTTTTTACAACAGGGTTTCGTACCCAAAGAGCAAAAAACGGGACCCTTTTTATTAGACTTCACTGTTCGTCTGTCTGTCTGTCTGCCCGTCATGAGGCTGTATCTCAGGAACCGTGATAGCTAGAAACTTAGAAAGTTGAAATTTTCACAGATTAAGTATTTCTGTTGCCGCTATGACAACAAATACTAAAATTAGAATGGTTGGGGTGAAGCATGCAACAAAAAATATTTTTCATTCCTTCTATTCGAAAAGAATCACTTTGCACCTCGATAACGGGGCGCAAAATAGTTATTTTCTGTTAAGAGCTTTTTAGCGGGCGGCAAAGGATTTGAATTTGGAACTTGAAAATTTCATAGAACTCGAACGCAAATTGTATGAATTACTGGCTGGCAAGTGTTGGCAGCACCAGCGCGGTGTCCTGAGCTAACAAAAAAAAACTAAAGAGCGCCATTTATCTGTTCGTGTTCGTCATTATTAAAGTTCTTGTAATCGGTAAACATATTTTATTGTATTCTGCAAATATAATAAGTTCTAGGTACGTCAAGTTATAAAAGTGACAATCCATGAACTCCTGGAACAATAACTATAGAAGGTAACTACATTGTACAAAACTTATTTTTTCTCATAGAAAGGGAATGAAAAGTAGAGTATATTACTCGAGGGCAAATTATTTTTCACTCGGGCGGTGTACTTTGAATCCCTCACTGCGCTCAGGATTCTACGTTAGAATCCCTCGCTATGCTCGGGATTCTATTTTAGAATCCTTCGCTTCGCTCGTGATTCAAAGTAGCGCCCTCGCCGTAAAAATACTAGTTTGCCCCCTTGTTATACAATCTACTATTTTGCCGTCGTTTGTAACGAAACCCTCTGTGTGCGAGCACGACTCGCACTAAACCGGTATTTTCAGCTGTTTATTTCCATTTGGCATCAAAAAATAGAAAGAGAATTGATTTCTTTAAAAACAAGTCAAAGAAAAAATGTTCCTTTCATATTATCACAGATTATATAATATAGATATTATACTGTATTTCAATCAATAGCTTTGCGCAAAACTGTAAACAAACACATTTGATCCTATATATCCATAGTTACTTGCAATTGAGTATTCACCCTGATTATATTCCTGTATCCAGGAGTCATACAGTGTTCTTACAATCATTTCGACACGAAATAACTTCTATGTGATACTTTATTTTTATTTAAAATACCTACTCAGGATAGTAAAAAATTCAATGATTTGTCATACTATATTTTTCTACTCATCTGTCTTAGACAACGATTGTCAAAACATGACATGTTTACATTATTGCCAGATCGGGCAGGAATGGATTATACCTACTTAGGGCGAGGCCGCACTTGCGGTTATCGCTGCGGTTTCTAACCTCAAAATGTCAAAACATTGACTTGATTTCATTGATTTTGACAGTTTGATGACATTTTGAGGTTAGAAACCGCCGCGGCGGAAAAACGCAGACGCGGCCTCGCACTTACCTACGTCATTAGATTTTACGATATCTACTA
This sequence comes from Miltochrista miniata, assembly GCA_933228765.1. Lineage (NCBI taxonomy): Eukaryota > Metazoa > Arthropoda > Insecta > Lepidoptera > Erebidae > Miltochrista > Miltochrista miniata. The sequence continues at coordinate 14,992,439 of OW121769.1, forward strand.
TTTGAAAGAAGCTGGACTGACTGCGACTAGGAGCGGTGGCTTGGTGATGGTCCAGCGTTTGTCCGGTAGAATTACAGCATCCATCCGTGCTTCCACATAACACAGATATCGCGTGGAGTATCCACGTATTACATACAGATAGGCAACTCCCTGCCCCCCACTAAAAAGGTTCCCCACCCCCACCACAGCTCTCATTATAGTTGGAGGGTATTTTGACGAAACATTAGCTTAACCTTAGTGGTCTCACACACACATTCAAGCTCTGTACAAACATTTTTAGTGTAGATGATAAAATTGAACAAAAAGCCGTGAGATCGGTCTCACCAGACTGCCCCTCTCTAACACGTTTATTGTGAAAGTTCAATCCGATTGACGCTGTCATTTTTGTTTTATTTCAAACAGATGATCCACGTGACCTAGTGACGCAGTTTAATGAAACAGACACACAGACTACAGACAAAATCTGGACATGCGCCCCTCTCTCTGCACTCTTTTTTATAGAGAGGGGCTAAAACGAAACATTTGTAAAGAATTTCCGCCCTGTGGTATTAGGTTATTCTGTGCACCTATATAAAAAAGACAATCCTTTTAAACCTTAGATCATCTAACCACAGGATGCGCCTTACTTAAGCATTGTTTTCTGCCAAGCCAATAGACCATTTGGTCTTTTGGCTTTATAAAAAGCACTGTACATCAGAACATCATTTTATATGATTAAACTAGTACATTTCATTGTAGTTGACTGTACAATAAAAATTAACACACAACAGCCATTACGCGTTTGTCGATTAATACATTTTTAAATATAATGAAATTTAATATGTCTTTGTGTTTCCCCCTTCACCCGCTATGAAAACTAGCAGAATATTTTTGTATGCGGTGGTTCGCAAAGGCTAGTCCCGTGATATATGGTCTAAGTTTTAAACTGACCTTTCATTTTTTTCTACGTGTAAAAATATAAACTAAAACATCCCTTTTCAAACCATTATAGGTAAGTGGGTATCGATGTAGACATACCTCGGCTCTTGCTTTAGCGTCTCCCATGGGCCCCGCTACGTATAGGTAGGTAGATCTTATAATATCGGTGAGAGGGTGTGTAGAGCACTTCTTACGTAAAATTGGTCTCTTAGGACATCATAATAATATTTAGATAGCAGGATATATTATATACTTGCTGTTCCCCGCGACTTCCGCTTAAAAGTCGCTATCGCGTAAAATCATTACTCTCATTGCGCCGTCAGTTAAAAAATAGCCTATGTCCATTGTCCATCCCTTGGACTCAAACTATCTCTATACCAAATTTCATCAAAATCGGTTTAGCGGTTTAGACGTGAAAACGTAACAGAAAGACAGACAGAGCTACTTTCGAATTATAATATTAGTGGGGATACTAGCTGATGACGTAGTTTCAAGTTTCCCACAAGGCTTTTTTTTTTTTTTGTTTAACGTGAGGGAAAATCCTCATAGGATGTTATGCCGGACTCGTACCGACTAAAAAAAACCTCACGCCACGCCTAACAGCCTGTGGTTGAGAGCCCCGGGTAAGCCCTCAGGAAGGATGTCCCGTGACTCCCTTCCCACAAGGCTTGATGCCAAACAAACAGATAAGTATAATATTCACCATGAAAAATCAATCACTAGGTGCTATTTCACAAAAAGTTGTGGAATAGTACAAGTGATTGATTTTTCAGAAGTTACATCAAGTGCCAACAATCAAGAGTTTATAGGAGATACTTAATAACATTCGTTGAGTTGGTTGGTATGTCGTGTCAAAATTTGAGCTCAATACTTAGATGGAGAACTTGAAAAAAAAAAGAAAAAAAAATACTTCATGACTTTTATGAGTTTCTGAAGCGTAACGAACGATTCATGTAATCACGCAATTTTCTGGGAAAGGAGGCAGAGGCATTCTCCAGAATTCTGAAGTTATAATTTGTTTCACGGTAAAACCTATGTAAGTACAGTTCGCGCCAAATATCTTTGCGTCTCTGAAATTCGTTCGTAAGCGCCACAATTTTGCAATAATAGGTTTCAGAGGAAGAATTACTGCTGAGGCGGGAGAGGCACCCCTCCTGCCTCAGATGCGCAGTAGTTCCTCCAGTGAAACCGATGCGATTGCTGCGCGAAAGAACGAATTTCAGAGACGCAAAGATATTTGGCGCGAACTGTACCTACTGCTCGTTCGCTCTAAGTTTGCCGCTCGGCTCCATACCAAAGTCGAATTTTTAATTAGACGAAGTAAATTGACAGCAACTAATGTCACTTCTTCGCAATGTTGCTTTCTATGACGAAGTGACATTAGCTACTGTCAATTTACTTCGTCTAATTAAAAATTCGGGTATACGCCTCTACGCCAGCGGCAAAGTTAGAGCGAACGGGTAGTAGTACTAGTAGTAAGCCTATTTTCGTGTCAAAAAAAAGAGTTTCCACCTACATATAGTACGGTCCGTACGCTCTAAGTTTGCCGCTGGCGTAGAGGCTGGTGGAGAAGCGTAGTATGGGAGGCGATCGGCAAATTTAGAGCGAACGGGTAGTACCTAAGTACCTTATTAGATCATTTGGCAAGTCTAGCCTATCAACCTTCTACTTCCTTATTTACTTGTTGCCATTATCTAGAAAACTAAACAAGATAATATGGAAAAACATGTTTATGATACAGTTTTGCCATAAAGCAACAACAACAAAACAACCGCGCAAATTCTTTAGTCATTGCAAAAAAAAACACATGACGATTTGATATACCGATTTGTTATTTTTAATAATTACTAGCTGACCCCGCAACTTCGTTTACGTCACATAAGGTGTATGTAAGGAGAGGTATTTCTTCATCAGACTCATCAAGCAGCGTGTGAAACTGCCCTGTTTGCTTAATCATAAAAGAGCTTAAAGATTAAGTCTATTTTAAAACAAACAGACAAACAGATATACAGACATACAGACAAACAGACAAAAATGCATTGTTTTGGGTTCTATTGCGTTAATAAAGCCCCCTATAATATTTTTTCTTATTTATCTTTCATGTACTTACAGACAGCGACTGGTTACGATTTTATTATATGTATTGATTGATGATTGATAGTAGGTACCTAGGAATGAATAGTCTGTGACCTATTTTGGAATAAGTTTCCACAGGGTTGCACAGTGACCTACAGACCAATCTATATATATAAAAATGTTGTGTGCGTTTGTGTATCTATTAAAAACTCAATATTTACTGAATCGATTGAGCTCAAAATTGGACACGATATACAATAGGATTCAGAGATGGTTTTAGGCTACTTTATACACTTTTATCATAACAGCATTAAGAATAAATAATAATAATAATAGTAACTATATTTTATATTTTTAAATGTATTTTTTTATAACTATATTTAAAAATGTATTATATAAGTTATTTTATTGAATAAAGAGCATAATAATAATAATAATCTTTATTTGTGAATATGGTATTACAGTTGTTTCATTAGGTACATATATAAAATACATGTTAGTGTCCAACATATTCTGCCATTTCTGGCGTACAAATTTACAAAAAAATTATCCAAATGTATACAAATCCAGGCATTATTCTTCTATTCTACAGTAATGTTATGTCAAGATTCAATAAAGACCAATATTACAGATCAAATGCAAAAAAAAATACAATTAATAGCATCAAATTTACAAATTATTATAAATGTCAACGATTAGAATTTACAAATTATTATAAATGTCAATGATTAGAATTTACAAATTATTACAAAGGTCAATAAATTATACATTTTCACCATACATTAAAATGTCTATAATTCTATGTTTTTGTCATTTAAAAAATCGTCAATGTCATAATAACATTTAGAAACTAACAGTTCTTTCAATTCCTTTTTAAAAAGATTGTAGCTTAAGTTCTTAAAAGCATTTGGAACCTTATTATAAATTTTAGGAGCTAAGCAGAGCACACTTTTCCACATTAATTTTGTCTTGGCACTATGTATACGTAGCCTATTATTGTCACGTCTGCTACGTTGACTGCCATTTGAAAGCCGAGGGAATAAATTAGCATTTTGCCTAACAAACAGAGCCATTTCCAGAATGTATAAGGACGGGAGTGTCAATATCCTATGCCTAATGAATAACGGTCTGCAACTGTCTGTGATTTTCAGTCGAAACATTGCCCTAATACATCTTTTTTGAACCAAAAGCAAAACCTCTCTATCCGTCGAGTTTCCCCAGAATATTACACCATACCTAAGCACCGATGCAACAAGTCCATTATAGGCAGTTAGCAGTGTGTCTGTATTTACTGTGGGTGCAAGTTTGTATAACGCATACGAGGCACTGCTAATTTTCTTACGTAGCCCTTCAATATGGGGCTTCCAATTAAGTTGTTGATTATGCCTAAGAATTTTGTTTGTGCACTTTCTTGTATTATATTGCCATTATACCTAGTTGATATTAATATTGGTGGTATTTTTCGGTCTTTGTCTAAAGTGCATAATATGTGTTTTATTTAGATTAATTTTTTAAATTATTTTTATTCAGCCATAAGATAATCGAGCTTAGGGAACTGTTTATTTCTGTTTTGTATTGATCTGGTTGCTTACATTCTATTGCCAATGTGCTGTCATCGGCAAAGAGTGTTATATGATGATTGGTTACTTTAGGTAGGTCGTTAATATATATTATAAATAGTAAAGGTCCCAACACACTACCTTGAGGCACCCCAAACGACGTGTAACGTTCCTTTGATGTGTATTTTTTTTTCAATTTTAGTATTAGGATCGATTCTTGTAATCATAGTTTTTTGTTTTCTATTAGAAATATAGGACTTCAATAAACTCAACACATTTCCCCTTATGCCATATGCCTCAAGCTTCGCTATTAAAATTGTATGATCCACATAATCAAATGCTTGGGTCATATCGCAATATATAGCCGATACCGGATTTCTTATATCCATATTTAGCAAAATTATATTTAAAAAATTATAAATTGCCATATTTATGGTCCTACCTTTTCTAAAACCTTGTTGTTCGTCACATAAAAATTTATTTCTTTCAAGATAGTCATACACATTCTTATAGATGAACTTTTCAAAGATCTTTGATATTACAGAGGTAAGTGTTATCGGTCTATAATTATGTATTAATTCTCTTTTTTCTTTTTTATGTAATGGTTTCACAATAGACAATTTTAATGTTTCTGGGTAAATACCTTCAGCTATACAGAAGTTCAGGATATGGCTCAAATGGGTACATATTAAGTCACCAGTAAATTTTATAACCATAGTTGATATTTCATCACTACCAACGCTATTTGTATTTTTAAGATTTTTTATAAAATAGCTTTAAAAAGTAATTTTACCAATAGATGGCGTTGGTCGTTTTTTTTAAATTATATTCTGCCAGCTTCAGAACAAAATATTATAAACAACCTATTTAGAAGGTACCTACCAGATTGATGTTTTTTAAGAGAAGTTTTTTTTTTTTTTTTTTTTTCTTCTTGTTCTTGGACTTTCTCGGTTTGAGAGTATGCCAAAGTCAAGTAAATTTCATTGTGAAAATATAAATCATTTTCATATTATGATTCTTCATAAGAGCAGCGTATTCATGTATGTCCAAGTTTGGACTAAGTTCTACTCTAGTAAGGCGGTGGTACCTTACTAGGGCTTGCTGTGGAATTCGTCGACAAACCTAAAAACTCGCGTTTCACTGCACTTTATCACTTTCCAACACTTTTGCACGTTGTCGAACCTTTATGTTTAATAATCCACCATAAATTACACATAAACACTCAAAATTACACTAGTTTTGAAAAATTATTAAAACCCAATGTAATGCTTGTCTGAAAGTTTCCCGCCGAATCCAAGAGAAGTTTGATTGCGGCCTTCTTACATTCAGAAAAATAAAAGAGAGTACTTACCTAATAAAGAGGTCAGATATGTTTTGCATGTTATTTTTGAACTTTTTGGACATTCGGAATTTTGGAGTTTTGGACTTTAGACTTTTTGAATTTTGGAGTTTTGGAGTTTTGGAGTAATGGAGTTTTGGACTTTTGGACTTTTAGAATTTTAGACTTTTAGACTTTGGAGTTATGGACTTTTGGACTTTGGACTTTTGGACTGTTGGACTTTTGGACTTTTGTACTTTTGGACTTTTCGAGTTTTGGGCGTTTGACATTTTGGAGTTGGAGTTTTGGAGTTTTAGAGTTTTAGACATTTTGAGTTTTATAGTTTTGGAGTTTTGGAGTTTTGGAGTTGTGGAGTTTTGGAGTTTTGGAATTTTGGAGTTTTGGAGTTTTGGAGTTTTGAAGTTTTAGAGTTTTAGAGTTTTAGAGTTTCGGAGTTTTGTAGTTTTGGACTTTTGGACTTTTGTACTTTTGGACTTTTGGACTTTTGGACTTTTGTACTTTTGGACTTTTGGACTTTTGGACTTTTGGACTTTTGGACTTTGGACTTTGGAATTTTGAACTTTTGTACTTTGGACTTTTGAACTTTTATGCTTTTGGAGTTTTGGAATTTTGGAGTTTTGGACTTTTGGACTTTTGGAATTTTGGAGTTTTGGAGTTTTGGACTTTTAGAATTTTAGACTTTGTAGTTTTGGACTTTTGGAATTTTGGAGTTTTGGAGTTTTGGAGTTTTGGACTTTTAGAATTTTAGACTTTGTAGTTTTGAACTTTTGGACTTTGGACTTTGGACTTTTGGACTTTTGGACTATTGGACTTTTGGACTATTGGACTTTTGGACTTTTTGACTTTGGACTTTTGAACTTTTGAACTTTTGGACTACTACTAACTCCTATGATATTTCTTTCGAAAAATAAGGTCATGAAGAAGTTTCACTTCTTACGTGTGTACAATAGTTCACGCACACATTTTTTTTTAAAAGGAACCCATCATTTAGTTTGTTACTCATTTCTCATAGGCACATAAAACCACCATAAAAAGTCACAGCGAAGCGTGGCAGGGTACCGCTAGTGACTTATAAAAACTATAGATACGTTACCAACACTGCGAAATGGAAAGACGAAAGTGACGTCGGAGGTCACGCGGTTTCACCCGCGAAGCTTATGTTCCCGTGGGAATACGGGAAAATATAGCCTATGTTCATCGGGGATAGTGTAGCTTCCCAACAGTGAAAAAATTTTTCTAATCGGTTTAGTAGTTTCGGAGCCTATTCGATGTAAACAAACAATCAAATCTTTCCTCTTTAAGATATTTGTATAGAAGTATAGATTCTGATATCGGTTTACTCCGATCCGCCAGATCCCGGTCGGTAGTGAAGGAGTAACAAACATCCACACATCCATTCCATAAACACAAACTTTCGCATTTATATTATTTAATATTAGTAAGTGTAATGACTTTTTTTTTTGTTTAACGTGAGGGAAAATCCTCATTGGATGTTATGTCGGACTCCTACCGACTAAAAAACCTCACGTAACGCCCAACAGCAGCCTATGGTTGGGAGCCCCGGGGAAGCCCTCGGAAGGATGTCCCAGGACTAAGTGTAATGACTAATGATACGCGAATTAATAGTCCATTGAACTATTAGGTAATAGTTCAATGGACTATTAATTAAGGATGGCACAGTTTCCCTACAAAGCGTAAAAAAAAATAAAAAACCCGCGCAAATTCTTTAACAGATTACACTATGTGAAAAAAAAAACATATGACGCTTTGATAAACCAACATACAGCCAACATGTTATTGATATCTGTGTGCGAGTATTGCAACGTCACAACGCGATATCAGACGGATACGCCTCTTGGCGTGGAGTTACATCATATTAACTGTTTATCGAGAGGGGCTCGCCTTTGCTTGGGTCAGTGGAAACTTTTGTAATCGGTCTGGCTTGTTGATTGCATACTTAGTTTGAAATTGTACCTACTCATTGGGATTCCAATTTTAGTTACAGATAGTTTTTTTTGTTGGTCTGTGGTCGTATAGTGACAGTGTTGCTCGTGGTCTAGAACTTTAGATTTCGACCAAGGGATTAACATAAATCCACAAAGTTTTGCTTCGATAGTCTGGGTGTTTCTATGTAGGTCGTATTATATTATATTATAAGTATGTATTTACTAAAAGTAAACATAACCTTAGTCCGTTACCCATAACACAAGCCGGTTAATCCTAGCTTAGGTACTATGGGATCAGATGGAACTGTGAAAAAAAAAGTTTGTGATTTTTTTTATTCTAAGACGCCACCCCCTTTTTTTAACGAGTGGGAATTTTATATGGATGCTATGCCGGACTCCTACCGACTAAAACCACACAATGCCTTGAACAACAGTCTATGGCTGGGAGTTCCGGGTAAGCCCTCGAAAGGTCCCGGGTAAGCCCTCGGAAGGCTCTAGCATTAGCAGATAATAAATTGAAAGAATTTTCTGGATGAGTTGACAATTTATTTTATTACCTATGTTAGATACCATAGATTACCAGGAACATTCAAATGCACATACTTTATATCTATAGACGGGGATTCCCTATGCATTCGCAGAACTACACTACAATAGGTACCATACCAACCTATTTGTTTAACGGAAACTGTAAATTTATGACACCTCAATATGTCAATCAAAAAAAAAAAAACATGCGAGCAAGATTAATACTACGAAGAAGTCATACAAGTCGTAACAAATTGGTTCAATTTAATCTTATCTGTGATAGGTTATGGAGGTCACACACTTGTGGGGGTATACATACAGATATAAATAATATTTAGATGTATGAATTACGAACACACTTGCGTCACTTTTGCGCGGAAGCTAGGAGTTTTTCGTACTTGGAACACAGATAACATATCAGAGATGGTTATTTTCTTCTGTTTGTGTAGGTTTTTATCTGTGGCGTGATCTTGAATAATGTTTTGTGGAACAACAATGCTAAATACAGAAAGGTCAGGCTTAAGTTTAAAATATTGCAGCATATTATGACGTATAATAAGTAACTTGAAAGAATAAGGGACTGTTTTTTTTACGTTTGGAAATCCTCATGAATGTTATGCCGGACTCCTACCGACTAAATCCACACGACCCTACCCTCTGTCTGCCTATGGCTGGGTGTACCGGGTAAGTTTTCGGAATGATATCTCCAGGGCTCCCTACAGACTTTGCCCGTGGGTTTAGGTTTTATCCCACTTCTTGATGGGATCGAGTGCTATCACGCTTCTTTCATTCTCAAAACTATTTCAAGATTTGACAGATGCTGTGTTCTATCATTCCATGACTTTGGCAGCATGCTATGAACCGCGTATTGTGTTATTAGGGGGAAGTACACCAATTTCGATTAAATTAAATACCTTTTCGAAAAAGGCCTTTCTGGAATACCTTTGACAATGAAAACAGTTAAGAAAGTGGAAGAATCGAAAGTGGTATGCCAGGATCGTAGCAAGAAGAAGATAGTCTATGTCTACCCCGATGGGAGATAGCCGTGATGATATGTATCTATCAATGCAAGTATACCCTGGGCCTATAGCGATGGAAGGCGTTTAGATTGTGCTAGATATACTATCTGGTCTAGGTATTATTAGCAAATGGAAAAGACCTACAATTACAGTGGACAGTATTTTATCATAACTATGACAGCAATACAATTAACTAACATATATTTAATGTCATCTATTAGCTAAACAGTTAATTAGTTTATGAATTGTGTTCAAATTCAAATATGTACTTCGTGTTACGAACGTTTTAATAGTATCTAACTAAATAAATAAAAATATTGAAACTTCAGGAGGGTAACATGTATGTGAATTTATGTCGCATAGGTAACTGCCACTTGATACCTATTTGAAATTAAAAAATACCGGTTGTAGGAGTCTGACTGGTCTATAAAGATAATTTAAGCAATAATCTAGTGACAAAGAATTCAAACTGTTAAAAAAACCGATCAAATGTAAATCGGACTTGCGCACGAAGACTTCCGTACTAAAAAAGGTCAAAAATCGTATTTATTGTATGGAAGCCTCCCTTAAATATTTCAATACCTATACATAATTTATTCTATTTTTGAAGTAAAACTTCTTTAGGCGCGACTAGGGAATAACTCAGATTTTTTTTCTGACGGAAGTAACGCTTACTATTTGAATTTTGAATACTATTCAAAATTCGAATGAATGATATCTATATATATAAAAATCAATGCCACTTTTCGTTGTAATTTTATAACTCGAGAACGGGCTCACCTATCCAAACCAAATGTTTAGGCTTTGTTTGGACTATTTAGTAGATGGTTTATGTGAAGTTTGCACAAAATCGGTTGAGCGGTTCTTCATTTATTACGTAAACGAAGTTGCGCGGGTCAGCTAGTTATTAATATAACATTTGATGCCGTCAATGGCAAAGAAGTTTTACTTCAATCGCGCGTAAAGGTTACATACACGAACACACTTTTTTTTTGTTATGGAGGCAACAGAAAAACATCATCTGTGAAAATTTCAACTGTTTATCATGGTTCCTCTTCCTATCCTATCACGGTTTCTGAACCTGTCGACGGAACAAAGTCTCAGTACCTAATAGGGTACCGTTTTTACCCTTTGGCTACGGAACCCTAAAAAAACGCATCGTTAATTTTATTACAAACAATTAGCTGGTCAATAAACCTAGGTTAACTACCGTTAACTTTGTAATGAAGGACCTGTATCCAAGTTATTTTAAGTAGCACACAGAGTACAGAATAATTGCACGTGCAAATTTTCTGGGAACTAACAGTCATTTATATTCATTTCACTGTCTCGGTGGCGTAGTGGTAAGTGCATGCAACTGCCGTACTTGGATCTCGGTTCGAATCTATTTGAAAAATATTACTTGATCTGCAAATGTTTGATTCGAAGTTTGGGTGTTTTGAAAAAGTATGGATGTAATAATATGTTAGATATGCGTATTAATTATGTTTGTCTGTTGTCTAGATCCTATAGCACAATTAGGTAAGCTTATAGTAGCCTAGTTAGAGCTAGATGGCGTTCTGAGACTCTACCCCAAAAATATTTATGACACGGACGTCACGCGGTTTTAACCGCGTAGTTGCCAATGTTGCCATTCCCGTGGGAATACAGGAATAAAATGTAGCCAATGTTACTCGCTAATAAAAGAACTTAGATTGGCAAAAGATCGATGCAAATCGGTGCAGTACCTACATACAAAAATACAAATCGTTCCTCTTTTAAATAGTGTAGAATAAGGTATATCTTTATTTTTTAAAATTTAGGTAGGTACACACATAGGCACCGGATCTGTGACATGATACATGACAGACCACCTACTTTCCACTGACCGTGAATAAATCACAGTTCATAACGGGTCAGTCAGCGCACTTATTTGTATCTTTAATAAGTAATAGGCACTTATCAATCATATCATTTATCCCAACCCAGACGTCCGACCGGGTCACCTTTCTGAATATCACAAACTTTTTTTTTATTATGCAAGCTATCGCAACCACAGTGCCACCGGGCCACCGAGACAGTCTACGCTTATTTAATCATTCTCTATTTAAAATTCAATGTGTTTTAACGCCCGTATATAAAAATCTTTATTTTCGTAATTAGATAAATAAACTCATTTATTGACCACAGTTTAATAGTTCAGCCATATTTGAAAATTTAATAATAAAATAACATTAAGTATTACAATAATTAAAAATCTTCAAAACAACATGAGTAAGTAAAGTTTCTTTCGTAAAGTAAAGTAAGAAGAGAAAAGATAAAATATTTTGAACAAAAAAAACATCAAGGGTCCAGGTATCCTTTGAGTTTAAAAACGATGCCCACTTCTATGAAGAATGTTATGGAATGTTTCCGGGAATAGTCCTTGTTTTTTTTTCGAATGGCTCAAGTTTTATACAACTTTCATCCTACTGTTAATTCGCTTTCTCTGTGCTACGAATTGTCTTACTATTTAAACCCAAGTAAATAAGTTATTTGGAACACATTTTATAAATAAATACCTACCTTGTAACAAGTAAGTATCTCGACGGGGGGTAGGTCACACAAATATATTTGACAGCTGTGTCTAGCTTACGGTTTAGTTGAACGCAGACTAACTTGTTTACTAAGTATTGTTTTGATCTTAATTTATGTAGAAAGTAGAATAAATTGTACGCAGAGCCATCGTAACTCGGTATGTAATTATCTAACAATTTATTCTTTCACTGTCAGCTGTGTTTACTTAGTAAAAACATAACCTATAAATTATGACGAAATCAATCACTGTTTTGCGTTATTATGAAATAAACTACACGTGTATTAGTAATATTATGACGTATACACTTACCTAACTTAACGGTGTGCGGGATAACCGGTATTCTCGATGCAGTTTCACGATAAAAACAAAGTATTTTTTTTAAACGACGTAAGAACGTGCTGTATGCAGCCAACGCACTGTAACACTGAACTGACTGAGGGCCTAACGTCGAGATGTTTGTTGAATAGCATTATCAGTGGTTTGTCGTGTTTGTGTTCTTCCGTTGTGACTGCCAAAAATTCTTTTTGTTTCTGGAGTTGAGTCATTGCAGGTAGTGTCGTAAAAAGGATACTACAAAAGATGTTAGTAAGTCAATGGTATGGAGCTACGGGGTACTATTTGTCAATACTTTTCGTGCTCGTGCTGCAATCTCGGGTTCGAATCCTGGGTCAATCAGATATTTCTGTAATACACAAATATTTGTTTCGGAGTATGGGTATTTTCTATTTAGGTATAAAATGTTTGTAAGTAGAGTACCCTCAGCATGTTCTTATTTAGAAATCCTACGAATACTTACACAAGTATGTACCTAAATAACTAATCAGCTGTCTGGAATTCTAGATCCTATAGCATAAGCTTATATTAGCTTAAATTCGGCTAGATGGCACTGCCGCGCTATGTTAAAATAAAAAGATAAAAAGCACCATAAACGCAGTAAAGACTTATTAAGCAAGACAATGGTCTCAATATTGGCGATGGTCAAGCCTTCGTGCTTCAAAGAGAGCCATGAGGAATGCAGCGAAAATGCATAATTTAGCAGGTCTGATGAATGTACCACAATGCTATAAATAACGCCGCGCCTTAGGCATAGCCTCAAGTATCATCTCTCTATCTAGAACAGATGCAGAAATTGCTTTGAGCAATAAGGCCGCCCATTGTTAGTACCTATTGCTTTATTTGTAACATATTTTCCTTCCGTTTGTATATGTTTTTGGTGTAGGTACAATAAAGTATAGATATAATAAATAAATAAATATTACAGAGTTCGTAAGTTTTTTTTTAATAATTAAATCGGCAAAAATACAGTAAGTAGGTAGGTTTTGAGTTTTGTGGTCAATACTTCGCCAAGATCTCCTGGGAAGTTAGGAACTAGTATATGTATAGTCAGTTGCCTACTTCAGGTCTTCCTTTTAGGACTACGGATACGGAACACCAGCCAAGTATCTACCTATTATTTTATGGAACCTCATCGAGAAACCCCCAACTTGAGGCCAGCATCCGAGTTACGCAGACTTACGCCACAGCCTGCGTAACTCGGATGCGTGAGTTCTATACTCCCTCTCCCCGCCCCCCGGGCAAAATTTCGGAGGTTTGGTCCCAAAACTAAGAGGGGTAACAGAAGCATTCTTGCTATTTTTGCCTATTAAATTTTACAATAGTAAATAGAGCACCAAAAAAATCTTATAAACACCTAACTTCATTAAAAATGAACTGCTTTTACTCTCTGGGTACGGAACCCTAAAGGATAACAAAGAAGACGAAATTTATCATTGCCTTAGAGTAAACTGTTATGTAGGTAACTTTGCATTCGACGTTCATGGTCTTAGTGTCCGAAAAAAAAAGAGAAGGAAACAAGAGGGAAAATGCAATTTCAAAATAAAATATGGCTAATTTCGTTTTGTAGAAGGCGTCTAGGTCTCCAATACATTTCCATTAGATGACAGACAAGCATAGCCTGTAGACGTTTACAGGTGTAAAAAGCAGTCCTAAAACTGTCATTGTCCAAGACCCTTTTTGTAAAACCCTATACAAGTTACGCCGACCCCTCGGAGCAACGGATCACGCAGCACCCAGGAGTAACCGATGTTCCACAGGAGCGGCCCTAATACCGATCACTGTGGAACACCGCACGACACATCTCGCCGAAAGAGCCATAGGCTAAAGGTAACCTTCAATGTTGATCTGCATAAAAGTAAGTCTCAACAAACTTAATCTTTGTAAGAAAAGCAAGCTCCCAAAATAAGAAACTGGCCCTCCTTAAGGCTAGGTTCACAGAATGTTTAACTAATCTAGTAGGCAGGCATGAAATACGTAACACCATTCCAAGAAAACAGACAGAAATATAATTTTTCTAAGACGATTTTCCCTTTCAATAGAAAAGGACATCATATTCTTGTACATAAATAACTATCGACAATGGGGGCCATTTTGAAAAGCGCCATCTGTCGGGTCACACGGGCATTGTGATATACGCAAAGTAACAATGGACGTGTACATCAAACGGTGTCTCGTTGTACATATTTCACTATTTTCTTTGAATGACACCTCCTACAAGTGGATTTAAAAGGTATTTCGGATCCCGCATAAACTTTCTTTCTTAAAATAGGTAAGTATACGTCCGCTGTTGGATCGTGTTGTGTGAGCAATAATTTCTCACAAATTTTAGAGAATATGATTTCTTATTTTCTTGTTAGCCAAAAATAAACCGAAAAATCTAAAAAGAGCCACTGCTCTTGCTAAAAAGAGCTACCTCAGACTAAAAGAATAACTTTTTAAACAAAAAAATCGCATCAAAATTATAACACCCGTCTTTTTTATTGCCGGGCTATGAAAAATTGCTTTCTTTCTGCGGTATTTTCAGGCTTAACACAAACACAGTTGAAGCTTTTTTGAATGAGTAAATTACTGAGGTATAACTCGTGCACGATAAGTAGAAGCACGCTTGGGAAGAGTTTCTTTCTAAGCGTGCCTCAACTTATCGTGACAAGTAGGTACCTATCTAGGTGTGGCTCCCATTCCCCCAACCGTGCTGTAACTTTTAATAAAATTCTTAACATTTCTTTGTAGTTTACGCAATGGTGTATCTACTTACCTTTATATACCTACCTACTCTATCCCTAGAGTAGATAAGATATTTTGAGTCACATCGAGAGCTTTTCTCATGATTTTGTTTATTTAGGTAGTAGAGGTAAAAGCTAAGAAATGGGTACCTATTCAGTATTATGGAAAACTGAATACTCATTTCTTGTCATTTCAATACGACAACAGGTTCATCACCTATTACGTGGGACAAAACGCTATGGGCGTATAGTATAACTCTGCCTACCACTTCTGGGGAAAAGTCGTGACTATTATGAACTAAATATATGGAGGATAACTATAAGCACCTAGGTTTGGGAGGATAAATTTATTAGAGATGGTCAAAGGTGACAGAGGCAGTATTTTAAACCTCATTACAATAGATAGGACCAGAAAATATAAGGAAGAGCCTAGTACGAAGAATACGACGATCAAAGCCTGATTGTGACACAACAGACAAGGGATATGCTGTCACCCTAGGTGAGGCCGTAGTGGTAGGTTTGTTGGGAGTCCTGGGGTATCCTTCCTAGGGCTTACCCGGGACTCCCAACTGTAGGCTGTTAGGTGGTATTTTAGTTGGTAGGAGTTCGGCATTGAATCCATGTGGAATTTTCCTCACGTTAAAAAAAGGGATAATCAGTCAACGAGTTGTAAGTATAAAAAAAACAGTGATCAATCTAACTACTTATCAGAGTTTTCATATTGGTTGTGGTTTTCAGGTGGCTTCATGGAAAATATCTCTAAGTTCACCCGCATAGCAGTAAGACTAGAGAGCCGATCCCAACTGGATTGGGCAGAATCTCTGAGGAGGATGATGTCATCATGAAGTAGGTATAATATTGAGAGTTGTCGGCGATCCCATACTTGCAGGTGGTGTGGAACCTCTTAGTGACAGGAGAGACTTAGCTTCTCTGTGTGTGTTCTATTCTACCGCCTGTACAACGGTTTGTGCTCTGAAGAATTGTTTGATATGATGCCTACGGCCACATTCTATCATCGCACCGCTCACCACAGACAGGATGTTCATCCTCACATGTTGCGTCCTGAGCACTATGAATCCCGTATGGGCCAAGTTGTCTTTTTTCACTTTGTGTAAAATAAAATGAAAATCAGTTATTAATTTTTAAATTTATATTCATTTATTTATTTATTATGTTTAGTAGCAGCATGTAGCAATTCGTGATTTTTTACCAACTTCAAAAAAGAAGGAGGTTCTCTATGTTCCTTTTTTATGTTAGTTACCCCATAATTTTTGATCGGGTGAACCGATTTTGAATTTTTTTTTGTTTTTATCCTGAAGCTTTCCTTCTGGTCTTATATTACAAGGAAGACAGGATCTAATAATGGCATCCTGGAGAAATCGAGTAAAACTTTTGAAAATTGTGCATTTATTAACTAAAGTGTTTTGAAGCATTACAATTTCCTGAAATCGAACAGATGATGGACCCGGTTGACAGTTGACGGAATTTTTTAACTTTGTAAAATTTTAGAACATCCGGGAGAAATCGTCGCATCTCGGGAGGTCGGGAGGGTCAACATTATTACCGGAGTCTCCCGGGCAATCCGGGAGGGTTGGCAACCCTAGTTCTACCGCCTGTACAACGGTTTGTGCTCTGAAGAATTGTTTGATATGATGCCTACGGCCACATTCTATCATCGCACCGCTCACCACAGACAGGATGTTCATCCTCACATGTTGCGTCCTGAGCACTCGAACACGGTGAGATCTAATAGGCTTGCTTCCGCGTATGCTTAGGTTGTGGAATGATCTCCCTGCTTCGGTTTTCCCAAACGCCTACAGTATGGGGTTCTTCAAAAGGGGACTTAGAATAGAAGGTTTTTACAGAGTCGGCAGCGCAATTGTGGCGCCTCTGGTGTTGCAAACGTCCATAGGCTGCGGTGACCAACCGGTACATCTGGTGGGCCGTATGCTTGTCTGCCACTCTAGTGGTATAAAAAAAGGGATATAATAAACCGAGCCTCAAAAGTTTTAATCGGCCACGGCATTTAGCTTCTGATTTAATAACTAAGCCACCCGAAAATGAATTAGCCTCTAATATACTAATTCGTCCTCTTTACAAGGTCACCTAAACATTCCGTTATAAGCATCAAATAAAGATCAACAATTATTTTAACTTGTCCTGCGTATTTATATATTAACACCTAAATTACTAATTCAGCCACAGATTTTACATGTAATCACCATTTTATATTTCACGGCTTTAAATGGAGAGCCTCAAAAAATTATAGTTTAAGCCTCCACAGACAACATCAGTTTCTATAACTTAGCGTGTAAAATAAATATATCACATTCTTTTTTCGTGAAAATTGCCACTGTAAGGTTTGACGTAAGTGTAAAGAACGACAGCGACCGGCCATTTGCATCAATTAGAGATCACTATTTGATATCACTTTGTAACTAAAGACAGATTACACTTACCAAACAAGAAAGTGAGGTCAAGAAACCAAATACTATACTCAAAAGTGTATAATACATTATACACTTTTGAGTTTAGTATTGTATAAACATAATGTGAATATGTGGACAATGTTTTCATAAATTTCACCATTAATGAGAAATTACTCGTTACGTGTGAACAGTGTTTAGCACTGCCACGTTATAGTACTCACTTTTGGGTTTGGTATTTGCTTTCTTGGTCTTACTTTTTTGAGTGGTAAGCGCTATCTGTCTTTAGTTCTATAATCGGTATTACAAGCATACATAACATATAATAAATAAATAAATAAAATAATGTTGCCGACCGAAATCGGTATAATGTCTAGGCATTCTATAGAATACCTGAAACTTGCAGGCAAGACCATGAATGAAATGTACAAGAATATGAAAGGTTTGTTCGCTGCTTGCGAAGGTTAGGTTAAGTTGGAACAGTGACTACTAACGCGCGAAGGCGAGCGAGCGAAGCGAGCATGCCGCGGCAGCGGCTGCCGAGCGCCAGATGTCATATAAATTTAATATTTTGCATTATGTTACAATTTACAATTTCTCTATAGTTTATTATTTTGCGATATTTACAATTTTATGAGAACCCAATATTTTACACATTGCCGGTGGACCAGCAGGTATTCTATGCAATCCCTGGGCATTTTGTACAATACCTAGACAAAGTGTGAACAATCATATATTCAAAACATTTCATACATTGCTTGGAGTCTGGGGCAGGTATTCCTTAGAAGGCTTAGGTATTGTATTCGAATATCTGAATTTAAAGCATATGTCTATCTCTTACGGTTCGCTCACAATATTATAAAACTGAAGAGTTTGTTTGTCCTAGGATATCAGAAACTACTGGTTGCATTTCGAAAATTATTTTACAGTTTAATAGTTCATTTATTGAGGATGGCTAATGGCGATATAAAATCACGCTAATGCGAATAGGAGCGGAGCAGCCATAAATAATGTTTCGAGAACTGGGAAAATGTATTTCTTTTGAGAGCTTCCACTGCGTACGTTGCGTAAATGGTTAAAGTTACGTGAAAATTTTGTATTACAAAAATGTTCCTCTTTAAAAGTTACAAAAACATGTCGTCAACAGCATATGCCTATCTTTTAAGGTTCACTTACAATAACCCCTTTTAATAAGTTTTGAAGTATGAGCGACGCGACGGGAGTAGGTAAACGTGGTCTGCTGTGGTAGCCAATCAACTGAACGATAAAAACCGGCCAAGTGCGAGTCAGACACACATGAGTTCCGTACCAAAAAAAGGCCGGTGGAAGTAAATGCAATGGGAAACATTATATCACTTTACATATTAATACCACACCTCTCTCCTTCTCAATCTTATGTGATGCAAACGAAGTTGTGCGGGTCAGCTCTAATGAATATAAGCGACGCGACGGGAGTAAGTGCGAAGGGAAACATTATATCACCTTCAATATTAATCATGTATCATGTATGTACATGTATGTATTGTGTGTATGAATGTATTTGTATCTGATGTCTCTATTGACTTTCTTACGTACTTTTTTTTTTACCCTATTCTGACTTACAACGATCTCCTCTCTTGGGTCTGTTGGAAGAGATTTCTATTTAGAAACTAGCTGACCCTCGCAACTTCGTTTGCGCCACATAAGAGAGAGTATACTCGTATTACCTGTTCCCGTCGCATTTACTCCCGTCGCGTTGCGTTTACTCCCGTAGCGTCTCGTCGTTAATATTCAATACGTGAGAGAGAGAGAGAGAGAGAGAGAGAGAGGGAAAGCTTTCTCGTCGCGTGTATTCCCGTCGCATTATTTTTAAGAACAATCTCGTTTATGAAAGAGGTATCCCGTATTGAAGAAAAAAAATTGATTGCCATTAAAATGGTTATTGTGCACCAACCCAAAGATAGACACATGCTATCGCGCAATTTTTTAGAACTTTTTTAAGAGAAACAATTTTGTAGTACATATTTTTTACCTAACCATAAATATTTACGCAGCACACGCAACGAAGCTCTCAAAAGGAATAACTTTTCCCCCGTTTTCGAAACATTTACTATTACTGCTCCGCTCCTATTCGTTGTAGCGTGATGCTATATAGCCTATGACACTCCACAATAACGTAGCTTTCTATTGGTGAAAGAATTTTTAAAATCGGTTCAGTAGATCCCGAGATTACCCCTTACAATTTAACAAACACACAAACTTTACTTCTTTATAATATTATTATTAGTAATTAGTAATTAGTATTAGTATTAGTATTAGTATAGATAAGCAGACCCTTTGTACTAGTTTTCGTTTGTGTAGTATCTCATTTTCAAATAATGTGTGTACAATAAATTATTAAATAAATAAAATAAATAAATTAATACTACACCTCTCTCTTTCTCACTCATGTGACGCAAACGAAGTTGTGCGGGTCAGCTCTCATGTATATAAGCGACGCGACGGGACTAGGCACGACGAGATTAAATGCGACGGGAAACATTATATTACTCAAAATATTAATACCATACCATACCTCTCTTTTTCTAACTCTCATGTGCCGCAAACGAAGTTGCGCGGGTCAGCTAGTAATAAATAAAAGTATTTATTCGCGAAGGTCTTCCACGCTCCCGTGTTGAAACGGACTCGCTTGTCCGTTTCCACCACATGTCACACCTCACACAGTCGGCTTAACGTGCCTCGCAAAGCAAAAAAACTCTCGCAAATCAAATGTTAGAAAATGGTCACCCATCCGAACACCAGCTTTACAAAAGCCTGAGTCAGTGGCTTCAAGTGGTTCTAGCTATTTAGGTAATATTAGTGGCCACAATTTGCTTTTTGATGGCAATTTTACTTAGATCATCTAACCACAGGATGCGCCTTACTTAAGCATTGTTTTCTGCCATTGCACATGACCATTTGGTCTTTTGGCTTTATAAAAAGCACTGTACATCAGTACATCATTTTATATGATTAAACTAGTACATTTCATTGTAGTTGACTGTACAATAAAAATTAACACACAACAGCCATTACGCGTTTGTCGATTAATACAATTTTAAATGCAATGAAATTTTATATGTCTTTGTGTTTCCCCCTTCACTTGTATGAAAACTGGCAGAATATTTTTGTATGCGGTGGTTCGCAAAGGCTAGTAGTCCCGTGATATATGGTCTAAGCAATTTTACTTAACTTTGATGATCCATTAATGTGGGACGAGTTACATTTTCAACATGCTGAATTAGGAAATTAGAAGCTACAATATTAATAAATAATGTCTATTTTGATGCCATTTTTTAGTAATTTAGAAGTTTACTGTTTGAATGCATGTTACAATATTAGATGCTAAAAAATAATCACGATGCTGAATTATATTAACAGTGGCTAATAAAGAAAATAAATGGTGGCTATAATCTATAAATTCTGACGTAGTATAGTTTTCTTGGTAGAGGGCAAGCAGATGTTGCCGTCACTTGGCACTACATTCACGACGAAATTTATAGCCATTCAATTCGAACCTAAAGTTCCAACAGCCAGGACATAATGTTTAGTGACCGACCGAAGTTTCGGTTTCGGTTTCGGCCAGTTTCGGCCAGAAAATCGAGTTTCGGCCGCAGTTTGGGTTTCGGCCAAAATGGGCCGAAACTTTCGGCCGGGCCGAAACTCACGTGTTCATGAATTTTGAGTGCCTGACTCTGCGTGTGACGTTGGTTGGGGTCAGCCCAACCAGTTCATATGTTACTAACCGAAGATTTACAGATTTACAAAGGACTTCCAATCAATAGTAATAATAATACAATTTACACGGAATCCTAAAAAGGTGATCTAAGGACATTACATAACCCTACCGCTTTGTTGTCAGTTCCGTTACTTCGTTGGTCGTCTGTCTCTCAGCAGGCTGTAACTCATGCACCGTGATAGTTAGACCGTGAATTTTTTTTACAGATGTATTTCTACAAATTAATAATATTAAAGGGGGCCCCACACAACATACGTGATTTTTTGCCGCTTTTCTTGTACGGAACCCTACGTGCGCTAGTCCGGCTGACTGTTGTCCAGTTTTAGTTTTTTAGTTCTAGTATGTAACCAAAACCAGCCAAGAGCTAGTAACAGGGCACCGTGTGGTTTTACTCGGTAGAAGTTCGCAATAGCATCTATGTGTAATTCCACACGTAAAAGAAAGAAAGTCATCTTTAGGTGGAGATATTTCTGAAATGAACACTTGAGAAGATTTATACCGTTGACTGATGGCACTTGGTGGAACTTGTTGCACTTATAAAAAAATAACCGGCCAAGTTCGAGTCGAACTCTCGCACGGAGGGGTTAAAGCGGCTGCGGGTCCCTATTAACGAGGCATGAGGCCTAGGCGTCCGTATGTCTATAAGTCACGAGGTTGTATCACTGGAACCGTGCCAGAAAGAGGCGTTAAATTCTCACTGTACAGTAGTCCTACTACCGACTAAAAACCACGCGTATCCTACCTAACAGCCTACGGTTGGGAGCCTCGAGTATGCCCTCGAAATGATATATACTGCGGCCGCGTCTTTGGGGGGTTGTTCAGTTGTTATCCCGCTTCTTGAGGGGGAATGCATGCTGCATGAATCGCTCTCGTCACGCTATCGTCCAAGGCCTGCTTCTGTAAGGACGGTGAGCAGCCTCGTCACCGTCCTCAGGCCTCCATTCATGGAGGCTAATAGTATGGGGCGCCACCGCATACACCCGGTGGAACTCGGGTGGGAGAGTTCTCTCCCGCTTTCTCCCCGCCGTCTCTTTCAAGAGCACGACCTGCTTACAGGAAGAGGCCTATTATTTATACAATACAATATACATTTAAACAACGACGCAAGGGCCCTCGCTTCCAGGTCCCATAGAGGGGTGCCGACTAGAAGACATGCTGCCTCAACTAAGATCGTGCGGTATCCCCTTATCACCCTGATAGCCGTCGCCTTCTGCGGACTAAGCATCTAGCCTTTGGCATTGTTGGCCATCAGGATCTCCGCCCATACGGGAGGCTACGTATAGGGACATGCTCCGCACGATCCCAAGGTACAGTCTCCTGCAGTGAGCGTTGGGTCTCCTGATATTGGGCAACAACCGGCGGCTGATGCCCCCCTCCCCCAGCTATGGGACCAAACTTCGGAAGTGGTATCCGAAGTTCCACCGGCTATCGAGGACGAGCTCCAGATACGTCATCGAGAGCTCGATGCCGATGCTTGATCGTGCTTGATGCGTCGCTCCTCGTGCTGTAATGTGGGTGTCGTCGTTACACGTTACGCCAACACCTCTGAGCAACAGACCACGCGGCACCCAATCGTAACCGATGTTTCACAGAAGCGGTCCTAAGACCGATCCCTATGGAACACCGAGCGACACATCTCGCCAACCCAGCTCTAGCCTGCTCGGGTAAGCTATGGCCCTGTCGGAAAGATAGGCCCCGACAATTCGGCGGAGGTTTGGAGGCATTCCATGGTAAATAAGCGCCTCCCAAACGCAGCTTCAGGGCAATGTGTTGAAAGCGTTGGCGATGTCAAGAGACACTGCCACCACCACCTCACCCTGTTCTGTTGCCGCTATAACAAAAAATACCTACTAAAATCAGGAAAAGCATCCACACAACAAACGTAATTTTTGTGCCCAATTTTTGTAATGGAACCCTATGTGCGGGAATCCGACTCGCACTTGGCTCATTTTTTTTTTCAATATGAACACGTGAGTTTCGGTTTCGGTTTCGGTTTCGGCCGAAACTGACCCTGGGGCCGAAAGTTCGGTTTCGGTTTCGGATTCGGCTGGAAAACCAGTTTCGGTCGGACACTAATAATGTTACATATTCACGAAAATACTTAATGGCTTCAAATGCTGGAGCATTTTAGGGTTTCATACCCAAAGGGTAAAACCGGGATCCTATTAATGAGACTTGACTGTCCGTCTGTCTGTCTGTCTGTATGCAGGCAGTATTTCGAGAACCGTAATGGCTAGCTAGACTGTTAAAATTTTTACAGATGATGTATTTCTGCTCAGATTAAAAGAATATTCTGTTGCTTCTATAACGGATACTAAAAAATCCGGCTAAGTGCGAGTCGGACTAGTGCACCCAGGGATATACTTCTAGAATATTAAGTTGTAAGTATATTTTCATCAAATATAAATAATTAATTTAAAAATAATAATAAGGTGGCTCCCATAACCCTAGGCCTAGGCGAGGCCGCAGTGGTTGCCGTAGGTCTGTTCGCCTGTCGACACGTGAGGTCTTTTAGTCGGTAGAAGTCCGGCATAGCATCCATGATGAATTTTCTCTCACGTTAAAAAAAAGGGGGTCTCCCATACAACAAACGTGATTTTTTGCCGTTTTTCGGTACGGAACCGTCCGTGTGCGAATAAAACTCGCGCTTGGCCGGCTTTTCACGTTTTTACAGCATCCATTAATGACCTTACCATTAAGTAGGTAATTTCATTAGGTAGATATAATTATGTTGGTTGGAATTTGGAATGACGAAATGACGCAATATCTGGATGACTTTTCGCCGATACCGGTTTGGCGAAAAGTCATCAAAATATTGCATCATTACTACTAAAAAAATATCTTCTGACTGATTGATTGATATTTTTATAGCTGGCAGACAAGCTTACGGCCCACGTGACTGACATGGTCGCCTTATAGCCTATGGTCACAGTAAAAAGAGTACTAATGGTCGTTTACGACCCTTCAAAAACGTTCTGTGACGCCTTTAGAAAATAACATTGAAATTATTTTAGTTTAAAATTATTAAAAAATATTGTTGTCATAGATTTTCAGAGGACAAGCCTTCAATCCTTCATTCGTCATATTTTTATCTAAGGATAGGCACTCACCAATCATAACTCTTCGGCACCAAGAAATGTGTAAAATGAAATGAGATGCAAAACCAGAATTACTACTAGCTGATGCCCGCAGCTTCGCCCGCGTAAAATTTGTTCCCGTTCCTGCTTCCCGTAGGAACTTATTCCCGGTATAAAAAGTAGCCTATGTGTTATTCCAAACTATATCTAATGTATTTTATTAGTAAGATTATAATATTTAATTACTAAGATTTTGATTTAATTCATTAATGATTTTTTATTTTATTCGTTTGAAAATCCTTCATGAATGCTATGCCAGACAAATATATTTTATAATCTGTGGCCAGACTTTTACCGACTAAAACGACACGGTGCCCCAATACAGC
The DNA here is from genome assembly GCA_933228765.1 of Miltochrista miniata. Lineage (NCBI taxonomy): Eukaryota > Metazoa > Arthropoda > Insecta > Lepidoptera > Erebidae > Miltochrista > Miltochrista miniata. Next base: position 15,017,086 of record OW121769.1, read on the forward strand.
CTACGGCCGGGAGCCCCGGGTAGCCCTCGGAAGGATGTCACAGGATAATTTTTAAATAGTGTCAAATAGTGGTCTCACACGACCCGTCAAAGAGTTACCATCACCGTTCTATTATAGTAACTAACCATATATTTCTATTTGGGCAAAGGAGTTCGGAACTGTTTGCTACCTTAGTAGAATTCAAAAAGTTCTCACAAAAGGTACAGCGTTCTCTTTATAATAACTTCTGATGATTTTATAAACTGTTAACACTGTTTATTTTGTAAAATAATAACTTCAGTTGATTTTTTACACTGTTTATTTTGATCTAAGGAGAGGTCTAACACCAACTACCTCATCCGCGGTAGTTATACCACCTGTAAGGGATCGTCCATTAATCGCGTGTGGTTTTTTTAGGCATTTCTTGACCCCCCTCCCCCTTGGTGATACTTGGTGAGGTTTAAGACTACCCCTCCCTCCCTGGGCCGAATCACGTGTATCTTTAGTAAGTACCTACCTAAGTACGAAGATTTTTTAAATTTTATATAAGTATACAAATAATAGCAGATCCGCGCAACTTCGTTTGCGTCACATAATAGAGAGAGTGGTATTATTATTTTAATATATTTCCCGTCACATTTACTCCCATCGTGTGGTTAATATTCATTATTTTTGAACTAATTAAGGTGTCAGTTTGTCAAGCTTAAAATCTTACGTTTATTTGATCGCAATTGGCTAAATCGAAGCGAAGTTATGAACAAAAGTACAATAATCAAGGTTGAATTTCCATGCGATCATTATGCTTTTGGTCACGACTATCGATATCGACGTGGACAGAGCTGCGTTTTTTTTTGGTTTGGGGGGAATGCGGTTGGGCGCATCTAAGCCGCGGGGTCAGCCGGGACGATTGTGGTGCTCCCGGTCTCGGAAGGGGACCGTCTTACCCACTAAACCCCGCGGATTTCCTCCAACCCAATAGCCTGACCGAAGGATATCCAAAGATTATTCACGTCCGGGGGCGCCACGCACGTCCGTTCCTTTGGGAGACACGATGAATGACAAAATGATTTTTGTCTTGTAATTTTATTGATCAACGCATAGATATTCCGATTTCAATTAGTTTCTGAGGTAAGAAACGAAGTGCTTTATGAATTATTTCCAAACAAGTTTTAATATTGTAGGTTTTGTTGTTCAGAAATTAGTGATGTCTTAAATTCAGGTTTGTAAAGTTGTTGTTGAAAATAAATAAACATGATATCTCATTACGCCCCCCCCCCCCCCCTGGTGATGTTTTGTGATTTTTGTCAGACCCGCTCCCCCCCCCCCCCCTTTTAAGCCTCACGTGATTAATGGACGACCCCTAATGGTTTACTTTATTTACAAAAACGAAATATGATGTTAGTTGAATCTAAATATATTTATTTCAAAAACCTACTTACAAATCGAAAATATAAGGTACCTACTTAATTTGATTACAACATACATACACAAACCTAAACTAAAGCAGATAAGTATATCTAATATTATTTGAGAATACATATGTAATCACTATTCATTTAACAGCGATCATTATCATTAAAACATCTTTTTTTTTAAATAAAATTATGATATGTAGGAAGTTATGAAATCTTAGATATACTTAGTATTCAGGATTTATTTAATCCTCAATAAAAAAATAATTACATAATGTAAGTAAACCTCAACTAATATTTTATAATGTGCCATTTTAGATTCCTGAATATTTCGCCCCCGTAAAAAAGCGCGCGGTGTGCGCAGGACGTACAGGACCCTCTATATAAACCGAATGGCCACTTGCCAGCCCACTGTTAGTTTCTATCCGTGGCAATAATAGCACAGCCACATCCAGTGATAATATGAGTGCAGTGCATAGTAGGTGAGTGGAAAAAAAGTTATTTTAAAACTATATTCCATCGTATCTATAGGAAGCATTTAAAAAAAGAATAAGTACATGAATGTTTTCTTTTTAATTAGGAAGTGAATTTATGTGGGCTTGTGATTTCTTGATTTAATCCAAATTAAAAACGTGCAAGCTATAATTACGTTGACTGTTTGGATAATTTAATTAATTCATTAAAATATGATTATATTTAGCTACTTTATGTTAAACTCGTAATCTATTTTTAACCCCCGACGGAAACCCGGACGGGGTGTTATAAGTTTGACGTGTGTGTGGGTGTGTGTGTGTGTGTGTGTGTGTGTGTGTAAGTCTGTCTGTGGCATCGTAGCTCCCAAACGGATGAACCGATTTTGATTCTGTTTCTTTTGTTTGAAAGATGGGTTAGGGGAGAGTGTTCTTAGCTATGCTTTATAAAAATCGGTTAAGCCATTTCAAAGATATGAGGGGTGAAAGTGGGGATGAAAAATTAAATTTGTTCAAATATACCCGTGTTGGGTATCAAATGAAAGGTCATAACTTATACATCACGATACCGCAAGTTTTATGAAAATCGGTTTAGCCATTCGAAAGATATGAAGAGTGGAATGTATTTCTAATTCTGTAACCACACTCCGCGCAATTCGCATTAGTTCTAAATAATTGTTGATAGACTATACGTATGTTGATATTAAAAAACTCCTATAAAAAGCATGAAATAAAAAATTAAATTAAAAATTTAAAAAACCCCCGACTCACAAAAAAAGAACAATAAAAAAACCTGTAAAAAGTAAAAAAATAACTATTATATTATGACCTATCTACCCTAAGTATTGAACCTTTATTATTATTATAGGTAGCTATATTATTTACGTATTCATATTGTTAACTAACAGTTTGTCTCGTCGGGGACCGCTCACCTAATCATAATCTAATCGTGCGTCTGTCTCTGTTTAGGTATAGAGCGGTCCCCCCGACGAGACCAACTGTTAGTTTAAAATATGAATACGTAAATAATATAGCTACCTTTAATAATAATAAAGGTTCAATACTTAGGGTAGATAGGTCATAATATAATAGTTATTTTTTTACTTTTTACAGGTTTTTTTATTGTTCTTTTTTTGTGAGTCGGGGGTTTTTTAAATTTTTAATTTAATTTTTTTTAATTTTACTTTTCGGTGTGTATTTTATAATTGTTTTTAATTTGCAAGTAGTGGGGTACACTATAGGCACCACTTTCAAATAAGAGGACCGTATACTTGTCTACCACATAAGTAGTAAAAAAACCAGCCAAGTGCGAGTTGGACTCGCCCATGAAGGGTTCTGTAGCAGTAAGTAACATAATATAAAAGTTCTTGTAGTTCGTTGTAACTTTGATTGATGTTTTACCACGCTTTTTTTCAAGTTTTATATGAAAATCTTAATGCTGTTCACAGAACATCTACTTACCAAGTTTCAATAGCATAGGCCTTATAGTTTCGTAGAAAAGTGGCTGTGACATGCGGACGGACAGACAGACAGACATGACGAATCTATAAGGGTTCCGTTTTTGACATTTGGCTACGGAACCCTAAAAACGATAAGTCAAACTATTTTTTTTTATGTCCTACTACTACTATACCTGTGACGTTGTCTGTGTCTTTTTGCGACACAACGTCTTATTAATAGATAAGCAAAATAATATGTCCTTTCGCAAACTCTAGTTTACCGCTGCACCAAATATCATCAGAATCGATTTAGTGATTTGCGCGTAAATCTTCAAGCATAACTGACTGACACACAGAGTGAATAAACTAAAATTTCTTACTTGTTTTTGAATTCTTATTTCTAAATGGGGTCATGCCTCATGCCGAGTTGTGGGCTCGGGATCCTGCCGTTTGGCAAAATATGTTTCGTCAAATTTCACTTCCCAAAAAACTTATCGTAGTTTCATTTCCCAAAAGAATCTTTAGCAAATTTTTCTATTTCGCATTTTAATCACTTCGTCAAATATTCATTTGGCAACTTTTTACTTGCTCAATTTTTATGGAGACAAAAAGTACTGCTCGTTCGCTCTAACTTTGCCGCTCGGCTCCATACTAAAGTCGAAATTTTAATTAGACGAAGTAAATTGACAGCAACTAATGTCACTTCTTCATACGATGTTGCGTATTTTCTATGACGATGTGACATTAGCTACTGTCAATTTACTTCGTCTAATTAACAATTCGGGTATACGCCTCTACGCCAGCGGCAAAGTTAGAGCGAACGGGTAGAATGCTTTATTTTGTAAAAAATTATGTTCCAAAAGTAAGTTCGTTCAAATTTTAATTTTAATATACCTAGGTGAAAAATTGTAAAGACATGAAAAGTCTGATGTAAAAGTGGGTTAGGTTAGGTTAAAACTGTGGCGCAAACAGAGCGCCAGCCGAGCGAGCGAAGCGAGCGTGCCGCGGGAGCGGCTGGCGAAGCGCCGGAATTGTTTAGTGTAATAGCAATTTGCCAAGTTTTTAATGCAATGAATTTAGACTCCTTGCCAACCAAGTATTAGGTAGTCAATATGGTTTAGTACTAATGTTTACTCGAAGTATGCCAAACCCTATTTGACTAAGTATACCTATTACTTGGTAAAATGAAACTTTGCCATGTAATTATTTGTTAAACAATAAATTGCCAAAAAATAGTATTGCTAACTGTAAAATTGCGAATAGTTGTTTTGCCAAATGAAAATTTGGGAAACATACTTTGGCATGTGACACTTTGGGGAACGTTTTTTGGGAAACATTAGTAAATCTATGGGCTCCATTCAGCCGCAAGTGGTAAAACACACACGGAACTCCGTACAAAAAAACAGCAAATTAGCTTTTTGTATATTTTTTTGTCTGTTTTTAGCATAGATTTTATATGGTTTTTAGACTTTGCTGTTGTAGCGATAACAGAAATAGATGAGTAATCTGTGAAAATTTCAGCTTTCTGGCTATCACGGTTCTAGATAATTATACACCCTGATGGCCTGATGACAGAAAGATAGAATGACTGCGGAGTTTTAGTAGGCAATATTAGGGTCTCATTTTTACCCTTTGGGTGCGGAAGCCTAAAAATATTCTGACATTTGCAGCTATCAAGTATATTCGCGGATGTGAACAGTACCTATGTAGCGAAAAATTCTAAATCTATAGTATGTCCTGGCTGCTGGAACTTTTGTTAGTATCTACTATTGGTTATTCTGTGGTATAATTCCGAATTGAATGGGTGTAAATCTTGTCGTGCCTACTGCTCGGTGACTAAAGGCGTCATGGCGAAGAAAAGGAGAACTGAGGGACAAGTGCGAGTTTTGGCGAGCGCCTGTCGACATTCACGGGTGAGCGCGTTATGACCGATTTGTATGTAATCGAGACAAGTTATCGCGTTTACACCTAGGTGGCGGGGTCTCGATTCCATACGAATAGGCGCGCCGTGAATGTCGACAAGCTCACGCAAAGACTCGCACTTGCCCCTCTGGTAAGACAACCATCTACCACCCTGTTTGGTTACGTTAGCCTCCAGCATGGCATGATAAGATCTATCGTCCTTCTAAAATACGTTCTGTCATCGCACCGCTCGCCACAAACAGGGTGTTCATTCTTACATCTTGCTTCCAGAGCGTTCGAGTCGAGCACGGCTAGATCCGATACGGGATTTCTTCCGCGCACGCTTAGATTGTGAAATGATCTCCCAGCTTCAGTTTTCACAAACGTCTACAGTTTAAGGGTTAAAAAAGGGATCTTAGAAGGTTCTTGCAAGATCGGCAGTGCGTGTGGCGCCTCTGGTGTCAACAACTTTTTAAAGGCTGATATAATTGATAGGTAATCAAGATACATTATGTCCTCGGAAAATCACTTACTTTTACATTCAAAATCATCATGCTTTCAAAAAAAAAGCAATAGTAACTCTGTCTGTCTGTTTGTTACGCTTAAAGATTCAAAGATAAGATTCAAGATTAAGCCCGAATCACTGAACCGATTCTGATATTCACGACTAAGGTGAATTGAATGAGACCAATCGCAGTCTGAAATAATTGCACTAACAGGATGTTTACGATTACATTAAATATGAAAATGAAAAGTGATGTAATTTACATCATTATTTCTATATTTCTCACCTATGACTCGTGGAAAATGCATTACCGATATCTTATTTATTTATTATCAGAAAATAAACATAAAATGTAAAAATAGGATATAGGTAATATACCTAGGTTTGAATCTCTTATCTTACTTCTTGCTAATAATAAGCTCTAAAGTTTGTGATGATGTCAGGATGATTGTTACCTACTCTTTATTAAAAACCTACATGGATGCTATGCCGGACTCCTACCTACTTAAAATCACACGTATTCTACCTAACAGCACTGTAAACTCGTACAATACTGGTTAAACAACATATATATTCTGTGCTAACAGCCTACGGTTGGAAGCCCCGGGTAAGCCCTCGCAGGGACTCCCAACAGGCCTACGAGTAGGTACCACTGCGGCCCTACGGTTATCACAGCGGCATGATTGTCTAATGAACTCAGAAACGAAAGTCAACTTTCAATTGAAGTGCTGGTTCCAGATGTCAATGGTGAGTGGCCAAGGCTGATTAGTCCCAGGGGTTTTATCTCAAGGGTATTTCATCTGGTCCCAAATAACTTAGCCGTGTGTTTTTGGTTCAGCTCTAGCCGTGTGGTTAGATTCAGACATAATCTGGACTGTAGAACTAGGTGCTGTCCCAATACAAGGGCCTTAACCTTTTTTTTTCTATTCTCAAGGGAAAATCCTCATGGATACAATGCCGGACTTCTACCGACTAAAAATCCTCATAATCCTGCCTAACAGCATACGGTTGGAAGCCCCGGGTAAGTCCTCGGAAGGATATCCCAGGACTTCCAACAGACCTACGGCTACTACTGCGGCCTCACCTAACACAGTACAACCTGGGTATGGCACGAGGTCTTCTATCAAAATTGCCTTCCGAGAGAATGCGGATGGGTATCCGCTTTCTATTCAAAGTAGCATTAGGGCCATCTTTGAAGGCAGCTGCTCTGACTACACAAGGGCATAAATGCTGAGGTCTCATAAGAGTCGATGTTTTCCTCTAACGTAACCTAACCGTTTAATTAAAGGCTATGGCTATGGTTACCTACTATTTTCTATCAAGTCTTCCTTACAGTAGTATTAAAATCCTATTTTTAGGGATCCGTATCCAAACGATAAAAACGGGACCCTATTCATAAGACATCGCTGTCCGTCTGTCCGTCCGTCTTTTTGACTGTCTGTCTATCTGTCCATGATGGGGCTGTATCTCAAGAAGCGTGATAGCTAGAGAACTGAAATTTTTACAGATAATGTTGCCGCTACCAACAAATACTAAAAAACAAAAAAAAACAATAATGTTTAAGGGGGAGCTCCAATACACCAAACGTGATTTTTCCTGTCGTTTTTTTGGTACGGAACCCTCTGTGTGCGAGTTCGACTCGTACTTGGCTGGTTTTTTTAAATTTTGCTCTTGACGCGAGACTAAAAATAATTCAATGACGTTCATGTTACATAATTTATTTTTTAATCAACGTTATTTCTCTTATATAATACGAGAATCTTTGAAATATAATATAGATGTTATGACAAAGAGATGGAGCTCACTTGTTATTTAATTCCATCTTATTTTAGTCTTGGGCGATAAATAGGTGTTAATAAAGATAGGTAGTTGTAGTGTTAAGCTGGTTATCCGATGACAAAGACGAAACGTGCCGGCGACGGAGAAAATGTGTAAAGCCGTAAATATGTCATATTTTCTGGTAAAGCGTAGGTGGACATAGTTACTTTGAAATGTACTGTAATTTGTATTAAAACAAGAACAGAAAACATTGCGGCCCTGTTCTAAAAAAGTGCTCATGACATTTTTTCATTTTCATTATTGATCACGTAGGTACTCGTGTACTTACAGAGCCACTATATTTTTTTGGGGTTCCGTAACCAAAGGGTAAAAATGGAACCTTATTACTTACTAAGACTCTGCTGTCCGTCTGTCTGTCTCCAGGCTGTATCTCGGGAAACCTTGATGGCTAAAGCGTGAAATTCTCACAAATTATGTATTTTTGTTGTCGCTATAACTCAAATACTAAAAACCGAAAAAAAAAATAAGGGGGGGCCTCCACAGAGCAACGTGCGCCTTTACAGACAGTTCGCGTTGCTCTATGGGGCCTTTGTTCTCTGTGTAACTAAAACGCAAAGTCGAAGTCGCGTTTTGCCTAATTTTTTTTTATTGATGACTTTGGGACTAAATAGTTCCTTGTCTAAGTCGTTGTTGAACTATTTATCAATATAACTATTTCGCATTGTTCCCATTTCGCCTTATGACTATAACGCGGTTTGCCTAAACTTCATAAATCATAATATGGAAATCAATCCATACTCCTTTAAGTATTATGTTTTTATATTATGTTTTTAAAGCATATAGATAGGCAATACTTGTTTTAGGCCTAAGTGCGAGGACGCATTTGCGTTTTTCCGCGGCGGTTTCTAACCTCAAAATGTCATCAAACTGTCAAAATCAATAAAATCAAGTCAATGTTTTGACATTTTGAGGTTAGAAACCGCCGCGATAACCGCAAGTGCGGCCTCGCCCTAATGCGAATTAGCCTCATACAACAAGCGTGATTTTTACAGACTTTCATTTGGCCAGTGTTTAGAAAACCTTTTCGAGCACTTCTACACAGAGGCGGCGTAAGGCGTGGGCGACGTGGGCCACCGCCCACGGCCTCGCGGTACAAGGGGCCTCGCGCCTCAAAAATTTTGATGCATTGCTTCAAAGCGAGAATAAAATAAAAAAGATATAAATTAATTTTGCTGTGAAAATTATGTATCGATTCATACAAATCGGCGGACAGGAATCTTGAAAAACTTTTTACTGATTTTACAAAAACTAATTATGCCAATGTGTTTATCTTAATAATTGTAGTCGAAAACATGGAGACACAGTTTTGATTGTACTTCAATTTTAAAAAATATTCAACAAAAACTGATGTCAATGTATGGAAAAGTACATTAAAAAAGGGTTAGCTTGCGATTTTCTCGTGTTTTCTTATTTGAACGCGTAAAGTGGCTTTTAATGGGTTGTTAGCAAAATACCTGCCAAACATTTTGGGCACCGCTCTGGAAGCTATATGACAAAATATAATTTTTCTAATTTTCTTTAAGAAAATATGTCTAATTATATCTTTTACTTTGCATGTAATAATGTAATATGTCTAATTCTTTTTTTACAGTTATACCTAATTGTTAATAAACTACATTTTAGGTTAGTACTGTCCTACCCACATCAAAAATAATATGACTAGCATACGGGATCGGGAGTTTTTGAGAGATACTTATAGCAGACGACTATAATTTTTTCCTACATTTTTAGCAACATGTTTTTATTGTATAGCATTTTTCATTAAGATTTGAATAAAATAATTTATTAATCAAATAAAACAATAACACTTATTATAAAACATATATCATAGTTATAATAAATACAAAAACTAACTTATAAAAACAAAAGTGGTAAAATGTAGACAAAAAATAGAGATATGTAGACAAAAAATTAGCGTTCAAATAAGAAAACACAAGAAAATCGCAGGCTCTCCCTTTTTTAATGTACTTTTCCATGCATTGAAATCAGTTTTAATCAAATATTTTTTTCAAAATTTAAGTCTAATCAAAATTGTGTCTCCGTGTTTTCGACTACAATTATTAAGATAAACACATTGGCATCATTAGTTTTTGTAAAAACAGTAAAACGTAATTCGAGATTCCTATGTCAGCCGATTTGTATGAATCGATCCACTGTACGCCGCCGACCAATGCAGGGAATCCCTTGTTTTATTCCTTCCGGACTGTTGGTTCCACTGCTAAGTTCCACTAAGGAGTCCAACAGGATTTACAAATACTCGTGGACCCATTTAGGTAGTGGAACCAACAATATATGTTTTATCCTGGATTTTTTGGGAGGAGTGACCACACTCACCACATTTGACGTAAACCTCCGTGGTTAATTTTTTTTTTCCTTATGGCGAGACTATTATTATTGGCTCAGGGCCTCGCGAAATCTGTCTCGCCTAAAATCTCCTAAAATAAATAAAAATATAGAACAGAAACGATTCAATTAACATATATGTACAGTACATCAAAATAATCTAACAAAATTAGAATTACATGAACTTAAAAAAATTGTAGCTTAAAATAAACAAAAATATATAATAAAGAAAATTAAATTAAAACTATGTAAGTACATTCAATAATCAAAGAAAATTAGAAATATAATATGTAGACAAAAATTTGCGTTAAAATAAGAAAACACGAGAAAATCGCAAGCTATCCGTTTTTAACTTAGATCATCTAACCACAGGATGCGCCTTACTTAAGCATTGTTTTCTGCCATTGCACATGACCATTTGGTCTTTTGGCTTTATGAAAAGCCTGTACATCAGTACATCATTTTATATGATTAAACTAGTACATTACATTGTAGTTGACTGTACAATAACAATTAACACACAACAGCCATTACGCGTTTGTCGATTAATACATTTTTAAATGCAATGAAATTTTATATGTCTTTGTGTTTCCCCCTTCACTTGTATGAAAACTGGCAGAATATTTTTGTATGCGGTGGTTCGCAAAGGCTAGTCCCGTGTTATATGGTCTAAGCTTTTTTATGTACTTTTCCATGCATTGAAATCAGTCTTTGTCGAATATTTTTTTAAATTTAAGTCTAATCAAAATTGTGTCTAAATGTTTTCGACTTAAACACATTGGCATCATTAGTTATTGTAAAAAATAAAAAATAAAAAATAGAACCGACTTCATACAAATCCTTAAAAATAAAATTTACTTAGGACAAAGTAATATGTAAGTATTTTGATTTACCAGATTTTATTTATTTTTTATTTTTTTTATTTATTTATTTACATCGTGACTTACGTCTATCATGACAGGCAGAACCCAATGCGATAGAGTAAGCAAGTATATCCAATACATAATATTCTGTAATATATTATGATACACGCACACACATATAATAATATAATATACATGCCATTCAATACTTAAACTAATGCATTATCCACTATAACTAATTACATATAATGTTACCCTGTTGAATTCACTCAGTGAACAACAAAATATGTCGGTCGCCTCTGCCACACGGTTGAGAGTGCGAAGCGCCCGCGACAGTGGCGCCTCCTTTAGCAGGTTGGTGCGTGCGTTCGGCACCACTAGCAGGCGAGGTCGACGTCGACGCCACACATACCTATCTGGCACATATAGACTAATCATCCCCAAAATATCCCTATTGTCTGTCTTACCTCTTAAAAGATTAAATAAGTATGATACGAGAAAGAACTCCCTCCTAACTCTTAACTCATTATATCCAACCATGCCCAGGACGAATAGAGTTGGATACATAAGTGGGTAGAAGGGGTACACACCGTATAACCGTAAATACATAAATCTAGCAAATTTATTTTGAACCCGCTCCAGCATGAGACTATATTTTGTCTCATGGGGGGCCCAAATGACTGCATTGCATTCTAAATGACTTCTTACCAAAGCGTTATACAACGCAATAATTGCCCTAATATTCGTATATTCACGAGCTGTACGTAGCATGAACCCTAAGTTTCTATATGCTTTTTTGCAACATAAGACAATGTGATCACGAAACGCTAGCTCCGCGCTGAAGTTAACTCCAAGGTCCCTGACTTCCTTTACCCGGGCCATTTGAGTACCATCCATCTTGTAATTGCGAATGATTGGAGTACGCACACGCGTTAAAGTGACAGTAATACACTTCTGGAGATTAAATTGTAAAAGATTATCCTTGCTCCATGCAACTACGCTATCAATATCCTCCTGCAGACGCCCACAGTCATCATCACTTTTTATAGTTAGAGATAACTTGAGGTCGTCCGCAAACAGCAAACAATTCGAGTGTTGCACAGCGCTCGGCAGATCATTAATCATGATATTAAACAAAAGAGGTCCAAGGTTACTTCCCTGATTTACACCAGACCAGGTAAAATAAGGTTCAGATACGTGCCCCGCGTACGCCACATACTGCCTCCTATCCCTCATGTAGCTGACGAACAACTTCAGCAAGTGTGGGGTGAAGCCGACCGCCGCTAACTTCGCTAGTAATCTATCATTATCGACTAAATCGAAGGCTTTTTTGTAGTCGAAGTAAGCAGCGTCTACCTGTCCCCCCCCATCCACCACTGGCACCATCTGAGCCACCTGGCACAGCAGATTACTGGTAGTACTCCTCTGTGGTCTAAACCCGTGCTGCGCATTAGAGAGTTGCCCCTCCACCTGCGAAAATACGCTAGTATGGATGGCCAACTTAAACACCTTAGTCATCGAAGACAATACTGCCACCGGCCTGTATCCCTCAACCCTATCCCTCATCTCTCCCTTTGGCACTGGTACCACCCGCGTTACCTTCCACCGGTCAGGAAATACGGCTGCTCCGAGACATAAATTGAAAATATGCAGTAGGGGTTCCGCCAGCACCGCCCTGCAATCCCTAAGCACGTAAGGCGGAATACCGTCTGGCCCCGCGGACCTCTTCTGCTTAAGTTGCTTCAACGCGCGTCGCACTTCAACCAATTGCAATTCACTCAGCTCGATACGTGCTGCCCCATTCTCCCCCCCGGCTTCCAATATTGCTGCACTTACATTTAACTCAGCTCGTTTACTGGAATAGACGGAATGAAAAAACCTAGCGAACTCTATAGCACATTGATCTTCCGCCAGTACCACCCCATTTCTTAAAATTCTTTGCGGAGTTCTACTACACTTTTTAGACTTTACGAAATTCCAAAATGATTTAGGGTCCCTCGTCAATTGACCTTGAACGCGCTGACTATACTGGTCCCTAGCGTGAATAATCATTTTTTTCACGTTAGTTCTGCACTGAGCGAACGCCTCGTAATCAGACTTAGCCCTACTCGTTTTATAACGCTTATGGAGAACGGACTTCTTTCGAATGTTGCGAATTATTTCAATATTCAATATCATATTGAAGTCTGCGCCAAGTAAACCCATAGGTTTAGGTAGATATTATTAATGGCACCAACTTCAATATTATATTGAATAAAATCTGATAAATCAAAATACATATTACTTTGTGCTAAGTAAATTTTATTTTTAAGGATTTGTATGAAGTCGGTTCTATTTTTTGTTAATTTTTGTTTTATTGGTTAAGTGACGGGTAGACCGAAAAGTATATATATCTATGTGTTAAGTTCTCATCAACACAAATCATTCAAGCCGAAACACAAGGTAACCGCTGTAAATCCCTCGACTGTCTTTCGGTTCCATCATCAGATCGACTCCAGACCTTCATTAAATTGTAGTACATTAAGGCACTTAATCAAAAAGTTAACAAACGCACTAGATGTCCCTACAATTTTCGGTGGTTGCCCTCGATTTCTCCTGGATCCCAGCATCAGATCCTGATACCCTGGATATGGGACCACCTCAGAAGTAGCCTCATTCAAACTAAAGAAAATTCAAAATCCATCCATAATTGGTATCATTGGTATTTTATCGCGTAACATACAAACAAAAAAAAATAGCGTAGGTACGAATTGAAAACCTCCTCCTTTTTTGAAGTCGGTTAAAAACAGTAAAAAGTATTCCTTCCGGACTGTTGGTTTGACTGCTAAGTTCCACTAAGGGGTCCAAAAGGATTTACAAATACTCGTGGACCCATTTAGGTAGTGGAACCAACAATATATGTTTCATCCTGGATTTTTTGGGACGAGTGACTCCACTCACCACATTTGACGTAAACCTCTGTGGTTATTTTTTTTTCCTTATGGCGATACTATTATTATTGGCGCAGGGCCTCGCGAAATCTGTCTTGCCCACACCAAATTTAGGTCTTGCCCCGCCACTGCTTCTACATTATTGCACTATTCAAACCACTGTTTTAACCTTTGTGGTAAAAACCTTTTTACCTATAGCCACAGAGTCTGTTCCATTTGTTTTACTGCCCAAATGTGGCGTCGTAACGTAAAGAACACATTTTACGGCTGTCAAATTTTGAAATGTTTTTAACGATCGAGCATTCGCGTGGAACATCACATTAATAAGATAATGCGCACTTTGTGATGCAGCTTATATGGATTTACATCGTAATAATGTTCCTGAATGTCATGTAAATAACGAACTTCAGTGTTGCCAGTTAAAAAAATAAAAAGCTGAAAAGATAACATACCTACATAATGTACTACAATAGCCTGCCGTCGATCGTTCCAAGGATTTGTGTGGTGCGTAAGTGCGTTAGCACTATTTGGCTGCGCCACTATAACTCCTAAACTGCTTGGAGTATCCTTGCGATGAAGATGTTATTGTTGGGAGATGTCTGAGGAAGGTTCTTAGCCACTTCGACTTGACCTATGTCAACAGACAGTGGGTGTAAATTACTAAACATCCGCTAATGGCAGAAATTAAGAAGTGTGAACCGGCTTCATGCCGTTTTTCTACCCGACCCAAGCTTATTTAGGATTTTTGAGTTGCTTCTCCGGGGGAAGTAAATGTAGAGCTGCTAGGAATAAAATGACAAAAATAAGAGCTGCTACCTACTTAGATACCTAAGTACGAAGTATTTAGCCGTTTCAACTGCTTATAAACGAAGATAATGTTGATCTCTGATGCTTATTAAGGGAACCCTAACTCAAGGTAGGCCAGTTGCTATACACAGTCTGATCCTGTACTATGGTTACTTGAGGTTGAGGCTATGAATGGATGCAATGCTCCCTACTACTATCTTCGATGTTCAAGCAAACTTGACCTGCAACTGGTGCATCTAGTGACAAGTCTGACTAACGGATGACGTCAAGGCGAAGCGAAGGAAAACGGGAAGAAAATCCTGGTGTCTACCTATCAACCTTAAAGGTCTAAGCTGCCTACCTGCCCACCCATGGCACAACAGTAATGGTGCAAATAGACTTGGTCGTTAGCCCGTATTCCGGGTCCTGGGGTATACTTCCGAGGGTTTACCCGGGGCTCCCAACCGTAGGCTGTTAGCAGGGCACGTGAGGGTTTTTAGTCGGTAGGAGTTCGGCATAGCATACCTATCTGTAGGATTTTCCCTCACGTAAATAAAAAAGATAGCCCATATTCGGGTGCACGAAAGGCATTAACCGAATTCGGGCACCCGTATCATTATTTACACTTTCAGATATTGGAGCACGTGCAACTGACCCTGCGCTCGCGAAGTACTGCTTGACAATTGACAGGTACGGCGTCGGGTCACCGAAACGAAAGCTGCTCGAATACGGGCATTTTTATTTTGATTTACGTGAGGGAAAATCCGCATGGATGTTATGCCGGAGTCCTACCGATTAAAAAACATCACGTGTCCTGTTAACAGCCTACGGTTGGGAGCCCCGGGTAAGCCCTCCGAAGAATACCCCAGGTCTCCCAACAGACCTACGGCTACCACTGCCGAATATGGGTATAGTTGACTCCAGTCATTTACATTTAGTCGTTTGTAAATTCCAATGGCTAACGAATTCGGGTCAGCGACCAAGTGTCATGAACAACAGGATAATCGTCATCCGAAAATGATGACACACTGTATTGTTATTGCGAAAGTTTTGGGAGGATTGTGTGCAGCAATGGGCAGCGATAGGCTGATTGTGGGGGCGAGTTGTGTATCTATCTACGTGTCAATATCGTCATAAAAAATGCACTACCCACATCACTCTACCGATTATAATTACAGATAGGTAGATACTTTATTTTATCGTTTTCGAGGAATAATCGTAGTGCATTTAGCTATCGTAATGGTCGGGATTATTCCGTTTTTTATTATTGTTCGTTATCAAATCGTATTAATGTGATATCCGGTTGATATCTCTGTAGGTACTTTCCCTCAGATCTCGGCATAAATCAGCGCTACTTAGATTATTTGACATGTATTTTTTTATATCACTAGAGTGGCAGACAAGCATACGGCCCCACCAGATGTACCGGTGGTCACCGCAGCCTATAGACGTTTGCAACACGTGAGGCGCTACAATCGCGCTGCCGACTCTGTAAAAACCTTCTAAGTACCCTTTTGAAGAACCCCATACTGTTGGGAAAACCGAAGCAGGGAGATCATTCCACAACCTAAGCGTACGCGGAAGAAAGCCTCTTTCAGATCTCACCGTGCTCGAGCGCTCAGGACGCAACGTGGGAGGATGAACACCCTGTCTATGGCGAGCGGTGCGACAATAGAATGTAGCCGATATCATACAATTCTTCAGAGCACAAACCGTTGTACAGGCGGTAGAACACACACAGACAAGCAAAGTCTCTCCTGCCACTAAAGAGGTTCCACATCACCTGCAAGTATGGGATCGTTGACAACTCTCATAGCTCGCTTTTGCACCGAGTCAAATGGACGAAGCTGGTATTCAGGTGCCCCCGCCCAGAGGTGACAGCAGTACTCCATATGCGGACGCACTTGCTACTTATAGAGAAGTAAAGTACCGCCGCGCCCTGCTGAGCACTCCGAGCTTCCTGGACGCCAGCTTGGCCTTGCCCTCCAAGTTACTGCGGAATGCGGAAAAATGTAATATGACGTTGGTATAGATATTGAAATTTAACAATTTCGTAATCAACATTGAACTCTAGACGTAGTAACTATTTAGTAATCTGTGACTCTAGGCAGTTTTACCGTGTCTGCATGTACGCAGCCTAGCTCAAGCTCAGAGTCACTGAGGCCTGAGTATTGAGTAACTAGTATATTGTAATACCTTTTGTAAATTTCTTTTAGGTCTCCCGTACTTTTAGGGCCTTGTCGTAGGGAGTCCTAGGAGGAATTTCTGTAGTAAATTTTAATATTTCTAATAGGTTTACACGGCTCGTGCAACTAGAAATTTAGGGGAGCCTGCCCTTGAGTCCCCTTCCATTAGTTCGGCTGAGAAACATAATGTCTGTTTGTTCACAGAGGTGTCAGCATGGTGATGGCGTGGTTGCTAGCGGCGGCGCTGGTCTCCGCTCAGATCACGTTCAGCCGCGACTGGACTGGAGGCAAGCGTGCCGCACCGGACATGGCGCTCGACTGCGGGCAATTCACTAGGCTCTGCAAGCGTTTTGTAGTTAGTATCTGCACTTTGTAATTGTTTGAAATGATGACCACGGCTGGTTTTTATGGTTACGTACTAAGGCTAAAACGAGGCACTGTGTCTGTAACCGTAATAGTTATGGAGCTGAAATTTATAAGGATGTACTGCTCGTTCGCTCTAACTTTGCCGCTCGGCTCCATACTAAAGTCGAATTTTTAATTAGACGAAGTAAATTAACAGCACCTAATGTCACTTCTTCATACAATGTTGATTATTTTCTATGACGAAGTGACATTAGCTACTGTCAATTTACTTCGTCTAATTAACAATTCGGGTATACGCCTCTACGCCAGCGGCAAAGTTAGAGCGAACGGGTAGTAGGTAGGTATTCTGTTGCCGCTATGACAACAACTACTGAGTACAAACCTAAAACAAATATTTAAGGGGGGCTCCTATACAACAAACGTGATGATATGGAAACTACATGTGTGAGGATTTAGCCTCCTACCAAACGCCAAACTGAAGGGTAAGGTCCGATATGCGATAGGAGCTTCCTTTCGAGTGCTTTTGCACTCCCTACTGCCTTGTTTTTTTCCAGAGTTTGGGGCTTTTCCGGGAGAGGGAGGCAGTTAGCGTCAATTTGTTGAGATGATGTGT
The DNA here is from genome assembly GCA_933228765.1 of Miltochrista miniata. Classification (NCBI taxonomy): domain Eukaryota; kingdom Metazoa; phylum Arthropoda; class Insecta; order Lepidoptera; family Erebidae; genus Miltochrista; species Miltochrista miniata. The sequence goes on from OW121769.1 coordinate 15,034,719, forward strand.
AATGATGAGCAATAGGTAGATTTAAAATGTCTATGTCTATGTCAGCAATATGGTAGGGTCCCTGTGACATCTCGTCTTTTCTCTTCAACCATATTTTATGTTCAGTAGTTTATCTTCATGTTCAGTAAAATTAATGTCTTTATAATGTTGGCAGCACGAGTTGAAGCAGGCGCTGACATCGGAAATGGCAACGAAACACCGCCCAGATTTCGACAAGCCCCCAATTTACGACGATGAATAACCTTTTGCGTCTGCGACTGTACTTAGAGGCTAATATGATATAGACACCAAGGCCAAACACAAAAAAAAAGTTTAGAAAAATGGCGGCAAATATTTCTAGGTTATGTGTCAAATAAGGTTTACTTACATCTATTTCTATTTTATGAGGTTTAATTAATGTTATATTCTTAAGATTTCGAACATTTTCATACCGAAAATTTGCATTCTAGGCCTCTAAAGCATTTTTAAGGTAAAGAGTCGCTGTAACTAACTTATTCTTATAATGTTTTAAGTGCTCAATATTCTAGTCATAAAAACTTATGTAGCTATGTAAGTTAGGTATAAAGTAAGTAGGTATCCGAAATATGAATTAAATGCATGACATGACTCCGAGTATTTTGTATCAGCATGAAATTATTGACTCGTTTAATGTATAATAAATAAATGAGATTGAAATGTTTGGCGTTTATGTTCCAAACCATACCTTTTTTATTGTAGGCTACCTACCTAGTTCTGATCAATGATATGTAAAAACTATAGATACGTTACCAACACTGAAAAATGGCAACAAAAATGTCAGGTAATTGCCTTACTTTTCATACATGCTACCTAAGAATACGGACTAATGCTACCATAGATAATTTCATAGAAATTCTTTTTTTAAATGTATCTGCTGTTTTTCTCTAATTATAATACGTCGTTGGTTCTGATGAATTATCTTTGCAATACCTCAATCAATCAATCACTGAAAAAGAAATTCAAATCGATTCAGTATGTAATTTCGTAGTCTATTTAACAAACAAATCTTTCCTTTTTTGAAGTGAAACTTCTTTAACGGCGTTGGAAAAAAATTTGCGTCACGTCACGTCACGTCACGATTTTTGGTTACGCGCCATCTTTGTTCTGTTCCCCACCACGGTGGATTCGAATTAAGAGTACTTTATCCAGGGATAGCATGTCATTTAAGGGTTTTTGGACTTTTGGACTTTTGGATGGGACATTGGTACTTTGGGTCTTTGGGACTTTGGAACTTTGAGACTTTGGGACTTTTGAACTTTTGAACTTTTGAACTTTTGAACTTTTGGACTTTTGGATGGGACCTTGGTACTTTGGGTCTTTGGGACTTTGGAACTTTGGGACTTTTGAACTTTAGGACTTTTGGATGGGACCTTGGTACTTTGGGTCTTTGGGACGTTTGGACTTTTTGGACTTTTAGACTTTTAGACTTTGGGACTTTGGGACTTTTGGATGGGATCTTGGTACTTTGGGTCTTTGGGGCTTTTGGGCTTTTGGACTTTTGGATGGGACCTTGGTACTTTGGGTCTTTGGGACTTTGGAACTTTGGGACTTTTGGCCTTTGGGACTTTGGGACCTTGAGACCTTGGGACTTTGGGACTTTTGGACTTTTGGCCTTTTGGACTTTCGGACTTTGGACTTTGGACTTTTGTACTTTTGTACTTTTTGACTTAATTTAAGGTGAGGTGAAAATTAAGTTTATGAAGAAGTTTCACTTCTTACGTGTGTACACTAAGTACACGCAATTTTTTTTTTTGAAGTGAAACTTCTTTATCGGCGTTGGAAAAAAATTTGCGTCACGTCACGTCACGTCACGTCACGTCACGATTTTTGGTTACGCGCCATCTTTGTTCTGTTCCCCACCACGGTGGATTCGAATTAAGAGTACTTTATCCAGGGATAGCATGTCATTTAAGGGTTTTTGGACTTTTGGGCTTTTGGATGGGACATAGGTACTTTGGGTCTTTGGGACTTTGGAACTTTGAGACTTTGGGACTTTTGAACTTTTGAACTTTTGGACTTTTGGATGGGACCTTGGTACTTTGGGTCTTTGGGACTTTGGAACTTTGGGACTTTTGGACTTTTGGACTTTTGGACTTTTGGACTTTTGGACTTTTGGACTTTTTGGACTTTTAGACTTTTTGGACTTTTAGACTTTTAGACTTTGGGACTTTGGGACTTTGGGACTTTGGGACTTTGGTACTTTTGGCCTTTGGGACTTTTGGCCTTTGGGACTTTTGGACTTTTAGATGGGACCTTGGTACTTTGGGTCTTTGGGACTTTGGAACTTTGGGACTTTTGGCCTTTGGGACTTTGGGACTTTTGGCCTTTTGGACTTTTGGACTTTGGACTTTGGACTTTTGGACTTTTGGACTTTTGGACTTTTGTACTTTTGGACTTTTAGACTTTTGTACTTTTGTACTTTTGTACTTTTTGACTTAATTTAAGGTGAGGTGAAAATTAAGTTTATGAAGAAGTTTCACTTCTTACGTGTGTACACTAAGTACACGCAATTTTTTTAATATTAGTAAGTACCTTACAGTTTTTTATTACCTACTAGCTGACCCGACAGACGACGTTGTCCTGCCATAACTATAAATATGGAAGTCGGTATGCCGAGTTCTGAGTTCCCGGTCCCATGTTCCCGTTCCTGGTTTCCTCATCCCTGTTCCCGGTTCCTGGTTTACATTTCCCAGTCCCTTTTTCTGTTCCGTTCCTATTTTGGTGCTCCGAGTTCCAAGACCCGGTACAAAATCGCAATAGAAACCATTTCTTTGAACAGTTCGAGTCAGTTAGTTATTGCAAATTTTCTAATTTTCCACGCCACTTTCTTAATTTTTTCTCCGTACAATACCTAACACAACAAGAAAAAGAATTTGCGATATTGGTCCAGGCGTTGAATTATGCGCTTACCAACACATTTTGCAATTCATTTTTATATTATAGATGTAGATGGAGCTACAGCATAATATAAAAACGCTACTGTACCCTTCATAGGTTTAGAATTTTGCGCTACGTACAGTTCATAATATGGCAACCCGTTAAAAAGAAACACCAATCAGTATGCACTTGTCAATAAACGTCGCCAACATGCAAAATATTAGTTACATTTCTAGATTTTTTGCCAAGCTATAGGTAATGAATACAAACGTACATAGAAGCGTAGTTCCCAAGTCCGCTCTGAAGACGAAACTTTCTATCACACAAACTGCCACTTGGCAGTAAATTCAATCATTGTAAACATATATAGATATATTCTGTTTTAAATATAAAGGACGTGATATAATTTTTAACAAATAAACCCTGAATACAGCAGACTAAAATCTTAAGCCTACTAGTTTTTGACAATGATCTGCGACAATCAAATGCGCCGACCGCGCCGCCACCTGGGTAACTACATAAGCTGGGGACATGTCCCCAACAAAATAGGAACAAAAATCCTGAAGAGCTTACACTTCTACGTACGTGTGTTTTCATTGCTATAGGCTTGGCAATAAGTCTAGAAATGGAATCGTAAGCAGAGATTTATTGAAGAAATAAAACAGCAAATGTACTAAAAATGTTATATTATGATAAAATGATTTTATGTACAAATATAATTACACTACACGCATATTTTGCAAAATCTAAACAATTCCATTCAAATTAATAATTAATTATCTTCATAGTTACATATTATAGCTATAGCTACATCTAAAATTATCAAAAATATTGTTTAAAGATTAGGCGCGGTGACTTTTTTTTAAACCGTGAGGAAATCCCTACACGGATGCTATGCCGGACTCCTACCTACTTAAAATCACACGTATTCTACCTAACAGCCTACGGTTGGGAACCCCGGGAAAGCGCTCGGAAGGATGACCCTCAGGATTCCCAACAGTATTTGACTACCACTGCGGCAGGCGCACTGGCTGCGTTCTGTCGGCATAGGTCTATAGGCTTCGAACTTGCGTCTTCTAAACTGTTAAGTTGGCAAAGTGTCTGGTACGGTATGTTAGAAGACGCAGGTTCTAACCCTGAACATTAAAATTCTTGTTATCATAATCTTTATCACCGCAAGTACAGCTTGGCAAAAAATAGAACAAAATAATGGAGGAGCCACTGTGCTGTTCATATGGCAACCCGTTAAAAAGAACCACCAATCAGTATCCAGTTGTCAACAACCGTCAATAAATCCCACCAATCGAATTGTATACCGTCATTGATTGACAGACATATGTGACGTTATTGGCAGCTTTTTGAGAATGTAGCCAGTAAGCAAAATATTAGTTCCGTTTCTAGACTTTTTGCCAAGCTGTACCTTAGATCTACAGTTACTATATTCGTCAAAAATAGCAGCAGACTTTAGCAATCTATATTTATGTTATTTCACCTTGCGGTAGTCCTATTCAAGTTGAGTATTTTTCGGACTTCTAGATTACCAGGTCTAGAAGTCCAGCAACATGACCTACGTCTTAGATAGAGAGGGCAGACCCCATACGGAGACATTCCCTGCGGTTAATACACTATACCAAATGGTACTTAATTTAATTATATAACAAACTAGAATACTATATGATGCTCGCGGCTTCACCCGTATGAAATTCGGTAACCGTTTCCGCTTCCCGTGGGAACATATTTCCGGGATGAAATATAGCCTATGTGTTATTCCTGACCATAAGCTATATCTGTATCAAATTTCAGCCACATCCCTTCGGTACCCGTTCCCGCTTCCCGTGGGAACATATTCCCGTGATGAAATATAGACTATGTGTTATTCCTGACCATAAGCTATATCTGTATCAAATTTCAGCCCCATCCCTTCGGTACCCGTTCCCGCTTCCCGTGGGAACATATTTCCGGGATGAAATATAGCCTATGTGTTATTCCAGACCATAAGCTATATCTGTATCAAATTTCAGCCCCATCCCTTCGGTACCCGTTCCCGCTTCCCGTGGGAACATATTCCCGTGATGAAATATAGCCTATGTGTTATTCCTGACCGTATGCTATATCTGTATCAAATTTCAGCCCCATCCTTTCGGTACCCGTTCCCGCTTCCCGTGGGAACATATTCCCGTGATGAAATATAGCCTATGTGTTATTCCAGACCATAAGCTATATCTGTATCAAATTTCAGCCCCATCCCTTCGGTACCCGTTCCCGCTTCCCGTGGGAACATATTTCCGGGATGAAATATAGCCTATGTGTTATTCCTGAGCATAAGCTATATCTGTATCAAATTTCAGCCCCATCCCTTCGGTACCCGTTCCCGCTTCCCGTGGGAACATATTCCCGGGATGAAATATAGCCTATGTGTTATTCCAGACCATAAGCTATATCTGTATCAAATTTCAGCCCCATCCCTTCGGTACCCGTTCCCGCTTCCCGTGGGAACATATTCCCGTGATGAAATATAGCCTATGTGTTATTCCAGACCATAAGCTATATCTGTATCAAATTTCAGCCCCATCCCTTCGGTACCCGTTCCCGCTTCCCGTGGGAACATATTCCCGTGATGAAATATAGCCTATGTGTTATTCCAGACCATAAGCTATATCTGTATCAAATTTCAGCCCCATCCCTTCGGTACCCGTTCCCGCTTCCCCTGGGAACATATTCCCGGGATGAAATATAGCCTATGTGTTATTCCAGACCATAAGCTATATCTGTATCAAATTTCAGCCCCATCCCTTCGGTACCCGTTCCCGCTTCCCCTGGGAACATATTCCCGGGATGAAATATAGCCTATGTGTTATTCCAGACCATAAGCTATATCTGTATCAAATTTCAGCCCCATCCCTTCGGTACCCGTTCCCGCTTCCCCTGGGAACATATTCCCGGGATGAAATATAGCCTATGTGTTATTCCAGACCATAAGCTATATCTGTATCAAATTTCAGCCCCATCCCTTCGGTACTCGTTCCCGCTTCCCGTGGGAACATATTCCCGTGATGAAATATAGCCTATGTGTTATTCCAGACCATAAGCTATATCTGTATCAAATTTCAGCCCCATCCCTTCGGTACCCGTTCCCGCTTCCCGTGGGAACATATTCCCGTGATGAAATATAGCCTATGTGTTATTCCAGACCATAAGCTATATCTGTATCAAATTTCAGCCCCATCCCTTCGGTACCCGTTCCCGCTTCCCCTGGGAACATATTCCCGGGATGAAATATAGCCTATGTGTTATTCCAGACCATAAGCTATATCTGTATCAAATTTCAGCCCCATCCCTTCGGTACCCGTTCCCGCTTCCCCTGGGAACATATTCCCGGGATGAAATATAGCCTATGTGTTATTCCAGACCATAAGCTATATCTGTATCAAATTTCAGCCCCATCCCTTCGGTACCCGTTCCCGCTTCCCCTGGGAACATATTCCCGGGATGAAATATAGCCTATGTGTTATTCCAGACCATAAGCTATATCTGTATCAAATTTCAGCCCCATCCCTTCGGTACCCGTTCCCGCTTCCCCTGGGAACATATTCCCGGGATGAAATATAGCCTATGTGTTATTCCAGACCATAAGCTATATCTGTATCAAATTTCAGCCCCACCCCTTCAGCCGTTAGAGTGTGATCGAGTAACAAACATCCAAACATCTTCACAAACTTTAACGTTTATAATATTAGTAGGATGCCAGAACGGGCCTATTACATTTTAATGCAGTTAATGTTAGTAAAATACTAGAGTAATACATTCAGGTTAAATCCGTTTTCTATAATCTATATACTTTTAGCAAATTGTCAAAATCTTTACCGTCAATAAAAGGGCATGCAGAAGTCCGACTCGTACTTGGCAGGTTTTTTAAAAAACATGATCTACTACCGATCGATTATAGTCATTGGTTATATCGTTGTATAGTTAATAGAACATAGATTATAGAAATCGACTATAATCAATAAGTGTTGTATTTTTAAGACCTACCTAACCATTATTAGATGATAATATCGAAATTGCTAGTCAAACTATAAAAAATATTAGTACCGAAAAACTAACTATTTCAATGTTAAAAGGTTAATAATTCCATAACCGTTAACCTATCGCTTATATTGTTAATTTTAAAGCTAATGAAATCAGTTCAATAATGACTATGTATTAAACAAACTTAATTGGCATACACGCTGCTATCGTCCTTAATCCCTACGTTATTAAATTTATAATGGTATGTACTTTTAGTTCGCACTCAGGCGTTGTCCCACGTAAAAAAAGACCGCGACAACGCTACTCCATATTATCAAGTAATCGCTATCGTGTATTATGGCCTATTAAACTTAATAAGTATGGTATGGGTCGTATAACGCCGCTATTTGGCTGAGGCCGCACTGCGGTTGACGGTTGCGGTTTCTACCCTCAAAATGTCAAAACAAATGAAACCATAGACTCGGGTTCATTAGTTTTTGACATTTTGAGGGTAGAATTTGACATTTTGAGGTGAGAAACCGCACCGCAAACCGCAGTGCGGCCGACCGATAGCCGATTAATTCCTTCACTTCGTCTTAGAGAGAGATATTTTATAATCTTGTTAGAAGGAATGTTCAAGTCGGTAGTATCTTATAATATCTTACATTTCTGCAATGTACTTTATAGAAGATTGGTCATATGAAGGAAAGCATCTGTGTCTTCAATAGACACAAGTCAAATAGAACCAATATTCTGAGGCAATGTAACATGCAATCTCGTCAAAAATTGAAATGGACCAGCCAAGTATGAATAAAAGTCAGGCGAATTGTCAAAATTGTTTTACCTATCGTAACAGAGGCTTAACCTATCGGTAAAAAGGCGTAGTATATTTTACAATATTCCCATTTTAGGAGCACAATTTTGTTCCTTGACAAAAGCTTATACAAACCACGCGCAATGAAAATGGGATGGAACCTTGTCAAAGTTTCGCTATCACTACGACTGGCCAGTAGACTACATGCGGCTCAGTTCTAAAAGGCCGCATCTTATTCTCATCGCGCGTGGATTATATAATTATATTTTCAGTTCACTCGACTATTTAATATTAAAAAAAGGTATACAATTCTGTTTAATAAACTTATAAAACTCCTAATCATCATCAGTGCCACAACATCTAACATATTCAAGAGCCTTATTCAAACATTCCAACCACACATCCCTATCTTTCGGCGTATCAGCCGCTAACAGATGCCTTCTAACCACCGAGCCATCAGGTCGTTTCACGTAGACCAAGGACCCAGAATCTGGCACAATAAGACCGGCTGGTACTGAAGATTCTAGAAGGATTGTGTTCGGACGGGCGCAGAGATCTCGAGGTGCTCTTACGACTTTTTCTGAGATGACCGTTGATAGATCTATGTCACCGATTGGCATCTGAAAAGGTGAAAATATAGTTTTGAGCTTATTAAGTCGTAGAAAGCACAAATTAGAGATAGTACAGATGGAAAACTTATGTACTACCCGTTCGCTCTAAGTTTGCCGCTGGCGTAGAGGCGTATACCCGAATTTTTAATGAGACGAAGTAAATTGACAGTAGCTAATGTCACTTCGTCATAGAAAATAAGCAACATTGTATGAAGAAGTGACATTAGTTGCTGTTAATTTATTTCGTCTAATCAAAAAATTGACTTTAGTATGGAGCCGAGCGGCAAACTTAGAGCGAACGAGCAGTATGTACTTTTTTTCACACCTACCCTCTAACTAACTACACACGCTCGCGCACAAATCTGTATCGAAAATTCGGTTGAGACTTGAGACCGCCTGACCTCGTGTCTGTGAATGAGTTGTCTATGTGTGCGTAGCCTCAGCGAATTTAGTATGTAGATTTCCAACTGTACTATCTCTAATTTGTGTATAAAGCTTTAAAATTTGAAAGTATAATATGCATCTCTTTACTTCTAAATGCTAACCATGTATGCGTGTGCATTATTGATACCACAGCCTGCCATTCTATACCCAAAACTTCGATAAACATTGAAAAATTCATCCGAACCCCAATTGAATTTCAAAACGAGACTGATTCTATAAGATCTTTGAATGATCTTTTATTTGATCGAACCTGATGGTAAGTACATCATACAAATTGACAACCACTCTCAAAGGTCTATTACAATAAGCCCTTAAATTGGTAAGGTAACTCAATGATCTGCCTCTTTAAGGTCCGCTTGAAGGACCTGAGATTTTAAGACCTCGAAGTCTGCAGGGAGTGGGGCGAGGGCATCGATTGTAGATACTTTTGTATATTTTAGTATCAACTTTTAACATAATTTTCACGAGTATGAAGTCGCGGGCAACAGCTAGTGTTATAATAAACAGTAAACACACGTTTTTTGCATACGCCCTCGGGCGGTGATATAGGCGTGAAGTCCGATATAGAACCCACATACAAATACGAATCGAAGCGCTCGTGGCCCCGCGGACTCAGTGTTCTGTAAACGATCACTGCAGTAAGCAACTTTCACTATGGCCGGTCCATGGATGGGTGACCATCCATGTGATCACTTTGTGCCATTTATTTTGAGCGTTTACGTGCTTCGGAAGGCACGTTAAGCCGTTGGTCCCGGTTGCCAGTAAAATGGCAGTCGTTAAGCTAAGTTGAAGGCTTTATTTCTTTATATAACCTGCGCCTGTCCATTTAAACACGGCAATACGGCTCACCACCTATTACGTGGGACAAATATGCCTCTGCCTACCCCTTCGGGGATAAAGGCGTGACCATATGTATGTATGTATACAAATACGATGTAAATTTTACAACTACAATACCTTCTTCTGAACATCGTCGGGGTACTTCCAGTAGGCTAACCGCGGCGAATGCAGACGGAACCACCGCCTGTGCCAGGCGCCCAGTCCTGATACATCGTCGAATGCGGTAAGGAATGCCGCGTGGACCGATGGCGGGGACACTTGGACGCGAGCCTTGATCTCCATGTTCACTGAGCCTTCTAGGGGACTGGCGGCTGGTAGCTGGAACAGAGAGAGATATATTATTAATCACTTTTAGGGTAAATTTTACAGAAGTCTTTTCTCATAATTTTGCACCCCAAGACAGCGTGACGTGAGGGATTCACGCACGCCCCCCCAACCCTTCACCCTCAAGAAGCGGGATAACACCCAAATAACCCCCCCAAAGACGCGGGATAGCACCCGACCCCCCCCCCCCCCCTCCCCTAGGTGAGGCCACAGTGATAGCAGTAGGTCTGTTGGGAGTCCTGGGGTATCCTTCCGCGGGCTTACCCGGGGCTCCCAACCGTAGGCCGTCCGGCATAGCATCCATGTAGGATTTTACTCAGGAAAAAAGTCCAAGAACAGATATTTTTGTATTGTATTGGATGTCTTATATAACATTTCATTCCGAATTTTACACCCAATATACTCATCAGGGACACATTCTACACTACCGCGATTCAGAATTGTTTGAATTTCGAACTTTAATTTTTTTAGCAGTACCTTGTTGAGCGTGAAGCCTGCTGTATGGCGAAGATGCAGTACCCGTGTAAAGCGTACTGAGGCGAGTGAACTGCCGTGGGGACCAGGGGGCGCTTTTAGTTCCGATACTTTGCCCTAAGGCATGATGAATGTAAAGAAACAGGTGGAATTTCCAACAAAGGGAAGGCTTCTTTGACCAGTCAAGGTGTCCGCACCACCTGACATGCCGAAGTCCAACGGTGGATCTTGGACTGTTCTATATATACCCTTCAGCGGGCGCATACCCTATCGCGATTCAGAATGATTTGAATTTCGAAGTTCAATTTTTTTTACAGTACCTTGTTGAGCGTGAAACTCTTTCGTGAAGCCTGCTGTATGGCGAAGATGCAGTACCCGTGTAGAGCGAACTGCGGCGATCGTACTGCCATGGGTCCCGCGGGACTTTGCACGCGGGGCGCCTTCAGTTCGGATACTTTGCCTTTGGGCGTTAGCAGTTTTGAACTCGACTGTGGGAAAAAACATTAATATTGAGTAGGTACACACAAAACTAATAAATTGAGAGCCTGCGACTTTTAAACTTTCGTCATTTACATTATAAAAGATGAAAGGTATACTGAGCATACTTTCAACTTAAACAAAAATACTATTTTTTCATCGGTTACCTTGGCACTTTTCAGATATCAAAGGTATATAAATTAGGTAGTATCTCAAGTTCATCATCTAGTATAAATGTCATGTAGTTTATCATATAAGAGTTCCGCACTCAAATGGTAAAAACGGGATCCTATTACGGAGATTTTGTCGTGTGTTCGTCTGTCTGTCAGAAGGCTGTATCTCAGGAACCGTGGTAGCTAGAGAGATAAGATAAGAAAAAAAATCACAGATGATGTATTTCTATTGTCGCTATAACTACATACTATAATAAAATAAAAAATAATGGAGGCCCTCATAGAACAAACGTAATTTTATGTCGTTTTTAGAACGAAACCGTTCGTGCGCGCGCGAGCCCGGCTCGCACTTGGCCGGTTTTCTTTAGAATAATATAAGTAGATACGTAATCACCTAACCTATGTCAGCCGCTTATTGATCAAATATTTACATGCAACTAAACTTAATTTCATTATAATAAAACAGAATATTCTTACCTTTTTACTGTTGATGTGATATTTGACATCATGCGGCAAAAATTCTTTTGATGCTTGCAGTAGATATACCTCCACAGTCACCTGACAACAAACAAATATTTAGAGTCATTCCATATTGTAGGCCAATTATTTAATTTATCTGAAGATGGTTGCAGCGAATGATTGGTTGAGGAAGGCGCGGGCCAGAAAAAAAAAACCAAAAGTACATAAAACCTCCCCTCCCCCAAAGAAGCGGGAAAACCCCCAAGAAGTGCGATAAAACCCCAAACCTACGAGAGAAGCCGCGGTAACGCACAAATCTGTGCCCTGGTGTTATGCTTCCAGGGCGTACATAGGATACCCGTCAGTAGACAGTTGTTTAACACCGTGTGGTTTTAGTTGGTAGGAGTCCGGCATAGCATGCATGAGCATTTCACACACGCACGGCTTGGCAAAAATGTCTAGAAATAGAACTAATATTTTGGTAACATTGTCAAAATGTTTTTCAAATTGTACATCTTCTTGCACTGTACCATAATTTTATTTACTTGGCGCACAATAAAGTATAAAATACATAAATAAATAAAATGCTGATAATAACGTCACATGTTAGTCAATAAATGACGTAATACAACTTGATTGGTGATTTTTATTGACAACTGCAACTGATTAGTAGTATTTTGTAAACTGGTTGCCATATGAAGAGTACAGTGGTGCCTCCATAATTTATTACTCTTATTGTAAAGCTATATAAAGAAAATCAAACCCACAAAAAAATACTCACTTTAAAATCACTAGCCAGTCCCAGCATACGTATTTCGTCGGGGAAGTGCAGTATGTTAGCGGTGGGCTTGGTTTCTTGCATACTGGTGGCAAGCACTCGGTCGCGACACTTGATCAGACATAACTACTAAAAACCCATCAAAGAAGCGGGAAAACGCCCAAACCCCCCCAAGAAGCGAGATAAAACCCCCCCAGAGAAGAAACCTGTGTCGGGAGCTCTAGGGTTATCCTACCTGCGTTTAGGGACGCCCAGCTTAGGGCAGTTGTAAACTACCGCGTGGTTAAAGCAGTTAGGATAGGAGTACAGAATAGCATTTATAAGGATTTTCACACTGAAAAAACTAGTATTAAAAAAAACACTCACTTTAAAATCACTAGCTAGTCCCAGCATATGTATTTCGTCGGGGAAGTGCAGTATGTTGGCGGTGGGCTTGGTTTGTTGCATACTGGTGGCGAGGACTCGGTCGCGACACTTGACCAGACATAACTACTAAAAACCCATCAAAGAAGCGGGAAAACGCCCAAAACCCCCCCAAGAAGCGAGATAAAACCCCACCAGAGAAGAAACCTGTGTCGGGAGCTCTAGGGTTATCCTACCTGGCTGCGTTTAGGGACGCCCAGCTTAGGGCAGTTGTAAACTACCGCGTGGTTAAAGCAGTTAGGATAGGAGTCCAGCATAGCATTTATAAGGATTTTCACACTGAAAAAACTAGTATTTAAAAAAAACACTCACTTTAAAATCACTAGCCAGCCCCAGCATACGTATTTCGTCGGGGAAGTGCAGTATGTTAGCGGTGGGCTTGGTTTGTTGCATACTGGTGGCGAGCACTCGGTCGCGACACTTGATCAGGCATACTGCGTGATGACCTACGGCGCCATCTGGGGAGAGAAGATGGGGTGACATTTTTTTTGGAAACCAAGTACATCGGTATTACTTTATTTCTCCAAAAAAAATATGGACATTATGGACTTTCACCGTCGCCAGTAAAATGATTAAAAAAGACCAAAACTAGCGAGCCGGACTCTCGCTCGGAGGGTTCTATACCAAAACAATGTCTTAAAATCAAGTTTGGTGTATGCCGGAACAGGATGATGATGAGCTCAACTTTCTGTTGCTGTCAGAAAAAATCAAAGGGGGGCTTAACTTTTCCTGATTTTATTATTTGTTGTTATAGCAGCAACAGAGATTTGAGCTCTGTAGCTATCACAGTTTCTGAGATACAGCCTCTGACAGACAAGACGGACATTGGAGTATTAATAGTGTTCCTTTTTTACCCTTTGGTACGAAAGCCTAAAAAAAATCGTCACAATTCCTCTTGTGAGCCAAGTCACAAAAGTGTTAACAACAAAAAATTGTATTTCCGTAACCAATACCTGAGTAATTCATTGAAAAATAGTCTTACGCGCTTCTTCTGCATATAAAGTACCTTAGCGTAACTGTGCGTCGCTAGAATGTATGTATTCGACGGCCAACGGGTCTCGTGGTCTATAATACTGGGTGTAACAAAACTACCTCTCCAAATTTCATGAGGTGACTTGGCATCGGAAATCAAATACAAATATTTAATAAAAAAGAGGGGTTAATTTTTTAATTTTTTTTATTTTTTTTTGCGTACAAGAATTCGTTTTTTACCGCGGCAATTCGAGGTAACATGGTCGCCGTGGCAAAACAAACACGGAGTCTGTCTGTCGTTGTCGCTTTCTACTGCTGCTCAGTAGCGATAGAAAGGGTGAAAATGAAAATTTATAGGACCTTTAAATCGGATTTACGGTTAAAGTATTCATGTAATATTTCTTTCTTCATTTTTGTAACGTTTCTTGACTGATGCCACGTCACGTGACGAAATTTGGAGAGTCAATTTTGTTACACCCAATATATTGTATACTAATATTTAAAAAGAATGGACTGTTTGTTTGTTTGCATTGTACAGGCTCCGAAACGACTGAAACGATCTGACATTCTTTCACCATTGGGAAGCTACAGTATTTCCGGGGGGATATGACAATATTTCATTTCCATATTCCCACGGAAACGGGTACTACGCGCGTGAAACCGTGACATGCGCTTCTACAACACAAATTACAATTCTAGGTTCAATACATACCAGCATTAAGTTGTCTAACATAGTCCCTTTTCAGCGGCACTGAAACCGTGTTCAGGTGTAAAGTGGCCATGCCTGCGGTTGCAGCAGGACCGGCGCCTTCCACCTGCAGGCGTTGTAACTCGTGTAAGCAGGCCTGGCGACGATGGGCTGGAAATAAATAGGATTATTGAATATTTTGGTCTTTTACAGACAAATAAGGATATATTGGTTGTTCCTGGCTTCATAAAGTAAGCAATAATTTTCGAATGTACAATACATTGCCGACAGCCATAACAGGTTTGTCGGTAAATAAATTTAAAAAACTTATAAAATGTAAATTGCGCCGGAAAGCTGTAAATATATTCTAGACGACAACGATGTGACACGAATTGCTTCTTTACATAAAAAAAAACTGTATTACATTTTAAAATAAATTTTGATAAAAGTCGGACTGAGTTTCTTGAGGTGTTCTTCTCAGTCTGTAGCATTTACGAACCCTCAGTAGAGTACCCTTATTTATTTTATGGACTGAGAGGAATTAGTGAAATAGATATTTGAATTAAGGTATTGCCATCATTGAATTAAGGTATTGCCATCACACTGCATCTGGACAACCCCGTACAGGGCAATAAGGATGGGCTGGTAGTTCAGACCGATTTTATTTGGACAAAATCGATGATTCGTAATCGCCTGTATTCTCCCTAAAAACTGAATCGATTTATTTTTGACACCGTGTTTATTATTTGACAGAAAAAGTGATAATTGAAAATTAAAACGAAACGGGAAAGAGTAAAAAATGTCGCCACCCCAGTTCATCCCGAGGGTGACGTAACAGGCGACTAAGGGAACACTTTCGCAAAACGATCCATTGCGTAGATAAGGAAAACCCGGTTGTCAGTAAAATGACAATCGTTAAGCCAAGTTGAAGAGCCAGCTTGAAAAATTTCCACTGAGGGTCGTCACGACCTGCGCCTGTCCATTTCAACACCTCTTACGTGGGACATGGAACTTTAAGGTGAAATCTGGACGTGTACTACGCCTCTGCCTACCCCTTCGGGGATGAAGGCGTGACTATATGTATATATAAAATTAAAAAGATTCTTCTTTAAAGCCATTATTCCGAAAAAAAAAACGGGAATACGTTTGCATGGAAAAAGAGCTGTGCGTGAGATTTGCTTATGAGGAAAAGCATGGAAAAAGAGCTGTGCGTGAGATTTGCTTATGAGGAAAAGCATGGAAAAAGAGCTGTGCGTGAGATTTGCTTATGAGGAAAAGCAAATCTCGCTGAAATGACGCCACGCGCCTGATGGAGAGTCGTGGCGACGTCTACCGATGACGAAAAGCAAATCTCGCTGAAATGACGCCTCCCGCCTGATGGTAAGTCGTGGCGACGTCTAGCGATTTGAGAGTCGCTAAGTCCCCAAGAGAGTAGTCCTCAAGTTAGTTCTTCACGCTCTGCTTAAAGAAATCAAAGTTGTAGTTAGGGGGTATCACATGGAGCAAATATAAGAGAGGAGAGGGCCTAAGCAAGCGTGCACTGTGACCGTTCAATGCGGGTCCTGACGTCATCAGTGGGCGTGGCTTAAGTCAGTGCGCTGTCCGCGTTCGTCTAGGCAACTTCCGGTTCGTTATACACAAATATATGTCAAAATTCGTATTTTCGTGAAATTAGAAGAATTTAAGAAGATAAAGATAAAGTGTTGTGTTTTATAGTGTAAAAATTACTCGGAGAGACGTTTTGATGCTATCCATGGCATCACATTTTAGTTGTAAGTATTTTTATTCGTTATTTTCATAAATAGTTCTAGAAACATCTCTGATCCCCGGATACAGCAAAATATTTTTTACTCGACGCTAGATGGCGATACTTTATGTTTTGGTTACCTAAAATATGTAGGTGCGTAGAGCTCAGTAATAATATAATTTTAATATTGTTAAGTATTTAAACTTATTTAGCAATAATTCCGAAATAAATTTAGGCAACCAAAGATTATTTTTACAAATTTATTTAAGAACTTCGATAACAGACCGCCATCTATTGCCAAGAATAAACAGCACCAAAAACAGGATCGAATTTAGAATTTCACCGAGGGGCCCATAACCGTCCTACCTACTAGTAGGAGGTACAAAAAGTAATTTAGCTAACGACTGGATGCAGTTCGTTCGTACTAAAATAGGAGCCATTTTTATGTATCTTTATCTACATATATAAAAATGCTGTGTGCGTTTAAGTACTTATTAAAAACTCAAAATTTACTGAATCGACTTAGCTCAAAATTGGACACGATATACAATAGGATTCAGATATGGTATTAGGCTACTTTATACACTTTTATCATAACAGCAATAAGAATAAAACAGCTTTAAAAAGTGATTTTACCAATAGATGGCGCCAGTTGTTTTTTTTTAAATTTTATTCTGCCAGCTTCAGAACAAAATATTATAAACAACCTATTTAGAAGGTACCTACCAGATTGCTGTTTTTTAAGAGAAGTTTGATTGCGGCCTCCTTGCATTCAGAATAATAAAAGAGAGTACTTACCTAATAAAGAGGTCAGATATGTTTTGCATGTTATTTTTGAAGTTAGAGTTTTGGCGCGTTAGGGCAATATTATTAGAGTGAATTTATTTTTTTGAAGCGTGCGCTTGATGTTTTAAGAACTGAACATTAATCACAGAATAGATTTTTTTCCAGTGAAGCTTCTATTGATTTGGATGCTAATTGGATTTTCAGAAAAAATAATAATTTTGGTTACGGCTAAACATTACATTTTTTTGTAATGTACCCATCCTTTGGTTGGTTACTCATTTCTCATAGGTACATAAAACCTTCATAAAAAAGTCACAGCGAATCGTGGCAGGGTACCGCTAGTACAATATATAATTCTACTGTACGTGTGCATGTCGCTGAATTCCTCCTTAATGGCTGGACAGATCTGAATTTTTTTTTGTATGCGTTTGGGTGGCGCCCTGGATGGTTTAGATTCACAAATCAGCTCGGCAGATGGCGCTGCAGTCGGTTTATAGTTTATTAAGTACACGATGTTGCGCTGGTCAGTTAGTATAATATAAAAATGGATCGTCGAAATGTATGTTCGCTCATAACTTCAGAACGGCGGAACCAACTTCGCTAATTCGAATTGTGTTAGTTATAGCCAAGGCAAGGGTTGTATAAAATAAAATATTATAAAATAAAAGCTATTTCTTATTAAACTCCGATTTAAAAAATCTCATATTAAAGATGGTGAGTGAGTCAGGCAGAATGACAGTCTGTTGCTAAGGTAACGAATGAAAATTTCAAACAGTTCACTACGTCGAACGGTTTTTCCAAATTGTGTTTTTGCTAAGAGAATTATCGTCGTAATAATTCTTTCTCATATTCATATTACTCCTTATTTATTTGTTGTTATTAATAAGAAAATGTCACCAGTAAGGCGTCAAAGTATTAGTAGACGTACGTACACGTAATGCAGGTCGAGTCAACAATCTTCGCGACAACGAGACTAAAGAAGAACGTTCACAGCATTTGGAAGCAAATAGAATGAGAATATCTCAACTAAAAATTACAGTAACTGTAACTGGCTCAAACGGTTCAAGGAAATGGTTTCTATTACAATTTTTGGATCGGGTTTTAGAAATCGAATCACCAAAATGGGAACCGGGAATAGAAAAACGGACTGGGAAATGAAAATCAGAATTCGGGATCAGTGATCAGGAATTATTTCCATTTAATAGTTATGGCAGGACGTCTGTCGGGTCAGCTAGTTAATTATAATTTTAACAATGGATACCTACTAAGAATATTTTATTTAATTCATATTTTTAGTAGGTACTGAAAAAATAATCTTTCATTAATCTTACAAAATATTGTAAATGCTAAAGTTTCTGAGTGTGGATGTATGGATTTTTGACACTCTTTTACGCTCTAAATGAACTTGGCAGAAATTTGGTACAGGAATAGATTATAATCTGAAATAACAGATATTTAAACGATTTTTATTCCCGGAGTCGATTCCCATGGAATGCGGGACAACAGAACGCTGCGTAGGTTGAACATGAGTATGTTCATAGAAAAGTTTTCAAAGTACTTGCATTTTATTCACGGTTTAACGAAAATTGGCGGCTGCTTGATTGGCTTCTTATTAGTAATTTGTTCACCATGTGACGTTTACTCTTTCATTTTTTTCTTTAATATTTACTGCTGACAATACAGTAAAGGCCTAATAACTATTAGAGCTTTGATAACATATAATTTGAGTTTTGCAAATAAATCATTTTCGCTATTATTTTCTCTATTATTGGTTCCGCATCTAAAACTAAATACAACACTCATGGTCTGTCTCTTTATTGCCATCATGGTACTTTTAACTTGGGTGCGTATTCTTGTCAATTTGTCATTATTTCGAAGTGACTGTCACGTGAGCGAATGTAAGTCGAAGTCATATTTTGTTATTCTCTCTCTATTAAGACTACTTACAATCTTGAAAAGACTTTATAAATCTTCAACAATAACCACTAAGAAGCGGGTTACTTTCGATAATAAAAATATGAGAATGTATTATGATTTTTTTTCATAATGATAGAAATAAAAAAAGAATACACTATTCATCTTGCTAAAATTAATACTCCGGGGGCAAAATATTCCAACTTCGGCCCTGTTTTCAGTGTGCAGTAGTAGTACTACGTAGTAACCCGGAAGTTGAAGTAAGTAAGTAATTTTGACACTGACCGCTAGATGGATAGTAGTAAAGTGGGCGGATACAAACCCCTCCTCACCACACCCTCCCCCCGCGCCGAGTCACACATTGTTTCATAGGGAAATCATATTACAACACCTCCTCTCTTATATTTGCTCCATGGGGTATCACGTGCCCTGGAACTCAAGGCAGTTTAAATAAATAAATATTTTGAGACATATTCTGGGATTCAACTAACTGAGAATTCAACATTATGGGAATTCAAAATTTTGAAAATTCAACCTTCGCACAGTGTACTGCCTAGAACAAGCTAGCTGGACAATATTATTTATCAATGTTTTTAATTTTGAAAGTGTTTGTTATTTATGTTTATACACATCTAAGTTGTTTGCAGTGTATAGTTTTAGCGAGAAAAAATAAAAACAAAAAATTGAAATCCATAATATATTTCTTATCACTAGGTACACAAAAACATAACAGGATAAATTAGAATAAGAGGAAACAATAAGTTACACAAAAGGAAACAATAACTTAACCTACTCATCATCACTCAATTCTTAGACAAAAAGAAGAATCAAAGAATCTTCTTCTGTGTAGTCTATATGACATACAACACTTAACGTATGGACCGGATTTCTCTTTAAATTACTTGTTGCCTCTAAAATTAAATCTAAAACCTCAGGAGGAGGAGAACCGCCTTTTATTTGGGAATCTCCTTCATTTCTTTAGTCGCCTTTAGGGAATCTTTGATTTTTTCTGGACTCTCACTGACCTGCCCGATCAGACTGGCCATAGTTATTTTCCTGAAAGTAAGTAACAGAAGTTAAATTTAGATGTATTACAAAGAAAGATTTACACATATAAGTATATGTATATATTTAGGTATATAGGTATGTACCAGATAGTCGGGAAGATATCTCGGCAGCAGCGATCAGTTCTTCAGAACTTCGGGATTGAATAAGATCATCGACATGTCGCGGCATTTTGCAAGTCTGCTTTCGGCCTTCCAGGGCCAGCCATGGGATGTTGAGATGATGTAGTCAGCTCTGCAGTGTTGTATAACGTACGAAACGTTATATCCCCTCTAGCCACGACTTATTCGAAGACAGAAAGCGATCCCAAATTCTACGAGAATTTTCTCATTTCTCCGATAATTTCGAAGAAAATCTCGAAATAACTGCCTTGATGTCCTTGAACGACTGCTCCGATTTGCTGCCCAGATCATGTTTCATCGCAATAGCATTAAAAAGCGCAGCATTTCTGCCATCACTGGAAGTTTTCACCCATTCTTCAAACTTCTCTTCCTACAAAAAAATAATAAAAAATAAAAGAGCAAATTCGAGCAAAAAAAAGTACATGCATTTAAAACTATGATGATAAATTTCTCATTTGATAAAAAAAACAGCCCGGGGAAATGAGGGGATTTTTACTTATCGTCTTGTAAATTACAAATTTAAGATTTTTTTTGTTATTTATTTTAAATCAAACGGTTATTTACTGGTTACGCCTTAAACAACATTGACTAAAGTAGTATAAAAAAAACTACTTACCCTTGGTTATTGAATCCGTCACCAATTCACAACTTAACAACAAACGAGAGCACATCAAATGTTTTCGTATAAGGAGCTTAAACGCAACTAATTTAATGCATTTTAATCGAGTATCTTAAATACTTACCCTCATTACTAATGTTTTGACACATTTCATAGAAAACATTACTCGTATTTATGATTAGCAACTTATACTCTAACCACCCTCAGCAACAGTTTCCAGAATAGTTAATGTTGTTTTTGTCCAGCTAGCTTGTTCTAGGCAGTACACTGTGCTTCGTCCGAAAGGAAAATAAAGCTGATACAAGCTTCTGCTATAGGATCTAGACAACTGTTAAATATACCTACTTATATTATTATTACATACATACATACATTTGTACGTAGAAACACTTACACTCCGAAACAATCACACAATTATTTAATTCCGACCCGAAAATCAAACCCAGGACCTAGACCAACACACAGCGTTAAACATCATATATTTATACTGTGAGACAGCCCAATAAGGTCACGGCATGGTGTAGGTAGCCGATAAAATGGGAATTATCAAGTATTTATGTGGGCCAATCCCGGCGGCACTGCAATGCCGGGCCGACCCGTGACGGGAGTGGAGCGAGCCCCGAACATCCCGTCAGCTTACAAAAATCAGTTTAATATACTGGTCCCTCAGTGAGGGAACTTTCAGATATTAAGCTGAAAAGAACAGATACTACACTTTGATCTTAGCCAAAAGGCCGAGAAGCGATACCAAACTTGGGGAAAAACGGGATAGTCAATCGCTTACGGAGAATCTTAACATCGCGACGCAGGTATGACGTCATTTGCGCAGCGTCATCTAGTGGCAACAGTTTAAACTACATTAAATATCAGCCTACTCCATAGTAGTACAATAACGTTGTTCTATCATGGACAGTTGACAAGGCGCTCGTTTTACGTTATTATGTGTCTGAAATTCCCTAATTTATTCTGAATAAGAAATTATTAGAATTGAGCCAATTTTATAATTGCATAAAACTGAAAACAGTAAGTTCCACCAAAAATTCAGTTTTACTAGCAATGTTTTATATTAGAGATGCGCCGAATGTTCGGCCGAATATTCGAATTCGGTAGATTCGGCAAGTTTTGGAAAGTTCGTATTCGGCCGAATATTCGGTTTATTTGCCGAATAACTACCGAATGTTGAAATTATTATTAACAAAATTAATAATTATTGAATAGGTAGGGGTTTTCCCTTAATTTATGTCATGGTACAGAGATCTTTGGTGACGCACAGTAACATAGTCATTTAGATGAAAAAGCTCGGAGTGCTCAACATTGTTTCCCTTAAATATGCCCGGTTTTCACTGCGAGCAGAGCAGACCCACTATTGAATCCGTTTAAGTTGCAATAAACTCGCAAAGTGGGTACCTACTTGTTTTGCCACCAACCACCAATAAATTGTCGAGATGAAAGGACGGAGTGGCAAAAATGTAATAAGCTGGCTCAGATCTAGATAGTGGTCCGAGTCATTACGGAGTTCGATTTTATCTGTTCTTCTATAAGTTACAATATGCAAGTACTTAGTCTGCACTTGACATCGTGTCAACGACATAATCACTAATTCGCTACAAAGCACGACCGCACACAACCACAACTGGAACTAACTCTCTGTGAATACCTTACTCATCTTACCTAATTTTTAATTTTGAACTCTTCATTGATAGAAATCAAAACTCATTTCATTTTTAAAAGGAGCCCGTTCAGCTCACCATCTCCCACTGATTACTCTATCGGCGCGTGCGGCCACATATTGAGTGCTGTTTTCATTTTTGCGCTGGTACTCCTGAATACCCAGCTTGCCCGTTCCACTCGGTATAGAGGCGTGCTCTGAGGATTATTATCGATTCTCTACATAGGGGCCTTCACGACAAATTTGATTTTTTCCAGCCTGGAAGATCTGTACCTAGACCTTACCGAACCACTATATTATAGCAACAGAGTGACCATTCTCTGCATTGCATAGACGGAGATTTACTGGTGAAATATTTGTGACTCCTTTAATTACAGATATTTCACCAGCAAATTCAGACAAAAGACATTTCAACAATCAACTTTCTTCACGCTTTCAAGTTCGACTGGGAATCGGTGCCCTGGGGTTGAGGGCTACGCGCCCAGCGCTGAAAAAATGTCGCCAGCCTCGTCAACTGACTTGCACGATCCTGTTTACCGTGTTAATTTGAACCGAATAGTTCGGCCGAATATTCGGTTCGGTACATTTTTTACCGAACATTCGGCCGAATGTTCGAATTCGGTTCAACCCACATTCGGCGCATCTCTATTTTATATCTATTCATTTCACTAAAACTTCAGTGAAGAGTATGTGTCTAGGAATTCCTTAATTTATTCTAAATAAAAAATTCTTAAAGAATGAAGCCAATTTTAAAATTAGATAAAACTGAAAGCAGTAAATGCCAGCATACTTATTTTTAATAAATAAATAAATTTTCACCGTCATTTCAGACAACGCTAGTCTGATCCCAAAGTAAGCTAGGAATAACCTGCTTGTGTTATGGGTATCAGACCACGGATATTAATACTTATATATTTTTAAATACATACTTATCACAACATAGAAACACCCAGACTCTTGAGACAAACATTTATGGGTCACACAAATTTTTGTCTCCGGTGGGAATCGAAACCACGACCTCGTGATCCGCAGTCGCACATTTCGACCAAGGCAGTCAAAAAGATCAATTTTTAATTTGTTAAAAATAATAATTTTTACTAGCAATATTTTACATTCAATAACACTAAAACTTCTGTGAGGAAAAAAAAACAACCTGTGAGGAGAGGAAAACAACCCTTTATGTTTCAGCCAAAAAATCTTCAAGATCCGTTCATAAATAACGCGACAACGCGACAACAGTCTTAATACCTTTTCTCCACCATTTTGTCTCCTATCAAAAAGTTGAATTTTAAACCAAAGAACACCTGTGTCAAGTTCAGTAAAAAAAGGCTAAGGGGCCCGTCCGTAAAAAAATTGCACTTACTATTTTGGAAATATTCAAAAACTCACTTCATTAAATGTTGGTTTAATGATGTTTTGAATTTTCCAACATAGTGCAGACGATGTTCCAAATTCATATTTACTTTAAGTCTAGAATAAAAACAACTTTTGCACTCAGATGTCGAAAAGCAAAAATACTCTTTCCGAGATGGGGGGATGAAATATTTATTTATTTTATCTATTTTGATCTCGGGACCGGGAATCAAACAAATTCCCTGTGGGTGGATAAGGAACATCATCATCATATCATATCATTTATTCATAACAATTTTTACATTGTGTTGAATGTTAGAACTGCTGCAGAAATTCATCCGACAGATAGCTACAAATTAATTATTTTATAAAAAAAAAAAACATCATGCAACATTTATATAAACAAAAACATCAAACAAATCGATAATAGCGAATAAATTGAATATAAAAAAATCATAGTATTAGCAAATGTCAAACAGTTATTACAAATTAAGTCAAATGTCACAATGTCATCAACCAATATGTCAGGAGTTATACAAATAGAAAATAAATAGATTGTATGTATACATTAAATATCCATACTTAAACATTCAATTCAAGTCACACGTGTTCAATCTTTAACATGTCATCTAAAGAATAATAGCAGCCCTCCAACAGGAACTGTTTTAGTTTGGATATAAAATCCCGTTTGTATAACAATATTTTCAAGTCCTTGGGAAGCCTATTAAATATCTTTACCGACATGTGGCAGGTGCCATGTTTAACAATATCAAGATGAGGAATACATTTTGTTTGGAAGTCTTTCCTTCTAGTACTTTCCCTACATTTTCTTTCTTCTTCGGTTTCGAATTCGTGTACATATTTAGCAAAGTTTTGCAAAAGAACAAGCACATATAATGACGGTACCGTTAGAATCTTCAGATCTTTAAAGTAATTCCTACATGATTCCTGCTGGCGTATGCAGACGATATTGCGAATTGCCCGTTTTTGTAATACAAAGGCCTTATCTATGTTATATTCATAACTGCCTCCCCAACACAATATGCTATATCTTAACTTGGACTCTATTAACGCAAAATACACTCTCTTTAGCTGCGACATGTCAATAACATTTCTTAAGCTTCTCAAAACATAGCACGCTGAGCTGATGGAATGTTCTAAGCTTTCGAGTTCTGGCTTCCAGTTAAGGTCACAATCAACTTGTATGCCCAAGAACTTAACCACCTCTACCATGTCAACATTTTCACGATCGAAAAAACAAGTGACGGTCGGATAAACAAATGACGATCGGAAAAACAAGTGACGGTCGGATAAACAAATGACGATCGGAAAAACAATAACGAATATTTATTTATTTATAAATGTAATTTCTAGTATATTCTCTCTATTTCTATACTGGTTGAATTTATAGTCGTTCTGGACCCGAGAGGGGGTTACTCGGAATCAATAATGGAACCATTTCGGAGTGTCAAAACAGCTGTGCAGGTTATAATAAAAAAATGACTTCTATGTAATCTTTATTACTCGTTCGAGTTGAAACATTAGTAGCGCTTCGATTATTCATTGAACTTTTCAATGAATGAAACTCCGAAACCCATAGGTACCTACGCCGCGGCGCGTGCTTCCATGTGATCAGTTCATTGACCGAATGCATCGTTTCGATAATAATAGGTACTTAGATAATAATAAAGGACTCCAATTTCTCCTTCATACTTTACGCGGGCTTAGGACCGTCGGAAATACTTTAATATTGTTCTATTTTACGGTGAATTAATAAGGTTTATGTAATAATAATGAAAATAAACACGAACAAATAGGGAGTATTTCCGGCGTATTTAAAAAATTGGAGCTATTTACAAAATAATTAACTTAAATACCTAGACCTACCTATTCACAGTTTATTTACACTTCCCTGTACCTTAGCAACTGCTCAAAATGGAGTCCAGAACGTTCGATACACAAACGGGCACGTTTTAGGCTATTGTCTTTTAGTTTATTCAATGTGTCTCTGTCACTTTTCACTATTTCAAAGGCGTCCACTATCGCACTGCGTAATTCATCACGAGATTCGTACTCTCGAGTGTAAACTAATCGTTTTATTTCCGACCACAAATAAAAGTCGATCGCGACGACAATACTGCGCGCGAGTTATAGTCGAACTGCGCGCCGCCGTCGCCGGTCGGCGGCGCGGTCGGTCGAGCGTATTTACCTACCTACAAGACGTAACTAGTCGAGTACCTACCGACGTTACTTGGCAACGAGTCCACGTGGACCGATGCGTTCATGCGTTGTGATTGGTCGAATTTTCCCGGCGCGGTGACTCTTCTAACTGATTGGAACGTTAGACATTGAATGAAAAATTGTAGTAGAAAATCGTAGTAAACGTATTTCGTGAAATTTAAAGGAATAACCAGGTGTTCTCGTTTTGATTTTGGCAAACGATGTAGATTTTGACATTTTCGTAATTTTTTATTGTTGATTTTCAAATTGACAGTGCCGATCGGTTCTGTTATCGAAACTGGGCCTAAACCTTTCCGTTCCAAAACGACTATAAATTCAACCAGTATACAATAATCTGTAGTACGTTCTGTTACGTAACTGTTACAAAAATGAGCAACGGTAAAAATCGGAAAGTCAGCAATCATGACTAATTGCGATTATGACCAACTGCGATCATGACCAATTTCGATTATGACCATCTGCGATCATGACATTTTGCGTACATGACATTTTGCTTTCATGACATTTTGCTTTCATGACGTTCTGCTCCGGAGGCACTTGTTTTACATTATGATATTTGCCTCTTCACTTTGTGTTTGTCGCACAGAGGGAGGAGGCGCTCTTACAAATTTATATCCCTGCACGAAGCAGGTTTTCAAAAATACAAAAGACTCAACGTAACTGTTACAAAAATGAGCAACGGTAAAAATCGGAAAGTCAGCAATCATGACTAATTGCGATTATGACCAACTGCGATCATGACCAATTTCGATTATGACCATCTGCGATCATGACATTTTGCGTACATGACATTTTGCTTTCATGACATTTTGCTTTCATGACGTTCTGCTCCGGAGGCACTTGATTTACATTATGATATTTGCCTCTTCACTTTGTGTTTGTCGCACAGAGGGAGGAGGCGCTCTTACAAATTTATATCCCTGCACGAAGCAGGTTTTCAAAAATACAAAAGACTCATTTGAGTGTTCCCCTCCACGGAAATCTTTAGTAAAAGGCGAAAGATTTATGCGTTATGAAGGGAAACCAGAGTTATCAAATACGAAGCAAATTTTAGTTTATAAATCGGGCACTGTGACGAAACCATACCGCGATTTAATAAAACGGTACAGCGCCATCTATCGAAGGTATAGGTAATATCTCGCAATTTTTGCCGCTGCTCAAGTTTTTGTTTATATTTTCGAGACAGTTGTATAGATTTAGAAAACAATTTATTGACACGCTTCTGGGAAGTCCAGAGTGATCCCAAGAGTTCCCAGGCGGTTTAGTAGTTTAGGTAAGGTAATTTGTCCTGGAGTCAATAAATGCAAGAATTCAGAGTAGGTAATAATACTTTTATTACAATTTACCAGTAATAAACTAAACGTATATCTAACTTAAAAACTAGGTACTCATCCGAATTCTTCCTTCAGGGATGGGATTTCCTTCCTTCAGGAATAATATGACGTAACAATAGATAATTACTCCTATATTTTCAATATTAGTTGCTTACGGGTATAAGCAGGGGATTTTTTTAAATATAAACTTGGAAGCTCATTCTGAAAAGAACAAACAATATTTTTTATATATACACCCTCTTCAACCATAGATATCCCTAAACTTTCCCTTACTATTATTTTTAACCCCATTTTAAAACATTTAATTTACAAAAGAACATTACCCCCTTTTCTAAATTTCACAACGCCTGCCTGATAAAATACATTTACTTAAAATATTCTTTTTTACATAAAAATTACCCACCCTTAAATTACTAAATAAACTTACTGAAGTTGATGCTTACCAGAGCTTCCGTTTTCACATATAAAAATTTAGTTAAATACTTGGGCTATTAAGCCACTCACTGATTATTTCAGTGGAATATATTTTATAGAATAATTTACTTTGATGTAAAATTTCTTCGACAGTATGAAGTAAATTAAAAAAATTTAGTTAGTTCCTGATTTCTCTTTTTACCATTGCGCACGCCTATATATAGCTTACATCCCACCATATCTCCTTCCATCAACTATCCCTACTATGACACTATTAAGGACACACCCATTATACCGACCTAAGTATAACCATTATACCTACGCTTAATAGCGCCTAATAAACTAATATAGCAAATCCATGATTTACGCCACAATATCCCCTCCCCAAGAGAAAATTTTGTCCCTATAGACAAAATTTAAGAACACTAATTCAATTTAAAAAGATTGAATTAGTATATAACAATCAATCTATAACAACTGTATTACTTAGATAATGTCTCCCAAAAATAAATAATTTAAATATTCCAATAGAGTAACTCTGATGGTGTTCACAAGATAGATAGAAGAAAAGACGTATTTAAGGCTTAATATTAAGAAATCCAGGTAATACGAACCGCCTGAATGTAATATAGAATATGGCTTAAATTGAAGACTGAGATTTCTATAACCGTCTCAGAGAAGAAAATTTATATAACAACATATGCAACGATGTAATAACATTGTATATGTCTATATAACTGAATGCAATATATTTGCATATGATAAGCAAGCCTTTAAGAGCTTCCTATAGTACCACGTAAATCTGCGAGGGCAAGCTTACCGCTTCCGAGTGGCAGTATTTACTACAAAAAAACCAAGAAACAGAAATATAGCACTGAATACACCTACAGAATCATCCTACCAGAATTCTAACCAAAAATATACAAACAACCCAGAAAAAAAAATCACATTTACCAACCTTAACATTTCACTGAAATCCAAATCCAATATGTAATAAAAAAAAAAATTACATCATTTCAAACATCAACCATTTAATTGCTTATCTTTTTCAATTAAATTTGATTTGACATTTGCTCCTTATAAAGAAATAAATAAAATTTTAAAATAATAGCTACCAAATTCATATATTTTTATACACGAATCCGCTGAAAAGAAATCAGAGCATAATTATATATAATTCAATAGCAATATTTTAAGTAAATTTTAAGGAAATTCTTTTGCTACAAATGTGACAGATACCTAATATTTGGATGGTGGCGTTTTCACGAATTGGAATACTATTTTGTGTGCAAAGTCCCGTTAAGGTGCAGACGCGACGGTCGAGCTTCCCTAAAACATTGCAGGCCGAAAATAATTTATGATCTTTTGAAGAAATTGTCTCTGAAGACTTCTTCCGATGCGCCAGATTTGACAGAATCGTCAAAATTATGAATATTATTGTTTTTATTTGTGTTTTTTATAGTTACTGTTTAGTTTGTTAGTTTATTTGTAAATATATAGAAAAATGCAGAGCGCGACGCAATCCGGAGATGGTACGTCACTTTATACTAATTCATGCTCCATTTGTTTAAAATCTTTCAAAACTGTTAGAGGCCTAAACATTCATATTTCAAAATTACATAAATGCCTCAGCCAAAACAAAACTTCATTACATTTACATAATTTCACACCACATGCTTCTGTTCCATCTGTTAGTAATACTTCTGCTACCCCTTTTCATCTTATATTGAGTAATTTGAAAAATAACATCAGCCTAGTAAAGCGAATTCCTCGAGGCGCCAGAATCTCCGTCGCTACACTCTTGTCTCAAAATATTACACAATGTTTAAATAGTAATTGTATAGAAGATTGGCATAATCTTTTACTATTTCCCTATAAAGTTTTATATGCCAAAGTTAGTGACCAGACCATTTCTCTCACTCAAAAAATTAAAAATAATTGTACCAACCCCACACTTCCCCTTCAGAATTCCTTATTTTCAGAAAATTATAACAAAAAGTCTTCTAATTTTAACAAAATAGTAGAAGCGAAAGTTAGCGACGGAGATTTGAAAGGTGCAGCACGTCTTCTTTTTTCAAGTGATGTACTATCTCCGGATACAACAGACACTCTTTTGGCTTTACAGACTAAACATCCCCCAGCTCCTGATACAGCCTACTTCCTGGACCCACCTACATCGCCCGATGTGTGTTTGCTTTCGCACGAAAAGGACACAGTGAGTGCTATTAATGGTTTCAAAGTTGGCTCAGCTGCTGGCCTTGATGGTCTTTCTCCTCAACATCTCAAGGACCTAACCTCTCACTGTGTGGGTGATGCAGGTAAGCACCTCATTGGATGTTTAACAAAATTGGTAAACCTCATGCTCACTGGTAACATTAACCCCGAGATTGTTCCTGTCATCTATGGAGCGAATCTCATTGCCCTCTCTAAAAAAGACGGAGGAGTTCGTCCTATTGCAGTTGGTTCTACTTTTAGACGTTTGACATCCAAAATTTCAGTCCGTTACATTTTATCTAAATTACAACAACAATTTGAACCTACTCAATTAGGTTTTGGTACCAAAGGTGGGTGTGAAGCGGCGGTTCACGCCCTGCGCACGTACCTTAATAAAGATGAGTGTGAGGTTTTATTAAAAATTGACGTCAAAAATGCCTTTAATTCGGTTAATAGGGACACCCTGCTTTCAGAAATTAGAAACAATATTCCAGAAATTTACAACTATTTACTAAATTGTTATCATGAACCATCAAAATTAATGTATAAATGCAAAGAAATCTCTTCTGAAGTCGGTTGCCAGCAGGGTGATCCCCTTGGGCCAGCCATATTCAGCCTATCTATTAACCCTATCATTCAAAATTTAAAATCAAAATTTAACGTGTGGTATTTAGATGATGGGACTCTTGGAGGTGATGCTGTTACTGTTCTCTCAGATCTTTTGGAAATAAAAAACAAATTTAAGTTGATTGGTTTGGAACTAAATTTTGATAAGTGTGAATTATATATTCATAACGCTCACAACCGTTCCGAACTCATAGAAAATTTTGATTTCTTATGTCCAAATATCAAAATTATTAATAGAGAGAATCTTAACCTCTTAGGGTCTCCGATTTTTGAAGATGCTATTCCAGAAATAATAGCACAAATAATTTTAAAATTTGAATCAAACGTGGATCGACTTCTCAAAATTAATTCACATTATGCAATCACAATTTTAAAATTTTGTCTATTTGTTCCTAAATCTATGTATCTGCTTCGTTGTTGTCCTTTTTGGAAACATCAGAATTGTTTATTTGCGATTGATTCCCTCATAAAAACGTCTTTAGAACGTATTTTGAACATACATCTTAATGAACAATCTTGGACTCAAGCTTCCCTTCCCATTAAATACAGTGGGTTAGGGATCCGCAAAATCTCCAGTGTGGCTTTGCCGGCCTTTTTGTCATCTGTACATGCCACGTCACCACTCGTAGGTAAAATCCTAAGCAATTGTCTTACTAACTATGAGATGGCTGGCTGTACAGATGCCAAGGATGCTTGGCTTATGGCTTGCCCAGGTCAAAATTTTCCTATTCATCCAAATTCTCAACGGAGCTGGGACGACGCAATTTCAAAATTAACTTTTGACACGTTTTTAAACGCCAGCTTAGGCCCAGATCGTGCTAGACTATTAGCGCTCAGCAAAAAGGAATCCGGTGATTGGCTGAATGCTTTTCCAACTGCTAACACCGGAACCTTTCTTGAACCGGACACTTTAAGAATGGCAGTTGGCTTGAGACTTGGCGTCCCGCTCTGCGCCTCACACCGTTGCCCCTGTGGTGTTACCGTTGACTCTATGGGACACCATGGACTATCCTGCTTGAAGAGCGCAGGCCGCTTCTCTCGCCACGCTGCGCTTAACGATATCATTCGCCGTGCTCTTGCCACCGTCGGTGTGCCCGCTCTCTTAGAGCCAAATGGCATTTTTAGGGACGATGGCAAGAGACCGGATGGGATGACCTTAATTCCGTGGGAGATGGGTCGGGTGCTAGTCTGGGATGCCACTTGTGTAGACACTTTGGCCCCGTCCCATCTGCCTAGAACAAAAGAAAAAGCCAGCGCAGCAGCGGAAGCGGCAGAATATAAAAAAATAAATAAGTATAAGGGTCTCGGCTCGTCGTACAATTTTATTCCAGTCGGTGTCGAGACCCTAGGTCCATGGGGTCCCAATGCGCATATTTTTTTTAAAATTTTGAAGAAGCGTCTTGTGGAGTCAACTGGTGACCTAAGGGCTGGCAGTTATTTCTCCCAACGAATAGGCATCGCCGTTCAAAGGGGGAATGCTGCCAGTCTTTTGGGCACAATGCCACGGGGGCCCTATTTAGATTTAGTTTAGTTAGATTTATTCATATTGTAAATAGTTATTATGCTTTATTGTAACATTTGTCTCATTAATAAACAAATATATGTAATAACGTTTTCAAAACGTATGCATCACTATTAACATAATGCATGTGCATAAAACTTTCATAACTTTGTAATTCTTAATACTTTGTAATTTTATAAACTCACGGCACGTACACAACTTTCACATAACATGACAATGAATTCACAATGTGACCTCAAGTTTACAATATTTCGAGGTACCCTCATAAATTTTCACAATTATTCATAAGGTCTCTTACACACTGACTTAAATTTCTCGTGTATGTTTGACAGTCCGCGACAACATCCTAAAGTAATTTAACGTTCATTTTTAAATAACTGACCTGACATTGCTATTCTTGTCTTACTTACTTTAATTTAACTTGATTAAATCTAAAAAAAATGACGTTAATTTTGTTTTTTTAGAATAGGGGAGAGATTTTTTTTTTTTTGGCGATGCAGTTTATTTGTATGCACAGTTACCTACTGACTATTTCAAACTTTCATAACTCACCGGACTCACCCATTCCTTTGAATAATGTGCCTTTCATACTCTCATATTCATACCTTTCATACATTCATACATCCTCATACATTTCACGCTCATAAAATACCCATGCACACTTGTGTCATCAATACAATCACATGATGACGCAATTCTTATATACAAGAGAATTTAGCTTAAATTTCATACTAAATCTCAACATTATTCATTAAAACCGTATCCTGTCCTTACGCTTATGGAATTATGATAGCGTGATGAAATGCAGTCTGTAAGCAGCCTAACGATATTCACATGATATTCACAACTACCCATACTTAGGAGAAAAAAATAATGATACTACGATTTACTTAGAAAATATTTTTGGTTATGAAGTTAATTTATTGAATTATTTTATGCAGATTGTAATTAATTATTCTTTGTAACTATATATTTTAAATATTCGTATTGCTAACTACTATGCAGCATTTTTGAAATGATGTAATGATGAACTTTGTAACCTACCCCAAAGATTTTTTATATTACTAAGGTGGCTATCGATATAGAAAATATATAACTTTATGAAGGTGGCAAACAAACATACGGCCCACCAGAAGGACTGGCGGTCACCGCAGCCTATGAACATTTGCCTTACCATAGGCGACAAACTCATGCTGCCGACCGTGTAAAACCCTTTTACGACCCTTTTTAAAGAACCCCATACTATTTTTGCCGTAGAAACCGGCTCAAAACCGCGAATAACTACTTCATACGTTAATTAATTTTTATTCAGCAAGAAATATCTAATTTTATTGATATCCATATTAAACGGCTCTGGTAAGCACCGAATCACTCACAATTTTTAAGACACAAATCACTTTTCTATTCACATAGAACTACAATATCATTCAGATTTTCCTGAAACAATACACAAATTATATAAAACAAAACCTACCGTGAATGTTTTGCATTAAATATCTTTAAAACATTAACAACAATTTTACTTCTACTTCTACAATAAGGTTCGTAACAATTTTATTAATGTGGGTATATTTTTTGCGTTAAATTTATTACAAGGAATTGTCAAAAACAATGAGGGTAGAATTGTTTCCTTACGATGAACAATACAAAATATGAATATGACTATAAGCCAACAATTATATAATAAAAGATATTCTACTATTACAGTTTGAAATAAAATAAAAAAACTGTAATTAAATTTGGGGACAAGCTACGTTAATAAAAATGATGTTGAGAATTTTCCAATTTCGGAATACCCGTTTAGCCAAAAAAAATTATGTAAAATGCAAAATAACATGATCAAATTTCGGGCATCCAGACTAGCATAGGCCAAGGGCGTCTAATCCTTGAAGTAGCACGAATTTCGGGGGAGGCTACCTGCTAGCGGGAAACACCTTACAATAAAAAATTTAATTATATAGGAGTCACTAGACCCAGCAAATCTGTAATACCCAAAAAAGCTATCAACTCCAGGACAATTAATTTTGTTCGGGCGCCATGACACGCTTCTGGGAAGTCCAGAGTGATCCCAAGAGTTCCCAGGCGGTTTAGTAGTTTAGGTAAGGTAATTTGTCCTGGAGTCAATAAATGCAAGAATTCAGAGTAGGTAATAATACTTTTATTACAATTTACCAGTAATAAACTAAACGTATATCTAACTTAAAAACTAGGTACTCATCCGAATTCTTCCTTCAGGGATGGGATTTCCTTCCTTCAGGAATAATATGACGTAACAATAGATAATTACTCCTATATTTTCAATATTAGTTGCTTACGGGTATAAGCAGGGGATTTTTTTAAATATAAACTTGGAAGCTCATTCTGAAAAGAACAAACAATATTTTTTATATATACACCCTCTTCAACCATAGATATCCCTAAACTTTCCCTTACTATTATTTTTAACCCCATTTTAAAACATTTAATTTACAAAAGAACATTACCCCCTTTTCTAAATTTCACAACGCCTGCCTGATAAAATACATTTACTTAAAATATTCTTTTTTACATAAAAATTACCCACACTTAAATTACTAAATAAACTTAATGAAGTTGATGCTTACCAGAGCTTCCGTTTTCACATATAAAAATTTAGTTAAATACTTGGGCTATTAAGCCACTCACTGATTATTTCAGTGGAATATATTTTATAGAATAATTTACTTTGATGTAAAATTTCTTCGACAGTATGAAGTAAATTAAAAAAATTTAGTTAGTTCCTGATTTCTCTTTTTACCATTGCGCACGCCTATATATAGCTTACATCCCACCATATCTCCTTCCATCAACTATCCCTACTATGACACTATTAAGGACACACCCATTATACCGACCTAAGTATAACCATTATACCTACGCTTAATAGCGCCTAATAAACTAATATAGCAAATCCATGATTTACGCCACATTATACCTACTATACTAGCTGAACCGCGCGACTTTGTTTACGTTACAGCCGGGCTTTTCTGTACTATAACTTATTGTATGAAGTAATATAAAATTCACTAAATCCGTTGGGTAGTTTAAAATATCTAAGCGCGCAGCCAGAAAGCGCGACTTTGTTTACGTTACAGCCGGGCTTTTCTGTACTATAACTTATTGTATGAAGTAATATAAAATTCACTAAATCCGTTGGGTAGTTTAAAATATCTAAGCGCGCAGCCAGAAAAAGCGTTTACATTTTATACTATGTAAAGACATTTAAAATGTACTCGTGACAAGATTTCTGAACGGAGCGACGGCAAATAACGAATAACCGCACTCAGTGCGTTTGTTTGAAGAATGTTTAAAATATCTAAGCGCGCAGCCAGAAAAACCGTTTACATTTTATACTATGTAAAGACATTTAAAATGTACTCGTGACAAGATTTCTGAACGGAGCGACGGCAAATAACGAATAACCGCACTCAGTGCGTTTGTTTGAAGAATGTAGAACTTTATTAGAGTATTTAAACCAAACGAACTTCATACTTTTAAGTAGTAGCGAATAGTTTATAGTGCAACTTTCTTTTCTTTTTATACCACTAAGGCCGGATTCGACCAAAATCGGAGTAAGGCTATACCTTAGAGAATAGCTTGAATATTCTAATAAAAGAAAAGTGATGTTCCATTTTACTTAACTATGGTAACCATACTGAAGTAGGCTACTTTAGTATGGTCGCCATAGTTACGTTGTTTTATTAGTTGTTGGTAAAATGGAAATCACTTTTACTTTTCTCTGCAAAATTAAAAGAGCCAGAAGCTGTAAATATTCATTTATTTTATGTATTTTAATATCAAACAATTTCCTGGTGGATAAGGAATACTTGTTTCACATTATGCCGGATTTACATTACGAAATTAGTGGCAAATTAGTTGCTGTACTTGTGTAATTAGTTACGCGAAAATATGTCGTGAAATTGACAGTATCACTCGGACAATGGTTCCGTCAACATCTAATTCTAAGATGGTTTGATGCGAAACGTCGTGGTACATATAATCACTACTAATATTATAAATGCGAAAGTAACTCTGTCTGTCTGTCTGTTACTCTTTCACACCTAAACGGTTGGAGCCACAAAGTACATTTGTAATTGAGATGAAATTTGGTATAGAGATAGTTCGAGGCCCTGGGAATGACATAGGCTACTTTTTAACCGACTGTGCAAAAGGAAACTTATGATTTTCCGCGATAACGACTTCTACGCGGTCGAAGCCGCTGGGAACAGCTAGTAAGATATAAAATTAATAAATGGTTATCCTGCAACAAAAAACGTTGGTGGATTCGAGAATGGGTAATTTTTGGCGCGTATTTGTATTTAATCCACACTGCGCAGTTACTTTCGCGTCGCATTTACATTGCGAAATTAGTTGCGTGAAAGTAGTTTCATAAAAAATATGCGCATGACGCGAAATGAATTCAGTGTCATAAAATTAATGCATGCATTATAAAACTTGCAGTTTACACGTGAAATTATTAATGAAATTAGTGTCACAACATTATGTTTTATGCTACTAATTTCGTAATGTAAATCCGGCTTATGATAATTATTTTCTTCATCTCGTTGTGCCCGTGGTACAACGAGATGACACTGTCTTGCTACTTGTTTATCAAAATTCAATTATATCCCTGCATGAAGCAGGTTTTCAAAAATACAAAAGACTCATTTGAGTGTTCCCCTCCACGGAAATCTTTAGTAAAAGGCGAAAGATTTATGCGTTATGAAGGGAAACCAGAGTTATCAAATACGAAGCAAATTTTAGTTTATAAATCGGGCACTGTGACGAAACCATACCGCGATTTAATAAAACAGTACAGCGCCATCTATCGAGCGTATAGGTAATGTAAATTTCTTGCAATTTTTGCCGTTGTTCAAGTTTTGTTTATATTTTCGAGACAGTTGTATCCACAACAATTTATACTATACAGTTGCAGCACGGCTTTTCTGTACTAGAGTACAGACGTACGTACGTACGTAGAGTAGTTTTACAGATCTAAGCGTACAGACAGAAAAAGCGTTTACATTTTATACTACCTACCTATGTAAAGATATTTAAATTGTACTTGTGAAAAGATATTTCGGAACGGAGCAACGGAAAATAACGAATAACCGCATTCAGTGCATTAGTTTGAAGACTGCAGAGTGCAGAACTTTAGAGTATTTAAAGCGTACACAAACGACAGAGTGCAGAACTTTCGAGTATTTAAAGCGTACACAAACGACAGATTGCAGAACTTTAGAGTATTTAAAGCGTACACAAACGAACTTCATACTTTTAAGCAGTAGCGAATAGTTTATAGTGCAATTTTCTTTTCTTTTTATACCACTAAGGCACTAGTGAGGCCGCAGTGGTAGCCGTAGGTCTGGTGGGAGTCCTCGGGTATCCTTCCGAGGGTTTACCCGGGGCTCTCAACCGTAGCCTGTTGGGCGTTACGTGAGGGTTTTTTTAAGTCGGTACCTAGGAGTCCGGCATAGCATCCATGAAGGATTTTTCCTCACGTTAAAATAAACACTAAGGCAGACCAGCATTCAGCCCACCAGATGTTGTAGTTTCGAATTCATATTTATAACTTTTATTGTTGGTGGATGGCAGGCTTAACTATCGCCTTTTACTATGACAGTAACGAAATTCAATTTAAAACGTTTTGATATTAACACGAATATAAATCGTTAAGTTGAAGGCCTTCATGGGCGGCTTGAAAAATTTCAACAGCGGGCAATCACAATCTGCGCCTGTCTATATTAACACGGCAATACGGCTCACCACCTTAAAGGTGAAATGTGGACATTTAAAATGCCTCTGCCTACCCCTTTTAGGGATAAAAGGCGTGATCATAAGTATGTACGAACATAAATAAGTTACTTACTAGCCAACAACAGCAATCTCTCGCCCTCCGCTTGTTCCGTAGACCCACTAAACTCCACTGTGGCTGCGCAGAGATTCAGCGCCTGACTTGCCTGGAAACGGGTAACAATAACTTTAATCATCATTTATTTGATACTAGATGATGCTTGCGGCTTCGCTCGCGTGAAATTCGGTACACGCTTCCCGTGGGAACATATTCCCGGGAATTAAGTAGCTTATGTGTTATTCCAGGCTATAAGCTATCTCTGAAACAAATTTCAGCCCAATCCATGACTGTGATATAACCGTTTGGTGCTTGGCGATTTCGTTCTGAAGTTCGGCGATGCGCTGGCGCAACAGTCATGACGTTAGCCGCGGGTGCGTCCGGAGTAACGGGCGGCTCACGATCGGGCGATGTAGGTACCTAAATAACACTCCTGCCTGACCCCTACCTATAAAAATACTGATAGCTACCATACCTGAGATATTACCGTCTGTTGCTTGGGAATTTCGTTCTGAAGTTCGGCGATTCGCTGGCGCACAGTCAAGCGTTAAACGCACGTGCGTCCTGAGTAACGGGCGGCTCAAGATCGGGCGATGTAGGTACCTAAATAAACACTCCTGCCTATCCCCTAACGTATAAATATAATAATAGCTACCATACCTGAGATATAACTGTCTGTTGCTTGGCGATTTCGTTCTGAAGTTCGGCGATGCGCTGGCGCACAGTCATGACGTTAGCCGCGGGTGCCTCCTGAGTAACGGGCGGCTCACGTTCTGGCGATGTAGGTACCTAAATAAACACTCCTGC
Source organism: Miltochrista miniata (assembly GCA_933228765.1). Lineage (NCBI taxonomy): Eukaryota > Metazoa > Arthropoda > Insecta > Lepidoptera > Erebidae > Miltochrista > Miltochrista miniata. The sequence goes on from OW121769.1 coordinate 15,073,402, forward strand.
CTATTCCACAACGTACAAGTATACTGATAGCTACCATACCTGAGATATAACTGTCTGTTGCTTGGCGATTTCGTTCTGAAGTTCAGCGATGCGCTGGCGCACAGTCATGACGTTAGCCGCGGGTGCGTCCGGAGTAGCGGGCGGTTCACGATCGGGCGATGTGTGGCGAACTACTCGCATTGGCGTTGAAGGTGTTGATGACTGGAAATTCGAATAAAGATACTTTTAGAAATCGCAAATATATATTTTGTATAACATTAGTTAGAAGGCTAAGTGAGTATTAAGTGGCTAGAAGTCTATTTCTGTTATTTATATGACAAAAGAGAGGCCGTGAGTTTTATTACCAGGTTTTTCCTCTTCGGCTCGACCTATTGCGTTGCAAATCTGTCAATCAATGTAGAACACAATAGGGAATTTGCATGATTTTTTTTTAAAACTAAATGAATTCCTTACATCATTATAAAATTAAAATAATATATAAGTAAGCCTTAAAATGATCAAATTATTCTTCAAATTCAAATTTAAAACATTGATTAAATCTGAGCACTTGAAACGCCACCAATATTGGCGCCTATTTGATGACAAAAGATGACACTTGTCAATCCGTGTATGCTTGTACTGTTTGTTTGGGTCAATGACCTTTATACATATTGACGCCAATAAGTTGAATGTTGTGTGAGACAAATGACGTCACATTTCGTGTCGACCAATGGTGAAGCGTTTTGCAAGTTTGAATTTCGCTCTCAGGATTTTCACTTTTAATGCAGTATTTTACAGGTTTTAAATAATAAATAAATAAAAAAAACCTTTTATTTATAATAAAATGATAATAAAAAGTGGAAAAAAATGATTTTTAAGGCAATATAAATTTTATGCATATTCCCTATTATTGAATAACTTCACCTCGTACTGTTCCCCAATATTTATTTATTATACACCTGACCGGTTTCGCATGGGCATTTTCAAATGTAGAAGCAATGTTTTTGACGTTCGTAAGTGTTACTTTGTGACCTATTTGAATATATATATTTTCATATTTCACTGCTGATACTGTGATAGGTCTATTTACACGGTGTGCTCTCGTGAGCGCCGTCCTGTAGGTTCTGGGTCGATTAACCCCCAAATTACGAACCCATTCTGAAGATGAATTTAAATTTGTCTTAAGTTCCTATTGTCCTGGTATCATATTGAGAAGCATTTCCTAGATCTACTGTAGAACTTTTGACTAATAGCGGTATATAACAATGTAAAAAAAAACTTACAGCATTCTGCATCCTCCTGTAGAAACTAACGCTATGCACGAGCTCGCTTCCCTTGTCCAGCCTGAAGGCAGGAGTCGTCGGTTGCTGCTTCATCGGAGACTTGAAGGTCGCATGCTCCTGGTACACGAAACTTGATGATGATTCCACCGAAGGCTGTGAACCGTTCGGAAAACGGTTGTCTCAAAGGTGTTCACGTGAGTGAATGAAGGTTAATAGTAACATGGGTTGGGGTGAATAGAAACGAATGCCAACGAGTTCTTGAGGTACGTGCTCCGATTTACTGTGTCTAGCCTCTTGGCTTAATCTTTAACTTTGGAGAAACGTGGATTTAATTCCCACCAAACAAGTCTCTTTCACGTTCGGAAAACCATTGTCTCTGCTTTCTTGTCTACATATGGGGGACAAAGGTGAATAGGAACGAATGATAACAAAATATAGAGGCACACGTTACATTAAGTATTTTGTGATCATAGCAACTTCGTTCACTCAGCGTGGATGAATGTATTACAGTATTTATAATATTATTAAGAGTGATAAGGTCGCTCATAATTACAGATTTTTAACAGGAAGGAAAATAATAATAGATACTGTTAACAACAAATGTAGGTAGGTAAGTATACAAGCAAAAATAATAAAGTACAGAACGCAAGCTGATGTATGTGATTTTTTTTTCAAACCTTTCCTCGGCTACACACACTCACGCACAAACCAGTATCGAAATTACTATGAAAATCCTTTGACCTCATGACAGTGAACTCCGTGAGCGGTGTCTATGTGTGCGTTGCCGGAGCGCACTTTGTATGGAGATTGCCTTCTGTACTTATTATTTTGTGATACAAGTTTTCCAAAAAGTTCTAGCCATAGAAGTTTTATAACTTACCTTATTAACTTTTGGTGGTGTAGGCCCTTCACTCTGCTGCTCTAACGCCTCATCTAACATATCGTCCAGTTCGCTGTCATCGTTTTCACTTTCCGAATCACTGTCGCGGACCGCTTTTCTATAGCTAGTGTTGTTTTTCTTAACCACCTGCATATTAATGTAGAAAACAGTTTTAATGTAAGCCTGATCCAAAGAGGTAAAGAAAAAAAAAACGCGAAATTTTATAAATGGGCTTTGATTTTGTACTTTCTCAGTTATAGTACAACCAAGATGCTAATATTGGGACGATCTGACCAATTTGAACAAAGCGGAACTTCGAGGCAGTTTAGTGGGTCACCCCCACCCATACAAAGCGACCCTTGCCCCCAAGCCCACAGCGTCAGCAAAAGAAAATCTCCAACATGCGTAAACGAGAAATTTTATCGCATTCAAACATCTGTCTGACAGAATTCACTTTTTAATCGACAAATAAAGGGAAAACAGTACGAAACTTACATTCATAACTTCACGGCCAAAGGAAGTTTCGGCCCAGTTTTCAGATTTGTTCAGTTTTTGATTCACCGTGTCGGGTGATTCGTCGGAGCTGAAATGGATATGGTATAAAACTTAGAATTTTGTAGTTGGATAGGAAATATATACATACGGAATATTGATCATTTTATTACCAATGTTTTGCTGTGAATTTCAGTTAGTGTTTGGTTTTGTTTTTATAAGTTCGGACAAGAAACCGTAAATAAAAATAAAATGAAGTGGTGTTCTCGTTTTAAGTCTGATTTAACATGGTAGGAAGTCTGGGACTTACAGTTTTATTATTGTTTTGATTTGGTGTCAACATGTTGTTTTGTGACTGCGGAAAAACAACCAGTACCTCAAGTGAAGAACCATAGATCTGTAGTTACAAAACTTTGACATTCCCGTCAGATGGCAGTCGTTTTGCGAAAAATATCAAAGTATGCCGCATTGCAGTTTAGACTGGAAAGTCGACCCCAACGAGATTGGGAAAAAGTTCGGTGGATGGTGAATATGTCAGAGAACAAAGTTAGGCGTTAGTTCATCTCAGAACTATATTAAATGAGATACTTTATTTTGTTCATAACCCATAATTGACCTTATTTTCTTGAAATCCGTTTAACGGGTAAAAAAAAATCTTACGAATTGTTTGGTCTTAGTAGGAGACATGAATACCAGACATTGCCCTAATAGATCTTTTCCAGATACTGCTCAAAAAAAATTTGGTATGTCTTCCGCTAGTAGGTTAATGTCTGCTTGCTGATAACAATTTTCTAGCCTACAAATACAGCACACAAACGCAGAAGTCAATTGAAGTTGATATATCATTTTTTATCCATCGATAAAATTTGCCGTTGTTTTCAGCTACTTGCGCTAATCGGATTTATTTCGACCACGGTTCATTTATAAAGATTTCGAATGATAATACTTGATATAAGTTACATCAACATCAGAAACGGGGCCTTGAAAAGGTTTACAGGACCAAAGTCAGCCTCAACTGCAAGTGGAGTAGTGGACCTGTTGAGGTCATGGCGAAGAGATAGTAAACTATTGGGCATGTCGAAACTTCTCCACGGCTGAATTTGTTCAGGTAACCAGGAATACCCTTGAAAGGATATTACTGAAATACTGACCAGGCTGAGTTACAAAGTTCAATTCCCTCAATCTATTTTTTTTACGTGTGAAAAATCATTCATAGATGTCATGCCTGCCACTTACAGACTAAAACCACAAGTTTCCCTACCACTGCTTACGGTCAGGAGTCCCGGATAAGACCTCGAAAGGATGTCCCAGAATATTTCTACCTCTATACAGTTGTTTGCGGCACCTTGGGAATAGCATTTGGTCATTTGGTTAAATAAACACGGCAATACAATCGTAATATTAGTGGCATTGCTGATGGAGGTCCAATTCCCAAGTTGGATCACATTTTTGAAACCCATGCTCTTACGATATTTGCACATTTTCTTGGTACCTATCTTATGTGATGTAGGTATCGCTGTCAGTTATTCAGTCTTGCTGGTGGCTAGAAACTATGCCAGCAATAATATTTATCATTTGCGAAATAGCTCTAGCGAGAAACGCCTGACGGATAATGTACAGTCTTAACTGTGTCTGGGTGCGCACCTCGTCCCGCATTGGCACTTGGTCATGTTCACACTTCGCCTCATTCGCCCTTTGGGGAGTATACTTATTTATAAAATTAGGAGAACCTATCACTTTTCTCAGCTTAATGCTTTCAAATTTGTAGGCGCGACGTGTATGTAGCGTATTATCTGCTGTATTCTACTAAGTCTCTACTCATTTATTCCTTATTTTGAACACGTGCAGTATAAACTCATCTGACCGACACTTGTGTGCTTGTGTGGCGCAAGCCGCCTAAAACTACACTGTGCAGCTATGTGTCTAGAGAACCTGATTTCTAAAGAAAGTTACCAGAAATAGGACCAGACTTGATCTAGGTCATTCCTTACAGTTTCATAATAATGAGGTAGCATAATTTAAAGTTAACCCGCTGTAGTACTTTTTATTATGCTATTCCTCCTCCATCTTATGATACGAAAGCCTCATGGCAGTGTATGCTAATTACTGCAGTCGTTGAGGACATTTATATTTGTGTGATAGGAATATTTTTATCATTCCTATAGATTTAAATACAGCGCAATAATTTATTTTTGGTCTTGACTAACTTAATTCCTTTCTATGATATCTACACATTTGGGAATCTCTATAATTTTGAGAATTTAGGGTAAAATAGATTAACATTGCTATTGTTGCAATACAACTTGCTATACGACCGCATTTAACCATAAACGTGTGTTATCCCACGTTAAAGAAGATGAGTCTATTACCGTGTTAAAATGCGAGTTAAATGCTGTTTATTTTTTCAAATTTCAAACGTAACCTGTAGCAAAAATAATTATAATAGTACGATCCGGTAGGTAACCTTTATTCCATATCGCGTGCTCGACGCGTACTAGTGCTTAAATATTGGAATACTAAATGGCGCTCGCCCGCGGCTCCTTCCCCGTGAAATTTTGTTCTCATATCCGCTTGCCATGGAAACTTATTCCCGGGATAAAAAGTAGCGTTTGTGTTATTTCAGACTATAATTTATCGTTTAGTCGCATAATGCCTAATTCGCAAAATGGCACCCGAGTCTGAAAAGGACTAATTCGCAAAAGGACTAATTCTTAAAAGGACTAATTCGCAAAATGGCTAATTCTTAAAAGGACTAATTCGCGAAATGGCTAATTCTGAAAAGGACTAATTCGCAAAAGGACTAATTCTTAAAAAGACTAATTCGCAAAATGGCCAACTCTTAACAGCGTATGATGTTGGTGTTGAATGAATATAAAAAAAACCACGAAGGCTAATGCGGGAGCTTCGCTCCCGCATTAAGCCTTCTAACCTAACTTATCGAAGTCGGGGCGCGCAGCATTCGATTTTCAACCGTTTAGAAGGTACTACATCGAAATTGGTAGGTAAAGTCGAATTCTGCGCGCCCCGACTTCGATAAGTTAGGTTAGAAGGCTTAATGCGGGAGCGGAGCGGAGCGGAGCTCCCGCATTAGCCTTCGTGGTTTTTTTTTATAACCAACACCAACATCATACCTTGTTAAGAGTTGGCCATTTCGCGAATTAGTCTTTTTAAGAATTAGTCCTTTTGCGACTTAGTCCTTTTCAGAATTAGCCATTTCGCGAATTAGTCCTTTTAAGAATAAGCCATTTTGCGAATTAGTCCTTTTAAGAATTAGCCATTTTGCGAATTAGTCCTTTTAAGAATTAGTCCTTTTGCGAATTAGTCCTTTTCAGACTCGGGTGCCATTTTGCGAATTAGGCATTATGCGACTAAACGTAATTTATGCCTCTACAAAATTTCAACCTGATTCGTTAGAGCGTGAAAGAGTAACAAACATCCATACTTAGAACCAAACATCCACGCTCACAAACTTCTGCATTCATAATATTAGTAAGATGTATAGCAAAATAGGAATTAGAACATTTTACGAGTAACCGTCGACCATCTGCCATATTCACGCTCATTTAGCAACGAGGGGGTGTATGAATGTACATTCGCATCAAGGGGGCGTGCTATAATGAGCAGATGTTGTTTAACCGCTTGTGAAAATTCTCACACAACATCATCTAGGCCAAATTAAGCTAATATTATTATACGCTTGTGCTATGGGATCTAGATAACTGATACACATATTTATATATTAATTCTAAATACATACATATCTATACTAATATTATAAAGAGGTAAAGTTTGGGTGTTTGTATATTTGTTAAATTGTAAGGGGTAATCTCGGGATCTACTGAACCGATTTTAAAAATTCTTTCACCAATAGAAAGCTACGTTATTGTGCAGTGTCATAGGCTATATCGCATTACGCTACAACGAATAGGAGCAGAGCAGTAAAAGTAAATGTTTCAAAAACGTTGGAAAAGTTATTCCTTTTGAGAGCTTCGTTGCGTGTGCTGCGTAAATATTTATAGTTATGTAAAAAATATGTACCTACTACAAAATTGTTTCTCTTAAAAAAGTTCTTAAAAAAATTGCGCGATAGCATGTGTCTATCTTTGGGTTGGTGCACAATAACCATTTTAATGGCAATCAATTTTTTCTACAATAATGCCACGGGATACCTCTTTTGTAAACGAAATTGTTCTTAAAAATAATGCGACGGCAATACACGCGACGACAAACCTTTCTCTCTCTCTCTCTCTCTCTTACGTAGTATTGAATATTAACGACGAGACGCTACGGGAGTAAACGCAATACTCTCTCTTATGTGGCGCAAACGAAGTTGCGCGGGTCAGCTAGTCTTTATATATAAAAGAAAGTCGTGTTAGTTACACTATTGTTATAACTAAAAAACGGCTGTACTGATTTGGCTGAAAATTGGTGGGGAGGTAGCTTAGAACCAGGAGACGGACATAGGATTTTAATTTTATCCCGTTTCAGCGCGCTTTTTTAATGAGCTTTTTTTGGTCACTCAGAGTAAATGCGACGGAAACGGGTAGGTAATGTACTCTCTCTTATGTGACGCAAACGAAGTTGCGCGGGTCAGCTAGTTACAGATAAAATACACCCAGAAACAGAACAAATCAATGTGCACATCACACAATGAGATTTGTCCTGGGTGGGAATCGAACCCACGACCTCCGAATCCGTAGTCAAACTCACTAACCACTGGACCACGAGGCCAGTCAAATACAGGAGTGTGAATGGCTTCATGCCGATCTCCTATGCGAGTTTTTGGATGTATAGCAACTGAGCCAACTGACCTGGCTGTGGGAATTTCGGTTCGAATTATATAATGGTTGCAGATTCTCTCCTCTGTATAGAGCCGTGGACCGTGTATTGTGTATTGTGGCGTAATTTGCGAGAAGCCTAAAGTTCAGTACTGGACTGTCATAGGCTGATTTGATTGATGCATTAATTGAATAGTGCTAGCTAAGTATCAAGAGAACACCAAATTTGTTCCATACTATCTCCTTCATAATAAAAGTCTGTAAAAGATTTCTTATTTAATTTTGCAATCAAACACAACAATGTTAATGGAAAAGTTCTTTTCACAGCAAAACATTGGGATAATAAAATAACCAATAAAACATATTTATCAATTGCATTATTTTTATTTTTACATAAAAAAACATTAAGTTTAATATTATCACAGACAACGTAATTTATAAAATAGTAGAAAATCTTATTTCTATACAAGGAAAGATTATGTTTTTCAGAATAATTGTTGAACAATGTTTTGTAACTCTGCGATGTCAAAAATACAAAACATAGTACAACGCCATCTATTGTTACATAACATAAATAAGTAGAACTAAATCAATACTATACTAAATATAAATAATATTAGTTAATTTACTGGACTGTACTGAAAAAAAAAATTTGATCGTTGATCGTATCGGAAATGATAAAGGGCCGGAGTTAAAATCGTAGTCTTCGTCCAAGTAATATCTAGTATAGACGGGCCCATCCATACATTAGTTTTGAAGCTATTTGTCAAAATGTTTGTTGTTAAGCACGCTCTAACCCCTGCACCAATTTAAAAAATTAATGGTAAGATAGCTGATATCCTTGATCAAAATTTATTTTACATAACTCGCTAAATCGACATCGCCAGCCTAATGGAAAGTCGCGGCGCTTCAAGCGATTGGGGGCCACTCTCATAGTCCGTAAGACTTCTGACAGTGGTCCTCAAGTTGGCGGCCTTGTGATGTGCCTCTTTACGCTCCGGTTAAGACAAATAGGCTACTTTCGACCGGGTTCAGTACGGAACATACACCACCTGGGTGGAACCGCTGATGTATTAGCTATTTGTAAATAAATTGCATGTTCAAGGTATTTACTACATCTCATTTACCAACATATACGGGTAGTAGTGATTGCGTGTAGGTATAACCCTTGATCGCATTAATACAAATTCTCCTTCGTTACGACGTTTTTGACTTTATGACTATAGAAATAAAGTTCATTTTAATTATTAAGTAGTACATATTAATTATGCATGTATCCTTTCTGGTCGAAACCTCGGCGAGGTCTAGTAACCTATAACTGATATCGTAATGTTTGTTAGAAATGTTTTTAAAGTAATTTAGATACATATGAACTAAGAATAATAAAATCCTTTGTAGGTAATTAGAAGATATTTTGATTAGGAAACATTCGTAGTCTATGCAGACTTAGAAAAGGGCAAAATATTTATTGTAATAGTTATTTGTAAGATTACCATTAGTTAGTTTTCTTAGTCATTATTTAAACGCTAATACTATTAAGTCCCAAGATCTAATAATGTACCAACGTTTAAAAAAGAGTTTTTAGGGTTTCCCGCACACTGAAGTGAAGTTATAAAAATATCTGTCTACGAGCCATCAGCGACGCAAAATGTGATTATGAACACCCTAACAGTGGTATAAACACTCTATCAGTGTGATGATTTCAATTTTGTAAAAAAGATGTTTGTAATTTGCTTATACATGAATTGAATACATTATATAACTGCAGGTGTTTATCGATACTTATAATAAAATCATATCCACTGTAACTTATGGTCTCAGTAGTTAGTATTAATAAGAATAATATTTTATTATAAAGTGCTAAAACTCTGGCAGAATTTCAACTTATTTCAATACGGTCCCCGTAGCTGAATTGGTCAGAGCATTGCCCTGGTGTAAGCAAAGGTTGCGGGCTCATGGGCCAAGTTGTCTTTTATCACTTTATAATAAAATATTATGAAAAAAATCGAATACTCATTGCTTTATTTAAAGTATTAGTTTGAATACTGATATGGAAATGTATTGTCATATTAGTGGTTATGCTCGAATAACAACAAACTTTACTTTCTAACCTATATCAGTATTAAGTAGACTAAATGCTATTTATTAATACATATATACAAATGTTGTAAAATCACTACTATCTAATAGGCAACTTACAGTCTTACAATATATTTTAGTCATATATTTTTATTCGCCAAATGTGTTCAAAACATGCAACAAAAAGTTCTAAAAGTAAATAGATTGAACGACCAGCTACGTATAGCGACAGTATTTGAGATATTAAGTTGTTAACAACATATTTTGAATGATTCGCGAATATCGTTGCAGTGTGAACGAACCTTTTTTTATGACTGCAATTTTTAAATGACTGCATTTGCGAACCTTTTTTCTTAGAAATGCATACGAGTGTGTTTTATAGAAAGGATTTTTGTAAGATTGCAAAAACACATAGATGCTATGCCTGCCGGCTAAAACGATTGATACCCTACAAACCGCCTACAGCCTGGAAGTAATGGACAAGCCTTCGGAAGAATAATTCCAGTTCATAAACTCGCTTGACATTCAAAGAGCATTCGTCTACTCCCACCTGTTCTGTTGAGTAGTTCTATTAACAGAACTACAGGTAATTTTTGCTATGTATGTATACTATAGATATTTAAGTATGATAGTTCACTAGTTTTTAGCCAGTCAAAGTCAGCACCATTGCAAGTCACCATGCAAATTGTCTTGACCCAATAACGGTGGTGCATTTGTTGAATATATAATTATGAACGTAAGATTGCTACTAATGTAAATGTACTAACATTTTGCACGTCAGAACTTATAATGATATGTTTTATACGATTAGGGTAGCAGACAAGAATATGGCTTGATCCAAAGTTATCGCCGAAAGGTTCTAGTTTTTACTTTGTACAGCATTTTGTAGTCTATGTAAATTAAGTAGATTTCACAATAAGTAGCTTTAGGAGCATTCTGCGAACTAAATTTCATAATCGAAGTAGAGTAAGGTATCTAACTGGTTATTGTGAAATATTACACGCGACACAGACTTACGTGCTGAGAATGTATAGAATTTCTCATTTTCAATACAATTTTAATACATTTAAGTGAAGGGAAATTTTTGCACCCCTTTCAGAAAATTGTAACGAATGAACGTAAAAAATTACACATTTAAAGTTTATATGGGGAAGAAGGAATAAATATTTGTTTGCGCAGAAATCCGTCGCTTTTTAAAAAGAATTACGTCGGGTAACGGATCTCTAGTACTACATTAAGATTGGTAGAAAACTACCCAGTTTAAGTAGACTTGTCTTTTTAACGAGTTTCACCTGCTTAGCTCCCGTTCCCGTGGGAATACGGGAATAAAATATAGCCTATGTTCACCGGGAAGAGTGTAGCTTCCCAACAGTGAAAAAAAATTTCACATCGGCCCAGTAATTTAGGAGCCTATTCGATGCAAACAAACAATGAAATCTTTCCTTTTTATAATATTAGTATAGATGAAAAGCTCTAAAAATGAACCGTGTTTTGTCTCACCACACCACAGAAACGAATTTTCCTGGTATAATAAGAAAACCATGGGATACTAAAAAAGCGTAACGTTTGAAGCTGCAGTAAAACTCAGTTTTAGTCCATATAAATAAAACTAGTTACTAATATGTTTCTTCAAAGTACAAATTACCCACATATATTTTTTACTACTTATATTGTCACGTACCTACATCCATATGATTTTTTTTTGCAAAAAATGCATGACAAGGCCAGCTTAATAATCCGCCTAGCTAATTAATGTGACATTCCTAAAGACTAAAGATTACAACAGTTAATAAGTTACGAAAAAACGATTAAGTATAAAATCAGTCAAATTATTTATTTAGGCACAGCTTAAATTCTTTACAAGTACGAAAGTCTTATTATTTCTTAAGAAGATATTTAAGTACAAATACAAATTAGTACTTCATTGTAAAGTTGGTTTTGGCAAATGAATGCGCTGTCAACTTTAAAAATCTGGAAGTAGTAGCTACCTTAGCCAACGTTAAATGACCTATGAACCTACGGTTGGAAGCCCCGGGTAAGCCCACGGGAGGATACCCCAGGACTTTATAACACTATTGTGGCAGATAAGCATACGGTCCACCTGATCAAAAATATTCAACGAAGCCAATAGTTTTGCAACACCACAGGAATAAAATGTAGGGAACGAGAAAACTATGAGTACAGCATTATAATATTATGTAGGTACACAAATAGTAGTTTATGACACTGTTGCATAATGAGGGTTCTTATAACACGAGTGTGTTTTAAAAAAACGAGCCGCAGGCGAGTTTTTTTATAGTATCACACGAGTGTTATAAGACCAAGTTATGTACAGTGTCATACACTACTTTATCTACTCTCATACTATAATACCTGATTTCATTTTGTTGTGATATATAGTTGCTCCTTGATTTCGCCGGTAACAGGTTCATGGTCATGTTTGACGCAGTTTCCAGAATGTCTGGTGGTGTACAATTACCACCATCCTCGCTTTAAGACATGTTTTTACACAAAAACTAATTTATTTTACAAACAAAACCAAACTTTGTTTAATTTAAATGTAAAATGTTGGCGCCAAGACGCAAACATCGATTGCGCATGCGTGTTTCTTTTTTTTTTTAGGCTGCGGAGACCATAGATTTAGGATTTTTCGCTACTCTGGAGACACAATTTTTTTTTAAAGTAGAGGTTCAAACTTCTTTTTCAGCTGGAGATTGTTTATGGTGTATCGTAATGATTAAAAAGTTTTATTATGATATAGGTGTCCATACAAGACCTGTATCGTAATTAAACTTTTTTTTAGGCCTGTGCGTAATGTTTGTCATAATAGTATTGATTTCAATTTTATAAACTTTGTATTATAGTATCAGAGTAGATAAAATAGTTTATAGAATACCTGCACTATGTAAAATGTATTTATAGTGAAAAAGACTACCTACTTGGTTCAGAACAGGATTAGCAACAATGGCCTTTGCTAAATAGGGGCAATTTTTTTAAACAGGAGGAACTGTACCGAATGGTGTCAAATATCTTCAGAGATCTTAAGACTATAGTAAGTATCGATAGATGATCAAGAAAAGATATTGCTTTTGCTCTGCAATATGCAAGGCACAAGGATTCAAATAGGGTTCTTTTAAAAATGGCTTGCTTTTGATTAAGTCAAGAGCCATAGGTTTCAGCGTATTTGCTTGAAGAAGGATTTTTTAAGGGGGAGAAAGAAAGATATTTTAAAAATAGAACGGAAGTTAAAACATTTTTAAAAAGAAAAGTGTTCTAAGGAGGCTTGTTTGATTTTTTTTTTAAAGAAACCATCCGTCTTTACTAAACCGGAGTGAAACAGAAATAATATCCTAAGTACGTAGTTAATATCTTATTTAGTAGAAGCAATGCAACTACAGAAATTGCGTTTTAATGATTGCAATCTTGGCAATTCCCGCATGCATAAACTATGTACGTAATTGCTGAGATTCAATGTCAAATTGTTAGTGATTATGAACTTATATCAAGACCTAGTAAATATAATTTGCCTAGGTATTTGTATCTATGAATAAATTATTAGAATAACAACTAATAGTAGGATAATTTATGCGATTTCTTGATAAACCAATGAATTCTCTGGCCGCTGAGAGATTGAGTTTCTGACACCTGTCAAATTGTCATGACTAGTATAGAAATAATAGTCATGATAGTGACTAATTTTGGCCCAAGTACATTTATTGTAAGTTGACATAAATAATTATCCAATATAATTTTATCACTCGTTATAAAATGTATTTAAATTTTTGCTTAAATTGTACGCCAAGTACGTTAGCTAGCCTATTCGATCACGACCTGTAACAAACGCAATCTCTGAGCGGTCTGGCATTAGTTATATTGCTAAAGCAACCTCATAAAAAATGTTAATAACTAATCTTTCTTAGTCTAATCTGGCATAACATTTCAATTCGTAGCGATATTTCAAAAGAAATGTTCAATTCTCTCTCAACTCGTTGCGGCATCTGTTACAGCAACACCGCCATCTTGAACCTCTTACAATTGATTTCAACGCCATCTAGTGTTTGGAACCTAGAACTCGCTACCTGTCAATTTAAATACAGAGGAAGAAAAACACGCATTCAAGCGTATAATGCCCACACCTTGAGCCTCCACAGTCGGAATACTCGTCGCGATTGTTCGATGTGTCAGTTTCAATGTCTGATAGATGAGGATATAAGCTCGTTGGCTGTTGGAGGACGGCTCCATTGGTTTGTGGTTCCTTTTTACTGTTGTTTACTTTTATTCGCTTTACATCATCCAGAACTGATAGTACTACTGGTGAGTCTTGTGAACCTGTAACAAGTTAATGTTAAACTTTACTAAATCATACCAGTAAGTTATAAATTTCATTCACCTTATCGGTGATTCACAGTCGGATTTGAAGGGTTCCATATCAGAGATGATTTTGTGAAGAACCTCGAAAAAGTGAGTAACAGTGAGAGGGAGGTCTACTATAGAGCTTGTACTTGAAACTAGGAACGGCGATCAAGCTAATTCATCGCACCTGCTGACCAACGGATGATGCATTACTCTAAACAGCAGAGCACGGAGTTCCAATTTTCAGGTAGAACTTGGAAGTAACTGAGCTGACACTAAGATAAATATGTGAATTTATGGAGATGAATTTGGAAAACCCTCTTAATTCCATTATGGGATTGTCAAATTGGATTTCGGGATGTGCTATAATATAACATAGTTACTTACTTCGTCTTTTAACAGGCTGCGATCCAACAACTCGATCACCATCTTTCTCAACCTCTTTAACATTCAAGGCCAGTTGAGACTTGCTCTTTTCTTCAAAACCAACTTTGGGTACATTGGCTATGATCTCTGGTTTCTTTGTAGCGTGAAGACTAGTGGTGCTGCCCATGAGGGGGGCTTTCTCTGAAGGGTCATGGTCGCTGGGATCATCGTCAGAATCATTTGGATTGTCTAGGTTAGGTTCTGTTGCCTGAAAGGAAACAAAAATGTCCAATTAGTTTTGGTAATCTATCTTTGGTGTTTTTATCGAAGACAGAAATGAGGTACGGTATAAACTGGAGATGTGTGGTCATCCATGCTTTTGCAATGAAACCCAGCAGTTTCTATAAACCAATTTCGCCAAGAGGCTAAGATTGTGATTCAAGGAATGTTTTATCGGCAAAAGATTGAGAAGCAATCCATTTTATGACGAAATACCTTGGGAAACTCGCAAAAAATGTACAATTTGACGTAGCAATTTACAGTAATTTTAGAAAAAACGATAAGAATCGTGAATAATACATCAAAACTAAAAAAAGAACGAGGTTTTTGAACGACAGAACTGTTTGTCCAATTATATCTAAATGATTCACCCCAAACCGTTCTGGGCTAGCACCTTTATGATGTGCTATTTACACTTCACACTTCGCTGAAGCCTAACGTAGGTAACATAGAGTTCCTATCCGATAATGACCTCAATAATGAACTTTTTCTGTTGTCTGAATATTCTCCAAGGAAAGTTAAAATATTGAATAACAACACTTGTACTGTTCCACAACATTTATTTACTTTACACCTGACCGGTTTCGCGTCTGGGTATTCTCAAAGGTTAAATATAAACTCTGGTAAAACTAACTTGATGACCACTACATTATGTGAATACATCTCAGATGTGTTGCGAAACCGGTCAGGTGTAAAGTAAATAAATGTTGTGGAACGGTACAAGTGGTGTTATTCAATATGAGCAGCAGGTTCCACCAGGTGCCATCAACCAACAGCATAAATAATAGGAAGTTAAAATCTCATAATAATATTTTCAGGAGTAACTCAAGTTTAGAAGAGCTTTTATAGAGCTTTTTTCCGTAGAACGGTAAGTTAGGGGACTGTGTGGTTTTAGTAGTAAGTAGTAATAGTATAGTAGGTAAGAATCCCGGCATGAGGTTGGGCTTATTGGTTAAACGTCATCTAAAAACAAATTTTCGAATGTATGTAGACATTTCCTAAAATGTCTGTTTTATAGATTTTTTTTTATATTCATGGATATTTCACACAACGCTGTCTGATCCCAAAGTAAGCTAGGAATAACCTGCTTGTGTTATGGGTATCAGACCACAGATATTAATATCTACTTACTGTTGAGACAAACATATATGGAACACAAATATTTGTCTCTGGTGGGAATCGAACCCACGACCTCCAGCGCCGCAGGCGGTATCACTACTGACTGCGCCACAGAGGCAGTCACAATGTCTCAATATATGCGCAATATTTCGTTATACAACGTGACATTATCACAAACAACGCTTCAACAAAAAATGGTTGAAATAACCTTTGATTTCCTTTTTACCATTTTGATGGAGGATTTCAATATGAAGGATTTCCGCAATGTAATGTCTGATTTCAATAGTTTTTTTTGTGAATATTATTTATATAAACGTATCCATAGTGTAACGTAACGATCAAGAAGTTCTACTTTTATCAAAGGTTTATTTTTCACTCAGTTAAACTACCAAGAATTATAATCAAGCTTAATATATTTGCTCTGATTTATGAGTTAAGGATAAAAAAAGCATTAGATGTCTATTAAGTTGACCTTAGTTACTTCTATAATTGCCATCTGGTATGGCTAAGCTAGGACAGCTATAAAATTGTCTTAAAGAGTCACCATTTACAGCAATTGGAATTCTTGAGCTAGCCTTTTCTCAAGAAATAAGCTACGACAATATTTATTAGTAAGTACCTATGTGCCAGAATAGTAGTTTTCGATACAAGTGTGGGATTTCTGTTATTACAACGAGTTACGACAGGTGTTGACCCGAGCCGAAGGCGAGGGTAGACAGTCGGAACGAGTTTAAATAACAGTCCCACACGTTGTATTGAACAACTATTTTTAATACAGTTGCGAAAAAATTAAGCAATTTAGTCAAATAATAAAAACACAATAAACCTGAATATCCAAAATGGCGCCAACCTTAAAAGAATATATACCTTCCTAAGCCGAGACTATGGCAGTGCACTTCACACAGCCAACTTTTTTTATATTTATAAATTAAATTTGGCCGAAACTTATATAAATTTATGCTTAAATTTTAATTAAAATTACTTTTATACTGATATTGAAACAAGTTAGTATCTTTTTTTAGAAATATTTGCATGAACCAGACATTATTTTGACAATTGAGAAAGAAAACGCACGAGCGCGGGAATGGTAAAGAAAAAGCACGAGTGTGTAATATCCCACATCCCGAACGCTATACGTCCCTGTAATACGCCACTTTTTGAGCAACTGTATTAAAAAGCTTATTTTAGCATTTAAAAGTTTCTAGAGGACAATGCTGCCTGGCAGTGAAACGAATTGCTTATTTCTATATCAAAAAAAGTGTACCTGTTAGATTCTAATATAAATTTTGAGAAAAGCTGGACTGAGTTTCTTGGGGTATTCTTCTCAGTCTGTAGCATTTCCGAACCCCAGTAGTCACAAAAAATTTGACAAACTATCTTGACATTTTTTAAAATTTCAAAGTAAAAAAAATTTATTTTATTTTGTATAGGTATAACAAGGTTTAAGTCACTTCAGCGAAGTTAGCCACAAATCATAAAAAGCACATTGACTTCGAACAATTTACATAATAATTTAACGTCTTGCGATTTAATGAGCGTTGGTCGTGTGCAGACGCATAAGTTTTCGCAAATAAGCTCTAAATGTAGGTATGGAAATGTGGATAAAGTCTTACACAAGTTTTTCTTTGACAGGTAATAAACCTAAGTGTCTATAGCCGGTCGAGATGTAACAAGTAAATTCTGAAACATGTCTAATATCTCAGCCGATTTGGGGAGTAGGCCCCAGTAGGCTGGCTATGTATATGCCTTCCCCAAGGACCGATTCCCCAAGGAAGGACGTTTATTCTGTCGCTCGAGAACGAAAAAGATACCAGACACTTGCGAGATTCGCTATCATTCTCGTTATAATCAGTAAACAAAAGGGATAGAACATGTGTCAGAATTTACTTCTTACAGGCCGACCGCTTTAGAGCAGCATAGGGACGCGAGTATAACTTCGGCCCTGAAATATTGACGATACATCTTCTGCAACCAGACCGAGTCCAATGAAAAATAAAACTCTGACTCTACTGGACAACTGGCGGATGTCACAGGCACTATATGAGCTGGTATGTTTTCATACAAGTTAGAACACATATGAAACCACGCAGTAGTTCTACGGCTCAAGTTAGGCAATTTTAGCCCCTCTCTATAAAATAGACTGCAGAGGGGCTTATGGCGAGACTTTGTCTGTAGTCTGTGACTCTGTTGCATTAAACTACGTCACTAGGTCACGTGGATCATCTGTTCAAAGTTTGAAATAAAACAAAATTGACAACGTCAATCGGATTGAACTTTCACTTTCACAATAAACGTGTTAGAGAGGGCAGTCTGATGAGAACGATCTCACGGCTTTCTTTTTTTACATGGATCGGAGCACAGTCAACTTTGGGAATCACTGGTCTACATAATACTTACATAATTGCGTTAAATAATAAAAAGAAAACAATATTATTTTAAACATTTTGTGAAATTGCTGCTCTATGACATAAGGATTTCAATTCATAAAACTTTATAATTATGCACAGAAACATGGACACACTATTTTTCACATGGCATACGTAATGAAGATTTCGAAATAACCATCTTATTGCGCAAATGTCTGAGAAATAGTTAATATGTTGTGTGGACAATGCCGGTGACAACAAATTGCATGATGACAGAGTAAAATATAATGCATAATATATTTTATTCTCACTGGTTTCAGTTTTAAGTATCTTACGAAGTTTCTTTTTTTTGTGTGGAAATTCATCGTGGACTTCTATCGACTAAAGCTACTTGGCACACTGCAGCTGCCGGTCGAGAGTCCCGGGTAAGCCCTCGAAATGATGTTCTACGGTGATTGATCGCGGAATTTTCAGGACCTTTACATTTTTGGGGGCTGTTTGTGAAAACCGTAGCCTGATGATTAAATAATCCGGCTCGAAGGACCAAAAATGGGTGTACGGGTTCTTGGCAACCTGTGCGCCTTTGTGTTGATAATTGAATGTAAAGTCACTTGGATGGAAAACTAATTTTATTGTAATTAATTAATTATTGCTAAATGAACTGATATGCTATTTTGATGATTAGTGAGGACACGCGGCGTTCTTGCTAGCTACACGCGAACTAATGATTTTAACGAATATAAATTATAATGAGCGTTTACAAAAATGCTGATGATATGGAAAACTGTATTAAAATGATGATGTGCTGAAAACTGTACAGTTAGACTGTACAATGTACATTGTTATATATAAGCTAAACCGGTTCGTCTACTATTATTATTATGAATTATTGTACCTAAAATTAAGAACAGGATCTTCAAAGAAAAAAATACGTTAATATTTTCATTATTAAACCTACTATTAATTAGAACGATTTCTTCATTCGTTGCTTAGCATACATCAATACAATACCATACTCTATGCAAATTAGCGTGTCTTACGCACGTAGCATTTCGTAATGGCTACCAATTATGGGGTAAAATGTGAGAAACCCTACTCTGGTGAGTTATTATCACTTTTTAACATGGCTTTATGCTCAATACTTTCTTCATTTTGCATGTCTTACATCATGTAAATGTTTCGTATGAATTATTCATGCAAAATATTAATATCATAAAAGTTTGGTTGACAGTTGACACTTGTCTACGCCCAGTCGAAACTATTGAAGATAAAAACGTGAAATTTTTACAGCAGTTTTGTTTCGTGACGTAGAGATTGACTAAGAAGCTTTTGGAAATTCATCCCCATAAGGGGGTGAAAAGAGTATGCAAATTATGTATTGCAGACAAAACCATAAAATTAGCTATTTTTTTAAATTGAGCAATGCAACAATATTCTTCAATTAAAATAAATGAACACGCATTTTTTAGGATGTCCCAAAATCTACCCTAAAAGCAGAGGTTGAAATTTTATACGAAAATTTTAAAAACTGATTAAGTAGAATACTTAGACTTATTAGAGATGTTTTTTTTTATTGTGTGGAAATCCTACGTGGAATCTCTCCACTCTCCACTCCTGCCGACTAAAACCACACAGTGCCTTACAACAGTCTATGGCCAGGAGGCCCGGGTAAGCCCTCGGAAGGATGTCCCTGGGTTCCCGGCAGTATGTTAGACATGTGGTTGTAACAGGAGTTCGAAAGTATGTAACGACACGACCGAGGAGGAGCAGGGGGAAAGGGAATACAGCTAGTTTTTTTAATAAAAGAATATCCCACCTTACCATCCATTGAAGTTTATTAAATTAAATAGTAGGTTCTTGTCCTTTCAATATTATAGTACTTATTACGATAGAATGACGTTACAGAAATTAAATTGTGCCTTTTTAATGTGAGAACTGTATCAGAACTTTACGGTATGATAAACTCGAGAGGCCAAGGTTGTTAGCGTTCCTTAAACTCAGCATCGGTTGTTGCCCGTAATACCTAATCCACACACCGTGACTATAAATAAAACATTTTTTTTAAAATATAATGTTACAAAATAATGACCGTGTAACCTTGAACTGAGAACGTTAACTTTGCTGTTCGTGACAGAATTCAGCGGTTTACTGAGAATACTACAAGCAAGTACGAAGCGGCATTAAAATACCGTTCGGCGACACCGCAATGCAATGAGCTGTAAGATAAACTATTGCAAATATAATATTTAGGTCTTTTAAGTAGCGGAATAAGTTGGTCGAAGTCTGGACATGGATCCAGTCATGCACTCCAGCGGGAGCAAGTGGGACGTCACTGCGACTTATTGAGAACAGGTTATGTTCGTGAAAGACCAGCGAAGAGGGATACAACTCTCCTCGAGGTAAGTCTGTGGCTAGAGTCCCAGAGCGGAGACTAGTTTGAATATGTGCGTGTGACCAATAATCTTTGACTATTTAGCACAGGACCCGCCTTACTGAAGCATTCCCCTCTGCCAAGTCAATAGACCATTCTGCCAAGGCAATAGACCATTCGGACTAAGAGGTTTATAAAAAGCACTTGAGAATCGATTGATTCACTATCATAATCGTTATAGCTGTGTGCGAACGCATGGCGTCCTCAGATTAAGGCCGATGTATGTCGATTAAGATAGTGAATCAATCGATTCTCAAGTGCTTTTTATAAACCTCTTAGTCCGAATGGTCTATTGCCTTGGCAGAGGGGAATGCTTCAGTAAGGCGGGTCCTGTGTTAGATGGTCTAAGCCAATAATGCTAAGCAAATGTTCCGTCAACACGTCCGTCAACTATAATAACATCTATGGCGCGGCAGGGAGTTTAGAGGATTATATTATCTTTGCTAGAGCGCCGCAGACTTGTCTTTTTCCAAGACCGGGGCACCCTTAAGGCTTTACACAAGTAATCTTTTAAATCATACCATATTCTCATCATTACTAACTATAAGTAAGTACATTTTGATTCTAACCAACAACGCGTTTATTTCTTTGGATAAAGTTGGTTTTGCTGCCTTTTTTTTTGTTTAACGTGAGGGTAAATCCTCATGGATGTTATGCCGGACTCCTACCGACTAAAAAACCTCACGTCACGCCCAACAGCCTGTGGTTGGGAGCCCCGGGGAAGCCCTCGGAAGGATGTCCCAGAACAGGTTTTGCTGCCTAACAAAGCAACGGTTGCACCAGCCGTACACATATTATGCTGACATTACCTATTCCGGTAGGAGATTAGCCCCGCAACACTAAAACCTTACACACATTACATTAGTCTTACTAATATTATAAATCCGAAAGTTTAATATTATAAATGTGAAAGTTTGTGAGCGTGGATGTTTGTTAGGTACTCTTTCACGCTATAACGGCTGAACGGATTAGGATGTAATTTGGAACAGGGATGCATTATAATCTGGAATAACACATAGGCTAAAATTAGTACAGTGATAGATTATAGTCTAGGCTACTTTTTATCTATATATTTTTTTTATATTTAGCTTATCGGAAATAAGTCCCACGGGAAGTAGGAACGGAAATAAATTTTACGCGGGCGAAGCTGCGGGCATCAGCTAGTAATATAATGAATGAGAGGATAGGAATTATACCGAAAACTCGTGACTAAATGTTGTTTTCATGAATAAATTCTACTAATACGAAACCTCTGTGTCACCTCTTCCTTAATATTATCGTAAATTTTCCTCATTGTGCAAGGTTAGTCTAACTGTAAAACGTCGACAAATCATATTCGTTTATATTTTTATTACAGGGTAAAGACCCAGTTCATCCAACATTTCTAAGAGTGCGGATTGGAGCAGCATTCGTTTGGTTTCCTGTTACATTTTTGGAAGTCATACCATCTACCGTCTAAATGAGCAAATACGTCTCAATCGCATGTGAATATCACTAAATGAGAAGTTTGAATGTGCTCAGATTTCTAAAACACATGTTAGATGATATCTCCGAGAATCAAGTCAATTCCATCGATACTTGGTTGAACGCACTAATAAGTAACTACTACGATTTGAATCCTTTTCGCATTATTTAGAAGGTTTTATGTAAAATCATAATCATACGTAATCATAAAAATCAGACAGGCTTATAAACAGTTTTTGAAAACGGATATAAAATACGGACTTTAAAGGCGTGGGGTATTACAATTAAGGTTTTTAGTATGATATGGGGCTAAAACAAAAAATACATTAAATGGGTATTTTTGGCTGCAACACGCTGACCAGATTGATTGGTATAGGGTTTAATGTCGAGTTTTCCTTTTCTAAGCAATGTTTAAACAAAAATGCTCCCTTCAGTCACCTTTTACGACACACAAGGAATAAATTGGACCATTGACCATCACTATACATACACCTGGATAAGGTCGCAGGTTGAGACTGGATACGGAAAGAGCAGTACCAAGCAGTACCGTGTGTTGTGGCGTAAAAAGGGCGACCGCCGAAGGCTTGATACAGAGAGGTAATCTTTCATAACAACAAAGGTTCTTATCTAATGTCATTCGTTATAGAGAAACTTATTACGTACAAGGACTTCGTGGTTGAGAGATAAATGAGACATATCTGCAGAGACATGTTTATAGGGGGGATAATGCCTTGGAAGACAAATGATCTACCTACTGGTTCTATAATGATTAGCACACAATAGCGACTCAGATAATCAAATAGAAAGTTTCGCTAATGGGACATTCAATCTTATTTGGAGATAAATAGATACGATATATCAAGATAAGTATCGAAAGCTCTGTACAGTGTAATTGGACAAAATTTGAGCTACATAATTTTGCAATTAGGATTTTTGAATGAAACCTTCTGAGCGAAGACTGAAGAAAAAAATAACCTTTCATACAAATGGCAGATAAACTCAATCATCGATGAAAATGTCAGCAGTTCTAATATTCAAAATACTAAAGCGTACGCCGCGGCTCCACCTGCGTGAAAATTTATCCCCGTTTCCGCTTCCCATGGGAACTTTATCTAAGGATAAAAGACTCATATTCCTGTACCAAATTTCGCCAGATCCGTTCAGCCAATAGAGAGGGAAAGAGTTACAAACATCCACACACCCATTCACAAACTTTGGCATAATTAGTAAGATTATGAAGAAAATTTACTTTGTGATCTGAGAGACAAAGAGAAGGCAGATGCATTTGGCAAATAACAATGACAGAGGTATGGAAAGACTTTGTTCGATAAATCCAATTCATAATACAGCCATTATTTTTTCCTATGCACGAGTGACCAGCACAATCAATTTTAAAATGACACTGTTGTAAACATAACGGAATTACACAAGAAATATTGTTCTATACATTGCTTTAGCAATTTCCTTTACAAACTCGAACGCAGGAAATACTACAGCTACTGCACCGCCAAGACAGGAATAACTTCGTTTATGTGGATGCGACGGTTTTAGCTTGAATCTATGTTAAATGGAACTGTAATCCATTTTGGTTTTGGTAACTTCAAGCTTCTTGGATTCGCTTATACACGAATTGTAAGAAATTTATGTGATTGGTATAGCAGTGTAAATACGAACAGTAGAAACCTATACCTTGTAAAGACATGATGATAATACAATGCTATCATGCTTTACATGAAAGTCAATTCTAATGCAGGAAATCAAATAATTAGATAAGTACTTGATAGTTAAGAACTATCATCAATCTGAGCTTGATTTGCAATTACATAATCCTATGTCTTTCCATTTTAAATTGTTCAGAAATGCAACAAACACATATCGCAAAATAATATTGTTTTGATTTGACATTAATTAACGCCGGTAGAAATCAGTCATGAAGCTACCTGCTACTGATGTTATTTCTAGCTATTTGTGGGGTAACCAGTAGTACAAAAAACAACAAGATGCCATTCGGTCTCGAAAGGATAAAACGAAGTAAGTGTTTTGAATACTAATAATAACCCACAAGATGTGAGAATCTCGAATTTTATTGGGGTGAGATTATAAGTTTAAAATACTAGTCACGTATGACTTTTACCGCTGCTTATAAAAATTTTATATGACACTTAGTTTTTTTTTGTAAAATCCCACCCACGAAAAGACAACAATAGAATATAGTATTATCTACACAACATCTATTTATACACGCACGATGATAAAAAAATCAGTTACTACATAAATATAAAGTTCCCAAGAGAAAGTTTAAAGTTAAAATGTTATTTTTTATACAACCTACTGCGGTGGCAGACAAGCAAGCAAATCCACCTGAAGGAAAGTGGTTACTGCTATAAGCGTTTGCAACACCAAAGGTGCCAAATCGCGCTGATAACCCTACAGTGCGCTCCATCATCAAGTTCAGTTTTCAGTCCTTTTTTATTTAATTTGTGATAATTATGGTGAGCATGGAATGAAAGATTCTGGTCGACTATCATTCAATACAATGTTTCATTGACGTGGACACAAATCTACATAGATATAAGAACACCTTTATGGGTAGACAGATACGTTCTATACGCCCACATTTTACCATTTCCATTTTGTCCCATGTAATAAGTGAGAAGCTCATCTAGAGATTACAAAATGAAACTCACCTTATAATTGAATCTGTTATTCAGCATCTCCATTTCCTTCTCCCTCTCTTGTTTAAACTTATTCGCTATCGTGGCCTCACTGATCGTCTGTTCTTTACTGAACAATGCTGCCAACTTTCCCTTAATACCCCCGACAGAACTTTGGCTTATATTGTCATCGGGAATATCGTCCTTTGAGTTTGTTCTAGAGTTTGCCAAGGAGCTGGTAGATTTTGTTGTAGCAGTTGTCTTTTGGGGCAATGGCTTTTTGTCTGAAAAAATAAATAAGTACAGTGAGTAAGTTGAAGGCTGTTGAGGGTTATGCGCCAACAATGAAGGTTTTTTTACCGTGTTGGTAACGTTTCTATTGTGCTTTTATGAAATAAAAAATAACAGGTTTGCGTAGATATTCCTATACCTACATTACTTAAAACGTAGTAAGTAAACGTTTTCTGGCAAAAGATTTAGTTGATAGTAATGAAATGACACTGTCGGTTTGAGAGTCATGACGACATCTAAAAGATTGCGGGTCTCAATCATAGCAGGCTGTTGACAGAGCCCGTTACCTTGACATCCTTATTTTCCTAAGATATAACTTATCACGCTTTGCTCTAAGAACTTATGTTGGAAATGTTACAAATTTGAAGAATACAGACACATGACTAGCTATGCTTCTAGCATTTCGAATACTTCAAGCGCCTGCTGGCCAGCTGTTCATTTGTTCATTCAGACGCCGACATTTAGAGATTAAAGGCGTTGTCAAAACCTGCAAGGCAGAGAGTAATTTCTACCAGGGATTGTTGCAGACGATGCTACGGATGAGTGCATAACCAATCATATTCTTCGGTCCATAATTCCATATGTAACGTTAAGAGTTTATATTGTCAAATTGTGCAAATGACGAATATGATTGGTAGATTTCAAACTCATCCATAGCAACGTAGCATAGCACATCTCTGGTTGAAAACCAGTGGACCAACAAAAACCGTGGACCCTTAGAAAATATCAGACGAGTAAGTCTACTTGGTAAATATGTAACCGAGTAATACTCGATATACTAGGTTACATTTTGTACATAGAGCATTTGGCACAGCTCTAACAGTAATCCATGTACTACCCGTTCGCTCTAACTTTGCCGCTGGCGTAGAGGCGTATACCCGAATTGTTCATTAGACGAAGTAAATTGACAGTAGCTAATGTCACTGCGTCATAGAAAATACGCAACATTGTATGAAGAAGTGACATTAGTTGCTGTCAATTTACTTCGTCTAATTAAAAATTCGACTTTAGTATGGAGCCGAGCGGCAAAGTTAGAGCGAACGAGCAGTAGGTAACCTGAATCTTCCCTCTTCGTGAATTTAAAAGGCTCGTCAAAACCCTAATTGGGCAGACTCCTAAACAAGTAGTTAATAGTGGATATAAAACTGTTACTTTATGCACAGCTGTCACTTGGGAGATGTAATTGTTCAGGTTAACTATATAACCTTGGGTAGAACATCTGTTGTTTTGTGGGTCAAGCGAACTGAATAACTTATATCGAGTAGTTGTATCGATATATCGTTTTATAGGTACTCGTAATAACTATTATGCCGGTTATGAGTATTTCATCATATTTGTACTTCATCCCGCGTTCGCAATCACGTTTGCGTTTAGTAGTGTCCCATTCGCAATGTAACCCATGCAAGCAGTTCATAAGGGAAGAGGAAGTTCATGGAAAGCCTTTCAAACTTGAGGACTGTGAGGATGGTCCTCAATTCGTTACGACTACATGTTGCATTAAACAGCTTTGCCATAAACGTATGTATTCTTAGTTAATACATTATGGCTTGCCACGTTATAAGTTTATATCTGTTAACATTGACAGGTTAAGCTACCAAGACAGTTTTGTAAAAAAAGAAACTTATAAAGAACTTTCAACTCAACAAAGATTTGTCACATTCAATAGATTTTGTGACTCACTAGTCCAAACTAGGTCAAATATATATTTGAATTCGTGTTTTCACGGATGTTACAATTTGCTGTCAACTTTCCCAATACCATAAGAGAAAACGTACTTTAACTATATGCAGTCCAAACACTTATAAATATCGTGGGATATTTGTTTACAAAGCGACATTTAGCCCAAATCTAACTAATATTAAGCTTATGGTATAGGATCTAGGCTACTGAAAAACCAGGATTCGAATCTGCGAATTCAGTAACGGTAGTCGCAATACACTACCGCTACACCACCGTGGCAGTTAACTTCGTCACGCCTTTATCCCCGAAGGGGTAGGCAGAGGCATATTATTATATGTCCACATTTCATTTTTTACAATTTGTCCCACGTAAGGTGGTGAGCCGTATTGCCGTGTTGAGATGGAAAGGCGCAGGATGGAACTGCCTGCTATTGAACATTTTTAAGCCGCCTAAAAGGCCTTCAACTTGGCTTAACGACTGCCATTTTACTCGCAACCGGGACCAACGACTTACGTGCCTTCCGAAGCACGGCGGAAACGCTCAAATAAATGTCACAAAGTGGTCACATGGATGGTCACCCATCCAAGGACTGGCCATAGTGAAACTTGCTTACTGCAGTGATCGTTTACAGAACACTGAGTCCGCGGGGCCACGAGGCCTTCTACTTAATACTATTGGTAGTAATGTGATGTGAAAAAAAAAAAACCGAGCACCATCGAACCAAGCGGTCATAGAGATATTAAAGCATAGCGGACGACACGCAGTTTCACCCGCGTAGCTCCCGTTCCCGTGGGAATATGGAACCAAACATAGCCTATGTTCACCGGAAATAGTGGAGCTTCCCAACAGTGAAAGAATTTTTCAAATCTGTTCAGTAGTTTAGGAGCCTATTCGATGCAAACAAACAAACAAACAATGAAATCTTTCCTCTTTATAATCTATATATATAAAAATCAATGCCACTTTTCGTTGTAATTTTATAACTCGAGATCGGTCTCACCTATCCAAACCAAATGTTTAGGCTTTGTTCGGACTATTTAGTAGATGGTTTATGTGAAGTTTGCACAAAATCGGTTGAGCGGTTCTTGATTTATCACGCAAACGAAGTTGCGCGGGTCAGCTAGTATTAGTATAGATGTCATTATTATTGACAGTGTCTGGTCCGCCTACGACCTTAGGCGGACCATGCATTGTCAGTTTGTCAGCTTTCACTTTTAATATACAAACATACTGACATTCATAAATCATAAGTTTACACAGATTTTATGTACGATTTCATTCATCATGTAGATAAAGTGTGTTATTTATACTTGGTCTACTTACATACATATCTAATATAGTCACGACTTTCTTGCTAAAAGGGCAGTCAGAGACAATAGGACAACATTTAAAGGTCCCCAGTTTTCTTGCCTACTTGAACTCTGTGCATCGTTATTTTTTTAATTACACGCGTAGTTCCCAAACGTTATTTTATAACTGAATCGGGAACTTGATACGGCATATTGTTCAGGACATTTAGGAGAGGCACAACAGCGCTTCGTATTGGTCATATCTCGCTAGGTAGATTACCTACAATATAACTGTTTCTTAATGTAGGTATTTAGAAATATATGAGTATGTTTATCAGTTGTCTAGATCCTACAGCACTAGCTTAGTATATCTTAGTCAGGATAGATGGCGCTATTCGTATCAATGTCCACATATCTGTTGTATTTATTCCCCTCGTGATAGTAGAGCTTATTCACGTGTAGAAACGAACAGAGTGATTTGGTGCTCACTTGTAAAATATTTTTAAGGCACACACCTATGGCCTTCAACTTTGGATTTATCAATACTAAGAGCTACAAAAACTGTAATACGATTTGGTCACCTATGATTAGTTTCGAATATATCTTTCCTTATGTACATTACATATCAAATAATGAGAACCGGTTTTAGAACTAGGAAGTGTAATTTAACACAAAGTTTAGATAGCTAGCTGAGCACCGCGGATTTGCTTGTGAAATACCAGGATTAAGCCCCCATTGAATCCATGCAATGCCTGTATTTAAAATTAAGTACCTATGGAAATCTGCCAGATTTATAGACGTTTATTCGCTTCTTCTTAATTTATTTATTGTATACACACACATAAACATAAATACTTACAGAGAAATAAAAGAGAAAATTAGTACAAAGGGTCTGCTTATTTCTGAATAGAAATCTCTTCCAACAGACCCAAGAGAGCGTTGTAAGTAATAAAAATTTTAAATAAAAAATAGAACCGACTTCATACAAATCCTTAAAAATAAAATTTACCTAGGACATTGTAATATGTATTTTGATTTATCAGATTTTATTCAACATCATATTGAAGTCGGCGCCAAGTAAACCCATAGGTTTAGGTAGGTATTATTAATGGCACCAACTTCAATATTATATTGAATAAAATCGGATAAATCAAAATACATATTACAATGTGCTAGGTAAATTTTATTTTTAAGGATTTGTATGAAGTCGGTTCTATTTTTTATTTAAAATTTTTATTTTTTAATTTTAAGTGACGGGTGGACCGAAAAGTATTTCTATCTAGGTGTAAAGTTCTCATCAACACAAATCAATCAAGCCGAAACACAAGGTAACTGCTGTAAATCGTTAAGGAATTCCCTCGACTGTCTTTCGGTTCCATCATCAGATCGACTCCAGACCTTCAATAAATTTTAGTACCTACATTAAAGCACTTAATCAAAAAGTTAACAATCGCACTAGTTGTCCCTACAATTTTCGGTGGTTGCCCTCGATTTCTCCTGGATCCCAGCATCAGATCCTGATACCCTGGATATGGGACCACCTCAGAAGTAGCCTCTTTCAAACAAAAAAAGAATTTTCAAAATCCATCCATAATTGGCGCCGCTATCGCGTAACATACATACAAAAAAAAAAAAAAAAAAAACATAGCGTACGAATTGAGAACCTCCTCCTTTTTTGAAGTCGGTTAAAAATAAAATTAAAATATTACTGCTTAGCTTCCTTAGGTAGTTAGCATGATGATACATAGCCTATGTTACTTCAAAATAAATTTGGCTATCTCATAGTGAAAGAACTTTTAAAATCGGTTCAGTAATTTTCGAGTTTATTGATTCTGAAGTAACAAATCTTTCCTCTCTATTATATTGGTACTTTTATACGCAAAAGTTAAACCTAGCTGTATTTAGAGCCTAGAATCCGTTAACATTGGTTAACAGAAGAGTATTAATTTATATTTTCGTAAAAAAATCGTTCTTAAGACAACTTAAGAACGATTTTTTTTTTATAATAATAGCTATTTTGGTTTAAAGGTGTGGATTATGTATGTAAGTGAATAGTTAGGATTTCCTGACCGTGGTGAATATATTGGTAGTTTCTTTGTTCCTCTTTTACGAAGAGGTGACTGAAATTTTGGCATAGGTACAAACCTATGCCAAAATTTCAGTCACCTCTTCGTAAAAGAGGAACAAAGAAACTACCAAACTACAAATTTAAATTACGGTAGAAATAGTACTTTTTTTTTACTTATTGAGGTCAAGAAAATATTGCGAAGTGCCGGCACTGTGGTTATAATGTCGGAAATCTTAATGACACAGCATTGTTTTACAGTAGTTATTGAGGACAGAAAAAACGTTGGCGACAGTTACAATATCCCTTTGGTTTTAAGTACTGTGCGTTAAGTTGGTCTTAAGTAATTTTCATCGTTAAGTTGTACATATTTTTCCCTAAAAGTTTAAATAGCCGGCTAACAATATATTCACAAAATGGTACCAAATCACAAAAAGGTACAAGCATTAGAACACGTATTTTAATGTTTTTTGAAGTTCAAAGTTCTTTCAATGTAGGTAAACAGTCATTACGTATTAGTAAATTTTGCTAAAATTTTACTAAGCGTTTTAAGTATTTTGTTTAAAAACTTCAATGCTCTAATTATTATGTAATATTACATATTTATACATGTATATCTGTTGAATTATAGGGAATCACATTAGTTTGTCCACTCTTAACTTATTCCACACTTGCGATTCTTGATTTGAAGTTTAACTTACTTCCACCCTTTCGGTTCTTGATTTCAATCATGACTTCTGAATCATTATGAAGTTACAACTAAGTTAGCGAGCTTTCGAAATATATCTGTTTATATATATTTTAATTTAATGCTTAAATACTTCACTGATTATACTTTTAATGAGAAATTTTATTAAGTTATTGTGTTCGAAATCCTTGACGGTCATGCTTCCGTGAAGCACACTTTATTAACTTATACTGTCTATAAAAATAAAAAAAGAACTTAAGTATTGTACCTACTAATATTATAAGAAAGAAGATTTTTGTTAGTTATCGATAAACTCTGAACCTATTGATTTTAATCATTCTTTTACCATTGGAAAAGACAAATTATTCGGAAGTTTCATTATCTTAATACCCAAGGCAGTGTTAGTTATTATTAATGCAAAAAAAGTATTATCTAAATCCATCAACACATTTAAGTATAATGTTATGGTTAAGATACGAGAAAGAGAAATATAAATAATATTTTAATTCATAAAAGACAACCATACTACATAACATAAATATTAAGATCGAAACCAAAAATAATATCCAAACAAAAAATTACCTTAATAAGCATTTATTATTCAAATTACACGTCGATGAAGCACAATCAATTGGCCATTAAAATTCACAAAAATTCCAATGAAGTAATAGCACAAAAAATAATCTTAAAACGCGACCACAATCGTTCACGAACTAAAAAAGGTATAATTTAAGGTCTGACTTGTATTACGCGAATGTATAGAATGATCGACGCGGATCACCAACTGTTGGTTTAGCCCACCACTACTCGGACTAGTGATGTGCACTTCCGAATCACACGCCCGCGACAGGGCTACTAAACCTTTTGTCATAACAGACACAGTGACAGTAAGTTGTCATGGCATTTCACGCGTCAATGGTCTGAGCTATTCAACTCTGTTCGGTTGACTGATTCCGCTGTTAACAATCTATTAATTGCAGAATCTTGTACCGTGTCGCTTTCATTTTGCGCTAACCGTTATGTAATCTCACGGCAGACAAGAATAGATTTATATTCAATAACAAATCGTTGGAAATTGCAACCAATTATAAATACAGAGTTTTCCGTTATGGGTATTGTGGGCGGCTTTGAATTAATAAAAGCCCTAGCTAGAGAAACGGAGGACCACTCTCATGTAAGGCGATCGCGAGAACTATTCGGCATAATGGTCAAAAATCTTCCATAGTAATTTTTTATGTACTGCTCGTTCGCTCTAACTTTGCCGCTACTAAAGTCGATTTTTTAATTAGACGAAGTAAATTGACAGCAACTAATGTCACTTCTTCATACAATGTTGCTTATTTTCAATGACGAAGTGACATTAGCTACTGTCAATTTACTTCGTCTAATTAACAATTCGGGTATACGCCTCTACGCCAACGGCAAAGTTAGAGCGAACGGGTAGTAATAGTTATTTTAATGGGGATTAGTTTCACGTCAGAATCATTTCATATTCATACCAACTATTGTCCATAATATGAAACGCCTCAACAAAAGATGATTTAGAAAAGACAGGTGGAGTGTCTGTAAGACAGTTTTAAAGAAACAATAATAGTTTCATGCTTAAACTGCTTATAAGTTTGCAGCAAGATCTGTTTCCTAAAACGAATCGAATGTTGAAAACATGACAACGGATTTTACTCAACGTCAACCCAGTAAAGTTATTCTTTTGACAATTCAGTCTTTCATCTTAAAGAATATGGCACTCACTTTGAGATTTCGCTTTTAAATGAGCAAAACGTTTAACTAAAGGACCTATGCAACTGGTTTGCCGACTCAAGGTTGAAGACGCCTGCCTGTTTGCCTTGCTCGCAACTCACTTAGCGGTGACACGCTACGCTTTATTTCGTACAGTAGCATGTTTATTTCACAACACTATGAAAGATGAAAGCACTATTCTGAACTTTATTTGAAGTAGTTAGGTGTATTTATTTGTAAGAACATTTATGGAATTTTCACACTTTCTTTTTTAATATGAATAATATGTATCTTGTTTGCTTCTATTTCGTAGGAGTTGTTATGTTTGCATTCATTTCATAAGAATTTGTATCAGAAGTCATATTTTTTAAATCAAATATAAGAGATATAAATAAATGGTTTAAAAAACCCTAGAAAAATACGCTTTTATAATGCACGAAAAAACCAAAAATAAATAATGGATCGTTCAAGTTGACTCTATTTCTAGGCTGAAGTGTAAACTATGTGCTTTTTGTTATAATATTTTATTGCAAAAGCGTGGGGCGCTGGAACAGGAAAGACTTTCCTGGCGTAAGCTGCATGATGTCTTGTCAGGTTAAGGTGTTTTTAAACTATTAATTTACACTGTCACGCTTTTATGTATCTATTGCGACTTTTACTATTATTAATATCATTTACGCATTTTCAACACCCACTTTTGCCAGTTTTTCGTGACGCCCGCGTAATAGGAGCAAACCTATTACCGTTACGGATCTCTATTAGATAATTCATAGGTAGGTCCTTAAAGTTTCGGCATTCCGAGATATTTAGTACAATATGTAGTAATCATGTAATAAGAATACAAACGCATATATCGCCAAGCGGGTTTTTAACGATAAACAAAGATATCTCGTTCTCGAACAAGAACTCTACATTTTGCCACTGTTAGCGTCCCCTCATGTATCTACTTAATTGCCTGAAAGAAGAGGCGTTCCCTTTGGCAGCATAAACGTTATGCTCTTGTGCGACCTCATGCAGCTTTCGGCAGGATTTTTATTATATTAGGATTAGTATTAATAGGAATTTGCTTACAAAAAAGTCTTACTTGTTCTAGCGCCCCACGCTTTTACAATCAAATATTATAGGGGCCGTCCATTAATCGCGTGAGGTTCTTTTGGGCATTTTTTGGACCCCCCTCCCCCTTGGTGATATTTGGTGAGGTTTCAGATTACCCCTCCCCCCCTGGGCCGAATCACGTGTATTTTTAGTAACTACAAAGTTTTTTTTTTAAATTTTATACATAGAAGTCTCTATTGTTATTATCTATCCAAACTTCTAGCTAATCCGCGCAACTTGACAGATATGGTATTAATATTTTAATATATCTCCCGTTGCATTTACTCCCGTCGTGTTTCTATATGATATTCATAATTTTGGAGTTAATAAATAAGGTGTCAGTTTGTCAAGCTTAAAATCTTACGTTGGTTTGATCGCAGTTGGCTAAATAGTAGCGAAGTTATGAACAAAAGTACAATAATCAAGGTTGAATTTCCATACGATCATTATGCTTTTGGTCACGACTCTCGATATCCACGTGGACTGAGCTGCGTTTTTTTTTGTTACGGGGGAACGCGCACGCTCAAACCTACCCACTAAACCCCGCGGTGTCCCTCCTTTTTTACTAGATATTCTATCTATGTAACTTTCAATAGGTACATACGATGCTGAAGCTAAAATAGTTTTTTTTTGTATGTCTTTCGGTATCACGCCAAAATTATGGATAGTACCATTCTAAATAATAATGACATAATTTGGGATTATTATTGATCGGATTGATGCCGATATTCTGCGCGGTTCCTTTGGGAGACACGATGCAAAAACAAAATGTTTTTTGTGTGTTATGATCAACGCAAAGGTATTCCGATTTCAATTAATTTCTGATGTAAGAAAGGAATTAAGTCCTTTATGAATTATTCCATACAAGTTTTAATATTGTAGGCTTTTTTTTGTTCAGAAATTACAGTGATCTTAAATTCAGGGTTCTAAAGTTGCTGATAGAAATAAATACACGTGATATCTCACTACACCCCCCACCCCCCCTGGTGATGTTTCGTGATTTTTGTCAGACCCCCTCCCCCCCCTTTCGAGCCTCACGTGATTAATGGACGACCCCATAACAAAAAGCACATAGTTTACACTTCAGCCCAGAAATAGAGGCAACTTGAACGATCCATTATTTATTTTTGGTTTTTTCGTGCATTATAAAAGCGTATTTTTCTAGGGTTTTTTAAACCATTTATTTATTTTATACTTTTTAGTCACAACATTTATACCTTTATTAGCTGTTCCCTGCGGCTTCATCAGCGTAGAAGTCGTTATCGCATAAAATCAATACCCTCCGTTCGCGCAGTCAGTTAAAAAGTAGCCTATGTCCTTCCCTTAAACTCAAACTACTATATAATAACAAATTTCATCAAAATCGGTTCAGTGGTTTAGGCGTGAAAACGTAACAGACAGACAGACAGAGTTACTTTCGCATTTATAATATTAGTAAGGATTTCTGTATTACATGGTGTTTTGTCTGAGTTCGACTAATGTAAAAAGATTTCATTATTACTCTAATACATATAATTATATACATTTTATGCAGGTACCTATGTCAATATATACACTCAATATTAATTTCAATATATAACAGGTTTGTTATAACCTTAAACCCTAATCGTGGTCTAAGTTCATTACACGACTTTTCTAACAAATCCAAACACAGCTATGATACGATGTTCAATCATGAAGTTACAATATAGGTATTTAAACTTTCATGGTCACTGACATTAGTATTAAAGTTTGCGGGATATTTACCATGTATTGTTGTGAGTTTCCGATATTTCGGCGCTGTTACAAGCACCATGATCACGGAGGAACTGAAGTACTGGCGGTTGAAAGCGAAAGTCTCAGCACATATATCGATCTACCCTCCTTCGCAGTCGTTTATTACGCGTTGCACCACTACCACTGGTCTCACTTTCGATTTCACTAACTCGATTACGTTCACGACACACAATGCTCACAGTATCTACTCGTGGTTTTGTTTGGAACTGTTTTTGGTTATTTATACACAAACGGACCACTGGATGCCAGACGCTCGGCAACTGAAACCCATCCTCACGATTGAAATTCTTGAACTTTTTAATTTCAATAGCTTCTCTAACCATTCTCGGTATGTAGTGACGTTCAGTTGAGAGCATCTTAGGGTTATGTAACTCAATCCAGTGGTCTGTGCCGGACTCACACTTGTAACAGCGCCGAAATATCGGAAACTCACAACAATACATGGTAAATATCCCGCAAACTTTAATACTCATGAAGTTACAGTTCATATCTTACGACTCCATCATCAGATCAGTTTGACAGCACCATATTATTGTATTGTTTCAGAACTACAAACATCTGCCAATTTTCATGACTCTATGATCCTTGGAAGATGCTTAAATTAGTTACCTGAGATTCCATTGCATAGTTTTACAAGTCAATTAAAAAAAGGTTTGTTATAACCTTGAAACCTAAGCCTGGTCAAAGTTCATTACAAGACTTTTCTGACGAATATAAAACAGATATAATACGATATTCCATCACGAAGTTCCAGTGCATATCTTTCGGCCGCATCATCAGATCAGTTCGACAGTACCATATTATTGTATTGTCATCAGAACTACATACAACTGCCAATTTTCATGACGCTACGATCCTTGGAAGCTGGTTAAATTAGCTACCTTAGATTCCACTTTTTCCATCGAAGTTTCAGTGCCTATCTT
Organism: Miltochrista miniata; assembly: GCA_933228765.1. NCBI lineage: Eukaryota > Metazoa > Arthropoda > Insecta > Lepidoptera > Erebidae > Miltochrista > Miltochrista miniata. Next base: position 15,109,469 of record OW121769.1, read on the forward strand.
CCAGCTCCATCATCATATCAGTTTGACAGTACCATATTATAGTATTGTCATCAGAACTACATACAGCTGCCAATTTTCATGACCCTACGATCCTTGGAAGCTGGTTAAATTAACTACCATAGATTCCACTTGTTTTCTGTGCCTGTCTTCCGGCTCCATCATCATATCAGTTTGACAGTACCATATTATTGTATTGTCATCAGAACTACATATATCTGCCAATTTTCATGACGCTACGATCCTTGGAAGCTGGTCAAATTAGCTACCTTAGATTCCACTTTTTCCATCAAAGTTTCAGTGCCTATCTTCCGGCTCCATCATCATATCAGTTTGACAGCACCATATTATTGTATTGTCATCAGAACTACATACAGCTGCCAATTTTCATGACCCTACGATCCTTGGAAGCTGGTTAAATTAGCTACCTTAGATTCCACTGGTTTTCTGTGCCTATCTTCCGGCTCCATCATCATATCAGCTTGACAGTACCATATTATTGTATTGTCATCAGAACTACATACATCTGCCAATTTTCATGACGCTACGATCCTTGGAAGATGGTTAAATTAGTTTCCTTAGATTCCATTAAATTGTTAGTTACATACACGACGACCTAATAAAAGCGTATTAAAAAGTAATAGAGATTTTGCCAGACAAAGGGGACGACTGTATCTAAAGAAATTACAAAATTTGGCTGACTGCTGCGTGCCTTTAAAAATGGCTAGCTTCCAGGAAATTTTAAGTTAAAGAGAACTGTAGCGAGACTGTTCGAGTATTTCTATTTTGTGTGACTCTGAAGAAGATCGAGAGATGTTTCATTTCTTTTTACTTTACTACAAAATTCCAGCAACAAACCGAAAAGTTCCAGCGACAAACCGAAAGGTTCACAGTTCAGTCCATCTTTTTAAATTTCTATCAAGCACATTGTGTAGAGCTTAAGAGTCATCCGTCTAAATCTCAAATCTAAGAAGCTCAATGAACTGCTCTTTTTGTCCTGTATAGCTATTGTACGGTCACGATGATCGTGTTTATCACAAAGACATTGCAGTTTGCAGTAACTCGATATAGCGAGTCATTGCAGAGTATTCATGTCCAAAATATATTGGTCAAAGACTGGATAAGTTCCAAATTGGCCAATAGGCTAGGGATTTACCACTATCTATGCGTTTACAACAGAATAAATGTTCTTACAACAGAACTTTAATCTTACGATTGGCATAGAACCTTGACCACAAAGACTGGCTCATGTTATATGGTTAGACTGGTTGTAGGTATAGATTGCAGGCTTTTAAGCGTTTCACGAGCCGCATAGTCGTGATACTTAGTGTGTAAATGGTGACCTATCTAAGGAGAATGACCGCGGCATTGTTTGAGCAAAGAGATCGGTTGATCTCTTGGTTCAATGACGTCATCGGCTTGTACGCGATGACTGGGCTGGTGTAGAGCAAGAAAACTTGTAACACCTTGAAAAGGATCTATTAAGATTACTTGAAGTGTTATCGATTATATAATGACCTATAATATCGATAACACTTAATGTTAGGACAGATATGAATGGGAAAGTGTGTCCAGGAAAATACTAGTCGAGGGAATGAGTAGGTACCTATTATGGATGAAGATATTTTGTAGATGTTTATAAAACTAACATTACACTTTAGCTGCTATTGGTTGGAAGTTCGATTATTGCTGACAATTTTTAAATTCAGCTTTGAGAATACACGTTGCAAAAGTTTAACAATACGGTGTTGAATTTCGTCATGTTCATACAGAAATTACGGTTTACTTTATGAATAATGCGGTATACATATGTCAGGCTGTGGTTCTGGTGAAGTAATATGATGGGTCAGCTGTAACTTTAAAAAGAAATCAAGTCTATAGAGGTGGCGCAATATATTTCCGAGGGTTTACCAGGTTCCTTGAGCTTACACAGTCGCAAGAGAATGACGGTTCGTGTCTAACATTGCGTTGACTCCGGTGGTATTTCACCCGCTGAGCTCGCGGTGCAAGACTAGCAAGAGTTCTAAGCACAAAAATATCTATATCATCCTCATTGGTCAAAACTATGTAATGGTAATGAGAATGACAAATTAAACTTTACTTATGACCACTTACACAATGACATGTGTAAGTGACATATGACATGTTATTTATATTTATGCCATAAAGTCCTTGGAAAATATGGTTTTACTAAGAAAAATCATTACGTCGACCAGAACTCGCCATTATTATAACAAAACTTGCCTTATCCTCATAATTACCATATCGGGATTGGATTTCGGCCTCTCAGTTAAGCGGATTTCAAAAGCTTTCGGAAACATGAAAGAAGTCGTAAAAATCGTAGTCGTAAAATATATATACGAGCTCTTTATATTTCATTATTTCACGCGGTTTCACTCGCGTAGTTTCCGTTCCCGTGGGAATACGGGAAGAAATATAGCCTATGTTGCTCAGGGAAAACGTAGCATTCTAATGGTGAAAGAACTATCGAAATTTGTTCAGTATTTGAGTACTTACAAAAATCACAAATCTATCCTCTTTAGGTATTAGTATAGCATATTTAGGTAGAAGATGTCACAAGAACTAAGGCCCTTCAACTGACCTTTTTTTATTTTTTTTACCACAAAAGTGGTCTCGGGCAGGTCGTTTACGAAGATAAAACCTGTATGGATGTAACATATTTACCCTTTTGGGTCTTGTATTCTGAGAAATTTGCCAGGAACAAGTGTATTTCGAAAGATCTTAAAATGACATGCACTTCCGGTGCTTTGTGTATTTAACCCGGGAATCCCGGTCGAGACTTAGTTGCAAGAACATAGAGATTTTTATTTTCGGACCCTTTTTTTCTCGAAAATTACGCGAACCGCTGAACATGACATTTGAACCAGTTAAAGTTTATAAGATGAATATTGAATAATACTGACTTAAACTTTGGTCTAATGCCAAATGTTCAAGTTATTGAAAAAGATTCATTCTGGGGCATATTAGTGACGTGAAAATCCAGTTCCAAAAATGATAAGTCATTTTCAGGGTTCCGTACCCAAAGGATAAAAACGGGAGCCATTCATGAGACTCCGCCGTCCGTCGGTCAGCCTGTCTGTCTGACTGTCTGTCTGTCCGTCCGTCACAAGGCTGTCTCTCATGAATAGAGAGCTGAAACTATACTGTTGCTGCTATAAATAACAACAAATACTAAAATTAGAAAAATAATAATATTTAAGGGGGGGGGGGCTCCCACACAAAAAACGCAAAATTATGCTGTCATTGGTAAGGAACCCTCCATGCACGAGTTGACTCGCACTTCGCCGGTTTTTATATCATAACAATAATAATGAGTGACTGAACAAATTGAGATACCTAAGTGCTTTACAAATGGGTTTTATTGAGGGAAAATAGTTATCAAACCCATAAGCGATATTTCTGGGGTATTATTTTAAAGAAAATCGTGATAACGCTTAAACGTGAGAATTTCAGCAGTTTCACAATTTATAGATTACAAGAATCTTTTCTTTTTATTATTTACCATAGATATTACAGAATCTACACTATCGATAGTCTGGAGTGGTGTTATGTCGGTAGTACCTATAGTGTCGGGTTCCTGGAGTTGTCCTTCCGAGGGCATACCTGGGACGGTCGGCCGTAGGCTGATGGAAGGCCACCGTATGGTTTTGTCTATAAGAGTCCGAAATAACACCTATGAGGATTTCCACGCGTGAAAAATGAAACAGAATTTACTCTAAGATTTATTTTTGAAAAGCAATTAGTATGCTAACTGATCATAATTTTTTTGGCCCAAGACTGTATAACATAAGGTGGAAAATTTTGTTGGTTCCGAGTAGGTTTCGGTGGCCGGTGGTTAAGGCGTCTGCACGGTTTGCCAGACGCAGGTTCGAATTCTGCTCAAAACCAATTCTTTTTCCATATTTAAAATTTTAGAATTTACTTCTTTCGAGCGCACGCCGTCATCTATTGACCTTTTTCTACAGAAAACGACTTGCCCAGTAAAAAACATAATGATTCATAGTAAGACGGTAGTATTTCGTTAATAGTAGTGTAATATTGTGGACGATGCCCTCTAATCAGTCATGTCAAATTATATACTACGAAGTAGGTCGTTGTGTTTGACATATTTCTTTACAAATTGTACTGCAATACCGTAAGGAAAGTTTGTATTAAATAATGATAGTAGATGTAGGATAAGTGGATAACCCACATATGACTTACATAGGTATTCCTATTACTTATTATATTATCTATACTAATATTATAAAGAGGATTTTATTGTTTGCTTGCATCGAATAGGCTCCGAAACTACTGGACCGATTTGAAAAATTCATTTACTGTTGGAATCTACACTTTTTGCGGTGAACATAGGCTATATTTTATTCCCGTATTCCCACGGGAACGGGAATTACGCGGGTGAAACCGCGTAACGTAAGCTAGTGTATTATATAAGACTGCTTGCCGTCAGCTTCGCCCGCGTGACATTTTGTTACCGTTTCTGCCTCTCATGGAAACTTATTCCCGGGAATAAAAGTAGGTAGTCTATGTGTTATTCCAGACTATAGTATATCTCTGTACTATGTCTACTTTTTTTTTTTATACTACTTGGGTGGCAGACAAGCTTACGGCCCACCGGAAGGTTGGTAACCGTAGCCTATAGACGTTTGCAACACCAGAGACGCTACACACGCGCTGCCGACCCGGGCGCAGGTTGTGACGACCCACAGTTGAAATTTTTCAATCCGCCCGTAAGGCCTTCAACTTGGCTTAACGACTGTCATTTTACTGACAACCGGGACCAACGGCTTAACGTGCCTTCCGAAGCACGGAAACGCTCGTAAATAAATGTCACAAAGTGGTCCACGTGGTGGTCACCCATCCATATCCGGCCATAGTAAATGTTGCTTACTGCAGTGATCGTTTACAGAACACTGAGTCCGCGGGGCCACGAGTGGCTTAATCTATTTATGTATTTGTGAAGCTCATAGCGCTGCTTATTTAGTGTTCTGTAAACTGTGAACGATCACTGTGTTAACACTATAGCTGCTGGTCTTGAGAAGGTTAACCTATTCGAGGGATTTCCAATTACAAGCATTAGCGTTGGTTCCGGTTGTCCAGTAGCCAATTGGCTTATTGGCGGTTGCTTGAAAATTTTACGTGGGACGATATACAAACGGTGAAATGTAAAGATTACAGTATGACTTCTGCTTACCATTTCGGGGATAAACATACATACATACATATGGTCACGCCTTTATCCCCGAAGGGGTAGGCAGAGGCATATTATATGCCCACATTTCACCTTTTTTGTATAATTTGTCCCATGTAATAGGTGGTGAGCCGTATTGCCGTGTTTAAATGGACAGGCGCAGGTTGTGACTGCCTGCTGTTGAAATAAAGTTTTCAACTTGACTTAACGACTGCCATTTTACTGGCAACCGGGACCAACGGCTTAACGTGCCTTCCGAAGCACGGAAACGCTCAAATAAATGTCACAAAGTGATCACATGGATGGTCACCCATCCATGGACCGGCCGTAGTGAAAGTTGCTTACTGCAGTGATCGTTTACAGAACACTGAGTCCGCGGGGCCACGAGCGCTTCGGGGATAAAGGCATGACAATATGTATGATAATACACAGGCCACGTGTAAAACAAAACGCGTCTCTACGTAGGTCTTTAATTTTGACCACATGATCAAAATTAAAGATGGACTGGACTCCCATAATAAAATTTGATAACATGACAAATGTTGTCATACAATTTATGTGTACGACATAAAAGTATGCAAGGTTACTGCTAACGCGACTTAAGTAGTAGATTTAAGTGGTGATGTTTGTATAGTCTAATATTTGTTTAACAACTTAGTAACTAAGCTACTAGGGACAGAAGGTTATGTCAGTTGTCCAGAAAAGGTGGTAGTGCTAATGGGACACTATGACTTGGGTTACAGTTCAAATCTAAAATAATTCTTGCAGATGATCAGTTCAAATGGGTCAGTACGGAAAAGTCAGAAACTATGAGAGATAGCGATATCTGTTCTTAGGAACCTTGGCTTCGATTTTAGATTTAATAATAATGTCATTCAAACTTTTTTTTAAAATCTAAAATGGAAGCCATGGTTCTTAAGAACAGATGTCGCTATCACTCATAGTTTCTGACTTCTTCCTACTGACCCATTTGGATTGATCATCTACATTAATATTATTAAGAGGAAATATTTGACTGTTTGTTTGTACGCATCGAATAGGCTCCGAAACTACTGGACCGATTTGAAAAATTCTTTCACTGTTGGGAAGCTACACTCTTTCCGGTGAACATAGGCTATATTTTATCCCCGTATTCCCACGGGAACGGGTGAAACCGCGTGACGTCCGCTAGTCCTGTATAATAAGAAGGTCGGAGGGAGTGACTAGATGCGGAAGGCGCAGGACCGCAGCAGTGGACTGAATATAATTTAGCTGAGATTCATTATTCCTATTTTGAAAGCGATCAGTTAACGTTTAACAGTAAATTACTCTTGACGGATTTTTTTTTTGTAAGTTTTTTCTCAATCAAATCATTCTACCACATCACAGTAAACTGCTGCATATAGTCTTCTTCAAATTTCCTTTTGAGAGAGTGATTGCTTTAACGTGGTAGCCTGACGGGTTGGTAGGGTACCTACAGGGTTTTGTTTCGAGTTTTCGTTCTTTTTGCTATAATCTCGTCCACTAGCAGTTACCTGCTTAGACTGGCGCACAGTGTTTTATAATCGCTCAGTAGCGGTCACTCTTTTTTTATGGCCAATAACGATAGATATAAACGTAGTACATCATAATATGACACACCAAAAATTGAAAAAAAATAAGTTTTGAAATTATGAAGCTTTTCTTAAAAGGTCATTGAACTTTGACAAAAACATTTTTACAGATTATGCTCGAAATAATCAAAATTTATGGTGGTTAAAATTAGCAATGAATGGAGGAATATATTCGTAATGATGTGTAGAAATTACAAGTCTGCACCTGCCCTAGCATACGAAATAAAAATTCATTTTCAAATTTTAGAAAAATAAATATAAAAACTTTTCTAGTGAACGGTCGCATTTTTTTTCACTATCTAACTAATGTCCAGTTATGTAGCTTCCTACTCATAAATTTTTATTTTTTTTCAATGCAGGACAGCTGAGATAAGACTTTTCTAAGTTTTTTATAATTTTCTATGGAAATAGGGTTGTCACAAAAAATTTTGATGTCTGAAATTTATAATATTTAGAATGATGATACAATTGAGATATAATTAAAATGAAATTAAATTTAGGCTTGAAAGTTTTGGAATGGGTTAGTGATATTGTAGGTAACAATTAATATAAAAAGTGTACTTGTTTATTTAAGCGAGATTTTTAAAATTATATCTTTTTTTTCATAGGAATTCCTTAACGGCCGCATTTTTTAAAAATGTTTTTTGTTAATTGCTCTGATGAGTACTACCACAAAAAAAATTACGCGCTACAAGCACAGGACAGCTGCGATATTCAGTTTTTAAGATTTGAGTTAGTGTTGTATCTCAAGTCAATGGTATTGTTCAGTTGTGGTCTTTATATTTTTATGTGTTAGGAATCAAAAAGAAATCCAAATTTATTCATTGATATTACACTTATCTTCTTGCGATATGGCAAACTGAACTATACCATAGAAATGAGTGACAACCCTTACCCCTCAAAACTTTAAAATTGAATTTCAGAGCTATCCTGGGCTTGTAGCGTCTAATTTTTTTTTTTGGTAGTAGTACTATCCACAATTAACAATTCGGCATCTAAAAAAAATGCAGCCGTCAAGGGATGCTCCTAGAAAAAAATAAATAAAATAATAAATACAAAAAAAAATATTTTCGCTAAAATAGACAACATTCGTTCATTTTTTTTATAAAAATTCTCTCTAAAATAGTTACTACTTAGTTTCTAATTGAAATTTAGGATTGTTATTATTATTTCAGTTAAATGTAGTTTACTCTTCATATACGTAAACATATAATTAATAAAAAAACAGGCTGTTTTGATTCATAATCATAACACATAAAAAATTTAAGGACCACAACTGAACTATACCATAGATTTGAGTGACAACCCTAACTCCAAACTTTAGAGCTGAATATCCCAGCTGTCCTGGGCTTGTAGCGTCTAATTTTTTTGTGGTAATAGTACTGTTCACAGTTATCAATTCGGCATCTAAAAAAAATGCGACCGTCAAGGGATGCCCCTAGAAAAAAATAAATAAAATATTTACAAAAAAAAATATTCTCGCTAAACTAGACAACATTCGTTCATTTTTTTTTTATAAATCGATGCCAAGACTATAACTTAATCATGGAAAAATAAAACAACGAAAATAATACGAATAACAAAGGAGATGAAGGGTTTCTATGGTTTCTATGGACTTTTCTCGATTTCTTAAATTTTTCTAAAACTATGGGTGATAAACATTTTGGAGTTTAACTATCTGCTTAGTTTGGCTATTATCCATCATAAAACATAAAAAGAAGAGAGTGACCGCTACTGAGCGATTATAAGACACTGTGTGGCGTAGGCGCTGAAGTCCGCGTTTATTAAAAACTAGAGAAACCCAAAACTATAACCGCTTATACTCTCAAAGAACATTTTGTTCTAAATGACTAGATTAGAGTATTATTTTCTATCACAAGTTTGCCTCTCATCTGTGGCTCATAATAACTCTCTTCAATTTTCATCTAAACCTCTTCAGCAAGAGTTAAGACAGATAAAGTTTTGGTATTCTTTTAGTCAAATTTTCAATATTCCAATAGTACAGCAACATACAAAGAAGAGAATGTAAATCTAGAGGGCTATACTTTATCGCATTGGTAATGACAAATTGAGAAGAAATTATTTACTTTTTTATGTCATGACAACTTTCTCTGTGTAGTATTAACAGCATTATAGTCAGAGGTCAGTGATATGTGACACATAGGGCTGTCCATGACAAATATCGATACTTCATCCGTAATTCGATATTAAAAAACACTCGATGGCGGAGTTTGGTTAGCTGTCTAAGTGTCTACTAACGGTACCAAGTCTTTAATGCAATTCAACGTATGCTTAAGGAACCATATATATATAAGTAACAAGCTATAAAATACTAGTAGTTGCATCCAAGGTTAAAGGCCTTATAACATTTCTACCATAAAATGAATGTGATTGTAGACCAAACACGGATATTTGCAACTTGGCGAACGAAATGAATTCAAACAAACCCTTTAAGCCAGGCGTGCTATTGTTACCACTTATTGTATTATATTAGCCGTTTTTATTTTACTACAGGTATACCTGAAGTAGGAAAGTACACAACGGAACTCCTTAACAGCAAAGAGTACAATTACATAGCTTTTACATTACTTGTATTTTTGAGAATACACTGCCACTCGTGTAAAGACATTCTCGAGAGACAACCCTGACAGTATTGTGTGCGAAGATCAGTTCCGTTATTCTACTATAATTGAATGGTGTATTGTCACTGGCAGGATTATGTTGTAACTGCACCCCGGTAAATTGCATTTGTCTGTTACGATGTGCATAACGGAGCTTTCCGGGACGTACAAGCTTTTTACGAGGCTTGAACTGTAAACCGAAAACATGCTGAAGACAAGCGTTTGTCCCGCTAGCATAGTTTTGTGTAACATTCACTGTGTGCAAGCATCGGACAGCACGCTTAGTCCTCAGCTCAGATGGGCAACCGCTTGTGGAATTCCTATTTGCTTTGAAAGGTATACAGAGCTGTTAATCAAGGCTGTCAGTAACGTAGTTGTCTTTAAGTTGAAGGAGTCTTATTGGGCCGCTTGACAAACCTCAACAGCATAAAGTTACAACTTGCCCCTGTCAACATGGCAATAGGTTTACCACCAGTTATGTCGGTCAAAAATAGTAATGGGTGATATAATGTAGACGTTTCCTGTGCCCCTTTAGAACCAGGCGTGATTGTATACATGTACATAACTAATTCTTAAGGAATTATCATGTTAAGTTGGTATCTTGGCACGCGACGCAGAAGACAGGGTTACTTTGTTTATCAGATACACAATTCTTGAAATCTTGAACCTTATTTATCAATCTAACCAGCCAGATAGGAAAGCTAGACTAATCTAGAGAAACAGCCTTGATCGAGTGAGAGCAACAGTGTGTCAATAAACGGTATTACGATTGTTTCTGATCGCTTGGGGCAATATCAATAATTAGAAATCTATATATATAAAATTCAATGCCACTTTTCGTTGTAATTTTATAACTCAAGAACGGGGTCACCTATCCAAACCAAATGTTTAGGCTTTGTTCAGACTATTTAGTAGATGGTTTATGTAAAGTTTGCACAAAATAGGTCGAGCAGTTCTTCATTTATCACGCAAACGAAGTTGCGCGGGTCAGCTAGTAGTGCATATATTTATGTATACTGTTTGATTTCTATTGTGAAACTAACAAAGATAATATAATAGTATTACATACAGATAGACAATTTCCTGCCCTCTGCACTGAGCACACTTCTCCACCCCCGCCACAGCTGTCATATAGTTGGAGGGTTGAGGGAACGTTTGCTGAATCTTCGTGGTCACACACATTCAAACACTGTACAAATCTATCGTGTTTTAGTGTTGGTGACAGAATTATTAAAAACGAATCATCTGATGTGTTGGGATTTATAACTTTCCACCTCTTATGGTCATTTCTGCCTCACGGCGGGCGAACGGACCGAACCAGGTGTTTAGGAAGGGAAAGCCTCACAGCAATTCGATATGTGGGAACTGCACTCTGCGAATGGGCCAATTGCGTAGAGAAGGAATACTCGAAACAATGCCCTACCAACCCGTTAGGTGAACTTGGTAAAGTATAATAAAAAATATCTCGCATTTGGATTGAGTCATGATCATTGGGGAAGTCTTTATGCCCAGTAGAATAGATCAATCGATTGAGATGGTGAATGAACTTTAGCAATAGATTTGTACTGATCTAAGAGAGTATTCATTGAGGAAAAACATAAAGAACCTGAGATTTCTCGGGGAGGGATATACGCTTGCTAAAGGAGTTTCAATCCTTTTGGTGATGTATAGCTTTAGTCGAATCCTTCCAAGTAGGTAAAGGTTTATTCAGTGTGAATTGACTTGAGTTGAAGATCTTTAGACAATTACAACAGTAACTCGTAGATTTTAACAAAGATAAAAAGAATAATGATACAAGATTCTCACGACTTGCTGGTGGTAATTGTAACATATGTGGCCTATATTCAAGGAAGCGCGATATGTAAGTAAATATTAATAAGATTAGAAGATTAACACATTGTCAGCATTGTAACCGGGAATCACAGAGCAACTACTAGTAGAAGTGGAGTAGACATAGCATGTTTGCTCTATACATAACGGGTGTTTTTTTTAGAGGTATAGAACTTTAAGTTGGCATAACTGTTTTAACTGGCGGTATTTTTGTCAGCTGAAAAGTGATTTATGTTAAGTTTGGTTTGGCATTTCAACATGAATAGATTGACGCCTGAACAATGCTTCCAAATTGTGCAAATTTATTTTGAAAATCATGGTTCTGTCCGAAATACGTATCGCGATTTTCATAAGCGAATTTTGTTTAGCGGTGCAGCTCACTTTTGGTTGAATGGATACGTCAATAAACAAAACTGCCATATTTGGGGTGATGATAATCCTCAAGTGTATGTTGATACACCGTTTTACATCCAGAAAAACTGAATGTGTGGTGTGTTTTATGGGCTGGTGGAATAATTCGTCCGTACTTCTTTAGAAACGATGCTGACCAGAACGTTACAGTCAATCGTGACTGCTATAGAGCTATGATTACTGACTTTTTCGTTCATCAATTGAACAACCATGATGTGCAGGAGTAGTGGTTGCAGCAAGACGGCGCAACATGTCACATAGCTCGTGCCACAATTGATTTATTGAAGGAAACGTTTGGTTACCGCATAGTTTCACGTTTTGGACCCGTAGGTTGGCCTCCAGGGTCGTGCGATTTTACGCCACTTGACTATTTTCTGTGGAGATATGTGAAGTCGCTCGTCTACGCCGATAAGCCCGAAACGATTGACTACTTGGAGGACAACATTCGGCGCGTTATTGCCGATATACGGCCACAAATGTTGGGAAAGTCATCGAAAATTGGACCTCTAGATTAGACTACGTCCGAGCCAGCCGTGGCGGTTATATGCCAGAAATCATATTTAAACTATAATGCCAGAAGATTTTCTTTCGAATAAAGTCATTTTCATATCAATAAAAACAATCTCCTTCGTTTTATTCCATTTCAAAGTTCTATACCTCTAAAAAAAACAACCTTTATATGTCTGTCATCATGTTGCGGGGGGTGGGGGGTCGTATTCTTATACATCACAGTAAAAGGAATCAGCTGTCACTACGGAAGTTACACAAAACCATTATATATAAGACAATACACTCATAATTTCAGACAATCATTTATATTTTCTTACATATGTGTGTGTAAGCGTACTCTCTTTTGCGTACGCACTTTGACAGAGGGGAAACTCTCAGATGGCGCCTCCTCTCCCAGTAAACGTCATAAACCGTGTTACTCTTTGTATAGATAGACTATTGCAAAAGCAATCAGCTGTTACTAAGGACTTACACATAATTTCAGACATACAAATATTTCTTTTACTATTTGGAGTACTCTTTGACAGAGGGGAAAGTCTCAGTATGGCAACCTCCCCTCCCAGTCAATGTACGACATAGATCGTGTTGCTCTATGTATACAACATTACAAAAGCGATCAGCTGTTACTACGGAACTTACACATAATTTCAGACACACAAATATTTCTTTTACTACACTCGAGAGCAATGAATCCGGGTCACTTAAAGAATGTTAAAAATCTCGGAAACTAAAAATGATAGGTTAATGCAATAAATTGTATTTAATAGACAATGTAATACTCCTTAAATGAAAGTAAAAAAAATATGAGTCACCATACATTTTATTAACACAAAATTACATAAAGAAAAAACTGCTGATCTCTCCTTAAAACAAAAATAGGAAACATGAAATTTTTGAACTTTATTACGATTTTCTTGAATTTTAATACTTCGTATTGCCTCCTCGTGCTTCCATTACTGCGTTTACGCGGTTTGGCATGTTGTACACCAAGTTCCTTATACGATTTTGGGGAATATTCTCCCATTCCTCTGTGAGAGCAATTTTGAGCTCACGAAGCGTGATTGGGGGAGGGTTTCGTTGTTTTACGCATCTGCCTAGCTCGTCCCAAGCATGCTCGATCGGGTTGATATCCGGGCTGCGCGCTGGCCACTCCATACGAGTAATGTTCATCTCTTGAAGGTAGTCATTCACAATCCTACCTGTATGAGGTCGGGCATTGTCATGCATAAATATAGCATCCTCACCTAAATTGACCATAAATGGACCAACGTGATCATTGAGGATTTCTTCCACATATCTTACGCTAGTTAAAGAGCCGTTTTCTATGATCACCAGCTCTGTGCGACTTTCAGAAGAAATTCCGGCCCACACAAGTACAGACCCACCACCGTAGGCTACTTTTTCTTCGATGCATGCTTTTGCTTGAATCTTTCCCCTGGTCTTCGATACACTCTGTGTCTTCCATCGTGCTTGTAGAGCATAAATTTTGATTCGTCGGAGAACATAACTTTTGACCAATCTTCAATACTCCAATTTACGTGGCTCTGGGCATACCTTAGTCTCGAAATACGATGCCCACGCTCCAGTTTAGGGCCGTTTGCAGGTCTAAGGGGTTTTAAGTTAGATTCAGCAAGCCGACGTCTTACTGTCCATGCACTTGGGTTACTTCCTCCGAGGCGTCGAAACTGATTGGTGAGTTCAGTTCCTGTGAGAAAGCGATTTCGAAGCATGGTGTTCACCAAGTATCGGTCTTCTCGTGCTGTGGTACACCTGGTTCTGCCCGTTCCTGGTCTGCGTAGGTTAGAACCAGTTTCTTCGTAACGTCGGAGAACTCTTTGTACTGTTGACAGCGACACACCGACAGTCCTGGCTGTATCGCGCTGACTCCGGCCGGTTTCCAGCATTGTAAGTATTCTGGTGCATTCTTCAGGCGTAAGCGACATAATTTCAGCTTGATTAATGAATATAGAGCACTATCAACATGGTTTATGTACCCACATAAATGACAGCATTTACATTACATTAGATTACAAACAAAAGCAACACCAAATGCTGTAATTTCGTAGTTCCATCTTCGAAAGTGGCCCTTTTTCAAATTTGATTTTTTTATGATATAACTTTACAATAACTAAGAAGTTTTAATACCTTCATTTAAGGAGTATTACATTGTCTATTAAATACAATTTATTGCATTAACCTAGCATTTTTAGTTTCCGAGATTTTTAGGATTCTTTAAGTGACCCGGATTCATTGCTCTCGAGTGTATTTGGAGTACGCTTTGACAAAGGGGAAAGTCTCAGTATGATGTCTCCCCTCCCGATACTAGTGTTGTGCTCTATGCCGGGAACTCATAGCTCTTTGTTCATTCTGCACTGTATACCTTTACGATCAAATATTGTTTAGCAAATGGGGTAGAAGATAACTGTGCTTGCTGTTACTGGGTAGTATTCAAATGACAAAACATTAGAAAGTATGGTATATTTTGTTCGTAAAAGAGTTCTCATTGTCGTCTTTAATTTATTCAACACCGTAAGTAATGTTTGGCAGTGTTATTTCTGTGTCAATATGTTTTACCAGGTCATAACTTTGGGAACTTTTTTAATGGTAACAAAAATGAGATATTTTTTAGTAAACAACTGTATAATAAACATAATACAGCAGTTCCCGGCTCAAGCAGGTGATTATTCAAAAATTATATAAATGCAGTTTTATTACTTTTGAAAATAAAGGACTTGGAAATTAAGGGTACCATACCTCCAACTACCGTCTTTTAATTCCATCCTGTATAGTGAATGGGGAATAGTAGAAGCAGTTTGTATCTTTTCATATTTCACCAAACTTATTGACCTGACATGCAGACAAACAATTGAACGGTAAAAATACTGTTAAAAATATGCCTTAGAACCATGTCATTGTGTTTTGCGGTAAACATCAAATGGTTTATTATTTGTGCGACCTAGATTATTCATTAGCACTTATTGAAAAGGATTCAAGTGCTCGAAAAGCCTCAAAAATATGATGATTCATACCCTCGCGTCTTGTGCCCCTGTTAACACTCTTATTACGTCCAAAGTTACTTTGGGACCCAGAAGCTTCAAAGGCTTAGGGCATTTATGGTTGCTAAGGCAGTTCTTTTACCATCGACTTATGCCTGGCAACACAATACCACCGAGCAGACTCCTACTATCTTTACTAGGTCATCTGTCTACCCATGACGGCAGCGTGACGAGAGGAGTTCACGCACGCCCCTACTTAGAAGCGGGATCACACCCGAAACCCCCCAACGACGCGGAATAGCACCCGAACCACCCCCTGGGCGAGGCCGCAGTGGTGGCCGTGGGTCTGTTGGGAGTCCTGGGACATCCTTCCGAGGGCTTACCCGGGGCTCAAAACCATAGGCAGTTAGGCGTTACGTGAGGTTTTTTAGTCGGTAGGAGTCCGGCATAGCATCCATGATGGATTTTCCCTCACATAAAAGGTCATCTGTCTACCTTGCAAAAGGTCTACCAAATGAGAGAACCTTTCGAGGGCATCGGCAGTTCGTTTTCCAGTTTTCCCAAACGCCTAAACCAAAGTTGGATGGTTTGCTCTAGAATTCTAGATATGGATAATAGTCAACAACTTCGACTGTTAGTTCGTAATTAGTGTGAGTATGTTATGCATGTTCATCTTTGTCTATGTTCATTTTTATCTCAATATATTCGGATGCTTTCTGAGGTCATCCAGTATGCTGAGTTCTTTCCGGATCTTAGTCAGTAGACCTCTTCGACAGTTGGGAAAATAAGATTGAGCAGGATTTTTTCGATATTTCGTGAGCGACTGCAGTATCCTAACCCCGTCAGAGCGTTTGCGCAAGAAACTGGCCCATTAATAAGCAGGAGCACCATTTGCACGTGAGGTTGGAAGATTTTGGCAGAGTCCTACTTGAAACATACTTTTGAACACACACAAACAATAATATAACATAATTATAGTTAAATGTCATCTGGCCGCTTTGCGCATTCAATGTTATTATTTTGCATAATTCTGCACACAATAGGTTTGTACTAGCGATTTTATATTTAACAGAAAAACAATGGAAGCCCGGTACTTGCTTACTTTATATATTATCTGGTATAACGAAAACCCAAACACTACTCAATATCAATGAATTAAATCAATTGTAATTTGTTGTTTAATTAAGGAATATGTGAGCTGTAAGTATCCCCAAAATATAATAATAAAATAAATCAGCTTACGGCAGTGAGTGACTGGATACGAAAGGCAGATGCACATGCAAGATCGTGTAATGTGGTGAAATTAATGTCCAACAAGGACTGCCATAGGCTACTTATATGTAGCTCCAAAATTACCTAAAAAACTCTGAACCTTTTCAGGTTTTTGGTTAGAAACATACATACATATTAGTCACATTTCACCATTTTAGCCCCTCTCTATAAAATAGAGTGCAGAGGGGCTTATGTCGAGACTTTGTCTGTAGTCTGTGACTCTTTCGCATTAAACTACGTCACTAGGTCACGTGGATCATCTGTTCAATATTGAAATTAAACAAAAATGACAACGTCAATCGGATTGAACTTTCACAATAAACGTGTCAGAGAAGGGCAGTCGGGTGAGAAAGATCTCACGGCTTCTTGTTTATTATTAGGAAGTAGCCCGAATTGCCTTGTTGTAACGGACAGGAGCAGGTCGTGGCTAACCTGATGTTAACATTATTCAAGCCGCCCATAGAGTTCCTTATCCTTTAAAAAAAGGAGGAGGTTCTCAATTCGTCTGTATGTTTTTATGATGTCATACCCGACTCTTACTGGCTTCAACTTGGTTTAACAATTATCACGTCACTGACTGCTCGAAGCACAAAAAGGTTTGTAAATGAAAATAGCACAAACCGGTCACCCTCATTCAACTGACCACAGCGAAAGATGTTTAACGCAGTGACCATAAAATAGATCCTCAATCTTTTGCCAGCTACCCAAACCTGTTAATTTTAGTGACACTTTTTATAATGACAAGTTCCACCGACATTGATTTGCGCTCACAAAAATTACGCAATTTTGCATCCATTTGCATTTTTAAGTCTTTGCCACTGACTTTCAAGTTGTGGTTTCTCAAATCAACTGTGAATTTCGGGGTATATTTTTTTGTGTGACATGCAATACATCGTTGGACCCATGTGTCTAACTTATTAAGAAATTGCATACGTTCAAAGCTTGCTGGATTTATTTATGGTAAGATGTGAAAAAGATGTGTATCATTTTTGCCTGTCATCCTACGGTGCTGTCGGATTTCCAAGAAGTTTTGAATGTAATAGGCACTTTATGTGGAAATTAGTTATTCTTTTAAAATGAGGAATGAGCGTAGATTGAGGAAGGAAATTGATATTAATTGCGTCATCCTGTTTGACTATCAAAAATTATGCTGAGTATGTCGAAATGTCATGCGTTGCATTAGTTATGCACGATAGGAACTCTCGTACAAACAGCAAAATATTTACATTACGGAAGGCACGGATTTTGCTTTTCTCTTTGTTATGATCCTGGAAAATATGCTGTAAAAAACACACATACAAAAATCTTATCATACATTCTAATTAAGAACTTTTTTTTGAAGTGAATTGAAAAGGAGGTTGTCATTATTATTACAAAATTATTTATATTCGTCTATCTATGCCAAAACGCTCATAAAGTCGTTATTTAAAAGTGTAATCATGTTTTTTTTAATGTTATCGCACAATAGAAACGTAACACAGCATCAGCAGCTTCGTGTTGTTTGTAGTAATTAAACGTAATTAACGAGAAACAGCATCATTGTTTTGCGTAATACTTGAAGCTGATAATTTATAAAAAAAAATGTACATAAAACACAAGTCATTAAACAAAATAACTGTACAAGTATCGCGTGCTCCTTCACTGTTGGCAGAATTAGTGAAATGAATATAACATACCTTTATTGTCGCCGTGTAAAGTCTTCACGGAGGGAGCAAGCCCGAAGGGGGCTTTTGGGATGATGGCAGCACCCTTATTTTTTTCAAAGAGCGCTTTACGCTCCCTCAACGTCATTTCGGCGGGATCCTTCGCCTTAGGGCTGCCAGCTTCAAACATAGCTGCTTTCGACAACACAGAACTTCTATCGACATTTCCGTTTATTTTTGGAGCTAATCTTTTTACTAGCGGCGATGCTTTCTCTGGCGCCGGTTTGTCGTCCGCCGGCTCCGGTTTTGTTTGTTTACAATCGTCAATTATGTCATTGTTTTCATCGTGTTGCACTGCGTTCTCTTTGTTGTCTTTATCACTTTCACAATCATCTTCAGTAATATGCTTCTGTGGCGGCGTAGGTGCTTTGTATTTCTTGATAGACGGTTTCTTCGATATAGTTGGATTAACCACCGACTGGGCCACCATAGTCGCCATGTTGGGGGCTGAAGCCGCACTGGGGGTTGTCGATGCCAACTTCGGTTCCTGTCGGTCGTGATCGGCGGTGTTCGTGGTGAATTCGTAGACGAGCCGCGATTGGCCGGCCGATACGCGCCGGTAGCCCTCGCCCTCCTACGATTGGACAACGGGCGCGTAACGCGAGGGGTGAGCACGTGGTAACATTATGTTTATTGATACGTTTTGAAACCGGGCGAGTTTAGTGCGCGCGGTTAGTTAAACTGGGTTAGATGGCTAAAAGGGCTGGCGAAGTTGCATCACTCCCGATGAGACGCGGGTTGTGTAATGAGTTGAAATGGGATACTATAGTGTGTGACGCTAAAGCGATGTTCGTGGGTTGAATGAACGTGTTTCACTAGTCGATGTGTACGCACGTGACGACCGTATGGCGTCCTACAACTGACTGAGGTCTGAGACTGACTGGAAGGACTGAATGTCTGCCGGGCGCAATGCAGTCAGGCAGGAGGGTCGAACAACTTACCGGGCGACACACAGCTGATGTAATTATTGTGTTCTGACGCACCGCATTCTGTTTGTACTTTACCATTGTAATTACGAGGAAGGAAACATTGTAATTTAGTGTAAATGACATCTATGTGTTATGAATATGATTTAGTATGGGCAGGCTTTTGTATTTTGTTTTAATAAAACATGTTTATCAATAGACTGCCATTTTGCATCATGACAATAACATTTGAACTGCACATTGTATTACATTTGACACAGATTCACGTACTTATTTATTGATATTGCGTAGTACTTTAAAATACCATGTCAATTGCTAATGTGTCATTTTTATGATGGAATCATAGATGGGGCATTGAAAAAATGTTCGGACACAGGTGTCATCATGACCGTTAATCTTCTTTAAGATACGCTTCGAGGATCGAGATCGAAAATTATTATCTTTGGAATTCAAAAGATTTCAGTGTCACCTTTTTACCTGCTGCCCATGGGACAGATTGAATTGTACACTAACAAAATCTTTAAAATGTATATTTTTATTCAGTGAAATATGGTCTTCCTCATACAGGCTTCCAAAATATATAAAAAATGGTTAAGTAGAATAGGTAATCTCTGCATCATTCATGTTTGACTGGTTTATAAGGAAACCGAATTCCATCATTTACCTACTAACTATGTAGTAGGAAAATGCTTTATATTTTAGGTACTTATTAAAATTTTAGTGGGACAAAGAAACAAATTAATATTCATACAATGCAGCGCAGAAAACAGTCTTTTGTGCGATCGAGTGTGCGGCGCACAAAGAGACCACTTGGCGCTCATTGGCCATAGCAGATTTTTCACATACAGTGCGTCACGCATAGTCTTTATTTTTGACGTGTGGAAAATCCCTTGGAAGGACGTGCCCAGTAGTCACGCGGATAGTCTGTCGTCTGCGCTGCACCTTTATAAGTTCTTTTCCTGACTAGTCTAGGGTTGTCAACTTTATTTCGCATAACTTTATTCGAAATTCTGACACTAAAACTAGTAAGTATATTTCAACACTTAAGTACAGATTGTATCTCAGTAGGTAAGTTACTACATAAGAGAATTCAACGATATAGGTATAGTGTAAAGTAGCGGTGTCTGTAAATAGGAGATACCAAAAAAATAACACTGTTTAACGATACTGTTTAAATTCTTATCTATTTCACATCTAGCGGTTAGAGGCCACTCCCACAGTCTCTACAGTGGTCCTCAAGTTGGTTGTCCTATGATGTGCCTCTTCACGCTCCGCTTGAAGAACCCGGTTTACAGTATGCCATCAGGTCGTTCCAAATTTTTATGGTTCGTCAGAGAAACGACCTTTTGAATAGCTCAGTTCTTGCATAGAGAACGAATCTCTCTGCTTTGTGAAAAAGTCTATTTGATAACAATCAGTTGAGTAAAACCGGATCAAAAATAGAATATTCAAGACTGGATTTCCGGGAGATAATAATTCTTTTGCTAGCTATAAACGACATCCACGCGGATGGAGACAAGTATCTGTTGGTATATCATAAAGCAATAACTACTGATCAATAAATGTGATAATGAGACATTTTATGAGGTACTTGAACTGAGAAAAAAACTGAAAATTTTGAGAGCCACGACAAGTTGCAAATCCGCAGCTCAAGGACATTTGGTAATAAACAGGGGAATAAAAAACTTGGTGAAAGGAGCAAAGACTGTCTACGAAAATTACTTGAAACAGATGGTGCAAGTTTTGTGCTAAAAAAAGGCATGAAGTTGAAATTTGGGCCGCAAATATGAATGAGGTGTTGATTAAGTCGTCTATCTTATTCCATCGGCATGTAAATCCAGCATTCCTGAAAAAGCCAAGGAAGCAAGGGCATCGTGTAATTTTAGCCGGTAGGAGTCCGGCATGGCGTCCATGAGGACTTTTACACGTAAATAAAAATAATGCACTATTGCTCCTCCTTTTTTGATGTCAGTTACTGAATTTGGAATCCTACTAATATTATAAACTAGCTGATGCCCGCAGCTTCGCCCGCGTAAATTTTGTTCCCGTGCCCGCTTCCCGTAAGAACTTATTCCCGGGATAAAAAGTAGCCTATGTGTTATTCCAGACTATAATTTATCCCTGTACCAAATTTCAGCCAGATCTGTTCAGCCGTTCGAGCGTGAAAGAGTAACAAACATCCACACTTACAAACTTTCGCATTTATAATATTAATAAGAAATAAGAAGTAAGATGTGGAAGTTTGTGAAGATGTTTGGATGTTTGTTACTCAATCGGGCTCTAATGGCTGAACAGATTGAGCTGAAATTTGGTACAGGGATAGCTTATATAGTCTGGAATAACACATAGGCTACTTTTCATCCCGGGAAAATGATCTCACGGGAAGCGGGAACGGGTACCCAATTTCACGCAGGCGAAGCCGCGAGCATCATCTAGTGAACAATAAAATAAATGATAAGCTGCTTTCAAACATGTCAGATGGGGTAAAAACAAAAATAATTTAAGAAATACTTTCCAAGTTCATAATTTCCAATGAAATGATTTGTATAATATTTATTATGGGATCCAGTCAGTACCTTTGTATGGGCTGTATTGTAAGTTATCTATCATTCCTGTAGTAATTCAATCCCTCTAGTAATTGTGTATGAAAAATGCAGTCTGTGCAATGTACTTTTCAATTTTCCATGTCCTTGGTTGAATTTAAGTTGGCGAAGCGTCAAAAACAGATTACGGAGACTAGATTTTGAGACAAAGGTTGCCCAAGACTTATTGTTGTTTAGTCACTGAACAATACCAATGTTGAAAGGAGGACCTTTAAATTCATTTAAAAAGAGCATAGTCTCGTCTAAGATGGGGGCTGTCAAATTTAACATTAAATTCAACGCTCCTAAATTGAATGAATCTATTAATCAATTTACTTCAGTTGAGTTTTGGCCTTACCAAAATTGTGATAGCCGCTTCCTTTTCGGTCAGTCATTTTAGCCTATTAAAACTGACTACTATTTTAATAAGTATCTTGAGTGTGTGTGAATGTGTGGTTGTATGAATGTAAGTATGTGTTTGTGCATGTGGTTTATGGGTATATTTTTAAGTATGTGTGTGCATAGAATTTACTTATTTAAGAATATACTAAGGTGGTAACAATAGGTGAGGCCGCAGTGATAGCCGTAGGTCTGTTGAGAGTCCTGGGGTATCCTTCCGAGGGCTTACCCGGGTCTCCCAACCGTAGGCTGTTAGGCAGGATACGTGTGGTTTTTAGTCGGTAGGAATCCGGCATGCAATCCCTGTAGGACGTTAAAAAAACAGGTGGTACAACTCCATGCTTCTGTTAATGAAGTCATTTACTACATTGTTAGGAAATAATACTGGAAACTTACAGAAGTTGGAAATTAAAATATAATTATCTACTAAAGTAATTGATAAACCAGCGTAAATAGTAAAATTCCCCATGGAATATAACATGTGTTTTTACTGAGCGATAACTGCAATGAGTACGTCACTCATTACAACATGATTCCCTCATCTTATAACCCCGGATTCCTCAAGCGGAGCGTAAAGAGCGAGGCCGCCAGTTTAAGAGCCTACCAGACGCCAAATTGATGAAAGAAGATAGAAGATATACATTTTAGCGTGCAAGACAGAGAGAGATGCGATTGGTTTTCGTGCGTTTTTAACGAAATAAATTAATTATAAAAAAACTATAACCAATATTAAAAATAGTGGTCTAGTGCAAATGAAGATTTTACTATTGTTTTTCTTATAAATATTTTATATTATAAAAACAACTTAAAAGTTATGAGATCTAGGTTAAAATTTCATGAAATCGAGATATATTCAACACAAAAATCTATCGAGGATTTTATCAGCAATCGTGTTTTTAGCCTAGTGCGTTTTTAGTTCATGAACTGAAGTTGGCTGTGTTAAAATTTTAATTCATTAGAACTCACGAGTCCTGAGATCTAGATCAAGGTAATAGTCTATTTGGCGTCATACAGACTCTTAAGTAACACTGTCAACAGTCTTGCAGACTGTGAGAGTGGCCCCTTTTCTTTTTTACGTGAGGAAAATCCGTTTTTAGTCGGTAAGAGATAGCATCCAGCTATACCAGAGTTTAACTACTTCTTCTTCTTCTTTCGTGTCAATGATTCACTCTTTATTGAGTTTTAGATAATTTATATAAATAAAACTCTGCCAACTTAACCGCACTGCCAGTAGCTTTTAGTGCAGGAGGTTGGACACAGGGGACATGAAAGCAAGTGCGACATGGATTGAACTGTTGCTCCGCAGTCACATGCGGTTAACCACTAAAAACCCTTTAGTCGCATTATGTACAATTCGCAAAATGTCCAACTGTCCAATTATCAATAGGTCCAGTTCCCAATTGGTCCAGTTCGCAGTTGGTCCAGTTCGCAATTGGTCTCGTTCGCAATTAGTCCAGAGGGGCAAGTGCGAGTTTCAGCGAGCGCCTGTCGACATTCACTGGTGAGCGCGTTATCACCGATTTGTATGGAATCGAGACCAGTTCCCGCGTTTACAGCTAGGTGGCGGGGTCTCGATTCCATACAAATTAGCGCGCCGTGAATGTCGACAAGCTCACGCAAAAACTCGCACTTGCCCCTCAGTTCGCAATTGGTCGCAACCACTCGCTCCCTACCTACTGCCTACGGTTGGGAGCCTCGGGTAAGCCCTCGGAAGGATATCCCCAGAATTCCCAAGGAGGGTGGTCTCGATGTCGTTATGGTTTCATGAGGCTTTAGTCAGTTCGAATTCTGCATGACATTCGTGGGAATTTCCAAACGATAAAAAATTAACATAAGTAGTTCTAAATCAGACAAAAAATAACGTGAAGTATGTAGGCATACGAAAATGAAAGCCGACCAATAGAAATTTATATCCTTAATTAACACCTATTTACAGTTTACTAGCGGACGTCACGCGGTTTCACCCGCGTTGTTCCCGTTCCCGTGGGAATACGGGAATAAAATATAGCCTATGTTCACCGCAAAGAGTGTAGCTTCCCAACAGTGAAAGAATTTTTCAAATCGGTCCTGTAGTTCCGGAGCCTATTCGTTACAAACAAACAAACAAACAAAAAAACAAATCTTTCCTCTTTATAATTTTAGTATATATTAATTTTAATCGACGCAACAGGAATGTGTCTAGACTTAGACATCTTTGGGCATAGTCAATACATTATAGAGACGCGCAATCCGAGCCAAGTTCGATGCACTTGGCAAATCGATCTCGTAAAAGCATTTGCAGAAAAACGCCCGAACCAACCGGTAAAATTATTTGTGCAAAAACACAGTTCAACAAACTCCTATACGACCGGTTAGAGAATGTTACGACTTTGAAAAGCTTCGAATGTAATGCGGAGTTTTTAAATTAGGCGTGTTTTATACTGAGTGTGAGATGCTGTAACAATGATGCAATTAAAAAAAAATAGTCAAGTGCGAGTCGTACTCGCGCATGGAGGGTTCTGAATAAATAAAAACGGCAAATAATCACGTTTGATATAATTTTCAGTATTTGGCACCGGCAACTGAAATACATCATTTGTAAAAAAATCTAGATAACACGGTGCCTCGACATAGCTCGCATAATAAGCACATTAAAGTGGCAATCATGGTGTTATCACTTAGAACTGAGCATTGAATTATAATGTAACCAACTTACGTTACGTAGGTTCTCAACGTTGCAGTTACATTGAGACTTGTCATGATATTTAATTTCGTTTCATTATAACGTAAGAGTTTCCAGAAACACGTGGTAGTTGGCGCTGTACGCAATATTAAAAACTAATATTTTAGTTAAAAATTCACAACTAGATGGCACTGTGCCTTTTTTTAAATCGAGGTATGGTTTCGTTACATAGGGTTATATAAGTAAGACTACTTTTCTGCCTAAGGTAGTTTATTATTATTTTTTACGATCTTAAAACTAATTTTTCTAAAAGATTCAAGTTTATTTAAATATATTTGTTACACTCGATTTTTATTTTATGGCCACGCAGTCAGAAAGTTTCTTGTAATAGCTGCTGTAAATATTGCATACAGCGCCAACTACCACGTGTTTCTGGAAACTTACGTTATAATGAAACGAAATTAAATATCATGACAAGTCTCAATGTAACTGCAACGTTGAGAACCTACGTAAGTTGGTTACATTATAATTCAATGCTCAGTTCTAAGTGATAACACCATGCTTGGCACCGCTGGTATTGTCACTAAGTCGAGTGACGTCTCTATCTCATAATATACAAATGTACTATGAATGATGAAAAAATGATGTATGAACGCGACTAAAACGAAAGTGATGGTATTCGAAAGAGAAGAGGACAGAACGAATGCCAGGATAACTGTAAATGATGTAGTGCTGGAACAGGTGGATGAGTTTGTATATCTTGGATGTGCATTTAGCAGGGATGGACGGTACACCGCTGATGTAGAAAAGAGGGTAACTGCGGGCAATAGTGTGAATGGAGCGTTAGGCAAACTTTTAGGTACCAAGGGCTTAAGTCAAAAGGCCCAGCTCGCAGTACACAATGCGGTGCTGATACCTACGCTAACGTATGGAAGCGAGAGTTGGGTATGGCAGGAAACGCATGAAAGTAGAATAAACGCGGTCGAGATGCGCGCGCTACGCAAAATCTGCGGAGTAACGCTCGCAGATCGCGTTCGGAATGAAGATGTAAGAAAGAGAGTTGGTCTGAAAGAGAGTGTCGGTGTTAAAGTAAGGAAGGGCATGCTACGATGGTTCGGGCATGTGGAACGAATGGAAGATGAAAGAATGACAAAACAGATATACAACGCGAAAGTGGATGGACGTAGGAGTCGGGGAAGGCCACGACACACCTACCACGACCAAATTAATCGTGTGTTAGTTGAAGGTGATGTCAAGAGCCGTAGGAACCGACGTGCATGCATGAAAAGAAAAATGAAAGTTGAAGAAGCAAGTGAGGTGTGTATGGACCGTGCCGTGTGGCGCTCGGTTCTTTCTGCCTACCCCGCAAGGGATTTGGCGTGAAGATAGTTAGTTAGTTAGTACAAATGTACTCTGTGGTGGCAATGGGCTGGCCACATCTGTAGAGGAACCGACGACGGCCGATGGCGTAAACGAGTTCTAGAGTGGAGACCGCGACTCGGTAAGGATAGGGTAGGACGTCCACCCGCCAGATGGACCGACGACCTGGTATAGGTCGCAGGCTGGGACTGGATGCGAAAGGCACAAGATCGCGAACTGTGGCGTATGCTGGGAGAGGCCTACGTCCAGCAGTGGACTGCTATAGGCTGATTTGATTGATTAAGATACACCTGGAGACACACAGACGGACAGACAGCGAAGTTTCAGTAAGAAGGTTCCGTTTTTTTACCCTTAGGGAACGGAACCCTAAAAAGCGTTGCGACACGAATAGTCGCTGCGATTAATCGCTGTTTGATTGTAAAAAGATAGTAACATTACATGAATTTTATGTCTAATGTTAACGGCTGACTTTCTTTGGGTTTATAGGATAATAGAATTTCTTCGAGACAGCTGTTAAATTTGTTTTATTTTCATGTCGATGGTCGTGTGCTCTTTCGCAATCTGGGTTTCTACCCAGTATAGTCATAGTTCTCAACGAATGTTGTTGACATTAACTCTTTTTTAAATAAATTATTGTTTTAATTTGGTGAAGTATCGCTATCTTCGTGTCTCTTTTCATTACAACGCTAAGGCCTGGGAGATAAGACGCTTTCACTTGAACAATCGCTTTTCATTATTTCTATATCTCGGATCTGAGATGGAAATAAACAAATTTGATTGTTTTTCAAAACATCTCCGCTTTGGGCAAAAACTTCTTCATTTTTACGTGTGGTATTCCTCATGAATGCTATGCCGGATTCCTACGGGCTAAAAAACACGATACGCTGCAATTGCCTACTGAGTACCGGGTAAGCCCACAGCAGGATGTTCTGTTCACAGCCTTTGTAAGGACAGAATATGATAAAAAATTCTACATCTCATTTTAGCTACTCTCTATAAAATAGATTGCAGAGGGGCTTATGGCGAGACTTGTGTCTGTTGTCTGTGACTATGCTGCAATAAATTACCTCACTAGGTCACGTGGATCATCTGTTCAAAGTTTGAAATAAAACAAAAATGACAACGTCTATCGGATTGAACTTTCGCTTTCACAATAAACGTTAGAGGGGCAGCCGGGTGAGACCGTCTCACGGCTTCTTGTTTTAACTTCTACAATTATCGATAACATTCGATTACACAAATCAAGACGGAAGTTCTGCATCTATCTTTAAAATACGACGTTACCTTTTATCACGATCTCATAAAAGATACAAAACGGAGTTTATTTACTTACACTATTTTGTATTGAAACATGCATCGAATCAAATGCGTATACAAATTTCGAGAATTATTTTACGATATCATAACACTACTGGAATGGAATGCATTCACCACAGTTTAGCATAGGTTTGTGTATTTAAAACATGGTTTATCGCATTGTATAATGTTTGGGCGGCTCTGAATTATTGTTTTACTAAGAACTCATAGTATTGGGTTACTGTTTAGGATTTGATAAGAGACATCTGGCTTTAAGAACGTTCCTGTTTGGCTTTTTGTGCATTTCAAGGCGGGTATACATTGAATTTATAAATCACTAGCGGACGTCACGCGGTTTCATCCGCGTAGTTCCCGTTCCCGCGGGAATACGGGAATAAAATAAAACCTATGTTCACCGCAAAGAGTGTAGCTTTCCAACAGTGAAAGAATTTTTCAAATCGGTCCAATAGTTCCGGAGCCTATTCGTTACAAACAAACAAACAAATAAACAAAACTTTCCTCTTAATAATATTATAAGTATAGACAAGTTTTAATTTGAGTCCTCAATTGTTAAAATAATAATGTAAATAATTAAACACCATAATATACAAGCATTAGTCACAATTTTCTTTACGATTGACGAATTGGGGACCACTCTGAAATAGCATTCATAAAATTTCTTTCTTTCTTTTGTTAAAGTTTCAGTAAATTATTTTAGGTACGCTGCAAAGTTAATAGTGCTTCATATCCAAATATGGTTATAACAAATAAACTTTAAGAGATTTTGCTGGGACATACAACGTAATAAAACCTATGCATCGTACTTCCATAATCGACAGCAATAAGCAATAGAAGTACTCAGAAAGATGTAAAACAATAATAAGGTCTCGAATTTTATGTTAACCTCAGACACCTATGGCTATTACTGTAAATCTGCATTCCACAAGCGTTGAGCCATCAAGGAAGTATTTGAAATGACGGATAACTGTGGAATATTTTCATTTATGTTCAGAACTAAAATGCAGTATCTATGAGTACTCTTGTACGTTTTAAGTCTCCGGCAAAGACAGAATGGTTGAGATATTATTTCGGTTATATGACTTTTCACCTTCATTTTTGCAAAAACCTTCAGTTTAGCTGCTCAGAACTTCGAATCGGTTGTGGAGGTCAGATGGCAGTCGCTTTGTGGAAAATATTGGTTCAAGTTTCAAAGTTCAGCAACATCGTAGTACTAC
Organism: Miltochrista miniata; assembly: GCA_933228765.1. Taxonomy (NCBI): domain Eukaryota; kingdom Metazoa; phylum Arthropoda; class Insecta; order Lepidoptera; family Erebidae; genus Miltochrista; species Miltochrista miniata. The sequence goes on from OW121769.1 coordinate 15,138,093, forward strand.
CGTGTAATCTATATATATAAAAACAAGAACTGACTGACTGACGATCAAGGCACAGCCTAAACCGCTGGGTCTAAAAGCATGAAATTTTGCACAAATGCTCCTTATGTGACGTAGGCGAGCAATAAGAAGGGATTTTTGAAAATTTAACTCCTAAGGGGGTAAACAAGGGTTGCAAAGTTTGTATGGGACTACGTGATTCCTTGGTCCGATCTTCTTCATATTTGGCATAAAACATCTTTAACCGAATTGGTGGGAGACTGGTATTTTATTTTATTGAAATTTATCGTGTAAGAAAAAAAAATGGGGGCATTTGCCTCATAGTTCATATTGATACTCCTCAGTCGGTACTTTTTAAACTTTTTTTTGACACATGACAGCTGAATTTTTATTAAAAAAATTGGTCTTATTTTTGATAAACGTCAAAACTGTGTATTTTAATCATAGATTTAGGATTTTTCGATGATTCTAATTATGCGTATATTTATTTCAATACTTAAGCGAAATTGCCTTCCCGAAATTTGTGAAATGAAAACCTGAACATGGCTGGCTAGGAATTATGAAAGAATAAGTACTAGGTAAGGTGTACTGTACACGATTCATCCGAATAACAAAGAGTAGGTATTATAGTAAGTTCAACTCATCTGTGCGCGCGGCACTATGTGTGGATAAGCCTCGTCTGAACACAGTGACTTCGTGTGCGTGACATGAGGTACAGTGAAGTACAAAATACAAAAACACTTGTTTAACTAAAATAAAAACTTAATGGGTGAAATGTATGTTATACATATTAATATGTTTCGCTGTTTGAAGAATAAAATTGAGAAATTTCAGGATTCGCTGCTCTCTCCAAGGTTAATTATAAATTCAATCAAAATGTCGACAGTATTCTTCTTCTTTGGCGTGTCGACAAGTACAACGCCACATCTCTTCATCAATTTGACTTAAACGTTCGTTAATAATTTCATTATTTCCATCACATTTTGTTGGATTTTATGCAAAGCACTATAATTTGTTTAAATTCCCCATACATTTTCTATTGGGTTTAGTTCATGATGATACGGTGGTAGCCGAAGAACTTTTAAGCCATATGGCTGAAGTATGTCATTAATCTTATAACAAACTAGCTGACACATAAGGTGTGCGAAAAGCGTGTGAAACTGCCCTGCTCTCTCCCAAAGGAACCGCGCAATATATCGGGAACAAAAGTATCCTAGAACCTTCCTCGGATCATAAGCTCAGATTGTACCAAGTTTCATTTAAATCAATTCATAATCAGGATACAGACAGACAGACATGAAAATTTCTAATTACATTTTCAGCTTCAGTATCGATTCGAGAACGCCCTACAATTAAAAGTTTTAAATTATCTTCCAAGTACAGACTCTCTACCCTCAACAGTTTTTTTAGATGTTTAGATATGGTATTTTTTATTTTTCAAATCAAGTCATACAGTTCAATTTTTGTCATATTTGCAGTATAAGCAATGTTTTTTTTCCGTCGACCATCTCTGCATTTCTATTTTTTTATTAGAATTTAGAGCTCTATCATTTATGACTATTCTGTAGGCCTTTATAAGTTACACAATTCTACCGTACATTATTTTATTATGCCTCGAAGGGTTTAGGCAGCGTTTTCGTTAAAAGCTCCCAGACACCTTATTTTTTTCGACATCTCCAACTAATTTATCATTATATTTTAGTCAATGTATACAAAAACTCAACAAATTATATACGTTAACCTTTCTCAAGAATCATTGGTGATCTCAGCATGAAAATCCATGCAGTAGTTTTTAACTTTATCGTGAACAGACCGACGCGGCGGGGACTTTGTTTTATTATATGTAGTGATAACAAATATTAATTCCATCGAATTGACACATAAAAAATATTTACCTGACTTCTTAAACATTTTCTTCGTAAAGAATTAGACATTTTCTTTAACGACTGTACCCATGGTATTATCACTAAGAACACTATGTAATGAATTATAATGTGACCAAGTTACACAGGATCTCAACGTTGCAGTTACATTGAGACTTGTCATGATATTTGATTTCGTTTCATTATAACGTAAGAGTTGCCTGCAAACGTGGTAGATGGCGCTGTATGCTTTTTGTATAAATATGACGTTAATTTCGCAGCCACGCAGAGCGTTTCCTGCAAAGACTGCTTGGCACCGCTGGTGTCGTCAATAAGTCGAGTTACGTCTCTACCTCATAATATAAAAATGTACTCTGTGAAGACGGCCGCGTCACTGCCACACAAATTAAAGCTGTATAATTACTAGCGCACGCACACATAGCGCCGCGCGCACTGATGAGTTGAATTGTCTATACCATCTTCGCTTACTCTTATATTTTGTACAGGGATAGCCAATTAGATGAATACAAACGATCAGAGGCATTATAGATGAACAAATTAGCAGATGAAATCTACAGTAAATGTCTGGTCACAATAGGAGAAACTGTAAAAGCATTTTGTAAACAAAGTATTATGTATTAGCACAAAAGCAGTAAGAGGACAAAGCCTGCAGCCTCTTGAATTATGAATGGGACGATCGGAAACGTCGGATCAAATATTACTTTTGTGACTTCCCGTTCGTCCCCTTCGGGGGATAAAGTCTAGGGGACGAACGGGAATACACTAGACATCATCTATTTTTTTTTACAAATACCGATATAGATTTACTTCGCTCAAAGTAACATGTATTTTGATTTAGTTGTTCAAAATTATATCTAGATATCCTTTCGACGCATATGACCAGAAACGCATACATATAAAACAGGAAACGGCGCGCGGCGGAAGGAAATGGCCGAATAAGTTCTGATTTTCTGTAGCGGCCACCGCGACTCTGTCTATCCGTCAGATGGACCGAGGACGAAGAGGTCGCAGGCTGGATGCGGAAGACGCAGGACGTAAATTAGGAGAGGTCTACGTCCAGGAGCGTACGTGCTGATTAGATAGAATTATATGACAACAAAAACTGACTAACTAATCGATCTAGAACCTTGAAGTTAATAATGGCTTAGGTGCGCATGAAAAAACGATTTTTAGGCTTCGTTCCCCGAAAATCCTACATACATGTTATACGACTCATTCCGACCAAAAGCCACAAGTATCCTACCCAATAGCCTACGATTGGGAGCCCCAGATAAGTCCTCGGAAGGATACCCCTGGACTCCCAACAGACCTTCGGCTACCAATGCGGCCTGGGTGTTATTCCGCTTCTTCGGGGCGTGCGTGAATCCCTCACGTCAGTCTAGGTTCGTACCCTATTCCCGAGACTTCGCTGTCCGTCTATCTGTCCGTTATGAGGCTGTATCTCAGGAACCATGATAGCTAGAGAGCTGCAAAATTCAGATGATACCTATATTTCTGTTGCAACTATGACAACAATTACTACAGTCAGAAAAAGAGGTCCCATCCCACAAACGTGATTTTTTGCCCTTTTTGGTAGGGATGTACCCTACCAAAAAAGGGCAAAAAATCACGTTTGTTGGATGGGACCTCTTTTGGCCCTTTTTTGGTAGGGAAAGGGAACCCTCTGTGTACGAGTCCATTTCGCACTTGGCTGGTTTTTATACTACTAAATGGGCAGACCAGCTTAATCTGATGGTTGGTTACTATAGCATATGAACGTTGCAACACCAGTGGCGCTGCTGCATGCCGACCCTTGGCACTACCAGTAGAGTCACGGGAACGTAAAAAGAAATCCCGTAACCCTGTTAAGCGGTAGCGGTACTAAGGGTTATTTAATGTACTTTTCCGTTGACACTACTATCTGCTATTTGCCAGTAGTATTAGTAGTGTCCGTATGAATTGAGGAGCCACCTCACTTTTTAAATTAAGTTCAAATGAACTCCTTATTTAGAAGACAATCATAAAAAAATTAGAACAATTTTTGGAAAGATAAAAAGTTAGATTTATGTCAAAGTGGCTCCTCAATCTAAACATCTGGATAAAGGAGTTATTTGAATCTCTTAACGAAACTGATATTATGTTATCGATTTCCCTTTTTGTATCATTTAGTAGGCATTACGTACTTAATACGTAGGGTAACTACTAACGATCTCCGTCCTATCGTACATTCCAGTACGATAGGACCAAGAAGTTACGAAGAGTTTAATTTGGCTCCTCAATCTTCAGATTAGGTTCGCTTGCAATAACCATTTAATGGAAATCTAATTTGTGGAAAAATAATGCAACGGGAAAACACGCGATAAGAATAGTCGCGACGGGGAATCTTTCTATTTCTCTTTCTCTCGCAAACGAAGTTGCGCGGGTCAGCTAGTACCATTATATTATCTTCGGTAATACTGCAAAGCCGTGCCAGATTGGGTTTTTTTTAACGTGCGGAAAATCCTACATGGATGCTATGCCGGACTCCTACCGACTAAAAACCACACGTATCCTACCTAACAGCCTACGGTTAAGCCCGGGTAAGCCCTCGGAAGGATACCCTAGGACTCCCAACTGCCAGACTGGGTTGGAAAAAGGCTTGGCGGATGATGACCTTATTCTTTGCAGCTTTCCAGTTACATCTAAATCTAACATGGACTTTGATAATGGAGTAGCTACTATTTTATTAGTCGCTAGGAGTAACTATAATTTGGTTTCAAAGACATAAGCGTATCAAAGAAGTTCTGAACTCGACATTTTTATGTCAGCTCCTTTTGAAACAATGCAGAATATTCTTTTTTGTTCTGTAGATTGAGAAGTCTTTCCGATGACCTGAAAAAAGTCGCAGGGACTGATTGAATGCGGAAGGCGCATGACCGTGTATTGCGTCGTAATTTGGGAGAAGACCACGTCCAGCAGTGGACCGCTATAGGCTGATTTGATTGATTGTTTCAGTCTATTTAAATTTAAAATTTCCCATTGTAGATAAAATCGTGCAACTACTAATAGAAATCCATATTTACGTGTGATCATTAATTTCCTTTAATCGCAAAAGGGTAACTTTTTAGGAGGGCAACTTCTCATAGGCAAATACTCAAAATGTTAAATTTAGTCTGCAAATGCTGATCCTTTAATACTAAACGGTTTCAGATGCGGATTGAGATCCATTGAGAATACTGCTTCATCACAGTAGCAACTATTTCAGTGATTCAGTTCTGCTATTCTAATGCCATTAATCCTTACAGATGTGTGTTTGAATATATTCAAGTTTGTTGATCAACCGCCTGAATACAAAACGTAGAACTGATTTTAAAAGTGATCCCATGAATAACAACACTGCTGCGTTAATATCATATAACTTGGGCGCTTTCACGATTGGGATCAAACGGATTTTGATCATTTTTAGGCCAAAGAGCTCCGTACCCAAAGAGTAAAAGAGAGATTTTAGGGTCGAAAACACGATTTTAACAGCTGATTTTAGGGCCGAAATCAACATCTTCATTCCAAGAAACGATACAAAGCCTGCGTTTAAAATACGTAGTATAGTGACCCATATTACAGTTACACGGAAGCTTTCAACCGAGTATGATGACATTTTAAACGGCTGGGGCACGCGATGTTTGTATTCAGAATCAACTGTTGAACCAATGATCTGTGAAATAGACTTCTTTTTACTATGACCACAGGGCGGAAACTCCTGCTTGAATGTGTGCGTGTGACCAATAAAATGTAAGCAAATTGTCCGTCAACGCGCACGTCAACTCTACTGACAGCTGTGGCGCGACAGGGAGTTGCCGATCTGTATGTAATACTATTATTTATTATCTTTGTTATGACCGACAATAGCTTAGGTATTTAGGTAGGTACTACTGATGCTTAGTTGGCGCTGCGGATATGCAATAGTTTGGTTTTAAGAAGTGTTTATTTCTCATTTTTAAAGAGGCAATGGATTGTCCCCAAGAAGCAGGATAAAACCCAACAAGGTGAGGCCGCAGTGGTCCCGAGGGCTTACCCGGGGTTCCCAACTGTGGGCTGTTAGGTAGGATACGTGTGGATTTTTAGTCGGTAGGAGTCCGGCATAGTATCCATGTAGGATTTTCCTCTCGTTATAAAAAAGGCAATGGATTGATATAATTTTCTCCTCCTCTCACTGTAAACCAGGATCTACAGCAACGGCTACAGAAAAGTTAGACCGAGCTCGACTGGATTCAGTCGAGTCTCTTCAACTCCGCATCGAAATTTAATTGAAGGTTATCCTCATCAATCAATCAGGTTATTCCTGGCTTACTTTGGGATCAGATAGCGTTGTGTGAGATGTCCGTGAATATTTATTTATTTATTTATTTTATTTATTTATTATTATAGCCGATTTGGCGCCCACTGCTGGGCATAGGCGTGTGGAAAATCCTACATGGATGGCCTCCCCCATAGGCCTCCTCCAAGGTTTCAGGCTCATCGCCAGAGCCAACATTCTGTCTTGACTCCCGCGACCTTCATCAAGTCAACTGTCCACCTTGCGGGAGGACTATCCAGATCCACACTGCGTTTCCGATCGATACGTGGTCGCCACTCATTTCGGCAATTGAGGGTGTCGAAAAGTAAATAAGGTGGTAATGTCTGATGAGTGACATTTGTAGGCGGCTTTTAGCTCCTCTCTATAGGTACAATAGAGTGCAGAGGGGCTTATGGCGAGACTTTGTCTGTAGTCTGTGACTCTGTTGCATTAAACTACGTCACTAGGTCACGTGGATCATCTGTTCAAAGTTTGAAATAAAACAAAACTGACAACTTCAATCGGACTGAACTTTCACTTTCACAATAGACGTATTAGAGAGGGGCAGTCTGGTGCGAACGATCTCACAGTTTTCTTGTTTATTTTAAAAAAGTATTCGAATCCAAAAATCTTTTTTGTGGATTTTTTTCAAAACGTGGAAGTCCCCACGCATCTCATTTGACTTGAACTGATTACCACAAGATTTCTTACGTTGTGGTTTTACTCTGTTTAATGCCTCAGGGGCCTGGGTAGCTTCTGGGAAAGATGTACCAGGACTCCCGGCAGTTCTTTACGGAATATTCAAATTTTATGCAATCGGAGCAATATTTTTATTAAGCTTGCTAAATTGACGTCGTCGCCAGCCTGATGGAAAGTCGTGGTACATCTAGCGATTGGGGGCCACTCTCGCAGTCCTTAAGACTTCTGACAGTGGTCCTCAAGTTGGCGGCCCTGTGATGTGCCTCTTCACGCTCTGTTTTTATTTTTATTTAGTAATCTATAAAATATACCGAAACACATTATTTCTCAAGGTCTAAAACCATAACTATTCAGGTTTATTATTAGCCTTATGAATAGCCACAATAAACCCATATACAATGGTTTAGAACTTTAGACTAATATTTCATTGTTGTGTGGACACGTCATAAATATGGCACCGATTATGTGAATTAAAATATGATTACACTTTTAAATAGTACTTAGTTTTTGGGGTCATCATCGTTGTATACTTATACATAATTATAGTGGCGAGTCATTCTACAGAGGATTCACAATAACTATTTCATATAACTAGGGATAATTTTTGAAAAGAAATTAGTATGCTAACGAAATCACAAATGTAATGTGAAAAAAATATTGGTTTGGAACAGGACTCGAACCTGAGTCTTCTAGCATTCCGGGCTAGACGCCCACTGGACCAACGAGACACTACTTTCAACCGTTTAATTCTTCACCGTCTTGAGGTGGGAGATATCATAATAGTTTGGTTGTAGCCCTAATAACTCCAGTGTACTGTAAACGATAGTGACTTTGGCGATATGTTTCCGATTAGTCGCGCAAGAGTCTGACTATACCACCGATAGGTCTTGCTTTTAGGACTGACTATTCCAAAAACTATTCTAACTAAGTATCAATAAACTGATGATCCCGAACAACGCGCGCCGGGCAGAGATGCCACTCATACACAGAGAAGAGAATCTTCGCCAGAACTGAGCGTTTCATCTGTCCAACTATAAAAACCTGGGACGACCTGGCTGCACATGTGTTTTTCTCATCTTACAATCCCTGGTTTTTCAAGCGGAGCGTGAAGAGCCACATCAAAGGGCCGCTAACTTGAGGACCGCAGTCAGAAGTCTTACGGACTGTGAGAGTGGCCCATAATTGCTAGATGCGCCATGGCTTTCCATCACACTGGAGACTTCAATTTGGCGAGCTTAATATTTATAAAATCTGTTTTGTTTTTCAATCCATTTTCTTCAAGTCATGTTTTCAAACAAATTATATCCAAACTTACAAAGTCACTTCCGCATTAGTATGGAAGTATGGACCAGTTTCCATTCTGAACATTTTACATTTTCAAGCTTCAGTACGTTTGTCATGAGACATACACTTTCTATCTTTATCCTTATATAGAAAACCGAAGTTTCCTTAAATAACTTGGTCGCTGGCATTGGCCATACCGTCCTCTGTCAGCTACCCTTTGTCCATTTCTCGTAACATGGCCCTTTACGACTTATTTTGATCTTTTACGGCTATATTTAAAGCCAAGCGTTATATTTTGACGTCTGGGTGGGCTTGAAGAACAAAAGAATTATTATAACGCACCGAATTTCGTGCATAGGGCTTGACGCGATTATTATAGGCAGTTTATTTACCTTTTTTTTTCATACTAATAAGTGTTTGTTTTTTTGGAAAACGTGTGGAATCACTCATGGATGCTGTGCCGGACTCATACCGACGAAAACTACACATGGTACCACTGCCTATGGTCGGGAGCATCGGGGTAGCCCTCGGAAGGATATGACTATGATATTTATGGTAACGGACTAATTTTCCTTGTTCCTGATTGGGTAGAATTTTTTTTTGTTGCTTTACTAACAGTCACAGACAAAACAATTTTTAGCTCGGCCTTGGATTTTTTTATCGAAGTACACAACCATTTCTCGAATTACGCAACAATTATCATTGAACTAAAGTTACTTAATCGGAAAGCATCTATAGACGGGGCTTTGGGTACCGCTTTTCTAAATATATATAACTCAAAGGTGACTGACTGACTGACATAGTGATCTATCAACGCACAGCCCAAACCTTTGGACGGATCGGGCTGAAATTTGGCATGCAGGTAGATGTTATGACATAGGCATTCGCTAAGAAAGGATTTTAATAAATTCTACCCCCAAGGGGATAAAATACGGGAAGCGGGAACGGGAACAAATTTTACGCGGGCGAAGCTGCGGGCATCAGCTAGTTATATATAATTTGAGGATCTCGTCTTTCTTTTAAGGTGGCTTTACCAGAGCCTCGTGAATGACTTATCAGTTAGCAGCAGTATTATATTTTTGATATCATTAATGCTGGACAAAATGGAAACCGCAGACGTGGTATCATTACATAGTATAAAACAAAGTCGCTTTTTCTGTCCCTATGTCCCTTTGTATGCTTAAATCTTTAAAACTACGCAACGGATTTTGATGCGGTTTTTTTTAATAGATAGAGTGATTCAAGAGGAAGGTTTATATGTATAATAACATCCATTAAATAGTGGAGTAATACTGTATACCCGTGCGAAGCCGGAGCGGGCCGCTAGTTAAAATATAATAGAAAAATTATAGAAAAGTCAAAACTGTACATAGGAAAAATTTAATAAAAAATACTCGTTGGGTGTTCAACATATGATACCGAAGCCGAAAATATAGTTACAAAAATTTGTCTGTTTGCTTTGCTTTGTCCGGAAAGATCTCGAAAAGTACTCAATAGATTTAATACAAATTTTGCACAAATATTAACTAGGGGTAGGGTCTTCAAATAGGCTATATATTATAACGCTACATATCCTAGGGGCTAAGCAGAGAGCAATCAAATTGGCATTATAACACAATTTTCACACGTACGAAGTCGCAGGCAACAGCTAGTATTATAAAAATGGACGTGGATTTCATTAGGCACTTTTTAGTTCCGAGAACTAGCATGAGATTTTTCTGGCAACCCTAAACAAAATGAGCGTGCACAAAAGCGTCGTCTACGCATTCTTTCACAGCATAATAACGCACTAATATGCGCCCGAGTGCGCCCTATTGTTCCCTTAATTTTACATGAAACAGGGTATTCGCAAGCTCTTGACGAATTATTGTTGTGGTCTCCATTGTTTTCTGTTCGGGTTTTTATTGGCTTTCGGAGAGACAGCCTCGTGGATGGCTTAATGTTTTAGTCGACGTTTTTATTTGGTTTAGTATAGGTCCGTGCATGCTGGGGTCAAGGCAGAAATACTGCCATTCCCAGCTCAAAACAGGATTTCCTCACGAATTTTAAGTAGCAAATTACAAATAGAGCTTTTCAACTTAATAAAGCTCTATCTTTATCGATACCCGAACTAAGTGTGCCCAGCACAGGGTACCACTCTCATACAGTGGTCAGTATCTTCGCTAATATCGAACGAATCAAAAGATTAGAAGTTAATACCTTATATGATGGAAATGGACGAGAGGTAGTGTCGGCCACAATAATAAGGTAAAGTATAAGGATAAATATTAAAACAAGTACAGTAGAGTCCGTTTATAATGACATCGAAAGGAATTGACAAACACGTCATAATAAGCGGACGTCATACAAAGCGTTATGTGAAATGAAAAACCTTTTTTATGTAAATATGTATGTACTTAAGTACGTTTGCTTAATGCAGTTCTTGTTTTTAAAAATCATTGAGATTGTCGAATGACCCACGCCAAATTCCTTTGCGAGACATGAGTTAGACTCTCCATTTTCTAATCTGCATATTATTGCACCTTTCTCCTCAATTGTTAATGCTTTACGTCGTTGAAATGACATTTTTTTCACAGTATCAAACGAAAAACAATGCGTGACCTTCAACCCTAAATTACTCACTGAGATTCAAAACAAAAACGAGCCACGTGTCGAACGTCATCGGGAATCAACGAACATTACCGAAGGTGTAAAGAATCATGTCGGTCATTATAACCGGACATAATTTATTAAAAATGGGTCATAATAAGCGACATGTCACTGTAAGGGAAGTCATTACATCCGACTTTTTTATAAAGAATTTTATATGAAAGCCAAACTTTGCAGTGCAATTCGTCATAATAACCGGTTGGTCAATATAGGCGGAGTCATAATAAACGGATTCTACTGTATGTGCAAAACGACGTTCTGTGATTCCGCAATGAATGAATTTCTTACGAAGGAAGAAACTTCCGAAAAAAGTACATTTAGAAGCCACAAGAAACCTTTTTAGAACTCAATAAACTACGTTATTTTCATTGAAAAATCTTAGTTATTTTTTTCTGTTTAGTAACACCCAAAAATACTGTTGAATCATCTCGATACCATGTCAGTAGACATGTAAATGTATTGTTTAGTATGCCATGAGGCTAACGTATATAAAATGGTCTATACAAGGCACGGCGCTAATACCAACTAGGCGAGAACAGAGAATTATACAGAATCGTGCTATCATAAAATAAGTAAGTACTTACAGATATTTTGTAATGTACATTCAGCCATCCTGGTAAAATTTTTTTTTTTTTTTCAAAAATAGTTTTATTTAATGTTGTAATGTATGTATATAAAATTGTGTAATTTGTAACTAAGTAACAAAATCTCATAAAAATATGTAAGTACTTAAATATATTTTGAGAAAATTCAATCCTTATCCTTATACACTTTAAGTATAAATTTAAAATAGTTCAAGACTTGAATGCGTCTTGACCATCACAGTCTCCACAAGACTATGACAGTGGTTCTCATGTGCCTCTTCAAGCACCGTTATAGGAACCTGGGGTTGTAAAAGGAAACTAATCCGGACGCTTGTAGAACTTTTAAGTTTCTATGGTTCGACAGAGAAATGATCTTTGGAATAGCTCGGTTCAATTGAGTTTCAAACGCAGGTGGGTTCCAATAACGAATGTTTATTTACTTAAATACTAAACATATAAATAAATGAAAAAAATAACGATTATATTTGATACTAGCGGACGTCACGCGGTTTCACCCGCGTAGTTCCCGTTCCCGTGGGCATACGGGAACAAAATATAGCCTATGTTACCCGCAAAGAGTGTAGCTTTCCAACAGTGAAAGAATTTTTCAAATCGGTCCAGTAGTTCCGGAGCCTATTCGTTACAAACAAACAAACAAAAAAACAAATAAATAAATCTTTCCTCTTTATAATATTAGTATAGACAACGTTACACATAAGTTTCTGAATAAACAAAGAGTTCGTTAACAAGTACAAACAATAAAAATATCTAAAACTACTCCATGACTTCTCAGAACAGTCTAATCAAAGGTCGCGACGCCGAATGCCTACCAAATATTTATACTCGTCACTCGTAAGCAAAATTGGTTATCATTGATAGCTGCCACGTGCTTCAGCTGTTTGTCAACAACATTCTCGATTGCATTTGTGATTGTTTTTATCATTTTAGCGGGAAGATAGTTTTAATATGGGCGCAAATGGGCGCTACTGAGATTTTTGGGGATTCTACCATATACTGTATCTTCTTTCTTTCTTCTTCTTATTGAGATGGATTTCCGCTAAGGATGCATGGATGATATTTGAATAGTAAGTTCTCGGTCCAGCAGTGCGAGTCAAATCGGGTGTGGTGAAGATCTTAACAAGATTCTATTCACAAATGTAATGTGAAAAATAGTTGGTCTCGAGAAGGATTCGAAACTACGTCTTCTGGTTTGCCGGACCAGACGCCCTAACCGGCAAACCAGAAGACGCAGGTTCCAGCCCTGCTCGAGACCAACATTTTTTCACATTAAATTTGTGATTGAGTCAGCATACTAATTTCTTTTCAAAATTATCTTTAAGATTCTATTCAGTCAACTTAAATTATGATGCAGAGATTAACACAGAAAAGTGAACACACAACACTTTTCCCAACCATTATATTCAAACTATTTATTTGCCTGTGGCGCTGGAGGTTCTGGGTTCGATTCCTGGGTCGGTCCAAATATTTGTGTGATCCACAAATGTTTGTTTCGGAGTTTGGGTGTTTTCTATGTATGTATTTAGAAGTATATAAGTATGTCTATCAGTCGCCTAGATCCCATAGCACAAGCTTATATTAGCTTAATTTGGGCTACATGATGTTGTGTGAGAATATCCACAAATAATATATTATTTACTATACATTTGATTGAACTGAAATTGCACTTGGTGTAACTTGCTACACATCTTGAATAACATAACTTGTTCTGTTTCACAATATTTATTCTAATCTAATCTTGAACCTCAATGGATGATCTGATAATGTCATCAATGAATAGGCAAGTGGCCAATTCAGGATCACTTGTTTAACATTTAGTCAAAACATATTTTATTCAAATATGATGCATCCAGTCCTCCATAGTTTAAAGTTACGGAAAAGAAGACATGATTTTCGCAAAATCTTTTTTAAGCTCCTACTCAAATTAATACAGCAATTCACTTTAATACGTTTTGTCATTTTGCTATAGTAAATATGTGTGTCATAGTGTAATTTTGTGTATACGCCGTAAAAACGATGCAACTTCGCCAGATAAACAATTTTATTATAATAAAAATTGTAATATATCTAATTTAAAACCCATAACCGTAGCTTAAAACTACGAATAGCACCAATACACCAATTGTTCCAATCATAAGATATTGAGGTACAACATGAGACATGAATATGAAATAATAGAAAAAAGAATTAAGTAGATTAACAGAAAAATAAAATATTAGTAATTATAAGAACGGGGTTTGTTAAAAAAAATTGGATGCTCAATGAATAATGAATTTCAAAACAATAATTTAATTTAATATTAAAGCTTTTGAGTATAATATAATTCTTTTAATGCACTGGATATGGACAGCGCCTGCATACATTGTTTTGTTCAAATAAATTGTGTAGAATCTCGCGTTTGTGCTTGAATAACTCGAAAACCACCGAGTCCACCGACCAATTTTGATGCAATTTTGGGTGTGCACAATGCCAGCCACACACGTACAAGAATACGTACTTGCGCAAGTCTAGGGAGCCATCAAAGCCAGTAAGATAATCGCGGCCATGTTATCACATCACCGTGCCACGTATATCTATACATCCTCTGTACGACATAAACTTGGCCGTGATTTCCTCGCTCGTGTGGACGGCCCCCAGACTTGCGCAAATATACAGGAACATGTGTGGCTGGCATTAGATGTAGGTCCAGGTATTCAGGTCCAACACTCAAGGTAGATGACATCCTGTTTCCACATTGAAACAAACATACCTATGTCGTTTGTTTCAATGTAGGTACATGATTCTGGCATTAGATGTAGGTCCAGGTATTCAGGTACAACACTCAAGGTAGATGACATTCTGCTTCCACATTGAAAAAAACGTACCTATGTCGTTTGTTTCAATGTAGGTACATAATTCTGGCATTAGATGTAGGTCCAGGTATTCAGGTCCAACACTCAAGGTAGATGACATCCTGATTCCACATTGAAACAAACATACCTATGTCGTTTGTTTCAATGTAGGTACATGATTCTGGCATTAGATGTAGGTCCAGGTATTCAGGTACAACACTCAAGGTAGATGACATTCTGCTTCCACATTGAAACAAACGTACCTATGTCGTTTGTTTCAATGTAGGTACATGATTCTGGCATTAGATGTAGGTCCAGGTATTCAGATCCAACACTCAAGGTAGATGAGATCCTGTTTCCACATTGAAACAAACGTACCTATGTCGTTTGTTTCAATGTAGGTACATGATTCTGGCATTAGATGTAGGTCCAGGTATTCAGGTCCAACACTCAAGGTAGATGACATCCTGTTTCCACATTGAAACAAACATACCTATGTCGTTTGTTTAAATGTAGGTACATGATTCTGGCATTAGATGTAGGTCCAGGTATTCAGGTACAACACTCAAGGTAGATGACATCCTGTTTCCACATTGAAACAAACATACCTATGTCGTTTGTTTCAATGTAGGTACATGATTCTGGTGTTCTGTGAAGCACGTTTTCGAATTTTTTTGACTTTCGGTCGTGTAATGATCGTCGGAAAGTTGTCTTATGACTTTACAAAAATATGGATTGTTTTACTTTTCAAGTTTCAGATCCAGCTACATTCTATATCGAGTGAAATAAAAGAATTATATTTCTCAAAATGCACTATGTATAATTAAAAGTTATGAACAGTGTCTAATAATAACAAAATCACTTACCTTTTTACATACGTAATTATATTAGTCTGTTTCTTTATAAAAGACTTTTAATTCCTTAAAAGACACAGCCTTAAATCGGCTTGAAATCCAAGTAAAAAAAAAAATCATAACAACAACATTGAATCATTATTTTTGTAAAAAATATTCATAATTTGTATCAAAAAATTCGCTGAAATAAAATGTCAAGTAATGGAAAATGTCTTAAATGCTAGGTACTTACCAATTCGGCAACAATCTTCTTGTTCAGCCTCTGACATTCATTCGTCGAGGGCTTGGTGAATGTGTGCGGGTTGAAAGTCTTCGTACCCTGCAACATGACGTGCTTCAGTACAAAGATATTGTTGGACATTGTTGTACAACATCATCTAGCCCAAACCAAAGATAATAATTATAGGATTATGCCTCTGCATACCCCTTGTCCTAAAAGGCGTGATGACATGATTCTCGCCTTGTTCTCCAAATGCAGATCCAAATAATTTCTCAGCGAGATTCTCATGTGAATGTGGAAGACCTATCAGATTATTCTCCTGAGGGGCAAGTGCGAGTTTTTGCGTGAGCTTGTCGACATTCACGGCTCACCAATTCGTTTGGAATCGAGACCCCGCCACCTAGCTGTAAACGCGGGAACTTGTCTCGATCCCATACAAATCGGTGATAACGTGCTCGTTCGTGAATGTCGACAGGCGCTCACCGAAACTCGCACTTGCCCCTCTGATCCTTTCAGATAAAGCACCATTTCAATATTGCTATCTTTTTCTTACGATTTGAAACATGAGAGCAAGACACACAGCATCGCTATTTGCTATGTGTCTCCTTCTGAATACCAATATTTCAATGCGTGAGAAAAAGATAGTGTGTTTGTCATGACAGAGTGTTCGAGTTTTCATTATTTTTAGCCATGAACTTGCAAGTGAGGCTGGCTTGAAGCTCGAGGATCTCGGTAAGACTCCATCGCATTGAAAGCTAAGAAATCCCGAGTAATATGCGATAGTAAGGCTACGTTCACACGGCGCACGTATTTCTCGTACACGATTTTCCCGTGCACGATGCAATCGTTCACACGGCGACCATTCAACGCGTTTTTAACGTTACGATAAAATCGCATGAAAGTCATGTTCGATCAATGTGTACATAAGCGCCACTACGATGCGTATTCGAGAAAATCGTGCCGACGCACGGCGATCCTAGTGGCAACTTCGCACGGTATACGGGAAAAACGTGTCTCGTACACACGATTTTCTCGTATGGACTCCATGTGAACAGTTTCATATATTGTCTACTGCCACTACGATTTCATCGTGCACGAGAAAAACCGGTACGAGAAATCGTGCGCCGTGTAAACGCAGCCTCACTCTGTATGTCTGTCTTTCTTTTAAGCTTTCACGCCTGAACCGAGAAGCGATTTAGATGAAATTTAAGATAACGGTGAGTCCCTGGGAAGGATATAGGCTACTTTTTAACCGACTGCGCAAATGGAGGGTAATGATTTTACGCAATAAAGACTTCTACGCGGACGAAGCCGCGAGGAACAGCTAGTAGTTCTACAATGTACAATGAACATACCTGTTTGGGTTTGGTAGTGGATTCAATAACCTTGTTGATATCCCTGATTGAGTGTATGGACACATCTAGCGTAGAAGCATCTAGCTCTTTACTTTTCGGCTGTGATTTCGTTTGGCTGGGCTGTTTAGGATTCTCAGGTTGCTGCAAAGAATATTACAATGTCTTTAGTTTTTAGGGCTTCGTACATAGAAGAGTAACAGCAGGTTCCTGATATTGAGAATCTGTTGTCCGTTTGTCTGTCAACAGGTGTTAATGAACAGTAATAGCTAGAAAGAACAATGGGTAATTTTGTATCGAACCCGTACCCACTTTGTAGCATTTTAGACTAGGTGTAATTTAGAAGAGGCCTAATTGAGTAACTCGAAAATAAGTGAACGAATGAATGAATGAATGAAAGACCGAAGTTATGACAACTTCTTTGTAACATTTTTAATTGCCAATAATCGCACTTTTTCTGCTTTTTGGACTAACTAAATAGGTAACCAGTCATTTTTTCTGTCTTAAGAGAGCGATATAGCTTCCTATCGTTGGTTTTTGGTACAGAAAAAATATTAAATAAGAACTATCAATCTTAAATAGCACAGTTTTATTAAATTGTATTGTTACTTTCAATGATTATATCATCCCAGGCACTTGCCGGACCTACGAAGTTATCTAGGTGCCTGCCAACACCTAATAGTATGGGCACAAGCACCTAGAGTTCTCATACCCGTCATGCAGAAGCAATAATACGCTCCGATGGCTTCTCTGCCCTGGACATTAACCTTGATTAAAATATATGTGTAATATATTTTATTCGACACGTGCCTCGATAATATGCGGCCTCTAATTAACGAGCAGTTTTCGGTTACTAGCTCATGCTGCGACATTCTAGGGCTACGGCTCGAAGATACCTCAATATTATAAATTATATACCATCTCCACATCGCAAATGCTCGGCAACATATGATCTAGCGAGCTTTAAATGGTATGTGCCCAGACTGAGTAGAATGACGTCTTCTACTGTCAATTGTGGAAATGGTATTGACGTAGCCATCATTGTTGTGAACACCGCTCGCTATCTGTTCATATGTTCTGCGACTACATAGTTGCCCAGTCTGTTGGGTTCACTTCTTCTTTGTGCTATTATATTAATAAAAGCGTAGGCATGCTCTTTATCTGTCAGACGCTGCCTAAATGCATTTATAAGGGCTCCCGCAATACGAAAGTCTTTAAATAAGTGAGGGAGTGTTTTATTGATAACTGTATGCCTAAATATTTTGTAGTCCCTTTTGAACCATCCGTTTATTACTTCAATGACCCAACGCACTATGGTGATTTCTCGAGATTTATTGGCTTGAATATCTGTAAGCTGTGTGGCATGCCTATCTTTACTTGGTGGTATATGGGCAACATAGCCAGCACTTTCTATATCTGGTATAGTCTCTTAAACCTCGATCTAATATAAAAACGTCATCTGTTTGTAACGTTATATGCATTGGGGACGTTTGACGAGCGCTCAAAATCAGTTCCTAACAGGTACTAACTACTGACGACACACCGACGCTAGCACAAAATAGTTCGAACTATCCATCTAATCGATAAAATCAAAAAAAAAATTGAACGTGCGTGGGTCGATTTTACTAAGGATTTTCGGTATTTTCAACATCAAATATCTTTTTTCCTACATAAGTTACAAAGTTGCTCCAATACAAAAAATATCTACGTTTTCAAAGACCTTTCGAATGGTACCAATTTCAACTTGCTACAAACTGGGTACGTTCTGACCCATGTTCTTTAAGATTCTTACAAATGATGTATTTCTGTATGCTGTAGCTATAACAACAAGTACGTAAACCAAAAATCCCTACTAATATTATAAATGCGAAAGTAACTCTTTCTGTCTGTCTGTCGGTCTGTTACGCTTTCAAGCCTGAACGGCTGAAGCGATTGAGATGAAATTTGGTATAGAGATAGTTCGAGGCCTTTTTAACCGACTGTGCAAAAGGAGGGTTATGATTTTACGCGATAACGACTTCTACGCGGTCGAAGCAACGGGGAACAGCTAGTAAATCATATATGTATACAACAAAAGTAATTTTTGGTAGGGAACCCTCTGTGCGAGAATTTGACTTGCATTTGGCCTGTTTTTGAAATTGAATATGAGTAAGCTTATCTCTATCCCCTATGTATAGGAACTTATCACACACCACATCAAAGGTCAGGTCAGCTAGTTATAGGCCGAGTTAATAGGAAATTTAAGCTGTCAAGCTATTGGTCCCGGTTGCCAGTAAAATAGCAGTAGTTAAGCCAAGTTGAAGGCCCTATGGGCGGCTTGAAAAAATTCAACAGCGGGCAGTCACAACCTGCGCATCTCCATATCAACACGGCAATACGGCTACCTATTACGTGAGTCAAGATCTATAAGGTGAAATGTGGGAATATAATATGACTCTGCCCACCCCTTCGGTGATAAAATCCGTGATCATATTATGTACATACATACATATGCTCACAGGCATATTACATGCCCACATTTCACCTTTTTAGAAATTGTGTGATGGACAGGCGCAGGTTGTGACTGTCTGCTGTTGAAATTTTTCGAGCCACCTAAAAATGGCCTTCAACTTGACTTAATGATCATCATTTTATTGGCAACCGGAGCCAACGCCTGAACGTGCCTTCCAAAGCAAGGAAACGCTCAAATAAATGTCACAAAGTGGTCACATGGATGGTCACCCATTCAAGGACTAGCCATAGTGAAAGTTGCTTACTGCAATGAATGTTTATAGAACACTGAGTCCGCGGAGCCACGAGCGCTTCATGCCACGATCATATTATGTATAGGATAAAAATTCAAACTTACATGACCATGATGCGTCAGATCATCCTCCCAGTTATTGATCTGGTCTGCAAGGGCGGCTAGTCTTCCAAACTTGCGTTTCCCGTCAGGCTGCGGCCGTGGTTTTGGCTTGGCCGGCTCAAACGCATTTGGCGGGGTCGCTGCAGAGAAATCGTTCTCAGTGCGATGGATCGGTGATGAGAGATTGGGCTTATCTGAAAAGCAATATGAGTTTAATCATTTTGAGGAGTCAATTTTGATAAAATTGATAATGAATGAGTTCTATTCCAATCCTACTTAATATTATAAATGTGAAAGTTTATAACCCAAATCTAACCTTAAAACAAAATATAAAAATAAAACAGTCCACGCTTAGATTGTGGAATGATCTCCCAGCCTCGTTTTCTCAAATTCCTACAGTATGGGGCTTTTCAAAAGTGTCTCAGGTTTTTACAGGATCAGCAACGCGAGTGTAGCACCTCTGGTTTGATGCACATAATTATGGTGGGTCGTATGCTTGTCTGCCACCATAGCAATATAAAAAAACGTGTAACGTTGTGAAACAACGGGTGCAAATAGGGGTTTAACATTAGGGGTTTTAAAATGAAAACTTAGATTAATAAATGAAAGCGCCATCTACCGAGTTAGTGTCGCAACGACGGAAGCTATAGGCAGTGATACGGTCTTGACGATTGAGTAGTTTCGAGCGGTGCCACTAGAGGCGCTATTTCATTGATATATAAGGCATTGCGTCAATGCAGGAGGACCGCCAGATTAATATTTAAAATAGATCACGAACGTATCAGTGTAATTGGAAATTGTGAGAATCACATCAGTTTAAAAATAATCGTTTATATCATCGCAAATATCCTCGTAAATATTTGTCAAGGATAAGGAGCAAATAGCTATAAATAGAAGACCCCATCATTGGGTGAGTTAAATTAATTATTATGATTCTAGATTTTAAAATAGTGAAAATTAACGGCTGTTGGTCGACCCTGTTATGGGAGGGTAGATTACAGGGGTGTGAAAAAAAAGGTCTCTGTAAACTTAGGATAGAACCAACCATTGTAAGGCAACCGACTCCCAAATGGTTTAACAGTGGTCGGCTGTCTTAGCAATGGGCGGGAAAAAGGGTTCCAGCTAACCCGTCATATGGAACATTCCAGGGTCCACCCTACGGGTTCAAGAAGTCCACCCTTCAGGTTCCACGAAGGAACATTCACCCTACGGGTCCAAGAAACCGTCTACCCTACGGGTTGGTAAAATCCACCCTTCGAGTTCTACGAGCGAACATCCGCCCTGCGGGTTGGGAATACCGTGCCGGCCGAAATTGTGGAAGACACGGCTACCTGGCGGACTGCATCGACATCCTGGAGCTACAAGATAAGTCGAACCCTGCGAAGGCCTTCGGAAACCGTACTTGCTGCCCGAAGTTGCCACACCCACGACCCCCAAGTGCTCAATTCTAATAAACTACTAATTATTTACATTTTAAATTCAATCTTTTCATTTCTCTCTCTCTTCCTGAAAGCCATAAGCTTTTCAGTGGCGCCCATATCGTGGTTTCGGGTAGCGAGAAAGCGATTTCCGACGGGAGTCAGGAGGTCATAATTATAAGATATTCAACTTGTGTAAAATAGTCTTAAGAGTGCCCGTTAGCGGGGTAGTTTCCCTCCAAATTATCATAACTACCCAGGAATTTGGCTCTCCTGACCTCTGCTGCCAACTTGTTCTTTCCGGCTTATTTTGTGTGTTTCTTAGTGATTTTAGACAGATTTCGGCATAATCAAGAACAAGGCAAAATTTGAATTTTTTCTCAACATAAATTGTAATTTTTCCAAATTTTAACGGTCCCCAATTTATTTTTCACACCCTCAAATAGTATTTTATGGTGGAAAATTTTTAAATAAATTTAAAGTAAAAGTTTTTTTTGTTTTGTTCCAATTTTAAATAGTACTTTGTTAAAGTCTGAAGTAAAACTTCTCATTTGAAACGCTTACATTAATTTTAGTAAGTGAGTTGTATTGCCTATATTCATCGTAAAAAGTAGTCACAGGATATCACCACCACAATTTTTATTTTTTTTACGGCGTCAAACCGCCTCAATTTGTGTATTATTTTGTTGTATTTCCTATATGTGAATTTACAGCGAGACCAACAGCCGATAATCACACTTCTGGGTAACAATCCCTATTGAAATTTCACGCTAGTAAAACGTTAGAACAAAGATTTTACGAATTTCACTTCACGTAAATTATAAAAGATTCATAATTGATTCACTTTTCGAATTACGTCGAATTCTGATACACTGAAATACAACTGTAAGAAAAAACATTCCAAACGTAGATTACGCAGCGAAAACATTCTTGCCAAAAAACAATAGTAAACTATTAACTTTGATTCGGGTTCTAAATAAACAACGGCAGATGTTGCTTTCATAACGTTTACGAGTAAGTTGATTTACTAGCTCGATATTAGAAGAAATTTTTTTTTCCATATAAACTGTGGGTGGAAGTGAATAAAATACACTCCGGACACCAACAGTCTGATACAGAATATTTCCAGAATCGTCCAAGTACGAATCGGTTTTCAACCAATTCGAAATATTCAAGGGTTCCGTAGTGGTAAGGAACAATCTACATAAAAAAGTTAGTTACTACGATACAGATTATTTCCAGAACCATCCAAGTGCGAATCGTTTTAACACAGTTCGAAATATTTAAGGGTTCCGTAGTAGTAAATAACTATTTAAAAAAAAAATAGTTGGTACGAGTCAATATACAATTAACTCTTACCACGTTCGTGAAAATAGTTACATTTCAATAAAAATAATAGCAGCGTAGAAAATTGCATTATTCGTGCAAAACTGAAAAACATTTAGTAAATTTCGTCAACCCATCATCACACACTTCACTTTCATTACTCACTGCGTCGGATTAGATTACATTAAACACACAGACAGACAGACAGACAATTAATTTCTAGGAGGGTCCAATCTATTAATTGAGTGAAGGAACCCTAAAAAGAAACACTTCCAAACTTAAGTAATTCCTAAAGCAAATACTAAGTTTTATAAAGGTTCAATTTATAATTCGGTTCAACGAACCCTAAAAAGTAGAATTTATTTTTCGTTATTCGGCGGGTGAATCGAAAAATATTCACATTCCTTAACATTCAACAATACGTAAACAGACAACGATAAGGGCCGTCGTTCACTACAACAGAATTCGTTAGCGAATATAGCGAACATTCGTTGTTTACATAAAATTAACACTTCATATAAAATAAGTAGCAGATAAATACACTATACATTGGTAAATAATCATCATCACTAAAGATTCCCGGCAATAGTAATTGAAATAGTCAGTACAATGGCATTCAAATTTGGCACGTCAAAGACAAAACAACATTCGGTATCGGCCATTGCATCGGTGAGACGAATAACATAAACATTCCTCAACTATGCGTGTACGAATGCAGATAACGGTAAAGGCCGTAACACACTGCGCTAAGATGCGTATGCGAATAGTTTATGGAGTACATCAGTACAGTTACACAATAGTGTTTTTGATAATTATTTTTTGGAAAATATAAGGGTGTTAGCACACCGTAATATAATTTTAATACTTAGGTGGCATATAAGGTACCACATTTCTTCACAGTGTACAACTAGGTACATTTTGATACGGAAGTTCACAATTACACTTAGACAATAATTAGGTAGTAGATGGTCATCACATATTCATCACAACTATCTTCACACACAATTCCAAACACTTCATAAGCAGTTTTTTTTATTTTTTTTTTTGTTTGTTTATTTACATAGTGACACTTGAACTTCATGTTGTGTGACTCCCAAAGGCGGAAGTAGGAGTCAAACTGGTTACAGGCGAGTCACTTTCGTAGATTAGAGAAAGTGACTCAAAGGTCCTAAGTTTTGGGTCCCGACCAAAGCTGACGGGTTATGATATAGCATGGAATGTAGTGTGACACTGGCCTTAGATGCAACGATAAATAACACGTTTACATCAACACGATTACGTCAGCAGCTTACGCGCAAACAAAACAAAACTTGCACAGGGGAGATTTCATACGTACATACATACATACATATTATTTATTTAAGCACGCACATACATTTTACACTGCCATGGTGGCATACAAGGGTTCCATATTTAATAAGGAGATTTGGCATAATGGCCAGAGAGCGTTTATCTTCGTTATTTATTAGGGTTGACATAATAGTCATAGTCAACATTCTTCTACTAAAGTTGCGAATAAGCACTTAGCTTTGTTATTGCTACTAAGATTGCGAATAAGCACTCGTTTTTTTATTTTATTTTGTTAAAGGGCTAAAATAGCCTAGTAATTAGTTAGGGACACTACACACTACACACGACTTTCAAATAAGTACACATAACAACGTGACAAACACAGGCCGTGTTCGTCATGGGGACATAGGGGTTAATTAGCATCACGGAGGATTCTGCGAGTAAATTATTTCTATCACTTTTCTGTTTCTTGGTTTAGTTGGGAGTTTTCTGTTAGTTGGAAGCATGGGTCTATCCCTAACAGAGTTCGTCGGTTACTGTTAGTTGGCAGCATGGTCGTGCCCTAACAGATTAATGGTGTAGGTTTATTACTGTTTCGAGGAAGCATGAGTCTTACCCGAACAGATTTATGGTGTAGGTTTAGTACTGTTACGAGGAAGCATGAGGCTTACCCGAACAGAATTATGGTGGACTGTTATTTGGCAGCATTTGTCTTGCCCTAACAGTCGTAGGTGTAGATCACCGTTATCTTTATTTTCGTCATATGGCTACTCCTACCACTCGGAAGCTAGAGGCTTGCCCTGGGGGATAGTCCATCCTATGAGTCGGAAGTGTTACACGAGCCCTAGTAGGATGTTCTTCTCTGGGACGGTTGTATAAATCCCAGCCTTCAGCAAAAAGCCTTATTATACACACACCACTTTCAGGCGGTGCGTATTACCTGAACCTTCAACCCAAAGCCTCAAATACGTCTTTTCTCTTTCTGTCCCATAAGATCCTTCAGAATCACCTAAATACATCCTGCGAGTTGGCTTCATTAAGGTTAAGGCCGACTCTTCGCTACACCCAGCATCACCTCATTCACACAACACACTAACATACACACACACATAGACGAGTAGTAGGTATTATGTTAGGGGCGTTCGAGGACGAACGCAGCATTTGACGTGTTAGGGTACGTCAAACGCTCACCGGGGAGGGGGAGTATATAACGTTGTGAAACAACGGGTGCAAATAGGGGTTTAACATTAGGGGTTTTAAAATGAAAACTTAGATTAATAAATGAAAGCGCCATCTACCGAGTTAGTGTCGCAACGACGGAAGCTATAGGCAGTGATACGGTCTTGACGATTGAGTAGTTTCGAGCGGTGCCACTAGAGGCGCTATTTCATTGATATATAAGGCATTGCGTCAATGCAGGAGGACCGCCAGATTAATATTTAAAATAGATCACGAACGTATCAGTGTAATTGGAAATTGTGAGAATCACATCAGTTTAAAAATAATCGTTTATATCATCGCAAATATCCTCGTAAATATTTGTCAAGGATAAGGAGCAAATAGCTATAAATAGAAGACCCCATCATTGGGTGAGTTAAATTAATTATTATGATTCTAGATTTTAAAATAGTGAAAATTAACGGCTGTTGGTCGACCCTGTTATGGGAGGGTAGATTACAGGGGTGTGAAAAAAAAGGTCTCTGTAAACTTAGGATAGAACCAACCATTGTAAGGCAACCGACTCCCAAATGGTTTAACAGTGGTCGGCTGTCTTAGCAATGGGCGGGAAAAAGGGTTCCAGCTAACCCGTCATATGGAACATTCCAGGGTCCACCCTACGGGTTCAAGAAGTCCACCCTTCAGGTTCCACGAAGGAACATTCACCCTACGGGTCCAAGAAACCGTCTACCCTACGGGTTGGTAAAATCCACCCTTCGAGTTCTACGAGCGAACATCCGCCCTGCGGGTTGGGAATACCGTGCCGGCCGAAATTGTGGAAGACACGGCTACCTGGCGGACTGCATCGACATCCTGGAGCTACAAGATAAGTCGAACCCTGCGAAGGCCTTCGGAAACCGTACTTGCTGCCCGAAGTTGCCACACCCACGACCCCCAAGTGCTCAATTCTAATAAACTACTAATTATTTACATTTTAAATTCAATCTTTTCATTTCTCTCTCTCTTCCTGAAAGCCATTAGCTTTTCAAACGGTCGTGTATAAAAATGGACAGGCGCAGGTTCTGAATGCCTGCTGTTGCAACTTTAAGCCGCTGGCAACCGGGACCATCAGGTTAATGTAATCCAAACACATAGTGATGGAGAAATGTCACATGGTGGTCAGACATCGGTCAGAAATCACTATTAAGGACCAGTGATTGTTAATAGAACACTCGAGTTCACTGGATCAGGATTCTTGCTGTTTCTATTAACTTAACTATTACCGCGACAGGCAGGGCTTGTACAATTAATAAATCAATCAAGTCAGTCTATGGCAGTCCACTCCTGGACGTAAGTCTCCCCCAATTTACACAGCAGCACATGGTCCTGTGCCTTTCCCATCCAGTCCCAGGCTTGTACGGTCCTTATAAATTGTTTGTTCTGGAAATCTGGATTATCAGCAGAACAAGCTATTTCAAAAATAAATGAAATTTCACTCTTCATACCTGAATATAGATTACCAAGTCTATCTAGCCGAGACTTCATATTGTGCCTCAGGGCAGCACGGTCACCCCGCTGCTCAGTCATGTCTACGGGTCCTCGCTCCGAGTTACTGCTGGACGGTTCTTCTGGAATGTAACAGAACTATATGTTATAGAAATGGACTAGATGTTATGATATACACTATATTTTTTTATACCACTGGTGGGCACTGTAACCTATGGATGTTTGCAACACCATATTCCCACAAGAACAGGACCTACACAAGTGAAACCGCGAGACGTCTGCTAGTATATTTTGACAGGATTTGACTGAGCTTTAGTACGAAGATCAGCTAGTAACTCAATAATTTCTGCATACATTATTTAAGTAACAATTTTGTCTGTTCTCTAATATACTCAATAAGTTATCTACAGCAAATATTTGTACTGGTACATACTCGTAATAGTAGACAATCCCATTCAAGTAAAAGTATGTAAACATGGTTGTTACAATCAAGTAACAACATAATCAAATATCAAACAAACTATCAGCTTATATTAGCTTAATTTGGGCTAGATAATGTTGTGTGTGAACTTCCACAAATATTTAATACTAGCGGACGTCATGCGGTTTCACCTGCGTAGTTCCCGTTCCCGTGGGAATACGGGAATAAAATATAGCCTATGTTCACCGCAAAGAGTGTAGCTTCCCAACAGTGAAAGAATTTTTCAGATCAGTCCAGTAGTTCCGGAGCCTATTCGTTACAAACAAACATACAAAAAAACTAATCTTTCCTCTTTATAATATTAGTATAGATACACATTCAAACTTGTGTTGTAAACACATTCAAAAAGTGCCAATTGGACATCAGTTTCAATACTTATTAGTGTGCTAATGATGTTTTAACATTCAAATAGTTTCTTTGTACATGTATGTATTAAGGAATATTCAAGTATGTTTATCAGTTGCACAGATCCCATAGTACAAACTTATATTAGCTTAATTTAGACTAAGTAGAAAGGTCCTGCAATACCTACTTATTTATTTATTCATTAGATTTGATAGTAACCTTGTATTATTGAACACGCAATTATACACTTTAAAAACTTGTTTTACAGTCTAGAATTCATTGGTACACACACACAACATCACTGTGAAGTCAAACGTACACAAATGCGAGATAAATTCAATTAGTTAATGTTTTGTTGAATTTCAAAGTCCGGAGAACATTTCAACAAATAATTATAGGAAACGTTACCTCAGATTAATGACTAATAACCGTTTTTAAATGATATGAAAGGGTGTACCGTCGGCCCTACATTTGTTATCAATTTGTGGTATAGCAGCGCTTAGTCACTTCTGTTTGTGTAGTTATAAATGTATTATTGAAATGAAGTTAATGGTCACAGACTGGTGACAGTGGCTATAAGTCAATTCTGCAAGTACTCATTATCATCATCTGAGTGCAAATCCTGATATTTTTTTTATATTTATCTCGCCAAATTGACGTCGCCGCCAGCCTGATGGTAAGCCGTGGCGCATCTATCGATTGGGGGACAGTCTAAACCCTAGCTTTAAACTGGGGGTTTACTTTTTAGTCTTGTATGTATCTGTTACACTTTCATATGAACTGGTTAGTTAATTCTAAATTTTATAAAGATATCACTTATAATATGGCAAATTTTTATTCCTAGAACAAGTGCTTGTGAGAAATGGATATGGGTACACCTCACCAAGCAGTGGAGAGCCATAGGCATAAGATAGATAGACATTATTACTAATTACATCCCAATTTCCATGATTAGCCCTGGATCTGCTTAAATTATAGGGTATCAAACCTCATTTACTTATTATTTACATTAGAATTTTGATAAGCTTTGTGATTGGTAACTGTTATTGTTGATTGTAGCAATTGTGTGCTTCAGAAGGAAATACTTTATCATAACTATAGATGCAATGCTTACCAGTTATTTCTTCAATAACAACACTGCTTCCAGGCTGAGCCTGTGAGTCATAAGCCACACTGATAGGTGCATCCCTTTCCTCTACCTGAACCTCTATTTGAATGTCATTTCTGTGAGAAATGTTTATCTCCACAGACACGTCAGAATTTCTTCGAGTAATGCTACCTCTTTTAGGACTTTTAAACTCCTTTTTCGTCACTATAATATCGTTACGGGGCCGTTGGGATGAAGATGTTTCAGTCTTCAAGCTAGATCTCTTCGCAATGACTTTAGGAGGAGCTTCGATCCTTGAATACTCCTTCGACTGTCGTCTAGGAGGTGTTTCTGATTTAGAACACTCTTTTGACTGCCTTCTGGGCGATGTGACAGAATCTCTAGTTATTTTACTAGGGGATTTTTTAAGAGAACTTTCAGTTTTCACAACACTGATGTTTTCAGATAGCGGTTTGCGTTTAGGGACAACTTGGCCACTACTGGCTAGCTTCTGGTCTATTTTTTCTTGTCTAGCACGTGCTCTCTCTAACATACGCTGTAAATTTATAAAAAGTCGTTGAATTAATTGAACTTTTATTGACCTTCAAGTTATAGAGAAACTAAAAATATACTTTAATCGACCAAACTTACTTGTGTAAAAGGATCCATGATTGCAAACTTTATAAAAAAAACTTATTATACAAATTACACAGTTTTCATAGTCCGTTCACTTTTTAATCAAAATCTGATTATTTGTATAGGTTTATTGTAATAAACTCACAACAACGATTTCAACACAACATTCACCCGTTGATAATCTGACGTTTGATACAAAAATTTGAATTTAGTTTACTGATATTCCGGTAGGCGTCGCGTCGCGTTCATACGTCGCCTAAAGCCGGCATCACACGATCAACGTTCATCTAATGCCGCCTACACACGGTGCTGTGAAACATTGCTGATTATTGAATAAAGTTATGAAATGTATTATTTTATGAATTTTTCATTTCAGCAAAATTTGCCATCATCAATTAAGGATACTTTTTCTCCAACCACGGTCTTTAATTTTCAACATAAACCTATATTTTGGACCTATTTTGAAGTAGATTTTGTTGTTCGAATGCCGATAATGATCACTTCCTAGATGATGAAGGGAACTGACATTGACAGAACCGATTAATCTAAAATGTTACTTTGATGGTGTAGGTATCAAGTAATCTGGGGATAGAATTTTTTTTAAAATTATATTTGTGGACATTCACACACAACATCATTTAGAACAATTTAAGGTAATATAAGCTTGTGCTATGGTATCTAGACGACTCATATACATACTTTATTTCTAAATACATACATATTATTTACAGAAAACACCCAAACTCTGAAACAAACATTTGTGGATAACACAAATATTTGGATCGACCCAGGAATAGAGATGGGAATTTGCCCGGAAAAAACCGGGAAAAAACCCAGGGAAAAAACCCGATTGGGAATTTATTCGGGTTTTTTCATATTTAGCATATGTAACATCTAGGTAACGTATAGTTACATGTATAAATCATTTAGTACGCACTATTTCAGTATTTCTAACTAAGTAGTTAGAGATAATCTAATTTTGTTTATTTTAGCCCCTCTCTATAAAATAGATTGCAGAGGGGCTTATGGCGAGACTTTGTATCAAGTCTGTGACTCTTTTGCATTATATTACGTCACTATACTACGATTTTTAATTCGAGTCAGTAAAATGACATTTTCAGTGTGGCGGGTTTTTTGTCACAAATAAATAGTGATGTGGTTGAATCGAGTTTTACGATTAAAAGTTAGTCGAGATTATATTTTTTTATTCGATATCAAACAGTAATTAAATATTGCATAAAACCACCTATACCGTATTTTAACTCATTT
Source organism: Miltochrista miniata (assembly GCA_933228765.1). Taxonomy (NCBI): domain Eukaryota; kingdom Metazoa; phylum Arthropoda; class Insecta; order Lepidoptera; family Erebidae; genus Miltochrista; species Miltochrista miniata. The sequence continues at coordinate 15,168,116 of OW121769.1, forward strand.
AAATAATGTAGTAAACAAACAATTTGAACCTCGATTGCCCCATAATTATTTACACTAAAATATCAATCCCGATCATCACCACTTTTCAAGGAACCGTAGTTTGTCTTATACAAACATTTCACACCAATTTACCTTGAGATTAAGGGGCCCGTCCGTTAAATGCACGAAAAGACACTTTGGACTTAGGAAATATTTAAGAACTCGCTTCATTAAATGACACGTGTGACATGTACAAAATAATTTACATTACAAAAAACATTTCTGTAAATTATTAAAAATCATCGAAATAGCAAGAAACTTTTTTATAAGTACATAATTAATTAAACAACATTAATTAATTCATAAACAATAATAATAAAACCAATTAAAAGTCATTACACTAAACTTAAAATAAAAACTCTTAAAATAAAAACTAACTAACTACCTATCAATATACAAATTGGGTCCCTTCCTACCTATGACGCAGGCAGCATTCCCACGCTGGATAGCTATGGAAAGCCTTTGCGCGAAATAGCTACCAGCGCGGGGATCACGCGTTTCTTCCCTCAGACGCTTACTCAGAGCCGTGAAAAGACCATGTGCACCGCGACACCGTGGACCCAGTGTCTCGACATCAAATGGAACGAATTCATATTGGCACCGAGACAACTATACTTGCCGATCTTTAACCACTCGCGAGCATTAGCCGGCCCACCGCTCTTCTGCTAGTAGCCGGGAGGTAGGACGCCGCAAGAGTGTCAGTGCAAGTGGCATTCCACACTAACACACGTCCCATTCTCCAGGGTACTAAAGACATCCCGTCGGGTCGCTTACCATCCTCCCGTATAATTTGGGGTTCTAAAACCGCGGGGACATTAACGGTGATAAGTACATACTTATTATTTTAATTTTTTCAATAGATCATTCCTCTGTCGAAGTATAAAAACATGGAACGACCTGCACGCACACGTGTTTCCCTCATCTGTGAGATCATGGAAACGTGTGCGGGAGGGAATCCCGGTTTCTCCAAGAGGAGCGTGAAGAGGAACATCACAGGGCCGCCAACTGGAGGACCACTGTCAGAAGTTCTTTTTTTCATTATTTTTAGTGACGTGTAGACTGAAAATCTATCTATCTAGGTGTAAAGTTCTCGAAAGTACAAATTAATCAAGCCCAAACACAAGGTAACTGCTGTATATCGTTAGGGAATTCTCTCTTCTGTCTTTCGTCTCCATCATCAGATCGACTTCAGATTTTCATTAAGTTGTACTACTTTAAAGCCCTTAATCGAAAAAATTACAAACGCCCTAGATGTCCCTGCAATTTTAAAAGTTCCCTTCGATTTCTCCAAGATGCCATCATCAGATCCTAACTTCCTTAAAATGGGACCACCTTGGGAGGACCTATCTATTTTCGAACGCAAAAATTTTTTTTCAAATCGCGAAAAAACATTTAAAAAAAATTATATACGGTCGAATTGAGTAACCTCCTTTTTTGAAGTCGGTTAAAAAATTATGTACGGTCCTTAGATCATCTAACCACAGGATGCGCCTTACTTAAGCATTGTTTTCTGCCATTGCACATGACCATTTGGTCTTTTGGCTTTATGAAAAGCCTGTACATCAGTACATCATTTTATATGATTAAACTAGTACATTACATTGTAGTTCACTGTACAATAACAATTAACACACAACAGCCATTACGCGTTTGTCGATTAATACATTTTTAAATGCAATGAAATTTTATATTGTAGCATTTATTTTCTATAGATGCAGTATTTAGGATGTGTAAGCAGCCTTATCGAGTTATCTTTTTTTAATCGGTTGTCAGTGGTGACATTTCTGCTGTCAGAATGACAGGATGTCATAAGTTCGGTGACGAAGCGTTTCGCATTTAAAGGAAGGGGCTTTGTTAAGATTTTTCGTGAAAGACAGGACTTTTGACCGAGAGCTGCTTTGGGGTAGTTGGAGGTCCTTTGGCTTTTGCTCTGAGACTGTGCCGCGAATCAGTTTTTGAAAAAAGGGTGACCCGCTACAATAGTGATGTTCGACAATCAATAGACTTAGACATTTTAGTCATTCTTTATTTTATTAGGTATGAAAGCTTTTTTTTTATTGTAAATTTGTAATAGATTAAATAATTCGAGAAATATGGACCGTACCAGCATATTAAAATTGTTTACTATAACATTATTATAAAAGCTGGGAAAAAATGTTTAAAAAGATCACGTCATGGAACGATCTGCCCGCACACGTGCTTCCCTCATCTTACAATCCCGGGTTCTTCAAGAGGAGCGTGAAGAGGCACATCACAGGGCCGCCAACTTGAGGACCACTATCAGAAGTGGCCCCCAATCGCTAGATGCACCACGGCTTCTTTCCATCAGGCTGGTGGCGACGTCAATATGGCGAGCTAAATAAAATAAAAGATTCAGAGAAATTAAGTAAAACAATTCAAGTAGTTTTTAACCGACTTCAAAAAAGGAGAAGGTTACTCAATTCGACCGTACCTTAGACCATATAACAAGGGACTAGCCTTTGCGAACCACCGCATACAAAAATATTCAGGGCTGAACCCAGTAGTGATTCTGAATCCGAAGGTTCGGATGATGATGGTGATGATCCTTCGGGTCGTGACCAGGTGGAATATACTTCACCAGTAGTGAGAGAGGACCGCTCGGTGCGAGCTAGTTCAAGTAGGAATAGTTCTACATGTAACATAGTGTATAAAGAACGTCCCCTTAACTTATGTTCATTTAACTTAAAATATGATGGTTCTACTTGTGTACGTGTGTTTTTAGAGAGATTAGAGGAACTTAGATGTGCTCGGGAGGTTACTAAGCCTAGACTCCTTATGGCTTTCTCCGACCTGTTGGATGGACCGGCTTTGTCTTGGTTCCGTACAAACAAAGCTAACTTCATCTCATATGAGGATCTTATTAGTGAGCTTAGAGATACCTTCGATATTCCTGATTATGATTACCGCCTCAGGAACGAGATAAGACAGCGTACACAAGCCCGCTCTGAGTCCTTGGTTAACTATATATGTACAATGCAAGCCATGTTCTCAAGGTTGTCATGTAAGATGCCCAGTGAGGAACAGCTGGACATTCTCATGCACAACATTAGACCTGACTACATGAAGGAACTGGCCTTGCATGATGTCAACTCTGTAGATGACTTGAGACGTTTGGGTAAGCGCTTGGAGCTTGCGCGTACTAGGGCAGACGCTTTCCATGAGCCTGCTCTTGACAAGTTTGAGATTACATCTGACTTACACCAGCTTAAGAACAAAGGTGTACAAAAGCCCGCTAAGCAGGTGTCTGCAGTGGAGACGCCGGTTACCCCCCACGATCGCAAATGCTTTCGTTGCGGCGGGGGCGGTCACACTGCATACAGCTGCACACAGTCAAGGGAGCTGGTGTGTTTCCGGTGTGGTCTCAAAGGAGTCAAGACCCCAGACTGCTCACACTGTACTAGCAAGTCAAAAAACGCGTAGGCCAGGGCCTTATTAGGAACTCTGTGCATCACTCTGTATCTGAGTCTATTTCTGATAAGGTCCTGTTTCCTAAACGGGATAGTGACATTAGACCGTATCTAGTTGTTAAGGTTTTAAATTTAAATGTCTTAGGCCTTCTAGATTCCGGTGCCTCCTGCTCTATACTAGGTAAGGGAGCGCACCGCATCTTCTTGGAACTGGGTTTTGATCTTGTGAGTATCAATCCTACTTTTCGTATTACAACTGCAGACAGCACTCACTTGCAATGTCTGGGTTGTATCTCTTTGCCAATTGAGTACAACTCGGTTATCCGAGTTGTCAAGTTCTATGTTGTCCCAGGTATAACCACCTCCATGATATTTGGAGTGGATTTCTGGCAACAATTTAAGTTAAGTGATAAGTTAATTTTACAAAATATTAGTCTTGATAGCTTTAGTGATAATAATCCTATAGAGTCTGTGTCCCTTAACGGTGGCCTCGAGGATTACGACAACCTGACAACTAAACAAAGGTGTGTAATCAACGAGGTCATTGAAAAGTTCGACTCGTTGAACACTGATAAGGTGGGTTTAGGTCGGACCTCACTTGTGCACCATGTCATTGACACTGGTGACAGCAAGCCGATCAAGCAGCGTTATTATCCGCTCTCTCCCCTTAAGCAGAAGGCCCTGGAAGCCGAGCTGGACCGAATGCTGGAGATGGGAGTAGTGTCCCCGTCTCAGTCCGCCTGGAACTCTCCAGTGGTCATGGTGGAGAAGGCGAACGGCGACCTCAGATTGTGCTTGGACTCTCGCAAGCTGAACTCTGTGTCTAAGAGTGACGCCTACCCCTTACCCTATATCAATCAAATCTTAGACCATCTTAATAATGCTAAGTATTTAACCTCTGTAGATCTGAGTGCGGCCTACTGGCAGATTCCATTCGACTCACTCCAGTCCGCTGAGAAGACTGCTTTTACGGTTCCCCGGAGAGGATTGTTCCATTACAATTCCATGTGCTTCGGTCTTGTCGGTGCCAGTGCCACGATGCAACGCCTCATGGACCGTCTGTTTGGTCCCGAGTTCAACAACAAGGTATTTGCGTTTCAGGATGACATAGTCTGTGTGTCCAGCACCTTTGAGGAGCATGTAGAGCTCTTACATAGAGTCTATCAGCAACTCAAGGATGCTGGCCTAACTATTAATATGAAAAAATCCCACTTTTGTCGGAGTGAACTCAAATACCTGGGGTATTATGTGGACAAACATGGCTTACGGACAGACCCGGGTAAAGTTGAGGTTATCCTCAACTATCCCACCCCTTCTAACCCTAAGGAGGTTAAGAGATTTCTGGGAATGGCTGGCTGGTATCGTCGCTTTGTTAACAACTTCTCGAAGATTAGTAAACCTCTGTGCAAACTCACTTCTACGAACCTTAAGTTCGAATGGACCCCTGAGGCTGAACAGTCCTTTAACCTGCTAAAGTCAGCCTTGGTTTCTGCCCCTATATTAAAAATGCCTAACTTTGAGATGCCCTTCCGCATTCTTAGTGACGCGTCAGCTTACTCAGTTGCTGCTGTACTGACACAAACTCACGATGGTGTTGAGCACCCTATCGCCTACTGTAGCCGTTCTCTCAACAAGAACGAGGTGAACTACAGCGCAACTGAGCGAGAACTTCTGGCCGTGATTTTCGCTTTGGAACAATTTCGACAGTACGTCGAAGGCCAAAAATGTACGGTCGTCACGGATCATTCATCTCTTCTGTGGTTCCATAAGCTAAAAAATCCCACGGGTCGTCTAGCACGTTGGAGCATGAGGCTCAGTCAATTCGATTTTGACATAGAGCATCGAAAAGGTAAAGACCACGTTGTACCTGATGCTCTGTCTCGTATCAAAATTGATTCCCTCGATGCAGTACCCACTAAAGACCCGTGGTATGACCACACCATGAATAGTGTTCGGAAGAACCCTAGGAAGTCACCAAATTATGACATTCGTGACAACCTTCTATATAGGTTAACTAAAAATAAATATTCTTTGACTTCAGACTTTGACTGGAAGCTGGTGGTACCTCAGGAGGATCGCTTGCCCCTGCTCTCTAAGTACCACGATGACACACTTAGTGCCCATGGTGGCGTTTGGAAGACGCATAAAAGGTTAGCCCTAAATTATTACTGGCCCAAGATGTACGAGGACGTCAAAGAATATGTTGGGAATTGCGAAACATGCAAGCAGTACAAACCCGTAAATACGTCTCGTCCCGGCCTAATGGGTAGCCCGAAGCGGGTTTCGAAGCCATTCGAAGCTATCTCTGTCGATCTGCTTGGTCCCTTTCCCACTTCGAGCAATAGAAACGTACACCTGATCGTGGTCTCCGACTACTTTAGCAAATACGTCATGTTGTGCCCTGTTCGGGTGGCCACAGGCGCTGTAGTCGCGAGGTTCATAGAGAAGAGTGTGTTTCTCGTGCACGGAGTCTGCAAGACTATTTACATGGATAATGGCCCTCAGTTTGTGAGTAAGCCATTTAAGGATCTGTTGGCTAAATACAATGTACCTAATATATATTATAACCCTAGGTATCATGCCCAAACTAATCAGGCGGAACGAGCTATTCGTAATGTGGTTCAAGCGATCTCATGCTATGTGAAGTCACAACACAAGTCTTGGGATCAGTTCTTGGTTGAGATACAGTGTGCTTTAAACACTGCAGTTAACGAAGCAACTCGTTTCACCCCTTACTTTTTGGTACATGGTAGGGAATTTATTGGGGATGGAGTGCTGTACAGGCAGACAGATATCGCGTGCCATCCTACTTCAGTCTCTGTAGACGATCCATCAGCCTTCGGTGTCAAGCTGAGAGAAATACAACGCATTTACGACCAGGTGAGGAAACATTTGAACGTTGCCCACCAGCGTAATGAAAAGTATTACAACCTCAGAAAAAGGCATGTAGAGCTGAAAGTGGGACAGATAGTTTACAAACGCACGTTCTACCTGTCCAACAAGGCCAAGAATTTTACTGCTAAGCTAGCTCCTAAGTTCCTTAAATGTGTGGTGACTGCTAAACGATCCCCTTTAGTATATAGGCTGTCAGATCTGGACGGTAAGGATCTTGGGGAGTACCATATCAAGGACATCCTGAAGTATCAGGAGGAGCAGTCTCCAATACCTAACGTAACTACATAGCACTGTTTCTCTAGTTTATTAAACCAGTGCTATGTGATCATTATGTAAGACTATTTTAATCTTTTGTTTGTATTTCTATATGTGTACGTGACTTTAAATTGTCACGTTGTAGTTTCTTCTATGCACCGCACCGAGCGTTTTTCTCTCATTCGCTTCTTAGTACTCTACATTATCCTGAGAGCTTGGGTAGTGTTAGGGTATCGGCAGTGAGTAAAGGGAGCATTCGTTTTCTATGAAGGGCATTAGACTCTAGTTACTTAGCCTAACCGGTACACGAGTCAGTGTCTAGTTAGGTACATAGGAGGATCTTTCTTTGGTATTGTAATGGTCGTAGTCAGCTGGTGTTTGAAGGACCTAGCTGGTTGTCTTTGTTTATTAGTCAGTACTTTTCTGTTTTCTTTATTGTGTATTTCCAGCGTGTCATATCCGCAGGAAATACTATTAAAGGGGGGGTGGTTGTAGCATTTATTTTCTATAGATGCAGTATTTAGGATGTGTAAGCAGCCTTATCGAGTTATCTTTTTTTAATCGGTTGTCAGTGGTGACATTTCTGCTGTCAGAATGACAGGATGTCATAAGTTCGGTGACGAAGCGTTTCGCATTTAAAGGAAAGGGCTTTGTTAAGATTTTTCGTGAAAGACAGGACTTTTGACCGAGAGCTGCTTTGGGGTAGTTGGAGGTCCTTTGGCTTTTGCTCTGAGACTGTGCCGCGAATCAGTTTTTCGCTCAAGCGCGATTATTTGTTACCTCGCGTGGCCTAACGGGCTGTGATTGGGTTGCTGCATTGCATCTTGCTACATTTTACCCAGAAAACTGGGTTTTTTTACTACGGGGCTAGTTGCCGGATGAGATATTTGGTGCCGCACCTATAAGTTAGTGGGCTGCACGTGGTACGACAACGTGGAAGTGCGGACTACACGAGCTTCTCATGTGAGAGGTATCTGCCGTCATCACCTGGCAGTAACAACAGGCAGTCACTCTCACTCAGCTCACTCTGCAGGCCAGTAAATCCACTACTTATGTGTAGCTTAGTAGCATAAGTACCTAAGCACTGACTATACTTCTGTGTACCTGTGATATTTGTGTCTATCAGTGAATAAGCTCTCTGTGTGTCTCTGTGTATCTCTGTGTTATATAAATATATGTGTGTACACCCTACCTGACTGTTTTCGTCAGAGCCCTGGCCTACCCTTGCACGCACACTGGAATCTCTGTAGTAAGGCGCCCTGGGAAAGAGTTCTCTGCATAGCTACCTCGCGCTAGTTGGTGAGTAACACTGATCATCTTAGTGTTATAATATGTCTTTGTGTTTCCCCCTTCACTTGTATGAAAACTGGCAGAATATTTTTGTATGCGGTGGTTCGCAAAGGCTAGTCCCTTGTTATATGGTCTAAGGTACGGTCGAATTGAGTAACCTTCTCCTTTTTTGAAGTCGGTTAAAAACTACTTGAATTGTTTTACTTAATTTCTCTGAATCTTTTATTTTATTTAGCTCGCCATATTGACGTCGCCACCAGCCTGATGGAAAGAAGCCGTGGTGCATCTAGCGATTGGGGGCCACTTCTGATAGTGGTCCTCAAGTTGGCGGCCCTGTGATGTGCCTCTTCACGCTCCTCTTGAAGAACCCGGGATTGTAAGATGAGGGAAGCACGTGTGCGGGCAGATCGTTCCATGACGTGATCTTTTTAAACATTTTTTCCCAGCTTTTATAATAATGTTATAGTAAACAATTTTAATATGCTGGTACGGTCCATATTTCTCGAATTATTTAATCTATTACAAATTTACAATAAAAAAAAAGCTTTCATACCTAATAAAATAAAGAATGACTAAAATGTCTAAGTCTATTGATTGTCGAACATCACTATTGTAGCGGGTCACCCTTTTTCGTATCAGTGACAGTAGCAATTGTCATTTTACTGACTCGAATTAAAAATCGTAGTTTAGGTCACGTGGATCATCTGTTCAAAGTTTGAAATAAAACCATAGATTTAGAATTTTTCGCTACTCTCAAAACAATATCCAATAACAACGTCAATCGGAGTGAACGTTCACTTTCACAGAGGGGCAGTTGGGTGAAACCGTCTCAGGGCTTCTTGTTAATAATTCAATAAATAGTTACGTTTTAATATTCTGTGCTATCTAATCAAATATAATGAAATTAAATAAAAAGCCTGTCTCTGTGTGCGTATTCATCCGCTCTTAGCGACAAGTAACCCGAAACTACGAACGCGCGAACGCCAACCTCCACCATCTGAGGATAAACAATAATTCGGATAGCACGGCTCTGCCTCTCTGCATAGCGTCAAGCGCGTCAACTAAGTACATCGCGGAGTCATCCCAATGATGAGAACAGTATTCGACGCAGGGGCGAATCTGCGTCTTGTACTGCTAACATCTCTGATGTGGCGTGAAGTACCGCCTCACCTTATTTAGGACTTCTAGTTTCCGCGAGGCCAGCCCAACACAACTCTCTATGTAGTTTTTGTGATTGAGCTCACGCTGGACGTCTATACCTACCGAAGATCTCCAGGTTGTCCTTTAGTGTAGTAATGTTCTGAAGAGAGGGTAGGGGTAGAAATGGGGACTTATTAGCTATAAACTCGCACGCCTGTGATTTTCTGGCATTGTACTCGACCGAGTTGTATGAGCCCAAGGGGCAATGCGACCCAGGTCCCAGTCGAGATCGAGGTCTTTTCCTCCACGTCGCGTCACCCATCGGCTGGACGGCCAGAATAGCTCCCATGCAGAGTACTATCATCTGCATAACAATGAATGTATCCAAGCAAGGGACAGCATGTCATGGATATGCGGAAGAAAGAGAGTTGGGGACAATACCGATCCCTGTGGTACTCCTGCATTTACCTGCAAAAATCAGGAAGCCTGACTATCAAAGAGAACCCGTATACGTCGCCCACTCAGGAAGCTGGCCAACCATTAATGTCATAGAGATTATATGGATATATGGAAAATTTTATCCGAAATGCACCCGGTAGTTTGGTGGAAAGGACTCTGCAACTCCAAAATGCTGAGTAGGGTTGCAGTGAGTACGTATTCTAACTACTATCTATACTTCAGCAGTCACTGAACGATCATTTAGCACGAATGCGCATATAGTCCGTCACACGTGCGTCACAAACGAAATAGATTGACTACACTACAGACATGACAGCAAAATAGCTTTTATCTATCTATCTATATATATAAAAATCAATGCCACTTTTCGTTGTAATTTTATAACTCGAGATCGGGCTCACCTATCCAAACCAAATGTTTAGGCTTTGTTCGGACTATTTAGTAGATGGTTTATGTGAAGTTTGCACAAAATCGGTCGAGCGGTTCTAGATTTGTCACGCAAACGAAGTTGCGCGGGTCAGCTAGTATCGTATAATAGGAACCTGGGCAATTCTAGATGCTTTGCAGCGGTGTCGTATTGATTGGCTATATATCGAGGTGATGAGGTGCTTGTATGATACCGCTAAGAAGACCAATCCCATAGCCCTACTCAAAGGTGTGGGACAGGGAGATGCTATATCTTCTAAGCTCTTCACTAATGCGCTTGAGGACGTCTTCAAGTCGTTGGACTGGAATGGATGGGGCGTGAATATAACCGGTTATTGTATCTACACCTTCGGTTTGCTGACGACATCGTTTTAATAGCGCTGGAACAGGTGAGCGGTATGCTGCATAGTCTTAGTGAAGAGTCTCGACGTGTTGGTCTCAGCATGAACCTGGACCAAACCAAGGTCATGTTCAATGAGCATGTCGTGCCGGGACCAATATACGTTGAACGATCGAGGCTTGAGGTTGTCCATGAATACACCTACCTGGGGCAGGTAGTCACATTTGAAAAACGAGTAAACTGGATAAGGAAATAGCAAGAAGGATTCGCTTGGGCTGGGAAGCATTCAGCAAACTGCGCCGGATTTTCTACTCGCCGATACCGCAATGAATGAAGACGAAAGTCTCCAACCAGTGCGTTCTACCAATTATGACCTACGTTGCCAAAACGTGGACACTCGGAGTGGGGCTAGTTCACGCCCTTAAGGATGCGCAACGAGCGATGGAACAAGCTATGCTTGGAATCTCTCTGAGGTATAAGATCCAAAATGTTATCCCGCATCTTTGAGGGGCAGAAAGAGGCGGCGCAGTCCTACTTATTCCCTCTGGTCTTCAGCAAGAGAGTGTCCATGTCCAGACCTGCCACGATTAAGGACCAGGCGCTATTGCGCTCACGCTATGTATTCTACCAGTGTGTTTCCCGCGCTCCCCGCAGTGCTGGCACTCGGCCATGGTTTCCCGTTGTATTTGCCACAGATACTTACCGAAGCTCCCGTGGGATACGGGAATAATACTTATAATACTTACTGGAAGTATCTGTGACAACCTGTAGGAGAGAGCACCGTGTCTCCTCTCCAGCCACTCATCCATGACCGGTCTGACCGCCGCGATTATGTAAAGCCACGATACCCAGAAAGAATCTTATGATATAAACAACAAATTGTCTTTTTGTTGTTATAATAACAGTTTGGTTTTATTTTAGTTCCTGAATACTGCTACACATTTTGACATTTCGAACAACAGGCAACAGCTAGTGCCTTAGATGCATCGGCGCCAAGTATGTCGCATCAAAGTACCTATTTTTCGTTGCATTTGTCCTAAACATAATAAAATCATGTTTATATTTTTCGGATCTTCAAATAATGAAAATTCCCGTCTATTGGGGTTTTTCCCGCATAAATACCGGGTTTTTTCCCAAACGGGAAAAAACCTGGGTTTTTTCCCGTTGGGTTTTTTCCCTCCGCCCATCTCTACCCAGGAATCGAACCCAGGACCTCCACCGACGCAGGCGGTATCTCTACCGACTGAGGCAGCAACCAAGAGGTTTGTAACGTTGTGAAGCAACGAATAAAAAATCTATTAATTCATATTATTATTTCAATTAGTTTATATATCTTAAAAACTATTTTATAATGGAAGTTGTTGAAAGCGCCATCTGCCGACAAATAGTCACATTAAAAGAAGCCGCGCTTAACGCGCCGTAACTCGCCAAGTAGGTAAATGACGTAGGACGTAGGGACGATCCTCGCCGCCAGAGGCGCTGTTCAATTCTATAAATAGGAGTGCACGCGCAGTTTCGGCGAACACATCACAAATTTAAAATATACAATCGCGAAAGTATCAGTACATTAGTAAAGATCATTAAAATTAAATATAATTCATTAAATATAATTCATCAGTGTATAGGGAGCGAAATTCTCCCTGGGTGAATAATTGTCTAGCTGCAAACGACGAGTACCCCATCCTTGGGTGAGTTAAATTGTGTATAACGTAATCTAATTTTTAAACTGTGACAATTAACGGCTGTTGGTCCACCCTGTTATAAGGGGGTAGTTAAAGGGGTGTGAAAAAACACTTTGTAAAATTAGTTCTGTAAGCAGATGTTGTAAGACCTCCGACTCCTGCAATGGTTAGCGGGAGCCGGCTGTCTTTGGGAATATGCGGGGAAAAAGGGTTCAAGCTAACGCCTAATCTGGAACATTCCAGGGTCCACCCTCCGGGTTCTACAGAAACATTCACCCTACGGGTTCCAAGAAGTACGGTTCACCCTACGGGTTACAAGAAGTAACGTTCACCATCCGGGTTGAGAGAAGCTCACCCTCTGGATTTGCTCTCCGGGTTGAGAACACCGTGCGGTTCTACGTTGTGGACGGCACGGCTACATCAGCAACTGCAGCATCCTTCAGGAAGGCCAGACCCAAGATAAGTCGGAACCCTGCGAAGGCCTTCGGAAACCTTCTTGCTGCCTGAAAATACCACGACCCCGAGTTCTTCCTTTTTTTTTTCAATAAATTATTACTTTTAAATTTTAAACGTCACCTCTTCTCATTTCTCTCTTCTTCCTGAAAGCCTTCAGCTTTTCAGGTTACCCAACTCCCTAGTAAATTACAGCATTTTTTATACCACAAAGGCGGCAGACAAGCATATGGCCCACCAGAAGGATTGGTGGTCACCGTAGCCTATGAACGTTTGCAACTCCAGAGGCGCTACAATCGCACTGCCGAGCCTTCAAGAACCTTCTACGACCCCCTTGAAGAATCCAATACTCCAGGTGTTTGGTATAACCGAGGCTGGGAGCTCATTCCATAATCTAAGCGTTTGCGGAAGAAAGCCCCTATCGGATCTTACCGTGCTCGAACTCTCTGGACGCAAGTTGTGAACTTGGATAATGTAATAATGGATACATGACAAATTTAATGATGTGTATGTATGCTGTTGATGTACCAATAAATAAAACTAGAAAAACATGAACAACCTGTCTCTGGCGAGCGGTGCGATGAGAACGTAGTCATAAGCATCATTATCAAACAGTTCCTCTGAACACAAACCATTATACAGGCAATTAAAAACGCTTAAAGAGGCAAAATCTCTCCTATCGTTAATGGACTCCACTTTGCCTGTAAGTATGGGATCGTCGACAACTCTCATGGCTTGTCCTGTAAGTATGGAATCGTCGACCACTCTCATGGCCGTTGCACCGAGTCGAATGGACGAAGCTGATATTCTGGTGCCCCAGCCCAAAAGTGACAGCAGGACTCCATGTGCGGCTGCACTTGCGACTTGTAGAATAGCAATGTTTGCGCCGCAGTTAGGTAGGTACTGCCGCCGTGCCCTGTTGAGTACTCCAGGCTTTTTGGAGGCCAGCGTTGCCTTGTCCTCCAAATGGCTACGTAACTCAACGTCACTGGAGATATCAACACCAAGGATTCCTATACAGTGGAAATAGAGAGAGATGTGCCCTGGAATTGCGGTGACACAGTAACTTGGATTTTCTTAGCGGTGCAAACACAAACTTGTGTCTTATTGGGGTTAAATTGGACAAGTTCACACCAATCGGGCGCTCGTGCGAGAGTAGTCTCGATTTCAGACAGAAGTGTTTAAGACTTTCATCTCCTAATATACCCGGATATTGGGTAGGTCTGTGTTAAAAGTGTCAGCCGTACGATCGTTCGCATAGCAATGTATGCCGGGAGTTGACAGCATATTATTGATATGCTGCAAAAATAGAGAGGGCGACAACACCGAGTCCTGTGGGACTCCAGCATTTATGGTCATGTAGTCAGAACAGCTGTCGTCGACGACGGCCCTGATGCTTTTACCGGCCAGAAATCTGAATACCCATCCACGGAACCCTTGTTCAGTCTAAAGGAGGATTATTTTGTAAGAAGTCCACCGTGACAGATCCGGTCAAAGGCCTTAGATAAATCGTACTATACGAGTGACGGTCGGTTAACTGCAGGTCGTATTCTTCCAGGTAGAAAAGATTAGAATAGAATATCATTTATTCGACAAATGACAACAATCTTGCAGGTGTACAGGTAGGCAGATATTTATGACATAGTACCAAGAGGAGAAACCTCAGGAGCTGTGTATTAATAACACGCTCCATCACCTTAGAAAAAAGGGGGACGACAACCATAGGCCTGTAATTGGCCAGGTCGGTTCTATTACCCTTCTTGGGCACAGGATGCGAGTGCGTGGTCTTCCACGAAGCCTGGACTTGTTTCATGGAATATGAAATCGTAAAATCACGTGTAAGCACCGGACACAACTCAGGATCACACTGCTTTAGTACGACCGCGGGTATGTCGTCTGCTGGAGGCCGATTCTCGATTCACACGCCTATGTCTATCGCCAGACCTCAAGTCTGTGGATTGAATGCTGTTAAAAATTGTCTGGTGACGTAGAGGGAGAATATACCTAGAGAAGACATTAAATAATGTTAGTCATGAGTGAAAGTGACACAAATATAATATTTACACAAGAGTAAGCGAGACAGACGCCACTTTTTTTGTCTCGCTCACCGTATGCGTTTTCATTTGTTTGGAACCTCTTTCGTTGGTCCCAAACAAAAGCGTGTTCGATAGTGTTTTGTCGAAAAATTGGTGATAGTGACTTATTTGTGAAGTTAGAAGTTGTTTGGAGCTTATAAAAGTGTAAATTTTTTCTTAATAATGGTGCGTTGTTGTGTTAAAGACTGTACAAATCGCCCAGAACGGAAAACTCCGAACATAACCTTTCATCGGTAAGTAAGCCCATTTATGCTGTTTTGTATGTATATAATGATATAATTTACTTCGTAGATTAGTATTCACTATCTTTGCGCCTTAATTTACATACTTTTAAGTATATTTCTCGAATTATTTTTTTGTATTATCCGACAGAATTATGTAGCTCATATACAGTTTGTCTATAAAGTCGTGACATGAATGTTTGAGGAACTAAAAATAGTTATGTGTGTGGCAACACTGGCAACACGAAACATTAGTACGTCAGTTGTCAATACTATCGTCGAATTTCGTTTACTCTCTAACGTAACTTTAATGTTTGGATTAAACTGCAACAAATGGAGACCAAACTACGCATAAAGGTTTGAGAAATGAGTAAAGAAAATCGGAGTGGTGCGCAGGAAGTGATTTTTAAAGTTTTCCAGTGATGTTTCGCGGAGTAACAATCTGGACAATTGTTGTGGGATTTTGAGGATGTTTATGAGCGAACAGCATCTTTGGTGGGTATGTAATCGTGTTATTGTTTGTTTTGAATCTGTCTGAAGTTACAAATTTACTGAATTTACGATTTGGAGACAAAAAAAAGGCATTGTTTGCATATTTTTAGGTTAGAATCTTAAACTTACAATCTACCTATAATGTAAGTCAGTGGTTAGAACAACATGGTTATTTTATAGTACGACCTACATTTTTGATACTCAGTTCAATCTGGTTTTCTACCAATTTTTATTTTGAATTAATTGCTTCATGTCAATAGTTTGTTTCCAATATGTAATTAATTTTCTTTTTTTACTCTTTTCAGGAAAATCAGAGAGTACAGTTAGGCGAATAGTTAACGGAGGTTTTAATAATGAAGGAAAGTTTGAAACTCCTGGTAAACACAGAAAAGGTCGGCAAAGAAAGAAATAGACGATTTTAATATTTGAGCACTGCGCCAAAAAAATCCTTGTCAGATGGGGGAAAGTGTAACTTTCCCCCATCTGACAAGGATTTTTATATAAAACATGTAATTACATGATTGTGGCAAAGCAATTGGGACTGCTAGGCACCTGCTGGTGGGTTGTAAGACGCTATTAGACCGGGGCTTCTGGATCTGGTTCAATAACTTTATTCTGGATCTGATTCAATAAAACAGAAACAAAATTAAAAATGTATAATGTGTTTTATTTATTAACTCACTAGCTGATGCCCGCAGCTTCGCCCGTGTCGAATTTGTTCTCGTTCCCGCTTCCCGTAGGAACTTATTCCCGGGATGAAAAGTAGCCTATGTGTTATTCCAGACTATAATATAATGTATCCCTGTACCAAATTTCAGCCAGATCAGTTCAACTGTTCGAGCGTGAAAGAGTCTCACATCCACACTCATAAGCTTTCGCATTAATAATATTTGTATTGTTCCCGTTCCCGCTTCCCGTAAGAACTTATTCCCGGAATAAAAAGTAGCCATGGTTATTCCAGATTATAATGTATCCCTGTACCAAATTTCAGCCAGATCCCTATAACCGTTCGAGCGTGTAAGAGTAATAAACATCCACACTCACAAACTGTCGCATTTATAATATTAGTAAGATTTTACTCGGAACGAACTCCTCGTATCAAAATCATTTTGGTCGTACTATATAGGGTTGCATACATGCATTCAGCAGCGCCCTCATTTAATTTCACGACTTTATAGACAAACTGTACATTATGACGGCCATGTTGTCTAGGGGTCAATCATCCATGTCCGTATAATCGGGGGAGTGTGACCAGTGTTTGGTAAAGTTTACCCAACAATATTGAAATTTATAGCTATCGTTTTATTTACTTTTAGGTTTCCAGAGGATATAAGTATGAGAGTTTTATGGATTCAAGCAACAGGCAGAAAACATTGGCAACCTGACAAGAATGCTCGGATTTGTTCAAAACATTTTGAATCCTGTTGTTTTCGGAAGGCAAAACAAGGACTTATTTGAATCCAAATTCGATTCCTTCACTCTCTGTTTTTCATGTAAGTTATCTAACTAATATTATAAAAAGCAGAGGATTTTTGTTTATTTGTAATGAATAGGCTCCGAAACTACTAGATCTATTTTAATCATTTTTTCACTAATAGAATCCCACATTATCACATCACTGAGTAACATAGGCTATAGAATATCAAGATAACGCTACTTACTGCCAAAGACGGGTAGTGACCATAAATGCCGGCGTAGCCGCACATAGACTTTTATTAGACAGATTTTTATTAGACAGATAATTCTTCACAAACATGCTACGTTGACATATAATCCATCTCAACTATCACAGACACGAAGAAAATACAAGATTTGCCCCACAATTTTATTCAGAACCAGCCTTTCGCATCACAGTTATTGCTTTTTGAGCAATTACTTATACAATAAAGTAAACGCTTTGATTAACATCTACCCCCTAACCGGTAGACAATGCAAACATGCTCTTACGGAATACTTGTTAGGCCTAGACTATCAGTTCACAGAAGACTTGCTGCTTGTCCCCAAATAAGTGAGTTACAACTAAACACACAACACACACACACACACACACACACACACACACACACACACAGTATTAGTTTAAATTTTTATTGGATTCTAATAATGTTATTATGATTTTAATCAGGGCTTCCTAGTGCGGATACCAGTCTCCCACAAAGGATTGTTGTTGTGCATTATTTGTGTAAAAATAGAACTTTGTACCTTTGTGTGGAAGAGAAATAAATATTATATTATTATTATATTATTATAGAAAGCTAGTTATAGATATACCGGGTGTAACATTCGTAACGGTCAGTATGGGCAAGTCCGTAAATTTATGAGATACAAAGATCTGTTCTTAGGAACCATATCATCGATTTTAGAGAAAATAAGAACTGCATTTTTTTTTTTAAATCTCTTGCACTGTCCGGGAATCAAACCCGTTCGTTTTGAAAATAAACTTACATTATTTCTAATTAGGTAAATATTGATTGTATAGGTCATATGGAGTTAATAGTATTTCAATTCCTTCTAACTCCTAACTTTTTAACATTGAAAGTGACGAATATTCCATACAAACTTTTATCACTTATTTTTTTTTCTTTTTTTAATAAATAAATATTCACGGACATTTCACACAGCGCTGTCTGATCCCAAAGTAAGCTAGGAATTACCTGCTTGTGTTATGGATACTTGTTATGGGAGTTATCCTCTTAGTAGTAAAATTTTGAAAAAACTGATACACTTGTTCGTTTATTTCTTGAAAGACACAGGTTTAACAAATTTTGTGCATCTAGATCTGAAAATGACGGACTTTCATACAAACTTCCATCTCTTATTTTACCCCTTTAGTAGCACAATTTCCAAAAATACTTTCTTAGTGGATCCCTAGACCATACAAGGAACCTACTTGCCAAATTTGGACTTTCTAGTCCCAGCGGTTTGGGCTGTGCGTTGATTATCATTCAGTCAGGACATTCACATTTTTATATTTTTTTTTTTGAAAATCTTATGTAACTAAGTATGTACAAAAAAAAATCTAGTTTCGTTACCAGACACAAAAATAAGTTTCTTGCCAGTTCTTCTCAAGCAGGCCGCGTTCCGAACTGGTGGTACTAACTTTTTTTGTATTCATGGACGTGTCGCATCGCAAGTGCCTATGTATTAGAAATGCGAAATAAATGTTTTTTTTAATTTTGAATTTTGAGTTTTATTTCCCACGTAAAAGGTGGTGAGCCCATTGCCTTCTTGAAATGGACAGGTCGCCGCGACCCGCAGTTGAAAATTTTCAAGCCGCCCATAAGGCCTTCAACTTGGCGTTAGGATTGTAATTTTACTCACAGTCGGGTGATATAATGTGGTTATAAACGTTCAAACAGACGCACCTGGAATATAAAAGTAGCCTATGTCTTAATCTGGGCTGTTAGCTACCTCAGTACCATTTTTTTGGTATAGTAGCTTCTTTATATGAATTAACCTATTTCTCAGGTAAAAACATTTGGCGTGAGTGGGTAACACCGATGTCATAATAGCGCTATCTCAAAAGGTATACGCCGATGACTTCTCTAGGTATATTCTCCCTCTACGTCTGGTGATCACTAAATTGTGTATTCTGGGCGGTAGTAGACTTCAAATTCCCCGCTTTTGTTATTGTCTATGAATGTCACACAGTGATGTTAACAAATAACGTTCCGTTTTCTCTTGGGTATTACCGGTTTTCTCACATATTAGCACCAATAAAATCGATTAGCAATTTTCTACGTATTTTACCTTAATAATAATATCAAAATAATACTAACGTATTGAGAATACATTTAATTTTTATAATAAGTTGTTATTGGGGGCGCAAACTATCATATTAAATAAAAATAATAATTTTTAAATGAAGGAAATAAGTAAGCAGTATGCGTGTAGACGGAATATTTACTTAGCATTAAAAAAAAAACAAGTATGTAAGAGTTTGCGCGCGAAATCGGAGACATGCGGACTACTCCGTTGAAAATTTTCCAAAATTAGTGTGTTTCGAGTGTTTTATGAGTAAAAGTGGTGGATTTTTAAGCATAAAAGTTCGACAAAGTGCACAAGTGTTGGAAAGTGATAAAACGCAGTGAAACGTGACTCTTCCATTTCTCGACAAACTCCAGAGACACTTTTAGTAAAGTACCACCGCTTTACTAGAGAAGACTGACTTTGACTTAGGGCTGCACTTGACTTTGACCAGACTTAGAGGACGAGGACTGTGACTTGAAAAATGAAGATATAATAAATGTAAGACTAGGCTGTATGGCTCAAATTGCCTTTGCCTATCCGAAAATGGATAAATAAAACTACTACTACTACTACAAGTATGTAAACAAGACAAATGTCGGGAACTTTATTTATCATAAATATTTCAAATAATTCAAACAAAATAATGGAATTAGAACCAGCTAACGGAAAATAACAATTCAAAGAAAAGGAAAGAGCAGCGTATGCTTCCGATGTGCAAATACATCGTTTGCTAGACTATATTATTATGCTGAACTTGGAGTAGCGTATTCTTCCGATGTGCAAATACACCGTTTGCTAGAATACGCTGAACTTGGTGTCGTCCTAAAGGTCCCAAAACTCGGTGCGAGAAGAGAAAAGTAAGTAATACTTATCATGCAATGTCTTGAATTATTCAAATTTCGTTACTAGTCTCAACTAATCCGTTTTTCTTTTTAGATTTATCAAGACAGGAGAATAACATAAAACGATGTCGTCAGCGATGAATTGATCAGCTGGAGCTATGCGTGGAGGTTTCCCCGAACTAGTTATAAAGGAAGATGAGAAACTCAAGAGCCAAAAGTAATTTTTAGAGGTTAGTATGTTAGAATACCTACCTGTCTCCTAAGTGATGTTTTAAAAGTAGGTACTTACCTACTATGCACAGACATAGTAGCATTAACAAAAACAAAAAACCATGAGTGCCTGTACTTTGTGTGCCAAAACATACAAGATTTCTTCGTTCAAACTTCAATGTGGTGTCAATTAGTCCAAATATTTGACATCACAGTAGGTGTCAGGAGAGTGGCAGGCTAGGTTTTATATAAACACAGGCACATGCATGTCTGTGGTACTAATGCTATATTAATACTTACCTTTTATTATTTATAATGCAAAATTGTTGTCACTCTCTGTGAATGCTACTGTGGTGGGTCTCTTCAAGATAGTCAGTGGTTAATCTATAACTGCTACTAGTCTAGCCTAGAAGAACAGCAATTTATCATGTACCTAATGCATTGCAACATGTTAATATGATATCTTTTATGTCATACATATCGCAACAGTTGGTCGGAACGGAGAGACAGATGTTGTGTTACTTATTGTAATGTTTTATAATTTCTTAATACAATCTGTTGCATCTATTTCAGGTTTGAACAATACCATAGGCTGTAAAAAGGAGTGTACTTATACACCAGGATCACAAAAATGAAGCTAACTTCAACATCATCCTAACATGTAGTTCCTGTATCCCAACTTTAAAGCGGCAACAGAAATAGAATTCATCTTTCAACTGTCAACCTGTAATGGTTCTTTAGTGACTGTGCTATTTCTTAGTTGTTAGTAGTTCTAAAATAGGATTATTAATCTCAGTTAGTAAAATGAAAAGTGCAACTGTCACTGATACAAAAAGGTTGATAGCCGAACATCACTATGGTAGCGACCATAGTGATGTTCGGCTATCAATAGACTTCGACATTTTATACACTTTACATTAACTGAATGCTTTAACTGCTGTATGCTGTCATTAAATGCACTAATTAAATGTAATTTTACTGACTGAAATTGATAATCATACATAGTATAGTTGTAATTCGCAAATTAAAAGGGTTAATAAAACTTATTATATTAATGAAATTAACTTTCATTTATTCCTTGAATAAAACACTTAACACATTCTTGTTAATATTCTACTGCATGTAATGTGGCTCTGTGACCTGCAAGTGGTGGACCTGTTGACGGAGGAATGTGATTCTAGCTAAGATGGTCAGACTGATAATTAGTGGCTATTAATAAATTTGTTCTGTGACCAGCATCACTTGTCTTTAACATGACAAGGTGTCATCATTCAGGTTTGTTGGTGGGTCCTTCCTCATAGTCTTGTTGAAGTGTAAGACACCATAGCCATAGGGCATATCCATTATCTCCTGAAATAAATAATCACCATTTATTTGTTATTAAGTAAGATGGAAATTTTGCATTGTTAAAAGGGGTAAGGAGTTAAATTTGAAGCAGACTCAACTATCAATCACTGCAGTAAGTATCCTATACCTAAGCTATATCTACCACCACTGGACCACGTTGTGACATTCATTTGTGAGCGTTTTCTACCTTCAGAAGGCATGTATAGACTTTGATCCCGGTTGCCTTTAAAATGGCAGTTGTTAAGCCACAGTGAAGACCATATGCTTCAAAAATGTCAACAACGGACAGTGACAACCCACACCTGCATACATTACTACATAGCTCACCACCTATTACGTGGGACAAATACTATGAGGTGAAGTTAGTATGCCCTTGCTGGTCCTTTTGGAGATAAAAGAAGTGATAAAATATAACTAACCGATTATGTGGTATTGCCTGTGGCTTCTTATTGCTTTATTAGGGTCAATGCATTGGAGCTATTCAAAATGTGGTAAGGTAAACATTGCAGCTTCCGGAAAACCGTGCATAAACATTCAGGATTTTTTATTTTGAGCCATAGATCTGAAAGCAAATGACAAGTGAATAAGGCAAGTTCTGTATATGAAACAGTTCATTTAGTTGTTGTTGTTGTATAGGTATTTATTCATCAATGCCTTACACATACTAATACTGTATTAGTATGTATCATATTGCATATTGACCCAGTACTAAGGATATTAGCGAACACAGCGCCTATAAAAGAGTAGAAGACTGTCAAGATAGTAGAATAAAAGACATATCGATATAATGTTATCAACAGTATGTTCTAGTGTCTGTATTGAATAGACCGGGCTTTGAATAGAGTAGAAGACTGCAAAGACAGAGGAATATACCTACCTAAGTCAGACGAATCGAAATTATGTTAACATGTTCTACGATGTTTATACCGGGTTTTAGATTGTAATAGTAGACTGTCAAGACAATGGACTAAAAACATATTGATACATGTAATGGTGATATGTTATCAACAGTACCTACCTATGTTCTACTGTCTGTATAGATAGACCAAACCCCGATTATACTAGACTGTGGCGTAAATACTTGCCTTGAACTTCACAAAGTAGTATAGCATATTCGTAAATAAACATCGAGTAAATCAAACTCCTCTACTCTCCACGTAATGCACCTCCAGCTCCGTGGCGTTTCATTTTCAGTGATTGTAGACGTGATTTTGGGTCACGATGTACTCTGTAAACACAAAGCTCTTGAAATGAATTTTGGAGGAAATAAACCCGCATTAAAAGTATGCGCGGTGTTACAGGCGAACGTTGAACCGGTCAGCTTATTCAGTAATCTGCTGCCTTTCGATAAGCCAATTGCTATCAAATCTAGGAGACACTCTGAAGGAGATCAGAAATTTATAGAAGACGAAGTACAAAAACTGCTCTCGGATGGGATTATAGAGCCTAGCCAATCTCCGTGGAGAGCTCAGACTCTGGTAACATCAAGTGAACATCACAAGAAAAGATTGGTTATAGATTATTCGCAGACTATTAACAGATATACTCAGTTGGACGCTTTTCCCCTACCGCTCATAGAAAATGTCGTGTCCAATGTGGCTAAATATAAATTATTCAGCAAAATAGACTTAAAGAGTGCATATCATCAGATTCCTATCTTAGAAAAGGACAAAATATACACAGCCTTTGAAGCATGCGGTAACCTATACCAATTCCGGAGAATTCCATTCGGCGTGACGAATGGAGTGGCAGCGTTCCAACGAGCAATTAAAAGTATATTAGACAGTGAGAAGCTAGAAGGAGTCTTTGCATATTTAGATGATATAACGATCTGTGGTACCGATCAGGTCGACCATGACAATAAATTGAAAAGATTTAAAGAAGTAGCTGCGAAATATAATTTAACTCTTAATATGCAAAAGAGCGAATTTTCCGAAACGACTATTAATCTCTTGGGTTACATCATCTGTAATGGGGTGATTAAACCAGATCCCGAACGTTTACAACCTCTTTTAAACTTACCGGCTCCGACCAACTCAGCTTCCGTGAAGCGAGCATTGGGGATGTTCGCCCACTACGCGAAATGGATACCCAACTTTTCATCAAAAATACATCCTATTGTGAATACGGAATCTTATCCTATGACTAATGAAGCCATTAATGCGTTTGAATCAATCAAAACTGAAATAGCGAAAGCCGCTATCAACACAATCGATAATAAGATACCTTTGACGGTTGAAACAGATGCATCTGACTATGCCATAGCAGCTACCTTGTCGCAGGAAGGAAGGCCAGTCGCTTTTTTTTCGAGAACATTGTCAAACAGTGAGAAGAACCAGTCGGCGATAGAAAAAGAGGCTGCTGCTATTGTAGAAAGTTTAAGGAAATGGAGACAATTTCTGATTGGTCGAAGTTTTAAGTTGATAACTGACCAGAAGTCTGTTTCATTCATGTTCGACCAAACTCAAACACACTCAAAAATTAAAAATGATAAAATTCAACGATGGCGACTTGAACTGTCTAGCTACAATTTTGATATCGTATACCGCCCCGGGAAAGAGAATATTGTAGCAGATGCTCTTTCTCGTGTCAACAATATCATTGCTTCAAGTTCGTCAAATGACCTCATGCGGTTGCACAATAATCTTTGCCATCCTGGCATTACACGCATGATACATTGGGTGCGGTCTAAAAACCTACCGTACTCTGTTGAGGATATAAGGAGCATAAACTCATCATGCTCCGTCTGCGCTGAAATCAAGCCTAGATTCATACGGTCATCAGGTACCTTGATAAAGGCAACCGCCCCTTTCGAAAGGCTGTCAATCATCGATATAGATAAGACTAGATGACTAACGACCGCGCCAACATCAAGCCTACCTAACGTAAGCCCACAGGCTTAGGTGAGCCAAACGTCAGTTCAGTCTGACGCCGTTACGCCAATCGTACGTACAAATTGAACCGCGCGACAAAATGGGCAAATGCACAGTAAAAGACTGCGATTCTAAAACATAAAAACACAATTAGTCATGTAGAATTACTTACCACACGTAATTATACTATTTACGCATTGATATCAGCGTAAATACCGCTATAATCGAATTTTGAAAGTAAAATTTGTGATTGCCATTCAGTGTTACCACTAAAATATCGGTTTGGTTTACCCACATCAGTGGGAGAATTAGTAATTAATTACCTATGTAAGATACATTAATAATATTACCCGACTAAGGCAGGGTTATGATTTTGACAGGCTATATACGTATGTCTGTATGTTCACGTATTCCCTCAGAGCTCCTCAACTAGGTACTTATTAGAACTGGACTAATGAGATATTGTTAGAAGCGCCTTGACGTTCGACTGATTATTAGCTATGTATCGTGTCACTGAATTTAATGGTGCGCCCTCTAGCGGCCATAAAGTACTGTGTTAAAATAAATTTAAGAAAAAAATATCGTGTTTGGTATTAAATGAAAGGGTTAGACGTTTTGTAAGTAAGTGCCTTTTTAATGGTCTATAAAGAATACTAGCGGACGTGACGCGGTTTCAGCCGCGTAGTTACCGTTCCCGTGGGAATACGGGAATAAAATATAGCCTATGTTCACCGGGAAGAGTGTAGCTTCCGAACAGTAATTAATAACAATAATTTTTCAAATCGGTCCAGTAGTTTCGGAGAGAGTTTGTTTAGTACACCGGGAACCTACCCTAAAGACGCGGGATAGGACCCCTATGCGAGACGGCAGTGTTAGCCAAGGTCTATCGGGATGCGATGCGATATGGTCACGCCTTTATCCCCGAAGAGGTAGGCAGAGGCATATTATATGCCCAAAATTCACCTTTTTTATAAGAATATAACCCACGTCATATGTGGTGAGACGTACTGCCGCTGCCGTGTTGAGATGGACAGGCACAGGTTGTGACAGCCTGCTGTTAAAATTTTTCAACCTTGGTCAAGTCCTTCAACTTGGCTTAACGACTGCCATTTTACTGGCAACCGGGACCAACAGCTTAACGTGCCTTCCGAAGCACGGAAACGTCGGATACGCTGAAATAAATGCCAGCCGTGAAATGCAAGCCACCGTTCGTAGGCAGTAGCAGGGCGCAGTGTGGTTTTAGTCAGTAGGCGTTCGCAATATCATCCATGCCTGATTTCAAACCTAAAAGAGAGAAACCCATCTTAAGGTAGAGAAATTTCTAAAATGGACTTCTGAGAAGATTTATATCTACCGTTGATTAATGGCACTTGGTGAAACTTGCTGCACATATTGCAAAAAAAACCGGCCAGGTGTGAGTCGGATTCGCGCACGGAGGGGTAAACGCGAGACTCTATGGACGAGACATGAGGCTTTGCCGTCCGTCTGTTTGTTAGTCACGAGGCTGTATCGCAGGAACTGTGGTTGATAGAGCAAATTTTTTCACAGGTGATGTATGTTTCTGCCGCCATAATAAAAAATACCTACTAAAAGAGAAAAAGACCCCACACAACAAACGTAAATTGCCGTTTTTGAATGGGGACCCTCTGTGCTTAAATTCGACTCGCACTTGGCCGGGTTTTTTTTAAATATGAACACTTGAGTTTCGGTTTCAACCGAAATAAAATAATAAATGAAATAGGTATATAATAATTTTAAATTTGTTTAGTAATTCTATAATTATCGTGGGTAAAAATTTCATACAGTAGTCAACACTGACCCACGTTCGTCATGTTTATGTATTTGTCTTTGTCTAATAGCAGCGGCGGCGGTGTTCACCGTACGCGTGTGAGTGAGACAAGTATATATTTACCATCACTGCTTAAAAAGTTTCATAGTTGCGTCTTCTCAGCTCATAAGTAGCCGTGCTTTTGTCGAGACGCGATGTTCGTGCTTGCCTCTCTAATGATAATATATATAACTCTATGCTGTCAATAGATTTCAAAGGACCTTTACCATCTTCGACACAAAACAAATACATACTTACGGTGATCGATGAGTACTCCAGGTTTCCATTCGCCTTTCCCTGTACCGACCTAAACACCAACACTGTGAAGAAGAAGATGACCTCCCTGTTTTCGATTTTTGGTATGCCGTCATACGTAGGTACATTCCGACCGAGGTACAAGCTTTTTATCGGCAGAATTAAAAGACTTTTTACATAACGTTGGAATAGCCACCAGTTATACTACTCCGTATAACCCACAAGGCAATGGACAGACTGAAAGGTACAACGGAATTATATGGAAGACGATACAGTTAGCTTTAAAGACACTTAACCAACCAATTACCGCCTGGGAGACTGTAATCTCTCAAGCTTTACATTCTATCCGGTCTTTGCTCTGCACATCAACTGGCTGCACTCCACATGAGAGAATGTTCAGTCATGCAAGAAGATCCTCTAACGGACAGTCAATGCCGACTTGGTTAGCAGAAGGGAAAAAGGCTCTTTTCAAGAAGAATGTCAGGACGAGTAAATATGATCCCTTAGTAGAGGAAGTGGACTTAATTGAGGTTAATCCTCTTCATTCACATATTCGCTTGTCAAGCGGAAGAGATGTCGTAGTGTCAAATAGACAACTAGCCCCGACAGGTGAAAGCACATCTGAAATAACTGATTTACTACGAGATTCAGTTTCCACTCCATCTGGATCCAGTTCTGTTCCTGATCAGATAGAGACTCGACAGATTGATAACCCTGCCCCTCTACCTGCTGATGAAGCCCATGAGCAGCCTGATGAACCGCCCTGTCAAACTATCGATGAAATTCGCAAGCTCGATCGTCCGGAGCGCCGGTCGGCCAGAGATCGCCGCGCCCCGCGGTACTTAGACGACTACGACTGCGTCACATTTTAATAGCAAGGGAGAATGTAATAATCTCCTTTCTTTCATAGTTTTAGTTTTCTATAGATGTCAGTCATATTATGTCAGTCAGTTTGTTTCTAGTTCAATAAACCCATAATATTCTGGTATGTTTATCATATTATTTACTACATATTGTTAGTGTATTTCACTGTCGTTTGAAAATTAACTCTGAACTAGGTAAACTATAAACTTAAAACTAGTGACAACAGACGTGTGGGATTACAGATAAAATACCATACGACTTAGGAAATACGTGTGATCTGTACCATGCGACGTAATCCGGGTGAAAATAGCCAGACAATTGTCGCCCACGACTCTCCGAGAATAGGCAAAACCATAGATTTAGAATGTACAAGATGAACAGTGTCAAACTGAAGACGAGACCAAAAATGAAAGATCTATGTGTGGGTTAAATAGTGTTGTTGAATGGTCACACCTATGTTATCGATAAAAGTATCTGTATAAATGGATGGAATGGAAATGAAACTTCTAAGCACACAAAGTGCTTAGAAGTTTCATCTCCAACTTCTTGTTTTGGGGAATAAATTGTTAATTTGAATGTAATCGACTATGAAAAAGTAAAAATGGGATTATATGGGGTAACTCGTAATATTAGAAATTCTGTAGTGATTTTACGAATTTTGATTCAGTGTGTGAATGTGAAAATACACTTTTAACATGTAATTTATGGCATCGTACATTGCATTGTTGCCGTACATATATATTTTGCCAATTAAATTTGAAATTTTACTAAAAATCCAACTCTTATCGTAATACGAAACCTAGAAACTTATTTATTATTGAACCCTAGTAACAATAAAAGATATTACTTGTAGATTTTTTTAAATATATTAACCTCTATATATTATTATTATTACTATATATGAGTGGCACCTCTGCCCGACGTGTTGTTCGGAATCGGAAAGGAGATGGTGGGATCAGGTTGAAGAGCTCTTCAGAACATTCGCCGTGATACATTCAGTAGAAGGCAGCCAAGGACGCTATGGTTCTTTGCTGCGCTAACGGCTCGAGGCTTACCGTCATCTTAGGACAACCTATAATTGAAATCGGATAACACGTCTCTGCATAGCGCCAAGCGCGTCCAGTAAGTACCTCGCACAGTCATCCCAAAGGTGAGAACAGTATTCGACGCAGAGGCTAATCTGCGCCTTGTACAGCAAACATCCCGGTGTGGCGCGGAGTACCTTAAGTGAAGTAAAATTATAAAAATTCAACTCAAAATGGATCACAAATTTTGGAAATATTATAATTATTAAAATAGGCACAAAACCCTAAAAAAGGTTAAATAACACAGTTCGAGTAAAAATCAATCATATTTATAGTAAATTAAATCCAGATAAGTTTGTTTGTAGCAATGTCACTATAATGAACTATCGACATCCTTATCGATACCTACCCATGACTATTTTACTGTAAACAGCCCTTTCTATTTCTGCCTTATATATCCTCCAAAAATGCATTTACTCATTAAATATTGTGTTATGTATGAAGGAAAATGCATAATCTACGTTATGAGTTGAACTTTCAGTGAAATTTTACATCCAATTTGGCAAAATATGTACGTCAAAAATGGAATGAACGAAGTCACAAATGACCTGTTAAACGAGTCTTTCTTCGTATAATTGCGTTTTGTAATATCCTATTCACACACTAAACACGACAATATTGTTGAAAATATAAAATTTTCTATTTTAATCGTAAGATCACTACAGATTATAGGATATTATGAATAACATAGAGCCGCCATAGGATCCCAGCGGGCTCAGCGATTCAAAATACTGACATATGAGTACACAATTTGCTTTCTCTTTTCCTCTCGAGCTAAGTGCTATGGATAATGAGGTCTCGCTCGCACGCTTTGTATATCTATTGAGAGTAGTGAAAAATTCTAAATCTATGGGCAAAACGGCATAACAAGAGAAAGATGACATTTATCGCGGAAATTGTCGGCCACGGATTCAATCCGAGTGGCGGAGAATTGGGGTCCTGGCCCACTTATGAACGTCAAGGAACCGAAACTCCTGCCTGACGTCCCGCTGCCTGAATTAGATTTCTGACCGGGAAGTGTTACTCCAGGAGATGCCAGGCAGCATAGAACCTCCAACGTTCATAGTCGAGTTGGAGGCAAAGAGAGAACCCTGAACGTCCATGCACTTCAGGGATAAATGCGTCGACTATTTGTACGTATGTATCAGCGAAAAGCTACATGCTGTACTTAGATACTTAATTTCTGCCAACTCTTTTAAAAGAGAAGTAATATATTCGCACTTCCCTATCTATTTAGGTATAGGCACGACGACCTCAGAGAAAAGTGGTTTATTAGAGATGCCAGAGGTACACTTTTTTGGATAGTTGAAAATTCGTTATAAAGAGGTTGTTCGTATTGCCGTGTTGAAATGGACAGGCGTAGGTTGTGACTGCCTGCTGTTTGTGCTGTGAAATTGTGTTGAAATGCCTACGTAATTATTACAACAAAAATGTAATGTAAATACTGAAGTTGTTGTCTATTTTATGTGAACACTAGATGATGCTCGCCGGTTCGCCCGCGTGACATTCGGTACCCATTCCCGCTTCCTGTGGGAACATTTTCCCGGGATGAAAAGGGAAGTCTACCTAAGTGTTATTCCAGACCATAAGCTATCTCTGTACTAAATTTCAGTCCAATCCGATCAGCTGTTAGAGCGTGATTGAGTAAGAAACATCCAAACATCTAAACATCGCAACATCTTCACAAACTTTCACATTTATAGATAATATTAGTAGGAAGTAGTATAGTAGGATTACATTTCAACAGTAAAGCAGACATACTGTTTGAGAAATTAACGATTCTGCTTTCTCCCATACCATTAAATTTAGAGATGCGCCGAATGTTCGGCCGAATATTCGAATTCGGCACATTCGGCAATTTTTGAAAAGTTCG
This sequence comes from Miltochrista miniata, assembly GCA_933228765.1. Lineage (NCBI taxonomy): Eukaryota > Metazoa > Arthropoda > Insecta > Lepidoptera > Erebidae > Miltochrista > Miltochrista miniata. The sequence goes on from OW121769.1 coordinate 15,198,259, forward strand.
TATTCGGCCGAATATTCGGTTTATTTGCCGAATAATTACCGAATGTTGAAATTATTATGGAACAAAATTAATAATTATTGTATTGGTAGGGGTTTTTCCATTATTAACGTCATGGTACACAGATTTCTGGTGATGCACACTTAAATAACGTAGTCATTTAGGTGATAAGGCCAATTTCACGTCCAAAAAACACGCGAGTGCTAATTAAAGATTAATGTTGCTTCACAAAAAAATGCCCAGTTTTCACCGAGAGCAGAGCAGATCCGGGAGCCTGCCGTTAGACCGAAAAGATTTTGCCAAAAATTCAATATCCAAACAAATTTTGGCAACCTTTTATTATACCAATGCAATGTTTGGAATAATTTTAGTGCGCACTTTTTTATTTCGTCAAATTTTTATTTAGCAGAATATTACAATGGATAATATCACTATGGTATTTGATCTTTAATCAAATAGTTTATTACAGCAAATATTTTTTAGACAATAAACTTTTGATTTGCTATGACAAAAAACATAAAGGCATTAAGAATTTTTGGGAATTATAATAATGCAATTTTATGTAAAATAATAATTTATTTAAGGCTTCTATTTAATACCAATTTCGATGGTGTAGCTCCTAAACGGTTACAAGTCGAATACTGTGCGCCCCGACTTGGATAGGTTAGGTTAAAAGGCCCGTTCCTTGTTCAATTCGGTATAGAACACTAAAAAAAATCAAAGTCGTCGCGAAGGCCCCTAAGTAGAGGAACGAAGAACAAAGATTATTATTAACGATCCTCTACTTAGGGGCCTTCGCGACGACTTTGATTTATTACAGCTTGCAGGATCAGTAGACCTAAGCGAACCACTATAGATATAATAGCAAATAAAGTGGCGATTATATGCATAGACGGAGATTTACTGGTGAAATATTTATGATCAAAAACATTTCGACTGTAAACTTTCTTCACTTCAATTAAGAATCGGCGCCCTGGGGTTGAGTGCTGCGCGCCTAGCGCTGAAAGAATGTCGCTAGCCTCGTCGACTGACCTGTACTAACCTTACCCGTACTTACGGCGCTAATTTGAACCGAATAGTTCGTCCGAATATTCGGTTCGGTACATTTTATACCGAATATTCGGCCGAATGTTCGAATTCGGTTTAACCCACATTCGGCGCATCTCTAATTAAATTTGTCCTCGATATACATTTTATAACCAACTCTACTATGGAGTTAACTTTATTCTGATAAGAACCACGCTAATCTGGAATCTTTTATCAAAATAATGAAGAATTAAATAAATAATAGTGACCTAACCTCCGCTTTGTCGCTATCGCCTCGCCACTCTCGCCAGCTATCGAGGCGATGGCGATGGGCGCGGCGGGGACCGTGTCGGTATTCACTTACAAGTAGCAACACAGACACACACTCCTTTTATCACACCCTCCTTAGTCAGAACTAACCGGAGCAGCACAACACCCCAAAAGAGGAAGAGGAGTAGTCGCCACTGTGTTGCCAAGAATGCAGCAGACCCCGCATCCCATTCCTCTACCACGTTTCAACCATCCATTTAGCCGCCACCATCATATTGGCAGGTTGCCTGTGACAAACGAGTCCCAAAGTATACTCAAAAATTGCTACATGATTGCTTATATTTGCTACATGTCTCTACGAATCGCTACATATAATACCTACATTATGAGAAACAAGAATAAATTTTTTACCAGCTATCATGACGTTTGGATGGCTGGTTGCCTTCGCGTTCAGCATGAAAGACGCAGAATTCCAAAACTTTTATTGCATGAATAATTGCTTCATAGTTGCTTCATTCGCGAATTTCAGGTTTGAGCTTCATACGTACATCAGGTAAAGAGATACAGAGCTTTGACTGAAGAAGTGCCTGATACATTGGAATAGCAACAATTTGTGTTACTGCAGCGTCATGTGCTAATCGTGCAGGCGCTAATAATTAAGGGTGAAAATGAACAGGAGAGGAAGAGGAGCGTATTGAGTAGCCAACTTCCAAACAGTCACAAACTTTAACATATTTGATTTTCAAATATCTATGTCTAGTTGTATAACTACTCTTGAACTTCATTCTCGACCGAAGCCATTGCTAATGGCTAATAACATTATGGAACGCGTAGGTCGCCTAAAGTATATGTGTTATTGAATAATTTGATTTACGGCATGCATTCACGGCTGTTTCTTAGCAAGTGACGCAATGCCTTTAGGCATTTGTCCCACGGCCGACGATGAACGAGAAACGAGTAGAATCATAAAACAGAAACGATTGGGCGAGTAGCGGGACGCGACTGTTATCCCGATATTTTACATAAAATAAAATGCAAGAGTTTTTTATCTTTGCCCTTTTTTTTATTATTATTTTACGTGGGGGAAAATCCTCATACATGTTATGCCGGACTCTTACCGACTAAAAAACCTCACGTAACGCCCAACAGCCTATGGGTGTGAGCCCCGGGCAAGCCCTCGGAAGGATGTCCCAGGACTCCCAACAGACCTACGGCCGCCTCTGCGGCCTCGCCCAGGGGGTGGTTCGGGTGCTATCCCGCGTCTTTGGGGGGTTCCGGGTATAATCCCGCTTCCAGGGGGGGGGGGGGGGGGGCGTGCGTGAGTTGCTTACGTCACTCTGCCGTCATGGGCCTGCTTCTGTGAGGACGGTGAGCGACCCTCTCACCGTCCTCAGACCCCCGGTCATGGAGGCCGATAGGCCTCGGCGAAGAAACGTCCAACGTCCACGAAGTGGGAGGTACCCACATGCAGTAAGGGGAACATCATTAATATGTTATTCACAACAACAATTATTAATATTTGCATTATTTTAGGTACCTAGATCGAGATAGAGAGTACCTATACATATATTTATATTATATTAAGCTCGCCAAATCGACGTCGCCAGCCTAATGAAAACGGAGCCACTCTCACAGTCCGTAAGACTTCTGACAGTAGTTCTCAAGTTGGCGGCCCTGTGATGTGCCTCTTCACGCTCCGCTTGAATAACCCGGGATTGTAAGATGAAAGAAACGCGTGCGCAGGCAGGTCGTTCCAGGTTATTATATTTCGACAGAGGAACGATGTTTTGAAACGCTCAGTTCTAGCGAATATTTAGAAAATAACCGATAGTTTCCTCGCCAGCGGTGAGACAACTGTAATGCCCGCTTCCACTGCGAGCGAGTCGGACCCATTACGGACTCCGCTATACTCGTAACGATGATTTTCGATACATGTCATGTCCGCTTTGGTGGAAGGACATGTATGAAAATCGTCGTTACGAGTATAGCGGAGTCCGTAATGGGTCCGACTCGCTCGCAGTGGAAGTCGGGCATAAACTCGTTCACTCATCGCCAGTGGGACCAGTGCCTTACGCCGTACTAGTGGCTAGTGGGCTTGCTTGTCGTGGAACCAGTTTCGTGCAGACTTTTGTTGAGTGAACACTCGCAAGTAATACAGGAAAATAATAATGGGTAAGTACCTACCTAATAATAGTAGTGTACCTATTGAATTATTTAAGTATTTGTTTTATAAAAGATCCGTATACACAAATGTATACACGGATAATAGTATTGTATTTTTATATGACTATGACCTACTATTACTTTCTTTGGCATTACAAGAGTAGAGAGTGACCCGTTGGACGTCAAAAATCGACTGTATTGCATTTAAGTATGCTTATCTTAGAGTAAAGATTAAATAGGTATTTACTCTAAGATTGTTATGCACTTCTTTCAAACTTCATGTTCATTTTCACACAATTCTCTTAGGGTTTTATAGATTCTGTTTCGTTATAGATTAAGTTTCTTTACTAATAGTACAAAACTGAGTGTTTGTTTAAACGATATGAATTAAAGAAAAAACAATTTGATGGAATTGTTTGTGCAATTTAATCGATAGAAAAAAAAGGTAAGTACCTACCTACCTACATAATATTTCGGTTCAAAAGCAAGAGGTGAAAAATGTGACCATGTTATTGAAAGAAAAGTTGGAATCAACTGAATAGAGTCAAACCTTTATGAGATTCAGAACGTGTCTAAAAAGGCAAATGTAGGAGTATGCTTTGCCTAAACTAATGCATGCAAGTGAAATTTTGGGTGTGGCAGAAGAAGCATGAAAGTAAAATTAATGCAGTGGAAATGAGAAGCGTGCGAAGAATAGCTGGAGTGACATCACTACATAGTATAAAACAAAGTCGCTTTCTCTGTGTCCCTATATATGCTTAAATCTTTAAAACTACGCAACGGATTTTGATGCGGTTATTTTTAATACATAGAGTGATTGAAGAGGAAGGTTTATGTGCATTTAGTATCAGCATTGCACCCGTGCGAAGCCGGTGAGAGTCGCTAATTGATGAATAAAGAAAGGAACAGTGTGGTAAGGGAACATTGCGGTGTAACAGAAGAAGTGACTAAGATAGAGAAAGGGATGCTCAGGTGGTACGGACATGTGGAGATAATGGATGAAAATAGACTGAGAAAAGAGATTTATAAGGCGAGAGTGAATGGGCAAACTGGTAGGGGTAGACCTCGGTGTACTCACATCGATTAAATAAAAAACCTTTTGCGATAAGGCCTAACCAAAGAGCATGTATGAAGACACTTATAAAAGTAGGAGAAGCGAAAGATATATGCCAGAATCGTAGCAAGTGGAGAGCTTTTCTCTGCCTACTTCGTTAGAAGACAGGCGTATAAAACATCGCGCTACGAGGATAAGGAGCGAAGCAGCAATGAAAAATGTTGCAAAACGGTGAAAATTTATTCCTTTTGAGAGCTTCCATTGCGTGCTCTGCGTAAATGCTTAAATTACGTAAGTAAAGATTACTTATAAAAAGTTCTAAAAAAAGTTCGCTTTAGCAATATCTACCTTAGTCTGTCTTTTAAGGTTGGCTCACAGTCACCACTGTAGTAAAAATCGGTTCTGAAAAAAAATCCCCTCGGAGGGAAATTACCTACACAGAATACCTATTACAAAATGTTGTTATTGTGACCGAGAAATGATTAAACAACGTTGCTCATTCATTCCAATAAAATGTTCTTTCTAGGGCTTCCCTAGCTCTAGAGTAGGTACTTATAATTTAATTAAAGGTTTCTGTACCTTCTTTTTTCCCCGACCGCGACGAAAGTATGTAACGAAGAAATTCCGTTCAATACAATATGAGTTCAGCGCGTGTTAGTATTAAGCAAATGCTAGAGTAGTTATAGATCTAGGGAATAGGAAAATCACGATTAATCCCTTTTTTAGGGTTCCATAGCGAAATGGCAAAAAAACGGAACCCTTATTTTATTTACGTGAGGGAAAATCCTTTATGAATGCTATGCTAGACTCCTACCGACTAAAAAACCTCACGTGACGTCCAACTGTCTATGGTTGGGAGTCCCGGGTAAGCCCTCGGAAGGATGTCCCAGGACTCCCAACAGACCCACGGCTACCACTACCGCCTCGTCTAGGGATCACGTTAAATCCCTAGACCATCATGCGGCATGACGCAGCAAGTAATTTATTTACATGCTGACATGCATGCATGATTGTTTAGTTGTGTTGATTGAAGTGATTGACATGTAAACTATGTGGTAATTGTATTGGTTGAAGTTCATGACATACCTACGGTATCCTGATTATTGTGCATGATCGTCTAGAGTTAGAGACGGTAAGGCTGAGTTATAAAATGTGAAAGTCTGGGCGTGTCTATTTTTGAAACTTATGGTGGCTGTACACACTTGTCGAGACACCCCGAGAGCAGGCCGAGTGCAAGTGTGTACAGGGCACACTCGTCTCGTCTCGCTCTTGTCTCGCTCTCTCGTTCTCGTCTCGGTCGCTCTCGGTGGCGTGTCGGTTTTTGCGCCCGAGTCAAAGGGTGTCGTTGACTCTCGCGAGGTCAATGAGAGCGAGCATGTACACACTCGTTCATTTAGTTGCCCGCAGAAAGTTTTAATGAACAGATTTATTTCACTACTAGCTGTTGCCCGCGACTTCGCACGCGTGAAAATTATGTTATAATGCCAATTTGGTTTGGATTTGAATTCTTTTCTTTTTTTTTTTTTTTTTTTTTTTTTTATACCACTAGAATGGCAGACAAGCATACGGCCCCCCCAGATGTACCGGTGGTCACCGCAGCCTATGGACGTTTGCAACACCAGAGGCGCCACAAGCGCGCTGCCGACTCTTTAAAAACCTTCTAAGTCCCCTTTTGAAGAACCCCATACTGTAGGCGTCCGGGAAAACCGAAGCAGGGAGATCATTCCACAACCTAAGCGTACGCGGAAGAAAGCCTCTATTAGATCTCACCGTGCTCGAGCGCTCAGGACGCAACGTGTGAGGATGAACACCCTGTCTATGGCGAGCGGTGCGATGATAGAATGTAGCCGTAGGCATCATATCAAACAATTCTTCAGAGCACAAACCGTTGTACAGGCGGTAGAACACACATAGAGAAGCAAAGTCTCTCCTGTCACTAAGAGGTTCCACACTACCTGCAAGTATGGGATCGTTGACAACTCTCATAGCTCGCCTTTGCACCGAGTCAAATGGACGAAGCTGGTATTCGGGTGCCCCCGCCCAGAGGTGACAGCAGTACTCCATATGCGGACGCACTTGCGACTTATAGAGAAGCAGTGCTTGCGCCGCAGTAAAGTACCGCCGCGCCCTTCTGAGCACTCCGAGCTTCCTGGACGCCAGCTTGGCCTTGCCCTCCAAGTGACAGCGGAACTGCACATCACTGGAGATGTCAACACCAAGGATCCCTATACTTTCAGAGATGGTGAGAGATGTGCCCTGAAATTGTGGCGCCACAGTGAATGGGGTCTTTTTTGCGGTGAAAACACAAACTTGTGTCTTGGTAGGGTTGAATTGGACAAGATTTTGTCGACCCCAATCGGACACTCTAGTGAGAGTAGCCTCGACTTCAGACACAAGTTGTTCACGACTTTCTTCCACTGCATCCCGAGAGATACCGGGACGGCCCGTGTAATAAGTGTCGCCCGTACTGTCGTCCGCATAACAATGAATGCCGTCAATAGACAACATGTCATTGATATGCAGCAGAAACAAAGTAGGGGACAACACTGAGCCTTGTGGTACTCCAGCGTTTATGGCTATGCAGTCAGAACAGCTACCGTCAACGACGGCCCTGATGCTTCTACCGGCCAGAAAGCTGGACACCCATCCGCATAAACTCTCGGGCAGTCCATAGGAGGGCAATTTCGTAAGAAGACCACGGTGCCAGACCCGGTCAAAGGCTTTCGAGATGTCGAGGCTTTCTGCCAAGCCTCTAGGCTAAGTAGCGTAATAATATGTAGCCTGTGTGTAAAACTTATCTCTTACTAATATTCCTGCTACGTTTTAGTTAAATCAATCCACAGGCTAACATATTTCATTGCTCTCTGCTTAGCCCCTAGGATATGTAGCGTGATAATATATAGCCTATTTGAAGACCCCACCTCTAAGTAATATTTGTGCAAAATTTGAACAAAATCTATTGAGTACTTTTCGAGATCTTTCCGGACAAAGCAAAGCAAACAGACAAACAGACAAACAGACAAACCGACAAACAGACAAAAATTTTCTAACTACATTTTCAGCTTGGGTATCCTATTTAAAGCACCCGGCGAGTATTTTTTTTTAAATATATCCAATGTACAGTTTTGACTTTTCTATCATTTTATTATATGTATAGATATAAGATGTGGTCTAACGAGCTCGAATTATAGTTTTTGGACTGCTATCAGATAGAAGCCGTTTTATGGAATTCGAAGAATGTGAAACACAAGGATAAGCAATGTGTTCCTGATGCTTGGGTGCGAATTCTTCCCTTTATTGAGTCTGGAGTTGCTGCGAAATCAGTTAATAATCGTCTTTAAATTTAATAAATATTTTATTATAATACTAGCTCGCGGTACAAAAACAAACAGCAGCAGCAATTTCTACGTCCATTGTCCCGGAGGTCCTATGAGATTTTGTGCTTACGAAGTGTGTACAGGCATGCTCTCGTCGAGAGCCTTCTCGGCCGAGGCTCTCGGCGAGTGGCTCTCGACGAGTGTGTACAGCCGCCATTAAATTATTATAAAAATGGAATCGTAATTCGAAACTTTGAAATGGTAACAGGTAACAATTATAGGTAAGTAACATAATTCCATGATACTGTTTCGAGGTTTCGTATTTATGTATGTTTATTCACAATGACAGATTCGATTTGTTGGTAAGCTTAACACAGTTGCGATATCAAGTGTTTTTTCTAAGAATGACAAAAATTATAGTAGTAGGTAGATTGCTCTTAGCATTGTGGCCCACCTTCCTTTTCTCCCTACAAAAGTGATTTAAAACTGGTATGACTGCTTTTATCTACCTACCCAGCGTATATGCAAATATTGCAATAAAACATCAAGGTCCAAGCTCTTATAGCAAGGATAATTATATTGAGAAATACCTATTTATTTATGCAGATCAATATAGTGAGAAATAGGTAGGTACTTACTTACCTGTTAACGTTTTTATCAAATCTTTGTATTCTAAAGAAGTTTTCGTTGAAACCTGAGCAGAATACAAATATTGGAGAAACTGTTTTTCAAATAAGTAGGTAGGTTTGTAAGCTATTGCCGGGTTGAAACGGGCAGGATCGGATTTCGATTACGTGCTGTTGAAATTATTCAAGCACTAGCCTTTATATTATAGGCTATCAACTTCCCGTAAAGACCAGCAAGTTTTATTACCCGATACCAACTGCTTATCACTTTTTTTACCTGTAGAAATCCGTCATGGATGCTAAGCTGACTAAAACCACAGTAGGTATAGAAATATATAGGTATAGAAATCTTACATTTATATTAATACATAAACACAATATTTTTGGCACAGATTTCTGAATTTTTTGGGATCCACAAATGTTTGTTTCGAAGTTTGGGTGTTTTCTTTGTATAATATGTATGTATTCAGAAATATATAAGTATATCTTGTAACCACTTGTTATTCGGTTAGCTATTCACCAGCTTACTCAGAGGAACTGACAGATGACTCTTTCCCAGGGCGCCTTTCTTCATTGTTGGTTTTGTGTATGCACGGGTAAGGGCTCTGACGAAAACAACTAGTAAGGTGTACACACATACATATATTTAGAAGGATACAGTAAAGAGCAGCGAGACAGTAGTTGAAGTTATACAAGAATAGAAAACGCAGGAATTATTATTATTATTATTATTGCTTAATACACTAGCAGCCTAAGGCTGATGCGTGTATATCACTGCTCTTGTGTCATTGGGTTTTTAAATGAGTGTCCAGTCTGTTTTTAAAAGAGTTCACGTTGGGAGCACTTGTTACACTTTCCGGAAGAGAGTTCCACAATCGCATCACACGGTTTGGCAAAAAGTGATTTCAAGGGTTGCTGGCACACTGAGATTTGTGTAGTTTCATCGAGTGACTCAAACACACACCGTGTTTGAGTTCATAGTATACATGCTCTCGATGCCTGTCACGTTGTAATGCCTATTAAGCATCTTATATGTCTCAATGAGGTCTCCTCTCCTCCTTCTCTGTTCCAGTGTGGTTAATTTCAGTTCCAGGAGGCGATCTTCATATGACATATTTTTTAATCCAGAGACCATTTTAGTGGCCCTCCTTTGTACTCCTTCCAACAACAGAATATCCTTTCTAAAATATGGACTCCAAATTTGGAAGGCGTATTCCAGCAATGGTCGTATGTAGGTTTTGTAAATGTTGAGAAATAAGTCTTTGGTTATGGCATAGAATGCTTTTCGAATCATGTATAGCATTGAGTTGGCCCTCTTGGTGATTGCTGTGATATGCTCATCCCACTTAAGATTATGTGTTATAATATTCTCGTTAATAAAACAAATTAAGTACTCAGAGTCTGGATGATAAATCAAAAATTGCGTGTGTTTTTCTTGATATGACTAAAGCATTTGATTTCGTCTGTCACAAAACACTTCTGTCAAAATTATATAACTGTGGTGTGCGGGGAACCACCAATGACCTGATTAAGAGCTACTTAGATAATCAATTGCAGTGTGTTGAAATATCAAAAATCGAACAACACCAACAGAAGGTATTCAGATCTGAGTATCGTCGGAATGGTTACGGTGTACCGCAGGGGGGTCTGCTCTCTCCTCTTCTGTTTTTGCTCTACATAAATGACCTACCGAAAGTAGTGAATCAGGAGTGCATACTTTTTGCGGATGACACAACATTGATTGTCAAGGGCAAAAACAACGATGAGCTAGAATTTAAAATAAAAGAAGCAATTAAAAAGACTAGTGCATGGTTAGAAATGAACAACCTAAAAATCAATACAACCAAGACCAATATTGTACAGTTCCAAACATATAAAAGTAATACAGCAGATCTAAAAATAGTCCATAATAACAATGTAATTGACAACTGCGACGAGTGTGTTGGATTCGTCTCGTAGAGGGTAGGTATATCAATACATACGGTCACGCCTTTTATCCCCGAAGGGATAGCCAGAGGCATATTCTGCAAGGAGGGTATTAGCTAACAAGTTATGAAATAAAAAGAAATGAATACGAGATAAAAATATCTTTATTCTAGTCAAGATTTCCAATTCTACATTTACCGCCAGATTCGCAATAGGTAGAGCCTATGAGAAAGAACCTGGCAATAAAACTCACGGCCACTCTTTTCAAAGTCACATTAATTGCTATACATCTATTTCTACTATAATCTAATTCCATCAATAGTTGTTACACGTCATTACAATTAATAGCAACACGGGTCATATCTTTACAAATAGTTCAGCAGGATAGTACCTATATACATTATCTTTTAAACCAAGCCATGGGCAGCATAAAATAACTTTGAATACAATCAATCAAATCGGTCTATGGCAAACCAGCACTGCTGGACGTAGACCTCTGCTAATTTCAACACATATATTACACATCACTTCAGATCAGATAAAATACATAAGTTATTAATGAGGAACGTACCCTTAAGACGGCTGCTCAGCGACTGAGCTGTTCTGTCTAACATTGTGCCTCTGTCCTATAATTTGGCGCCTAAACAGCATTACACTGTTCACAAGGCTCAAATAAAAACGGATTATTATATAATATTAATTTAAATGATACTATGACATTATACAAACAAAGTATCGTCTAAAATAATTAATTTACCGAATTGTAAATGTAAAACATTATAGTATCTATTCAATTATTACATTTAACATAATTATTCCATGTTATGACTACTGACAATTTACCGGAAACATGACAACACTCAAATCATTTAATCAAATCAATCCCAAACTAAGATTACTGAACCTGATCGTAGTTATTATATAATTGTTCTACAATTAAATATCTATATGCTATGAAACACTATTAATAATCAATACTATACAGTTTCTCAAAAACTCTTTTGAAACGGAACTTATATTTTGCATGTTGGCTAAATTGTTACAAAGTGCTGCCAATAGTACCAACCACAAAATATTAAAATGTTTACCGAACAATAAATAATGGTTCCTTTAACGTGTTGCCATATGAACAGTACGGTCAACCAAGTAACTTACCTATATATAAGCATACCCAACAAGTGTATGTTCTTGGGACTTATGGTGGACAAATTTTGCAGCTGGAAGCCACATATAAATAAGATCCTAGTCAAAATCGACCGTTTTGTCTTTGTCCTGTTTTGTTATTAACCGTAATTGTTAACCTACATACTGAAATCATGACATATCATGCATACGTATCCTCTGTGCTCCGATATGGAATTGTTGTGTGGGGCAATTCTGTGGACGCGGATAGGGCATTCATAGCCCAAAAGAAATGCATTCGTGCAATGTGTGGGGTCGATAGCCTGACTAGTTGCAAGCCATTATTCAAAAGACACAATATTCTACCACTGCCGTGTTTGTACATATTCGAGATGTGCATCTTTGTAAAAAAACATTCACACTTATTTCCAAAATTAGGAGACATGTCTAATAGCCGTACAAGGCATAAAAATAGATTACAAATTCCGAGGGTGAACTTAAAGACTTCTTCGTAACTTCAAGGGCATGGATCTGGAGGCGTTGCGGGGGGACGTTGAGTCCATTGATTGGACGCCGGTTTTCGACTCCACTGACATTAACCAAATGGTTAGTATATTCACTACAAATATACTGCAGCTATACGATCGACACGCCCCAGTCAGAAAAGTCAAGATCAGGCATAATCCTGCACCTTGGCTAAATGATTCCATAAAACAACTCATGGCACGCAGGGACAAAGCGAAAAGGCGCTATAAGCACTGTTCATCAGAGCAAAATTTACTTGCATTTAAGACTCTGCGTAATCGCTGTAGTCGCATGTGTAGAGATGCAAAGAGGCACCATTTCCACAAATCCCTCTCTAATAGTAGCTCTTCTGATACTTGGAGATTTCTCAAATCTGCTGGAATAGGGAGGTCACCCGTTAATGACATGAGTGATATAGATATCGATGCCTTAAATAGTCACTTCGCCCTAACGCCAGTTACCTTGGATGTGGGTGCTAAACATATGACACTGACGACCCTCTCGGCTAAACCTGTTCCACAGATATCTCCATTCTATTTCAATCCAGTATCTGAAGCTGAGGTCAAGAAATCTTTTTTTTCTATATCTTCTACTGCTACCGGCAACGACAATATATGCTCAAGAATGATCCTACCTATACTTCCTGCTATAATCCCGATTTTAACACACATTTTCAATTATTCCCTTTCCTCTGGCTCCTTTCCAGAATTCTGGAAGCAGGCATTTGTTATCCCTTTGCCTAAAACTTCTAAACCATCTTTATTTACTGACTTTCGTCCAATTTCCATTCTCCCGTACCTTTCAAAAGTTCTTGAGCATATTGTACATAGGCAGCTTTCCTTCTTCCTTTCCACCAACAACTTACTTAGCCCAACCCAATCGGGATTCTGTGAGGGACATAGCACAGTTACAGCTCTCGTCAAAGTGACTGATGATATACGCTGGGCTATGGAAAGGAAAGAACTCACTCTATTAACACTATTGGACTTCAGTAGCGCTTTCAATGCAGTCGACTTTGATATGCTGCTGGGTACACTGAAGTCAATCAATATTTCTACTTCTTCTATTTCTTGGTTCAGTTCTTATCTTCGAGGGCGCTCGCAGTGCGTTCATTTGGAGCAAAAGTCCTCAGACTGGTGCCAACTCGTTGCGGGCGTACCTCAGGGTGGTGTTCTCTCTCCTCTTTTATTCCCTATCTTTATTAATTCTGTCACAACTTTAATTTCCTGTAACTTCCATCTCTACGCAGACGACTTACAGCTGTATCATCATTTCAGTGTGTGTGCGGTTGCATCAGGTGTAGCAAGTATGAATCATGACTTGGCTTGTATTAGCAACTGGGCTAAGTCGGTTGGTTTGCTTATTAATCCTAAGAAATCACAGGCCATTTTAATAGGTAGTAAGTATATGAAAGGTAAAGTTGATCTGGTAGCGCTGCCGCCTGTTCTCTTGGATGGAGATAACATTGCCTACACCACCAAGGTCAAAAATTTGGGAGTCATAATAGATGAAAATCTATCCTGGAGAGCTCATGTCAACGAGGTCAGCAAGAAGGTACACTTCACCTTCCACTCTCTGAAATGCCTCCAGACTTTCCTGCCCTTGAAGATTAAGATCACTCTTGCACAAACTCTTATTAAGCCCATTATAGACTACGCTGATGCCTGCTACTTAGATGCCACAGAGGAGCTGCTAGACAAACTTGAGAGGCTGCAGAATTTATGCATTCGTTTTATTTTTAACCTCAGGAAGTATGACCATGTTTCACATTTTCGCCAAAAGCTCAAGTGGCTCCCAATCCGTCTTCACAGGAACACTCGGATACTCTGTCTCCTCTTCAATATACTGCACAACCCAAAATCCCCGTCATACCTGAGGGAGCGATTCTCATTACTACGTTCTCCTGAAGCTCCCTGCAGGACGCACCTTCGCTCCATCCTTAAAGTCCCACCCCACAAATCCGACTTCTATTCTTATTCCTTCACGGCACATGCGGTTAGGTTGTGGAATTGCTTGCCACCAAATAAGTGTTAATACGGTTGCAAGTTTCAAGAAAAAACTCCGTGAACACTATCTCTCAACCACTTTTAACTGCTAATGTCGTCATTTCTCCTATTTAAGTATATAACATAAATCCGTAATTCTAATGTAACTTTTTATATCTAATAAGATTAGGTATTTATATATTTATATTTATGTATATGTGTATATATTATGTGTGTATGTGTATGTAAGTATTTGTTTCTCAAGTATGTATGATCGCTTGTTTTAACTAGTCTTTTTTCACACACTTCTACCTTTTTCAACTATATCATTGTCATGCTCTCCTCTCGCCGGCCTGCTGGAGGAGATTTCTTAAAGAAATAAGCAGTGCCATTGTACTCTTTTTTTCCTAACTACATCTCTATTGTAATACATGTGTGTACATAAATTGTTAAATAAATAAATAAAAATAAATAAAGGTGGCTAAAAGAAATTCTTTTTGCATGTGCATTACTTTATATAACCACCTACCGGATTGCATAAAGGTACTAGAAGGATCTCCATTTCGCAAGAAATTACTTGGAATCCTAAGCGATAAAGGCTATTATACAATAAATGAATATTTGACGGATAAAATAATTTGTGACTAATGTAGACTGTGATTGCTAAGTAATGATAATTGATTGTTAATGTGTAATTGTTACCTATAAGTATTATCTTGTGACATTTATACTATCATAACTATATTATGACTGGACGAAGTCCTAAATTGTGATTTTATGTTTTTAAATTTTGATACTATGTAACCTTAGATCATCTATCCACAGGATGCGCCTTACTTAAGCGCCTTACTTAAGCATTGTTTTCTGCCAAGCCAATAGACCATTTGGTCTTTTGGCTTTATAAAAAGCACTGTACATCAGTACATCATTTTATATGATTAAACTAGTACATTTCATTGTAGTGGACTGTACAATAAAAATTAACACTCAACAGCCATTACGCGTTTGTCGATTAATAAATTTTTAAATATAATGAAATTTTATATGTCTTTGTGTTTCCCCCTTCACCCGCTATGAAAACTAGCAGAATATTTTTGTATGCGGTGGTTCGCAAAGGCTAGTCCCGTGATATATGGTCTAAGTATGTAACATGTAAATATAATTTTATTATTTCCACGCCACACGGCAGAATATGCTTGTACCTTGATATTATAAGATCTATTATGTAACCATGTTCTATGAAATAAAGATTTGAATTTGAATTTGAATAACCCCAAGGTCTCTTTGGGAGTTTACTGCTTGCAGTGGCACAGATTCAAGTGTGTATTTGTGTTTAGGATTGTTGTTACCTATATGCAAAACTGTACACTTGTTCTTATTGAGTGTGATCAGCCAATCCTTTGCCCACTGCATTATCCGATCTAGATCTTGCTGAATATCATTGTGCGAGACTAGTGGGTTTCCCATAATTTTGGTGTCGTCTGCGAATATTGATAAGTCTGAGTGAATGACAAGTTTTATGTCTGTTATGTATAACACAAATAGAATTGGTCCCAGCACTGAACCCTGCGGAACACCACTGTGCACATCATGAGCATCTGAGAGTGTTTCGCCTACTCTTACTTTGAATTTCCTGTTGGTCAAGAAGTCCTTTATCCATTGAAGAAGTTGTCCACGTATACCAAGATGTTCCAGTTTGACTACAAGACGGTTCATAGGCACCCGATCGAATGCTTTTTCATAATCTAAATAAATGACATCTGTGGGTTGATGATTATTCCAGTGGCTTGTCCATTTGTCCAGGCATACAAGGAGGTTCGAGACTGTAGATCTTTTAGGTACAAAACCGTACTGTTCTTCGATGACAATGTTTTCTGAACTTATGAAAGCTCTCAGTTCACTTGCTATGATTTTCTCCATGGCTCTGCAGACAATGCTCGTGAGACTAATAGGTCGATAGTTAGCAGGCAAATGCTTATCGCCTTTTTCATATATTGGGTGTAACAAAATTACCTATCCAAATTTCGTCACGTGACGTGGCATCAGTCATGAAACATTACAAAAATGAAGAAAAAAAAATCACATGAATACTTTAACCGTAAAGCCGTTTTAAAGGTCCTATTTTATCCTATTTTCACCCTTTCTATGGCTACTGAGCGGCAGTAGAAAGCGACAACGACAGCCAGACGGGTGCTCTTTGTTTGTTTTGCCACGGCGACCATGTTACCTCGAATTGCCGCGGTAAAAAATGAATTCTTAATGTGAGACAAAATTATTTAAAAAAAAATGAAAAAATTTACCCCCCTTTTTCATTAAATATTTGTATTTGATTTCCGATGCCAATCATCTCATGAAATTTGCAGAGGTAATTTTGTTACACCCAGTATAGGGGTCACAATGGCTTCCTTCCACTCTTGAGGGAGCTTCCCAGTTTCCAGTGACAGGTTCATAATGTGTGCGAGTGGGTGGGCAAGAACACCCACTCGCACACAAGTATATCTTAGATAGGGACAGTACTATTATAATAAGGTAAGAAAACACGTAGGCAGACAGAAATTAAGATTAGTATGACATAAGAATAGTAAAACATAGGCAGAATGGACTCCCACAGTAGGCACTAGTATTACGTTACAAATCTACTTCAGCGTGAGCAGGTTACAGGTAGGTATTTAATGTCACTTATGCGGCTGCGGCAGTAACTATTTAGTAATCTGTGACTACGAGCAGGTAGTGAGTACTGGCCTTAAGATGTGAGCTGAGAGCGACACAGAACCGGTTGGCAGAGACCGTCGTGCTCGTAGTTGTGAGAAGCTCGTGCTGTCCACGTACTCGTGTGCGGGTCTCAGGTTTACCATCAGAGTCTAGGCCGCTTCGGTGCGTACTAAGAACCCTGTCGTGAAACATTATAACCTAGGTCCGAAAGGAATGTTACTTGGGCTTGGCTACCACGGCAGCATCTCCTAGAGTGCGAGTGTTGGTTTGGGCGCTATCCCGCCTCTTGGGTCCTGAGGCGTACGACTTAGGTTAGTTTTTATTAACGCAGGACATCCTTCTGGAGTTACCAGGACGCCCTGCACTAGACGAATATATAGGAACCGTGTGGTTTTAATCTGTTTTACTCCGGCTTAATATCCTTAAATATCCGTAGGAATATTCACATGTAAAAAAAGAATCATTCAAACTTGACCCACCAGCTTTCAAATAAAAAATCACTGACAGAATCGGTTCACTCAATCAAATGTTATGAACAGTGGTTGGGTACTGTCCCACCACCATGAGGGGCAAAGAGATATTTGCCATCATCTTGGCCTGCTTCTGTAAGAACAGCGAGAAGCCAGCTCACCGTTCTCAGGCCCTCGTTCATGGTGGTCGGTAGTATGGGCGTATAGCAGCCCCCGACGCAGACTGCGGAACTCGAAAGAGGTTTCTCTCACGGTCCCTGCCCGCTACCTCGTTCTCAAGCATAACTTGCTCGCAGAAAGTTTTTTTT
The DNA here is from genome assembly GCA_933228765.1 of Miltochrista miniata. Taxonomy (NCBI): domain Eukaryota; kingdom Metazoa; phylum Arthropoda; class Insecta; order Lepidoptera; family Erebidae; genus Miltochrista; species Miltochrista miniata. The sequence continues at coordinate 15,215,760 of OW121769.1, forward strand.
TTTTAATTTAGCTCGCCAAATTGACGTAGCTACCAGCCTGATGGAAAGCCGTGGCGCATCTAGCGATAGGGGGCCACCTCTGACAGTGGTCCTCAAAGTTGGCGGCCCTGTGATGTGCCTCTTCACGCTCCTCTTGAAGAACCCGGGATATAACCCGGCATCCCACTTTCTCCAGTTAAAGACCATAGCGTTCACCATGGTCTCCAGCGTGAGAACATCGACGCCGTAGGGTTCCGTACCAAAAAACGGCAAAACATCATTTTGTTCAATGGGAGCCCCCCTTAATCCCCTTTATTTTATGGTTTTCGTTGATACAGCGGCAACAGAAATACCACCATCTGCGTAAACTTCAACTCTTTATTAACTACCGCGGTTCCTGAGATACAGCCTCGTGACAGACAGAAAGAAAGAAAGAAAGACATTTATTCAGGCACAAACAATGACATTATGAAAATAATAAATAATAATAACAAGCATGCACCCGAAAAGGAAGCCAATAGCTACATACCATTTATTCCAAAAATTGAAAGGTAGGACAGACAGAGAGACAGACGGACAGCGAAGTCTCATGAATAGGGTCCCGTTTTTAGGGTTTCGTAGCCAAATGGCAAAAACGGAACCCTTATAGATTCGTCATGTCTGTCTGTCTGTCTGTCTGTCCGTCTGTCTGTCCGTCCGTGTGTCACAGGCACTTTTCTCCGAAACTATAAGGCCTATGATATTGAAACTTGGTAACTAGATGTATTCTGTGAACCGCATTAAGATCCTTATGTAAATCTAGAAAAAAAGCAGTAAATTTTGGGGGTCCCCATACTCAGAACTGAAACTCACATTTTTTTTTCATCATAACCATACTTGTAGTATCTATAGATAGGTCTTCAAAAATGCTATTGAGGTATCTAACATCATATTTTTCTAAACTGAATAGTGTGCGCAAGAGACACTTCCAAAGTGGAAAAATGTGTCCCCCCCCTCTAACTTCTAAACTAAGAGAATGATAAATCTAAAAAGAAGATATGATGTACATTGCCATAAAAACTACTAAAATTGGTTTGAACGAGATAGAGTTGGTAGTTTTTTTATAATACGTCATAAACAGCAATTTTCGGTTAGAAAAATCACTACCACTGCTAACGTGTTAAAACATCAAACAAAGTTACAACGAACTATAAGAACTTTTATATTATGTTACTTGCTGCTCCGAAACCCTTCATGGGCGAGTCCAACTCGCACTTGGCCGGTTTTTTACTCTTAGGGTACCGATCCCTAAAAAAGAATGACTAAATCGGTTCAGTCTTTACGCGAACTGTATGTATAATGTACTGTATGTATACATATAATACTGTGTGTATAAGGCGCGTTGCTCTGTGGTTCCGTCAATCGAAAGTAATGAAGTAGCAAACAAAAAAAAACAGTTGAATAGAGAACCTTCTCCTTTTTTTGAAGTCGGTTAAAAGCCATAATGATTTTCTTGTAAATTACAGGTTACGCCACAATTGTGCTGTCCGTCCTGGCTGTGGTGATGATGGTTTCTTATGCAGAAGCAGGTAAGATCTTCGACAGTAATGTTTTTGAACAAAGTGGCGATATTAGCTTTGGGCTAGATAAATAAAATAAATAAATATCTACGGACATTGTCACACAACGCTATCTGATCCTAAAGCATACCCAACGATCCCATTGCAAGCGGTGTGGAACCTCTTAGTGACAGGAGAGACTTTGCTTCTCTGTGTGTGTTCTACCGCCTGTACAACGGTTTGTGCTCTGAAGAATTGTTCGATATGATGCCTACGGCTACATTCTATCATCGCACCGCTCGCCATAGACAGGGTGTTCATCCTCACACGTTGCGTCCTGAGCGCTCGAGCACAGTGAGATCTAATAGAGGCTTTCTTCCGCGTACGCTTAGGTTGTGGAATGATCAAACCGAAGCAGGGAGCTTCTGTTTTCCCAAACGCCTACAGTATGGGGTTCTTCAAAAGGGGACTTAGGTTTTTACAGAGACGGCTGCGCGATTGTGGCGCCTCTGGTGTTGCAAACGTCCATAGGCTGCGGTGACCACCGGTACATCTGGTGGGGCCGTATGCTTGTGTGGTATATAAAAAAAAGTAAGGAATAACCTACTTGTATCTATGAGTATCAGGCCACGGATATTATTACTTACTAGCGGAAGTCACGCGGTTTCACCCGCGTAACTCCTGTTCCCGTGGGAATATGAGAATGAAATATAGACTACAAGCTGATGCGCGCGGCTTCGCCCGCGTGAAATTTGGTTCCCGTTCCTGCTTCCCGTGGGAACATTTTCCCGGGATAAAAAGTAGCCTATGTGTTATTCCAGACTATACTCTATCCCTGTACCAAATTTCAGCCAGATCCATTCAGCCGTTACAGCGTGATTGAGTAACAAACATCCAAACATCCAAACATCTTCACAAACTTTCAGATTTATAATATTAGTAGGATGTTCACCGCAAAGAGTGTAGCTTCCCAACAGTGAAAGAATTTTTTAAATCGGTCCAGTAGTTCCGGAGCCTATTCGTACAAACAAACAAACAAAAACAAATCTTTCCTCTTAAAATATTAGTATAGAAGTATAGATATACTTTTAAATACCTACATACTTATCATGTAACATGGAAACAGTCAGACTCTTGAGTCTTGAATCTGGCCTAGGTCCATCACCAATCTGGTTAAAATTTGATAATCCGATAGCTGACAGCCTAGATACAACCATTATTGGCTACTTTTTGTCCTGGAAACTATTTCATGTCGCCGTGGGCTTAACTCCTTACCATAGTAGACACAGCTCACAGCCAGTTTCATCATCTTAGCGGTAAGTTCCGGTTATGTAAAAAAAAGCCTTCACTTCGAACCTCAACAGTTATGAGAGTTTCATACAACAATAGCATAATAGAGGTATTGTTGATTAGACTGTGTGAGCCACTGCATGACCTCCTAAGTTTTAGTGGCTGCCTCAAGGTGTTATCTAAATTAACTTTACAATCTAATCTAAACTGGTCGAACATCAGAAGTAATTCAAAGATTTTTTGAAAATTAGGAAAGATAAATTATTTACTGAATTATTTTACAACTCTTATATGTCACTCGTGACTCGGGACAGACTCAGGAAGCGCTCGTGGCCCCGCGGACTCAGTGTTCTGTAAACGATCACTGCAGTAAGCAACTTTCACTATGGCCGGTCCATGGATGGGTGACCATCCATGTGATCACTTTGTGACATTTATTTGAGCGTTTCCGTGCTTCGGAAGGCACGTTAAGCCGTTGGTCCCGGTTGCCAGTAAAATGGCAGTCGTTAAGCTAAGTTGAAGGCTTTATTTCATTTCAACAGCAGGTAGTCACAACCTGCGCCTGTCCATTTAAACACGGCAATACGGCTCACCACCTATTACGTGGGACAAATTATACAAAGGTGAAATGTGTGCATATAATATGCCTCTGCCTACCCCTTCGGGGATAAAGGCGTGACCATATGTATGTATGTATGTGCTTACCTACATACATGTAACATGGAAACAGGTCAGACTCTTGAGTCTTGAATCTGGCCTAGGTCCATCACCAATCTGGTTAAAATTTGATAATCCGATAGCTGACAGCCTATTACACCCATTATTGGCTACTTTTTTGTTCTGGAAACTATTTCATGTCGCCGTGGGCTTAACTCCTTACCATAGTAGACACAGCTCACAGCCAGTTTCATCATCTTAGCGGTAAGTCCCGGTTGTAAAAAAAGCCTTCACTTCGAACCTCAACAGTTATGAGAGTTTCATACAACAATAGCATAATAGAGGTATTGTTGATTAGACTGTGTGAGCCACTGCATGACCTCCTAAGTTTTAGTGGCTGCCTCAAGGTGTTATCTAAATTAACTTTACAATCTAAACTGTAAAACTGGTCGAACGAACATCCGTAAGTAATACGAAGATTTTTTGAAAATAAGGAAAGATAAATTATTCACTGAAATATTTTACAGCTCTTTTATGTCAAAGCAAACATTAAGAGTCCATATGACGCCAAATAGACTATTACTTTGATCTAGATCTCAGGACTCGTGAGGTGTGCTGAATTGAAATTTGAACACAGACAACTTCAGTTCATGAACTAAAAACGCTCTAGGCTCGAAACACGGTTACTGATAAAATCCTCGATAGATTTTTGTGTTGAAAATACCTCGATATCGTGAAATTTTAAGCTAGATCTCGTATGTTATAAGTTGTTTTTATAATATAAAATATTTATAAGAAAGACAATAGTAAAATCTTCATTTGCACTAGAGCATTTTTTTCATATTGGTTATAGTTTTTTTATAATTAATTTATTTCGTTAAAAGCGCACAAAAACTGATCGCATCTCTCTCTTTCTTGCGCGCTAAAATGTATATCGTCTATCTTATTTTAACAATTTGGCGTCTGGTAGGCTCTTAAGTTCCGCACGCTCCTTTGAGCTTGATGAAAAAATACACCGATTTTTATTTTCTCTTTCTCATAAGTAACGTATACGAAGCTGCGTGGCTCAACTAGTAGATAAATAAATCCTGCCTACCTCGTTGGTCTGTTGGTCGAAATGTGAGTGTGGATCACGAGGTCGTAGGTTCGATTCCCACCGGAGACAAAAAAATGTGTGTACCATAAACGTTTATTTCGCGAGTCTGGGTGTTTCTAAGTATGATAAGTATTTATTTAAAAAGTAATAATATCCGTGGTCGGTTACGCATAACACAAGCAGGTTATTCCTAGCTTACTTTGGGATCAGATAGCGTCGTGTTATTTTTCTTTTATTATAATAATTTACCTATTTCTCTTATATTTTTGAAGTAAAACTTCTTTAGGCGTGACCTAGGGAGTAACTCAGATTTTTTTTCTGACGGAAGTAACGCTATTTGAATTTTGAATAGCTTTTTTTAAAACTACGTTTCCGCTATATACAATTTAAAATTCAAAATTCGAATGAATGATATTTAATATAACATTATTTTGATGCCGTCAATGGCCAAGAAGTTTTACTTAAATCGCGCGTAAAGGTTACACGCACACACTTTTTTTCACTTATTTTATTTTAAGTTCATGATAACATATTATGTAGGTACCTGATACCTTAGATTGGGCCATAAATAAATACTTTTCTTTTTTTCTTTGTGTGGAAAGAAATATCCATGGTCATGTCTGAAGAAATGTCCATGAATTTGCCTACGTTCTCATAGCGTAGTTCACGAACCTGTAGTCTTCTAAGTTGCATTGGTTTTCGAATAAAACATATCTTAAATAAATTCCAGCTGGAAGTTGCCCACTCCCATCGAAGGTGTACGGCTGCAGCCCCAAGTGTGTTCAGGACTACGACTGCAAGAACGGCAAGGTGTGCTGCTCCAACGCCTGCAATGCCAAGTCCTGCTCAGAGCCTGCTGCGTATGGAGGCAGTGGAGGATCTGGATCTAGCGGCAGCAAATATCAAAGTAAGGATTTTCTTCAAATCCTCAACAACCGTGCAACCACACGTAGTAGTAGATACATCACTGTAAAATTATCAATACTGCTAGACTATAAACTGTCGTGAGATTAAAATTTTTTGCAATACATCTGAGATGAATAATTACAACTAAATATGGCGCCTAGAGCCAGCCCCAACTTGTATTATACCAATCTGGCGCTAGGTGGCTGCTGCCGCGGCATGTTTTCGTTCGCTTCACTCGCTCGTCTTGCATGTTAATGGTCACTGTTACAATCTAGCCTTAACATCTTTATATTAAGTTTAATCTCTCCACATTTTATAATATCTTGAGGTAGATTTTAAAATAATTACCGCTATGCTGCACCTACACATAATTATATGCACTGTACCGGGTCGCTTTAATGAGCTTAGCAAGTACACACATTAAGTAAAACTAATTTCAAAATCCGCCATTTGCCACACCTATCAGCATAGGATTCATAATTTGATAGTGAAATAAAAATAAAATAAAATAAAATAAAATTTATTCCCTTTGAAATTTAAAAAAAAAAAAATTAGGTTTGTCAAAATGTTTGTGACTCTACCGGGGGCTCGGAAATACTACAGACTGAGAAGAACACCCCAAGAAACTCAGTCTGGTCCCTTCTCTGCTAGTATCTTAGTATCTAATACAGTTTTTTTTTTATGTAGAAAGGAGCAATTCGTGTCACTGCCAGGCAGCCTTGTCTTCTAGAAAGTCTTTAATGCTATAATAAGCTTTCTGGCACAATTTAAGTTTTATTAGTTTTTTTAATTTATTAACTGACAAACCTGTTATGGCTGTCGGCAATGTATTGTACATTCGAATACAATTGCCCGCAAAAGAATTGCTTATTTTATTAAGCCTAAATCTAGGTACAGCCAATTTATTCTTATTTCTTAAGTTTAGATTATGGATATCATTATTTTTAATAAAGTTACTGTTATTTTTATGAGTATATAATAAGTTTTCATATATGTACTGTGAATACACAGTAAGTATGTTGATATCCTTAAACTTTTCTCTTAATGACTCCCGAATCCCCATACCATAGATAGCCCGGACAGCCCTTTTCTGCAACACAAAGATAGATTCGATGTCGGCAGCGTTACCCCATAATACACTCGAGAGCAATGAATCCGGGTCACTTAAAGAATGTTAAAAATCTCGGAAACTAAAAATGATAGGTTAATGCAATAAATTGTATTTAATAGACAATGTAATACTCCTTAAATGATAGTAAAAAAAATATGAGTCACCATACATTTTATTAACACAAAATTACATAAAGAAAAAACTGCTGATCTCTCCTTAAAACAAAAATAGGAAACATGAAATTTTTGAACTTTATTACGATTTTCTTGAATTTTAATACTTCGTATTGCCTCCTCGTGCTTCCATTACTGCGTTTACGCGGTTTGGCATGCTGTACACCAAGTTCCTTATACGATTTTGGGGAATATTCTCCCATTCCTCTGTGAGAGCAATTTTGAGCTCACGAAGCGTGATTGGGGGAGGGTTTCGTTGTTTTACGCATCTGCCTAGCTCGTCCCAAGCATGCTCGATCGGGTTGATATCCGGGCTGCGCGCTGGCCACTCCATACGAGTAATGTTCATCTCTTGAAGGTAGTCATTCACAATCCTACCTGTATGAGGTCGGGCATTGTCATGCATTAATATAGCATCCTCACCTAAATTGACCATAAATGGACCAACGTGATCATTGAGGATTTCTTCCACATATCTTACGCTAGTTAAAGAGCCGTTTTCTATGATCACCAGCTCTGTGCGACTTTCAGAAGAAATTCCGGCCCACACAAGTACAGACCCACCACCGTAGGCTACTTTTTCTTCGATGCATGCTTGCTTGAATCTTTCCCCTGGTCTTCGATACACTCTGTGTCTTCCATCGTGCTTGTAGAGCATAAATTTTGATTCGTCGGAGAACATAACTTTTGACCAATCTTCAATACTCCAATTTACGTGGCTCTGGGCATACCTTAGTCTCGAAATACGATGCCCACGCTCCAGTTTAGGGCCGTTTGCAGGTCTAAGGGGTTTTAAGTTAGATTCAGCAAGCCGACGTCTTACTGTCCATGCACTTGGGTTACTTCCTCCGAGGCGTCGAAACTGATTGGTGAGTTCAGTTCCTGTGAGAAAGCGATTTCGAAGCATGGTGTTCACCAAGTATCGGTCTTCTCGTGCTGTGGTACACCTGGTTCTGCCCGTTCCTGGTCTGCGTAGGTTAGAACCAGTTTCTTCGTAACGTCGGAGAACTCTTTGTACTGTTGACAGCGACACACCGACAGTCCTGGCTGTATCGCGCTGACTCCGGCCGGTTTCCAGCATTGTAAGTATTCTGGTGCATTCTTCAGGCGTAAGCGACATAATTTCAGCTTGATTAATGAATATAGAGCACTATCAACATGGTTTATGTACCCACATAAATGACAGATTACAAACAAAAGCAACACCAAATGCTGTAATTTCGTAGTTCCATCTTCGAAAGTGGCCCTTTTTCAAATTTGATTTTTTTATGATATAACTTTACAATAACTAAGAAGTTTTAATACCTTCATTTAAGGAGTATTACATTGTCTATTAAATACAATTTATTGCATTAACCTAGCATTTTTAGTTTCCGAGATTTTTAGGATTCTTTAAGTGACCCGGATTCATTGCTCTCGAGTGTAGTATGCCATAGGTCATGACACTGGAAATAGCTAAAGTAGACAAGACGCGCTGTTCTAATGTCTGTCAGTTGTCGGATCTTTTTAACGGCATAGGCTGCAGAGCTCAGTCTGCCCGAGACTTTCTCGATATGAGGCCCCCACTGCAAGTTGGAGTCTAACTTTATGCCCAGAAAGACAGTTTCATCGACCAATTCTACTTGATCATCCCTAATCCTAATACTGGTGTTAACGAGCCTAACATTTGGCAAGGTGAATCTAATACATTTTGTTTTAGTTTCATTTAACAATAAATTATTTGCGTTAAACCAGTGGACTACCCTAGAGAGGGCATTGTTTACTTCGTCAAGATCGCGTTGTCCACGTTCAACTTTAAATATTAAAGATGTGTCATCAGCAAACAAAACTACCTCGTGATCGTCTCTTATAAGGTGAGGGAGATCATTTATGTACACTAAAAATAGAAAAGGTCCCAGAATTGAACCCTGAGGCACCCCCATTGTTACAGCAGAACCATGTGATTGTTTACCATTTATAACTACTTTCTGTACTCTATCTCTTAGGTAAGAACTAATTAAATCCAAGGCCGTCCCCTGGATCCCATAATGATCAAGTTTTTGAATTAAAGTCTGATGCTGGACGCAATCGAAGGCCTTAGATAGGTCGCAGAATACACCATAATCCTCCCAGGCCTCATATATATACTCTAAGAATTTGATTCCAGCATCCGTGGTAGACCGACCGCGCGTGAAACCGAATTGTTTAGTATGGAATAGTTTATTTGTATTAAAATGATTTTGCATTTGATTAAGCATTACCTTTTCAAAGATTTTACTAAACGTGGGTAGTACAGAAATAGGACGAAAATTGGACGGATCCGAGGTGCTACCCGATTTAAACAGAGGAGTTATTTTACTAAACTTCATTAAGTCAGGAAACACACCACTATCAACACAATTATTAAATATTATTGATAATTCAGGAGCAACCATTTCAATTAACGAATTAACTAAATGTACAGAAATTCCCCAGAGGTCAGCCGTTTTCTTAATATTTAAAGATTTAAAAGTTTTTATGATAGTGTGTAAACTAATTTTACTGAATTTGAATATTTCATTACAGCAAGGAACATTTGCTTTTAACAAGGATTCTGCTATTGGGGTAGAAGAACCTAGGGCTCTGGTCAAATCTACTGGAATACGAAAACGGTGAAAATACTTACCCACAGACTTTCACTAAATTCGCAACAGCTGAACTTCATCCTCTTCCAATTTTCGTTGCTGACCAAATGTCACACGTATTCGGTTCAATTGTGCCATACTGGCCAGACGGGATGATGATACATACATACATACATATGGTCACGCCTTTATCCCCGAAGGGGTAGGCAGAGGCATATTATATGCCCACATTTCACCTTTGTATAATTGGTCCCACGTAACAGGTGGTGAGCCGTATTGCCGTGTGTAAATGGACAGGCGCAGGTTGTGACTGCCTGCTGTTGAAATAAAGCCTTCAACTTAGCTTATCGATGCCATTTTACTGGCAACCGGGACCAACGGCTTAACGTGCCTTCCGAAGCACGGGATGATGATGATACAGGATTTTGTCCTCATCATGATCTTATCTTTTGATCAGCAATTGCACCACTTGCAGGTAAGAATGACTGGTCCCTGAAGATAACAGATATACCCTTAACGGAACATGATCAGGCCTCCGTCACTCGCTCTAAATCGCGCGCTATGTACCTACCGCTCGGCATCTCCCTGGGGATACAACTGGCAGAGGGCTGCCGGACGCCCGACTGAGGAGCGCTCGCATCGCACCGCACCGCACGTTTCCCGCGCTTACGCTTCGAAATACCGAAACCACGTAATTATTGTGCAGTGGATGGGTGTAATAGTACAAAAACAAAAGAAAATTTGTCGTTTTTTAAATTGCCGAGAGACGAAGAAAGCTGAGTAATATTTTAAATCTTATCAATTTGAATGGTTTTACCATTTATTTGTTTGAACATAAGTAGGTAGGTGATAAGTATGTAAATCGTAAATTAAGGAGTTATTTGATTCAGGTATTATAAAATTGTTGTTTTTTATAGGCAATTCAATCTTTTATAGAATTTGTAGGTAAATAGGTTTTATAGGTAGTCGAAGCGCTCGTGGCCCCGGGGACTCAGTGTTCTGTAATCGATCACTGTAGTAAGCAACTTTCACTATTCTTGGATGGGTGACCATTCATGTGACCACTTTGTGACCTTTATTTGAGCGTTTCCGTGCTTCGGAAGGCACGTTAGGCCGTTGGTCCCGGTTGCCAATAAAATAGCAGTCAGCCAAGTTGAAGGCCTTTTTAGGCGGTTTGAAAAATTTCAACAGCAGAGGGTCACAACCTGTACTTGGTACAAACTATAAAAAAATGAAATGTGGGCATCTAATATGCCTCTGCCTTCCCCTTCGGAGATCTACGCGTGACCATATGTATGTGTGTGTAACATAGTAAGGTAGGATGGCCGGGTGAGATAGGTGAATAGCCGGTACTTACGCTAAAGGTAATGTCAGTTAAATTTAGATATTTTAGTTATGGGTAGGCATAAGATAAACAATATAAATATATAGGTATACCTACCTACTGTTATTCATAATTTATTTTTGGTTTTTACGTGCATTTATAAAAGCGTGTTTTTCTAGGGTTTTTTTAAACCATTCATAATTTTTTTCCTTACATTCCATTACATTGTTAGTTACATACACGTCGACCTACTAAAAGCGTATTAAAACATGGTTGATTCGTAACATTTGTTTTATTACAACAATCATTATAGGTTCAACCCTAGCGCATTCTTACGATGACGTCACTCGCACAGCGGGCAACACAGTCTCGACGCTATGAGCGCGTGTTTCAGGTACAATTCTTCTCGTTCTGAGCAGCAGGTATTATTATTAAAATTTTGTAGGCTAATATAGCGTAGGTATTGTCGCTTTTGTATGGGAGTGATGTATCTGTAACGTAGTAACTATTTAGTAATCTGTGACATGATGCTACTAGTAATTATTGCAATCAATCAACTTAGCGCTTAGCCTATCATAGCAAGCAGTCCACTGCTGGACGTAGGCCTCTTCTGAATTATGTTACAATACACGGTCCTGCGCCTTTCGCATTCAGTCCCTCTTTACGTTTTTTTCAGACGTCGCCCCATCTGACGAGGATCGTCCTATCCCACGTTTACCAAGTCGCGGTCTCCACTCCAAAACTCGTTTGCTTACGACCATCGAATCATCTATAGACGTGGCCAGCCATAGCCACTTTCCAATCCGTTGCTATCCTGCTTACTTAGTAACTATTTACTTCAAAAGAACTTTCTTTCTTCTTCTTATTCTTGGGCTTTCTCAGTAGTTGGGAATTAGGGTTTCTGGATCAGAGGAGATCCATAAACCACTAATTCCCAACCATTCAACTATTCAATATAGTATTCTAATAATGATCCATCATGATAGCCTTTCTGGATCCCTTAACACCCAATCCCATCTATTCAGTCAGTATGTAAGTAGTGTATTATTTTGTGCCATTCTAGACCACTTTTATCGTTCCTACGACTCACTTCGTTCGTCTTCGTCACAAAAGTGATCTAGCGTGCCCAATATCATAAAATGACTTACCGTTCACTCCGTATAACGCGTTTATGACTTTCGATTGAAATTCGATTTATTACAGTCGCATTTTCACCACCTTCCGTTCCTTTATAACCTACAGGTTTTCTGTAACCAGTTTGGTTCGACTACTTGTAGTTATAAATATTTATGTTATAAATTCATCTTTTCATTACGAGTCGATCAGTATTGCATAGCAAACATGAAATTCGTTAAACAAACACAATCGTTGCAGGTCAATACAATCTGTGACGATTTAACAAAAAATAAGTTACGCCATGGAGAATTATTACCAAATACAGTACGCTGCATCATATGCGGACCATCAAATTGTGGAAAAACTAACTTATTAATTGGTCTTCTATTGCACGAAAATGGATTGACATTTCAGAATGTTTATGTATATTCTAAAACGCTACTTCAACCAAAGTACATCTTTTTAGAAAAGGTTTTACGACGAGTACCAGGTATCACTCTCCAGACATACCAAGCAAATGATGACGTTTTAAAGGTTGCAGATGCAAAACCTAATTCTGTGATTATTTTTGATGATGTAGCATGTGAAAATCAAAGTAATATGCGTGATTATTTTGCCATGGGAAGACATAAATTAATTGACAGTTTTTATTTAAATCAAACTTACACCAAAATACCTAAACAACTTGTAAGAGATAATGCTAACTTAATTGTGCTTTTTAAGCAAGATGAAGTTAATTTGAAACATGTTTACGAAGAACATGTTAACACCGATATGTCATGGTTGAAATTTCGAGAAATGTGTTCCCTAATATGGAAAGAGCCTTTTGATTATGTGGTAATTAATAAAGATTGTTCTAGAAACAACGGTTGCTATAGAAAAACGTTTGACACTTTTGTATTATTAGATGATATTTGAATATTTAAGTAGACTGCAGTCACTTTATTGTTATTCTGTAATTGGTTCTTATTCGATTACCACATATTTTACATAATGGATAAATCATTGAAAAAACAAATTGTTGATGCGACAGAAGCTGTCAAGAAAAAAATACGTAAAATGAAGGATTTTGAAGATAGTAATAAGTATGCTCTTGATACAGTTTTTAAGCCTGTTACAGACTCTCTCAATTTAATAGCCAACACTAATAACCACTTAGCTCTAACAAAAAAGGAGGAAAAAGTAGAACCCCAATTACCACAAGACCAAGATATGAAAGAAACAGATGATAGCAGTATTGCTAGTAATGAATCGGAACCCTCATCGGACTCTTCATTTCAGTCATTAGTCGGTACTAATCCAGATGCATCATCTTGGTCGTTATCTTCACAAGTACTATCAGATGTACCATTTGGTATAAGAAATGAACGTGGAAAGTTAATGTTGGGTTCCTCTAACATAACTATTGGGGATAAAGTTATTACTGTAGCCGGACGCAAGTACGAAAGTACACCTGGGTTGCGAGAGTTACTGTTAAAAAAAGACATTGATCTGAGCTTGGTTAATGAGCATGACAAGCAAAATTATAAGGCAATGTTACTTGTAACGAATGCACATCGTCGTGATTTCGATTCAAAAAAACCAATTAAAAGTAATAAAGGACAAAAATATTTGCAAGTTATTAAACCACTTTTCGATCAAGAAAGTAGAAGTCCAAGTTGTAGACAGAAAGTAGGAAAAGGATTACCTTTAACAAAAATGTGGAAAAAAAACACAGATTTTGTATATTGGGATGATCCCAATGAATTGGTTGATAGATTAAAGTTATTAATTGCTTCTCGAGATGCTGGTAACACAGGACTAGATAATGAAATAATATCTATCATTGAAGAACTACGTGAAAGCAAAATTATTAAATAAATAAATCAACTAATATTATATGTGTGTCATTTTACTATATACCGTTCAACATAACACACCTTTAATATGAATGTAGACAAATTTGGACATTATATTCATAAGCGAATGCGTATATCGGAAATACTTGATTTTAATGATAACGCATTAATAAAATCTGATTATGGAGATTATGACTTGAAGACATCGAGGCTAAAAGGTGTCAAACCTCCACAAGACGCAGACGATGCAGTAAATAAAGCCTATGTAGATGAATTGAAAGGTGTACTAATCAATGACTTACGAAAATTGCAAAGTTCTATTCCAAATAGTGTTCAAAACCACATAGAGAAAGCTTTAAAAACAATAATGTCTGAGATAGAGACTCATTTGGAAAGCAAATTTTACACAAGGAAAGCAGTTGATAGACTAGTTCAAGACGCAATTCAATCTATATTAAAAGATCGAAAAACATAGACCTTAAATTTTGTTAAAATGACAAAACAACAAATCGTCAATGAAATACATAAAGCAGCACGAAAAAAATTTCCTCGACGATCTGTAATTTTAAAAGGTATTGATGATTTGTGGCAAGCAGATTTAGCTGATATGCAAAACCTAAAAACCTTTAATAAAGGATATAACTATATTTTAATAGTTATTGACTGCTTCTCAAAGTACGTTTGGGTGGAACCATTAAAAACTAAATCCAAACATGATGTCTCTCATGCATTTGAAAAATTACTTTCTACTAATCACAGGATACCAACTCATCTGCAAACTGATATGGGTACTGAGTTCTATAATTCTACATTTCAAAAGCTTTTACAGAACTATAATATTAATCACTACTCTACATTTTCAACCAAAAAGGCTTCAATTGTAGAACGAGTTATTAAAACTATTAAAAATAAATTGTACAAATACTTTAGCTTGAACGGACACTATAAGTGGATAGATGGTGGCTTGAACGATGTTGTGAAGACATATAACAACACAAAACATCGTACTATTAAATTTGCACCTGTTAATGTCAATAAGTTTAATGAAACGGACATTAAAAATAATATTACGAATTTCATGATAAAGGCAACCCAAAAATCTCGTCCAAAGTTTATAATTGGTGACAAAGTTCGAATTAGTAAGTACAAACATATATTTGAGAAAGGATACACTCCTAACTGGTCAACAGAATTATTTACTATAAAAAAGATAAATAACACTGTACCAATAACGTATCGCATTGAAGATAATCAGAAACAAGTCATATTGGGTACTTTTTACGAACAAGAGCTTCAAAAGTCGTCCTGCCCTGGTGTCTATTTGATAGAAAAAGTATTAAAAAAGAAAGGAAACAAACTGTTTGTAAAATGGTTGGGTTTAAATAACAAAGAGAACAGTTGGATTGATAAGACTGCAATAGTAGAATAAGTTAATTATATAAGTGGTATATAATTTAAAAGTATATTCATTATTCTTTGGACGATGCAAGGTGGTGGACTAATAAACAGTATCATTAATCATTTACCATTCGAACTACACATACCCGGTTATAACTATTGTGGACCAGGAACAAAGCTTTCAAAACGATTACTACGTGGTGATAAAGGTGTAAACAAGTTAGACGAAGCTTGTATGCATCACGATATTGCATACGCAAACTACACAGACCTACCTAACCGTCACAAAGCCGACTTACGTCTTATAGATATGGCTAAACAAAGACTTAAAGCAAAAGATGCTCGAACAGGGGAAAAGATTAGTTCGTGGATAGTAAACAAAGTTATGAAAGCTAAATTGAAGTCTGGTGCTGGTGTTAAGACTTTTAATAACTTTGTTAGAAAAATAAAAAGAAAAATCAAAAAACTCTCACCCAAAGATAATAAGTCATTAATAAATATAGCTTATATGGTTGCCAGAAAATTAGTTCCATGCATTCCAAAAGTTCGAGTACCTCGAATGATACCTATACCAAAAACTGGAGGCATTCTACCTTTAATCCCAATTTTTGCTGGTTTATCTGCTTTAGGAGCATTAGCTGGTGGTGCAGCTGGTATTGCAAAAACTGTGAATGATTATAAACACGATCAGAAAAAATTACAAGAAACTGAACGTCATAATAAAACTATGGAGGCTATAGCAATAGGTAAAGGTCTATACATTAAACCACATAAGCAAGGTCAGGGATTGTTTATAAATCCATCAAAAAACTAATTGATCAGCTACCTAATCGCGCTTTAACTAATATCGATATTCAGAAGTATGGCTATTGTATTCCCTACTTTCGAGGAGTTTATATGAAGGATCAATTACCAAAAATACCTAAACGAATTGAATGTGCTATAGTTAACCTAGATAATTCGAGAAATTATGGAACGCATTGGGTACCTTATGTTAAAATAAACAATTATTGTGAATATTTTGATAGCTTTGGTGATTTAAAACCGCCAAGAGAATTGATGCTATATTTTAAGAACTGTGATGTTCATTATAACTATAATAGATATCAACAATTCAACACAATAGTTTGTGGACATATGTGTTTAAGTTATTTGCAAACTTTTTGGAATAAATACTATAAATTTTATATCACTCTTTCATTTCCATCATTTGGAAGATGTCACTCACCTTATCGATAACTGGAAACTCATCAGTATTATCTACCTATTATCCAAACACGTTGCCATTAGTTGGGGAGTATGAATGTGCATTATTACATTTCTCTACATATAATTCTATTCCAAATTTTGATAATACAAACAATAAATTATATTATGGTTCTAAAAATGTTCTTGAGATACCTGAAGGAACTTATGAATTGCAAGATATTGGTGACTATTTAAAAACTGAGATAAAAGATGCATCCATAAAACTCCATTGTAATAACAACACCTTAAAAACTATGTTATTTTGTACATCAACTATAGATTTTACTAAAGAAGGTACATTCGGAAGTTTATTGGGATTTGAAAAACAGATCTTAGAAGCAAATAAATATCATGTATCAGAGTTTCCAGTTAACATTTTGCCTACGACTGTCATAAGGATTGAATGTGACATAGTTAGCGGTTCTTATATAAACGGTCAATCCAGTCACATCTTGCACGAATTTGCACTTAATGTTCCACCTGGATACAGGATTATAGAAATTCCTAAAAACGCAATCTACTTTCCAATAAACCAAACCAATATAAGCTGCATACAGATACGGCTGTTCGATATAAATAATAACTTAATAAATTTGCGAGGTGAAGAAGTGCAGTTGTATCTACATATCAGAAGAAAACAATGATAGATTATAATAAATATGTGGTTCGTCCAACTAAAAATAACAGTCCTACTCAAACTATCAAACCAATAAGAGGTCGCTCCAAAAAGGTCATAAAATTGAATAACAATAATAAAGCATTTCTTAAAGCGATTGGTTTGTTAAAATGAATATACTAGATGTTTTATCCACTCCTGCATACAACAACTCTGTGGAAGGAATTGAATTTCACTCTTACAAGCCTTACGTAACAAGTTTCAATAGAAGCGATGAAATCAGGATACCTATTAATCAACAAGACTTGTATATATTACCATCAGCAAGCACTTTGTTTTTGGAAGGAACTGTTGTTGTAAACAAGGGTGGAAATTCGAAAGAGAGAGTCAGTAGCGTTCATTTCACAAACAATAGTTTACTTTACTTGTTTCAAGATATAAGGTATGAGATAAATGGAGTGGAAATAGATAAAATAAAAAACGCTGGTATAACTACCACAATGAAATCATTAATATCAATGAACGAAAACGAGGCTAAAGTATCTAATGCTTGGGGTTGGAATATCGATGGCATAAATAGTACAAATGGGGGTAACTTTTCTGCTTCTATACCCCTCTGTAACATTCTTGGTTTTGCAGAAGATTTCAAGAAAGTAGTGATAAACAGCAAACATGAATTAATATTGTTGCGAAGTAATACTAATCTGAACGCCCTAAAACTTAACGATGGTGAAACGGTAGAAGATATTATTATAAATAAAATAATATGGCGTGTACCACATGTCAAAGTATCCGATAAAGAAAAAATAAATATGTTAAAACTGTTAGAAAAAGATCGAGCACTCCAGATGATATTCAGGAATTGGGATTTATATGAATATCCAGCTCTACCAAAAACTACTAAACATACTTGGTCCATAAAAACATCATCGCAAATAGAGAAACCAAGATTTGTTATTATTGGTCTGCAAACAAATAGAAAAAATAATTCAAAATTGGATATGTCTCAGTTTGATCACTGTACCGTTCGTGATGTTAGAGTATACCTAAATTCAACCTACTTCCCTTACGAAAATTTAAATTCAAGTTTCTCAAATAACAGAATTGCTTTAATATATGAACAATACACCAGATTCCAACACTCGTATTACGGAGGTCGTCGCGGTGAACCGTTATTAAGTGAGAAACAATTTAAAAATATTGCTCCGTTATTTGTCGTAGATTGTTCTAGACAACCAGATAATCTTAAGTCAGGACCTGTTGTCGATGTCAGAGTGGAAATTGAAAGTGACATTGATATACCAGATCAAACTTCAGCATATTGTCTTATATTGAACGACTGTATAATCGAGCATAAACCGTTAAGTAGCACCGTGAGAAAGATATCATGAACAAAAATACTATTATAGTAGATGTTCAAGGTTTTAAAGATCTTTATAATAACTTCATAGTCAAGGAATTAGCTATAGCTACGTTGGAATATACTCACATATTCTTAATAAAACCTCCTTATCCGTTCTCCTCGCTGACTGATGAAGAAAAAAGACGCATTTGGTGGATTGAAAGGAATAGAGGTTACCGCTGGAGCGAAGGATATATTGATTACAGAGAATTTTCTAAAATAATCAAACCCTATTTGAAGGAAAAAAAGGTTCTTGTTAAAGGTAGTGAGAAAATAAAGTGGGTTCAAGAGCTATGTGGTCATAATAATGTTTCTGACATATGTGAAAATAAAAGTGTTCCTAATTTAGAAACTCTTAGGTTACGTCCGCACAGGCAGGCGGCTTGCTTGGCGCCTAGAGGCTAGCGAGTCACCTAGCGAGTCGCTTAGTAAAACGAACATACTTGAATGTTCGCGACCGGCCGCACTGCGCGCTTGGCGCCTAGTGAGTAGCTTAGCGTGTATCCAAGTAAACAAACATGTTGGTTTTTTGTCGCCAGGCGCGAGGCATTTTGATTGCGGATGATAACCGAGGGTTGAATGAATCAATTCCCGAGGTATTTAGACGCTATAGTCCGAATCGGAATTGATTCTTTTATCCGTGTTAAACACTCTACGTTTCATTGCAAATATGAGGAAAATAAAACTAGTTATTTATCTAGGTACACTATTTATTGATAATATAATAATATTAATAGTACCTATTTAAAAAAAATTAACAAAAAAGAAACCGACTTCAAACAAAACCAAAAACTGAAAAAAAAAATTTACTTAGCACAAAGTTAGTATATTCTGATTTATCAGATATCATTAAATATAATACTGAAGTCGGTGCCAATATGACTATGAGAGAGAGAACCTAAGCCTTCATAGTGTTACTCAAACAAAATCAAAAATCTCAAAAAAAATCTCAAAGTACAAAATCTCAAAGGTGAAATGTGGGCATCTAATATGCCTCTGTCTACTCCTTTGTGGATAAAAGGCGTGATCATATGTATGAACCCAATATAGAGCAGTATAGAGCTAATTTTGAAAGGGACATCTTGTCAACATGCCGACAAGCAAATGACCAAGGCACCTAGCGACCCTCCACGCAAACCACCTTTCAGTGCGGCCACCGTGTATCCTAGCAAGTCGCCAGGATGCAAGCCACCAGGCTCTAGGCGCCAAGCAAGCCACCTGCCTGTGCGGACGTAGCCTTAGTGATCTTTACTGTAAAGATCTATCTTTGTATAATTGTTTTGCTCATAAGAACTATTGTGCTTTAAGGAATGTATTGTGTATTAAGCGATGGTGTTTAAAAAATAACTTTTGTATTTCATAATTTTAATTAACTTAATAAATGTTTTATTTCTATAGTGTGTTTGTTTTTCATACTATTTCCTACCCAAGGTGAAATTAAAATGAAAAATAAAAAACAATGATTGAACATAATACCATTTATTAAATGTCTAATATACATAAATCATTGCGTATCCATATAAATTTACACAATCATATGCCATCACAGTGACCCCAAGAGAATGTATCTATTTGATTTGGTCGAACTAGTCGTTTATCATCTAATCTATTTAACATTACTTTATTAACTTCCTGCGAATAAATTACATGTTTGTTTGATTTAATCATTTGCATTTTACATTTTAAAGTAATGTTCTGAAATAAAACTCTCTTATAGTCAGTCATTCTCAAATTCTTAGTAATGGGCTTTGATACACCTTTAGCTTTATTAATGCATGCTTTTATTGACTCAATACAATAAAGTTTTGCTCTCAAGCCAACAAACTCAGTGATTACATCACCACCCAACTCATCTTTAAATAAGCCAGGAATCTTATCATGTAACTTAGGTATATGAAAAATAAAAAACAATGATTGAACATAATACCATTTATTAAATGTCTAATATATACATAAATCATTGCGTATCCATATAAATTTACACAATCATATGCCATCACAGTGACCCCAAGAGAATGTATCTATTTGATTTGGTCGAACTAGTCGTTTATCATCTAATCTATTTAACATTACTTTATTCACTTCCTGCGAATAAATTACATGTTTGTTTGATTTAATCATTTGCATTTTACATTTTAAAGTAATGTTCTGAAATAAAACTCTCTTATAGTCAGTCATTCTCAAATTCTTAGTAATGGGCTTTGATACACCTTTAGCTTTATTAATGCATGCTTTTATTGACTCAATACAATAAAGTTTTGCTCTCAAGCCAACAAACTCAGTGATTACATCACCACCCAACTCATCTTTAAATAAGCCGGGAATCTTATCATGTAACTTAGGTATACAATAAGGATTATTAATGTCAAAGTTACTGGTATCAAATTGTATTATATTATCTTTCATATCTTTATAAAAATCGTGCGTATGTATTAAGTACAATAAACTATCAGTGTCTGTACAGCACAATTTGGCTTTTTTACCATACTTGTTTTTAATAAAATCGTAATGGAAATTATATACATGTTGTTTAGCATATTCGAGTACAGTAAACCCAATATAAATCGGTCTATCTAAAATAAGTTTTTCGGGATTCATTTGAACTGCAAGAAAATCATCACTGAACACACAAACGCTTTTTAAATTTGGTTTTGCTATCAGTTTTTCTGCACCTACTTTTTATTTGTCCTATTATTATCATCATTCCAGCTATTCACCAATTTTACGTCAAGCTGTTTTCGTTTATTTTCGATTGTTTTACCAAATATCGAATTGTTCAAAAGCTTGAAGAAGTCTCTTTCAAACGATGTGGTAGCTGTTTGTCGCAATTGAGTATTTAAGTCTATATAGTCCTTCAAAAAGTTTTCTTGTTTAAATTTAAGTATACGATGAATTTTTCTTAAAATAAGTCCATTTTTTAGACATTCTTTTAAATACACATAATGTGTAATATAGTTGTATTTGTCATATAAATTTGCAATGAGCTTCTCTGTCTTTCCTCCTATGGGTATGAATTTTTCTGGAGCGAAAGGCAAATCGTTGTGTAATTTATGTAAATAATTAGGGTACGCGACATCAACTTCTAAAATGTAACCATATTCAGCATCATCAGGGATATTAGATAAGCAAAAATTATTTATTTCAGAAGTTGACATAAATTCAAAATCTGATATTGGTAATTTTTTCATCATAGCATATCCATAAAGATTATTACAGTCGAGATATATCAAATATGTCGATGGTTTAGAATCCTCGAAATTAGGTGTGTAAATATTATTTGCTTGAGCATACCGATGAGAGCACTGTGCTAATCCACCGCGTATTCCTTTTTCAATCATGTTATACATTTCTAGATCATGAATTAACTCTAATTGTACACCAGTGTAAAGGAGCATAGCATCCCAACTTAAGCCGGGTGAACTTACATAATATGCAGGATCTAGATTATAATGTTGAAGACATATTTTTCTAAAGTTTTCAAATATATCGCATAATAATAGCACATCAGACTTTAAATATAAATCAGTATATTCACCAAGACTAGGTACTGGCAAATGTATTCCAAATGGTCTGTGCATGTGAATACTCGTTATCAGTAATATGGTTAATTTCGTTTTAAAAATCTCTTTTAAATTCAGATAAATATTATTCAAATCAGTACTTTTATACAAAACTTCATATTTTGTATTAAATGACTTCAGCTGCTGCTGCTGTTCACCATATTTAGGTAAAACAAAGTATGCAAACAACTCAAAGTTTACTTTAATACAAGTATGTTTAATAAGCGATAACTCAATTACTTTGTATACATCATCTCGCTTGTCATCTAAGAACGCCTCTAGGAAGAGGTACTCGTCTTCTTTCGATGGGTTTAAGCGATATGTCATTATTCTGTTCTTAAAGGCTGTAGCTATTATGTCTATATGTTCAAATTTCGATTTTATTAAACAGTTAGATTTATGAATATTAGTTCGTTTATGATATCTGTATTCATGAATCGGTATTCCAATTTTACATTTATCACAATTAATATAACTGCCTGATGAATAAGAGGTGAGTGGTAGCACTGAAAAGAGAAACAATGCATGGTCTGATTCATATACATAGTAGTCTTATGCTAGGGATTAAATACAGTTTAATGTGTATAGCAATAGGTATATAATGATTAATGAATAATCAGATTTCTCTTTACCTATTTACTGATAAGAGTTTATAAACGTGGCTGCACAATTTTTAAATTCATTCCCTGTCTCTTTCACAAATTCACTTAAATGCTTCCAGGACTTTGAATCTAAACTTGTTTTATTTTTAACAGTTATTATAGCGTGTCTCCATCGGTTCATTGGTGGCACTCGTTCAATTTCCTCACAATCATAAATTTTTAATTCAATGAAAAAGTTTCCAGATTTTCCTTCATCTATTTGACGCGAGAATCCATTAGCCAACCTACGTGTTAGATATGAATAAATAGGTGCAGGATTTTTACCAGTGGGGGTGCTGCAATCATCGCTATCGGCTCCGAAGAGATCGCGGATCGTAGCCCTCGACTTCTGTTTCTTACTGGTTGGTTGACTAGTTGATGGCTGACTGCCTGTAGCTGAACTGCTCACAGGCTGGCTGGTTGATGCTTTTTCTGCAAACTTTCGCTTCTTATTCTTGGTCTTCACCGGGATGTTAACTTCTGACTCGTCTGAAGACGGGAATAATTGGTCAGCCATTTGTTTGGACCTGAAAACAAAGACATTCATATAAATAACTTATAACAATAATTTGTAGTATCTATCAATAAAATATGAAATATTTGAATAACAGGTTGATAGAATTTAGATACTATGTATATCATGAATGATTGCAAATTAGAATGAATTAATAGTGGAACGATTGAATAGTGGAACGATTGAATAGTGGAACGATTGAATAGTGGAACGATTGAATAGTGGAACGATTGAATAGTGGAACGATTGAATAGTTGAACGATTGAATAATAGGATTGCTGAATGATAGCACGAGTGCTTTTTAATCACGTATTAATAAATAATATAATAGTGACTTACATTTTGTAGGTACATGATCCGATAGGCAGGTATACGTAAGCTCGTTGTGGTAATCACTTCAGCTCCGGTAGAGTATCTGCGACATAGCTTTGAGAGGCAGTCTCTTAAATAATGGTAAATCTACGTCACATCATCCCGAATATGGTAACGGGCACGTGTTTCTAAAATGCTATGTCAGATCCCTGCATCCAAATACGATTGTCTTTTAAACAATATAGAATTACTTACTCCGCATATTATCCCGAATATGGTGCTGGCCACGTGTTGCTAAAGTGCTGTGTCAAGAATACTGCACCCAAATAGATTTGTGTTTTATACAATATTGAATTACTTACCTCTGCTACACATCGCTGCGGTTAGGGTTGATTCTCACTATGACTGTTCAAGTTCAATAGTTTGTATTCAACTTTGTTTCAGAGTAGGTAAATCATTTGAAAACGAATTTATATTTATTTTGTTTAGCCATTCAGTTCAAACTTACTACATTAGGTACATAAACTCTTCAATTAAAGCTATCTAAACTGCATAAATTATAAACTAAATTAATATAGCGATAAAAGAAAAAAGCTGAATTAAAATTTACGTTGAACTGTAAAACTAACATGTGACCATATGTACTTACCATATGCGAGAGCAAAATTCGTAATTATATAATATACGCCAATGCTCCTAGTGTGTAGTTTACCTTATATTTTAAGCAACACCTCAAAGAGATGATTTAATGTTAATATAACTGTTTTGCATTAAAACAAAACAGGTATTATGTGTTGAATAAAACACACAGCGTTATATGAAGAACGCGTACTGAAAATGCCTTGTCTATAGTTAAAACTTACCAGTTTGTCCATGGAACTATACCTGTCTCCTTCTCTCACCAGCGGGCGTCCCACTCTGTGGCGCTTAATAACTGTCAACTTCAACCTGACAGTCATAGAGTCTTCAGATCACCAGCAAGAACATTGCTGTAACGCTGTGTGTTTTATTCAACACATAATACCTGTTTTGTTTTAATGCAAAACAGTTATATTATGTGGTTTTCTAAAACACACAGCGTTATATGAAGACCTGTTTGGTATCTGCTGGTGGTGACAGAAATGCTATGTGAAATTGATTAAATGGGTACTGAAAGTAAAGATAATACCATTTTAAAGGAACATAAATTTTATATTCTGGTAACTAAAAAAAACACAATGTTGTGGCAAATTATTAAAATCAGTTCTATCATAAACTATAATTATATTTTAAAACATAAAATAAAGTGACTTCAGTCCTTCAATAGACTTATTAAACTTAAATGAACTTATAACAACTCAACATTAAAACTTCTTAAAACTTTGAGATCCATTAGACTATCCCTAATTAAATATTGCAAAAATTTGTGCGCAATAAATCAGCATTTAAATGAATATCAGGAACGGTATCAACCGGTCGACAGTAGAATTTCTGAAAGGTCTTTATACTCTTCCAGTTTCCTCTATCTAAAATCTCCTGGACTGGTCTATTTTCAAGCCAGCTTCTCGAAGCTACGGCAGATCTGATGCTGCCAGGTGGGGCATCAATCTTGGCATCTTTGAAAATGGTGCGAATCCACCCAGCAATTATTGTTCTAGTTGCAGGTTTTAGTGTCCCTGATAATGACACAAATAGACTAGTAATATTCTTATCTACTTGTCTTCTACCTTCAGACTTTTTTAATAAGTCCAGTATGTGCCTGACTGGGCAAATTTGATGGTCTGGATGTCTCCGTAACAACCAACCAGATTGCCTGTAGGAATTTGAGTCCGTTTTGGAACCAAATTTGGGCCACAAGGTAACTAAATCTTCATCTAATATTAGATTTTTGGGGTTAATATCCAGTAATGTGAGGTCATGAATCCTCCGACCTGAGGCAAGTAAAAGTACTAAGGCTGTCCGTCTAGTGACTTCAAATAGGGTACCAGAATTATTAGACTCTTTTAGCCAATTAAATAGGATACTTGTGTCCCATATTGGCAGTTTTTGTGATTGAGGTTTGGCTAGAGATATAGCCTTTAATACTTGATGGATAAAGAAATTCTTTGAAAGTTCCATGCCTGATGCAGCACAGTATGTGGACACTGCTGATTTGTGTAACAGTATAGTTCTATACGCTAGCTTATCTTCTAAAAATAATTTAGCTAAAAATCTTGCTACTTGTTGACCTTCAGGTAACTTTGGATTAATATTGTGGCTGTTACACCAGGCCAGCCACCTTTTAATTGGAGCATTGTATGTTATTAAAGTAGATGTCCGCCAACTACTTTTTAACAAGTCCTGTTCTGCTCTAGACCAGCCACTTATGTGGTCAGTCCACCCCCAATTTTCCAGGCTAGTAGACACAATTTGTCCACCTGTGGCGGGCAGCTGCCTGTGCTCCGATCTATTAGAACCTTCTGCAGGTTCTTTATCGGTAGTGGGTCTGTCAAGGCTCTGGCTCGCACATCCGGTAGCCAGAAGCACTTCGTCCACTGTGGTGCTATTAAGATGTAAGTCCCCTTTGCATTGTTCATGTGACTTAACACTCTTGGTATTAGACACGGTGGTGGGAACACCCAGGCCAGTTGATAATCCCACTGTCGACTGAATGCGTCGTAGAAAACTGCGAAACCATCTTTCGAATTTAATGTCACATATCTTGGCACTATAGCTGTGTTTTCTGACGCGAACAGGTCGATGTCTGGGGTGCCCCATGCTTTGAATATAGCCTCCGTGGCTTCGGGGAGAAGATGCCACTCTGGTACTGCGCGCCCTCTTGACAGGCAGTCTGCAATTCCATTTAACCTCCCCGGGAGGTATGTAGCTGAGAGGGTTACGTTTAACCTTTCTGCAAGGTTTAGGAGTCTTGTGGTCAGCTTCAGTAATGATAGAGACCGTGTCCCCCCCTCGTTTCTGAGATATGCTACGAGGGTTCGATTGTCGGTCTGAACTAAAATGTGTGCATTCCTTAGTGTCATCCGCTGACTGTTTGTGTTTATCGCTGCAAACACCGCATACATTTCTTTGACATTTGAATGCCAGAGTCTCTGGTGTGGAGACCAAGTGCCTGATAGGTATAAATTGTTGAGCTGAGCTCCCCAGCCTGCATCCGCTGCATCTGTGGTTAGAAAATGAGTTACACTCTTCTTTACTATTGGTGAGAAGCTGAGGTCCACCACCTCCAACCACCACCTTAGGTCCTGTTGTACAGACAGTGGGAGACATTTTCTTTCTCTTGGTCTGGTCTGTTTGAATAGTCTTAATAGAAGCTGCATTCTGCGGCAGTGTAGTCGACCCTTGGGTACTACGTGATTTGAAAAGTTGAGTAAACCTAATAAACTCTGCATTTCTTTCAGAGAACTGGTTCCACAGTCTAACATTTTGTTGATTATTAATTTTATCTTCGAAATCTTTTTTAAAGGTAGTTCTATTCTGTTTAGTTTTGTCTTCCAAACCAGACCAAGATACTCTACCTC
Organism: Miltochrista miniata; assembly: GCA_933228765.1. Lineage (NCBI taxonomy): Eukaryota > Metazoa > Arthropoda > Insecta > Lepidoptera > Erebidae > Miltochrista > Miltochrista miniata. The sequence goes on from OW121769.1 coordinate 15,242,579, forward strand.
CTGAGAGGGTTTCAGGACCGACTTTTCGTAGTTCACATGCCAACCCAAAGTTTCTAAAGTTCTTAGAGCTACTGAAGCCTGAGAACTTAGTACATTCTGGTCCTGATTTACAATGAAGAAATCGTCTAGGTACACCAGTATTCGAAGACCCTGTGCTCGTAGGATTTCCGCAATCCAATTGGTCACTGTGGCAAACATCTTTGGGGCTGACGAGAGGCCAAATGGTAGAGAAGTTAATTGAAGTACTTCTTTGTTGTAAACTACTCTGAGAAATCTTCTGTGAGTCTCTGCAATTGGCAGGTGAAAGTATGCTTGGTGAAGATCTATTTTCACCATCCAATCATTGACCTGTAAAAATTCTGCTACATTTGCCTGTGAGATCAGTTGAAAATGTCTGGTTGCTATATAGGCATTGAGACCTCTGAGGTCGAATATTGGACGGAAGGTACCGTCTGATTTCTGAACTAGGAACATGCGACAAAGAAAACCTGGGTTCTTTGTTGATGGAGATTCCAATATTTTCTGCTGTTTCAACTGAAAAATTATATCTGACATCTCCCTTGATGTCTTGGTGGTAAATTGTTTCAAGACATGACTGCTGGGGTATTGTAGAGGTGGCTTCTTTGAAAAGGGGAGTCGACCAGCAGTTATTAGTTTCATGATGTGGTTGCTGGCTCCCTTTTTCTGCCACAAGTGTGCATAGTTTTTTAGGCAGCCACCCTGAAACACTCTCCGACAGTCATTCTTGTTTCTTATTGGAATGGGGATTGTTGGAATGCCTTTTCCGAAAGGGCTGGTTTCTCTTAAATTTAGAGTCTTGTTTATTTTTATAAGCTTTGAATTCTCTATTTTGAGAAGAGGAAGTTTTGTTTTGATATTTATAATCTCTATTCGGTTGTTTCCGGTCTTGAGACTGTGTTGCACTGTAACCTTTCTTATTCTTAACATATGCTGGAGTATTAAGCCAAACATGGGTACCACCTAATGAAGCTATGACAGGTTGCAGAGCCTCTCGGCTAAACAGATATTCTTGACTAGGTGGAACATTTTGTAGTGTGGCTCGTAAATTCGGATTTTCTATTTCTTTTAAAATTCTGTCACGACGTATCTCAATACACTCTGCTCTCTTACCACACACAATCTGTATAGCAGTTTCAGATTTTTTATAAGATGGAGATCCTGGACCAAAAGTAGAAGTAATTTTTTCAAATAAAGTATTAGAATTAAGAGTATTAGGGTTCACCGAAGCCCAGTCTATAATCTCTTGCAATCCTGTCTTTAATAAAAACCTTTGTTCAAGTATGTTGTTAGTTAAGCCTGCTAGTACCTGCTCTGTAGGTGCAAGGTAATCTTTGTTCTTGTTGAAATGGCACAATTCCTCATTTATCTTAAGTCCTATAAAACCAGGATTAGCAATGCAAGTTTGTAAGGCTTTTTTGTAACGAATACCCTTCCAAGAAGGAGTGTCAAACTTTTGAAGACAGATCAACTCCTGTAAACGCTCCTTATCTGCCTGAGGAACCATTGTTTTTTCGTCAAAATCTGTGCCTAACTCACCTAAGGATAACTTCTGAGAAGACGAAGATGGGTTAACCAAAAACTGAGAGGTAGATGGAGCAGGATCAATGCTTTGTTGATCCGAAATTAATTGATTACTAGTTACCAGAGTAGGTAACTGAGTCAAATAGTTGGAAATATAACCAACTTGTCGAATTAGTGTCTCGACTCGCGGGTCCGTATAAGTGGAAATATTTTGGTACTTACGCGAAGTCCTGCGTCTTTTGTTTGGTGGCGGTGAAGCTATACCTTCTTCATCCTCCGAGGACGAAGAAGAGGATGCATCACAAGTTGGTATGTTGTTTGCTGGTCGATCCCCATCCGAGGCATCAACTTGCAAATTTGACTCACCGTCTTCACAAGCCGGCTGGCTCTCGTTCGAGTTCATCTTGAGAAACTCCACTCTCACACAACAAAGACACATAATGAACTATTGAGACGCTGTGTATAATTTCAACACAATTTAACTGAAATAAAACTTGAGAGAAAATTTTGCTAAGTTATCGCGGCAAATTTTCAGAAACGCTATGACTGTCAGGTTGAAGTTGACAGTTATTAAGCGCCACAGAGTGGGACGCCCGCTGGTGAGAGAAGGAGACAGGTATAGTTCCATGGACAAACTGGTAAGTTTTAACTATAGACAAGGCATTTTCAGTACGCGTTCTTCATATAACGCTGTGTGTTTTAGAAAACCACATAATATTATATTGCGTAAGTAGTATGCGACTGCCATTGAGGTGTTTGGTTCGATTCCCGGATCGGAACAAATGTTAATGTGATCCATGAATGTATATTTTCTTAATTTTGGTCTTTCCTATGTATATTATCTATGTACCTATGTATTGAGAAATATATAAGTTTGTTTATCAGTTGTCTAGATCGCATAGCACAAGCTTATAGCTTGCTAGTAGACAATAAAATATTATTATCCTCTCTTCTGTTTGTCGAAAATATGCTTAGAAAAATGTTAGTGTTGATTGGTTTTCTTAAAATTAGGAGATATAATAAATGCAGATAAACCCGTGTTTAATGATAGTATGTGACACGGGTTCAAATTTTGATAAATATTAAGAAGTCAACGAATAAAAACCGCTGACATAGCTATATTGTGAATGAGGACATACTAATAATGTACCGCGACTAAGCTTGTTATATTTTCTCAGCGAGTTGTATGGAAAAAAACAATGAATAAAAGTACAATCATACATAATATATTTATAATATTGACTTCGTTAACATGTCGCAACGCGATGTTGGGTGGTATCAATTTCATCCATTTATGGCGACATTCCAACATCTATACTTCTCAAACAAATATATTGTTATGCTTACATTTAATGTTATTCCATCATTTGCTATAGTCTTGAACAGTGCGTTATAAGTGCAGCATAATGTCGGTAAGTTAAGATATTATCTTTCTTTAATAGATAGTTAAATGTTGGCTAATACTAACCATCCAACAGAAACTGGTAACTGTAGAAAATGGATGCTAGCAATACAAGGGTTGGTAACTCTCACGTTGAAGATGGATCGCTATTAGTGTTTTAAGATTAATAGGTACCAAAATTAGAAGTATTCTAGCGAGATAATCTAAATATTATGTGTTAGAAATAAGTCCAAGCTGGTAGTGTAATTACTGTGATACGAATACGCAAGGTCTTGATCACAAGTCTGACGCCTTAACCGCTAGACGAGTGTGGTAGTAGCCGTAGTATTTCGTATTACAATTGTACATAATCAGATGGTTTTTCAGTACAAGGTAATTTAAGTAAACGTTTCTTTACAGGACAGTGAAGAATTATTCAATTTTATACCAGCCAACCAACCACCACAAAAATCTATGCAAAAAACGTTGGGTCTTACACATAAGAGACCAAATTCGGAGCAGAAAATGTATCAATTTATAAAAAAACCGGTGACACGAGGAATAAAAGTAATAAAAATTGAGATATATGATGTGCACAGTGCCCCCAAATTAGGAGAACTGTTATGTGAGTGTGATGCGGATGTTTGTGCGCAACATGTGGTTAAAACTGTTTTATATGATGATATATACAATTGTGCCAGGCAACTAATAAATAAAATTCAGGACGAAATTGATCCAAAACCATAATAATAAGTACTTACCTACTAATATCTAGTAATTTATTGTTATGGCTTTGGATATATTTGGATGAAGATTTATTTTGTACTTAAATACTAAATAAATATATTTGTATATTCTAATAATCAAGAATTAATAATAATAAACGTTCTATAAAATATATGTCTTTTTATTTCACTCAATATGTGTAACTACAATGTAACTAAACGCATACTTTAGTACTTATACAGGTATGAAGCTGAGAGAGGTAATCTGAGCGCATACCATTCTCGATAGTTCAATCACATAATCCATTGAGTTATATCACCTATATTGCTATAGATAACTTAAAGACTAATTTTATCTTCGAAACTTGAAGTGATTTAATGATCGATTTATTCATTAAACGATCTGTTCAATGTTTTTGGCTTTCACATTATTTCAAATATGAATACTAGGCTGAATGATTGAATGGTAAAGGTTTTACGGTATGGACTCGAATAATTAGAATAGATAATAGTCTAGGTTTTGTAGACCTAACCCGAGCTTGAATGAGAATCATAGAACCCATACATACTGACTGAATAGATGGGATTGGGCGTTGACGGATCCAGAAAGTCTGTCATGCATGACAGATAATTATTTGAATACTAGATTGAATAGTTGAATGGTTGAATGGTTGGGAATTAGCGAACCCATACATACTGACTGAATAGATGGGATTGGGCGTTGACGGATCCAGAAAGTCTATCATGCATGACAGATAAATATTTGAATACTAGATTGAATAGTTGAATGGTTGAATGGTTGGGAATTAGCGAACCCATACATACTGACTGAATAGATGGGATTGGGCGTTGACGGATCCAGAAAGTCTATCATGCATGACAGATAATTATTTGAATACTAGATTGAATAGTTGAATGGTTGGGAATTAGCGGTTTATGGATCTCCTCTGATCCAGAAACCCTAATTCCCAACTACTTTTCTCGGATTGAGAGTTTGTCAAAGTCAAGTAAATGTTGTGTCGACAGACCAAAAAAGTCGCGTTTCACTGCGATAAATGACTTTCCAACAGTTGTGCACGTTGTCGAACCTTTATGTTTAAGAATTCACCCAAAGATTAAAAAAATATAGTCTGAGAATCCACCATAGATTACAAAATTACACTAGTTTCGAAAAATTATACAACGGCGCGTTACCGCTTGTCTGTAAGTTTCCCGCCAAATCCCTTGATTTATTTCATTTGTATGTAAATAAATAACGTATTTTTTTTAAAATTCCAGCTGGCACCGGTGTATATTGCGACAACGTGAAGTGCAACGCTTACGAAGTGTGCAAGCAGGATCCATCCAGTAAACGAATGAAATGCAGCAGACCCTAAAATATCTATATTAACTGGTACTCCAAGATCGAAGGAGTTTTACTTACTACCCGTTCGCTCTAAGTTGGCCGCTGGCGTAGATACGTATACCCGAATTATTAATTAGACGAAGTAAATTAACAGTAGCTAATGTCACTTCGTCATAGAAAACAAGCAACATTGTATGAAGAAGTGACATTAGTTGCTGTCAATTTACTTCGTCTAATTAAAAATTCGACTGTAAGGAGCCGAGCGGCAAACTTAGAGCGAACGAGCAGTAAGAGTTACTTATACTGAAAACGATAATAAGGCTGGGGAGGGAGAGGAAACCAGCTCACACCCTTATTAATCATAACGTGACAAATAAGACTTAGGGCGCCTTCAAATTAGAGGCGTGAAGAAGCGCTGCAGTAGTGCGCTAGAGGCGCCACGCTACCACCAGTTTTCATACAATTTTTAGAAGCGCAGTTGGCAAGTCGTGTGGCGCGTCAGTGGCGCTGCAACGGCACATCTAAATATTGTATGAAAATTAGTTGTGGCGCGTCTAGCGCACCACTGTGGCACCACAGAAGCGCTTCCTCAAGCCTCTAATTTGAAGGCGCCCATAGTAGTCACGTTGTTAAGCGGTGTAGTGCTAATTATTAACAATCTGGAGGGAACAGGTGAATACCTGTACCCTCCAGAAAAGTGTGTGAAGTGTTATATAAGAATCTTAATGCGGTTCACAGAATACATCTAGTTACCAAGTTTCAATAGCATAGGCCGTATAGTTTCGGAGAAAAGTGGCTGTGACACACGGACGGACAACCGAACTCCTCAGGAAAGCATATTTGGATGTTAGATAGAATTATCTAACATCTAAATATGCTTTCCTGAGGAGTTCGGTTCATCATGCCTCCCTTTTTAGTTGTGGTTATCCTTAACTGTCGTAAGTTAAGATTGATGAATCGAGGGTGTGATGTGGGATGCTCCTCATCTTTATTATCGTTTTAAAATGGATTTACGCCAAGTAACACCTTATTCCAATAGTTACTCAACTTACAATGATTTCAATTCAATTGGTTTTCACCATTTTAGCATGGAATTGATACAATTCATTTTGATTTAAATAGCGTGTTCCTGAAAATACGTAGAGAGAGAGAGAGGAGGTGTTCATTAAAAAAAACGGCACAGTTTGAGTTTGAATCGTGCACGAAAGGTTCCGTACAAAAAAAACAGCAAAAAATCACGTTTGTTTTATTTTAAACTTTGTGTACGGAACCCTTATAGGTACGTGTAGTATGAATATGAGTAGCTTTATGGCAAACTTCTTTGAAAGGAGTACCTATTATATACCTTTACAATATCAGAATAAATGATACTCATTTACTTTCATTGATATTTATTTATAATTTTTACGTTCGTTTTGCTTAATTAAAATTATTTTTGAAAAATATTTTTTTTATTGCCACCTATCCCATTATATTATAAGTGAAACCTTTTCCCGGGATAAAAAGTACCCTATGTGTTATTCCAGACTAGAATTTATTCCTGTGCCAAATTTCAGTCAGCAGTTTATCCGGGCAGCCGTGAGCGTGATTTGAGTAACAAACAGCCAAACATCTTTACAAACTTTCGTATCTTTACTAATATTTTATAGATGAATTTGATTGTTTGTTTGTTTGCATAGGCTCCGAAAGCCGATAGTAGCCTCCGAAACTACTGAACCGATTTGAAAATTTCTTTTACTGTTGGAGTTTTTTTTTTACGTGTGGGAAAATCCTCCATTGATGCTATGCCGACGGGAAACCACAGCCGAGTGCCAGCACTGCGAGGACCGCAGCGAGGACACAGCGCTCTACACATTGGTGGAGTGCACGGCGTGTTCTTAACAGCGCCAGGTAATCACGGCAGGTCCGGACAGGAACACTCTCTCGCTGGAGACCATGGTGCGAGCCATGATATCCAGCGAAAGTAAGTGCGACTCTGCTGCCTCTTTCTGCGAGCAGGTCATCCTTGTGGAAGAAACGGCGGGGAGGGAGCGGGAGAGAACTCTCCCACCCGAGTTCCGCAGTCTTCGCGCCCAGATTCAGCAACCGTTCTCCGAAGACCGATTCGCCATTGGACTATTCGTCTAGAGGATGATTCATTTATTTCCGTTTCCCCAGCAGGGTCTTTCACCTGTGGACATTTCGCCGACAGCCCTTTTCAGCTACTAAGTGTTTCACCGACACGACACGATAAACCTATAGCTGTTTTACCTACAGACCTTTCCATCTACGATAATAAGGAATTTATCGTGTTCTAATGCATCACTGATTTCTGTTGGCTCCAAAAACGCCAGTGCACCGATGTGTCGCATGTTATGAGCAAACACTGGATCATTGTAGCGAGATGCGAGACTCACTGATTGAATGTGCCAATATAAACTTTGTTGCAAATGAAAAAAAAAAACAAAGGTTATTTTAAACAGCGCGGGACACATTTTTGATGGCATATTTCATTGCCACAAGATCAAAATCAGTTAAGATGATTTCAGGGCTCAGTTGCACTTTCAACTTATTTGAAGATTGTCATTTTAGAATTTCTAGGAAAATCGTGTAACATTTTATTATCACTGGCAACTTTTTAATGTGTTCCTTATATTTATGCAAAATAAATAAATACTCACGAACATCTCACACAACGCTATCTGATCCCAAAGTAAGCTAGGAATAACCTGCTTGTGTTATGGGTATCAGACCACGGATATTAATACTTATATATATATATATATACTTTAAATACATACATATTATACATAGAAACACCCAGACTCTTGAGACAAACATTTATTGGTCACACAAATTATTTGTCTCCGGTGGGAATCGAACCCACGACCTCTAGCGCCGCAGGTGGTATCACTACCGACTGCGCCACAGAGGCATTCAAAAATGTGTTGTAGTGCAAAGAGAACGGTTGCTGAATCAAGACTATCGATACAACCTGGTCAACGGATTTCTCATTAAAGCATTATCAAAAGTGCAGAAATTTAAAGCGAAACCGGTCAGGTTGTGTTAAAGTAAAATTAAATTGTGGACTATAAGTAAGTATGTTACAATTACAAGTGCTAGTACCTACAACAAGTATGACAACTAGTTCTATCAAGTGCCGACAATGGAGAGTATAATAAGACATAAATTGTAAAAAAAATCTCTAGATTAATCTATACATATAATAAAATGATAGAAAAGTCAAAACTGTACTTCGGAAATATTTAAAAAAAAATACTCGCTGGGTGTTCAACATAAGATACCGAGGTCGAAAATATAGTTAGAATTTTTTTTGTCTGTTTGTCGGTTTGTCTGTTTGTCTGTTTGCTTTGCTTTGTCCGGAAGGATCTCGAAAAGTACTGAATGGATTTGGTTCAAATTTTGTACAAATATTAGCTAGGGGTAGGGTCTTAAAATAGGCTATATATTATCACGCTACATATCCTAGGGGCTAAGCAGAGAGCAATCAAATTGGCATTATAACATAATTTTCACGCGTACGAAGTCGCGGGCAACAGCTAGTTTTATAATACATACATACTAGCTGACCCGCGCAACTTCGTTTGCGGCACATGAGAGTTAGAAAAAGAGAGGTATGGTATTAATATTTTGAGTAATATAATGTTTCCCGTCGCAATTACTCTCGTCGCGTCGCTTATTTTCATTAGAGCTGACCCGCACAACTTCGTTTGCATCACATGAGATTGAGAAGGAGAGAGGTGTGGTATTAATATGTAAAGTGATATAATGTTTCCCGTTGCATTTACTTCCACCCATCCTTTTTTGTTACGGAACTCATGTGTGTGTCCGACTCGCACTTGGCTGGTTTTTATCGTTCAGTTGATTGGCTACCACTTCAGACCACGTTTACCTACTCCCGTCGCGTCGCTCATACTTCAAAACTTATTAATAGGGGTTATTGTAAAATTGTAAGTGAAGCTTAAAAGATAGGCATAATAATATGCTGTTGACGACATTTTTTTGTAACTTTTAAAGGGGAACATTTTTGTACTACAAAATTTTCACCTAACTTAGCGTGATTTTATATCGCCGTTAGCCATCCTTAATAAATGGACTATTAAATTGTAAGATAATTTTCGAAATGCAACCAGTAGTTTCTGAGATCCTAGGACAAACAAACTCTTCAGTTTTATAATATTGTGAGCAAACCTTAAGAAACAGACAAATTAGGATATTGTGAGCGAACCTTAAGAGATAGACATATGCTGCTTCGGACTTTTTTTTAGAACTTTTTAAAATAAACAATATTGTAATACACACTTTTTATGTATCTTTAACTATTTACGCAGCGTACGCCTCGGAAGCTCTCAGACGGTAAAAAATATTCCCCGTTTTCGAAACATTATTGATTGCTGCTTCGCCCCTATTCGTCTTAGCGTGATGTTATATAGCCTATAGCCATCCTCAATAAATGGACTATCAAAGTGTAAAAGAATTTTATAAATCCAACCAGTAGTTCCTGAGAGCCTAGCGTTCAACCTTACAAACAAACAAACAAACAAACAAACAAACTCTTCAGCTTTATAATATTAGTATACATTTACATCGTAGAATTGAGCAGGAAAGAAGATATTTCCAAAAATCTATGTATCTAGAGCCGCGACTTTTTTCAATATGGCGGCGCTAGCGGCAAAGATACGAGATGGCTAAGTTGAAATTCGCAAAGAGCACATCAAAATCTATAATATTGTTAAACCTCTTAATTCGCGCCAAATGACTGACTTTATTTATTTATAAGCTCACCACCTATTACGTGGGAGCCAGGACATAAAACTATTAAGTGAAATATGGGCATATACCTAAACTTGAGGACCACTGTCGAAACTCGGACTGTGAGATTGGCCCCCAATCGCTGGATGCGCCACGGCTTACCAATCAGGCTGGTGGTGACGTCAATTTTGCAAGCTAAATATAAAAGAAAATAAAACCTACTATTTTTCTGGCTACCCCTTCGGGGTAATGCCTATATGACTATATGTACATATCTCTGTATCTTCAGTAGTCTCGGCTGAGCGTTAATGAGTAATATGTTTATAAAAACTTGTATAACCACTAAGTAGGTAACGTCAAAATACAAGTTCGCTTTATGCAACCTGTTATATAACCTTCGCCTCAGTCTCATATTTATATTATAAGTGTCAAGTCTTAGTCAAAAATAAATAGTGTTTCATGTCGAAAGAATATTTTGAGAGACAACTTATTTAGTTTTAGGCTATACTTAGTGTTATATGTATAATGTTATAGTGAATATTTAAATATGGTGATTATAAAAATGTGCTTGAGGAATTGGACAATTATTGTCTTAGGTATGTTTAAAACAATGTTTCATTATGAGGAAAAACATCGCCGTTCATAATTAAGTACGAACCAAAAATACTTTTTGGTGTAAAAACCAAAACTTCTTACATATTGGTTGGTTAGGTATAGCAATAAATCGATTTGAAAAATTTTTTCACTTATTGATAGCTTTGCTGGTGAGTGCCCCTGGGCGAGGCCGCAGTGGCGGCCGTGGGTCTGTTGGAAATCCTGGGACATCCTTCCGAGGGCTTACACGGGGCTCCCAACCATAGTCTGTTGGGCGATACGTGAGGTTTTTTAGTCGGTAGGAGTCCGGCATAACATCCATGAGGATTTTCCCTCACGTTAAACATAAAAAAGCTATGCTGGTGACATATGCTTATATTTTATCGCCATAATCCCACGGGAGTAAGAACTGCGAGGGTGAAACCACGTGACGTCTGCTGGTAAAAATAGAATAGAAGCGGATCCCGGATTTCAAGATTTTTAATTGTTTTTCATTGAAAAACATACATACGTACATACATATGGTCACGCCTTTATCCCCGAAGGGGTAGGCAGAGGCATATTATATGCCCACATTTCACCTTTTGTATAATTTGTCCCACGTAATAGGTGATGAGCCGTATTGCCGTGTTGAAATGGACAGGCGCAGGTTGTGACTGCCTGCTGTTGAAATAAAGCCTTCAACTTAGCTTAACGACTGCCATTTTACTGGCAACCGGGACCAACGGCTTAACGTGCCTTCCGAAGCACGGAAACGCTCAAATAAATGTCACAAAGTGATCACATGGATGGTCACCCATCCATGGACCGGCCATAGTGAAAGTTGCTTACTGCAGTGATCGTTTACAGAACACTGAGTCCGCGGGGCCGCGAGCGCTTCATTTCACTGAAAAACAATTTGAATTAACAACTAGGTAGATGTATTTAGCAACCAGTTTCTGTTGCCGCAGTGGTACCACCTATCCATAGAGTCAGAGTCATTCTGGGACAGCTTTCCAAGGGCTTACCCTCGGCTTCCAACCGTAGACAGTGGTAGGACGTGTGTGTTATTAATAGCATCCATGAGGGACTTCCAGCTTTGATATTGTTGATCGAAGATTTCCACAGGTAAAGTGTTAAGTACGGAACCCTAATGGGTATTGACGACGCAGCAAACATGCAATTTATTGCTAGTATGATGAAATCGCCGATACATCAAATATGCAGCTGCATTACCGTCGAGTCAGCACCATTGCAACAGCACCGACGACATCCGCCCAAGAACCCATCGCCAACGCAGCGAATCGATTTTATAGATTTAAGTCATTTAATTGTCATTCCATATTCTCGCATCGAATAGGTTTCACTTAATTAAAATTAGTTAATTATAATTGTAATTTTGATTTTTATTAAATTAATTATAAAGTACATTGGTTTTTTTTCGAGCCTCCGGCTGTAGCTTACGTAATTGGCGCAGTCTTGGTAGGATACTCGCGGGCCGGTTCGCGAGCTTTCGGGAATATCTAATATCAGTATTCATCGCGTTCGCGAAATCGCCCGGGCGGTTTTAACCACCGTACTACGAGTATCAAGAATCTTCAGTAGCTGCAAGCCGAGTGGAGAATCCAGACCTCGATTCACGAAAGAAGACCAGAGATGAAATATTATATGTAAGTACACTTGAATTGTTCTCGTGTTGCTTCCTACCTATTCCTAAGCCCCTTCCAAGATTTTTCGCCCCGAAAAATCCTATTCCCGCGGTCCTGCATCGAGACAGGGTCGCCGGCACGTAATTGATAGTAATAGAGAGTTAGGCAGTGAATTAGATTTTAGTTCGAGTAATTTAGAATTAGAAATGGCTTACAACCCTGATATAATTTATAAGGCCTTACGCCTGGTGCCTGAATTTGATGGTAACCATAACGTCCTTACTAGATTTATTAATATTTGTGACCGAATTGTAACTCAATACGCCAGCCCCGAGCCAGGTAGTGAGTTAGGTAATTTATGCTTATTGAACGGCATTTTAAACAAGATTACAGGGTCCGCCGCTTCTACAATCAATGCGAATGGTATCCCTGAAACTTGGGCCGGTATTAGAGCAGCTTTGATCAATAATTTTTCGGATCAAAGGGACGAAACTGCTTTGTATAATGACCTTTCTTTAGCAATGCAAGGAACAAAGTCTCCGCAGGAATTCTATGACCAATGCCAGACTTTGTTCAGTACAATCATGACTTATGTGACTTTACATGAGACCTTACAGACGACTATTGACGCCAAACGAACACTTTACAAAAAGGTAACAATGCAAGCGTTTGTGCGTGGATTAAAGGAACCTTTAGGTTCGCGTATACGCTGCATGCGTCCCGAAACTATAGAGAAAGCGTTAGAGTACGTGCAGGAGGAGTTGAATATTATGTATTTGCAGAACCGCAACGATCTTCCGAAGGCTCACAATGCCTCTAAGTTAGCTTTACCCCCTACAGTACCGTTTTTCACACCGGGTGTTCCACGTCCAGTACCCAACTGGCCAGCACCAGTAGCTCAGCGCAACCAACATCCTCAGTCCCAAGCATTTAAATTCAACATGCCTAACCAAACCCAGAATCGTTTCCCTTCTAAAACGCAGCAAATGTTCCGCTCACCACCACCTAATTATCACCCACATAGCAATAATTTTAGGTTGCCCCCTAGGCCGAACTACCAGCCGAATCATGGACCGAAACCCATGAGTGGAGTTCAGCATTTTACCCCCAAACCTTTACCTAATATATCAGGACACAATTGGCAAAAATCTGGTAACCCACCGCCGAATAATTATTTTAAGACGCGGGAGGTAAATATGAATGAATTTAATTTCCCTGATTCTTATTATTCTGCGGAGTATTGTGAACCCGATTATAATTATTATATGGAACCCACTGACTATTACAGCAACTCTTACGACTATGACTCTACGTGTATGACTTACCAGGACATGACTTACGGTAATCCATCTCCAATTGAACCAGAGTCACAACCAGGCCCCAGTCATGCTAACCAGAGCCAGGATTTTCAGATAGAGGAGATGTCAAAAGAGCAAGGATAGACGTTAATTTACAAACTCAACGTCAACTGCCCTATATAGAGATATCTCAACCCCCTTTGAAATTTCTCATTGACACCGGCGCTAATCAGTCTTTTATAAGTCCAGAGGCTGTACAAACATTTTTCAGTAACTATCCTCTCAACTATGATCCCTTTGAGGTCACGAACGTGCATGGAGTTAGCAGAAATGACTACTCTATAACGTTACCGTGTTTCGAAGAGTTTAAAATAATGGACAGCATTAAACTTTTTATTTACCGGTTTCATGACTATTTCGACGGACTCATAGGCTTAGATCTTTTATCAAAATGGCAGGCTAAAATAGATCTAAAAGATTTTAAATTAGTTACTCATTCTGCAATAAATGAAATTAAAGTTTATAACTCTCGTAACGTCAATTTATATGAGGACATCATCCCGGGTGGAAAGTCTAAAGTAGTTAAGATACCAATTAACGCCCCGGATGGCGATGTTTTAATTTCAGATCAAATCTTCTGTAATTGTGTTATTCACGAGTGCCTTACTTCTGTTAAAAATAGTCGTGGCTACGTAGAGGTAGAGAACCCAACACCTAATGACATAATATTCTCTCTAGATCAGCCAGCATGCGCAGAAATATTTAATATCAATTGCATGCCAACTGAGAACACCAATCGTGTTAATGACGTATTATCACGGTTACGCACTGACCATCTTAATGAAGAAGAGAAGGCAAATCTTTTAACGTTATGCACTCGCTATGCAGACGTATTTTATCTCGATGGCGAAACATTAACTTTTACCAACAAAATTAAACACAGAATAAGAACAACTGATGAAGTCCCAGTTTTCACCAAGAGTTACAGATACCCTTTTATCCATCGACAAGAGGTTAGGGACCAGATAGAAAAAATGTTAAAACAAGGCATTATACGTCCATCTGACTCTGCATGGAGTTCACCCATCTGGATCGTGCCTAAGAAAGCCGATGCTTCTGGTAAGCAAAAATGGCGTCTTGTGGTTGACTTTCGTAAGTTAAACGAGAAGACCATTGACGACAAATACCCGATACCTAACATCAATGACGTACTTGACAAATTAGGAAAAAGTCAATACTTTACGACTCTAGACTTGGCTAGTGGTTTCTACCAGGTAGAAATGGACCCCCAGGATATTTCTAAAACGGCTTTTAACGTAGAACATGGCCATTTTGAGTACCTTCGGATGCCAATGGGCTTGAAGAACTCTCCGTCATCATTTCAGAGGGTCATGGACAACGTTCTAAGAGGTCTCCAGAATAATATCTGTCTGGTATACTTAGATGACATCATTGTCTATAGTACATCCCTACAGGAGCACATGATTAACTTAGAAAAAGTGTTCCAACGACTAAGAGAGTCCAACTTTAAAATCCAGATGGATAAGTCTGAGTTTTTAAAGCTAGAAACAGCCTATCTAGGACATATTATCAGTAGAGACGGCATCAAACCAAATCCTGATAAAATATCTGCCATAGAGAAATATCCCATACCAAACACACCCAAAGAAATTAAACAATTTCTAGGACTTCTCGGTTACTACCGAAAATTCATTCCCGATTTTGCGAGACTTACCAAACCTCTCACTGTTTGCCTCAAGAAAGGTAATAAAGTAATCCATAGCCCTGAGTACGTCAACGCCTTTAGTAAGTGTAAAGCTTTGCTCACAAATGATCCCATATTACAATACCCAGATTTCAGTAAGGACTTCAACCTTACTACAGATTCTTCAAATGTCGCTATTGGAGCGATTCTTTCTCAAGGACCTATAGGTTCAGACAAACCCGTTTGTTATGCTTCTCGTACACTTAATGAAAGTGAGATGAATTATAGTACGATTGAGAAGGAATTACTTGCCATAGTCTGGGCGACTAAATACTTTAGACCATACTTATTTGGACGAAAATTTAAAGTGATTACTGACCATAAGCCATTACAGTGGATGATGAACTTAAAGGAACCAAATTCACGACTGACACGATGGCGACTCAAACTGAGTGAATATGACTTTACGGTGATCTACAAGAAAGGAAAGTGTAATACTAATGCTGATGCCCTTTCCCGAGTAGAGATACATAATGAAGAGACCGACGAGATTAATGCTTTAATTGAGAATTTAAAGGAAATGAGTTCAATGATTAACAACCCCTCAGTTGCACTTCCTCGAAAGCCAAGTTCGTCTACTAACACCGCCCATACTAGTCAAGCACCCCCAAGAGGACCCAACTCATTGACTAGCAGCGTACATACCAGCAGCGAACAGGCTATGTCTATTATTAATAGTCCTTCTGAGCCACCAGTTGAACCACCAAATTCTTCAACTGATACTGTACACACTAGTCACGAACAGCCTATATTAGAAGTCCCTATAACTGACGACCCCCTTAACAAATTTCACAGACAAATTCATTTTACAATAGTAGGAGACTTAAAACGAAAACCGACTGTGACAAAACCATTTGAAACCCACACACGGATAGCAATTCAACTTTCTGAGAGAACCCTTCAAACTGACGTTATAAATTCTATTAAAGAATACGTCAATCCAAAGGTAAAAACTGGCATATTGATTACACCTCCCGTAGGCATGTACTCTATAATACCCATCATTCAAGATAATTTTAGAAGTTCCTCTCTTAATCTAGTTTTGACCAAGACCGAACTCGAAAATGTTAAAGAATACCTTAGACAACAAGACATCATTAGACACTACCATGAAGGAAAGACCAATCACCGTGGAATCACCGAATGCTACTTAGCCCTGTCCCGAAAATACTTCTGGCCGAAAATGAAGGAACAAGTCACAAAATTTATAAATGAATGTACCATCTGTGGTCAGGCCAAATACGACCGAAATCCAATAAGACCCCAATTTAACATTGTTCCTCCAGCAACAAAACCTCTCGAGACTATACACATGGACCTCTTTACAGTCCAGAACGAAAAGTTTCTGACTTTCGTCGATGTATTCTCAAAGTATGGTCAAGCTTACCATTTACGAGATGGAACTGCTATTAGCATTTTGCAAGCATTTCTCCGATTCTGCACACACCATGGAATTCCCATGACTATAGTTACCGATAACGGTACAGAATTCACTAACCAACTATTTTCAGAATTTACCCGTATTCACAAAATTATTCATCATAAAATCTTACCCCATAGCCCTAACGATAATGGCAATATAGAACGCCTTCACTCTACCCTTTTAGAGCACATTAGAATCTTAAAGTTAAAGCATAAAGATGAACCAGTGGTTAATCTTGTACCATACGCTATCATAGCATACAACAGCTCTATTCACAGTTTTACCAAATGTAGACCTTTTGACTTATTGAATGGACACTTTGACCCAAGAGACCCAGTTAACATTGACTTTACTGAACACATCTTACAGCAATACGCGCAGAATCATAGAGAACAGATGAAACAGGTATATGATCTAATCAATGAAACTTCCCTTGCAAATCGGACTGCTCTTATTGAAAATAGGAATAGATCTCGTGAACCTGAAGTAGAATATGTACCGCAGCAACAAGTTTTCGTTAAAAATCCTCTCGCGAGCCGACAGAAAGTAGCACCACGATACACACAGGATACGGTTCTAGCCGACCTGCCAATCCACATTTATACCTCGAAAAAGCGAGGCCCTATTGCAAAAGCGCGGCTGAAACGAGTACCTAAAGGAAACCAATTGTTACAGGATACCACTACTTCTGACAATACCGGCAATTCACCCTCAAGACATCAGACTTGAGACATTAGCTGACGGACCAGGACTCTTACCATACAAACTAGGACCAACCAGATTGACAACACATTACCATTCCTTTATACAATTTATACAGCTGACAGACATCGAAGACAAGATAGAATCTGTACAATCTCAACTTGGAATGTTCAAAACTAAACTTAGCCAAGGAGCATATACTATTTATGAACATCAAATCGAATACCTTGCTAATAAACTTAATAAGGTATTAGATAGGATAAAATCATTAGAACCTGTAAGGGTTAAAAGAGGATTAATAGATAGTTTAGGGTCGGTGATAAAGAGTGTCACTGGCAATTTAGATTATCAAGATGCCTTGAAATACGATGAAGCCATCAGGACTTTGGAGAAAAATGATAATAAGATAGTTTCAGAATTTAATAGTCATATAAGTTTGTGTAAGGAATGGATGTCTCAACATAATACTGTTTTAGAACAACTAGTATCGAATCAAGCAAAGATTAATGCATCTTTAGAATTACTTTTAGAAAAAGACGCTCTTAAAGATTATAACTTAGTAAGATTTACGAAATGTGCTCAAACTTTAAGTATAATGACTAATAATGTAGAAGATATAATGTTAGAGATAATTAGAATAGAAAATATTTTAGCGTTCATTCATGCATCCAGTACACACCACTCTATGATAGATATAGAAGTTTTAAGATCCATGATTATAAAATTAAAATCTTTATACAACCCAGATCAGATAATAGATTTAGAATTACGAGAATACTATGATTTAATCAAGCCAGGTTCATATTTTGTAGAAAAAAGAATAGTAATAGTTTATAATTTCCCTATTGTTTCCCAGGAGATATACGATCTCTATAAGTTATCCATTGTTCCCAATGAAAACCAACTAGCCCTTGTACCTCCTACTCCTTATATAGCAACTACCGAGAAATCATTCGTGTACATAGAGGCTGAATGCCCGAAGTACAGCACCATATATCTCTGTGAAAAGAAGATAAGCCATCAAGTCCGGACTGAAGCAGACTGTATACAGGAACTCATCAACCACCAAAATCTGAAAGACACCTGCCAATTGACAAGAATCTCACTAACTACAGAAGCAATAGAGAAATTGGACGACCAACACTACGTACTTTCGCTACCAAAACCTACCAAAGTACAATTGACCTGTGGGAGAAGAGATTTCAATACGCTACAAGGAAGTTATCTCGTCACTATCCCGATGAATTGCTATATCAAAGCGCCAGGATTCACTGTAATCAACGACGGAAACGTGATCAAAGGTCAACCACTAAAGTTATCGAAGATTCCCTATGATGAATTGAACAAGACTGATGTTCTCGCTCACATTGGGTCCAAATCGGTGAATTTAGAAGAACTTCACAGCATCCAGAACCAAATTTTATTAGAAAAACCGATTGAGATAGAAAAAGCTCCATCTTCTATATTATATCACACAACGATACCCCTTTATACTTTTGTAATATGTGCGACTATCATTATCATAGTCATTGTAAGTCGCAAGTACAGATGCTGGAATATTAGTTCAGCAAACAAAGAGAAGCAGCAATCTCTCAAGATACATAAGTATGAAGAGGTGATCAAGAAACCCAAGGAGGCTCCAGCAACATTTTCCCTTAACATGACAAAATAGTTGCTGTTCTACGGGTGGACGTGTTAAGTACGGAACCCTAATGGGTATTGACGACGCAGCAAACATGCAATTTATTGCTAGTATGATGAAATCGCCGATACATCAAATATGCAGCTGCATTACCGTCGAGTCAGCACCATTGCAACAGCACCGACGACATCCGCCCAAGAACCCATCGCCAACGCAGCGAATCGATTTTATAGATTTAAGTCATTTAATTGTCATTCCATATTCTCGCATCGAATAGGTTTCACTTAATTAAAATTAGTTAATTATAATTGTAATTTTGATTTTTATTAAATTAATTATAAAGTACATTGGTTTTTTTTCGAGCCTCCGGCTGTAGCTTACGTAATTAAAGTTATACCACATGCGTACACGCGTTTCACTGGAGAAACTACTGCGCAGCTGAGGCAGGAGGGGTGCCTCTCCCGCCTCAGCAGTAATTCTCCCTCTGAAACCTATTATTGCAAATTTTCGACACGAACGAACGAATTTCAGAGACGCAAAGATATTTGACGCGAGCTGTAAATGAACGGACTTTTTCCATTTATTTACTCAAGTAGTAACCTAATATTCCATGTAGCAAGTTCCGCGAAGGAAAGCATGGATTTGTTTACGCCTGGTATTTCCAACACGTAATACTAGGAAAACATGAATACAATAAAAATTCCCGTTTCGTATTTCCGTATTAAAAAATCTTCGACAGTAATAATAATATTATTTATTTAAATTGAGACGATGCCGAATGGTACCATTTTTTTTTACGTAAGGGGAAAATCTTCACGGATGTTATGCCGGACTCCTACCGACTACCTTTGGGGGGTTTTTTGGGTGATATCCCGCTTTTAGGGGAGGGGGGGGGGGGTTAGCTCCCTCACCGTCGTAGTAGATTGCCTTCTGATTGTCGGCGCCGCCCACACCGCACAAAGAGGCATCACAGTCCCACTTACTCCCGCTGAAGATCATGGCTCGCACCATGGTATCCAGCGAGATAATGTCCACGTCCAGACCTCTACTACTTTAAATAAATAAATAAAATGCTTTATTCGGCACGCACAAAAAAGAATAATAAAAAAAAATGAAAAATAAACTGTACCTACGAAATGTACAATGTGCGTGCCCGAAAATGTCGTCATCTCAGCTATTGCTGCACTAGCTGCACTAACAGGTTAATGTTACTTAACATAAATGCAGTAGTTTGTGAGTTTAGGTCGGAACGTTTGTTAGGCTGCAATCACACGGACTGCATCGCAGCGACTGCGCGCGGTCGATATATTTAACTGCATGCAGTTTTATGTTCGACTTCATACAGTTATGATATTAACTGCACGCAATCGGCTGCAGTCGTGTGAAGTCAATATCAACTGCATACAGTCGTACCGTCAACTTCGCGCAGTTCGCTACAGTCGTGTAGTGTCGCCGCATGCTGTCCACCGCTAACGCATACAGTTAGTGTGCAGTTAGAGCCTGTCCAGATGAAGCGTTTTACGCGCGAGTGAACTCGCGCGTTTTGATTTGTATTGCGTCCAGATGCGGCGTATCACGCGCGTTCTCGCGCGCATGTGTTGGAGACGGATTTCAGCAGATTATATTGATTTATAAACATGGACTCGGATACAGCGGTTGTGTTGTGGCTTGCATACCGTCGATGGAGACGTCGTAAAAAAACAGAAAGTCGACGATTTAACGTACATCCCATTCTACGTGATAGAATGACGCATAGTATGTTTATAACTTTATACCCAAAACTCAGAGAACATAGTGAAAAGTTTTTCAACTACTTTCGGATGTCAATAGCATCGTTTGATAATTTACTAGAAATTATCAAAGAAGATTTGTCTCCATGTCAAAATTATGTGGTACGGGATACTGTTTCTGCAGAAGAAAAACTCGTGATTACTTTGAGGTAATATTTTTTATTGCTTTAGTAATTATAAGCCCAATTAACAAAAATAAAGAATTTAAACAAATTAACAAAAATTAGGAATCATCATTCTTATATAATATAGGTAGGTACTTAAGATTTAATTTAATTATCGTATAGTTCCATTAATTCAGATTCATTGGAATCTTGTGTAGTTGCCGGTGAAGGGTGTTCGTAGCTAGACGTCGTTGGTGGTCGTGACGCAGTGCAATAACCTCGATTGTAAGTCGAAAAGGTTTCAGGTGGAAACGAAGATGTTGAAGGGTCTGTTGTGGTATATCCTGTTTCTCCAAAATAATCTCTCCGTCCACGTTGTGTCATTCCTGTTTGGTAATGATATTGTGTCGAAGGTTGGTAGTCGGAACGAGCTGCTGCAGGTCTAAGACACAGAGCTTGTTGAGCTTGAAGTACTTTCATTAATTCAATTTTTGTTTGTATTCTATTTTCCTCTGGTACTTTAAGTAGCTCTTTATGTAAGGACAAACAAAATAGTTTGTCATCATCTGACTCTATTTGGTTTGTTGCCTGTGGCTGATTCCCAGATGCTAAATTTGTTTTTATGATGGAGAGGAATTCTTCGTCAGCCGCATTTAGTTTTTTCTTCTTTTTTGCCTGACTAAGTGGAGGTCTCATCACATCTTCCCCATCGCCAGAAAACTCCTGTTCTTCAGTTGCAACACACGCGGTGTTGATGTTGCTCTCAGTTATTTTATTCCGTGTCGATCTTTCGAGAAACATCAAACGTTCAAAATAAATATATTTGGCTTTGCCGGAGGCTCCTGATCCAGACGGTGTGGTTTTCTTCTTCTTCATTTCTCTCACAAAGCCATCACGCAACCCTTTCCACTTCTTCTGCAATAAAGTACCTGTAAATAATAAAAAGATCGAATTAAAATAATAATAATCATTTTACTTTCTTTTCAGATATTTGGCCACAGGATGTTATTTTGCGGATCTGCATTATGCTTACAGATTAGGAAAGTCTACAGTTATCGAAATAGTACAGAAAACCTGTTACATCATGTGGAACAAACTGCTAAACATAGTAATGAGACAACCAACGAAAGCTAAATGGAAAGAAATTTCGAAACAATTTCAAAAATACACAAATTTTCCAAACTGCATCGGTGCTATAGACGGCAAGCATATCCGTATTATCAAACCTAACGATTCTGGGTCTCTTTATTATAACTATAAGAGTTATTTTTCAACTGTTTTGTTGGCCGTATGTGATGCAAATTATTGTTTTATTGCAGTGGACATAGGCGCATATGGAAAAAGTAATGACTCCACAATTTTTAAAGACTCTATTTTATATAAAAAACTTGTCGAGAAAACTTTAGATATTCCAGATCCAAAGCCAATATCGCAAACAGATGCAACCCCCTTACCTCATGTCATAGTAGGAGATGAGGCGTTTAGTCTGTCTGAAAATATAATGCGCCCTTACTGCGGTAGATCTCTAACAACCAAAAAAAAAATTTTCAACTATCGCTTATCCAGGGCCCGGCGTTACATTGAATGTTGCTTTGGCATCTTGGTAAATAAATGGAGAATATTTCATAGACCGTTGAATGTGGATATAGAATTTGCAGAAAACATAATTAAGGCTTGTTGTGTTCTCCATAACTACGTAAGGTTAAGGGATGGCTATAGGTATGATCACACTCTCTACGAAACATCTCTGAATAATTTGAACAATGAGGCAGTGAGGCCTAATGCGAGATCATTGAGTATAAGAGATAGATTTGCTGATTATTTTGTAAACGAAGACAAACTCCCTTGGCAAGATAAAATGATATAGTTTAACAATGTAAAATCTATGCAAATAATAATATTATTTAATAAAGTAATATTTACTTACCTAAAGTTTTTTTTTTCTCTTCGGAATCACCAACTTCACAAAAAATTTCCACTATTTCTTCCCAGTTCCTACGTTTAATGGTTCTATTAGAATAATCTGATGATTCCATGTCCCATAGAGCTACCCTTTTCTCAATTTCGTCGATAAAAAGTTCCGTGTCAAAGTTATCACGCTCCATTTTGATCTAAATACGTCCACTCGCCACGGACACGCGCGTAGTACTGGACGCAGCACAGGCGCCCGAGTACCTCGACTCGCACGGCGCTCGCGCATGGGACGCGCGAGTCGAGAGTCCCGCTCATTGCACGCGTTTTACGCGCGAGTGAGGAAACGCGCGTAGGCATCTGGACGGGATGTATGTAGCACTAGTACCTCGGTTACGCGCGAGTGTCAACGCGCGAGTTCACTCGCGCGTAAAACGCTTCATCTGGACAGGCTCTTAGTCAAGGAGCCGAACGCGCGTGTTGGTTGCGTCGTCAGAACGGTTTAAAACATGGATTTCCTTATTACTTAGTATAGAAGTTAGAGGGGGGACACAAATATTCCACTTTGGAAGTGTCTCTTGCGATGCGGAACCTCAATAGCATTTTTGAAGACCTATCTATAGATACCCACACGTATAAGTTTGATGAAAAAATAATTTCTGAGTTTCAGTTCTGAGTATAGAGACCCCAAAATTTAATGCTTATTTTTCTAGTTTTATATGAAAATCTTAATTCGGTTCACAGAATACATCTACTTACCTAGTTTTAATAGCATAGGCCTTTTAGTTTCGGAGAAAAGTGCCTGTAACATATTGACGGACAGATAGACTGACAGACATGAGGAAACTATAAGGGTTCCGTTTTTGGCATTTGGCTACGGAACCCTAAAAATCACCTTCCGTATGGCAAAATAATAGCATAGAATCAATCCACATCCGCGCTGCACGCACTCTGCAGTTATGTAATTCGATTACATCGCTGCCGGCGACGGCGGCGCCGTAATAATATATAAGAGAAGCGTCTGTGCTTTCATTTTGACGTCAAACCTTACACTCGAGCTCTTGGCCTACTGCTTGGCTTCAACTGCGTGAAGTCAGATTCGATTGCAGACAACTGCATGCAGTTGAATATAGCAACTGCATGCAGTCGCTGCGATGCAGTCCGTCTGATGGCACCCTTAGTGTGCAGTTAGTCAAGGAGCCGAACGCGCGTGTTGGTTGCGTCTTCAGTACGGTTTAAAACATGGATTTCACATGGATTTCCTCATTAATTAGTATAGAAGTTAGAGTGGGAACACAAATATTCCACTTTGGATGTGTCTCTTGCGCAAACTATTTACTTTAAAAAAAAATATGTTAGGAACCTCAATAGCATTTTTGAAGACCTATCTATGGATACCCACACGTATAAGTTTGATGAAAAAATAATTTCTGAGTTTCAGTTCTGAGTATGGGGATCCCAAAATTTACTGCTTTTTTTTTCTAGTTTTGCCTCAGAGGATCTGGATTCTTGTGCTGTAGCAGTCGCTGAAGGGATCTTGGAGGGTATGGAATGCTACATTCCCAACCGATGGATCCCTGTAGGTGCAAAAAAGCGACCGTGGTTCAATCGGCTCTGCAGAGAAGCTCTAATACAGAAGGAATCTGCCTACAGAGCTTGGACCACGGCTCGTGCAAATTCAGATCCAAACATCTCTGAGGTGAAACGCAAATTAAATGCCGCCTCGAGGTCCAGTAAAAGAGCAATTGTCAAGGCCAAGTTCGATTTCGTCGGCAGAATTGGCGAACGGCTAGCAGGCTACCCTTCAGGAAGTCGTGAATTTTGGTCGCTTGCCAAAGCTGCCGAGGGAAACTTCTGTCGGTCAGGATTACCACCCTTGCTTAAACCCGACGGTAGTTTGGCCCAGAGTGCCAAGGAGAAAGCCGACCTTTTGGGTAATCTCTTTGCCTCTAACTCGACCATGAGCGACGGAGGTGCTTTACCGCCGGGCATTCCGAGTTGTGGCACTTCCATGCCGGAAGTTAAATTTACACAGCGGAATGTCCGGCGGGAGCTTCAATCTCTGGACGTTCATAAGTCGAGTGGGCCAGACGGCATTCCCGCGGTGGTACTTAAGCATTGTGGTCCAGAGTTGTGTCCGGTACTTACACGTCTTTTCACACTTTCCTATTCTATGCAACAAGTCCCGGCGTCGTGGAAGATTGCGTATGTACATCCTGTACCCAAGAAGGGTGACAGAACCGACCCGGCCAATTACAGGCCTATAGCCGTCACCTCCCTTTTATCCAAGGTGATGGAGCGTGTAATTAATACACAGCTCCTGGGGTACCTTGAGGAACACGACCTGCTCAGCGACCGGCAGTACGGTTTCCGTCACGGTCGCTCGACGGGCGATCTTCTTGTGTACCTAATAGTGTCCGACCGAAACTGGTTTTCCGGCCGAAACCGAAACCGAAACCGAACTTTCGGCCCCAGGGTCAGTTTCGGCCGAAACCGAAACCGAAACTCACGTGTTCATATTGAAAAAAATAAAAAACCAAGTGCGAGTCGTATTCCCGCACAGAGAAATCCGTTACAAAAATTACGTTTTTGTGTGAATGTTTTTTTCTGATTTTAGTAGTATTTTTTGTTATAGCGGCAACAGCACAAATGGTGAATTGGTTGGTGATGGCAGAGTCTTTTGTAATCTTCAACGCTTTCAACACCTTGCCCTGGAGCTGCGTTTAGGAGGCGCTTATTTACCATGGTATGCCTCAATACCTCCGTCGTATTGTCGGGGCCTATCTTTCCGAGAGGGCCATAACTTACTCGAGCTAGGGCAGGGTCGGAGACATGAGTCGTTCGGTGTTCCACAGGGATCGTTCTTAGGACCGCTTCTGTGGAACATCGGTTACGATTGGGTGCTGCGTGGTCCGTTGCTCAAAGGTGTCGGCGTAACCTGTTACGTGCGTAACGTGTTACGACGACACACTAATTACAGCGCGAGGAGCAACGCACCGAGACGCAGCCCTAAAGACCACCTGCGGGATCCAGCTTACATATAGGGGGGCGTCAGCATCGAGCATCGGCACCGAGCTCCCGACGACGTATCCGGGGCTCGAACTTGATAACCGGTGTAACTTCGGATACCACTTCCGAAGTTTGGTTCCAAAACTGAGGGAGGGGGTATCAGCCGCACTCTCGCGGTTGTTGCACAATATCAGGGTAGCCAACGCTCCCTGCAGGGGGGTACACTTCGGGATCATGCGGAGCATGACCCTATATGAGGCCCCCGTATGGGCGGAGATCCTGATGGCTAGCAATGCGGCTAGATTGCTTAGCCCGCAGAAGGCGATGGCTGTCAGGGTAAGGTTAAGGGGATACCGCATGATCTCAGTTGAGGCGGAATGTCTTCTAGCCGGGACCCCTCTATGGGACCTAGAAGCGAGGGCCTTGCGTCATTGTTCAAATGGCGCAAGAAGGCGCTGGAGCGGTGCCATAAGCCTCTTCCTGTGAACAGGTCATGCTCGTAAAAGAGACGGCACCGGGGAGGGAGCGGGACAGAACTCTCCCACCCAAGATGCACAGGCTGCGACGGTGCGCCCTATACTATCAGCCTCTATGAACAGGGGCCTGAGGACTTCTGCTCACCGTCCTTATAGAAGCAGGCCCTAGACGATAGCGTTAAGTGTTAGATTCATGCACGCCCCCCTCAAGTAGCGGGATAACAAATGAACAACCCCCCAAAGACGCGGCCGCAGTATGCATCATTCCGAGGGCATACCCAACGCATGGATTTTAGTCGGTAGGACCGGAGTTAGGGAGCATAGCATCACTGTTGGATTTCCCCCACGTTAAAAAAAAATAGCGTCAACAGAAATACATCATCAGTGAAAATTTTAGGCCTCTATCTGGCGCGGTTCCAGCGATACAACCTCGTGACTAAGAGACAGACGGATGGCTAGGCCTCATGTCTCGTTAATAGGGTCCCGCTTTAACCCCTCCGTGTGAGAGTCCGACTCGCACTTGACCGGTTATTTTTTCAATAGGTGCAGTAAGTTCCACCAAGTGCCATCAATCAACGGTATAAATCTTCTCAAGTGTTTATTTTAGAAATATCTCCACCTAAAGATGAGTTTCTTTCTTTTACGTGTCGAATTACACATAGATGCCATCGGATTCCTAAAGACTAAAGCCAATATGGTGCCCTACTACTAGCTCTTTGCCGGTTTTGGTTACATTCTAGAAGTGTATAACTAAAACTAGACAAGAGTGAGCTGGACTCGCGCACGTAGGGTTCCGTACAAGAAAAGTGGTAAAAAAGTCACGTAAGTTGTATAGGATACTATTATTTAATACTATTATTTTGTCTATTTTTATTATTTGTTGCTATACATCATCTGTAAAAAAAATAACGGTCTAACTATCACGGTGGATGAGTTACAGCCTGCTGACAGACAGACAGACGACCAACACAGTCAACGGAACCGACAACAAAGGGATAGGGTTATGTAATGCCCTAGATCTTTAGGATTCAGTAACCAAAAGTAAAAACGGGATCCTAAAAAGAAGGTCTAAGACATGACACAGGGGTAATTGTCTAATACTTCTCAATGATTGTAATTGCTTGTGGTTTAACCACGTCGCGAGCAGAGCCAGACACCCAAATACATGAACATGTGAGTTTCGGCCCGGCCGAAAGTTTCGGCCCATTTTGGCCGAAACCGAAACTGCGGCCGAAACTCGATTTTTTGGCCGAAACTGGCCGAAACCGAAACCGAAACCGAAACTTCGGTCGGTCACTAGTACCTAACACACCGATGGGCGGCGGCTATCGAGAGTAAGGGTGAGGCTCTAGCTGTGAGCCTCGACATCTCTAAAGCCTTTGACCGGGTCTGGCACCGTGGTCTTCTTACGAAACTGCCCTCATATGGACTACCCGAGAGATTATGCGGATGGGTGTCCAGCTTCTTGGCCGGTAGAAGCATCAGGGCCGTCGTTGACGGCAGCTGTTCAGACTGCATGGCTATAAACGCTGGAGTACCGCAAGGCTCAGTGTTGTCCCCTACTCTGTTTCTGCTGCATATCAATGACATGTTGTCTATTGACGGCATTCATTGTTATGCGCACGACAGTACGGGGGACACTTGTTACACGGGCCGCCCCGGTATCTCTCGGGACACAGTGGAGAAAAATCGTGAACAGCTTGTGTCTGAAATCGAGGCTACTCTTACTAGAGTGTCCGATTGGGGTGGACAAAATCTTGTCCAGTTCAACCCTTCCAAGACACAAGCGTGTTTTTTCACCGCTAAGCAAACCCCAATTACTGTAGCGCCGCAATTTCAGGGCACATCTCTTTCCATCTCCAAAAGTATAGGGATCCTTGGCGTTGACATCTCCAGTGACGTTCAGTTCCGTAGTCATTTGGAGGACAAGGCTAAGCTGGCGTCCAAGAAGCTAGGTGTGCTCAACAGGGCGCGGCGGTACTTCACTGCGGCGCAAACACTGCTTCTCTATAAGTCGCAAGTGCGGCCGCATATGGAGTACTGCTGTCACCTCTGGGCGGGAGCACCTGAATATCAGCTTCGTCCATTTGACTCGGTGCAAAGACGAGCTGTAAGAATTGTCAACGATCCTGTACTTACAGCTGGTGTGGAACCTCTTCGCGACAGGAGAGACTTTGCCTCCTTATGCGTGTTCTACCGCCTGTACAATGGTATGTGCTCTGAGGAATTGTTTGATATGATGCCTACGGCTACGTTCTATCATCGCACCGCTCGCCACAGACAGGGAGTTCATCCTCACACTCTGCGTCCGGTGCGTTCTAGCACGGTTAGATCCGATAGGTGTTTTCTTCCGCGCACGCTTAGGTTGTGGAATGACCTCCCTGCCTCGGTTTTCCCAAACGCCTACAGTATGGGGTTCTTCAAAAGGGGTCTTAGAAGGTTTTTACAGGGTCGGCAGCGCGAGTGTGGCACCTCTGGTGTTGCAAACGTTCATAGGCTGCGGTGACCACCGGTCCTTCTGGTGGGCCGTATGCTTGTCTGCCACCTTAGTGGTATAAAAAAAAAATAAAAAAAAAAGGTATATGAAAATCTTATATCGGTTCACAGAATACATCTACTTACCTAGTTTTAATAGCATAGGCCTTATAGTTTCGGAGAAAAGTGCCTGTGACATACTGACGGACAGATAGACTGACAGACATGAGGAAACTATAAGGGTTCCGTTTTTGACATTTGGCTACGGAACCCTAAAAATCACCTTCCGTATGTTAAAATAATAGCATAGAATCAATCCACATCCGCGCTGCACTCTGCAGTTATTTAATTCGATTACATCGCTGCCGGCGACGGCGGTTTATTCGATTACATCGCTGCGATGCAGTCCATCTGATGGCACCCTAAGGCGCCCCCGCTGACCTGACGTGTGGGTATCTATAGATAGGTCTTCAAAAATGCTATTGAGGTTCGTAATATAATTTTTTTTAAAGTAAATAGTTTGCACAAGAGACACTTCCAAAGTGGAATATTTGTGGCCCCCTCTAACTTCTATACTAAGTAATGAGGAAATCCATGTGAAATTCATGTTTTAAACCGTACTGACGACGCAACCAACACGCGCGTTCGGCTCCTTGACTAACTGCACACTAACTGTATGCGTTAACGGTGGACAGCATGCGGCGACACTACACGACTGTAGCGAACTGCGCGAAGTTGACGGTTCCACTGTATGCAGTTGATATTGACTTCACACGACTGCAGGCGACTGCGTGCAGTCGATATCATAACTGTATGCAGTCGAACATAAAACTGCATGCAGTTAAATATATCGACCGCGCGCAGTCGCGGCGATGCAGTCCGTGTGATTGCAGTCTTAGGGCGTAATTTGCCCCTTATCATAAGGTACGGGCGCCCCCACGGGTTCCGCTCCAGAGTCTCCGTAAGCTCTTTGCGGCCCAACTTTTTGGACCGCTTGATGGCCGTCAGGAGGGCCCTCTTGGCCTCCCTGTACCCATCGCAGAGCTCCGTCTCTCGGGCTGCCGCATCGTCTGGGCGGCGACGCCTCCGGCGGAACCTGGTGACTACTTTTTATCCTGAGAAAATGTTAAACGGGAAAACACATAGGTGTTATTCCAGACTACATACTTTAATTTTATCTGTATCAAATTTCAGCTTCCGTGATTGAGTAGCAAACATCCAAACATCTTCACAAACTTTCACATTTACTGGATGAAAGACTAATAACGAAATCACTGGCAATACCAAAGGCACCGTGAATACTGCTAATACAATAGGCAAGTTAGGGCAAAACCAATAAAATGTACAATTAAATTTTGAATACCTACATAAGTTTTTTTCTTTGTTTCAGTGTCAATAATAACCTTCACAAAGGCTGTTGAAGATGTTGACGTTACTTGCGGGTAAATATGACACATCTCTACTAATATTATAAATGCGAAAGTAACTCTGTCTGTCTGTCTGTTACGCTTTCACGCCTAAACGGCTGGAGCGATTGAAATGAAATTTAGTACAGAGATAATTCGAAGTCCTGGGAAGGACATAGGCTACGCAGAAGGAGCGTTATGATTTGACGCGATAGAGATACAGATAGTATATGATGTAGCGTAAACAGAAATACATCATCTGTGCAAATTTCAGCTCTCTAGCTACTATGGCACCATCAAATTAGAGGCGCGAGGAAGCGCCGCAGTGGTGCCACAGTGGTGCGCTAGACGCGCCACCACCAGTTTTCATACAATTTTTAGAAGCGCAGTTGTAGCGCGTCAGTGGCGCTGCAACGGCGCTTCTAAATATTGTATGAGGGCGCGTCTGGCGCGCCACTGTGGCGCCACTGCCACGCTTCCTCGCGCCTCTAATTTGAAGGCACCCTCGGTTCCTGAGGTACAGATACAGCCTCATGACATGATGACAGACAGACAGACAGCGAAGTCTCATGAATAGGGTCCCATTTTTATCCATGGTTACGGTCTCTAAAATGAGCGCATTTAACATTATTTATCTCTTTTAGGCATGATCAATATCAGTGCAAGAATGGAGACTGTATTCCAATGAACTACGTATGCGATGGGGATCAAGATTGTGATGACAAAAGTGATGAAACACTCTCCCTTTGTAGAAGAATATCGTAAGTTGGATATTTAATCCTTAAGAATTCTGCAAAACGTCAAACCAGTTAGATAAACGTGTTGTACAAGCTACTTCTTGTTTTTCCTCAAACGATAGCGTAAACGATCAAGCTATAGATCAAACTAAATTGAACGCCATTAATATGTATAATGTATGCTAATAAATATAATATAGTAGTTATGAATACTTATTATTGACCTTTTCGACTGTCATCTCTGGGTATCGACATTCATGGTGATATCCAAAGATAATAAATGACTTTCCATCAAATT
Source organism: Miltochrista miniata (assembly GCA_933228765.1). Lineage (NCBI taxonomy): Eukaryota > Metazoa > Arthropoda > Insecta > Lepidoptera > Erebidae > Miltochrista > Miltochrista miniata. Next base: position 15,273,582 of record OW121769.1, read on the forward strand.
CGGGCAAATGTTCAAATAAAAAGGGTTTTTTTTCGCTTGAAGTATAATTTTCTTTTCAGATCAGAAACATCTAGCTTCTGCGTTCTTCCTCCGTACCCAGCTCATGGTACATATGAAGTTGGAGGCTTGCCAAACGCTCAACCTGGTCAACAGGCTGAATCCTTCGTGCTGACAGTGAGCTGCCGCCGAGGGTACGGAGTGGTGAACCCAAATGGTGATGGAAGTGGTACTCAACAAGTGTACTGCGTAAATGGGCAATGGTATCAGGATATGCCCAAATGTGTGCGTGAGTTGAGAATTACATGTTTCATTTTTATTAGGCGATTGGCTTCGTCAAAGTTTTTTTTTATATACTGGATGTTTCTTTTAGGGTGTACAAAAAATCGTAGAACATACATGGGGGTTAAATCGATAGGTATGGAACCCTGCTACCAGCTAGCGGCGGCTTGACACCCTAAAAGAAACACCGTGTATTAAGCTCGCCAAATTGACGTCGTCAGCCTGATGGAAAGCCATGCCACAGAAGCTACTCTCACAGTCCGTAAGACTTCTGACATTGGTCCTCAAGTTGGCGGCCCTGTAACGTGCCTCTTCACGCTCCGCTTGAAGAACCCGGGATTGGAAGATGAGGAAAACGGGTATGCGGCATGCGGGCAGGTTGTTCCAGGTTTTTATACGAGTAGTTCGACAGAGGAACGATCTTTTGAATCGCTCAGTTCTGGCGAAGATTTTCTCCCCTGTGGATGAGTGGCACCTCTGCATTTACAGTCATTAGTTAATTTTTTATTTGTGTGTAATTTGTGCATGAAAATTGTTAATGCAATTAAGCTCAGCACTTTGGACAAAATCTATTTAATTTTCTATTTAATTTAAATCTTGAAATGAATTTTCCAGGATTCTGCAAATTAAATCCAGATCCGAGTGTGAGATACAATTGCTACGTATCAGGCAAAGGTTTTGAAACGTGCAAGGAGTACGTTCCACCAGGCACTTCCATCGACCCTGTCTGCAACTACCCTATCTACTACACCACAGAAATTATGTCCAGCATGAGGTGCTTAGCCGGAGTTTGGAATTACGTTGCTTTGTGCAAAGCAGGTAGGTACTTGGTCTGCATATGAATTATATTGAAAACCATACTTGCACTGTTCCACAATATTTATTATTGTAATTGGTAGGTACCTGAGTAACACGATCTACTATATGATGTATCAGGAGGTGAGGCACCATAATGAGAGCTCTCTGTACAAGCGTACTCCTAAAAGGAGTACGCATAAATATACACTTCAATAAGTAATACATAGGGGAGGTCAGCTCAAAGCGGCCACCTTAACTTTGAATTAAAAAAATAAATATTAAATAACAAACTTTTGAACAAACTTCTATTGCAATAGTTAGAAAATGTATTTATGAATCTTAATCGTTTCAAATATTCTGAAATTTTAAATTAACTATTTTTTTTTTCAAAATACGATAACTTGTTAAAAACCGCTTTGCCCGAGTGGTCGCCTAAAGCGGCCGTAGGGGTAAGGGCAATGTGGCCACCCCGAAGTTTACAAGAAGTATGGCCGTCGTATCTTCGCTCCATGCTGCCTGGCCAGTCTTTCCTTTGTAGTTGTTAACCATCTAAACAAAAATAATTAAAGTGTTATCCACAAACTTATAATATTTAGAACAAGGGCAAAGTGACCAGGGGGCCGTTTTGACCGGGCCGCTTTGCCTTTATCCGACGTTAAGTATTAAAAGTGAACTACACGTAAGTTATTAGTTATAATTTTTTAGAAACAATAAATCACAAGTAATACCTACCAAATACATAAGACAAAATATACGTACAACAAGGCTACTAAAATGTTAGTAGATTTGATCAAAACAAGTTGAACTACCTCGCTTTTTTTTAACAAAACACGTAAATAAATATGTTTATTCACTACAGCCTTGCGCTCGCTCACATCGCCACCGCGCGCGCGGTACGAATCGGTTCGGGGATCCCTCCCCGAACCGATTTGACCGAAGCGATAATGACGCTCTGTCCGCAGAGCAGACATCCCTGTCTGCTCTGCGGACAGAGCGTCATTATCGCTGTATCGTTTTATTTATCCAAATAATAAAGCATGACCTCTTTGCCCTCTATGGCCGCTTTGAGCTGACCTCCCCTAATGTGTGTGCTGAAATTATGAGTGTTTTCGGTTGTTTTGTAAAAGTTCCATAGTGACAGCCGATTGCTTTTGTAGTGGTGTATATGAATGTGATTTCCCCCCGCAACATATGACAGACAGATATATACATATAGAGCAAACATGCTATATCTAGTCCCCTTGTACTGGTCGCGTCGCTCTATGCCGACCGGTTTCACCTCACGGGGCGTTCTCAAAGGTTATCTTTTTTTTTTAATAATATACTTATTTATTCGATGTAAATTTAACATAACATAATAAATCAAAACACAAGGGCGACTACACGATCACGATCTAAATGACTAAGTATTATAATATTCATTTAATTAGCCTTTGAGAATATGAGCAGCAAGTTCCATCGAGTGCCATGAATCTACAGTAAAAAATAATCTGCATAATAATCACCAATATTTGTAATCATCAATATGTGTGTCCTGTAAGATCACTGACTTAAAATCTGGATCTGACATAGGTGACTGCTGTGTAGCATTTTCGTGCTTCAGATGGCACGTTTCGTGCTTCAGAAGGCAAACCATTGATCCGTAACATCACACTAGATAAGCCAAGTTGAACGACTCATGGTCTTCAAATGAATTTGCACCTGTCCATCTCAACGCGGCGATATGGTCACCACCAATTACGTGGGACATAAAACTAAATGGTGAAAAGTGGGCGTATACTATGCCTCTGCCTACCCCTTCGGGGATACCAGCGTGTCTATATGATTATGTACGTACGAGTATTATTATGCATTTTGCCTTGGCAGTCGAGTATGGTGATACAATACCTACCTATTAATATACCTAGTACATCCTGTAAACCTGGTTTTCGCAAAATGAATAAATTTGAATCTAAGTAGTTAAGTATCATTCAAATTTTTTGTAATCGTTATTGATAGGTTACGTAAGCTTTTTTCAACAGATGTGTTTTAATTTCCATTTCGAATTTCTAGACTTTGAGAAACGCTTTTCGTGGTTCCATTTAAAAATTAAGTAGCTAGGCTAGGTACCTACTTTGATTAGCATTAATATAAGTAAATAAATTTGCACGAACATTTTCAGATAACGCTGACTAATCCCAAAGTAAGCCAGGAATCTGCTTGTGTTATGATGGGTATCAGGCCACGGATATTAATATTAATACTTTATATACATTTAAATACATATACTCACACATACCCAGACTCTCGAGACAAACATTTTTGGATCACACAAATTTTTGCCTTCGGTGGAACTCGAACCCACGACCTCGTGATCCACAGTCGCACATTTCGAACTTTATACCAACGAGACAGTCAAATTAAAATAAATAAGAATAAAAATTCTCTTCAGAATGTGGCCGAATAACTCCCGTGGGAAGTCAGCTGGTGATCAATGGGAAACAAGCCAAGCGTGGGGAGCTGCCCTGGTACGTCGGGATCTACCGCAAGACTATGACGTCATCGTTCCAGCAGATCTGTGGTGGTTCTCTCGTCTCCAATAACCTAGTCATTTCAGGTTGGTACTATTCAAGTCCTTTAAAAAAATCAAACATCTAAGTTAAGAAACATACTATTGGTAGGTACCTACTTACGGCTGGTTTTGTCTTCAAAGACGTGTTTTTCGACACTCTCAAGGGAATCCAAATACCCCCCCCCCCAAATGGGTCAGCACCCATTGGTCCCCTAAAACTCGTCCCTTAGCATAAAAGTTGAACATTCGACCCCTTTTTAGGTGCCCATTGGTCCCTCGGTAGGAGACCAATCAATATTTATTAATTTTTAAGGTACCCATTCGTCCCCAGGAATAAAATATATAGATTCGACCCCTATTCAGGTCCCATAGGTCCCGTCATACACAAACAGCCATATTTTTTACATAAAATCCGTTGATTTAGTACAGTTGTGAACTACAAGTTTAAAGTACATTACCTAATTATATTAAATTAAAGAGTGTTAACATCTATACTGATACTAATATTATAAAGCTGAAGAGTTTGTTTGTTTGTTTGTTTGTTTGTATGGTTGAACGCTAGGATCTCAGGAACTACAGGTTGGATTTCAAAATTTATTTCACAGTTTGATAGTCCATTTATTGAGGATGGCTATAGGCTGTATAACATCACGCTAAGATGAATAGGGGCGAAGCAGCAATCAATAATGTTACGAAAACGGGGAATATTTTTTATTGCCTGAGAGCTTCCGAGGCGTACGCTGCGTAAATAGTTAAAGATACGTAAAAATTTTGTATTACAATTTTGTTTTTCTTAAGAAGTTCTAAAAAAAAGTCCGCGGCAGCATATGTATATCTGTTAAGGTTCGCTCACAATAACCTAATTTGTCTGTTTCCTAAGGATCGCTCACAATATTATAAAACTGAAGAGTTTGTTTGTCCTAGGATCTCAGAAACTACTGGTTGCATTTCGAAAATTATTTAACAGTTTAATAGTCCATTTATTGAGGATGGCTAATGGCGATATAAAATCACGCTAATGCGAATAGGAGCGGAGCAGCCATAAATAATGTTTCGAGAACGGGGAAAATTTATTTCTTTTGAGAGCTTCCACTACGTACGTTGCTTAAATGGTTAAAGTAACGTGAAAATTTTGTATTACAAAAATGATCCCCTTTAAAAGTTACAAAAAAATGTCGTCAACAGCATATGCTTATCTTTTAAAATTCACTTACAATAACCCCTTTTAATAAGTTTTGAAGTATGAGCGACGTGACGGGAGTAGATAAACATAGACTGCAGTGGTAGCCAATCAACTGAGCGATAAAAACCGGCCAAGTGCGAGTCGGACACACATGAGTTCCGTACCAAAAAAAGGACGGGTGGAAGTAAATGCAACGGTAAACATTATATCACTTTACATATTAATACCACACCTCTCTCCTTCTCAATCTCATGTGATGCAAACGAAGTTGTGCAGGTCAGCTCTTATGAATATAAGCGACGCGACGGGAGTAAGTGCGAAGGGAAACATTATATCACCTTAAATATTAATAATGCGACGGGAAACATTATATTACTCAAAATATTAAGACCATACCTATCTTTTTCTAACTCTCATGTGCCGCAAACGAAGTTGCGCGGGTCAGCTAGTTTAGAATAAAACTTTGATTGTTTTTTAGGACCAGCTAGTTAGAAGGAAATTTTACATATTATAACAATATGGTCTTTATCTATATATATATATATATATTTAATCAATGCCACTTTTCGTTGTAATTTTATAACTCGAGATCGGGCTCACCTATCCAAACCAAATGTTTAGGCTTTGTTTGGACTATTTAGTACCTAGATGGTTTATGTGAAGTTTGCACAAAATCGGTCGAGCGGTTCTTGATTTATCACGCAAACGGAGTTGCGCGGGTCAGCTAGTTATATTATAGTCTAGAATACATCATGGAACCATTCATACGATACTCCATAAACAAAAGCACATCCAGATCCAAATGGGTAAAGGTACTTTTCGTTAACTTAAAAGTAGAAATTTGGAAGTAGGTAATATCCTTTTATACCACAAGTATAGGAGAAAATCGAAAAACCATCAATCACCAATCAATTTAGCCTATAGCAGTCCACTGCTGGACATAAGCCTCTCCCAAATTTCGCCACAACACACGGTCCTGCGCTTTGCGCATCCAGTCAATCCTTGCAACCTGCTTTAGGTCGTCGCTCCATCTGGCGGGGGTTCATCCTGCTCCACATTTACCAAGTCGCGGTCTCCTCCCCAGAACTCGCTTGCTCCATCGGCCATCAGTTCTTCTACAGATGTGGCTATCTTCTAAAAACCATAAATTACTTTAAACCGGCCAAGTGCGGGACGGACTCGCGCAGGGAAAGTGTCGTACCTACCATAAACGGAAAAAATCGCGTTTGTTGTATGGGAACCCGTGTAGTTCCCGTTCCCGTGGGAATAAAGTAACAAAATATAACCTATGTAACACGCGGATAAAGTAACTTTTCAATAGTGAAAGTTTTTGAAATCGGTTCAGTAATTTCGGAGCCTATTCGGTGAAAACAAACACACAATCATATCTTTCCTCTATACAATATTAAGTAGTACCTATAAAGCTGATTGAATGTTATGTAAGTAGGTTACATTGATATTTTTTTCTATAAATGCTTCAGCTGCCCATTGCTTCTGGACGTTTTCAAAAAAGTTGCTCCCCGCGAATGAGTTCGGGGTGGCTGCAGGCAAGTTACATCGGTCCTGGGACAGCAATGAAGACGTCGATGCGCAGAAATCTGATGTTTGTATGCAACTTTAAATATTATAGTTTACTAGATAGCACTTGCGGCTCCACGTGCGTGAATTTTATCCCGATCCTGCTTTCCATACGAACTTATTACCGGGATAAGATAAATATTTCAGACTATAATATCTATACTGCATTTCAGCCAGATCTGATTAGACGTTAGAGCGTGAAATAGTAACAAACCTCTAAACATCAAGGCATCTACTTACACATCCACGCTCACAAACTTTTGCATTTTGCCTAAGATACAAACACATACTACTCGACCAAGCGAAGTAGATGACTCAAATGTGAAGAAAAATCTCTATGATCGATAGGGTTTGTTTTTTTTTCCTGAACTAAATTTACGAAAACGGATTTATGAACGCGGTTTGCATCCTTGCGGACGGTACTAAGGCGTTTCCGGAACCGGAGGTAAACAGGTGGTAAGGGCCACTCCACACGTTGACACCTAGTCTAAAACGTACCTACACAGGTCAAACTAATAAAATGAGGCATGCGGCTACTAACTAATCTTATTTAGGATTTTATAAATAATTAAAACGGGTAGGAAAAATAATGGGTTGGCAGCTACAGTGAAATAGCATGTCAATTATAAAGTAGAAGCTTTATATTGAGATCTACGCTTTATTTAAATTTGAATTTATTGTTAGGCGAAAATTGGCTTTCATGTATTATACAATGAGGTTGTTCATAAAATTAACTGAGATGAGAAGAAATTATGCACATGGTCATAAAAAACATACTCTTTGCGACATTTTATAAGGTCTAAATAAAGCAAATTGCGGCATGCAAACAATATTATTGGTCTATACTATTATTATTATTCGGTTTAGTAATAATTAGTTTCCTTTCATTGTCAATAAACTGGCGGTGGTTTCATTGTTTTTTTTTTCATATTTTGTTTTTTGTCTGGCTTTTGTTGTGGTCACAGTTCTTACCTAACCTAACCCTGCCCTTCTACACTACACTACATAACATTACATTATACCAATTGAATATTCGATGAAATACCACTTAAGGTCATAGCCCACTTACACGACTCTGCTCCCACCCGGCAAAAATAATATACTTCAAATATAGGCTTTAAATATTGCTCTTTAGATATATTTTACATTGCCATCATCAATTAGCAGACAGCTCGCTTTCAGCGAGCCCCCATCAGACTGCTCGGGTGTTGATGCCTCGCTGGCCGTGCGTTGTAGACGAGCGGTCGGCGCGGTGCCCGCTCGCTTACTGCTTACAGTCGCCGCGAACTGTGTCTATTGCGAAAAGTGAGAGCGAGCGGTTGGCGGGTGGACAGCTGGCCGTGTGCTAGCTGTCGCCGTGTGGACTGCTGGGTGTGTGCTAGCTGTCGCCGCGTAGACTGCGAGCAGTAGTCTTCTTTTAGGGCAGTGTTGGGTGGGAGCGGTGTTGGAGCAGAGTCGTTTAAGTGGGCTATGTCCTTTATACTTTTTGATCAGTATAGCGCAAATGTTGTTATCGCAAATAAATATTCGATGAAATGAAAATTATGCTTTTGCTCCACCTCCCACGCCGCGGCCACCGCTCTGTGCTTCTAGGTATGCAACCAACGCATTTGTCGCTTTTTTCAATACTTTACGATACTGCAAACAAAAATTTTGATATCTTAAAACTTAAAATTTGGACCCGTTTTAATTTTTATAACTGCTTGCAATCACTATCCGAAAGTGTATTTTTAAATGGAAGCCAATAGTTGCTAATAATACATTGTTTGATATCCCACTGTTATAATTAGCTGCCAAGTCATTATTTTTAATACCTAGCACATTATTTCATTTTTCCTGTTTAATATATTTGCTATCTTACAGAGGCAGCCGTTATTTAGTTTTATGAATCTTACGTTTTGTAGCTTATTATAATATAATTGTTGCTAAAATATTTAATCACTAGATACCAAGTTATTTTTTTGGAACCATGTAGTTAGTCGCCTAATAAGTTGTTAGTCGCCGCAATAATAATTTGCCATAAAATTAACGCCCCTCGTTTTTCGTCGGGGATTAAAAGCAGTCATTTTTGTTACAGGTGAAACAAATAAAAATTCCATATTTATACCAAGGTGAAGCAGCAAATTTTCAAGAAGATATAGCAGCCTTGATCTTAGCAAATCCATTCAACTACACGACATACATACAACCTGTTTGTCTGAATTTTAATTTTAACTTTGACCGTTTGCAACTACAACCTGGCAAGTTGGGAAAGGTTAGTATTTTAACTTGTTTTACATACATACCCTTAAACAATACCAACAATGAAATTTTGTGATAACGGCGCGGCGGCCATTTTGGATTGCTAAATTATCATGTAATTCGTACTCAGCATCACAGGGTATGCTGAGTTGGTTGCTCGGTGGTGTGTGTTGTTGCCGGCCGTGAGTAACAACCGCTATTGCCACGTCAGTTGACGAGGTGATGGCGGCTAAGAGGCCGCCGAGGTGCTCTAATGGGCACCCTCCCTGTGTTCCGGGTTTTTTTTCCTTTTTTGTTAGATGGGTGAGTTACTTAGCTTTCGAGAAGCTGGGCCAAGGGATGCTCACAATGCCCATTAGAACACGCCCGCGCCAGCCGCTTTCTATCCCTTCTTCTTACAGAGGGGCGTCCAAAGGCGGTGTCGTTAGCTCCATATGGAGCTCCTGGGAGCCGCCCATCTGGCTCCCCCGAGCAGAGCCCCGAATAAAGATTTTCCCCGAATTTTGATATCCCTCGGCTCGGCCATAGGGTGAGGAAGAACACCGCGGGGTTTAGTGGTGGGACGGTCTACTCCGGACCGGGCCGGGATGTCACACCATCCCAGCTACCCCCGCAGCTGGGATGAAGGCGCGTAAATGCGTTCCCCGCGTCAACAATAAATAAACCTGCTTCTAAATAAAAATAAATGAACACATGTTTCAGGAGTTTTCGAAAATCTACCCAGATGGGTGTAAAATTGGGAAACACTCAATCATCAACCTATATTCCATATCCCAGCTCTAATGGGATAAATAGGACATTTAGGTTTATCGAAGTATATCCCAGGCGAAGCCGGGGGGCACAGCTAGTAAATAATAAATGTTCCAGAGCATTTTTATTTTTCAAAATTCGTCATCCTGCCTTTTGTCTCATTAATTAGGGTTCCTTTTTACCAATTGGTTGCGGAAACCTTAAAATTGTACCTACTCATATATTAACTTTGTATTTTTGCCAAGGTGGCTGGCTGGGGCCTCACTGGGGCGAATGGCGTTGCTTCACCAACTTTAAGGGTCGCTGAAATGCCCTTCATTGACGTGGATATCTGCGTCAATACTCTTCCTCTGTCGTTCAGAGCGTACATCACTGGAGACAAATTTTGTGCTGGATACACGAACGGTAGGTAGAGCCATTCAGCATAATCATAAATTCAGCGTAATCATAAAGCATAAATCACGGAGCAAAATTTGCTTGATGAGCATAAATAAACATAATAGACTGCCTCTGTGGCGCAGTCGGTAGTGATACCGCCTGCGGCGCTGGAGGTCGTGGGTTCGATTCCCACTGGAGACAAATATTTGTGTGACCCATAAATGTTTCGTTAATATTCAATACTACGTGAGAGAGAGAGAGAGAGAGAGAAAGGTTTCTCGTCGCGTGTATTCCCGTCGCATTATTTTTAAGAACAATTTAGTTTATGAAAGAGGTATCCCGTAGCATTATTGTAGCAAAAAAAATATTGCTATTAAAATGGTTATTGTGCATGTTTACAATTTTTTTAGAACTTTTTTAAGAGAAACAATTTTGTAGTAGGTAGGTAGATAGGTACATATTTTTTACATAACTATAAATATTTACGCAGCACACGCAACGAAACTCTCAAAAGGATTAACTTTTTCCCCGTTTTTGAAACGTTTACTATCACTGTTCCGCTCCTATTCGTTGTAGCGTGATGTTATATAGCCTATGGCACTCCACAATAACGTAGCTTTCTATTGGTGAAAGAATTTTTAAAATCGGTTCAGTAGATCCCGAGATTACCCCTGACAATTTAACAAATATACATACACACAAACTTTACTTCTTTATCATATTAGTATAGACACAGTATATATATGTGGTATAGATAAGGTACCATCTCGATTACATCGGCTTTCGAACATGACCTAAGTTCTGTATAATCTATCTGTGCACTAAATTTCAGCTAGATCCTTACAGCCGTTAGGGTTTTATAAAGTAACAAACATACAAATGTCCAAACATCTTTAATAGAAATAGAAAGAAATAGAAGAATAATAAAGTCTATGTTTACAATGACTGCCTCTGTGGCGCGGTCGGTGTAGTGATACCGCCTGCGGCGCTGGAGGTCGTGGGTTCGATTCCCACCAGAGACAAATATTTATGTGACCCATAAATGTTTGTCTCAAGAGTCTGGGTGTTCCTATGTAAATATGTATGTATTTAAAAGTATATAAGTATTAATGTCCGTGGTCTGATACCCACAACACAAGCCGGTTATTCCTAGCTTACTTTGGGATCAGATAGCGTTGTGTGAGATGTCCGTAAATATTAAAAAAAAAACATATATAATTTTAGTAGGAAGAAAATTATTACACACCTACTTGCCTATCTATTTACATTATAACTAAATATTTTATCTAAATCTAAGGAGGCCCCCGTGGTATTGTGTTCAAAAATCTGGTAGCATTGCCAGCATTCTCAATTTCCGGCAGGAGGTATCGATCAAATCAGACTAAGCTCAAAAAGCTCTCTGAACGTAGACCTCTCCCAGTTCTCTCCACGTCCCATGGTCCTGCGCCTTCCGCATTTAGTCCCGGCCTGCGACCTTTACCAGGTCATCGGTCCATCTAGCGAGTGGGCATCCTACCCCACGTTGCCGAGATGCGGTCTCCACCCTAGAACTCGCTTGCTCCATCGGCCGTCGGTCTACAAATGTGGCCAGCCCATTGCCACTTTAATGTGCTTATTCTGCGAGTAGGAAGCAGGAATTATATGTTTTTAATATGTTTTTACAGGTATATCCTTATGCCAAGGCGACAGTGGCGGAGGACTGGCATTTTCTGATAAGGAACTGGGCATAGATCGGTACTATCTCCGCGGAGTAGTGTCTACGGCTCCGAACGAAGACAACAAACTGTGCAACGACATGACTTACACAGCTTTCACTAAGATCACCAAACACGAGCAGTTTATTAAAGAGTAAGGTTTATACATACAATACCTACTAATTTATTATATTTACTTACTTGCCTTGATTTGGAGGTCGTGGATTTGACTCCCTCCCAGGACAAATGTCTGTGTGATGAGCACATTGATTTTTTCTGTCTGGGTGTAATTTATCTATAAAATGTATGTAGGTATTTAGGAATATATAAGTATGTTAATCAGTCGTCTAGATCCCATAGCTCAAGCTTATATAGCTTAATTTGGGCTAGATGTTGTTGTGTTAGAAGTTTATCAGTCGTCTAGATCCCATAGCACAAGCTTATATAGCTTAATTTGGGTTAGATGATGTTGTGTGAGATTTTTCACAAATAAAACATATTATTTTGCGGCCAACTATGGACTCAGTGTTCTGTAAACGATAACTGCAGTAAGCAACATTTATTATGGCCGGTCAATCCGGTCATGAATGGGTAATATCCACGTGACCACTTTGTGACGTTTATTGAGAACGTTTCCGTGCTTTGGAAGGCACGTTAATTCATTTATACTCTTGATTGTTGGCACTTGGTGGAATTTCTTGTAACACACTATGCACTTTTTGCTTAAGAGCGTTAATTCGGTTTTCAAATTTCTTTACGATCGTAAGAAATCAGCCGGCGCGGCGCACATAGCCGTATAGTGCCAATTGTTGCTACTAACAAGTTTGATACTTTTGTTTTCCTTCATGTATTACCGGTGTCATATTCTTAGTCTAAGCGTTCAATCTTATAATTTAATTTTTATGTTAGTAATATTAGTTAATAATTATTGATTATTTTATTGCAAATTGATTGATATTAAGTAGTGATAGACACTGACATCATAAAATTAATAAAGTTGACATTTATTCACCTAACTAATATCAATATTGCAATTAGAAATACCGAACCGAAGGAACCGACGTGCATGCATGAAAAGAAAAATGAAAGTTGAAGAAGCAAGTGAGGTGTGTATGGAGCGTGCCGTGTGGCGCTCGGTTCTTTCTGCCTACCCCGCAAGGGATTTGGCGTGAAGATAGTATAGTATATAATACACACATACATGAAAACGGTCCACAAGTTTATTTTTAAAGTATCTAAATATACGAAAATTGTAGAAAGTAATGGACAATATTCTATTTTACACTATAAATATTTAAATTTGACAATAATCATAGTACCCTTAGAGCCCAATGATGTTATAGTAAAAAAGAGGTAGATATCGCATTACCGCTCAAAAACTGTTGCGGACAAAGTCACACACTTGTTATAATTCCATTGAGTCGGCTAATAGCTGCGAGCGAAACAAGTCGTGTTGTGGTCGGCTGCTGTGTGCAAAACGACACACATGGCTATCCCTCTCTGTTTTAAATGTTTTGTATTCTCTATCGCATTCATAGATGAAATCTATTAGGTACCGATAAGTAAGCACGTGAAATTATAACTCAACAATAACTGAATGCTGTTTTGTATGAAGATAGCATATCTTTACCTACTTAAATATCATTGCTTAGAGCCCCTCGCGGCGACCGGTCGCCGCGCATAATAATCAAGCTTTTCCGTTGAGCCCCGCGCGGCGACCGGTCGCCGCACCTACCCAGACGACTTTAAACTTAAATTTAGCCTTCTTACGTCCTACTTTTCTATGAACAATTTTATTGTATGTGTAGTATATAACATTTTCTTGTTTTTGGAATCTTATAAAATGACGTCAATGGGCCAGATTTTTTTACAAAAATCGAACAGTTGAAGTTGAGAGTGGATTGCGCATGGATGGCGTGCGTTTGTGTAGTGCGTGTGTGTTTCATGTTTTTATTATAAATAATGTGTTTGCATTATTATTTATTAGTATACACAGTAAAATAAACAATTTATCAATAATCCGGTTGCTGTTTGCAGAATCGTAAAATTTGGAAAATGGGAAATCTTTTTTCATTTTTAGGGTGGTGGAAATAGGTCCTCGCGATTACCGATTTTCGATATAATTTTTTTAGTGTGTTGAAGGGTTAAAAACAATAATATTAACGTAGCAATGCGCAGACGCTTGGCAAGGTACGATGTTTTGCTGCCTACTGCAGATTCAGTGCTGGCAGGAACGTTAAAATATTTTTAATAAATAATCAATAAATATTGTTGGATATTATCACACAACATCATCTAGCCCAAACCAAGCTATAAGCTTGAGCTATGGGATCTAAATCTAATCTTAATTGATAGTAGGTGTTTTTCATTTACAACAACCAAATATCTATTAAGAGGTATGTGCATAACAATGCACACCGCCAAGAAAAAACCATTCCGTATCGGCATTGATCGATTTAGATAACTACTAAGATGAATTTTGGGAGGGACCGAACTGAGTTTCTTGGGGTGTTCTGCTCAGTTTGTAGCATTTCCGAAAAAATGTTGACAAACCTATTTTTTTTTAAATTTCAAAGGTAATAAATTTTATTTTATTTTATTTTATCGACTCTTTCTGGGTTCAATCATTTTGGCCAACAGACATTAGTCGTAAAAATTTAACAATTTAGGTTCCATCCTCGTAGTCCAGAACTCGTCGTCTTGCGAAATATTTACTGTGCTTATGGGCAAATTAGTGTTCAGTCTACACCGCAAATCGATAAATGTTGGCTTGACTGAAAGTAATTTTAACACGTTCACTGCGTTACGGGGTTTTTTGAACCTCGTGCAGTGATGTCGTTCAGTGCGGACGAAAAAATCTAGGGTGTGCTCGTTGGTGCGGGAGCTGTATCTATGAAATTATTTAGTGTATGAGAGAGATGAATATATATTTTTCATGTACGCTGTTTGAAGAAACAGTTGCTATTTTAAAATTATACGGGGTGTTATTAACCCCGTTACGACCAGAGAGCAAAACTTATCTTCCAGTGCGATACGGGGTTCAAAAAGCCCCGTTTAAATTATTGTGTTCCCGTACGGGGTCGTGAGCTCATTAGCATTAATGCTGTTATTAGCACAAGACGTAGTGTTTAATTATCGATAAAGAAGCGATCGCGACGTATGTTGCAACTGTCACAGATTAAAAAGGATGATGAAACTCCTTCATATCCAAGTTCATCCCAACGACAATCTGCATCCTCAATAAGGCATGCTGTTTAGAGTGCTACAATTTAAAACATTGAATGCATCACATCCGAGTTGTAACCTACGTTGATCATATTTTCATTATAATGTAATAATAAATAATAAACAAACTTAATACAACTTTATTAGGTTTAATATATACATACCTACTTAGAATATGTTTGAATTTAGTGTTACAGTGTATTGCAGTAAGCTAAGCTGTATAACTCCCAGTTTACATATTTTTAATACAAAAAATTATGTACCTTTAAAATGTGTAACCTAAGTTCCTAAATAAAGTTCCTAAGCTGAAATAAATATTTTTATTCAAGAAATAATATTTATCGTTTCTCCTATTTCCCAACACTATAATTTTATAGATATAATTGAGTTCTGTGCGTTACGGGGCAGTACAACCCCGTATTTTATTATATCAGGTGCGGTACGGGGTTTACAAGACCCTGAATAATTTGTTTTTGTTTTATTTTCGTCAATTTTTGCCAAATCTAGTGGCGAAAAGACTATAACATAGCTCATTTCATAATCTATCAGACTATAAAGTAAAACAAAAGCAAACGTAAAATTTCAGCCAGTTATAGATTGAGAAAGCAATAAGGGTGTACGGGGCACTTTTACACCCGTATCGCACTATGAAGGAAGCACTTCACGGGGCGCATTATATCTCGTAACGCACTCGAATTCAAGACGGCTTTTGAGCTCACGCAGTGAACGTGTTAATACAATTCATTAAAAATATTTATTATATACACAAGATCACTAGAAGATAAAATAAACGCAGCTTCTCACTTGATTTGAAGTTGGCCTTGGATTTTAAAATACCAGTCATGCTTTGTAAACAGATCCGTTTTTCTCCATAATTTAATTTTACCATCTGCTATGGCCTGTTCCACATCCATTTATATAGGGACTGTTCTAGGTTAAATTGATTGATTGATTTGTTATTAGATCGTCTGCAACAAGGTTCTTTAGCAGTGGTGAGACCACGCCCCCTTGTTGACAACCTCTGGCCATGGCTGCGCACTGGTTTCTGCTTGTCTGTAGCTTTAAAATGAGTTTGTTTAGCATGTTATCTATCCATTCACTGACTACCGTGTATACTCGGTGTTTTGCCAATGCCGTGGTTATGCTTCTTCTGTCGAAAGCTCCCTCTATGTTTATGAAAGTGCCGAGGCACATTGATTGATTGATTCTGGATGACCTCTTCTATTTTGTGTACCACTGCATGTAGTGCTGAGTCTGTAGACTTGCCGGGGGCATTATGCGCGTTGGTTGGAATGCAGTGGCTTATTTTGAAGGGCCGTCCCTCGTTTGTCTCTGTCACACAATCTTTCCAGAGTTTTTAGCAGGAAAGACGAAGGGCTTATCGGTCTTTATAACCAGAGGTCTGAATCACAAACATAATCCCTTTACCGGGTTTTGGTATAAAGATCACTTAGACCTCTCTCCACAGTCTGGGTCACAGTCCCATTCATTGCATGGCATATAGATACTATGTAACTGACAATATCAACTTGTGTCCTCCCCCATTTTATCACTGCAGGGAAGACTTCATCCTGTCCTGGAAATTTGAAGGACTTGAAGCTGTTAATTACCCATTCAGTTTTTTGGAAGTTGACAGAATAGATTAGAACAGGTCTTGCGAGCTCCCACTGGACTTCTTCTGTGGATACGTTTTCCACCAGCCACATGAGTGTCTGCAGCAATTGGCATTCTGGGAAGTGCGTTTGTATCAAAATACTCTCGGCTTCTTTTCATGATAGTTAACGTTAGTAGAATGATGTAGTGGTAATTTATATGTTATTAATTTATTGTTTTCGAGGAATTAAGTGATTTAGTGGTCATTATATAATGTTAATTTGCCTTTGAAAATGCCGAAATGTTCCATCAAGTGCCATCAATCAACAGTATAAATAATTCTTTTCATGTGTGGGTCAGGCCGCCGCGCCGTCAGGTTTCTTTATAGATACGGACAGTTCTGTCCCTTGTTTGGCTAGTATTAGTCTGACTCTATCAGAGGTTTCTCCAAGACTTGGTACTTTTGTATCTCAGTCGCTACTTGTATTCTGCTTTAGCGGCTTTATAGCCATCCCAATCCTGGTCTGGTTCCTCACAGGTGTTCCATAATTACCACTAATGAAAATGGTGTGTTATTGTGTTATTATCAATACCACACGAATAGTGACTACCTGCCTTGCGTATAATACCTACACCTACGCTGTTCGTGAAGAAAATAGTGCAACTGTAAAAGCTAATAACTTGGTCAGTTTTCGTTAGTTTCATTTAATTTTTTTTACAGTATTTCGAAGAGAAACTCTAGTCGGGGTGTCTGAGCTTTGCACTATACAAAAGTTCACGTTGTATATCGACCATAAATATTTATATATATTATATTATACGTCACAAAGTACTAAGATTGTTTGGTCACGCTAGAATTAGACTATTTTTGTTCATTTTTTCGTATTTAAAAATGGAACATCGAGCGACATGACCACTCTCTGAGAGCCTCTCGGCGGTACTAAATCGTATTTGTTCGCGTATCTGCATTTATAGGGGTTCACAAAATACTTTGTAAAAAAAAATCTGTATCTAGTTACATAAAAAGAAATATTTTTATTGTCAAAGGAGAAGTTCTGACATAATATTACATAATTATCATAATGATTTAAACTACAGAAGCTGGTGAAAAGACAACTTTATTTTGGTGAAATTTCTCACTATTTGAGCAAACTTTACAGTCATTTTTCTCCAAAAAAAGGAACCTACCTGATATCAGGTTATTCTACAAACAGATAGCCTAGGCCTTTTGCAATTGCTTCGTATCCCTTGTTCATTAAATTTATCAGTTATTTGACATGAATTTAAGCATCGAAATCGATGCAAATCGTGTGATTTGAAAAACCTTGTTCACTTTCGTTGATATTAACCATATGTAATCTGTTGTTAGGTAAAATATGTTTTATAAAACGTTTAGAGCGCTAAATTTACTAAGTATGTTAGTGAATACCATGTTTGTACGATAAATATTTAATGACTTTAAACGCAATGAAAAGTATGGTTTCTGAGCAAAACGTGGGGCGAAATATGTTAGCCCTCTTAATCACTTGTACCTTATTCCACAATTTTTATTATTAATACATATAACCTGACCGGTTTTGCTTTTATAGCATTGTCATGTTGCATGGATATGTTGAACCGTAACAGAACTCAACCTTAAGTATGTATTACACTTAGTATAAGAATTTATTTTGTATAAGTTGCAATGAGACTCGATAGATGGCGCTGTATCATTATGCTGAATCGCGGTATGGTTTCATTCCTAATATATTGTAACTTTTATAATATTTATTAAATTGTTAGCTATTAGATCAGGATACAGTGGTTTAATTGAAATCCCTAGTATTCACACCCCCGGCAATAAGTAGCTCAACCTAGTTCGTAATTACCAGCTTTGGTAATTAACATTGGTCCTTATTTCGACCCGGATTGGACACCATATGTTCCAATTTTTGTGACGCGATTCCAAGCCTGGATCGCGCATCACGTATTCGCAGTGGATCGCTGCGGCAAAGATACGTGATCATCTGCAGTACGAGCGACGAAAAGTGGCGTCGGAAACAGTTGCAGTACGAGCGCCGAAAATTGGCATCGATAACAATTGCAGTACAAATATCGAGTTCCAGTATAGCAAGTTCCGGAATTGTATCAAGGAAGTATCAATCTTTGTTTTGTGGAGTATAAAGTGAGCATAGTGCATAATCCTGTGAGTATACTTTGACTTTTTAAAAACTTTTCAAGTAATACTGAACCTTATTACAAGGAAGATTTTAACTTTGAAAACCGACGAAGATATTGGACTTTTTCTACTGAAGCAGTTATTGACTTGTAAATTTAAGAGAATTTTTAGTTGTAAGAATTGTGTTTATTTTAGAACTTTGAATATTTTGTGCATGTTAATAAACTCTGAATAATTTAGCTTGTGCATGTTTCGGACTTAGAATAGTTTTATAAAAAACGGGGGAACGTGGAATCTATACCCGATTTTCCCTAGATTTGTTGTAAAACACTTAGAAAAATATCTCGACTTTTGAACTTAGTTTTTTGTTGGTAAAATATTGTTCGATGAGTTTGTTCCTTCTTATGTTTACTTTTGGCAAGTGTTAAACACATTAATTTATAACTCATTTTAGCTCATATTAGAAAGATACTCTATTTATAATGGAAAAATTAATCAGTATTTTAAAAGATTTACAAAATGTCATAAAAAAGGGTTTAGTTAATTTTAAAAAGAACCCAAAGGAAAGGTTAACTTTAGAGTACATGGAGACAAAATTAGAACTGTTAGAGTCGGATTGGGCTTCATTTAAAGATGCTAAAAGTAAGTTATATGAACAATTTACCTTAGGAAGTCAAGAATCAGCTATAGTTGAAATATATGATGCTACTGAAGATATCTATGTAACTTATAAGAGTCTAATAAAGGGTTTGCTTAGGAAGGCTCAAGTAGTTTCAGAAACTACTCAACCGAAGCAATCAGGTCAACCAGGCCAGTCATGTAGTTTCATAAAGTTACCTCGAATTTCAATCCCTACATTTTCCGGCAAGTATAATGAGTGGACTACATTTCACGACTTGTTTGTTTCACTTGTCCACAAAAATAGTGCACTAGACAATGTTCAAAGGTTGCATTATCTTAAGAGCCATTTGACTGGTGAGGCCGAGCAGCTTGTTCGATACACGCCCATATCGGACGCTAATTATAATCAGTGTTGGGAACTATTAGTTAAGCGGTACAACAATAAAAAATATTTAGCCAATTGCATTTTAAACCGTATATTTGCACAAAAACGTATGCACAGTGAGTCGGCTGAGGCATTGAAAGGGATGTTGGACACTACTACTGACTGTCTTAACGCTTTGTCAAATTTAAGTATAGATGTATCCACTTGGGATATCATTATCATCCACATCATTACGTTTAAGTTAGATCCGGAAACCCGAAAACAATGGGAATTAACTAATAACAGCGAGGGTAACGACAAGTTGCCTAATTTGGATCAATTTACGACATTTATTGAAAATCGTTTTCGCGCCTTGGAATGCATTCAGCCAGCTAGAATTCATCTTCCGGTAGGTAAAGGATCACAGGTTCCGCACGCAAAGGCAATGCTAGCTACAGGCTCATCAAATACTGCACGGTGTAAGTATTGTTCTGAACGTCATAAACTTTGTTTTTGTAAAACATTTACAGATCAACCTCTTGAGTTCAGACGTGACTTCGTTGCAAAAAATAAAATTTGCTTTAATTGTTTAGGTAGCAACCACACAGTGTACGCCTGCAAAAAGCTCACGAATTGTAAAGTATGCCAGAAGCGTCATCACAGTCTTTTGCACCCTAGTGAGGAACTACCCCATAAAGTGGAAGCTACTTCCTCAACATCCACGGCAGTCGGCCGTACTAGTCCTTCGACTAATACGGGTCAGATTGTGTCGTGTTTGTCAACAGGCAGAGTGTCCAAACCCAGGCAGGTTTTATTAGCAACAGCTCTAATGAAAGCCGAGTCTAGGACTGGAGGTTGTCAAATAGTTCGAGCGCTACTAGACCAAGGCTCTCAGGCATGCTTCATCACAGAGTCTACAGTTCAATTGCTTAAGTTGAAAAGAATTCCTATACGTGGAATCGTTACAGGGTTAGGTGCAGATAAAGCAACACCAGTTAAATATATGGTAGACTTGACTGTACATTCTCGAGACGATGCAGACTTTGAACTCCCTGTGAAGGCGTATGTCCTGCCAAAAATAACCTCGTACTTACCTGAACGTAACGTGACTGAGATTTGTTTTGATTGGATTAAGGTCGGTAATTTACAGTTGGCGGATCCAAACTTCAATGTGCCTAATAAGGTAGATATTTTGTTGGGAGCAGACGTATATAGCTGCATCATTAAGGAAGGGATAGTGAAGAGTCCTTCAGGCACTCTGGTTGCCCAAAATACTGCCTTGGGCTGGGTCCTATCAGGTGTGGTCGACACCACAAGAGGGTCTACTCACCAGGACCAGAATTACTATAGACTTAAGGTATCAGTAATGCATGCACATGTAGAGGAAGAAGATACTTTAAAGAAATTTTGGGAAATAGAAGAAAGTATACATACACAGAAGATATTGACACCAGAAGAGATTAAATGCGAAGAATTCTACAACAGATCAACCAAAAGAGATACAGATGGTCGGTACATTGTTCAATTGCCATTCCGATCTGAACCTCCTCAGGGAGCGCCGGGCAATTCTCGCGCTATAGCTGAAAGGAGATTTATATCATTAGAAAAACGATTAGACAAGAATCCAGAATTAAAAGAAAAATATACAGAAATAATAAAAGAATATATAGAATTAGGACACATGAGAGAGGTAAAGAAAAGGGACAAAAATCGAGAACAAGCAGTGTACTTTCCCCACCATGCTGTGATAAGGGAGGATAAAACAACAACCAAAGTCCGAATTGTGTTCAACGCATCCGAGAAGAACAGCAGTGAAGTATCGCTCAATGATACCTTGATGATTGGGCCAACTTTACAGGCAGATCTGAGACACATAGTTCTAAAATGGAGACTTCATTGTATATCACTAGTGGCTGATATAATTAAGATGTACCGACAAGTTAGGATTGCAGAACAGGACATAATGTACCAGCGCGTCCTCTGGCGGAACAGCAGTCACGAAGAGATTCGGGATTTTGAGCTAACAACGGTAACGTTCGGAGTTGCCTCAGCTCCTTATCAAGCTATTAGGACTCTCCATCAGGTTGCATATGACGAACGTGAACAGTATCCAATAGCCGCAGAAAATGTCTTAAACTGTTTCTATGTCGACGACCTCATGGCGGGTTGTAACACTGTTGAAGAAGGCATAGAGCTGTATAAACAATTGACAACTTTATTACAGAAGGGTGGATTTACATTACAAAAATGGAGTACAAATAATGAGGAACTATTAAACAGAATTTATGTCATGGAGGAAACTAAAAAGTCAGGCGAAATTGAAAAAGATCAAATCAAAACCAATAATTTAACAAATGTAAAACAGAAAGAAAAGGAACTTAAGCTAGACAGTACAATAAAGATTCTAGGACTTTCCTGGAATCGTAATGAAGATACTTTCCAATATTCTGTGACTCTCCCAGCAACTTCAACTGAATATGCAACTAAACGGTCAATAATATCGGATATAGCCCGCCTTTTTGACCCCTTAGGCTGGCTAGCACCTTCTGTAGTCCTAGCGAAGATCTTTATACAGAAGTTATGGCTGGCTGGCGTTGATTGGGATGATGAATTGTCTGCTGAGCTTATCAGAGAGTGGAGCGCATATCGCAAGGAGTTAAGCTTACTCACCTCCATTCGGATTCCTCGTTGGCTGGGTACCAGTTCAAACGAAGAGTTAGAGCTGCACGGTTTCTGCGATGCCTCCAAGGCCGCTTATTCTGCTGTAGTCTACCTACGTAAAACTGATTCTGAAGGCACGATACATGTATCGCTATTGGTTGCTAAAACCAGAGTCGCTCCTATCAAACAGGTCAGTATACCTCGCCTGGAGTTATGCGGAGCTGTATTACTGTCAAGGCTTCTAGCTGAAACGTCAAAGGTCTTGAACGTGAAGGACGATAAAATCGCAGCATGGACAGATTCTACTGTCGTGCTGGCTTGGCTGGACAGTCACCCAAGCCGATGGAAGACGTTTGTGGCGAATCGGACAGCTGAGATATTAACCACAATGAAGCCTTCTCAGTGGTTTCATATTTCGACAGGCAGTAACCCGGCTGACTGTGCTTCCAGGGGTTTATTGCCTAGTTTATTATTGAGCAATACTCTCTGGTTCTCTGGGCCAGAATTACTAAAACAAAAACACGTAGAATATAAACGTTTAATCGATTTAGGTACACATTTAGAACAATCCGTAAGAACTCATGTAGCAACTACTTCAGAAACATCAACTTTTGAAAGATTTTCTAGTTTGCAAAAATTGATAAGGGTGATTGCATATTGTCGCCGCTTTATAACAAAAAAGAAAGGCTATCTACAGAAAGACGAACTACAAGAAGCACTAAATATTTGTATAAAAATTACTCAAAAATCAGCATTTTCAGACGAGTACACCCAACTAATGGGTAAAGGATTCATAACCTCAAATACGAGCAAATTAAAATCCCTTTGTCCATTTCTTGACAATAAAGGCATAATGAGAGTACGTGGAAGGCTGGAAAAATCCCAAATGAGTGATCAATCTAAACATCCGATAATTTTACCTCATGCTAGTCATTTCACGAATATTGTTTTAGCAGAAGGCCATCTCAAAACTATGCATGGAGGCCCACAGTTGATGACAAATTACTTGAGATCGGCTTACTGGATTTTAGGGGTTCGAAGATTAGTGCAGAAATGCGTTCGCGAGTGCGTGACATGCGCTAAGCAAAGGGCTCTTACGAGAAACCAGTTTATGGGGTCGCTACCATCAGTACGCTGTACTCCCGCCAGACCATTTTTACACAGTGGCGTGGATTACGCCGGTCCTATAGACATTAGGACAACGAAAGGTCGAGGCCACCGCTCTTACAAAGGATACATTTGTTTGTTCGTTTGTATGGTCACCCGTGCTCTCCATTTAGAGGTGGTGAGTGATATGAGTACCCAGGCTTTCTTAGCGGCATTTAGAAGGTTTGTGTCGAGACGCGGTCACTGTGCTAAAATATATAGCGACAACGGCTCGACATTTGTGGGTGCTTCTCGAGAATTACAACAGCTGACCTCAATTCAGACCTCAATAGCAGAGCAGTTAGAGTCTCAGGGTACCGAATGGCACTTTATCCCCCCCCATAGCCCAAATTTTGGTGGTATATGGGAGGCTGGAGTGAAATCCACCAAAGGTCATTTAAAACGCGTCATAGGTAACGCTACATTAACGTTTGAAGAGATGAGCACCTTGTTATCACAAATTGAGGCCTGTCTAAACTCACGACCTATGAGTGTCATTAACGGAACAGATCCCAATGAACCACTTCCCTTAACACCAGGACATTTCCTGATAGGGGAACCTATAGTGAACGTGCCAGACACTGACTATGTTGATACAAACATAAGTCACTTGTCACGTTGGCAGTTGATCCAAAAAATGGTGCAGACGTTTTGGAAACGTTGGTCGCAGGAGTACTTGTCTAACCTTGTTAATCGCTACAAATGGTCTTTCCAAGTGCCAGAGCCAAAAATTGGTGATGTGGTACTCATAAAGGAAGACGATTTGCCGCCGTCTCGCTGGTTATTAGGGCGTATACTTCAAAAGCATCCTGGGGATGATAGTGTTACCCGAGTGGTTACAGTTCGTACCAAATCCTCTGTCATCAAGCGTCCAACATCTAAATTATGTATACTGCCAGTCGTAGATTAATTTGTAATTTAGATTTTTATTTTTAGAAGAAAAATAGTGTATTTATTAGTTAAAGATTTCTATACAACCATTAAGATATTATACATAATTATAGTTTTAAGTTATATTTAGACTAAGCCATTGTTTACCATCCAAAATATTTATACAAACTAGAATAGAGAGCATTAATTAAGATAAGCCAAAAAGGATAGATCAATGTAAACACATAATCATAAGCTGTAGAATTTAGAAGGACATTCCCTCACTTAATGTCCTTGGTGGGCGGTATGTTGAACCGTAACAGAACTCAACCTTAAGTATGTATTACACTTAGTATAAGAATTTATTTTGTATAAGTTGCAATGAGACTCGATAGATGGCGCTGTATCATTATGCTGAATCGCGGTATGGTTTCATTCCTAATATATTGTAACTTTTATAATATTTATTAAATTGTTAGCTATTAGATCAGGATACAGTGGTTTAATTGAAATCCCTAGTATTCACACCCCCGGCAATAAGTAGCTCAACCTAGTTCGTAATTACCAGCTTTGGTAATTAACAAAAGGTAATTTAACTGTTCATACACTTACGTTTCTAAACACAATGTGTATTTATTTGTATGTAATACCCACTTGAGTTTAAAAAAGATCATTGTGTTTAGAAACGTAAGTGTATGTACAGTTAAATTACCTTTGACAATGCTATAAAAGCGAAAACGGTCAGGTTATATGTAGGTATTAATAATAAAAATTGGAATAAAGTACAATACAAGTGATTAAGGGGCGGTTATAGCGCACAAGTAGGCATTTGGCGCTCCCCTCGCCCCGGGCGCGAGACACACCGCGCGCCGGCAGCGGCAGTCAACTCTCATGCCACAGTATACAGTAGAGTAGAAAGAAACAGCATGCTAACTTTGTTTGACGTAGTAAATGCATCTAACTTTATTAAGTGTAGTGATTTATTCGAGTTTCCTAAATAAATGAGTTAATTATATTTATTATACTATTATTTTTAAGCTAAAGAGTTTGTTTGTTTGTTTAGTTGTTTGAACTCTAGAGTCTAAGAGACTGCTAGTTGAATTTCAAAAGTTTCTTAACAGAATGTCCATTTTTGAAAAATACCAAAATATATAACATCACGCTAAGGCGAATAAGAGCTGAGCAGCAACGAAACATTTTTCGAAAACTAGGATATTTCATTTCTTTTGAGAGTTTCCGTTGCGTAAGTTTGCTAGATGGTTACAGTTGCGTAAAAAATGTAAATTACATTATAACTGGTCATAAAAAATTCTAAAGTTTTCTAAAGTTGGTATGCTAAGTATGAATCACGTGATCATTTTGCAATCCAAAATGGCCGCCGCGGTGTAATCACAAAATTTCATGATGGGTATCATTTAAAGGGTTTTTTGGTATGCTGAGTACCAATCACGTAATAATTTTGCAATCCAACATGGGCGCCGCGCCGTAATTACAAAATTTCATGATGGGTATAGTTTATGGGGTTTTTTGGTATGCTGAGTACGAATTACGTGATAATTCTGCAATCCAATATGGCCGCCGCGCCGTAATCACAAAATTTCATGATGGGTATCGTTTAAGAGGTTTTTTGGTATGCTGAGTACGAATCACGTACTAATTTTGCAATCCAATATGGGCGCCGCGCCGTAATCACAAAATTTCATGATGGGTATCGTTTAAGGGGTTTCTTGGTATGCTGAGTATGAATCACGTGATAATTTTGCAATCCAAAATGGCCGCCACGGTGTAATCACAAAATTTCATGATGTGTATCGTTTATAGGGTTTTTTGGTATGCTGAGTACGAATCACGTACTAATTTTGCAATCCAATATGGCCATCGCGCCTTAATCGCAAAAATCCATGATGGTTATCGTTTAAGGGGTTTTTTGGTATGCTGAGTACGAATCACATGATAATTTTGCAATCCAAAATGGCCACCGCGCCGTAATCACATAATTTCGTGATGGATATCGTTTAATGGGTTTTTTCGAATGCTGAGTACGAATAACATGATAATTTTGGAATTCAATTTGGCCGCCTAAGCTATTAACAGTAGTAAACTAAAAAGATTTGCTTATTAAGTTCAGGCCTAGCAATGCGAAAATACTATGACAAAAGGTTTTTATTGTAAAATTAAGGCCAATTACATTAAATTGCTACCTAGCATACGAAAGAATCCCTTAATCGATACCCATCATGAAATTTTGTGATTACGGCGCGGTGGCCATATTGGATTGCAAAATTATCACATGATTCGTACTCAGCATTCCAAAAACCCCTTAAACGATATCCATCATAGAATTTTGTGATAACGGCACGGCGGCCATATTGGATTGCAAAATTATCACGTGATTCGTACCCAGCATACTAAAAAACCCCTTAAACGATACCCATCATGAAATTTTGTGATTACGGCGCGGCGGCCATATTGGATTGCAAAATTATCACGTGATTCGTACTCAGCATAGCAAAAAACCCCTTAAACGATACCCATCATGAATATTTGTGATTACGTAGCGGCGGCCATCTTGTATTGCAAAATTAGTACGTGATTCGTACTCAGCATACGAAAAAACCCCTTAAACGATACCCATCATGAAATTTTGTGATTACGGCGCGGCGGCCATATTGGATTGTAAAATTATCACGTGATTCGTACTCAGCATAGCAAAAAACCCCTTAAACGATACCCATCATGAATATTTGTGATTACGTAGCGGCGGCCATCTTGTATTGCAAAATTAGTACGTGATTCGTACTCAGCATACCAAAAAACCCCTTAAACGATACCCATCATGAAATTTTTTGATTACGGCGCGGCGGCCATATTGGATTGTAAAATTATCACGTGATTCGTACTCAGCATACGAAAAAACCCCTTAAACGATACCCATCATGAAATTTTGTGATTACGGCGCGGCGGCCATATTGGATTGTAAAATTATCACGAGATTCGTACTCAGCATACGAAAAAACCCCTTAAACGATACCCATCATGAAATTTTGTTATTACGGCGTGGCGGCCATTTTGAATTGCAAAATTATCACGTGATTCGTACTCAGCATAGCAAAAAACCCCTTAAACGATACCCATCATGAAATTTTGTGATTACGGCGCGGCGGCCATCTTGTATTGCAAAATTAGTACGCGATTCGTACTCAGCATACCAAAAAACCCCTTAAACTATACCCATCATGAAATTTTGTGATTACGGCGCGGCGGCTATATTCGATTGCAAAATTATCACGTTATTCGTACTCAGCATACCAAAAAACCCCTTAAACGATACCCATCATGAAATTTTGTGATTACGGCGTGGCCGCCATGTTGGATTGCGAAATTATCATGTAATTCGTAGACATTTTAATGCATTAGGTAGCTGGTTACCATGTCGTGAAAACACTTAAAAAGTAAAAGATCACCACATTTTTACCATGAGTCGCATTTGTAACGGTTAATCTAATTACATTTTGCCCATTACTGATATTCTTATACTGTGGCGCGATTTCAACGTAATTTGGCATAATAATTACGAAATAGTTGCGAAAAAAACTGACACAGGTCCTGCCTCCACAAGCGCCAGGGCGAGACTGATCGGCCGTCAGCGGCGCAATTCTATTGCGTTTGGTAGATATTCGTACATGATAACTATGTAAGTAGTTGTTTATAGAAAAACGCTCGGAAAATGTGTATAAAACCTTAATACCTTTAATTGAGTGCAAAAAAAATATATAAAATATTAATAGTTTAGCCACAGTTTTGAAAAAACTTTTCTGAGAGAGTCAACTTTGGGATTTTTTTCTATCTAGTGAAATTTATTGGATCGTGTAACGGGCTCGGAATATGTTTAGCTTATATCCTTAACTATTATATATATATTTATCAGAATTATAAACCCTTTACTTTTTGAGTAGGATTGTTTCAAAAAACTCAAAATCTGACCCACGCGGCCTTAAGCAAAAAGTGCATAATGTGGCACGTTAATTCGTTGGTCTCGGAGGCCTTTATGAGCGGCTTGAAAATTTCAACAGCGGGCAGTCGCAACCTGCCCCTGTCCATATCAACACAGCATACGGTTCAGCACCATTACGTGGGACAAAATGTAAAAGATTAAATGTGGGCATATAATATGCCTCTGCCTACCCCTTCGGAAATAAAAGGCGTGGTCATTGTATGTATATTTGTAATAACGATTCCATAAGCTTGAGATGAAAGTGTATTCTAATTATTATTTTTATACTTACTTTTAAGGGTATTGGTAGAAAGTGCTAGAAAAATCTGCCCGCTGTATTCATTTCAATGTGCCGATGGAGCTTGTGTGGATCCTGGATCTGATTGTAACGGGGTAAGCAAATCTATATGTTAACTTCTTGTGATAAGTTGATTAGTTGTATGTTTTATCTCTTCCTAGTGTTCCGTACCCCAAAAGAAACCACGGAACCCAAATAAAATCACTTTGTTATTCGTCCCTTCGTCTGTCAAGACCTCTAGCTCCCGAAGTTCTATACCTACTAATATTATAAAGAGGATAGATTTAATTGATTGTTTGCATCGAATAGACTCCGAAACTACTGCACCGATTTGAAAAAGTCTTTCACTGATGGGATAGCTAGGCTATCCCCAGATAACATAGGCTATTTTACTATCGAATTCCCACGGGAACGGGAACTACGCAGGTGAAACAACATGACGGCTGCTAGTGTATATTAATTATTTTGTGTTTACAGATTCCAGATTGTGCAGATGGCTCTGATGAATCAGACGAACTGTGTCGAGCAGGAAGTACCTCTATAACGATGTAAGATTGTAATTTTTTATTATTTTATTTTAAGGGGCCCGTCCGTAAAAAATCTCAATTCATTAAATGACATTAAAATGGAACCTTAAATTCTTAATAGATGATTATGAAAACTCACTCACTTGTACTATTCCACAACTTTTATTTTAATTTTACTAATACCTAACCGGTTAACTAATGTCAAAAGTTAGTGTAAACACCTTTGAGAATGCTATAATAGCGAAACCGGTTAGGTATTATTAAAATTAAAATAAAAGTTGTGGAATAGTACAAGTGAGTGAGTTTTCATAATGTATAACAAGTTCCATCAAGTGCCAACAATCAAAAGTATAAAGGACTTAATAGATGAGACTTCCCATAAAATGAGGATGTAAGGACAAGAAACAAATATGAAGCGCTCGTGGCCCGCGGACTCAGTGTTCTGTAAACGATCACTGCAGTAAGCAACATTTACTATGGCCGGATATGGATGGGTGACCTCCACGTGGACCACTTTGTGACATTTATTTACGAGCGTTTCCGTGCTTCGGAAGGCACGATAAGCCGTTGTTCCCGGTTGTCAGTAAAATGTCAGTCGTTAAGCCAAGTTGAAGGCCTTACGGGCCGGGCGGCTTGAAAAATTTCAACTGTGGGTCGTCACAACCTGCGCCCGGGTCGGCAGCGCGTGTGTAACGCCTCTGGTGTTGCAAATGTCTATAGGCTACGGTTACCAACCTTCCGGTGGGCCGTAAGCTTGACTGCCACCTAAGTAGTATAAAAAAAAAAAAATTGAGACTGGCGTATCGCCATTTCTTTACTGATTTCATTTGTATCTATTTTCCTAAAAATTCCAACGGCAGGCAGTCACAATCTGCGCCTGTCCATCTCAAATCTCAACACGGCAATACGGCTCACCACCTATTACGTGAAACAAATTCTAAAAATAAATCATTGCGTATACTGTGCCTCTGCCTTCCCCTTTGGTGATAAAGACGTGACCATATGTATGTATGTATGTACCTACATAATGTGAAATCTTTCCCAGCTGTATCTTTTCTTACAGGCCTATTATAAATAGTGATGTGTCCGTGGCCCTCCCTACGCGTAACATACAGCCCCAAGTAGCGCCGTTCTCTCAAACAGAAGCAGACGAGGCAGTACCCCACACTAACGAAACAGCTCTTAGTCTTCAATATACGCCGTTTTTTACCCGACTACGCGATCACCTTGAAAAGGTACCTAATGTAATGTGTTATCTTTCTGTAGGTATTTAAGTAAATTTTGACGGTACCTTCAAAATTTACTACCTACTACACGCTAGTTCATAATAATAAAAACATATTAAAGGGTAATGTTAAAAACTTTATTATCAATTTCGTAAGAGAAAGTACGTAATTGAATAAATAAATTAACCGCGTGCGACGTTTGCCACGTAAGGAAAATGACACGTTGACAAAAATCTATAAATGTAGTTTTACTAACTTTAAAAAAAAAAGGAATGTTTCCTTTCAGCAAAACTTGCCGTTATCAATATTAAGGGTACTTCAAATCCAACTACCGTCTTTAAATTCCACCCTGTATACCAAGTAATGCGAACGCCTCCACAGCACGACATACTTAGATCTTTAGACTTATCTATTCTGTGGCCAACTTCGCGAGCTTTGATTATAAATTATAAAATTATATACATACACTTCGCGAGTTTCACCTCACGAAGTTGGCCACAGAATAGAATATTTTGTTTTGTTTTCTGTAATATGTCGTGTATTTGCGCAGATATTAATTTCAGTGTCGGTGTGTGCATGTGCCCATACCAACCGTAGAACTTTTTCTGGCATTTGTTTGCTAACGCGTCAAAAGTTTAAACTTCGTACTTTATAAGTAAAATATATCTTCTCTTCTATATACAGAGTGGAATTTAAAGACGGTAGTTGGAGGGCAAGTACCTTTAATATTGATAATGGCAAGTTCTACTGAAAGGAAACATTCCTTTATTTTCAAAAGTAAGTAAAACAGCATTCAAAGATTTTTGAAAAATCACCTGCTTGCGCCGGGAATCGAACCTGGGAGATGTGAAAAAAAAACATCCTGTATTTTATGATACCGACCGCAACAGTCTTTAATATGAATCAATTTCTTTTAAATAACATAGTATCTTAAAATGAAGGAAGTTCAAGTAAAATTTGTTTTTATTGTAATGCTTACTCTACATCTTAAGAGAAAAAAAACAGTCTAATTGAGAAACTCCTATTTTGTTTTTAAGTTGGTTGGTTAAGTGACCAGAACGAATATTCCCATTCACAGAAACTAGTACTTTTTTTTTACCAACTTAAAAAAAAGGAGAAGAATCTCAATAACACTGTTTTTTTTCCTTAAGATAGCGAGTATGCTTTACAATAAAACATATTTTATTAGGTCTTCCTTTAATTTAAGATACTATGTTGCTTAAAATAAATTGTTCCTTATTAAAAATTCTTTCGGTTCGTATCATAAAATACAGGATGTTTTTTTTTTCACATCTTCTAGGTTCGATTCCCGGCTCAAGCAGGTGATTTTTCAAAAATCTTTAAATGCAGTTCTACTTACTTTTGAAAATAAAGGAATGTTTCCTTTCAGCAAAACTTGCTATTATCAATATTAAGGGTACTTTACCTCCAACTACCGTCTTTAAATTCCATCCTGTATATAAAAATCAATGCCACATTTCGTTGTAATTTTATAACTCAAGAACGGGCTAGCCTATCCAAACCAAATGTTTAGGCTTTGTTCGGACTATTTAGTAGATGGTTTATGTGAAGTTTGCACAAAAACGGTAGAGCGGTTCTTCATTTATCACGCAAACGAAGTTGCGCGCGCGGGTCAGCTAGTTAATAATATAATTTAATGCGCATAGATTTTTTGTGAATTTGGCTGGCAGTTTTCTCTCTCAGCGAATAGGTAGATATTGCTACCCTTATTTAAAGGGGGAATGGTGCTAGTCTTTTGGGCACAATGTCACGGGGGCCTTATTAAGGTTTAGTTTAGATAGTAGATAATAATGTAAATACATTTACGTAATAATTATATTTCACTGTAATTGTTAATAGTAAATGTATTTGTGTAAATAAATTATTATTAATTTTAAAAAAATAATTTCAGTTTGGAAGTTCAGCCAACACTATCGCCAGCGACTGGAGAACCCTCACCAACACCTCTGAACTCAAGTATCAAACCTGACGAATATGGACCGTTTTACTCAGATTCAGATCCAATTCTTGTTAACTTTACTACACCTAGACCTTCCTTATTAAATACACCAGAAGACGTATTATATTTCCCAGACACCAATACATCAATACTTCTTAATACTAGCAGACCTCCGACAGACAATATGAACTCCAAACCGCTAGTGCCACCATTAGAATTGGACAAAGAATGTGGTATAGAACCATCGTCCAACAGCCATAATATGAAAGATATTCCCTGGCTGGCAGCAATCTATATAGAGCTCCAATTTGTATGTGGGGGTACTCTTATATCCGATAGCCACGTCATTACCGTGGCGAGTATTGTCCGAACTACTTCTTTATGGAGATTTCTTGTGAAATTAGGACGTCATCCCAAACCCAATATGGATGAAGAAATATCTAATGAATTTGCTATCACTAGGAAGGTGATTTCCTTATCAACAGTGAAGTCATATTATAAAACTGCCTATGTTATCACAGACGATGTTTCTATACTGGAGCTTGACAAGAAAGTAGAATTTAATATGTACATAAGACCAGTTTGCCTGTGGAAAGGAAATACAGAAGTTTCAGACATTGTCGGAGAGTTTGCACTATTTGCGGGTTGGGGGAGTAACAAATTCAACGATAGTAAGGTTTTAGAACCACATGTATTAGATTTTTCAATAGTTAGCGCAGAGGAATGTCGACAACGTAATCTGCTCACCGAAGAACTAGAATCTAATAAAACTGTGTGTACAGAAAACATGTATGGCTATAAGCCCTGTAAAGGAGATACTGGTGGCGGCTTGTACTTATTAGACCGTGGCAGATGGAGACTTCGTGGCATGTACCCCGCTTCAATCACTTCCCCGTTTCAGTCACAAGGCTGCGATGTTAACAAATATTCAGTGTTTATTGACTTAGTACACTTCTGGCAATGGAGTGTAAGCATTTTGTCAAAAAAAATAATAGTAAATATAAGATAGAATAGAGAGATAATAATATAAGAAATAATTCATCTTTAAGTTTCAACAGTACACTAGTTTGATGAATAATGATTAAAAAAAATTATGCAATATAAACCTGACTGTTTTAACATTATGTCCCTTTTAGTTTGAACTACTGGGCAGCTCGATACAGGTGTGCTGAAGAGAGTTCAACAATTTGATACTCTTTATGAAGTCTATCTCTCGTGTTCCATAGTGTATCTTGCGTTATACTTGGTCTCTTTGGAACTTCATATTTAGCATTCTGAACTAAGCATTGATAGATCAGTCAAATACATAGATAATATTTTTCTAATTAGTATCTTTTCTTTTATATTAAGCTCGCCAAATTGCCGTCGCCAGCCTGATGGAAAGCCGTGGCGCATCTAGCGATTAGGGGCCACTCTCACAGTCCGTAAGACTTCTGACAGTGGTCCTCAAGTTGGCGGCCCAGTGATTTGCCTCTTCACGCTCCTCTTGAAGAACCCGGGATCGTAAGATGAGGGAAACACATGTGCGGGCAGGTCATTCCAGGTTTTTATCGAACGATCTTATGAAACGCTTAGTTCTGGCGAAGATTCTCTCCACTATGTATGAGTGACATCTCTGCCCGGCACGCGTTGTTCGGGATCGGAAAGGAGAGGGTAGGAGGAGGTTGAAGAGCTCTTCAGAACATTCGCTGTGATGCGGTGATACATTCTACTTATTGGTCACACGCATATTCAAGCCAGGTACGAACATAGCGTATTTTTAGTGTTGATGACAGAATTAAAAACGAATCATTTGTAATGGAGTTTTCGCCTTGTGGTTTGGCTCAATCTGCTATTTGCAATGACCGACCAGCTCAAATAGCCTCGTGAAGGCCAGTGCTGGATTAATGCCCGCCTTCCACTGCGAGCGAGTCGGACCCATTACGGACTCCGCTATACTCGTAACGATGAATTTCGATACAATGACATGTCATGTCCGCTGTGGTGGAAGGACATGTATGAAAATCGTCGTTACGAGTATAGCGGAGTCCGTAATGGGTCCGACTCGCTCGCAGTGGAAGGCGGGCATTAGGTCTCTGTAAACATTCACTGTCTTTCACACTTTGCTGGGGGAAATCGTATTCATTACACCACTATTTATTTTTTTATTTATTTATAATAGCGCTAAGGCATGAACACTGGACTTTATGACTAATGGGTTCCGGAAACGATCAATACGACTTGGCAAGTCAGCTAAAATGTGAATGAAAGTAGCTTCAAGTGTGTGTGCTTTGTTTGCACGTGTGTGTGCATCGGCGTTGTACGAGTAGGTACTCATGAAGAGACTTGTCAAGTCGCATTGATCTTCTCCGGAGCCCATAAAACATAAGAAATAACGATGTACCGTAAAGAAAATTGTAGGTAAATACGAACCACTTTATTATTGCAATGTAGATTTTTAATTAAGAAATAAAATTATTAATATATTAATAAATATTCACGGACATTTCACACAACGCTATCTGATCCCAAAGTAAGCTAGGAATAACCTGCTTGTGTTATGGGTATCAGACCACGGATATTAATACTTATATACTTTTAAATACATACATATTATACATAGAAACACCCAGACTCTTGAGACAAACATTTATGGGTCACACAAATATATGTCTCCGGTGGGAATCGAACCCACGACTTCCAGCGCCGCAGGCTAGGCGGTATCACTACCGACTGCGCCATAGAGGCAGTCATTATACTGTGGCGAGCAGCAACAGATAGATTTATTCTAGACAATCTAGACGTCAACATAGTCGGGGGCCTGAGGACGGTGGGAGTGCTGCTCACCGTCCTTGGGGCCGTCCATTAATCGCGTGAGGTTTTTTTGGGCATTTTTGGACCCCCCCCTCCCCTTGGTGATATTTGGTGAGGTTTCAGATTACCCCTCCCCCCCTAGGCCGAATCACGTGTATTTTTAGTAACTACAAAGTTTTTTTTTTATTTTATACATGAAAGTCTCTATTGTTTTTATCTATCCAAACTTCTAGCTAATCCGCGCAACTTCGTTTGCGTCACATAATAGAGACAGATATGGTATTAATATTTTAATATATTTCCCGTTGCATTTACTCCCGTCGTGTTCCTATATAACTATCCCGTCGTGTTTCCAAAAGACGCCAGACCGATAGCGTTAACCAACACAATATCAAAAATTTTCTTCTCATGGCTTCAATTTAAAATTACTGATTTTATGATCAGCAATAAGTATTTTAGACCAAATCACCAGAAAGGGTTTCTGCCCGGAATTTCAGGATGTCTGGAACATAATTCTCTGCTGGCGGAAAGTCTAAAAGATTAAATGAAAGGCAATCAACAGTTTGTTGGATAGATTTGGAAAACGCCTTTGGCTCAGTACAACATGAACTTATGTTGTTTGCATTAAAATGGTATAACTTTCCGTCAATAATCTGTGAAATAATAGCTTCTTATTATAACCAATTAAAATTTGTAATCAATACAAAAGAAGGACATACGCAACCCTTAAAGTATAGAGTAGGTTTTGTTCCAGGGTTGCTGTTTATCACCAATAGTTTTCAATATAGTAATAAATATTTTAATAGACAGTATTATTACTCATGAGAAGAAGTGGGGATATCGGTTTAAATTAAATCTATACTAATATTATAAAGCTGAAGAGTTTGTTTGTTTGTTTGTTTGTTTGTATGGTTGAACGCTAGGATCTCAGGAACTACTGGTTGGGCTTCGAAAATTCTTTTACACTGTGATAGTCCATTTATTGAGGATGGCTATAGGCTATATAACATCACGCTAAGACGAATAGGGGCGAAGCAGCAATCAATAATGTTTCGAAAACGGGGAATATATTATACCGTCTGAGAGCTTCCGAGGCGTACGCTGCGTAAATTGTTACAGATACGTAAAAATTGTGTATTACAATATTGTTTCTCTTAAAAAGTTCTAAAAAAGAATACGCCGCAGCATAAGTCTATCTCTTAAGGTTCGCTCACAATAACCTAATTTGTCGGTTTCTTAAGGTTCGCTCACAATATTATAAAACTGAAGAGTTTGTTAGTCCTAGGATCTCAGAAACTACTGGTTGCATTTCGAAAATTATTTTACAGTTTAATAGTCCATTTATTGAGGATGGCTAATGGCGATATAAAATCACGCTAATGCGAATAGGAGCGGAGCAGACATAAATAATGTTTCGAGAACGGGGAAAATTTCTTTCTTTTGTGTGCTTCCGCTGCGTACGTTGCGTAAATAGTTAAAGTTACGTGAAAATTTTGTATTACAAAAATGTTCCTCTTTAAAGGTTACAAAAAATGTCGTCAACAGCTTATGCCTATCTTTTAAGGTTCACTTACAATAACCCCTTTTAAAAAGTTTTGAAGTATGAGCGACGCGACTGGAGTAAACGTGGTCTGCAGTGGGAGCCAATCAACTGAACGATAAAAACCGGCCAAGTGGGACACACATGAGTTCTGTACCAAAAAAAGGACGGGTGGAATTAAATGCAACGGGAAACATTATATCACTTTACATATTACACATCTCTCTCCTTCTCACTCTCATGTGATTCAAACGAAGTTTTGCGGGTCAGCTCTAATGATTATAAGCAACGCGACGGGAGTAAATGCGAAGGGAAACATTATATCACCTTTAATATTAATACTACACCTCTCTCTTTCTCGCTCATGAGATGCAAACGAAGTTGTGCGGGTCAGCTCTAATGTAGGTATGTAAGCGACGCGACGGGACTAGGCGCGACGAGAGTAAATGCGACGGGAAACACTATATTACTCAAAATATTAATACCATACCTCTCTCTTTCTTACTCTCATGTGCCGCAAACGAAGTTGCGCGGGTCAGCTAGTGGAAGATAAATAAGAAAAAATATAATATAATAGGGGATTAATTAACGCAATAGAACCCAAAACAATGATTTTTAGAACTTTTATCTGTTTGTCTGTATGTCTGTATATCTGTTTGTCTGTACGTTTGTGTACGCTGATCTCAATAACCGCGTTTCTTTATTGTGTTGAGGGTTACTTCACTTAACATTTAGCGTTTATTTCATGTCAATCGGTTTATAAAAAAAAAGTTATGACACTTTTAAGAATCAGATATTTTGAAAATTTTAATTGTAGGGGTTTCTTTGAATGTGAGTGTAAATCTAAACTGGCGTGTTGGCTTAATCATAAAAGAGCTTAATGATTAAGACTTTTAATACAATTTAGTCTGCGCCGAAGGCGTGGACTGAATTGTTATAAAATAGACTAAATCTTTAAGCTCTTTTATGATTAAGGAAACAGGGCAATTTTACACGCTATGTGATGAGTCTGATGAAGAAATACTTCTCCTTTCATACACCTTACGTGACGTAAACGAAGTTGCGGGGTCAGCTAGTGGTAAATATACAGAGTCCATCCTGGCGTTTGCAGACGACCTCGCAATCCTGACTCGCAGCGCAAAGCAGTGCCAAGACCTACTGCGTAAAGTGGATGAATTCTGTACATAGACAGATGGAATGAGGACAAAACCTAGCAAATGCTACTGTCTATGTCTGGGTAGGCGGGGTACTAACTTTACGTCGTATGACCCCGGGCTTGCTATAGGCGGGGAAAAAGTTTCTATTATATCGGAAACCGTACCTTTCAAATTTCTTGGCAGAAAGATAGATAACAGAGGTTTTACTCCAGCTTTGGATGACATAATTGAAAGTTTCATTGTTGACATAAAAAAGGTAGACCAACAACTAATAGGTAACGTCAAGAAAGCATGGATATACGACAACTATTTAACATCACGTCTAAACTGGCCGTTTCTTGTGTACGATATGAGCCAAAACCTTCTCAGAAAATTGGATGCGAATGTTACTAAGACGTTGAAGTCGTGGCTAGGGCTAGCTCAATCGGCCGACCCGTCAGCATGTAACACTCTGCAATACTCACCAACACATTATCCATACGTTCTAATATAATACTCTCTTTTTGTCTCGTGATAACGAGGATTTCATACATTAAGCACATTAACACAAAGATATTAATCTCGATATCTTTCTGTCGTTTTATTCCGTGTTTACATCCAGTCACAATACTACACATACACATAGGTTAGACGTCGTGAATCTGACATTGTCATTTTGACAGTAACAATGACTGATCCTGGTCAACGAAATAGTTTAGGAATAAAAAAAAGAACATAAAAAAAATAGTTTTATTTAGTGTACAATAAATCTAGATTAGAATAAATAATAGGTATATTAAATTAGTAAACAGATTTGGAACTAATGATAATTTATATATAGTTTACGAGCGGATCAATTTCGGAGTGGTCACACCAGAATTCACGTTCCGCGTAACGTAGAACATTATGTCAAATAGTGGATAAAATATTCGCTTAAGAGGATAGGATGGTTCATGTACAGGATAGTTTTAGCTTCAGTTAATGACATGGCGTTAATGCGATAAAGCCCTAATCGTGTATGGCGTATGAGAAGTGGAGGAATAAAAGTCACGAACGGAACGTGAGGGATGAGTGAAATGAAACGGACCGTAGATGTAACTGACCAAGCGGGTTTGGCTTGGTGGGAAGGGGAAGAGACGAAAAGCAAAGATGGAGGCAGTCGGCATTTTTTTCTCTCGAGCGAGAAGACCCGTAAGGTGTCTCTTCAAGAGCAATTCGTACCATCACAGGACCCGCAAAAAGGTATTTATAAGCTAGATAGACCTTGTAATAATCGCGGTCTGTGAAGTGCGTGCTGATTGCTAATGACGCGTAACTTTTGTTGTAGCGGGTCTTTGGAGTACCTACCTATTATTGCTGGGAATACCTGCCCGTCCCTTGGCGGACTCCCAACACGGAGGAATTCTTCCCCGTGAACCCATCAGCGTGGGACGCGTGATCCACAGACGGGACTGCGCGCCGCTGACGAGCCCGGCTTTGTAGCGGTAACCGGTTCTCGCACCGGCATTTTTTATTCTCTTTTTTACGCCACGTGCATTTCTTTTTCACTACTTGGCACCAAGGAGGGCCACCAGGATTCTTCTTATACATCCATACGCGAGGTTGATTACTGCATCTCGTTGGTTAGCGGTGCCTACGCGATAGTCCACCGACAGTTTAACAACGTAGTTCACCTTCAGGAGGCTGCATAACGATCCGAGAATGTAACTAGATTTATTTAGCCTTTAAATCATAGATTATCATAATGTTAACCAGAATGGATCCATCTCTAGGTCGCTAGATTAAAGTATATTTTGTTAGCCACGTCACAAGGTGATGTTTAGTTAATTGTGTCAAATGAAATAATTTCATCGCATCGGCGCAAGAGCCGGCCAGGTCAATAGATTTGATATAAGTTTATAGCAAGTAAGTAAAGTGTGTGTAGATATAAGTATTCTAACTGGAGTAATACTGGTGCATCCTGCCATATATATAGGCTAAGTAGTGCGTTTGATATACCACAAGGCCTATGGTTTTTGTATTGTAGACCATTAAACGTGGTGATAATAATATACACTGGTTTTTCTTTCACGAACTCACTGCAACAGGGGTTTACTAGCCAGACAACACGGCCCTTAACCTAAAAGGTCCACTGTATCTCCGGCTGCTGTTATCCAGGTAATCTTCTTTTACAAATCAAACTATTGTAACACGGGACTTGGGAAGTCCACACCGACACCCTTGACGCCCGTTACGTTACATGGCGCCCGAACAGGGATAATTTATATAAGGAAGTGGGTACGAGTCTTTAACCGTGACATCATTGAGCTTACGCGCGTCGAGGCAGAATCTCCATGATCCATCTTTCTTTGGGATCATGACAACCGGGTTGGACCATGGTGACCTCGACGGTTCGATGACATCGAGCCTCAACATCTCGTCCACCTCCCTATTCAATGCTGTCAACTTAGCCGGCGATAAAGGGTAATATCTTTGTTTAATAGGCTCTCCCTGTGTAATAATTTTATGTGTAACGATATGCGTTTTCCCTAAACCTTTTTTTTCTGATGAAATTGACTCAAAGTCATTCATTACTTTTTGTAGATGTTTGGCTTGTTGAGATGTTAGATCATCTCTGGGTATTAAAGCTTTCACCTCACACAACGCACTGCAAGCACTATAACTTGTGGAGTTGCCTCTGCGATTCTTATTTGTGACAACGCTACCATATTTAAAAGCAAATCGTTTAAATCATTTTGCGATGGATATTCTATCCCTCGAATTTTCTATACGGCGCATTATGCACCGCAAGCGAATACAGTCGAACGGTATAACAAAACCGCTGAAGTCTGTTTATCCATACTAGTTGAACAAGATCAACGTAATTGGTCCAAATACCTTCAGCAAATTCAGCTATCACTGAATAGCACGGTGAACCTAGCAACGGGATACACACCGTACTTCTTAGCCACCGGTCGTGAAATAGTCACTGACGGTCAATTCCATTCAATTCTTAGGGATTTACCAACATCAGCTGATGATCTGACCATAGGCGATAGAAGCGCAGCGGCATCATCGTTGTTGGAATTGGGAAAAATTTTTGACAAGGTAGTAGATGCATTAACTCAGGCGTACCAGAAAAATTCACAACATTATAACCTAAGACGACGACACTTCACAGCGAAAATAGGCGATGTGGTCTGGCGAAGGAACTTCGTACAATCTAACGCAGCGAAGTATTTCTCCGCCAAGCTGGCGCCGAAATTTGTGAAGTGCACGGTTGAAAGGAGGTTGTCAGATGTAGTGTATGAGCTACGCGAGTTATCGTCAGGATCTGTTGGTAAATTTCATGTAAAGGACATCTTGCGTGTAGATTAAATTATTTACACACCCTGTCCGATATTGTTGCTTGTCTAGTGGTATTTACTCCGAACCCAAGATTTTTTTTTGATCGTAGGGCTAGGCAAGCATTTATCGAAACTAATGTATGCAATTAATAATTGTTTTGCCGTTTGTGTTTTTACATTGTGTTCTTATTCTTACAGTTAATCTTTATATGATATGATACTTAACAACGCATGAGCAAAAAAGTTGTTTTTCTTGACAGTCAAATGATTGACCGACAGTACGATTGGCCAAAGTATGAAAAACTCTTACAGAATATAAGACTGATGAATGACAGCATGTAAATAATTATGGAATGATAGGAGCAAATAAGAAAGGGAAGGATAAGTGCATGACTGAATGATAGGTGGAAAATAAGCTTTAAATATTATTATATGTATTATTATAATTATTATTAATATGGAAAGGATGACGAATGAATGTACATAGATAAATATGAAATACTGTGTGAGGTATGGAAGAGTGAAGTACGCGTTTTGAAAGGAATACCTATCCAGCTGTGATCATTCTAAAGGGCAGTCAGAAGAATAACTATTGCTAGCAGCGTTCTGAAGTTTTATTCTTTTGTTTCTCGGTATTTTTTTAATCCTTTTTGGAGTCGGTTAAGTAACCACTTTTTCCCGGTTGCCCCGGCTGTTTCTTTCGGTAAACCTGTCGGTTTACCTCTTTTCCCGAGAAAGGGGGTATTGTAACACTCTGCAATACTCACCAACACATTATCCATACGTTCTAATATAATACTCTCTTTTTGTCTCGTGATAACGAGGATTTCATACATTAAGCACATTAACACAAAGATATTAATCTCG
Organism: Miltochrista miniata; assembly: GCA_933228765.1. Lineage (NCBI taxonomy): Eukaryota > Metazoa > Arthropoda > Insecta > Lepidoptera > Erebidae > Miltochrista > Miltochrista miniata. The sequence continues at coordinate 15,315,339 of OW121769.1, forward strand.
ATATCTTTCTGTCGTTTTATTCCGTGTTTACATCCAGTCACAATACTACACATACACATAGGTTAGACGTCGTGAATCTGACATTGTCATTTTGACAGTAACAATGACTGATCCTGGTCAACGAAATAGTTTAGGAATAAAAAAAAGAACATAAAAAAAATAGTTTTATTTAGTGTACAATAAATCTAGATTAGAATAAATAATAGGTATATTAAATTAGTAAACAGATTTGGAACTAATGATAATTTATATATAGTTTACGAGCGGATCAATTTCGGAGTGGTCACACCAGAATTCACGTTCCGCGTAACGTAGAACATTATGTCAAATAGTGGATAAAATATTCGCTTAAGAGGATAGGATGGTTCATGTACAGGATAGTTTTAGCTTCAGTTAATGACATGGCGTTAATGCGATAAAGCCCTAATCGTGTATGGCGTATGAGAAGTGGAGGAATAAAAGTCACGAACGGAACGTGAGGGATGAGTGAAATGAAACGGACCGTAGATGTAACTGACCAAGCGGGTTTGGCTTGGTGGGAAGGGGAAGAGACGAAAAGCAAAGATGGAGGCAGTCGGCATTTTTTTCTCTCGAGCGAGAAGACCCGTAAGGTGTCTCTTCAAGAGCAATTCGTACCATCACAGGACCCGCAAAAAGGTATTTATAAGCTAGATAGACCTTGTAATAATCGCGGTCTGTGAAGTGCGTGCTGATTGCTAATGACGCGTAACTTTTGTTGTAGCGGGTCTTTGGAGTACCTACCTATTATTGCTGGGAATACCTGCCCGTCCCTTGGCGGACTCCCAACACGGAGGAATTCTTCCCCGTGAACCCATCAGCGTGGGACGCGTGATCCACAGACGGGACTGCGCGCCGCTGACGAGCCCGGCTTTGTAGCGGTAACCGGTTCTCGCACCGGCATTTTTTATTCTCTTTTTTACGCCACGTGCATTTCTTTTTCACTACTTGGCACCAAGGAGGGCCACCAGGATTCTTCTTATACATCCATACGCGAGGTTGATTACTGCATCTCGTTGGTTAGCGGTGCCTACGCGATAGTCCACCGACAGTTTAACAACGTAGTTCACCTTCAGGAGGCTGCATAACGATCCGAGAATGTAACTAGATTTATTTAGCCTTTAAATCATAGATTATCATAATGTTAACCAGAATGGATCCATCTCTAGGTCGCTAGATTAAAGTATATTTTGTTAGCCACGTCACAAGGTGATGTTTAGTTAATTGTGTCAAATGAAATAATTTTATCGCATCGGCGCAAGAGCCGGCCAGGTCAATAGATTTGATATAAGTTTATAGCAAGTAAGTAAAGTGTGTGTAGATATAAGTATTCTAACTGGAGTAATACTGGTGCATCCTGCCATATATATAGGCTAAGTAGTGCGTTTGATATACCACAAGGCCTATGGTTTTTGTATTGTAGACCATTAAACGTGGTGATAATAATATACACTGGTTTTTCTTTCACGAACTCACTGCAACAGGGGTTTACTAGCCAGACAACACGGCCCTTAACCTAAAAGGTCCACTGTATCTCCGGCTGCTGTTATCCAGGTAATCTTCTTTTACAAATCAAACTATTGTAACACGGGACTTGGGAAGTCCACACCGACACCCTTGACGCCCGTTACGTTACAAGCATTATAAAGAGCCTCTAATAACTTCGGAATGACGTTTAAGAAGCCGTCGGAACTCTATAAACATCTAAGAGTTACTAAAATGCACGTCTTGGCAAAATCAAGAGACAAAATCGTTCAAACTCTTCCAAACATAAAAATATAGCAGAACTTGAGTCACGCCTCCAATTCCACAAGAAATTCATGGTGGGTTCGCAGACTGGTCGAGCGGGGTTGGGTAGTATCCGATGACAAACAGATAAAGTATAATCTTTTCTGGAGCAGGATGAGAGCGATGCCTAAGGGGTGCACGCGATGAACCTGGAGATGCAGTATGAATGGCTTACTCTGGGCGAATTTTGTATTCCCATGGCCTTGCAGTGGCGTACCTTATTGTACTCCCCGACCAAAGTAATCTGGTCAGGTGGGGGAAAGCCACAGATTAAACATGTAATGCATGTGGAGAAGCGATTGGAACTGCTAGGCACCTGCTGGTAGGTTGTAGGACGTTACTAGACCGGGGTCATTACTCACGCTAGGGTACGGTAATCGGGACACGATAGGGTATTGGAAATCATACGTGAGGCTGTCAGTTTGGCGGTAGCGAGAGCGAAAAAGGGATTAACCACAAACAAAAGAAATGACATTGCGTTTGTAAAGGAAGACTGTTCAAAGAAAGTACCTCAAAAGCCATACTCAATTTTGATGGCTGCCGCCGATTGGACTATACTCTCAGACACGTATGAAAAACATCCCGGAGGATGTATGTGCCTCGTCATCCAGACCCGACATATTCCTGTTTTCGAGGATACACAGGAGTGTGGTGCTCGTGCAGCTGACGGTGCCGTGGGAGACCAACATACCGAAGGACCACGCCATGAAGACAAATAAATACTGAAAAGCTGAAGGCTTTCAGGAAGAGAGAGAGAAATGAAAAGATTGAATTTAAAATGTAAATAATTAGTAGTTTATTAGAATTGAGCACTTGGGGGTCGTGGGTGTGGCAACTTCGGGCAGCAAGTACGGTTTCCGAAGGCCTTCGCAGGGTTCGACTTATCTTGTGGCTCCAGGATGTCGATGCAGTCCGCCAGGTAGCCGTGTCTTCCACAATTTCGGCCGGCACGGTATTCCCAACCCGCAGGGCGGATGTTCGCTCGTAGAACTCGAAGGGTGGATTTTACCAACCCGTAGGGTAGACGGTTTCTTGGACCCGTAGGGTGAATGTTCCTTCGTGGAACCTGAAGGGTGGACTTCTTGAACCCGTAGGGTGGACCCTGGAATGTTCCATATGACGGGTTAGCTGGAACCCTTTTTCCCGCCCATTGCTAAGACAGCCGACCACTGTTAAACCATTTGGGAGTCGGCTGCCTTACAATGGTTGGTTCTATCCTAAGTTTACAGAGACCTTTTTTTTCACACCCCTGTAATCTACCCTCCCATAACCGGGTCGACCAACAGCCGTTAATTTTCACTATTTTAAAATCTAGAATCATAATAATTAATTTAACTCACCCAATGATGGGGTCTTCTATTTATAGCTATTTGCTCCTTATCCTTGACAAATATTTACGAGGATATTTGCGATGATATAAACGATTATTTTTAAACTGATGTGATTCTCACAATTTCCAATTACACTGATACGTTCGTGATCTATTTTAAATATTAATCTGGCGGTCCTCCTGCATTGACGCAATGCCTTATATATCAATGAAATAGCGCCTCTAGTGGCACCGCTCGAAACTACTCAATCGTCAAGACCGTATCACTGCCTATAGCTTCCGTCGTTGCGACACTAACTCGGTAGATGGCGCTTTCATTTATTAATCTAAGTTTTCATTTTAAAACCCCTAACGTTGAACCCCTATTTGCACCCGTTGTTTCACAACGTTACATACTCCCCCTCCCCAGTGAGCGTTTGACGTACCCTAACACGTCAAATGCTGCGTTCGTCCTCGAACGCCCCTAACTTAAGACCTACTACTCGTCTATGTGTGTGTGTATGTTAGTGTGCTGTGTGAATGAGGTGATGCTGGGTGTAGTGAAGAGTCGGCCTTAACCTTAATGAAACCAACTCGCAGGATGTATTTAGGTGATTCTGAAGGATCTTATGGGACAGAAAGAGAAAAGACGTATTTGAGGCTTTGGGTTGAAGGTTCAGGTAATACGCACCGCCTGAAAGTGGGGTGTGTATAATAAGGCTTTTTACTGAAGGCTGGGATTTATACAACCGTCCCAGAGAAGAACATCCTACTAGGGCTAGTGTAACACTTCCGACTCATAGGATGGACTATCCCCCAGGGCAAGCCTCTAGCTTCCGAGTGGTAGGAGTAGCCATATGACGAAAATGAACATAACATAAAGGTGACTTACACCTAATACTGTTAGGGCAAGACAAATGCTGCCAAATAACAGTACCATATATCTGCTCGGGTAAGACTCATGCTTCCTCGTAACAGTACTAAACCTACACCATAAATCTGTTCGGGTAAGCTTCATGCTTCCTCGTAACAGTAACCTACAACATAATTCTGTTAGGGCAAGACCATGCTGCCAACTAACAGTAAACGACGAACTCTGTTAGGGATAGACTCATGCTTCCAACTAACAGAAAACTCCCAACTATACCAAGAAACAGAAAAGTGATAGAAAATAATTTACTTGCAGAATCCTCCGTGATGCTAATTAACCCCTATGTCCCCATGACGAACACGGCATGTGTTTGTCACTTTGTCATGTGTAGTTACTTGAAAGTCGTGTGTAATGTGTAGTGTCCCTATCTAATTGCTAGGCTATTTAGCCCTTTAACAAAATAACATAAAAAAACTAAGTGCTTATTTGCAATCTTAGTAGCAATAACAAAGCTAAGTGCTTGTTCGCAACTTTAGTAGAAGAATGTTGACTATGACTATTATGTCAACCCTAATAAATAACGAAGATAAACGTTCTCTGGCCATTATGCCAAATCTCCAAAAAAATATGGTACCCTTGTATGCCACCATGGCAGTGTAGAATGTATGTGCGTGCTTAAATAAATAATATGTATGTATGTACGTATGAAATCTCCCCTGTGCAAGTTTTGTTTTGCTTGCGCGTAAGCTGCTGACGTAATCGTGTTGATGTAAACGTGTTATTTATCGTTGCATCTAAGGCCAGTGTCACACTACATTCCATGCTATATAATAACCCGTCAGCTTTGGTCGGGAACCAAAACCTTTGAGTCCCTTTCTCTACTCTACGAAAGTGATTCGCCTGTAACCAGTTTGACTCCTACTTCCGCCTTTGGGAGTCACAACATGAAGTTCAAGTGTCACTATGTACACAAACAAGAAAAAAAAAAAAAAACTGCTTATGAAGTGTTTGGAATTGTGTGTGAAGATAATTGTGATGAATATGTGATGACCATCTACTACCTAATTATTATGTAAGTGTTATTGTGAAACTTCCGTATCAAAATGTACCTCGTTGTCCGATGTGAAGAAATGTGGTACATTATGTGCCACCCAAGTATTACTATTCTATTACGGTGTGCTAACACCCTTATCTTTTTCCAAAAATAATTATGAAAAACACTATTGTGTAACTGTACTGATGTACCATATGCGCTATTCGCAAACGCATTTTAATGCAGTGTGTTACGGCCTTTACCGTTATCTGCATTCGTCTTTGTAACATTGAGGAATGTGAATATTTTTCGACACACCCGCAGAATAACGAAAAAATAAATTCTACTTTTAGGGTTCGGTGAACCGAATTATAAATTGAACCTTTATAAAACTTAGTATTTGCTTTAGGAAATACTTAAGTTTGGAAATATTACCTTTTAGGGTTCCTTCACTCAATTAATAGATTGGACCCTTCTAGAAATTAATTGTCTGTCTGTCTGTCTGTGTTTAAATGTAATCTAATCCGAAACTGTAAGTAGTGAAAGTGAGGTGTATGATGATAGGTTGATGAAGTTAGCCAAATGTTTGACCGTAATCGATTAATATAATTTTTGACGCTAATAATATTTTTATTAAAATGTAACTATTTTCACGAACGTGGTAAGAGTCAATTGTATACTGACTCGTACCAACTATTTTTTTTTAAATAGTTATTTACTACTACGGAACCCTTAAATATTTCGAACTGTGTTAAAACGATTCGCATCGGATGGTTCTGGAAATAATCTGTATCGTAGTAACTAACTTTTTTATGTAGATTGTTCCTTACCACTACGGAACCCTTGAATATTTCGAATTGGTTGAAAACCGATTCGTACTTGGACGAATCTGGAAATATTCTGTATCAGACTGTTGGTGTCCGGAGTGTATTTTATTCACTTCCACCCACAGTTTATATGGAAAAAAAAAATTTCTTCTAATATCGAGCTAGTAAATCAACTTACTCGTAAACGTTATGAAAGCAACATCTGCCGTTGTTTATTTAGAACCCGAATCAAAGTTAATGGTTTACTATTGTTTTTTTGGCAAGAATGTTTTCGCTGCGTAATCTACGTTTGGAATGTTTTTTCTTACAGTTGTATTTCAGTGTATCAGAATTCGACGTAATTCGAAAAGTGAATCAATTATGAATCTTTTATAATTTACGTGAAGTGAAATTCGTAAAATCTTTGTTCTAACGTTTTACTAGCGTGAAATTTCAATAGGGATTGTTACCCAGAAGTGTGATTATCGGCTGTTGGTCTCGCTGTAAATTCACATATGGGAAATACAACAAAATAATACACAAATTGAGGCGGTTTGACGCCGTACCAAAATAAAAATTGTGGTGGTGATATCCTGTGACTACTTTTTACGATGAATATAGGCAATACAAATCACTTACTAATATTAATGTAAGCGTTTCAAATGTGAAGTTTTACTTCAGACTTTAATAAAGTAATATTTAAAATTGGAACAAAACAAAAAACTTTTACTTGAAATTTACTTAAAATTTTTCCACCATAAAATTAATATCTGAGGGTGTGAAAAATAAATTGGGGACCGTTAAAATTTGGAAAAATTACAATTTATGTTGAGAAAAAATTCAATTTTGCCTTGTTCTTGTTTATGCCGAAATCTGTCTAAAATCACTAAAAAAACACACAACATAAGCCGGAAAGAACAAGTTGGCAGCAGAGGTCAGGAGAGCCAAATTCCTGGGTAGTTATGATAATTTGGAGGGAAACTACCCCGCTAACAGGCACTCTTAAGACTATTTTACACAAGTTGAATATCTTATAATTATGACCTCCCGACTCCCGTCGGAAATCGCTTTCTCGCTACCCGAAACCACGATATGGGCGCCACTGAAAAGCTGAAGGCTTTCAGGAAGAGAGAGAGAAATGAAAAGATTGAATTTAAAATGTAAATAATTAGTAGTTTATTAGAATTGAGCACTTGGGGGTCGTGGGTGTGGCAACTTCGGGCAGCAAGTACGGTTTCCGAAGGCCTTCGCAGGGTTCGACTTATCTTGTGGCTCCAGGATGTCGATGCAGTCCGCCAGGTAGCCGTGTCTTCCACAATTTCGGCCGGCACGGTATTCCCAACCCGCAGGGCGGATGTTCGCTCGTAGAACTCGAAGGGTGGATTTTACCAACCCGTAGGGTAGACGGTTTCTTGGACCCGTAGGGTGAATGTTCCTTCGTGGAACCTGAAGGGTGGACTTCTTGAACCCGTAGGGTGGACCCTGGAATGTTCCATATGACGGGTTAGCTGGAACCCTTTTTCCCGCCCATTGCTAAGACAGCCGACCACTGTTAAACCATTTGGGAGTCGGCTGCCTTACAATGGTTGGTTCTATCCTAAGTTTACAGAGACCTTTTTTTTCACACCCCTGTAATCTACCCTCCCATAACCGGGTCGACCAACAGCCGTTAATTTTCACTATTTTAAAATCTAGAATCATAATAATTAATTTAACTCACCCAATGATGGGGTCTTCTATTTATAGCTATTTGCTCCTTATCCTTGACAAATATTTACGAGGATATTTGCGATGATATAAACGATTATTTTTAAACTGATGTGATTCTCACAATTTCCAATTACACTGATACGTTCGTGATCTATTTTAAATATTAATCTGGCGGTCCTCCTGCATTGACGCAATGCCTTATATATCAATGAAATAGCGCCTCTAGTGGCACCGCTCGAAACTACTCAATCGTCAAGACCGTATCACTGCCTATAGCTTCCGTCGTTGCGACACTAACTCGGTAGATGGCGCTTTCATTTATTAATCTAAGTTTTCATTTTAAAACCCCTAACGTTGAACCCCTATTTGCACCCGTTGTTTCACAACGTTACAATACTTTGACTTGACCAATGAGTTAACCAAAAATGGCTATGTGGTTAAACTCAATGCCGTAGAAGTAGGAGCAAGGGGAATTCCAGCTAAATCCCTGTATAATTTATTTAAAGACCTTGGATTGCCAAGAGCTTCAGTAAGCTCTTTACTAAAACGCGTATCCAAAGCGGCATTGATAGGATCTTACCAAATCTGGTTGGGCAGGGGGAGGGGGGAACATTGTTGACGGTGGAAGGTGATCGTTTATGCGCATAGTAAGGTGGCCACCCTAAACCTACTCGAATGAGTCGCAAGTCCCAGACGCCGTCGGGGTGTTCCCCCCTTTGCCACGCTATGGACCCGGCGCCCGCACGGAGAATCCTTGGAATGCTAAGAATACGGTCTCTTCATTATTTTGGAGCTAATAAAGAAGGGGTCTTAAAATGTTACATTGGTTTGATCGCAGTTGGCTAAATAGAAGCTAAGTTATGAACAAAAGTGCAATAATCAAGGTTAAATTTCCATACGATCATTATGCTTATGGTCACGACTATCGATATCCACGTGGACTGAGCTGCGTTTTTTTTTTTGTTACGGGGGATCACGGTTTAGCACCATCATCCTAGCTGCGGGGGCAGCACCTACCCACTAAACCCCGCGGTGTCCCTCCTCATCCTACAGCCGGCATTGATATCCAAAGATTATTCACATCGGCTATAACTTATCATAAAGCTATAGTAACTTCCATTACATACGATACTGAAGCTAAAATAGTTTTTTTATGTCTTTCTGTATCACGCCAATACTATGGATAGTACCTTTCTAAATAATACTGACATATTTAATTTGAGATTATTATTGATTGGATTGATGCCGATATTCTGCGCGGTTCCTTTGGGAGACACGATGAAAACAAAATGATTTTTGTGTTGTATGATCAACGCAAAGGTATTCCGATTACAATACTTCTGATGTAAGAAAGGAATTAAGTGCTTTATGAATTATTCCATAAAAGATTTAATATTGTAGGTTTTCTTGTTCAGAAATCTCAAATTCAGGGTTGTAAAGTTGCTGATCGAAATAAATACACGTGATCTCACACTACACCCCCCACCCCCCCTGATGATGTTTCGGGATTTTTGTCTGACCCCGTCCCCCCGCTTTCGAGCCTCACGTGATTAATGGACGACCCCCTTGCAGAGGCAGGCCCAAGAAGACAGCGTGACGTCATAGTTTCACGCACGCCACACACCCCAAGAAGCGGGTTAACGTCCGAACAACCCTCAAAAGATAGATAGGTAGATAGATAGATAAAATAGATAGATAGATAGATAATAGATAGATAGATTATAGTTTATTTGTCAGATCTATCTATCTATCTATTATCTATCTATCTATCTATCTATAAAGACGGGGGATAGCACCCAAACACTCTAAGTGAGGCCGCAGTGGCGGTCAAGGTCTGTTGGGACTCTTTGGGATATCCTTCCGAGGGCTTACCCGGGGCTCCCAACCCGTAGGTACTGCTCGTTCGCTCTAACTTTGCCGCTCGGCTCCATACTAAAGTCGAATTTTTAATTAGATGAAGTAAATTAACAGCAACTAATGTCGCTTCTTCATACAATGTTGCTTATTTTCTACGACGAAGTGACATTAGCTACTGTCAATTTACTTCGTCTAATTAAAAATTCGGGTAAACGCTTCTACGCCAGCGGCAAAGTTAGAGCGAACGGGTAGTAGGGGTGTTGGTTCAGTTGGTAAGAGTCCGGCATAACATCCATGACGGATTTACCACACGTTAAAAAGATTTCTATGATTAATCTGTCTGTTGTTGGTCGCTCGCTGGCACTCATTAAGTTATGCTTTAGTCCGTCCAACCGCTTATTTTAATTTTGACAGCTCGATTACCAATTATGTAATACTAGCTGATGCCCGCAGCTTCGCCTGCGTGAAATTTTCTCTTTTTCGCGTCTCTTGGGAACTTATTTCAGGGATAGAAAAATTTGTTATTCCCGACTATTATCTATCTTTGTAGGTAGGTACCAAACTTCAGCCCGATCCCTTCAACCGTATCAGAGTGAAAGCAGTAACAAACATTCGCACTCACAAACTTTCCCGTTTGTAATATTAAAAAGATAGATTTTTGATTAACAAATTTAAAATTCATATCACTTTGAGCTAAGTAAATTTATTGATTAAGTACATCCTGTCTTCGGTAATTTGCTAGAGAGACACGCCACAAAACTTCTCCTAAGTCATCGACATCGTAAATTCGCTCTTCTTCAGGTAATTCCAGTTATATTTCAAGCATTCACATTATGGCAAACCGTACCTACTGCTGTAGACTGTGTCCTCTTAATGCTAATACAGATCGTCCTACTGTGACCAGTCCCACGGCGGCAACGTGAACTACGCGGGTGAAACCGCGTGATGTCTTTGTTTTCAATGAAATGCTAGAAAGCCTTTGCAGTCGTCGTATGAAGTCACCATACTTATAAGTATTTTTACTCAAGAACTTAGTGAGTCTGTAATCTGAAAGATTGTAGCCAGCATTATAGAATACAGCTTACGCTTTTTGAATTACCAGTCCCTTATCCCTTATGGCCATACGGCAGTGTTTGTCGTACAAAATTGAGTTATGATGGTAACACGGTAACATTTGGTGTTTACTGTGACACTTTACGTAAAGCGTGTTACGTACTTATATCATTATTCATGGCTTCTTCGCATTATCTACTTTTCACAAATTATTTTTTATTGTAAAAACATGAAAACATATAAGGTCAATACGGGGAAGTGTGTCATACTTTTTACGAAGTTTACTTTGAACTTAAAAATCACGTAATTTAAGGTATAATTTTTAACTCTCTGTGCAAACAAAACATGATAAGGTTCATAATTGGCGGAAAACAAAGTGTTTTAGTCAATAATATTCATTAGGAATTAGTTTTTAACGTCTAACTGTAAATTGCTATGGAAGACACACTTTCCCAACAAAGTGAGGCAAGTGTGACTATATGTTTAGTGTACCTACAATAGACAATATTTTTTTATTTAGAAATGCAATGTTTAAGCTACTCGATCGCGTGGACGAATCAAATGATGATAATTCTACGTAATATACTGTGTGCGAATCGTTCAAGGGTGTAAAAGTTATGGGGTAAGTGTGTCATATTACGTTGGGCAGGGATAGAAAACATTTTTAGGTAAAAGTCATAAGCATAACTGGCGGATAATCTTCACTTTTATTTAGAGTTTAATATCAATAATATTCAAAGGTAAGTATTCAAATGAAATATGAAGGTAAATTTTCTTGCACCAAAGGAGATCATTCACGTTTCATACATTTTTGGGCCAATTCTGAAAGTGCCGGCCAGAAAATAAAAATGTAATATTCGCATAGAACACACAATTTCTAGCAAAAAGTACTACTACATTAACCCTGTGCGTGCTATGGTTTTGTTGCTACATGCTTTTAAAATACGAGAAAAATGTTATTTTGATGATGTATTTTGATACATTTTATCACTTGAATAGTGATTTGTTTTTACGTTATTCTATTGTAATAAGAAAGAATTATCATTTTGCTAATTATCTACGTACCTACGCACAAACAAAAGGACCTAACGATTCACAACAAGTCCAAACTTGTTTCAAAAAACTTAGACAAAGGTGCCGCGCGCGCAGCCCCCAGGCTCAAGCGACAGGTACCTGGCAAATCACCCCGCCACCTCCCGACGCCCGATGGTTGCAATGGGGCCTTACCACCAACCCCGGGGTCCAAGCCAGCCTCACCTGCGAGTGGTGCACCTGCTGATAAACGGACGAGGTCATGGCGCACAGAAAAGGAAATTCGAAACTATACCCTGTACCAATCCGTCTGGCCAGCGTGATACAGTAAGGCCAAATATCCTCCTATGATACACACAACAAAACAACGGCCCCCAGTTCCCGGCACTCCCGCTGTTCCCGATCACGGCAGCGGTCGGAGTGACGGCGGTAGGGGGGGGGGGGGGGCTGCTAAGAATGTCCGGGTTACGGGAGGCTGCCATGCAAAACTGACCCTGGCTACGTTTAATGGAACTACTCGGCGCCTGGACGAGCGGCTCACCGAACTCGAGGTAGAACTAGGTCGTATTAACTGGCACATCCAGTATTGTGCGAGGTCCGAAGAAAGGGGGAGGACACGCTAATCCTTGCATCAGGCGACCTGTTTTACTTTCGGGAAGGTGACGGAGGACATTCTTCCGAGGGCGGGATTGGCTTTATGGTGAAAAAGGACCTCGTTAGCAGCTTTGTAGAGATCAGCAGTGTTTCGCCTCGGGTAGCGTACTTAATACTGGGACTCACCAACAGGTACACCCTGAAGGTGATACAAGTGTACGCTCCGACCTCGAAAAGCACTGTCGAGGCAGTTGAGACCGTGTACGAGGACATAGCAAAAGCACTACATGGTACTGCCAAGATTCACTACAGCGTTGTGATGGGGGACTTCAATGCCAAAGTGGGAGTACAAGAACGCGGCGAAACGAAGATCGGCCCCTTTGGTGTAGGGCGCGTTTGGTAGAGGTTCCAGTTAGAACTTCAAAATCGTTTTGATCTGCTGGAAACCACTGGCAGTATTCACGATAAGACAATGTGGTCAGGACGCTACAGCAAGTGTCCCGAAGGTTTTTGTCCGGAAAAAGCAATAACAGGTGCTCTGAGCCCTCGCCCGAGACTCTCGAACTTATGAGAATAAGACGGGAAACGCCATCTACGCACTCGTCTTCGTCAGACCAGCGGGATCTAAATCTCAGAATCTGAAAGCTGATACGACGCGACCTTAGACGGTATAACACCAGCATCGTTGAGGCAGCGATCGAGCAGAACAGGGGTACCAAAGTATTTGCCCAACAGCTTGGAAGACCCCGTCTGATGAAACTGAAGATAGCGGATGGCAGAACTGTGACCTCAAGGTTCGAGATTCTCGAGGAAATTAAGAGCTTTTACAGAGACCTGTATGCATCACGGACAAAAAGGCCGACGAGTAGGACCCTACTGATTGTGACCACCGAGTCCCACTATCGCGCCACTATAACGAGAACATTCCGGGCATCGATCAGGGCGAGGTGAGGGCGGCTCTCGGGCAACTTAAAAACAACAAGTCCCCTGGGGAGGACGGAATTACAACTGAACTACTGAAGGCGGGGGGGGGGGGGGGCTCCAGTTCTCAACGAGCTGACGAGTTTCTGTTCTTCAAGAAAGGTGATAAAACCTTGCTGAGGAATTACAGACCCATCTCACTCCTGAGCCATGCTTACAAGTTGTTCTCGAGAGTAGTCACAAACCACCTCGCCAGAAGGCTCGACGAGTTTCAGCCAAAGGAGCAAGCCGGAATTTTTTTTTTATACCACTAAGGTGGCAGACAAGCATGCGGCCCACCAGATGTACCGGTGGTCACCGCAGCCTATGGACGATTGCAACACCAGAGGCGCCACAATCGCGCTGCCGACCCTATAAAAACCTTCTAACACCCCTCTTGAAGAACCCCATACTGTAGGCGTTTGGAAAAACCGAGGCAGGGAGATCATTCCACAACATAAGCGTGCGCGGTAGAAAGCCCCTATCGGATCTAACCGTGCTCGAGCGCTCCGGATGCAACATGTGAGGATGAACACCCTGTCTGTGGCGAGCGGTGCGATGATAGAATGTAGCCGTAGGCATCATGTCAAACAATCCCTCAGAGCACAAACCGTTATACAGCCGGTAGAATACACACAGAGAAGCAAAGTCTCTCCTGTCACTAAGAGGTTCCACATCACCTGCAAGTATGGGATCGCCGACAACTCTTATAGCACGCCTTTGTACCGAGTCAAAAGGACGAAGCTGGTATTCAGATGCCCCCGCCCAGAGGTGACAGCAGTACTCCATGTGCGGCCGCACTTGCGACTTATAGAGAAGCAGTGTTTGAGCCGCAGTAAAGTACCGCCGCGCCCTACTGAGCACTCCAAGCTTCTTGGACGCCAGCTTGGCCTTGTCCTCCAAATGACTTCGGAACTGAACGGATTTCGAAAAGGCTTCAGAACCGTGGACCACATCCATACTGTACGGCAGATTGTACAGAAAACAAACGAGTACAATTAGCCGCTGTGTATGGCTTTTGCGGACTACAAGAAGGCCTTTGACTCTGTCGAAATAAAATACTCTTTATCTTTATTTTACATGCTCCTTTATGAAGGAACGCGAATTCAAAATTGGGCATAAAATATGCCTCTGCCTCACCCTTCGGAGAAACAGGTATAATTATATGTATGTGTGCTTATATGTGTGCTGAAAGACATAATTAATAAAATAAATCACTATTCAACTGCTCATATCAATTAGAATGACACCTTCGAAATAACATTTTTCACGAATTTTAAAAGCATGTAACAAAAAAACCATAGCACGCACAGGGTTAATGTAGTAGTATTTTTTGCTAGAAATTGTGTGTTCTATGCGAATATCACATTTTATTTTTCTGGCTGGCACTTTCAGTTTTTGGTCCAAAATGAATGATGTCCTTTAAAATTGTTTATTTTTTTCGTAGTTTTGTTTTTCTTGTTTGTTTCTTGTAATTCAAATCGTCGTGTTAAGGAACTTCGTTGCAAAAATGTTATTTGACATTTTTTTCAAATACTCTATAATAAAAAATATTAATTACAATTAAAATTGTACATTGGTGAATAATTTAAACTACATAATTTAAGCTGGTGAAAGAATTTTAAAAATCAGTTCAGTAGTACCAGAGATAAATTATCCCTTCAAATACAATGTAAAATTGTTAACGAATTATATAAATAAGATTACTGCCTACAAACAAAATTACAAACTACAAACTTTGCCTTAGAAATTATCTAATTAGTTAAATCAAACACCTTGTTTATAACCTCTGACTTGAGGCAAGTGTGTCATATAGACACACTTGCCTCATGGAAGGTAGACACACTTTCCCAGTCACTTGATTTAGAGGTTGATTTTTTTTAATGGACGTAATTCTCTCACTTTCAACAATTCCAACAATATTATACGAGTAATAATAAGTTTAATTAGTATAATAACTACTCCCGGGTACAAAATACACAGATTTACACCAAATACCAAGATTTTTATTGATTGAAATCTGTGATGTGAACTCTAATTCGTCTTACAAAATGTGACATATTTAAAAATGGCGACAACTTCATAAATACTTGACGGTGCCATCTAGTTTTAAATTATGTAAATAAATATTTGTTTCCACACAACAACAGATGGCACTGTCAACAAAAGCTCTAATAGTTTTCGTAATATAAAGGGCATCTACACTTGCCCCATAGCTACACTTCCCCACACTGACCTTAACATTATTACGAAATCGCTTTGCTGACAGCATGCCATTAAACAACAATGACACTGTCAATCGGATTGAACTTTCAAAAATGTGTCACAATAAAAAGTAATTTAAATCAAAAATAATGAGTGTATGGAGTATTGATATCAACTCTGGAGAAAATAAGCCCCACATTATCGTACATTCCCTTTAATTTTAATAAAATACGAAACATGTCTTTTTAGACATAAGTTCGTATTGTTATAAGTTTATTATATACCAAAGTTGAAGTAAATCAGACCAAGGAATCACGTTCTCCCATACAAACTTTACCCTTCTTTTTTATACCCTTGGAGGTGGAATTTGCAAAAATGGTAAAATTACTTTTTTCAAAACGTAACAAACAACGCTCGTGCTGAGTTTCATCACCCTACAATTAACCGTTTACGCAATAATTGATAATAACTTTAAACGACAATAGTTCTTTAATCTGCGATTCGATTTCGATGAAATATAGCCTAAAGCCTCCCCCAAGTTGCGTTTAATCTATTTTTGAAAACAGCGAATGAATCCGTTCAGTATCTTCGGATATCCTGACGTTCATACAGACAGACAGACAGACAGACAGACAGACAGAAAAGAATTTTAAAAACATCATTTTTGTACTCTATTGGTGTTTCTATACCGCCCCCGCTACTTTTTTTTTAATTTTATCAATTGTACAGACACACGATTTCTACTCTCTTATTATAGTAGATATAGATAGGGATGTTATATTGCGTTCCCAATTCTATTTAATATATCAATCAACTTTATTTATAAAAAAAATGATATTGATTTAACACAAGGTACTAAAATACCGTTTAAATTGAAAATTTGACTGCCTCTGTGGCGCAGTCGGTAGTGATACCGCCTGCGGCGCCGGAGGTCGTGGGTGCGATTCCCACCGGAGACAAATATTTGTTTCAAGAGTCTGGGTGTTTCTATGTTTAAATGTACCTATGTATTTAAAAAGTATATAAGTATTAATATCCGTGGTCTGATACCATAACACAAGCAGGTTATTCCTAGCTTACTTTGGGACCAGATAGCGTTGTGTGAAATGTCCGTAAAAAAAAGTTATTGATCTAATATCATTAAAAAAAATAATAATAATAAAGAAAATAACCACTGTAAAAAGTAAAATAAACGATTGGACAAACTATAGTAATATTAATTCAACGCTGGCGCTTCAGTTTTTTGGTGTATTCCCAGAGCAGGCACTTCACGCAGTTAACACCATCTCCTATCGGTGAATTACCCGAAGCGCATGAAGTTTCTAAAAGATTAAAATCATTCATATTAATCGGACAAAAGTAATTTATGATATTAAATTAACCATAGAGGAAGAAAACTCAAATGAAACCCGGTTGTCAGTAAAATGACAATTTCTAAGCTACTTTTTGCTAGCTTAACCCCAAGTGGCAACGGAAAAGACTAAAATGTCACTACCCCAATTCATCCCGAGGGTGTTGTAAGAGGCGACTAAAGGAACACTTTCGCTAAAGGCGCTGGAGGTCGTGGGTTCGATTCCCACCGGAGACAAATATTTGTGTGACCCATAAATGTTTGTCTCAAGAGTCTGGATGTTTCTATGTATAATATGTATGTATTTATAAAGTACTAGCTGATGCGCGCGGCTTCTCCCGCGTGAAATTTGGTCCCCGTTCCCGCTTCCCGTGGGAACATTTTCCTGGGATAAAAAGTAGCCTATGTGTTATTCCGGACTATACTCTATCCCTGTACCAAATTTCAGCCAGATCCATTAAGCCGTTAGAGCGTGATTGAGTAACAAACATCCAAACATCTAAACATCCAAACATCTTCACAAACTTTCACATTTATAATATTAGTAGGAAGTAGGATAGTAGGATAGTAGGATAGGATATAAGTATTAATATCCGTGGTCTGATACCCATAACACAAGCAGGTTATTCCTAGCCTACTTTGGGATCAGATAGCGTTGTGTGAAATGTCCGTGAATATTTATTTATTTACTTCAACACGGCAATAGGCTTACCATTTATTATGTTGGACATAAAACTATAAGGTGAAATGTGAGCTTATAGGTACTACGGTTTGACTGCCTCTGTGGCGTAGTCGGTAGTGATAACGCCTGCGGCGTTGGAGGTCCTGGGTAGGGCTTGAACTCCGGAATTCCGGAATTGACATAATTCCGGAATTCCGATAAAATCTAATATCGTTCTCAATTCCGGAATTGGCGAGATCAATACCGGTATTTCGATATTGGAAAAGAAATATATATACGCTTCTTCTTTAATTTCATTACAAACAAAAATGTAGATTATAAGCTTCTTATGCAATTTAATTAGGTACCTTTAATTATTACAATGTTGATAATTTAGGATTTCTCTATTAACAAATTAATTCGATTATGTACTTAGGTATTAATCATTTTATTTGGTGATATTTCTAAAACCTACTAAGAATGTAAATCCATAAAATTAATGGTATTTGATAGAAAACATACTATTTAAATAATAATAATATTATTGATGACGTTTTTGTTTTACATTTAGACTTCAATTTAGGTATAGTGCGAACTTAGACTTAGCTCTGACTTATGCTACGAGTTAAATTTAACTTTGATAGAAACGCTGTAAGAATTTGACAGAGGTCTCGCTCAGCATAGTTCTAGTCGTTCTGACGGAACTCATGGGGCCCGTACCTTATTATTAGGGGCAAACTTTGCCCCAAGGCGCTCCTCTGACCCAGAGTGAGTAGGGTCCTGGGTTCCCTGTTCTCATCAAGACGGAGGAGCATATTCCGTCGCACATGGCTCCGTCTCAGGCGCCCGACGCTGATTACAGCGAGAACGACGGGCCCGAAGTCACTGAAGGTGAGTTAGGGGCGACTGTACTGCGGCTTAGATTCTGCACGGACCGTGTCCCTGGACCCTACAGCATTCCAGGCCGAGCGTGAGTCCTGGCTCTTGAGGATCTCGGGCCTCGAGTGATATGGCTCTTTTGTGCATGCCTCGAAAAAGGCCAGATTCCCAAGGTCTGGAAGCAAGGGAAACTGGTTCTGATCCGAAAGGCAAGGTGGTCCGCAGTCTACCCATCCGGGGATCGGCCGATCGTGTTGCTCCGTTGAGCAACTCCGGCCGATCCCCGATCAGTCGATCCCCAACAATGATACGCTCATGGAGCTTGCATACCTCGTTAGGTATGCAAGCTCCTTGAGCGTATCATTGCACAGCGCACAGTCGAGCACCTCACACGCGTGGGACCAGATGTGACGGATAACCAGTTTGGTTTCCGTCAAGGGCGCTCCACCGTGGATGCGATCATGCTCATTAGAAGACTGGCGGAGGAAGTAACATCGCAGGGTGAGGTGGTGTTGAAAGCGATGGTGATGTCAAGAAACACCGGCATCGCCTTCAACACTTATCTAGGCGCTTATTTATCATGGAGTGCCTCCCTACTTCCGTCGAATTGTCGGGGCCTATCTTTCCGAGAGGGCCATAACTTACTCAAGCTGGCTAGGGCCCAGCCGGGTCAGCGAGATACGTCGTGCGGTTCTCCGCAGAGATCAGCCTTAAGACCGCTTCTGTGGAACATCGGTTACGATTGGGTGCTGCGTGTTCCGTTGCTCAGAAGTGGCATGTCTTGAGGATCTGGCAGCGAGGCAACTTGCGTCCTTGTTTATATAAATTAATTATATTTCTAATTTATTCTTTTCTGGTGCAAGGAGGCCCTGGAGCGGGGTCATAGGCCTACGTCTCCAGAAATCTAGCTTCGGTAGTTCCAGCTCCACAAGGAAACCGTGTAGACCTGGACTTGAGCAACAAACCGAATCGCCACATCACATCACACAAGGGGGGAATCGCCGAATCGCCACAATCACGGCGGTCAGACCGGTCATGGGTGTGTGACTAGAGAGAAGCCACGGTGCGGGTACTCTGTCCCACCGGTTGTCACAGATGCTTTCCGGACACGGGAGCTTCAGTAAGTATCTGTGACGAATACACCGGGAAACCACACCTGAATGGCAGCACTGCGAGGAACGCAGTGAGGACACAGTACTTCACACATTAGTGGAGTGCACAGCGTGGGCTTAACAGCGCCCGGTCCTCGTGGTAGGTCTGGACGTGGACATTCTCTCGCTGGAGACCATTGCGCGAGCTATGTTCTCCAGTGGGAGTAAGTGGGACGCCACTGCGTCTTTCTGTGATCAGTTAATGCGGCGAAAAGTGATCGAGAGAGAACGCTCCCACCCGAATTCCGCATGTCTTTGCCCAAGACTATCGGCCTCCATAATCGGGGGCCCGAGGACGGTGGGAGGGCTAATCGCCGTCCTTACAAAAGCACGCCCAAGACGAAAGCGTGACGTGAAAGTTTCACGCACGCCACACGCCCTGTGATGCGGGATAACACCTGAACAAGCCCCAAATACGCGGGATAGCACCCGAACCTCCTAGGTGAGGCCGCAGTGATAGTCAAGGTCTGTGGGGAATCCTGGGGTCATCCTTCTGAGGGCTTACCCCGGCCAACCTTAGGCAATAGTTAGGAAACGTGTGGTTTTTAGTTGGTTACGTTAAAATAAGTAATTTTACTGGGAATCAAAGTAGTTTATCACTAATCACGTAGGACTGTCAGCTCCCGTTTCTTTTTTTACATATCACTATTTTGTACAAAACGAAACTTGATTGAGTTCCGGAATTCCGGAATTCCGGAATTCAAAAACTGAATATCGAAACCCAATTCCGGAACTGAAAAAGCGTCCGATATTCAAGCCCTAGTCCTGGGTTCGATTCCTGGGTCGGTCCAAATATTTGTGTGATCCACAAATGTTTGTTTCGGAGTTTGGGTGTTTTCTATGTAGATATAATATGTATGTATTTAGAAATATATAAATGTCTATCAGTCGTCTAGATCCCATAGCACAAGCTTTATAGCTTAGTTTGGGCTAGATGATGTTGTGTGTGAATGTCCAACAATATTTATTTATTTATATTTATTTATTTATTTACTATGCCTACCTTTTCGGGGATAAAGGCGTGACTATAATGCGAATGTATGTTTGTGTAAACTAACTCCATTTCAAAATACATTGCTAGTGGAATTGATGAGCTGGCCACAAGCACAACACAATAATTGTTACAACCATAGATTCTTGAGAGTAGCGAAAAATCCTAAATCTATGGTTACAACATATAACATGACATTACAATGACAGTAGAAATTTTGAGTGCGCAACCACCGGAAACTCCATATAAATGACTAACGGACGTCACGCGGTTTCACCCGCGTAGATGCCGTTCCCATGGGAATATGGGAATAAAATATAGCCTATGTTCACCGCAAAGAGTGTAGCTTTCCAACCATGAAAGAATTTTTCATATCGGTCCAGTAATTTCAGAGCCTATTCGTACACACAAACAAACAAAAAAATTAAAAAACAAATCTTTCCTCTTTATAATATTAGTACAGATTCAACCCTAAAAACACGTCAAGTTTGTAACTTTACTGCGGCGCAAACACTGCTTTTAACCCCTCTCTATAAAATAAAGTACAGAGTGACTTATGGCGAGACTTTGTCTGTAGCTGTGACTATGTCGCATTAAACTACACGGTCACGTGGATCATCTGTTCAAATTTTGAAATAAAACAAAAATGACAATGTCAATCGGATTGTCAGACAGGGGTACCTGAATATCAGCTTCTTCCATTTGACTCAGTCCAAAGGCGAGAGTTGTCAAGGATCCTATACTTTCAGGTAGTGTGGAGCCTCTTCGCGACAGGAGAGACTTTGCCTCCTTGTGCGTGTTCTACCGCATGTACAATGGTATGTGCTCTTTTATTTTTTTTTATTTTTTTGTTTAACGTGAGGGAAAATCCTCACAGGATGTTATGCCGGACTCTTACCGACTAAAAAACCTCACGCCACGCCTAACAGCCTATGGTTGAGAGCCCCGGGTAAGCCCTCAGGAAGGATGTCCCGTGACTCCCAACAGACCTGCGGCCGCCAATGCGGCCTCGCCCAGGGGGTGGTTCGGGTGCAATCCCGCGTCTATGGGGGGTTTCGGGTGTGACCCCGCTTCTAAGGGGGGGGGGGGGGGGGCGTGCGTGAGTTGCTCACGTCACGCTGCCGTCATGGGCCTGCTTCTGTAAGGACGGTGAGCGGCCCTCTCACCGTCCTCAGACCCCCGGTCATGGAGGCCGATAGTCCTCGGCGAAGACACGTCGGCGGCGCCCAGGGCGCCGACTGCGGAACTCGGGTGGGAGAGTTCTCTCCCACACTCGGCCCGCCGCCTCCTTCGCGAGCATGACCTGACCGTGGTTTCCCGGTGTTTTCGCCACAGATACCTACCGAAGCTACTGTGCCCGGCAAGCATCTGTGTCAACCGGTAGGAGAGAGCACCGTGTCTTCTCTCCAGCCACTCGTCCATGACCGGTCTGACGGCCGCGATTGTGGCGAATCCCCCCTTTGGTTGCTCAAGTCGCAAGGTCCGCTGTGCCTCGATTTCTCGAGACGCAGGCCTTTGGCCCCGCTCCAGCGCCTCCTTGCGCCATCTGAACAGTGACGCAAGGGCTCTCGCTTCCAGGTCCCATGGAGGGGTCCCGGCTAGGAGACATGCCGCCTCACCGGAGATCGTTCGGTATCCTCTTATAATAATAATAATAATAACACCCCTCGTGGACAGTCGTTATCTTTTCATGGGATTAACGCATCCCTATGAGGGCATAGTAGATTTGCTTTTTGAGTCATCCACTTTTTGAGATCAACAAAAAATATCTCACAAGGTTATAGAAAAGCACACATCCGCAGGGCAGCTTGTGGCGAGCTGAATGTGCGTGGCTACACATCGGTCCCGATTCCTCAGAGTTTTGTTGCGCTCCTCGACCAGTTAGCATTTAATGGGCTAACGGGAGACGGTACTCCCGGGAGTGCAGCAAATCTCAACTCTGGCTTGCCTTAATTGGCTGGTCAGAGGGAGGAAGCCAGAGCTATATGCTCGGGGGTGGAAGTGTCATTTTCAAGGGCATAACTACGGGGAAACCCGCTCCGGGTCTGACCCGCGATGGCGAAACCGGCGCCGCACCGCTCGACACCCCTAGCCGCTCACACCGGTGTTGCCCTCTGTCGCCTTACAGGCCTACGGGCCTATGGCGATTGTATAGGGGGCCCATCTAGTGAAGTGGCGAGTCACCGTCTGCCAATGTTTTAATAATAAGATATTGAAATGGCAGACGCCGTCTTCATCCATAGATCATATCACCCAGTCCATTTTAACCCCCAATTCAATAGCCCATTTGTAGTTTAGCATATTTTACAATAGTTTAGCTCCCATTGTAGGCAGTCCATTGCCGTTCTTCTACATAAGGCGGTTGTGAATTGTCTGCAGTGGGGGTCCCATTGCCCAATACATTAAAAATCTCAAAGGGCCTCTGCGTGTTGGACCAATATGTCCCCATGTAAGCCTACCAAAAGACCGGGTATCTTCAATAAAAAAAAAAGAAGATACCCGAGAAAAGAAGAGACATAATAATAATAAATCATTTATTGCATGAAACACGGTGTTTACAAAAGATCTTACATGGTTATAATGTCCAAGCATGTTTCGCAGATTTATCTGCGTGCAAAATTTCAAATTTTAAATTGAATTCATAACATTAACAATACATTATCAAAAATCATTACAAGGGTCATTCCATAATAATATACAACCATTTTAATACCTGGGATCATAAGAGATTGAAATTATAGATGCACAATAAGTCAAATTAATACAATTCATTAAAAATTCTCAATTAGTTAATTATTATTATAAAAAAAAAATGTCAATAAAAATTATACATGTCAATGTTTTTGGAACAGAAAATTGTCAATATTGTACCTACATAAAATGTTTACAGTATGTCAGATTAATACCTACCAAATTAAAATATCCAATGTGAATTGTACAAGCATGTCTATATGGATCCAGAACTTTATATGTTTCTACTATTTATTTCCCGTCAAAAAACTCCTTAATCGTATAGTAACACTTTTCAATGAGCCAGTTACTTAGTGTAGTCCTAAATTTATGCAACGTCAACTCTCTTATATGCTTTGGTATATGATTAAAGATTTTTATTGTCATGTTATAAGAATTTTTTTTATGAAAAGATGTTCTACAAGGTGGCAGTAATAGTTTGGTTTCGTCTCTTGATTTATATTTTTTATTTTTGCTAACTCTTTCGAAAAGTTCTTGATGATTTCGGACAAACATACCGATCTCAAGTATATATAGTGACGTCAGAGTGAGCAACTTTAGGCTTTTAAAAACTGGTCTGCACGAATCCAATGGCCCAATATTAGCCATAGCCCGAACACACTTTTTTTGACTTCTGAAAGCATTCAATATGTCAGTTGAGTTGCCCCAGAGTATTAAACCATATCTAAGTATAGACTCAACATAACCATGATAGGCTGTTAGAGCGGTTTTCAAATTTACTGTTCGGCGCAGTCGTCTCAAGACGAAAACGAAACGGTTAACTTTTGTACATATGGTTTGCAAATGAGCTTTCCAGTTACAGTGCTTATCTAACATTATGCCTAGAAATTTAGTTTCCAAGGCGGTTTCTATGTCTGTGCCTCGGTATGTAATTTTTAAGGGTGTATTGTTTGCTCTGTAGTTTTCAAATTGGACGATTTTTGTTTTGTCTAGGTTTGCACTTAGATTATTTTTGTTCAACCAATCCATTATGAGATCAATAGCGCTCATGACGTTGTATACATGCTTTACTTCATCCTTGTAGTCAGCCACCACAACTGATATGTCATCCGCAAATAATGTGCAATGGTGATTTGTGACTTTGGGTATATCGTTAATATAGAGAAGGAAGAGCAGAGGGCCCAATACGCTTCCCTGAGGTACACCTGTCTCATTTATCTCAAAGCTAGACCTAAATAATGTCACAAAACGCCGTTCATCAATGCGATCTATTTCTACACATTGGCTTCGATTTCGCAAGTAGCTACTGATCCATTCTAGTGCTCTACCCCGGAGTCCGTATCGTTCACATTTATTAATTAAGATTTTGTGATCCACGGTATCGAACGCGCGGCTCATGTCGAAAAATATTGTTGAGACCTGTCTTTTATTGTCAATATTTGTTGTTATATTTCGTATCAAGTTAAAAGCAGCTAGCGTTGTAGATTTTTTTGCCTAAAACCCGTTTTGTTCTTGAGCTATGAGATCAAACTTTTTTATAAAATTATTGATCCTGACATACATAGCTTTTTCAAATACTTTTGACAGAACTGAAACCAATGTAATGGGTCTATAGTTCCTCAATAATGATTTGCAGTCTTTTTAGTGAAGTGGTCTCACAGTAGAGATTTTTAGGTTATCTGGAAAAATACCCTGTGCAAATGACTGATTCACCAGGTAACACAACACTTCTGATATTTCTAAGCTGCATTGTTTCATGATAAATGTAGAAACATTGTCATATCCTACTGTATTTGTATTCCTGAGGGACTTTATAATATTCACTATTTCAGATGTGGTTACAGGTTTTAAAATCGGCGTGACGGCCATCACTCTCTGCGGGCTCAGCAGTCTAGCCTCATTGCTGGCCGTCAGGGTCTCCGCCCATACGGGAGCCCCGTACAAGGCCATGCTTCGCACGATCCCCAGGTACAGTCTCCTGTAGGGTCCCCTGATGTTGGGCATCAGCCGCGCGAGTGCGGCCGATGCTCCCCTCAGTTTTGGGACCAAACTTCGGAAGTGATGTCCGAAGTTCCACCGGCCATCGACTACGAGCCCCAGATACTTCATCGAGGGCTCGATGCCGATGCTGACGCCCCCTACCTGTAGGCTGGATCCCGCAGGTGGCCCCATCCGAGGTCCGTGGAAGCACAGAGCTTCGGATTTGTGAAGAGCGACCTCGAGACCCAGCCGCCGAATCCGACCCACGACCTGAGCAACCCCTGCCGTGGCCTTAAGTGCTGCGGCACGGTGCGTTGCTCCCCGCGCCGTAACGAGGGTGTCGTCGGCGTAACATGTTACGCCGACCCCTCTGAGCAACGGACCACGCAGCACCCAGTCGTAACCGATGTTCCACAGGAGCGGTCCTAAAACCGATCCCTGTGGAACACCGCACGACACATCTCGCCGACCCGGCCCTAGCCAGCTCGGGTAAGTTATGGCTCTCTCGGAGAGATAAGCCCCGACAATTCGACGGAGGTAGGGAGGCACTCCATGATAGATAAGCGCCTCCCTGACGCAGCTCCAGGGCAAGGTGTTGAATGCGTTGGCGATGTCGAGAGACACCGCCACCATCACCTCAACCTGTGAGACTGCTCTTCCTCCGTCAGGATGGTATGTGCTCTGTGAAATTGTTTGATATGATGCCCACGGCTACGTTCTATCATCGCACCGCTCGCCACAAACAGGGAGTTCATCCTCACACTCTACGTCTAGAGTGTTCGAGCACGGTATGATCCGATAGGGTCTTAGAAGGTTTTTACAGACACAGCGCGACTGTGGTGCCTCTGGTGTTGCAAAAGAGCATAGGTTGCGGTGACCACCAGTCCTTCTGGTGGGCCGTATGCTTGTCTGCCACCTTCATGGTATAAAAAAAATAGAGTTTAAGTGTGTGTGTGACCACTAAGATTAAACAAACGTTCCCTCAAAACCCTCCAACTATATGACAGCCGTGGCGGGGGTGGTTAAGCTTACTCAGTGAGGGGCAGGAAGTTGCATCTACCTACCTATATGAAACGGACCAGAGGACGTCACGCTGTTTCACCCGCGTAGCTCCCGTTCCCGTGGGAATACGGGAATGAAATATAGCCTATGTTCACCGGGAAGAGTCTAAACTTCCCAACAGTGAAAGAATTTTTCAAATCGGTCTAGTAGTTTCGGAGCCTATTCGATGCAAACGAACAATCAAATCTTTCCTCTAAATACTATTAGTATAGATAGACTATTACATTGGAATTACTCTGTAAGAGTAGGAAAACATTTGTGCTGACTGAGCGTCTCTATGATTCAACAGAAAAACGATCTTTTGAATCGTAGTTCTGGCGAAGATTATATCGTCTGCAGATAAGTGGCATCTCTGACCAAAACGCATTGTTCGGTATCAAAAAGGAGATGTGAAAAGTAATTAGAATTCATTCATTCATTCATATCGACTTCGGTAGTAATACCGCTTGCGGCGCTGGAGGTCGTGGGTTCGATTCCCACCGGAGACAAATATTTGTGTGATCCATAAATGTTTGTCTCAAGAGTCTGGGTGTTTCTATGTATAATATGTATGTTTTTAAAAGTATTTAAGTATTAAAATCCGTGGTATGATACCCATAACACAAGCAGGTTAATCCTAGCTTATTTTGGGATCAGATAGCGTTGTGTGAAATGTCCGAGAATATTTATTTATATTTATTTATTATTTTATTTATATTATGTTTACGCCTTTTATTCCTTTTGTCGCCCCGATAGGGTTGGCAGAGGCATATTATTTGCCCACATTTCACATTAACATTTGGTCCCAAGTAATAGGTGGTACACCGTACTGTCGCGTTAAAGGCGGAGGTCGTAACTGACCGCAGTTGAAACTTTTCAAGCCGCCCAAAAAGGCCTACAACTTGGCTTAACGACTGCCATTTTACTGGCAACCGGAACCACGTGCCACGAGACCACGGGTTAACGTACCTTCTGAAGCACGAAAACGCTTGCGAATAAATGTCACAAAGTAGTCACGAGCTGGTCAGAGATCTAAGAACTGATCATAGTACATGTTGCTTACTGCAGTGATCGTTTACAGAACACTGAGTCCGCGGGGAAACGAGCGCTACCTTCAGTTGCTTCAGTCATAAGTAATTATATTAGGAACTAGCTGAGCCCGCAACTTCGTTTACGTCACATATGGTGTTTGAAAGGAAAGGTATTTCTTCATCAGAGTCATCAAGCAGCGTCTGAAACTGCCCTGATTGCTTAATCATAAAAGAGCTTAATGATTAAGTCTATTTTAAAAATAGTCTTAATCATTAAGCTCTTTTATGATTAAGCCAACACGCCAGTTTAGGTTCACTCACATTCAAAGAAACCCCTACAATTAAAATTTTCAAAATATCTGATTCTTAAAAGTGTTATAACTCTTTTATTTCTAAACCGATTTACATAAAACGCTAAATGTTAACTGGAGCAAACCTCAACACAATAAAAAAACCGCATTGCAATCGGTTGAGCGGTTACTGAGATTAGCGTGCACAACCGTACAGACAAACAGATATACAGACATACAGACAAACAGACAAAAATTCTAAAAATCATTGTTTTGGGTTCTATTGCGTTCATAAAGCCCCCCTATAATATTTTTTCTTATTTATCTTCCATGTACAGACAGCGACCTGTTACGATTTTATTATATGTATTGATTGATTGATGATTGATGACTAGCTGAATCCGCAACTTCGTTTACGTCACATAAGGTGTATGAAAGGAGGTATTTCTTCAGCAGACTCATCAACCAACGTGTGAAACTGCCCTGTTTGCCTAATCATAAAAGAGCTTAAAGATTAAGTCTATTCTAATATCATTAAGCTCTTTTATGATTAAGCCAACACGCCAGTTTAGATTTACCCATTTTTAGATTCATATGTCTATGTACGATTCTTTAAAGTGACATAACTTTTTTATTTATAAACCGATTGACATGAAATAAACACTAAATGTTAAGTGGAGCAAACCTCAACACAATAAAGAAAACCGCATTGCAATCGGTTATGCGGTTACTGAGATTAGCGTGCACAAACGTACAGACAAACAGATATACTGACAAACAGACAAAAATTTAAAAAATCATTGTTTTGGGTTCTATTGCGTTCATAAAGCCCCCTATAATATTTTTTCTTATTTATCTTCTATGTACAGACAGAGACTTGTTACGATTTTATTATATGTATTGATATTGATTGATTGATATTGATTTTATTGTAGCTATACATACCTAATGTTACCCTGCTGCAAGTTTTGCTTGAGATAAGGCGCTCGATCGGTACAGGATTTTGCGTTGTACTGGTTGCGGCAGCAAATTTTCCCATATTTCTGGCAGTCATCGTCAGAGAAACAAAGAGGTTTGTAGTTGTACACTTTGAATTTTGGAGGACATAGATGGCCGGCGTGGATCGAGAGAGCTGCAATTAAAACAATTCGATACATACGTATAAATTACTAGCGGATGTCACGCGGAATTCCCGTTCCCGTGGGAATAACGGAAAAATATATAGCCAGCGTTACCTGCCTGAGAATAGTGTAGCTTCCCAACAGTGAAGGAATTTTTTGGATGGATTCAGTAGTTTCGGAGCCTACTCGATGCAAACAAACAATCATAGCTTTCTTCTTTAGAATAGAAGTTTAGTCATACAGCATGGCAAAAAAAGACTATAAAAAACGGAATATAATATTTTGCATGCTGGATACATCATCAATCAATACATATAATAAAATCGTAACAGGTCGCTGTCTGTACATAGAAGATAAATAAGAAAAAATACTATAGGGGGCTTTATGAACGCAATAGAACCCAAAACAATGATTTGTAGATTTTTTGTCTGTTTGTCTGTACGTTTGTGCACGCTAATCTAAGCAAATGCTCAACCGATTGCGATGCGGTTTCCTTCATTGCGTTGCGGTTTGCTCTACTTAACGTTTAGTGTTTGTTTCATGTCAATCGGTTCATAAATAAAAAAGTTATATCAATCTAAAGAAAATGCAGCGTACGAAGTCACGGGCTACAGCTAGTTGTCAATATGTCAAAAGTACTACCATTTGATTGGTGGTTTTTATTGACGTTAATTGGCAACTGGATACGGATTGGTGGTTCTTTCTAACGGGTTGCCATGAAAACAGAGCAGGGGCCTCCAAATATTTCCTATTTTTTTGCCAAGCTTACCTTGGTCTCGCAATTTTCCTCGAAGAGACAAGCAGATGCATACAATACGAGTACACCCACATTTTAACATTTGTATTTCGCCCTACGTTAGGTGGTGAGCCGAATGCCGTATTGACTGCCTCTGTGGCGCAGTCGGTAGTGATATTGCCTGCGGCGCTGGAGGTCGTGGGTTCGATTCCCACCGGAGACAAATATTTGTGTGACCCATAAATGTTTGTCTCAAGAGTCTGGGTGTTTCTATGTATAATATGTATGTATTTAAAGTATATAAGTATTAATATCCGTGGTCTGATACCCATAACACAAGCAGGTTATTCCTAGCTTACTTTGGGATCAGATAGCGTTGTGTGAGATGTCCGTGAATATTTATTTATTTATTTATTTATTGACTGCCTCTGTGGCGCAGTCGGTAGCGATACCGCCTGCGGCGCAGGAGGTCGTGGGTTCGATTCCCACCGGAGACAAATATTTGTGTGACCCATTAAGGTTTGTCTCAAGAGTCTGGGTGTTTCTATCAATACATATAATAAAATCTTAACAGGTCGCTGTCTGTACATGGAAGATAAATAAGAAAAAATATTATAGGGGGGCTTTATGAACGCAATAGAACCCAAAACAAAGATTTTTAGAATTTTTGTCTGTTTGTCTGTATGTCTGTATGTCTGTATATCTGTTTGTCTGTACGGTTGTGCACGCTAATCTCACCAACCGCTCAACCGATTGCAATGCGGTTTTTTTTATTGTGTTGAGGTTTGTTCCAGTTAACATTTAGCGTTTGTTTTATGTAAATCGGTTTAGAAATAAAAGAGTTATAACACTTTTAAGAATTAGATATTTTGAAAATTTTAATTGTAGTGGTTTCTTTGAATGTGAGTGAACCTAAACTGGCGTGTTGGCTTAATCATAAAAGAGCTTAATGATTAAGACTATTTTTAAACAATTCAGTCCGCGCCGAAGGCGTGGACTGAATTGTTTTAAAATAGACTTAATCATTAAGCTCTTTTATGATTAAGCAAACAGGGCAGTTTCAGACGCTGCTTGATGACTCTGATGAAGAAATACCTTTCCTTTCATACACCTTATGTCACGTAAACAAAGTTGCGGGCTCAGCTAGTGTATAATATGTGTGTATTTAAAAAGTATATTAGTATTAATATCCGTGGTCTGATACAGATAACACAAGCAGGTTATTCCTAGCTTACTTTGGGATCAGATAGCGTTGTGTGAAATGTCCGTGAATATTTATTTATTTATTTATTCAAGCCGACTCAGGCACGGTGTGGTAACCCGCTGAAATTTATTCAAAGGCGAATTTTCAAACGTTTCAAATGGTAAGGACATTTTGTGACGTTTTACACCGCGGTCTGACCTGAGATGGAAGACCATTTTTTTATACCACGAAGGTGGCAGACAAGCATACGGCCCACTAGTAGGACTGGTGGTCACCGCAGTCTATATTTGCAAACTCTTGTATGACACAGACAGAGAGAGAGAGAGAAAGCTTACCAGAAGCACCCGAAGGACCCGAAGTACCCGAAGTCAAATCTAAGATCAGTAAAGTTGTGACTACGAAGAAGGCGAGACTTAGGCGACCTGAAAAAAGTATCTATACTGTATTTCAATAGCTTTGCGCAAAAATGTAAACAAACACATTTGATCCTATACAGGGTGAATTTTTGAAAAGGGCTTGGATGGCCAAATCCGAAACTATAAGGTATAGCTCAAAATGCTCAAAGGAGTCACGAGTCCGATTTTGATAAAACTTAAAACCTCATCATTAGATTTTTGAAAAACCAATAATCCTAGCTGGGAATTGAACCCATTGATTTTGAAAAAAAACCACACCCTTTATTATTACACCAAACGATGGTGTCGCTGATAAGGGTCAAATTCTGCGAAGTAATGATATACGGCAAATTTAAGGAAAGTTTAGAATTTTAATAGAATTCATATTTCATGTACCTAAATTTTGTATCATAATTTGTTTCGTTCGAAATCCCACAATAGATAGTAACTATTCCGTGTTTTAAATTATGCTCAGAATTATTATTTGGAGAATATTCTAAACGAAATCAATGATATTGAATGCAGTACGATCCTTGAAGTCTCGAATCCAGCTATGTATTGAAAATAATGGTCTACACTTTGAACAATTAATCAGATAACGTAAGAAAAATTAATTGTATTTTGTCAAAGATGAGCACTTTCCTTTAGTTTGCCGTATGTCATTATTTCCCAGAATAAGATCCTTTATAGCAACACTATCTTACGGTGCAATAATATAGGGTGCGTATTTTTTTCAAAATTAATGGGTTCGATTCCTAGCAAGGATAATGGGTTTTAAAAAAATCTAATGATGAGGTTTTAAGTTTCATCAAAATCGGGCTCGTGACTCCTTTGAGCATTTTGCCCTATTCCTTATAGTTTCGGATTTGGCCATCCAATCCCTTTTGAAAAATTCAACCTGTATATCCATAGCTACTTGCAATTGAGTATTCACTCTGATTATATTCCAGTATCCAGGAGCCATACAGTGTTCTTACAATCATTTTGACATCAAATAACTTCTTTATGATAGTTTATTTTCATTTAACACGTTCATCGCCGACAATTTTTTTTTAATATTTTCAAAAAAATACAATAGTTTAAATGATTGTTTTTAGTCCCATTTGGGTTTATATACAAGTTTTATATCGATATTTCATAATCTTGGCTTTATTTTAGGTTTTTTTAAGTGCCGGGCATTATCACCCGGCGTGGCCTAAACGGAATAATTATTTCATTTAAGCCATGCCGGTCAAAATGCCGGTCAGTCAACAAACAAACAAATCAACAAAACACTATCGGATTTATAAAAAAAAGAACAAAAGAGAGATTGAAACAATTAAGTCAAAGATCGTTATCGATTATAATAAAGCCAAGGCAGCAGTTGACTTATCGGACCAAATGAGTGCCTATTGGACTCCACTTAGAAAGACCCTAAAGTGGTACCTACAAAAACTCGGTATCGAATTATTACTCAATACAGCAGTGGTAAATGCGAGGGTACTTTATCAGAGTACAACTAGAAAAAAATCTCGATCGTTGACTTTAGGCGACTGTTAGCTAAACAGATGATTCAGGGCAGTCAAGAACATACTATATCCACCACATCACGACCTAGACGACAAAAGCAAGAGCTGAAGAAAAAGGAAGGTTCAGGCAGTGTCAACAAGAAAATTTTGTCGTGATTGTTACAAAACGAATGTACAATTGTATGGAAGAAACGGGGCCAAAAACAAAACAAAAAAGGTTTCTTGGTTTTGTACTATTTGTCCCGGAAATCCCCATTTATGTGGTCAATGTTTTGATAAATGCCACTGAAATGGCTAAAAAAACGTTTTTTATAACTTGATTCACTTATTATCTTCTTATTATCTCACTCATTATCCCAAATTATTTATATGTATAAAACAAAATTACAATTTTTGATTCGTAATTCTGTGTTTTTTTTTTTCGTCCAAAAAGTAGGTATGCCATAAAAACTCTAAAAAACCAAGTGGTTATAGGTGTTCGTTAGGGCCGCGCCGGTCATATTATATGGATGAATACGTAGAGTTTGCACGCTACGGCCTGAACGGGCTTCACAAATTAGGGTCTGCCGTGCCGGTCACTTTGACCCCCCGCGGCTCCAATGGATAGATGAGGTGCCGGTCATTTTGACCCACCATGGCGATGAACGTGTTAAAAAATATCTGCTCAGGATAGTAAAAAAATCAATGATTTGTCATACTATATTTTTCTACTCATCTGTCTTAGACAACGATTGTCAAAACATGACATGTTTACATTATTGCCAGATCGGGCAGGATTGGACTCTATACAATACATAATAATTATAGTAGTTACGTTACAAGTGATCAAATTATAAAATAAGGCACCCCTCACGACTCGCGCTAAAAGATTGACAAGAAATGGAAAAGAGAATAAAAGTAGCTTCAGTATGATTGTATGCATCGACCTCCTTTTTTTTCAACGTGAGGAATTTCTTACATGCACGATATGCAGGACTCCTATCGACTAAAAACCACATGTATCCTACCTAACAGCCTACGGTTAGGAGTCCCGGGTAAGCCCTCGGAAGAATATCCCAGGACTCCCAACAGGCCTACGCACTGCGGCCTTACCTAGGGGGGTTCGGGTGCTATCCCACGTCTTTGGGGGGCTGTCCGGGGGCTTCTTGGGGGGGGGGTGAATCCCTCGTCACGCTGTCTGTGTGCATCGAACTGTATGTACACATGATACTTGTTTGTCGGTCGCTAAGTCGGTTAATCTTTTCCACAGCAGATAACGCAGCCACACAAGTATTTTTCCTTTGATATTTCCTTTATTTACTTCGCCCTTCGTCAAATGTGTGGCCTGTGGAGGGACAGACAAACAGACAGCGGAGTCTCAGTAATAGAGTCCCGTTGTTACGCTTTGAGTTCCAAACCCTAAAACTTTAGGACTATCGGCCACCATGACCGGGGGCCTGAGGACGGCGAGAGGGCGGCTCACCGTCCTTACAGAAGCAGGCCCATGACGGCAGCGTGACGTGAGCAATTCATGCACGCCCCCCCTTAGAAGCGGGATCACACCCGAAACCCCCCAAAGACGCGGGATAGCACCCGAACCACCCCCTGGGCGAGGCCGCAGTGCTGGCAGTGGGTCTGTTGGGAGTTCTGGGACATCCTTCCGAGGGCTTCCCCTGGGCTCCCTACCACAGGCTGTTGGGCGTGACGTGAGGTTTTTTAGTCGGTAGGAGTCCGGCATAACATGCATGAGGCTTTTCCCTCACGTTAAACAAAAAAAACCCTAAAACTTTAAAAAAGGGTTTATTAGTACAACTCACCCATACTTGTACACAATACTGTGTCAAAAACTCTACTTAGTACAACGTTCTTATAAGCACTGATGCAAGTTGTAGTGTATTTGTAAAACCTGGTTCACTTGTATGCTGATAATACATAAATAGTCACCTATATAAATACATATATTTTCCTTATAAACCCAATAATAAGCGTACTTGTTATTATAATTCTATTTTTGTATAAGCGGCAATAGTAGGGAATATTCTTGATTATTGTTATTTAACACGAGCGGACCTCAAGCGGATTCTCCTGCGTAGTTTACGTTCCCGTGGGAATGCGGGAATAAAACGTAGCCTATGTGACCCGGGGATAGATTAGCTTACCAACTGTGAAAGAATTTTTCAAATCTGAGGGGCAAGTGCGAGTTTCGGTGAGCGCCTGTCGACATTCACGAACGAGCGCGTTATCACCGATTTGTATGGGATCGAGACAAGTTCCCGCGTTTCCAGCTAGGTGGCGGGGTCTCGATTCCAAACGAATTGGTGAGCCGTGAATGTCGAGAAGCTCACGCAAAAACTCGCACTTGCCCCTCAGTTCAGTAGTTTCACAACCTTTTCTGTCATCTCAACAAGTGCCATTTATGTGAAAGCTTTTTTTACTCTCCAACATTTATGATCATGGTTATCATTTGGAATATATTGTAATATTCACGGACATTTCACACAACGATATTTGATCCCTAAGTAAGCTAGGAATAACCTGCTTGTGTTATGGGTATCAGACCACGGATATTAATACTTATATACTTTTTTAATACATAGAAACACCCAGACTCTTGAGGCAAACATTTATGGGTCACACCAATATTTGTCTCTGGTGGGAATCGAACCCACGACCTCCAGCGCCGCAGGCGGTATCACTACCGACTGCGCCACAGAGGCAATATTTTTTCCGTATCTAGACCATTGCCAAGGTTTTTGAATGCAGGGTCTAAATTTCTCCACTGATTTTTTTGTAAAAGAAAAATAGAACGTTCATGTCATAACGCCCCCCAATACTGCAATGCACATGGCAACATACATACATATAGTCACGCCTTTATCCCCGAAGGGGTAGGCAGAGGCATTGTAACTATACGCCCACATTTCACCTTATTTAAATGGACAGGTACAGGTTGTGACGACACGCAGCTGAAATTCAAGCCGCCCAACTTGGCTTAACAATTTGTCATTTTACCGACAACCGGGTTTCATTTCGAATTTTTTCTTCTCTACGCAATGAATAGTTTTGCGAAAGAGTTCCCTCAGTCACCTTTTACAACACTCTCGGGATACATTGAGGTGGCGACATTTTGTACTCTTTCCCGTTGCCACAGGGGGTCAGGCTACAAAAAGTAGCTTAGAAATAAATCGGAAATAAGACGGCCCGTCCTGTCACCTTCAAAAATTCAGATGTGTACACGCACCTACGTGACCTTGTACAGCCAGCCAAGAAAGTATCATAATCGTATTTATATTTACTATTAATTTGTATTCCTGAAATAATAATAGGTAGTATAGGGTAGGGAAGTATAAAAATAAAACTTTTACTTTATAAAAAAAATATAATTTAGACTTAACACAAGAAAGATAAAACATCACGGAATTAAAATATAAAAGGAAATAGTAACGAAGAAAAAAAATAAAAAAAGTGTGTGCGTGTAACCTTTACGCGCGATTGAAGTAAAACTTCTTTGCAATTGACGGCATCAAATGTTATATTAATATCATTCCACACTTCCGTCAGAAAAAAAATCTGAGTTACTGCTTAGTCGCGCCTAAAGATTTAACTTCAAAGTTAATTAATCTCTGTAGAAAAAACTCTACTTTAATTAAGGTATACAGGATACATTTTTTTTTAGTCTAGTCACTAGTTTACAGTCATACATTAATTTACTAAAATAAAAGAAAATACATCACTTAAAATTTATATATTTTATTGAATAAAAAAAAGTAAGTAAGTAGGTAGTAAAGAGACATTTTGTGCTACCTTGCATGTGGTCTTCTGGACCATCTAACTTTCAAATTGCAGGGGCCCAAGTCTTCTATTTCAATCGTGTCAGAACGAAATCAAGTTGTAGCTATGTAGCTTCGAAAACTGTCAAATTGTACCGTAGCCGACGCGCGGCGGCTTCATAGCTACGACTACGACTCTTGTGTTCTGTCTGACACAATTGAAATCACAAACTTGGGTCACAAAACGTTCAAATGACCCACAATGATATTTTGGCGGTCATAGCACAAAACTGCTTTCATATACTCATTGCAGGATCTATCGAAATAATCCGGCCGTTGATGACTTAAGCTAGTTGGCACTTCAACTTCTTGGTGTATGGGTCAGGCTTACAGACCTCCCAAGGAGAGCACTTCACGCCGTCGCAGTAAACGCCAGCTTTTATCGGAGATTTGCGCAAAGTGAGTCCACCTTAAACCAATAAAATCTTATATTAATTGGACAAAAAGTACTACATGAAATATACCTACTATGTCTAATTTTGTATACCATGTTGCAAGTGCTAATGCTTCAATGTATTTGTGAACAGAACATTACAATGACAGCTGTCAAATAAAGACTAGTAGCTAATGTCATTGCTTATGTCATGCATGAAATGCGCGCGTGTACAGTCGCACGTATCTGCAAAATGCATACATCATACGCTCGAGAGCCTCATCTGGACGCAATGTACGTAAGTGACTCAATCTCGACTTACCGCGTGTGTCGTTACGTGCGTAAAACGCCTCTTCTGGGCAGACGATAAGAGGGGAAAACCCGTGCGGTGGCAGAGTGTTGCAATTTTATAATTATGTTTCGGCAGAGAAACGATCTTTTCAACTGCACGGTTTTGGCGAAGATCCATTGAGAGTGGCTTCTCTGACCAGCAAGCGTTGTTCGAAATCAAAACTGAAGGTATTTAGTAATAGATATTGTGGCTTACGTACTGTTTTTGTCCTTAAAGTATTGTTTGAGGTAAGGCGCCCGATCGGTACAAGATTTAGTGTTGTACTGGTTGGGGCAGCAAATTTTTCCATATTTCTGGCAGTCGGCGTCGGAGAAACAAGTGGGTTTGTTGTTGTACACTTTGAATTTAGGAGGACACTGCCCGGCGTGGACCGAGAGAGCTGTAAATTAGAAGAAGGATTAAATAGGCTTGATGAATTGATTTTTGAAATTGGTCTGATTGATTAAAGCGCACATAGCACCGCTGTTGCTGACTGGGCTGGCTGGCTGATTCAGTGTTTTGTAAACGATCACTGCAGTAAGCAACTTCGGCTGTGGCTGGTCCTTGGTGATCGCTTTGTGACATTTAATTTGCGAGCGTTCCAGTGCTTCAGAAGACAGTACATGTCAGTAACATAACAGGTGTTAATCCAGATTCAAGTCAATTGGATCTGCCGTCACTATCTGCGCCTGTCCATTTCAAACTGGCAATAGGCTCACCTATTAAGTATGTGAGACTTAAAACTATAAGGTGAAATATGGGTATAGAGGTGTGACGGTTTGGGCGGAGGATGAACCTACTGTCTGCTTTAACCCGGTTATAGATTCATCACTTTAAGACAAACTAAGACATACTGCTGTACGTAAGTGTGTACCTACGCTACATAGATACAAATTTACATACAACAATTTGTCTGTTTTAGTTTCCCCAAAGGGGTCTTTGGGCAAAAAAGGATATTGCTTTCACTATACACAATTATCGTGACGTTGTCTTACCAGTAGAAGGGAAAGAGGAGAGAGAGAGAGAAAGCTTACCCGAAGTCAACTCTAAGAGCAGTACAGTTGTGACTACGAAGAATGCAAGACTTAGGCGACCTGAAAAAAATCATCAAGATGGTCTTTAAAGGGAAAAGATTTGTTTATTCGTAATCGATGAACTCTCAAATTACAGAAATAACTTTCAAAATTCTTACTCCGTTAGTGCCTAAGCCGGTTGGGAGAATCGGGTAAGCACTTCGGAAGGATATCCCCAGAATTCCGACCGAGTCCGTGATATCCGATATCCTTCGGATGACTTACCCGATTCTCCCAATCGAAACTCCCAACCGTATGCGGTAGGGAACGTTTTGGTTTAAGTCGGTAAGAGTCCAGCATAGAATCTATGACGGATTTTCCACACGTAAAAAAACCAAATTACTCTGAAGTGGTAAAGGTTCAAAATTGTATCAATCACACCGTGTGTTGTGGCGTAATTTTGGAGGTACGTCTCCAAAATTAACATAAAATTTTGGAGGTACGTCCAACAGGTCCAATGCTGAACATAGGCCTCTCCCAAATCACGCAAGCCATGCGCCAATTTGATATCAATCTTACAAATATTATTTGTTCCGACAAGGAATTAAAGAACTGGAGAACTTGATCATCGATCATCGTTTAACTATACAGCTGTCCACGAAGCGGATGACGTCATTGTAACGAGCAAAAACTTGACCGACTGGTAATGTCAAAAATTCCCCAGCGCCTTTACTATGAGCATCATAGAGCGATACGACCAATGACTTTAATTTAGATCGCGTTGCTCTATGTACCTAAGTAACAATCAATCAAATCAGCCTATGGCAGTCCACTCCTGGGCGTAGGTCTCTCCCAATTTACGCCACAACACACGGTCCTGCGACTTCCACATCCAGTCCTAGTCTGCGACCTTTCCAGGTCATCAGTTCATCTGGTGAGTAGACGTCCTAGTCGTCCTACCCTGCGTTTGTCGAATCTGTACCCATGTATGATATAATATCATTATTATGCTGTAGTTTTATTAGCGGTATTCCGAACAGTACTTGATGCTGCAGCAAATTCCTAGTTACCATGTTTCTTGGGAAGATAGAAATATCTCAATCAAAGCAATAAAAAATTTCAGATCAATCAGACCAATAGTGAAATTCCTTTCATCACCCACGAAGTGGACTGATGATCTTTAAAATTTATAGCCAAGAACGATCTCTATGGCATCGACTTTCGAAAAAGAAATGATGCGTCAGATAGACGCACAGGTTAAACTTATAACAGTGGGCTTACCCGGGACTCCCAATCGAAGGCAGTCGTTGAGAGTATCCTTCCGAGGGCTTACCCGCCCTGGGTAAGCCCAACCGTAGCCTGTTAGGTAGTAAACGTGTGGTTTTTAGTCAGTAGGAGTCCGGCATAGCATCCATACAGTATTTTCCTCAAGTTAAAAAAAACGGAGGCAGTTGCTGGGCACCGTGAGTTTTTACCCGGTAGGAGTCCAGCATAGCATCCACGAAGATTTCCTCAAGTAAAAAATCTCGTTTTTGTTGAAGGTTAAAAAAATATTATCGACACTCACCCATTTTCGATAAAAACAAATCCTGTATCAATAAACTCCACTTTGCACGACAGTCTGTTTAACACTGGTTTTCTGTAGCCGGTATGATGGCTTTAAAAAGGCGTGGCTGATTCACTTCGCTGGAGATAATACCTAAATTATACTATATTATAAAGCTGAGGAGTTTGTTTGTTTGAACGTAATAACTCAAAACTATAGGTTGATATTCCAAAATTGTTAGAGATGTCTATAGTCTACTTATTGAGAAATTAAAAGCTTTTTCGTGTGGTGTGTGTGTCAAACTTAACCGTTACCTACAATGGAAATCAAAATCGCTCCAAAATTAAGCAATGGATATTTGAGACAGGCAACTAATAGGGGAAAATTGTACTATACCTACGAGCAAAGCCGTGAGCCTGTATATAAATACATACATATTTTCCTTATAAACCATACCAAATTATTATGCGTATAGTGTCATAATGAGACATTGGCGAGGAACCATAAAGTGCCTTTACAAAAAACCCAATTTTGTATAGCAGGCAATAATTAGATATCTAACGACACTAGGTAATAAAAAAGCTTCACAAAAAGCGCTCGATAGCCAACTCAGTGATCTGTAAGACGGTAAACGATTAATGTGTTAACCGTTATACGCTACTGCCAGTTTTATGATGGGTGACAAATTGTGACAAAATGATAGCGTTACATACATTCATATACTCACGCCTTTATCCCCGAAGGGGTAGGCAGAGGCCTATACCGGCCCACATTTCACCGTGTACAATTCGGTTCCACGTAACAGGTGGTGAGCCCATCGCCGTGTTGAAATGGACCGCCGACGTCAGAGCCTCGTCCGTTGTTCAGCAGGTGCACGTGATAGCGTTAAGCCATCGTATTCCCATAACTAGGGAATAGGTAGAGACATACTAAACGCCCATATTTCACCTGTCAGTTTGGTCCTACTTAATGGTTAGTAAAGCTACACAGACACTCAGTCACACGCAAAACTGTCTTAAAACAGATACTAGCTTAACATCGAAAATCTAGTCGCTCCGATTGACCAGAGCTTAATATATCTGCTGTTATAATCTGCTGTAGGCTGTTAGGAGTCCGGCATAACCCCGTAGGATTTCTTTTTATTAAGCTCTCCAAATTGACGTCGCCAGCCTGATGGAAAGCCGTGGCGCATCTAGCGATTGGGGGCCACTCTCACAGTCCGTAAGAGTTCTGACAGTGGTCCTCAAGTTGACGGCCCTGTGATTTGCCTCTTCACGCTCCGCTTGAAGAACCCGAGATTGTAAGATGAGGGAAACACGTGTGCGGGCAAGGTCGTTCCAGCATTTTATAGTTCGACAGAGAAACGATCTTTTGAAGCGTTCACTTCTGGCGAAGATTCTCTCCACTGTGTATGAATGATTGGCATCTCTGCCCGGCACGCGTTGTTCGGGATCGGAAAGGAGAGGGTGGGATCAGGTTTTCCTCACGTTAAAAAAATGGCCGCTTATAATGTCTTCCACTTGGTTTAACTACTACCATGTAACTGGCAACCGGAACCAATGGCATAACATGCTTTATGCATAACGGCAACACTCGTAAATAGAAATGCCATAATCGGTCCCCCATCACAAGACCAACCACAGCGTATGTTGCTTAACGCAGGGATACTTAATTTACACAACACTGAGCAAGCGTGTGAACGCTGTCAGCACTGCGAGGACCGCAGCGATGACACGGCGCTCCACACGCTGGTGGAGTGCGCGGCGTGGGCACAACAGCGACAGGTCCTCGTAGTGGGTCTGGGCGTGGACACTCTCTCGCTTGAGGCCATGGTGCGAGCCATGCTCTCCAGCGGGAGTAAGTGGGACTGCGCCGCCTCTTTCTGCGAGCAGGTCATGCTCGCGAAGGAGGCGGCGGGCCGGGTGCGGGAGAGAACTCTCCCACCCGAGTTCCGCAGTCGGCGCCCTGGGCGCCGCCGACGTGTCTTCGCCGAGGACTATCGGCCTCCATAACCGGGGGTCTGAGGACGGTGAGAGGGCCGCTCACCGTCCTTACAGAAGCAGGTCCGTGACGTGAGCACTCACGCACGCCCCCCCTTAGAAGCGGGGTCACACCCGAAATCCCCCATAGACGCGGGATTGCACCCGAACCACCCCCTGGGCGAGGCCGCATTGGCGGCCGTAGGTCTGTTGGGAGTCACGGGACATCCTTCCTGAGGGCTTACCCGGGGCTCTCAACCATAGGCTGTTGGGCGTTACGTGAGGTTTTTTAGTCGGTAAGAGTCCGGCATAGCATCCTACGAGGATTTTCCCTCACGTTAAAAAAAAAAAAAAAAAAAAAAAAAAAAAAAAAAAAAAAAAAGCGTGTGAACGCTTTTCATACTTATTGTTGTTATACTGTATTTCAATAGCTTTGCGCAAAAATGTAAACAAACACATTTAATATAGACACGTCATGTACGAACATCACGGCTTTCAAAAACGGCAAATATTTTATACATTCAAAAAAAGAATTTCTATGAAAAATTATCTATGATAGCATGTATGGAAATTAAGGCAATTGTCTGACTTTTTTGTTGCCATTTTTCAGTGTTGATAACGTACGTCATGTACGAACATCACGGTTTTCAAAAACCGCAAATATTTTATACATTCAAAAAAAGAATTTCTATGAAAAATTATCTATGATAGCATGTATGGAAATTAAGGCAATTGCCTGACTTTTTTGTTGCCATTTTTCAGTGTTGATAACGTATCTATAGTTTTCATATATCATTGCATTTGACCCTGTATATCCATTAGTTACTTGCAATTGAATATTTACCCTGATTCTATTCCAGTTTCCAGGAGTCATACAGTGTTCTTACAATCATCTCGACACCAAATAACTTCTTTATGACAGTTTATTTTCATTTAAAATACCTACTCAGGATAGTAAAAAATTCAATGATTTGTCATAATATATTTTTCTACTCATCTGTCTTAGACAACGAATGTCAAAACATGACATGTTATGGCGGCTGTACACACTCGTCGAGACACCCCGAGACAGGCCGAGTGCGAGTGTGTACTGCTCGTTCGCTCTAACTTTGCCGCTCGGCTCTATACTAAAGTCGAATTTTTAATTAGACGAAGTAAATTGACAGCAACTAATGTCACTTCTTCTTGTAGTGTTGCGTATTTTCTATGACGAAGTGACATTAGCTACTGTCAATTTACTTCTTATAATTAACAATTCGGGTATACGCCTCTACGCCAGCGGCAAAGTTAGAGCGAACGGGTTATACAGGGCGCACTCGTCTCGTCTCGCTCTTGTCTCGCTCTCTCGTTCTCGTCTCGGTCGCTCTCGGTGGCGTGTCGGTTTTTGTGCCCGAGTCAAAGGGTCTCGTTGGCTCTCGCGAGGTAAATGAGAGCGGGCATGTACACACTCGTTCATTTAGTTGCCCTCAGAAAGTTTTAATGAACCGACGTA
Source organism: Miltochrista miniata (assembly GCA_933228765.1). Lineage (NCBI taxonomy): Eukaryota > Metazoa > Arthropoda > Insecta > Lepidoptera > Erebidae > Miltochrista > Miltochrista miniata. The sequence continues at coordinate 15,358,148 of OW121769.1, forward strand.
TTTTATTAAATGTTCTAAAGAACTCGAATTATAGTTTTTTGCCTCTATTCAGTCTGGAGCTGCAGCGGAATCAGTTTATAATCGTTTTTTTATTTAATAAACATTTTATTATAATATTAGCTTGCGGTACAAAAACATACAGCAGCAGCAATTTCCACGTCCATTGTCGCGGGAGTGCTATGAGACTCTGGGCTTACGAGTGTGTACAGGCATGCTCTCGTCGAGAGCCTTCTCGGCCGAGGCTCTCGGCGAGAGGCTCTCGACGAGTGTGTACAGCCGCCATTACATTATTGCCAGATCGGGTAGGATTGGACTATACCTACTTGTTTATTTAAGGTGACGGATAATTGGTGCATAAATATATTATCATTTTGTTTTATGTAAATTACCGGTTGCATGTAAACATATTTATTATTGTGGTTTAGATTAATATAGGTAGTATATGCCCCCCGGCTTCACCTACAACAAAAATTATACGAGATTATTTGTAAAGTAGTTACGGAAAGTCTGGAGCCGTTGGCGCAGCGAAGAACTATTGCGTCTTTGGCTGCATTCTACCGTATCTATCACGGTGAGTGCTCTGAAGAACTCTTCAACCTAATTCCGCCCTCTCCTTTCCGATCCCGAACAACGCGTGCTGGACAGAGGTGCCACTCTCACACAGTGGAGAGAATCTTCGCTAGAACTGAACGATTCAAAAGATCGTTTCGCTGTCCAACTATAAAAACCTGGAACGACCTGCCAGCGCATGTGTTTCCCTCCTCTTACAATCCCGGGTTCTTCAAGCGGAGCGTGAAGAGGCACATCACAAGGCCGCCAACTTGGTGACCGCTGTCAGAGGTGGCCCTCAATCGCTAGATGCTCCACGGCTTTCCATCAGGCTGGTGGCGACTTCAATTTGGCGAGCTAAATATAAAAAAAAGTAGAAGATTCAAAAAACCCTTTCAATGGATTCCTGTCATGTCTACCAAACTACCCAAAGATTGCTGCTCCGCATGATGAAATTCGGATCCGGTTCCGCGTCCCATGCGCACTTATTCCGGGGATAAAAGCCTATGACCATAGACTATCAAGACTGGAGTGACAATTCCAGATTATAATCTATCTGTCACTGTGACGTGGCGTCGCAGACTGATCGATCACTATGGCCGGACCTTTGATGGGTGACTAAGACGCCAATAAAATAAATATATAAGTACGTCTATCAGCCGTCTAAATATATAGTACTAGCTGTTGCCCGCGACTTCGTACGCGTGAAATTTTATTTCAGATAAATACATAGTTTGTTAATAATCTTAGACTATGTTAAAAATATATTAATAATTATCTTTGCCGAGCCCTAAAATATTTAGCGTAATAACATGTAGCCTGTGCGTAAAAGCTATCTCTTTCTAATATTCCTGTATTGTTTTAGTTAATTAAATAAATCCACCAGCTTACATATTTGATTGCTCTCTGCTTAGCCCTCTAGGATATGTAGCGTGATAATATATAGCCTATTTGAAGACCGAACCTCTTTTTTTTTGATAACGTGAGTGAAAATCCTCATGGATGTTATGCCGGACTCCTACCGACTAAAAAACTCACGTAACGCCCAACAGCCTAAGGTTGGGAGCCCCAGGTAAGCCCTCGGAAGGATATCCCAGGACTCCCAACAGACCTACGGCCGCCACCGCGGCCTCGCCCAGGGGCCGCCGACTGCGGAACTCGGGTGGGAGAGCTCTCTCCCGCACCCGCCCCCTTACTCCCGCTGGAGAGCATGGCTCGCACCATGGTCTCGAGCGAGAGAGTGTCCACGTCCAGACCCACTACAGACCGTACCTCTAGTTAATATTTGTGCAAAATTTGAATCAAATCTATCGAGTAGGTACATACTTTTCGAGATCCTTTCGCACAAAGCAAAGCAAACAGACAAAAAGTTCTAACTATATTTTCGGCTTCAGTATTTTATGTAGAACACCCACAGAGCATCGCGCGCCTTCTCAGACAGTTCGCGTTGCTCTATGAGAACACCCAGCGAGTATTTTTTTTTTTATATTTCCAAATTACAGTTTTGACTTTTCTATCATTTTATTATATTATGTTTATAAGATAAGCTTGTCCTATTGGGGATAGCAAAAGCTTAACAATAATATAAAAAAAAAAAAGAAAAATAAAATGGCGGTCGTTTTGTCACGTAGAAGGCTTGTGCTTTTTCATGTGTATATGCTTTTTTTACAACAGGTTACCAACCGAAATTAAAAGTATGTCCATAAATAAGTTTAAAATGTTTATAAAACGTAAATTATACAATTTACGTTAGTGTATAAACGTATGTATTTTAAAGAAACTTGGAAATGACCTGTTCTGCTGGATTTTCAAGAAAATTGTTAAAAGGCTAGTTTTTAGATTCTTTAAAATTGTAAACAGCACTAAAAAGAATAACCCGCTGAGTTTCTTGCCAGTTCTTCTCGGGTGGGTCGCGTTGTGAACTGGTGGTAGAATTTTTGGTTTATGTTCTGGACGTTTTACAAGTTCATCTGTATACTGGGTGTAACAAAATTACCTCTCCAAATTTCATGAGATAGGTACCTAACTTGGCATCGGAAATCAAATACAAATATTGAATAAAAAAGGGGGTTAATTTTTTTATTTTTTTTTTGTCGCACATTAAGAATTCGTTTTTTACCGCGGCAATTCGAGGTCGTTGTCGCTTTCTACTGCCGCTCAGTAGCGATAGAAAGGGTGAAAATGAAAATTTTTGGGACCTTTAAAACGGATTTATGGTTAAAGTATTCATGGGATTTTTTTTTCTTCATTTTTGTAATGTTTCTTGACTGATGCCACGTCACCTGACGAAATTCGAACAGGTAGTTTTGTTACACCCAATATGAATGGCTAAGTGAAATAAATATATTTTTGATTTTTTCTTTGGTCGCAGAGCAGCTTAAAACCGATTTTTCTCTTGAATTATTTAATTTTTCTTTTAAATGTGGAAATCCTCATGGATGCTATCCCGGACTTAAGGCGGCCGCCAGGATCATTGTCATAGAGGTACATCTGCATTTAAATATATTTAAATTTATAATGGCACTTTCTTGCCTGCCAGAACATTTCTTTCTGCCAGGGGGATGAAAAACACCGTAAGCCATGAAGTAATGAACCGTGATAGCGTTGAAATTTTCCGCTAACTTTATAAAATCAAAACAGAATAAAATATTAAAGGGGGCTGCCATACAACAATCGGAACTTTACGTAGTTTTTTGGTAGGTACGGAATTAAGAGGATGGGACATACAGAAAGAATGCATCTATGATACATTGTATTTTGTATGAAACAGACGAAAGAGAGACATTATAAGTAAGGTGTTCATTCTGTCCTGGGACATCCTTCCGAGGTCCTAGGACATCCTTTCGAGGGCTTACTCGGGGCTCCCAGCCATAGGCTGTCGGGCGTAACGTGAGGATTTTTAGTCGGTAGGAGTACGGCATAGCATCCATGAGGATATTCCCTCAGGTTAAAAAAAAAATGTGTTCATTCTCACAATTGGCATCCAGAGCGTTCGAGCACTGTTAGATCCGGTAGGGACTTTCCTCCGCCGCTTCTGCGCACGCTTAGATTGTGAAATTATCACCCTGTCTTGGTTCTGCGAAACGCAAAGTATGGGGTTCTTTAAAAGGTGTCTTAGAAGGTTTATACAGTGGGAGTTGCAAATGTCCATAGGCTACGGTGATCACCAGTACATTTCGTGGGCCTTATAATTGTCTGCCTCTGGTATCTATAAAAAAAATATGTCAGCTACCCGTTCTTTTTGTGTAGCCAGCGGAATATGTGCGAGACCGTCTCGCACTAGGCCCAATTTTTTTATCGCTCGTAAAAAAGCTAATTTTGTTGAGCCTGGAACGTTAATCCGAAAGTCGTTTGTTCGAATAATCTGTTGACAGAATCATTTTTGGCAGACGTCTCCTTTCATAGAAAGCACGGTTGGCAGAAATCACTACTCGTAGAAAGCACAGTTGGCCGAAGAATCCTTCCATAGAAAGCACGGTTGGCAGAAATCACTATTCGAAGAAAGCACGGTTTGCCCAAGTATTTGTTGATAGAATCATTGTTGCACAGATGTCATGTTTGTTCGAAAGCACTGTAGGCAGAAACCTCTGTACATAGATAGCACGGTTCGCCGAATTAATTGTTGATAGAATCATTATTCATAGAAGCCTTGGTCCATAGAAAGCGCGGTTGGCAGAAACCTTTGTTCATAAATAAAACTTCATTCCGAAAGCTTTTTTGATAGAAACCACTTTTTCCAGATACATCGGGTCACAGAAAGCAAAGGGTTCGTAAAGTACTGCTGGATAGCTTGATAGTCCCTCGGATACTTTTTTTTACCCGTGGTTCATCCCGACGATAGTATCGAGGGCAAGAAAGGGACTTTAGATTGAGGAAAGCATAAAACGACCAAAGTTTTTAGATTATTCTTTGTAACGAGCTTTCTGTGACTCGATGTTTCTGTGTTTCTTTCGTAAAAATTGTAGGGGCATCTAGGGCATTGTAATTTTTTTATTAAACAATTTAATGAAGGTCTGGAATCGATCTGATGATGGGCACGAAAGACAGTAGAGAGAATTCCCTAACGATATAAATAAAATACATAAATAAATATTCACGGACATCTCACACAACGCTATCTGATCCCAAAGTAAGCTAGGAATAACCTGCTTGTGTTATGGGTATCAGACCACGGATATTAATACTTCGTACTTTTAAATACATACATATTATACATAGAAACACCCAGACTCTTGAGACAAACATTTATGGGTCACACAAATACAGCAGTTACCTACGTTGTGTTTGGGCTTCATTAATTTGTACTTACGAGAACTTTACACCTACATAGATAGATCGATTTTCAGTCTACACGTTACTAAAAATGGTGAAAATAAATTAAACAAAAGAAACCGACTACAAACCAGACTAAAAACTGAAAAATAAAATTTATTGAGCTCAAAGTTAATATATTATTCTGATTTATCAGATTTCATTAAACATAATAATGAAGTCGGTGCCAATATGACTATGAGAGAGATTAATAATGCCTACCTAAGCCTACGTAGTTTTACTGGGCACCGATTTCAGTAGATATCATATTAATTTCATATCTGATAAATCAGAATATACTAACTTTGTGCTAAGTTAATTTTATTATTCAGTTTTTAGTTATGTGTAAAGTCGGTTTCATTTTTGTTATTTTTTTTTCCGTTATAAAATAATCATAGGTACACGTAAAATTGAGTTTACTTTTTATGAAAACAATTATATCACAGGAGATATTACATACATACTTAACATTTATTGTTTTTAAGTGACCTAAAAAAGCAATGCCCGTCTCCTAGATCGCGAAGTTCGTATAGTCGATACGTCTAGGCAGTCAACAGTGATTCCTTTGCCTTACGCCCGTCGTCACGTGTGCGTGATTTTCCCGCCACGATACGAACACGCGATTATTATAATTTGAGTTTTTGACAGAAAAAGTATTTTTCATAATCAAATTTTGTGTGTAACTAGTTTTATTTTCAAAGTTCATGTGAAATTAAATTGATATTGTTGAAAAGAAAGAAATTAACACGAAAGTTTAAGTGTATGTACTAACTTAAGAATTTACTTCAGTAAGTCCTTATTTGAAAAAGTGCCTGCAACATTAATGTAGACTTAAAACAAACAATATTAGCATCATGGGTTCCCATTAGGGCTTGAATATCGGACGCATTTTCAGTTCCGGAATTGGGTTTCGATATTCAGTATTTGAATTCCGGAATTCCGGAACTCAATCAAGTTTCGTTTTGTACAAAATAGTGATATGTAAAAAAAGAAACGGGAGCTGGCAGTCCTACGTGATTAGTGATAAACTACTTTGATTCCCAGTAAAATTACTTTTTTTTAACGTAACCAACTAAAAAGCACACGTTTCCTAACTATTGCCTACGGTTGGCCCGGGAAATCCTCAGAAGGATGACCCCAGAATTCCCCAAAGACCTTGGATATCACTGCGGCCTCACCTAGGAGGTTCGGGTGCTATGCCGCGTTTTTGGGGCATGTTCAGGTGTTATCCCGCATCTTAGGGCGTGTGGCGTGCGTGAAACTTTCACGTCACGGTTTCGTCTTGGGCGTGCTTTTGTAAGGACGACGAATAACCCTCCCACTGTCATCAGGCCCCCGATTATGGAGGCCGATAGTCTTGGGCAAAGACATGCGGAATTCGGGTGGGAGCGTTCTCTCTCGCTCACTTTTCGCCGCATTAACTGATCACAGAAAGACCCAGTGGCGTCCCACTTACTCCCACTGGAGATTATAGCTCGCGCAATGGTCTCCAGCGAGAGAATGTCCACGTCCACCTACCACGAGGACCGAGCGCTGTTGAGCCCACGTTGGGCACTCCACTAATGGGTGAAGTACTGTGTCCTCACTGCGTTCCTCGCAGTGCTGGCACTCAGGTGTGGTTTCCCGGTGTATTCGTCACAAATACTTACTGAAGCTCCTGTGCCCGGTAAGCATCTGTGACAACCAGTAGGACAGAGCACCGTGGCTCTTCTTATTGTGGCGATTCGGCGATTCTCCCCTTGTGTGATGTGATGTGGCGATTCGGTTTGTTGCTCAAGTCCAGATCCCCACGGTTTCCTTGTGGAGCTGGAACTGCCGAACTTAGATTTCTGGAGATGTAGGCCTATGGCCCCGCTCCAGCGCCTCCTTGCACCAGAATAGAATAAATTAGAAATATAATTAGTTTATTTAAACAAGGACGCAAGGGCCCTCGCTGCCAGATCCTCGAGACATGCCGCCTCTGAGCAACGGACTACGCAGCACCCAATCGTAACCGCTGTTCCACAGAAGCGATAGAGAAGACCGATCTCCGCGGAACACCACACGACGCATCTCGCTGACCCGACTGGGCCCTAGCCAGCTTGAGTAAGTTATGGCCCTGTTGGAAAGATAGGCCCCGACAATTCGACGGAAGTAGGGAGGCACATGATAAATAAGCGCCTCCCTAACGCAGCTCCAGAGCAAGGTGTTGAAGGCGATGCCGGTGTCTCTTGACATCGCAACACCACCTCACCCTGCGATGTTACTTCCTCCGTTAGTCCTCTAATGTGCATGATCGCGTCGACGGTGGAGCACCCTTGACGGAAACCAAACTGGTTATACGCCAGATCTGGCCCCACGCATGTGAGGTTCCCGACTGTGCACTGTGCAATGATACGCCAAAGGAGCTAGCATACCTAACGAGGTATGCAAGCTCCTTGAGCGTATCATTGTTGGGGAGTTGTTTAACGGAGCAATAGGATTGGCCGATCCCCGGATGGGTAGACTGCCGGCACCCTTGCCTTTCGGATCAGAACCAGTTTCCCTGTCTTCCAGACCTTGGGAAACTGGCCTTTTTCGAGGCATGCACTAAAGAGCCCCATAACTCGAGGCCCAATATCCTTAAGAGCCAGGACCCAAGCTCGGCCTGGAATGCTGTAGGGTCCAGGGGCACGGTCCCTGCGGAATCTAAGCCGCAGTACAGTCGCCCTTAACTCACCTTCAGTGACTACGGGCACGTCGTTCTCGCTGTAATCAGCGTTGGGCGCCTGAGACGGAGCCATGTGCGAAGGCATACGTTCCTCCGCCTTGATGAGAACAGGAATCCCAGGACCCTCCTCACTGCGGGTCAGTGGAGCACCTTATGGCAAAGTTTTCCTCTAATAATAAGGTACGGGCGCCCCCATAAGTTCCGTCAAAACTACTAGAACTATGCTGAGCGAGACCTCTGTCAAATTCTTGCAGCGTTTCTATCAAAGTTAAATTTAACTCGTAGCATAAGTCAGAGCTAAGTCTAAGTTCGTACTATAAATTGAAGTCTAAATGTAATAAAAAATACAAAAAAGCCATCAATAATATTAATATTATTGAAATTGTATGTTTTCTATCAAATACATACCAATTTTATGGATTTACTTTCTTATTAGGTTTTAGAAATATCATCAAATGAAATGATTAATAAATAAATAATAATGATTAATACCCAAGTACATAATCGAATTAATTTGTTAAAAGAGAAATCCTAAATTATCAACATTGTAGTAATTAAAGGTAATTAAATTGCAAAAGAAGCTTATAATCTACATTTCTGTTTGTAATGAAATTAAAAAAGAAGCGAAAATATTTTTTTTATCAATATCGAAATACCGGTATTGATCTCGCCAATTCCGGAATTGAGAACGATATTTTATCGGAATTCCGGAATTTTGTCAATTCCGGAATTCCGGAGTTCAAGCCCTAGTTCCCATGATGCTAAATTTGTGGTTACTCGAAACTTATTATAGAATTGGTAGATTAGACATTATGGTTTTAATACGAATAAGTCCTCTGTAGTCTCTGTAGTAGCATTGGGGAAAGCGAAAAAAAAATGTGAAACAAAAATGAAAAATAAAATACATCGTAGGTATAGGTACGCCGACTTGTCTTAGCCCAAGACTATCGGCCTCCATGACCGGGGCCTAAGGACGGTAAGGGGGCTGCTCACCGTCCTTACAGAAGCAGGCCCTAGACGGCAGCGTGACGTGAGGGATTCACGCACGCCCTCCCCCCCCCCCCCCCCCTAAGAAGCTGAATTACACCCGAAAACCCCCCAAAGACGCCACCCCCCAGCCAAGGTCTGTTGGGAGTCCTGGGACATCCTTTCAACCGTAGGCTGTTGGGCGATACGTGAGGTTTTTTAGTCGGTCGGAGTCTGGCAGTCTGGCATAGCATCCATGAATGATTTTCCCCAACTTAAAAAAAAAGGTATACCTACTATAAAAATTAATTGTAACTAATGTCTCTGATACAAAATATGTTTATCAAAATTGACGATTTGTCCTCGATGGTTGATGCTTGGCGGCCATGCCTCAGAAACCAATGAAACTTTACTCGATCGCGTCAGAATTTCAGTAGGGGTAGGTATTCAGTGCACCCCACGGATACTTCAATATTTTAATCTAACGATTTGGGATTGACGGGAGCTCGCAGCTAGTGATTTACTAAGGTCTAATACCTACCTGGAGGGTCTGTTCAGCATGTAAGGTACCTACCTCCCATAATCTGGCGCTTTCTAGTTACTACAGAAATTTCTTCTAGGGCTCCCCAACGGTGCATCTTGATCATAAGGCAGTGATCGTTTACAGACCACTTGGTCTAGCGGTGCTAGAAGCGCTTCCTTTGAATACAGATAATGTTCCTATAGAAACTGAAGCTTAACCATTTTTAATTTTACTTAGTTGAAAATCTCTACAGGATCGATGAGTAGTCTGACCCCCTACCCACCCCTTCTCCCAACCTTTCGAACGACCTAGGCTCTGGAGCCTCACACAAGAACAATTCAATCCACCGCGTTACAAACGACCTAGGCTCTGGAGCCTCACACAAGGTCAATTCAATCCAACGCGTTACAAAAGAGAAGAAAAAAAAACAACTTTTAGTCATGCATACTTTCATACAGGACCCCTCAAGATGAACCCAATGCCATGCCTTTATAATCTCCATTAGGAAACCCCGTGGTTCTGTTATAAGAGGAGAGAAACACGTGCTCTGGCAGACCGTTTCCAATTTCTATGGTTCGAGAGAGAAATAATCTTTTGTATCGCTCGGTTCTGGCGAAGATTTTCTCCATTGTAGGAGTGGCACCAGGCCGGAAAGACGAAGATTCTCTCCACTATGGGAGTGGCACCTCAGGCCGAAAAGAAGAAGATTCTCTCCACTATAGGAGTGGCACCTAAGGCCGGTAAGCGTTGCTCGGGATCGAAAAATAGAGGGCCCGGCTTATAAGAGAAGCGGAAATAGTGCTCTGTCTGACAGGGCGTTCCAAGTTTATCTATCCACAGAAAAACAATCTTTGAAATACCTAGGTGTTGGCTAAGATTATCTCCACTGTATAGGGATGTACAGGGTACGATTGAACTGAAGAGAAATGTGGCGGGATCCTTTCAAGGACTCACTTGAAACTCCCGGTGATTAGAAAAGGACAGCGTGGTTTTAGCCGGTAGGGGTCTGACACGGCATATATCACGACTAGCGTACGTCACGTGGTTTTACCCGCGTAGTTCCCATTCCCGTGGGAATACGGAATAAATTATTGCCTAAGTTCACCGCAAATAATGTAGCTTCCCAACAGTAAAATAATTTTTCCGTTCGGTCCAGTAGTAGTAGGAGTCTATTCGATGCAAACAAACAAACAAACAAACAAATAAACTAACAAACAATCAAATCTTTCCTCTTTATTATATTAGTATAGATTTCCACTAGTAAAAAAGAGCTTTTTAGAACATTCATTAATGTAAGACTTAAGTACTGAAAACAAGTAGGTACCCAGCCTAGAAAGTAAGATCAATATAACTGACTTATTCAGTACCTTACTGTACCATAATCCTATAATTAAGTCAATGCATCGTAACCATAATATTCTGCAACGGATACTTGTGCAACTATTTTGGAGTTTATATGATCGTAACTATGTCGATATTGCTCTCTTTTTGCACATACTCCGTACTTATTTGTAAAAAAGAATATCAAAAATGTGCTAAATTAATGGTCCGGGATCCCTGGTCCAATTTTCCTATTTTGCTTCAGTTTGATGAGTCATTTTAACATATCTCTATAAAAAATCTCGTTTCGTACGTTTGCGCTATTTTCTAAAGATAGGGTCAGTCCCGTATTTTTTATATGACTTCGATGACACCTGATGTGGAAGTGTCCCTTTAGAATTTTCTAAGACTCCCATTATGAAGTCCTACAATGTAGATGAGGCTGGAAAATCACTTGACAATCGAAGTGTACAGAAAGAAAATCTCCTATCGGACTAAATCGAATATGAGCATTCCGGACGCCAAGTGTAATTAATTTATATAGATCATCAAATTAATTGGTTTACTAAGATTTTTGGGTGCTTTTCGCGTATTATCATTCTTAAACTTTGCTTAGGTACCTAGGTACTGTATTCCTGACCGCGGCTATTGCAATATCATAGTAAAACCAGAAGTTGTACTCAGGCAATATAGTGGAAACTCCGGGAAGTGAGCAACGTTTAAACATAATAATACACGAAAAACACCGGAACAATACAATGAATTGAATTGTATCTAAAAGTCATGTCAGATTAATAACATAACAAGTTTGTGACGAATACTTGAACAGCAGAACCGTATTATTGTGATGTAAATTGTGAGAAACCTGCGTCTAGCAGTGGACTGCTAGGCAGACTGTTCTCAAAAGAGTGTGGACTGAGCTATAGACTGATATGACTGTTCTCAAAAAAGTGTAAAAAATATGAATGGTGATATAACTGAAAGTACAGAGAGTAATGAGAACGCGAGGTGTCCTTTGTGGGAGCGGCTGGGGTGCGCGCGCGGTGTGTGCGCGAGGTTCTGTCGACGGCGCAGGAGAGTAGCGCCGGAACATGTGCCTAATGGACGAGTGGCTACCAGGTGGGTACCTTATTATTACTCTTCTTTTTAATATTCAAAAGTGTGGCCAACATGAATGGTGATATAACAGAAAGCACAGACAGTTATGAAAACGCGAGGTTTCATTTGTGGGAGCGGCTGGGATGGGCGTGCGGTGTAAATTTAAATAAATAAATAAATAAATATTCACGGACATTTCACACAACGCTATCTGATCCCAAAGTAAGCTAGGAATAACCTGCTTGTGTTATGGGTATCAGACCACGGATATTAATACTTATATACTTCTAAATACATACATATTATACATAGAAACACCCAGACTCTTGAGACAAACATTTATGGGTCACACAAATATTTGTCTCCGGTGGGAATCGAACCCACGACCTCCAGCGCCGCAGGCGGTATCACTACCGACCGCGCCACAGAGGCAGTCAGTGTGTGCGCGAGGTTCTGTTGACGGCGCAGGGGAGTAACGCCGGAACATGTGCCTAATGGACGGCTACTAGGTGGGTACCTTATTATTACTCTTCTTTTTATTATTCAAAAGTGTGGCCAACATGAAAGGTAATAAAACTGAAAGCGCATACAGTAATGAGAACGCGAGGTGTCCTTTGTGGGAGAGGCTGAGATGCGCGCGCGGTGTATGCGGGGTTCTGTGGATGGCGCAGGAGAGTAGCGCTGGAACATGTGCCTAATGGACGAGTTGCTTCCAGGTGGTTACCATTGGTATATTGTTCCTTTTATTACTTAAAATTGTGGCCAACATAAATGGTAGGTACCTAATATAACTGAAATCACAAACAGTAGGTAATTAATGAGAATATGAGATATCCTTGGGGGAGCGGTTTGGATGCGCGTGCGATATAAACTTCTTCTATATAAAAGGGTCCAGTAGGTACTCAAAAGGTTAAAACGGGACCGTATTTATGAGACTTCGCCGTCAGTCTGTCAGTCATTAGGCTGTATCTCTGGAACCGTGATAGCTAGAGTAAGTGTATCTTCATCTGTAAAAATATCTAGAACAACAGTTCATGAGATACGGCCTAGTGAAAGATACACGGTCGGACAGACGAACGGATATAGGGGTTCCGTTTTTGTCCTTTGGATACGGAACCCTGAAAAGTTTATTTTATATCGTTGTTTCTTAAATTTCACGTAAATAATACCACTCAATTTGCTTATATGTCGATTAACATAGGTACATGTATAGGTATGTCGTATACCAACATCATAGATTCAGAAACGTGGGACAATGACTTGATATTAACACGTCAATTTAAAAAAAAACCGGCCAAGTGCGAGTTGGACTCGCCCATGAAGGGTTTCGTAGCAGCAAGTAACATAATATTAAAGTTCTTATAGTTCGTTGTAACTTTGACTGATGTTTTAACACGTTCGCAGTGGTAGTGATTTCACTAACCGGAAATTGCGGTTTATGACGTATTAAAAAGAAACTTCTAGCTCTATCTCGTTCAAACTAATTTTCGCTGGTAGTTTTTATGGCAATGTACATATTATATTATTTTTATTGATTTATCATTCCCTTAGTTTAGAAGTTAGAGGTGGGGGGACACACATTTTTTCACTTTGGAAGTGTCTCTTGCGCAAACTATTCACTTTAGAAAAAAATGATGTTAATAACCTCCATAGCATTTTCGAAGACCTATCTATAGATCTGGGTATGGCTATAGGTATGGGTTTGATGAAAAAAAAAATTTAGAATTTCAGTTCTGAGTATGAGGACCCCCAAAATTTACTGCTTTTTTTCTAGTTTTATATAAGAATCTTAATGCGGTTCACAGAATGATGTATTCTGTGAACCGCAAGCTACCAAGTTTCAATAGCATAGACCTTATAGTTTCGGAGAAAAGTGGCTGTCACACACGGACGGACAGACAGACGGACAGACAGACAGACATGACGAATCTATAAGGGTTCCGTTTTTGCCATTTGGATACGAAACCCTAAAAAAACGATAAACAACATTACTTCATTCACCCTTAATTATTGTTATTGTATATCAATTTGGTGCTTTTATTAATGGCCGTAAATTTTCATTGACATTATCTACATTTTAAAAGGGTTTGTAATCACGCATACATATAAACCCTAACATTAAATATCGATATAGGGTCGCCGCTCAAAGACTTTTTTTAGCCCTCGGCGAAGAAATGTTGTTGAACATTCTCACACAATATCTAGCCCAGACTAAGCTATAAGCTTGTGCTATGGGTTATTTATACTGTTGACTGATGGCACTTGGTGGAACCTGCTGCACATATTGAATAACGGCACTTGTACTGTTCCACAACATTTATTTATTTTACACCTGACCGGTTTCGCCTTTCGGCATCTTCAAAGGCAAATGAACATTGTATAATAATGATGTAGTGGTAATTAATATGTTATTGATTTATTATACAAGTGCCGTTATTGAATACTTGTGCTATGGGATCTTGACGACTGATAGACATACTTTTTATCTATTTGTGGGAGCGGATCTATTTGTGGCAAAGGCTCTAAACAATGTTTCCTCTGTAGCCGGGTAGTTCTTTCAACTCGTACGTTGTATTGTCCGTCGCAGGATTATCATAACATTAGTTGTTTGATAAAAACCTTAGGCTGGATTAGGGTTTTCATCAAAAACCTGATTTGATCTTAAGTCTTCGACTTATTATCTTTAGGTAACTTTGTGTCCCGCAAAATATTTTAATCCTACACAAATTCTGTTAGGAGTCCTGGGGTATCCTTCTGAGGGGACACATGACTTCCCACCGTAGGCTGTTAGGTAGAATACGTGTGGTTTTTAGTAGGTGGGAGTCCGGCATAGCATCTAGATATGTAGGATTTTCCTCGCGTTAATTTTAAAAAATCCCACTGAATGTTTGTTATAAATGTTTAACATCACGCGTTTGCAACTGGAACCACGGGAGTCCTCAAGTAAATACTTATAAAAGAGTCATCAATCAATATCAATACTGGTGACCCAAGGGCTGGCAGTTTTCTCGCTCAACGAATAGGTATTGCTATTCAAAGGGGGAATGCTGCTAGTCTTTTGGGCACAATGCCACGGGGGCCTTATTTAGGTTTAGTTTAGATAGTAATAGTGTAAATATAGATATGTAATAATTATGTTTCTCTGTAATTTTTAACAATAAATGTATTTAATTTCATATCAATACATATAATAAAATCGTAACAGGTCGCTGTCTGTAGGTACATGGAAGATAGGTAAATAGAAAACAATTAAAGGGGGTCTTTATAAACACAATAGAACCCAAAACAATGATTTTTAGAATTTTTGTCTGTTTGTCTGTATGTCTGTATGTCTGTTTGTCTGTACGTTTGTGCACGCTAATCTCAGTAACAGTTTAACCGATTGCAATGCGGTTTTTTTTATTGAATTGAGGTTGGCTCCACTTTAAATTTAGTGTTTATTTCATGTCAATCGGTTTATAAATAAAAAAGTTATATCACTTTAATTAAAGAATCTATTACGTTACATATAAATAAGTGGCGTGTTCGCTTAATCATAAAAGAGCTTAATGACGCCGAAGGCATGGACTGAATTGTTTTAGAATAGACTTAATCTTTAAGATCTTTTATGATTAAGCGAACAGGGCAGTTTCACACGCTGCTTGATGAGTCTGTTGAAGAAATACCTCTCCTTTCATACAGCTTATGTGTCGTAAACGAAGTTGCGGGGTCAGCTAGTGTAAAATATTATTTAAGTACTAATGCCGGCAGCTTCGCTCGCAAAAAAATTTGTTTTCGTTGCCGCTTTCCATGAAAATTTCCGGAACAATAAGTACCCTATGTGTTTTTCTAGACTACAATCTATTACTATACCAAATTTCAACCAGATCCGTTCAGCCGTTAGAGCGTGAAAGAGTAACAAACATCCACACATCTGCAAACCCTTCTACATCGACGTATCTACGTATCCTTCTGAGGGTATACCCGGGGCTCCCAACCATAGGCAGTAGGTCGGGAACGTGTTGGTTTTTAGTCGGTAAGGGTCCGTTCACACAGACCGGCTCGGAGAGCATCGGCGCGCACTTTTCTTTTCACACAGACCGGATCGGATACGCTCGGAGTTGGTCGGAGAGGAGCCGCCAACTATTTCACACAGACCGACTGAAAGCGGATGCGCTCGGAGCCGGTCGGATGCGCTCGCAGCCGGTCGGATGCGCTCGCAGCCGGTCGGATGCACTCGCAGCCGGTCCGATGCATCGAGTGCATCGATTCACTACAAAGGCAGTACCAGTATTCCAAGTTTTGTTTTCGGTGTTAACGGGTGCTTTTCGGAACATGGTTTTAGATAGCTCCGATGAAGAAATATATAAATTTTTCATCAGTCATGTTTTCGTATAAGTGCACACAACTGTTCCGTTTAAATTATGCTGTCAAAATGGCGGTCGGCGTGGTGTGGCGCGCACGCAAGCGGAGCCGATCGGTTGCGCGAGCGGGAAAGAGCACGCAATCGGAGCCGATCGGCTGCGCGAGCTACAAAGAGCATGCAATTGGAGCCGATCGGCTGCGCGAGCGGTAAAGAGCGTGAAATCGGAGCCGAACGGCTGCGCGAACGAGAAAAGTACGCGATCGGAGCCGGTCAGCTCCTCTTATTATTTCACACCAAGCGCGTTCAAGTATTCTCAATGACAAAAGCAGTGCACATGCAAAAATAAACCTTACTTCAAATAATAAAAACTCTGTTTTCAACGTGATAAGAATCTGCTCTCCTCTCCGAGCCGGTCTGTGTGAACGAACCCTGAGTCCGGCTTAGCATCCATAACGAATTTTTCACACGTAAAAAAATACCTCTACAAATCCACATTCACAAACTTCCTTATTTATGATTATTTAAGTAAGATTACTTCCCATAAGCTTTTCTTTAATCATTTTATAGTATTTAATAATACCCGACCCCACTCAACAGTTTTATTGCCCTTACCCACGAACGTAATTATCTACTATTTCTACCGGTTGTAACACTTATAACTCTAACGTATTGAATTTTTATTAGTCCTTGTCTCGGGGAGCGCTCGTGGCCTCGCGGACTCAGTGTTCTGTAAACGTTCACTGCAGTAAGCAACTTTCACTATGGCCGGTCCATGTATGGGTGACCATCCATGTGATCACTTTGTGACATTTATTTGAGCGTTTCCGTGCTTCGGAAGGCACGTTAAGCCGTTGGTCCCGGTTGCCAGTAAAATGGCAGTCGTTAAGCTAAGTTGAAGGCTTTATTTCAACAGCAGGCAGTCACAACCTGCGCCTGTCCATTTAAACACGGCAATTCGGCTCACCACCTATTACGTGGGACAAATTATACAAAGGTGAAATGTGGGCATATAATATGCCTCTGCCTACCCCTTCGGGGATAAAGGCGTGACCATATGTATGTATGTATGTATGTCTCGGGGAGTCCGTGGTCACGACGGTAGCTGGTCTTGATGGGACGCCAGGCTAATTCCTGTCAGCACATAGACATACTTTGTGTTTGATTCTCATAAGTAAATAGTCTTTTGTCTCTCTCTTCTTTGTCTGTCTCTTCTATACTTATTTTTTCAGAATATTCTAAAACTAGGTTATATTCTAAAATCCTGGGGACATCCTTCTGAGGGCTTACCCGGGGCTCCTTACCGTAGGCTGTAGGTAGGGAGCAGTTTATTTTTATTTATTTATTGATATTTTTACAGTGGTTTTTATTCGGTAACAATCTCTCGCTCAGTCCAATATTTTTATTACGTACGTACTAACATAAGTCTATGGTACTAACTAAATTAATTTTATTTCAAATCAAAGAACACGTGTGCCAAGTTTGGTGAGCATCGGTTAAGATATGCGTTCTCTAGACCGGAACTGACATACACACAGACATACGGACGAAAGCAAAATCGTCCATACTGTCGAATCAGAGACTCGCTCGCTTCGCTCCCTAGGTCAACTCTTTTTTACCACGTACGTACTAACATAAGTCTAGCTTATTATTTCCGGCCCCATACACTTACAATAATATTGATCAATATAGCAATAAATTGACCGTGTATGGGTAATACTGAGGTTTCAACCAAAGACTTCTATATAAACTGAGGTAGACACGCCGTACTCTAACAAACGAGATTTCAAAAGCAATCCTCAAACGCACAAATTGCTAAGACTACACTCACGTATAAATAATATTTACGTAATTGTCACCACAATAGCAATATACGAAAAGAACAAGAGTAAAAGAGAAGGCGTATAGACTCCGATTGCAAGCCGAGTACTCTCGAAGTTTTGACTCACTACAGTGCGAGCAACGCTGCTAATTAGCTCCGTTTATAGGTTTCAAAAATCGGTGCGTAGGGCATGTCTACCTCACTTTATATAGAAGTCTTTGGTTTGAACAGACTATATTCGGACGGAAATAAATATCGATGCAATATTATTGAGGCAATTAATATTGCCCCTGTACGTGTATGGGGCTGGCCGGTAAGTAAACGTCAAAGTTGCTCAATGTTACAAAAGTTGACATGTCGTGACCAAATTATTGCTTTCATTTCGAATGTAACGGCGCTTTGACCTGAAACCAGTGCACGTGCCAACAGGTAGAGTGGTTGTCAGGCTTTCAATATGTACTCATTGACCTTTAAAATAACACTAGCTGATGCCTGTGGCTCAGTCCGCATGGAATTTCGGTTCCGACTTCCCATTGGAACTGTGTATTTAAATTACAGGATCCCTACTGAGCTACCAATTCAGTAGACTTACAACTAAAAACTAAAAAACTGTTTGTTTGTTTCAAATGCACTTAAAGAGGCGCATAAGGAAACAATTTCGCAAAACAATCCATTGCGTAAAGAAGGAAAACTCAAAATGAAACCCGGTTGTCAGTAAAATGACAATCGTTAAGCCATAAGTGGAAGGACTTATGGGCGACTTGAAACATTTCTACTGTAGGTCGTCACAACCTGCGCCGATCCATTTCAACTGCCTCTGCCTATCCCTTTAAGGATAAAGGCGTGACTCTACGTATTTATGTTAAAATGCACTGCATTCTTAACGAAAACGAACTATAGATCAAATTAATTAAGCACAAGCTTATATTACTCTAATGCGCTGAGCTAGATGATCCATATCTATACTCTGTAAAATATAGCTTGATCTCTGTGTCAGTTCTACAAACGTAAACAAGAATAGACTTTATGTCAATGGCAATAAGCTTTTGTGGTTGAAATGCAGAGAGTGAGAACACAGAGGTGCAAACTTTAAATAAATTTATGCCTTTGAATTAAAAGTCAATTTTGTTTACGTTGATAAAACTGTTCTAGAGATCAAGCTATATTTTACAGAGTATGGTGCCATATCTGAAGCGCTCGTGGCTCCGCGGACTCAGTGTTCTGTAAACGATCACTGCAGTAAGCAACTTTCACTATGGCCGGTCCATGGATGGGTGACCATCCATTTGATCACTTTGTGACATTTATTTGAGCGTTTCCGTGCTTCGGAAGGCACGTTAAGCCGTTGGTCCCGGTTGCCAGTAAAATGGCAGTCGTTAAGCTAAGTTGAAGGCTTTATTTCAACAGCAGGCAGTCACAACCTGCGCCTGTCCATTTAAACACGGCAATACGGCTCGCCACCTATTATGTGGGACAAATTATACAAAGGTGAAATGTGGGCATATAATATGCCTCTGCCTACCCCTTCGGGGATAAAGGCGTGACCATATGGATGTATGTATGTATGTATGGTGCCATGTCTGCTTACAATATTATATGCTAAGTTATTGCGTGACCTATTCCAAAGCTTTACCTAAGCCACGCACATCTATATATATAAAAATCAATGCCACTTTTCGTTGTAATTTTATAACTCAAGAACGGGCTCACCTATCCAAACCAAATGTTTAGGCTTTGTTCGGACTATTTAGCAGATGGTTTATGTGAACTTAGCACAAAATCAGTCCAGCGATTCTACATTTATCACGCAAACGAAGTTGCGCGGGTCAGCTAGTAGAATATAGGTTACTGTTTTTTTATAGAACTTCCCTTGTCGAGGCCACAGAGGTCCTTTGAATAAATTATAGACGTTGTAAAGTTATGTTTAATTTCACGTAAGATTAAGTAGGTTAATGTAAAAACATTTCAAATTAACCAGAAATAATTATGGGGTTAAATAATCAAAAGTCACGATATTATTTTAGCCCTGGTAACTCAGTTTTTGAAGTTAAACTTCTTTAGGCGCGACTAGGGGTAACTCAGATATTTTTTCTGACTAATTTAATTCAAATAAACAAAATTCGTTCGAATTATGTTAAAGTATTTGAATGAAATTCGAATGAATGATATTAATATAACATTTGATGCCGTCAATAGCAAAGAAGTTTTACTTCAATCGCGCGTAAAGGTTACATGCACACACTTTTTTTTGTAAAAAATCACTGCATCATTTTGTTTTTAGGGTTCCGTACCCAAAGGGTCAAAACGGGACCCTATTCATGAGACTTCTCTGTCCGTCTGTCTGTCCGTGACGATGCTGTACCTAACTCAAGAACCGTGATAGCTTGAGAGCTGAAATTTTCACAGATGATGTATTTCGGTTGCCGCTAAAATTAACCCTAAAATCATAAAGAAAGCTGTAGAAATACGGGGCCCCCATACAACAAACGAGATTTAATTGCCGTTTTTTTGGTACGGAACCCTTTGTGTGTGAGTCCGACTCGCACTTGGCCGGTTTTGCAAACAATTACTGCAACATTATGTGTCAACCATACGATATATTGGCTGATGATCATGATGGGGCTAGTTTCCGGAGCACGGAAGTTTTAATGCGGTAAATATGAGAGAGTACTTACTGTATAGGTATTTCTCAGCTTACCTACCCCTTCAGGGCAAAAGGCGTGACAGTATGTAGCACAGAATTATGTTGGAATAGGCGATCACTCATATCATTCAATATGTAATCCTCAACAATCATAAAATTGCTTTTTCTTTGTTTGGTCAATGGTTATGGTTAGCTCACAGCTTACGTTTACCTACAATTACTATGCTATTACCATTAGTGAGTGTCCTTCACCTCCACTAAGTACCGACAGCAAAAAAATCAACCATATTTTGTGTCTAAATTAAACCATATTACCCTAGCGCGAGACAAGCCAGGCTCACCTGCAGTAAAAAAACTGAAAGGTATAGGCCAATACATCGAAAATATGGTAAATAAGAAATCTTACTTTTAACTTTATCGCCTATTAGGGGCGGATCGATTATTTTTGTTTATTTAGTTGTCCAGCGTAATAAGTGGTGAGCCTATTGCCGTACTAAAATGGACAGGTCTGTGTAGATTGTGGTTGTTCGCTATTGAAATCATACAAGCCGTAAGGTCTTCAACGGACTTAACGATTGTCATGTTACTAGCAGGGACCATTGGCTAAACGTGCCTTCAGAAGCTCGGAAACCCTCGTAAATAAAAATGTAACAAAGTGATTACACTAAGCACCCATTTGAAGACCAGTGTCTGCTAGAGCACTCTCCACTCGTCTGTGCTTAGATAACTCACACAACCAACACAAACAAAACTAACGAACAGGAAACATCAAAGCAGTAACAGCCTTACACTTCTGAGGTAGCCCTGGGACAGCCTTTCGAGGGCTTACCCTGGACTCCCGGCCGTAGACAGCTGTAAACATCGTGTGGTTTTTAATAGTCCGGCATAGCATCCATGTAGGATTACCACACGTAAAAAAAAAACAAAAAAGAAGCCCTAAAACCCTGTTAGGAAAAGGCAGAACACCGGTGGTTGAAAGCCACCTTGGGGCGTAGCACACAAAGCCCCTTCGGCCGTCTACGAAACCGTTGCTACGCAACCCTGGTATTGTAAAAAGAATAATTCTTCTTTCTACGAAACTAGATTCGTAAGAAGAACGCACTTTCCTGCTACGAAACCCAGTATCGTAAAAAGATTGAATACGTTAATCAACCGTAAAACTCTTTTCTTACATGACTGGCACTGACATAGTAGTGTTGAGGTATTATTTTTTAGATACCCCTAAGGTGATGGAATGTAGTTACTGCAGCCTACGGACGTTTGCAATACCAGAGAAGCTACACTAGCGCTACCCATCCTGGTAAGACATTCGTAACGGGTTCCTTTGCAGATGTGTTAACTGTCTGTAAAACTTCGCAACTTTTTTCAGACACAAACGAGGCGACTGCTCTTCAGCCTTATCGGCTGACTCTGCCCAATAGACTATCTTTTGTAAATACTTGGAACCTTTTGTTGAGCTCTATGGCATTTGTAATTTGCCCGGTGTTGTACTTAAGTACTTAAGTAAGTAAGTACTTAAGTACAAAATAATATCGTCTGGCAACTGCAAAGTTATTCACATATTGAAAGTTATTCCACTTTTCCTCCTGATCGTAGCTTGTGAAACTTTTTTAAGTAGTTTTTTTTCTACTGAGTCCACTAAAATATTGGAGTGGAAAACATTCCGGGTCGTGTATGTGTTTTGGAGTAGGACGGAGCGAAGACTGCTTTAATCAGAAATTCAGTGTGCTTCTCACTATTCGGTGATTGTGACAGTCTTGACTATGTATGCCACGGAGACATCCCAGAAAATCAGCCTCTTCATCGATAAGATGAAGTCGATCTCATTTTTCGTCCTACCTATCACTGGCATTGAAATCTGTCCACTTGTAGTGCTTGTTCTTGAAGTTTATCATAATAAAGGCCCTCTTCCAAGACAAAAATTTGCCTCGATCATTTCTCTTACCAAACCCAAACTACCCTACTCCGGGCTATGCTGCACAACCAACCGTAAAGGTACAATCACTGTTACGTTGCAGTGATAAGTACACCAATGAAACTAGTTGTGTAGGAAGAAGAGTTATTCTTCATACGACCGATACTGGTTTCGTAGCACGGGCTTCATTGACAAACCGCCCAATGTAGTCCAACAAAAAAGCTGTAGACCTGAAGTGTTTTCTTGCTAACGGTACTTAGAGGTACTTACATTCAGTGACCCCACGATGTTTCGATGTTTTACAAAAGGTAACGAGCAGTATTCAATGGATTTCGGTTGGGGTAAAACGTTCAAAAATTTGGAAAAATATATTTTGTTGTTGTTTTCATCACGATGCCGACTGTAAATGATCGGAGGAAATCTAGCATAAATTTTGTAAATATTAAGAGATTTCACTTTTTGGACAGGTATGACACATTTAGAATTGTTTATACTTCTAATATAACTGCTTTACATGCGGTAATTAATAACAGTTATAATTGTTAGCCTGTAAAACAGTTATTGTACAATATCGAAAGCAACTATCTAGATAATATCGTACCTACTAAACCTTATTCTGTGCCACTTTTAGCGGTCCAGACATTACTATTATAAATAAGTACTTTGTCTTCCTTCAGCTAGTTTCTGTTTTGTTATACTTCAACTAATAACACAATAAGTACCTACTATTTCAATTATACCACAAAGGCCCAACCGCTCTTCTCCAGCCCATTAAAATGAAAGCAGGACCTCTGGCGGCTTACTGCCATCTCTTAAATCTAACAACTTTTATCTTCACAACTAGCTGATGCCCGCAGCTTCGCCCGCGTAAAATTTGATCCCGTTCCCGCTTCCTGTATTTTATTCCCTTAGGGGTAGAATTGATCAAAATCCTTTCTTAGCGGATGCCTACGTCATAACATCTATCTGCATGCCAAATTTCAGTTCGATCCGTCCCGTGGTTTGGGCTGTGCGTTGATAGATCACTATGTCAGTCCGTCAGTCACCTTTGAGTTATATATATTGTAAAACGTCACAAGAAAACACAGAGATATCATCACTCCTTATTTATTTTTCACATAACAAATACAATTTTTGAAACTTATACACCACGTGGCACAAGGAAGACCATTGCAGCAGTGTCTGGGGCTTGCGACCCATACAGCAGGTTTGAGACGGCCGTCTTTCAATGCGCATAAACGCTCACCTTCCACCGCCAACAATGCTCCCCATTGCCCAATTACACTTTTACGTTTGTATCTAGCGACGCCGCGACGTGTAGTTTACGACTGAGCCCCACAAAATGGCGTTGCCGCTATTTATAATCATTCCCCACTCGTTCATTATTCAACTACCTTCATAGCCATTGCAAAAATCCAGGCATAAACAACGAAACCTTACAATATTTAGATGTGAATCGGATACTAAACCGTAATATTCCTCGACTGGCTATAGGTATTATTACAGTAAGAGAAATAATAATATTCTAACGGACTCTCTCACACTGTAAAAGTTACAATAAGTAAATACTAGATCTATAGATAGATAGATAATGCTTTAGTGTACACCATTACCGTACTTGATTATGTAAAACATCTCTGAATACTACCAAAATAGTTTTACATACAGATCGGCAACTCCCTGCCCCTTAATGAGCAAGGTTCCTCACCCCCGCCACAGCGGTCATTATAGTCGGAAGGTATTTTGACGGAACGTTTGCTCAGTGGTCACACACCCATTCAAGCTTTGTACAAACATAACGTGTTTTTAGTGTAGGCGACAGAATTGAAAACGAATCATTTGTATAGAGTTTTCGCCCTGTGATACTACTTACTTAATTCTAATCACTATATTTACTAAGCTCGTCTCTTCCTTCCACAGAAGCCGAGAATCCCGTCGCCGTATCAACCATGCGCCATCAGCTCTCTACAGCACGATCGGTGAGCGTCTCCGCATCAGCACTCCTCAGGGTCTCCAGTGCGCATTGTTCTGCGGAGGAGCGAGGTGCCCTTACGAACGACCGCAGACTGGAGCTGCGATACAAGGATTATATTCAGACTGGTAGGTATAACTGAATAGTCCTCTCCATCAACCCATGGTCTTACCAGTGTCTTGGCTATGAATACCGAATCGTCGGGAATTACGCGATGTACTTACGTGTGCTCTTTCCGGCACGCACTTTGTATACTCCCACAATTGACTATCCCGGCTCTCTCCCCTTTCTGGGGCGGTCTTGCCGTCTTGGCATTCGGGTTCCATTCTAGGGATACTTCACGAGCACAGACTGGTAGGTATGTTTGGATTACAGAGATTGTAATGGTTTTTTACGTCTGAAATCCTCATGCTAAAGGCTAAAATCACAGCGTGGCATTCCATATGCCTAGGGCCTGGACATGTAAGAACAGCGAGCAGTCAGCCTGCCATTCTCAGACCCTCGGATATGGAGGACAAAGTCCCGGCTGATCTGATTTTGTTGACGTTGGTATTAGAAAATGGTTTTACATTTTCTCCGGTATATCAGTGCCCGGAAATTGCGACAGGATTGCTCATCATTGAGTGTAGGACGAACAAAATTACTGACAAAATGTGCATGTGTAATTTACTCATGGGTGCAATGTCGGTCTCCTACTGGCTGCAACCACACGGTGCCTTGCTATCTGCCTGCGATGGCCATACCTCTAATGTGTCGCAACGAGTCTAGGCACTACCTTAAAATCTCCTTTGAGAGATACCTACCTTAACTACGTAATAATGTTATCCATTATGAAGCATAGTGTTTGACACAGATATCTCACAGAGTAAGCAATTTTAGTAACCAATAGAGCTTAATAAACGAGTCCAGTTAATATAGTGAAGACCACGACTCGTCAAACATGACATCCCTTATATCTGACCTTGAAAACGCTACAGATCTAAACTGGATGCAAAAGTTGAAGTGTAGGTAAATTACCTATAGCAAAATCGTGAGCGGAGAGGTCTGGTCTATCCATATTGATTGATGCGTTTCTGCAGAATGCTAGAAAGGAGATTGCCCATTATTTAATGGGCCGCCGTTTCGTAACAAATAATTTTGTATGACAGCGAAAATTTGATATTAAATTGGATGGATATCGTACTTTCATAGGAAATAAAAAATATTCTCTTATTTTGTGGGGTTTTCTCTCATTCTTCGTTTTGCTGTTCAAATTAGAGGTTAGTATCGAAGCAAATGTCCATCAATTCGTCAAATCAATTTTGTCCAGAAAGGGCTAATCGTTACATGGATGAACATGGATTGAATTCAAATAAGATAGAAGTAATAGTTCCAGCACTAAAAACTTTGTCAAGCTATAGCTTGCACTTGCGTGAAAGTCATAGACATAATTTGAACTATTTTGAACCCGGCAGGTAGCACTGCAATCTGGGTATAGGACTGTGCCGTGCGAAGCCGGGGTGGGTCAGCTAGTACTTATTAGGTTACGCAGGTTTGTGTAGGTAGAAGAAAATGAAAATGCTAAAATATTTTTAAAAAGTTTTATTCATCTATGATGTCTATATCATCACCCTCATATTCATGAAATATGTTGTCCAAAAATGCAGCTGGCGGTTCAATGTATCTAAATCGAGCCCAACTTAGGTACCACAATGTAGTCAGAATGTGGGCACAGCATCCCACCGTACGAAAGCCTACTAAACAATAATTGTTTGGTAGGCTTTCGTACGGTGGGATGCTCTGCCATTTTTACATTGATGAAAAGTACAAATCCGTGAAGTCGCAGCAGCCCTTTTGTATATATTTGACGATATATTAGGAATATGTACAACATTTGGAACATGGGACACTTGATATGTGGGTTGTGGTGGTGGTGTAGGTATAGGCCTTAAGGGAGTAGCAGATTGTGAAACACTGTCTAACTGTTGTCTTGAAGTTGTGAGGACTTCCATATTCTCATGTGGTGTAACAGCACCTTCATGTATAACCTGCTGCCGCCTACTCTGATCGTACTGAGTCTGTCTCCTTACAGTTCTATACGCATTTGTCCAACAAGGCAGGCAAACTTTTTTAAGTCTGTGAACCTGTAAGCAAAGAAAATAAAGCTAAAACCGACTTTAATTTATGTCATTTAAAAGAGGCTCTGAAAAGGTGTTCCGTTAATATTAACTAAGTTATTTTACTGCATTTTATCTGCAACTAGAGGACGTCACGCGGTTTCACCCACGTAGCCCCCGTTTCCGTGACAATACGGAAATAAAATATAACCTATATTCGCCGGGAAGAGTGTAGCTTCCCAACAGTGAAAGAAGTATTCAAATCGGTCCAGTAGTTTCAGAGCCTATTCGATGGAAACAGACAAACAATCAAATCTTTTCTCTTTATAATATTATTATAGACTATAGATATCACAGACTTGAAGAATGCTGTGAAAGAATGCCTTGAGGCATAGTATTATTAAAAGTATATTTACCTGTTGATTAGGTATACATGACATGATGAGATTTCCTTCAGGGCTATTAATTATCACTTTATGCGTCTTAGCTCTCAGTATGGAAGACCCACAGGCTAAGCACACTTGCCGATGTCCATAAGCTCGTACGGCTGCTGATTCACTAGATGAGCTTTGAGATGCTCTTTGTAATATTACAAAACATTCTTGACAAAGAAAATCCTCCACCGATATCTGCAAATAAATAAAATAAAATTATATACCTACTAGCCTAATATTTTCTGTTATGATATTGATTGGGAAAAATCTACTTTATTGTAACACATCACTGATATGAAAAACACAAGATCAGGTAAAAACCTTTAGCACAATTGGTTATTGTCATGCTTCATTATTTATTTACTTAACCATTTGAACATAATTAATTTACTATTACAAATACATTTCAAGTATGTTACAAGTACAGAATACAAAACTTAATTGAATAAGATATAGGTACTAACCACTTCTGGATCAATCCAAGAACGTAAAATTCGAATCATGACATCTGTTGCCTCCACGACTCGATGTCGAGGCAGAGGATGTACCAAAGATAGTGAACAATTCACACTCCGTGGCATTTTTATCTAATCTACTGCAAAACCGCACATTCGACACCGAAAACACTTTTTGTTCAAAAGTATTCAATTTTTGACAGTTCGTATATGGTCGCACATTGATATTTGCGAATGGCGGCCATCTTCGTCACGTCAGTTCGCAGTGTGTAAAAAGATTACACCACGAATTATATCAAAGTTTAAACGCCACAAAATATATTATTCGAGTGAATGAAAAGATTGTTAAAGATTTATCAATTTACTTAGGTAGCCATACACTTTTTACTTAGGTTTTTCAAAAAGAAACGAAGCCTGGGCGTTCTCCTTTGTGTGTTGGTCCTCACTCTTTGGTCGCGCCACTATAACTCCAAAACGACTAGGAGGATCCTTGCGCTGAAGATATATATTGTTGTTGGGCACATCTGAGGAAGGTTCTTGAAAGTGGATGTAAATTAAATTGCTAAACATCCACTAATGGCAGAAATGTACCCATCTCCGACCCGATTTTATATTAATTGACACATAGGCTCAAATTACGCCTGTCCCTGAAAAAGCAGGTATGATATGGTATGTTCATGGAGCAAATGGTATGTTACATGTGCTTGTGCACCCAATAATGAGGGTCTAAGTACTGCATTCGACGGACATAAATGAGGCATTATCGTATTATGACAGAGGCAATTTTACAATTCCTTTTTATAACGTAGAAGTTTATGTGCAATGTTTTGCCATAATTCGTAAATTTTTAATATCTCAGTAAATATTCAAACGATCTCGATCGTAAAATCTAGGTAGAGTTTGGAAGCAATTGGATTTTATTATTTTTTTGTATTTTAGTAAGACTAAGAAAGGGCAACAAAAAAAGAGAAGTCTATCTTTCATATATACATCGTCATCGTGGAAATATTTATAACCAATCATCCTTATATCCAAATAGACTTAAATAAAATAGTATTAAGTCATTATAAAACAGCGACTTGAAAATGTTTCTAACTTAGTAACCTACTACCCTCGTATTAAAATAACGTGTAGCATAGTCCACCATTATAATATTGATTCCATAACTGTGACAACTTCTCCTACCAATAGCTACAGCAAACATAATTCAGTAGTGTCACTCTAACGCGTGGCAGCAAAAGCTTTGAGTAAAATTGTATTTCAGACACATCAACACATTTATTTTAGTGCTTGTAGGGTGTCCATTGTTCATCGCAACACTAGCATTCTGGGATATTTCACTGAGGAGTTAGGAGTACTAAGTTGATCCGAGTCTTTGGATATTTACAATTGTTAAATAAATGGTTATTTTAAATGAAAAACGATAATAGAACGTAAAAATTATTTTAAAATACCTAGTAACGATAGACATAATGACATTTGACATAGATTGAAGTTTTTTGTTTTTCACAATAGTCGCCATAATGAATTTTCATTCATTTCATTTATTCATACCTACACTGAGAACGCTCTTTTTATTGCCGAGGAATTTCAAGAAAAAAAGTAAAAACAAGTCGATCATTCCTATTCGGTTCCGTATGGAAAATGGAAATATTATAACCAATCATCATTGGGATCAAATAGACTATAACTAAAATGACATAGTTCAATAACGTATTAAGTCATTATAAAACAGCGACTTGAAAATGTTTCTAACTTAGTAACCTACTATCCTCATACTCGTATTAAAATAACGTGTAGCGTAGTCCACCATTATAACATTGATTCCATAACCGTGACAACTCCTCCTACAAATAGCTACAGCAAACATAATTCAGTAGTGTCACTCCAACGCGTGGCAGCAAAAGCAAAAATACAATTTTACTCAAAGTAAAATTGTATTTCAGACACATCAACACATTTATTTTGTAGGGTGCTTGTAGGGTGTCCATTGGCTATCGCAACACCAGCGTGGTAGGACATTCATCCGAGGGGTACCGTGATGTCCGTGGAGTTAGTTGCGCTTGATAACCACTGCTATGCACATCGAATGCTCCGCGAATATCTAATTTAGATCCCTTAAATCTTCTCAAATTCTTAACTACCATAATACTGTTAGCTATCGAATGCTGTCGAAGCACAGATATGCGCACAAAATGTATATAAATACATACAAATACTATATAACTAGATGCAAAGTTACAAATTTCCAAAACAATTTATCATTGTTTTAAAAATTGAGCTGTATCATGCCATAGTGTTGTAATCCGGTCATCACTTTATGAGGGCCGGTAAGGTTAGGTACTTCCTAAAACCATTATTTCAGTCTTACTTACTTTCACAGTGTGAATCGGACCGCTCGGCGTCTATTAAAGTAATATATTACCTAGTCAAATGTTAGTGTTCTATGTAAACATTATTATTTTACTATAGTCCGTTTTCAAGTTAAGTAAGTAGGTTTTCTTTTTAATTCTGCTAAGTATTTAAGAAGGAGAAGTAAGTAGGTAAGATTGAAATAATTCTTTAAGAATTGGCACTGTACCGTCAGCGTTATTACAGTAGATACTAATTCCGTTGTTAGAATAAGATAATCGGTTTATTATCAACCAAAATGGGTCATTCCTGCTCGACACTTAATTCATGGCTACCCCAGTTTCGTGCTAGCGTTATAATGAATGGCTCCCTTCATTAATAATGTATAACAACCGTCACGTATGGTGTCTAACGCACGCCGCTATATTTACGATATCACTACGACCTTACAAATAGACTCGATGTTCAAGCTTATATCAGTCAGGACGTAGGCAGAAACCCTTAAGGTGCGGTTCCACTTAGGCCGAGCGGAGAGGAGAGGAGGGGAGACGAGTTGTGCCGCTTTTCACCAATCAAATGGCTTCAAATCCACAGCTCCTCTCCGCTCCGCCTAAGTGGAACCGCACGTTTAAAGGCGGTTTCCACCAAAGCGGAGGCGAGACGAGATGTGTTTTAAACAAAGCGGCATACAAGATTATGGGCCACTGATGGAAAGCGGAAACCTTAGCCACTAGTGCCACCATGAACTAACCACAGATTGTGACAAACATGGTATCCACCGAACTTCACAGTAACATGTCTGCGTGTAAAGAGCAATAATTATGTATTGCGAAACATAATTACCTATTGCTCTTCAAATTAAACTTTCATTTCAAGTTAAACTTGTGCTACGGAATTTAGACAACTGATAAACATACTTATACATATAAGTAATTTAAAGCAATATTTATGTTTGTCACAATCTTTGGTTAGTCAGGGCTTTCCAAACTGTGCGTCGCGACGCCCCCAGGCGTCGCGACCTTGTCCTAGGGGCGTCGCAAGTTGATACGAGCGAGACGGGCAAGTGCCGATTAAAAATATTTTTCATTTCTCATACTCGGAAAATAGTGTTTTCTTGATCTGACTATTGGGTGGAAAATGCTGTTTCCCTCCCTAGGGAGGGAAAAACTCATACAAATTACTTCCCACCCAAGGGCCGGAATGAATTTTAAAAATAGAACTGCTGTCAGGTCAGCTGTGATAGTAAAGAGATTTGTGTAAAAAAAAAAAAAAATAGTGCTGCGGCCATGCGACTTTCCAAACAGCCAGTGTGAACTTAGCGAAAATTTCTTACGGCCCCATACACGTACAATAATATTGACCAATATAGCAATAAATTGACCGTGTATGGATAATATTGAGGTTTGAACAGACTATATTCGGATGGAAATAGATATTGTGGCAATATTATTGAGTCAATAATATTGTACGTGTATGGGGCCGGTAATCTCTGCAACAATTACGCGGTGAGTTCCATATTTAAAATTTAAAAGGTCGACATATTGTAGTTGTTATTTATCTGTAACAGAATTCAAAACAATTGGTAATAATCTTTTATGGTAAGGTTTGAATCTTATTATTAGTTTTATTTTCCTCGTATTTGAAATGAAAAGTAGAGTGTTTAACTCGGGTAAAAGAATCAATTCCGACTCGGATTATAGCCGGAATACCTTGTAACGTTGTGAAACAACGGGGGCAAATATTGATTAACATTAGGGGTTTAGAATCGAAAATTAGATCAACATATGAAAGCGCCATCTACCGAGTAAGTGTCGAAACGGCGGAAACCTTATTCGTATTTAAAAAGCGGTCTTGACGATTGAGTAGTTTCGAGTGGTGCCGCTAGAGGCGCTGTACAAAAATATAAAAACAACCGCGCGCGAATTTCAAAGCCCCATTACTCAAATAATCTAAATATAAGACACTGTGCGTAGGTGCATCAGAGTATAATTTCAAAGTGAAAAAATATAGTAAGGAGCCAAGTACTCCCAAAGTGATCAGCGATTTAGCTGCGAGCGTCAATAACCCCATCATTGGGTGAGTCAAATTAATTATAACGAATCTAGATTTTTAAAACAGTGAAAATTAACGGCTGTTGGTCAACCCTGTTATGGGAGGGTAGATTACAGGGGTGTGAAAAAAAGGTCTCTGTAAACTTAGTATATAACCAAACATTGTAAGGCAGCCGACTCCTGAATGGTTTAACAGGGACCGGCTGTCTTAGCAATGGGCGGGAAAAAAGGGTTCCAGCTAACCCGTCTTCTGAGATCCATCCTTCGGGTTTCAAGAAGGAACGTTTACCCTACGGGCTACCAACCATCATTCTCCCTACGGGCGATAAGCTTTCGTCCACCCTGCGGTTTGAAAACACCGTGCCAGCCGAGTTTGTGGACGGCACGGCTACCTGGCGAACGGCAGCGGTCTACAGGAAGAACAATACTAAGATAAGTCGGAACCCTGCGAAATCAATCGGGAATCGCTAAAATCCTTGCTGCCTGAAGTTACCACACCCACGACCCCCAAGTGCTTAATTTAAATAAATTGTTGATTTTCATGTTCTAAATTCTATAGTATTATTTCTCTCTTCTCCTCTTCCTGAAAGCACACAGCTTTTCAACCTCGGGAATTGATTCTTTCCACCCTCGGTTAACAATCTACTATTTCATTTCTCATACTCGGAAAATAGTGTTTTCTTGATCTGACTATTGGGTGGAAAATACTGTCTCCCTTCCTAGGGAGGAAAAAACTCATACAAATTACTTCCCACCTAAGGGCCGGAATGAACTTTAAAAATAGAACTGCTGACGGGTCAGCTGTGACAATGAAGAGATTTGTGTAAAAAAAAAATACTGCGGCCATGCGACTTTCCAAACAGCCAGTGTGAACTTAGCGAAACTTTCTAAGAGCGGAATCTCTGCAACAATTACGCGGTGAGTTACATATTTAAAATTTGGAAAGTCGACATGATGTAGTTGTTATTTATCTGTAACAGAATTCAAAACAATTGGTAATAATCTTTTATGGTAAGGTTTGAATAGTATTATAAGTTTTATTTTCCTCGCATTTGAAATGAAAAGTAGAGTGTTTAACACGGGTAAAAGAATCAATTCCGACTCGGACTATAGCCGCCCTCGCTGCGCTCGGGCGTCTAAACACCTCGGGAATAGATTCTTTCCACCCTCGGTTAACAATCTACTATTCCCGATAGTCTGCAATATTTCTGGTTTACAAACCATTCAAGTTGCTCATAACTTCGGAACTTTCAACAGAAGAAGAACAGCTAATAGCATTCTCTTTGTATTTGACTACCTATATACTTACAAACTTTGGTTCCACTTATGTATGATTTGATTTCATAGCCAGGCATAAAATCAAATCTACACTTTACTATTTGCCGGGGCAATTGAAAAAAACAGTACATGTTAAACCACAAGCTGACGACCACATATTACAAAATGTTTAAAAAATAAAATAATAAAAATTACCATAACCCACCCTTGAAGAAAGCTTGCGGTGTTATAAAAAATAAATTGTAGAATAGCGTGACTTTCATGCATTCATGCAATATGTAGGCCTAATAATATTACTGCATGCGGAGTCGGACTTGCTTCTAACACGTGACATTTACTTTAAAGTTTATTGTGTGAGTACAGTCAACAGAACAACTCTGTTAAATTATTGTTAGTTAATTATAGTGGGTGAAAAATAAAAGTGTGTGCGTGTACGCGATTGAAGTAAAACTTCTTTGCCATTGACGGCATCAAATGTTATATTAATATCATTCATTCGAATTATGAATAGCGGAAACGTAGTTTTCGCTTCTATACTTCAGTACAATACAATACAATACAATTCAATACAATACAAAAAAAATACAAGACAAAAAATAAAACAAAAAAAAATACAACAAATATCATAGATTTAGAATTTTTCGCTACTCTCAATTGATACACATAGCGTGCGAGCGAGACCTCATTTACCAGTACACATAGCTCGAGAGGAAAAGAGATAGCAACTTGTGTACTCTTAATTTTTCACCCTAGCACCCGTGGTGATAATATGTCATTCATATTTTACAATATTCTTTTTTTTTTTTCTTTTTTTATATTCAGCTCGCCACATTGACGTCGCCACCAGCCTGATGGTAAGAAAGCAGTGGCGCATCTAGCGATTGGGGGCCACTTCTTACAGTGGTCCTCAAGTTGGCGGCCCTGTGATGTGCCTCTTCACGCTCCTCTTGAAGAACCCGGGATTGTAAGACGAGGGAAAGACGTGTGCGGGCAGGTCGTTCCATGTTTTTATAGTTCGACAGAGGAACGATCTTTTGAAACGCTCGGTTCTGGCGAAGATTCTCTCCACTGTGTATGAGTGGCATCTCTGCCCGGCACGCGTTGTTCGGGATCGGAAAGGAGATGGTGGGATCAGGTTGAAGAGCTCTTCAGAACATTCGCCGTGATACATTCGATAGAAGGCAGCCAAGGACGCTAAGGTTCTTCGCTGCGACAAAGGTTCGAGGCCTCCCGTCACCTCAGGACCACCAATTATTCGGATAGCACGTCTCTGCATAGCGTCAAGCGCGTCTAACAAGTACCTCGCGGAGTCATCCCAAAGGTGAGAACAGTACTCGACGCAGGGACGAATCTGCGTCTTGTACAGTAAACATCTCTGATGTGGCGTGAAATACCGTCTTACCTTATTCAGGATTCCCAGTTTCCGCGAGGCCAGACCAATACAGCTCTCTATGTAGTTTTTGTGATTGAGCTCACGCCGGACGTCTATACCGAGGATCTCCAGGTTGTCCTTTAGTGGAATTGTAATGCTCTGAAGAGAGGGCAGGGGTAGGAATGGGGACTTCTTAGCTGTAAACGCACACGCCTGTGTTTTTCTGGCATTGAACTCGACCAGGTTGTCTGAACCCCATTGGGCAATGCGGCCCAGGTCCAGATCGAGATCCGCCACGAGTTGTCGTCTCTTCTCATCCACGTCGCCTCGCCCTGCCGCTGGACGGCCAGAATAGCTCCCATGAAGAGTACTGTCATCCGCATAACAATGAATGCACCCGAGGGACAGCATGTCATTGATATGCAGAAGAAAGAGAGTTGGGGACAATACCGATCCCTGTGGTACTCCGGCACTTACCTGAAAAAAACAGGAAGCCTGACCATCACAGAGAACCCGAATCCGTCGCCCGTTCAGGAAGCTGGCCAACCAGCGGCACAACTGATGCGATAAACCATATGACGGCAGCTTGGAAAGAAGCGACGCATGCCATACCCTATCAAAGGCTTTGCGATGTCTAGGCCAATAGCCAGAGATTTGCCGTGCCTCTCCATAGCCTCACCCCAGGTCACAGAGAACCCGAATCCGTCGCCCGTTCAGGAAGCTGGCCAACCAGCGGCACAACTGATGCGATAAACCATATGACGGCAGCTTGGAAAGAAGCGACGCATGCCATACCCTATCAAAGGCTTTGCGATGTCTAGGCCAATAGCCAGAGATTCGCCGTGCCTCTCCATAGCCTCACCCCAGGTGTGCGTTATGTACGCTAGGAGGTCACCCGTTGATCGTTTCGGCCTAAAGCCATATTGGCGATTCTGTAGTGATCTTACGAATAAAATGGAAAATTTAATATTTTCTACGATGGTGTCGAGTTCAGTGTGTGAATTTGATATTAAATAACATATATAGATATTCATATATTCATTTTCACACATAGATATTTCTTTTTTGGTTTCGTTTTCTATCTGACACTGTTTATCTTGTACATTCTAAATCTATGACAAATATAGACTTCAATAAAATAAAATAAAATTCACTCCCTTTGAAATGGTGAAAACTAACTTGCAAAGCTCTGTTGAAAGATATCCTCGATCGACCAAGTGCGACTCACATTCGCGCACGAAGGGTTTCATAAAAAAAATCTGTTTAAATCACGATTGCTGAATACCCACCTTAAATATTGTTTTTAGTATTTGTTTAATATAATTCCGTTTTTAGCCTTTGGAAACGATCCCCTAAAAAGTGATACGATATTCAAGTAGAACCACTCGACACCTACACGATCGAAGTCTGACATTAGAAACATCTCGATTACATCCACATCCACGTTCGAACAAAAACATATATCGAAATTGGTCTATTCGTTCGCCAGGTTTAATGCCACCGACTTACCACTGTTGACCAAAATTCATTTGATCATTTGACGTGTGACCGAAAAAACATTAGGCCATTCTACTACTGATCGAATGAACAATTGACCAAAAGAGTTTTTATCGAACAAACATTTGGTATTTTTACTACTGATCGAATGAACGTTTGGTCGAAAAACAGTTGACTAATAGTTATTTATGATACAAGTGAGGTATGTTGGTCATTACACTCGAGGTGATATTGCACAGGAAACCGAGAGTGTAATGACCAAACCTCACGTGTGTCATACGACGTTTTTCAACACACTTACGAGTAAAAAAACAAATTTTATAATTATTCATACTCAAATAAACAATGCTCACGCCTCACAGCACAGATAGAAAGTTTGTCAAAATGGCGCGCTCCGCGCTAATTTTTTTTTTCTGCGCGAGTGATGTTAGCTGTTGGAGCTAAACAGCCACAAAACGCTCAATGTTCAAAAATTATTTTTTATGTATTTATAAATTAGTTTCACGTTGAATTATTAATTAAAGTAAATAAGTTGTTGAAAATTTATCATATTCAAGGTAGTAGGTACCTACACTTCTTATTTTTTACAAAAATTGTGTTATTTTTAGTCATAATGTTGAAACGAAACGTGTCTAAGTCAATACTTTTTTCCGAGATTTAAAAATAAAACTATAACCCAGTTCAGTTAAGAGCTTATAGAATGCTTATAATATATTATCTTTCAGCGAGGTACAAACTTAATTTGATGGAATATAAAATAAAACACTAGTGCGATAAAGAAAAAAAAGCACAAGTGTTTAATACCATGGTTTATGAGTGTAAAAGCCATGTGATAAAAACCAATTTATGAGCAAGGGTGTTGAAAAGAATATTTGAACCGGGGCGGAATCAAATGGCTAGGATAAGTTAGGTTAGAACTGTGACCACAACAAACCGAATTCTATTTATTTCGCTTCTGTTTGTTAAAATATTCTTTAGTCAACTGTTTTTCGACTAAACGTTCATTCGATCAGTAGTAAAAAAATACCAATGTTTGTTCGATAAAAACTCTTTTGGTCAATTGTTCATTCGATCAGTAGTAGAATGGCCTAATGTTTTATCGGTCACACGTCAAATGATCAAATGAATTTCGGTCAACAGTGGTAAACCCCGACCGACGCACAGATACAAAGGTTACTGAGTTACACTTATAACACCCTCGTTTTTGTTGGGAATTTAAAACAATCTGTGAATTGCTGTGTCATTCGCGACAGATATTATTTTGCCAACTGTACTTAAAATTGTAAGTAGGTAGGTAGGAACACACGTCCTAAAAGAAAACCTTGCTACGTACGTATAAATGGTTAAATTACATTAAAAAAGTATTTAATACGTAAATTTTTGAAATCGCGTGTTTTGTTCGCGTGAGTTATGAAGAGCCAAAAAAAATTGTAATCTAGACAATTTCATATAACTTGCATTAAAATACATACCTACTTAGCCCAGTCTTAATTAAGGATTTTCGAAATTGAAGTACGGTTTAGTTAATATTAAGTATGAAAGTGCTTAGTACTAAACTTTAATAAATTTATGACAGTAAGCATTTGTGACAAGTAATTAGTAATCTATACTTCTATACTAATATTATAAAGAAGTAATGTTTGCGTGTTTGTTAAATTGTAAGGGGTAATCTCGGGATCTACTGAACCGATTTTAAAAATTCTTTCACCAATAGAAAGCTACGTTATTGTGAAGTGTCATAGGCTATAAAGCATCACGCTACAACGAATAGGAGCGGAGCAGTAATAGTAAATTTTTCAAAAACGGGGGAAAAGTTATTCCTTTTGAGAGCTTCGTTGCGTGCGTGTGCTGCGTAAATATTTATAGTTACCTATGTAAAAAATATATACTACAAAATGGTTTCTCTTTAAAAAGCTCCAAAAAAAGTTGCGCGATAGCATATGTCTATTTTTGGGTTGGTGCACAATAACCATTTTTTCATTTCATTAACAATAATGCCACGGGATACCTCTTTCATAAACGAAATTGTTCTTAAAAATAATGCGACGGGAATACACGCGACGAGAAACCTTTCTCTCTCTCTCTCTCACGTAGTATTGAATATTAACGACGAGACGCTACGGGAGTAAACGCAACGCGGCGGGAGTAAATGCGACGGGAACTACTCTCTCTTATGTGGCGCAAACGAAGTTGCGCGGGTCAGCTAGTAATTTCTAAAAATCTTTACGCTTACAGAGGCGCGATGGGAGATTTTCAGCGGCAATAGATTTTTTATAAGTACGAGATAATATTATAAACCTACCTGCCTTATCC
Organism: Miltochrista miniata; assembly: GCA_933228765.1. Lineage (NCBI taxonomy): Eukaryota > Metazoa > Arthropoda > Insecta > Lepidoptera > Erebidae > Miltochrista > Miltochrista miniata. The sequence goes on from OW121769.1 coordinate 15,396,147, forward strand.
CAGTACACAGTTCTATCACGAAACAATAAAATACAGAACGCAATCTCATTTATGTACTTTTTTTTCAAACCTACCCTCGTCTACAACACTCGCCCATAAACCAGAATCACATTACTATGAAAATCCTTTGAGCTCGTGTCCGAGAAATCTGGTGAGCGGTGTCTAGTGTGCGTAGCGTCCCGGGGTATCCTTCCGGTTTTGGGATATCCTTCCGAGGGCTTACCCGGGGTTCCCAACCGTACGCTGTTAGGCAGGATATTTTTAGTCGGTAGGAGTCCGGCATAGCATCCATGTAGGATTTTCCCTCGCGTAAAAAAAGTGTGCGTTGCCGAAGCGATTTAATTCTGTACATTATTTTTTTGTGTAGATGGTACAGAAAGCAACATCCTATAGATAACCTCGTTCGTGTCTGTAAACTCCTAAAAACCAAGAGTATAAAGAGTAAAAGCTTGAGACAAAACATTCTACATCAGGGGCATAAATGCATGCCCCCCTAGGCGAGGCCGCAGTGGTAGCCGTTAGGAGTCCTGGGACATACTTCCGAGGGCTTATCCGGGCCTACCAACCATAGGCTGTTGGGCGTTACGTTAGGTTTTTAGTCGGTAGGAGTCCGGCATAGCATCCATGATGGATTTTACCTCACTTTGAAAAAGAAAACGGGGCATAAATCATTGGTATAAATTCTATTGCCTTACGTAAGTTGTGGTGATTATTCAAGTCTCCAACCATATTTTGCAGGATCACAGACGATATACTAGCGATGGCGCGACCCAGTACGGCTGCCATCGCCGCCAGGAACATTATCCAACAATTCCACAGGTAAGACTATGTAAAATTATCATTTGTACATCCATATTGGCTCATTTGAATGTCAAGAAACTATATTTATGATAGATCGACCTTGGTACGGGCGGTAACCAGATTTGATTTGCTTTTTAATGGCAATAAGCTCTCAGAGCATTACGTGTTACATACTTACTTAAAGATGTAGTAAGAAAAAAAAATCATAAGTACTAATATTATAAAGGGGTAAGATTTGATTGTTTGTTTGCATTGAATAGGCTCCGAAACTACTGATCCGATTTGAAAAATTCTTACACTGTTGGGTAGCAACACTATCCAGGATGTTATAGGGTCATAGACTATATTAATTTACTCCTATATTCCCATTGGAACGAGAACCGCGTGACATCCGCTAGTATATACATAAATGAAGAAATGTGGGTATCTGTGGTATGCCTGTGGTACCCCTTTCAGGGGATTTCGCTATATCTATACTAATGTTACGAGTATAAAGCCGACTGGTGGAGGTGGAAGGACATGTATGAAAACGACGATTTTCATACATGTCCTTCCACCAAAGCGGACATGACATGTATCGAAAATCATCGTTACGAGTATAGCGGAGTCCGTAATGGGTCCGACTCGCTCGCAGTGGAAGGCGGGCAAAAGAAAGAAAAAAAAATTGCAAGAAAGAAAAAATATTTTTTTCTTTTTCTTTCTTTCAAAAGAGTTTGTTTCAAAGCGATGATCTAAGAAACTACTGGTTGAAGTTCGAAAATTCATTAAAAGTTTGATAACCCATTTAACGAGGATGGCCGTAGGTTACGCGTAGACGCGTAGGTTACAATGTGACATTGTTAAGAAATAAATAAATACCATAATACGCACTATCACGCGACGATGAAAGAGTGAAACAGCAATAAAATTATGTTCCAGAACATTTGCCGGCTAGTTAATAAATAAACTTATTTTTACCCACGACGGAACGGAGACGGTATATGCGTTTGGGTGGTGAGGATGTTTGTTTGTTTTATTTGGTGTGGAAACCCCTCATGGATGCTATGCCGGACTCTTATCGTCTAACACCACACGTTGCCATACCACTGTCTATGTTCGGGAGCCCCGTATAACGACGCGTACACATAGAACGTCCGATTTTACGGATCCGTTTAACTGATCCGTCGCTACTGGAGACAGGACGACACGTAATATTCACACAGCATTTACAGGACCGATTTAACGGATCCATCGCTACGTCAAGCCTCGCGTGGTTTCGATCCCATAAAACGGATCAGTATTATCGTTTTTTTACTGGATCCGGAATACTGAATTCGGTGTGAACTCGCTCATACAACCACACACGCTAATAACATTTACGTTTAAACGGACCGATAAAACGGACGTTCTGTGTGAACGCACCCTTTGTCCTCGGAAAGATGTCCCAAATAGGTAGATGTAGGCACAATATAGTTTTACTCACCTCACTTATCAATAGCCAAGATTTGATTTTCCTTCATCATACATTGTTAGGAAAATCTTAAATCAGACCCCTCAATTTGTTTAAGTGACTGAACCAGATCCAAATCAAAACTAAACAAAAAAGCTACCGGAATATCCTCTATTGCTGCTAGGGAAAATCCTTTGCAAGATTAGTCATTAATGTCATTTTTTGAGAAGCCGCTAGTAGGAGCAAAAAGCGGTAACTACCTAATCGATTTGTCTCAGTACTTTTTATATACTCGTAAGACTAACGAATAACACGCAGCTTTACCCCCATAATTCCCATTTTCGTAAGAATTTTTATAATCGGTCCAGTCCCGGGGCCTATTCGATGCAAACAAACAATCAAATCTGTCCTCTTTATAATATCTATTGGTATCTTTTAGACAGCGAACACAGTTCCTGGATTACTGCTCGTTCGCTCTAACTTTGCCGCTCGGCTCCATACTAAAGTCGAATTTTTAATTAGACGAAGTAAATTGACAGCAACTAATGTCACTTCTTCATACAATGTTGCTTATTTTCTATGACGAAGTGACATTAGCTACTGTCAATTTACTTCGTGTAATTAAAAATTCGGGTATACGCCTCTACGCTAACGGCAAAGTTAGAGCGAACGGGTAGACTCGTGGATCTCGACACAAATTTCAAGATCTCTAAATCCAAGATCCAGTTTCCCTTTAAAACTAAGCGGTTAACAAGAAAGACGGTCAAGTGTGAGTTGGACTCGCGCACAGAGGGTTTCGTATCAAAAACTACAATAAATCTCGTTTGTTGTACGCTAGCCCCCCTTGACATACTGCTCCTTCGTTCTAACTTTGCCGCTCGGCTCCATACTAAAGTCGATTTTTTAATTAGACGAAGTAAATTGACAGCAACTATTGTCACTTCTTCATACAATGTTGCATATTTTCTATGACGAAGTGACATTAGCTACTGTCAATTTACTTCGTCTAATTAACAATTCGGGTATACGCCTCTACGCCAGCGGCAAAGTTAGAGCGAACGGGTAGTACCCCTTTTTTATGATTTAGTACCTATTTGTTGTCATAGCGGCAACAAAAATACATCGTCTGTGAAAATTTCAGCTTTTCGGCTATCACAGTTCTTGAGATACAGCCTCATGACGAACAGACAGACGGACAGACAGACTGACAGACAGAGGGAAAACAGACAGATGGACAGCGAAGTCTCAACAATAGGGTTCCGTGCGCAAAGGGGAAAAAACAGGACCCTATTTATGAGACTTCGCTGCCCGTCTGTCTGTCTATCTGTCCGTCATGAGGCTGTATCTCGGGAAGCATGATAGCTAGAGAGCTGAAATTTTCACTAATGATATATTGTCGCTATGTTAAAAATACTAAAAACAGAGGATTCCCAAGAACGTGATTTTTAACTCTGAACCGGAACTCTCTATACCCGAGTCCGACTCGCACTTCGCCACAACAAACAAGCAAACTCTTCATAAGACAGAAAGGAAGGTTTTCCAAAAACTAACCAAACTTCAACAAATTTCAGCTGGGGCGTTCGGACAGTTATCAACTTACAAACGCCAGGAGAACACGCGAGCTGTGGTCCTCCACTGACGAAGTCTGGGTTCACTTACGACCCTACAATATTCATGGCCAATGATAGTGAGTTTCTGACTACTTTGTTGTTGACAATCAGGCCTTCAACTTGGCTTAACCAAGTTGAAGGCCTCATGGGCGGCTTGAAAATTTTCAACAGCGGTTTGTCACCACAGCGTCTATCCTTTTTAATATGGCAATAGGCTCACCACCTTTTACGTGGGACATAAAACTATAAGGTGAACCTTGGGCGTATACTTTGCCTCTGCCTACCCTTCATTGTTGTTGTTGTCGTCAAATGTTACGAAAGAAAGTATCTTTTAACAACTTTCAACGTTTTCTTTACCCAGTATACTACTACAACTTCGCGTGGCCAGATTATGGGGAAGCAAGTCTCAGCGGACTCCTCAACATGGCGAAGGTCCTTTCCTTTGCACTGCAAGAAGGCAGGGTCGCCATACACTGTCATGCAGGTAAGTAATTATTGTCATACGCCTGTTTCCCATCGGCGATCCTGGCATACACACATTAGACTGCCTCGGTGGTACATTTCGGTAGTGTAAACCGCCTGCTACTGTGCTTTCACGGACCTTGGAAGGGGCCACCTGCGGGATCCAGCTTACAGGTACTAGGCGTCAGCAACGGCATCGAGCCCTCGATGAAGTATCTGGGGCTCGTTCTCGATAGCCGATAGATAGGAGGCGTCAGCAACGGCATCGAGCCCTCGATGAAGTATCTGGGGCTCGTTCTCGATAGCCGATAGATAGGAGGCGTCAGCAACGGCATCGAGCCCTCGATGAAGTATCTGGGGCTCGTTCTCGATAGCCGGTAGGTAGGAGTCGTCGTCAGCATCGGCATCGAGCCCGCGATGAAGTATCTGGGGCTCGTTCTCGATAGCCGGTAGGTAGGAGGCGTCGTCAGCATCGGCATCGAGCCCGCGATGAAGTATCTGGGGCTCGTTCTCGATAGCCGGTAGGTAGGAGGCGTCGTCAGCATCGGCATCGAGCCCGCGATGAAGTATCTGGGGCTCGTTCTCGATAGCCGGTAGGTAGGAGTCGTCGTCAGCATCGGCATCGAGCCCGCGATGAAGTATCTGGGGCTCGTTCTCGATAGCCGGTAGGTAGGAGGCGTCGTCAGCATCGGCATCGAGCCCGCGATGAAGTATCTGGGGCTCGTTCTCGATAGCCGGTAGATAGGAGGCGTCAGCATCGGCATCGAGCCCTCGAAGAAGTATCTGATGCTCGTTCTCGATAGACGGTAGGTAGGAGGCGTCAGCATCGGCATCGAGCCGTCGATGAAGTATCTGGGGCTCGTTCTCGATAGCCGGTAGGTAGGAGGCGTCAGCATTGGCATCGAGCCCTCGATGAAGTGTCTGGGGCTAGTTCTCGATAGCATGGCCCTATACGGCGGGGAGGGAGCAGGAGAGAACTCTCCCACCCGAGTTCCGCAGTCTGCAACGGGGGCGCCATAGACGTGTTTTCGCCCAAGGCAACACGGTGAGGCGGCTGCTCACCGTCTTTACAGAAGCAGGCTCTAGACGACAGCGTGACGTGAGGTATTCACGTACCCCCCCCCCCCCCCCCAAGAAGTGGGATAACACCCGGTCCCCCAAGGTGAGGCTGCAGTAGCAGTCAAGGTCTCTTGGGAATCCTGGGGATATCCTGCCGAGGGCTTACCATAAAAAAAATGGTAGGGAACGTCTGGTTTTTAGTCGGAAAGAGTCCGGCATAGCATCCATGACGGATTTTCCACACGTTAAAAAAAACAAGTTGGATCCGGGTAACCTGGTTATATAAAGTAAAAAAGTTTGTTGTATGGGACCCCTTCCGTTTATTTTATTCCGATTTAGTATTTGTTACAGCTGCAACAGAAATGCATCATCTATGAAAATTCTAACGTCTAGCTGTCACGGCTCTAGATACAGAGAGCAGCGGAGTCTTGATAATAGGGTCTCGATACCCTCTGGGTACGGAACCATAAAGACCAGTCCAAATCATTCGGATCTAGCGTTCCAGGAGTGGAAAGTGGTTAAGTTAGGAAGTCACAGACTAAGTAATGACGAATTAAAAATACTGTCTTTTCTTTTTAACGTGAGGGAAAATCCATCATGGATGCTAATGTCAGATTCCTACCAAATAAAAAACCTCACGTAACGCCCAACAGCCTACGGACGGGGGAGCCCCTGGCAAGCCCTCGGAAGGATGTCCCAGGACTCCCAACAGACCTACGGCCACCACTGCGGCCTCGCCCTGGGGATTGTTCAGGTGCTATTCCGCGTCTTTGGGGAGTTTCGGGTGTGATCCCGTTTCTTAGGGGGGCGTGCGTGAATCTCTCACGTCACTTGCCATCATAGGCCGGCTTCTGTAAGGACGGTGAGCAGGCCTCTCACCGTCCTCAGGCCCCTGGTCATGGGGGCCGATAGTCTTCGGCGAAGCCACGTTGGCGGCGCCCAAGCCGGCGACTGCGGAACTCGGGTGGGAGAGTTCTCTTCCGTACCCTTCCCGCCGCCTATTTCACTCACATGACCTGCTCGCAGAAAGAGGCGGCGCAGTCCCACTTACTCCCGCTGGAGAGCATGGCTCGCACCATGGTCTCGAGCGAGAGAGTGTCCACGCCCAGACCCACTACGAGGACCTGGCGCTGTTGCGCCCACGCCGTGCGCTCCATCAGTGTGTGGAGAGAATAGACTGTCTAAGAAGTAGACGAATTAGGAATAGAGGAATGACAATTTAGGAAAAGGACAACGTCGGAGTGAACAAGTTTGGAAGGGGTCAAGTTAGGAAGAGACAATTGCTGTTCGTTAGTCTCGCTAAAACTCGAGAACGGCTGACCAGGTTTATCTTATCTTGGTCTTGAAATGTTCGTGGAGGTCTAGGCAAGGTTTTAAAGGTGAGAAAAATTCAAATAATTGCCGGGAAACCCTAACAACAGCCCTTTTCTTTTTCCCATACAAACGTTTTCTATATAAAATGTAGAGTCAATTTGAACTTTATTGCTATTCAATAAAGTTCATATTAAATTATAATCACTCACTGTTGTCTGAGAAATGTAGGTGTGTAGGGTAAAATGCCCAGTATCCGGCCTTTTAAGGCATCACCTGACTTCATTGCTCTGTATTTCAGGTATCCAGAGTATTCAATGCGTAATTGATTTTTTTAAAGCTAGAAAATTTATTAATAATCGTATTTAAAAATGATAAAAGTTACATAGATCACCAGATTTTGTATAAAAAATATAGAAGAAGCAGGATCACACCCGGAAAGCCCCAAAGACGCGGGATAGCACCCGGCGAGGCCGCACTGGCGGCCGTAGGTCTGTTGAAAGCCCTGCGACATCCTTCCGAGGGCTTACCCGGGGCTCCCAACCATAGGCTGTTGGGCGTTACGTGAGGTTTTTTAGTCGGTAGGGGTCCGGCATAACATTCATGACAATTTTCCCTCACGTTAAAAAAAAGCCGTCTTCAACTTGACTTAAAGATTGTCATTTTAGAGTTTTCCTTCTCTACTTTACTTTAGTCATACGGTATACGAGAGTGTTCTTAGCTATGTTTTATAAAAATCGGTTCAGCCATTTAAAAGATTTGAGGGGTGAAAGTGGTGATGAAAAATTGAATGTGTTCAAATATACCCGTGTTGGGTATTGAAAGGTCATAACTTATACATCACGATACCGCAAGTTTTATGAAAATAGGTTTAGCCATTCGAAAGATATGAGGAGTGGTATGTATTTCTAATTCTGTAACCACACTCCGCGCAATTCGCATTAGCTCTGAATAATTGTTGATAGACTATCCGTAGGTTGATATTAAATAATGAATTATACTTAAGTTATCCCTATAAAAAGAATAAAATAAAAATTAAAATTTAAAAATCTCCCGACTCACAAAAAAAGAACAATAAAAAAAACCTGTAAAAAGTAAAAAATTACTATTAGGTATATTATGACCTATCTACCCTAAGTATTGAACCTTTATTATTATTATAGGTAGCTATATTATTTACGTATTCATATTTTTAACTAACAGTTTATCTCGTCGAGGGGACCGCTATATACCTAAACAATTGAGCATATCAAGGAACTTCAAAAATATTCAACGAATAGGTGAGCGGTCCCCGACATGAATACGTAAATAATATAGGTACCTATATTAATAATACCTAAAGGTTCAATACTTAGGGTAGATAGGTCATAATATAATAGTTATTTAATTACTTTTTACAGGTTTTTTATTGTTATTTTTTTGTGAGTCGGGGGTTTTTTTAAATTTTAATTTATTTTTTATTTTATGTTACGCATTTCTCATTGTGCCAATAGAAAAAGTCACAGCGAAGCGTGGCAGGGAACAGCTAGTATTCATATACAAAACTTAGGTATATTTGATTTGGAGATTCATCTTGAATGTTCAGACACCTATAATAAACACATTTTATGTCGCGGATGAAGTTGCGTTTAAGCTATTTAGCAACTTTAATCTATACTCGTATATTAATAAAAATCAATGCCACTTTTCGTTGTAATTTTTTAACTCAAGAATGCTTACCTAGGCTTACCTAGCCAAACCAAATGTTGGAGACTCTGACGGCCCGCAATGTGGCTAGACTACATAGCCCGCTGAAGGCAATGGCCGTCAGGGTGATTAGAGGGTACCGGACGATCTCTGCCGAGGCGGCGGGTCTCCTAGCCGGGACCCCTCCATGGGACCTGGAAGCGAGAGCCCTTGCGTCACTTTATCAGTGGCGCGAGGAGGTGCCTGAGTGGAACCACAGGCCTCAGCCTCGAGAAAGCGAGGCCCAGCGATCCCTGCTCCGCCAGGAGCTCATGGAAACATGGAAGGTACCACTTGACCAACCAAAATGTGGGCTCATCACTATTGAGGCGGTGAAGCCGGTCATGGAGGAGTGGCTGGAGAGGCGACATGGTAGCCTCACCTATCGAGTGTCACAAATACTTACCGGAGTCCTTACTTACCGAAACACCCGTGGGTGTTTCGGTAAGTATCCGTGGCGCATACATCGGGAGGTACCTACCACTACATGGTGGTTGTACATATAGCACTGCTTGTACCTTCTCGTTTTTTACTAACGGGGGAGGAGAGTGGGGGCCCGTAGGGAATTCTTTTTCCCAACGGACCCCACATTCCTCGTAAGGGGGTCCCTTGGACATAAACTTATCTTCAGTTCCCAACGGACCCCGTGAGTAGGGCTTGAACTCCGGAATTCCGGAATTGATATAATTCCGGAATTCCGATAAATTCTAATATCGTTTTCAATTCCGGAATTGGCGAGATCAATACCGGTATTTCGATATTGAAAAAAAAAATATTTTCACTTCTATAATTTCATTACAAATAAAAATGTAGATTATAGCTTCTTATGCAATTTAATTACCTTTAATTACTACAATATTGATAATTTAGGATTTCTCTATTAACAAATTAATTCGATTATTTACTTAGGTATTAATCATTTTATTTGATGATATTTATAAAACCTACTAAGAAATTAATAAATAATAAATAAATATTCACGGACATCTCACACAACGAAAACTAAGAAATTAAATCCATAAAATTAATGGTATTTGATAGAAAACATACTATTTAAATAATAATAATATTATTGACTAGCTGACCCGCGCAACTTCGTTTGCGGCACATGAGAGTTAGAAAAAGAGAGGTATGGTATTAATATTTTGAGTAATATAATGTTTCCCGTCGCATTTACTCTCGTCGCGCCTAGTCCCGTCGCGATACATTAGAGCTGACCCGCACAACTTCATTTGCGTCACATGAGCGAGAAAGAGAGAGGTGTAGTATTAATATTTAAGGTGATATAATGTTTCCCTTCGCATTTACTCCCGTAGCGTCGCTTATATTCATTAGAGCTGACCCGCACAACTTCATTTGCATCACATGAGATTGAGAAGAAGAGAGGTGTGGTATTAATGTAAAGTTATATAATGTTTCCCGTTGCATTTACTTCCACCCGTCCTTTTTTGGTACGGAACTCATGTGTGTCCGACTCGCACTTGGCCGGTTTTTATCGTTCAGTTGATTGGCTACCACTGCAGACCACGTTTACCTACTCCCGTCGCGTCGCTCATTCTTCAAAACTTATTAAAAGGGGTTATTGTAAGTGAAACCTTAAGTGAAGATAGGCTTAAGCTGTTGACGACATTTTTTTGTAACTTTTAAACGGGTACATTTTTGTGCCACAAAATTTTCACGTAACTTTAACAATTTACGCAACGTACGCAGTGGAAGCTCTTAAAAGAAAGAAATTTTCCCCGTTCTCGAAACATTATTTATGGCTGCTCCGCTCCTATTCGCATTAGCGTGATTTTATATCGCCATTAGCCATCCTCAATAAATGAACTATTAAACAGTAAAATAATTTTCGAAATGCAACCAGCAGTTTCTGAGATCTTAGGACAAACAAACTCTTCAGTTTTATAATATTGTTAGCGAACCTTATGAAACAGACAAATTAGGTTATTGTGAGCGAACCTTAAGAGATAGACATATGCCGCTGCGGACTTTTTTTTAGAACTTTTTAAGAGAAACAATATTGTAATATACAATTTTTACGTATCTTAAACTATTTACGCAGCGTACGCCTCGGAAGCTCTCAGACGGTAAAAAATATTCCCCGTTTTCGAAACATTATTGATTGCTGCTTCGCCCCTATTCGTTTTAGCGTGATGTTATATAGCCCATAGCCATCCTCAATAAATTGACTATCAAACTGTAAAAGAATTTTATAAATCTAACCAGTAGTTCCTGAGATCCTAGCGTTCAACCATACAAACAAACAAACAAACAAACAAACTCTTCAGCTTTATAATATTAGTATAGATGTTTTTGTATTTTTTTTTTACATTTAGACTTCAATTTATAGTGCAAACTTAGACTTAGCTCTGACTTATGCTACGATTAAATTTAACTTTGATAGAAACGCTGTAAGAATTTGACAGAGGTCTCGCTCAGCATAGTTCTAGTAGTTCTGACGGAACTCATGGGGCCCGTACCTTATTATTAGGGGCAAACTTTGCCCCAAGGCGCTCCACTGACCCAGAGTGAGGAGGGTCCTGGGTTACCTGTTCTCATCAAGGCGGAGGAACATATTCCTTAGCACATGGCTCCATCTCAGGCGCCCGATGCTGATTACAGCGAGAACGACGTGCCCGTTGTCACTGAAGGTGAGTTAGGGGCGACTGTACTGCGGCTTAGATTCCGCAGGGACCGTGTCCCTGGACCCTACAGCATTCCAGGCCGAGCGTGGGTCCTGGCTCTTGAGGATCTCGGGCCTCGAGTGATGGGGCTCTTTAGTGCATGCCTCGAAAAAGGCCCGATTCCCAAGGTCTGGAAGATAGGGAAACTGGTTCTGATCCGAAAGGCAAGGTAGTCGGCAGTCTACCCATTCGGAGATCGGCCGATCGTGTTGCTCCGTTGAGCAACTCCGGCCGATCCCCGATCGGTCGATCCCCAACAATGATACGCTCAAGGAGCTTGCATACCTCGTTAGGTATGCAAGCTCCTTGAACGTATCATTGCACAGCGCACAGTCGGGCACCTCACACGCGTGGGGCCAGATCTGGCGGATAACAAGTTTGGTTTCCGTCAAGGGCGCTTCACCGTGGATGTGATCATGTGCATTAGAAGACTGACGGAGAAAGTAACATCGCAGGGTGAGGTTGTGTTGAAATCGATGGCGATGTCAAGAGACACCGGCATCGCCTTCAACACCTTGCCCTGGAGCTGCGTTAGGGAGGCGCTTATTTATCAAGGAGTGCCTCCTTACTCCCGTCAAATTGTCGGGGCCTATCTTTCCGAGAGGGCCATAACTTACCCAAGCTGGCTAGAGCCCAGCCGGGTCAGCGAGATACGTCGTGCGCTGTTCCGCAGAGATCAGTCTTAAGACCGCTTCTGTGGAACATCGGTTACGATTGGGTGCTGCATAGTCCGTTGCTCAGAGGCGGCATGTCTCGAGGACCTGGCAGCGAGGCAACTTGCGTCCTTGTTTAAATAAATTAATTATATTTCTAATTTATTCTTTTCTGGTGCAAGGAGGCGCTGGAGCGGGGTCATAGGTCTACGTCTCCAGAAATCTAGGTTCGGCAGTTCCAGCTCCACAAGGAAACCGTGGAGACCTGGACTTGAGCAACAAAGCGAATCGCCACATCACATCACACAAGGAAGGAATCGCCGAATCGCCACAATCAAGGCGGTCAAACCAGTCATGGGCGAGTGACTAGAGTGCAGCAACGGTGCGGTTGCTCTATCCTACCGGTTGTCACAGATGCTTACCGGTCACGGGAGTTTCAGTAAGTATCTGTGACGAATACACCGGGAAACCAAACCTGAGTGCCAGCACTGCGAGGAACGCAGTGGGGACACAGTACTTCACACAGTAGTGGAGTGCACAGCGTGGGCTTAACAGCGCCCGGTCCTCGTGGTAGGTCTGGACGTGGACATTCTCTCACTGGAGACCATTGCGCGAGCTATGATCTCCAGTGGGAGTAAGTGGGACGCCACTGCGTCTTTCTGTGATCAGTTAATGCGGCGAAAAGTGATCGAGAGAGAACGCTCCCACCCGAATTCCGCATGTCTTTGCCCAAGACTATCGGCCTCCATAATCGGGGGCCTGAGGACGGTGATAGGGCTAATCGCCGTCCTTACAAAAGCACGCCCAAGACGAAAACGTGACGTGAAAGTTTCACGCACGCTACACACCCTGAGATGCGGGGTAACACCTGAACAAGCCCCAAATACGCGGGATAGCACCCGAACCTCCTAGGTGAGGCCGCAGTGATAGTCAAGGTCTGTGGGGAGTCCTGGGGTCATCCTTCTGAGGGCTTACCCGGGCCAACCGTAGGCAATAGTTAGGAAACGTGTGGTTTTTAGTTGGTTACGCTAAAATAAGTAATTTTACTGGGAATCAAAGTAGTTTATCACTAATCACGTAGGACTGCCAGCTCCCGTTTCTTTTTTTACATATCACTATTTCACTAGTTCCGGAATTCCGGAATTCCGGAATTCAAATACTGAATATCGAAACTCAATTCCGGAACTGAAAAAGTGTCCGATATTCAAGCCCTACCCGTGAGGGGACCGATACCCGGGGTCTGTTGGTAATAATTCTCTTGATATGATATCTCTCGGCCTGGCTCATGGGTGTGGAGGAACACTAGTGACATAAGTGGGTAGGACGGTCCCTTTCCGGACCGGGGCGGGAGTCTCACACACCGTCCCAGCCATCACCGCGTCTGGGATGACGGCGCGTAACTGCATTCCCCGCGTTAAAAAAACTTCTAATACTTGGATAGTTGGGTCGTATAAGACCCACTTTAGAATGTTGAAACCAGTAGTGAACGGGACCATCTCTGAACCGACCCATACCAGATTGTTATCCTGAATTCGGCCTACAGTTGATTTTGCCAAGTCGCGTGGACAAAAATGTGCAGACACAGTAGGTACATTATATTACTACTCAGAGCTGACCAGCGCAACTTCGTTTACGTTATAACCTAGATACTGACTGCAGCGCCAACTGCCGGACTGATTTGTGAATCTAAACCATCCAGGGCGTCAAACCGCCTACAAAAAAAATCGAATCGGTGAATTGTGAAAAAAAGATACTGTATTTTCTGATACCAACTGAAGGAGTCTTTCATACGAAACAATTTCTACCATCTTACACCGGACCAGCCTTTTGTGAACCGCTGCATACAAAAATATTCTGCTAGTCATAGAGGGTGAAGGGGAAAACACAAATACATAGAAATAACATATTACTAATTTTATTTTAAATTAAATAAAACGCCTAGTAAAATATTTTTTCATTGTATAGCTTATAGCATACTTGCTATCTAAAGAAATATAATTGTTGCTTGAGCAACTTAATAAAATGTTTTTAAACAATGTTAACAGAGTCTGGGACCCTTTAAGTTTATTCGTAACAACTACTTTACATAATTCTGTGACCCTTATTGAATATTCATTGAATAAAGTCGTTGAACTTCACTTATTGGGCTCGGTAATGTTTGAAACTTTGATTATAATAATTACACTAGTGATTATATGGTGTAACAAAATTGATTCTCTGAATTTCTTAACGTGACGTGGCATCAGTCAAGAAACATTACAAAAATGAAGAAAACAAAATGAGATTAATACTTTAACTGTAAATCCGTTTTAAAGGTCCTATAAATGTTCATTATCACCCTTTCTATCGCTACTGAGCGGCAGTAGAAAGCGACAACGACAGCCAGACGGGTGCTCCGTGTTTGTTTTGCCACGGCGACCATGTTACCTCGAATTACCGCGGTAAAAACGAATTCTTAATGTTCGACAAAAAAAAATAACCCCCCTTTTTTATTAAATATTTGTATTTGATTTCCGATGTCAAGTCATCTCATGAAATTTGGAGAGTCAATTTTGTTACACCCAGTATAATCAAAGGTTTGCCCCAAGACGCGGGGCAATCGCCGAGCCACGTGGAAAGCTTGTATGGTGTACGAGTATGAATAATAAATAAATAAATATTCACGGACATTTCACACAACGCTATCTGATCCCAAAGTAAGCTAGGAATAACCTGCTTGTGTTATGGGTATCAAACCACGGATATTAATACTTGTATACTTTTTTTTAAAATAAGTAGGTACATACATATTATGAACTAGCTGAGCCTGCAACTTCGTTTACGTCACATAAGGTGTATGAAAGGAAAGGTATATCTTCATAAGACTCATCAAGCAGCGTGTGAAACTGCCCTGTTTGCTTAATCAATTTGACTGCCTCTGTGGCGCGGTCGGTAGGGATAACGCCTGCGGCGCTGCAGGTCGTGGGTTCGATTCCCACCGGAGACAAATATTTGTGTGACCCATAAATGTTTGTCTGGGTGTTTCTATGTATGATATGTATGTATTTAAAAAAAAAATCAATAAAAAATAAAACCGACATCAAGCAAATCCTAAAAATAAAATTTACTTAGCACAAAGTATGTAATATGTATTTTGATGTATCATATTTAATTCAATATTATATTGAAGTCGGCGCCAAGTAAACCCATAGTTTTATGTAGGTATTATATTGATGGCAGTAACTTCAATATTATATTGAATTATATATGATAAATCAAAATACCTACATATTACTTTGTGCTAAGTAAATTTTATTTTTCAGGATTTGCTTGAAGTCGGTTTTATTTTTTATTGAAAAATTTTTTTTCATCATTTTAAGTGACGGGTGAATGGAAAAATATATCTATCTAGGTGAAAGTTCTCATCGATACAAATCAATTAAGCCCAAACACAAGGCAGCTGCTGTAAATCGTTAAGGAATTCCCTCGACTGTCTTTCGGTTCCATCATCAGATCGACTCCAGACATTCATTAAATTGTAGTACCTTTAAGCACTGAATTAAAAAGTTAACAAACGCACTAGTTGTCCCTACAATTTTCGGTGGTTGCCCTCGATTTCTCCTGAATCCCATCATCAGATTCTGGCCTGGTGAAATTGGGACCACCTCAGCAGTGAACTCTATCCAACAAAAAGCAGATTTGAAATTCGTCTATAATTGACGAAATATCGGTGAACATACATAAAACATTGAGAACTTCCTTTTTTTTTTAAGTCGGATCTATCAATCTAAGTGTAAAGTTCTCATCAATACAAATCAATAAAGCCCAAATACAAGGTAACTGCTGTAAATTGTTAAGGAATGCCCTCGACTGTCTTTCGACTCTTTCATCAGATCGACTCCAGACCTTCATTAAAATGTAGAACATTAAAGCACTTAATTAAAAGTTAACAAGCGCACTAGTTGTCCCTACAATTATCGGTGGTTGCCCTCGTTTTCTCCTGGATCCCATCATCACATCCTGACTTGGTGAAAATGGGACCACCTCAGAAGTAAACCCTATTCAACAAAAATGAAATTTTGAAATCCGTCTATAATTGACGGAAATATCGCTTAACGTACATAAAAAAAAATACATACAGACGAATTGAGAACCTCCTCCTTTTTTTGAAGTCGGTTAAAAAGTATAAGAAGAATATTTATTTATTTTTATTTTAATCATAAAAGAGCTTAAAGATTAAGTCCATTCTATATTTTTTCAACAGACTCATGGGAGCGTATAAAACTGCCCTGTTTCCAACACGCCAGTTTAGATTTTTAGATTCATAAGTCTAATGTATGATTCTGTTAAGCAGATCAAACCATAACATAATAAAGAAAACCGCATTGCAATTGGTTCAGTGGTTGCTGAGATTAGCTTGCACAAACGTACAGACAAACAGATATACAGACATACAGACAAACAGACAAAAATTCTAAAAATCATTGTTTTGGGTTCTATTGCGTTCTTAAGCCCCCCCTATAATATTTTTTCACATTTATCTTCCATGTACAGACAGCGACATTTTACGATTTTATTATTGTATTGATTGATTGATATTGATTGATTGATTGATTGATTGATGATTGATTGATTGATTGATTGATTGATTGATATTGATTGATTGATGATGACGGCATAAAGAAATCATTTTTGACTTATGAAATCTTGGCTTGATGACAATATATACTATTCAAGATATGTATTTTTGAAGTAAGACTTTAGGCGCGACTAGGGGTAACTCAGAATTCGAATGAATGATATTAATATAACATTTGATGCCGTCAATGGCAAAGAAGTTTTACTTCAATCGCGCCCAAAGGTTACACGCACACACTTTTTTTTTATTTAAAGTAGTTGAGTATGACATGTTTCTAATTGCGACATCCACAGCGTTTACCACAATAATTATTGAAATAATTACAATGAATCTTAAAGGTTAAAAGTAATACAATTGTTTGACAAAGTAACAAACAACATAGTTCCACAACAACAACGACTGCCTCTGTGGCGCAGTCGGTACTCGGTAGTGATACCGCCTGCGGCGCTGGAGGTCGTGGGTTCGATTCCCACCGGTGACAAATATTTGTGTGACCCATAAATGTTTGTCTCAAGTGTCTGGGTGTTTCTATGTATAATATGTATGTGTTTAAAAAAAAAGTATATAAGTATTAATATCCGTGGTCTGATACCCATAACACAAGCAGGTTATTCCTAGCTTACTTTGGGATGAGATAGCGTTGTGTGAAATGTCCAGGAATATTTATTTATAGTGATAGATTAGTCAGAATTAACTAACAATCGAAAGACCCCAGGAAAGGTTCCTTGGTAAATAAGATCTTCCCATCTCAATCAATCAATCAATTCGGTCAATGGCAGTCCACTGGACTTAGGCCTCCTGGCAGACCTTTGGAGAGCGGAGTCTTAACAATAATGCCCGCCTTAACCCATTACGGACTCCGCTATACTCGTAACGATGATTTTCGATACATGTCATGTCCGCTTTGGTGGAAGGACATGTATGAAAATCGTCGTTACGAGTATAGCGGAGTCCGTAATGGGTCCGACTCGCTCGCAGTGGAAGGCGGGCATTAAATAATAGAAATAATACATTAGTTATTCCAGTTCAATGTTCAACTTGTATGAATAATTCATTATTATATTTGTACATGTCCCGTGTGGCGACAAATAGCGCAAAATGTCGCTACCCCAATTAATCCAAAGGCGACTAAGGTCTAATTTACAATAGTTATTTGCGTTGAAACATGTCTTCTTCCATTTCGCCCTATTACTCGTCGTCTCATTATTCACTCATATCACATTCGCACAATACTTTACACAATCCATCCCATCCATCTATCCTTTGGAAGACCAAAGGCTCTCCATTCATCAACATTCAAATTCATCTCTCTTTCGATAAGATGGCTCTCATCAATTTTCCATCACATGCCCATAAGACAGACGCTTTCTCTTATTTTTTTTTGTTTCTGTTTGTCACTTTCAAACTCCCTCTTAGATATAAATTTGTACATTTATTTTGTATTTCTTCCATTCTAGTCAAACCCACACATCTATCTTTCCACTCTCATTTCTGCTACATGCACTCTCTGTTTATCCAATTTCTCAACAACCCAACATTCTGAACCATACAGATTCACAAAACTATATAAGTACACTAGCTGACCCGTGCAACTTCGTTTGCGTGATAAATTAAGAACCGCTCGACCGATTTTGTGCAACATAAACCATCTACTAAATAGTTCGAACAAAGCCTAAACATTTGGTTTGGATAGGTGAGCCCGTTCTTGAGTTATAAAAAAATTACAACGAAAAGTGGCATTGATTTTTATATATTGGATAAAAGCATCAATATTTACTTAAAATATGTATTTAGCTCGTCATGACAACACTTTTGTACCAAATCTTCTCCACCAAATCGTCATTATCAACTATTTTGGAGTAATCGGCTTCTTTACAGTCCATAAAATGCTTTCCGCTCACATTAGCAACTTCTTCAGAGACCGCCAGGTGTATTGTTGTCTGAGCACCTTCTTTAGGCGTCTTGAAATTCAATGCCCATAACCAAAACATCAACCACTTCTTCGAAATAGAGTCGACTCTTTGATATATATCAGTTATTACTACTCCAGGGTGCAAAGAATTAACCGTTACACGGTTTGGCAGTCTTTTCTGCAGCGCTTTTGTCCAAAGCAATTCACATAATTTACTATTGCTGTATTTCTTGAAAGGGCACTTCGTATGTAATCCGTTTAACTGATCAGTAGTTAATCGACCAAAGTAATGAAGCCATGAAGACGTTATGATTATTCTTCCTCTTGGCGAAGCTTTTATCTTGTCTAGGAGTAAATTAGTGAGTAAAAATGGTCCTAGATAGTTAACCTGTACCACCACGTCTATGCCGTTTTCAGTAGGTTTGTGTTTAAGTCCTGCACAGCCAGCGTTGTTGATCAAAATATCCAATCGATCATACGCCTGATTGAAATCTTCTGCAAATTTTCGAACACAACTGAACTTAGCTAAGTCTAAGTACCTGTATTCTACATTCTCGTTGCCAGTAGTTCTTTTAATATCTGCGATCGCTTCGGCTGCTCTTTCTCCATCGCGACAAGCAATGATAACTCGAGCTCCCCTCGAAGCAAGATCTCGAGCAGTTTCGAGACCAATGCCTTGATTACCGCCAGTCACTAGCACAACCTTGTCGTCAAGTCTGGCATTTGATTTGCACACGCCTTTTACCGGTTCTATTATTATTTTTGCATAAAGGAGGCCTACTACGATTGCTATGTAACACAACGCTATAAAAGATATAAACGTTGCTATTAAATAATATATTATCGAGAAGAGCATGTTAGCACCTTGAACTTCTTGTTGATACTAAAAATACTACAGAAAATTGTTAAATAATGCTTAAATATTCACGAATGATTGACCTATGGCTTGACTGTTTTAACCTCATCGTCGAACACTGATAGCGACGCTCGATGAATAATTTTACTGGATTCGTCATACACACGTTTTACAGACATTTGTTTTCCTTTTCGACCTTTTCGTAAAACTGAGAATGGTCAACTTAATTAATGGTGCAATTTAGGTTGCAATGGTGCAGTATGAGAAATAATAAACCTAGTAAAATCTTCAATAGAATCTCGTCTAGAACCAAGACAGAGGAAGAGAAGGCAACTCTCATATCACCTGACAGTTTGAGTACACCCTAACAAACCTCTAAAGACGCGGGATGGCACCCGAACCTTTTGGTAAGGTCGAAGTGGTAATCAAACGCTGCCGGGTAACCTGGGACGCCTTTCCGCGGGCTTACCCGGGACTCCTGGCAAGGCGGTTGTAGGGCAACGTGTGGTTTTGGCCAGTAGGAGACCGCGTCGCATCCATTAAGATACCCCATGTATATGCCATACCATACCACACGTAAAACTAAAAAAAGAATCATTCAGAGACATCCTTAGTAATGCAAATGCAGTGATGCAATTTATAAAGTTTTATTGTGGTTTCACTCTGAATGCATATTTAATTTTCATTGTATTGTAAACAGAAGTTTATTTAACTATCACGTCGAGAACTCGTCACGTTTGGACCGATTAGTTTAGTTGCTTGGAAAATGTACTATAATTGTTCACCAAGTGTCTTTAAGAAAAAAGTGACAGTTTCTTTTTTTTGAATATCAAAGTGTGCCGCCTACCTACAGGTGTCTGGCAGCATTGATATTAATATTAATATGTTTTAAAAATCAATCTTTAGACTTTGAAAGAGTACAGTTTTCACTTAAATGCCTGATATTAGTAAATTGACAATTGGGCCAAACTTGGAGGGATCGTCATGTATAAAGTTTATAATATTACTGTATCCTATACATTTAATCATCAATCAAAATCATCAATACATCTTACTTATATGTAATATTATAAAGGCGAATGTTTGTGAGTGTGGATGATTGTTACTCTTTCACGCTCGAACGGCTGAACGGATCTGGCAAAAATTTGGTACAGGGATACATTATAGTCTGGAATAACACTTAGGCTACTTTTTATCCCGGGAATAAGTTCCCACGGGAAGTGAAAATTTACGCGGGCGAAGCTGCGTGCATCAGCTAGTATTATAATAAAATCAAAACTAGTCGCTGTCTGTACCTACATAGAAGATACATAAGAAAAAATATTATAGAGAACCCAAAACAACACATTTTAGAATTTTTGTCTGTTTGTCTGTACGTTTGTGCACGCTAATCTCAGGAATCGCTTAAATAGTAGCAATGCAGTTTTCTTTATTGTGTTGCGGTTTGCTTCACTTAATATTTAGTGTTTGTTTTATGTCAATCGGTTTATAAATGTAAAAGACGTAAAAGTTTATACCAATCTAAATCAATCGAAAAAAGATCAATCGAAAGAGCAGTTGAATACCCATGCTCAGACTAAAAGAATATTTTCTTTTAATCTGAGTTTCATATTTTCTTTTAATCTGAGTTTCATATTTTCTTTTAATCTGAGTTCCCATGGAGGTTCATATTTTTTTTAATCTGAGTTCTCATGTAAGGTTCATTCTAAACTGTCGTGTTTGGTTTATTATTATTATTTTCATTTTTTTATTTTTATTATTTAACATTTCTTTTTAATCAATCAATACATATAATAAAATCGTAACAGGTCGCAGTCTGTACATGGAAGATAAATAAGAAAAAATATTATAGGGGGGCTTTATGAATGCAATAGAACCCAAAACAATGATTTTTAGAATCTTTGTCTGTTTGTCTGTATGTCTGTTTGTCTGTACGGTTGTGCACGCTGATCTCAGTAACCGCTTAACCGATTGCAATGCGGTTTTTTTTATTGTGTTGAGGTTTGCTCCACTTAACATTTAGCGTTTATTTCATGTCAATCGGTTTATAAATAAAAAAAATATAACAGTTTTAAGAATCAGATATGTTTAAAATTTTAATTGTAGCGGTTTCTTTGAATAAGAGTGTAAATCTAAACTGGCGTGTTGGCTTAATCAATACATCAATCAATATCAATATCAATACATATAATAAAATCGTAACAGGTCGCAGTCTGTACATGGAAGATAAATAAGAAAAAATATTATAGGGGGGCTTTATGAACGCAATAGAACCCAAAACAATGATTTTTAGAATTTTTGTCGGTTTGTCTGTATGTCTGTTTGACTGTACGGTTGTGCACGCTAATCTCAGTAACCGCTTCACCGATTGCAATTCGGTTCTTTTTATTGTATTTAAGTTTGCTCCACTTAACATTTAGCGTTTATTTCATGTCCATCGGTTTATAAATAAAAAAGTTATAACACTTTTAAGAATCAGATATGTTTAAAATTTTAATTGTAGCGGTTTCTTTGAATGAGAGTGTAAATCTAAACTGGCATGTTGGCTTAATCAATACATCAATCAATATCAATATCAATACATATAATAAAGTACTGCTGTCACCTCTGAGCGGGAGCACCTGAATATCAGCTTCGTCCATTTGGCTCGGTGCAAAGACGAGCTGTAAGAATTGTCAACGATCCTGTACTTACAGCTGGTGTGGAACCTCTTCGCGACAGGAGAGACTTTGCCTCCTTATGCGTGCTCTACCGCCTGTACAATGGTATGTGCTCTGAGGAATTGTTTGATATGATGCCCACGGCTACGTTCTATCATCGCACCGCTCGCCACAGACAGGGAGTTCATCCTCACACTCTGCGTCCGGTGCGTTCCAGCACGGTTAGATCCGATAGGTGTTTTCTTCCGCGCACGCTTAGGTTGTGGAATGACCTCCCTGCCTCGGTTTTCCCAAACGCCTACAGTATGGGGTTCTTCAAAAGGGGTCTTAGAAGGTTTTTACAGGGTCGGCAGCGCGAGTGTGGCACCTCTGGTGTTGCAAACGTTCATAGGCTGCGGTGACCACCGGTCCTTCTGGTGGGCCGTATGCTTGTATGCCACCTTAGTGGTATAAAAAATAATAATAATAATAATAACCCCCCCGGGGGATCACCTTGTCGTGGTGGGGGGGCTTACGGGTATTAGGTACTGGACCAGAGGTATTGACATCTAACCATAATTATAATCACCTACCTTTACAGGTATTTGGTACTGGACTCTAAATATTTACAACTGTTATAATTAATCACCTACCCAAACTAACGATCCCAAATACCCTTTGATGGAGAAAAATGGATAGAAAAATATATAATTTACGGCCGCTTCCCGGGGGCCGCCGGGGCGCACCTGGAGCTAACGCTGGTTGTCACAGCATGCGAACCGTTGACGACGGGGGACTGAATAGGCGGGTTCCCCTCGAAAAAACTGCTACAGCCAAACCATCACTATCACCCTCATCTACTTTGTCATCCCAACATTCATTATTTTCTAATGTTTCATCACCAACATCAAGTCATCATTTTTCTTTGTCTCACAACTCATCAACATCGTCATCATCCGCCGTTACAAGACGTACTACCAGGTCGTCAACTCGCGTAAAGTTACGAACAAATTTACGATCTTCAAGTACACATTCAATCAGAAGTAGTATACTGCAGGAGGATGTTGCACAGGAAGCGAGCTCTGTCGCTAATCCAGTGCCCACCACCAGCAGTTTAAGTACGCGAATTAAATGGAGCCAAGAAATGAATGAATTCATCCTACGTACTTATTATCAAATTACTTTAATGGAAACCGACATGAAAGGATACCTTCCTTTGTTACACACAAAATTTGTAGAAAAGT
This sequence comes from Miltochrista miniata, assembly GCA_933228765.1. Taxonomy (NCBI): domain Eukaryota; kingdom Metazoa; phylum Arthropoda; class Insecta; order Lepidoptera; family Erebidae; genus Miltochrista; species Miltochrista miniata. The sequence goes on from OW121769.1 coordinate 15,419,150, forward strand.
TCCCGGATAGGCAAAATATTAACAGGCAAAGAATAGGTGACCAACGAAGAGCTATAATAAACAAGAAATTACTACCACCAAATGTAATAAACACAATAGCATCAGAAGTACAACAGGAAATAAATAATCTATACTCACAACGTACACAAGACTCATTCATACAAAATAAAACTCAGCAATCACCACCACGTAACAGAAACCCTTTGCACACACAAACATCCCTGCACTCTCAGCAGAGAATATCATGGACTAAGGAGTGGAACGAGGGCATTATGAATTCTTATTACAGAACAACTACACTAGGAACTAATCGTACTGGATACAGGCAAGCAATGCACCATGATTTTATAACACATTTCCCAGAACTATCCCACTTAACTGAGCAAAGAGTAGCCGATCAAAGGAGAATTCTTACTCTTAATAAATATTTTACCGAGGATAGGCTCAGAGCATTAAAAGAGGAAGTGGCTGAAGAAGGATCAGCAGCCATCATTCAGAATACTAACACAAACCCAGAATCACGCACAAACACTCTTGAAACTATATCGCAATCATATCACAACACTGCTGAACATGGCTCGACAAACAGCCTCTTAGGCCACCCAACATCATTAGAAGAACATAGTTCTCGTGAAAGAATCCATTCTGATCCCATAAACATGCCCCATACTTTACCCGCGTCCGTAAGTTTGCAACAAATAGAACAAGCATTTTGCGAACATTTAATTCGATTTCAACAAACAGATCCCACCGCACGGCCTTACATACGCAAAATAAAACCGTCCAAAAAATTCTCAGCTATAGTTCATTTTCTAAATAAAGATATTCTTCCTAAATACGTATCTAAAGATGATAGTTTCCCAGAAACACAAACAATAGTGTATTCCGCTGCATATACCGCAGCAGTATGCAACGGAATAAAAATAAATACTCTAACTAATAATGCATCGAATACCCGTCGAAATATAATCCCAGCATGGCAGAGGCGGTTAGACAACAGAATCACAACTCTACGAAAGCATATAGGCAGAATGACCCAATACATTCGAGGAAATAGGAACGAAAGACTTATTAGCCACATACAGGACATTAAAAACACTTACAGAACCCACTCACGACACGAAGAACCCAACCGAACAGATGATCAGTTCTTAGATACTTTAAAACAGAAACTTAATGCCGCCTCAAATAGACTAAAAAGGTATCTTAATTGCACTTTACGAAAGAAACAAAACTCTCAGTTCACTAACAACGAAAAACAGTTCTATAGGACACTCGTAGATAAATCACAGCACACCCAAAACTCAGCTCACTTATCCCCCTCACCGCTAGACTTACACAGATATTGGTCCAACATATGGGCCACGCCGGTACAACATAATCACGAAGCTGCTTGGACCCAACAAGATTCTACTGCCCCAAGCATAATTGAAGGAATGGAGTTTGATCTTGTACCTGTGGAAACTTTTATGAAAGTACTCAATAAGACACACAACTGGAAGGCACCTGGCAGCGACCATATTCATAATTATTTTTATAAAAAGTTTACCACCGTACATCCTATGCTTCACAACCACTTAAACGATTTTATAAAAAATCCTAATAGCATGCCAAACTACATCATGGAAGGCCTTACATATTTGATTCCTAAAGACTCCGATTTACTCAACCCAGCTAAATACAGACCCATAACCTGCCTGCAAACATTTTATAAGATTCTAACTGCATGCATTGCCGAGTTAATAGATAGTCACATCACTAACAACAATATACTTTCAGAAGAACAAAAAGGATGCCGAAAGAGAAGCCAAGGATGTAAAGAACAACTCGTAATAGACAATATAGCTATGAAACAAGCACTAAAACATAAAAAGAACATAAGCACTATGTATATCGATTATCAGAAGGCCTTTGACTCCGTACCCCATAGCTGGCTTATACAAATACTCCATAATTATAAAATAAACCCCACACTCATCATTTTCCTGGAACAGGTCATGCAACAATGGTCCACGAAGTTGAAAATTGTATCTGGTACGAATCACATCGAGACCCCAGTTATACCAATACGCCGTGGTATTTTCCAAGGAGACGCACTCAGCCCTTTATGGTTTTGCCTTGCACTAAACCCACTCTCACACATGTTAAACTCTACCAACCACGGACTCACAATCTCAACTGAGAACACCAATACATCCCTCACACATCTACTCTACATGGACGACATAAAACTGTACAGTAACACAACTCATTCACTCCACCAACTAGCTGATATCACTCAAAAATTTTCAGAAGACATTCACATGCAGTTCGGCATTGATAAGTGTAAAACCTTCTCAATCATTAAAGGACGTATTGCCAATAATCATTATTTACTGGAATCAGGAATCCCTATTAACTCACTCAACGAAAATGAATCTTATAAGTACCTTGGTTTCCAACAGTCGAGACAAATACATCAGAAAGACACTAAAGCTGATTTAAGACAAAAATTTAAACACAGGCTTAATTTGTTACTCAAATCTCACCTTACCTCCCGTAATATAATCAAAGCTATAAATACTTTTGCAATACCAGTCCTCACATACTCATTCGGAGTAATTAGCTGGTCACAGTCAGAGCTACAAAACCTTCAGCGTACGGTTAACACTTCACTCACTGCCCACCGCAAACACCATCCTAGATCATGCATCCAAAGACTTACACTCCCTAGACAGGACGGGGGTAGGGGAATCATAGATATCACTAACATGCACAATAAACAAATCTCTACACTTAGAAAATACTTCTTACATAAATCTGAAGACTCACCTCTACACAAAGCAATAGTTCATGCCGACAAGAAACTAACTGCCCTTAACCTCCATGACCCAAACACTCAACGAAATGAAAAGATCACTGACAAAAATCAGAAGACTACGCTTTGGGAGCAAAAATCTTTGCACGGAAGACACTACGCTGACCTCCAACGGCCACATGTAGATAAAAACGCATCAAACTCATGGTTGCTGACTGGCATACTCTTCCCGGAAACAGAAGCATTTATGCTGGCAATACAAGACCAGGTCATCGAAACTCGCAACTACAAAAAATTTATATACCATGCACCCAACTTACCTACAGATATATGCCGGCGCTGTTACAGTAGTTCAGAAACTATTCAACATATTACAGGAGCTTGCAAATCCATCGTACAGTCTGACTACAAACACCGCCATGACCAAGTTGCCGCAATAGTTCATCAAAATTTAGCTTTTAAATACCAATTGATACAGCAAAAAGTACCCTACTACAAATACACACCCGACACTATTGTAGAAAATGAAAACGTGAAAATTTACTGGGACAGAACAATTATTACTGATAAGACAATACATTTCAATAGACCAGACATAACGTTATTGGACAAGACTAATAAATCAGTTTATCTAATCGATATAGCAATCTGCAATACCCATAATCTTCAAAAGACTCATACTGAAAAGATGTCAAAATACACAGACCTTGCAATAGAAATAAAATCACAGTGGCGCGTCAATACAGTAAATACTATACCTGTCATACTTTCCACCACCGGGGTCATACCCAACACACTACACACCAGCATAAAAACACTGAACCTACACTCAAACCTCTATAAATTGCTGCAAAAAGCTACAATTTTAAATACATGCAGAATAGTCCGCAAGTTTTTGTCCCTAAATTAAATACAATATTTAAATACTATTATTTTTAAGCACTTGGCCTAGGCCCGTGCAAAATGTACCTCTTCGGAGAGTTTTTCGAGAAGAAAAAAAACAAATAATAATAATAAAATCGTAACAGGTCGCTGTCTGTACATGGAAGATAAATAAGAAAAAAATAATATGGGGACTTTATGAACGCAATAGAACCCAAAACAATGATTTTTAGAATTTTTGTCTGTTTGTCTGGACGGTTGTGCACGCTAATCTCAGTAACCGCTTAACCGATTGCAATGCGGTTTTTTTTATTGTGTTGAGGTTTGCTCCACTTAACATTTAGCGTTTATTTCATGTCAATCGGTTTATAAATAAAAAAGTTATAACACTTTTAATAATCAGATATGTTTAAAATTTTAATTGTAGCGGTTTCTTTGAATAAGAGTGTAAATCTAAACTGGCGTGTTGGCTTAATCAATACATCAATCAATATCAATATCATCAATCAATATCAATCAATACATATAATAAAATCGTAACAAGTCGCTGTCTGTACATGAAGGATAAATAAGAAAAAATATTATAGGGGGGCTTTAGGAACGCAATAGAATCCAAAACAATGATTTTTAGAATTTTTGTCGGTTTGTCTGTATGTCTGTTTGTCTGTACGGTTGTGCACGCTAATCTCAGTAACCGCTTAATCGATTGCAACGCGGTTTTCTTTATTGTGTCTAGGTTTGCTCCGCTTAACATTTAGTGTTTATTTCATGTCAATCGGTTTATAAATAAAAAAGTTATATCACTTTATAGAATCGTACATAGACATATGAATCTAAAAATGAGTAAATCTAAACTGGCTTAATCATAAAAGAGCTTAATGATTAAGGCTATTTTAAAACAATTCAGTCCGCGCCGGCAAACAGGGCAGTTTCACACGCTGGGTTGATGAGTCTGCTGAAGAAATACCTCTCCATTCATACACCTTATGTGACGTAAACGAAGTTGCGGGTTCAGCTAGTTTTTATTAAAAGCTTAGGTGGTTATAAAAAAATAACCACGAAGGCTATGCAGAAGCTCCGCTGCGCTCCGCTCCTGCCGCAAGGTCATAGCCCACTTAAACGACTCTGCTCCAACACCGCTCCCACCCAACACTGCCCTAAACTAAGACTACTGCTCGCAGTCTACGCGGCGACAGCTAGCACGCACCCAGCAGTCCACACGGCGACAGTTAGCAGACGGCCAGCTGTCCAACCGCCGACCGCTCTCGGTTTTCGCAATAGACACAGTTCGCGATCGGTTTCCATTAAAGCAATGAAATATACCAACTTGCACAGGGAAAATTATACCGATAAAAATACCGATTTTAACACGTGTTTTATTCTTTAATTACTACCTTATTTTTATAAAAGAACAATTCCAGGAATTGACATTTAAATTATTATTATTTTCATTTTTATTATTTTTATTTTTTATTTTTATTATTTAACATTTCTTTTTAATTTTTATTAAAAGCTTAGGTGGTTATAAAAAAATAACCACGAAGGCTATTTGAAGGATGGAATTCAACATACTTCACCTTTATCACGCTTCAAAAAGAAACCTGTCACATTGATGTGACAACAGAAAATATCATTTAACCGTGGTTCGATTGGCTAATGGGACTACTGAACATAAGATTATAATTATACGCTCCCGAATGAAATATTATGGACAAAATCCGGGAAATCCCTAGACCTTCAATGTTCACTGAGACACGGAGGGGTAACCTTTTATTCAAAATATACCCAAAAATACTGACTTTTGCCAATATATCCATTAATATACTGATATCGAAAAAGGTCAATAAAATATACCGAAAAAGTATTAAAATACTGAAAACGGTCACACTGCCGGCGACAGCGCCGGTGCATGCGGGTGCGGCGACTGTAAGCACTGTATTACTGTATTTTAATTCTTAATTTATCATATTCCGGACTGAAATTTTCTAGGCAACCCTATTGCAAATTAATTAGTGACATATTTAGTTTAATATAAAACACTTTTCATCCAATAACCAGCTCGGTGAAGGTTGTTCTTAAAGGGATCCTAGGATATAAAAAGCGCACGGTGTTAATGTAGTCTCATCTATTAAGAATTTAAGGTGCCATTTTGGTGTCATTTAATGAAGTGAATATTTCAAAAGTCCGAAATGTCTTTTTGTGCATTTTACGGACGCGTAACTTTAAAAATAGACAAAGAACTTGTTGAAGGCCAAACTAAAAAATAGAGTAAATTATGTATTTATTAGTCGGGCATACTCCATGCTGTCAGCATGTTCCTCTCTGTATTATATTTTTAATAACAATCTTACTAATATTATAAATGTGAAAGTTTGTGAGTGTGGATGTTTGTTACTCTTTCACGCTCAAACCGCTAAACGGATCGAGCTGAAATTTGGTACAGAGATACATTATAGTCTGGAATAACACATAGGCTACTTTTTATCCCGGGAATAAGTTCCCACGGGAACAAATTCTCCGTGGGCGAAGCTGCGGGCATCAGCTAGTATTATTATATCTTATAATGTTCATATACATAGGAGCCGTAGTGCTCTTAATTTATATAAAGATAAGATTGGAACCGGTCAAAGGTGTGTGCAAATCAAATGTCAAGGCATTGGTCTCGAAACTGCTCGAGATCTCGCTTCGAGGGGAGCAAAAGTTATCGTTGCCTGTCGCGATGGAGAAAAGGCAGCAGAAGCGATCGCAGATATTAAAAGAACTACTGGCAACGAGAATGTAGAATACAGGTACTTAGACTTATCTAAGTTTAGTTGTGTTCCAAAGTTTGCTGAAGACTTCAATCAGACGTTTGATCCATTGGATATTTTGATCAACAACGCTGGCTGTGTAGCTCTTAGACACGAGGTTACTCATGATGGTATTGAATGGATTATGCAAGTGAATTATCTAGGGCCTTTTCTACTTACCAATCTACTCCTAGATAAGATAAAATCTTCCTCGAGGGAAAGGATAGTCATATTGTCTTCATTCTTTCATATATTTGGGCGAATAAATTCTGAACAACTATATGAATTACACTCAAAATGCCCTTTCAATAAATACTGTAGTAGCAAACTATGTGACTTGCTATGGACAAAAGCCCAGGAGAAAAGGCTGCCAAACCACGTTACAGTTAATTCTCTACACCCTGGAATAGTAAACACTGATATAATTAGTACATTCGACCCTATTTCGAAAATGTGGGTACGGTTTTGGCTTTGGGCGTTAAATTTCAAGACACCTAAAGAAGGTGCTTAGACAACAATACACCTGGCAGTTTCTGAAGAAGTAGCTAGTGTGAGCGGAAAGTATTTTATGGAGTGCAAGGAAGCTGGATATTATTCCAAGACTGCTGATAATGACGACTTAGTGGAGAAGATGTGGAACAAAAGTGTAATGTTGACTAATTGACAATATTATTTCGATTAAACAATTAAGAAATACAGTTCGCTCTTTTGTCTTTTGTCTATTTCTCGAGAAAACCTTATATCATAGCACCATTTTGTACCTATCACAGTGGTTCCAGAAGTGGTCCAGACTTCGACCCACCTAGCAAAAAAAGTTTAATTTAAGACCCACTCACAGTTGTGTGGAAATGTGGAAAAGTGGCGAGTCGTGGAACCACTTTTTTTCTTAATACCACTAAGGTGGCAGACAAGCATACGGCCCACCAGATGGACTGGTGACTTACATATACCATTCTATTATACCTATTATCTTTGCATACACATTAGTAGAAGTAGAACCATAGTGTACATAGTGTACTCCTCATAGTTTTTTCATCACCTTCAACGCAATAGGTGGTGTAGTGAGAATATTGCTGTGTTGGAATGAACAGGCGCTGTTGGACGACCCACAGTTAAAATTTATCAAGCCGCCCATTAGGATTTCCAATAATAATACAAAAAGTGTGTGCGTGTAACCTGTCGCGCGATTGAAGTAAACTTCTTTGAAATTGACGGCATATATATCACTGAAATTATTAAATTTTAACTTAAATAATAAATATCTTCATCATCACGCCTTTTATCCCCGAAGGGGTAGGCATTAATATTAAACATAAATATGTGCATATTATATACCCACATTTCACCTTTTTATAATTTGTCCCACGTAATACGTTGTGAGCCGTATTGCCGTGTTTAAATGGACAGGCGCAGGTTGTGACTGCCTGCTGTTGAAATAAAGCCTTCAACTTGGCTTAACGACTGCCATTTTACTGGCAACCGGGACCAACGACTTAACGTGCCTTCCGAAGCACGGAAACGCTCAAATAAATGTCACAAAGTGATCACATGGATGGTCACCCATCCATGGACCGGCCATAGTGAAAGTTGCTTACTGCAGTGATCGTTTACAGAACACTGAGTCCGCGGGGCCACGAGCGCTTCATAAATATTATATTTAATTACATTTATTATTCATGTGTTTTACAAAGATTATTCAAATGTTATATTAGTATCATTCATTCCAATTTTGAATAGCGGAAACTACACATAGTCTGTGTAGTTTCCGCTATTCAAAATTCGAATATTTCGTTACTTCCGTAAGAAAAAAATTCTGAGTTACTCCCTATTATAGTCGCGCCTAAAGAAGTTTTACTTCAATAATAAACGGAACTGACGTTACGACTGTCGTATAACTGAAATTCGGGGCCATCGGCTATATGATATCATGTCTTATGATGCGAATCGAATGCTGTGTTGTTTTTACCCACGACGGAACGGAGACGGTATATGCGTTTGAGTGGTGAGGATGTTTGTTTGTTTGTGTTCTAATTAGAATGGAAGTGTTAATGTAGGCAGATTGTCTTCTGGTGTCAGTAGGCTGACTACTTATTACGTGGGAACAAATATAACTGGGTAAATACGAGCGGTAATATAACTCTGACTGTCGCGCTGAAGTCCTGGGTTCGATTCCCCGGTGAGTCCAAATAATTGTGAGCCCTACCAATGTAAGTCTCGAAGTTTCGATGTTTTCTTATGGGCAGTTAAAAGTGCTTGTTTCAAAGATTGATGATAGTCCAATCGGTAAAGTAAAGCGTCAGAGTTTCGTATATAATATGTATCAGTACCTACTACCTGTACACCAAAGCATCGTCCGTGGCCCATACTTCGAAAACTCTGCACTTCATACCTCTAAGTCAACCATGCCATTAGATTACGATTATCTCAAACAATTTCAAATAATGTAGTTGCACAATTTGCTGTCATTTACGATACTGCTCTGCTACTGTCACTTGTAAAGCGATTTAGTACCTAGTCTGTTAAGGCACTGAGAGTTAATGTACCTTTCAACAGCGAAACAATTTCCTAAATCAGATTTATTCTACCGGAGATTGACCGAACATTCAAACTCACAAACAAACTTTGCCTCTTTATAATTTTAAATTAGTACCAAAAGATAATATTATAATGGAAGCTAATTAAAACCGGTTTGTCTTTAAATCCTACTTCCTAATATTACAAATGCGAACGTTTGTATTTGTTACTCGCTCACGCTCAAGCGGCTGCACTGATCGGGATGAAATTTGGTTCAAGAATACATTACAGTCTGAAATAACATAATTAGCTTACTTTGTTATCCGTGGAATACATTCCCTCGAGATGCTGCAACCGATCATGTAGACGAAGCGAAGCCACGCTCTTCAACTTGTAGGAATTAAGTGTGACCTTCTAATACAACGTAAAATTTGTGGATTTTGTATTAGGCCGCACAGTATCAAAACGAAGTTCAAAACCTTAACATGTTCCCTTCGATAATATATTTTTTATTAACAACATTTATATCTGTTATACTGTTGTGTAACATAGCATTCGTAGTATGCCTTCTTTATGTGAAAATAAGAATAGAACCGGTCAAAGGTGTGTGCAAATCAAATGCTAGACTTGACGACAAGGTTGTGCTAGTGACTGGCGGTAATCAAGGCATTGGTCTCGAAACTGCTCGAGATCTCGCTTCAAGAGGAGCTCGAGTTATCATTGCTTGCCGCGATGGAGATAAAGCAGCAGAAGCGATCGCAGATATTAAAAGAACTACTGGTAACGAGAATGTAGAATACAGATACTTAGATTTGTCTAAGTTTAGTTGTGTTCGAAAATTTGCGGAGGACTTCAATCAGGCGTTTGATCGATTGGATATTTTAATCAACAACGCTGGATGTGGAGCACTTAAACACAAACCTACCGAAAATGGTATAGATATAGTGATGCAGGTTAACTATCTAGGACCTTTTCTGCTCACAAATTTACTACTAAATAAGCTAAAAACTTCTCCAAGAGGAAGAATAATCATAACGTCTTCATTGCTTCATTATTATGGTAAAATAACTTCCGATCAATTGCACGGATTACACACGAAAAACTCTTTAAAAAAATACTCAAATAGCAAAATGTGTGAATTGCTTTGGACAAAAGCGCTGGAGAAAAGATTGCCAAACCATGTAACAGTTAATTCTCTTCACCCAGGATTAGTACAAACTGATATATATCAAAGAATCGGTTCTTTTCCGAGGAAATGTTTGATGTTTTGGCTTAGGGTGCTGAATTTCAAGACGCCTAAAGAAGGTGCTCAGACAACAATACACCTGGCAGTTTCTGAAGAAGTAGCTAATGTGAGCGGAAAGTATTTTGTGGACTGTAAAGAAGCTAACTGTTCCAAGGCTGTTGATGACGATGAATTAGTGGAAAAGATTTGGCAAAAAAGTGTTGAGATGACGAATAAATAATTAAGAGTCCATATGACGCCAAATAGACTATTACTTTGATCTAGATCTCAGGACTCGTGAGGTCTGCTGAATTAAAATTTGAACACAGACAACTTCAGTTCATGAACTAAAAACGCTCTAGGCTCAAAACACGATTACTGATAAAATCCTCGATAGATTTTTGTGTTGAAAATACCTCGATTTCGTGAAATTTTAAGCTAGATCTCATAAGTTGTAAGTTGTTTTTATAATATAAAATATTTATAAGAAAGACAATAGTGAAATCGTCATTTGCACTAGAGCATTTTTTTCATATTGGTTATAGTTTTTTTATAATTAATTAATTTCGTTAAAAGCGCACAAAAACCGAGCGCATCTCTCTCTTGCTTGCACGCTAAAGTGTATATCTTCTATCTTCTTTTAACAATTTGGCGTCTGGTAGGCTCTTAATTGAATAAAATGTGAAATAATAGATAGGTACATTTTTTTATAAATACCTAACGACAGAAATAATGATATTATTTATTCAGTAGTTTGTTGAGTACATACATACAGTCCAACACTGGCAGGAGGCACAGGCAGGTATTAACACCGTTTTCGACCTAGCAGAGCTGCGGAAGAATACAAGTACATTGAACATAAATCTTTCCTACAAGTAAGAATTTCTCAAAGTATACTGGGTAGTCCGCGAGGTCGTTAGAGCGCCGGAGGTAAGTACGGTAGGTGTTTTTAGCAGTATCTTTTGACACAGCCAAACGTCTGCATCTGCAATACTACTGATACGATACTGATCGTGGCCATAGGACTACTTCGCTGGCTAAATAGTATTAATAATTTTCGCTTGAAGTCCCGAATTCTAAAGGTATGTATGTGTGTAAAAAATAACATGTCGTAAGGTGTTTCTAAAGGGTTGATCCTCGGACCGTTCCCGTGAACTTCAGATATGATAGAATCCTGCGCGGTGTCAATCTTCGGGGTTTGATGTAGGTTTGTACTCTGTTGCGCCTACGAAACTCTGGTAATCGTCCAAGGAAGGGCCTACTTTTCAGGACTTCAAAATGTCAGCCACCAGGAAGAAAGAGAAGCTACAAGAAAGATTCAACGATTTGAACATTCTGTGCATAAAATGATTCTGTAGATACTGTAGATATCAGTTCGGTAAAGTGATTATAGATATTTGTAAGATTTCTTACGTGATCTAAACAATTAATTACAATTACTTGTACAATCTTTGAACTGGAATGACTAAGTATTTTTTGCTTTTTAATACCAAACCAAAGTAACAGGCAGCTACGCCGAACCGACCAAACTGCGTATGGGAGAGTACTGAGTCGGCTCAGATAGGAAACCTTGTATCAAAGAGGTATCTTGGTAATCTTTTCAGTCTCCACCAAGTCGATCCCGGGTTTCTTAAGTCAGAAATGGTTTCTTCATGTTGTCAGTCATTCAGGTGACCTACGTCACGCTGAACTGAAGTGGTCTATAGAGTCTATAGACGATTAAACGGCATGACATGCATTACGATCGTTTAGTTGTGTTGATTGAAGTGATTGACATGCGAACCAAATTATGGTTGAATTGTATTGATTGAAGTGAATGTTATGCCGTATGATCACGTCTAGGTACCACTTTACATCTTATGTCGAATTTCAACGACTCAATCTATTGATTATTCAAATAAACTTAATTATTTAGAATACAAAAAACCCGACTGCCAAGTAAACATACAACTGAAAAGCAAAAAACAAGCTCTACCTTTCTTTTGTGATTTTCTTTAGCTACTTACTGTTTTACTTTGTCGGCAACATTTGCAGGCGGGAAGAAGCTAAGTCAAGCGAGTGGTGGTTCACAAAATAGGTAGGTACATGTTCCCATAGCTTGTTCCCGCCTGCAAATGTTGCCGACAAAGTAAAACAGTAAGTAGCTAAAGAAAATCACAAAAGAAATGTAGAGCTTGTTTTTTGCTTTTCAGTTGTATGTTTACTTGGCAGTCGGGTTTTTTGTATTCTAAATAATTTAGTTTATTTAAAACTTTTTAGTTATGTTAGTAGTGGAGTTATTAATTTTCGTGTAGTGAAGGGACATCACCAAAATTTACCTAATTATTATATTTTTGGTCATATTTCCGGTGCTACTCAACCGATTGCAATCAACAAATGTAAGAATTTAACTCTGACTAAGGCCTTATAAACACATAATACCGCATCAAAATCGGTTCAGTAATTTTGCGTTCATCGCAGTCAAATAATTATAACGCCAAAAGTCCGCCATTTTGATTTTCCATGAATTTTATTATACCTGGTGTCACTCACACAATCACGACAAATCAAATGACACCTATTATTTCAAAATCCGTCAAGCCGTTTAGGCTGTAGAGCGTTCAAGAAAAATCATCAAGCTTTACATTTTAGCGCCAAAAGTCAGCCATTTTGATTTTTTAGAAATATTAATGTAACTGGTGTCACTCACACAATCACGGCGAATCAAATGACACCTCGCATGTCAAAATCAGTCAAGCCGTTCAGGACGTGACAAAGAATTGGATACATACATTCATGCATTCTCTCGAAACACATTACCCTCCTTTCTTCGGCAGTTGGGGTAAAAACCCCACTTAATTATGTTAAAAAGATACAAGCTCAGAACTATTAACAATTAAATGATCAAGTCAAAGTACCTATCTAATTCATTCTCAAGTCATTAGACTTTTTAAAATTGTCTAAACAATATTATAAAGTCTAATGACATAGATAGGAGTTGTTTTTCAAACATTGTACATGCCTGCTTCGATAAACGATAACCCTATTTTAACCTGGTGTAAGGTAATTGGTGACTTTATTTTATTGTTAGGGTTTCGTAGCCAAATGGCAAAAACGGAACCCTTATAGATTCGTCCTGTCTGTCTGTCTGTCCGTCCGTGTGTCACAGCCACTTTTCTCCGAAACTATAAGGACTATGCTATTGAAACTTGGTAGCTAGATGTATTCTGTGAACCGCATTAAGATTCTTATATAAAACTAGAAAAAAAGCAGTAAATTTTGGGGGTCCCCATACTCAGAACTGAAACTCTAATTTTTTTTTTTCATCAAACCCATACGTGTGGTGTATTTATAGATAGGCTTCAAAAATGCTATGGAGGTTTCTAACATCATTTTTTTCTAAAGTGAATAGTTTGCGCAAGAGACACTTCCAAAGTAATCTAAAAAATATATATATGATGTACCTACATTGCAATAAAAAATACCAACGAAAATTAGGTTGAACGAGATAGAGCTGGTAGTTTTTTTTTTCAAAGTGGAAAAATGTGTGTCCCCCCCCCCCCTCCCCCCCTTACTTCTAAACTAAGAGAATGATAAATCTAAAAACAATATATGATGTACATTGACATAAAAAATACCAACGAAAATTAGTTTGAACGAGATAGAGCTGGTAGTTTTTTTTTAATACATCATAAACCGCAATTTCCGGTTAGTGAAATCACTACCACTGCGAACGTGTTGAAAAACATCAGTCAAAGTTACAACGAACTATAAGAGCTTTTATATTATGTTACTCGCTGCTACGAAACCCTTCATGGGCGAGTCCAACTCGCACTTGGCCGGTTTTTTATACTAATAATGCGGCAGATAAGCTTACGACTCTACTGATGGCTGTTTACCGTCTATGGACGTTTTCAACACCGGAGGCGCTGAACACGCGCTGCCGACTCAGACGCAGATTGCGAAGAACCACTGTATATTTTTTTTTTTTCAAGCAGGCCTTCGATATGGCCTAACGACTCTTTTGTTACTGACAACCGGGACCAACGGGCAACGGCTTCAGGTGCCTTCCGCAGCACGGTAACACTCGCAAATAGGAATATCACAAAGTGGTCAACCATCCAAGAAGCAGCCACAACGAAAATGGCTTACTACTTCTTAGCCGGTTTTTAAACTAGAGATATTAAGTAAATAATATACCTATAGCATATATGTAGTTCAAAACTAAGTAAAGCAAAGTTAGGTCCAGGGTTTTATATTATTGCTGCCAACAAGCTTATTTTGCTTAGTCAAACTAACTGTCTTGGCACCAAATAGCCTGTTTGAATAGCACAGTTGAAATCACACAAGCTGCCTGAATTAGCATTGAACATTGGCTAAAACCTACCTGTCTAAGTTTTACTTCGCTTCAAAATTAATTTTATCTAGTTTTTAGTTTAATTTTCAGTGTTTATTTTAGTTTTGTAATTAAGAATGTTGTACATACAAGAGTAACCGGTATACGGCGTGGGCGCAACAGCGCCAGGTCCTTGTAGTGGGTCTGGACGTGGACGCTCTCTCGCTCGAGACCATGGTGCAAGCCATGATCTCCGGCGGGTGTAAGTGGGACTGCACCGCCTCTTTCTGCTAGCTGGTCATGCTCGTGAAAGAGGCGGCGGGGCGGGAAAACTCTCCCATCCGAGTTCCGCAGTCGGCGGCCTGGGCGTCGCCGACGTGTTTTCGCCGAAGACTATTGGCCTCCATTACCGGGGGCCTGAGGACGGTGAGAGGGCTGCTCACCGTCCTTACAGAAGCAAGCCCATGATGTCAGCGTGACGTGAGGGGTTCACGCACGCCCCCCTTAGAAGCGGGATCACACCTGAAACCCCCAAAGACGTGGGATAGCACCCGAACCGCCCCCTGGGCGAGGCTGCAGTGGTGGCCGTAGGTCTGTTGGGAGTCCTGGGACATACTTCCGAGGGCTTACCCGTGACTCCCTACTAATAGGCTGTGGGGCGTTACGTGAGGTTTTTTAGTCGGTAGGAGTCCGGCATAGCATCCATGATGGATTTTCCCTCGCGTTAAAAAAATAGGGTAACTGGTTTTTGAGTTGGTACCCGTACTACCTAACACTTGCTTTAATGTTTTCATTTAAGAACGTGTCTCGAATCTGAATCCATGGTTGGAAAAATACGTGAACGGCTGCAATCCCACTTCTTTGAGGAGTGAAGAGAGACACCACGGTCTTGGCCTGCTTATATAAGAACGGCGAGCAACGCACCCACCGTACACGGGCCCTCTGTCTTATGCTGGGTCCTCATTTGTGTCATATCATCGACTAGTGTAGTGTGTAATCGTGTCGAACATGTAACGCTCAATGTGGACGGGCCTAGGTTATGCCGTCTGGTTGTGCTGTCAGTGTTAAGCCTGTCACAGACGTAGCTATAATATATTAACATATCGAGATACCTATACTAATATTATAAAAAGAAAAATTTGATTTTTTGTTTTTATGTTAGTTTTTTTGCATTGAATATGCCCAAAAGTACTAAACCGATTTGGATAAGTCTTTCATTGTTTTGATGAAAGCTCGGGTGACTTATGCTATATTTTATTCCCGTATTCCCACGGAAACGGGAACCACGCCGGTGCAACCGCGAGACATTGACTATTATATATTATATTATAGCAAGTAATACACACGGGAGTTAAACTATTTTTAATCTCACTCGGTCTACACAATCGCCTTTAAAATATATCGAGATATAATCTGTCGACATATTTTGTTGAGCGCATAGAAATTTGTTATAGCTCCGTGTGTGGACTCTCGTAAATTTAGTCAGAAGATATGTCGTAATTTGCCTTGCCATGTTTCATATTCATTAATTTTATAGTTAGGTACGTATGTGACGGGCTTTATATTGTACTGACAGGCAGCTGCAAGTTTTAAATATCGAATGCAAGAAACGGGTCATGGATCTTTTTTTTTTTTTTAAATAAGTGCATACTTCCCGTTCGCTTTAAGTTTGCAGGCCGCTTTCCCTACTACGCCTCTACACCAGCCATAAAGCCAGCAGCAAACTTGGAGCGAACGGGCTGTAGACATTATCTCATTGGTAGTAACTATGCATTTCGTACTGTGACTGGTATGTATTGAAGATAATACGAGTACATACATACATATGGTCTTTATCCCCGAAGGGGTAGGCAGAGGCATATTATATGCTTACATTTCACCTTATTTTTGAATTTGTGCCAGGTCTTAGGTGGTGAGTCGTACTGCCGTGTTGAGATGGAGAGGCGCAGGTTGTGACTGCCTGCTGTTTAAAGTTTTCAAGCTGCCTAAAAAGGCCCTCAACTTGGCTTAACGACTGCCATTTTACTAGCAACCGGGACCATCGGCTTAACGTGCCTTCCGAAGCACGGAAACGCTCAAATAAATGCCACCAAGTTGTCACATGGATGGTCACCCATCCAAGGACTGACCGTAGGGAAAGTTGCCTACTGCTGTGATCGTTTACAGAACGCTGGGTACGCGGGGCCACGAGCGCTTCTTGTCTTGTAGATATTAATGATATCAAAAACCGGCCAAGTGCGAGTCAGACAGTCTGACTCGCACTTGGCCGGTTTTTTCCGCACGAAGGGCTCCGTTGCGGAAAATCACGTCTGTTTTATGGGAGCCCCCTTAATCATAATTTTACTAGATGATGTTCGCCCGCGTGAAATTCGGTTCCCATTCCCGCTTCCCGTGGGAACATATTACCGGGCTGACAATAGTAGTCTCTGTTATTAAAGACTATACTACCTATAGAGCTATCTGTACCAAATTTTAACCCAATCCGTTAGAGCGTGATTGAGTAACAAGCATCCAAACATCTTCACAAACAAACCAAGGAAATAGGGTGTATTTGTTACAACAACAAGTACTAAAAGTAATTATTATTAAAGCGCCAAAACTAAAACCTACATCATTTGTGAAAATGTCAACTTTCTAGCTATCACGGTTCATGAGATACAGCCTCGTGATGGACAGATAAATAGACGGACGGAGAAATCTCATGAATAGGGTCCCATTTTTTTACCCTTTAGGTACGGAACCCTAAGAATCGTAAAATTAAATTAGATCTTAAATCGGGCACAGCGATGAATTATAAAATTATTGTCACAAAGTAATCAGGTGGTAATCACCATCCAAAAAATTGCCATAGCTAAAGTTGTTTGCTTCAGTGATCGTTTATGGAACACAAAGTCACCGGGGCGACGAGCGCTCCGAACTCCAGTGGTTCACTCTGTACCCCGTCTCTGTGTTTATCCCGTTCAGTGTTCCTCAACGCGGGTCATAAATGCAAGTGCGGACGTCTCCCGGTGACGCGGACAATGAACAGCACCGAATACCCTATGAAAGTACACACCAAAACCCATTTTCGATTTCACGACCCGTTCCACGTGTATTTGATGTGTGTCCGTATACAAACAGCGTCTACACCGGGCATGACTACTAGTTAGTAACGCCATAAATCACCGTGACGTTTATTCTATGTCAAGCATTTTCTTCGGGAGTTCGGCATGGATAGCCCCGAAGCTGCAGTTTTCATGGTATCAAAACGCAAGTCTGACACAGTAGTGGAGAAACGTGCTGTCCAAATGTAACAAATGTGGACGCAGCATTAGTTATCGGTAATCCTGGACGAATAGCAGTCGGCAACGACCCCGCCGGCGCCGCGCCGACTGCGGAAATCACCCTTCCCTGGCCGCCGCTTTCGCGTACATAACTTGTTCGCAGAAAGATGCGGCTGCATCCCACTTTCTTCCACTAGGGACTATAGTCCTCACCTTGGTCTTCATTGCGAGAACGTCCACACCCAGGCCTGCAAGAGGTCTCGGCGCTGCAACACTCATGTTGAGCTCTACACCAGTGTATGCAGCGCCGTGTCCTCACAGCAGTCACCGCAGTGCTAACACTCGGGTGTTACCTTCTGGTGTATACGCAACAGATAATTAGAAAGAAAGAAAGAAAAAACTGTTTATTTTAAATGCAACAACACTGACAAAGTAGTAAAATAATTGCCAAAGCATCGGTCCCCGTTAAGTATCTGTGACACTCGATAGGTG
The DNA here is from genome assembly GCA_933228765.1 of Miltochrista miniata. NCBI lineage: Eukaryota > Metazoa > Arthropoda > Insecta > Lepidoptera > Erebidae > Miltochrista > Miltochrista miniata. The sequence goes on from OW121769.1 coordinate 15,437,427, forward strand.
AGGCTACCATAGCGCCTCTCCAGCCACTCCTCCATGACCGGCTTCACCGCCTCAGTAGTAACGAGTCTCCAATTTGGTTGGTCAAGACACACCTTCCATATCTCCATGAGCTCCTAGTGGAGCAAGGATCACTGGGTTTCGATTTCTCGGGACTCAGGCCTGTGGTTCCGGTTCAGCGCCTCGTTACCTTACTCATCCTGTCCCGGCTAGGAGACATGCTGCCTGAACAGAGACCAAGCAGTAACCTGTAATCACGCTGACGACCATTGTCTTCAGCGGGCCACGTAGCGGCCCGTCAGGCTTTCTGATCATTTACAGGGTTGAAATTAAAGACCGTGGTTGGAGGAAAAGCCAGCAGTTTATAACAAGGTGAACCACGTTTATAAGTCGCATCGACAAAGTTCGCCTGCTCAGAAGAGAGCAAGCTAACGCCGATTAATAACGATTGCCAACGCTGTTGAAACACTTTATTGCGTTACGTTAAGATTGAAAATGCAATAAATCCAGAGAGTAGTGCTATCTCGCTCATTGCTCCGCGATGCTGCGGGCATCAAACATGGCGCGCAGGCGGCAACCAATAACAAAGGGCCATGTTTGGCGCGTCTATGCGGAGCGTTGTGATTTGTTAAGATTTTTTCGCGCGTTTTGAATATGAGACTTCTGCGCAGGTACATTGGTGTAACTTATAAACGTGGTACTACTGTACTTACTTTTGAAAATAAAGGTCAATGTTTCCTTTCAACAAAATTTGCCATCATCAGGTTGGTATCAAGGGTACTTTTCTTCCATCCACCCACGGTCTATAATTTCTACCCTATAGGTATAGGGTCATACTCTGCACAATACCGAGGTACAGTCTCCTCCCTGTAGGAAGCTTTAGGTCCAACATATCATTTTTTTTTGTGTAGAGTACATATTATGTAACAACATACTTTTTTTTTTTTTTTATTGTTAAAAATTACAGAGAAACATAAATATTACATATCTTTATTTACACTATTACTATCTAAACTAAACCTAAATAAGGCCCCCGTGGCATTGTGCCCAAAAGACTAGCAGCATTCCCCCTTTGAATAGCAATACCTATTCGTTGAGCGAGAAAACTGCCAGCCCTTGGGTCACCAGTTGACTCCACAAGGCGCTTTTTCAAATTCTTGAAAAATTTTTGCGCATTGGGACCCCATGGACCTAGGGTCTCGACACCGACTGGACAAAAACGATACGATGAGTCGAGACCCTTATATTTATTAATTTTAATATTTTCAGCCGCTTCCGCTGCGGCACTGGCTTTTAATTTTGTTTTAGGAAGATGGGACGGGGCTAGAGTGTCAACACAAGTTGCATCCCACACCAGGACCCGACCCATCTCCCACGGTATCAAAGTTATACCATCTGGTCTCTTGCCATCGTCCCTGAAAACGCCGTTTGGCTCTAAGAGCGCAGGCACATTGGCGGTGGCAAGAGCACGGCGGATGATGTCATTCAGCGCAGCGTGGCGTGAGAAGCGGCCTGCGCTCTTTAAACATGAAAGACCATGATGCCCCAAAGTGTCAACGTTAAAACCGCAGGGGCATCGATGTGGAGCGCAAAGCGTGACGCCAAGTCTCAAACCAACTGAAATTCTTAGGATGTCCGGTTCCAAAAAAGTTCCGGTGTTGGCTATAGGGAAAGCTTTCAACCAATCACCGGATTCCTTTCTACTGAGCGCTAATAATCTGGCCCGATCCGGGCCTAGACTAGCATTTAAAAAGGAGTCAAAGGTTAATTTTGACATAGCGTCGTCCCAGCTCCGTTGTAAATTTGGATGGGTGGGTAAATTTTGACCCGGACAAGCCATTAGCCAAGCATTCTTGGCATCTGTAAGGCCAGTCGTCTCATAGTCTGTAAGACAATTCGTCAGAATTTTACCTACGAGACTCGACGTGGCATGTACAGATGACAAAAAGGCTGGCAAAGCCACACTAGAAATTTTGCGGATCCCTAGCCCACTATATTTAATGGGAAGAGATGCCTGGGACCAAGATTGTTCGCTCAGTTGTATATTGAGAATTGATTCCAAAGAAGATTTGATTAACGAATCAATAGAAAATAAATGACTTTGATGTTTCCAAAAAGGACAACAGCGAAGCAAATAAATAGATTTGGGAACAAACATACAAAATTTCAGAATTGTGATTGCGTAATGTGAACTAATAGAATGTAGCCGATCTACATTGGATTCAAATTTTGAAATTTTTTGTGCTATTAATTCGGGAATAGCATCTTCAAATATAGGGGACCCTAGGAGGTAAAGATTCTCTCTGCTAACAATTTTAATATTCGGACATAGGGAATTGAATTTTTCAACGAGTTCCGAATTGATGTGATTATTATGAAAAAATAATTCACACTTATTAAAATTTAATTCCAAACCAATTAAATGAAATTTATTTTTAATTTCTATAAGATCTGACAGAACAGAATCTGCATCACCTCCAAGAGTCCCGTCATCTAAATACCAGACGTTAAATTTTGACTTTAAATTTTGGATGATGGGGTTAATGGCTAGGCTGAAAATGGCTGGTCCGAGGGAATCACCCTGCTGGCAACCGACTTCAGAAGAAAGTTCGTTGCATTTATACATTAATTTGGAAGGTTCGTGATAACAGTTAAGTAAATAGTTATAAATTTCAGGAACATTGCTTCTAATTTCTGACAGCAGGATGTCACGGTTTACCGAATTAAAAGCATTTTTCACATCAATTTTTAGCAAAACCTCACACTCACCTTTATTAAGGTAGGTGCGTAAGGCGTGGACCGCCGCCTCACACCCACCTTTGGTACCAAACCCTAATTGAGTCGGTTCAAATCTTTGTTGTAATTTTGACAAGATGTATCGGACAGAAATTTTGGATGCTAAACGCCTAAAAGTGGACCCAACAGCAATAGGACGGACTCCTCCGTCTTTTTTAGTGAGAGCAATGAGATTAGCTCCATAGATAACAGGAGCAATCTCAGGGTTAATGTTACCAGAGAGCATGAGGTTTACTAATTTTGTTAAACATCCGATGAGGTGCTTACCTGCATCACCCACACAGTGAGAGGTTAGGTCTTTTAGGTGTTGTGGAGAAAGACCATCAAGACCAGCTGCTGATCCGACTTTAAAAGCATTAATCGCACTCACTGTGTCCTTATCCTGTGCAAGTAAACACACATCGGGTGATGTAGGCGGGTCCAGAACGTAGTCCGAGACTGGAGCTGAGGGATGTTTTGTCTGTAAAGACGTAAGGGTATCTGTTGTATCTGGAGACAGTACATCACTTGAAAACAGGAGACGTGCGGCTCCTTTTAAATCTCCGTCGCTAACTTTTGCTTCTACAAGCTTGTTAACAACTTGTTATACTTTATTTAGATTAATTTTTGACCACATCTAAACCAGAAATTGTACATTGTACGTTATTTTTTTTAATTAAGTAATTAATTTGGTATGTATAAAATGGTATGGTGGAGTTACGTGGTTCGCCGCTCGCGGAACAGTCGTGTGTTGTGCATCTTTAAATATTTTTTTTTTAAATACTCATTTCACTTAATTTGTTGACGGTGATTTTGGATTTTTTGTCATTCCGGCAATCACTACACGGACTAACCTTATCGTCTAATCGTTGCTGACGGTATTGGCGAAAGGCGGTGTATTTATATCGGTTAATCTTATGAGAAAAACAGTTTTTAGTGTTAACACCCAGGATCGATCTCGTGCCGCGTCGATCTCAGTGGTACGGACGCGCCAGCGCTTTAACCGCTACGCCACAATAAGTCACTATTCTAGCGGCGAAACAAGCAAATAGTAAGTGCTACAGTTACCACCTAGCTACGTCATCACTGCAACCGCACGCGTGGAGCGTGGCGCGCCCCTCCCTGCCGTCCTGCGCCGCCTACGTTTCACTCCCATTCGACGACAACAACAACAGCTACAGGTTTGCACTACGCTACGTGACTTACTACGAAGCATCAACTAAATACAAGTGCAAAGTTATAAGTACCTACTCTAAAATCCTGTATCATGCCTAAAATAAAACGTACACCGCCATCAACTCCGAAATCCCATGCTGTTGGCGAGGAGACAGCAGCGGAACCGGAAAAAACGGTCAACCCGGGTCTCACGGTGTCAACTAGGAGCAAGCGTAATCGCAATGATCCATCACCCTCTACGTCCGAAGCGGATTCTAGCAAGCAATTCAATGCATTTAAGGAGGAGATCTTTGAAATGATCGGCACCTGGAAAGCAGAACTCTGCAAGCAAGCAAAATTCTGACAAAACTGGCTTCTGATATAAATGACTTAAAAAATCAATGTTTCGAAATTCAAAGATCAAACATCGAAATTGAAAAGTCCATGGATTTTATAAATAAAAACTACGAACTTTTAGAGAACAAAATTCAACAACTGGATAAAGAACGGAGAGACAATAATGACTACTTACGTGCACTGGACCAGAAGTTTCAAGATCTAGAACGTCTCTCAAGACCCTCCACTATTGAAATAAGAAATGTGCCCATCAAAGAGAACGAAAGCGTCCTGGATCTATCATCTGTTGTTACACGCGTTGGTTCGGCGACGGGTACAGATATACAGGCCTCCCATATCCGCGATATCTACCGCTTACCAGGCAAACCTGGCAATCAGGGTAACCCAAAACCCATTGTTGCTGAATTCTCGTCGGTTCAGGTGAGAACAGAGTACCTGGATAAAGTGCGTACATTCAACAAGGGTAAAAAAGCTGCGGAGAAATTAAATACAATGAATACCAATCTATCGGCTGAGTTAAAACCCATCTTTGTAGACGAACATCTAACTGCGACGACGAGGAAATTATTTTTCCAGGCCCGAGAGTTTGCTAGAAACTATAAATATCAATTCTGCTGGATTAAAAATGGAAGAGTACTGCTTCGAAAAAATGCTGCTACCAGGGAGTCCCACGTAATTAAAACTGATAAATGTTTCTCAAGGTTAAAGTCTGATGAATGACTATGTAATCCACCTACGTTTTTTGGGTTTTTGTTAGATTTTTACATAGATTATATTACTATTTTCAATTTTGCATGCCTTTTTCAAATGTTAAATTTCAGTTTCTTTATTTCTGTAACACTTTTTTTTTTGGTTTGTGCCCGTTAATAATAGTACACTTGTACATTTTACACATTCAGTCAATGAGACTGGCCCTTTGGTTGGATGTAGCTAATGCAATAATTACTAGTTGTGCTCGTTATTGTAATGGTTAATAACGTAAATATTATCTTTGATGATCTCGATGATTATAGTATTGCCAATTCATTCATCTGCGCTCCCGACCAATGCTCAAACTTTATAAAAAACCCAAAAAATACCCTTAAAATAATCCATCTGAATATCAGGAGTATTAACAAAAATTTTAATCAGTTTATTACTGTTGTTAGTACGGTGCCATTTAGTTTCGATATTTTAGTGCTAACCGAATGCAGATTGAAAAAGAACAACTCTGTTCCACATCTGGATGGTTATAACTCTTACGCTACAAAAAACAATAAGATTCAAAACGACGGGGTTGTCCTATACACTAAGTGTGGTCTGCTCTGTCGGGTTTATGAACCAGACATAAGAGATGCCAATTGCCTTGTGTGTGAAACGGGGGACACGTCTATTATAAATATTTATCGCTCACCGTCTTATACGGACTTAGAACCTTATTATAATAGTTTATCAAATATTATCTCCAATATTAGGTCGGTCAAAAATGTGACTATTATAGGCGACATTAATGTTGACATAAAAAATAATAATGAAGACGGCAACAGTAGTGATTACTTGACTTGGGCGGCTTCGCATGGCCTTTTACCCGGACACCTTTATCCAACGCGAGAGAAAAATTGTTTAGACCATGTTCTGCTCGGGACTACACTCTCTGCCACTACTTTGGTTCTTGAAACTCGCATCACGGATCACCTACCAACTGTTTTATGTCTTAATCTCAAATCCGATCTTTATACCGGGGCTCCTAAATGTAAAGTTCTTCTTGATTATGCATCTATCAAGAATGAAATAGATGATTTTAGCTTTGAGCCGATTATGGAGGAATCTGACGCAAGTCTAGCTATGAACTCGCTGATTTCCATCATTCAAAAAATAGTGCTTAGAAATACCAAAACTGTAAAAGTTACACACAAAAATAGAATTCAGAAGCCTTGGATCACTACTGGTCTCCTGCGTTGTATTCGAAATCGCGATCATATGCATCTGACACTGAACAAGGACCCTAATAATATTATTCTTCGTGTGACATACAAGCGATATCGTAATTTTTGCAATTCTCTTCTACGGAAGCTTAAAAATTCTTACGAGGCAGAACAATTCTCCAAAGTCCAGAACGATCCTAGGGCTACATGGGAGCTGATCAATAGGATTTCCGGTCGTAAACGACATAGTACTGTTGCTAGCGAACTGCTTGGTATGTGTGCTGATGACAAGATATCCATAAATCAAGTCAATCAATACTTTGCAAATGTTGGTAAACTAGCGGCGTCTGCGGTGCCCAATAGTCTCTCGGCGGCTGTAAATAATACCGCGCTTTCTAGTCACTCGCCACTCTCCTCACTGGGTAGCATACCGGTCAATGAGGATCAGATTGACTCCATTATTAAATCCTTAAAGACGACCAGTGCAACTGGTTGGGATGACATACCAGCTAGAGTGATCCAGCTATCGCGAGACGTCCTAATTCCACCAATTACTCACATATGTAATATCTCAATTGGTTTCGGAGTATTCCCAAAAGCACTAAAAAAGGCCATTGTCACATCTATCTTTAAGAGCGGGAATAGAGAGTGTGTATCAGATTATAGACCTATATCGGTACTCACTTCACTAACTAAGATCCTCGAACGCATTCTAAACTCATGTTTGATCCAATACCTGGAGAAGAATGGTTTCATTTCAAGTAAGCAGTTTGGTTTCCGCTCGGGTCTATCAACAGAGGATGCTATTATGAGTTTTAGTGAGAGTTTGGTTGACAAATTGGACAATCAATATAAATGCTATGGTATTTTTCTTGATGTTTCAAAAGCATTTGATACAGTCTCCAAACCTATCCTATTGTCGAAGTTGGAAGCAGTTGGAGTGCGTGGGCAGGTCCTGGATTTATTCAGAGACTATTTAACCGATCGTACGCAATCAACTCGAATAGGTTCAATGATCAGTGACGAGGAGTGTGTTGACTGTGGCGTTCCCCAGGGAAGTATTCTCGCCCCAACGTTATTTATGGTCTACATCGACGATCTATGCAGACTTTTGATACCAAATTGCGAAATATTTACATACGCGGATGATACTGCACTTTTAGCGTACGGCGTAAACTGGGAGAGTGCACAAAATATAGCTGAGGTTGGAATAGGGAGAGTAATGAGATGGCTTTCCTCTCATCTGCTTACTCTAAATGTAAACAAAACCAAAATAATACGCTTCTACCTACCAAATGCTCCTGAGCCGTCACCATCCACTAACATTCTTAGAGTACATACGTGCTCCGAACCTAGCTTTTGTAACTGTCCTGCGTTGGAAAGAGTGAGCAGCGTTAGGTATATTGGAGTCTTGGTCGATGAACGCTTTGATTGGCGGCCCCATATCCAAGCACTTACAACTAGAGTTAGGAGGCTCATGGCAGTATTTAAGAACTTGCGACACTCGGCTAACCCTTCAATAATGTACACGGTCTACACTGCTCTCTGTCAGTCCATCATTTCCTACTCCATACCAGCATGGGGAGGAGCTTATAAGAACCTCCTGCTTGAACTGGAAAGGGCCCAGAGGGCCGTGCTAAAAGTAATCCACTCCAAACCGAGATACTACTCTACCGATCAACTATATAAAGAGTGCGAGGTTCTCACTGTACGAAAGCTCTTCATATTTCGCACTATGCTACGTAAACATTCCCAAATACCATATAATACTACCTACGGTCAGAAGCGTCCAGGAGCTCTGGTGTGCTTTGGTAGGGGGTGCAGAACCTCTTTTGCTAATCGTCAGTATGGCGCAGTGAGTTCAAGGCTATATAATAGGATTAATAAAAAGCTACAAGTGTACAAACTAAATAGATATCAAGTGAGAGTGAAACTGTTGAATTGGCTACTCGAACTGAATTATAACGAGACCGAATCTATTCTACTTAGCTTAATCTAAGATAATGGAAATGTATTTGCATTGGAGGGCACGAATGTGGGCACAATTTGTCTAAATGATTTTTGTATTTTTCATTTTTAACATTTTTTTTTACCTTTATAATTAAGTTCACTAATTTGTGTGAGTGCAACAGTTTTAAATTACCCGTATTTTAGAGCCACGAACTCGCTAACTCCTATTGTACAAGCTTTGCTTAGTTGACAGTCACATTATAATAGGTAGGTACATGTTCACAAATTCTGTAACACTCTGCTTTGTTGTATTTCTGACTTATTTTAAATAAATTATTATATTATTATTATTATACCGTCACAATACCAGAAATTATAATGCCTTTACTCAAAATATCGTAGCCCAAAATACCCGAAATCGAAATATCAATATTCAATAGGCAAATATTTAAAATGCCTTACAGTCGAATGACCGAAACCCAAAAAATAAATTTATCAAATACCTTATCCTAAAATGTTCAAACACAAAATACCTTTTTTTAACATGATTTAAATACTACATGGATGCTATACAAGCTGTTGACTTGGTCGTGCACAAGCCTCCTTCAGTGCGTAGTGTACTATAGGTATTATCGATTGCAAGCAACACACAAACATACAACAAAACCCCAAAAATCCTGTTTTTAGTGAAATATGATTTACGAAGAAAAAATCTTCACCCGTGTATTTAATGTTTACGTCGCCGAGCCAACGCTAAAGCGCAAGTCACACTGCCAGCGGGCGGGTGAGCGAGCTAGGCACACTGCGAGCTGCCGAATAACCTACGTGGCTGATGCGAGCGAAGCTACTCGTTTTCGTCGTTAGGCGCGCCCGCTTCGCTAGCTTAACTACCGTCCTCCCCGTTTCGGGTACTCAGACTAGTCGTCGCTTGTCATTCGAATAGCAGTGTCCACGTGTCTAGTCTCATCCGCACTACCCGGTTCGCCCTTCCGTATGTAGTTTTTGGTGTAAACCCCATAGTTTAGCTCGGCAATGTCGCGTAGTTTGCATAACTTCAATATCTCACTTCACCCGCCCGCCTAGCTCGCTCGCCCGCCCGCTGGTGGTGTGGCCTGGGCTTAAAGCTAGACATTTGTAGGTACCTAGATAATGCGGCTACGTATCGCATCTCATGGCTCCTCTACACTGCCCGCGAAGTTGAACGAAGTTAAATGAATACGATAGTGTAAAGAGGCACTTCGGCTTACCTCGTCAAAAACTATACCTCCCCTCAGGCGACTTTATTTGCTGTCGATTTTTGCGCCTCAGTCAATGGGCCCAAAGATGCGGGAAGTGCGTTCACGAAGTACCTCTCTACACTACTGGGCCGACATCGTGTGTGCCGGTGCTTTGCCGGCGCGTGATTTAAGCTATAATTAGTGCTTTGGTGTATGTGATCCAATTATCAGCGTCAAACAGTGGTCAGGAGCAAATTATGTTGTTCCTGGAAACTCTGCCACACAAATTTCTTTGTTCATTACAAACGGCGGCAATGTGCGTGCGCAGGCTACTGACACCACTGAGTGTGTAGTGACGCACTTTTTTCGAACTTAGACAAAGTTTCTAGAGTACTTCGCCTATGAACTTTGCGGGCAGTGTAGAGGAGCCATTAGTTATTAGGTTTCATGAGTTTTTAGTTCCAGCTGACAAGTTCGGTGACCTTTATGTACTTTTTTGATTTGATATTAATGATTTGATGATGAGTTTATGTTGATTTAAAAGATTCCTTCCTACTTCAAGGGCTTAGGACCGGCAGAAACGCGCTATTTATCATGCAATTGCAAACAAAAACATTAAGTACTGTTATTAAACATTAGGTATGAGAAAAGTATTCTGAAATGAAGCATTTCTGGCGTAGTTAAAAAATTTAAATCAACTTATTTACAGAATTAATTGAGAATCAAAGCTTAAATACCTATTTACAAAATCATGTAACACGCAATAATTGTTCAAAATGCTCACCCCCAGTGTCTATGCACAGATTGGCGCGGCGCACTAAGTTGCGTTTTAAGCTGCGAAGCACTAGCACATTTGTTTTTATTTGTTCAAATGCCAAAACAATTCTTTCACGTAATTGTGTAACACTCACAATGTCTTCATTGTAAACAAGTCTTTTAATATCTCCCCACAAATAAAAGTCTAAGGGCGTTAGGTCGGGTGAACGCGGCGGCCAGGCTACCGGTCCACCACGGCCTATCCACTGCGTACCAAACACTTCACTTAAATATTCGCGCACTTAGCGTCCATAGTGAGGTGGCGCACCGTCCTGTTGGAAGTACAAGTCCCTATGAAATGCGAGTGGAATGTCATCGAGCATCTCATTAACCACATGTCGGAGTAGCACCAAGTATGTAGCACTGTTCAAACGACCGTCAATAAAATATGGGCCAAGTAGATGATCACCGATGATACCAGCCCACACATTCAGACTAAACCGGACCTGGAACGAGTCCCGCGTAGTAACATGTGGGTTGTGTAGTCGGTGAGCCCACCAATGTTCATAGTGGACGTTATAAACGCCCACGCGCGTAAACAATGATTCGTCGGACCACAAAATGTTCACGTCCTGATGTTCAAGGAGCCAGTGACAAAAAACTGTCCGAGCGTTATTGTCCTGCGGATGCAACTCTTGAACACGTCGGAAATGGAACGGATGCATTAGTTCGCGATTCAGCAGCTTCCACACTGTGGTATGATGAACACCGAAACGGCGACCGGCTTCACGCGTACTGGCTCGAGGTTCTTCCTCAAAATAATTGAGAATCTGCTCTTGCCGATCAGCTCATAGGCCTTGTGTACCACGACCTTGTGCATGTCGAGGAACCTCGAACTGTCGGTGATCCCTTAAGCGCTGTGTGGCGGCAAGCATCATGCGACGAGATGGTATTGGTCGGTCTGGAAACATTTCCCTGAACATGCGAATTGCATCAACAATGTTATTATTAGAAATAGCGTAAAGGCGCACCATTTCCACCAACTCAACGTTACTGTAACGCTCTGACATCGTTACCGGTGTTGTTACGGACGTTACGTAGATATCGGCGCGTGCGGTTATGCTCACGCTGAACGCGGGCGAGCGACTAATTAATTCAAAATTTCAAATTCACCGATCAAAGGCGCCGCCTGAGCCGCTCGCTCCTGCGCGGGGGTTGGAGGGGTAACTTACACGCGCCGCGCCGCCACCGCAGGCCCTACTTTGCCTATGCCTACACATTTGTATGTGCCTACTAAACTGTAGGCAAAGAAGAAACGGTTTTGAATGAACAGTGAAAATGTACCTATGTAGGTAATAGTATTATTAGAATATTTAGAACCGATTCATACGAGTTGCTTTTTAAATTTATTTTATTTAATAATTATTAAGAACTTAATTTTACTGCCCCATTTTTTCACTTAATATTGGTTTAGTATAAGCAGTAGAGTTCCCGTAGCAAATAGAAAAGAATTTAAGCAGAAAAAAAAAGTGTAAAAAAAGGTGTCTCGTTTTATCCCGAAATATATCTCGTTTTATCCCGTGGGGTGCACGAGAGGAGCCTCCACGAGCGACGTTAATAAAGTGAACCTGATTCCCAACGTCCGGCGCACCCTGGACACCTAGCACTCGGTAACGCAGAGTCTAGGTGACTAATCTTCTCACTACAATGGCAACAAATAGACAAACAGCTCCTCCCAGAGCTAGCCCCAGGGATCTCAGCAGTACCTTCCAGGTGATGTCCATCAATATAGAGGGTTTCTCGGCAAACAAGTCGTCCATCCTTGCGGAACTATGTAAAAGAACACATTGTGACATCCTCTGTGTCCAGGAGACGCACAGAGGTAGCCACCAAACGCGACCCGAAATAAATGGCTTGTCACTTATAGTCGAAAACGCGCACCCTAGATATGGTAGTGCTATATTTGCAAAGCCCTCCTTGTCCATAACTTCGGCATCAAGCACTTCCAAAAACAACATCGAAATCCTTACAGTCGACATGGGTAACTGTTCAGTGACATCGGTATATAAACCACCAAAAAGCCCCTTTATTATTGAACCACCACAAATTTTTTCGGGTAAGGTATCCAGAATAGTTGTGGGTGACTTTAATAGCCTAAATATATCATGGGGGTACTCCACCACAAATTTGGACGGTGAGGCGGTTGAAAAATGGGCAGAGGCGGAAAACCTGTGCCTTGTCCACGATGCAAAGCTTCCCGCCTCCTTTGATAGCCGACGCTGGCTCCGTGGGTACAACCCAGATCTCATTTTCGCCAGCAAAAACCTGCGTCCACTATGCAGAAAAAATGTGTGCTCTGCGATACCCAATACCCAACACAGACCTATCATTTGTCAAATCACAGCGGCTGTACGACCAGTAACAATAAGTTATAAACCTAGATTTAATTTTTTAAAAGCCAATTGGGACCTCTACTCCGAAATGCTGGACTCAATGATCGGTGACGTGGATCCATCCCCTGAAAACTACGATTCATTTGTAAAACTGGTATGGACTGCGTCTCGGCAATGCATTCCGCGAGGATGCCGTACTTCCTACGTCCCGGGTCTTAAAAATGAATCCGCCAAGCTGTTCGACGAATACCAGTCTCTGCACAATGAAAACCCCTTCTCGGAAGAAACTGTAGAGAAGGGAGAGCTACTCATGCAAGCCGTAGCTGAGGGTCGCAGGGAGAAATGGATGCAACTGGTTGCCGGTGTCGACATGACACATAACAGCAAGAAGGCATGGGGAGCTGTGAGGAGACTCACTGATGACCCACCGGCCGCTGTCAACCCCGGTCAAGTGACGCCAGACCAAGTGGCACACCAACTTCTCCTAAATGGAAAGCCACAATACCGCTTACCCAAGACCCCAAAACACCGAAAGTCATCGCAGTATGTAAATGAAGTAAGTCAGCCCTTTACTATGCAGGAAATTATAGATACTATAAAAATACTAGAAACGGGTAAAGCAGCAGGCGTGGACGATGTCACTGTCGACCAAATAAAACATTTTGGGCCCGGGGTAGTGTCCTGGCTTCTTGCTCTTTTTAACAACTGTCTAAAATTCCTTAGGATACCAAAACTGTGGCGAAGAGCGAAGGTCATAGCGCTACTCAAACCTGGCAAAAGTCCCAATGACCCTAAAAATTACCGCCCTATTTCTCTGTTGTGCCACACCTTCAAGATGTTCGAGAGGATGTTACTGGCCCGTCTAACACCAATGCTGGAGAATAATCTCATCGCCGAGCAGGCCGGATTTCGTCCCGGTAAATCGTGCACCAGCCAAGTTCTGAACCTCACACAGCACATAGAGGATGGCTTTGAAATCCAAAAAATAACCGGTGTCGTATTTGTCGACCTCTCAGCGGCATACGATACAGTTAATATCAAAAAGCTTCTATCGAAAGTACTTGGGATGACTAATGACATAGGCTTCACTCAAATCCTGACGGAACTCCCCACAAACCGCAGATTCCAAGTGCATATGCAGAACAGGAAAAGCCGATGGCGCGCTCAAAAAAATGGACTACCACAGGGAAGTGTCTTGGCTCCAGCACATTTCAACATCTACACGAATGACCAGCCAATAACCCCGAGCACCGAACACTTTTTATACGCGGATGATCTAGCGTTGGCTGCTCAGACAGATAACTTTGAAGAGGCCGAAATCAAACTGGGGGCGGCATTAGAAAGCCTGGATCAATATTATAAAGAGAATGGACTTCGACCCAACCCTTTAAAAACCCAATCGTGCGCTTTTCACCTGCGTAATCGGGAAGCTAACCGACCCCTTAACATTTCATGGCGAGGAGTCGAAATTGAGCACTGCCCAAAGCCGCGCTACCTCGGCGTTACCCTCGATCGCGCTCTGACATTTAAAGCCCACTGCATCAACACCAAACAAAAAGTGGCGAGCAGGAATAACCTGGTGCAAAGACTAACATCCACGGCCTGGGGAGCAGCCCCACATGTTGTCAGGACAACCGGCCTCGCTCTCTCCTTTTCAGCGGGTGAATTTGCGTGCCCAGTGTGGCACCGCTCTACGCATGCGAAGGAGGTCGATAGTGCCCTAAATGACACATGTCGCATCATAACCGGCTGCCTTAAGCCTACTCCCCTGAACAAACTGTATCCACTAGCCGGCATCGCTCCACCTAGCGTACGGCGACAGGTTGCATGTGAGGTTGAGAAGGGAAAGCAGGAGACTGATGCGCGGCACCCACTCTTCCAACATTTAATACCAAGCTCCCGCCTTAAAAGCAGAAGGAGCTTCCTCCGATGTACGACTGCTGCGGTGGGCCAACCCGAACCCTGCTGCAGGGCGAACCGGGTAAAATGGGGTTACCTGGACGCTGGGGGCGGAGACTGCGATTGTGGTGCACTCGTGCAGTCGATGGACCATTTACTGTCATGTTCGCTGTGCCCCTACACCTGCACAATTGCTGATCTAAACCAAGCAACGGAACGTGCAGTCGGTCTTGCCGAGTTTTGGGCTGGGCTTATTTAGCTATTACTTTTTATTGTTGCCATTGACACGAAGAAGAAGAAGAAGAAGATCCCGAAATATCAACGAGTGTAGGCAGTACAGTCATGTGTGCAAGTAATGCACAAATGCTGATCAACATCCTGTATAATAAATAGCATCCATGTAGGATTAGACAAATATTATCTGTGAATGGTTAACACCCCGACTCAGAGTATCCCGACTCGGATAGGTTAGGTTAGAAGACTTTTTTTTTTTTTTTTTTTTTATATATATATTCAGCTCGCCAAATTGACGTCGCCACCAGCCTGATGGTAAGAAAGCAGTGGCGCATCTAGCGATTGGGGGCCACTTCTTACAGTGGTCCTCAAGTTGGCGGCCCTGCGATGTGCCTCTTCACGCTCCTCTTGAAGAACCCGGGATTGTAAGATGAGGGAAAGACGTGTGCGGGCAGGTCGTTCCATGTTTTTATAGTTCGACAGAGGAACGATCTTTTGAAACGCTCGGTTCTGGCGAAGATTCTCTCCACTGTGTATGAGTGGCATCTCTGCCCGGCACGCGTTGTTCGGGATCGGAAAGGAGATGGTGGGATCAGGTTGAAGAGCTCTTCAGAACATTCGCCGTGATACATTCGATAGAAGGCAGCCAAGGACGCTATGGTTCTTCGCTGCGACAAAGGTTCGAGGCCTCCCGTCACCTCAGGACAACCAATTATTCGGATAGCACGTCTCTGCATAGCGTCAAGCGCGTCTAACAAGTACCTCGCGGAGTCATCCCAAAGGTGAGAACAGTACTCGACGCAGGGACGAATCTGCGTCTTGTACAGTAAACATCTCTGATGTGGCGTGAAATACCGTACAAGGTGAGAACCTTATTCAGGATTCCCAGTTTCCGCGAGGCCAGACCAATACAGCTCTCTATGTAGTTTTTGTGATTGAGCTCACGCCGGACGTCTATACCGAGGATCTCCAGGTTGTCCTTTAGTGGAATTGTAATGCTCTGAAGAGAGGGCAGGGGTAGGAATGGGGACTTCTTAGCTGTAAACGCACACGCCTGTGTTTTTCTGGCATTGAACTCGACCAGGTCGTCTGAACCCCATTGGGCAATGCGGCCCAGGTCCAGATCGAGATCCGCCACGAGTTGTCGTCTCTTCTCATCCACGTCGCCTCGCCCAGCCGCTGGACGGCCAGAATAGCTCCCATGAAGAGTACTGTCATCCGCATAACAATGAATGCACCCAAGGGACAGCATGTCATTGATATGCAGAAGAAAGAGAGTTGGGGACAATACCGATCCCTGTGGTACTCCGGCATTTACCTGAAAAAAACAGGAAGCCTGACCATCACAGAGGACCCGAATCCGTCGCCCGTTCAGGAAGCTGGCCAACCAGCGGCACAACTGATGCGATAAACCATATGACGGCAGCTTGGAAAGAAGCGACGCATGCCATACCCTATCAAAGGCTTTTGCGATGTCTAGGCCAATAGCCAGAGATTCGCCGTGCCTCTCCATAGCCTCACCCCAGGTGTGCGTTATCTACGCTAGGAGGTCACCCGTTGATCGTTTCGGCCTAAAGCCATATTGGCGATCGTTAATTAACGAGTGATCCTCCAGATAGCGCATGAGCTGTTTGTTGATGATTAGCTCGAACACCTTGCAGATGACGGTGGTTACGGCTATGGGGCGATAGTTGGCAGGATCCGACCGATCCCCTTTCTTGGGGATCGGTTGGACATTCGCCTCCTTCCAAGCCTCCGTGGTTATATTTTTTTAATTTTTCGTTAGCCCACTGCAGTACTTTTGTAACTCTGAGTCAAAGTGTTTTAACATGAGGTAAATCCTACATGGATACTATGCCGGACTCCTACCGACTAAAAACCACACGTATCCTACATAACAGCCTACAGTTGGGAGCCCCGGGTAAGCCCTCAGAAGGATACCCAAGGACCAACAGACCTACGGATACAACTGCGGCTTCACTTAGAGAGGGGGGGGGGGGGTTGGGGGATTGTGTAAATAAGTTAAAGCCAAATAACAAAACGTGTGAGTGACAGTGACACATTGTATTCTATTTTCGGTATTTTAAATTAAGAGCCTACCAGACGCCAAATTGTTAAAAGAAGATAGAAGATATACACTTTAGCGTGCAAGCAAGAGAGAGATGCGCTCGGTTTTTGTGCGCTTTTAACGAAATTAATTAATTATAAAAAAACTATAACCAATATGAAAAAAATGCTCTAGTGCAAATGACGATTTCACTATTGTCTTTCTTATAAATATTTTATATTATAAAAACAACTTACAACTTATGAGATCTAGCTTAAAATTTCACGAAATCGAGGTATTTTCAACACAAAAATCTATCGAGGATTTTATCAGTAATCGTGTTTTGAGCCTAGAGCGTTTTTAGTTCATGAACTGAAGTTGTCTGTGTTCAAATTTTAATTCAGCAGACCTCACGAGTCCTGAGATCTAGATCAAAGTAATAGTCTATTTGGCGTCATATGGACTCTTAAGGATATTTGAAAATTTGTATTTTGAATCCTGATATAATAATTATTTGTATTTTAAATTTAGACATTTTACGGTAAGGTGTACTGAAATAAGGTATTTTGAATGTTAAGGTATTTCGAATTCGGGTATTTTGGTCAAATGCATTTTAAGTAAAGGCATTTTGATTTCTGGTATTTTAATATATAACCGTTTAAAATATATTCTTGAGGTCGTAAGTCCATTTCCTTATAGGTATACTTAAAGTATATAACTAATTATGTGACTACTGTACAAAAATAAATTAAAGAAAATAAAATTTATTTAAACACAAATGATTGAACGTTACTCCATTTCAGAGATCATCAAACATAGACCTATATTTCCGACAGGGTTGGTAGAGTTGGATTTGACACACAATATTAGGGAGCAAGCGTATTGCCATGACCCGGCATTTAATAACAGGAGAGGCACTCGTGGCCCCGAGGACTCAGTGTTCTGTAAACGATCACTGTAGTAAGCAACATTTACTGTGGCCGGTCATGGATGGGTGACCACCCCATGACCACTTTGTGACATTTATTATCAAGCGATTCCATGCTTCGTTAAGCCGAGTTGAAGGCCTTTATGGGCGGCTTGAAAATTTGTGTGTGTCCATATCAACACGGCAATACAGCTCACCCTCACCACCTATTACATGGGACAAAAATCTAAAAGGTGAAATGTGTGCATATAATATGCCTCTGCTTTACCCCTTCGGAGATAAAAGACATGATCATACCTATGTATGTAGAAAATCTATATAATAACTGGAATACAAACGACCTAATAAATAACCGACCAAGTGCGAGTCGGACACGCGCACAGAGGGTTCCGTACCAAAAAAGGAAAAAAACCCGTTTGTTGTACGTGAGCCTCCGTTAATAAATAAATAAATATTTGTGGACATCCACACACAACATCATCTAGCCCAAATTAAGCTAATATAAGCTTGTGCTATGGGATCTAGGCGACTGATAGACATACTTATATATTTCTAAATATATACATATAGAAAACACCCAAACTCCGAAACAAACATTTGTGAATCACACAAATATTTGGACGCACCAAGGAATCGAACCCAAGACCTCTAGCGCCGCAGGCGGAATCATTACCGACTACGCCACAGAGGCAGTCGGTAATATTACGTTAATTATTATAATCTTTTATAATTTTATTATTTGTTGTTATACCGGCAACGAAAATACATCATCTGTGAAAATATCAGCTCTCTTGCTGACACGGTTCCTGAGATACAGCCTTGCGACGGACAGACAAACAGACACACGGGCAGCGAAGTCTCATGAAAAGAGTTCCGTTTTTACCCTTTGGGCACGGAACCCTAAAAACCGACCAAGTGCGAGTCGGACCCGCTTACGCAGGGTTTCGTACTAAAAAATAGAAACATTCTTGGATAAGACCCCTTCTTAAAAATATTCATTTTCTGTTTTTGGTATTGTTTTTAACAAGAAAGCCGTGAGATCGTTCTCAGCAGACTGCCCCTCTCTAACACGTTTATTGTGAAAGTTCAATCCGATTGACGTTGTCGTTTTTGTTTTATTTCAAACATTGAACAGATGATCCACGTGACCTAGTGACTTATTGCAACAGAGTCACAGACTACAGACAAAGTCTCGACATCTCGAGAGGGGCTAAAATGGCAACAGAAATACATCATCTGTGACAATCCCAACTGTCTAGCTACCACGGATCAAGAGATTACCGTGTTGAAATAGACACGCGCAAGCTGTGACGACCACAGATAAGAAAGAACTTGTTTTTATTACTCCGTAGTGACCTACTGTGGAAAATTTTGAAGCCGTCTATAAGATCTTCAACTTTGCTTAGCGACTGCCATTTTACTGATAACCTGGACCAAGAAACAGTACATTAATGATCAAGCTACAGAACCTTGCTCCAACCCCGAACAAACAAACAGACACGAAGAAAAAAAATCATAGATTTGAACTCAGACGCCCTAAATTAGTCGATTACAGTTATTTTTATAAATTTATCTCGAATATATGTACTTACCGTCA
Organism: Miltochrista miniata; assembly: GCA_933228765.1. Classification (NCBI taxonomy): domain Eukaryota; kingdom Metazoa; phylum Arthropoda; class Insecta; order Lepidoptera; family Erebidae; genus Miltochrista; species Miltochrista miniata. The sequence continues at coordinate 15,456,636 of OW121769.1, forward strand.
CAGCTATTTTCACAATTTTATAATATTATGGCAGGAAACGCATGAAAGTAGAATAAACGCGGTCGAGATGCGCGCGCTACGCAAAATCTGCGGAGTAACGCTCGCAGATCGCGTTCGGAATGAAGATGTAAGAAAGAGAGTTGGTCTGGAAGAGAGTGTCGGTGTTAAAGTAAGGAAGGACATGCTACGATGGTTCGGGCATGTAGAGCGAATGGGTGATGAAAGAATGACAAAACAGATATACAACGCGAAAGTGGATGGACGTAGTCGGGGAAGGCCACGACACACCTACCACGACCAAATTAATCGTGTGTTAGTTGAAGGTGGTGTCAAGAGCCGAAGGAACCGACGTGCTTGCATGAAAAGAAAAATGAAAGTTGAAGAAGCAAGTGAGGTGTGTATGGACCGTGCCGTGTGGCGCTCGGTTCTTTCTGACTACCCCGCAAGGGATTAGGCGTGAAGATAGTATAGTATTATAATAGTAGAGATTACACCCAGACAAAGACAAATCAATGTGTTCATCACACAAAGAGATTTGTCGTGGGTAGGAATCGAACCCGCGACCTCCGAATCCGTAGTCAGGCACACTAACCACCGAACCACGAGGCCAGTCAACAAAAGTTACAAAGTGTTTACGTGATGGTTCACTCATCCAAACTAGCCTTAGCGAAACTTGCTTAGTCTGAGTCAGCGATGCTACCAGCGATTCAGGAACAAAAGTAAATTAAATAATCTTACTAATATCTTATCTTACTAATCTTACTTAATCCTACTAATATTATAAACTAGCTGAACCCGCAACTTCGTTTACGTCACATAAGGTGTATGAATGGAGAGGTATTTCTTCAGCAGACTCATCAACCCAGCATGTGAAACTGCCCTGTTTGCCGGCGCGGACTGAATTGTTTTAAAATAGTCTTAATCATTAAGCTCTTTTATGATTAAGCCAACATGCCAGTTTAGATTTACTCATTTTTAGATTCATATGTCTATGTACGATTCTATAAAGTGATATACCTTTTTTATTTATAAACCGATTGACATGAAATAAACATTAAATGTTAAGTGGAGCAAACCTAGACACAATAAAGAAAACCGCATTGCAATCGTTTAAGCGGTTACTGAGATTAGCGTGCACAACCGTACAGACAAACAGACATACAGACAAACCGACAAAAATTCTAAAAATCATTATTTGGATTCTATTGCGTTCCTAAAGCCCCCCTATAATATTTTTTCTTATTTATCCTTCATGTACAGACAGCGACTTGTTACGATTTTATTATATGTATTGATTGATATTGATTGATTGATGTATTGATTAAGCCAACACGCCAGTTTAGATTTACACTCTCATTCAAAGAAACCGCTACAATTAAAATTTTAAACATATCTGATTCTTAAAAGTGTTATAACTTTTTTATTTATAAACCGATTGACATGAAATAAACGCTAAATGTTAAGTGGAGCTAACCTCAACACAATAAAAAAACCGGATTGCAATCGGTTAAGCGGTTACTGAGATTAGCTTGCACAACCGTCCAGACAAACAGACAAAAATTCTAAAAATCATTGTTTTGGGTTCTATTGCGTTCATAAAGTCCCCATATTATTTTTTTCTTATTTATCTTCCATGTACAGACAGCGACCTGTTACGATTTTATTATATGTATTGATATTGATATTGATTGATGTATTGATTAAGCCAACATGCCAGTTTAGATTTACACTATCATTCAAAGAAACCGCTACAATTAAAATTTTAAACATATCTGATTCTTAAAAGTGTTATAACTTTTTTATTTATAAACCGATGGACATGAAATAAACGCTAAATGTTAAGTGGAGCTAACCTCAACACAATAAAAAAAACCGCATTGCAATCGGTTAAGCGGTTACTGAGATTAGCGTGCACAACCGTACAGACAAACAGACATACAGACAAACAGACAAAAATTCTAAAAATCATTGTTTTGGGTTCTATTGCGTTCATAAAGCCCCCCTATAATATTTTCTCTTATTTATCTTCCATGTACAGACTGCGACCTGTTACGATTTTATTATATGTATTGATATTGATTGATGATATTGATATTGATTGATGTATTGATTAAGCCAACACGCCAGTTTAGATTTACACTCTTATTCAAAGAAACCGCTACAATTAAAATTTGAAACATATCTGATTCTTAAAACTGTTATATTTTTTTTATTTATAAACCGATTGACATGAAATAAACGCTAAATGTTAAGTGGAGCAAACCTCAACACAATAAAAAAAACCGCATTGCAATCGGTTAAGCGGTTACTGAGATTAGCGTGCACAACCGTACAGACAAACAGACATACAGGCAAACAGACAAAAATTCTAAAAATCATTGTTTGGGTTCTATTGCGTTCATAAAGCCCCCCTATAATATTTTTTCTTATTTATCTTCCATGTACAGACTGCGACCTGTTACGATTTTATTATATGTATTGATGATAGATGATATTGATGTGAAAGTTTGTGAAGATATTTAGATGTTTGGATGTTTGTTACTCAATCACGTCTAACGGCTGAACGGATTGAGCTGAAATTTGGTACAGACATAGCTTATGGTCTAGCTACTTTTCATCAAGGGAATATGTTACCACAAGAAGCGGGAACGTGTACCGAATTTCACGAGGGAGAAGCCGCGAGCATCATCTAGTGTTATAAATGTAAAAGTTTGTGAAGATGTTTGGATGTTTGTTACTCAATCACGTTCTACCTAACGGCTGAACGGATTGGTCTGTTTGGTACAGAGATAGTTTATAGTCTAGAATAACACATAGGCTACTTTTTATCCCGGGAATCTGTTCCCACGGGAAGCGGCAACGCGAGCATCATCTAGTCTTTCATATTTCAGGTCTCGGTCGAACAGGAGTCTTAATAGCCTGCTACCTGGTCTACTCAATGCGTGTGAGGGCTAACGATGCCATTCGCCTGGTGAGGAAGAAAAGGCCGAAATCTGTGCAGACCTCGGGACAAATTCTATGCGTGCAGCAGTTTGAACACTACCTTCTGCCGCAAACTGTTGTATTCAGTTCTAAGTATGTATCACCTTATATTGTATCCTTATAATATGACTAGCGGACCTCACGTGGTTTTACACGCGTATCTACCATTCCCGCAGGAATATGGTAATAAAATATAGCCTATGTTCACCGGGAAGAGTGTAGCTTGCCAACAGTGTAAGAATTTTTCGAATCGGTTCAGTAGTTTCGGAGCGTTCGGAGCCTATTCGATGCAAACAAACAATCAAATCTTTTCTCTTTATAATATTGGTATAGATAAATGCGGTAGTTTGTAGTCTGTAGGATCTTGAAAACTGATGAATGCAACTGCGTCGAAAACAGACACGGAGAAATAGAACCAGTCAAGTGGCCAGTCTGATTCGCGCACAGAGAGTTCCGTACCAAAAACACCAAAAAAAATGTTTTTTGTGTAGGAGCCCTCTTAAATTATTATTATTCTACTTTTAGTATTTACTGCTATATTGGCAACAAAATACACTTTAGGTTCTGATATAACACAGTCTAAGTGGCAAGTGCGTATTTCTGCGTGAGCCTGTCGACATTCAGGCCGGTGGCGGCCGGCAGCGCGCCAATTCGTATGAAATCGACATCCCGCCACCTAGATGAAATAAAATAAAATAAATAAACTATAATAAAATAAAATTTATTCCCTTCAAAATATAAAAAAAAAATAGGTTTGTCAAAATTTTTGTGACTCTACTGGGGTTTCGGAAATGCTGTAAACGCGGTAACTTGTTTTGTAATTCCATACAAATCGTCGATAACGCACTCACCCGTAAATGTCGCACGCCAAAACTCGCACTTTCCACTCTGATTACAGACAGACAGACGGACAGCAGTCTCAGTAATGGGTTCCCCTTTGGTACCCAAAGGGTTCATGAGACTTCGCTGTCCGTCTGTCTGACTGTCTGTCTGTCCGTCAATCAGTCATGAGCCTGTAACTGAGAAACCGTGATAGCTAGAGAGCTGAAATTTTCACAGATGATGTATTTCTGTTGCCGCTATGAGAACAAATACTAAAATCTGAAAAAGGGGGGGGGATTAAGGGGGGCTCCCATACAACAAACGTAATAATTGACCCGTGTCGGGAGCCCATAAGATATCAAAACTATTGAGGCCACACCTATATGCTAAAACATTTTTTTTTTGTTTACGTCTTATACCTAGCTATTTTGTAAGGCCAATATTTTAGTTTACATTTAAAATAACTCAAATTCAAATTCAAATTTATTTATGAACGTGAAATGTGGTACAGTTTGAGATGTTATAAAAATTTGACACCAACACATTGCGCAGATCAGGCATGCAAATATCAGTATACAATATTATAATAATTATTGTCTAAATTTACAATCCCTATTCAACACAAATGTAGGTACAATTCCATGCATTACATTACGTTTTCATTACATTTCGTTACCAATTATATTAACTGTCGTCATCATGTCCCACTGGCCTCCTCTGAAAACCAGTGCTGATATCACGCTAGCCGTGAGACAGTTATAAGCTGAGAGGAGGCCATGTTCTGCAAAGGTGGCAGGTTTTACAATAATTTATGTTGTGACCATTGTATTATGTATCTAACTTGTCACTTTTCGTGGAATAAAACACATACCTATTTGTTTTTTTTTTTTGTTTTGTAATTTTTTGCCATTTTTTGGTACGAAACACTCTGTGTGCGAATCCGACTCACACTCTTTCGGTTTGAGGTCCCGTTTATACACTTTGGGTAGGGAACCCTAAAAATGTTTAGAAGGAAATAATACAAATAAAACAGTATGCTTTCCAGAGAAACCTTAAACCTGACTCAGGACAAGAAGACATCGGAATTCACCCTAAAACAGTACTTGTATAGACAGCGAGCTACCCTCCACGGCCTTGAAGAAAGGGCCTTCAGAGAACTGCCTAAGGTATGTTGATCTTGAGCTATTAGTATGATTTTCAAGGGAAAAAGAAAATAAACAACGTGTGGCGACGGGAAAGAGTACAAAATGTCGCCAACCCAATTCATCTCAAAGCTGTCGTAAGAGACGACTAAGGGAACACAAACGATCCATTGCATAGAGAAGGAAAACTCGAAATGAAACCCGGTTGTCAGTAAAATGAAATAAGTCAAGTTGAAGGCCTTATGGGCGTGACTTAAATTCGTTTTTCATTTCAAAGGCCTAATGTGGGTCGTCGCGACCTGCGCCTGTCCATTGCAACACGGCAATAGGCCTTTTACGTGGGACATACAACTGTAAGGTGAAATTTAGGCGTATACTTTGCCTCTGCCAACCCCTTCGGAGATAAAGGCGTGGGTATAAGTATGAATATTGAAGTGAAATCTTTACAGGGAATGTTACTGGGAAAAAAACTTGACCTGATCTATTACATAGGTACACTTACTGATATCGAGGATCGATATAGCTAAGGGTGAGTTAAGCCCAGTTAAAGAACCCCAAAACCCAAACAAAAGCTTCGTCAGCTAAATACCTATTCAATAGACGTCAGCACAATGTCGGCAACTTAATTGACTATATAGGGTGGAAAGAATCTTTGGGCACTGGAGGGCAACTACCTTACATACTTTATTTACCTCATTTCACTGAAAGGAAACATTCTCTTATTTTTAAAAAGGAATAATAACTGTATTCAAAGATTTTCTAAAGTTAGCTTGTCTCACCCGCCAATCGAACAACAATATTTTTTTAACATTAAATCAATCAATATCATCAATCAATCATCAATATCAATACTCAATACATATAATAAAATCGTAACAGGTCGCTGTCTGTACATGGAAGATAAATAAGAAAAAATATTATAGGGGGGCTTTATGAACGCAATAGAACCCAAAACAATGATTTTAAGAATTTTTGTCTGTTTGTCTGTACGTTTGTGCACGCTAATCTCAGTAACCGCTTAACCGATTGCAATGCAGTTTTTTTTATTGTGTTGAGGTTTGCTCCACTTAACACTTAACGTTTATTTCATGTCAATCGGCTTATAAATAAAAAAGTAATAACACTTTTAAGAATCAGATATTTTGAAAATTTTATTTGTAGGGGTTCCTTTGAATGCGAGTGTAAATCTAAACTGGCGTGTTGGCTTAATAAAAGAGCTTAACGATTAAGTACATTTTAAAACAATTTACAACAATTAAAACAATAAAATTTAAAAAAAATTGCGGGGTCAGCTAGTAAGAAATAAATATAAAAGTATTCGTATATTGTAATATAACATAAAGTAACGGTAGGATAAATTTTCAGGATGAAATATTTCTAATAATTTTTAATTAATTAATTAAAATTATCTTTGGTATCACACAAAACTTTGTTCCTCAAAAGTCGAACCCAATATAATTTACCACAACGCCACCGAAACAATCAAAGTAATACTACTTATGGTCCAATATTGGCTCCTAGATTGGGCAGAGGGCGTCCACAGTGCATCGCCATCCTCGTCGGTCTTGAGCTTCGCATTTTGATTCGATCAACGTCTTTCCAATGCCTTTCGACTCTGCAATGACACTTCGTCGCCATGTCTGTTTCGTACGGCCATACCTTTCCTTGGGGGTTTCGGACTAGGGCTTGCCTTGGTATGTGGTCTCAGTCCCTTAAGAGCGTGTGCCCAATTCAGCTCCATTTCCGGCGTTCCGTCTGATGTTCTAAAGGTGCCTTAATGCAGCGTTCCAATAGGCTTACGTTGGAGATTTAGGTACTCGGGCCAGTATATCCCGTGAATACGGCGGAGGCAGCGGTTAACGAAGTCTTGTAGCTGATGCGAGATGACTTTTGTCTCGCATCCGTATAGCAGCACGGTTTTAACGTTGGCTCGGAATATTTTGATCTTCACCCTCCTGGTCAACTTTCGAGACTGCCATACGGAGCGCAGCTATGCGAAGGTTGCTTTAGCCTTGGCCAAGGCTACTCAAAATAAACTCAAAAATTTCCTTTCCAGATAATCTACTGCATATGTGAGCGTCTACTCAAGCTATGTGGATGTCAAGACAGTATCGGCTTAGACTTTAGAGTCAAAAACAAACCGTTCTACAAAACTTTCATGGTGTACCGACTGCGGAAGACGAAGCCCCCAGACCCTAAGACTCCTGAGGAAGTAATCCATGACCTTGGTAAGTAACTCCAAAGAGATTTTTTTACTAGGTACTGTACAGATCAATTTATAAAGTCATTGAATTCAATATGAAAAAGTAATCGGTTACATTCCTTACTTTTTTTTTTTACTACTAATATAGCAGACAAGCTTAGGGCCCACCACGTATTGGGAGTCCTGGGACATCCTTCCGAGGGCTTACCCGGGGCTCCCAACCATTGGCTGTTGGGCGTTACGTGAGGTTTTTTAGTCGGTAGGAGTCCGGTATAGCATCCACGATGGAGTTACCGTAGCCTATGGAAATTCCCAAAGGCGATGCCGCAGTGTTGGCCGTAGGTCTGTTGGGAGTCCTCGGACATCCTTCCGAGGGCTTACCCGGGGCTCCCTACCGTGTGCTGTTAGATAGGATACGTGTGGTTTTTAGTCGGTAGGAGTCCGGCATAACATCCATTTAGGATTTTCCTCACGTTAAAAAATTATCAGGACATTTGCAACACGCGCTGCTGACTTAGGCGGAAGTTGTTACGACCCACTGTTAAAAATTTTCAAGCCTCCCCTATAAGGTCCAATCCGTGACTTACCGTGACTAACGGTATCGTGCCTCCCGAAGCACGGAAACGCTCGCAAAAGTCATAGGTCGTGTTGCTTTATGCCACAGACAGATACACAGGAACGTAAACGCCCCTTGCTTTTCGCCGGGGTTTAAAAAAAATTGATTTGTTTCAGATAACGTAACGGCATTACCCATGGTGGAATGGCGCGATCCTGTCGAGGAAGATATTGAGAGAAATTTAGAAAGCGTGACCAGAATCACGGGCAGCTCCGGCAATGGGAGTATACCGGCTGTACAGATACATGAGGTAGGGTAGGGAGTTAGTTCGAGACTATCCATACTTCCTTATTTATCTTACTTCCTTACAAATCCTGTTTCCTTACTAGTCCCAGTTCCTGTCCTGGGGACATCCTTCCTTCCGAGGGCTGACCCGGGGCTTCGAAACGTAGGTGGGGTACGTGTGGTTTTTAGTCGGTAGGAGTCTGGTTAAAAAATAAAGTCCCACTTCCTTTTTAATCCTACTTCTTTACTAATCCTACTCCCTAACTTATCCTACTCCCTAACATATCCTACTTCCTAACTTATCCTACTTTCTTACAAATTCCACTTCCTTACTAGTCCCAGTTCCTTACTAGTCCCACTTCCTTACTAGTCCCACTTCCTTACTAGTCCCACTTCCTTACTAGTCCCACTTCCTTACTAGTCCCACTTCCTTACTAGTCCCACTTCCTTACTAGTCCCACTTCCTTACTAGTCCCACTTCCTTACTAGTCCCACTTCCTTACTAGTCCCACTTCCTTACTAGTCCCACTTCCTTACTAGTCCCACTTCCTTACTAGTCCCACTTCCTTACTAGTCCCACTTCCTTACTACACTCGAGAGCAATGAATCCGGGTCACTTAACCCTTAGAGCTCCTCGCGGCGACCCGTCGCCGCGCATAATAATCAAGTTTTTCCGTAAAGCCCCGCGCGGCGACCGGTCGCCGCACCTACCCAGACGACTTTAAACTTAAATTTAGCCTGCTTACGTCCTACTTTTCAATGAACAGGTTTATTGCATGTGTAGTTTATAACATTTTCTTGTTTTTGGAATCTTATGAAATGACGTCAATGGGCCAGAATTATTTACAAAAATCGAACAGTTGAAGTTGAGAGTGGATTGCGCATGGATGGCGTGCGTTTGTGTAGTACGTGTGTGTTTCGTGTTTTTATTATAAATAATGTGTTTGCATTATTATTTATTATTATACACAGTAAAATAAACAATATATCAATAATCCGGTTGGTGTTTACAGGATCGTAAAATATGGTGTGGTGGTAGAGTAATCAATGTTTTTTTTGTTGAGTGCGTGTGTACCAAGTGCAAGTGTGCGTGTGTGTTTTGTTTTTTTATTATAAATAATGTGTTTTCATTATTGTTTATTATTATACACAGTAAAATAAACAATTTATCAATAATCCGGTTGCTGTTTGCAGAATTGAAAAATTTGGTCTGGTAAGTGAGATAAAAATTTTTTTTGGGAAATGGGAAATCTTTTTTCATTTTTAGGGTGGTGGAGCTAGGTCCACGTGATTACCGATTTTCGATATATTTTTTTAGTGTGTTGAAGGGTTAAATGAAGGTATTAAAACTTCTTAGTTATTGTAAAGTTATATCATAAAAAAATCAAATTTGAAAAAGGGCCACTTTCGAAGATGGAACTACGAAATTACAGCATTTGGTGTTGCTTTTGTTTGTAATCTGTCATTTATGTGGGTACATAAACCATATTGATAGTGCTCTATATTCATTAATCAAGCTGAAATTATGTCGCTTACGCCTGAAGAATGCACCAGAATACTTACAATGCTGGAAACCGGCCGGAGTCAGCGCGATACAGCCAGGACTGTCGGTGTGTCGCTGTCAACAGTACAAAGAGTTCTCCGACGTTACGAAGAAACTGGTTCTAACCTACGCAGACCAGGAACGGGCAGAACCAGGTGTACCACAGCACGAGAAGACCGATACTTGGTGAACACCATGCTTCGAAATCGCTTTCTCACAGGAACTGAACTCACCAATCAGTTTCGACGCCTCGGAGGAAGTAACCCAAGTGCATGGACAGTAAGACGTCGGCTTGCTGAATCTAACTTAAAACCCCTTAGACCTGCAAACGGCCCTAAACTGGAGCGTGGGCATCGTATTTCGAGACTAAGGTATGCCCAGAGCCACGTAAATTGGAGTATTGAAGATTGGTCAAAAGTTATGTTCTCCGACGAATCAAAATTTATGCTCTACAAGCACGATGGAAGACACAGAGTGTATCGAAGACCAGGGGAAAGATTCAAGCAAGCATGCATCGAAGAAAAAGTAGCCTACGGTGGTGGGTCTGTACTTGTGTGGGCCGGAATTTCTTCTGAAAGTCGCACAGAGCTGGTGATCATAGAAAACGGCTCTTTAACTAGCGTAAGATATGTGGAAGAAATCCTCAATGATCACGTTGGTCCATTTATGGTCAATTTAGGTGAGGATGCTATATTTATGCATGACAATGCCCGACCTCATACAGGTAGGATTGTGAATGACTACCTTCAAGAGATGAACATTACTCGTATGGAGTGGCCAGCGCGCAGCCCGGATATCAACCCGATCGAGCATGCTTGGGACGAGCTAGGCAGATGCGTAAAACAACGAAACCCTCCCCCAATCACGCTTCGTGAGCTCAAAATTGCTCTCACAGAGGAATGGGAGAATATTCCCCAAAATCGTATAAGGAACTTGGTGTACAGCATGCCAAACCGCGTAAACGCAGTAATGGAAGCACGAGGAGGCAATACGAAGGATTAAAATTCAAGAAAATCGTAATAAAGTTCAAAAATTTCATGTTTCCTATTTTTGTTTTAAGGAGAGATCGGCAGTTTTTTCTTTATGTAATTTTGTGTTAATAAAATGTATGGTGACTCATTTTTTTTTTACTTTCATTTAAGGAGTATTACATTGTCTATTAAATACAATTTATTGCATTAACCTATCATTTTTAGTTTCCGAGATTTTTAACATTCTTTAAGTGACCCGGATTCATTGCTCTCGAGTGTAGTCCCACTTCCTTACTAGTCCCACTTCCTTACTAGTCCCACTTCCTTACTAGTCCCACTTACTTACTAGTCCCACTTCCTTACTAGTCCCAGTTCCTTACTCATCCTACTAATCCTTTGTTTTATTTGTGAAGATGTTTTTTTAATAATACTGCTAAGATGGCAGACGAGCTTACGACCCACCGTAGCCTATCTATGGATGTTTGCAACACCAGAGGCGCTACCCACTCTCTGCCTTCTCATGCGCATGTTGTAACGACCCATTGCTGACATTTTTAAAGCCACTCTAGGCCCGCCATGAGACCTTCAACTTGGTTTAACAACCGGGACCAACGTCATAGCGTGCCTTCCGAACCACGGAAACGCTCGCAATTGGCACATATTTATCACATGGTGGTCACCTATCCAAGGACCGGCCATAGTGAAAGTTGATACTACATACATACATACATAACATCACGCCTGTCTCCCAACGGGGTTGGCAGAGACTATGACTTTCCACTTGCTACGATTCTAGCAAACAACTTTCGCTTCTTCAACTTTCATAAGTGTCTTCATACATGCTCTTCGGTTAAGGGTACTCTTGACCTGGCCTTTTCTCAGAAGATTATCGATTTGATCGACATGAGTATGCCGAGGTCGACCCCTACCAGTTTGTTCATTCACTTTCGCTCTCGCAAAAAAGTTGATACTGCAGTATTTTATTTATATTCTTTTCAGGCTTTCACAGTAGACCACAGCACTCTTCCCGGAGACCGCATGAAATATCTGAAGGAGTTACGAAACGATATAAATCAACAGAGAGACGCTTTGAACAAAATTGATAAAGAGGTAGGTAATAGTAGGTACGATAATATTTTTTTAAGTTTGAGAAGTGTGGAAAGATACCCCGTCTTAGCATTAGCGTTAGCATAAGCGTTAGCAAAAGCGTTAGCATAAGTGTTAGCATAAGCGTTAGCGCGAGCGTTAGCGCAAGCGTTAGCGCAAGCGTTAGCGTTAGAGTAAGCGTTACATTCGTAAACTTGTGCATTTCTAATCTAATACCAGAGGATCAGCTCACGCGTTGTTGTGACTGAGGTTTTTTAACCCGGTACTCCCGGCCGGGGCCATGTAGGCCTTCCACAAAACTATCATATCCTATCTCTCAAGTTCGTACACACAGTGTCCAAATTTGGTTAAAATCGGTTAAGTAGTTTAGAAGTTTATCGCGGACAAACTATGTAACTCGTAATTTTTTTTTTATAGGTATTGTGATATTCGTAAAATTTTACTTATTCATTATATTCCAGACAGATCCAGTAATCCTGACTGGCCTCCTATTTGAGTGGCTAGAAGGTCTAAAGCAACCGGTGCTGGATAGAGAAGACTTATCGACTATCGTCGGAAGGGCACATAACGTCGAATCATGTATTCTAGCATTGACTATGGTGAGTTCCCTTGTCCCTTTACCTATAGCTTGGCAAAAAAGGGTAGAAAATAATTGAAGCGCTACTCTGCTGTTCATATGGTAACTTGTTAGAAATCCAAGAATCACCAATCAGTATTCAGTTGCCAATAAACGTCAAAGAAAACCACCAATCAAATTGTATTGCGTCATTGATTGACAGATATGATGTGACGTTTTGACAGTATTTTGACAGTGTCAACAACATGCAAAATATTAGTTCTGTTTTTAGAAGTTTTTGATGGGCTTCGTTTAGGTTTAGAAAAAAATTATGTACCACTATTTTAATGTATTTTGATGGACAAAATGATTGTCTTTATTTCTCCCTTCGCATCATAGGTACTTCACAGCATTAAACAGATATTACCTAATTTTTTATAATTATTAATATCTACATATCGATATTTTTTCTAGGAAGACACAATGCTGCTTGAATATCTCCTTCGTTTCGTAACACGCCTCCGTCCTTTGGCCGCTCATAAAAAAGTTGACATTTCAAAACGTCTCCTTGCGTCATTAACTCACCAATCTGTCACTGTCAGTGGCAGATGTCTTCCTACCCGCAAAGACTTCCATAGACTCAGAGAAGGGACTTGCAACCAAGTGATTAATTTCATGTTGCGTATGATAATGGAATTGCAAAAGGATATGATAAAACCGGGAAAGGATGATGCAGATGTGATTATTCCTAGAAGACCCAGAATAAAAGCGTGGAAATAATTGTGTTTTATTTATTTAATCCCTGAATCGCTGTGAACCTGCACAGTGCTCTTCCTGTGAAAAGAATTGTGAGCCATCACGGGACGGGTTTCAAACATCAAAATCATTTTGTAAAATATCCTCCTAAATCAAAATCCCATTCGAGTCTAGTACCTACCTACTTATGTATTTCTCCCGGGACTCCCTCCCAACCGTAGGCTGTTATGGTGGTTTTTAGTCGGTAGGAGTTCAGCATAGCATCCTTGTAGAATTATTCTCATGTTAAAAAAAGTGTGTATTTCTTTTACCGCTAATTACAAATAATACTAAAACAGAATAATAATGATATTTAAAGGGAGGTTGATATGTAAAGGAGGGAGGAGGGAGGTAGGGAGTCCCCTAAGAACCTCCCTTTAAATATCATTAATCAAAATTGGCAAAAAATTACGTTTGTCGTATGCAACAAACGTTATTTTTTGCCAATTTTTGGTTCGGAAACCTGTATGCGCCAATCCAACTCGCACTTGGCGAGTCGGATTCGCGCACAGAGGGTTTTTGGGAGTCGTTGAAATTAAAAATCCCCTACTATTTTGCTTATTGAGTAAACTGCGTCAAGTTTAAAATTCGCCTATACCGCAATGTCTGAAGACGAAAGTCTACAACCAGTGCGTTCTACCCGTTATGACTTACGGTGCCGAGATATGGACAATTAGGTACGGAGGGTTTGATTCGTGGTGTTCGTGCCCTTAAGATCGCACAGCAAGCTATAAAACGAGCTATGCTTGGAGTGTCTTTGAGGAATAAAATGAGGTTATCCGCCAGAGAACTAAAGTGGTCGACATAGCTACCTAGCAGAATAAACACTTTAAAGTGACATTGGGCCGGTCATATCAGCAGAACAACCGACCGCCGATGGAGCAAACGAGTTCTGGAGTGGAGACCGCGACTTGCAAACGTAGGGTAGGTAGGACGTCCACCCGCCAGATGGTCCGACGATCTGGGAAAGGTCGCAGGCTGGGACTGGATGCGGAAGGCGCAGGACTGTGTGTTTATTTGATTGATTGATTGACTATTCTGCTGATTTTATAAAATATGTTAAAGATAGTTTGTGAAAATGCTTGGACATTCGGATGCTTGTTTGCTCAATCACGCTTTAATGGGTTAACGAAAAAGTCTGGAATTCGGTAGATTACATCTGGATTAACACACTATGCCATTTTTCATCCCAGTTATAGGTTTCCATGGGATGCGGGAATTCTAGACTGGTGAAGCAGTAAATAGTTAGGATTAAGCTGCTATTATAGGTACCCAACGACGGTTGTTAATAATTCGTAAAATACATGCTTAAAATACATTGAAACACCCAGACTCTCCGGAAATACAACATGTTCAACAGAGACAATAACAACAACGTCTTGTTTTAATACGTAAATGACTAGGCAGCATGGTCTCTGACCTTAGCCTGTTCCTTTATCGCTAACAGGAAAAGAATAAATAATATTGATGGGCTCCGGAGACGGTCAAGCGACTCGAATCAAGTCTGTTGAAAAGCGAATGAAAGTAGCTTCAGTGTGCGTGCGTTATTTGCATGTTTTGTGTGTCGGCGACGGCGACGGCGACGCCGACGTGTATGTTCGCAGGACCTGACTTAAAGGGGTCCCGACACGATCAATTTATTTTGACTTCCTCTGTGGCGCAGTCGGTAGTGATACCAATTGCGGCGCTGGAGGTCGTGGGTTCGATTCCCACCCGAGACAAATATTTGTGTGACCCATAAATGTTTGTCTCAAGAGTCTGGGTGTTTCTATGTATAATTATGTATGTATTTAAAAAGTATATAAGTATTAATATCCTTGGTCTGATACCCATAACACAAGCAGGTTATTCCTAGCTTACTTTGGGATCAGATAGCGTTGTGTGAAATGTCCTTGAATATTTATTTATTTATTTTATTTTATTGGCAATTGTCAAGCACGTAAAATATCATGTGTAGGTAACATAAACGTCGATGCACACACACATTCAAAGAAATCACGCACACTGAAGCAACTTCCATTCATATTTAACGTGATTGACAATTGCAAGGCATGATCGTGTCGGGACCCCTTGATGGGCTCCCGACACGATCAATTGGCAATTGTCAAGCACGTTAAATATCATGTGTACATATACTTCGATGCACAGACACATGCAAAGAAATCACGCACACTGAAGCAACTTTCATTCATATTTAACGTGATTGACAATTGCAAGGCATGATCGTGTCGGGACCCCTTGATGGGCTCCCGACACGGGTCAATATATTGAGTCAAGTCTGATATTTATGAATGGAAGTCGTTTAAGTGTGCGTGATTTCTTTAAGTGTGTGTGTGCATCGACATATATGTACACATGATTTGACGAGGCATGACAATTGCCAATTGATCGTGTCGGCACCCTTTAAATTTTATTCGCATCACAGTGATTTCAGAACGGCAGTATAATCAGCCAAAAAAAAAAATATTGCAATTATTTTTGATCTGTGGCATTACTGTCGTGTCATCGTGTTGTAATCACACGTTGTGTTGTATGAAGCTAATTTCGCTCGGATACACAATCTACTGCGTATTTTACCTGTAATCTGTGAAGTGCGACGTAGACACGTTTTCATTGTACCTGGGTATTTTATTCAAAGTTCTTTTATCATGTCATCTACCGAAGAAACTGCTCAACTTAAGGCTGGACATCCACCGGCAGGTATTTATTCTATCTTCCTATAATTTAATTGTTTTGATATGATTAGAGTCTTTTCCATCTGCAAGAATATAGCATAGAACAATCCTACTCAGTTATTGATCGGTCTGTGAAAGCTTCATACCAATCTTTTTCAAAAAAGAAGTTTAAAAACAGGATCATGTTTTTTTTGTATTGGAAAAATAATTACGAAAGACCTTGAATTTATAATTACGTCAGTCGGCGAGTTCTATGTTACATGAAGTGTTTGCAAACAAAGAATGAATTCAAGGTCGAGTAAAGTGGTAAATTACAAAGGTGTAATCTTGATAATCCTACATAAATCAATCAATATTTATGTCCTTACAACAATTTTTGACCTGATTAAAATTGCACTGACAAGAAATTGCCTACTCTAATTAAACTGGACTAAATTGTCCTAGCAAAACAGGGAGTAATGTCTTGTAATGCTAAACCAGACCTAAAAACTTTCATTATGTACCTATTTAAAAAAAATTAAATCTAGGTTTTATCATTATTTTTATCAAACATAAGATAATCAACACTTGTGTGGTTGAACACTGATTTGGACTCATTGTCTTTATAAATATTATGTAAGGGACTGATTTTTATTTATAACAACAGTTCCCTAAAAACTTAATACTTCATGCTATGTTATTTAATGCAATAAAATTCTTATAAGATTCATATTGGACTGGGACATCCTTCCGAGGGTTACCAGGGTTCTCCCAACCATAGGCTGTTGGGTGTTACATGAGGTTTTTTAGTCTGTTGGAGTCCAGCATAGCATCCATGATGGATTTTCCCTCACGTTAAAAAAAAGTCATATTGCAATTGACTATCTTCTTATTTTTGTGCTTTGTTAAAGGGCTCGGAATAATATAATTTGGCAAATATTGGTTTATTCACTAAAATTAGCATTCAGCATAGATGTGATAAAGGTGTACTGGGAACTATATCCATAACAGTGGGTTGAGTTCTCGCCCAGGACAATCAACCATCTTTTGTCAAACACCCTTTATGTCAAAACTAACTTTGTTCTATTTGTTTCATTCCAAATTAGGCATTTGTCTAGATATCATACCTTATATTAGTATAATTTGACATAAATGAGGCTGTATAATACCTATGTCCAAAAATACTTTTTAAACCTAGAATTTTGTGAATATAAATGTTTGAAAAATATACAATCCTAATAACAAAACACACCTTTTTTATTTGAATTTTAATAATTATGTTCTAATTACACATTACAGTGAAAGCCGGCGGCATGAGAATCACTCAGAACAAAACAACACATTCAAAGGATACTAGTAAAGAACCTGCAAATGAAGACTTAACCGGTCTATCTGGACCATCTCCAGTACCTACTAATCCTGTATCTATTTCTGGTGCACCGAATAGAGGAAACGCAGACTTTACGCCAGAAGCGGCCAAAGTCGCTCACAGCCCTAAACCTCCAGCACATATTAATTTAGCTCCCAAGCCTCATATTCAACAACCCAGGAAGTAGATTGCATTGAAACGAGTACATACTAAGAATGAGGTGAACGAGGTACAGACAACATCTGAATTTTGCCAGACTATGACAACAGAAAAGGATGTAATATATTATTATAGTATATGACATAAATATTAGTATTTAAATAAACATTAAAATATTCCATATTTGAAATCAGTACAGTATTTAGACCAATCAGATATAACCCTGTATACACAATCAAATTATCACAAAATATTTAAAATGTTAAAGAAAAAAAACGAAAAAATGTCCGAAGTTTTTTTAAAACCTGTCAATTCAGTTTTTTGTCAGAAAGTCATTAGTATCAAATCAGTCTACAGGTTGTATAAAAACATTATAGAATCATTATAACAACTCAGAAATCTGCTTGGCAAGGTCATGTTAATAATAAGTGCTGTTATTCTTGGATAATATTGTGTAAAGTGTTTTGATAATAATAAATAAAGCTGATATGTAGTGGAATGCTTTTTAAGAGATAACATATCTTAAAAATTAAGATTACAATACATATGTAACATAATCAATTTACGTATAGAATGTCTTCAAAACAATTGTTTACTTATTTCTAGTAGAAGCAGTGGAATATTTCTGCACTATGAGCAAAACATTTGTTCAAATAGGACATATTAAACATAATGGTGTTAAAATTTTAAACATTTATGAATGTTTTGCTTTATAGTAAATATTTAGTCTGACTGATTTACTAGTGTAAAAAAGTATATTTTTGTTTGCCACAATTCACATAAAAAATGTATGATTTCGTATCAATTGCAGCAATCCACTGCTGGTTGCCTGTCTCAAATCACGCCAGAATAATTTTATAAACATGATGAAACATACCTATACAAGTTGTATTAGTGTGTAATAGTTATTTAATAACGACATATTAATTGAATATTTTCGTGCACCTGTTTGAAAAATATGAGATAATAAAAAATATTACAGGCATACACGATACTCGTGAAAAGTATAACCCTTGGCAGTCAGGTAAAAAGGCTAAGTCGATTGCAGACAATCACACAAAATGCTCACAAACTCCCTTTCATGGGCTGGCAATTTAGAAAACACTTGTGCTAATATTTTAGCTTGTAACCTCAAATACAGTGAAAGTCCATCAAAAATTGATAAAGAAAATAAAAGTATGCAGTGATATGAATTTACTAAGATTACTAATTAATAGAAGAAAAAATATGTGTGAAAAAAAAAAAATTATTATTACATAGCAATTCTTTTTTAAGATTTAGTTTTATTACCATATTTCAGTTGCTTGATAGTTTTTATCTATACATTATAAATTAATTTTGCTATTTTTTCAACGATGTTCCCATTGAAGTTAAGGAACCAAATTTTTTAAAAAATCTATATTTTTTCATTTTCTATGTCCATGAAAAAAAATAACTTCTAGAATAAAAATTGAGTTTTTAAAAAAGTGTGGATATAAATATAAATGTTACACACGGTTTGTCATGTGTGTGTGTTTACAAGAGCCATGGCATTCCTTCATAAATAAATTATAAATATGAGTGAGTTATAGTAACAAAAATGTTATCTAAAAACGTTTATGTAAGTATGTAGGTATTGGATTACTCTTTAGGCAGTTGTCAAAAGTAATTGTAAAAAAAATCCTTTTTAAGCTTGACTTGAATTTGAATTGAATGCTATCAGCACAACTTAACATTTGTAACACATTTCTTTTGTAAGATGTTTATTTTATTTATAATTTATTTTACGATCTCTGTGCACCGTCAAAATAAAAGTTAAAACTTGTGGAATTTAGAAAACGCGGGAATTTTCTTTTTATTTTTTGCATAAGAAAAACATACAGGGAGCCAAATTTTATTTTGATTATACTTACAAAAATGTAATTTTTTTAGAATGTGTTTATTTTTTGCAATAGTTTGAAGTAAAAGTCGGTGCTAACCAGTGAAGATTTTATCAAAAAATAGTATTTTCTATTTACATTCCTTTACTTCTGTTTATTTTATTGCATTTAAAAAACTTTATATTTTCGGTCCAAATGTTTAACATTGGGACCATTGTGTGTTAAGTAACATTTTTCTTTTTATTAGTTTTAAAATAAATTTTATTAAATACATACCTAGTGTTTATTTTCATTTTCATCACCCGACAGTCGAATTTTCTAAAAAGATTATCATAAAAAACAAAGAAGTGTTGAACTGATAGCCCAAATTTGATGAGATCATGTGGTGTACGTTACCCCAGCAAAAAAGTAGCTTCTAAACTGATTTGAGTGGAACCTATATTTAGAGCGTATTATGCCATGTATGTGCGCCGAAAAAAAAAATTGTGCGTATTGACGTTGTGGAAAAAAAAGGAAAAAACGATTTCTGCTGGAGTAACGCCGTTCCAGCAGGAAAATTCTAAACGAATAATCTTAGAGAGAAATATTTTGCATGCACCGAGGGCTCATACTTTTACAAATATGTGCCCTTAAAATAAAATTTGTGCGTCTTAAGGTTTTCGTTATATTGAGTTTTTTGCTGGGGTAACGTTTTGTGAAATGCTGTATCTCGGAAACCACTACATGTGCGCCTCTAGAATAAACTTACACGAGTAGCTCTTAATTTGTGCGAATTTGTGTCATAATCAGATTCAGGAAAATGTGTATAGTTTTCAAGTAATCACGCTTTGTTGAAAATCTGAAAAAAAGTTGCACCACCTAAACGAGAACACCTACGAACTCGCTAAAAACTGTATTCGATCCTGCTCGACACTTACAGTGATCGTAAAAAGTTTCATAAGTGCACATGCATGCGTTAACGAATAATATTACTAAAACTCAAAAAAACGGCGTCAAAACTTTGACATCAAAATACAAAGACTGGCTCAACGCAAGATAAGGAAGTATAAATAAAAATTTTGTGCGTATAATTAAATAATATATGGTGAAAATTCAGCGTGAAATATTTCGTATTTAAGAAGAAATAAACAAAAAACAAAACATACTAACAACGGATGGTTATCCGACTAAATTCGAATGACTACAAAAAAAGCGACTGTTTAATACATATCGATGACCTTCTTAACTGAACGGATTATACCTAAAGTGTTGACCGAACAGTCGCGTTCAAAAGTTTGTAACCTAATTTTAGAGTTTAATTATGACCTTATCAAATGATAGACCTTGTTGATATGTAATTATTTTTTTATTATTGACTCTTAAACTAATTATTGCATCAAATCACAGATCAAATTTCCTACCTATAAATATCAAAACAAAAATAAAATTATATTAGGTATTTATATACTATGTGTAGTCCTTATTAATTTAAATCACAGATCAGGTTTTCATTTAAGTATGAATTTACAAATAGCGAAGTCGCATAATCACAGAAAATCACAGTTTGGTATTAAATCTATCTACAGGGTAATTTTACCTGACTGCGCCAGAAGTAGGGTAATCTTTGTCGAGTGTGTGTACATATGGTTGGCGTTTTCTACAGCTTACATGGCTTGACGGATTTTAATAATCGAGGTGTCCTTAGATTCGTCTCAATTGAGATAGGTACCTACTGCATTAAGATACATAATGTTAAAAAATTACCCCCGCAGTTGAGTTTTTGTTTCATTATAATTTACTTGTTAAATCGTCAACCACCTCTCGCTGGCAGGTTCTATACATAATTCCCATCAATATTGGCATCTAAAATTAAAATGATATAAATATGTACCATGTGTAGTCCTTATTAATTTAAATCACAGATCAGGTTTTCATTTCAGTTTTAAAATACAAATAGCGGAGTCGCATAATCACAGAAAATCACAATTTGGTAATTAAATCTATCTACAGGGCTATTTTACCCGACTGCGACAGAAGAAGGGTAAAGGTTCTGTTGACTTTAGGTACATTTACACCAAGCACAGCTCTCAAAACTGTACCTAACCTATATTTGTTTACCATGGCTAGAACACTGCAATGAACAATGATATTTAAGTAAAGATATGCTACCTTCATACAAAACAGCATTCAGTTATTGTTGAGTTATAATTTCACGTGCTTACCTATCGGTACCTAATAGATTTCATTTAAGAATGCGATAGAGAATACAAAACATTCAAAACAGAGAGGGATAGCTATCTGTGTCGTTTTGCACACAGCAGCCGACCACAACACGACTTGTTTCGCTCGCAGCTATTAGCAGACTCAATGGAATTATAACAATTGTGTGACTTTGTCCGCAACAGTTTTTGAGCGGTAATGCGATATCTACCTCTTTTTTACTATAAAATCATTGGCAATGAATAAATAAATTAAGCAATACTTAAGTGTACAAAGTTTCTATATCATTTTTATATCTCTAATTTCATCTTTACCGTCAATGTATCTAAAAAATCCTTTCACATCGAAGCCTCAGGTCTACAGGAATGACAGCAGATTAGCAGATGTACTAGTTGACAGGTGAGTTTGGGTTGGACAGTTTGGCTTGGACAGGTTGGCTTGTGCTTTTAACACTGTTGGAAATGCATTCTGGACCCATAGGATAACCCGGGGGTGCCATGTTAACTTATGAGAAGGATTGTGCCACATCCAGGAATAATACATTCCGGACTCATGGTACCCTCCAAAAGATATCCCTGGGGGTGTCATATAATCTTTGGAGGAGGGTCCATGGTACCCCTAGGATTCCGAACCCATGCCACAACCCCATGAGGTACCATTGTGGGTGCCATGTAAATATTGGAGAAAGATTTGTGGCTCCCTTAGGATTGGTCAATCCGGAATAATGGCAAATAAGATATCTCTGTCTCGATATGTAGGTCTTCTTTGCTAGCCCAAAAGGGGCTTATAAATCCAACAATTAATGCATTCCGGACCCATAGCACATCCCATAAGCTACCACTGCGGATGCCATGTGAACTTAGAGGGACCCGTAGTAGTGGAATATTGGGCATTCTGTCCCACTATAAGTTCGCATCGTCGCTATCGCTCCTTGCTCACGTGGGACAGATCGCCCAATATTCCACATTTTAAAAATGTAACCTAACCTAACATTTTTATAAAAAATAATTTAAAAAATAAAAATTGCTGAAGCTCCCTCCATGTTCATTACTTACCATTTATAACCCACAACGTTTTCTGTATCCAGTTGGGTTCGACTACTTGTAGTTATAAATATTTATGTTATAAATTCATCTTTTCATTATGAGTCCATCAGTATTGCATAGCAAACATGAAATTCGTTAAACAAAGACAATCGTTACAGGTCAATACAATCTGTGACGATTTGACAAAAAACAAATTACGTCATGGAGAATTATTACCGAATACTGTACGTTGCATCATTTGTGGACCATCAAATTGTGGAAAAACTAATTTATTAATTGGTCTTCTATTGCATGAAAATGGCTTGACATTTAAAAATGTTTATGTATACTCTAAAACTCTACATCAACCAAAGTACATCTTTTTAGAAAAGGTTTTACAACGAGTACCAGGTATCACTCTTCATAAATATCAGACAATTGATGACGTTTTAAAAGTTTCAGATGCAAAACCAAATTCTGTGATTATTTTTGATGATGTAGCATGTGAAAATCAAAGTAATATACGTGATTATTTTGCCATGGGAAGACATAAATTGATTGATAGTTTTTATTTAAATCAAACTTATACCAAAATACCTAAACAACTTGTAAGAGATAATGCTAACCTAATTGTGCTTTTTAAGCAAGATGAAGTTAATTTGAAACATGTTTATGAAGAACATGTTAACACCGATATGACATGGTTGAAATTTCGAGAAATGTGTTCCTTAATATGGAAAGAACCTTTTGATTATGTGGTAATTAATAAAGATTGTTCTAAAAACAATGGTTGCTATAGAAAAACGTTTGACACATTTGTATTATTAGATGAAATTTGAATATTTAAGTAGACTGCAGTCTGTTTATTGTTATTCTTTAATTGATTCTTATTCGATTACCACCTATTTTACATAATGGATAAATCATTGAAAAAACAAATTGTTGATGCGACACAAGCTGTCAAGAAAAAAATACGTAAAATGAAGGATTTTGAAGATAATAATAAGCATGCTCTTGATACAGTTTTTAAACCTGTCACAGAATCTCTCAATTTAATAGCCAACACTAATAACCACTTAGCTCTAACAAAAAAGGAGGAAAAAGTAGAACCCAATGAACCGCAAGACCAAGATATGAAAGAAACAGATGATAGCAGTATTGCTAGTAACGAATCGGAACCCTCATCGGACTCTTCATTTCAGTCATTAGTCGGTACTAATCCAGATGCATCATCTTGGTCGTTATCTTCACAAGTACTATCAGATGTTCCATTTGGTATAAGAAATGAACGTGGAAAGCTAATGTTGGGTTCCTCTAACATAACTATTGGGGATAAAGTTATTACTGTAGCCGGACACAAATACGAAAGTACACCTGGGTTGCGAGAGTTACTGTTAAAAAAAGACATTGATCTGAGCTTGGTTAATGACTGTGACAAGCAAAATTATAAGACAATGTTACTTGTAACGAATGCACATCGTCGTGATTTCGATTCAAAAAAACCAATTAAAAGTAATAAAGGACAAAAATATTTGCAAGTTATTAAACCACTTTTCGATCAAGAAAGTAGAAGTCCAAGTTGTAGACAGAAAGTAGGAAAAGGATTACCTTCAACAAAAATGTGGAAAAAAAAACACAGATTTTGTATATTGGGATGATCCCAATGAATTGGTTGATAGATTAAAGTTATTAATTGCTTCTCGAGATGCTGGGAACACAGGACTAGACAATGAAATAATATCTATCATTGAAGAACTACGTGAAAGCAAAATCATTAAATAAATAGATCTACTAATGTTATATGTGTGTCATTTTACTATATACCGTTCAACATAATACACCTTTAATATGAATGTAGACAAATTTGGACATTATATTCATAAGCGAATGCGGATATCAGAAATACTTGATTTTAATGATAACGCATTAATAAAATCTGATTATGGAGATTATGACTTGAAGACATCGAGGCTAAAAGGTGTTAAACCTCCTCAAGACGCAGATGATGCAGTAAATAAAGCATATGTAGATGAATTGAAAGGTGTACTAATCCGTGACTTACGAAAATTGCAAAGTTCTATTCCAAATAGTGTTCAAAACCACATAGAGAAAGCTTTAAAAACAATAATGTCTGAGATAGACACTCATTTGGAAAGCAAATTTTACACAAGAAAAGCAGTTGATAAACTAGTTCAAGACGCAATTCAATCTATATTAAAAGATCGAAAAACATAGCCCTTAAAGTTTGTTAAAATGACGAAACAACAAATCGTCAATGAAATACATAAAGCAGCACGAAAAAATTTTCCTCGACGATCTGTAATTTTAAAAGGTATTGATGATTTGTGGCAAGCAGATTTAGCTGATATGCAAAACCTAAAAACCTTTAATAAAGGATATAACTATATTTTAATAGTTATCGACTGCTTCTCCAAGTACGTTTGGGTGGAACCATTAAAAACTAAATCCAAACATGATGTCTCTCTTGCATTTGAAAAAATACTTTCTTCTAATCACAGGATACCAAATCATCTGCAAACTGATATGGGTACTGAGTTCTATAATTCTACATTTCAAAAGCTTTTACAGAACTATAATATTAATCACTACTCTACATTTTCAACCAAAAAGGCTTCAATTGTAGAACGAGTTATTAAAACTATTAAAAATAAATTGTACAAATACTTTAGCTTGAACGGACACTATAAGTGGATAGATGGTGGCTTGAACGGTATTGTGAAGACATATAATAACACAAAACATCGTACTATTAAATTTGCACCTGTTAATGTCAATAAGTTTAATGAAACTAACATTAAAAATAATATTACGAATTCCATGATAAAGGTAGTCCAAAAATGTCGTCCAAAGTTTAAAATTGGTGACAAAGTTCGAATTAGCAAGTACAAACATATATTCGAGAAAGGATACACTCCTAACTGGTCAACAGAATTATTTACTATAAAAAAGATAAATAACACTATACCAATAACATATCGCATCGAAGATAATCAAAAACAAGTCATATTAGGAACTTTTTACGAACAAGAGCTTCAAAAGTCGTCCTGTCCTGGTGTCTATTTGATAGAAAAGGTATTAAAAAAGAAAGGAAACAAACTGTTTGTAAAATGGTTGGGTTTGAATAACAAAGAGAATAGTTGGATTGATAATACTGCAATAGTGGAATGAGTTAATTATATAAGTGATATGTAATTTTAAAGTATATTCATTATTCTTTGGACGATGCAAGGTGGTGGACTAATAAACAATATCATTAATCATTTACCATTCGAACTACACATACCTGGTTATAACTATTGTGGACCAGGAACAAAGCTTTCGAAACGATTACTACGTGGTGATAAAGGTGTAAATAAGTTAGACGAAGCTTGTATGCATCACGATATTGCATACGCAAACTACACAGACTTGCCTAACCGTCAAAAAGCCGACTTACGTCTTTTAGATATGGCTAAGCAAAGACTTAAAGCAAAAGATGCTCGAACAGGGGAAAAGATTAGTTCGTGGATAGTAAACAAAGTTATGAAAGCTAAATTGAAGTCTGGTGCTGGTGTTAAGACCTTTTATAACTTTGTTAAAAAAATAAAAAGAAAAATCAAAAAACTCTCACCTAAAGATGATAAGTCATTAATAAATATGGCTTATATGGTTGCCCGAAAATTAGTTCCATGCATTCCAAAAGTTCGAGTACCTCGAATGATACCTATACCAAAAACTGGAGGCATTCTACCTTTAATCCCAATTTTTGCTGGTTTATCTGCTTTAGGAGCATTAGCTGGTGGTGCAGCTGGTATTGCAAAAACTGTGAATGATTATAAACACGGTCAGAAAAAATTACAAGAAACTGAACGTCATAATAAAACTATGGAGGCTATAGCAATAGGTAAAGGTCTATACATTAAACCGCAT
The DNA here is from genome assembly GCA_933228765.1 of Miltochrista miniata. Lineage (NCBI taxonomy): Eukaryota > Metazoa > Arthropoda > Insecta > Lepidoptera > Erebidae > Miltochrista > Miltochrista miniata. Next base: position 15,482,793 of record OW121769.1, read on the forward strand.
AAGCAAGGTCAGGGATTGTTTATAAATCCATCAAAAAACTAATTGATCAGCTACCTAATCGCGCTTTAACTAATATCGATATTCAGAAGTATGGTCATTGTATTCCACATTTTCGAGGAGTTTATATGAAGGATCAGTTACCAAAAACACCTAAACGAATTGAATGTGCTATAGTTAACCTAGATAATTCGAGAAATGATGGAACGCATTGGGTAGCTTATGTTAAAATAAACAATTATTGTGAATATTTTGATAGCTATGGTGATTTAAAACCGCCAAGAGAGTTAATGCTATATTTTAAGAACTGTGATGTTCATTATAACTATGATAGATATCAACAATTTAACACAATAGTTTGTGGACATATGTGTTTAAGTTATTTGCAAACTTTTTGGATTAAATACTATAAATCTTTATTATAATTATAATACTTTAAATAAAAATACTATAAATCTTATACCACTCTTTCATTTCCATCATTTGCAAGATGTCACTCACCTTATCGATAACTGGAAACTCATCGGTATTATCTACCTATTATCCAGACACGTTGCCATTAGCTGAGGAGTATGAATGTGCATTATTACATTTCTCTACATATAATTCTATTCCAAATTTTGATAATACAAACAATAAATTATACTATGGTTCTAAAAATGTTATTGAGATACCTGAAGGAACCTATGAATTACAAGATATTAGTGACTATTTAAAAACTGAGATAAAAGATGCATCTATAACACTCAATTGTAATAACAACACCTTAAAAACTGTGTTATTTTGTACATCAACTATAGATTTTACTAAAGAAGATACATTTGGAAGTTTATTGGGATTTAAAAAGCAGATCTTAGAAGCAAATAAATATCATGTATCAGAGTTTCCAGTAAACATTTTGCCAACGACTGTCATAAGGATTGAATGTGACATAGTTAGCGGTTCCTATATAAACGGTCAATCCAGTCACATCTTACACGAATTTGCACTTAATGTTCCACCTGGATACAGGATTATAGAAATTCCGAAAAACGCAATCTACTTTCCAATAAATCAAACCAATATAAGCTGCATACAGATAAGGTTGTTGGATATAAATAATAACTTAATAAATTTGCGAGGTGAAGAAGTGCAGTTGTATCTACATATCAGAAGAAAACAATGATAGATTATAATAAATATGTGGTACATCCAACTAAAAATAACAGTTCTACTAAAACTATCAAACCAATAAGAGCTCGGTCCAAAAGGGTTATAAAATTGAATAACAATAATAAAGCATTTCTTAAAGCGATCGGTTTGTTGAAATGAATATACTAGATGTTTTGTCCACTCCTGCATACAACAACGCTGTGGAAGGAATTGAATTTCACTCTTACAAGCCTTACGTAACAAGTTTCAATAGAAGCGATGAAATCAGAATACCTATTAATCAACAAGACTTGTATATATTACCATCAGCAAGCACTTTGTTTTTGGAAGGAACTGTTGTTGTAAACAAGGGTGGAAATTCGAAGGAAAGAGTCAGTAACGTTCATTTCACAAACAATAGTCTACTTTATTTGTTTCAAGATATAAGGTATGAGATAAATGGAGTGGAAATAGATAAAATAAAAAACGCTGGTATAACTACCACAATGAAATCATTAATATCAATGAACGAAAACGAGGCTAAAGCATCTAATGCTTGGGGATGGAATATCGAAGGCATAAATAGTGCAAATGGGGGAAGCTTTTCTGCTTCTATACCCCTCTGTAACATTCTTGGTTTTGCAGAAGATTTCAAGAAAGTAGTGATAAACAGCAAACATGAATTAATATTGTTACGAAGTAATACTAATCTGAACGCCCTAAAACTTAACGATGGTGAAACTGTAGAAGATATTATTATAAATAAAATAATATGGCGTGTACCACATGTCAAAGTGTCCGATAGGGAAAAAATAAATATGTTAAAACTGTTAGAAAAAGATCGACCACTCCAGATGATATTTAGGAATTGGGATTTATATGAATATCCGGCTTTACCAAAAACTACTAAGCATACTTGGTCCATAAAAACATCGTCGCAAATAGAGAAACCAAGATTTGTTATTATTGGTCTGCAAACAAATAGAAAAAATAATTCAAAATTGGATATGTCTCAGTTTGATCACTGTACCGTTCGTGATGTTAGAGTATACCTAAATTCAACCTACTTCCCTTACGAAAATTTAAATTCAAGTTTCTCAAATAACAGAATTGCTTTAATATATGAACAATACACCAGATTCCAACACTCGTATTACGGAGGTCGTCGCGGTGAACCGTTATTAAGTGAGAAACAATTTAAAAATATTGCTCCGTTATTTGTCGTAGATTGTTCTAGACAACCAGATAATCTTAAGTCAGGACCTGTTGTCGATGTCAGAGTGGAAATTGAAAGTGATATTGATATACCAGATCAAACTTCAGCATATTGTCTTATATTGAACGACTGTATAATCGAGTATAAGCCGTTAAGTAGCGTCGTCAGAAAGATATCATGAACAAAAATACTATTATAGTAGATGTTTAGGGTTTTAAAGATCGTTATAATAACTTTATAGTCAAAGAATTAGCTGTAGCTACGTTGGAACATACTCATATATTCTTAATAAAACCTCCTTACCCGTTATCCTCGCTAACTGATGAAGAAAGAAGACACATTTGGTGGATTGAAAGGAATAGAGGTTACCGCTGGAGCGAAGGATATATAGACTACAGAGAATTTTCTAGAATAATCAAACCCTATTTGAAGGAAAAAAAGGTTCTTGTTAAAGGTAGTGAGAAAATTAATTGGGTTCAAGAGCTATGTGGTCATAATAATGTTTCCGACATATGTAAAAATAAAAGTATTCCTAACTTAAAGACTCTTAGTGATCTTTACTGTAAAGACCTATTTTTGTATAATTGTTTTGCTCATAAGAACTATTGTGCTTTAAGGAATGTATTGTGTATTAAACAATGGTGTTTAGAAAATAATTTTTGTATTTCATAAGTTTAATAAACCGAATAAATGTTTTATTACTATACTGTGTTTGTTTTTCATACTATTTCCTACCCAAGTCGAAATTGAAATGAAAAAAAAAATTAATCATAATACCATTTATTTAATGTCTCAAAAAATTACATTGATCTTAAACCTAACACAATGATAAAAAATGACGCGTACAAAATGTTGAAGCGTCAGCAGTACATCTCTAAGTATTAAGGTGATGTATAACTTACTTAAAACTAAAAACACATTAGTTAAAATGATAAGCTATCACCATGAATTTTCTTAGATATTTTCTTAATAATACCTTCAGCCATGTCCATGATTTCATCAACTGTATCATGAACTACGTATTGAGCACTAAGTATCACACTGTCACTATCTTCACAAAACGGCAACGAAGGTTTGTCTTTGTCGTTGGTGATGTCCAAGATCTTTATCTGAATTAGCTTGACTCCTTTTGGTTGGTTGCTGATTACAAAAGATTTATGAGCTGTCTTTTTAGATTTTCTACAAATAGTTGGTTTTCTTCTTTTTGGTTCAACTTGCGTAGGAGAAAGAGGTAAAATATGTGAGAAGTCAAAGGGGTCTTGAGCGTATTGAACAATACCGTCACCATATGCATCTGCCATTATTTATAATGTATTAATGTTGAGGTATATCTGGTTGGCCTCGTCCTCCTCTGCCACGATCTTCTAACGTTTTAAATATTTGGCTCAGTAATTTCTCTGTTTTATAATATATTTCATCCCACTGATCGTAAACAATATATTGGGTTTTCACTCTTGTATGTATTTCTACTTCGTTATCTGATGTATCTTCAGCTTCTAATACATCTATTTTAATTACGTATTTTGGAATCCTCCTATTCCTTGTAGCAAAGTAACTGGTTTGAGGTTCAGAGATGCACTGCTGTTGCTTCAACATTATTAATTAAAAGACTGCTTTGTGTGAATGTAAAGAGAACAAGTATGAAACTGAATGTAATTATGAGTAATAGGTGAATTAAATAGAAACATGACCCGCTAGTGACACATACACTGTACTACGTATTAATTCAAGTTCTGACCTGTTGATTTAGTTTATTTTGCAATAAGTTGTAACGAGATACTCCCTACAAGTTTGCAAGTGTCATCGTTCACTATGACGAACATGTTCAAACATGTCTTAAGAATGATGTAATGCACATTGTTATGTACTTACTTAAGTTGCGAAATTTTTATGAATTGTAAACGTGTTGTAACGTGAATGATGATGCATATCATCAGGTGTTATGAGGTTGTGACTGTCGCTACCAAGGTCCCAGGTTTTGAAGATTTTTTTCAGAATGTCCAATAGTCCACTACTACTAACCATAGATATCCTATTTCACATTTCTAAGAAATTTTACTTCGAAGTATGTAACTTAAGACATCATAACATACATACATATACATATTTTCACACCTGTTTCCCATCAGGGTAGGCAGAGACTAAGGATTTCCACTTACTACGATCCTGACATACAAGTTTCATGGCGGGCATAGCCAGCGCGACAGCGGTTTCCCGCGACCGCGAAAATCTCTCATGGTACATGATAGTAGGTATTGCAAATGTATTAGGAAATTAAAGAAAAAACAGAATACTATATTTATAATAATGCATTTATTCCAAATTTCTCAGTTTTACTTAGTTTAATTTCTTAAGATTAGGTACTTATAATAATACAAAACAGCATATAAATTTTACAGTTTTAGTTAGTTTAGTTGATTACAATAATTATAATTTGTGAATACTATGTAAAGACAGGATAGCACACAATAAAAAATATCGGTATGACCCCATGCTCTTACTTGGTTTAATTTCTTAAGATTAGGTACTTATAATAATACAAAACTGCATATAAATTTTACAATTTTAGTTAGTTTAGTTGATTACAATAATTATAATTTGCGAATACTATGTGAAGACAGGATAGCACACCTAATTTTTGTTAAAAATTAAAAATATCGGTATGACCCCATGCTCGAGTTGAAATCTTATCTTTTGCAATAACTCGTTTATCATCATCACCAGACAGCGCAATTTTTGTTACAGCACATGTAAATAGCTCATGTTTTATTGACTTAAATAAAACATTTGTTTTATGAACAATTTCATTGTTGTAAAGTGTTTTTATGTAATCGAAAACGTTAATGTCACGTACAACATTCTTTTTAATACCCTTGGCTTTTTTAATAGTGCTATCAATGGTTTTGATACAATATAACTTTGATCTCAACCCAACGAATTCGCTTATTATTTTACCACCCATTTCATCTTTAAATAAGCCTGGTATTTTTTTGTTCTGTATGGGTAAATTATACACATTATTTTTACAAAAATTGCTGGTGTCGAAGTAAGATAAAAAGTTATTTTTTATGTCTTCATAGAAATCATGGGTTTGTATATGATAAACAAAACTATCTGTGTCCGTGTAACACATCCGTATCCTATCCTTGTAAAAAGGTTGCATGACTGAATAGTGAAAGTCATACATATGAATTTTTGATAATTCTAGAACAGCAAATCCAATATATATTGGTTTGTTCAAAACTATTTGTTCAGGATTTAACTGCACCGCTACTAGATTTTTTGTGAAAACCGTTGCACTATGGAAATTTGGACGAGCAATAAGGTTTTGAGCGCATTTTCTTCGTTTAGTTATGTTTTCGATATCTTGCCACTGAGAAACTAAATGGACATTAACCCTGTTTTCAGTATTTTCTAAAGTTTTTCCAAATACACTATTATTCAAGAGCTTAAAAAAGTCTTGTTCAAAAGTGGAAGAACTTTTTTGTCTCAGTTTGGTGTTTAAATCAATATATTGTTTTAAATATGGGCTTTGTAGAAAACTGATTATTCTATGAATCTTCTTCAATATCAACCCATGTTTCATACAAGTTTGTAAATGCACGTAATGTATGACATAATTAAATTTATCATATAAATTAGGTATTAGCTTAGAACTCTTTCCCCCGGGGGGTATAAATTTTTCGGAACAAAATGGTAAATCGTTGTGCAAGTTATGCAAATGCTTAGGGTATGCTATATCCACTTCCAAAATATAACCATAATCAGCATCAATTGCAATTTTAGTTATATCTAAATTATCAATTTCTTGTTGAGTGAGAAATTTGAAATTAGATAATGGTAAGTATTGACACATACTGTACCCATACAAATTATTACAATCTATATAAGAGATATAGGAATCAGGTTCCGAAGATTTGTAATTAGCTAAGTATGTGTTATTTGCTTTAGCATGCCTGTGAGAGCAAAGGCACACTCCTCCTCTTATACCACTTTGTAACATGCGTATCATAGACAAGTCATTAATTAGTTCCAATTCAACACCTGTTTTTAATAACATAGCGTCGAAAGATAAACTGGGTGCAGTTAAATAAAAAGATGGATCTAAGTGATAATGTTGTTTGCATGTCTTTCTAAAATTTTCAAAAATATCTGCTAATAAAAGCAAATCAGTTTTTAGATATAAATCCGTATATTCACCTAAACTAGTAATTCTAAATTTTGACCAAACTAAATTTGCATACCGGTAATCATCTTCAGAAACATTTTCATCATTAAGGGAACTATAAAAGTATTTCTTTGGAGGTAAAAAATTTTCATCATACCGTTTCCACGAATCCATATATTCATATGGATAAATACCTTTGCGAGTAAGTAGTTGGAATTCATCAGGAACAGGGAAGTGATTTTGTAAATGTTTAAACATTTCTGGTGTTAAAGTTTTACTTAATTTGTCTAAACTTGTACCCAAAAATTTAAATGAATCAAGAAAACGCATTTGAAAAAACTTATTATTTGAAACTGATACAAATTTCGTAAATGAGATATAGTTTTCTTTATTTTTAGGTATTATTTTTATTTCACCAGGGACGTCACCCAACGCTTTAATAAATAAATGACAATCATAACCAGCTAAGTAATGAAAAAAAATTGGGGACAAATGCGGGCATTTTATATTGCAAATTACAGAACGAATGCGCAGCTCCTCGATAACGACCGGTAAGATGACAATGATCGCGGACTTTGTCACAAAAAATAAAGTTTTGGCAGATATGACAACGTGTTGCATTTTCAAAATCACACCTGTCCTCCGAGGAAAATATCATTGCAGCAGGCGACTTAATTATATCATAAATTTTTTGTACGTCTTTAGTTATATAGTCAACAAAGCGCTTATCACAGTCTCTACCTCGATATGACACGTAACGATTATAACGAGGATCATCAGAGCATACAATATAATAACCAAAAGCAACCGGCACGTGTTGGTGGAATATATTCGTATTTTTACTAGAACAATTATTATTAGGCTCAGTATTTTTTTGTAACATCGATTCAAAATCTGCGTAAATACAAAAAGGCATAGTTTGTTTGCGTTCATAGTTTTTAAATTTAATTACTGAACCTTTATTTGGGAGGAGAGTTATTATACCTCCACATAAATGGTTGTTAAGTTCGTCAGCGGTATTGAAAAATATTAAACATAAATCACAAAGATGTAATCTGTTGTGATGAGATGTGACTTGACTTCTAAAAAGTCTAGAACAGTCTTTGATCAAACAATAATGAGAAGAGCTGTTATTTTCAAGAAACAGTAAATGAATAATTTTTCCTTTGTACTTTTTATCGATTTCAGATTTATACAAAGGACCTACAAAGGTTTTATGATTTTTTAAACCATAAATTATAAACTTAATACATGGATTGTTTCTTTCAAATGTTTTAATATCATTAAAGGTCACGGGAAAAGACATTCCCTTTAAATTAAATAATTCTCGAAAATTAGGATAAGAATGCGTTCTTTCAGGGTGTTTTTTAGTTGGATATAAAGCCGCTGTTACACACCATAAAAAACAATATCGATCTTTATTCATAATATTCAAACACGCTTTTTTAGCCTGAATTGATTTGGGTAAACTGATGAAACTCGACCCACCAAGTGGTTGGTATTTATTGAGATTCATCTCAACATACAAATGGTTTATAAATGTCCAACCACTATCACGACCTTCAAACTCTTCAATATTTGTTTTTAAATAATTAACTGTTTCAATATAAAATTTTTCGAAATCAAAATTAGAATACAATATTTTATTTTTGGTTCCAAAAGATTTCACTTCTTGGGAATTATCTTTGAATTTTAAAAATGTACCAAAATACTCAAAGTTTACCTTAACACAATTATGCTTAGCAAGAAATTCGATTAGAAGAGATTTTAATTGGTTACGAATATTTAAAAAAAAAGATTCTACTGACGCTCCCTGAAGTTCATCGCAAGACAATATTTTATATGTTAATATACGATTGCGAAACGCTGAGTTTACGATTTCTACTCCATCACTATGTTTTATTGTATGAGTACTTTTCCTATGCAAACTACTTCGTAAATGTCCTATCCATGATTTACTGGGTACGGATGTGTTACACGCAGTACAAAAAGGCATTATTATTATTATTATATATAACCCAATTTATAAACCGAATACATACGAAACTTTTTCAGTCTATAGCTCAATTTATAAAAAATAGAGAATAAAACTACTTTATAAAAATCTTATCAGAATAATGCACTGGTTCAGTGTCTTGAAATTCTTTAAATGCGAGTCCTAAAAACTCTTGAAGTGACTCCCAAGATAGTAAGGACTCGTCACACTGTAGTTTTACAGTCACCACAGATATGTAGTCGTTAGTTTTATACAGTTTAAAATCAATCACATACCCTCCTCGCATGTGTTACACGTAGTACAAAAAGGCGTTATTATTATTATTATTATTATATATAACCCAATTTATAAACCGAATACATACGAAACTTTTTCAGTCTATAGCTTAATTTATAAAAAATAGAGAATAAAACTACTTTATAAAAATCTTATCAGAATAATGCACTGGTTCAGTGTCTTGAAATTCTTTAAATGCGAGTCCTAGAAACTCTTGTAGTGACTCCCAAGATAGTGAGGACTCGTCACACTGTAGTTTTACAGTCACAAGGGCAGTCCTATAGCGCACATCAGCGGCGTGTGATATGTAGTCATTAGTTTTATACAGTTTAAAATCAATCACATACCCTCCTCCCGTCTTCTTGGAGCGACGGGACGTTCCCGTTGCAACACGGCTCGAGAAACTGGAAGTTAGTTCACGTCGTTCTGGTTCACTGCAACTGGCTTCTTCGGACCGCAAAATATTCAGGAAGTTTGGTTTATTTTTTCTGTAAAAGAAACAAAGTGTTAATTATAAACGTACTGAATCAAAGTGACTAAGAACTTGGGATCAAAGTATACTAAGTATGAATGTTAACAATCAAAACACAAACTTAGTTGAAAAAAGTTGAAGTTTTGAAGCGCTCGTGGCCCCGCGGTCTCAGTGTTCTGTACACGATCACTGTGGTTAGCAAGTTTCGCTGTGGCTGGTCCTCGATGGGTGAGCAATTTGTATCAATTCTTTGTGCGAGCGTTCCCGTACTTCGGAAGGCACGTTAAGCCGTTGGTCCCGGTTGTCAGTAAAATGGCAGTCGTTAAGCCATGTTGAATGCTTTTCTGAGCGCCTTGAAAATTTTCAATAGCAGGTAGTCACAACCTGCGCCTATCCATTTCAACATGGCAATACGGCGTTCAGAGTCGGCAGCGTGGGTGTAGCGCCTCCGGTGTTACAATCATCTATAAGCTGCGGTGAGCACTTACCATCAGGTGGGTCGTAAGCTTGTCTGTCACCTTAGTAGTATAAAAAAAGAACATAGTGAAACCTACCTCTGTGTGGTTTTAAGGTCAGATGAATTTCTTTTTCGTCGAACGCTGTCTGACTCCAACGGAGGTGAAGTGAGGATCTTCGATTGTTTTTGCTTTTTCTCCACCGGCTTACGTTTCTTTGGTGCAACAGACTCCACTACAGAACACGTTTCAAACTCCGAATCAGACCTGTTAAGATACAATCAAATCATAAATAAAATATTCTCAGATTTTCAGTACATCAGGAATAGATAGGACATGAAAGTTAACACAGCCGACAGACAAAAACCGGGTTCGTAACTGAACAACATCATGAGGAATAGATAGGATATGAAAATGGGTGCATGAGGTCCAAGCGTCCTCACCTTTAAGCGGTGCACCTGTTGACTAACGGATGAGGGAACGATAAAGGCATTCCTAGGGGGTTGGGATGTTAGACAGCAATCGCTACCATCAATGTTGAAAATCAAAAGTCAAACAATAGCTGCTCTAGCAACCAAATAAAACTGGACCCCAGGCTCCAAATCCCAGTAGGGTTTGGTAGCTACTGAGAATGCACTAAGATGAAGAGAAGATGAAAATGAACACAGCTAGCAGACAAAAACTAGGTCCATAGCTGAGCATTTCTACTATTAAAAGAAGAACTTACTCACATGATAGAAATCTGGTTATTTCTTGTCACTTGTCACTTGTGAGATACTGGTTCGAATGTGATTTTTCATTCAAAAATTCCGAGTTTTATACAAATAAAATCTCGATTCAGCAATAATTTACCTCACTACAAATTGAACCTTAATAAAATATATTTGCAAGTGTATCATTATATTTATGTTGCTTACGCCCGATTGATCATGAATCATATTTTAAACAAACCTAATCAATTTAAGTCTTTTATAACTGGTACTAGTGGGCGTCCGTGGCTGATATTTTACCGGTGAAATATATTCTCAGGATAAAAGTAGTCTAATATTATACATTATTACACCAACTATCTGTCAACCAAAGTCATGGTTTCGAATCCAGAAATTTGTTTGAGATCTTAGCGATGAATTCAGCACCTATTATGTTGGTTGGTATGCCTGTGCCTACCTCTTCGAGGAATTTTAGATGCTTCGTTTCCACTTGTTGAAACGATTACTCCCCTGACCGATAGATGACGTTAGCTGTCTTGTTAATTTGAAAACACATGTAAGCATTTGTAACATATATTTATTCTTACACGTTTAGTCAAAAGCTGTTGTTTAAAATGAAGTACACACACACTTTTATTTTATTTATATGTAATATTTTAGACGCTGAAAAACAATTAAAATTATTTTTGAGATTGAGCACAGCGCCATCTAACGAATATTGGACACACTTGTTAAAACGCTTACTCCCCTGACCGATAGATGACGTTAGCTGTCTTGTTAATTTGAAAACACATGTAAGCATTTGTATCATATATTTATTCTTACACGTTTAGTCAAAAGCTGTTGTTTAAAATGAAGTACACACACACTTTTATTTTATTTATATGTAATATTTTAGACGCTGAAAAACAATTAAAATTATTTTTGAGATTGAGCACAGCGCCATCTAACGAATATTGGACACACTTGTTAAAACGCTTACTCCCCTGACCGATAGATGACGTTAGCTGTCTTGTTAATTTGAAAACACATGTACGCATTTGTATCATATATTTATTCTTACACGTTTAGTCAAAAGCTGTTGTTTAAAATGAAGTACACACACACTTTTATTTTATTTATATGTAATATTTTAGACGCTGAAAAACAATTAAAATTATTTTTGAGATTGAGCACAGCGCCATCTAACGAATATTGGACACACTTGTTAAAACGCTTACTCCCCTGACCGATAGATGACGTTAGCTGTCTTGTTAATTTGAAAACACATGTAAGCATTTGTATCATATATTTATTCTTACACGTTTAGTCAAAAGCTGTTGTTTAAAATGAAGTACACACACACTTTTATTTTATTTATATGTAATATTTTAGACGCTGAAAAACAATTAAAATTATTTTTTAGATTGAGCACAGCGCCATCTAACGAATATTGGACACACTTGTTAAAACGCTTACTCCCCTGACCGATAGATGACGTTAGCTGTCTTGTTAATTTGAAAACACATGTAAGCATTTGTATCATATATTTATTCTTACACGTTTAGTCAAAAGCTGTTGTTTAAAATTAAGTACACACACACACACACTTTTATTTTATTTATATGTAATATTTTAGACGCTGAAAAACAATAATGAGAGAGGCACAGCGCCATCTAACAGATATTGGACACACTTGTTGAAACATTTACTCCCCTGACCATTAGATGACGCTAGCTGTCTTGTTAATTTGAAAACACATGTAAGCATTTGTATCATATAATTATATATTCTTACACGTTTAGTCAAAAGCTGTTATTTGAAATATCAGCAGTTGCATTTTTTATACTAGGTATGTTGAAAATTATTTATTATGAATGTAACATTATATGCAATTCAAACAGGAAAAGAGTCCGATAACATTATATCCAATTTAAACAGGAAAAGAATTCGATCACATAAAATTAATTAGACATAAAATATGATGAATGGATGATTTCACAAAAATCTTGTTGTTGAAATGTTTAAGCGGAAACGGAAAGTAATATAATATTCAACAATTAAATTAACTAAAACTGAGAAATTTGATATGAGTGATGTGTTTACGTTTGACGTATGTTGAAACATAAAAGATACCTATTTGCTTCAGCCTCAGTGTCTTAAAACAAAGGTGTACAACCAATGTGTATTACCCGTGATGACTTATGGTTCTGAGATGTGGTGCATCACAAAAGGTCTTTTCAGACGGCTCAAAGTCGCGCAGCGAACTATGGAGAGGGCTATGCTTAGCATTTCTCTACGTGATCGAATCAGGAATGAGGACATCCGTAGAAGAACTAATGTTGCTAACATAGCTCGCAGGATTAGTTAGCTGAAGTGGCAATGGGCCAGCCACATAGCGCGAAGATCGGACGGTCGATGGGGCAAAAAGATCCTTGTCCACTCAAGCCGCGCACCGGCAGGCGCGGTGTGGGACGGTCACCTACCAGCTGGACCAACGACCTGGTGAAAATTGCTGGGTCTCATTGGATGCAGGTGGCAATGAACCGGTCTGGCTGGAAATCATTTAAAGAGGTCTATGTTCAGCAGTGGACAGCGATAGGTTGAGATGGTGATTTGCTTCAGCAAGTTTTATTTTATAAATTATTTTTTATAAAAATGTTTGGTTAGGTTACATTTTTAAAATGTGGAATATTGGGCGATCTGTCCCACGTGAGCAAGGAGCGATAGCGACGATGCGAACTTAAAGTGGGACAGAATGCCCAATATTCCACTACTACCCGTGGCACTCCCCGAAACATTGTGACACGTAGGTAGCCCAAAAAGGTTATTTATACTGTTGATTGATAACACTTGGTGGAACCTGCTGCTCATATTGAATAACACCACTCATACTGTTCTACAACATTTATTTACTTTACAACTGACTGGTTTCGCCTTTCAGCTTTCTCAAAGGTAAGGTTGTTATAACTTGATGACCACTATATCATGTTAAAAGGCTAAGGTGACATTATAAGTATCTTAGAGTATTTATTAGGTTTAGGGATATAATTATATACCTAATGTCACCTTAGCCTTTTGATTTCACAACTTTTATCATAATTTTAATAATACCTAACCGGTTTCGCTATTATAGCATGCTCAAAGGTCTCAAAGGACCTTTGAGAATGCTATAATAGCGAAACCGGTTAGGTATTATTAAAATTATAATAAAAGTTGTGGAATAGTACAAGTGAGTGAGTTTTCATAATGTATAACAAGTTCCATCAAGTGCCAACAATCAAAATTATAAAGGTTACACTGTTCATTAATGAAAATACGAGTTTATCTGGACGTGTACGCTTTAAAAAGTTTCTATAGAGTTCCAAGTCTGCAATTTTGTCCAAAAGAACTTAAAAACACACTAATGACAATAAAAATGCTAAATTTAAACGTGAAATCTTAGTCCCTCCCTTACTAATCTAATAATTCACCAATTTGAACATAGAACTTCACATTATTAATAATTAGTTATTCATGGATGTGGCCATTTTACGAATTTCCATACAAAACTGTCAATTCAGATGATTTACAATGAGATTCATTATGAGATTCTTCAAGACAATTTAGTGAATGACAATTTAGTGAAGAGAAACACTATAAGATCCATAAAAGAAACGTACAATGTGGCCTTTTTAGGCCCACTGTTGTTATCGATAAACGCATCTACACATACAACGCGCATCTCTGTGTATGTGTGACGTCATCCATAAACAGTGCAAGTGTGACAGAGAGCATGATGTGCGCTTTTTCTTTTGCATGTTTTATTACCTCCGCCTGCCACGAGCTGTTCTTTTGACTTTTTTTATAATGATGAATATGAATATGATATATTGATAGTATCGAACCTAGTGTTAATTACCTTTTTATTTATTAACTTACTTTTATTTAGTGTCTGCCTCTGTGGCGCAGTCGGTAGTAATATCGCCTGCGGCACTGGAGGTCGTGTGTTCAATTCCCATCGGAGACAAATATTTGTGTGGCCCATAAATGTTTGTCTCAAGAGTCTGGGTGTTTCTATGTATATAATATGTATGTATTTAAAAGTATAATTATACCTAAGTATTAATATCCGTGGTCTGATACCCATAACACAAGCAGGTTATTCCTATTACTTTAGGATCAGATAGCGTTGTGTAAAATGTCCGTGAATATTTAAAAAAAAACTGTGTCTGTGACACAAGTATGTCACGTTTTTGCTTTTTTCTACCTACTCTTTTATAAGTAGTAGGTAGTATAAACTAATTTTAATGCAAATATAATATGGATGTACTTAATCATGTGCAATTTCGCGGAAACCGCTGGTAAGATTATAATCCAAGAGCAAGTTTATTTAATTTAATAGTACTTTTCTACTTCACTGTACTCAGACACAATAAGTTTCAAATTGTTCGAGAGTAAAATTAAGAGGACGTATGACGCCAAATAGACTATTATCTTGATCTAGATCTCAGGACTCGTGAGGTCTGATGAACTAACATTACAACACAAGCAACTTCAGTTCATGAACTAAAGATCTACTAGCCTGAAAACACGATTACTAAAAAAAACCTCAATACTTTTAATTTTTAAAAACACCTCGTTTTAGTAAAACTTTAGGCTGGATCTCTATAATTATCTATTATTTGGATATTATTTTTAATGTATAAGAAAGACAATACGAAAAACTTCATTTACACTAGTCGGTTTTTTTAATATTTATAATAGTTTTCTTTTTATCTGTAAATAACTGTTTTTTAGCTTTCATATCATTTCGCTAAACGCGCTCCAAACCTTCTCTCTCTTTCTTTCCTCACGAAATCTGTATGCGCTATCCTCTACCGATTACGATTAGTCTGGCTGCGCGCCTTGTAGGAAGCGGACCTATGCCCGATTGCGTCACACAATGCTCAATTACGACATCGATAGATCGATTAAAAAACTTTTGAATTCCTGAAGCAAGCTAGGGGGGGGGGGGCCTGGCTGTAGGTGTATAAAATCTTAATTTGTGTAAATAATAAATGTAACTAATTATAAAAGTTATAAATATTATAAAGACCAAAAAAATGACTAAAAAGGAACATAAAAAACGTTTTTCACTCGTAGAATGAGAGAAATAAAAAGCTAAGAACCGTATTGATTGTTTACTATCCGATGTAAATTTTCTTCATCTTACTTAGCTTCTTCACGATGGCTTGTAGAAACTGGGGTGTTACTTTTGTGTGGAGTAGGTCGGTATGATTTGGCATATTATCTCCTCGATATTGTTGCCACCGAGAATCATCTAAGTTCCCAATGGCGTTACGGAATGCCTGTACCAGGACCTCGTTCGTTGGTCAGCACCTGCACTGCTTCAAGTGACGTCGGCCTGGGCCTAGAAGATCTTCATGGGGCCCAGACCTTATCTGCATATTAGCATCTGCCCAGTTGCCTTCAAGCCCAACCATATTTCAAACCAGACGCAGCTTTTATTGACTGCCAGGAGCAGCAGCTATGAATTGAATTTTCATCCCCATTGGCAAAGTTGAGAGCGACTGCTGTCTTACCTCCCCAAGCTCGATAGGTTGCCTAATTGAACTGGACGCTTTCTAGGAACAATAATAATAAACCGGCCAAGTGCGAGTTGAACTCGCCCATGAAGGGTTCCGTAGCAGCAAGTAACATAATATAAAATTTCGTGTAGTTCGTTGTAACTTTTATTGATGTTCGCAGTGGTAGTGATTTTTCTCGGCGAAAATTGCGGTATATGACGTTTTAAAAAAAAACTACCATCTTGATTTCGTTCAAACCAATTTTCTTCGGTAGATTTTATCACGATGTACATTATATATATATTTTTTAGATTTATCATTCTCTTAGTTTAGAAGTTAAAGGGGGGGGGGGGGGACACACATTTTTCCACTTTGGAAGTGTCTCTTGCGCAAACTATTCACTTTAGAAAAAAAATATGTTATAAACCTCAATAGCATTTTTGGAGACCAATCTATTGATACCCCACACGTATGGGTTTGATGAAAATAAAAATTTTGAGTTTCAGTTCTGCTTTTTTTCTCGTTTTATACAAAAATCTTGATGCGGTTTACAGAATACATATACTTACCAAGTTTTACCAACATAGGCCTTATAGTTTCGGAGAAAAGTGGCTGTGACACACGGACGGACAGACAGACAGACAGACATGACGAATCAATAAGGGTCCCGTTTTTGCCATTTGGCTACGGAACCCAAACCCAGAAACCGCCACTACTAGAAGTGCGGGCGAGTCAGTGCCGGAAGTAATTGCACGGAACATAAAACAATGGAGTCGGCTTTTTTTTTTTTTTTGATGTGAGGGAAAATCCTCGTAGGATGCTATGCCGGACTTTTACCAACTAAAAAACCTCACGTAACGCAAAAACAGCCTATGGTTGAGAGCCCCTAGTAAGCCCTCAGGAAGGAAGTCCCGTGACTCCCAACAGACCTACGGCCACCAATGCGGCCTCGCCCAGGGGGTGGTTCGGGTGCAATCCCGCGTCTATGGGGGGTTTCGGGTGTGACCCCGCTTCTAAGGGGGGGCGTGCGTGAGTTGCTCACGTCACGCTGCCGTCATGGGCCTGCTTCTGTAAGGACGGTGAGCGGCCCTCTCACCGTCCTCAGACCCCCGGTCATTTAGGCCGATAGTCCTCGGCGAAGACACGTCGGCACAATGGAGTCGGCTAATTCAAGTACAAAAAAGACAGTGTAAGTATTTAAAAAAAAATGTAAAATATAACACCGTCTTTAGACTTTCGATTTAATAGTAGAAAATTGCCGGTGATATCTTCAAAACAAATTTATTGTTTCAAAAATACTTGTTGATTCACATAAAACAATAATCATTTTATTGAAGGTACTAATGAAAGAAAAATGAATTTTTACTGAACGATGATGCTGTTGGGCGCAACAGCGCCAGGTCCTCGTGGTGGGTCTGGACGTGGACACTCTCTCGCTCGAGACCATGGTGTTAGCCATGCTCTCCAGCGGGAGTAAGTGGGACTGCGCCACCTCTTTCTGCGAGCAGGTTATGCTCGTGAAAGAGACGGCGGGGCGGGAACGGGAGAGAACTCTCCCACCCAAGTTCCGCAGTCGGCGGCCTGGGCGCCGTCGACGTGTCTTCGCCGAGGACTATCGGCCTCCATGACCGGGGGCCTGAGTACGGTGATAGGGCGGCTCACCGTCCTTACAGAAGCAGGCCCTAGACGGCAGCGTGATGTGAGGGATTCACGCACGCCCCCTCCCCTAAGAAGCGGGATGACAACCGAAAACCCCCCAAAGACGCGGGATAGCACCCGAACCACCCCCTAGGCTGGGCGTTACGTGACGTTTTTTAGTCGGTAGGAGTCCGACATAACATCCATGAGGATTTTCCCCCACGTTAAACAAAAAAAAACGATGATGCTGTAAAAATTTAAGAAGATACCATTCTTGAAATATAATAACGGGGAATTCGTTGTTAATTAAAAAACACCAATGGTTTTGGCAGGTTTGAGGAAAATCAAATAATAAGTCATTACCTCTGAAATTGCCGTTCTGCAGTACTGGCCATTTCAAATCAAAATAATTTTTGTTTGGCTAAGAATTCTAATTTCAAATTAATTTTATTTTAAAAACATAGAATTCATTTTCCAAAATTAGTCATTTGTTTATTGATTAGTGTGACGTTTTCATCGCATTTCAATCTTTTTCGTCATCGTAGATACGTTAAAAATTCGAGTAATCTATACTAATATTATAAAGAGGAAAGATTTGTTTTTTGTTTTTTGTTTGTCTGTTTGTTTGTAACGAATAGGCTCCGGAACTACTGGACCGATTTGAAAAATTCTTTCACTGTTGGAAAGCTACACTCTTTGCGGTGAACATAGGCTATGTTTCATTCCCGTATTCCCACGGTAACGGGAACTACGCGGGTGAAACCGCGTGACGTCCGCTAATTATGAAATATGAGAATCGTCGTGGCAGCAACGCGGCACAAGCGGCACGCAACATCAACGACGTTTACGGAGCTAACACTACAATCCATCGCACCGCCTGTTGCTCGCACTGGTTTGCTCGCTTTCGTTCTGAAAATTTCGACCTGAAAAATAAACCTCGCGGTCATCCGAAGACTTTGGTCGACAATGACGAATTAAAGACGTACAATGCCCTAAACGAAAACTTACCCCTAGAAAAGTGATGGTCACTGTTTGGTGGTCTAGCGCGCCGGTGTGATTCATCACAGCTTTTTACCAAACGGGGTGAGCATTGATGCAGATGTGTTCTGTGAAGAACTGAACACGTTGATGGAGAAGCTGGCACAGCATTGATCAATCGCTCGTCTCCGCTGCTCCTGCACGACAATGCGCGACCTCATACTGCAGACGGTCCCCAAGTTGCAAGAACTGAGGTTGGAAGCTCTCTGTCATCCGCCAAACTCACCAGACCTTGCGATACAGACTACTACTATTTCCAGAATTTAATAACTTTTTGGCGGGAAAGAAATTCAATACCTAAGAGGCAATACAAAATGCCTTTGAAGAATTTGTTTGAATGACGGCAATTTTATTTAATATTAATTTTATTTAATATTAGTCATAGGAAAGAAAGTTTAATTGCTACCTGTTCAGGTGAAAATCGCCCCATAAAAATAGAACGAAATAAACGAAACCAGATATTGTAGGAAGATTTCATGGTCCTCAAACTCTTAAGTCTTCTTATCTCGATTGCCCTTGCGTCACTGTTTAGATGGCGCAAGGAGGCGCTGGAGCTGGGCCAAAGGCCTGCGTCTCGGGAAATCGAGGCCCAGCGGTCCCTGCTCCACCAGGAAACCGTGGATACATGGAAGGTGCGACTAGAGCAACCAAAGGGGGATTTGCCACAATCGCGGCCGTCAGACCGGTCATGGACGGGTTGCTGGAGAGGAGACACGGTACTCTCTCCTTCCAGTTGGTCACAGATACTTACCGCTCACGGTAGCTTCGGTAGGTATCGGTGACGAAGACACCGGGAAACCACGGCCGAGTGCCAGCAGTGCGAGGACCGCTGCGATGACACAGCACTCCACACGTTGGTGTAGTGGACTCAACAGCGCCAGGTCCTTGTAGTGGGTCTGGACGTAGACACTCTCGCTCGAGACCATGGTGCAAGCCACGATCTGCAGCGGGAGTAAGTGGGACTGCGCCGCCTCTCTCTGCGAGCAGGTTATGCTCTTGAAAGAGGCGGTGGGGCGGGTACGGGAGAAAACTTTCCCACCCGAGTTCCGCAGTTGGGCGAAGACATGTCTTCTCTGAAGACTATCGGCCTCCATGACCGTGGGCCTGAGGACGGCGAGAGGGCTACTCACCGTCCTTACAGAAGCAGGCCCATGCCGGCATCGTGCCGTGAAAAGTTCACGCACGCCCTTAGAAGCAGGATCACACCCGAAACCCTCCAAAGACGCGGTATAGAACCCGAACCGCCCCCTGGGCGAGGCCGCAATTGTGGCCGTAGGTCTGTTAGAAGTCCTGGAACATCCATCCGAGGGCTTACCCGGGGCTCCCAACCATAGGCTGTTGGGCGTTACGTGAGGTTTTTTAGTCGGTAGGAGTCCGGCATAGCACTCATGATGGATTTTATCTCAAGTTAAAAAAAATTGTATTATTAGTATCTTTTTCTTCATTCAGTCTTTTCCTGATGAATGCTGGAATATTATGAAAGAAAGTATAGTGGATAGTGCAAAAGAAGCATGTGGGAGTGCAAAGAGACATGAACATTCGAAAGGTGATGCCTGGTGGGATGCAGAGGTTCAATCCTGCGTAGCAAGAAAGAAGAAAGCGTGTTTGGATTATGTGTCATCTCATCATCTTGCCAGGAGTTGGGATTGATGGTGCGCTGCTTCGTGCCGTGTGGTCTACATATGTGGGATGTACGGCATGTGTGCGGGTGGGCGGCAGCCTGTCTCCCTGGTCTGACGTCAACATTGGCGTCAGACAGGGTTGCGTGCTGTCGGCCCTGCTGTTTGTCCTGTAGCTGGACGATTGTCTTAAGAGAGTAAGATCGATGAATGTTGGATTGCGAATGGGTGACTTACTTGTGAATGTGAACTGTTTGCTGTATGCAGATGATGCCGTGCTCATAGCCGAATCGCCATCAGAACTACAGTCTCTAGTCACAGCGATGTAAGATGATAGTCTAATGAGAGGCTTCCATTTGAACGCGACTAAAACGAAAGTGATGGTATTCGAAAGAGAAGAGGACAGAACGAATGCCAGGATAACTGTAAATGATGTTGTGCTGGAACAGGTAGATCAGTTTGTATATCTTGGATGTGCATTAAGCAGGGATGGACGGTACACCACTGATGTAGAAAGGAGGGTAACTGCGGGAAATAGTGTGAATGGAGCGTTAGGCAAACTTTTGGGTACCAAAACCCTAAGTCAAAAGGTACAGCTCGCAGTACACAGTGCGGTGCTGATACCTACATTAATGTATGGAAGCGAGAGTTAGGTATGGCAGGAAACGCATGAAAGTAGAATAAACGCGGTCGAGATGTGCGCGCTACGCAAAATCTACGGAGTAACGCTCGCAGATCGCGTTCGGAATGAAGATGTAAGAAAGAGAGTTGGTCTGGAAGAGAGTGTCGGTGTTAAAGTAAGGAAGGACATGCAACCATCGTAGGTTCGGGCATGTGGAGCGAATGGGTGATGAAAGGATGACAAAACAGATATACAACGCGAAAGTGGATGGACGTAGGAGTCGGGGAAGGCCACGACACACCTACCACGACCAAATTAATCGTGTGTTAGTTGAAGGTGGTGTCAAGAGCCGAAGGTACCGACGTGCATGCATGAAAAGAAAAGTTGAAGAAGCAAGTGAGGTGTGTATGGACCGTGCCGTGTGGCGCTCGGTTCTTTCTGCCTACCCCGCAAGGGATTTGGCGTGAAGGTAGATAGATGGATAGTATCTTTTTCATTCGGTGTGATCCACAAAATTATGTTTCGGAGTTTGGGTGCTCGATAGTCCGTTTGTTGAGGAAGGTTTATAACATTACACTTCAACGAATAGGAGCAACTATGAATAAAGTTTCGAAAACGGGAAAAGTTATTCCTTTTGAGAGTATACGTTGCGTGCGCTGAGTAAATGTAATTATAGTTACTTAAAAATTGTGAATTGCGAAATTGTTCATTTTAAAGTTCTATAAAAATTATCCTCCTATTTTTATAAGTAGATAGTATAATACGGTCAATTTTTAAAAAAAGTAAAATTAAAAACCGAGTAAAACAATTCACACTAATATCTACTCCATTCTATTCATTGTTCACCAGTGCGTTGCGATCCGCCCCTACTTGCGTTACTATCATAATCTGTCACCGACTGAAGCGGCGCCGCGGGAATATGGTGCGCGATCTGTAGCAAAGGGGCGCGGGGGTAGCGGCAGTGAATCATGCGATTTGGTTAGGGTCAGGCAAGCTCTTAAGAAGGTCATCGATATGTATTAAACAGTCGCTTTTTTGTAGTCATTCGAATTTAGTCGGATAACCATCCGTTGTTAGTATGTTTTGTTTTTTGTTTATTTCTTCTTAAATACGAAATATTTTACGCTGAATTTTCACCATATATTATTTAATTATACGCACAAAATTTTTATTTATACTCCCTTATCTTGCGTTGAGCCAGTCTTTGTATTTTGATGTCAAAGTTTTGACGCCGTTTTTTTGAGTTTTAGTAATATTATTCGTTAACGCATGCATGTGCACTTATGAAACTTTTTACGATCACTGTAAGTGTCGAGCAGGATCGAATACAGTTTTTAGCGAGTTCGTAGGTGTTCTCGTTTAGGTGGTGCAACTTTTTTTCAGATTTTCAACAAAGCGTGATTACTTGAAAACTATACACATTTTCCTGAATCTGATTATGACACAAATTCGCACAAATTAAGAGCTACTCGTGTAAGTTTATTCTAGAGGCGCACATGTAGTGGTTTCCGAGATACAGCATTTCACAAAACGTTACCCCAGCAAAAAACTCAATATAACGAAAACCTTAAGACGCACAAATTTTATTTTAAGGGCACATATTTGTAAAAGTATGAGCCCTCGGTGCATGCAAAATATTTCTCTCTAAGATTATTCGTTTAGAATTTTCCTGCTGGAACGGCGTTACTCCAGCAGAAATCGTTTTTTCCTTTTTTTTCCACAACGTCAATACGCACAAATTTTTTTTTCGGCGCACATATATGGCATAATACGCTCTAAATATAGGTTCCACTCAAATCAGTCTAGGAGCTACTTTTTTGCTGGGGTAACGTACACGATCATGTGACCACAAGTCTGGAGAGTTTTTATTCGTAGGTCAAAGAGAATACAATACTACGTATCGTAGGTAGGTAAGCCGATAAGATCGAGAGGGTGTTTAGTTTAGCTATAAACTTTGAAGATCGTCTGCTCACTTCTTTTATGAAGGGATGTCACTAAATTCGACAGATTGTTTTATCGTGTTGAAATCCCAGGTATCTGTGATGCCGGACTCAAACTAACTCAAATCATACAGTGCCTGCGTACGCGTTTAACGAACGCCGCGCGTCCCGATTATCTCCTTGAAAGACTGTAATCGACAGGTCCTATTGATTTGACATTTGGAATACCTACTGTTACGTTCGATGGTATTTCCCAATTTCCTCAGCATGGTCAACTGGAAGTTGTTTGCATCAAGTAGTCTACGGGTCTCTCAACTCTTCCGAAAAGTATACCATAATAACTAGCTATAGGTTTTTTGAAGTGAAACTTCTTTATCGGCGTTGGAAAAAAATTTGCGTCACGTCACGTCACGATTTTTGGTTACGCGCCATCTTTGTTCTGTTCCCCACCACGGTGGATTGGAATTAAGAGTACTTTATCCAGGGATAGCCTTATGTTCGGGCCACACTAAGGGGAAATGCCATTAATAATGGCGTTGATGAACGTTAAACGTTAGTGTAGCCACCGAATTATCGCGATAATTCGACAACGGCATTCACATTGCCGTTTGACGTTAGGCGATAGCTCAAGTGGCGGCACATCAAAGAGAATTATTACGTTGAAGCGGCCACACTACGCGTGTCAGTGCGCACCGTGAGAGTGTGACCGTTTTCAGTATTTTAATACCTTTTCGGTATATATTATTGACTTTTTTCGATATCAGTATATTAATGGGTATATTGGTAAAAGTCAGTATTTTTGGGTATATTTTGAATAAAAGGTTAGGGTAAAGGTGCTCCCTCACCGGGAGCATTCGCCTGTAATGTAACAAATTAGATTCGACTTTGAGCATTACGTTACGGCCTGCCTCCCTGACCGACGAGCGTTCGCGTGTAATGTAACATTTATAGATTCGACTCGAGCATTACGTTACGATGCTACCTCCCTGACCGACACGAGCATTCGCGTGTAATGTAACATTTATTATAGACTAGCTGATGCCCGCAGCTTCGCCTGCGTGAAATTTTGTTCTCTTCTCCGCGTCTTTTTTTTAATTAACCTGAAATTCGTACTCAGCATACCAAAAAACCCCTTAAACGATACCTATCATGAAATTTTGTAATAGTGGCGCGGCGGCCATTTTGGATTGCAAAATTATCATAAATTTCGTACTCAGCATATCTGGTGACGACGTGCTCTGGGTCTTGCAGGTGGTGGCAAGAGAAACAGCTGGTTTCTTGGTGAACTTTATAATAACGGTTGATTGTACAAAATCACAGACGTATAGGTAGGTATATATAGGTGCGCGTGTTGAGGTGACGGTGTTTTTTGACGTAGTGACTGACGGCCGCACAGCTGTTGCTCGGTGAGCGGGGCGCGTGGACCCCCCGCGTCTTGGATGCCCCTGCGTCGTCCTGCTGGCGACGATATGTCTCCGACATGCTCCCGGGGTTGAAGACTTGTCTTCAAATTCAGTGTGTGACTGGAAGGAGACAGATAGTATTATAAGCGCGTCGAACGATACCTGTCTTAGTCTTGATATCGGCGACTCTAGCTATTCCGTCTCTCCCGGGTATGAGACGAACAATGCGCCCCATTGGCCACATGAGAGGCGGCGTGTTTGGCTGCTTCAGGACCACCATAGATCCCTCTTCAAGGGTTCCTTCGGAGTGCGCCCACTTGGTCCTCTGTTGGAGGTAAAATATGTATTCGTTAGAAAACCTTTTCCAAAATTGTTGTTTTAGGTGTTCTATGCGCTCGAATCGCTTTAGGTTGGCAATGTTCTGGCTGGTTACTTCTGGATGAGGCAAAGCAGTGAGAGACCTTCCAATTAGGAAATGGGCAGGAGTTAAAGGGTAAAGGTCAGATGGATCTGTGGATAAGGGTGTAAGAGGACGAGAGTTTAATATGGCTTCAACCTGTATCAAACACGTAGCCATCTCTTCGAAGGTAAGATGTGTAAGACCTAGTATACGTCGCAAATGTCCTTTAACGCTACGTACTAAACTTTCCCATATCCCACCGAACATAGGAGAATAACTTGGAATGAAAGAGAAATTAATACCTGACTCTGCCATTTCGGATGAGTAGTCCTGCTTTAAAATGTCAGCCAGCGCGTTACATGTTCCTACGAAATTAGTACCATTGTCAGAGTAGATGGTTTTCGGTTTACCTCGACGAGCAATAAATCTGTTAAGTGCTGCAATAAAAGCTTCCTTGGTAAGATCCGAGACAAGCTCCAAATGAACTGCCCGTGTGGCTA
Organism: Miltochrista miniata; assembly: GCA_933228765.1. Lineage (NCBI taxonomy): Eukaryota > Metazoa > Arthropoda > Insecta > Lepidoptera > Erebidae > Miltochrista > Miltochrista miniata. The sequence continues at coordinate 15,507,902 of OW121769.1, forward strand.
GACAAACGAATACACAGATATAGGATTTAATGAGTCGGCATCCTCTACCTTTACGATCGGCTATCAGAATTGGTCCGGCGTAATCCGTGCCTGTCTCGAGGAAAGGAAACTCTAACTGAACCCGTTCCTTTGGCAGATTACCCATCATAGGTTGAACGGTTTGACCCTTGATACGTTGACATTTGACGCATTTATGTACTGTGGATTTTGCAAGGTTCCTGCCACCCAAAGGCCAGTAGTTATGTCGTAATGACGACAATAATAACTGTGGTCCAGCATGAAATAATCTTAAGTGGTAGGTATTGAATAGCAACTTAGTAATATGATGCTGACTACATATAAGAATCGGATGCTTTACATTGTAATCATAGTATGAGTTGTCCAGTCTTCCTCCTACACGTATGATTCCTGATTTGATGAATGGTGATAAAGAAATAAGACGGTTTTTCTTGGGAAGAGATTTTCCCGATGAGAGCAGATCATACTCCATGGGAAACATTTCCCTCTGACATGTTTGAATAATAAAGTCAGCACTGTACGACAATTCTGAACTTGTTAGAGTTGAGCCTAGACTTAAATTATTATTACGAGCCTTATTTACAAATCTAAATAAATATGCTATAGTACGTTGTAATTTAGTGTAATTAGATGAATTGTTGATTAAATTCAAAATTAATTGATTATATTTGATTTCATTGGACTGAGTAATTGTGTTTGTATGAAATGATGCATTGTATTGTGTGTGTGATCTCAATAGCTCCGGTAGTGGAACATTGCTGTCTGATTTAGGTGTAGACGGCCACTGAGAGGCATCAAGAGACAGATAGGAAGGACCTGACCACCACAAGGAACATTGACCTATGAGGTCAGCGCTAAGACCACGTGAGATCAGATCAGCTGGGTTCTCTTTTGAGGGCACGTAGCGCCATGTGTGATCACCAAAACCTTCCCGGATCTCGGAAACGCGATGCCTGACAAAAGGCTGAAGAGAAGCCGGGGACGATGACAGCCATCCCAGAACTATCATTGAGTCGCACCAAAAGATACAACTATCAGGTTTTATTGTTAGGGATTCCAGAACTTTCGTACATAGTCTTGTACCGAGTAAAGCTCCGCAAAGCTCCAACCTTGGGATAGTAGTAGCCTTAACCGGCGCGATCTTGCTCTTGGAGGTAAGTAGACTTACATGAATGGAGCCATCGCCTGCCACGGCGCGAATGTAAATGCAAGCGCCGTAACACCGTTCGGAAGCGTCGCTAAAAATGTGTAAAGCTATAGATGAAGGATTGTCACATACAACCCACCGTGGGATACTAAGTGTGTTCAGATGAGGCCAAGTTTCAGTAAGCTTTAGCCAAAGCTTTTTAACCTCTGCCGGCACCTCTCCATCCCAAGAACACCCATCAATCCACAGCCTTTGGAGGATTAGCTTGGCCTCCATGATGGTTGGTGAAACTAGTCCTAGGGGATCAAAGATCTGTGCAATTATAGACAGTATGTGACGTTTTGTAATGATAGTGTTTGTGTGTAATGGTGAATTTATTGAAAAAGTGAGTGTGTCTGTGTTACACCGCCAATTGAGACCGAGAGTTTTACTAGGTTCGTCAATGCTTAAACTCACTGTGTTAGAAGAAGTTGTAGTCTGATTTGTCACTGAATTTAGAATTTCGTGGCTATTAGACTGCCACTTCCGTAGAGTCAACTGTGCTGACCCCAAAGTTTTGATGATGTCTCTGCCTAGGGTGATAGTGGAATCGATGGAGTCACTCCCCGACAGGAGATCATCCACGTAGAGATCATGATGAATAGCGCGTTGCGCTTGTGTAGTAGATGCCTGCTTCGCGAGCTCAGTCAGACATCTTGTACTGATGTATGTTGAAGCTGAATTCCCGTAAGTTACTGTGTTCAAAATATACTCTATAAGGGGCAGAGAAGGATCGCATCGCCATAGAATCTGCTGTAGAGGCCGTTGAGATTCCTCAATATTGATTTGTCTGAAAAACTTCTCTATGTCAGCTGATATGACGTATTTATGTTGGCGGAACCGCAATAGAATAGACATCAGATCATCCTGAACTCTAGGGCCTACAGCCTGAATATCGTTGAATGACTTGCCTGATGTTGTAACCGCTGAGGCGTCGAAGACGACTCGCAATTTGGTGCTTGTACTGGACTCTCGAAACACGCCGTGATGTGGAAGAAAATATGAGTATGGTGATGAATCTGAGAGAATAGGAGATTTAGTCATGTGACCTAATGCCTCATACTCGTTCATAAAATCCACATAAAGTTTCTTAAGTTCCGGTTCTCGGTTGAGTCTACGCTCTAATGACAAGAAACGTCGTTTGGCCATGTCATAAGAGTTTCCTAATGCTTTAGGGGATGCTTTCAATGGAATGGACACAATGAAACGGCCGTTGCTGTCTCGTTTTGTTGTGTCCATGAAGTTCTGCTCACATAGGCGTTCTTCGGAAGTGAGATTGTATTTTGGTGAGATTGAATCTAGTTCCCAAAAACGTGTGAGGTCTGTGGTGTGTGTGTGTGTTGTGTGTTTATCATGTGTAAACATGCACAATAATTTACTATCAATTGACTGTGGTAGTGCGCCTGATATTAGCCAACCGAGCTTTGTTTCGAAAAGCGTTGGCTGTTGTTTACCTAGCTGTATGCGACTATGACCTATCACTGACCAAAAGACTTCTGCTCCCACGAGGATATTAATTTCAGATGGAATGTTGAATGACGGGTCAGCTAGGTGAATGCCTGATGGTACAGGTAAGTTTTGTATGTCAATGTATGAATGCGGTATGAATGGTGTGATTTTCGGCAAGACAAAACAATCAATGTCAGTTGTGTATGAACCGTCACAAGATTCTAAATGCAAGGAGCAAGACTCTGATATGATTGACGTTTGACTGTTTATACCTGCCAGGCTTGAGCTTACATTACGAATAGGTAATTTAAGCTTACCGCAAAGATCCTTGGTAATGAAATTGGCCGTGCTTCCATTGTCTAGTAAGACTCTGGCGCCGTGCGACCTTCCCAAATGATCCGTCACCTTTACCCATGCTGTGGAAAGTAATACATTACATGATGAGGAAATTGGTTTAAATTCGTGATTTGTGCTCGATAATGCTAAGTGTTCACTATGGGTACTAGATTCTTCAGCGTGGGAATGAACGAGAGAATTATGCTTTTGATCGCAATATTTGCAATTTCCCAGTCTACAGGTTTCCTGCAAATGGCCTGGACGTAAGCAGTTCACGCATAGTTTTAAATCTTTGACCTTTCTAATGCGTGCATCAATGGATAATGCCCTAAACTGATCACAGCTAAATAAATTATGTGATTGCTTGCACAATGGACAGGAAAGTGAAAATCTAAGTCCCGGCTTAGCCTTGCTGGAAGCTACTACGAAACTCTTCGGCTTATTGTTAGTTGTGACCCTAGCATGAGACACCCTTGCCTCCTCGAGCGTCTCCAACAGGTTACAGCGGTTTGAAACGAAGGTAGTGAATGTGCTTAAAGAAGGGGGCTCAGTCAGAGAGTTCCTATGTTCCTCCCATTCCCTATTAGTAATTGGATCTAGCTTTGACGCCATGATGTGGATAATTAATGAGTCCCAGTGTTCAATAGGTTGACCCAAGGTTGCTAAAGACCTCAGATTTTTTCTTGTTTCATCCACAACCATACGCAGGCTTTTACTACACTCTTTGCTCACCGACTCAATGTTAAACAAAGCTTGTATGTGATTAGTAACTAGTAGCTGTTTGTTGTCGTACCTGTCACATAATAATTTCCACGCTTCCTCATAGTTGCTGCCTGTAAAATCCAAGCTCCTAATTACCAAGGCAGCAGCGCCGTGAAGAGAACTACGTAAATAATGAAATTTGTTGATATCATTGATGCCTTTCTCCTCATGAATCAAGGACACATACATGTCCTTAAACTCCAACCAATTCTGATAACCGCCGCTAAAATGAGGTAAATTAATTTTAGGTAATCTAACATTACCTTGCCTTTGTGTAACCACAGTGAGCTGATCACCAGAACCGACCTCAGATTTTCCAGTCTGCTGACTGCGGTGCGTAGCTACGATTGTGCGAGCAGCTGCTAGCTGCTTGTAGTACTGGGTCTCGAACTGGTCGCGATCAGAATATTGCTCGTCTGGTTTAGCCGCCAAGTACTCCAATTCACTCTGAAATCCATCATAAATAGGATATATAGAAACCAATTTATCAACTTTCAACTCTAATTCGGCTAACTGTTCATCGCTAAGCTGTTTGCATGTTTTTATAGGCGTCAAATAGCTAGTAAATTGAGTCAACTGAGATTTCAAAGCAGCACGCCTCTTTACCAGTTCTTTCACTTTTTCATCAGCCATGGTTGCGAGTTAAAAAGAATTGAAGAACGAAAATAAAAGTGAAGGGCCAAGTATGACTAGTAAAAAGAAATGTTACATACGTAACTGGCAAGCGAACAGCTGATTGCAATAGATAGGTAGGTATCAATCTATTGTGGGTTGAATGACCGTTTGAAAACGGAATAAAAAATATAAATTTAAAAGGAGGTACTTTTGGCTGTCGGCAAAAACTTTTAACTACGGTTTAACTCACTATTAATTTGAAAAAGACAATAGTTTTACAATTTGGGAAAAAAAATGTAGGTAGTTAAAAAAATAAATTTGCAAATTACTTGAACTAATTATTATTCTACACTGCACAATAAAATTAACGGAATCACTACTAACTTTCACTGATATTAATAGATCGGTATTCTACTGTTATGTACGGCACAATAATACATAAGTAGGCGTTTTTATAAAATGTTAAAGATGGAATAACTACAAGTAACCACTAGATAGTTTCACAGCACAGAACACTATTGATCTACGCTGATATCTACTGCGCCGAGGTATATAATTATGGTTATGTAGCTAGCACTACGAGATAGACAGCTACGGGACGATACTTTGGTTTGCGATATTAACTACTCGGACTAGGGATATGGTTAGTAATAAGCGACTAATGTTAGTAGGTAATGAAATTGGAATGATCTCACGTATGCTGCACGCTTCGCATCCAATCTGGCTATTCTGATTTCGCCGTATGTGTAATTTTTCTTTCGATGAAAACGATGTCGCCGGGCTTCACTTGGGCTGCTACTGGGCGGTGACCCGATGAAAATGACCCTTAAGACTGATCGGTTTTCTGAATGTCTTCTGGTTTTTTGTGAAATTTCCGCACCAATCCTATGCCTTTCCGACGATCGTTGACTGGAACTGGGCTCCGAATTTGATCGAGATGACCTGCTTGTCCAATTGCGACGATTGAAGGTGTCTGATAAATTTTTTCCAAAAAACCGTTACTCCACTGTCTGCTGGAATTCTTTTGTCTTTTCTTCTCGAAGGACCATGTGGTGACGACGTGCTCTGGGTCTTGCAGGTGGTGGCAAGAGAAACAGCTGGTTTCTTGGTGAACTTTATAATAACGGTTGATTGTACAAAATCACAGACGTATAGGTAGGTATATATAGGTGCGCGTGTTGAGGTGACGGTGTTTTTTGACGTAGTGACTGACGGCCGCACAGCTGTTGCTCGGTGAGCGGGGCGCGTGGACCCCCCGCGTCTTGGATGCCCCTGCGTCGTCCTGCTGGCGACGATATGTCTCCGACAATATCAAAAAACCCCTTAAACGATACCCATCATGAAATTTAGTGATAACGGCGCGGCGGCCATATTGGATCTCTAAATTAACCCGAAATTCGTATTCAGCATACCAAAAAACCCCTTAAACGATACCCATCATGAAATTTTGTGATTTCGGCGCGGCGGTTATATTGGATCTCTAAATTAACCCGAAATTCGTACTCAGCATACCAAAAACCCTCTTAAACGATACCCACCATAAAATTTTGTGATTTCGGCGCGGCGGCCATATTGGATTGCAAAATTATCATGTAAAACAGCTGGGTGTGGGGCTCCCGTTTCCGGAACGGGGCCGTCCTACCCATTAAACCTGGTGGTATTCCTCCTCCCTATAGCCGGGAATCCGGAAAGCCGGGAAAATCTTTGGAAATTCTTTTTTCAAAGAATTTCCAAAGATTATTCCCGTCGAGAACCGTTCGGCGTCTCTCCTCGGGGGAGCAAGATGGGAGGTTCCCCCGGAGCTCGCTAAGGACCTGAAAAAATAAAAACCCAATTCCTCATCGCAATGATTTTTTTCTTTGTAGGGTTTGTTGCAATAACATTCGGTAATTTTTTTTTACGAAGCGTGTTGCAGGTGAAGGACGTTGAATTCAATCCTTCAAATAAAATGTTAAATGTAAATTCTAGGTTCTTCTTTTATAAAAATAAGGTAGTAATTAAAGAATAAACACGTTTTGATAATCGGTATTTTTATCGGTATATTTTCTCTGTGCCAGTATTATATATAGATACATTCAGTATATTTTTAAGGAGCTAAGGTATTTTTGTAAAATTTAAATCGGTCACACTTAACGTCAATTTTAACGCCAAGAATGGGCATTCACGCGAGAATTATTACGTTGAAGCGGCCACACTACTCAAATGGTGACGTTAAGAATTAACGCCATAATTAGCGCAATATTTATCGCGATGATGGGCATTGACGTTTTCTTTAATGTGGCCCCGGCTTTAGACCATATAACACGGGACTAGCCTTTGCGAACCACCGCATACAAAAATATTCTGCCAGTTTTCATGCAAATGAAGGGGAAAACACAAAGACAAATAAAATTTCATTGCAATTAAAAATGTATTAATCGACAAACGCGTAATGGCTGTTGTGTGTTAATTGTTATTGTACAGTCAACTACAATGTAATGTACTAGTTTAATCATATAAAATGATGTACTGATGTACAGGCTTTTCATAAAGCCAAAAGACCAAATGGTCATGTGCAATGGCAGAAAACAATGCTTAAGTAAGGCGCATCCTAGGGGATAGCATGTCATTTAAGGGTTTTTGGACTTTTGGACTTTTGGGCTTTTGGACTTTTGGACTTTTGGATGGGACATTGGTACTTTGGGTCTTTGGGACTTTGGAACTTTGAGACTTTGGGACTTTTGAACTTTTGAACCTTTGGAACTTTTGGACTTTTGGACTTTTGGATGGGACCTTGGTACTTTGGGTATTTGGGACTTTGGAACTTTGGGACTTTGGGACTTTGGGACTTTTGGACTTTTGGACTTTTGGACTTTTGGATGGGACCTTGGTACTTTGGGTCTTTGGGACTTTTGGACTTTTGGACTTTTGGACTTTTGGACTTTTGGACTTTTGGACTTTTGTACTTTTGGACTTTTGGACTTTTGGACTTTTGGACTTTTGGACTTTTGGACTTTTGGACTTTTGGACTTTTGGACTTTTGGACTTTCGGACTTTCGGACTTTTGGACTTTTGGACTTTTGGACTTTTGGACTTTTGGACTTTTGGCCTTTGGGACTTTTGGACTTTTGGACTTTTGGACTTTTGGACTTTTGTACTTTTGGACTTTTGGACTTTTGGACTTTTGGACTTTTGTACTTTTGGACTTTTGGACTTTTGGACTTTTGGACTTTTGGACTTTTGGACTTTTGGACTTTTGGACTTTTGGACTTTTGGACTTTTGGACTTTTGTACTTTTGGACTTTTGGACTTTTGGACTTTTGGACTTTTGGACTTTTGGCCTTTGGGACTTTGGGACTTTTGGACTTTTAGATGGGACCTTGGTACTTTGGGTCTTTGGGACTTTGGGACTTTGGGACTTTGGGACCTTGAGACCTTGGGACTTTTGGACTTTTGGCCTTTTGGACTTTTGTACTTTTGTACTTTTGTACTTTTTGACTTAATTTAAGGTGAGGTGAAAATTAAGTTTATGAAGAAGTTTCACTTCTTACGTGTGTACACTAAGTACACGCAATTTTTTTTTATATAAAAATCACTTGGATACAAACATCGGTAGATATATGCTAAAAATTATCCTATTTTTATACTACATTCGACGTTTGCAACACCACAGGTGCTACAATGGCTCTGCTGACCCTGTAAAACCCTTCTAAGACCCCTTTTTATTAACGTGAGGGAAAATCCTCATGGATGCTATGCCGGACTCCTACCGGCTAAAAAACTTCATGTTACGCCCAACAACCTATGTTGGGAGTCCCGGGTAAGCCCTCGGAAGGACCCTCAGGCCCCCGGTCATGGAGGCCGAAGACACGTTGGTGGCGCCCAAGCCGCCGACTGCGGAACTCGGGTGGGAGAGTTCCCGCCCCGCCGTTTCTTTCACGAGCATCCCACTCGCAGTCCCACTTACTCTCGCTGTAGATCATGGCTCGCACCATTATCTCGAGCGAGAGAGTGTCCACTGCCAGACCCACTATGAAGACCTGGCGCTGTTGCGCCCACGCCGTGCACTCCACCAGCGTGTGGAGCGCTGTGTCATCGCTGCGGTCCTCGCAGTGCTGACACTCAGCCGTGGTTTCCCGGTGTCTCCGCCACAGATACCTACCGAAGCTACCGTGCCCGGTAAGTATCTGTGACAACCGGTAGGAGAGAGCACCGTGTCTCCTCTCCAGCCACTCGTTCATGACCGGTCTGACGGCCGCGATTGTGGCAAATCCCCCCTTTGGTTGCTCAAGTCGCACCTTCCATGTCTCCACGGTTTCCTGGTGGAGCAGGGACCGCTGGACCTCGATTTCCCGAGACGCAGGCTTTTGGCCCCGCTCCAGCGCCGCCTTGCGCCATCTAAACAGTGACGCAAGGGCTCTCGCTTCCAGGTCCCATGGAGGGGTACCGGCTAGGAGACATGCCGCCTCACCTGAGATCATGCGGTATCCCCTTATAACCCTGACGGCCATCGCCGTTTGTGAAATTCTAAGACCCCTTTTGAAAATACCTCGTACTGGAGGCGTTTAGGAAAACTGAAGCAGGGAGTTTATTCCACGGCCGTGGGCATCATATCAAACAATTCCTCAGAGCACAAACCATTGTACGGGCGCTGGAAGACGCGGACGCGAAGTCTGGTCTGTGGCGAAGGAGCTACACACCGCCCGTAGGTTACTAGATATAGGATCGTAGACAAGTCTCATGGTTCGCCTTTGTACTGTATTCAAATGAACAAAGCTGATTTTTTTATTTATTTTTTTATTCTGGTGCCCAGCCCAAAGGTGACAGCAGCTCCTGCTCCAAGTGTGGCCGCACTTGCGACATATAAGGCCCTTCGTACACTAGGCTACGCAAATCTTCGATACCTAACGATTTTGGTCTCTACGCTACGTCCTAGGTAGGCGGTTCGAAGCGAACGCGATTCTGAAGCGGTGACACGCGAATTCACGGCGACGCGGTGCGACGCGGCGGCTATGTCCTACGTGCACGCGAATCGAAGGCGACGTAGCCGGTCAGTTGGCACTTTGCCTCAGCCTAATGCAACTGACATAGATCAAAAAAATGTATGCAGTTCTAGGTTCTTGATTTTCTGAGGCTGGTTTCCGCAAATCAACGTCATTTCTGCGCCTATTTTGCGTAGGGGTTTTGGTATGGCTATTGCCATCCCAGTTCCTCCAGTAAGTCTAGCAGATTCTTCACGTTGCCGGAGACTTCCTGGAGCGACCTTGGTGTACCGAAGTGTCTAGCCCTGTATCCTTACCAGTTCCGGGCATTCCATAAGACTGGCAGTTCGTCCGTCTGCAAAGGGGACTGTCTGTGACACCTAAATTAAAGACATGTTTGTTAAGTAGACTGTGACCGTAGCTTTGTTAATTTTGTTTTCGAGATGATTACTCCAGTTCAATTTGCAGTCAAGAAGTAGGTACCCCAAGATACTTGAACTCTTTGGAGAATTATAATTCGGTGCCATAGAGACGAGTTTGGATCTTGGATGGATGGATGATTTGTCATGGACGAACGGAAACAAATATTATTGGAAAATTCATTTCTTAAATCTTACTAATATTATAAATGCGAATGTTTGTGAGTGTGGATGTTTGTTACTCTTTCACGCTCAAACGGCTGAACGGATCTGGCTGAAATTTGGTACAGGGATACATTTTAGTCTGGAATAACACATAGGCTACTTTTTATCCCGGGAATAAATTCCCACGGGAAGTGAAAATTTACGCGGGCGAAGCTGCGGGCATCAGCTAGTATCAAATACTCAAGAAGTATGCACGGCAAAGAAGTGGGACTAATATTGTATACTTAGAAAGGCATAATCGACGATAATAAATTTACTTCTTTTATCCCATAATATAGGACGTTCTTGGATTGCATTGATTAAAATTTATATTTCCAACATTATAAAAAACACGGCGGCACCGCATCCAGTTCGCGCGCAAATATCAAACCAACTGATCGCGTTCGCTTCATTTCGCGCCGCCCCGCACCGCACCGCACTTGCGTTTGGCCACGAAGGACACTTCAATAGGTTTCAACTGTTTGTTGGTATCGCGCCGCGCCGCGCCGCTTCTCGTTCGCTTACGTAGGACGTCGCCTAAGCGACTACCGCAATATAAATTCAAAGAGGTTCGTACACAGACATGCGTCGCCGACATTTTGTTCATTCGTCGCGGACGCCACGCCAGTCGCGCGCTACCTGCCGGTCGAGATCGTCGCTACTAATGTCGCTGCGATTTCCAAGATGGCAGAGCAATTGTTGAACATTCAATTTGAATTTAGTAGATATCTGTTTGTTGTAATTCTTTTGCAGCTACAAACAGTCTACACTTTAATTTTTTTCTATATGTGGATGAACCCAGTAATTCCATTTTTTCTATATGTGGATGAACCCAGTAATTCCTATTACGACAATTTCTTCGCTTTTGGTAAAGATAGTAAGCCAAAATCATAGTTTCATCGTCACTTGTGTCAGACATTTTGTAAATTAAATTAGTCTGAGACGTGTTGTCGCTTTGTCTACACGCTTTGTCTAGTGGCAGAATAGACAAAATCGCGTCTTGAGATATCTCGGTTCGTGCGCTACCAAATATTCGCGACATAAGTTGACAACATTAGTATCGAAGATTTGCGTAGCCTTGTGTACGAAGGGCCTAAGTAGAAGAGCAATGAATGCGCCGCAGTGAAGTACCGTCCCTAATTATTTTTATGTAGGTAGGTACTCAGGTCACAAACACTTACGAACGTCAATATATACTCTGTCAATACTGTTGATTCTACATTAACCTACTGCCAGATTCATACGTGTGAGGAAGAAGCTGTCAATAAAACTCAAATTTGTTAAGAGGGTTAGGCGTAAGGCGTCTTCTTAGACATTGTCGTCCACAGAATTGTTTTAAGAAATATTCATGTTAATTTATTAAAAGAATCTTTATTATCTACTAGCGAAGTTCCATAGTAGGTAGGTATCCATGTGAACAAAATATTTCACAAGTTACAATTCGCCATTGGGTAGCAACGAATAAAAATGTCTTCAGCACTACTTTGCTAGAACTTCTTTGTATTGGAAGCATTCCTGACTCTGCCCAATGTGGTATTAAATATCTGTAAATTAAGCAAGTAAAATACATTTATTGTTAAAAATTACAGAGAAACATAATTATTACATAATTTACATATCTATATTTACATTATTACCATCTAAACTAAACCTAAATAAGGCCCCCGTGGCATTGTGCCCAAAAGACTAGCAGCATTCAATTAATTCAATTAAAAACAACGATTTTTATAGCTAAAAATATAGAATACTACGTGCCCCCCGCGGCCTCGTCCGCGTAGAAGTCGTTTTGCGCAGTCCGTTGAAAAGTAGCCTATAGCCTTCCCTTGGACTCAATCTATCTCTATACCAAATTTCATTAAAATCGGTTTAGCAGTTTAGGCGTGAAAACGTAATAGACAGACAGTGTTACTTTCCCTTTTATAATATTATTAGGGACTAGCTGACCCTCGCAACTTCATTTACGTCACCTAAGGTGTGCGAAAAGGAGAGGTAGGTACTTCTTCATCAGACTCATCAAGCGGCGTGTGAAACAGCCCTGCGCGGACTGAATTGTTAAGAATAGACTTAATTTTTAAGCTCTTTTATGATTAAGCAAACACGCCCGTTTAGATTTACCCTGACATTCAAAGGAACCCTTGAATTCTAGGTTTAGCGAAAGTTGAGATGCCTCTAATTTCTGAACTACAAAACCCTCAAAATTGAAACTTGTGTGGAATAATGCTTAGAGTACCTTCAGACACCAAAAAAATATTTAAATTCGGACTACGCGGTGAGAAATTATCTCTAAAACGCGCAAAATATCGGGAACAAAAGTATCCTAGAACCTTCCTCGGATCATAATCTCAGATTGTGCCAAGTATCATTCAAATCGATTAAGTAGATTCGGCGTGATACTTATTCGGAATACAGACAGACAGACATGAAAAGTTTAAATTACATTTTAGGCTTCAGTATCGATTAGAGAACGCCCTACAATTAAAATTTTCAAAGTATCTTCCATGTACAGACTCTCGACCCTCTACAATTTTATTATAAGTAGATATAGATAGATAGATGACACATTTTACACTACAATATAGGTCAGAATTTTGACAAGACTGAGAAAACTCCGTGACCATCCAAGACCAAAGAATTTTGCTAACGTTCAGGATTTGATTCCAGGGTTGGAAAAAATCTTAGTGTGGGGCCTACTCAGGTTATGTTTCAACCCCTGAACTGATTCTGACGAAATTTTATACAGGGATAGATTTAGAGTTTAGAGGACAGAAATTTTTACGCTTTTTCACTTGTTACTCTTTCACGCCCTAACATTTGAACGGATCGGCTTGAAATTTGTTACTGGATTATGAAAACTTGATTCGATCAAAATTGTTGACGAAAAACGAGAAATATGGCAAAAATCTTACAAGTACCTAATGCACTGCTTTCTCTAAATGTATTAGTTTATTCCTCTTAAAAACTCGTCATAAAATAGATATTTGGTCTTCAGAACAATATCATACGTAATTTTTTTCTTAAAACCCCTTTAGGTAATAGAATCAAATAAAATCCGGCGATAGCGTACGGTGCAATCCCTTGATTCGCCTCAAGATATAAATATTATGTCAATAATAAAGGTACCTCTTCTTCCGAGTTCCCAGTGACCAGAGATGCGTTCGTATTGTTTGGAGGTTGGTATACGGCACCCGCCGCTGAATTCTCGGCGTTACGCGGCTCTGCAATGCATTATTATTTATTTATTATATACTTTATTGTACGCCAAGATAGTATTACAATTTACAAACTTGATATAAAATAATACAATGGGCAGCCTTATCGCTAAAAGCAATTTCTGCCAGCCAACCTTTGTATTCAATAGGCCAAAACCTCTATTGGTAGATACATTACTTTTTTAGGATTCTGTTCTGTACCGAAATGGTAAAAACGAAACCCTATCACTGAGACTGATTTATTTATTTAATTAGTAAAAACGAGGTAAATAAATAAATGGTCATGAACCATCCACGAGCTGCCACGAGGCTGTATCTCATAAACCGTGATAGCTAGACTGCTGACATTTTCACAAAATGATGTAAGTAGGTGCCTATTTCTATTGCCGCTATAACAACAAATAGTACCTACCACGAGATCTTGATTGACAGACAGAAGGGCGGACGATTGCACGGAACCTTCGGTAGACGTGTCCGATTTGCACTTGGCCGGTTTATTTTACATTTTTTTCAAATCGGTTCAGTATCTCGGAGCCTATTCATAAGTAAGTATGTGCATAAGTATACATACATACACGCCTTCATCCCCGAAGGGGCAGGCAGAAGCATATTATATGCCCACATTCCACCTTTTTTAAAAATTTGTCCCACGTAATAGACAATACATAAGTAAGGTTAAAATAATCTCACCTCGAAGCTTTGCTGTGTCCGTTTTCACTTTCTCCGACTGTAAAATAATACATTTTAATTAAGGTATTTCAGGCTTCATTTTCGTGTGGAACCCGAGAAGGATGTTTTGCTAAACTCAAACCGACTAAAAACACGGTGCCCTTCCATCTGCCTACGGACCGGGACCGGGATTCCCGGGTTGGACCTCCGACACAGACTTTGGATTGGGAATAGGTGTGAATATTGCTACAATACATATAAAAGTTTTAGAACTAAGATATACAGTCTATTATTTATACCTAGGTCGATTAAGACCTTTTCATGGTCCTTCAAGCCGGATAGGGATAGACCTCTTTTCATGGTCCTTCGAGCCGGATAGGGATAGACCTCTTTTCATGGTCCTTCGAGCCGGATAGGGATAGACATCTATACTACTCGAACAAGCGAAGTATCGTCAATTGTGACGAAAAATGTCTATGATCGACCGTTTTTTTTTGGTCCTGAACTAAATTTACGAAAACGGATACATGAGCGCGGCTTTTTTTTTCGTGGTGGAAAATCCTCATAGATGCTATACGACTCCTACCGACTAAAAAACCACAAGTATCCTACCTAACAGACTACGATTAGGAGCCTCGGTAGGCCCTCGGAAGGATACCCCAGGACTCCAACAGACCTACGGCTACCACTGCGGATTCACCTAGGGGGGTTAGGTACATGAGCGCATCCTTGCGGAAGGTACAAAGGCGATTCCGGTACCTGAGAGGTAAGGTGCAGGCTTTAAGGGCCATTCCACGCGTTGGTCTATTTCTAGAACGTTGGTCGAGAAGTATTTCATATTATAAAGAGGAACGATTTGATTTGTTTGTTAGTTTGTTTGTTCGTTTGTATTGAATAGGCTCCGAAAGTCCTGAACAATTTTGAAAAATTCTTTCATTGATGGAAAGCTACACTATCCCCGGGTAACATAGGCTATATTTTGTCCCCGTATTCCCACGGGAACTGACTCTAATCGGGTGAAACCTCACGACATCCACTAGTATTGTATAATATACTTACTATGTCGACTCCACTCGGCTTGTAATATTTAGAATTCATGTCCTTGTCGCTTGCAGCGCCACCCATTATCTGCGAGGCTGCAATATTGCGTAAAAAACATTGAAAAATAAGTAAGAAGCTAATATGTTTAACGGGAATCTACTTTTTCACAACACCATCTAAATAATTCTAGTAACACCTATTACTGTGGGATCGAAACTGATTTTTTAAGATAAATCAATAAATAAATAAATTATTCACCCATCCCAAAGTAAGCTAGGAATTACCTGCTTGTGTTATGGGTATCAGACCACGGATACATATACATATACTTTTAAATACATACTTATAATAATACATAGAAACACCCAGACTCTTGAGACAAACATTTATGGATCACACAAATTATTGTCTCCGGTGGGAATCGAACCCACGACCTCGTGATCCGCAGTCGCACATTTCGACCTCTAAACCAACGAGGCAGTCTGATAAGATCCGATACGGGCTTTCTTCCGCGCCCAGATTGTGGAATTATCTCCCTGCCTCAGTTTTTCAAACACCTAAAATTTAATAGGAGGTTCTTCAAAAGGGGTCTGAGAAGGTTTGTACAGGGTCTGCAGCGCGAGAGTGGCGACGGGGTTCCGTGTTGCAAAACGGTTAAGAGTACAAAATGTCGCCACCCCAATACATCCTGAGGGTGTCGTAAGAGGCGACTAAGGGAACACTTTCGCAAAAAGATCCATTGCGTAGAGAAGGAAAACTCGAAATGAAACTCGGTTGTCAGTAAAATGACAATCGTTAAGCCAAGTTAAAGGCCTTATGGGCGGTTTGAAAAATTTCCACTGCGGGTCGCGGCGACCTGCGCCTGTCCATTTCAACACGGCAATAGACTCACCACCTATTACGTGGGGCATAAAACTACAATGTGAAATGTGGACGTACTATGCCTCTACCTACCCCTTTGGGGATAAAGGATGTGTAGAACTATAAGAATTATGTTATCTGTGGTACAACTAACACATCTGTTGCTTGACCCACACAGATTCTCTGTAGTTGACCCGCTTGGGCACGCGGCGCCGCTTGCCTCGAGTGCGCCGAGACGCGGGGGTTCGCGATTCGTTCGACAGTCGCCTGGCCACGCGGTGGTACAGACAACGAGATGATACGTTGGATATCTAGAATTATAAACCACATTACAATGTCCATAGAAGCGCTCGTGGCCCCTGACTAAAGGTGCGGTTCCACGGAGACGGAGCGGAGAGGAGCTGTGCCGCGATTCACCAATCACGGTGCGGAGTGGAGAAGAGATGTGGATTTTAAGTCATGTGATTGGTGAATCGCGGCACAACTCGTCTCAGCTCCTCTTCGCTCCGCCTCGGTGGAACTGCACCTTCAGTGTTCTGTAAACGATCACAGTAGTAAGCAACATTTACTGTGGCCGGTCACTGACGGGTGATCACTTTGTGACATTTATTTGCGAGCGTTTCTGTACTTCGGATGGCACGTTAAGCCGTTGGTTCCGGTTTGCCAGTAAAATGGCAGTCGTTAAGTCAAGTTGAAAGCTTTTATGTGCGTCTCGAAAATTTTCGAAAGCCGGCAGTCACAACCTGCGCCTGTCCATATCAATACGGCAATACGGTTCACCACCTGTTACTTGGGACCTCTTGGGTCCTCTTGGGACATAGTCTAAAAGGTGAAATGTGGAGATATAATATGCCTCTGCCTACCCCTTCGGGGATATGTATGAATGTACAATGTCCATTGTCAAGCTTCTCTGTGAAAAGAAAATTGCAAAGGATTTTCCTTTGCGCCTATAATAGGTACGGTTGGCAAAGATATACCTAAGTATAGAGCAATTCGACTTTACTTGACCTATGCCTTTGAATGGAATGAGAGGCGCCATATGGAGACTTTCCCCTCTTTCAAGTAGGGAGGGAAGTGGGTTTAAGCGAGGTTGTGTTTCCTCCGAGTAAGGTCACACAATTTCGTGAAATATATGCTTCAAATGGTGTGTGTCTGAAATATGAGTGTACCTATTGTTTTGAAGTTCCATAGTGACATAGCCGATAGCTTTTGTAGTTGTGAAACTATCTGAGAAGTAGACAAATTAAGAATGAAGGAATGGCAATTCAGGAAAAGGACAACTTAGGAGGGGACAATTTAGGAAGTGGACAAGTTTGGAAGTGGTCAAGTTAGGAAAAGGACAAAGTCGACCGGAAGGGTGTATATGAATACGATTTCAGGACAGATATGTATAGAGTGAACATGCTATGTTTACTCCCCTCTGGTCGCGTTACCTAAGGTGCTGGGCGACGCGCGACGATTCCAGACATGACATGTGGGAGTGGCACCCTATTACTCGGTGTCGCCATGGCTGTATAAAATCCCAATTCCCAAATTAAAATTCGGAGTTTTTGCGATATCGTAACCACCGGTGGCGATGTTATGGCCACGCCACCATACCTTAACACCTCGGCTTTAGATTTTTTGCATAGAAAAGCCAGTTACTAAAGCACCAACCAGTTCACATTGAAGATCATCAAGTTCGTCTTCCATAATGTCCATCTCGTCGCAGTCTTTAGAAGGTATGATTAGGAGCTTGGTCTCCGGACAGCTGGCAGTCACTAGCAGCTGCGAGGACTTCGGGAATATCAGGCGATGTGCTGTTCTGAACAACATTATTATATCTTATTGATTGCCTCTGTGGCTCAGTCGATATTGTAACCGCCTGCCGCGCTGGAGGTCCTGGGTTCGATTCCTGGATCGGTCCAATTATTTGTGTGATCCACAAATGTGTGTTTCGGAGTTTGGGTGTTTTCTATGTATAGTAATGTATGTATTTACAAATATATAAGTAGGTAGGTCTATCAGTCGTCTAGATCCCATAGCACAAGCTTATGCATAAGCTTAATTTTGAGCTAAATGATGTGTGAAAATGTCTACAATTATTTTTTATTGACGCCAACTCTTTTTGAAGTAAAACTTCGTTAGGCGCGAATAAGGAGTAACTCTGATTTTTTTTCTGACGGAAGTACCTACCTAAGTGCGAGGCCGCATTTGCGTTTTTCCGCGGCGGTTTCTAACCTCAAAATGTCATCAAACTGTCAAAATCAATGAAATCAAGTCAATGTTTTGACATTTTGAGGTTAGAAACCGCCGCGATAACCGCAAGTGCGGCCTCGCCCTAACGCCTATTATTTGAATTTGAAAAAGCGGAAACGAAATTCGAATGAATGATATTAATTTAACATTTGATGCCGTCAATGGCAAAGAAGTTTTACTTCAATCGCGCGTAAAGATTACACGCACACACTTTTTTGCCAGGATCGTAGCAAGTGGAAAGTCATAATCTCTGCCTACCCCGTTGGGAGACAGGCGTGATGTTAACAAAGCGCTCGTGGCCCCGCAGACTCAGTGTTTTGTAAACGTCTTAGAAGATTTTTACAGGGTCGGCAGCGTGAGAGTCGCGCCTCTGGTGTTGCAAACGTTCATAGGCTGCAGTGACTGATTTAGTAATCTGTGCCACCGGTCCTTCTGGTGGGCCGTATACTTGTCTGCCACCTTAGTGGTATAAAAAAAACGATACTGCGATTAGCAACGTTTACTATGGCCGATTATGGATGGGTAGACCACCACGTGACCACTTTGTGACATTTATTTACGAGCGTTTCCGTGCTTTGGAAGGCACGCTGTGCAGTTGATCCCGGTTGTCAGTACAACGACTAATCGTTAAGCCAAGTTGAAGGCCTTATGTTACGGCCTGAAAATTTTCAATTATGGGTAGTCATAACCTGCGCCCGGTCAGCGCGTGTGTAACGCCTCTGGTGTTGCAAAGACAGACTACGGTTACCGACCTTCCAGGTGACCGTAAGCTTGTCTGCCACCGAAGATTATAAAAAAATATGTATAATAGAACTAGATCTACCTCGGTATATATGCTGGCGGTTGAAACACCTCCCTAGTAGCCATATCTTGGCAGATGCCATCAATCAACAGTATGTCCTCCATCAGCTCGTTCACTACAAACACCTGGAAGAGTAGAACTGGTAATACTAATGACTGGAAGAAGAATAAATACGTACCTCTATACTGTTTCACAGACCTGGAGGAATTTGTATGGTTATCTTTTTTTTTACGGTTTCAGAATGTCTCTCTGAGATTCGGAATATCTCCTGAGATACAGCTTTGTACGAAGCTGTATCTCAGGAACCGTGATAGCTCGAGAACTGAATTTTTTTACAGATTATGTATTTCTGTTGTCGCTATAACAACAAATAGGAACTGAAAGAAAGGCTCCCATTATATTAAATGTGATTTTTTGACATTTTTTAGTACGAAGCCGCGAGTCAACAAATTTCATGTAGGTAGGCTACGGTGAGCACTTTCGATCAGATTGGCCGTATGCTTGTCTGCGATCTTGGTACT
This sequence comes from Miltochrista miniata, assembly GCA_933228765.1. Taxonomy (NCBI): domain Eukaryota; kingdom Metazoa; phylum Arthropoda; class Insecta; order Lepidoptera; family Erebidae; genus Miltochrista; species Miltochrista miniata. Next base: position 15,527,193 of record OW121769.1, read on the forward strand.
CGTAGTTGAAGAAAACTTAACATCAACGATAGAAGCAGGTAAAGTTCCTCCGGTGTTCAAGATACTCAATATCGCTGGCAACTATCTATACATACCAGGGGTGTTGCGATTATTCGCATCCGCATCCGCAAATGCGGAACATCCGCATCGATTTGGACATCCGCATCCGCAAGTATCAATGCGGAGTTTCATGCGGATGCGGATGTCTCCCAAGTTGCTTGAAAGAAAGAAATTAACTGCGGTAGAATAGACTTTTCGTTCGGTAATATGTTCCGAGTCTTTTATTATCGTGTATCGTAATTACACATTAATTAATCATTACGTATTGTAAATAAGCTGTGAGCATTGTGTATTAAGGAAAGTTTTCGACATACTTCAAACTCCTGTTACACTGTTACACATATGTATCTACGTAACCTATGCGTGTAACAGAAATTCGACGTATGTCGCTTATAACTTGTGCCTCATAATTATATTTCAAAAATGTAACTATCTGTTGGAAGAACATTTTTTTTTTCAATTTTTTACTTACTAATCTAATAAACTCACAAACTTTACATCTTTATAGGTACTAGCTGACCCACGCAACTTTGTTTACCTAAAAAAGAGAAAGAGAAAGGCGTTATTCATCAGGATCAAAAGAGCGTTCGAAACTGTCATGTTTGCTTTACTATAAAACAGTGTGAAAGTTCCTCATATAGGGAAACCCACCAAATTGGTAGGTATATATGATTGAGACCAACATCCGCATCCGCGGATGTGAGCGTCCAAAAATCCGCATCCGCATCTGCATCCGCGGATGTGATAAAATTGACATCCGCAACATCCCTGATACATACAACAACATACAGTGTAAGACCTCAAAGTGGATGTCAGCGATGAGCGGAGCAACAGTGATAGCGGTGAGAGTTCTGCAGCAGAGTAAGAGTAGGTACATGAGAGTAAGGTGTTATGTGGATGCGGTTGATATCAAACCAATAACATTCGTTGGTCCACAAGTAACGATGACCGTTTATATTGTCAAATTGTGCAACCAACGAAAGTGATTGGTGGATTTCAAACGCATCTACTAACCCCTCGGTTCCGAACCTGGGGGTAATTACCCCCGCGGGGGTAAAACAGCTATTGTATGGGGGTAACAGAGGTGATGCCCAAAATAGATGAGTAAAAATATGATTGTAAGTATAAAACAAATACATCGCGATCTCTCGTGTTCGTAAAATCTCAGTGAAGTGTGGAGCGAGAAGGTGTACATTTTGGCGAAAAACAGCTTCAGAATACCCCATAATTGCTAACAGAACTCTGAACATGTTGGTACCGTTTGCTACCACTTTAAGATGCGAGAGTGGCTTCTCAACTCTGGTAACATTGAAAACAAATCCAGAATCCATCTGAACTAGGGAATGCGATCCCGACACGGGATCGCAAATTCAAAATCCCGCAGGATTAGAAATATCAATCCTGCGAGATCCCGGAATTTTCGGGATCTCATCTAGTTTGAAAAAAAATCCGATGACTGAAAACGATGAAAACTGCTTGTTCGTAATAGTCACAGCGCTGCACAGCCCCTCGTCGGGCACTTCACACGCTTGGGGCTAGAATTAGGAAGCAATATCGCAGAGCGAGGTGGTGATGCCGGTGTCTCTTGACATCGACTTCAACACTTTGGCCTAGAGCTGCGTTAGGGAGGCCCTTACTTATCACGGAGTGCCTCCCTACCTCCGTCGATTGTCTTATCTTTCCAAGAGGGCCATAACGTACGAGTACTGGCTGGGATCGATTCGGCGAGATTCAGCGGTGTTCCGCAGGGATCGGTCCTAAGACCGCTTCTGTGGACATAGGGTACGATTGGGCGCAGCGCGGCCCGATGCTTAGAGACAGACATACAGTTATTAAAACTTATAACACCCCTCGTTTTTCGTCGGGGGTTAAAAATAAAAGAAGTGTTAATTTTGAAATTAAAAAGCCCCCACCATCCTCAGCCCCCGATCATGGAGGCCGGTAGTCTTGGGCGAAGAAAAGTCTGCAGCGTCCTGTCCAAAGACTGCGGAACTCGGGTGGTAGAGTTCTCTCCCGCAGAAAGACGCAGCGGTGTCCCACTTACTCCCACTGGAGATCATGGGACCATGGTCTCTACAGGAGATGGTCTCCAGTGAGAGAATGTCCAAGTCCAGACCTGTTACGAGGACCTGGAGCTGTTGCGCCCATGCTGTGCACTATACCAATGTGTGGAGCGCTGTGTCCTCGCTGCGTTCCTCGCAGTGCTGGCACTCAGCCGTGGTTTCCCTGTGTCCCCCTGAGATCGTGCGATATCCTAATCAGCTTGACAGCCATAGCCTTCTGTAGGCTAAGTAGGCTAGTACAGCCGCATTGCGGGCCGTCAAGGTCTCCACTCATACGGGGCCCCGTATAGCGATAAAAGTAAAGCACTTCGCATTATCCCAAGGCAGTCTCCTGCAGGGAGTGTTGGGTCCTCTTATGTTGGGCAACAACCGCGAAAGTGCGGCTGTTGCCCCTCAGTTTTGGGACCAAACTTCGGAAGTGGTGTTTGAAGTCTCATCGGCCATCGAGTACGAACCCCAGATACTTCATCGAGGGCTCAGTACCGATGCTGACGCTCCCTACCTTTATGCTGGATCCCGCAGGTGGCCTCTTGCAAGGTCCGTGAAAGCACAGAGCTTCGGATTGGCAAAGGGCGACCTCAAGACCCAGCGGCCGTATTTGACCCACAACTTGAGCAACGCCTTCCGTGGCCTTTAGGGCTGCGTCTCGGTGCGTTGCTCCTCGCGCCGTAACGAGGGTGTCATCAGCGTAACACGTTTCGTCGACACTTCTAAGCAACGTGCCGCGCAGCACACAATCGTACCCGATGTTCCACAGAACCGGTCCTAGAACCGATCCCTGCGGAACACCGCTGAATCTCGCCGAATCGACCCTAGCCAGCTCAGGTAAGTTATGGCCCTCTCGGAAAGATAAGCCTCGACAATTCGAAGGAGGTAGGGAGGCACGCCGTGATAAATAAGGTCTTCCCTAACGCAGCTCCAGGCCAAAGTGTTGAAGGCGATGGCGATGTCAAGAGACACCGGCATCACCACCTCACTCTGCGATATTGCTTCCTCCGTCAGATCTCGAATGCGTATGATCGTGTCCAAGACGAAGCACCCCAGACGGAAACCAAACGGAAATTAAGATATTTTTCATTGCCTGAATTGCTTTCTTGATTTTTTTTTAATTGGGGGTAAAATCTGTTTCTCTAACATGCCATAGGGGTAACAGCTCTGAAAAGGTTAGGAACCAATGTACTAACCACATCTCGTGGAAAGACACGCTAAGGCGGCACTGCGCTCTAACACAAACAAACCACACTCCGCGTTTCTTATTGTTTATTCTATGTTGCTTACTCTCTTGTACTCTGGAGCCGCAATCGCCGTCGCTTAAATCCAGTTTGAGGCCTTAAAAGATCTTTTTCAACGAGCTTACCTTGAATGCTTTCAGACACGGTACGAAAGCATGCTCCAACCGCATGCTGAGTTTGTCCGAAGGCCAGCCGTGATACGCTGGCACGCTGGGTAGTAGCATCATGGATATTTTTATACCAATCTCTCGCCACATTGCAGATTCGAGCCTGGAGAATTTGAAGATTTAGGAGCTTCGCTAAGTGAAGACTAAGTATTATGACTGCGCGCGGAAATTTCCAGCATCGGAAACACGCTTCACTTGGCGAAGGTCCTTAGGCCAGATGGGTTTTTGTACATGGCGGAAAGCATTTCGCTTCGTTAACCTTCTGCGGGTATAGCTATAGGTATACCCCCCTCGGGGTTTAGGGGTCATGCGTTACTTCTCATGGAGCTAACGTTACACCCTGAGGGTACAGTAGTGGCTTCTTCAATCAGATCCCTAAGATTCAATATCTTAGGGATTAACGAAAAAGCCCACATTAGGAGGAAGGGCATAACGGTACGCCGTTCGGTGAGAAGCCCGCCTGGGGCAGTACCTCCGCCCTGCAGAAGACCGCGGTAATAGTAACCTGACTCCGGTTGGGTTATGTTCTCCGTCGGTTAGCAGGGATCCAGAGCTCATTGGGGTGACTCTGTGCCGGTGACGGTGAGACCAGAGGCTTAATCTGTCTCCATTGGCAGATAGAGGCGCGGAATATTGGTACGGCGGTCAGGGAGACCCGGTGAAACGGTTGACCGCTGACCGCCCGCAGGCTGTACGGAACCCGAACCTGGGGATTACATAATCTCCGCCCCAGGAGGCTGAACCAGCAGCCTGTGTAAAGTCCCTGGTGCTGTGGTCGTGCCGGAGGAGGATACCGGAGTGGACGCGGCCACTGCATCGGGGGGGGACCGGGGGCCCTTCCGTACGCCGTGCCAATCTACCGCACTACCTCTGTCTGCCTTTGGTTAGTTAGAGTCTCGCTTAGTCTCTTGCGCCACCGGCACACAGGCACCTCTTCACTTTTTTAACCCCCTTTTTTAAAAAAAACATGGCTAAAGGAAGAAAAAGAAGAAAAGTATACACAGCGGCTTCGTCGTCCACACTTTACATGGACCTTTGCAACATCAGAGGTATGCACAAGAACCTCAACGTAGTCCACCACCATCTGGAAACTGCGAAGCCGACCCTTTTTTTCCTGACGGAGACGCAGATTTCATGCCCGGGCGATACATCCTACTTAATGTACCCTGGCTATAAGCTTGAGTACAACTTCAAGCCGAAAGCCGGGGTATGTATGTACGTCCGTGATGATGTCTGCTGTCGCCGTCTTACAAGCCTTGAAGACAGGGACCTGTCTACGTTATGGGCGCGCGTGGATCACGGGGGCCACACTCGGATCTACGCGTGCGTGTACAGGTCTCACAGCGGTAACACGGACACAGTTCGCCTTTTTGACCACCTGCAACAATCGACTGACAAGGTGATTGAGCAGTATCCTTCTGCGGAGATTGTGATTCTGGGGGACTTCAACGGTCATCATGTTGACTGGTTGGGCTCCCGGATGACCAACTTTGCGGGGAACGCTGCACACGAATTTGCCCTGACCTATGGGTTCTCCCAACTGGTTAAATCCCATACGAGGATACCAGATAAGGAGAACGAGCATAGTGCATTGCTGGACCTCCTGCTGACAACGCGTCCGGATGGATACAACGTCTCAGTGGATGCTCCGCTCGGATCGTCGGACCACTGCATCATTCGGGCGCATGTGCCTCTCGCAAGGCCTGAACCACCTCGGCCCAAGGAGTGGCGACATGTGTGGCACTATAAGTCAGCAGACTGGGATGGACTGCGGGAGTTCTTCGCGTCGTACCCGTGGAGGCGGCTTTGTTTTGCCTCAGACGATCTGGATTCCTGCGCTGCAGCAGTCGCTGAGGGGATCTTGGAGGGCATGGAGTGCTATATTCCCAACCGCTGGATCCCTGTAGGAGCAAAAAAGCGACCGTGGTTCAATCGGCTCTGCAGAGAAGCTTTGATGCTGAAAGAATCTGCCTACAGAGCCTGGACCACGGCTCGTGCAAATTCAGATCCTAACATCTCTGAGGTGAAACGCAAACTAAATGCCGCCTCGAGGGCCAGCAAAAGAGCAATTGTCAGGGCTAAATTCGATTTCGTCGGCAGAATTGGTGAGCGGCTAGCAGGGTACCCTTCAGGAAGTCGTGAATTCTGGTCGCTTGCCAAAGCTGCCGAGGGAAACTTCTGTCAGTCAGGTTTACCACCTTTGCTTAAACCCGACGGTAGTCTGGCCCAGAGTGCCAGGGAGAAGGCCGACCTTTTGGGTTCTCTCTTTGCCTCTAACTCGACCATGAGCGACGGGGGTGCTGTGCCGCCGGACGTTCCGTGGTGTGGAACTTCCATGCCGGAAGTTAAATTTACGCAGCGGGACGTCCGACGGGAGCTTCATTCTCTGGACGTTCATAAGTCGAGTGGGCCAGACGGTATACCCGCGGTAGTACTTAAGCAGTGTGGTCCAGAGTTGTGTCCGGTACTTACACGTCTTTTCTCGCTTTCTTATTCCATGCGACAAGTCCCGGCGTCGTGGAAGATCGCGTATGTGCATCCTGTGCCCAAGAAGGGTGATAGGACCGACCCGGCCAATTACAGGCCTATAGCCGTCACCTCTCTATTGTCTAAGGTGATGGAGCGTGTAATTAATACACAGCTCCTGAGGTACCTTGAGGAAAACGACCTGCTCAGTGACCGGCAGTACGGTTTCCGTCACGGTCGCTCGACGGGCGATCTTCTCGTGTGCCTCACACACCGATGGGCGACGGCTATCGAGAGTAAGGGCGAGGCTCTAGCAGTGAGCCTCGACATTTCTAAAGCCTTTGACCGGGTCTGGCACCGTGGTCTTCTTAAAAAATTGCCCTCCTACGGACTGACCGAGAGATTTTGCGGATGGGTGTCCAGCTTTTTGGCCGATAGAAGCATCCGGGCTGTTGTCGACGGCAGCTGTTCTGACTGCATGGCCATAAACGCTGGAGTACCGCAAGGCTCAGTGTTGTCCCCTACCCTGTTTCTGCTGCATATCAATGACATGTTGTCTATTGACGGCATTCATTGTTATGCAGACGACAGTACAGGGGACACTTGTTACACAGGCCGTCCCGGTATCTCTCGGGACGCAGTGGAGGAAAGTCGTGAACAGCTTGTGTCTGAAATCGAGGCTACTCTTACTAGAGTGTCCGATTGGGGTAGACAAAACCTTGTCCAGTTCAATCCCTCCAAGACACAGGCGTGTTTCTTCACCGCTAAGAAAGCCCTAATTACTGTAGCGCCACGATTCCAGGGCACATCTCTTTCCATCTCTAAAAGTATAGGGATCCTTGGTGTTGACATCTCCAGTGACGTTCAGTTCCGCAGTCATTTGGAGGACAAGGCCAGGCTGGCGTCCAAGAAGCTCGGTGTGCTCAACAGGGCGCGGCGGTACTTTACTGCGGCGCAAACACTGCTTCTCTATAAGTCGCAAGTGCGGCCACACATGGAGTACTGCTGTCACCTCTGGGCGGGGGCACCTGAATATCAGCTTCGCCCGTTTGACTCGGTGCAGAGGCGAGCTGTGAGAGTTGTCAACGATCCTATACTGACAGGTGGTGTGGAACCTCTTCGCGACAGGAGAGACTATGCCTCCTTATGCGTGTTCTACCGCCTGTACAATGGTATGTGCTCCGAGGAATTGTTTGACATGATGCCCACGGCTACCTTCTATCATCGCACCGCTCGCCATAGACAGGGATTTCATCCGCACACCCTACGTCCGGAGCGTTTGAGCACGGTTAGATCCGGTAGGGGTTTTCTTCCGCGCACGCTTAGGTTGTGGAATGATCTTCCTGCCTCGGTTTTCCCAAACGCCTACAGTATGGGGTTCTTCAAAAGGGGTCTAAGAAGGTTTTTACAGGGTCGGCAGCGCGAGTGTGGCGCCTCTGGTGTTGCAAACGTTCATAGGCTGCGGTGACCACCGGTTCTTCTGGTGGGCCGTGTGCTTGTCTGCCACCTTAGTGGTATAAAAAAAAAAAAAAAAAAAAAAAAAAAAAAAAAAAAAAAAAAAAAAAAAAAGGTTCCGAACCATAGGGAGAGCCTCAACGATTTCTTTAGATTGTTTCGGCACGGCTCAGGAGCTCAATTGGAAGAGCATTACCCTGGTTAGGCAAAGTCCCGTGCGAACCCAAGCTGTCTTCTTTCACTTGATAAGAATTTATTTGAAACATGTTTTGCCTTTCTTGAACCCACGGGATAGGCCAGAGGTTAATTCACTTTACATAATTATACATTATACATATAATAAAATAGAAAACACCCAACTCCGAAACAAACATATGCGTGTCGCACAGATATTAAAATTTGGTCCAAATGTTACACTCGAGGCTTTAGCGTGTATTGTTATTAGTGACCGACCGAAGTTTCGGTTTCGGCCAGTTTCGGCCAAAAAATCGAGTTTCGGCCGCAGTTTCGGTTTCGGCCAAAATAGGCCGAAACTTTCGGCCGGGCCGAAACTCACGTGTTCGTGAATTTAGAGTGCCTGGCTCTGCTTGTGACGTAGTTGGGGTCAGCCCAACCAGTTAATATGTTTCTAACCTAAGATTTAGAGATTTACAAACGACTTCCAATCAAGGAATTCTACAAAGTCTTTAGTACTTTGTAGTCGGTTCCGTACAAAAAGGGTAAAAACATGGCCCCATTACTAAGACTTCGTTAGTCGTCTGCCTGTTTGTCAGCAGGCTGTAACTCATGCACTGTGCCTGTGATAGTTAGACAGTTAAAAATTTCATAGATTATATATTTCTGTTGCTGCTATAACAGCAAATAATAAAAACAAAGATAATAACAATATTACAGGGGGCCTCCCATACAATCATTAGCGATACATGGAGAGACCGCACTGCGAAGAACGCAGCTAGAATACAGGACTCAACTCATTGGTAGAGTGCTCAGCGTGGGAGCATCCGCGTCTGATCCTCGTGACAAGTCTAGAGGTGGACATTCACACGCAGTGCCAACCAAAATCTCCAGCAGGAGTAATTGGGACGCCGCCGCTTGGTTCTACGAGCAGGTCATGTTCGTGAGTGAGGTGGCAGGGTGGAAGCGGGAGAGAACTCCCGAGTTCCACAGTCTGGGGTGAAGGTGCCGCAGGGTTGTTTTTATCCAAAACTATAGGTCTCCATGACCTGGGCCAGAAGACGATGGAAAAGCTGCTGGCCGTCCTTACAGAAGTAGGCCCAAGACGGTGGCATGACATAAGAGGTTCATGCACACCTCATGCCCCAAGTATCAGGATAACACCGGAACCAACCCTAAAGACGTGGGATAGAAAGAAAAGATGCGGGACGGCAGTGGTAGCCAAAGTCTGTCGGGAATTCTGAAACTTCCTTCCAAGGAATTACTCGGGACACCCTCCGTAGCTAGTAAGCATCGGTGACAACCGATAGAAGAGAGCGCCGTGGCTCGTCTCCAACTACTCGTCCATGATTGTGTCGATTCCCCCTCTTGGTTGCTCAAGTCGCACCTTCCAGGTCTCCTTGGTTTCCTGGTGGAGCTCGGACCACCGAGCCTTGATTTCTCGAGACGCAGGGCTATGGCCCCACTCCAGCGAGGGCTCGGTGCCGATGCTGACGCTCGCTACCTTTAAGTTGGATCCCTCAGGTGGCACTTTTCGAGGTCCGTAAAAGCATAGATCCCCGGATTTGTAAAGGGCACACCGTATCCGACCAATGACTTGAGCAACCCCTGCAGTGACCTTTAGGGCTGTGTATCGGTGCGTTGCTCCTAGCGCTGTTACGAGGTTGTCATCGGGCGTAACACGTTACGCTGGCGCTGACACCTCGTAGTAATGGACCCTGCTGCACTCAATCGTTTTACAGAAGCGGTCCTGAGACCGATCCCTGTGGAACACCGAACGATACATCTCGCCGACCCGAACCTAGTCAGCTCGGGTAAGTTATAGCCCTCTCGGAAAGATATGCCCAGACAGTTCGACGGAACGCAGCTACAGGGCAAAGTGTTGCAGGCGTTGGCGATTTCAAGAGACACTGCCACCACCACCTCACCCTGTTCTTTTGCTGCCATAACAAAAAATACTTACTAAAATCGGAAGCGCTCGTGGCCTCGCGGACGATCACTGCAGTAAGCAACTTTCACTATGGCCAGTCCTTGGATGTGTGACCATCCATGTGGTCACTTTGTGACATTTATTTGAGCGTTTCCGTGCTTTGGTAGGCATGTTAAGCCGTTGGTCCCGGTTGCCGGTAACATGACAGTCGTTAAGCGAAGTTAAAGGCCATTTAGTCGGCTTGAAAAATTTAAACAGTATGCAGTCACAACCTGCGCCTATCCATCTCTACACGGAAATACGGCTCACCACATATTACGTGGGACAAATTCTAAAAAAAGGTGATACGTGGGCATATAATATGTTTCTGGCTACTCCTTCGGGATAAAAACATGACCAATGTATGTGTGTATGTAAATCTGAAAAAAATCCAAACACAATTAACGTAATTTCTGTAACGCAACCCTCTGTGCACGAATCCGATTCGCACTTGGCTGTTTTTTTTTTTCAATATGAACACGTGAGTTTCGGTTTCGGTTTCGGTTTCGGCCGAAACTGACCCTGAGGCCGAAAGTTCGGTTTCGGTTTCGGTTTCGGCTGAAAAACCAGTTTCGGTCGGACACTAATTGTTATAGAGTTTGTTTGTTTGTTTGTTTGAACGCCAGAATCTCAGTTGCTACTGGCTGGATTTCAAAAATTATTTTACAGTTTGATAGTCCATTTATTTAGAAAGACTATAGGCACTGTATACTGTAGTTGGACTCGGCCGGATTTTAGAAATAAATGCCTACAGCCGCGCGGTACGTAAGCATGCGATAGGGCTGCCCACCTACAGCATTTTAATAATATGTGCCTACTTTAACGTTCTATTTTGGTATTGCGATTGTAAGTATGTACATACATACATTCATATAGTCACGCCTTTATCCCTGAAGGTGTAGGCAGAGGCATAGTATACGCCCACATTTTACCTTATAGTTTTACGTAGGTACGCGTACCTAATAGATAGTGAGCCTAATGCAGTTGATTTTTTTCAATCCGCCCACAAGGCCTTCAATTTGTATTAAGGATTGTTGTTTTACTGACAACCGGCTTTCATTTCGAGTAAATATGTAGGTACCTTTTTTATTATAACAAAAAAATACTTTTAGAGTAATAATATAATATCCCCGCAACGGCTGGCGGCGGCGTGGCGGCGTAGCGCCCGTTATCTACTCACGATTGAGTGAGACGGGTGTAGAAATTTGAAAACGAGTAAGCGGCGTAGACAATAATAATCGGCTCATCACATGTTTCGTCAGTGATAGAATCACGGAATTCTAGTCTTTATAATCATTGCGTTAAATTTTTGATTTACAAAATAAAACTATTTTTCGATTTGAAAGTACTAGTCAGTCTCTAGTACACTAGTACTTTTCGTACATTGTCAAGTTGTGTTAAACTTTGGAAGTTCATATTTGTCTCTATGCGTGTAATAAAAATCAAAGGTAACAAAAATGCTGTCAATTTTTTTTTTAATAAATAAATAAATATTCACGGACATTTCACACAACGCTATCTGATCCCAAAGTAAGCTAGGAATAACCTGCTTGTGTTATGGGTATCAGACCACGGATATTAATACTAATATACTTTTTAAATACATACATATTATACATAGAAACAACCAGACTCTTGAGACAAACATTTATGGATCACACAAATATTTGTCTCGGGTGGGAATCGAACCCACGACCTCCAGTATCCATACGGACCGCGCCACAGAGGCAGTCATACGGTGCTAAGTGTACTGTAACATCGCTCATCCACAAAGAAATGAATACTCTTGAAACATACCTAAATTATTGCTCTCAATTAAATAACTACGAACTGACAACGGAACTAAATGTACTACCTACGCGTACTAGAGTTCTGAACTAGTTTTTTTTTGGATATTGTACTGGTATACCGTCATAATACCAGAAATCATAATGCCTTTACTTAAAATGCCTGAGCCCAAAATACCCGAAATCGAAATATCAATATTCAAAAGGCAAATATTTATAATATAAATAATTTAAAATGCCTTACGGTCGAATAACCGAAACTCAAAAAATAAATTTATCAAATACCTTATCCTAAAATGTTCAAACACAAAATACCTTTTTTAACATGATTTAAATCCTACATGGATGCTATATATATCTGTGAATAGTTAACACCCCGACTCAGTATCCCGACTCGGATAGGTTAGGTTAGAAGACTAAGGCGGGAGCGAAGCGAAGCGGAGCTCCCGCCTTAGCCTTCGTGGTTATTTTTTTTGATTTTTCGTTAGCCCACTGTAGTACTTTTGTAACTCTGAATCAAAGTGTTTTAACATGAGGTAAATCCTACATGGATACTATGACGGACAGGAGTATAGTATCCTTCGTTGGATAGGTACGTGTGGTTTTTAGTCGGTAGGAACCGACTAAAAACCACACGTACCTATCCAATATAACAGCCTACAGTTGGGAGCCCCGGGTAAGCCCTCAGAAAGATATCCAAGGACCAACAGACCTACGGCTATAACTGCGAGGTTATAGCGATAAACTGGGTAGGTTATGGTTTATTTTTTTATATTCACATTGTATTCTATTTTCGGTATTTTAAATTAAGGATATTTGAAAATTTGCATTTTGAATTTTGGTATAATAATTATTTGTATTCTAAGTTTAGACATTTTAGGGTAAGGTGAACTGAAATAAGGTATTTTGAATGTTAAGGTATTTCGAATTCGGGTATTTTGGTCTAATGCATTTTAAGTAAAGGCATTTTGATTTCTGGTATTTTAATATATAACCATTGTACTATATTGGATCGCACCGTTCACTGACTGAGCAAGCACAAGTCTAGTTTTAAACACAAACATACCTACTTCATGTAACTACCTAGTTCACTCGTGTCAATCACTTTGTTTAACTTTAGTCAACTAGTAGTATAGTACCACTTAGTACTTAAGTAAAATCAATTTATAGTCTTACCTTTCGGAGTTTCCAGGTCATCTAAAAAACGTTATCTCTGTGTGCGTTATTGACGAATTCATGCAACCCAAAACAAGCACAATAGACTCTAGTTGTCATATTAAATATTTTTAGTAAATAAAACACGCGCGGTTACTATTTAAAAAACGACACACCGTCTATTCGTCTACTCGGCACAATCGCGACTGCGGACGCTGCTAGCGTGCTGAGAGGCCTGCCGAAAACGAGAATCGTAGGTATAGCTTGCGCTTCGTCCGTTTGTAGGGAGCTACAATACTGGTTAAACAACATATATTTATACTGTGCTATAGGCTAAGTAGTGGAATATTGGGCATTCTGTCCCACTTTAAGTTCGCATCGTCGCTATCGCTCCTTGCTCACGTGGGACAGATCGCCCAATATTCCACATTTTAAAAATGTAACCTAACCAAACATTTTTATAAAAAATAATTTATAAAATAAAACTTGCTGAAGCAAATCACCATCTCAACCTATCGCTGTCCACTGCTGAACATAGACCTCTTTAAATGATTTCCAGCCAGACCGGTTCATTGCCACCTGCATCCAATGAGACCCAGCAATTTTCACCAGGTCGTTGGTCCAGCTGGTAGGTGACCGTCCCACACCGCGTCTGCCGGTGCGCGGCTTGAGTGGACAAGGATCTTTTTGCCCCATCGACCGTCCGATCTTCGCGCTATGTGGCTGGCCCATTGCCACTTCAGCTAACTAATCCTGCGAGCTATGTTAGCAACATTAGTTCTTCTACGGATGTCCTCATTCCTGATTCGATCACGTAGAGAAATGCTAAGCATAGCCCTCTCCATAGTTCGCTGCGCGACTTTGAGCCGTCTGAAAAGACCTTTTGTGATGCACCACATCTCAGAACCATAAGTCATCAACGGGTAATACACATTGGTTGTACACCTTTGTTTTAAGACACTGAGGCTGAAGCAAATAGGTATCTTTTATGTTTCAACATACGTCAAACGTAAACACATCACTCATATCAAATTTCTCAGTTTTAGTTAATTTAATTGTTGAATATTATATTACTTTCCGTTTCCGCTTAAACATTTCAACAACAAGATTTTTGTGAAATCATCCATTCATCATATTTTATGTCTAATTAATTTTATGTGATCGAATTCTTTTCCTGTTTAAATTGGATATAATGTTATCGGACTCTTTTCCTGTTTGAATTGCATATAATGTTACATTCATAATAAATAATTTTCAACATACCTAGTATAAAAAATGCAACTGCTGATATTTCAAATAACAGCTTTTGACTAAACGTGTAAGAATATATAATTATATGATACAAATGCTTACATGTGTTTTCAAATTAACAAGACAGCTAGCGTCATCTAATGGTCAGGGGAGTAAATGTTTCAACAAGTGTGTCCAATATCTGTTAGATGGCCCTGTGCCTCTCTCATTATTGTTTTTCAGCGTCTAAAATATTACATATAAATAAAATAAAAGTGTGTGTGTGTGTGTGTGTGTGTGTACTTAATTTTAAACAACAGCTTTTGACTAAACGTGTAAGAATAAATATATGATACAAATGCTTACATGTGTTTTCAAATTAACAAGACAGCTAACGTCATCTATCGGTCAGGGGAGTAAGCGTTTTAACAAGTGTGTCCAATATTCGTTAGATGGCGCTGTGCTCAATCTCAAAAATAATTTTAATTGTTTTTCAGCGTCTAAAATATTACATATAAATAAAATAAAAGTGTGTGTGTACTTCATTTTAAACAACAGCTTTTGACTAAACGTGTAAGAATAAATATATGATACAAATGCTTACATGTGTTTTCAAATTAACAAGACAGCTAACGTCATCTATCGGTCAGGGGAGTAAGCGTTTTAACAAGTGTGTCCAATATTCGTTAGATGGCGCTGTGCTCAATCTCAAAAATAATTTTAATTGTTTTTCAGCGTCTAAAATATTACATATAAATAAAATAAAAGTGTGTGTGTACTTCATTTTAAACAACAGCTTTTGACTAAACGTGTAAGAATAAATATATGATACAAATGCTTACATGTGTTTTCAAATTAACAAGACAGCTAACGTCATCTATCGGTCAGGGGAGTAAGCGTTTTAACAAGTGTGTCCAATATTCGTTAGATGGCGCTGTGCTCAATCTCAAAAATAATTTTAATTGTTTTTCAGCGTCTAAAATATTACATATAAATAAAATAAAAGTGTGTGTGTACTTCATTTTAAACAACAGCTTTTGACTAAACGTGTAAGAATAAATATATGTTACAAATGCTTACATGTGTTTTCAAATTAACAAGACAGCTAACGTCATCTATCGGTCAGGGGAGTAATCGTTTCAACAAGTGGAAACGAAGCATCTAAAATTCCTCGAAGAGGTAGGCACAGGCATACCAACCAACATAATAGGTGCTGAATTCATCGCTAAGATCTCAAACAAATTTCTGGATTCGAAACCATGACTTTGGTTGACAGATAGTTGGTGTAATAATGTATAATATTAGACTACTTTTATCCTGAGAATATATTTCACCGGTAAAATATCAGCCACGGACGCCCACTAGTACCAGTTATAAAAGACTTAAATTGATTAGGTTTGTTTAAAATATGATTCATGATCAATCGGGCGTAAGCAACATAAATATAATGATACACTTGCAAATATATTTTATTAAGGTTCAATTTGTAGTGAGGTAAATTATTGCTGAATCGAGATTTTATTTGTATAAAACTCGGAATTTTTGAATGAAAAATCACATTCGAACCAGTATCTCACAAGTGACAAGTGACAAGTGACAAGAAATAACCAGATTTCTATCATGTGAGTAAGTTCTTCTTTTAATAGTAGAAATGCTCAGCTATGGACCTAGTTTTTGTCTGCTAGCTGTGTTCATTTTCATCTTCTCTTCATCTTAGTGCATTCTCAGTAGCTACCAAACCCTACTGGGATTTGGAGCCTGGGGTCCAGTTTTATTTGGTTGCTAGAGCAGCTATTGTTTGACTTTTGATTTTCAACATTGATGGTAGCGATTGCTGTCTAACATCCCAACCCCCTAGGAATGCCTTTATCGTTCCCTCATCCGTTAGTCAACAGGTGCACCGCTTAAAGGTGAGGACGCTTGGACCTCATGCACCCATTTTCATATCCTATCTATTCCTCATGATGTTGTTCAGTTACGAACCCGGTTTTTGTCTGTCGGCTGTGTTAACTTTCATGTCCTATCTATTCCTGATGTACTGAAAATCTGAGAATATTTTATTTATGATTTGATTGTATCTTAACAGGTCTGATTCGGAGTTTGAAACGTGTTCTGTAGTGGAGTCTGTTGCACCAAAGAAACGTAAGCCGGTGGAGAAAAAGCAAAAACAATCGAAGATCCTCACTTCACCTCCGTTGGAGTCAGACAGCGTTCGACGAAAAAGAAATTCATCTGACCTTAAAACCACACAGAGGTAGGTTTCACTATGTTCTTTTTTTATACTACTAAGGTGACAGACAAGCTTACGACCCACCTGATGGTAAGTGCTCACCGCAGCTTATAGATGATTGTAACACCGGAGGCGCTACACCCACGCTGCCGACTCTGAACGCCGTATTGCCATGTTGAAATGGATAGGCGCAGGTTGTGACTACCTGCTATTGAAAATTTTCAAGGCGCTCAGAAAAGCATTCAACATGGCTTAACGACTGCCATTTTACTGACAACCGGGACCAACGGCTTAACGTGCCTTCCGAAGTACGGAAACGCTCGCACAAAGAATTGATACAAATTGCTCACCCATCGAGGACCAGCCACAGCGAAACTTGCTAACCACAGTGATCGTGTACAGAACACTGAGACCGCGGGGCCACGAGCGCTTCAAAACTTCAACTTTTTTCAACTAAGTTTGTGTTTTGATTGTTAACATTCATACTTAGTATACTTTGATCCCAAGTTCTTAGTCACTTTGATTCAGTACGTTTATAATTAACACTTTGTTTCTTTTACAGAAAAAATAAACCAAACTTCCTGAATATTTTGCGGTCCGAAGAAGCCAGTTGCAGTGAACCAGAACGACGTGAACTAACTTCCAGTTTCTCGAGCCGTGTTGCAACGGGAACGTCCCGTCGCTCCAAGAAGACGGGAGGAGGGTATGTGATTGATTTTAAACTGTATAAAACTAATGACTACATATCACACGCCGCTGATGTGCGCTATAGGACTGCCCTTGTGACTGTAAAACTACAGTGTGACGAGTCCTCACTATCTTGGGAGTCACTACAAGAGTTTCTAGGACTCGCATTTAAAGAATTTCAAGACACTGAACCAGTGCATTATTCTGATAAGATTTTTATAAAGTAGTTTTATTCTCTATTTTTTATAAATTAAGCTATAGACTGAAAAAGTTTCGTATGTATTCGGTTTATAAATTGGGTTATATATAATAATAATAATAATAATAACGCCTTTTTGTACTACGTGTAACACATCCGAGGAGGGTATGTGATTGATTTTAAACTGTATAAAACTAACGACTACATATCTGTGGTGACTGTAAAACTACAGTGTGACGAGTCCTTACTATCTTGGGAGTCACTTCAAGAGTTTCTAGGACTCGCATTTAAAGAATTTCAAGACACTGAACCAGTGCATTATTCTGATAAGATTTTTATAAAGTAGTTTTATTCTCTATTTTTTATAAATTGAGCTATAGACTGAAAAAGTTTCGTATGTATTCGGTTTATAAATTGGGTTATATATAATAATAATAATAATGCCTTTTTGTACTGCGTGTAACACATCCGTACCCAGTAAATCATGGATAGGACATTTACGAAGTAGTTTGCATAGGAAAAGTACTCATACAATAAAACATAGTGATGGAGTAGAAATCGTAAACTCAGCGTTTCGCAATCGTATATTAACATATAAAATATTGTCTTGCGATGAACTTCAGGGAGCGTCAGTAGAATCTTTTTTTTTAAATATTCGTAACCAATTAAAATCTCTTCTAATCGAATTTCTTGCTAAGCATAATTGTGTTAAGGTAAACTTTGAGTATTTTGGTACATTTTTAAAATTCAAAGATAATTCCCAAGAAGTGAAATCTTTTGGAACCAAAAATAAAATATTGTATTCTAATTTTGATTTCGAAAATTTTTTTATTGAAACAGTTAATTATTTAAAAACAAATATTGAAGAGTTTGAAGGTCGTGATAGTGGTTGGACATTTATAAACCATTTGTATGTTGAGATGAATCTCAATAAATACCAACCACTTGGTGGGTCGAGTTTCATCAGTTTACCCAAATCAATTCAGGCTAAAAAAGCGTGTTTGAATATTATGAATAAAGATCGATATTGTTTTTTATGGTGTGTAACAGCGGCTTTATATCCAACTAAAAAACACCCTGAAAGAACGCATTCTTATCCTAATTTTCGAGAATTATTTAATTTAAAGGGAATGTCTTTTCCCGCGACCTTTAATGATATTAAAACATTTGAAAGAAACAATCCATGTATTAAGTTTATAATTTATGGTTTAAAAAATCATAAAACCTTTGTAGGTCCTTTGTATAAATCTGAAATCGATAAAAAGTACAAAGTAAAAATTATTCATTTACTGTTTCTTGAAAATAACAGCTCTTCTCATTATTGTTTGATCAAAGACTGTTCTAGACTTTTTAGAAGTCAAGTCACATCTCATCACAACAGATTACATCTTTGTGATTTATGTTTAATATTTTTCAATACCGCTGACGAACTTAACAACCATTTATGTGGAGGTATAATAACTCTCCTCCCAAATAAAGGTTCAGTAATTAAATTTAAAAACTATGAACGCAAACAAACTATGCCTTTTTGTATTTACGCAGATTTTGAATCGATGTTACAAAAAAATACTGAGCCTAATAATAATTGTTCTAGTAAAAATACGAATATATTCCACCAACACGTGCCGGTTGCTTTTGGTTATTATATTGTATGCTCTGATGATCCTCGTTATAATCGTTACGTGTCATATCGAGGTAGAGACTGTGATAAGCGCTTTGTTGACTATATAACTAAAGACTTTTTCCCCTCGGGGTTTAGGGGATATGCGTTACTTCTCATGGAGCTAACGTTACACCCTGAGGGTACAGTAGTGGCTTCTTCAATGAGATCCCTAAGATTCAATATCTTAGGGATTAACGAAAAAGCCCACATTAGGAGGAAGGGCATAACGGTACTCCGTTCGTTGAGCAGCCCGCCTGGGGCAGTACCTCCGCCCTGCAGAAGACCGCGGTAATAGTAACCTGACTCCGGTTGGGTTATGTTCTCCGTCGGTTAGCAGGGATCCAGAGCTCATTGGGGCGACTTTGTGCCGGTGACGGTGAGACCAGAGGCTTACCTGGCTCCATTGGCGGATAGAGGCGCGGAGTATTGGTACGGCGGTCAGGGAGACCCGGTGAAACGGTTGACCGCTGACCGCCCGCAGGCTGTACGGAACCCGAACCTGGGGATCACTTAATCTCCGCCCCAGGAGGCTGAACCAGCAGCCTGTGTAAAGTCCCTGGTGCTGTGGTCGTGCCGGAGGAGGATACCGGAGTGGACGCGGCCACTGCATTGGGGGGGGACCGGGGGCCCTTCCGTACGCCGTGCCAATCTTCCGCATTACCTTTGTCTGCCTTTGGTGAGTTGGAGCCTCGCTTAGTCTCCTGCGCCAGCGGCACACAGGCGCCCCCTCAACCTTCTTAATTCCCCTTTTTAAAAAAAAACAACCATGGCAGCAAAAAGGAAAAATAAAAGGGTATCCACAGCGGCATCGGCGTCCACACTTCAAGTGGACTTTTGCAACATCAGAGGCATGCGCGCGAACATCAACGTAGTCCACCACCATCTTGAAACTGCGAAGCCGACCCTTTTTTTCTTGACGGAGACGCAGATCTCATGCCCGGAAGATGCATCTGACTTAATGTACCCTGGCTACAAGCTGGAGTACCACTTTAGGCGGAAAGCCGGGGTGTGTATGTACGTCCGGGATGATGTCTGCTGTCGCCGTCTTACAAGCCTCGAAGACAGGGACCTGTCTACGTTATGGGCGCGCGTGGATCACGGGGGCCACACCCGGATCTACGCGTGCGTGTACAGGTCTCACAGCGGTAACACGGACACAGTTCGCCTTTATGACCACCTGCAGCAGTCGACTGACAGGGTGATTGGGCAGTGTCCCTCCGCGGAGATAGTGATTTTGGGAGATTTCAACGGTCATCATGTTGACTGGTTGGGCTCCCGGACCACCGACTTTGCGGGAAAAGCTGCTCACGAATTTGCCTTGACCTATGGGTTCTCCCAGCTGGTTAAATCCCATACAAGGATACCAGACAGGGAGAACGAGCATAGTGCATTGCTGGACCTCCTGCTGACAACGCGTCCGGACGGATACAGTGTTTCAGTGGATGCTCCGCTAGGATCGTCGGACCACTGTGTCGTTCGGACGCATGTGCCTCTCGCAAGGCCTGAACCACCTCGGCCCAAGGAGTGGCGACATGTGTGGCACTACAAGTCAGCAGACTGGGATGGACTGCGAGAGTTCTATGCGTCGTACCCGTGGTGGCGGCTTTGTTTTGCCTCAGAGGATCTGGATTCTTGTGCTATAGCAGTCGCTGAGGGGATCTTGGAGGGTATGGAATGCTACATTCCCAACCGCTGGATCCCTGTAGGTGCAAAAAAGCGACCGTGGTTCAATCGGCTCTGCAGAGAAGCTCTAATGCAGAAAGAATCTGCCTACAGAGCTTGGACCACGGCTCGTGCAAATTCAGATCCAAACATCTCTGAGGTAAAACGCAAATTAAATGCCGCCTCGAGGTCCAGTAAAAGAGCAATTGTCAAGGCCAAGTTCGATTTCGTCGGCAGAATTGGCGAACGGCTAGCAGGCTACCCTTCAGGAAGTCGTGAATTTTGGTCGCTTGCCAAAGCTGCCGAGGGAAACTTCTGTCGGTCAGGATTACCACCCTTGCTTAAACCCGACGGTAGTTTGGCCCAGAGTGCCAAGGAGAAAGCCGACCTTTTGGGTAATCTCTTTGCCTCTAACTCGACCATGAGCGACGGGGGTGCAATACCGCCGTGCATTCCGAGTTGTGGCACTTCCATGCCGGAAGTTAAATTTACACAGCGGAATGTCCGGCGGGAGCTTCAATCCCTGGACGTTCATAAGTCGAGTGGGCCAGACGGCATTCCCGCGGTGGTACTAAAGCATTGTGGTCCAGAGTTGTGTCCGGTACTTACACATCTTTTCGCACTTTCCTATTCCATGCGACAAGTCCCGGCGTCGTGGAAGATCGCGTATGTACATCCTG
The DNA here is from genome assembly GCA_933228765.1 of Miltochrista miniata. NCBI lineage: Eukaryota > Metazoa > Arthropoda > Insecta > Lepidoptera > Erebidae > Miltochrista > Miltochrista miniata. The sequence goes on from OW121769.1 coordinate 15,548,072, forward strand.
TACCCAAGAAGGGTGACAGGACCGACCCGGCCAATTACAGGCCTATAGCCGTCACCTCCCTTTTATCCAAGGTGATGGAGCGTGTAATTAATACACAGCTCCTGGGGTACCTTGAGGAACACGACCTGCTCAGCGACCGGCAGTACGGTTTCCGTCACGGTCGCTCGACGGGCGATCTTCTTGTGTACCTAACACACCGATGGGCGGCGGCTATCGAGAGTAAGGGTGAGGCTCTAGCAGTGAGCCTCGACATCTCTAAAGCCTTTGACCGGGTCTGGCACCGTGGTCTTCTTACGAAATTGCCCTCATATGGACTACCTGAGAGATTATGCGGATGGGTGTCCAGCTTCTTGGCCGGTAGAAGCATCAGGGCCGTCGTTGACGGCAGCTGTTCAGACTGCATGGCCATAAACGCTGGAGTCCCGCAAGGCTCAGTGTTGTCCCCTACTCTGTTTCTGCTGCATATCAATGACATGTTGTCTATTGATGGCATTCATTGTTATGCGGACGACAGTACGGGGGACACTTGTTACACGGGCCGCCCCGGTATCTCTCGGGACACAGTAGAGGAAAATCGTGAACAGCTTGTGTCTGAAATCGAGGCTACTCTTACTAGAGTGTCCGATTGGGGTGGACAAAATCTTGTCCAGTTCAACCCTTCCAAGACACAAGCGTGTTTTTTCACCGCTAAGCAAACCCCAATTACTGTAGCGCCGCAATTTCAGGGCACATCTCTTTCCATCGCCAAAAGTATAGGGATCCTTGGCGTTGACATCTCCAGTGACGTTCAGTTCCGTAGTCATTTGGAGGACAAGGCTAAGCTGGCGTCCAAGAAGCTAGGTGTGCTCAACAGGGCGCGGCGGTACTTCACTGCGGCGCAAACACTGCTTCTCTATAAATCGCAAGTGCGGCCGCATATGGAGTACTGCTGTCACCTCTGGGCGGGAGCACCTGAATATCAGCTTCGTCCATTTGGCTCGGTGCAAAGACGAGCTGTAAGAATTGTCAACGATCCTGTACTTACAGCTGGTGTGGAACCTCTTCGCGACAGGAGAGACTTTGCCTCCTTATGCGTGTTCTACCGCCTGTACAATGGTATGTGCTCTGAGGAATCGTTTGATATGATGCCCACGGCTACGTTCTATCATCGCACCGCTCGCCACAGACAGGGAGTTCATCCTCACACTCTGCGTCCGGTGCGTTCCAGCACGGTTAGATCCGATAGGTGTTTTCTTCCACGCACGCTTAGGTTGTGGAATGACCTCCCTGCCTCGGTTTTCCCAAACGCCTACAGTATGGGGTTCTTCAAAAGGGGTCTTAGAAGGTTTTTACAGGGTCGGCAGCGCGAGTGTGGCACCTCTGGTGTTGCAAACGTTCATAGGCTGCGGTGACCACCGGTCCTTCTGGTGGGCCGTATGCTTGTCTGCCACCTTAGTGGTATAAAAAAAAAAAAAAAAAAAAAAAAAAAAAAAAAAAAAAAAAAAAGGTTCCGAACCATAGGGAGAGCCTCAACGATATCTTTAGATTGTTTCGGCACGGCTCAGGAGCTCAATTGGAAGAGCATTGCCCTGGTTAGGCAAAGTCCCGTGCGAATACAAAAAATTTATGATATAATTAAGTCGCCTGCTGCAATGATATTTTCCTCGGAGGACAGGTGTGATTTTGAAAATGCAACACGTTGTCATATCTGCCAAAACTTTATTTTTTGTGACAAAGTCCGCGATCATTGTCATCTTACCGGTCGTTATCGAGGAGCTGCGCATTCGTTCTGTAATTTGCAATATAAAATGCCCGCATTTGTCCCCATTTTTTTGCATAACTTAGCTGGTTATGATTGTCATTTATTTATTAAAGCGTTGGGTGACGTCCCTGGTGAAATAAAAATAATACCTAAAAATAAAGAAAACTATATCTCATTTACGAAATTTGTATCAGTTTCAAATAATAAGTTTTTTCAAATGCGTTTTCTTGATTCATTTAAATTTTTGGGTACAAGTTTAGACAAATTAAGTAAAACTTTAACACCAGAAATGTTTAAACATTTACAAAATCACTTCCCTGTTCCTGATGAATTCCAACTACTTACTCGCAAAGGTATTTATCCATATGAATATATGGATTCGTGGAAACGGTATGATGAAAATTTTTTACCTCCAAAGAAATACTTTTATAGTTCCCTTAATGATGAAAATGTTTCTGAAGATGATTACCGGTATGCAAATTTAGTTTGGTCAAAATTTAGAATTACTAGTTTAGGTGAATATACGGATTTATATCTAAAAACTGATGTGCTTTTATTAGCAGATATTTTTGAAAATTTTAGAAAGACATGCAAACAACATTATCACTTAGATCCATCTTTTTATTTAACTGCACCCAGTTTATCTTTCGACGCTATGTTATTAAAAACAGGTGTTGAATTGGAACTAATTAATGACTTGTCTATGATACGCATGTTACAAAGTGGTATAAGAGGAGGAGTGTGCCTCTGCTCTCACAGGCATGCTAAAGCAAATAACACATACTTAGCTAATTACAAATCTTCGGAACCTGATTCCTATATCTCTTATATAGATTGTAATAATTTGTATGGGTACAGTATGTGTCAATACTTACCATTATCTAATTTCAAATTTCTCACTCAACAAGAAATTGATAATTTAGATATAACTAAAATTGCAATTGATGCTGATTATGGTTATATTTTGGAAGTGGATATAGCATACCCTAAGCATTTGCATAACTTGCACAACGATTTACCATTTTGTTCCGAAAAATTTATACCCCCCGGGGGAAAGAGTTCTAAGCTAATACCTAATTTATATGATAAATTTAATTATGTCATACATTACGTGCATTTACAAACTTGTATGAAACATGGGTTGATATTGAAGAAGATTCATAGAATAATCAGTTTTCTACAAAGCCCATATTTAAAACAATATATTGATTTAAACACCAAACTGAGACAAAAAAGTTCTTCCACTTTTGAACAAGACTTTTTTAAGCTCTTGAATAATAGTGTATTTGGAAAAACTTTAGAAAATACTGAAAACAGGGTTAATGTCCATTTAGTTTCTCAGTGGCAAGATATCGAAAACATAACTAAACGAAGAAAATGCGCTCAAAACCTTATTGCTCGTCCAAATTTCCATAGTGCAACGGTTTTCACAAAAAATCTAGTAGCGGTGCAGTTAAATCCTGAACAAATAGTTTTGAACAAACCAATATATATTGGATTTGCTGTTCTAGAATTATCAAAAAGTCATATGTATGACTTTCACTATTCAGTCATGCAACCTTTTTACAAGGATAGGATACGGATGTGTTACACGGACACAGATAGTTTTGTTTATCATATACAAACCCATGATTTCTATGAAGACATAAAAAATAACTTTTTATCTTACTTCGACACCAGCAATTTTTGTAAAAATAATGTGTATAATTTACCCATACAGAACAAAAAAATACCAGGCTTATTTAAAGATGAAATGGGTGGTAAAATAATAAGCGAATTCGTTGGGTTGAGATCAAAGTTATATTGTATCAAAACCATTGATAGCACTATTAAAAAAGCCAAGGGTATTAAAAAGAATGTTGTACGTGACATTAACGTTTTCGATTACAAAAAAACACTTTACAACAATGAAATTGTTCATAAAACAAATGTTTTATTTAAGTCAATAAAACATGAGCTATTTACATGTGCTGTAACAAAAATTGCGCTGTCTGGTGATGATGATAAACGAGTTATTGCAAAAGATAAGATTTCAACTCGAGCATGGGGTCATACCGATATTTTTAATTTTTAACAAAAATTAGGTGTGCTATCCTGTCTTCACATAGTATTCGCAAATTATAATTATTGTAATCAACTAAACTAACTAAAATTGTAAAATTTATATGCAGTTTTGTATTATTATAAGTACCTAATCTTAAGAAATTAAACCAAGTAAGAGCATGGGGTCATACCGATATTTTTTATTGTGTGCTATCCTGTCTTTACATAGTATTCACAAATTATAATTATTGTAATCAACTAAACTAACTAAAACTGTAAAATTTATATGCTGTTTTGTATTATTATAAGTACCTAATCTTAAGAAATTAAACTAAGTAAAACTGAGAAATTTGGAATAAATGCATTATTATAAATATAGTATTCTGTTTTTTCTTTAATTTCCTAATACATTTGCAATACCTACTATCATGTACCATGAGAGATTTTCGCGGTCGCGGGAAACCGCTGTCGCGCTGGCTATGCCCGCCATGAAACTTGTATGTCAGGATCGTAGTAAGTGGAAATCCTTAGTCTCTGCCTACCCTGATGGGAAACAGGTGTGAAAATATGTATATGTATGTATGTTATGATGTCTTAAGTTACATACTTCGAAGTAAAATTTCTTAGAAATGTGAAATAGGATATCTATGGTTAGTAGTAGTGGACTATTGGACATTCTGAAAAAAATCTTCAAAACCTGGGACCTTGGTAGCGACAGTCACAACCTCATAACACCTGATGATATGCATCATCATTCACGTTACAACACGTTTACAATTCATAAAAATTTCGCAACTTAAGTAAGTACATAACAATGTGCATTACATCATTCTTAAGACATGTTTAAACATGTTCGTCATAGTGAACGATGACACTTGCAAACTTGTAGGGAGTATCTCGTTACAACTTATTGCAAAATAAACTAAATCAACAGGTCAGAACTTGAATTAATACGTAGTACAGTGTATGTGTCACTAGCGGGTCATGTTTCTATTTAATTCACCTATTACTCATAATTACATTCAGTTTCATACTTGTTCTCTTTACATTCACACAAAGCAGTCTTTTAATTAATAATGTTGAAGCAACAGCAGTGCATCTCTGAACCTCAAACCAGTTACTTTGCTACAAGGAATAGGAGGATTCCAAAATACGTAATTAAAATAGATGTATTAGAAGCTGAAGATACATCAGATAACGAAGTAGAAATACATACAAGAGTGAAAACCCAATATATTGTTTACGATCAGTGGGATGAAATATATTATAAAACAGAGAAATTACTGAGCCAAATATTTAAAACGTTAGAAGATCGTGGCAGAGGAGGACGAGGCCAACCAGATATACCTCAACATTAATACATTATAAATAATGGCAGATGCATATGGTGACGGTATTGTTCAATACGCTCAAGACCCCTTTGACTTCTCACATATTTTACCTCTTTCTCCTACGCAAGTTGAACCAAAAAGAAGAAAACCAACTATTTGTAGAAAATCTAAAAAGACAGCTCATAAATCTTTTGTAATCAGCAACCAACCAAAAGGAGTCAAGCTAATTCAGATAAAGATCTTGGACATCACCAACGACAAAGACAAACCTTCGTTGCCGTTTTGTGAAGATAGTGACAGTGTGATACTTAGTGCTCAATACGTAGTTCATGATACAGTTGATGAAATCATGGACATGGCTGAAGGTATTATTAAGAAAATATCTAAGAAAATTCATGGTGATAGCTTATCATTTTAACTAATGTGTTTTTAGTTTTAAGTAAGTTATACATCACCTTAATACTTAGAGATGTACTGCTGACGCTTCAACATTTTGTACGCGTCATTTTTTATCATTGTGTTAGGTTTAAGATCAATGTAATTTTTTGAGACATTAAATAAATGGTATTATGATTAATTTTTTTTTTTCATTTCAATTTCGACTTGGGTAGGAAATAGTATGAAAAACAAACACAGTATAGTAATAAAACATTTATTCGGTTTATTAAACTTATGAAATACAAAAATTATTTTCTAAACACCATTGTTTAATACACAATACATTCCTTAAAGCACAATAGTTCTTATGAGCAAAACAATTATACAAAAATAGGTCTTTACAGTAAAGATCACTAAGAGTCTTTAAGTTAGGAATACTTTTATTTTTACATATGTCGGAAACATTATTATGACCACATAGCTCTTGAACCCAATTAATTTTCTCACTACCTTTAACAAGAACCTTTTTTTCCTTCAAATAGGGTTTGATTATTCTAGAAAATTCTCTGTAGTCTATATATCCTTCGCTCCAGCGGTAACCTCTATTCCTTTCAATCCACCAAATGTGTCTTCTTTCTTCATCAGTTAGCGAGGATAACGGGTAAGGAGGTTTTATTAAGAATATATGAGTATGTTCCAACGTAGCTACAGCTAATTCTTTGACTATAAAGTTATTATAACGATCTTTAAAACCCTGAACATCTACTATAATAGTATTTTTGTTCATGATATCTTTCTGACGACGCTACTTAACGGCTTATACTCGATTATACAGTCGTTCAATATAAGACAATATGCTGAAGTTTGATCTGGTATATCAATATCACTTTCAATTTCCACTCTAACATCCACAACAGGACCTGATTTAAGATTATCTGGTTGTCTAGAACAATCTACTACAAATAACGGAGCAATATTTTTAAATTGTTTCTCATTTAATAATGGCTCGGCGCGACGTCCATAATACGACTGTTGAAATCTAGTATATTGTTCATATATTAAAGCAATTCGATTATTCGAGAAACTTGAATTCAAATTTTCATAAGGGAAGTAGGTTGAATTTAGGTATACTCTAACATCACGAACATCACAGTGATCAAACTTAGACATATCCAATTTAGAATTATTTTTTCTATTTGTTTGCAGACCAATAATAACAAATCTTGGTTTCTCTATTTGCGACGATGTTTTTATGGACCAAGTATGCTTAGTAGTTTTTGGTAAAGCCGGATATTCATATAAATCCCAATTCCTAAATATCATCTGGAGTGGTCGATCTTTTTCTAACAGTTTTAACATATTTATTTTTTCCCTATCGGACACTTTGACATGTGGTACACGCCATATTATTTTATTTATAATAATATCTTCTACAGTTTCACCATCGTTAAGTTTTAGGGCGTTCAGATTAGTATTACTTCGTAACAATATTAATTCATGTTTGCTGTTTATCACTACTTTCTTGAAATCTTCTGCAAAACCAAGAATGTTACAGAGGGGTATAGAAGCAGAAAAGCTTCCCCCATTTGCACTATTTATGCCTTCGATATTCCATCCCCAAGCATTAGATGCTTTAGCCTCGTTTTCGTTCATTGATATTAATGATTTCATTGTGGTAGTTATACCAGCGTTTTTTATTTTATCTATTTCCACTCCATTTATCTCATACCTTATATCTTGAAACAAATAAAGTAGACTATTGTTTGTGAAATGAACGTTACTGACTCTTTCCTTCGAATTTCCACCCTTGTTTACAACAACAGTTCCTTCCAAAAACAAAGTGCTTGCTGATGGTAATATATACAAGTCTTGTTGATTAATAGGTATCCTGATTTCATCGCTTCTATTGAAACTTGTTACGTAAGGCTTGTAAGAGTGAAATTCAATTCCTTCCACAGCGTTGTTGTATGCAGGAGTGGACAAAACATCTAGTATATTCATTTCAACAAACCGATCGCTTTAAGAAATGCTTTATTATTGTTATTCAATTTTATAACCCTTTTGGACCGAGCTCTTATTGGTTTGATAGTTTTAGTAGAACTGTTATTTTTAGTTGGATGTACCACATATTTATTATAATCTATCATTGTTTTCTTCTGATATGTAGATACAACTGCACTTCTTCACCTCGCAAATTTATTAAGTTATTATTTATATCCAACAACCTTATCTGTATGCAGCTTATATTGGTTTGATTTATTGGAAAGTAGATTGCGTTTTTCGGAATTTCTATAATCCTGTATCCAGGTGGAACATTAAGTGCAAATTCGTGTAAGATGTGACTGGATTGACCGTTTATATAGGAACCGCTAACTATGTCACATTCAATCCTTATGGCAGTCGTTGGCAAAATGTTTACTGGAAACTCTGATACATGATATTTATTTGCTTCTAAGATCTGCTTTTTAAATCCCAATAAACTTCCAAATGTATCTTCTTTAGTAAAATCTATAGTTGATGTACAAAATAACACAGTTTTTAAGGTGTTGTTATTACAATTGAGTGTTATAGATGCATCTTTTATCTCAGTTTTTAAATAGTCACTAATATCTTGTAATTCATAGGTTCCTTCAGGTATCTCAATAACATTTTTAGAACCATAGTATAATTTATTGTTTGTATTATCAAAATTTGGAATAGAATTATATGTAGAGAAATGTAATAATGCACATTCATACTCCTCAGCTAATGGCAACGTGTCTGGATAATAGGTAGATAATACCGATGAGTTTCCAGTTATCGATAAGGTGAGTGACATCTTGCAAATGATGGAAATGAAAGAGTGGTATAAGATTTATAGTATTTTTATTTAAAGTATTATAATTATAATAAAGATTTATAGTATTTAATCCAAAAAGCTTGCAAATAACTTAAACACATATGTCCACAAACTATTGTGTTAAATTGTTGATATCTATCATAGTTATAATGAACATCACAGTTCTTAAAATATAGCATTAACTCTCTTGGCGGTTTTAAATCACCATAGCTATCAAAATATTCACAATAATTGTTTATTTTAACATAAGCTACCCAATGCGTTCCATCATTTCTCGAATTATCTAGGTTAACTATAGCACATTCAATTCGTTTAGGTGTTTTTGGTAACTGATCCTTCATATAAACTCCTCGAAAATGTGGAATACAATGACCATACTTCTGAATATCGATATTAGTTAAAGCGCGATTAGGTAGCTGATCAATTAGTTTTTTGATGGATTTATAAACAATCCCTGACCTTGCTTATGCGGTTTAATGTATAGACCTTTACCTATTGCTATAGCCTCCATAGTTTTATTATGACGTTCAGTTTCTTGTAATTTTTTCTGACCGTGTTTATAATCATTCACAGTTTTTGCAATACCAGCTGCACCACCAGCTAATGCTCCTAAAGCAGATAAACCAGCAAAAATTGGGATTAAAGGTAGAATGCCTCCAGTTTTTGGTATAGGTATCATTCGAGGTACTCGAACTTTTGGAATGCATGGAACTAATTTTCGGGCAACCATATAAGCCATATTTATTAATGACTTATCATCTTTAGGTGAGAGTTTTTTGATTTTTCTTTTTATTTTTTTAACAAAGTTATAAAAGGTCTTAACACCAGCACCAGACTTCAATTTAGCTTTCATAACTTTGTTTACTATCCACGAACTAATCTTTTCCCCTGTTCGAGCATCTTTTGCTTTAAGTCTTTGCTTAGCCATATCTAAAAGACGTAAGTCGGCTTTTTGACGGTTAGGCAAGTCTGTGTAGTTTGCGTATGCAATATCGTGATGCATACAAGCTTCGTCTAACTTATTTACACCTTTATCACCACGTAGTAATCGTTTCGAAAGCTTTGTTCCTGGTCCACAATAGTTATAACCAGGTATGTGTAGTTCGAATGGTAAATGATTAATGATATTGTTTATTAGTCCACCACCTTGCATCGTCCAAAGAATAATGAATATACTTTAAAATTACATATCACTTATATAATTAACTCATTCCACTATTGCAGTATTATCAATCCAACTATTCTCTTTGTTATTCAAACCCAACCATTTTACAAACAGTTTGTTTCCTTTCTTTTTTAATACCTTTTCTATCAAATAGACACCAGGACAGGACGACTTTTGAAGCTCTTGTTCGTAAAAAGTTCCTAATATGACTTGTTTTTGATTATCTTCGATGCGATATGTTATTGGTATAGTGTTATTTATCTTTTTTATAGTAAATAATTCTGTTGACCAGTTAGGAGTGTATCCTTTCTCGAATATATGTTTGTACTTGCTAATTCGAACTTTGTCACCAATTTTAAACTTTGGACGACATTTTTGGACTACCTTTATCATGGAATTCGTAATATTATTTTTAATGTTAGTTTCATTAAACTTATTGACATTAACAGGTGCAAATTTAATAGTACGATGTTTTGTGTTATTATATGTCTTCACAATACCGTTCAAGCCACCATCTATCCACTTATAGTGTCCGTTCAAGCTAAAGTATTTGTACAATTTATTTTTAATAGTTTTAATAACTCGTTCTACAATTGAAGCCTTTTTGGTTGAAAATGTAGAGTAGTGATTAATATTATAGTTCTGTAAAAGCTTTTGAAATGTAGAATTATAGAACTCAGTACCCATATCAGTTTGCAGATGATTTGGTATCCTGTGATTAGAAGAAAGTATTTTTTCAAATGCAAGAGAGACATCATGTTTGGATTTAGTTTTTAATGGTTCCACCCAAACGTACTTGGAGAAGCAGTCGATAACTATTAAAATATAGTTATATCCTTTATTAAAGGTTTTTAGGTCTTGCATATCAGCTAAATCTGCTTGCCACAAATCATCAATACCTTTTAAAATTACAGATCGTCGAGGAAAATTTTTTCGTGCTGCTTTATGTATTTCATTGACGATTTGTTGTTTCGTCATTTTAACAAACTTTAAGGGCTATGTTTTTCGATCTTTTAATATAGATTGAATTGCGTCTTGAACTAGTTTATCAACTGCTTTTCTTGTGTAAAATTTGCTTTCCAAATGAGTGTCTATCTCAGACATTATTGTTTTTAAAGCTTTCTCTATGTGGTTTTGAACACTATTTGGAATAGAACTTTGCAATTTTCGTAAGTCACGGATTAGTACACCTTTCAATTCATCTACATATGCTTTATTTACTGCATCATCTGCGTCTTGAGGAGGTTTAACACCTTTTAGCCTCGATGTCTTCAAGTCATAAACTCCATAATCAGATTTTATTAATGCGTTATCATTAAAATCAAGTATTTCTGATATCCGCATTCGCTTATGAATATAATGTCCAAATTTGTCTACATTCATATTAAAGGTGTATTATGTTGAACGGTATATAGTAAAATGACACACATATAACATTAGTAGATCTATTTATTTAATGATTTTGCTTTCACGTAGTTCTTCAATGATAGATATTATTTCATTGTCTAGTCCTGTGTTCCCAGCATCTCGAGAAGCAATTAATAACTTTAATCTATCAACCAATTCATTGGGATCATCCCAATATACAAAATCTGTGTTTTTTTTCCACATTTTTGTTGAAGGTAATCCTTTTCCTACTTTCTGTCTACAACTTGGACTTCTACTTTCTTGATCGAAAAGTGGTTTAATAACTTGCAAATATTTTTGTCCTTTATTACTTTTAATTGGTTTTTTTGAATCGAAATCACGACGATGTGCATTCGTTACAAGTAACATTGTCTTATAATTTTGCTTGTCACAGTCATTAACCAAGCTCAGATCAATGTCTTTTTTTAACAGTAACTCTCGCAACCCAGGTGTACTTTCGTATTTGTGTCCGGCTACAGTAATAACTTTATCCCCAATAGTTATGTTAGAGGAACCCAACATTAGCTTTCCACGTTCATTTCTTATACCAAATGGAACATCTGATAGTACTTGTGAAGATAACGACCAAGATGATGCATCTGGATTAGTACCGACTAATGACTGAAATGAAGAGTCCGATGAGGGTTCCGATTCGTTACTAGCAATACTGCTATCATCTGTTTCTTTCATATCTTGGTCTTGCGGTTCATTGGGTTCTACTTTTTCCTCCTTTTTTGTTAGAGCTAAGTGGTTATTAGTGTTGGCTATTAAATTGAGAGATTCTGTGACAGGTTTAAAAACTGTATCAAGAGCATGCTTATTATTATCTTCAAAATCCTTCATTTTACGTATTTTTTTCTTGACAGCTTGTGTCGCATCAACAATTTGTTTTTTCAATGATTTATCCATTATGTAAAATAGGTGGTAATCGAATAAGAATCAATTAAAGAATAACAATAAACAGACTGCAGTCTACTTAAATATTCAAATTTCATCTAATAATACAAATGTGTCAAACGTTTTTCTATAGCAACCATTGTTTTTAGAACAATCTTTATTAATTACCACATAATCAAAAGGTTCTTTCCATATTAAGGAACACATTTCTCGAAATTTCAACCATGTCATATCGGTGTTAACATGTTCTTCATAAACATGTTTCAAATTAACTTCATCTTGCTTAAAAAGCACAATTAGGTTAGCATTATCTCTTACAAGTTGTTTAGGTATTTTGGTATAAGTTTGATTTAAATAAAAACTATCAATCAATTTATGTCTTCCCATGGCAAAATAATCACGTATATTACTTTGATTTTCACATGCTACATCATCAAAAATAATCACAGAATTTGGTTTTGCATCTGAAACTTTTAAAACGTCATCATTTGTCTGATATTTATGAAGAGTGATACCTGGTACTCGTTGTAAAACCTTTTCTAAAAAGATGTACTTTGGTTGATGTAGAGTTTTAGAGTATACATAAACATTTTTAAATGTCAAGCCATTTTCATGCAATAGAAGACCAATTAATAAATTAGTTTTTCCACAATTTGATGGTCCACAAATGATGCAACGTACAGTATTCGGTAATAATTCTCCATGACGTAATTTGTTTTTTGTCAAATCGTCACAGATTGTATTGACCTGTAACGATTGTCTTTGTTTAACGAATTTCATGTTTGCTATGCAATACTGATGGACTCATAATGAAAAGATGAATTTATAACATAAATATTTATAACTACAAGTAGTCGAACCCAACTGGATACAGAAAACGTTGTGGGTTATAAATGGTAAGTAATGAACATGGAGGGAGCTTCAGCAATTTTTATTTTTTAAATTATTTTTTATAAAAATGTTAGGTTAGGTTACATTTTTAAAATGTGGAATATTGGGCGATCTGTCCCACGTGAGCAAGGAGCGATAGCGACGATGCGAACTTAAAGTGGGACAGAATGCCCAATATTCCACTACTAGGCTATATACTACCACGCAGTCACGCTACGACGAAAAGGGGCGAAGCAGCAATGCAAAATGTGACATAAGTAGCGAAAAATTCTAAATCTATGACATAAATATAGCAAACGTCAGCTAGTTTATTATAACACAGAATAATAAAAAAAGTGTGAGCGTGTGCGTGTAACCTTTACGCGCGATTGAAGTAAAACTTCTTTGCCATTGACGACATCATGTTATTTTAATATCATTCATTCATGGGAATTATGAATACCGTAAACTACGTTTCCGCTATTCAAAATTCAAATAGTAAGCGTTACTTCCGTCGGGTAAATCTGAGTTACTCCCAGCGCCTAAAGAAGTTTTATTTCAAAAATAATAAGGTTACCTTCGACCAAGTAATACTTGGTTACTTCGACTAAGTATAATACTATTACTTAGACGAAGGTAGGTACTGTAACCGATCTCATGCTTCTGTGTCACCTACTCTTTCGGCTACGCACACTAGCGGTCAAAAAAAGGAGTAAAGTCCTCTGACTCTGAGTCCGTGAACTCCATGGGCGGTGTCCATGTGTGCGTAGCCCGAGCGCACTTTGTATGTAGACTGCCTTCTGTATCTACTTACTATTTTGTGTATAATATAACTGTAAAATATTAACCCCAAAATAGGATGTGGTGCCAGGTTGAAAGCTTCCTTGATAATACTCAGAGTTATGTAGTAAGCCTGTACAGCACTGTCGCATCGTACTGTGTAGCTATATGGTCGGCTTGTAAGTACCTGCTCGAATAATACTTTTTTATACTCGGTGTAACAAAATTACCTCTCCAAATTTCATGAGATGACTTGGCATCGGAAATCAAATACAAATATTTAATAAAAAAGGGGGGTTAATTTTTTTATTTTTTTTGTCGCACATTAAGAATTCGTTTTTTACCACGGCAATTCGAGGTAACATGGTCGCCGTGGCAAAACAAACACGGAGCACCCGTCTGGCTGTTGTTGTCGCTTTCTACTGCCGCTCAGTAGCGATAGAAACGGTGATAATGAAAATTTATAGGACCCTTAAAACGGATTTACGGTTCAAGAATTCATGTGATTTTTTTTTTCTTCATTTTTGTAATGTTTCTTAACTGATGCCACGTCACGTGACGATTGTGACGTGAAATTTGGAGAGTCAATTTTGTTACACCCAATATACAACTGCCTCGTTGGTCTAGATTCTAGAATTGGTCTTTATGAAGCGCTCGTGGCCCCGCGGACTCAGTGTTCTGTAAACGATCACTGCAGTAAGCAACATTTACTATGGCCGGATATGGATGGGTGACCACCACGTGGACCACTATGAGACATTTATTTACGAGCGTTTCCGTGCTTCGGAAGGCACGATAAGCCGTTGGTCCCGGTTGTCAGTAAAATGACAGTCGTTAAGCCAAGTTGAAGGCCTTATGGGCGGCTTGAAAAATTTCAACTGTGGGTCGTCACAACCTGCGCCCGGGTCGGCAGCGCGTGTGTAGCGCCTCTGGTGTTGCAAACGTCTATAGGCTACGGTTACCAACCTTCCGGTGGGCCGTAAGCTTGTCTGCCACCTAAGTAGTATAAAAAAAAAAAAAAAAGAAGTAAGTAAGTGCGACTGCGGACCACGAGTATGTTCAAAATTGATTCGCCCCGGGGATTGAACCCAAGAATGCAGAACGGCAGTCGTGAGTTTCTCTTTTTTATTCCTTTTTAGAGTTCCGTACCCAAAGGATAAAAACGGGACCGTTCGTCTTCGCCGCACGTTTGTCTGTCATGAGGCTGTATCTCAGGAACCGTGATAGCTAGAGAGCTGAAATTTTCACTGTTGCCGCTTTAGTAAGAAATAAGTAGGTACTAAAAAACCAAAAAATAATAATAAGTAGGAAGGTATTTAACAGTGGCTCGTACAGTCGTACGCAACAAACTTTTTTGGTACGGAACCCTGCGTGCACGAGTCAGACTCACATTTGGCCGGTTTTTATTGAAATTATACTTATGATCACACCTTTCATCTCCAAAGGGCACGCAGGGGCATATTCTAATGCTCGCCTTTCATCTTTCAGATATTATCCCACGTAATAGGTTGTGAACCGTATTGCCGTGTTGATATGGCAGGTTGTGACTGCCCGCGCCGTTGAAATTTTTCAAGCCGCCACAAAGGCTTTCAACTTGGCTTAACGACTACTGGCAAAGGAAACCAATGGCTTAACGTGCCTTCCGAAAAACGGAAACGAAACGCAAAACGCAAAAACTGGTCACGTGATGGTAACCCATCCATAACCGGCCATAGTAAATGTTCCTTACTACAGTGATAGTTTACAGAAAGCTGAGACCGCGGGGTCACGAGCGATTCAAAAATTAAAATAAATGACTTGTTGCTTACCCCTAATACACCAACAGCATTTCCAGAAACTATAAAATCTTGGCTCGGATCTCCAAACTTGAGATCCGTCATGAACTCATAGTTAGGTATCGCTTCATCGATCTCGTCATCAGGTGGTATGTAAGTAGCTTCTAAAAGACCTGATACTAGGATGTAGAGGCCTTTTGGTTCATCGCCTGCAAGATTCAATAAAAAAGAAAAAAATAAAGTGGAGTCATTTTAATTTAGACACGCTACGCGGTAGCGTGTCAAGCCAAGTTCAAGCATAGGTAACATTTGACTATTCAATTTCACAATCATTTTGCAATCAAATTATGTAGGTACCTACTTGTCTTATTTTGCTCCTTAAATTTACGAAAGAAAAGATAATAATGGGACAGGGATTCGTCTGATGATTTTCAAAATTCACATATCTTTCTAGTCCGTATCGATTCATTCACTTTCTCATTCATCATTCTCAGTATTAAGATAAAGTGACAGCCGTCAAATGTTACCTATAAAAATGACGCCACTTTAAATAAGGTTCGCCCGGGTATTCATTGCTTGTTGCCATTTACCATGAGAACATTTTCCCGGGATAAAAACAATGTGTTATTTTAGACTATAATCAGATCTATCCCTGTACCTTTCAGCCAGATCCGTTCAGCCGTTAGAACATGATTGAGCAACCATGCCATGATCGAAATATCATCACAAACTTTCACATTTAGCATAATAATAGGAAAGTTTGTGAAGAAACAATGGTTTTCTCTTTTAACGTGAGGGAAAATCCTTATGGATGTTATGCCGGACTCCTGCCGACTAAAAAACCTCACGTATCCTGCCTAACAGCCTACGGTTGGCAGCCCCGGGTAAGCCCTCGGAAGGATACCCCAGGACTCCCAGCAGACCTACGGCTACCACTGCGGACTCGCCCAGGAGGCTGCAGTGGTTGTTTGAATGGTATTATTTATTCATGCTCTGAATGAATCTGGCTGAAATTTGGTAGATACAGGGATAGATTTAGATCATAGTCTGAACTGGAATGACAGACACTTTTACTTACTGGAATACGTTTCTGAGGGTTTCAAAGGGGGGAAGAATTCGTTTACTAAAAGATAGAGTCTTAATGGTCGAGTGGTTAGAGCGTCTGGTCCAGCTAACCAGCAGGAGAGATTTTTCACATTTTTATTGTCAACATTTTATTTATTTTATTTACTTATTGAATTCATGTACGAACATGAAGAAGCAATAACAGAGAGAGAATAAAGTACAAAAGCACTACTTATTTCCATAGAAAGCTTTTCTTAACCGATAAAAATATACCTATGTGTGCAGGTTAATATAAATCACAAACTATAACTAGCTAATAAAAATATATGTATACCTAAATAAATACATATTATCATCAATATCAATACATATAATAAAATCGTAACAGGTCGCTGTCTGTACATGGAAGATAAATAAGAAAAAATATTATAGGGGGGCCTTTATGAACGCAATAGAACCCAAAACAATGATTTTTAGAATTTTTGTCTGTTTGTCTGTATGTCTGTATATCTGTTTGTCTGTACGGTTGTGCACGCTAATCTCAGCAACCGCTCAGCCGATTGCAATGCGGTTTTTTTTATTGTGTTGAGGTTTGCTCCAGTCAACATTTAGCGTTTGTTTTATGTAAATCGGTTTAGAAATAAAAGAGTTTTAAGAATTAGATATTTTGAAAATTTTAATTGTAGGGGTTTCTTTGAATGTGAGTGAACCTAAACTGGCGTGTTGGCTTAATCATAAAAGAGCTTAATGATTAAGACTATTTAAAAAATTCAGTCCGCGCCGAAGGCGTGGACTGAATTGTTTTAAAATAGACTTAATCATTAAGCTCTTTTATGATTAAGCAAACAGGGCAGTTTCAGACGCTGCTTGATGACTCTGATGAAGAATTACCTTTCCTTTCATACACCTTATGTGACGTAAACGAAGTTGCGGGCTCAGCTAGTTATATAATAAGTATAATATAATGTAATAACTACAAAAAAGTATTACACTCTACTCTATGATAAAGAAGGTAGTGTTCTCGCAGTCATGAATATCAGCTTGAAGTGAATTCCACAGCCTAACCGAATGAACAGTAAAAGAATAAGAATAGAAGTTCGTCTTGTGAGACGGAAAATGAAGACTTATCTTACCTCTAGAAATAAGCACATCATTGACGTTGTAATTTTGTATTTCAGAATTTTCGAGGAAAAAGTCTGCTATCCTCTCGTTGCCCTGGAGCCACGACACCGCGCGCAGTTGGGTCTACAAAAGTAAAAGGCGTTTCAAATAAGTACTGTATAGCGCTGACTAGCCTAAATAAACTACTAAACTTGAGTGTAGACTGACTAGAAAATAACCAAAATCATTATGGCATCTGTGGGTGGAATAAATAAAAAAACCGGCCTAGTGCGAGTCGGACACGCGCACCGGGGGTTTCGTACCAAAAAGAAATCACGTTTTTTGTATGAGGGACCCCCCCCTAAAATGATTACTATTATTCTGATTTTTGATATAGCAGCACTGAAATCCATCTGTGAAAATTTCAGCTATCTAGCTATTACAGTTCCTGAGATACAGCTTCGTGATGAACAGACAGACAGACGGACAGCGTAGTCTCATGAATAGGGTCCAATTTTTACCCTTTGGGTACGGAGCTCTAAAAAGGATATGTGAGGTTCCGTTTAAAATTATTGTCTTGTTGCATCTATCTAACCTCCGGCGAAGACGGCGCCACCAAGCTGCCTTTATGTCGACACATCTGGATCTTTTCTTCGATCGCTTTCAAGAGCATACGGTATTCCATTTCGTCCAAAAAACCTAATTGTAAAATGCACAAATGGTTTCAATAAATTATGTCAGTAAGTTCCATTCCTAAAGCAACACGAATTTATGACTGTCCATCATTGGCATAGATGAATTATTGCACTCATAAAATCAAATTATTGTTTCAAAGATCTTCTCGTTGAGAGTGACAGTTCTAGCTAAGCTGTTGGACTAGAAGAGGCAAGCACCGGCTTATTCTTAGGCTTATTCCTTGACAAGCCTCTCCATATGGTAGGGTAAGAAAAACCTTAAAATACGGGCAGGAGTTGCCAGGTGTTGGACCAGGCTTGCGAAGTTGAACCAAGTTTCTTACCTAAGTACAGTCGTGAGTGAGCACCTTATGGTGAAGTACGACATCTTACCTACACTTCGGCAGAGGAAAGTCCTATGGCGGGAAAATTGTGTAAAAACAAGGCATATATCCTCCTTAAAGAGACTCTAATACAATTACAAGTAATTGAATATTGCATCCTGGCCAGATGTTTGGCGCAACAATCACAAAATGGCAAGGATGACCTCACTCGTATGAACAGAACCAGACCCCATAGTAATTACCAAACGGTAAGTACAAGTGTAGCCTGGTCTGCTGGCTTACTCCACTTCAGTCATAAATACAAACTAGCACCACATCATTTTGGTGAGAATCGCGGCAACCAGAGTGTCTACAGTAAGGGGGAAGGAAGGACTATTCTGGTATATTTTACAGACGTAGATGTGACATGCATGACCATGGAAAAAACAAAAGAAAAACCCAAAGGATGGATGAGCTCCTATCGATTCAGCCTAAGTTTACTAAGTTTGATATTCAGACAGATGAAAAGAAGTATGTACCTTCTTCTTTAAGCTGCATAGCGTCCAAGGTCATGATGTTAAGCGTGGATGTGGTGGCTTGTCTCGTCTTTACCGTGATGGCAGTCCATGGGCGGTCGCGTTGCAGCAGCCCTAGTTGCCGAGTCACTGCCAACCTTGTGAAGAGACGCCACTAGATATTTAGCAATAACCCTATATTATAGATACTTAGATAGGCATTATTTTATGGGAGGATATCCTCATGGATGCTATATACACAGACAATACAACCTAAAAGACAAGGCTTTCGTGAACTCGATGAAGCGTTGTCCTCAAGCCGCCGGGGCTACGCCTAAGGTGCCATTACGCAACTTTGGGGGGCCTGGGTTAAGCGCGTTGGGCGTGCATGTACTCTCACGTGGCGTCGTCGTCTTAGACCTGCTTTTGTTAGGACTGCGAGCAGCCTCTGCCTACCCCGATGGGAGACAGGCGTGACAATATGTGTTTTGATGAATTTAACAGGTCAAAAAACACCCATGTTAAGGCAGAACGGTACCAAGAAGTTTTAGTGAGTATTCCCAATACTAACACGATCAGGTGCTGGGTGCCTAGCCACGTCTAGCCAGCGTGAGTTGTCTGTAAGTGAACCACTAGGTAGGTACCTACTTCTAAAAAAAAAAGTCGTGCCATACATACAGTATGGCCATTATTAGTTAACTAGCTGATGCCCGCAGCTTCGCCCGCGTAAAATTTGTTCCCGTTCCCACTTCCCGTATTTTATCCCCTTGGGGGTAGAATTTATCAAAATCCTTAGCGGATGCCTACGTCATAACATCTACCTGCATGCCAAATTTCAGCCCGATCCGTCCAGTGGTTTGGGCTGTGCGTTAATAGATCACTATGTCAGTCACCTTTTAGTTATATATATTTAGATAATTTATAATTAATAGGCCACATTTTATCCCTGGAAAACGTTCCCATGGGATTCGGGAGCGGGAACAGAATTGCACGCAGGTTAAGTTCGGAAATCATAATGTTCTTAATACTGAACTTGACGTCTTTTCACGTTTACGTTTTTGTTGGAATTTTGGTCTACTTTGAACTATGTAGGCATAGACATATAACACATGCGTTATAATTCTATGTATGTAGGTACATAAAAAAATAAAGTTTGGCCATTCACTGAATTGTCAGTGGTTTAACTAAGCTCTGCCAGTTAGTACCTACTTAGTTAAGCACAGCGGCAGCGGCTAAAACCTTTCAGAAACAGGTACTTAAATAAATAGGTA
The DNA here is from genome assembly GCA_933228765.1 of Miltochrista miniata. Taxonomy (NCBI): domain Eukaryota; kingdom Metazoa; phylum Arthropoda; class Insecta; order Lepidoptera; family Erebidae; genus Miltochrista; species Miltochrista miniata. The sequence goes on from OW121769.1 coordinate 15,568,247, forward strand.
CCTTTCAATTTTTTTAGTTCCTCTCTATAAAATAGAGTGCAGAGGCACTGTATAATCTGTGGCAGAGGGGCTTATGGCGAGACTTTGTCTGTAGCAAGCGAATTGTACCTAAATGACATTTAGACGTAACGCGAGATACACATACTGCGAAGTAGTCGTACTGAGCGCAAAGGGCTGTGACTCTGTCGCATTAAACTACGTCACTAGGTCCGGGGTCATCTATTCAAAGTTTGAAATAAAACAAAAATGACAACGTCAATCGGATTGAATTTTCACAATAAACGTGTTAGAGAGGGGCAGTCTGGTGAGAACGATCTCACGGCTTTTTTGTTTAATAATCATATGAATTTTACTTTATTTTTAATAGAGAGACCTGCAATGAATGTTTTTTTTTAAACTGTTCTTTTGCATCTCCAAAGAACTTACTGCTCTTACCTAATTACTAGGTGTATCACAAAGTAAACATATCTTCAGGCACTTAAAAAAATATTTATATTTAATTTTTTTTTTAATTACCTTTATTGGCAACTGGATCTAATATTAATTATATCCCGTTCGCTCTAAGTTTGCCGCTGGCGTAGTATGAGAAGCAAACGGCAAACTTCGAGTGAACGGGTAGTAAATACTATTTGGTTTCTCTTTCTTGGTACATTTTCTCTCTACATTTGAAAACTGCATGCACGATTCCTAGATGGCGCTGTACCTAAAATTTCAATCGCGATATGGTTTCGTTACAGTCGGGCAATATCATTCTACTTTTCATCGCGCATCGTAACGTAAACAAGGAATTCAAAGCATAATTACAATTTTCTGACATGTCCGATTTAAAGGACAATGTAACGCTGTCAACAGTTGTGATTACTGATACTTATAATATTAAAAAGGGGTGGAATTTAAAGACGGTAGTTGGAGGGAAAATACCCTTAATATTGATAATGGCAAGTTTTGCTGAAAGGAAACATTCCTTTATTTTCAAAAGTAAGTAAAACTGCATTTAAAGATTATTGAAAAATCACCTGCTTGAGCCGGGAATCGAACCTGGGATATATGAAAAAAAAAACATCCTGTGTTTTATGATACCAACCGAAAGAGTCTTTAATAAGGAACAATTTCTTTTAAGTAACATACTATCTAAAATTAAAGGAAGACCAAGTAAATATGTTTTTATTGTAAAGCTTACACACTATCTGAAGAAAAAAAAACAGTCTAATTGAGAGTCTAATCTATCAAGTAATGAGATAAAACCCAAACCTATGGAAGGAACTGCAATGGCGGACAAAGTCTGCCCGCGTTTTTGATCAGTTTAGTTTTACAACTGTTTGTTATTTTTCTTTTAATTTGAGACAGTCAGAAGATTTTTGGACAAAGAAATAGATGTCATTACCGGAAAAACAACAGACCTCTTGTATTCCGTCAAAGTGTCTAGACGGCAACTACCCGGATCGAGCCGTTCCATTCAGCTTACACCTTGGTTTCAGCTTAGCTCTACTACCTTATTTGATACCTTTCGTATTTCGTCTACCTAATTACTAACAGTTTAATTCACCCCGCCGAAAAACGAGAACTGTTACAAGTTGGACCTGTGTATCAGTGCATGTGTTTGTCTGTCTGTGGCATCGTAGCAGCCCAACATATGGGTCAATTTTGCGGTTTTCTATGCTCGAAAGCTGATGTGTCGGGGATGGTTCTTAGCTACTAATTTTGCCGATCATCGGCTCACTTACTGAGTGATGAATGGATTTCACTTCACGGTATCCTGTTACTGGCTGATGCATCAAGTAGTCTGTGATGCCAATTTCCGTTACCTATCGCATTCCCGTTCTCATTTCGATTCCATTTCCAAATTTAAATTTCGAGTTCTTAGCGGTATTGCCAACGGCAGAAATTCAATTTACCCCGCGGCTATGTGCCAAGTCAAGCAACAAAGCGGTACTGCCGGCCGTAACCCTACCCATCTTTTCTCGGAATAGTTCAGGCCATATTGACACTATGAGTCATACGAAGTCAATCCCTCTTTTTTTTTACGTGAGAGAAAATCCTCAGAGGATGTTATGCCGGACTCTTACCGATTAAAAAACCTCACGCAACGCCCAACAGCCTGTGGTTGGGAGCCCCGGGTAAGCCCTCGGAAGGATGTCCTCTGTAACTTCGTTACGGAAATCAAGAAAAAACTAAAATAATTAGCAATTTTGGTCCAGTTTTCTAGATATATAAACTGCATAAATAACTTTGTAATCCGATATAATTTACATGTAATTACAAAGTTATTTATGCAGTTTGTGTACATGATTAATTACCAAGTTACTTTTGCAGTTAATAAATATATTTATTCAAAACATGAAAGATTTTTTATATTAATTATGGCCGCAGTGAGATGATGTTAAGTTAGCTAATTACTTAAAACTTAAGACAGGAGGTCCCGTAAGTAGGGACTGTATAAGTATAAATTAACCGACTTGGTATTACTCTTACTATTTTTACGGTAGAAGAACTGATTGAGTTGCGAGACTTGGTTTTTTTACAAGTATTGTTTTTGATGGCGAAATGTTTTACATCAAAAATAAAACATTGTTAGGTACCTGTCGTTGTCCAATTTATTCGTAAGCATATCCTGGATATGTTTGTTGTCGACCAGCTGTGGCAGCAAAGTGCTTACCTCCTGAGCACCCGTCACGAAACCCTTGAAAGACGTCATTCAGATCAAAATACATTGCGATAAAACACAAAAATATTCGAGTGAGAGTATTTTCGAAGATATGTACCTACCCTCTTCAACCAAGTAATTGTATCCATAGACGGGCCTACGTCATACATTACGAACTCAAAAACTAGTTCACACACAAAGATTTGTGTGGCAATGACACGACATGCACACATACCGAGCACGGTGATATCTGATGGAGGCTTTCTTCCGCGTACGCTTAGGTTGTGGAATGAATGCTTCGGTTTTCCCAAACGCCTACAGTATGGGGTTCTTCAAAAGGGGTCTAAGAAGTTTTTACAGGGTCGGCAGCGCGAGTGTGGCGCCTCTGGTGTTGCAAGCGTCCATAGGCTGCGGTGACCACCGGTACATCTGGTGGGGCCGTATGCTAGTCTGCCACTCTAAAAAAAAAGAAATACCTACATTCTTTTTTCGAATGTCTAGTGTTTTTTTACACTTCGGAATCGTACAGGAAGGCATCTAGCGTAAAATGTCTTACCTTAACACGTGTTTCACCTTCGGAACAATAACACCGACAACGACCAAGTGAGCGCATGCGCTAACTTAAACGTATCCAAACTTAATGTATGGATGGGCTGGTCTATAATATTACCTGGTCAAAGCCTACCCTTTATATACACAGCCACTCAATCCTAATAAATATTATAAATGTGAAAGTTTGTGAAGATGTTTGGATGTTTGTTACTCAATCACGCTCTAACGGCTGAATGGATCTGGCTGATATTTGGTACAGGGATAGAGTATAGTCCGGAATAACACATAGGCTTGTCTGTAGAAGTCTAGAAAATACTACTAATACTACTTTTTATCCCGGGAAAATGTTTCCACGGGAAGCGGGAACGGGAACTAAAATTATCATCAGCAAGTACGATAATACCAAACTAAGTACCTACTTGTACTGGTTTTTCTGCTTATTAGACTTCAGAAACTATTCAACAGATCATAATGCTGTTTTCAGCAATAGATTGAGTGATTCAAGAGGAAGTTTTATATTGTATAATACCTACATAGCTACATATCATACTTTACAGTCAAATAAAACACAAGACGGTATAGAAAACCCGTGCTTTAACGTATACGAAGTACTAAAACATATTATAAAGAGGAAAGATTTGACCGTGTGATGGCATCGAATAGGCTCTGGTCTGAAACTACTGGACCGATTTAATAAATTCTTTCACTGTTGGGAAGCTACACTTTCCGCGGTTAACATAGGCTATATTTTATTCCCATATTCCCACGGTAACGGGAGCTACGCGGGTGAAACGGCGTGACTTCCGCTAGTTGTTCATAAAACGTGTAAACTAAATGTAATTCACTCACCTTGCCAACATCGTAACCAAAAGCAAGTTGTACGTCTATCATTCGATCTATATAACCCATTATTTTTGGCACCGACACCCTACAATTAATAAAGGTTAGTTCCTGAAAAGGTAGTGTCTACGTAGAACCTATTTTAAAAGTTGTTTTTCTTCAGGTTTACGAAAATATTCATCTGATTAGACTTACAAATCTATACTAATATTATAAAGAGATTTGTTTTTTTGTTTGTTTGTTTGTAACGAATAGGCTCCGAAACTACTGGACCGATTTGAAAATTTTTTTCATTATTGGGAAGCTACACTTCTTGCGGTGAACATAGGCTATATTTTATTCCCGTATTCCTACGGGAACGGGAACTACGCGGGTGCAAAAAACGTCAAAAAATCACGTTTGTTGTATCTGGGAATATGATTATTTTTCTTATTTTAGTATCTGTTAGGTAAGTATAGGTATGTGTGAATTCCTTTTTCTCTCTAACCACCACGGTTCCTGAGATACAGTCAGGTGACGGACAGACAGATGGACGGCGATTTCTCATGAATAGGGTTCCGTTATTACCCTTGGATTGCTTTTTAGCGATAAGGCCGCCCTCTGTACATTTATAAAATTATATTATCTTTTTCTTCTGTATGTTTTTAAATTGGTGTACAATAAAGTTTATTCTATTCTACCTATTCTATTCTATTCTTTGGGTGCGGATTTCCTTTAGTCGCATTATGTCCAATTCGCAAAATGTCCAACTGTCCAATTCTCAATAGGTCCAGTTCGCAATTGGTCCAGTTCGCAGTTGGTCCAGTTCGCAATTAGTCCAGTTCGCAATTGGTCCAGTTCGTAATTGGTCCAGTTCGCAATTGGTCCAATTCTAAAATTGTATTATTCTCACAAGTTTAGTTTTCTCACAATACTTTTTTTTCACTTAAATGAAAGTTTATTATTGAAATTTATTTTGTCGTTTGTAAATATGAGACAAATAACATTTCAATATTTTACTCCCGTATTCCCACGGGAACGGGAACTAAGCAGGTGAAACCGCGAGACATCCGCTAGTAACAAATACTTACCGCGCCAGTTTACAGAGTCTAAGAAACCTCAGCATTCTCAACAGTTTAGTAGCAGTGATGAAGCTGGAATTCAAGTTGTTCCATTTGTCCCAAGAAGAAAAGCTATCTATCACGTCCAGGACCAAGTCTGAAAAGGCCACAAAATAGGAGAAGCCAAGCCGGAGTCCGTATAACGTGGAATAGACTAAATACTTGAACCTATTGAGACGCTTGGATGCAAATGCCCCTGATTTATTTAACCCAAAATCTTATAAAATTCGGCAGTGTTTGCAGTTCTCCATATATTTATCTTCTTATATTCTTATTTTTATAAATATAATAGGCGTACTCTAAGGTAGATCTTAGAGTACGCCTAAGAACTACCACTCGTTACCTTCAATCAACTTTCTCCATCCAAAGGTTGCCTGGTAGAAATTACTTTTTAGCGATAAGGCCGCCCATTGTACATCTTCTTGCACTGTATTTATGTACCATAATTGTATTTACTTGGCGTACAATAAAGTGTCAAATAAATAAATAAATATATCTAGATACTTAATTCTAATAGAATATTATTCTGATAAGGTTACCTCCATAAAATAAATCTTACTAACCACCAGTAGCCATGACGATAATGAAGAAATCCAATTTATTCCAATGCGATTTAAAGTATCCGCAAAATCCGAATGCACACATCTTTAAAATCATTTCTAAAACGTATATTGTAAAGAAAAACCTGAAATAATGAATATCTATGAGGGCAGTCAAAATATATAGAAGCCAGCTGCTGCGATATCGTGCAGACCTACTCGGCCGGTAAACACAACACTACATGCCCTTTGGTTTTCGGAATGATCGAGCCATATTGCACTATGGTTTTCTTTTAGTGCTACATTTTTTTAAAAGAAGTGGTATTATGCTGAACTTGAATTTAAAGGATTAAAAGCAATAGAAAATAGGCTACAGTGACCACCAGTCCTTCTAGCGGGTTGTATGCTTGTCTGACACCTTGGTGGTGTAAAAAAAGGAGGACTTTGAAAGAAGTTCTACGGAAGGTAAAGAAATGTATAGTAACTGTTAAAGAGACCGGAGTTAAAGACCGTGATGAGGCACATCGCAGGGTCGCCAACTTGAGAACTAAGTACTGTCAGAAGTCTTACGAAATCTGACAGTGGCCCCAAATCGCTAGATATTGCCATGGCTTTCCATCAGGCGGGCAGCGTCAATTTGGCGAGCTTAGGACAAAAAAGAAAGACCACTGAAAATAAGAGTCAAAATATCGAGATATCCAATAATAGAAACTTACAAATTCAAAATCTTAATCACCAGCATAGCGGTATGTGAGCTTAGGAGAAAAAAGAAAGACCACTGAAAATAAGAGTCAAAATATCGAGATATCTAATAATACAAACTTACAAATTCAAAATCTTAATCACCAACATAGCAGTATGTGAAGGCGTCTTCATAACAACTTCGCAGAGAATCACAGGCGTGTTACACAGTATCATCAGATATATAAAACCGTCGAACCACACGCTATTGACGAGCCTATAGCAGTGCTGCCGCCATTTCTTACGAGGAACTTGCGCATTGGCGGCTTGAGGAGTGATCATGTTTACTAGCTTCCGACGCAGCCAGTGCGCATGGGTCTGGAAGCAATGAGCTAAAAATATGAGCGAAAAGGCATAAGCAAGCTGTTTCACGGTACTATGTAAGGGACCCCCAAGAAGCGGGATAGCTCCCGAACTTTCAAGAAGTGGGATGAAACCCATTGCCATTGGGAGAGTCCGCGATGATGGGCATAGTCCTGTGCTCTGAGGAATTGTTTGATATGATGCCCACGGCTACGTTCTATCATCACACCGCTCGCCACAGACAGGGAGTTCATCCTCACACTCTGCGTCCGGTGCGTTCCAGCACGGTTAGATCCGATAGGTGTTTTCTTCCGCGCACGCTTAGGTTGTGGAATGACCTCCCTGCCTCGGTTTTCCCAAACGCCTACAGTATGGGGTTCTTCAAAAGGGGTCTTAGAAGGTTTTTACAGGGTCGGCAGCGCGAGTGTGGCACCTCTGGTGTTGCAAACGTTCATAGTCTGCGGTAACCACCGGTCCGTCTGGTGGGCCGTATGCTTGTCTGCCACCATAGTGGTATAAAAAAAAATAAAAAAATAGTCTGTGTTGGGAGCCCTGGAGTTAACCTTCCGAGGGCATACCAGGGACTCCTGTATACAGTGCTCCTGGGCTTGGCTTAGACAGATGGCAAAACGCCTTGACTATGTAACTGAAGCTTGCTGAAAGGGTAAAGAACTAAATATAGAGATAATTTTGTAAAGCAATTAGTATGCTGACTCAATCACAAATTTAATGTGAAAAAATTTTTGATCTCGAGCAGGATTTGAACCCGCGTCTTCTGGTTTGCCGGACCAGACGCCTTAACCAACTAGACCACCGAGACACTGCTCTCGACCGTCAAATTCTTTCACCTCATTACGTCTTGGGGCGACGTAGGCACCATCTACCGGTAACTTAGTTAAGTTGCACGGCTCGAATGTATAGAATTGCACCTATATAATCATTCGACTTGCGATGATACCTGCCCAAACAATAGAGATAATTTTGTAAAGCAATTAGTATGCTGACTCAATCACAAATTTAATGTGAAAAAATTTTTGATCTCGAGCAGGATTTGAACCCGCGTCTTCTGGTTTGCCGGACCAGACGCCTTAACCAACTAGACCACCGAGACACTGCTCTCGACCGTCAAATTCTTTCACCTCATTACGTCTTGGGGCGACGTAGGCACCATCTACCGGTAACTTAGTTAAACTTAACAAAAAAATTTGAAGAACTAAATATATCGTAAAATCCTGCCCAAAAGTACCGTTCTGTACATAAGAAACAGTTCTGTACTGAATTTTCTTTTTGTCTTTCTGGAACTTTGAAGATCATTCGGTTGAAACTCAGAACCTGAGGTTTACAGTTGACTTTTGACCTGGTTTTTGCAAGTAGGTCAAAGTCAATTGGAGAAAAATCCACGTGCATGTCAAAATTCCCGTTTCATTATACACGACTAGTCTTGTTCACATTGCAAATCACAAGATTGGTACACCTTACAGCGTAATGGCCCTAAGAAACCCACTCTCAATTTGAGACTGGCATTGTTTTTTATTCGATAAGAGACCGTACTCTTACCGAATAAAAAACAAAGACTGCCAAAGGCATCCATGAAAGATATCATGACGCGTAAGAAAAAAAAGGGTAGAGAACATAAATGTATCCGCACCTTTGGTTTCCACAGCGTACCCAGCTGCTCCAAATTGACTTTACCATCGTCGGCATCAGCAGCGACCTCTACTGCTTGTACCAACACCCTGACTCCATCTTTGCTGATCTTTCCATGCTCGTATTGACGCCAGTAAGATATTTTCAAAGCTTTCAAAACGCGTTGATTTGCTTCCCTGACATAATCAAAGTAGGGTAGATTTAGAAAAAATGTCTTTCTACTCACGATTCTCTGTATAAACCGCTCAAGTGCGAGTCGGACTCGCGCACGGAGAGTTCCGTATGAAAACACAGCAAACAATCACGTTTGCTGTACGGGCCCCCCTTTTCCTGATTTCAGTATTTTGCCGCTATCAGCAACAGAAATACATCTGTGTAATTTTCATTTCGGTTCCTGAGAAACAGTCTCTTTACGGATAGACAGACGGACGGCGAAGTCCCATGAATAGCGTCTTGTTTGTACCATATCAAATTTCAGCCGGATCCGTCCAGCCGTTAGAACGTGAAAGGGTTATAAACGTCCATACAGCCACACTCACAAACTATCGCATTTATTTATTAGTAAGATAAGAAATATATGGTCATATTAGAACTCTATATTGGTCTCAGTCTCAGGATCGGGTTTACTTTATTTTAAATTATTTTTAACCTGATCATCTCCGCAAACTCCTTTTTCGTGGGTTCATTCGGTATTTCTCGTTCACAGTCGGGACACGTGGTGTAATGGTAACCCATGTAAGTCTCATCGTCGCTATCCTCATCACGACCGGACATTTGGAGCTGGTAGGGGTGTTTGATTGTGGTTCCTAGAAGATTATCGCTATTTAAGACTGTGACCTCGAACTTCAAAGTAGTGTATGGAACTTAAGTTTCAAGTAGTGTAGTGAAAGCTGAGTCGATTTTTTGTCCTTTATGATCTCAGGTTCGCTCTATTGATTCGTAGTGATGATATTCAGCTTCTGTTCCATAAATGGGAGATGCCGTACATAAAGATCTTGACTGCCTCTGCATTCGGTAGTGTAACCGATTGTCGCACTGAGGTCTTGGGTTTGATTTCCGGGTCAGCCCAAATATATGAGTGATTCACAAATGAGTTTGGGCGTTTTCTATGTATGATATGTATGAATATAGAAATATATAAGTATGTTTATCAGTCGTCTAGATCTCATAGCACAAGCTTAAACTAAGTTTGGGCACAAGGCGAAAACTCAATACAAATGATTCGTTTTCGATTCTGTACCCTACACTAAAATTTACAGAGCTTGAATGTGTGTGTGTGACCAATAAGGCTAAGCTGTGCTGTAGTTCCTTCAATACACCCGCCGAACTATAATGACCACTGTGGCGAGACTGACGGGGTGGGGAAGCTTAGTCAGTGGGGGGCAGAGAGTTGCCGATCTGTATGTAGTAAATACAGATCAGTGATGTAATACTATCAGATTATCTTTGATTTGGGCTAGAATGCTAGATGATGTTGTGTGATAATGTCTAACAAAACATTCGAACTCACAAACTTTCCCTCTTTTATTTATTTAGTGCATATGGAAAACTAACAGAAAGAAAACACAATTATTTACTTACCGACCTGAACCAAGTCCCAATTCGCATCAGCCAGAAATTTATCCATTTTCAACATGGAGATGCATCGGTCCCGTGTCAACATGATACGTTTTACACAATTGGTCATGTTTGCCTTTTTGGCCAAAGATATCTCGGCTAAGCCAAGCATTTTCAGCACTTTGCGCATCGATGAAGCATTCACTAAAACTGATAGTATCACCAATCCCGCTGTCTGGATGATAAAGACCTTAAAACGGAGATATTTATTTATTTATGGAGAACCGACAGCATAATCAGATTTGAAAATACATAGTCACTAGTAAGCCAATTATAGGTTCTCACGTTAAGGATATGAATTTATTGTTGACTAGCTGATTCGACTTCGTACCGGCTCAGAAAAAATAAGTAATGTTTGGTGGAAGGTCTTCTCTGGACTTCCACAAATAATTCAATATCAAAATCAGCCAAACCGATTTAGGCGTTCTAGAGATTAACTCAGACAAAGGAACATCAATTCATTTTTATGTATAAGAGGAGATAGGTATGCTTAGTTATAATTGTTGTAGATAGATGAACGTCTCTTACCTCACCAGCTTCAGATAAAGTAGGCGTTTGCAACACCATGAGCGCTAGACACAAAGACAAGGGACCTCGGAGTCCTCCCCAGACGCACGCCATACTATGTTGCCACGACATTCCATAGCCCACGTGGCGTAGTATAGGTGTCATGGCCGCGTATACCAGTAACCTGACCAATATGAACGAATAACCTTTTTTTTTCTCATTTTAAGATTCTTTAAAACCTACTACTTTGGTTTAGTAGACGTTCAGAGTTGTCAAAGGCCACATCAAGATCTTTGGAACCCAGGTGCAACTGCTGACGAACGGACGAGGCAATGACGCAAGTGCCCTTACAAGGTCAGGACGGCTGTCCCAACGATTCGATGCCAATGAAAATTAAGAATCAAATGATAGCCACTGCTAACAGTCCAATAAAAGTGGGCCCCAGGGTCCAAATTCAGATTAGGTTAGAAAACAACTTTACTGGAAAAACACCAAGATAAATAACATAACCCTTGTCTTTAAGCGTATGTGTTTAAGATAAGCTCATAAGAAAATTTTGAACTGCGTGGAGGGTTTGAACGGTTGCGACCTTCTTATGTAACCTAACTACTTGTAGTTGATTTTAGGAAAAAATATGAGCAATGGATATTCGCTAAGCCGAAAGCGGGGCCGCATTCAACGTAGCTAATAACCGTAATTATTAGCTATGCTGTTTTACTATACTTTTTTATAAATTTTTGGATATACGCAACGGATTTTGTTGGAATATGGACTAAATTGAAAAATTACTTAACACCACTTACCTTGAGCAATAAACTGTAGTATAAGTAACAAAAATCAATGAAAATTGTCTCACACTAATCACATCGTTCCCTTTATCGAATATCACGACTCCAACCATTGTGAACAGCAGTGTATTCGCCGCGTGCGCAGCTATAGTCCAAAAATGACACACCACCATTTCCACATCACCAGCTATCGTAGATTTCTTCCTACTCACCAGAATACCCGCTATAACAGTCCCGAGAAAACCGGACACATACAAAAACTTCTCGCCGATATAAAAAGTTATATACGCACCGGCTAAAGTAACAGTTACCGCACACAATTCGTCATAATACGTTCCAGAAAGTATAGTTCCTGTTATGTTTCCCATCACTATTCCTAGTAAAAGTCCACCGCCCGCGTACCTTAGTAAATATAAAGTAATTTGGGATGGAGAGACTAAGGCTTGAGCAATATATCCAAAAACAGCCATAAATTCAATCATGACAGTCACATCACCTAATAACCCTTCGCCAAGAAGTAAAACGCTTATATATTTTCCTTTTGACATCGTCTTCAATTCTCCAACGACTTCTAAAGGATCTATCGGTGAGCATACAATACCGAATAGTAACGCAATAGCAAAGCTCCAACTATCTTCAATCAGATAAAAAGCCATAAAAGCTACCATAAGTGATGTTAGTAAGGATCCGGGAACTCCAACTAGAAATATCTGGAGAATGCTTCGCGAAAACGAATGAGCGTCTCCACTGTATGATGTTTTGAATATAAGTATTGGTAGTAGTGTTATTAATAGTATGTCGACGTCTATATAGCAAACGCTTACTAGAGGTCGAAATCTCGGAAACTTGTTAGCACATAGTCCGGCTATGCCTCCAAAAGAGAACATGATCACTCTATAAGGTATTGACATACCAATCCAGAGCATCACAAGCCTGACTAGAACTCCTATAAGCAGAGTTACGAAGATAAATAAGCAGCCCAGGTTACTTGGATAGGACATCTCTGCCTGAGTTACAGGGTCGATAAAGTCCTCGTCCGTGGTATTGAAAGCGCCAGTTTCATTGGAAAAGATTAAAGATAAAATTAAAATAAATAATATATACGACGCCATTGTGACGTGGCCTACTGGATTTGTGAGCTAGGAGTGACGGGAGTTTTACTTTTATGGAAAAAAGTACCTTTTTTCATGGTAAAGGATAGATAATCGAAATACTGTAGGTTTTACTACAAAGTCCCAAATTTTGTAACCATACAGAAAAAGGGTATAATTTTCACAAAAAAAAATTAAGAAAATTTACAAAATGTGGACCTAACATTAAATCTGTATCCATCACGCATTTTTTAAATTTAATAATGAATATGTGCAAGAAATAACACTTATTTGTCAATAATAATACATGGTAAAATTTTGCATTAGTTTCAGAGTAAAAGACAACAGCAGACAGAAAAAAAAGCGAAAATACAAAAATAAACTTAATTTAATCATTTATCAATTACAACACGAAAAATTCTATTTCATAAAAAAAATGTCACAAATCTATCATAAATCCATAGGAAACAGAAGTCTAACTTCATTACTCTTAATATTGCTTTTTACAGGACTCTTATAAGGCGAATATTTCTGGATAGCTTTTCTGGGCGATTTTCGTGGAGTGACACTTTTTCGTTCACACTTTTCAAGCTCTCTAAGCTCTTTCGAAGCTGTTTCTAGCATTCTTTGTTTCCAATCTTTGTAAGATTCAACTTCTGGCTCTTGAGGTACTTTATCCAGCTTTGGTATGTCAACTTCCATATTTTCATCTAGTTCCGCTGCAACAACATGCATAATATTCACGTCTTTTCCCCAAAGAGGTAGGCCTACTAATTTTACAATTGACCGACCCAGCGAAGCGAGCGAGAGTCCCCGATTCGACAGTATGAACGATTTTGTTTTCGTCCGTGTGTATATCAGTTACGGTATTTCTTAACCGATTTTCACCAAACTTGGCACACGTGTTCATGATTAAAAATACAACTTTTGTCGCGAGATTTATTCGGATAGGGGGAAACTGGAGTAGAAAAGGGTAAAGATTGTTATCGCGTTGTTTATGAACGGATCTTAATGATTTTTGGATGTAACAAAGGATTCCTCACAGTTAATCCTGTAGTGCACATATTTTGAGATAGGGACATTTTGAGAAAAGGACAGTTCGAGAAAAGGACGTTATGCGATGAGACGGATTAAATGTTGATTCCATTTATCCATATAGATCTCTAATTACGAACTGGACCTATTGCGAACTGGACCAATTGCGAACTGGACCAATTGCGAACTGGACCAATTGCGAACTGGACCAATTGCGAACTGGACCAACTGCGAACTGGACCAATTGCGAACTGGACCAACTGCGAACTGGACCATTTGTGAACTGGACCTATTGAGAATTGGACAGTTGGACATTTTGCGAATTGGACATAATGTGAATAAAGGGTTATTTTTATTTTTCCTGAGTGCTATGTCTACTCTTCGCAAAAGTACTAGTACTTATTAGTTAGGATAACTCTTCTAGTTCACAATATCATGGTCTCTGATTCGATTCGCAATAAACATACTAAACGTTCTTTTAAGATCATCCATCGAGCCTTGTTCAACCCAGTTTGGGTCGGAGATCAAGCGTCCTTTTTTATTAGCGTTAAAAATACTATCTGTGTAGGTACAAGAAATACGGATATAGCAACCAACGCCATCTAGCAAAAGGAATTATTGTATTGACGTGGTTCGTCGTCAATACAAAAATAATTCTACATCGCGCTATAAAAGTTTGCCTCTTTTAAAGTGAACATCTGTTTGGTCCGTAGACTGTCTTTTATCGAAGAAACGGCTCACTGTATTCTTACCAAATGTACAACAAAAAACTTACCATTTTCAACAATCTTCTTTGTCTGTCGTCCTTTCTTCTTTCTAACATCTGCAAAATGTAGTTCAGTGAACTTCGTCCAGTCAGCGTCTAATTTTGCAAACTGTGCAGGTTTCAATCTCGACTTTTCGACTATTTTAGATTTTAATATTTTTGTTTTGTTTATCCTGAAAATTTATTTTAAAGACTTTATAAAAACTTAGGACTTCCTTCCACCTACCAGATGGACCGACGACCTGGGAAAGGTCGCAGGCTGGGACTGGATGCGAAAGATGCAGGACCGTGTTGTTGCGTAGATTGGGAGAGGCCTACGTCCAGGAGGTGGACTGCCATAGGCTGATTTGATTGATTGATAAAAAGCTTTATTCTTGCTATTAGAATTTAAAAAACGAAAATATACGAAAAAATCTTTATTCTTAAGTCGAATAATCATGAGTATCACCAACTATCTGGTTTACTTTTATTCTTAATAATATCATAAACATGGAAGTTAGTAAGTATGGATGTATGTGTGTTTGTCATCTTTCACACTTAAACGGCTAAACGGATTTGGCTGATATTTGGTACAGATATAAATTTTAGTTTGGAATAACACATAGGCTACCTTTTCCACGGAACAATCCCCTGGAAAGCGAGAACGGGAACAGAAATCACACGGGCACCTTCTCGCGCACCCTTTTTTCTGATTCTAGTTCGGCTACAGAAATAAATCATCTGTGAAAATTTCAGCTGTCTAGTAACCACGGTCCCTGAGATACAGTCTGGGGTCGACATACAGACATCGGAGTCTCTCGGTAACAGGGTCCCGTTTTTACCCTTTGGATATGGAACCCTAAAAAGAAAATAGAACTAAAAGCAGCAAGCTCCAATTAATTTTTATTTACAAACATAGGTACAAATGACTCTGCCGGCCAGCAATGTGGCTAGATTGCTAAGCGCGCAGAGGACGATGGCCGTCAGGTTGATAAGGGGATACCGCAAGATGGTGTGGCGGCATGTCTCCTAGCCGGGACCCCTCCATGGGACCTGTAAGCGAGAGCCCTTGCGTCACTGTTTAAATGGCGCAAGGAGGCGTTGGAGCGGGACCAAAGGTCTGCGGCTCGAGAAATCGAGGCCCAGCGGTCCCAGCTCCACCAGGAAACCGTGGAGACATGGAAGGTGCGACTTGAGCAACCAAAGGGGGGATTTGCCACAATCGCGGCGGTCAGACCGGTCATGGATGAGTGGCTGGAGAGAAGACGCGGTGCTCTCTCGTACCCGTTGTCACAGATGCTTACCGGGCACGGGAGCTTCGGTAAGTATCTGTGGCGAATACACCAGGAAAAAACGGCCGATTGCCAGCACTGCGAGGACCGCAGCGATGACACAGCGCTCCACACGTTGGTGGAGTGCATGGCGTGGGCGCAATAGCGCCAGATCCTCGTAGTGGGTCTGGACGTGGACACTCTCTCGCTCGAGACAATGATGCGAGCCCTGATCTCCAGCGGGAGTAAGTGGGACTCCGCTGCCTCTTTCTGCGAGCAAGTCATGCTCGTGAAAGAGATGGCGGGGATTGAGCGGGAGAGAACTCTACCACACGAGTTTCGCAGTCGGTGGCGGTGGCGCCGCCGATGTGTCTTCACCCAAGACTATCGGCCTCCATGACCGCGGGCCTGAGAACGGTAAGAAGGCTGCTCACCGTCCTTACAGAAGCAGGCCCTAGACGACAGCGTGACGTGAGAGATTCCCGCACGCCCCCCCACCTAAGAAGCGGGATGACACCTGAAAACCTCCAAAGACGCGGGACAGCACCCGAACCCCCCTTCCTAGGCGAGGCCGCAGTGGTAGCCGTAGGACTGTTGGAAGACCTGGGACATCCTTCCGAGGGAGGGCTTACCTAATCTAACCTAACTTAACCGTAGGTGTTGGGCAGGATACGTGAGGTTTTTTAGTCCGTAGAAGTATGATAACATCCATGAGGATAGTACCTCACGTAAAAAAATTATACAACGAAGGTACAGAATGGATAATGGCGGGGTCTTCTCACCGTTCTTACAGAAGCAGGTCTAAGACAGCGGGGCGCGACGAGCGAGTTTCACGCACACCACACGCCTCAAGTAGCGGGACAACACCCGAACCAACCCCTAAAAGACGCGGAGCACCCGAACCACCCTAGGTGCGACCGCAGTGGTAGCCATAGGTCTGTCGGTGGGAATCCTAGGACATCCTTCCGAGGGTTCCCTACCGTAGGCAATGGAAGGGCACTGTGTGGTTTTAGTCGGTAAGAGATTGGCATGGCATTCATGACGGATTTTCACTCGTAAAAACATGATAAGATGAAAGAAAAATCTGTGTTTACTCACCTACATGCTTGATGTACAGCCATACAAACATACTGGGGCAGGTTTAAATCTATTTCCTGCAAACACCATACAGAGATTAGAACAATGCAAAAGGGACCTTAGAAGGTTCTTACAGGGTCGGGGCAGCGCGTGTGTGGCGCCTCTCATGTTAAAATCGTTCATAGGCGACGTTTACCACATCTATCGGGTGGGCCGTGAGTGAGCTTGTCTGCCACTTTGGTGGTATAAAACAATGCAGTTTGGCAGACGTAAGGATAAGCTATAACTTTGTAACTGAATCAACGCATACATTTTCATTTAAAGAATTCGACTATTGCCTTTGGCTTGCAACAGAAATACATCATCGGTGAAGGGTATACTCAGGGGGAGTCAACTCTCTTAGCATCAAATGCGAACACCTGGGCGAATTTTGCTAGATGAAAAAGCGCTATACGCCAGACAAAGACAACGTGTATGTCTATAATCCTGTGATCGTCTTTCTGGAACGCAATTTAAATTTTAGGTTTGACATTGGTTTTTGTCATTAATGACGGCCATTTGACATCCGCCATTTCACTTTCATTGTGATGATTCTATTAATTGATACCTATTTCTTATTTTGTGATAACTAAAGTGCTATTTTTTTCAGTATTGCATATTTCTCTATATGTAAAACCGTTATATTGCGATATTCCGATCCGCTTTATTACTTGCCTAACCTACATTTTCGTTACCTCCCCATTTTCGATTTTGTGTTAATTATCTTTGAATTGTTTGTATAATGACCAACACAGAATTACAACGAAAATGTGCAAAATGTCATACTACTGCTGGCAATGACGAAACTGCGAACTTACGATTCCACAGATTTCCTCTACCTGGAAAAGATGGATCTGTGAGGTAAGTTTTTTTACCGGTTTTCACAGGAATACTTATTTATGTAGGTGTGTGTGTTTGTAAAACTAATATCATTACATTAATTAGGGTTATACAAGAAACATATAAAATTATAACTAGGTACTTAAAAATAAATAAAAACTAACTGCCTACCTATCAATATAATAAACTTGGTGGCTTAACTTTAGATTATCCGCCATTGAGGTAATTATTGCAATACTAGCTGATGCCTACCTTTATAATTAATTTCATCACAAAAAACGACTTGTAGTGACCTTGCGTAACTACATTTCATAATCTATCATACGCATCTTTTAGTACAGCTTTAGCAACACATTGTAAATCATTTGACGAGTTCCTTATTGATATAAATCTAATTTATTATTTCAGAACACGTGTATGGGCCGAATACTGTTTTCCAGATGAAAACTGGTCTACTGAGGAATCAGTTAGAAATTTAAGCAAACAGCATAAGGTGTTATGCAGTAAACACTTTGATGACAGTTCATATACCAGCAGTTCCAGGACACGATTGAACAAATTTGCTATCCCAGTTGGAACAGAAAATATAATGTGGCGGTTACGTCAGGAAGAATGTTCAACTTCAAGTGAAACTGTCATATCCAATGACTCAGAGGTGAAACTCCAAGTGGATTCATTTCAAAATGAACCGTGCGTTACACCTCTATCTGCTGAATGCAAGGTATGTTTAATAAAGTTTTAGGCATAGAAGTTTTAGATAGAGAATAGAACTCTATATATAATTCATACTCCAAGCGGGTTATGGAGCGAGCTTTGTTTGGATTTTCTTAGAAGATTGAAATTTGAAATGAAGTCATATGACAAAGATCTAAGGTTACCGACATAGCCTGCAGAATAACCACTTTTCATTTCCCCTTTATAACTTTTTACCTGCACACATTTTTATTGGAAACCTATATTTTTACTCATAAAAGACCTAAACGAACAAATCTAAAAAGTGTCAACATATTACAAGGGTTGTGAAACATCTTGGATTGCTCAATGAATTTCCCAAATCAAAGAGCATGCTAGGCCATCGGTCCAGTTGTTATAGAAATATCTATGGCAGTCGTTGAATGGGAATTTGGTGAAATGGCTCCATACAGGACTGATCACCAGTTTGGTTAAACGGCGTCATTGCTAGAATTGGTAGTATTAGTGATATTATTAAAACAGGGATATTGTATCAGAATCTAAATTTAGGGATTCAAGCCATACTCAAATTCCTGCAGGTTTTAATAAATGCATTTTATCATTTCCAGGTACCACAGACTGGCAGAGGAATTTTAAGGGAACTGGATTTAAAGAGATCTGCAGAATTAACCCCAAGAAAACGGAAACTATATTTAAGGTGTAGAAAAAATTTGAGAGAGATTATGAGATTAAGGAAAAGAAGTAAGAATCATCAAATTTTACCTAAATTACTAGCAAATGAAAATGTTCAAAATTTAATGAACAAGAACATATCTGGATCATTTGCCCTACTATTACAAAGTCAACTAAAGAATACCTCAAGAAAACTAACTGGACATAGGTGGAGCATAGAGGACAAAGTTATGGCATTAAGCATATACAAAAAATCAACTGCATGCTACAGATTACTCAGGCGCCTGTTTTGTTTGCCTAGTGAAGGTACTCTAAAGGCTCTTTTAAATAGGATGCCCATGAAATGTGGTATAAACATCGAAATATTTGAAACCGTAATAGCATAACACAAAATCGGGAACCTGAAGAAAATTTGTGTATTTTGGCATTTGATGAAATGTCTATACGCAAAAATTTGTCATATAACACCAAACAAGATGTAATTGATGGTTATCAAGATCACGGTAATCAAGGCAGAACTATGGAGCCAGCAACACATGCGCTGGTATTTATGGCCATTGGCATTCGAAAGAAATGGAAACAACCACTAGCTTTTTACTTTTCTGGTGATTGTGTCACTGCAGAGCTTAGACCATATAACACGGGACTAGCCTTTGCGAACCACCGCATACAAAAATATTCTGCCAGTTTTCATACAAGTGAAGGGGGAAACACAAAGACATATAAAATTTCATTGCATTTAAAAATGTATTAATCGACAAACGCGTAATGGCTGTTGTGTGTTAATTGTTATTGTACAGTCAACTACAATGTAATGTACTAGTTTAATCATATAAAATGATGTACTGATGTACAGGCTTTTCATAAAGCCAAAAGACCAAATGGTCATGTGCAATGGCAGAAAACAATGCTTAAGTAAGGCGCATCCTGTGGTTAGATGATCTAAGCTGCAGACCGATTATCAGCTCTCATCAAAGAGGTTTGTGTTCCTTATATTATAGAGACGTAAAACGTAATAATTGCACCCTATTACCTAATATTGCACTCTTAATAGAAAGAGGTATTTTTTAAATTGATGCAGTTGTTTTAGAGTTCATTAATGCTGGGCTTTTAGTTACAATAGTAGGCAGCATCTGTGTCGTGGCGGTGGTGCACGCGACTGCCACGCAGGAGGCATGGGTTCGATTCCTGCTCAGTGTAAATATTTGTGTGCATGAATATTTCTACTTGTATTGGTCAGGGTACTACCGTGCCTCGGAGAGCACATTAAACCATCTGTCTCGATTGTCATAGAAACATCTAGCGCAGTGGTTATGAGAGAAATGGCTCATATACTAGAGCTGATCACCCGTTAGGTGAATAATTGTGTCCCCACTGGAAGTACTGTAGTACTTTTTAATTCAAATAACTACCTATCTATATTTCAGGTGCTAGAAGCAAGCTTCCAGCCTGGTTTGAGTATTGTGGCTACTGTCTGTGACAACTTTGGAGTTAATGTCAAAGCCCTAATTTCACTTGGTTCCTCAGTAGCTGAACCATATTTTGATTTCAACGGCCACGAAATAGTCACCATTATGGATCCACCGCACCTTATAAAATGTTTTCGGAACAACTTTTTAAAATATAATATAGAATGTTCTCAAGTACTCGGGCGCATGTGCCTCTCGCAAGGCCTGAACCACCTCGGCCCAAGGAGTGGCGACATGTGTGGCACTATAAGTCAGCAGACTGGGATGGACTGCGGGAGTTCTTCGCGTCGTACCCGTGGAGGCGGCTTTGTTTTACCTCAGACGATCTGGATTCCTGCGCTGCAGCAGTCGCTGAGGGGATCTTGGAGGGCATGGAGTGCTATATTCCCAACCGCTGGATCCCTGTAGGAGCAAAAAAGCGACCGTGGTTCAATCGGCTCTGCAGAGAAGCTTTGATGCTGAAAGAATCTGCCTACAGAGCCTGGACCACGGCTCGTGCAAATTCAGATCCTAACATCTCTGAGGTGAAACGCAAACTAAATGCCGCCTCGAGGGCCAGCAAAAGAGCAATTGTCAGGGCTAAATTCGATTTCGTCGGCAGAATTGGTGAGCGGCTAGCAGGGTACCCTTCAGGAAGTCGTGAATTCTGGTCGCTTGCCAAAGCTGCCGAGGGAAACTTCTGTCAGTCAGGTTTACCACCTTTGCTTAAACCCGACGGTAGTCTGGCCCAGAGTGCCAGGGAGAAGGCCGACCTTTTGGGTTCTCTCTTTGCCTCTAACTCGACCATGAGCGACGGGGGTGCTGTGCCGCCGGACGTTCCGTGGTGTGGAACTTCCATGCCGGAAGTTAAATTTACGCAGCGGGACGTCCGACGGGAGCTTCATTCTCTGGACGTTCATAAGTCGAGTGGGCCAGACGGTATACCCGCGGTAGTACTTAAGCAGTGTGGTCCAGAGTTGTGTCCGGTACTTACACGTCTTTTCTCGCTTTCTTATTCCATGCGACAAGTCCCGGCGTCGTGGAAGATCGCGTATGTGCATCCTGTGCCCAAGAAGGGTGATAGGACCGACCCGGCCAATTACAGGCCTATAGCCGTCACCTCTCTATTGTCTAAGGTGATGGAGCGTGTAATTAATACACAGCTCCTGAGGTACCTTGAGGAAAACGACCTGCTCAGTGACCGGCAGTACGGTTTCCGTCACGGTCGCTCGACGGGCGATCTTCTCGTGTGCCTCACACACCGATGGGCGACGGCTATCGAGAGTAAGGGCGAGGCTCTAGCAGTGAGCCTCGACATTTCTAAAGCCTTTGACCGGGTCTGGCACCGTGGTCTTCTTAAAAAATTGCCCTCCTACGGACTGACCGAGAGATTTTGCGGATGGGTGTCCAGCTTTTTGGCCGATAGAAGCATCAGGGCTGTTGTCGACGGCAGCTGTTCTGACTGCATGGCCATAAACGCTGGAGTACCGCAAGGCTCAGTGTTGTCCCCTACCCTGTTTCTGCTGCATATCAATGACATGTTGTCTATTGACGGCATTCATTGTTATGCAGACGACAGTACAGGGGACACTTGTTACACAGGCCGTCCCGGTATCTCTCGGGACGCAGTGGAGGAAAGTCGTGAACAGCTTGTGTCTGAAATCGAGGCTACTCTTACTAGAGTGTCCGATTGGGGTAGACAAAACCTTGTCCAGTTCAATCCCTCCAAGACACAGGCGTGTTTCTTCACCGCTAAGAAAGCCCCAATTACTGTAGCGCCACGATTCCAGGGCACATCTCTTTCCATCTCTAAAAGTATAGGGATCCTTGGTGTTGACATCTCCAGTGACGTTCAGTTCCGCAGTCATTTGGAGGACAAGGCCAGGCTGGCGTCCAAGAAGCTCGGTGTGCTCAACAGGGCGCGGCGGTACTTTACTGCGGCGCAAACACTGCTTCTCTATAAGTCGCAAGTGCGGCCACACATGGAGTACTGCTGTCACCTCTGGGCGGGGGCACCTGAATATCAGCTTCGCCCGTTTGACTCGGTGCAGAGGCGAGCTGTGAGAGTTGTCAACGATCCTATACTGACAGGTGGTGTGGAACCTCTTCGCGACAGGAGAGACTATGCCTCCTTATGCGTGTTCTACCGCCTGTACAATGGTATGTGCTCCGAGGAATTGTTTGACATGATGCCCACGGCTACCTTCTATCATCGCACCGCTCGCCATAGACAGGGATTTCATCCGCACACCCTACGTCCGGAGCGTTTGAGCACGGTTAGATCCGGTAGGGGTTTTCTTCCGCGCACGCTTAGGTTGTGGAATGATCTTCCTGCCTCGGTTTTCCCAAACGCCTACAGTATGGGGTTCTTCAAAAGGGGTCTAAGAAGGTTTTTACAGGGTCGGCAGCGCGAGTGTGGCGCCTCTGGTGTTGCAAACGTTCATAGGCTGCGGTGACCACCGGTTCTTCTGGTGGGCCGTGTGCTTGTCTGCCACCTTAGTGGTATAAAAAAAAAAAAAAAAAAAAAAAAAAAAAAGTACTATATAATGATGGGAAACCAGTAACAGGTAATTTTTACAGTTTTCGCTTGTACGGTCAGCCTCATAAGTAGTTGTAACAATACTGTTATAAATAGAGTGTATACTTATAGAAAAATTGTTACATACAAGTTGTAGGCGATAGAAATAAAACGAAAAGAACTTTTAGTTCAGATCAGATGAGCGGTCGCGGGTAGGTACGGGCGGGGGGCGGGCACCAGGCAGCGTATACAGCGGCACCAGTCGGTGGCGCGGGTACTGCGGCTACTGGCGCATGGCGCCTCGACTGCCGCGTTTATTGACGAGGCACGTACAGAGGCACGTAATAATGTAAGTACAAGTAGTAAACCAGTTCATAGGTTCCAAAATAAAACTAAATCAAAGGATTCACAGGGAATGAAATTGACAATAAAATATATTGATAGTACGTCACTTACACGAAATTTCAATAGTGTATATCTACATATGAGGCTGACTGTACTGTGAACTACTGTGACTGTGATAATAAAGACAAAAAAACACAGTTAAAAATAATTTTGTTTATGTTACAGGTATAGCAAAGTGGGCGCACATTAAGGAGTTCTATGAAAAAGATAATGCTAACCCTAATTTTGTGTTTGCTCCTGCATTAACTAAACAACATGTAGAACCTAATTTCAAGCAAAAAATGAAAGTTAGATTAGCAGCCCAAGTATTAAGTCACTCGGTGGCAGCAGGAATGCTCGCAAAAATCGCCAATAGTAAGATATCTTTATTTATTTTTAGTCTTTTGCTGACATTGTTTAAGAACAGGAGGTAATGAATATCTGTCAAGACTACTGTATATCCCTTTTTGTCAGAACTCCCCATCAAACACCAATAAACTGGCTGAATTTTTGAGACGAGTCAGTAAACCTTAACGAGGTTAAGGTCATAGGAGGATATTGTTAATATTCAATCAACGGGATCTATGATCAGAATAAAAAGATTAAGTTTCATAACCGAAATTTTTGCACTGAGCCTTGATTATTTTTCTAGAAAAGTAGCCCAAGTTTCACATTTTCATAAACTTTCACATTTATAATATTAGTAGGATACCGGGTAAACATTCATTAAATAATTATTATTTTAACATTACTAATAGATACCGCAATTGTATTTTTTTGTATAGAGTCTGATAAAATGTATTAAGATCCTTATTTTATACTTTACTTTCAGATGAACTTCCGCAAGCAGCTGCCGCGACAGCTATGCTAGTCGGCAAAATGGACCAATTGTTTGATGCATTGAATGGAGACACGCCCGACTTGAAAAGAGGAAAAAAATACCTCACTAACTTGACTCAAAGGAGCCCACACCTGAATTATTTCAAAGAAATGAAAGTATTGTTCCAAAATATGACATTTTTAGGTGCCAGGTCCAAGCCGCCATCGATAGATGGGTTTTTAAGAACCCTGAATGCCGTGGAGCGACTTTTTCACAATATGAAGACATTACAAATAGGAAGTGTGACGATAATACTATTTTAAATAATTTAAAGTCGTTTTTGACACAAAATATTGCTGAACAGTCATCAAATACAAGTAATATCGGACAATCCTATAGTTTAATGTATGATGTTGAAGCTACAGTAACTGCTATGCCTCAGTGTTCTGGTGAAATACAAGCTTGTGCATATGTGTGTGGGTTTATGTTAAATAAACTAGCAACCAAGTGCAATCAATGCCAAACTGCAATGCTTGCAGACCAGAATACAGAGGTTAGCCACTTATTCACCAGTTTTAAAGAATACGAAAGTATGCGCGCTAGTTTAATATATGTTAATAATAATTTTGTGAAAACTGTCGAGAGTGCTGCAACAATTGTGAATAAATATTTGAACGAGCATGGTTGTGACGTGTCATTGAGAAAGACCTTAGAAGGAAAATTGAAAGAGCAAATAAATTTCGAGTGGTTGCTTGATTGCGCTGAGCATTATAATGATAATAAAATTTTCATAATTATGTCTACCATAAGTATATGCTTAAAAAGGTATTGTGTTTTGCAGAATAGGCAGTACACAGAAGAAGCATCAAAAAAGGCGCTGAAGCGGAAAATAAATATACTGCAAAATGTTTAATTTCATCAAAATCCGTTCAGTTGTTTAGGATGTAAAGCGTAACAGACAGAGTTACTTTCGCATTAAGTATTCATTAAACTTTACTGATATTGAAATATATGTTTTTATTGACCTTGAAATATGTATTTTCTTTTATAAACATACTAGCTGATGCCCGCAGCTTCGCCCGCGCCGACTAATGTATCTCTGTACCAAATTTCAGCCAGATCCGTTCAGTCATTTGAGCGTGAAAGAGTAAAAAACATCCACACTCACAGACTTTCGCATTTATAATATTAGTAAGAAGTAAGACCTTTGACAAATGATCAGAAGAATGGTCTTACTCAAAATCATAAAAATGGACAATTTTTATGATTTTGAGTAAGATCATTCTTCTGATCATTCGAAAGCTTCATAAGGATTCTGTAATAGCACGTTTAAAACTCGCGCCAAATGTATTAGTTCCTGGGCATAAAATGGAGGCGCTAGCGTGCTCCGTGTTGGCATTTTTTTTGTATGGAGTTGTACTTCTTTCCGTAGGATAAAAGTGTTCTGTGGGTATACTACGCCAAATCGAATGCCAAATAATCGAACATCCAAATACTCGAACGTTCAAAATATCGAACGTTTAATATATCGAACATTGATATTGTAATCTTCGATATTTTGAACGTTCGATATATTGAACGTTCTTCTTCTTCTTCTTTTCTTATATGATATTGAACGTTCGATATTTTGAACGTTCGATTATTTGGCATTCGATTTGGCGTAGTATACCCTCGGTGAAAACAGACGTAAAATTTTCTAACTTACTATCATGATTTATGAGACAAAGCTTGGATTTGTTTGGTGGTTTTTATTGATGTTTATTGGCAACTGGATACTGATTGGTGGTTCTTACTAATGGGTTGCCACATAAACTTCAGTGGCGCCTCCATAACTTCTATTCTTTTTGGCTAAGCTATGAGTGACAAGACCGACGACAATATTTTATTTTTAATTTATTTTTGGTAATAAACTCTTCTCTAGTACTAGACCTTATTCTTAGCATTCCATGTGCATTTTGACATTGCGGACATTTTGTAAAACTGGACATTTTGGCACTCCGGACATTTTGTAAAACTGGGCATTTTGACACTGCGGACATTTTGATACATGGGACCTAATGGACCGAAAGGCTTTTTACCTTTATCTCCTCTGGAATTATATAGGTTAGTCCATCAGAAGTCAGAAGGTGCAATTGACTGAAACTATAGGACCCAGTCAAATAACGTTTATTCAATGCCACAATTTAGAAACACGTTACACGATAAACTAAGTGCTATGCGAGTTGAATCTGTGAGTAGGGATGCAAACGATATATCGATATATTTAAAATATCGATGTAACGGTTATAAATATCGATATTTTAGTATCGATATCGGAATCAAAAATATCGACGATATATCGTTCTTCATGAGCGAAATATCGATATTTTAATATCCATATTGAAACCCAAAATTTCGACGATTTATTCTTGAGCGTGAGAGATGATTTCACTCGATCAAAAATTATAATAAATTGAATATTTTAAATAAAAGATTTTGGTATTTATCTTGATATATAACCACTTAGGTTTTGGTAAATGAAACTGAGTTAAGATGAAATTAATTTCATGTGTTATTTACAAGTGTATTGTGGCGTAAATTTGGAAGGCCTACATCCAGATTTGATTGATAGATTGTTTTATTTTAGATATCTAATTTGAATTACCAAAACTATTAAAATGTTAAAATATAAACTTAACACTAGGCTATATGGCTGCCACTGCCACGGTGTGGCGTAACAGTCGCATGCAGTATGCGACTGCTACGCTGAGGTATTTGGCCGATTGTTTTAATTGAGTTCGATTCCCGGGTAAGACAATCGGCCAAATACATTTTTCAAAGTTTGAGTGTTTTCGGTTTATACTATTCGTATTATTAAAGTGTAAAGTGGTCGTGTCTGTACAATGGAGATACTTAAAAAATAATACTTGGATTATAATATCTTAACGAACGATACTGCACACAACGTTTTTATTAACCCTTGTCTGTTGGTCCTTATGCCTGTTTGTTCGCTATGGACGCAAATACTACTAAACGGAACTTGATGCGTATTTTAATAGAGAGATCTAGTTAAGCTTAAATCTGAGCTTTGTTCCATGGCAATCGGTTGAAAAAAGGTGGAGTTATGAACAAAAGTAGAATAATCAAGGTTATTCCCGTCCGATCATTATTCTTAAAAAAAACAATAAGAGCAGCAAAAAAATCAATAGATCGATATATCGTTCGTCAATATCGATATATCGTTTATAATCATCGATATTTTGCAATATCGATATTTTATTTCGAAAAATATCGATATTCTAATATCGATATTTTTTATGAATGATATTGCATCCCTATCTGTGAGCGCCAAAGAACGACTGGCTATTGTCGCGACCTCGCAGGGTGCGCTTACTTTTCGCTGACTTAACATTCTCGAGCCCCTACACCAGTGGCGGGCAAACTTTCTTAATGGCGGGCCAGAAAAAATAAGAAATTTTAGTGGAGAGCTAAAATTATATTATAATATGTAATTTGCATAATTCTTCTAGACCGTCAATCGCGAGCCATATACTATTCATGTCGAAGGACCGTCGGCGGGCCGGATTACATACCTTCGCGTGCCGGAGCTGGCCCGCGGGCCGTAGTTTGCCCATCACTGCCCTACACCATGGATTCTCATAGCGTGGCACAGGGGCGAACGCCCCGACAGAGTCTGGGACTTGCAACCCATTTGAGTAGATTTAGGGTGGCTTTCTATACACATAAACGCTCACCTTCCACCGTCACTTACTACTATCCCGGGGCTCCCAACCATAGGCATTAGGTTAGGAATGTGCGGTTTTTAGACTTTTTAGTCAGTAAGAGTCTGGCATAGCATCCATGTATATTTCCTCACATTAAGGCGCTAGACAGACGACGGGACGGGCCGGGCCGGGCAATTTGACCGCGCACGATATCGCTAAGGGAATCCTATACTATCAACGCACACGAAGGGCAAAAAGACCGCACCGCAAGTGTCGGCCGGTCAGTGGCGGCGCGGCTACCCGCCATGGATCACACAAACCAGTTTGTATGAAGTAACGCAGACGGCGGCGCGGGGCGGGCCGGTGCGGCCAGCTCAGTCTCTTCGCTAGAACGAACGTCGTGAACTGACTGCCTCCGCCCGTCGTGTGCATTGCGTGCGCGGTGCGGGCAGTCGTGGACATCGACAGGCAGACGCGGTCTTTATTACGTCGCGGGCAAAAAGCCCGGCCCGCCCCGTCGTCTGTCTAGCGCGTAAAAAGAAAAGTACCAAATACTAACCATTTTAGACTGTCTCTGATATTCCTTCAATATTTTTTCAGCAAGATCTTCTACCCCGCTACACTGTAGTGTTACACACAACATATTGATAGTTAATTTGTCACTATTCAACTCCAAAAGGTTCTCTACTAGTTTCTTTGTGTTTATGTATGCGGATTGCTTCAAACCAGAATATTTTACTGCAGATTTCTGAAATGAGAGTAAAATTGAGGGTATCAGTAAACCTAGGACTAAACATGCCACAGCATTCTACAAATTTCTGTAACCATTTTTTTTTAGTAACAGCAATTCAGTTGTGGAATAAGTTATTAGAGAAATAAGAGGTGAGACACAGCCTTATCCTTTATTAATAAAAAGTAAAAATAGATGTAAATTTTTCTTCATTCAAAACTACTAACATTATCTTCCAGCCAAAGGCGGCCTGGTTCCTTGTGTGTATTGTCATTTTGATAAACTATAAAATCATACTAATATGATAAAATACAGTTGGCGAGTGTCATCCATACTAAAAAACATTTGTTACTCGGATGTTTGTCACTCTTTCATGCTCTAATGACCGAATGGATCTGGCTAAAATTTGATACAGAGATAGTCTGGAATAACACATAGGTTTTTAATCTATCACTAGGTCATTGTCTAGTTTGCTTTGATAATGGTAGTCACAAAAATTTGAAAGGGAATAATTTTATTTTATTATTAACTAGTAGGTAGATACATATATTAATAAACTAGTGGATGTCACGTGATTGGGTGCAATCATAGCTCCTGTTCTCGTGGGAATACGGGAATAAAATATAGCCTATGTTTACCGGGGATAGTGTAGCCCCCAACAGTGAAACATTTCATCGAATCGGTTCAGTAGTATAGGAGCCTGTTCAATGCAAACAAACAATCAAATCTTTCCTCTTTAGAATATTAGTATAGATATTGTGGAACAGTACAAGTGCCGTTTTTTTAATATATGCAGTCAGTTCCACATCAATCAACAGTTTATTTACAGTTAAGGTGTGAATAAAAAAACCACCCACTGTATCCAAGTCTGCTCCCAGCAGACCAGCTGCCAAATCCAAACATATGACCACCTTGCTTGTATCTGTCAATTGCATACCAGCAGTGCTTTTAGTTTGAAACAGCCTTTGAAACTCTGCTGCCTTGCTGGAATTAGGAATATCTGTTATGTTTCCATTATACGTTAGTTCTTGACAACGGCTAAGGTAATCCTTCTAAGACAACTATAGGTAGGTATTATGAATACTGCCGGCACAAACATGCAGAAATCAGTACAGCTGAAGAATCTTGTATGCTATGAGGTTCTTCAGAAAAAAGCTGTGTGGGAGGTATAACCGCCAGTGTATCAATCAAGAGCACTAATATAAAGGTTTTGCATTAATATAACTAAACAAAACTTTGATAAAATCAACGATAACCTATCTAGTTTCGGGGTAATAAGTTCATGATATTCACTAACTTTAAAACTTTATCATCTTCACTTATTCCAAGTTTGGAAGCTATTAAACTCATAGTTTTATTGGCCATGTTTATTTTGGTGTCAAGGAAAAGTTGTTTAGTTAAAAAATAAAAATGTAACAAACAAATCACACTGATACGAATGGATAAACAAATGGAATTGGAATCGCGCCATTTGAACGATATTTTGACGTTTCGAAAGTATTAGTTCACCGTTCAATGCTCTTTCCTTTCCAAAGACAAATTGTTCACTTTAACAAGTCGGGATGTGTCGCTTGTGCTCTTGTGTGGCGCGACATACGTCTACAGGTATAATAGGCCCCCGAGACGATCATGCCTTGCAATTGTCAATCACGTTAATTATAAATGGAAGTTGCTTCAGTGTGCGTGATTGCTGTGCATGTGTGTGTGCATCGACGTATACGTACACATGAAATTCTACGTTATTGACAATTGGCAATTGATCATGTGGGGTCCCGACACGATCAATTGGCAATTGTCAAGCACGTAAAATAACATGTCACGTCACGTAAAATCACAGAGCATCGCGCGCCTCTACAGAGGGAGGGGCCAAAGCTTTCAAACCCCCTCTGGCAATAATGTGACACATAATGTGACATATCGACGACAAAAAGTGCCCAGTTCCATACAAACTGAAGGAAGATTTCCCCCCGCCACCCGCAAAATATGACAGAAAATTTTGTACCGAGCAATCGTTCTATGCCGTCTCCCCTCAGACAGTTCGCGTTGCTCTATGCGTAAAATATATATTTATACGTCGATGCACTTACATGCTAAGAAATCACGCACACTGAAGCAACTTCCATTCATAATTAACGTGATTGACAATTGCAAGGCATGATTATGTCGGGAGCCCATTATTGGATTATTTTAATAACTAGCTGATGCGCGCGGCTTTGCCCGCGTGAAATTTGGTACCCGTTCCCGCTTCCCGTGGGTACATATTCCTGGGATGAAAGTAGCCTATGTGTGATTCCAGACTATAAGCTATCTCTGTCCCAAATTTCAGCCCAATCCGTTCAGCCGTTAGAGCGTGACTGCGTGATTGAGTAGGTAACAAACATCCAAACATCTTCACAAACTTTCACATTTATAATATTAAGTAAGATAATAATTAAAATTACATGATTTGGACTAACAAAATAGTTCTGTAGTTTAATAGTATAGTAGTTTGTACATCAGTTCTGTACAACGTAAAGGTTTTTTTTTTATTTTCATAAAATTTAAAAGAAAAGAAAGCAAACTTGAAAACATAATAATGAAATATGAATCTTAAAATTTAATTTTAAAAATTTAGGCATCATGATATTGTAATAAGAGTACTACTTTTACCAGCCACGGATCTAGAGATTTTTTTAGGCGAGCGGCATACACCCCCCGCCCCCCAATATTATTTTAAGGTTCCGTAGTTCAAAGCTCACTTAGCAGCTGTGTTTAGCGATTGCGTTTCGGGTGGTGTATTTCCTGATTTAATGAAACACGGCAAAGTTATACCTTTGTTTAAGGCCGGCAGTGCTTCTGATCCAGGTAATGGCAGTGCTTCTGATCCAGGTAATTTCAGACCTGTCTCCGTGTTGCCGACTTTAAGCAAGATATTTGAAAAATTAATACTTGAGCAGATGCTGGCCTATTTTAACAGTCACAAATTATTTCATGATAAACAATTTCGCTTTACTAAAGGACGTTCCACGACCGATGCTGGTGTAGATTTGTTGAAGAGTATTTATGAGGCCTGGGAAGATAAACATGATGCGCTTGGTGTGTTTTGCGATTTGTCTAAGGCTTTTGATTGCGTCCAACATGAAACATTGATCAGGAAACTACATCACTACGGGATAAGGAACAAGGCTCTCGATCTTCTGACTTTATATTTGAATAATAGAACTCAGAGGGTCGATGTCGGTGACACACGTTCGGGTGGATCGGTGGTTACTATGGGCGTCCCATAGTAACCACCGATCATACTCGGACCATTTTTATTTTTTATTTATATTAATGACCTATCCTATTACGTAGGGGACACCAACGGGATTGTTCTGTTTGCGGATGACACTTCCTTAATTTTCAAAATTAAAAGACAACTAGATGACTATGACAATGTTAACAATGCAATCCTGAAAGTAGTACATTGGATTAACACTAATAATCTTAGCCTGAATGATAACAAAACGAAATGTATTAAATTTGCCTTGCCCAATGTAACACAGGCAGAAACCAATGTGCAACTTAACGGCCGAGAGTTGGAACTTGTGAAATCTACTGCATTCTTAGGGTTGACGATCGATGCTGGATTGCAGTGGGGTCCCATAAATTAAAAACCGACTGGCAGATTAAATTCAGCAGCATTAGCTGTTCAAAAGATTAGGCATTTGACTGATGTAGAAACAGCTAGAATAGTGTATTTCAGTTACTTCCACAGTGTAATGTCGTACGGTATGCTACTATGGGGCAATGCCGCAGATATAAATACAATTTTTGTTTTACAAAAACGGTTTTACTAAGTTAAGCGATATAAAGTCAGTAATTCCTTCCTGGGTAACTGTATACATTTTTACAACAGGCTTCCAAATGAAATAAAAAGTATGCCCTTAATTAAGTTCAAAAAGTGTATAAAAAGTAAATTGTACTGCAAGGGCTACTATACAATTTATTGGATTGATAAGGATGCCTGTATATGATCTGCTTGCTCTACTGATGGAGTTTTAGTTTATAGTACATACTTATTGTAAATATGTAGTGCACAAAAAGAATAGCCCGCCGAGTTTCTTGCCAGTTCTTCTCAAGCGGGCCGCGTTTCGAACTGGTGTTCCGAATTTGCTTTGTATTCATTGACGTGTCGCAAGTGCCTATGTATTAGGATTATGAAAAATATTTTTTTTTTTTTTTGAGTTTGAGTTCGAGAAAGTTGAGAGCAGTATTAGGGAAGGTACAAATCTGCGTCCTGTACAGCAGACACCTCTATTGTGGAGTAATCCGCGTAATAAACCTTTTTCACTATATTATGGCTCCTATTTTCCGCGAGAGATAAATTTGGAGCTTGCGATGGACGTCCAGGCCGAAGATGTCTTGATAGTCCTTCAGTATTATCGTATTCTGAAGAGAGGGTTTTTTAATACGTATGGAAATCTGTCATGGATGCTATGCCGAACTCTTACCGACTGAAACCACACAAAACTACCACTGCGAGGTCTGTAGCCCAGGGAAAACCCTCGGAAGGATGTCCCAGGATTCCCTACAGACTTTGGCTATCATTGCAACCTTACATAAGGGTTCGGATGCTCTCCTGCGTCTTTGGGCGTTGTTAAGGTGTTATCCCGATTCTTGGGGCGTGTGGCGTGCGTGAAACATTCACGTCAGCTGTCTTCTTGGGCCTGCTTCTGCAAAGAAGGTGAGCCGCAGTGATAGTGTTGGACAACACCGATCCCAGTGGTACTCTTGTATTAACCTGCAAAAAGCAAGGAACCTGACTTGCACAGAGGACTAGTCACCCGTGCAGGAAACTGGCCATCCAGCGGCACAATGAGACGTTCAGTGCACTAGTGAAAATCCTAAATTTATCCGTATGCAACAATGGCTTTAAGCCGGCTTAGGCTTTCTTTCATTGTTAAGAGACAAAAAGAGAAGAATCAAAAGTAACTTTGGAACGTTATCCATTGACTGATGGTGCAACAAGAGATATTTTAACCCTGAAACCCTACATGGGGTGCTGGTGAACCCCAGACCGATTTGTTTTGTGAATATCTCAGTTACCTTAATACTAACCACAGATTTGCGCGTTACAGTACTTTAGTTTGGTGATTAGTGCTTGCGATTAATCAACGCCGCGACGACAGTCGTATAGTATGGTCGCCTGTACAAGTGCTGTGGAGTGCGTCTGCACCCCAGTGTAGGAAAATAGGCAATAAGTGTAGGTAGTATTTTTATTCACTACTTGTTTTGGTTTTGTAGAAGTATTTTTATACACGCATGTATATATATTGTATGTATGTATATAAGTGCAATTGACAGCAATAATTCATTTTTACATTAACACTAAAGGTGATTTAGATGTTTTTCATGCTTTGGCAAAAAAATGTTCCGTCGAAAGAGAAAACAGACATTGGCCACTGTGTTTATTTTACCAGTTACTAAATATGTTGCTGGAATTAACTCGTGGGTTTTCATTAAGTACTTAACAGTTTTGCAACAGGAAATACAAAGTTCAGACGTACATTTCTAAAACAATTAGGCTCAATTGTGAACATTTGCAAAAGCGTTCGGGATCTGAAAAAGTCTATTGGAGCTATCCTCAAAAAATCTCAAGAATCTTCAGATCCTACTACTGCACCTTCAAGCCAAGGACATTGTACCCTTTGTCCAAGCTTCAAGGACACAAAAATCAGGACTTTGTGCCTTAGGTGCAAAATACTAATTCTCTTAGATCAAAGTTTCCACAATATGCTCAAATTAAGACTGATTTCATATATTAAGACTAATTTGATATAGTGTGTTCCTAATTAATATTATCAAAACATACTATTTAATAATTGATGCATTTTTCAAAAATTACAGAAATTTCAATTTGGGGTACTCCAGCACCCCCTGTAGGAAAATCGGTTGGCAAAATAGGTGTAAGACTTAAGGGTTAAGAATTTGTCGTTATAAACAAGAAATTCTCAAAAACCAGAATTTGAAAAGTTCTGGCCGCTCCTGCGTTGGCCGTCTCCACTTCATGCTGAAAGTTTGTGAAGAAGCGATGATGTCGTACTCTAGATAAGAACTTGCCGTATAA
Organism: Miltochrista miniata; assembly: GCA_933228765.1. Lineage (NCBI taxonomy): Eukaryota > Metazoa > Arthropoda > Insecta > Lepidoptera > Erebidae > Miltochrista > Miltochrista miniata. The sequence continues at coordinate 15,602,680 of OW121769.1, forward strand.
TTATTTTTTGAGACAGGTGTTGAATAAGTTGGAGTGTTTATAATTATGTAGGTATCTACTATGGCCAAGGTTAATTAACTAATGAGTTGTGCATTTGTCTGCAAAGTTTATATTTGTCGCCCTCTGATTTGCCACCCGGGGCTTGGGCCCCGGCTTGCCCCCACCTAGATCCGGGACTGCTTTTACCAAAATGAATTTTATTCGGCTCCAGAAAGTTTAAAATAATAGCTGACATCAAACTTTTAGAGAAAGAGAACTCAGGGAAGGTATAACAAAATTCCACGAAATAAATACTATAAATGAAACTAATAAAACTGCAATGAGACGCTGATATGCTCATTCGTTCATGGTCATAAAATATCAACTCGATTTTCGCTGACCACGCCCCTTTATCTCGATTTTGACTGAAGTTTCAATGATAAAACACCTTGCAATATCACAGGAGGCGACATGTTGATTTTTTTCTATAGGTTCTGTGAAGCCGATACTGATCGCTGTCATTGCTACAAAATGTCTTTGTAGATATCAGGGTGTAGGTCACATAATTGTAGTTTTATTAACTAATCCGTGCTAATTTTCATATGTTAAACGTATCGTAAAGAAAAAGAAGAGGATCCAATCCACCCGAATCAAGGGTGTGTATGCAGTGATAGACCGATATAGATTTGTATCAAAATAATCTGAAGCTATTTATAAATATTATTTTCTCAGCTTTTACTTATGTTCTAACGTTAATAGTAACGTCTGATCTATAATTAACTTGTGAAAGTTTATAAATATTACAGTATTCCATGGTGGACTCGTGAGTAGAGTCGTCGGATCATTACAGCCAAAGGTTGCCATTTTTTAGTTGGAATTATTCGTATGTGGTGATAATCGGGGCGTGATCTTGTGGTTGTTCGGTGTTGGTGACGAACGGAACCGTGTGTCAGTGCTGTGGTTATCCGTGTGCCGTGTAGTGCAAATCCAAATACGGGATCACTTGAGTAGTCGTTCTTAGTGCCTATGATAGTGTGGTGATTTCAGGTTGAGATGCAACTAGTGTCAGATTACTCAAGATAATAGCCAGTGTGTGTGTCGTGTGGTTAAAAGTGATAATGCGGTCGCAGTGAGAGTGTCGGAGACTCCACCACGGCATCGTCTGTGACAGGTGGCGCGCGGGGAGCAGAGTCTCCTTCGCAGCCCAACCAGGACACCGTGGATAACGCTACACCCACCTGCTGGTAAGTTCCTCATCCTTACACTTCCTGCTGAGCAAATATCTGTACTGTAATATGTACATAGACAGAGAGAGAACTAACTTTGCCTATGAGGATATTGATGACTATTAGCTATACCCTCTTTAGTGAAGTCTTCAGTGTCCAAACTACAGAACAGAAACAATGAAAACTAGGTATTTTTTGTAAGATTTCTGTCTCAGGTAATATCAATACTATTATACACCATAGTACTGGGTAATGTTTACTTCACTTAGTGTTGCTATTGTCTTCTTATAAGAACATTGGCTGCGATAAATCATACATTCACATCTCAATTGATGCACAATTCTTATACAAAATATACAATAATATTAAAATAAATAAATCTTCTTGATTGATTCATTGGTAAAATTGATATCTATTTGATGTTTTGTGTATTTTACAAGCATCGGAACAAATTGGTATTCATTCATACTTCAATATTATCTCTTGATTTAGTTATATTGCATTTTGTATATGTATTATTGGTCTTCGAAGTTGCGGCCAGAGCTATAATTAAGCTGGCCAAGGTCAGAATAAAATATTGTGCATTAAAATTACCTACTAATAAATCACTCACCTAATAATTCTATGGAAACCCTCGCACCTAAAAAATATAATTTTTTTGAGTAAGCTACCAATAATGAGTAGGTACTGAATATGAGAGAATTTAAAAAATTCATCCAATGAGAAGTACGAGTTTGTCACAGTTAAGCCATGGTGTGCATGTACAGCCTAAATCCCATAAAATTGACACATGCTAGGAATTCTCTTTGTATATTGTTTTGTTAAACAAACATTTGAAATTACTGTGCCAGAATTTGCAGTGATCTAACCTAATGGATCCAATATACTCAATAAGCCAAATTAATTACGTTTTCAAAGTTTATTAACCCCTAGTTGCTGACCTCACCCCTCATTTCAGCATATATGTGGCATATTTCAAACATCACACTGTGTCAATTTGGTTTCTGCGGAACACTATCTTTTTTTTGTTTTTAGAACAAAGTTGGCTGTTTCACTCCTTAAAAGAGTTCTTGTAGTATGAATTTATCCTAAGAGTTTTTGTAGTGTACCTAGTATCATAGTATATAGAAAACCTATGATCTGTAGCATATACTGAAGTTCCGTTATATTGGCCAATATTGAAATTATCATTACTATGATTTTATTGAAAATCTGACAGTTGATATTACTGAATGTCTCAAATATGTGAATATAGTGCATGATAATCATTGATATAGTCATGCTTTTATCCTCAACGGGGTAGGCAGAAGCTATGATAGATCCATGTTTCACTATTTGTCCAAGTTAAGTGCTTATATGCTTGATGCAATAAAATATAGTGGTGCAATTTTCACTGTCCCAGACACAGCTAGTATGATGATTATTATTATTATATTAATTAAGCACACTAGCAGCTCAGTGAGCTGATGCGTGTGTATATAATCTGTAGATCTGCAAACCTTGTCCAGACGGTTTTTGAAGGCATTAACACTGTATGCACCCACGACATGCTCAGGCAACTTATTCCATTCAGTGACCACTCTATGACATATATAACCTAAGCATAGATATAGTCAGCATCTTACTAATATGTGTAATATAAATGCGAAAGTTTGTGAGTGTATCTGGATGTCAGAATGACTGGATGCTTTTTACTCATTCACACTGGCTGAACAGAGATGGTTGAAATTTGGTACAGGGACATATTATTGTCTTGAATAACACATAAGATACTTTTTTATTCCGGGCATAAGATCCCATGAGCAGTAGTAACATAAATGAAATTCCTAGTCAATAATTAAAGATGACATCCTTTTTAAAATGATTTTAGCAAATATGGAAATCAAACTATCTCATTTGAATAAAGATCTGCATAAGATGAAAGAAGATCAGGATGACAGAATAATAACTTTATTCACTCTAAAAATACCTAAATATCCTGCGATTAAATTTGCACGTATTTTTTTTGTTTCATTTGTTGAACGGCCCTGGGGCCCCTGCCATTGCCAATATAAATCAGGAAAGCCAGTCACATGTCCTCCAGCTCAAGGAGGGTATGTATGATGCATTGTAAGATTAGTAAGCATTTACTGTGCAATCAATGCTTCAGAAATTCAGCTTTTGTTGTAACTACCTAACCAAATCCAAAATTACTAGTACTCAAGTTTTGGTTGTGGATTATTTATCGACTCTGGATGTTTTGATGTGGGACCACTAACCGATAAGGTGGGGATCAAGTTGCTCTGGCTAAGGCACATTACAGACACAAACTGACATTAAGTTAAGACTGACCACATTACAATGAAAAGCCTTTTTTTTAATGTGAGGAAAATCCTATGTGGATGCTATGCCGGACTCCTACCGACTAAAAACCACATGTTTCCTACCTAATGATCATTTTGCAACTGACCAGAGTGTATAAGTGGGTTAGCGTCATCTGCGAAGAATGATGTATGCTGTAAAGTCATCTCGAGGACATAGCATAAGAATAAGTCCGCTCACCATCATATACGAATACTGCACATCCTTAGTACTTCACTTCATGGTAGTATGCCTGCAGACAGTCTAACAGGAACCCAGGAGGTGCAGCTGGCCACTCACAGCATAGTCTACACTTCCTGATTGGTCCTTCGAGCCGGATGGTAACGGACTTGATTACTGAAGTCTGTGAGGGTGGGTTGGTTTGTTATCTCCCTAATAAGTCATACCTAGTTATACAATTGTACTCCCAGTATAAAAGATTCTGAGCTTGTATTTTGATCCCATTTTCAATTTGACAGGTTGTGTATAAATTTTATAAATCAGTTTTTTTGAAAATAAAGATAAGGCTCACTCAACAGCATGTTGCATCCTACAGATATAATTATCTAGAAGTCGCTCGCGTCTTCTCCCGCGTGGAGGTCTGCTTCCGTTCTAGCTTTCCATAAACTTATTCTTTGAGTAAAAAGGAGCCTCTATGTTGAATTTTAGCAGCATCCTTTAGAGCTTGAAAGAGTAACAAACGTCCACACCTCCTGACATCCACACATACACACTGTCAAACTTTCGCATTTATGATATTAGTTAGATATATACCTAAGTATTCTACCATCAATTATTATTGCTACAGTTATGTTGTTATGTAAACAGTATTGATAATAACTTAAGTTATTAATAGGCGATCTTATCACTTAAGTAAACTAAAGAGAGATATCATAATATTGTGATCTAATTTAAATCAATCTAGGTACATAAATTTACATACCATTGATAAATTGATAAAAAATAAAATTAGGTAAATGTTGTGAGTTGTGACAATTTAAGCTGAAGATGTTTCCATGAAGGGTTTCCGTGCTTCGGGACATTCGTTAAGCAGTTGATCCCGGTTGCAGTGAAATGGCAGTCGTTAAGCCAAGTTGAAGGCTTAATAAAATTTAACAGCAGGCAGTCACAGCCTGCGCCTGTCCATTTTCAATACGGCTTACCACCTATTACGTTAGATAAAACTGAAAGGTGAAATGTGGGCATATTGTACTTAAGGTGCGGTTCCGCTAAGGCGGAGCGGAGCAAGGCAGAGACGAGCTATGCCGCGATTCGCCAATCACATGATTTGAAATCCACATCTCTTCTCCACACCGCTTCAAAGGCAAGAGCATTAGCGGAGAGGAGCGGAATTGTTTAAAATATTTTATGAAAACAGACTGGATTAGACTAGCGACGCGGAGCGGAGAGGGGCGGGGCGAGGCAGTGCTGAGCGGGTCGACTCACTTGCGTGTGATCTGACTGAGGGAACGCGTGTCACTGGGCCACTCACTCACTAGGCGATGCTAATAGGCATGGCAGCTCCGCTCCGCTCCACTCTGCACCGCTTCAGTGGAAACATCTACCTCTTTTCTCAGCTCAGACTCGCTCTACTCCGCCTCAGCGGAACCGTAGCCTTATGCCCGCCTTCCACTGCGAGCGAGTCGGACCCATTACGGACTCCGCTATACTCGTAACGATGATTTTCGATACATGTCATGTCCGCTTCGGTGGAAGGACATGTATGAAAATCGTCGTTACGAGTATAGCGGAGTCCGTAATGGGTTGGACTCGCTCCGCTTACCCCTTTGGGGATAAAGGCCTGGCCATATGTATGTATAGACAAAGGTTCCGGAACATTAGGACGACATCAAAAAAAAATGCTACTAGATGACATATCCTTGAATCCCTACTAATAATTTTAAATGCGAAAGTAACTGTCTGTCTGTCTGTTACGTTTTCACGCCTAAACCGTTAAACCGATTTTGATGAAATTTGGTATAGATATTTTTAACTGACTGCACAAAAGGAGGGTAATGATAGTACTCCATAACGAATTCTACGCGGACGAGTCTGCGGGGAACAGCTAGTACAATTATGAATGAAAAAGTTAAACAATCAGACCGAGTACCGAACTTCGATATCACCAATTAGGTAATTGGTAGTGGAGGTCAGATGGCAGTGGCTTCATCGAAATATCGAAGTTCGAACGCATCCCGGATATACTGGTAAGCCGACCCCAACTGGATTCGACAATACTTGAAGGATGATGATGATAAATAAGATTATTGATACTGTTGATAACTCATTCATCATCATACAAAACTTACCTGACCGGTTTCCTAACCTAACCGATTTCGCCTTACGGCATTTAATTGCTGTAAGGCGAAATCGGTTAGGTACCTACCTATTACAATAATAAATATTATGGAACAGTACAAGTGAAGTTTTTTAGTGTTTTTCAGTATGATGAATGAGTCAGTAACTCTTTCTGACTATTATCCTTAACGCTTGAACCACAACCGATTCTGATCAGAATTTGGTACAGAGATAGAATAGTACTTCGGAACGGACATAGGATACTTTTTATCGCTCGAACAAGTTCCTTTCGGAAAATGGGTACGAGGAAACCCTTGTTTTTATTTTCATACATTTAGCTAGCCAAAATGAAGCCGGCAATAGAAGCATTGAGTACATCTAGCGTGTTGACCACTCTCACTCTGAACACTCTTTGCGTTCGGGGTTAGCACCTGCACAGCCGGGCCCGGGGCGATGTTTGATGCAGCAGGGGGGGACCAATAGGCACTAAGCTGATTCTAGTGTGGCTGACGAGGGTCAACCTTTCGGCCAGGGAGACCCGTAGAAACGGTTTTGCCGCTGGCCGCCCGCGGCATAGTACAGGGGCCCAACTGGGACTAACCACCCTGGGAAGCTGCCCCACCAGGCCGCGCATCATCCCGATGTGGTTCGTCGTGCCGGGATGGTGGCCGGACTGGGACCCGGTTACCACACTCGGGGGGGGGGGGGGGGGTACGGGGGCCCTTTCGTGGGTCGGCTTCCGTCTCGCCACACAGTCATAGATGAAGCTAGCCCCTATTGAAAGTAGCCTTCAATTTGGCGGCCAAATGAGGTGTCTTTTCAGGCTCTGCTTGAAGACCCTGGGATTGTAAAAGATAGGAATCACGTGTGCTGGCAGCGCGTTCTAAGTTTCTATGTTCAGACAAAGAAAATATCTTGGAATTGCTCGGTTCTGGTAAAGATTATCTCCACTGTTTGTCAGTGGCACACGTTGTTCGAGATCGAAAAGGATGGGATGAGGTAAAGTTGAAGAGCTCTTCAGAATCCTAGTTGAGATAGATTCGGTAGAATGCAGCCAAAGATGATATAGTGCTATGCTGCGCCAACGGTTCTTCAACAGTGGTCTCAAAATAGTTTTGCAAGGTCTAAGCACGAGTTCAGATATTGCAAACGTTCAGTATACTACGGTGACAGCTTTCTATCAAGTACCTAGTCTTGTTTCCTAATATGCTTGTTTGCCATGATGAAAAAAAAAACGATGGCTAAGCCGAGTATCCTACCATCGGAACTACGTTGTACCCATTTTTAAATCTGTGAGATATCAAATTAATTTCTTTGTTTATTCGAATCTGAATCACGTAACTTCAGACACAAGGGACGTGAAGCCAGACAGATGTTATCTAATAAGAATTTGGGCCTTAGTTATCATTTCGTTACAGTAGTCACGTTTCGATTAATATTTCAAATGTTATCAAATTATCGGGAAAACTTGTTAAGTAAAAGGTCGTCTGCTAGCCAAAACTGACTCACTATGTCTTTGGTAATTACTCAAAGTTAGACCTGTCTAATATACTACTTATAAAATTCAAGATATTTCATTTTATAGAAACCCATCTTTTGAGTATGTCGAAAAAATATCGACAAAAATAACTAACTAAATATAAAACTTATTGCAAACCAGTTGGATTACGCTTTCTGTCCCATTTCACTTACCAAAAAATTTGAATCTTGATACCCTTGGCTGTCTTCAATGAAAGAATTTTCGAAAGTTGCGGAGGGTCGATGTGTCCTATACTTTAGGGCCCACTCAATATTTGCCCGTGACCCTACTGGTGGGTCATTATCCATAGTTTGGGTATAACTATTTAAATCTTCTGACTAAGACATCCATTCTCACTGAAACTCCATCGACCGCCGCTATCTACTTCAATTACATTTGTATCAAATAAACAATAAATATTTCCGCGAACGCCTAAAAAACTTCTGTATAATATTCTCTAAATTGACTCATTTGTTTATTTTCTTGTTAATATTTCAAACATCTTACTAATACCAGCTATGAAAATGAATGTATTTTCATTGAAGAAATTCACATCGCTCTGTGACTCACGACTGAGGAACATTGAGGGAAATCCAATGATATTGTGCACATGATAGGTTACTCAACAAAAACAAGGATACGTATTGTTAGCTTTCTTTTATTTTAACTTGCCAAAATGACACCGTTTGCTTGATAAAAAGCCATGGTAACATTTTCTGCGCTGAGACAGCGTTTTAAGTTCTTATGGTTCGACCGAGAAACGATCTTTTGAATCACTATGATCTGATGAAGAATCTCTCCATCGTATTTAATAAGAGCGGCACCTCTGCCCGACACGCGTTGTTCGAAAAAGAGAGGCTGGGATTATTTGCTATTATTCTGTGCTGGCTAAGCATTTCAAACTTTTATGAGTTTTATGTTTAGACTGTGAGAAACGATCTTTTGAATCACTATGATTTGATGAAGAATCTCTCCACTGTATAAGAGCGGCACCTCTGCCCGACACACTTTGTTCGTAAAAGAGAGGGTGGGATTATTTGCGATATTCTTTCTGTGCTAGCTAAGCATTTCAAGCTTTTATGTTTAGACTGAGAAACGATCTTTTGAATCACTATGATCTAAAGAAGAATCTCTCCATTGTATAAGAGCGGTACCTCTGCCCGACCCGCGTTTTTCGAAAAAGAGAGGGTGGTATTATTTGCGATATTCTGTGCTGGCTAAGCATTTTAAACTTTTATGTTTAGACTGAGAAATGATCTTTTGAATCACTGATCTGATGAAGAATCTCTCCACTGTATAAGAGAGGCACCTCTGCCTGACACACTTGGTTTAAAAAAGAGAGTTTGGTATTATTTGAGATCTTTTAAATACATTTATTTTGACCAAAAGTTTTATAACATTCATAAACATTATTGTCTCTCATTTTCTCGCGCATCTTCTTTTTCTTTAGAAGACAGTCGGTATTTTGATAGATGAAGTGCCTTTTCACACGTACCGGTCGCCGGATAGTCTGTGCCGGGTACCAGGCACTGAAGTGTATGGCCATGTATTTAGCTTTCACACGTACCGGGTTAATTTGCCCGGCAATGCCATTCATTTTACCGCCGAGTACCCGGCACCGGCTACCCGGCAACCGGTACGTGTGAAAATTACTACACACACATCCATACTCAAAACATTCGCGTTTATAACATTAATAAGATTTTAAAGGGATTATGGACAGATCCATGTTTCCAGCATTATCATATTGTATGCCCCCAACTGAATCAAAAATATTTTAAACACCATCTTAACCTTATGTATCCACAAACAGGAACATTTGAATTTCAAATTTTCTCAACAAGCATCTTCGTTCTATTTTTGTTGAGCCGAAATGCCACACACAATGAAACAAAATGTCCTTTTCTGTACTAGGTAAATAGAATGCATTAAAGAAAGAAGAAGTTATATTCGTTTTATATGGGTGATTCTACGATAAGAGGTAACGTGCGGCAATCAGGTTAAAATCCATACCTGTTACACTTTAACGCCTAAACTGCTGGAGCGATTGAGTTGAAATTTGGTATAGGGATAGTTCGAGGCCATGGGAAGGACATAGGCTATTTTTGAACCGACTGCGCAAAAGGAGGGTTATGATTTTACGCGATAACGACTTCTACGCGGTCGAAGCCGCGGGGAACAGCTAGTAGATTTATACTCGTAAATAAATCTATTAAACTGATTGCAAATATATTTTATTACTCATTATTTTTGGAATGAATCACTTCATCAAACCTTCTTTAGTAAATTAACATTTATATGTTCAATGAACGGGACAAATCCTTTAACTGTTCTGTGGGACAAATCATAATAAATGCTTAGCCGTGTCTTCATACAAGCTGAAACCTCTTATCGTAGAACCACGCATATACTAGCTATCCATAATGATGCCGTCCTCCTGATGGAAAGCCATTGAAACTACTCTCACAGTCTACAAAAGAGTAGACAGTGGTCCTCAAGATGGCCCTATGAGGAGCCTCTTCACGCTCCGCTTTAGAGAACCCGGAGTTGTAAGAGGAGGGTACACGTGCGCTGACAAGGGGTCGTCCATTAATCGCGTGAGGTTTTTTTGGGCATTTTTTGGACCCCCCCTCCCCCTTGGTGATATTTGGTGAGGTTTCAGATTACCCCTCCCCCCCTGGCCCGAATCACGTGTATTTATTTTTCTTTTAATTTTATATAAGTCCCTATTGTATAATCTATCTATCTTATACGAATATTAGCTGACCCGCGCAACTTCGTTTGCATCACATAATAGAGAGAGATATGATATTAATTAATATTTTAATATACATATTTACCGTCGCATTTACTCCCGGTATATAATATTCATTTTTAGAAATTAATTAAGATGGCGTCAGTTTGTCAGGCTTAAAATCTTACGTTTGTTTGATCGCAGTTGGCTAAATAGAAGCGAAGTTATGGACAAAAGTAGAATAATCAAGGTTGAATTTCCATTCGATCATTATGTCCATCCAAAGGTTGCCTGGAAGAGATCGCTCTTAGCGATAAGGCCGCCCATTGTACATATAATCTTTAAGATCTTCTTCTTAGAATAATGTTTTTCATGGTGTACAATAAAGCATATTTATTCTTATTATTATTATTATTCTTATTCTTTTGGTCACGACTATCGATATCCACGTGGATAAAGCTGCGTTTATTTTTTTGGTTACGAGGGGAATGCGGTTGGACACCGTCATTCCAGCTGCTAGGGCCGCCGGGATGGTGTGTGCGGCTCCCGGCCCCGGAAAGGGACCACCCTATCCACTAAACCCTGCGGTGTTCCTCCTCATCCTATAGACGGGCCGAAAAGATATCCAAAGATTATTCACGTCAGTCCGGCCAGGGGCTCCCTGGGCTTCCGGGTCTCTCCTCGGAGGAGCAAGATTTGCGGCTTCCCCGGAGCTGACAAAAGCCCAAGCCCGCATCGCACCGCTCTCGGGCGCCTCTCTGGAAGCAGAGAGGGTAGAGAGCGGTCGAGCAGGTGGGCGATGAAGGCATCTCCGGAACACGGACGAACAAATCATCATCGGTGGATGGGGTCCCACAACCTTCACCCACCAGTGGACAGAGCTGCGTGCATCGGCTAGTCTAGGATATATGTATAACTTATAATAAGGCTATAGAGAGTCGAAAATCTGTACATAGAATATATTTATATAATTCTTTTCCCAGATTTTTTTACTGGACATTCTATGTAACTTCCATTACATCCGATACTAAAGTTAAAATTGTTTATTTTTTGTTTGTCTTTGTGTATCACGCGAAAACTATAGTAGGTACCATTTTAAATAATACTGACATAATTTGAGATTATTATTAATCGGATTGATGCCTATAATCTGCGCGGTTCCTTTGGGAGAGACGATGAAAGACAAAATTATTTTTGTGTTGTATAATCAACGCATAAGTATTCCTATTTCAATAATTTCTGATGTAATAAAGGAATTAAGTGCTTAATGAATTATTCCACACAAGTTTTAATACCGTAGGTTTCCTATTTCAATAATTTCTGATGTAATAAAGGAATTAAGTGCTTAATGAATTATTCCACACAAGTTTTAATACCGTAGGTTTTGGTTGTTCAGAAATTATAAGAGAGATCGCAAATTCAGGGTTGTAAAGTCGTTGTTTAAAATAAATACACGTGATATCTCAATACACCCCCCACCCCCCCTGGTGATGTTTCGTGATTTTTGTCAGACCCCCTCCCCCCCCCTTTCGAGCCTCACGTGATGTATAATAAATCAAGGAATGTTAAATCTAGCCATTTAGTTCTACAACAGCCACATCAAAATTTTATATCTGATTGCTCTCAGGCCGTTGAATCTATTAATCTTAAATATAATACTTTAAACCTGGTGCACCAAAATGTTGAAGGCCTGATTGGTGGAAAAGAATTGGAATTGGAATTGTACATGGACTTGAATGGCATTGATATTTTTTGTGTAACAGAACATTGGTTAAGGCCTTATCAAGTCATGTTCAATTTCAAAAATCACCGGGTTGCTAGCTCGTTCTGTAGAATAAAATATAAACGGGGAGGCTCTTTAATTATTATTAATAAGTCAATAAAGTGTAAAGAACGTAAAGACATAGTAGACCTCTCTGTTGAACGAGTTATTGAGATAGCCAGTATAGAGTTTGAGCGGTTCATTGTACTAAGCGTATACAGTCCCCCGGATGCTCCATATGCACAGTTCGAAGAGAAACTTGAAGAAGCATTGTTTAAATGCCAAAGTACAAAAAAAACCGTCCTATTTTGTGGGGACTTCAATGTAGACATTTTAGAAACTGCACGGGAACCTTTACAGAGAGAGAAAATGTTAAATTTGTTCAAGTCATTTGGTTTGTATAATATATTTTTGGAACCTACTCGTATAACTGCAACTAGTGCTACTTGTATTGATAATATTTTTACTAATATAAATCCCATTAAAAAATGTATAGTGGACCCTGTAAAATCAGATCATCGTGGCCAGTCTGTTTCTTATCTGAGAAATAGTAGGGAAACTAAGAAGATTATTAGTTTTGTCCCAGTTAACACACATCGCTTGGAAACCTTTAGAAGAAACTTAGTCAAGAAAATAACAGAATTGCCTGATTACATTAGCGTAGAAGAATCCTACTCTGATTTATTTAATTTGATACATACTGTGTTTGGGAAAATCTTTACCCCGAAAACATTATCAATCGGAGGCAGTTCTGGTTTCAGTGACTGGGCTACACCCGGAATTTATAAAAGTCGCCATAAACTATATGAACTGTATTCTGAAAAATCATATAATTTCAACCCAGAGTTTCAGCAATATGTTAAGAAATACTCAAAGATATTTAAGCAAGCCTGTACCTTAGCCAAGTCTAATTTCATTAGAAATAAAATTTATGATTCTGCGAATGTAATTAAAACTACTTGGAACATTATCAATGCGGAATGTGGTAGGTGTACAACGAATGAAAGAAAGTTTCATTTAAATATAAACAATCGCCACGTATCGGGGGATTTGGAAGTGGCGACCGAGTTTGAAAAATTTTTCAGTAATGTTCCAATAGAGATAACTGACACTCTCCAGTCGTCTTCCACCTCCGCCGAGCTATTATTAGCAGAATCTGTAGCTGCCTGTGAAGGCGCGTTCGAATTCACCGTTGTCAACTGCAACGACATCATAAAAGCTTTTAGATCTATTAATGTTAAAAAAACCGCTGACCTTTGGGGGTTATCAGTAAAATCCATATCAAGTATTATAGATGTCATTGCCCCCCACTTGGCAACTGTGTTTAACGATTGCGTCTCTAGTGGTGTATTTCCTGATTTGATGAAACACAGTAAAGTTATACCACTATTCAAGGCTGGCACCGCTTCAGATCCGGGTAATTTCAGACCTATCTCGGTGTTGCCGACCTTGAGCAAGATATTTGAAAAATTGATACTAGAGCAGATGCTGATCTTTTTTAACAGTCACAAATTATTTCATGAGAAACAATTTGGCTTCACTAAAGGACGTTCTACTACCGATGCTGGTGTAGAGTTATTGAAATGTATTTATGACGCCTGGGAGGATAAACAAGATGCAATTGGTGTGTTTTGTGATCTGTCTAAGGCATTTGATTGCGTCCAACATAAAACATTAATCAGGAAATTACACCATTATGGCATAAGAAACAAGGCTCTCGACCTTCTGACTTCATATTTGAACAATAGAATTCAGCGGGTCGATGTTAATGGTGCACGCTCAGAGGGATCTGTAGTTACTATGGGCGTCCCGCAGGGTTCAATACTCGGACCATTTTTATTCCTTATATATTTTAATGACTTACCCTTTTACGTGGGGGACAACAACAGGATTGTTTTGTTTGCAGATGATACTTCTTTGATTTTCAAAGTAAAAAGACAAATAGATAACTATGACGATGTCAACAACGCAATCTTGAAAGTGGTTCATTGGTTTAACACTAACAATCTTAAACTAAATGATAATAAAACTAAATGTATTAAATTTACCTTGCCTAATGTAGCACAGTCAGAAACCAATGTTCAACTTAATGGTCGAGAGTTGGAACTTGTGGAACAAACCACATTCCTAGGGTTAACGGTTGATGCTGGTTTACAATGGGGTCCACATATTGTAAAACTAGCTAGTAGATTAAGTTCAGCAGCATTTGCTGTACAAAAAATAAGGCACTTGACTGATGTAGATACGGCTAGAATAGTTTATTTCAGTTACTTTCACAGTATAATGTCTTATGGTATTCTACTGTGGGGCAATGCTGCAGATATAAATAAAATTTTTATTTTACAAAAGCGGGCCATAAGAGCTATATATAGACTAGGTCCAAGGGTCTCTCTGCGCGAAAAATTCAAAGAGGTTAATATTCTTACTGTAGCATCACAATATATTTTTGAAAACCTTATGTATGTACAAAGAAATCTACATAGTTTCGCTAAGTTAAGTGATAGACACAATGTCAACACTAGAAATAAAAATAACCTTGCTGTTTTTCATAGCAGATTGCACAAAACCAGCAATTCTTTCATGGGTAACTGTATACGCTTTTACAACAGGCTTCCAGACGAAATTAAAAGTATGTCCCTTAATAAGTTTAAAAGATCGGTTAAAAGTAAATTGAACTGCAGGGGCTACTATACAATCAATGATTATTTGTTGGATAAGGAAGCCTGGAAATGACCTGCTCTGCTGGATTCTCAAAAAAATTGTTAAAATGCCTAGTTTTTAGATTCTTTAAAATTGTAAATAGAGCAAAAAAAGAACAACCCGCTGAGTTTCTTGCCAGTTCTTCTCAGGTGGGTCGCGTTGTGAACTGGTGGTAGAGTTTTTGTTTTGTATTCTGGACGTTTTGCAAGCGCATCTGTATAATGCCTATGTGAAATAAATATATTTTTGATTTTGATTTTGATTTTGATTAATGGACGACCCCCAAGTCGTTCCAGGCTTTTATAGTTCTTGTTATTTTCGTCTATTCCCACCTGTTGCGGGAATGCGTTTACTTTACGTTATCCCAGCCAAAGTCCCAGTCTCGGAAAGGGATCTATCCACTAAACCCCGCGGTGTTCCTCCTTGCCCTATAGCCGAGTCGAAGAATATCCAAGAAGATTAGAAACGTCGACCCTGCTGTTCGCTAGCCTCGTAGGTTCGGGGGAGCCTGATGGGCGGCTCCAAGGAGCTCCCTAATAAGACAGCACATGACCTTCCAAAAAAAGATTCTCTCGAAACTCTATAATAAACGCTAGAATATAGATGAATAAGTACTAACATCGCGTGGCCTGACCAATCTACTTAGCTAATTACTAAGTAATATTGACATATCTATTTTTATCCACATTATTGTTGAAAGATCTCACGGTTTTTTTGTCCGTCCTTTTGTAATAGGCAATTTCAACAAGGATAATGCTGCTTACATAGCATACTTTGGTTGTGGACAGTTGTGGTACTTTTCTCGTTGTAAGGATTAATTTGTCATTCTAATCATTCATTGAGTTTGTATCACCACGTTTCACGCACGCCTCATGCCCAAAGAATTGGGACGGGATGACACCTGAAGCAACCTCTAAAGACGTTTACGATAGGAAAGGCCGCGGTGGTAACCAAAGTCCTTCGGGAATCCTGGAACATCCTTCCACGGGCTTACCCTTTTCTCTTGGCCGCAGGCAGTTGAAGGCATCGTGTGATTTAAGTCGGTAGAAGTCCGGCATGGCATCCACGATGGATTTCCACGTGTAAATAATATGCTTGAACATCACGTTCAGTCCTGACTGACTCTGAGATGAGAGATGGTTTCCCCAATTCGGAAGACATGTTCCTGGTGAAATCTGAACAGATAGTACGCGTCTGCCTACCCCTACGCAGAATTCAAGGACGATGTACTCTTATCTTCAATCGAACGCTAGTATGATCTTTTTTTATATAGGACTATCCCTTCCATTGGATCCCTCTATCCGTTGGATATTTTTGACCAAGAGCTATCCAATCAATGCAATCATCCTATGGCAGTACACTGCTGGCTTAGGCCTCTCCGAATTTAAGCCACATTAAGCCTTTCGCATCCAGTCCCAGCTTGCGATCTTTTCTAGGTCGTGGGCTATCTATTGAACAAAAATAACCAATGGAATGACGAAGCCTATAATATATCACGTTATTACCTTCTACGCTCACTGTTAAGCGATACATGTCAATACAAGGGAAAGTTGAATAAATTTCCTCATACACTGGCTTAGGCCTCTCCGAATTTAAGCCACATTAAGCCTTTCGCATCCAGTCCCAGCTTGCGATCTTTTCTAGGTCGTGGGCTATCTATTGAACAAAAATAACCAATGGAATGACGAAGCCTATAATATATCACGTTATTACCTTCTACGCTCACTGTTAAGCGATACATGTCAATACAAGGGAAAGTTGAATAAATTTCCTCATACATAATCGCATGTACCTACCACTCAAAAATGTCAAGTGGCCATGTATGGCAAATTTACTTGTACAGCCCAAAAGTGACGTCATTCGACTACCAACCAGGAAGTGACCCCTAGTAGGCCATAAACCCATGAACAAAATTACCCTGTGAAAGGAGCTGGCGAATTGTAAGTTAGGTTAGTGTTCTGCATCAGCTCCTTTCATAGGGTAATTTTGTTTCTGGGTTTATGGCCTACCAGGGGTCTTCCTATCCTGGGGATATCCGTTACTAGAGTACCCAGGTTATCGAACACAAAGGCAGGCAGAAGTCACAGCTTTGTTAAGGAGGGCTGCGTACTCCCAACTTTGGAGAGGAGCCAGACTACTGCGTCGCCCTCTCAGAATTGGCCAATGGTTAAACCACGACTATAAGCGATCGGCCTATCCTTGTCTGTCGCTCGACAAAAGGGTTAGGATACCTATGTGTGTTAGAATTTATTTCTATAGGCCGATTGCCATATGTGATGTTCGGTAAATGTACATTAGCATAATTTGAAAATACCTTCTACTTCCAATCAACTATTTATAGGATTTCAAGTCTCTTCGTGTATGTTTATTTGCTCTGGGTCGACACAAAATCCAGCGAAATCATTTTTATTTTTGTGACCGTTGTTCTGAAGTCCTAAATATATTCCGTGACAGTACCTGCAGTACTTTTGGTTGACGTCATAAATATGTATATGAAATGATGCTATTGTTGTAGTTCTGTTTATTTATCCTGTCAGGCCGACCTAACACATTCATGTTAGCAACCGTTTTAATTTTATGTAAGTTGGTATTGCTTTTTTGATTCTTAGTAAGATGGATTATTTAGGGGCTCCACCGGTACAGGAACATTCTGCGGAGGTTTCCAGATAATTTATGGACGAGCGTCTGATTATGGCACCTGTGAGCTCCGGGACATGTAAGCAGATGGAAGAACACAGTGTGCTTTTAGTTGGTAGGAGACTGGCATGCCATCTATGAGGATTTCCAAATGTAAAAAGAAATTGTCATGGCACCTTGGCCGGTTCGCTGCTGCCTTATGCAAATAGTTCGAAGTAATCGAAGGCCTGCATACCAATTGTATGCGACTGGATTATTCCACTTTGTTCACTTGGGTGATATCACCTAGCTAGGTGAACAAAGTGGAATTGATTAGTCTACTTTGATCACCTCGGAAATAAATATTTCAAATTCATTGTTTTAACCATATCACGACGGACAGGTTGTGACTTCTAGGTATGGACTCGGGTGCAAAGAATCATTAAAACATCAGTTTTATTAATTTCTTTTCCGTTTAAAAAAACCACGAAGGCTAAGGCGGGAGCTCCGCTCCGCTTCGCTCCCGCCTTAGCCTTCTAACCTGACCTATCCGAGTCGAATTCGAAGCAATTTCACTTTGTTTACCTAGGTGATATCACTCAGGTGATTTATTTCCGAGGTGATCAAAGTAGACTAATCAATTCCACTTTGTTCACCTAGGTGATATCACCCAGGTGAACTAAGTGGAATAAGCCATGCGACTGCTCTTGCTGTCTTTCCCAAAATTCGAACTTGCAACGTCAGCACAGCAGTTACATTCACTGCCACAGCGATATCAAGGCAGTCAAGTATCGTGTGTAATTTCGACTTAAGCCGATTAACATAGCGCGCTTAGCGGGTCCATTAATGAATCCCATCAGTAAACTGCATACTTGTTTTTCCGCCACAGTTTACTGTTGTGAGTTAGCTGATTTCAGCTCGCGATGGAAACTTACCTTTACGCTTGAAATCTATTGAACAAGTTTTGAAAATATTCCTTCCAAGTATTTCCAAGTCTACCGATAGGTCATATCCATCAAACTGATTATAGGTACTAACTAATAGAAAAGAAGTTGTAACAGGAGTTTATAGAAGGGTTTAGTGGGTCAGACGAATAGCAAAATGCTCTTATCCAAGCCAAATAAAATTAGACATTAGTATTTGTGGAGCGTTTCTCATATTACCAATTAAACGCTTCGCTCACGTGTCTATTTCGGGGATCTTGGATAATTTTGAACCTAATGGGGGTCCGTTTTGTTATGTAGTACAGCTTATTAGATAACCCTCTACTACCTATCATGAAATTGTAAAAATAAACGACGCACCATCGAAGGTACTGACTCCAATCAACTACAGCTTGGCAAAGAAGTCTAGAAACGGAACTAATATTTTGCTGACTGGCTACACTGTCAAAAAGCTGTCAATAACGTCACATTATTATATGTCTGTCAGTCAATGACAGTATATAATTTGATTGGTGGGTTTTATTGACGGTTGTTGAGAACTGGATACTGATTGGTAGTTCTTTTTAACGGGTTGCCATATGAACAGCACAGTGGCTCCTCCATTATTTTCTTCTCTTTTTAGCCAAGCTGTACATGGGTATTTATGGGATTATGAGTAAGTTATGTTATGACTTTATGAGTATTCTGTCTGATATCGAAACCTTAATTTGTGTTTTGCGTGTATGTTTGTTTTTCCGAGATTATCGTAAAATCCAGCGTTCAGGTTTTATTTTTCTATTACTAGGTATTTTATGGACTCTCAGGTAGATTTTTGCAACATGTTTCATCAAAATTCGTTGAGCGGAAATGTAGATAAGAGTTTGAACTCGGATTTACTAGCTAGAGCATGTTGAAGAACTTATAGTAAACTGGTTGGGCTAGGCCAGCTAGGCTAAGAGGCTAAGTTACACGCGGGTGAAGTCGCGGGCGTTCGCTAGTCATAAATAAAGTTGAAGCTGTTTTTATGTTCGATAGTAAACAGTAGTAAACACATTAGATGCAACTTAATCGCATCCTAAACTGGTTACCAATCACTGCAGTCAAATCCTACGATTCGGACCATCGATTACACGCCGATAAATAACAACAAATTAACCGAGGCAGTTACCCAGTGATAAACTGATAACAGTGTTACGTTATCATATCTAGAATCTTGCATAGATACTGGCAGATACATTGTTAGATTAAGTAATATGGACAGATTGATACGAAAGTCCAAGGTGCGTACATAAACATTATGGACCTCGGGCAGCCGAGGACTATCGGCCTCCATGACCGGGGGTCTGAGGACAGTGAGAGCGTCGCTCACCGTCCTTACAGAAGCAGGCCCATGACGGCAGCGTGACGTGAGCAACTCACGCCTCCCCCCCCCCCCCCCCCCCCTTAGAAGCGGGATCACACCCGAAACCCCCAAAGACGCGGGATAGCACCCGAACCACCCCCCGGGCGAGGCCGCAGTGGCGGCCGTAGGTCTGTTGGGAGTCCTGAGACATCCATCCGAAGGCCGGGGCTCCCAACCATAGGCTGTTGGGCGTTACGTGAGGTTTTTTAGTCGGTAGGAGTCCGGCTTAACATCCATGAGGAGTTTTCCTCCGTTAAACAAGAAAAAAAAATGGACCTCGGGCAAACCGCTGAGGGCTTGATCAACTCAGCCTATGGCAGTTCACAGCTGGACGTAGACCTCTCCCAACTCACGCCTGCCGTCTTGCGCCTTCCGCATCCAGTCTCTGCTTGCCACCTTTTCCAAGTCGTCGTACCATCTGGCTTAGGGCTTGGCCGAAGGAATTTTTGAAAGCTGTGAATCGTGTAATCCCAGCAATTTTTGGTTTCAAAGTCCAGTTTATGACAGCCTCATGATGATGCGAAATAAGCATCTTCATTATAACCCTTAAATCCCCCACTTTTGAGCAAGAATATCCTCCATTTTATGGAATGGAGAGTATTTGACTACTACCCGGCCAGACGGGTTAGTAGGAGTAGGGTTTATTTTGAATTTACCTTTTCTCGCAGGGTCTAAAACACAAATTAGAGATAGTACAGATGGAAACCTACATACTAAATTCGCTGAGACTACGCACACATAGACAACTCATTCACAGTCACGAGGTCAGGCGCTCCTCAACCGACTTTTCGATACTGATTTGTGCGCGAGTGTGTGTAGCAGAGGGTAGGTGTGAAAAAAAGTATATAGGTACCTACACGAGTTTTTCATCTGATCTGTACTATCTCTAATTTATGCTATAAGGTACTTTCATAGTCGTCTTGCGTAGCACCGAATTACATAAGTTGATACTCCTTTCTAAGTATGAAACTAACCTCTGCATATTAATTCGTTACTCCGTAAATGCAGTATCTTGCAGATGAGCTAGACCTAGGGTTGCCAACCCTCCCGGATTGCCCGGGAGACTCCGGTAATAATGTTGACCCTCCCGACCTCCCGTGATGCGACGATTTCTCCCGGATGTTCTAAAATTTTACAAAGGTAAAGAATTCCGTCAACTGTCAACCGGGTCCATCATCTGATCGACTCCAGGAAATTGTAAAGCTTCAAAACACTTTAGTTAATAAATGCACTAGTTGTTCTCTACAATTTTCAAAAGTTTTACTCGATTTCTCCAGGATGCCATCATTAGATCCTGATTTCCTTGTAATATAAGATCAGAAGAAAAGCATCAGGATAAAAACAAAAAAAAATTCAAAATCGGTTTACCCGATCAAAAATTATGAGGTAACTAACATAAAAAAGGAACATAGAGAACCCTCTTCTTTTTTGAAGTCGGTAAAAAATCGCGAATTGCTAAATGCTGCTACCAAACAAAATAAATAAATAAATAAATATAAATTTAAAAATTAATAACTGATTTTCATTTTATTTTACAAAAAGTGAAAAAAGACAACTTGGCCCATACAAGATTTGAACCCATAACCTTTGCCTAAACCAGGGCAGGGCAAACAAAAGGACAATTATTTTCATTATTTTCTCGAACTTTTAACGACACACCCCCCGCCCTCCCTCAAAATCTCCCGGATTCGTCCTTTCTAAAGTTGGCAACCCTAGCTAGACCTCAAGCTAATTATAGAAGTGAAACTTCGGTTTTTACAGCTTCACGGTTCAACGGTGATCTTATTACAATCAGGTAATTGCGGGTAGTTTGTAAAAACGCCACGTTTTTGCGTTCCTTTTTTGCAAAGACCAATCAGACGCCCGTTACACGCGTTAATACCTTTGACCCTGCCATCTTGACGACATTCCGACTTCCTACCGAGTTATTTTTGTTTTATTTTTAATTTTACTCAGATGGAAAAGGTTTTTCGATTAAGCGCCTCTAATTCCTCTTTTGATACCTTAACGGCCATTAATCTAGGTATATCTATACTAATATTATAAAGAGGAAAGATTAGTTTTTTAATAGGCTCCGGAACTCCTGGACCGATTTGAAAAATTCTTTCACTGTTGGAAAGCTACACTCTTTGCGGTGAACATATATTTTAATCCCGTATTCCCACGGGAACGGGAACTACGCGGGTGAAACTGCGTGACGTCCGCTAGTTATTAACATAAACGTGATGTATGAATGACTGTTTGTTACTCAATCACGCTCTAACAGCTGAACAGATCGACCTGAAATTTGGTACAGGTAAAGATTATAGTCTGGAATCACACAGGCTGCTTTTTATCCCCGGTATAAGTTTTCGTGGAATGCGGGACTGGGAACCGAATACCATGCGGGCGGGACTGCGGGCCGCACCTATTACTACCCGTTCGCTCTAACTTTGCCGCTGGCGTAAAGGCGTATACCCGAATTGTTAATTAGACGAAGTAAATTAACAGTAGCTAATGTCACTTCGTCATAGAAAATACGCAACATTATAAGAAGAAGTGACATTAGTTGCTGTCAATTTACTTCGTCTAATCAAAAATTCGACTTTAGTATGGAGCCGAACGGCAAAGTTAGAGCGAACGGGCAGTACTAGTGGATCATATTTTTTAACACCTAGTAGGATGTAGACAACTGAATTATTGAAATGTGCGACCGACCCAGGATTCGAATCCAAGACCTCAGCAATATTCATTTCCCTTCATTCTCGACTTCATATCGTTCACTTGAACTTGCACCTTGACATCATGTGCCATAGAGCAACACGGCCGATGACAAATATATTAATGTATGTCTGAAGTTATGAGAGTATCCCCCCGCAACATACGACAGACATATAAGTATAGAGCAAACATCCTATGTCTACTCCCCTTGTACTGGTCGCGTTGCTCTATGTTATGTGCCGTCATGCTAGCACACTTTAAAAGCAAAGGTGCTTATTGTTACAAATGTACCGACAGGAGCTTCCTTCCGCGTACGCTAACATTCCCGCCTTTCAATTGCCTCAATGAATATGACATACACAAACTAACAAGGCGAGCTGAATATCAACTTGTAAAAATAGAAATTTAATATACCTATTAAAACTTGGTAGTGAAAATTTTGAATAAAATTGCGCGAACAAACTTCCGTGAAATTTGTCACAGTTTTTGTGTGCAAAAAGTGCGAAAAACTTTTTTTGTGATGAGTTACTGTAGAATATCGACAGACAACGGATCTCTAGTTATTTTTCGGTGGAAATCCTCATGGATGTCATGACGGACTTCTACCGCCTAGCGAGTAAACCCTCACGGTGCCTTGTCATCTGCCTTCTAAGGCCAGGAATCCCGGGTAAGCCCTGGGAAGGTTAACCCCGGGGCTCCCGACACAGACTTTGCGACCCGGGCTCTATCTATGAGTTTGGTTGGGCTCACTTCTTGGGGGTTCGGGTGATATCCCGCTTTTTTGGAAGTAAGAGATGATACTATCTCACTTCGAAGGGTAAGAGACACACCACCGTCTTGGCCTGCTTCTGTAAAAACAGCGAGCAGCTGGTTCTCAGGCCCTCGGCCATAGAGGTCGATAGTCCTGCGCGAACAGTAGCCAGGTGCGACCTCGTTGCCTACTACGGAACTCTGGAGGGCGAATTCTCTCCCGCTTCCTCCCCGTCGCCTCTTACGCGAGCATAACTAGCCCGCGGAAAGACGCAGCGGCGTCCCACTTTCTCCCGTTGGAGATTATGGCCTCACCAGTCTCCAACACGAATCTCTAGCTATATCGAATTAATACCCTCGGCGGAGGTTCCTCGTGCTCATTTTCCACAGGATTTTCTATCCCTACATCAAATTCCTCAAGAAAGTATTCAATAGTTCGGCGGGAAACCGTGACAGATTTACTTTCGCATTTATATACTGCTAGCGGACGTCACGCGGTTTCACCCGCGCAGTTCCCGTTCCCGTGGGAAAACGGGAATAAAATATAGCCTATGTTCACCGCAAAGAGTGTAGCTTCCCAACAGTGAAAGAATTTTTAAAAACGGTCCGGTAGTTCCGGAGTCTATTCGTTACAAACAAACAAACAAAAAAACAAATCTTTCCTCTTTATAATTCGCATTTATACACTACAGAGAGCTAAAGAAAATGTCACTATCGAACGGAACGGAACGAACAGGTGAACGATAGACTTCACTTATCCCTAACCCATTAGTTGGGTCTTACGGCCCCAACGGGATAGGGCGGGTGTGAATTCACGGCCGATTCACGACCCGGCCCGGGACCAAATGTCATTAATATTTATCCGTTTGTGTATAGTCTTTATTAGAATATCTAATATTGTGACTGTTCGTGTTGAATGTAGTTTTAAGCTACAGGTGAGACACGAAAAGACTGCTTTTTGACGTGTGGATGCTATGCCGGACTCTTACTGTTGAAACCACAGAAAACCCCACAATTGCCATCTGCTGGGAGCTACGGGTAAGCCCTTTGGAAATATATCCCAGGATACCCTGCTACAGTGACGAGGCTGCTTGATATTGCATAGAATGACACGCGCATCAATGGTCTCACCACGTCATCCTAGAGTCTTCCGAACCCTACCTGAAATTGAAGCTTCAGTTCCACTTTTATTGACAGCTAGGAGCATTTGGCATTGTTGTGAGAAGCTACTATCTGACCCTACCATTACGTAGATCAGCAAATTTTAAAATCTCCCCACCGTCCTACCTGTCTATCTCAACCCGTCCGGACGGACCAGCCGTAAGGACTTTATTACGGACTAAAAGAAGTAAAAAAAAAATCAATTTTTGTAATTGCTAAATTGGATGGTCTTATTTTATTCCCGCCAGTTGGCGATAGTCGACACTCTGCTTATAAAATAGGTCTAAGTAAAAAAAATTGTACACTCCACTTTGCTCGTTGCATGCTCAAGTTACCGTCAAATATTATTGTAGATCCCTCGAAACCCTTAAACGCGCATAGCAACTGCGAATTCCAAAAGGCATTTCCTGTCTGGTGTGATGATTAAATCATCACTTTCTAAACACACACATTTTACTGCAAAGTTCTTACATATTCTCAGAATTTCACATTTGCAGACTAAATACAGATTCGGTGACAGGTGTAAATATGTAAGCCGGTGTTTATTTTTTAACAAGAGTTGTAAATATTTGATTTACCTATTCCTTGGTACGAAGTTTATTTTTAAATCTGTATCTAAAAATAAACCGTGCTGAGTTCGTGGGTGTCGTCATAGAATATTAGGGTAGGCGTCCACTGTTACCAATGATAACGGGAGGACCTGAGATAGAATTAAAACTCCTTAGTACTTTTATTGAATTTCTTTGCCTCCATGTTTATAAACTTTCGTGAGTTTCGCTCATTCATTTATTAACTCGAATTTTATTCGTGACTAATCTTTTTTAAGTACAATACCCATCTTTTTTTTGTTGACGCGGTGAGTGCGTTTTGGCTCCGTCGTTGGAGTGTGGGACTCCGGCACCGGAAAGGAATCGTCTTACTCACTAAACCCCGCGGTGTTTCTCCCGCCGTATAGTCGATGAATATCCAGGAAGATTATTGACGCTAACCATTCTGAAAATTCCTCAAGTTTTTGTCAGAAAATTAATATTTTGCAATCCTTACTTCCCTACTTTCGCAATTAACGTAACCTGTCTGCTGAATCGATTCTCATAAAATTTTGTGCATAGATACACAAAAAATCGAGCTTGACAAATAACGTAGGCTTCCTTTTTTATTCTAGGTACAAGTTCCTGTAAGAAACGCGTACGGGAAAACTCTTCGCGCGGTTTTAGCTAGGAAGTTGATATTTTTAGAGAAAAAAAACTTGAATGTCTGTGATCTTTGAGGAAGCAGTAGGCGTCAATCGGTACATATAAATATAATGATACATCATGATTATTTATTATATCAATACGTATTTTTTATTAGAGCGTTTAAAATTTTCATGTTATCGCACTATTTCTTAAGAATAACGATGTTGATCTTTAAATTAATTTATTTTTCTTGTAATTAATTTAGACTTTAGTGTTTTAATTTACTATCTTGTATTTCCAAAATACTAATTTCCCACCTAAGAATGTGATAGACCTCTTAAAATTTGTCTAAAATTCTGGAAAATGTTTTTCCAAGCGCACTTCGCTAAGAATATTGCACAGAATGTCTCTGTTAGAGAATATTTATTATTTATCACCATAAAGCTACAGTCCATTCCCAATTTTTTTTTGTTTGTGAAACCCTACATGGATGCTATGCCAAATTCCTACAGAATAAAACCACACAACTGTCTACGGGCGGCAGTCTCCGGTAAGCCCTCGGAAGGACATCCTAGGCTTTCCGGCAGACTTTGACTACCATCGCGCACTCGCTTAATGGGGTTTTGGTGCCATCCCGTGTCTGGAGGGATGGTTAGTAAGTAAGTAAAACTTTATTGAACACTAATAAGATTGGACAAAAAAATAACATGAAAATCTAGTAATAACGGCCTTATCGTTAAACGCAATTTCTTTCAGGAAACCTTTAAATAATTGTGAGTAATGGTAGTTATCGGTGAGAAAAAAAAAAGGTTGGTTTGGGTTTCATGCCGCTACTTGGGGGAGGGGATGGAGGGAAGAGTTGTGTAGGTTTATACCACTACTATGAGGGGTAAAGTGACACGCTACCGCCTTGACTGGCGAGGAGCTAACTTGCCAATCTCAGGCTAAGGTATCCTTCCTAGGGCTTACCCAGGACTCCCGACCGTAGGCTGTTAGGCAGGATACGTGAGGTTTTTTAGTCGGTAGGAGTCCGTCATAGCATCCATGAGGAATTTCCCTCACGTAAAAAAACGTTCTATGTCTGCAATAATGTAATAATAAATACTTTATTCGGCATGTCTAACAAACAATAAAAAAAAAAAATAAAGCACAATGTTCAATCAATGTCGCATCTATCCTTGCAATCACTTTAGTGTACAGCAGTCTTTAGTATTAAATAATTCGAGGCAGTGCTAACGGTTACAAACCTCTTAGAATTAACCTTACCATGCATAAAATTAACCAACTCGAGAATTATAATGAGATGGATGGTAAAATACCTGCTTTAGTATTTATTGGTAATCTGAGCTTTACAATTTGAAATTTTGTTGAGCCAGGATCGGAGTGAAATGCTCAGAGAGAGATTCCTATAAGGCGGCTACTGACTACCCAAAGGTCGATTCAGGGTTTGTAAAGCCATGATGACACGAAGCGAGTTTATAAGCTACAGTCTTCGGGACTTAAGATCTTTGTACAGCACGAGAACTCTTGTAGCGCGTCGCAAGATGTATGTAATTGCTATTTATTCAGCGAAAAAAACATTACCCTCCTTTCTTCGGCAGTTCGGGTAAAAAAGGCTATACAGGTTTAATGTATACACGGTGTTTCTTTTAGGGTGTCAAGCCGCCACTAGCTGGTAGCAGGGTTCCATACCTATCGATTTAACCCCCATGTATGTTCTACGATTTTTTGAAGTTTTCGAGATATAATGTTCTGCATAATTCCCTATTTTTTTATTATCGATTAAATAAAATTTTTACGTCTTGTATCAAAGTTAGGAAGGAGATTATTTTGTCCATACTACTGCAATCAATAGGCATTACAATAATTAAAAAATATCCAAGAAAAGTCGTGGACACGTAATTATAAAAAATAACGAAAAAAAATTATATCTCGAAAACTACAAAAAATCGTAGAACATACATGGGGGTTAAATCGATAGGTATGGAACCCTGCTACCAGCTAGTGGCGGCTTGACACCCTAAAAGAAACACCCAGTATATGTCTATACAAGACTTATGCCTTTTGTTTTGTTCAACGTGAGGGAAAATCCTCATGGATGTTATGCCGGACTCCTACCGACTAAAAAACCTCACGTCACGCCCAGCAGCCTGTGATTGGGAGCCCCGGGGAAGCCCTCGGAAGGATGTCCCAGAACTCCCAAGTATACTTATGCCTTAAATAAATTTGTTTTAGTTTTGTTAGTTTGCCTCACCAATCTCCAGTCTTCAGGGTTAAAACGAAACCGTTTTCTCAGTTTCTTCCAAAGCCTGAACAGTTGGGTACGATTGCCTCCCGACTCTGTAACAGCACCTGCGCCAGAGCCTTGTATGTAGATCAGCAGATACACTACTTGCAGCTGCATTTGTGCAGCATTTTATTTAAATCGGTCCAGCCATTCGTAAATTCGAGGACTAGACATTTGGCGATTCATTTTTAGGGTTCCGTACCCAAAGGGTAAAAATGGAACCCTATTGATGAGACTTCGCCGTCCGACTATCCATCTGTCTGCTGTATCTCAAGAACCGTGATAGCTAGAAAGCTGAAATTTTCACAGACGATGTATTTCTGTTGCCGCTAACACAACAAATACTAAAATCAGAAAAAAGGGGGATTAACGGGGGCTCCCATACAACGAACGTGATTTTTTGCCGTTTTTAGTACGGAACCCTCCGTGCTCCGAGTACGAATCGCACTTCACAGGTGTATTTTTATTTGTGCTGAAAATAACAGCCCTTATCTTTAAACCGTTCAATTTCACAAAATTTTAAAACAAAACGAAACTACACGATGTTCTCGACAATTACATAACACCTCTTTAAAATAACAAGCGTACAATTTTAACTATTTTAAATTCCTTGGTGTAGTGAGCCGACAGCGATTACAATAAGTGTGTCTCTGTTGATACGGACGGCATTCTTTATATGGGAAAGTGTCATTGGCCAGTAGGAACACTGTGTTTCTCTGAGGATGTGTAATGGAAATTACGATACGCGTTACCGATTTGAAGCGTTTCAGTGATTTGATGGAGACTGTCAGTAGAGTAGAGAGCCCCATGTGGCAACGGGAAAGAGTACAAAATGTCGCCCCAATACATCCCGAGGGTGTCGTAAGAGGCGACTAAGGTAACACTTTCACAAAACGATCCATTGCGTAGAGAAGGAAACCCGGTTGTCAGTAAAATGACAGTCGTTAAGTCAAGTTGAAGGCCTTTCAAATTTCAACAGCGTGTCGTTTCCGACCTACGCCTATCCATTCGAACACGGCAATAGGCTCACCACCTATTACGTGGGACATAAAACTTTAAGTTGAAATGGAGGCGTATGCCTCTGCCGTTTTTTATAACGCGCGGAAACTCCTACCGACTAAAACCACACGCATCTTACCTTACCTAACAACCTGCGGCTGGGAGCACCGGGGTAAGCCCTCGGAAGGATGTCCCAGGACTTCCGACAGACCTCCGGCTACCACTGCGGCCTCACCTAAGGAAGGGGGGTTAGGGTGCTATCCCGCGTCTTTGGGGGGTTGTTCGGGTGTATCCCGTTTCTTTGGGGGGGGGGGGGGGCTCCTGGACCTGCGTGAATCGCTCACGTCACGCTGTCTCGTCTAGGATCTGGACATGCATGCATTTATCGTTTAGTTGTGTTGTGTTGATTGAAGTGATTGACATGCAAACTGGGTGCTGTCATGAAGGCACGATGGTTTATTTGTTTCATGTCGGCATGTCATGCCGCATGTTCATCGATTATCGATTGAAGGTCTTAAACAAACTTTTAATCATGCTATGTAGGATTTTATAGCAAATGTTGATCAATTTCTCAGTATAGTTGTTATCAAACTGGGTGTGGGACTTGCAAATGCATCATTTTGCGGGCACCGTTGCATTTAAATTTTACGAATAATTATGTTTATGCGGAGTCCACTGCAAGTCATCTGGAATACATTAGATATAGCCTAAATACATTTTGAATTGTAATTATCTGTTTTATGCGAATCGTAAGGCCATTTCACTTTATTTATCTTTACATTCTAGGTAGGTACTATAATACGTTGTATTAGAATAATTTAATTAAGGTATAAATACCTATATATAAACAAGAAAGCCGTGAGGTCGTTCTCACCAGACTGCCCGTCTCTAACACGTTTATTGTGAAAGTTCAATCCGATTGACGTTGTCATTGTTGTTTTATTTCAAACTTTGAACAGATAATCCACTTGACCTAGCAGTGGCGAGGACTGGTTATTTTCAAAAGGGAAGCTAGTAGCGCTCGTGGCCCCGCGGACTCAGTGTTCTGTAAACGATCACTGCAGTAAGCAACTTTCACTATGGCCGGTCCATGGATGGGTGACCATCCATGTGATCACTTTGTGACATTTATTTGAGCGTTTCCGTGCTTCGGAAGGCACGTTAAGCCGTTGGTCCTGGTTGCCAGTAAAATGGCAGTCGTTAAACCAAGTTGAAGGCTTTATTTCAACAGCAGGCATCACAACCTGCGCCTGTCCATTTAAACACGGCAATACGGCTCACAACGTATTACGTGGGACATATTATAAAAAGGTGAAATGTGGGCATATAATATGCCTCTGCCTACCCCTTCGGGTATACCTGAACCGGAAGCTAGTAAAAAAAATCTTACCTAGGTACATGTAGATGTCCAGAAAACACGGGGTTATGCATTGAAGAACATTGTTCCATATGTGACTCCAATACAGCATCATACGCACTTAAATATTGCAATATTTCAATATAATTACCGCGGTTATTCGACCCGGAGCTCTCATCGTGGCCGCGGAACGCTAACTCCTGTTTCCCTAACAAAACTACAGTATCTATGAAACGTCTTAATAGATGACGATTGCGATCAACCTTCCTATTGTGTACTTCAAAATTATTATTCAAAAATGTCTCAATTCTGCTATTGCCAAAGTCATGAAAGCTTAAACAACTACGAATGTGTTTTTCAGTCAGAACATGTTTTTTCGTCGAATTTCCTATATTATTGATGTCCGTAAACCCTGTACGACTCCAAACGCTACTAGAATCGGAAAATAATTAACATTGGAAACAGTAAAGTTTATTGAGTTTACAAGAACCTGTCATCCAAGTATATTTATCATAAAACGAACTATGAAAATGTTTATAGGAGCAGTCTTTTCTTTTATAATCTATAGTCACAATTGAATTACATATTTTTTATTCTCAAAACTTAATTTAGTAAAAGATGTTTCTTCAGATAACAAAAAATCTATTAAACAACAATCTATATTATATGTATTAACGTCGCCATTACGCATACGAACAACCTAGATTCTTAGTAGGTATTAAAACAAAGCAAAATGTAAACTATACGTAATTACTTATCTATTCACAGCTTATATACTTATACAGTACTGCACGCACTATTCCATTCACCAATACACCATGCTATTTATCACTAACTAATTATAATTAACCAATAAACAGCAAAAAAAACGACCAACAAACTAATTATTCAATAATTCTGGGAGTGCACTGCTGCATTGCATTGTTTAGAGAAAATATAAAGTAGTAAATAAAAGTTCAAAACTTCAAAATATTCGAAAGCGGCGCTAGTGTGCGTAAAGAATGTTCGACGAGCGTACTTAATTCATTAATTTTATTTAGTTATTGAAAATTCCAAATGATTGCGTCGTAAATATCATTATATAATTACATTGTATGAAAATACATATAATTAGACTCTATGAGTGATTTTATTTCGTCAACAGTAAATTTTAGTACGTTTATTGACTTTACTTTATTATTGACGATTTTTCTCCGTCTCGTATTAAGCTATTTCCGAGTGGATTTAGAACGAGGCCCGATCGCTGGCCGAACGATGGAGATTCGCAAGTATAATCTTTCGAAACACTCGGAACGTAGAGAGAGAAACCGACATTTGCGTATTATTAACGAAAGGGACACAAATATTCAGCAATCCGGCTTATTTCTCATATTCCATGATCGTGTTTTTGGAGTTCACTGAACTTTGACTGAACTGAGCGATGCACAATATTGCACATTGCTATGTATTTTGCAGCAGGGGTTTTTCGTTGAGAAGAAAATTTTATCATCTTATCTACTGACCGAGATTTAGTAATGATGTAACTTCACCTTGCTGTCAGTTCTGAAGGGGAAGCCAGCGGGAATCGGCTTCTATGGACCCTACGCCCCTGTGACCTAGTGACGTAGTTTAATGCAACAAAGTCACAGACTACAGACAAATTCTCGACATAAGCCCCTCTGCACTCTATTTTATAGAGAGGGGCTAAAATGGATCTGCAAAATGTATGTACGCGCATAACTTCACAACGGCTGGACCGATTTCGCAAATTCTTTTTTTTTGTGTTAGTTATAGCCTGAGCAAGGTTTGTATCCAAAAAATTGAGAAAAATATATTTATATCGGGTCAGCTTGATATGGCGGAACAAAGTTCGCCAAGTCAGCTAGTGTGGAATAAATTTTACTTTCGAACCGATTCGAATCTGAGTCTTTACCCATTGTGGGGAAATCGCTTTAGACCGCTAAGCTATTGGGCCAGCTACACGGCCACGCCCAGAGCTAATGAATACCATATTCGCCAGAGTTGGCGGCGCTGTCGCAGAGAGCTAGTTATTATGTATCAGAACTTTGAACCAGAGTAGAACCCTGAATTTGGATTTGAAATCTAAATTATTTTGTAACGATCCAAAATGTTTCCTGGGGTCATACTTTTGAGGGCTTACCCGGGGCTCCCAACCGTAGGCATTAGCATTAGTAACATTAGGAAAGAATGTGGTTTTTAGGCGGTAGGAGTCCGGCATCGCATCCATGTAGAATTTTCCTCGCGTTGAAAAAAAATTGGCCTCCCGTCTTCTCACATTTTTTTTTATCTATCTCGGTATCTTAGGTCTATAAACTGTTTATGTAGGCGTTTCTTTGGATAGAAGACGTGACTCTGTGTATATTTGAGTCAAATCTGAAGATGTTGACAATTTTTTTTTCTGTTTACTCATGCTCGGCTCTGAATGGCAGATGATTTTAAAATCAATTAGGTACTTGATCGATTCCACCCGAAAAGACATGATTCAATGCCAGCTAATATGCTCTGTAATAAAAATAGGCTAGACTTATCGATTTTGGTAAAAAAATATGGTTGAACTAACGTGTTCTCATTTTGATTTTAAATACGATGCAAACTTTATTGAACTTGTTTTAAAAATGAAAATATATCGAAAGTAATGTACAAAATCTCTAGAATATAAGCCAATCTTTGCTGGCTTATGATTGACGGCCTGAAGTCATTGGAAAGAAAGAATGATTTTATTATAATGCTGTAAAAATTCAAATCCTAACTCCTAATCAGCTTAAAAAAAAACAAAGTGTAGGTGATACCTACATTTTCGGAGACACCGGTTTATTTTTCACTCGGGACTTCATTCTAAAACTAAAATGATATTAAAACTAGACTACCGCAGTTTTTTAAATTTTATATCAAAAGGATATCCTTTCAGAGAGCTTAATGCAATGTCATACATAAAATTAACGATATACCACAATCTTATTTGGTTTGCAAATATGACCGAATATATCCTGTCCGTGCAATTATTCAGATTTAGGAGAAATGTCTCAATTCAAAATGGAAATTGAGTTTGTTTTAGCTGTGGACTTGATTAATATTAGTCACAATAATTTAGGTGTGAGAATCCCCAAAACAAGGTCTTGGGGACCCTTGACAACCTTAAAAATAGCTAGCGACAAAGTAATAGTAAAAAAAATCCTCTTTCGATTTTTATAATAGCTCGAAAGTGTATGACTGCTGCACGGCCCATCGAAAGTGGTAACATAGCCCATGTACGTTTGCGACACCTGAGTTGCTACAATCGTGGTGTCGACTCTTCAAAGATTCTAAAAACCATTTTAGGGAACCCTTAGGAAAACCGAGACAGGGAGTTTATTCCGCAATCTAAGCGTGCGCTGAATAAAGCCCATATCGAACCTTTCCGTGATCGAGCGCTCTGGATGCCAAGTATGAGGATAGACACCCTATCTGTGGAGAGCTATGCGGTGATAGAAAGTAACCGGGGACATCATATCGATTATCGAATAATTCCTTTAAACACAAACCATGTAACATGCAGTAGAACAGGCATACCAAGGCGAAGACTAGTGTTACAAATAAATCCAAGTAGGAAGAGAGAAATTAAGATGAAGCTTCATGCTTGTCATTTATCGGATGGTAGGATATATAAGATCCGACTTGTGCGAACACTTATATTTGCCACATTATTATAGACGCTACGAGACAAAGTAAGCAAAAATATAGATGCTTTGGAAAGCGGTGCTTGAGAAGAATCTTGCTAATATCACAAATGTCTCGATATTACTGGAACTCGACATTACACAGCTTCTATCTAACTTAGTACAAACTCGCATATTAAAACTTATCGGACACGTCTCCAGTCGGAATAATGATTCGGTGGAGCGCCTTGTTGTTCAGGGCAGAGTTGAGGGCACCAGGCCGAGAGGACGATCACTAATGACATGGACCGACCAGATAAAAGCGTTAGTGGGGGGCCTCTTAAATTGGTGCTCCAGATTGTCCGCTAGCAGGGAGAAATGGTGAGAAATCGTAAGGCGAGTTACTTCTGCCGTAAATTACCCTTCAACATGTTGACGACGACCACTGTCAAGATTGTAACGAATATGAAGAAGAAGGTATTACTAATACCTTTTTTTCTACGTGTGGGAATCCTTCATAGATGCTATGCCGACTAAAACCACATGATGCCCTACCACAGCTTACGGCTAGGAGCCAGGTACGATGGCCGAACGACAGTTGACGAATGGAATTTTTGTTTGTACAATGGTAAAACAAAAATTCCACGTCACGTCAACTGTCTCGGCCTCACATGTCCGCCGTGAGGGCTATTCATCCAGCCAATTGTTCTGCGTAATGCAACAAATATGCTAATGGACCTCATTATGTCTGTACGTCTTTGTGAACGTACGCGGAGCCATTTCGGCGGACGAATTTGTGTTTTGATGTGAGGAAAAAATGTCATAGTTATTACGTTTGTTTGAAGGGTTCTATTGAGTATTGATTTATGCTTATGATTTTGAGATGGTTTTATTGATCCTGGATAATATTTTTTTGAGAAATGTGTCTATATTTGGACACTAAATGTGTTTATCCTATAGGGATATTTTTAGGTGGCCATGTAGGAGAGGTTCTAAAATGTTCAACAGTATCTACTGTATCTAGGTACAACCTGCTCAAATAACGTCGCTTTCTACCTTTGTAATTACAAACAAGAAGCCGTAATTAGCCGTAAGACGGTCTCACCCGACTGCCCCTCTAACGTTTATTGTGAAAGTGTAAGTTCAATCCGATTGACGTTGTCATTTTTGTTTTATTTCAATCTTTGAACAGATGATCCACGTGACCTAGTGACGTAATTTAATGCAACAGATTCACAGACTACAGAGTCTACAGACATAAGTCTCGCCATAAGCCCCTCTGCAATCTATTTTATAGAGAGGGGCTAAAAAGTTATCCTACCTATTACTATAAGTAAGAAAGTTTGAAAAGATGTTTATTTATTACTCAATCACCCTTTAACCTCCTGAACCAATTTTGTTGAATCCTGGATTAACATTATAGGCTACTTTGTACCCCCAAGAAGAAGAAGTCTACTTTGTATCCTGCAAACAAGGTCCTGTGTTTTCTTTGTATAATATGTATGTATTTAGAAATATATAAGTATGATATCAGTCGTCTAGATCCCATAACACAAGCTTATGTTAGCTTAATTTGGCTAGATGATGTTGTGTGTGAACGTCCATAAATATTTATCTAAATAGTTTTCCTCTTACCTTGAATGGTGTTTTTGTGCTAATTAGTAATTTTAGGCATTAAACAGAATCTTCGGACTTTAAAACAACATTTTACCCATACATAGGGCAAGGGAATTTTTGATAAATTTTGAGGCTGGATATTTATATGATCAGCATAACAAACTGTTGTTGCACACGTACATATGGTACGGTAACCTCGTTCCATCAGGTGAACCATGAGCTGGTCTGCCACCTCAGTGATTTAAAAAATAGCGATTTCTGTATCATATTTTTCTGACAGGTATTTCAATACGTTATTTTCAAATACATAGGTGCGTATAATCACGTCTTTATTAATCCTGGCAGAGGTAGGCCTGCTAAACCTGGGTAGGCAGAGGCGAATGAGACACCCACAATCAATAGTCCAGTTGGTCCCTCGAAACCGGGGGTATGCTTATGCCGTAACCGGCCATCATGTGTGTAGGTATTTTCTGTCAAAAATCTTGGCAGCCAACAGCTAATTTCATACATTTTCCTTTGAAGATGTAGGTATCTCGTCTAATTAGATATGGAATAACGAATCGTTGCACTTTGTCAGATTACTTTATTTGACTTTTGAAAATCCTCAAACGTACTCCTAAATACACCGAAATATTTATCAATATACAGGTGAATTTTTGAAAAGGGATTGGTTGGCCAAATCCGAAACTATAAGGAATAGCGAAAAATGCTCAAAGGAGTCACGAGCCCTATTTTGATGAAACTTAAAGCCTCATCATTAGATTTTTGAAAAACCAATAATCCTAGCTGGGAATCGAACCCATTGATTTCGAAAAAAAAACACACCCTATATTATTACACCGTACGATAGTGTTGCTATTAGGGATCTTATTTTGGCAAGTAATGATATACGGCAAACTAAAGGAAAGTGCTCATCTTTGACAAAATACAATTTATTTCTCTTACGTTAACTGATTAATTGTTTTCAATACATAGCTAGATTCGAGACCTCAAGGATCGTACTGCACTCAATATTATTGATTCCGTTTAGAATAATCTCCAAAGAATCATTATGAGCATGATTTAAAACACGGAATAGTTACGATCTATTCTGGGATTTCGAACGAAACAAATTTAGGTACATGAAATATGAATTCTATTAAAATTCCAAACTTTCCTTAAATTTGCCGTATATCATTACTTCGCAGAATTTTATTCTATCAGCGACACTATCGAATGGTGTAATAATAAAGGGTGTGCTTTTTTTTAAATCAATGGGTTCGAATCCCAGCTAGGATTATTGGTTTTTTCAAAAATCGAATGATGAGGTTTTAAGTTTTATCAAAATCGGTCTCGTGACTCCTTTGAGCATTTTTAGCTATTCCTTATAGTTTCGGATTTGGCCATCCAAGCCCTTTTCAAAAATTCACCCTGTTAGTATATACTGCAATCATAAAAATCTTTAAAAGAACGGTCTTGCCTTTTTTGTGATTTTTTCCTGTATTGTTGTTATGGAGTCGAAATATCTGCTCAAAGGTGCCCAAAATTAACTATATTTTATTTTATCAACTCTCAAAGAAGCAAAGTCTTAATAAAGTTCATTGAATTTATGAAAAACAGTATCTCTCACTTTTTCACTCTCTGTCTCTCTTCTCTACCAGATATACATATTAGTATAGTTACGATAAGACTTTTGGTCGGGCTAAAGTAACGACCTTGACCATACAAAACACGCGTCCTTCAGGCTAGGAAATGTAGTTTTTTTTTGTTTGTCCAGAGAAATCTTTTGTGGATACCACCTGTATATGAACAGAGTGGTTATGTGGGTCTCCCCAAAAATTGTTATACCCACTAAAACCCTGGAGTGTTCCTTCACGTCGCTATTGTTGGGTTACAGGTAAGGCAAGCGTTCAACTTCTGCAACCCAACAAGCGTTGCCTGCGACAGGCTCGACACTGGGGGGTCTAGAAATTACCCCCCGAAACTGCACTGACTGTGACCCCGGAACACGAGGGGCGCATAGGAAATGTAGAATTTTATAGCTTATTTTAGTTGTAATAAGTTAATGCTCATACTTATTCAAATCGAATAAAACCGAATTATAGGTGTATATTTTCTTCATATTTTATTCATTCGCTTCAATAAAAATTGAAGTCATAAAATGCATTTATCTAAAAATTAGGGGCTGATTTTTTTAAATTAATATACAATTTACAACAGCCTATTTTGACACACTTTGTAGATTAAAAATCTGTTAAAACCTAGGGTCTAGGTTGACTGGAAGAAAATGTCTACGGCATTAAGTTCACCTATGTACTAATTTGTGCATAAAGTTTTAAAAAAAATAAATGGTGTAGCTTAAAAACCCCTGTATTGGTTTTTACTCCAAGGTATTTTCTAGAAGTCTAGCCTTGTACAGACAATGACAACTCACAATATGATTAACTATTGCAACATGAAATAGTTTTCTTGTTAATTCAATTGAAACATCCACGTAATTGTTATTTATTATTAAAATTCTCTTCAAAGTGGTGAAATGTTTCAACTTTCAACCACAACGTGGTTTAAGCCTTTAACACCACATACTTTTTTCGATATTATCCTTAAACACTAACTATCCGTAATAAGAAAACAATTCATCATTCAAAATCGAGAATTGGTAGAAGCTTACGTCCATTAAACTGCAGTAGGCTGCTAGAGGAAGAATAAGTTGCAAAGCAAAACTGAAAAGTTCCGTGTTTTTTAACCGGCTACAAAGACAAGGTCTGTTATTCGCACGTATCTTGTATGGCTTGTAATATTCTCTATTACCTCATTATCTTCCAAATTGCTGCACAGATTTATTTCGTGTTCACAAAGACCCACTCAGAGAACGCTACAATAGTCAACCTGACGCCCCCTCGCCTATTACCAGGTCATACCAGCAAACTATCAGGCAAAGCAATGAAATAACCAGACATTATTTGTCATATTTCCATGCAAAGATTTATTTCCTCTTCTCAAAGGCCTCCTTAAACATCGCCACAATGTTCAGCCTTGGCCTAACCAGGTCATACCAGCAAATTATCAGGCAAATCAATAACAGGCATTATTTGTCATCTTTCCAGGTGGGCAGCGTGGTCTGCTATGGGCTGTTTCGGCTCGCCGGGGGGCAAGAGCAGCGAAGATGACGCCAAAACACAGAAGCGCCGCAGCGATGCTATCACTAAACAATTGCAAAAGGATAAACAGGTTGGTTTTGCGTTTAGAGTATTCAATTTGTAAAGCACCATCGTCATACCAACACTATGAGCTACTATACACTACTTATCTAATAGCGACTTCCCCACTACAGCGTCCTGGATAATGACATGCATGGAAGCGTAACATAGGAAGAAAAACACTTAATTGAAATACCTCAAAGTTCTTGCTCATCCACTATTTTTTTTTTGCTGGCTAGAATGACCCGCCTGGTGGAAACTATGATAACTTCTAGGGAATTGGGAGCAACTCTCACAGTTTACAAGACTATTGATACTGGCCCTCAAGTTGGCGGCCTGATTATGTGCCTCTTCTTCACGCTCTGATTGAAGAACTCTTGCCGTAATGTGACTTTACTAACAATTAGAGAGATACAGACTTTTAGGATGCGTTTCCACTGACGCGGAGCTTGACGGAGTGAACTGTGAGTTGGCCAAACGTTTTCGTTCAAGCACTTAAAAACATTGTGAAAGGCTAAGGCAAAGTCCGCTCCTCTCAAGCAAAGTTTTCATCCTAAAATGCCAAGCTCGGTAGCCATCAATTGAAAAAGGAAATTTTTGTCAAAAATGTTTACTGACGCCGGATGCGAATTTATATTTAAGTTGAGGCAAAGCTTGCTCGTCATTCGAACTATGTAGGTCAATCAATTTTCTTTCATTTGTGTAAACTTTTATTTATCAAGAACTGTAGCTCGTACGAGTATTAATTAATTATTACTATCAATGCGAGAGAGGCCGTGACTTTTCATTACAAGGTTCTTTTGCCACTAGTTCTATCTACTCTTTGAATTGCTTTGTAAATATGGCACTTTTAGAAGCAATAATAACGACAGTAATAAGTGCTATTTCAGAATACCCTATTTGACGCTCTAGAATACAAATTGACAACTAATCCATCCAATCAAGGGACATCCATCCGAGGGCTTACCCGGGGCTCCCGGTCGTAGGCAGCGGTAGGGCACCGTGTTGTTTTAGTCGGTAAGCATCCAATAAATAAAATAAAATAAAATTTATTCCCTTTGAAATTTAAAAAAAAAATATTTAGCTATGTTAAAATTTTTGTGACTACTGGGGGTTCGGAAATGCTACAGACTGAGAAGAACACCCCAAGAAACTCAGTCCGGTCCCTTCTCTTCTAGTATCTTTTTTTTTTTAGAAAGGAGCAAGTCGTGTCACTGCCAGGCAGCCTTTTTTCAAGAGTCCGGCATAGCATCCATGAGGAATTTCCACACGTTAAAGAACTCGCTTAGTGTATTTTATATATTGTGTTTCTGTGTTTTCAGCTATACCGCGCGACGCATCGACTGCTGCTCCTGGGCGCTGGCGAGTCAGGAAAATCCACTATAGTAAAGCAGATGCGAATTTTGCACGTCAACGGCTTCTCCGACAAGGAACGACGGGAGAAAATTGAGGATATCAAAAAGAATATACGGGATGCGATTCTCGTTAGTATTACGATATGATCACATAATTATGCGTTTTGCTTGGGAGCTATCAAAAATTCATTCATGGTTTCATACCCATATTATTCTTTATCACTGTAAGGGTCTGTTCAAACAGATCGGCTTGGAGACGAGAGCAGATTGCCCTTTTAAACCAGTTTTTAAATCATTGTAATAAGGTTAATTTGGCACTTCATTTGAATGACATTTATAATTATTCGGAGTCATTCGGTTGTGCGAGAGCGTCGAGCGCACCTCTTGCATGCAATATGGTGCACGCGGCCTTAACCGCTCCGATTGCTCCGAACCAGTCTGTGTGAAGCCTCAACTGCAAGTGGTACACCTGCTGACGAGCTCATGACGAAGGGAAGGAAACCTTGAAGCGAAACCATGTATCAACCCGACAGGCCATCATGGTACCGTTAGGGCCAGTGATCCTCTCAAAACGAATGGGAGAGGCACCAGCAGTGGACTACGGTAGGCTGATTTTATTCATGATAGTGTGAACCTCAGAGCTTTTATGTTTAATGTTTCAGACAATTACTGGTGCCATGAGTACCTTAACGCCTCCAATACCGCTCGAAAAGCCTGAAAATAAGGCGCGCGTCGATTATATACAGGTAAGTTTGTGCGATTTAATTTACTTGGTGTTCTGTAAATGATCACCTGCTGTTTGTCCTGAAAGTGCTGCCACCTTCCCCGTCCAGTTCAACACGGCAATAGCTTCCACACCTATTACGGAAGAAACAATAGAACTGACAGAATTTATGAAATGTGGGCGGATAGCATCACTCTGAGTAATCCTTCGAGGAAATATGCTTGGGTATTACATATTAAGTCTTTAGAGTGGAAGCTTTTGAATCCTATCCTTGTCATTTCCCCTATTACTAGTGGTTTGTGAACCATAAAAGATAGGAACCTAAAACATCACAGAACATCTTCAACCTAAAACATCGCTTAGGCGAACGAGTGAAGCGAGCGGCCGCGGTAGAGGACGCCGTCCGCTACTGTCAAATGTACCTATCCGTATTTGTAGTATTTACTTTTGTTAGTTTAGTTAGAATTAACTGAAAAATATCTGAGATGAAAAATCTCGTTTATCGCTCTTACACTCATACCCTACGTTGTCTGAAGGAGATCAGTGGTGTAAAGAAACTGTTTCACATTACAGGACGTAGCGTCGCAGCCAGACTTCGACTATCCATCCGAGTTCTACGAGCACACGGAGGCGCTGTGGAAGGACCAGGGCGTCCAACGCACGTACGAGCGCAGCAACGAGTACCAGCTCATTGATTGTGCCAAGTAGTGAGTACTCTACCGGTCACTTGTACATGTCACACTGGGATGTATACAATAGGCATCGCACCCACAGAATAGCCGATCGAATTCTAAGTAGTGAGTTCTAGATCTAAGCCAGTGAAATTCAGCACGGATGTTATGATGAAGAGAGGAGACACGGGCTTTCTCCTACCGGTTGTTACAGATACTTACCGGGCACGGTAGCTTCGGTAGGTATCTGTGGCGAAGACACCGGGACACCACGGCCGAGTGACAGCACTGCGAGGACCGCAGCGATGACACGGCGCTCCACACGCTGGTGGAGTGCACGCCCTGGGCACAACAGCGCCAGGTCCTCGTAGTGGGTCTGGGCGTGGACACTCTCTCGCTCGAGACCATGGTGCGAGCCATGCTCTCCAGCGGGAGTAAGTGGGACTGCGCGGCCTCTTTCTGCGAGCAGGTCATGCTCGTGAAGGAGGCTGCGGGGCGGGAACGGAAGAGAACTCTCCCACCCGAGTTCCAAAGTCAGCGGCTTGGGCGTCGCCAACGTGTCTTCGCTGAAGACTATCGGCCTCCATGACCGGGGGTCTGAGGACGGTGAGAGGGTTGCTCACCGTCCTTACAGAAGCAGGCCCAAGACGTCAGCGTGACGTGAGGGATTCATGCACGCCCCTCCTTAAAACCGGGATCCAGCCGAAACCCCCCAAAGACGCGGGGTAGCACCCGAACCACCCCCTAGGCGAGACCGCAGTGGCGGCCGTGGGTCTGTTGGAAGTCCTGGGATATCCTTCCGAGGGCTTACCCAGGGCTCCCAACCATAGGCTGTTGGGCGTTGCTTGAGGTTTTTAGTCAGTAGGAGTCGCCGGATGATGATGATTTTCCCTTACGTTAAAAAAAACGGATGTTATGATATTGTACTTCGACTGAAATCAAACAGAGTCCTGTCTAGCTGCCCAACGCCGGATGTTCAGGATCTGCCGTCGGAAGGATATCCTTAGGGTATATAGAAAGTCACACAGTACAGTTACCGTAGCTATGCCGAGAGTCTTGCATTTAAGATTTGATAGAATAGAAAAGCACCTCCGTCGGTGGTCTCCTATCAGCGGTCAGGTCTCTCCTATCAGCTCATATAGGGTGCTAAAGGAATAGAACACGCACTAGGGTCCAGGATTATCTCCTTCTCCTGGGGTCTCGTGGCGATCAATAGTCCCGAAGTACAAGCAGGCCCAAAACGGCAAGGCCAATGGGAGATGATAAATGGACGCCCTAACAAGTCTCGAAATTCCCGCTGGATCCTGAGCAACTTATCTCTACATTAAATCATTGTATATTCCATACGAGTCACAAATCAAATATACAGGGTCATTTGTAAAACACCAGCAACCTGGCAGGACTGGATAGTTGACACCATAAACAACAACATTTGGTCTACCACTTGCAAGATACCTCAATACACTAAACACAAAAATGATTTTTCAACTTTGTATTATTTGACGTGTCTGTTGAAACATTTAT
Organism: Miltochrista miniata; assembly: GCA_933228765.1. Taxonomy (NCBI): domain Eukaryota; kingdom Metazoa; phylum Arthropoda; class Insecta; order Lepidoptera; family Erebidae; genus Miltochrista; species Miltochrista miniata. Next base: position 15,645,313 of record OW121769.1, read on the forward strand.
AGTCTTTGTTTCATTCATAATTGAAAGGATAGCGCTGCAACACGCTAGACACTCGCGCTTCTTTTTTCGATGATATAATTGCCCGCCCGCCTGATTAAAAGCCATGGCCAGGGCCACTCTGAGAGACACAAGAAGTAAATGCTTTTGAATTTTATTTTCTGTAGCCTATGGACGTTTGCAACACCAGAAGCGCGGAACCACATTGTCGATGTTGAAATTTTTCAATTTTCTACTGGGCTTGTATAAGCCCCGCAAGTTGGTATTGCGCTGGAACCTTGTCATAATGACAGCTAAGTGACGTCATCGTGACGTAGCGCTAGCGCGGGCTGGCCTCACGAAGCTGCGTACGGTATTTTTTTTAGTACTGACGGCTCGACGGACATACGTCACCAAGATGGCCACCAAGCGCAATATCAACGTGCGGGGCTTATAACACTATTTTAATGGATCTTTAACTTTGCTAGATCTCATTTATGTTTTGGTCTCGTTCCAGTTTCCTGGACCAGGTGCACATAATAAAGCATGCGACCTACACCCCTTCGGAGCAGAACATCCTAACACTATTTTAATGGATCTTTAACTTCGCTAGATCTCATTTGTGTTTTGGTCTCGTTCCAGTTTCCTGGACCAGGTGCACATAATAAAGCATGCGACCTACACCCCTTCGGAGCAGGACATCCTGCGGTGCCGAGTTCTCACCTCCGGTATATTCGAAACGCAATTTGTGGTCGACAAGGTCAACTTTCAGTGAGTGCTTCATTTCTTTTCACACTAACCCTACTCATATTATAAATGTGAAAGTTTGTGAAGATGTTTGGATGTTTGAATGTTTGTTACTCAATCACGCTCTAACGACTGAACGGATTGGGCTGAAATTTCCCTTTCTGATCCGGCTCAAAGGACCAAAACAATGTCCGTTTTGGTCCTTTGAGCCGGATCAAAAGAAAGAAGTGTTATTTAAATGACCTTTTTACGATACGAATACGGACGTTTTGGTTTGATAAAATTCAATTCACATGGAATCCAAACAAGTTTCACTACATAAAGTGTCAAAATATTTTTAATATTTCACTTAAAATACTAATATATCTTCACATTTCCAGTATGTTCGACGTGGGCGGGCAAAGGGACGAGCGACGCAAATGGATCCAGTGCTTCAATGACGTCACAGCGATCATCTTCGTGACCGCCTGCTCGTCGTACAACATGGTGCTGCGGGAGGATCCCACGCAGAACCGCCTTAGAGAATCACTCGACCTGTTTAAGAGCATATGGAATAATAGGTAATGTTATTATAGCTCAATTTCTATTACACTTGGTCGTTACCCCAAATTTAGGTGGATAATAGTCCTGGGATATCTTTTTAATCCTGCGACATCCTTCCGAGGGTTTACCCGGGGGTCTTTTAGCTAAATCACAGGGCGGAAACTCCAGCTTGAATGTGTGCGTGTGATCAATAAAATGTAAGCAAATTGTCCGTCAACGCGCACGTCAACTCTACTGACAGCTGTGGCGCGACAGGGAGTTGCCGATCTGTATGTAGTACTATTATATTATCTTTGGTCATATGGACCGAATCGTCGGGAGATGCATGCCTTACTTGCGTCAGCTCTTTCAGGCCTGCAATTCTCGACTCCCAGAATTTCCTATTGAAAGATGTTAATAAAAAAATATCTTTATTCATCTAGGTCACAAAGTAACACTTATGAATATCAAGATTTCTGATTCTACATTTACTCCCAGATTCGCAAGGGAGAGCTTGTGAGGAAGAACATTGCAAGAAAACTCACGGCCACTCTTTCCAAATAGTCATAAATAAGACAAAATACAAGCTACAGTTTTTTAATACAAATAAAACCCGAGCACTCTCCCCATTCTGTGACTTATGCGCTAATGTCGCCTCTGAGACTGACGTCACAGGGCGGAATCTCCAGCTTGAATGTGTGCGTGTGATCAATAAATGTAAGCTGTCAACTCTATTGACAGCTGTGGCGCGACAGGGAGTTGCCGATCTGTATGTAATATTACATTGTCTTTGCTGACGTCAAACGATCTCAACCCTCGCTATGCACAGTAATGACCGTATGACCTTTTTGTCTTTGACTTTGACCGTTTGACTGCTTCTGTGGCGCAGTCGGTAGTGATACCGGCTGCGGCGCTGGAGGTCGTGGGTTCGATTCCCACCGGAGTAAAATATTTGTGTGACCCATAAATGTTTGTCTCAAGAGTCTGGGTGTTTCTATGTATAATATGTATGTATTTAAAAGTATATAAGTATTAATATTAATACTTATATAATATGACGATGGATATCCATCGTCTGATACCCATAACACAAGCAAGTTATTCCTAGCTTACTTTGGGATCAGATAGCGTTGTGTAAAATGTCCGTGAATATTTATATTTATAGTAATAAAAATGATAATATTTTTCCCAGATGGCTGCGCACAATCTCAGTGATCCTGTTCCTCAACAAGCAAGACCTGCTGGCGGAGAAGGTGCTGGCGGGCAAGTCGCGCCTGGAGGAGTACTTCGCGGAGTTCGCGCGTTATCTAACGCCGCCCGACGCGGTATTAGACTCGCGCGACCCGCCTGATGTGGCGAGGGCCAAGTACTTCATACGCGACGAGTTCCTGGTTAGTACCCTCATTGTATCACACAACTAGCGGGCGTCACGCGGTTTCACCCAAGTAGCTCCCGTTCCCGTGGGAATACGGGAATAAAATATAGCCTATGTTCACCGTGAAGAGTGTAGCTTCCCAACTGTGAAAGAATTTTTCAAATCGGTCCAGTAGTTTCGGAGTCTAATCGATGCAAACAATCAAATCTTTCCTCTTTATAATATTAAGTATAGGTTACGTCATCTGTGCCAAATTCGTGGTCAATACCTCAAATTAGAGATAGTACAGATGGAAATCTCATGTATGTACTTTTTTTCACACCTACCCTCTGCTACACACACGCACAAATCAGTATCAAAAAGTCGGCTGAGTGAGGAGCGCCTGACCTCGTGTCTGTGAATGAGTTGTCTATGTGTGCGTAGTGTCTATGAATGAGTTGTCTATGTGTGCGTAGCCTCAGCGAAATTAGTATGTAGATTTCCAACTGTACTATCTCTAAGAACTATCATCAAAATTGATTCAGCGGTTTAGTCGTGAAAACGTAACAGACAGAGTTACTTTCGGTATTTATAATATTATAAGGGATGGTACTACGAAGTACTTCATACGCGACGAGTTTCTGGTTAATTAGTACGCTCATTGCGAAGGCGCCACCGACGTGTCTTCGCCCAGGACTATCGGCCTCCATGACCGGGGGCCTGAGGACGGTGAGGAGGCTGCTCACCGTCCTTACAGAAGCAGGCCCTAGATGACAGCGTGACGTTAAGAAGCAGGATAACACCCGAAAAACCCCCCAAAGACGCGGGATACACCTGGACCCACCCTATTTTTTTTAACTTTTAACATGTGCGAAAATCCTTCATGGATGCTATGCCGGACTCCTACCGATTAAAAAACCTCACGTAACGCTCAACAGCCTATGGTTGGGTGCCCCGGGTAAGCCCTTGTAAGGGCCGGAAACCCCTAGGTGAGGCCGCAGTGGTCCTAAACATCTCTCAAAACAACGATCGATGTATTAGTACCATAATATTAACGTACAACATTTCCCCCCAAGCGTATAAGCACAGCGAGTGGCGACGGCAAACACTACTGCTACCCACACTTCACGTGCGCCGTCGACACGGAGAACATAAAGCGCGTGTTCAACGACTGCCGCGACATCATCCAACGCATGCACCTGCGTCAGTACGAGCTGCTCTAACCGCGCCCTACCCGGATGTGCACCGGTAATGTACACTACCCCTTATATACCTTAGTGTAGAGAACATAAAGCGCGTGTTCAACGACTGCCGCGACATCATCCAGCGCATGCACCTGCGTCAGTACGAGCTGCTCTAACCGCGCCCTACCCGGATGTGCACCGGTAATGTACACTACCCCTTATATACCTTAGTGTATGTACTGCTCGTTCGCTCTAACTTTGCCGCTCGGCTCCATACTAAAGTCGAATTTTTAATTAGACGAAGTAAATTGACAGCAACTAATGTCACTTCTTCATACAATGTTGCTTATTTTATATGACGAAGTGACATTAGCTACTGTCAATTTACTTCGTCTAATTAACAATTCGGGTATACGCCTCTACGCCAGCGGCAAAGTTAGAGCGAACGGGTAGTAGTGATGGTTTTTTGCCACCTCCGGTTTCGGAAGTAAAAAACCGGAATTGGTTTTATACGATTTTAATGATCTAGTATTGATAGTAGATACTGGGTGTTAATCTGAAATGGTTAAAATCAAATATTATATAAGCAAAATATAAAGCGCGTGTTCAACGACTGCCGCGACATCTTCCAACCAACGCATGCACCTGCGTCAGTACGAGCTGCTCTATCCGCGCCCTACCCGGATGTGCACCGGTAATGTACTCGCATAAACGCCCTGCAAGTTGATATTGCGATGAAACCTTGTCATAATGCCAGCTAAGTGACGTCATCGTGACGTAGCGCGAGCGCGGGCTGGCCTCGAGAAGCTGCGTACGGAATTTTTTTTAGTACTGACGGCTCGACGGACATACGTCACCAAGCGCAATATCAACGCGCGGGGCTAGTATGCCTTTATGCCTTTTACTAGAGGTTTGCACCGGAGCAGTGAGTACCGGAGAAGCTCCGGTGAAGTACCGGTAAAAGTACTCGATTACAAGTACCGGAGTTCAATTGATTACTCTCCGGTTCATTATTGTTACACTGTGTAGGTATGTAGGTACCGGTAAAAGTATTCGATTGATTAATCCTCGCTGAAATATTCTAACATGTGTTATGTATTCAATATTATTTAAATAATATTATACCTATATTAGACGACCTGTTTGGTGGGGAGGCAAAGATACTGTCTATTAATCAAGAGTCGCGGTTTCGATTCCCGCGCATGACAAATATTTGTGTGCAAGAACATGTTTATTTGTCTTGTTGTGAGTGTTTCTATTGTATCATCAATCAATCAATCAATATCAATACATATAATAAAATCGTAAGTGTGTGTTTGTCTGTACGTTTGTGCACGCTAATCTCAGCAACCGCTCAATCAATTGAAATGCGGTTTTCTATAATGCGTTGTAGTCTGCTCCACGTAACATTTAGTGTTTGCTTCATGTCAATCGGTCCATAAATAAAAAAGTTATGTCAATCTAAAGAATTAAATATAAATTCAGCGTACGAAGTCGCAGGCAATATCTAGTCTAGTAATAAATACGTATTTACAAACACAAATGTATCTTTATCTGTTACTGTTTCCGATGAAAATGATAATTAGATGCCGCCATGTGTCTTTCTAATTTTAACTTTCAAGCGGGCGAAGCCGCTGGTAGAAGCTACTCAGAAATTAATACGACCCGGTCTTGTTTTTATTATTTTTAATTTGAAAAAAAAGACTAAAATTTTATTTACTTTCCGTCAACGCAAGTACAAGTCGCCATTTAAGATTCCTTTCTTTAATGCATCGGCTTATACATATAAACGATAAACCTCAGAATAGACAAGATGGCCGATCGGAGCTCAATGCTTACCATGGGCTCTAGCCTGGTGCGCAGTTAATGAATGAGATCATCGCGCGCCCTAATATGCCAGCTCTTAATCTCTTTCGAAGACGGTTATTTGACATTTTGTCACACCAAAGAATTGGGCCGGTAGATTTCGGTCAGAACTGCGGCCTCTAGGTCCCACGACAGAAGCCTGTATGCCAGAAGAGGTACTAATGCTACGTTAACTAATATCTAGGTACGTGTGAACAAAAAAAAAAATTTGTGGCTCTTTAAATTTTTTGGCTCTTCTGACTAAAAAGGTTGCCGACCCCTGGTCTAAGGCACAGTAATAATGTCTAAGGTTTTGGGCGGGATGTTGATGGTTTTATGATTTACATACTTAGGAGGTACAACTTTAAAAAATCCTGAAACGTGTTCATTTATTTTTAATTAGATGCAGGTACCTATACAAATTGTGAAGCAGTTTCCATTGAAAAAATGAAGAAATTCCCATACAAACTTACAACCCCTCGTTTACCTCCTTATTGATATAATTTAACAAATCAAAGAAATGTATGTCTATTTTTTTTATAACCAAAAACAGCTATACATAATTTCATGATGCTAACTTTAGCGACGAATTTCCATACAACTGTTTATACCTTATTTACCACCTTAATGGTGAAATTTCCCAAAATCCTTTCTTATAACTTACCTAGTTAATAAAAGGTACCTACTGTCCAAATTTCATCATTCTAGGTTCTGGGGTTTTTCTCTACGTTGATGAGTCAGTCGGTCAAAATCTCGCTTTATATTATTTATAGATTTTATATTAAACTATTAGATACTTTTTAAAATATAGTTCCTCATAAAACTCTACTTGGTCACCTACATACAAATTCTCTGATTGTACATGTTTATTTAAATCAAGAATTGCAAATTAGAAGACAATATTTCAAGGCATCAAATCTATGTACACAAACGCGATGCTCCGGTTTTCACCGGAGAAAAACCGGAGCTCGCAAAAGTACCGGTGAATTTCACCGGAGCTCAAGATTCCGCTCCGGTGCAAACCACTACCTTTTACAGTCTTCTTCAGTCGATCCTAAGATGTTTTTAAACCACTTCCGGTTTCGGAAGCTAAAATCGGAAGTGGGTCTTATACAATTTATACACACTATATCGCTTAGTATGGATATTGTGTATTTTTCAGTCAATTCAATGTTTTGAACCACTTCCGGTTTCCGAAGTCAAAACCGGAAGTAGGCTCGCCTCCGGTCCCCAATCGACTTTGCTTACGTAGTAGGTATTAGTAGTAGATTCAGGGTGGAGAACTGAAATGGTTTGCATTAAATGTTATATTATATGGTTATCACTTCGGAAGTCGGATAACCGGAAGTAGGTTAAATAAGATACTGGGCGCACAAGTGGTGTCACTTGCGCCATTGACAGGGAAAATACAAACCGTGGGTTTTGTCCAAAAAAATAACGAAAAAGACTGAAAGACCATTATTGTTTTTTTTTAGATTTTTGTACCGTCAAAAAAATAACTAGTATTTGTTTTGTTGACAGAAGTGAGGTGTCGACGGGACGGGCTGCCGGCTGTCCCGCACACACGCGTCACGTTCCCGTTCGACACACGCTCGCTGTGAACCCTCTGTCGTGTCACGCCAACGTAACGGTAACGCTTCGTAACTATATCTAGCTAATAGTGACGTCACCAATCCGAATAACCGTTATTTTTAGTCGATTACTCTATACACTTTGGCAAAAATGTCGTGAAAATTTTTGCATGTTAGCTGTCTAAACGTCACTTATGTTATCTAGTTGCCAAAAAAACTGTTTTAAAAAGAGTCACGTAATGCTAATGAACTTTTTAAAAAATAAAACGTGTGCGTTACTGGGCACCAGACAGAAAGGATAACTTAAAGAGTTGAACTATATGTTTTTCAACGAATGCATGAGAGAAAGGGCAAAGGAGATAAAGACAAAGTAAGACTAGCGTCGTAACGCGTTACGTAACGAAGTTTACTCTCCCATAAATAGTTATCACTTGTCAGTAAATAAATTAAATTTTACACTTGATGTAATACATTTTACTGTAAAATGAATACTGTTCTTCTAAGTGGGTTGCCATATAAAGAACACAGTGGCGCCTCGCATTATTTCTCACTCTTTTTTGCCAATTTGTAACGTGTAGAATAACGTTATTTCTGTATCGTGTATGTGTTAATAACGGTTGCTCGGATTTGTCGTCGAAAAAAACTTATTGTAGTTAATTTTATGAATAACGGTTATTCGGAATTGTCGTCGAAAAAATAACGTAGTTAATTTTATGAATGATTGTTATGATTTTTCATATAGAGAATTATCGCAGTGTTATTAAGTCAACAAACATTGTTTTTTGAAATTTTCTCTTATTGTTTATAGATAAAGTTATCGTTTTTGAAATTCCTTGAGGACGTTTGTTAATTTAATAATATATGTTTTTTTATGATCGCCTGTTTTGTGCCATTTTTACTTTAAACAGCTATCCCCCTTTCTATCATATTTCTTTATTAGTTTCTCGAATTTCTCTCACGCGTGGCTCGATCTCGAATATTTTTCTAGAGAATATAATATTTTGGACATATATTCGATACTTTTTGAAATTATTTACTCGAATCTACACTTCTAAATTCGTCTGTTAAAACCAATAAGCCAATTTTGTTTTATTTTTCTTGGCAACCATTTCAGGCGATATCATAAAATAAAACTAGTTGAAACGAAGTCGTTATCGGTATGTTAGGGGTAACGATCCCTCATTCATGGTGTTTCCGTACGTCCCAGTTTCCTAAAATCTGGCAACCAAGTATCGATTGTAATTGAAAACTTACTAAATTATGTACAACGCGTTTTTAGTTCAGATGTATTATTTTTATTCACGAATAACTAAAATTTTAATGGACACAGTTCCATATTGAGATGCGTTTGCATTTTTAGTAAGTTTTCGTCTTAGTCGATTATGTGAGTGTACATCACTAGCTTGTTATAGTAATGTTGTTGGGTCTTGGGTAGTTACTAAATCGACTCCACTTTTTTTTTAAGTTGTGGAGGTCTCTACTACCGCATATATGTTTGTATTTTATGTATCTTAGACAGATCGTCTTTTACTATATGTACTGTATTTAATTCTGTTGACACAAAAAAAATAGTATGTACTTATAAGTTGTTCTTAATTCGTTTATTAGAATAATTTGCTTCAAGATTCTATTTTTAAATTCATAGTTTTTTTTTAAATATTTAAATTTGTACTCTTCTCGCACGTTTAATAAAACCACGACACAAGAATTAGGCCAAATATTATTGTTGTAAATATGTATCATTTGACTTTTTTTTATCAAACTCACATGGTGACCATAGACATTTTGTTTTGATTTTTTAAAGCACTTGAAATGAATGAAATATCAATTAGATCTAATGTCGACTTGAATAATATAGAAGTTAAAAATCGAAATTGAACTTGACTGGTCCAGAAATGGGAGTGAGACAGGAAATATGTAGGAAAGGAATAAAATATAGGTATCCCCAATCACTAGATGCGCCACGGCTTTCCATCAGGCTGTTGGCGACGTCAATTTGGCGAGCTTAATATAAAAAAAAAATCTCCCTAAATAAACTGGTCCTAAATAAACTGGTCTCAGTACCGATGTATTCTTTGCGCAAATTATTAAAAAATTACTAGTCCATTGACAGTTCGAGATTTAAAATCGATTTATTAAGGTTAGATCACACTGAATCGTACCACGCGTACCTCGTTTGCAGAGCTCCTAGGTTATGCAAAACAAATTTATATTAAGGATCATCGATACACTACTACCGCGTCAACGCTAGAACTATAGCCAGTTTTCGATAAAATTAGAACTTGCGGGTCTGACGGTAGACTAGGCTTTTCATACTTTCTTGCATTAAACATTTTCGTAAGCGCTGAGCATAGCAAAAAGAGGCGTTGGTGTATTGTAATACGTCACATTTTAGATTGGCAATATTAATAATACAAGGCGATGTTTTGTATTACTGTAGGACTTAATTTAAGCTCTATTGCTATGCTGTGAAGACTTACATTGCTGTTTATTTCAAGAAAAAACATTGATAAAGAAATCAGTGACAGAAATGATCGCACGTACATAATTTCTTACTCATCTTTTTTTCATACAAAGTTGCTGACCAATAAATATTAACAAATATTATGGTAGCGATCTACTTAAGCGTCTGCTCTTCTCAAAACTAATCTTTGTTTATTAATAGTTTTTTACTCATATTGAAAACGACACTTCTACTGTTTTTTTTTACTCTGCTAATCTTTCTTTTTTCATCTTTTCTTCACCCTCCTAATCTTGACCTAATATTAACATACTGCCTAGATTTTTTATGCATAGTCCACTGTCTTATCCTTCAAGTTATCAAGCGTTATAATATGCTAAACCTTTTTATATGTTTTTTGGAAGCCCAATTTGTTAATGAAGTAAATATACATCTTGCATATAAGCGCTGATTTTGGTTCTACTTTTAAAATTGGTTATCTGTATATGCAGACGTTTCTTTTTTTACATTGATTTGTGGCACTGGTATGTTAGTTATTCAGCCTTGAAAATTAAATCAATCAAATGAGCCTATTTTTTTGGGATAGGTTTGTGTAAAACCCGCTTATTTCCAGTGTTTTATGAATTTCTTATGATTATCTCTTTTTTCTTCTATTTTATTTCTATCACACTATTGTGTTTGATTTTAATACACTTCAAGCACAAAAATGACATTTTAACAACATCAGTACAAATCTTTTTTGAATACTTTAACAGCGGAATTAATTTGACATACATATTTCTTATGACATTTCAAAATTACTAAAAACAGAATCGTGCCGTTTCGATTTTTACTAATTTCTTATGTACAAAGATTTTTTCTTTTTCAATATTATGTCTTCCAATATGATTTATGTTTTATAATATATTTTTTTGTGTTTGTATAACTCGTTTATTAGCACAATTTTTTTGACTAAAATATATATAACAATAAAAGTGCTTTTGTAGGTATAACTTAGCGTTTATTTTATTTTTTGTAATGTGAGCTTTTAGTAACGTAAGGTCCAAAGATGCGTTTGTATAAAATACAGGCGTCAGAATTTCACTATCTTTCTAGCAGTATTTTGAGTTTTATAAAATAACTATTTTCAAAGATTATATTGTTATTTTTTTTTTCTTTCGTTTATAAGTTGGACAGAAGTTTTTAGCCATTAAGTACAAAGATTACTAACCTAAACCCTAACCTTAATTTACTAAGAAAAATATTTTTATTTAATTTAAAAATATATTGAATTGGATTATGTACTTACATGTTGTGCTATATTAAGACATATGTTTTAAAAAATTACAAAAATGATCTATTCTATCGTTATGAATCTTAATAATGTATTTTGGTTTAGTAAATTGTTGATTTTTTTGCCATTAAGGTCTCTATCAACTGCTGTGCAATGGTAAACGACGATGTTTGACTAAATAAATTTGTCGCTCAACTTTCGCACTGCGTTCATTCCACTGAAACATTGTATATTATCAACACGATTTTCATTGTAGATACGATAAGTTGTTGCTGCATTGTTGCACGGCAGTTGTCAACTTATAAATATATTGCTAGTGAAATTTATTACTAGTAAATTTTAAGTTATTCACATACCTTTAACGGCAATGTATAATATAAATTGTTATATATATTATGTTAGCAAATGATCCTTGGTATAAGAAATTAAGGTGGACATTTGTATTACGTGCCATAATCTAGTGTTGCCAGCGGAAACACCATAACCGATGTTACCATATTTTAAAAAAATATTAAATAATTCTTCCTCCTATACTTTGCTTTGTAATCGAACCCTATCGTTACTTTTTTAAACATAACTACCTATATTGGGACTGATTTTTGATATTTGGTCAAAAAAAGCCGATTTTTTGCGGTATTTGTAGGAAAAAATAAGTGTGTGAGATTAATACACACATATTAGATAAAAACAACTAGCAGATTTCTTTCAGAAAATTTTGACATGCCAGGTGAAACAGACAGACAGAAAAATGTGTTTTTGATGTTAGTATCTGTTCATAACGCATAACAGATACTAACAACAAAAACATTTTTTTATTACAACTACATGACGAGTTTCCATGATCCAGAATATTTATCAAAAAAATATTGAGTAAGTATAAAATATTTCTTTCTAAATTTTTTGGTTACATTATAGTCGTTTCTTACCTTTAGCGAAAGATGTATAAATATTTTTCTTTCAGTAATAAACGCGCTGTCTTATTAATATTGTTATATAATTCAATGTGTATTTAAAAAAAATTGACTTTATTAGAATTACAAAGAAAAGAGTACTGATAAAAAATTGGTACATTTTCTAGGACGTTGCCGAGTTAAAATTGTTTTTTTTTTCTGGTCGGTCTTGAGCATTACTACAGATCCCACGTCTATCGGAAGCTGTTGAAGTAAGTTCTAGCATATTACACTTCATTTTTGATCATCGTTTTCCCTTTTTTTTTGTTACTTTTATTTGGTCTAAGTTTTTATCGGTTATGCATAGAATCTATTTAGGCACTTCGCGATCCCGCTTCGATGGAGCAGGGCGTCTTTCTGTGGGACTGTCGACCCCGGGAGAAGGACCATCCGACCCATTTAACTCCGCTGTGTTCTGCCTCGCCTTCACCGGTTTCTAGAATATGCTGAAGGATAGTTCATTGCTACTTTGGACATAGGGTTGCGTTTAATAAAGTCGGTTTTTAAATAAAAATAATGTTTTGAGTATCTTTTTTTTTCTATTGTTTGGAATCACTAGCTATATGCCCTAAGGAATTGAATACTATAGTGATAGGTTATAATATGTCTTATAGTAATATATTAATAGTAGTTACATACATTCTTCTTATATTACGATTAGTTGACAAGGTTCTTCAAAAGGGGTCTTAGAAGGTTTTTACAAGGTCGGCAGCGCGAATGTAGCGCCTCTGGTGTGGCAAACGTTCATAGGCTATGATGACCGCCAGTACATCTGGTGTGCCTTAGGCGTGTCTGTCACTTTAGTGGTATAAAATAAGCCTGTCTGATGATAAGCGCATACCAGCAACAAGAATTTCCACAACTTTAAATAATGCTGACTGAAAGACAATCATGTGTCACAATATAGCGTTATATCATTTTTCAAAGAAACAGCCGTTTTGTCTAAAATTAAGATACAACTTCGTGAGTTTCTTTCACGCCGTATATTATCGGGATGTATTTGGAAGGCCAAAGTGTGGTTTTCCAAGAGTTGAGCTAAGTGGATCTATGTATGCGATGCATATCGCGATTTACGAACTTTAAGTGTGGTTAAATAGTTCGGGGTATATTCACTAGATGGCACTATTTGAACAGCGCCATCTAGTGTATGGGGAGTGATTTTTGTGAACCAACTTTAAGTCCAAAATGCAGATTTATTTTTCTCCGGTCTTTAAACGTAGTTCATGTTACACATGAATAACTTGGTGCTTAGGTGATACTGATTGTGGGGTCGTTTTATTTCATATTTATTTATCTGGTCCAGTCTAAAGCGTTACCTAGTGAAGACTTACAATTTCTTAGGAAGCACATTGAATTGTAAATTAATTTAAATAATTGATTTGAAACACTTTTCTACAAAAACTTACAACTTTATATAGGTAGTTATGTTTGAAATTCTGTTCATAATGCGCTATCGGAAAGGGGTTTGAAATTTTAATAATCTATACAAACAGAAAATATTATGACATCGACCCTAAGTTTCGTCATGTTTTTAAACTTTGATTGTTGGAATATGTCAAGAATAGAAAGGTTTCATAATATTTTCTGTTTTATTGACCTATTGACTTATAAAGATTTTGTGACGGTCCGCCATCTTTCTTTTTCACACTACTATATAGTAGATAGGTCGACGCCACACATCTTCAAACCCCCTTTCCAATCATCCCAACGTTTGGGATCTTTTCAAAGTTTAATCGCAACGTGTATATATGGTGTAGTTTCATCTTTAGTACCGACAGCGAGCGATCATTTTTTTTGGAAAAATTACAGAGAATGAAAAGCAATATCTGGTTTTGGATATTATTCGCTAGATGTCGCCTCTAAAAATGTAACTGCACAGTATAATTGTGTAAACATTGTATATTACTGCCCCGCCCTTATCCCTTTACGATTTAAGTAACCATGCAATAACGAGTGAGTCATGTATCGTGTATAAAGTTAGCTTAGAACAAAATTTTCTATGTTTTCAATATTTAGATGGAATACTGCCATTAATTAAAGCGGCAAAGGCTTTCGGTTAGACCGCGTCCGGGCATATATTTCATTTACATACAAATATGTATGTTTCATATAATCGACGTAGATTTAATACTTTTATTTCGCGTGTTCGGCTCTTTAGTAGGTACGTAACGTCCGTGGCCAATAACCAAATAGTATTGAAAGATTCCTCCTTTTTTAAAATAATCTTCATCGTAGTGATAAGTGAATGTACTTGCGCACAATATGTATGGTGTGAGGATCGCGTCGAGTACTCCTCTGTTTAAACAAAGTGCAGCGCAAGCCTGCAACATATTTTTGGTAATGTTTTACCTACCTGTACCTACCGCAGCGTTCGCTATATAGCATTTAACTAATGCTCATAGATTTCTTTTGTAGCACAAAAATAATAATAAAAACATATTTTTCTCTGAATTTTCAGTAGATTGTTTTTCTTTTTATAGATATTTTATAGCATAGCTCAAAGTCGCACTTTGTTTAGAATCGGTATTTGAGATCAGCACTTTATATTTATGAATCTGTTACTAGCCGACTGCGGAGTATGGTGTATTTACTCTTAATACCTACGTTTAATGAAAAAAAAACTATATTTTTAACAAATTTAATTTAAAATATACCTAATTAATGAAATTCCTAAGGATAAAAATGAAATTTTTAATATTTATGTGTATAGTAGTGTGTACTGCGAAGTGATTATAAAATAACAAAACGCTTATGATTTTTACCATTTCCACAGTTCCATTGAAACAGAACATAATTATTATTTACCATCTATGAAATAAATAATAATCTAACTGATGTGTAAAACTGTCAGTTTACTTCAAGCATTTTAAATCCGACTTAATGTATGTATAAATAAATGTTGTTTTAAAATTGTCGCATTTTTTTTATATAACCTTCTCACTGTTTACGACCGCCTTTCGCTAGTTAACGCAATTACAGCCCAACGGAAATATCTGCGAACCCGTACAGAGCGAGATGTGTATCCTTTTTCAAGGATCGTTGATCTTCTACATGCGGTTTAACCTACACCGACTGCGGGTCAGTAACCAGCTCACAAAGGCCTGACGTGAAGTCAGGTCTGCCCTTTGTGAGCTGGTTATTGGCAAGTGAAAGTCAAGGAGGAGGACTAAGACAACCATTACCTGTCGAGTACTGCTCTCACCTTTGGGTTACCTTCGCGAGGTACTTCGCCTTATCCGCTGCATTCTGCCGAATGTATCACGGCGAGTGTTCTGAAGGGCTCTTCAACCTAATTTCACCCTCTCCTTTTCAATCCCGAACTCGTGCTGGGCAGAGGTGCCACTCCTACAGAGTGGAAAGAACCGAGTTCTACTAGTTCTACTACTATTAGTTCTCTGTCGAACTAGTAGTAGTAGTAGGCTTGGAACGACCTGCTCGCGCTTATTTGTTTCCCTCCTCTTACAATCCCGGTTTCTTCAAGCGGAGCATGAAGAGGCATATCACGGGGCGACCAACTAAAGGTGAGAAAAACTGGGGGCTCAATGAGTTTTAGAACCCCCAAATGTAGGTTGGCTAGTTCAAAAGCTAGTGGACTGTATAGGCTTAATTCTCGTCTTTGGATGGTATTGAAATGAAGACTTATAGCTCTCGTCGTTGACCAACCTACGTGGCTTGAAGTTCGCTGAAGACGACTACTATGCTCGTCCAGGGCAGAGGTGTTAGACTCAAGTTTGCGGCCCCATGATGTGCCTCTTCACGCTCCGCTTGAAGAAACTGAAGAACTGTCAGAATTCTTACGGACTGTGCGAGTGGACCTCAATCGCTAGATGCGCCATTGCTTTTCCTTCAAATTGGGTGAACGTAATGTGAAAAATAACTTATTACACCATTTGGCATCTACCGATTCAAAAGAATGCCTTTTGGTTTCTAAATGCGCCATAGACTTTCCAACAGATGTTCGATTGGGTTCAGGTAGCGGGCATCGGCGAGTAAATAGGTAATAAGTTTTGACTTGAGGCCTAAGCGCTGTCTTCCTTTATAGTAAGCGCACACTGGGTGACAGTCGCGCCGACTTGTCGCCCAGTGTGCGCCTGCATCGGGCGACTGTCGTCGCTGGCGTCGGCAACAGATGTCGTCGTGCAGAAAGCTGTCGCTCGGCGACTGTCGCCGCAACTCCCCTTGCATATCGTCAAGTCGCGGCGACATGTCGCCCAGTGTAGAATTAGCAGCTTAAAAATAAATAACTAATTTGGGCACCGCAGCGATCCTTCGCCTAGAGTGCATTTCGGCAACCCTACCCTACATGTAAGAGCAATACAGGTAACTATGATGGGACATTCGAAAGCATACCGAACCGTCCGCAAGCAGAGGTATCACTTCGTTACTACGTTTAAGTGGGTTAATATTAAAATTCGCGGCAACTGACTTTCACTATCGCACACTAGTATTCCAGAAGTAAGGCCGGGACTCCACCAAAGCGGAGATGTGTGCTGTGGCTTGAAGAGATGTGTTTCAGCTCGGGGGACTCCACCAAAGCGGAGAGGTGTGCGGTGTGCTGTGTGCCATGAGAGAAGAGATGTGCGGTGTGTTGAGTGCTCAGTAAGCATTCTGACACGAAAGGTAGACGATGTTAGCGACATCGTCTACCTTTATTGTGTACTAGCTGACCCGCGCAACTTCGTTTGCGCCACGTATGAGAGAGTATTACCTGTTCCCGTCGCGTTGCGTTTACTCCCGTAGCGTCTCGTCGTTAATATTCAATACTACGTGAGAGGGAGAGAGAGAGAAAGGTTTCTCGTCGCGTGTATTCCCGTCGCATTATTTCTAAGAACAATTTCGTTTATGAAAGAGGTATTCCGTGGCATTATTGTAGAAAAAAATTGATTTCCATTAAAATGGTTATTGTGCGCCGTACCCAAAGATAGACACATGCTATCGCGCAATTTTTTTAGAACTTTTTTAAGAGAAACAATTTTGTAGTACATATTTTTTACATAACTATAAATATTTACGCAGCACACGCAACGAAGCTCTCAAAAGGAATAACTTTTCCCCCGTTTTTGAAACATTTACTATTACTGCTCCGCTCCTATTCGTTGTAGCGTGATGCTATATAGCCTATGACACTCCACAATAACGTAGCTTTCTCAATAGAAACGTTATTGTGGAGTGTGTAATTGTAAGGGGTAATCTCGGGATCTAAGTGAAAGAATTTTTAAAATCGGTTCTGTAGATCCCGAGATTACCCCTTACAATTTAACAAATATACAAACACACAAACTTTACTTCTTTATAATATTAGTATAGAAGTATAGATGTGTGTACTGAGAGCCCACTTTTATTTTAGTCAAAAAACAATTCAGTCCACGCCATCGGCGCGGACTGAATTATTTTACAATAGCCTTAATCATTAAGCTCTTTTATAATTATTAAGCCAACACGCCAGTTTAGATTTACCCTCACATTCAAAGGAATCCTTGAATTCTAGGTTTTGCGAAAGTTTAGATGTCTCTAATTTCTGAACTACAGAACCCTCAACATTGAAACTTGTGTGAAACAATCCTTAAAGTAGGTACTCCCTTTATAACACTGAAAAAAATTTTAGATACTTATTCGGGATACAGACAGACAAACAGACAGACAGACATGAAAATTTTAAATTACATTTTTGGCTTCAGTATCCATTAGAGAACGCCCTACAATCAAAATTTTCAAAATATCTTCCATGTACAGACTTTCGACCCTCAACAGTTTTATTATAAGTATAGATTACATTACAAAAAAAGTTTCTTCTTTTACTTGAAGAAGCAGTATTTCTATCTGAAGAAGCAGAATTGATTTGATTGATTGGGAGGGTGACATCGCTCACAGCACGCCGCTCACATCTCTCGTCCGAGCTGCGCGTCGTCCGCACGCAGCTCACATCTCCGCTTCCATCGCGCCATACAAATATTCCACATAGCGATCTTCACTGAATCTAAGCGGAGAGATTTATCAACATCTCTCCGCTCGTCTCGTCTCTGCTTTGGTGGGGTCCCGGCCTCAGAAACGAGACTATTCGCAGAAAATGAATTCTTGTGACACTGACTTAAGATTTTGAGGGACGCTGTCACCTCAGAATTTACGAAGGTTTTGAGACAAGTTTAAGGATGACAAAGTACATACAGGTTGATATAGGTATTTCAAATTTCGAGATACTTACCTAATCTATACTAATATTATAAAGAGGAAAGATTTGTTTGTTTGTTTGTAACGAATAGGCTCCGGAACTACTGGACCGATTTGAAAAATTCTTTAAACATAGGCTATATTTTATTCCCGTATTCCCACAGGAACGGAAACTACGCTGGTGAAACCGCGTCACGTCCGCTAGTTATAACTAAGAAGACTGGACTAAGTAGGTGTGGGGTCTGAATTAAAAACAAACATTTTATAAAAATCAAATTTACTATCAAAAACTAAGGCACACACATCGTGTTTCTTAAAAAGAACTTCAAAAATTAAACCAAAATTTAGTCAAACACATGAGACAGTAGAAAGCACGAGTTCAAAAAAATAAATATTATTTACATATTTATGGCAATACTTAAGGTACGAGACGAAACATCTTTGGACTTGCCAGTATCATAATAAAATATATTAAAAAATGTCTAAAAGCTGTAAAAAATAAATACAATATGAAAAAGTCTTTAAATAAAAGTTTGACAAATTCAGATAGAAAAGACAGACTAGGTTATAAATGACACGATTATTACGTTTAAAAAATAACAACTATAGCTTAAATAGCAGAACTGTCTTTTACAGAGTAGGTTAAAGCAATATGAAAATCTACGTCTCAAATCACTTTAAATGGTAAAAAAACAAGTATGCCAATTTGATTATTAAAATAGTATTAATACAAACGAACTTCGTCGTAATAATACATTTAATTGAAATTATATAAAATGTTTTTATACCTACCCCCTCAGGGATTTATTTAGGTGTGAAATGCTATACCATTCTCTTTGTAAAAACAACTTAAAAGTAAGGCAGGCAGACTTAGGGCAGTATTACAGAATATTTCTCAAAATTCAGAAATTTTTGGACAAAGTTTTAGACTGTGGGAACTACCCCCAACCATTTTTGAGGAAAGTGTTTGAGGGTTAAGTAGAATTTTGTTAATACATCCCCTAAGACGAGCTTTAGCCAGTAAATTCTTTTAAAAAAGCAATTTACTGCATTTTCTAATACAAATTTTTACTCTCAGAGTTTTTATTTAAATTTGTTCAATTGCAAAATATATATTACAACTAGCAAAGCGTTCTCTTAGCACACCTTTCAAAATGAAAATTTCCTAAATAACTTAATCTAATATATAAAATATAAGCGTACTGACCTGAAATTATATCTAAATGAGATATATAAATTGTGCATTATACGGGCGGTGAAAGAATGTAATCAGTTTTTTAGAAATTCTTTGAAAACTTTTCTCCTCTATGAATGAAATGCACAATTACACATTCTCAAAATATAACTAAAATAAAAACTATGAGTCTACTAGATTGAGGTATCTATTGGACTTACTTGTGTACAGAGTTTTCTTTGTTAATCATCTAACTCTTAACACAAAGGATAAGGTTCATAGTAACCAGTAAGGTTCGTAAGATTCACAACAGCAGATTCGTATTCAAGCCAAAAAGGTGTGTACTAACCAGAATGGTTTCACACGAATGGTTCGTACCATCTGGAAAGATCGTACAAAACGATAATAATATAGCTATCAAATTTTTCTGTCTTAGGAAGTAACGGCCATTATTCAGTAAGCTGCAAACTAGCATGAATTACAGGTGTAACATTGTTGTGTTTATACAGTAGTTATTTGAATTAAATTCATTACCAGTACTGTCCAGTAGGACTTTTAATTAAAGTAGCTCGCTCATTATTGAAATTTTTACAGTTTACGATTCAACATCAAGCACTGTTGGTTAGCATTTAGTAAAATATTTAATGCTCAAGACTAAAACCTAGTAATCGTGTTCTTATCAAAAATATAAAGACACAATTTTTTTAACACGTACAAACCATTAAAAAGGCATCAAAATTTAAAAAAAACATGTCAAAAATTAAAAGCTTACACTAGGAAACTATCTTAGCTTAATTTGAGAATAACTTACTAAGAATCCTAACTATTTCAACATTGGCACTTATTGGTTTTACTTATTCTATGACAAAATTTTTGCCCCCATGAGCCTGAATTATTTAGTAGTCGCTGACTTAAAGGATTTCTAGGTTAACCAAGAATACATAGTACTCATAATGCAATATACACACCAGAAAAAATGTATATTCAAGTGAGATTTTTCAGAGAGAGTGAGTTCAGAAATTGCAGACTACTAGAGCCAAGTTTTTTTTTATTATATCTTTTGAAATACGTAGGACAGCTTGGCAAAACAGAGTAGTGTGCCATTCAGAATGGCATTAGTGACTTAGAAATGAATACTATATTGGTAATTTATGACTTACATAACAATTATTTTGTCGACTTGGTCCCTTTGCTATCACTAAGTACTAGAAATTTTCAAAAAATCTCCTTTACAAAAAATAGAGGTACTACATGTTTCATGTACACCACATTTTTCTTAGCACTCGGGTCTTAAACTATTGTGAAAAGGTAGTACAGAAGATCTGAAAGAATATTTTCAATTCAATTCCTTTTAAACCTAATGAGCATTTAGTTCTTATATCTATCTAGTTCTCAACTTGTCTTAAAATGTACTTTTTGACTCACAATATTCCTGTGTGCATTTTGTGAATGGTACATTCTGCAAAAGAATGTTTGAGAATATCGACGTGTGGTACTTCAAGGATTTTGCAAGAATGTGATGTCATCTATTGTGTTTGGCATGAGAAGAATCAACATTTTTATGTCTTTCACTAGTTCTCCACACAAGTATTATGTCCATCGCAAAGAGAAAATGCACACACACACTGAGACTTGCAACGAGGTAGATCTAGGCAAGCGTATCTTTACTCCTCATAATATTTCAGTTCTTATTAAAATCTAACCTTACATTTGTAAACACTTTTCTATAACACTTAGGCACTTCACAATTCACACACTATATTTCCACATCAGTCCAAATACACGTAGAAGTTCGGAGTACAGGAGAAGCTGGCTGCGAAGACCTTGCCCATGCTTGTGGGGGCACTGAAGGCTATGTCTGTCCGTTTGAGGGCCTCTCCGTAGAGGAATGAAGCCCTGGCACAGGCTAGGAGACGGGCTGCGATGCCTCGTCTTCGGTGGTTGATGTGCGTCCATAGACGAGATACTCCGCACCTGAAGGAAGAGAAGAGTTTATTGCCGAGATGTATGGATGTAGGGGTTGTAAGGTTCTGCTTTATGCCTTACTAGCTGTTCCCTGCGGCTTCGTCCGCGTAGAAGTCGTTATCGCGTAAAATCATTACCCTCTTTTTGCGTAGACGGTTAAAAAGTAGCCTGTGTCCTTCCCAGGGACTCATACTATCTCTATACGAAATTTTATCTAAATCGCTTCAGCGGTTTAGGCGTGAAAGCGTAAGAGACAGACAGAGTTACTTTCGCATTTATAATATTAAATAGGGATTACATAATTAGTAGTAGTATATTAGTAGATTATAGATTACGGGTACGGCAAAGCACTGGGAATAACCAGTGTTCCTTCTGTTTTCCCATACCCAATTCTCACAGGAACTAGTTACCAAGCTAATCTATACTGGGTGTAACAAAATTGACTCTCCAAATTTCATGAGATGACTTGGCATCGGAAATCAAATACAAATATTTAGTAAAAAAGGGGTGTTCATTTTTTTTTTTAATTTTTTTGTCGCACACTAAGATTTCGTTTTTTACCGCGGCAATTCGAGGTAACATGGTCGCCGTGGCAAAACAAACACGAAGCACCAGTCTGGCTGTCGTTGTCGCTTTCTACTGCCGCTCAGTAGCGATAGAAAGGGTGATAATGAACATTTATAGGACCTTTAAAACGCATTTACGGTTAAAGTATTCATGTGATTTTTTTTAATTCATTTTTGTAATGTTTCTTGACTGATGCCACGTCACGTGACGAAATTTGGAGAGTCAATTTTGTTACACCATATATACTAACTAAATTTCATAACAACTGATTCATTAATTCAGGCATGAATGCGATACAAATAAAATAACTTTCGTACTTATAATAATGAATTGATAATAGAAATGCGAACGTATTTTTTTTATATTTATAGGTAATTTTTAAATACAAACAAAATCCAGAAAAATCTAATTAATCTCTATAAATCGAGTGCTATACTTACTTGACAGGATAATCCTCAATGCTACAGCAATCCGGCTCACCAGGAATAAGTTTGTAAGCGCGCACCTTGGGCTCCACTATCAAACAACCCACTATTTGTTTCTTGTTTATGCATAGATATGCCTGTAACATAAAAAAATCATGCTTATAATATTAGGTGCTTACATATGAAATTGGCGTTTTGTATAGGAGGAACAAAAAGTCGAATATTTTTAAATATAATATATTTAATTAATCAGTATCAGTAAAGTATGAACCATTGTTTTCTATGCATTTTTGCCATCTCATAGGTAGTTCATTGATCCCTTTACTAAAAAAACCAGTCGGACGGGAATCAATAAAATCTGTGAAGGCGATTTGGACTGCCCCATCAGAGTTGAATTTTTTCCCTTGCAAGAAGTTGTCCAAATTTCGAAAAAAATGGTAATCTGTTGGAGCAAGATCCGGGGAGTACGGAGGATGTTTTAGACATTCCAATTGAAGCTCTTCTAATTTGGTAGCCGTCTGTTGTGCAGTGTGTGGTCTAGCGTTGTCGTGAAGCAGCAGTGGCGTGGAGCGATTGACCAGCCTAGGTTGTTTAGCCGCTAGCTTTTCCATCATGGTTTGCAATTGCTGACAATAGACATCAGCCGTAATAGTCTGGCCAGATTTGAGAAAACTGTAATGAACAATACCGGCACTAGTCCACCAAACGCTTACAAGTAACTTTTTTGGGGTTAATTTTCGCTTGGGGCAGGATTTGGCTGGCTGGCCAGGATCCAACCATTGCGCTGAGCGCTTTCGATTATCGTAAAGAATCCATTTTTCGTCACAGGTAATGATTCGGTTTAAAATACCTTCATTATTGTGCCGGTTCAGTAATGTAACGCAGCAGTCGACGCGCTTTTGCCGGTTTGCTTCAGTCAATTCGTGAGGTACCCACCTTTCAAGCTTTTTAATCTTCCCAATTTGCTTCAAGTGAATTAAAACAGTTTTATCACTAACACCGCAGCCTGCAGCTAACTCGGACGTGGTTTGCGATGGATCCGCTTCCACAATAGCCTTCAATACTTCATTATCAACTTGAGTCTCAGGCCGTCCACGGGGCTTGTTCTGCAGGTCGACATTTCCTGAACGAAAACGTTGGAACCAAAAACGAACTGTGTTTTCTTTTGCAACATGACCGCCATACACATCATTCACCCTTCTAGTCGTTTCCGCAGCACTAGTGCCACGGCGGAACTCGTACTCGTAAATAATGCGATATTTTAAGTTTTCCATTTTGTAAAATGAGTGACGCAAACAGAAAAAAACAGAAGAAAAAAACAAATGAATGACGGTCATCGAAGGATAAATACATGAGTAAATAGCTGGGAAAATTTGAATTTGGAATTCCTTACCAAAGAGGAGAAAATCGTAATTAAAGTGGCCAGTACGAAAAACGCCAATTTGATGTGTAAGCACCTAATATATACATATACTAGCGGTACCCTGCCACGCTTTGCTGTGACTTTTTTATGGTGGTTTTATTGACCTATGAGAAATGAGTAACAAACCAAAAGATGGGTACATAAAAAAAAAAAATAATGTTGAGCCGTAACCAAAATTATAAATCTTTCTGAAAATCCAATTAACATCCAAATCAATAGAAGCTTCACTTGAAAAAAAAATCTATTCTGTGATCAATGTTCAGTTTTTAAAACATCGTGCGCACGCTTCAAAAAAATAAATTCACTCTAATAATATTTCCCTAACGCGCCAAAACTCCTTCAAAAATAACATGCAAAACATATCTGACCTCTTTATTAGGTATACCTAAGTATGTACTCTCTTTTATTATTCTGAATGCAAGGAGGCCAGGTTGTTTATAATATTTTGTTCTGAAGCTGGCAGAATATAATAAAAAAAACTACCAGCGCCATCTATTGGTAAAATCACTTTTTAAAGCTGTTTTATTCTTATTGCTGTTATGATAAAAGTGTACAAAGTAGCCTAAAACCATCTCTGAATCCTATTGTATATCGTGTCCAATTTTGAGCCCAGTCGATTCAGTAATTAATAATTTTGAGTTTTTAATAAGTATTTAAACGCACACAACATTTTTATATATATAGATGTAAATAAGTTGTACATATATACACGCTTTAATCCCTTAAGGGGTAGGCAGAGGCATACTAAACGTTATCATTTCACCAGCCAAATTGTTGTCCCACATAAAACAGGTGGCTAGGCTACTGTTGCTATTTTCACACATTTATATTTTTTGGGATTTATTTATTTTTTTACATTTTATTCTCAAAGGAAACAAGTTTGTGATTCAAAACTAGTCTGTAAATTATTATAAATTGCTTCAAATGACAGTTAATTCGAATAACAGTTTATTTTAACAGCATAAAATAATTTTGAAAAGATATATTAATATCTTTTCAAAATTATTTTATACCTATTAAGGTATGCTAACTAAAATCTAATTAAAATTAAGGTCAGTTTGTGTACATGCATGGTCTCAATCAAGCTAAATTCCATGAGAGCGCGGTTTATTACTCGACAAGAAAAATCTATAGAAGATAAATGTATAGAAGTAAAATCTTACACACAGCCATGAAATTTACACTGAACACATGCATACATCGCCATCTGTCACAATTTAATCAATACATATAACACAATCGTAACAGGTCGCTGTCTGTACATTGAAGATATATAAGAAAAAAGTTTAGGGGGCTTTATGGACGCAATAGAACCCAAAACAATGGTTTTTAGAATTGTTTGTCTGTACGTTTGTGCACGCTAGTCTCAGCAACCGTTCAACCTATTGCGATGCGGATTTCTTTATTGAGTTGCGGTTTACTCCACTTAACATTTAGTGTTTGTTTCGTGCCAATCGGTTTATAAATAAAAGAGTTATATCAATCTAAAAATAATGCAGCGTACGAAGTCGCGGGCTACAGCTAGTTCATAATATACGAGTACTATAGCAGATACTTACAGTAAATGTATGAATACGTTCAGCAGGTAGACGGTTGCCGTAGCCAAGTTGTGGATGTACAACCCTCTCAAGCAGTTGTTCTACTTTCTTCCACCCCTGCTCACCCCCTCGCACGCGAATGCAGCGTGATGTTCCAACGTGGTCCACTATGCACTCGTCTTTCCAACCCTGTACAAATAAACACGTATAAAAATATTTTAAAAGGAGGTGAGTGATAATAAATTAGTATCAGAAATTTAATATTGGTCCAGTATTAAGTTCGGGTTTTATGAGCTTTTCTGTCAACTCATGACATCTACTTAATAAGGAGATCAAATCTATACATATAATAAAACTGTAGAGGGTCGCGAGTCTGTACATGGAAGATATTTTGAAAATTTCATTGCAGGGCGTTCTCGACAATCGACACTGAAGCCGAAAATGTAATTTAAACTTTTCATGTCTGTCTGTCTGTATCCCGAATAAGTATCACGTCGAAACTACTGAATGGATTTGAATGATACTTGGCACAATCTGAGCTTATGGTGCCAGGAAGGTTCTAGGATACTTTTTATCCCCATATATTGCGCGATTCCTCCAGGAGAGAGGATGAAAGATGAAATGGTTTTTCAACTGTAATTTCTCACTGCGTGGTTCGATTACAAATATTTTTTTAGGTATTAGAAAGGGTGTTTTTTAAGCATTGTTCCACACAAGTTTTAATATTGAGGGTTTTTAGTTCAGAAATTAGAGACATTTCAACTTTCGCCAAACCTAAATTCAAGGGTTCCTTTGAATGTGACTGTAAATCTTAACTGGCGTGTTGGTTTAATCATAAAAGAGCTTAATGATTAAGACTGTTGTAAAATACTGTTCTAAAACAGTTCAGGACTAAAATATATCTTCATCAAATATATGTAGTTCATGAATAAAACAGTTCAGACTGTTCTAAAACTGTTTTAGAATGGACTTAATCGTTAAGCTCTTTTATGATTAAGGAAACAGGGCAGTTTCATAAGCTCCCATGAATTTGATGAAAAAATTCCTCTCCTTTCATACACCTTAGGTATGTGGCGTAAACGAAGTTGCGAGGGTCAGCTAGTTCAGTAATATTGTTATTGCAAGAGAAACTTGAAGGTGTTTGCTTACTAGAAGTTATGATTTGAGTTTTTATGCAGCATTTTTGGAACTGGGACCCTTAAATCTCACAACACCTCAAACGGCACTTGTCATACGCCGTGAGGCTCCATACAACCTAGTAGATAGTTATTATTGTAATAGACTTACATTAAATCTTAGAACATCCGTAGCGTTGTGATAAACTAAATGATCATGCTCGTCTTGTGGGTCTCCGATCTGTTGGCAAAAAATTATATATTAGTACACGAAACAGAAATATTGTACCCCCCCCCCCTTTTTTTTAACGTGAGGGAAAATCCATCATGGATGCTATGCCGGAATCTTACCGAATAAAAAACCTCACGTCCAACAGCCTATGGTTGGGAGCCCCTGGTAAGTCCTCGGAAGGATGTCCCAGGACTTCCAACAGACCTACGGCTATCACTGCGGCCTCGCTTAGGGAGTGGTTCGGGTGCTGTCTCGCGTCTTTGGGGGGTTTTCCCGCTTCTTAGGGGGGGGGGGGGGGCGTGAATTTCTCACATCACGCTGCCGTCATGGGCTTGCTTCTGTAAGGACAGTGAGCAGCCCTCTTACCATCCTCAGGCCCCCGGCCAGTCCGTCTGTCTGTCTATCTATCCGTGTCGAGGCTTATGTATGCAAGGCCAATTTAACCTTCTGGTGTTTGTTGGTTCACATAAAGTTGTTCTTACCTGGTATATAGTTCCACACTCCGTGCACTGAGTGGCTCCAAATTTCTTCTGACCAGCATCAATTACATATTGGTCGTCCCCAGTCTTTAGTAGACAGCGCTTGCTGTTTTTGTCTGAAGAACTCGTGTCTGTTAAAGATATTTTCGAATTTTGTAATTTATACATATAGTCACACCTTTATCCCCGAAGGGATAGGCAGAGGCATAATATACGCCCATATTTCACCTTATAGTTGAATGTCCCACGTAATAGGTGGTGAGCCGTTTGCCGTGTTGAAATGGACAGGCGCAGGTTGCCGCGACCCGCAGTTGAAAATTTTCAAGCCCATAAGGAACTTGGGTTAGGTTCGGAAGGACGTGATTGTAAAACGTCTAAATAAGCTAAATATCCTGGTTGAAAAAAGTCAATATTGCAATTCAACTAACGATTGTCAATTTACTGATAACCGGGTTTCATTTCGAGTTTTCCTTCTCTACGCAATGGATCGTTTTGCGAGTGTTTCTTTAGTCGCCTCTTACGACACCCTCGGAATGAACTGGGGTGGCGTCATTTTGTACTCTTTTTCGTTGCCACACGGGGCCCGAATTTATATTATTAATTTATTATAGTTATTATGCTTTATTGAATTTCATATTTTATTGAATAAATTCATGTTTTCAGTAAAAGAAAAATATTGATAGTAATTTTGTCACGCCGATATTAAAATAGTTTATTCAAAATTTCTAACGTTATAGTTTTTAGTAAGTTCAGGGCGCCGATTCTCGACCACACGATGTGAATGCGTGGACGCAAATTTACGGGTGAAACGTTCCTAAATATGAGACAGCACGCATTCATGTCGTGTGAAGCGAGAATCGGTGCCCAGTTCTGTAAATTCTAAACTAAATGCCAGTCAATGAGGAAATTACAAAATAGTGTGTCTGTTTACAATTCTGGTGTGAGAAGTGTTTCTTTACCTTTAGATCCTGGTGTACTGATGCCTGGGTTTGGCTTCTCAAAGATTGAGAATAGTTTTGGGTCGCTAGTCTTCACGGTGGGAGAATCTGAAAAAGATATTATAATTATTAATTACACTAGAAGACGTCACGCGGTTTCACCCGCGTAGTTCACGTTCCCGTGGGAATACAATATTTTTTCTTCCATAAGAACCTTCTCCTGACAATACCTTACACAACAAAAAAAGAATTAGTGAAATCGGTCCACCCGTTCTGAAGTTATGCGCTTACCAACACATTTTGCGATTCATTTCTATATTGGGTGTAACAAAATTACCTCTCCAAATTTCATGAGATGACTTGGCATCGGATATCAAATACAAATATTAGATAAAAAAGAGAGGCTAATTTTTTTTTTTTTTTTTTAATTTGTTGCACATTAAGAATTCGTTTTTTACCGCGGCAATTCGAGGTAACATGGTCGCCGTGGCAAAACAAACACGGAGCACCCCTTCTGGCTGTCGTTGTCGCTTTCTACTGCCGCTCAGTAGCGATGGAAAGGGTGAAAATGAAAATTTATAGGACTTTTAAAACGGATTTACGGTTAAAGTATTCATGTGATTATTTTTTCTTCATTTTTGTAATGTTTCTTGACAGATGCCACGTCATGTGACGAAATTTGGAGAGTCAATTTTGTTACACCCAATATATAAGATGTATGACGACGATAAGTCTCTCCTGGAGTCAGTCCTGAACGTTTTCTTTTCTGAGTCCCAGTGGAGCTTAGCGTCTCAACCAATTAGGTGCGGGGGTCATCGGCGCATATGTGATGGGGCTGGCATACCCTTAGGCTGCGTTCACACGGCGCACGTTTTTCTCGTGCACGATGAAATCGTAGTGGCAGTAGACAATATATGAAACAGTTCACATGGAGTCCATACGGCAAAATCGTGTGTACGAGACACGTTTTTCCTGTATACCGTGCGGAGTTGCCACTAGGATCGCCGTGCGTCGGCACGATTTTCTCGAATACGCTTCGTAGCGGCGGTTATGTACACATTGATCATTCACACGACTAACCCGTTCATGCGATTTTATCGTAACGTTAAAAACGCGTTGAATGGTCGCCGTGTGAACGATTGCATCGTGCACGGGAAACTCATGGACGAGAAAAACGTGCGCCGTGTGAACTTAGCCTTTGTGTTCGAGGTATTGGAATCTTGGAAGGCGCTCAACAATGGTGCGAGTCTCCCAGCGGTTCCTCATGCGCAAAGGTCTTCAGACGAGGTGGGAGTAAAACTGGCTTGATGATCGTTAGAAAGACATCCGGGGCAGTTGGGCTAGGTTACTACACAGTCGCCCGGAAGCCCCTGGTACACTTTCAGAACCCCGAAAAAGTACAAAACAGCCTTTATGGACTAGCAGACGTCACGCGGTTTCACCCGCGTAGCTCCCGTTCCCGTGGGAGTACGGGAATAGAATATAGCCTATGTTCACCGGAAATAGTGTAGCTTCACAACAAAGAAAGATTTTTTCAATAGTTTCGGAGTCTATTCGATGCAAACAAACAAACGATCAAATCTTTCGTCTTTATAATATTAGTATAGTGGTAGACGGATATACTTCCTACTCTACGACAGTAAATAAAAACCAGAACGATGGTATAGTCATCTTTACTGCTGCACAGCTAATGTGTAAGGTGTATGAACCGTATTTTAAAGGTGGAACCTGCCTTGTGTGCCAAATTGGCAATAGTGTATGCATTGTAGCCATTTACCGATCCCCATCATTGTCTAGTGATGAGCAGATAAACAGTTTCATGGACAGCCTAAATAGGGTGTACAGGAACCTACATACTCGTACTGTGATTATGGTAGGGGACATAAACATCAATATACGTTCAACAGTTACAGATCCAGTGCGTGACGAATACGTAACGCTCAACGCGTCCTATGGCCTGTTTGGCACACATCTGCACCCAACAAGAGAGGAAAGGTGCCTGGACCATATATTTATAAAATCACACCTGCACTCCAAGACATTACTCTTAGACTCTTATGTTACGGACCATAAAGTTCTAGCACTCGGCATCGATAAAATTACATCCAGCCCTCCAAAATGTTATTTGAAAACTCAGACTAAAATCGTCAATATTAAAGCCGAATTGGAGACCTGTGACTACGGAAGTGTTTTGTCAGTTGATGATGCTAATCTGGCAGCAAGCAACCTCGTGACGCTGATCTCCGATGTTATTTCCAGGCACACACGGGTTGCTGCGGTCTCCAGGAAAAATAGAATTCTCAAGCCCTGGATGACTCCTGGCTTGGTTCGATGCAGCAGACAGAGGGATAATTTACACCTTAAATCTAAAAAAGAGCCAGTTAACATGACTGACAAATTAATTTATGTACGCTATCGAAATTTCTATAATAATCTTGTCCGTAATTTGAAGCTCGCTTATAATAAAAAGCTGATACACGATGCTGGTAATGACTCTAGGGCTCTCTGGAATGCAATTAGAGACATATCGTCTACCCAGAAAGTTAAAAACAGTCCAATGGATCTTCTTAAGCTGTGTGATGATCCAATAACCTCCATTAACCTTGTTAACTCCTACTTTAAAGAAATAGGGAAAACTTTGGCAGAAAATATTAAACAGACAACCTCCTCCCCGGATATTACCCCCCCACTATTAGCCCTAGACCCAAATAGTCCTAAAAGCTCAATGGCCCTGCTCGAGGTTACTAATGCCGAGATAAGTAACATAATCCTTGAGCTACGGACTAAAAGTGCCACGGGTTGGGATGATATATCGAACGAGGTGCTTCGACAATGCCATCACATACTGGCACCAGTGATCTCTCATACCTGCAACTTGGCTATCGCATCCGGTGTGTTTCCTGAAGTATTCAAAAAGTCAATTATCCACCCTATCTTCAAGAGCGGAAACAGGGACTGCGTGGCCAACTACAGACCAATCTCGGTGCTTCCAGCATTATCAAAGATCATGGAGAGAATATTAAATCGATCACTGAAATCGTTCTTGCAGAGATTTAACATATTGTCTCCTAACCAGTATGGCTTTCGTCCAGGACTATCAACAGAGGATGCGGTACTGGACCTAACAAATGCGGTGGTGAACAAGATCGACAGCAAAAGTAAATGTTTGTGCATCTTTCTTGATTTATCGAAGGCTTTCGATACGGTTTCTGTCCCAATTCTACTAGACAAACTGATAAAGCTAGGCATACGAGGAATAACACATAACCTATTTAAAGACTATCTGTGTAACAGGACGCAACGTGTCAAGATAGGACAAATATACTAGCGATGAGGAAAAGGTTATCTACGGCGTCCCACAGGGAAGTGTCCTGGGCCCTACCCTCTTCCTGTTATACATAAACGACCTCTGCACAATGCAACTGCCAAATACAAAAATCTTCACCTACGCAGATGACATTGCTATTCTCGTTTGGGGCCCGAATTGGGAGGCTGTAAAGGTAACTGCGGAGTTATCTTTGTCCAAGGTGATGAAATGGCTGACAATAAACCTCTTGACTCTCAATTTATCTAAGACCAACTATATGACGTACTCAATTAGCAAAGTTGGCGCACCTCCCCAGGGCTTTACGCTTATAGCTCACACATGCGAACAAACAAATGTCTGTGCATGCCTTGAGATTGAGAGAGTTGAGCAAGTCAAATACCTGGGCGTACAAATCGATCAACACCTCACATGGGAAAAACACATCGACTTAGTAACGGTCAGGGTAAGGCGGCTTATGCATATTTTCAGGGCGCTGAGGGATTACTTGCCGAGAAACAAATTGATGGTCTACCAGGCACTTTGGCAATCTATAATACTGTACTGCATTCCGGTTTGGGGCGGAGCTGCTAAGTCACACCTACTTAAACTCGAGAGAGCTCAACGGGCGGTGCTCAAGGTTATTAGCAAACTGCCACGCAGATACCCCACAGATCAACTATTTGCCACCTGCCAGGTCCTCTCAGTAAGACAACTGTTCATTTTGATGACAGTTTTGAGGAAACACCGTGAAGTGCCCTTGCCTGGACCCGGAAGACGTAGCATTTCATCAGTGTGCTGTGTTATGCCTGTTAGAACTTCCTTTGCGGGCAGACAGTATAAAAAAATAAGTTGCAAACTATACAATGCCATTAATAAGAAACTCAAAATAGTAAAGCAGAATAGAAGGGAAGTTAAGTGCAATGTAGTTTGCTGGCTACAACAGCTTGACTACCAAAGGACAGAGGATCTGCTCATATACCTTAAATAAATAAATAAATCACTACACACACACTCATATAAGCTAACCACACACACACCCACACACACAAACGCACACACACTCACACTCTCACACACACGCACACACTCACACTTACACATTCTCGCAGACCGTGTAATATTAAGTGGGAAACCAGTGGTGATCTCGTACCATGAAATGTAAAACTGCACATAACATGTATCCTAAAATACAGGCTTAGCCTAGTTTAGGAACCTGTGATTGTACCTATCTCAATAGCTGTATTTTCAATAACTACCTATCTAAGACGACTGCATGTAATTTTAAATACAAATAAACATTTTTATTTTTTTACTAGCTGACCCGCGCAACTTCGTTTGCGTTACATAAGAGTGAGAAAAAGTTAGGTGTTAACGTAATGTAATGTTTCCCGTCGCTTTTACTTCCACCCATATGTTTTTTGGTATGGAACTCATCGTGTGCGAGTCCGACTCGCACTTGGCTGGTTTCTATCGTTCAGTTGACTGGCTACCACTGCAGACCACGTTTACTCCCGTCGCGTCGCTCATACTTTAAAGAGGGTTATTGTAAGTGAACCTTAAAAGATAGGTATTTGCTGTTGAGGACTTTTTGAAGTGAAACTTCTTTATCGGCGTTGGAAAAAAATTTGCGTCACGTCACGTCACGATTTTTGGTTACGCGCCATCTTTGTTCTGTTCCCCACCACGGTGGATTCGAATTAAGAGTACTTTATCCAGGGATAGCATGTCATTTAAGGGTTTTTGGACTTTTGGACTTTTGGATGGGACATTGGTACTTTGGGTCTTTGGGACTTTGGAACTTTGAGACTTTGGGACTTTTGAACTTTTGAACTTTTGAACTTTTGAACTTTTGGACTTTTGGACTTTTGGATGGGACCTTGGTACTTTGGGTCTTTGGGACTTTGGAACTTTGGGACTTTGGGACTTTGGGACTTTTGGACTTTTGGACTTTTGGACTTTTGGATGGGACCTTGGTACTTTGGGTCTTTGGGACTTTGGGACTTTGAGACTTTGAGACTTTGGGACTTTTGGACTTTTGGACTTTTGGACTTTTGGACTTTTGGACTTTTGGACTTTTGGACTTTTTGGACTTTTAGACTTTTAGACTTTGGGACTTTGGGACTTTGGGACTTTGGGACTTTGGGACTTTGGGACTTTGGATGGGACCTTGGGTCTTTGGGACTTTGGGACTTTTGGACTTTTGGACTTTTTGGACTTTTAGACTTTTAGACTTTGGGATTTTGGGACTTTGGGACTTTGGGACTTTGGGACTTTGGGACTTTTGGCCTTTGGGACTTTTGGACTTTTAGATGGGACCTTGGTACTTTGGGTCTTTGGGATTTTGGAACTTTGGAACTTTGGGACTTTGGGACTTTTGGCCTTTGGGACTTTGGGACTTTGGGACTTTGGGACCTTGAGACCTTGGGACTTTGGGACTTTGGGACTTTTGGACTTTTGGACTTTTGGCCTTTTGGACTTTTGGACTTTGGACTTTGGACTTTGGACTTTGGACTTTTGGACTTTTGGACTTTTGGACTTTTGGACTTTTGTACTTTTGTACTTTTTGACTTAATTTAAGGTGAGGTGAAAATTAAGTTTATGAAGAAGTTTCACTTCTTACGTGTGTACACTAAGTACACGCAATTTTTTTTATAATTTTTTAAGAGGAACAAATTTGTAGTACACTATTTTTACGTAACTTTAACCATTTATGCAGCGTACGCAATGGAAGCTCTCAAAAGAAAGAAATTTTCCCCGTTCTCGAAACATTACTCATGGCTGCTCCGCTCCTATTCGTCTTAGCGTGATGTTAAATCGCCATTGGCCATCCTCAATAAACGGACTAATAAACTGTATAACAATTTTTGAAATGCAACCAGTAGTTTCTGAGATCCTAGCACAAACAAACTCTTCAGTTTTATAATATCGTGAGCGAACCTTTAGAGATAGACAATTTTGGTTATTGTGAGCGAACCTTAAAAGATAGACATAATGCTGTCGCGGACTTTTTGTTAGAACTTTTTAACCCTTAATTTACCCGTTAGGTCCCCGGGACTCCCTTAAAATCTCTAAGTGACCATAAAAGTTAAATTTTTTTAAATCAAAACTTGCACGTGCGAGTACCTTCACGCGGTCACGGGGCAAGTGCGGGGGCGAGCAGACGTCTACGTGTGCGACTCCCATCGGTAAGTAAACACACTCGAGGAGTCCGTTGGACTCCACCGGGGTATGTATGTTATTGTTTTGGATTCAGTGCTGTTATCTTTTTAAGGTTTTTTCTTTTATTTTAGGAACTATATTGGCGTCTCACAATGTTGTAAATGTTCTACACGACAAAACTGAATCCGTTGTGAACAACTGGCAGCAAGATATGGATTAGAGGAACTCTTAACAGGAAGTTGAAAGATTACTCTTGAATCAGCCACGCAGATTGATGGGCAATGATGTAGTGTCAGAATCTGAAGATGTCTGCGTGCCTTCTGAGCATGACACTGATTTTGAATGTTCAGCCACTTCAGACAATGATGAAATCATGAACACCGCTTACTACTACAAGTTAATTAACAATTTTAAGTCATAACCTTTGTGATTTCATAGTGAAATAGTTGATTAACAAATATGATAATTTGATTCTTAGAAATGTGAGAATAAATCATCCATTTTCTTGAAGGGAGTCCTAGGGACTCCATCGGGTAAATTGTGTAGGTAAAATGTCACCGGTTAAACCAAGGGTTAAAAGAAACAATTTAGTAATATACAATTTTTACGTAACTTTAACCATTTACGCAGCGTACGCCTCGGAAGCTTTCAGACGGTAAAAAATATTCCCCGTTTTCAAAACATTATTGATTGCTGATCCGCTCCTATTCGTCTTAGCGTGATGTTATATAGCCTATAGCCATCCTCGATAAATGGACTATGAAACTGTAAAAGATTTTTTGAAATCCAACCTGTAGTTCCTGAGATCCTAGCGTTCAAACCAACAAACAAACTCTTCAGCTTTATAATATTAGTATGGATTTTAAAGTAAGAGACTTTTACATAAACTAGAATTTGTGGGAATTCGTGGAAGACTACTGAGCTGGATCAAAGCATTTTTGGAACAGAGATCTTTTCGGGTGAGAGTGGGTGAAACACTGTCGGACCATCGCACCATAACTAGTGGAGTACCGCAGGGCTCCGTTTTGGGGCCAGTACTATACATTATTTACACCTTTGACCTACCCCACAGCTTGAAATGTAGCGTCAGCGTCTTCGCGGACGACACAAAGATATTTGCTAACCCACTGATGAATTATGAGCGTCTTCAAGATGATCTGGACAGAATAGCAGACTGGTCCAAGAAGTGGCTCCTTAATTTAAATGCCTCGAAATGCTCAGTACTGCACATAGGAAACCGCAATCCTCATCATACATACATATTGAACAACACAAGAGTAGCAGAGGTCCAAGTACAGACAGATCTAGGGGTGAAGATCACCGAGGATTTAAAGTGGGAGGCTCATATATCATCTGTTACGAAGAAGGCGAATAGCTTGATCTACCTCATTAGGAAGGCATTCGGAACCCTAACTCCAGAGATGATGATAAAGATTCACAAGTCCTTCATAAGACCGATATTGGAATACGCATTTCAGATATGTAGCCCCTATTTTGTTAAAGATATTGAACTCCTGGAGAGGGTACAGAGACGTTTTACTAAAGTACCTAGAATACTCAAACAAAAACCCTATGAGGAGCGTTTGACGATATTGAGGCTCACAACTTTGAAGGACCGCAGGGAACGTGGCGACCTAATTGAAACATTTAAGATACTGAATGGGCACTATGACGTTAAAGATTTGGACAACTTATTTACACGCAACGATAATGTTCGTCTCAGAGGTCATCACTTGAAATTGAGCACAAGTTTGTCCAACAACAATCCACATCGGCATTTCTTAAGCAACAGGGTTGTCAGAGCATGGAACAGGCTGCCGGAATTTGTGGTGTCCGCCGAAAATACCATACAATTCAAGAACAGGCTTGATAAACATTTAAAGAACAAGTAGCGATGAAACCAATGAAGGAAAAAAGGATACAGGCACTATCAGTTGTATACAACTGCCTGCCTGCTAAATAAATAAATAATAATAATAATAATTTTATTTATAGATAGACTACAAATTTACTTACTGACAGCAGAAGTTACGACAGTCTCAGTGGACGCTAGTACGGCTTTTGCGTTGATATTGTTGGACTCAGCCATTTTGAGAATCTGGTCATCGAGCATTCTCAACTCTCGCTCTATTTCGTCCAAGTCCGGGAGGTCCTCTTGACCTGGAACAGGTTTATTTTTGAATTATTTTGTATTATTTTAAACAGCTCTACCAACTTCTTGTTGATCGAAGTCTACCAAGCAACAATAATCATCATTTTTCATAATGATGCTTACCCAAATCCGATTAACCGATATTTTGTTGGAAAAAAATACAATGTATAGCTTGGCAAAAAAGTCCTGAAACAGAACTAATATTTTGCTGACTGGCTACATAGTCAAAAAGCTGTCAATAACGTCACATGTGTCTGTCAGTCAATGACAGTATACAATTTGATTGGTGGGTTTTATTGATGGTTGTTGACAACTGGATACTGATTGGTGGTTCTTTTTAACGGGTTGCCATATGAACAGCACAGTGGCTCATTATTTTCTTCACTCTTTTGCCAAGCTGTACCTACTTATTGCAAGCGAGCAACTCACACATCCAACCAAAAGTCAATCACAAATAATCGAAGGAATAGTCGATTCTACAAAAAGTCTGGCGTGGGCATTCTAATCAGGTACCACTAGACCATGGGCCCAATAATTTATCTTAAAATGATTTTACTTACCAGGTACAGTATTTTCTTCCACAAGAATATAACCACCTTCAACAGGCAAGAATTCCCCACTCTTCGGCATATCACCATGACTTTCCACATGACCTTCCTCCGACATCACCACATCATTTGCCACTGTCTCCGGAGACAAATTCTGTGGCCTCACTGGTGTCTGACCTTGGGGTAGAGTCACTTCTTGTCTATGCCCACCTAGCTCTATAATCACAGCTTCTGAGTCCTGTGGCAGTGTTACCATATTCACTGGTGTAGCGGTGACTGGTTGGAAGATTTGGTTGGTTTCTTCTATAATTGTGCTGTTGAAGCATGGCAACTCTGGTACAGGTTTTGTGAATGATAATTCTGCTTCGGGTACTTCTTCTTCAGTCCATTGGCTTAGGAGAGCGTCGATTGTTTGCTTTTCTTTGTCGAAGAAGTCTGTTTTGTCTGCAGGAAATTAATATTTTGTTAACATTATTTCTATTATGTTCTAACTTTATATTTCCATTGAAACAATCAATTATGATCAGAACACTGTTTATTAGACATACATGTAATCACAACTGTCAAATATGGGGGTGTTAGACTATTTTATAAATTTACCTACTACCCACGTTATACTAATTGTGTGTATACATAACACTTCCCCTTTAAGATACCTTACATATAAAAATAGTCTAACTCTAATTAACAACCCAAAATCTCATTCCACTCCTCAGGTGGTGGTAATATCACTCTATCATCTTCATCATCACCCTCCTCATAGTCATAACTGTTTTCTGGTATTGCTGGTGCATGTGGCGCTCTTGTTCTCAGCATTTGGTCCACGTGTCTGCGATGTTTGGCACCATCCTCGGTTTCCACCTCATATATTGCTGGCGCCTGTTTGCACACAACTTTGCCTCTTTGCCACTTTTTATTTACATTGTAAAGCCTTATTAAAACATAATCTCCAACATTAAAACCTTTTTTATTTCTATGTTGTGCCTCCTCTCCTCTTTCTTCTTCATTTAAGCTGTTACGAGTGTCAGGATGCATCGATGATATTAAAGTCTTAAATTTGCGGCCATTTAGCAGCTCCGCCGGGGATTTACCCGTGACTGTGCTTGGTACAGTACGCATATGAAATAGCATTTTTGCTACTCGGTCTGGCCAAGGGGCGGAAGACTGCTTCATGAGCTTGGCTTTAATTGTCTGTATCGTTCTCTCTGCCTGACCGTTGGTAGAGGGGTGGTAGGGTGCACCTGTTATATGCTGGATACCATTTCTTTTAAAGAATGCTTGGCATTCGCTTGATGTAAAAACTAATCCGTTGTCTGAGACTATAATATCAGGCAAGCCATTATCTGCTATAGCTTTCCGTAGCATATCAATAACTGTTTTGCTAGACATTGATGGAACTATCTCAACAATTGGCCATTTACTATAAGAGTCTATCATTACCAAAAATGTCTTTCCCATAAAAGGTCCCATGAAGTCAATATGAACTCGTGACCATGGTCTTGATTCCGGTTTCCATTGGTGTTCAGTGACAGGTGGGTTGTTCCGACTCAATTGGCAAGATTCACATTCAGCTACCATACGCTCTATGTCACTGTCAAGTGTAGGGTACCAAAGGTATCCTCTAGCTAACATCTTTGTTTGAACTATGCCACTATGACCTTGGTGCAATGCCTTCAACACTGGTTCTTGTAGCTTTGTAGGGATCACTACTCGGTTAGCCCACATAATGCAATCTTTGTTTAAGGACAAGGCATCTCTTCTTCTATAAAATGGTTGTAGTTCTGGTATGTCTACCTGGTTAGGCCAGCCATTTAGTAAGAAAAACTTGACCTTCTTGAGGATTATATCTTTTTCAGTTTCCTTTGCTATAATTCCCGGTCCAATGTCTATATCCATCTGCTCTATTAGAAGTACATCTTCTGAACTATCCTCTTTTTCCAAGCCTGGCGTTGGCCATCTGCTCAAGCTGTCAGCATCTCCCATTTGACTCCCAGGTCGATACTTCAGCTGGTAGTCAAAAGTATTTAAGGTTAGCGCCCAACGCAACATTCTAGCTGATACTAGTTCTGGAATTGGTTTGCCTCTTCCAAATATGCCTAATAAGGGCTTGTGATCAGTAAATATAACAAATTCTCGACCCTGTAAGTACTGTCGAAATTTTTTTAAACCAAACATTATAGCTAGGGCTTCTTTATCCAGTTGGGCATATCTCCGCTCATGTGGCTGTAGGGTTCTTGAACTCATTATAATAGGTTTCTCAGTACCGTCATCCATTTTGTGTACTAACACAGCCCCGACTCCATACTCACTTGCATCACATATCATATGCACCTCTCTTTCTAGGCTATAATGTGCAAGTGTCATGTCAGATGTTAACAGAGATTTGGCTTTCTCGAAAGCTGACTGCTGTTTATTTCCCCAGTGCCAGTGTATGTCATCTCTCAATAAGGCATACAACGGCTCCAATACCACTGCTTTGTGTTTTATGAACCTCTCGTAGAAGTTATAGAGTCCTAGAAAAGCCTTTAGTGATCGTTTATCTTTTGGCGCCGGCTTGTTTGCTATTTCCTGTACTTTTTCTTGAGTGGGGTGCACTCCATTTGCGTCTATTTCAAACCCCAAAAAAGTTACTTTGGCAGTAGTAAACATGCATTTCGATCTGTTAATGGTTAATCCAATTTCACAGAGTCTCCTAAGCACCTGTTCTACTCTCTCATTGTGTTGCTCGAGTGTATCCCCACCTATAGCAATATCGTCCAAAAGACATGCCACACCTGGTATTCCTGCTAGTACTGTAGACATAAGCCGTTGAAATATGGCAGTGGCTGCATTTACTCCATATGCAAGACGGTTCATTTTCATCAAACCAAGCGGTGTGTTCAGGGTTAACAATTCTGCAGTGGCTTCGTCTACCTTTAACTGATTGTATGCATGTTTAAGATCTATTTTTGTGAACCATTTGCCACCGGACAGATCAAAAAAAGCTTCATTTGACGTTGGCAATGGGTACGAATCTGCCATGCATGCAGCATTGACTGTGTTCCGGTAATCTCCACATAGCCGCAGAGAACCATCTGCTTTGGGTACTATGGTCAAGGGTGTAGCCCAACGTGAGTGTTTAACTGGTGTGAGTATACCTGCTTGAACCAATCTGTTTAGCTCTGCATTTACTTGAGCTCTTAATGGGAATGGCACTGGTCGTGCTCGCATGAATACTGGTGTGACTCCTTCTTTACATTTAATTTGCACTGGTGGTCCTTTATATTTGTCTAGTTCTTCAGTGAATAGTTCAGGAAACTTGGTAGTGAAGTAACTTTCAGGACTTCCTTTTTCTTCGACAGCATGAACCATAATGCCTTGTAAAGATATGCCTAGTGGTTCAAACCATGACCGTCCTAGTAAGGGTGGTCCCTTTCCACAACTAACAATTAGAGGGAGCTTTGCAGTTTTATTTCCGAACTCCACCTTTACTGTAGTCTGCCCTTTTATCTTTAGCTCATTGTTCGTCCAAGTCACTAATTTCCTCTTGAATGGTAAGAGTGGTTCCAGAAGTATTTCTGAGTATTGTTCATAAACTCTGTGTGGAATAATTGAACGTGACGACCCAGAGTCCACCTCCATTTCTAGGGGTATACCATTAATCTTCACCCTCACCATGATCGGCCTCATAAGTTCATGATAACATGTCTCACTGGTACTGTCTGAGCAAACCTCGTTCACACGTACGTCGCGCAATCCGAAATTGTCCTCTTTTCCGCAGTTTTCGGCCTCAGACGAACCATCACTACAATTGTTAACATTACTTGCTTTATCTCTACAGGCCGCCTTCGTATGCCCCCTTTTGTGGCATTTATAACAAGTAGCATTACGCAGCCTGCACTTTGCATTACCATGTGATTTTGCACAATGTATGCATCGTTGTTGTTTCGAGTTGGTGATCACATTCACATCCATCGGCTCACACACACCACTAGTCGAAGGTGCTCCTGTTTCTTGTGTGACTTCACAATGGTTCCGTATTAATAAACTACTCTGTATGCCGCTTTGAATTGTTTCATATGTGAGAGCTCGTTGCACCACAGTAGCATAAGTTAGATCATCTAATTTAATCTTAAGCAGCTCCTTTTTGAGGCTTAAGTCTCTCGCACCCAACATCAGTTGCTCCACAATCCGTCTCTCTATATCTTTGAAGTTACATCGGGAACTTATGTCATGCAGGGCTGCAATAAACTTCGTAACAGACTCGTTTTCTTTCTGTTTCCGTGTGTAAAATTTTCCAACTTCTAGTATTGGGTGCGGTTTTGGTATGAAAAATGTGTTAAGAATTTTTATGATTTCTTCAAAGGACACGTCACTGGGTTTCTTTGGAGCTAATAGCGCCACTATTAGGCTATAGGCGTCCTTTCCGCACTGTGACAAGAAAAGGGCTCGTTTTTGCACGCTTTCGCCAATACCAGCCGCTTCCAACGCGAAGTATAGTTGTTCACGATAATTTTCCCACACATCGCGATTTGGGTCAAATTTTCCGGGCAAAACCAAACTTGATATATTTACGGCTGTCATCTTCGGTTTTTTTCGTCGCCAATATTATGTTCTAACTTTATATTTCCATTGAAACAATCAATTATGATCAGAACACTGTTTATTAGACATACATGTAATCACAACTGTCAAATATGGGGGTGTTAGACTATTTTATAAATTTACCTACTACCCACGTTATACTAATTGTGTGTATACATAACAATTTCTTTTTGTATTCACGCTAGACGTTCTTGAGTGAACCCTGAAAACCAATTGCGACGGCATAGATTCAGGCCCCAAGAAAGCTTGTGGGCAGGGCCGAAAAATTAGGCAACTGAGTTTATAAAGTCGTTTCATTATCGACATATTGTAGCTACATCTTTATACCACTTAGGTAGCAGACATATAATCCAACTGATGGAAAGTTTTAGCTGCAGCTTATGTTAATAACAATATAGAAAATACTTTTCTATATTGTTATTAACATAACAATATAGAAAAGTATTTTCTATATTGAGAATATAGCCATTAACCCAGCTTATACCTTCTAAAACCACTTTTGAAGAATCCCATACTGAAGACGTTTGGGATAACTGTGGCAGGGAGGGCATTCCACAATCCAACTGTTGCGATGCTATCTACCTGGTCCAATTTTGTTTTTAAACCATCCAGCAACATACAAACAAAATTTCATCCAAATCGGTCCAGCTGTTTAAGAGAAGTTGACACAGACACCTACGAAAAATTTAGAGGACACGTACAGAAGAATTTTGTATATCATAATATTAAAGTTTATTTCTTTCCTGTCTGTAATAGGTATTAATAAAGAATGTTAAAGATTAAAAATTCAGGTTCATTTAGGTTCAGTGTTAAAGATCTACTTACCAATAGCAAGTTCTTGAGATGAATTTTGACTCGAAACGGACACATCAGTTGCAGTGCCAGTAGATATAGAACTATTGTTCACCATAGAACTGTTCACAGATCCCGCATTATTGTACTGTACCAACTTATTTTTGGGCATTTTTGGTTTTCTAATCCTGTGCTTCACTCCAAGATTGATCTCACCAGGCTTACGTTTACGCCTGTGCGAGTGAGAATGCCTCATACGTCTATTATGTGTAGTGCTAGCTACTATTGCGTTAGAAATCTTCGAAATGACAGTAGCATTAAGTTCCGGATTGCTCTTTCCATAGAAGGATTTAGTAGACAAGATTTCTTTTAATCTATCACTGTTGAACAGAGATAAGCGGGCTTTAGGAGCATTCTCTAGTCTAGGATACTTTGATATTGGTGCAATTTCTGAAAGACTATCATTGCGCAATCGTTTATGACTTTTCTCACCTTCACAAAGCGATTCAGGACTTTCCTCAATCTCGATAAGCGAGCGTCTGTTATGTCCTAACTTCGGAGGGGATACATTCTCTGTAGTATTATGAGGTGTTTTCTGAATCTGAGTAGGAGATAACATGACATCCATATCCATTTTCGTCAAGCAGATCACTGCATTCTTAATTGGAGTTATATTTTTTTTCTGTTCAAGTAAAACACCTTTGAAAGTATTTAGTTTTGGTGTAATTTTTAGTTTCCTATTAGATCTTCGCACAGATTTTCCAGGTGTATTCTCTTTGGAATCTGAACCGGAGTCTGAGTCGAAGTTGAGGTCTTTTAAAGAGCTGCTACAGCTTTCA
Source organism: Miltochrista miniata (assembly GCA_933228765.1). Lineage (NCBI taxonomy): Eukaryota > Metazoa > Arthropoda > Insecta > Lepidoptera > Erebidae > Miltochrista > Miltochrista miniata. The sequence continues at coordinate 15,688,601 of OW121769.1, forward strand.
GTGTCAGCGATAAGGCTGGCTAGGCTTTTGCGGGCTCTGCTTGAGTTAGATGAGGTAGTATGAACACTTGTACACGAGTGTGAAGAGGATGGAGTGCCAGGGTGATTGTTCAAGTGTGGTGTAACAGGGGTGGAAACAGATCCGCTATATTTTGGATCTGGGTGTGAATATCGGGTCTGGTACTTTTTCAATGTGAATGGTGACTTGATGAAGTTCTTTATTTCATGGGACTCTTTCATTAGTCTTCTGGTTTGGCTTCTGGTTTCATCTGTAAAGAATATTTAGATTCAAAATGACTTTCAATACCAGTTTTACTATCAACATTTTTGGCAATGCTGCAGTAGAATGTTTAACAGCCTACGGTTGGGAGCCCCGGATAAGCCCTCGAAAGGATACCCCAGGACTAAACAACTGAGTAAACAGGATAATAATGTTTTAGATATTTTCAACATATAAGTTGTATTTGCCATCTGAGGAGCTAAGAGAGTATCTAATATGTATTAAAAAGAGTTGGCTGCCTGAATACTTAAATGAGGTCATTCACAATCAAATAAATCAGCTTAATTGTACTATATAGTCTGAAACTCAGTGAGAGTAATTATCTCAATAGATAACAGAAAAAAGAACATTGAAACAAACTGAGTTATTTATCTTAATGACCTAAATTTGGAATGATTTGCTAATTTTTGATTACAAATGGCAATGATAAAAGTAATGATGTTGCTGTTCTCAATAACAATGTTAGTGGATTGAATATTACTGCATCAAATAATAAATATTGTTGGACAGTCTCACATCATTTAGCATAAACTAAGCTATAGGCTTGTGCTATGGGATAGAAATAAGGGAAAAAAAAAAAGAAAAGATATTAGACATTTGGTATTTTAGCACAGAGTTTAATACTGAGAAGATGCATTGAAAAACTGACCCCCATCAATAATGATGTCTAAATTAGTCAAATCAAATGTCCTCCTGAGATAAGCTGTCCCCACATAGCTTTGGAAAGTAGCTCTTATTCTCAAATTCTTATACCTACAACTTGGTATGAGTAACTAGGCAAAGAAAACATTGTTTATGTAGTGTCAGAATAAAAAAAAGATTAATCAAACTAAGCTATTCTCTTTCAGGGAGGCTTCAGAGCAACCTGAATGTGTTCCGTACATCCACAAGTTATTCATTGCAAGGGTAAAATGTGATTGATAAAAGAACCCTGTTTACAGTTTGGAGCAGTTTTTCAATGAATTTACAAACAATTATAAAGATAACATTATTGTAAAGTTCACACTCAATGCTACTTCTCACTAATATCATAAAATATGAAAGTTGGTTTGTACTGAAGAGGTTATGTAGGTTGGAGGGAAACTTTGATAGGATAGATTGTGAGTGTGAATAGAACATAGATTGTGTTTTAAATAATAAAAAGTTCATTGTGGTTATAGCAGTCCAAATAAGTTACTAAGAGAACAACTTGAATAGTTCAATAAACTACATACATGGTACTAAACTCATGTTTTTAACCTATAAACAGGTGATTCTACATGCCTTAGTCATATCTTCAATTTAACAGCTGTTTACAAAGAGAGAAACACATTGCTGTATAAAGACATGAGAATATCAAGAAGTCATGAGATGTGAAACAAAAAAGACCTTGGAGAGTAGGAAAAGATAGTAAATGATAACATTCCTTGTCGTTTGTGTTCTCAATTCAAGAGAATGCTGATCACAGAAGTAATGAATACAGTAACAGTGCTCAAAACAAAGCTATTGAGTTGTATACAAACACTTACGCCACAAGCTTCTTTCTGGTGTCTTCGGAACATTCTGGTCGTTTTCATCTCCAGAACTTGAATCTAGAGTACTGATGATACCCAGGTCGCAATCTTCACTGTCGCTTTCACTGTCCACCACAGGCAATGTTCGATGAGCGGTTAAGGAGTCACGGGAAGGCAGTTCTGAGCTTTGAAACAATCCCTTCTTCCTTTCAGACATCTTCGGCGTGTTAGTGTGAGGAATGCGTGTAGATCGTCTTGGAGTTATCGCAGCCATCGTTCTTGAGTAATCTAAGACTTTGATTAGTAATAAGACCGTGATATAAGACACTGGGTAATCAACGGAACAATCAACAACGACGTGGGGTTGTTACATTTTGCAATGCCTGCATATTGTCAGTATTTAGAACACATTCAACACAAAATCTAATGATAATAATAGTCGTATAAGTAATCACTACTAGTACGGTTATTGGAAATAAATGAAATCTAACGCAAAACGTGTAGAAAAACTTATAAAACGTTAAAAAGCCAGCGAGCAACCATTGTTGTTTGGCGCGTAAACACCTGTCAAGAACAGTGTTACCATTGGTTATAAAGGAAAACGTCGGTTTATTTTTTATACTGTATTTAGTAGAATTTGATATAAATTTTTTATTCTTATTTATTTTATAAGCCTAGTACTTAAATGATATTATAATTTTATTTTAAAGAAAAATAATTCACAGTATTATTTGATTGTTATGCAATGAGACGAAATAATCTGTTTATAAATAAGAAAATTTAATTTGAAATAAAATAAAAACGGACACAAAATTAATTGTATTTTTGAAATTAATTTATGCTGGCTTTGGTGGCTGGCTTTCTTAGACCATTCCAAATCTAGATTCCATTTAGATACTATCAACAGCGGATTCGAGTATGTCCAAGGTTGGACCAAGGAACTTATACTTCTAAATAAGTTTCTTGGGTTGGACTAAGTTCTACACTAGTAAAGCAGTGGTACTTTTACTCTAGTAAAGTATCACCGCTTTACTAGTGTTTATCGACAATTCCACAGCAAGCTCTAGCTTGCTGTGGAATTTGTCGATAAACCTAAAAAGTCGCGTATCACTGCGCTATATCACTTTCCAACACTTGTGCACGCTGTCGAACCTTTATGTTTAAGAATACACCATAAATTATACATAAACACTCAAAAATACACTAGTTTTGAAAAACTTTTTAGCTGTTTTAACGCTAGTCTGTAAGTTTGGCGCCAAATCCCCACGCTTCTTGGTGTTAAATAGGGGTTGCTAGCATCGGCTCGGCAGAAAGCCACAACCAAAAATAGAAAAAACGACTTCTTGGGGTTAAAATAGGGGTTGCGAGCATCGGCTCAGCAGAAATAAGCCACAACCAAAAATAGAAAAAACAAAATTAGAAAAAAGAAATAGAATAGAATAGAAATCACAAATAGACTGGGTGGGAACATTAATTTCTTTATTTTTAGGTTTATTGTATACAATGCAATATTTTTAGACATAAAAGGTTCTACAACGTGTAATGCTGAAGGTTAGTGATAATGATAATTGTAGATAGAGATAGAAATGCGATTGCTTTCGATAAATTTACAAACCGAACCGAACTTTATGGTGACGCTTCCATCCCCAAAGAGGATGTAACACTAGGTACGTTTACCATCACCTTTAGGTCCTTTACATACACACAAGAGACTTACAGAAAAATTATTTCTTTTGAGAGCTTCCGTTACGTAGGTACGCTGCGTAAATGGTTAAAGTTACGTTAAAATTGTGTTTCAAAATTTTTCTCTTAAAATGTTCTAAATAAAGGTCCTGAATAGCATAATGCCTATCTTTGAAGGTTCGCTTACAATAACCTTGATAAGTTTAAAAATATTAGCGACTAGCTGAGCCCGCAACTTCGTTTACGTCACATAAGGTGTATGAAAGGAAAGGTATTTCTTCATCAGAGTCATCAAACAGCGTCTGAAACTGCCCTGTTTGCTTAATCATAAAAGAAGAGCTTAATGATTAAGACTATTTTCGGCGCGGACTGAATTGTTTAAGCACTTTTATGATTAAGCCAACACGCCAGTTTAGGTTCACTCAAATTCAAAGAATCCTCTACAATTAAAATTTTCAAAATATCTGATTCTTAAAAGTGTTATAACTCTTTTATTTCTAAACCGATTTCCATAAAACAAACGCTAAATGTTAACTGGAGCAAACCTCAACACAATAAAAAAACCGCATTGCAATCGGTTGAGCGCTTACTGAGATTAGCGTGCACAACCGTACAGACAAACAGACATACAGACATATAGACAAACAGACAAAAATTCTAAAAATCATTGTTTTGGGTTCTATTGCGTTCATAAAGCCCCCCTATAATATTTTCACTTATTTTTCTTCCATGTACAGACAGAGACCTGTTACGATTTTATTATATGTATTGATGTAACGCGACACGAGTACACGACTGAGTAAATGCGACGGGAAACATTATATCACTTTAAAAAATAATAATACGCGTGGTACCTATTAGGTAATATTTAAAGTGATGGTATAATGTTTAAGCGACGCGACGGGAGTAAATGCGACGGGAACATTATTTGACTTTAAATACTAATATTTGTGATATTTATTAATTTGTGATAGTAGACGCAAGAATGAGAAATAATGTTCTGGACACCCGGGCATACCGCGGTGCCGGAATTGACACAGATCACTTCTTGGTAATTAGCCGAGTAAGAGGTCTGTTTCAGCTGTGGCGGCATCGTGTGCATAAACCCATAGGTGTATTGGAGCGCATTAAAGTCGAAAATTTGAAAGATATACGCGTGAAAGAGGAATTTGTAAGTAAATTGAGCGAGAAATTTGTAAATTATGGAAGCCGATTAAGGAAGGTCTCGTAAAAGTTGCAGTAGAAGTATGTGGGATAAGCAAAAGGAGACAAGGATGTCAGGTAAAGAGTATGTGTGCTGAAGTTTTAAAAGTTTTGTCTGATAAGAAGCAAGCATGGTTGAACCAGAGAATGCAGAAGGCAACGGATGAGGATCTAAAAATGGCAAAGGATGAGTATAAAAGGTATAAGCGTGTTGCGAAAGAAGTCACAAAAATTAAGAGAGAGAATGATGAGGATGACTTTCATAACAGGTTATCTGATGACTTCCAACAAAACATAAAATTCTTTTGGAAGTCTATAAGAACAATGAGGACTGAAAAGACAACCCCACAATTTAAGCAAATCAGAAACCGTAATGGCAGTCTTGTGATAGGAGAGGAATGTGTGTTAAAAACGTGGAAGGAATATTTTGAAAGTTTATTTGAAAAAGAGGATATGCAAATGGAGCCTCATGTTTCGGAAATGAATGAACTTGAGAATGAAAGCCACTTAAGTATGGAAGAAATAGTGGAAGCGTTGAATAGTATGAAATTAGGAAAGGCTGCTGGGATTGATAGAATTTCTGTCGAGATGCTGAAAGCGGGTCGTGGCGTGGTAGCTTGCCAGCTGTACCGCCTTTTTAATCTTTGCTGGCGAAATGGCAGAGTACCAGAAGAATGGTGCAAATCTGTCATAGTGCCGCTGTACAAAGGTAAAGGGCCACAGCAAGAGTGCAAAAACTACCGCGGCATAAGCTTGCTCAGTGTCGTAGGCAAATTGTATGCGAAAGTTTTGATTAAAAGAGTGATGAATGAAACTGAAGGAAAAATGTGGGATGTACAAGCAGGATTTATGAAAGGAAGGGGATGCACGGATCAGGTTTTTTCATTAAAATGCCTAGTTGAAAAGTTTTTGGCAAAACGTCAAAAAGTCTATTGCATCTTCGTGGACTTGGACAAGGCCTATGACAGAGTGGTGAGGAATGAACTGTGGTCAACACTGTCCATGTATGGAGTGAACAGCAACTTGATACTGTTGTGTACTGGTATTGTAGGGTACTTTTCTATAAATCTACCCACCCACAATGTAAAGGTTCTAGCGCAATAAAGCCAATGCATTCTGCGATCGTCATTGTTTCATTCAATACACCACATTGGCGCAGCCTGATATTTTTACTTACAAGTCGTGGATGTGTCGTATAATTTACAAGTAGTGTTACAGTTTCAGTGCTTACTTATGTACAGTTGCGTTAAAGTGCTATTTAAATATAACAGTGTTAGAAATATTTATAGTTGTGTGATTGTGCATTAGATCGTCACTTAACATGCCTATAGGTAAAATTGAACCGTTTGAAGTGGGTGTTCACAACTGGGAGGCATATTGTAGACGGATTAAACAATTTATAATTCTTAATAGCATTGATAAAGGTTTACATGTGGCTACTTTAGTGACACACGTCGGTGTAGCGTGTTATGAATTGATGTGCGACTTGTGCGCTCCTGAGTTACCGGAAAATAAGTCCTTCGACGACCTTGAACAAATAGTTAAGGAACATCTCGAACCTAAACGATCTGAGATTGCAGAAAGACACGTATTTCGGCAAAGAAAGCAAGGGGAGGCGGAGACTATCAATGATTATTTACAGAATTTAAAGCATTTAGCAAAGACTTGCAATTTTGGCCATATGCTTGAAATTAATCTAAGAGATCAGTTTGTCTCCGGCCTACATCTCGAGGAAATGCGATCGAGACTATTTGCCGAACGAGAGTTGGATTACAAACGAGCTGTCGAGCTCGCTCTGGCCCTGGAGGCGGCTGACAGACACGCTGCTACCGCGGCTAGCGGCGCCAGCCGCGGCCCGGACCCGGCGACGGCGCTGCTTGCGCCCGGGCCCAGCGATGGCTTGCATCGAGTAGCGAGTGCGCGCGCCGCCCACAGCTCGCGTACCGCGCCCACCGCGCGCGCACCGACGGCGTCGGCGCCTGCGCTGGCCCCGCGAGCGTGCATGCGCTGTGGCCGCGCCGGACACGCACCCGCCCGGTGCAGGTTCAAAGCGTACAACTGTGATCAGTGCGGTGAAAGAGGCCATTTGAAAGCAATGTGTCGTAAGTATGGCAAAGATGGCACCGGACAATTAAAGGACACTAAAGGTCAGTTTTTTTTAAATAGTTCTGATTCTGACAGTGATTTAAATTTATTTCATTTTTGTAGCAACTCTGACCGTGATGACCCTTATTATGTCGTAGTTAAAGTCGAAAATCATCCCATTAATTTCGAAATCGACACAGGTAGCAAAATTTCTGCCATTTCGAAATTTTATTACGATACATACTTTAATTTAATTCCAATAACAAAGAAAGTATTAAGATTGAATTCTTACGTAGGTGACGTGATCAAACCATTGGGCTACATTACGGTCAACGTTGTTTGCGGCACACTGTGTGAAAAATTGGAATTGTATATATTTGAGAAGGGTGGCCCGCCGTTGTTAGGGCGCACTTGGCTAAGGTGTTTACGTTTAAATGCATCACAGTGTTATAACATTAAGGAAGATAGCAATTGTGTCACTTCTTTACTAAGGGAGTTTCCTGAAGTTTTTGCTGAGGGACTAGGGACTTTCAAATCTCCCCTAAAATTATACCTTGTTGATAACACACCGGTTTTCGTGAAGGCCCGCTCCCTTCCTCTAGCCCTGCGCGAACCCGTCGAGCGCGAGCTCGAGCGCTTGCAGCGAGATGAGGTTATATACAAAGTTGAACAGTCAGATTACGGCACACCGATAGTGCCTGTCATAAAAAAGAACGGTGATATTCGTATATGCGGGGATTATAAAATCACTATTAACCCAATTTTGAAAGATTTTCACTATCCTCTTCCCCGGATCGAAGATATTTTCGCAACTCTGGCCGGTGGTGAGCATTACTCCAAATTAGACCTATCTCACGCCTATCAACAATTAATTTTAAGTCCAGAATCCCAAGCTATGACGGCTATCACCACGCATGTAGGAATTTTTTTATACAGGCGGGTTCCATTTGGAATAAAATGTATTCCTGAGTATTTTCAGAAATTAATTGAGGAAACCCTCAGGGGATTGCCGTCCACTGTAGTTTTTCAAGACGATATCTGTTGTACCGGTAAGAATAAAAACGAGCATATCAAAAATTTACGTGCTGTTTTGTCGCGGTTAACAGAAGCGGGTTTACGGGTTAATTGGTCTAAGTGTGAGTTTTTTAAGAATAGTGTCACGTATTTGGGCTATCGCATCGATAAGCACGGTCTTCACACCGATGAAAAAAAGATTGAAGCTATCGTGGCGGCACCCACACCTGAGAACGTTACCCAATTAAAAAGCTTTATAGGTTTAGTAAATTTCTATTCTAAGTTTTGTGTAAACATTAGTGATATTTTAAAACCATTGTACGATTTACTTAAAAAGAATGTTAAGTGGCACTGGGATAAGCGATGTGAACTGGCATTCAGTAAAATCAAAAATGTTTTAAGTAGTCATCCGGTATTAGCGCATTTTGATGCGACGTTGACGTTGATACTGTCAGTGGACAGCAGTGCGTACGGGCTGGGCGCCGTGCTCGCGCACCGCTACCCCGACGGCTCGGAGCGGCCGGTCAGCTGTGCCTCGCGCACGCTCAATGCGGCCGAGACTAACTACTCACAGTTAGACAAGGAGGCTTTGGCTATTATTTTCGGTGTGACAAAGTTCCATCAATATTTGTACGGCGTACATTTTTATTTACGTAGCGACCATCGTCCTCTTAGTTATATCTTTGGTAAAAACAAAGGCATTCCTCAAACAGCTGCTAGCCGATTGCAAAGATATGCAGTTCGATTAGCCGCCTATAATTTCGACATTGAGTTTGTGCCTTCGGCAAGAAATTGTTTCGCGGACGCTTTATCACGTTTACCTTTAAAAACGTCGAGTAAGGAAAATCGCGACAATTTTTTTGAAGGAAGTTATTTTAATTTTATAGAACATCAGTTGCCTGTCACATTCGAAGAGGTTAAAAGCGAAACTTCTAAGGATCCGCTACTTAACAAAATTGTCAGTTTCGTTAAATTTGGTTGGCCAAACAGTGTTGGTAATCAATGTGACAATGTATATTTTTCAAAGCGAGAGAGTTTATTTTTTGAACACGGTTGTTTAATCTGGGGGTACCGCGTGATCATTCCTAAAAAACTTCGTAGTTCTGTTTTGGAAGAGCTTCATAATGGACACATAGGAGTTGTCAAAATGAAACAAGTCGCGCGAAACTACGTTTGGTGGGAAGGGTTAGACACGGACATTGAACGAGTATGTCGCGAATGTCCCGAGTGTAGATCGCAGCGCGACCATCCACCACCTGCACCGCTCCACTCGTGGCCCTGGCCAGCCCAACCATGGACTCGCTTAAACGTTGACTTTCTAGGGCCTTATAAAAATCAGTATTATTTAGTCATAATAGACGCTCACTCCAAGTGGCTGGAAGTCGAACGTGTTAACAGTACGTCTGCCCAAGCCGTTATTGTTTGTTTTCGCAAAATATTTGCGAGGTTCGGTCTGCCGACTGTTATTGTCAGCGACAATGGTCCTCCGTTCTCGTCATCACAATATCTATCTTATTTAACAAAAAACGGAATCAAGCGTGTATTAGTCGCGCCGTATCATCCGTCAAGCAACGGCGCCGCGGAAAACGCTGTGCGCCAAGTTAAACAAGTTCTTAAAAAGGCGACTTTCGGTCAAGAGGATTACGACGTCGCTATACACAGATTCTTATTTACTTACCGTAATACAGAACATTCGACTACAAAAAAGGAACCCGCTGTGGCTCTTCTTGGTCGCCGGTTGCGCGGCAGACTAGACTTATTACGGCCTCGTACCGAAGAGTTAGTTCGCGAGAAACAGGACGCGCAGGAGACGCGCCGAGGGGGCGTGATGCGTGAGGCGACTCCTGGAGAATCGGTGTTAGTCCGCGATTATGCCAATAACGATACCAAGTGGAGGGATGGAGTGGTGGTCGACAGAACGGGTCCATTGTCGTATAAGGTTAAAACATTGAATGATAATCGTATCGTTAAGCGTCACGTTGACCAGTTATTGTGTAAAAATGTTAGTAAGTCGCGTCATTCTCTGTCGGTTGTTAACAGCGGTGACACCGGGGATTCAGTCACGGTCGTTTCTAGGGATTCAGCTGTGGACGTAGGTGGCGTTGATTCGACGCCGCTATATGGCGAGGTGTTTTCGTGTCCAACTCAAAAATCGACTGATTCGAGTGAATGTCAGCTCAGTAAGAGTGATAACCAAAGCCAAGAGGCCAGCGCTCAGCCCGATGATAATCGCAAGCGTCTCGATTCAGTTCACAGTCCTCATAAAATGACTTTACGGCCACTGGTTCACAGACGCTTACAATAGACTTGTATGCTTAGATTATTATAGCTTTAGTATTTTGTTAAACCTAGGTACGCACCACAACGCATGTCAAGATTAAATCTTTTTGTATAAGTAGGTATTACATACAATCGTAAAAATCTACAGATATACATACTCAGCTATATTTGCCATTTTCTGTTTGTCTATGAGAAGGATATTTGCTTGTTAATAGTTGTAGTAAGTGTATCAAACAAATATTTAATTTCTTTGATCTAGTTTTTAAGGGAAGATAGTGTTGTGTACTGGTATTGTAGGGTACTTTTCTATAAATCTACCCACCCACAATGTAAAGGTTCTAGCGCAATAAAGCCAATGCATTCTGCGATCGTCATTGTTTCATTCAATACACCACAGATACGAGCCTTGAAATCTTTATAACGAGGGCTCCAGTGCTTGTGTCAGGATCAATGGAGCTTGCACAGACTTTTTTCCCATCGAAAAAGGTGTGAGACAAGGCTGTGTAGCGTCACCATGGCTGTTCAACCTATACATGGACAGTTGCTTGAAAGAACTACAAGAGTGTGCGTATGGATTAAAAATGAATAAGCTAACCGTCAAATGCCTCCTTTATGCTGATGATCAGGTAATACTGGCATCATCGGCGGATGAGTTGCCATTGATGGTTAATATAATGAACGATGCGCTTAAAAGTAGAGGAATGAATGTTAATGTAAGCAAGACAAAAGTAATGGTTTTTGAAAGAGAGAAATGTATGACTGATTGCTCGATATCGATCGAAGGAAAGAGCGTGGAACAGGTGAAAGAGTTTGTATATTTGGGTTCAAAATTTGCAAGAGATGGAAAGTGTGACAATGATATTGAAAGAAGAGTTTTGGCAGGAAATCAAGTGAATAGAGCCATTCACACCTTTATGAGCAGTCAGAACGTGTCTAAAAAGGCAAGGATGGCTGTACATAGAGGAGTGCTTGTCCCTACACTTATGCATGGTAGTGAAAGTTGGGTGTGGCAGGAGAAGCATGAAAGTAAAATTAATGCAGTGGAAATGAGAAGTTTGCGAAGTATAGCTGGAGTGACATTGAGGGATAAAGTAAAGAATAGTGTGATAAGGGAACATTGCGGTATGACAGAAGATGTAGTGACTAAGATAGAGAAAGGGATGCTCAGATGGTTTGGACATGTGGAGAGAATGGATGGAAATAGGCTGACAAAACAGATTTATGAAGCGAGAGTGAATGAGCAAACTGGTAGGGGTCGACCTCGGCATACTCATATCGATCAAATCGATAATCTTCTGAAAAAAGGCCAGGTCAAGAGTACCCTTAACCGAAGAGCATGTATGAAGACACTTATGAAAGTTGAAGAAGCGAAAGTTGTTTGCCAGAATCGTAGCAAGTGGAAAGTCATAGTCTCTGCCTACCCCGCTGGGAGACAGGCGTGATGTTATGTATGTATGTATGTAAATACTAATATCACACCCTTTCTCTTTCTCACTTTTATGTGACGCAATTGAAGATGTGCAGGTCAGCTCTAATGAATATAAGCGATGCGTAGGGAGTAAGCGCGACGAGAGTAAATGCGACGGGAAACATTTTATTACTTAAAATAATAATACCATGCCTCTCTCTTTCTCACCCTCATCTGACGCAAACGAAGTTGCGCGGGTCAGCTAGTAATAACATTATGAAGAGGAAAGATTTGTTTTTTTTTGTTTGTTTGTTTGTAACGAATAGGCTCCGGAACTACTGGACGGATTTGAAAAACTCTTTCACTGTTGGGAAGCTACGCTCTTTGCGGTGAACATAGGCTATATTTTATTCCCGTATTCCCACGGGGACGGGAGCTACGCGGGTGAAACCGTGTGACGTCCGCTAGTAGAGTAATTTCGGGTAATATGGCCTGGTCGGTCAATATGGCCTACTGCGATTTCTCTGAACTGAATGAACACTTGCGACCGCTTGACTAGGCAAACCAACGCACCCCTTCCCCTCAGTCAACTCGCGCGAGACGAAGAGTTCATGTGTGTCCCTTGCGGGCGCTCGATCGAAAATTACGTAAAGTGATCTTATTTTTTTGTAAGTTTTACTCATTACATTTCTTGAAATTGTAGTTATTTTTACATTGGTACTACACATGTTTGTAGATTAGCTATTCTTATGTAGTATTGTGATAGATTTTAAACATATTTCTTGCTCATTTTTAGCATAGACTTTTACCTATTAAAAACGTTCCCGCGGCCAATATGGCTCACCAGATAAATGGCTAATATGGCACCAGGCCATATTGTCCCCATAATTTTATATTGTTTCTATTATGTTTTTCTTTTTTAGATAATGGCTCCGCGGAAACCACATTCGCAAACAAAATGACAAATTTGCTCCGCAAAGTAACACAAAATTTATTAGTTACTGTTATATTTCTGGAGGGCAATATAGCTCACCTGATTTGTGGCTAATATGGCCCAGGCCATATTGCCCTTCCATCTTTAAAATTTGACAATTGTTAAAGGTTCAGATTTTGTTTTTTGTAAATTATTTCTTTATGTTGATTGTTTTGAAATTCTAATTATTTATTCTTTATTAGTTCTAAGACTGAATTGTAAAATAAAAACTGATCGATCTCAAAAAAAAAAAAGATTTATTCCCAAAAAGGCTTATGGCGTGCCATATTACCCGAACTTACTCTAATATATAATTTCAATAGTATTACATACAGATAGGCAACTCCCTGCCCCTCACTGACCAAGCTTCCCCACCCCCGCCACAGCTGTCATTAGAATATTTGGCGGGTATTTTGACGGAACGTTTGCTTATAAACGTTGCGTTGAACGTTTACGTTTGCGTTTACGAACATAGGGTGTTTTTAGTTGTAGTACTTAGTTAGTAGACAGAAACAAATTTTCTAATGTATCCCTGTAAGGGGCCGTCCATTAATCGCGTGAGGTTTTTTTGGGCATTTTTTGGAACCCCCCTCCCCCTTGGTGATATTTGGTGAGGTTTCAGATTACCCCTCCCCCCCTGGGCCGAATCACTTGTATTTTTAGTAACTACCTACAAAGATTTTTTAAATATTTTGTACATAGAAGTCTCTATTGATATTATCTATCCAAACTTCTAGCTAATCCGCGCAACTTCGTTTGCGTCACATAATAGAGACGGATATCGTATTAATATTTTAATAATTACATTTCCCGTTGCATTTAATCCCGTCGTGTTTCTATATAATATTCATCATTTTGGAGCTAATAAAGAAGGTGTCAGTTTGTCAAGCTTAAAATCTTACGTTTGATCGCAGTTGGCTAAATAGAAGCGAAGTTATGAGCAAAAGTACAATAATCAAGGTTGAATTTCCATGCGATCATTATGCTTTTGGTCACGACTATCGATATCCACGTTGACTGAGCTGCGTTTTTTTATTGTTACGGGGGGAACGCGATTTGGCACCATCATCCTAGCTGCGGGGGCAGCACCTACCCACTAAACCCCGCAGTGTTCCTCCTCATCCTACAGCCGGCATTGATATCCAAAGATTATTCACGTCGGCCCAGCCCAGCCGGGGGCCCCCAACACTTCGGGGTTCTCGCCCGCATTGCACCGCTCTCGAGCTCTTCTCTGGAAGCAGAGAGGGTAGAGAGCGGTGAGCGGGAGGGCTCTGAAGGCATCTCCGGAACAAGGAGAGGGGCCTTCCCCCAAATGATCATCCGTGGACGGGGTCATAGCTGCGTGCATCGGCTAGTCTAATATATTATATGTAACTTTTAATAAAGCTATAGAGAGTTTAAAATCTGTACGTCAAATATATTTGGTAATTATTTTCCAAGATATTTTTTTTACTAGACATTCTATCTATGTAACTTCCATTACATACGATACTGAAGCTAAAATAGTTTTTTTTGTATGTCTATCTGTATCACGCCAAAACCATGGATTAAATAATATTTTTAAAAATACTGACATAATTTGAGATTATTATTGATCGGATTGATGCCGATATTCTGCGCGGTTCCTTTGGGAGACACGATGAAAAACAAAATTATTTTTGTGTTGTATGATCAACGCATAGGTATTCCGATTTCAATTAATTTCTGATGTAAGAAAGGAATTAAGTGCTTTATGAATTATTCCATACAAGTTTTAATATTGTAGGTTTTGTTGTTCAGAAATTACAGTGATCTCAAATTCAGGGTTGTAAAGTTGCTGTTCGAAATAAATACACGTGATATGTCACTACACCCCCCGCCCCCCGTGGTGATGTTTCGTGATTTTTGTCAGACCCCCTCCCCCCCCTTTCGAGCCTCACGTGATTAATGGACGACCCCTAAGTAGGTACCAAATTTCCGTTTTCAAAATCCGTTTTAAAGTTAGAGCGTTATTTAGTGTAACAAACATCTAAACGTCTTCACAAACTTTCACATTTATAATATTACTTAGTAGAACTACTTACTTGTATCGTTCCTTGTCACTTTAGGGGGTTTTGCAGGAGACCTGGGATTATACTTCCGAGGCAAATAGTAGCATAACATTATGAGCGCTTTGGTGTCACGTGTCACTTCACTGCTAGCTTGTTTTGTTTGTAATATGATAAATAAATTAATGGTAGATGGTAGGTAGCCACCGTATGTTTATTACCAGTAGGAATCCGTTATAGCATCTATGACGAGGCAGCCTCGGCGACGTCGCCCTCAGAGTTCCTAATGCAAGTTTTATCGAGCCATCGAGTCGAAATAAGTTCCTGCGGTTACAATACAAGTTACAACTAGGTAGTGGTGTCTCTCCATGACCGGGGGCCTGAGGACGGTGAGAGGGCTGCTTACCTTCCTTACAGAAGCAGGCCCTTGACGGCAGCGTGACGTGAGGAATTCACGCACGCCCCCCCTTAGAAGCGGGATCACACCCAAAACCCCCCAAAGATGCGGGATAGCACCCGAACCGGGAACACCCAAAAATTCCGAAATATGTTTTTCCGAATTTCAATATTCCGATGTTCAAAATTCCGAAGATTATAATTCCTAAGAAACAAAGCTCCGAATATTGAAAAGGGCGATATTCATTTATCCGAAAGTCATAAGTACGAATTTTTATTTTTCCTAATTTCATTAGCACGAATAATCAAAAGACCGGACTGTTATTTTTCGGAAAAACATTATTCAGAATTTCAAATATCCGAAAATTCACTGTTAAAGCCTTTTTAATAAAGTACGGTCAAGTCAAACCACCGAAGATATTATTTCCCAGTGAGTGGAAGGCAAACGACAAAACAAAAAAAATAACCACGATGGCTAAGGCCGGAGCTCCGCTCCGCTTCGCTTTCGCCTTAGCCTTCTAACCTAACCTATTCAAGTCGAGTTGTTAACCATAATAAGTGAATGGTTAACACCCCGACTCAGAGTACCCCGACTCGGATAGGTTAGGTTAGAAGGCTAAGGCGGGAGCGAAGCGGAGCGGAGCTCCCGCCTTAGCCTTCGTGGTTATTTTTTTTTGTTTTGTCGTTTGCCTTCCACTCACTTGGAAATAATATTTTCGGTAGTTAAACTTGACTACTTATACTTTATTAAAAAAACGGGTGGAATCGGGAACATAAATAATCGTCTTTAATGATAAGTTTTCGGGTTGAAACAGGAACGGGTGGAAACTACATTCATCCTTCGTATTTATGATATTTCGGATTTTTGATAATCGGAGTTCGTATTTATAACATGGCGGATTTTTAATGATTCGGAATTCAACGGTTCGGTTTCTTGAAATTCGGCATTCTGACAGTCGGAATTGTAAACATTCGGAATTTTAAAATTATGACTTTTGATAAAAAGGATTTATGAAACATCGGATTTTTGACTTTCGGGATTTCGAATCATTCGGACTTATGAAATTCGGAATTATGAAATTCGTGATTGTGACTTTCGGAATTAAGTTTTTCGTATTAATGTAGTGTACCCACCCGAACCACCCCCAAGGCGAGACCGCAGTGGCGACCGTGGGTCTGTTGGGAGTTCTGGGACATCCTTCCAAGGGCTTACCCGGGGCTCTCAACCATAGGCTGTTGGGCGTTACATGAGGTTTTTTAGTCGGTTGAAGTCCGGCATAGCATCCATGATGGATTTCTCTCACTTTAAAAAAAATAAAGGTAGCGGTGTCTCGGTTTCATACAAATTTGCTTCAACATTCACCGTGAGTAAAATTCGCACTTAGTAGGTACCTACTCTGTTCTAGAGGTTCTTACAGCTGCGCTTCCTTCAGGAAAAAGCTGTTGGTGAACTTCAATATAAGCCTTTATGGTACGCTATCGCTAGACCACATAACTCAGTCCTCGCCCAAAGACAATAGGTATATTTACCCGAACTGCCGAAGAAAGGAGGGTAAAGGTTTTCGAGACTATGTATGTAGGTATGTATGTATGTCCAATTCTTTTTACTACCTACGTAGCACTACGCCTCGTGCAACATACTGCTCGTTCGCTCTAACTTTGCCGTTCGGCTCCATACTAAAGTCGAGTTATGTGGTCAAGCTATAGCTGGGTCGACAATCTACTATTTTTACAGCGTTGCTAACAAGGTTCACCCCACAGAAATCGGAATTCTGATAACTGTGGTCCACCCACCCATTTTCAGCCAAAAGTAGCTTTAAAAAATCTATACTGGGAGGTATTGAAGCTATAAAAATGTGTAGTTAAATTAAGTAGTAATTAAGAACTCTGTGCATAGGTACATCCACATTCTAAATATAAAACGCATTTATGAGTATAAAATTCATCTAATTATGAATTCTCTGGAGCATGTAACACGAACAGGTGAACCCTAACCCTACACCATCAAAAGCTTCATAGAGCACTGCCCTTTAACGGCCACAGTTCATAAATCACATCAAGTACCATGCGTTTAACAAAAAAACTAGATATTTCAGTGATGCATGACCAAACCGGCCTACCGCCCTTCCTTGATACGCTTCAGAAAATCTACCTTATTCCACAACATACATATTTTACCGATTACCGAGACCTACATGAAGAAGCGCTCGTGGCCCCGCGGACTCAGTGTACTGTAAACGATCACTGCATTAAGCAACTTTCACTATGGCCAGTCCTTGAATGGGTGACCATCCATGTGAACTACAGATATCAGAAAAGATGTGACCACTTTGTGACATTTATTTGAGCGTTTGCGTGCTTCGAAAGGCACCTTAAGCCGTTGGTCCAGGTCGCCAGTAGGTATAATGGCAGTCGTTAAGCCAAGTTGAAGGCCTTTTTAGGCGGCTTGAAAATATTCAACAGCGGGCAGTCACAACCTGCGCCTGTCTATCTCAACACGGCAATACGGCTCACCGCCTATTACGTGGGACAAATTCTAAAAAGGTGAGCCTATATGCCTCTGCCTAACCCTTCGGGGATAAAGGCGGACCATATGTATGTATGTGTGTATGTAGACCTACATTATTTTAATGTAGCATCTTATCCCTGCGACTAATATTGGTAGGTATCCACAGGAATCTTTGATACAAAAGTATTCTACATACGTCCATCTATTTTTTTTCTAGTGTGGAAATCCTCATGGATGTTATGTCGGACTTCTACCAGCTAAAACCACAGGGTGACCTACCATCTGCCTATGACTGGGAGTCCCGAATATACCCTCGGAAGGATAACCCCAAGACTCCCGACAGGATTTGTCTACCAGCAGACTTTGCCCTGGGGTTTGGGTAGTATGATGTATCCCACTTCTTGGGGGTTTCGGGTGCTACGACGCTTCTTAGGGGGGGACGTCCATCTACACTTCTACAGGCTACGGTAACCAACCAACAGGTGGGCCGTAAGCTTGTCTGCTACCTTAGTAGTGTAAATAAATGTTCTCTCTGTCCACCCCAGTAAAGACCAATTTGTATCCCAAAACGTGAAGTGACCTCACCCCCCAAGAAACGGTATAACAACACCTGAACCAACCACCAAAGGCGCGGGATAGTAAGTACCCGAACTTGGATGATGCAGCGGTGGTAAAGTCCGCCGGGAACCCTGGGACATCCACCCGAGAGCTTACCCGGGACTCCCAGCCGTAAGCAGCTTGTAGGGCATGGCACAGAGGGACGGGATGGGATGGGACCAGGAGTACCAACCAGTTCATCCAAAGAAAACAAATAAATCAGCCCAATGTATGTTGGACTTTTTTTTTCGGTCGCGAGCCCCGAGTAAGTCCTCGGAAGGATGTCCCAGGACTATTGTACTCTGGATTGCAACCCTGACCAGCGTAAGTCTACATTATGAGAAGGTTAATTTCCACTTGTTCTATATAATTTTGTAGAATACACCCACAGGAAATCGTCACATTGGGCACCTAATATAACCCTTTGACTGATGTCACTGCCACTCTTAGATCATAATATATATGGTCTAAGCTGCCACTGTATAACTGCGCCGGGTCACAGAACGGATCTGGCAAAATCTGGCTAAATAGCCAGATCACCACAGATAGCAAATGGTACAGGGATAAGTTATATTCTGGAATAACAACTAGGCTACTTTTATCCCAGTAACTAAGTTCTCTTGCGTAGCTGGAATGGGAACCAAATTTCAATCGGGCAAAGTCGCGAGCGTCATCTAGCTAGTAAATGAGTAAATCATAACAAACAGCTCTATTATCCAATAAAAACAATTAGGTATTGAGTTATTGGGGCGTAGCTCAGCAGTTAGTTACTTATAAGTATTAAATAGGTCGCCGGGAACGTCACATGTGGCGGTAATCTGAGAAGTGACGGTGGGCGTCCATCTTGGTTTTATAATAAGCGCGCCAATCGCCAGCGAGGGCGGTGCACAGAGCACAGCTTCCTTGTTTATAAACTTTGATTTATTATCGTTTTGATGTCATGATTGTTTGAGTTTTGTTATTCTATGCTAACTAGTATTGACGTAGCCTTCAATTCGGAAGTTATATTTACCAAGTCTATAAAAAGCAAGTAAGTATAAACCTACCGTTGACAAACGAAAACGAAACTCGCTGACGATCTTTCGTTCAGTTTCGCTTTCGTTTCATTTCAACTGAAGTTCTTTTCCACAGAATATTTTTGTTATCCGAAATGCAAAACCCAGACCCAACAATAGCAACAAGAAGGAAATCTCTAGGGTTTAAGTGGGTAGGTATACCAGTTTTGAGGAAAACCCCTAAGAATACGTACTAACCTACTTAACAGATCTCTGGAAAACCCTATATCTCCCTGCTCCTGTACGGGGTGGTAGGTATACTATAAGTAGCTACTTAGGTACATAAAAGATTTCCCTGGATCACGAATCCCAAATTGCGAGTTCAAATCATTGAACTAATACCTAATGGGCTCCCGAGCCCGACACGGGTCAATATATTGAGTCAAGTCTGATATTTATGAATGGAAGTTGTTTCAGTGTGCGTGATTTCTTTGCATGTGTGTGTGCATCGACGTATATGTACACATGATATTGACGAGGCATGACAATTGCCAATTGATCGTGTCGGGACCCTATATTACTAACGTATCCTCAATGACTCAAATTTATATAGGTAGTAGGTACCTTATATAAACGCAAAACTTTGCCAAAGTCTCTTCCTTGCTCCACGACAGCAACGATAGTGTTTGGTAAATTATCACGCCATTAACCAGTGAGCTCTGCTACCCTGTCAGAGGCATAATGTACTCTGTGGTCAGAGGTCGGTGACGAACTCACAGAGTACATTGTATTATTATTTAGGAGAGACGAACTGAGAAAAGCAATGTCAACTGTGGGCGATGGCCATGTTAGTGCGAGGCCGCATTTGCGTTTTTTCCGCGGCGGTTTCTAACCTCAAAATGTCATCAAACTGTCAAAATCAATGAAATCAAGTCAATGTTTTGACATTTTGAGGTTAGAAACCGCCGCGATAACCGCAAGTGCGGCCTCGCCCTTACGCTATGAACTCTATGAACAGACTGACGAACAGCGGAGTTTCAGTAATAAGAGGTTTCGTTTTTACACAAGAACTTATTGCACGGACCCCTAAAGAGACTATGTAAAGTGTAGAAAGTTTTTACATTATACCTACAATATGGTCACGTGTTAAATATATATATATATATACTGTGGTCACGTCTTCAGCCCCGAAGGGGTAGCCAGAGGCATATTATGTGCCACCATTTTCACCTATTTAGAATTTGTCCCACCAAGTAGGTGGTAGCCGTTTTGCCGTGTTAAAATGGATAGGCGCCGATTGTGACTACCTGCCGTTGAAAATTTTCAAGCCGCCCAAAGGCCTTCAACTTGGCTTAATGACTGTCTACTATATTACTGGCAACCTGGACTAACGACTTGAATTAACATGCATTCAGAAGAACGTAATCGCTCGCCAATAAAAATTTCACAAAGTGGTCACTAAGGACCCGGACCCATCCAAGGACCGCTCATAGTTAAAGTTGCTTTCTGCGGTGATCGTTTACAGAACACTGAGTTCGTGGGGCCACGAGCGTTTCATCAATTGTGTTTTTTTTTTAAATATAAAAATTGACATACATCATACACACATACGATCACGCCTTTTATTGGCGAAGGGGTAGGCAGAGGCATATTATATGCCCACATTTCACCTTTTAGATTTTTGTCCCACGTAATAGGTGGTGAGCCGTATTGCCGTGCTGATATGGACAGACGCAGGTTGTGACTGCCTGCTGTTGAAATTTTTCAAGTCAATAAAAAACCTTCAACTTGGCTTAGCGACTGCCATTTTACTGGCAACCGGGACCAACGGTTTAACGTGTCTTCCGAAGCACGGAAACGCTCACAAATAAATGTCACAAAGTGGTCATGAGGTGGTCACCCATCCATAACCGGCCATAGTAAATGTTGCTTAGTGATCGTTTACAGAACACATAATAGTACGTACTACCCGTTCGCTCTAACTTTGCCGCTGGCGTAGAAGCGTTTACCCGAATTGTTAATTAGACGAAGTAAATTGACAGTAGCTAATGTCACTTCGTCATAGAAAATACACAACATTGTATGAAGAAGTGATTTTAGTTGCTGTCAATTTACTTCGTCTAATTAAAAATTCGACTTTAGTATGGAGCCGAGCGGCAAAGTTAGAGCGAACGAGCAGTAGTAAGGTACGCCATACCGCCATTACAGGTCAATGGGTTACCATACGTCATTGGTCGTTGCTTTTCGACGAAACGCCATTCTTAATTCGTAATTTAAATAAAAACAAAAACTTCGTGACTTTGAACCTGGGTTGCTAGGGTCACTTGAATGCAAATGATGTAATTTACACCGAAAATATGCTTGCTTACAAATGTATACTTGGATACAGTGAAGCACGCCTTTTTGTACCTGAAATAAGTAGGTACTTACCTACTTTAATTAGGTAGGCAATAGCTGTGTATACCATAGGTAATAAAGTACTTCACGACATGTATGTATTTGGTTATGTATTTGGTTTTTTTTATACTTACCACTATAGTGGCAGATAAGCATACGGCCCCACCAGATGTACCGGTGGTCACCGCAGCCTATGGACGTTTGCAACACCAGAGGCGCCACAATCGCGCTGATTTAAAAAAATTTGTCTGTCTGTCTGTCTGTCTGTCTGTTTGTTCAGGCATCACGCAAAAACTACCGGTTCGATTACGATGAAACTTAGTATAATTATTCTTTAATAGCCTGGGCACCACACTGGGTACTTTTTATCCCGGAAAATTATATAGAATTCAAACTATATAGACCCAAAGTTATTATCAATTATTGCTTAAACGGTTAATGGTACGATGATGAAACTAAGCATGAGCGTTGTTTGTTACAATTTGAAAAAAGTAATTTTAACATTTTTGCAAATTTCACCTCCAAAGGTATAAAAAAGGAGGGTAAAGTTTGTATGGGACAACGTGATTCCTTGGTCCGATCTACTTAAAATTTGGCATATAGCATTATTAACCTAATTGATGGAAGACGTGTTTCGTATTTTATTGAAATTTGTACTATAACGAGCTAAAAAGGGAATGTAAATTATTTTGGGGCCGATTTTCTCCGGAGTTGATATCAATACTCCTTAAATGCCCTTATTTTATACTTAAATTACTTTTTATTTTGACACATAATTTGTGAAAGTTCAATACAATTGACGTTTTCATTTATGTTTTATTTCAAACTTCAAACAGATGATTTTACTACATAGTCATAAAGTTAAATAAAAAAAGCCCTATTTTGGTATAATATTAACCAAATATGCTTTATGGAAGTATTATTGCTAATTTATTCAAATTTTGTGTGACAAAAATACATTTGTGAAAAGAATAAGAAAATTCTAAGATGGCTAGCCAGAAAAAATGAAAGATCACGCTTCAGGTAGTATCCACTGGTCAATAAACTAACACCGCATGTTACCATCTACGCTCAATTCTTACGACAAATATTGTCAGCAGCCCTAAGCGACTGGTTATGGAAGGCATGAACTTTATTCTACATATAGTGCAGACTGCATTCTGTCAGGAAACAGACTCACTAAGTCTTTGTAAAATACGGGAATGGCCTCTACGTAGACTACATTCGACAGGACTGAAAAGAGCCATTACAATGAACGTGAACGCTCAGATGATGAAATTTATATTGTTATTGCGTTACCAGGTCTTGGATGGACCATCTGTATTAGGAGGACAAAGCCTACAGTAGTTCGGTTTGTTCAAACGTCGTAGGCTGGGACTACATGAAGAAGGAACTAAGTTACGATGTCAATTGCTTAGAAGAGAAGTTGTGTCAAGTAGTAGTTTAGCCGTTGAATTAAGAAATGTATTTAATAAATAAATTTACTTAGCTCATATTATTATGCATTATGAATTTGTTAATCAGAAATCTATCTAACTGGGTATTATTATAAATGCGAATGTTTCTGAGTGTGGATGTTTGTTACTCTTTCACGCTGTAACGGCTGAACGGATCTGGCTGAAATTTAGTAGACTAGGAACAAAATTTCACGCAGGCGAAGCTGCGGGTATCAGCTAGTAAATAATATTCACGTAATTGTCACCACAATAGCAATATACGAATTGAACGAGAGTAGGTAAAAGAGAAGGCGTATGGATTTCGATTGCAAGGCAAGTACCTAATCTCGAAGTTTTGACTCGCAACAGTGCGAGCAACGCTGTTAATTAGCTCAGTTTATAGGTTTCAAAAATCGCCCAGGGCCGTCTTAACATGTGCGTTAGGACCACGGGTGTACAGCACGGAATCGAGCTGCTCCTCTACACAAAGATGGTACCTGCGGTGTACCTCAGTGTACCCTTATTGAAATCCGGTGTACTTCTTTTGATAAAAAAATATATAGTACAATGTGTACACCCGCCATCCTACAGTTAGGACTGCGGGTGTGCATATTTTCCCATCAGGAGATGCGTATTTTATATATGTTTTTTTTTGTAAATATGTGTACCTGCAGTGTACCTTAGTATACCATTAATAAAATTCAATTTACCTTCTCGGATAAAATGTTATATAATTAAGTATGTACACCCGCCATTCTAAGTTTAGAACTGCGGGTGTCCATTTTTTTTTTCTCAGCAAGCAGATGCAAATTTTCCCTTTTTTTTTCTTTTTTTTAATGCGTACCTACTGTGTACCTGCATATAAAAATATTAAATATAACTAACTAGCTGTTCCCCGCGGCTTCGACCGCATAAAATTCGTTATCGCGTAAAATCATAACCCTCCTTTTGCGCAGTCGGTTAAAAAGTAGCCTATGTCCTTTCCAGGGCCTTGAACTATCTTTATACCAAATTTCATCTCAATCGATCCAGCTGTTTAGGCTGAAAGCGTAACAGACAGACGGAGTTACTTTCGCATTTATTATATTAAGTAGGGCTATATTGGTAGGGATGTTGAATTATACATACATTATTAGGCTAGAAAAACATAACCCTTCTTCTTCGCAGACGAGTAAATAATATACTTAAAGCATTTTATCAGCAACAGAGTGGTCTGAGCATGGAATTCTAAACTTCCAGAGATTGTGGTATCTGAAAGTACGAGTAATAAAAGTTGAGACAACGGGGTTCCTCAAACCCCGTTGTCTCAACTTTTATTACTCGTATTTTCAACATACCTACTAATATATCCCTATCCCTACTAATATTATAAATGCGAAAGTAACTCTGTCTATCTGTCTGTCTGTTACGCTTTCACGCCTAAACAGCTGGATCGATTGAGATGAAATTTGGTATAGAGATAGTTCAAGGCCCTGGAAAGGACATAGGCTACTTTTTAACCGACTGCGCAAAAGGAGGGTTATGATTTTACGCGATAACGACTTTTATGCGGTCGAAGCCGCGGGGAACAGCTAGTTAGTTAAATTTAATATTTTTATATGCAGGTACACAGTAGGTACGCATTAAAAAAAGAAAAAAAAAGTTAAATATGCATCTGCTTGCTGAGAAAAAAAATGTACACCCGCAGTTCTAAACTTAGAATGGCGGGTGTACATACTTAATTATATAATATTTTATCCGAGAAGGTAAATTGAATTTTATTAATGGTATACTAAGGTACACTGCAGGTACACATATTTACAAAAAAAACATATATAAAATACGCATCTCCTGATGAGAAAATATGCACACCCGCAGTCCTAACTGTAGGATGGCGGGTGTACACATTGTACTATATATTTTTTTATCAAAAGAAGTACACCGGATTTCATTAAGGGTACACTGAGGTACACCGCAGGTACCATCTTTGTGTAGAGGAGCAGCTCGATTCCGTGCTGTACACCCGTGGTCCTAACGCACATGTCTTAACCGGGGGTTCAAAGGCGCGGCCGCACCCGGGCGCCGAGCCCGAGGGGGCGCAGGCCGAGCTCTAAACATTTCGATATTTCCTTACCTAATTAAACTTTAACTCGTAAGTACAATATTAACGTCATTCCCCCGTTTCGTAAACTAACGTCAAATAATCACCTACATGCATAAAAATATAATAGGCATCACCCATATTAAATTAACATATTGTTACTTTTGCCTTTCGGCACGTGTCATACCGCTCACGATATGCAAGGTAAGATAGCTCTTGTTTCGATATAAATAACAATTAAATTTATTTAACACTAGCGGACGTCACGCGGTTTTACCCACGTAGTTCCCGTTTCCGTGGGAATACGGGAATTTAAAAAAAATAGCATATGTTCACCGCAAAGAGTGTAGCTTCCCAACAGTGAAAGAATTTTTCAAATCGGTCCAGTAGTTCCGGAACCTATTCAATGCAAACGAACGAACAAACAGTCAAATCTTTCCACTTTATAATATTAATATTGACGCACACGGCAATATATCCATTCCAAAGACGTTTGATGCGCCCTTTGACATAGGCGCCTGGCGCCCGCACTTTAAGCGAAATGCCCTAATGGTGGAATTTCCAAAAATCCTTATCCCTAGACCATACAAGGAACCTATTTGCCAAATTTGGACTTTCTCCCGGTCTACTTAGTTCCAGGTTTGGGATGTGCGTTGATTATCAGTCAGTCAGGACATTCACGTTTATGCTACTGCTCCACCTGCGCCTTAACGCGTAAATTAACACCATAATAGCACTTCAATGTAGATGTGGCCAAGGTTTTAACGTGGTAAATTACAAACGGCATTAGTAATGGCATTAAACGTTAAGCGATAGCTCGGGCTGTCGGTTTTTTTCGAAACATCAAAGGGTTTAAGCAGGTAGTTTTGCGCGCTAAGCGATGTTGGCTACATTAACGCCATCTCATTTCGCGGGCATTCATCAAAAAAATTGGGGCTTACTCTATGATTGCTTTACACATTATGTATAAATAATATAAAATTTACAACCAAAGCATATTTTGACACCGATTTTTAAGATTAAAAATCTATTTCTGGCTATTATTTTCCGTTTGCATAGGTAGACAAAAAACGCCTTCATTTGCGGGGTTTCGTCTTTTTCTAAACTAGTCCCCTTAAACCCCCATTGTGTGATTAGGTTCAACCTCCATCTTGTGTTAACGCGTAACTACTTGAATGAATCAACTCTAACGGCGTTGTGACGGTCTTCTCTCGTTTACATAAATTCATTTGCACTAATATTGTTTGCCATAATCATCCCCGATCATAATATTGTGTAATAATGTTTGCCTTAACAACTCAACAGTGATAACTTTTATTTGCCATAAAATGACTTTCTATAACAACATATACTTATCATAATAATTAGTTTCCATAAGTAATTCTATAATATCTCATAATCGACTCTTGACATAATCAACATTTTATAGGTATAATTATGAAAATAATACATAATATTGTTAGGTCGAAATTAAGTATTTTTACACCCCGACTCAGTGCAATTCGACTTGGATAGGTTAGGTTAGAAGACTAAGGCGGATGCGAAGCGAAGCGGAGCTCCCGCCTTAGTCTTCGTGGTTTTTTTTTAAACCACCCAGAAGTAGGAGCCCCGCGAGGCGGGGCTCCGTCGAGCTTGGTTAGTAGACGCCATTATGAGGTTTAGTTTTAGGTTTAATTGTGAATAAAAAATCTGTGTCGTATAAATTATCTTTATTTATATTATGGTGAATAAAAATTATGGAAAATGGCATTATTGAAAACGAAAATTATGGCAAATACATTTACGGATTTAAATTATTATGACACATGATCGATTATGACCAATGGAATTAGTGAAAGTCATTTTATGTCATTTCACGATTATGGCAATTGAAGCGTTATTTCTAATGAAATTATGGCAAATACCAGTATGGTATATGAAATTATGGCATATTAAATTATGGCAAACATTAGTAAACCCGTTGTGACCTTAATGTAGCCAAAGCGCATTCCTAATGCCTTAATTATCGAGTAGTTGGACATCAACATTAATGTTAACGCAGGTGGAGCAGTAGCATTATATATATATAGATTACAGATCTTAGAGAAAAAGCAGTGAAACATCAATTTATTGCGTTTTTTGGTTGACCGGGGGGGGGGGGGGGGGCGAAGACTGAGCTTCGCACCCTGGCGCTATATAGCCTTAAGACGGCCCTGAATCGGTGCGTAGGGCATGTCTACCTCAGTTTATATAGAAGTCTTTGGTGTGAGGATGAACACCCTGTCTGTGGCGAGCGGTGCGATGATGGAATGTGGCCGTAGACATCATATCAAACAATTCTTCAGAGCACAAGCCGTTGTACAGGCGGTAGAACACACACAGAGAAGCAAAGTTTCTTCTGTCACTAAGAGGTTCCACACCACCTGCAAGTATGGGATCGTTGACAACTCTCATAGCTCGCCTTTGCACCGAGTCAAATGAACGAAGCTGGTATTATCTACTAGCCAGTGAACCAAGTCCGGCACAATCTATGATCTCGGTATTTATTTTACTCTTAGCTCTCATAATAAATTTTCTTTCGCTTAGCAAATCATATAAAGTTCTTAAGTACCTATCTACAAAAATTCTCAGCAGACCAGTTCACACTTTTCAGCTAGTTACAAGTAAGTACACACACAGTACAACACAGGTAAGTTTGTTATTCAAAAATTTAAGTATGGAACTTGTACAATTTTATGAATTTTATCTATCTTTTGTTTTCTTTTTACTCAGGTACCACAATCAGTGCCCCAATTTTTTTTATCTGTGGTGCAAATACTTACTGACTGAGCTTGCCTTGGAGTTTTGGCGCGTACATTATTCCGTGTTGTAATTTTTCAAAATTAGTGTATTTATGAGTATTTATGTTTAAAAATGGTGGATTCTTAAACATAAAAGTTTCAACAACGTGCACAAGTGTTGGAAAGTGATAAAACGAAGTGATACGCGACTTTTTTGTACCACCAAACTCCAAAGACTCTTAGTAAAGTACCACCGCTTTACTTGAGTACAAAATTTGTCCAAACTGGAACATATACATGAATACGCTGATAATAAAAATAATTATTAAGAAAAAGATATGTTACACTTACACTGCTATTTGCAAGATTCTCAACATGAAAAGGATTGATATTTTCGATATATAATTGACTTGACATTGGCATACTCTCAAGCCGAGAAAGTCCAAGATATAAGGAAAAGAAGAAGAAGAGCTTGCCTTGCCATCAAATGAAATTTTTTGCCAGATCCATTGAGTTAGGTATTATTACTACTTATTACATTATAACTCGATGGCCAGATCTAAAATTAAGATTATATTCTGTAAAATATAGCTTGATCTCTGTGTCAGTTATATTAACGTAAATAAATTTGACTTTTATTTCAAAGGCATAAAGTTGTTATTAACAGTTTGCACCTCTGTGTTCTCACTCTCTGCATTTCAACCACAAAAGCTTTTTAATTTAATGCCGTATTCTTGTTTACGTTTGTAGAACTGTCACAGAGATCAAGCTACATTTTACCACAGATTACTAAATAGTTACTACGTAAATTTTACAAAGTATAGGTAGGTACATAATATTTAAAGTTCAATTTTATAACTCAATAAATTAATAAATTATACACACATGATTAAGCATTATTAGTTGAACAAAAAATACTTCGTAGGTTACATCTTAGATGACTTCGCAAATAACTAATTATAAAAACTATTCAGATATTTATATCCTAGTATGTGGACCCGCGACCTCATAAAGGTTGCGGGAATAGAACGAGCAGTATGAAGATTATCAAGATGTAGAAAAGCCTTTGTCTAACAGAATAATAGAACTACCTACTAGAATTACTAGATGAAGCTGGCGGTTTCGCCAGCGCATCGTGAATTATAGTACCCGTTCCCGCTTCCTATGGAAACATATTTCCGGGATAAAAAGCCTTAATGTTATTCCAGATTTCAGATTTAATAAGAAGTTTGTAGGTTTGTTACTGAATCACGCTCTAATAGATTGGATGTTTGTTCCTGTATTTCAGTAACAAACATAATCACAAACTTACCTATATGTATATTTCAGGGTTAGAAAGTATTCTACTCTTGGAATATGTTCCTTTCTTTTAAACGTGAGGAAAATCCTACATGGTTTCTATACCCGACTCCTACCGGCCTAAAATCACACGTTTCCTCCTTAACAGCAGCCTACGGTTGGGAGCCCTGGGTAGGTAAGCCCTCGGAAGGATACTCTAGGACTCAATACCCAAGGACTGAATATGTTCCCTTCGGACGCAGTAATGGGAACGGGATTCCACGAAAGCGGAGTGCGGGTATTCTAGTTCTTTGGATTTAGTGAACTATCATCCTCCTAAAATGAAATTGGGTGAGGCCTACGTCCTGTAGTAAACTGTGATAATGACTGTTTAATTGATTAATTGATCATTGTAGGGCATTGATGACTCAGCTTCCGGGCTGTGATTTTTTGATGCTACTAAAGTGGCAGGCAAGCTTACGGCCCACATTATGGAATGTGGTCACCGTAGCCATGGACTTTGCAATACCTACTAGAGGCGCCATCCTCGCGCTGCCGACCCTGCGAAAACCTTCTAAGAGATAAAAAACACAGCTACCATTTTGGATTGCGGAAAACGATAAGTACTTCACACGTTGAAGAGACCTCGACCTCAATGACCTTATAAGGGAATAAGGCTAAAGGACAGTGATGAAAACTTGTAAAATGACGTTTTGTAGATGCCAAGAGCGTTTAAGATAAGAATCTAAATGTCAGATTCCAGAGAAAAATTGCGTGATGTAAGTAAGTAGCTAAATTTAGAGCAAAGGCAGCAGAAGTGCAACCGCATGACATCAGTTACCTATTTTCATTAACGTGTGGAAAATCCTACATGGATGCTATGCTGGCTCCCTGGGCGAGGCCGCAGTGGTGGCCGTAGGTCTGTTGGGAGTCCTGGGACATTCTTCAGAGTGCTTACCCGGGGCTTCCGACCATAGGCTGCTGAGCATAGGATTTTCCCTCACGTTAAAAAAAAACAAAGGGATGCTATGAACCACACGTTCCCTACATAATGCCCACGGTTGGAAGCCCCGGGTAAGCCCTCGGAAGGATGACCCCAAGACTCCCTGACATCAGCTACCTAGTAAGTATTTTAATAAGGGTATTCTCGACCTTACTACACCAATGTGACAAAAGTGAACCACCCACAGCGCCGCTGTCTCAATTATCTGATTTGCAATGATCTGTGCCTAATCTTCTGAAATCATACGCAATGTAATTACAAAGACTTCTATATAAACTGAGGTAGACACGCCGTACTCTAACAAACGAGATTTCAAATGCAATTCTCAAATACACACATTACTAAGACTACACTCACTTATAAATATTTTTTACGTAATTGTCACCACACACAATAGCAATATACGAATAGAAAAAGAGTAAAAGAGAAGGCGTACCTATGGACTCCGATTGCAAGTCGAGCACCTACTCTCGAAGTTTTGACTCACAACAGTGCGAGCAACGCTGCTAATTGACGCAGTTTATAGGTTTCAAAAATTGGTGCGTAGGGCATGTCTACCTCAGTTTATATACTGCTCGTTCGCTCTAACTTTGCCGCTCGGCTCCATACTAAAGTCGAATTTTTAATTAGAGGAAGGAAATTGACAGCAACTAATGTTACTTCTTCTTACAATGTTGCATATTTTCTATGACAAAGTGACATTAGCCACTGTCAATTTACTTCGTGTAATTAACAATTCGGGTAAACGCCTCTACGCCAGCGGCAAAGTTAGAGCGAACGGGTAGTAGAAGTCTTTGTGTAATTATTGTTTCTGAAGAATACAATACAATACAAAAATGCAATGGATAACTGGAGTAAGAACCTTTAAACTTCAAAGATGGCTTTTTTAGCCAATGGCCTACTGTGTGTGACAGTTACGTACGTTTACGATCATTTCCGTGCTTCGGAGTGCACGTTAAGCTTTTGATCCCTTTTGATTAGCTGTCGTTGGACTAGTTGAATGCCATGAATGAAAAACATTAAAGGCGTGTCGTCACAACCTGCGCCTGTCCATTTCAACACGGCAATAGGCTCACTGCCTATTGCTATAAAAACTAATGCAAAAATATAGGCGTATAATATGCCTCTGTCTACCCCTTCAGGAATAAAAGCCTGACTACAATATGTATGTATGTACCTACCTATCTCTACTCAGATAGGTTGGTACAGGGTTGTATTTCAAGTGTTACTTCTCTTCACGATGGATTGTTTTGTAAAAGGGTTTCCACCAATCCTGGGGTCATCCTTCCGAGGGCTTACCCGTGGCTCCCACCGTATGCAATAGGTAACGGTGATTTTTAGTCGGCAAGAGTCCGGCATAGCATCCATGTAGGATATTCCACCCGTTAAAACAAGGCTTTCCATCAACGTAGGTAGTAAATAACTAACTAAGTACCTACCCATTAGATAGGTATTTAATCTCTGCCACAATGTAGTTTTTGAGTTTATTCATTATAAACTTACACACAAAAACTCTTTATAATATTACTAGCTGTGCCCCCCGGCTTCGCCCGGAATATATTTCGATAAACTTAGGTATATGACTTACTAGCTGAACCGCGCAACTTCGTTTGCGTCACATAAAAGAGAGTAAGTATACCTATCACCCGTCCCGTCGCATTTTTGAATTCATTTGTTACAAAAAATGTGATAAATGAAGAACTGCTCGACCGATTTTGTGCAAACTTCACATAAACCATCTACTAAATAGTCCAAACAACGCCTAAAAATTTGGTTTGGAAAGGTGAACCCGTTCTTGAGTTATAAAATTACAACGAAAAGTGGCATTGATTTTTATATATATAAATTTATCCCATTAGGGCTGGCATGGCAGGTAGGTATACGAAATTTTAAGTTTGAAAATGAAGAAGTTCCGTAATTTCATGCTGCTAACTTTATTAATGGCTAAGTGTCTTACAACCACAGATATCAGAAAAATACAACCTTTTATACCTTAATTTGTCACCTGAATGGTGGAATTTCAAAAAATCCTTTTTTTTCGGTAGCCGAGATAGTTTATGGGTAGCTTACCCTAAAAGAATCAAGTTTCTAAGTTTAAGGGTTTGGGCTGGGCGCTGATAGATGAATAGATTACCCAGTAATTGTACTCTACTACTCTATCCCATCACCACACAGTCAAGACAAACGGAACTTCCTAAATTGATTTAGAAATAATTAACTAAAGGGCCATAAAAGGTTCTCGCAGTGTCGGCAACTCGGCGGCGCGAGTGTCTTTCTTTATGTCTCTGGTGTTGCAAACGTTCATAAAAAAATAGGAAAATTAAATTATTTATTAGGTAAGTAGGTACATAATTTAAGTACCTATATTTTATTCAATATAATCACTTAATCAGTACTTACCTATAATTTATAGTGACACTTTAACTGCAATGAAAATTATTTTATATCTACAAATAAATGAGAGGGGGTCAGGGGCGGGTTATTTGACTAAAAGGTGCCAATGTTTATTTTACAATATTTTATATACTTACCTAATTGAAATTACGTCCGTTTCCTTGCTAGAATTTTACCTATTACGAGCATAGCAAATTAGCAAGGACTCTTCACACCGCACCGGTGTATATGTATATACATATGTCACAGTCACAGCGGTCACCTAGCGAGATGGTAATGTGTTGAAAGACAATACAATTAAAACGTATTATTAGAAACTAGCTGACTCTCGCAACTTCGTTTACGCTTACGCCACATAAGGTGTATGAAAGAAAAGGTATTTCTTCATCAGACTCATCAAGCAGCGTGTGAAACTGCCCTGTTTGCTTAAATTCTGAATTGTTTTAAAATAGCCTTAATCATTAAGCTCTTTTATGATTATGATTAAGCCAACACGCCAGTTTAGATTTACCCATTTTTAGATTCATAATATGTCTATGTATGATTCTTTAAAGTGACATAACTTTTTTATTTATAAACCGACTAGCTGACCCGCGCAACTTCGTTTGCGCCACATAAGAGAGAGTATTACCTGTTTCCGTCGCATTTACTCCCGTCGCGTTGCGTTTACTCCCGTAGCGTCTCGTCGTTAATATTCAATACTACGTGAGAAAGAGAGAGAGAGAGAGAGAGAGAGAGAGAGAGAGAGAGAGAAAGGTTTCTCGTCGTGTGTATTCCCGTCGCATTATTTTTAAGAACAATTTCGTTTATGAAAGAGGTAGGTATCCCGTGGCATTTTTGTAGAAAAAAATTGATTGCCATTGAAATGGTTATTGTGCACCAACACATGCTGTCGCGCAATTTTTTTAGAACTTTTTTAAGAGAAACAATTTTGTAGTAGGGGAGAGTTGGATAATACCGCGCGGTCGATAATACCGCGCCTCAGTGCAACTAAATATCTACCTACAGAAAGTTATAGCTATTTCCATTGCGTGATTGCCCTTGCGACAGAGAAACCCCTTCCCGAGTTCCCGCACGACAGTGGCCCACGATCAGTGAAACGATCGGTACATGGGCAGATAGCTTTCGCGCGTATTTCTTATAATTTCTTGGTGACAGGCGAATCTAGGTATGTACTTCATTCTGTTGGCTAAATTTTGTTTTAGTTATGTATTTTGTAGCGTTATTTGCTGTTACTTAAAGTGGATATAAGTTTTATGGTGAACGTTTTGTTTGTAAAATTCTGTTGTGGCGGTAAAACAAAATGGCGTAGGCTGACAATGCCGCGCATAGGGCGCGGTATTATCAAACGTATACTTTCTTCTTTCACAGATATCTGAAAGTGCACCAAAAAGAAAAAAGGGGTCTTGGGACCCACTTTAAATGAAAGCTGTAAATAGTGGGAGGAAAATAAAGGAAGTAGCGAGATCTTTTATACTTCCAGAATCTTCAATAAGAGATAGATTAAAAAAAGGAGAGTACCTACTATGACCCTCGTCTTAGCCGAAAGGCAACATTTTCAAAAGCAGATGATAAGGAGTGAGACTTCTGTTAAGATAAATATAAGCACTTTACCTCGCAATGCACAATGGCTGTGATTTATGTGCAAATAAATGTTGATTGACCTATTTATGGCCTATTATTTTTAACGCACGGTATTATCAAACCATTTAGATAATACCGCGCTTTCACAAATTTTGATTTTCTTCTTTTATTTTCATGTAGGTGTTGTAAAAAGTAAAAATTGTTTTTAAATTTGATAGCTATGGAACCTGCATTAATAAATATCTAGCTGAAGTCGATCTGATCTTCGCTAGTAAAAAAATATGCCTATATTCTCTTAAGGGCGCGGCATTATCCAACCCTCCCCTACATATTTTTTACATAACTATAAATATTTGGAATAACCTTTGAAACATTTACTATTACTGTTCCGCTCCTATTCGTTGTAGCGTGATACTATATAGCCTATGACACTCCACAATAACGTAGCTTTCTATTGGTGAAAGAATTTTTAAAATCGGTTCAGTAGATTCCGAGATTACCCCTTACAATTTAACAAATATACAAACTTTACTTTTTTATAATATTAGTATAGATATAGATAGATTGACATGAAATAAACACTAAATGTTAATAATTGGAGCAAACCTCAACACAATAAAGAAAACCGCATTGCAATCGGTTAAGCGGTTACTGAGATTAGCGTGCACAAACGTACAGACAAACAGATATACAGACATACAGACAAACAGACAAAAATACTGAAACTCATTGTTTTGGGTTCTATTGCGTCCATAAAGCCCCCGTATAATATTTTTTCTTATTGATCTTCCATGTGCAGACAGCTGTTACGATTTTATTATATGTATTGATTTTAATTGATATTGATTGATGACATTGATTGATTGATTGATGATATTGATTGATGATAGCGAAAAGAAAAATTTCAAAAAGTAATACCTACTTACTGCTCGTTCGCTCTAACTTTGCCGCTCGGCTCCATACTAAAGTCGATTTTTTAATTAGACGAAGTAAATTGACAGCAACTAATGTCACTTCTTCATACAATGTTGCGTATTTTCTATGACGAAGTGACATTAGCTACTGTCAATTTACTTCGTCTAATTAACAATTCGGGTATACGCCTCTACGCCAGCGGCAAAGTTAGAGCGAACGGGTAGTACAAAGGCTGGCGTTTGGAGGCTGCCACCGCGGCCCGCTTGCTTTACTCCTCTAACCTAACTTTGGCGATTCCAGAATTTGTACTTACATAAGGTAGACACAGTCCGTTCCTGATCCATTTCAGGGGCTTTATCCAAAAGGTTCATTACCCATTACGACCGGGGGTTATAAACAACTGAAGAAATGTGGGAATCTTCTTTAGGAGAAACTAATATGAACGACTTACTATAGGGCATGTATGCATGCATATTTATTAGGTAGGTATGTAATTTGTGCATCTTCTACCCTACTAAGTTAAAAAAATAGATTTTAGCTAGTTAGGTAAGTATATTAGAACTGGCAGAAGTATCAAAAAATCTTGGTAAAATGGTAAAGCACTTTTTAGGTTCATTGTACTTGTACAGTCAAAATCATAAATCCTATTATTTGTGTCTGTGTGAATTTCTGTTCCCGTATCCGCATCTCAATCATTCCATGGGAATTTATTTCAGGGATGAAAGTAGTCTGTGTTATTCAAAACTGTAACTAATTTCAGTCCGATCCTTTCAGCCGTTAGGTACTTTGCAAAAAATGCAATCAAATCACGTGTCGGTTTTTTCAATTAATTTGCTTACCGAACAAATACCTATTAAGAATAAGAGCAGTATGTACTACCTGCGTTTAGTGCATGAATTTATACATAGAACATACACCTACTTTAACAAAATAATCAGTTTATTAATTGCTTAATCCCCGACCTTGCCAGGTGCACTGCATTTGTGTACTCTGTTTAAAACGCGATCGCATAACAACACATCTATTTACACTTTCTAACATTGCGGTAACGAGGACATCGAACCGCGTACGCAATGTACGGATTTCGTAGAAATTCATCAATAAACTATCTCACATTTTTGAAAAATCTATTGACATTCGATGTCGCTTTTTGACAGCGACCGCACAATCTCGATACTGCTGCAACTGCACATTCCATTGCTGCCCCAAAACTGTACTTTGTTATAAAGTTTATAGCAAAACCAGCATTTTATATCAACAGCAACGGTGCGTAAATTTCGAAATAACGTGGTAGAAGCAGCAGCTATCTCATCATCATTGATAATGGTCGGTTTGGCAACGTCGCGTCGCTCACCTGGCACTACCTGCGCACTGTCAACAGGGGGGCAAGCGAGGCGAACGCAAACGCCAGTCGATCCGACGATCCGACAGACACGCTCGTTTTGAGTGTCTGTCTTTGCCGTTCTAGATCCAAAATATTCCATAAATATTACTTTTATACGAATAAAGTATCGCGATCGGACATAAACAGTGTGGTCGTAAACCAATCAAGTGAAAACTTTGCAGTTTTGTGGACAAACAACATATTCAAATTAGGAACGTTCAACGACACCGTTCGAAAAGCTTGTTCGTTCTTTTTATTGAGTAGGTAGCGACTGGACTCTTGATTTCGGGTGGCTATGTGCTGTGAGTTAATTCTAGATTTTCACCTACAGCGGAAACAGCTTACGTAGACGGCTAGCGGTAAAACGCCGTCCGCGCCGCACGCTAGGTAGTTCTTGTTTCATGTTGAGTAACCGTCAGGTTTCTAAAAAGTGCTTTCGAGACGAACATACACAAACGCGTACGTAAATTTTCATCGCCCACTCGTAGGACGGCGAGGTTTTGATCCCGTTAGAAAGTTGTAAAAAACTTGGACAGTGGTGGTATCAAATGAACGTGGAGTGTTGATGAATAGTTGGTTGTATCGGGGGATTGTGTTGTGAAGTTGTTATTAGTGCATGGCGCGATGATCAGCGGTGGTTGGGTGTGCGCTCTGCACGTGCGCACCGCAGGACTCGGCGGTGCCGCGCTCGGTTCCGACGAGGAAGAGATCGTCTATCTTGCCTATGTCGTCATAGATGTCCTTACGAATCAGGTAAGCAAAATACACCTATGTACAAGCTAAAATAGATAAAAGTCTTTCATATGCGCGCCATAAGAGAATGAATAGGTACTCCATTGAATGTTTGCTGAGTACAGTTACCGACGGCAGTAGGAAGACGTCGGGCGTGTAACCAGCCGCCACGTAAGGGACCGGTTGTGTTGTTGTATAGTTTGTTTCTTTGTGTGAATAGAGTGGGGATCAATAAAAGATAACATTATCTGCATTTTTGACAATGGCCCTAATCATTTGTGAACTACCCCCGCATTGTTTATTAACAGAACCATAGTAGAATTATATAACAGAACGGTACCGTACACTTCTGTAGAAAAATGTTTTATTCCGTCTGAGAAGCAGGTTTCAAGTAATCGTCGTGTGTGGCTTAAAATACACTATTGTCCAACTTTACGGTCCTAAAACCGAAAAAATCCCGGCCAATTCCAATTCGGACTCGCGAACAGAGGATACCTACCGTACCAAAAAGCGGCCTAAAAAATAACGTTTGTTGTATGGGACCCCCTGGAATTTTTTTTCTGGTTTTGGTACCTATTTATTGTTATAGCGGCAACAGAAATACCTGCAGAAAATTTGCATGTATTTTATTTACATTTTACAGCATTTTATGTATGAATCGTGATAGCTCACGGTACCTGAGATATAGCCTCGCAACTACGGTTACCATTTCTGAAGAAATGTATGCCTGATTTACATATTAAAAATGCCTGATTTTCTTTAAAAATGTCGCATAATAAAAAATGCCGGCCGGGCGCCTGATCTAGTGCTAAAATGCCTGGCAAATCAGGCGAAAGCCTGGCATATGGTAACCCTACTCGCAACAGACAGACAGGCAGACGGACTGACACACAGTCAGTCAGACAGACAGTGAAGTCTCATAATAGGGTTTCGTTTTACCCTTTGGGTACAGAACCCTAAACAGTAATAATTAAACCGCCTAGGTACAAAACATTCCTGCAAGACACCAGGCCCATGGAATAGCGAGGCTCTAACAAAGGCCCACGTTCTATCCTTGGCGTCGCCAGAATCCATCTGTCAGTCTCTTGCAGTCTAGCGTAAAGACACGGAGTCAGTTGAATTATCTTCCCAGTATGTATTTAGTCACGTCAAATGCGCTGAAATTGGTTACACTGAGTTTGAACTTATAGTGGACACGTCCTCGTCTTAAGACTGGTCTGGAACTCGGGAGTCAATTCATATGCTTCAATTTTTTGTTAGTTGGTAGGATATGGACATATCCTTAGTTATTTTATTTCCTTGCTGCGCAAATCTATAAAGAAAAGAGACTGAGGTTAAATAGAAGGAGTAACA
Source organism: Miltochrista miniata (assembly GCA_933228765.1). Taxonomy (NCBI): domain Eukaryota; kingdom Metazoa; phylum Arthropoda; class Insecta; order Lepidoptera; family Erebidae; genus Miltochrista; species Miltochrista miniata. The sequence goes on from OW121769.1 coordinate 15,726,858, forward strand.
GGCTGGGGATGGACGCGTAGTTTAGAATAGATAGGTACCTAACTACCTACCTACCTAAATTGGATTCGCGTCGCTTTGACCTTTGACTCTCAAATTTCTCTTTTTAATCTAGTAAAGTGGCAGACAAGCATACGGCCCACCAGAAGGACTGGTGGTCAGCTTAGCTTATGGGCGTTTGCAAAAACAAAAGCGCCACACTCGCGCTGCCGACCCTGTAAAACCCTTCTAAGTTCTAAGACTCCTTTTGAAGAACCCTATACTGTAGGCGTTTGGGAAAACCGAGGCAGGGAGATCGTTCCACAACCTAAGCGTGCGCGGTAGAAAGCCCCTATCGGATCTAAACCACTCGAACGCTCCCGACGTAGAGTGTGAGGATGAACACCCTGCCTGTGGCGAGCGGTGCGATGATAGAAAGTGTTATTGTAGTTAGCTTGTTCTCAGTTTATTAGGGAATTTTACCACCTGGTTAATGATTTAACTTACGTAAGAAGCAATCGCCATCTCAGAAGCGATTCTCACTTAGCTTTTTTGACCAGGTCCTTCAAATCGGAGTTGCCGTGGGTTCTTTGCGAAGCACGCACTTACGCTCTGTGTAAAATACTTACTGGCCAATTGTGGAGGTGAAGACGATCAGCTATGCCGTTGGAACCAGTTAGGTCGTTTAAAAAAATTACCGAAGTAGAAAATCTTACTTTTTACTAATAGGTATTATAAATGCGAAAGTTTGTGAGTGTGGATGTGTGGATTGGGAGTTCTGGGACATCCTTCCGAGGGCTTACCCGGGACTCCCAACCATAGGCTGTTGGGCGTTACGTGAGGTTTTTAGTCGGTAGGAGTCTGGCATAGCATTCATGATGGATTTTCCCTCACGTTAAAAAAAAGTGTGGATGTGTGAATGTTTTTTACTCTTTCACGCTCTAACGGCTTAACGGATCTGGCTGAAATTTGGTACAGGGATAGTTTGTAGTCACACATAGGCTTATCCCGGGAATAAGTTCCCATGGGAAGCAGGAACAGGAATAAACTTTTACGAGGGCAATCTGCCGGCGTCAGCTAGTACCTCCATAATATTGAGCCTTAGATATCCCTGCACCGGTATATAACCCATCGATGTTCAGTCAGATGAAGTATTCAAACATAAACACATACCATTATTCTTATATCCCTCTGGGGGAGGCAGAGTTACTTTTCACGCCCACACTTTGTAGGCCCCTCCTACCCACGTGATAGTGGGCAAGCCTATTGCCGTTACTAGGAACAGGAGACCACACATATCGAAGAACCGTCATTTTCTTTTTTTCAGTTAGATACCTGCCTACTTAAACTTGATAAAATGAACTAAGTACTTAAATGAACTAAATTGAATGCTATTAAAATTACTTTATCTGACCAATGACCAAAGATAACACATACCTACAATACATCATGAGGCATGGAAATGATTTGACAGAAAGAAAGAAAGAAAGAAAATTTTATTCAGCCCTTGAGATACACATACCTACTTAACTTACATCTATACAAATAAATACAATTGGAATGTCTGTTTGTAATATTAAAATAACCGCTTTCTTCTACATGCATATGAATGTATATTACGGTACACATACCAAAATATATATTTTTAAAATGTTTGTCTGTCTATCTGTTTGTTCCGGCTAATCTTTGGAACGGCTGGACCGATTTGGGCGGGACTTTCATTGGCAGCTAGCTTACGTAATAAGGAGTAACTTAGGCCACTTTTATGCCGGGAATAAGTTCCCACGGGAAGCGGGAATGGGAACAAATTTTACGCGGGCGAAGCTGCGGTCATCAGCTAGTAATAAAATAATAGCAAACTAGGTAGTTATAACACTGCATAGGTACCTATATCTGCAAGCATGCCGAATGGGGTCTGGTTCAGTAAGTGCTAGACCAGTGCCTAGCGCTGATTTTCAACCAAGCCCCTTGCGACACACGCATGCCAATCAGCCTACAGGGCCTAAAAAGGCAACATTGTATGTTTCATAATATGAAACACAAAATTCGTATAATTTAAAATACGGAACATACAAAGCATACCAATCATTTTACGTTTCATAATATGAAACATACAATGTTGCCTTTTTAGGCCCGTCGTCATTACCTTCATTTACTTAATAGATACGAAATTAGATTGACGTTCTTAGAAAACTATAATTTAGAATTAGGTTCGTTTAGAAATATGGAAAAATGTAAATAGGTAGTCACATTAGTGGTAATATGTCGTAAACCTATTTAAATGTAATACATAATTAAGTTCTCAATTAAGTGTCCATCTTTTGCCTGTAATTGCCTTTCTACGATAAGGCAGCCACTTCTAAAATCTAAATAAATAAATATTCTCGAACACTTCACACAACGCTATCTGATCCCAAAGTAAGCTAGGAATAACCTGCTTGTCTTATGGGTATCAGACCACGGATATTAATACTAATATACTTTTAAATACATACATATTATACATAGAAACACCCAGACTCTTGGGACAAACATTTATGGGTCACACAAATATTTGTCTCCGGTGGGAATCGAACCCATGACCTCCAGCGCCGCAGGCGGTATCACTACCGACTGCGCCACAGAGGCAGTCAGAAAAATTAGTAGGTCATCTTATCAAGTACCTACATGACATTCAAAATGCATTTATAGTGTTATACTAGGTATAAAGAATAACTAACTAGTCTAGCCCTGGCGTGTCCTGGCAGCTTCGATCAACTATTGTCGAATTTCAAAGCTAAAAGATTTTCTTCAAAAACATATAAACAGGTACAACTATTTTCTGACAATGTAAACTTGCCCCAACCTGGACGGGGATTTAAACCCGCAACAATAAACGTTCAGAGTGAATGCTCCCATCTGAGCTCTCTGGCCCGTGACGGATACGTTCAATGAAATTGTCTATGTACACATTACTCGGAAATGTAAAATGTACCTGCCAGCATACTTATCAGGATTAATATTTGTGTAGAAAAAGATTTTAAATAAACCATTATCTATAATAATATTATAAAGAGATAACATTTGTATGTTTTGTAATCAATAAACTAGGAAACTACTGAACCGATTTTAAAAATTCTTTCTCAACAATATAGTCCAAGTTATCCTGAATGTATCTTATATCATGACTAGCTGTTCCCCGCGGCTTCGACCGCGTAGGAGTCGTTATCGCGTAAAATCATAACCCTCCTTTTGCGCAGGCGGTTAAAAAGTTACCCTATGTCCTTCCCAGGGCCTCGAACTATCCCCATACTATACTGTTACAAACATATGGCTATGCAGGTGGACCACGGGTAAAAAAAAATTCCCGTGGTTCACCTGGGTGGACTACGAGGTGGACCACGGGAAATAAAGGAAAATATCATTTCAATCGCTCCAGCCGTTTAGGCGTGAAAGCGTAACAGACAGACAGACAGAGTTACTTTCGCATGTATAATTTTAGTAGGGATGTTACTACCCAAGGGAGAGGAGCAGTAATTATAGATGTCAGAAGTCTATCAGAGGGGCTACGCATAGGCAACATGCGTTTCATTCATAATCTGATTCACACATGAAATGATTTACACTTAAAGACCGTAAAATGGTAACATATTATCTACCTAAATGAATCGTTTGCAATCCATTTCATAACCCAATCATAATTGATATTGATGTTGCTACTCTGAAAAAAATAACGGGAGAGCATCGGAATGAAATATGTAGTAAGAAAAGCAGTGAAATGAAACATTTTATGATCAGATTATGAAACATACAATGTTGCCTTTTTTCCAGACAATAATGTAAATACGTTGTATGGGTTTAATCCTATAAGAACGTATACCAAGCGTAATAGTAGATTGTTAACCGAGGGTGGAAAGAATCAATTCCCGAGGTATTTAGACGCCCGAGCGCAGCGAGGGCGGCTATAGTCCGAGTCGGAATTGATTCTTTTACCCGAGTTAAACACTCTACTTTTCATTTCAAATACGAGGAAAATAAAACTTATAATAAGATTCAAACCTTACCATAAAACATTATTACCAATTGTTTTGAATTCTGTTACAGATAAAATAATAACAACTACATTATGTCGACTTTTTAAATTTTAAATATGGAACTCCGGCTGGCCCCATACACGTACAATATTGACTCAATATTTATTTCCATCCGAATATAGTCTGTTCAAACCTCAATAATATGTTCAATTTATTGCTACATTGATCAATATTATTGTACGTGTATGGGGCCGGAAGAAATTTTCGCTAAGTTCACACTGGCTGTTTGGAAAGTCGCATGGCATTTTTTTTTTTTACACAAATCTCTTCACTATCACAGCTGACCTGTCAGCAGTTCTATTTTTAAAGTTCATTCCGGCCCTTGGGTGGGAAGTAATTTGTATGAGTTTTTCCCTCCCTAGGGAGGGAAACAGCATTTTCCACCCAATAGTCAGATCAAGAAAACACTATTTTCCGAGTATGAGAAATGAAAAAGTATTTTTTAAAAGTTATTCCAGACTAAAATCTATCCCTGTGCCAAATTTCAGCCAGATCTGTTCGGCCGTTAGAGCGTGACCAAATAACAAAATACGAAACATCTTCACAAACTTCCTTAGGATACTGTAGCATAGTAATATACAGGGTGAATTTTTCAAAAGGGATTGGATGGCCAAATCCGAAACTATAAGGAATAGCGAAAAATGCTCAAAGGAGTCACGAGCCCGATTTTGATGAAACTTAAAACCTCATCATTAGATTTTTGAAAAACCCATGATCCTAGCTGGGAATCGAACTTGTTGATTTTGAAAAAAAAAACACACCCTTTATTATTACACCATACGATAGTGTTGCTATTAAGGATCATATTCTAGGAAGTAATGATATACGGCAAACTACAGGAAAGAGCTCATCTTTAACAAAATACATTTTATTTTTCTTACGTTAACTGATTAATTGTTCAAAATCTTTGCAATACATAGCTGGATTCGAAACCTCAAGGAATAATTAAGGAATATTATTGATTCCGTTGAGAATATTCTCTAAAAAATCATTCTGAGCATAATTTAAAACACGGAATAGTTACGATCTATTCTGGGATTTCGAACGAAACAAATTATGATACAAAATTTAGGTACATGAAATATGCATTCTATTAAAATTCCAATTGTTCCTAAAATTTGGCGTATATCATTACTTTGCAAATTTTGATCCTTAACAGCGACTCTATCGTATGGTGTAATAATAAAGGGTGTGTTTTTTTTTCAAAATCAACAAGTTCGATTCCCAGCTAGGATCATGGGTTTTTCAAAAATCTAATGATGAGGTTTTAAGTTTCATCAAAATCGGGCTCGTGACTCCTTTCAGCATTTTTCGCTATTCCTTATAGTTTCGGATTTGGCCATCCAATCCCTTTTCAAAAATTCACCCTGTATATTATCGAACGTTTATTTAAATGGCAAATGCTATTCAACTCTGATAACACTTAATTAAAATGATAAAAACTTTAATTAGGTACTATTACAGGTAATCTTACCTTCCTAGAACATTCCACTCAAGGCAAAAACCTTCTAGGTTGAATCTAGAATTTAGTTATGAAACAAATATGAGCGAATCAAAGAAATATTTTTACAGTCAGGAGGCGGAAATAAATACCTACTGCTCGTTCGCTAGTTTGCCGCTCGGCTCCATACTAAAGTCGAATTTTTAATTAGACGAAGTAAATTGACAGCAACTAATGTCACTTCTTCATACAATGTTGCGTATTTTCTATGTCGAAGTGACATTAGCTACTGTCAATTTACTTCGTCTACTTAACAATGCGGGTATACGCCTTTACGCCAACGGCAAAGTTAGAGCGAACGGGTAGTAACTATTTCTATAGTCCTTTTTTTTTAACGCGAGGGAAAATCCTCATGGATGTTATGCCGGACTCCTACCGACTATAAAACCTCACGTAACGCCCAACAGCCTGTGGTTGGGAGCCCCGGGTAAGCCCTCGGAAGGATGTCCCAGTTTATAGTCCTAGGAAACGGAAATCGATCTGTCGTATCGCAGTAGTTTCATTGTTTATTTTTTACTAGCAGTTGCCTGCGACTTCGTACGCTGCATTTTAAATGTGATTCTTTAGATTGATATAACTTTTTATTTATAAACTGATTGACATGAAACAAAAACTAAATGTTAAGGGGAGCAAACCGCAACGCAATAAAGTAACCCGCATTACAATCAGTTGAGCGGTTGCTGTGATAAGCGTGCACAAACGTACAGACAAACAGACAGTTACGATTTTATTATGTGTATTGATTGATGTTGATACTGTTACGGTGGCAGACAAGCTCACGACCCACTTGACGACGGTTGCTTACCGTAGCCAATAGACGTTGGCAAAATCAGAGGCGCTACCAACCCAGATCACAAATTAGAGATAGTACAGATGGACACCTACATCATACGTCATACGTGTAAAGACGTAAACCTACATCATACGTGTATCGTGTAAAGTCTTTACACGTATGCCTACATACTAAATTCGCTGAGGCTACGCACACATAGACAACTCATTTACAGACACGAGGTCCGGCGGTCGCAACCGAATGGTGCGCGAGTGTGTGTAGCAGAGGGTAGGTGTGAAAAAAACTACATACATGAGTTTTCCATCTGTACAATCTCTAATTGTGCCCAGATGCAGCTTGTGACTTTGTGACGACACTGACGACCCACTGCTCAAACTTTCAAGCCGTCCATAAGACCTTCAACTTGGTTTGACGAATCCCCCTAAGAATTGGGATAAGACCCAATCCCTTGGGAAAGGCCGGAAAAGGATTGTGCCAGGAGCCTTGGGGTTACCTACTCTTCCGAGGGCGGACTCTGGACTCACAGCCGTAGGTGTGTTTTTTTTCTTTTATATTCACGTCGCCACTAGGCTGATGGAAAGCCGTGGCGCATCTAGCGATTGGGGGCCACTTCTGACAGTGGTCCTCAAGTTGGCGGCCCTGTGTTGTGCCTCTTCACGCTCCTCTTGAAGAACCCGGGATTGTAAGATGAGGGAAATACGGGCAGGTCGTTCCAAGTTTTTATAGTTCGTCAGGGGAACGATCTTTTGAAAAGCTCGGTTCTGGCGAAGATTCTCTCCACTGTGTATGAGTGGCATCTCTGCCCAGCACGCGTTGTTCGGGATCGGAAAGGAGATGGTGGGATCAGGTTGAAGAGCTCTTCAGAACATTCGCCGTGATACATTCGGTAGAAGGCAGCCAAGGACGCTATGGTTCTTCGCTGCGCCAACGGTTCGAGGCCTCCCGTCACCTCAGGACAACTAATTATTCGGATAGCACGTCTCTGCATAGCGTCAAGCGCGTCTAGTAAGTACCTCGCGGAGTCATCCCAAAGGTGAGAACAGTACTCGACGCAGGGACGACACTGCGTCTTGTACCGTCTCAACTTATTTAGGACTACAAGTTTCCGCGAGGCCAGCCCAATACAACTCTCTATGTAGTTTTTGTGGTTGAGCTCACGCCGGACGTCTATAGCGAGGATCTTCAGGTTGTCCTTTAGTGGAACCGTAATGCTCTGAAGAGAGGGTAGGGATAGGTAGTGTGTGGTTTTAGTCGGTAAGAGCCCGGCATTGCCTAACTGAGATAATATAACAGGATTACATACAGCTATGCAACTCCCTGCCTCCTACTGACCATCCTCCCCGACCCCCGCCACAGCAGTCAAAAAGCTGGAGGGTGTTTTGAAGGGATAGTGCTACTTAAACTTAGTGGTCACTCACACATTCTAGTTCTGTACAAGCATAACGTGTTTATTAGTGTGGGTGAGAGAATTAAAAACGAATAATTTGTATGGAGTTTCCGCACTAGTTGCATCGCCGCAGGGCGGAAACTCCATAGAAAAATGTAAGAAACAAGAAGCCGTGAGACGGTCTCACCCGACTGCCCCTCTAACGTTTATTGTGAAAGTTCAATCCGATTGACGTCGTCATTTTTGTTTTATTTCAAGCTTTGAACAGATGATCCACGTGACCTAGTGACGTAATTTAATGCAACAGAGTCACAGACTACAGACAGACACTAGTCTCGCCATAAATAAGCCTCTCTGCAATCTATTTTACAGAGAGGGGCTAAAAGGCTTCTCAAGTTATTTCGATCGTGGTGTCATGTTGGATATTTTTTTTTTTTTTTTTTTTAATAGTTCTGGCTTGGTTACAAGACCTTTAAGCCATGTCTTTATTTATTATTATTTAAAGTTATATCTTCATTTTGCTTAAATAAGTCACAGTCCTCGTCCTCTAAGTCCAGTCAAAGTCAAGTACAGCCCTAAGTCAAAGTCAGTCTTCCTTCAGAAAAGCGGTGGATAAATTTCTGAAAGTTTCTTTGGATTTTTTTGTCAGAAACTGCAAAGTTGCGATTCACTGCGTTTTATCACTTCCCAACACTAGTGCACGTTGTCGAACGTTTATGTTTAAGAATCCACCATTAATACACACAAAGCACTCGAAAAAACACTAATTTTGCAAATTTATAAAACGATGCGATACGATTCCTTCCAAATCCCGCCAAAAAAGGGTCATGTTGGATATTGCCAGTTTGCAGTGTTGTCAATTTATATGACAGTGACGTAATTAAATTCACACCTCCAAAATAAAAAATATGTTTGAGTTGGCCTGGTCTCATATTTGATCAATTAATTTGAAAATAGGATCTAAGTAAAATATTTAGTAGACGCTCTCAACTTCTTTCCTTTAAAAATTCCTAACATAGTTATACCCAATTTTTTTTTATGCCGGGGCCACATTAAAGAAAACGTCAATGCCCATCATCGCGATAAATATTGCGCTAATTATGGCGTTAATTCTTAACGTCACCATTTGAGTAGTGTGGCCGCTTCAACGTAATAATTCTCGCGTGAATGCCCATTCTTGGCGTTAAAATTGACGTTAAGTGTGACCGAATTAAATTTTACAAAAATACCTTAGCTCCTTAAAAATATACTGAAATGTATCTATATATAATACTGGCACAGAGAAAATATACCGATAAAAATACCGATTATCAAAACGTATTTATTCTTTAATTTACTACCTTATTTTTATAAAAGAAGAACCTAGAATTTACATTTAACATTTTATTTGAAGGATTGAATTCAACGTCCTTCACCTGCAACACGCTTCGTAAAAAAAATTACCGAATGTAATTACAACAAACCCTACAAAGAAAAAAATCATTGCGATGAGGAATTGGGTTTTTATTTTTTCAGGTCCTTAGCGAGCTCCGGGGGAACCTCCCATCTTGCTCCCCAGATGAGAGCCGCCGAACCATAGTAGACCGAACGGTTCTCGACGGGAATAATCTTTGGAAATTCTTTGGCTTTTTCCCGACTTTCCGGATTCCCGGCTATAGGGAGGAGGAATACCACCAGGTTTAATGGGTAGGACGGCCCCGTTCCGGGACCGGGAGCCTCACACCCAGCTGTTTTACATGATAATTTTGCAATCCAATATGGCCGCCGCGCCGAAATCACAAAATTTCATGATGGGTATCGTTTAAGAGGGTTTTTGGTATGCTGAGTACGAATTTCGGGTTAATTTAGAGATCCAATATAACCGCCGCGCCGAAATCACAAAATTTCATGATGGGTATCGTTTAAGGGGTTTTTTGGTATGCTGAATACGAATTTCGGGTTAATTTAGAGATCCAATATGGCCGCCGCGCCGTTATCACTAAATTTCATGATGGGTATCGTTTAAGGGGTTTTTTGATATGCTGAGTACGAATTTCGGGTCAATTTAGAGATCCAATATGGCCACCGCGCCGTTATCACAAAATTTCACGATGGGTATCGTTTAAGGGGTTTTTTGGTAGGCTGAGTACGAATTTAAGGTCAATTTTGCAATCCAAGATGGCCGCCGCGCCACCGTTGTAAAATTTCATGTTGGATACCGTTTAAGGGGTTTTTTGATATGCTGAGTACGAATTTCGGGTTAACGTTTGCCATCGAAAATGGCCGCCATGCCACTGTTGTGAAATTTCATGTTGTATATAGTTTATGGGGTTTTTTGGTATGCTAAATTCGAATTTTAGGTAAATTTTGCTATCCAATATGGCTGCCTCGCCACCGTTGTAAAATTTCATGTAGCATATCGTATAAATGAAATTTTGATATGCTGAGTACGAATTTAGGGTTAATTTTGCAAAATTATCTTGAAATTCGTACTCAGCATACCAAAAACCCCTTAAACGATACCCATCATGAAATTTTGTGATTTCGGCTCGGCGGCCATATTGGATTGCAAAAATTATCATAAAATTCGTACTCAGCATACCGAAGAACCCCTTAAACGATACCCATCATGAAATTTTGTTATAATGGCGCGGCGGCCATATTGGATCTCTAAATTGACCCGAAATTCGTACTCAGCATATCAAAAAACCCCTTAAACGATACCCATCATGAAATTTTGTGATTTCGGCTCGGCGGCCATATTGGATTGCAAAAATTATCATAAAATTCGTACTCAGCATACCGAAGAACCCCTTAAACGATACCCATCATGAAATTTTGTTATAATGGCGCGGCGGCCATATTGGATCTCTAAATTGACCCGAAATTCGTACTCAGCATATCAAAAAACCCCTTAAACGATACCCATCATGAAATTTTGTGATAACGGCGCGGCGGCCATATTGGATCCCTTAATTAACCCGAAATTCGTATTCAGCATACTAAAAAACCCCTTGAACGATACCCATCATGAAATTTTGTGATTTCGGCGCGGCGGCCATATTGGATCTCTAAATTAACCCGAAATTCGTACTCAGCATACCAAAAACCCCCTTAAACGATACCCATCATGAAATTTTGTGATTTCGGCACGGCGGCCATATTGGATTGCAAAATTATCATAATAATAATATAATAAATAAGTATATAATAAGTAATAAGTTCCCATGAGACGCGGAGAAGAGAACAAAATTTCACGCAGGCGAAGCTGCGGGCATCAGCTAGTCTATAATAAATGTTACATTACACGCGAATGCTCGTGTCGGTCAGGGAGGTAGCATCGTAACGTAATGCTGGAGTCGAATCTATAAATGTTACATTACACGCGAACGCTCGTCGGTCAGGGAGGCAGGCCGTAACGTAATGCTCAAAGTCGAATCTAATTTGTTACATTACAGGCGAATGCTCCCGGTGAGGGAGCACCTTTACCCTAACCTTTTATTCAAAATATACCCAAAAATACTGACTTTTACCAATATACCCATTAATATACTGATATCGAAAAAAGTCAATAAAATATACCGAAAAGGTATTAAAATACTGAAAACGGTCACACTCTCACGGTGCGCACTGACACACGTAGTGTGGCCGCTTCAACGTAAACATTCTCGCGTTAATCTCTTTGATGTGCCGCCACTTGAGCTATCGCCTAACGTCAAACGGCAATGTGAATGCCGTTGTCGAATTATCGCGATAATTCGGTGGCTACACTAACGTTTAACGTTCATCAACGCCATTATTAATGGCATTTCCCCTTAGTGTGGCCCGAACATTAGATTCTTCCTCAGAGCTTATTTAAAGATAGGTTACTGGTAGGTAGTTTAGGACGGCCGTACTTGTGATATATGGTCTCTTTCTGTTCTATGCAGAACACATACTATAGAAAGAGATAGCTGTATTCTTATTCGTAGAAGTAGTGGTCATTTGACGACAACAGTTGTTTCTTTGTTTACAATATATCTAGAAAAAAAAGTGCCATCAATATGTAACTGTTTCATTGCACAAAGGCAATTTCCTACAGGCAGCCTTTTATGTTAAAGTGATTTTGGTCCGTTTGAGATTCAGAAACTGAAAAAAAACCAAAAAGTAGATGACTTTTAAAATTTTTAAATGTGGAAATCCATCATGGATGCTATGCCGGACTCTTACCGACTTAAACCACACGTGCCCTACACTGCATACATTCCGGAGCCCCCGGTAAGCCCCACAGAAATCACCTTTGATTTCAAGAAAAAGCCTGCAACGTAAAAGCTCACTCAATTGAAGTAAAAAAAAAGGTAATAAAACTCATGGTCGTGCTTTATACAGTCACATTAAATTGATTAGTTCTGGTGGTATAAAAGTAGATAGATTATATAGACAGGCATTAAACTAATGAGCGGTAAAGATTTCGGCCTTGATAGCAAATGCAGTGAGTGATAATTGGTCACCCGGTGAGAGACTTGTCGATGGAGTTTCTAGCTCTTTGGGCGCCGATTCTATTTTTTTACGATTTGAAAGCGTACTCTAAAGTTTACTGGTGAAATGTATTTTGTCTCATTATTTGCCGGTTTTTTTTTTCAATATTAGACTTGGTACATTTCACTAGTAAATTTCAAGCGGTGTATTCGAGAAACACCGCCCTGTCCTGCTATATATGTACCACTTTTATCCCGGGAATAAGTTCCCACGGAAAGCGGGAACGGGAACAAATTTCACTCGGGCGATATTTTGTAACTACCTATCTAGTTGATCCGCGCAACTTCGTTTTCGTCACAGCTCTGCTTTTCTGTACTTACTGTTAAATGTGTTTTAGGTATTATAGACATAAACCTTGAATCGCTCTATCTATTGCTGAAAACTGCATTAAAGGCTGTCTACTGTTTTTTGCCGCTAAGGTTGCGGCTAGAAACCACAGAACCTATTGCAGACGGAGTTTGTCGGGTACCCAAATTTGAGTAGTTTTTCGACGACGCGCGGCCTAAATGACCAAGGTGTAATGGCGCCATTCCACAAATACACACTGGGCACTGAAGCATAAAGTGCTTGTAGAGAATGTTGGAGCTTATGATGCCGCGTTATACAGTAATCTTGGAATATTTTAAGCATTTTTTAAAAGATTTGACTTGGTTGTTAGACCTTTACCATTTATCCTACATAGTGCCCCATCATTATTTAAAAAAAAATCGTCACGATAGTTCACTTCCTACATCATGAAAAAAACTTTTAAAAAGAATTGAGTTTGAAAAAAGAATTACATTGTGACAGTACTTTTTAGTCACGTTCGAAAACGAGTTGGTATTGCTTGTATAATCGTGAAAGTAGCAACATAGTTCAAAGTTTAAAGGTCTTTTATGAAACCTAGATGTTTTTAGAATTACCAAATGGCCTATGAAAGATAAATGACTATTATTTTATTGTAATACCCATGACACAGCAATTTAGGTTATTGTTAGTAATTCAGCGTTTGCTTGAACAGCAGAGACCTATCGTAATTATTTTTTAAACTTTATTCGTGTAGTTAGGTCACAAAGTAAGACTTAATAATACAATCGATTTCGAATTTTAAACAGTTCCGTTCCACCAATTTAAACTTTTGACGGTTATTTTCAAACTGATATTATATCAAAAGTAGGTACTTAGGTACATATTTAATTTGATTTTGCTTATTAGAATAAATTTTGATTAGTTTTCAGTTTAAATAGGTACTAGATACTTAATAATACATTTGGCGGCTGTTTTCATCTGCGTTGAGATCTATTAATTCTGTATGTTGAATGAACCGCATACAGAATTGATACTTACTTAAATTATGAGAACAGTTTAAATAGATGTCGACATCATCTTATTTTTAGTTAAATAATGATAATATTATTAAAATATGCGGATTTATTTCGTCATTTTACTTTGGATTTCTTTAAATGTATTCACAAGGATAATTTAGTAGAAAATAAATGCTGTCTCTATGGTTTTCCCACAGTCCCTTTTAGATCATGTTTATTTTATTGGTAGTATAGTGACTTATCAAACTCCCCACTAATCAAACTCATCAAACTAATCAAAACGTACACTAATCAAACTCCCCATCCCCTCCCCATGGGCTTGGGCACGGTAAATGTTTCCCGTCGCATTTATATTGTGTCAAATTGTCAAAACGTGGATTGGGTTTGGATTTTATCCCACTACTGTTTGGGATTCTATTGTTATCCCGCTTCCTGTGAGTTTGGTGTTAGTCGCCGTCTTGGCAAAGATAATATAATAGTAGGTACCTAGGTACTAGATGATGCTCGCGGCTTTGCCCGCATGAAATTTGGTACCCGTCCCCGCTTCCCGTGGGAATATTTTCCCGGGACAAAAAGTAGCCTATGTGTTATACCAAACTATAAGCTATCTCTGTACTAAATTTTAGCCCAATCCGTTCAGCCGTTAAAGCGTGATTGAGTAACAAACATCCAAACATCTAAACATCCAACATCTTCACAAACTTTCACATTTATATTATTATAGTAGGATTACATACAGATATTTTTTTTTTTTTATACTACTTAGGTGGCAGACAAGCTTACGGCCCACCGGAAGGTTGGTAACCGTAGCCTATAGACGTTTGCAACACCAGAGGTGCTACACACGCGCTGCCGACCCGGGCGCAGGTTGTGACGACCCACAGTTGAAATTTTTCAAGCCGCCCATAAGGCCTTCAACTTGGCTTAACGACTGTCATTTTACTGACAACCGGGACCAACGGCTAATCGTGCCTTCCGAAGCACGGAAACGCTCGTAAATAAATGTCACAAAGTGGTCCACGTGGTGGTCACCCATCCATATCCGGCCATAGTAAATGTTGCTTACTGCAGTGATCGTTTACAGAACACTGAGTCCGCGGGGCCACGAGCGCTTTCAAATATTACGACTAGGCCAGAAGTTAAAAAAAATACAGTTTGTTGGTAATTTTGAAGATAGGCAACTCCCCCCGCACCACAGCTACAGCTCTCATTATAGTTGGCGGGTGTCATGAGGGAACATTTGCTTAGCCCAGCTTAGCCATTTGCTCAGTCACACATTCAAGCTCTGTACGATGACAGAATTGAAAACGAATCATTTGTTTGGAGTTTCTCCGCCCTGTGGTCTTGGGTAGGTGATGCGGGTTTCTCCACACAGCCAGAAATAAACGCCAGCTTGAATGTGTGCGTGTGACCAATAATGCTAAGCAAATGTTCCCTCAACACGTCCGTCAAATATAATGACAGCTTTGGCGCGGCAGGGACTTGCCTTCTACAGATAGGCAACTCCCTGCCGCTGTAATACCACAGGGCGGCAACTCCAGCTTGAATGTGTGCGTGTGACCAATAATGCTAAGCAAATGTTCCCTCAACACGTCCTTCAACTATAATGACAGCTGTGGCGCGGCAGTGAGTTGCCATCTACAGATAGGCAACTCCCTGCCGCTGTAATACCACAGGGCGGAAACTCCAGCTTGAATGTGTGTGTGTGTGTGATCAATAAATGTAAGCAAATTGTACGTCAACACGACCGTCAACTCTACTGACAGCTGTGGCGCGACAGGGAGTTGCCGATCTGTATGTAATACTATTACATTATCTTTGGTAATACTATTATACACTCGAGAGCAATGAATCCGGGTCACTTAAAGAATCCTAAAAATCTCGGAAACTAAAAATGCTAGGTTAATGCAATAAATTGTATTTAATAGACAATGTAATACTCCTTAAATGAAGGTATTAAAACTTCTTAGTTATTGTAAAGTTATATCATAAAAAAATCAAATTTGAAAAAGGGCCACTTTCGAAGATGGAACTACGAAATTACAGCATTTGGTGTTGCTTTTGTTTGTAATCTGTCATTTATGTGGGTACATAAACCATGTTGATAGTGCTCTATATTCATTAATCAAGCTGAAATTATGTCGCTTACGCCTGAAGAATGCACCAGAATACTTACAATGCTGGAAACCGGCCGGAGTCAGCGCGATACAGCCAGGACTGTCGGTGTGTCGCTGTCAACAGTACAAAGAGTTCTCCGACGTTACGAAGAAACTGGTTCTAACCTACGCAGACCAGGAACGGGCAGAACCAGGTGTACCACAGCACGAGAAGACCGATACTTGGTGAACACCATGCTTCGAAATCGCTTTCTCACAGGAACTGAACTCACCAATCAGTTTCGACGCCTCGGAGGAAGTAACCCAAGTGCATGGACAGTAAGACGTCGGCTTGCTGAATCTAACTTAAAACCCCTTAGACCTGCAAACGGCCCTAAACTGGAGCGTGGGCATCGTATTTCGAGACTAAGGTATGCCCAGAGCCACGTAAATTGGAGTATTGAAGATTGGTCAAAAGTTATGTTCTCCGACGAATCAAAATTTATGCTCTACAAGCACGATGGAAGACACAGAGTGTATCGAAGACCAGGGGAAAGATTCAAGCAAGCATGCATCGAAGAAAAAGTAGCCTACGGTGGTGGGTCTGTACTTGTGTGGGCCGGAATTTCTTCTGAAAGTCGCACAGAGCTGGTGATCATAGAAAACGGCTCTTTAACTAGCGTAAGATATGTGGAAGAAATCCTCAATGATCACGTTGGTCCATTTATGGTCAATTTAGGTGAGGATGCTATATTTATGCATGACAATGCCCGACCTCATACAGGTAGGATTGTGAATGACTACCTTCAAGAGATGAACATTACTCGTATGGAGTGGCCAGCGCGCAGCCCGGATATCAACCCGATCGAGCATGCTTGGGACGAGCTAGGCAGATGCGTAAAACAACGAAACCCTCCCCCAATCACGCTTCGTGAGCTCAAAATTGCTCTCACAGAGGAATGGGAGAATATTCCCCAAAATCGTATAAGGAACTTGGTGTACAGCATGCCAAACCGCGTAAACGCAGTAATGGAAGCACGAGGAGGCAATACGAAGTATTAAAATTCAAGAAAATCGTAATAAAGTTCAAAAATTTCATGTTTCCTATTTTTGTTTTAAGGAGAGATCAGCAGTTTTTTCTTTATGTAATTTTGTGTTAATAAAATGTATGGTGACTCATATTTTTTTTACTTTCATTTAAGGAGTATTACATTGTCTATTAAATACAATTTATTGCATTAACCTATCATTTTTAGTTTCCGAGATTTTTAACATTCTTTAAGTGACCCGGATTCATTGCTCTCGAGTGTAGTTATATTATTACCTTTGCAGTAATCGAATCACACCAGTTGGTATTACAAATGATCTATTATACAAGTTGACGCTTACCAACTTGGGTTACATACAAATTAAGAGTTTTCTACACTTTTCATACAAATAGGTAATTTACAAAACGTCAATAAACTAATTAATAATAAATTTATACAAATTTAATGTCCACTGCCATGAAACTTTCGCTGTCAGCATACAGAATCATTCATTATGATTAAAACATTGAGGAGTTGTTTGTAAAAAAACGACAAATTAACGATGACTTGAATTTTAAATTGTTTTTGATACAGAGCTGGACGATTAATTGCCTAATTAATGTGTAACAATTTCATAATGTGCTCATTAACAATTTCCATCTTCAATTATTTATTAGATACTTACTGATAACTAGCGGACGTCACGCGGTTTCACCCGCGTAATTCCCGTTCCCGTGGGAATACGGGAATAAAATATAGCCTATGTTCACCGCAAAGAGTGTAGCTGACCCAACAGTGAAAGAATTTTTCAAATCGGTAAAGTAGTGGAGTCTATTCGATGCAAACAAACAAACAAACAATCAAATCTTGCCTCTTCATAATATTAGGTATACATAATATTAAAGTTATTTCATATTAAAGTTGTTGAAGATGTTAGGCAGGATGCTTGTTGCTCAATTACGTTCTAACGACTAAATAAATCTGGCTATAATTTGGCGCAGGTATAGATAATAGTCTGGTACTTATAACACATTAGCTCCCGTTCCCGTGGGAATACGGGAATAAAATATAGCCTATGTTCACCGGGGATAGTGTAGCTTCCCAACAGTAAAATAAATTTTCAAATCGGTCCCGTAGTTTCAAAGCCTATTCGATGCAAACAAACGAACAATCAAAATTCTTTCCTCTTTATAATATTAGTTAGACAGGCTTATTTTTATGCTTGAAATACGGTCCTATGAGATGTTGAAACGAAAACAGTCAAGGCGGGTGAAACCGCAGGCATCAGCTAGTTGTTAATATATTCTTTAATAGAAGTCGTTATCGCGTAAAATCATAACCCTCCTTTTGCGCAGTCGGTTAAAAAGTAGCCTATGTCCTTCCCAGGGCCTCCAACTATCCCTACACCAAATTTCATCTCATTCGCTCCAGACGTTTAGGCGTGAAAGCGTAAGTAACAGACAGACAAACAGACACACAGAGTTTCGTATTTATAATATTAAGTAGGGATTAGAAGATAAATTATTGATTGTCACAACACCCTTGACGTCAACTTTTCTTAGAAACGGCTTTTAAAACTAGATCCTATTTGCTCAACTCAAATGGTTATTAAAAACTATTTACGTCATAATCCAACCCCCAAGAAGTTGGCACCACACTTTTAAGTTACAAAAATTTTGACGGTTGTTCCAGGTTGTTCTAGGTTTGTTCTACTTTGTTCCAAAACGGCACAAGAATAAGAATGAAAATTTCCAAGAAATTGAAAAAAAGACCGATTTTTGAGTTAGCACCGCACTTTTGAGGTATCGCGATTTTCGCGGTTGTTCTGGGTTGTTCTAAGTTTGTTCTACATTGTTCCAAAGTATCGTTTTCAAAACAAGTTTATTTTCACAAATTTCGAGGAAAATAATTTTTGAGGTAGTACCGAGTTTTCGAGTTTTCACGATTGTAATGGTTCTTCTGAGATGTTCTAAGTTTACATTCTACATTGTTCCGAAATACTGTGGTTGAAAAATAAGGTGGTTCAGCAATTGGAAAGAAAAAAAAAATATTCAACCGACATCCCATGAAATCCATGATGATCCAATCTTGACATTGAATTTTATAGAAATGTTTTTTTTTAGTTGGTAGTGCATTGTGCCAGGATGCTACGACAACTCAGCACAACCTTAATTCACGCGATAAAAAAATTGCAGTCGCAAATAAGAAGGTGATAAACAATTTTTCCCGTACGAAATCTGCATAAATCGAATTTTAACATTGAAATTCATAAGAATAATTTATTTATGTGTCGTTTATTGTACAAGGATGCTAGAACAACTCAGCACAATCTTTATTTTCGCGATGAAAAATTGCAGTCGAAAATGAGAAGGTGATAAACAATGTTTTCAATTCGATAATCTGTGATAAACGAATTTTAACGTTGAAATTTAAAGAAATAATTTTTCTATCAGTAGTGCATTGTACTAGGATGCTGGCACAACTCAGCACAACCTTTATTTTCGCGATAAAAAATTGCAGTTGAAAATGGGAAGGTGATAAACAATTTTTCAATTCGATAATCTGTGATAATCGAATTTTAACGTTGAAATTTGAAGAAATAATTTTCTATCAGTAGTGCATTGTACTAGGATGCTGGCACAACTCAGCATAACCTTTATTTTTGCGATAAAAAATAGCAGTCGCAAATGAGAAGGCAACACACACTTTTTCCTCTACAAAAATTCCTCTGCAATTTTTTACCAAATGAAGGTTGTGCTGAGTTGTGCTAGCACCATAGTACAATGCACTACTAATAGAAAAATTATATCTATAAATTTCAACGTTAAAAGTCGATTATCACAGATTATCGAATTGAAAAATTGTTTATCACCTTCCCATTTTCTACTGCAATGTTTTATCGCGAAAATAAAGGTTGTGCTGAGTTGTGCCAGCATCCTAGTACAATGCACTACCAATAGAAAAGTTATTTCTGTAACTTTCAACGTAAAAATTCGTTTATCACAGATTATCGGATTGGAAAAATTGTTTATCACCTTCTCATTTTGGACTGGAATTTTTTATCGCGAAAATAAAGGTTGTGCTGAGTTGTGCCAGCATCCTAGTACAATGCACTACTGATAGAAAAATTATTTCTTTAAATTTCAACGTTAAAATTCGTTTATCACAGATTATCGAATTGAAAACATTGTTTATCACCTTCTCATTTTCGACTGCAATTTTTCATCGCGAAAATAAAGATTGTGCTGAGTTGTTCTAGCATCCTTGTACAATAAACGACACATAAATAAATTATTCTTATGAATTTCAATGTTAAAATTCGATTGATGCAGATTTCGTACGGGAAAAATTGTTTATCACCTTCTTATTTGCGACTGCAATTTTTTTATCGCGTGAATTAAGGTTGTGCTGAGTTGTCGTAGCATCCTGGCACAATGCACTACCAACTAAAAAAAACATTTCTATAAAATTCAATGTCAAGATTGGATCATCATGGATTTCGTGGGATGTCGGTCGAATTTTTTTTTCTTTCCAATTGCTGAACCACCTTATTTTTCAACCACAGTATTTCGGAACAATGTAGAATGTAAACTTAGAACATCTCAGAAGAACCATTACAATCGTGAAAACTCGAAAACTCGGTACTACCTCAAAAATTATTTTCCTCGAAATTTGTGAAAATAAACTTGTTTTGAAAACGATACTTTGGAACAATGTAGAACAAACTTAGAACAACCCAGAACAACCGCGAAAATCGCGATACTTCAAAAGTGCGGTGCTAACTCAAAAATCGTTTTTTTTTTTCAATTTCTTGGAAATTTTCATTCTTATTCTTGTGCCGTTTTGGAACAAAGTAGAACAAACCTAGAACAACCTGGAACAACCGTCAAAATTTTTGTAACTTAAAAGTGTGGTGCCAACTTCTTGGGGGTCATAATCCAGTTATTTCAAATATTTCAATGCGGAACAACATAAAATACTTCATTATATGGCGTGTGGAATTCTGTCCCCGTTCCTGCTTCTAATGGGAACTTTTTTCCGGAATAAAAGTAGCAAATTTTTTATGCCAGACTATATAATCTATCACTGTACCTAATTTCAGACAGATCCGCAGGCTGATTACGTATAAAACAGCGATCAGCGATAATCGCGCAATCATTGCGCAATCATCGCACGATTTATCGCTGGTCGCGGAAAAAATGGTATTACGTTAAATTCTATAGCGAATCGTTCGCTAATCGCTACGTTGCACTTATCACTACGAAACTAGCGCCATAAACAATGACGTGGCGATCACTGAAAACTGGGAACTGTCACATCTGTTGGGCATTTTATTAGTGTATGTGTGTACTGAGAGACCACTTTTATTTTTTCGGATTTTTGCAGTTTAACTAACAACAGTGCATAGTAAAAGTTGCGAAAATATTTGTAAAGCTTAGTGATCGGTTAGAAAGCGCGTCCGAACACGTGCTCGCAGCACTATTGTTAGTTAAACTGCAAAAATCCGCAAAAAATGAAAGTGGTCTCTCAGTACACACATACACTAATAAAATATCGAAATCGCTGCCTGGAGGTTGTCAAAAACGATACATAATACGAAATTATCGCCAGATCGCTGCCGCAGTATAGCACAAATGTACTTTTTAATTTACTGATTGTCCTACAGAGGCAGCAGCGTCGCTAGTTGGCTATGGCAAAACGATCGTTGATACGTAATACGAAACAGTCAACAAACAGCGATTATCGCGCAATTTCCGCGAGATTATCGCTGTCGCTTGCCTATTGTAACATACGTAATAAGCCTGCCGTTCAGTCGTTAGAGTGTGATTGAGTAACAAACATCCACACTCACAAACTTTAGCATTTATAGCTAGCTAGCTGTGACCCCGGCTTCTCTTGTGATATACTTCGTAGTCACCCTTTGGATCATACGCCGCTTACACTAACGTTGTGGAATTAACTCCATACTTACCTCATTTTTCCCAAATGTTTTCAGTATGGGGTTCTTCAAAAAGGGTTCTAGAAGGTTTTTTTGAAGTGCGAGTGTAGCAATTCTGGTGTTGTAAATCCATTGGCTGCGGTGATTGTGACCACTGTCGATGAAGTGGTTCGTATGCTTAGTGGTGAACTTGAAAATTCCTTTCACATCGTTATTCATGGCCACATCTATATTTTCTAAGGCAATAAACATTAACCATTACAATAAGTAGGTAAAAATATTAAAAATAAACCTTGATCGAGCGTACTTTCGTTCGTTCCATACATCATACGTAATTTTCACATACAAAGGGCGTGATTTAGCACTTAAATTGCTATTTTGCTTCGTAACGAGTGTATTAGAAATTTAAATTATACTTACCTTGTCAAACGAATCATTTGGGTCATTATTTTGGTAAAATGCCTTTTTAAATTCAAATTATTTACATCGCAAGCAAATTAATTGTCGTATTACATACATACCTACTTAGTTGCTGAAACCGCTTACTTCAGCAGTCAGAATTTTATTGTCATTGATATTGGCAAAGCGTCTATTTTTCGAAGTGAGGATGAGGCCGTAAGGCCGTGACCCATTCTGGGCGTGGACACTCTCTCGCTCGAGGCCATGGTGCGAGCCATGCTCTCCAGCGGGAGTAAGTGGGACTGCGCCGCCTCTTTCTGCGAGCAGGTCATGCTCGCGAAGGAGGCGGCGGGCCGGGTGCGGGAGAGAACTCTCCCACCCGAGTTCCGCAGTCGGCGCCCTGGGCGCCGCCGACGTGTCTTCGCCGAGGACTATCGGCCTCCATGACCGGGGGTCTGAGGACGGTGAGAGGGCCGCTCACCGTCCTTACAGAAGCAGGCCCATGACGGCAGCGTGACGTGAGCAACTCACGCACGCCCCCCCCCCTTAGAAGCGGGGTCACACCCGAAACCCCCCATTGACGCGGGATTGCACCCGAACCACCCCCTGGGCGAGGCCGCATTGGCGGCCGTAGGTCTGTTGGGAGTCACGGGACATCCTTCCTGAGGGCTTACCCGGGGCTCTCAACGATAGGCTGATAGGCGTGGCGTGAGGTTTTTTAGTCGGTAAGAGTCCGGCATAACATCCTATGAGGATTTTCCCTCACGTTAAACAAAAAAAAAAAAGGCCGTGACCCATTTTATGCATATTTCCATTACCCACCTTACTTTTTAGAACTGAAGTGTTTGTTTGTTTGAACGCTGGGATCTCAGAAACCAACCTGAAAACTGGTTTGAGTTTTAAAGTTCTGTTACAATTTGATAGTTCATTAACCTCTAGCGGCCCAAGGTCCCTTCTAATACCCTTATTAACTTATGTCATTACAGCCCAAACAAATATTATGAATTTCTTATTTACCGCCCAGGTCCTTTTTAAGGGACCAATAACATTTATTTGATTTTTTTTTAAACTACCGGCCTATCAACTTTCTGATTGATTTATCAAACTTGTCAATCTATAACGAACTGAATCAACAAGGTTCCCACCTTGAAGAATGAAGACAAAAGTGTGATAAGCTAATTTCCATTAAGACGTCATCGCGTCTTAAAGGTAAGCAACAATTCAATCTTATTTTATTGTGGTTATATTACATTTCTAATAATAAAATATACATGATTTTAAAGATATTGAAATGCATTAACGAAGGAATTCATTATTTTCGTGGAATTTATAGCATTTATGATAATTTATTGGTAGGAAAGGAATAGTCCCTCTGAATTCCCCTCAGGACGTAGTTTGCGTGAAGTTTTATATTTTTAGTGCCTTGTAAGGGACCTCGGGCTTTAACATAGTTTATTAACTTTTATATATATTGCCTTCAGCACCTAATATACGGATGTAGAACAGTTGCTGCATGACTTAGAAGGTCAGTGATGATAACGACCTGGAGTTTAAACCTTCATTACTTACGGGCGTGTCTCCATTCACTAATAATTCTAAATTTCCACATGATACCCCCAGACTCATCAATAATGCGGCTTAGATGATGTAGTGGTAGAGAAAGGGGCTAAGGCTTAGGAAGTCGTCGCGGAAACGCCTCCAATAGTTATTTGCCTCCTCTTTATCGTCTATGGCAGCGGGGTTTCTAGTAATTAACATGATCTTAGAATAGTTATGGTTCAAAAGAAAATAATATAAAAAAATCAAATAGGTACATACATTTTGGTTTTATTAGACACGTTTCGGAGTCTTATATAATTTGAAAGTTGATGATATGCTATTTTTGTAAACTGAATATACGTTAATCTCCTTATCTACTCATATCTCTCCTACAAAACTTGATGATGTATGACTGCATATCGGCCCAAAGTCCCTTTAAATACACTTATTTAATTGGTCAATTTAACTAGTTTAGGATCATTTTATAAAACTTTTCTAGCCCCTGGTGACATTATAAGACCATTAAAAGTGCCTTACCCCCCATTAATTGACAAATTATTTTTGGGCGTTAATTGATAAATATTTTTAGTCCCTTAGAAAGGACTTGGGCCGTAATCGAGAAGTTCTTAAATTATGCGTGGGCCGCTAGAGGTTAATCCTATTTTATTTATTTATTTAGGTACAAAATACATTAACCCTCAGTTTACCCGGTGAAATTATATACCACAATTCACCTCATTGAGTCCATTGGACTCTTCCGTACAAATCATCGATTTTACTCAAAAAAAAAGAAAATCTTGTATTATAAAGTAATTTAATGTGTTTAATACCATATTTCTTATTATTTTACGTATCACATTTTAATCAGTCATGTATCAATCTTATATTTTTCTTGTTTATTTATTTATTTATTTATTTATATTTATTCAGGATAACAACAGCCTTAAATTTAAACCCAATTAACTTAAGAGTAAATTAACAAAGAATAGGCCAATAATAGCTATCCACAGAGAAATTAATACAGGTGAAGTACTAAGGTACAATCATTCATCGTAGCATATTGAGCGATCTGGGCGTGGACACCCTCTCGCTTGAGGCCATGGTGCGAGCCATGCTCTCCAGCGGGAGTAAGTGGGACTGCGCCGCCTCGTTCTGCGAGCAGGTCATGCTCGCGAAGGAGGCGGCGGGCCGGGTGCGGGAGAGAACTCTCCCACCCGAGTTCCGCAGTCGGCGCCCCGGGCGCCGCCGACGTGTCTTCGCCGAGGATTATCGGCCTCCATGACCGGGGGTCTGAGGACGGTGGGAGGGCCGCTCACCGTCCTTACAGAAGCAGGCCCATGACGGCAGCGTGACGTGAACACTCACGCACGCCCCCCCTTAGAAGCGGGGTCACACCCGAAACCCCCCATAGACGCGGGATTGCACCCGAACCACCCCCTGGGCGAGGCCGCATTGGCGGCCGTAGGTCTGTTGGGAGTCACGGGACATCCTTCCTGAGGGCTTACCCGGGGCTCTCAACCATAGGCTGTTGGGCGTTACGTGAGGTTTTTTAGTCGGTAAGAGTCCGGCATAGCATCCTAAGAGGACTTTCCCTCACGTTAAAAAAAAAAAAAAAAAAAAAAGCATATTGAGCGACTTTAACAGTATAGATTTATTTATTACTTAAGTGGTGAAAGAGATCAACCATGTTATTATGTATTACAGGCATGTCACTATTGTGGCTTAGACATTCATACCACACGACTTCAATTATATATACATTTTCTTGTATCAAGATCTTAGGCCGTTGTAGATAGGTACAATTACATATAGCTAAGAGGTTCAAGTTCAAAGGTAAACATTTTTATACAAACAATAATGATAATTAGAGGTATATGATAATATGTATTTCCAGCAAAGGCATCAATGAAGTACCTACCTCATTATAGTGAGCTATTAAATAAATAAATAAATATTTATATAATAAATAATATACACATATACACATACATACACATACACACATACATATATATACATACATACATGTACATATTATATAGACTATAGATAATATGTCATCATACTATGTACATTTGCAAGGTATTGGAAGACAGTTTTATTATTGTTCCGGTGAATTGGTAGAAAGAACATAATTCGTTAGTTTCGCTATATTTAATACCAATGACCATTAGCACAGTATAAATATATGTTTAACCAGTATTGTAGCTCCCTACAAACGGACGAAGCGCAAGCTATACCTACGATTCTCGTTTTCGGCATGCCTTTCAGCAAGCAAGCAGCGTCCGCAGTCGCGATTGTGCCGAGTAGACGAATGGAAGGTGTGTCGTTTTTTAAATAGTAACCGCGCGTGTTTTATTTACTAAAAATATTTAATATGACAACTAGTGTCTATTGTGCTTGTTTTGGTTGCATGAATTCGTCAATAACGCACCCAGATATAACGTTTTTTAGATTACCTGGAAACTCCGAAAGGTAAGACTATAAATTGATTTTACTTAAGTACTAATTGGTACTATACCACTAGATGACTAAAGTTAAACAAAGTGATTGACACGAGTGAACTAGGTTGTTACATGAAGTAGGTATGTTTGTGTTTAAAACTAGACTTGTGCTTGCTCAGTCAGTGAACGGTGCGATCCAATATAGTACAATATAAAAAAAAACTAGTTCAGAACTCTAGTACGTGTAGGTAGTACATTTAGTTCCGTTGTCAGTTCGTAGTTATTTAATTGAGAGCAATGATTTAGGTATGTTTCAAGAGTATTCATTTCTTTGTGGATGACCGATGTTACAGTACACTTAGCACCGTATGACTGCCTCTGTGGCGCGGTCGGTATTGATACCGCCTGCGGCGCTGGAGGTCGTGGGTTCGATTCCCACCCGAGACAAATAATTGTGTGACCCATAAATGTTTGTCTCAAGAGTCTGGTTGTTTCTATGTATAATATGTATGTATTTAAAAAGTATATTAGTATTAATATCCGTGGTCTGATACCCATAACACAAGCAGGTTATTCCTAGCTTACTTTGGGATCAGATAGCGTTGTGTGAAAATGCCCGTGATTATTTATTTATTTATAAAAAAAAAATTACAGCATTTTTGTTACCTTTGATTTTTTATTACACGCATAGAGACAAATATGAACTTCCAAAGTTTAACACAACTTGACAATGTACGAAAAGTACTAGTGTACTAGAGACTGACTAGTACTTTCAAATCGAAAAATAGTTTTAATTTTGTAAATCAAAAATTTAACGCAATGATAATAAAGACTAGAATTCCGTGATTCTATCACTGACGAAACATGTGGTGAGCCGATTATTATTGTTTACGCCGTTTTCAAATTTCTACACCCGTCTCACTCAATCGTTAGTAGATAACGGGCGCTGCGCCGCCACGCCGCCACCCCGCGCCGCCAGCCGTTGCGGGGATATTATATTATTACTCACAAAGTATTTTTTTGTTTAAATAAAAAAGGTACATATTTACTCGAAATGAAAGCCGGTTGTCAGTAAAACAACAATCCTTAATACAAATTGAAGGCCTTGTGGGCGAATTGAAAAAATCAACTGCATTAGGCTCACTATCTATTACGCGTACGTAAAACTATAAGGTAAAATGTGGGCGTATACTATGCCTCTGCCTACACCTTCAGGGATAAAGGCGTGACTATATGAATGTATGTATGTACATATTTACAATCGCAATACTAAATAGAAAGTCAAAGTAGGCACATATTATTAAAATGCTGTAGGTGGGCAGCCCTATCGCATGCTTACGTACCGCGCGGCTGTAGGCATTTATTTCTAAAATCCGGCCGAGTCAAACTACAGTATACAGTGCCATTAGGTACTGGCTGAATTAGATAATGCAAGGTGGATCTTACGTCTAAATTTTTGTTTAGAGTCTAAAAATGGGTCACAGTCATAGAACTTTTCATTAAATGTTCGAACTATGCGTGTCAGCACGGTGTTCTTCCCGTAATTGGTGGAGTGAAAAGGCACGTGGAAAAGTGGAGTGTGTCTGGTGCGACGCGCGGGCGCACAGAGGGACACGCCCGAGTAGATCTGGGCAGTCGACGTGGCCGCGCACCACACCATACAGCAGCCCCATGTCTAGTAACTCCCGTCTCTTCTCAAGTGTTAGCATATTATATTTTTTGCATCTTTCCTCGTAACTGAAACCACTTGTATTACGAAACCTATAATCCAGATGTGACAGAAATTTTCTTTGAATACGCTCAATGCGGTTTTTGTGAACTGAATATAAAGGAGACCACACAGGGCTAGCAAATTCTAATATACATCTTACATAAGCGTTTATAATACCATTAGACTAAACAAGTTTGTGAAAGGTTTACAGGTGCGCATCACGAACCCCAAGCCACGGAATGCCCTGTTCGCAATAGCCTCAATATGGGTAGTCATACTCATTTTAGAGTCCAGATGTACCCCTAGGTCACGCACAGTGCTAACCCTACTTAAGTCAATGCCATTAATATTATAAGGGAAATGAAGGGCATGCTTTCTTCGAGTAAAGCTGATACATTGGCACTTGGGGATGCTGACACTGATTCGATTGTCGTGGTAATATTTGCAGAGACTATCGAGGTCCTGCTGTAATAAAGTACAGTCCCCTACGTTTCTCACACACATAAATATCTTTTTGTCATCTGCATACATTAGGTGCCGAGCGTTGTTGAAGCATGTATTCATATCAAAGATGTAGGCATTATAGAAAAGAGAACCGAGATGGGATCCCTGAGGAACACCTGATGGGATATTTATGTAATCTGAGCGATATCCACCTAGAATAACAGTTTGCGAGCGATTAGAAAGGTAGGAGCAGACCCATCTTAGCAAGTTTCCGTGGATTCCGAGTGCTTCTAGCTTGATTAGCAGGATGCTATGATCCACGCGATCGAAGGCTTTTTCGAAGTCTGTATAGACCACATCAACCTGACCCCCATTCTCCATATTGGTGGTAACAAAGTTCGTGAAATATGCAAGATTACTGACATTAGACCTATTTCTCATGAAACCGTGCTGCGTATGAGGAATTCCCTGTAATAGAATGCCGTATATATTCTCATAAACGACCTTTTCGAATACTTTCGCGATAGTATTCAATATTGAAATTGGACGATAGTGTTCGATCTTTGATTTAGAGCCCTTTTTATGAACGGGTATTATATTTGCTCTCTTCCAAATGTTAGGGAATATACTCTCACATAACGAGCGCCGAAAGAGGATTGTGATTGGGACGACAATACTCTCCGCGGCCCTCACCAAAAATACCGGTGGGATACCATCGCATCCAGGTCCCTTGGATTTGTCCAATGACTTGAGAATTTTCATCACAGCGTCTTGCCTAATTTCGATATGCGATAAGGTTTCGGTGCAGTTAAATTTAGAAACAGACGACAGTACACTATCGTATGAAGTATTAGAAGTTGTTAAGAATATACTTTCGAAGAACTTATTAAACGCGGTGCATATATCTGTACCATTCCTATACGTATTGTTACCCAATGTGAATTGTTGTGGGTAATTTGAACCACCTCTTTTTGCTTTTACATACTTCCTGAAAATTTTTGGCGATATCCTAATGTGTGACTCGGTGTTACGAGTAAAATTTTCAAAACATTGTTTTTGAATATGGCGCTGTCTATTTCTCAGAATTGAAAATTCATCATAATCCCGAGGGTTGCCAAACCTCTTCCATTTTCTATGTACTTTAGTCTTTTCACGTATGATTTTAATTAGTGCTGGACTGTACCAAATCGGGTATTGATTTTTGTTTCGAAAACTCGTGGGGATATAAAGATTAAAGCATTCAGTTAACTTAGAATAGAAGAAATCGACGGCCTCTTCTAAGGTGTTTCATTTTAAATACATTTCCCAATTAATTTGGTTTATGAATGTATTTATCAATTCATAATTATTGTTCATACTAAATCATTAGAAAATGGTATACCGTCACAATACCAGAAATTATAATGCCTTAACTCAAAATATCGTAGCCCAAAATACCCGAAATCGAAATATCAATATTCAAAAGGCAAATATTTATAATATAAATAATTTATTAATAAAAAAATTATTAATAAAATAAATAATATTTTTTTTTTGATTTTTCGTTAGCCCTCTGTAGTACTTTTGTAACTCTGAATCAAAGTGTTTTAACATGAGGTAAATCCTACATGGATACTATGCCTGACTCCTACCGACTAAAAACCACACGTATCCTACATAACAGCCTACAGTTGGGAGCCCTGAGTAAGCCCTCAGAAGGATACCCAAGGACCAACAGACCTACGGCTACAACTGCGGCTTCACTTAGGTGGGGGGGGGGGTTGTAAATAAGTTAAAGCCAAATAACAAAACGTGTGAGTGACAGTGACACATTGTATTCTATTTTCGGTATTTTAAATTAAGGATATTCGAAAATTTGTATTTCGAATTCTGATATAATAATTATTTGTATTTTAAATTTAGACATTTTACGGTAAGGTGTACTGAAATAAGGTATTTTGAATGTTAAGGTATTTCGAATTCGGGTATTTTGGTCTAATGCATTTTAAGTAAAGGCATTTTGATTTCTGGTATTTTAATATATAACCCTAGAAAATATCTATAAAAAAATAAATGCCAACTTCTAGCTTCGAACTAAAACAATATCCAAACAAAAAAACAGTTTTTTTTCTACTGAATTAACACAATAATATCTTAAACAATCGTAAACAAAAATAAAAATGGTTCGTGTTCGTAATAAAAAATAAAACCTGCAACGCCTAATCTTTGGCTTTATCTACCTATACATCGCACGCAAAGCTTTTTAGTGCAACCTAAACATACTGGCCTCATACAACTACACAGATGCACAGTCTTCCTTCTTAGATGGCTAGGACATATATAGCAATATTTTCTTTGGTCTCGGGGCAATTTATTTTCAGTTTTCAGGTGTTAGGTAAGGGGATCTTAGTCATTTCTGATAAGTGCTTAGTTGTCGTGGTAGCCTAGTATTGTACAGTCTAGTTTTTATATTATTCTCGTTCAATCGCTCAGCTAAACCCTTCAGGTAATCGAGGCGTGTTTGTTTACGTACATCTAGTTTGCTCTGATGGAAAAATATTCTTTTATCGTCGTAATAGGTGAAAACACGACAAATAACAAAACAATGATTTTACAAATTTTGTTACACAAATACCCTGTTTGAGTCCAATGGACGCATGACAAGCAGCTACTTACCTCTACACGCTGCGGAGGTGGACGTCCTCCTCATCCTGCAGAAGGCGCGCTACAGAATGAAGGTACACGGGCGCGCAAAGTATAATTCGCAGTAATTAAGTTTTTAAGCTTATTGAAACTTTGTGCGGAGTCCAATGGACCTAACGGGTAAATTAAGGGTTAAAGTTATGACAAAAAAAAATACAGTTCTGTTCTGGATTGTCACGTGCCTAATTATGAAAAAAAAGTTGTATTATAGTATAGAAGGGTAAATATCAAGCTGCTACGAATAGGAGCGGAGCAGCAATGAAAAAATGTTTGAACGCTAGGATCTCAGGAAGCCAAGGAAGTTGCAAGTGTCAGCTTATTTGTGTCCCTAGGAAACCGCAATGCGTATATAATATGTTTAGTACTTACTTATACAGGGATATTTTCAGATCAGGAGATTGTCATAGACTGCTTTTTATTCCGAAAAAACATCTTACTCCCAATTAAAACATGTTTGTTCAAATATCACGCGAGCGGAACCGCGTGCGTAGGCAGTACTACATAATCATTGTTCGTCCTTTATCCGCTCCTATTATCATACTTACATGCGATTGAAATGAAACTTAATTGTATACATATCCAATCGTGAAGGATTTCTAACGAAAAGGCAATATTATCGCAACTGCAACAAATCCTACTAATAGCATAAATGTGAAAGTTTGTGAGGATGTTTTGATTTTTGGATGTTTGTTACTCGATCCGCTCTAACGGCTAAACGGACATAATGCACACAAATTAGAGATAGTACAGATGGAAACCTACATACTAAATTCGCTGAGGCTACGCACACATAGACAACTCATTCACAGACACTAGGTTAGGCGCTCCTCAACAGAATTTTCGATACTGATTTGTGCGCGAGTGTGTGTAGCAGAGGGTAGGTGTGAAACAAAAGTACATACATGAGTTTTCCATCTGTACTATCTCTAATTTATGTTATGCGTGTAAAATTAATTATGTATCCCAATACTTTTATTTTTTTTATTTTAAAGTTGACTAGATAAGCAACGTTAACTTAAAAATAAAAAATATATATTGGGATACATCATTACTGCTGTCAAGTTTTGTGGATACCATGTATGTCACAATCTGTGGTTAGTTCATTATGGCACTCGCATGGATACATCATTTTGTAACATTAAACTAGTACATTTTTATTGTAGTCGACTGTACAGGAATAGATTATTATAGTTTGGAATACTGTCAAAATGCTGTGAAAAGCTATTTCACAAAATGTTCACAATATTTTTGCAGAACTTAACAAAAACAGTAGTAAAATGTGTTAAGTACTAAAAGTTGGCTGTATGCTGTTAGGCAGGATGGGTTGCCACCTCAAAAATCTGTGAACCAGGACAAGAAACGTGAAATCCCCGGATTTCGGAGCTCACAACCCGGACAATTGAACCTCGCACAGGGATTTTTTTCTAAGTTACTCAATAGAATAAAAACAGTTTTCATGGAAATAAAACTTTTATTTTTTTAATTCAATTTGAAAAAAGAAAACAACTGAATATTCTTAATTTTTTTAAAGAACAGCCTTTTTAAATTGTTATAAAAGTAAAAAATAACAAAATTAGACTTTTTTACCCGAACTGTCGAAGACAGGAGGGTAATGTTTTTCGAGATAATGTATGTATGTATGTATAATTCTTTGTCACGTCCTACAGCCTGAATGACTTGATGGATTTTGACATGCGAGGTGTCGTCGTAATTGTGTGAGTGACACCAGGTACATTAAAATTTCTAAAAATCAAAATGGCTGACTTTTGGCGCTAAAATGAAAACGTTGATATTTTTTCTTGCACGCTCTACAGACTCAACGGCTTGACGGATTTTAACATACGAGGTGTCATTTGATGCGTCGTGATTGTGTGAGTGACACCAGGTATATAAAGTTTTTTGAAAAATAAAAATGGCAGACTTTTGGCGCTAAAATGTAAAGTTTGATAATTTTTCTTGGACGCTCTATAGCCTGAACGGCTTGATGGATTTTAAAATACAAGATGTCATTTGATTCGTCGTGATTGTGTGCGTGACACCAGGTATAATAAAATTCATGGAAAATCAAAATGGCGGACTTTCGACTCTATAATTATTTAACTGCGATGAACGCAAAACTACTAAACCAATTTCGATGCGGTATTATGTGTTTATTGCGGTATTATGCCTTGGTCTGACTTAAATCCTAACATTTGTTTGATTGCAATCGGTTGAGTAGCACCAGAAATATGACCAAAAATATAATAATTAAGGTTGAATTTTGGTGACGACCCTTCACTACGCGAAAATTAATAACTCCACTACTAACATAACTAAAAAGTTTTAAATCAACTTAATTACCTTTTTAGAATGTAAAAAACCCGACTGCCAAGTAAACATACAACAGAAAAGCAAAAAACAAGCTCTACATTTCTTTTGTGATTTTCTTTAGCTACTTACTGTTTTACTTTGTCGGCAACATTTGCAGGCGGGAAAAGGCTATGGGAACATGTAGCTATTTTGTAAACCACCACTTCCCGCCTGCAAATGTTAACGTCTGTAAAGAAAATCACAAAAGAAATGTAGAGCTTGTTTTTTGCTTTTCAGTTGTATGTTTACTTGGCAGTCGGGTTTTTGTATTCTAAATAGGTAATTAAGTTTATTAATAAAACATATTTAAACTACTCTTTTGTATTGGAGTTGCAGAAACCAGCCCGCTTTACATACTACTTACTATTCTTATGGCAAATAAATGATGATTATGATTATGATTATTTTTAAAACAGTCTTTAAAACAAACTTTAAAGAAATATACCTTATATTTTAATTGTCTGTAAATAAAAATTATACTCTTCAGCTTGGAAAACTTCACTAAAATTCTCTTACAAAAAAAAACTTTAAAAAATCAATTTATATTTTCAATATCACTTTTTTTTTAATAAAAACAAATTTTTATAAAGTTCTAATAAACTAAGTAATAATAATTTATTATCAGTGTCTTTTGGTTTAATCGTCTATTTTACTTTTCAGGCTTTTGGTATTTATCAGTCTTTCCAATAGCTTTTAGAATATCTTCCTTGCTTAGAAGAAATTTATAAAATTCAATACAATTATAGTCTTTGACATTATATTTAATTTTGATAATTGACAAGTCTGTTTCTGTTTTCAATAAATTTCTTTCTTTCGTCCATTGCGCGGGGTGAGTCGATTTGAGATGAGCGTCCAGAGCCGCGCACGTAATTTGAATCAAAACCCGGACAACAAATAAAACCCCGGCCGGACGCTCCCGGACGCCTTCTAAACTAGGACAAATCCGGGGAAACCCGGACGGATGGCAACCCTAGGCAGGATACGTGAGGCTTTTTAGTCGGTAGGAGTCCGGCATAACATCCATGAGGATTTTCCCTCACGTAAAAAAAAGGCTGTATGCTTGTTTACTATGCCGCCATCTCTCAATTAAAAATAACACACTTCGAATGACGTCATTTATTTTATTAGAGTAGGTACCTACGCCTCATTGGTTTTAAAATAACGTCACAGATACGTGGAATTGCAAATTTAAACTTTATTATAACCGGAACTTGTAAAGAATTAAAATTTGTTTTGCCGCGAATCCTCTCAGGATACAACGCGATCTCGCGGCAAAACAATTCTGTCTGTTCATGTTCTCTCCTCTGAAGGATTAAAATTAAAACTTAAAAGGAGAGAACACGACGAGATGCTTTTATATGTTAACCCGATACATAACTCTCTGTCATATCTATCAAATCCGTAAACTTATACACCACAATATAAACAGTTGGGACTGTGGGCCTTACACAAAACAATTAAAACAATACACTCATAATTTCAAACATACAAATATATTTGTTACACCACTTGGAGTACCTATGTATTGACAGAGGGGCAAGTCTAAGCATTGCGCCCCCCTCCCGATCAAAGTCACAGGTCCTCATGCTCTATGGGCGTCCACCGTTACCGGCCCCATACACGTACAATAATATTGATCAATATAGCAATAAATTGACTGTGTATGGGTAATATTGAGGTTTGAACAGACTATATTCGGATGGAAATAAATATTATTGACTCAATAATATTGTACGTGTATGGGGCCGATTAGACAAATTAGGACCGTATGGCCTATGGTTCTAGTCTATTCGAACCTAGTTTGTAACTAGTAAACAAGAAGCCGTGAGACGGTCTCACCCAACTGCCCCTCTGTGAAAGTGAAAGTTCACTCCGATTGACGTTGTCATTTGTGTTTTATTTCAAAATTTTAACAGATGATCCACGTCACACGTGACCTAGTGACGTAATATAATACAACAGAGTCAAAGACTATAGACAAAGTCTCGCCATAAGCCCGTCTGCAATATATTTTATAGAGAGGGGCTAAAATAGTCCTTTTAAAGTTACAAGGTACGAGGTGTAACTTTAAAAGAACACAGGTATTTAACACGAACATGCGATCTTTATAAAATAATATCATGCAACGCGAAAGTTTAAAAATGTGACGAGGTGTGTTCAAATCAGTTTAAACAAACAAAACTGCGAGGGAAAACTTGTCAATAAAGATATATATAAAGTGTGCGAAGATAGCTTTATCGTACCTAATCATCTCGACTGTGATAAACTGATATCTGTATCTTTTATTGCTGGTTTAATAGCATTGTCTTTGGTATGTTTTTGTCACACTGACATGACAAATGTTTACAAAAATGTGCAATTTGTCTGAGAATGCGTGATAATTTCTTGAAAAATCTTGACTTTGACATAATCCTTTGACGTTTCTATCCCCGAGGGATCTTTTTGATTTTTCCGAAATAGGTATGTATGTACATAGAAATATTTAAGTAGGTATATGCCTATCAGTCATCTAGAACTCATAGCACAAACTTATAACATATATTTATCTATTTATTAATATTATTTATCTATTTATTAATCTGTATTGTTTGGGCACAGATTAATAAATACTTACCAGTTTGGGCTGGCTTCGCTAGATGATGTTATGTGAGAATGTACAACAACATTTACTTATTTATTTAATATCTAAGGGCCATCGACTTGCGGACCACTGTCAATAAACGTGCTGTGTAAATGAACTTCAATGTCTAAATGTCGTTAAAAATTGCCACCAGTAGAGTCGCGTGATAACAAAAAAAATTGTAAATAAGTATACATTTGATTAGGAAATTCGATTTATCATTAGGAAGAGAAGTTTATGCGATAATTTTTATCAGTGTCATATTGATTAGTTTGTGTAGTTGTTGATCAGTAGTTTTGAGGCATTAGTGCTGATGGACTTTAAGTAAAAGATAAAAGTATAGCTCCTGAGATAAATAGATCTTATGATCCAACCTCAACTGCTAATTGCCGAGATCATAGCGTGTGGGTAAAATATTTTGGGAGATACCTGCCGAAAAACAAAATACCAGCCGCCCCCAATATTTAATGTTAAAGACAATGTTAAAGTGGCAACAAAATTCAATGGCTTCTTTTTATTCTTTAAAGATTTAACTACAACATATTAAAAGGGCAAACTGCCTCAAATACCTATTTTCGAATAAAAAGAAAGTGTGTGCGTGTAACCTCTACGCGCGATTGAAGTAAAACTTTGCCATTGACGGCATCAAATGTTATATTAATATCATTCATTCGAATTTTGAATAGCAAAATTCTAATAGTAAGCGTTACATACTTCCTTCAGAAAAAAATCTTAATTTTACACCCTTGTCGCGCCTAAAGAAGTTTTACTTCAAAAATCATATTTTTAATATTCAGGGTCTTGTTATTTTCTTCTTCTCACCAGCCAGGTCTGCAATTCCATGTTGGGGTAAGACATTAGACTAGAGGTATACGACAAGTTTTCTGCTTGCCTAAAATACCTACTCAAAATTCTTGTCATCTCTCGGACCCGAACAGCTACAAAGTAACCAAAGTAAACCCTGAGTCTAAGCTCATCAATTTTTTTATGGTATGTCATTTACTAAACTAAGGTAGAATTATGGTGCCGGGAATTCTGGGACGTTCTTTCGAGAGCTTACCCGGGGCTCCGGCCGTATGCAGGTGTAGGGCACGTGTGGTTTTAGTTGGTAAGAGTCCGGTATAGCATCCATGAAGGATTTCCACACTTAAAAAAACCTAAACCTCATCTTTACGTTTTAGAAAAATTCTGACGGATGTCATACTGTGCTCTTTTGCCGTGTTATGTCATCTTGTGTTTCTTTAAGACTGAGGCCGCACTTGTGGTTACCGCGGCGGTTTCTAACCTCAAAATGTCAAATCATTGTCTTGATTTCATTGGTTTTCACATTTTGGGGATAGAATTTGACATTTTGAGGTTAGAAACCGCTGCGGTAAACCGCAAGTGCGGCGCCGGGCTTTGTTGGTATGTCCATAGATTTAGATTGAGAGTACCGAAAAAATCTAAATGTTTGACTATGTCGGTGTGTTGACGAAAGTAAAAAAGAAAACGAAAACAAAAGAGTTCAATGATTTTTTTCTTTAAATATGTCTTTGAAAAAATCGATTTACATAGTTTATACTGTTGATAGATGGAATTTCGTGGAACTCGCCACATATTACATCTTGGATGATAACAATTCTTTTACTAACATTTAATTTACATAATAGCAATGTATTGTAATAACTTAGTAACCCACTGTCTGACATTTTTGACTCTTATTGACGTCATTACGTAACTTCACACCATTCAGCCATTTTTTTTTGTTTTCATAAATAGGTATATTTCAAGACAATTGAATGATGTGTATCTTAAAATTGTGCATATTTAATTTAAAAATAAGTTATGTTTCCAAATTTACGAGCTCATTGTTACCAAATCATGTTAAACAATCTTCTTTTGTTTCTATAAAAATCATGTGCATCTGAAAATTTAATTAAATAGATTCATAATCATTGTGCGTTTTGAATACATAGTTATTATAATAATATAATATTGTAATTAATAACCTTAGTGATGAATATCTTTGCGCTTCCCTGACTAGTTTAAAGTACCCAGGTATAACGTTTTGATGGGAACCACGAACAATTCGTTCTTTTTAGGGTTCCTTGTCTCAAAAAGAAATCGGAAACCTTATAGTAGTTATAGAAACTTGGTTGTCTGCTCGTTTGTCTGCCCTTTATCTCGTTGGACCTGTGAAATTAAAACCACACATTCAAGTCTAATAGTTCCTTGAAGCTGTAGAGATGATTGTACTTCTAAGTAAACACAGAAAAAGTTACGATTGTTTATGTGGCAAAAATCGTATATATCGACACTCCCAAGGGAATCAAAATCCATAGGGTACTTCCCGTGGACCTGGAATTTTGAATTTTGTCCACTAATATTGCCATAAACTACAAGTAAAGGAAAAATCTAAAATATACATTTGTAGTCAAATCATAATCAACTGCGAGATTCGATTCGATTCGTGATCTAGGTACTTACACGTGAATATTTTGTACGGAACCCTCGGTAAGCGAGACTGACTCGTTCTTGACCGGTTTTTTTTTTTTTTTCAATACAACTGATCGCTGTTGAAGGTATTATTATGTGTTTGTATTGTAGGTATCTAAAACTATTGTAATCGCTTGGTATAAATGGCAAAGCAATTTTAGAACTCAATGTCAAAATATTTTTATACGCTGATAGGTATTGTTATGATAAAAACTTTATAATACTTTGATACCAAACAGCTGCTTGAATTACTATATGTATTGTATAGCGGTCATACGGCTACGCGACCAGTACAAGGGGAGTAGACATATTATGTTTGCTCTATATATAGTCTTTTTATGGACAGCTCAGCAATCATGTAAACATGTCATGTTTTGACAAAAGTTGTCTATGATCATAGTGCTGTAACTATACTGATTCTATGTATGTACATAATCATTGAGTTATATCTAGTTCACCGTACATTCATTTACTTCGGTATATCAATCGCCAAATTCATCAAATCATGAAATTCGGTATATCGGTATATCAATATAATTATATTATGTGCAATAATTAAAGGATCTTTAAAAAAAAAAGAAACTTTTAGAACATTTCATAGTATAATCATTTATTTACAGTAATAAATTACTTTAGGGATGATAAAAAGTGTAGACGCCTCGCTAGCTGCTCGCCGTTCTTACAGAAGCAGACTAAGACATCTTGAGAGATTTCTAATGTGGGGTTTAAATCTGAAAACTGAAAATATTAATACTACCTACCTTTTTTTCACTCATAACTCTCATAAGTGACGTGACGCAAACGAAGTTGCGCGGGCCAGCTAGTCTAATATACAAATCGTAGGAATGCTTCATATCAAGAACCCTTCGGCCACATTCGAAACCAAGTTTTGAAATGTTTCTAACCATATAAGTATTTAGGAATGTATCTATATCTAATACTAAGTACCTCATTGCTGTGTCTTATACTACAACATTACGTTTTATTAAGTTTTCCTAATTTTATTTGTGTATCAATTCATTCAGCCTGCTATTCAAACCAGCCGACACAATAACCCTTCTTTTGTGTCGCGCAGTAGGGTAAAATTAAATATAAAATGTTTAGAACACCTGAGGTCATAATTGTGCCGGACTTACCTCTCAAGACATTTGAATGGCCATAATGTTAAATCTATACCTTACCTATATTCAATCCACAAAGTATTAATCAGATTGTCATTGATTGAAGTCGTTCCATTATAATCTGCACGACTCCATAACTATCACCAATCAGATAATAAGGACCCCAGACGGACTTGCCTCGCATCGTCAGGGAAGTCAGTCTAAGCGACCAGTTTGACAGAAACCTGTTTATTTAGTTGCCGGGTAGCCGGTGCCGGGTAACCGACGGCGAATGCAAGCGGTTGCCGGGCAAATCACGCCGGTACGTGTGAAAGCTACAGTACACGGCCATACCCTACCCGGCACCCGGCAACCGGTACGTGTGAAAAGGGGCAAAGACTCGCACTCTTAGCTCTCTGGGTCAATAAGTTATATTATTAAAATAAGTACATTTTTTCGAACTGACAGATTGATAAAACAATAACCTCCTTTTAAAATCAATTGGCCAGTACAACAGTTTTACAACACTATGGCAAAGACAAACAAGTCTGAGAAAAAATAATTTAATGACAAGCAAAAATGACAGTCTTAAATTTTTACCATCCGAGTATTTTTCATGAAATTATTCTATAATCTAAAGGTTTATTAGTATAGAAATGTCTGCATAAATCTAACTAGAGTTCCTTGAAAGGACTATGATCAGGATTGATAATTAAATGTAAGTAATTATGGAGTAGTCGAGATCCAATTTCTTTGTTTACTATATTATTTAGGTCTGTTGAATGCCACTATACATATATCTGTCTGCCATAGGTAGCAATCGGCTGACACTATGGAACTTACACAATAACTTTTGGAGCCTGCTTTGACAGTGGGGAAAGACTCAGTATGGCGCCTCCCCTTCGGATAAGAGCGAGGCCGCATTTGCGGTTACCGCGGGCGGTTTCTGACCTCAAAATGTCAAAACCAATGAAACTGAGTATATGGTTTCATTGGTTTTGACATTTTGAGGTCAGAAACCGCCCGCGGTAACCGCAAATGCGGGCTCAGCCTAAACGTCATAAATCGAAATCTTGTTGCTCTATGATAGTGGTCGACCCGTACGTAGTAAAACCTGACACATTTGTTATCCCTTTCTATCCTGATTTTAAGTAAAAAGTGAGGGTCGTCTGGACTCCCGGAAACTTTGCATTGTATGTTGTATAAATTTGGTCGATACATCTGTTGAAATAATATGTAAATATATTTAGGTCAAGGTGGCGCGGTGTTTCGATTTATTTATTAGGACATACTTATTTATTTACTTAAATGCTCTTTAAGAAAACTATACCTAGACCTAATAGTACAAAATTATCACTGAAAAAAAAGTTTATCTTAAAGAACGAAGTAATTACACACCGAATCTCATGTGAGAACAGACGTATTTGATGAGATAGAAAGTGTAGGTACCTATGTTATAGGATTAAAATGATAATTTAGCAAGGTTAATAATATCAACATAGGTACCTACTTACTCTGATAACGTGTCTAAGTCTAGAATCTGATAAGAACTACTTGTACTGTTATAACGGGATTTTGCGAGCGACTATTATTGTTATTAAAGATTTTAAGTACTTACTTTTTTTGTTTCTGTAACCAAAAGTAACGTTTGTTGTAAGGGAAGCCTCCTTTAGGTAAGGCTTACCCGGGGCTCCCAACCGTAGGCTGTTAGGTTAGGTTAGTTAGACAGAATACGTGTGGTTTTTAGCCGGTAAGAGTCCGGCATAGCATCCATGAAGGATTTGCCCTCACGTGAAAAAAAGAGCCTCCTTATTTTTATATTTTTTTTTAGAAGGATCTACTTATTAGTTGTTATAGCGGCAACAAAAATACATAATCTGTGAAGATCAGCTCTCTAGCTATTAGGTCCCGTTCTTACCCTTTGGATACGAAAACCTAAAAAGGAACTCTGAAAATTACCCGTATCTACTGAGCTCTAAAAACCTACTTCGGAATAATGCCCATTTTTTTTAACGTGAGGGAAAATCCTCGGGATGCTATGTCGGACTCCTACGACTAAAAAACCTTACGTCACGCCCAACAGCCTATGGTTGGGAGCCCGGGTAAGCCCTCGGAAGCATGTCCCAGGACTCCCAACAGACCCACGGCCGCCACTGCGGTCTGGCGGTCTCGCCTAGGGGGGAGGAATAATGCCCATATAGTTATAATATTTTGATTTAAAATTCCAGTAGATTTCTATAATAGAAAGAGCGACTCACTTTCATACTATGAAAGAAAATATAAATAGCTGTGTCATATAAAATATGTAATCTTGGTTCGAATAACAGTAAACAAATCTTTATCTAATTAAAACTTTTTGACGCTATCTGTTTTTTATTTTTCACAACTTCGTAAGCTTTACGTATAAAATATCTGTATAAAAACTCATAGCTTATGTTAATGCTCCTATCCGTGGCGAGATTCGTATAATTTAATTAATTCTGGCGTTGTATGACCACCACCATCTAGATAAGTTTCAGTATTTCAATTCACTACAGATTTTCTATTTTTTTTAAAGACTTCAAAGTCATTTGAATTGCAAATGAGATGTTAATCTATTTTTATACGTTTTAGTAGGCATTGTGCATTGTATTTGTCGAGGTGTTTCTTTTATCTTTTTCAGAATATCCTAGTTTCGTGATAATTTTTTGTTGATTGTGCACCCAAGTGACAAGTACGTTTTGTCATAATTTATGTACAAAAAGGGTAAACTATGTCAAATAACCCAAAACGATTATAATACTTGTATAGGGTACCTATTTATATAAAAGGGGCAATTAACTTTGTTATTTTCAACTATAGTCGAAACCCCCTCCCCTTCACCTGTCATTAGTAGGTAGTCAATTATACATATGAGGATAGATTCACCTACCTCCAATCTTAAGGAAAAAAAATCCTTAAGGATGACTTTGTTTATCAATAAATCAATAATATTATTATTGTTTCGGGTTTTTCTTCTCTTTCTGATGAGCTCTGAGTCTGTCAACAGATTAACTACTTGGAGGTAAGCCTGGCGTAAGCTGTAAAAGACTGTATTTCGTCAGTTAGGCCATATTGCACGTATTTCGTCAGTTTGAATAAAATCAGCCCTACTACTAAATCTATTCAAACGAAAACTTCATAGATATTGTCTAAAATAGGTAACTTATTGTATACCTAATTTCTATAAAAAACATATTGTACCGTGTCTTATAAAACTGTGAATTGCCTGCCAGATGTAATGTACGTACTTGATATACTGTCTCGATTCTGTACAGTTGTACTAGTGTAAAACCGGTTTTGAAGATGCTTTTAAACGCTATGTTTTTATGTCAATCTGTGGAACTTAATAACAACCAAGCTTAGTTCAGAACTACGAATTTATGTTCGTATTCATTCAAATGAGATTTTTGATACATTATGGACCATGTCGAAAGCTTATGAATTGATGAAAGGATTGCGTGTTTAGAATAGGTAAATATTTAACAATAAGGACAATAACAGGGTAAAAATTGTGGAAAAAGAAACACCATGACTATGCGTTTAGGAATTTTCCGTATGGTATCGTCTGAGGTGAATAGGTGTGACATAAGTATTTAAAGTACCTGTCTAAACAGACTGTTAAGTGGAACTTCTTGGGAAGTAAATAATAACTCTATGCAGATTCGTCTTGAACTGTCTAATCTAGCTATGAGATACCATAGATTTAGAATTTTTCACTACTCTCAATGAGATACAGCCTAGTGACCGAGACCTGCAAACTGACAGCGAAGTCTTCAAAAACTCAGTCGAAGACAGCGAAAGTATGGTCCGTTCACAGTTATATTACCTCTGACTGACAGCTTTTGTGTTGGCATAGCAGTAAAGTCCCCCTATGAGTGCCAGCTCACGACGTTTTACCGATTATAGTGGAGATTATAACATCCAACCGTTAGCACGAGGAGTTTTGTTTTTCATGTCATAACGTTCTTAACTGTACTAAACCAGTGCTCTTACGTACGATTGGATTTGACATTTATTTTTTTTTTTATGAATATCTGAAAGAAACATTCAGTACCATCACCAACGGAGGTGAAGTTGCTGCTTCAACAACGTTCCACATCTCAATTAATGGTCACACCCGAAAAAAACTATAGCAAAAGAAGAAAGTAAGTTTCGACCAAAAGTTAGATAATATGGGAGAAACAAAAACTTATTGGGGTAACACAGCAATCAAGATAGGCAACCTAAGTGCTAGAGGTAATATATCTCTGAACGGACTATAATAGGGTTCCGTTTCTAAACTTTACGTACGGAATTTAAAAATAGTAGATTTCGATACAAGTGTGGGATTTCTGTTATTACGAGTTACGACAGGTGTTGACCCGAGCCGAAGGCGAGGGTAGACAGTCGGAACGAGTTTAAATTACAGTCCCACACGTTGTATTGAACAACTATTTTTAATACAGTTGCGAAAAAATTAAGCAATTTTATAAAATAATAAAAACACAATAAACCTGAATATCCAAAATGGCGCCAACCGTAAAAGAATATATACCTTCCTAAGCAGAGACTATGGCAGTGCACTTCATTCATACAGCCAACTTTTTTATATTTATAAATTTAATTTGGCCGATACTAATATTAATTTATGCTTAATGAATGAAATTTTAACAGGGTACCAACGCTCAAA
This sequence comes from Miltochrista miniata, assembly GCA_933228765.1. Taxonomy (NCBI): domain Eukaryota; kingdom Metazoa; phylum Arthropoda; class Insecta; order Lepidoptera; family Erebidae; genus Miltochrista; species Miltochrista miniata. The sequence goes on from OW121769.1 coordinate 15,770,905, forward strand.
TTAAATAAAAATGCACTGATGGAACCACTTAGAAAAGTGCATGACGGAAGCAGTCTCTAGAGATATCTATATTATATCTAACCATTAATTATATTTTTATTGCTTCACGATAAATAAGCTTGCCAGTAGTCATTATTTCAATTATCTACACTCAGTTCAACCTGTCGTTTAATTATACCCATTAGACACAATCTACAGATATTATATATCATATTTTAATGTGGTCATTCTGTATAAAACTAATCGGCTACTTAAAAAGTTCCCGCCCTTGAAATAAGCGATGTGTCGTTTAGAAATAAGCAGCGTCTTAATGTATTATTTTACTATTGTCACTACTTTATAACGAAGGAGTATGTGAGACTAGCAATGTTGCCAACGTTCTGGACACTGTTATACCTCGTGGTAGTATTGTGTTATCTGTGGTAGTGACTAGCAATGTTGCCAACGTTCTAGACACGGTTATACCTCGTGGTAGTATTGTGTTATCTGTGGTAGTGAGTGGGAAGCAAAAAGTTGTGAGCCGTCATGGAATCAGCAGATGTGAAACATTGAAATTATTTTGTAATGGGCGCTCCACATTCTCGCGAGAATCACGCGAGAAAAGGACGTTCTCGATGTGTTCTCGCCTTGTTTTCCGAATGCGGATCCAATAGAAGTTCTCGACTAGATTCTTGTGAGAATGTGTATAAAAGATACTTACATCTATACTTATAATAAAACTGTAGAGGGTCGGGAGTCTGTACATGGAAGATATTTTGAAAATTTTAAGTGTAGGGCGTTCTCTAATCGATACTGAAGCCGAAAATGTAATTTGAAATTTTCATGTCTGTCTGTCTGTCTGTCTGTCTGTATCCCGAATAAGTATCACGCCGAAACTACTGAACCGATTTGAATGATACTTTGTACGATCTAAGCTTATAGTCCGAGGAAGGTTCTTAGATACTTCTGATCCCGATATTTTGCGCGGTTCCTTCAGGAGAGGGGATGAAAGACAAAATAGGTTTTTAGCTATAATTTCTCACTGCGTGGTTCGATTTCAAGTATTTTTTTTGTGTCTGAAAGGGAGTACTTTAAGCATTATTCCACACAATTTTCAATATTGAGGGTTATGTAGTTCAGAAATTAGGGGCATCTCAACTTTCGGTAAATCTAGAATTCAACGTTTCTTTTGAAGGTGAGTCTAAACGAGCGTGTTGGCTTAATCATAAAAGAGCTTAATGATTAAGGCGTGGACTGAATTGTTTTAGAATAGTCTTAATCTTTAAGCTCTTTTATGATTAAGCAAACAGGGCCGTTTCACACGGTGCTTGACGATTCTGATGAAGAATTACCTATCCTTACGTGCACATTATGTGACGTAAACGAAGTTGCGAGGGTCAGCTAGTAATACAATATTTAAATAAAAGCCAAATTTCCAAAATAAAATTTCCGAGTTCTCATAAATAATGGCTCTGGTCTGATATATACGTCGCCGTCGCCAACCACAGAAATCAATTGACTCCTCGGCTGTAGATGTTTCAAAAAGTTTTTGTCGTAGACAAATATTACACACGATTTTCGTTAGGAATTAGGAATAAATGATTATGAATAAATAGACTCGTAAGTATTGAAATTTGTGACTGGTTTCTCTTTCAACCCTACACTTAACAGAGGGATACCTCATAAAGATCTTATTAGGCAGAATGATCGTCTTCCTGATCCTGATATAATATTCAACTAATATTACGCTGAGGCCGCACTTGCGCTTACCGCGGCGGTTTCTAACCCCAAAATGTCAAACTATTGATTTCATTGGTTTTGACAGTTTGAAGTTAGAATTTGACATTTTGAGGTTAGAAACCGCCACGGTTAACCGCACCGCAAGTGCGGCCTCAGGCTTAGATTAACCCTTTTAAATATGGAACGCTATGAATTTGTTTTGTAGACGAGTTAGTGTGACTGGCCGGAATCTACGAGGCGCAACGACTTAAAAAGAATAAATTTAATAATGAACAGAAGTATAGTATGTACCAACGTTGTGTAGAAAGCAAAATGGCGGTAAATGTAGGTGTACTTATCTAAAATGTACACAATTAACTTCAGGAAACTAGGAACGATTATACTTTCAAATGACTTGGTTATTTACACACATAATTTGATTCTTAATATGAAATGCACTGTCTTTATATAAATACTGAGTCATAAAAGTAATGTAATCTACTGCGATATATCCATAAGGCGTGCAATCTTAGGTAAGTATAGTCCGTTCAGAGATATATTACCTCTAGCACTTAGGTTGCCTATCTTGATTGCTGTGTTACCCCAATAAGATTTTGTTACTCCGAAGTAATCTAACTTTTAGTCGAAACTTACTTTCTTCTTTTGCTATCTTTTTTTTTTCGGATGTGACCATTAATTGAGATGTGGAACGTTGTGGAAGCAGCAACTTCACTTCCGTTGGTGATGGTAGTGAATGTTTCTTTTCAGATATTCATAAAAAAGTAAATAAATCTCAAATCCAATCTTATAGTTATAAGAGCACTTTTTTAGTAAAGGTAAGTATAATAAGACATGATAAATAAAACTCTTCGTGATAACGGTTGGATGTTATAATCTCCACTATAATCGGTAAAATGTCGTAGGCTGGCACTCATAGGGGGACTTTACTACTATGCCAACATACAGGAAATGATCGACAAGCTGCCAGTCAGAGGTAATATAACTGTGAACGGACTATCTTATTGTGGCAATCTATACTTTGACTACCACGGCTTCTGCCAGTGGAGGGGTCACTGTTAATAAATGTAGATATTGTATATCGCCATGACTTTCTATCGGCTAAGGCGGGTTCCGTCATTTTGTAGAACTAAATTGTTTAAAAAAAACCTGAGTAATAAGGGTTTTTAAACAATTAGTCCTAGGACTATGTTCTCAGGGCTCTTGGACTATATTTCTTATTATGGAACAGTCTGCTGTCACAAAGATGCATTGACTGACACCACGCTTCAGTCATTATGAATTTAGAATGCATCTTTGTGACAGCGGACTCTAGCATTTTTTTTTTCGCGCTCAGTTGCCATACCACAAAAATTATGCTGACATCATGGTCCGTTAATTTCAGCAAGTAATGATTAATGATGTAGCTTGTTTTTAAAATACAGGCAACATATTTTGTATGTCCGGAATCTTGTACTAAGTGCCACTTTGGTTTACCAAAAAACTGGTCAAATATTCAGGTGTTTATTTGATAATATTCGATTAGGTGTCGATGTTTTTTTACGTTTTTGTACCCTCAGAATTCTTGAAGTTGATTAAAATGTCTAAGCAAAATTTGTGTCTTTTTATGAGCGGCCCGTGACAATGTTCGTAGAAGATTCTACTTTCTATGTAGGCATGCATTTATTTCGCTGATTACCTCGAACTTTTTGAACTGTATCAGAATCAAGCATTCCATTACAAAACAATTCTTCTGTTGTTTTTCTTCTACTAATAACAAATAAGAAGTACCAAAAAAGGAGAAATAAATATTTCTTAAGTTAGATGCAGCCGTTCTAAAATTATGTTTGACAAACGCATTTTTACAATATTGAGATTTTTATATGTACAAAATGTTACCAAAAATTTATACCCCTAGTTATAAACGTATTAAAACCGTTTAGGCGCAGAATGTCATATTCAAATATGTCCAGCGGACGCAAAATGTCCAGTTCGCAAAATGTCCAGTTCGCAGAATGTCCAATTTTCATCATAACGTTGTCCATGTCCCAAATTGGTGTCGAATGGTTATACAAAAAAAAATAACCACAAGGCGGGAGCTCCGCTCTGCTCCGCTCCCGCCTTAGCCTTATTACATGATACAAAGTATTAAAAGTATACAAACCTTCTACCTATCACCAGTTTCTTTTTTTTTTCGTTCCGTTTACCTACGTTAACAAGTCTGGGACATATGTATGACTGCCCTCTTATAATGCCTGTATGAAGGCATACTTACTAAAATCGTACCAAAAAGAAATCTTTACCAATCCTCAATATGAAAGAGCCTTGACTGCAATACATATAGAAGAGTAAAATAAGAATTTTAATGTATTTTCGTTACTCAATTTCCAAAACATTAATTAAATGTTTTATTTCAAATAATTGCTTATTAGAATTGCATTAAGTATATTGTAATTTATGTACAGAGGACGGTAAATCAAATGCATTTACAAAACCAAGAAGGTTGTCTACTAGCAAACCTCGTATTTATAATATACTAGCGGACGTCACGCGGTTTCACCCGCGTAGTTCCCGTTCCCGTGGGAATACAGGAATAAAATATAGCCTATGTTCACCGCAAGGAGTGTAGCTTACCAACAGTGAAAGAATTTTTCAAATCGGTCCAGTAGTTTCGGAGCCAAAACAAACAAAAAAACAAAAAACAAATCTTTCCTCTTTATAATATTATGTAAAGACGAATGAATTCACAATGCTATCAGCAATGCTAGACGGTTGCTAGGTACTTTAGTCAACTTTGCTATAGTTGCGAAGAAAAATACAGACTTCTGCTTGAGACCTAAGACAGTAAAGTAAGTATACTAATAAATTAAAATAGGAAAAATTATATTGTTTGTTTACATGCTCCGAAACTACTAAACTTGATTTGAAAAATTCTATCACAGTTGGGAAGCTACTACACTATCGCCGAGTGACATAATTGCTATATGAAAATAATTTTTTTACTGATTTATTGACACAAAAAGTTATAAAATTTAAAGTACATGGTAAATGATTTAAGAAGCTTTACAGTATTTATTTTGTGCTCATATTATTTGGCTAGAAACACTTAGACATAATTGTGGGTAAATACAAATTAATCCTTAAAAAAATTCGTTGATTTTTATTTATTTATAAGAACTTAAGAATTATTTAATTACTAAATACCTTCTGTAAAGCTTCTTAAATCATTTACTGTGTACTTTAAATTTTATATCTTTTTTGTGCTTCTTCTTTTCTATGTTTTCTCCTTCTAAGTGCTTCTTTTTTGTTTCAAATTTGATCAAGTTCAAGCTGTTTTTTTCGAGTTTTATTTTGTAAAACGCCAGACATCGAAGCGAATGAGGGTCTCTTTGTGAACGAAATTCAGTGTAAGTCAGTGCTTCTAAGCCGCGTATAGACAGACATTTGCAACGTCTGAACGCGCCTTTGAAGTGCGATAGTCCGTTTTGTACTATAGTCAAAGATAATATAATAGTATTACATACAGATAAGCAACTCCCTGTCGCGCCACAGCTGTCAGTAGAGTTGACGTGCGCGTTGACGGAAAATTTGCTTACATTTTATTGATTACACGCAGACATTCAAGCTGGAGTTTCCGCCCTGTGCTACGAGTATAGTATCACATAGAATTTTCGATCAACAATATACTGTTGATCCCTTTGAACCTGATGTTACCCTTTCTTTGAGAGGAAACCTTAAAAATTATCGAAAGTGTTCTAAATCTGTACCTACCCTACCCATCCATATCACTCTGTATAGGTACTTATGTATTTACCTACCAACTCTTCATAAATTAAGTTGCTGACGAAAGGATTACTTTTTATGTTCGGGCCACACTAAAGGGAAATGCCATTAATTATCGCGTTGATGGACGTTAAACGTTAGTGTAGCCACCGAATTATCGCGATAATTCGACAACGGCATTCACATTGCCATTTGACGTTAGGCGATAGCTCAAGTGGCGGCACATCAAAGAGATTAACGCGAAAATTATTACGTTGAAGCGGCCACACTACGTGTGTCAGTGCGCACCGTGAGAGTGTGACCGTTTTCATTATTTTAATACTTTTTCGGTATATTTTATAGACTTTTTTCGATATCAGTATAATAATGGGTATATTGGTAAAAGTCAGTATTTTTGGGTATATTTTGAATAAAAGGTTAGGGTAAAGGTGCTCCCTAACCGGGAGCATTCGCCTGTAATGTAACAAATTAGATTCGACTTTGAGCATTACGTTACGGCCTGCCTCCCTGACCGACGAGCGTTCGCATGTAATGTAACATTTATAGATTCGACTCGAGCATTACGTTACGATGCTACCTCCCTGACTGACGCGAGCATTCGCGTGTAATGTAACATTTATAGATTCGACTCGAGCATTACGTTACGATGCTACCTCCCTGACCGACACGAGCATTCGCGTGTAATGTAACATTTATAATAGGCTAGCTGATGCCCGCAGCTTCGCCTGCGTGAAATTTTGTTCTCTTTTCCGCGTCTCATGGGAACTTATTCCCGGGATAAAACTTGTATCATTTCAGACTATAATCTATCTCTGTAGGTGATTACATGATAATTTTGCAATCCAATATGGCCGCCGCGCCGAAATCACGAAATTTCATGATGGGTATCGTTTAAGGGGATTTTTGGTATGCTGAGTACGAATTTCGGGTTAATTTAGAGATCCAATATGGCCGCCGCGCCGAAATCACAAAATTTCATGATGGGTATCGTTTAAGGGGTTTTTTGGTATGCTGAGTACGAATTTCGGGTTAATTTAGAGATCCAATATGGCCGCCGCCCCAAAATCACAAAATTTCATGATGGGTATCGTTAAAGGGGTTTTTTGGTATGCTGAGTACGAAATTTATGATAATTTTGCAATCCAAAATGGCCGCCGCGCCACTAACACAAAATTTCATGATGGGTATCGTTTAAGGGGTTTTTTGGTATGCTGAGTACGAATTTGGGGTTAATTTAGAGATCCAATATGGCCGCCGCGCCGAAATCACAAAATTTCATGATGGGTATCGTTTAAGGGGTTTTTTGGTATGCTGAATACGAATTTTTGGTTAATTTAGAGATTCAATATGGCCGCCGCGCCATTATCACAAAATTTCATGATGGGTATCGTTTAAGGGGTTTTTTGGTATGCTGAGTACGAATTTCGGGTTAATTTAGAGATCCAATATGGCCGCCGCACAGTGGATCGATTCATACAAATCGGCGGACATAGGAATCTTGGAAAACTTTTTACTGATTTTACAAAAACTAATGATGCCATTGTGTTTATCTTAGTAATTGTAGTCGAAAACAATATGACACAATTTTGATTAGACTTCAATTTAAAAAAATATTCGATCAAAACTGATTTCAATGTATGGAAAAGCACATTAAAAAAGGAATAGCTTGCGATTTTCTCATGTTTTCTGATTTTAACGCTTATAGTGACTTTGAATGGGTTGTTAGCAAAATATCTGCCAAACATTTTAGGTACCCCTAGGCACCCCTCTGGGAGCTATGTGGCAAAATATCATTTTTCTCATTTTCATTAAGAAAATTTGTCTAGTTCGTTTTTTATACAGTTATAATTGTTGATAAACTACATTTTAGCTTAGTACTGACCTACCCACATCAAAAATAATATGACTAGCATACGGGATCGGGAGTTTTTGAGAGATACTTGTAAGCAGGCGATTATAAGTTTATCCTACTTTTTTAGCAACATTTATGTATTGTATAGTTATTTACCATTAAGATTTGAAGAAAATAATGTATTAATAAAAAAAAACAATAACGCGTTATATAAAACATATTTCATAGTTATAAAAATACAAAAACTTACTTATAAAATAAAAAGTTGTAAAATAATAGCTTAAAATAAATAAAATATGGAACAGAAACGATTCAATTAACATGTATGTACATTGAATAATCAAACAAAATTAGAATTACATAAACTTTAAAAAAATAGTAGCTTAAAATAAACAGAAATATATAACAAAGACCATTAATGATTCGGAGGAATTCTACGACGCATGTATGTAATTATGTATGTATGTATTATATATTATGATTAGTTTTTTTGCTTTTATTTTTAATTTATGGTAAGATAGGTTCAATTTTTATATATGATTGTACATTATTGTAAGTATTTTTTGCCAAGCCATTAAAGTTCTATTAAATTAAAACTATGTACATTAAATAATCAAACATATGTAGACAAAAAACCCAATTTTAGCACAAATACGGCCACGGATATATAAAAAGCAAAAGAAGGCATTGTTTAAAGAAACTTTAAATATACTAATTCTAAAAACACACAGTTTTAATTTAATAGAACTTTAATGGCTTGGCAAAAAATACTTACAATAATGTAAAATCAAGTCTCTGCGCAAGCAGAAGAAGATTCAGAAACGGAAGCTTCGGATAATGATATTTTTTGAAAAAACATCATTATCCGAAGCTTCCGTTTCTGAATCTTCTTCTGCTTGCGCAGAGACTAACAATTCAACAATACCTATAAATTCAATTTCAGAAACTTCTAGAATTAGTAGATTTAAAGTTTCTTTAAACAATGTCTTCTTTTGCTTTTTATATATCCGTGGCCGTATTTGTGCTAAAATTGGGTTGGATGAAATTAGCAAATTATTTAGAACATCTTCATTGCAAGCAATGCTATTTATTTAACATGAATGGTGTTCTCTGTATTTTCTGAAATCCTTATTACTTGACTCAGATAACTCTTCCGAAAGAAGTCCTATCGAAACTATAGATAAATGTTGAATTATTAACGGCCCGTGAAATAATAACTTATGAATACTTGATGGCATGTAGTACCAGGGTGGCAGAGCTTTACATAGAATTGTACCCTTGGTACTTCATGCCACAAGTATTCATAAGTTATTTTATTAGTTACTAATTCTAGAAGTTTCTGAAATTGTATACATAGATACTGATGAATAATTAGGCTCTGCACAAGCAGAAGAAGATTCAGAAACGGAAGCTTCGGATAATGATTTTTTTGTCTACATTTTTCTAATTTTTTTTTTTGATTATTTAATGTAAATACATGTTAATGAAATCGTTTCTGTTCCAGATGTTTATTATTTTAAGCTAATATTTTACCACTTTTTATTTTATAAGTATGTTTTTGTGTTTTTATGACTATGATATTGTTAACACAGCGACATCTAGTGGCAATAGGGGGGAACTATTGGGCATCAGTTGCGCAAGTTGCGAACTAGATGGCGCTGACAGTGACGGTAATTGAGGCGTCCATTTTATTATATGTATTGATGACAAGTCCTGTTATATGTGCACACCGAGCAGCCATGTACCTAAGATAGATAATCAATTTTTCCAATAAAGTGAAATTGTGTCAAAATCCTCGTTACTTTCATTAAAATAGACCACGAGCCAACATTTTGGTGACCCGACGTTCGATGATTGTGCAGTTTGGAGAACTCGTGGTCTGAAAATACGAAGGCGTGGATCGCCATTTTTTCTACCAACGCCGCTTGTTCGCGAACGAAGAACGTGATAAATCTTTCACGTTTCCTTGGTAAAGGCGCAGATTTCAAGAAATCACTGCAGATTGTACCAGCATTTTATTCCATCGAAGCTATATTTCGTGGCATTTATCGAAATATTCATCGAAAAGTCATTGGCGAACCGGCCCGGCGCGGGAAAAAACCACGACGCAATTTCATTGTTTTATACCGAGAGGATCAGGAATAAGAAAGGATAAGTACTTACCTACAAGATCCGTGAGTTGGCACATTTATTTCATATTTAGCTTAGAATTCCTTCCACTTATCTACCTACTTATTATTAAGAAATTTCATTGTACATTGGTACTTAATACCATGGCTAGTGACAAGGCAAATGTTGAAAACCCTGTCTTAAGGGAATTAATAAAAAGACGAGGGGTTGTAAAAGGCAAACTTACTCTATTTAAAAAATACTTAAAATCTCTCCGAGAACCATTAACAGCTGAAAAATGTATTGACCTGGAATTACGTATATCCAGAGTTAACATTAGTTTCCAAGAATTTGAGGAGATTCAGGATAAAATTGAAACCCTCTGTACTGATGTAGATGAACAATTAGAAGAAAGGGAAACCTTTCAAGACATGTATTTTAGTAATCTGTCGGCTGCCAAGGCTTCTTTACACAAATTTAAAGGTACTGAACAATGCCAACCACCTGATAATTCCCAAATAAAGCTGTTCATGGACGAATCCATTAAATTTCCTGATATAACCCTACCGACATTTAAGGGTGACATTACCAGTTGGTTGGAGTTCAGAGACACTTTCGAAGCTCTCATTAACCAAAGTAATTTGAAACCTATACAAAAATTTAAATATCTTCGTAGTAGTTTAAAGGATAGCGCTCTGAATGTGGTCGCTTCTCTAGAGTATTGCGAGGAAAGCTATGCCATTGCCTGGCAACTTCTTTGTGAAAGATACAACAACCCTAAGAAACTTGTCACTCACCACCTAAGGGATCTACTTAATATAACTAATGTGCAACCAACCCCCTCAGCGCTGCGAGGAACGGTTGACAACATTTCAAGACACTTAAGGGTCTTAAAGACGCTAAATATTTCAACCGAGAATTGGGATGTTTTACTGATACATCTCTTGAGCTCTAAGCTAGACAACACAACTCAAAGAAAGTGGGAGGAACGAACCAATTCTAAAGAATTGCCAACATTACAGGACTTCAAATCTTTTCTACGCTCCCGGGCCGACCTGTTGGAATCCATGGATGCCAACAAGCCGCTGGAGCAGGTGGACCAGCATGCAAGGGCATCATCGAAAAAGGTCTTTGTAAGCACGTCCGCATCTACCAAACCTAGCACCTCTAATAGCAAGGTAACATCTAACCAATCTTATAATCATACCCGGTGCCCGTATTGTAAAGACACACATTATATTAACCAATGTCCAAGATTTTTATCTATGAATGCAAAGTCACGCATTCACGCTACAAAAAGGTTAGGTCTATGCCTCAACTGCCTACGATCAAACCATTTGCTACCAAATTGCCGTGCAAGCAGTTGCCGTTCGTGCAAGGGAAGACATCACAGCCTCCTACACGTGCCAGGTGCTCCCATGCAGGCTTCACAATCCATTACTGAGCAAACTTCACCCCCTACCACTATGCAGAACCCTCAACCAAGGCCTGAACAAATTCAGTCTATTAGTTTACATAGCCATCATGACACAGCTAACCCGAAACATTTACCAATACAATCATATGTTATTTTGTCCACGGCCCTTATAAGGGTGATCGATGACAAAAATAGCATACACACACTGAGATGCCTCTTGGACTCAGGCTCTCAGTCTAACTTTATCACAGAAAGGGCTGCAAACAAACTAGCACTACCTAGAAATGGAGTGAGTATTGAGGTATTGGGCTTTAATGAAAACACTACACAGATAAAACACAGTATTAAACTTACCTTTCAATCACAAACAGGATCATTCTCTGCTAATGTGTCTTGTCTTATTGTACCTAATATATGTACCCTACAAACAATTAATACACCTATTAACATACCGAAACGATTTAAATTAGCAGACAAATCCTTCCGGGAAGCCAGAGAAATAGATATGATTCTCGGTGCTGAAGTTTTCTACGATCTTATATGCACCGGTCAGCATAAATTAGGCAATGGGCTACCCATTTTGCAAAATACTAGGCTAGGCTGGGTAGTCTCCGGTTGTATCTTCACATCAGCCACATCAAACAAATCACACTGCAATTTTGTAATGACTAACCTACAGACTTTTTGGAATGATAGCGAGGTACCGAAGTCACGTAGGATCCCAGATGATGATACCGAGGAGTGTGAGAGTTTGTTCAAAAAACACACTCGAACTTCGGAGGGCAACTTCGTGGTGGACATACCTCTTAAGGCATCACCGACGTTGTTAGGACAATCGAGACCAGTAGTTTATAAAAGATTTAAAACCCTAGAGTCAAAATTCCTAAAAGATCCAAGCTATAAGAAACAATATGTCGAGTTTATGCAGGAATTTGAGTACGCCGGACACATGAATCTAAGAAATATAATAAACGTTAGTGAAAGGTGTAACTATTTACCACACCATGCAGTAGTGAACACACACAAAACCACCACACCGTTGAGAGTAGTTTTTGACGGCTCATTCCCTACCAGTACCGGAATCTCACTTAATGACCTACAATATAAGGGTACAATACATCAAGATGAACTAATTAACATCGTTTTACGATTTCGCAAACATAAGTTTGTAATATGTGCTGACATTGAAAAAATGTATCGAAAAATATTTATTGACCCAAATCAACAATATTTAACCTCTATTCTGTGGAGAGAGGACCCAACACACCCACTACTCACCTACACCCTCACAACATTAAGTTTTGGGTTAAAGAGCGCACCGTACCTTGCAACGCGGTGCCTCTTGCAGTTGGCCGAGGAGAACCGGGTTCGGTACCCCAAGGCTGCTGCCGCTATAACCACCGAGTTCTACATGGACGATTTTCTTTTCGGTGGAGATGAGGAAGGGGAAGTCATCAAAACTGCAACACAAGTAGCCACCATACTACGTGGCGGCAACTTTAACCTACGCAAGTGGAAGTCTAACTCACAACGAATACTACAAGCCATAACCGATGATGCTAGTTTACAAACACAACTACACAACCCTAACATACCAGCACAAACCACACAAAAAATACTTGGGTTAGCATGGAACACCTGCAGCGATGACCTACACTATTCAGTTAAAACCGAACCATTACCAGAAACTTTAACCAAAAGAAAAATCCTTTCCATAGCCAGTGAGATATTCGACCCCCTGGGAGTACTCGCTCCGCTTCTAATAATCGCTAAGGTTTATATACAACAACTGTGGAAAACAAAAATTTCTTGGGATGAAAGATTGCCCCCATCTCTCTATAATCAATGGCAGACCTTCTACAATAACCTAAAACTACTTAACTTGATAACTATACCGAGGTGCACTTTAATTGACAATCATACAATAGTGGAATTACATGGATTCTCTGATAGTTCAATGACCGCTTACGGATCAGCTGTTTATATAAGATCAGTAGATAGTGAGAATAACATATTGGTACGCCTCCTGTGCGCCAAATCTAGGGTGGCAAAGCAGGAGACCATCCCCAGACTAGAGTTGAGAGCGGCGCTGTTACTTGCAAACCTATATAATACAGTAATCAGTGCCCTTAAGATTAAATTTACAAACAAATATCTTTGGTCTGATTCCAGCATCGTTCTAGCATGGATAAATACACCTAAGGATAAGCTGAAGCCATTTGTATGTAATCGTGTTTCCGAAATACAGATACGGACAGACCCAAGGGATTGGCACTGGATCGCTTCGGGTGACAATCCTGCGGACCTGATCTCGCGAGGTATGCACATTGACAAATTATCAAACAACAAGTTATGGTGGAATGGACCCGCATGGCTCTCTCAACAGAGATGTCAGTGGCCATCCCAACAAATACCCACCATAATATTTCCATTACCAGAAATAAAGGGCGAAGCTGTGTGCTGTTCTACCACAATAAATACAAAGGACAACGACTTACTGACCGACATTCTTGAAAAATACTCATGCGCGGACAAACTAGTTCGTGTTCTAGCCTACTCAATTCGATTTCTCACAAACACTAAGTCTAAAAATAACAAACAAATAGGTCCATTGACTGTAGAAGAATTGAATAGTGCACGCTCCATCCTATTCCAATTAGCACAAAAACAATCATTCCCCACCGAATACAGTAGATTATCAAATAAAAAACCTATCCCACAGACATCTAACATTTTATGTTTAAACCCCTACATGGAAAACGGTGTTATCCGAGTGGGTGGTCGTCTAAACCAATCACTATATATACACGATAAAAAACACCCTGTGGTGTTGCACCACGATCACCCTCTAACCAAATTAATGTTTCAAACAGAACACAAAAGGTTGCTTCACGCTGGGCCTCAATTACTACTCTCAACGCTTAGGGAAAGAATTTGGCCCACTCATGGCAAGACCTTAGCCGCAAGGGTGGTGCGTGAATGTGTGACTTGCTTCAGGGCAAAACCAAATACCTATAAACCCATTATGGGCGACCTACCGACCGCGAGAGTAACACCGTCACCCCCTTTCATGATAACCAGTATTGATTACGCAGGTCCCTTCTTAATTAGAAACTTTAGAGGACGTGGTTGCAAGACTTCGAAATGCTATATTGCAATGTTTGTATGCTTCTCTACCAAAGCAATTCACATAGAGCTGGTTTCAGATTTGGAATCCCAAACCTTCCTGGCAGCGCTGCGGAGGTTTGTAGCCCGCAGAGGTAAACCCAAGGAACTGGTGAGTGATAATGGTACCACCTTTCATGGTGCCAACAAGGAATTATCTGAATTATACCGATTTCTCTCGCAAACCTCTGAAGAGGTGATGGCTTCATGTGCGAATGAGGGCATTAAATGGAGGTTTGCGCCAGTGTACACCCCTCACATGGTGGGACTCCACGAGGCCGCCATCAAAAGTTGCAAATATCATTTAAAAAGAATCCTAGCCCAAGCATTGTTAACCTATGAAGAATTTTCGACCATACTAATACAAGTGGAAGGAATTTTAAACTCACGCCCCCTATGTTCATTACCAAGTAGTACCGATGGTACCGATTTCCCAGTCCTAACGCCGGCTCACTTCTTGATAGGTAGGTCGATGACAGCATTACCTGATTATGAATACAATAATATACCTCTCAACAGACTGACCCATCTCCAACAACTACAGCAAATCCAACAAGACTTTTGGCGGAGTTGGTCCAGAGACTACATAGGTGGTCTTCAGCAACGAACCAAGTGGAGGAGCTGCAAGGGGCCCGGTCTCGCAACAGGCACCGTGGTACTAATCAAGGATCATCGAACCCCTACCTGCCAGTGGAAAATGGGACGTATCATCAAGACCCATGACGGCGCTGACGGTGTGACAAGAGTGGCAACCGTTCAAACTGCAAAGGGACCCATAAAACGGGCTTTCAACAATTTGTGTCCATTACCAATAACCTAAATTGCCCTGCTACGGGCGTCAGTAAATTCTGTAGAGTCTGTATAAACTTAGTACAAGTACTAATAACTAGTTTAGTAATACTGGTGTATCTAGTGGAGATGTGCCACGAGTGGCACACCTCCGAACCCAAGACGTCCATTCAGGGCGTCGTAGGGCTAGTACATACTTACTTAATTTTTAAATCTTAATCTAATTTGCATGACTCATGTAAACTATTATTCTAATGTGAACCTATATAACTATTTGGTATATTTACCAGTTGCATTCTTTCTGTGTAAAACTAACGTTCTAATGTGAACCTATATAACTATTTGGTATATTTACCAGTTGCATTCTTTGTGTGTAAACTAATGTTCTAATGTGTACCTATATAACTATTTGGTATATTTACCAGTTGCATTCTCTCTGTGTAAAACTAATATTCTAATGTGTACCTATAAAACTATTTGGTATATTTACCAGTTGCATTCTCTCTGTGTAAAACTAATATTCTAATGTGTACCTATAAAACTATTTGGTATATTTACCAGTTGCATTTTTTCTGTGAAAACTAATATTCTAACGTGTACCTATACAACTATTTGGTATATTTACCAGTTGCATTCTTTCTGTGTAAAACTAACGTTCTAATGTGAACCTATATAACTATTTGGTATATTTACCAGTTGCATTCTCTCTGTGTAAAACTAATATTCTAATGTGTACCTATAAAACTATTTGGTATATTTACCAGTTGCATTTTTCTGTGAAACTAATATTCTAACGTGTACCTATATAATATTTGGTATATTTACCAGTTGCATTTTTTCCGTGTAAACTAATGTTCTGATGTGTACAGTGTACCTATATAACTAGCTAGTATACATATTAAGTTAATTTTAAATTTGCATGTCTCGCGTTAACATTGTAAACAATGCTCTAATGCATATATATAACTATTTGGTTAATCTACCATCTGCATGTTCTTGCCTAACAAATATTCCAACGTGTGCCTATGTAACTAATTGTTAATGTTGGAAGATTAACCTGCATTTTTCGTGTTCATAAGGTTCTAGCGTGAGCCTATGTATAGCTATCTCATTGAAATGTTTGATTATAGTCTCCCATTTGTTGGAAAAATATGTAGTAACTATGTATCTAGTAATATCAAACGTGTACCTCTAACCAATTTACGCGAACAGGTCGGGACAATTGTCTTATGATATGCAACTGCCTATATAGTATTTAATATATATATACCTAGTATATAATTGCATCTATACCTAAATTGAAATTAATTCTGAATATCGTTGGGCATACTACATTTGACCTATTTTTGCACTCATAACGTAATTTCCCTCAACTCTAGATATCGTTTGGAATTGTAACTTGTGACTTAGCCAGCATAAAGATAACATACTGTAGAATCAACACTACTAATCCATATAACATGTAATTTAACATTTAAATTATTTCCTAGGCGGGCAGTATGTTAACACAGCGACATCTAGTGGCAATAGGGGGGAACTATTGGGCATCAGTTGCGCAAGTTGCGAACTAGATGGCGCTGACAGTGACGGTAATTGAGGCGTCCATTTTATTATATGTATTGATGACAAGTCCTGTTATATGTGCACACCGAGCAGCCATGTACCTAAGATAGATAATCAATTTTTCCAATAAAGTGAAATTGTGTCAAAATCCTCGTTACTTTCATTAAAATAGACCACGAGCCAACAGATATATGTTTTATATAACGCATTATTGTTTTATTTGATTAATACATTATTTTCTACAAATAGTAATGCAAAATCACTATACAATATACTGGGTGTTTCTTTTAGGGTGTCAAGCCGCCACTAGCTGGTAGCAGGGTTCCATACCTATCGATTTAACCCCCATGTATGTTCTACGATTTTTTGTACTTTCCGAGATATAATTTTTTTTCGATATTTTTCCACGTGACTTTAAATAATTACAACTTCTTTTTGGGCTGACTTTTCTTGGATATTTTTTTATTATTATAATGCCTGTTGATTGCAGTATTACGGACAAAATAATCTCCTTCCTAACTTTGATAAAAGATGTAAAAATTTTAATCGATAGTAAAAAAATAGGGAATTATGCAGAACATTATATCTCGAAAACTACAAAAAATCGTAGAACATACATGGGGGTTAAATCGATAGGTATGGAACCCTGCTACCAGCTAGTGGCGGCTTAACACCCTAAAAAAAACACCGTGTATAAATGTTGCTAAAAAAGTAGGATAAACTTATAGTCGCCTGCTTATAAGTATCTCTCAAAAACTCCTGAACCTGTATGCTAGTCATATTATTTTTGATGTGGGTAGGTCAGTACTAAGCTAAAATGTAGTTTATCAACAATTATAACTGTAAAAAAAACGAACTAGACATATTTTCTTTAAGAAAATGAGAAAAATGATATTTTGTCATATAGCTCCCAGAGGGGTGCCTAGGGGTACCTAAAATGTTTGGCAGATATTTTGCTAACAACCCATTCAAAGTCACTATAAGCGTTAAAATAAGAAAACACGAGAAAATCGCAAGCTATCCCTTTTTTAATATGCTTTTCCATACATTGAAATCAGTTTTTGTAGAATATTTTTTAAAATTGAAGTCTAATCAAAATCGTGTCATATTGTTTTCGACTACAATTACTAAGATAAACACATTGGCATCATTAGTTTTTTTTAAATCGGTAAAAAGCGTTTCAAGATTCCAATGTCCGCCGATTTGTATGAATCGATCCACTGTGCGCCGCCCCAAAATCACAAAATTTCATGATGGGTATCGTTAAAGGGGTTTTTTGGTATGCTGAGTACGAAATTTATGATAATTTTGCAATCCAAAATGGCCGCCGCGCCACTAACACAAAATTTCATGATGGGTATCGTTTAAGGGGTTTTTTTGGTATGCTGAGTACGAATTTGGGGTTAATTTAGAGATCCAATATGGCCGCCGCGCCGAAATCACAAAATTTCATGATGGGTATCGTTTAAGGGGTTTTTTGGTATGCTGAGTACGATTTTCGGGTTAATTTAGAGATCCAATATGGCCGCCGCGCCGTTATCACAAAATTTCATGATGGGTATCGTTTAAGGGGTTTTTTAGTATGCTGAATACGAATTTTTGGTTAATTTAGAGATTCAATATGGCCGCCGCGCCATTATCACAAAATTTCATGATGGGTATCGTTTAACGGGTTTTTTGGTATGCTGAGTACGAATTTCGGGTTAATTTAGAGATCCAATATGGCCGCCGCCCCAAAATCACAAAATTTCATGATGGGTATCGTTAAAGGGGTTTTTTGGTATGCTGAGTACGAAATTCGTACTCAGCATACCAAAAAACCCCTTATACAGTATCAACATGAAATTTTACAACGGTGGCGCGGCGGCCATCTTGTATTGCAAAATTGACCTTAAATTCGTACTCAACCTACCAAAAAAACCCTTAAACGATACCCATTATGAAATTTTGTGATAACGGCGCGGCGGCCATATTGTATCTCTAAATTGACCCGAAATTCGTACTCAGCATATCAAAAAACCTCTTAAACGATACCCATCATGAAATTTTGTGATAACGGCGCGGCGGCCATATTCGATCTCTAAATTAACCCGAAATTCGTATTCAGCATACCAAAAAACCCCTTAAACGATACCCATCATGAAATTTTGTGATTTCGGCGCGGCGGCCATATTGGATCTCTAAATTAACCCGAAATTCGTACACAGCATACCAAAAACCCCCTTAAACGATACCCATCATGAAATTTTGTGATTTCGGCGCGGCGGCCATTTTGGATTGCAAAATTATCATGTAAAACAGCTGGGTGTGGGGCTCCCGGTCCCGGAACGGGGCCGTCCTACCCATTAAACCTGGTGGTATTCCTCCTCCCTATAGCCGGGAATTCGGATAGCCGGGAAAATTCTTTGGCTTTCGGTCGAAAGCCAAAGAATTTCCAAAGATTACTCCCGTCGAGAACCGTTCGGCGGCTCTCCTCGGGGGAGCAAGATGGGAGGATCCCCCGGAGCTCGCTAAGGACCTGAAAAAATAAAAACCCAATTCCTCATCGCAATGATTTTTTTCTTTGTAGGGTTTGTTGCAATAACATTCGGTATTTTTTTTTACGAAGCGTGTTGCAGGTGAAGGACGTTGAATTCAATCCTTCAAATAAAATGTTAAATGTAAATTCTAGGTTCTTATTTTATAAAAATAAGGTAGTAATTAAAGAATAAACACGTTTTGATAATCGGTATTTTTATCGGTATATTTTCTCTGTGCCAGTATTATATATAGATAGATACATTTCAGTATATTTTTAAGGAGCTAAGGTATTTTTGTAAAATTTAATTCGGTCACACTTAACGTCAATTTTAACGCCAAGAATGGCGCGCGAGAATTATTACGTTGAAGCGGCCACACTACTCAAATGGTGACGTTAAGAATTAACGCCATAATTAGCGCAATATTTATCGCGATGATGGGCATTGACGTTTTCTTTAATGTGGCCCCGGCATTATGTGGTTAACTAACCTAGTAAGTATTTTTTTTTCCACAAAATATGATTTTTTTAAACGTATTGAATAACAGAACAGTTCATAAAATTAATATGTAATTTTAAACATTTAACAATTTGCAATATAACATGCTTACATAATAAATTATTTGTTTCAAAAACTACTGTTTAATAACTTCGCGTGATAATAAAACCTGTTTTAATTATAGCGTTCGTTCGTTGCGAGTGAACGGCATCCATGTTTATATTCTCAGCTGTCTGTTATTATCTGTGGAGTGTTATTGCGCGGCTATTTGACATTTGTCTACTTTGTAATTATATTGGTGTTATAAAATATAATCAAAAATATAGCGGTTAGAAAACCTTGTGGAACACTTACAGTAGTCATTGAAAAATATGAGCACAAATAAATAAATATTACTGATCTTTATCTACAAGGCTGAATTACAATATTCCCAAAAAATGAAAAGTTGTTTTTTTTATGCCGAACCAAAGCGCTCGGAAAGCGTTGGTGTATGAGTATGACCAAGGAACTAAAACTGACTTTTATTTTTTTAAAACGACCATTGTATTTTTTTTTCAATGAAGTTATCTGCCCATATCTCCGGTACAAGTTGGTAGAGGCTTACGTCCAGCACAAGCAGCAGTGGACAAGCGCGAGCGACATCTAGCGGTGTTGAGAGTGGCCCTCAAGTTGGCGGTTGGTGGCCCTATGATGTGCTTCTTTACTCTCTGCTCGGAGAACATGAGATAATGGGGGATTTGGCGCCAAACTTACAGACTAGGGTTTACCTCAGCTAAAAAGTTTTTCAAAACAAGTGTATTTTTGAGTGTTTATTTTCTTAAACATAAAGGTTCGACAACGTGCACAAGTGTTGGAAAGTGATATAGCGCAGTGATACGCGACTTTTTAGGTTTATCTAAAAATTCCACAGCAAGCTCTAGTAAAGTACCACCGCTTTACTAGAGTAGAACTTAGTCCAACCCAAGAAACTTATTTAGAAGTATGAGTTCCTTGGTCCAACCTTGGACATACTCGAATCCGCTGTTGATAATATATGGAATTTAGATTCGGCAATGGTATGGTAACCAAAGCCAGTATAAATTAAATTTTAAAAAAATGAGATGGTAAGAGAAGGGAATCGTGAGCTGACAGAGCGTTCGATGTTTCTTTTCTATGTTTTGATTTTCTATATAGCTCGGACCTGAGGAAGATTTTCTCCACTAGGAATGTTCTGCTGTCTTTGCGTTGCGTTTGTTTTATCAATACACATAATATAAATAATAATTTTATTACAGATAGCATAATATTATCCGATGACCTAGAAACTTAAATCCATATATCAAAGATAGCACTTTGGAAAGCATTGGCATATCAGTGACGATTTCGACGCTTGCTTGTCCATTGTGTTAGGTCGTTTATTTAAAAAACGACCAGACGATCGATTTATCGAAAACGACTCAGACTCGCGGACAGAAGGTTCCGTTTCATCACGTTTCTTGTATAGCCCCCTTAATATTTTTTTAGTGTTTGTTGTTAAAGCCGGCAACTACAGATATCAGAAAAGAGTTTTCTGATTTCTGTGGCAACAAAAATATATATCATCGGCAAAAATTTTACTGTTTAGCTTGCACTGTTTGTGAGATAGGTACGCCTTAGTCACAGTCAGACAGACGCACAGCAGATTCTCAGTAACAGCGTCCCGTTTTACCGCTTGTGTAGGATACAGAACCTTTCATTCTGTGCAGAAAGTTCCACCAAGTGCCAGCAATCAACAGTATAAAAAAACTGTTTATCTTGTTAGGCGAAGGTTACAGTTTCTAGTCTGAACCAGTTTTTCTTTTTTTTTTTTTTTCACTGTAAAAAGAGTATGCAAAACGTAGCATATTTACTAATTCCTCTGAAAAAAGGAATATGTCAATTAAAAAAATATCACACACACACACATAGCCACCGTAATAAATACAAAGTACGGTCACTACATAAGTGTGTCAATTTATTAACATGGCAATCAAGCAGCGCTGTAGTTACTACGAACACCTCTGATCCTGATCTTTGACTCCATAATACGTCAGTAAGGATTGTTTACAGTAGAGCTGGCATTGAGTTCAGGGCACAAGGTAGGTATACGTGTTGAATGTAGGTACTTTGTTCTAATGGGTAATGGGTGTGTATTCTTGAAGGTAGACAGGACCAATTATTCATTCAATTATACTATACTAGCTGTTCCCCGCGGCTTCGACCGCTTAAAAGTCGTTACCGCGTAAAATCATTACCCTTCTTTTGCGCAGTCAGTTTAAAAGTAGCCTATGTCCTTCCCTTGGACTCAAACTATCTCTATTACCAAATTTCAACAAAATCGGTTCAGCGGTTTAGGCGTGAAAGCGTAACAGACAGACAGACAGATAGATAGACAGACAGACAGAGTTACTTTCGCATTTAGAATATTAGTAGGGATAGGGATTATTACACCTTTATCACCGAAAGGGTAGGCAGAGGCAATACTAGGTCCACATTTCATCATTTTGTATGTAATCTAAATTTGGTAAGTAGGTACCTTCAAATAACCGACTTAATTATGGCCCGACTGGAATATACATTTAGATTATAATTCCGTAATTTCTCAACAGAGGCACATTGCTAATAAGCTACTTGATTAAGTATAGATTTATTAAACTAATGCGACAACCAAATTTGACGGAGGAAATGTAGATAACTATCTACATTTTCCGCCTAGCTCTAACTCAAAACATACCGGAAGTGTCGCTAGGATGATAATAAACAGTATAGTACTATAGTGTACAAGTAACATTGCGTAAGAAGTTATGTAAATAACTGTTGTGGTAGCATCAATTCATGCAATCACTAGCAGAAGTAAAATATGTTAAGTATCTAGGTAGGTACCTGCTTATTTTAGCTCAAGTAGAGTGTTTATTTAGAAAGAAAGAAAGAAAAATAGTTTATTCCACTACATACCCAAACAAAAATATCAATAAAAATAACTACAAGAGGCCGTAAGACGGTCTCTCCAGACTGCCCCTCTAACGTTTATTGTGAAAGTAAAAGTTCAATCCGATTGGCGTTGTCATTTTGTTTTATTTCAAACTTTGAATTGATGATCCTCGTGACCTAGTGACGTAATTTAATGCGACAGAGTCACAGACTACAGACACAAGTCTGGCCATAAGCCCCTCTGCAATCTATTTTATAGAGAGGGGGTAAAAATATAGCCGCACACTCTGTGGAATAAAGGCCGCCTCTCAGCTTATGCTGTCTGCATGTAATTCATGCTGACAGCGCTGGTTTTCAGAGATTTCTGCTCGTTCGCTCTAACTTTGCCGCTCAGCTCCATACTTAAGTCGAATTTTTAATTAGACGAAGTAAATTGACAGCAACTAATGTCACTTCTTCATACAATGTTGCGTATTTTCTATGACGAAGTGACATTAGCTACTGTCAATTTACTTCGTCTAATTAACAATTCGGGTATACGCCTCTACGCCAGCGGCAAAGTTAGAGCGAACGGGTAGTATGTTCTAGACGGGTAGCCACAGCTGACCACGTTCAATTTCTTTCTCGTTCCCATGGGAACTAATTCCCAGAATGAAAAGTAGCCTATGTTTAACTAGATGATGCTCGCGAGTTCGCCCGCGTGAAATTTGGTACCCGTTCCCGCTTCCCGTGGGAACATTTTCCCGGAATGAAAAGCCTTTGTGTTATTCCAGACTATAAACTATCTCTGTACTAAATTTCAGCTCAATCCGTTCAGCCCTTAGACCATATATCACGGGACTAGCCTTTGCGAACCAGCGCATACAAAAATATTCTGCCAGTTTTCATAGCGGGTGAAGGGGGAAACACAAAGACATATAAAATTTCATTACATTTAAAAACGTATTAATCGACAAACGCGTAATGGCTGTTGTGTGTTAATTTTTATTGCACAGTCAACTACAATGAAATGTACTATTTAATCATATAAAATGATGTACTTACTGATGTACAGTGCTTTTTATAAAGCCAAAAGACCAAATGGTCATGTGCAATGGCAGAAAACAATGCTTAAGTAAGGCGCATCCTGTGGTTAGATGATCTAAGGTTCAGCCGATAGAACGTGATTGAGTAACAAACATCCAAACATCTTTACAAACTTTCACATTTATAATATTAGTAGGATTCTAAACTATAATCTATCCCTGTACCAAATTTCAGCCAAATTCAGGCTTTAAAGCGTGAAAGAGTAAGAAATATCCACACAGATCCATACACTCACAAACTTTATTTATATTATTAGTAAGATTAATTTTAAAGCTCGAAATTTATGTTCTAGTTTTAATTTCTTTTTTTTTATTTGCAGGTAATTGACGAAATGACCGATAAGGAGCTAAGGTAACATAGCAAGTGTGAATTGTAGAATTTGTCGTAAGATAAGCATTGCATGTATTATTAGTTTATTACTAAGGCCCGCCTCGATATTTTGTGTTTGAAAGCCAACCATTAAAGGGACTAAAGAATTTGTGCAAAGGATGGAAAAAATATTTTTAGGTCCATGATGATGGTACGACGTAGTTCCTGTGAATTCTTATTATTTTAATGATCTCGGCACAGAATTATTTATTGTTAAAGAAAGCAGAGAAAAATAATTAGTAGGTAAATAATCAATGTTAGATCACACTCACAAGCAGGTTATTCCTAGCTTACTTTGGGATCAGATAGCGTTGTGTGTACTGCGAGGACCGCAGCGATGACACAGCGCTTCATACGCTAGTGGAGTGCACGGCGTGGGCGCAACAGCGCCAGGTCCTCGTAGTGGGTCTGGACGTGGACACTCTCTCGCTCGAGACCATGGTGCAAGCCATGCTCTCCAGCGGGAGTAAGTGGGACTGCGCCGCCTCTTTCTGCGAGCAGATCATGCTCGTGAAGGAGGCGGCGGGGCGGGTACGGGAGAGAACTCTCCCACCCGAGTTCCGCAGTCGGCGGCCTGGGCGCCGCCGACGTGTCTTCGCCGAGGACTATCGGCCTCCATGACCGGGGGTCTGGGGACGGTGAGAGGGTCGCTCACCGTCCTTACAGAAGCAGGCCCATGACGGCAGCGTGACGTGAGAAACTCACGCACGCTCCCCCCTCCCCCCCTTAGAAGCGGGATCACACCCGAAACCCCCCAAAGACGCGGCTAGTACCCGAACCTCCCCCTGGGCGAGGCCGCAGTGGCGGCTGTAGGTCTGTTGGGAGTCCTGGGACATCCTCCCGAGGGCTTACCCGGGGCTCTCAACCATAGGCTGTTGGGCGTTACGTGAGGTTTTTTTAGTCGGTAGGAGTCCGGCATAACATCCATGAGGATTTTCCCTCACGTAAAAAAAAAAAAAAAAAAAAAAAAAGATAGCGTTGTGTGAGATGTCCGTGAATATTTATTTATTTTTTATTTATAAGGTGTTAAAACATGCGCCTTTTACGAAAGAGTAATAATACAAAAACCACATTCTGCGAAAGAGACATTTTACGACCAGGGCGCCGATTCTCGACCACACGACGTGAATGCCTGGACGCAAATTTACGGGTGAAACGTCGTCCGTCTCATGTTTCGCCGTTTCTAACTATGAGACAGGCGACGCGTCACCCGCCGATTTCCGTCCACGCATTCATGTCGTATGAAGCGAGAATCGGTGCCCAGTAGAAACATTGCGATGAGAAGTTGTTTTGCGAATAAGCCTTCTCAAGTTGTCTTCCGCTCCTTCGCCTATGCCATGCTATAAAAAAAAACACTTAATATGATGACACAGTTTTGCTATGAAGTGTTCGTAGTTTGTAATTTAAAGTAAACTAACTCTCCCGCTCAAATTCGTTTAACCCTTCAATCACTCTGTACTCGGTAATTAAATCAAAAGATTAATTTTATTTAAGAAATTCATTGAATAAAATCGTTCATATCTTAATACAATTTGCATGCCATTGAAATTGTGGCTAAGTGGGCATGCTCTGTAAACATTATCTTTTTTTTTGTTTAAAATGTAACACCATATTATGTACAACCCCATTTATAGCAAATAAATTATTATTTATTAATTTATCAAAATTGATTCAAATGGTTGAGGTAGGTTTCTGCAACCGATAGAATTCTATTGTCGAAAACTGCATTATAATTAGTATGTAAAAGAATCTAAGCTAAGTGAACAGAAAGTGAAAGCGAAATTATTTTATACTATGTAAAGATCTAGTACATTATAACTTACAACACACATTATTTGCAAATACATGATGTCAGAATTACGTAAAGAACTGTCAATCATTCCGCCATTCGCCTCAATTGATGACATTGCGTTTTCCGTTCAAAAACGTCACAATACTAATGTGACCAGTAATTAGATTCTGAAACTGCTTATTATTGGCAACATTGTAACAGTGTTATTTTCTTTTTTAGGGTTCCGTACCCAAAGGGTAAAAAATGGGATCCTATTCACGAGACTTCGCCGTCCATCTGTGTCTGTTTGTAGCTCACGAGGCTGTATCTCAGGAACCGTGATAGCTAGGGAGCTGAAATTTTCACAGATGATGTATTTCTCTTGCCGCTAAAATCAACGACGTATGTATTATATTTAGTATATTTAGACACGTCATGCACGAACATCACGGCTTTCATAAACAGCAGATCTTTCATACATTTAAAAAAAGAATTTCTATGCTAGCATGTATGAAAAGTAAGGCAATTGCCTGACTGTTTTGTTGGCATTTTTCAGTGTTGGTAACGTGTCTATGGTTTTTATATACTCGTATCATGGGGTAAAACAATAAATACTGAAATAGGGGGGATTAAAGGGGGCTCGCAAAAAACAAAGGTTTCTTGCCGTTTTTGGTACGGAACCCTGCTCGCGAGCCAGTCTCGCGCTTGGCGTGTTTTTTATTATCTTTGTTTTCCTACATTCTTTAGTACAATTTTCCTGCATATTTGTTTAACGTAGTTTGACCTAGCGTTGTCTATTGTATTGTAGTTGGGCTCACTTATTCTCAAGGAATGCGTTGGTTAGGTACAGCTTGGTAGAAAAAAGTAGATAATAATGGAAGCGCCACTCTGTTGATATGGCAACCCCTTGGAAAGAATCATATTTATAATTATGATTTTATCATATTTATATAGATGCTTTTACCGACTAAAAACCACACGTATCCTACCTAACAACCTACGGTTGGGCGCCCCGTGTAAGCCCTCGGATTTAGTGTATTCAAATTGAAGTACCTACTTCATGTTTTAACTGACATAATGACGTTATGACAGCATTTTGACAATGTAACTAACTTGCAATAATTGTTCCCTTGCTAGACTTTTTGAGGGTTAAGCCGTTAAGCCAAAAGCATTGCCATATGCAACCGAGATCAGCGGGTTATTTGTAAAGTGCCTGCAATAGGTACCACAAACGGTATCCCATCACCGAACTTACCACATCGTAAGATCATATAACATACTAACATACATATGATCACGCCTTTATCCCCGAAGGGATAGGCAGAGGCATATTATATGCCCACATTTCACCTTTTTTTTTATAATTTGTCCCACGTAATAGGTGGTGAGCCGTATTGCCGTGTTTAAATGGACAGGCGCAGGTTGTGACTGCCTGCTGTTGAAATAAAGCCTTTAGCTTAGCTTAACGACTGCCATTTTACTGGCAACCGGGACCAACGGTTTAGCGTGCCTTCCGAAGCACGTAAACGCTCAAATAAATGTCACAAAGTGATCACATGGATGGTCACCCATCCATGGACCGGCCATAGTGAAAGTTGCTTACTGCAGTGATCGTTTACAGAACACTGAGTTCGCGGGGCCACGAGCGCTTCTATATAAAACCTGGTAAGATCATATAAAACCTGGTAAAATTCTTTCTAAACGCAGTGATCGTTTCCAGGACTCTTAAAAATGGGCAGCGCACTAAATATTGTGTGAATATTTATTACTATAGTTACTTACCTACTTATAATAAAAAGATGACCAAGGTCTATAATACCTATTGGTTATATTATTTAATAATGTCATTAGAAGCGTTTAAAATGCTTTTAGCTTTTATCTTTTTATAAGTCGTAATTGCAGTTTATTATCAAGTTATTAAGTACACTGCATTTTAATGTTACAAGTATAACTGCCTTCCAAACTGCATCCTGCTACTGCTCTGTCCGTTTCAACACGGCAATAGGCTTTACCACCTATTACATTCTCCGAGTTTTTTCCCAACGCAGCTAGTTGGGGTTGGCTTTCCAGGGAAACTGCGATGCGACTGCACTTCGATGGTTTCCGTGAAACTACTGCCATTTGACCTCCACCAAAGATAATAGAATTGTTGTAATATACTACTCTATGGTTATATAGTCTATGATATTTTGTCTATGTCGCGCCACGTCTCTTTCTTTACGCACTGTAATCTGTAATGGCGAATATACATATTACTACAACAAGAGTTAATTTTAGAAGTTTAACCCCCAGTTTCTGAAAGGCTGATCAACACTAAAATTAACTAATCGGCTGTTAGAGGCGGATTCTCACAGAAGATCCAAAATGAAAATCAATTTACAAGGAACATAAATGCTTCGTAAATATTTAAAAAGAATGTAGGTTGTTGCTACCAAAGCGATTCGACGTCGTTGCTGCACATGTGACTCCATAGCGACCGAAAGTTCAACTGTACTATACTTAGGCGGATCAGTGTGGATCGGTTTGAGCGTGTCGGTAGAACGCGGCGGGATCGCAAGAAAAGTTTTGTTCGTGGATCGCAGGAATTGGCGATCCATTTGGATTTTCTGTGAGGATTCGCCTTTAACAGCCGATTAGTTAATTTTTGCGTTGATCAGCCTTTCGGAAACTGGGGGTTAGTCAAAGTAAAATCACTTATTAGCCCATAAGCTAGATTGTAATATTTAAAAGTGATTTTTAATACACTTACTATAAAAAGAAACAAGTATTACATACAGATAGGCAACTCCCTGCCTCCCACTGAGCAATGAGGAAACCTCCGCACCCTCGCCACTACTGTAAAAAGTTGGAGGGCGTTTTCAGGGGATACTGCTGCTCAGCCTTAGTGGTACATTGTACAAGCATGCATCACTTCGGAGAAACTAGCGAATAGCGATGCTGACTTTAGTACGAACTAATTTGATCAAATTTGTACCAAAACAATGTACTTATAATGTAGTTAGTACTACATAAGATAAGATTATTTACCTACTCAAATATGTGATTCAAATACACCTAGATTGCATTATTTATTTACAAACCTTGTTGTCTAGCTTGCTCAAACAATATTTACTATTGTAACACATAGCTGCAAAATATATCCGCGTCTAGTGTTAAATCTAACGAATCTGAGAAACTTTGTACTATAGAAAGAGGCTTCGTTCACAAAAGCGTGTTGGTTCAATATTTTATTCAATACTAGCAAACAGCTACATTCACGCTGAGTTATAAAGGCTACATTTTATTCCCATTTTCCCATGGGAACGGGTGCTACGCTGGAGAAACCGCGTGAAGTCCGCTAGTCTCTAAAATGCACACGCACAATTTATAGCAATACTAGCTGACCCGCGCAAGTTCGTTTGCGTGATAAATGAAGAACCGCTCGACCGATTTTGTGCAAACTTCACATAAACCATCTACTACATAGTCCAAACAGCCTAAACATTTGGTTTGGATAGGTGAGCCCGTTCTTGAGTTATAAAATTACAACGAAAAGTGGCACTGATTTTTATATATAGATATGCGTGTTCCACAAGGTAGGCTGACGACCTTTTAAAGGTCGAATAAATGTTTTGAGTGACAATCATTTAGGAAGGCATCCATCGGCTGTCATTAAATAACATGTAGGACCTATGGCTATGAAAGTAACTTTTTTAAAACTTCCCTTTAAGGCCATGAGGACCGTTTTCTATTAATTTAATCAGATTGATGAATAAATTAGAGTTACTTTTTTAAATCTCATCGAGAATGCGGCCAGTGAAGTGCGAGATTGTAAACAGTTAGTTACCAATAGCGTTAGTGTTGTTGCTGTGTATGACTTGTGAAAAAAAAAAGTAAAAGTCATGCCATGACTCTGGCTGGTTGGTAGTTCGATTATCGAAGAACGAGCGAATGAACACGCATTCTTCAACATTATTTACTTCAATTTGTTCATTATTATTGAATAGTTTTAGTACAAGTCACTGTAATTTTTTCAATCGCCGTCATTACGAATTAGATTGTAATAAAATTAAATTAGATCGGTCTTTATGAACTCCTACTACGTGATTAAAAATTCACATTTAGAAATAATTTTGAACTCGTCCTGAAAACCCGAATCCCTCAGAACTGAGGACACTACGCCCAAAATCTTGGTTGTAGGTAGTTGGCAAAGCACCGTGTGCTTTTAGCCAATTTTTGAAGTAAAACTTCTTTAGGCGCGACTAGGGAATAACACAGATTTTTTTCTGACGAAAGCAACGCTTATTATTTGAATTTTGAATAGCGGAAACGTAGTTTCCGCTTCAAAATTCGAATGAATGATATATTAATATATCATATGATGCCGTCAATGGCAAAGAAGTTTTACTTCAATCGCGCATAAAGGTTACACGCGCACACTTTTCTTTTTGTAGAAGCTTCTTAGTTTTGAAATCGTTTAAAGAACAAATTACAGGTACACTTGTACTTAATGTATTCAAAAATCTATTCCTAACACACAACGTGATATTATGCTTCCATTGAAAAACAAACAACAGAACGATGTCTTCATCCAGCGATCGCAAATAAGAAATGACGCCATGACACTTGTAGAGAAGGATCTGACGTCATTTCTAGTACAGTCGTGTACATAAACTTGATGTTAATATGTCAATATTCAAGCCCTTACACTAAGTGCTTTTTGTTGTTGCACAAACATCTGTGCTGGATACATTTTTGAATAAACTGTGGGTAGTTTTATTTAGCGGTGATTAGAAGGGTACACAAATTAATAGAAACTATAGTTTTTATTAGATGATGCTAAGCCCGCGTTGGCCTTGGTTCCTATTCGTGCATCTCGCATATTCATCCCTTTATCAAATGTCAGCCAAATACGTTCAATTCAACCGATGGAGCGCCATAGAGTCATGTCATGAGGATTTTAAGAAGACTGAAGTATAAGTATCTATATATAGAAGCATGAAAACAATGCCAATTTGTGAACGTTCTATTAGGGCTAGTTAAAAAAAAGCAATAAGTACTATTTATATATTAGGTTAATTGTAATGAAAGTTTTATATTAAAAAACACGCGTATACTACGTAACATGTACTCAGTTTTGCGAGGACCTGATTAAATCATTTTTTTTTGTAAAATTTTCACTAGCTGTTACTGGCGGCTTCTTTACTCACATACAAATTAAATGTTCACCTATTGCACTTTTTGCTATGTCAGAATTGTACTGGTTTTAGGTATTTTAATTGGCAAAATAAAAAACTACAAAATGGAAGTGAAATGGCTTAAACAAAAACATCAATATTTTTTTCTCGTCTTGATTTCAGCTTGTGGCTTTTTTTGTTGTCTGTACTAATTGCAATTTATGTTTATCAAATAAATTAGAATACTTGTAAATCAAAATTAGACCTCGCGGTAAATCAGATAGAGGTTTTTTAAAACCCCATTATCGATTCTCGCTTCTATTGAACACGGCTGTTTTTTGTACATTATGTAGATGATTTTAAATTTAAATTAATTAATTTATTCTAAACACAGTATGTAGTGGTATATGTTACAACTAGGTCACGTATAAAAAAAACTGACAGCACCTTTTTTTTCCTTACTACATTTTTTTTATAAGTAGTACCGTTTACGGCCTTAGGCTTAAAAAGCCTACGATTTATTTATCACGTGTGAAACAGTTTTGTAATTTTTTGTAACCAAAGTAATGTTTTTTTACACTCAAGCAAAAAGTTTACGGCGAACGGAGAACTTTTTTCGTTAAAAGTATATACCTATCGTATACATTCTACACGTTTTTATTTCGCTTTCAAACTACGATTTCACTTTTAAAGTAAGTGCATATAAAAAGAATCTTCGTAATAGCCCTTGTTTTAAAACATTTTTTACTCTTACAAAAACCTCTTCTTGCAGTCAACATCTAACTTCATTAATTTTTTTTACAAAATACCTAGAACGATTTCTAAATATTTATAGTACAACACTTAACTAAATTAAGTAACTGGCTTACTGCAGCGTAGTAACAACCTGTTCTGTAGGCAAGGAAATCAAACATAGGATGATTAATTATATCTCAAATAGGTACATTTTTATCAACATAATAGACGTTTTTAAGTAAACCACTTTTCGTTTTGACTATACATTTGCATTGCATTCTGAGAAGTTGTCCTTATGCGAATGACATGGTAGAGACCAAAACTCTAAGAAAGGAGAGGGGTGAAGAAGCCCACCACAGACTCGGATCTATCAATCCTAACGGTGAACAGTCAAGGGTAACCCCAACGACTTCTATCGGAGACATGACGAATCGAACTACTCCAGAAAAGGAATGTAGAATAGGTTGGGCAGGCAGGATTGTTGGCAAATGACAATTCTTAGGGTTCCGTACCCAAAGGGTAAAGAATGGGACCCTATTCATGAGACTTCGCTGTCCGTCTGTCTGTCTGTCTGTCTGTCCGTCACGAGGCTGTATCTCAGGCTTTTCACAGATTATGTGTTTTTGTTGCAACAAATACTAAAAACAAAAATATAATAATACTAGCGGACGTCACGCGGTTGCACCCGCGTAGTTCCCGTTCCCGCGGGAATACGGGAATAAAATATAGCCTATGTACCTGCAAAGAGTGTAGCTTTCCAACAGTGAAAGATTTTTTCAAATCGGTCCAGTAGTTCCAGAGCCTATTCGTTACAAACAAACAAACAAACAAAAAAACAAATCTTTCCTCTTTATAATATTAGTATAGATTTAAGGGGGGCTCCCCTACAACAAACGTGTTTTTTCGCCATTTTATTTTTAAGTGTGGAAAATCCGTCATAAATGCTATGCCGGACTCTTACTGACTAAAACCACATCTTCCACACCTACTGCTTACGGTTGGGAGCCCCGAGTAAGCCCTCGGAAGGATATCCTCAGGATTCCCAGCTGTAAAATGACAGCAGCAGCAGTCACTGAGGTACTGCGCGGCAATGCTGCCTGCCGCGTTGATTCCGAGCACGGCAGCAGCAGCGTCGCCCTGCACGTGGTGTGGTGTTATTTTTCCACATATCTAACTCATCGTCGTGACTGAGTGCAGTCACGACGCTGCTGCCGAGTTCGGAATGTATTCTAATACAAATTTATACAGATTGTATATTTTATTGTATGATTGTGCGGTCGCGGCATTGCAGCAACTGCATGTTGCTTGCAGTCGAGTTCGGACTCATACCTTAAATCGTTTCCTAAGCCCTAAAGAATTTCCACTATGCAACAGTGCATTGCATTATTTTAACTCAATGGTAAAAATTATCCCTAATTTTACTACAATTCAATTCATATATTTATCCCAGGAGGGGTAGGCAGAGACATTTTACCTTTTTAGAATTTGGAGGTGGTGGTGAGCCGTATTGAAATGAACAGGCGCTTATGATTGCCTGCTGCTGAAAATTTTCAAGCCGCCTAAAAAGTCCTTCAACTTGACTTAACGACTGCCATTTTACTGGCAACCGGAACCAACGGCTTAACGTGCATTATTATTATTTATTTATCACTGTCTACACAGCCTTATCTACACGTCACAAGACTGTGCGGAAACAGAACTAGTGTGGCATACAACGGAAATTACATTACCTGACATAGTTGCTTTCTGTGACTAAATAGTTTTTACTGTCTTTCTTATCTAGTAATTACGTACACTGTTGAACTGTGTAGTCACCACGAAGCTGTCAATAGCTATACATAAGTAGTAAGACGACGGCGAGAGGGCTTGTCACTGCCGTTGCAGAAGCAGGCCCATAATTACCACCAGACAGATGCAGGATATAAAGATTATATCTTTCAATTGTTTGTTGGCGGCTTTTAAATTGAATTTGTCTTCGTCCAAAACTACCGGGCGTTCATGATCGGGGCCTGAGGACGGTGGGAAGGCTGCTCGACGTCTTACAGAAGCAGGCCCAAGACAACGGCGCGGCGTGACAGGCGTGTATGACGCCTCTCGCCCCAACAAGCGGGATAACACCCGAACCAACGCCAAAACGCGGGAAGAGGGAGTCTCTTTTACGTGTGAAAGTCCCTCATGGATGCTATGCCGGATTCTTACCAACTAAAACTTACTTGCCAACAGCAGGAAGTCCCGGGTAAGCCCTCGAAAGGATGTACCAATAGACCTGACAGACTTTGGCTCCGACCGCGGCCTCGATATCCCGCGTTTTGGGGGTTGGTTCGGGTGTTATCCCGCCTTTTGAGGCGTGAGGAGTGTATGAAACTCATACGTCACGCCGCCGTCTTGTGCCTGCTTCTCTAAGGACGACGAGCAGCTTTGCCACCGTCCTCAGGCCTCCGATCATGGTGGCCGTTAGTTTTGGGCAAAGACAAGTCCGCGGCACCCCTCCCCGCTCCGCCAGAGTATGCATCGCCGTGTTCTCGTCAATGTATATGTCGTCTCTGTGTGTAAAATTACACTTTACCTCCATTTTTTTTAAATGACGGAAAGTCCTCATGGATGACTTTTACCGACTAAAAAACCTCACGTATCCTGCCCAACAGAATACGGTAAGCCCTCGGAAGGATACCCCAGGACTCACTTTACCTTCATAAAAGAATACGTACAAGTACATGCCTAAACTAGTCAAATGCGGTAACAATATAGGTATTTACAGTAAAATTCACACCTTATCCACTTCCAACTTGAATTACTCCTACAAAAGGCACCATCGAAAATAGATACGTCTATACAACTTCCAAACAATTATCACTTACTGTTTATTCATTACTTTGTAATTCTAATAGAGCTGTACTGTGCTATTTGTGTTTCTCATAATGATTGGACGCGGGTTAAGAAGTTAAATAACCTGTTATCGAAGGCCGTTCGCAGTTGATGGGTTAAATGTGTCGAGCAGACAAGGTTCGGCGAGAAAGGGTTTTGATTGATTATAGTTTTTAGGGTTCTGTAACCAAAGGGTAAAAATTGGACCCTTTTCATGAGACTTCACTGTCCGTCTGTCTGTCTGACTGTCTGTTGTCACGAGGCTATATCTCAGTAACCATTATAGCTATAGGTACATATAATTTATATTATTACTATTACTAATTCTAAGGTCGTTATTATAATATCTATGGGCCGTAGATCACGTTAATTAACATCTGTAACTTTTCTAATGTTGCCTGATTATAAATTATTATTATTATCATGTTTCTGTCTTTCTTGGGTACCTTCTTTTTTTTTATTACGAAGGTACCCGGTCTTTTGGTAGGCTTACATGGGGACATATTGGTCCAACAGGCAGAGGCCCTTTGAGACTTTTAATGTAAGGGGATATGGGACCCCCACTGCAGACGATTCACGCCCGCCTTATGTAGAAGAACGGTAATGAACCGCCCGCAATGGGAGCTAAACTATTGGATAATATGCTAACTACAAAATGGGCTATTGTGTTGGGGGTTAAATGGAACTAAGTAACTTATGCTATGGATGATGACGGCGTCTGCCATTTCAATATATTATTACCAAAATATTGGCAAACGGTGACTTGCCAACTCACTAGATGGGCCCCCTATACAATCGCCATAGGCTCGTAAGTCTGTAAGGCGACAGAGGGCAACACCGGTGTGAGTGGCTAGGGGTGTCGAGCGGTGCGGCGCCGGTTTCGCCATCGCGGGTTAGACCCGGAGCGGGTTTCCCCGTAGTTATGCCCTTGAAAATGACACTTCCACCCCCGAGCATATAGCTCTGGCTTCCTCCCTCTGATCGGCCAATTAAGGCAACCCAGAGTTGTGATTTGCTGCACTTCCGGGAGTACGGTCTCCCGTTAGCCCATTAAATGCTATGCTAACTGGTCGAGAAGCGCAACAAAACTCGGAGGAATCGGGACCGATGTGTAGCCACGCACATTCAGCTCGCCACAAGCTGCCCTGCGGATGTGTGCTTTTCTATATTATGTCTCTTCTTATCTCGGGTATCTTCTTTTTTTTCTTATGACAAAAGATAGATACCCCGGTCTTTTGGTAGGCTTACATGGGGACTTATTATTATTATAATTATAGAACTGAAATTTTCACAGATGATGTTGACGTTATAACAACAAATATCTACTGAAATCAGAAAAAAAAGGGGGAATTAAGGGCGGCTCCCATACATCAAACGTAAGTAGGGAACCCTCTGTGCGCGAGTCCGATTTTTACTTGGCCGTTTTTTTTTTTTTTTTTTTTTTTTTTTTTTTTTTTTTTCATTTTAAAGTTAATGCTTTTTACTTTTGGATGATTACGTAAAACATTGGTATTGAGTTTGGTACTTATATGCCGTTAGCAACATACTTAACTCTCACGATTTGTACTCGTATAATTTATCAACTTTTTAAGGTTTCGAATTTCGGCTATTGCAATAAGTATAGCCGTTCACATCACAGTACACTTATTTAGTAACGAGATGACGTCACGTGGTTTCACCTGCGTAGTTCCCGTTCCCGTGGGAATATGGAAATAAAATATTACCTATTTTACCCGGGGATAGTGCAGCTTACTAACAGTGAAAGAATTTTTCGAATCGGTCCAGTAGTTTCGTAGCTTATTTGATGCAAACAAACAATTAAATCTTTCCTCTTTATAATATTACTAGCTGATGCCCGCGTATAGTTTGTTCCCGTTTCCGCTTCCGATGGGAACTTATTCCCGGGATGAAAAGTAGCCTATTTGTTATTCCAGACTATAATGTATCCCTGTACCATTTTTCAGCCAGATCTGTCCAGACGTTCGAGCGTGAAAGAGTAACAAACATCCACACTCACAAATTTTCGCATTTATAATATTAGTAAGATTAATTTAATAGTTGGCCACATTATTCTTGTTACATTATCCCTGGGTGACATAGGCTATATTTGATTCCCGTATTCCCACGGGAATCATGACATCGGCTAGTGGTAAAATAAAAGAAAGTGTAGGTAATTGTAAACCTAGGTTATTGTTACTGAGTGTATAGTTAAGTTAAAACTAATTTCAATTCAATTGTACAACATCTATTTTGTATAACCTAACGTCATTATAATTATATAAAAACTAATTAAAATAACAGTAATGACTCGTATTGTAGTAGTTTTTGAATAATTATAATTATTAAAATTCATTATTTAGTCATTCTCCTTACTGCTCGTTCGCTCTAACTTTGCCGCTCGGCTCTATACTAAAGTCGAATTTTTGATTAGACGAAGTAAATTGACAGCAACTAATGTCACTTCTTCATACAATGTTGCGTATTTTCTATGACGAAGTGACATTAGCTACTGTCAATTTACTTCGTCTAATTAACAATTAGGGTATACACTTCTACGCCAGCGGCAAAGTTAGAGCGAACGGGTAGTACCTGTGATTTTGAGTAAATCAACTTTTTTGCACTGTAAGTAGGTATTAATTACAGTTATCTTCGGTCTTAGTCAAGTACCTACTATTAAATTAAAATTAAATCGACTTGTAAAGTGGTGAACCATTATTTATACAGAAAACCCGATTTATGCACTGCACTAGTTTAAAAAATACAAATACTGCTCGTTCGCTCTAACTTTGCCGCTCGGCTCCATACTAAAGTCGAATTTTTAATTAGACGAAGTAAATTGACAGCAACTAATGTCACTTCTTCAATGTTGCTTATTTATTTTCTATGACGAAGTGACATTAGCTACTGTCAATTTACTTCGTCTAATTAACAATTCGGGTATACGCCTCTACGCCAGCGGCAAAGTTAGAGCGAACGGGTAGGAATGTACTGCAAGCGACCCTATTCTTTAAATTTTCCCCGAAATGCCTGCAATATTGAAAATATCCTATGTCTATACAGGATATTTAGCGCGGGTGTAGCGATTCTGGTATTTGCACCTTCGATCAACAATAAATTTGCACACATTCAAAGGCCTCTAGGAGAACAAAAAAAAAAATGGGCAATCGTTCAAGAATGGAATGCACTTTTTTTGCTTCTTATTCTTGGACTTTGCAACACTTGTGCACGTTGTCGATTATGTTTGCATTTTTAACAAACAGTTCATGTTACAACTTTTTTTTTTTAAATTACCAGGTATAGCAATAACAAGTGTCTATGTTTATTCAGCCGATAACGGCCGCAGAATATAAATAGTACCTATAATTTTATTATTCATGTAATGTAATCGTGTATTTATCTACATGTTATCAAGTAAACAAATGGCTATCTTTCACTTCGTAATATTTCATGTATAAAACTCTAATATAAACTCTTGACGTTATTTTTAAAACCTTTTTCAGGCCTTCTGCCTTCTTATTAAACTGCCTCTAAAATACTTGATTGTAATTTCTCACATCGTCCTAGTGGTTGTTACTGTATTATTGTAACTGGCATAGGCCAGGGGTCGGCAACCTGCGGCTCGCGAGCTACTTGCGGCTCTTTGGGTGTGAAGCTGCGACTCTTTAATTCCATACGCAATTATCATATCATACATTTTGACTCCCACATAATCACCCTGCTTTTTTAACGTGTGAAAATCCTGAAAAACTGCATGGTGCCATACCATCTGCCTATGGCCGTAAGTCCTGGCCTGGGTACGCCCTCGGAAGGATGATCCCAGAGCTCCCGACAGACTTAGTCTACTATCAGACTATCACAGACGAGGAGGACGGCTAGGACTTTATCCCACTTCTTAGGGTTTTGTTCGTGTGATCAAGAAAACTTGTTGTAGCTTTTATAAAATTTAGAAAATTAAAATTGACACTTGGCTCTTCCTACTGGAAAGGTTGCCGACCCCTGGCATAGGCCAACACGGATGTAAATTGTTAACTCATTGTTCGAATCCCAGGTCGAAAGTCGATCTTGTCTACCGCAAGCTTATATTAAGCTAAATATGGGCAATAATAATTTAGGTAAGGGCCAGTAAAACCACGGGACTTCTAAGTTCTAACCATTTCCCACCAGGTCCGAAACAGCAATATACTTATAGCAAATGTTAAGAGATAGTTACCGGATCTTATTTAGTTTTAATCTTTGATGACCATGCAATGGTGTCAATGTACACAGCCTAGAAAAAAGTTTCTAAAACATATACAATTACATGCCAAATCAACATAACTATTTAGATGTTATCTGTGTAGAAGTCTGATAAATAAAAACAAATAATACAACTGATTTATTGATATAATGATAGATACATTGGCAGTGTGTAATTACATTTGGCAGAATGTCTGTTTTGTGGTTATCATAATAAATAGCTGCCATCCACAAAAACTAGCTAGCATTAAACTACGTAGGTACTTAACTGTAGGTAGAATGTTTGATTTTATAAGGGAATACAAGGTGAGGAAGTTGAATTTGTGGCAACCGCCACATAGTCCAGATCAATAGAAGTCCTGCATCACGGTTTGAAAGTTCTTACAACGAAGAATGAATGAATCATACATCACAACATCAAAGTTCTCACTGCGATTGATGATATAATACAGCAGTCCAACATTAACCGTTGGGCTTCGGCCCGCCAGGCGCGATCTCCTTGCCCTGGTTGGAGGAACATTCTCACTCCTTCCTCCACAAAGTTCTCTAATCAATCAAATCAGCGTATGGCAGTCCACTCCTGAACGTAGGCCTCTCCCAATTTACACCACAACACACGGTCCTGGGTCCTTCCGCATCAGACTATAAGGATTTAATCGAAGCTCGTAGGCCCGCTAGCCCGGTGTTCATCTTTTCTAGATTTCATAGATCTGGGCGAGGCGGCCACAGTCGGCCGGGAACCTTAGGACTTCCTTCCTAGAGATTATCCGGGATTCCCGGCCGTAGACAGTCGTAAACTCGTAAGGCATCATATGGTTATAAGTGGCAGGAGTCCGGCATAGCATCTTAAAAATCTCCACACGTAAAGAGACCTTATTCTTAGCAATCCATGGATTCTCCGTGCGGGCCCTGGTCCATAGCGTGGCGGCGGGGGGAACACCCCGACGGCGTCTGGGACTTGCGACCCATTTGAGTAGGTAGTACCTTACTATGCGCATAAACGCTCACCTTCCACCGTCAGCAATGTTCCCTCCCCTGCCCAACCAAGAAGCCGAGTGTTTAGTCCGATTTCCCTCGAGATCTAAGCGAACCCATTTGTGAATCCGCGTAGTAAACTGCATGCTTTATTTTCCACCCACCGCACCACAGTTTACTGTTGTAAGACTTGTAAGTTAAGCGAATTCATTAATGGGCCAGGTCAGCTCGCGGCTGGCCTTTTTGTAAACCATAACTGGAAATGATTGACCGTTTGTGAGATTCCCGTTTTCAAGCTTTTCTCTGCTTCGGAAGGCACTTTAAACATTGGTGGGTTTTATAAAATTGTCAGGAGTGAACTGAGTCCAACATACACCCATATTAGGAACTCCCCATTTTTTAAGTCGGCTTAAATTAGGAAAACACGTTGATTATTATTTATGACTGCTGCGAAACCGGAAACATCACGCCATTTTTATAATAACCTCATTATTTTGTGTTTAGTAAAAAGTTTTGACACATGCATGCAAGTCTTGTCCCACGGTTTAGGCGGATGTTGTGGAGGCCAACTTGATTTAAAGAACTTATGAGGCAGAGGTTAATTCCACACTCACACTTTGCGAATTCTGTAATCTGCATCAAAATTTCAACAGCCAAGGCAGATGTTTGTGATCACACGTTACAGGAGTCCTGTAAAGTGTAACCAGTTCTCAAATATTTTCACTTTAGTTCTCGGTATGCCAATTATGCCATAGGCGAAATTAGGAAGCACAGCTAGTTTTTAGGGTTTCGTACTCGAAGTTTTAAAACGGGACCCTATTTATGAGACGTCGCCGTCCGTCTTTCTGTCTGTACGTCACGAGGCTGTATCTCAGGAACCGTGATAGCTAGGGAGCTGAAATTTTCACAGATGATGTATTTTAGTTGCCACTTTAACTAAAATCAGAAAAAAAGGGACTTAAGGGTGGGTGGCTCCCATACAACAAACGTGATTTTTTGAAGTAGTATCGTCTGTAAAAGAGGCAGCTCATCTTATATTATCAGGAAATCATGGCTAAACCGAAGTTTCATGAAGCACCTTAAAGTTTAAATTCCAAAGAAGCGGGATTATACCCGAGCCAACCCCCAAAGGCGCGGGATAGTACGAACCCCCTAGGTGAGACCGCGATGGTGGCCAAAGTCTCCTTCCGAGGGGCTTACCTGGGCTCCTGACCGTGGTCAGTGTGTGGTTCTAGTCGGTAAGAGTCACCATTCATGAGGTATCCATAGGCACCATCCATGAGGGATTTCGACACGTAAAAAAACTCCTTGAGGCCGCAGTGGTTGGTAGTCGAAATCTATCGAGAATCCTGGTACATCCTAAAGAGGAATTATTCTGGGTGTCCGGCGCAAAGGACAAGTAGAAACCTTGTGGGTTTGGTTTGAGTCCCGCAAGAAATCTAAAGGGATTTCCACAAATTTAACAAAAAAAAGTGCTCGAAAAAATACCGGTGCTGGAATGAGGAAGGTATTTATTGAGGATTTTTATACAATTGCTGAAAGAAACAAAAAATAACTAGTAAAATAACATAATATTATTAAGTTACGAAAAATAATTACGTACCAGAAGTGCATGCAGGTCACGGACAAACAGCCAATTTGTTTTAATACAGTCTATACTTAGTGTTATACACATAATTGTACCAGGGCGGCATGACACTAGTAGAGGACGGGTGAGAGCCTTGACTCTCTGTAATGATTCTAATGATAGACAAACGGTATAATCTAAGTCGACTACCTAGTGCTCTCTGCGAGCCTGGTACGTACAGCTATTACTGTATTAATGAATAGTTTTTAACCGACTTCCAAAAAAGGAGGAGGTTCTCAATTCGTCTGTATTTTTTTTTTTTTTTTTATGTTTGTTACCGGCAAATCGCTAGAAGGAGTTAACCGATTTTGAAAATTCTTTTTTTGTTTGAAAGCTGGTGCTTCCCATGTGGTCCCATATACAGGAAGTCAGAATCGGATGCTGGGATCCTGGAGAAATCGAAGAAATCCCTCGAACCGAGGGCATTCCTTAAAGATTTACAGCAGTTATCTTGTGTTTGGGCTTGATTAATTTGTATTGGGGAGAACATTACACTACACAGATATAATTTCAGTCTACCCGTCACTGAAAATCATGAAAAAAAAAATTTTTAACAAAAAAATACCGACTTCAAACAAAAACTGAAAATTGAAAAATAAGATTAACTTAGCACAAAGTAATAGGTAGTATATTTAGTTTTATATCAGATATTATTGACTGTAATACTGAAGTCGGTGCCAATATTTCTATGAGAGATTAATAATATCTACCTAAACCTATAGTTTTACTTGGCGCCGATTTCAGTATTACATTCAATAAAATCTGATATAAAACTAAATATACTACCTATTACTTTGTGCTAAGTTAATCTTATTTTTCAATTTTCAGTTTTTGTTTGAAGTCGGTATTTTTTTGTTAAATTTTTTTTTATATAATGCAATTTCATGAATAAATTTTATTTAGGTTATGTACAACCACAGATTATATAATATATTCTATACAGATGCACGAACAGGAACAAAAATCGGTTACACTCGTAACTCGTTCCACAGACCTGGCCGCCTACCTGTCAGTGTGGGAATCCTCAAATGTAACTAGATGGCGACGATATTTTTAGCAAAATGTTCAACTAGATTTCAAGGTCAAATTTGATTTCGTTTCAACTGTTTTGATATAGTAGATTGTATAACAAGGGGGCAAAATAGTATTTTTACGGCGAGGGCGCTACTTTGAATCACGAGCGAAGCGAAGGATTCTAGAATGGAATCCCGAGCATAGCGAGGGATTCTCACATAGAATCCTGAGCGCAGTGAGGGATTCAAAGTACACCGCCCGAGGAAAAAATAATTTGCCCCCGAGTAATATACTCTACTTTTCATTCCCTTTCTATGAGAAAAAATAAGTTTTGTACGACGTAGTTACCTTCTTTCGTTATTGTTCCAAGAGTTCATGGATTGTCACTTTCATAACTTGACGTAGAACTTATTATATTTGCAGAATACAATAAAATATGTTTACCTCCTGATTACAAGGACATTAATAATGACGAACACGAACAGATAATTGGCGCTCTTTAATTTTTTTTAGT
Source organism: Miltochrista miniata (assembly GCA_933228765.1). Lineage (NCBI taxonomy): Eukaryota > Metazoa > Arthropoda > Insecta > Lepidoptera > Erebidae > Miltochrista > Miltochrista miniata. Next base: position 15,813,571 of record OW121769.1, read on the forward strand.
TAGCTCAGGACACCGCGCTGTGCAGCCAACACTTACCAGCCAATAATTCATGTCATACAATTTGCGTTCGATTTCTATGAAATTTTGAAGTTCCAAATTCAAATCACTTTGCCGCCCGCTAAAAAGCTCTTAACAGAAAAGAGCTATTTTGCGCCCCGATATCGTGGTGCAAAGTGATTCTTTTCGAATAGAAGGAATGAAATAGTAGATTGTATAACAAGGGGGCAAAATAGTATTTTTACGGCGAGGGCGCTTCTTTGAATCACGAGCGAAGCGAAGGATTCTAGAATAGAATCCCGAGCATAGCGAGGGATTCTAACATAGAATCCTAAGCGCAGTGAGGGATTCAAAGTACACCGCCCGAGGGAAAAATAATTTGCCCCCGAGTAATATACTCTACTTTTCATTCCCTTTCTATGAGAAAAAATAAGTTTTGTACAACGTAGTTACCTTCTATAGTTATTGTTCCAGGAGTTCATGGATTGTCACTTTCATAACTTGACGTAGAACTTATTATATTTGCAGAATACAATAAAATATGTTTACCTACTGATTACAAGGACATTAATAATGACGAACACGAACAGATAAATGGCGCTCTTTAGTTTTTTTTTAGTTAGCTCAGGACACCGCGCTGTGCAGCCAACACTTACCAGCCAGTAATTCATACAATTTGCGTTCGATTTCTATGAAATTTTCAAGTTCCAAATTCAAATCACTTTGCCGCCCGCTAAAAAGCTCTTAACAGAAAAGAGCTATTTTGCGCCCCGATATCGTGGTGCAAAGTGATTCTTTTCGAATAGAAGGAATGAAAAAGTATTTAGTTATTTCAATCGTGACGTAGTCACTTAATTAGCACAGACTGGTAAACGGGCGGTATCCGGTGCATTCAAGCCCCAGTTCGATTCCCACTTTTTAGACGATTCTTTTTGTTATCTTTTTAAGTTTTACTTTTTGAACGTACCCACATTTTATACTACTCAATATTTTTATTAAGTGAAAAAAGACTACTTACTCACACGAGACTTTGTCATTTTTTATTATATTAGAAAAATATTATGAAAAAGTTGACATACTAATTGCTTTAAATAAGCATGTTATCTTTGTATTGAGTATTTATTTTTTGTATGCAATTTATTGATTTCATATCATATAATGATATGAGAACAGTTGAATTCGTTTCAACTGTTCTGATATGACTAAGTATTTCACTACATGCATCAGTCGCACAGTTAGCTCAGCGGGTAAGCGGGTGGCACTTGTTACGAATTGACCCAGTTCAAATCCAACACGTAGTATGGTTCTTTTTGTTTATTTTTTTACTATTTTTATTATGAAGTGAAAATGACAGGACTTCTCTTTTTTTAATTTTACAATAAAAATAAATACTTACTATGGAAAAGTTGGCATATGTACTAAAAAATAAATATTTTATCTTGGTAGATACTTATTTTTACAGCGGGTGGCAGGCGGAATTATATAAAAAAACCGGCCAAGTGCGAGTCGGACTTGCACACAGGGATCCGCACCAAAAAACGGCAAAATGTCACGATTTTTGAGTGAGATTCCCCTTAATCTTTCCTTTTTTTCTGATTTTAGTATTTTTTGTTATAGCGGCAACAGGAATACATCTAGGGCTGCCAACTTTTTTTAGAAGAAATAAAGTATACTTATCTGACTTCAATGGGGTAAAAAAAAGTACAGACTTACAAAGAAGAGTACCTACATTTTATTTACAATTTTAAAATTGTACTTTTTAGAACCTTGGCAGTACACAAGTGCTTTTTATTATTTTTAAAACTATTGGACGTTATGTGGTTTCTCCCGCGTAATTCCCGTTCCCGTGGGAATTCGGGAATAAAATATAGACTAGGTTCACCGCAAAGAGATTAGCTTCCCAACAGTGAAAGAGTTTTTGAAATCGGTTCTGTAGTTTCGGAGCCTATTCGATGCGAACAAACAAACAATCAAATCTTTCCTCTTAAAAAATAACGAGCGGAAGTCACGCGGTCCCGTTCCCGTGGGAATTCGGGAACCGTGGGAATTCTGATGTCTGTGTTCCTAACAGTGAAAGAATCTTTGATATCGGTTCAGTAATTCCGGAGCCTAATGCAAACTAACAATCTAATCTTTTCTCTTTATAGATAACTAGCGGACATCACGCCGTTTCATCCTCGTAATTCTCGTTTCCGTGGGAATACGGGGATAAAATATAGCCTATGTTCACCGCAGAGTGTAACTTCCCAACAGTAAAAGAATTTTTCAAATCGGTCCAAAAGTTTCGGAGCCTATTCGATGCAAACGAACAATCAAATCTTTCCTCTTTATTATATTAGTATATACTAGCGGACGTCACGCGGTTTCACCCACGTAGTTCCCGTTCCTGTGGGAATACGAGAATGAAATATAGCCTATGTTCACCGCAAAGAGTGTAGCTTCCCAACAGTGAAAGATTTTTTAAATCGGCCCAGTAGTTTCGGAGCCTATTCGATGCAAACAAACAAACAATCAAATCTTTCCTCTTTATAATGTTAGTATAGATTGTAAGTCCATACAGGACTCTAAACTTATGTACATACTTAGATCAGGAGAAAAGATTTCCTATCGGCCGGGGATCTTGGCCCATTCCGTTATACGAAAAAATATTCAGAGGAAACTTTTCAAAATCCCAGAAAAATCAAATCAAGCGAAATAAAGTCGTTCAGTCGCAATATGTCCAATTCGCAAAATGTCCAACTGTCCAATTCTCAATAGGTCCAGTTCGCAGTTGGTCCAGTTCGCAATTGGTCCAGTTCGCAATTGGTCCAGTTCGCAATTGGTCCAATTCGCAATTGGTCCAGTTCGTAATTAGGGATCTATATGGATAAATGGAATCAACATAGGTATTTTTATCCGTCTCATCGCATAATGTCCTTTTCTCAAAATGTCCTTTTCTCACAATGTCCTTTTCTCAAAATGTCCCTTTCTCAAAATATGTGCACTACAGGATTAACTCCGCGCAATCCAACTAGGATGGGTTAGGTTAGAAGGCTAAGGCGGGAGCGGAGCGCAGCGCAGCTTCCGCATTAGCCTTTGTGGTTATTTTTTTATAACCACCTAAGTTACCACCATTCACTTAGTAAGTTTGATGTATAAGTATGTTATTCAGAACGATCAGTTAATAATTAGAATTTGGGGTGGTTGTGTTTAGGTGGTTATAAAAAAATAACCACGAAGGCTAATGCGGGAGCTCCGCTCCCCTCTTAGCCTTCTAACCTAACCTATCCAAGTCGGATTGCGCGGTGTTAATCCTGTATTGCACATATATGAGAAAGGAAATATATAATATATATGAGAAAGGATATTTCGAGAAAAGGACATTATGAGAAAGGACATTTTCGAGAAAAGGACATTTTTACTTCGAGCTGAATCTTGCCTTGCAGAAGGTTGACAATAACGCCTCCCGTAATCAAGCACAACTCCATTTTACGAACTGGACCAATTGCGAATTGGACATTGTGAGAATTGGACGAAGTGAGAATTGGACAATTTGCGAATTGGACATTGTGAGAATTGGACAATTTGCGAATTGGACGTTGTGAGAATTGGACAATTTGAGCGCGCTGGACATTTTGCGAATTGGACATATTGCGACTGAACGAATAAAGTATTTTCGCGTACTTTATTGTTCTCATAAAGTATACAGTACACATACCCAAAATAAAGTACAATACTTTATTATAAAGTACTGTTGGCAACCCTAAATACCTACATTATCTGAGAATTAGCTCTCTGGCTATAACGGTTCCTGAGATACAGCGTCATGGCGGACAGACAGACAGACAGATGGGGAAGTCTCATCAATAGGGACCCGACGTTTTTACCCTTTGGAACCCTAATAAAAGCTGGTACAAAATCTCGCTGGAACATATTTCTCTTACAATTATCACATAGATTACAGCTTTATTTTTTTATAACAATAACGTGAAACAATTCTCAAAGGAAAAAAAAGAATTATAATTCGAGAAATAAGTAGGACTATTTAATTATCTATGTTAGATTAAGTGAAAAATTTAAAAAAAATTAAGAAAAATACAAAAAGAAATGCAGTCAGTGGGAATCGTACCAGAGTTAACTCAAAAGGAACGCCCGAAGCAGCTTGCATACCCGCTGGGCTAAAGTGCCACTAAGAGAATTGGCCAAATAACGCTTTATATTTAGGTTCATCACCGCCACCGTTGCCGCTTGCTTGTTTCGATAACGTAAACTGGCCGTTCGTAAAAACTAATGAAATAATATTTCTTTACATCGATAAAAGATGGCGCTCATGTTAATCATTGTTAATTATTGACATGATTAAGATGAGCGCCATCTTTTATCTTAATCAAACGCTATCGAGAGATAATTTTTACACAATCTACGTTTATTCTATAATCAATGAGTTTGATGTGCTACTATAGCAGCCAATATCGTGATTTAATTTTTAAAATAATTTGCCATGCATTATATATCTAAATAAGATATTTTGAAATTTGAATTCCGGAATATGAAACTACTAGTGCCATCTTTTGATATTTTCTGTTTATTAAAGATAATCTGTATGAGTTGGGTGCCCGTGGTACAACGCAAACATCACAAGGCTAATACGAATATAATCTTCTAACTATAATATATTTCTTCCTACATGGGTAAGTTATAAAAATTAATTGCTGTTCGCGTTTCTCGCTAACTCCGAAATAACTGAACCGGTTTGATTAATTTGGGGTCGTCCATTAATCGCGTGAGGTTTATTTGGGCATTTTTTGGACCCCCCCTCCCCCTTGGTGATATTTGGTGAGGTTTAAGATTACCCCTCCCCCCCTGGGCCGAATCACGTGTATTTTTAGTAACTACAATTTTTCTTTAAATTGTATGAAGTCTCTATTCTTATAATCTATCCATACTTCTAAACGAATACTACCTAATCCGCGCAACTTTGTTCGCGTCACACAATAGAGACAGATATGGTATTGATATTTTAATATATTTCCCGTTGCATTTACTACCTTCGTGTTTCTGTATAATATTCATTATTTTGGAGCTAATAAAAAAGTGTCAGAATATATTTGGTAATTATTTTCCAAGATTTTTTTTTTTTACTAGACACTCTATCTATTTAACTTCCATTACATCCGATACTAAAGCTAAAAACCCCCGACTCACAAAAAGAAAACAATAAAAAATCCTGTAAAAAGTAAAAAACCCTATCTACCCTAAGTATTGAACCTTTATTATTATTATAGGTAGCTATATTATTTACGTATTCATATTTTAAACTAACAGTTTGTCTCGTCGGGGGGACCACTCTATACCTAAACAGTTGAGCATATCAAGGAACTTCAAAAATATTCAACGAGTACGCGCCAAACATCTACAGTTAGGATCTTGCGAGCCAGACGTACGATTAGGTTATGATTAGGTGAGCGGTCCTCGACGACGAGACATTATTTAATATCAACATACGTATAGTCAATTATTCAGAGCTAATGCGAATTGCGCGGAGTGTAGTTACAGAATTAGAAATACATTCCACTCCTCATATCTTTCGAATGGCTAAACCGATTTTCCCAAAATTGCGGTATCGTAATGTAATGTAAATGTAAAAATATACCCGTGTTGGGTATCAAATGAAAGGTCATCATTTGATACCCAACACGGGTATATTTGAACACATTCAATTTTTCATCACCACTTTTCCCTTCATATTTTTGAAATGGCTTAACCGATTTTTATAAAACATAGCAAAGAACACTCTCCCCTAACCCATCTTTCAAACAAAAGAAACAGAATCGAAATCGGTTCATCCGTTTGGGAGCTACGATGCCACAGACAGACTTACAAACACACACACACACACACACACACACACGTCAAACTTATAACACCCCGTTCGGGTTTCCGTCGGGGGTTAAAAATGGCTTCTTTTGTACGTCTTTCTGTATCACTCCATAACTATGAATCCATCCACCGGACCATTTTAAATCATACTGGCATAATTTGAGATTATTATTGATCGGATTGATGCCGATATTCTGCGCGATTCCTTTGGGAGACACGATGAAAAACAAAATGATTTTTGTGTTGTATGATCAACGCATAGGTATATGAAATGAAATATGCATTTGTGGATGTGCAGGAGTCACATATCAATACTCAGCCAAAACCCTTAAATCCAGAAACTTGATATTTTTAGGGTAAGCTACCTAGCAGACGACCCCTACTAAGGAATTTACTTTAAGTACAAGCGGTTGCTACGAAAGTGGAGGATTCGAGTCCAACAATGACTTATCGCTAAGATTATCTACTAACAAGGTAATTTCATGCAAGTATGTATGCAGTACGTAAAAAAGCAAGGTCTTACCAGTACCAGAACGTGTATTTGACATCCAAGTGTCAAGTGCTGTGCTCTGTCGTAAAATTTCAACGTAGTAATTAGTTGGCATCTTAAAGCAATGCGACCAGTCCAAGGGGAGTAGACATAGCATGTATTCTCAATACATATCTGTCTGTCATATGTTGCGGGGGGAAATCGTATTCATAACATTCGGCAGATTCGGCTGATCCGGCACAAATCAATACACTCATAATTTCAGACGCACACACACATTTTTTTAACGTGGGGGAAAATCCTTCATGGTGCTATGCCGGACTCCTACCCACTAGAAAACCTCACGTAACGCCCAACAGCCTACTGTTGGGAGCCCTGGGTAAGCCCTCGGAAGGATGTTCCAGGACTTCCAACAGAGACACACACAAATTATATAACTTACTAGCTGACGCGCGCAACTTCGTTTACGCCACATAAGGTGTATAAAAGGACAGATATTTTTTCAATAGACTCATGGAAGTGTATGAAACTGCCCTGTTTGCTTAATCATAAAAGAGCTTAATGATTAAGGCTATTGTAAAATAATTCAGTCCGCGCCGAAGGCGTGGACTGACAGCACTAAAAAAAATTTGGAATCGGACCACGCATTGAGAAGTTACTGTCCCAAAGGAACCGCGCGAAATATCGGGACCAAAAGTATCCTAAAACCTTCCTCGGATTATGAGCTCTGATTGTACCGAGTTTCGTTCAATTCGATTCAGTAGTTTTGGCGTGATACTTATTCGGGATACAGACAGACAGACAGACAGACAGACAGACATAAAAATTATAAATTATATTTTCGGCTTCAGTATCGATTAGAGTTCATTAGAGAATGGCCTACAATTAAAATTTTCAAAATATCTTCCATGTACAGACTCTCGACCCTCAACAGTTTTATTATAAGTATAGATAATAATATGTGTGTGTGTGTGTGTGTGTGTAGAGTGGTACTCCTTAAAGGAGCCCGCTTTGACAAAGGGGAAACTCTTCAGTATGGCGCCTCTAGATCATGTTGATCTGTCTCTAGACAAATAGCATGACGAAATTATCTAGTTTTAGTCAATAGTGTAGTGTAGTGACTGTAGACTCTATTAATGGCATTGATACAGTATTTACTACATAATTTACGGCGATGTTTAACCGGACTGTAAATAAATGTCGTTAAATACTAGATGGATACTAAAATACAGCGTTTATCTCAACAGCACGCAAGTCTTGCTTGTGTTGTTTGAGCAAAGGCCAAGCTTCACAGCCGTTTAAAAAAAAATGGCACGGTCTAACCGGCCCCATACACGTACAATAATATTGATCAATATAGCAATAAATTGACCGTGTATGGGTAATATTGAGGTTTGAACAGACTATATTCGGATGGAAATAAATATTGTGGCAATATTATTGAGTCAATAATATTGTACGTGTATGGGGCCGGTAAGGATAGCCTGTGACTCTGTGTTACCATAATCCAGGTATTGCCAACGTTACGCCTGGTATCTCAGTTGAAGTAATATTAAAATATTGTGAGACAGGTGTTTTTTCTTTACACAGCTGAATGTAGAGCAAATTAAGCCGATCAGTACCTACTGCAGAACGGCGATTTGATAGGTAAAGACCTAAATAACAATCGGTTTCACTTTTCTGTCGCGTTGAGTAGCAGCGATTATTTCTTCACAATAAGCGTATGCTTCAAAAACAAGTTTTAATTAAAAACCTAGAAGTTTATAATTGTTTTGGCCAAATCTTTTTCACATGAAGTACATAAATTATGTTTTGAACAATGACAGAAATCTCACGAAACTTCCAAGGTCAAGAAGCCGGAGCTCATGATATTACTGTATATGTATTTTGTAGGAAAATCTGTTTTCAAAACTTGTGTGTTCATCTGTTCATGTAAGCTACAGATACATGTGTGTTGTGAAAACATCAGTATTTTCTCTTTCTTTTGCTATTAATGGATATTGTCTACAGGAAACTACCTTGAGATCTTGCTGTTTCACCCCTCTATTATTATAGACCTTTACGTTTCCAGCCCAGTAGGGCAGCAAGCGTTGCAGCTCGTGACATTCATTACTTCTGCGCTGTTTTTAGTCGGTTAATGTCGATGCTAACCTCTAGCTGCACTTCTACTTACGTGGGCATCATTCAATCAAATCAACCTATGGCAGTCCACTGCTGTATCTGTTCTCTGTCGAACCTGTCGATTCAGCCCTCAACACACAATTCTGCGACTTCCGCATCCAGTGCTGAGTTGCGACCTTTTTCAGAACGACTGTCTATTTTGGCAGGTGGATTTCCTGCCTTGCTTTTACACTACAGTCACTACACTATGTACAACGTAATTGCCAGTTGTATTTGTCTTTATGTAAATACTAGCTGACCCGCGCAACTTCGTTTGCGCCACATAAGAGAGAGTATTACCTGTTTCCATCGTCCCCCGTTTTTGAGACATTTACTATTACTGCTCAGCTCCTATTAGTTTTAGCGTGATGCTATACATATAGCCTATGACACTCCAAAATAACGTAGCTTTCTATTGGTGAAAGAATTTTTAAAATCGGTTCAGTAGATCCCGAGATTACCCCTTACAATTTAACAAACACACAAACTTTACTTCTTTATAATATTAGTATAGATGACGAAACCATATTTTTGGTCTTCGAAGATAATTTACCATTTTAATGACTGAAATGTCTAAGTAAAAATACATTAAAAGGTTCTTTTCTTTTATGTTTTCGAGAAGTACATACTTAGGCATCATTATTTTAAAACAATTAACATATATTATATTCATTAGCGTCGTTGACAAAAACTAAAAATAACTGGGACTAGTGCTCGGATGGTGACGAAATAATCACGCTGTTAATGTTCTTTTTCGTTGACAAAGGCAAAGTGTCAATTGAATGTGACTATGTGTCATAAAAAATACAAGTAGCCGTGGAGTCGGACATCTTGAAACAATGGGTCTAGAAGTATTATAATTTAATTGCAGTATTGTTATGTAAATGATTATTAATTCATTGCGATATAACGTTTCATTTGCATTAAATGGTGTTTAAAAATTTGTTGGAGTATGAAGGAAATTTAAGAGAATGCTGCACTTTTTGTTGATTTGATTTACTTACCTCCTTAGGTATTCTGGAATAAAAAACCTGAAGTTTTTTTTTTGGGATCGTTCCACATAGGACAGGCTAAGGTCGAAGACTGTTTATTTATGCAAAAATAAAATCATCTTCGTGAAGTCACGCCAAATTTTAAAGCAGGTACATACTAGTTACTAGGTATTCTACCTGCCAATTAGCTACTTCTATATTTAGCTGACATATAATGGCAGTAAAATTGTAGAAACAGTTAGATTGTAATGTAAAAATCTACCTTGCGAGATTATAAACGCTCGAGATTCTTTGACGGCCGCTGCAGCGGTCCTTTCGCTTCCGTCGCTCGCCTTCGTGCTTTGATGTTACTGTTGCAACCTAACCTAACCATCTTTAAGTTACCATCTTGACTGGCCTCGTGGTCCAGTGGTTAGTGTGGCCTGACTACGGATTCGGAGGTCGTGGGTACGATTCCCACCTAGGACAAATCTCTTTGTGTGATGAGCACATTGATTTGTTCTGTCTCTGGGTGTAATTATTCCATCAATCAATCAATCAAATCAGCATGGCATATGGCAGTTCACTGCTGGACGTAGGCCTCTCCTAAATTTCGCCAGAATACACGGTCCTGCGCCTTCCGCATCCAGCTACTCCCTGTGACCTTTTTCAGGTTGTCGGAAATTTTAATATGTATGAATGAATGTTATTCTATAATATGTATAAAGATGTTTATTAGTCGTCTAGATCCCATAGCACAAGCTTATATTAGCTTAATTTGGGCTAGATGATGTTGTGTGAGAATGTTCACAATATTTTGTATAAGTACCATCTCGCTAGCGCTACAGTGACATTACGAAATCACCTATCTAAAAAACATTCCAAAAAAACACAGTATGTGCATGAAGCTAAAAATCAAGAATTAATGCATTCTAAAAACTTAAATCTAAGTATTTATTTATTTAGTGACAGCCCTGGTTTCCCGCCATTGTCATTCTGTCAAGTGACATTTTGACCCACGCATGCGCAATGGGTGTCGCGACCCAAGCCGTTTACGATTTACATACAATGTTGGAAAAATTGTCGACACCCAGCTAACTACATTCTTAACAATGAATATGAGCAACTCCTTGACTTTGCTTGCTTAATTTTTTGAATAATAACGTAAAATATTTTTGAATAATACTCAAAATAATTCAGCTCTCTGAAATTTATAATTTTTGGTAAACTGCAAAGAAGATTGGTTAGGTGTTAAAGCTCATATTAGCGCATCCATAACTTACAACTTCATAAACAAAGCGTTTCGGCCATCTTAATGTTTATAAGTAGCCTTGTAATCTGATTGGTCCGTAGAAATCGTACCTAATCGTATCGCGCGTTCATTGGCTGTTCCGTAGTTTGAAATTAGAACACGTTGTTTGGTTTCAGGCGGAATTGGTGTCGGGTTGTCAATCACTCCTTACAACGATCGATAAAGATGTTATGGATGCGGCAATGTGGTAAAAAATATTACAAGTTTTATGAATGTTTTTTTTCCATCAATTAATTTTATCTTATACGTGACGTGGTCATGGTTTGTTTCATAACCTTTTGACCCCTAGTCTTACCAGCCATTGATGTAAGTTTTGTTATTCTATATCTATACAAAGACTTCTATATAAAGAGGTAGACCTGCCCTACGCACCAATTTTTGAAGCGTATAAACTGAGCTAGTTAGCGCGGTTGCGCGCAGTTCGCGCTGACACTATGTCACTGTCGTATCTCCCACGATTTAACAACAAATGTGTATTTTTAACGTGGAAAAGTACATAATTAACGTCTTAAAAGTGCTTAAGATTAGGTAGTTTACAAAGGAGTACTAATTTATTTGGTAAGTACGCACAATTTATGCGTAATTAATTATTTTTCATCAATTTTATGATTATTTTTAATCTTATTAACCCACCAAATTGTATAGGCCTAACTAATCTGACGCGCCCAATGCTTTTGTTGTACTTCGTATTTTGACAGCATAATACTTGCTGAATATGCCAAGCGAGAGTCAAGGCACGGGGATTCCCCGGATAGTTATAGTTCTTCGCAAGTACGGTTTGCAAGAAAATTTAATTTATATGTTTTACTTTTAAGGTACTTACAACGATTGTGATCGAGTCAGTCATTATAATGCCATCTTGTGTACTAAGATTTTGTAAAAATTACACATCAAAATGCAACAAATCTTGTGGAGTTACCATTCACAGGTAATTTTTTAATAAAAATTTGTAGGTAATTAATTAATGGGATATTTTTATATACACATCTGTGTAATTTTCAGCACACCAGGTAACTCCACTAACTGAATGCATACCAGACTCTAAATGGTACAATCTTATAACTGAATAGGTTAGGTTATGTTTGAATTTTTTTATTCAATAATAATAATCGTTTTCGGTAATATTAGTCGTCGGATTTCCTTCAAAACGTTTAGATATTATGTTTGTTGAACTATGGAATTGTTAGCTAAACTATTTTGAAAATAGTTATTCGTTCAGTAAAACAGTTGTGCAAATACCATTAAATAGTACATTTAATTTGATTTATTTGGTGTGCATAATTAGTGTTTATTTATTATTGGTAAATTTTGCATTTTATTCCTTTATACCTACTTAAAATTTTCTGCAGTCTTCCTTTATACCTAACTAGCTGACCCGCGCAACTTTGTTTGCGTCACATGAGAGTGAGGTATGGTATTAATATTTCGAGTAGGTATTATAATGTTTCCCGTTGCATTTACCCCCGTCGCGCTTATTATAGTCGCGTCGCGTCGCTTGTATTCATTATGGCGCATCACATGAGAGTGAGAAGGATGTGACTTTAACACCTCTCGTTAAAGTGATATAATGTTTCCCGTCGCTTTTACTTCCACCCATCCGTTTTCCGGTATGGAACTCATCGCGTGCGAGTCCGACTCGCACTTGGCCGGTTTTGATCGTTCAGTTGACTGGCTGCCACTGCAGACCAGATTTACTCCCGTCACGTCGCACATACTTTAAAACTTAATAAGAGGGTTATTGTAAGTGAACCTTAAAAGATAGGCATATGCTGTCAAGGACTTTTTTTATAACTTTTTAAGAGAAACAATTTTGTAGTATTCAATTTTTACGTAACTTTAACTATTTATGCAGCGTAAGCAATGGAAGCTCTCAAAAGAAAGAAATAATCCCCGTTCTCGAAACATTATTCATGGCTGCTCCGCTCCTATTCGTCTTAGCGTGATGTTATATTGCCATTAGCCAGCCTAAATAAATGGACTATTAAACTAAAAATAATAATTGAAATGCAACCAGTAGTTTCTGAGATCCTAGCACAAACAAACTCTTCAGTTTCATTATATCGTGAGCAAACCTTAAGAGATAGAGAAATTAGGATATTGTGAGAGAACCTTAAAGATAGACATATGCTGTCGTGGACTTTTTTTTAGAACTTTTTAAGAGAAACAATTTCGTAATACACAATTTTTACCTAACTGTAACCATTTACGCAGCGTACGCCTCGGAAGCTCTCAGACGGTAAAAAATATTCCCCGTTTTCAAAACATTCTTGATTGCTGCTCCGCTCCTATTCGTTTTAGCGTGATGAAAAGTATACTATAACCTGCCCAGGAGTATGAAGAATAATTGTATCAATTTTCGTTAAAATCCGTCGAGTACCTAGTTTTTGTTTCTATAAGGAACATACAGACAGACAGACAGACAGACAAAAATTTTACTGATTGCATTTTTGGCATCAGTATCGATCACTAATCACCCCCTGATAGTTATTTTGAAAATATATTTCATGTACAGAATTGACCTCTCTACAGATTTATTATGAGTATAGATTAACATTTTTCTGCAGTCTGTACCTGTGATACAGAATCGTAAAACTTCGAGAGTATTCGGTGGTACTCGGCTTGTAATTGGAGTCCATACGCCTTCTCTTTTACTCTTATTCTATTCGTATATTGCTATTGCAGTTACAATAACGTAAATATAGTTTATTAGTGAGTATAGTTTTAGCAATGTGTGTGTATGAGGATTGCTTTTATGCTTTCGTTTCTTATAGTAGAGCGTATCTACCTCATTTTATATAGAAATCTTTGTATCTATACTGATTCAAGTAATCTCATATCTACACAAATAAGTTAATTAAACAATCATGATTACATACCTAGTATGAAATTATAATTTAATAAATTACCTTTTTCTCTAGGTCAGTATTACACGTTTGTTATATCTATCTTTTATGTAATATCTATTTCATTGCACTAAACAATGTTTTAAGTAGGTGACCATGGTTATACATTTTTCAGTTTCATTATTCACCCCGGCTTTGCCAGTGCTATTCTTGTAAAACGTACTTCTAAGTATGTAGTAAAAACACTCATGCAACGTTCATGATAATAAGCGTTCCCGAAATCGCTGAAATCTGAACTACCTATTTCACCAGCATAAATAAATCAATGTGCATCACTGATCTTTTTGAATGTTGATAAAAATTACTTGTCCACCTTTTGTGATCTAGAGTTATAAATGGTTCTTAATCTATGGTTTATGGTTTCCTGTTCACCTCATTATAGCTACTTGCTGTATTAGTCGTCTGGAAATATACCTAGGTATTTTTAGCTATAACTTGATTATTGACTAGCAATCTAAGCACTAAATCGCAAGCTAATTATAATACACAGGTAGGTATTATAATACCTACCTGTGTATTATAATTAGCTAGTAGGATATATCCTACATTAATATATAACTTTAGCAGCAAAAATTACTCAACATAATTGCACATTGAGTACGTGTGGGAATTGCCACATCAAAAAAAGGATTAATGAAACAAAAAGTGGAAAAAAAAATTGCCAGTTTGAAAATACATTTTTTACTTTAGATACTGATTTCAATTAAATTCTAATTTTAGTCTTAATAAGGTAGGGCGTCTCACTGATTTAATCTATAAATTATGGAGTTTTATTAATTACTAGCTGTTCCCCGCGGCTTCGACCACGTAGAAGTCGTTATCGCGTAAAATCATAACCCTCCTTTTGCGTAGTCGCAGTCGGTTAAAAAGTAGCCTATGTCCTTCCCAGGGCCTCGAACTATCCCTATACCAAACTTCATCTTAATCGCTCCAGCCGTTTTAGACGTGAAAGCGTAACAGACAGACAGACAGACGGACAGAGTATTAGTATTAGTAGGGTATTTTATTTTTATTTATTTTATTTTATTTTATTTTAACCCAGGAGCCAACTTACGAAAAATGACATACCAAAAGCAACAATTATTTTTATTGCGGTCCATTCGTGGTTTGAAAACCGTGTCATTACAAGTCTGAGAACAGGTTGTCATTTACCAAAATTGTGCTCGTCATTCGATGCAAGCCCGCAAAGGCTATTGCATTATACCGCCATAATGGGCATCACATGATAATATCTATGTTTATCTGCACACGAACCTAATTATAAAAGTGTGTTGCACAGTGCAATGTCTTTCGCATTTTGTGTTCGAGATTTATCATACTTAAAGCTTGGCAAAAACTTTTTGAAACGGATCTAATATTTTTTCAAGATGGCTGCATTGTCAAGACGTCACTTATATTATTGACAGATTAAATGAGTACAAAATTCATGTAGTTTTTGCTCGTGAGTTTTGGCAGACGCCTGCCGCACATTTTCTTTAATAGTGTTGACTTTGCGTTGAACTTGACGTAGGTACACCTACCTATGCATACTCAATACTCATACATTTCTGAGTCACATTAAATATCGTAACAATTAGTATAAGGGGAATACTTTAACAAACAATCAATCAAATCCAAATTAGCTTATCGCAATCCACTTAGAACTCTTTTAATATTCGCCATATTGAGAGGATGATATCGGCACAAAGTTTTGTTTTCTGTTTTCCTTCTCTTCGCAATGTCCTCTTACCAAATCAAATTAAAATACATTTAGGTATTTCAAGTAACACGTACTCATAAACAATTTATACCATAGGTACCACATAAGCATAACACAATACAATAAATACTTTCATCCTCATAAAAGTTACAACAACATAAAATTAAAATTAAAATCCAAATTAAAATCACAATCAAATATGAAAAGAAAATTATGTAAATCAGTAGATGCACTTCTTCCTGGCCAGAGAATTAAATTAATTAATTGGCCACACGAAACTATTTAATAAGTACTGATACTGAATTATAGGACCTGCTTTTTTTTCCCAGATTTCACTGTAGGTACTGTTGAAATTTTAGTTAAACACACATATTTCATAACAAACCTGTTTAGATACCAGTCAATATAAGTGTAATTTTTGATAATTTCGTGTCCGTAATAATAACATGGCCGCTAAGGCTAACAGGTGTCAAATTGACAGCTCATGTCAGTCATATTGACAAAGACGTCTAAAAAGCGACTGAAGGATTACTTTTATTTTAATTGATTAAAAAGCAATGTTGCACAATGATAATTCATTATTATTACCCTTGCATTTCAAACAAACTACCCCCGTGCACAGCACGAAAATCACCATTTATGACGTGAGACGAAATACAATTGTCAACTGTGATCATACGATGCTTATTTATGTATTTCTAAAACCTTAGACATGAGCAGTCAACCTATTACAGTCTACCTACTGAAGGTAGGCCTCCTCCTACATTTTTGTTGCTGTGGTGGTATTCAGATACATCCTTATTTTTTTTTACAGGTTTAGGTAAATCTTCATTATTTTTCATGGATGTCATGCCGAACTCCTTCCGGATATAACCACACGGTGCTCTATCACCTCTCTATGACCGGATATCCGGAAACCATTCGGTTACACCTAGGAGAATTTTCGATTTTAAATAATGATTATTACTCAAGTTACGTAAAAAAACGCGTCAGGCATACATATTCATTTATAAACAATACCAGAAATACGGAATACAGACATATTTATTTACAAACAATACCAGAAAAGGCAAAATCATTAGCATTGACCTACAATGAACCTTAACGCGCCTTTTACAACTTGCTTTTATTATACTGAATAGAGAAGATTCTTTTTAAATTTATTTAAAACAAGAATGAGGAAAACCGTAAAGTTATTTCTAAACGTATAACTAGCTAGCCCTTGATCTGAGGTTGTTTGTGCCGTGCTGCAATTAAGAGATGACTGTCACTTTTGATTTAACCATAGACTAATGACACGCTATGCTACTTGTAGGAACTTGACAACAACTGAAGTTATGTACAATTTACACAAGAAGGTTATACGCTGATAGGTGACTTCTTTGACATTAAGTTTGCTTGTGTTTCGAAGGGGGGAATGGGACGTGCGTGGGTGGGACAAGACTCCACCCTTATTGCGTCATCAAATTGATTGACGATTGACTGATTTAACCATAAACTAATGACACGCTATGCTACTTGTAGGAACTTGACAACAACTGAAGTTATGTACAATTTACACAAGAAGGTTATACGCTGATAGGTGACTTCTTTGACATTAAGTTGGCTTGTGTTTCGAAGGGGGGAATGGGACGTGCGTGGGTGGGACAAGACTCCACCCTTATAGCGTCATCAAATTGATTGACGATTGACTGATTTAACCATAGACTAATGACACGCTATGCTACTTGTAGTAACTTGACAACAACTGAAGTTATGTACAATTAACACAAGAAGGTTATACGTTTATAGGTGACTTCTTTGACATTAAGTTGGCTTGTGTTTCGAAGGGGGGAATGGGACGTGCGTGGGTGGGACAAGACTCCACACCTATAGCGTCGTCAAATTGATAAACCTTCTAAATGTATAGAAAATTTAGGCATTATATACAGACCCCTCCCTAAAATTACAGAGAGCGCGATTTCTCCTGAAATTGGGATTTATAGTGGGACTCCATTATACCATGACAAGGTCTCCGGGTGCCGTGGGAGTGTGCTAATGTAAAACTTGGAACTCTCCCTGCCAGCCCACGTGTTTTCCTCCTCTTACAAACTTGGGTTCTTCAAGCAGAGCGTGAAGAGGCATTGCATTTGACCGCTAAGTGGTCCACCATCAATAGTCTTATGAACTGTAATAGTGACTATCAACTAGGTTGGGATCTTATTAGATTACAGGCCAATCCGTTGGGAACTTAGGAACAGCTAAATTTCAATATATTATAATAGTATAGTAACCTTTTGCAGGTCACATTAGGCTGTCACTTTTGAGCCATATAAGCAAGTTCCCACATATTTTATTGATGTTTTAGAGGAGTGATTGACGTGTACTACAAAAAAATTTAAAATTAATCCATAATTCGTTACTAAATATAATATGATTGAGGTCATTCCTAAATAATTGCTCTGAAACGATTTTTGCTGACCTCCGCAAATGTGGTGCAAAAACGAGAACTTTCTAATACTTTCATTATCTGTGCTAATACTAATGTAATATCTGTATCTTTTCAGATTATCGGTGAAAGAGAATATGCAGTTCGGCCAACGAGACGACCTTCAGAAGAGTTACAGACTGGACAGCCTTTAGAAGTTATAGTAAAACAGGTGAATTTCTTTTTCCTCTTCTATTTTTCTTATTGGGCAGGTCATATCGCACGTAGAACTGATGGGGCCTGGGAAACATAGAGTAGGTAGACTCCTGAAAGGTGGACAGATGACCTCATGAAAGTCGCGGGAGCCTGCTGGATGCGGGTGGCACATAACCGAACATTGTGGCGATTCGCGGAGTAGGCCTGCATATGTCCAGCAGTGTGCGCCAAATCGGCTGCTGTCTGATGATGACGATTTTTCCTAGTTCTATACGGCGAAAACTACCCTCAACGTAGTGGTTACATGTAGAGCATTATGTTATAATACGACCCTTAATGCTACAACTGGTTTTAAGCTCTAATGTAACAGTTACACGTTCCATAATTCTTTAATACTGAAGACATTCGTTATCATTAGGTACTTATCATATTTGCGTAAGCCGAATCAGTATGAAAAAAAGTTTTTATTTCGTACCTACTTATTTAACTACTTATTCAAAAAGCATACTCTCGAAGTCTATTCTGTAGCCTGTGTCCAAATGAAAAAGAACTCCAGAGAAGTTTTTGGTTCTTATATTTTGCTACAAACTTAGATCTGTGGGAAAACATAGACAATGACGAATTATAAGCAGACTAAAGAAATAAACAGATAGTTGGTTTTGTACTTATGTCATTAGCAACGGAGTAAAAGAGCAGTTTAAAAGTAAATGTTTTTTTTAGTTTTGTTGAAAGAAATATTATGTTTAGATGGTAGTGACGGACTACCTGTGTTCTGTAAACGTTAAACGATTCTTTTCGAAGCTTAGAAACGTAAATAGAAAGAAATTTCAGAAACGGCCCCACTTCGTTAAAACGTGCAAACTTTTGGCAAAAAACTCTGCCATCTTAAAACCGCATTGACAGCGGCTTCGTTAAGGTCCTTCTTAGTGCAGGAGGTAGGGTAGGGCATAGGGGACATGAAAGTAAGTGCAACATGGACTGGTGGTTCTCATCGTCACAGGGTGTTCACATGCGGCTTTCGTTTTGTGGATGAAGCTCTTGCAGCTTTTTAAGTGGACTCAAGTTGGTTGGTATCCGTATAGTATCGGATAGGCAATAAACAAACTTAGCTGAAAAGTAAGGTAGGTACCAAATAACTGCGAACACAGTTACGAAACATAAAACCGTAGTTTAAAACTGACGCTGACGGCTATAAGACATGTCGCTATTTACAAACTTGTATGTATTATCTATCATTTATGTCGAACGTACCTACAGTTAATTTATTTATCGTGTTACTTTAATTGCCGCCATTAAAAACACAAGGTGTCGAGAACCTTCTCGGTCATAGGCCGTAGAATGTTGAATAAATTTGTGACAACCGCACGCCATTTTTTTTGTAAAATAGGTGGTTTAAATTGTAGCAAAACAGTAAATATTCCTGCTAGTCAATAAACTCCTGAGGGTTCTTCAACAGGGCAAGAGGGGCGTCAAGAGGCACATCATGGGGACGCTTACTTGAGGACCACTGTCAGAAGTCTTACGGACTGTGAGAGTGGCACCCAATCGCTAGATGTCGCCATCTGTCCATCAGACCGGCAACGTCAATTTCACGAGCTTAATAAATGTATAAAATATAGCGGACTTCACGCGGTTTCCCCCGCGTAATTCCCGTTCCCATGTAAATACGGGAATAAAATATAGCTTATATTTACCGCTAAGAGTGTAGCTTCCCAACAGTGAAAGAATTTTTCAAATCGGTCCAGTAGATTCGGAGCCTATTCGATGCAAACAATCAAATCTTTCCTCTTTATAATATTAGTATAGGAAAAAGAAGCTCATTAGGGTTAACCTCACTCATGTGTCCCGAAAATTCGGGAACAAGACAGTGACTTAGTGCTGCAACGGACGAGGTTATGACGAAAGGAAAGGAATGGAACCTAGTACCTTAGCAGCACATTCTTACCATTCCGCCACCGAGACGCTGAACCGTCCGTTTGTGATAATATTATGGTTCAGTAGTAAAACACTAGTTATAGCACAGAAAAAAAATCAAATTCTAAAATCTAGTCTAATTATAAATATCTAGGCTAGGTATGTATTGTGACTGTGCCAGGCCAGGTGAGTTTTATTGCCAGGTTCTTCTCTCTCTCCAACCCTACCTATTGCGTTGCGAATCTGGCAGTAAATGTAAATTTCATGACAAAGACAAATTTCAAAGCAATCATTTTGACATTCATAAGCGTTACTTTGTGACCTAGGTAGTACCTACCTATATGAAAAAAGATTTTTCCTTTTTATAGGTTGACTTGATTGTGGGCTTGCAAATAAAATTTACACTGGGACAGTACAGCGTTTAAAATACCAAATACGTAGTCTATACTAATATTCTAAAGAGGAAAGATTTGTTTTTTTTCTTGTTTTCATTTGTTTGTTTGTTTGTAACGAATAGGCTCCGAAACTACTGGACCGATTTGAAAAATTCTTTCACTGTTGGAAAGCTACACTCTTTGCGGTGAACATAGGCTATATTTTATTCCCGTATTCCCACGGAAACGGGAACTACGCGGGTGAAACCGCGTGACGTCCGCTAGTATCAAATATTCATAATCAATGTGCAAAATCATGATGATAATTTTGAAAGCGTGATCACAACTAAACGTAGTTATAAATCTTTTTAATGTAAGTAAACAGGTTTTTACTAGACTCTACATAAGCGCCGTGTGGTAGCAAAAACTTCAGACCGGGTGTTATTAGGCACTGCCGCGTTATTAGAAATAACTTAGCCGCAATACTTATTAGAAACTCAGATCTTATAAAAAAGACGAAACGCCAACGTTTTTTTTTTCATGCATCAACATTCTTTTTAATTTAATTGCCTTTTTTCACGCTTAAGCACGCATTACTTACTGCTTAGATGATGCGTTGATAAAACTTGAAACGACCTGCCGGCGCACGTGTTCTCCTCCTCTTACTGACCCGGCTTCTTCCAGTGGAGCGTAAAGAGGCACATCATGGAGCCGCTAACTTAAGGACCCCTGTCAGAAGTCTTGTAGAGACTATGAACATGGCCCCAATCGCTAGATGACGTCATGGTTCCATCAGGCGGGCGGTGACAGTTTGGCAAGTTTATACTAAAAAAGAAAGCATTTCTATACAGTTCGAATTTAGAGAATATTTTAAAGAAATTCACCAAAATGAATCGGTTCACGTTAATTTTTCTCCGGCAAGTCTTCTCTTCTCCTGGGACATCGGAGGGCTTAGGCGGGACTCCCAACCGTAGAAGTGTGATTTTAGTCGGTAAGAGTCGGCACAGCATCCTTGAGGGATTTCCACTCAAACAAATAAAAAATGGCTTAGAATACTGATAAGCGGTAATAGCGACTAGTAGAGTTCTATACAGTCAAATCAGCCTTTAGCAGTCCATTAGTGTTGCCACGTGGTCGGGAATCGTCTGGATTCTCCCGACAAGTCAAGTGATCTCCAGACACCCGACAAATTACAAAATCTTCAGATTAATAATAATAAAGGTAGGTACCACCTACGTTATCATCATAAATATTTTATCCATCTACCGCAATAATAATTTGAAAATGCATGCGCGATGTTCAATTTAATAGAATAGATGATTTAATAAAAGCTTAGTTTAAGATATCTACGACGGAACTTTAATGAAAATTGCACAAATTTTCGATCTTTCCTAGATACTCCAAAGGGATCCAAATTGGTGGGGTGGACTCAGCAAAAAGTAATACCTAAATACTTGTGGCAAACAAAAATAATGTGATTTTAAATTGACGCACGTACTGATGCTTAGGTAGGTACTTATTTGAAAAATAAAGTTTTTTTAGTCTCAAAAATTTTCATTACTCCAGACAATAATGCCAAAATCCCGAAAATTTGAGTTGTCATCCAGATATTTAGATTTTTTGATCTGGCAACCCTTATAGCCACCTTATTATTATCTGTATGTTACTCACCAACTTACTCAGAGGGAGCTTACAGAGGACTCTTTCCCAGGGCGCCTTTCTTCAGAGTTCCCTAGAATTGTATGAAGAAGTGACATTATTTGCTGTCAATTTACTTCGTCTAATTAAAAAATCGACTTTAGTATGGAGCCGAGCGGCAAAGTTAGAGCGAACGAGCAGTAAGTGCAAGTATGATGGTGTGACGCCTGCTCTGTGGTTGCAATCTCTTGTAAAAACGGAACCGGCGATGGTTGCGGTCGCTAAACATATTTGTAGTCCAATCTTGTCCTTAAAAAGGCACGCCTCTTTCCACAAAGGGGTAGGCAGATGTAACGGGTGTTTTTTTTAGAGGTATAGAACTTTAAGTTGGCCTAGCTGTTTTAACCGGCGGTATTTTTGTCAGCTGTAAAGTGATTTACGTTTAGTATGGTTTGGCATTTTAACATAAATAGACTGAAGCCTGAACAATGCTTCCAAATTGTGCAAATTTATTTTGAAAATCATGGTTCTTGCCGAAATGCGTATCGTGATTTTCATAAGCGAATTTTCTTTAGCGGTGCAGCTCACTTTTGGTTGAATGGATACATCAATAAACAAAACTGCCATATTTGGGGTGATGATGATCCTCAAGTGTATGTTGAGACACCGTTACATCCAGTAAAACTGACTGTGTGGTGTGCTTTATAGGCTGGTGGAATAATTGGTCCGTACTTCTTTAGAAACGATGCTGACCAGAATGTTACAGTCAATCGTGACTGCTATAGAGCGAAGATTACTGACTTTTTCGTTCATCAATTGAACAACCATGTTGTGCAGGAGTAGTGGTTTCAACAAGACGGCGCAACATGTCACATTGCTCGTGCCACAATTGATTTATTGAAGGAAACGTTTGGTAACCGCATAGTTTCACGTTTTGGACACGTGGATTGGCCTCCAGAGTCGTGCGATTTTACGCCACTTGACTATTTTCTGTGGAGATATGTGAAGTCGCTCGTCTACGCCGATAAGCCCGAAACGATTGACCACTTGGAGGATAACATTCGGAGCGATATTGTCGCTATACGGCCACAAATGTTGGGAAAGTCATCGAAAATTGGACCTTTGGATTGGTTATATGCCAGAAATCATATTTAAATTATAATGCCAGAAGATTTCCTTTCGAATAAAGTCATTTCCATATCAATAAAAACAATCACCTTCGTTTTATTCCATTTCAAAGTTCTATACCTCGAAAAAAAACACCCTTTACCTATACCAACACGCCAATGAAACGAACTAATCTTAAAATCAAAATTAATGTAGTAGGTCGTTCCATTTTTCCACTTTCGTTTCGAGCAGATGTTTTTATGTGCCGTCTTAGTGATAAGAAAATTACCATGAAGCTGTTTTTTTTTTTAACTTTTTGCCTAGTTATAAATCGTAAATCATAATCATTACGCAACGCATATCGTTAAAAAAGGAAGAACAACCAATCTACTTTTTAAATTCTCTTGCTCCTTTACAAAAAAGAGGTTCTTGTTTTTTTTAAATGTATAGCCTAGTTATTGTAAATCATAATAATTATGCTTCATTGAAGAAAAAAAATGGAGAAAGTCGAACTACTTTTTAAATTAACTCCTTTCATACCTGAACCTGTTCGTTATTATAACTGTGAAATGTGTAAGTAAGTCAAAAGTACGTACACTTATATGAAAACCGCAGCAACTAAATAAAAGCTTCACAATGTAATTTTCGATACATCATTTATTTCATAAATCTATCACATCAACCTATAGCAGTTCACTGCTGAACGTTCCTAAGCCTTTCCGAATTTTAGGTAAGGCAGCAGTGGTAGCCGTAAGTCTGTCGGGACTCCTGGGGTATCCTTCCGAAGGCTTACCCGGGGCTCCTAAACGTAGGCTGTTAGTAGGTCACGTGATTTTTTTTAGTCGGTAGGATTCCGGCATAACATCCACGAGGATATTCCCTCACGTAAAACAAAAAAGAACCCTCTACCAATTTTGACAATTATTTGAGTTGGCTACATCTGGTCAATAGAGCAAACGAGTGCTGGAGTTGAAACCGCGGTTCGGTAAACGTAGGGTGACGTCCACCTGCCAGATGGACCGACGACCTAAAAAAACGTTGCAAGCAGGGACTGGATGCAGAACAGCAGAACTGCAGAAGGCGTTGACCCGTGTGTTTTATTTCACTTCCTTTTCTTGGACTTTCTCGGCTTGAGAGTATGCCAAGGTCAAGGAAATTTCATTGTGAAAATATAAATCATTTTTATGTTAAGATTCTTCTTAACAGCAGCGTATTCGTGTATGTCCAAGTTTGGACTAAGTTCTACTCTAGTAAGGCGGTGGTACCTTATTAGGGCTTGCTGTGGAATTTGTCGACAAACCTAAAAACTCGCGTTTCACTGCGCTTTATCACTTTCCAACACTTGAAATAGTTACTAGCCGAACTCCGGGCCGTGTGTTGTGGCGTAAATCGGGAGAATGAATTGCCATAGGCTAAATTGATTGCTTGATTGATATAAGTTTAAGGTTATTCTGTTGGTAAAAGCAGCTAAAACATTTTGATTAGTTCCGCTTGGCTAATAAAACCATTAAAATGAAAACGAAACACTTCCGTCCAATGATTCAAATATTTACTTCCGTCAATTACTTTTAGCACTGCGCTTGAAGTCTCGTACTTAACCGATTACTTGTATTAATTTAATGATTTTTTTAAATTCTTCAACGTGACCTTTTATCCCCGAAGTATCTTCGTCGATGAATGACTAAGACTGTCCAATGAATCGGGAAACATCCGAACCCTTTGGCGAAGCTGCAATGCTGTCCAAAGCTTGCCGCGAATCATAAGACATCCTTCTGAAGAGTAAAATAAAAAAAAAATTCTCTTTGAAATTAAAAATAAAATAAATTTGTCAAAAGTACCCGGAGGGCCCAGAGAGACGAATATATAGAAACCGTGCTTTAGTCGGTTCGAATTTAGCATAGGTACTGTCTGTGGGCACTTAACGTAAAAAAAGTTACTTAGTTGCAGTTGCGCCTATCTTATTCTAAAAATTAGGTTCAGGTTCAGGTTCATCATCACGCCTTTATCCCCGAAGGGGTAGGCAGAGGTATATTATATACCCACATTTCACCTTTTTATTCTAAAAATTAATTTAATAAAACTGCAAATTTTCTTGGTATGACATCAAGCTCCTTTCTACATCTCTTTATAAGGCATCTGGGGTCCAACTAAAGAATCTTATCAAAGCGCAAGCGCATTCAAAAAAATAAAAAGATCTTCTCGCTGCACACTGCGGAAATGCATCGGCTTCACCTCATGTGAGCAAGTAATGCTCAGGAACAGGTTCCTAACTGTACCGTCGAGGGTTCGATGCCCGGACGCAAACCTGTCACTACTCGGCTGCCAAAAACTCCAACCTAATTAGTGGCCACCGGATCTGTGTAGTTTCTTTGTGTTTGTTCGTGAAGGGACAGTTTCCCATGAGGTTTGATGTTTTGAAGTCATCTCAATATCTAATGAATCTTCCTGATAGCAACATCGTTTGTTTCGACTAATTGTATTATAGCCATTAATTACTGAGTCCATTCTATTAATCTATTATTCATATAATCAATATGAATAATAGATTTGTCAAAAGGTATTGTTAAAAAGGCATTGTTTTTCTCTTTACCGCTCAGAGAATAAGCATTACCATCCAACGTGGCAATGCGGCCAGCCTTATGGGAACCTTACCAGTCGATTGCGATTAGGAGGAATTCTTCGACACCTAGACGAGGGTTACGACAGTCTTGTGTATTGATCCTTTTCGTTTCCTAATTTATAATTTTAATATTTAGTTAGTTACTTCTGAAAAGTATTGCATTTTCGAATGGCAAACGGTTTTTTGGCATAACGTCATGTTAACTATTAGGATCAGGTATTACATGGCGAAAATCCATCTTAGAACGATAATAAAGGAGGGTAGGGAGAGGAACCCACCTCACACCCTCGATTCACAGTTCTATCCTAACGTACAACAGTCAAGCATAACCACAACTAATTGTAAAGGAGGAATGACAAATCGAACTCTTCAGGAAAGGAAATTTGGATGTTTAATAGGAAAATTACCTGTACCCTCCAGATTGTTAATAATGAGCACTACTCCGCTTAACAACGTGACTAATAAGTCTACACGTGTTTCGCCTACACACGAGGCATCTTCAGGACTGCATGGCAGCAAATGGGGTTCCTCTCCCTCTCATCCTTATTATCGTTCTAGGATAAATTTCCGCCATGTAACGCCTAATTCCATTAGTTATCCAATGTAGTATATATTATCCCCGTTTCCTCGTGGTCGTACTGGTGTGACAAACTAGTATGACCACGAGGAAACGGGGTATATTATTTGCTATTTTAATCCTGGAAAGTATTGAATTTTAGTATGGCTAACGGTTTTTTTGTCATGACGCCATGTTTTATGCAATCGGTGCAGACGATTTTGCGTACCTTCCGAAGCAGTATATTGCATAATGAAGAATCTATAAACCCGTCCGGATGGTGCGCATAAAGCTGCTTATATTATTATGTCTACATCTACAACCCCTCGCTATTCACTATGTTTCTAAGTAAATAACCATACTGTGTCTGTTTCGAACAGCAAAACATTGTGAATTAATTTAATTATATGTAATTGTAGGTAATTCTGTGGTAGGAAAACAAAGATGTTTAATAAGCTCGCTTAGCTTGAGGTGGAAACCGGGCTTTACCGGCCAAACATTATCCCACAGTAAACTGCAATATACTGCTTTGATTTGATTGATGATACTTTGACCGAGGGTCATCCCTAATTTACTTCACAAAGTTAAATAAGTACACATAATTAAGATTGCCGCAAAATTATCGATGTCCATCCGTATTCGTATTTTTTCAATAGCCTTTTTTTGTACAATATTATATAAATTATATTTTTGGTATGAAAACCAACATAATTATTTGGGTTTATATAAAGAAGACCCTGTCAATCATTAGTTTCCATCCGGCTGATGTAACCTTCGCATTTGGATAGCGTTATCGAATGTTACATCGATTTACTGATGTTTATTTTGTCATTATGTTACTGTGGCAGAAAAACTGTTGGCGATCTCACTGAGGATAAAGGTAGTTGTACATTACATGATGAAATCTATATCTATATAGATATAATAAAATTATAGAAAAGTCAAAACTGTACATTAGAAATATTAAAAAAAAATACTCGCTGGGTGTTCGATACCGAAGCCGAAGATATAGTTAGAAAATTTTTTGTCTGTTTGTCTGTGTGCTTTGCTTTGTCCGGAAGGATCTCGAAAAGTACTCAATAGATTTGGTTCAAAATTTGCACAAATATTAACTAGGGGTAGGGTTTTCAAATAGGCTGTACATTGTCACGCTACATATCCTAGGGGCTAAGCAGAGAGCAAAAAAGTTGGCATTATAACATAATTTTCACGCGTACGAAGTCGCGGGCAACCCCTAGTTACATATATTCTTACCCAAAAAACTTACAACCGTCAACGATATTCCAACCCTCAATCTTATCACTAAGAACCATGTGATGGTGCGGGCCATGTTCTTCTGGGGCAAAAAGAAGTGGGCTGGAGTTACTGCAGTCAGCTCTTACAGAAGCAAGCTTAGACAGTGGCGTGTCTCTTCTTCTCCCAAAGAAGTGGGATGGTACCCACCAAAGGAGATAAAAGGATATCACACTAATCCTCAGAGGAAGTGGAATTAAACCTAAGCCCTCAGGAAGAGTCCGCGTTAGTGGACAAATTCGATGTCGGGATTACTGTGATTCCTGTAAACAAGGGTCTTTAGCATTGACCAAGACAAGAAAAGTTACACCGAGAAAATCGAGTGTTCCAGGAGAAGTGTCTTAGAATAGGACCTGCATCGAATTTAATCAAAAGATTTAACAGTTCACGATTATGACATCAAAATGAAATTATGTTTAAGCATTAGTTATCCTAATTTTTAGAAAGTCATTTTACTAACCATTTAACTCCATCGTCATCCTGACTCTGTTGGTAAAATTGCCTTAAATGCGACCATACCTACCGAAAAAGAAAAACAAAAACTCCTAACCTTATGCCGTCTGGCAGACCTTAGGCATAAGTTATTGCAAGTAAAAACTTAATTAAATTTACTTTAGATACCGATCACAGTTCTATGTAAATTGCCGAAAAGTACAAAGTAAAATCTGATTTGGACTAAATGGTCACACGTCGTCTTTTGCATCCAGGACGAATGACGTTTTTCCTCTTTCGACTAGTTTTTCTTCAATGTAAACCTCAGGCTCCCCCCCTCCTAGGTGAGGATGCAGTGGTAGCCGTAGGTCTGTTGAGAGTCCTGGGGTCTCCTCCCGAGGGCTTACCCGGGGCTCCCAACCGTAGCGTGTTAGGTGGGATACGTGTGGTTTTTAGTCGGTTGGAGTGCGGCATAGCATCCCTGTAGGATTTTCCTCACGTTAAAAAGAAAATGTAAACCTCAGGCTTCGCTTTAATAGAACACTAATTATGTTCGCATTTTTGAAATCGTTCTTTAGTGTGTACGTGTCTTAACAATAGCTTGCGTTGCCGCCATTGCCAGGTTATATTTTTTCATCGCATAGATAGGATTTTTTTCCTACATTTATGCCCATTAAGCACAGATAATAACAGCATTCGTATAATTGGTTGGTTATTAATTTAGATATTATGGTTTGTTCTCGAGATGCGATTAAACTAAAATAAAAATTCTGTAATGATATTGATAAATCTATTTTGTCACGACTTGATACCGACGAAATTACTTTATGCAGATGAAATAAACACTATTGTTGTTTTAATAATACATAATTAAGTATTTTATTGCTTCTATTTTTGCAATAGTTATTTTTGAAAATTTAGTTTTTAGTAACAATGCACGACTTTACAAAATATGTCGAGTTCTACAATCTTTCCTGCAGATTACATTACAAAATTGGCAATCTTGTGACCTATTAGCAGTTTAGTGAGAGACTTCCAACCCTGAAGAGCGGTCAGTATACCTAATGTTCCGCCGTTTCCGCCTCATCTCGGTCGAATCCTGGGATAGACCACCTTAATTATCAGTTAAATCTTTAAAATTCGACCAAGGGATACCCAGCAACGGGTCTCTAAAGCGGTTCAGTTGAATGGCTTACCAAGTTTTTTATCCAACTAGCGGACGTCACGCGGTTTCACCCGCGTAGTTCCCGTTCCCGTGAGAATACGGGAATAAAATATAGCTTATGTTCTCCGCAAAGAGTGTAGCTTCCCAACAGTGAAAGAATTTTTTAAATCGGTTCAGTAGTTCCGGAGCCTATTCGATGCAAACAAACAAACATCAAATCTTTCCTTTTTATAACATTACTAGCTGACCCTGACCCGCGCAACTTCGTTTGCGCCACATAAGAGAGTATTACCTGTTCCCGTCGCATTTACTCCCGTCGCGTTGCGTTTACTGCTCGTTCGCTCTAACTTTGCCGCTCGGCTCCATACTAAAGTCGAATTTTTAATTAGACCAAGTAAATTGACAGCAACTAATGTCACTTCTTCATACAATGTTGCGTATTTTCTATGACGAAGTGACATTAGCTACTGTCAATTTACTTCGTCTAATTAACAATTCGGGTATACGCCTCTACGCCAGCGGCATAGTTAAAGCGAACGGGTAGTACTCCCGTAGCGTCTCGTCGTTGATATTCAATACTACGTGAGAGAGAGAGAGAGAGAAAGGTTTCTCGTCGCGTGTATTCCCGTTGCATTATTTTTAAGAACAATTTCGTTTATGAAAGAGGTATCCCGTGGCATTATTGTAGAAAAAAATTGATTGCCATTAAAATGGTTACTGTGCACCTACCCAAAGATAGACACATGCTATCGCGCAATTGTTTTAGAACTTTTTTAAGAGAAACAATTTTGTAGTACATATTTTATACAAAACTATAAATATTCACGCAGCACACGCAAAGAAGCTCTTAAAAGAAATAACTTTTCCCCCGTTTTTGAAACATTTACTATTACTGCTCCGCTCCTATTCGTTGTAGCGTGATGCTATATAGCCTATGACACTCCACAATAACGTAGCTTTCTTTTGGTGAAAGAATTTTTAAAATCGGCCCAGTAGATCCTGAGATTACTCCTTACAATTTAACAAATATACAAACACACAAACTTTATTTCTTTATAATATTAGTATAGATTATAGACTCCCCATAATCACGCCACCCGCATGATAGAAAGCAATGGCGATATCTAGCGAATTGATGGCCTCTCCCAAAGTTCACAATCACAAGATTATTGACTTGACAGTCCCCCTAAAGTTGCCAGCTTGTCAACAAGTCCTCAACTTGTCAATGCCTCCTAACAATCTGCTTGAAGAACCCAGTGAAAACAGGGTTGACTAATATTTCAGCTATGGAAACTTGTCGTATCCTACTAATATTATAAATGTGAAAGTTTGTGAAGATATATGTACGAATCAGACTGAATTTTGGCACAGGAAATCAGATTTTGTCTTAAACAACATATAACCTACTTTATATCGCAGAAATTAGTTCCTAAAAGCGGAAATGTTAACCTAATATATGATATAAGTTTTTGAAGCACGTTACTAACGGTGAAATTTCGTCTGTTTCAGTTCGACGAGTTCGTCAGATCACTACAAGTGGACCCACACTCGTCGTTGTTCAGGCTAGTCACAGATGGACAACCACCTTTAAGGTTTGTACATTCATAAGTGTAAAATAGATAGGCCTCTTCTTACGTCCACATTTGTAACATTTTTACGGCACATTTCTCCATTAGCGTATCAGACTCGCGTTCGGTACCGTTGAAAAATGCAACTTCGAGTTACGTGTTCGACACGGTGACACGCTTTACTACCCGTTCGCTCTAATTTTGCCGCTGGCGTAGAGGCGTATACCCGAATTGTTAATTAGACGAAGTAAATTGACAGTAGCTAATGTCACTTCGTCATAGAAAATACGCAACATTGTATGAAGAAGTGACATTAGTTGCTGTCAATTTACGTCGTCTAATTAAAAATTTGACTTTAGTGTGGAGCCGAGCGGCAAAGTTAGAGCGAACGAGCAGTACGGTTCGTTGATATGTTACAAATGTGGACGCAGCATTAGATTAGACCCCGGCCGACTAACATACACACTGTTCTTTCACACTGGCGAAATATATTATTTAAGTAGGGGCTAAGAGGAATGTATCCAAGCGTGCCTCAACTTATCGCGCACGATTAGTACGAGGGTTGAGAAACCAGATGATAGTCACCCTCAAAACGTCAGCATAAATGGACCTGCTATGACTCTTACCGACTAAAAACAAACATTCCCTACCTACTGCCTGCCGGGAGCCCCGGGTAAACCATTGGAAGGTTGTCCCCAGGATTCCCAACAGACCTTGGCTACCGCTGGCTGCGGCCCCACCTAGAGGGGTGGGGGGACCTGAGTGAGGGGGGGGGGGTCTTCTCCGTCCCGTCTTTATAATCGTTCTACCAATAGGTACCTACTAGATATTGTTATTTTAACTTGCTCATACAAATATCACAGCCATTACCAATAGAATCTACCAGAGCATTATCAATTAACCTCTAAATGTCATTATTGTAAAGTATTTTTATTCTTTATTCACGTTGTTCCAAGAAGTATTGTAAATAGAATTTGAATGTTATTGAATACTAGCTATGCTTTACGGCTACGTCTGTGCCGTAGAAGTACCCTGTAGCACCCATAGAACCCATACATGACCGTATTTTATAATTATTGAGGGAACTTATGGAAACCTGCCGCCATCCTTACAGAAGCAGGCCCAGGCCGGTGGCGTGATGTGACAGTTATACCACAGATTATTAAATAGTTACTCACAGATTAATAAATTGGTTACACGCACACCCCACGCCCCAAGAAGCAGGATAACCACCGAACCAACCACCAAAGACACGGGGTAATACCCGAACCTATAGGCTAAACCGTGGTAGTAATTATGAGGATCCTGGTACATTTTTTAAGGGTACTGTGTATCTTATCTGACACTAGGATTTCCACTCGTCGAAAAACATCTACCTAGTTATAGCCCGTTCGCTCTAACTTTGCCGCTCGGCTCCATACTAAAGTCGAATTTTTAATTAGACGAAATAAATTGACAGCAACTAATGTCATTTCTTCATACAATGTTGCTTATTTTCTATGACCAAGTGACATTAGCTACTGTCAATTTCCTTCGTGTAATTAACAATTTGGGTATAAGCCTCTACGCCAACGGCAAAGTTAGAGCGAACGGGTAGTACGCGTCTTGTCTGTGCCTCGCATCTTCAGTTTCTTTTCGAATAGGGCGCAGTCGTCGACGCGTCGTGCCCTCGCGCAGTGCTTGCCTCGTCCTTTCTGTTTGCGTTGAATCTCGACGCTTCTATACATTTTATATGAAAATTGATCGAAAGGGCGCGCAGTCTGCGACGCGTCCTTGTCTTACGTCTTTTCTGTGTGTCTTGCCCCAGCATAAATATACCCACTCCCTAGGTGAGGCCGCAATGGTAGCCGTAAGTCTGTTGGAAGTCCTGGACTCATCCTTCCGAGGGCTTACCCGGGGTTCCTAACCGTAGGCATTAGGTAGGAAACGTGTGGTTTTTAGTCGGTAGAAGTACGGAATAGCATCCCTGTCAGATTTTCCTCACGTTAAAAAAACCTATATAAATAAGCCAGATTTATTGACATTTATTGTAGTGTAACCGCCTGAGGTCCTGGTTTCGATTCCCGGGTCGGTTCAAATATATATGTGCTCCACTAATGTTTGTTTCGGAGCTTGGGTGTTTTCTATGTATAATCAATCCGTGGATAAGGAAAGGAAGGAAGCATAAGGCGGATTATGTATTTAGAAATATATAAGTTTGTATATCAGTTGTCTAGATCTCACAAGCTTATGTTAGCTTTATTTGGGCTAGACGATGTTGTGTAAGAATGTCCACAAATTTTTACTTATTTATGTTTATTTACTGCTCCGCTCCCTTCGTTAGTGTCATGATGATACATAACCTATGTTACTTAAGAATAACTTCACCTTCTAACGGTAAAACAATAAGTATTTAAATCGGTTAAGTTGTTTCAGAGTTTACCGAAGACAAACAGATAAATCTTTCCTCTATTATTAGTATAGATGTTCCAAGAACTATGATAAATAGAGTTTGCATGCGAAATAATATATTATGAATGTTTGTACAATGGGTGCTAATTTACATAATATGCAGTAAAGTAAATGATAGCACTTGTGTTTGATCTGTAAGTATTTAAACGCATTCTTTTCTGCATTTATAAAAGTCATTGGAATCATAATAGTTGATCCTTAGCCTTATGTAACCTTTACCTTCATATGTTTAGCATACAAAATGATTTTGTATATGAAACATCTATGTATAGACTAGGGCAGGGGTCGGCAACCTTTTGAGTCGGAAGAGCCAAAAATGACGATTTTAAATTACAACATTTTTAAAGAGTCACAAAATCTTTCTTGATCTCTAACACGCCAGCTTTCAATCTCTTCCGAAGATGGTTGTTTTCCATTTTGACGCACCAAAGCATTAGGCCGGTAGATTTCTGCCAGAACTGCGGCCTCTAGGTTCCGCGACGGACTGTCAGAATTAGACATGCCGTCTCTTATGATATTATATTCTCTGGGCTATGGCCCGCTGCGGACATCGCAGCAGAATCCTATTAGAAAGAAAATGGTGCTCCATATAACGCTTTCAAGCGCAGCACACCACCATTAGGCGAATTTGCTTGCTTAACTACTAGTAAGACCTTTTTTGTGGTATTTTTGAAAATGAAAGGGGGATAATGTTCTTGAAAATGAATAATATGATAATTATGTATGCAACTAAAGAGCCGCAGGTCTACACCCAAAGAGCCGCATGCGGCTCGCGAGCCGCGCCTTGCCGACCCCTGGACTAGGGGTAAACTGTGACATCTTTCCAAGACTGGGAAAGTTTTCCTTCCGAAAAAAAATTTTGTGTGGCTGAGCAGAACTATTCGATTTTTCACATCAGGCAGGAGTCCCGTGCGTGACGACACAAATTTTGTAAAAAAATTCTCTTCAAAATAAAACCGAACAGATTGTAGCTATCTGAATGTTGTAATTTTAAAACGCTTATCAGGTCTTCAACATGTAAGGACTAGGTACTATGCTCCTGGCAACCGGGACTATAGCTTCCATGTCTTCCGGAGCAGGGAATCGCTTGTATATCCCGTTCGCGCTAAGTTTGTCAGTCGCCTCCCTATACTACGCCTCTACACCGGCCTCTACGCCAGCGGCAAATTTAGAGCGAACGGGTGGTAAATGAAAATACCACAAAGTCATCTCAGAACCAGCCAACATAGACATACATAATTATGTACATAATATGGTCACGCCTTTATCCCAGAAGGGATAAGGAGAGGCATAATATGTGACCACATTTCACTTTTAGATTTAGTCCCACGTAATCGGTGGTGAGCCATATTGCCGTGCTGAAATGGACAAACGCTTGTTGTGACTGTCTGCTGTTGATTATTTTCAAGCCGCCCATAAGGCCTTAAACTAGGCTTAGCGACTGCTATTTTACTGGCAACAGGGAGCAACGGCTTAATGTGCTCCCATCCAAGAACCGGTCGTAGTGAAAGTTGCTTACTGCAGTGATCGTCTACTCTACACTACAGAATACTTAGTTCGCGAAGCCACAAGCGCCTCCCAAGTCAGACTCAGTGATAATTAATTATTGTATTAATAATAGTCATTTGTCGTGTCTCAGTCAAAGCAAGATGTAGATAATTTTAAACTTACTATAACGTAACATAATCAGGTTTAATTGATATACTGCATTTAACAATTAAAACATAGGTACCTACACGATAGATAACTTTTTATACCTTAGCTACTTCCTAAGATAATAATTATAATAGTATTACATACAGATAGACAACTCCCTGCCCCCCACTGAGCAAGCTTCCCCACCCCCTCCACAGCTGTCATTATAGTCAGAGGGTATTTTGAGGGAAAGTTTTCTTTACCTTAGTGGGTCACACGCACATTCAAGCTCTGTAGAAACAGCATGTTTAGATAAGATAAAATTAAAATTTAAAACACTTCAATATGTATGAACATTCATAATAATTCATTTATTCATAATAATTCAGATTGTAGATTTACATTGTTACATTAATATTATAATATTGGCTGAGATCATTCGTCTACAATAAAATGGTTGGAGTACTGCTCTCCTAGATAGGCTACAGAGTAGCCTGTGTTAAGGAGAAACAAAAACAACATTAACATTTAACATTTAATTTTAACATTAACATTTTGGACGCGATTTAGCCTAAATTAAGCTGCTTGATTATTTTGCTTGCTTGATTATTTTATTCACAGCGCCATCTAGCTTAAAATAATCTAAAAAAAAGAAAATAAAATAAAGGATTGATAAAATCTCTTGTCACTAAACATGATTAAACTAATCGCCACTAGATAACGCTGTTCTAGATAAATCCAACAATCCAAGTTTAACAACAAAATGCTACATTAAGAAGTCTTCTATCAAACTAAATACTCTTTTTTCCTTACAGACAATGTCTACACCCAGAAGCGTGCAGCAAAGAACTGTCCCTGCCAACATACTATGCGAGGTTCCACGACCTCCGCAAGGAGTATGTACGCGCTTACACATTGCGAGCCGTGGCTGGACCCAGGCCGCATGCGCAGCCCCCACCGCCTCCACCAGACCATCCTACGTCGTTGTTAGATATGCTCAATTGTATCCTTTTTGAAGACATATTTTTTGGCGTAGAGGCGTATACCCGAATTGTTAATTAGACGATGTAAATTGACAGTAGCTAATGTCACTTCGTCATAGAAAACATGCAACATTGTATAAAGAAGTGACATTAGTTGCTGTCAATTTACTTCGTCTAATTAAAAATTCGACTTTAGTATGGAGCCGAGCGGCAAAGTTAGAGCGAACGAGCAGTATATGAGATTCCGTTCTGTATCTTATTATTTTGTGTCTGCACGCTCCGCCTGGAGAATCCGGAACTCCAAGAAGAGAGAAACATGTAGATTAGCAACACATCAGTTTCTAACCAAACTACTGCCATCTCTTTGAATATTGATAAACTACAACGGTTGGGAGGAATTTTCCGTAGTTCTATAATATGCTAATAGATGGCAATGTAGCGACAAAATGTCAAACGTCAAGATGTTTGTAGGGGTAGGCAGAGGGATATTATACACCTAAACTGCACTATTAGATTTTCCACGTAATATATGGTAGGTAACTAACAATATAACGAAGTAAATAATGCTCCTGAAATTATTTTAAACAGATTTAGGTATAGCTCCGTACACCGGGGAAAACTTTTACGCGGGAGAAGTTAAAGATATGTCAAGCATAATTCAAAGGATAATTTCAGATGGTAAGCATGAATATTTTGTTTTATTTACCTTCCAAAGTGATCAAAATCATTGAAATCGCCTATTGCTGGACGTAGACCGCTCGGTATTACATTGAGGAAGGCTGGTTTGACTTACCAAAGGGGCTAACCACACTCTTCCTCCTGAACAAATTTGGCTAAAATTTATAAATAGGTAGGTACAGATAATAAAGAATTTATAAGTTCAACTAGCGGATGTTACGCGGTCTCAGCCGCGTGGCTTCTGTTCCCGTGGGAATACGAGAATAAAATATAGCCTATGTTACCCGGGGATAGTGTAGCTACCCAACAGTGAAAGAATTTTTCAAATCGGTTCAGTATTTTCAGAGTCTATTCGATATAGAATAATAATCGCTATAGGCAGATAGATATGTGCCTATAGCAAATACAGTGTTGAACCACAGATTACTAAATAGTTACTTTATACGTAAGTTGGACTAACATTTTTGATACTACATATTACTTTTTCAAAATTCCAGGTTTCCGGTTAGAACTTCCCGAGACTGTCGACTTAGTTTTAGAAACTGGTATTTGGTGAGTATTTCTTTACTATTTACTTTAGAGCTACTACCCGTTCGCTCTAACTTTGCCGCTGGCGTAGAGGCGTATATCCGAATTGTTAATTAGACGAAGTAAATTGACAGTAGCTTATGTCACTTCGTCATAGAAAATAAGCAACATTGTATGAAGAAGTGACATTAGTTGCTGTCAATTTACTTCGTCTAATTAAAAATTCGACTTCAGTATGGAGCCGAGCGGCAAAGTCAGAGCGAACGAGCAGTAGTTTCGTTTAGTCAGATAGTTATATATAATGATAAAGATATGTAATAATTATGTTTTATTGTAAAGTTCTTAAAACTATATTTAACCAGTCAATCAAATAAGTCTTTTCAAACTGTTATCCTAGAAGAATGTTTATCCTTACTGTACCACGTTGATCAATTGGTCAATCACGTATTGACACCCCAATACTATACCTATTGCTATTGATTGCATCGAAGAAACACCACTTGAAGACGAACCAAAAATCTTAATATTATTGCAAGAACTTCAGAATCTGTAAAATTGCACCGCCTGACGTAATATCAATAGCAATGTGACTGACGCATTCAAAGAAATGATAAAAACACTAACCTGAGTATCTTCAACACAAAACTGTGTCAATCCGTATGTTAAGTACAGGTACCATACATTCGCATCCTAGGACATCCTACCGAGGGTTTAACCGGGGCTCTTGGTCGCAGTGATGACACGTTTGGTTTTTGTTCAGTAAGAGTCCGGCATAGCATCCGTGTGTAGGGTTTTCACACGTAGAAAAAAAAAAACCATTCATTCGCACCTTAGACCATATAGCACGGGACTAGCCTTTTGTGAACCACCGCATACAAAAATATTCTGCTAATCATAGCGGGTGAAGGGGGAAACACAAACACATATAAAATTTCATTATATATATTAAAAATGTATTAATCGACAAACGCGTAATGGCTGTTGCGTGTTAATTTTTATTGCACAGTCAACTACAATGAAATGTACTAGTTTAATCATATAAAATGATGTACTGATGTACAGTGCTTTTTATAAAGCCAATAGACCAAATGGTCTATTGGCTTGGCAGAAAGGAATGCTTAAGTAAGGCGCATCCTGTGGTTAGATGATCTAAGATTCGCACACTCTATTCCGCCAGTAGGTACCGCAAGCATGCTTAGATACTATGTCTGAAGTCTGGAGTTCCATGTGCGGGGTTCACTGCGCGTGACAGATGAAGGCCCTGTGTTAAATGGTTCGAGTCCTGCATAGCCTACGTAGGACCGTCAACTTGAGGGCACTGTCAATGGTCTTTTGGACTGTGAGAGTGATCATCAACTCGCTCAGATATCGTTATAGCTACCAATTAGGCCCGCGGTGTCATTTTGGCAAGCCAAATATGTATAAAAAAACTGCTGTTCTAAAGAAGGCTTGCTCAGAGAACATTTGTAAATTATTCTTATAAACGTATGCAAATGTAATCTTACTATTAAGCTTACACAGGCAGTTTGCCATGATTGAGTTTGTATTGACATGACACCGACAGTCACAACAGGGAAGCCTAGGCCATGCTTCTGCATAAACGAATAAAAAAACTATAGACGGAGCGTTCGTAAACAATGGCCACGAAATTTTGTAAGACGCAGTAACGCCAATGTGTGCGTACACAAACTAAACGCAATTACACATAATAGCAATGTAACGTATGATTTTGGATGTCATTTGTGTTTTTGTACTTGATTGTAATATGGTTAGCTGTTTACATAGTCCATACATACATATGGTCACGCCTTTATCCCCGAAGGGGTAGGCAGAGGCATATTATATGACCAAATTGCACCTTTTTAAAACTTGTCCCACGTAATAGGTGGTGAGCTGTATTGAGATGGACAGGCGCAGGTTGTGATTGCTTGCTGTTGAAAAAAAAAACAAGCCGCCTAAAAAGGCCTTCAACTTGGCTAAACGACTGCCATTTTACTGGCAGCCGGGACCAACGGCTTAACGTGCCTTCCGAAGCACGAAACGCTCAAATAACTGTCACAAAGTGGTCACAAAAGTTGACAAGACAGTTGCTTAAAACCGAGGCAGACTTACCCGGGGCTTCCAACCGTAGGCTGTTAGGCAGGATCCGTGAGGTTTTTTGGTAGAAAAAAAAATACCTAAAGGAGGATTTTTTTCCTATGTATGGTTAAGCCCATAGATTTAAAAAAATATTCTAAATTTATGGTTAGTCCTACTCTCTGAGCAATCTATACCATAGTATAACTTCAGTAAACAACCAACAAATCTAACAAGTATTAGAACAACATTGTGCATTTTGCAATAACATGGTGTTTTACTAGTATTATCGCTTATATCTCCTCAAATATTGACCGCAAGCCATTGACAGTCAACTTCAAAGTGGACAATAGTGCTTGAGAATACTTATTGACACGACAAAGTAAACTTAATACTCGAATTGTTACACCGAGTTTGATAGAAATAACAATTGTAATGTGCGGTGAAGGTTAGATGAGGATTACATACATACATACATAACATCACGCCTGTCTCCCAGCGGGGTAGGCAGAGACCATGACTTTCCACTTGCTACGATTCTGGCAAACAGCTTTCGCTTCTTCGACTTTCATAAGTGTCTTCATACATGCTCTTCGGTTAAGGGTAGTCTTGACCTGGCCTTTTCTCAGAAGATTATCGATTTGATCGACATGAGTCTTCATCATGACATTGATCATGAGACAAGAGACTGAATGTAGTATTTATTTGTATAGAACCTCTACGCTGCGCTCGTGGCCCCGAGAACTCAGTGTTCTGTAAACGATCACTGCAGTAAGCAACGTTTACTATAGCCGGTCCTTAGATGGGTGGACCACCCCGTGACTACTTTGTGATATTTATTTGCGAGCGTTTCCGTGCTTCGGAAGACACGTTAAGCCGGTGGTCCCGGTTGCCAGTAAAATGGCAGTCGTTGGTCCCGGTTGCCAGTAAAATAGCAGTCGTTAAGTTTAAGGCCTTTATGGGCGACTTGAAAAATTTCAACAGAGGGCAGTCACAACATGCGCCTGTCTATATCAACACGGCAATACGGCTTAACACCTATTCCGTGGGACAAAATCTAAAGGTGAAATGTGGGCATATAATATGCCTCTGCCTACCCCATCGGGGATAAAAGACGTAACCGTAAGTATGTAGAACCTCTCGTGGCCCTGCTTGCTTAGTACTCCGTGTATGATCATCAGAAAGATTACCTATACCTACGATAATTTTGCAAGCTGTATTCAATTTAGAGATAATTTTGAGAGGCAATTAGTACAGTCAGCTACAGAGAAAAGGATACAGGGCCGCCCTGTAAGGGGCAAGACACACAGAAAAGACGTAAGACGAGGACGCGTCGTATATGGGGCGCAGACGTGTCGCGGGTAAAGTATATAGAAAAGTCGGGGCGAGGACGGGACGTGAGACAAGAGAAGAGATTTTTTTATTTTATCGTGTACTTTTGAGACGACAACGTGTCTTCTTCTGACGATGAAGATGTTCTAGCTTTAGTTCACCTTGCTAACGTTCAAAGGGTTAGACGTTAATGGGTACATCCAGTATGGCCGAGTAATGGAGAAAATAGGTTTTTTAAAATAATGTATGAGCTGCTAAATTATCCAGACCGGTTTCAAGATGTATACAAGATGACACCTGATTGTTTCAACATTATACTTTCCAAAGTGAAGCCTAATTAACATAAACGTTTTACCCTTTCTTGCCGCGTCTTGTCTGTGCCCCGTCTCTTCAGTTTGTTTTGGAATAGGGCGCAGTCGTCGAAGCGTCGTGTCCTCGCGCAGTCCTTGCCCCGTCCTTTCTGTTTGCGTTGAATCTCGACGCTTCTATACATTTTATTTGAAAATTGAACGAAAGGGCGCGCAGTCTGCGACGCGTCCTCGTCTTACGTCTTTTCTGTGTGTCTTGCCCCTAAGCATTGACTTTTTCAAAAACTATTTCATATATTTTTATGAAA
The DNA here is from genome assembly GCA_933228765.1 of Miltochrista miniata. Taxonomy (NCBI): domain Eukaryota; kingdom Metazoa; phylum Arthropoda; class Insecta; order Lepidoptera; family Erebidae; genus Miltochrista; species Miltochrista miniata. The sequence continues at coordinate 15,854,551 of OW121769.1, forward strand.
TTTGCTATGGTTATTAAATCCGAGAAAATTCAATCCTTAAAAAGGGCGGCCCTGTTTACTTTTCTCTGCAGCTGACTGTACCTATGCTTATTAATTCAAAAATTTAATGTGAAAAAAAAAACCAGCCAAGTGCGAGCCGGACTCGCGCACGGAGAGTTCCGTACCAAAAATACGGCAAAGTATCACGTTTTTTATATGGGAGCCTCCCTTAATCCCTCTTTTTTTCTTATTTTAGTATTTGTTGTTAAAACAGCAACAGAAATACATCATCTGTGAAAACTTCAGCTCCCTAGCTATCACGGTTTTTGAGATACAGCCTCGTGACGAACAGACAGACGGACAGCGAAGTCTCATGAATAGGGTCCTGTTTTCACACTTTGGGTACGAACCTACGTCCGGGGCGTTCGAGCACGGTTAGATCCGATAGGGGTTTTCTTCCGCTCACGCTTAGGTTCTGGAATGATCTTCCTGCCTCGGTTTTTCCAAACGCCTACAGTATGGGGTTCTTCAAAAGGGGTCTAAGAAGGTTTTTACAGGGTCGGCAGCGCGAGTGTGGCGCCTCTGGTGTTGCAAACGTTCATAGGCTGCGGTGACCACCAGTCCTTCTGGTGGGCCGTATGCTTGTCTGCCACCTTAGGTGGTATAAAAAAAAAGAACCTTAAAAATGATCGACCTCGAGCAGTATTCGCACCGACAGGACCAATAGATAGGGCATCGGCCAAATTGAAAATCTGCCAATTAGAAAAAAAAACATTTTATTTTCTAATTAAATCTGTATAATATAACTATAGGTACCTGTTGACCGACATTCAAGACCCATTGGAATTTGAAGGTCAGAGAGCAATCGCATCCTACTGCCGAAAAAGAAAGTGAAGTAATTGGGGCCCAATAACCAATTAATTGAGGCAATTGAACACCTGTTTCATCGTCTGAGAGGCTAGGCCTCATTTCTATAACGCAAATATGCCTTCATTCACTGTTTCATTCTAAAAAAATACTTTTTCGGAATTGTTGCACTTTGCGTCTGAAGTGTTCGAGCACCGGAAGATCAGGTATGGGTCTTTTTCTGGGCACGCTCAGATTGTGGAATGATCTCACTGCCTCGGTTTTTCCAAACGCCGCCGACAGAATGGGGTTCTTTAAAAGGGGTCTTAGAAGGTTTTTACAGGGTCGCCAGCGCGAGTGTAGCGCCTCCGGTATTGCGCATGTCTATAGGCTGCGGTTACCACCAGTTCATCTTGTGAGCCGGATACTTGTCTGCCACCTAAGTGGTAGCTATAAAAAGGATTATTGGAAACCGAAGTCCGGAGTAATGTCCGAACTCCGTACTCACCTTCCTACAACTTGCCTTCCTACAGTCATTTAACCAAAGCAAACAATACCTACGCAAGCTAGAAAATAATATTTTACCATGTCACAGAAGAACACAAAAAGTCATTCAAAAACCCTGAATGCAAGTCTGAAAAGAATTAGTACTTACTGGAATAATCTAAGAAGACGATCAATTCTATACAAAATACATAAAATGTAACGCCAATTCGATTGCACAGCATCGAGATAATCGCGAAATAAATTAAATTAGCCTAAGGTTCAACTCTTATCTGAGTAAGATTACTCACTATGTCCTTTGTCAACCTTGCACTCAGTTTGTAGAAACCGAGTAATCTCAATTCTATTAAAACGATTCCGTTTTCTGCTGACACCTTTCTATTAGTTAGTCCAAGGTCGAAATTGTCCTTTTTCATGTTACTAAGTCACTGTAATCCATTGTGATTTTATAAAAATAACCTTCCTTATTAATTTTTAAAAAAATCAAAAGAAAAAGCCTTGACTGTGTGATGTTTGGAATGAAGAAATAAGCTGTAATTTGAACATGTTCTGTTATATCGCAAACTGTCATTCATTATTAACTATATTTCCAAAACTTGATGTCTGACGTCTTAGCCTAAAATCTAATAATAATCTCTTTTGTTAGACCGTATTCGACAACAGCGATTGAATGTACATAGTTATGTCAATATTACTGATGCAGTTGGCCCGCTAATTCGATTTGACTTCTTACATTTGACTATCTGACTATCATCATTCACAGCGAGAGTCACACAGTGATTGATTGGGTAAATAAATCACACCAAGAATTACTCGATGACCTAATCCTTCTTAGAAATCACGATATTCTTAGAAAACCACCAGGTTTTGTATGTCATCTCAATGATTTAAGACAGGCATTTTTTCTATGAAAGAAAAAAGTATTAAAACACAAGCTGATGCTCGCTTTGTTTCTGTTCCCGCTAACCGTGGAACTTTCCTGGATAAAAAGTAGCCTTTGCGTTATTCCAGACTATAATCTATCCTTATACCAATTTCAGCCAGATCCTGAACGGATCTTTATCTTAGAGCGTGAAAAAGTAACAAACATCCACATTCACAAACTTTTGCAGTAAAAATATGAATAAGATTATCTGTATGCATATGCATATACATATTTATAATAATAATAAAACAGTAGTGTAGTATCCAGCCCTATGATTCAATAACGAAATTGGAAACCTATCATTGTAGAAATCCTTGCCAAACAAAACACATCACTGGCTCGAAATTGCCATAAAATACGTTTGTGTGAGATATGTGCTGTATGTGTTTCACACGTGGTAATACACTGCCATTGAGCTCGGGGACTGAACGCTGACTATACTAAACATCAGCTTCTACCACTAAACTTTTGTCGCAATAATCTGTCGTTTTTCTATCGTTTCTTTATACTGAAACCGAGTTTTATGATTTCTCTAGCAATCTAGAAAACTGATTTCAAAGCATAACTTGCTTTGAAATCAGTTTTCTAGATACCATAGTAAGCTTAGTTTCAAATGATGGCGCTGCTGTTTCAAATGACATATTTGTATTAATTAAAATAACATTTATCATTCTCATCAAGAAAGGAATTATGTCATTCATGACTTCATGAGTTTCTATTCCATTTTGACATTTAATCAACCCCTTTACTTGCTCGGGTAAAATATCAATATCAATACATATAATAAAATCGTAACAGGTCGCTGTCTGTACATGGAAGATAAATAAGAAAAAATATTATAGGGGGGCTTTATGAACGCAATAGAACCCAAAACAATGATTTTTAGAATTTTTGTCTGTTTGTCTGTATGTCTGTATATCTGTTTGTCTGTACGGTTGTGCACGCTAATCTCAGTAACCGCTCAACCGATTGCAATGCGGTTTTTTTTATTGTGTTGAGGTTTGCTCCAGTTAACATTTAGCGTTTGTTTTATGTAAATCGGTTTAGAAATAAAAGAGTTATAACACTTTTAAGAATCAGATATTTTGAAAATTTTAATTGTAGGGTTTTCTTTGAATGTGAGTGAACCTAAACTGGCGTGTTGGCTTAATCATAAAAGAGCTTAATGATTAAGATAATAGACTTAATCATTAAGCTCTTTTATGATTAAGCAAACAGGGCAGTTTCAGACGCTGCTTGATAACTCTGATGAAGAAATACCTTTCCTTTCATACACCTTATGTGACGTAAACGAAGTTGCGGGCTCAGCTAGTTGTTGATAAACTTGACAGATCTCATAAATAATGTTCACAATTTCACTGATCCACCCTCAATGTGGCAAACAGGGAATTTATTAAATGTCTGCATCAAATATAGTACTTACACCTGCGTTTTCTAGAGTTAATTATCATCCGTATCAGCTGTGTCATGTTCACCAATATCAAACGCCTTGCATAAATCATGAATATTGATCACATCATGTTATTCTTATCCTTTAGCACCTGCTTCTGTCTTTTTAACGGCGATGTTTAAAGTAGTTTCTTATAAGAAACCTAATACTTAAGGTGAAAATAAAAGAAATAGCTTAATCGTATGAATATACATGGAAGGACTAGGTAAGATTTGCTTACTCACGGAATGTGACGTAAGCAATGATTGCTCCTAATGGAGTTTGAAAGGGTTGCCCATCTGGTCCCATGATAGAACGTAGGTTTCCCGAATCGTAAAGAGCCTTTGGTGTATCCGGTGACTTTGTACTTACACTTGTACAAGCGGGGAAATATATTGTCGGGGTTTAGTTAGTAGTCTGATCTTTCTCCATGGTACGATTCTCACACAAACTCGCCAAGACTCTTGCACAGGAGTTCAGGCTCTTAAAAAAGATCTGCGAATCTGAACGTTTCACAAGTGCATCTGTAAAACGTATTGATTACCTGTATGTGCCTTATTGAAATAAATTTATTTTTGTTTGTTTGTTTGATCTTGTAAGGTCAGATACTCGTAGCAGTCATCGGTGCAGATGACATAGTTTTACTTCCTATGTTGTATCTCAAGGCATATTATGTGACGTAACCCCCGATTATTGTATAACAGTTTATTCGTCTTTTATACTCTTGATTGTTGGCACTTGATGGAACTTGTTATCTTATAATACATTACTAAAACACAATCACTTGTACTTTTCCACTATTTTAATTTTAAATTTTACAGTGCCTGACCGGCTTCGCTTTACTTAAAGCATTATCAAAGGCAAAACTTTGGCAAAAATAGTTTTGCCTTTGATAATGCTTTTCGTCGATATGAAACGAATGAACATATATCTTCTGGTAGAAGGCAACCAAAATGTTCGTAGATAACCACGATAGTCTGTATCGGTACATATTAATTGATTTTGTTAATATATTATGAAGAAAAGCTACTCGGCTGACCTTGTCTGTCCGCTGCAGATCATTCATACTTTCAGTGATAATAACTGTAATCTAAGACGCGCTGTAGCTACTTATTGCGATATGATTAAAGATTATTGCAAAATTATATTTATATTGTGACTACACTACACAGGCGTTTATAGGGATAACTAGCGACCGGCCTCGGCTTCGCACGGGTGCAATACTGATACTAAATACAAATACATAGATACCTCAAAAATAACGGTATTTCTCCACTATTTAATGGATGTTATTATACATATAAACCTTCTTCTTTAATCATATTTAAAAAAAACCGCATCAAAATCCGTTGCGTAGTTTTAAAGATTTAAACATACATAGGGATATAGGGACTGAGAAAGCGACTTTGTTTTATAATATGTAGTGATTTGGCATAAGTATGTCGCAGCGAGCATGAAACAGGTTGAAAATATTTTTAAATATACTTTTATCGTTTCCCAAGGATCCTAATACCGGGATAAGAAGTAGCTTATGGCCTTTCCCAACCTCTATAGTCTCTATACTATCACTGCACCGAATTTCATCAGAATCGGTTCAGTGGGTCAGACAGACAATCGTAATAAATAGATAAGAGCTTATTTATATTCTTTTTAGATAATATTATATTAAAGAAAATTATTTCTTTACACGTTTTGTGTTGATATTTGTCACTCTTTTTAAACTTTACAGACTAAACAAGAAGCCGTGAGATCGTTCTCACCCGACTACCCCTCTCTAACACGTTTATTGTGAAAGTTCAATCCGATTGACGTTGTCATTTTTGTTTTATTTCAAACTTTGAACAGATGATCCACGTGACCTAGTGACACGTAGTTTAATGCGACAGAGTCACAGGCTGCAGACAAAGTCTCGACATAAGCCCCTCTGCAATCTATTTTATAGAGGGGCTAAAAAATTATGACTTATCTGGTTTTGATTTTCTTAATGAAATTAGCTCAGTCATTTAGCGTCATCACAATTTGCTATCTATACTTACTGGCATTATAAAGACGTAAAGTTTGTGAGTTTGGATGGTAAGGGTAATCTCAAAAACGAATAGGTAACTCGATTATAAAAATAACTTTTGTGTAAGTTTACCCATTTTTTGAGAAAGATTATAGACCACATGTTGTATAATTTTCAAAACTATTGGATTTTTTGAGTGTTTATGTGTAATTTATGGTGGATTCTTAAACATACAGGATCGACAACGTGCACAAGTATTGGAAAGTGATATAGCGCAGTGTAACTCGAGTTTTTAGGTTTGTTGACAAATTCCACAGCTAGCCCTAGTACCACCGCTTTACTAGAGTAGAATTTAGTCCAAACTTGGACATACACGAATACGCTGCTGTTAAGAACAATCTTATAACATGAAAATTATAAACTACTAGCTGACCCGCGCAACTTCGTTTACGAGATAAGTGAAGAACCGCTCGACCGATTTGGTGCAAACTTCACATAAACCATCTACTAAATAGTCCGAACAAAACCTAAACATTTGATTTGGATGGGTGAGCCCGTTCTTGAGTTATAAAATTACAACGAAAAGTGGCATTGATTTTTATATATATAGATTTTCGGGTCTATTCCCAGTTTCCCCCAAATGCTATTCCCCGATCGGGGGAAGCTGGGAATTTTGTTCCCAGTTTCTCCCGAATTCATAATCGGGGGAAACTGGTAACAAATTGTTCCCATTTTCCCCCGAAATATTATTTAAATTATAAATCCATTTTGGGAACTAACAAAACAAAAAAAATAACCACGAAGGCTAAGGCGGGAGATCCGCTCCGCTTCGCTCCCGCCTTAGCCTTCTAACCTAACCTATCCGAGTCGAGGTTTTAACCATAATAAGTGAATATCCCGACTCAGAGTACTCCGACTCGGATAGGTTAGGTTAGCCTTAGCCTTTAGCCTTCGTGGTTATTTTTTTTTATTTTGTGTGTTTCTAAAATGGCTCAAGTTTATTTAATTAACACCAATAGGCAAGTAGCGCGATTTTGGTTACCAAAATGGATTTATATTTTAAATAATATTTCGGGGGAAAATGGGAACATTTTGTTCCCAGTTTCCCCCGAATTCATAATCGGGGGAAACTGGGAATAGACGTATTTTCGCAATGAAATTTACTTGACTTGAAACTACTTGCGAGCCGAGAAAGTCCAAGAATAAGATAAAAAAATACCAACGAATTGGACCGACTTTCATTCATTATTTGAAAATTGATTAAAAGCGGCTAAATAGGGTGCAGCGAAAGATGCAGTATGTCACGAGTCACGATCTAAGCCAGGGCGCATAACTAGTTCATAAAATGAATTGACAATTTCCTCACTTGGATAGATAATTAACTAGTTTAGGTATAAGAAGTAAATAGATAAAGCTAGTACTTAATTAAAATAAATACATTGTACAATGTAGAATTTATTTACTTCTGCACTCTACCGACTCAAGGCTATCGTTCTGAACAATTCCTCAGTAGGTATCCTCTTTGTCAATCCAGTTCATCCTCTCCTTTTCGATCCCGAACAACTGTGCCAGGCTGATGCCACTCTCATACAGGGGAGAGAATCTTCGCCAGAACTGAGCGATTGATCATTTCTTTGTCGAAGCACAGAAACTTGGAATGTTCTGACAGCGCTCGTGTTTCCTCTTACAACCCTGTGTTCTTCAAACGAAGCCTGAATGGGCACAGCATTGAGCGGTATCTTGAGGACCATTGTCAATAGTCTTGTGGATTGTGACCTCCAAACAAAAGAGGTCGACATACCTTCCATAAGGTAGGTGGTGTCATTTAGGCGACCTAAATATGTAAAAAAGTAAACTCAGAGTTTTATTCGAAGGGGGACAAAGGCGCATTGATTGTATTGAACTGTGAACTTCTGTATTTCAACAATTGTATTTGAATTTAGCATCAGATAAACATTCTGAATAACTTAAACCCTTGAATAACAATAGTAAGTTAGTCGATCTAAGGTTTAACCCCTAAAATATCGTAGTAGAGGTTACCGTCGCATGCGCAGCGCAGGCCAAGTGTCGCCCAAGCGTCAAGTATCGCATTCCGTCCCCAACCGTCGCGAAGTGCGGACGTATAATCGATTTTTAAAAACAGAACGTTCTTATCTTGAAATTTTATGTTTTGGAACGCGTCAGCTCCTTGCCCGTGCTAGTGTAATAAAAACTGCGATAAGCGACACAGGACTGTCGAAGTGTTGGTTTTATGATAAAGTGGTACGCTTTTGGGACTCTTTTACGCTATTATCGGTCCTCGGCAGCAACTTAAGATAACGGGGTGAGTCTTGATAGCTTTTAGATAATTAGTTTGCTTAAACATCGATGTTACACTCAAGGTTTAAGTTCTGTGATCAGATTTCTGAGTCAATAATTCTTAGTACATGTATTTATTGTTCTATATTATACATTATACACCTCTGTCGACGAAGGAGTAAATAGAGGTGAACGCAGACGTTGCCCGTAGTCTTCTTGATCCCACATTATGGAGGACAACCCGACCCTATTGCTATATTTGCTATCATAGGGCAGGACATGAAAGAAAATTTGTAACTATCAATATCCTTCAATACTTGCCCTAATTATTCGACACTAAGATTAGTGTTAAGTTAGGAAAGTGAGTTTGTTACGCTTAAACGGCTGAATCAAATTCGATTAATTTTGATACAAAGATGGAAACAGGTTAATGGCACTTTTTTATCCAGTTGGATGGAACTTAACTGTCTTTTGCTTACACAACACTTCCAAGTACTTAGAATGGGGACAGATATCAGTTCAGTATGTAAACGAAATGATCGATTAACAAGACTAATATTGTATCGATTGAAAGATAAGACTATGCACATCACTAGTCCTTAGTAAGTCTACCACTAAGTTCTTAAATCCTTAGAGATTGAACTCATCTACAAAAAATTCTAATTGAATCATATTTACATGTCTTAATTTGACCTTCTTAATCCTAATCAATTTTTTAATGTACCACGAAGGTGGCAAAACATACAGCCTACCTGATGAAAAGTGGAAATTGCAACATTAGAGGTCATACCCTGCGCTGCCGACTCTACCAAATATCGTCTAAGCTTCCTTTTGAAGAACCACATAGATACTGTAGACGTTCGGGAACATCAAGGCAGACCCTTCAAAAGTTCTTCCGCGTAAACTTAGACCCAAATCGCTACAGTATGGGCTTTTTTCCCAAATCTCTTAAGTATGGGATACTTCAAAAGAGGTCTTCCAAGAGTTTTGTAGAGCTTAGCGAATCTAACACCTCTGAAGTTGCAGTTATACAATTATATCGCATTCGACCCGGTATGCTTGCTTAACGTACCTACCCATAAACATCCTTTGGACCTCCTTTTTAGGACTTATAACATTTCCCGGTCCATTACTTGCCTCCCAAGCAATGACTGAACGCAGCCCATAGAGCAATAATTACGATGTTTGGTAAAGTCATAATATCTATAAACGCTTCATACGTAACAGCTGTAAAATATATACAGATATTGTATTCATATGGTGATTATTCGTTTCTAAAACTGTGACTCTACATTGTGCTCGTACACACAAAAAGAGTTTAAAACTTTTGCACCTCGGAATAACTTGCCCTTTTGATCCTGAATAACTTTAATACGAAAAATGAATTTACATGTTGGTTTGACTTTAAAATATATGTTTTGTATTACAATAAGACTCATTTTGGTATCTTAGAATCTGGAGTTCCCCTTGGTTTCCGACTGTAAACAGATGGTTAAGAACCGACTTCAAAACATACGTTATCAATCGGTTCAAGCCTCCTACCACTATGTTACTGGCAACGGGAGCCAATGGCTTAACCTCACTTTTACCGAAACCCTCGTAAATGTAACATACGGTCACCCATCCTAGGACCCAACGTAGCGTAATTTGCTGAACATAGTGACCGTTTATAGAACACTGGACTAAGAAACTCATGAAAATTTTGGTGAAGAGTTTTACCTCTCTAGCTGTTAAGGTTCCTGAGATACATCCTCGCGACAGACAGACGACAGCGAAGTCTCAAGAATGGGGTCCCTTTTTGCCTTTTCGGTAAACCCTAAATAGGGGTGTTACGAGAGCTTTGAGACCGCTAGTTAGAACATAACTTATTACCAAAGTAGGTATAACAATTAACAAGAAAGCCGTGAGATCGTTCTCACCCGACTGCCCCTCTCTAACACGTTTAATGTGAAAGTTTAATACGATTGACGTTGTCATTTTTGTTTTATTTCAAACTTTGAACCGATGACCCACGTGACCTAGTGACGTAATTTAATGTAACAGACACACAGACTACAGACAAAATCTGGACATGAGCCCCGGGTCTACCACTGTTGACCGAAATTCATTTGATCATTTGACTTGTGATCGAAACAACATTAGGCCATTCTACTTTTGATCGAATGAACAATTGACCGAAAGAGTTTTTATCGAACAAACATTTGATATTTTTACTACTGGTTGAATGAACGTTTGGTCGTTGTGGTCGCAGTTCTAACCTAACCTAACCTAGCCATTTTGATACAGCCTCTGTTAAAATATTCTTTAGTCAACCGTTTTTCGACCAAACGTTCATTCAGATCAGTAGTAAAAATACCAAATGTTTGTTCGATAAAAACTCTTTTGGTCAATTGTTCATTCGATCAGTAGTAGAATGGCATAATGTTTTTTCGGTCACACGTCAAATGATCAAATGAATTTCGGTCAACAGTGGTAAACCGATGAGCCCCTCTATGGCTAAAATTAAAACGCGATTAACACGAATACAACGATTTGTTTAACTGTAGAACTAACTAAACTTTTCAGATTACTATAATTTCTAAATATAATGTAGAAGCAATCATTACGACGTTCGAAATAATAAGCGACCTATGTCCTATAGAATACTTTTTTCATTTTTCCATTTTTCATTTTCATTTTCAAATGTCATATTGTTATCCTTATTTATCTTTGTTCACAAAGCTAACGCATTACATTTATACATTACGAAATGTAATATGACCTGCGATGCGATATCAACTTCATAAAATAGGAATAATTGCACCTTCGTCGTATAGTGCGTCGTTTGCGTTTTACATAAGGTTAGGGCTTCACTGGATCGTAATTCACTCGAGTTTGATATTAAAAGAATAGAGCTGTTCTTTAGTCGATATAAAAATCAACACCAATGTAGACAAGCAGTCCTGCCTGGGTTCCAAGCCAAAAGACCAAATGGTCTATTGGCTTGGCAGAAAACAATGCTTAAGTAAGGCGCATCCTGTGGTTAGATGATCTAAGAGGAAACCCCATTAGGAGTCCAATAACATATTTATATAGGTATACTAGAAACCCGATGGCCGTTGAATTTCTTAATTCGTTAAAATAGCTTGAGACACTTCCTAACCTAGGAACACATACTTAAATTTTGGGAGGGACTGGACTGAGTTTCTTGGGGTATTCTTCTCAGTGTGCAGTATTTTATTTCCGAACCACCAGTAGAATCGCAAAAAAATCCAAAGTGAATAAATTTTATTTCATTTTGTGTCGAATTTCATGTATATTTTCGCGCATTATAACGAGAAACCCGGGTTATAATGTTCTTTGCGTAGTAATTACAGATACGAGTACCTACTAACAAAGCTAAGACTGTTGAGATACGAAGGTGCTCACTAAAATCTCCAGGACGTTAAGCTCGAGGAGTTAGAATTAGACTCTGACGCAAATTCATGTAGAGATTGTAAAGGGTTTAAAAGACAGATTGTTAGCACAAATCAGAGATAGCACAGATAGAAACCTACATACTAAATTCGCACACATAGACAACTCATTCACAGACACTACGCACACATAGACAACTCATTTACAGTCACGAGGTCAGGCGCTCTTCAACCGACTTTTCGATACTGATTTGTGCGCGAGTGTGTGTAGCAGAGGGTAGGTGTGAAAAAAAAAGTACATACATGAATTTTTCACTAGTCTCGCCCACTTAAAAATTTCGGTAGCCCATTTTTTTTACGTGAGAGAAAATCCTACATGGATGCTATGCCGAACTCCTACCGACTAAAAAACCTCACGCATTTTGCCCAAGAGCCTACGGCTGGGAGCTCCGGGTAAGCCTTCGGAAGGATACCCCAGAAAACTTTCAGTAGCTCATTTTAAGGACTGGTTCATTCAGTGTTCAGTCTTGAAATGAAAATACAGCATTAGACCACAAATCTTCGTATATTGTATCCTAACTTCAATGGAACTGCACCCTTATCTTCAGTTTCGCAACAGCAAACGGATTGTCAATTGTCAACAAATAACGTTTGTATCAGCAAAAGAATTACGTCAATGTGCATTTGAATTGCATACCTGGAGTTTTACTCGAATGATGACAAATTTACTCAAGTCAAGGAAGTATTAAAAAACCGGCCAAGTGTGAATCGGACTTGCGCGCAGAGGGTTCCGTACCAAAAAACGGATATCCTTACCTTAATCCCCTTTTTTTTCAGATTTTAGTATTTGTTGTTATAGCGGCAACAGAAATACATAATCTGTGAAAAATTCAGCTCTCTAGCTATCACGGTTTCTCTGAGATACAGCCTTGTGACGGACAGACAGACAAGCCTATGTTAGTGTAGTAGAGATAGTGTAGCTTTCCAACAGTGAAAGATTTTTAAATCGGTCCAGTAGTTTCGGAGCCTATTCGACACAGACAAACAATCAAATCTTTCCTTTTTATAATATTAGTACCTTTAGCTTCATTTTGTTAAAAACGCACAAAATCCGAGTGCATCTGTCTCTTTCTTATACGCTGATATGTATATCTGCTATCTTCTTTCAACTGATTAGCGTCATACGGACTCTTAAAACATTCTGTAAATATCCAAACACTTATTCTGCAATATTCCTCCTAACAAAGTGATATTAAGTCGATACGTGTTTCGAGACACCTTCAAGACTGCTTAGCAAAATCAGAGAAATGAGGCCCATTCGAAACCTACAAAGTTTCAGACAATCTTATTGTTTCAGCAGGCTGACTAATGATCCCATTGAGACGGCAGGCATTTCTAACCATGATGTCATTTATAACCAAACTACCTGTGAACCCATCTTCTCAGTAGAGGCCGTAGATATGTTCCTGAACACACTCTCCATTAGCCTTGTGGTTTCATAATAGCAATAGGTACTTAGATTACGATTACGAACACATCTGATTGCTGCCCGATTAAATACTCGCCTATCGTTTTAAATCTAAATAATTTATCTAATGAGGTTACGTTTGTTTGTAAAAGGTATTGTAGTGATAAATTATTTGTCGATAGTTCGTGAGGCACGTAGGTACATGTCATTCTCTTCCACTCTCTCTCTTATGTGACAAGAAAAGGGTAGGTCTTTCCACAAGAGAAAGACTTTTATCTTACAGCTCACTCGCCAGTATTTTCATTCTTTTTTTTTACACGCATATATCCCTGTTTGACAGATCTGGGAGTGGGAACCTATAACGGCATTATTGTTTGTTAGCTTGAATAATATACCCGCTGAAAACACATTTACTTTTTGTTTTGTTTGGCGACAAGTGACGTCACACAAGGCGCCATGACAGTTTGGAGCGTTTTCGCTACAAATTAAAATTCATTTTTTAAATCACAAAATAAACTATGTAAATGATTGTTTTAAATCAAAGTAATACATTTTTGTGATCATATAAAATAAATATAAAGCTACAGAATTAAACAATTTTTGAAAAGGACAAGCCTCGGTTGGCTATAAATAGGTCATCCGGAAGTCACCGAGGTTTAAATTTGTTCAATCGATATTTAAAATTAGAACTCGCAAAGTTCTTATTGTCTTGATGCTATTAAAAAAAAAATAAACATATGTGTCGAAGTCATGTTGAATCAAAGGTCATTCATTGTTTCCTGTAAAAAAAAACAAAAAGCAAGTTACACACCCAACATTTTTTGTGCATCTTGACTTGACAATAAATGTTGTTTCAAGTGCAATATTATTATTAGTTTGCTGACTGACAATATGCCATGAGACAGATCTTTTTTCCTGTAAAGAGTATGACAGAATTGTTTTTTTTTTGCCATTGTCATTACAGGGGTTTACTGTGTTTTCATGCATAGAGACGTGTGGTGACCATGATTGACTGTAACATTTGCGCTCTTGTCGAGTGTTTTAACAGCAAAAATTTCCTTCGATTAGAAATACTGAAATTAAAAATAATGGGACACCTCCGACTAAAACTTAGATATCAGAAAGAGCAAACCTTTGCCTTATAACCGACAAAAAAAAGAATGCACTTATTGTAAGTTATAGCAACCCGGGCGTTTTTAGGCGGAAAGTATGGCATTAGCATTTTAAAGCAGGGACATAGTCCTCTATGCAATTATGAAAAAAAAAAGGTATTGAGCTTATTCCACAACCTAAGAATGTTTTGTACATCCGTTTCGTTGTGACTTCCTGTGGTCTAAATGGCTAATTGTGACGTCATAAGCCAGGAGCTCTTTTTTAATTGACTTGTTTGTTTGATGAGCTAGAACCCTCGCTATCTCAATGTTCTGTAAAGTATCCCTGTCTTCCTGTAAGAAGTAGGATAAAACCCAAACCTAGAGAGGAGGAGAGTCGTGATGGCGGACAAAGTCTGTGTCGGGAAGCTCTTGGGTCTTCCGCGGAATTTCCACTCGGAAAAAAAGGGGATATGTATGCTAAGCATCTAATGCTATAAATGGTCTTAAGATGGGTAATAGCTATGTGGCATTGCTGTTTACTACCCGTTCGCTCTAAGTTTGCTGGTCGCTTCCTCTACTACGCCTCTACAGCAGCATCTACGCCAGCGACAAACTTAGAGCGAACGGGCTATACGAGCGTTTCCGTGCTTCCGAGGGCACGTTAAGCCGTTGCCGTTGGTCCCAGTTGCCAGTATAATGGCAGTTATTGAGCCAAGTTGAAGGTTTTACGGACGGCTAAAAAATATCGACACACAGCCTTTTTTGTTTCTTTTTATCCTGGCTGTATGTAGCCAGGGAAACTGGTGCACCCTGGAAAGGAAATCCTTGGGTCCCTGACCAGTCCTGGTCACCAGGTTTCGGCGACCACTTGCCTCTGCTTTCGTAGAGACCACGAATTCTCTCATTGAGGAGGCGTGTGCTAGAACATGACGCGTCGCTACCTCGAGCCTTCGTCTGTGAGGGCGATAGCTGCACCTGCAGGTAGCCACAGCCTGTGCCTGTCCATTTAAACACGGCGATAGGCTCACCGCGGTGTCACGTGAGACAAAATAAAAATGACGATTTCAGGTTCAATATTTTATACTTAAGCTTTTTCTGAAACCGTATTGAATACCTACGCTTGACCTCTGATTCTGATTCATTCCAAAATCCATTAAAACAATACCCTTTGTGAGATAGGTCGGCCACTCGCAGGTTTCCATTCCGTGTCGAAACGTATTGTTCCTCGAACCACTGTTTTGATACCACCTCCTCAATACACATTGTCTTATGTGACCGTTCACACCATCAATACGTATATTATTATAATAAGTGACATATCTTTATTGTACGGGAAGGTAGAATAATGGTATTAGTTTTTTTTTGTATTTCCGGATCTAATCCCAAGAGAAGATGTCATGCTTCGAAGCTGTAGGTATTGACTTAGGGTAGTTTGGCTAATCTAATACTTATGGGCAACTTTTGCTTAGCTGAGGGCGTAATTTCAGGATCTAATCAGGACCTGGGCTGAAATAAGACAGATCGAATCATTACTACTTTGAGTAATAACCTAACAATTCCCGAAGGGGTAGGCAGAGGCCCACATTTCATCTTTTTTATAATTGGTCCCAGGTAATAGGTAGCCGTATTGCCGTGTTGATATGGCCAGGCGCAGGTTGTGACTGCCTGCTGTTGAAAATTTTCAAGCCCATAAAGGCCTTCAACTTGGCTTAACGACTGCCATTTTACTGGCGACCGGGACCAACGGCATAACGTGCCCTCCGAAGCACGGAAACGCTCGCAAATTTATGTCACAAAGTGGTCCCGTGGTGGTTACCCATCCATGACCGGCCACAGTAAATGTTGCTTGCTACAGTGATCGTTTACAGAACACTGAGTCCGCGGGGCCACGAGCGCTTTCATATTAAAACTGTTTTACTATTTGAGTAATACAGTTTTAATTTGGTTGCCAATAAGTCCAATAGTATTTACATATTATAAGTGTGAAAGTTTGTGAAGACGTTAGTCAAGCACACTCATAGAGCAACGCGAACTGTCTAAGGGGAGACGGCATCATGGAGTAAATATAATCTTATATTTGCTCCATGGACGGCATAGAACGATTGCTCGGTACATATTTGTGCGTCATATTTTGCGGGTGACGGGGGGAAATCTTCCTTACCCACACTTTCTTAGACTCGCACTACAATAGCAATCGACTGTCAATACGAAGCCTATTTTAAACACTTCCAACAATACACTCATAAATTTTACACACACATGATACATTTTGTGTCTTAACACCCCAAGTCGCTCAACCAATCCATGTATTGATGTGACGTCCGGTAAAGTTGCTAAACAAATCTGAATATTATCTATACGTTTAAATAGGTGTAAATAATAATAACTTGTTATAAAATTACTTACCTACTTACACAAGATAATGCCATTTTTCTTCAGATTTCTTTAATCACATTTCTTTTTGTATTAATTTCTAATAATTTCATCATTTTTATAAAATTCAACCGCTCACGCTGTCAACTAGACTTAGTCTAGTGAAAGAAACTTCAAAAAACAGTTTTTATGTAACTGGGCACTTTTAGTCGTCAAAATGTCAAATTATTGCCAGAGGGGGTTTGCCAGCTTTGGCCTCTCCCTCTTTAATAGGCGCGCGATGCTCTGTGAGCACACTCAACCCCTGAACACTGGCTGAATTTCTAATTCTCTCGCAAGCCGAATTTCTGCTGCTGAGCTGGCTGAAGTTAGTGTTGTGGTATAATTTCTATAGGAATCACCCCTAGATTCTTTAAATACAACCAGAAATGAATACTAGATGAAGAAAACATTATTATAATCATAGAATTAAATAAATAAATAAAATATTCACGGACATTTCACACAACGCTATCTGATCCCAAAGAAAGCTAGAAATAACCTGCTTGTGTTATGGGTATCAGACCACGGATTTTAATACTTAAATACTTTAAATACATACATGTTATACATAGAAACACCCAGACTCTTGAGACAAACATTTATGGGTAACACAAATATTTGTCTCCGGTGGGAATCGAACCCACGACCTCCAGCGCCGCAGGCGGTATCACTACCGACTGCGCCACAGAGGCAGTCAAATTTAATATAGTAATAATAGTTAATTAAAATTACTTATGCCATATCAGCTTCTACAATCCTTGGTTTATTTGTAACTAATCAGTTTTCGATAAAACAACACTCATTTAGATAGGCACAACCAAGATATAGACATTAACCGAATTAGACCTATCGGTATCACATGTGATACAACCAAATTATCATTTAATATGTTTGTTGATTGTAGTACGTCTTTTTAACGGACGAACGTGTTTGTCACAGTAAAAAGTTTATACGTAGAAGAAGGCAAGTGCTTAGAAGTAAAAACACAGATAATAAAATAGTTTCAAACATTCTATTGCAAAGCTGCAAAATGTTATCAATATTACTGAAAATCAGAAACTTCTGTCGTGCAGGTATTATGTAGTGTTCGTTTAAAGTTTTTTTTTAATATTTGACATTTTTTTTTAAGAATCAGCACAAGTGTCAAGTTTATTGATTTAAATAACATAAATACCGTTCAAAGTGATAAAGTTTCATGCAGTGGACTTTGTTCTTGGAGCTAACATGATTTCAAACAGGTAATTCATACTTTCATACTAATATTAAAACAAGCTACTCTGCGGGTCTGCAGGTAGCCACGTCCTGGTCAAAGATAATAAAATAGTATTACATACAGATCGGCAACTCCCTGCCGCGCCACAGATGTCATTATAGTTGACGTACGTGGTGTTGACGGAACATTTGCTTAGAATGTATTGGTCACACACGCACATTTAAGCTCGAGTTTCCGCCCTGTGCCTCTATCGAATAGAGGGTACCTCTATACATTTTGTGTAAATATGTATGTCATATTTTTGACATAAGTCTATTATTACTGCTCCGCTTCCATGATACTCCACATAACCTTTTTTACTTCAAATAATATAACCTTTTTCATAGCTTATCGGTTACAAACAAAATAAATCTTTCCTGTGAGTATAATGTAGTAATATTCAATTCTTCTCAACAGCTTCTGGAATAACACGTAACACGCTACCCAGAGAGTTGCTTTTTTTATTAAGATAGATAAGGAACTCTTTTGATCTTAGCTGTTTATGTAACAGATTATCTATATGTAAATATTATATTATCTGTGGGGTCTAGGTCAGATGTAACATTACTGATACAGTGGAGTAGTTCACTGTGAAGTTTGGTGGAGTCACGTTTCTTTAGTATACTGAGTCACGTTAGTTTACTGCAGTTTTCATTTCAGAATGAACTTTTCATTATAATAAAGACGGCCTTCCACAAATAATTCACAATTTTAAAAGTTAAGTAGGCACTTAAATAAAAAAGAAAAAATGTAGTAGATTTAGGGCACTTGTTTTTGGCGGTAAGAGTCCGGCATCAACATAGTATAGTATCGATGAAAGAATTCCACACGTAAAAAAAATCTTGTCATACTAAAACTTTATTAATTTGTACTAAAACTGTCTGCATACATCTGATAAATATCTTATTTTTAGAACATATTATTTTTGCATTAGATTGCGTTGATTTCAATGAGTTCCTACCAAAGATTTAGCTAAATCTATGGTTCCTACGGTCGATTCTGACATCAGTATGACATTTCCAATTACGACCGTTTGCGTGCTTCAAAAGGCACGTTATGGCGCGCGTACATGAACGACTTGTAGACTTTACGCCGATTTGAATATAGAACGTACCTACTGATTACATTATAATCTACTCGAATCAGTGAAAAATTCGGCCTACTATAGTCGTATAGTTCGTATGACGCCGTAAACCGTTAATACCAATTGCGTAGAAGTCGCCAAGTTGAAAGCTGATTTTTACTGGACCAGAAAATTTTCTAAAGCAGGCAGCCACAAGCAAAAGTGCAATAAAATACTCACAACTATTTTATTTCCATAAGCCAACAAACACAACAATTCTTTCATAATATGGCCACGATAACCTTTTACGATGCATTCGAAGCGCGCGCAAACGCACACTCAAATCACCGTGCCACATTTTACTGGCCGCCATTGTTTAGAATTTTACTTCTGTATTCGAATATTGAAGCTGGATTGAGGGAGTGTGTCAATTAATCAATCAAATCTGCCTATGTCAGTCTACTGCTGGACGTAGACCTCTCTCCCCCCCCCCCATAATTAAAAACCTTATACTGATCTCTCCCCCAGTAAGGGGGGACACCAGGACTGCAAAGGTCCTGATATCTCCCCCAGGCAGTCCACCGGGGGAGACACGAGTCCTTCAAATATAATTTAAAAGCTAGTACTGATGTCTCTCCCAACTAGGGGGGACACCAGGACTTTTTCAGTCCTGTTGGCTCCCCCAGGGGATCGACTGGGGGAGACACGAGACAGTACCCCTCCAAAATGACGACACAACACACGATCCTGTACTTTTCGCATCCAGTCATGACCAGTTCAGGTCTTCGGTCTATCTGGCGGGGGGACGTCCTACCTATCCCATGTGTACCAAGTCGTGATCTCCACTCTAGAACTCGTTTGCTCTATCAGGATTGGATTAAAAGTAGCATATTATGACCAAGTTTTATTCTGTTTTTGCACGGAATTTCATTAAAATCGTTTTCATAGTTTAGACGTAAAACTCGTGAAAGTTAAACAGATTTTTATTTTCGTGTCCTTTCTTCACGTATCACTCTCAACCACTAAACCGATTGTGATGAAATTTTGTCAGTATATGTATAGAATTAGAACAGAGCAAGCACCCAATACGGACAGGAAGCTACTTTCCCCTCGAGAAACTTGTGGGAAACCCGTGTACAAGGGAACCCGACCTGATAGAGAAGACAAGCAGGCTTCCATAGTAAACATTTTATATGTGCACTATGTGCAGCTAGAACTAACACTTGAATGACGAAGATTTCTTAATCTATTTTGGAACCGGTTTGCCGGGTATGAGCTAACCCGTTTTACATAGGGTCTATGATAAGCCTATCGAACTGTAAGGCGACGGTGTCGAGATCACAAACGTCAGCGTCTGCCAACAGGTACTGCTGAGAAGTGAGCGTATACCTAGTTTTTACCTACCTCTGCTTGCCCGAAGGAAAAATACGTTCTTACAGAAGCAGGCCAAGACGGTTTTTGTTTTTCGTGTGGAAATTCCTCATGCATGCTATGCCGGACTCTTACTGACTAAAACCACTGCTACTGACTACGGTCCGGAGCCCCGGGTAGCCCTCAAAAGGATGTCCCAGGATAGGCCAAAACGGTGGCGTCTCTTAGCCTCTCAAAGTAGGATAGTACCCAACTCAATAGAAGCGGAATTAAACCAAATCCTTCAGGAGAGCCTGCGACGGCGGACAAAGTCTGTGTCGTAGGCCCGGGGGTTATAGTTCCTAAGGCATACCCGGGACTCCTGGCCCTCTGCAAATGAAAGGGCAGTAGGGCATCGTGTAGTTTTAGTCGGTAGGAGTTCGGCATAACATCCATGGATCTCCACATTTAAGAAAAGCCATCCCTTTAAGTACCTTTTTTTTAACGTGAGGTAACTCCTGGATGGATGCTATACTGGACTCCTACCGACTAAAAACCACACGTATTATACCTAACAGCCTACGTTGGGAGCCCCGGATAAACCCTCGTAAGGATGTCCCAGAACTCTCCCTTAAAGTACCTACGCGAAGATTTATTTATATTTACTTTATGGGTAAGTATGTCGTGTTGTTCCGTTAGGAAATTAAACAATATATAAGTATAATAGCCATATAATTATTATCGCCTCTTGTTTATACATCGGTTTATTTTTTTTTCTAAAACTAAAATAACCGCGTAATCGCGTGTTGTTTGTAAAGAATAATGCATTATCATGGCCTTCCTACGTAATAAATAATAACTTATTTCATAAAACAATTGTAGTTTAAGCTGATAGGTGTCTTGTTCCTTGAGCAGTGAGGAAGTGAATCTGTGTCATTAGTAATTAGTTAAAAAAAAAAAACTTTCTAAGAAATAGAGCTAAATGGTCTGTCGTCTAAAATAAAGTGTGCGTGTGTAACAACAAAAAATTGTTGCGTTTTAGGTACTGGCAACTTTTTTTTTGAGTTTGAAACCTTCTTACGGGCTAGCGTGTGATAACTTCAGGGTAAGGGTGAGCTTAGCATGTATAGTTCAAACTGACTGAAAACACACTCCTTCGCGATTGTACTTAGATAGGTATGTGCTTAAATAGTAGATTGTATAACAAGGGGGCAAAATAGTATTTTTACGGCGAGGGCGCTACTTTGAATCACGAGCGAAGCGAAGGATTCTAGAATAGAATCCCGAGCTCAGCGAGGGATTCTAACGTAGAATCCTGAGCGCAGTGAGGGATTCAAAGTACACCGCCCGAGAGAAAAATAATTTGCCCTCGAGTAATATACTCTACTTTTCATTCCCTTTCTATGAGAAAAACGTATAGGTACTAAGTTTTGTACGACGTAGTTACCTTCTATTTATTGTTCCAGGAGTTTATGGATTGTCACTTTCATAACTTGACGTAGAACTTATTATATTTGCAGAATACAATAAAATGTGTGATTACAAGAACATTAATAATGACGAACACGAACAGATAAATGGCGCTATTTAGTTTTTTTTTAGTTAGCTCAGGACACCGCGCTGTGCAGCCAAGCCAACACTTACCAGCCAGTAATTCATACAATTTGCGTTCGATTTCTATGAAATTTTCGAGTTCCAAATTCAAATCTTTTGCCGCCCGCTAAAAAGCTCTTAACAGAAAAGAGCTATTTTGCGCCCCGTTATCGAGGTGCAAAGTGATTCTTTTCGAATAGAAGGAATGAAAAATATATTTGGCTGTATTTATGTGTGTGTATAGTGATTGGCACTTGTGTTTATAAACCCTTAGTTGATTTTCATTTAAAGTACGCTCTTGAAAGGGTGGGTATACATATTCCTTCCGAGGGCTCACCCGGGGCTCCCAACCGTAGGCTGTTGGGCGTTACGTCAGGTTTTTAGTCGGTAGGAGTCCGGCATAGCATCCATGAAGGATTTTCCATGACGTTAAAAAAAAAGGGTGTACATATAATCTATCGTCCTGATTGGCGTCGGCAATCAAACTTGACCAATTCAGTATGTTCTTAAAGGTTTATTTCTCTTTCCTCTATAGAAAGTTGTGCACAAAATTGGCTGTCGCCGATAACAATTGACATCATGGTGCTTTTTCGAAAATATAAAGTCTATGAAAATTTATTTTAGTGGGCAATCCAAATCAAGTGCGATCATTTCCGTGCTCCGAAAAGCACGGTAAGCCGTTGACGCTTTGCTCCCTGTTCTCAGTAACATGAAAGTCCAAGTCTATGCAAAGATAATATAATAATAATACATACAGATCGGCAACTCCCTGTCGCGCCACAGCTGTCAGTAGAGTTGACGTGCGCGTTGACGGACAATTTGCTTACATTTTATTGCTACACTACATTCAAGCTGGAGTTTTCGCCCTGTTTCGGTCTATGCCAAGTTAAAGTTCTTAGCGGCGACAAATTTTTTAACAGCTGGTAGTCACTACCTGTCCCTTTCCATTTCAACACGGCAATAGGCTAATCGCCTACGTTTACGTATGACAAAGCTGTTGGACCGTATGTAATGTAGGTATAAGTAGGTCTCTACGTACTCTTTCCAAAATAAAGGGGCCTTATATGTATGGTAAATCTATAAATGGCAAGGTCAAACAGTAAGATGCCGTAGCTAATAGTTCTAAGTGTGTATACCTCGCAAATTTTAGGACGTCCGGAACGAATTACTTTGATTATTATAGTTTTCACTTTCCGCATCATTGCACACATGTATTAGTTAGACAAGGCGAAAAAATTACACGATTTTAGTACAGCTTAGTACGTAAATGCTTCTTGCAGTTCTCGGAGGAAAGTTGTAATAGTAGAATAATGTCCGCAGTTTCTAATAAATATCTCTTCTTTCAACATAAAAAAAAACTAATCTTTACTAATATAATTAAGAGGAACGATTTGTTTGTTAGTTTGTAACGAATAGGCTCCGGAACTCGTGGACCGATTTGAAAAATTCTTTCACTGTTGGGAAGCTACACTCTTTGCGGTGAACATAGGCTATATTTTCCCGTATTCCCACGGGAACGGGAACTACGCGGGTGAAACCGCGTGACGTCCGCTAGTCATTGGTACAGTAATAAAATCAGCCTATAGTAGTCCACTGGAGGACGTAGGCCTGTCTCAATTTACGCCACAAAACACGGTTCTGCACTTTCCACATCAGAAAATGTATATCCAAGTGCTCGTTAGCTTTACAGGGAGATCGCAAAGCGTCTATACTGTATTTCAATAGCTCTGCGCAAAAATGTAAACAAACACATTTGATCCTATATATCCATAGTTACTTGCAATTGAGTATTCACCCTGAATATATTCCAGTATCCAGTATTACAGTGTTCTTACAATCATTTCGACACCAAATAACTTCTTTATGATAGTTTATTTTCATTTGAAATACCTACTCAAAATACATCTCTTCTTCGCTTCCAGTTAGCCTGGTTAGAGAGATCCTTTTAAACAGCAATTAAGTAATCTTTGTAAAATATAGGAGTCCTCGCTCTATTTACGTACTACACGAAAGATAACAGTAAATACTTTAGGCTATTCTAACAGCTCATTCATTTGAGACTGGCTTACCTACTGTATTTATTGTATATTATTTATTACTTAGTAATTGAGAAATTAAAATTACTTAAATTCTACAGCTTTATACCTATTCCACAAAAAAAAAGAAAATTATCATTAAAAAAGGGGGGAAGGAGGGGGAGTGGTAAGATTGTCAATGCCAAAATAGTAAAAAATTCAATGATTTGTCATCATAGATTTAGAATGTACAAGATGAACAGTGTCAAACTGAAGACGAGACCAAAAATGAAAGATCTATGTGTGGGTTAAATAGTGTTGTTGAATGGTCACACCTATGTTATCGATAAAAGTATCTGTATAAATGGATGTAATGGAAATGAAACTTCTAAGCACACAAAGTGCTTAGAAGTTTCATCTCCAACTTCTTGTTTTGGGGAATAAATTGTTAATTTGAATGTAATCGACTATGAAAAAGTAAAAATGGGATTATATGGGGTAACTCGTAATATTAGAAATTCTGTAGTGATTTTACGAATTTTGATTCAGTGTGTGAATGTGAAAATACACTTTTAACATGTAATTTATGGCATCGTACATTGCATTGTTGCCGTACATATATATTTTGCCAATTGAATTTGAAATTTTACTAAAAATCCAACTCTTATCGTAATACGAAACCTAGAAACTCATTTATTATTGAACCCTAGTAACAATAAAAGATATTACTCGTAGATTTTTTAAAATATATTAACCTCGCCAAATTGACGTCGCCACTGATGGAAACTAATGGAAAGCCGTGGCGCATCTAGCGAATGGGGGCCATGCTTACAGCACACAAGACTTCTGACAGTAGTCCTCAAGTTGGCGACCCTATGATGTGCCTCTTCACGCTCCGCTTGTAGAACCCGGGATTGTAAAATGAGGGAAACACATGTGCGGGCAGGTCGTTCCAGGATTTTGTAGTTCGACAGAGGAACGATCTTTTGAAACGCTCAGTTCTGGCGAAGATTCTCTCCGCTATATATGAGTGGCACCTATGCCCGACGTGTTGTTCGGAATCGGAAAGGAGATGGTGGGATCAGGTTGAAGAGCTCTTCAGAACATTCGCCGTGATACATTCAGTAGAAGGCAGCCAAGGACGCTATGGTTCTTTGTTGCGCTAACGGCTCGAGGCTTACCGTCATCTTAGGACAACCTATAATTGAAATCGGATAACACGTCTCTGCATAGCGCCAAGCGCGTCCAGTAAGTACCTCGCACAGTCATCCCAAAGGTGAGAACAGTATTCGACGCAGAGGCTAATCTGCGCCTTGTACAGCAAACATCCCGGTGTGGCGTGGAGAACCTTAAGTGAAGTAAAATTATAAAAATTCAACTCAAAATGGATCACAAATTTTGGAAATATTATATTAAAATAGGCACAAAACCCTAAAAAAAGGTTAAATAACACAGTTCGAGTAAAAATCAATCATATTTATAGTAAATTAAATCCAGATAAGTTTGTTTGTAGCAATGTCACTATAATGAACTATCGACATCCTTATCGATACCTACCCATGACTATTTTACTGTAAACAGCCGTTTCTATTTCTGCCTTATATATCCTCCAAAAATGCATTTACACATTAAATATTGTGTTATGTATGAAGGAAAATGCATAATCTACGTTATGAGTTGAACTTTCAGTGAAATTTTACATCCAATTTGGCAAAATATGTACGTCAAAAATGGAATGAACGAAGTCACAAATGACCTGTTAAACGAGTCTTTCTTCGTATAATTGCGTTTTGTAATATCCTATTCACACACTAAACACGACAATATTGTTGAAAATATAAAATTTTCTATTTTAATCGTAAGATCACTACAGATTATTGGATATTATGAATAACATAGAGCCGCCATAGGATCCCAGCGGGCTCAGCGATTCAAAATACTGACATATGAGTACACAATTTGCTTTCTCTTTTCCTCTCGAGCTAAGTGCTATGGATAATGAGGTCTCGCTCGCACGCTTTGTATATCTATTGAGAGTAGCGAAAAATTCTAAATCTATGTTTGTCATACTATATTTTTCTACTAATCTGTATTAGACAACGATTGTCAAAACATGACATGTTTACATTATTGACAGATCGGGCAGGATTGGACTTTAGTTGACTCTTCTCGTGACCTTAGGGCTGGCCTCTTTCTCGCTCCAAGAATCAGTATTGCAATCCAACGTGAGAATGCGGCCAGCCTTATGGGAACTTTACCCGTTGACATCGATGGGGAGGAATTCTTTGACACCTGAACGAGGCATTGACAATCTTACCACTCCCCCTCCTTCCCCCCTTTTTTAATGATAATTTTCTTTTTTTTTGTGGAATAGGTATAAAGCTGTAGAATTTAAGTAATTTTAATTTCTCAATTTCTAAATATTCATGTACATAATTATGTTGAAAATAAATAAAATACAATAAATACAGTAAGCCAGTCTCAAATGGATGACCTGTTAGAATAGCCTAAAAACTGTTCAGTTTTCTCTAAGTATCTACTGTAATCTTTCGTGTAGTACATACATAGACCGAGGAGTCCTATATTTTACAAAGATTACTTATGACGTTAGGGATCTAACCAGCGTGCAGCGGGTCTGAACAGGCAACATTGTATGTTTCATTATATGAAACATACAATTCATATAATTTGAAATACAGAACATACCAAGCATACCAAACATTTTACGTTTCATAATATGAAACATACAATGTTGCCTTTTTAGGCCCTCTGGCCAACTGGAAGCAAAGAACCTCCTCCTTGTTCTGAAGTCGGTTAAAGAAGAGATGTACCTACCTACAAATTACAACGTAACTCAATTCGACCCCTCCGTGCAATAACTCGGTAAAATGCTGTTATGTGGTTTATGCTGTTATTTCAGATTCGGCATCTACACACTGGAATACACCTTGTCAATTTTTTGCAGATTTTTCCTATTGATATTTAAAAAGATATAACTAAAAACAATTTTATTGGTGTAAATTAAGAAACAAAAAATATGTAGGCAATAAACTTGCAATAGGTGTATACAAAAAATATAAAATAAACGTTTTTCAGTAAGTCGCACTTACCGAGTTATTGGCGTAAATAAATTTCTCGAGTATTTTGTATAAGTAAGTGCTGAGTTTTTGCTAGGCCAGCTTAAATATTCTTATTCCTTAATATAATCTAACAAGGTTGTTGAAGTATAGAATTTTTTCATAAATGTACGCAACAGTTTAATCGATCAATATGTTCTTAATAACAATACACCTAGCTCTGTACTGGATATTATCGATTATTGTCTTGCCGTGCAAAGATTGCAGTGTGCACTTGTCTCTTTCTTTTCCTTATTGTTAGACAGTAATAAACATAGTTATATGCCGCTCCCCAAGCACATGTATTAGTCTATCAGCCCAGTTTACATTTTTTCAAATATTTAGCTCGCCAAATTGGAGTCGCCACCAGCCTGATGGAAAGCCGTGGCGCATTTAGCGATTGGGGGCCACTCTCGCAGTCCGTAACACTTCTGACAGTGGTCCTCAAGATGGCGGCACTGTGATGTGCCTCTTCACGATCCTCTTAAAGAACCCGGGATTGTAAGATGAGGGCAACACGTGTGCGGGCAGGTCGTTCCAGATTTTTA
Organism: Miltochrista miniata; assembly: GCA_933228765.1. Taxonomy (NCBI): domain Eukaryota; kingdom Metazoa; phylum Arthropoda; class Insecta; order Lepidoptera; family Erebidae; genus Miltochrista; species Miltochrista miniata. The sequence continues at coordinate 15,881,846 of OW121769.1, forward strand.
TAGTTCGACAGAGGAACGATCTTTTAAAACGCTCAGAGGGGCAAGTGCGAGTTTTTGCGTGAGCCTGTCGACATTCACGGCGCGCCAATTTGTATGGAATCGAGACCCCGCCACCTAGCTGTAAACGCGGGAACTTGTCTCGATTCCATACAAATCGCTCACCCGTGAATGTCGAAAGGCACACGCCGCAACTCGCACTTGTCACTCTGTTCTGGCGATGATTCATATATGGCGAATACCACCCTTTCTGAAACCATGAATAAAAGTATTTCTGGAGATTAATAAATAAAATTAAACTGAACTAAATAATAACAAGTCCCCTGGGTAGGACGGAATTACAACTGAACTACTGAAGGCGGGGGGGCTCCGGTCCTCAACGAGCTGACGAGTTTGTTTAAGTCCGTCCTCCAACAGGGACAAACACCTGAAGCGTGGGGCGGGAGTGCGGTGGCTCTGTTCCTCAAGAAAGGTGATAAGACCTTGCTGAGGAATTACAGACCCATCTCACTCCTGAGCCATGTTTACAAGTTGTTCTCGAGAGTAGTCACAAACCGCCTCGCCGAAAGGCTCGACGAGTTTCAGCCAAAGGAGCAAGCCGGGTTTCGTAAAGGCTTCAGCACCGTGGACCACATCCATACTGTACGGCAGATGGTACAGAAAACAAACGAGTACAATCAGCCGCTGTGTATGGCTTTTGTGGAAGAAAACCCCTATCGGTCTAACCGTGCTGGAACGCTCCGGACGTAGAGTGTGAGGATGAACTCCCTGTCTGTGGCGAACAGTGCGATGATATAACGTAGCCGTGGGCATCATATCAAACAATTCCTCAGAGCATACCATTGTACAGGCGGTAGAATACACATAAGAGGGCAAAGTCTCTCCTGTCGCGAAGAGGTTCCACACCACCTGCAAGCATAGGATCGTTGACAACTCTCACAGCTCGCCTTTGCACCGAGTCAAATGGACGAAGCTGATATTCTGTTGCCTCCGCCCAGAGGTGACAGCAGTACTCCATGTGTGGCCGCACTTGCGACTTACAGAAGCAGTGTTTGCGCTGTAGTAAAGTACCGACTGAGCACACCGAGCTGCTTGGACGCCAGCTTAGCCTTGTCCTCCAAATGACTCCAGAATTGAACTCTCAGGAGATGTCAACGCCAAGGATCCCAATGCTTTCAGAGATAGTGAGAAATGTGCACTAGAATTGTAGCGCTACAGTAAATGGGGTTTTCTTAGCAGTGAATACACACGCTTGTGAAGGGTTAAACTGGACAAGATTTTGTCCACCCCAATTGGGCACTCTAGTAAGAGTAGCCTTGATTTCGGACACAAGCTATTCACGACTTTCTTCCACTGTGGCCCGAGAGATACCGGGGCGGCCCGTGTAACAAGTGTGCCCCGTACCGTCGTCTGCATAACAATGAATGCCGTCAGCAGACAACATATGTCATTGATATGAAGCAGAAACAGAGTACACGGGGACAACACTGAGCCTTGCGGTACTCCAGCGTTGATGGCCATGCAGTCAGAACAGCTGCCGTCGATGACGGCCCTGATGCTTCTACCGGCCAGAAAGCTGGACACCCATCCGCATAACCTCTCGGGTAGTCCATAGGATGGCAATTTCGTAAGAAGACTACGGTGCCAGACCCGGTCAAAGGCTTTAGAGATGTCAAGGCTTACTGCTAGAGCCTCGCCCTTACTCTCGATAGCCGCCGCCCATAAAATAATAGTATTGTTTCTCTTTTTTCTGCATTCCTTCTGTTACAGTTATAGTTAGTGTTATTCAAAACTTCCTTGTTGTAAATGCACACGGCTGTGTCTCTCTGGCACTAAAATTGACCAAGATTTCTGCTCAACGGATGTAAATACAACTCAGGCCCTTTTCAAGAGGATTTGAGTCGTATTTTCCGGTGGGTTAGCTTCTTTTCCTCCACATCGGTCCTCTCGGCTGTAGTACAGGCAGAGTTACTGACGTGCAGAGTGATTTTATTTGAATAAAACTGAATTCTTTCATGGGATAGCATTTCATTTTTAAGCAGAAAAAATAGAGTTGTGTACTACAGCACCCCGGCAATATTCTGCAATATACTGGATGTCTGACCATCACAGAGAACCCGTATACATCGTCTGTGAAATTGAATATCCAGCTGTACAATTGAGGCGGTAGACCATATGCCAAGGCTCGGAAGCTATTTCTGAAGAAAAATTGCTAAATTTAAGTTTATAAAGCTCAAAGTTGATTTCAGCATTTGATTTATTACTTTATTGTTATTAATACATATTCTCAATATATTTGAGCATCAAATTTCAATCTATGCCCCATAAAATACTTTAAAACAATAAAGATATAACAACTTTTCTGCGTTTCTACCTTCGAATACGCAACTTAAATGCTAAATAAAAAAAACAGCACTGAGCGGTAACAACATATTGTTATTAAAACTTTTACGTGCAATAACAATGTTACTTATCAATACCATTTATAAAAATGTATTGATAGTACCACAATAAGTCCGTAAAGATATGTTACGTATCATTCCTACGATAGAAAATTATGCTATAAAGGTCCATTATAATATGTTACGAAAAATTATATTTGATAAATTTACTGCAATAAGCCCGTAATTAATGTAGTGTACTATTTGATTTTGAAAATTTTTGGTAACATTTGTTTTAGTAAATTACTAGGTTTTGAACACAAGAAAGTTCCCATTAATGGTACAGCTACAATAAACAAAAAATTAGCTTTCATTTGATACCTCAATGACTTTCATAGTCCCTCTCACTAAAAAGTTATCTGATAAAATCAGTAAATCTTTTCTCCTGAACAATTTTGATTTTACGATTACCGAGTTATTGTACGGAGGGGTCGAATTCTATTAAGGTTGTCAGTGTCATTTATAACTCTGTTGAACCATTCTTTTTCAAAATTAAGGAAATCAAAGAATAACAATAAAGCCCTGAGATCGTTCTCTCCATACTGCCCCTCTAACACGTTTATTGTGAAAGTGAAAGTTCAATCCGATTGACGTTGCCATTTTTGTTTTATTTCAAACTTTGAACAGATGATCCACGTGACCTAGTGACGTAGTTTAATGCGACAGAGTCACAGCTACAGACAAAGTCTCGCCATAAGCCCCTCTGCACTCAATTTTATAGACAGGGGCTTAAAGTCACAGAAAAATATCTTAGGGGCTAGCAGCTTCTGGCTTTTCCTATATCCGATATTTTAATAAAGTTCAAAATTAACGTATTTCTTTATCTTGTTTCAGCTCAAAAGACGATGAAATTGACGGAAATTGTATAGTACGTGCTCGAGGATTGCCCTGGCAGTCGTCAGATCAGGATATCGCAAAATTCTTTAGAGGTCTCAATGTCGCCAAGTAAGTACTCGTTTTAACAAAAATCTTGTATATTTTACCGAAAGCCTCTCAAAGTGTTCTAAGAAGTCCCTATCTAACCTGCCGCCTACCTGATGGAAAACCATAGCGATACCTAGCGATTCAAGGATCGGTATCACAATCCTATATTGACAGAGTTCTTAAAGTTAGCGACTCGGGACCAACCCTTTATTCCCAGTAGTTCCGTAGAAGATTTTTCATCTCTTCACTCTCCGTTTGAAAAATCCGAGGTTGTAATATTCAGAGGTTGTAATTATGAGCTCTGGTACAGCGTTCGAAGTTTCTATGGTTCGACAGCGCTTTTTATGTCAGGTCAGGCCCCGTGTGGCAACGGGAGAGAGTAAGAGGCGACTAAGGGAACACTTTCGCAAAACGATACACTGCGTTGGGAAGGAAAACTTGAAATAAAACCCGCTTGTCAGTAAAATGACAATCGTTAAGGCCTATGGGCGGCTTGAATAATTTCAACTGCGGGTCGTCACGATCTGCGCATCAACAGGGCAAATAGGCTCACCACCTATTACGTGGGACATAAAAACGTAAGGTGAAATATGGGCGTATACTATGCCTTTGCCTACCATTTTGGGTATAAAGGCTTGACTATTATGTATGTATGTATTACTAGCTTAGTTAAAATTGGGCTGGATGACGTTCTGTGACAATCTTACTAGACCTATAATGTTCATTTATGTATTGGTAAGCAGCTTTTCTGTACGTTCATGTATCGCTTGTGTTTTTCTCTAGGGGTGGCGTAGCTCTCTGCTTATCGCCTCAAGGTAGACGCAACGGCGAAGCGCTGGTGCGGTTCATCTCACAAGAACACAGGGACATGGCGCTCAAACGCCACAAGCACCATATAGGGTCGCGGTACATCGAGGTGAGTCAAAATATTTTGCCAGAATTCAAAAAGTCTGGACTTATCTGTTGATTATGATTTTATGATGTGTTGATTATGATTTTATGATCTTACCCCACAATCGGTCTTAGGATAGATGGCAGTTTGTGGCATTTTATTAGTGTTTCCTTGTTTTCCCTGTTACCAGAAACTTGGTAGTCGTGAGATCAAGTTGAAGACCTGCATATCTCCATGCCAGTACGTAGCCATAATCCGCTTATGTGCAAGGTGGTAAGCCTTGCACATAATGTTATGCCTATTGACGGACAACTGGTCATCAGTAAAATATACAAATAAATATAGACATAGTCATTTGGTATGCCTGTAAACTCTGTGAAGCTTCGATGACATGCAGCAGGTTTACAAGCCAGCAAGTTCACGAGCAGTTTGTAAACTCGCTCAGATTGATTGAGCTTTTTTACAATTAGCTTTTGACTATTCGATATCACTCGCTAGCTTTTAAACTCGCCAACTAGCAGCTTGTAAACTCGGTTTGTGTCATCGGGGCTGAACTTGCATTCGAGTAATTTGCCTAATTTTAAAGACAGAAATCCTATTACAATTACAAATATCATGATCTTTGACCAGGTGTACCGCGCAAGTGGCGAAGATTTCCTCTCAGTGGCGGGTGGAGCGACGTGCGAGGCTGCAGCGTTCCTCTCCCGCGGGGCGCAGGTCATTGTGCGCATGAGAGGCTTACCTTATGACGCCACGCCTCAGCAAGTGGTGAGTTACTACTTAAGTATATACTTTGCTTTTTTTGCATGTGGAATTCCTCATAGATGATGATGATGATACTGGTACCGGCTATAAGCACATTTTATCATAACATTCTGTCTACTGGTGGGAGTCTTGGGGCTCGAAAGAATGGCCTAGGATCCTCGGCAGACTTTTTCATGTCACGCAGTATTACAGCCCCAACTAGCAGCTTGAGCATAATAAATCTAACTATTTCAGTCTATCGCTAGACGTAGGAGGTCTACCAATTGCACGACGTATTATAAGGGTGATTGGTTTTAGGGCACTTTTAGTGTCATGCGTGTTTTCGCCCGCTTGCTGGCTGGGCCCGCATCGTGTCCCGTCTCACTAGCGTTCCGCGTGCTTGAGGCGTGCATGATAATGAAAACATGACCGCCCGGCCCGCGTCCGCGCAAAAACACGCATGACACTAAAAGAGCCCTTATCGCACGACGACGCTGACTAACAGGCAAGGTCATTGCAAAACGAAGGAAAGCTCTAAACTAAAGCCTGTCTGAAGCTTTCGTTTAGAGCTTTATGACTTTGCCCAATACTATAGCTAGCTAGCTACTCTACTAGCAGGTGCACTTCTTGCAGGTACAATGGCTTATAGATAATTTTGAAAATCAATTTATGTGCTATCTCAATCATAAATTAAATGTGAGAAAAATTTGGTCTCGAACAGGACGCCCCAAGATGTAATAAGATAAAATAATTTATCAGTCGTGAGTAGTGTCTCGGTCTCCGTGGTCTAACGGTTAGGGCGTCTGGTCTGGCAAACCAGAAGACGCAGGTTCGAGTCCTGCTCGAGACCAAATTTTTACATTTAATTTAGCTTATAGATGTTTCCTAGAGATCTCAGTAAGGCTCAATCACTCCTTCCAGTAGGCTATCTGATTTGATATTCACGACCTATATTTTCTCTTCAGCTGGATTTCTTCTCAACTGGCGAAGACCCCGTCCAAGTGTTAGACGGAGCGGAAGGAGTGCTTTTTGTGCGGAGAGCAGACGGACGAGCGACGGGGGATGCTTTTGTGCTCTTTGCCAAAGAAACTGACGCTTCCAAAGCGCTCTCCAGACATCGCAAGTCGATTGGAGCAAGATATATAGAACTGTTTAGATCTACCACTGCTGAAGTTCAACAGGTAATTACTAATGCTAACTTTTGCCGGTTTGTCCGCAATTTCGAGTTAAAAATAACCTTTAAATATATATTTTATCTCCGTGCCAAAGTTCATTGAAATTCATTTAGCTGGATGGATAAAGCTGAAGCTAAGATTGGTGCATATTCATATGATAAGTGACACGGAAAAAAACTTTATACTGCCATATAAATAACTAGCTGATGCCCGCAGCTTCGCCCGCGTAAAATTTGTTCCCGCGGGAAGTTATTCCCGGGATAAAAGGTAGCCTAGTGTTATTCCAGACTATAATGTATCTCTGTACCAAATTTCAGCCCGATCCGTTCAGCGGTTTGAGCGTGAAAGAGTAACAAACATCCACACTCACAAACTTTCGCATTTATAATATTAGTAAGATATCAAAGAAAATTTAACTATCTTTCAAAATTGGAACAAAACACACATAACAAAAAAGATGTCGTGTCAAACTTAAAGACACCCGTTCGAGGAATCTTTTTTAAAATGGGTATTTATATTTAAGTAAGTGCAAAGTTTTTACATGAAGTATTAATATCTTTGAATTCTATTTCCGATGACGCAAAAAGCAACTTAGTTGAGGACCGAAGAAGTTGCTTTTTGCGTCATCGGAAATAGAAGTGGAAAATCTTAGCCGTTAGTGAATATAGTATCTTTTCAGTAAGAATAAGTGGCAAAGGTCTATAGATAAGGGCTTGAGCATAAAGCACGTGGTTATCTTACTCATTCGATATTCGTGTCTCTGCACGTGAAACAGCAATACAAAATGCTTTTAACAGGCTACATGTAGAACAATGTTTGTCTGTTTGTTCCGGTTAATGTCTGAAACGGCTGTAGTTATCGATTTTTTCTGAACTAAATAGCCTAGAAAAAAAATCGATAAGTATGGCCGTTTCAGAGATTAACCGGCTTAATTTTTTTAAAAGAATATAGGTAGTTTCGAGAAAACAAAATTTTGTATTGACGGTGTGTTGTTTGAAGTGTGTATATCTAACACAGGCTAAACCGAGGAGTACAGATAGTCTTTATACTGATATTATAAGGAGCAAGATAAGGGGTTTTGTTCCAATTAGAAAGATGTGATAGTTTTTTTGTTAAGGTAGGAAGGATTCTGTGTCGGGTCAAAGTTTATAAGGTCGGTTAGATTAACTATAGCCTATAACTCCATACCAATAAAATAATCTCTATAATATACCAATAAAAAACAATAAAATACCAAAAAAAATAGATGCGCCACGACTTTTCATCAGGCTGGTGGCGACGTCAATTAGGCGAGCTAAAAATAAAAAATAAAAATAGGGTCTAAGGGTGCGTATCCACTTGGTGTGGAGATTTCGAACATTGTGACTGATCTACTCAGAGTCCACTTCGCCCAACTCTGTTTTAGTGGAGACGCACCCTTACTTATCTATCAACACTTAACTGAAACCCTTACACCAAAAACTTATTTTTTTAGGTTATACTACTCTAATACCTACCACGACCAAATTAATCGTGTGTTAGTTGAAGGTGATGTCAAGAGCCGTAGGAACCGACGTGCATGCATGAAAAGAAAAATGAAAGTTGAAGAAGCAAGTGAGGTGTGTATGGACCGTGCCGTGTGGCGCTCGGTTCTTTCTGCCTACCCCGCAAGGGATTTGGCGTGAAGATAGTTAGTTAGTTAGTTTTTACTACTCTAATAATGTCAGTCAACTTTAAAACATAGTCCTTTAAACGTTGTTGAGTAAAAAACCTAAAGATTAATATAAAATAATTTAAACGATACCCCAGACGTCATCCAAATCAATTCACGCGTTCTGTCCCTTGAGTGCCACGTACATACATACATAATATAGGCTGAAAATCACATTACCCTTTCTTTGCGTCGCACAGTCGGGTAAAATAGAAATGAACAATAATGAGTGTCGCCATTTCGCATTAAAGCCATCGTCAACTCAATCAGCGCTAATATTGCACGGTGTTTGATAACTAACAAACAACCCAACCCGATAACGTCTTTATATTTCCGCTCTGTGAAAGTCTAATATGTTCATTCACTTACTATTTTATAGACATACTTAAAAGTCTAGTCCTGTATATTACAATTTTTTCCCTATCCCTTTTTTTGATAACTAGAAGACTAGGCTGTACGAACTTAGGTCCTTTGCCTACCTGATTCGATCAAATTAAATGATCGCCATACCTCTCTCGTTCAGGCCTCTCCAATGATATCTTACTAATATTATAAACTAGATGGTGCTCGCGGCTTCGCCCGCGTGAAATTCGGTACCCGTTCCGGCTTCCCGTGGGAACATTTTCTTGGGATAAAAAGTAGCCTATGTGTTTTTCCAGACTATACTGTATCCATATACCAAATTTCAGCCAGATCCTCCAGCCGCTACTTTTTACCCCGGGAATAAGTTCCCATGGGAATCGGGAATGGGGACAACCTTTTACGCGGGCAAAGCTGCGGGCATCAGCTAGTTATAATATAAAAGAGGCTCTCCGAATTTTCATACTTTTCTTTGTGCGGTGTTTTTTAATCTCTTGTTCTGATCTAGGCTTCCTACCTTAAATTTGCTGAGTCGCGGTCTCTTTTTCAGCAGAACTCGTCTACCCTGTCGGTCATTGGTTCTTCGATAAATTATGTAATACCTACCAAATAATACTAATTTAAAGTGTTTTTTTTGTTACTAAACGAAATCATGTTAAATAAATTCTAAGGGCGAAATGTAATTTTTTTTTTTCAATCAAAGTGCAGTCGTCAAACGTGTTTCCCGCTAATATGCACAATGGTTAAACTTTAAAATGAGAATATTTTTATTTTTCCTTATCTACGACGAACAATACAAAATAATACATAAACGATAGATTTGTTTTAAACGCATCAATTTGCAGACACGACTCGTTTTTGTCAAGGTTCTTCCATTATGTCTAAGACGGTACTTCAAAATTACAGTCATGATTAGTACGATTTATGATATTTAACTTGTTATGTCATAAACTTTGTAAGTATAAAATTGTATACGATCATGCAATCATAAAATAGTGAGGTCTTTGTCTATTCTTCAACCTATATTGACTGCCCCTGTGGCGTAGTCGGTAGTGATACCGCCTGCGGCGCTGGAGGTCCTGAGTTCGATTCCCTGGGTCGGTCCAAATATTTGTGTAATCCACAAATATTTGTTTCGGAGTTTGTGTGTTTTCTATGTAACGGGTGTTTTTTTTAGAGGTATAGAACTTTAAGTTGGCATAACTGTTTTAACTGGCGGTATTTTTGTCAGCTGTAAAGTGATTTATGTTTAGTTTGGTTTGGCATTTCAACATGAATAGACTGACGCCTGAACAATGCTTCCGAATTGTGCAAATTTTCTTTGAAAATCATGGTTCTGTCCGAAATACGTATCGTGATTTTCATAAGCGAATTTTGTTTAGGTCGTGCAGCTCACTTTTGGTTGAATTGATACGTCAATAAACAAAACTGCCATATTTGGGGTGATGATAATCCTCAAGTGTATGTTGAGACACCGTTACATCCAGAAAAACTGACTGTGAGGTGTGCTTTATGGGCTGGTGGAATAATTGGTCCGTACTTCTTTAGAAACGATGCTGACCAGAACGTTACAGTCAATCGTGACTGCTATAGAGCGATGATTACTGACTTTTTCGTTCATCAATTGAACAACCATGATGTGCAGGAGTAGTGGTTTCAACAAGACGGCGCAACATGTCGCACAGCTCGTGCCACAATTGATTTATTGAAGGAAACGTTTGGTTACCGCATAGTTTCACGTTTTGGACCCGTGGATTGGCCTCCAGGGTCGTGCGATTTCACGCCACTTGACTATTTTCTGTAGAGATATGTGAAGTCCCTCGTCTACGCCGATAAATCCTAAACGATTGACCACTTGGAGGACAACCTTCAGCGCGTTATTGCCGATATACGTCCACAAATGTTGGGAAAGTCATCGAAAATTGGACCTCTAGATTAGACTACGTCCGAGCCAGCCGTGGCGGTTAATTGCCAGAAATCATATTTAAATCATAATGCCAGAAGATTATCTTTCAAATTAAGTAATTTTCATATCAATAAAAACAATCACCTTCGTTTTATTCCATTTCAAAGTTCTATACCTCTAAAAAGAACACCCTTTATAATATGTATAAGTATGTATTTAGAAATATATAAGTATGTCTATCAGTCTTCTAGATCCCATAGCACAAGCTTATATTAGCTTAATTTGGTCCAGATGATGTTGTGTGTGAACGTCCACAAAAAATATGTATTTATATTCATGCAGTGAAAATTGTTGTTTTGTATGAATATTTAATGTTCATACAAAATTCAACTTAATACCAGTTTTTTTTATACTTTATACATTCATACAATTGTTATTTGTATGAAAAATAAGTTCATACAAGTAACACTTCTCTATGGATGAAAATATAATATTTGTTACTCTGTCACTCACAATTTTCTGAACTTGTTTTAATGAAATTTGGCACACCAATCAAAGCAATATCTTTTTGTATGTAGATTAATATTAGGGAAACGAAAGCAGCAAGCGTGAGCGTCACATAAATGCTAAGATTTGATTATTAATACTATACCTAACTATGTAGTCACAATATTTCTACTCAATGAATATCTTCAATAATCCTGATTTTGTATCTAGCCTGCATTTGAAAGGCCTTTCGGTAAGTTTTATTATAAGTAATTTATAATGTTTTATTCATTGTTGATTGAAAGAGAGTGGTATCTGACCTTAGACCATTTAACTAACTTTTTTTAATAGTTAAATGGTGTAAGTATCCTATCAACCCTTTTAATGACTTCCTGTGGAGAGGTGGTATAGCATTCGATAGATACTGTTTTTACAAGTTACTAATGTATCATTTCGTACCTACTTTTTTATGATTTGAAATACATATACATATAATAAAATGATAGAATAGTCAAAACTGTACATTGGAAATATTTAAAAAAATAGTCACTGTGTGTTCAACATAAGATACCGAAGCCGAAAATATAATTAGAAAATTTTTAGTCTGTTTGTCACAATGTTTGCTTTGCTTTGTCCGGAAGGATTTAGAAAAGTACTCAATAGATTTGATTTAAATTTTGCACAAATATTAACTGAGGAGGGTCTTCAAATAGGCTATATATCATCACGCTACATATCCTAGGCCTAGGGGCTCAGCAGAGAGCAATTAAATTGGCATTATAACATACACTCGAGAGCAATCAATCCGGGTCACTTAAAGAATCCTAAAAATCTCGGAAACTAAAAATGCTAGGTTAATGCAATAAATTGTATTTAATAGACAATGTAATACTCCTTAAATGAAGGTATTAAAACTTCTTAGTTATTGTAAAGTTATATCATAAAAAAATCAAATTTGAAAAAGGGCCACTTTCGAAGATGGAACTACGAAATTACAGCATTTGGTGTTGCTTTTGTTTGTAATCTGTCATTTATGTGGGTACATAAACCATGTTGATAGTGCTCTATATTCATTAATCAAGCTGAAATTATGTCGCTTACGCCTGAAGAATGCACCAGAATACTTACAATGCTGGAAACCGGCCGGAGTCAGCGCGATACAGCCAGGACTGTCGGTGTGTCGCTGTCAACAGTACAAAGAGTTCTCCGACGTTACGAAGAAACTGGTTCTAACCTACGCAGACCAGGAACGGGCAGAACCAGGTGTACCACAGCACGAGAAGACCGATACTTGGTGAACACCATGCTTCGAAATCGCTTTCTCACAGCAACTGAACTCACCAATCAGTTTCGACGCCTCGGAGGAAGTAACCCAAGTGCATGGACAGTAAGACGTCGGCTTGCTGAATCTAACTTAAAACCCCTTAGACCTGCAAACGGCCCTAAACTGGAGCGTGGGCATCGTATTTCGAGACTAAGGTATGCCCAGAGCCACGTAAATTGGAGTATTGAAGATTGGTCAAAAGTTATGTTCTCCGACGAATCAAAATTTATGCTCTACAAGCACGATGGAAGACACAGAGTGTATCGAAGACCAGGGGAAAGATTCAAGCAAGCATGCATCGAAGAAAAAGTAGCCTACGGTGGTGGGTCTGTACTTGTGTGGGCCGGAATTTCTTCTGAAAGTCGCACAGAGCTGGTGATCATAGAAAACGGCTCTTTAACTAGCGTAAGATATGTGGAAGAAATCCTCAATGATCACGTTGGTCCATTTATGGTCAATTTAGGTGAGGATGCTATATTTATGCATGACAATGCCCGACCTCATACAGGTAGGATTGTGAATGACTACCTTCAAGAGATGAACATTACTCGTATGGAGTGGCCAGCGCGCAGCCCGGATATCAACCCGATCGAGCATGCTTGGGACGAGCTAGGCAGATGCGTAAAACAACGAAACCCTCCCCCAAACACGCTTCGTGAGCTCAAAATTGCTCTCACAGAGGAATGGGAGAATATTCCCCAAAATCGTATAAGGAACTTGGTGTACAGCATGCCAAACCGCGTAAACGCAGTAATGGAAGCACGAGGAGGCAATACGAAGTATTAAAATTCAAGAAAATCGTAATAAAGTTCAAAAATTTCATGTTTCCTATTTTTGTTTTAAGGAGAGATCGGCAGTTTTTTCTTTATGTAATTTTGTGTTAATAAAATGTATGGTGACTCATATTTTTTTTACTTTCATTTAAGGAGTATTACATTGTCTATTAATAGTAGTTTATGACACTGTTGCATAATAAGGGTTCTTATAACACGAGTGTGTTTTAAAAAAACGAGCCGTAGGCGAGTTTTTTTATAGTATCACACGAGTGTTATAAGACCAAGTTATGTACAGTGTCATACACTACTTTATCTACTCTCATACTATAATACCTGATTTCATTTTGTTGTGATATATAGTTGCTCCTTGATTTCGCCGGTAACAGGTTCATGGTCATGTTTGACGCAGTTTCCAGAATGTCTGGTGGTGTACAATTACCACCATCCTCGCTTTAAGACATGTTTTTACACAAAAACTAATTTATTTTACAAACAAAACCAAACTTTGTTTAATTTAAATGTAAAATGTTGGCGCCAAGGCGCAAACATCGATTGCGCATGCGTGTTTCTTTTTTTTTTTAGGCTGCGGAGACCATAGATTTAGGATTTTTCGCTACTCTGGAGACACAATTTTTTTTTAAAGTAGAGGTTCAAACTTCTTTTTCAGCTGGAGATTGTTTATGGTGTATCGTAATGATTAAAAAGTTTTATTATGATATAGGTGTCCATACAAGACCTGTATCGTAATAAAACTTTTTTTTTGGCCTGTGCGTAATGTTTGTCATAATAGTATTGATTTCAATTTTATAATCTTTGTATTATAGTATCAGAGTAGATAAATACAATTTATTGCATTAACCTATCATTTTTAGTTTCCGAGATTTTTAACATTCTTTAAGTGACCCGGATTCATTGCTCTCGAGTGTAGTTTTCACGCGTACGAAGTTGCGGGCAACAGCTAGTTTGGAATAAGCATAAGTACTAAAATTATGGATTTTACGAGCAGATGTAAAATTTATTATGACATTTGTATCAATGATCTGATATAAATATACTATTGTTTAAAAAGTAATTATGACCATAGATACTAGACGTCATTCATTATTTTATTATCTGTGTTTCGAACTTCAAATATACAATTTTTTATTGCTATTCGATTGCTAACTGTGGAAGTTAACTTAATGAATACCTAACTCATTAACTCGACAGCGACGATAGTACCTAACAAGTACGAGTATTAGCAGTTTAACACTTATGTATGTAAATGTAAATTTAGTACCTATTTCAAGAGTTACGGATAGTAGCCGTTATTCATTGGATCTATAAATACAAAATCTATAGAAGTTTAAATGAACAGTTGAATTTTCACTTTTAAATAGGACTATATCTATTGGCATTAAAAAATTTAAACTGTTCCTAATTTTCAACCACAGACAATCTGTATCGGTAATTATACATTTGCGTAGGATAAGTGCCCCGTGTGGCGACGGAGTCCCGTGTTGCGACGGGTAAGAGTACAAAATGTCGCCACTCCAATACAACACTTTTGCAAAAAGATCCATTGCGTAGAGAAGGAAAACTCGAAATGAAACCCGTTTGTCAGTAAAATGACAATCGTTGAGCCAAGTCCCTATGGGCGGCTTGAAAATTTCAACTGCGCCTGTCCATTTCAACACGGCAATATGCTCACCACATATTACGTGGGCAATAAAAATATAAGGTGAAATGTGGGCGTAGACTATGCCTCTGCCTACCCCTTCGGGGATAAAGGCGTGACTATATGTAGGTATGTATGTATGTTGGATAAGTCCCTACTTATTAATTATCCCTGGGCTAATGGACCAGGACCAGGCTGTTTTGTACTGTTACTACACCACACCACATCCTGTGTTTCATTCTGCTGCTAACACTCAAAATAAAAGGAGGGGTCCTATTCAATACTATTTTGTGTAATTCGTCTAAAAATAAATTTGTAAATAAAAAATTTGGTACAATATGGCATCGTACCTACCAGATTTTTTTTTACAAATTTATCGCACGCAACGTGATGACGGACGTATATAAATAAAAAGTTATTGATACCCACCTTAGAAAAGTATTTACATTATTGCATCATGAACATTAATGCAAACCTCCTCGGCTCTGAATTCCTATAATGCATGTTATAGCGACATTGAACGCGACTAAAACGAAAGTGATGGTATTCGAAAGAGAAGAGGACTAACTGTAAATGATGTAGTGCTGGAACAGGTGGATGAGTTTGTCAAAAGGCCCAGCTCGCATACACAATGCGGTGCTGATACCTACGCTAACGTATGGAAGCGGAGTTGAGTATGGCAGGAAACGCATGAAAGTAGAATAAACGCGGTCGAGATGCGCGCGCTACGCAAAATCTGCGGAGTAACGCTCGCAGATCGTGTTCGGAATGAAAATGTAAGAAAGAGAGTTGGTCTGAAAGAGTGTCGGTGTTAAAGTAAGGAAGGGCATGCTACGATGGTTCGGGCATGTGGAACGAATAGAGATAAAAGAATGACAAAACAGATATACAACGCGAAAGTGGATGGACGTAGGAGTCGGGGAAGGCCACGACACACCGACCACGACCAAATTAATCGTGTGTTAGTTGAAGGTGGTGTCAAGAGCCGTAGGAACCGACGTGCATGCATGAAAAGAAAAATGAAAGTTGAAGAAGCAAGTGAGGTGTGTATGGACCGTGCCGTGTGGCGCCCGGTTTTTTCTGCCTATCCTGCAAGGGTTTCGGCGTGAAGATAGTTAGTTAGTTAGTTAGCATGTTATAGATTTTCATGACGTCGTACTATGTGACGTCATATAACCTGCTCCCTTTTACATCCCACCAGGTCCTGAACAGATCGTTAGAACCCCGCACCAGTCAAACCAGTACGCCTTCGACTGCGCCTGCACCAACTGAAGGTCTCCTGCCAGTGACGCTGGTACCCCAACATGTGATCACGTCGGGCACGGCTAAAGACTGCGTTCGACTCCGGGGACTACCTTATGAGGCTCAAGTAAGTAGATTATTTTTTATACGTGACTTATCAAAATGATGTTTGGTCCCTGATAGGCGACATCTAGTGAATTAAGGGCTACCCTCGCAGTCCTCAAAAGTATTGACAAATTGGCAGCAACTTTGAAATTGACGGCCCAATGGTGTGCCTCTTCATACTCCGCTTGAAGAACTCAGGGTTGCAACGCTAGCAGAGTGTTCGTTACAAGTTTCAATGGTTCGATAGAGTATCTTTTGGAATCGCTTGGATCTGGTAAAGATTCTCTCTATTTGATTACAAACGTGTCAGATTAAAGTATTTCTAATCATTTCTCTTTAATAACCTAGTCAGTCGTGAACTCATAAACTTTCATTTAGGATTAAAATATAGGGTCATTATTAAAGTCAAAATGTGGCGTGTGGCGTTTTGCGACGGGTAAGAGTATAGAAGATCCATTGCGTAAAGAAGAAAAACTCGAAATGAAACCCGGTTGTCAGTAAAATGACAATCGTTAAGCCAAGTTGAAGGCCTTATAGGCGGCTTGAAAAATTTCAACTGCATGTCGAGGCGACCTGCGCCTGTCCATTTCAACACGGCAATGGGCTCACTACCTGTTACGTGGGACATAAAACTATAAGGTGAAATGTGGGCGTATACTATGCCTCTGCCTACCCCTTCGGGGATAAAGGCGTGACTATATGTATGATAAAAGTCAATTTTGACAGATGTCAAAAGTGACCTTTTAAAATTACCCTACTATTAAATTACTAAATTTCAATTGCAGGTGGAGCATATACTAACCTTCCTGGACGAGTTCGCAAAGAACATAGTCGTCCAAGGTGTTCACATGGTATACAATGCCCAGGTAAGACATGTAGATTACTTTTTAATTTAACATAGTGCCTACAATACCGCTTAAGACCTGATATTATAATGCCCATGTAGACAAAAAAAACACGTGGAACTTGAATTTAAGGGTTAATTTTTTTATAAAGGGTTAATTTAATTTAATTATGAATGACATGAATTAACCTTTATTTTCAATTTTACACAAAAACTGATACCTACCTAATTACAAAAGTAGATACACTAAATTCAGATGAAATTCTTCTAACAATGCCGGAATAAAATCATATCTTTGCAGTCTGCTGTAGGTTATCACAGTCGATCTATAACCTTTAGGTCAAGATCAGTATTGCATCTGAGTGGAGATGTTACCTCGTCATGAGCCAAAATTAATAAACTAATTTTCTTTTCTCATTTAGATTACATTTAACGTCATTATCATTATTAATGATTCTAGACTTCTCTGTCCGTCTGTCAGTCACGAAGCTGTATCTCAGGAACTGTGATAGCTAAAGAGCCTAAATTGTATGCTGTTGCTTAAAAAAACTAAACTCAGAAAAATACTAATATTTAAAAGAGGCTCCCCTACAACCAACGAGATTTTTGCCGTTTTTAGCCCCTCTCTATAAAATAGAGTGCAGAGGGGCTTATGTCGAGACTTTGTCTGTAGTCTGTGACTATGTCGCATTTAACTAAGTCACCAGGTCACGTGGATCATCTGTTCAAAGTTTGAAATAAAACAAAAATGATAACGGCAATCGGATTGAACTTTCACAATAAACGTGTTGAAGAGGGGCAGTCGGGTGAGAACGATCTCATGGCTTCTTGTTTGGCACTTGGCCGGTTTTTTTCTCAAAAATCTGTGCTTACCTATTAATTTGTGCTTTTCAGGGCCACCCCAGCGGCGAAGCCTTCATACAAATGGACAGTGAAACCAGCGCGTTCCTCTGTGCGCAACAGAAACATCACCGCTACATGACTTTTGGCAAGAAACAGCGGTATATCGAGGTATGTTCCTTTGTTTGGTATTTTTAAATTTACATTAATTGGAAATTATGTATGTTATATTCATTTGACATTAATTTATTTATTAAATATTTTAAATAAAAAAAAATTATCGAAATCATCATCGGGATTTTACCTAATTTCATGATTTTATTAGATTTTTTTTCTATTTTTCTAATCCGAACTTTTTCATTGGTTATTTTAAAATATTGGTTAATAGTTTAGATGCATTGATTTTTTCTTTAGGCATACTAGAGTTCATATTTTAGAGTAGGTTTCGTTACTTATCCTTAAGTAAAAATATTTTTTTGATCTCAAACCTTGTCGTTTTGATGTAACTCAAGCACTGCTAGGCAATAAATAGGTAGTGTTAGTTCACTCTGCGTGAATTGCATTTTGATTACTGCTACTTCTTTTTTTCACAAATTCTTTTTCGTAGAAATTAATGACTCTGTATTTGATAGCTCCTTTTGAAAAATATTTTTTTAGATATTTGAAAAAATATTTTAAGTATCAGGTACGGGAAAATCACCTGTAACCTTCAAAAGTGACAGTATCGTGTTGAAATCAAAGACTTCTATATAAACTGAGGTAGACGCGCCGTACTCTAACAAACGAGATTTCAAAAGCAATCCTCAAATACACATATTATTAATACTACACTCACTTATAAATATTTTTTACGTAATTGTCACCACGCACAATAGCAATATACGAATAGAAAAAGAGTAAAAGAGAAGGCGCATGGACTCTGATTGCAAGTCGAGCACCTACTCTCGAAATTTTGACTCACAACAGTGTGAGCAACGCTGCTAATTAGCTCAGTTTATAGGTTTCAAAAATCGGTGCGTAGGGCATGTCTACCTCAGTTTATATAGAAGTCTTTGGTTGAAATTAATTCACGCAGGGTCATTTCAGGGATCCGTATGCAGACTATGGTAAGATGATATCTCAAATGCGTGTTCTAACAGGTGTTCCAGTGTTCCGGCGACGACATGAACCTGGTACTGACCGGAGGGGTGACCCCCGCCACGTCGCCCAAAGTGCTCTCCCCCGGTACGTTGGTGTCCCCCCCTCCCCCCGCGCCGCGCCTGCTGGCCCAACACATCGCGCACCAAAGCCTTCTAGC
This sequence comes from Miltochrista miniata, assembly GCA_933228765.1. Taxonomy (NCBI): domain Eukaryota; kingdom Metazoa; phylum Arthropoda; class Insecta; order Lepidoptera; family Erebidae; genus Miltochrista; species Miltochrista miniata. The sequence continues at coordinate 15,900,546 of OW121769.1, forward strand.
CCGCCAGCATGAGAACCTCCTCCTGGCCTCTCTGCGACCTCCTATGGTCCCTATGCTCCCTACGTACGCGACCGTCCGATCCCCCTCCCCCGCCCCGACTTACCACCATCTCCCTCAAATGCTCCCCCAACAAACAGTCCTACCCACTAAACGCAGTTACGAACGCGCTTTCTCTCAGGCTGAAGCTACCAGCGCTAAAAGACCTTACACACTACCTCCACAAATGGCCCCAGCGCTATCTTTACCGGTGTTTTCATACGGTACATCGGCTCCGATATTCTCGTATGCGAATACAAGTCCTATGTTGACGACGTATAACGCGTTACCGACTGCGTTACCGACGGCGTTACCTGCTGGGTACGGAACCGCGTTATCAGCGGCGGCCCTTCAAGGTTCTATGGCTTCACCATTCCAAGCTGCTTTGTCTATGTTTCCGACCTACCCTTACTATCCAGGCGTATAGATAGTTACAGTATGCTATGGCAGAACTATTTTTATATTTGATCTAGAAGGAATATTTCTAGTTTTATTCGTCCAAGACGTGTACAACTCAAAATCATTAAGAGCCTTTTCACAAAATTTTTATAAAAAAAATATTTGTATTTTTGCAAAAAAATGTGTTAGGATAAAAATTATTCTACACATCAATCTTGGTTTAAATTAAATCATTATTATCCAGTAATATTTGCAGATAATATCTCTATAAATAATTTCAATGAAACAGTTTTCTATACTTAACTAAGGATTTGCAAATACAGTCGACTCTCGTTAATTCAAACCTGCGATAATTCGAACCTCGCTATAATTCAAAGCTATCATGAGTTCCCTACAAAATCTCTTTATATTTCGAACTAAATCAATACAATTTTATACACTTGATAATTCGAACGAAAAAGTCATTGCTATATAACAAAACGACGCGTTAATTCGAACTCATCGGCGTCCAACACTCGACAATTCATAGTTGCAGAGAGAAGGAAGGGGAAAGATTGTATGTAAGTACATTTTGCGACAAGTTCAAACTTGTAGCAACGTACATGAGCCTTTGTTTTTGTTGTGATTACTAATAGTTTGACTATTCGACACACACTTCTAACGAATTGGCTGTTTAGTTATCATTCAGTTACTGTTACTCTTTCGTTGGTATACAGATTAAAAGTTTGTGTTAGTTATGAGCCCTAAAAGTATAAATGTTTGATATTTCAAACACTCGATAATTCGTAATATTTTAAGAGTACCTCGAGTTTCGAATTAACGAGAGTCGACTGTATACCGTTTTCGTAAAAAAATTGTGAAATGCACAATACAACGTCTATTAAATGCTAAGAAAATTAACTTTAAACTCGTTTACATTTTAACAACAAGCTAAAAGCTTATTAAAATATAATTATAAAGTATTTTATAAAAAAATGCAGGTTGTTGCTATATTATATAGTAAAAAATTATAAGTTTTAAAAAGACGGTAGATTTAAAAAAAACATCAAAATATCAGGGTAACTTTGAATAGACCTTATCCAACGTTTTTTTTATTTTCTCTATGTAACGGAGTCGCGATTAAAGATTATCTAAATATAGACCTAAAAGAAAAAAAAAAGAAAAATACAAAAACAGGGTAGATAATGACAGTGACAATAAGCTCAAAATCAAAAAGTGCCTTCTCAGATGTAAGTTACGATATATTGTTAGGCTACAACATGAATTTACTAAAAATAATTGTAGATACGAGGTTGCGAATACAGGGCAGCAAATCGAGCAGCTGGCTACGTATTTAATAGGCTTAATACTTACTTGTTGAATTTATTTCTTGACTTTTAACATTGTTGAACTCTCATTTTCGTATTTTTTTAATATCTAAGTATGATTAAGTAAACCTGAGGTTGTTATTCAATGACAAGTAGTTGTAGGTGCGAGGTGTTCTACGTTTTTAAATTAGGGTTGTCATTATAAAAAATAAAGAATCCGTCTAAAATATTCCACGTAGAGTGTCATACTTTATAATATAAACCTTTTTATAGTAAATGTTAGTCTTACCCCCAAAAATATTACAAGTAAAAAAGGTGTAGATAGGAGATTTACAGCAAATTTCATATTCAACAACGCTCCCACAGAATTTCAAACAAAACCTTGACTTACCTACGAACATAATTTGACCCTATACTGTATGGAATTTAAAATTATTTTGAGCACTCTTAATTTATATTATTTTGTGGGTGATACTTACTAATGAAATTTGATTCATAGCCTTATATAGAAAATACTAAAGGATTTTAATTTGCATACTGTTAGCGTCACTTCTCACATTGTGCTAGTGACGCAATAATATAGAAGATTTTCTCAAAGTAGACGCGAGAGTGTATAAAAATGCGTGGCACGATAATAACATTTCCGCGATTCTCTGGTTCGTGAAAACGGCCCCTTAAGGTGCGGTTCTACTTAGGCGGAGCGGAGAGGAGCTGTGGAATTTAAGCCATGTGATTGGTGAATCGCGGCACAGCACAGCTCGTCTCCGCTCCTCTCCGCACCGCACCGTGATTGGTGAATCGCGGCACAGCTCCTCTCCGCTCCGCCTAAGTGGAACCGCACCTTTATGCCCGCTTTCCACTGCGAGCGAGTCGGACCCATTACGGACTCCACTATACTAGTAACGATGATTTTCGACACATGTCATGTCCGCTTTGGTGGAAGGACATGTATGAAAATCGTCGTTACGAGTATAGCGGAGTCCGTAATGGGTCCGACTCGCTCGCAGTGGAAGGCGGGTATTAAGGCCGGTTTTCAACGCGAGCTGAGCGGAGTCATTAATGTAAACTGGATGCTGGGGTTTTCCCGCCACAGTAATGTGGCACGAGTCATTAATGGGCCCGCACTGCTCGCGCTGGAAAGTTTCCTTTAACTTGTGGTGGCAATTACACAGCGCGTATCTACACCTTTTTCCTTACAATACATTTTTTAAACTGTTAGTTACTGATGGCAGCCCAAAATGTGTGATTAGATATCGTTGTGATTTTTTAAATATAAACATTCCATTTTAAAAGACAATTTGTTGCCAACTTTTTAAAGGCTGATGTTAAGTCTGAGCTGTTTAGGTACTTAATGTTATTGAAGCCGCTGCGTACTGTGATTTAAACATTTTTATTGAAATTTATACTTTACTGTACATACATATAGAAACGCTTTTTCCCTGAGGGTGTAAACGGAGACATCTATGCTCATATAATTGTACCAAGTCGTCTTTGGTTCGGCTCACAGCGACTTTATCGTAAGTCATGTTAAATAAAAAAAAAATATTATGAAAATAGGAAGGATTCGGAACGTAACTTGAACCTTTGCCTAATAAGGGCGACGTATCAAGAAATAGCATTATAGTGACAAATTCAAATTATTCGATGCGGTTTGGTAGCTCAGGTGGTACCTGGACTGTTTAAAAAAAGTGCTTATATATTAAATGAATTGATTCACCTATCACAGTGCGCATGCTTCTCTTATTTTTTTTTAAATTAGGTAGCTACTATGTTTATTCATACTTAATTATAGTCGTTTTTATTTTGAGTACAATAAGTGTGTACACTTTTGCATAGTTTTATATTAGGTTGTGTGTTTTTATCGCACTCGTTTCCTGTACGATTTGATTTTTTTTTTTCGTTTTATATGCCTTGTCACCAACTATTTAATCGTATTGTAGTATATTTTGGTTAATATAATAAAAACCATTTCTTTTAATATTTATGTCCCATTGATAATAAATCTATTTTATATCATGAACTAAAGATTTTACGAATATTTTCGGTTTATATAAATATTATGTAACTAAAATCAACTATGAAACGTTTTTTAAAAGTTATAACGAAATTTATTAACACCAGAGTAGGATACGGAAGTTCGGAACTGCCTTTAAATATAATTTGTATGGACGGTCGCATTCCCTCATTTCCTAATCTCATCCTGGTCCTTACTTGTATTATTGAAATTTACCGGCTATTAATAACACTGGTTATACCCACTAGCTTAACTTCATCATCTGTACCTCACACCACATAGTGTAGTCAATATTAATAATTATACAATATAAATATATTGGTATCACGGACCTAATAAAAAATACGGAAATAGTCTCGACTTATCATGGGCGAAGCAAGAAAATGGCGGCCTTTTTGTGCATGTGTGTGTGCAATACATATACAAAATTGGTTATGTGTAAAAGGCGGTAGTATGATAAGGTTTTGTCATCAATGCGTGCACAGTTGCAGATTCACGTCATAATAGGCGAGACTCTGTCCGTACTTTATGGTCCGCGTTTGATTGGAATATACACCTGAATATAATTTAATTCAAAAATGAAATTGAACAGCGATTATTCTGTAAGAAAATTTTAAATTTTTTAACTGATAAATCCGCGGTAATTTGTTAAATTTTGTATGTGAATTTGATATCTCATCGTGGATTCAAATGTATATATAGACATCCCCGGATTTACGATTTTTGAACTGGAGCATGAACTGTTTGTGGCGCCTTCTGCAATCGCTTTTTAACCGACTTCAAAAAAGGAGGTTACTCAATTCGACCGTATATATATTTTTATTTCTAATACTACTTTATTACGATTTTGACGCCCCCTGCTCCTAAATCCGAGGCTGCATACAGAATAGAATTACAACTTTGGAATAATTTGTAAAATATTCAGGTCTATAATCCAATATGGGTGAAATGTTTAATGGAACATTTAGGAACTTCAAGTTAACATCATTACGTATGGTGTTGCCATTATTTCAATATTCACAAATATAGGTCTGGGAGCTTAGTCACAAAACACGGTGTTATGGCTAATCTTTGTCCTGTCTCAAAATATATTTACTTATAGCAAATCTGACATTCATACAAATAACACTCATACAAATTTCGAGTTATGACTATATTCGTTTAGTTGTAAGAATGTCATATTTACAATAAAGCATATTTTACAATGCAATTATATTGTGTTTATTAATGGTTATGTAAAAATTGTTGTATTAATGGTGTATCCATCGGGATGTGTTATGGAAAAGATATGCATGGGCCCATCTGACTACGGTAAGTGTGGTACACTGAGTTTTATTATTCAAAAACCGATATAATATATCTCACTTTTGATACAAAAATTGTAACGGGTGTAGCATGAACTGCTTAAATTTTAGGAAAAGGGTTGCATGGCTCGGGTTAAAAAAATAAATATGACAGCTTTTTTATTAGTTTTTCCAAAGCACACCGCCGCAGGATACAACATTATAGTATCGGAACTTGATGTTGACGATTTCTAAAGATATGTACACGGTCTTAACTTTATCTTGGTACTATGGTCGTATACACGTTCTTTTGTCGACAGACTAAAACTATATTTACTTAATAATTAGTAAGACATTAAGGTGTTGGAGGTATTAGTCGCACACCTAGATCTCAACTACAGTAGCTTACTAAAAATCTATAATTTTGTACTTATTTTAGTAAGGTCAGTTTTTCAGAAAATATGATTTATAGTCCATCGTAAAAAAATCTTTTTTAGTACTTATATGTATTAAAATATACACACATGCCTACTTTCAATATTAACAAAAAATTTTTTTTTGAGTTGTGACAGTTTTGATCTGGAGATGCGATATTTGAAATGGTAACTGCAGCTATAGTGTTGTAACGCCTCGTTTTAAGTCTGTTTTAATGTAAAATGAAGTTTATTCTCATAGTATCATGGTGTAAAGTTGAATTGAGTTTTGGTAAGGTTTCTGTCTCCTCCAGTCATTAACACGCATTTCTATAATCACAGCTTCTTTCTTCTTTTACTGCAACTCTTAAGACTGCTTCACTCTTGTCTCGTTTCAGACTACTTGCGTCTTTTTCACTATGGAATATAATATTTACTTATATATTTTAACATCTCGTTATACATATTGTATCCCACAACTCATTTTTTATATTGGGATATAAAATTTTATGTATCTTCAACAAATTGTCAAAATCTTTATAAATATTTGAACATAATACAAAATTCGAACACCAAACATTACAAGAATACATGACATTTCGACATTGATTTTGACAGTTAGTTAAAAAATTATAGATACAGTTCAAGAGTTACTGTGGAAAAAAAAAGAGGTCAATTCTCCAACAATTTGATTTAATCTTTTATTACATTTGTGTACCAATTTACATTCGAACATCCTTGGTTTATCACTGCATCACGCTATGAAAGAAAATGCTTGAGGTATTAAATCCGCCAATGTACAAAATGTGTGCTTAAAAATTCGTGTTTTGCGAAAGTGAACCTCACTATCTTTATCGACAAACTTTCGAAACGAGATAAAAAATATCCCGCACAGCGTGTGTACAAATATTCTTAAAGTTCTTACTGTTTTAAATGGCAAGCGTTCGAAATGTGCACATATTATATTTTACTCCATAGTGAAATTATCGCTTCACGGGTATATTTTGAGGGAAATTTCAACATTGCTCAAGTGCGGAGTTTTAAATATAATATTTTTAAAATGAACCTTCAAAATATTTTGTAGTAAATGTATTTCTTCAAACTTTAACTTCGAAAATTCCTACTATTTATGAAAATTTAAAACGACACTCGTATTATAGTTGCACCAAGTTTTGACGAAATGTTTTGTGTAGTGACTGGGGGACGTGGTGTGAGGAATTCAGATTCTATTATAATAGTTAAATACGTCCGGGGTCACAATATGAACTGCCAAAAATAGTTTTGATGGGAGTTATCTTTAAATCACCGTTTTGCGATATATTTTTTTAAATAGTTATGAAGCTCATAAATCGTAGATACTTATCAAATCTTAGAAACTTTTTAGTTTAGAAGTAAGTTCATTTCCGTTTTACAGAGTTTTTTTGTCTTATCTTGTTAGACTCATTATGGTTTTTATTATAATTTAAGTTGGATAATTATTAGTGTATTGCGATTAGAAATAAAAGGTTAATTCACATGTTAGATTAAAATTGCGAGTTTTTCTGGTTTGTGGTTGTGCTATCGTCTCTATTAGTATGTATGCATTATTTCTGAGGTCTGGCTTTCAATGGGACTGATTTTCACATTTTCAAAATCCTATAATCATTTTATCATTATAATTATGTATATATGTATATTAATTTTATTCTGGGTAAGCTAAGCCTTTGGTGAAAAATATTTAAGTTACGAACGCTTTTGTTTATTCAGAATAAATTAAGTTATTTAAATGTAGGTATTTTTAGTGGGATTGATATTTTAAGTGACAAAATCAGGATCATTGTAGCATTAACTGAGGCTTCGTCGCATAAATGAAGAGGTACCTACTTGTGAAGGAAGGGTATACACTAACATACGATCGCTTGATGTCTCTGCTACAGTATAGAAACGTCTTATATGTTTACTAACATGCGTCAGGGTGAGGGGCATATCAATGTTCTATCTATGGTAAGTTTTTATTGTATTTAATGGTCCTTCGAGCTGTACAACGACATTATATCATCCAAAAATATCGGCTACGTCATCAACTGGGAGATGCGGTCTTCAAGACGGCTCTTATAAATATTGACTAGACTTCTACGTAATTTATTTTCACACTGCCAGGGTGCACATTTTAACTTTAAATGTTCAAAAACTACACTAAAACGCACATTATAAATAGGTATACAATTCTTTTAGTATAACTTTCCTTCACGAGATAATAGATAGTATAGGTAGCACAATCATATCCGCCTCCTAATTGCTTTTAGTGACTACTTACATTTTATCGACGCTCTTTCGCATTTTGTCGTATTTCTCTCTTTTTTACGCGCTGTTTTGCAGCGTAAAAAAGATAGATTTTGAGCAAGACACGAAAGTTTATCAATAAATGTGAATAGTCTCTTAACCGTTCTCCCTGTGTCTCTTATTTGATTAAGACACTGTAAAAACCATGGGTTTCAAGCATGGTGAATATAATTATTACAACGAACCTACACAGTCAGCACTGGATTAACGTCATATTATTTAATTCTTGGGGCATAATCGACTAAACATTTCAAATTTACAAAATTTAAATCAGATCTCAGTTTTTTAAGATCTTTTATTTTTATAATTTCATTAGGTTTCTTTTGAGTGAGACTGTTTTATAATGATAAAACAGTCTCACGCCTCAGCTTAGTTGCTTGTCTTTTTCAATTTCGCGTCCATCTAATAGCTTTTTGGCTCTCAGCCAGCTTTACTAGCTCTTTGTAAATATTAAAAAAGGAATATGAATCTGCCAAGCTTAGCCGCTTATGCCCCAATAAAAATATACATTACCTACATTATCCGCTTAAAATGCATGGAACGGTGAGAGAATTTGAATAAACCTATAAAACGTCTCCAAGGGACTCGAGCTTAGTGTGTTGTAGAAAGAAATGTTGTGCTTATACAGGTTGTAGGTCCATGGGTATAAGGTGTTAATGCCCCACTAGAAAGGGTCCATAGTGGTCTCCGAGCCTTACAATGTACTTAACATGAAGCAGCGTAAGTATCTATCTATCATTTGTTGTGGGATCACGTGAAATAAGCTCTATCTACCTACTCTTTATTTATCGCCTTACGATTGCGATCTCAATTGATGATTTACAAGCTAAATATAATTATTTTTATACAATTTGAAATAAAAAATTTAAGTTATATTAAGTAATATAAATTTTATACATACAAAAATGTATAAAAAAACATTTTATACAAAAAAGTACTATAATTTTTTGTATAAATTAGAAATTAAATTTATACATATCACGTATTTTCAAATAAGGATATTGAGATCGCAAATAGTGGTGCTAAAAGTACTAGGGTGATTAGGCGTGCATAAGTTTGGTAAAGTCCGCAGACTGGCTTGGTGTTGGCGGCATCAGCGGCGTGTGTAACAAACAGAGTATTGGTGTAAGTGCGCACTGCTTTGGTGGAATGTTAATGCGTGAGACCCGGTGAGTGTTCATCTTGTTCTTAATATTTTACATACCTACATAAGGCTGCTTATAGTAATCGGTCTAGCATTTATAAAAATTACATTTATTGTTACATATATAAAAAAATACTTTCATACATATATAATTATTTACTGTCATAAGTATGTAAAACAAATGTTTTATATTTTACATTGCTTTAATTTATGCAACCAGCCGATTACTCTAAGCAAATTTAACCAACATATTATATATTGTGTACGTCTCCTATTGTATCTGTACGAGGTCATATTAGCACAAAATGCTTAGCTTTACCTCTTTAAATTATTGTAATTCGTACTTCCTATAAAATTTAGTATTAGGTTTACACAATAATAAGTATATACACATATTGGAATATTCATAGGCACAACAATGGGCGGTAATTTTTATTTTTATTAAATACGACGTGAAGAATATAATTCATACATTTGCATCATCGTCATCATTTTACTATTATATCATTTCGACACGTCGTAAATATCATTATATTAGCAATAATTTTATTATACATCAAGATAATCTCCATAATAATGTAGGTATTTTAAGTTGTGACTAACAATGCATGATTTATATATGAACCCACGAAAGTACTAATGCATAATGTGTCCTTTTAGCTTTGAACAAAATAGTGACACAAGTCTGTATTTAGATCTGTAACATGGTATTTAACGACTCTCACAGATGGTCGTACAAATTCTACTTACATCATGGGATAGTTCGTTACACCGCTGACCTATTAACATAATTATTTGATTTGAATATTTATTAAACTGTTATTCGCAATCGTACATAAATTTGTTATACGTGTATTTGGCATAATATTGACATAAAGTAAAATAATTTTTGGCAAATATATTTTAACCCTTACAACAATAGTTTTAAAATATTTGAAAATGTCTTTGCGTCCGTTTTAGTAATATTTTTACATGTGTGTGTATGGCAGGTCCCCTGACGTATTATTACCCGGCGATGGGCCCGACGTTGCCGCCGCCGCCTCTAGTATATTGGGGCTACCCGACGCCACCTGTTTCACCGGCGCATTACTATCACCCTCCGCATCATCCCCAGCCTATGGTAAGTACGTAATTTTTTATCAATGCACCCCTATTTTTCCCATACGTTGTTTTTTTAAAGTACCGATTAACTTGCCATCTTATGGTTAATATTTATGAATAGTATCTATTGTCCAAATAAATTATAACTAATAAAATATATGCGAAAGTAACTCTATCAGTCTGTTGTGGGAAATGGGAACGGGAAAATCTCACTATGCGATCTATAAAGCTATTTTTGTTTTGAAAATTCAAAGTTAAAGCAGGTTTAAATATGCAATACTTATTTATGTGTTTTTACAACTTTTTTTAGTTTATACTTCAAGTGAGACTTAATCGATGATCCAATGTTTTTTTTTTCATAATAATATATTGTACAGATTTACAAGAATATCTCAAACTAAATACGAAATTTTTATAATAATATGAACGTCGATTTCAGATCCCCGAGGTAGTGTCGGTGGGCGGTGGGTCTCCTATCCCCATACCCCCGCCGGCCGCGTGCCCCGAGTGGCCAATCTTCATGGTCAACTAACCCCTATAGCCGCAACGAAAAATCTAATCTCCATTAATATTAATAAATATTACGTTTATAAGTAACTTATTAATATATAAAATATGAATGAGTTTCGCGTGTCCTATAGAGAGGTGTGAACGAAATGGAACTATGCTGTTTAAGAGTTTCGCCTTTCCTATTTGTTCGATATTTAGTATAGTTACTTATTTAAATAGTTTTGAAATCTATAAATGATGCAGGCGGCACTTATTCGTATAATTTAGCACTAAGTATTTTTACTGGTAATTTCCATTTTTTAAACATCACCTACATATGTATAAAATGGCTCAAAATTATATTTAGAGTGATATTTTAAGTTAATATATTTCGTAAACAGATAGATTAAAATAAAATACATTTTTATCGAAAGTTTTATATTGAAATACCTACATATTATATAAAACAGTTTATGTTACTTAAAATATTTTTGTAAAATGATCTACACTTTGTTAATCTTTGAGATATTTTAGCGAATCTAAATATTTTACAAGTAGCGTTTAGCATAAATCTTATTAAAATAAGCTAAGATATCATGGACATATAAAAAGCTGATCAGAGTGTAACTAATACGAAACTGGCCCATAGCCGGCTAAAATTCGTTTACATAGCTATGCGGTCTTTTTTACACCGTGAATTCTGGTATTTTTATAGGTCCATGTAGAAAAAGGTCTTTTTGGCTTTCAAAAAGAAATGGCCAAAAAAATAAAAATAAAGAAAAGTTCCTTATCATAATCATCAAATCTACCTGATATTAAATGTTTATCTCATCACATCACAGTGAACAAATACAGATAACATTTAAAAACAACGAACTCAACATTATATTATTTTAACATAAGACAAAATATGAATTTATAATTTGTATATACCTACTCTGGCTATTTGTGTATTTTAAGTATTACTTTAAAGATATATTTATACGTTATATGTATAAGGTAATAATAATATATTAATTAAAAAAAAAATCATACAGATAAAGTCCAAATTTACTAGACAATTACATAAAATAACTCAAAATGGGTCTGTATCTGTCTCCTGTGTTTTTTTTGACAACGATCGTGCGACAATAGTGATATAAAGGTGCTGTTTACTTTATATTTGTGAAATTAAACCAAATATATGTTGTTGAGGTTATGTTTGTCTAGAATAAGTCGACGCTCAATTAGTAGTAATAATTAATGTAGTTATTCGAACCAGAAATATGCCATAAAGTTTAAGAATGGTATATAACCCATTAGTAGTAGATAGTGTTTTATTTCACCGTACTCTAAAGAAAAACATATTTAAATACCTACTCATGTATGTATACTTATTTTATTACTAAAGTCGTTGCAAAGAATACAGTTTTGCCTACTCAGTTACCGTTTATTCTCAAAAATTCAATGGCTGAAAGGACTCTGTTATCAGGTCATAAAACTGAATAAAAATCACATGAATTCTAAAAGAACTGTTGTTTTGCAAATGCTTATGTTATACCCTCAAACTAACTTTTCTTCATGCCTCACATACACCAAGAATTCAGACATATTTTAATGTATACCCAGTGATATTTATTTTCTTGTATTTTATTTATTAGACTTCTCATATAAATTTACCCATCCTCATATATAATAGTTATTTTGTAAGTTAGATATTAATTTAAATTATCGTCAAGCCAGATTGACTAAGTATGCTAAAAGGGTATTATGTCTAAAATATATATGAATAGTACGTTTAAGCAAATGTCTAGTAGACATTGAAACGTTTGGCTTGAATAAATATTTAATTACAATTTTTGCTCAATTTATAAGCGATGCTCAACTTTTTAATATAATAATATATAAATTGTGTTATACATATAAATCGTCTCGAAATTTTAGATGAAAGAAAACAGATATTTTACCTACTTACTGTTTTATATTTTAAGATATTTATTTTTGTGTTAAATTTAAAACATGATTCAACCTATTATTATTATTTACAGCTTACCTGGAAACAATTTCAAAAAGATTTTTTTATATGTCAGTTACAAAAGCAGTTATAAAAGATTGAGAATTCATCATATCATTATATAATAATATAAATTAACGCCCCGGCGATTTTACAGGCAGCGATCTACTGAAATTAGAAAGTAAAATTGAAGCTTTAGTGAAATTATATTTTAATTTTCAAAAAACAAACCTATTTATAACGAGTAAATGTTATTTATTCCTTATTAGTTATTGGACTGCGGCATAAGCCCAAAGATAGGCTAGGTAATTTTTATTCGAAAAACAAACCGAGAATTTTCAAGCACCCTTAAAATAAATCCTGTAGGTTTTTTATACGACAAAAAATCCAAGAATATTATCTTATATTAAGCACTTTAATAATGATGAATTTCAAAGTGAAAACCACCTCTAGAAATCAGTTATAAAAATAAATGAAATATAATTTCCTAAAGATATAATTTTAATTTAACGTTATTTTTGTTTTAATACATTATTAGCATAATATATTTTTAGTTTAATTGCAATAAGAAACGACAAAATCGTTAATGTCTTCCAATGTTATATTATAGTTGCTCACAAATTAATGTGATGAGTTCGAGAATAAATATAGATATGTTACGTTTAAATATTTAAGTGAGTTGTTAAAATTTAAAATATTTTTATGACATAGGTAGGTAATTATTCTTAAACATATCGTCTTTAAATGATATAATTATAATTATGACAAATTATAATTATCTATATTTGACGAATTGAAAAGTTGTGTCAATTACTTGCTATATTTTAGTTTACAAGTCCTGTTTGATCAAGATATCCTTGAGTTTGAACTCTTCTCTTTGCTGGTCTAAAAATAGAAAAACAATATCTGAGAATTTGACTTTTGTGTCAAATACAACATCATTTCAATGCCCCCCTGTGTTTTCTGGTTGTCATATAACGGACGTCCCGTTGTAACGCTCCTTATTGACTTGAACGATATACCGTAACAAATTCGCGAATTTGTCAAACGGTTTTGGAGCAGCGCGTGTAACAAAAATCAAACCACGCACGGAATTCAAGGGAATAGAGGGTTTTTCAAAAAAGTATTTATTACAATAAATTAATATATTATATTTCATGAAATTCAATAATAAAAGTTTTTAAAGTTCCATAAAAAAATATATATATCATGATTAACTGTCTAAAGCCAAATACTGGGACATAAATTAAAAAAAAAACGCAGTTATGAAACTGTTACTGATTTATGACTGATCTATTAATTTCTTTATAAAAATGATGAATTATGATTCATTTCACACCTAATACTAAAACACATTTACTAGAGTTTACTGTTTGAGATAATAATGATCGTGGTCTTAAAAGGGTATATACATTTCAATTACATTGTCAGTAACAGATTCAGTTTTTCAATAGCCATTAATTGTCAAAATTATTCCTAACGAACTAGCAAAATATGTGTTTTAAAGTCTTTTTATAAATAACTAGCGGACGTCACGCGGTTTCACCCGCGTAGTTCCCGTTCCCGTGGGAATACGGGAATAAAATATAGCCTATGTTCATCGCAAAAACTGTAGCTTCCCAACAGTGAAATAATTTTTCAAATCGGTCCAGTAGTTCCGGAGCCTATTCGTTACAAACAAACAAACAAAAAAACAAATCTTTCCTCTTTATAATATTAGTATAGACTTACGTCTAAAATAATAAAAAAATGTCCAATCAGAATAATGCCCAGTTATAAAATTGTCCAATCAAAATAATGCCCAGTTATAACGAAGGTCCATTTAGAATAATGTCCACTTAGAAGAATGTCCAGTGTTATAAAAACATACTTAAGAAAAATAATCTAAAAAACTCAAAATCGCTCTTCAATTCCACGGCCATTCTGAGTGACTCGATCAATCAAGTCGCTTGTAGCAGTCCTGCTGAACATAGGCCTCTCCCAATCATAACTTACCTACCTACTTGTTTCATTGCAATTTAAGTTTCCGAGGTCTATTTTTATTTACCACTTTAGGATATCTTTTTCTGCAAATTCCTAGTAGTACCAAGATCTAGGCGTAATGTGTAAGCGTGAAGTTAACACTAAATAGGTATAAGTTACATTCATTTTCATAGCTACGCATGTTCATAATTTTCACAATCTTCAAAAAATTGTCAAAAAAGTTCGTTTTGATGAAAAGTAATTGATTTCTTATTTTTTATTGTTGTAGCTGCCATTTTTAAGAGCTCTCGAAAACTGTGACCATTTTTGGATTCTTTTGTTCTTGCCATTTATTGCATATAACAAAAATGCCTGTTTTTTATGCCATTAATTTTCTTTTCTTGTGACATCTCAGGTCTAAATTCAAAAGTTTTTGCTCAATACAAAGTAAAATAACAGATTTTAAAGGAACTGCTTATTTCCAAAAACCATGGTCGGATAAATAAGATATTTTAGACATAAAATTTATATTAATTAGTTTTACTCTCCATTCATGACAAATAATATAATTATTGTTTTATGTCATTGATATAGAAAAATCCCTAGATACACGTCACAGTCGCCCTCAATTTGTCATCCAGCCTTTAGAAAGAAACTTTATGTAGTAGACTTAAGAACGAGTTTTGTATGTAGTTGATCAGAACTTATTGATATATTTTGGATTTTATTTTTTCAATATTTGCTTAGTGATATGTGATTTTCATAGAGAAAGGTGCATCTAAGGGATTTTTTTGTATCAATATTTTATATATATCGATGTTTGTTTTGATAATGATACATGCCGATATCTTTATATTTATAGTTTAATATGTTAATATCTACCTTCTTTAATCATTGTTACTAGCTAAAAAAATCGAAAATTTATATTATTAATATATTTAGATAATTTATTTCGTCACATAGCTTTTTTTATCACACATTTTTGTATGTCTTCAGCCAGTGATATTCTTGTTTCAAGTGATCTTGATATATTATATATTATGTTTGTTACTTTTGTTCTATGTTGTTTTCTATAGGTCTGTTATGATAATTAGTTTAATAATAGTCCATAACAGATTAGTAATAGTCATTGTTAGATGTGCAATTTTAGTCTATAGTTATTTTTCGATATTTAATGCCAAAATAACTTTTTGGTTTCATATCATACAAAGTAGTAAATTGTTCTGATAAATAAATAAATATAGACAAATTAAATGTGTTATTTTGTTTATGTAAACCCTTGTTTCCTAACAGTTAGCTTTTTTAGTAGACCTCGCTTCACTTTGGTAGCTCGGAGAGGTATTTCTCTTTTCGTACTAAACTATCCCTTGCCTACTTACTAAGACTACGCGATAAGTTGAGGCACGCTAGGAATCGAAATGTTCCCATCGTTTTCCGACGAGGCTTCTGTAAAGCAGCGCTTCACGAAACGGACGCAAAATAGGATTATGCTCAGTAGTTCCGTGGCAGTAAATTGATTAATTTTTGATGATACAAATGAAGATCGATGAAACAAAAGACCATCGGCTAGCTAGTTCATAAGGTCGGAAATTGCTTACACCATGTTTTAATATAATTTTATTACATAATGATTACAAGAAATGGGTGTAAGCAATTTTTGACCTTATGAACTTGCCGAGTCTTGTTTTATCGATCTTCATTAATAATCATAACTTCCTCCCATTGAAAAATTAACTTGTCAGAGTTGGCAGAGCCCCCACACTAAGGTCGGACCAGGCCGGTAGGGTAAGATGATGGTAGATGGGATTCAGAAAAGCACATTCACGGAACATTGCTAAGGTAAGGTTTTCATCTTTAGGTAGTAAGCAATTTGCTCGTAATAAAAATTCCCCCGTCATTCTGATATAAGGCTGGCGGCTCACTAACTTTCTGAAATAACTCTGGTTTTTTAAAAGGACATTGTTTCAAGCTTTACGCACATTCCTCACATTGCTAGAACATTGCGTTCATGTGTATGGAATCACTGTTTATTGAGGTACACCCGTCATTCTGATGTTCACAAATTATAAGATTGTTATCAACGATGTAATAAATTATTATTAGGCTCGTACGAACACAATACTAGGGTACATCAGGTTATCCATTACGAGTTTCATATAATTCGAGATCAGTTCAAGTTCACACAACATAATACAGTAACCTGATAGATATTCAAATTTATACTAATATTATAAAGAGGAAAGATTTGATTGTTTGTTTGCATCGAATAGACTCCGATACTACTGGACCGATTTGAAAACTTATTTCACTGTTGGGAAGCTACACTCTTTGCGGTGAACATAGGCTATATTTTATTCCCGTATTCCGCGTGACATCCGCTCGTTACTAATAATTATATTAAACACATAAGAAAGGCGTATAATATCTGAACACCATTGTAATCCATTTTCGCAAATAAATGAATTATGAATTATGCGTAGGTACTTTGTAAATTGTTTGACATAAGAGACTGGATTCCGTCAGCGAACAGGCTTAGCTACCAATATTGATGCAGAGGTGGAGTGGTTTAGGAGATCTAATTTCGCAAATCTGCAATGCAGCGATGCCCAGTGTCAGGCCCGGATCGGCAGAGTCAGGTAAATTAGTGAGGGTGTGCGTTCGCGCAGCGGAATGTTGTTGAATTTAAAGATTTTAATTATGCAGATATTTAGTAAATGACGTCGTGTAATTGTGTATGGTAAAAAGAAAATTGTGTATGCAGCCATTGTGGAGAAATTCGCCAAAAACTGATTCCGCTGGGCTGAACGTTGTCCTAGCGGAACTTTTTTTAAATCCATGCACTTAAACGAAAAAAAATGTGTCCAACAATTAGTGTGTATTTGTGTGTAATTGTGTATGTATGAATAAAATAAGTGTATGCATAAACTTCGGAGAAATTCAAGTTTCCGCTACGCGAACGTTTGGCCATTAGCTAGTTTTCTTATAAAGCGCTTATATAGAGAGCTGTAGATTTTTACATACGTTGTTTTGAATTTGTTTATATTTGTTTAAAAAATAGACTTAGAAAAAAATGTAGGATTTAAAAGATAAAAATATAAACGTAAAATACGCTTATTAGGTAGTAGTTCGTAAGGTATACACTTTGGGGTCTAGATTTTCACGTTTATACAAACCATGTAAGTGCCTGCAACATGTTGCCAAGTATCAATGATGTTCCGTTAGTAATTAAAGGGTTATAGGACAATTTACCATGAATAGATCACTGTTTACAAAGCAGTCAAATATCACGGCGTTCTAAAGGAATTGCATAGTAAAATGTATTCCAATAATTAGTTTATTAATTCAACTACTCACATGCAAAATTTGATCTCATCAAATTCAGTAATTAAAGAGAAACAATTAAAATACTGACAAAGCATCGAAAGCCTACATAACCCGACCAAGTTCGAATGGCTACAAAAAAGCGGCCGTGCAATATATTTAGGTAACATTCTAAAATTTACAGTATAATACCGGTTTTGAATTGGTACAGGTGATAACATAATTGTTGTTTCGATATAATTTATATGTGATCAGTGATTTAAATTTTTATTGAAACTCGAAATACATATTATCCTTACCCTCATATTCATAATCGTTTATTATACCTATTTTAGTTAAAACACATTTTAAGTCTACTGTTGTCTCTAACCAATGACAGAGTATGTTTAGCAAGCGTTTGTTAATGTTAAGTTTTTATAAACAAGGGACTAGTCATGACAAGCACCTCAGCTGCGCTCCCGATACGCTCAAAATACACACGGCCTGTGCGCGCACATGAGTTGTATGCCAAGTTCTGCCGTTACTGGGGCGCGCGCCCAAGGATTGTCATGATTAGTACCAAAGAGCTGTATTTTCATTCATTAATTCATATGCTCACGGCTGTTGTCCCAGAAGGGGTAGGCAGAGGTGTGACATTTCTGTGTCACCCACATTTCGCCATTTTTGGGTTTCTACGTAACAGGTGGCGAGAAATAAATAATAAATACGTAATTATTATATGTATACGTAACAGGTGGTGAGAAATAAATAATAAATACATAATTACTATATGTAATTACAAATATTTTTGTACACAGATGTTTAATTAGAGAAGTACTTGTTAATAGGAGATTTATTTTTATCGTAGATGGTGGCGTTATTATTAAAAAATATTTTTCATTCAAGAAATCAATTGTTTAATTTTTTCCTAACGCTTGTGTACGCAACTGTACTATAATAATAAATACTATACTGGAAGGTTAAGAGCGTTACTTAGATATATGGCACGGCCGCTTTTTTGTAGCCATTCGAACTTGGTCGGGTTATGTAGGCTTTCGATGTTTTGTCAGTATTTAAATTGTTTCTCTTTAATTACTGAATTTAATGAGATGAAATTTTGCATGTGAGTAGTTGAATTAATAAACTAATCATTGGCATACATTTTACTATGCAATTCCTTTAGAACGCCGTGATATTTGACTGCTTTGTAAACAGTGATCTATTCATGGTAAATTGTCCTATATCCCTTTAATTACTAACGGAACATCATTGATACTTGGCAACATGTTGCAGGCACTTACATGGTTTGTATAAACGTGAAAATCTAGACCCCAAAGTGTATACTTTACGAACTACGACCTAAAAAGCGTATTTTACGTTTATATTTTTATCTTTTAAACCCTACATTTTTTTCCAAATCTGTTTTTTAACCTTTCCTAAGCGGTAGCACTGACCAGGACCAACCTATTAATTGCGTGAGCACTGATCAGTGCTCGGTCACCTATGACGATTATCATCCAATTTTGGTATTAAAATAAACAAATATAAACAAATTCAAAACAACGTATGTAAAAATCTACAGCTCTCTATATAAGCGCTTTATATGAAAACTAGCTAATGGCCAAACGTTCGCGTAGCGGAAACTTGAATTTCTCCGAAGTTTATGCATACACTAATTTTATTCATACATACACAATTACACACAAATACACACAAATACACACTAATTGTTGGACACATTTTTTTTCTTATAAGTGCATGTATTTAAAAAAAGTTCCGCTAGGACAACGTTCGCCCAGCGGAATCAGTTTTTGGCGAATTTCTCCACAATGGCTGCATACACAATTTTCTTTTTACCATACACAATTACACGACGTCATATACTAAATATCTGCATAATTAAAATCTTTAAATTCAACAACATTCCGCTGCGCGAACGCACACGTGGTGAGGGCTTCGACCAAGTAATAGTAGGTATAGACCGGCCCCAGGGCCGAGCCGACCCCTGGCCGCGCCCGTGTACGAAACCCTGTGAAGCGCCTCTAATGTCGATTCTTCATGTTTCAGCGTATTTTTGATGTGAAACATCTAAATTTTTCTGGTGGCGACACATTTTTTTAACGTTTGGAAAATCCGTCATGCACGCTGACCCACTAATCTACCTACTGCCTACGGTTGTAGGGCCCCGGGTAAGCCCTCGGAAGGATAACCCCTAGGATTCCCAACAGACCTTGGCTACACTGCGGTCTCACCTAGGGGGTTCGGGTGCGATCCCGCGTCCTTGGGGTGTTGTTCGTGGCGTAGGGGTGGAGTGCGCGAAACTATCAAGTCATGATGTCGTCTTCGGCCTGCGTTGGAAGTTAAACAGAATCCCCCACATCCTATGTCGTGGAGGCGGAGAGTTTGGGGCGAAGACAAGTCGCCGCAGACTGCAAAACTCGGGTGGGAGAATTCTTTCCCGGTCCCTCCCCTTCGCCACTATTAGGAGCATATCCTGCTCGCAGAAAGACGCAGTGATGACACATACTTCCACTGGAGATTATGGCTCGCATCATGTTCTCCAACGAGAGAATGTCCACGTCCAGACCTGCCACGAGGGTTGCTGTTGCGACCACGCTGTGCACACCATCAATGTGTAGAGCGCCGTGTCCCCGCTGCGTTCCTCGCAGGCTGGCATTCAACCGTGAGTTCCCGGTGTATTCGCCACAGATATTTACCTACTGAAGCTGCAGTGCCCGGTACGCACCTGTGAGAACCGATAGGAGAGAGCGCCGTGGCTCCTCTCCAGCCACTCATCCATGACCGGTCTGATCGCCGCGATTGTGGCGTATTCCGTTTGATTGCTGAAAATCGCACGGTGGAGCTGGGACTACCGAGCCTACATTTCTCTAGATGCAGACCTATGGTCCCGCTCCAGCGCCTCCTAGCACCATGTAAACAATGACGCAAAGACCCTCTTTCGACTAGAAGATACAAATCCGAGGCCTTGTGCTCTCACAGACCTCGGAAGGGGCCGCCCACGGTATCCAGCATACAAGTAAGGGTCGTTAGCTTTGGTATCGAGCCCTCGATGCCTCTGTTTGGCCGGCGTCGCGCATCTTCTATACATTTTGTATGAAATGTGACTGAATGGGCGCCGCGCCCGTGCCGCACCCACGCCTCTTGTGTATGTCCCGCGCCTTATGGTTAGAGGCAAGCTTCGTACTCAGGTCTCCAGCCAGAGCACATGGGGAGGGTCCTGGTTTCTGTTCCCATAGAGAGCGGAGGAACATATTCCTACATGCCTTAAGTCACTGAGGTTAAGTTAGGGGCGGCTGTGTTGCCGCTTAGCCGCTCAATCCCGCCGGTGGCGTGGTCACGCCGGCGTATCCATAGGCGGTGCCATGGAGCAAATATAAGAGAGGAGAGGGCCTAAGCAAGCGTGCACTGTGAAGGTGGGAACAAATTATCGGACGCGTCCGTAAGCCGCGGCTGACGGACGCGGCTTAATAATGTGTACGATAGTTCATAAGGCGTCCGCGGCAGCAAAAATATCCAGCCGGCCAGATTCTATTCGGACGTCCGTGCGCTCGAGGACAGCACAAGATCACGTCCGCTGCTTATGACCGATAGTTTGCACAGTTTCGTATATTTGTAGTATTCAGATACAAGCAGGCTTGCTCGTATCAGCCGCGGCTTACGGACGCGTCCGATAATTTGTTCCCACCTTAAGTCTGTGACCGTTCAATGCGGGTCCTGACGTCATCAGTGGGCGTGGCTTAAGTCAGTGCGCTGTCCGCGTTTGTCTAGGCAACTTCCGGTTTGTTATACGCGAATATATGTCAACATTCGTATTTCCGCGAAATTAGAAGAATTTAAGAAGATAAGGAGAAAGTGTTGTGTTTTACCGTGTAAAAATTACTCGAATAGACGTTTTGATGCTATGCATGGCATCACATTTTAGCTGTAAGTATTTTTATTCTTTATTTTCTTAAATAGTTCTAGAAACATCTCTGACCCCCGGATACAGCAAAATATTTTTTACTCGACGCTAGATGGCGATACTTTGTGTTTTGGTTACCTAAAATATGTAGGTGCGTAGAGCTCAGTAATAATATAATTATAATATTGTCAAGTATTTAAACTTATTTAGCAATAATTCCGAAATAAATTTATGCAACCAAAGATTATTTTTACAAATTTATTTAAGAACTTCGAAAACAGACCGCCATCTATTGCCAAGAATAAACAGCACCAAAAACAGGATCGAATTTAGAATTTCACCGAGGGGCCCATAACCGTCCTTCCTACTAAAGTCTATTCAGCGAGACAAGTTAGTACGGAAGCAAGCAGATCGCATGTGATTGGTTGAATCTAAGAGACAAAGGGCGCGTTCAGATGTTCATTGTTTGACTGCAGCGCGCCAGTCTATATTGTCACTCGTACGGTACGGACGCTTTCTTTGCTTGCTAATTCTTTTTTACGACTGTGCTATTTCTACTCTCGGACACTGTGATCGCTTCTACTTTGACCCGGCTTGTTTATTGGACTGTTTCCTGTTTATATTGTGATTTGGCGCGTTACTCGGACTGGTTCCAGTTTAACTTGTGACTTGATTTGTTATTTTGGATACTGAAAACCCTTCCAATGACAGATTCAACTCAGAATATAACTGTCAAAAGACAGAAAAGGCCTTTTTCTTCGACCGAAAAGACTATGGTATTGAATCTGTATAATAACTTTTTACAAGCTTCACCCAGTGCCTCTATTACCGATATTTCAAAAACAATTGCGTCATCAATGGGCATTCATTGGATGTCAGTGTACAGAATCGTGAAAGAAAAGAATGACAGTGGTATTCTAAAATCACCTAAGAAGCGAAAACCCCGGATGACTGTTATAGATAAAACTGACGACTTTACAAAATGTGCCATTCGGAATATAGTACATCAATTTTTCTTACGAAATGAAATTCCCACTTTGGACAAAATATTAGCAGACGTGAACAGTGATGGTACTCTGGGACAATATAAGCGAACGTCGATGTACAAAATAATAAAAAAAATTGGTTTTAAATACTCTAAGAGAAGTCGAAACCGTATGTTGACTGACAGAGATGATATATTTTTTTGGAGAAGAAATTATTTACGCGCTATACGAGAAGCAAGACGGTCCGAAAGGAAAATCTATTATTTAGACGAAACATGGGTTAACGAAGGCCACACTACATCCAAGGTATGGGTGGACTCAACAATTAAAAATTCAAGACAAGCGTTCATAAACGGATGGTCTACCGGACTAAAAAACCCATCAGGTAAGCTTTTAAAAAATAAAACCTACCTGAGAACTAATTATCTATAGATAAATGTAACAATATAAGTACTTGCCTGCTTCACCTTTCTTATCATTTTAGTGAATGATAGGAATAACAACATACCCAGGTGGTTTATTTATCTTAAAATTTTATTGTTTTTTGTTGTAGGTAAAGGGAAAAGACTTATCGTTACCCACATCGGAGGCGAAAATGGATTTGTTGAAGGAGGGTTAATGGTCTTCGAATCGAAAAAAGATGGCGACTATCACCAAGATATGAATGCGAATGTTTTTGAAGAATGGTTTTCCCAAATTTTAGAAAAAATTGAAGATAATTCAGTAATTGTTTTAGACAACGCCTCATATCACTCAAGGAAGCTGGAAAAAATTCCTACAACAAACACAAAAAAAGATGAAATTATTACTTGGTTGCGAGAAAAAAATATCCCATATAACGATAGTATGTACAAAAGAGAACTGTTACTTATAGTAAAGAATCATAAACATCGTTATGAGGCGTGTGTGGTCGATGAGCTGGCAAAATCAAAAAATAAACAAGTGCTAAGGTTGCCCCCATATCATTGCGAACTAAACCCAATTGAGTTGATTTGGGCCCAAGTTAAAGGATACGTAGCGCAAAATAATAAAACATTTAAGCTAGCGGAAATAAAACGATTACTAAATGAAGGCATCATGAAAGTAGACAGCAGTAAATGGAAAAAAACCATCAAGCACGTGGAAGAGGTTGTAGAACCAAAAATGGACCTAATGGATAAAAATATTGAAAATTTATCAGAACAATTTATAATTAATCTAAGAGAAGAGAGTAGCGATAATTCTACGGAAAGTGAATAATAAAATTTTAAAATGAAGGTTAACATATTGGTTTATTTTCCAAGTAGGCATACTTAATACAACCAGTCGACTTTTTGAAAATTTAAAATGAACTAACTACTGACATTGGTAATTTAAGCAGTACTGAACGAGCCTTGTGGACGCATCTTTACATTTCTAAGCGATTGTTTACGCCCACTGACCGTTAATCACGGTCATCTGTCCTTTTCATCTGCATACAGATTCGAGAGTGAGAGGGCGCTATATTAACTTGCTTCAGTGAATAGACTATAGTAGTAGGTACAAAAAGTAATTAGCAACGACTGGATGCAGTTCGTTCGTACTACAATAGGAGACTTTTTTTTATCTATCTTTACATTTATAATTCTACTGTACGTGTATTTTCCTGAACTCCTCCTAAATGGCTGGACAGATCTGAATTTTTTTTTTGTATGCGTTTGGGTGGCGCCCTGGATGGTTTAGATTCACAAATCAGCCCGGCGCATATGGCGCTGCAGTCGGTATCTAGTTTATAAAGTAAACGATGTTGCGCTGGTCAGCTAGTATAATATAAAAATGGATCTTCGAAATGTATGCACGCTCATAACTTCAGAACGGTGGAAACAACTTCGCTAATTCTTTCTTTTCTGTGTTAGTTATAGTCAGGGCAAGGTTTGTATAAAATATAATAAAACTAGCGGTACCCTGCCACGCTTCGCTGTGACTTTTTTATGCTGGTTTTATGTACCTATGAGAAATGAGTAACAATCTAAATGATGGGTACATTTAAAAAATAATGTGTGCGTGTACTATTGTACACACGTAAGAAGTGAAACTTCTTCTTAACCTTATTTTTTCGAAAGAAATATCATGAAATATATAAAAGTCCAAAAGTTCAAAAGTCCAAAGTCAAAAAGTCAAAAAGACAAAAAGTCCAATAGTCCAAAAGTCCAGAAGCCCAAAGTCAAAAATATAATATTTACGAAGATTTATAATCTTTACAGCAATAACCACTAAGAAGCGGGTTACTTTCGATAATAAAAAATATTAGAATGTGTCATGAATTTTTTTCATAGTGATGGAAATAAAAAAAAAATACACTATTCATCTTGCTAAGAGTTATCCGGGGGACGAAGTATTCCAACTTTGGCCCTGTTTTCAGTGTACAGTAGTAGTACTACGTAGTTACCCGGATGTTGAAGTAAGCAAGTAGTTTTGACACTGACCGCTAGATGGATAATAGTAAAGTGGGCGGATACGAACCCCTCCTCACCACACCCTCCCCCCGCGCCGAGTCACACATCTTACCGTAGACAGAGAAAACTATAGACAAATTGATAGCATTTGTCGCATTCACACAAGAAAAAGAAGGAGTTATGCGTATACCATGTAAAAAAACGAGACAGAAGGATACTGTTTTTTGTTTCGCGACCCGTGCCAGTTTTTTCAAGGTCAACACAGTACTGTGCTAAACAGAGTAAACAGTTTTGGCATTTTTGACAGTTGAGAGTCACTTGATTTCTGTAATTTGGTCATATTTTAATTGAAAAGTGCACAATTCCAAGATAATTCTTATTGTGAACAATTAGTGCATTGTTAATAATTGTTATTATAAGAAAACACACCATGCGTTGTAGTGTTTTGGGGTGCAAAAGTGATAGTGAAAGAAAAATACCGAACATGTCGTTTCATTCGTAAGTATGCCAAATAAATGCCAATTATTAAGCTTTAAATATAATTAATAAGTGTCTAAATGTTCTAGCATCACGTTAAGTATAAAATTATAGATAGATTTAAATGCAAAATATTAAAATAAATAATTCATAACCTCAATATTGAGTGTTGCCAGTTTTTCATTTTCATTCTCCCACAATTGTGGTAATGTCATTTTATTTTGATATACTTGATACGTGTGGGGAATTAAAGAGTATATTTCGTTTCAGTTTTCCGGATAATGACTTAATATGTCGAAAGTGGATAGAAGCAACAGGACGAACGAATTGGATTGCAAAAAAGTCATCAAGAATTTGCAGCCGGCATTTTGAACAAAATGTGTTAATTAAGAAGAAAAAAATAACTGTTCTTCTTCCGAATGCTGTGCCATTGTTGGTAAGTAATTGATTATTTTATCTGTATTTTAATGCCCCGAATACGTAATATGTAATACTATATTAACATAATTTTATCAACCTTTTCAGGAGATTGAAACATGTTTTCCATCAACATCTTTCTCCGTTAGCTCACATACAGAAGGACATACTAAAACCCCGACTCCGACAACATTGTCCTCCATCAACCCACATATACACGAAAATATGGATATTGATGATTCCGAAGCCCAAATTGAATTTGTAAGTGTAATACATTATTTATAAAAACTACTAGCCGACGCGCGCGGCTTCGCCCGTGAGAAATTTGGTTCCCCTTTCCGCTTCCGTGGGAACATTTTCCCGGGACAAAAAGTAGCCTATGTGTTATTCCAGACTATACTCTATCCCTGTACCAAATTTCAGCCAGATCCATTCAGCCGTTGGAGCGTGATTGAGTAACAAACATCCAAACATCTTCACAAACTTTCACATTTATAATATTAGTAGGATTTGACTTATTTCTAAGAAGGTGTCTCGGACTTCGATAAATAACACAGGCCTGCAAAATGAGGGTCATAACTTCCTCTCTGGAATTTGATAGCTGATTCTAGGGTATTTTGGTGCGCTGATTACGAATATGTACTTAGTTTTTCAGCATCACCTCCAGATTTTTCAAAAAAGGGACAGAAATAAAATAGAATAAAAGACCCAAGTTTTCTCATAAAAAAAATATATTTAAAAAAGTACATTACTTTTAACTTTAAAAACGACTAAAATATAATAACAACTTATTACTAGACTAAATTACATGTAAATTTTATTTGTTGAACCTGGTCCTTTTTTCCTGGAACCTTCGGTTGTGCGAATTTCGGTTAAAATTCCAGTTTGTATCGTCGCGCTTCAATAACCAACAATAGTCCGCCATCATGCTAGTATTCCATGTTTCTTGATACCAGACTTCAAGCTCTTTCAAATCTCGGTAAAATCTTTCGCCTTGTTCTTCGCCAACGGCTCCTAGATTTTCTGGGAAGTAATCAATGTGCGAATTTAGGAAATGAAGTTTAGTGCTCGTTTATGTCCCTTTTATTATTAAAATTGTATCCAGTTATGTCACAACAACAACAGTAGCAATCTTTATCATGGTTGTTAGCCTCTCTTCGTAGCATAGGCGAAACGATTTTGAAGCTATGTTTCTGTCCTTTTGACCACTGGCGAAGTTCTAATAAACAAGTCGTACAAAGTTTATGAGGTGTCCAAGTTTTGTCTTTGGTTAATTAAAACGTCTCCATAATAACTTTTGTAAATATTTTTCACAAAGTCAGTAATGCTGTTTCGTTGTTTTATCACCATAAAATTCCCGCAAATATTACAAAATCAATTTGGAGAATTTAAACATCTTCGCGATGACATTTTAAAGTTCATGTTGCAAGATGCGCACTTCAACTGTTAATTTTCTAAATAAGTGCGGGTACTTAATAAAAAAAAGCCTTTTGGGTTATCTTTATTACACCCTTTTTTAATAATATTTACAACAATTAGGTAATATTACTACTAGGTAATATTTTTTATTATTTTATTACTAAATTAAGTCAAAATTACCCGTTTTCAACATGGTTAATGCGGATTACTTTTACTTTTTATGTAGTAATCATCAAATTACTGATTTGTATTAATTTCTATGTCCACTTACACGAATTAAATGCAATAAAAATGAAGCTGAAGTATTTTAATTACGTTTTATAAATTTCTAAAGGTAGACGCTCAGACATTTTGGAGCTAAATCTTAAATATTCAATATCAAAAAATCCTGACGTGATGGATTTTTTTATTATTTTTCTCGTAATCAGCACATCAGAAACTATAAAAAATGTTACTCAGATTTCAAAGAGGAAAACCATTGCAGACCTGTGTAATTTAATTGTTTGCGGCTACATCAGGGGAGGCGTAGCAACTATAATGGTGATTGATAATAATAGGTTCCTATAGCTTGGCAAAAAAGTGTCTGGGAAAAAATGCGGGCGCTTATTTCGGATTTATGGTAACCGAAACCCACGACATTCACACACAACATGATCTAGCCCAAAGTAAGCTAATATTCGCTTGTGCTATGGGATCAAGACGACTGATATACGTACTTATATATTTCTAAATACATACATATTATACATAGAAAACACCCAAACTCCGAAACAAACATTTGTGGATCACACAAATATTTGAACTGACTCAGTAATCAAACCCAGGATCTCCTGCGCCGCAGGCGGTATCACTACCGACTACGCAACAGAGGTAGTAAAAAAAAGTAGTATCGCCATATGAAAATATTTTAGTTCTAGTTGTCACCAGGTCAAAAACTTGCCGAGCTGTATTAAACATTAGGCACCCATTTGTCATAATTAATCGCTTCACTGTTTTAATTAAGAGCTAGGGCTAGCAGTGCAGGCACTTTTTATTTCTTACAACATTACCAATGTTTTTCATAGATAATAATTTTTATTTCAGCCGGAAGAACAACCTCCTTTTCAATTAATGGAAGACAGTTTACTCAGTCACAGTGTTACGGAACCTAAATCTGTAAGTAGATCTAAAATTAAATCCAAAAATGTAAAAATCGTATTTTGTGGTGTAATTAAGTGTTACTTTTCTAGGCTAAGTCACCAAACTACACACCACGGACGATGCGAAAGAAATTGAAGCGGACTCGAGAACAATCTGCAGAGAGACTAAAAAAATTAAAGGCTCTTCGAGAAAAAAGTCGGCGACTAAATAAGAAAGTTGCAAATTTGGAGAACGTGATTGCAGAACTAAAAGCAAGGTCTTTTGTGACAGAGGAAGATGAAGAATTGTTAAAATCCATCGATCCTTTTAACAAAGACTTTCTGACAAAATTTTTGAAATTTAGTTGGAGTGGAAGAAAGTTTTCACCTGCTTTGCGGAAATTTGCACTGTGCCTTAACATAAACACGAGTTATATTGCACCAAAGTCAACTATGCAAATAGTATAGCGCACTTTGCCCCAGTGATTTATAATTACTTGTAGGTATATATTTTGTGTACATATTATAATATATTTTAATAAAAGAAAATGTTTTTTTTTTTCAATTTAATAGTTTTATTCAGTAATTATTATAATTATATTAGTTACTAGCGGACGTCACGCGGTTTCACCCGCGTAGTTCTGGTTCCCGTGGGAATACGGGAATAAACTATAGCCTATGTTCACCGCAAAGAGTGTAGCTTCCCAACAGTGAAAGAATTTTTCAAATCGGTTCGATAGTTTCGGAGCCTATTCGATGCAAACAAACAATCAAATCTTTCCTCTTTATAATATTAGTATAGACTAGCTGACCCGACAGACGTTGTCCTGCCATAGCTATGAATATGAAAATAGGTATACCGACTTCTGAGTTCCCGTTCCTGGTTTCCTGATCGCTGTTCCTGGTATCGAGTTACCGGTTCCTGGTTTTTATTACCCAGTCTGTCTTTTGTTTCTTTTAATTTGAAGGGTGAAATATCTCTATCGATTATCATCCACTCCCACCTGTTCTGTTGAGTAGTTCTGTTAACAGAACTACTGGTAATTTTTTCCCATTAGTTCTGTCGACAGAACAAATGGTAATGCAATTCCCACCTGTTCTGTTGGCAGAACTATCGTCACGTCGATTATAATCTACCGAAAATTTATACGTTTCATTGAAAGCAGTAGGTATGTTAGGCTGGATTTGGAGTCGCACTGACCGTCGGCGCTGACAGCCAAAGTAAAGTGTATGAGCTATTAGGAAGCCTTTTAGAATAACGCGTAGCTACGTATAGCTATCACGCTTGCGTGCGTTGGTCAGCGCGACACTAAATCCAGCCTTACGGTTCACAATCTTTCGACATTTTACAATTTCGCTAAATAAGTTAAAATCTAGTCGTATTTACGCGAAATAAAATTGCAAATACCACTAGATTTTAAAACACAACATAATATTATAAAAAGT
The DNA here is from genome assembly GCA_933228765.1 of Miltochrista miniata. Taxonomy (NCBI): domain Eukaryota; kingdom Metazoa; phylum Arthropoda; class Insecta; order Lepidoptera; family Erebidae; genus Miltochrista; species Miltochrista miniata. Next base: position 15,930,508 of record OW121769.1, read on the forward strand.
TAGGGTAAAAATACAACATAATATATGAGTGGCAACACTTTCTATTCAATCGTTCTATCTCATGTGGACATGCATAACATTCGTCTATAGTTTTCTCTGTCTACGCATCTTACTAATATTATAAATGCGAAAGTTTGTGAGTGTGGATGTTTGTTACTCTTTCACGCTCGAACCGCTGAACGGATCTGGCTATAATTTGGTACTTGGATACATTATAGTCTGGAATAACACATAGGCTACTTTTTATTCCGGGAATAAGTTCCCACGGGAAGAACAAATTTTACGCGGGCGAAGCTGCGGGCATCAGCTAGTTGTTTCATAAGGAAATCATATTACAACACCTCCTCTCTTATATTAACGGCGGCTGCACGCCGGACGTCACACAATATATCCTTATTTCTTTTACAGGAGTCGTAATAAATAAATACTTACTGTTTCATCATGCTGGATAACTGACGAAAATAACTACACTAAATCCGAGAACACCCCATGTGTAATGGATTTATGATATTTGGCCGAAAATTAGGATGGGGAAAATGAAGGAGTATTCTCAGATTTTACCATGTAATTCAAAATAAAAAGCAGTTTTCTGACATAAATTATTGAAGTGAAACTTCTTTATCGGCGTTGGAAAAAAATTTGCGTCACGTCACGTCACGATTTTTGGTTACGCGCCATCTTTGTTCTGTTCCCCACCACGGTGGATTCGAATTAAGAGGACTTTGGGACTTTGGGACTTTTGGACTTTTGGGCTTTTGGACTTTTGGACTTTTGGATGGGACATTGGTACTTTGGGTCTTTGGGACTTTGGAACTTTGAGACTTTGGGACTTTTGAACTTTTGAACTTTTGGACTTTTGGATGGGACCTTGGTACTTTGGGTCTTTGGGACTTTGGAACTTTGGGACTTTGGGACTTTTGGACTTTTGGATGGGACCTTGGTACTTTGGGTCTTTGGGACTTTGGGACTTTTGAACTTTTGGACTTTGGGACTGTTGGACTTTTGGCCTTTTGGCCTTTTGGACTTTGGACTTTTGGACTTTGGGACTTTGAGACTTTGGGACTTTGGGACTTTTGGACTTTTGGACTTTTGGACTTTTGGGCTTTTGGACTTTTGGATGGGACCTTGGTACTTTGGGTCTTTGGGACTTTTGAACTTTTGGACTTTTGGATTCATGGACTTTTGGACTTTTGGACTTTTGGACTTTTGAACTTTTGGACTTTGGGACTTTGGGACATTGGGACTTTGGGACTTTGGTACTTTGGGACTTTGGGACTTTGGGACTTTGGGACTTTGGGATTTTGGGACTTTGGGACTTTGGGACTTTGGGACCTTGAGACCTTGGGACTTTGGGACTGTTGGACTTTTGGCCTTTTGGCCTTTTGGACTTTGGACTTTTGGACTTTTGGACTTTTGGACTTTTGGACTTAATTTAAGGTGAGGTGAAAATTAAGTTTATGAAGAAGTTTCACTTCTTACGTGTGTTCACTAAGTACACGCAATTTTTTTTATTTACAAAATATACACATCAACAATTCACTTTCACCAAAAGAATAATAATCTGTAGATATAAAATCTCCGAAAATAAAATAAAATATTACTGCCTATTTATTTGTTTATTTTTTTGTTTATTTTGGGGATATCGAGGCTATGTAAACTTAAATTATTTAAAAAAAACCCCCTCCATTTTTATTATTGATTTTCACATAAATTATTCATATGTTAAATGTTAAATGGTATTTTGAGAAAAGATTATAGTTTCTATTGAGAAAATATCAACAAATATCGGTTAAATACGAGCACTGCACAACAAAAACAGCAACAAAAAATAATGGTGACCTTCGCGTGGTATTTTATCAAATTTTACAAATTTAACTTCGAATTACACTGAAAATATTTATCACAGCTGTTAAACAACATGACAGGATACTTTTAAATGCAAAACAACAATATTTGAAACAGAATAAACGAAAATATTCAAAATTAATCGTATTAATACTTTCTAGGAACGGCGCCAAACAAACAATAAATAATGACAGCGATCAAATCGTGATTTCGACTTTTTTTTTCATTACATTCACTCGGCAAGCTATCTCATTCAGTACCATAACCAATTCTACACATTAATTTATACAGAAAGACTTAGACCCGCGACCATACAGCCATAGATATCGAAAAATGTGCGAGGAGAACCAAACGAAAAAAGTTGGCCGCCTTGGTTGCCAAAGCAATCGACTGTGCGGGAGATTGGCAACTCGGGTTTCATGCGGCATTCAACGGGGTGTAAATCCCGCTCAGTAATATCGCCCCTGGAGCCGATGCCTCGTCGGGCATACCTGAGTAGGCATAATGGAACACGTAGAACAATAGTTTTTTTAGTATGTTGAAATAAAACAAGTTGACATTTCTTTTCATTTATCTATTACGTCACCACAAATAGTATGACACAATAATACAGGATGGAAACCTTAATTTATACAATAAAATCTAACAAATTCAATATTTTACAAGGAATTATCGCAGACGCACCGAAATTGGATACAGAATTAATACTTTTATATTACTACACAATTTACCCCAAAAGGGATTACAGACCCTATCGGAAAATAAACGGTCTAATAAAATTACATACAAAAATAGAATAATCTGACACAATAATAAAAAAAATCAGTTAGGTACATATATTTTTTTAATTCTAATCCAATTCTGACAAAATAATTATTTGTTAAAACCTTACTTAGAAAGAATGGGAAATTAGGCATCACATTAATGTCACGTAACATAAAACAGTGGGAAATTATATTTTATGACTTTACGACTATTAGTCCAGTCATTTGGTCGGAAAAATAGAGGTTACCTGGAAAGTTTTCCGGGAGTTTTGAAAATTGGCAATTTTATAGATTTTGATATGTTCTTTCTAAATTTCAACTTTGCCACCTCGTATGTTTGCCGCTCGCGCCGCCATATTGAAAAAATGGCGCCCAAAAGCAGTTTTTTGATAAGAACTCCTTTTACGACGCATTTTACAGGAAAAACATCACACAAAATAAAAGTAAGTTATGACATAAATTGTAATTGTAATTATTATAATTATTTAATTAATTATTTAATTTTAATTATTATTATTTTATTGTAATTGTAATTATTTTCTCTACTTTTATTTTGATATACGAGGTGGCAAAGTTGAAATTTGGAAAGAGCATATCAAAATCTATAAAATTACTAATTTTCAAAACTCTCGGAATACTTTCCAAGTAAAAATACCAAATGACTGGACTATATAGGACAGTTGGTGACGGAGTGAGCACATTCGCCAGCCCGTTGCAATATTCACCTATATGCCAATAAAAAAACTCAAAACACTATTTTAAAAAAGCAGTACTGTGCTAAGATTACTAAGACCTAAAATAGAAAAAATAATGTATTAAAATCCTTGTAAACCCACACACTAATACCATCACAACCTCCTAAACGGATCACAGCTTTATTTAACGTATATGTATATTTTGATATGGACGCACATCTGACTAAAAATACAAGTTGAATTCACTGTGATGCGAGTTTACGTGAATGTGTAGTGTGAGTGGTCTCTCGTTTTTACTTTTTAGTAATTTAGACAATTTTTCGTGTTTACCACATACAAATCCGCGTTGATGCGCTCACAGTGAATAGATAAATAAATATAGTCGCCAAAACTAGCACTTGTAAAGTCATATTAGAGACAAGACAAGTTTGCGCGTTTACCATTAGATGGGTGTGTCTTGTTTACATACAAATCCGCGTTAATGCGCGGACTATATCTCACATTGAAATGTAAGATGTAGTCTGAAAAATTAGCACTAGTGAATTTATATAGAGTCGAGACATGTTTGCCCGTTTACCATTACACTGTGCGTGACGTCTTGATTCCATAAAAATTCGCGTTAGCGCGCTCTTTCTGACTCAATTTGTTAGAATAAGTCGCACTAGCGAATTTGTTTCGAGTTGAGACCCCTAGACGGCGCTTTCTCTAATCCATAGAAATCCGCGTGCACACTTACCGTGAGGCCGTACAAAGTAACACAAAGAAGCTGTGTGCATGCATCAAAGAGAGGTTATTTTGAATGAAAATCACACCAGACATGCTTCCACCCACCCTTGCACTAACATTACATGTTTGCCAGACGAAAGTAATAAATTTTATTTATACACACAGACCAATTTTCTAAAGATTACTATTTTCTTTATTTATCTCTCAAAATACAGTGATAGTAATACTTTTTTTTTAAATATGCTTGTGTAGATCACAGTTCACTCTTATCCACTTAACGAATTCATAAACGGTCTGATTTAATTTGTTCCATTACCATCCATTGCTTAAATTTGTTCTTTTAAATTGTTACAATATTTCAGTATTAATTCTATGGCAAATTAGTAAAAACTAAGTTCAAGGCATGAAAAAAAAAATAAAGGAAAGATAGTGTGCAAGGTTGCTTTATTTTTGTACATCTGAATAAGCTACTTAAAAAAATATACAATATTTATACAGTAGATAAAAATACATAAATATATTAAATATAGATAGTTCACAACCAAAACTTATCGCAAATATATGGAACTTTGTTTGAAATATTGGAATAAACATAAAAGTCTTCGTTTAGATCTATTTCGGAAGAAAAAGATGGGATAACTTAGGTAAGACTTGTACTCAAATAAGAGATATTGAAGGTAGTGACCAGGTGTGCGATTCCGAGGCCCATATCGATTCAATAGTATATTTTCACAAAAAAAGTATACAGGGTGAATTTTTCAAAAGGGATTGGATGGCCAAATCCGAAACTATAAGGAATAGCGAAATATGCTCAAAGGAGTCACGAGCTCGATTTTGATGAAACTTAAAACCTCATCATTAGATTTTTGAAAAACCAATAATCCTAGCTGGGAATCGAACCTATTGATTATGGAAAAAAAACACACCCTATATTATTACACCATACGATAGTGTTGCTATTAAGAACTTTATTCTGGGAAGTAATGATATATGGCAAACTATAGGAAAGTGCTCATCTTTACCAAAATTCAATTTATTTCGCTTACGTTAACTGATTATTTGTTCAAAATGTAGACCATTGTTTTCAATACATAGCTGGATTCGAGACCTCAAGGATCGTACTGCATTCAATATTATTAATTCCGTTTAGAATATTCTCCAAAAAATCATTCTGAGCATGATTTAAAACACGGAATAGTTACGATCTAATCTGGGATTTCAAACGAAACAAACTACGATACAAAATTTAGGTACATGAAATATGAATTCTATCAAAATTCCAAACTTTCCTTAAATTTGCCGTATATCATTACTTCGGAGAATTTTATCCTTATCAGCAACACTATCGTATGGTGTAATAATAAAGGGTGTGCTTTTTTTTCAAAATCAATGGGTTCGATTTCCAGCTAGGATTATTAGTTTTTCAAAAATCTAATGATGAGGTTTTAAGTTTTATCAAAATCGGGCTCGTGACTCCTTTGAGCATTTTTAGCTATTCCTTATAGTTTCGGATTTAGCCATCCAAGCCCTTTTCAAAAATTCACCCTGTATATTGGCAATATATACCTTTTTTGTGCCGTGTAGATCTATGACAATATTATTGAACTGCCAACTAAAATCCATACAGAACTATGAATCGCACAGCGAGTTTATAACAGTTGCATAAAACTGTCATAAGCTGAATGTACATTGTTATAACACTGTTTTCGCTACACAGTTTAAGAGCATGTTCAGTGCCAGGGATATATGTATACCAGCATACACAAACAACTTATAAGACGAATAAAAATACCAACCATTTTATGCGTTACACAAAAAAAAAATTATAAGATATAAAATTGGGCGAATTTAAGGTAATATTTTTACATACCTATCGATTCCAAAATAACCCTCAAATTTAAACATAATTTAAGTACGTCCGTCGACGAATATTATTACTTTAATATAATAACGAATGCTTGGTAGAGGTAATGTGAATGATATAATTAATTACGCATACCCAAGTTATCGCAATAAATACAATTTTAAAAGTTCGTTAGTTTCAGCCTACATCTTTCTCGACCATTGTCTGAAATCGAGACAAGTTTCCGCGGTATCGCGATTGTTTCCCCCATACAAATCCGCGTTAACACGATTTTTTTTCATACAAATCCGCGTTAACGTGCTCAATATGAGTTCGTAATTACCATTCTATTCTGTCTTGATTATGTGTGCTTAGCCCTTATTACGTCTAAAATTATCATTGCGATAGCTTGACATAGTTTTAACTCCAATGATAAATACTAGTTAAAAACTATTATTTTTGTCGAACCAGCTGACAGTTAATTCTTTCATTCGATTAAATATTGAAAAAGTTATATCCGGGTTAGTCGAGTAGTAATAAAAAGAAAAAGTTGTAAACTCATGATGCGAGACATATTTCTTTGTTCTTAAATAGAATGCGGGGCTAAAATTCTAGCGAAGGGAGGTATCAGAAAAATGGCGTCTTCTAAACTGGTTAAAAATAAAACTAAACATAAGCTTTGACTTAAACATAGCTAATTACACTATACAAAATTTCCCACTGTCCCTATACGGTAATATCTAATTCGTTATACAATGTTACACATTGCGTAAATCGTAATATTAGATATTTTTTTCTTAACTTGTATAATGTACACGATACAATAATATGTACTTATAAGTAACAGATTTGTCACTAAATGCAGACAGCGATTGAAGCACAGTGATCTATTGAAAATGAGGGTAGTTAGTAAAATGCTAAACAGCGTAATAAAAAAATTCGTGTGCTTACACGCGGTTGTAGTGAAATTTCCTCCCACTTTCTCGTTTCATAAAATTCAATTTACATGAGAGTCCAAACTAATACTAAACAGGTCTCTCCTTTCTTTTTTAAAATCCATTACACCGAAACCAACAAAAGTTTCACACTTTTTACACAAAAGGGACAACAAGTCGTGACTTTCCCCTTACGGACGTTGCGTTTTAAAATCTAATTTCCACAGAGCCAAAAGTTTCACTTCAAATAATAATCTACCAAACACAATGGCAAAAATATCACGTTTGTTATATGGAAGCTTCCCTTAATTTAATTTTGTTTTTAGTATCCGTTGATAAAGCGGCAACAGAAATACATCATCTGTGAAAATATCAGCTCTAGTTAACACGGTTCATGAGATATGGTGTGAAGACAGATAGACGGACAGCGGAGCGGTTTTACTCTTTGGGTAAGGAACTCTAAAAAACCATGATAAGGCAGCATGTTTGCTTGTCATAAATAATTGGAGTGTGTTTTGAATGTCTCGGGTAAGCGCCATTTGTGGCATTGCGGCGGCCATTAGAGGACCGAATTTATGCTAGGCTTATGAGTGGTGTTGTCTAAGCTTATAGCAATTAGAGACAATTTCAGTGACTTTTCACAACTACCTTCATTTTCGAAACTACAAGTAATGGACACTCTTAAAGGGTGATAACCTAACACTCACTTACATATTACGTATAATGACTTGTTCGCTTCACATTTAAACGTTTATACAACATTATTACAAAAAGAATCATAGTAGCCTAGCATAATTACGTGAGAAATTGGAGAAAATTTGATCGATTTTATAAAGGATTTAGTGGAAAATAACGCATTTCACCACGATAATAATAAAACCAAGTAATGATTAGAGTTTGATGCATTTCCAGAGTATGTTTTTAGCCTTCTACCTCCTTTAATGTCACGTTCAATGCGACAAATTTAAATAATTAAATAATTATTAATTATTAAAGTTCATCCTCACACTCTGCGTCCGGAGCGTTCCAGCACGGTTAGATCTTAGGGGTTTTCTTCCGCGTACGCTTAGGTTGTGGAATGATCTCCCTGCCTCGGTTTTCCCAAACGCCTACAGTATGGGGTTCTTCAAAAGGGGTCTTTGAAGGTTTTTACAGGGTCGGCAGCGCGAGTATGGCGCCTCTGGTGTTGCAAACTTTCATAGGCTGCGGTGACCACCGGTTCTTCTGGTGGGCCGTATGCTTGTCTGCCACCTTAGTGGTATATAAAAAAAAATCATTCTCCTGCACTTGTCCTAATTTATTTCGTCGGCGCAATAAGTCTTCTTCTTCCATTCCTCCCTATCACTCGTCGTCTTTTCACTCACGTCGTCAATTCACTCCTTTCACGTTCATAATCATTCACAATCCATTCATCTGTTCTTTCACCTTCCTCTGGCTCTCCATCAACATTCAAATTCATCGCTCTTTTGGTCACATGGGTTTCATCCCTACTCATCACAAGCCCATATCAAAACAAAAGGTGTTTTTTCCCTCACTTTTCAGCCTTAGGTGCCACTTTCAAACTCCTGATATACTCGTTTAGTATTTTGTCCATTCTAGTCACACCACACATCCATTTAACATTCTCTCGACTAATAAAAATTATTCTATTTCTTTGAAAATACATTCAATGTAAATTCCCGGACCTCAAAACTAGTGTAATTTGCTTTTCTATATCGCCCACCGTTTGATCTCCAGCCGTTGAACGATGAATAAATCTAAATAGGTATCTTGATTCGGAGAAATGTTTTGCAACTTCAACAATTTGATTGATGAAATATGTTAATTCAGGGAAACGTTTTACAACTTCAGCCATAGAAGTGGTGTGTAAGACATGTTATAAAGACATTTATTCCAGTGCATGAATCGTTTCAATATGTTATAGTCACATTATTCCTTATCATTGTTAGTTCAGGAGAAGGAACTTAGGATTCCGTAAAAATAACCTTGAAATAGTTGAAAATACAATCCACTTTCTGTAGTTTTCCTAAAATTGTTTTAAAAACATCGGGTCGTTTGAAATGAGTTATATTCCAACTATAAAAACTTGTGAGTAGGGAAGACACATAAAAATAAATATAAAAAAAATCCCTAAAGCAAGCACCGGTAGAGGTAGAAAGAGCTAATATATTTTTCGACTTATTTATATGCGATGCGCTGTCATACGTAAGGAGATGATGGCATATCTTCTAAAAATCTGGACTTATCTCGAATTCAACCAAATCTATCACCAACCAGCTGAGCCGACGAACTCCCTAACGTCTAGGAATCAAATAATGTTTCAATGTTCACCTTTCACCTTTGGACTACAAAACCAAAATTTGCCAGTTTGTCAATGTTTATATAAACCTTTTTTTTAACATTTCTGGCAACCAAAACACAAACCATAAACGTGTAACGTGCGCGTTCACGTACGGGTAACGTGCGTATTTTATGGCCATAGATACAAATCCTTCAGTCGCAATCTTCAAGTATCTTAGTATATCTTCATTTAACATTAATAAGTCAAAGTCCAAGTCCTTTAAGTCCTAGTCAAAGTCAGTCTTGCTTCAGAAAAAACGTGTATAGATTTCTGAAGAGTATCGATTTTATTCAGGAAACAAAAAATTGCGATTCACTGCGTTTTATCACTTTCTGACACTTGTGCACGTTGTCGAAGTTTTATGTTTAAGAATTCATCGTTGTACACACAAAACACTCGTAAATACAGCCCAGCGGAAATATCTGCCAACCTGTCATAATAACGTCATGCAAACTGTACGGTATAATTCGAGCGCAACGAGAATGTGCTGAACCTTTTCAAAGTCAATGGAATATGGCCGATTACAAGTATATTTCAATCGCGCGCGGGTTATACTGGATAGGCGAAAACGGGTCGAGGTGCGGGGATGCGCGAGGGGTGCCAGGGTCGCAGATATTTCCGCCGGGTAGTACACTAATTTTGAAAAATTATACAAAGAAGCGACATCTGCTTCTCTCCATTTCCCGTCAAAAAGTCAACTATTGTCAAAGTCAGAATGGAATTAGTGGAAACTCAAGTGATACCATCATCTCTTCACGTTTCTCCCTAAACTATGGCAACACTGTTTACAGTTCTTAATGCTAACGCTAAAATCTGATCACCAGGTTGTACCCTTATCCTTACAGCCGCTACTAATTCGTTATCACTCCTATCTACGCATTGTACGCCAACCATCACCATCAATATCTGCAACAAAGAATGTTTTCATCTCAAACAGTATGTATGTTTGTATCGATGTAAACAAATATAAACTTTAAATGTATGAACCTTAGGTTCATAACCCGCTACACGTAAATGTGAAGACGACAGTCTATAGCCTGACAAATTCGTTGGTAACACTCCCATGGTCCGCGCGGGGGGTCGGGAGACGTGGTTGTTCACAGACAACACGAGTTACGATAAGAATTATACTGTTGTTTCTTGTAACACAATAGTAGATGGCGCCTTTCTCAGTTTTACCAGGCCTCCGTCACTCGCTACAAGTCGTTTTATAAGCACCTACTCCTAAGTATTATGACGCAGAACTAAAGTGGCCGACCGGCAGAGGGCTGCCACACGCAAGACCGAGCGAAGTGCGCACAACCAATGTACATTTCCCGCGTAAAATAATATTTCGCTTTATTTAGTCTTGCTTTTTTTTTCATCTTACTTCCTACTAATATTCTAAAATTAAATGCGAAAGTGTTTAAGTGCGAATGTGTAGATGTGTGATGTGTGGCTGATATTTGATACAGGGATTAATTGTAGTCTGGAATAACAAATACATAGGTTACTTTTTATTCCGGGAATAAGTTCCCATTGGAAGCGGGAAAAGGAACAAACTTTAACGCGGGCTAAGCTGCGAGCATCAGCTAGTTATAATATAATTCTTATATAAAGAAAAAGAAGTTATAAAATATTATTAAGTTTTTTTTTAGACACTGTGTTTATTGTTTTTTGTAGTTATATGTATTTTTGTTACGTGCTTACAACCCTAATGTTGTCAATAGTTGTCCCTCGATGACGCAATCATACGGTGTGCGCACGAATCTCGACTCTCGGAATACGTCGTAGAGCATGTTTTCCACTGTAGCGATATGTTATAGCTAATATTTTTGAGGTTAAGTATGGGAGTGATGTATCTGTTACGTAGTAACTATTATTTAATCTGTGGTTTTACATCACTAGTTATTTGATTTAACCCATTCGTTGCGTTGACGCCTATCGACATAAATAAAATGACAACCTGAAGCGGATGACGCCTATAAGCGTCATTGATATTAACATCAGAACTTGACTAATGCATAATCTATATATAGGTATAATATTACTAATAATATTATACCTATATATAATAAAACTAGCTGACCCGCGCAACTTCGTTAGCGTCACATGAGAGTGAGAAAGAGAGTGGTATAGTATTAATATTTTAAGTAATATAATCCCGTCGCGCTTACTTCCGTCGCGTATCTTATATTTATTAGAGAGGTGTGGTAGGTATTAATATTTAAAGTGATATATTTTTTCCCGTCGCGTCACGTCGCTTATATTCATTACCATTAGAGTTGACCCGCACAACTTTGTTGAAGTGATATAATGTTTCCCGTCGCATTAATTTTTGTTCGGATTTTGGTTCGGAACTAATCGTGTGCGAGTCCGACTCGCACTTGGCCGGTATTATCTTTCAGTTGACTGAATCGACCATCGTCGAGTTGCCTCGCTCATATTTAAAAAAATATTTAGAGGGCTATTGTAAGTGAACAATAAAAGATAGGCATTATGCTGTTTAGGACTTTTTTTTGTAACTGTTTAAAAGGAAAAAAAATGTAGTACACAATTTTTAGGTAACTTTAACCATTTACGCAACGTACGCAATGGAAGCTTTTAAAAGAAATAAATTTTCCCCGTTCTCAAAACATTATTCATGGCTGCTCCGCTCCTATTTGTCTTAGCGTGATGTTATATAGCCATTAGCCATCCTCAATAACTGGACTATAGAACTGTGAAGTTATTTTTAAAATGCAATCAGTAGTTTCTGAAATCCTAGCACAAACAAACTCTTCAGTTTGATAATATTGTGAGCTAACCTTAAAAGAACTTAACAAATTAGGTTATTGTGAGCGAACCTTTAAAGATAGACATATACTGTCTCGGACTTTTTTATAGAACTTTTTAAGAGCAACCATTTTTTAATACACAACTTTTACGTAACTTTAACCATTAACGCCCTAGGCACATCTCCGCCGCGAAACCAGAATAGCGGAACCGTTGAATGAATTACGCTGTGATCAAGTGTGGATTGAACAGCGGAACTGGGCAACGGAACCTGACACGAGTTAGTCGAAGTGACGCTATCGCAATTTTATCATATTATTTTTATTATCTGGATGACTTAATAAATACATAAAGGGTCTATTTCCGATGGCTTGAAGTAGTTTTTCCGTGAACTTCACTTCCATTTATTGAAAAAATATTAGTTTCGCCGTTCCGCTCTGTATTTCTGTCAATTTTGACAAACCGGCGCGTAGACAACGCGGCACCGCAATAACAAGGCGGCCGAAGCGCGGAGGTTTGACTGGCGTAGGAGCAGATTGCCGAAACCGTGCGGTGAAAGAGATAGAAGATAGTTAAATCTATGCATTAGAACAGGCGGTTTCGCTAGTGTTCCGCTCCTCCTACATGTGACAGAACTTGGCGGAATTACTGCGGTTCCGCTATCATGGTTTCGCGGCGGAGGTGTGCTAAGGGCGTTAGACAGCGTACGCCTCGGAAGCTCTCAGACCGTAAAAATAATTCCCCGTTTTCGAAACATTCTTCGTTGCTGCTCCGCTTCTATTCACCTTAGCGTGATGTTACATAGCCTATAGCCACCCTCAATAATTGGACTATCAAACTGTTAAAGAAGTTTTGAAATCGAACCAGTAGTTCCTGAGATCCTAGCGTTCAAACAAACAAACAAACTCTTCAGCTTTATAATATTAGTATGGATTGTTGAGGGTCTGTACATGGAAGATATTTTGAAAATTTTAATTGTACGGCGTTCTCTAATCCCTCGGTTCCCAAACTGGGCTCCGCGGAACCTAGGGGTTCCGTGGAGTAGGCATCAGGGTTCCGCCAAAATTAAAAAACGCTAAATATGAGATGAGAAAAACTCCATTAATTTAATTTAATCTTAAACTACTATTGTAGGGATAATCAACACATATCCCAAATTTTGCTGCTACGCTTTTGATAGATTTTCCTAATTACCTACTGCACTTCTAGGAGTGCTTGTCGCATGGATGAGGGAGTCCATGAGGCTTTCGAAGTATTTTGTTTGTAATTATTTACCATCTAAAAATAATTATAAAAATACTTTATGTACCGGGCGGGTAAAGAGCGAGCACGTGTCTGTTTTGCAAAGGCAAAGCGGGCAGCCTTGCCTTTTTCGGAACCTCAAATTTCCAAACAAAATTTAACCTCAAAATTTTCAAACACGCGGTATTCAGATCTACCACTTTACAGCCATATAAACATTTAATAATAATAACACCCCGTCCGGGTTTCCGTCGGGGGTTAAAAACGGATTGATTATAGCTTTGTAAACACCAAAAAAGTGGGAACATTTATATGATACAAACCTTGCAATAGTTTGATAAAGAAATACCTCTCCTTTCATACACCAGCTAGTAATAATAATAATAACAAAGAGGGAAGATTTGTATTTTTGTATCTAACGAATCGGAAAACGCTGATCAAAACTTTTCACGCCGACAGGCGTCAGTCTTTATACCATTCCATATAATTTTACAACTACACTTCAAGGGTTAATGTTTTGTCATATGTCATTGCCAGATGACATTATTGAGAGGTTCGATATCCACAGAAACTAGCTGTCAAGTCTGTCATATTATAATGCTACCGAAATTTTTAGTCAAGGATAGATTCAATCTAGATCGGGTTTTCGATACATACATAACTTGTTGGTTAATAGTAAGGTACATTTTGTTCTAAATTAAAGCACCATGAACGTACTGTCTGAAGCGATGACGTAGCCGTCAAGTAACCCTGCTCCGCACACAAGTTCTTCACCCCCTCTGACGTCTCCCCCCGTCGCCCGCAGACCATGGGAGTGTCACGAACGAACTTGTCGGACTATAATCCTCACTGCACATTTCCGATTTCGAATTTCAGAGCTTATGCAATTTAGCTCACGACCAGAAATCATTCGAGATTTCGGGACCCACGATGCCTCACTTGCAAGTGGTGCACCTGCAGGCTAACAGTATAGTAAACCGTAATTCTGTATGTATGTACAGCTTGGCTAAAAAGTCTAAAAACGGAACTAATATTTTTCAGGCTGGCTACATTGTCAAAAAGCTGTCAATAACGTCACATCTGTCTGTCAGTCAATGACGTTATACAATTTGATTGGTGGGTTTTATTGACGGTTGTTGGCAACTGGATACTGATTGGTGGTGCTTTTTAACGGGTTGCCATATTTACAGCACAGTGGCTACTCCATTATTTTCTTCTCTTTTTTGCCAAGCTGTACATACAGGTTCAGATTTTATTTTCGATCAAGATTTTTTAACCTATAATATTACTTTGTTGTCGAATATAAATTTACTGACGTCTCGTCTCGCCGTGGTATATGAGTTCTGCCAGGCCTGCCACTCGCTTATATAGCCACGGTCGCCCTCGTCTTAGAACAGCAGCTGTAATGTGTAAAGGAGTAGTGCTAAGTAAGTACCTGGGCCCCGTTCAGTGCTTCGTGTGGAACTCCTTGATACAAAGCGCGCACGACCAGGAGCCCTCGGGCGGCGTGTCGAGCGGCGGCGCCAGGCAGTACATGTGGTAGCCGCGGTCGCAGTCGTCGCAGAACAACAGCTGGTCCTGGAAACGTAGTTATGAATACAAATATAAGCACAGGGCGGAAACTCCATACAAATGATTCGTTTTAAATTCTGTCATCTAAACTAAAAACACGATATGTTCGTACAGAGTTTGAATGTGTGTGTGACTACTAATGCTAAGCAAATGTTCCCATAAAATACCCTACAACTATAATGACAGCTGTGGCGGGACTGGCGGGGGTAGGGAAGCTAGGTCAGTGAGGGGCAGGGAGTTGCTTATCTGTATGTAATACTATTATATTATCTTTGCTTTTAAGTAAAAACATTGTTTTAGGGGTGGGGGAACAGTTGATTTTCTGCACTATATGTATTTTTAATGTTGCTCTTCGGATTTTTCAAGCGGAGCGTGAAGACGTTGCCAAATAGTAGAACTCGTGTAGAAATCTGGAGAATAGTGCCTTATCATTTATATATCGCAAAAAATCTATATTCAAACCAGTTTTACTCCTGCGAGCAGCAAATATTTATTACATTCTGGAAACAGATAATCTTAAGAGACGTGTAAAAGACTAGTATGTGAAGCGGAATAACTCTCAACCTACTAACAATCTGTAGGGAATAGTTCCTCATTCCTCAGTCACAATTAGTTTAGGTACAGTAGTATAGTAAGTTCAACTTATCTGTGCGCGCGGCCCTATGTGTGGGTAAACCTCGTATAAACACAGTGACTTCGTGTGCGTGACAAGAGGTACAGTGAAGTACAAAATACAAAAACACTTGATTAACTAAAATAAAAAACTTAAGGGGTGAAATGTATGTTAAACAAATTAATATGTTTTGCTGCTAAAAGAATAAAATTGAGGAATTTTAGGATTCGCTGCTCTCTACAAGGTTAATCATAAATTCAGATTCCGTATCAAAATGTCCATAGTATTCTTCTTCTTTTTATAACGCCACATCTCTTCATCAATTTGACCTAAACGTTCGTTTATTAATTTCATTATTCCCATCACATTTTGTTCGATAATGCGAAGCATTATTTATTTTTTTAAATTCCCCATACATTTTGGGTTTAGTTCAAGATGATACGGTGGTAGCCGAAGAATTTTTAAGCCATATGGCTGAAGTGTCAATGTGTGCAATAATCAAACGAGCGTCTAAAATGCTAGGTTTCGTGATACGTAACGCAAAAATTTTCCGCAGTTGTAAACCTAAAATACTATTGTACAATAGTCTGGTCCGCAGTATCTTGGAGTACTGCAGCGTAGTCTGGAGACCTCATTTCGCTGTTCACTCGATGCGCTTGGAACGTATTCAAAAGAGGTTCTTATGGCATTTGTCGTACAAAAATTTAAAGACTAAGAAAAGAGTCACAAACTGATCAAAGCTCAAGAAATGTGGACTGATATCATTGTCAGATCGTAGAGATCTCCTTGACAACATCTTTATGTATAAGCTATTGCATAGCTACTTTAGTTGCCCACAATTATTAGGTAAGATCAATATTCGAGTACCGGCTAGATACCCTCGTAACTGCGTCACTCCCTTCTACCCTCCATTACGCAGAACAGCTTATGGGGCTAACTTCCCAATCCCAAGGTTCTCTAGGTTGGCAAATCAAACAAGTGCTCTTGTGGATATCCATGCAGACTCGCTAACCAAGTTTCGATTCACACTAATGGAATATTATAGAAGTGAAAATCACTAATTGGTTCCTTGAACTACCTTCTCTATGTTTCGAATTATCCTATTAATAATTGTCAAAATTGTTTTTTTTTAAGTTTAAGTGTAGGTACCTACCTAGTTTAATATAGCATGCTGTATTTACCTATAATTGTTTGTTACAATTGTTTTAAAAACGTATTTAATGTAACTCCTGAAGCTTGTATCAGTGTATTAAATGTTGGTGAATCTTAATAAATAAATAAATAAGTGTGTCATCAATTTTATAACAAACTACTGACCCTTGCAACTTCGTTTACGTCACATAAGGTGTACGAAAGGAGAGGTATTTCTTCATCAGACTCATCAAGCAGCGTGTAAAACTACCCTGCCCTCTCCAAAACGAACCGCGCAAAATATCGGGTTCAAAAGTATCCCAGAACCTTCTTCGGATCCTAAGCTCAGTACCAAGTTTCATTTAAATCAATGTAGTAGTTTCAGCGTGATACTTATTCGGGATACAGACAGACAGACAAAATTTTTAATTACATTTTCGGCTTCAGTATCGATTAGTTAGAGAACGCCCTACAATTAAAATTTTCTAATTATCTTCCATGTACAGACTCTCAACCCTCAACAGTTTTTTAGATGTATAGATTATGATCTTTTTACGTTTTAAATCAAGTCATACAGTTCAATTTTTGTCATATTTGCTGTCTAAGCAATGTTTTTTTCTATCGACCAACTCTTCATTTCAATTTTTATTTGCATTAGAATTTGGAGCTCTATCATTTTTTGACTATTCTGTAGGCGTTTATAAGTTAGACAATTCTACCATACATTATTTTGTTATGTCTCGAAGGGTTTAGGCAGCGTTTTCGTTAAAAGCTCCCAGACATATTATTTTTTTCTGACATCTCCAACTAATATCGTTATATTTTAGTCAATGTATATAAAAACTCAGCAAATTTGCAAATTATTATACGCAAACCGTTCTCAAGAATCATTGGTGATCTCAGCATGAAAATCCATGCAGTAGTTTTTAAGTTTATCGTGAACAGATAGACGCGGCGGGGACTTTGTTTTATAATAATATGTAGTGATAAAAAAATTAATTACATCGAATTGAGACATCTAAAATATTTACCTGACTTCTTAAACATTTTCTCCGTGAAGGACTAGACATTTTCTTTAACGACTGTACCCATGGGATTATCACTTAGAACACTGTGTAATGAATTATAATGTAACCAACTTACACAGGATGTCAACGTTGCAGTTACATTGAGACTTGTCATGATATTTAATTTCTTTTCATTATAACGTAAGAGTTGCCTTCAAAACGTGGTAGATGACGCTGTAGGCTTTTTGTCTATTATGATTTTTAATTCGCGGCCACGCAGAGAGTTTCCTGCAAAGACTGCTTGGCACCGCTGGTGTCGTCAATAAGTCAGTTACGTCTCTATCTCATAATATACAAATGTACTCTGAGAAGACGGCCGCATCACTGCCACACAAATTAAAACTGTATAATTACTAGCACACGCACACATAGCGCCGCGTGCACTGATGAGTTGAACTAGCTATACCACGTTTAAAGTTACGCTGATGTACCTGCGCAGAAGTCTCATATTCGAAACGCGCGAAAAAATCTTAACCAATCAATTATGATTGGTTAAGATCGTTCGCTCCGCATAGACGCGCCAAACATGCGCCTTTGTTATTGGTTGCCGCCTGCGCGCCATGTTCGATGCCCGCAGCATCGCGGTGCAACGTAACGCAATAAAGTCGGTGTATCAACAGTTTTTTTCTGTCGATTTTGTCGACGCGACTTATAAACATGGTTCACCTGTAACCCTTAACTGCTATGCCCAATGTGTGATATTATCTATCTATACTATCTATACTAGTATTATAAAGAGGGAATATTTAATTGTTTGTTTGTTTGCATCGAATAGGCTTCGAAACCACAGAACCAATTTGAAAAATTCTTTCACTGTTGGGAAGCTACACTATCCCAGAGCGACATAGGCTATGTTTTATTCCCGTAATCCCACGGGAACGGGAGCTACGCGGGTGAAGACGTGTGACGTCCGCCAATTATTTTAAAAATTCAGTACTCACATCATTATCACTCGTGCCGCAAACAGAGCAGCACTTACACTCGATGCACTGCCAGCGGTACTTGCGAACGGACACTATCATGTTCACTGTGAACTGCAGGCAAGTGGGGTGACCTGGGTTACAAACAAACATGGGTAAACCACTAATGGATAGTAGGTTGATGGTTTCTAAAAGCAGAAAATATTATATTGAGTGGATTTACTGAGAATATTCATGTGTAATCTGATAGACAGAGAATAAAAAATAGCAGCTATGAAGTGTAAATTGTGTTTAAATTTTTTCTTTCCAAGGAGACAATCAAAAATATTAATGATAGGTACTCCCGTCCAAAACTCAATAACGGTTATAGGATCAAAGAATTTGGTACATAATATAAATAATTTTATTAAACTAAGGACTGTCTGCTTACAGAGTGCGGACGCAAGCGCTGTCTTTTAGAACTGCTTTTCCTGAGTATACTTTTTGACTTGGAGATAAAATACACAGCCCACTCAAATTACTTTTTAATTTAGAAAAATAAGACTCTATAATCAGTGATAATATAACCAAGAATATGAGACTCCCAGAATATTGAACGACATTTATCATTACTAAGATTTTGTTATCACACGACATCATTGGTCTATTCTAGGGCTTTATGCGTTACTTTACACATGAATATTTTCCTTTAAATACACACATTGGTGTCGATTCTGTCTAGAATTTTTTTTTAATGACATTATAAGGTAGTTTTAAGTTTAGTGCATTAAAAATACATTTGATGTTAAAATATAATTTACATAATTTTTTTCGGGCGGAAGACATATCGAGCAGTAAAGTGTCTTGTAGTTACCCCAACTACTTATTGAATAAAAAAAATTGTTCTTTAGAGTTATAAAAAGAATTCACGCAGTGTTGTTATACCAGAAAAATATAGATAGCCTGTATGTATAGAAAAGGGAACTTAGCTTTTAGAATCTGCGCCGTTTTGAGTCTAGATACGAAACCAATGTGTGTTCTACTAAATACATATAATACTTATATTGCGATACTAATTTCACAAATTGTTAGGCACATGATATTTTCTTCCTTACCTTGGTTATCTCCCATCACCATTGACACTTAAGATTTCAATAGAATTTGGATTTTAAATAGGGTAAAACATAATGTGCCGAACAATAGTGAAAAATAATAAAAAATAAAAAACAACAATGAATAAAATCTACAGATGACTTAAAATTTATTATTGGGAGTAAAATCATGTCTTAAGGGAAGTGCACATTCACTATTCTTCAGCACACTAATAACAAATAAAAAATCGAAAATATTCGAATTCATATATAGTTTAATTCCGATAAAGTATAGCATTTTACAAACGAAGATAAAAAAAGAACATCTATATTCAAATTCTCCCCGACTTACCCTAAAATAATAAAAAAAAAGTCTCTTAAAAACAACAATTGGAACTTTGCATTTTTGTCTTTTGACTAAAAGTTAAATTTTAATCTTTGGGTATACGCATTTATGCACTTCCCTGCAGGCATGAACATTTAAGACTCAACACAGCATTAAAATACATTCTAAAAACAAAACGGTACTAAATAAACATTTATTATAAACAAACATTGATATTGGTACAGGGACTATTCACACTTGTCGACAACTTTTCGTATTTTGCCGTATTTATATCTTTTTCTTAAGCTTTAAAACATGAGTAATCAGAGCGAGATTCTTACACAATTGCTGTGTATCTCGTTCAGAGTGCCCAGTATATGTTTTTGCGCGCGCTTAACGTGATTCACGATGAAGCGCGTATTTGTAAATTAGTATGGAACCGACACAAGTTCCTGTGTTTACAGCTAGGTGGCGTTGACTCCGATTTCATCTGAATTGCCGTTAACGCGCTCACCGTGAATGTCGGCAGGCGCACGCCAAAACTCGCACTCGGCACTCGGATTCGCGAGCTCACCGGCACGAAAACGAAACAGTGGGTTCACCATTTGTTGTGTATCTATCTCGGTCTGACGTCTTATATTTCAAAGCGTAAGATTAAGATAGAAATACAGCGTCGATAAGCGTGAGTAGTCCTTAATGTACCATCCACACTATGCAAACACAATGGTAATAAATAAAAAGCAATACTCTTATCATATATTCTTGCTTAACTACACGGACATCCATGTTATTTAAATTGTCTATAGATATGTTTATATTATAATTAATCAGTGCAGTAAAACACTATAATATTATGTACTAAGTTGGGTGTACGGCACCCATACCGATTTGGCCATCGTGACTGTTGATTCAAACTATTCTACTACTACACTCTTAACTTATTAGGAAACTAGAACATTATTCAGTCATAAATTATCTTAGCAAAACTGATTGACAATGGTGTTTCATATATTTTGTTTTGAGTTATTTTTACCAAATGTTTATGAACAAAATTTATGAACTGCGGTCAAGGGGAAAATATTGTTAACTTGATCGGTTTCGCCCAACAGGAAAGGCGGAAATCACCTCAGAATAGTAAAGTCTCTGAGAATTCCAATGAGGCGAAAACCATCCGGATTAAAAATTGATTTTATTCAAGAGCCAAGTTGACACCCATTATGATAAGATGATTTTAGATGATAGCCAATTTGGCTCAAGAATAGAATGTGTTATTTTACATATTACAATACAAAAGACAACTACCATCATATTATAAGTCATGGTTGGTGAAATCCCGGAATTAGACACAATACAAACGTATAATTATGCAGTAAGTTTTGTTGAAAATAATCCGAAAATACCCTAAGGCACCGTCTACATGAGCGAGAGAATCGCAGTGATATTATCGTCGTGCCACGTATTCCTATACGAATTGGAATTTAAAGACGGTAGTTGGAGGTAAAGTACTCTTAATATTGATAATGGCAAGTTTTGCTGAAAGGAAACATTCTTTCATTTTCAAAAGCAAGTAAAACTGCATTTAAAGATTTTTGAAAAATCACCTGCTTGAGCCGGGAATCGAACCTGGGAGATGTGAAAAAAAAAACATCCTGTATTACACGATACCAACCGAAAGAGTATTTAATAAGAAAACATTTCTTTTAAACAATATAGCATCTTAAATAAAAGGAGGACCAAGTAAAATATGTTTTTATTGTAAAGCTTGCTCACCATCTGAAGAAAAAAAAAGTCAGAGTGAAATTCTTCTCCATTTTTTGAACTTCAAAAAAAAGTAGGAGGTTCTCAATTAGAATGTTTTTTTTCTTCAAATAGTGAGTAAACTTTACAATAAAAACATATTTTACTTGATCTTCATTTAATTTAAGATACTATGTTGTTTAAAAGAAATTGATCCTTATTAAAAAGCTGTTTCGGTTGGTATCATAAAATACAGGTGTTTGTTTTTTCACATCTCCCGGGTTCGATTCCCGGCTCAAGCAGGTGATTTTTCGAAAATCTTTAAATGCAGTATTACTTACTTTTGAAAATAAAGGAATGTTTCCTTTCATCAAACCTTGCCATTATCAATAGGGACTTTCCCTCCAACTACCGTCTATGCCCCTCTGTATATGGCGTCCCAAAATTGACTCTTCAAACTTCATGAAATCACTTGGCATCGGAAATCAAAAACAAATTATTAACAAAAAAGGGGTGTTAATATTTGAAATAATATTTTTGTCGCACATTGTTCATTCATCTTTGCCGCTCTCTGCTGTCTCGCAGTAGCTTTAAAGAGTGATAATGAAATACAGGTCCTTTGAAACGTATTTACGATAAGTGATCATATGATTTTTTTCGTTTGTATTTTTTTATTGATGCCACGTCATATGACGAAGTGTGAAAGTTAGTTTTGGGACGCTTATATACTCTTTATGAACATGTCTACACACGGCGTATCGCCGCGTTTCTTTGGCTCGTGTAGACGGCCCCTTACTTGTTAGACCATTCTCTAATTTTTTTTATTGACATAAATACAATTAATTATATTTATATAGAATGTTACGATTGCTACAATAAGAGTACAATACTGTGTATACTAAAGGCACCTACCACAAACAGGAATAATTATTGCTGATATTTTTTTTACATTTATTGTACATTGAAACATCTTTTTATTTAAATAAAAACTGAAATATTATTTATTATATTTAGATAAGTACTTGAATGTTAAGAATTTGTTTTTAAAGTAGATATTTAATGTACAGTCAGTGCCAATAATATAACGGCGATCATCCTGTTCAAAATGTTGTTCGGTTTTAAAAATATTTATATGTATGCCAGCTTAGTACGGGGCTCATGAGAGCTCATACATGGTAAAATAGATAAAAAATGCAGCATGTGGATGTTTGTCTTTCCAAATATACAAATTTTAGTCAAATGTCGAATTACTTTACGTTTACAATCAACAGAATATTAAACCTGGATTTCTGACCATACAATCATAGGAACAACTTGTGATGAATGAAAAGGAACAGAATAACATAAACATCGTATAAATATTCAATGTTCCTGTTCGAGAAAAGACCATTCATCTTCGGAAACTGGTGTGCTGTTTATATAAACGGGTCGTAAGTCCCAGACACCCACACTGTGTTCCCCTCTGTACCACCACAAATTAGAGATAGTACAGATGGAAAACTCATATATGTACTTTTTTTTCACACCTACCCTCTGCTACATACACAGTCGCGCACAAATCAGTATCGTAAATTCGGTTGAGACCGCCGGACCTCGTGTCTGTGAATGAGTTGTCTATGTGTGCGTAGCCTCAGCGAATTTAGTATGTAGGTTTCCATCTGTACTATCTCTAATTTGTGGTACCACGCTATGGCCCCGACACCACAGGGTGAATCCATGGAATGCTGAGCTAATGGGTTACCTCTTGAATTTTACCAACCGGTATAATGGGCCCGTAGGTCAGATATATATTTTAATAATATGTTTAAACAGATACTCAAAACGAGTAATACATTTTAAGTAGGATAATGATATTACGTGTATTACTATCCACAACAACCACGCGCTTATACATAATAATGGAAATTCAATATAAACAACAGACTTATATTTAAAAGCTCTAAGGCACCGGCATCCATATTTAAGTACACCTGCACCAAGTTAAGTCTTTTTTCCACGATTATGTATTGAAATTGCGAAGTTAAATACTAAATAGTATATAAAAAAAATATAAACTATAATAAAAGTATTTACTTAAAAACGTCAATAGGAATCTTACTAATATATTTGTCTGTTATTTCTTTTGTCTAAAAATCTTATAATAAAATTAAAACATAATATATGTTTTAGGAATGATATTTCACGACGACTTCGCATAATATATAAATAATAAAGAAATATTGATAACTTAAGCATTGCGTGACTGTATTAAATTTCATCGTATACTATTAATGGTACAAATATCAAGACCATTTAAAAGTAATAAATATTGCATAGGTTTTACTCAACTCTGCAGTCATCTAAGTAAAATGGTATTTGTAATCAGTTTATTGCAGTACCAGTTTCAGTATTGCTGGAAGTAAGACCTCGACTAGTCCTCGCCTTAAGACCCGGTAATGACTTGCTTTCAGTAACTCCCATCAACACTTACTAGGTGGTCAGTTCATGCGATATTGTGGCGTTCTGCCTTACAGTTGCCGAGTACAAGTCTCTACTTCAGAACTCGTCTGTTCCACCGGTACTTATAAGGTCTAGGCACACTGGAACTGGGAGAGCACACTAAGGTACTGCGTTGTATGAAGGAGGAGGAAACTCGCCTCCTCTATTACAGACTTAAAGACAATCCAGAGCGTTCGGGAAGAGCTAGGATGTTGGATAAATTTTGTCCAGCTCAATGAGGTTAGTCTTTGGTCCAGCAATTGGGAGGATCTAGCCGATTTATCGAAAAGATTAAGAGAATGTTGCTAACAATAATTCACTATTAGAAATGAACAATATCTAGTACTACAAGTAGGTACTAATATTAACAGTAACAATAAAATTTTGGTCATCTGACGCGTAGCTTATTGGCGGAAAACTAATAATAAACAGTTAAAATTAGGAGGACGTGCACATTCAATAATAGACACTTCTTCAGAGAGATTAAACAAAGAGTGGATCTCAAGAGGGCAGTTTTAAATGACTTTTGTCTTTTCTTTTTCATGGCACTACAGTGTGAAGAGAATTTTTACTCTTCCTTGACACTACTGGTAGTGCTACGGGTGAGTAAGTAAAAGCAATTATACATTTACATTGACACTACCCTTTGACAGTAATATCATACTTTGCAAATTCTGACATGCGATCCATGGATGCCACTTTGACAAGTGATCTATACTTGAACAACACTAAAGGTGAACTGGAGGCATTTACGGTTCAGTGCTCACGAAATTGGACTAATGGAAATATTCAAATTCTTTTTTTACATCCCTTTATTCCCATCACAGGTAGCTTGTGTAACCTCACATAATTTAATGACAGCCAGCTGCCATTTGTCAGTTTTATTTAAATGAGAACACAAAAATTCTACAATATTTGATAACCAATTCGACATATAAATATATTTTCTATATATAAGAGTTGTCAGATAATAAAATATATTCTACAGTAAGTGTGACCAGACGAAAATAATAAAATTTATTAACACAACATAGATCATGCGCTTTTTTTTTTAAATATTTTACATTATTCAATAATTAAAATCTTCAAAAAATCATTCAACAATCTTTGGATCGCTAAATGGTAGCATAGGAAGCAGTGTAACAATAAAATCATTTGGCAGTGTAAAAAACTAATCAAAAACACTTCACGACTAAGGGACCGTATACACGAGCGAGTAAATCGCTGCGATATTATCGTCGTACCGTGTATATCTGTACACTCTATTAACGTGTCTACACACGGCGATCTTATCGCGACGAGAGATTGTATGGCAATACGGAGCACGACGATAATATCGCAACGATTTGCTCGCTCGTTTACACAGCACCTAAGATATATTTTGACTGACTCGAAACGACAAAAATGACTGTTTAAAAGTACTTCTCATAACCGTAATTATGCACATTTATAATTCCTAGCTAGGAGATCCTATACAGTTACTATAAACTATTGATGACAATTTTTATGGGTTTTATCGCTAAATTTTGCTTCACGATAATATTTTGAGGTAAAAGCATTCTCTTTAAAGATGTAGGAAGCTAGAAAAGTTGTGTAAACATTATACTCAAGTAAATAATTATCAGATTCCATTATTTATATAAACCCTAGTTAGAGACAATACTGTTTAGAAGACACTTAATATTGATGAATGCATTTACTAGCACTTGGGCGAAGACTAGTAGTTTATTGAGCGTCTAGCCTAAGCTATGTGTAATAGGCGCGCAAACTGAGCGATAAAACCCATATTTTATTTACTATGTGCGTAGTCAAGTGACCATTTTGGTTTGCGTGCTAAATGACTTGTTTCGTGGCGTGACTAGAAAAGCTAAGATAAACTGAAAATAAAGAGGAATCTTTGATAGAATCAAAGTTATCCCTCTATTTGGCATGCAGCGAAGCTATAACTAAATTAGTTTTGGAAATGTTGCCAGATAAAAAACTATAAAAATATCACATTGATCGACTTGGTAGGTAAAAATCAAATAGCAACTTGAAAACTGTACTTTGATAAAACATTACTGGCAACACTTAGATCTAGTATTGTCTAATAAAGAGAACTAAATTTTGATAAGGCACTTGTACTCACTAAAAATCAAAACATTAGGTTATAAACATTACAACAGACAACAATTTAAAATATATCATTAATTTGGCATTCAATGTTACAATTACAAGTGTTGAAATATTTTACCATGGCAACACCAAGATCACACAGTGCAACATTTATAAAATTACAATGATATGCTATTAAAATTCATATTGTTTTCATAAATTATATTGAACGTATTTAAAAAATATATTCATTGTGATGCCACAATTTAAATACAACAAAATTATGTAATAAACTTTTTTATAATAAAACATTCTAAGAAATGGAATGTATAATTTAAAATATATAAACAAACGAACTTCTTTGGTAGAAACGACGATACATAGCTTATGTATCGATTTCAAACATAGTATTGAGACAGACAACGCTCGCAAATAATACTCATATTTAATTCGACTCCACATATACGTCACACTCGTAGTTAGGACTTTGACGGGACGACGGCGACAACGGATACTGTCCATACTCATCATTCAGTAATTTCGTTTGAGAAGCAAACGTATCAAAAGCGTCTGCGGAATACGACATAGAACTGAGTATTTCGACAACCCCATTGAGTTTTATATTCTCACGGAGATGCCTATGACGTTCGCAGACACGGTTTTCAAGATGGTAGCAGGTCTTGGGTAGACCATTGCGGGGAGGCCTGCCTCTTCGCTTACCTGAGCGTCCACAGTCGGAACAACTGACTAGTTCCTCGGGAGTGCCTGTCTTTTTGTTCTCTCGGTCGTCGCCGAGGCAAAAGTCGCAGTATGGTGATGGTGAGGCCTATAGTAAAAAGAAAATATCTGTTATCAACTTTGCTTTGCTTTTTGTAGTGGTATCTATGAAAACGATTTCCTTCCGCAACTTATGATATACGTACATATATACATATAGTCACTCCTTTATCCCGGAAGGGGTAGGCAGAGGCATAGTATACGCTTACATTTTACCTTATAGTTTTATGTCCCACGTAATAGTAGGAGCCTATTGCCGTGTTGAAATGGACAGGCGCAGGTCGCCGCGAACAGCAGTTGAAAATTTTCAAGCCACCCATAAGGCCTTCAACTTGGCTTAAGAGGGTTTATCACCCAGCGCGGACAAAATTGAAAAAGTATCAAGTGGCGTTAAGCACACTCAAAGTATTCGAATATAACGATAATACCTGACTGGGAACGCGGGAAATAAAGTGATACCTCCTCTCTCTGGAAGGCCTCGGCCGGTACTAATTTCTCGCGGCCCGTGCATCGAGTTTGAGGACTCTTTTTATTACGTTATTATAGATATGTTTAAAGAGGTTTCTAGAATATTACTGATGTATTCAATTGGTGATATCATGATCAGTCTGTAAATGTAAAAAGATCACCATTTTGTAAACTAGAAGTGTACCAAAAATCGTGATGAAGTTCATCAAAGTACGACGTTTTTTGGAAACTTTATTTGTCATGTTTTGGTGATAAGAAATATATTTCGGTATAATTTACGGCGGCTTTAAAGAAGACAATACGAAGATACTTATAGCAGCTTTAATTTCTGTGTACGTCAATTAATTTTATACCACCCGATTGGCAAAGATGCCTTGTTTCGTAGAATTTCTTCAAACGAGGTGTGTAAACACTGTTTTTAATAAAAACCTAGTTATGCCACGTTTATTTTGATTAGAACAATTTTTAGACAAGGAAATATATTACTCTTACACATTAATCATACTTACTAAACATTGGTAGTTTCTTTAGAAACAAACGTTTCAAACGCGTGAAATCATGTATTTGTGCGTTAACCCTCTTAACGATTGTCATTTTACTGACAACCGGTTTTCTTTTCGAGTTTTCCTTCTCTACGCAATAGTTCTTTTTGCGAATGTTTTCCCTTCGTCGCCTCTTACTACACCATCGGTATGTATTGGGGTGGCGACATTTTGTACTCTTACCCGTCGCAACACGAGGCATATGATATAGATATAGATATGTATAGGGCAAATTATGCTATGACTACTCCCCTTGTACTGGTCGCGTTTCTTTGTAGAACGGATGAACTGTAGCCCTTTTACTATTACATTTTTCATTTATAATTGTGGGTAGGCACGAATTTTAGTGGTAACTAGTTAAGAGGTCGTGTAGTACGAGTTAGACATTGTGGGTAGTTACCCACAATGTCTAACTCGTACTACACGACCACATTATGATCATGTGGGATTACTTTTCTATAAGTAAGTATCAGCTAACATACCTTGTTATCACGCTCCTTATGATCCATAGGAGCGCCACTGGCCGAAGGTACGACAGGTGGCGCGGCAGTCGTAGTAGCAGCTAGCGGTACGTGCGCGGAATCTGAACTAGACGTGTCAGCCGATGCAGGCCTTGGCGGGGGAGACGGACGCCTTGCCGCGGGGGTAGGGAGCCCTGCTGTGTGGAATGTTTGTCTTAAGGATTTTCTATTAATAATTCTTCGTAATATATTATAAGGCGTCCCAATATTAACTCTTCTCTTACGATTACAATGTTTGTGAATATATTTCGGGCGTTTGTATTTAGCCCGTTGCTGTATAGTTATGGCAACGTTGTGCTTCGATGCACAAAATAAGAACGTGCACAAGGAAACCTACATACCAAGTGCACTAGGACTACGCACACTATAGACATCGCTCACGGAGTTTATGGACATGAAGTCAAAGGTCTTTCATAGTAGTTTCCGATACTGATTTGTGCGCGAGTGTGCGTAGCAGAGGGTAGGTGTCAAAAAAAATTACATACATTAGATTGCTTTCTGTACCTTGTTATTTTGTGTTCGATGAGAGTTAGTGTTAAAAAACAGGTCTTGTGCGAGTGAGACTCGCGCACGAAGGTTTCTTATACCATAAAACGGTAAATAAATCCCATTTGTTGTATGGGAGTACCCATTAATTCTTTTTCCAATTATAATATTTGTTGTTATAGCGGCAACAGAAATTGATCATCTGTCCCGTTTTTCCATTAAGGGTACGGAATCCTCAAAATTGTTAGGTAATCGACAACTTGCTTTGTATTATCTCTTGCCGTCTACGTGTTTAAAATAGCTATTTCAACAATGGCGGAAACTTCATACAAATGATTCGTTTTCAATTCTGTCATCGTACAAAGCTTGAACACAAATTAGAGATAGTACAGATGGAAACCTACAAACTAAATTCGCTGAGGCTACGCGCACATAGACAACTCATTCACAGACACTACGCACACATAGACAACTCATTCACAGACACTACGCACACATAGACAACTCATTCACAGACACGAGGTCAGGCGCTCTTCAACCGACTTTTTGATACTCATTTGTGCGCGAGTGTGTGTAGCAGAGGGTAGGTGTGAAAAAATAAGTACTTACACGAGTTTTCCATCTGTACTATCTCTAATGTGTGGCTTGAATGTGTGCGTGTGACCAATAAGGCTAAGCAAATGTTCCCTCACGACACCCGCCAACTATAATGACAGCTGTGGCGGGACTGGCGGGGTTGGGGAAGCTTGCTCAGTGGGGGGCAGGGAGTTGCCTATCTGTATGTAATCTATATATATAAAAATCAATGCCACTTTTCGTTGTAATTTTATAACTCAAGAACGGGCTCACCTATCTAAACGAAATGTTTAGGCTTTGTTCGGATTATTTAGTAGATGCTCTTCATTTATCACGCAAACAAACGAAGTTGCGCGGAACAGCTAGTACTATTATATAATATTTGCCAATGGTATACGAGACGCGTGCCACCACACGCGTATGTATTGTTTGTTTTGTTTACGAAAGCATTAACGAAAATTTGACGATTGTCTGACACGCATTTTAGTTCACGTAACCACGTAAAGAGAATTAATTTTAGGACGCCTTATGTAATATTTCATGCATAATCGATGCAGTTGGGACTTTGGGTGCACCTAAGATAGTTGTATAATAAATATTAAAAATACTACACTACTGTTAGCACTATTTATACTATTAGTACGCTATACTACATTTTTTTCAAGTAGGTACTAACTAAAAAGCCTGTTGTAATATTTGTTAGTCATTTACCTTATTTCCAAAAATGCAATCTGATTTTTCTTTATTCAGAATTGCCATAAAGTTGACTTGTGTTAAATTACCATACATACATACATTTTACGAGCACTATTCAAAATTGTTGCAGTAATAAATACTTAGAAATATCCTGACGAACGCAAAATGTGCACTTGAAATTTAAAATCATCAATTACATGATTGATCACATGTAAAGAATTTCATGTTGAATTATGATTAAATGACTAAAATTGGTAAAGTGCAAACCATTTTCAATGTATGAAAACGTTCAATAAAATGTGTACTTATTGCGAAATGCTCAATTATAAGTGTATCAATTGCCAAGTGTATAGTCTACTGTTTAGTCTACACCGGAAACATGCAAATCTACGTATGATGCAATCTCAAAATATTGTTATTATTTTCATTCTTGTTGGTTAAACGAGTATGCATATTTCTAACTACAGTTGCTGTACAATCGACTAATAAATCTAAGGTTAGTCTTCAACTAGTGGTCTAATTCATGCCCACTCACCCGTCCCAACAACAGGATTATTCAGAAAGGTGACATAACTGTCTTGATATTCCGTGGCTGGTTGGCTCGGTGTGGGCTGGAGGGTGGGAGGCGTGTGCGCGCCCGGTCGGGAGTCCCTCGAGTCGCCGTCACTGGCCCCGGCTGGCGGGGCAGTAGTCCCTCCCGGTGTGGCTGTAGGCTCCTTGTGTGTATGTGTGAAGTGGTACGTCAGACCCGGCCGAGTCTTGTATTTTGCGCCGCATACTGTTTACAAAATAATTGTTCTATGAATATGTTACGTTTATAAAAGGATTAATTCATTTTTATAGTGTAGAATTAATGCGGGATTTAACAGACTTAGCAATAAATTACACATAGTACAATACAAGTACTTACCGTCAGTGATGCCTCCGTCTGCACTATCACAGTAATAACTTCATTCTAATAATGTTATTATGTTATAACGAGTTTAAGCGTCAACAGAACAGAACAGAGGAGGCACCACGACGGCAACGGCGAACAGAAACGAAGCCTTCCATTAATTATCCGTCATCAATCATTACTGTATAGTTGAAGGTACATTTATAAGAACATTCTTTGGATAAGAGAAGTTTGGTGCATTCTTATACACACGATACTTTTGGCTCTCCATTTCAAGGTATAATAAAATTATTAGAGAGGCTTTCGACATCAGATGTGAATTGAAATTTCAGATTTTTGTGTCACAAAAAGAATGCACAAAACAAATTTGGTTTGAAAGTGAACTAATTAGTGGTATGCCGGCCCGTCGTGATTCATTCTATGTTCAGTTCTAAGGACGCTTCGCGGGGCACGTATGATTGATGACTTCAAATCTATGGACCGCCCAGCGCAACCGTTTCAATACGGACGTTTATTTTTTTATTCGCTGTAGATTTTGCTGTGAAACAGAAACATAAAATTGATAAGAAACAATTTAAAAGCTTTTCCAAGTTGAATAAATATTAGTGTTTAAATAAATTTCAGTACAAAATCTACAGCACATCATTAAAATAAGTTAAAAAACAAGTACATTGGATATTTTTATTTGTTATTCAACATAAATATTTCTTGTATAAATTCATAACAATCTTTGGGTGATAAAATACACTGACGAGCAGAAAACTGGTATTTCATATTAGCATTAAAGTAAAATAATTTACTTTACGATCAATTTTCCGCATAGCAGTGTAATTTGGATCTTAGAGTAACATCAATCGCCTAATTCTTCACTGCCTTTGTTAGATACAAGAAATAATAGAAATATGGACAACAATACCACCATTTTGTATACAATTGTGCAGTACATTGATTCGGCTAATGGTAATACATACAAATATATCGAGAGTAACTTGAAACTTAACCTATAATAGTAACATTGACCGGATAATGTGACACAACGTGCATTCTACAAGCACTCGCCAAACTATATTTATTTGTTGAAAATATTCCACTGTAAAATTCAGTTTTGTAAAAATGCGTATAATTAAATTATTTTATTTCATTTGTATTTATAATTTTATAAAATGTAGTTGGTATTTGTGTCCTATTTCTAACTAATTAATTAATAATAAAATATTTATGTTAACCGAACGCAAAAGAGCTGTACAATGACTAAAATTTTACTATAATACTGAAATTTTGATATAAAATTCCCCTCGGAAGAGCTGATTCACCTTGAGTGTGATGAAATGCATTTAGTTACTACGCATTCTTGCCTTAATACACGCACATAGCTTGCAATAAACCTCAAGTGATCATGACAAATACGAGAGTACCACTAGCCTAAAATATAATATTCCTTGATAAATTATCTAAAATTATTCAATAACTTTAGTTTCATTTGCCATCATCTCATCATCGTGCAATCTAAATTTAGAAATAGCAATTTATGAATAGCCACTAAGAGCAAGATGAATTTGCTAAATAAGGTTGAAGCGTCAAGCCCAACAATAATATTTATTTTGCAAAACTTTAGTCATTGATCATAGAGAAAACGATAAATTTTAACTAATATTTATTACAAGAAATGAAAATAAATAAATTATCACAGACACATGAGTCGACACGTCCAAACCAATCAGTGCATTAATTTAAAATTATTATGATTTTTTGTGATTTCAAAATTGTGATTATTTCATAAGACCAGATTTAAAAAGAATATAGTTACGTCCGCTATGATTGATCTATTTACAATTTTTTTAAAAGCCATAAAATCCGTATCTTTTCTAAAGTGTTCATTTTGCGAAATGATCATTTTGAGAAGTGATTAAAATGCGCAAATTGCGGAGCCTTTCTGGTTTAGTGAGCATTTTGCGAAATGCACATTCTGACGTACAAGTGGAAATAATAGAAATAGTTAAATCCACACAGTTACTGATCAATCATAGCTATTAGACGAATAAATTGGGATGATTCTCTTCGGAGTTTCGAAACTGGCACATTAAAAAAACGTTCTTTGTGAAATTACCGAAGAGTACGCTAGTGATCGCAAGCAAAGAGAATCTCCAATAAAATGTATATTAGACTACCCTAAATTATAAATAACACGCTAATCCTAAAATTATTCGACAATAACGTAAATACGTGGCAGTGTAATCGAATATAAATTCATTCGTATCTGTATAAATTTCAATTGTGAACCGACCAATGATGCTTGAAAAATAATATCTATTAGTTTTAAAAATATTGCAAAATGTTATTTGTAATGCGAAGGCTACACGCCCAATAAATATTGGAATCCATTAATTATTTCACACACTTCGTTAGAGGGTACTTTTGGTCACGGAAAACTGCCTATGGCCAAGACCGAACGTCTGGCAGAGGCCATGGGCAGTGGACATCGGTCAGCTGATGCGAATATGCTTGATGAAGTCTTGAAAGTGTCAATAATATATAGACGACCATCTTGTTAAAAATAGGAAACATTTAGTTGTCCAAACCAATGAGAGAATCATAAACTGAGGTAAATACTGATGGATCAATGATTTATTGAGCCTGTACTGCTCAGCCTTCGCTTAAAACAGTTTAAACGGAGTCATATCGACAGCAAAACGTAGTGATTTTTATAACAGTATGCTTAATGCCATCTTAAATAACTAAAGGCAACATTCGGCCTCAAAAACACCACGTAAAGGATGAAAATAGGATTAATATTACACGTTTTTAACTAACAAAATATACAGTTCTAGACATAAGTCTCGATTTGGCACTGCCCCTGAGAGTTTACATATAAAGTTTAAATATTTTATTTGCTTTGAAAGTCGGACAAAACTGACTCACAGACATTAAATATTGTATTGTGTAGAAGCCCCAGTAGTTTTAAAATAGACCGTAAGCATATTAAAACATGAATCAATATGCAATGCAATGGTTTTATGAAAGTATAAGTTAGTGCTATAATCCAATTTCTTTGATTGCAGTCCACGATTTGTGATTAAAAACTCGGTGTATTATATTGGAGCAATAAAACAATAAGGTACTACAAACATTGTTATGTGAAGTGAACATTCTGTGTTTCAAATACCACAAAAGTATATGTAGGAATTATTTGAACGGAATAAGTAAAAGAAACGCGTAACTTTTCGACAAAATCTTCAGCTGCACAACACCTCAGAGGCAGGGCATAGTGAATTTAGCCTTATGATATAACTCTAACTAAAAATGCATTAATTATATTTTCTCATATAAATAGTTAAATAAAAGGACTACGAATAACTTTCCAATTCCTAACAGCTGTGTTTTGTGGTTACTATTATTATCATCTACTTTGTGACATCACAATAATCATGAATGATTTATAAGTCCCGCAAGTTGGTATTGCGCTGGAACCTTGTCATAATGCCAGCAGTCAAGTGCGCGAGCGCGGGCTGGCCTCGAGAAGCTGCGTACAGTATTTTTTTTAGTACCTACTGACGGCTCGAAGGACATACGTCACCAAGATCGCGCCAAGCGCAATATCAACGCGCGGGGCTTATACTAGCTGCAAATGACAAGAGCATATGACCGTGTATTGTGGCGTAAATAATTGGTAGAGGCGAGGACTACCATAGGCTATTTTTTTTATACCACTAGAGTGGCAGACAAGCATACGGCCCCACCAGATGTACCGGTGGTCACCGCAGCCTATTGAGGTTTGCAGCACCAAAGGAGAT
Organism: Miltochrista miniata; assembly: GCA_933228765.1. Classification (NCBI taxonomy): domain Eukaryota; kingdom Metazoa; phylum Arthropoda; class Insecta; order Lepidoptera; family Erebidae; genus Miltochrista; species Miltochrista miniata. The sequence continues at coordinate 15,965,412 of OW121769.1, forward strand.
CGCGCTGCCGACTCTGTAAAAACCTTCTAAGTCCCCCCTTGAAGAACCCCATACTGTGGGCGTTTGGGAAAACCGAAGCAGGGAGATCATTCCACAACCTAAGTGTACACGGAAGAAAGATTTGATCGATTGATTGAAATTACAAGTGATCACATAATAGGTATTTTTCTTACCATATTATTCCTTGTAGGGGTTGCTATGGAGAACTACCGAGACCTTTGGTGTACCGGATGAGGTCATGGCAAACGAAAGAAAAACAAAAAGACCTAATATTCATCAGTGTGGTCTGCGCGAAACCTACGTCCAGCAGCGGACTGCTATAGGCAGATTTCATTGATTTATAGATATCCGTTTGTTTTCAATTTTCGGATCTACTATCCGCAAATCATCATAAGAGTAATTTAAACACGCAGCTCTTTAAAAACCAGAGAGATAAAGTCGAAATAGTGACCACAAAACACTATACCATCGCCTACTCAATTCACCTATAATATAGCAATTTCATTAGTTCCGACAGTATTCAGAGATTCTTATATACTAAATACTATTCACAATATACGTACATACATACATACACAACAATAAAAAGGCATGTTTGCGATTCGTTCACTTACAATGGCTTATTATTATGCGTCTTAAAAAAACAATTTGTGGTGGGGGGTATCAAAATCGTTTCTACTACCAACAGGACCATTGGCCAATGGTCCTGTTGGAAGTAGTCAAGGAAACTAGATTTTCGACGATTGAAATAATTAATATGATGAAATTTTATACTTAACCGAGTTATTTATAGCAAGAACACATATTTCATAATTTAAGTCGGAAGACAAGTTTACGCTAAAAGAGGTTTATGACTTATTTACGCGAATGGCAATACGTACGTAAAAATTAAGTTAGTTCGCCTACTTCATTCTATTCGCAGAGTAAAAGTAGTCATTTTTAGCTGCCAAAATTCAGGTTTCATGCAAAGGGCGAGAAAGATGCATAATAATAAGCTCTTCCTACTCACAATTTCCGTCTAGATACTATAATGCTACAGTTACAGTACTCATTGGCCCTGCACTATTTCATAAATTTATTTTTTTAATATAACTACTAAGTAGATGCTTACATCGATGATATTTTTGTATAATAAATCTAGTGTTTGTGTGTAGCGATGGACGTTAATATGTTTGAAAATCAGAAAAGACAGTACACCAGAACTATCTTTCTTTTAAAAACTGAGTATCACCTATTACGTGGGCCATAAAACTATGAAGGTGAAATGTGGGCGTATACTATGCCTCTGCCTACCCCGGATTAAGGCGTGACTATTATGTATCTTTGTTACATTTCAATACTACCTGTTAAACGATAAAATAGCTCGCGTCGATCGATAGTCCTTACTGAGCCTATAATGAAATATTAAAGGTAAACTCAAACTATACAGGTATTCTAGTATTAATCCATCACTACCTCACAAACACGCTCATAGAATAGTTCTACAAATGCCCAGGTCCTAATACACAATTGTTGAGCAAAATTCGCTTTATATTTATATATATTTGTAATACATACATAAAATATACACAACAAAGAGTCAACAGTTGATTATGCCTTTTGGGTTAATAGTGATTGTGTTATTGAGATCGAAAGGTGATAAAAGTGATTGGCTATTAACCTGATTATTTTAAAATCGTCAATTGGTAAACACATGTTTTTAATTAGATCTGCAGTTCCTTACAAACTGTGTTTACAATTTATTTATATAGGCAGAATAATAGGTAGAAATGATTGTCGAAAAAAAATTCTTATTTTGCGAATGCATTTATGATTGTTACTGTACATAACAACTGCTCTACTGCGCTTATTGCACTATTTATTTATAACAGGGATGTCCTACAGGAAGTTTCTATTTAGAAATTCAGATGTGGATATAATTATGTCATATTTTAAAATACATATTTGTCTATTCTCAATGTTAATGATTGGTGTTCATAGAAAGTTTTAAAATAGTTTAAAATCATGTCCATTTCGGAGTGGTGCTATCCTATATCCATTAGAAATGAAAGGGACAATATTGTGATGCGTATTATTTGACATAAGTTAGCGTTATAGCTAGATAGATGACGTTGATATCTAGCGACGTTCACTGCGTTTTGGTTTCGTAACAAAAGCAAGATTATCACGCGCTTTTATTGGTCAAATCAAAAAGCGGGTTTCCCTTCTTCTGATAAGACTTTCGTCCTACTTCACTAAATCACTGCCATAGAATTAGCAGGAACGAGAGAAGTATAACGTTCTAGTTCGTCAGATACATTACATCAGACGCCCACATTCCTATGGAATGCCCGAACTGGCAAGATACAGGGCTACACACCTTGGTACACTGAGGTTGCTCCAGGAAGTCGTCGGCAACATGAAGAGTCTGCTCGACATCCTGGGGGAATTGGGATGACAATAGTCATACCACAACCACCCATGCAAAATAGGCGCAATAAATGACGTCGAGTTGCGGATACCAGCCGCCCATGAAAACCTAGAACCTACATCAAATGACAATCAAAAACAACCATATAACTAGTAGTTAGTCGACTCGTATTGTTCCTGGGGTATCCTTCCGAGGGCTTGCCCGGGGCTCCCCACCGTAGGCTGTTAGGTAGGATACGCGTGGTTTTTAGTCGGTAGGAATCCGACATAGCATCCATGTAGGATTTTACTCACGTTAAAAAAATAGTCTGCTCATATTGTAGTGCAAAGGGCAAAGATGATGTTATATAGCCATTTTGATTCAGCCTCTGTTAAAATATTCTCCAGTCAACTGTTTTTCGACCAAACGTTCATTCGATCAGTAGTAAAAATATCAAATGTTTGTTCGATAAAAACTCTTTAGGTCAATTGTTCATTCGATCAGTGGTAGAATAGCATAATGTTGTTTCGGTCACACGTCAAATGATCAAATGAATTTCGGTCAACAGTGGTAAACCTGTGGGAAGCGGGTAGTAGAGTTTACGATCACTGACTACGGAAAAAACAGACGTCCCACATGATTGAAAGTGTTTACACTAGAGGAGTTACACTATAGCTGCCTAGTGCCCACTATATGGAGATAGATCTACCATGCCTGCTACTTTACCGCAACTCCCTTATCGGTGCCCCTAGTGCCCCTTGACAACGAGACAGAGAGATATTATATTGAATGCCGTAGTTTCTTCATACAACAAACGGTGGCAAGGCATTAGATGGAAAGAGATGCTATGAGGTGATACACTGGTCCCAAGCTTTCCTAAACCGTTAGACGTTTCGTATTTTAAGTTTATAGAAACAGAAATCTTGACTGTCATATTAGAATCTAAACTTTAGTTTTTATATTAATGTAAGCCACTGCAATTCCACACTATAAAATGGCATTGACCTTGAGAATTAGATCTTGGAAATATGTATTCAGTTAAATTCATAAAGAAAATGGCATAGTGGATTTTACTTTTTGCCTCAATATAAAATTAACCTATATAAAATATGCGTAAACTTAAGGCTTATATCTTGTATTAAATGACATATTAAGGCAAGGCTCGAACTACTCAATTAGATACCTGACTCTGGTCTTGAAGAACTTATAATAACTTATGAAAGAAGTTTACTATTTTTCGTACAATTTCCTACAACCGAATTCAATGCTTAACTTAACCTGTCCACTAGGCGATCATTTTTTTGCTATTTTATGTTAATGCGAGTCACTGCTACACAAAACAAAACTTAATTAAATTTTATCAGAATACAGATAAATTCTTAAAATAAATTGCGTTTTATGCATATTTTAATGTAAAGCCATGGAAACTGTCTTCAAGAATTCATCAGTATTTCTCAAAATAAAACACAATTTTTACAGTGGTTGACGTTAACATAAATAAGTAGAATTGATGACTACTTTTCATAGGCACTATTTTTCATTAACAGTACCTTCCTTTTTATCATATATAATAACAATTTTAACAAATTTTGAGTGTACATTTGAAGTCATAAGTGCATGGCCAACAATAAATGTCATATTGCAGCTAAACCGAATTACATCCAGACGAATACAGAACTCATTCTTATCTGAAGTCGGTTAAGTGGAGTATGTGTCAGGAGTGTGTGAGGACCTGAGCTAAGGCGTGACGTCACTAGTGGCGCCTACGGGATGACTTACGTTCACATCCGAACGGCTTCTCGCTGTCTCCGGGCACCTCGTAGGGGAGGGTGCCTTGTGCCCGCTTGCCTCTGCCGCGACCCTGGAAGTTTTATGATTATTGTTAAATGACATACGATAAAAAAAATACCCAGATTTATAACGGATTCACTTGTAAAACGTCAGGAATATAAACCAAAAATGTACCACCAGTTCACAACGCGGCCCGGCTGAGAAAAACTGGCAAGAAACTCGGCGTTTATTGCTATATTTACAATATTATAGAATCTACAATCTAAGTATTTGTAACAGCTTTTGTATCACTTAGATCTTCAAGCACTAACTCAACAGTAATTTCAGTACAAGCAAGAAAATCTGAATCATGTATTTAGATTTTTGTGCCTGAATTATTGAAGTTACTGTACTAAACTACGATTTTAAATTAAGGGATCAAATGTCCTTGATTTTACAGAGGCAAAGGCATGCTAAAAGGGTTTTTTCCTGTTCCATTTCTACTTTTATATATAGGATTTGAGCCTGTGAGCTGCTGAGCGTGAGCCATACAGTAGAGGTTGTGGGACGTCGTAAAAAAAATGGTTGAGTCCCAAAACCAAGGGTCACAGAACAAATAATTTTGAGAAGCCCTGCCCTAGCCTAGGCGCAGTTTATAACGACCCACTGAAAGATAAAAGCTTGTTAATCACGATAGTAACAATACTCACAGCTCTGCCTCTCTTCGGTGTGGAATCGTCCGGTTGCTTCCTCACCCGTCCGCCTCTAGAGCCTGGTCCAGTAGGAGTTGCTCCGCCGCGTCTCTTGCGTCTGTTCGCGTATGTGTCATCATAGTAGTCCTCGTCAGATTCTGGGTCCGGTTCCTCACCTGTCTCCATTTCTTCCATTGCTATTTCATCATAGAAACCATTCAACCATTCCTATAAGAAAGGAATTTCATTAGAAACTGTCCAGTGCCAACATGCCTACTACCATCTCTAATCCCTAGAAGAGCTGATACTAAAACCGGTTGCCTTGAAAGCGAAGGGAGACGCTGATTAATAGTGACTAATTAGCGTCAGAAATGTTAACTGCAAAGCAAACTGAAATTTTCAAAGGTTGCCTGGTAGAAATCGCACTTAGCGATAAGGCCGCTCATACATTACAATACCTTGTACTCCTAAATGATGTAAATATTTTTCGGTGTACAATAATAGTAGTTTTCGATACAAGTGTGGGATTTCTGTTATTACAACGAGTTACGACAGGTGTTGACCCGAGCCGAAGGCGAGGGTAGACAGTCGGAACGAGTTTACATAACAGTCCCACACGTTGTATTGAAGAACTATTTTTAATACAGTTGCGAAAAAATTAAGCAATTTTATAAAATAATAAAAACACAATATACCTGAATATCCAAAATGGCGCCAACCGTATAAGAATATATACCTTTCTAAGCAGAGACTATGGCAGTGCACTTCATACAGCCAACTTCTTTTATATTTATAAATTTAATTTGGCCGATACTAATATTAATTTATGCATGAATTTCAGTTAAAATTACTTTTAATCTGATATTGAAACAAGTTAGTATCTTTTTTTAGAAATATTTGCATGAATCACAGAATTATTTTGACAATTGGGAAAGAAAACGCACGAGTGCGGGAATGGTAAAGAAAAAGCACGGGTGCGTAATTGCCCACATCCCGAACGCTAAACGTCCCTGTAATACGCCACTTTTTGAGCAACTGCATTAAAATAGTAGTTTTCGATACAAGTGTGGGATTTCTGTTATTACAACGAGTTTCGACAGGTGTTAACCCGAGCCGAAGGCGAGGGTAGAGAGTCCAAAATGGCGCCAAGCGTAAAAGAATATACAGGGTGGAATTTTGTAATGCCACCTGAAGGGGAAGTACTCTTAATACTGTAGATAGAAAATTTTTCTCAAAGAAAACATTCCTTTATTTTTGAAAAGAAAGAAAACTGCATTTAATGTGTTCTAAAAATTCGCTTGCCGCACCCGGTAATCGAACTGACTAAAATCTGTAAAAGTTGCACCCTGTACTTTTATTGCATCGATCGTTAGGGTCAATTATAAGGATGACATTTCTCTAACAAACTTCATAAATTACATGTTGCAATTACAAAACACAATGGAAAGGAAAACAATGAAATCTCAAATTATTTTAATTATTTACGAAAAAAATGGTAAACTAACTAGGTAATTAATTGCTCGAAATGGGCTCTATTTTCTTGGATACACAAATTTATTCTTCTAACGAATTCATTTCTGGTAACCTTTAATAACGCGTTGTGGTGAATGTTACAAATCGTATTCTGAACTTTAACTCTCAACTCGTTTACATACTCATAAGATTTAATGTAAGTAAATTAGATTTTTTATATCCCCACAGAAAAAAATCTAAAGGGGTGTGATCTGTTAGTTTACCATTTTTTGTAAATAATGAAAATAATTTAAGATTTTATTATTTTCCTTTCATTTAATTTATGAAGTTTGTTAGAGAGATTTCATCCTTATAATTGACCCTAACGATCGATGCAATAAAAGTACAGGGTGCAACTTTTACAGATTTTAGTCGGTTCGATTACCGGGTGCGGCAAGTGAATTTTTAAAAATCAATGAATGCAGTTTTATTTCTTTTCAAAAATTAAGGAATGTTTTCTTTGAGTAAAATTTTCTATCTACAGTATTAAGAGTACTTCCCCTTCAGGTGGCATTACAAAATTCCACCCTGTATACCTACCTAAGCAGAGACTATGGCAGTGCACTTCATACAGCCAACTTTTTTTACATTTATAAATTTAATTTGGCCGATACTTATATTAATTTATGTTTAAATTTTATTTTAAATTACTTTTAATCTGATATTTAAACTAGTTAGTATCTTTTTTTGAAATATTTGCATGAATTGCCGACATTATTTTGACAGTTGGGAGAGAAAACGCACGAGTGCGGGAATGGTAAAGAAAAAGCACGAGTGTGTAATAGCCCTCATCCCGAACGCTATACGTCCCTGTAATATGCAACTTTTTGAGCAACTGTATTAAAAAGTATATTTCTATTCTATTAAATTCTGAACTGCCTTTTACAATTTGGAACATTCTTAGTTGGACAATATCCTTAGAAGTAGCAATTTAATAGCAAATTATTAAATACATTTTTTTCAGTAAAGGAGATCAGTCATAAGCAATAAATCAAATCAGCCTAGGACAGGTCACTGCCCGAAATTCGGTACTACGCCTTCCGCATCGAGTCCCAACATTTGCCAGGTTGCTGGTGCAACAGGCAGAGTGTCGTTCTACCCCACACCTACCCAGTTGAGGTTTCCGCTCCAGAACTCGTTAGCTCCATCTGTCGTCTTTCATTTAAAGCTATAATATGCTACAGTAGTCTTCATTGATTGGTACAACTTACCTTTGGATCATCTTTAGCAGCAGTCTGCGAGCCATCTCTGCTGTCATCAGCGTTCATCGAGTCGCCTGGTATGCCAGAACTATTTTCGCCGTCGCCTGCGTTATCGGCTAAATCTGACGCACCAGTCCAACCCCAACGGGTAGAGGACATTGTGAGATATTGGCGCCGGGCTTTCCGCCATCTGTAAAAATTATTTAATTTTGATATCCCTACATATTGTAACTTTTTCATTATATTTTTACCAACTTTGGTTCCCTGGTCCTCAGTGTTACCTCCTGTATGCTATGGACCCGACCCCAATTGGTGGATCCATGGAATGCGGAGAATAGGTCTCAATAAATGGATCTATGCTAACCTTTCAGTGAAAAGTTCGTTGCTAACTGTACAATATGGTATGTAATGGAAAAATAGGTTCCAAGATTTAGACATCAACCTAGACCTAGAGGAAGAACAGCATTCATCATGTCACATCATGCAACACACACAATGAAGGGCTATTTTTAGTATTAAAATAGTACAAACCTTTGTGCTGGATATGTGTAAACTTGTCCCTCTCTCTGGCCGGGCATGCGCTGTCTTCTGGTCATGAATAAATTGCAATGCCTCTGTGCAACACCTGAATAAAATGTTTTACTTACAAAATTGTTTTACAGGAAAACATAACTAAACATCTTAGCTTAGAGCAAGGACCTAGACATTTGAGGTCTATTTTTGCTCTATTGAGTTAACCCAGTTTACAATACTTCATGAATATTCTATTACAGCCACGTAACTGGAGAAAAATCTACTATCTTTGGGGGAGCAGAGCAGGAAGGTGGGGAGGGGTCTAGGAGACAAGACCTCATCTTTCTATCCTTTTGGTTTAAAACCTAACCTAACCAACTGATCTGGATGTTGATAAACGGTGTTTTCATCACACTTTACTTCAGGCACTTTGGCTCAGCTTGTGCATCCCCCCTTGTGGTCCCCTATACTCTCTTGTCCAAAAAAAAATAATGAAGGGGATTCATCTTACTACATAGATCTAATCTTTAAAATTTTACAAGTCCAATCCCCACAAAAAATTCAGTATATCCCAGCTTCATTTGAAAATGAAGTGAATTTTTTCAAAGTGTGGGATCCTTTTTCTTGGTCTAACAAACTTTTTTCTACTCAATGAAGGATGGTTAATACTAAATTCTGCAGTTTGTAGATCCCCATGCATCTAATTGGATTTATATAAAACCAGACTCATCTTTTGTAACACAACCACCTCCTTGAATTGCCCTTTACAAACTGGTACGTCTATACTTATAATAAAACTGTTGAGGGTTGAGTGTCTGTACATGGAAGATATTTTGAAAATTTTAATGGTAGGGCGTTCTCTAAAGGATACTGAAGCCGAAAATGTAATTTAAAATTTTCATGTCTGTCTGTCTGTATCCCGAATAAGTATCACGCCGAAACTACTGAATCGATTTGAATGAAACTTGGCACAATCAGAGCTTATATTCGAGGAAGGTTCTAGGATACTTTTGATCTCGATATTTTGCGTTTGGGAGTTGCCTTTGGGAGAGGGGATGAAAGACAAAACAGCTTTTCAGTTGTAACTTCTCAACGCGTGGTCCGATTTCAAATATTGTTTTAGTGTTGGAAAGGGAGTACTTAAAGAATCATTTCACACAAGTTTCGATATTGAAGGTTTTGTAGTTCAGGAATTAGAGACATCTCAACTTTCGCAAAACCTAGATTTCAATGGTTCCTTTGAATGTTAGGGTTATTCTAAACGGGCGTGTTGGCTTAATCATAAAAGAGCTTAATGATTAAGGCTATTGTAAAATAATTCAGTCCGCGGGTGTTTTAGAATAGACTTAATCTTTAAGCTCTTTTATGATTAAGCAAACAGGGCCGTTTCACACGCTGCTTGATGAGTCTAATGAAGAAGTGCCTCTCCTTTCGCGAACCTTATGTGACGTAAACGAAGTTGCGAGGGTCAGCTAGTTCATCTAATAAATCTATTGAGGAAGTACTGTGCTAAGTTTACAGTAAAATTGAAATCAAGAGCTATATGTTTAATGTTACACTCATACTCGCATACATATACTGGGTGTTTCTTTTAGGGTGTCAAGCCGCCACTAGCTGGTAGCAAGGTTCCATACCTATCGATTTAACCCCCATGTATGTTCTACGATTTTTTGTAGTTTTCGATATAATTTTTTTTCGTTATTTTTTATAATTACGTGTCCACGTGGCTTTCTTCTTTTTGGTTCGACTTTTATTGGATATTTTTTTATTATTATAATGCCTATTGATTGCAGTATTATGGACAAAATAATCTCCTTCCTAACTTTGATACAAGATGTAAAAATTTTAATCGATAATAAAAACAATGCAGAACATTATATCTCGAAAACTACAAAAAATCGTAGAACATACATGGGGGTTAAATCGATAGGTATGGAACCCTGCTACCAGCTAGTGGCGGCTTGACACCCTAAAAGAAACACCGTGTATAGAACTCGGGACTTCACACGAAATACTTTTATTACTTACATACACCAACGTTTCGGGCTACATGTATACTTTGTAAACCTAACCACTTCAGGGTTTTCCTAAAGGATATTGGAATGTCTGATAAAAATATGGTAGGTAACTGTTGTGGAACAGTACAAGTGCCAGGTATTCAATACTTTTAGCAAGTTTCACAAATAGCTATCAATTAATAGTATAATTGGCTTAACTTTAGATTGTCCTCCCACGAGTTTGGGGTTCATATTTTTTTAACACAAAGCTAATATTATTAGAAGCCGCCACACGAAGTTTTAACTTGCGGAGATTAATGGTTAACGAGAAAAAAAATAATGAAAATCATAAAAATTCACCAAAAATTGTCACTTTTGACCACAGAATACCTACACTCTCAATGCTTTTGACATTCGGCTCGTCATTAAACGTTTCGTTTTACATATGGTTTACGCACTAAAATGTTTAACTTCATTTAATAATGAAATAAATAGGTATTATAATACATATATTTCGTTGACATAAATTAATGCTATTACTTAAATGTATTCTGACAATAATTTACCGACTATTGTCGCTAGGTATGTAAAATTAAACGTAAAACGCCGTCGACGCGCTGTCACTGTCACTGTCTGACAGTTATTTTTTTTTTTGTAATACTTATTTTATGGCCTTTAACTTCAGCCTTTTAGCCAAACTATTGTTGATTATCAAACTACTGTTGGTTAGGTTAGGTTGGAACTGTGACCATTGACGCGCGACGGCGAGCGAGCGAAGCGAGCGTGCCGCGGCAGCGGCCGCCGAGCGCCAGAGGTGTCCTTTATAATATTATTATAACAATTTCAGACCAAGAAAATGCGAAAGTTAGGTTATAATATTAAAAAAATCGTAACTCAAAAAGGGGGGGCGTCCGCAACTTTTCCTTCAAGGGGGGGGTTCTACACCCCCTCCCCCCTCCCCCCCACCACCTCCCAGCCCTTAAATCGTGGGAGGACAATCCGAAGTCCTACCGAAATTGTAAATAATCAACACCTTTTGGAAATGTTACACTGCATGCAGTAGTAAGTGCTCGGTAATCGATATTTCTGTTTATTGCAACTAATTGGGTTAAATTTGCTCCAAAAACTTGACCAAAAGATTTTGTTTACGAAATCAATATTTCAATAATATGTAAGTATAACAAATTGGGCGTTGCGTTGAATGTAAATAAATCGATTTATTAGCTCACCGGTCTGGGTGTCGATGAACGGCATACGCATCCTTCTTTGGGCACATAGTCTCGAGTTGAATGTTGAGGAATTCTCAATAATTTCTTTGTAGCTTGGATCATTGAGAAAACTGAAACATAGCATGGCAAGATGAAGTCTCACTACTTATTCAGAATTTGTGATAAAGCATCTAATTATTCCATAGATATCTTAATTTATTTACAAATTTGCGTCGATAAAACAAGAAACTCTCTTTACCTTTCTATTTTTTGTAAATTTGATGGATTTACCACTTGAATTTCGGTCGCCGCCATTTTAGGAGCAGACGCCAACTGATAAAAAAAACGCAAACATCAAACGCGATGGTGAGTGGTGACGTCAACACGCTCGACTGACACTGACAGTTCGATTTCCGGTAAAAAAATTGTCAGTATGTGATTTCATAAAGCTACCAAACCGTAGGGCGTAGATTTTGAAATTATTTTTTATATCTTTATCATCATTTATTAGGATGTTCTTTATAAAGCATTATTTATTTTAGCTATACATTAAACTCTACAGACACTAGTCAATTAATTTTCTCTTCCTAAGATAAGCTTTGAAAAGAAATGGTAGTAATTTGATTGCTTATGGTAACACCGATTAACGTCAAGCTTGTGACTGGTCATCGATGGACGAATCGTGTGTCTCGCGCATTTTCAGTAATTGTTGATTGGAGATCACCAAATATTACACAGATTATTGGTTACTGCTGTGTCTTTGAAGCGGCTAATAATTTTTTAACAGTGATTTAGATTAATTTTTAATATTTGTAAATAAAGAGTTTGTTTAAAACTGTTGGTCTAGGTGTCGTCGATTTCTTTCACAAGATGTCCGTGTGTTACTTTGTGCATGCGTAAGTTCCTCTTTTGATAATATTTAGTGATAGGTACCTACTGATAATCTTTCCTTCGACGTTTAATGAGATAAATTGAGCTTTGAAATTTACAGAAATTAGATGTATTTCCTTTAAGTACACGTGGAATAGAAGGCGACACTTAAATACAGCTTTTCCACCAAAAGTATTTTATTTATATATTTAACATAAAATAAAAATATCTTCCTTTTATAATATATTTTTTTCAATTAAAATCAGGTATAAATGCAAGTATGGAAGAATTTCTCCTCTTCATTACTTCTTAGATTCATAAACATTACATACAGGGACCAACGTTACCTCGCCCTCCTTACATGGTGGTGCACCTGCCGACTAACAGACAGAGATATGGTAAAGATTCACATCCCTAGATCAATCTATACTAATATTATAAAGAGGAAAGATTTGTTTTTTTGTTAGTTTGTTTGTTTGTTTGTAACGAATAGGCTCTGGAACTACTGGACTGATTTGAAAAATTCTTTCACTGTTGGGAAGCTACACTTCTTGCGGTGAACATAGGCTATATTTTATTCCCGTATTCCATCGGGAACGGAAACTACGCGGGTGAAACCGCGCGACGTCCGCTAGTTTTAAATGCAATGAGGAATAAACATGGACCAAGTATGCAACCCTGAGGAACACTCAGCATAATCATAGATTATTCAGAATGTGGACCTTTGAAATCAACAGACTGTATTTGATGACAGAAACTCAAGAGCCTCATTTATGCAGAGTGTATCAACTGCAGTATCAGCAGGTCTCCTATGCAACGTTATGAGAGGCTTTCTTACTTAGGTTGTTATTTGACGTTCCACAGAAGGTGGGTCCCAAATTTAAGTTTGAGACCTACGATAGACTACACTAGCCCATATGCTCTTGAATCGAAACCAGAAATATTGTTTATATTTGTAAAAACTTGGTTTCAAATGTGACCAAAGGGAAATATCTCCGAGACCGAATTGCAGAATGACCAACCCCTTCTCATTTACCATCTTTGTTTCACAGAGACCAGGCTGGCCCCTCATCAGTAGCAGAATCCTGTGAAGTGGAAGCTGATGCGGCTGGTGAAGAGAACTCTGCAGCGGAGACCTCTCACCAGACTCTTCAGCAGTTCTGGAGCAAGGTTACCGATGATATCAAGAAAGTGACTGCAGTGAGTAGAATATTGTATCATATTTAATAGAATGAGATTGAGATCTTATGCCTACCTTGCTTGCCTGCAAATTGTTTCATCTGCTAACAGTTAGACCAATGATGGATGAATAGACTAATTGAAAATCCAACTACCCTATAGTCTCACTATAGGGTAGTTGGTTTTTTAAGCAGTCTATTTTGCGAGCATTTCTGTGCTTTGGAAGGTATGTTAAGCCATTGGTCCCGGTTGCCATTAAAGCCTAGTTGAAGGCTACAAAGGTGGCTTGCACATGTCCATATTACCACGACTCACCACCTATTACATGGTAAAATTCTAAAAAGGTGAACTGTGGGCATAGGTATAATATATCTCTGCATAGGTACCCCTTGGGAATAAAGGGGTGACCAATTTTTAGTTAATGGTTAAATTATGAGTACTGCCGACTGTAGCAGTCCATGAAAGCCTGCATAGGGTTGACTGTTTTCTTCCTTACTCGTCAATCATATTGGCGGCACGTCACGCCATGAGAGGGCACGCGGACGATAACTATACCACGACCCGACGCGACGTCCTTAAGTATGTGGTGTCCTTGCTCACAGCTAGCTTTTATCACACGCGGTCGCGCTGTCTTACTTCGATATTACGAACATATGCGACTCAATTAACTAAACCTATAAATTAATAAGACCGTTTTATAAATTAACTAAACCTATAAACTAATAAGACCGTTTTATAACTAACAAGTGGTTGGAAAAAACTTGTCAACGATCCCTGCATCGTTTTGGTCCTTCGAGCCGGATGTGAAATCCTTTTATGAAATTTTGAGCGTCAATGTTCCGATTTTTTTTCAGGAAGATTTGAAATCTCAAGCTCTACCGTTAGCTCGTATCAAGAAAATTATGAAATTGGACGAGGAAGTGAAAATGATATCGGCAGAAGCGCCTGTCCTCTTTGCGAAGGCCGCTGAGATCTTTATACACGAGTTGACGCTGAGAGCCTGGTCCCATACGGAGGATAATAAGAGAAGGACTTTGCAGGTATGAGTTTTATCTATAGTCGATTCCTGAAACAGACAATTTTGTGACCCATAAATACATTAGCACTGACAAAGTGATCACTCCTTTGTGAGTGAGAGTGACTAATATTCTAAATCACAAATAAAAGATTTTGAATTGATTTGATTTGACGAGCTTATTACGAAGAGAAGGAAAACTCGAAACTCTATTCTGACTAGTGTAAATATGGTCAAACTGAAATTGGGAAATAGTAGTTTTCGATACAAGTGTGGGATTTCTGTTATTACAACGAGTTACGACAGGTGTTGACCCGAGCCGAAGGCGAGGGTAGACAGTCGGAACGAGTTTAAATAAAAGTCCCACACGTTGTATTGAACAACTATTTTTAATACAGTTGCGAAAAAAATAAGCAATTTAGTAAAATATTAAAAAACAATAAAACCTGAATATCCAAAATGGCGCCAACCGTAGAAGAATATATACCTTCCTAAGCAGAGACTATGGCAGTGCACAACATACAGCCAACTTTTTTTATATTTATAAATTTAATTTGGCCGATACTTATATTAATTTATGCTTTAATTTTAATAAAATTACTTTTAATTTGATATTGAAACAAGTTAGTATCTTTTTTTAGAAATATTTGCATGAATCACAGACATTATTTTGACAATTGGGAAAGAAAACGCACGAGTGCGGGAATAGTAAATAAAAAGCACGAGTGTGTAATAGCCCACATCCCGAACGCTATACGTCCCTGTAATACGTCACTTTTTGAGCAACTGTATTAAAAACCTACATTCAGTAGTGGACTGTGATAAGTTGATATGATTGATAAATGCACACGATATTTTCTCCGGTTAATGATTCAATACTTGGAGAATCTAATGTGTCTATATTTTGATTTAATGCAATCCACTCCCAATATTTACACATCGTTCTTATCTATACTAATATTATAAAGTGAAACAACATATAATTTGAACCTTAAAATACTTATGGTCAGTCTCACTCTCTTAATTCTCCATACTTACAGAATTATCTTTTCACTTATGTAGATTATACATATATACAACCACAGCTTGTATAATTTTTCAGCGCAACGACATAGCAATGGCGATTTCCAAATGCGATCAGTTCGATTTCCTGATCGATATAGTTCCGCGACACGAGGTGAAGCCCGCAATAGTCAACAACAAACCGCGCTACGAACCGCCCAGAACCAGTTCTGACCAGGTATGTCATTTATTATAACATTCTATATTATAAATGTGAAAGTTTGTGAGAGTGGACATGTGAATGTTTGTTATTCGAACACGTTCTAATGGGTGAACTGGCTGAAGCTTGGTACAGGTATAGATTAAGTCTGGAATAACACAGACTACATTTCCTATTGAGAAAGTAGGTACTTACCTGTAGTAACTGGTACGGGAAGTATTCATACGGCGGGCTAATCCGCGTGCTGTACCTATGTCGTCACAGCTAGCACGCAGCCATCTGATTCAGAACTAGCAAACAGCATTAACTTTCTTGCTAGAAAGTATAATATTGAATGTTATGTTAGAGCCGTATTTCCCAAAGTGGTCCAGGTGGACCCCCAGGGGTCCACGGAAGACTCGACGGGTGTCTACGTTGAGCGCAATGAAAAATAGGGGTCCACAATCGTAAGCGGGGGTGAATGAAAAAGGAATTTGAAAATGTCCAATTGACTTCTCTTATCAATATAGGCAGATAACATTTGTGATTAATGCAGTTAACAAAATAAGAAGCAATGCATTGAATACCTACGCGTTTATTTTCACAATTGTGTGATGACAAAGATGAAGACTTCCAACGATTGCTGTTACATACGTACGCTGCTTGTCTAAAGGTACATGATGTTTATCAAGATTAATTTACTTTTTGGCTCGGATTTAGAGTTTTTGGAATGTAAAGAGCCTGATTTAAAAAATAACCTAATCAATTTTAAAGCAGACTTCGCGTATTTGATAGATGCGTTCAAAAAAATTAATGACCACAACTTACAGCTACAAGGGGACAGCTTCAATCTATTAAAAACCAAGAGTGTAATTTCAGCTTTTCTTGGTACCACTACATAAATTGGTATTACCTACATAAATTTAAATTTATGTAGGTAATTATTGGTCGGCGCGAATTTTTACAGTTTTCAAACTTGTCGCTGGTAAGGATATTTAGACAGTTTGTCTCGTCGGGGACCGCTCACCTAATCATAACCTAATCGTACGTCTGTCTCTGTTTAGGGATAGAGCGGTCCCCCCGACAAGACAAACTGTTAGTTAAAAATATGAATACGTAAATAATAAAGCTACCTATAATAATAATAAAGGTTCAATACTTAGGGTAGATAGGTCATAATATAATAGTTATTTTTTTACATTTTACAGGTTTTTTATTGTTATTTTTTTGTGAGTCGGGGGTTTTTAAATTTTTAATTTAATTTTTTTAGAAACTGTTAATTTGTCTTTCAAACTCAGCCAAAACGCAATAGATAGACTTCACTTTTTTTAAAGATTTAGAAATTGGTAGTGATGTAGCTGCGGAGGTCCACTGGATACAGCAAAATTTTAAAAGTGATCTATGAATCTAAAGAGTTTGGGTACCACTGTGTTAGAGAAATGGATGGTAATAGTTTAGAAAGGTGAAGCTGCAGAGAACAGTGTACTAACACGATCGAAGCATCACCTTACGGTTGTAAAAATATTTCAATTCGATATTTTGATATTTTTTTATATTGGGGAACAAACCCATATACCTATACCGATTTCGCAGTCCGGGACGTATAACTTACCGATTCATTAATTAGAGGCAAAAGGAAATTTTACAAACGGAGCCTACAGAATTTTCTAGGGGGAATATCGGACCAATGCAGGGATTCATTCTGTTTAGTAACTAATAAAGTAATTTTTAACAAGACTATCTATTCCAGACGTCTCAGCCAGCGACAACGTCTAGCGGCGTCGCGGTCACACAACAGCCAGTGACGCTCGTACAGCAGGTTGTTACACCCTCTGGAGAACTTCAGCAACTGCCGGTAAGGACTGGGAATAATATCTTACTTAAGGGGAGTGGTTGACAAAGTTTGCGAAAACGAGGTGCAAATAAAGACGTTCTTCTCGGTATTAGTATACGAAAAATGACAGCCAAAAGTAGATTTGAAATCTACAAGAAGTGTTCCAGAAAATGGTTTCATCAGAAATTGTGTATTTATTATAAATAACTAGTAAAACATCACTGAAATACCCCATAATTTTTTAGAAGAAGTCGTTGTATGACATCTATTTATTAATGAATGATAATAAAATTTATATCAGAGACTAAAGAAAACATAGACCTTTAAAATGGTTTTCTTCAATTTTGAATTAGTATAAGTTTTAACTAATTATAACTAATAATGTATTCAAAGAATACATCACGTTGCTTGCTTCCCCGCGCTCGCCCGAAAATCTAGTGCGGGGGGAGTCGTGTTGCTAGACGGACGTGTGTCGCTCTGGTCTGCAAAATATTCTCGTAAAATGTTATATTTTCATTCATGTACAGAGTAATGCGTGCAACAGAGCCAGAGCCCGAGTTACACAATGCATGCTGCATTACATGAGAATATAATGCATTTCAACTTATTTTTCGTATTGTTTTATTAAATTACTTCGAAATGTAATCATGCTTATATTGTAAGCGGTACTTAATCATTTCAATATAAATAAATGAAGAAATATTTGTGGACATTTGCACACAACTTAAGCTAATATAACCTTGTACTACTACTATAATATAAGTATTTTCATCAGTTGTCTACTGATGAAAATACTTATATTATAGTTATTATTAACACACTGCTTTTTTAAGACATTGCTCTCAACCTAAGCTGAAAGAATTGACTCTTTTAGCTTATTACGTCTTGTGGGTCGCCACAAGTAGGCACCATCTACCGGCAAATTGGTTAAGGTATAAAAGTGAATAAAGTGAGTGCCCGCCGAGTTTCTTGCTAGTCTATATCTATACATAATAATAAAACTGTTGAGGGTCGAGAGTCTGAATATGGAAGCTATTTAAAAAAAATGAACGCGTTCTCTAATCGATACCTACTTAAGCCAAAATGAAATTTAAAATTTTCATGTCCGTCTGTATTCCGAATACGTATCACGCCGAAACTACTGATTTGAATGAAAATTGATCCGAGGAAGTTCAGGAGTTAGAGACATCTCAACTTCTCTAAACCTAGAATTCAACCTAGGATTGCTTCACACAAGTTTCAGTGCTGAGGGTTTTGTAGTTCAGGAATTAGAGATATCTCAACTTTCTCAAAACCTATAATTCAAGGGTTCCTTGGAATGTGACGGTAAATCTAAACAGGCGTGTTGGCTGAATCATAAAAGAGCTTAATGATTAAGGCTGTTGTAAAATAATTCTGTCCGCGCCGAAGTCGGGGACTGAATTGTTTAAGAATAAACTTAATCTTTAAGCTCTTTTATGATAAAGCAAACAGGGCCGTTTCACACGCTGCTTGATGAGTCTGATGAAGAAGTGCCTCTCCTTTTGCAAACCTTATGTGACGTAAACGAAGTTGCGAGGGTCAGCTAGTTTTACAATATGCTTAATCTTTAAATTCTTTTATGATTAAGCAAACAGGGCAGTTTCACCCTCCGGTTGATGAGACAGATGAAGAGATACCTCATGTTTCATACACCTTAAGCGTCGTAAACGAAGTTGTGAGAGTCAGCTAGTTACATACATACATATGGTCACACCTTTATCCCCGAAGAGGTAGGCAGAGGCATATTATTATGTCCCCTCATTTCACCTTTTTAGAATTTATCCCACGTAATAGGCGGTGAGCTGTATTGCCGTGTTGAGATAGACAGGCGCAGGTTGTATCTGCTTGCTGTTAAAATTAATTAAGCCGCCAAAACGGCCTTCAACTTCGCTTAACGACTGCCATTTTACGGGCAACCAGGACCAACGGCTTAACGTGCCTTCCGAAACACGGAAACGACGCTCAAATAACTGTCACAAAGTGGTCACATGGATGGTCACCCATCCAAGGACTGGCCATAGTGAATGAGCTTACTACAGTCATCGCTTACAGAACACTAAGTCCGCGGTGCCACGAGCGCTTCTTATTTATACATAACTAGCTGACCCTCGCAACTGCGATTACATTTATTTTTGTTTGTTTGTAATAATAAAATGAAATGAAAATTTGTTCCAAAATTAACAAAAATTTTAAGTGTGTGGAAGCCCCCCCTTTCTGGATTTGTAATAATTTAAGTACAAAACAATGAATATATCTTATTCTTATATGTCTGTGGAATATAATTATGAACATTCGTCTTTGTGAATTCGTCACATTTAAGTTTTACGTAATGATCAATCACATTTTTTGCAGTGTATTTTACTACACTTAAAAAACAAAGGAAAATTTAAATACAAACGTTCCTTTGTTTTTAATTTACTTTTCGCCTCTCTCTATAAAATAGAGTGCAGAGGGGCTTATGGCGAGACTTTGTCTGTAGTCTGTGACTCTGTTGCATTAAACTACGTCACTAGGTCACGTGGATCATCTGTTCAAAGTTTGAAATAAAACAAAAAAGACAACGTCAATCGGATTGAACTCTCACAATAAACGTTTTAGAGAGGGGCACTCGGGTGAGACCGTCTCACAGCTTTTTGTTTATTTGGTGAAGCGAGGAACGCATTTCCGCTACTATGTTTCTTCTTATTCCGTGGTTCTTTTACTCTGATGTCTCTGTAGTTGCGCTACTCTATGTTAGCGAGTCATATCGCCCATTTGCTCAAGGTCGTTAGCCCTGGGTATGGCCTTAAAATATAATTAATCTTCCTTTGTCCACTAAAATCCATCATGGATCTTTTTAAACATGTACTATCTGTCCAGATTTATAAGGAGAAAGAAGTAGCTATATTTTTCTCGTTTGTCGGAACCTATATGGAACATCCTTCCGAAGGCTTACCCCCTTAAGCAGAAAAAAGTCTAAGTTTATGACTCCTGCATAGCAGTATGAAAATTTCTACACGTATAAAACATGAATAAATTGGGAGTAGAACATTCGGCAGAATTGGATCATTCCCAGTATATGGAACATCCTTCCGAAGGCTTACCCCCTTAAGCAGAAAAAAGTCTAAGTTTATGACTCCTGCATAGCAGTATGAAAATTTCTACACGTATAAAACATGAATAAGAAGAATTTCGGCGCAAAAAGTTCCGTGGCGAAACTAGTGAGACTTTGTTCCCAGTTGTTCCGTGGCAGTACCAGTAGGTGACTTTACCAAGCGGTTAATTTGCGCGGACAATAAAATAACCCAGAAACCCCGATATGTTCCAGATCCAGCTGACGCAGGCGCAACTGAACATGATCCGCATGCAAGTGCAGAACAACCCGCACCAGCCCATCATCATACAAGCGCCGCAGCAGCCGCAGATCATACAGGTACGCACTCATTCATTGAGTTACATGTAGGTATATCGACTTTTTAGAAGTGTCTCCTTTTGGCTGAGTGTAAATAGGAAACAAAAAAGTGTAGAGAAAGAGAGAACTGTAGGTACAGCTTGGTTTGGCCGTAGGCACATAGACTTTGCTGCTATTGGGTGTCTCAGTAAGAGTGCACTTTTTAAATTTAGTACTATTTTTTTTGTGCAAGTGGCAACTCTGAGATTTGACAGCTTACACATTTATTTGTTCCGATTAATAAACATGGAGTGCTTTTCGAAAGAACAACTCTTAATAATTGTGACAACTTATTACAAAAATTTGAAAAGTTATGCTGAGACCACTCGCAAACTACGAACAATTTTCAGTCGAGAAAGTGCACCTAATGTGTGAACCATTCGAAGAGTTATCAAAAAGATGAAGAAACTGGGTCGGTAATGGACAGTAAGACTCCTGTGCGTCCGTTGTGCGCGGACGACATGTGGTTTCAGAAAGACGGCGCGGCGCCACCTGCTACACCGCGCATGAAACAATCCATTTATTGCAGCAACGATTGCCGGAAAAAAATATCTCAATAAATTCTGATGTGAACTGGCCACCAAGATCATGCGATTTAACGCCGTGCGATTTTTTTCTTTAGGATTTCTCAAATCACAGGTTTAAGCGAATAAACCAGAAACAATGCCTAAGCTCAAATCCGAGATCCAACGAGGCATCGGTGCGATACAGCCTCATCTCTGTGAAAAAGTCATAAAAAAATTCATGAATAGAGTAATGGCCTATCCTCAGAGCCGTGGAGGCCATTTGACGGATATTTTGTTCCATACTTAATCGGAACATGTCTTTTTGACAATTCAATAAAAAAATCACAACTCTCTCAAAAAAATATGTTTTTTATATTAAAACTAGAGGACGTCACGCGGTTTCACCCGCGTAGTTCCCGTTCCCGTGGGAATACAATATTTTTTTCTTCCATAAGAACCTTCTCCTGGCAATACCTTACACAACAAAAAAAGAATTTGTGAAATCGGTCCACCCGTTCTGAAGTTATGCGCTTACCAACACATTTTGCGATTCATTTTTATATATAAAGCATCACGCTACAACGAATAGGAGCGGAGCAGTAATAGTAAATGTTTCAAAAACGGGGGAAAAGTTATTCCTTTTGAGAGCTTCGTTGCGTGTGCTGCGTAAATATTTATAGATAGGTAAGTAAAAAATATGTACTACAAAATTGTTTCTCTTAAAAAGTTCTAAAAAAATTGCGCGATAGCATGCGTCTATCTTTGAGTTGGTGCACAATAACCATTTTAATGGCAATCAATTTTTTTCTACAATAATGCTACGGGATACCTCTTTCGAAAATAAAATATATACAGGGTGAATTTTTGAAAAGGGATTGGATGGCCAAATCCGAAACTATAAGGAATAGCGAAAAATGCTCAAAGGAGTTACGAGCCCGATTTTGATGAAACTTAAAACCTCATCATTAGATTTTTGAAAAACCACTAATAGTAGCCGGGAATCGAACCTGTTTTTTTTGAAAAAAAAAACACACCCTATATTATGTCACCATACGATAGTGTCGCTGTTTAGGAACAAATTCTGCGAAGTAATGATATACGACAAATTTAAGGAAAATTTGGAATTTTAATAAAATTCATATTTCATGTAGGAACCTACCTAAATTTTGTATCATAATTTGTTTCGTTCGAAATCCCAGAAAAGATTATCACTATTCCGTGCTCCAAATTATGCTCAGAATGCTTTTGGTAGGCTGGT
The DNA here is from genome assembly GCA_933228765.1 of Miltochrista miniata. Taxonomy (NCBI): domain Eukaryota; kingdom Metazoa; phylum Arthropoda; class Insecta; order Lepidoptera; family Erebidae; genus Miltochrista; species Miltochrista miniata. Next base: position 15,988,009 of record OW121769.1, read on the forward strand.
AAAATTTAAAAGTAGAACAATATCCCGCTTTTAATTTCGTTCTAATTTCTTTTTTTTTTTATTGTAAATTGAAATTACAATGATATACATATTGGCGCCAATAATTTAGATTCTGTTCGATTCTGTTCTTACTTCTAAAAGAAATATTTCTTAATATGAATTCTGTGATTTGAAGATGAATTTTACAAATGATGAACGATTTGATTTAATGGAAGCATATTTTATCAATGGAAGAAGTGCCACACGCGCGTTGGTTTGGTACAGAAACAAATATCGTCATCGTAATTTCCCCACTCTTAAGCGCTTTCAAATAATGGTTAATAACCTTAAACAAGGAGGTAGCTATCGCAAAACTAAATTATTAAGGCCACGAATTTGTGACGAAGATTTAGAAATAGCTATTTTGACCTATTTTGAGTCATTCCCCGCTAATTCCACCAGAAACGCAGCTGAAACCATTCAAGTGTCTCAGGCTACGATATGTAAAGTTTTAAAAAAATACAAATACAAATGTTACCGCTCCGGACGCATTGTGCAAAAGTTGCATCCAGGCGACAATTTAAGACGGCTTGATTTTTGCAATTGGTTAAGTTGGAAACTCGACAACGACAGAAATTTCCTATCCAATATTTTATTCTCTGATGAAACAAATTTTTCGAATAATGGGATGTATAATAGATATAACAATCATTACTGGTCTCAAGCTAATCCTTTGCGGGCAACCGAAGCGCATCGCCAGGTGCGATTTTCATTTAATTGCTGGTGCAGTATTTTAAAGGATAGAATATTTTATTTTAAAATTTATGACGGAACGTTGACTACTATGAAATACGTTGAAATTTTAAATGAACTGTTTGAAGAACTGGAGAATTTGCCATTGGACCAGATCAACCAATTATTTTTTCAACAAGATGGAGCTCCAGCCCATAATAGCCGTATAGTAAAAGAGATTTTAATTCAGCAGTTTGGCGACAATTTTATTGCAACGCATGGTCCTGTGTCTTGGCCAGCGAGATCCCCGGATCTTACTCCGTTAGATTACTTTCTCTGGGGGTATGTAAAAAACGAAATTTATAAAGACACGTATGATACAGTTGATGATTTGAAACATTCTTTGGAGAATATTCTAAATGGAATCAATAACATAGTAATATTGAATGCAGTACGATCCTTGAGGTCTCGAATCCAGTTATGTATTGAAAACAATGGTCTACATTTTGAACAATTAGTCAGTTAACGTAAGAAAAATAAAAAGTATTTTGTTAAAAATGAGCTCTTTCCTTTAGTTTACCGTATGTCATTATTTCCCAGAATAAGATCCTTAATAGCAACACAATCTTATGGTGTAATAATATAGGGTGTGTTTTTTTTTTCAAAATCAATGGGTACGATTCCCAGCTAGGATAATTGGTTTTTAAAAAATCTAATGATGAGGTTTTAAGTTTCATCAAAATCGGGCTCGTGACTCCTTTGAGCATTTTTCGCTATTCCTTATAGTTTCGGATTTGGCCATCCAATCCCTTTTGAAAAATTCACCCTGTATAATATAAACGAAATTGTTCTTAAAAATAATGCGACGGGAATACACGCGACGAGAAACCTCTCTCTCTATCTCTCTCTCTCTCACGTAGTATTGAATATTAACGACGAGACGCTACGGGAGTAAACGCAACGCGACGGGAACAGGCTCTCTCTCTTATGTGGCGCAAACGAAGTTGCGCGGGTCAGCTAGTAAATACATAAAGCTTTTATAAATGAATTACTGGTCAAGGTGTTTCTAGTACCTTTACAACTTATAACCTGAGTATATTCAACAATCAGATAATTATAATGAATCCATATTAACCTCGATTTACAGGTAGCATCACAACAACACCACAACCAACAGCAAGTGTTCCTGGCACAAGTCGCCAACTCGCAAGACGATTCCTAGTGCCAAATGGCAAGTGCCAAACGGAAGTGTTGAATAAAAAATTGTGATAATCGGACATAGTGGCATATATTGTTATAAAAATGCCAAGTGATATTAAGAAACAAATTATCGGCCTCACTTAGTGTGATCTCTTCAGGACGCAATTTTTTAAAATTAATTTGAGAAAAAATATTCACGCTAAGTGGGTTCCGGGTTCCTGGATACACTTTGGATCGCCAAAATATCAATATAAGATTTTTTTATAAGCGTGCAGGAAAATAATTCATGACTTTCATTCTACCATAAGAACTTAGTAAAGCTGGCATAATTTGATCTATAGTTTTAACAATATTTTCAAAAAGTTTATAATGCTTATTCTGTATCAGAGTCGTCTACGCCCAGAATGGTTCTAGAATTATTTAAACGGTCGAATTGAGTAACCTCCTACAGTGAAAGAGGTTACTATTGTGATTTTGGTGTAAGCAAAAAATTGTAACAAAATTAATAAAACAGTATTGGACCAGATATTACCAATAATGTCATAGCAAAGTTAGAACTATTTTATTATTTCTTAGACTTTTTTAAGCTGTAACCATGTATTATAAAATAAGCTTACTACAAAACAAGCTAAATGGGTTGGGAGTTAAAAATGAGTTTTGTTATGAAAACTAGCATATTCATTTGTCTTTATTATTAAATGTCTGATGTGTACGCAACAGCTAGTTTATAAAAAAAATGTAAGAATAGGCGAAAATTTCAATAATGTAAGTTATTTCGTTTTCGGTAATAAATAAGATACATCGAACTTCACAGCAAATGTACGAGTATGAATATCTGAATTACATTATTGAATACTATTACAACTTAACATAAATTTCAAAATTACTTTTTCTACCAATAAGAAATCAGCTACTTTCGGTTTAGTAGTTTCGTCTCACTCGCACGAAACGCTAGTCTCTCATATGGGACTACTCACACTTATTCAGCTTATATGCCGTACCTATTTTTATCCGTTTCTTTCGCTTTGAAACCTCAGTAATTGATGATCTGATTTATTTGATTGCGTACGAAAAACAAAATAAACCGGCCAAGTGCGAGTTGGACTCGCCCATGAAGGGTTTCGTAGCAGCAAGTAACATAATATAAAAGTTCTTATAGTTCGTTGTAACTTTGACTGATGTTTGATTTCACTCACCGGAAATTGCGGTTTATGACGTATTAAAAAGAATCTACCAGCTCTATCTCGTTCAAACTAATTTTCGTTGGTAGTTTTTATGGCAATGTACATCATATATATTTTTTAGATTTATCATTCTCTTAGTTTAGAAGTTAGAGGGGGGGGGGGGGGGGGGGCACATTTTTCCACTTTGGAAGTGTCTCTTTCGCAAACTATTCACTTTAGAAAAAAATGATGTTTTTATGTTTTAATGATGCTTTAACCTCAATAGCATTTTTGATGACCTATCTATAGATACCCCACACGTATGGGTTTGATGAAAAATAAAATTTAGAGTTTCAGTTCTGAGTATGGGGACCCCCAAAATTTACAGCTTTTTATGAGAGTCAAAGTGGCGGGTGTACCATTGCGAATCATGTTGTACCACGTACCAAAAAAATGTACCTAAAATGTACTAAATTGTACCTAGGTCTAAAAAATGTGTACCCGATTCAGAACGAAATTATTTCGTAACTAAAATACACCCGCCATATTGACATCAATACGGCGGGTGTACTATAATATTTTATTACTTAACCATTATTCATAAGATATAATTACACCAAAAAATTGTACCTGAAAAGTACCTCAAGAAAAAAAAACACACTCTTGATCCGTTGGGTAGTTTCTGAGAAATAAAACGGCTTTGTCTTCACCGAGCCCGGTATCAGATTGAATTGTCCACGGATCACGTGGAGTTGTATCCACTGGTACCTGGATCCGTTTCACTCAAAAAATATATTAATATTATTAGCCACCGATCACGGTATCCGTGGCTACATGAAATAGTGTTTATTATGATTCGAAACCGATCCCTCACCCACACATTTATTTCATTTTCAAATTGGATAGTTTTTTTTTATACCACTAGAGTGGCAGACAAGCATACGGCCCCCCAGATGTACCGGTGGTCACCGCAGCCTATGGACGTTCGCAACACCAGAGGCGCCACAATCGCGCTGCCGACTCTTTAAAAACCTTCTAAGTCCCCTTTTGAAGAACCCCATACTGCAGGCGTTTGGGAAAACCGAAGCAGGGAGATCATTCCACAACCTAAGCGTACGCGGAAGAAAGCTTCTATTAGATCTCACCGAGCTCGAGCGCTCAGGACGCAACGTGTGAGGATGAACACCCTGTCTATGGCGAGCGGTGCGATGATAGAATGTAGCCGTAGGCATCATATCAAACAATTCTTCAGGGCACAAACCGTTGTACAGGCGGTAGAACACACACAGAGAAGCAAAGTCTCTCCTATCACTAAGAGGTTCCACACCACCTGCAAGTATGGGATCGTTGACAACTCTCATAGCTCGCCTTTGCACCGAGTCAAATGGACGAAGCTGGTATTCGGGTGCCCCCGCCCAGAGGTGACAGCAGTACTCCATATGCGGACGCACTTGCGACTTATAGAGAAGCAGTGCTTGCGCCGCAGTAAAGTACCGCCGCGCCCTTCTGAGCACTCCGAGCTTCCTGGACGCCAGCTTGGCCTTGCACTCCAAGTGACTGCGGTTATAGCGGATAGATATGCGGATAGTTTAGGTTAGAAGACTAAGGCGGGAGCGGAGCGCAGCGGAGCTCCCGCATTAGCGTTTCTGGTTATTTTTTTTATAACCACCTTAACAAAACCACTCCAAATTCTAATTATAATACAGATTGTTCTGAATAAAATATACCTACATCAAACTTACCAAGTGATTGGTGGTAACTTAGGTGGTTATAAAAAAAATAACCACGGAGGTTAATGCGGGAGCTCCGCCATTGATCACAGAATAGTTTTTTTTTCAAGTGAAGGTTTTATTGATTTGGATGTTAATTGGATTTTCAGAAAGATTTATAATTTTGGTTACGGCTCAACATTATTTTTTTTTGTAATGTACCCATCCTTTGGTTTGTTACTCATTTCTCAGAGGTACATAAAACCACCATAAAAAAGTCACAGCAAAGCGTGGCAGGGTACCGCTAGTATTAATATACTTTTTGAGTGAAACGGATCCCGGTATCAGTGAATACAAACTCGACGTGATCCATGGACAATTCAATCTGATACCGGGCTCGGTCTCCACCGAGCCGGCTTTGAGGAGACTTTTATTTCTCAGAAACTATCCAACGGATCGAGATTGTTTTTTTTTTACTTAAGGTACTTTTTAGGTACAATTTTTTGGTGTAATTATATTTTATGAATAATGGTTAAGTAATAAAATATTATAGTACACCCGCCGTATTGATGTCAATATGGCGGGTGTATTTTAGTTCCGAAATAATTTCGTTCTGATTCGGGTACACATTTTTTAGACCTAGGTACAATTTAGTACATTTTAGGTACATTTTTTTGGTAAGTGGTACAACATGATTCGCAATGGTACACCCGCGACTTTGACTCTCATAGCTTTTTTCTCGTTTTATATAAGAATCTTAATGCGGTTCACAGAATACATCTAGCTACCAAGTTTCAATAGCATAGACCTTATAGTTTCGGAGAAAAGTGGCTGTGACAGACAGACGGGCAGACAGACATGACGAATCTAAAAGGGTTCCGTTTTTGCTATTTGGCTACGAAACCCTAAAATACGGCATTATTTTGATTTCAACAGTTGAAGGGATATGGTAAATAAATGAGAGTAGTCACTAAGATAGATTACATGGTACGTAGTGTGTGACAAAGATGCTTTAACAATCAGAGCTAACACGCGCAGAAACGAATAAATCATCCACACACCATTTCAATCTGCCATTTCGGTACGAACGAAATGCTAGTGGCGCACCGCGCACCGCGACCCATAGTTCGATCTGTTTCCACAGTTTCATCTGCGGTTTCGTGTCGTCGCAAAAACCGTCAAATACCGACATCATCATCATACCACTCGTGGTATCGCTCGCAGGCTCGCCTGTCCAAACTGAGGACAAAACTGTTGAAACCCCGTTGACACGTACAGTGCGAACTGTATGCGAGAAACGTGAGATGTACCGGTTCCATACTGTGATCATCATCATACCACGAGCCTGTCCAAACTGAAGACAAAACCGTTGAAAACCCGTTTTCACGTACAGTTCGAACTGTGTGCGAGGAACGTGAGAGATCTACCGGTTCCATACTGTGTTGTTGTAATATATATTTAGTCGCAGTTATAATTTTGCGAAATGTTCTAATTGCGAATGGGACTTTATTCTGAACATTGAGCAAATCGCGAGTTGGACCAATACAGCTCACCTTTATTTCCTATCACCATGATTATTTTGGTCCACAGTCCAAACTAACAGATTGTACAGCGGTTTGAAACGCAGTCCCGATGCGCGTTCGAACTGCATATGTAAACTAGTTATTGTTTCTTTCAAAGATCGATGTGCACTATTCATTAGCCGTACTGTTGATTATGATGGTACAATAAGTGTTGTTAGTTATTTATGTGTACTTAAGTAAATGAATAAATTAATACATTTTAAATTCGGTTTTATTACAAAATTGATAACAGAAAAGAACATTCCTTATTTGATAACGAATTGCTTACAAATACATAGAAAAATAAAAAAAAAATTGAAATACCTCTAGTATTTCGTATGTTGAACAGAATCAAATATTTATAACATTTTTTAATGCATTTAGATATTTCTTTAAGAAAAATACTGCCATTTTCCAAATGTAGATTAGAGAAATTAGCAAACTATATAAGTTATGCTGATTATTTTAAATATAATAATAGTTCATATCACATACTGTTTCCATTCTCACTGCTACCCGCATGTGGGTAGTTAAATCATACATAACACATCTAGACACAATTTTTTGCCGCTGTCTTTAACTAAACATTAATATTTTTTTACGCAATACTTAAACTGTGTATCAACTATACAATACACTGCAACATACTTCTAAAAGACTAAGGGTGCTCTTCCACCACAGATGTGCTATGCTATCTTGCTATGGATGCGTTGATCTCTACCAATCACATTTGTCGGTCCACAAGTAACATTGTCAGTTTATATTGCCAAATTTTGCGACTGACGAATACGTTAGGTGGATTTCAAACGCATCTCTTAGCAACTACTGGCTAGACAAGTGTAGCCTTATCCTAATGAGTGTTTCTTTTATTGTGTTCAAATACGGCTTGTACGTCCTCCTTGAGTAATTGTACCATGGCTCGCTTTTGTTTGCAGTCCTCACGAATTACTGCTGAAGCCTGTTCTTTTAAATGTTTCATGAAATCCATATCCTGTTTTTGTGACCTGTACAAAGTTAAGTTTTCATCAAATTCGGACTCTTTTCCACAGGTTTAGATTCGACTATAAATATAGCCGAAATTAAGCAAATTTATGCACGTACTCCATACTTTGAAACACACATTTGCGGATCACACAAATATTTAAACCTGAGGCCTCGGTACTTCAGTCGCATACAATTACCAATGCAACAACACCGAGGTAGTCAGCCAACTTAAAAAAAATCCTGAACACAATAAAGCAACTACTCTTACCGATGCTCCATATCACCAAATTTGTCGTCCATCATTCGTACTAAGTCTTTCAAAAGACTGGCTGCGACCTGCTTGTACATATTCTCCCGTTCCTGCTTCAGCTCGGACAACTGTTGCTGAGCATTCACGAATAAATGTACGAATCTGCAAACCATTACGTATTGTGAGGACTCCGAGGACAAGCATTATTTTAGGTACCTGATAATATAACACACCCTAAACAATCAATTTTAACACGGCATAGACACCGTTATACAAGTGGGGCAAAATATAAACAGCGAAAAATGAACATATGGTATGCACACAAAATAATAAGGTACAGAACTCTGTGAGCGGTGCCTTTTTTTGAACGTGAGGCAAAATTCTCCATGGATGCTATGCCAGACTCCTACCGACTAAAAAACCTCACGTACCGCCCAACAGCTCAAAGTCAAACTCAAAAAAACATTTATTTCGCATAATCCTAATACATAGGCACTTGCGACACGTCAATGAATACAAAACAAAGTCACTACCACCAGTTCGGAACGCGGCTCGCTTGAGAAGAACTGGCAAGAAACTCGACGGGCTTTTCTTTTTGTGCTCTATTTACAAATTTTAAAATAAAAATCACGAACTATTGCTTGAGAATGCAGTAGAGCAAGCAGATCATTTCCAGGCTTCCTTGTCAATCGTCTATCAAGTCTACGGTTGGAAGCCCTGGGTAAGCCCTCGGTAGGCGCAGTGTCCTCGCTGCGCTCCTCGCAGTGCTGGCACTCGGCCGTGGTTCCCGGTGTCTTCGCCACAGATACTAACTGAAGCTACCGTGCCTGGTAAGTATCTGTGACAACCGGTAGGAGAGCACCGTGTCTCCTCTCCAGCCACTCGTCCATGACCGGTCTGACGGCCGCGATTGTGGCGAATCCCCCCTTTGGTTGCTCAAGTCGCACCTTCCATGTCTCCACGGTTTTCTGGTGGAGCAGGGACCGCTGGGCTGTACATGTGTGCCTAGCTCAAGCCCCTTTGTATGCCTTCTGTACTTATTGTTTTGTGGTATGCATGACAGATACCTAAAGTACTTTGGCTAGAGGAATTTAATTTTAAGAAATGGCAAGTCAAAATAGCAAAAAGTCATATTAGTTTTATGGACGCTTACTAGCAGTTAAGAGTAACTATCAGCGCCAAAATGTCGACAATTATGTAGGGTAGAATATCTTTAGCTAGCCTCGTCTGCAAGTTGTGCATCTGCTGAGCACTAAACGAGGTAATAGCGACGAGGAGAACTCGAAACATAGCCTGGGCTTACGTGTGGTACAGCAAGGTAAGTTACCCTCGCAATACTTGATTTTGCAAGAGGCATACGTTCAGGAAACTACTGCTAAAGGTTAATTTGTAGACTTTTTTATACAAGTCAATCAATGTAGCCTATCGCAGTAATTTTGCCTATAAAAGTTCTCGTTATACCAAATGGTATTGAGTAACACTAAAAATACTTAAAATAACAGAAAATAAAACTTACTTCTTGCTGGTATTCTGATGGATCTCAATTAGTGTTGTTTCCAATTTCTCTATAACATTTTGAATACTTTCCCTCGCGGATATTTCAGTTGCAGCTATAACCAAATAATAATAACAGTATGTACCTGCTCAATTTAATAAAATCTTAGTAGAGATATTTTAGACCCGAGCTAATCTCATGCGCAAGTTGGTAAACCTGCTGACTAGGATCAAGTCAAGCTGCGTATAAAAGCAAACGTCCATAAAAAGTAAACGTTGCTAATTGTTCAAAAATATTTTAAAAAATTACTTCATATACATATGTGTTGTATTGGTTAAAGTTACTATCGCAACTTTCTGTGAACGAGACATTCAGCGAAAGACATATTTATATTACCACAGGGCGGAAACTCCATTCATATGATTCGTTTTCAATTCTGTCACCTACACTAAAAAGTCTAAAAACACGCTATGTTCGTACAGACAGAGTTTGAATGTGTTTGTGACCAATAAGACTAAGCAAATGTTTTCTCAAAACACCCTCAACTATAATGACAGCTGTGGCGGGACTGGCGGGGTGGGGAAGCTTGATTAATGAGAGGCAGGGAGTTGCTTATCTGTATGTATATAATACTATTATTATCTTTGATATTACCAAAGATAATATAATAGTATTACATACAGATCGGCAAGTCCCTGCCTCCCACTGAGTAAGCTTCCCCATCCCCCCACCAAAGTTGATGTGTCTATTGCCGTGTCAGTACTTGAGAGTGTCACTGCGTTGCATTACGTATTTATACGTACTTTGTGCTATTGCTTTGGTTTAATTTGGGCTTAGCCGAGGGTAAATTTGGGATGCTCACATTCTTTCACAATTATACAGCATATTATTTAACCCTTCTACCCCTTCCTTTCTAAGGAACGATTCCAGTTCCTTCACGACACGCATGCGAAATGTCTGAGGTCATCAAATAACTTGAAACTAAAGATGCCATCTTACTCGTCCTCCTTTTACGACAAATCTTTTACTGTTACTGCCATTCGACTTTGGAATAAACTTCCTGTTGAGATTAGACGAGCGCAGACTATAATTAGATTTAAAATTATGGTAAAAGAACATTATTTATCAATATAGAGTAATATGCATATGTGTATTGTGTATGTATGTATATAGTGTATGTATGTATGTAAGTGTATTGAGTATATATTTTTAATAATTATATAACTTATTATGTATTTATTTTATATGATGTAGGTATGATTAGGAATTATAAGTAGATAGAACTGTTTATTTATTAAAAGAAGTACGCAAAACAACTACCACTCATTACCTTAAACCAATTTTCTCCATCCAAAGGTTGCCTGGTAGAAATCGCTTTTAGTGATAAGGCCGCCCATTGTACCTTCCTCTTGTACGGAATCTATGTACTCTATTTATATTTACATGGTGTACAATAAAGTGTATAATAATAGTAGTTTATGACACTGTTGCATAATAAGGGTTCTTATAACACGAGTGTTATAAGACCAAGTTATGTACAGTGTCATACACTACTTTATCTACTATCATACTATAATACCTGCTTTCATTTTGTGATATAATTATATTGCTGGTGATTGCTCCTTGATTTCGCCGGTAACAGGTTCATGGTAATGTTTGACGCAGTTTCCAGAATGTCTGGTGGAGTACAATTACCACCATCCTCGCTTTAAGACATGTTTTTACACAAAAACTAATTTATTTTACAAACAAAACCAAACTTTGTTTAATTTAAATGTAAAATGTTGGCGCCAAGGCCCAAACATAGATTGTGCATGCGTGTTTCTTTTTTTTTCAAGCTGGGGAGGCCCTAACTTTTTTTTTAAAGTAGAGGTTCAACCTTATTGGACCAGCTGGAGGTTGTATAGGTGTATCGTAATGATTAAAAAGTTATATTATGATATAGGTGTCCATACAAGACCTGTATCGTAATAAAACTTTTTTTTGGCTTGTGCGTAATGTTTGTCATAATATCATTGATTTCAATTTTATAATCTTTTTATTATAGTATCAGAGTAGATAAATAAATAAATAAATTTGAAAAAGGTACCTACATACATGAGATTGCGTTCTGTTCCTTATTATTTTGTTTCCATAGCTAGTGTCCTAGTATACTCACACACACATTCAAGCTTGATTTAAGCATTCACATTACGTGTACCTATATTAGTGTGGGTGAAAACGAACATTTTTGTATGGAGTTTCCGCCCTGTGATATTACGACAAATAGACATTTTGCTTTAGAAATTCACAATTAGCAAACTAACGATTCTGCAGACGATGCAGGTTTAAGCCGGGAGATCGCAGTAGGTCTCTAACCACATTCTTCTTCACATTAAATACGCTATCATGACTTACCTTGACTGCAACTCGGTACATTCTTTTTAAACCAGTCATCCACACTGGAAACCGTGGCACCACTTCCAGATTTAATGTCTTCTATATTATTGTTATCTACGACTCTTTTCTTCTTACAATCATATCTCTCACCTTCATACTTTCTTTTCAACGATCTAGAATTTTCCATCTTTGTTGAGGTACTCATTTCATCTTGAATAGATTCAACGCTTTGTGTTGAATTTTGCTCAATACTTTGATTTAAAACATCTGTTGTAGTTATCTCTTTTGGTACATCATTTAAAGATTCCGTTTCTTCTATCGAGCTTCGAGATTCATTTGGTGCTCGTTTTAAATTTTCAGAAATAGTCTTTTTAATTTCGTTCATATAATCTTCATCGTCGGACAATGATGGTTGCGTAAGTGTCTCAGTGTTATTGACGCAGCTGTCGAATAATTGTATGGGAGAAATACAAGATCTAGGTGTACATTTAAGTCGCTTGGAACGCGTTGATTGAATTTTCTTTTCAATTTTCTTTGCTTCAACAACCTTAGATTTTGTAGTATTTGTCGAGTTGTTAGAAGCATTGTTTTTTAAATCGGATTCAGTGCGATCTTTGCTAGTGCTACTAGGCAAAACCGGTGACTTATCTTTCATCACATTTAAAGATCTCTTAATAGCCTCAAGTATATCGGGGTCATTATCTGAATCAGTTTCATGTCTTACTTCCACAGTTTTGGAACTTTCAATATCTGTAGTCTTTTTTGATTTGTTACTGCAAGGTGAATTCAAATCGGATTCTGAATTCCTTCTGGATGGCAACCATCTACTGATATCGTCTAAAGATATTCGTTCAATAGACACTACAGGAGATCTTATAGATGGACTATCGCTACTCTTTGTATCCTTAAGTATTTCATTCGTCTTGACTGTCCTGTTTAACGTACTACTTGTATTATTATTAGGCGAAGTATTGTAATTTAAAGTGTTAATTTCATTGATTTCATTCGTTAATTTTTCAAAGTAATCTTTTGTAGAGCGGTCTAAATATTCTGTTTCTAAATTTCGATGTTTCAACTCTTCTGTAATTAATTTAGGACTTGGTGGAGCTTCTTCCGAATCACCATGCCCTGTAATACCAACCGTTGCTATAGATTTTTCAGATTTTGTTGATGTCTCAGATAAAGTAATACGTGTTATACCATTTGTACAGTCTGGCGATATTTCTTTCACTTTTTCCGCTTTGACTGGGAGTGCTTTTTTGATTTTAGGTTTTTTGGATTGTATTTCTACCTGTACAAATTCGTCCGTAATACTAACAGTCCGTGGACTGTAAATAATATTTTCGTTATCGGAAAGCATGTTTTGAGTAGTGTTAGATTCGTTTATGTATTTTTCTGGATTTTGACATATTTTTTTAAATTTGTTAACCATATTTGAAGAAAGATCTCCGTCTTCTTTATTTCTTTTTACTGCCTCTTCAATGACTAGTCCAGGCAAAGGACTTTCAGTCCTATCATTATCTGTATTAGACCTTATCCTTAATCTCATATTTGTTTTGCCTTCTTTAGCAAATTTTTCAGTTTTAGTTTTATTTTTCTTAATAGGCTTAGCTTTTTGTTGTTTCTTATTAGATTGATTCTCTTTATCTATAATTTCTTCCAATATCGGAACTTTTTCCAAGACTAATATTGGCTCTGTTACTTTAATTTCCGGTGCATCGACGACTATAGAAGTATCTAGATCGTCGTTCTTGTGCCGCATTCTTTCGTCTATTAAATCATTGACAGGTTCTATTGTATCAGCTCCTTTTTTGGTATTTTTTCGTCTGTTAACTTTTGGTTTAGTCGTTTTGCATTCGTCTTTACTTGTACACTTTTTACGCTTGTTTACGCTACGTTGTCTTGAAACAGTGGAGCCTTCATTTCCACTTTTCCTTTTAGATATATCTTTCTTTTTCTCTTTGAAATCATCTTCACTATCTGAAGAAAAGTTGTATACCTCAGATGCTCTAGTTACTAATTTTACTTGCTCTCCGTTTGCAGATTCTTTAACTTTGTCAAACAAATCATTCATTTTTTTTGATCTAGGAGATGGAGTCGCTACTATATTCCTAGATTTTCTATTTCGCGGCATACGAATATGCCTTTGGCGTTCCCTTTCTATGTCTTTGTACGGTTTGTATGTTGGCGTAGATTTTGGTGTTTTCTTTATGTTGGAATCGACAAATTCCTTCTCTTGAGAGTTCACGGCCATTTCGTCTGCGATCTTTTCATCTTTAGGGGAGAACAGTTTGCGTTTTCTACGAATAAGTGGTGTCTCAACTTCCGCTGTAATATTAGCAACTACGTGGTTTTTGACGATTTCTACTTCTTTTTCTACATGCTCTATATTATCATCATTATTAACAATTTCTGTGCCATTTTCTATTTTGTCGTCAATCTGATCAGGCACTTTACCTTGTTCAGCTACGTCTGCCGAGTCTTCTGTGATAGTCGACATTTTAGTCATGGCTTTCGATGGTAGCTTATTCTTTTGCTTTATTTTATGAGACTTGTTTTTGTATTTTAACTTTATTTTTTTAGGTGTCGCCGGTTTTTTGGTACTTGTCTTCATTTTAGTTTCAATACTCTTGATTTTACATAATATATCTTTTAAAGGTAAGTCGTCTTCAAGATCAGAAATATCATCTGCAGCAGTTTCTTGACCTTGGTTCAAATACTGAGAACATTTATCGAATTCATCGCATACTTTATCCACAATATTATTAAGACATTCTATTACTTCAATATTGTTGAAGTTAAATGAATCCAAATTATGTTGATCATTCGCTATTGAGATTAAACCATCATCTAAACGGTCATCACTAAACTCAGAACTAGTTTCGTTGATTTTCTTAGCGAGTGTTGGACTAACAACAATCTCTTGTTCTTTATTTTCCGTGAAATGTTGAGAAAAGAATTCTTCCACTACCTGAACATCAAAATATTTCTTTTCTGTAGCTTTGCCTTTAGTAATATTTTTACGGCGAGTATTGACATACACGTTAGGAGTATCACTTATAGCTTCAGTGTTAGATTCATCAGACGAGGATACAACTTTCGACGGTTGTCTCACACACGTATTTAACTCAATTTCTTTATTAGGTGTGTTCTCAATAACTTCGCCTATATCTTTTAACTCTTCTGATCTAATATTGATACCACTATCACTTTGAACTTTATCTCTCTCTAGTTTGGCATTTAGTGCTTCCTGTACTAATAAGTTGACAATATTATCAGGATCATAATCTTTAGATTTGGATAGTCTTTCAACGGTTTCGTTTATAACAGAATCGTCTGCAGATCCAATAGTAGCTACTAGTAAACAACTCGGAGTTTCTTCACGAATTACAGGTGACAAAAGTCTTCTTTTCGGTGTACTTATTGACTTTAGACATTTTCTATTACTCTCAGTATCACTTTGAGACTGCCTACTAGGGACTATGTTATTTAGATTTTTATAGCACACTCCGTACGGTTTAGTATTTAGTGTTGCGTTGCTTCTATCATCTGCTTCGCTAGCTTCAGTTACTATAGATAGATCGGGAAGAGCACAAACTCCCACCGGTTCCTTGTCAAATTTGTAGCGGGGTAGGGCGGCTAATTTTTCGTGTAGCTATAAAAGACATTTTTTATAAATTAATTTGGTTTGGGATATTTTTAATGTGTACAGGCATAAAACACCCGTTGTACAATGGGCCTTGCCGAAATCTTCGGGAAGCGTTTTTTAACGTGAGGAAAATCATACAGGGATGCTATGTCGGTCTCCTACCGACTAAAAACCACACGTATCCTACTTAACAGCCCACGGTCGGTAGCCCCGGGTAAGCCCTCGGAATCTTCGGGGAGCTAGCCAATTTCACCTGCTGAGTAACTTCACATCTGCCTTTAGTAGCGAACCATAATTTACGCAATATTAGGAAACCAAGTCCTAGGATCCGGGCTCAAGCGAATGACCGGATTGAAATGCTATTTTGTTAGAAATTTCTTTGTGTGGCTGAAAAACTGTGGTCACTTTTGATTGCATTTGGCTGCATAAAGTGGTTGGATATAGAATCTTCAAGAAACATTTAAGAAAGGATATTATTTTATACGCTGAGAAGCGCTCGTGGCCCCGCGGACTCAGTGTTCTGTAAAAGATCACAGCAGTAAGCAACTTTCACTATGGCCGGTCCATGGATGGGTGGTCCATGGATGGGTGACCATCCATGTGATCACTTTGTGACATTTATTTGAGCGTTTCCGTGCTTCGGAAGGCACGTTAAGCCGTTGGTCCCGGTTGCCAGTAAAATGGCAGTCGTTAAGCTTAGTTGAAGGCTTTATTTCAACAGCAGGCAGTCACAACCTGCGCCTGTACAATTAAACACGACAATACGGCTCACCACCTATTACGTGGGACTAATTATACAAAGGTGAAATGTGGGCATATAATATGCCTCTGCCTACCCCTTCGGGGATAAAGGCGTGACCATATGTACGTATGTATGTATGTATGTATTATTTTATACGACATTGCGGCATAATTAGACCAGTGCAGCTTATAAAATATAAAAAAAGCAGTAGAATGAAAAATAATTTACGGGCGATCTGAGGTCGGGAAGTGAAAAAAATGGGGGTTTTCTCGATTTCCGACAAAACTACAAGTACTATGGAAAAATGTTAAATGACAAAGTTGTAATAAAAAAATCTACAACTTTTGGATTTACACTTTTTTGACATTATCTCAATAAGTATGTCAAATACTCAAAAAAACCAAGATTTTAAGTTTTGAATTTTTCTTTTACAAATTTTTTTCTTTTTTCATGAAATTTGGCAAAACCCTTTCTTTTAATATTCCTAATGCACTGTGTGTTTTTGGTCTAAAATTTTTATTTTAAGGGTTCCGTACCCAAAGGGTAAAGAACGGGACCCTATTCATGAGACTTCACTGTCCGTCTGCCTGTCTGTCTGTCCGTCACGAGGCTGTATCTCATGAACGGTGATAGCTAGAAAGTTGAAATTTTTACAGATTATGTGTTTCTGTTGCCGCTATAACAACAAATACTAAAAACAAAAACATAATAATATTTGAGGGGGGCTCCCATAACACGTGATTTTTCGTTATTTTATCTTGTGTTAGGTAATAAGGTATCCTTCTCAATTTAAATACACACATCAACACCGTCTGGGGATATTTCCCATTTCTCAATTTTCCAAAAATCTGTTAGGAATAATATGCAACAATGTTATATTCTTAGGATGCCCATTTTTCAGACTATATTTTAAAATAAAATAAAAATATATTTTCGACTTGAATAAAATTTTATTAAAATAAAAACAAAAAGTAAAAAAATGATGCAACTAAAGATGAATGTGTCATTTACGAAAAAAAAAATAAGTAATTTCTTTTCATTTTTTTTGCACTGATAGGAAAAATCAGTAGTCAGTAAAACCACTCATGACGTTAACCACGGTCCTGCAACGGTTTTTCATGCTTTGAATTAAGTTATCAAAGTCTCGCTGCGGGATATTGTCCCAAGTTCTGCTAAGATGCAAAAAAGTTGCTCTTCAGTCGCAATGTCTGCAGGAAAAT
Source organism: Miltochrista miniata (assembly GCA_933228765.1). Lineage (NCBI taxonomy): Eukaryota > Metazoa > Arthropoda > Insecta > Lepidoptera > Erebidae > Miltochrista > Miltochrista miniata. Next base: position 16,005,073 of record OW121769.1, read on the forward strand.
TCTTATAAGCCCTTCTGTGGAGCATGTCCCACGCATGCTCGATGGGGTTTCAATCAGGCGATTGCGCCGGCCAGGGTAAAACCGACACGTCATGGTCCTGCAGCCAGCTGGTCACCGCTCGCGCTGTGTGCGGGCGGGCGTTGTCATGCATGAGAGTAAATTCTTGACCCATTTGAAGTCGATGAGGGTAGACAATGGGTACAAGCACCTGGTCGCGGTATTTTTCAGCGGTCATGGTGTTTCTAGTCCAAACGAGGTCCGTTCTTCCACCAAAACGAATTCCCGCCCAAACCATAATTGTCCCGCCCTTGTATGGATGGACTACCTGGGGGTGTTGCAGACGACTCTCACGACCAGGAACTCGCCAAACGCGTACTCTTCGTGAATCGGGATGAAAACCGAATCGGGACTCATCAGTAAACAGTACTACAGACCACTGGTTATCTTCCCAAAGCAAATGTTCACGAGCCCACTCTAATCTTCGTCCACGATTTCCTCTGCGTAGTGCTGGAGTACGAAGTGGCCTGCGAGCATGAAGGTTAGCTTCATGCAGTCTCCTCCTCACAGTTTGGTCACTGACCAGCAATTGGTGTTCTGACTGGAGCCGTTGAACCAACTGCACGGCTGTAACGTTTGGCTGCATTCTCGCGGCAACTTGTAAAAATCGGTCTTGTCGTTGGGTGGTTATGCGTCTCCCGCCACGGTGTCTTTCAGCCACTTCCTCGGTTGCACGATAACGTGACCACAATCTTGAAATAACGTTTTGCCTGGTTCCAATCTCCTCAGCAATACTCCGCTGAGTAGCCCCAGCTTGGAGCATGCCTACTGCCCTTAGCATTTCTTCTCTAGTTAAATGGCGTCGCTGCATGACTTACACAATGAAATTAATTCGTAATTAATCATTAACTAGCTTTAAAACTTCAACTGGACAAAACAAATACCAATTAACTATCGTAGTTAAAATTAAAATTTCAAACTTCGCTATACTAATGCCGCGCAAATCATTTGTTTTAATTTCTTTTTTTTAATTTCAAATTTGGAATCATTCAAATATACCTACAAAATAAGATACAATCAAAAGTTTTTAAAATCGGCTAGTATTTTTTGAGAGGCAGAACTTTTAAAAAAATATCCCTAGACGGTGTTGATGTGTGTACGTTAGTTGGCTTGAACATATCATCAAGAATATATATTCCCTTTACACCATGCAAATTAAATGAATACTTTAGGAGGTATGGCACAATCAAATATTGCACAACGAAATTATTTTGGGGTCGCCATGATTGAACATTACAACTGGTCAAGTACTAACTTATTTTTCGACTTTCATTGTAAATATTTTATCTTTTAAAGTGAACAACGCTTTCAGCAGATTACTTTAGGTAGGTGTAATATTTCAAAGATAGCAATTTCATAGGAAATATGTATATTTTTGATTTTTCTCCAGTATAAACAATTTACGTACAAACACACAATTCAATAAATGCACCAATTTTGTAGACGTAACGTGTTTATAATGTATCATTCAAGTGTCATCAATATTCTGAAAAAGAAATTAAACATAGAGTTTTCAAACTTATTTACTGTACGTACCGTAGAGGATCTACATATATGAGGAAACAGAATAGTTATAAACATAGAGCAACGCGAACTGTCTAAAGGCGCGCGTTGCTCTGTGGTTAACAAACACCACAGAGCAATACTTGTTTTATAATATGTAGTGATATCCTACTTATAATATTATAAATGTGAAAGTTTGTGAAGATGTTTGGATGTTTGTTACTCAATCACGCTCTAACGGCTAACTACTTTTTATCACGGGAAAATGTTCCCACGGGGAGCGGGTACGGGAACCTAATTTCACGCGGGCGAAGCCGCGCGCATCAGCTAGTTAGGTAATAAGGGAAACCAGTACACGCTTGAAATACAGAATATCGAGCAGCGTATTTTCATAAAAAATAAATATTCGAAACAAACCATCAAATTCAAAAAATCACATGTCAAAACATCAGATATTTTAAAATTGGTAGGCTTTTTGTTACTTAAAATCTCTACTTTTTGACGATGTAAAAAAAATACAGACGAATTGAGAACCTCCTCCTTTTTTGGAAGTCGGTTAAAAATATGTATACATCACAATGGTAAATTTTCTCAGACAATGCAGAAGAACTTCAATTCGATTTTCTCTTTTTAATTATCCAAGTACAATTTTAAGCTATTTACTTTTAAATAACTCGAAAAACGAAAGATTTTATGTTACGTTGATAAAGAATATAAAAAATTTCGACTATTTTTTGCGTAAATATTAATAAATAGCTCAAAATTGTACATGAATGGCTAAAATAGAAAAATATGATTGGAGTTCTTTTGCATTTTCTGAGGAAATTTACTATTGTGAAGTGAGTCCGTATATATATTTTTACATCTTCAGAAAGAAGAGATTTTAAGTAACAAAAAGCCCACCGATTTTTAAAAAATATCAGATACTTTGACAGTTGATTTTTCGATTGAAAATTTGGATGCTTTTGCATTTAGTCAATATAAGTAGAAAAAAAACATTTTGGACCAAAAAAAATTACAGTGCATGCACAGGTTAAAAAGAAAAGTTTTTGCTAAATTTCATGAAAAAAAAACAAAAATTTTTGTAAAATAAAAAATCTGAAACTCAAAATGTTGGTTTTTGAAAGTAGTAGATTTTTTATTGCCTACAACTTTGCCGTTTTACATTTTTCCATAGAACTTGTAGTTTTGTCAGAAGTGGAGAGAACCCCTTTTCCTCCCTTAAAACCCCCATTTTTCCTCTTCCCGACCTCAGAGTTTAAAAAGAGTATAAAAAGTAAATTGGACTGCAAGGGCTACTATACAATTGACGATTATTTGCTTGACAAGGAAGCCTGGAAATGATCTGCTTGCTCTACTGCATTCTCAAGCAGTAGTTTGTGATTTTTAGTTTAAATTTTGTAAATAGAGCCAAAAAAGAAAATCCCGCCGAGTTTCTTGCCAGTTCTTCTCAAACGGGCCGCGTTCCGAACTGGTGGTAGTGACTGCTTTGTATTCATTGACGTGTCGCAAGTGCCTATGTATTAGGATAATGCGAAATATATGTTTTTTGGAGTTTTTGAGTTTGAGTTTGAGATCGCCCGTAAATTATTTTTCCTGTTATTTGTGTTACATTCTCTTACTTTTGCAAAAGGTTTCATTCTACTACTAATTTCTTAAATTTTTTATCATTTTCAGAGGCTTTTGCACTGGTCTAAATGATGTACCTACCTGGTTTAAGGATAGGGAATACGTTTAGAACCGCTCGTAGCCCCGCAGACTCAGTGTTCTGTTAATTATCACTACACTATGCAACTTTAGTTGTCATCTGTTAATTATCACTACAATAAGCAACTTTAGTTGTCATCTAGTAGGTGACCTATTTGTGCCATTTCCATTTGCGAGCGTTTTCGTACTTTGTTAGGCACGTTAAGCCTTTGGTTCCGGTTGTCAGTAGGTATGGCAGTCGTTAAACCAAGTTGAAGGCCTTATTAGAACATTTTCAGCAACGGACAGACACAACTACGGCAATAGGCTCACCACCTATTTCGTCCAACAAAAACTAAAAGGAGAAATCTGGCCATGGGTTTATCTATATAGTTTGGCTCTGCTTCCAATTGGGGGAAGGGGAGGGGGGATTCTGAATATTTAAATTCAACTGACTTGTGCCAATGAACTGGTAGACGCAGTAGACGGTGACCTCCACGATGCAGGCTGACGTGATTTCACTATATACCCTGTCAACAAGAGGAATTTTGAACGTTATTGGAAATTTGTAACCATAGATAAAAGTTGGTCTAAACAATGCCGGTTTTTCAGATGCTCCCAACGGTCCTTATAAAAAAAATTATATCTTTAAAAGTTTTAATAAAATAATTTGATTTGTCGAAGCGACGACGCACAGTGGATCGATTCATACAAATTGGCGGACATAGGAATCTTGAAAAACTTTTTACTGATTTTACAAAAACTAATGATGCCAATGTGTTGATCTTAATAATTGTAGTCGAAAACAATACTACACAATTTTGATTAGACTTCAATTTAAAAAAATATTCGACAAAAACTGATTTCAATTTATGGAAAAGCACATTAAAAAAGGGATAGCTTGCGATTTTCTCGCGTTTTCTGATTTTAACGCTTATAGTGACTTTTGATGGGTTGTTAGCAAAATATCTGCCAAACATTTCAGGTACCCCTAGGCATCCCTCTGGGAGCTATATGACAAAATATCATTTTTCTCATTTTCTTTAAGAAAATATGTCTAGTTCGTTTTTTTACAGTTATAATTGTTGATAAACTACATTTTAGCTTAGTACTGACCTACCCACATCAAAAATAATATGACTAGCATACGGGATCGGGAGTTTTTGAGAGATACTTATAAGCGGGCGACCATAAGTTTATCCTACTTTTTTAGCAACATTTTTGTATTGTATGGTGATTTTCCACTATGGTTTGAAGAAAATAATGTATTAATCAAATAAAACAATAACGCGTTATATAAAACATATATCATAGTTATAAAAATACAAAAACTTACTTATAAAATAAAATGTGGTAAAATATTAGCATAAAATAAATAAACATAATGGAACAGAAACGATTCCATTAACATCAACATTAAATAATCCAACAAAATTAGAAATATGTAGACAAATAAATAATTATCCGAAGCTTCCGTTTCTGAATCTTCTGCTTGCGCTGAGTCTATTATTCATCAGTATCTATGTATTCAAATTCAGAAACTTCTAGAATTAGTAACTAATAAAATAACTTATGAATACTTGTGGCATGAAGTACCAAGGGTACAATATTCTATGTAAAGCTCTGCCACCCTGGTACTACATGCCATCAAGTGTTCATAAGTTATTGTTCATAAGTTATGTTCACGGGCCGTGTAAATTATTCAACATTTATCTATAGTTCCGATAGGACTTCTTTCGGAAGAGTTATCTGAGTCAAGTAATAAGGATTTCAGAAAATACAGAGAACACCATTCCCGTAAAATAAATAGCATTGCTTGCAATGAAGATGTTCTAAATAATTTGCTGATTTCATCCAACCCAATTTTAGAACAAATACGGCCACGGATGGATAAACAGTAAAAGAAGGCATTGTTTAAAGAAATTTTAAATCTACTATTTCTAGAAGTTTCTGAAATTGAATTCATAGATACTGATGATTTGTTAGTCTCTGCAAGCAGAAGAAGATTCAGAAATTGAAGCTTCGGATAATGTTTTTTTTTGTTTACATATTTCTAATTTTGTTTGATCATTTAATGTACATAGTTTTAATTTAATTGTCTTTGTTATATATTTTTGTTTATTTTAAGCTACTATTTTTTTAAAGCTTATGTAATTCTAATTTTGTTTGATTATTTAATGTACATACATGTTAATGAAATCGTTTCTGTTCCATATTTTTAGCTTTAATTTTACCACTTTTTATTTTGTAAGTAAGTTTTTGTATTTTTATAACTATGATATATGTTTTATATAACGCGTTATTGTTTTATTTGATTAATACATTGTTTTCTTCAAATCTTAATGGAAAATCACTATACAATACAAATATGTTGCTAAAAAAGTAGAATAAACTTATGGTCGCCTGCTTATAAGTATCTCTCAATTCTTCTTAAAGAAAATGAGAAAAAATATATTTTGTCATATAGCTTCCAGAGGGGTGCCTAGGGGTACCTAAAATGTTTGGCAGATATTTTGCTACCAACGCATTAAAAGTCACTATAAGCGTTAAAATCAGAAAACACGAGAAAATCGCAAGCTATCCCTTTTTTAATGTGCTTTTCCATACATTGAAATCGGTTTTTGTCGAATATTTTTATCTTCATCTACATTATTTTCTTCAAATCTTAATGGAAAATCACTATACAATACAAATATGTTGCTAAAAAAGTAGGATAAACTTATGGTCGCCTGCTTATAAGTATCTCTCAAAAACTCCCGATCCCGTATGCTAGTCATATTATTTTTGATGTGGGTGGGTCAGTACTACGCTAAAATGTAGTTTATCAACAATTATAACTGTAAGAAAACGAACTAGACATATTTTCTTAAAGAAAATGAAAAAATGATATTTTGTCATATAGCTTCCAGAGGGGTGCCTAGGGGTACCTAAAATGTTTGGCAGATATTTTGCTACCAACGCATTAAAAGTCACTATAAGCGTTAAAATCAGAAAACACGAGAAAATCGCAAGCTATCCCTTTTTTAATGTGCTTTTCCATACATTGAAATCAGTTTTTGTCGAATATTTTTTTAAATTGAAGTCTAATCAAAATTGTGTACTATTGTTTTCGACTACAATTATTAAGATAAACACATTGGCATCATTAGTTTTTGTAAAATCAGTAAAAAGTTTTTCAAGATTCCTTTTTTTTTTTTTTTTTTTTAACGTGAGGGAAAATCCTCGTAGGATGCTATGCCGGACTCTTACCGACTAAAAAACCTTACGTAACGCCCAACAGCCTATGGTTGAGAGCCCCGGGTAAGCCCTCAGGAAGGATGTCCCGTGACTCCCAACAGACCTACGGCCGCCAATGCGGCCTCGCCCAGGGGGTGGTTCGGGTGCAATCCCGCGTCTATGGGGGATTTCGGGTGTGACCCCGCTTCTAAGGGGGGGCGTGCGTGAGTGCTCACGTCACGCTGCCGTCATGGGCCTGCTTCTGTAAGGACGGTGAGCGGCCCTCTCACCGTCCTCAGACCCCCGGTCATGGAGGCCGATAGTCCTCGGCGAAGACACGTCGGCGGCGCCCAGGGCGCCGACTGCGGAACTCGGGTGGAAGAGTTCTCTCCCGCACCCGGCCCGCCGCCTCCTTCGCGAGCATGACCTGCTCGCAGAAAGAGGCGGCGCAGTCCCACTTACTCCCGCTGGAGAGCATGGCTCGCACCATGGCCTCAAGCGAGAGAGTGTCCACGCCCAGACCCACTACGAGGACCTGTCGCTGTTGTGCCCACGCCGTGCACTCCACCAGCGTGTGGAGCGCCGTGTCATCGCTGCGGTCCTCACAGTGCTGACACTCGGCCGTGGTTTCCCGGTGTTTTCGCCACAGATACCTACCGAAGCTACCGTGCCCGGCAAGCATCTGCGTCAACCGGTAGGAGAGAGCACCGTGTCTTCTCTCCAGCCACTCGTCCATGACCGGTCTGACGGCCGCGATTGTGGCGAATCCCCCCTTTGGTTGCTCAAGTCGCATCTTCCATGTCTCCAGGGTTTCCTGGTGGAGCAGGGTCCGCTGGGCCTCGATTTCTCGAGACGCAGGCCTTTGGCCCCGCTCCAGCGCCTCCTTGCGCCATCTGAACAGTGACGCAAGGGCTCTCGCTTCCAGGTCCCATGGAGGGGTCCCGGCTAGGAGACATGCCGCCTCACCGGAGATCGTGCGGTATCCTCTTATCACCCTGACGGCCATCACTTTCTGCGGGCTCATCAGTCTAGCCACATTGCTGGCCGTCAGGGTCTCCGCCCATACGGGAGCCCCGTACAGGGCCATGCTTCGCACGATCCCAAGGTACAGTCTCCTGTAGGGAGCGTTGGGTCCCCTGATGTTGGGCATCAGCCGCGCGAGTGCGGCCGATGCTCCCCTCAGTTTTGGGACCAAACTTCGGAAATGATGTCCGAAGTTCCACCGGCCATCGAGTACGAGCCCCAGATACTTCATCGAGGGCTCGATGCCGATGCTGACGCCCCCCACCTGTAGGCTGGATCCCGCAGGTGGCCCCATCCGAGGTCCGTGGAAGCACAGAGCCTCGGATTTGTGAAGGGCGACCTCAAGACCCAGCCGCCGATTTTCAAGATTCCTATGTCCGCCGATTTGTATGAATCGATCCACTGTGCGACGGTTCCAAAATGCAACGCGGCCTAGATATTATTATTACTGTTCCGGTTCCTTGGGTAGTAGTATCATGATGAATTGATGATACATAGTCTACGTTTTGGATGCCTATCTTTATGGATGTAGTAAGCGGCCGGAGACGCGGTTGGATGATCCGAAAACAAAAATACTACTCCCGAATAACTCAAACTCCCAAATAATTCCTCCATGTTAATATTACCTACCATTTTTTTTAAAGTGAGGGAAATCTATCGTGTATGCTATGGCGGACTCCTATCGACTAAAAACCTCACGTTACGCCCAACAGCGTATGGTTGGAAGCCCCGGGTAAGCCCTCGGAAGGATGTCCCAGGACTCCCAACAGACCTACGATTACGCAAGGCTCTCGCTTCCAGGTCCCATGGAGGGGTTTCGGCTAGGAGACATGCCGCCTCACCTGAGATCGTGCGGTATCCCCTTATCACCCTGATGGCCATCGCCCTCAGCGGGCTCAGCGATCTAGCCACATTGATGGCCGAATGTTACCTACCCTACCACCATAGATGTACATGCAAATATTGAAATTTGGGCATAAAATATGCGTCTGATTACCCTTTAGAGGGTAAAGACGTGACTATTTTGTTTAAGTCTGTATAAAATATTGTTTTACTTTACACGCCAGAAATCGCTACTGCAATACGCATACATAAAAACAACAACTACGAAGATACTATTTGAGGTAAATACCTGAATGTTTACGACGTCTGACCTCGACCGGATGGGAAAATCTCGCGTCTTCTTCCTAGAATTATTGCAATGTAAGTGATACTATCAAAACACACCTATTGTATGGAGACAAATAAAATTTACATATTCCGTATTGGCCGATTTGTTTATAGCTTATGTAGTGACAAAGTTACTACTCAAATTTCTACCCACGTTAGGTAAACAAAAGTCAAATAAAATTTGTAGTCTACCCGCATTTATAAGTATACGTAAATAATCAAACGCATATCAAAAATTGGCTATATTTTCAAGGTTTGGCTAATCGAAATAATGCGTATCGAATAAATTAAATTCTATCTGGTCTGTTAAATGTTTTATAGATGTGGTTAATTTTATGAATTAGTTAGTTTGACTTATTACATATAATTAAGTATCTGAAAAATAAAAATATCTTTATTCATATAGGTTGCAATGTTGCAAAGTAACACTTATGAACGTCAAGATTTCTGATTCTACATTTACTGCCAGATTCTCAAGGCAGGTAGAGCCTGTGAGGAAGAATCTGGAAATAAAACTCACGGCACTCTCTTCAGTTAGTCAGCAATATTATACATGAAATACAAGCCACGGTAGAATTGTAATACAACTCATCGAAATTTATTAAAGTTAACAACAAACATTGGTTATCAAATAGACCAATAACAAACACATTACGTCGCACTTAAATGTTTATTAGAATGTATAAAACTTATCGTTTAGTGCCTACCTAGTTAATATTCATTAAAGAAAATAAAAGTTTTATTTTATTACAACAATGTGACATTAAAATGAAAGTGTACAATTTTTCTACTATCACACTAATTATTTCTGAATGCTATTAATAAATAATATTACTACATATTTCAAATCATTTAGTATATAAAAAAATATTACATTGATACAAATAAATACCAACTTACTAAAATATATTCGATCACTAAATGTGTGGGACCATTTACTCAGAACATGACTAAGAAACAGTTGTGGGGGAATGTATAGCAACGAATTCAGACATTTCAGACACACATAGAACTTGCTGGCCAGGGCCGTCTTAACCGGGGGTTCAAGGGCGCGGCCGCACCCGGGCGCGAAGCCCGAGGGGGCGCAGGCCGAGCTCTAAACATTTCGATATTTCCTTAATTAAACTTTACCTCATAAGTACAATATTAACGCCATTCCCCCGTTTTGTACACTTACGTCAAATAAACACCTACATGCATAAAAATATAGGCATCAACCAATAACGCTGTCTTCCACCATCTAAAGATGGCACGGCTGCGATTCTCGACATTCCTCATCGAGACGCAGATACGCCGTCTTGATGATACCCGTACTTGTGTATCAAGGAGCAATTTCGAGATATAGCTGGGCCAGGGTGTGCGCGTTCATTAGGTAGGTAGGATGTTTGCTGTCACTGTCCGCGGTGCCTGAGGAGCCTTCTTTCTCCGTCTTTTGGCTACACGCAGATTTTTTTTATACCACTAAGGTAGCAGACACGTGACAAGTGTACGGCCCTCTAGAAGGAACGGTGGTCACAGCAGTCTATGAGCGTTTGCAACACCAGAGGCGCCACTCTCGCGCTGCCGACCCTGTAAAAACCTTCTAAGACCCCTTTTGAAGAACCCTACACTGTAGGCGTTTGGCAAAACCGAGGCAGGAAGATCATTCCACAACCAAAGCATGCGCGAAAGAAAGCCCCTATCGGATCTAACCGTGCTCGAACGCTCCGGACGTAGAGTGTGAGGAGGAATTCCCTGTCTGTGGCGAGCGGTGCGGTGGTAGAACGTAGCCGTGGGCATGTTAGTCTACCGATCCCACAAAGGGGAAGCTGAGACAACCAGGCCGTTTCAGAACTTCAGCGAGGCGCTGATGAGGTGGAGGTACGGTTACCGGACGCTGACTTGATGATTCTGAGGGACTTCAGAGGCTAATACACTGAGTGGCTAGTGTCTCTCAAGACCAATCTAGTGGGACGTGCCGCCCACGCGTTCAGTCCACGCATTCGGCGCGGACTGAATTGCCTTTTACACATTAAGCTCTACGCGCCAGTTTAGATTTACTCTCACATTCAGAGGAACCCTTGAATTCTAGGTTTTGCGAAAGTTGAGATGTTTCTAATTCCTGAACTACAATACCCTCAACATTGAAACTTGTGTGAAAAAAATCTTAAAGTACTCCCTATATGACACTGAGTTTTTTTTTGGAATCGGATCACGCCTTGAAACACTACAATTAAAAAAACCATTTAGTCTCTCCCAAAAGAACCGCGCAAAATATCGGGATCGAAATTATCTAAGAACCTTCCTCGGATTATACCGAGTTTCATTCAAATCGATTCAGTAGTTTCGGCGTGATACTTATTCGGGATACAGACAGACAGATAGACATGAAAAAAATAAATTACATACGCCAAAGCCCTACAATTAAAATTTTCTAAATATCTTCCATGTACAGACTCTCGACCCTTAACAGTTTTATTATATGTATAGGTTACAGATTTAATTTATTGCGTTTTTTTGGTTGACCGGGGGGGAGGGGGCGCAGTCTGAGCTTCGCACCCTGGCGCTATATAGCCTTAAGACGGCCCTGTTGCTGGCTGTTACTTTCTTTTTACGTGTGGTATCTAATCCCTCATGGGTGCCATGCCGAACGCGTACCGACTAAAACCAAGGGAAAATCCATTATGGATGCTATGCCGGACTCCTACCGACTAAAAAAACTCACGTAACGCCCAACAGCCTATGGTTGGGAGTCCCCGGCAAGCCCTCGGAAGATGTCCCAGGACTACCAACATACCTACAGCCACCACTGCGGCCTCGCCCAAGGGGCGGTTCGGGTGCTATCACGCGTCTTTCGGGGGGACAGTGTCCAACCACTACCTACGGCTGGGAGTCAAGCCGTGGGAGGGAAAGCCCTCGGAAGGAACGGGAAACTCTCAAGTCACGCCGCCGTCTTGAGCCTGCTTCTGTAAGGACGGTGAGTAGCACCCGATCAGCGTGGCAGTCGCAGTGCGGCAGCCATCTCTCTATTACCCAAGTGGCATAAAGAGCGCTCATGTCCCCAACGAAATGGCACAAAAGAAATCTTAGGAACTGTCTTTCTAACATGTACGTCTGAAATTATTGTGTACACCGCTTCGACCAAATCATTTTATTTGATCGAAGGTATACCGTGCAGATGATATTGCCCCACCAGGAATAACAAAACAGTGTTTAAAACTCACCGGTTTCTTGTTCGACTGTGGAATAACTGTTGCCGGTGACAATACTAACTCTGCTTCTAAATCAAGTAACGGCTAAAAGGAAAAACAATAATAAGTTTACTTTTTTCGTGATATCTCTCCTCTATTCTATTCGTATGGCTACGAAAATATGAAAAAAGCTAAAAAAATTGCTGTAGAAAGCCTGTCAAATATGTTCTTTTCAAATAGCTAGTTATAAAGGCATTTTATCATTTATAGATGAAAGACATGCTGGACAGAAATTTGGTCTCACCGTCTAAATTTATAAAAATACTTACCAATATCTTGCCAGTAACTACTTTATTACACCACTAAGGACGCAGACAAGCATAAATAGGTCTAGTTATCGAAACTGACGGTACTAACCTCATATTTAGAATCAAAGATCCTTCTGAGAGCCCCATCTAGCCTCTTGACATCGGAGCGTGATGATATGACGGCGGTGACGTGGCAGCTGACGTCATCGCCTAACTTTATGCACGACGGGAGAACGCGCGGCGGAGACAGTGTTTGCACGGATAGGATTAGGATTTCCGATTCTCTGAAAGTTGTATAAATGACTAGTTTTCGTACTGATACATAGATACATAGTCTCGCCTTTATCCCCGAAGGGGTAGGCAGAGGCATAGTATACGCCCACATTTCACCTTACATTTTTAAGTCGCCCAAATGACTTTCATTTTACTGACAACCGGGTTTCATTTCGAGTTTTCCTTCTCTACGCAATGGATCTTTTTGCGAAATTAATCCCTTAGTCGCCTCTTACGACACCCCTCGGGATGTATTGGGGTGGCTACATTTGTACTCTTACCCGTCACAATACGGGACCCCGTCGCCACATGGGGCTTTCGTACTGATATCTATTTTAATATGATAGAAGCATCGATCTATATGTATGTACTACGTACTAGATGCGGCGATCAGAACAAGCGTCGTGTACAACTCAGCCGCGGTACATGTACGCATCGCTTGTTAGTTCGGTTTGTGCCACAATACGAATGAAACGCAAGTGGCGGACATATTTAAATTTACTGTGGTAGAATTATCAAAGTGTTGTAAACGCAATTTAAAGAGGTAAACACATTAAAGTTAATGCTAAGTAATATAATAATACAACATTTAGACCGTAATATTCATACCAAAATATGTGATTTATAGCACCCGTCAATTTGGACGATACCATTTTTGAGCGAGTCCATTGGTATCGTATTCGGAGATATTTTCATTTATTGTGGTATAGTGTTATAAACGCAATGTACAGAGGTAAACACATTAAAGTTAATGCTAAATAATATAATTATACAACGTTTAGATCGTATATTTCACACACCAAAATGTGCGTTTTATAGCACCCGTTGGTCGAGTCCATTCTCGCTCATGCGCGTACATATTGAATGAACGGACGTTCCTGTCTATCGGTAGAATATATGTCAATGGATAGAAGCGTTCGGAGACCCGCTAACTTGCCCGTTTTCACCAACCAAACATAAGTCATCTCCTAAATAGGGGCCGCCTATTGTAGGTAGCCCCTAAATACAACCCCTTAGCTAATTTAGTTCTCACCATGCTAAGTTACACCTAATTAAGGGTCTTCTATTTTGAAGTGGTTTCCAAAACCGTTTTGTGCGCAAGTGTTTTTCGATTGTCTTATTTTTGCAATATTACCTGAATTATTAAGTTGTTTAATAGTAAGAAACATATGTATGTGTGAAAATAAATGTTTTTTTTTGTATATTTAAACATTAAATTACCATTTTTTTTTTGGAATTGGTGGCTGAATAAAGAAATTCCTAAGATGAGAAATGTCAAAGTGACAGCTGTGACAGCAGTCAGTTTGACATTTCACGACAGCATTGATGAGCAGTGCTGTCAAAATACACACGGACGCACCAAGAGTCTGTGAGTGTGGTTATTTTATGTAAATTTTCCCGTAAAGCATTTATTTTTAAATACAATGGCAGATAAAAGGAAACGAAGTCAAAACTTTACATCCGAAGAGAAAGAAAAGCTTGTGAAATTATTAATGGACCATTCAAACACTATTCTAAATAAGAAAACGGATGGATGTACGAACGAAGCCAAACTTTTAGCTTGGAATCAGCTCACGGCATCTTTTAATGCAACTGGTACTGTGCACAGGTATGCTAAACGAAGTGTTTTATTATAGTAGTTACATTTAAGTATGGAATTTTTATATTTATAGTATACTAGCTGACCCGCGCAACTTCGTTTGCGTGATAAATGAAGAACCGCTGGACCGATTCTGTGCAAACTTCACATAAACCATCTACTAAATAGTCCGAACAAAGCCTAAACATTTGGTTTGGATAGGTGAGCCCGTTCTTGAGTTATAAAATTACAACGAAAAGTGGCATTGATTTTTATATATATAGATTAGGTACCTACTAGCGGACACCACGCGGTTTCACCCGCGTAGTTCCCATTCACGTGGGAGTACGGGGATAAAACATAGCCTATGTTGCTTCAGGATAACTGAGCTTTCTAACAGTGAAAGATTTTTTAAAATCGGTTCAGTGGTTTTGAGTTTATTGGTAATATACAAAATACAAATATTCCCTCTTCATAATTAGTATTTTAATAACATTGTCTTCTCTTTCTAGGACCAAAGAATCGCTTCAAAAACTATGGGAAAAGATGAAAAGTGAGAGCAAAATAGATTATAATACTTACCGAAGGAGTACCTTTCAAACAGGTGGTGGACCATCTATAGTTAAGACTGACCCTATACTAGAACAACAAAAAAATGAAGATGTGGAAAGTATCAAACTAATGCTTCTCAAAGATGAATTAGAAACAAAACAAAAGTTGCATCAATTACAACTTCAAGCAGCCGAGAAAGATATAATTATTAAGGATCTAGAAATAGAAATAAAAAAAGCTGTACTAGAACAAGTTCGAGGTAATTTTATTCTATTAAAATTAATTTATATTTTTAAAGTAATTTGGCTCCTTTGATATACTGGGTCATTATTCAGTATAAATGGTAATATGGCTATCTGTCCCACTTGTATTAAATGTTCCAAATTAGGTATAGTTCCATCATTTACTGGCTCAGGTTCTTGTCTCAAAATGCATGTGTTATGCAAAATGCAGCAGGCTAATATAACATTAATGGCATTTTGTAATTTGAGCCTTAATCCTAAAGTCAGAACCGGGAACCTTCTTTTAAGAACACCATACTTACGCTCGCCTACATTTTTAGTCTTAATATGGGCTGTATTAAACTGTTGTTACTACTGTGGTTGGGTTAAAAAATGGAGTCAGCAAATGGCTCTGAAAAAAAATACCTATTATATTAATTTGCCTATATGTATTAATAATTTCACTGTAAAAGTAAAATATGTACATCATGATTTTTATTTTAATAACATTATTTGTTTTCAGGTGGTGGTTTAGCTCTTCAAAATTGTTAAAATGCATAGTTTTTAGATTCACTTTGTAAATAGAGCTCTAAAAAAGAATAACCCGCTGAGTTTCTTGCCAGTTCTTCTCAGGTGGGTCGCGTTGTGAACTGGTGGTAGTTTTGATTTATATTCTGGACGTTTTACAAGAGCATCTGTATTATGCCTATGTGAAATAAATTTCTTTTTCTTTCTTTCTTTCTTTCAACATACATTTAGAACCCAGGACAAAGATATAAAAAAATAATGGTAGGACTTCGGATTACTATCCCACGATTTAAGTGGTGGGAGGGGGGCTGGAGGGGGGAGGGGGGTGTGTAGAACCCCCCCTTGACGGAAAAGTTGCGGAGGCCCCTCCTTTTTGAGTTATGATTTTTTTTATATTCTAACCTAACTTTCGCATTTTCTTGTTTTGAAATCGATTTCAAGGTCGAAATTGGAAGATGGAAAATGGAGGGGGAGGGGGGAATCCCCCTGACCCCTCCCCAAAGTTAGGAAATCAATAGTTACCTTGAATTTAGATTTTTATTTTTTGAGGTTATGTTCAATAAAATCGACGACATAAGTAATCGTTCTCCAAATAAGAACTCGTCGACAAGCCAAAAAAAAAAAACCACGAAGGCTAAGGCGGGAGCTCCGCTCCGCTTCGCTCCCGCCTTAGCCTTCTAACCTAACCTATCCGAGTCGGGGTGTTAACCATTAAGTACTAATTATGGTTGAATTAGGGATGCGTAATTCAAATGCCGACCTGGGGTTGAAAAAAAAAACTACGCGTCTCTTAAACAAGACACAAATTCACAAATAGGGTGTCATTTGAAAGGGTTGACCTTGACCAACCCATAGAATGCGTACGACGTTTTACGTTTAGTTTCACATATCGGCAACCGTCATTAAATTATTATAATATTTAATAGCGTTCATTTATATAAATATACGTAATATAATAAAATATGCATAAAATTTAACTTAATAACTAAATATAATTATTAATTAAATTTTTAAATGAAGTAAAACATTGTTGTGCGTTAATGTTACGTAAAACAAAACGTATTGGACGAGCCGAATGTCAAAAACATTGGGAGTGTTTGTGTTCTGTGGTGAAAAGTGACAAATTATTGGTGTTTTTTTACGATTTTCATTATTTTTTTTCTCGTTAACCATTAATCTCCGTAAGTTAAAACTTCGCGTGGAGGCTTCTAATAATATTAGCTTTGTGTATAAAAAATATGAACCTCAAACTCGATGGCAGCTAATCTAAAGTTAAGCCAAAATAATTATAAGCTAGAAATTATATTTGATTTTTATTTACCTTCAAAGGCTACTATCTCCTAGTAAATATGAACCTCGGTAGTCTCCTCTCTCAAATCTTTCATACTGTCTGCTATTTTGGTAAATAGTTGCACCGTGCAACATCTGTGATTAATAAGTTGGGAGAGCTAATGGGGCCGGCCGGTCAAAGCTAATCGCAGATGGCGCTATCGTAGCCTGTTCCCTGTCATTTTTGTTTATGTTTTGTTGTTGAGTGTAAGCTGCGATTGTGATAGAGTTTTCCGGATTATTGAGAACTTTTAAGCGTTTTTCAATATGTATTCCACTTGGCGAGTACAAGAATTAAAGGATGAGCTTAAGAGATGAGGAGCTTCCTTACGACGAAAGAAAGCAGATCTAGTTGAAAGGTAAGATCATTCCTAACCTATAAAATACTTTGTAAATCAATTTCTGAAATTCAACGCCTTTTTAAGGTTTAAAATGTTATTAATTATGGCCCGTAAATGCAAATTAATGTGTTGGTAGACTTTTTCCACGTTTAAGTTAAAGTTGAAGATAATAGAGTACATAATATATATGCAATCTTTTCCCTTGCAGATTAGAACTGTACGACAAAAATTTTGATTTTGCTCGTACCAATGTTGGAGACGATGAATCAAAAATGGTGATTCCGCCGATAGAGACGTATCGAGACATAAATAGCAACACAGCTATGCCTCCGATAAACAAAACACAGTTGAGGCACTACTTAAGTTTGTAAGTAAAATAGATGTCTTTTATTGCATATAATAAACATTACATTATTATTCACAATCACCTAAAAAAGTTAATTGTGTGAACTTAGTTATGATGCAAGTTAAATGCATTGTAACTATAGCGTAATCTAAGAGATATTTAATATTATGTTAGAATAATTTTATTATTCTAGCAGTCAATCCTCCCATGCATTATTCTTTTAGTAAGAAAGCACTCTCATAGTAATAAAATATTATGATTAACAAACAAACAAAAATTCATTTATTTTACTTAATCATATACAGATACACTTGTAAACGTCATTTATATAAACCAGAGTTACTACCAGTTCACTACTCGACCCACCCTGATAAGAACTGGCAAGAAACTCAGCGGGCTTTTTCAACTCGGGATTAACCACCTACCTATTAAATAAAAGGTAACAATGTAGATTATACTGACTACTTATATTTTCCAGCACAACAAAGAAGTTCACAAAAGCTGAGGAGTTATATGAATCCCGCCACCTTCTTGCGGCAAGATCATCTGTTGTTGGAGATTACACATATATTAAAGGTTTTTGTAGAAAAACTATGAAAGATCTACAATAAGTGGTTGATATTAAAATAGATAAATATGGAAACCCCGAAGAATCTCATAGCGAGTATCCTGCTGAATTATTTTGTTATGGAGATCTTTAATAAATATTTTAAATATGATAGGTTTTAAAAATAAAAATAATATACCATTATTATTATTTTTTTTATTCATAATACATTCCCTGAAATAACATAACATCTTATGTACATATGAAAAATATTTAAGATGCTAAAGGCACATAAAACTGATTTAGCTGAGAAGTGAGTATTTTATAGGTTTTTGTTAAACCTATGAGTATTTCAATAGGTATGGACTCGTTGACTTGCTTTTCGCATTTCGAGTCTGCAATCTCATTGATCTGTCTTCTGCTTGTTCCGTGGGTTCTTTTTTATTCCAAGAAAATAAAGACTATTTTCTTTAAATATTTGTGTTGATGCTCCACACCTGAGAAACAATAGATAGTGTTATTATAGGGAACCTAGGTTTTGGTTGGACTAGCTCTGTGTAAAAACTGTATGTAGGGACCTATACCTATATGTGATAAAACTGACGTACCTGTGTATCTGCTATGATGTTCATTTCATAGTCACTTTCAATAAAATGTTTAAGACATAACCTCGAATACTTTGTCGGTGCGAATTTTGGACGACGTATTGCTTATAGCCAAAGTTTTCTATTTTTTATATCTTTGAGAAAAACATAGTTTCTCACCCCAATTCAATGAGGAACTGCACAACGTGTCATTTCCCTATAAATAATAGAAAAGTTTTCACTGCCGTAGAAATAATGCTTTGTTATGGGAACAGGCGACGCTAGCGCCATTTTGACAGTTGCCGACCCCATTGTTTGCATATTAATGAACATGTCATTTATATATTTATTTATTTTGACTGCCTCTGTGGCGTAGTCGGTAGTGATACCGCCTGCGGCGCTGGAGGTCGTGGGTTCGATTCCCACCGGAGACCAATATTTGTGTGACCCATAAATGTTTGTCTCAAGAGTCTGGGTGTTTCTATGTATAATATGTATGTATTTAAAAAGTATATAAGTATTAATATCCGTGGTCTGATACCCATAACACAAGCAGGTTATTCCTAGCTTACTTTGGGATCAGATAACGTTGTGTGAAATGTCCGTGAATATTTATTTATTTATTTATGTAACCCTTCCTGTTTCGGAATAATTCAGCTTCATCACCACCTATAAAAAAATTGTGAATTAAAAATTTCCAATGATTTATTAATCTAGGCTCTGATATTTTTAGACGGCGTCTGGCGACTGCATTTTAATTTGTGTACAATCTATACAACCCAATATATTGGGGAAGTGCGCAATCTTGAAGAATTCTGACTTTACTGTAACTTGCTCCTGTTCTGTGTCTGGAAATACTATGAATTCCTTATACATATAAAGTTACAATAGCTTCAGACACTCTCTTTATAATACGGCTGCAAGTACTGACACTGATGCCGCCCATATCAGATGCTGTTTGTAATAGGTAAAGCTTTGGTAAACAGTTGAATCGGGGCAGGTACTACCATTCTTTTAAGCGAAATTAAAGTCTCGCCGGTCTTTCTGTAGACCTAACCTAACGTCCAAACTTATTGAGGTAGGTATTATAAATTTAAAATCTTATCAAAGAACTTAAAATAATTTAGTATCACTTACCTGTCATCGGGATATTCCAATATCGTTCAATTTTATTTAATAAAAAGATGACGGTCTCCTTAGTTAACCAATCTTGTATAAAAATCTTTATCGTCGTATTTAGAAAATAAATCTGGGGGCCGAGTCTGCTATTGCAATCGCATCAGAATAGAATAGATATCGTAGCAAAATAGAAGCTCATCGGTACAATTTGACAGTTTTCGTATTCGCTAACTCGATAGCTTCTATCTTGTTTCTAGTGAAGTGCGATTATGGTCGACCGATGGCCTCTCGATAGAATCGCCAGTGTATTTGACATTTATGCGTAGTCTGCTAATATTTGACGGGATTTGTTTTGGTAGTCGGGTAATTAATGTTTGACAGCTAGAAATAGAAAGTGCGAGCCTGGTTATTTTCGTCCGGTATACATACAATATTATTGTTTAAATTAATCAATTTGCAGATAAACTAAATAGAAGCAAGTTTACAATTTACATCAAAATGATGAAGATTGATTAATTGTGAGACATAGCATTTTATCCGAAGCGGACTTTATTTATTTCACCTACAAAACAAGACCATAAAGAGCCTCATGGAAGAAGGTGGAACATAATAAATTGTTGTACCTATTGTATTATAGTACATTGGATGGTCGTAGTGCTTTAATGAGTCTCCAAAAAGTGAATTTGCTGTGAGTGAGCCATTGTCGCAGGGTCAATGAACTTTATTAGTTATAGATACATAGATGGCAACTATTCCAAGTAGCCAACTCAACAAGATCAGCAAAATAGTATGAAGACATGTATGCAATTGACATGCATCTATTTTCTGTAAGTACTGTCCAATATTCTTTACAATCACTCATATCTAAAATACAAGTCACATTTCTAATACTTACAGTAGGTAGTTATTATTGTTTTAGCACATAGGTACTTACCTATGTACACTCAATTCCCAATATACTTAATTGTTTTTTACAGTTTTTATGAACATTTAAAATACCCAGTTTACCCGGGTGCACAGCATATTGTCACCGTTTCACCCACATAGCTCCTGTTCCCAAGTGAATATGAGACTAAAATATAGCCTATGTTCACCGGGAAGAGTCTAGCTTCCCAACACTGAAAGAATTTATTAATCGGTCCAGAAGTTTTGGAGCCTATTCCGATGCAAACAAACAAACATCCTAATCTTTCCTCATACCTAATAATATTGGTATAGACTGCAGGTTTTAAATTACATAGGCATCCCTAATGACTTATATACCTATAAACTCTCAAGAAACTGAAATAAGTCAGGTGTTAAATGGGAATATTAGAGTATAGGTACTTAGGTATAAATAAAAAGTCAATCACTTTTTGAACTCTACTGTAGGGTACCATTCCAAGCAAACCCCACCTGTAAGTAGTGTTGATGGGAGCATGAGACTTCATTACTAATTGGTCAATATTCTAACAGATCATTTAAATTCTGAGTTTTCAAACTATCTTCCGGTTCCAAATTTAAAGTAACTGGCAAGTACCTAGTGCACCAGTACACCAACGGACAAGGACTGGGTTGGTTGGAGAGCTGCCCGATGATAGTCACATTCACATCTAACAATGCTGATACAAAACTGGTCAACTCACAGTGCTCCTAATACCCTAATAAATGTGATTCAGATCATCAAGCTTGGTGAAGATGATTTAGTCCTTACCTTTTTATGTTAATTTCAGATGTTTGCTGTGAGTACAGTCATTACATTATGGTCTCAAAATAGCAGGGAAGATTGTTAATGCATGTTGTGCATGGCATAACTGTGTTATAAAACATCTGTAGTACTTCCTATCTCTCCTTTAGAAGAAGAACTCACAATGGCCATGGAAACATGAGGTGGGTAAATAAGAGTTGACAAAATTGGTAAAATTATTTATTTAAATCAATTTTTGACACTTAAAATCACAGTAAATCACAGTCATTTAATATTTCTATCAGATAAATCTCATTTCCTTTTAACAACATCTTGAAATCACTTTTTAATCATCAATCATAATTCACAAGCTTGCAATAGCTGAAATAAAACTAATTGTATTGTAATCTATTTCAGGATACTCGAGTTGAAAATTGAAGTGTTAACTCTGATCTTCAAGCAGCGTGGCTATTACAATAGTATTTTTGGCAAGATGAAGATAATGTAAAAACAATAATTGTAGAATATGAATATTAAAAATATTTTTCCATATTTCATCATTTTTAATGTTTCCAAATCCAAAATAAGCTATCAAATAACCCTATTACAGTCTACCACTATGCTCAGACCTAGGCCTTACCCAATTTCATTTTGAGGAGGTATTAATAGAAATATTGTTGTTGGACATTCTCACACAACACCGTCTAGCCCAAACTAAGCTATAAACTTGTGCTATGGGATCTAGACGCCTGATAGACATACTTATATTTCTATATACATACTTATTATAGATAAATTACACCCAGACACAACAAAGCAATATGATCATCACTCAAAGAGATTTGTCCTGGGTGGGAATCGAACCCACAACCTCCGAATCCGTAGACAGGGAGTACCTGACTACACATTTAGAGTTACAGTTAGTATGTGAGTTACATGTTAGTGGTTAGAGTAGTAACCACGAGGCCAGTCAAAACAACAAATTGACATTAGTCTAGCTCTAGTGCATTGGTCATTGGAATCGAAGGCGTGGCTTCTCCTCATGGCAGGCTTGGATGGCCAAGATCTCTGTACATGCACATTACTCTTTCATAATCCAACATACTAGCTGTAGTTGACGGCTTTACCTGTGTCATACTATGAACCCATACATGCCAGTAAATACAAGATTTATTAAAATTATCACTGCTCAGCTTCCTTGAGTATTAACAAAATGATAGCATATTTATTTTTACTATCCATCATATTATCTATCACACACGGGCACTAATAAAAGCTGTCTGTATTGAGATTGTTTGGCTATATCACATAGTTGCTGTGGAATACCGTGATTTCACAATGATGAAATAACTTTTTAAGTCCGTTGAGTAGTTAGGTACACTAGTGTTAATCAATTTAAAAACCAACTTTCACAGAGTAGTTGTTTGTAGATAAAAACTTTCACTATTCACAATCTTGAGTTATCATGAGGTTATTGTTCAATATTTTTTCTGTAAAGATGTATTTGTAGAAGACTTGAATAAACTGCTGTGATATATGTATTTGAAAATATACAGTCTCCTGCGTTTATTCTATGAATTTTAGCATCCAAAGCCCTTTCTTCAAAATGAAATTCATTGCTGGACCAGTTTTTTACAATTGAGTTTTGTCTCAAATTTCTAGGATATAGTTCTTCCAACCGCGTCTCGGCAACCGTGGGGTACCACCCGTTAGATGGACCGACGACCCTGGTAACGGTCGTAGGCTGGGACTGAATGCAGAAGGCGCAGGACCGTGAATTGTGGCGTAAACTGGCAAAGGCCTACGTCCAGCAGTGGACTGCGATAGGCTGATTTGATTGATAGTTCTTCTGGATAACACTGTCACTCTTTGCTTTGAAGCCGTTTATAAAGTTCACGTTTGTTTATAGGTAAAGTTCACAATTTTAAATCGTAATTCTCATCGATATTGATAAGACTAGATGACTAACGACCGCGCCAACATCAAGCCTACCTAACGTAAGCCCACAGGCTTAGGTGAGCCAAACGTCAGTTCAGTCTGACGCCGTTACGCCAATCGTACGTACAAATTGAACCGGGCGACAAAATGGTCAAATACACAGTAAAAGATTGCGATTCTAAAACATAAAAACACAATTAGACATGTAGAATTACTTTTCACACGTAATTATACTATTTATGCATTTATATCAGCGTAAATACCGCTATAATCGAATTTTGAAAATAAAATTTGTGATTGCCATTCAGTGTTACCACTAAAATATCGGTTTGGTTTACCCACATCAGTGGGAGAATTAGTAATTAATTACCTATGTAAGATACATTAATAGTATTACCCGACTAAGGCAGGGTTATGATTTTGACAGGCTATATACGTATGTCTGTATGTTCATGTATTCCCTCAGAGCTCCTCAACTAGGTACTTATTAGAACTGGACTAATGAGATATTGTTAGAAGCGTCTTGACGTTCGACTGGTTATAACTGAAATTAACTGGTCACTGAATTTAATGGTGCGCCCTCTAGCGGCCATAAAGTACTGTGTTAAAATAAATTTAAGAAAAAAATATCGTGTTTGGTATTAAATGAAAGGGTTAGACGTTTTGTAAGTAAGTGCCTTTTTAATGGTCTATATAGAATACTAGTGAAAGAATTTTTCAAATCGGTCCAGTAGTTCCGGAGCCTATTCGTTACAAACAAACAAACAAAAAAACATATCTTTCCTCTTTATAATATTAGTATAGGCATATAGAATACTAGCGGATGTCACGCGGTTTCAGTCACGTAGTTTCCATTCCTGTGGGAATACGGGAATAAAATATAGCCTATGTTCACCGGGAAAAGTGTAGCGTCACAACAGTGAAATAATTTTTCAAATCGGTCCAGTAGTTTCGAAGAGAGTTTGTTTAGTACACCGGGAACCAACCCTAAAGACGCGGGATAGGACCCCTATGCGAGACGGCAGTGTTAGCTAAGGTCTGTCGGGATGCGATGCGATATGGTCACGCCTTTATATGTACGCAGAGGCATTTTATATGAACAAAATTCACCTTTTTTTATAAGAATATAACCTACGTCATATGTGGTGAGACGTACTGCCGTTGCCGTGTTGAGATGGACAGGCACAGGTTGTGACAGCCTGCTGTTAAAATTTTTCAATTTTGGTCAAGCCTTTCAACTTGGCTTAACGACTGCTATTTTACTGGCAACTGGGACAGCAACGTGCCTTCCGAAGCACGGAAACTTCGGAAACGCTCAAATAAATGCTAGCCGGGACAACCTTCGTAGGCAGTAGCAGGCCGCAGTGTGGTTTTAGTCAGTAGGCGTTCGCAATAGCATCCATGTGTAATTTCAAACGTAAAATAGAGAAACCCATTTTAAGGTAGAGAAATTTCTAAAATGGACATTAGAGAAGATTTATATCTACCATTGATTAATGGCACTTGGTGAAACTTGCTGCACATATTGCAAAAAAAACCGGCCAGGTGTGAGTCGGATTCGCGCACAAAGGGGCAAATGCGAGACTCTATGAACGAGACATGAGGCTTTGCCGTCCGTCTGTCTGTTAGTCACGAGCGAGGCTGTATCGCAGGAACTGTGGTTGATAGAGCAAATTTTTTCACAGGTGATGTATGTTTCTGCCGCCATAACAAAAAATACCTACTAAAAGCAGAAAAAGACCCCACACAACGAACGTAAATTGCCGTTTTTGTATGGGGACCTGGACTCTGTGCTTAAATTCGACTCGCACTTGGCCGGTTTTTTAATATGAACACGTCAGTTTCGGTTTCAACCGAAATAAAATAATAAATGAAATGGGTACATAATAATTTTAAATTTGTTTAGTAATTCTATAATTATCGTGGGTAAAAATTTCATACAGAGTAGTCAACACTGGCCCACGTTCGTCATGTTTATGTTTTTGTCTTTGTCTAATCGCAGTGGCGGCGGTGTTCACCGTACGCGTGTGAGTGAGACAGATATATGTTTACCATCACTGCTTAAAAAGTTTCATTGTTGCGTCTTGTCTGCTCATAAGTAGCCGTGCTTTTGTCGAGACGCGATGTTCGTGCTTGCCTCTCTAATGATAATATATAACTCTATGGTAATTCTCTACAAAAGTCTCTTTTAAGTCTAAGTAA
The DNA here is from genome assembly GCA_933228765.1 of Miltochrista miniata. Classification (NCBI taxonomy): domain Eukaryota; kingdom Metazoa; phylum Arthropoda; class Insecta; order Lepidoptera; family Erebidae; genus Miltochrista; species Miltochrista miniata. The sequence goes on from OW121769.1 coordinate 16,030,431, forward strand.
TTTGTAAATAACCTAAAAAACACCTACTATTACCATAGCAGACTCGGCCCCCAGGGGGCCGAGTCTGCTATTTTCCATCAAAAAGCCGGTCCAGTGCGATTCTATTACGATATTAAAGCGATTGGTCCTAAATTTGCTAGTCGCGTAAATCTTGTCTATCGCCACTATAGAACATCGATAGAATATATATAGAATCGCAAAAGCAGAGACAAGGGCATTATTTTGGTTGTTTTGACTCTTGTCAGTCAGTACCTACTAGTAGGTGTTTTTTAGGTTATCTACAAATTACATAAAAGAGACTTTTGTAGAGAATTACAATGTAAAATTGTGAACTGTACCTATAAACAAACGTGAACTTTATAAACGGCTTCAAAGCAAAGAGTGACAGTGTTATCCAGAAGAACTATCAATCAAATCAGCCTATCGCAGTCCACTGCTTGACGTAGGCCTTTGCCAATTTACGCCACAATTCACAGTCCTGCGCCTTCTGCATTCAGTCCCAGCCTACGACCTTTACCAGGGTCGTCGGTCCATCTAACGGGTGACCCCACGGTTGCCGAGACGCGGTTGGAAGAACTATATAGAAATTTGAGACAAAACTCAAATGTAAAAAACTGGTCCAGCAATGAATTTCATTTTGAAGAAAGGGCTTTGGATGCTAAAATTCATAGATTAAACACAGGAGACTGTATATTTTCATATACATATATAACAGCAGATTCAAGTCTTCTACAAATACATCTTTACAGAAAAAATATTGAACAATAACCTCATGATAACTCAAGATTGTGAATAGTGAAAGTTTTTATCTACAAACAACTACTCTGTCATATGGAAGTTGGTTTTTAAATTGATTAACACTAGTGTAACTACTCAACGGACTTAAAAAGTTATTTCATCATTGTGAAATCACGGTATTCCACAGCAACTATGTGATATAGCCAAACAATCTCAATACAGACAGCTTTTATTAGTGCTCGTGTGTGATAAATAATATGATGGATAGTAAAAATAAATATGCTATTATCATTTTGTTAAAACTCGAGGAAGCTGAGCAGTGATAATTTTAATAGATCTTGTATTTACTGGCATGTATGGGTTCATAGTATGACACAGGTAAAGCCGTCAACTACAGCTAGTATGTTGGATTATGAAAGAGTAATGTGCATGTACAGAGATCTTGGCCATCCAAGCCTGCCATGATGAGAAGCCATGCCTTCGATTCCAATGACCAATGCACTAGAGCTAGACTAATGTCAATTTGTTGCTTTGACTGGCCTCGTGGTTACTACTCTAACCACTCACATACTAACTGTAACTGTAATGTGTAGTCAGGTACTCCGTCTACGGATTCAGAGGTTGTGGGTTCGATTCCCACCCAGGTCAAATCTCTTTGTGTGATGATCATATTGCTTTGTTGTATCTGGGTGTAATTTATCTATAATAAGTATGTATATAGAAATATAAGTATGTCTATCAGGCGTCTAGATCCCATAGCACAAGTTTATAGCTTAGTTTGGGCTAGACGGTGTTGTGTGAGAATGTCCAACAACAATATTTCTATTAATACCTCCTCAAAATGAAATTGGGTAAGGCCTAGGTCTGAGCATAGTGGTAGACTGTAATAGGGTTATTTGATAGCTTATTTTGGATTTGGAAACATTAAAAATGATGAAATATGGAAAAATATTTTTAATATTCATATTTTACAATTATTGTTTTTACATTATCTTCATCTTGCCAAAAATACTATTGTAATAGCCACGCTGCTTGAAGATCAGGGTTAACACTTCAATTTTCAACTTGAGTATCCTGAAATAGATTACAATACAATTAGTTTTATTTCAGCTATTGCAAGCTTGTGAATTATGATGATGATTAAAAAGTGATTTCAAAATGTTGTTAAAAGGAAATGAGATTTATCTGATAGAAATATTAAATGACTGTGATTTGTCAAACTGTGAACTGTATGTATGTGTCAAAATGAAACTGTGAAGTGTCAAACATTGATTTAAATAAACAATTTTACCAATTTTGTCAACTCTTATTTACCCACCTCATGTTTCCATGGCCATTGTGAGTTCTTCTTCTAAAGGAGAGATAGGAAGTACTACAGATGTTTTATAACACAGTGCCATGCCATGCACAACATGCATTAACAATCTTCCCTGCTATTTTGAGACCATAATGTAATGAATGTACTCGCAGCAAACATCTGCAATTAAAATAAAATGGTAAGGGCTTAATCATCTTCACCAAGCTTGATGATCTGGATCACATTTATTAGGGTATTAGAAGCACTGTGAGTTGACCAGTTTTGTATCAGCATTGTTAGATGTGAATGTGACTATCATCGGGCTGCTCTCCAACCAACCCAGTCCTTGTCCGTCGGTGTACTGGTGCACTAGGTACTTGCTAGTTACTTTAAATTTGGAACCGGAAGAAAGTTTGTAAACTCAGAATTTAAATGATCTGTTAGAATATTGATCAATTAGTAATGAAGTCTCATACTCCCATCAACACTACTTACAGGTGGGGTTTGCTTGGAATGGTACCCTACAGTAGAGTTAAAAAAGTGATTGATTTTTTATTTATACCTAAGTATACTTTAATATTCCCATTTAACACCTGACTTCTTTCAGTTTCTTAAGAGTTTATAGGTATATAAGTCATTAGGGATGCTTATATAATTTAAAACCTGCAGTCTCCATACCACTATTATTAGGTATGAGGAAAGATTAGGATGTTTGTTTGTTTGCATCGGAATAGGCTCCAAAACTTCTGGACCGATTAATAAATTCTTTCAGTGTTGGGAAGCTAGACTCTTCCCGGTGAACATAGGCTATATTTTAGGCCCATATTCCCTTGAGAACAGGAGCTATGTGGGTGAAACGGTGAAAATATGCTGTGCACCCGGGTAAACTGAGTATTTTAAATGTTCATAAAAACTGTAAAAAACCATTAAGTATATTGGGAATTGAGTGTACATAGGTAAGTACCTATGTACTAAAACAATAATAACTACCTACCTACTGTAAGTACCTATTAGAAATGTGACTTGTATTTTAGATATGAGTGATTGTAAAGAATATTGGACAGTACTTACAGAAAATAGATGCATGTCAATTGCATACATGTCTTCATACTATTTTGCTGATCTTGTTGAGTTGGCTACTTGGAATAATTGCCATCTATGTATCTATAACTAATAAAGTTCATTGACCCTGCGACAATGGCTCACTCACAGCTCTAAATTCACTTTTTGGAGACTTATTATAGCACTACGACCATCCAATGTATGAGTGAAATAAATAAAGTCTGCTTCGGATAAAATGTCTTACAATTAATCAATCTTCATCATTTTGATGTAAATTGTAAACTTGCTTCTATTTAGTTTATCTGCAAATTGATTAATTTAAACAATAATACCCATTGTATGTATAGGTACCGAACGAAAATAACCAGCCTCGCACTTTCTATTTCTAGCTGTCAAACATTAGGTAATTACGCGACTTCCAAAACAAATCCCATCAAATATTAGCAGACTACGCATAAATGTCAAATACACTGGCGAATCTGGCGATTCTATCGAGAGGCCATCGGTCGACCATAATCGCACTTCAATAGAAACAAGATAGAAGCTATCGAGTTAGCGAATACGAAAACTGTCAAATTGTACCGATGAGCTTCTATTTTGCTACGATATCTATTCTATTCTGATGCGATTGCAATAGCAGACTCGGCCCCCAGGTCTCTCGCGGTAAATTGTCGGTCTATTGTGTAAATTATGATTATTTATCGTCTCTAAAACCTCCACAGCGCTCCTTCAGTACCGCTTTCACTTTGCTAGGGGTTAGTTAGGTGGTCAACATTCGGGTCCCCTGAATTTTAAGAGACACCTAAGCACTTAGGTGTCCCCCAAAGGTTGGTGGAAAATGACTAAGAGGTACCTTTTCGTAGGTGGCCCCTAAATTTTAGGGGACGTTGGTGAAAACGGGCACAATAACGATAGCTACGTTAAGCGTCTTTAGTTCTTATGGCTGGTTCTCAGATGAGTCAACACATTTCTTTTTACGAGTTTTCGTGCTGCGGAAGGCATTGCTGTCCCATCACAACAATGACATGGGGCGGGGTAGCATATCGCATCGTGGTTGATATTAATCCCCTCGGAGCGAAAAAAAATTACCTGTAGTTCTACCAACAGAACAAGTGGGAATTGCATTACCATTTGTTCTGTGGACAGAACTAACGGGAAGAAAATTACCAGTAATTCTGTTAACAGAACTACTCAACAGAACAGGATGGCATTCCTAGGGCAAGCTGGGCTTTTAAGGTAGGTAGGTAGCTACCCACTAAGGGAGGATTATTAAAATTCCACCCCCAAGGTGCATAAAATAGGGTGTTGAAATTTATTCGTTGTATTTGTTATTATAATTTATTGAACAAAGCAAGGATGCCGGGCACAGCTAGTACATGCATTAGGCCACTCAAAGCATATGTAATCGACTGAGTCAATTCTCCTATGCGCTCTATAACTTAGCGAAGATAGTAAATGAAGCTACACTGCTTACCGCATACCATGCGTATGTAACATCCACGTTACGCTATGGAATCATTTATTGGGGTAACTCAACCAATAAAGAAACTGTGTTTCGAGCACAAAAGAGATGCATTAGATCTATGTCCAATATCATGAGCACAGACAGCTGCAAACCCTACTTTTTGAAATATAGGATATTGACAATGCCCAGCCTATATATTTATGAAGTAGCAATGTTTGTAAAAATCAACATGCACCTATTTCAAACATTAAATAGCTCGCGTCATAAATATAAAATTCACCAAAAGCCGCACAAAAAGATAATATATAATAAAAGTTTGTTGGGAATGGCATCAAAAATATATAATAAACTACCAGTTAATATTCTGGAGATAAATGAATTAAATATATATAAAAAACGATTAATAGCTTTTTTGGTTAATAAAGTATATTATGACATAAATGAATATTTCACTGATAGATTATAAGTCCGATGTAGGTATGTTTCAATTACTAATAGCATAGTAACAATTGACATTGTTTTACGAATTTTTGACATTTTTATTGTTGACATTGACGTATTTAATTAATCTATTATTCTGATTGTAATTGTTATTTGTTATTATTATTGAAATTGTTTAATTCCATTTAACTTAATTTGAATTTTATATTGTGATTTAAATTTGTTATATTATAATTTATGTAAAAATTTGTACGCCAAATTAGGCAGAATATGATGATACCTATGTTTTTATTTTATTACCACCTATTGTACCGTATTCCACAAATAAAGAACTTTGACTTTGACTTTGGCACACCGTTATCTCCAGGGCAGCAAGCAGAGGCCACACTATAGGTACTGCTACATTTTACCAATTTTGCCTATATTTGGACTGACAACACCTCTATCTATTAGATCCTTCTATTACGTATAGTAGAAGGATCTAATAGACATTTGCTTAGTTTACATTTACTGCCTCTGTGGCGCAGTCGGTAGTGTAATCGCCTGCTGCCGCGCTGGAGATCCTGGGTTCGATTCCTGGGTCAGCCCAAATATAATGTAAACCAAAAAAAGTTTGTTTCGTAGTTTGGGTGTTTTCTATGTATGTATTTACAAATTTATAAGTATATCTATCAGTCGTCTAGATCCCATAGCACAAGCCTAAATTAGTTTAATTTGGGGTAGATGATGTTGGGTGAGATTTTCCACAAATATTACCAGATAGCTAAATAACCTCTACAAGGGTGATTGGCAGAGTTTTGCAAGTGTTTATCAGTCGCAAAACATTACAACTAATAATTATAGCTATCTAAATAACCTCAGTGAAAGTTCAACTTTCAACCAGAGTTGGATTCCTTTATGACTAGTTAATGAGTGTTCGCCCGTCGACATTACCTCTTATCACATTCATCATCCTATATTCCCGCAGACGGCAGACGTTATCAGCTGACTCATAATTAAATACAGCTCCATGTAAATAATGATTATTCTGTTTGTCATAGGCGAGAAGAGTGGTACGAGGTTTATGGGCCACCTACCTATACACGTATAAAATATATAGAAAACCAAGAAGAGCTATTATACATATTATATAGACAGAATTCTTTGAGAATAACGGTAGGTACTTTCTTTAGTTACATCGCGGTAGTTTCAGGCCTAAGGAGGAGGAGGGGGTCACATGGGATATGACTTGCCACGAGTGTGGGTGTCTGTGCTGTGTGTGTGCGTGAATGAGTGCGTGTGTGAGTGTGTGCGTGTGTGTGTGTGTGTGTGTGTGTGTTTGAGTGAGTGAGTGTTTGTGTGTGTGTGTGTAGATATAACTTACCTGTACAACTTGGCCACACACGTGTTATCTTCGGCCACGACGAACGTCTCGAACGACTTGTGGTTGGTACAGCCGAACGCGTCCAGCACTCGCGGGTCCAGCAGCACTGACGCACACTTGCTGGCCGAGTTCAGGTCTAGCCACGAGTCTGTTTTGTCTGTGTCCTACAAATATTGTATAGAATAAACTTTGTTGTCCGCTTTCAAGAACCTTCCTTTTATCTCTGGTTCTTAAATTCTACAACTATAGCCGGCTATGGTATCAAACAGAAAGCGGAGAACAACATCTGGCATCGAAACTTTTGTGCCTTCTAATTTTTGTTGACACGACATGTCTAGTCGAGCAGATAAATAAGCTACAGTTCACATTGGAGGTGGTGTGGAACTTAGATTAAGTTCGACGTTCGACCCCCTTGAGATACTGTCACCAATTGATCACATAGGATACGTATAAAAACCTTCATAGAAACCATCTACGTAGACGTATTAACAAAACCTACATAGAAACTGATTACGAAACCTTGACGGCCTGGTATCCTTGATGGCTAAAAGGGAAGGTATTGACTTTGCATTAATGAAACGCATTGCTCGTGCAGTTTTTCTCTGCAGATACTATATATAATGTCTGCGATTTCATTGGCCCAAGAGTGCTAAAAATGTGAAGGCTGTAAATGAAAAAAAAAAGTATGTAGAAAGATACAACTCACCCGTATTATAACGATATCGCCAACAGTAAGCTTGCGGCAAATAACAGAAGTTACGAGGTCACTTTTTTCGTTGTGTGTGTTCAAGAAGTCTCTTGCATCCTGCGAACATTTCATTGGCAACCTTCGGTCATGCCATTGAGTGCTATGTGGCTATAACCAGATCTTCGGGAACAAGCCATGCTCTGCAAGTGGTGCACCAGCTGCCTAACGGACGAGGTCGGGGAAGAGCAACAAAATCTTGTGCCAACTTGTCTGGCCAGCGTGGTACTATAAAGGTGCAATTCGACTTCGTGCGGCATACCATCAAACTTTGGCTGATGCTGAAGCCACGCGCGATGGGTACGGACACCAACTCGAACGTCGGCGAAAAACTTCTTTTTCTTTATAAAACTAAGGTGGCAGACAAGCATATGGCCTACGAGAAGGCCTGGTGGTCACCGCAGCCTATGTTAGCAACACCAGGGGCGCCACACTCGCGCTGCCGACACTATGTGCAGCACGGTCCAAAGTTTGATGGTTTGGATACGCAACGCACCGTATGGTCCCCTTGCCCACGTAGCAAGCAGGGTTGTCACCATAAAACAAGACTATAATTATAGTCTATAGCAGTGATGGGCAAAGTACGGCCCGCGGGCCAACTCCGGCCCGCGAAAGCATTTAATCCGGCCCGCCGACGGTCTTTCGAGTTGAATACCTGGTGTAATGGCCTTCGATAATTATATTTTGACGGTCTAGAAATATTATGTAGATTCTACTGAGTAGAGCAATAGACACATAGGTGAAGTGACTTATTCAACCATAAAATTGCTCAAACCTCAATGACAAACCGACTTACTGATGAACACTTTTTCGCGCTGCTGAAAGTTACATTTTAAACTTGCATTTGAAATACGGCACAGAAAAATCCGTCTACTTCGCCGTCTGTCAGTCTATCCGCCAACTCGACTGTGATAGCTAGAGAGCTGAAATCAAAGATGATGTATTTCTGTTGCCGCTATGATGATAAATATTAAAATCAGGAAAAAGGGGGACTTATGGCGGGGGGGGGGACGTCCCATTCAACCCTCCACGCGAGTCCGACTTGCACTTGGCCGGTTTTCCTATAATTCTGGCCCTCCCCTAAAATTCCGTAAGCTTTTTGGCCCCCCATTAAATAAGTTTGCCCACCACTGGTCTATAGGTACCTATACGAGTACTAACAGATGCTCCACTCCATGTAGGTAGGTATTTGCAGTCTCAAACATTAAAAGCTACTGCGATGAGATTCTATTCTATACTCATCTACCACGCAAAATAGACGTAGTAATTGACGCAGAGTTGCGGAGACCAGCCGGTGTAAGCCAAGAACTCCTTCATCTTAGCTGGAACTGGGACTTTATCCAAGTTGCACCCATGAACTCTGCTTGAAAGTTGGGAAGCTACTTTCCAATATTTTTTCCGGCAATGCCGACCTTCAAATACCGCAATGGTCGCATTATGTCATATTTTTCGTCTATCAGTCTACCAAGCGTACAAATGCTAAATGAATATCCTCTTACAACACTATCACTTCCATATTTATATAATCACGCCTTTATCCCCGAAAGGGTCAGGCAGACATATCATACGCTCACACACCATGTACCATATAAATTTGGTCCCACACGTCATAAGTGGCGTTGCCGTGTCAAAATGGACAGGCGCTGGTTAAGGTTACCTGCTGTTGAAGTTCTCAATCTGCCCATAAGGCATCCGACGCCCGTCTTGTCTTAAGAACTACCTACCATTTTACTAACAACTGGGAAAGCAAGGAATCGCCCGTAAATAGAAATACTACAAAGTGGTCACTTTTCCTATGATCAGTCATAGAGATAGACTTGACAGCATAATGCATTGGGGCTGTTACGTGAGGGATTCACGCACTCCCCCCTAAGAAGCGGGATGACACCCGAAAAACCTCCCAGAGACGCAGGATAGCACCTGAATCCTGAACCACCCACTAGGCGAGGTCGCAGTGGTAGCCGTAGGTCTGTTGGGAATCCTGGGACATCCTTCCGAGGGCTTACCCGGGGCTCACAACCGTAGGCTGAGCGTTACGTGAGATTTTTAAGCATCCATGGAGGATTTCCCTCACGTTAAAAAAAAGGGCTGTTATACGAGATCTGCTGCTTACATACATAGATACATGTGCCTTTAACACGTGGGGGAAGGCAGAGGCACACAATAACCCCACATGTGACTACAGTTTTTAAAAACTACCACTTACCTGAAAGAAATTCATCCAAGGTCTTTCCAAGAAGATGTCAACAACATTGTCAGCATACAGCCTAGCGGGAAACCACTTAGAAGCAGACGTGATCCTTAAAGTGCGATCTTGACGTGGCAGCAACCAGCGGAGTAATGTCTCCATGATGCTGTACTGGGTTGGTAGATTCCCACAACCAGCCATAAAGTTCGCCAGCTGGGTGCTGAAGAAATATGGTCCCCTTAGTGCACTTACATACATACATCACGTTTTTAAATAATATTCACGGACACTTCACACAACGCTATCTGAGGGGCAAGTGCGAGTTTCGGTGAGCGCCTGTCGACATTCACGAACGAGCGCGTTATCACCGATTTGTATGGGATCGAGACAAGTTCCCGCGTTTACAGCTAGGTGGCGGGGTCTCGATTCCAAACGAATTGGTGAGCCGTGAATGTCGACAAGCTCACGCAAAAACTCGCACTTGCCCCTCTGATCACAAAGTAAGCTAGGAATAACCTGCTTGTGTTATAGGTATCAGACCACGGATATTAATACTTACATACTTTTTAAATACATACATATTATACATAGAAACACCCAGACTCTTGAGACAAACATTTATGAGTCACACAAATATTTGTCTCCGGTGGGAATCGAACCCACGACCTTCAACGCCGCAGGCGGTATCACTGCCGACTGCGCCACAGAAGCAGTCAGTTTTATCCCCGTAGGAGGGTTAGGCAGAGGCATAGTATACACTGTAAATTCATCTTTTAGTTTTTTGTGCCATGTAACAGGTGTTGCCGTGTTGAAATGGACAAGCGCAGGTTGTGACAAGCTACAAACTGTTGAAATTTTCAAGCCGCCCATAAGGACTTCAACTTAGCTTAATTACTGCAACAACCAGGACCAATGGCTTAATGTGTCTTCTGAAGCATGGAAACACTTTCAAATAATTGTAATGAGGTGATCACCTATCCAAGGATTGGCTACAGAGAAAGTTGCTTACTTCAGTAATGGCTAACAGAACGCTGAGTTCATTGGGTAATGAGCGCATCTGCACTTGAAACAGCTATGATTGACAGGTGGGCATGCTTGTGATGTGTTGGTAGAGTTCCAGGGATATTACAGGAGGTCAAATATCCCTAAAAGTGGATGATCAAACCTCCTTGGGGGGCAGCCTATGCTAATCATATCAGCAGGAACACTCGGCAGTGCGATTTATAAAATGGTATGTTATAAAGTACAATTTTATTACGTAATATTACCACATTACATTAATTGAGAGAATTTAAAATAAATTTCACTTATTTGTATCGGCAAAGAAATCTATGATAAATAGAATACTTACAAATAATGTCCAAATTTGGTTCTAAGTGCAAATCTTAGCTCTCTGCTTGACTCTGAACAAAACATATTGAAGCAGTGAAGAATCTCATACCGCTGCATTACATCCGGCCCCTTGGTGGTTGCCAGGTCAAAGAGTGCTTCTGCATTGAGCTCCACCAGGATATTGGGCAAAGAACTGTCTTTCTGTCTTATTTCCTTTGCAAATTAAATTAATGCTCCGATTATTGTGTTTGTGGATATGTAACATCAGTAAATACATACATATATATAGTCATGCCTTTATCCCCAAATAAATAGGCAGTGGCCATAGTATACGCACACATTTCACCTAATAGCTTTATGTCCCACGTAATAGGTGGTGAGCCTATTGCCGTCTTGAAATGGACAGGCGCAGGTTGTGACAACCCACAGTTGAAAATTTTCAAGCCTCCCATAAGACCTTCAACTTAATGATTGTCATTTTACTAACTGAAAAAGTGTTCTCTTAGCCAACTCTTACGGTACTCTCAGGATGTATTAGGGTGGCGGTATTTTATATACACAATTACAAAAGAATCACTTAAAAATTTGGATACTTGATTTTTATTGTATCATTCCAAATAAACAGGAGAAAATAATGTAAATATTTATATTTGTGCAATATAATTACTTACAATGTTTCAATAAAATAATTTGATATGTATGAGCCCTTTGGTGTCGAGACATTGGACTTGTGGGGCCCAAGTGCACATAGGCTTTATAGACACATTGCAAAGCGTTTGGTCGACTCTTCTTGTGACCATGAAGGGCTGGCCTCTTTTTTACTCCAGGAATAAGTATAATACAACGTGGTAATGCAACCAGCCATAAGGGAACCTTAGTTGACTTCGAAGGGGAGGAATTCTTCAAGACCTAGACCGGGTATTGTCAGTTTTATACCTTTTTTTGTTGTTGTTTATTACTTTTTTCTGTGCATATTTTAATCTGTATATAATTATATCGGCCAAACAGACAATTACATGTAAAATACATTTTTTTCATCATACAATCACATTCTTCTTACCTTTAAAAATGTAAGCAATGATTTCAGAAACCTCCACCAGTGTGGGCTGTGTTTCACCAAATGTTTTCGGACGGCGTCAAGCCAATACTGCAACAGGTTAACTATTTCCTTGCTTAGCACTCCCCAAGTTTTGGAAGGTGGTAAAACCAAGAGGCGCTCAAATAATACACTTGCAATCCCTATGTCCTCATATTTGTTGACATACTAAAATATTCAATGTAAATTAGAAATCGGAAATTTCATAGCATAACTTAAAACTATAGGCATAAAATGAAAAATTGCTCACAGCCACTTCGAAAGATCGAATTTTCTTCAATGCAAGAATAGTTGACATGTTAAGCTGTATTCTTGAATTTTTACATGACTCTGAACTATCTTGAGTAATAGTAATATACTCATTTAAGTTATTTACGTCATTTAATAACTTTACCACATCCATTTTGTAAATAATTCAAGTTTCATTTCAAAATCAAAATAGAATGGATGATTACAAAATGCCGCGAAAGAATTTGAAACGACGCAATTTTTTTCATGACAATGTTTGACAGACATCCGCTCATTGGTTTCCTGTTTCCTGTTACAATCAGAGCTACCAACATTCGAATTTCAAAGTCATTCCACTTCAATAAGATGCGTCCGCTGCTTCATGTTTTTGTGTTTAGGCTGGACACACACTTTCGGTTTCCCGGCCGCGTTCGACGAACATCTTTTCTAGTGATGCATTTGCTCTGTACTTAACAAACAGCTATTGTGCAAACCTCTCTGCTTTTAATGCGGTAACACAGACATCCCTACTAATCCCTATTCCCTACTAATATTATAAATGCGAAAATAACTCTGTCTGTCTGTTACGCTTTCACGCCCAATTAGCTTAAGCGATTGAGTTGAAATTTGGTATAGGTATAGTTCGAGGCCCTGAGAAGGGCACAGGCTACTTTTTAACCGACTGCGCAAAAGGAGGGTTATGATTTTACACGATAAACGACTTCTACGCGATCGAAGCCGCGGGGAACAGCTAGTATAATAATAAGCAGACGTAACATTTTGCTTAAAATAGCGTTACCACTACACAAACATAGACGCAGTATAGCTGAATCCAGCAATCACTATATAAATAAAATTTGCTGACCTGCGTAATTTCGTCTAAACGTTAAAGCTTGGCTTTCTGTACTACAAAATATTAGGTGCTTACATATGAAATTGGCGTTTTGTATAGGAGGAACAAAAAGTCGAATATTTTTAAATAATATATTTAATTAATCAAAGTATGAACCACTGTTTTCTATGCATTTTTGCCATCTCATAGGTAGTTCATTGATCCCTTTACTAAAAAAACCAGTCGGACGGGAATCAATAAAATCTGAAGGCGATTTGGACTGCCCCATCAGAGTTGAATTTTTTCCCTTGCAAGAAGTTGTCCAAATTTCGAAAAAAATGGTAATCTGTTGGAGCAAGATCCGGGGAGTACGAAGGATGTTTTAGACATTCCAATTGAAGCTCTTCTAATTTGGTAGCCGTCTGTTGTGCAGTGTGTGGTCTAGCGTTGTCGTGAAGCAGCAGTGGCGTGGAGCGATTGACCAGCCTAGGTTGTTTAGCCGCTAGCTTTTCCATCATGGTTTGCAATTGCTGACAATAGACATCAGCCGTAATAGTCTGGCCAGATTTGAGAAAACTGTAATGAGCAATACCGGCACTTGTCCACCAAACGCTTACAAGTAACTTTTTTTGGGTTAATTTTCGCTTGGGGCAGGATTTGGCTGGCTGGCCAGGATCCAACCATTGCGCTGAGCGCTTTCGATTATCGTAAAGAATCCATTTTTCGTCACAGGTAATGATTCGGTTTAAAATACCTTCATTATTGTGCCGGTTCAGTAATGTAACGCAGCAGTCGACGCGCTTTTGCCGGTTTGCTTCAGTCAATTCGTGAGGTACCCACCTTTCAAGCTTTTTAATCTTCCCAATTTGCTTCAAGTGAATTAAAACAGTTTTATCACTAACACCGCAGCCTGCAGCTAACTCGGACGTGGTTTGCGATGGATCCGCTTCCACAATAGCCTTCAATACTTCATTATCAACTTGAGTCTCAGGCCGTCCACGGGGCTTGTTCTGCAGGTCGACATTTCCTGAACGAAAACGTTGGAACCAAAATCGAACTGTGTTTTCTTTTGCAACATGACCGCCATACACATAATTCACCCTTCTAGTCGTTTCCGCAGCACTAGTGCCACGGCGGAACTCGTACTCGTAAATAATGCGATATTTTAAGTTTTCCATTTTGTAAAATGAGTGACGCAAACAGAAAAAAACAGAAGAAAAAAACAAATGAATGACGGTCATCGAAGGATAAATACATGAGTAAATAGCTGGGAAAATTTGAATTTGGAATTCCTTACCAAAGAGGAGAAAATCGTAATTAAAGTGGCCAGTACGAAAAACGCCAATTTGATGTGTAAGCACCTAATATAATGTATTTTGAGTAGTTTAAGAGAGTGAAGAAGTACAGTTTACATCTCTTTACTCTCTTAAACTACTCAACGGATTATAATGCAGTTTTCAGCAATTGATATAGTGATTCAAGACGAAGATTTATATGTATAATACATATAATACATACATGTAAGGTTTATATGTATAATACATAAAGTTACAGCCTAGTGATAGAGAGACGAACGGCGCGTGTCTCAATAATATGGCCCCATTTTTACCCTTTCGGTACGAAACTCTAAAAAGCTATTTTCTATTAATCAATACAATATAATATTAGAATATAATAAAACAACGGGAAGCTCTCGTAGCTACGCGGACTCAGTGTACCGTAAACGATCACGGCTGTAAGCAACTTACACTACGGTGACGGTCAGTCCTTGCATGGGTGACCATCCATGTGACCACTTTGTGACATTTATTTGAGCGCTACCTTTGGTCTTTAAATCAGTTCTATAGGGATTTAGCCGGAATGCTACTAGCACCTACTTCTACAGCATAGAGTTTACCTAACCACATAGTCATTTTTGGTCAAGTCAAATATTTTTCATAGTGTGGTCTTTATGTTTGTTAGTTTCCTACGGTTCCTACTACAAACTACAAGTACTGCAAAAGTAAAATAAATATGGTTCTTTCTAACAACTGCCATTATCTATCTATATATATATATATATATATATATATATATATATATATATATATATATATATATATATATATATATATATACATATATATATATATATATATATATATTTTACTTTTGCAGTACTTGTAGTTTGTAGTTTGTATATATATATAAATGTTGTGTGCGTTTAAGTACCTATTAAAAACTCAAAATTTACTGAATCGACTTATCTTAAAATTGGACATGATATACAAAAGGATTCAGAGATGGTTTTAGGCTACTTTGTACACTTTTATCATAACAGCAATAAGAATAAAACAGCTTTAAAAAGTGATTTTACTAATACATGGCGAAGGTTGCTTTTTTTTTTAATTATATTCTGCCAGCTTCAGAACAAAATATTAAAAACAAACTATTTAGAAGGTACCTACCATATTGCTGTTTTATAAGAGAAGTTTGATTGCGGCCTCCTTGCACTCAGAATAATAAAAGAGAGTACTGACCTAATAAAGAGGTCAGATATGTTTTGCATGTTATTTTGAAGTTAGAGTTTTGTCGCGTTAGGTTAATTAAATTAGAGTGAATTTATTTTTTGGAGCGTACATACGCACGATGTTTTAAAAACTAAACATTGATCACAGAATAGATTTTTTTTTCAAGTGAAGCTTCTATTGATTTTGATGTTATTGGATTTTCAGAAAGATTTATAATTTTGGTTACGGCGCAACATTAATTTTTTTTGTTATGTACCCATCCTTTGGTTTGTTACTCATTTCTCATAGGTACATAAAACCATCATAAAATCAGGGTACCGCTAGTTATATTATAATTTTCTTACTGTTTCTGCTTAAGATGTACTTGACCTTTCATATCGGTACAAAGTTTACATAAATTAACAGAAATCTTTGCCCTGCATAACGACAGCAACGAAACGGTTTATAGGTCGGATTCTGTTAACATTTATCAACTAGTTTTCAAGTGATATTCTAGATTTTGGATGAATATCATAGAGTACCTAATACGTAGTCATAACCAAAACATTTCTATGAAAAGTTGTAACCGCTGATTTATTGTGACTGAAACTTCCACAATTGCTTACACGACACTTTACCCTCCAATTTTATTTTGAACTTTGCTTCACTTAAATGTCAAATGTGAACTATATTTTTACTTGTAATTATTTGTAACAAAACTCACAAAACGTCTTGTCTTGATTTATAAAATGATAACTAGATTCGACCCTGGATTAAGCTACGCTGTCTATGCTATTGTCTATGCAGCGATAGAAAAAAACTTGTCACATACCTAATCTTTGTCAATGTGTGAGTTAGATGTCGCTACACGGGGAAACAAAGTAGCGCTATACAAAAATTAGAAGAAGTGAAAGTATTTATTAGTTTATGTACACACAAATCACAATAAAAGAGAAAACAGCATTGTACAAGGGCCTACTTATATCTACAGAAATCTCTTCCAGTATGCCCGTAAGAGAAGATGTTAAGAATAGATAAAGATTAATAAGTGTGTGCAAGTTAAGGACCCTAATTAAAATAATAGTATAAATACTCAAATACACGTAAATTATTAAACTATACATACATACATACATAGCTAAGTACATACATACACATACATACGTTCACTATAATAAATACATAGGTACAATATTGACATATATACTTACATACATACATATCCTATTTAGATATACTAAAGTTCAGATAGTTACGGCAAAGAGGAGGGGTAATGTTCTTTCAGTTTCTTTTTTTAAGAGTGAGACAGTTTGACAAGATTGTATTTTCAGCGGGAGAGCGTTCCACAGCCTTACCGCATGAACAGCAAAAGCGTAAGAGTAGAATTCAGATTTATGGCGAGGAATAGTAAGAAGATATTTAAGGTGTGACCTACAAAGAGCTTCAGAACCACGCATGTAAGAAAAACGCTCTCGCAGGTAGGAAGGGCAAAAGCGATTGTGAAGGATATTAAACAAAATACATAATATCCGAGTATTCCTACGAAGTCGGATTGGGAGCCACTTGAGTTTCTTGCGAAATTCTGAGACATGATCATACTTGCGTAGGTTGAAAATAAATCGTATGCACATATATAAATTTTGCAGTCGCTTAAGTATATTTAAAAGCTCCTCAGAGGTAGCCAAGTAGCAGAAGTCTGCGTAGTCAATAATAGGTTGTATTAGTGACTGAGCTAGAGAGATTTTGATGTCCACGGGCAAGAAAGGCTGAAGATATTTGAGGGTATGAAATGTGTAGCTAATACATCTTTTTGCTCACCTCCCCTTTAATTTTGCCATTTAATTAATGCCAAGATTTTTAGCCGTCTCGGTATACGAGATAGGTACACCATCAAGCAGGAGAGACGGTAGTAAAGCCATATCCAGTCCTGATCGCCTTTGCGTGCTACCAATAACCATCGCCTGAGACTTTATTTCGCATACAACTAGAATATCATTGGAATATTCAGAACACCATTAAAAATTAAATGTGAAAAATACCCCTCGATTTTGAGTTTTCAATAAAAATGTCACGAACCGTTTTGAGCTCCTTTAAGCCCTTCACTATGTGAAAACGATTTTAGCTTATACAGCGCGAGTGTAGCGCCGCCGGTGTTGCAAACGTCAATACGCTGCGGTGACCACCAGTATATCTGGAGGGCCGTATACTTGTCTCCCACCTTAGTGGTATATAAAAAAGAAATGTCTGCCACCTTAGTGGTATAAAAAAATGTTTATTTATGAAAGTTTAAGAGTTTGTCTCGAAAGAAAGATTCATGAATTTTACTTATACAGATTTATTTCATATTGATTTGTGATAAGTTAAAGTTATTTTTTTTTACAATTTTTGTGACTTACCTGCTGACTTGTAGGTACCAAAGCCAAATTAGCTAGAAACTGGCAGTTCAATCCTTAAACTTTCGAAAACTCGAGAATAGCTTGACTGATTTGGTTCATTTGATCTTGAAATATTTGTGGAAGTTCAGGGAAGGTTAAACGGTGTGAAACGTTAGTAAAATTTAAGTGTGGGTATCTATTTACTACGTACGTACATACGCAATATAATTATGTAAAAACTTATAAAGAGAGACATCGGTAACGGTAAGGGTGTTGCGTACTGTTTTTCCCATCCAAAATTTATAATATAAATTATTTATAAGAAAGACAATAGTGAAATAGCGTTGTGTGAAATGTCCGTGAATATTTATTTATTATTTATTTATTTACTTACTAGCTGATGCGCGCGGCTTCGCCCGCGTGAAATTTGGTTCCCGTTCCCGCTTCCCGTGGGAACATTTACCCGGGATAAAAAGTAGCCTATGTGTTATTCCAGACTATACTCTATCCCTGTACCGAATTTCAGCCAGATCCATTCAGCCCTTAGAGCGTGATTGAGTAAAAAACATCCAAACATCCAAACATCGTCACAAACTTTCACATTTATAATATTAGTAGGAAGTAGGATAATAGTAAAACCTTCATTTGCACGAGACTACTTTTTCATATTGGTTATAGCTATACCTAGTTCTTTTGTTATATAGTATACCTACATTAATTATTATATTAATTAATTCATTCATTATACATTAACTAGCTGATGCACGCGGCTTCGCCCGCGTGAAATTTGGTTCCCGTTCCCGCTTCCCGTGGGAACATTTTAAAATCGGGATAAAAAGTAGCCTATATCCAAACATCTTCACAAACTTTCACATTTATAATATTAGTAGGATTAATATAAATATTAATAAAAGTATTTTGTTAAAAACACACAAAACCAATCGCATCTCTCTCTTTCGCACGTTAAATTACAACTGATTTGATTAGAGTAATACGGACTCTTAAGTTTTATGAATAGAATTAATAATTAATATTATATCATTCATCTCCAATGAAAGATTTAATTTCGTTTAGTTATCAATGGCATTTCGTTTCGTTCGTCCAAGATGTTGGTGCCACTGACGCTTGAAGTTTGTTGCATTTCAATTAATTTTCATTCAGTCAGATTCGCGATTCCTCTCTGCGGAGGGTCGGGCAACTCCGGCTGAGTTGTTCTTGTGTTTTAAAGAATTAGTTGTATCATACCTAATAGCAAATGACAAAGCCTTGCATTAAGATAAAACCATTACCTATATAAAATGTTGCGTCGTTTAATGGAGTGTACATTCTTTGCGTTACGATTACTTTTATTACCAGTTCAGTTTAGTGTTATGATCGCGTCGTAACGCACGACTCGAAGCAAAACCAGTCGATATTATGCGGCCCGAACGCGACTACTACATTTGGAAACAATTATGATGCCCATGGTGTACACGGTGTATGGTTTTGCCATATTTTTTATTATCGCATGGGTGTGTCTGTGGTTAATTCACATAATGGCTTACTCATATTCGAAGTGGAGGTTTCATCGTACTGTGGACAGATCACCGCGAGAACAGCCTTATCCTGGTGTTTCCATCCTGAAACCTCTCACCGGTGTCGATCCAAATCTTTTCACGAATTTGGAAACGTTCTTCACTCAAGACTATCCGACGTATGAACTACTTTTTTGTGTCGAAAATGAACACGACCCCGCAGTGATGTTAGTGAACAGTTTAAAACATAAATATCCACATATAGATGCTAAATTGTTTACTGGAGGGATAAAAGTTGGCGTCAACCCCAAGATCAACAATATGCAGCCGGCGTATTTAGCGGCAAAGTATCCATTGGTGCTTATTAGCGACGCCGGTATAAGAATGCGAGAAGACTCTCTGCTCGATATGGTGCAGCATATGAGAGAAGACGTCGCCATCGTTCACCAGATGCCGTTTACCTACGACGCTGAAGGCTTCCCTGCCGTGTACGAGAAAGTGTTCTTCGGCACTGCGCAGGCGCGCTTGTACATGTGTGCTGACCTCTTGGGCGTCAACTGTCACGTCGGCATGTCTTCACTGGTACGGCGCTGCGCCCTGGAGGAGTCGGGCGGTTTGCGAGCTTTCGGTGAATACCTTGCGGAAGATTACTTCTTAGCTAAAGACATCACATCACGGCAGTGGAAGATGCGCGTCTCTTCACAACCCGCCCTGCAAAACTCAGGGATGAAATCGGTTGGCGCGTTGCAGGCCCGCCTACGGAGATGGGCGCGCCTGAGGATCGCGATGGTACCGGCGACGGTACTGCTAGAACCTTTCAGTGAGTGCATGCCTCTCGGCGCCGGGGCCGCCTGGGCTGCGGGAGAGTTATTTGGTGCGGAGCCACTGCCATTTTTTTTGGTGCACGTGCTTGCATGGTTCCTTTCAGACTGGTTAATGCTTCGCGCAGTGCAAAATGGTTCACCACCATTTACAAAAGTGCAGTTTTTGCTGGGCTGGGTGTGGAGCGAGTGTTGTGCGCCATTTGTGCTGGCGGCTGCGTTGCTCAGTCCAGAAATATCGTGGAGGACTCGCAGCTACCGGCTGGATTGGGGTGGTCGGGCCCATGAACTGAATCCCAAGCTCAAGTTCTGAGCCCATCCCTCCTCAAACTCAAAGCTTTAATTTGATGAATGTTTATGTTTTTCCTGTAAATAACAAGTATGCTTGAATGCGAGTGGATCTGAAATGTGAATTTAAAGTTAATATAGTTTTTAAGATTATATTTTATTTGTGCTAGTTTTGAAACAACAGACAGTGATTAGTTGTTAATAATATTTTAGATAGTTTGTACATTTGTTAGATAAAAGTTATGTCTCACTTATTATTTATTTTTGGTAACTTCTTTTTAATATGGCTGATTTGTGATGTGCATTATTGTGAATAATAGTCACGAACAAGGGTGAGAATGTTGATTGTTTTGTGATTTATGTGTTATCTTATCAGCTGATTGTACCTGACCATAGATGGAGATGGCTCATTGATGTTTCTACTTAAATTATGACATACAATGTAGATTTGTATTAGCATAATTTAGCATATAAACAATCTATAAATAGTCATACATAAAGTATTTCTTGAAGCTAGTACATAATCCCAGAGAATAAATATTCTTCTGTCCTATGTCCCGGAGCATTTTAAGCAAAAGCTTAGTTCCTTTAAAGGATACTAGGAACTGTAATTCCTAATATTCCTGTTGACCCCTCAAGCTAAGCTAAATTGCTTGGATGGAGAGTGGGTTCACAGCTGAGTGTATGTAACAACTGGTGTCTGAACTCTGGTACTGAGAACATAAAACTCTTTAATCACTATACTACTGCCGCTTTACCATTTAAAACAACAATTTATACGTACATATTTAATGCAATATGTATACTTTGCATAATTAACAACTGTTGTAAACTAATTCTAAATACAAGAAGTACAGGGTTATACTCTAAACTAAAGAATACATTGTGATCAACAAACAGATATGTTTTATTTAAAAAACTATATGTATACATGTACAATCTGTGTCTAGGACTTCACCTTTTTGGGGTTTCTTTTTTTTTTATTTTTTTATTATACTACTTAGGTGGCAGACAAGCTTACGGCCCACCGGAAGGTTGGTAACCGTAGCCTATAGACGTTTGCAACACCAGAGGCGCTACACACGCGCTGCCGACCCGGGCGCAGGTTGTGACGACCCACAGTTGAAATTTTTCAAGCCGCCCGTAAGGCCTTCAACTTGGCTTAACGACTGTCATTTTACCGACAACCGGGACCAACGGCTTATCGTGCCTTCCGAAGCACGGAAACGCTCGTAAATAAATGTCACAAAGTGGTCCACGTGGTGGTCACCCATCCATGTCCGGCCATAGTAAAGGTTGCTTACTGCAGTGATCGTTTACAGAACACTGAGTCCGCGGGGCCACGAGCGCTTCATTTTGGGGTTTCGTAGCCAAATGGCAAAAACGGAACCCTTATAGATTCGTCATGTCTGTCTGTCTGTCTGTACCTACGTCTGTCTGTCCGTCTGTGTGTCACAGCCACTTTTCTCCGAAACTATAAGGTCTATGCTATTAAAACTTGGTAGCTAGATGTATTCTGTGAACCGCATTAAGATTCTTATATAAAACTAGAAAAAAAGCAGTAAATTTTGGGGGTCCCCGTACTCAGAACTTAAACTCTAAGTTATTTTTTCATCAAACCCATACGTGTGGGGTATCTATAGATAGGTCTTCAAAAATGCTATGGAGGTTTCTAACATCATTTTTTTTCTAAAGTGAATAGTTTGCGCAAGAGACACTTCCAAAGTGGAAAAATGTGTGTGTCCCCACTCTAACTTCTAAACTAAGAGAATGATAAATCTAAAAAAAAATATATGATGTACATTGCCATAAAAACTACCAACGAAAATTAGTTTGAACGAGATAGAGCTGGTAGTTTTTTTTTATACTTACGTCATAAACCGCAATTTCCGGTTAATGAAATCACTACCACTGCGAACGTGTTAAAACATCAGTCAAAGTTACAACGAACAATAAAAACTTTTATATTATGTAACTTGCTGCTACGAAACCCTTCATGGGCGAGTCCAACTCGCACTTGGCCGGTTTTTATGCTAAGCTCACCTTTCAGCATGTTACCAAAAGTCCATGATTGAATTATTGACCAATTGCTGGGCTTTAATTGTTTTCCAATTTCTCATTCATAAAAATCACCCTAAACTTACAACATCCTTAGCTACTTTCGATCTGGTGGGCCGTGTGGTTGTTAGTTGTTACTGCATATAAAAAAAATATTTGTGGTACGCATCATCAACAGCTGCGAGTTTTTATTGTATTATAATCTACCGGAGTTGGAAGTAATTCATTATACACACTGTTGCTGCAGTGAAACCTTGAGAACATAGTGAGTTTTCTATATAAATTGTTTTATGCCGTTTTGCAATGTGGGAAAATAATGTGCGTCGCGTCAGGGCCACGAAGCAGTTCAGTGTGAACGGCGGTAAGTAAGTACCGGATTACTTTGAGCTGCCTCTGTGGCGCTACGGTAAGTGGCGCTACTCGTCCTGAAGTCTTTGGTCTTAATCACGGGTCTGAATAAATATTTGTGTGATCTGTGATCCACAAGGGTTTCTTTTTCGGCATTGGGGTGTATTCTCCCGAATATGCGATCCCATATTATTCCCATAGTACAAGCTTATGTTAGCTTGTACTATGGGTTAGGTGGCGTTATGTGAGCGTGTCGCATCCGAGGTTACCCTCAGACAATCTCTCATTTCGTGGCTCCACACATTCTATAAAATCGGTCTAATGCTGACTGCATTAGACCGATTTTATAGAATGTGACTGCGGGATGTAGTGTTTTTCTCTTCAACAGGCAAGCAATGTTCACCTTTCACAACCGTGAAGGCCGTGCCTCCAACGTTACCGCTGCTAGATGCTGCAGAGTTCATTTGCTTCAGCAATAATAAACATCTTCCTTTTCATCCATTATGGAGTAGATATATAAAAAAACCTGAAACTTGTTCCAATCCGACTCGCCTATATAGTAAGGCCAATCACCCTCCCAAAGCAATTGAGAGAGGCCTACGTTCAACAGTGGACTGGTAATGGGCTGATTTGATGCCGCTTCGGGTACCACTTTCCCAATTGGAGGTATTTGTTCAGTGTCCATATCACTTACTAAGATCATCAATGTACAATCAGGATTTATGAATTTAGTTCTCCTGTTGGCTCTCCATGTATTCAGGTTAGGTAGGTACTCTTCAGCAAAACAACCTTACCGGCGCGGCGCGGCGCAGGCGACTCTCCTGCAGCACAGATTACTAAATAGTTACTACGCCTGCAGTTTGTTTGCTATACTTAGTATACTTACAGCTATATTATGCATGAACATGAAGCCGTGTTCGTCATATTGCAGCGATTTAGGCGCAGGCCACACCGCCAGCGGGCGGGCGAGCGCGCTAGGCGGTCGAACATTGTTTCACCTCTTTACATACTTCGGTTCACACTGCGGGTACCGACTACGTCAGCGATGTCAGCGAAGCAGTGGACTGGCAATGGGACGAAATATCCAATGAATACAGTGAAGCTACTCGTTCACCTCGTTAGGCGCGCGCGCCCGCTCCGATAGCTTAGCTCGCCCGCCTGCCCGCTTGCCTGTCTTCCCCGTTTTGGGTACTCGGACTAGTCGACGCTCGTCTTTCGAATAGCAGTGTGGTGTCGTTGCGTGTCTATGTAATTTAATTAATCAAGCAAATGGGACACACTGCGAATCCTACTAATCCTACTATTTCCTATCCTACTTCCTACTAATATTATAAATGTGAAAGTTTGTGAAGATGTTTGGATGTTTAGATGTTTGGATGTTTGTTACTCAATCACGCTCTAACGACTGAATGGATCTGGCTGAAATTTGGTACAGGGATAGAGTATAGTCCGGAATAACACATAGGCTACTTTTTATCCCGGGAAAATGTTCCCACGGGAAGCGGGAACGGGGACCAAATATCACGCGGGCGAAGCCGCACGCATCAGCTAGTATGTAATATATCGACGAAAGCTCTGAAATGTAAAGAAAATATTTCTGTTAAGTTTCTGCTCTTTAAATGCACCATCTGGTTCGCCCGTCCGTCCATAGTTTTCGGTGTGAACCTCATAGTTAAGCTTGCCAATATTACGCGTAGTTTGCACAGTTGCCTTATCTCGCTTCGCCCACCCGCCTAGCCCGCTCGCCCGCTCGGTGGCGGTGGCGGTGTGGCCTGCGCTTTATGATTCATGAAATTATGACGCTATATTCGTCACCCATCCTAACCGGATTTGGGTATGACGCTACACCAGACACCTCACTTCACTTCAATTATTAGCGATTAAGGCTATTGTAAAAAAATTCAGTCCGCGCCGAAGGCGTGAACTGAATTGTTTTAGAATGTACTTAATCTTTAAGCTCTTTTATGATTAAGAAAACAGGGCTGTTTCATACGCTCCCATGAGTCTTTTAAAAATACCTTCTTTCATACACCTTATGTGGCGTAAACGAAGTTGCGAGGGTCAGCTAGTAATAGATATCTAAGTACAGTAATCGTAGGTACTCGTATAATAGATAAGTAGGTATATAAATGAAGTATACCTAACGCAAGAAATAACCGTTAGTAACCAACAAGAAAAAAGTGTTAACTTACTGATACGAATTGCGATGACCCTGAAAACGTGTCTCTTATCACTCGTGTCTAATTCCAGTAACTATTGACTAGCATTTGGTTTATTTTAATACTCATCACATCGAAATAAATAAAATTTAATTGTATGTTTGTTATTCGAAATTAACAGATTTTTAGCTAAACGATTATGAAAGTCTTTGACTATTTACACATGAAAGTATATAATACGGTACTTACATAAAGATAAGACAAGTTGAAGGCCTTACCTATAAGCGGCTTGGAGAGTTAAAACATTGGATCGATCTTGATACAACCTGCGCCTGTCCATTTCAACACGGCAAAGGGACAAAAAAACTAAGGTTAATGTGGGCGTATACAATCCCTCTGTCTACCCATTCGGGGATAAAGGCCTGATATAAACATTATGTATGCTGTATAAAAATAGTCATTTTTAAAGTTTTTGTCTGTGTTGGTATTTATTATTATTATTCTCTTGTCGACGTCGGCACCGCACCGCCGCGCCGGGCAGACAATCCGACCACCATTCTGCTGCCCATGTCATCCATTTCCTCAGTACATCTTTAAGGGATGTCTTTTTGTGTATCCCAGCAACTTCACGGCGCCCGCCCCGTCAAATCTTCCAAATACCTTGCAGAGCCTTCCTATCTGAACCACCTTCAGATTCTTTAGATCTTGTTCAATTCTGTCTGTTCCCATAATTTCCCATACATAGCGAATACATTGGGCACTCAGCCAATAGGTCGATGCTGGTCTCCTATTCTTCAAGACATTCTGGGCACGTTGGGTCATCCTTCATTCCTAATACTGTCAGATGCTTGTTTAGGCGACAGTTTCCTGTAATAATCTCGTCTGTGTTGGTATGGACCACCTACCTATTTAATCTACATAGCCACGCCACGGTAAAGTCAGCGTTAGGTTTATTTTCCAACAGAGACTGATGTGCTATGCTACGTTGCTATGACTGCGATGATAGCCATCAATTACATTCGCCGGTGGAACATTTGACAATATAAACGGTCAACATTACTTGTGGACCTACAAATGTAATTGGTGAATTTCAAACGCATCCATAGCAACGTAGCATAGCAGTTCTCTTGTGGAAAAGCACTCTTAAAATTCTAAGCCTATCTACCTACCCAACGTGTAACCAGTAACTGGTGTAACACAGTAGGTAGTTATTCTGTAAGAACTAGGTGAGTACATGTTACAGTAATACGTGCAATGCGATGCCGTGTGTACCCCCACTTAGTGGTTGAAGGAGTTTTCACGGAGGAGCTGACCCCGATTTTACTCTTTTGGGAGCATAAAATTGCTAATACTCGTACTTAGTAGGTATAAGTACGAGTATTAACTACCTTATTTATAGCACTGCCTTGTTTTTCACAAGACCATTATTTGCGAACAAAGCATAGTACATGTAGTGAAATCCATACTAATATTAGGTATAAAGAGGAAAGATTTGATTGTTTGTTTCAATAAGCTGATGCCTTCGATCAACAATCGAAGGCTGACGCTCCGAAACATACTGAACCGATTCAAAAAATTCTTTCAGTATGGGGAAGCTTGGTACCTGTTTTTCTGATTTTTGTGGAAGCTACGTCATCCCCGGTGATATGGTGTATTCCCATTGGAACTAGAACTACGCGGATGACAGTATGACACCGCGTGACGAACCCTGGTCGCTAATAACAGTTTTGGAGCGCTGAGTCATCGAAATACCTTTTTAATCGCACAGGCCAGAAAGAAGCACCCGATTCTGACCGCCGTCAATTCAAGATCACCGAGTCCTACTTTAAAGTCTACAAATCAAGAGTTATCTTTACAATTTATGAAGAGTGGATACGTTCGCATACCTATTTATGCTTAATTGCCTATGCCTACACTTCACATTATCAGTCAAGTGCCCACCTACATAACACGACAATACACTAGTAAGCCGATAGCCGTAATCAGAATGCTGGAAAAGTGTTATATCTATCAATTTGCAACGATGTCGTGTCGATAAGAGCGAAACTTCCGCCGTTTCATTTTTACTACTACGATATGTGCTCTTATCGGAGTAATAGACTGTTTATTTGTAACGATAATAAACATTGAGGCAAGATTAACGAGGAAAGGAACTTACGCCAAACGATTTTGAAACAGTTATGAAATCGAGATTGGATAGAATTCAATATCACTAAGGTTAAGGACAGCCGGACAGGAGGTTATCATGGGAACTGAGATAAGTATTTCTACGTGTGGAAATCCGTCATGGATGGTGTGCATGACTAAAAGTACACATACCCTACCATTGCATACGGCCGTGAGCCCCGGATAAGCACACGGAAGGACGTCCCAGGATTATTGTGTGCCACCTTAGGTAGGTACCTATAAAAACACCCAGACCCGAGACAAATATTTATGGAACATACATTTTTGTTCCACGCTGGGAATCGAACCCACGTGAAAACATAACGTGAGAATTAATATTTAATTGCCGTTGTTATCGTTTTAAGATGGATTTCCGGCATGTAACGCCTGATTAGTATACTTTGGCATACATTGATTTTTTTTTAACGTGAGGATAATCCTACAGACTAAAAATCACATGTTTCCTACCTAATGCCTACGGTTGGGAGCCTCGGGTAAGCCTTCGGAAGAATGACCTCAGGATACATTGATGATTTGGATAAATAATACGGCAATAGCTTTTAATAGAGCCCAAAACACTCACGAAAGTTTATAAGGTAATGTAAAACAAACGCTACATTATATTTCATAATTTTAATGACTCTACCACACACTATTCTGACGTAGTAAGTACTACTTATCGCCATTTGTTTCACGTATTCAAATCATTTAAAAGATTTATGTTGAATGTAAAAAGGCATAAAAAGTTAACGACGCGGTTGAAGTTTTCAGCTTAAAATATAATTTCAACTTTATTTGTAGGCCACTTACTACCTTGACCTGAGGATTGTGGGGCAGCTGCTCACCGTCCTTACAGAAGCAGGCTCACGGCTCACAAGACGGCAGGTGACGTGTCAGTTTCACGCACTCCTCACGCCATAAACTGTCCTTGTCTCGGTTCTCCCTAACGCCGACAGTATGGGGTTCTTCAAAAGCGGTCTACGAAGTGAACAAGAGAGTCGGCAGCGCAAATTTAGCACCTCCTCCGGTGTTGCCAACGTCAATAGTTTGCGTTGATGACAACCTGTACATGTGGTGGACCGTATGCTTGTCTGCCACCTTAGTGGTATAAAAAAAAACGTGGGATAGTACGCAAATCCCTAGGAGAGGTCGCATACGCAGTCAAAGTCTGTCGGCAATCCCGGGACATTCTTCCGAGGGCTTACCCGGGGGGCGCCGGGCAGGATCGTGGGCAGTGGTAGTGGTAGGGCACCGTAGTGGTTTATTGTATCGGTAAAGAGTTCGGCATAGCATCCATAAAGGATTTCCACATATTTGTTTGTCCGTTGTACAGTTGCAGTACCCTCCCCACCCTCTCCCTATTTGCCGCTTCAGCTATCCTGCTCATATTTTAAACGTGAATGTTTTTGGATGTTTGTTCCTCAATACGCTCTAAGTGCTGAATGGTTCTGGCTGCAATTTGGTAGAAGATTAGATTATAGTCTGGAATAGCAAGAGAATATAGCATAGAATTTTTATACCCCGGATAAGTTTTCCCACGGGAACGGGAAAATATTCCACAAGTCGTCCGTGTGGAATTTTTTTAGGTGCGGGTTTCACGGGGCGGGCATCAGCAAGATTTTATAGGTAAGTAGGTAGGTAAGGTAATAGTTATGTACTTAATTAAATTAAATGGATCCCAGGTACCTAGTACTACAAAACGTATAAAATAATCAACAAATACTGCCGATTTTGAATATCTTCATTTGATATTCAGATAAGTATCTTATCTTATCGCTCCATTGTAAAGATCATTTAGGTATGCTAAAATATCTAGGTCTAGTTCACTTGTTCAAGGTCGCCCACTCGCCAAACGACGCACCTATTTTGAGCCACAACATGACATACACGAATACGTCTATTTGGACGATCCAAATAGACGTATTTGTATTCATAAAAAAAAATGAAATGCAAACGTCATTTGTACCTATTTTAAAGTTTACTTG
This sequence comes from Miltochrista miniata, assembly GCA_933228765.1. Classification (NCBI taxonomy): domain Eukaryota; kingdom Metazoa; phylum Arthropoda; class Insecta; order Lepidoptera; family Erebidae; genus Miltochrista; species Miltochrista miniata. The sequence goes on from OW121769.1 coordinate 16,059,421, forward strand.
TCTCCAAACGATATTAAAGCTCAGCTCAATATCTATTTAATCTATACTAACATTGTAAAAAGAAAAGATTTGATTGTTTGTTTGCATCGAATAGGCTCCGAAACTACTGGACCGATTTGAATAATTCCCTCACTGTTGGGAAGCTACACACTTTGCGGTGAGCATAGGCAATTTTTTATTCCTGTATTCCCAGTTTCCCACGGAAACGGGAATTACGCGGGTTTTCACCCGCGTAATTCCGCGTGACGTCCGCTAGTCTATACTAATATTATAAAGATAAAGAGGAAAGGTTTGATTGTTTGTTTGCATCGAATAGGCTCCGAAACCACTGGGCCGATTTGAAAAATTGTTTCACTGTTGGGGAGCTACACTCTTTCCGGTGAAGATAGGCCGGTGAATATTTTATTCCCGTATTGCCACTATTTGCCACGGTAATGGGAGCTACGCGGGTGAAACCGCGTGACTTTCGATAGTTTATTATAAAATACAGGCGGATTTGTTACAAAATACTCTAGAACCAGGGTTTTTTTGATTGGCTTTCTCTCTACCCCGAACTGTAGAACAGTACCTACACACACAAAAATTTACGAAAAAGAAGGAATTATGAAAAATGAAATATTACAGATTTTCCAATGGAATCTGTTTCTAAGGCGGTAGGTATAATACAAGATTAGTCGGGACAACAAATTCTTACTTAATAAAGAACAATATTACTTTGGTGACCTTGGCAAAATATTATAATCGCAAGTTACATTATGAGGCCAAAATAATGTGTCCCAAAAGTGCCTTGTCGCTAGAGTATCTTGGGCACAGAACTGTATTTGATCTCGGGATTTGCATATTTTCCAGCACTATTAGAAGTTTAATTTACTAAATAACTCCCAGTCTAAGAAAGCTAAGTCTAAGAAAGTAATAACGTGCTTTTTACGTGTAGAAATCCTGGTGGATGTCATGCCGTACTCCGGCTACAAGCTACAACCACATTGTAACATACCGTCTGCCTGCGGCCTGCGGCTGACAACAATAAACGACTTGCTAATCAATCTGATCCACCTGACTGCAGAGACTTCTTTCTCCTCTTCATCAGTTGAATAGCTCGGAAGTTAGCTTTCTCCCACGACCTGAGTTCAAGCTGGTAGGTATGCGAAATTACGTAGATGCCACACAGGACGAATCAAGCGAACGACCTGCCGTGCCCGACCTACTTTAGTCGATCTACATATTATACTATACATTTCATTTACCACTATGATGACCTTCAATTAAAAGGGTCCACAGGCTCTCTAGCTAAAGCGGTTCTGCACACACACACAACATAAGGAAATGTGGCCATCTGGAAACGAAGATTCACGGGCGCGCGGTTAATTATTATGAAAGTAAGTAATACATTTCAGCATTTCAGAATAGTTTATTGTAAACTTTGTTTGAGATACTTGTCTATAATAAGAGCGATAATGGATCAAAAGCCCTCGTCAATATTATATACCCAGACTCCATAGATATTTAAAAGTTAAATTTAGCGTGAAAATTTGTTCACTAATATGAAGATAGCTGCTTTGTTTGTAAAATGGAGATAAGTAGGGTATGGAATGTGTAATTTACGTCATCGATGGCAATAACAAATTCCAAATATAGGATGACACACCTAATTGCTGGCACTACACCATTATCGGCACCTCCAACCTCCACGGATAAGTAGGTACCTCGGTACTTATTTGTTTTCTTTGGCTTTCTCGATTTGAGGATTTGGTCACCTAATTCTCCTGTAGTCTCTATTTTTTTAACACGTGTGCGGGCAGGTCGTTCCAGGTTTTTTATAGTTCGACATAGGAACGATCTTTTGAAACGCTCAGTTCTGGCGAAGATTCTCTTCACTGTGTATGAGTGGCATCTCTGCCGGGCACGCGTTATTCGGGATCGGAAAGGAGAGGGTGGGATCAGGTTGAAGAGGTCTTCAGAACACTCGCCGTGATACATTCGGTAGAATGCAGCCAAGGACGCTATGGTTCTTCGCTGCGCTAACGGCTCGAGGCCTCCCGTCACTTCAGGACAACCAATAATTCGGATAGCATTCTCTGCATAGCGTCAAGCGCGTCTAGTAAGTAGCTCGCGGAGTCATCCCAAAGGTGAGAACGGTATTCGACGCAGCAGGGGCGAATCTGCGTCTTGTACAGCAAACATCTCCGATGTTGGTGTCAACATTTAGGACGCCTAGTTTCCGCAAAGCCAGCCCAATACAACTCTCTATGTAGTTTTTGTGATTGAGCTCACGCCGGACGTCTATACCGAGGATCTCCAGGTTGTCCTTTAGTAGAACTGAAGACTGAAGTTGTTGACTGAAGTTTTGACTGAAGAGAGGGTAGGTGTAGGAATGGGGACTTTTTAGCTGTAAACGCACACGCCTGTGTTTTTCTGGCATTCAACTCGACCAGGTTTTCTGAACCCCATTGGGCAATGCGACCCAGGTCCCGGTCGAGATCCGTCACGAGTTGCCGTCTCCTCACCTCCACACCATGTCGCGCATCCGCTGGACGGCCAGAATAGCTCCCATGCAGAGTACTATCATCCGCATAACAATGAATGCACCCAATGGACAGCATGTCATTGAGTTAGGGACGATACTGACCCCTGTGGTACTCCGAAATTTACCTGCAAAAAGCAGGAAGCCTGACCATCACAGAATACGTCGCCCGTGTAGGAAGCTGGCCAATCAGAACCAGCGGCATAATTGATCCGATAATAATCGACTAGGTATACAACTGGTCGTTGACTTAACTAAATAAGTAAATATAAAACTTCCATAAAAACACCCAAACTGCGAAACAAACAATATTTTATGCGACCCAGGAATGAAACTGGGAACTCAACGCGACAGTCGCATATACCTACTTGCCACTGCGCCCCCGAGATAGTCTACTAGGAGCTGGAGCTAGAAGTGTTGTAGATACAGTTTGTGTTAACGCGTGCCAATACGTATTTTATTAGCTATAAGTACTACCTACACTACGCTCGTGTGGCTATATTTGATTATCAGTCCATAGGTACGTACTGAATGTCGTCAATACTAGTTTAATATCACACGGAAAAACGTGTATTGTCATAGATATGGTCATTACCTCTACGTAATATTTCATTATCTTTTTCGATTTCAATAGTTTGCTGGCTAAAGAGATCTCCCTCCCATTCTTAGCATTCCGTGGTGGATTTAGAGGGCGGGCGAAGATCTATATCTATAGTTCACATAGTACAGAGGGGAACACGGTATCGGCGTCTGAGACTTGCGATCCAGTACCTATACAGGTTTTAGGTGCAGCACACGCGGACGATGGACTATCGCCCGATCGTGTCTGCGGCGGCAATTGCAGATTTTTCACAGACTGTGCGTTACGCACGGATAGTTTAAGGACCGTCAACATAAGACATCACGCTTTTATCCCGAAGAAGGAATAGGCAGTGGCATACTAGGTCCCATCCATCCACATTTCGTCGATCGTTGTTGATATTATCAAGACAAGCATGAATCCTGGGACATCCTTCTGAGGGCTTACCCGGGACTCCCAACCATAGGCTGTTGGGCGTAACGTGAGGTTTTTTAGTCGGTAGGAGTCCGGCATAACATCCATGAGGATTTTCACTCACGTTAAAAAAAACAGACAAGCATGAAGGATTTTTGGAGTGTAAATTAGACCGTCGACGTCAGGTAGCATAGGTATCTGGTCAACGGGAAATCTTTTGGAAAAGGTAGGGTGAAGAATCATCTCGTCCCATGTGCCAAATATAGAGGTGTGAGTGAACCTAAGCGGGATAGCGCCCGTACGACCCCCCAAAGACGCGGGATAGTTCCCGAACCCCCTAGGCTAAGTTCAGTTGGAAATCCTGAGGACATCCTTCCGAATTACCCCCACGTTATTACACAGGCTAATGAATGATCTGAAAAATTAGTACTTATCGGGAAAACTTCACCACGGGCCGAGCAGAAGGCAATAGCTAATTTTAACATATCTATTGCCCGCAGCTCTGCATTTAGTCAAGGAAACGGATAAATAGCAATTACATGTTTTGATTGTCTTTTACCTTCTTTTTAACTAATTTATGCAGCGGCGGAAGGAATTTAAAAACTACTGGCACCTTCGATCACCAGTAGATTGTTGATAGAAGACTGGCACATATTTAATAACGGTTACTACGCTACTGGCAAAGAATGTAATACGCCTCAGCCAATCCTCTCAGGGACATAGGCGTAATGGTATGCTAAGTACAGTCCGAGGCACAGATTACATTATATATCTCATTTTCTCCAAAATGTCCCTCATGTTAATTGATAGGTACTTCTGGCACCGATGTGCTAAAGTGTAAAGTCCTATCGTAACATGAGTTGGCATTTGGCAACCAAGAGGAAACAAGTAACAGAGAATTAAAATGGTCGTCCTTGGTTATATTTCCTGAACTTGTTATAAATAACAATTATGTTTATTATACATCTTTAGTAGAATAATTTATCGACATTTTAAACACAATGCCATCGAGCCTAAATTTATATACGACTGTGCTACAGGATTTAGACAATTGATAAAAATACTAAATATTGTGCATAATAAATAGAATTTCTTAATTAAACAAATAAACCAAAAAACCTTGCCAGTGGTTCTTAGGGTTCCATACCTCAAAAGGAAAAACCGGATCCTTTTTGTATAGATAGGACCACTTTTTTGTCCGTCCGTCTGTCTGTGAAGACTCTTGGTATAAATAGTGAACGCGTGTATGGAGTTGAATTTAACGCTATACTATTTAGGTATGTGGTTATGGTCCCTTGAAGCTGTAATAAAAATCAAACTTCGAAGTTAACGTTAGAAAAAAGTTACCTCTTATATTTGCTCCATGGCGTATATCGTCATAACGTGTACTCTCGCAATGAAGTCTAATTTAATAGGGTACTTCCCGTTAACCTAGAACTGAACAGAGCGATGAGCAAAGTACGGCCCGCGGGCCAACTCGGGACCGCGAGAGCATTTGATCCGGCCCGCCGATGGTCCTTCTTCATGAATAGTCTATGGTTCGCGATAATTATATTTTGATGGTTTACAAGTAGATATTATGCAGATTCTACTAAGTAGAACAATAGACGCATAGGTGAAGGAGCCAGCAAGCAGAAAATGGCGATATTTGCGTCGTCGTATGTGAACGAACAGTTTTTTAAGGTTATGAAATTTTATAATAATGTCTAGCAGATGCGCGCAACTTCACGCATGCAATTTAGTTCCCGGTTCCATGAGAATTTATTCTAGGGATAAAAAGTTGCCTATGTGTTTTTTCACACTTTAATCCATCTCTGTACCAAACAGCCGTTAGAACCGTTCAGGTTCAGCCGTTAGAGCGTGAAAGAGCAACATACAGCCACACATCGATATCAAAAGAAGTAAGATTATTATAAGTTTCAGCACAAAACACATTTTTCCTATAATTCTGGCCCTCCTCTGAAATTTCTTAATTTTTCGGGCCCCCCATAAAGAAAGTTTGCCCACCACTGGAACAGAGAGACGGACGGACAACGAAGTGATCCAACAAGGGTTCCGCTTTTTCCTTTCGAGATACGAAACCCTCAAAACATTGTATTATGTATACGTAGGTACTTAAATGAATTGAATAAAGCCGAAAGGCGAAAAAATCTGGTTCCAATTTTATCTTTATCAGCTGCTCTGCTCTGTACTTATAGTGGCGTGATAAAGTAGCGAGACATGATTTAATCGTAAACGGAGTGCGTTGATAGCGGCCATGAATGAAACGATTGTAGCCGTCACATAAAACATAGTATTTTTCACGGAATTAGACGTCACGATTACAACAACAGTGCTATTATATTATGCGGATTGTGCCCGGAGTTCTGATTCAATTATGAATCAAAGGATTTTCGTTTAAGATAGAAAAGGAGCTCTTGGGGCGCCGTCGGAAGGATTACTTCAGAGTCGTCCCTCCGAGTTGGCTCCCAGGACTAGTAGAAGTAAGCAGATGATAGGGCACCGTGTAGTAGTAGCCGGTAGGGGTCTGGCATGGCATCCCTGAGGTAATTTTCGAAGTAATTTTGGTGAGCCAAATAAAAAATATTAGTTACGGACATTTTCACGGCACACTCGGGACTCAGACTAAAAGATTTTTTTTTAGACTGAGACTCGAGACTCCCTGCCCCGGCACACTCTTCTGGCAGATAGTAGCGCCATAGTAGAATTATTAAACTCTGGTAGCGCACCATGTAGTTTTCATAGGTAAGAGTCCTGCATGGCATTTATGAGGATCTACCAAAAAGAGTCATCTACCAATTTTGTCATTTTGGGAAGATACTTGGTCTTAAACTTAATACCATGCTGGCCATACTGGAGGTTTCCTCGGAGGAAGAGAAGGAAACCTCCAAACCAAACTATGTACTAATTCGTATCAAAACCCCTTACCTGCAAATAATGGACGAGGTTATCCTCGTCCATTATTTTCAGGTGAGGGTCTCTCTCCGATTCCGTCTGAACAGTACCTTAGGAGCTAGAAACTTGAGAAACTCTGCTCTCGTAGCCCCGCGGACTCAGTGTTCTGTAAACGACGACGGCTGTAGCTGGTTGGTTGAGGACAACCAGCTACCTATAGCGCAAGCCACCAGCTACAGTGATAGAATACATAAACGGGTTAATGTTAGACTTGTTGGTATAAGTGGTATAACAATGAGCAGCCCTAATAATACAGACTCTTACTTAACATAGCTCTGGAGCAGCCTTATCGAACAAAGCAATCTCTTACAGGCAACCAGACAAATAAGAATTAAGATGATTTTCGCTCTACACTTAAAGAACTGTTTGTGAGTTAATTGTGTGTAAGTAATTGTATTATTATAATAGGTAGTAAGTAACTACATATATTTTTACACCTCTAATCGCCACTGCTTACAAAAATGCAGATATCACGCTCTGAAAAGTTTTGAAGAATGTTCACTAATTTTGAATTTTAGCTTATTGTATTCTCCGTCAAAAATAAAAAATACGTGTGAAAGAATTATTTTGATACGTCAATTACTTCCCAAGTTATAGAATTTAAAGTGAGTCCGCGACCGCTGGCCCGCGCTCGCACTGTATGACGTCACGTTATAGCAGTCGCTCAGTCCGTTCGCGCTATTCAGTACCGCAGCCTTACGTTTCCCTAAAGATTCATTGATATGCCTAATCCTAGTGCTCGGAAATCCTGTGTTGTACCAAAATGTGCAAGTACTACTATCAAGACGCCAAAAAAGTTGTTTTTCCTAGTTCCAAAGGACTTAAAACTGCAGAAAAAGTGGATAAATGCAATGAAGAGCATCTCTTTTAACTTGGATATAGCCTATAGCATCTCACCATAGCTTTCTCTTGGTGATCTGAAAAAGTTATACATAAACAGAAAATGTTTACACCTTATGTAGGTACTTACTTATTTATATTTATTGTAAATAGATAGGTAAGTACTTAATATTAAAAACACCCAGACCGATACAAATGTTCATGTTCATGCACGTAAATGTTTGTACCCGCGACCCTTATGGGCTCCCGACATGATCATGCCTTGCAATTGTCAATCACGTTAAATATGAATGGAAGTTGCTTCAGTGTGCGTGATTTCTTTGCATGTGTGTGTGCATCGACGTATATGTACACATTATATTTAACGTGCTTGACAATTGCTAATTGATCGTGTCGGGACTCGGGACCCCTTTAATTCCTAAGCAGCGTGCACTACCAACCAACCAAACTCTTCGTCATTGAATAAAAAACCGGCCAAGTGCGAGTCGGACCCATGAAGGATTCCGTAGCAACAAGTAACATAATAATTACCTATGAAAGTTCTTGTACCTAGTTCGTTGTAACTTTGATTGATGTTTTAACACGTTCGCTGTTGCAGTGATTTTTCTAGCCGAATATTGCGATTTATGTCGTATTAAAAAAAAATACTTACTAGATCTCGTTGAAACCAATTTTCGGTGGGAGTTTGCATGGCAATGTACATAATTTTTTTTTATTACCATTCTCTAATTTGAGAAGTTAGAGGGGGCGGGGGGAGGACACACATTTTTCACTTTGGAAGTGTCTCTCGCGCAAACTATTCAGTTAAGAAAAAAAAATATTAAAAACCTCAATAGCATTTTTAAAGACCTATCTATAGATACCCAATACGTATGGCTTTTATGAAATAATAAATTTGAAGTTTCAGTTCTAAGTATGGAGACCCCCAAAATTTATTGATATTTTTTCAATTTTTTTTTTGTAGAATTTTTAATGCGGTTCACGGAATACATCACATCACCAAGTTTCAACAGCATGCCTTATAGTTTCGGAGAAAAATGGCTGTAACATATGAACGGACAGACAGACAGACAGTTATGACGAATCTATAAGGGTTCCATTTTTTACATTTGGCTACGGAACCCTAAAAAAGCTTTAGTACATCTGTTCTCAGATAGGAATAAGTAGACGCATATTATCTCTAGCTAAGTCTTTAACCTTAGTCTCCTATATCCCTAGTCCTCTTAGTTCATCCTAGTTTTAGAGTTTTAGGATATTACACCCTTGGCTTCTCATACATACTTCTACTTAGCTAGCATCACGATAAAAATAAGCTACGACTTATCTAAAATAGTAACTTTTTGGATAAATAACACAATATAGAACAGTTTTAACAAATTTTCAAAAGAGTTATAATGAAAGACGCTTCGCATTTCGACCAAAAAAAATCATTATTTATAGCTAAAAAATGAGCAACCACAAGCCCATCTATTTTAGGTAAGTTATCTGATTGTCCTATCGAAGCCTTCGTTATTTTTTTAACAATTCACTCAGCTAAAAGCGAAGAGAATAATAGGTAACACTGCGTGCGCGGGACTTTTTCACTGCTACAGCTGGGCGCGGAGCGGACCGCACGGAGCCGCGCTATAACGTGACGTCATCCGCGGTTCAGTGACTGTTAGCGGGGCAACAAATTTTCGCGAACTTTGAATGATTGTAAAATCAAAACGACTGGGTATTTTTGAATAAAACAAAAACTAGTGTATTTGTATATATAAAAGCTTTACTGAAACGAAGTTTCAAGTAATTTTACATACTTATGAACATTCCTCTACCTATGAAGTATATTTTTTTAAATAAATCTGTGTACCTACTGTTGTTTTGTTGGAATTATAATTATGCACTTTCAAATCAAACATAAATAGATAATAAATAAAAATATAAATATTCACGGACATTTCACACAACGCTATCTGAATCCCAAAGTAAGCTAGGAATAACCTGCTTGTGTTATGGGTATCAGACCACGGATATTAATACTTATATACTTTTTTTTAAATACATACATTATTTTACATGGTAGGTAGGTAGCCTACTGTAAGAAGATAGAGTTAAGTTAGATGGTCGGACCCTAGGGTCCGACCATCTAACTTAACTCTATTATATACTTACTTACATTATATACTATAGTAGGTACTACCTTCTTACTCTAGAGTAAGAAGGTAGTACCTACTAATATATACCCTCTAAGGTCGGACCTGAATACCTGATACGCAGTACTTACGCACTGCGGGCACTGGACACTGAATGAACTACAGTCACTAACACGATGCTCTCTACATAGCTAAAGACGGCGCACTGTCAGGAAGAGAATAATTCAGCAGAAGAATCACGACCCTCAGTAATGAGAAGGAGGAGGGATGAAAAAATATATCTACAGGACTTTATTTCTTTAAGAGGCCACTTTTTTGAATTTGTTGTATGTTGGTTGTTGCAGTCTCTCACAAGGGTAATATTCTGTATCCTGTAGTAAATTGTAATTTATATTTTTTGTACCTTTAAAGAGAAAATAAAAAAAATATTATTTATTATTATTACCTAGTGTATAATCTAAGTCTACATATTACTTAACTCTGGCAAAATTTTCAAGCCAAAAAAGCCCTCTGAATAAAAAATAAAAATATAAAACCATAAACTGGTAAGTACATACCTTTAATACCTACCTATACCTACCTATGATAAAATAAATTGTGTTTACGAAAGTGCTTAATCATAGCTCACTTCCGTTTGATGTGACAATAAATAAATGATTAATTAACTACATCCTGATATTTACGTGTCTAGATAACTTTTTCCGTGACTTTGTAATTAACCAAAAGGCATACGTGATTGGATCATAGAGCAACCACGATCTATGAGTTTTATCGGTAGAGGATGTGCCATACATACTGAGACTTTCCCCTCTGTCAAAGCGTACCCCTATAGGAGTACGCTTATACACACTTTTATAAGCAATATATTTATATACATACATATGGTCAAGCCTTTTATTCCCGAAGGGGTAGGCAGAGGCATATTATATGACCACATTTCACATTTTTAGTATATTTGTCCCGCGTAATAGGTGATGAGCCGTATAATATTGCCGTGTTTAGATGGACAGGCGCAGGTTGTGACTGCCTGCTGATGAAATTCAAGCCACCTAAAAAGGCCTTCAACTTAGCTTAACGACTGCCATTTTACTGGCAACCGGGACCAACAGCTTTACGTGCCTTCCGAAACAAATGTCACAAAGTAGTCACATGATGGTAACCAATCCAAGGACTGGTCATAGTGAAAGTTGCTTACTGCAGTGAACGTTTGCATAACACTGAGTCCGCGGGGCCACGAATGCTTCTATATTATCCTATATTTACCTATATGTGTGTTTGAAATTGTTTTGTGTAAGTTCCATAGTAACAGCCGATTTCAACTCTCCCTGCAAGATATGACAGACAGACAGATGTTTAGAATAGAACAAACAGGCCTACGCTATACTTCCCTTGTACTGGTGACATTGCTCTATGGACTGGATGGTTAGTGTTTACTCGTGTTATTTCTTGAGACCGGTTTCTTATCGTGGTAAGGATATGTCAACTCGATCATAGCAATAAAGTAACATAGTTACGTTGCTGTCTCGACCGTTGCCTTTTGCCAGCGGGTTTATTAACCTTATTGACACATACATGCCGCACTCCTGACGATTAAATCCTCCTTCCTACGGCCGGGGGTACCAGGGTACGCCCCCAAAAGAAGGATACCCAGGCGTTCGACATTTGAAAGTCGGAAGTTTAAATTTCAAGTCTTGAAGATTTCAAACTGAAATCTAGCGGACGCCACGCAGTTTCACCTGCGTAGTTCCCGTGGGAATACGGGAATAAAATATAGCCTATGTTCACCGCAATGAGTGTGGCTTCCCAACAGTGAAAGAATTTTTCAAATCGGTCCAGTAGTTCCGGAGCCTATTCGGTGCAAACAAACAAACAAAAAAATCTTTCCTTTTTTTGTAATATTAGTATAGTTATAGATAATAATAAAAACCGGCCAAGTGCGAGTCGGACTCGCCCATGAAGGGTTCCGTAGCAGCAAGTAACATAATACAAAAGTTCTTGTAGTTCATTGTAACTTTGATTGATGTTGATTTTTCTAGGAGAAAAATTCCGGTTTATGACGTAAAAAAAAACTTCTTACTAGATCTCGTTCAAACCTGTTTTCGATGATGTTTGTGTGAATTGGCAATGTACCTACATCATATTATTTTTTGATTTATCATTCTCTTATTTTAGAAGTTAGAGGGGGGAGGACACACACACACACATTTTTCCACTGGAAGTGTCTCTTGCGCAAACTATTCAGTTTAGAAAAAAAATATGTTAGAAACCTCAATAGCATTTTTTAAGACCTATCTATAGATACCCCACACGTAGGGGTTTGATAACCCCCAAAATTTACTGCCTTTTTTCTATTTTTATGTGAAAATCTTAATGCGGTTCACAGAATACATCTACTTATCAAGTTTCAACAGCATATAGTTTCGGAGAAAAGTGGCTGTGACGTACGGACGGACAGACAGACAGACATGACGAATCCTTTTTTGGCATTTGGCTACGGAACCCTAATAAGAGCAAATATTCTATTTTAGACTCCAAAACTACAGAACCGATTTCAAAGTTTTTTTAGAAAGTTACACTATCCCCGGGTAACATAGGCTATATTTTATTACCGTATTCCCATGGGAAAGGGAGCTATGCGAGTGAAACCGCGTGACGTCCGCTAATCTGTACATCTATACATACATACATACATACATATGGTCACGCCTTTATCCCCGAAAGGGTAGGCAGAGGCATATTATATTATGCCCACATTTCACCTTTTATAATTTGTCCCACGTAATAGGTGGTGAGCCGTATTGCCCTGTTTAAATGGACAGGCGGAGGTTGCTGTTGAAATAAAGCCTTTAACTTGGGTACACCTCATATCGTAGAACTTTTTAAGTACCTAATAGTTTTATATTGCATAACAACTAATAGCATAAACCTCTTTTCGCAGAATATCGTTTGGCATAAACTCATTTAGCATACATTGAAACCCATAAATTTGTAAGTCAGAATCATCTGTACGCATAATTTTTATATCCATAATAATCACAATGTATAATCATCACATCGCAGAAAGTTCAAAACCAGATTCATCTTTTGGTGTATATTTCTTATCCGTAACTATTTAAACCCAAAATATTACATATCATAATTATGACATCATCCGCCGTGCTCTTGCCACCGCCAATGTGCCTGCGCTCTTAGAGCCAAACGGCGTTTTCAGGGACGATGGCAAGAGACCGGATGGTATAACTTTGATACCGTGGGAGATGGGTCGGGTCCTGGTGTGGGATGCAACTTGTGTTGACACTCTAGCCCCGTCCCATCTTCCTAAAACAAAATTAAAAGCCAGTGCAGCAGCGGAAGCGGCTGAAAATATTAAAATTAATAAATATAAGGGTCTCGACTCATCGTATCGTTTTTGTCCAGTCGGTGTCGAGACCCTAGGTCCATGGGGTCCCAATGCGCAAAAATTTTTCAAGAATTTGAAAAAGCGCCTTGTGGAGTCAACTGGTGACCCAAGGGCTGGCAGTTTTCTCGCTCAACGAATAGGCATTGCTGTTCAAAGGGGGAATGCTGCTAGTCTTTTGGGCACAATGCCACGGGGGCCTTATTTAGGTTTAGTTTAGATAGTAATAATGTAAATATAGATATGTAATAATTATGTTTCTCTGTAATTTTTAACAATAAATGTATATAAAGTCTGAATTCATTGCATTAAAAAAATAACCTTCTAACCTAACCTATCCAAGTCGGGGTACTCTCGAGTCGGGATGTTACTTTTGGAATATATTTTTTTACGAAACAAATCATTTGGTTGACTAAATAAAAATTGAGCAAGTAAAAAGTTGCCAAATGAATATTTGACGAAGTGATTAAAATGCGAAATGTAAATTTGCTAAAGATTCTTATGGGAAATGAAACGCTGCGAAAATCTGTACTCTTAGGCTGAGGGCACATTGGAGACACGACTGTCTTAAGACAGACTATTTCTTTACGAGATCAATAGAGAGGCGCACACTTCGAACAAAACGTCTCTTAGACAAAGCTGTCTTTACCTACAAGGCGACAAGTCTGACTAACGTTTGTCGGCTTCCCTTTTATATGCATGCGGGCGCGCACATCAAAGACGAAACTGTCTAGCGGCGGGCCCTCCTCTCCTAATCGTAGACAAAACAGTTTTGTCTAAGGTGTGCGACGTGTCGTAGACAGAACAGTTTCGTTTTAATTTTAAAACAGACTTGTCTATGTGAGGCAAGTCTGTCTTAAAACTGTCGTGACTATAATCTGCGCTCAGCCTTAAAGAGCGTAAATTCGGTTTTCAAATTTCTTTACGATCGTAAGAAATCAGCGCGGCGCGGCGCACATAGCCGTATAGTGCCAATTGTTGCTACCAACAAGTTGGATACTTTTGTTTTCCTTGATGTATTACCGGTGTCATATTCTTAGTCTAAGCGTTCAATCTTTTAATTTAATTTTTATGTTAGTAATATTAGTTAACAATTATTGACTATTTTATTGCAAATTGATTGATATTAAGTAGTGATAGACACTGACATCATAAAATTAATAAAGTTGACATTTATTTACCTAACTAATATCAATATTGCAATTAGAAATACCGAACCGAAGGAACCGAAGGTTTGTACGATAAATATTTAATGAATTTAAATGCAATGAAAAGTATGGTTTCTGAGCAATATGTGGCGCGAAATATGTTAGCCCTCTTAATGAACGTTATGCTAAATGAAGTTATACAAAATTTTAACTATGCCAAAGGTAATTAAGCCAAAGAAAATTCTACTATCTTAAATGTATGACATTCTAAATTCGGTCATAAGCACATTATGCCTAAAAATATTTATGTCAAATATTTCTTATGCCTAATAAATGATCGATTAAAGAAGTTTCTGCGAAGTGAGTTATCCCAAATAGGTTTCGGAGTATCAAGTTTCTACCAAATAGACGGCACCCCTTTAACTTACCTTAACGACTGCCATTTTACTGGCAACCGGGACCAACGGCTTAACGTGCCTTCCGAAGCACGGAAACGCTCAAATAAATGTCACAAAGTGATCACATGGATGGTCACCCATCCATGGACCGGCCATAGTGAAAGTTGCTTACTGCAGTGATCGTTTACAGAACACTGAGTCCGCGGGGCCACGAGCGTGATAGATATGCTTATACCTATGTAAATTACTTGGTTGACCGTGCTGGTTCGCGGTTTACAGCTTGGCATAAAAGAGTAGAAAATAGTGTTTTTGTGCTGTTTATATGGCAACCCATTAGAAAGAACCATTATTTATTGTACGGTAAACATTTTAATCTTCTGTATGTAGTTGGCAGTACTTTGTAACAATTTAGCCAACATGCAAAATAAAGTTCCGTTTCACGACAGTTTTTGAGAAACTGTGTAGTACTAATTAATTAATATTGTTTCATAGCATATAGATATAAAATTGTAGAATAATAATAAAATAAATATGATCAGGTTAAGAATCGTCTTTGTGAAAAGAAATAGTAATAGTGTGTTAATTAACTGTTTTGCTTCATTGATGTTTCCGGTAAATATCGATAGTTATTACATGGAGTAATGTATGTTAAATGTAATTACTGAATAGATACTATGATGTTTCACATTTATAATTAAATTAAGTTATTTTAGATGTTACTTTATTAGAAAATGTCATTACCTCATTCGATTCAATGTATTGGGATTTTATTTGACACAGTTTACAAGGGCAAACAGTGTAGTGATGTTTTGGCGCCAAAAGTATAATATAAAAGGGTATAATGTTAGGTCAGGACAGTCGAGTCGCTGAGCAGCCGTCTTAAGGGTACGTTTCTCATTAATAACTTATGTAATTTATCAGATCTGATGTGATGTGTAATATATGTGTTGAAATTAGCAGAGGTCTACGTCCAGCAGTGCTGAACTGCCATAGACCGATTTGATTGATTGTATTCAAGGTTATTTTATACTGCCCATGGCTTGGTTTAAAAGATAATGTATAAGTACTATCCTGCTGAACTATTTGTAAAGATATGACCCGTGTTGCTATTAATTGTAATGACGTGTACCAACTATTGATGGAATTGGATTATAGTAGAAATAGATGTTTAGCAATTAATGTGACTTTGAAAAGAGTGGCCGTGAGTTTTATTGCCAGGTTCTTTCTCATAGGCTCTACCTATTGCGAATCTGGCGGTAAATGTAGAATTGGAAATCTTGACGAGAATAAAGATATTTTTATCTCATATTCATTTCTTTTCATTTCATAACTTGTTAGCTAATACCCTCCTTACAGAATATACCTCTGGCTATCCCTTCGGGGATAAAAGGCGTGACCGTATGTATTGATATACCTACCCTCTACGAGACGAATCTAACATCAGAAGTGGGATCCATTCCACCCTTGCTAATACATTGATTACAAGTTTCAGAATCGACGGATTTTGCTGCTGCCTCGGGACGCTCGCTGCTCTGATGGTGGTATTCTCGATCTTCGACCCGGCAATCAGTGGCAACAGTGGTATGATGTGTTTTTTTGTGATCATGTTGTGTGAATTCTTGTGTAATTTTGTGTAAGTTATACCAGTGAAAATTTTTGATGTTTAAAATGAAGATATACCTACATATATTTTAAGCTTGTATTGAGTAGGTATAGCCAATAACGTTGCTGCAGGATTATGTCGGCTTTATTATCTACATTACTTCAACATGTAACTACTTAGGAACGTAGACTTGTTACGAAGAGGTTGAAAGAACGAAGAGGGAATTTTTTGTTTCTTCTTTCTTTCAAAATATACCTAATACCTTACCTACTGGCATCATATTCATGGTCTTCGTTTTGTTTTGGAGGTCTATTAGAGAGGCCATTTAGGCAAGACGAAGCTCGGCGTAAAATCTCTTAGGAGATACCATCACTGTTTGGGACTACCATCTGATTCTGTAGTCTAGTAGTAGATCAAAAGAATTTAGCAGTAGTCAAAGCTGTACTTTACGGCTACACCAAGAAGTACCTACGAACAATTGGAACGTTGCGTATCCACTCCACAGTATTGTACGTCTATGTAACTCTTATTCCTAGTAACTTACATAATGAAATGTCAGTTTGGCCGAACGTTCTGTAGAAGATTCAAAAATCATTGATGCGACAAAACAGAATTCTACTTTTCTCTCCCTTTCATTTATTCGTTGAGGTAATCTGTGGCTAGGATTCCATATAAACTCATCATTACTCTCGGAATATGTTTTCAGAACTACCATTAACATGTAGGTAGTATATTAAACTCATGATTAATAAACTTAGAGGTCAATGTACCGAATATTAAATAGGGAAGTACCTACTAGCCGACGACGTTAGGCAGTTTCATCCGCGTTGTTTCCGTTCCCGTAGGAATACATGAATAAAATGTAGCCTATGAACCTACTCGCTAGTTCTTTTATTGGTGAAAGAATTTAAAAAAAATCGGTTCATTGGTTTCAGAATCTATATAATGCAAACAAAAACAACAAACTTTTCCTTTGGGTAATATGAATAAGATACTAAACGCTTGTCTATGTTAGCAGGAATTCGTAAGTTGTATCACTACTTAGTACACAACACAAACAAACTAGGCACTATTTCTTCATTTTACCATTATTTTCACTTACGATTGTACTTTGATCTAATTGGCGTCGATACGCTAGTTAATTTTAAATACCAACTAGATTTCCATATCAAATCTTGATTTCCTTTCGTTAACTTTCTGTATACCTAGAAGGTACATTAGGTGGCATGAAATATTTCGTCAATATGCCGCTCTTGGAAAATGTAGGTACTAGAAGATTTTTATCTTGTGACTCGGTATCGCGTTGAATGAACTATAGTAATAACTACCTACAAATTTTTGTTGTCTAGGTATACTGTTTTTGCTGTGAATACTAGTTACTAATAAATCGAAGAGTTACTTATAATTACTGTATGTAGTGACAGATGATATTTCAGGGCAAAATAGACGCAGGAAAGTAATAAAAGACAAAAGATTATTTGATTTGAGAAATAAGTAAGCAGGGTCATTACGTATGTTTCCGTACAATTATAGGAGTTGCCAAACTCATGATGCAAAATATATACTGTTATAAACCCCTTTCTAAAATGCATCATATCTGTTGATTTTAAATAGTTTACAACTGACTTTTAAAATAATAAGTGTAATAAATTATTTTTACGAAGTTTCTTTTTTATAAAATGATTAATAAATATTTTGCTACAATTACAATTATGCTGGACTTCATTCGTGAAACCGGATTCTTTCATTAACTTTAATTTTTATAGCGCTATGGCTTCTGCAAGTAGCCAAGGCGATGCAGCTATTACAGTTATGACATTAGTTGTTAAATTTAACTTTATGTCGGTATAACTGAAGCTTATATTCTAACTAGTGTTAAAAAAATAATTCACGACATTGTTGCAGTTCGTTTAGACAGACGTATAAAGGACCTAGACGCCAACCGGCGCACTGACCCTATACCTATCAGTAAAAAGTGAGTTGACCTAATTTAGTGTTCTGGCTCGTACCTAAGTATATTATTATTGAAAGAATACATTTGAAATATAAATCAACTTAAATAGTAATCAGAGTAAAAATAGTAAGAAGATACTTTTAATAGTTGATATAGTTTCAGCATGTAAAGCATTTTTAAATAAGTACATTGTTTTACTCTATACCTACAGCATAAAATAAAACAAGTCGGTGATAGATTCTCCCCGCAAAATGACTAGGTACATGACTGTGATAACCTTAAAGGCCCATAGCAAATAAATCCATACTTCATAATGATCGTTGGCTTTGCGAGGTAACTATAGGTTATTTCTGAAACGTATAATGGCTAAAGATGAACGAGGTATCAGTTTATTGAATTAATTGAAGATAATTCACGAAAACTTTAACAAATTGCTTATTAAGAAAAGGAATGTAACGAAAGGTAACGAAGAAAGTATATATTTAAAAAAAATAGTGACATATATTAATATATTAAAAGGAAAAGGCTGCTAGTCGATAGTTTGATTGGTACTTGTCCATCTCGCTGGTAGCGGGTGAACGGGACACAGATATGTCAAGTCGTGGTAACTGATAAATATGTTTCTGCTGGTCGGTCAATTGTTTGGTGCAAGTCTGGATCACAAGCAGCGGGTGCAGGACTTGACACGTCTATGCAATTGACAAACATATGGGTTAGTAATTATGTTTCCGCTGGTCGGTCAATTGTTTGGTGCAAGTCCGTATCCAAGAGCAGCGGTTGGAAGGACATGACACGTCTATGCAATTGGCAAACATAAAAAAAAAATAGAAAGAACGACATGACTATAACAGCATAACTAAGACTGTGCCTATGACTAAGACTAAGAATACTACTATTGTACAAAACGCTAGGCGAAATATAACATTTATTTATTTATTTTATTTATTTATTTATTACACAACACTGATTACAATTTTAAAGATAATAGTAAAACTAAATTATACCCTGCAAGTCTGAATTGCAATCCAAAAACTTGTGTACACAAAGAAAACAAGATAACTATGCCTAAGTTATTTTATAAATATTAGACAGAATGTTATGCGTCGAGACTATAACAGCTGACTAGCCGCCTAACACTCTCCTGAGCTTACATTTCCGCGGTTGGGTGTGAAATAGAGGACAGTTTTGAGTAGTCTAATGTATGTTGCAATTTTAGAAGTGAAAATATCGATGTCCAAGTTATTTTTGTATTGATTAGATAATTTAACATTTCATTTAGTAGATATTTTGATATTTAATTTATTTGTTCTAGATTTACTTGACATGGTTGATATGACAAATCGAAATGTTACATTGTATGCCATTTAATGGTGTGGACATTTTCAGAAGTCTAGATTTTTTTTTAGGGTTAGCTTTGAAAACTGGCAACCTTGTCTGTCAACCCACATTGAAATAATTGTTATTGTTTATGTGTTCGAAGTGTAATTGTGATCTAAATAAGAAAATAGCCTTTGAGAATGCCGAAAGACGAAACCAGTTAGATATTACAATAATAAATGTTGTGGAACAGTACAAGTTAAGTTTTGCAATATGTTATTATGAAATATAAAATCTGTTGGTCAGTCACTGCCCTGATGCTGAATATGGAAAGTCTTATGTAGCTGGTGATACGAATAGTATATAGCATGACAATGCCAGTGAATAATGAAACAGTTAATTATACTTATGTATGATGATGTAAACTTAATAGCATCTAACTTGTTTTTATTGTTTAATTTATACAATTTATTGGTTACATTAGGGCAACCCATAATTAGCTATACCTACTGAACTGAATATTATCATGTTATTTTTTAAACTCTGTTGGTTTTGACAATAAAAATGAATATATTTGTACTTCGAGAGCGAAGTACTTGTCAGTATGGCCGTGATAGATATGCTTATACCTATGTAAATTACTTGGTTGACCGTGCTGGTTCGCGGTTTACAGCTTGGCATAAAAGAGTAGAAAATAGTGTTTTTGTGCTGTTTATATGGCAACCCATTAGAAAGAACCATTATTTATTGTACGGTAAACATTTTAATCTTCTGTATGTAGTTGGCAGTACTTTGTAACAATTTAGCCAACATGCAAAATAAAGTTCCGTTTCACGACAGTTTTTGAGAAACTGTGTAGTACTAATTAATTAATATTGTTTCGTAGCATATAGATATAAAATTGTAGAATAATAATAAAATAAATATGATCAGGTTAAGAATCGTCTTTGTGAAAAGAAATAGTAATAGTGTGTTAATTAACTGTTTTGCTTCATTGATGTTTCCGGTAAATATCGATAGTTATTACATGGAGTAATGTATGTTAAATGTAATTACTGAATAGATACTATGATGTTTCACATTTATAATTAAATTAAGTTATTTTAGATGTTACTTTATTAGAAAATGTCATTACCTCATTCGATTCAATGTATTGGGATTTTATTTGACACAGTTTACAAGGGCAAACAGTGTAGTGATGTTTTGGCGCCAAAAGTATAATATAAAAGGGTATAATGTTAGGTCAGGACAGTCGAGTCGCTGAGCAGCCGTCTTAAGGGTACGTTTCTCATTAATAACTTATGTAATTTATCAGATCTGATGTGATGTGTAATATATGTGTTGAAATTAGCAGAGGTCTACGTCCAGCAGTGCTGAACTGCCATAGACCGATTTGATTGATTGTATTCAAGGTTATTTTATACTGCCCATGGCTTGGTTTAAAAGATAATGTATAAGTACTATCCTGCTGAACTATTTGTAAAGATATGACCCGTGTTGCTATTAATTGTAATGACGTGTACCAACTATTGATGGAATTGGATTATAGTAGAAATAGATGTTTAGCAATTAATGTGACTTTGAAAAGAGTGGCCGTGAGTTTTATTGCCAGGTTCTTTCTCATAGGCTCTACCTATTGCGAATCTGGCGGTAAATGTAGAATTGGAAATCTTGACGAGAATAAAGATATTTTTATCTCATATTCATTTCTTTTCATTTCATAACTTGTTAGCTAATACCCTCCTTACAGAATATACCTCTGGCTATCCCTTCGGGGATAAAAGGCGTGACCGTATGTATTGATATACCTACCCTCTACGAGACGAATCTAACAAGCGCTTCCATACATACCATCTATACATACTATAAATTATAAATTATTATGGTTATCTTTATAATTATCGTGCAATATTCATTTTTTTTTCCTCCTTATAATATTAAATACCTACAAGATGATGCCCACAGCTTGGCCCGCGTAAAATTTGTTCCCACGGGAACTTATTCCCGGGATAAAAAGAAGCCTATGTGTTATTCCAGACTATAATGAATCTCTGTACCTTTCAGCCCGATCCGTTCAGCGGTTTGAGCGTGAAAGAGTAACAAACATCCAATGAGAGTCAAAGTGGCGGGTGTACCATTGCGAATCATGTTGTACCACTTACCAAAAAAATGTACCTAAAATGTACTAAATTGTACCTAGGTCTAAAAAATGTGTACCCGATTCAGAACGAAATTATTTCGGAACTAAAATACACCCGCCATATTGACATCAATACTGCGGGTGTACTATAATATTTTATTACTTAACCATTATTTATAAGATATAATTACACCAAAAAATTGTACCTAAAAAGTACCTTAACTAAAAAAAACACACTCTTGATCCGTTGGGTAGTTTCTGAGAAATAAAACGGCTTTGTCTTCACCGAGCCCGGTATCAGATTGAATTGTCCACGGATCACGTGGAGTTGTATCCACTGGTACCTGGATCCGTTTCACTCAAAAAATATATTAATATTATTGAAATGAAATAGTGTTTATTATGATTCGAAACCGATCACTCACACACACATTTATTTCATTTTCAAATTGGATAGTTTAGGTTAGAAGGCTAAGGCGGGAGCGGAGCGCAGCGGAACTTAGGTGGTTATAAAAAAAAGTCGCATTGCGCGGTATCCTCACAAACTTGAAGTTGGTAAATTGGGAAGTTGGTAAATCGTGATCTGTTTTGAATCAAAATCAACACTATTTCTGGTAGCCACGGATACCGTGATCGGCGGCTAATAATTCTATATAAATCTATTATATAAAAATAAGTCGGGTTTTCCTTCCTGACGCTATAACTGTAGAACGCACGAACCGATTTCCACGGTCTTGCATTCGTTGGAAAGGTCTCGGGCTCCATGAGGTTTATAGCAAAGAAAATTCAGCAAAATTTCACATACAGCGTCATCGCGGGCGAAGCTGCGGGCATCAGCTAGTATCCTATATAAATATTGTGTGCGAATCGCTTACTCGCTTGCGAGTACTTATTAAAAACTCAAAATTTACTGAATCGACTGAGCTCTTGAATTTTTGAAGTTAGAGTTTTGGCGCGTCGGGAAATATTATTAGAGTGAATTTATGTTTTTTAAACCTGCGCACGATGTTTTAAAAACTGAACATTGATCACAGAATTGATTTTTTTTTCAAGTGAAGCTTCTATTGATTTGGATGTTAATTGGATTTTCAGAAAGATTTATAATTTTGGTTACGGCTCAACATTATTTTTTTTTGTAATATACCTGTAGTTTGTTACTCATTTCTCAGAGGTACATAAAACCACCGTAAAAAAGTCACAGCAAAGCGTGGCAGGGTACCGCTAGTATTAATATACTTTTCGAGTGAAACGGATCCCGGTATCAGTGGATACAAACTCGACGTGATCCATGGACAATTCAATCTGATACCGGGCTCGGTCTCCAGTTTCCACCGAGCCGGCTTTGAGGAGACTTTTATTTCTCAGAAACTATCCAACGGATCGAGATTGTTTTTTTTTTACTTAAGGTACTTTTTAGGTACAATTTTTTGGTATAATTATATTTTATGAATAATGGTTAAGTAATAAAATATTATAGTACACCCGCCGTATTGATGTCAATATGGCGGGTGTATTTTAGTTCCGAAATAATTTCGTTCTGAATCGGGTACACATTTTTTAGACCTAGGTACAATTTAGTACATTTTAGGTACATTTTTTTGGTAAGTGGTACAACATGATTCGCAATGGTACACCCGCCACTTTGACTCTCATAACATCCACACTCACAAACTTTCGCATTTATAATATTAGTAAGATTAGCTGATGACCAGTGGCTTTATCTGCGTGGAATTCTCTTTCCGTTTCCGCATCTAATAAACTCCATGGTTACATATTCTTGGGATAAATAGTAGCGTACTTGTGATAGTTATTCCAGAGCCCTTCGGCCAGATTGGAAACCAAAGTTTGGAAACCGGTTTCGAAAAAAGAATTATTTTTCTTTTAACGAAACCTGGTTTCCAATAAAGAAAAACCGGCCAAGTGCGAGTTGGACTCGCCCATGAAGGGTTTCGTAGCAGCAAGTAACATACTGCTCGTTCGCTCTAACTTTGCCGCTCGGCTCCATACTAAAGTCGAATTTTTAATTAGACGAAGTAAATTGACAGCAACTAATGTCACTTCTTCTTACGATGTTGCATAGTTCTATGACGAAGTGACATTAGCTACTGTCAATTTACTTCGTCTAATTAACAATTCGGGTATACGCCTCTACGCCAACGGCAAAGTTAGAGCGAACGGGTAGTAATATAAAAGTTCTTATAGTTCGTTGTAACTTGACTGATGTTTTAACACGTTCGCAGTGGTGGTGATTTCGCTAACCGGAAATTGCGGTTAACCCAGTTAGACGGACCGACCCATACATGGGTTTCAAGAAATAAAAAAATCTGCCCTCATTGCATGATTATATTATGATGATTGACATATATTTTTAGAATCTTCAGTTAATGACTATTAACTGTGTCGACAACATACGTAGTGTTTTTTACATTTTTTAGCTGATTTTCGCAAGTTAAAACGCGTGTATTGAAAATTGTAAAAGATGTCCCCAAAAAGGTGAGATAAACTGTATTTAGTGTTATATTTCTATAAAAATAATAACAGAAACTAAACTATGAAACATAACAACATTTATATTACCAAGAAACTCCTAATAATTCTCGTTTATTTCATTATTATACTGCCGAATATTTCATGAACCCATACATGGTTCCGTCGGCACAATCACTGTACTCTGGAATTTCTGTAAAAAGACGGAAGCTTTTTGTCGTTTCAGATCGAAGTCATTATCATTACATGAAATTTTGAGTGAGTTAGAGAATGGTGATGATCCGGTTCCCAAATGCATCACATTTGAACCACCTGATAACGCAAATGCTGTTGTTACAGACGAAAATTCTGGAGAAGAACACAATATTACCATACAAAACCAGGGTCTCTCTTACGTGCATCTGCACAGGTTTATTATGGCGTTGGAGTTCTGTTTCCGACAGTGAAAAAAATATACCTTTGGCCAAGTTACAGCAGAGGTCTCACACCAGACAGTCAACTCCACAGCCAGTACTATCTATATCGGCTGTTCTGGATGATACTGTAATTTCCCCTGTCTGTGCACAATACAACCTATAATTGGAGGAGTAGACACATACCAAATGAGTTTCCAACCTGCCGAAGGTCCCATAAACGAGTTATATCGTCTAATATACTATTTTAAACCATTGTTCAACGACGCCATCATAAATATCCTTGTAGAATATACAAAACATGCTTCTCAGACAAATAAACCCGGTAACATTACTATCAGCGAAATAAAATGCTTGGCTGGAATACTATCTACTCTTTAGTAGATATGTTTTAATTTCAAGACGACAAATATATTGGGAAAATACATCAGACTGTGATTTTTCTTAAGTAAATAAGCGAGATCTGTGAGATTTTCCTACATCATGAACCATCTACACTGCTGTGATAATACACTCATTTGCAAAAAAAACGGGCGGTTTTGATTTTCATTCATCTTTAAAAAGATACAATACCAAAAAGGTTTCAATCGTTTGTACACGTTACTGGCCGGTTTTAGAAATGCCGTGGTATTTAAAAAAGTACGTTCTAAATTCAAATTTTCATTTGATGCTTATTTTTACAGAAAACCCCTTTTTATCCTACATTTTTGGCGCGAAGTTCCAGAAGTTAACATCGACTTTCACAACTTTTATTCAATTTTTATCGATTAATTTCATATCCTTGACTGTCAAAGCTTTATTTATTGCTGTTTGGCTGTATCAAAAATGGTAGATAAAGTGGTAAAAGCTACCAAAATTATCGCGCTGATTGAAGAGGGTTGCAGCCAATGTTTCGTGGCTAGGAGGCTAAATGTTAGTCGCTCGACGGTCCAAAGGACCTGGCAGCGATATAAGGAGACTGGTTCCGTCGAGAGAAGGCCTGGTTCTGGAAGAAAACCATGTACCCAACCACGGGATGATCGTTTTCTTGTGAGTCGCGCATCGAGAAATCGCAAATCTTCGTATGTTGATCTTAAGAACAACCTCCAAGAAGTAAGAAATGTGCATATTAGTCTATGGACGGTCAGGAGGAGGCTTCTCGCTGCCAATATACGCAGTCACCGCCCGGCCCGCGGCCCCAAATTACTCCGTGAGCACAGAGTTCACAGGCTTAGGTTCGCTAGAAATTGTGAATCATGGACTCAAGAAGATTGGAATAGGGTTTTGTTCTCTGATGAAGCTGCTAGAGGGGGTCACACTCGATACTAAACATTTATCTGCTTTTACTTTATGAAAGAAAAACAAACAAAAAAACTTTTTTGTTTTTACTTCATGAGCATATGCACTACTAGCGAACATACACTACTAGCGAGGTTTAGCATTATTTCCCATAAATTGTAACAAAATTTTATGAAATACTGATGAAAACGATTATTTTCTTATTAATTTACCAAATTGTGTGGATAAAACTACCTATAATTATCAAACAAAGCAACATTAACATTTGAAATGGTTCATTGCTTAGGTGCCCGTTTTTTTTGCAAATGAGTGTAGTTTGATACAGGTTCAAGAGTCATAAATACGCTAAAATGAGACCTTTATTTACTTTGCAAAATGTAATTTTTCAGGAAAATGCCCCTGTTGACGTTATGCATTGCATCGATGAGGCTATGATTCCCTATATCGGGGGTCATAATTGTAAGGAGTTTATCAGGGGTAAACCGATTATGTGGATACAGCATAATATTAGCTATCCAAAATCGTAATAGGTCCTCAAAATTAAAGTATGAATAAAAAATAATCAATTAAAAATGTTTTATTTATGGTTTCAATCATTACCAAAAACATTAGTAAAAAGTCAAGATAATGCGACCGACCCATGTATGGGACATCATTTTCCAGCTTTTCCGGAAGCTGCAGATTTTTTAAATTATTTTTCCTGAGAGGCTGGGACTATTTTATGACATGTATTTAAAAATCACAACTTTCTCCGAAAAAAATAGTTTCAGGTTTATCTGGGTTAATGACGTATTAAAAAAAACTACCAGCTCTCAATGTACATCATATATTTTTTTAGATTTATCATTCTCTTAGTTTAGAAGTTAGAGGGGGGGGGGGGGGACACATTTTTCCACTTTGGAAGTGTCTCTTTCGCAAACTATTCACTTTAGAAAAAAAATATGTTAGAAACCTCCATAGCATTTTCGAAGACCTAGCTATAGATATCCCACACGTATGGGTTTGATGAAATAAATAAATTAGAGTTTCAGTTCTGAGTATGGGGACCCCCAAAATTTACTGCTTTTTTTCTAGTTTTATATAAGAATCTTAATGAGGTTTACAGAATACATCTAGCTACCTAGTTTCAATAGCATAGACCTTATAGTTTCGGAGAAAAGTGGCTGTGACACACGGACGGACAGACAGACAGACATGACGAATCTATAAGGGTTCCGTTTTTGCCATTTGGCTACGAAACCCTAAAAATGACTCTGTTTTCGAAACCGGTTTCCAAAACAGAAAGTTGGATCTTCTTTCGTAACTCAAACAGAAAGTTCGATCTTTTTTCAAACTCTTCTAGCTGTTTATTTAGGTATGTGCATATTCTTTAAAAACATTACCCTCCTTTCTTCGGCAGTTCGGGTAATAATATTTCATATCAATAATAATAAATTTCACCTAAATTTCTATACAGTGTCCTACTGTAATCTTTCCTTCCTTGAGCAGTTTTCTATGTAGTTTTTGCTTCTCATATTATTCGGTTTGGGCTGTCGACGGCCCATGTAGGTTGGTAACCTATTCATTGTTGAATGCCATTCCTCAGGATGGTTTGTGGATAACGTCTTGTTTTTATACTTAATGATACTTGTAAGTGGCCAAGAAATTATATCTTGCCGAACAGAGTTCTAAAGTTATATTGGAAGAGTTTCGAAAGAAGTCTCACTTTCTGTTTTGGAAACCAGTTTCGAAGGAAAAAAGGAGGGTAACGAATTTACGCGATAACGACTTTTATGCGGACGAAGCCGCGGGTAACAGCTGTAGCATATAATATAAATCAAAACCAAAACATACCCACAATGTTATAAGTCTAGTCTATGCACAGAGAGATTAGAAAATCAGTTCAATATCGTTGGTCTCCAGTCAAGTTGTGGTCGGACAGATGTCGATTCTCCTCTTGCCAATTGAATATTTTCCTCAAAATTGGCCACAATGAGGTTAATTAAATAAATGTATTTTTGCAGTAACTACTTCCTACGCAATGCACTTATGTAGGTAGTTGCTAAGTGGTTTTCCGTTTACAAAATTATGTAACGAACTCTGGGATAAACCAGACATGGTTTAGGAGTTTCCAACGGTAAACTGAACTAAATATGTACCAAGTTGATAATGTATTAATTAATATACTTGTATACCTACTATACTCCTTACAAAGACTATTGCGAGACAAATCGCCGAGAAGTGTACAAAGTTTAGAAAATTATAGTGACAAAAAATCAAACCACGAATACAAATTGTAGAAATAGTTATTGCAAAATAAGTACTAGGTACATAAAGACTGTATAATGATAATTTCGTTTAGACTCCAATATATATACCAATACCCATCTAAATAGCTCGCTTATCAAATTTACCAGCTGGCCGCTGCTCAGGGTTAAAGACTACAAAATCGAAGAAACTGAATGTCGTGGCGTGGGTTCAATTTCCACTTATGACAAATCTCTTTGTGTGATAAGCACGTTAGTAAAACGTGTTCTGTGTCTGTGTGTTGTTTTTGTTTTGTATTTTACATAATTATGTAGTTTGATTTGAGATAGATATAACGTCCGTCAAGCGTGTCACATCTCATGTGTAACCCAATAATATTATGGTGTAACGGTAACCTGTGTTCTTCCTTGTTAGGTGCCTTTAGCGCCCACCCGCTCGACGGCTCCCTCTCTATCCTGTCTGCTTCACAGGCGCTTAAGAGCAGGGCGATGCGCTTGGTGTCGTTTGCTCCTAGGGAATCTTCGGGTGAGCTGCCTGTCTCGCTGACTGCTCCCGTGGCTGGGATGACCTTTGAGAATGCTGCTAGTCTAATGGGCACAATGCCACTAGATGAGGTCCTTATTTGGGTTTTTTTTTGACGCGGGCAACGCTAATACGGGCCGCGTCATCCCAGCCGCGGGGGCAACTGGGACGGTGTGTGGGACTTCCGGAAAGGGACTGTCCTACCCACTAAACCCCGCGGTGTTCCTCTTCACCCTATAGCCGAGCCGGGGGATATCAAAAAGAATATTCACGTCGACCCAGCTAGGGGCGCCCCGTTTATTCGGGGCTGTTCTTGGGAGAGCCAGATGGGCGGATGCTTAAAAGAATTTGTTCCTTATGAAAGTCTGTTTCAGTTGAAATTGTAATAATTGTGATTTTTTTTACATGTCACCGGCTCGATTCCAGGCTCAAGCAGGTGATTTTTCAAAAATATATTAATGCAGTTTTACGTACCTAGTAACTATGTAGTAATCTGTGGTTTTACTTACTTTTGAAAATAAAGGAATGTTTCCTTTTAGCAAAAGTTGCCAACGAATACTTATTACAACAGGTACTTTTCCTCCAACCACGGTCTTTAATTTCCACCCTGTACATATATAGAAACAGACACAGATATTGTAAGTAGGTATTGATATATTTAGTTACCTACCTATGTAAAGTATCACGCCACCACAAAATGTGGCTAGTCGCGTCCGATTACACAATCTCGAGCCCACTGTTAGTACTCTTTATACTGTGCCCAGACACTCGTATTACAATAACATTATTAATTTGTTGTTCTCATTTTAAGATTTTTTTCTCTGTTTTCTCTGATTATTTAGTAATCTGTGCTTTGATAGAGAACTGTAGCATATAGGGTTGCCAGATACAGGCATTCCATTTCCGGGACAATTCGAGGGTTACGCATTCGGTGGGTACTTAGAAATATACAAAAACGAAATTATTTTTGTAAATCACTTTACTTGTAATATTTTACAAAACTGAAAACACATTATTGGCACTCCACCTCGCTTTTACTTATTCATTAAATAAAACTTTGGAAAACATTAACTTATGTTAGTTTACATTTTGTATGAAAACAACATTAACTCTTACCATCACACATAAAAATAAAACTTGAAACAAAAATTGACATCGTTTGCTCGCTCATTCAGACGCTTAAAAACATCGGTGAAAATCAACATCAGATTACAATATTAAACATAATAAAACCGGCCAAGTGCGAGTTGGACTCGCATGAAGGGTTTCGTAGCAGCAAGTAACATAATATAAAAGTTCTTATAGTTCGTTGTAACTTTGATTGATGTTTTAACACGTTCGCAGTGGTAGTGATTATTCTAACCGAAAATTGCGGTTTATGACGTATTATAAAAAAACTACTATCTCTATCTCGTTCAAACTAATTTTCGTTGGTAGTTTTTATGGCAATGTACATCATATATTTTTTTTAGATTTATCACTCTCTTAGTTTAGAAGTTGATGGGGGGGGGACACTCATTTTTCCACTTTGGAAGTCCCTCTTGCGCAAACTATTCACTTTAGAAAAAAATTATGTCAGAAACCTCAACAGCATTTTGGAAGACCTATCTATAGATACCCCACACGTATGGGTTTGATGAAAAAAAATATTTTGAGTTTCAGTTCTGAGTATGGGGACCCCCAAAATTTACTGCTTTTTTTCTAGTGTTATATAAGAATCTTAATGCGGTTCACAGAATACATCTAGTTACCAAGTTTCAATTGCATAGGCCGTATAGTTTCCGAGAAAAGTGGCTGTGACACACGGACGGACAGACAGACGGACAGACAGACAGACAGACAGACATGACGAATCTATAAGGGTTCCGTTTTTGCCATTTGGCTACGAAACCTAAGAACAAAACTTAAGTACTTCTCCTTTGCTTAATAAATAAACTCTAATATTAAAATCACAATTATTTTGGCTCAGGAAATAAATCAAACGATAAACCGACTACCTTTTTAAGAAATTGTCACTAGATTTTTCCATATTTTGCAACCTTTCTCCGTCAGGGCTTTGAAGAGTAAGACATTATTTGCGAGCAAGACGCATCAAAATTGATGCGAGTCTGCAGTTCAGACTTGATCAAGTCCATGGACATTCAGTTTCGCTCTTTCGTCCATAAATTGGTCATCAGGCTGAAAATTCGTTCACAAAAGGCGTTGCTTGTTGGAATCGAAAGAACAAAACCCATCGTTAGAATTGTTAGTTCTAAAAAAGTGAGCCCAATTTTTGTCATTTGGCAAGTCTTTTGGAAGGACCTGCTATCAGAATTTCCTTCCATATTGAAAATTGAAGCTGTGGTCAACGTTGACTACCTTTATTCAGAATTCGCATGTATGAAAACTGTTTTTGAGGTCCTTCCAAAAGATTTGCCAAATGACAAAATTCGGGCTAATTTTTTTAGAACTAACAATTCTAGCGATTTTGTCAATTTAAAGAAAATAGTTGGTTTTGTTCTTTTAATTATAACAAGCAACACCTTTTGTGAATAAATATTCAGCCTGATGAAAGTTTTTATGGACGAAAGAGCGAAACAGAATGTCCATGGACTTGATCAAGTCTGAACTGCAGATTCGCATCAATTTTGATGCGTCCTGATCGCAAATGATGTCGTATTCTGCAAAGCCCTGACGTAGAAAGGTTGCAAAATATGGCAAAATCCAGTGACAAATACTTAAAAAAGTAGTCTGTTTATCGTTTGATTTATTTACTGAGCCAAAATAATTGTGATTTTAATATTTGAGTTTATTTAATAAGCAAAAGAGAAGTATTTAAAGTGGTTTTCATGTTTAATATTTTAATCTCATGTTGATTTTCTACCAAAGTTTATTTTATTAAGCGACTGAATGACTCGAAAGCGAAGCGTGCGCGAGCGAGGTAGGTATTCGAAATCCGGGACTATGAAGTGTAATTCCTGGACACTGGACAAGACACGTTATTCCGGGACAATCCCGGATTTCCCGGCCATCTGGCAACCCTAGTAGCATAGCAGGTGCAGTCGACTCAAGATGAGACCGTTTATCATTTGTATAACAAGTTGGAAATGTTGGAACCGTACCTATGTCCCTATCTATGCAACAGTTTATGAGAATAAAATATTATTCATCAGCTGATGCTCACGGCTTCGCCCGCGTGAAATTTGGTTCCCGTTCCCGCTTCCCATGGTAACATATTCCCGGGATAAAATGTAGCCTCTGTGTTATTCCAGACTATAATCTACCCCGGTTCTAAATGTCAGCCCGATACGTTTAGCTTTAACACGTTAGAGCGTGATTGAGTAACAAACATCCAAACATCTTCACAAACTTTTACATTTATAATATTAGTAGGAAGTAGGATAGTACCTACCTAAACCAATTGTTATCTATAAGTACCTACTAATATTATAAAGAGTAAAAATTTGAATATTTGTTGGTTTGTACGAATAGACTCCAAAACTACTGAACAGTTTGAAAAGCTACACTATCCCAGAGTAACAAAGCTATAATTTATTCCCATGTTCCATGTTTGAGCTACGCGGGTGAAACCGAGTGACGTCCGCTAGTAATACTTAAATATAAATGGTTTATTTCATAACACAAAATATGTTTCAGTAGGAATTTCCATGTAAGCTTACATGCTTGTGTTTGGAAATTCGCCTCTTCCGCAATAACTAGTTTTCTGATTTTCTTCTTTTTTAACAATGAATATTTGCAGATAATAATCTAAGTTATACAGACGGGTAAAGGATGCACTTTGAGTGTGAGGGTTTGTGAGTGTACGTGTGTGAGTGTTATGTAGGTATTTATAGCAGAAATGCTTGCTAATCTCTTTGCGGCTAAAACCCAAGTCGACAACTAGCAACCAGCCTCCCGCTGTCGCCCAGTGCCGGACATTTGTGCCTACGGTCACTCGACATGCGGAAAGCTAGTAGCCCTGATGGAATTCCGGTACTATTCGTCGGGAGTAGTGCCGGAAGGAAGCTTGTTGAAGCCGACATTCAGCCGATCTCTTGGAATGGCGATCAGTCGGATCCGGCCAAAGATCGCCTCATAGGCGTAAACATAGTCATGTGCAAAGTGTTTGAGACAATCATCAAGAAACAGCTCATGCGTTAGGAGGATCGCTAGCTGGGCGTTTTTTCAAATAAAATGGGCACCGCATATGTCTTGTCCCACCTACTTTGACAGTAATTTTCTCCACAACCGTATAAAATTTCTTTCAGCAGAGTTATGTTTTCTACTACAAAAAAAAAAAACAAATAATTATCTTTAAACATTTAAAACTATGAAAACTATTGTAAAAATTGAAATATTGAGAAAAATCTTTAACAGAAATTCTCTATTTAGTATGTCCACCCTATTATTATACCTTGTCAACTTTATAGTTAACTAGCGGACGTCACGCGGTTTCACCCGCGTAGTTCCCGTTCCCGTGGGAATACGGGAATAAAATATAGCCTATGTTCACCGCAAAGAGTGTAGCTTTCCAACATTGAATGAATTTTTCAGATCGGTCCAGTAGTTCCGGAGCCTATTCGTTACAAACAAACAAACAAAAAAACAAAGAAACAAAAAAAACAAATCTTTCCTCTTTATAATATTAGTATAGATTATAAAACTCTTACATAGATTTATTTAAACAGAATTATTTGTCAACGACGCATAAAATGGTATATTTTCAATCACAGGTTAATTTAATACGTAAAATAGGAATCTAAATACATAAAATGGGGTTTAAATGTTGTCCTCAAAAAATGAAGGTAGCGGAATTTCCTCCTAAGTAACGATAAAAAATAGTACTACAAAACAAAAAGATACTTCTATTTCTGTGCCATTTTATAGTCTTGGCAACATTATTTCTATACAAAACACCTCCGCACCCTCCACCGTGCTTGTTTTTGACGCAAACCGTTACGACGTGTTGTGTGTGAGGTTACAGGGTGCTGAAAATTTGTTCCACTAAGAACGGCCTATTAACTGCTAACTAACGAGTTTATTAGTTTATACTTATTACTGTAGTTGACCTTTTGATCGTGCTAAATATTAATTTATGACACAAATAGGGAATATTTATGATATTTCATTTAAAATCATTAAATCATACAGGCAATAGCTCGAGGTTACGATTTGTAACATCCACTAAGTAACGATTTTCTATACATTCAGTTCATTGGAAAAATGGTTTCCACATAAGTAACGGGCCATTTTATTTGAAAACCGCCATGCTATAATGATCGTCAATATAATAGGTAACTAGCTTTAGGTACGGACATGACAGGTTAAATGGAGGCCTCCAAATACCTACTGTTATGCAAAAATCACTGACAACTTCTACTCTTAATATGTCACGTCTACTCTTGCTACGACGAAACGGAATTTGCGGTGAAGGAGAAACCGCTTTCGTAAATGATACCACGAACGTTTCACAGTCATCGGATCTGTCTCAGATTCCTTATCAAGTAGGTATTATTGCCACATTACTAGTTATAGGCACAGTCAGTCTCTGCGAATAACATGCATACTATGACGACATTTTCGCGTCAGCGAATAGATTCCGATAACAGACTATGAGAAGTTGTGCCACTCTACTTTGTACACTGTCTGTTACGAGTTCTGGGGTATCCTTCCGAGGGCTGAACCCGGGGCTTCCACCCGTACCAACCGTAAGCTGGTATAGCCGGCATAGCATCCCTGTAGGATTTTTCTCACGTTACGGAGTTCCAGTTGTTACGGAGGCTCCGTAACAACTGGACCGGTTCGAAAAATTCGGTGCAAACAGACAATCAAATCTTTCCTCTTTATAATATTAGGTATAATGATAGAGATATAAAGATGAGGTGGCAGACAAAAATAAGGTCCACCTCATCTAAACCCATTGAGTTATTAGTAATAATAACTCATAATGTAATTTTTTACTCAATGTCTAAACCTAGGCTGCTGCAACAAAATAGGTTCAATTACCGCATCGTGTTGACACATGTCACAATATGTCCATGAGGCCTTCGCCTTAGCTTTGGTCAAGCGGACCGTGAAGAGGCACATCATTGGGCAGCTAATTTGAGAACCACTGTCTATACTATAGACCAGTGGTTCCCAACCAGTGGTCCGCGGACCACCAGTGGTCCGCAGGAGCGAAAATGTGGTCCCTGAAGGATTTTAAATTTATCGGGTGGTGAGCCGTTAGTCGCCGTGCAATGAGCGAGAAGAGCGCGGGTAGTGGGGGCGGTTGGTACGCCCACCGGCTCGGCGAGCAAAGACAACACAAAGTCTGCGATTTGCCCACGATTCAATGTGTTTCCAGGCCGAGCGTGGATCTTTGCTCAAGACCAGTTTCCTGAAGCCTAAAGTGTGGGAAACTGGTTCTGATCCGAAAGGCCGGGCGGACGGTGTCCACCGTCCGCCCGGCCTTTCGGATCAGAACCATAACGCCCATCGGGGTACCGACCGATGTTGTTCCTCGTCGAGGTTTGCTAGCTCTTTGAGCGTATCATTACAGAGCGACACCACTTCAGAAGTTAAGTCTTAAACCAGAGGGGGCAACAGCTGCGCTCTCGCGGTTGGCACCCAACATAAGAGTACTCAACGCTCCCTGCAAGAGACCTTCGGGGTCGTGCGGAGTATGGCACTATACGGGACCCCTGTATGGGTGGAGGCCCTGACGACCGTCAACGTGGCTAGACTGCATAGCCCGCTAAAGGCGATGGCCGTCAGGAGAGGGTACCGCACGATATCCGTTGAGGCGGCATGTCTCCTAGCCAAGACCCCTCCATGGGACCTGGAAAACAGGGCTCTTGCGTCGTTGTATCAATGGTGCATGAAGGCGCTGGATCGGGACCACAGGCCTGTGCCCAAAGAAATAGAGGCATAGTGATCCCTGTTTCGCCAGAAGCTCATGGAGACATGGAAGGTCCGACTTGAGCTACCAAAGTGAGGACTCACCACTAATGAGACGAGCTCCATGGCAGCCTCACCTACCGAGTGTCACAGATGTTTACCGGGCACGGGTGCTTCGGTAAGTATCTACAGCGGGGACACAGCACTACATGGGCATAGCAGCGACAAGACCTCGTTGCGGGCCTGGGCGTGAATATTCTCACGCTGGAGACCATGTTAAGGGCTCTGGTCTCCAACGAGAGAAAGTGTAACGTAACTGTGTCTTTCTGCGAGCAAATGATGCTCGCGAAGAATGCAGCGGGGGAGAAATCTCCCTTCCGAGTTCCGTAGTCGGTGGCGCGGTCGTCCACCATGACCGTGAGAGCGGCGAGTTGGCTGCTTACCGTTCTTTCACAGAAGCCGGTGTAGACGGTGGCGTGTCTCTTCACCCCTCGAAGAAGTGGAATAGTACCAGCACGGACACTGGTGAAGTTAATGAAGGAATCCAGGAAGAACACAACAAATTCACTTGAGTGGTTTGGTGTTTAAAAGCAATTTCTTATACGAAACTCCGAAAAATCGCCTTTCGCTATTTTATAGTTTTCTCAACGCTTATTTGTGCGAACAAGGTTTTCTGCTTAGTTGGAAATTAAAAACAAGGCGAGGAATCGTTTGAAAGTAAGTGATGATTTGCATGTAGCTTTGAATAACAATATTAGTCCTAGGTTAGCAGATCTCGTGAAGAAGATGCAAGTCAGAAACACATTAATAAATGTTTATGCAATTTCCTACTGCGTTTTTTAAGCTTCAGATTACTATCACAGTTTGTTTAAATTATGCCTTTATAGTGGTCCCTGTTAACAAGAAAAATATAAAAGTGGTCCCTGACCACGAAAAGGTTGGGAACCCCTGCTATAGACAGTGGTTCATTCGCTCACTACTCGTACAGTCTCACAAGACTATAGACTCTATAGTCTTGTGAGACTGTAAGAGTAGTCTCTAATTCACTAAAATGTAAGTAGGACCACGAGAAAACACTGAAAGGCTTTCCATCAGGCGGACGACGTAATTTTGTCTACCTTAAAGAATCGTCACAGAATATCACAGATATCCGAATTTCTGTGCAGAATGCTGAGCAAGCGGAGTCCAGCGCTTCAGTAATGTGCTAATAGTAGGTATTTAATATCAATGATTGTATTGGGACAGACGTAGCACGGGCACATCGGGTCGCGCGTTCACTAAATTATTAAAGTAGCACACAAGGTCAACATATCGTTCGATGAAAAATGACTAAGCCGAATTATATCACCCACTTTCGGTGTTATTGTAGTCAGCTGAATCTTAGCTGCTTACAGGACATCGATTTTTGCACCCGTATGACATGCAAATCGGCATTTTCCACGAAAAACTTATTGCAATGTCGATATTTTGCAATGCACTAACTTTCTAATGCTAAGGGGTCGTCCATTAATCACGTGAGGCTCGAAAGGGGGGGGAGGGGGTCTGACAAAAATCACGAAACATCACCAGGGGGGGTGGGGGGTGTAGTGAGATATCACGTGTATTTATTTCGAACAGCAACTTTACAACCCTGAATTTGAGAACACTGTAATTTCTGAACAACAAAACCTGGAATATTAAAACTTGTATGAAATAATTCATAAAACACTTAATTCCTTTCTTACATCAGAAATTAATTGAAATCGGAATACCTATGCGTTGATCATATAACACAAAAATCATTTTGTTTTTCATCGTGTCTCCCAAAGAAACCGCGCAGAATATCGGCATCAATCCGATCAATAATAATCTCAAATTATGTCAGTTTTATTTAAAATGTTAGGTACTATCTAGCGTGATACAGAAAGACATACAAAAAAAAAAGACGTGTGGCACTCGGGGACTGCCGCGGTAAAGCTATTACATAGCATTTTTATCAGCAACTATGCTAGTATAATTATTTCTATATAAGAATACTAGCTGATGCCCGCAGCTTCGCCCGCGTAAAATTTGTTACCGCGGGTAGTTATTCCCGGGATAAAAGGTAGCCTATGTGTTATTCCAGACTATAATGTATCTCTGTACCAAATTTCAGCCCGATCCGTTCAGCGGTTTGAGCGTGAAAGAGTAACAAACATCCACACTCACAAACTTTCGCATTTATAATATTAGTAAGAAGTAAGATTTTAAGGCCTATGTTCAACAAAGTAAAGTACCAAGTACCTACTTGACTATGGACATTTGGGCTTTTGGAATTTTGGCCTATTGGCCTTTTGGACTTTTGGCCTTTTGGACTTTTGTACTATTGGACTTTTGGACTTTTGGACTTTTGGACTTTTGTACTTTTGGACTTTTGGACTTTTGGACTTTTGAAGTCCCAAAAGTCCCAAAAGTCACCACTCACCACTCCCCACTTCACTTCACCCCACCCTACACACCTCAGCCCACCCCACTTCACCCTACTTCACTTCATATACATAGGTACACGTTATGCAAACGCTCACGTGTACACGTTGGTATATGAAGTGCGAGATACACGAACGTGGCCGAGCGTGGCCGAAGGTAGCCGAGAGTGTGATTTATTTTCGTGACACAATTTCTGGATTCGGTCTCCACGCAAGGCCCGCGATAGAAGCTATGCAATAGCTTAAAACTATTTTAGCTTGAGTATCGGATGTAATGGAAGTTACATAGATAGAATGTCCAGTAAAAAAAGATCTTGGAAAATAATTATATTACCAAATATATTCGACGTACATATCTTCGACTCTCTAAAGCTTTATTATAAGTTAAATATATTAGACTAGCCGATGCACCCAGCTATGACCCCGTCCACCGATGATCATTTGGGGGAAGGCCCCTCTCCTTGTTCCGGAGATGCTTTCAGAGTCCACCCGCTCACCGCTCTCTACCCTATCTTCTTCCAGAGAAGCGCTCCAGAGCGATGCGATGCGGGCGAGAACCCCGGAAGCGTGAGGAGCCCCCGACCGGGCTGGGCCGACGTGAATAATCTTTGGATATCCACGCCGGCTGTAGGCTGAGGAAGGACACCGCGGGGTTTAGTGGTCCAGGCTGCCCACGCAGCTATTAGCGTTATCGATAGTCGTGACCAAAAAGATAATGTCGCATGGAAATTCAACCTTGATTATTCTACTTTGGTTCATAACTTCGCTTCTATTTAGCGATCAAACCAACGTAAGAATTTAAGCTTGACAAACTGACACCTTATTTATTAGCTCCAAAATAATGAATATTATATAGCAACACGACGGGAGTAAATGCAACGGGAAATATATTAAAATATTAATGCCATATATCTGTTTCCATTATGATGCAAACGAAGTTGCGCAGATTAGCTAGTGTTCGTAGAGAAGTATGGATAGATCATAACAATAGATACTTCTATGTATCAAATTTAAAACAAACTTTGTAGTTACTAAAAATACACGTGATTCGGCCCAGGGGGGGAGGGGTAATCTGAAACCTCACCAAATATCACCAAGGGGGAGGGGGGGTCTAAAAAATGCCCAAAAAAACCTCACGCGATTAATGGACGACCCCTAACGTAGTTAATGTACTAGGTATGTGCAAAATTAAATTTATTACATCGTGCAGTCTTGCAGCTTCACTTCACGAAATATGTCCGTACTTTCTAGGGTTCCGTACCCAAAGGGTACAGGACCCTATTCATTCAGACTTCGCTGTCCGTCTGTCCGTTTGCCTTTAAAGAGGTTGCATCTAAGGAAACGCGATAGCTAGAGAGCTGAAATTTTCACAGATCATGTTATTCTGTTGCCGCTATTATAGCAAATACTAAAACCCAGAGAGGTGTTAAGTAGGTAGATAGTCTCTGAACGACAGCAAAGCGTCCAAAATTTTAAGCGCCAACTGTTGGCGGATAAGTGCCGATCCGCCATTTAGTGCACATTCTGTTGTCAAGGGATAAGCTTGTGTCACGTGACAAAATTTTATTGTTTAAGGCCGCGTGGGTCAGATTTTGAGTTTTTTGAAACAATCCTAGTCAAAAAGTAAAGGGTTTTTAAATCTGAAAAATATATATATAATAGTTAAGGATATAAGCTAAACATATTCCGAGCCCGTTACACGATCCAATAAATTTCACTAGATAGAAAAAAATCCCAAAGTTGACTCTCTCAGAAAAGTTTTTTCAATACTGTGGCTAAACTATTAACATTTTATATATTTTTTTTGCACTCAATTAAAGGTATTAAGTTTTTATACACATTTTCCGAGCGTTTTTCTATAAACAACTATTTACATAGTTATCATGTACGAATATCTACCAAACGCAATAGAATTGCGCCGCTGACGGCCGATCAGTCTCGCCCTGGCGCTTGTGGAGGCAGGACCTGTGTCAGTTTTTTTCGCAACTATTTCGTAATTATTATGCCAAATTACGTTGAAATCGCGCCACAGTATAAAAATATCAGTAATGGGCAAAATGTAATTAGATTAACCGTTACAAATACATACGCGACTCATGGTAAAAATGTGGTGATCTTTTACTTTTTAAGTGTTTTCACGACATGGTAACTAGCTACCTAATGCATTAAAATGTCTACGAATTACATGATAATTTCGCAATCCAACATGGCGGCCACGCCGTAATCACAAAATTTCATGATGGGTATCGTTTAAGGGGTTTTTTGGTATGCTGAGTACGAAGTACGTGATAATTTTGCAATCCAATATGGCCGCCGCGCCGTAATCACAAAATTTCATGATGGGTATCGTTTAAGGGGTTTTTTGGTATGCTGAGTACGAATCACGTGATAATTTTGCAATCGAATATAGCCGCCGCGCCGTAATCACAAAATTTCATGATGGGTATCGTTTAAGGTGTTTTTTGGTATGCTGAATACGAATCGCGTACTAATTTTGCAATACAAGATGGCCGCCGCGCCGTAATCACAAAATTTCATGATGGGTATCGTTTAAGGGGTTTTTTGGTATGCTGAGTACGAAGTACGTGATAATTTTGCAATCCAATATGGCCGCCGCGCCGTAATCACAAAATTTCATGATGGGTATCGTTTAAGGGGTTTTTTGGTATGCTGAGTACGAATCACGTGATAATTTTGCAATCGAATATAGCCGCCGCGCCGTAATCACAAAATTTCATGATGGGTATCGTTTAAGGGGTTTTTTGGTATGCTGAGTACGAATCGCATACTAATTTTGCAATACAAGATGGCCGCCGCGCCGTAATCATAAAATTTCATGATGGGTATCGTTTAAGGGGTTTTTTGGTATGCTGAGTACGAATCACGTGATAATTTTGCAATCCAATATGGCCGCCGTGCCATAATCACAAAGTTTCATGATGGGTATCGTTTAAGGGGTTTTTTGGTATGCAGAGTACGAATCACGTGATAATTTTGCAATCCAATATGCCCGCCGCGCCGTAATCACAAAATTTTATGATTGGTATCGTAAATGGTAGTATCGTAAGTATGGTAGTATCGTAAATCATACGTAGCAGACTGTATGGGTATCGTTTAAGGGGTTTTTTGGTATGCAGAGTACGAATCACGTGATAATTTTGCAATCCAATATGCCCGCCGCGACGTAATCACAAAATTTTATGATTGGTATCGTAAATGGTAGTATCGTAAGTATGGTAGTATCGTAAATCATACGTAGCAGACTGTAGTGTAAAAGAGATAGAGACACATGTTCCATTCTTCGTTCTAACATTTGTGTGTGGTTGGATTGCATGGAACGACACAGACTAAAAAAACTTGTTCGGTTTACTGTGAGTTAGTTAACCGCGTGCCAATTTGCAACTGTGCAAGACGTGGTCAGAGTTAAGAAGTTATTTATTTAACTCAGAGCTTACTAACTCTATATTTATATATTTAACTCGACTCTCCGCGCAAGTGGGCCTAAATAGCTTAGGCGGCCAAATTGAATTTCAAAATGATCATGTTATTCGTACTCAGCATTCGAAAAAACCCACTAAACGACATTCATTACGAAATTATGTGATTACGGCGCGGTGGCCATTTTGGATTGCAAAATTATCATGTGATTCGTCCTCAGCATACCAAAAAACCCCTTAAACGATAACCATCATGAATTTTTGTGATTACACCGCGGCCGCCATTTTGGATTGCAAAATTATCACGTGATTCGTACTCAGCATACCAAGAAACCCCTTAAACGATACCCATCATGAAATTTTGTGATTACGGCGCGGTGGCCTTATTGGATTGCAAAATTAGTACGTAATTCGTACTCAGCATACCAAAAAACCCTTTAAACGATACCCATCATGAATTTTTGTGATTACACCGCGGCCGCCATTTTGGATTGCAAAATTATCACGTGATTCGTACTCAGCATACCAAGAAACCCCTTAAACGATACCCATCATGACATTTTGTGATTACGGTGCGGCGTCCATATTGGATTGCAAAATTAGTACGTGATTCGTACTCAGCTTACCAAAAATCCCTTTAAACGACACCCATCATGAAATTTTGTGATTACACCGCGGCGGCCATTTTGGATTGCACAATGATCCCGTGATTCATACTTAGCATACCAACTTTAGAAAACTTTAGAAATTTTTATGACCAGCTATTACGGATTTTAAAAGTATTAATTTCTCGGTGCCATTTCCGTTAGTAATTGTCGCGACGCCGCGACGCCGGCGTTTATGGCCGATCATTATTTACGTATTAATTGATTTTATAAAAGTAATGTACAGTGACGCGATCCTGTTTAATGTGCTAATCGATTAGTGAAGTTTTTTATTTAAAAAGTTATCAGTAAGTGTGTGAAAACAGTGAATCAAAGTTCGAAAGTACCTATAAAAAAAGTTTGTTTTCGTAAGTGCGACGCTATGTGTTTCAAGTTTCATATTATCTAAACAATACACTAATACGAATCTCACCATTGTTTATTGAGAACTATACAAACCGATGGCTGGTTTTTGTAAAGGTCGTAAGGTTATCTGAAGTGCCGTTACTCGGAGATTGAGTGTTAAGTCTTTGTTTACATAATTACGGTCGACGCCGCACGGGGCGTACCTTTTTTTATGAGGCTAGGTGATAAAAAAATTGTAAACAGGTGTGTATTTAAATATTTTTAAAATGTGTATTCAAGTCTGTTTTTAGAAAAAATACAAAAAAAAAAAAAATTCGATTTAATTTTTTCATAAAAAAAACTTTTATGCAAAAAAAATGGCGAAAGATCACAAATTCTGATTTCAATTATTTATTAAAAAAACAATAAAAAACACAACAATTAAAGGCCGAAATTGTTTTTAGCTTGTTTTTTAACGATTCTAGTGATATATAAATGATATACAGCTACTATACAAAAGTTACGAGATAAAATCATTTTAATCAAGGTCGTCTAGGTCATCCTGGATGACGTAATCGACCTAGCCACAGTAGCCACTGATTTGGTGTTAGCAATTTTTAACCAACACAGATAAGAGGCTATTATGTAATTTACATTTTTTACGCAACTGTAGCAAACGTACGCAACGGAAACTCTCAAA
The DNA here is from genome assembly GCA_933228765.1 of Miltochrista miniata. Classification (NCBI taxonomy): domain Eukaryota; kingdom Metazoa; phylum Arthropoda; class Insecta; order Lepidoptera; family Erebidae; genus Miltochrista; species Miltochrista miniata. Next base: position 16,102,195 of record OW121769.1, read on the forward strand.
TGAAATGAAATATCCTAGTTGTCGAAAAATGTTTCGTTGCTGCTAAGCTCTTATTCGCCTTAGCGTGATGTTATATATTTTGGTATTTTTCAAAAATGGACATTCTGTTAAGAAACTCTTGAAATTCAACTAGCAGTCTCTTAGACTCTAGAGTTAGAACAACTAAACAAACAAACAAACTCTTTAGCTTAAAAATAATAGTATAATATACATAATTTATTTACGATTAACTCATTTATTTTTATTTACGAAACTAATAAATCACTACACTTAATAAAGTTAGATGCATTTACTACGTCAAACAAAGTTAGCATGATGTTTCTTTCTACTATACTGTATACTGTGGCATGAGAGTTGACTGCCGCTGCCGGCGCGCGGTGTCTTGCGCCCGGGGCGAGGGGAGCGCCAAATGCCTACTTGTGCGGGTTAACCGCCCCTTAAAATGTCGAATTGTGCAATAAAAGTGTGTCGAAATTACAGAAAATATTTAAAAACAGCCAGGAATGTCTGTAAGTAACTCGAAACTTATCACAATTTTATGAAATCTATTTATTTACGCATGTCTAATTTCTTCGACTCCATCTTGACATTTTTGTTGGTGTTGCCAGTTTCCAATTCAGAATTCCCCAAATTAAATAAGTAAAGAATTACCTAGGTATGGAAATAGAACTAAATTATTAGAGAGTCGTAAAATAAATAATTTGGAAACGGTCAAGTGTGAATCGAGAATAGTGAAAATCGACCTATACAATTGTTCGGACTCAGTAACAAGAAACTTGGCATACTTTAAATTAAGGAAATCATTTAAAATACCTAAATGTAAGTTATAAATGGTGAAATCTGTACAAATGTTCTTAAGCTGAAGGGTTTGTTCGTTTGTTTGAACGCTAGGATCTCGGGAACTACTGGTTGGATTTCAAAAAGTCTTTTACATTTCGTTAGTTCATATATGGAGTTCATACCACTAGACTTGGGTAGGTACAGTTCGTACTGCCGACGTGTTAAGGTGCTCCCTCACCGGGAGCATTTGCCTGTAATGTAACAAATTAGATTCGACTCGAGCATTACGTTACGGTGCTACCTCCCTGACCGACGAGCGTTCGCATGTAATGTAACATTTATAGATTTGACTCGAGCATTACGTTACGATGCTACCTCCCTGACTGACTCGAGCATTCGCGTGTAATGTAACATTTATAGATTGGACTCGAGCATTACGTTACGATGCTACCTCCCTGACCGACACGAGCATTCGCGTGTAATGTAACATTTATTATAGACTACCTGATGCCCGCAGCTTCGCTTGCGTGAAATTTTGTTCTCTTTTCCGCGTCTCATGGGAACTTATTCCCGGGATAAAACTTGTATCATTTCAGACTATAATCTATCTCTGTAGGTGATTACATGATAATTTTGCAATCCAATATGGCCGCCGCGCCGTTATCACAAAATTTCATGATGGGTATCGTTTAAGGGGTTTTTTGGTATGCCGAGTACGAATTTCGGGTTAATTTAGAGAACCAATATGGCCGCCGCGCCGTTATCACAAAATTTCATAATGGGTATCGTTTAAGGGGTTTTTTAGTATGCTGAATACGAATTTCGGGTTAATTTAGAGATCCAATATGGCCGCCGCGCCGTTACCACAAAATTTCATGATGGGTATCGTTTAAGGGGTTTTTTGATATGCTGAGTACGAATTTCGGGTCAATTTTGCAATCCAAAATGGCCGCCGCGCCACTATCACAAAATTTCATGATGGGTATCGTTTAAGGGGTTTTTTGGTATGCTGAGTACGAATTTCGGGTTAATTTAGAGATCCAATATGGCCGCCGCCCCAAAATCACAAAATTTCATGATGGGTATCGTTAAAGGGGTTTTTTGGTATGCTGAGTACGAAATTTATGATAATTTTGCAATCCAAAATGGCCGCCGCGCCACTATCACAAAATTTCATGATGGGTATCGTTTAAGGGGTTTTTTGGTATGCTGAGTACGAATTTCGGGTTAATTTAGAGATCCAATATGGCCGCCGCGCCGAAATCACAAAATTTCGTAATGGGTATCGTTTAAGGGGTTTTTTGGTATGCTGAGTACGAATTTCGGGTTAATTTAGAGATCCAATATGGCCGCCGCGCCACCGTTGTAAAATTTCATGTAGCATATCGTATAAATGGAACTTTTATATGCTGAGTACGAATTTAGGGTTAATATTGCAAAATTATCTTGAAATTCGTAGTCAGCATACCAAAAACCCCTTCAACGATACCCATCATGAAATTTTGTGATAACGGCGCTGCGGCCATATTCGAATCTTTAAATTAACCTGAAATTCGTACTCAGCATACCAAAACACCCCTTAAACGATACCCATCATGAAATTTTGTGAAAACGGCGCGGCGGCCATATTGGATCTCTAAATTAACCCGAAATTCGTACTCAGCATACCAAAAAACCCCTTAAACGATACCCATCATGAAATTTTGTAATAACGGCGCGGCGGCCATATTGGATCTCTAAATAGACCCGAAATTCGTACTCAGCATATCAAAAAACCCCTTAAACGATACCCATCATGAAATTTTGTGATAACGGCGCGGCGGCCATATTGGATCTCTAAATTGACCCGAAATTCGTACTCAGCATATCAAAAAACCCCTTAAACGATACCCATCATGAAATTTTGTGATAACGGCGCGGCGGCCATATTGGATCTCTAAATTAACCCGAAATTCGTATTCAGCATACTAAAAAACCCCTTAAACGATACCCATCATGAAATTTTGTGATAACGGCGCGGCGGCCATATTGGTTCTCTAAATTAACCCGAAATTTGTACTCGGCATACCAAAAAACCCCTTAAACGATACCCATCATGAAATTTTGTGATAACGGCGCGGCGGCCATATTGGATCTCTAAATTAATCCGAAATTCGAACTCAGCATACCAAAAAACCCAAATTATTTCCATTTTATGATCACTTGAGAACAATACTTTAGCATGATTAGTTTCCCGAAAAAATGGGAAGTGTCTTTAGCCGGCGTCACTACACACTGACGCAAGGCGTATGTAAGACAGCACGCTCACGCACACAATCATGCGTTAGTACGGCAGTTTTTGTTGCAGTGATCACGAGGCGAGAGGGTTTCTAGGTAGTTAGTATTCTTAGCTAAAACCATAAAAGGGGAGGGATTTATGGAGGCTCCCATATAGCAAAAGTGATTTTTTGCAGTTTTTGGTACGGAACTTTCGGTCCACGAGTCCGACACGCCCTTCGCCGGTTTTTTACGTCTATGACTATACACAATCGGACAGGAGATAAGTAAATAGGCAGGTAGGTAATTGATTAAAAAAATAGTCGAGATTTGGGGAACTGCATGGATCTTCAATTTTCCTAATTTACGGTGACGGAGCTGGAGTGAAATTGATGCACAAAGAAAGGAATAACTAGCTTGATTAGAAAAAATGGTTTAACTGAAGACGTACTGCAGTGACGAAGATAGAAAAAGGGATGCTTAGATGGTTCGGACATGTGGAGAGGATGAATGAAAATAGACTGAAGAAACAGATCTACATACAAGGCGAGAATGAATGGGCAGAACTCGGCGTAGGCATGGCGATCACCCCTCCATGGGACCTGGAAGCGAGAGCCCTTGCGTCACTGTTCAGATGGCGCAAGGAGGCGCTGGAGCGGGGCCAAAGGCCTCTAATCGAGAAATCGAGGCCCAGCGGTCCCTACTCCAACAGGAAACCGTGGAGACATGGAAGGTGCGACTTGAGCAACCAAAGGGGGGATACGCCACAATCGCGGCCGTCAGACCGGTCATGGACGAGTGGCTGGAGAGGAGACACGGTGCTCTCTCCTACCGGTTGACACAGATGCTTGCCGGGCACGGTAGCTTCGGTAGTATCTGTGGCGAAAACACCGGGAAACCACGGCCGAGTGTCAGCACTGCGAGGACCGCAGCGATGACACGGCGTTCCACACGGATTGTTACGGAGCCTCCGTAACAACTGGACCGGTTCGAAAAATTCTATGACTGTTGGTAAGCTACACTATCCCGGGTAACATAGTCTATGTTTTATAACCGTATTCCCACGGGAACGGAAGCTACGCGGGTGAACCCGCGTGACATCCGCAAGTAGAATATTAAAGAATGTATAATGTAGGTAAAATTAATTACTCAAAGATTTCCTTATTTTTCAAACTTGTCATCTACGCCACAGCTGTAATGTGAAAAGTTAATTTTATACTGCCTTCTCTATTATTGTCGGTACAATTAATAAAAACTTGTTTAACTAAGAACTTTTATGACCTAGCTAGATTAATTTGAGCTGAACATTTAAGCCCCGTTGTAAGAGTCGGCGCCCTGGGCGCCGCCGACGTGTCTTCGCCGAGGACTATCGGCCTCCATGACCGGGGGTCTGAGGACGGTGAGAGGGCCGCTCACCGTCCTTACAGAAGCAGGCCCATGACGGCAGCGTGACGTGAGCAACTCACGCACGCCCCCCCTTAGAAGCGGGGTCACACCCGAAACCCTCCATAGACGCGGGATTGCACCCGAACCACCCCCTGGGCGAGGCCGCAGCGGCGGCCGTAGGTCTGTTGGGAGTCACGGGACATCCTTCCTGAGGACTTACCCGGGGCTCTCAACCATAGGCTGTTGGGCGTTACGTGAGGTTTTTTAGTCGGTAAGAGTCCGGCATGGCATCCTACGAGGATTTTCCCTCACGTTAAAAAAAAAAAAAAAAAAGCCCCGTTGTAAGATCGAAATGATCGAAAACAAAATGACAAAAATAGGCGTATGATATTAATTAAAATAAATGTCTTATTACGAGTCAGCCCTACACGTGTCAATATTTATAATAGTGAGTGCGTACATACACAATATCATTATCATATCACAACAGTACACATAAATTGAATGAGTAACTTATTAGATGCCCCTGACAGACACACATCTTCATTATTCTTATGACTAAGACAAATGCAAGATTTACTGTGGCACGTGCATGTCAGTGTCACAGACCTTAGACCATTTAGCTACTACGGAACACATGTATGCAGAAGGTAATATTAGTTAAGGCGGAAACACACTGTTAAAACGCGACGCGATCCGATGGAAAGCAACGCGTGTTGAGTACAATCAATTTGTATTGTTTTATATGACCTGAGTCACACCATCAACATCCGATGCGCCACCATGCCACTGTATAACCATGCGCAGTACAATCTATCTACACGTAGCGTCGCGTCGTGTTTTAATAATGTGTTCACGTTTATTCTGTGATGATGGTGAGTGGTGAGGTGACACACAGACGGATCGAACAGATATAGGTACACTAAAGTCTGATACACAGACGGGGGTATTTGACATCAGTCTTTCTGTTCATAGAAAAGGGATAAGTATACAAACATATAGTCACGCCTTTATACCTGAAGGAGTAGGCAGAGGCTTAGTATGCGCCCACATTTCACCTTATAGTTTTATGTCCCTCGTGATAGGTGGTAGACAGGTATACAGTCAGTCACCCAAATACCACCTATTTTCAGTTGCAGTTGCAGTAAAAAATTATGTAAACGAAAAATGATGGTCAAAAGTAGATTTTCAATCCACAAGATGTGTGTTGAAATATGAAAAAAAAGAGGTATATGAAGAAAGCATACACCTTGAATTTGGTTTTTGAGCTCATCACCATTATGCAAGCGGGGCCGCGGGCGTAACTAGTAAAGCATATATATATTCACAAACAAATTCGTACTTGACAAAGACATCTTTGTCAAGTACGAATTTGTACGAAAACTGGATCTATTCAGCATTATAATGCTGAATAGATCCAGTTTTCGTGACAAGAACAAGTTTTTTGCCTGCATACAGTGCGCTAACTGACTGGTTTGGGCTGTTTTTCGAGTTGTTCCGTGCTTTTTTATTCTACGTGGCAGACCATCATACTGCTCACCTGATCAAGACTGGTTACCGTAACCTTCGGACGTTTGCATTTGCGGCACTTGAAATGTTTATACCCACGGGATTAATACCTATATAAGTTTAAACCCGACCTACCAGTCCTATTGTTGTGGAAAAAGTGATTAGGAAATGCACTGTGGCCTGTGTGGCCACTCGCTATTGAAATACTGAACTGCTGAAACTGCTTAGCGTAACAACTGCCACGTTATTAGAACCCGAGACCATCGGCTTGTCGTGCTTTCCGAAGCAATAAAACGCTCGTAAATGGAGATACCATCAAAGGTAGGAAACAATTGTTTACAGAATACAGTGTTGGAGGAGTTACGATTACATAACTATCCATAAAAAACGCTCGTAGCCGCTAGCCCTCTCTGTACTTGCCTCTTACATTATTTGCATAGTGCCTTCTCGCGTTCATCCGCCTCATGTGGAGTTGTGGACCCTAGATGATCATGCGGCATCATCACATGAACTAAACCATCATGAGGAATGACAGCACGTATTGCATTCGTGCTGCGTCATGGCGCAGGATTGCTTAGGAATTGCATTAGACAACTTACACAAATTAGAGACAGTAATTTGTGTAAGTTGTCTAATTATGAGCATAATTATATCTATACTTCTAAATACTTACAAATTTCACCCAAACTCTGAAAAAGGGTTTGCGGAGCACACAAAAGTTTGTTTCTACTCGGGAGTCAATCCCGAGCCACTACGCTACCTACCGAGGCCGTAAAAGCACGACCCTTTTTTTTACGCGAGGGAAAATCCTCATGGATGTTATGCCGGACTCCTACCTACTAAAAAACCTCACGTAACGCCCAACAGCCTATGGTTGGAAGCCCCGGGTAAAGGTCAAAGCCCACTTACACAACTCTGCTACCACCAGGCAAAAATAATATAATTCAAATATAGGCTTTAAATATTGCTCTTTAGATATATTTTACATTGCCATCATCAAGCCATCACCGCGGCGAAGACACGTCGGCGGCGCCCAAGCCGCCGACTGCGGAAGTCGGGTGGGAGAGTTCTCTCCCGTTCTCGCCCCGCCGCCTCTTTGCTCGCACCTCTTGGTGACCTGCTCGCAGAAAGAGGCGGCGCAGTCCCACTTAATCCCGCTGGAGATCATGGCTCGCACCATGGTCTCGAGCGAGAGAGTGTCCACGTCCAGACCCACCACGAGGACCTGGCGCAGTTGCGCCCAGGTCGTGCCTCCCACCAGCGTGTGGAGCGCCGTGTCATCGCTACGGTCCTCGCAGTGCTGACACTCGGCCGTGGTTTCCCGGTGTCTTCGCAAAGCATGCCCCTAGCGGCGGATATCACGCAGTAACTATAAAACATACCAATTAAATTGTTTGTTTGTCACCAGAACGTTCACCTTACCGACAGGGGTGTATGTTAAGGTCGCTGACCTCTTATCTTCTGCAAAAGTTTTAATGTTCTTTTCTATACATAATTTATGTTCACGTCTAACATTCCAATGCGGGTCGGTAAGTAGAAAATAGAAAATTAACCGTAGAAAGTACAAGAGCCGCTGGTCGGTATGCCGTGTTCTACAAATGATCAATTTTCCCACAAAATAATCTTTGTTGTCAACACATTGCACTATGGCAGCAGTTACGCAAAGTTGGAGGCCTTTTATGCGGCTTAAAAAAATTCAACAGCGGGTAGGTATGTGTGACTGGGCGGACGCAGGCGCTATTGCTGTCCTGGGGACATACTTCCGAGGGCTCCCAACCACCAGGCATTATGTAGAAAACGTGTGGTTTTTAGTCAGTGGGAGTCCGGCATAGCATCGCTGTAGAATTTTCCTCAACTGAAAAATAAGGCGCTATTGCTTTACAGAATTGTTGACTCTGCGACTTAAAACTTGACTTCTTTATGATCAATTCCAGGACAATAGAAATTAGTATTGACATAGTCAGAACATTTTCCACGTATCTAGTGGAACACTTCACAACTGTGTACAGTGTGATAACGTAAACATGCGTAATTGAGTATGTTCGTGTTGACAAGCGGCTTTTATGGTATAAAATATAGATAACTAGCTGACACGCGCAACTTTGTTTGCGTGATAAGTGAAGAACCGCTCGACCGATTTTGTGCAAACTTCACATAAACCATCTACTAAATAGTCCGAACAAAGCCTAAACATTTGGTTTGGATAGGTGAGCCCATTCTTGAGTTATAAAATTACAACGAAAAGTGGCATTGATTTTTATATATATTGTAGAAGTCGACTTGTCTATGACTAGTTTTCTAATATAAAATGGCGTGCAATGTAGTGGACGGCCCTTTTTCGACGGTCGACCGCTGCAGAGTAAAGAACTACACACCCTGGTGATCAGTGTGACCCATGTGATATCAGTGTCGCCGTGATTGTAAGAATGTTCTAAGTTACTTACTTATTAGCTACTTGTGTAATGATTACGTTCAGGGTGTAGTAAATTTGTTAAATAAAGTGATAGAAATCTGCTTTGTTAATCTCCGTGTATATTTTTTTATTAACATTCCTGGTGATTGCTAACATCAGAAGTGGGATTCTTACCTAATCGCCCACTCACCGAGTCGAACGAGAGGTATCATGAAACATAAGGAACGTAATCATTACAAAGTACCCTCTTTTTGTGAGTTGTGTATGTTTTACGCAATTTGTTTGTGTTTTCTCGTGTAATTATGCCTAAAACGCATAATTCAAGCCGTAAATTGCATAGTGGATTGATGATTTGAGTGGACCATCGTGAGTGCCACGTGTCGTGTAATTGGTCACGAAGGGTATTACGGGAATACCGTTCGTAGCCGTCGTGATCCTAGACACCGCCATCGCGGTCTCGGATCCGATCTCGTTCGTAGTTGCACGCACGGTATCCTTAAAAGTGAGATGTTTCTACAACTTGCCATAAAGGAAGCGAATTAGTACCGAAAGTGGCAAGCCCGTGAACTTTTCAAACGTTACAAATGATTATGGACGCGATTCAAGCGTTCAACCCCTTTAGAATGCAGTATTTTATGACTCTAATTTTGACCCGTTAATTCACGCATTGACGCGTGGTGCGATTAGGTTTGTGCACAGTTAATCAATCGTTGAAGTGACTAGAAACTGTCCTTTGTCACTCTCCTATACAGTAACGGTGATAATCCTCCTGTCCGCCGATCCGGGAGTTCTAAATCAACGCGAGGGGCGTTGTTGAGCGCTAGAAGCACTAGTCGACGCGATGCGCGTTGGTGTGCGCTGCACGCGCTAGTCTACACGACGCGCGCTGCAAGCTGGTCTACGCGACGTGCGCTGATGGGCGCTTTACGCGCTAGTCTACACGACGTGCGTTGGTGCGCGCTACAAGCGCTAGTCTACGCGATGCGCGTTGGTGTGCGCTGCACGCGCTAGTCTACACGACGCGCGTTGGTGAGCGCTACAAGCGCTAGTCTGCGCGATGCGCGTTGGTGTGCGCTGCACGCGCTAGTCTACACGACGCGCGTTGGTGAGCGCTACAAGCGCTAGTCTGCGCGATGCGCGTTGGTGTGCGCTGCACGCGCTAGTCTACACGACGCGCGTTGGTGAGCGCTACAAGCGCTAGTCTGCGCTATGCGCGTTGGTGTGCGCTGCACGCGCTAGTCTACACGACGCGCGTTGGTGAGCGCTACAAGCGCTAGTCTGCGCGATGCGCGTTGGTGTGCGCTGCACGCGCTAGTCTGCGCTATGCGCGTTGGTGTGCGCTGCACGCGCTAGTCTACACGACGCGCGTTGGTGAGCGCTACAAGCGCTAGTCTGCGCTATGCGCGTTGGTGTGCGCTGCACGCGCTAGTCTACACGACGCGCGTTGGTGAGCGCTACAAGCGCTAGTCTGCGCGATGCGCGTTGGTGTGCGCTGCACGCGCTAGTCTACACGACGCGCTGCACGCTGGTCTGCGCGACGTGCATTGATTGCGCTACACGCGCTAGTCTACGCGATGCACATGGGTGTGTGCTACATGCGCGCGCCCTCAGCCGCGCGGTCAGGTAGTGTAGTGCCAAGCTTACGAAAGGTAAAGGCTTTATAATTTTCACCTATTCCCTTAAAACTCTTACAGATCCGACAAGTTCTAGATCTTGTAGGATATTTTCGTAGGCATATCCAGAACAGTGCTACAAGGTTTAACTGAAAAGATTATTTGGAGTTCACATTAATAACAAATTAGACAAGGCTTTATACGATGTCTGACGATGACGAGAGTGACCAGTGAACCCAGAATCGGAACCTCCCACGGAGGTTCACACGGAAGCAAGTTAGGTACGCAGGTTAGTAGTAGTACTGACCTATGCTGATAATGGGAAGCGTGTGGTAGCATACTCCATTCGGTAAAGTAATCGTTAGCTGTCGTAAAGGCTTCATAACACTTTTGCTATAACTTTGTTAAGTTACCCTCAGCATATTTGTTATTACTTTATAAGGTTACTCTCAAATTGACAAATCATAAGAATGGTCTGCTACTTTTTTCCGAGAGGCGCCCGATTGTCGATCCGAATACAAGATTCCGTTTTCCAGTAAAAGAAAAAAGGAGTTCTACTGCCACTGTGCTGATTATATCAATCGAAATTATATTGGTCAGATCAGTAAAATATCAAGGCTTCTTGACTGGACACGAAAAGAATAGACTGCAGAGGGCATGGTTCTGTCACATAAAGTAGTGTACCAAAGCGAGTTTTTCGATCAACTTGCGTAAATGTGTTTTACTTAGAACAGAGCGAGCTACACTTAGGGAGTCTCTGAGAGATAACATCCGAAACAATGTTATCTATTAGAGAACCAGAGTAGTCAACATAGCTCGCAGAGTAAGTGCATCATAGTGGCCATGGGCTGGCACATCTTTAGTAGAACCAACGACCTGGACAAGGCCGTAGGAAAGGATGCGAAAGGCGTAGAACCGTGTAAATTGGAAGAGGTCTACATCCAGCAGTGGTCTGCTGTAGGCTGATTTGATTGATGATTGATTGAGAAGTCATAAACTTGTGCTTCTTGAGTTTTTTTTTAAGAACATAAAACCCCGTTTCCAGTAATACCTATACTTGGATGCATGCATTGGATTGAATTCTAGACAGGATGTAGCCGAACGGTTTGGGACAATGACAAAATGTAGTGTTCCTTTTCTGTACAGCAACGCTGATTTTACTGTCAAAGGTTAGAGTCTGCTGGTTGTGTGAAATTCGTGAAAAAAAAATGGGGCCAGAGATTTAGGTACTACGTTACACCAAAGATGCACCACGCAAACAGACAGGTCCACTTACGCTCGAACTGTACTCACCATGATCTGAATCGAGGTCAATTAATTAACCCCCGACGAAAACACGTGTTGTTGTGGGTGTAACCTGTGTGTTTGTCTGTGGCATCACAGCTGCCTAACGGATGGGCCAATTTGGATGCGTAGTATCGAGGTATTGCTGATGAACACTTTAAATATTTGTGTTTAAGTATTTTTGTGGAAGTTACAGCTGACCTTAACGTTATTAAACGGAGGACGTCTCATTTTTTCCCCTGAGTCTCATAAAGAGAAACTAAACTACCGTCCCAGTGATTTGATCGCTAGCCTGAAATGTGTGCCATTGGGAGGTTTGCAACTAAACTGTAAAACAAAAAGGTGCAGAAGTCCCCACGGCCGGGTTACTGAAGAGTAACTGGGTTCAGTAAGGTGGATCGTAATAAAGGTTTACCTCGTGTGTTTAAATGTTAACAATTTTGTGTTTTCACAGGTTCAATGTAAAAATGCAAGTTGAACCCTGGTATGGTATATGGTGGTCCATACATAGTTATGCGAGCGCTGCCGAGCGGATGTCATGAATTGAACCTGGCTGCGTGCGGCCCAGTTTATGGTGGTATGGCAGGACGAATGGTGGCCTGATAACTGCACTGCATTCTTCGAGTGGCGAGTTGACGGTAATATTGACAACATTTACTATGACAGGTTCTTGTATGGGTAACCACCACGTGACCACTTTGTTATTTTGCGAGCGTTTTCGTGCTTCGGAAGGCACATTAAGCCGTTGGTCCCGGTTGCCAGTAAAATGGCAGTCATTGAGCAAAGTCGAAGGCTTTTATGGGCGGCTTAAATTTTTTCAACAGTGTGCAGTCACAACCTGCACCTGTCCATATCAGCACGGCAATACGACTCAGCACAACGCCTATTACGTGGTACAACATCTATAGGTGAAATGTGGGCATATAATGTGCTTCTGCCCTACCCCTTAGAGAATAAAAGGCGTGACCTGCTGTAACTGATGTATGTGTGTACGAGTTGTCGGTGCTGACTTAAGTGGCGTGTGCCTGATGGTTGCGTGTCATCTAAACGCAGCCAGAGTGTTGGTGAAGGAACAGACTGCGGGATGTTCCATGCCGACACATGCTGGGTGCCAGTGTTCTGTGTGGGTACAACTTTTGTACATATATGGGTACTAGTTTTATGTATAGGTGTTAGTTTTGTATATAGGACGGACTGCGGGACGTTCATATTGGCAGACTGCGGGATGCCAACTCCATGTAGAGGACGGACTGCGGGACGTTCCTTTCGGCAAATAGACTGCGGGATATTTGCCCTACGTGGTAGTGTAAAGATGAATGTTGGTGTACAGAACGGACTGCGGGACGTTCCTATTGGTATGCCTGTGGGATGCCGATCCCCATGTAGGAGAGGACGGACTGCGGGACGTTCCTTTTTTGGCAAACAGACTGTGGGATGTTAGCCCTACAATGAATAAGTAGAGTGAGGATGAATGTTAAATACTTGAATCCAAGTGTGAAGTAATCATAAACCTTGTATGGATCAGAAATCCTCATATAGTTCGACTTATTTAATGTGAGAACGTAATCAAATTAAATGAATGTGGTGACGTGTGATAAGCTGTGTGCTATTTATCTTAGCTAATGTATTTTGGACTGTACGTTAGAATGCCTTGAAAGGTTGATGGATACAACAATTAGGTCTTTCTGAGTTACATTGGCACATAGTAATGTCATGTTATTTCTAATTGATTTTAGAAGCCGCCTCGATGGAAGCATCGCAGCTCATGCCGATGAGCGTGTTTCAAATCCTGAAGCTAGTCCATCTGAACCGATGACTGTTCAGGTTCAGACATCTTATATGCAGTCGAGGACGACGCATGGTCAGGAGAGGCCGTGTAGAAGTCGACTTGTCTATGACTAGTTTTCTAATATAAAATGGCGTGCAATGTAGTGGACGGCCCTTTTTCGACGGTCGACCGCTGCAGAGTAAAGAACTACACACCCTGGTGATCAGTGTGACCCATGTGATATCAGTGTCGCCGTGATTGTAAGAATGTTCTAAGTTACTTACTTATTAGCTACTTGTGTAATGATTACGTTCAGGGTGTAGTAAATTTGTTAAATAAAGTGATAGAAATCTGCTTTGTTAATCTCCGTGTATATTTTTTTATTAACATTCCTGGTGATTGCTAACAATATAGATTCTTGTGAAACGTGGCACAGAAATTTATAATGCATTTGCGAAGGCCGTGTTTCCTTGGTTACCTTGAGCTTTGAGTGCGACGATACGATACCGACTTCGTTCGCTATTGTTTGTATTCCTATCAGTTATTTAATCTGAAAGGGGTTGTCAGGGGTAAATTATAACAATATGTAAAACTTAGGGTGCCTTACCAAGTTACCACCAGATGCGTTGATCTAGATACTAGATACCAATCACATTCGTCGGTCTACTTGAAACGTTGACAGTTATTATTGTCAAATCGTGCGACTGACGAATATCTATACGCATAATGAAACTGTAGAGGGTCCAAAGTCTGTATATGTAGGGCGTTCTTTAATCGATACTGAAGCCGGAAATGTAATTTTAAAATTTTATGTCTGTCTGTCTGTATCCCGAATAAGTATCACGCCGAAACTACTGAACCAATTTGAATTATACTTGGCACAATCTGAGCTTATGATCCAAGGAAGGTTCTAGTATACTTTTGATTCCGGAATTTTTCGCGGTTCCTTAATGATTAAGGCTCCTTGAAAGAGCTTAATAATTAAGAATATTGTAAAATAATTCATAATTGTTAAAATAACTCGTAATTGTTTTATAGTGGACAAAGTTTTTTAATGATTAAGCAAACAGAACAGGGCCGTTTCATACGCTCTACGCTATGAGTCTGGTGAAATATACCTCTCCTCTCATACACCCTATGTGACGTAAACGAAGTTGCGAGGGTCAGCTAGTGTAAAATATGTTTGGTAGATTTCAAACACATCCATAGCAATAGGCCATAGCATAGCGCATCGCTGGGTGGAAAGGCACCCTTATATCCGGCTCGAAGGACTTGATAGTGATAAAACTATCATTTAGTGAAAAATGGTGAATTTTTAGTAAAACGAGCAGTTTATTTTGCAAAGGTTAAGGTGACACGCAAAAAACAATACAATGCCAGCACAAAAAAGTAAAAGAGACGCGCGACGCGCATTTTTTGGCTGATCAAGAAGGTTTTATTCTTCAATACCTACGTTTTCCATCGCTAACAGCCACATTTATTTCACCAGTCTTACCTACATAGTACCTAGTATTTAATACTATTATATTATCTTTGATGATAGGTCTCAAATTCTCAACTCTCACGTCTGCTCAACGGATTGACACATGTCCGCTCGGTTTTAAAACGACAATTGACTCGTCACCATTTACATTACTATATTACCTTAAAATACTTACTAATGTGGTCATATAGTATACTCCTACCTCAGTACCTAATAATACGTAAAGGTATGACGGGTAATGTAATAATAGATCACAAAAACATAATTCAGTATGACGCAAGTTTGTACATTCAATTCAATGCCATTTTTTAGACATAAAAGAGTTTAAAAACGTGCACGAGCATTGAAAGTGATATATTGTAGTCAACAGCGTTCATCATGTAACTTCCAAATCTCCATAAGGCCCAGAAACTTCGAGAGGCTCTATGCAATACTAACGTTCCCTACTTGTCTTACTGAGGTCTGTGAAAGAACAGAGCTTCGGATTTGTGAAGGAAAACTATCAGACCGAACCGCCATATTCGACCCACGACTTGAGCAACACCTGTAGAGGCCTATGCTTTCCGCCCTATAACGAGGGTGTCGTCGCCGAAAGTGGTCGGTAATGTCCCATCGGGGACACCGCAAGTTAAAAGCGGATTTATCGACTGTTTTTTATTTTACTTTCATTTCGTGACAGTCAAGAAAGCTTTATAAACAATAAACTTAATTATTTAGAATATAAAAAACCCGACTGCCAAGTAAACATTCAACTGAATAGTAAAAAACAAGCTTTACATTTTTTTTGTGATTTTCTTTAGCTACTTACTGTTTTACTTTGTCAGCAACATTTGCAGGCGGGAAGAAGCTATGTCAAGCGAGTGGTGGTTTACAATATAGTTAGGTACTTGTTCCCATAGCTTGATCCCGCCTGCAAATGTTGCCAACAAAGTAAAACAGTAAGTAGCTAAAGACATAAAAAATGTAGAGCTTGTTTTTTACTTTTCAGTTGAATGTTTACTTGGCAGTCGGGTTTTTTATATTCTAAATAATTAAGTTTATTTAAAACTTTTTAGTTATGTTAGTGTGTAGTGGACTTATTAATTTTCGTGTAGTGAAGGGACATCACCAAAAATCAACCCTAAATATTATATTTTTGATCATATTTCCGGTGCTACTCAACTGATTACAATCAAACAAGTGTAAGAATTTAAGTCTGACTAAGACTTTATAAACACATAATACCACATCAAAAGCGGTTCAGTAGTTTTGCATTCATCGCAGTCAAATAATTATAATGTCAAAAGTCCGCCATTTTGATTTTGTTAGGAATTTTATTACACCTGGTGTCCCTCACCCAATCATGACGAATCAAATGACACCTTGTATTTCAAAATCCGTCAAGCCGTTTAGGCTGTAGAGCGTCCAAGAAAAATTTTCAAGCTTTACATTTTAGCGCCAAAAGTCTGCCATTTTAATTTTCTTGAAATTTAAATATACCTGGTGTTACTCACACAATCGCCACATATCGAATGACACCTTGAATGTCAAAATCCGTCAAGCCGTTGAGGCTGTAGAGCGTGGATGAAAAAAAAAACAACGTTTTCGTTTTAGCGCCAAAAATCTGCCGCTTTGATTTTTTAAAAATTTTAATGTGCCTGGTGTCACTCACACAATCACGACGAATCAAATGACACCTCGCATGTCAAAATCCGTCACGCCGTTCAGGCTGTAGGACGTGACAAAGAATTGGATACGTACATACATACATACATTTTCTCGAAAAACATTACCCTCCTTTCTTCGGCAGTTCGGGTAAAAATAGAAATAAATGTCACGGAAAAAACAGATTTCTTGTTTTACGTCGAAATGTCCGAGTCGAGCCGTTCCATTCAGCTTACACCTAGGTT
Source organism: Miltochrista miniata (assembly GCA_933228765.1). NCBI lineage: Eukaryota > Metazoa > Arthropoda > Insecta > Lepidoptera > Erebidae > Miltochrista > Miltochrista miniata. The sequence continues at coordinate 16,118,576 of OW121769.1, forward strand.
TCAGCCATGAAGCTATAGATAAACATGGAGGCCACACTTCGAATACCTACTTGAAGCGTAGTCTGTATACTACTGTCTTGCTCTGTGTGGGCTCTACGTCTCTTTCTAAGTAGGGTAGCCCTATTTTTATTTTTGCCAGGATACTTCATTTTCTATATATTCTTTATTGTACACAATAAAGACAATACATATTCATAATACAATTAGATGTACAACACATACATACATACATAAGGTCACGCCTTTATCCCCGAAGGGGTAGGCAGAGGTATATTATCATTTCACCTTTTTAAGAATTGGTCCCACGGAATAGGTGGTGAAAATTTATTATATAAATTAGATGTACAAAGGCGAGATTAACTATTTTTTCTGTTTTTTACAAAGACTGATAGGTAGTTCTCTGCAGATTGCATAGGTACATTGCGAATAACGAAGCTATTTATCCAAGTGGGTTATTTTTATAAGTTAATCAACTGTACGTCTCGCGCGCTGCGGCTTTCCGTGGCAGGCTGTGACGTAAGCTGCCGCTGCAGCTTGTGGTAGCTCGCAGTCTGCCGCGGCAGCTCGTGGTAGTTTACAGTCTGCCGATGTCTCTTCATGTCAAAATAAAGAAATGTTAGTGCTAAAGTCATTGGAATAAGATTTTAAATAATTTGATCGTGTGGCTCTCCGCTTAGGCTGCAAGGTGTGTGAACCTCACGAATGCATCTGCGGTGCCATGGAGGAGAGCGATGGTCATCATGCTTTGAGTTGTCGCTGCACCGGTAGGCATCCGCGTAACCACGCTCATAATTAGTTAATCCGGCGGGCTCTGGGTCGGCTGAGGTGGTGGTATGTTCAGTAGGCATTAGTTTAGTAGTTTAGTTATTTAATCTATTTATTTTATTTTTATGTATGTATTTTGAAGTTGATTATTGGACAATAAATTAGGAACAGGATTATTGGACAATAAGTTAGGAACTGTTGATAAAACAAACGACGGGGCGGGCCGGGCCGGGCAATTTGACCGCGCACGATGGCACTATGGGAATCCTATACTATCAACGCACACGAAGGGCAAAAAGACCGCACCGCAGTTGTCCGCCGGTCAGTGGCGGCGCGGCTATCCGCCATGGATCACACAAACCAGTTTGTATGAAGTAACGCAGACGGCGGGCCGGGGCGGCTAGCTCAGTCTCTTCGCTAGAACGAACGTCGTGAACTAACTGCCTCTGCCCGTCGTGTTCGTTGCGTTCGCGGGGCGGGCATCGGCGGACAGACGCGGTCTTTATTACGTCGCGGGCAAAAAGTCCGGCCCGCCCCGTCGTCTGCCTAGCGCCTTAATAAAGGTCAAAGTCCACTTAAACGACTCCGCTTCAACACCGTTCTCACCCAACAGTCCAACACTGCCCTAAAAGAAGACTACTGCTCACAGTCTACGCGGCAACAGCTAGCACGCACCCAGCAGTCGACGCGTCGACAGCTAGCAGACGGTCAGCTGTCCACCCGCCGACCGCTCTCGCTTTTCGCAATAGACACAGTTCGCGATCGGTTTCCATTAAAGCAACTCGTAGTAGCGAGCCGGTGAGGCGACTGCTAGCAGTGAGCGCGCGGGCACCGCGCCGACCGCTCGTCTACAACGCACGGCCAGCGCCTCGTCCACTCCCGAGCAGTCTGACGGCGGTAAGCTCGCTGAAAGCGAGCTGTCTGCTAATTGATGATGGCAATGTAAAATATATCTAAAGAGCAATATTTATGCCTATATTTGAATTCTATTTTTTTGCCGGGTGGGAGCGGAGTCGTTAAAGTGGGCTTTGACCTAGCGCTTTGTTACTACATCATAATCGGTTTTTTGAAAATGCAAATTGCAAATACTGGCGCTTTCATAGAACTTCCTTTTTTTTTAAATATGGAAAAGGAGGCACCATCTACCGGCACTTCTAAGAAAGTTACACGACACGAATGTATAGAATTGCACCTATATCCATTCGTTTATAAGGTACGCGAGAAAATAAAATTTATAATCAGTTAGCATACTAATTGATTTTATAAAAAACTAGCGGATGTCACGCGGTTTCACCCGCGTAGTTCCCGTTCCCGTGGGAATACGGGAATAAAATATAGCCTATGTTCACCGCAAAGAGTGTAGCTTCCCAACAGTGAAAGAATTTTTCAAATCGGTACAGTAGTTCCGGAGCCTATTCGTTACAAACAAACAAACAAACAAACAAAAAAACAAAAAACAAATCTTTCCTCTTTATAATATTAGTATAGATATCTTAACTTAATTTTTAATGTTACAATGGATAACCATATTTCTCGCTGAATACTATTTTTAGGAAACCAAAAAGAATTATTCATCATTAACATACAATAACAATACTTAACTTATTTTATTTACTCTAATAATGACATTCGTGTTTCTTCTAATAATACACAGGAAGTCCCAGATAAATCCTCAATATAGTCACACTACTTCACAACGTTTCCTATTGTGTGAAAACAATGAAGTCAACCGCCATTCTATTGTTCGTTGACACTTTGACAGTTGACATGTAGTACCAATGTTGCCACATTACAGAATCCTTAGAAAATGGGAATGTAATTCACTGATTCGACAACCCAATCATGCATATTATGGTATAAAATATTTCAATTTACGCATTAAATGATCGTAGTCGAACTATAGAGCTGTTTATAAATTATTTTACTTGCATTTTTGGTTAGTATGGTCTATTTCTATTATTTTCTAGGAGATACTAATAAGAAGATAGCAGCACTGCACAATTCCCTAGAAAGAGAAGGTTAGCCCACAGAGAGTGAGATAGAGATACGTAGGTATTTGACTCAAGCGGTTGTTCGAAGTGTGGCCTCCATGTTTACCTATAGCTTCATGGTTTCAGCATAACTCTACTACCTTATTTGGTACCAGCCCGACGTTTTCTATGCTCGAAAGCCGGGCATGGTTCTTAGCTATTAAATCTTGCTGATCATCAACTCACTTCCTGTGTGATGAATGTAGGTATGTCACTAAAATTCACTGGTTCGATTTATCGAAAACTGGCTGATGCATCAAGTAGTATGCGGGATACCCAACTCCTTAGTAAATTACAGGATAAATAAACCATGTTTGGGTTATTAGAACAGTCTCAGGATCGGAAGATTAGGTACGTAGGATCAGCTTAAGTAAACTCTCTTTTGTAGGTAGGTACTTGTAATTTAATTAGTTACAGCTAGGGGCGCATATTCATAGCTAGCGTAGGGCGGGCGGAACCCTAAATCAGGCCATGCATGTATTCATGCCTTAGTCACCGAAAGAATATACAGAGGTATACTAAAGGCCGTGATTTCACCCTCAGATAAAAAGTCTTTTAGTCTGAGATTTCACCATTCGTACTTTGTCCAACGAAACACGAGGTGAGTTCATGTTCGTGTTGGAACAGACAGGCGACGGTTGACTAGTTGTTGTTAAATATTTCAAGTCTCCACGCGAGGCCTTCATTTGGTCAAGCACAGAACATTATTCAAGTACCAGCGTATGGGCCTGTTATTACACTAACATGCACTTGTACGTACTACTTGAGTCGAGTGTTGCCCTTGCCTTGTAGTGCTATTGGTTATTCTATGCCCTTGCCGATAAGGCTATCTCCCGGCTCTTCACGGGTTTCAACGTAAAACCGGCGGATATACCTATAACCACTTCGTGTTCGCCTACACTTCAGTGTATGTGATGTGGCTATGGTGAGAGCGTGACTCCTTTCCGAATGCTTGACTGCCGTCTGAGTAAAAAGTTGCTTGGTTATCAGTATCACTTGAGCTATTTACGACATGCAGTTTAAAGATTTAGTTTGTTTCAGTTGCGAGTTCGAATGCTTTTCTAACAGTCTCCAAATAATTTCCTTGCGCATCTGGCAGTAACGTAAATGTTTTGACGTTCATAAGTGTTATTTTGTGTCTGTGTAGTAGTACAAAAAGCTTCGATCAACAATAGCGACTGTGGTATAGTTGATCGAAACTTTTTGTAATATGAAATACATACCAGTCACGCAGATCAACTCGACTTTAGTAATGGAAAAAATGTACCTACCTATTTCAAAATGTAACAAAAGGGCCCTGAAAATTGCATTGCCTTTGCTTAGCGGTCTTAATAGTGTTAATCCGGCCCTGCATACCTACATTTAAAAAATCAATGATCAGAGGCGACTAGAGTAAGCAGTAGGTACGGGATTAAAATGATGAAGTGAGCATCATCAAATTAGAGGCAGATATAGTCATACTACCCGTTTGCTCTAACTTTGCCGCTGGCGTAGAGGCGTATATATACCCGGTACGGGATTAAAATGATGAAGTGAGCATCATCAAATTAGAGGCAGATATAGTCATACTACCCGTTCGCTCTAACTTTGCCGCTGGCGTAGAGGCGTATATATACCCGAATTGTTAATTAGACTAAGTAAATTGACAGTAGCTAATGTCACTTCGTCATAGAAAATAAGCAACATTGTATGAAGAAGTGACATTAGTTGCTGTCAATTTACTTCGTCTAATTAAAAATTCGACTTTAGTATGGAGCCGAGCGGCAAAGTTAGAGCGAACGAGCAGTACGAATATTATGCGTCATACTTACTATTCATTCATCCGCGTGTTTAACGAAACTCTGTGTTATCACTGCGGTGCGTGACTTGATTCCAGAAGATAACATATTTATAAGTAAATTTTGACAGCAAATAAGTACCCCAAATTATTGCTCAAGCTATGCATCAGTTCCCTTGAAATACAATGTTTGAGCGATAGGAAATTGCTTTGAACAAATTTATTAAAAGGAAATCGATTTCCAGGAAACTTATTATTAGTTATTATCGAATACATTATGTACTATCAAATCAGCCTATAGCCTATAGTAGTCCACTGCTGACGTAGGCCTCTCCCAATTCACGCCACAACACACGGTCGGTCCTGCGCCAAACGCATCCAGTCCCAGCCTGCGACCTTTTCTTGGTCGTCGGTTCATTTAGCGGGTAGACGTTATAGGTGGCAAAGGCACATTTTCACGATTTGCACTTCGTCCCGCGGTGGTAACTGTGGTGAGCCTACTGCCGTTTAGAAATCGTCAGGCGCAGGTGTTGCTAACTGCTATTGAAATTTTCAGACCGCTCATAAGGCATCTAGGCTTAGTGACTGCCATATTATACCTAACTGGCAACCGGGGCTAAGTTTAAGGTGCATTAAGTGAGGAAATGCCTCATTGTGGTCACCCATGCTGAGATGGGTGAACACTTTGTGGTTCCTCAGGATTTGGTCTCAACCAGTCATACTGGTGTGACAAACTAGTATGACCACGAGGAAACGGCGCCCCTGCCGCCGCTTCGCTTTCTTTGAAGAAATGCAAAGTAGATACTACCTATCTAAAGCAAAGACTTCTATATTTTTTCGACACTTTTCATTTTAGATCAAAGTTTGTCAAACCCTTTACTACGCTAAAACAAAAGGCAAAAGTTATAGCGTCTGTTAACGCGATGATACTATAATTCTATAAATTTGAATTTAGACTTATTGTAACGGGCAAGTATAGGTTAAATTAAAAACAGGCGATACCTACGGGATTCGTAGCATATGAGTAATCCGTGTTATTTACTCACGTGTTCGTAGCACGTCACAGGCAAAGCCGTGGGGTACAATAAGGGCTTGTTAACTCATCTTTTTCTATCACTCGACAGAGGTAGGTAAATGGAAAATCAGACAGAGATACATTGTATATTTTAGTTCCAGAATAGCATTACTTTTATCACAAACCAGAGACATAAGTACCTAAGGATTTATGTTAAATAAAAATCTATCGATAAGTGTTATTGCTTCAATCATTACCAATAATATAGTTAGATATCTGATAACTGTCTTATCTACCTATAGATACAAATACCTACAAAGTGCCTACATCTATTACTTAGTAAAATATCTATTTTGGTACTTACCTATGTTCGAATTGCACCGCGTCGCAAAAAGCACGTCGTCGTATGAGTAGACTGCTGTTGTCAAGCTTCGATCAACAATCGAAGTTGTCAAGACACTCCATTTGACGGCGGCGAAGAGAGAGGAACTGCGTACTGCGTCTGTACTCAAATCGCGGGTGGCATCCACACCTACTTTCAGACGGGCCCTGGAAAGCAGGACACGGGAATATGTTGACCGTCCATCGGAACCCAGAGGAGAGCCTCTACTCGGGATGCAGGTGGGTATAGGTTTGCTACAGGGCTTAAATGTACAAAATAAAATGTACTATGAGTAGGTAGGTACAGGTCGTTCAACTCATTATTTGATAACACAACTGCATGCTGCAAGTGTGATAATATCAGACTATCTAGGTACCTACTACATATTTTAAGTATGCTCGGAGTGCAGTCAATGTACATGTAGGTATACTCGTATTTGTGGATGTGTAACATCTTTTCTACATACCTCCTAAGTACCCGTGCCCGGTGACGGCAAAGTAGAGTGCAGAGGGGCTTATGGCGAGACTTTGTCCGTAGTCTGTGACTGTCGCATTAAACTGCGTCACTAGGTTACGTGGAGCATCTGTTCAAAGTTTGAAATAAAGACGCCGAGGCGCCGCGCTTCGTATCCACGGCAACGATGTCAGTGCCAGTGAAGTGTAATATCGGATTGAACTTTCACAATAAACGTTTAGAGAGGGGCAGTCGGGTGAGACCGTCTCACGGCTTCTTGTTTTGTTTATACTGTGGTAATAGACTTGCCCCCATATTACGTGGTGGGTGTTAGCAATACTAACAAAATTTTTGTAAGTAATCACCTCTACTTCTACCTGATACCTAGTACTTAAGCATGTGGGCGTAGAAAAGTCTACATTGGCGTATTTTTCCCTTCACTATGAGTACCTAGGTATTCTTTCATTGCTGGGTAATGTGAAGGAATCGACATCAAAGCTGCGTGGAACCTTAGGATAGAGGTAGAACAACCTTAGAAGTTTCTTACAGGGTCGGCAGGGCGAGTATAGCGCCACTAGTGTTGCCAGCGTCCACTGGCTGCTGTGACCACCAGTACATCTATCTGGGTCGTCTGCTATCTGCTATCATGGTGGTATAAAAAAACTAAATAAGTCCGCGCCAGTTAGCGTGGCAATACAAGTCATTCACACCCCCCTACCACAGTTACGTGATTTGCAAATACGACAGATTCAATGTTCTTATAACGACAGAAAATGCTGTCGTTAGTGAATCGTGGTATAGTCGTCTAGACAGCTCCGAGTTAGGCAGGGGATGATAACCGTAGGATGCATTATTGAAGCAACACATAATTAAATATCAGTCATTTATTTTACATAATAATAGTTATTATTTACAACACAAAAAAAAATACTACGCATAATTATAATTCATTACTATCAGTTTTCTTTGAAATTAAATACAACTGTTGCCGAGAGTTTTTCGTATTCTGCCTTAAAGATCTAGGGCAGCTTTCAGCTGTTTTCTTCACCAAATCGTGATTAGTGACGTGTTCATGCTCCGGCGTTGATTTTTTCACATATTTATATATGTTAATTATCATAAGTTTTTCGCCACTGGTGATAACTTTTGCCGGCCGGATGGCCGTTTCTGTGTCGGTGAAGTAAAAGGTATACGCCCGGAACCGGCTTCTGCTTGTAAAATATTAAGTCGACGGCGGCGTTTACTGGGTTAACCAGTAGATGGTCCGGCCTCTGGTTCCATTTCTTTACAATAAAAATCAACAACACAATAACAATAATAACAGCAACAATAACAACAACATTAACAACAAAGAAATAACAAAAACTTTCCACAACTATCACACAAAGAACAAAATTAACAACAATCTTAAGGTGAAGTGGGACTCAAAATACATAATTTTGACATATTTCGAACCAATTTTGCAACGGTGTTAACAAAGATTTCACAATTTTTTAAATGGATAATTATTATTAAGTATATTGACCAGGGATGTCAGCTCTCCAAAACACGATTGAGTAAATTCGGCTCGATAGAAAATAATCCCAAAGTTCCCTCGAATCTGTAAATTTACCTGTGACCGCCTTGACTATAATCAATTTCATTCAGTAGTTATATAATGTACCACACTAATTTTTTATTTCCATGTCCCTAATAAGTTACCTCGAGGTCCTATGCAGTTATTTATTAATTAAAAACATATTGCTTTAATAAAAAAAAACGTTTTGTTGAGCGGGAGTGCATTTTGCCGCTATCAGCCACCTCACAGAGACCGCTCAGTCAGCCGACAGGCTTCGTTGAGGACACCCGTATACAACTTTGTCACGCCCGCTGACGTAATTCGCTGCCGTAGTAACGAAAATAGGGAATAAAAAAAACCAAAAAAGGAAGTATTCAAGGCTTAAGCTCAAGAGCGTAAAAATATCGCATCTGTTTGGGGAAGTTTCTTTGGTGTATTATATAAGTTATAGTAACGTTTTCATACTTTCCAATACAAAGTTTGCCTGATGCCACATAATAGATAAGTCCAGAAGATTCACCTATAAATGCGCTCATGTATGTGACGCCCTGACCGAGCGTATAACATGTACATTATTTAAATTAATACATACATACATACACATAAAATCAATGTCATAACGAGTATAATACTAATGACTGATAAATCAGTGGGCCAATTCTCCTAAATTTACAATATAACAGTAGGAATAAACCTTAATTGAGTATATAATAAATTAAACTTCTATCCAAAATTACAGCTTTCAAGGCACGTATAAATAAATATAAATATAAATATTGTTGGACATTCTTACACAACATCATCTAGCCCAAACTAAGCTATAAAGCTTGTGCTGTGGGATCTAGATGACTGATAGACATACTTATATATTTCTAAATACATACATATTATAGACTAGCTGAGCCCGCAACTTCGTTTACGTCACATAAGGTGTATGAAAGGAAAGGTATTTCTTCATCAGAGTCATCAAGCAGCGTCTGAAACTGCCCTGTTTGCTTAATCATAAAAGAGCTTAATGATTAAGTCTATTTTAAAACAATTCAGTCCGCGCCGAAGGCGTGGACTGAATTGATTGTCTTAATCATTAAGCTCTTTTATGATTAAGCCAACACGCCAGTTTAGGTTCACTCACATTCAAAGAAACCCCTACAATTAAAATTTTCAAAATATCTGATTCTTAAAAGTGTTATAACTCTTTTATTTTTAACCGATTTACATAAAACAAACGCTAAATGTTAACTGGAGCAAACCTCAACACAATAAAAAAAACCGCATTGCAATCGGTTGAGCGGTTACTGAGATTAGCGTGCACAACCGTACAGACAAACAGATATACAGACATACAGACATACAGACAAAAATTTTCTAAAAATCATTGTTTTGGGTTCTATTGCGTTCATAAAGCCCCCCTATAATATTTTTTCTTATTTATCTTCCATGTACAGACAGCGACCTGTTACGATTTTATTATATGTATATTGATATTTTTTTTTTTTTTTTTTTTGAATAGAATATATACATTTATTGTCAAAAATTACAGAGAAACATAATTATTACATATCTATATTTACATTATTACTATCTAAACTAAACCTAAATAAGGCCCCCGTGGCATTGTGCCCAAAAGACTAGCAGCATTCCCCCTTTGAATAGCAATGCCTATTCGTTGAGCGAGAAAACTGCCAGCCCTTGGGTCACCAGTTGACTCCACAAGGCGCTTTTTCAAATTCTTGAAAAATTTTTGCGCATTGGGACCCCATGGACCTAGGGTCTCGACACCGACTGGACAAAAACGATACGATGAGTCGAGACCCTTATATTTATTAATTTTAATATTTTCAGCCGCTTCCGCTGCGGCACTGGCTTTTAATTTTGTTTTAGGAAGATGGGACGGGGCTAGAGTGTCAACACAAGTTGCATCCCACACCAGGACCCGACCCATCTCCCACGGTATCAAAGTTATACCATCCGGTCTCTTGCCATCGTCCCTGAAAACGCCGTTTGGCTCTAAGAGCGCAGGCACATTGGCGGTGGCAAGAGATTGATATTGATATTGATATTGATAGAAAACACCCAAACTACGAAACAAACATTTGTGGATCGCACAAATATTTGGACCGACCCAGGAATCGAACCCAGGACCTCCAGCGCCGCAGGCGGTACCACTACCGACTACGCCACAGAGGCAGTCAAACGTATTGCGTATTGTTGATATTCTCGTAGTCTTACTTTACTACTCGTACGTCGTAGTTGTTGTAGGTAGGTATTGAATTTGAAGTTGTAAGTATGAGTTTCTTTTTTTTATATTTAGCTCGCCAAATTGACGTCGCCACCAGCCTGATGAAAAGCCGTGGCGCATCTAGCGATTGGGGGCCACTTCTGACAGTGGTCCTCAAGTTGGCGGCCCTGTGATGTGCCTCTTCACGCTCCTCTTGAAGAACCTGGGATTGTAAGATGAGGGAAACACGTGTGCGGGCAGGTCGTTCCATGTTTTTATAGTTCGACAGAGAAACGATCTTTTGAAACGTTCAGTTCTGGCGAAGATTCTCTCTACTGTGTGCGAGTGTCATCTTTGCCCGGCACGTGTTGTTCGGGATCGGAAAGAAGAGGGTGGGATCAGGTTGAAGAGCTCTTCAGAACATTCCCCGTGATACATTCGATAGAAGGCAGCCAAGAACGCTATGGTTCTTCGCGGCGCCAAAACGGTTCGAGGCCTCCCGTCACCTCAGTTTGAATTTTAACCAACAGTGAACTGAAAATAAACAGCTTACATACAACCCGATACAGTCAATACAACCCTAACTTTGTTTTTAAGCCATAATGTAAAATAGTAATTCAATGTTCAATGGATAGTGGTACATAGGTACCACTATCCATTGAACATTAACATATAGATGTTAAGCGCTAGAAGATGATTTTGTGAATATATGTTACTGAAAAGGCCTGATGATTTAATATGACTTACGAATTATTTAATTATGATATACTAGCTGACCCGCGCAACTTCGTTTGCGCCACATAAGAGAGAGTATTACCTGTTCCCGTCGCATTTACTCCCGTCGCGTTGCGTTTATTCCCGTAGCGTCTCGTCGCTAATATTCAATACTACGTGAGAGAGAGAAAGAATTTCGTTTATGAAAGAGGTATCCCGTGGCATTATTGTAGAAAAAAATTGATTGCCATTAAAATGGTTATTGTGCACCAACCCAAAGATAGACACATGCTATCGCGCAATTTTTTTAGAACTTTTTTAAGAGAATCAATTTTGTACTACATATTTTTTACATAACCATAAATATTTACGCAGCACACGCAACGAAGCTCTCAAAAGGAATATTTTTTTCCCCGTTTTTGAAACATTTACTATTACTGCTCCGCTCCTGTTCGTTGTAGCGTGATGCTATATAGCCTATAACACTCCACAATAACGTAGCTTTCTATTGGTAAAAGAATTTTTAAAATCGGTTCAGTTGATCCCGAGATTACCCCTTACAATTTAACAAACACACAAACTTTACTTCTTTATAATTAAGTATAGATTATAATATTAGTATAGATGAAAGTCTGTGAAGATGTTAGTGACAAAATCACGTTCCAACGGTTGAGCAGATCTGGCTGTAATTGGTGGCCTATTATAATTATTTTATGCTTTTCCAGACTGCAATGTATTCCTGGACATATTATACACTAGCTGACGCCCGCAGCTCTGCCCGCGTCTAGTTTTGTTCCCGTTTCCGCTTTCCGTGGGAACTGATTGCCGGGATAAAAAGTGGCCTATGTGTTATTCCAGGCCTATATCTACCCCTGTACTAAATTTCAGCTAGATCCGTTTAGCCGTTAGAGCGTGAAAGAGTAACAAACATCTACACTCACAAACTTTCGCATTTATAATATTAAGTAAGAAGTAAGATAATTTAGAAAATAGCATAACGGCTATTTTATCCCTGGATATGACCCAATGGTAGTAGGGAACGCGAACAGAATTCTACACAGCTGAAGCTGCGGGCAATAGCTATGCGAAGTGAAACGTAGAATGTTTAATTTAGGAAATGGTAATCATTTGGACAGGACTAAAGTCTAGTCTAGTTTAAATAACTAGTATCGAAATTTATTCCTTTACACCCTTGCATATATGTATGCAAATAGCAATATTCGTTTTTGTATATTCTTCGTTTTCTTAGCCAAACGGGACCCTATTACTGAGACTTTGAAGTCCGGTTGTTCATCTGTATCTCATGAACTAGGCAGTAATACATTTCAAGATATGTTTCTGCTACCGCTGTAACGACTATAATAACACTAGATAAAGAAAAAAATAAGGTTACTCCCATACAACGTAATCTTCTGGCGTTTTTTTTTGTTACGAAATCCTCATCAGTGTGCCAGTCCAACTTGAACCTCGGCCGTTTTTACAGTTTCGTATCCAAAGGGTAAAAATGGAACGAGGAGAAAGTATTGCCTTTGAAAATGCTAAGAGGCAAAAGCGGTCAGGTGTAGAGTAAATAAATGCTGTAAAACAGTACAAGTGGTGGTTATTCAATATGCGCTGCAGGTTCCACCAAGTGCCAACAGTATAAATAATCTGTAATAATGCGACCCTATTACTGAGACTATCTATCTGTCATCTTATGCACCACTGCAATAGCTAGGCATTTGAAATTTACGAATCCTAAGAACAGAAAAAAAAATTAAGGAGGGCTCCCATACAGGTATATTTTTCAGTCTTTTTTGTACAGAACCCTCCTTTTTCCTTTTCAGGAAGTACCAAAAAATATAAACAAAGGATAGGGGCAGCAGATTCTTACTTTTTCAATAAACCTGGCAAAAATCGTCACAGGAAAAAAATAAATTGAAGTACTTCTAAAATATATTATGTTCTATTCTTATTATGAAAATGAATTTCATTACATGTTGGTGATAAAAAATGCATCAAAATCAATTACGTAGTTGCTCACGAGTAGAAGATCTAAAGAGGTTTATCTAAACATGGTGAAAAAAATTGTTATGTAAACTTGTACTTCTGTCAATGATTTCAATTGCGTAGTGAACGGGTTAACGCGCGAAAACGTTTCCGACGCACGGAGCGTCCCGAACATCTTGCGTCTGCTTCACCCCCTCCGAATCGCTTGAGACACAATTGCACTTCGCCTTAAGTTTCCGAAACACGTCTGTGCCGAAACACCGGCGCGGGCGCGGACGGCGGCAGGCCGAGGGTGCCGCATCCCTGGCGAGTCGAGGGCTGTGCAGTGTTCGTAATCTATTAGAAGCGCCGCGTTTGTCTAAAATTTTCGATTTTTTTAATTTCAATGATACTCAATTATCAGAAATTGTAATGTTTCCGGTTTTTTATTTGAATATAATGATATTCTTTAATTTATGTGACAGTTGTTAAGGTTTTAACATTACAATAAACGATTTTATTAGTACTTAACAGTCAAAATGTCGACCTCTAATACAATTTACACTCATAATAATCAGTTCTGATGCGGCACATTTTTGCAATTATCATTTACTACAGAAAAGTGATTATGTAAAAATCTTTAATTCTTTATTTTTAGTGCGTTCTCTTGTAGCTTCGTAAGACTACATTCCCCCATACTATAATAATCGACCGATGTGCGTTTTCGGCAGTTTATCAATGGGAGCGATACTATAACGATACTATAGTAATCTATCGTTTTTTTCGGGAAGAAGGTGGGTTTAATGTCCTGTATTGCCACGCTAACTGGCGCGGACTTTACTACTTACTGCTGCTGCTGCGTGAATGTCTACTTAGGAAATAGACATTCCTGAAGCAGGAGCAATATAAATAAGATCTTAACATTTACGTACACACAGACTATACTCATAAATACCTACACCACAAGGTTGAAAGGACTACATCAATCTACCTATGCAATGAAAATTCACTGAAATCAGTCAAACCAAAAAAAATCGCGACACAGTTTTTCTATCTATGTTTATAAAGATAGGAAAAGTATAATTATAAACACTGCACAGGTGTGACGTTTTTATCGCCTTGAAATGTATATTTATTCACAAAAGCACCTACCTACTGTCCTTACTGATAAGTTGGAGCAAGCGGACATCATTAGCCTGTAGTAGCTAATGTACCTATGTCACATTATAATATCTGTGTATGTATTTGCCCAAGAATAATATTTTAATTCGTCTAAAATAGTGAATAGGTATGTAGGAACCTCAGACTAATAGAAAAACCGCATCAAATCCGTTGCGTAGTTTTAAAGATCTAAGCATACATAGGGATATAGGGACAGAGAAAGCGACTTAGTTTTATACACACACACACACACACACACACACATACTCACGCCTTTATCCCCGAAGGGGTAGGCAGAGGCCTATACCGGCCCACATCCGGTCCCACGTAACAGGTGGTGAGCCCATCGCCGTGTTGAAATGGACCGCCGCCGTCAGAGCCTCGTCCGTTGTTCAGCAGATGCACGAGCTTGCACTTGAGGTTGACTTGGGCCCGAAGGTGTTGGTAGGGCCCCACTACACCCTACAACATAGTTTAAGGCTTAACAAACAGACAGACAGAGTAACTTTCGCATTTATAATATAAGCAGGGATTAATGCGCATCAGGTTAAGTTCAAACATCAGGTTGGAAGTCGGTGCGTGCGCTATGTAATGTAGGTAACCGTTCGGAGTTCGGATGAGATGTGAAAGTCACGCACGGATAGACCGCGTGGGAAATAGCCTTCATGTTTCCGACGCTACCGAAGTCAGCCTCGCTGTGTTGTAGAACGTTTTTCCGCCGCACAGAAGTCTGTTTCTATACCTATCTCAGCAAAAAGTGGTTACAATCATCTGTAATTCCAATTCTAACCAACATCACTGTAGTACTATAGAATATATTATATAATCTGTGGTAGTACCTAGTTACCTACCTACGAATTTTAATCTACCATCAATTGGAGCCAACTGCAAACAGATAAAAATAAGCTTAGCTTGACTATTTTAATTTGAAGGGTATTCCCCTTCATAGGCCATTCATAATAAAATTAAATAGTGCTTGGGGACTCCCCTTTTCCATAGATTACAAACTCAACTCCCTTTTAAAATTGCCAAACATTCAATATTGGTAGGTAGTACTTTTTATTTTAGCTAATTAATATGTATTATTAACATATTTGTACCACTTTATTAAAGTAGAGATGGCATTGGTATTTCTAGATTATGAAGAAAAAAACAAAATATTAGGAAAATATTGAAAACGGCTGGTCGCTTCTTGCAACGCAACTATACGTCTTACCACAGATTAATATAATAGCTACTGCCTATAATCACAGTACCTATAAAGAGAACTACCCACTACATACTACTGATACTAGTTACTATGATCTGTCGGCTGTGCTATAATGCGGGAGGCATTGCCACTGTAGCATTGCCCCACAATGCCACGGCCATAATTAAACGCAGACTTATAACGCAGTGTGAAAGCAGCTTCCCACGGTCTGCGATATCGCGGACGGACGCGGACCAGCTCGCACGACACACCGTGGGAAGGGTCTAGTCCGTGGTAGCAAAGGACGTCTGTGGCGGTCCGCCGGTATCCGTCGCGAGGCGGTAACTTCAAAGGTGCGGTGCGGCGCGATTCGATCGCGTACGCCGCGGTCCGGACGCGTCCGTGGTAGCACAGACGACGACAAATCAGAACTTGCTTGACACGAGTAGTGGTGTTGTTGCGCAGAAATGGAGTGGACAAACGATCTTATTTTTGAAAAATTTCTACCGTGATCCCACTGGTGTGGGTGACACGAGTAGTGGTGTTGTTGCGCAGAAATGGAGTGGACAAACGATCTTATTTTTGAAAATTTTCTACCGTGATCCCACTGGTGTGGGTGACAAAACAGAAAATAAATAAAATTCGACATACTCGTATGTTTATGTACACTTACGCTATATGACTTTTATTGTATGCTGATATCCACCAGCGACGTGGTTTCTTTTTACTTTTACTTTGACTGCCTCGTTGGTCTATAGGTCAAAAAGTGCGACTACGAATCACGAGGTCGTGGGTTCGATTCCCACCGGAGACAAAAATTTGTGTGACCCATGAATGTTTGTCTCAAGAGTCTGGTTGTTTCGATGTAAGTATGATATGTATATATTTAAAAGTATATGTATTAATATCCGTGGTCTGATACCCATAACACAAGCAGGCTATTCCTAGCTTACTTTGGGATCAGACAGCGTTGTGTGAAATATCCGTGAAAATTTATTTATTCATTTATTTACTAGATCGCATAATTTGGTAATTGTTAATTAATACTACAGCCACGGCTGCAGCGACGACACGTCCTCTTCACTTTGCATTTGGAATGAAGTTATCAAAAGATTTACACAGACCGACGACGCGCACCGTTGGAAGAGCCCTGTCTCCGTGCGTTGCCGTCCGTGATCGTCGGCTGTGCGTGATGATCCGCAGAATCGCGGACCGTGGGAAGCGGCCTTTATAAGTCTATGGCAACGGCCTTGACTGACTGCGAATTATATGGGAAACAATCGAGTTACGACGTCAACGGCCCGTTTCTTGGAATGAGGCTAATTGCATCCTTCCTGTTATGCGGTTAACCTGAAAACAGGAATATTTAGTGTTCTGTAAAAATCACTGCGTTAAGCACCTTACGCTACGGTCGATCGTAAGATGAGTGACCGTTTGTGGAATTTTTATTTAAGAGCTTTTGCCATATATCCCGATTACCAGTAAATAACCAGCTAGCTTTTTTAAATAACCATATTTAAAAAAGCTAGCTGTTAAAATTTTCAAGCCTTCAATTTAGCCTCATGTTGACCACAACATGAGGCTAAATTGAAGGCTTGAAAATTTTAACAGCTAGCTAGCTAGGGCCTCTATCCATTTCATTCGGCGCCGGCGCAAGTGCGTCACCCTGGTAGCTGCTTTCAAATCGGGATAACCAACCATACTTACCTATTTGCTAGGCAGGTAGGTTACCTACTTATATCTACTCGAGAGGTTGGCATAGACTTATAACACCGTTATAATTCTATGGAGGATTGCAAAAGAAGTGAATAAATGATAATTTCCATTCTTCCTTTTTTCACAGGCTAATTCCAAAGGCATAACTAGTGAACAATAACACAGCGCCTTATGGCCACCTATAAGTAGCCCTATTCCACTGCTTAATCACTAAGTTGCCTCATATCGCACACTATGGGGTATCGTACTAGTCTTTATCAAACTATTTAACTCCGCCAATATTATGCTTTGCGATGGGGTCCTACCGATATCTTCGGGGCCCAAGCCCGTCTCACATACAGGTGGTGTACCAGATGAGTAGCTATAGCGACGAGCAGAGAAATTCGCAAGAATCCTGTACGCATCAGTCTTGACAACGTGGTACAACGTCGAAGGCCAATCGCCCTTCCAAAATAAAATGGGAGATTCTATGTTCAGCATTGCACTGTGATAGACAGATTTGATTGATTAGTGGGTGGGTATCCCGATATTACTATAAAATATAAATTGTTGATGGAAGACTAAAATAGACAGGTCCGGTTCACGCATGATAGTATGTTTTGTTTGTATGTTTAAACACCTGCCTTCATTGTGCCAAGTTTAGACACTCATTTGCCTTACATACCTATTAACGTTCCACTAGAATGCGTCATAATGGCGATATAGGTATCTCAGTATCTGTTCTGCATCGCACATCTGCATAGTCAGATAGCTACTTATGAATTATCTACCCATCAGCACTATTTCGATTAATAAAATCACGCTACGGCAATCGAACCATAGTAGAATTATATTCTACTATGGTTCGATTGCCGTAGCGTATTAAACTCTGATCGAACCCTGAACGTTCGTCTTTTCATCACATACTTAACACACAGCCCTCGCGCCCTATTTTAGGATGTCCGTCCAAATGGGGCGGGCGGCGGTGTGGCATCTTGCTTGATTGCCAATAACACCGTTCATCATTGAACACATTTGATGCAAAACGACTGGTAAGTTATTGTGTCGCTACTTTATTTAACGCGAAAATACATGCAGCGCGATGCTGGATTTAATGTGAACATTTCCATGGCTTCAAAGTCATAACTTTGATTTTTAAATGCATAATTAGGTACATACCTACCTATATCTATAACACCCTACACAGTCTGAAAGAAACATTTGCGGATTACGCAAATATTTGTGATGCTCACCATGCTCGGACTACCTACAACTACAGGTTGTATGTGTGGATCTGTAGGTAACATCTGTTCTGACCATTCTAATTTCAGTTTAGAATTAGTACAGAATGGTAGGTAATTGATTTTCTCCGTTAAGAGTCCCTAGTGATGGCAATATCTGTCAAATGTGGCAATAGGCTTGCAACTTCCTTCTACCTGGGGCCCACTAACTACTGGTAAGTGTGGGTGTATAACCTCTGCCACACCATCGGGAATAAAGGAGCGATTGTATTTAGGCATCTGTGTATGTATTATACCTACTTGGTCCAGATCGGGATACGCTTACCACTACTAGTGCGAAACATTCATCTAATAAAATATAACCTCAATGAAAATTTGACCAGTCAAGGTCAAATTATCATTGAGGTCAAAGTATCAGTAAAAGGGTCTGCACTACCACTTAAACTAACACGGCGTATAATTAGCGGTAGATAATCTGACCTCACCGCAATTAACCCCGTTAATTGTCTTAACAATCTGTTAAGGATTACGTACTAACTTAATGTGAAGAACGAGGTGGCCTAAGAATATAGACACTCTGACGAGTTTACTCGAGGTGGCTAAAGGTGCTATTCCGTGCATCGCGACTGATCGCGGCCGCGAGCGGCCTACGATTGTCGTCGGTCGCTCGCGACAATAGTCACAGTATGAAAATGTATGGCACCGCTTCCGAGGCACGCGACAGACGCGAGCGGCCGACGAATGTCATGAGCCGCGCGCATTATTGGTATGTATGGCGCGTATGTATTGGTTCTCTATTTTCATAATATAGTAACAGCAGCTCGTCATCCTCCTCTTCTTCTTCAAGAATGTCAATTAGCACTTCGACCATGATTTGACCACAGATTAAATAATAGTTACCTACTACGTAACAGATACATCACTCCCATACTTAACCTCAAAAATATTAGCTATATCATATCGCTACAGTGGAAAACATTCTCTACGACGTATTCCGAGAGTCGAGATTCGTGCGCACACCGTATGATTGCGTCATCGAGTGACAACTATTGACAACATTAGGGTTGTAACCACGGAACAAAAATACATGTAACTACAAAAAACAATAAACACAGTGTCTGAAAAAATACTTTATTATATTTTATAACTTCTTCTTCTGTACTTATATAAGAATTATATTATAAGTAGCTGATGCTCGCAGCTTAGCCCGCGTAAAAGTTTGTTCCTTTTCCCGCTTCCAATGGCAACTTATTCCCGGGATAAAAAGTAACTTATGTGTTATTCCAGACTACAATCTATCCCTGTATCAAATTTCAGCCAGATCCGTTAAGCCGTTAGAGCGTGAAAGAGTAACAAACATCCATACATCTACACATCCGCACTTAAACACGTTCGCATTTAATTTTAGAATATTAGTAAGAAGTAAGATGAAAAAAAGCAAGACTAAATAAAGCGAAATATTTTTTTACGCGGGAAATGTACATTGGCTGTGCGCACTTCGCTCGGTCTGGCGTGTGGCAGCCCTCTGCCGGTCGGCCACGTTAGTTCTGCTACATAATACTTAGGAGTAGGTGCTAATAACACGACTTGTAGCGAGTGACGGAGGCCTGATTTGACTCCGGTGGACACACGTCTAGAGGGAGCTGGCGAACAACACCGACTGACTTCGAGACACGCACGGGCACGGCCAGGCACGGCCGCGCGCGGCTCATGACATTCGTCGGCCGCGGGCGTCTGTCGCGTGCCTCGGAAGCGGTGCCATACATTTTCATACTGTGACTATTGTCGCGAGCGACCGACGACAATCGTAGGCCGCTCGCGGCCGCGATCAGTCGCGATGCACGGAATAGTACCTTAAGGGCCTCGGAAGGATAACTTACCCCAGGTCGTCTATTGATTTCGAAATAGAAATAGATATTAGGATGATTTTGTAATTGTTGGTCAAAAACTAGGCGCTGGTTATGACTTATGAATAAGAAGTCAATAACTAATTTTTAAGAAAATTTTATTAGATACCTACGTTTAAATTTGTGTAGTGATAATCATAACGAGGTTAACTTAGGTACATATTTACAATAGGCTTTATTTTTAGTATTTGACTTATTCTGTACAATAAACTACTTTTAATTAATAGGCGCTACCATATCTTTACAACGAAAAGGTGTCATTGACATCATTACTTATCTAGTAATTTTAATGGGACTAAACATTAAACTATACTTATTCTACTTTTCAAACCAGTTAGGTATATAGTTCATAAAGTCGACTTGAGACTCCTTATCAGAAGTCAAGTCGGTTGAAAAGATGGAAGATGTACCTATTTAAAAAAAATATTAAATTGAAATATTTCGGAAGGTAGGTACATTGTATTGTAATACATCACCATCTAATAATATTAAATTAAAATGGCAAGAGATGTGACTTGTGAAAGGTGTTGGATATTTATAATTTTACTACTCAAGCACACTTTGACGGCTGGAGTGCTGGACGGATCGGACTGAAATTTGGTACAGGGATAAGTTATAGTCTGGAATAACACATAGGCTTTTTATCCCTGGAATATTTTTCCATGGGATGTAGGAACGGACGAGGAATTCCACGAGAGCGAAGCTGCGAGCATCAGCTAGATACAAACAACACTTTGAAACAAAATTGTGGTCTTCAATTTTCCCATTCAAAAAACATCTAGTAATGACTTCATCTACAGTGACGCTACCTCGATTCGTTCATTCCTGAGGTGAGCGCTTCTGCTAAAATCTCGGCCGCACGCAAAGTAGCCGCACTGCTCCCTCTTAAAGCATCAGCTATCTCCTGAGCACTTTGTCGAATGGTTTCCCCTAACTTTTTATTACTTTCTTGAAATGCTTGCAGGAAACTGTCATAGGGTCCTTCCTCCTCCCGTCTGCTTGATCCTCCTGGATCGGTGAGCCAAGGGTACCGGCGGCGTCTTAGCAATAACCGTCTGCGTGTAGTACTACTTTCTGATTTGACGTTCAGTGGTGATTGACGATGCTTTTTGACCTTTAGTGGGTCTGATGAAGATTGCATATTAAATGCAGGTGATGTATCCTGAAATGAATAATAATAATATTATGATTACTAAGGTTAGCTTCGTCTTCTTCATTTTCTGTCTTCTTAGCTGCTTCCTAACCCTACCTGGGTGTGGAGACTGGGGTCAGCTATCGTTCGCTTGAAATTTTCGATATTGTTCGTAAGGTCGTCTACACGAGCGAAAGAATTGCGGTGATAATGATCGTTGCGCCACGTGTTTTCATATACCATTTCTCATCGCGATAATGTTGATGTGTGTAGAAACATTCATAGGCTGTATGACTTTAATTTCGCAGCAATTTTCTCGCTCGTGTAGATGGCCCCTTAGGGACTGCCTTCTGACCATGAAGCTATAGATAAACATGGAGGCCACACTTCGAATACCTACTTGAAGCGTAGTCTGTATATTACTGTCTTGCTCTGTGTGGGCTCTACGTCTCTTTCTAAGTAGGGTAGCCCTATTTTTATTTTTTCCAGGATAATTCATTTTCTATACTGGTTGAATTTATAGTCGTTCTGGACCCGAGAGGGGGTTACTCGGAATCAATAATGGAACCATTTCGGAGTGTCAAAACAGCTGTGCAGGTTATAATAAAAAAATGACTTCTATGTAATCTTTATCACTCGTTCGAGTTGAAACATTAGTAGCGCCGGCTTCGATTATTCATTGAACTTTTCAATGAATGAAACTCCGAAACCCATAGGTACCTACTACGCCGCGGCGCGTGTCTCCATGTGATCAGTTCATTGGCCGAATGCATCGTTTCGATAATAATAGGTACTTAGATAATAATAAAGGACTCCAATTTCTCCTTCATACTTTACGCGGGCTTAGGACCGTCGGAAATACTTTAATATTGTTCTATTTTACGGTGAATTAATAAGGTTTATGTAATAATAATGAAAATAAACACGAACAAATAGGGAGTATTTCCGGCGTATTTAAAAAATTGGAGCTATTTACAAAATAATCAACTTAAATACCTAGACCTACCTATTCACAGTTTATTTACACTTCCCTGTACCTTAACAACTGCTCAAAATGGAGTCCAGAACGTTCGATACACAAACGGGCACGTTTTAGGCTATTGTCTTTTAGTTCATTCAATGTGTCTCTGTCACTTTTCACTATTTCAAAGGCGTCCACTATCGCACTGCGTAATTCATCACGAGATTCGTACTCTCGAGTGTAAACTAATCGTTTTATTTCCGACCACAAATAAAAGTCGATCGCGACGACAATACTGCGTGCGAGTTATAGTCGAACTGCGCGCCGCGGTCGCCGGTCGGCGGCGCGGTCGGCCGAGCGTATTTACCTACCTACAAGACGTAACTAGTCGAGTACCTACCGACGTTACTTGGCAACGAGTCCACGTGGACCGATGCGTTCATGCGTTGTGATTGGTCGAATTTTCCCGGCGCAGTGACTCTTGTTACTGATTGGAACGTTAGACATTGAATGAAAAATTGTAGTAGAAAATCGTAGTAAACGTATTTCGTGAAATTAAAAGGAAATATTAACATGGTACATAGGACCAAGGATGCCGAATTATACCTAAGGGCTAAAACAAAATACATAGGTATTTAAATGTCTAGGGAGGTCTCCACGAGCTTTGTACATATTTGATTTTGTTTTTATCTTTAACTAATTATTTAATTTGACTTGATTGTGTTATAATGCCAATAATATCTGATTATTTAATTGTTTTTAATTTATTACGATTTTATTTATTTCTTATGCATTTTACTTTGATATTATTATTCTGATTTTACTTATTTATTGTTATTTGACATTTTAATTATTGGAATCTATAATTTTGATTGTACATACATACTTGTTTTTATTTACTTAATATTATTTGATTTCATTAATATAGTTATTTTTATTATATATGCTATATTGGTTTATTTGATTATTCTATCATTTGTATTAGTTTTTAGTATTATTATGTACCTATTTCATTTATTGTTTGTATTCGTTAAATTTTATTTGTTTATTGTATTTTAATGTGTTACTTAATTGAATGTTTGTAATTTATTAATTCTTGCTTATGGGTGAATACCTGAAATAAATGATTTTATTATTTTATTATAATAACAAGGTGTTCTCGTTTTGATTTTGGCAAACGATGTAGATTTTGACATTTTCGTAATTTTTTATTGTTGATTTTCAAATTGACAGTGCCGATCGGTTCTGTTATCGAAACTGGGCCTAAACCTTTCCGTTCCAAAACGACTATAAATTCAACCAGTATATTCTTTATTGTACACAATAAAGACAATATATACTCATAATACAATTAGATTTACAATACATACATACATAAGGTAACGCCTTTGTTGAAATGTTAGTGTTAAAGTCATTGGAATAAGATTTTAAATAATTTGATCGTGTAGCTCTCCGCTTAGGCTGCAAGGTGTGTGAACCTCACGAATGCATCTGCGGTGCCATGGTGGAGAGCGATGGTCATCATGCTTTGAGTTGTCGCTGCACCTTGTGCCATGGAAGAACGGCAAGTGCTTAGTGTGGGACGCAACATGCATCAGCACTTTCGCCGCCAGTCACTTGGCTCGTACCGTTCCCCGGCGGCGGCAGCTGTAGAAACGATGGGCAGTTGCGGGAGTGATACTAAGGCTCTGGTCTCGGAGATTGGCCGTAGGCTACAGGACAAGACGCATGACTCCCACGTCTGGTCGTACCTGGTACAAAGGATACCTATCCAGCGCGGCCACGCTGCTAGTGTATTGGTCACCTTTCCACCTGGTATGATCAGTGGTGGTATGTTCAGTAGGCATTAGTTTAGTAGTTTAGTTATTTAATCTATTTATTTTATTTTTATTATTTATTTTTAAGTTGATTATTGGACAATAAATTAGGAACAGGATTATTGGACAATAAGTTAGGAACTGTTGATGGTTTTAAGCGCTTTGTTACTACATCATAATCGGTTTTTTGAAAATGCAAATTGCAAATCCTGGCGCTTTCATAGAACTTCATTTTTTTAAATATGGATAAGGAGGCACCATCTACCGGCACTTTTAAGAAAGTTACACGACACGAATGTATAGAATTGCACCTATATCCATTCGTTTATAAGGTACGTGAGAAAATAAAATTTATGATCAGTTAGCATACTAATTGCTTTTATAAAAAACTATGGATGTCACGCGGTTTCACCCGCGTAGTTCCCGTTCCCATGGGAATACGGGAATAAAATATAGCCTATGTTCACCGCAAAGAGTGTAGCTTCCCAACAGTGAAAGAACTTTTTAAATCGGTACAGTAGTTTCGGAGCCTATTCGTTACAAACAAACAAACAAACAAAAAAACAAAAAACAAATCTTTCCTCTTTATAATATTAGTATAGATATCTTAACTTAATTTTTAATGGTACAATGGATAACTATATTTCTCGCTGAATACTATTTTTAGGAAACCTAAAACAATTATTCATCATTAACATACGATAACAATACTTAACTTATTTTATTTACTCTAATAATGACATTCGTGTTTCTTCTAATAATACACAGGAAGTCCCAGATAAATCCTCAATATAGTCACACTACTTCACAACGTTTCCTATTGTGTGAAAACAATGAAGTCAACCGCCATTCTATTGTTCGTAGACACTTTGACAGTTGACATGTAGTACCAATGTTGCCACATTACAGAATCCTTAGAAAATGGGAATGTAATTCACTGATTCGCAAACCCAATTATGCGTATTATGGTATAAAATATTTCAATTTACGCATTAAATAATCGTAGTCGAACTATAGAGCTATTTATAAATTATTTTACTTGCATTTTTGGTTAGTATGGTCTATTTCTATTATTTTCTAGGAGATACTAATAAGAAGATAGCAGCACTGCACAATTCCCTAGAAAGAGAAGGTTAGCCCACAGAGAGTGAGATAGAGATACGTAGGTATTTGACTCAAGCGGTTGTTCGAAGTGTGGCCTCCATGTTTACCTATAGCTTCATGCTTCTGACTTCCCAATCCTCCTCCTCATTAGTTCGTCAGCAGTTGCACCATTTGCACGTGACATCGCTTGGACCCCGAAGACAATGGATGTACTCAGAATCTGATCATAACTACAACTACATAAAGAATGTTAAAACAAATACCATTTCCAAATCTTCACTGGATTGACTCCGAGATGAGGGTTTTGGTTGCAATCGGGAATAACATTTGAATGATGGTTTCTTGACTTCAAAGTGATGAATAGAGGCCTTCCCTATAATGTAGAGAATTTTTTTCTCCATGCCAGTAAGATGTGCTCCAGTTGGTTGTCCCGTGACCACTACTGAATTGTGTACTTTACGTGCTTTTGTCTTGACTTTTGCCACCCACACAGCCCAAATCTAAACAAAAATGCTATTTACCTATGTATGTATGTGAATGAAGTAAAAAAAATTGAAGTATGCAAACTTTTTAATACAAATTTTATTTAAATTGAAAAAAAAAGCAAGTTGGTCAAGCACTTTGGATGATAGTTGAACCCATGGGAAAGCCAGAATACAGTGAATAATTTCAACTGAATCTGATATAGTTCCGTAGCTTAGCAGGTCAGAGTGTTAATAATAATATACACTCGAGAGCAATGAATCCGGGTCACTTAAAGAATCCTAAAAATCTCGGAAACTAAAAATGCTAGGTTAATGCAATAAATTGTATTTAATAGACAATGTAATACTCCTTAAATGAAGGTATTAAAACTTCTTAGTTATTGTAAAGTTATATCATAAAAAAATCAAATTTGAAAAAGGGCCACTTTCGAAGATGGAACTACGAAATTACAGCATTTGGTGTTGCTTTTGTTTGTAATCTGTCATTTATGTGGGTACATAAACCATGTTGATAGTGCTCTATATTCATTAATCAAGCTGAAATTATGTCGCTTACGCCTGAAGAATGCACCAGAATACTTACAATGCTGGAAACCGGCCGGAGTCAGCGCGATACAGCCAGGACTGTCGGTGTGTCGCTGTCAACAGTACAAAGAGTTCTCCGACGTTACGAAGAAACTGGTCTAACCTACGCAGACCAGGAACGGGCAGAACCAGGTGTACCACAGCACGAGAAGACCGATACTTGGTGAACACCATGCTTCGAAATCGCTTTCTCACAGGAACTGAACTCACCAATCAGTTTCGACGCCTCGGAGGAAGTAACCCAAGTGCATGGACAGTAAGACGTCGGCTTGCTGAATCTAACTTAAAACCCCTTAGACCTGCAAACGGCCCTAAACTGGAGCGTGGGCATCGTATTTCGAGACTAAGGTATGCCCAGAGCCACGTAAATTGGAGTATTGAAGATTGGTCAAAAGTTATGTTCTCCGACGAATCAAAATTTATGCTCTACAAGCACGATGGAAGACACAGAGTGTATCGAAGACCAGGGGAAAGATTCAAGCAAGCATGCATCGAAGAAAAAGTAGCCTACTGTGGTGGGTCTGTACTTGTGTGGGCCGGAATTTCTTCTGAAAGTCGCACAGAGCTGGTGATCATAGAAAACGGCTCTTTAACTAGCGTAAGATATGTGGAAGAAATCCTCAATGATCACGTTGGTCCATTTATGGTCAATTTAGGTGAGGATGCTATATTTATGCATGACAATGCCCGACCTCATACAGGTAGGATTGTGAATGACTACCTTCAAGAGATGAACATTACTCGTATGGAGTGGCCAGCGCGCAGCCCGGATATCAACCCGATCGAGCATGCTTGGGACGAGCTAGGCAGATGCGTAAAACAACGAAACCCTCCCCCAATCACGCTTCGTGAGCTCAAAATTGCTCTCACAGAGGAATGGGAGAATATTCCCCAAAATCGTATAAGGAACTTGGTGTACAGCATGCCAAACCGCGTAAACGCAGTAATGGAAGCACGAGGAGGCAATACGAAGTATTAAAATTCAAGAAAATCGTAATAAAGTTCAAAAATTTCATGTTTCCTATTTTTGTTTTAAGGAGAGATCAGCAGTTTTTTCTTTATGTAATTTTGTGTTAATAAAATGTATGGTGACTCATTTTTTTTTTACTTTCATTTAAGGAGTATTACATTGTCTATTAAATACAATTTATTGCATTAACCTATCATTTTTAGTTTCCGAGATTTTTAACATTCTTTAAGTGACCCGGATTCATTGCTCTCGAGTGTATAATAATAAATATTCAGGGATATTTCACACAACGCTATCTGATCCCAAAGTAAGCTAGGAATAACCTGCTTGTGTTATGGGTATCAGACCACGGATATTAATACTTATATACTTTTAAAAACATACATATAAACACCCAGACTCTTGAAACAAATATTTATGGGTCACACAAATATTTGTCTTCGGTGGGAATCGAACCCACGACCTCCAGCGCCGCAGGCGGTATCACTACTGATTGCGCCACATAGGCAGTCAAGTGTTACTTTTCATATGCAAAAACCACAGACTTCATATGCAAGAACCAAGCTGTCTTTTCCCATAAAATTTAAATGATAAAGAATAAAATAAAGAATACCTGTTATCTTACCAATGGACCACATTCAATTTTATCTCTTTGTTATACCTACTGTTAATGAGACTACTCTGTTATTTATATGTATACAGTTCAACTAAAAATACAATGAAAGTTTTGAGACTAGGGTTCCAAAAAGCCATACTTTTGAGTCTCGGAAGTCGTTGAGCTCTCATGTAATGAAAGTCATCACACTTACATGCTGCCACTGTCTAACATCTCTTTTGCATCCTAGAGTGTTGAGATCATTAGCCAACTCTGCCCAGAAACTATTGACAGACTGATTTGCTTGATTACCTGGTAAGTAGAACAGAATTGGAGATTATGTATACCAAAATGTTGTTGAACTTCTTATCCTACTATCCTACTTCCTACTTCCTACTTCCTACTAATATTATAAATGTGAAAGTTTGTGAAGATGTTTGGATGTTTAGATGTTTGGATGTTTGTTTCTCAATCACGCTCTAACGGTTTAACGGATCCGACTGAAATTTGGAAGTGGGGTAGATTATAGTCTGGAATAACACATAGGCTACATTTCATCCCAGAAATATGTTACCATGGGAAGCGGGAACGGGTACCAAATTTCACGCGGGTGAAGCCGCGAGCATCAGCTAGTTATACATATAAACCTTTCTCTTCAATCACTCTATCTATTAAAAAAAACCTCATCAAAATCCGTTGCGTAGTGTTAAAGATTTAAGCATACATAGGGACAGAGAAAGCGACTTTTTTTTATACTATGTAGTGATGAAAATACACAGCTCAATAGTCTGTGAGTATTTTAAGCGTCTACTTGTTGCCGTTATTAATATCTATTCTAATATTATTTAGAGGGAAGATTTGTTTTTTTTGTCTTTTTGTTTGTTTGTTTGTAATGAATAGGCTCCGGAACTACTGGACCGATTTGAAAAATTCTTTCACTGTTGAGAAGCTACACTCTTTGCGGTTAAAATAAGCTATATTTTAATTTCGTATTCCCACGGGAACTGGAACTACGCGGGTGAAACCGCGTGACGTCCGCTAGTATCATATATTTTTTGATTTTATAATACAATATGAAGAAGAAAGAAACTTAAATACTGAACTGTATTGAACAGAAAAATCAAAGAGAATGTAGCACTTAGAATAATTCCAACCTCTTGCCATTTCTAGGTTGTTCAGAAGGCGTTCCACCAACAACTTTTGCTGTGATCTGTTGGCTCTTTTTCGTTCCTCCATATTAAACTCAATTTATAATGCACTATACTCATAAGAGGTAGGTTCTATAATTCAACGTAACACCGGTACGTATTGTTTGTAAATAAACAAACATTGTTTTGGATTTTGACATCATTGACATTTCATTTTGACAGTCTTTTTTTTTTGTTCATTCCACACGGAACCGACTGAAGTAGCTGAGACTATGCTGCTTTTAAAATTTTCAGTCATGCCCAACCATAGAGCAACACGGAGGTCGCGTTGCTCTGTGTACCCAACAAACGAGCTTTCTATATCTAAAGGTTGCGTGATGTTTAATGCAAGTTTTACACTCGTAGGAGCTTCCATCGCCAAGATACAAGTGGGCTTAACGTTCAGAATTATGAACCTTGCGACCATCTTATATTTCGAGAATGGGTGTTCATAAGAGATTCAAACTTAAATGTAGCAATAATGAATGACGGACATCGTAACGAAATGTGATAACCTAAAAAGAAATAAAAATGCAGTGATTTATGAGTAATTCAAAGAAAACTGCTGGCCGCAAGGTGTAAAATCGCCCCATTTCAACATCCAATTTTGAAATAAGGTTGAGATATGCGTCACATTTTCGTCACTGGAAGATGCGATATTTAAATTGGGCGCAAGGTTCTGAGGTGTAGCGGCCCAACGGATGGACGAATTTTAATGAGATTTTTTGTTCGAAAGCCGATGTGACGAGGATGGTTCTTAGCTATAAATTTTTCATGATCATTAGCTCACTTTCTTAGTGATAGGGATTTCACTAAAATTCACAGGTCCGATATATCGGAAATTGGTTATACCTACTGTTATTTTGACGTTATGTCCATGACAGGGTAACATGCAATGCAACTGGCTGATGCATCAAGTAGTCTACGGTATACCCCAACTCCTCAGAAAATTACAGGATATATACCAAGTTTGGACTCATTAGAGCAGTCTCAGCATCGGGATTTTTAAATTTTAATACTTGTTATACCACTGTGGTGGCAGACATGCATAATTAGGTACGGCCCACCTGATCGAAAGTGTTCACAGTAGCAGTGGACTATGGTTTGCAATAACGGAGCCGCCACACTCGCTTATTTAAAAGTCCAGGATAATGAAACACAAACATCGGTATGAAATCCTTTATTTAGATTTTTTGGTATTTTTTGAGACACATTCCTCTTTGTACCCATCATGACGACTGAATTATAAAATTGGGATATTTTATTTCCTATTTATTACGAACATAACTCTTGAATTCATAGTCTAGAATTAATATTGCCAAATTATAATGAACTCTAATCCAAACTTCTCATAAGTAATCGACTCAAACCAAATTAGAAATAACCTTTTTTACATGTTGCACAAGAGGCATTTATTGCTGTGGTTACAGGGACATAATTAGTTGTAGCGTGAAGATAGCTTAATATAAAAATAGTTGATTTGCTTTGCGACCTTTGATAGGTTTTCACACTTGAAATGATTGAACTTCGAAAATTCTTATTTTTACAGCCAAGAAACCAGAACGCATAGAAATATAACAGGCAAACACACATTGGCACTCACAAAATCGCTGTCAAAAAAGTTGGCGCCGCTATTAATAGTCGCTCATGTCGCATCAAGACTAACATTGGCCAATCCACGACGCGGCGACGCGACGGCCTGCTACATGTACGAATAATCCTATGTTTTTTTTTAACCTATAAAACCGGTAAGAGTGGTAGCCGAAGACCACAAAAGAGGGGTAATTTCTACTCTATTTGTCCTAAATTACGCTTCAATTTGTGTTGCACTTTCTGTAACTACAGCAATAAATGCCGCATGAATACAGCATATTACGTCACATAATGCACAAGCAGTTTGTGCTGTACTCTAAACAGTCCTACTAATTACGTCACAGCTTTTTGTAATGCCCATAAATACCTATTCTGCTGTCATAGGTAAAATAAAAAACGTTTCTGGCCTTTCAACTGACCTGTTTATATTTTAAATTGTCTGATTATGTCGAAAAATAAGTTATCAGTAAAAAAAAACCTGCTACGAAAATGTGGTCCAGCAACCTCATACCCAGGTTATTTGTATCCTGGATTTAAGTTTAGCTGAAGAAAAAATGCAGATCTTTATCATATTAATTAGCGATTATGAAACACACGCTGAAAGTAATATTCAAATAATGTTTATTATCTTATACATAAAGAATAATTTAGATAGTAATGTTTAAAAATGCCATAAAATGTAAATATAAAGAGAATGGTGAAATATTTTTATTTTAACTACGACAGCTCAATAAATATTATTTATTTTATTAAGTTTTAATTGTCTTATGCATAACAGGAATATTTTGTCAATACCTAATGAGTTTGACCTCGAATTGAGACTCGTGTAAGTAATATAATATAATTACATATGTACTCATTTTAATTAGGTACAAATAAAGTCGACCATAGGGTTTGGTCATTATCCCCATTGGATTAAAATTGTTTTGTATGCGTGTAAGTATAAAATATTAAAACCGGATTACAACAGTCGGCGCATGCTAAAAACGTAAACTGTTGTAAGTGCAAATTTTAATAAATCATTTTGAAACTTTTGTAATGCAATCCAAATCACACACGAATAATGTATTTATAAATCAACTAGAATTTGCGTTCCCGTTATTGTATGTCAAATCAACATGCTTATGCGTGCGTGATAGTTATATTTATTTTAAATACATAATACATGCCAATTTCAATGTTTATATTACGTATTATATACACGGTACCAATATTGACGTTAAAAGTGATTACTACCTGTGTCATTACTTGCAAGGTGATTTACCAACGGTACATTATTGCATTTATACCTAGGTGGTCGCGCAACTGTAACTTCCAACGCCTTGGAGGATCCTTGCGACGAAGATATATTATTATTGGGCCATGTCTGAAGAAGATTCTTAGCCACTTCCGGTTGACTTAGGTAAAAATATCTAATGAGGTCAAACTCAGTACATAAAAGACAATGAACCGTTTTACGGAACATAGAGAAAAAGGAAATTGTTAAATACAGGAGCGATTTACTTTGAAACTTTTTAGAATTAACCAACTGTTTAGCCAACTTCCTTATGTCCAATATTATATAGATATTAGTAAAATGATTAAATCTACAAGGTTCTATAGTTTTATAAGAGCTAATCATAATTATATTACTTTATAATATTGAACATGTACTCAACCAACACGCATGTAGTTTAATATAATTATTTATTTATAAAGTAATACGACCTTTATTACCTGTAAGCCAAAGACCTGGTATCAAACATAGAAAAAGTAACATATTTTAAGGTCCATCTATACTTAATACCAGTTCTTTAGCTGAGACATAACCTTGACGCATTTACACCTTTTAAACAGTTAAAGTATGCCTCTTTATAATTGTTACTACTTAAAATACAAAACTATTAAATTATATAAAGTTGATTAGACCATAATATTACAACAGATCTTACTTACATACGTCACGCAGGCAGAATAGAATATCTAATATTCCTTTGCTTTTGAATGTTGAAAAATAAATATAGCACTATGTTTATTTTCAATTATATAATATGTACAATTGTTTATAAATAAAATATCACATAACAATTAATAAATAATAATGATTTACTGTAATAATGACATAATGAATATGGATTACGAAAAATTATGATTGAAATTTGTTAAGAAATGTAATCCTGTATGTTCACATTCAGATTCGATATTATTCGTTACCTACGTACCTAATTTAATTTTTGTTTTGTATTCAGCTTGCTAAAATGACGACACCCGCTTCACGGAAAGCTGGTGACTATTGGTGACATCTAGCGAATTGAAGGCCATTGTCACAGTGATTACGGATAGCGACCCTCATGATGGCGGTTCAATGATGAACATCTTAAGGAACCCAGGTTTCTATGTTCTTCACAGATACAAATGAAAAAAGATGTAAATATCTTTTTCATCAAAACAGTCGCATTTACTAGAAAATGGTAATTTTAGCCTTTGGACGTTTGCAACATCAGGGTGGCAATTATTAGGTATAACTATACATAAATAACCTGTAATCGTTACCGAAATTATAAATGAATTAATAGACTTATCAATCCAAATTTTCTTATTAAGATTTACCACTTAGTCGGAACTTCCAGTGGTCTATGTCCTCTTTATATAATCTAATATAAGAGGGCGTTTTAATCACTAATCGTTAAGGCGTTATGTATCTCTAAATGCATAATATAACGCTACTACTCAAGCTATAGTTATATTATACATGTTATATGTCAGCCTCCTGACGTCAACTGTGTTTTAAGTATAGAGTTAACGGGATATTTACCACGTTTTGTTTTCTCAGACACTATACAATAGTGTTGAAATCATAGATTTAGAATGTACAAGATGAACAGTGTCAAACTAAAGACGAGACCAAAAATGAAAGATCTATGTGTGGGTTAAATAGTGTTGTTGAATGGTCACACCTATGTTATCGATAAAAGTATCTGTATAAATGGATGGAATGGAAATGAAACTTCTAAGCACACAAAGTGCTTAGAAGTTTCATCTCCAACTTCTTGTTTTGGGGAATAAATTGTTAATTTGAATGTAATCGACTATGAAAAAGTAAAAATGGGATTATATGGGGTAACTCGTAATATTAGAAATTCTGTAGTGATTTTACGAATTTTGATTCAGTGTGTGAATGTGAAAATACACTTTTAACATGTAATTTATGGCATCGTACATTGCATTGTTGCCGTACATATATATTTTGCCAATTAAATTTGAAATTTTACTAAAAATCCAACTCTTATCGTAATACGAAACCTAGAAACTCATTTATTATTGAACCCTAGTAACAATAAAAGATATTACTCGTAGATTTTTTAAATATATTAACCTCGCCAAATTGACGTCGCCACTGATGGAAACTAATGGAAAGCCGTGGCGCATCTAGCGAATGGGGGCCATGCTTACAGCACACAAGACTTCTGACAGTAGTCCTCAAGTTGGCGACCCTATGATGTGCCTCTTCACGCTCCGCTTGTAGAACCCGGGATTGTAAAATGAGGGAAACACATGTGCGGGCAGGTCGTTCCAGGATTTTGTAGTTCGACAGAGGAACGATCTTTTGAAACGCTCAGTTCTGGCGAAGATTCTCTCCGCTATATATGAGTGGCACCGGGTTTACCACTGTTGACCGAAATTCATTTGATCATTTGACGTGTGACCGAAAAAACATTAGGCCATTCTACTACTGATCGAATGAACAATTGACCAAAAGCGTTTTTATCGAACAAACATTTGGTACTTTTACTACTGATCGAATGAACGTTTGACCGAAAAACAGTTGACTAAAGAATATTTTAACAAACAAAAGCGAAATAAGTAGAATTCGGTACTGGCACTCGCCGGCCGCTGCCGCGGCACGCTCGCTTCGCTCGCTCGGCTCGTGCGTTGTGGTCGCAGTTCTAACCTAACCTAACCTAGCCATTTTGATTCAGCCCCTGTTAAAATATTCTTTAGCCAACTGTTTTTCGGCCAAACGTTCATTCGATCAGTAGTAAAAATACCAAATGTTTGTTCTATAAAAACTCTTTTGGTCAATTGTTCATTCGATCAGTAGTAGAATGGCCTAATGTTTTTTCGGTCACACGTCAAATGATCAAATGAATTTCGGTCAACAGTGGTAAACCGAGTGGCACCTCTGCCCGACGTGTTGTTCGGAATCGGAAAGGAGATGGTGGGATCAGGTTGAAGAGCTCTTCAGAACATTCGCCGTGATACATTCAGTAGAAGGCAGTCAGGGACGCTATGGTTCTTTGCTGCGCTAACGGCTCGAGGCTTACCGTCATCTTAGGACAACCTATAATTGAAATCGGATAACACGTCTCTGCATAGCGCCAAGCGCGTCCAGTAAGTACCTCGCACAGTCATCCCAAAGGTGAGAACAGTATTCGACGCAGAGGCTAATCTGCGCCTTGTATTATAAAAATTCAACTCAAAAAGGATCACAAATTTTGGAAATATTATATTAAAATAGGCACAAAACCCTAAAAAAAGGTTAAATAACAAAGTTCGAGTAAAAATCAATCATATTTATAATAAATTAAATCCAGATAAGTTTGTTTGTAGCAATGTTACTATAATGAACTATCGACATCCTTATCGATACCTACCCATGACTATTTTACTGTAAACAGCCCTTTCTATTTCTGCCTTATATATCCTCCAAAATTGCATTTACACATTAAATATTGTGTTATTTATGAAGGAAAATGCATAATCTACGTTATGAGTTGAACTTTCAGTGAAATTTTAAATTCAATTTGGCAAAATATGTACGTCAAAAATGGAATGAACGAAGTCACAAATGACCTGTTAAACGAGTCTTTCTTCGTGTAATTGCGTTTTGTAATATCCTATTCACACACTAAACACGACAATATTGTTGAAAATATAAAATTTTCTATTTTAATCGTAAGATCACTACCTACGAATAATGTATTCTATAGAAGTGTAATTCGGCTCAAAAAATGGCTCCACCAAATGGGGACCGCGGAAGGTGGGGCTTAAAAAGGGGACCGCGCGACACAGTTAGTCCGCGCTGTCACGCGTAACGTACGGTTGTGTCGCTGGAACCAATCAGTCAGTGATATTAATTGTGTTTTCACGTTAAATATATCCCAAAAATGCCTTCGTGTGTTGTGAAGTGGTGCAGAAGCCATACGGATATGAAAAACTCTGGAATCACCTTCCATAAGTTAGTAAATATTCATTTTAAAAACACGTGCTTGGGGAAGTTGAAAAGTGTTATGCAACATGAACGCAATTCTCAAATTAAATTATTTTTATGCAGTGTTCATAGTATGTTAAGCGCTGAGGTAATGTTGTTAGTAAGATATTATAATACTAGGATGATATTATGCATAGAAATTAAATTATAATTTTTGTTTGTTTCGGAGTTTGCATGGCGTTGTCAAATATGCTGTATGTGGAACGTCAACTTCCAGAGACAGTTGAGAAAATTGTGGGCTATATTGCAGGGTTCGTAGCAAAAAAGTTACAAACCAAAATAGAATGTTTGTCCTGCATCAATTTATTACTGGCAACGGAAAAACTTTATTTTCACAAACTAATTTGTTTGAAAGATTTTGGAGGATTAGTTTATCTCTCATTCATTGTTTTCAAAATATGTCTTTGGTCTGAAACATTACTCAGGCAGCTTGTCAACATAGAAGGAAAAGGGTTGTCTAGGGCATACAATTTGAAAATAATGGTAAGTGTTTTGCCAAAATAATAGAAAGAAATGACGTCACCAAACCCCTGAAAGACAGTCATCCTATAGAAAGCAATCACGATGTTATGTTGTTGAAGGCTATAGCCTATAATCGAACAATTTCTAATAATTCGTTTGCATTATATTGCTAAAAACGAGTCCTTATTAAATTCCAACCGCCATAAATTAAATAAACTAATTATTTTTAGAGGTTCATAATTGTGAAAAAAAAAACAACGTATTTTAATTTGTATATACGCATACAAAGTAATTCAATCAATAGAAAAATAATAACAATCCAGTTATTATTTTTCTGTCGATTAAACTTTGATTGAACTTATTCTTATTACTGCATAAAACCATCCACGCTTATCACGTTCGCCGCTTCGGGTGGGGCGCCGAGCCGGCATGACCTTGGCGCGACCAATCGCATGCAAGTATTCAACGATGGATGTGTGAGTGTTATGTTTTATTGCTGTTTTTTGGTATGCGTAAGTTACTCCAAGATTTCAGCGGTAACTTTATAGGTGTTACATTTCTATAGAATACATTATTCGTAGATCACTACAGATTATTAGATATTATGAATTACATAGAGCCGCCATAGGATCCCAGCGGGCTCAGCGATTCAAAATACTGACATATGAGTACACAATTTGCTTTCTCTTTTCCTCTCGAGCTAAGTGCTATGGATAATGAGGTCTCGCTTGCACGCTTTGTATATCTATTGAGAGTAGCGAAAAATTCTAAATCTATGGTTGAAATACCGGAAACATTCAAAAATGGCTTGGTTACATTATTGGGTATTCTTGTCGCGTTGGGGCGCCAAAAAGATCGTGTGGGGCATACTCGACGTTCTTGTCTACATTAGGTAGTGGGAGAAGACTAGTGTCGCGTTGGAGTGCATCGTGGGGTCGATTTTCGTGTCTACATTTTGCCACCTAAGCGTATATTGTCATGCCAAATCTGAACTTACATCGTCTAGGCCCGGATACTACATATTGCAACCATGTACCCGGCCACACTATCGAGTTAACACGAATATTCGCCGTAGCCCGCTAATGTAGCCATGCCATTACACATGGTAAATATCTCGTTAACTCAAAATATTTTCTACTGATAGTGACCATGAAAGTTTAAATACTTTTTAGTGTGTATTATTTGAGAAATTATTTTCATTTATGGGATATTGTTTAGCACATCAGTGATGATGGCGGTAGCAATAGTGACGAATATCGGAAACGAAAAATAGTGATAATTTATACGAAATTTGGAGAGTCAATTTTGTTACACCCAATATATATGAATGACCATATCTGTTTAAAATCATTGTTTTATTTACTGCATCATATCATTTTATCATGCTAAGCTACAACAACAAATCATTGAGTGTGTCTGATAAGGATTCAATCAAGATTACTTCTATAAACGGTATCACGAAATATTCCATCAATGTCAAGTAATTTTACATCAGTATGACATAATTATTTGACAGTTATCTACCTATCTAGTTGTACTCGTATTCGAAAATTTTATCATATTATCACGGAGATTGGGCACGCTATCTAATCTCACCTTTTTCAAATCAGATTTTCCGTATTACATGATTATTATTGGTTTATCGCGAATTAAGCTACTTGTATATTTACTGTTTCGAGATGATCACCTGATAAGGGAATGTTAACCGATTAGATATAACTAGATGGCGCCGTCGATTCCACCCGCGTGGAATTTTGTTTCCGGTCCCGTCTCCAATGAAAACGTATTCCAGGGTAAAAATTAGCTACTTATGTGATTTTTCAGACTAGAAATCTATCTCTGTACCAAATTTTAGCCTGATCCGTTCAGGTATTAGAACGAAGTAGTAACAAAGATTCAGACACACTCGGATTCGGATATCATACATCCACTGAAGGACTGTGTCACTGTAACCTGTGAAGGTTTGTATGAGCAGCGATATTCCACTCGCGCTGTCGATCCTGCAAGAACCTTTTGAGACCCCTTTTGAAGAACCCCATATTGTAGGCGTTTAAGAAAGCGAGGCTGGGAGCTCATGCCATAATCTAAGCGTTCGCAGAAGAAAGCCCCTATCGGACTTTACTCCGAACTCCGAACGTAAGGCCTCGCAGTATTATCACTGGCAAGCTGATATTATATGTAAATGGAAACCGACAAAATATTATGCATTCATAATTAAAATTCAAGGTACACAGTGAGTCATGAAGGCTGACACAGTTATACAAACATTAAGTGACGTAAAGTAACGTCATCGAACGACGTAATAATCTAATCGTTATAAAAATAATTGTGTTGACGTATAGGCGGATATTTTGACAGATGTTACTATACGGTTGGCACCACTGTGGTTGAATGTCAAATTGAATAGGCATGAAGTTACAAGTTCATTGGTCGTGAAATAAAAAAAGTTGGTATGTCATACGCTGTCTTTTGTAGTTGTTTTTAGTTTAGTTGTCCTTCCTTTCTTGGCCCGATACGCACTTGGCCTGTTTTTTCATTATTTATGTAATAAGCTCATTTAATATATGTTGATTAAAACTGTTTCTTTTTAGTGGAATATTATTTTCATATGGAAACAGATTCAATCATTGCTCTAAGTTCAAGGTTGAGGAATATTTTATTTTTATCGATTACCCTTTATCTATTTGAAATATCGATTCGCCAAAATCCCTGATGAAGATCAGAGAGAGAGAGAATAGCTAGATTCAATTCGTTACTTGGTATCCCTCTATATTAAACCTTCATCGTTATAAATTTAGTATTTATGAAATTGTCGATAATACTAAGGAAGCATTAGCTGCGATGCTGAAAATATTTCTAACAATCTTCTTTCTTATACTTACATTCTTAATTTTTTTTAAAATTTAGTTCTAAGAAGTTATACCCGTTAGTTTAAGTACCTAAAAATAATTTTAGCCAAAATAAAACGAAGATAGTAAATTGAAATAATAGATTGAACACATTGCTTTGAAATATTATATTTACCTATAACAAAACTGTACGAGACTAGGTTAATAGTATGGGTACTTAGGAGCCGAATTCATAGTCTTATCTATTATAAATTCATAATAGGTGTGTACTTTTTATTCTTATAATTTCTAATGTTCTGTCAAAATATCCAAACACACATAACTACACCGTAGCGTAAGGTGTTGTTCTAATTAATCTCGACTACGCGATTATCGCGCCAACAAACGATGCGAACATCGTGCGGTTACAAACATTGGGTGTCCTATTTAAACGCTATCGCAACATATTCGCACGAACTCTTTAATAGCATTAGAATTATGAAATGTTACTCATACGTACACATTTCATAATTCTAATGCTATTAAAGGACTTGAGTGATACCACAAGATGTTAAGATCGCTTACTTGCGCGATGACTGTGTTCTATTTTTGATCCTGTGTTCGTACGAAGTGAGTTCGCGCGAACAGTATTTCAGACAGATGAACTGCGCTAACGTTTCGCGCGAATGTTACTTAGATCACCTCTTGACGACCCATAGAGAGATCAAATTCGTAAGAGCTTGTGATGATTGCGAATTCGCGACTAATTAGGAAAACAGCGCCTTAAACTACCTTAAATTTAATACTTTTTTTATTGTATTATTTGTCAATTTTTTAATTTTTTTTTGTTATATGGCACCACAGCCACATTAAACGACACTCACACAAGTGACATAATATTGTGCATAAATTAACATACTAATATTGTTTTTATAATTGTTTCTGAGTGACTTGTATATCAAAGTGTGAGCGAGATGCCTATCTCGTCAAAACGAGAAAAGGAGAAAGTCTAATATTTATTCAGCCAAATAATACATTTTATTTTTTCATATACAATCTCAGAAACAAATTTAAAAATATAAGCAACAATGAAACGTTATCCAAGCTAAAGTGTCATAATGCCTGAACAACAGTTTATTAACAACATCACAACCTCTCCTCATGTTTGTAGCCTACTTAAGCTCATTATTACCGACATAACTTAGGGCACGAACTAATTACAAACAAGAATGTACTGGCATTGGCACTATACATCGTAAGCGTTTCAACTGAAACAAACTG
The DNA here is from genome assembly GCA_933228765.1 of Miltochrista miniata. Lineage (NCBI taxonomy): Eukaryota > Metazoa > Arthropoda > Insecta > Lepidoptera > Erebidae > Miltochrista > Miltochrista miniata. The sequence goes on from OW121769.1 coordinate 16,158,900, forward strand.
CTATATTTTGTCTTATGTCACTATGAATTTGGTAAAATGTCAAAAAAGATTGCAGTTTCACGCCTCGTAAGGATAAAAAATCGAATTATATATCTCACTTACGCCGGATTCGAGAATAACTTGTACTTGTTCCAAAAGTAAAGTGATTTTCCATTTTACCGACAAGTAATAAGCACAACATAACTATGGTGAACCACTGAAGTATATACTTCATGGTGGTTTTACGTCTACTTCAATAAGGTTACCATAGTTACGTTGTGCTTTTTAGTAGTTGGTAAAACGAAAAATCATTTTGCTTTTAGAATAAGTACAAGTTATTCTCTATCCTTACTCCGATTTTGGTCGAATCCGGCCTTAATTGACAAGATAATTTTCCGCACTATTTTTAATTAGTTCTATTCAAAATTCTCGCTCTTTTGAACACTCGCTTATTCAAAGACAATTTTTCGGAGAGAGAGGAAAAAAAATCGTCTTCATTTTAAATTTTATGGCTTTACGTACCAGATTAAAAACAATCGAGATTTTCGAAATCGAATAAAAAGCAGCAGTTTGCTTACAGCCTTCACTAATAACATCAATAAGATATCAACATGTTCATACAGTCTATATACAACAGCGTGAGTCATCTGAGAGCTACGTTGATCGTGTAACATATATTACGAGTCCTAACATTAAAAACCTAATGATACATACACATTATCAAAAAAAAAAGAACCTTCGCTTATATACTTTTTGGTTCTAATGAGTACCGTTTCCTTGGAAAAAAAATTATATAAAAAAAAATTGTACTTCCCAAATATGAGAGCCTTCAGAAGAAACATGCATAATAAATAGACCATACAATTTTTTAGGAAGCCATTTATTCAAATACAGTAGGCTGTTTTGTGACTAAAAAAATTCAATCAATCGTGTTACATTCTCACACATAAATCATTTAAGTAGAAAATATTTCATTTTGACCAAACATTATCTCAAAAGCCTTCTCTTTCGTTTTTATAATAATTACTACTTATACACATTATATTAGGTAATAAACGAACGCACACAAATGAGCGAAATTCAAAAATAATTTATAACAAGAAATATCAATACGTTTTTACTACACAAACAAAATAAGACATTTTCAAATTATTATATTTTAAAAATTAAATTAAGATATGTACGAAAAAAATGGTCTATTAAAAATAAATTATTATACATAGATATCGAGGGACGACACATTTATTGTACAAACTAACAACGTCTGTGGTGCTGATAATATATTATTTGCACATTATTACATATAAGTCCCAAACATCAATCAGAAAACTATTCATTTTTAGAAAAAATACATCAATTTCATATCATTATTATTTCATTCTCGTCAAGTTTTCAAAAAATATTTACAGCACAGTCTATTTCTAAATTTTTCAAGATTTTTTTTTGTTTATTTAAAAGTAAATTTCAGCTTGCAAAAATATAGTGTCACAAATAATTTTGCACGCTGAAATTAAAAAATTAAAACATACAAGAACACATTTGACTAATTTATATTAAAATGTTCATTACCACTTATGTCAGCTTAAAATTAAGAATATTTACTATAGTCTGTCTAAGGAATTAAATAAGACTTAAAACACATGTACTGAGATCTGTCACTCACTTTTATACGAGTTTTTATTTTTTTTTTCACAGTTTTTATCACATTTTTTTAAAATACTGCTTCCTCTTAGGTGCTTCGTGGTTAAGATATGTAGTCACTTCGTGCAGAAGTTTTGTTAGATTTTGTAAAAGTTGAACATTTCCGTGTGTGTGTGTGTGTGTGTTTGTGTGGGGGGAGATACCACACGAGTGGAGGTTTTATGTGGTGACTGAGAACCGAAATCGTTCAGGACGTGTATTTTTTACCTTTGCTTGGAGATCCCTGTGTGCAAAATAAATATAATAAGTAACGCTGCTGGCTAATTGGTACAAGTTGCTCTACGTATGCTTTGAAACAATATAAGTGGCGCAGCAAGTTCATAGCTGCTTAGCCTCACGCTTATGTTTTCAATCAATCACACATATTGGTAATCCTGGATTTTACATATATAAGCTGCATTATACATATAAAAATATCAACTGCTTCAGTACACAGTACAGATGAAACCCTTTGAAAAATAGCGCTTACATAATATATATTCCCTATCTGAGCCATCATCATTGTTTGACAAAAAGTAAATTATAAAGACAAACTATAAAGTATGGATTGATCGTTGTCGGAGTACCAATATTAAAATTTATAATATTAAAATATAAAATAAAATATTAAATAAATTTATATTTAATTTTAATATAAAATAGCAATTTGAAAAAATACGATTCAGAACTACAGATATGGCACATTCGGAGCAACACTGACATAACTGCAAAAAAAAAATGACCTCCCATAACATTTGTGTACTTCGTGAGACTTTTTTTTTAAAGTGAGGGAAAATCCCTCATGGATGCTAATGCCAGACTCCTACCGACTAAAAAACCTCACGCAGCCTAAGGTGGGGAGCCCCGGGTTTTCAAATTTAAGTATGCAGTTCTTATTTTCTCTAAAATCGATGACATAGTTCCTTAGAACAGATCTTTGCATCTATATCTATACTAATATTATAAAGACGAAAGATTTGGATTTTTGTATTTTTGTATGTAACGAATAAACTTAAAAACTACTGGACCGATTTGAAAAATTCTTTCACTGTTGGGAAGCTACACTCTTTGCGGTGAACATAGACTATATTTTATTTCCGTATTCCCACGGGAACGGGAACTACGCGGGTGAAACCGCGTGACGTCCTAGTTTCTTATATTTACAGTGCTGCCCACACTGACCGCTCCGAATTTACACCTGTATATGAGAAAGATTTTAAAGTCATATTTTTCCTAATGATTATAGTTTTTTTATTATTAAAGTTATTTCGTTACAAACGATTTTGTACGTTTTTTGTACGCTGAAATGTATATCTGTGCTGCTAAAGTGTCTATCTTCTTTGAACCATTTGGCGTCAGGTAGGCCACTCTGATTAGTGTAAAATTTTGAATTTTGCGACTGTGTCACTGTTGCTCCGAATACATGCTAACCTAGACTCTATGCAGTTAGTAATAAGGTGTATATTCACCTGGCTATGTCACGCGATGGAGTTGACGGAGTAGCGAGGCCGTGTGCCCTCGGGCTGGTACAGGGTGATTGAAGCGATGTAGTTGTTGGACATCACCTGGAACATACATAACATTGAAGAGACCTACAAACACACGTGTTTCCCTCGTCTTACAATCTCAGGTTCTTCAAGCGGAGTGTGAAGAAGGCACATCATGGAGCAGCCAGCTTGAGGACCACTGTCAGAAGTCGTAAAGACAATCACTAGGTGTCGCCATGGCTTTCTTTAGGTAGGTGGTGTCAATTTGGAGAGCTTTGTATAAAAACCATTAAAATTTTCTGGCGTCAGCACTGCTCAAGCACCTTTATGCACAACGGCCGTCACCTATACGAGTAATTTACCCACTCAGATATACACACAGTCCCGCCTTTCTCCGTGGTCACCCATCCGAGGATCAGCAACAGCAAAAGTTGCTTAACTCGATGATCGTTCTGTTACATCTTTTCATGTATGTTTTATATTGGTGAGCAACAAGATTTTTCTATTCTATCATTTTCAGAACACTAACAGAATCTTCAAAGGTCGGCAGCGATTTTGACTGCCTCTGTGGCGTAGTCGGTAGTGATACCGCCTGCGGCGCTGGAGGTCCTGGGTTCGACTCCTGGGTCGGTCCAAATATTTGTGTGGATCACACAAACAAATGTTTGTTTCGGAGTTTGGGTGTTATCTATGTATAATATGTATGTATTTAGAAATATGTTCATCATCACGCCTTTATCCCCGAAGGGGTAGGCAGAGGCATATTACATACCCACATTTCACCTTTTTACAATTTGTCCCACGTAATACGTTGTGAGCCGTATTGCCGTGTTTAAATGGACAGGCGCAGGTTGTGACTGCCTGCTGTTGAAATAAAGCCTTCAACTTGGCTTAACGACTGCCATTTTACTGGCAACCGGGACCAACGGCTTAACGTGCCTTCTTCCTTTGAAATATGTAAGTATGTATATCAGTCGTCTAGATTCCATAGCAAAAGCTTATATTAGCTTAATTTGGGCTAGATTGCTTGTGTGTGAACGTCCACAAATATTTATTTTATTTTTTATTTTCTGGTGTTGCAAAACGTCAATTAGCGTAACCAAGCATCCGATGAGCCGTAAGCTTGTCTGCCTGTAAGAAAAAACACCAATTCATCAGAACGCCATACCTCAAATATCATATCCTGGTACCCATAGCAGAAGGTGGAGCCGAAGGGGTTGGTGGTGTTGGTGGAGGAGGCTCGGTTGAGCACGACGGGCCGCTCGGCGACCCGCAGTGCGCGCGACACCACCTCCCACTTGCTGTACGCTGTGATGCACACCGCGCCGCGGGACTCCACTAGCGAGTTCGCTTCACACCTAAACACGGGTAACGGGATGACCAAACAAAACAAACATTGGGTTTTGTTCTATCCTAGCAGACGTCACGCGGTTTCACCCGCGTAATTCCCGTTCCCGTGGGAATAGTGGAATAAAATGTAGCTTAATTATGTTCACCGCAAAGAGTGTAGCTTCCCAGCTGTGAAAGAATTTTTCAAATCGGTCTAGTAGTTTCGGTGCCTACAAACAATCAAATCTTTTGTCTTTATAATATTAAAATAGAAAACGGTGTGACATGGTAAGTGGTAAGGTGGTAGTATTTGATTTTTTTTCAAACTCAACATCGAGATCGAAATCACCTAGAACAATTCAAGCCGGTAACAGAGTTGAGGTGACGATTTTGAGGTGTCGGTAATGCGTCCCGGAGACGATCAATGTAAATTGACAAATCACGCGTGTACATGCACACTTGCAACCACTTTTTTCCAGTACAAGAATGCCTAACGAGCCGGAAGTCGCGATAAATTACTCAACTAAATTGCAAAAACAAGTAAGATGTATGAGAATGAAAAGTGAACAAATAAAGGCTGCGACTCACTTGTCCGGCTGCACGGTGAGCTCAAACTCGCACCGATGATACATGTTGAAGTTGTAGTGGCCCGGGTAGTTCGTGTGTAGCACGAACTTCTTCACCTGGTGCGTGCGAGCGTCGAATAAAATGTCCTGGAAAACGGATTCTTTTATTAATTATCGCTCGTTATTTTCAATCATATAAACTTGAAACTTTTAGTCAAAAACATAAATTATTTCGCATAATCCTAATACATACGAACTTACGAAACGTCAGGAATACAAAGCAGCATGAGAAGCTCTGAAGAAAAATTCGGCGGGCTATTCTATTTAGTGTGTTTATAAAGCTCGACGCTCTGCCGGCAATCGTATTTCCGTCATCTTACAACTCCGTGTTTGAGCGAAGCGTGAAAAGGCAAGCATTGGGTAGACAACTTGAGGACCACTGTCAATAATCTTGTGGAATGTGAGAATGGCCTTCAATTCGCTAGGTGACGCCATAGCTTTCAGCGTCCCTTGACGATGAAAGCTATGGCGCCATCATGCATGCGGTGCTTTTGTTCGAAGTTGCATACTCTCTTGTAGTCTGGGGCCGCGCTCTCGCCGTCGCGTCGCGTCGCTCGTCGCTGACACATAGTTTGAGACTATAGGCGTTGTCTTTGGTGAACGATAAACGCGACGCAAAAATATCAATTGGTCGTAGTGTATGGTGGTGTACGTTGACAACCCCTCTTCGCTCACCTAGGACAAGTTAACCAGACCATGAATGGAGCCAGCACTCACCAGTCCCAGCGTGAAGTAGTTGAAGAAGTAGTCGGAAGCAGGCGGCGGGCGGCGGCGCGCCGTGGGCCGGTGGATGCGCATCTTGTCGTCCGCCTTGTAGTATGTGCGGGCCGGCGCACCTGGACACACGGAACAAAACCGTCAACTAACCTCTCGTACAGACCAATCTAACTGTAATGGTTTTCAGTTTGAGGGCTTAAAAAGGCAACATAGGGCGTTTCAGTCATGAACTGAGTCAGATGAAGTAATGGTTTAGAGACCGTAAAATGGTAACATTAATAAAATGAATAATCTGTAATTCATTTCATATCCCCATCCTGTATGATATTGTTATTGCTAATCTGAAAAAATATTTCATTACATTTCCCGACGCATCGAAATGTAATGAAACATTAACATACGCAGTAAAATGAAACATTTTATGACCAGAATATGAAACATACAATGTTGCCTTTAGAAGTGGTATAAATATGCTTATAGTAAGTTCAACTCATCTGTGCGCGCGGCCCTATGTGTGGGTAAACCTCGTATAAACACAGTGACTTCGTGTGCGTGACAAGAGGTACAGTGAAGTACAAAATAAAAAACTCTTGTTTAACTAAAATAAAAACTTAATGGGTGAAATGTATGGTAAACAAATTAATATGTATCGCTGCTAGAAGAATAAAATTGAGAAATTTAAGGATTCGCTGCTCTCTACAACGCTAATTATAAATCCAGATTCCATATCAAAATGTCCATAGTATTCTTCTACTTACTTTGTATTACGCCACATCTCTTCATCAATTTGAACTAAACGTTCGTTTATTAATTTCATTATTCCCATCACATTTTGTTCGATGTTAAGAGAAGCATTTTTTTTTTTCAACTACTCCTACATTTTCGATTGCGTTGAGTTCAGGATGATACGGTGGTAACCGAAGTTTTAAGCCATATGGCTGAAGTATGTCATAAATCTTATAACAAACTAGCTGACCCTTGCAACTTCGTTTACGTCACATAAGGTGTACGAAAGGAGAGGTATTTCTTCATCAGACTCATCAAGCAGCGTGTAAAACTGCCCTGCCCTCTGACAAAGGAACCGCGCAAAATATCGGGATCAAAAGTATCCCAGCACCTTCTTAGGATCATAAGCTCAGATTATACCAAGTTTCATTTAAATCAATTCAGTAGTTTCAGCGTGATACTTAATCGGAATACAGACAGACAAACATAAAAAAAATTAATTACATTTTCGGCTTCAGTATCGAATAGAGAACGCCTTACAATTAAAATTTTCAAACTATCTTCCATGTACAGACTCTCGACCCTTAACAGTTTTTTTAGATGTATAGAGTATGGTCTTTTTACTTTTTAAATCAAGTCATACAGTGAATTTTTTGTCATATTTGCTGTATAAGCAATGTTTTCGTCTGTCGACCATCTCTGTATTTCTATTTTATTTTGCATTAGAATTTGGGCTCTATCATTTTCTGACTATTCTGTAGGCCTTTATAAGTTACACAATTTTACCATACATTATTTTGTTATGCCTCGAAGGGTTTAGGCAGCGTTTTCGTTAAAAGCTCCCAGATTCCCAATTATTAAAACGCATAGTTTTTAGATTCATTTTGTAAATAGAGCACTAAAAAGAATAACCCGCTGAGTTTCTTGCCAGTTCTTCTCAGGTGGGTCGCGTTGTGAACTGGTGGTAGAAATTTTGATTTATATTCTGGACGTTTTACAAGAGCATCTGTATATGCCTATGTGAAATAAATTTCTTTTCTTTTTTTCTTTCTTTCACACCTTATTTTTTTCCGACATCTCCAACTAATATCGTTATATTTTAGTCAATGTCAAACAAACTCAACAGACTCTTATACGCAAACCGTTCTCAAGAATCATTGGTGATCTCACCATGAAAATCAATGCAGTAGTTTTAAAGTTTATCGTGAACAGACAGACGCGGCGGGGACTTTGTTTTATAATAATATTTATATAGTGATAAAAAATATTAATTACATCGAATTGACACATCAAAAATATTTATCTGACTTCTTAAACATTTTCTCCGTGAAGAACTAGACATTTTCTTTAACGACTGTACCCATGGTATAATCACTTAGATAGAACACTGTGTAATGAATTATTATTATAATGTAACCAACTTACACAGGATGTCAACGTTGCAGTTACATTGAGACTTGTCATGATATTTAATTTCGTTTCATATTAACGTAAGAGTTGCCTTCAAAACGTGATAGATGACGCTGTATGCTTTTTGTTTATTATATTTTTTATTTCGCGGCCACTCAGAGAGTTTCCTGCAAAGACTGCTTGGCACCGCTGGTGTCGTCAATAAGTCGAGTTACGTCTCTACCTCATAATATACAAATGTACTCTGTGAAGACGGCCGCGTCACTGCCACACAAATTAAAGCTGTATAATTACTAGCGCACACACACATAGCGCCGCGCGCACTGATGAGTTGAAATATCTATAACAGTTTACAAGTAACATCGGGTGATTCGGGAGTATACTATATGGATGTAAAGGTTGAGCAAAAGCGGAACCCTATTCTTAGGTTTCCGTACCCAAAGGATAAAAACGAAACCCCACTCCGCTGTCCGTCTGTAGTTTGTTGTTACCAGCGGGCCTAAAAAGGCAACATTGCAAGTTTCATAATATGAAACATACAATTTATATTATTTGTAATACGGAACAAACAAAGCATACCAATCATTTTAAGTCTCATAATATGAAACATACAATGTTACCTTTTTAGGCCCTCAGGCTGTAATTTCATGAACCGTGATAGCTAAAAATAATTTTTGGGCCTCCCCTGTAATATAATTCTAATACATTTTTACCTGTTCTAGCGCGTGGTCCCGTGAACCGAGTGCTCTGTAAACGATCACTGCAGTAAGCACTTTTCACTGTATCTAGTCCTTGGATGGATGACCACCACGTGACCACTTTGTGACATTTATTTGCGAGCGTTTCCGCGCTTCGGAAGGTACGTTAAGTCGTTGGTCCCGGTTGTCAGTAAAATGGCAGTCGTTAAGTCAGAAGGTCTTAATGGGCGACTTGAAAATTTCAACAGCAGGCAGTTACAACCTGCGCCTGTCCATATCAACACATCAACACAGCAATACGGCTCACCGCCTATTACGTGAGACTTCTCAAATGGTGAAATGCGGGCATATAATTGCATCTGTCTACCCCTTCGGGGATTAAGTCGTAACAAAAGCCATATATATATGTACTAACTTGTTATATTGAGTAGTTCTGTTGATAAAACATTTGTTATTTCGATGTATGCATATAATAATGTTTGTAATAGTAGATAGATACTCACCCAAGGCGGCACAGACCCTCTGCGCACTGGTGCCGAAGCGCACGACGCGTGAAACCGCGCGCCCGCCGCCTCCCTCCGACACCGACCGGCCCGGACCTACACACAACCATCACCACACTCACTGACTGCCACTGTTAGGCCTCCAACTGGATGTCAAGCGACGGCAAGAGTGCGGCCCACGAGTACAAGACAGTAGGCAACATAGAACAAGCGATCACAAACGCGGAAATCTTTTGTGCTAGCGTAGTGCCTTGTACTCGAGGGCCTCACTCTCGACGTAATCGCATCCAGTTTGAGGTCTTGGATATAAGCCCCCTTACAGACATAGCTTGGTAAAAAAGAGTAGAAAATGATGGTGGCGCCACTATGCTGTTAAATTGGCAACCCTTTAGAAAGAAACACTAACCAATCAAATTGAAATACGTCATCTCTTGACTGACATAATATATGTGACGTTATTGATAGCATTTTGATATTGTGGCCAGGATGCAAAATAGAAGTTCCGTTTCTAGATTCTTTGACATCATTATATTAGGTTTCCAACGACCTTCATACGGTCTGAGACTGTTCCAATAAGCCTAAACATGGTATGATTCCCGTAATTTTCTGAGGACTTTAGTATCCCGCATACTACTTAATGCATCAGTCAGTTCCAAGTTATCATGAGTTGATATACCATCAAAGTACAATTTACCATATTTTCAATGTCAGGTAGGATCTGTGAATTTAAGTAACGTCAAGAGGCTGTATCTCATTAGCCGTGAAAGCTAGAGAGCTAAATTACGTATTTCAGTTGCCGCTAAAATAAATACTAAAATCAGAAAAAAAGGAAGATTAAGGGCGGCTCCCATACAAACAAAAGTGATTTTCAGTGGTGTTTTGGTAGGGAATCCCGTGTTCGCAGGTCCACTCACCCTCGGTGAAGCAGTGCAGCCTCAGGCCGAGCGTGGCGGTGGGCGTCCGCAGCACGTCGCAGCGCCGCAGGTGCAGCTGGTGGCGGTAGCACGACAGCGGCAGCTCCGGCAGCGGAGCGCCGCACACTGCGCCCGTAGTCGTTTGACTCGCCTGCAACGGACCGGCCACTCCGCTCACTACAGGGTACACGCTATAACTACTGCCCGCCCGAACTACAAGGTCTACAAGTTCCCAATCAGTCGGGGCCGCCCCGTGTTTGTGAGTACACGCGTGACGCAAACATGTGCTGGATCGGCCGTCTTGGCTTAGCTTAGAGCCTCGTTTTGCATGTTTCTATTTTTACCGAAATATCTGTGTATATTGCGTCTGAGATTAGCAAGTAAACTGCACTGCACCGTTAGTAACAATGATGAATCGTAAATACTAATAATTGTTGAGTGCGTATGTTAGTTTGGAACAAAGAGCAGCACAAGATAGTGACTACTCAAGTGCAATGCGTCAAGGTGCGTTTTTTTTCTCCCAATGATCAAAAAGTCCATCTTAGAAGAGTAGTTTTGATCTTATCATACTAAGCTGGCCAAACAAGTTGGCGTAGAATTAGATATTTCAAGTTTGCTTTTCACACATAATGGGTATTATAAATTAATGAATTTCCTTAGTCGTCTCCTAAAACTCTCAGGATCAATTAAGGTGATGACATTTGTGGTCTCATAGGCTAAGCGAGGCAGGTACGCCGCTTTTTAAAGCTTACACTTGTGCAGCAAACGACATCGAGCAGAAAACATTATCAGTTCTCCTTTATATCGTTTTGACCATGTAGCGCCTGATTTTATTTGTTATCTACCAAAGAAATTTCTTTTGTACGTTAGTGCTATTATTTATTTCACAGTGCTGTAAAGAGAAGGGTACTTACTTGGTGTTGTGATCCATAATAAATAGTAGTACGGGATACAACAGGTGAACCTCCATTAGGGAATTGCAATGAGCCGAGGCCGTGGGCATAGCCGGGCTGAAAATGAAATATCACTGATTTTGATTCTGTAAAGAGCAAACCCCGACGCCTCACGCCCCAAGTAGCGGGTGAGTACCCGAACCAACCTCAACAGACGCGGGTTAGTACCCGAACCCCTATGTGAGGCCGCGGTGGTAGCCAAAGTTGGTCGGAACTCCTGGGACATCCTCCGAGTGCTTACCCGGGGCTCCTGACCGTGGGCAGAGGTTTCGGGGGTTTCGTCGGTAAGAGCCCAGCACGGCACCCACCAGGGATTTCCACACGTAAGAAAAAGAGCGATAGTTGGCAAGCTATGATCTAGTCATTTTATGGTCACCGACATAAACAATATACTGACTCAATCGTTCACTGAACATTAACTGCTGAATTCATATTGAGTATAAGCAGAAGAGTTATCTCGGTCAGTATTTTACAACACCCACAACCATAATGTGAGACAAATTCTATTAAAAGTGAAGAGTGGGCATTTAATATGCCTCTGCCTACCACTTCGGGGATAAAGGCGTGACCATATGTATGTATTTTCGATTCAATTCACATCGGGGGTCAGAAATCGGTGTCTCAATTCCCGGTCATAATATTAGCCTTTTATTAACTTAGCTGGAATGGTTCTGCCGGTAACAATGGAACTTACTTCCAAGGAGTTACCCCGGCGATAGGCAATTAAGTAGGGACGATGGGGTATTAGCCGGTTCGACTCCTACATGACATGTGTGTAGATTTATACCGTTAAAATTAATAGGATTTTAACAAAAATGGCAAGGACTTAGGTTCAAAATAAAATATGTAAACTAAAATGGGTTATATTTTCTTTTGAGACTCCCACAACCAAGCAGCCATTTTATTATTTCTTTACATAATCGCGACGCGCTATGTCTCCTATATAGGTCGATGAAGGGAACACCTTTACAAATGGATTAGCCTATCGCAGGCCGTTAGTCTTGACTGCAGGCCTCTCCTAATCACTTTGGGAGAGTGATGGGTCTTTACTGTTGCACCAAACTGGTCAGGCAAGTTTGATACAGGGTTTTGAGATTTTCCTCATCGTCCATTTGACAGCAGGTGCACCACATGCAGGTGAGGTGTTCGAGATTTCGGTAAGGCCACATTGCACCCTGTTTTATAACGAACTTGGACTGAAAATCATCGCTGCCACTTATCTGTTAGAAGCAATTATTCATATTCACTTTTAAACTGCAATAACTTAGTAACGTAATATAAAAACCAGCATAGTTTTAATTGTAAAGGTGTCCCATAATGATCTGCAGTAGTCGGCAAGACGGCAATTGGTAATGGACATTGAGCTATGAAAATAGACTTCAATGGGTTTCAATTTGGGAGAGCATCATCTCTGTCGCATACTACGTATGTATGGTCGCCACACACGCTCAAGTATCCGACGGACCGACGTATTTCTATAAAAATCACTCGTCGCGATAATATCACCGTTTTCCACAAGTTTACTTGAACGTATGTGGCGGCCATAAGTCAGACTGTGTGTTTTGAGCGAGAGAGATGACGCCATACCAAACTGAAACCAGTGGATGTCTCTCTCCAAAGTCCGATGTGCATTGTTTATCGTTTTGTAAAAAAAACTTCGTGCAAAGCGTTTTTCTTTTTAAAAGGAATGGCGAAGATGGCGGCTTGATTGGAGAGCCAGATTCCGAAAAAAAGAAAACTAAAAATAATATCGCCCGCGTTATTCATAATTACTAAATAGACTGTATTAATCACATGTGTATATTGTCGACTAGTTTTTAACGTTTCAAAAGCCCTTCTTTAAGCAGCAAACCATCAGATTCACGACTAAAAGAAAGACCTAAGAAAAGATTAAAACTAATCAAATTATCTCAATATACCCACACGATTACAAGTATATTTAGAAACTACAAACAACCCGGTAAATATATGGTACTAAAAATGAAATATACCTCGGGTTTTCCGCAATCGCTTGGTAGAAGGCTCACCTCAAACTTGCTATCGACAGGGAAGTAGAAAGACAGTCCTCTAAAGTTGAGCGCGAACAGGTGGCGCTGCGAGTCGTAGAGGCCGGGGTGCGTGGCGCCGAAGCAGTGCTCCACCTGCTCGATGCTGGGCGTGATCTCCGGCGAGTTGAAGCACATGCCACTGGACGTACCAACCAATACATTATTTTATGGTTTTTTTTATACAACTACTCCGAGAGGAAGCTCGCAGCTCCACCCGTGTGGAATTTTAATTCTGGGACAAAAAGAAGCCTATGTGTTATGCCAGACTATGATCTATCGATGTACCAAATTTCAGCCAGAAGCGTTCAGTCGTTAGAGCTTAAAAGAAAAACATCCACATTCACAAACTTTTACATTTATCTTCTATACTAATATTATAAAGAAGAAGAAAGATTTGACTGTTTGTTTGTTTGCATCCAATAGGCTCCGAAACTACTGAACCGATTTGAAAAATTCTTTCACTGTTGGGAAGCTACACTGGATAGTGTAGCTTCCCAACAGTGAAAGAATTTTTGTGAACCAGTGAACATAGGCTATATTTTATTCCCATATTCCCACGGTAACGGGAGCTACGCGGGTAAATCCACGTGTCACCCACTAGTATATTAGTAAGAAGATTACGGCCCTCCTGATGAAGAGTGGTAACCAGTGCCTATGGACGTTTGCAACACCAGATGCGCTACAAACGCGTTGCCGACAAAGGCGCAGGATTTGTTGTTGAAATTTTTTTAAGCCGCACTAAAGCTTTCAATTTGGCAAAAATAAAATAAATGTCAGCAACTGATCATAAATTTAAATATGGAAAAATAATTGGAGGAGGATTCGAACCTGCGTCTTTTAGCAAACCGTGCAGACGCCTTAACCACTCAGACACCTTAACCACTCAGCCACCGAAACCTACCCGGAACCAACCAAATTTTCCACCTCATATACGTCTTGAGGCGACTAACTGTCAGTTAACTGCACCAATACAATAGATCGAGTGATTCATGAGCAACTACTTAGTTGTAATAATAATATCGAAGAAAGAAGCGACTTACCTATACCTAAGCTTAACTAATTTCATATTGTAGATTTCTATAACTTTGAGCCGCTGCGCCACCGGGTCGAATATTAACCGGATCCCGTCTTGCGGCATATTGATTACTAGGTCTACTGATAATGGATTCTGAAAAGTAAATAGCATTTTATTAGAATCAATACATAGGTACTGCTCGTTCGCTCTAAGTTTGGCGCTCGCCTCCATACTAAAGTCAATTTTTTTATTAGACGAAGTAAATTGACAGCAACTAATGTCACTTCTTCATACAATGTTGCCTATTTTCTATGATGAAGTGACTTAGCTACTTACTGTCAATTTACTTCGTCCAATTAAAAATTCGGGTATACGCCTCTACGTCAGTTTCGTATTTATATCGGGGTCGAAGAACTAAACTAAAGACTAACAGTTTCGACAGACAGCTCAGTTCATCATCTTAGCCTCTTCTTAACTGACCACACAGGTTGGTCCAGGGTTTTGGTTCTCTTCGCCTTGTCCACGATCTCGGTAGCTATCCAGTCGCATCCAATATTTTACTCCAGCCATTGCTTTATTTTTTATTTGCTATGCGCCGAACTCCTACTGACTAACTAAAACCACACGGTGTCCATCCATTTGCCAAAAGCCTGGAGACCCGAGTACGCCCTCGGAAGGGTAAACCTAAGATTCGAGGCATAGCTCAACTAACGCGAACTATGATATAATACGTAGTTGTTACAGAAATACAGACTCACCTGATCACTATAAAGTACTTGTACTCCTCGTATTGTGCCCACTTGACTTTGTATAATGGCAACTGACTGGGAGAAATGCATCCCTGGAACAGAAAAAGACAACATCTCAATATAATTTATTTAAATCATAGCAAATAAAAAGGTATAAAAGTGGTTACAGGTAGTAAGTAAATATAGTTTCTCCATTATTAGAACGATAATATTGGAAGGGGGGAGAGGAACCCGCCTTATATCCTCGATTCGTCAATCCTAACAGTTAAGGATAACCACAACTAATTGTAAGGGAGGATGGATGAACCGAACTCCTCTGAAGGAAAGGAATTTTAGATGTTGGGTAGGAAAATTACCTGTACACTCCAGATCGTTAATAATGTGCACTACTCCGCTTAATTATCGTTCTAGGATGGATTTACGCTTTCTTTTTTCCACGCGGAATAGAACCAATTTGACAAATTCTATATCACGCTAAAATAGTTGTTTATAGAGCTTTGTTTCAACTTTCAAGTTCCATTTCTCTTTGCCATAACCTCGTCCGGGGTCCCATCAGGTGCACAGCTTGCAGGTGAAACTGGCTTTGGTCTTCAATATCTTGGTATCCCATCACACCGAACTCTATGTGGTATATTTAGTCCAACAAACTTTTTATTCTAGAAAATGATTGTAGGACTAAATATACCACAAAGAGTTCGGTGCATCGATGGACAGGTTAAGAATGGAATTTGGTTATAATTTTTTCTTGAAACGAAATATAAATACGATAGGCATACACTCTATGTACTCCATAGCATTCGTTCCATGGGACACATGACGCCCACGGAGCTATTGTGAGATGGCCTAGCCCGGTCAAGGTCCCCCAGAGACGAATTGTGTCACATCAAAGTTCGTTTGTCCTTCCTTTATAAATAAATCAACAACTATTTACGTAACATTGCGTAAATAGTTACCAGAAAAATCTTACTGTAATGACTATTTACGATATGTGATTCAGTCTGTCACTAACTAATTACGACTCAAAATATATGTAGTTTAGTACGATTGATCTAAACTTATATTTTATAATTGGGTGTTAAGACTAATCTTAGCTTAAATTAACTAACAGCGAGGGCGAGAGGCGAAGCAGAAAACCGGGGTGGTTTAGTGGGCAGTCTAGCCTCCATCCGAGACTATGTATCGCCTGCAAAGTTGACTTGTTGTCAACACGCATGTCTGACAAATACCTATTGAAGACTGCGAAGACAAAACAGCTGGTACCATGCTAACTCTTAGATAATATTGAAGGTGCAGTGAATGGTAAATCCTGCTTGACATGGCGGAAGATGAGATGATGTCCAAATGGTCTCACTTCTAAGGTTGCTGAAGACCATGCGAAAATGGACGCGCTAACCGCTTGTTTGATAACCGGTGAGGGTGAGAAGGACGATTCTCGCTCATACGACAAGAACGGACGGAAATTTCCGGGTAAAATGTCATCTGTCTCATATTGATAAAAGCAAAACATGAAACAAAAGACATTTCCGACCCAGTGCATTATCAAGTGTAGTGCTGAAAAGGTCGTTGTAACCATAGCAGATTATAGAGAACCATCGCTCTTGGGGCTGGGGCACGCTCTGCGATTACAGGCCCGAGATAAATCTGCGTGTCTGTACTCATTGTTATTTCTACGCGCGCTGATAACGAACTGTTGACTAACAACGCTTTAAAAATAACACTTCTATTGTTA
This sequence comes from Miltochrista miniata, assembly GCA_933228765.1. Classification (NCBI taxonomy): domain Eukaryota; kingdom Metazoa; phylum Arthropoda; class Insecta; order Lepidoptera; family Erebidae; genus Miltochrista; species Miltochrista miniata. The sequence continues at coordinate 16,175,463 of OW121769.1, forward strand.
GGCTACACTACCTACACGTACTTATATTGACTTGAAAGAATCTTGGAGGATTGATTTTTACAAGGAGATACCGGGAACCTTGATCAAAGACTAAGGTGGCAGACAATCTTACGGCCCCCCTGATGGAAAGTGGTTACCGTAGCATATGGACTTTCTCATACACAACTCTAGCCCAAAACAAGATAATATAAGCCAGCACTTCGGGATCTACACAATTGATAAACCTACTTGTCTATCCCCACACCACACACCGACCCAAGTTCCAAAACAAATAGGTAGGCACCTACTTATTTGCGGATCAGTCCATCCTCATCTGGCAGTGCAACCGCATTTACCGCTGTGTTATCGTGGCAGTCAAACCTTGACTGCTCACCCTGGTACACCCAGCCCAGTCCAGTGCCTTAGGATTCGAAAAGTCCAGCCAATACCAGGCTTTAGCCTTGATCCTGATTGCGCATTTTATTGTACCTGTAGATTTGATTTGCATCGAATAGGCTCGGAAACTACTTGATCGATTTGAAAAATTCTTTCACTGTTGGGAAGCTAAACTTTTTGCGGTGAACATAGGCTATATTTTATTCCCGTATTCCCACGGGAACGGGAATTACGCGGGTGAATCCGCGTGATGTCCGCTAGTCATTAATATAGACGTAAGATTTAAAAGGTATTATTAAGTATCGGAGTATTAGTAGGTGCATAATTGCCATTAATTGTCGATTAGACGCAGTTTCTTGAGACCACGTGTCTGTTACGAGTGGAATCAGAATTTATAAATAAATATAGCAGCTGTTGCCATCTACTTTGTTTCCATGATGCAGTTGCGATGCAAATAAAAACGGACCTATCTACCTGTCTAGAACTCGTAGCGTAAAGGCCAAACAGATATGAGAAAAAAAACTAGCTTATTTGACATCGTTTTTGTTTTGCCAGGATTTGCTTTGTACTCGTAGTGCATCGAAATGTCACCTTTCTGGCCCTCAGTTCTACTATTTTATGCTATTGGGCGCTTGCACACTGCCACGATAACCGTAACGACACGATATCGTACGATATCGTAGGAGCGGTGTTTTGATACAATTACTACTACACGCTTTCACACTGCCACGATATCGTCACGATATCGCACGATATCGTGGACGATATTTACTGTCGTGACAATATACAGATACTTACAACAGTAGAGTAACTTCATAGAAACGTGCGAAACGGCTCACTCACACAGACGTGCGCATCTACTGACCCGTGACATTCCTGGAGCATGACTTCTAGTGAGCTACAAGTCATGCTCCAGGTATCGTTTAAGGGGTTTTTTGGAATGCTGAGTACGAATCACGTGATAATTTTGCAATCCAATATGGCCGCCGCGCCGTAATCACAAAATTTCATGATGGGTATCGTTTAAGGGGTTTTTTGGTATGCTGAGTACGAATCACGTGATAATTTTACAATCCAATATGGTCGCCGCGCCGTAATCACGAAATTTTATGATGGGTATCGTTAAAGGGGTTTTTTGGTATGCTGAGTACGAATCACGTGCATATACTAGTGCACAAATAGCTTAGGCGGGAATATTGGATTGCAAAATTATCACGTAATTCGTACTCAGCATTCGAAAAAACCCCTGAAATGATATCCATCACGAAATTTTGTGATTACGGTGCGGCGGACCTTTTGGATTGCAAAATTATCACGTGATTCGTAACTTATAGATACTGCTAACATTCCCGCGGTGGTATTGCCATCCGGAAGTCAGTGTCTTGTTTTTTTAAAACCTCCAACAAATGACACAGTATGAACTCGAAAGTGTTCTGGGTCATTCGAAAAAAAATATTAAACATTTCACTTCGCGCACACAGTGTATAGAAGAGAAGGTAATAAGTTCCCTCTAAGCGCTCCTGTACACGGCGCCGCAACCGCACCGGCGCCGCACCGACGCCGCAACCCTGTACTGTGTATACGCGCCGCGTACACGCCGCAGCCGCACCGCCGCCGCACCGGCGCCGCACATTCGCCGCGCACACGCCGTGTCTCTAACCGTGTTGCCATTCCATTACTGACTGGCTATGATAGTGCATGTGTATGAGTTTTTTAGCAAAAAACAATCATGGAAAGTTTTGATCATGAAATTTTCATAACTTTAGTTGAGGAGAGGGAAGTATTATGGGACAAAAATTTAGAAATTTACAAAGATAAGCGTAAAACTTTAAAAGCTTGATTCGACATCTGCCTCAAAAAAAATTCAAAATTCTTGATCATAATAATGATCAAGAATTTTGCGGAGCTACCCGATACCGAGAAAAATAATCAAAAATAATCAAATATAATAAAAAAAAATATAATAAAAAATAATAAAATAATCACGAAAATAATCAAAAAACTTGTCCCCATCTTTTCGTAGTTCTTCATAAAGTGTATGAAATTCACCATATTGCTCTCTCCGCATGAGAATAGGATGTACCCACAACTTTCTAATGAATTTACGCCTTTCATTTTGCCATTTCTTGTACATCTAATAAGCCAAGAGCAACTTCTTTTTATTCGTTAAATTAGACATCTTAACACGTGTGATCTGTGTAGCCAGCAATGTATTACTAACAACTGTGTAGTGGTATGATAAAATTATGCGGCGCCGGTGCGGCGGCGCGCGGCGGTGCGGCTGCGGCGTGTACGCGGCGCGTATACACAGTACAGAGTTGCGGCGTTGGTGCGGCGCCGGTGCGGTTGCGGCGCCGTGTACAGGAGCGCTAAATATCGCACTTGTAGAAGAGGATCAACCCAAAATGTTCTTCTACAGTATCGTTTTTTTCTCCGTAAATATAAAAGATAAAGTAAACGTAACTTGTTTACTGCTGCCATTATTGCTTCTAATATTTTAATTAGCTTTAAGAATCGCGCGGTTACCTTTCCTGGCGCAAAGCTACTAACCGAATAACAAGCTGTGGGTTATACTGTGTCAATTTCGTTCGGTTATATCGTTCCACGATATCGTACGATATCGTGAAACGATGTCGTACAATATCGTGGAACGATATCGTACGATATCGTGGACGATATCGTGCCACGATATCGTGCAATGTGCAAGCGCCCATTGGCAAGCTATAATGCTCAAATTCCTCTAAGTAATAGGATTTTTATTTTGAAAATTTGTCGATGTTTCTAATGTCCATGGACTTACGTTACCATAAAATATCTAATGCAGAGTAGTAACGACTTACACCCTGAAATTGAGAGTTCGCTATCACAGACGGCTAAGTTATAGAAGTGTTCCTCATACTTAGATCACCGGGGTCTAAAATGGGGGACAAAAGTCTATATTGAATATTATTTTGAAAAGCGATTAACACTTATTATAGGTGTGCGCGGCGTAGCGGGAGTTTGAAATATGTTGCGGGCAAAGCCAGGCGAGCACAGCTTGTCAATAATAAGAAATCATTCAACGGGTAAATAACATACGTAGGTATTAAGATTAGATAAATTTTTGTTTTTGTCAAAACATACGATGAAAAGTTTAGGGCGTAAATAAATATTACGAAATGAAAGTAAACATCTGATAACTAGAACTATCAAGGTTAGATCATAACAACAACGACTTCAATGACGTAGACATTGATATTAAGCAGTTACTAAGTCATCCATAATCACTTGTGGGTAGGTCCGGCGGGTTCCTTTACTGACATCATTGATAGAAACGACTTTCTTTGTAACAACCGAAATTATCATGCACGTTGGCCAAAGCCCATTTGACTACTCTTTAGTTGCTAAATGGACTAAGACGTCAACGCTATTGGCGGGCATGTCGAACTTATATCGACTAAAGTGCACGGCGTCTTCTTTCTACCTGTATGCTGGCATGCACACCCATACGTAATCGCATGTACATCTGTGGAGGATGTCTTCTTGTCCTTATAAAAACCTTGTCAAGGCAAGCGCTAATCATGTCATTACAGTAGGTAGACACAAATGCCGTTCGGCCTGCTTAAGCGGCTATGGCTGCCTGCACTGGAGGTGTTTCATTTAAATGTGAGATTGGGACGTTCTCCAGAAATCTTAGTATGATAGTATGCTCCAGTTCTAGAATAATTTTTGCATCATATGCAAAAATGATTCTAGAACTGGAGTATACTACCATACTAAGATTTTTGCATCATATGCAAAAATGATTCTAGAACTGGAGTATACTATCATACTAAGATTTCTGGAGAACGTCCCAATCTCACATTTAAATGAAACACCTCCAGTGCAGGCAGCCATAGCCGCTTAAGCAGGCCGAACGGCATTTGTGTCTACCATACTAAGATTTCTGGAGCATACTATCATACTAAGATTTCTGGATGATCTTGAATGTTGGTTATCGATAATCATCGATAACCAACATTCAAGATCATCAGTTTTAAGCAGGATACTTCTTCGCACGATGGATAAAAAGATGAAGAAGATGAATTATGGATTGGATACAGAATTGAACACAAACGAAGCATAGTTAAGAATTGTGATCAAAACCAAAGAAGTTACGGAAATCTCATTGCAACGCGTAAGCTCTCACTTCCTGCCTTTCCTCCAGGCTGCTGTGCTGTTTACGTAACCAGATTTGGTAGAATTATAATATAACAGTGACACTTTGAATATTGGTTTCAGAAAAATCTTAGGGGCACACCCTCGATCGCTAAATCGGAATAGGAAGAATAGAACGTATCGATTGCAATGCAACGCACACATCCTACAAAAAGTCGGTCAGAAATTAAGACGAAGCATGGCGTTCGCAGACGCAATTGATTCGGCCCGATTTATTGGCCCGACAAGAAGCCTGCAATTCTTCGCTAGGGAGGAATTTCATAAAATTGTGCGGAATTTTCTTCAGTACTGTGTCGATAACATTCAATTTCGATACACGTGTGGATTTACTATTGTACGTAAGAGTTTGTGCGCAGTATTTCGGTTATTTGACGATATCGATTTCTTATTAACCCATATATGCCCAGCGGGTCGTTTTTGTCCTGAAAAACTGGTTTTGGTAAACGCGCTATTTCGTCCTTATAAAACGTTAATTTTCAATGCCTAGTGTGATTTGTCAATAAATCAAAGTACCGTCTTCCAAAATAAATGAAAATACTTGGATTAGGTGGGAGTTTGTTGTCACTAGTGACAGTTGTTTTTATGACTTGATTTTTGGTGACAAAAAATTCCGACTCTGCTGATAAAAATGTAAGTAACATAGTTTTCTGCGTAAAACTACCCAATAAGTCATTTGTTTTATAACATTTAGATAGTTTTTCTTCTCAATAACAGTAAATGTGGTATAAAATACTTATGTTATTCCAAAGCTATAGCTGTCTCAACACTGATGGGTCGCTATTGACCCATTGGGTAAAAGTGTTACTAATGTTAATTAGATCTGAGGGACCGCTTTACACGAATGATATCATCGAAGTGTTGGAAAATTTGGACACCAACGATGATGTACTGGGTGCTGATATCTTTATTAACCCTCCTGGTGATGGCAAGGTATCAGATGGTGATTCAGGGGACGAAGAGGTTACATTTATCTATCACTTGTCACGTCGACAGCTACTTGCACTGGCAAATCTTACTTATAGACGGCCAATTACTGCGGAAACCGCGTCCAGTGAAGATGATGAACTTCGTGTTACACCTCCATTACCACTAGAACAAATAAGGCGTAGAGGAGTAAGAGGGAGACCCCGAAGAAGGGGTAGAGGAGCAATTACTCAACGTCAAGCCTGTGGAGGTCGCTCTTGGGTGAAGAAAGATCTTTCCAAGGATTAGCGTGAGTGGTCTATACCACTTCCTAGGTCCGTTTGACGTTGTCTGAAAATAGTAATCCTATCGAATTCTTTCAACTTTCTTTGATCGTGAAGTAATTGTTTACTTAGTCAGACAAACAGTTATATTATGCTGTTCAATGGGGAAATCTGAATTTCTCTTTGTCAGACCAAGAAATTTATTGTTTTGTTGGTATTATTATTTTGTCTGATTATGTTCCGCTACTGTGACGTCGCATGAACTGATAAAGCAATGAGGATACTCATAAAACTCATAACTTGCGGCAAAAGTATGTGCCGCAAAGATTTGAAAAGATTTTTCGTAATTTTCACGCGGCAGATAATACTGAACTTGCCAAAAAATGATAAGATGGCGAAAGTACGCCCGCTGATTGACATGTTAGATGCCCAATTTTTTTTGTATCGATGCTCGTAAAAAACAACATAATAAGCATCGATTAATCTATGGTTCCCTATTATGGTAGGAATGGTTGCAAACAACACATCAAAGGGAATCATTAAGATTTGGTTTCAAAATGTGAATTGCTGCAACGAGATTGGGCTACAGCCTGTAAATAAATAGAAATAAATGAATTATTTACATTTATACATGATAAATGAATACATATTTAACAAAATTCTGGTATCTTCATTCATTATAAACTAAGTAGCACATTTGACCACGGGGTCATTTTTGACCCTTTAAAAAAAACATATTTCTCTAAGTGCCACCTCCTATTTTCACTTACAATATCCATAGGGGCCCATCAACCTACCACATATCCAAAAATGAAAGAAATCGGAAACAAAAATAGTTCTGGGCATATATGGGTTAAACATCCGTGACGTAGGCCTTTGATAAACGACGTAATATGCAGGAAAAATAATAGGTGTTATTGTTTTACGTAGATTTTACACGTGCCGTAAGTTTACTTGATAGATTATTGAACCTGATGACGAGAATCAATTTACCTACTTCATCCAAAACTAAAAGAAGCGCTCGTGGCCCCGCGGACTCAGTGGTCTGTAAACGATCACTGCAGTAAGCAACTTTCACTATGGCCGGTCCATGGATGGGTGACCATCCATGTGATCACTTTGTGACATTTATTTGAGCGTTTTCGTGCTTCGGAAGGCACGTTAAGCCGTTGGTCCCGGTGGCCAGTAAAATGGCAGTCGTTAAGCTAAGTTGAAGGCTTTATTTCAACAGCAGGGAGTCACAACCTGCGCCTGTCCATTTAAACACGGCAATACGCCTCACCACCTATTACGTGGGACAAATTATACAAAGGTGAAATGTAGGCATATAATATGCCTCTGCCTACCCCTTCGGGGATAAAGGCGTGACCATATGTATGTATGTATCCAAAACTATAGACGTAATTATTTGTGTGTATGCCAGCATTTGTCAGAACTGACTGCAACATGACCTCATAATGACTGCAGTCAGCTAGTGCAACAATTTATATCCTAGGACTAGGTAATAAGTTATTCCCATTGTATTAAATCCTGCTAATATTATGAACTAGGTAGGTAGATGGCGCCTGCGTTCTTACCCCTGTAGAATTCTGTTCACGTTCTCGAATCCCAAAAAATCCAGGGATAAAACGTAACCATCCCTAAGTCTTCAGCATCCTCAATCAGATCTGATCAGCTGTGAAAGAGTGACAAACATTCACACATCCATACTCACATACTTTCGCCTTTGTAGTATACTAGCTGTTCCCGGCGGCTTCGACCGCGTAGAAGTCGTTATCGAGTAAAATCGTAACCCCCCCTTTTGCGCAGTCGGTTAAAAAGTAGCCTATGTCCTTCTCAGTGCCTCGAACTATCCCTATACCAAATTTCATCTCAATCGCCCCAGCCGTTTAGGCGCAGACAAACAGAGTTACTTTCGCATTTATAATATTAGTAGGGAAGTAGGGATAGGGATTAATTAGAATTTGAAGATAATTAAAATGTTTGTGATTCAAACAAACTCACTTCTGACCCAATTTGGCTGATCAGGTAGGTATAGATAGAAATAGCGGGCACCTTGAAATAAATATAGAGTAGGTAGACTATAGACCGCTTTTATAAAGGAAAAGTTCCTGTGAAAAAGGATTCAGGAAAACTTTACCAAGAACTCAGCGCATTAGCTTGTAAAGGTAAAAAAAAAAACAATGATGCAACAAAATGAAATACAAAGTCAGGAGTCTGATAACAAGTGGCAAAGTTATGATTGTGGTTATTATATTTTTATGACCAAGTATGACAAGTTAATTATTGTAGAGCCAGCTGTAATAATAAGTTTGTCAACCTATAATAGTACAATGACATCCATTGCTTTGTCATTTAATATAAAGCTTGCCAAGTTAACGCCACCTGCTTGATTGAAAGTCGGGGTAACATGTAATGTTTGGGGACCACGCACTCACCGATGATAAGTAATGAGACTACCATAAGGGCTGGCCTGCACTTCCATTATTTGTCTCGCTCTGTCATTGACTCAAGCTTTTTATAAAACGGTGGAAGGTGAGCGCTGACACGTCTTAAAGTGGCCACTTTAAACTCACTGAAATGAGTCACAAGTCCCAGTCAACCTCACACAGTGTTTCCCTCTGTACCATGATATGGACCCGGCGGTGCCTGCACTGTGAATCCATGGAATGCTCAGAAAACGGTCTCTTTGGCTATTGTATTAAAGCGTAGTATGAAGTCACCTGAAGGAAGTTTATACGCAATACTTATCTGAAGTCTATTTAGTATTCAAAATTATTTTCTATTATTACCGGGCCCTAATGGTGATACAAAACATTGGAGTAATGTATCAAACAGCTGGGAAATAATAAGTTTAGTAGCTGGATTGAGCACAGGCCACTGGCCTTTTTTGATTCAGTGTATTGTGTGAGTGAACTTAGTCTTTTGCCACTTTATTAACAAATAGGTAATACAGAAAGCAAAACCTTGTTAGTAAAAACTATGGATAATGTACACCTTTGCTCACAACCGTGAGGGAATTAAATCCTAATTATAATTTAATTGGAGGGTAGAATAGCTAAAAAACAGTAACAATAGATTCATCATTTATTATAAATCTTTCATGAATGTTAGTTGAATAGAAAGGTAAGTACTTTACACTTTTATGTATAAAGAATTAAATATAATAAAACAAGATCTTCATCCTGACTTTCTCAAATAAGGTTTAATTTCTCAAACCAATATTATGTGATAATAAAATTCAGCTAGGTAGGTACCCTAGTTGTAAAAAAAATAGTAAGAGAACTTGTAGAATATTTTTAAGTAATGATTTCTCTAGTGCAGGTGTAATAAATATTGTAACGTATTTTATTTCTTTCACCATTAATTTCAAATCGTCGTGGTAAACATATTTTCTCATGTAATTTAAACTTGTACAATAAGTTCAGTAAGCATTAACACATTTAATTACACATTAATGTGTGTACGCTACATTTCAAAACAAATACGTAAACAACGCAATCTGTTAAATTCACGGTCAAGAATAGCAATAAAAAAAATAAACATAGTGCGCGGTATCGTCGAAACAAAGAATACCCGTGACACTTCTGATTAGAAAAAATCAATGTTGGCCAACGGTAATTCGCATAGAATTCTTTGAGTACGTTAATACTGAATTAATAATGATATTCATATACCTTTTACACAGAATTGCGTAAGATAAGTCCCATAGAAATAAAACGTAAATTCCTGACGTAAGTAATAAACATACGCGATTCTTACCTAGAACAAATTCCCAGGTATCACACCCCAGGGAGCGTTCAGGGACGATTTCTAAATCCAACATCGTGCACAGAACACTAAACACAAACTAAACTAACTAACTTGCACTTATAAAATCCTTTAAAAGCTAAAATTCTCTATTACGCTGCCTTTTCTTTGTTTGCCAACTTTAGTTTTCAACCATTTTGTATTTGTCAGAAGAACTGTCATTACAAACAGCTGATTGTATTTTGCCAGGGCTGAATTCAGTAATCTTTTCTTGCGTCTTATTTATAACGTCGCGTGTTTATACAAAGCATCAAATTTAGCAGAAGTATTGTGTGTAAGTAGTGATTTAGATTTAGATTTGATTTAGATGATGAATGATTTAGATTAAGTTGAGTGAGTAGGTATCGATCTAGTATTTTTTTCTTACTCTAGTAAATTTCAATGACTTGTCAATTCACTTTATGTTTTTCACAATCTTCATCAAAAGTGAACGAAGTACATGAAAAGTAGATTAGTAATCAATAACTGTAAAAAATAACAATCAATACGATTTGGTTCTGTCATAATTTTAAAGGACGTTAAATACTTCTTCGAACGCAGTGAAACATACTCATATTTTTTACAGATAGCATATCTTTTAAAAAATATAAATTCTCTTTAATAATATCATAAAAACTCTTTAGCTTTATAATGGAAATATTATAAAGCTTAAGAGTTGGTTCGTTAGTTTCTTCGAAAGCTAGGATCTTAAAAACTATCAGTTAGAATTAAAAATTTATTTTACAGATTGAGAGTTCGTTTGTTCACCATTATGTAAATTAGTAAATAAATTGAGAATGGCTACAGGCATCACGCTATAATGAATAGCAGCGGAGCAGAAAACATAAATGCTTCAAAAATGGGGAAACTTATTCCTCTTGAGACCTTCCGTTGCATGCGCTGCGTAAATGTTTAATGTTTTCATGTCTTTAACGTGTTACTTTTTCGGCAGCATAATCAAGTCTTTATTATTAGGTTAGTTCACAAAAACCATTTTGATGAAAACCTAATTTGTTCTAAAATAATGCAATATTAGCGACGGGATCACAGGCGACAGAAAACATGATATAAATACACGCAGTATTTGAATTAAAAAAATTATGTAGTCATCTAATATCTTATCACAAAAAGTATCTCTCTCTCTCTCAAGTAAACGAAGTTGCGTGGGTTGGCTAGTTGTTCATATAAGAAGAAAGGTTGTCTGTAAAGTCGGTGTACTGACGATAGTTGAACGTGACAACTCAACTCAGTCACGTAAAGACAAGTCGTATATATGCTTGTTAGTTAATAAAATTATAATATCGTGAGTTAGAACGTAGTACATTTACTATGGAATAACACATCATTGATTATAGCGCCATCTGTTGAAAACGATTGTACTAAAATAAATGGAACGCTTTAATATAAGTTCGAGGGGATGGAGCGAAGCAACTCAAACACAAGTATTATAAATTACTTATAGGAGCTGTTTCATTCAAACTTGCTAGTGTAAACATTTGAGACACAAATATTTTCATTTTTTCAATGTCGTCGGCAAATAAAATACAAACAATCTGGCTGAAGGTAAGATGCAGAACCCTATAAGATTCAATTGTTAGTTTGTATTGAATAGGCTCCGGAACTACTGAACCGACTTGAAAAATTCTTTTACTGTTGGGAAGTTTCGTCCGGGCGACAAGTGCTATATTTTATTCCAGTATTCCCACGCAAACAGGAACAAAGCGCTTGAAACTACGAGACGTCCGCTAGTGTGTAGTGTGTCTAATAATGATGCATTTTATTTTAAAGCTTTGAATTCAGCTCTGGCGAAATCGAATGACGCATGCGTGCGCCAACCATGACAGAAGAAATAATGTTGTAAGCACTGTTTTATATGCGTCTTTGTCTATCTACGGTGTAAACGATATTCACTGTCTCTTTTCTATCAACAGTTTATGTGTTATCTCATTCTACTGTAAAACATATTATGACGTTGTCTCTTTCCTTATGACTTATATTGATAAATTGAGTTGACAATTAATACGAAGTATTCACATAGCAATCCCGACGTTCATCTATTGCTAACTAATACAAAGTCGGGGTAAAAGTAGAATAAAACCAGCAATGTATATTATACACTAACGATTATTTGCTATGTGTACTACAACAACACAGAGTGTTTATGGCCGTGGTACTTGGTTACGTCCCTGAATCATAGTTCCCAGGACGACCTAGACAGCTCGTCTAGGTCTAAAATAACATTCTAGAATATCTGTATCTGCTAAAGCAACAGATATACCTACCTACTGATTATGTTTTGTATAGGTAGGGGCAAAGCTTTCGCTTCGTTATCGTTTCCCGCCATTCTCATATAACCTTGAAACGATCTCAACGCCCACTTGCCTACGTAATTATATTGTGAACATTGTGATAAATATTGTGTAATATCATGTTTATTAACATCAAAATAGAAAATAAAAATTAACATGAAATGCTTTCGGACGCATAATAACGCCATCGAACATTCTTTATAACCTTCCTTTAATAAATATAAGTAAGTAGGTACCTACTAGCACTGTTTAAAGAGAACTACTATGATCTGTCGGCCGTCGGCTGTGCTACTAGCTTTGGAATCGAGACAAGCAGCGGACTATGACCTAAGTAGGTAGACCTATGTCCGATCTTGTTCGCCAAGCGCCAGATCCGTATGGACACTCTTGTTGAATGGAACCGGAGATACGAGTCGGATGAAACCACCTCGATCACAAAGCTCTTCTTCCCCATTGCGGTGAACACGTACAATATAATTAGAAAATTTACTCTAACGAAACACGCCACACAGGTTCTGACGGGGGTATGGTGGGTTCTCCGGTGTACTTGACTCGCTTCAAGTGCAAGGATAATCCATCATGCACCTGTGATTCCGAAACTGAGGAGATTTTCCTGCACCATCGCATACGATTGTGGACTCCTATTTTTTATTAAGCCCAACGTTTTTTTTTTTTTTTTTTTTTCTTTTTTTTTTTTTTTTTTTTATACCACTAAGGTGGCAGACAAGCATACGTAGACGTAGACAACAACGTAGACCCCGTCGAGACTCCCGTGGACCCCTGGGGGTCCACCTGGACCACTTTGGGAAATACTCTCCTAGTCCAACGAGGCAGTCAAAAATAGGTCATGATATTGACACCCGCTGTCTTTAATTTCGTCAGACGGGGTCTTTCGAGCTTTTGGGCAAAGACCTTGGTACCCCTGTTCTGCCGCCCTGTGGTATCTTTCCGAGGGCTATCCGGGGCTTCCAACCGTAGGCTGTTACGCATGATACGTGGGGTTATTTAGTCGGTAGAAGTTCGGCATAGCATCCATGAGGATTTCCCCTCACGTAAAAAAAACCCCTGTTATGCGCGATCGCAGCCTCGACGTTGCTGGTGTTATATCATATGAGTTTTAATTCCTTCTGGCTTGACGCAGAGGTGTGTGAAGATGGCATTTCTCGTCTTATCCTCATAAATTCTGGACTAGTCTCGCGTGAGATTTTAGAGCACCTGTTATTGCTTTTTTTTACTTGCTGCAGCATCCTGACCACATTATCAGCTTTATTGTGAACGTTACCAGTAGTTTCCTGGTGATCGAAACATTTAACCTTTCGGCACCCGAGGCTACCCGGGCCTTTTGGAGCGAAAGTCTAAATTCAAATATGCTCGGACATGTAGGTGATCACTACCGTTATATATTAAACCCACTGATCTGTAATTAAACCTTAATCACAGAGAAAGCAACAAGATAAGCAACGTAGCGTGTAAGATCTTTTTTTTTACTAAGTATTGACTTGGCAGCATCGTCGGTTGTTTTAGCCGGTTCCATGCGACTTCATTCAGTATTAATAAAAAAAAGTTCTTTCTTGTTTGAATTTGTTTTGTTGTTTGTTTGAGTTTACGAGGCTTTTTTGGCGGGATTTGGAAGGAATCGTATCGCATCGTTTTATAAATTTGCAAAATTAGTGTTTTTTCGAGTGCTTTGTGTGTATTAATGGTGGATTCTTAAACATAAACGTTCGACAACGTGCACTAGTGTTGGGAAGTGATAAAACGCAGTGAATCGCAACTTTGCAGTTTCTGACAAAAAAATCCAAAGAAACTTTCAGAAATTTATCCACCGCTTTTCTGAAGGAAGACTGACTTTGACTTAGGGCTGTACTTGACTTTGACTGGACTTAGAGGACGAGGACTGTGACTTATTTAAGCAAAATGAAGATATAACTTTAAATAATAATAAATAAAGACATTGCTTAAAGGTCTTGTAACCAAGCCATAACTATTAAAAAAAAAATGAGTTTACTAGGAAGGAACGTACTGCCCGTTCGCTCTGAGGCCCCCGAGACGATCAATTTTTATTGTCATGCCTTGCCTTGCCTTTACGTGATTGATATCTCACTTGAAGGATGAATTGACGATACTTGACGCCCATTGAAGGTGCCGTCAAGTGTGGCTCGCACACTTGCCTTTTGGCCCTATTCGCTAGTAGTTTGCATCGGAGCGGAATCTTGAGCTACGGTGAAATTCACCGGTGATTTTGCGATCGTGTTTTTATGTACCCTCTGTCCTGTCCTGTCTGATGTATGTCCCTCACCGGGAGCATTCGCGTGTAATGTAACATTACAGCGTCGAGCATTACAGCGGTGATGGAGGAGAATCGAGCATTGCAATGCGCAACTTGTAATGATAAAAGACGAGGTTATATCAGTGAAGGAGGAGAACGAAGCATTACAATGCGCGCCTTGTAATGATACAATCTTTACTAATATTATAAAGAGGAAAGATTTGATTGTTTGTTTGTTTGTTTGCATCGAATAGGCTCCGGAACTACTTTGAAAAATTCTTTCACTGTTGGGAAGCTACACTCTTTGCGGTAAACATAGGCATAGGCATATTTTATTCCCGTACCTATTCCCACGGAAACGGGAACTACGCGGTTACAACCGCGTGACGTCCGCTAGTGTGTAATGTTTTGATACAACTTGTAACATTAATGCGCTTTGCGCAACTGGTAATGATACAATGTGTAATGTTTTGATACAACTTGTAACATCAATGCACTTTTATTTGCGGCTGGCCGGCCGCACACTGGTCCGGATTTTAAAATAGGTCGACATACGACCAAAGATGTCAAATGCTATTGGGAATTTTTTTTTTGGATAGGTAGAAGCCGTGAGCCGGTGTAACCCGACGGCCCCTATCTAAAACGTTAAAGTATTCAATCCGATTGACGTTGTCATTTTTGTTTTATTTCTAACTTTGAACAAATGATCCACGTGACCTAGTGACTTAGCAGATATAATGTCATGTTGGATATTTTTCTGAGGCTTTTTGGTATGCTAAGTACGAATTTTGGGTTAATTTTGCAATCCAAGATGGCCGCCACACCACCGTTGTAAATTTTCATGTTGGATATCGTATAACGAGATTTTTGGCATGCTGAGTACGAATTTCAGGTCAATTTTGCAATCCAAAATGGCCGCCGTGCCACTGTTGTGAAAATTCATGTTGGATATCGTGTAAGGGGTTTTTTGGTGTGCTGAGTACGAATTTCAGGTTAATTTTGCAATCCAAAATGGCCGCCGTGCCACTGTTGTAAAAATTCATATTGGATATCGTTTATGGGGTTTTTTGGTATGCTGAGTACGAATTTTGGGTTATTTTACAATCCAAAATGGCCGCCTTGCCACTGTTGTAAAATTTCATGTTGGATATCGTGTAAGGGGTTTTTTGGTATGCTGAGTACGAATTTCAGGTTAATTTTGCAATCCAAAATGGCCGCCGTGCCACTGTTGTAAAATTTCATGTTGGATATCGTATAAGGGGTTTTTTGGTATGCTGAGTACGAATTTTGGGTTAATTTTGCAATACAAAATGGCCGCCTTGCCACTGTTGTAAAATTTCATGTTGGATATCGTATAAGGGGTTTTTTGGTATGCTGAGTACGAATTTTGGGTTATTTTGCAATCCAAAATGGCCGCCTTGCCACTGTTGTAAAATTTCATGTTGGATATCGTATAAGGGGTTTTTTGGTATGCTGAGTACGAATTTTGGGTTAATTTTGCAATACAAAATGGCCGCCTTGCCACTGTTGTAAAATTTCATGTTGGATATCGTATAAGAGGTTTTTTGGAATGCTGAGTACGAATTTAAGGTTAATTTTGCAATCCAATATGGCCGCCGCGCCGTAATCACAACATTTCATGATGAGTATCGTTAAAGGGATTTTTTGAAATGCTGAGTACCATTTTCGCCTAACTAGTAAATTTTAATAATTTGCGTATTAAGTTTAGGCTTTCTAAACTAGCAATGCGAAAATACTATGACAAAAGGTCCTTATTGTAAAATTAAGGTCTATTACATTAAACCTTCCTACTACAGACCGCATCACCACCTTCATGGCTGCTGACTTCTGGCCGAGAGGGGTGAAGTATCGGCGCTTCAGAGGACGTCTGCTGACACGGGACACCCCGCCCCGCGACACGTCGACGTCAGTGCGTGTCAATTAGGTTAAGTTATATGTATATGTATTTTTAGTATTAAGGTTTTTTTTATACCACTAGAGTGGCAGACAAGCATACAGCCCCCCCAGATGTACCCGTGGTCAAGGCAGCATATGGCGGTTCGCAACACCAGAGGCGCCACAATCGCGCTGCCTAAGGTATGTATCTATGAGCCGTAGAGTAAGTTAAAAATATCTGTAACTGTCTCTAATATTGCTTGAAAATAAAGATTTATTATTATTATTCCATTTATTTTTATTCTTAACTTATTGTCTTACATTTTTAAATAAATAATGCTTACAAAAATAAAAATCTATTTAAAAATATCAAAAAATAGTGTCCCACCGGCATCGGGTGCAGGGACCAAGCTACCGGTGGTTAGGGCTTCAGAGACAGGAACCTCCTCAAAATGCGTGCCGTGTCAAGAAGTACTGCCTTCTGTATCAGGCCCTTGAACCAGCCGTCTAACAAGAGCCTCTTCAGATGGTTATCGAGGCTCTTTGCCATCAAACCGTGGACCGAAACGATAATTGGAACAATAATTGCCGAATCAACATGCCACATGTCAACAACTTCATGAGCCAAATCCAAATATTTCATTTCTTTTTCCTTTTCTGCTTTAAAGAGGTTGTCATCATGAGGAACGGTATCCAACATAAAATTTCACAACAGTGGCACGGCGGCCTTTTTTGCTTGCAAAATTAACCCAAAATTCGTACTCAGCATACCAAAAAACCCCATAAACGATATCCAACATGAAAATTTACAACGGTGGTGGGGCGGCCTTTTTGGATTGCAAAATTAACCCAAAATTCGTACTCAGCATACCAAAAAACCCCTTATACGATATCCAATATGAAATTTCTCAACAGTGGCACGGCAGCCATTTTGGATTGCAAAATTTACCTGAAATTCGTACTCAGCATACCAAAAACCTCCTTATACGATAACCAACATGAAATTTTACAACGGTGGTGCGGCGGCCATATTGGATTGCAATATTAACCTGAAATTCGTACTCAGCATACCAAAAGACCCTCTATACGATATCCAACATGAAATTTCACAACAGTGGCACGGCGGCTTTTTGGATTGCAAAATTAACCCGAAATTCGTACTTAGCATACCAAAAAACCCCTTATATGATATCCAATATGAAATTTGACAGCAGTGGCACGGCGGCCATTTTGGATTGCAATATTAACCTGAAATTCGTACTCAGCATACCAAAAAACCCATAAACGATATCCAACATGAAAATTTACAACGGTGGTGGGGCGGCCTTTTTGGATTGCAAAATTAACCCAAAATTCGTACTCAGCATACCAAAAAACCCCTTATACGGTATCCAACATGAAATTTTACAACGGTGGCGCGGCAGCCATTTTGGATTGCAAAATTGACCTGAAATTCGTACTCAGCATGCCAAAAATCTCGTTATACGATATCCAACATGAAAATTTACAACGGTGGTGGGGCGGCCATCTTGGATTGCAAAATTAACCCGAAATTCGTACTCAGCATACCAAAAAACCCCTTAAACGATGCCCATCAGGAAATTTTGTGATGACGGCGCGGCGGCCATATTGGATTGCAGAATTATCAACTGATTCGTACTCAGCATACCAAAAATCCCCTTAAACGATACCCATCATGATATTTTGTGATTACGGCGCAGCGGCCATATTGGATCGAAGCCGCGACCTCTTGATTAAAAGACAGTATTTTTGCCTCCGAACCAAAGAGGTCGTCTAATATATATAGGTAAACTATTAAATAAATAAATAATTTTTTATATTATTATCTAAATAATATTGAATACATTCTTGGACGCTGATCGATTCCGCAACTTTTTTGAATTTGACGTTTTGAAGTTGTCCGATTGCAAAATAAATAAAAACTTGTCATTCCAGGGGGTGCTTTTAGCGCCCGCCCCGCGCTTGGCCGCTCTCTACCCCCTCTGCTTACAGAGGGGCATCCGAGAGCGGACCGACGGAATCAGCACTTCCAACTCCATTAGGATTTAAGGGGGGGGGGGGGGCAGTCCATCAAGCCCCCCCGTGGAGAGTCCCGATGATGTAACGGGGCGACCCTTTGCCGGGCCGCAGTGATTTATCCACCGGCCTATCCTGCGACCCGGTTAAGGCGAGGCGGAACACCGCGGGGTTTAGTGGGTAGGACGGTACCATGTTGACCGCGAGTCCCACACAAAGCCGCCTTGCTCCCCCGAAACAAGGCGGCGAAGTGCCTAATCTGCAGTCCCCGCGTTAAAAAAAAAAAAAAAAAAAAATAAAAACTTGTCAAGTCCCGTCAGTTCACATCAATCGAAAGTGCATCAAGTGCCGTTTTTTGATTCGGCGGGAAACTTTCAGACAAGCATTACATTGTGTTTTAATAATTTTTCAAAACTAGTGTAATTTCGAGTGTTTATGTGTAATTTATGGTGGATTACACAGACGTACAATAAGTAGCAGACGAAACATTAATTATGTTTGTGTGCGTTGGTCTTTCCATTCCGCTCGCTGCCTCGCTCTAAGGGGTTAGTGAATGCTGCTATCTCGTTTCTACACGTATAGCAACACTATACATGACATGTTAAAAAAAATGACGTACGCCTGGTTTTTGAAAGAAATAAGCTGCCGATGCTGCAGTTTGACGTATTAGATACCTCTCATTAATGTAGGGGCCAAACTTAGGCACTTCTTTTCAAGATTAAAAATGCTAACATAAAATTAAGTGTGCCAAACTGTGATTCAGCATTTAATTAGTTCAGAAATGCATTTTAATATAATGCCTGTAATCTTCGATGATATTAAGTAAACAATATATAAAAATGAAGCCCGATTTCTGTGGTCACGGCATCACGCGTGAAATGCTGGACCGATTTCGCTAATTCTTTTTTGTTGTGTTTGTTTCTGTAAGGAGAAGGTTTTAAAAAAATTGTTGCAAAACTATTAGCAGAAATGGTTTTTATTGCGATTTTGAATCGGATCATGGAACTGGAAACTCCGAAATGGAAACCGGGAACAGAAAGACTAAGAGATAATTTTGCAATCCAATATAGCCGCCGCGTCGAAATCACAAAATTTCATGATGGGTATCGTTTAAGGGGGATTTTGGTACGCTGAGTACGAATCACATGATAATTTTGCAATCCAATTTGGCCGCCGCGCCGAAATCACAAAATTTCATGATGGGTATCGTTTAAGGGGGATTTTGGTACGCTGAGTACGAATCTCATGATACTTTTGCAATCCAATATGGCCGCCGCGCTGAAATCACAAATATCATGATGGGTATCGTTAAAGGGGGTTTTTGGTATGCTGAGTACGAATCACATGATAATTTTGCAATCAAATATGGCCGCCGCACCGAAATCACAAAATTTCATGATGGGTATTGTTTAAGGGGGATTTTGGTACGTTGAGTACGAATCTCATGATAATTTTGCAATCCAATATGGCCGCCGCGCCGAAATCACAAAATTTCGTGATGGGTATTGCTTAAGGGGTTTCTTGGTATGCTGAGTACGAATCACGTGATAATTTTGCAATCCAATATGGCCGCCGCGCCGAAATCACAAAATTTCGTGATGGGTATTGCTTAAGGGGTTTCTTGGTATGCTGAGTACGAATCACGTGATAATTTTGCAATCCAATATGGGCGCCGCGCCGAAATCACAAAATTTTCGTGATGGGTATCGTTTAAGGGGTTTTTTGATATGGTGAGTACGAATCACATGATAATTTTGCAATCCAATATGGCGGCCGCACCGAAATCACAAAATTTCATGATGGGTATCGTCTAAGGGGTTTTTTTGTATGCTGAGATCGTATCACATGATAATTTTGCAATCCAATATGGCCGCTACGCCGAAATCACAAAATTTCATGATGGGTATCGTCTAAGGGGTTTTTTTGTATGCTGAGTACGAATCACATGATAGTTTTGAAATCCAATATGGCCGCCACGCCGATATCACAAAATTTCATGATGGGTATCGTTTAAGGGGTTTTTTGGTATGCTGAGTACGAATCACATGATAATTTTGCAATACAATATGGTCGCCGCGCGCAAACTCACAAAATTTCATGATGGGTATATCGTCTAAGGGGTTTTTTGGTATGCTGAGTAGGAATCACATGATAATTTTGCAATCAAATATGGCCACCGCGCCACTGTTGCGAGATTTCTGTCAGTTTACTGAGATACCAAAAAACCCCTTTCACGATATCCAAAATTAAATTTTACAACGGTGGTTCGGCGGCCATCTTGGACTGCAAAATTGACCTAAAATTCGTATTCAGCATACCAAAAAATCCCTTCTACGATATGCAACATGAAATTTTGCAACCCTGGCGCGACAGTCATCTTGGATTGCTAAATTAACCCAAAGTTCGTACTCGGCATACCAAAAAACCCCTTATACGATATCCATCATGAAATTTTGTGATTTCGGCGTGGCGGCCATATTGGATTTCAAAACTATCATGTGATTCGTACACAGCATACAAAAAACCCCTTAGACGATACACATCATGAAATTTTGTGATTTAGGCGCGGCCGCCATATTGGATTGCAAAATTATCATGTGATTCGTACTCAGCATACCAAAAAACCCCTTAAACGATACCCATCACGAAAATTTTGTGATTTCGGCGCGGCGGCCTTATTGGATTGCAAAATTATCATGTGATACGATCTCAGCATACCAAAAAAACCCTTAGACGATACCATCATGAAATTTTGTGATTTCGGCGCGGCGGCCATATTGGATTGCAAAATTATCATGTGATTCGTACTCAGCATACCAAAAAACCTCTTAGACGATACCCATCATGAAATTTTGTGATTTCGGCGCGGCGGCCATATTGGATTGCAAAATTATCATGAGATTCGTACTCAGCGTACCAAAATCCTCCTTAAACGATACCCATCATGAAATTTTGTGAATTCGGCGCGGCTGCCATATTGGATTGCAAAATTAACCCAAAATTCGTAATCAGCATACCAAAAAACCCCTTATATGATATGCAACATGAAATTTTACAACGGTGGCGCGGTGGCCATATTGGATTGCAAAATTAACCTGAAATTCGTACTCAGCATACCAAAAAACCCCATAAACGATATCCAACATGAAATTTTACTTGGTGGCGCGGCGGCCATATTGGATTGCAAAATTAACCTGAAATTCGTACTCGTACTACTATTTTTTTCCCAAAAGCGTTTGACATCTTAGATCGTATGTCCACCTTTTTATAATCCGGACCAGTGTGCGGCCGGCCAGCCGCAACAAAAAAAGCGCATTAATGTTACGAGTTGGATCAAAACGTTACACATTGTATCATTACAAGGCGCGCATTGCAATGCTCGGATCACCTGCTTCGCTGCTGTAACCTCGTCTTGTATCATTACAAGGTGCGCATTGCAATGCTCGGTTCACCTCCCACACTGGCTGTAATTCTAGACTAGTAACATTACATTACGCGCGAATGCTCCCGGTGAGGAAGCACCTTTAGAAAAAAAAGATGTTTTGTAACATCATTTTTTTCTAAAGGTGCTTTAGCCTCATTAGCATTTTTGAAGACCTATCTATGGATACCCCACACGTATGGGTTTGATGAAAAAAAAAAACTTTTCGTTTCAGTTCTGAGTATGGGGACCCCCAAAATTTACTGCTTTTTTTCTAGTTATATTTAAAAATCTTAATGCGGTTCACAGAATACATCTACTTACCAAGTTTCAAGTGCATAGGTCTTATAGTTTCGGAGAAAAGTGGTTGTGACATTCGGACGGACAGACAGACAGACATGACGAATCTATAAGGGTTCCGTTTTTTGCCATTTGGCTACGGAACCTTAAGAGGTATTTTAAGATACTCTTATTTCCTTAAAATAAATCTTATTGAACTAAGCGGCTAACTCCTTCCCTGTAGTTGCGTTAGTGTGTGTGGTTTTTATATGTGTTAGTTTTGGCGTACTTTTCAATCTCTAATGCTTTGTCTGCTACTTATTGTAAGTCTGTGGTGGATTATTAAACATAAAGGTTCGACAACGTGCAAAAGTGTTGGAAAGTGATAAAGCGCAGTGAAACGCGAGTTTTTAGGTTTGTCGACGAATTCCACAGCAAGCCCTAGTAAGGTACCACAGCCTTACTAGAGTAGAACTTAGTCCAAACTTGGACATACATGAATACGCTGCTCATAAGAAGAATCATAATATGAAAATGATTTATATTTTCACAATGAAATTTACTTGACTTTGGCATACTCTCAAACCGAGAAAGTCCAAGAACTAGAAGAAAAAAAAAAAAAAAAAAAAAAAAGTGCCGTTTTTTTTTTAATACGCTCTTTTCTACTTCAATTCCCATCAAACCGTAGATTTATTGATGATAGCGTCAAGTCTACGTGGTAAACGGTCAATAACTTGACTCAAGCACGTAGACTTGTCATGCCCAATTGACCGTGTCGGGTACCCTTTAATTAGACGAAGTAAATTGACGGCAACTAATGTCACTTCTTCATACAATGTTGCTTATTTTCTATGACTAAGTGACATTCGGATTGTCCTCCCACGATTTAAGGGCTGGGAGGTGGTGGGGGGGAGGGGGGAGGGGGTGTAGAACCCCCCCCTTGAAGGAAAAGTTGCGGACGCCCCCCCTTTTTGAGTTACGATTTTTTTTATATTATAACCTAACTTTCGCATTTTCTTGGTCTGAAATTGTTATAATAATATTATAAAGGACACCTCTGGCGCTCGGCGGCCGCTACCGCGGCACGCTCGCTTCGCTCGCTCGCCGTCGCGCGTCAATGGTCACAGTTCCAACCTAACCTAACCAACAGTAGTTGGATAATCAACAATAGTTTGGCTAAAAGGCTGAAGTTAAGGCCATAAAATAAGTATTACAAAAAAAAATATAACTGTCAGACAGTGACAGTGACAGCGCGTCGACGGCGTTTTACGTTTAATTTTACATAGCGGCAATAGTCGGTAAATTATTGTCAGAATACATTTAAGTAATAGCATTAATTTATGTCAACGAAATATATGTATTATAATAAAATATGCATAAAATTTTACGTAGTCACTGAATATACCTATTTATTTCATTATTAAATGAAGTTAAACATTTTAGTGCGTAAACCATATGTAAAACGAAACGTTTAATGACGAGCCGAATGTCAAAAGCATTGAGAGTGTAGGTATTCTGTGGTCAAAAGTGACAATTTTTGGTGAATTTTTATGATTTTCATTATTTTTTTTCTCGTTAACCATTAATCTCCGCAAGTTAAAACTTCGTGTGGCGGCTTCTAATAATATTAGCTTTGTGTTAAAAAAATATGAACCCCAAACTCGTGGGAGGACAATCTAAAGTTAAGCCAATTAGGGTTATACAAGAAACATATAAAATTACTAGCTGTGCCCGCGACTTTGTCCGCGTGAAATTCTGTTATAATGACATAATTTTTTTATTTATGAACCGATTGACATAAAACAAACACTAAATGTTAAGTGAGGGAAACCGCAACGCAATAAAGAAAACCGCATTGCAATCGGTTGAGCAGTTGCTGAGATTAGCGTGCACAAACGTACAGACAAACAGACAGTTACGATTTTATTATATGTATTGATTGATGATGGATGATGTATTGATAGCTAGGTACTTAAAAATAAATAAAAACTAACTACCTACCTATCAATATAATAAACTTGGTGGCTTAACTTTAGATTATCCGCCATTGAGGTAATTATTGCAATACTAGCTGATGCCCGTTACCTTTATAATTAATTTCATCACAAAAAAAGACTTGTAGTGACCTCGCGTAACTAAATTTCATAATCTATCATACGCATCTTTTAGTACAGCTTTAGCAACACATTGTAAATCATTTGACGAGTTTCTTATTGATATAAATCTAATTTATTATTTCAGAACACGTGTATGGGCCGAATACTGTTTTACAGATGAAAACTGGTCTACTGAGGAATCACTTAGAAATTTAAGCAAACAGCATAAGGTGTTATGCAGTAAACACTTTGATGACAGTTCATATACCAGCAGTTCCAGGACACGATTGAACAAATTTGCTATCCCAGTTGGAACAGAAAATATAATGTGGCGGTTACGTCAGGAAGAATGTTCAACTTCAAGTGAAACTGTCATATCCAATGACTCAGAGGTGAAACTCCAAGTGGATTCATTTTTGCCAGGAAATGTACAGATTACTCAAAATGAACCGTGCGTTACACCTCTATCTGCTGAATCCAAGGTATGTTTAATAAAGTTTTAGGCATAGAAGTTTTAGATAGAGAATAGAACTCTATCTATAATTCATACTCCAAGTGGGTTATGGAGCGAGCTTTGTTTGGATTTTCTTAGAAGATTGAAATTTGAAATGAAGTCATATGACAAAGATCTAAGGTTACCGACATAGCCTGCAGAATAACCACTTTTCATTTCCCCTTTATAAGTTTTACCTGCACACATTTTTATTGGAAACCTATATTTTTACTCATAAAAGACCTTAACGAACAAATCTAAATAAGTGTCAACATGTTACAAGGGTTGTGAAACATCTTGGATTGTTCAATGAATTTCCCAAATCAAAGAGCATGCTAGGCCATCGGTCCAGTTGTTATAGAAATGTCCATGGCAGTCGTTGAATGGGAATTTGGTGAAATGGCCCCATACAGGACTGATCACCAGTTTGGTTAAACGGCGTCATTGCTAGAATTAGTAGTATTAGTGATATTATTAAAACAGGGATATTGTATCAGAATCTAATTTCAGGGATTCAAGCCATACTTAAATTCCTGCAGATTTTAATAAATGCATTTCATCATTTCCAGGTACCACAGACTGGCAGAGGAATTTTAAGGGAACTGGATTTAAAGAGATCTGCAGAATTAACCCCAAGAAAACGGAAACTATATTTAAGGTGTAGAAAAAATTTGAGAGAGATTATGAGATTAAGGAAAAGAAGTAAGAATCATCAAATTTTACCTAAATTACTAGCAAATGAAAATGTTCAAAATTTAATGAACAAGAACATATCTGGATCATTTGCCCTACTATTACAAAGTCAACTAAAGAATACC
The DNA here is from genome assembly GCA_933228765.1 of Miltochrista miniata. Classification (NCBI taxonomy): domain Eukaryota; kingdom Metazoa; phylum Arthropoda; class Insecta; order Lepidoptera; family Erebidae; genus Miltochrista; species Miltochrista miniata. The sequence goes on from OW121769.1 coordinate 16,200,629, forward strand.
TCAAGAAAACTAACTGGACATAGGTGGAGCATAGAGGACAAAGTTATGGCATTAAGCATATATAAAAAATCAACTGCATGCTACAGATTACTCAGGCGCCTGTTTTGTTTGCCTAGTGAAGGTACTCTAAAGGCTCTTTTAAATAGGATGCCCATGAAATGTGGCATAAACCTCCAAATATTTGAAACCGTTAAAAGCATAACACAAAATCGGGAACCTGAAGAAAATTTGTGTATTTTGGCATTTGATGAAATGTCTATACGCAAAAATTTGTCATATAACACCAAACAAGATGTAATTGATGGTTATCAAGATCACGGTAATCAAGGCAGAACTATGGAGCCAGCAACACATGCACTGTTATTTATGGCCATTGGCATCCGAAAGAAATGGAAACAACCACTAGCTTTTTACTTTTCTGGTGATTGTGTCACTGCAGACCGATTATCAGCTCTCATCAAAGAGGTTTGTGTTTCTTTATTATAGAGACGTAAAACGTAATAATTGCACCCTATTACCTAATATTGCACTCTTAATAGAAAGAGGTATTTTTTAAATTGATGCAGTTGTTTTAGAGTTCATTAATGCTGGGCTTTTAGTTACAATAGTAGACAGCATCTGTGTCGTGGCGGTGGTGCACGCGACTGCCACGCAGGAGGCATGGGTTCGATTCCTGCTCAGTGTAAATATTTGTGTGCATGAATATTTCTACTTGTATTGGTCAGGGTACTACCGTGCCTCGGAGAGCACATTAAACCATCTGTCTCGATTGTCATAGAAACATCTAGCGCAGTGGTTATGAGAGAAATGGCTCATATAGTAGAGCTGATCACCTGTTAGGTGAATAATTGTGTCCCCACTGGAAGTACTGTAGTACTTTTTAATTCAAATAACTACCTATCTATATTTCAGGTGCTAGAAGCAAGCTTCCAGGCTGGTTTGAGTATTGTGGCTACTGTCTGTGACAACTTTGGAGTTAATGTCAAAGCCCTAAATTCACTTGGTTCCTCAGTAGCTGAACCATATTTTGATTTCAACGGCCACGAAATAGTCACCATTATGGATCCACCGTACCTTATAAAATGTTTTCGGAACAACTTTTTAAAATATAATATAGAATGTTCTCAAGTACTATATAATGATGGGAAACCAGTAACAGGTATTTTTTACAGTTATTGCTTGTACGGTCAGCCTCATAAGTAGTTGTAACAATACTGTTATAAATAGAGTGTATACTTATAGAAAAATTGTTACATACAAGTTGTAGGCGATAGAAATAAAACGAAAAGAACTTTTAGGAAAATCAGATGAGCGGTCGCGGGTAGGTACGGGCGGGGGGCGGGGGGCGGGCACCAGGCAGCGTATACAGCGGCACCAGTCGGTGGCGCGGGTACTGCGGCTACTGGCGCATGGCGCCTCGACCGCCGCGTTTATTGACGAGGCACGTACAGAGGCACGTAATAATGTAAGTACAAGTAGTAAACCAGTTCATACGTTCCAAAATAAAACTAAATCAAAGGATTCACAGGGAATGAAATCGACAATAAAATATATTGATAGTACGTCGCTTACACGAAATTTCAATAGTGTATTGTATATCTACATAATATGAGGCTGACTGTACTGTGAACTACTATGACTGTGATAATAAAGACAAAAAACACAGTTAAAAATAATTTTGTTAATGTTACAGGTATAGCAAAGTGGGCGCACATTAAGGAGTTCTATGAAAAAGATAATGCTAACCCGAATTTTGTGTTTGCTCCTGCATTAACTAAACAACATGTAGAACCTAATTTCAAGCAAAAAATGAAAGTTAGATTAGCAGCCCAAGTACTAAGTCACTCGGTGGCAGCAGGAATGCTCGCAAAAATCGCCAATAGTAAGATATCTTTATTTATTTTTAGTCTTTTGCTGACATTGTTTATGAACAGGAGATAATGAATATCTGTCAAGACTACTGTATATCCCTTTTTGTCAGAACTCCCCATCAAACACCAATAAACTGGGTGAATTTTTGAGACGAGTCAGTAAACCTTAACTATTATAGTTTCAGTAAAATAGTCATAGGAGGATATTGTTCATATTCAATGGACGGGATCTATGATCAGAATAAAAAGATTAAGTTTCATAACCGAAATTTTTGCACTGAGCCTAGATTATTTTTCTAGAAAAGTAGCCCAAGTTTCACATTTTCATAAACTTTCACATTTATAATTGACTAAGTGAGCGTTAGCGAACGAAAGTCTCAGTATCGACTGTACTGGACAATTTTGCTTTTGGGCGTATGTCTGGTTGTCAGTTTCGGTCTAGAGGACGCATTTCTTAACCGATTTGCACCAAACTTGGCACACGTGTTCTTTGAATCAAAATACAACTTTTGTCGTGGGCTTTTTTTGATAAAGGGGAAAATGGGGGAGAAAAGGGGGAAGATTGGTGTCGCGTTATTAATGAACGGATCTTGATGATTTTTGGCTTAAATATCAAAAATATAATTCCTCACAAATTGTTGTAAAAAAAAAACAAACCGGCCAAGTGCGAGTCGGCCTCGCGCACCAAGAAACGGTAAAGAATCACGATTGTTATATAGGAGCCCCCCTTAAATATTGTTGTTATTATTATTTTAGTATTTGATGTTATAGCTGAAACAGAAATACATTATCTGTGAAAATTTCAGCCCACTTACTATCACGGTCACGGTTCCTAAGATACAGACTCGTACCGGGTCCTATACAGATATGCGACACATAATAATAGGTGTCTGACAGAATTTTTTGGTTTGGTTTCTGGTAGCTCGCGAGGTCTACTCTTCGCAGAAGTACTAGTATTAGTAGGATACCGGGTATACATTCATTCAATAATTATTATTGTAACATTACTAATAGATACCGCAATTGTATTTTTTTGTATAGAGTCTGATAAAATATATTAAGATCCTTATTTTATACTTTACTTTCAGATGAACTTCCGCAAGCAGCTGCCGCGACAGCTATGCTAGTCGGCAAAATGGACCAATTGTTTGATGCATTGAATGGAGACACGCCCGACTTGAAAAGAGGAAAAAAATACCTCACTAACTTGACTCAAAGGAGCCCACACCTGAATTATTTCAAAGAAATGAAAGTATTGTTCCAAAATATGACATTTTTAGGTGCCAGGTCCAAGCCGCCATCGATAGATGGATTTTTAAGAACCCTGAATGCCGTGGAGCGACTTTTTCACAATATGAAGACATTACAAATAGGAAGTATATCAACAAGGCGGCTCAATCAAGATCCACTCGAAAATTGTTTCGGGTGCATCCGCAGCAACTGTGGATGCAATGCTAATCCCAACAGCATACAATTTGTTGCAGCACTCAAAACCGCAATGATTAGCAATTTATTGCATACAAGTAAAAATAAAAATTGTGAAGACGACGATAATACTATTTTAAATAATTTAAAGTCGTTTTTGACACAAAATATTGCTGAACAGTCATCAAATACAAGTAATATCGGACAATCCTATAATTTAATGTATGATGTTGAAGCTACAGTAACTGCTATGCCTCAGTGTTCTGGTGAAATACAAGCTTGTGCATATGTGTGTGGGTTTATGTTAAATAAACTAGCAACCAAGTGCAATCAATGCCGTACTGCAATGCTTGCAGACCAGAATACAGAGGTTAGCCACTTATTCACCAGTTTTAAAGAATACGAAAGTATGCGCGCTAGTTTAATATATGTTAATAATAATTTTGTGAAAACTGTCGAGAGTGCTGCAACAATTGTGAATAAATATTTGAACGAGCATGGTTGTGACGTGTCTTTGAGAAAGACCTTAGAAGGAAAATTGAAAGAGCAAATAAATTTCGAGTGGTTGCTTGATTGCGCTGAGCATTATAATGATAATAAAATTTTCATAATTATGTCTACCATAAGTATATGCTTAAAAAGGTTTTGTGTTTTGCAGAATAGGCAGTACACAGAAGAAGCATCAAAAAAGGCGCTGAAGCGGAAAATAAATATACTGCAAAATGTTTAATTTCATCAAAATCCGTTCAGTTGTTTAGGCTGTAAAGCGTAACAGACAGAGTTACTTTCGCATTAAGTATTCATTAAACTTTACTAGTCACCGCTAGAATTAGTAGTATTAGTGATATTATTAAAACAGGGATATTATATCAGAATCTAATTTCGGGGATTCAAGCCATACTCAAATTCCTGCAGATTTTAATAAATGAATTTCATCATTTCCAGGTACCACAGACTGGCAGAGGAATTTTAAGGGAACTGGATTTAAAGAGATTGCAGAATTAACCCCAAGAAAATGGAAACTATATTTAAGGTGTAGAAAAATTTGAGAGAGATTATGAGATTAAGGAAAAGAAGTAAGAATCATCACATTTTACCTAAATTACTAGCAAATGAAAATGTTCAAAATTTAATGAACAAGAACATATCTGGATCATTTGCCTTACTATTACAAAGTCAACTAAAGAATACCTCAAGAAAACTAACTGGCTGAACATTATAATGATAATAAAATTTTCATAATTATGTCCACCATAAGTATATGCTTAAAAAGGTATTGTGTTTTGCAGAATAGGCAGTACACGAAGAAGCATCAAAAAAGGCGCTAAAGCGGAAAATAAATATACTGCAAAATGTTTAATTCCATCAAAATCCGTTCAGTTGTTTAGGCTGTAAAGCGTAACAGACAGAGTTACTTTCGCATTAAGTATTCATTAAACTTTACTGATATTGAAATATATGTTTTTATTGACCTTGAAATATGTATTTTCTTTTATAAACATACTAGCTGATGCCCGCAGCTTCGCCCGCGTAAAATGTGTTCTTCCCGTGGGAACTTATTCCCGGGATAAAAAGTAGCCTATGTATTATTCCAGACTGATGTACCTATGTACCAAATTTCAGCCAGATCCGTTCAGTCATTTGAGCGTGAAAGAGTAAAAAACAACCACACTCACAAACTTTCGCATTTATAATATTAGTAAGAAGTAAGACCTTTGACAAATGATCAGAAGAATGGTCTTACTCAAAATCATAAAAATGGACTATTTTTATGATTTTGAGTAAGATAATTCTTCTGATCATTTGAAAGCTTCAAAAGGATTCTGTAATAGCACGTTTAAAACTCGCGCCAAATGTATTAGTTCCTGGGCATAAAATGGAGGCGCTAGCGTGCTCCGTGTTGGCATTTTTTTTGTATGGAGTTGTACTTCTTTCCGTAGGATAAAAGTGTTCTGTGGTTAGAGCGAACGGGTAGTAAATTAAAAACTAATTTTGTTTTAAGTAGGTATGTTACTCTCTTTGTTCCCTCTTTGTTTGTACTATTATATACTTATTTCTCCAGTGAGTCCTATTAATTACTTAGCATAAAAATTATAATAGTGTTGTAGGTACAACGTTTTCAAAGTTACCTACCTGACAAAAATATATTTTGCAATTTTTGCCTCCATTCTATGCACGTCAACGTAGGTAACAAAATTTAAAATGTTTATTTTCATGGAGCAACAGGCACAAGCATTACAGTTCGGCGATTGCATAAAAAATTAAAATGTTTAGTCAGGAGTCTTGCCTGTATCAGCAAAGACAATGCTAACCAAACTGTTGCCTCGGCGCCGGTATTGTAAAAAGATTGCTCTCGTGATTATACCTGTCATAATATCAATCTACGTCGTAAATCTCCTTTTAGGTGATTGGACTACTCCTAAAGTAATAAGTTTAACAGATCTTCATCGATGTCCTGCTTGTTACGGTATATCCATTTGCCCAGAACTGTATTCCAATCAAATAACGCTAGATGATACTGGCGGGTGGACAGGTTTCTTTAACGCTAAAAATATATATCACGGAGTCACAAAATTCCAACGGCGCGTTGTGCTAAAAAAATTAGCACATGATTGGGAGCTGAAGGAGTTTGACACTGCTATGTGCAAGACTTTCAATCTTAGTGAAAATTGTAAGCCTAAACAATTGTTAAATGTACCACATCTTGAAAAGGAAGTGCTCAACGCAGTTCAGTATAATTTAACACATCCTGATACAAAGCCTCGGAAGGGACTGGTGATGTGCCCATATACAGATAGTGTGTATGATTTCATGCTTCCAATCCTTGGCAACAGCAAAAAACAGACTAACATGCTCTATGTTTGGACTATGTTGAATATTAATCCTGAACCGATAATTTTACAGGTAAGCAATGATTTATATTTACGTAAATCAGTTACAGACAGATAGTGTATACACTCTGTTCATTTTACTAAAAATAAAGTCTCTCTCTTAATACTGGGCAATCATTCACATGCAATACTTTATGTTTGAGTATGCCAAAAATCGGTGTGAGTAGGTGCAAGGGAAATTCCGGCTAAATCAAGACAGGGAAAGTGATATAGGTAGCTGGAAGTGTATATTTGTATATTATATGTTTATTAGATGGAACCAGTGACTCTGCCCGTATGTCATTTCCCTTCCCACTTTCCATGGGAACTTTTTCCTGGGATAGAAAGTAGCCTATGTTATCCCTATAATAATAATATATGTTATCCCCATGCAAAATAGAAAAATGACGTCTAGTTGTGGAAAACAGCCCGTAAAAACCTAAAACCTAGCCTATGTCATTGTGTTTATTCCAGACTTTTATAAACCCATGTACTAAATCCCATAGCAATAGCTTGTGTTGGCTTAATTTGATTTAGATGATGCTGCAAATATGTTTATTTACCTAATTATGAAAGTATTCATATTTCAGTTGCTTAAAAAATCTGCTGGCTGGCCCGTACCTTCATATGGTGGTGTCTGCGGCAGGCTGGAAGTTGTTGCTTATGAGGGTGCCTCTCTATATACGCTGAGGCATAACAGTTATCGCAAAAAACTCAAACATGCACAGAAAACTATTGAAGCTGCGATGGATTTTACTTATAAGCATGATAAGTAAGTAAAGTTTTCTTTGACAGTATTGCATTGCATATTCAGTACTCTATGCTGCTGGCGGCTTATATTACTACTTATATGCTATTGCAGTGGTTCCCAACCTTTTGCAGGCCGCGGCGCCCTTATAAGTCTTGAAATTTTTCACGGCTCCCTATCATATCACGTGAAATACCTACCCACCCTCGACTAGCAATCGCATCATTGACGCAGTTATTCAATTGTATCCTCTGCACAAGAAACTTTCCTGTGCCATGGAGTCTCGGCCAAGTCATCATGCAGATCAAATTCGGGAAAACATGCGGAGCCGGCGTTGCCAAGGGAAAATGTCTTCTTTTTTACTTGTGGAAATCCGTCATGGATGGTGTGCCAAAATCTTACCGCGTGAAACAACACGGTGCTCTACCACTACCTACGGTCGGGTGCTCTAGGTAAACCCTAAGAAAGATGTTCTAGGATTCCCGACAGACCTTGGCTACCACTGCGACCTCATCTACTTTACTTCATTCGGTTCAGGTACTTCTTCGCGTTTATGGAGGTTTCCGGGTGTTACTTTCGCTTCCTGGGTCGTGTGTCGTGCGAAAAACTTTCACGTCACGCTGTCGTCTTGGGCCTGCTTCTGTAAGGGCGGTGAGCAGCCGCCGCCCCGATCTTAGGCCCCCGGTCATGGAGGACCCTCCCTTGCCGCAGACTGTGGATCTTGGGTTGGATGGATTCGGGGAAAAGGACGAAATGGGCGGCAATATAGGCGGTCGGATCATCCGCCCGGCGACGCCGGCGTCCGCACAAGAAGATAATAATTGGGTTGGATAGTTTATCTCCCTGCTCCTTCCCCGCCATCTCTTTCACGAGAATGACTTGCTTGCAGAAAGACACGGCGGCGTCCCACTTACTCCCGCTGGAGATCATGGGCTCGCACCATGGTCTCGAGCGAGAGAGTGTCCACGTCCAGACACACTACGAGGATCTGGCGCTGTTGCGCCCACGCTGTGCACCAGTGCACTCCACCAATTTATGGAGCGCTGTGTCCCCGCTGCGTCCCCCCGCTGCGTCCTTCGCAGTGCTGACACTGAGCCGTGGTCTCCGGGTGTATTCGTCAGAGATACCGAAGCATCCGTGCCCGGTAATTATCGGTGACAACCGGTAGAAGAAATTACCATGGCTCCTCTCCAGTCACTCGTTCATGATCGATCTGATCATCACCTCTGTCAACTAAGACACTCTTCTCATTCATCTTTCATTTTTCTACGTACGCGGAGAGAGGGGCGCCGCGAGGAGCGCCTCGCGGCGCCCCTCTGGACTTTATACGGCGCCTCAGGGCACCGCGGCGCACAGGTTGGGAACCCCTGTGCTATTGTATATTCTGCCAGCATGGAATTCCGTTACCATTCCCACAACTTATTCTGAGAATTAAAGTTAACTATATTTATTGAAGTGAAACTTCTTTATCGGCGTTGGAAAAAAATTTGCGTCACGTCACGTCACGTCACGATTTTTGGTTACGCGCCATCTTTGTTCTGTTCCCCACCACGGTGGATTCGAATTAAGAGTACTTTATCCAGGGATAGCATGTCATTAAAGGGTTTTTGGACTTTGGGCTTTTGGTCTTTTGGACTATTGGATGGGACATTGGTACTTTGGGTCTTTGGGACTTTGGAACTTTGAGACTTTGGTACTTTGGGTCTTTGGGACTTTGGGACTTTTGGACTTTTGGACTTTTGGACTTTTGGACTTTTGGACTTTTGGACTTTTGGACTTTGGGACTTTGGGACTTTGGGACTTTGGGACTTTGGGACTTTGGAACTTTTGGACTTTTGAACTTTTGGACTTTTGGACTTTTGGACTTTTGGACTTTTGGACTTTTGGACTTTTGGACTTTTGGACTTTTAGACTTTTAGACTTTTAGACTTTGGGACTTTGGGACTTTGGGACTTTGGGACTTTGGGACTTTGGGACTTTCGGACTTTGGGACTTTGGGACTTTGGGACTTTGGGACTTTGGGACTTTGGGACTTTGGGACTTTGGGACTTTGGGACTTTGGGACCTTGAGACCTTGGGACTTTGGGACTTTTGGCCTTTTGGCCTTTTGGACTTTTGGACTTTTGGACTTTTGGACTTTTGTACTTTTTGACTTAATTTAAGGTGAGGTGAAAATTAAGTTTATGAAGAAGTTTCACTTCTTACGTGTGTACACTAAGTACACGCAATTTTATATAGCCTAGAATGACTGAGATTGATTGATTGATGAGATTACAGTTAAGAATCTAGACTGTAAACTCATATGTTCAACATTACTGTTAAGAGTGTGAAAGAGTAACAAATAGTCCAAACTTGCAAACATTCGCATTTGTAAATCATTGTAAGAATGAATGTATTTTATAATCTTCATGGTCACTAAGATTAATATTTGGGACACTTTTGAGTTCGGGATACTTACCATGTATTATTAAGGCCGCGTGGGTCAGATTTTGAGTTTTTTGAAACAATCCTAGTCAAAAAGTAAAGGGTTTTTAAATCTGAAAAATATATATATAATAGTTAAGGATATAAGCTAAACATATTCCGAGCCCGTTACACGATCCAATAAATTTCACTAGATAGAAAAAAATCCCAAAGTTGACTCTCTCAGAAAAGTTTTTTCAAAACTGTGGCTAAACTATTAACATTTTATATATTTTTTTTACACTCAATTAAAGGTATTAAGTTTTTATACACATTTTCCGAGCGTTTTTCTATAAACAACTATTTACATAGTTATCATGTACGAATATCTACCAAACGCAATAGAATTGCGCCGCTGACGGCCGATCAGTCTCGCCCTGGCGCTTGTGGAGGCAGGACCTGTGTCAGTTTTTTTCGCAACTATTTCGTAATTATTATGCCAAATTACGTTGAAATCGCGCCACAGTATAAAAAATATCAGTAATGGGCAAAATGTAATTAGATTAACCGTTACAAATACATACGCGACTCATGGTAAAAATGTGGTGATCTTTTACTTTTTAAGTGTTTTCACGACATGGTAACCAGCTACCTAATGCATTAAAATGTCTACGAATTACATGATAATTTCGCAATCCAACATGGCGGCCACGCCGTAATCACAAAATTTCATGATGGGTATCGTTTAAGGGGTTTTTTGGTATGCTGAGTACGAATTACGTGTTAATTTTGCAATCCAATATGACCGCCGCGCCGTAATCTCAAAAAATCATGATGGGTATCGTTTAAGCGGTTTTTTGGTATGCTGAGTACGAATCACGTACTAATTTTGCAATACAAGATGGCCGCCGCGCCGTTATCACAAAATTTCACGATGGGTATCGTTTAAGGGGTTTTTTGGTATGCTGAGTACGAATTACGTGTTAATTTTGCAATCCAATATGACCGCCGCGCCGTAATCTCAAAAAATCATGATGGGTATCGTTTAAGCGGTTTTTTGGTATGCTGAGTACGAATCACGCGATAATTTTGCAATCCAATATGGCCACCGCGCCGTAATCACAAAATTTCATGATGGGTATCGTTTAAGGGGTTATTTGGTATGCTGAGTACGAATTACGTGTTAATTTTGCAATCCAATATGACCGCCGCGCCGTTATCTCAAAAAATCATGATGGGTATCGTTTAAGCGGTTTTTTGGTATGCTGAGTACGAATCACGTACTAATTTTGCAATACAAGATGGCCGCCGCGCCGTTATCACCAAAATTTCATGATGGGTATCGTTTAAGGGGTTTTTTGGTAAGCTGAGTACGAATCACGTGATAATTTTGCAATCCAATATGGCTGCTGCGCCATAATCATAAAATTTCATGTTGGGTATCGATTAAGGGGTTTTTTATTATGCTGAGTACTAATCACGTGATAATTTTGCAATCCAATATGGCTGCTGCGCCATAATCATAAAATATCATGTTGGGTATCGATTAAGGGGTTTTTTGGCATGCTGAGTACGAATCACGTGATAATTTTGCAATCCAATATGCCCGCCGCGGCGTAATCACAAAATTTCATGATGGGTACCGATTAAGGGATTCTTTCGTATGCTAGGTACCAATTTAATGTCATTGGCCTTAATTTTACAAAAATCCTGTTGTCATAGTATTTTCGCATTGCTAGACCTAAACTTAATAAGCAAATCTTTTTAATTTACTACTGTAAATAGCTTAGGCGGCCAAATTGAATTCCAAAATTATCATGTTATTTGTACTCAGCATTCGAAAAAACCCATTAAAAGATATCCATCACGAAATTATATGATTACGGCGCGGTGGCCATTTTGGATTGCAAAATTATCCCGTGATTCGTACTCAGCATACCAAAAAACCACTTAAACGATACCCATCATGGAGTTTTGCGACTACGGCGCGGCGGCCATATTGGATTGCAAAATTATCCCGTGATTCGTACTCAGCATATCGAAAAACCACTTAAACGATACCCATCATGGAATTTTGCGATTTAGGCGCGGCGACCATATTAAATTGTAAAATTATCACGTAATTCGTACTCAGCATACCAAAAACCCCTTTAAACGATACCCATCATGAAATTTTGTGATTACACCGCGGTGGCCATTTTGGATTGCGAAATTATCACGTGATTTGTACTCAGCACACCAAGAAACCCCTTAAACGATACATACGGTCACGCCTTTATCCCCGAAGGGGTAGGCAGAGGCATATTATATGCCCACATTTTACCTTTGTATAATTTGTCCCACGTAATAGGTGGTGAGCCGTATTGCCGTGTTTAAGTGGTGGCGTGGCGCAGGTTGTGACTGCCTGCTGTTGAAATAAAACCTTTAATTAAGCTTAACGACTGCCATTTTACTGGAAACCGGGACCAACGACTTAACGCGCCTTCCGAAGCACGGAAACGCTCAAATAAATATCACGAAGTGATCACATGGATGGTCACCCATCCATGGACTGGCCATAGAGAAAGTTGCTTACTGCAGTGATCGTTTACAGAACACTGAGTCCGCGGGGCCACGAGCGCCGAGCTTAAACGATACCCATCATGACATTTTGTGATTATGGCGCGGCGCCCATATTGAATTGCAAAATGATCACGTGATTCATACTTAGCATACCAACTTTAGAAAACATTAGAAATTTTTATGACCAGCTATTATGTAATTTTCATTTTTACGCAACTGTAACCGTCTAGCAAACGTACGCAACGGAAACTCTCAAAAAAAATGAAATATCCTAGTTTTCGAAAAATGTTTCGTTGCTGCTCAGCTCTCATTCGCCTTAGCGTGATGTTATATATTTTGATATTTTTGAAAAATAGACATTCTGGTAAGGAACTTTTGAAATTCAACTAGCAGTCTTTTAGACTCTATAGTTCAAACAACTAAACAAACAAACAAACTCTTTAGCTTAAAAATAATAGTATAATATATATAATTAACTCATTTATTTACGAAACTCTAATAAATCACTACACATATTAAAGTTAGATGCATTTACTACGTCAAACAAAGTTAGCATGCTGTTTCTTTCTACTCTACTGTATACTGTGGCATGAGAGTTCACTGCCGCTGCCGGCGCGCGGTGTGTCACGCGTCCGGGGCGAGGGGAGCGCCAAATGCCTACTTGTGCGCTACAACCGACCCTTAATGGGATTCTGCCGTTTGCAAAGAATATGTTTCGTCAAATTTCACTTCCCAAAAATCTTAGCGCGTAGTTTAATTTCCCAAAAGGATCTTTAGCAAATTTATATTTTGCATTTTAATCACTTCGTCAAATATTCATTTGGCAACTTTTTAGTTGCTCAATTTTTATTAAGTCAAAGATACATTAAGCAAAATGCTTTATTTTGCAAAAAAATATGTGCCAAAAGTAAGTACATTATGTTCAAATTTTGATTTTATTATGGGGGAAAAATTATAAAAACATGAAAAAATGATGTAAAAGTGGGTTAGGTTAGAACTGTGACCCAAACAGAGTGCTAGCCGAGCGAGCGAAGCTAGCGTCCCTCGGCAGCGGCCGGCGAAGCGCCGTAATTGATTTGTAAAATAGCAATTTGCCAAGTTTTTAATGCAATGAATTTAGACTCTAGAGGAAATCATATGATCATATGATATCAATATCAATCAATACATATAATAAAATCGTAACAGGTCGCTGTCTGTACATGGAAGATAAATAAGAAAAAATATTATAGGGGGGCTTTATGAACGCAATAGAACCCAAAACAATGATTTTTAGAATTTTTGTCTGTTTGTCTGTATATCTGTTTGTCTGTACGGTTGTGCACGATAATCTCAGTAACCGCTCAACCGATTGCAATGCGGTTTTTTTTATTGTGTTGAGGTTTGCTCCAGTTAACATTTAGCGTTTGTTTTATGTAAATCAGTTTAGAAATAAAAGAGTTATAACACTTTTAAGAATCAAATATTTTGAAAATTTTAATTGTAGGGGTTTCTTTGAATGTGAGTGAACCTAAACTGGCGTGTTGGCTTAATCATAAAAGGACTGAATTGTTTTAAAATAGACTTAATCATTAAGCTCTTTTATGATTAAGCAAACATGGCAGTTTCAGACGCTGCTTGATGACTCTGATGAAGAAATACCTTTCCTTTCATACACCTTATAATAATAATAATAATAATAATAATAATAACCCCCCCGGGGGATCACCTTGTCGTGGTGGGGGGGCTTACGGGTATTAGGTACTGGACAATAGGTATTAACAACTAACCATTATAATCATCACCTGCCCTTACGGGTATTAGGTACTGGATTCAGGTTTCACCAACTAACCAATATTATGTATTTATCACCTACCCAAACTAACGATCCCAAAACCCTTGAATGGAGAAATATGGAAAGAAAAATAAAAGTATATAATTTACGGCCGCTACCCGGGGGCCGCCGGGGTGCATCTGGAGCCGACGCTGGATGTCACAGCATGCGAACCGTGGGCGACGGGGGACTGAGCAGGCGGGTTCCCCTCGAGAAATATGCAACAGCCGAAGAATCACCAGCATCCTCACCTTCACATTTATCACCCCATTCACCATTCGCTGACATCCCATCACCAACGTCTTCACCAATTTTTCGTTCTTCATTAAATTCAACGTCATCATCATATAATTCGTCCTCAGAATGTTCACCATTTTCAGCTGTTTCATCAGTACACACAGGAATGTATTCTGATGGTCGTGGCTCGTCGAGAACTGAAGCTGAACGCGGACGTGGCAAAAGGCGGACCACCAGAGGTCGCAGTGCGCATCGATTCACTACGTCCAACCGATCTACTGCTGATATTACAAGGAATACACTCACAACAAACACTCCACAAGAATCAGCTAGAAGTGTTTTGCAGGTCATGTTACCTACAACCACTCTAGCTGGCAGAGATAGGCAACGAATGAAATGGACAGATGAAGTAAATCGACAGCTACTTCGTTGCTATTACATCGCTACAAACTGTGAAACAGATCTTACAGGATATCGCCAAACACTATACACAAAATTTACAGAAATACACCCAGAACTTCATTTCATCTCAGAACAAAGGTTAGCAGATCAAATAAGAGTCATACATCGAAACCGTAGAATAACAATTCAAGACAGGGAGAAAATAAAGGAAGAAATAAAACACCTTTTAACACACAATATACAACTACAAGCTAATACAACAAATCAACATTACGAGGATACGGATCAATTAAACCCCAACACACCCGCAATAAGTGAAGAAGCGATACCAACACAAACAACCGTGACCCAACTAACAAACAATTCATCCATGTCAATACGTAGATTATCACTTACTTTAACACCAGTTCTAACACGAGATATTCAAATAGACACATTGAACTCAGAGTCTGTACATGAAACTAATATCGCATTGGAACAAATTCAAGACGCATTGAATGAAAACCTAGCCAAATACAAAGGAACAGAACCATCATCACGCCCACAGCTACCGAAACTAATCATAACACGACATTCAAAACGAACAGTAAATATATTAAATGACCTGATAGGTACTAATTTGTCACTCATTAACAAACCAACACTAACTGACATTCATGACTTAATTTACTGTGCAGCTTTAACAACAACAATGATTCATAGTAGTAGTAACATAAAAAAGAAAGCACATAAAAGCAAGAGATCAGAAAAGAAACCATTTTGGGAAATACGTTTAGAAAATAATATTTTAAAATTAAGAAAAGAAATAGGAAGACTTAATCAGTTTATTAAAGGTAATCTATCAGGTAAAAAACAGGTAAAATTTAGCTATATTTACAAAAGTAGAGAAGAAGCAATTGAAGCCTTAGACCAGAAAACACAGAAACTACAAGCCTTGTCTAAGAGATTACGGAGGTATAAAAAGTCACAGCAAAGACATCAGGACAATAGATTATTTAATTCCAACCAAAAGTTGTTCTATAGAAACTTTAACAGAGAAACTAGTGTCAAACGTCTACCAAACATAGAAACAGTACAAGAATTTTGGGAAAACCTGTGGTCGAAATCAGTAGAACATAACAGTAAAGCCAAATGGATACAAGAAGAAATAGATGAGTATAAAGATTTAAAACCCATGTACGAAGTAAAAATAGAGAAACCGGACATAGAAATGGCAGTTAAGAAAACACTTAATTGGAAAACACCTGGTCCTGATAAGATACAAAACTACTGGTTAAAATATTTTAGATCTACACATGAGCACTTGGCTATCGCATTCAATGCCATAATTCAAGAACCACATTCTATTCCCACATTTCTTTCACAAGCTAATACCTATCTGAAACCAAAGGATGCGGATACTGAAAATCCTGCAAAGTATCGGCCGATTACGTGTTTAACAACATTATATAAACTACTCACATCAATTATAGCACATAAAATAAACTCACATCTTACACAAAATAATATAATAGCAGAAGAACAAAAAGGCTGCCGAAAAGGCTCAAGAGGATGCAAGGAACAATTAGTAATAGATGCTGAAATTCATTATCAGGTCAAACGGTCACATAGAAATCTCTATTTTGCCTACATAGATTATCAAAAAGCATATGACAGTGTTCCTCACTCGTGGTTAATAGAAATACTAAGAATTTACAAAATAGACACAACATTAATACAATTTTTACAGCAAACAATGCAAAAATGGACAACAGTGCTTAATATAAATACAGAATCAGGCCCCATTAAGTCAAACCCTATTCAAATTTCCAGAGGAATATTCCAAGGAGATTCCCTTAGCCCTCTTTGGTTTTGCATGGCATTAAATCCTTTGTCCAGAATTTTAAATAACACTAGTCACGGATATACACTACACAAAGAACCAATCACAAAAATAACACATCTTTTATACATGGACGACATAAAACTCTACACAAGTACTAGGCCCCACATGAATAGTCTATTAAAAAGCACAGAAAATTTTAGTAAAGATATTAAAATGAGGTTCGGCTTAGATAAATGTAAAATAAATAGCATTGTGAAAGGTAAACATCACACAACAGATCCATACATACTGCAAACACAACAAAATTCATTAATAGACAGAATGGAATTAACAGACACGTACAAATATCTAGGATATTCCCAGGGCATTGGCTTAGATCACAGTAAAATAAAAGAGGCCCTCACCAAAAAATACTCCGATAGGTTAAATACAATATTAAAGACAGAACTTTCAGCTAGGAATACCATCAAAGCCATAAACTCGTACGCAGTCCCTGTGTTAACATACTCCTTTGGAATTATTAGTTGGACAGTAACAGATTTGGATAAACTTAATAGGCTTACACGAACCACATGTAATAAACACCGCATTCACCACATTCATTCAGCTACAGAAAGGTTTAATCTCAAAAGAAAGTTAGGAGGTAGAGGGTTTATTGACATTAGGAGCCTACACAACAGACAAGTACAAAACATACGAATGTACATGCACAATAAAACAGCTGACAGCCAAATTCACAAAGCATTGACGCTCATTAACACTTCTGGCACACCGCTAAAATTGAATGATAATAACCATACATCTGCACACAATCACATCACTGTTGAACAAAAAATCTGTAACTGGAAGCTGAAGACGTTACATGGAAAATACCCTAATCAACTGGAAAAAGAACACATAGATAGGGAAGCGTCAAACGCATGGTTACATAAGGGGAATATTTACAAAGAAACAGAGGGATTTATGGTTGCAATCCAAGACCAAATAGTAAAGACAAAGAATTATCAGAAATATATTATTAAGGACCCAACTGTAGTTTCCGATAGATGTAGATTATGCAACACAAATCAAGAGACAATAGATCATATCACAGGAGGTTGCCCTTTCTTAGCCAATAAACAGTACACCGATCGCCATAATAATGTTGCAAAACAAATACATGCATTAATAGCTCAGAAATTTAACCTTTTAGATAAAAGAGAACCTTATTATAAATACAGACCAAAGAATGTCTTAAATAGCGAAACCGTGAAACTGTACTGGGATCGAGACATTATAACAGATAAAACAACTACAAATAATAGACCGGATTTAACACTTACACTGAAAGCAGAAAAAATAACATATCTAATAGACATATCTATTCCAAATTCTGAGAACATACAAAAAAAGTATACTGAAAAAATACAAAAATACATACCACTTGCAGACGAAATAAGACAGATGTGGCACCAGGATACCGTAAAAATCATACCGATTATCATTTCATCTACAGGTCTCATTCCAAAATCATTACACACCTCACTAGAACAATTAGGTCTCCATAAACACACATACATCTCACTACAGCGATCTGTCATTATAGATACTTGTTCTATAGTGCGGCGATTTCTCACATCCACGACTCAAACACCAGGCACAATAGTCAATGAGCCGACCCACTTGGCGTAAGCCCGTGATAGGCTCCATACCAGCGAAAGCTGAGAAATGAAATCTTTCATAACCCATAATAATAATATTTATTTATTTGTAAAGAATGTCGGTTGTTACAATTTGGTGTTTATACAATTCTTAAAGTTTCCTTGTACATTCTGCCAATTAGGCATACAAATATTTAGTTAACATTTCGGTTATCTAATCGCCTATAATCAAGTATTACATAACAAAAACACAAATGAAGGCTAAAGAAAAGCTGGCTAGAGTGTAGTATCATCCAGAAACTCTGTTATGGAGTAATAACATTTATGCAATAGGAATTTAGTGAGATTCCCTTTGAAAGCCACAAGAGGCTGTTCCCTCCACCTTCCTGGAATTTTATTATAAATTACAGGAGCCATGCCAAAAACGCTTTTCTTGAGTAGTGCAGTGTGAAATGACCCAGTGCTTAACAGACCGTGATATTGTGTTCTTATAGGTACTGTTCTAATACGGGTGTCTTCCCGGGTGTTAAAAAGATTCTGGTAGTTTTTGACAAAAAGTGCAATCTCAAGAATATAAAGACAGGGGAACGTTAACAAATTCTGTGACTTAAAAATAGGTACGCAGCTATCTGTGACTCTTAAGTTGAACATGGACCTTATGCATCGTTTTTGGGATTTAAAAATGGCCTCTCTTTCACTACAGTTGCCCCAAAATATGATCCCAAACCTCAACGTAGAAATAACGAGACCATGATAAGCTACTAATACAGTTTTGATATTCACTTTGTTCCTTAAATTATACAGTATATAGGCATATCTGTTCAGTTTCCTACAAATATCGTCAGCCTGGGCCTTCCAAGTCAGTTGTGAGTCAATTATGTGACGTTAACGAAGTTGCGGGCTCAGCTAGTATGTAATATTTGGGAAAAGTATGTTATGCCAAACCGTATTTGACTACCTAATACTTGACAAGTTATGCCAATATTTGACTATTTAATACTTGGTAAAATGAAACTTTGCCATATGATTATTTGTTAAACAATAAATTGGCAGAAATAGTATTGCTAAACTGTAAAATTGCGAAAAGTTGTTGTGCCAAAGGTTTTTTTGCCAAATAAAAATTTGGAAATCCTACTTTGGCATGTGACACTTTGGGGAACGATTTTTGCCAAACATTAGTAAACCATTATTAATTTCTGTGCCTCTCTGTGATGAATGACGGTCCTTGCAACAGTACCGAAATATTGTAAACAATATTATATAAAAATCTAATAACTACTAAAGCATATGTGTTCCGGACTATAATCTATCCCTAGACCAAATTTAAGCCAGATCTATTCAGCCGTTATAGCATAAAAGTAACAAACCTCCAGATATACTGACATTCACACTCTCAAACTTTTGCTATTATAATATTAGCAAGAAAACCGGCTAAGTTTTTAGAACAGCCCCTTCAATTTACCCCGAGTCTAATATTTGCTATTTGACATACAAGTCAATAATACTAGAAGTTTATTGATCAGTTTATATTAAACATCATTATTTTATTTTCAGATACCGTTTTTACCTCATGGATTGGTCATTGGACAACATAGTAGCTAACGATGCGGGCGACATCTCGTTTGTGGACTTAGAAGACCTTGTAGTTCTAGATAAACATGTGTCACCAAAGAATGATCTTCCAGATTGGTATCAACGGTACAATCGAGACGGCCTTGGCCCTGGGTTCACATTTTCTATACATGATATGTGCAAGCACCATCTCAGCGACCATAACTTTTGGGCAGCTTGTTACATTTTGGCTGGAGATGAAGAACCTTATTTATATCCTATACCAAAACTTGTTAACTCGTCCAGGCCTGATTTGAATAAACTGTTGAAAGAGTGCTTGAACGGAACTGATAGATTTAAGACTATTGCAAAATTGCATCAGTTTATTAAGGATATTTTAGCAGATGATAAACTGGAAGGATTAGACACTGGTTTAAGCTGATAATATTGGATTGAAATATGGGAAATGTGATGTTAATTATATTGAATCTGAGGCAAGATAACAGCGGACCGAAGTTGTCTATTGTATCTGTTAGTATGTAACGCCTTTCATGTGATACTTTTGTGATAATATCTGTATAAAATACGGTAACAACTAATTAAGAGTGCTTTCAGAGGCTTTTTAATTTAGCTTGTTTTATTCTGTAAGGTGGCTACAGATCACACTGTACATTTAGTTTTAGTATTGCTAGCAAGGACCATAATGTAATAAATATTCTATTAGTATAGCTGAATGTGAACGTGTCGTGTGATAATATAGAATAAATAGAATAAAGTAAACATGTTATTTATACTTTATTTTATTTATTCTATTATATTATAGCGCAGTCTGAAGTCACCTTAATGCCCAGGACTCTGCTTGCGTGGTGAGTCTTTCCCGTACCTGTTTCCCACAAACTTTCCACGAAGAAAAAGCTATCCAGCCCTTTCTCAAGTTATATTCTATCTCTGTGCCAAATTTCATCAAAATCTGTTTAGTAGTTCTGGCGAAAAGTGTTATGAACATACAGACAGCTCCTTTTACATTTAAAATATGTGTGGATTGGGCTCTGCACAAAAAGCATCCGTTTTCATGTATTAGCTCAAAAATTTTTTTTTAACTTTTATAAAATTTACTGACACTTAAAAAAACGACTTGAAACTAAAAATTAAATTAATGAATTTACTCAGCACAGAGTACCTAATACACCCTTTGACTTCAAGGACCCATTCAAAGTCAAAGTCAATAAACATTTATTTCGCAAAATCCTAATATACAGGCACTTGCGACACGTCAATGAATACAAAGCAAAGTCATTACCACCAGTTCGGAACGCGGCCCGCTTGGGAAGAACTGGCAAGAAACTCGGCGGGCTTTTCTTTTTGTGCTCTATTTACAATAATTTGAACTAAAAATCACAAACTATTGCTTGAGAATGCAGTTGAGCAAGCAGATCATTTCCAATCTTCCTTGTGAAGCAAATAATGTGTTTTGAAATAAAAAACGGAATATGGTTGATTTAATTAGCACTACTGCTGGCGCAATTTGCAATCGTCTCCGAAAATAATACGTTTTACGTGAGATACACGTTTTGAGGAATTATAGGGAGATATTTCATTATCTTCTAATTTCATTACTTCCTTTTTGTATTTTTCATCAAAAACACGGTCATTCTTCCTTCGTTTCTGCCCCTTTAATATTGTGTGTTTATATTTCAATTCTTGCAATTTGGCTTCTTTACACAGTGCATGAACATATTATGGCAATCCCTTTTTTCGTCCCACCAACGCCCGTTCCAACTCTCTATTACGTTATTAGTCCTGTGCCTTTGTTTGAAACAGGTGATAGAAGGGATATTCTCCGGTTTTATTTTAACAATCCACTGTTTGTTAAAATAGCTAATGAATTCCGAAATGCAATCTGATTCTATTTGTACTGCTTCCTCAGCAATTTTAGTCGAAACTTCATGCATAAATGTTGATGCAAGCAGTGGAAGGTTGGCATACAAAAGTTTTATTTCTCTTCCCTGTTTCGTATTAGTTACATTCAATTTAATAGATTGTCGCCATACCGCCTTGTTGAAGTGATAGTAGCACCCTGTCAGTTCTGAATCAGGGTATACTACACTCATGGACAAAATTAGGGGAACGCAAAGAAATGTTCAGGTAGTAGAAAAATAAACGATTTATTTATGTTTAATACAGTTTCATTTGAGTATTCTTAATTAATTTAACTTTTTAAAATACAGAAATGTACAATTTACTGTTAAAAATAGACAAATATTGAAGTTATCGCTTATTAACGAGAATGTTAAGGAAACAATGAAATTTAATCTTATCATGAAATTTATGGAATGTCTGGTTTCTTCTCTAGTAAAAGTTAACATGACCACTCGTAGGTATATTCAGTATTTGGTGTTACCTCCTCTTGCTGTTAAAACTGCCTCCAATTGTTTGGGCATACTTTTTATTAATTCGTCTATGAAATTTTGTGGCATTTGGTCCCATTCTTCTACCAACGCCGTTTTAAGTTGTCGTAAGTTGGTTATTGCAGGAATTCTTTTTTTTAATTGTCTTCCAGTTTATCCCAGACATGTTCAATCGGGTTTAAGTCTGGCGAGCGGGCTGGCCATTCCAAAACATCGATTTCGAACCCTTGAAGGTATCTTGAAACTACAGCGGCAGTGTGTGGCCGACTTAGACCATATAACACGGGACTAGCCTTTGCGAACCACCGCATACAAAAATATTCTGCCAGTTTTCATACAAATGAAGGGGGAAACACAAAGACATATAAAATATCATTGCAATTAAAAATGTATTAATCGCGTAATGGCTGTTGTGTGTTAATTGTTATTGTACAGTCAACTACAATGTAATGTACTAGTTTAATCATATAAAATGATGTACTGATGTACAGGCTTTTCATAAAGCCAAAAGACCAAATGGTCATGTGCAATGGCAGAAAACAATGCTTAAGTAAGGCGCATCCTGTGGTTAGATGATCTAAGGTGGCCGAGCATTATCATGCATCAGTAGAAAATTATCACCTATGTATGGGATAAATGGTATCACAATTTCTTCTAAAATGTTAGTTACGTAGCGTGCTGCTCTCAGAGATCCATTTTCGAAGACGTGGAGCTCCGTACGTCCTCCTAAGGAAATGCCGCCCCATACCATACCATCACTGACTCTCCACCGTAGGGTTCTCTTCCGACAATGTTACACTGTGCATATCTTTCTACTGGTCGTCTCCACACTTTCACCCTTCCATCATCTGGCTTAAGGCCAGTCATTGTCATTGCCATTCATTGTCATTCCAGTGACGGTGAATGCGAGCAAAGTTACTCCGAGCTACACGATGACCTGTGGTAAGAAGAGGTCCTTTGGCATAAATGCCCCTATTCCGGCTGCTTTAAGTCTTCTTCGTATCGTTTTGTGCTAACTGCCACATTTCGGACTTCTTGGAGCCTTGCTCTTACCTCAGAAGACGTCGAGGTACGATTTCTTAGCACACTGCTTACGATAAATCTATCGTCCCTAGCTGTGGTCTTCTTTTTTCTCTTTTGTCCTCTGCATCTTGTGTACTCGCCTATCTGCCGGTATCGTTTTACGTTGCGAAAGATAACTGATTTGGAAACTCGCAACATTTGAGCCACTTGATTGTAAGTGTAACCTTGTTCGATTAAAGTTACAGCTTTGGACACCTGTGCTACGTTGAGATCCGGCATAATCACTTCAGTCTTTTTAAAAAGTCTCTAAGTAACACTCTGACGAATAATTTTTGTAAAAAAAAAGATTTACTAAAGTTTTCAAATACGAAAATAAACTCTTAAATTGTTCTCTTACGAAGTTACGACACACATTTATTACATTACTACGTAGAGAAAAAAAAACAAATGATATTCTGAAACAAAAGACGATAAAATGTCTTTCTTTAAATAATACAAATGCTGTTATAGGTGGCCAGTGTGTAAGTATAAAAAAATTAACGTAGTCGACCTTTTTTTTGCGTTCCTCTAAATTTGTCCCTGAGTGTATTTGAAAAGCATTGATTTGTGCAACCTCATCGTTTGAAACGTCTTATGGCAAATGGAATATGGAAACAATACTTGAAGATGGAAAACATTCGTTCATAAGTTTATTGTGTTTTATTTGGTAACAACACAAAAATTATAGTTACAACATTGGTGGTCTCTTTACAACTGTCTATATCAACATGAAACGATAATATAATTGGTAGAAAGGTCTTGGAACCTTAAATTAAAAGTACCGTCTCCTAAATACAGTACATCGCCGTTATTTAAATTTGCAATAGTTTGTTGGATAAATTTCGTTACAAATATTTTGTCGTTTTCCGTCCCATCCACACAATAGAGAAAGTCGTTGGCTAATAATTATGGTATCTCAACTTCACTTACGTTTGAAAAATTTAGTTTTTTGCTCTTGCAAAAATTTTCGTCGAGCTCGATAAAATATATCTTTTTTGGAGTCACAGCATGGCAAGATGTCGAGATTGGATTTTCCAAAGTAATGCGCAAATATTTTCGTAACAAGAGTAAATTTTCGACAACATTCCGTTTTACATTTATCCATTACATAATCGAATTCATTATTTTCTTTTTGTCTTTTGCATGAATGTAATTTCTGTTTTATTCGCGTTCAACGTCAATGCAGCACTGCATTCTTCTCTCTTTGAACATCTTCTAAAACTCGTACCATTCTTATTTTTAACACTATGGTTGTATCTATAACCATCTCGTAGTAAAAAAATCTTGCCCTTTTGACTGGATGTAAAAATAACCGGGTCCTTATTTTCCTCTATTTTATTTGCAAAAACGTAAAACAAATCTTCGTATAATAATATATTGAAATTGTGAATTTGATAGACATGATTCGATTGTTATATTATTACATCTAAAACTGGCCAGTACTAAAAGAAAACAGTCACATCATCAATCAATTAATATCAATATCAATACTAGTGTCCGACCGAAACTGGTTTTTCAGCCGAAACCGAAACCGAACTTTCGGCCCCAGGGTCAGTTTCGGCCGAAACCGAAACCGAAACCGACACTCACGTGTTCATATTGAAAAAAAAAAAAAACGTTCCGTGACTGAATATAGGTATACGTTTATTGTGTGTGGATTATTTTTCTTTAAGATTTGACAAACATACATACTTACATACATATGGTCACACCCTTATCCCAAAGGGGTAGGCAGAGGCATATTATATGCCCACGTTTCACCTTTTTTAGAATTTGTCCCACGTAATAGTTGCGTGGAACGCTCAAATAAATGTCACAAAGTGGTCAAATGGATGGTCACTCATCCAAGGACTGGCCAGAAAGCTGTTTACTGCAGTGATCGTCCGCGGGGCCATGAGCGCTTCCGATGTTAGTAGGTATTTTTTGTTATGGCGGCAACAGAACAGGGTGAGGTGGTGGTGGCAGTGTCTCTTGACATCACCAATACCTTCAATACCTTGCCCTGGAGCTGCGTTAGGGAGGCGCTTTTTTACCATGGAATGCATCCCTGCCTCCGTCGAACTGTTCGTCCGGGCCTATCTTGCCGAGAGGACTATAACTTACCCGAGCTGGCTAGGGCAGGGTCGGCGAGTTGTGTCGTTCGGTATTTCCCAGGGATCGGTCTTAGGACCGCTTCTGTGAAACATTGGTCACTAATGAGTGCTGTGTGGTCCTTTACTCAGAGGTGTCAGCGTAACGTATTATGCCCGATGACACAACCTCGTTACAGCGCTAGGAGCAACGCACCGATTCGCAGCCCTAAAGGCTACGGCAGGGGTTGCTCAAGTCGTTGGTCGAAAACGGCGGCTGGGTCTTGAGGTTGCCCTTCACAAATCTGAGGACCTGTGCTTTCATGGATCTTGGAACCTGCGGGATCCAATTTATAGGTAGGGAGCGTCAGCATCAGCATCGAGCCCTCGATGACGTATCTGGGGCTCGTACTCAATAGCCGGTGAATCTTCTGATAACAATTCCGAAGCTTGATCCCAAAACTAAGGGGGGCCGCATTTTCGCGGTTGGGGACGCATCAAGGGACTGTACCTTGGGATCTTGCGGAGCATGGCCTTATACGGGGCCCCCGTATGGGCGGAGACCCTGCCGGCCATGCAATGCGGCTAGATTGCTTAGTCCGCAGAATGCGATGGCCGTCAGCGTGATAGGAGATACAGCGCGATATCAGTTTAGTCGGCATGTCTCCTAGCCGGACCCCTCCATGACACCTGGAAGCGAGAGCCCTTGCGTCATTATTTAAATGGCGTAAGGTCGCGCTGGAGT
Organism: Miltochrista miniata; assembly: GCA_933228765.1. NCBI lineage: Eukaryota > Metazoa > Arthropoda > Insecta > Lepidoptera > Erebidae > Miltochrista > Miltochrista miniata. Next base: position 16,226,260 of record OW121769.1, read on the forward strand.
AGGGCCATAGGCCTGCGTCTCGAGAAATCGAGGAGGAAACCAAGAAGACCTGGAAGGTGCCACTTGAGCAACCAAGAGGGGGAATCGACACAATCGAGGCAGTCAGACCGATCATGGACACGGACGCTCGTCCCTCTCCAAGTACTCACTTGGAGAGGAGCCATAGCGCTCTCTCTTACCGGTTGTCACAGATCCTTAGTAGAAGGGTGTTTCAGGATTCCCGACAGACTTTGACTACCACTGCCGTCTCGCAATGATTGAATGGTAGGCCACCTCTAGTACTGTTATTTTGTTATTCTAGTCTGTTTTTATTATTTGTTGTTTTAGTAGCAACAGAAATACATCATCTGTAAATTTTTTAACTGTCTAACTATCACAGTGCATGAGTTACAGTCTGCTGACAGACAATCAACGAAGTCTTAGTAATGGGCCCTATTTTTACCCTTTTTGTACGGAACCGACTACAAAAGGGGTAGGTTCATGTAATGTCCTAGATCACCTTTTAGGATTCTGTAACCAAAGATAAAAAACGGGACCCAAAAAAGATGGTAGCATAACACGGGGTAACTGTCCAAAACTTCTCAATGATTGTAATTGCTTGGAGTTTGAATAAAATTGTTATATTGTAACTATTGATTGGAAGTCGTTTGTAAATATCTAAATCTTAGGTTAGTAACATATTAACTGGTTGGGCTGATCCCAACCACGTCACAAGTAGAGCCAGGCACTCAAAATCCACGAACACGTGAGTTTCGGCCCGGCCGAAAGTTTCGGCCCATTTTGGCCGAAACCGAAACTGCGGCCAAAACTCGATTTTTTGGCCGAAACTGGCCGAAACCGAAACTTCGGTCGGTCACTAATCAATACATATAATAAAATCGTAACAGGACGCTATCTGTACATTGAAGATATTAAAGGAAAAAAATATAGGAGGGCTTTATAAACGCAATAGAACCCAAAACAATAATTTTCAGAATTATTGTCTGTGTATGTCTGTTTGTTTGTACGTTTGTGCACGCGAATCTCAGCAACCCCTCAACCGATAGCAATGTGGTTTTCTTTATTGCATTGCGGTTTGCAATAAAAAAATAGTTATTTGTTATACAAGAATTGCTTTTTAACCGCGTGCTCAATTTTGATGACCGAGCTAGCGAAGGATTCTAAAATTAGAATCCTGAGCGTAAGCGAGGGAATCAATAGAGCAAGAGGTGAAAAATATTTGCACTCGAGTGCAACACGTAACTTTTCATTCCACCTCAGCGAGGAAATGACTGAATGCAAAAATCATTTACAATCACAAGATACCTTTTTTTTTTCAGTTATGGTATTATATACCACAATATGATAGGTAAATAAAACAAAATAATCTTTTAATTATAACATAGTATATTCAGGTATAAATTAAGAAAAATGAAAAGTAACGTTGCTACAGTTACTTATTAGTTAGTTATATATGTTGGTGTTGGTGACTTGTGTAGGGTGGGAGTGGCATCAATGAGCCAGGAAGAATTTGGAGTCCCATATTTCTGCATTCCTACACATGACAGTAATGTTATATCAACATCAAGGAAATTTAACTACATCAACAGTAAGGAAATTTAACTAACTATCCAATGGCATAGTCAGTTTTGTTCTAAAATCATCCTGAAAGGAGCAAATAGCTTTTTTTTAAAATGTGAGAAATGTCCCATTGTGTACACCTAGCGGTACACAACGGGCATAGGCGTGGTACACAATGGTTCGGGGGGCACACAATCAGCCAAGCATGTATATAAGTATTATTATCTCTATATTTATTTAAAAATTCATGAGTAAAACACAATATTTATATAAAAGACTAGCGGACGTCACGCGGTTTCACCCGCGTAGTTCCCGTTCCCGTGGGAATACGGGAATGAAATATAGCCTATGTTCACCGCAAAAAGTGTAGCTTCCCAACAGTGAAAGAATTTTTCAAATCGGTCCAGTAGTTCCGGAGCCTATTCGTTACAAACAAACACAAAAAAACAAAAAAGCAAAAAAAACATCTTTCCTCTTTATAATATTAGTATAGATATTTATTTCAATCGTTTGAGACATTTTTTTTATATAGTTTAGTTAACAGTTACTTATTAAATCTTCAGTCTTAACGTTTTTCTTAATATTATAATTTTTTGACACATTATCTTTGCAAAACAAAACATAATTAAGCATTATTAAAACGGTAACTTTTATTAATATTGCAGGGAATAACGCTTAGGTACTAATAGAGATCTAACTTGACAAGTAATTTAATTAATACTTGTAAATCGATGCACGACGATTTGTGCCTCAGACTACCTAATAACAAATTGTTATCTATTAAAGTCTTTAGTTAACTTCCTATGTAGAGGTAACTCACAAAAAATATCAAAAATACCTAGTCTATTAACAGTCTTATTGATTATCATTTAGGCACTTTGTACTTAATACATACATACATACATACATATCATCACGCCTGTTTCCCATCGGGGTAGGCAGAGACTATGGCTTTCCACTTGCTACGATCCTGGCATACCACTTTCGCTTCTTCTACTTTCATAAGTGCTTTCATACACGCTCGCTGGTTAAGGGTACTCTTGACCTGGCCTTTTTCCAGCAGGTCATCAATTTGGTTACCATGCGTACGCCGAGGATGACCCCTACCAGCTTTCCCATTCATTATCGCCTTATAGATCTGTTTAGTCAGTCTATTTTCATCCATCCTCTCAACATGTCCAAACCATCTAAGCATCCCTTTTTCTATCTTTGTCACTACATCTTCAGTTATACCACATTGTTTTCTAATCACGCTATTCCTTTCTTTGTCCATCAATTTCACTCCAGCTATACTTCGCAGACTTCTCATTTCCACTGCATTAATTTTACTTTCATGCTTCTTCTGCCACACCCAACTTTCACTACCATACATAAGTGTGGGGATAAGCACACCCCTATGCACAGCCACTCTCGCCTTCTTAGACACGTTTTGACTGCTCATAAAGGTATGCATCGCCCCATTCACTTGATTTCCTGCCAAAACTCTTCTCTCAATATCCTGGTCACACTTTCCATCCCTCGTAAATTTTGAACCCAGGTATACAAATTCTTTCACCTGTTCCACTCTTTGCCCTTCGATAATAATAGGGCAATTCGTCATACATTCCTCTCTTTCAAAAACCATTACTTTAGTCTTACTTACATTCACTTTCATTCCTCTACCTTTCAGCGCCTCATCTTAATACTAAAAATCCTTTGTAATGCTTTTTGTATTTCGAATATCTTTACTATTAACAATTGTTACTCTTACTAATATCGTAACTTCAAAAGTGACATTTCTACAGCAAATTTGTATGTCTTGGCACGACTATTTGTGCCCTCGACTTTCGGTTTTGGCAAAATATATTTGATGTCGATCCTTTTAACACCCGCTGTATCGGGCTCAAGAGGATCTGTAAATTTTTGCTGGGCCTTGCTCTTTAGCTTTAAAAAAGAAACATAAAAGTCGCACTCATCATCATCGTCGATGACTTCTAATATTTGACCGACATAGTAAACATCATCGGTTTTTGATTTGAAGCGGACAATAACATAATCTTTGACGATAGGCTGTCTTGGCAAGGAGGGAAAGTCATCGGTCAAAATGACTTCGTCATCTTCGGAGTCACTTACATATGCTTCGCCACCGGAAGACGATCCACTGGCCCGAAAGTCTTCATGATCATCATTCGATGTATCGTAAAGAACTATTTGCTTCTTAACTTTTTTTGTTTGTTCAAATAAATCCTTCCGGACCAATTTTACTTTTTTAGTATCTATTTTTGGTTTCGTTTTTGTTATTTTCCTTTTTGTCTGAGCCAAGGCTTCCTTTTCAGGAGTATCAGTAGCTATGATACTTTTTCCACGTTTCCTTGTTATCTGTTTCTTTCGAGGTTCTGCTTTAATTGGTGGACGAAATGATTGGGGTGAAATAAAGTTACTTGGTCCAGAAATATCAATGTTAACCTTAGAAGTGCATGGCAGCACAGGAGTAGGAGTATTAGAAGTTGGAGTAGTAGCTCTAGTAGTATAAGATACAACAGCACTTTCAAGTAACTTATAAGTGCCCAGTTTGAAAGCAGTGTTCATGATAGTTATGGGAGTTTTTGATTTCTCTACATCTTGCTTAGGTTTAGCTGTGCATGAGATTGCTTCACTAACAATTTTGAAGGCGGCTTGTTTCAGTGTCATGTCAGTTACTGTAACTGCTTCGGCAATAGATTGGTCTTGTCCTAAGATCGAAGGAGATTCGCAGGCTAATGGTTCTACATAACTATGTTGATCTACTGAATTCACTGGTGGAGACCTGCAGATAATGTCCTCTGCGTCAGTGTCATCGTTGTCTTCAGCTGCAGGTCTGTCTGTAATACAGCTTGGCAAAAAGTCTGTCAGTAAATATTTGGTCATCGAATGGATAAATTCCACATTTCTTAAAAGCATTTATTATGTTTGATGGGGTCATAGATTTGAGGTAGGCTTGTCCAACGCATTCCGCAACATTATATATGGTCATGCCTCTTCCAGGGTTGCGCATCATAAAAGAGTCGACTGCAGCGTTGTAATAAACTTTAAATGGCTCGTACAACCCGACATCCAAAGGCTGCATTTTTGCTGTAGTGTGCGGATGCAGAGTCAATACTGTAACTCCGGTAGCTTTCGCCAAATCTAGAGCATTTATAGAGATATGGCTCTCGTGATTATCCATAATGAGAAGCGCCGGATTATCCTTGGATGCCGATGAATACTTGATGAAATGGCGCATTACATCAACGAAAAGGTCAGCAGTCATCCATCCACTCGGGTTTGCTAATCCAAGGGTTCCTGGTGGAGCACCATAAATCATGTTCGGTTTGTAGTTTTTCCTTGGGAACACCATTACTGGCGGTAAAGATTGACCATGTGCATTCACAATACAGGCAGTTGTTACTAAGACTCCCCGCTCTCCACTTGTTACTTTGCAAACACTCCGTCCTTTGGGTGCCAAAACCTTTTGCGGCTTTTGTACCGTCGCACAGTGTCAGCTGTAGAACAAGCCTGGTGGACAAAAATATTTTATCACGGTTTTGGATTTATATATATATATAAATTATAAATTAATTAATTATGTGGTATTACTAGCTGTTTCCCGCGGCTCCGCCTGCGTTGATATCCGTTTCCGTTGATATCGATATCCGTTCCGACAAAACCGCTCTTCCCACGGGAACACTGTATTCTTTTGCCATAAAATGTACCCTATATGTTAATCCAGGGTGTCGGTTACCTCAACATCAAATTTGACCTCAATCTGTTGAACCGTTTTGTCTTGATTGAGTGAGTACCTAACAACTCTCGTATATTAACAGTGGGCGCACACTAGGCGTCTTGTCGCGGCGACATGTCGCGGCGACAAGCTGCGGGCGCCAAATTACGTACATTTTGTTCTAAGCTCCGCACACTAGGCGACATGTCGCCGCGACTCCGCGACAAGCAAGGGGAGTCGCCGCGTCTGTCGCGCTATTGTCGCGGCGACACGGCGACAGTCGCCCAGCGACAGCTTTTGGAACGAAGATCCTTATTACGCGTTGCGAAGACGCCAGCGACAGTCGCGGCGACATGTCGCGGCTTCAAGTCGCCCGATGCTGGCGCACACTGCGCGACAAGTCGCCGCGACATGTCGCCGCGACTGTCGCCTAGTGTACGCCCACTGATAGAGTTTAATTAATAATGTTAATAAAAATTACATATTTTAAAGAAAATGCACAGGAATTGTTTATAAATATTTTATTTTATGCACATAATTAAAATACAGGAAAGTAAAAAATATCACTTTGGCTTTTATATAAACTAGGCTAACTAACTTGTAGCTCAATTTTGGCTCGAGATCGTGTCACAACAATATGCTCCTCGGAAAGATAAAACTTTTTTTATTTAAGAATGCAATCATATGATGGTAACTTGTACTGATGCCTGACTTTCATAGTCCACTCCCTAGTCTGTTTATATGAGTGAGTTGTTGATTTTGAATCAATATAATACGCTGCACAGCACTTGCTTTTTGTGGGCTTGTGGACGCACTTGCAGAAGCTGGATTTTCACTAATGTTCTTTATATCACTAGCAACACTTTAATGTCAACTTGACCGTGCAACTATGCAGCAGTCATTTATTCCCCAACACTCCGCTATTGCACGAGATCTTAAACTCTACGTTTTTAGTTTTAAAAGACGAATCTTAAAAGACTTTTTTAGATCATCAGGGTCGATGAAGGTCAGCAGATGAGGTAAAAGGTTGCGACCGAGACGATCGCACGCAGAATTTCATCTCTTCGCTTTCTAGCCTCGCTTTATTTTTATTAAGGAAACGTTCGTTTGACTTTCCTGAAGAGAACCATTTTGTAGCAATTTTCCAAGAAATGGCGGCTAATTTCACCTTAATTTCCCTTTCACATTCTTTTGTGATGTCAAAAAAATCTAATTTGAATGAAAAAAACTCAAAACGATCATTTCTTAATAGTTTTTCATGCCAATCTTTGAAAAAATCTATTTGACAATTTTTTATTTTTTTATTATGGACGACGGCTGCGTTCGATGTGTCTTCTATTTTCACTTAAAATCAACTGTGAAATAGATCTACACATACAACCTTAATCAAAGTAAAAATAAAATTAAAGATAATAATTGTGGAGTCTCTTCACATAAATGATTTTGTAATTAATTAATAAGTATAAAAAGTAATTGTGAGTAAAACAAGTAGGTGCGCACGCATTCTACTAGTTACTCAAGTAAGACCGAGTGTATTGTGTAACAATCTCCGGTATTGGCAGAAGGTCAGTCATAATATACTGAGAGTCTGCATACGGAAATGGAACCTCGGTGAATAATTGCTCGTGTACAAAACGAAGATAGCAGTCTGAGGGTGTAGGAATAAGATTTATGCTTCTTACCTCTCCTTCGTTATTTGCTTCTTCCTTCGAAAGGAACATGAGGGGCAGTCCGATTGACTCGGATTGCGCGACTAGGATTCCACCGTGATAATTCCATCACGTTGTGGGTTGATCCCGCGACTCTCTCTAAACCGTTAATGTTTACGGTGAGGTTCACGCGTTGTCTTCGACTTCTTGCTCTCCCGAATTGTAATTTCAATTCTGGGTTTAGGCTCAAAGGTCGGGAGGTCTCCTGTGTTAGTGCCCCGGACATCGTGTGTTGTGTCGGCTGTCGGCTCTCTCGAGTAGCTACTGCTTGGTTCTGCTCCGCCGCAGGTTGCGGGGGCTGTCCCTGGTGCTGTTGGTGGGACATTGTAGCTACGCACGCAGTAGCTCTTGTTGTGCGTGAGTCTCTTCTAAGTCACAGAAAGTGACGAGACCGACGTGTTCCGCTTGGTCTTCGCGGACCGCTTCTTGGTCTTGCTCACGACGCGCAGTCAAATAGAGCTGTAGTATCGTTCTAAAGTTTAGATTGTCTACTAGATAGTGTGTGTTGTCTATGATGACACACCTTTTCTCATTTCTTTCACTCATTGAGTTGAATTAGATGAGCCCTAAAAAGGACTGTTTCATCCAAATTAGCTGACGCTAGTTGGGAATGATCGCACTCGCTATAGTTGTAAGATTCACAGTGTCCGCTGTCAAAGAATATTATCTTGGAAATTGCGTTCGTAAATTTTACTACGGCTAGTAAGTACGTGGTTAAAAGATTCTTCTTTTAACCTAATAGAATAAAGCTTATCTGCAAAAGTAAGAAAAAAATAATGTTGTACTCGAGTGTGCTACAAATAATATATATCATAATCATCTATAGACGTGCAGCTACATCATATCGAAAATTCAGCCTGGATACAAGAGGAAACATTGGTTTCCCAGTCTTGATAAGTTTTAAAAAATAGAAGAAAAAACAGTTTATTCTGTGTCTTCATTGATAGCCTATTTCATTAATATTTATGACACAATAAATATTATAATAAGTATAAAATAATAAACATACCTTCAAAAATAAAATCCATCACTAAAACTTTCCACAAAACAATAAACTGTCACCGTAAGATATTAGTGCAAGTGTCGCGAAAATGCAATGGACGCAATTATTTAAATACATTTACCCTCATTAGCTTACTTTGATAAGCGATGACGCATCAGAATGGAATGATAGACGTAAACAGTTTTCGGAATCAGGGGTTTAGGGGTGTTGTTTACATGTAGAAATTATCTATTTTCAGAAATTTGAAAATGACTTTTGTCCACCTGACTTGTTCTACAGCGGACACTGTGCGTCGTAGTTGAAGTTTCATCCAAGTTGTATACACGACTACCGTCGCCAAATTGGGGATGACGCACATATACTTCTTTTAAATTTTTGTAGAACCTTTCCACGTTACTTCTATTGAAAGCGGTTGCTCTAGCCAAACTGCATGCTTCTGGTTTTCGTACCGATAAGTTTGAAAACCTTCTCTTAAATCCACGAAGCCAGTCACGTCCAGCCATTTCATTGATTTCCCATGATTTTGGCATTTTAATGTTATAACATTCTTTTGATGTGAGCCCAAAAAACTTGTCAGCACATTCAATAATGTAATCATGAAGGGTCAGCTCTTGTTCGTGCGTGAAAACCTTATTTACTGAGTAATTTGGCTCCAATCGCTCATTTCACCATTCTTAATTTTTTTACATATCTTTGTAGCGTTTGATACGGGATTCCGCATTCTTTGGCCGCTCTTCGAATACTGACTGAATTGTTGGTAAGGTCTATTGCTCGTTGCATTTGGGCAGCGGTTGTAGTTCCTTTTTTTCTGATGGTCTTCGGGGTTCGACCCATTCTGAAATTTATAAGTTAAACTTTACAATATGAAAATGCAAATGTATTTCCATTATGCTCATCGTGCATTTCGTATTTTTTGAATAGCAGCATACAATGCGTCAGGTATGGTACACAATTATATTTATCTTAAAATTGGCCTATTGTGTACCATAATATAGCACACGAGTCGGGGCGGGTACACAATGAGTCAATGGCTCATTGAAAACACAGGGGAAATGACCCATTGCGTACACCCCCGGTTCCAAATTATTTAAGGTTATGTAACTCCAAACAGAAACATGTAGCTGTTACTTAAACTACTGTAGAAGAAGCTCAGATAAACCCTTTCTACATGCAAATTATTCACGAAGTAAAATAACTTAAAGAAAAAGCATGAGAAAACAAACTACTTACGTTTTTCTTTTAACTTTTAGGTCACGAAAACACGAAACCCTCGCTGTCACACGCGTTCCTCACCGTATCTAGCCAGTGACTGGGGAGTGAGGGGCGCGTACGGAAACGTTGCCGTGCATGCCTAAAACACAGAGCGGCAACGTCGCCTTGCCGAGTTGAGATGAGTGTCTCATTGTGTACGCGTGGCTCATTAATGCCACCCCCACCCTACTGTTTTTTTGGTAAACTATCTGTCATATTTAGTAGTTGTACCGATTCAGCGGATTCCCTTGGCGTAAATGTTGGCGAGAGGGCGATGGTTAAATGTATCGTAACAGCTCAGTTGTGATGTAGAAGGGCCAGTCCATGGATCTGACTGAGGCTCACGCGTTCAGCGAAATGGGTCCTACGATGCCTTTACATATTTTTGACTAATTTTGGATAGAATCCTCTATTCTATGTATCCCTCTACAACCGCATTGGATTTCCACCCTTCATGGTGCTTAAGGGACAAGAGATCAGCTCCTGAATCGGCCAAAAGTGTGGCTGAAGTTCGTCTGAAACAATGACCCGTGTACAACGGGGGTTCTGGAAGTTCAAGAAAATGCGCCGACATTTTTGTTTGATGACCAGATGAGGCTCTTTTTAAAAATGCCACTAATTTAGGATAGGTGTCGATATGTATGTCTTTTTTCATCTTTATTGTTGCTTTAAGCATTGAATACGTACTCCACAGAGTGCTTGATTTCTTGGTTTAGAATAATTCAATAAAATAAGCCAGCAAAACGTATTCTGAGAAAGTTTTGGCTCCTTTAGCTAGTCGCCACGTGTTGAACATATCATACTGTTTCAAATACATCTTGCGTGACTGTTGAAGGAGAAAGCTCATTTGCGCATTACTAACAGTTTCGATCAATTCTGTTGCACATACATACATATGGTCACGCCTTTATCTCCGAAGGGGTAGGCAGAGGCATATTATATGCCCACATTTCACCTTTGTATAATTTGTCCCACTGTAACGTTGTGAAGCAACGAATAAATAATCTGTTGATTCATATTATTATTACAATTAGTTTGTGTATATTAAAAACTATTTTATAATGGAAGTTGTTGAAAGCGCCATCTGCCGACAAATAGTCACATTAAGACTAGCGCGGGTTAACTCGCTAGGTAGGTAAATGACGTAGGACGTAGGGACGATCCTAGCCGCCAGAGGCGCTGTTCAATGCTATAAATAGGAGTGCACGCGCAGTTTCGGGGAACACATCACAAATTTAAAATAATCAATCGCGAAAGTATCAGTACATCAAGAAAGATCATTAAAATTAAATATAATTAATTAAATAAAATAATCAGTGCATAGGGAGTGTGCTGTGTGAAATGTGAATAAGGTGATGCCCGGCTAGCTCAGTCGGTAGAGCATGAGACTCTTAATCTCAGGGTCGTGGGTTCGTGCCCCACGTTGGGCGCCACTGAAAAGCCGAAGGCTACTTCTTGTAACCCGTAGGGTGAATATTACTGTAGAACCCGGAGGGTGGTTGTTCGCAACCCGTAGGGCGGATGGTTCTTCGTGGAACCCGGAGGGTGGACCCTGGAATGTTCCAGATTAGGGGTTAGCTTGAACCCTTTTTCTTCCCAAAGACAGGCTCCTGCTAACCATTGCAGGAGTCGGAAGTCTTACAACATCTGCTTACAGCACTAATTTTACAAAGATGTTTTTTCACACCCCTTTTAACTACCCCCTTATAACAGGGTGGACCAACAGCCGTTAATTTTCACAGTTTAAAAATTAGATTACGTTATACACAATTTAACTCACCCAAGGATGGGGTACTCGTCGTTTGCAGCTAGACAATTATTCACCTAGGGAGAATTTCGCTCCCTATGCACTGATTATTTTATTTAATTAATTATATTTAATTTTAAAGATCTTTCTTGATGTACTGATACTTTCGCGATTGTATTTTTTAAAGGACCATGGGCAAAAATGTATGAAGCCTGGGCTCACCCACCAACAGAGATGAGATCACTTTGAATATACTTGTAAAGCACTAAATACACTCGAGAGCAATGAATCCGGGTCACTTAAAGAATGTTAAAAATCTCGGAAACTAAAAATGATAGGTTAATGCAATAAATTGTATTTAATAGACAATGTAATACTCCTTAAATGAAAGTAAAAAAAATATGAGTCACCATACATTTTATTAACACAAAATTACATAAAGAAAAAACTGCCGATCTCTCCTTAAAACAAAAATAGGAAACATGAAATTTTTGAACTTTATTACGATTTTCTTGAATTTTAATACTTCGTATTGCCTCCTCGTGCTTCCATTACTGCGTTTACGCGGTTTGGCATGCTGTACACCAAGTTCCTTATACGATTTTGGGGAATATTCTCCCATTCCTCTGTGAGAGCAATTTTGAGCTCACGAAGCGTGATTGGGGGAGGGTTTCGTTGTTTTACGCATCTGCCTAGCTCGTCCCAAGCATGCTCGATCGGGTTGATATCTGGGCTGCGCGCTGGCCACTCCATACGAGTAATGTTCATCTCTTGAAGGTAGTCATTCACAATCCTACCTGTATGAGGTCGGGCATTGTCATGCATAAATTTAGCATCCTCACCTAAATTGACCATAAATGGACCAACGTGATCATTGAGGATTTCTTCCACATATCTTACGCTAGTTAAAGAGCCGTTTTCTATGATCACCAGCTCTGTGCGACTTTCAGAAGAAATTCCGACCCACACAAGTACAGACCCACCACCGTAGGCTACTTTTTCTTCGATGCATGCTTGCTTGAATCTTTCCCCTGGTCTTCGATACACTCTGTTTCTTCCATCGTGCTTGTAGAGCATAAATTTTGATTCGTCGGAGAACATAACTTTTGACCAATCTTCAATACTCCAATTTACGTGGCTCTGGGCATACCTTAGTCTCGAAATACGATGCCCACGCTCCAGTTTAGGGCCGTTTGCAGGTCTAAGGGGTTTTAAGTTAGATTCAGCAAGCCGACGTCTTACTGTCCATGCACTTGGGTTACTTCCTCCGAGGCGTCGAAACTGATTGGTGAGTTCAGTTCCTGTGAGAAAGCGATTTCGAAGCATGGTGTTCACCAAGTATCGGTCTTCTCGTGCTGTGGTACACCTGGTTCTGCCCGTTCCTGGTCTGCGTAGGTTAGAACCAGTTTCTTCGTAACGTCGGAGAACTCTTTGTACTGTTGACAGCGACACACCGACAGTCCTGGCTGTATCGCGCTGACTCCGGCCGGTTTCCAGCATTGTAAGTATTCTGGTGCATTCTTCAGGCGTAAGCGACATAATTTCAGCTTGATTAATGAATATAGAGCACTATCAACATGGTTTATGTACCCACATAAATGACAGATTACAAACAAAAGCAACACCAAATGCTGTAATTTCGTAGTTCCATCTTCGAAAGTGGCCCTTTTTCAAATTTGATTTTTTTATGATATAACTTTACAATAACTAAGAAGTTTTAATACCTTCATTTAAGGAGTATTACATTGTCTATTAAATACAATTTATTGCATTAACCTATCATTTTTAGTTTCCGAGATTTTTAGGATTCTTTAAGTGACCCGGATTCATTGCTCTCGAGTGTATAAAGATTTAAACTCATTTTTGCGAATAATCCATGGGGTTATTTTGCTATAAACATTTTTCTCCGACCATAAATAAACTAAAAAGTAGTGCTGTTATGGCATTGTAGGTTTTGTTGATTGACATCTTTAACAAGTTTTAATTCCAGGTTTAATGTATAGATAAAAAATAAAACAGCTCCTAACAGTTAAAATCATTTTTATTAACATTTCAATCAATATCAATAATAATATCGTCTAAATGTCCTGCCGGTGGCTTAAATTGTATGTGCCTGCCCAACCCTAGATACCATATTATTGAAATGGTATGAGCACAACTTCCTACTGTGCGTCTACCTGTTAGCTCGGTCATAGACGTTTCGTTTGCGACCCCTGAGATCGCCCGCCGTGTCCAGAGATGGCGCGTGGTGGACGAGGAGGAGACGTCGTTAGATCACCGATATATTCGGTTCGACGTCTCCCCTCCTACCTAACCTGCCGCCAGCAATCGCGAATCCCCCGGAACCGCGTTGGGCACTCCATCGCCTTGATCGGGAGGCTCTCCTGGAGGCGGCCATCGTGCAGACCTGGATTCCGACAGCGGACAGGCCTGCCGATGTTGATACCGAGGTGGAGTGGTTCGGGAGAGCCATGTCGCACATCTGCGATGCGGCGATGCCCAGGGCTAGGCCCAGACCGGTGAGGAAGCAGGTGTACTGATGGACGCCGGAAATCGTGCAGTTGCGCGCGGATTGCGTTAGCGCGCGCCGCCGGTACACCAAGTTACCAGGTACCGCAGCGATGACACGGCGCTCCACACGCTGGTGGAGTGCAAGGCGTGGGCGCAACAGCGCCAGGTCCTCGTAGTGTGTCTGGGCGTGGACACTCTCTCGCTCGAGACCATGGTGCGAGCCATGCTCTCCAGCGGGAGTAAGTGGGACTGTGCCGCCTCTTTCTGCGAGTAGGTCATGCTCGTGAAGGAGGCGGCGGGCCGGGTGCGGGAGAGAGCTCTCCCACCCGGGTTCCGCAGTCGGCGGCCTGGACGCCGCCGACGTGTCTTCGCCGAGGACTATCGGCCTCCATGACCGGGGGTCTGAGGACGGTGAGAGGGTCGCTCACCGTCCTTACAGAAGCAGGCCCATGACGGCAGCGTGACGTGAGCAACTCACGCATGCCCCCCCTTAGAAGCGGGATAACACCCGAAACCCCCAAAGACGTGGGATAGTACCCGAACCACCCCCTGGGCGAGGCCGCATTGGCGGCCGTAGGTCTGTTGTGAGTCCCGGGACATCCTTCCGAGGGCTTACCCGGGGCTCCCAACCACAGGCTGTTGGGCGTTACGTGAGGTTTTTTAGTCGGTAAGAGTCCGGCATAACATCCTCTGAGGATTTTCCCTCAGGTAAAAAAAAGCATGAGTATATACATAGTTACAACAAGTTTTATGACTCTAATAATTAGCTTTTTACGCAAAACCTATTTAGGTGCATATCTTTTTTCTGCAATGGAATTGAAGGTGGTGCCGGTAGTAACAATTTTAGTACAAACCAAAATCATTACAACGGCATATGGTATAACTCTGTTGGACACTGAGCCCAATTTGTCTCATGGTCCTTTGTGATGTGTTCCCCGAAACTGCGCGTGCACTCCTATTTATAGCATTGAACAGCGCCTCTGGCGGCTAGGATCGTCCCTACGTCCTACGTCATTTACCTACTTGGCGAGTTAACCCGCGCTAGTCTTAATGTGACTATTTGTCGGCAGATGGCGCTTTCAACAACTTCCATTATAAAATAGTTTTTAATATACACAAACTAATTGTAATAATAATATGAATTAATAGATTATGTATTCGTTGCTTCACAACGTTACACCACGTAATAGGTCGTGAGCCGTATTGCCGTGTTTAAATGGACAGGCGCAGGTTGTGACTGCCTGCTGTTGAAATAAGCCTTCAACTTAGCTTAACGACTGCCATTTTACTGGCAACCGGGACCAACGGCTTAACGTGCCTTCCGAAGCACGGAAACACTCAAATAAATGTCACAAAGTGATCCCATGGATGGTCACCCATCCATGGACCGGCCATAGTGAAAGTTGCTTACTGCAGTGATCGTTTACAGAACACTGAGTCCGCGGGGCCACGAGCGCTTTCCCTTAATTCTGTTGGCGTCCAATAAATTCATTTCATCGTCGCTAGAATCACTCATAATATTTTTTTAAAATTTTAGCTTGCGTACATAAATTCAGCACCTTATAGGTTAATGTAAATAAGTTTAATGATGTTTTAAAGTCACAAACACATAATGCAGATGATGTTCCAAATTCAAATTTACTTTACCCTCTAGCGGATAAAAACGACTTTTGCACTTGGATATCGAAGAGCAAAAATACTCTTTCCGAGATGGGATGAAAAAATATGGATAGACTATAAATGGATCAACGGCAACCTTCCGGGCACACTCCACATTACTAAATTATATGACCATTGTAGGGGGGGGCACTTTGATACACAATAATTCAATCTCTTTTCTGAGCCAATGTAACCTTAGGGGTTAGGAGGGAGAGAGAGGAAGAAAACAAATAGTAAGTAGGGTAGGATGTCTCACATTGAACCGGGTAAATTTCGAAGTCTTGTAGCATGCTCGATTTTCGATGAATGCCTTTAAGTTTTTGTGTACTGTTAGTAAATTTATTTAGCTACAATTATACAATTACTTATGGTTTAAATTCCGTTTGGTGTCAGAGTAAAGAAAGAATTAATCGAAAAACAGATTTGGTTCAATGTGTCCTTCGGGATGTACACTTTTAACCGGGGTATTTTCCACATTGAACCACCTTATTTAGCCATATATATTTAGACCAATTTGTATTTAAATTTCTTTATAATAAAAAACTGGAGTTCGATATTAGATATTTATTATTTTACTATAAAGCTAGGTTTTACAATGTAATCAGTCTTCATTTGTACCTGAACAATTTTTTTTGTCTCAAAATACCTACTTAACTCTTAAATCTTATACAACCTAAAGAAGGTACATATGTTATGCATCACAAAACATTTCCATATGTCTTCCATGTTGGTTCAATCAGTCAAATATTATTATATTAAAAGTTAACATCAGTGACAACAACCGTAAAATATTTAAAGTAAAAAAACATAATTAGACTCATAAACATTGCTATCATCAGCATCGTTGCAATAACTTTCACTATAAAAAATAAACAAAAACTGAAAACTGTTCCTGCCAAAACCAATTTTTTAAAAATAATTAACAGATAAAACAATAGCTGTTCTAACCAAAACTAATATTAAGTAATTAAACAGATAACACAAGAGAATCATCAGCTGAGATGGACGAATTTAACGTAATTTAATAGTCGGAGCAACACGGATCGGAAAGGTAAACGTTGAGTTCCGGTTTTGTGTTCCATTAATTTTTGGTTGTGGCAGAATCAATTTAATATCCTTTAATTTCACGTTAGCCAAATCTGGCTCCAAAGGCATCCGGAACTTCATAGTTTCTTTATTAATTAGCCGCATAAATGAAACTCCGTAGTTGGAAATGTCAACTTCAATTATCTTGCCCACATAATAAACTTTAATATTTTTTGTGTCAAAAACTACGAGAACATAGTCATCTTCAACTGGTTTACGGGTCAATTTCTCGAAATTTCCTCTCACAACAAACATTTCTTCGTCATCTTCAGATCCATCAATATCACTAATTTCAGTCTCACTAACTTCTGGCACAATTCCAAGTTCTTCTTCAGAAGTAGATTCATCAGTGTCAATCTTCTTAATCTGTTTTTTCTTTGGGACATTTCTTTTCTCTCTTTTATCTAATAGCACGGCGCGTTTCACTGCTTTTACTTTGACTTTTGTTTCTGTACGCTTTTTCTTGCTTTCTAATATCTCATTTTTCTCGGGAGTGTCCGTTGCAATCCGGCTTTTTCCTCTTTTTCTATTTTTTCTGTTAGTAGATCTGGGCCCAGCTTTAAGTGGTGGCATGAATTGTTTGGGTGAAATAAAAGATATCTTTGACGATCCTGCAACTGGGGAACTTTGAATAATTCGGGGTAGTGTCATTGAAATAGATTCTGTAGACTCATTTATAGCTAGATTCTTTGCCACGTCATCAGTGCTTAACAGTGATGGACTTTCAATGCCGTCTTCACAAAATGTGTCATCAGATTCAACAGATGCGTGTTCAACATTTTGTGCATTGGGATCTACGTTTTGATCTTGTGGCTCAGGTTCGGGTCTGTCAGTCACATCCGATGGCAAAAAATCGATGTCAGTAAACACATCTGGGTTAAAGGGATGTATGCCACACTTCTTAAAAGCTGCGAAAATATTCACCGGTGTCATTGCCCTAGCGTAGGCATCTCCAACACACTCCGCCACATCGTAGATACTCATAGACCTTCCTGGATGTCTTACCATCCAGGAGTCGATTGCACTGTTATAAAAAACTTTAAAGGGACCATTTAATCCGACATCCAGAGGCTGCATCTTGGCAGTGGTGTGAGGATGCAATGTAAGAATTGTGACACCTGAACGTTTTGCCAATTCCAAGGCTTCGATTGAAAGATGAGACTCGTGATTGTCTAAGATTAGGAGTGCTGGGTTCTCTGGGCTAGCTGAGGTGTGTTTGATGAAATGCTTCATCACTTCAACAAATAAATCTGATGTCATCCACCCAGAAGTATGTGCCAACCCAAGAGAGCCTGGAGGAGCACCTCTCAACATGATATCCTTGAAATTTTTCCGCGGGAAAACAAGTGCAGGCGGTAAGGCTTGACCCGAAGCACATACTATCATGCAAGTGGTAACTAAAGTTCCCTTTTCGCCACTGGTGACCTTTGCAATATTGTGCTTGCCCTTAGGCCCTACAACTTTTTGTGGGCGCTGAACTGTCGTCGTGGCTGTTTCGTCCAAGTTGTACAAACGGCAGCCAGTGCTGAAGGACGGATGACGACCCATTGCCGTTTTCAAATTATCAAAGAATGATTGGACACTCCTCCTGTTAAATGCTGTTGCACGGGCTAAGCTGCAAGCTTCAGGTTTCTTTATTGAGAGATCAAGGTGACGCTGCTTAAATGACCGAAACCACTCTTTTCCTGCCATTTTATCTCGCTGCCAACTCTTCGGAATTGTTACGTTATTTATATTCGCCATTTGGTAAGCTACTTTACGGCAATCTCTTGGTGTAAGTCCATAAAATTTTATAGCGCACTCTTTTATGTACTCTTTATAAATTTCTTCTTGTTCTCTGGTAAAAACAAGATGATTTTCATAATTCGGTAGCAATCTTTTCTCAGCAAGGTCTTTTACGTTGACGTGCAGGTTTTGTGCCACGTAGCGCCGCAAGGTTGGGTATGCAATATCATAAGTTTTCGCTGCTTTTCTAATACTTTCACCTGATCTATGCATTTGTAGGGCCTCAAGCATTTTAGCAGCCGAATGTCCTCCTCTTTTTCTCACTAATACCTTTTTTCGCGCCATCCTGTTACAAATGAAAATAATTAAAATCTTAGTCCACATTTAACCACTAGGATGTACACAGTGAACCATGGTTCAATGTGTACCACCCAAAAGTGGTTCATTGTAGGACAGACCACGTTTAAATAACTAACCTCAAATTTTTACCGGGAAAACAATCTCGCAGTGTAATGAATTACGATGCATTTAAATGTTGGATTATTATGTAAAACAGGGTTTATGTAAAAAAACCAATATCATATATAGCAAAAATGTGAAAAAAGAAAGAAACTTGCAGAAAAAACTTACTTTTTGAGACAATTTTCGTAAAAATGCTTCTCACACAACCTCTTCGCACGCTATCGCCACGCAAACTAGTGGGCAGAAGGGGAAGGTAAACACCTCTCTTTTACCCATATTAGCCCAGATTGGCAACGTCGCATTTCCAAAATAAGCAGGTGGTTAAATGTGGCTGCCTGGTTCATTGTGAGACACCCGACCCTATACAAAATTTATTAAAAAAATAGGGGTAGGTAAGTTAAGGTTCTCTCAGGGGGGTTCGGTATGCTCGTAATCGTAGGTTGCAATTACAAGAAATAAGAATGCCACTGTCCTGCGTTAGTCCCCGGGTAGGATCGGAGCTGCGGCCGTGCAGCAGCAGTAGGCAGGTCTCTGGCCGTGCAGGTAGATGCAGCGGCAGTGTGACCGACGTCACGTAGATGATGTGTAGATGAAGGCGAAGAGTGAAAGTGGACGTAAATGTGAACCCTGGAATCGAAATTTAGTCGATTCACAGTTTGTCCTAATTTTCTTACTGACTGCAACATCACGAACACCACAACGACCACTCCCGGAGAGGGCTAAGCAGGGAGCAAGTGGCATCATAGGCTACTATGGTGTTCGATGATGAGGCAGTCATACAAAGCAAAGTTATAGAATAGTAAGAAGACTTTACACAATGGGAACGCTGAATTGCGTGATAGATTAGTTTGGCTGTAGGTAGTTGCCATTAAAATTTAACAGTGCAATCCTTACATAAAATGTAATTAAGCCTTACATATATTCCATAAGCACTAGCAAGGCTGTACTAAACAAAATTAGAAAGAATCTAGCAATTATGAAATGATGTATTTAGATGTATTTCTAAGTTCTAGATTCGAGTTACCTACATAGTGATAAATATAGATAATGCAACACTCACCCAATAAACTCGGGGTTCACACACTGAATTTAATTTAACGATACTCATTATATATGGTAAAATTTACTGTTTAAATACAATATTAGTTGCCGGCGCGCGGTACGTGCACACGTTAAGACGATCTAAGGTTCTGTGTCGGTCGAGTCAAGTCTCGAATGATCTCAGCGTGCGCGCGCCGCGCGTCGTGACTGGTTTGGTATAGATATATGTAGATATAGCTGCGCGAACAAAAGAATATTTATACTACTCGTTTGCGCGAGGTTTGCCTCCGCATTATTTACTTAGATCTATTAACTGTAGTATTAAATATATTAAGCATAGTTTTAGTGTAGCTAAACTATGATAATAGTAGGAAGTGTAACGAACCGTTACATACCCCCCTTTTTAGGTTAGGATTTTCGCTTACGAAAATCCCTTGAAACTAACTTAACTAAATTACTAACTTAAAACCTGTACTAGGATCATTCCGAAGAAACTCAATGGGACAGTTAGAAGAAAGACGTATTTAAGGCTTAGGATTATAGATTCAGGTAATACGAACCGCCTGAAAGTAGGGTAGGTATAATTAGGCTTGTAGTTGAAGGCTGGGATTTATACAACCGTCCCAGAGAGGAAATCTACTAGGGCAAGCATCCAGCTTCCGAGTGGTAGAATTAGCTACGTAAATCTGTTAGGGCAAGCTTCCAGCTTCCGAGTAACAGTATTTACCACGTAAACCGAGAAACAGAAATAGTATAGTATTAAATTTACTTGCAGAATTTCCCCGCTAAGTAATGTAAGCTAATAAGAATAATTTTTAAGTAAAATTAGTATATTTTGTATTATTTAGAACTTGTAATTAAAAATAATTGATAGTACCGTCAAATTCAATAAGTAATTAAAAATCTTGGGTGTGTGTTGCAGTTCTATACGGTTTCAGCTAAATACAATAATAATAGTTAATAAGGTTTTAGATGAATACAAAAATGGTAGTTAATAAGGTAGTTATTACTACACACAAGTACATAATTAAAATGTTTCCCTAAGTTGGTTAAAAATGCAGTAAGTGGTAGTTAAATGATAAGTGGCGGTACACAGCAAAATTTAGAAAAACATGTAGCAATTTATCAGGTTGAAAGTAGTATAAAATAAATAAAAAAACAAAAAAAATTAAAATAAAAATAGTGACCGCCCAGTCACGCAGCACTTTCATACGTCTCTTTCGCGACGCTGGATGCACGGGAACGCCAGTAATCTAGGTAGATAGACTACTGACTTCGCACTATCCCGTGGGCGGTTAGCTGTCTATCCCACTAGGGTCTAGCTTCCAGTAATAAAGCATTATATTTACTTATTTGTTTTGATGTCTGCATTGGCTGATATGTCAGCTTATATTTTGGCTACGCAAAAACCGCAAAAATTGGTGACGTATAGAGATAAACTGATTTTAAGAAAAAATCAGCCACTTTGATACATGGGGTGGGGCAGTTTGATACGTATTTTAGATCCATATGAAATGCAAATTTAAACTGACTAAAAACCCAATATAAAGTGTATTATTACTTAAAATTAAAAAATAAAACAATGTTATTGATTGAGATCGCAAAATATTTTTTATTAAGAGTGCACATTAGCCATAATCAGTCTCTTAAGTTACATAAGGAATATAATCGCAAAATTAAAAACAAAATTGTCATCATAGAACAAGACTAATTCTCTGTTATTTTCTTAATTATATAGTCAGTTATATACTTACTAAGTAATCAGACTTTAACATTGAATGTTAATGAAAATATAATATTAGAACCTCCTATCAAAATGAACAATGTTTTTCTTAAAAAATAATCAAACTTTTTCCACAAACAGTTAATTTTATCAAACATATAAATAATCTTACAATCAAAAACATTTTAAAATACAATAACTATATTTACTTATCTTTAGTAACAAATAATAACAAAAACAACTTAAGAGTATCCTCCTGAGACACAATAACATTTCACGTATTTTTTTTGTAGGCAGCGGCGCACGCCACTTCCAACACGTTAGGCTGCAATCACACGGACTGCATCGCAGCGACTGCGCGCAGTCGATATATTTAACTGCATGCAGTTTTATGTTCGACTTCATACAGTTATGATATCAGCTGCACGCAGTCGGCTGCAGTCGTGTGAAGTCAATATCAACTGCATACAGTCGTACCGTCAACTTCGCGCAGTTTGACGCAGTCGATATCTTAACTGTATGCAGTCGAACATATAACTGCATGCAGTTGAATATATCGACTGCGCGCAGTCGCTGCGATGCAGTCCGTGTGATGGCACCCTTAGTGACAGTTGAGGTCCAACGGCAATCTGGCGGCGAGCGGTGTCACAACTGTCATTCTTCTGAATGTCCTTGAGCATTCTAGTAATAATACCACAGAAAGTAACCAACTTTCCGTGTTCTGCAGAAACTATTTGTCCCACTTGTCTTTGTTTTCTTCCAGCAATAACTTTAGGAGTGGAAAGGACTGTAGTTATGCCTGTTTCTTCTAAGTTTATTATTAGATCGGGTGTAAAATTATATTGTCTCATTATGCGTTCGTAATTGTCATAAAATTGAGCTACAGCAGCTTTATTGAAAGCGAAGCTTCTTGCTGCGCTTGTTTTCTGGTTTTCGTAGACTCAATTCTGGGTTTCTCTTCCTGAAGCCAGCTGCCCAATCTTTTCCAGCGCATTTGTTTTCTTTCCAGGATTTTGGATAATTGAGGAGCGTTTTCACAAAGTGAAATATCTACAATTATGTTATTTTTCAGTATGAGGTTTTAATTGTTTATTTTTGTTTGGCTGTGACTTAGGTAAAATTAAATTTAAAGGATGTTTTAATGAAACTGGCACCTATACATGACATAAAAACACTTCTTTTCTGTAATAGGTTTTTATTAAAAAATACTAACTAAAAACAACAATTTTCACAAAAACTAAATATCTGCACTTTTTCTTAACACTTAACTAATTTTTGCTTTTTATATAATGTAAATAATTTTATAGTAAAGGTTCAAATTCGTCAAAATCACGTCTAATATTATCATTTTCATTCTAAGGAACTGAATTTGCGGCAAGCATTTCGTCATAAAACTGCTGAGCATCATCATCCAAGTCACAAAAAGCTAAAAGTTTTTTTGACGTCTTCTTTTTTCTTTACAGAAACCATATTCATTTTCTGTTTCTTTACGGATTTTTCGACCAAAGACTCCATAGATTTAATTTTAGGCTTAAAAATTTCAACATTGACCGGGCTTCCCGAATACGTTTCGCTGAAATAATGTTTAACTTTGTTCCTCTCCTTCTCATACTGCAAAATTCGAGCATGAGTCATCTTAAAAGGTAGTCTCATTTTTAACATTTTCTTTGTTGTAGACTTAAAATCGTAGCTATTCCAGTCAATGCCCCACTTTTTTTCAACTCCATGCTTCATCAAGATTTTGCTATAATCATTTGGACTCAAAATGAACTCTTTTTTTCGGAAGTCCTTTTCTACTCGTCCAAAGACACGATCTGGTGGCATGTAGCTATGACCTCCAATAGGAAAGTAATGAATGATCTTATTAAAAGCTTTGCATTTTAGTAAAAAATGTGACAAGACTCCAAGAACGATTGAGTTTTTATTTTGACTGCTACAAGAGTCCGAAAATAGCTTCAAAGTCAAGTTCTGTTCACCCTTTTCAAAAAGATTTTTGTCTAGTTCTTGCATGTAATGCAACAAGGCTGAAGATATCTCATTCGCCCCTCTGGGAGCTTGTGTCTCCAACCAGGTATAAAAAACATATGTCTTCTTTTAGTTGCTTTTTATCATCTCTATGCTGCATAATACACAAGTTATACAGGGTCATTTGTAAAACACCAGCAACCTGCTAGGACTGGATTGTTGGCACCATCAGCAACAACATTTGGTCTACCACTTCCAAAATACCCCAATACACTGAACACAAAAACACAAAAAGCATTTTTCAACTTTGTATTATTATTTCCATACTGTCGTGACATTCATAGTCTATGTTTCATTCATAAATGAAAAGATAGCGCTACACCAAGCTACACACTCGCGTCTTCCAATAATACCTACTAATGGACTCCGCATACGGTCAAATAACCATCAATAACTTGACATCAATAAATGTGTACCTTTTTTTTTTTTTTTTTTTTTTTTTTACAAGGAGTGATCCGCTTACAGACGAAACACGCTGGCGAGGCGTGTGACAGTGTGAGGGTCGCCCAGCACCTGATCTTGTTGGCACTGGGAATACTCACTAAAACTCCTTGGCACCGAACTGCCCTAACGGAGGTGATTTGGGACCTGTAAATTCAACCAAACCACCTCTGGGCGACCTACACGTCGATACACACACACTTGCAAAGAAAGCACGCACACTGAAGCTACTTTCATTCATGTTTTAACAGACTTCTCTCAATATTACTGACAAGCGACTGACTGGTCAAGCGATTTGAGTCAAGTCACGTGTACATACACGTCGACGCACACACACGTGCAAAGAAAGCACGCACTCTGACCTTTTGTTCGCCACCTGTTGTTTGATAACGTTCAAGCCAAGTAACAAGTAATGTACTCTTTTTAATACGCTTTTATTAGGTTGTCGTGTATGTAACTAACAATGTAATGGAATCTTAGGAAACTAATTTTTATTAGTTAAGTACTAGGTACCTAAGCGAAATCATTTGCTGGTTTATTCAATTACTGCCGTGTCCTGTAGGCAGTGCACACTTTAGGTAGGTAGGTAATCCACAATCCCTTCATACGTTATCAGGTTTAGGACTAGCTACATTAAACGATTAAAGCGAATATTACGAATCTTAAACTTTGTGACATACCTATGTAATCATTCGTTATCGTATTGAACGGTTCGTGCTGCGTCATACGTACTAGCTTCTGGATTACCACTAAGCACATAATTCTAATATCGTGAACACTAAGGAATTGTCCGTAATCTCGTAGTCACTGTTTAGCGAATAACTATGTCACAGCTTGGTATCAAAATTCGGAAACCTTATTTCATATTGGCGGTAAGTTTCCGACACATGGTTATCACGCCAAGCAAAGATTCTCACTATTTTCGTGTATTTTACACGTGTAATAAAACAAAACACTGTTACATGCATAAAGTTATCGATCGGCGATCGATCGACGCGGCGGGTACGCCGCCGGTGGGCGCCGGGCGGTGGCGATCAAAGGACATACGTATGACGCGCGCGCATGTTCACGGCCGACTGAATGAGACGGCAGTAGTCCGTCAAAACTACTGCCGTGGGAAGTTCGCATTCCCCGCGGCCCTGCCCCACACCTTTCACTTACTACACGTTCGCTCTAAGTTTGCCGGTCGCCTCCCATACTACGCCTCTACACAAGAGCGTCTATGCCAGCGACAAACTTAGAGCGAACGGGCTATACAATTTTTACGAGTTTGTTTACGTGTCGTAATCTTTGGGATGCGCATAGTATAAAAGTTTTAACCACTACATTAGATTAATATTTTTTGTATGAAAAAAACATGTAACGAATTATCAAAAATTGTGTATCACATGTTGTTGTTTATGATGGTAGCTGTCTAGTCCTGGGAGGTTGCTGGTGTTTTACAAATGACCCTGTATAACCAAGCTTGGCGGGCATAAAATACTTCTCCTACGCTTAGCTTAGGTAAGGGTTGATTCTGTTGACAATCAAAGCACACTTTTATGGTACCGGGCTCAGTTTCATTCATTATTCGAAAGAAAGCCTTTGCTCTCATATTATGAAGTCGATATTGTGTCCGCAGCTCATTTTTGGCATCGAGATCTCTTTCCTTTTTAATTTTCAGCAGCAACTCGTTACATGCAGAACATGTGTCTTCGTGCGGATTGCCAAATCCCAGATTAAAGTTTTTTAAAACACACTTTTGTATTTGGACAAACTAACACTTTGTAAGTTCTCAGATTTTCTCTCTGCATCAAAAATCTGCCACATCTTTAATAAGTTAAGATCTGGGGGTAAATAAGAACGCTGACATTTAGATCGAGAATAGTGGCTTTCCCGACAATGATACTTTAAAATATTCGCCTTAACTATCTCTGTTTTTTCAGCATCTTTCAAAATAGTTCGTCTACCTCCTCTTTTTTCTGATGGTAACTGGCCCGAAGAACCACAAGACTTTACTAAACGCCACAGTCGTAAGGAATGTACTCCGGTAACAGATAAAAAGGTTTTTTTTACAAACAGGAATGAAATTTCCATCTATGTTTGGTATGTTGTATGTTACCGTCCATAACTTATTCATACGTCTCTTTTCAACAGACACTGTATTTCGAGAACTGCTCCTGATTTGCATATATTTGTGTAGAAAAATATCTTGCTTTATTGGAACGAAGTTCCTTATCGCGCGTTGTGAAAGGGGGCTAGACGGAAAAAATTCTCACGAAAAGTTGTAACGACACTTTTTGGAACGAAGTTCCTTATTGCTATAGTATGGAGGGTAGAGGTACCTACCTCTAAAGGGGGGGAGGGGGAAAGGAGGGGTTTAATAAAAGGGGGGTTAATAATAAAATATAAATTATTATTAATTAAAAAAAATAAAATTTTATTACAATTCCTTCACTAATTAATCAAAAGGAACTTCGTTCCATCCGGGTGTCCCTTGACACCTCTCAAGTTTTTTTTACTTTGATTTTCGTATAATTTGCACTTGAATCTTAACAAATCATTATATGTTAGAAGAGCGGCCTTACATGTTATGTTTGGTTTTGACGATGTTACCCCCAGACCATGATTACATGACATATGCGGATCACCAGTATCTCGATCCGTGTAACGCTTCGGCGATGACGGGCGTAAGGTGTTCTCTTCATCTTTTTTCCTGCGTTTTCTTCCACGGTTCACCTCAATCACAGGTGAATTATATTCCATTTAAGCCATATTCAAAGTAAACTTGTGAAATATTAATCTGCACACCGAACGACTGACAAATGAAAAAAAAATTTTTCAATAAAATATACAACCGACTTCCAAGAAATCCTGAAAAGTAAAATTTACTTAGCACAAAGTAATATGTATTTGATTTATCAGATTTTATTCAATATCATATTGAAGTCGGCGCCAAGTAAATTCATAGGTTTAGGGAGGTATTATTAATGGCACCAACTTCAATATTATATTGAATAAAATCTGATAAATCAACTACATATTACTTTGTGCTAAGTAAATTTTATTTTTCAGGATTTCTTGGAAGTCGGTTGTATATTTTATTGAAAAATTTTTTTCATTATTTTAAGTGACGGGTGAACCGAAAAATATGTCTATCTAGGTGAAAGTTCTCGTCAATACAAATTAATCAAGCCCCAACACAAGGTAGCTGCTGTAAATCGTTAAGAAATTCCCTCGAATCTCTTTTGGTTCCATCATCAGATCGACTCCAGACCTTTATTAATGGTAGTACATTAAAGCACTGAATTAAAAAGTTAACAAACGCACTAGTTGTGCCTATAATTTTCGGTGGTTGCCCTCGATTTCTCCAGGATCCCATCATCAGATCCTAACCTGGTTATAATGGGACCACCTCAGAAGTAAACCCTATTCAACAAAAAAAAAATTAAATCCGTCTATAATTGACGGTGAACATACATAAAACATTGAGACCTTTCTTTTTTTTTGAAGTTGGATCTATCAATCTAGGTGTAAAGTTCTCATCAATACAAATCAATCAAGCCCAAACACAAGATAACTGCTGTATATTGTTTAGGAATGCCCTCGACTGTCTTTCGACTCTATCATCAGATCGACGCCATACCTTCATTAAAGTGTAGAACATTAAAGCACTTAATTAAAAAGTTAACAAGCACACTAGTTGTCCCTACAACTTTCGGTGGTTGCCCTCGTTTTCTCCTAGATCCCTTCATCAGATCCTGACCTGGTGAAAATGGGACCACCTCAGAAGTAACCCCTATTCAACAAAAAAACAATTTTTGAAATCCGTCTATAATTGACGGAATTATCGCTTGACATACATAAAAAAAAATACATACAGACGAATTGAGAACCTCCTCCTTTTTTGAAGTCGGTTAATGAGAACTAACATTTCCCGCGTATTTTGACGTATTTCAATAGGTTGCCATTCTAAAAAAATAAACACCTAATCAATCGTGCAGAAATTTCGCTTTGTGAAAACTATTTACTTGTAGATATTTCACTTTGTAAAAATTCACTATATTTGGGTAAGCATACAAGCAAAGATATTACGCTTTGATAAAAATTTCTTTTCTCAAGTCTTAGTTCCCATACCAAAGAACACAAAACCGTTTAAAAAAATTGATATGATTTTTTGCAGATATTTCACTATGTGAAAACGCTCCTCAATTACACCCTGAGGATTCCAGAGTACTCATATGCCAAAGTCAAAAGCTGTTTCAACATATGGTCTTTTTGTATACTTTCTCCCGCGTGATCGATCCAGCAGGACGGGCCGCCCACGTTGTTGCTCTCTCCCATGGTCTGACCCAAGTGGTACGCGGGATTACGGGCATACCGGACAGGTCAGACCATGAACCCGCCCTGCTGGACTGCTGACGAGTAATCCAGCACTGTACAGTGTCAGCGCTCCTGTACACGACGCCGCAACCGGCGCCGCACCGTCGCCGCACTCTGTACTGTGTATACGTGCCGCGTACACGCCGCCGCCGCACCGTCGCCGCATCATTTTACCATACCACTACACAGTTGTTAGTAATACATTGCTGGCTACACAGATCCCACGTGTTAAGATGTCTAATTTAACGAAAAAAAGAAGTTGCTCTTGGCTTATTATATGTACAAGAAATGGCAAAATGAAAGGCGTAAATTCATCAGAAAGTTGTGGGTGCATCCTATTCTCATGCGGAGGGAGTAATATGGTGAATTTCATACACTTTTGAAGATTTATTTTATAAAAAAATATTTTTCTCGGTATCCGGGTATCTCCGTACAATTCTCAATCATAATAAGGCAGATGTCGAACCAAGCTTTTAAATTTTTACGCATAACTTTGTAAATTTCTAAATTTTTGTCCCATAATACTTCCCTCTCCTCAACTAAAGTTATGAAAATTTCATGATCAAAACTTTCCATGATTGTTTTTTGCTAAAAAACTCATACACATGCACTATGATAGCCAGCCAGTAATGGAATGGCAACACGGTTAGAGACACGGCGTGTGCGCGGCGAATGTGCGGCGGCGGTGCTGCTGCGGCGTGTACGCAGCACGTATACACAGTACAGAGTTGCGGCGACGCCGACGGTGCGGCGCCGGTGCGGTTGCGGCGTCGTGTACAGGAGCGCTGACGGTTAGTGCCCCACTAGGTAGATCCGACCACTGTGTTGTGCGTGCCCGCCTGCAGGTGTCGTCTCCTGCAAAGGCAGTAGAGGTGACGCGGCGATTGTGGCACTACTCGTCAGCAGACTGGGACGGACTACGAGAATACTTTGCATCCGTCCCGTGGAGTCAGCGCTGCTTTGCAGGGAGGGCTTCATCGGAAAGCGCCTCTGCGGTTGCTGGTGAGATAACATTAGGTATGGAATACTATATTCCATACACTGATGTCACCAGCAGCCGAATTATCTCCAACGCTCACACGCCTGTATCGCCTTTCTTACTCGTCGGAGGAAGTGCCGGAGGCTTGGAAGGACGCGAACGTTAAGCCGATCCCCAAGAAAGGGGATCGCTCGGATCCGGCCAACTATCGTCCCATAGCCGTAACCACCGTCATCTGCAAGGTGTTCGAGCTAATTATCAACAAACAGCTCATGCGCTACCTGGAGGATCACTCGTTAATTAGCGATCGTCAATATGGCTTTTGGCCGAAACGATCAACGGGTGACCTCCTAGCGTACACAACACACACCTGGGGTGAGGCTATGGAGAGGCACGGCGAATCTCTGGCTATTGGCCTAGAAATCGCTAAAGCCTTTGATAGGGTATGGCATGCGTCGCTTCTTTCCAAGCTACCGGCTTACGGTTTATCGCCCCAGTTGTGCCGCTGGATGGCCAGCTTCCTGCACGGGCGACGTATACGGGTTCTCTGTGATGGTCATGCCTCCTGCTTTTTGCAGGTAAATGCCGGAGTACCACAGGGATCGGTATTGTCCCCTACTCTCTTTCTTCTGAATATCAATGACATGCTGTCCCTTGGGTGCATTCATTGTTATGCGGATGATAGTACTCTGCATGGGAGCTATTCTGGCCGTCCAGCGGAGGGGCGAGGTGACGTGGAGGGAAAGAGACGACAACTCGTGGCGGATCTCGACCGGGACCTGGGTCGCATTTCCCAATGGGGTTCAGACAACCTGGTCGAGTTTAATGGCAGAAAAACGCAGGCGTGTGCGTTTACAGCTAAGAAGTCCCCATTCCTACCCCTACCCTCTCTTCAGAGCATTACATTACGGTTCCACTAAAGGACAATCTGGAGATCCTCGGTAAAGACGTCCGGCGTGAGCTCAATCACAAAAACTACATAGAGAGCTGTATTGGGCTGGCCTCGCGGAAACTAGGAATCTTGAATAAGGTGAGACGGTATTTCACGCCACATCAGAGATGTTTACTGTATAAGACGCAGATTCGCCCCTCCGTCGAGTACTGCTCTCACCTTTGGGATGACTTCGCGGGGTATTTACTAGACGCGCTTGACGCTATGCAGAGACGTGCTATCCGAATAATTGGTTGTCCTGAGGTGACGGGAGGCCTCGAACCGTTGGCGCAACGAAGAACCGTAGCGTCCTTGGCTGCCTTCTACAGAATGTATCACGGTGAATGTTCTGAAGAGCTCTTTAACCTGATCCCACCATCTCCTTTCCGATCCCGAACAACGCGTGCCGGGCAGAGATGCCACTCATACACAGTAGAGAATTTTCCCCAGAACAGAGCGTTTCAAAAGATCGTTCCTCTGTCGAACTATAAAAACATGGAACGACCTGCCCGCACACGTTTTTCCCTCATCTTACAATCCCGGGTTCTTCAAGAGGAGCGTGAAGAGGCACATCACAGGGCCGCCAACTTGTGGGCCACTGTCGAAAGTCTTGAGGACTGTGAGACTGGCCCTCAATCGCTAGATTCGCCACGGCTTACCATCAGGTTGGTGGCGACGTCAATTTGGCGAGCGGAATATTAAAAAAAACTTATAATTTCTTACCATTTGGACAGTTTTTATTTTACGAAAACTGAAAAAGAAACGATTATTATACTTCGTGTAAATAAATATATCGCACCTCTAGAATTACAATGACGCAATTGCAAAAACTACGTGAAACTTCGCGTTCACTATTTTCTTAATATACGAATAAGGCTTGATACGACGATAGGCTACTTTTAGTGCTTTTTAACACAACTACTTAGAAAATCTCTTTGTCGCTGCAAGTCACCCAATTTCCAGTAATTTTCAAAAAAACTTTGTCTCTTCTTCGGAAAGTTTATTGCGACATGACAGCCTACATTTATAAGAGCATACGGGTCCCATTTACTTCTCTTTCATGTATTTGCCTGTTCTAGAGATGTACTTCTGTCCTGTATTTTTAAGCCGTTTTGCAACATTTCTTTTCCACTTATTTGGATTTCTGATACGTTTTTTGGATTTCTTTGGATCTGTGTGTTCCAAAGCCTTGGTTTCCCTAGACAATTCGTAGAGTGCAGTCGACGCTTCATGAGCTGCAATGTTAATATGATTATCCTGTTCATTCTCTGAACTTGAGGACGTAGTAGAACTGCTGTCATCGCTTTTACTACTGTTTCTGTTAGTAGACGGTGGTATATATTCATCTGAATCGGAGTCAGAAAAGTCTTTTGTGACCTCCTGAATTATTGTATCGATGTAGGTACTTGGTGATTTTGTTACTTCCAGAATTATCGTATTCGATGTACATGGTGATTGTGTGACCTCCAGGCATTATTGAATCCAAATTAATTAACTGGTCGATACCTTAAATCTCAAATGGCGTAATCACCAAATCGTCACTTTTCAGGAGAGCAAAAACAAAAAAAAAAAGATTAAAATTCATATCTTTTATACTAATATATTTAAATGAAACTTGGATATAATTATATGGCATTGGCAGCTTTATAACACAGTTCTATGGTATTCAAAATTCAACCAATGATTACAAAAATGATTTGTGATTACGCCAAAAATAAATTGATATGTTTGCGTTTAAGACCCAAAAAAAACGCTGTTCTGTAAAAAGTTGCGGTGTAACAGCCTAGTTGACTTTGAGTGAACGCATTTAAAATAGCTATTTTAGGTTTTTTATAAATTAAACACTTTGAGGAAAATGAAAATAAAGTTTAATTGTTACAAAATTCATATTTAGTTGGGTACGTATCATAATATATAAGTTCAAAATACATATGGTTGGAATATATAAAGTTAAAATACCGAAAATCAAAATATAATGCATAAAAATATATAAAGTTATTTGACATAAGTTCTAAATTTCTAAGTTTGAATGCCATAATGGTCGAAATATATAACAAACACAATGCATAATGGTTCCTAGGGCTACGTTTTATAATATATAATTTCAAAATAATCCGACTTGGATGGGTTAGGTTGGTTTATGTTAGACTAAGGCGGGAGCGAAGCGAAGCGGAGCTCCCGCCTTAGTCTTCGTGCCTAGGTTTTTTTTAAACCACCCAGAAGAACATTAGACTAAGGCGGGAGCTCCGCTTCGCTTCGCTCCGGCCTTAGTCTTCGTGCCTAGGTTTTTTTTAAACCACCCAGAAGAACATTAGGTTAAATGAATTGGGTATTTTAAAAGTAAGTCAAACAAAATTCATCATTGAATATTTTTTTAAATTAATAATATACACATACCAAGACGGTAATATGTTCCTGATTAATGATTGTCGATTGTTACCTATAATTATCATTTATTTACTATCAATATTCAATGATGAATTTTGTTTGGCTTACTTTTAAAATACCCAATTCATTTAACCTAATGTTATTCTGGGTGGTTTTAAAAAAACCTAACCACGAAGACTAAGGCTGAGGCGGGAGCTCCGCTTCGCTTTGCTCCCGCCTTAGTCTTCGAACCTAACCCATCCATGTCGGATTATTTTAAAATTATATATTATACTAGCTGACCCGCGCCACTTCGTTTGCGTAAGAGAGAGAGAGAGAAATAGAAAGATTAACCGTCGCTTCTATTCTTATTGCGTGGTTTCCTGTCGCGTGTTCCCGTTGCATTATTTTGACAAAAATTCGAAGATTGAGAAGCCAAATTAATCTCTTTGTAACTTCTTGAATTCTAGTAGAATAGGACGGAAATCGTTAGTAGTTACCCTACGTAATGCCTACTAAATGATACAAAAAACCGGCCAAGTGCGAGTTGAACTCGCCCATGAAGGGTTCCATAGCAGCAAGTAACATAATATAAAAGTTCTTGTAGTTTGTTGTAACTTTGATTGATGTTTTAAGTTTTAACACACGTTCGCAGTGGTAGTGATTTTTCAAGGCGAAAATTGCGATTTATGACGTATTAAAAAAAACTACCAACTCGATCTCGTTCAAACCAATGTTCGTTGGTAGTTTTTATGGCAATGTACATCATACATTTTTTTTTGATTTATCATTCTCTTAGTTTAGAAGTTAGAGAGGCGGGGTGTCACACATTTTTCCACTTTGTAAGTGTCTCCTGCTCAAACTATTCACTTTAGAAAAAAATGGTTTTAGGAACCTCAATAGCATATTTGAAGACCTATCTATAGATACCCCACACGATGGGATTGATGATAAAAAATTTTTGAGTTTCAGTTCTGAGTATGGGGACCCCCAAAATTACCTGCTCCGTTTCGCATCCGTTTTTGCTATTTCGCTACGGAACCCTAAAAACCGGCCAAGTGCGAGGCGGACTCGCGCACAAAGGGTTCCGTACCAAAGAAACGGCGAACATCACTTTTGTTGGATGGGAGCCCCCCTTAATCCCCCCTTTTTCTGACTTTGGTATTTATTGTCATAGTGGCTACAGAAATATATCATCTGAAAATTTCAACTCTCTAGCTGTCACGATTCCTGAGATACAGCCTCATGATGGACAGATAGACAGACGGACAGCGAAGTTTCATGAATAGGGTCCCGTTTTAGGGTACATACATACATAGCCAGGCCTTTATCTTCGAAGGGGTAGGCAGAGGCATAGTATACGCGCACATTTCACCTTATAGTTTTATGTCCCACGTAATAGGTGGTGAGCCTATTGCCGTGTTGAAATGAGCAGGCGCAAGTCGCCGCGACCCGCAGTTGAAATTTTTCAAGCCGCCCATAAGGCCTTCAACTTGGCTTAACGATTGTCATTTTACTGACAACCGGGTTTCATTTCGAGTTTTCCTTCTCTAGCAATGGATCGTTTTACGAAAGTGTTCCCTTAGTCGCCTCTTACGACACCCTCGGGATGTATTGGGGTGGCGTACTCTTACTCGGATTTCAAGGTTGTAAATCTCGATCAGTATCTAAGCCAGTGTTTGTTTTTTAAACATATAAATAAACTAAAATTTTCATCTACGAGTATAACGCCTCTGATCGTTTGTATTATTTCTGTATAAAATGAGAAAGTAAGTGAAGATGGTGATACTCTGTGTTAGTCGGATGAACGTATACACCCTCTAGAACTTTTTCTTTATAGGTAACTCCTAGCCAGTCATGTTCAGGTTCTCCTTCTCACAAATATATTTTTGACATACAAATTAAGAAGGTAATTCCGCATAATGAAGGGCATATATAAATAAAAGACACAGTTTTAAAATTGATATTTGAATGTTTTGACATTTATCAACAAACGAATTTTTTAAAATCGAATTCGATTTCGATTGAGCTTTCAAACTTGTGTCAAAAAAAAATATCCAATAAGTAACGGTTATGGAGTATCAATATGAACTATGCGGCAAATCCCTCCGAAAATATTTTTCTACCCTATTTTAACCATGTAATAAAATAAATTTCAATAAAATACAAAACACGTCACCTATCAATTCTATTAAAGATGCTGTATGCCAAATTTGAAGAAGATTGGACCAAAGAATTACGTGGTTCCATACAAACTTTGTGACCCTTTTTCACCACCTTAGGAGTTGAATTTTAAAAAATCCCTTCTTATTGCTCGCCTACGTCACATAAGGAGCATTTGTGTAAAATTTCATGCTTTTAGACTCAGCGGTTTAGGCTGTGCGTTGATCGTCAGTCAGTCAGTTCTTGTTTTTATATATATAGATTATAAAACGTAGCCCTAGGAATCAATATTTTTAAGGGCATCGTCATCGCTCAATGACTGAATCAAATTATTTCTTCAAACCATTATACTTTTTGATTTTATATATATTATTTTGAACTTATACAATGTAAACTTATAGATTTTAAACTTATGCAGTATGATACGTACCCATTTAGTTTTATTATTTCAATTATACAAACGCAATAATTTTGGTTTGAAGTTCACACTAAAGTTATTGTGTATGTTTAATTCTGTTTTCAGATAAGGAGAAACAATATAATTATTACTTTGCATGAACTAAGACTACTTACATCCGCACTGACAGGAATCTTACTTAGCGCCTAAATCCTAAATAGATCTTACGTTTATTTTTTTAAATGTCAAACAATCTTCAATACGAGTACTATTAGGCAAAAAATAACGTTAACTTCACTATTAAGTAGAATTAAATATTTAAATCACAGCCTTACGTTTCTTTAAGTTTAATTATAAATCACAGACTTCGATTAAATTCGGTTTAACGATAAACATGAACGTAAATAAAATGACGTAATAAAAGTAATTAAACATAGTTTTCGGCAGACTCCTCTTCTTCGTCCTCTTCATCGGTTTCCTCTAAAACGTCGAGTGCATTTTTATCTGAAGGCAGACGACGATACTCTTCGTGATACATTTTTGGTATTGTACCGTTATTACAAAGCTGCATAAGGTCTTTGTATTTTGACAATGATAAAGGTATTTTGTTGAGGTAAAGAGGCTTCACATTAAAGTCTTTTTCAAGCCCTGCTGCTTCAACTCCTTTAACATGGCCATTACCCTTGCCTTTTCCTTTTCCTTTTCCCTTACCTTTTCCTTTACCTTTACCTTTATGCTTGATGTTTCCTTTTTCACATAATGTAAAATTATCTTCTTGTACACCATCTTTCATGGAGTATTTTACGTAAATTACGTTGGGGTTTTTCTTCTTAAATGTTACTGTTCTTATGTTTTTGAGCTTAAGACTTTTTAATAAAGATGAAGTGAAGCTATAGCACAGATTAAATAATAGTTACTACGTAACAGATACATCACTCCCATACTTAACCTCAAAAATATTAGCTATAACATATCGCTACAGTGGAAAACATGCTCTACGACGTATTCCGAGAGTCGAGATTCGTGCGCACACCGTATGATTGCGTCATCGAGTGACAACTATTGACAACATTAGGGTTGTAAGCATGTAACAAAAATACATATAACTACAAAAAACAATAAACAGTGTCTGAAAAAAAAAAGGTAATAATATTGTATAACTTCTTCTTCTATATATAAGAAATATATTATAACTAGCTGATGGTCGCAGCTTAGCCCGCGTTAAAGTTTGTTCCTTTTCCCGCTTCCAATGGGAACTTATTCCCGGGATAAAAAGTAACCCATGTGTTATTCCAGACTACAATCTATCCCTGTATCAAATATCAGCCAGATCCGTTAGCCGTTAGAGCGTGAAAGAGTAAAAAACATTCACACATCTACACATGCGCACTTAAACACTTTCGCATTTAATTTTAGAATATTAGTAGGAAGTAAGATGAAAAAAAAGCAAGACTAAATAAAGCGAAATATTATTTTACGCGGGAAATGTACATTGGTTGTGCGCACTTCGCTCGGTCTTGCGTGTGGCAGCCCTCTGCCGGTCGGCCACGTTAGTTCTGCGTCATAATACTTAGGAGTAGGTGCTTATAAAACGACTTGTAGCGAGTGACGGAGGCCTGGCTATAGTTAGTCACATCTTCAAAATCTAAGAAGTCTGTGTGATCTAAGGCTTCAACATGATAAGGTCTTGGCATTTTGCGAGCTGATGAAAAGAATGACGGCCACTGTGATGGACTCCATACAATTAAGCGTTTTACTTCTCTCTCAATAATTGCATGTACTGAATCCACTGGCATGTAAGTATGACCAGGCAACAAATAATTTATCTGAATAACCTCAACATTATCAGCGGTTTTTAAGAAGTAATTTAACGCAGCCAATACAGTTTTGTTTTTGTTTTGTCCACCGCACGAGTCACAATAAAGTAATATGTACTTAATTCCTTTTTCATCTACGTGCTTAAGATACTTTAGTAAGCATGTAGCGATTTCATTGCTACCGCGTTTCCCGTCACTCTCACCCCAAGTAAAGCAAAACGCATCTTGGGTATTGCTCTCATACAGTGTGAAGTTATATACTGTATATTTTCTCGAATAATACAGTAACATACTGTCACCATGCGGAGTGTTAAGTACTTTCTGTAAATCAAACGATGTAACAACTGTATCTTTTTTGAGTGATGTTATTTGTTGATGAGCCTTGAATCTTTTATAAGTTGCGTGTTTTTCCTCAAGATGGTTTTGGAATTGCAATTCGTCAATAACACCGTTATTTTCTTTTTGCGTGCATACAACGCACTTATCCTTTTTAACCGACTTCAAAAAAAGGAGGAGGTTCTCAATTCGTCTGTATGTATTTTTTTTTATGTATGTCAAGCGATATTTACGTCAATTATAGACGGATTTCAAAATTTTTTTTTTTGTTGAATAGGGTTTACTTCTGAGGTGGTCCCATTTTCACCAGGTCAGGATCTGATGAAGGGATCCAGGAGAAATCGAGGGCAACCACGGAAAATTGTAGGGACAACTAGTGCGCATGTAAACTTTTTAATTAAGTGCTTTAATGTTCTACACTTTAATGAAAGTCTGGCGTCGATCTGATGATAGAGTCGAAAGACAGTCAAGGGCATTCCTTAAAAATTTACAGCAGTTATCTTGTGTTTGGGCTTGATTGATTTGTATTGATGAGAACTTTACACCTAGATTGATAGATCAGACTTAAAAAAAAAAGTTCTCAATGTTTTATGTATGTTCACCGATATTTCCGTCAATTATAGACGGATTTAATTTTTTTTTGTTGAATAGGGTTTACTTCTGAGGAGGTCCCATTTTAACCAAGTTATGATCTGATTATGGGATCCTGGATAAATCGAGGGCAACCACCGATAATTAGAGGGACAACTAGTGCGTTTGTTAACTTTTTAATTCAGTGCTTTAATGTACTACAGTTAATGAAGGTCTGGAGTCAATCCGATGATGGAACCAAAAGACAGTCGAGGGAATTCCTTGACGATTTACAGAGCAGCTACCTTGTGTTGGGGCTTGATTGATTTGTATTAATGAGAACTTTCACCTAGATAGATATATTTTTCGGTTCACCCGTCACTTAAAATATTGAAAAAAAATTTTTCAATAAAAAATACAACCGACTTCGAACAAATCCTGAAAAATAAAATTTACTTAGCATAAAGTAATACGTATTTTGATTTATCAGATTTTATTCAATATAATATTGAAGTTGGTGCCATGAATAATACCTACCTAAACCTATGAATTTACTTGGCGCCGACTTCAATATGATATTGAATAAAAAATCTGATAAATCAAAATACATATTACTTTATGCTAAGTAAATTTTATTTTTCAGGATTTGTTCGAAGTCGGTTGTATTTTTTATTGAAAAATTTTTTTAGGTACATGGATACCGATATTGTATTCACTTAATATCTGTCTAAAAATTGATTCATTAACAGCGTTTTTCTCATGCGATATACACTTGAGATACTCCTAAATTCTTGGGATAAGTACATTTTGTTAGTTCGTTTTCTGCTATAGTGGGAAGGCATCATAGGGATTTTTTGAATAAATGTTCTAACATAGTTTTTTGACTCCTCGGTGTACTTCGTGGGAACGTTAGGTTTTCTTTTATCCTTCATAGCCATGTCACCTGTGGCGTTTTGTATGGTGTACAACAAAAATTTTTGACTTATGTCTAAGGTGTACAGCAAAAATTGTTGGCATACTGGCCTATGATCCTCCCCATTGTTTATGTAATATTCATAAGTATTGCCTCTACGACTTTCTGGAGTCTTTGTTCTCTTCGTTTTTACTGGAATACATCGTGAGCATCTAATTAACCAATCGCGCCTGCGCTGAATATCAAGTCTGTAAAAATGTTCAAATAAAGACGCTCGTCTTTCTTCGGAAATTTCATAACATTTTCTAACACATCTTATTTCAATGCATGGGTTCACTTTCATAGCTTTTTCTGGAATGTCTTTACCTTTCCGGGTTTTGTAAGCTTGTCCGTCATTTTTTAGTATTTTTCTATTTGTTTCTTTATTAGGGCGCTTTACTTTTTTTTGTATTAAAGTCTTATTTTCTGTGTTTTCTTTACATTTGGTTACTCTCTTCTTTTTTCTCTTCTGTTTTATTGAGTCCTCGCTAGAATAATCAGATTCGTCATTAGTCCATAAGTCGGAACTTCCCCCTGAAAATTCTTTTTCCTCATCAGATAAGAAGTCCAGAAACTTTTTATAAGAAACTCGTTTTATTTTTCTCTTAAGAGCATTAGGTTTATTGACACCGGTGATGGGGAGTAGCTGATCATCGTCAAGGGGAGCGGCAGAATCGTCCAATGGAGTTGCAGAGGTCTCAGCAATGGGGCTCTTCACAGCACCGGCGACGGGGAGTAGCTGATCATCGTCAAGGTGAGCGGCAAAATCGTCCAGTGGAGTTGCAGAGGTCTCAGCAATAGGGCTCTTCACAGCACCGGCGACGGG
Source organism: Miltochrista miniata (assembly GCA_933228765.1). Taxonomy (NCBI): domain Eukaryota; kingdom Metazoa; phylum Arthropoda; class Insecta; order Lepidoptera; family Erebidae; genus Miltochrista; species Miltochrista miniata. Next base: position 16,265,621 of record OW121769.1, read on the forward strand.
GAGTGGCTGATAATCGTCAAGGGGAGCGGCAGAATCGTCCAGTGGAGATGCAGAGGTCTCAGCAATGAGGCTCTTCACAGCACCGGCGACGGCGACGGGGAGTGGCTGATCATCGTCAAGGGGAGCGGCAGAATCGTTCAGTGGATTTGCAGGGGTCTCATCAATGGCGTTCTTCACAGCACCGGCGACGGGGAGTAGCTGATCATCGTCAAGGGGAGCGGCAGAGTCGTCCAGTGGAGTTGCAGAGGTCTCAGCAATGGGGCACTTCACAGCACCGGCGACGGGGAGTAGCTGATCATCGTCAAGGGGAGCGGCAAAATCGTCCAGTGGAGTTGCAGAGGTCTCAGCAATAGGGCTCTTCACAGCACCGGCGACGGGGAGTGGCTGATAATCGTCAAGGGGAGCGGCAGAATCGTCCAGTGGAGATGCAGAGGTCTCAGCAATGGGGCTCTTCACAGCACCGGCGACGGCGACGGGGAGTGGCTGGTCATCGTCAAGGGGAGCGGCAGAATCGTCCAGTGGAGTTGCAGAGGTCTCAGCGATGGCGTTCTTCTCTGGACCATCGTTAAAAAGTGATGATTTTAATAATATGTCGGAAATAATATGAATTTTTTTTCAGGGTTAATCAGTTTTTCAGGACTAAAATATGAATGTGTTCGAGGCAATGAAAATGTAGATGTATGGACGTAATCATATTTTTGTAAGTCACTATTCTCTATTATGTCGATCTCATTTTTCTTATGAGTTTGGGTTTGATTAGACGCATCGCTCTCGAGAGAAGATCTGAAAGAAAAAAATATTTATCTTCAATAATAGTCATCAGCCTGTTCAAACACTATGTAAGAAGTAAACGAGGAATCATACGTTTTACTGAAAATTTTTCGATTCACAGAAAAATCTCAAAGGACAACGGAGAACTAACCTCTTTTTTTATCCCATTAGTTATTCAAAGTATAACGTCAATTTTTGACATACATACATAAAACTGTAATCAAAAATTTACATTATTCTAAAAATAACTTTACACTACGTTTATTAGTAAGGCCGATAGTGTATACAACAACAGTATTAATATTTTACCAAAGGTAAGTAGAATTTACGTCAACTACCATACATAAACACGTAGTAATTATGTCGTTCACAACCATTATAAAAAAAATACAAACAGAAAATACTGTCGTATTTGCCGAGTATGTTCACTTTTCAAGATATCGTAAATACCAAAAGAAATTACTGATGGCATTTATGCCAACAATTTAAGTAGGTAGACCATGGTTTTGTATAAATATTACAATAAGATTTGAATAGATACCAATTACCCTATTTGGATAATAGGTATCTAATCAAATCTGATAAAATTGGCTTACCTTTTAAGTTTTCGCTGACTGTTAACTATTGAAGCAAGCTGCTGGCGACGTTTCAGTAAAGCGTTAAGCTTTATGTTTGCTTGGGCATCCATTACAATAGTATTAAATTACACCAGAACTTAATTAAAAATAACCGCACTGTGTTTATCGCTCACTTGTTTGTTTACAACTAAATTGCATCAACGTCACTGGACGCTGCCGTCGATTTGCTGTGCGAAATAAATAGTGCTATCTTTTTCTAGAGTATCGTGTAAACGTATGCTAGAAAGAGATAGATATTGTTTCATAGCTCTGCACCGTACTAATTTGGAGTTATTCGGATTGAGTGCACGGGATAGGTGAATAAAATTCTTACAAATTATGAACATGGTTTGGAGCGTAAACACCACGCGTTAATAATGATTTTCAAAAATGATGGGAAGTAAAAGTCAATCAATTTTTCAATACAGTTTTTTTTTCGCGTAAACGCCACATTTCTTGCAACGTAGTTGATACGACAAAAACAAATAACATATTTTTATGATTTCATGGGTTGTAAACGCCAAATTAATAGCAAAAAGGTTGATACCCCCTAACAGTTACTTATTTTATTTCAAGTCTTAAACTATCTTGAGTCGTAAACGCCACTGTTAAGTATATTAGTCCTATACGTCTAACTCGATAGTCAGTATTTTTCATATCATTATAATTTTAACTGGTGTATCTACCAAACTCTTAAGAATTGTATTCTTAAAGGTATGTACAGCTAAAAAATAAGAAAATCCTTGTTTATCGATGCTAAATACGAGGGTTGTAATCACCACTTTTTTGCGAATTTTGAAACTCTGATAAGACAGATCGATAGAGAAAAAAAAATTGAGTAACACAGCATTCAAAAGTCATTTTGTCCAAAATGGTGATTACGCCATCTGAGATTTAAGGTATCGTGGTGTAAGTAATGAGGTATTTTTCTCAACATTAAAAGATTTTTTAGCTAACTCTACTAATTTAGCACACCGTGACACCTATGATACCGATTAGACCAATTAAATAAAAATAAACTTTACAAAAAAACACAATAATTACCCAAATAAGCAAATAGCGTAAATACAAATAATAGTATCAGATAGTAACCTACTAGTAAAGTTTTTTTTACTGTCAAAAATTACTAATTTTATCATAATTATGAATCAAATAAACGAAAAGGTACTAACAGCTCGTTCGTCAAAATCGGTTAATCCATTTAGGCTATGTCGTAAGTAACATTAGATATCTATACTCTGGTTCAATCCGTTAATAACAACTGCACATCTAAGAAGAACAATGACGTAACTTTAACAAGCGTCGTTGATCTCATAAATGCTTTGAGAAAATTGTCAAGAAATGACGCTAGTTGCAGTTCTACAGAGTCAATGTTCTTCTTAAAACATATAACAAAAATGGCCTAATTAGTATAGTATGATACTATACGGTAACTCATAAACTGCTTGATAGATACTCAATGAAAATCAAATCGGGACATTCCGTTGAAATACGGCTTTAAGCACTCTGGTAGTATTTCCCTAAAACAGAAAAATATTAATTTCAAAAAATCAATGTTAAGTTCTGCTTTTTTAAGGTGTTTTACCCCCTGTCATTAGAAAAAGACACTTACCACGCTCTATGCCAGTGGTTCCCAAACTTATTATTTCTACTGCCCACTTTGAGAATAAATATTTTTTTAGCGCCCCCATTTTTTCACCTATTTAAAAACCACTATAAATTCAAATTAAATTAATTAATTATTGTGACCTATATATGTGATGTTGTGTAAAAAAAAAAAGTATATTATGTATATTAACAGAGAATTCTAAACGAAACTTTTACTATAACCCGCAACTTAAAACCTGAGCGCAGTAGGTAACATACAACGGCGCTTAGGTCTCAAGTTAACTCTTACGGGCTCCACCTGCCAATAAGAATGATTATTGAAACGCAACTTTATAGTATTAAAACAGAGTATCTTTTATTAAAAATATGACTAAAATAATCAATCTTTATGTAAAAACTAATGTGAAGTATTAATCTGATGCTGTTTAATAAGTTTGTTGATATCAGGTTCCAATTTACTCAAGAACAGTCGCAAGTTTGTGACATTTATTTGAGCGTTTCCGTGCTTCGGAAGGCACGTTAAGTCGTTGGTCCCGGTTGCCAGTAAAATGGCAGTCGTTAAGCTAAGTTGAAGGCTTTATTTCAACAGCAGGCAGTCACAACCTGCGCCTGTCCATTTAAACACGGCAATACGGCTCACCACCTATTACGTGGGACAAATTATACAAAAAGGTGAAATGTGGGCATATAATATGCCTCTGCCTACCCCTTCGGGGATAAAGGCGTGACCATATGTATATGTATGCAGTCGCAAGTCGCCACGTTCGGTAACATGCAAACGATTTCTCTTTTTAGTAAGCAGTGTTGTCACAGCACTAAATCCACGTTCACACAAATATGACGATGGGCATGCTATCAAGAATCGTTGAACGATTGACCACAATCCAGGGTACAATTGAGGGATCGGTTTTTGAAGCCAAAATTCTTGGTAACCATTTTTGAACTTGATTTTTATTTCCTCGTTTGTTGTCAATTCTATAAGTTCTTCTTCCAGCTGAGGTGACATTGCTGTGTTGACATTTGAATACGGATCCAACACCCAGTCTGGTATTTCCAAGTTCAAAATGTCCTGGTATCGTTCGGTGAAGTCAATGTGGAGGTTTTCCAAATGTTGGCAGTAGGCAAACAATTCGTCGTTACTGCATGATACTGATAAATTTGGAAAATTGTGAAACTCACGTCTGCCCAGATTCTTTTTGTGTAGAAGCAGTTTGGCTGCGAAAGCAGCAACGACGGTTTTTGTTTTCATTAAATTTAGTTTATCGCCTTGCAGTTGGAGATTCATGTCGTTGAACAATTTATACAGGTCTGTTATGTAAGCTATATCATTCTTTGATGTTATGAGCTTGTCGTGCAATTCTGTTTCTTTAGTTTCCAAGAACTCTATAACAGAGTCAAACAGGTTGTAAAATCGAGTCAGACAATTGCCTCTTGATAGCCAACGAACTTCAGTATGAAACAACAAACGGTTGAAATCCTCGTCATTAGTAACACAAAGCTGATGAATAATCTATCATTCAAAGATCTGTTGCGGATTTTATTGACTGCTTTGAGGACATATTGCAGTGATTGAAATAGTTTTTCACTTAAGTTTCTAGCAACTAAATGTTGTCTATGAATAACGCAATGTACACCAAGGACATCTGGAATTTTATTTTTTAAGTACGCTATGAAGCCTTTATGGCACCCTGTCATAGCCGGAGCGCCATCCGTAGCAACTGAAATAATATTTTTCAAAGGAATCTCTTTCTCATCGCAAAACTTTTCCAATGTATTGAATATGGTTTCACCTTTTGTATCGGTCTCTAAATTTCTAGCAAATAATAGTTCTTCACATATTTTCTCATCTTTAATAAACCTCACGTAAGACAACAACAATGCTTCATTAGTTGGTAAAGTGGACTCATTTGAGAGACTTGTCATCAGGTGATCGCACAATGATTCTTCAATGTTTTCAGCCATTTCATCAATTCGTCTTTGCACAGAATTATTACTCAAAGGAATTTTTCGGATAATATCTGCGGCCGGTTTATGAAGCACAGTAGTTATTACTTCATTTATTGCTGGCAATATTAACTCTTCTCCGATGCTATGTGATTTGCCTTTTCGAGCAATTAACAAAGAGATATTGTACGAAGCTCGAAGTCCGTCGTCATCTTGCTTAGCAGCCGCCGAAAATAGTTTTACTACACTTGGCTGAGTATTATGCTTCTTCTCTAGGTCTTGAAAATATGCTACATTCTTGTCTTTCCTATCTGGATGCATTTTATTCAAATGATCTTGCAGCCTTGAAGGCTTCATTGCTTCGTTCGAAAATGTTTTTAGACATAGAAGACACAAAGGCGACGATCGGTTTGTGGGATTTTCAATAAATCCGAATTTAATATATTCCGCAGAGTATTGCCGTCTCTTCTTTTTTACTACCGACATTGTTTTGCTTTGAGAAATACGTTCAACTTCGCGAGTAGAGGAGGCGTAAGTACTGCTCATCTATTGCGCGCGAGACCACAAATGAAAATAAAATAAATATTACATTGTTTATATAGGAATGCTTAAGCAGCACGCACCGACAGGAATAAAACAAACATGCATAAACTCGTTTATCTCATTCGACGCTCAATCGTACTCAACAAGTCCGAACAAGCATTCAATGAACCAGCCGACTGATACAGGAATGCACAATTCGGGTTATTTAACAAAAACTTGTTAAAACATGATAGATATCTACGAGTACTAATAACTATTAATTTTTTCTATATTAAATAAAATAGGACAGATATATGAACTACGCGAAGAGAAATATAGAACCGAGTTTGAGCAATCTTTTAATTCATAATAGTTGATGTTCACAAGTTGTTGTTAAGAGTCGAGAGCTCTTGCAGTTGTTGTTTAAGAGGCCTCTTAGCTAAATAAAGTTACAAATCACCCCCCGCCCGCCCGCCTCTACACAACGCCCCCATTTTCTTCTGGGTCTCTTACCGCCCCTCTTGAGACCTGCAGCGCCCACAAAGGGGCGTTATCGCCCACTTTAGGAAAGACTGCTCTATGCTGTGAGCTGGCCCGGAGCAAGAACCGTTCTCCAGAAAACATGTGCGCATACTTTATCAGCAAAGTGGCAATATGATCTGCCGCCATATTGGAGTCCGTGCATAATATACACTCATTTACAAAAAAAACGGGCACCTAAGCAATGAACCATTTCAAATGTTAATATTGCTTTGTTTGATAATTATAGGTAGTTTTATCCTCACAATTTCGTAAATTAATAAGAAAATAATCGTTTTCATCAGTATTTCATAAAATTTTGTTACAATTTATGGGAAATAACGCTAAACCTCGCTAGTAGTGTATGTTCGCTAGTAGTGCATTATGCTCATGAAGTAAAAATAAAAAGGTTTTTTTGTTTGTTTTTCTTTAATAAAGTAAAAGCAGATAAATGTTTAGTATCGAGTGTGACCCCCTCTAGCTAAAATCACAGCTTGAATATATCGAGTATATCCCGGATACTTGTTTGCGGAATACGTTCCCACTCCGCAGTAATCACATTCTTCAGCTCTCTGATGGTCAGCGGAGCCAGGAGTACTGATCTCACACGCCGTTTTAGAACATCCCAGATATGTTCTATGGGACTGAGGTCGGGACTTCGAGCTGGCCAATCCAAACGACGAATGCCGACCTCTTGCACATACGCATTAACATCGCGGGATCGGTGGGCGCGAGCATTGTCGTCAATAAAAATCGAGTCTTGACCTAGAGCGGCCAAAGCTGGTTGTGCATGAGGAATTAGAACTTCCGTTATGTATCGATGCCCAGTCAGTGAGCCGTTTTCAATGAAGACTAACTCTGTACGTTCCATTGAATTTATTCCTGCCCAAAACATAACAGAGCCCCCACCATAAGGTGTGATTTCTTCGAAACATGCATCTGCTAAGCGCTCTCCTTGTCTTCTTAGCACTCGCCGACGTCGATCTTCACCGAACAGAGATATCCTGGCTTCATCAGAGAACAAAACCCTATTCCAATCTTCTTGAGTCCATGATTCACAATTTCTAGCGAACCCAAGCCTGTGAACTCTGTGCTCACGGAGTAATTTGGGGCCGCGGGCCGGGCGGTGACTGCGTATATTGGCAGCAAGAAGCCTCCTCCTCACCGTCCATAGACTAATATGCACATTTCTTACTTCTTGGAGGTTGTTCTTAAGATCCACATACGAAGATTTGCGATTTCTCAATGCGCGACTCACAAGAAAACGATCATCCCGTGGTTGGGTACATGGTTTTCTTCCAGAACCAGGCCTTCTCTCGACGGAACCAGTCTCCTGATATCGCTGCCAGGTCCTTTGGACCGTCGAGCGACTAACATTTAGCCTCCTAGCCACGAAACATTGGCTGCAACCCTCTTCAAGCAGCGCGATAATTTTGGTAGCTTTTACCACTTTATCTACCATTTTTGATACAGCCAAACAGCAATAAATAAAGCTTTGACAGTCAAGGATATGAAATTAATCGATAAAAAATGAATAAAAGTTGTGAAAGTCGATGTTAACTTCTGGAACTTCGCGCCAAAAATGTAGGATAAAAAGGGGTTTTCTGTAAAAATGAGCATCAAATGAAAATTTGAATTTAGAACGTACTTTTTTAAATACCTCGGCATTTTTAAAACCGGCCTGTAACCTGTGCTAACGATTGAAACCTTTTTGGTATTGTATCTTTTTAAAGATGAATGAAAATCAAAACCGCCCGTTTTTTTTTTTGCAAATGAGTGTATAACAATATGATCTGCCGCCATATTAGAGTCCGTGCATAATATATAACGCTAAGGGCTCGTTTAAGGAGACGCGGGGCGTCAAGCGTCGCGTACAGCGTGGCTTGCAGCGGTGCGTAAAGCGATTTTACCGTTTATAGTCAGGCGGCGCGTGAAGCGCGTAGCGTCACGCGCTAAATCAAACATATAGAAATGTAGGAGCTCGTTTAAGGAAACGCGGGGCGTCGAGCGACGCGTGCGGCGTGGCTTCACTCGAGGCTGCATCCGCCGCGTGGTACGCAGCGTCACCCGCTGCGTCACCCGCTGCGACACCCGCTGCGTCTCGTCTCGACTAGGGATGTAAACTTTATTTATAAATGATAATGATATGTATATCAAAATTTCAAAAAGATCAATATATCGTTTATAAATATCGATATTTTAGTAACGATATCGTAACCCAAAATATCATAAAATCATTAAAAAATAAAATCATTGTTTTGGGTTGTATTGCGTTCATAAAGCCCCCGTATAATATTTTTTCTTATTTATCTCCCATGTACAGACAGCGACCTGTTACGATTTTATTATATGTATTGATTCGGAGGGTTCTGCTCCGGAGGGATTTATTGTGGTGTAAATTTGGAGAGGCCTACGTCCAGATTTGATTGATTTTGGCTATCTAATTTAAATTACCAAAACTATTAAAATGTAAAATATAAAGTTAACATTTGGCTGCCACCGCCACGGTGGCGGAGTGAAAGTGCATGCGACTGCCACACTGAGGTCTTGGGTTTGATTCCCGAGTCTGATCTGGGGTTCAAACCGATCGGCCGATCGAAAAAAAAAATATTTTTCCAAGTTTGGGTGTTTTCCATCTACATGTACTACTCGTATTAAAAAAAATTGAAGTTGTCGTGTCTGTACAACAGAGATATTACTATGCTACATGGAGGGAAAGTACCTTAAATATTGTAGATGGAACATTTTACTGAAAGAAGACATTATTTTAATTTAAAAAACAATGTAATCTATATTCATAGATTTTCTTCTATCAAAGGATCCATGGGGGCGCCTCCTGAATTATTGTATTCGAAGTAGGTACTTGGTGATTTTGTTACTTCCAGAATTATCGTATTCGATGTACGTGGTGAATGTGTGACCTCCAGGCATTATTGAATCCAAATTAGTTAACTGGTGTAAGTAATGAGGTATTTTTCTCAACATTAAAAGATTTTTTAGCTAACGCTACTAATTTAGCACACCGTGACACCTATGATACCGATTAGACCAATTAAATAAAAATAAACTTTACAAAAAAACACAATAATTACCCAAATAAGCAAATAGCGTAAATACAAATAATAGTATCAGATAGTAACCTACTAGTAAAAAGTTTTACTGTCAAAAATTACTAATTTTATCATTTTTTTTATACCACTAAGGTGGCAGACAAGCATACGGCCCACCAGAAGGACCGGTGGTCACCGCAGCCTATGAACGTTTGCAACACCAGAGGTGCCACACTCGCGCTGCCGACCCTGCAAAAACCTTCTAAGACCCCTTTTGAAGAACCCCATACTGTAGGCGTTTGGGAAAACCGAGGCAGGGAGGTCATTCCACAACCTAAGCGTGCGCGGAAGAAAACACCTATCGGATCTAACCGTGCTGGACCGCACCGGACGCAGAGTGTGAGGATGAACTCCCTGTCTGTGGCGAGCGGTGCGATGATAGAACGTAGCCGTGGGCATCATATCAAACAATTCCTCAGAGCACATACCGTTGTACAGGCGGTAGAACACGCATAAGGAGGCAAAGTCTCCTGTCGCGAAGAGGTTCCACACCAGCTGTAAGTACAGGATCGTTGACAACTCTAACAGCTCGTCTTTGCACCGAGTCGAATGGACGAAGCTGATATTCAGGTGCTCCCGCCCAGAGGTGACAGCAGTACTCCATATGCGGCCGCACTTGCGACTTATAGAGAAGGAGTGTTTGCGCCGCAGTGAAGTACCGCCGCGCCCTGTTGAGCACAGCCAGCTTCTTGGACGCCAGCTTAGCCTTGTCCTCCAAATGACTACGGAACTGAACGTCACTGGAGATGTCAACGCCAAGGATCCCTATACTTTTGGAGATGGAAAGAAATGTGCCCTGAAATTGCGGCGCTACAGTAATTGGGGTTTGCTTAGCGGTGAAAAAACAAGCTTGTGTCTTGGAGGGGTTGAACTGGACAAGATTTTGTCCACCCCAATCGGACACTCTAGTAAGAGTAGCCTCGATTTCAGACACAAGCTGTTCACGGTTTTCCTCCACTGTGTCCCGAGAGATACCGGGGCGGCCCGTGTAACAAGTGTCTCCCGTACTGTCGTCCGCATAACAATGAATGCCGTCAATAGACAACATGTCATTGATATGCAGCAGAAACAGAGTAGGGGACAACACTGAGCCTTGCGGTACTCCAGCATTTATGGCCATGCAGTCTGAACAGCTGCCGTCAACGACGGCCCTGATGCTTCTACCGGCCAAGAAGCTGGACACCCATCCGCATAATCTCTCGGGTAGTCCATATGAGGGCAATTTCGTAAGAAGACCACGGTGCCAGACCCGGTCAAAGGCTTTAGAGATGTCGAGGCTCACTGCTAGAGCCTCACCCTTACACTCGATAGCCGCCGCCCATCGGTGTGTTAGGTACACCAGAAGATCACCCGTCGAGCGACCGTGACGGAAACCGTACTGCCGGTCACTGAGCAGGTCGTGTTCCTCAAGGTACCCCAGGAGCTGTGTACTAATAACACGCTCCATCACCTTGGATAAGAGGGAGGTGACGGCTATAGGCCTGTAATTGGCCGGGTCGGTCCTGTCACCCTTCTTGGGTACAGGATGTACATACGCAATCTTCCACGACGCCGGGACTTGTCGCATGGAATATGAAAGTGTGAAAAGACGTGTAAGTACCGGACACATCTCTGGACCACAGTGCTTAAGTACCACCGCGGGAATGCCGTCTGGCCCACTCGACTAATGAACGTCCAGGGATTGAAGCTCCCGTCGGACATTCCGCTGTGTAAATTTAACTTCCGGCATGGAAGTGCCACAACTCGGAATGCCCGGCGGTAAAGCACCCCCGTCGCTCATGGTCGAGTTAGAGGCAAAGAGATTACCCAAAAGGTCGGCTTTCTCCTTGGCACTCTGGGCCAAACTACCGTCGGGTTTAAGCAAGGGTGGTAAACCTGACCGACAGAAGTTTCCCTCGGCAGCTTTGGCAAGCGACCAAAATTCACGACTTCCTGAAGGGTAGCCTGCTAGCCGTTCGCCAATTCTGCCGACGAAATCGAACTTGGCCCTGACAATTGCTCTTTTACTGGACCTCGAGGCGGCATTTAATTTGCGTTTCACCTCAGAGATGTTTGGATCTGAATTTGCACGAGCCGTGGTCCAAGCCCTGTAGGCAGATTCTTTCTGCATTAGAGCTTCTCTGCAGAGCCGATTGAACCACGGTCGCTTTTTTGCACCTACAGGGATCCAGCGGTTGGGAATGTAGCATTCCATACCCTCCAAGATCCCCTCAGCGACTGCTACAGCACAAGAATCCAGATCCTCTGAGGCAAAACAAAGCCGCCACCACGGGTACGACGCATAGAACTCTCGCAGTCCATCCCAGTCTGCTGACTTGTAGTGCCACACATGTCGCCACTCCTTGGGCCGAGGTGGTTCAGGCCTTGCGAGAGGCACATGCGTCCGAACGACACAGTGGTCCGACGATCCTAGCGGAGCGTCCACTGAAACACTGTATCCGTCCGGACGCGTTGTCAGCAGGAGGTCCAGCAATGCACTATGCTCGTTCTTCTTGTCTGGTATCCTTGTATGGGATTTAACCAGCTGAGAGAACCCATAGGTCAAGGAAAATTCGTGAGCAGCTTTTCCCGCAGAGTCGGTGGTCCGGGAGCCCAACCAGTCAACATGGTGACCGTTGAAATCTCCCAAAATCACTATCTCCGCGGAGGGACACTGCTCAATCACCCTGTCAGTCGATTGCTGCAGGTGGTCATAAAGGCGAACTGTGTCCGTGTTACCGCTGTGAGACCTGTACACGCACGCGTAGATACGAGTGTGGCCCCCGTGATCCACGCGCGCCCATAACGTAGACAGGTCCCTGTCTTCGAGGCTTGTAAGACGGCGACAGCAGACATCATCCCGGACGTACATACACACCCCGGCTTTCTTCCTGAAGTTGTACTCCAGCTTGTAGCCAGGGTACATTAAGTAAGATGTATCGCCCGGGCATGAGATCTGCGTCTCCGTCAAGAAAAAAAGGGTCGGCTTCGCAGTTTCAAGATGGTGGTGGACTGCGTTGATGTTCGTGCGCATGCCTCTGATGTTGCAAAAGTCCACTTGAAGTGTGGACGCCGATGCCGCTGTGGATACCTTACTATTTTTCCTTTTTTTAGCCATGTTTTTTTAATAAAGGGGAATTAAGAAGGTTGAGAAACCAAGAAAAACACAAAATAAAAACACTGACTATTAAAACAATTTATTTATTTTTTAAAGTTCACCAGTTCTTACAAATATTTCTTCTAGACCTTCAGCAGGAATGCTTATCTCAGACAGGTGCCTTGCATACCCCATGTACCACACAATGCACATCACATGGGAGCAGCAACCGACAGTTCTTCTGCCATTAAGGCAGGTACAATAATTATGTGCTATAGCTTGCCTGCCCGTGAGAGCTGTATCAATTCCTATATAAACATTATATGTTCATAAACGAACATGCCGAGAGTGAATTCGGCCTCGAAGTAGGTAGCATTCCGTCTCTTCAACTTCCCGTAAATGTTCAGCGGGTATTTCTCCCCCGAGTTCAATAACAAATCTACCAGTTCTCTTGATGTGCTCTGCATAATAGCTTCGTGCCTGTTTTATTTGATAAATACCGACGGCGAATAAAATAAGGTCTTCCTCCGTTAACATAGGGAATGGAATTTCAGACGGCGTGTCTATTCGCTCAAACTGCCCGTCTTCGGTTATAATTGTATCTATTAACTAGATCGCCAAATCTATTTGGAATATTCATTCTTTCTATCACTATTTGTAGGAAAGCTGGGGCTCGGACATTGTCCACAATTAGCTGATGATATGCATTTAATAATGCTGCAGCAATCCTAAAATAATCCATCATATTTGGTAAGGCGCGATTACTATGGACTATTCTTAACAGTCTGAAGTCCCGTTTGAATCGTCCGTTAATTATTTATACTACCCAGCGGCATAGGGTGACAAGGCGGGACTTGTTAGCTTGCACCGTAGTCAATTGTAGTTCATTAGCGTTCCTTGTTTGAGGCATACATGCACCGAGTATCCATGTAATTTAATTTTAATTCAACTCTGCATCTCTAAAGCCACGATCCAAAATAAACACATCTCCTTGTCTATAGAACCAGTGAAATATACTTTCTTCGTCGTCAAGAATTGAGTTCATTACGTGAGCATCAGAAGTAGTCGCAGCATGTGTCCCAGACACCTCAAAAATATGGCCATCAAAGCAGACAAATAAAAAGGGTTTTGTTAGGTTTCTGTACTTATGGTGACTGTAAGTGAGTCTTTGAAAAAGGTAGTTTGAACCTTTTTTGGTTATATATACTGGTTGAATTTATAGTCGTTCTGGACCCGAGAGGAAGTTACTCGGAATCAATAATGCAACCATTTCGGAGTGTCAAAACAGCTGTGCAGGTTATAATAAAAAAATGACTTATATGTAATCTTTTTCACTCGTTCGAGTTGAAACATTAGTAGCGCTTCGATTATTCATTGAACTTTTCAATGAATGAAACTCTGAAACCCATAGGTACCTACGCCGCGGCGCGTGCTTCCATGTGATCAGTTCATTGACCGAATGCATTCGTTTCGATAATAATAGGTACTTAGATAATAATAAAGGACTCCAATTTCTCCTTCATACTTTACACGGGCTTAGGACCGTCGGAAATACTTTAACATTGTTCTATTTTACGGTGAATTAATAAGGTTTATGTAATAATAATGAAAATAAACACGAACAAATAGTGAGTATTTCCGGCGTATTAAAATAATTGGAGCTATTTACAAAATAATCAACTTAAATACCTAGACCTACCTATTCACAGTTTATTTACACTTCCCTGTACCTTAGCAACTGCTCACAATGGACTCCAGAACGTTCGATACACAAACGGGCACGTTTTAGGCTATTGTCTTTTAGTTTATTCAATGTGTCTCTGTCACTTTTCACTATTTCAAAGGCGTCCACTATCGCACTACGTAATTCATCACGAGATTCGTACTCTCGAGTGTAAACTAATCGTTTTATTTCCGGCCACAAATAAAAGTCTATCCGGGCTCCTCGGCGGCCAAGCCACGGGCCCACCGCGGCCTATCCACCGTTCACCGAATTCACTATCTAGGTATTCACGCACTGCACGTGCATAATGAGCAGGACAGCCGTCGTGCTGATAGTACATATCTCGTAAGTACGCCAGCGGCACATCCTCTAACAACTCGGATATTACTGTACGTAGCATTACTAGATATGAACTACCAGTAAGATGACCTTCGATAAAGATGGGGCCTATTAATTGATCGTTAATGATGCCGGCCCAAACATTAACACTAATTCGAACCTGATGCCGATCCTCCCTTATTACGTGGGGATTAATCAAAGCCAAGTAATGTTCATGATATACAACGTGTATCATGAACATTACTTGGCCCACTCGCGTAAACAATGATTCGTCTGTCCACAGGATGTTAATGTTACGTTGCAACAACCACTGACAAAACGTGATCCTTACGGGTCCATCATTTTCATAAATCGCGTGAACTCTATGAAAATGGTAAGGGTGCAATCCATGGGAGTGTAAAGTTTTCCACACATAATATTGGCTCACATTGAACACGCCTGCTGCCATTCTTGTACTTCGCCGTGGGTCTCGTTCGAAAAACTCGATGATATCTTCTTCGATATCTGGAGAGTCATTTAGACGTCTACGGCCTTGTGCATGTCGCGGCGTTCGGAATTGTCCGTAGTCCAGTAGTCGCTGGGTCGCAAGAAGATAGTTGCTGTCGATGGAACTTGAGCATTATCAATTCCTCGTAGCCGTAGCCCGTTCAAATTCTCAGACCGGGAATACAACCGCCTAGCTGCTTCTAGGTTGTAGTTAGCAACGGTGTACGTCTGCACCATTGCTAAATACTCACGTTGGAATATTCGTACTGACGACTCATTTTTGCAATGCACGATCGCGACGACAATACTGCGCGCGAGTCATAGTCGAACTGCGCGCCGCGGTCGCCGGTCGGCGCGGTCGGCCGAGCGTATTTACCTACCTACAAGACGTCGTAACTAGTCGAGTACCTACCGACGTTACTTGGCAACGAGTCCACATGGACCGATGCGTTCATGCGTTGTGATTGGTCGAATTTTCCCGGCGCGGTGACTCTTCTTACTGATTGGAACGTTAGACATTGAATGAAAAATTGTAGTAGAAAATCGTAGTACACGTATTTCGTGAAATTTAAAGGAATAACCAGGAGTTCTCATTTTGATTTTGGCAAACGATGTAGATTTTGACATTTTCGTAATTTTTTATTGTTGATTTTCAAATTGACAGTGCCGATCGGTTCTGTTATCGAAACTGTGCCTAAACCTTTCCTTTCCAAAACGACTATAAATTCAACCAGTATATGTAGCATCGCAAATGACAATAGCATTTTTCTGTTCGATAGAGCTTTCAGGATTTCCAAATAACGATTCTGGTATTAATAAGTTTCTTTGTGCCACATCTTGTCGATTGATATGATCAAAACCTAAATGAGTAGGTACAAAATCTCGCAATAGGGATTCACGACCTAAAGTCAATAGTCTTTGAAATCGAGATTCGCTTGTTCGAAAAATCGAAGCGAGGCTCGCATTGGAGTTTTGTACGCAGTTTTGCTAAAGTTGCAGCCACTATAGTTTTTTTAAAATCTGTTATTATTTAGACTAGAAGTTTGATCAAGTAAATTCAAAAACTGTTCATGAGTAAGACCAATCCAAGTGTCGAATTCGTTCGTATTTATGAGTTCATATTGTTCAAAGTTGAGTATATCTGTTGTTATATGATTTTGCATAATAGTCAG
The DNA here is from genome assembly GCA_933228765.1 of Miltochrista miniata. Taxonomy (NCBI): domain Eukaryota; kingdom Metazoa; phylum Arthropoda; class Insecta; order Lepidoptera; family Erebidae; genus Miltochrista; species Miltochrista miniata. The sequence goes on from OW121769.1 coordinate 16,281,508, forward strand.
AGTATTAACTATCTCCGAGGCCGTAAAATCTTCTATGAGATTATCTTGCATAGGAAGTGTATGCCAGAGGCCTGCTTCCAAATGTTCTTGACATACTCGAGCATTTTCTGGTACAATGAGGTTATAGCGTACGATCAAACGAGTTACCACATTATTCGGAATCCTAAGGTGAGTCACATTCTGGCAGTATTGAAAAACACAATTCACAGTTGTGTTTGGAGTACGAAGGTATGCAGTTAATGTTAGTGTTTGATGGAGACTGCTTACTTGTGCAGCAGGTTCATTCGGCAGCGGAGCATTGACAACCTGATTTGCGTCAAGAATTCGGCTTGCATAAGCCCTTTCAACTCTTTGCCAACATGGTCGACAAATGTGATCTGTCGGTTCTTCCTGAAAACAATCCATACTAATATTATAAAGCTGAAGAGTTTTGGTTCTGTTGGGAGTCCTGGGACATCCTTCCGAGGGCTTACCCGGGGCTCCCAACCATAGGCTGTTGGGCGTGACGTGAGGTTTTTTAGTCGGTAGGAGTCCGGCATAACATCCATGAGGATTTTCCCTCACGTTAAACAAAAAAAAAAAAAAAAAAAGCTGAAGAGTTTGTTTGTTTGTTTGTTTGAACGCTAGGATCTTAGGAACTACTGGTTGGATTTCGGAAATTCTTTTACAGTTTGATAGTCCATCTATTGAGGATGGCTATAGGCTATATAACATCACGCTAAGGCGAATAGGAGCGGAGCAGCAATCAAGAATGTTTCGAAAACGGGGAATATTTTTTACCGTCTGAGAGCTTCCGAAGCGTACGCTGCATAAATGGTTAAAGTTACGTAAAAATTGTATACTTCAAAATTGCTTTTCTTAAAAAGTTCTAAATAAAAGTCCGCGACAGCATATGCCTATCTTTTAAGGTTCGCTCACAATAACCTTATTTGTCTATCTCTTAAGCTCCGCTCACAATATTTTGAAACTGAAGAGTTTGTTTGTGCTAGGATCTCAGAAACTACTGGTTGCATTTCAAAAATAATTTTATTTTGGCGGCCATCTTAGTGACGTATGTCCGTCGAGCCGTCAGTACTAAAAAAAATACCGTACGCAGCTTCGCGAGGCCACCCCGCGCTCGCGCTACGTCACGATGACGTCATTTAACTGTCATTATGACAAGGTTCCAGTGCAATACCAACTTGCGGGACTTATACCTACTATTATTTAGGTGGAGATTTATAAAAAATGTAAAATAGAGTACCTGTCTCTCAATCAGTCCTTCAATAACGATCTGCGCCATGTCGCTATGTTGCTTTTCTCGTGAAATCCACGTATATGTCCTTCGACCCTCACATGGTTGACGACATTGTATACACAACATTTGTGACATTATAACAACAAAATAATAACACAATAACAAAACAAAAACTCGATAACAATAACTGAAACGATACAAGTGAGAACACTCTAATGATAGCCGTCCGATGTAACAGAAGTTGCATGGAGAACCAAATTAATAGTCAGAACAAACAATGCTGGCCGGTACCGCACCGCCCGCCGCCTGCCACCACCCGCCGCGCGGAGTGCGCTACACGGTAAGTGCGAGCGAGATAGCATGAGCCGGCCAGCCGACTCCTTGATTGAGACAAGTAAGAACATGTAACTGAGACCATTTTTTTAACACGCTTCTATTAGCTTCACTTGTAACTATGTATGTAAGAAAATCTTGGAATGTTAATTTGACCCACTTCCCGTCCTTCGATCAGGCTGAAATTTTGCACACGCTCTGAGTTCTGATGACAATACATGACTAGCTAAAAAACGTCATTACAAATCCAATATGGCGGCCTCCCCATAATGGCGGACTGGCTGTTTGAAATCCACCCCCATGATATGGGTATCGAATGAAAGGGTTTGCTGTCAGGAATACGAAAAAAATAGTCACGTGACTTAAATCCAATATGGCGGACAGGCTATTTGAAATGCACCTCCATGATATGGGTGTCAAATGAAAAGGTTTGCTGAATGGGATACGAAAAAAATAATCACGTGACCTAAATCCAAGCGTGTTTTTTAGTTTTTTAAACTATTATAATTCTTCTTATTACATTCTGACTCGCAAAAATTACGACAGAATATTGCAATATTTAGGATTTCTTTCACAAACTTTTGATGTTGAATATTATCTCTCAGAGTTGAGTTAGGGCTTTGGTCTAATAATAAAAAATGTTTAAGCTAAAATAAAATAAAATTTATTCCCTTTGAAATTTTTAAAAAAATTATTTAGGTATGTCAAAATTTTTGTGACTCTACCGGGGGTTCGGAAATGCTACAGACTGAGAAGAACACCCCAAGAAACTCAGTCCGGTCCCTCTTAATTCATCTTAGTATCTAATACAGTTTTTTTTAATGTAGAAAGGAGCAATTCGTGTCACTGCCAGGCAGCCTTGTCTTCTAAAAAGTCTTTAATGCTATAATAAGCTTTCTGGCACAATTTAAGTTTTATTAGTTTTTTAAATTTATTAACTGACAAACCTGTTACGGCTGTCGGCAATGTATTGTACATTCGAATACAATTGCCCGCAAAAGAATTGCTTATTTTATTAAGCCTAAATCTAGGTACAGCCAATTTATTCTTATTTCTTAAGTTTAGGTTATGGATATCACTATTTTTAATAAATTTACTATTATTTTTATGAGTATGTAATAAGTTTTCATATATGTATAGCCCGGACAGCCCTTTTCTGCAACACAAAGATACATTCGATGTCGGCAGCGTTACCCCATAATAGTATGTCATAGGTCATGACACTGTGGAAATAGCTAAAGTAGACAAGACGCGCTGTTCTAATGTCTGTCAGTTGTCGGATCTTTTTAACGGCATTGGCTGCAGAGCTCAGTCTGCCCGAGACTTTCTCGATATGAGGCCCCCACTGCAAGTTGGAGTCTAACTTTATGCCCAGAAAGACAGTTTCATAGACCAATTCTACTTGATCATCCCTAATCCTAATACTGGTGTTAACGAGCCTAACATTTGGCAAGGTGAATCTAATACATTTTGTTTTAGTTTCATTTAACAATAAATTATTTGCGTTAAACCACTGGACTACCCTAGAGAGGGCATTGTTTACTTCGTCAAGATTGCGTTGTCCACGTTCAACTTTAAATATTAAAGATGTGTCATCAGCAAACAAAACTACCTCGTGATCGTCTCTTATAAGGTGAGGGAGATCATTTATGTACACTAAAAATAGAAAAGGTCCCAGAATTGAACCCTGAGGCACCCCCATTGTTACAGCAGAACCATGTGACTGTTTACCATTTATAACTACTCTCTGTACTCTATCTTTTAGGTAAGAACTAATTAAGTCCAAGGCCGTCCCCTGGATCCCATAATGATCAAGTTTTTGAATTAAAGTCTGATGCTGGACGCAATCAAAGGCCTTAGATAAGTCGCAGAATACACCATAATGGTCTAAGAGCCCATGAACATCTACCAGTATGTATTTGACCAGACCTGAGGTTTTGTACACTGAGACTCCTATACCTACCATGCATTATGCAGTAACTCACTAAACTCTAAGTGGAGCACGCGACGACTGCGCAGCCAGGACAGGTGTCGATTTTTGACTAGTTTTAAATGCATTTGACCACGTTTGCCGTTTTAAAAAAATGAAAATATATTATTATTATTATCGGAAAATAAGAATGGCAGACCATTATCGTGAGTTTTACTTAGTGGCAGACGATTTTGAAAATGCCCAAAAAATATTTTTTTGAAAGTATTTGACCAGATCTGCCATTGAAACATTTGATTGATTATGGTCTTAAAAGCTTATATTCAAAAAGGCAGACGTCTACATAGAGCATTTACATAAAAAAATAATAAAATATTACCTACTACTCGGTCAGATAAATACGCATTCCGTTCGCTGTTTTACATTAATTTCAATATAAATACTGTGGGACATTCACACACAATGCTATCTAGCCCAAACTAAGATAATATAAGCTTTTGCTATGAGATTTAGACAACTGACAAACATACTTAGATCTTTCTTAATACATAGGTAGGTACTTACACATTCTACATAGAGACAGCTAAACCCTGAAACAACTATTTGTGGGTCAAACAAATATTTGTCCGACCCATGAATCGAACCCAAGATCTCAGAGCGACAGTCTGTTTCACTAACGCCCGCACCAACGCTTTACTTGCAAGTACCTATGTCACTGTATTTATTTTGTATTTTAAAGTAATGTTTTAAAATAGTGTTTTTTTACTCTTTAAATTTGTCACGACAAATATATTACCTACTACTTATACCTCCACTTATATATTTCAATGCTATAGACACAGTATCTATAGATGTTCCTGAGTAATTTAGAACAGCAAATGATTACTTAAAATTACCTGTTAAGAGCCCACCTGACGCTAATCAGTTTAAAGAAGATAACAGATATTCATTTCAGCGTACAAGAAAGTGGTAGATACGTTCAGTTCTATGCGTTTTAACGAAATAAATTAATTAAAAGAACTGTAATAATTAAAAAACAACATGTGGTTTGAGTTAATTAAGATTTACTATTGTCTTTCTGGTAATTATAAAATACATTTTAAACCAGACATTAAGTATAGAAGATCCAGCTTAAAATTCACGACATTTTTGACTAAAAAAGAGTTAATTTAGTAGACCTTACGACTCCTGTGATCTAGATCAAGATGATAGTCTATTTAGCGTCATACAGACTCTTGAGCAATAGTTTTTAGATTTCAATAAGAAGAAGAAAATCCAAATAGAAAGAAGGGACATATTGAGCCTACATCTTGCGAGTGACTGAGCTGTGGACCTAAGGAGTAGATGTCTCTGCTGAGAGGCACACTCCACATGTCAATATATCTACCCAACATAATCTGCTTATAGTTCAAGAAAAGAAAAATACTGATTGCAGATTGAACCAGAACACAAAAAAAAAGGTTTCAATAACGCCTCATTTTAATAAATTTATTTTTAAGACTAAACCATACATCAGGTTTGATCTTTTTTTGTTTGACAGTTAGAATGTTCTCTAAAGCTGATCGCACATTTGTTAGCAACATACGCTCCGTACGCGTCGACCGCGCCGCATTTTAGAATTCGTTGTATGTAATGATATGAAACCTCGCACATTTCACCCGCATTGCACACTCCGTTTTTCGTAAAATGCGTCAATGCGGCGCGTACGACGCGTGCTGGTACTCGTTGTAGCAGCATGCATGTTCAGTCTTGCCATATATGCGGATTTGTCCGTATCTGTACGGAATTAATGTTCAAACCGGGCAATACATAATACATGCACATGAACTTTTATACGGAATTATCAGGCAAATGCAACGAGTAGTTTCTTAATATTCCTAAGAAACTGAATTTAAATAAGCAGTACTTTAAAACTTATTTGATCTTTCTAAACTAGAGATTTATATTTTTAAAAGAAATTTTTACTCCTTTGACATCGAAAACTTTGCGTTTGAATTGAAGTTTCGTTTTTTGACAATCTGTCATTGCGGTGCTTGCATTTTCTTGGTGTTGTAAAATTTCTTGTATGTCAAATGCAAATATCTGAAAAATTGTTTTAAATTTGCCTGTTAGTCCTCTTACTACGAATCTACTCGTCCAAATAAAATCGATCTGAACTAAAGTTTTTCTTATCGCACATTACGGGGTTGTTATTAGGTGCACTGCGACGGCAACATCTAAATTCAAATACCTATTTTGCAAATTTCTCTGAGCCCATGTTCCCTCTTAACTCATTTAACACTTAATATTTTGACATGTCGAAATTATAACAAAATATAAATAGTAGGTAATCTATGTGATTTATCAGCGTATACCGCATTATTTATGATTCTTTCATATTAAAATTATAATATCTAGTAAAATATATAAATTAGAATTATAAAACTTTAGAAAGACAAATTATTTACAGATGCGTACAATTTTTACACTGTACTTATAAGTAAACTAGGTAAAAAGTAAACTAAACTAGGATTACCTTGATTGTGTTATGGAAATCAGACAACAGGATATTAATACTTGAATCATTTTTTTTGTTAATACCTACATAGAAACACCCAGACTGTAGACAAATTATATTTGTGGCTCACATATTTTTTTGTGGCATGTTAGGAAACAATCCACGACTTCGTGATCCTCATTTGGGCTTAACGATCTCTAGACCAACGAGGCAGTCATATTTAATAGTTTTTTGGAGTTCAGGTGTTTCTATGTAACTTCTAGGTATAATGTGTACCCATCTATTAAGAAAGATCTAAGTATGTTTGTCAGTTGTCTAAATCTCATAGCAAAAGCTTATATTATCTTGGTTTGGGCTAGATGGCGTTGTGTGTGAATGTCCCACAGTATTTATATTGATATTAATGTAAAACAGCGAACGGAATGCGTATTCATCCGACCGAGTAGTAGTTAATATTTTATTATTTTTTCATGTAAATGCTCTATGTAGACGTCTGCCTTTTTGAATATAAGCTTTTAAGACCATAATCAATCAAATGTTTCAATGGCAGATCTGGTCAAATACTTTAAAAAAAATATTTTTTGGGCATTTTCTAAATCGTCTGCCACTAAGTAAAACTCACGATAATGGTCTGCCATTCTTATTTTCCGATAATAATAATAATATATTTTCATTTTTTTAAAACGGCAAACGTGGTCAAATGCATTTAAAACTAGTCAAAAATCGATACCTGTCCTGGCTGCGCAGTCGTCGCGTGACTCACTTAGAGTTTAGTGAGTCACTGCATAATGCATAGTAGGTATAGGAGTCTCAGTGTACAAAGCCTCAGGTCTGGTCAAATACATACTGGTAGATGTTCATGGGCTCTTAGACCATAAGCATCATACGACTCCTCCCAGGCCTCATATTTACACTCTAATAATTTGATTCCAGCATCCGTGGTAGACCGACCGCGCGTGAAACCGAATTGTTTAGTATGGAATAGTTTATTTGTATTAAAATGATTTTGCATTTGATTAAGCATTACCTTTTCAAAGATTTTACTAAACGTGGGTAGTACAGAAATAGGACGAAAATTGGACGGATCCGAGGTGCTACCCGATTTAAACAGAGGAGTTATTTTACTAAACTTCATTAAGTCAGGAAACACACCACTATCAACACAATTATTAAATATTATTGATAATTCAGGGGCAACCATTTCAATTAACGAATTAACTAAATGTACAGAAATTCCCCAGAGGTCAGCCGTTTTCTTAATATTTAAGGATTTAAAAGTTTTTATGATAGTGTGTATACTAATTTTACTGAATTTGAATATTTCATTACAGCAAGGAACATTTGCTTTTAACAAGGATTCTGCTATTGGGGTAGAAGAACCTAGGGCTCTGGTCAAATCTACTGGTATTCGAGAGAAAAAATGTTCAAATTCGTTAGCGACTTCAGCATCTGTTGTAATGATGTTACCATTTACTTTAAGTTTAAAATTATTATAATTTGATTTTGCTTGGCCTCTTTCTGCATTAATTATTTTCCAAGTAGATTTAACTTTGTCTACACTATTGATAATTTTATTACTTATATACTTTCTTTTGGCCGCCAAGCAGTCTGCTTTAAACTTTTTTGAATAAGCTTTAACATAATTTAGAAATTCATCTGTTCTATTAAGCTGTCTTTCTGAGTATAGTTCATACAGTTTTTGTCTACTTTTATGTATATCCTCAGTGGCCCATTCACTGAAGGCTGGCCTGTCACCGATTGTGACTTCCTTAGACTTGAATATGGAGTTGAACTCATTGTAAAAGGAATAAAAAAATAACTTATACATTACATTTGAATCTAAGCCAGTGTCTAAAAATGGAAGTTTATTGCAAAGTCCAACTCGCATACGTTCCAAGCGGTCACTAGTTACTGGTATACATAATATTTTACGTCTTTTAACTTTTTCTCTTGTGATCTTGAAAGATGCTATTTGCCCAGTATGATCTGATTTTATCTTATTTATAATACTCTTACTTTCTGGCATATCACTGTATATATTGTCCAGACAAGTAGCTGTTGTATCACAATATCTAGTAGGCTCTAAAAATAAGTTAGTGAGATTGTGTGATTTAAATAAATTTAAGATATCATTGGTCTGACGTGTATTTTTAAGTATATTAACATTAAAATCACCGCACACTATTAGGTGTTTATTACTTTTTCCAAGTTTAAATAGCACTTTATCCATTACTTCCTCAAACTCACAAAAGGGTGAGACTCCAGGTTTATATACGCATACTACTATGAATTGCTCCAATTCTACACACGATATTTCAACTGTACACTCTACAGAGAGGGACACAACATCTTTCCGTTCCTTATACTTTAACTTCTTATTTAATAAAATCAACGAACCCCCCCGTGTTGTGTTGACCCTGCAGAACGCACTACCAACCCGGTGACTACAGAAGCTGAACATGAGCTCATACTCCTTACGCATATGTTCTGTAAGACAAACAATTTCAATATTTTCTGAGCTCATGAACAGCTCCAATTCAAACTCTTTGACCTGCGTTAATGTTGCTATATTATAATGCACCAGGCTGATATAATTAACATTTTTTAATTTAGTTTTATTCGGAGGACAGTTTCCAATATAGTTATGATTTGCAATTAAATTCAACTCTATCAATTTACAATTTTGGCTAGAGGGTAAATCCTCTGTTGTCGCAGAAGTTAATTTAAATTACTTGGAACCGATTCCAAAGTCCTAAATCTACTCTGCTCAAATAAAGCAGTTTTGTCAGCCAAGTTTTTGGCTATAAAGTAAAAATAATTGAATAGCAAACTTGCTATTTGTCTTTTATAATATTTGGGTAGACAATACCTACCCTTGTGATTATTATAGACTTTATACTTGCTATGTGACAAGTTTGTGTCAAATACAGAATTAAGAGGGTTAACGCACAAATACATGATTTCACGCGTTTGAAACGTTTGTTTCTAAAGAAACTACCAATGTTTAGTAAGTATGATTAATGTGTAAGAGTAATATATTTCCTTGTCTAAAAATTGTTCTAATCAAAATAAACGTGGCATAACTAGGTTTTTATTAAAAACAGTGTTTACACACCTCGTTTGAAGAAATTCTAAGAAACAAGGCATCTTTGCCAATCGGGTGGTATAAAATTAATTGATGTACACAGAAATTAAAGCTGCTATAAGTATCTTCGTATTGTCTTCTTTAAAGCCGCCTAAGAAAATTATACCGAAATATATTTCTTATCACCAAAACATGACAAATAAAGTTTCCAAAAAACGTCGTACTTTGATGAACTTCATCACGATTTTTGGTACACTTCTAGTTTACAAAATGGTGATCTTTTTACATTTACAGACTGATCATGATATCACCAATTGAATACATCAGTAATATTCTAGAAACCTCTTTATACATATCTATAATAACGTAATAAAAAGAGTCCTCAAACTCGATGCACGGGCCGCGAGAAATTAGTACCGGCCGAGGCCTTCCAGAGAGAGGAGGTATCACTTTATTTCCCGCGTTCCCAGTCAGGTATTATCGTAATATTCGAATACTTTGAGTGTGCTCAACGCCACTTGATACTTTTTCAATTTTGTCCGCGCTGGGTGATAAACCCTCTTAAAGTCAATTACATTGAATTTATTATTATACTGACTTATTAAGTTTAAACGTAAATTCATCTTATATCTAAATGAATTTTCCGAGTCTGGCACACCTTTTATAAATGGAAGTGTGAACATTACAACTTGTATGACATTTAAGTTGAAGATGTAATTCATGTATAGGGACAAATCATCATTGCTAATTTTGCCCCTGTTTGCACAGAAAATTATTATTTTACTGTTAGCTTCAAATTTATATTCTAATATCTTTTGCATAATATCACTTAATGAAGCACCCGGATAGCAATTATTAATAACCGAGTAACAACTTGAATTTAAGTTTTGTTTTAAAAATGAACTTAGATTGGTACCAATATCATCACTAAATACAATTAATTTAGTAACTTAGATTGGTACCAATATCATCACTAAATACTTAGATTGGTACCAATATCATCACTAAATAAATTTATGTTGTTATACTCTATTAGAATATTAAGTTTATTTGAATTTATCCCAGAATGTCTGAGTTTTAAAAGGTATGTCTTTCATATATATCGTCAGAGTTTCAAATGGTCTTTAATTTGAAATGTCAGTTTAAATTTTAGGTAATGTACAGTCAATTTCAAATGGTCTTTAATATGAAATGTCAGTATCAATTTTAGCCAATGTACAATCAAACAATTTCTATCACCAATTAATTATATTTTATTCAAGAAATTAACGCAAAGCCTAAAATGAATACTTACTACCTACATAAAAATATGTGCTATGTAGATTCAGACATCAGCTAATAAATTCAAGCTTTCACATGGCGAATTAAGAAGATCACTTATAATTTTGCAAAGAACAATGGGTAATTTTGTATCGAACCCGTACCCACTTTGTAGCATTTTAGACTAGGTGTAATTTAGAAGAGGCCTAATTGAGTAACTCGAAAATAAGTGAACGAATGAATGAATGAATGAAAGACCGAAGTTATGATAACTTCTTTGTAACATTTTTAATTGCCAATAATCGCACTTTTTCTGCTTTTTGGACTAAATAAATAGGTAACCAGTCATTTTTTCTGTCTTAAGAGAGCGATATAGCTTCCTATCGTTGGTTTTTGGTACAGAAAAAATATTAAATAAGAACTATCAATCTTAAATAGCACAGTTTTATTAAATTGTATTGTTACTTTCAATGATTATATCATCCCAGGCACTTGCCGGACCTACGAAGTTATCTAGGTGCCTGCCAACACCTAAGTACCATATTATGCTAATAGTATGGGCACAAGCACCTAGAGTTCTCATACCCGTCATGCAGGAGCAATAATACGCTACGATGGCTTCTCTGCCCTGGATATTAACCTTGATTAAAATATATGTGTAATATATTTTATTCGACACGTGCCTCGATAATATGCGGCCTCTAATTAACGAGCAGTTTTCGGTTACTAGCCCATGCTGCGACATTCTAGGGCTACGGCTCGAAGATACCTCAATATTATATATACCATCTCCACCTCGCAAATGCTCGGCAACATATGATCTAGCGAGCTTCAAATGGTATGTGCCCAGACTGAGTAGAATGACGTCTTCTTCTGTCAATTGTGGAAATGGTATTGACGTAGCCCTCATTGTTGTGAACACCGCCCGCTGTCTGTTCATATGTTCTGCGACTACATAATTGCCCAGTCTGTTGGGTTCACTTCTTCTTTGTGCTATTATGTTTATAAAAGCGTAGGCATGCTCATTATCTGTCAGACGCTGCCTAAATGCATTTATAAGGGCTCCCGCAATACGAAAGTCTTCAAATAAGTGAGGGAGTGTTTTATTGATAACTGTATGCCTAAATATTTTGTAGTCCCTTTTAAACCATCCGTTTATTACTTCAATGACCTAACGCACTATGGTGATTTCTCGAGATTTATTGGATTTATTGGTATACGGCGTTCACCTTCCATTTTTTTGAAGCAGATGAGTAATAATAATAATCCAATCGTTAAGTAATACACTGAAGTCCGTTGTGAAAGCCGAGGTTGTAAATAAAAGTAAGAATAAAATAAACTAAGATATGCGCGAGCGCTCAAAATCAGTTCCTAACAGGTACTAACTACTGACGACACACCGACGCTAGCACAAAATAGTTCAAACTACCCACCTAATCGATAAAATCAAAAAAAAATTGAACGTGCGTGCGTTTACTAAGGATTTTCGGTATTTTCAACATCAAATATCTTTTTTCCTACATAAGTTACAAAGTTGCTCCAATACAAAAAATATATACGTTTTCAAAGACCTTTCGAATGGTACCAATTTCAACTTGCTACAAACTGGGTACGTTCTGACCCATGTTCTTTGATTGTCTTTCTGCATATCCTTAGTGAGTCTTCTTTTTAAATTATGATGCAATGTTCCTTGTTTGATTCGTATATCTTGGTAATTGGCTTCTTTTTTTTTAATAATTGTAAAAAATAAAATAGAGAACAGTGTTTTGAAATTTTGGTATTAATACGGTGGTGCCAACCTTCAATTGAATTTGTAGTCCGATATTTTTCTCCATAGCAACTAAATAACTGTCCGTTAATTTTTGCCATCCATTGTTTTGTAAAATATAAGTTGAATTTTGAAAAAAGCTCACAGTCCGAATCTTCAACTTCATCGCGAATTGACAAATACCCCTCAGGAATCATATTAGGAGGTCTTCTACCTCCAGACGAACGAATAATTTTGTAATATAACGACCATTTTGAGTCTTACTGTAACCGATTTCATTGGATTTTTTCCAAATAGCTTGTATATAATGGAAGAAGCATCCTTTAATGCGAACATTTTCATAGCATGTATTAACCGCATTAATTACAGCTATTTCATAATCGCATTTGTAAATATCGATTTTAATTTTTAATTGCAGCTTTAAAATACTGAACAATCTCTCGTATGTTTTTTGAGATTTATCTGGCCATAAACAATATATAAGTGGTACAAAATGAGTACTTTCGGGATCGGAACTCAAGTCTGCGAGTAAGGTGTACATTTGATAAAATGGTTTAGGCGTTACTTTAAATGTTCCGCCGCCAAACCAAACATTTATCTTTTTGCTTCTATCTATAGCAGTAGGGGAAGCAAAAATGAGAATTTTATCATCAAAACCTTCGTCGTACAGAAAAAATGATTTAATTATCTCTTCGGGGATCATTATATCTTTTAAAGCATGAAAATTTACTTTTCGAACATTCAAATAGTTATTTATATCTTGCACAGTACAATGTATTTTTCAATGAACCTAATGTTGGAATATCGCTCAGCCTAATATTCTCTTTGTCATGATAAACTGTCTCATATATTCTACCAACGGGTTCCATATTTGTGCATACTTCTTTTTTACACAAATACACTCGAGAGCAATGAATCCGGGTCACTTAAAGAATGTTAAAAATCTCGGAAACTAAAAATGATAGGTTAATGCAATAAATTGTATTTAATAGACAATGTAATACTCCTTAAATGAAAGTAAAAAAAATATGAGTCACCATACATTTTATTAACACAAAATTACATAAAGAAAAAACTGCCGATCTCTCCTTAAAACAAAAATAGGAAACGTGAAATTTTTGAACTTTATTACGATTTTCTTGAATTTTAATACTTCGTATTGCCTCCTCGTGCTTCCATTACTGCGTTTACGCGGTTTGGCATGCTGTACACTAAGTTCCTTATACGATTTTGGGGAATATTCTCCCATTCCTCTGTGAGAGCAATTTTGAGCTCACGAAGCGTGATTGGGGGAGGGTTTCGTTGTTTTACGCATCTGCCTAGCTCGTCCCAAGCATGCTCGATCGGGTTGATATCCGGGCTGCGCGCTGGCCACTCCATACGAGTAATGTTCATCTCTTGAAGGTAGTCATTCACAATCCTACCTGTATGAGGTCGGGCATTGTCATGCATAAATATAGCATCCTCACCTAAATTGACCATAAATGGACCAACGTGATCATTGAGGATTTCTTCCACATATCTTACGCTAGTTAAAGAGCCGTTTTCTATGATCACCAGCTCTGTGCGACTTTCAGAAGAAATTCCGGCCCACACAAGTACAGACCCACCACCGTAGGCTACTTTTTCTTCGATGCATGCTTGCTTGAATCTTTCCCCTGGTCTTCGATACACTCTGTGTCTTCCATCGTGCTTGTAGAGCATAAATTTTGATTCGTCGGAGAACATAACTTTTGACCAATCTTCAATACTCCAATTTACGTGGCTCTGGGCATACCTTAGTCTCGAAATACGATGCCCACGCTCCAGTTTAGGGCCGTTTGCAGGTCTAAGGGGTTTTAAGTTAGATTCAGCAAGCCGACGTCTTACTGTCCATGCACTTGGGTTACTTCCTCCGAGGCGTCGAAACTGATTGGTGAGTTCAGTTCCTGTGAGAAAGCGATTTCGAAGCATGGTGTTCACCAAGTATCGGTCTTCTCGTGCTGTGGTACACCTGGTTCTGCCCGTTCCTGGTCTGCGTAGGTTAGAACCAGTTTCTTCGTAACGTCGGAGAACTCTTTGTACTGTTGACAGCGACACACCGACAGTCCTGGCTGTATCGCGCTGACTCCGGCCGGTTTCCAGCATTGTAAGTATTCTGGTGCATTCTTCAGGCGTAAGCGACATAATTTCAGCTTGATTAATGAATATAGAGCACTATCAACATGGTTTATGTACCCACATAAATGACAGATTACAAACAAAGGCAACACCAAATGCTGTAATTTCGTAGTTCCATCTTCGAAAGTGGCCCTTTTTCAAATTTGATTTTTTTATGATATAACTTTACAATAACTAAGAAGTTTTAATACCTTCATTTAAGGAGTATTACATTGTCTATTAAATACAATTTATTGCATTAACCTAGCATTTTTAGTTTCCGAGATTTTTAGGATTCTTTAAGTGACCCGGATTCATTGCTCTCGAGTGTATATTTTTTCAAGTACACTTTTTCTATTTGCATTTCGTAAACACGTGTGTCTACTCATTTTTATGAATTTATCATTTTTGCACAAACTAATTGAAGCATTACATACCTTCCTGTTCGCGCACCGCCAATTGCTTTTACCAGACTTGTGCTTAACGCTTAGATTGTAACGATATCCATCTCGAAGCAGACGCTTTTTGCCTTTTTGACTTGTTGTAAAAATAATATAAGTATCCTTAACAAAGGCAAATAAGTATTCCGTTAGCAAACTTCAAGTTTTAATTATTCTATTCTGATGCCGATGATTCACAATACCAATGAGCAATGGAAAATCGATGACATTACATTTATCATCTAATTGACATTACATTTTCTTATCTAGTTAAATGACGTAAAGAGAATAGTAACTAGGAGGTTGTATACACCTTCTGGATCGGTTAAGATGATATTATGGTATATAATCAGTCGTTTAACATTTAAGTGTGTTATTGTAAGGTCGACCAATAAAATCCTTTATCACCCTAAGGTTGAACACTCTTTGTATGTTGCAGAATGATAAGGTCTGTTTTCCTTTGAATGTTCAAAGTGACAGTTTCTATTGCTGTCTTTGTCATATCGCGTATGATCTTTGGCGTGACCTACTATTAAGTGCATGACATTATTGACGTAATATCAACACTAGCGCTTCAAGCGAATTTACTAACTTGCGGTCCGATTTAGCCCATGAGCACTGTAAACACGTTTACGATCGGTCCGAATTGGAAATTTCTAAAGCAGTCGTAAAATGCTCACAATTTGGTCACAGTTTGGTCGCTGTGCTCAAGGGCTCTTCGCGGGGCTAAATCAGACCGCAAGGTAAGTAGCACTATTACAGTTGATAATATTGATCCAAATGTTAATAAAACAAACTATTTATTTATTTCCATAATTGCTAACAGAACCATAGAAACTGTAATTAAAATAAATTCTTCTGTATTAACAAAAGGTAATTTAAGTAAACTATGAAGTAGGTAATTAAAAAATCAGGTTCAATTAATCTAGTATCAATAACGTGTGTATCCACCATTAGCTTCAATAACTTCCAGCAATCGGCTCCTCATCGATCCAACGAGACGTGAACAAATATCCATACCCCGCAGACCTTCCCATACCTCATTGCAGTGTCTTTCAATTTCATCCCGTGTTCTTTCATTCCGGTTATCCCACCGTTGCACCATAAGTCCCCAAAGGTTCTCTATTGGATTTAGATCGGGTGATCTTGAAGGCCATGGTATCAAATGAATGAATGGATGTCGTTGAAACCATTCGCGGGTTACTCTAGCAGTGTGTAATCGGCAGTTGTCTTGTAAAAATTCAAATTCACGCCGCTCATTTCCCGGGTACACGTTTCGGACAGTCGGTAGCATACAATTTTCTAAAATTTCTACATAATTTAAAGCGTTTGCTCTGGGAGGTAAACTGAATAGATCACCCACTCCATCAGCCGACATCCAGCCCCAAAGGTTTGCACTAATTCGACCAGATTCCATATTTGGTACCACATGGGTTTCGCTTTATCTAGTATTATCATAACGCCAGAGAGTTACTCGACCATGTTGGCTGGACTTGAAAGTCTTTTCATCTGTAAATATCGTGCTGGCCCAATTAAAATTTAAAAACTCTCTTTCAAAATTCAAGCGTGCTGCTTTATGGGCTTCGGTCAAGTAAACTCTTTTAGCGTGACGCCTGTAGTGCAGGCCCATACTGTGCAAGTGCTTCGGCACCGTCTCAGTACAGACATCGAACTCTTCAGCATAATGAGCCGTACGTGTGAAACCATTATCTTCGTAAGCCCGTCTCATAGTTTCTCTTTGCATGTTTGATAACGCAGAAGGACGACCACTGCGCCTGCGATCTTGAAAATTGCCTTCCTCGCCTTCTCGTCTAATCCATAAACGTACGGTATACCGCGATATATTTAGGTTGCGCGAAATTTCGCTAATGTTTCGTCCCAAACGGTGTAAACTAATAATTTCAGCCCTTTCGGCAATAGTTAAATGGCGTGACATGTTTACTTGACAAATGTTATTTTATTTTTCTCCATTTTTCATATCTTTCAAAAAAGAACTCAATACGGGAAATCATAGCTAAAGAGATTATATTCATTTACGCTCTCGTTACAAAGTTACAATGTCTATGACTTCAAGAGATAGATTTACTGGTAGAACATAATAATACTTATGTAATAGAGAACTAAGGTTAAAATGTCATTCATGCACATTTAACCTATATATGATTGGCTTAGCGACGACCAATCAGTAATCAATACTTCAAACTAAGTCTTAACGAAATTTTAATTGAATGGGGATTGTTATAGAAACTGATAAACGACTTTCTTGGCCGACTTTACATGGCATTTTGAAACTCTGCCGTTTTAAAACTGACGATATGAAAAACATACCTTTTGAAACTCTGACCTTTTGAAACTCTGACATTGTGGGATAAATTCAAAATGCCGGCACTTTTTCAAAATTAGCCCAGATTTCTATGGAGAGTGAATGTACTTTTGATGTTAAATATTATCTCTCAGAGTTGACTTAGGGCTTTGGTCTAATAATGAAAAATGTTTATTTTGTTATACTCTATTAGAATATCTATATGACGGCACACTTCAAATGTGATCCTAATGACAAGTGACATTGACAGGTGACATAACACCGAGCGCTGGAGGGGCGGCCACGCACGACATATCAGGAGGTCGTCAGTCGAGTTTCGGTCATTATTGGTGCAACGATCGACCGGTGCGCACGCGCCCACGTGCTCTGGTGGAATGTTATAACAGTGTAGATTTAGTTAGTCCTAGGAGGTTCTTTGTGTTTAGTGTTAGTCATACGATTGACTAAATGAGTGTTAACTAAACCACGCATTATTTCTTTATACCACGATTCCTGGTTTCCTCGCCGAACTACCTACAAAGTGATGGTTACATCGGAATGTAGCAACGTGCCACCTGACACCACTCAATCCTACATCAGAAGTGGGATGAAACTCAGTCGCCCACGTGGCGATAGAGTATGCATTTTTATGGCGATACAGAAACGGAAATATGGCATTTTCTGTTGAAGCAGCAGTAACGCGGTAATTTCTGTCACAGAAAGTACGCACGCACCTTCAGGATTACTTTGGTGAGCAGTTTCATGTTTATTTCTATTCTGATACCGAATATTCGGCTGTGGAAGAATCTATCTTCTGTAAATTTAAGAATTAAAGACTTTGTTATAGTGTGACTGCAACAGATACTGGATTAACTTTCGTGAGATCGCCTGTAGAAATTCTGACCACTGATACTGATGGCGTAACTTTTGAAATCCCTTTTTTTTGTCTTACTAGGCCACTAGGCTGGCTAGAAACGATCATGATTTGACGTAATTTTACGTCCAACCGTATCACATGGCGCCCTTCGTTAAAAAAAAAAAAAAGGTGATACCCTTGCAGTTTGACCCTGGAGGAGCAGCACACCAGTCGGTTCTCGTACATACTTAAGAGCCAATATAATTCGCTGTAGTTGATCATTATTTGCAAGTTCCATTCTGTAGTTTAAAATGAAACAAGACTGTACGGACAGGATGTGTGTAGACTACTGCGATTGAGGACACACAGTCCTAAACCGTTATATTTTTTTGTTGCTTCTCGGAACAATTAGTAAGGTTACATGGAGGTCGATCTCTCTACAATCTTAGATTTAGCGTCAGAAAAGGTTCGAAGCTCTCACTCATGCAGATGGAAATTATGTTATCATCATTTGCATAACAGCAAGTTTGGTGTGGTCAAAGACTGCATTCATGCAGTCCACATGGGTGAAAGCGGACATAGTGCCGCTTGTCTCATTTGAATTTCATATGGTGATGTCGAATTGGTTAGGAAGGCATTGGCTAGGAAATATTACATGCACACTTCTTTTCAGAAAATAATCCCCTACAGTACTGCAAAGAGAGTGTATTGATCAATCAGCGGAATTTGCTGACCAATAGCTGATTGCGGAACAGCAGAAGGATGGAGAGCTCTTAAAACTCGTATCCTTCCTGAATAATGGAAAGCTTCCTCGGGGATCACTCAGGACCCAAAGGACCAGGATCAGATGTGCTACACCGGAAATCTAGTGATTTGGTAAAACTCTTTGTTTGCAAATGGTCCTTAGATCGTTCTGATGTTCTGTCATCAACGATGTCCACGAGAGGTTACTGCGTTCACGCTTATGAACTTTATTGCTTCAAGAACATGCCGAGGGTTATAAGAAAATTTAAATAAATTTACAGACAGTCGCGCGATATCATTTATCAGGTAAAGTACAGGTTAAAACGAACACCAATACCAGGGTGGCACTACCCTGACACACCACACACATTGATGCGACCAGAAAAACTTAGTGTATGAACAACCAAAAGGAAGTTATCAGTTCAATAGAAGCGCTTGTAGTCCTGCGGTCTTGGTGTTCTGTAAATTCATTTTGTCGTAAGCAGCTTTTACTGTGGCAGTCCTTGGATGGGTAACCACTTTGTGACTCTTTCATGTACAAGCACTTTCGGGCTTCGGAGGTTAGCGGTAAGGTCCCGGTTGTCGATGAAATGGCTGTCATTATACCAGGTACTAAGTACGCATCATTTCATCCTACACTTAGCATCGATATAAGCAGCAGTATAAGACACTGAATTATAGTGTTCGTTATTCGGCATACTTATCTACATGATTGGCGATCAAGGACGGTACTCCGCCAGCAGAGACTTCAAGGAATTTTGTGAGTCCGTTATTATCAAGCTTTATTTAATAGCAACATGTAATTCGAAAGCCTACAACCAGGAAGAGAGAATCCGAGATACTGAAGATGAACTCCATGTATGAACATATATGGAACTAAGTAGTCGCTCGTGACGGGATGCTCTGTTCAAACGTACAGCTCTCTCTCAAATTGCACCATGAATTAGGTCACGCAGGCTAGTCCCTTAGAACTTTTAATAGGTAAGATTGTAAGGTTTAAATTTTTGATAGATTACAAGCTGTGAATAAAATTCGCTTACAAGTTATGACTCCTGTGTTATCTGATCGTAATTTCTTAGTGTAATTATCAGACCAGTGATTTTAGTTGTAACTGACGGTACCGGCTACAAGATGGTTTAATGGTTGCCCAATGAGTGTTTTGTTGACCAGGCGTGATACAAGTTCGAATGGTTTGATTATTCCAATGTGACATAATCTTTCCTCAAAATATTGGTTATATATAATGAAATGTAGGTATGAGCAACCGCCGCTTATATAATGGGCAAAAAATAATCTACTCAGGGAATGGAACCAATATTATGTCATCCCTCATAACGTTTTGGCGGAAGACATGTACAGTAACTTGTTACCTGTGTACTTTAACTCTAAATTTTGTTAATTTTCATGTAACTTCTTCGTGAACGGTTGCGCTGTGGCCGCTGTGGGTGCTCCATCGCCAGCGCAGCGGAGAAGCAGAGCGCGGGTCGACAGCGGCTTGCGCGAGCACTGGTGTGAAAACTAACAGCGTGCGGCACGGGCGGCGCGGTCACTAGCAAATTATGTTGTGCCGGAGCTACGGGAGGCGTATCCTCATCGAGCTGCTGGGTAGTTATGAAGATCGACGTGCTACGAGGATGGACCTTGCAAATTACAGGTCACGTAGTCCTTTTCTTTTTCCATTAAGTAGGTCGTTGAGATGACGAAGGGGTTAGACCTTCATGTGAGTAGATTCTTTAAAGACTTACCTGACAAATGATGATGAAGGAGTAAGACCTTCACGTGAGTGAGTGAGTGTAGTATGCGAATTACTCTGGCCGCGCGCAGATTGATGCTAGCCATGGGTCTTTATAGTGACCTACGTCGTCAAGCCGTAAGGAAAAGCCTACAGCATAGGGTTCTTTGAAAGGGGTCTTTGAAGGTTTTTACAGGGTCGGCAGCACGGGAGTGGTGGCGCCTCTGGTGTTGCAAGCGTTCATGTGCTACGGTGACCACCAGTCCTTGTCTGCCACCTTAGTGGTATAAAAAAAAAAAAAAAAAGTGCCGAAGGTAGACATTTTCTGGTTCAATTCATACCATTATCTGAAGTGGGTACAGGATGGAAGTCCCACTACCTGGCCGGATGGAGGCTTTAGGTTGAGTTAAGAGTATTGCATACTGAACTCGCCGATTTCGATTTAATTGAGTACCTATTGTGATCAGCAATACTCAAGAGATCAAAATAATCAAGAGTAAAAAAATAGCAGAGACACAGCAATAGGCTCACCACCTATTGCGTGGGACATAAAACCATAAGGTGAAATGTGGGCGTATACTGTGCCTCTGCCTATGGGAGCGTGACTGTGTGTGTTTGTATGTATGTATTGTGATCAGATTTAATAAGCGTTGCGAACTGTTTAGAATAAAATAATGCAGACTTAATATGTCGAGTTTATTTAGCTGATGCCCGACTCTTCGGTCAGGAAGGTCGAGCAAAAGATTCTGTACTTTGGATAAACTGTTGTTTCAGATGCTGTAAATGTTTGCGATGCTTCACACGAGGACGTGTGAGTCGTCGTGATGGCCGTGTCGCAGAACTAACATCACAGCTGGAGGTGCACTGCTGACGTCATCCGGTGAGACTGTTCCTTTTCTTTCTGAAGCGAATCGCCAGGATTTGCGACCTTTGTGTGCCTCTTTCACGTTCTACTGATTCGTGAGTCGATTTATGTATGAACCTCTGCCGCTATACAAAGTCACGCTTTTGTTATGGGGAAGACTGGTTGAAGAGGTCACGTATGCCTGAGCCACGTCTGTTTAGGCTGGTTCAAAAGGATACGTGCGCCTGGGCCACGTCTTTGTTGGTCAGACTGGTTGGAGAGGCCGCGTAAGCCTAGACCACGTCTGGTTGGACTGGTTGAAAAGGTTACGTGCGCCTGGGCCACGTCTGTGTTGGTTGGACTGGTTGAAGGGGCCGCGTACGCTTGAAATGTGTACGTGCGCCCGGGCCACGTCTGTGTTGGTCGGACTGGTTGAAGGGGCCACGTACGCTTGAAATGTGTACGTGCGCCCGGGCCACGTCTGTGTTGGTCGGACTGGTTGAAGGGGCCGCGTACGCTTGAAATGTGTACGTGCGCCCGGGCCACGTCTGTGTTGGTCGGACTGGTTGAAGGGGCCACGTACGCTTGAAATGTGTACGTGCGCCCGGGCCACGTCAGAGTTGGTCGGACTGGTTGAAGGGGCCACGTACGCTTGAAATGTGTACGTGCGCCCGGGCCACGTCTGTGTTGGTCGGACTGGTTGAAGGGGCCGCGTACGCTTGAAATGTGTACGTGCGCCCGGGCCACGTCTGTGTTGGTCGGACTGGTTGAAGGGGCCGCGTACGCTTGAAATGTGTACGTGCGCCCGGGCCACGTCTGTGTTGGTCGGACTGGTTGAAAGGGCCGCGTACGCTTGTAATGTGTACGTGCGCCCGAGCCACGTCTATGTTGGTAGGGCTGGTTGAAGAGGCTGCGTTTACCCAGGCCACGTCTACTTAGACTGGTTAAAAGAGGTACGTACGCCTGGGCCACGTCTTTGTTGAAGGTTGGACTGGTTGGGAAGGCCTCGTATGCCTGAGCCATGTCTTGTGTTGCGCTAGCTAGTTTAAGAGGCCTCGGATGCCTCAACCCGTTTCAAGTACTATTTGGTTTAAAGGGCTTAGTACGCCCGGCTTATTGGGAAAGGAAGTTAAGTTCACAATTTCTGTCAGGAATGGACGAGCGATCATTAACGCATTCTTAAATTTCTACAGGTGTTTCGCCCGAGGACGTGCGATAGTCAGGGTTGGCCGTGACGGCACACTTCAAATGTGATCCTAATGACAAGTGACATTGACAGGTGACATAACACCGAGCGCTGGAGGGGCGGCCACGCACGACATATCAGGAGGTCGTCAGTCGAGTTTCGGTCATTATTGGTGCAACGATCGACCGGTGCGCACGCGCCCACGTGCTCTGGTGGAATGTTATAACAGTGTAGATTTAGTTAGTCCTAGGAGGTTCTTTGTGTTTAGTGTTAGTCATACGATTGACTAAATGAGTGTTAACTAAACCACGCATTATTTCTTTATACCACGATTCCTGGTTTCCTCGCCGAACTACCTACAAAGTGATGGTTACATCGGAATGTAGCAACGTGCCACCTGACACCACTCAATCCTACATATATATATAAAAATCAATGCCACTTTTCGTTGTAATTTTATAACTCAAGAACGGGCTCACCTATCCAAACCAAATGTTTATGCTTTGTTCGGACTATTTAGTAGATGGTTTATGTGAAGTTTGCACAAAATCGGTCGAGCGGTTCTTCATTTATCACGCAAACGAAGTTGCGCGGGTCAGCTAGTTAAGTATATTTTTGTTGGCCGGCACTTTTAAAATTAGCCCAGATTTGTATGGAGAGTGAATGTTGTTCTTTGGAGGGTCGGGGAAGGACAAGTCATCCTTTGGCGCAGGGTGCTTGCTTTTAAGATCTGCTAGGGTTTCTGGAGAGCACGGCGCCACCACGTCGCTACTGAATAATAATCTGGATGCACCTCTTATATCACCTTCCCTTAGTTTTGATTCTACATAATGAAAAAGTGAATTTTTACAGAAATCTGTAAATTGAGCGTCAAAAATATGTGTCGAATTACGATTATCTCTAATTTGTGAAGTTAAACTCTTTTTGATAGCCTCATTTTTTGAAACATGTAGAATTCTATAAGAGACTGTGAGCAATTGTTCCCAAGAGTGGATTGAATTCTCCTGAAGACCTGAACTACAAGACCAATACAGTGGGCCAGATTTTGAGCCACTGCTGGTCTCGCACTACGGGGGGAATCCTTTTTAAAACAGAAAAAAGTTTTTGGCTATTGTCTGCCAAAACGGAATTCGTGAATTTAAGCTATCGGATATTGGAGGTGAATTTTGGCTTGAAGGGACATTTTGGGACTTATGCACTTTCCCCAAATGTACCTTCAAACCACGTTCCCCCTTAAAGTAACGAGCTTAAGATCAATTGGGGCAACGAACCAGGTTATACTGCGACGTGGAAGGTTGACTAACTACATTCAAAACACCGTCACTACAGTCTTGCAACATAAAAAAAAATGAGAAACTTACAGCGAATTTAAATTAGGTCTGTACACATAATTTTATACATAATTTACACTATATTAATAGTAAAACTATTTATAATACACACTGACACATATTATTGTCAAAGAGACACCGTTGTCTTTTGTCGCTTTGGAGTTGGCGGAGCCAGCGCGCAGCGCCGCACCGTAACCTCCTCCGACAAAATGTTGCGTCGCCCAAGATAAATTCAATAAAGTGGCCAAGTAATTTATGGCACAAAGAAATTTTCTTCGATAGTTTTACGATTTTGCTAAATTCTCAAAAAAACATTTAGATAGGTACTTTTATTGAACGTATTTTATAGGTATACAGATGTAGAGGCATATTTGTTGCAGTTCTTTCGTTTTTACCTATTATTATATTGATTAAAATATTAATAAATTATTAATAAATTTTCACGATGTCTGTTGACGTTGACGTTTTTTTTTTATAATACTGTATCAAAATTGGTATGAACTTACTTATTAATTTTAAACTATCTTAAAGACTTAACAAACTGAAAAGCTCCTACCGGCTTCGAGGATGATTTAAACATCGGAGGAGGAATTTTTTTGACAACTTGTTCTTTACCAATTATACTGACGCCAGGTTTTTCTGGCCACTTAAATTTTGTGTCTGTTACTTTTTGGCATATTTTACATCGTAACTTGCCAAAGACTCACTTATAATCTGACCCACGTAACGGTGTGAAACTTGTTTGTTAGATAAAAAGTTAACAACCACCCAATCTCCGTCATATATATCTTCGTCAACCACATTCTCAGTTTCGGACTATTCATCTAAATCTGACATACCAAAATCTGATTCCGGTGATGGAGGTATAACATATTCATCTTCTTCTGAACTACTGTTAGTATACACTTTTCTTTTCTTTTTTATTACAGGCTTTTTCTTCGTATTTTCTCTATGCAATTTCCTTTTGGCAGAGTCAGCTAACATTTTTATTTTTTTATTTTCTCGTTCCTGAACTTCCATTTCCAAGGCATTTTTTTCCGGGGTATCTGTAAGAATTCTGGATTTTCCTTTTTTCCTGCCCTTGTTTGTGTTTTTGCGAGGTGCAGCTCTGGGTAAAGGTCACACAGCTTCAGGTGAAACAATATTTTGAGTGTCGATAGATGAGCTAGCTAGCGATGAAGAAATGAGAGCAGGATGGATTCTCTTATCTTCTATGGGTAGTAAAGAAGTTAAAGGTCCTGCTGTGGCTTCCAGTGGGATCAAAGCAGCCGGTTGTTTCGTTGGTGAAGTATAAGGAGTAATTAGTCCTCGTGCGTCAAGTAGTAATGGTGGAGGTGATGGTGAACCTTCCAACGATTTAGCAGCAGTTATATCTAACAATTCCGCTGTAGCTAGAACAGGCGAGTCCTGCGGATTTCTTATATTACAGCTTTGGTCTTGTTCTTCGTCTTCACAATCAGTCAAGTCATCATCTTCTAGCGTAGTCAAATTTGCCGATCTAGAATTTTCGGGTATTACAACTGATGATGTTGATGGCTGGGGACCATCAGATGTTGACGGCTGGGGAAAGTCAGATGTTGTTGGTAAAGGACGGTTAGTCACCTCTGCGCAGTCGAAATCTTATCAGAAAAAGCGTTTCTGTTAAAAGGGTAGATCCCTGGCTTGGAAAATCCTGCGAGTAAATTGCGAACAGTATAAGACTGATTATACGCTGGTGTCACAATCCCAGCTAAGTCATGTATGGCTATAGTTTTCCCAGGATGTTTTACGAGCCAATCATTTTGAGCGACAGATAGCTTGTGTTTGAAAGGACCATTAACTGCGACATCTAATGGTTGCATGCGGTGGGTGCAGTGTGGAGGAAATGTTACCATAACAATACCATTTTCGCGGCAATAATTGATGGCTTCCAGAGTGCAGTGGCTCTCATGATTACCCATCAACACTAAGATAAGATCGTCTTTTGAGCACCTGGTCAGCTTTTTATATGTTAAAGAACTTTAAGAAATAACGACCCAGTCATCCAGCCGCTAGTGGGACTGTTAGCGTAACCTTTCTATAATAACTATGAACAGGTAGTTCATAGTTATTATAGAACTCAGTTACGTTGTGTTTATTAAAACTGGTTGAGCGGGATAAGCTAGTGTTTTCGGGTTTCCGAAGAGATAAGTCTCGATAGCGTTTCATGAATCCTTTAACCCGGCGTTATGGGGGTGGAAAAATGTTACACGGACGTTGGGGTTGGGTCTCACAGACCCGTTCATTAATGGCAAAATTATTCCAATATTTTATAAAAAAATAAGTTATTATTTATTCTTAATTAGTTTTTAGGTATTTATGTATAGAAATCAAACACAAATGTCATACTATATTATGTTTTAATTATATTTAACAGAACTCTAAAAAAGGAACGACAAATGTCAACAAAAAAATTCTCTTCTACTTAAATGTACTTTTATTATTAATTAACAATCAGCCTTAATGTTTTACTGGCATTTTTCGTAGGAAACAAAATGAACTCAAGAAAAATAAAAGAATTAATCGCTCCGAATCAATTTTTTTGGTACAGTCAGCACAGAAAGTTACTATATGTTCAACATAAATATAATTGTGACAACTCTCGTAGGTGCAATTCGTCTTATGGTTTTTCTTGGCTGGACACACTTGGCACCTTATGCGAATATTAGTCTTTATTGACGGAGATTCCCCTGAAAATTCACCAACGACAAATTTCCCAATTTTCCCACATGGAAGCACTGATACATTTTGGCGAAGTTTTAGGCGTTCCATGACAAGACTGAGAACTAGCTTTTTTATAAATTGTCTTCGTTTTTTTTGAACTATTATTAGATTTATTTTATATTATTAGATTACATTTATTCTGTTTATTATATGGGCATAGAACAACTATGTTCAAGGAGTCATAATCGAACAGACAATGGAATATCATCATCATCAGACTCTGAGATATCTTGCTCTGTGTCACTAGACATAGAGCAAGATGTCTCACAGTTTGATGTGACTTGATTAATCTGTCTGTACGGTTTTGTGGGACAAAATTTGTGTTTATTCCTAGTGGATTAAGTCAGCAACAAGTTGATAACAACTGGGTACCGCTAGCTTATTTTTCGAAGCGATTAACCGATACGCAACAAAAGTATTCTACCTACGATAGGGAATTACTTGCGATTTATCTGGCAATGCAGTACTTTAAAGTATTAATACACGTTCCGATTTGGTTGGACCCGACCAAATCGCGGCTGACGGAGCAACCAATCCAACATTGCTACAGACGTTCCGACGGTCGGACATTCAACCATCAGTTGCCTATGCTCGGAACGTGTGTTAATCTATGTTTGGATCCAACCACCCGACACCAACCAAATCGGAAAGTGTGTAAGGCGGTCGGCCCGACATAATTATTATTAATATCGGTAGGACGTGGTTGGATCGCCGACGCATCCGACAAGCCAACCATCCAACCAAATCAGTACGTCTGGAGCGTTCCATCCGACCGAAAGCAGCTCAGTTGCATTCGCGACACAGCCGATGGAGGATGTCAAAATTAACGACGCGGAGAATGCGATAACAGAACGCGAAATAATAGTGAACCTTTTAGACTTATATTATATAAATACTTTCCTTGTCTGTAAGACTTAACCCACAAGGATTATTGTAATAAAACATACATACATATAATCACGCCTTTATCAAAGGGGTAGGCAGAGGCATAGTTTACTGATATATTGTAGTAATTATGAAATTAAGCATAGGTACTCAATTATACTTGAATAATTATGCTTCCTTTAATAAAATTTTGCCCATTCTTTTCTATTCTTTCTTTTTTTCTTTTGGGGCACTAATGTAGCTGCCACAACTATAGCGATAGCTGCTATAGATGTGTGTGGCGCTTGCTTTGGAAAGAGCGGGTGGCATGACCTCCGTACACTTCGACAGAGCATAGGCAACTGATGGTTGAATGTCCGACCGTCGGAACGTCTGTAGCAATGTTGGATTGGTTGCTCCGTCAGCCGCGATTGGGTCGGGTCCAACCAAATCGGAACGTGTATTAATACTTTAAAGTACTGCATTGCCAGATAAATCGCAAGTAATTCCCTATCGTAGGTAGAATACTTTTGTTGCGTATCGGTTAATCGCTTCGAAAAATAAGCTAGCGGTACCCAGTTGTTATCAACTTGTTGTTGTAAGACTGCGCCTACGCAGGTGTCTGACGCGTCGCTCATGAGAGAAATAGGTATGCCGGAAATCGGATATGCCAGTGTTGTCGCTTGTTGCAAACTTGCCTTACATTGCTCGAAAGCTTTGACAGCCGAGCTAGACCACACAATAAGAGACTTATCTTTCTTTTTCGCCCCAAGCAGATAATTATTTAACTCCTTTTGGTACTGAGCTGCATTGGGTAAATGACTACGGTAAAAGTTAATCATGCCTAAAAATCAACGCAAATCGTCCACAGATTTAGGTAATGGGTAGTCGACAATAGCTTGTACTTTCTTCGAGAGTGGTTTAAGACCGTCTGCGGATACTTCGTGACCAAAAAATTCGATCTCTTTTTGGCTGAAAGTACATTTTGACACATTAATAGAAATACCAAACTTTTCTAAACGTTGAAACAATAGTCCTAAATGCTTTTCGTGAATAATTGAATTTTCTGAACCAATAATTACGTCGTCTAAATAACAAGCTATGAATTCTGGCTTATACTGTTAAAATTCCGGATACTTCTACTGAAATTCGGCTTCTAAGTCCTGCAATACATGATTATTCATAAAACCTTGCCAAGATTGTGCTGCGTTGCGTAATCCAAAGCTTAAAACGGGAAATTCCCATAACCCGAAAGGTGTAATTATAGCAGTCTTCTCTATATCCTCTTGTGCGACTGGTATAAAATAAAATGCTCTATTTATATCTATTCGAGAAAAAACCTTTTTATTTGCTAAAATATAAGTGAAGTCCTTGATATGTGGGATTGGGTAACGGTCGGGTTTTGTGATTGCATTTAAAGCTCGATAATCACCACATGGCCTGATCTGTCCATTCTTCTTTGGAACTACATGCAGTGGACTGGCCCAGGAACTTTTAGAAGGTCTGCAAATACCCAATATTTTATCAATAATTTATTTTTCAGGGCCTCGTATTTTCCTTCATCTGGAGGTGCTAATAAAATATCCGTTACCTGTTGAATAACCTCCTTTCCTAGTTTTGAAACAATGAGATTGAACTTTGCCGTGTCATTATCTTCTGCGGCATAATAATTGATTCGGCGTGCAGAAACCACACACGTGGCTGGTCGGTCCAGAATTGTGCTATACGTGCTTCACGATGTCGGTGGTTTTCGACATTATTACAGAGTTACTAAATACCGTGAACAAAATTTGAAAGCACTCGCGAAGAAAAGTTTATCCGCGTGCTCGCTGTGTCCGCCTCTGAGTTGCCCCTCAAAACGAAACTAGTTACGTAATGTTCAAAAAATGCAGAATATATATATGGTGTCGCGATCTTAAGATACGTGACACCAGAGATAACATTCCCTCCTTGCCTCCTAAAATATTGTATTATATAAAGGCATGTATTTAAATCGATATCTGTTTATTCCCTTTTTTCGAACAAAATATTACAAAGTTAACCAAAAAATACTGACTTGCACACTAATTATGCACACTAAATAAGTCCAATTCAATATACCTTCTGTTTAAATCGATATCTGTCAAAGACTTCTACATAAACTGAGGTAGACATGCCCTACGCACCGATTTTTTAAACCCATAAACTGAGCTAATTAGCAGCGTTGCTCACACTGTAGTGAGTCAAAACTTCGAGAGTACTCGGCTTGCAATCGGAGTCCATACGCCTTCTCTTTTACTCTTGTTCTTTTCGTATATTGCTATTGTCGTGACAATTACGTAAATATTATTTATACGTGAGTGTAGTCTTAGCAATGTGTGTATTTGAGGATTGTTTTTGAAATCTCGTTTGTTAGAGTACGGCGTGTCTACCTCAGTTTATATAGAAGTCTTTGATATCTGTATATTTCCTTTTTCTGAACTAAATATTTCAAAGTTAAACCAAAAATACTGACTTGCACACTATTTATGCACACTAATTATGCACACTAATTATGCACACTAATTATGCACACTAATTATGCACACTAAATAAATCAAATTCATTATACTGATTAATGGTATTTGCATAACTGTTTTGCTGAACGATTAACTATTATCAAAATAGTATAAGGCATGTATTTAAATCGACATCTGTTTATTCCCTTTTTCCGAACAAAATATTTCAAAGTTAAACCAAAAATACTGACTTGCACACTAATTATGCACACTAAATATACCAAATTCATTATACTGTTTAATGGTATTTGCAGAACTGTTTTACTGAACGAATAACTACACTCGAGAGCAATGAATCCGGGTCACTTAAAGAATCCTAAAAATCTCGGAAACTAAAAATGCTAGGTTAATGCAATAAATTGTATTTAATAGACAATGTAATACTCCTTAAATGAAGGTATTAAAACTTCTTAGTTATTGTAAAGTTATATCATAAAAAAATCAAATTTGAAAAAGGGCCACTTTCGAAGATGGAACTACGAAATTACAGCATTTGGTGTTGCTTTTGTTTGTAATCTGTCATTTATGTGGGTACATAAACCATGTTGATAGTGCTCTATATTCATTAATCAAGCTGAAATTATGTCGCTTACGCCTGAAGAATGCACCAGAATACTTACAATGCTGGAAACCGGCCGGAGTCAGCGCGATACAGCCAGGACTGTCGGTGTGTCGCTGTCAACAGTACAAAGAGTTCTCCGACGTTAC
Source organism: Miltochrista miniata (assembly GCA_933228765.1). NCBI lineage: Eukaryota > Metazoa > Arthropoda > Insecta > Lepidoptera > Erebidae > Miltochrista > Miltochrista miniata. The sequence continues at coordinate 16,312,043 of OW121769.1, forward strand.
GAAGAAACTGGTTCTAACCTACGCAGACCAGGAACGGGCAGAACCAGGTGTACCACAGCACGAGAAGACCGATACTTGGTGAACACCATGCTTCGAAATCGCTTTCTCACAGGAACTGAACTCACCAATCAGTTTCGACGCCTCGGAGGAAGTAACCCAAGTGCATGGACAGTAAGACGTCGGCTTGCTGAATCTAACTTAAAACCCCTTAGACCTGCAAACGGCCCTAAACTGGAGCGTGGGCATCGTATTTCGAGACTAAGGTATGCCCAGAGCCACGTAAATTGGAGTATTGAAGATTGGTCAAAAGTTATGTTCTCCGACGAATCAAAATTTATGCTCTACAAGCACGATGGAAGACACAGAGTGTATCGAAGACCAGGGGAAAGATTCAAGCAAGCATGCATCGAAGAAAAAGTAGCCTACGGTGGTGGGTCTGTACTTGTGTGGGCCGGAATTTCTTCTGAAAGTCGCACAGAGCTGGTGATCATAGAAAACGGCTCTTTAACTAGCGTAAGATATGTGGAAGAAATCCTCAATGATCACGTTGGTCCATTTATGGTCAATTTAGGTGAGGATGCTATATTTATGCATGACAATGCCCGACCTCATACAGGTAGGATTGTGAATGACTACCTTCAAGAGATGAACATTACTCGTATGGAGTGGCCAGCGCGCAGCCCGGATATCAACCCGATCGAGCATGCTTGGGACGAGCTAGGCAGATGCGTAAAACAACGAAACCCTCCCCCAATCACGCTTCGTGAGCTCAAAATTGCTCTCACAGAGGAATGGGAGAATATTCCCCAAAATCGTATAAGGAACTTGGTGTACAGCATGCCAAACCGCGTAAACGCAGTAATGGAAGCACGAGGAGGCAATACGAAGTATTAAAATTCAAGAAAATCGTAATAAAGTTCAAAAATTTCATGTTTCCTATTTTTGTTTTAAGGAGAGATCGGCAGTTTTTTCTTTATGTAATTTTGTGTTAATAAAATGTATGGTGACTCATATTTTTTTTACTTTCATTTAAGGAGTATTACATTGTCTATTAAATACAATTTATTGCATTAACCTATCATTTTTAGTTTCCGAGATTTTTAACATTCTTTAAGTGACCCGGATTCATTGCTCTCGAGTGTATTATCAGAATAGTATATCTAAAAATTCCATTGTTGAACAAAAATATTAAAACTTTTTTAAGGAAATCTATCGCCTAATTTTCTTTTAGGAACATCGTTTATTCTAAGTAAAACCTCAATTTAACCAGTCACCTCTACAAAATTAAATTTTATTGATAAAAAAAATAAAAGTTTAACCTAACCTAACCTATTCCGTTACAAGATAGTACTATTTAGAGTGCAAGTTAGTATTTTTGATATGCAATTCGTATTTCTGTTTCACAAATCATATATCCGATGTACGAACCACATTTTTGGTGTGAATTCGATTAAAAAGGTCATCTCGTTCTGAGTACCTACTATTTAAGTTTTTTAAGTAGGACATTTTCTGGTTTGCATTCAGTAAATTAGTGGAGTTACCTAGTGTGCAGAAAAATTAAACAGAGGTGCATTTAAAAATGTCCCATAGTATAATATATCTAACAATTCCTTTGTTCAACAAAAATATTCAAACTTTTTTTTAGGGAAACCGTCGTCTAATTTACTTTTGGAAACATCGTTTATTCTAAGTAAAACCCAAATTTAATCAGTCACCTCTACAAAATTTATTTTTATTGATCAAAAAAATAAAAGTCTAACCTAACATAACCTATTCTGTCATAAGATTGTACAATTTAGAGTGCAAGTTAGTATTTTAGATAGGCATGTATTTAAATCGATATCTGTTTATTCCCTTTTTCCGAACAAAATATTCCAAAGTTAAACCAAAAATACTGACTTGCACACTAATTATGCACACTAAATAAACCAAATTCATTAAACTGTTTAATGGTATTTGCAGAACCGTTTTACTGAACGAATAACTATTATCAGAATAGTATATCTAAAAATTCCATTGTTCAACAAAAATATTAAAACTTTTTTAAGGAAATCTATCGCCTAATTTACTTTTAGGAACATCGTTTATTCTAAGTAAAACCTCAATTTAATCAGTCACCTCTACAAAATTAAATTTTATTGATCCAAAAAAACAAAAGTTTAACCTAACCTAACCTATTCCGTTATAAGATAGTACTATTTAGAGTGCAAGTTAGTGTTTTTGATATGCAATTCGTATTTTTGTTTCACAAATCATATATTCGTTGTACAAACCACATTTTTGGTGTGAATTCGATTAAAAAGGTCATCTCGTTCTGATTAATATTTAAGTTTTTTAAGTAGGACATGTTTAGTTAATCAATTAGTTTTTTTGCACAGCATTTAATTTTCTGGTTTGCATTCAGTACATTAGTGGAGGTACCTAGTGTGCAGAAAAATTAAACTGAGGTGCATTTAAAAATATCCCTTTTAGATATACAATTCGTATTTCTGTTTTACAAATCATATATTCGATGTACAAACCACATTTTTAGTGTGAATTCGATTAAACAGTTCATAACGTTCTGAGTAATATTTAAGTTGGACATGTTTAGTTTTAGACCATTGCAGAAGCCTTTTTTTTTTTTTTTTTTTTTTTTTAACGTGAGGGAAAATCCTCGTAGAATGCTATGCCGGACTCTTACCGACTAAAAAACCTCACGTAACGCCCAACAGCCTATGGTTGAGAGCCCCGGGTAAGCCCTCAGGAAGGATGTCCCGTGACTCCCAACAGACCTACGGCCTCGCCCAGGGGGTGGTTCGGGTGCAATCCCGCGTCTATGGGGGGTTTCGGGTGTGACCCCGCTTCTAAGGGGGGGCGTGCGTGAGTGCTCACGTCACGCTGCCGTCATGGGCCTGCTTCTGTAAGGACGGTGAGCGGCCCTCTCACCGTCCTCAGACCCCCGGTCATGGAGGCCGATAGTCCTCGGCGAAGACACGTCGGCGGCGCCCAGGGCGCCGACTGCGGAACTCGGGTGGGAGAGTTCTCTCCCGCACCCGGCCCGCCGCCTCCTTCGCGAGCATGACCTGCTCGCAGAAAGAGGCGGCGCAGTCCCACTTACTCCCGCTGGAGAGCATGGCTCGCACCATGGCCTCAAGCGAGAGAGTGTCCACGCCCAGACCCACTACGAGGACCTGTCGCTGTTGTGCCCACGCCGTGCACTCCCCAGCGTGTGGAGCGCCGTGTCATCGCTGCGGTCCTCGCAGTGCTGACACTCGGCCGTGGTTTCCCGGTGTTTTCGCCACAGATACCTACCGAAGCTACCGTGCCCGGCAAGCATCTGTGTCAACCGGTAGGAGAGAGCACCGTGTCTTCTCTCCAGCCACTCGTCCATGACCGGTCTGACGGCCGCGATTGTGGCGAATCCCCCCTTTGGTTGCTCAAGTCGCACCTTCCATGTCTGCACGGTTTCCTGGTGGAGCAGGGTCCGCTGGGCCTCGATTTCTCGAGACGCAGGCCTTTGGCCCCGCTCCAGCGCCTCCTTGCGCCATCTGAACAGTGACGCAAGGGCTCTCGCTTCCAGGTCCCATGGAGGGGTCCCGGCTAGGAGACATGCCGCCTCACCGGAGATCGTGCGGTATCCTCTTATCACCCTGACGGCCCTCTCTGCGGGCTCAGCAGTCTAGCCTCATTGCTGGCCGTCAGGGTCGTCAGGCGACAGAATCCGTCACCTCCACCACAGATGTGGACGGGACGGCAGGTAGAGGCGCGGCGGCAGAGGCGCAAGCTGCCTTGCGCTTTGAGCGCGCGGGCGCTGAAGCGCCGACGGAAGGACCCGATGACTGGGCAACAGGTGCATCGCCGGGTGCCGGAGCATCGGCCATGCGGGCAGCGTTGCGTGCGTCTGCCGCTAGGGGAGGACGCAACCGAGGCGCCGGGAGCAGCCGATCCTCGAAGCCGGCGCGGCGCGCGTCGATGAGGTACAGCACCTCATCACGCGACAGCCCCGCCGACGGTGTTGGAGCGGCCACGCACGGCCGCGAGTTCTCCCTTCAAGCGCATGACCTCGTCGTTGCACTTGAGGGTGGCCATCTCTCGCATATGCTCCAGTATTGACCCGGCGGCACTCCGCAGGCCCTGGACGCTCTGGCCCTTCAGGCGGGAGGATTTGAAGGCGATCGTATCGATCGCCTTCACCGCCTCCTCTACCGCCTTCGAGAGCTGCTCGCACCTAAGGACAGGAGCAGCTGCCGACGTCGACGCCTCCTCCAGCGTCGGGGATTTTCGGAGGAAGGAACGTCGCGTCTCCTCCTGCCTCAGACGTTCTTCCTCTTTCTCGCGGAATGCGTCCCGCGCGAGCTCTTCCTCCGCTTGGAGTTCGAGCTCGCGCTCCTGGGCCGCGATGTAGTTGGCCCTGGCTTGGGCTAGGCCAACATATTTTCCCGTTGTGGGGGGGGGGCGCCCACGCCCTCTTTTCACGGGCTGGCCCCTGATGGTGCTGGGGCCAGCCGACTCCTCACCGTCGCTACCCGACTCCCCAGGGCTTTTACTGTTGCAGCGCTTACGCTGCCACAACCTGGGAGTCGGGGAGGGACGGGAAGAAACTGTCATCATCGACTGGCAGCTGCTATCGGAGTCCGACAGCCGCTGCCAGTCGCGTTTGATGCTTCCAGAAGCCTGCGGGGTCGTATCGCAGCGCGACAGCGACACCCGCAGCTCCCTCTCGCCCGGGGTTGGAGTCCCGGGCTTCGACACCTTCGCGTCACTCTCATCAGTACTTTTCGCATTCGCATCCATGATCAATATTCTTATGGCCTCAAGTCCAGTTGTGGAAATTCGGTCACCCAACTTGCCACTCCGTTACGGTGGTCAAGTTGGGGTCCAGGGCGGACGACGTGGACGTATTCACACAACACTTGGGGCCCCGCCCCATCTTAGAACAGAATAGGTTAGGTTAGGTTAGACTTTTATTTTTTTGATCATTAAAATTTAATTTTGTAGAGGTGACTGATTAAATTGGGGTTTTACTAAGAATAAACGATGTTCCTAAAAGTAAATTAAGCGATGGTTTTCCTTAAAAAAGTTTTAATATTTTTGTTGAACTAAGGGATTGTTAGATATACTATTTTGATAATAGTTATTCATTCAGTAAAACAGTTTGCAAATACTATTAATCAGTATAATGAATTTGATTTATTTAGTGTGCATAATTAGTGTGCAAGTCAGTATTTTTGGTTTAACTTTGAAATATTTAGTTCAGAAAAAGGGAATATACAGATATCGATTTAAATACATGCCCATTTATTTGAGCGTTTCCGTGCTTCGGAAGGCACGTCAAGCCGTTGGTCCCGGTTGCCTGTAAAATGGCAGTCGTTAAGCCAAGTTGAAGGCTTTATTTTAACAGCAGACAGTCACAACCTGCGCCTGTATATTTAAACACGGCAATACGGCTCACAACGTATTACGTGGGACAAATTATAAAAAGGTGAAATGAGGGTATATGATATGCCTCTACCTACCCCTTCGGGGATAAAGGCGTGATGATGAACCTGAACCCTTTTCCCTCCTTAAAACCCCCATATTTTCCACTTCCCGACCTCAGATCGCCCGTAAATTATTTTTCCTCTTATTTATGTCACATTCTCTTCCTTTTGCAATAGGTTTCATTCTACTACTTATTTTTTTATATTTTAAAGCTCGTCTATTTATCAATTGGTTTTTTTGCACATCATTTAATTTTCTGGTTAGCGTTCAGTAAATTTGTGGAGTTACCTAGTGTGCAGAAAAATTAAGCAGATGTGCATTTAAAAATATCCCATTAAATTTTATCAAACAAAAAAATAAAAAACTAACCTAACCTATTCCGTTATAAGATTGTAAAATTTAGAGTGCAAGTTAGTATTTTTGATAAGCAATTCGTATTTTTGTTTAGCAAATCAACGAACGATAAAATGTACGAACAACATTTTTGGTTTAAATTCGATAAAAAGGGTCATCTCGTTTTGTGTAAAATTTTTGTTTTTTAAGTTGTACATGTTTAGTTAATCAACTGGTTTTTTTGCACAACATTCATATTTCAGATATGCATTCAGTTAATTAGTGGAGTTACCTAGTGTGCAGAAAAATTATATAGATGTGCATCTAAAAATATCCTGCCGGTCGACTTTCTCCATTTCCTAACTTGACCACTTCCAAACTTGTCCACTTCCTAAATTGTCCACTCCTAAGTTGTACTTTTCCTGAATTGCCATTCCTTCATTCTTAATTTCTCTACTCCTCAGATAGTCTATTCTTAATTCGTAATTTCTTATTCTGTCACTTCCACCTCCTAACTTGTACGCTTTTAATTCCTGGAACGCTGGATCCGGATTGGTTCCTGAGCTGGTTTTTAAGGTTCCTTACCCAGATTGTCTGTCTATTCGTCTGTCTGTCGCCAACCTGTATCTCGGTAAGATCGGTAAAACAAATGAAGATCAACAAAACAAATGAAGATCGATCAAATAAATGAAGATCAACAAAAAATGAAGATCGACGAAACAAATGAAGATCGACAAAACAAATGAAGATCGGTGAAACAAATGAAGATCGGTGAAACAAATGAAGATCGACGAAACAAATGAAGATCGTTGAAACAAATGAAGATCGAAGAAGCAAATGAAGATCGACGAAACAAATGAAGATCGGCAAAACAAATAAAGATCGAAAAACAAATGAAGACCGATAAAACAAATGCAGATCATTAAAACAAAAGTCTCTAAGCAAGTTTATGAGGTCAAAAACTACTTGCAGCTATATTTTGTAAACTAGATGCGATTGCTATTCAAAAAATAGGTGCAAGCAATTCTCAACCATAATGACACATTTAAAAAAATGTGAATAGACATCACTGATACTGAATGTGTAAAAAATAAATAAATCGTCGAGAAGTGCTTGCACCTATTTTTTTGAATGTTTATCGCATCTAGATTACAAAAAATGGGAAGTCGACCTTATGACTATGCATAATATCTATTTATTTTTTATATATTCGTGATCAGTGATGTCTATAAACGCCTAAAACCACATTTTTAGATATGTGTCATTAAGGTCGAAAATTGCTTGCACCTATTTTTTTGAATGGCAATCGCATCTAGATTACAAAATATGGCTGCGAGTAGTTTTTGACCTTATCAAATTGCTTATAGTCGTTTGTTTTATTGATCTGCATATGCTTCATCGGTCTTCATTTGTTTTCTCGATCTTCATTTGTTTTGCCTATCTCCATTTGTTTTTTCGATGTTCATTTGTTTCGCCGATTTTCATTTGTTTCGCCGATTTTTATTTATTTTGTCGATCTTGTTTTGTTTTACCGATCTTCTTTTGTTTAATCGAACTTCATTTGTTTCATTGACCTTCATTTGTTTGGCATTTAAAATTGACAATTTAAAAAGAAGACGAATCGGGAAGTAGTTGAATTAGGAAGTGACAACTTTGGAAATGGTAAAGTTAGGAAGTGACAACTTTGGAAATGGTAAAGTTAGGAAGAGAAAGAGTGGACAATTTAGGAAGTGGACAAGTTAGGAAATGGACAAAGTCGACCGGAAGGAAAAATATCCCTTATATAAATCGTGATTTTTATAGAATAAGTTTGTCGGTAAGCAATAAACAATAAAATAGTACACAAGTATAATTCGTTTCTCCCTACGAACACGCTATAAGTACTTTCACAAATAAATACACTAATACAATAGTTATAATTTCAATAATTTATAAAATGGACTGGGCTTGAATGTACAATAATGCACAGCCAAGTACTTTTGCCTAACATGACATTTTTCATTTCAGACGTGCTACTAGTATGACTATTTTAGATTTCAGACGTTTTACTAGTGTCGTTTTACTCTCTTTATGTCAGTAGTACTACTGACTGACACACTTATACGTTACTAGTACCATTAAAAAAATTACAATATATTCTATGCCGTGTTTACTAGCTGAAGTACCATTAAAAAAAATACAATATATTCCATCCCGTGTTTACTCGCTGAAGTACCCCCTCCGGAGTCGTGGTCCAGGTTATCACACCAGTGGATCATCAGGATTTTTTTCTTGTTAGTCACACCGTCACTAATACAACACCTTTTATCGTCACTTTTCATTATCAACTAGTGCTGTTTTATCGATAAGTAAATTAAAATTCGTTATATTTACAAACGAAATAACACTTAATTAAGTTAAAATACAAAATTATCTCTGCATTTCAAGGAAATGGCCTAATTATTTTTATTTATTATTATTTATTTATTTTACTCTTTATTGTACGCCAGATAAATAACAATAATGTACATAAAATCTGAAAAAAAGGGGCAATACAATGGGCGGCCTTATCACTAAAAGTGATTTCTACCAGGCAACCTTATTACCTTATTTTTCATTGTTTAATAATTTAAATTGACACCCTAAAACAAAATTATCTTTAGCAATTTGATCAGCTTTTCTCTTTTTTGTGGCAAAATGCACGTTGTTTGTATAAAACCATTAATAGTTTGTTAATTGTTACATAATTTTTATTTATACGTTTATTTAGTTGTGAACGCCAACTCTCACAAACATTGTTTGTTCTGTGCCGTTCTCCTACTACATTCCAATCTGCAATGGTTTCATTCTTTAACCAATTCTTTGTCATATATGTTTCAAATTGTTTATATTGTTTCCGTTCAGTTCTTGTGCTTCAGTTTTTAGGGTTCCGTACCCAAAGGGTAAAGAACGGAACCCTATTCATGAGACTTCGCTGTCCGTCTGTCTGTCTGTCTGTCTGTCTGTCCGTCAGGAGGCTGTAGCTCATGAACGGTGATAGCTAGAGAGTTGAAATTTTTACAGATTATGTGTTTTTGTTGCCGCTATAACAACAAATACTGAAAACAAAAACATAATAATATTTAAGGGGGGCTTTCATACAACAAACGTGTTATTTAGCGATTTTGTCTTATATATTCGGTAATAAGGTATCCTTCACAATTTAAATACGTTAGTTAATTTGAACATTTCATCAAGATCATTCATTCCCTTTACACCATGAAAATTAAATGAATACTTTAGGAGGTATAGCACAATCAAATGTTGCTTAATGAATTTAATTTCGTGTCGCCATGATTGAACATGATACGGGTCACATACTAACTTATTTTTCGACTTTCATCGTAAATATTTGTTCTTTAAAAAGTGAACAACGCTTTCAGCAGATTACTTTAGATAGGTGTAATATTTCAAAGATAGCTATTTCATAGGAAATAGTAAACAAATAGTCCATATTTTAGATTTTTCAGTATAAACAATTTACGTACAAACACACAATTTATGTTGTAGACGTAGATATCGTGTTTATAATGTCATCATTCAAATGTCATCAATATTCTGAAAAAGAAATTAAACATAGAGTTCACAAACTCTTTTTGAAATATATACTGTACCTACCGTAGAGGATCTATACAAGGTAATTAACACTATAGAGCAACGCGACCTGTCTAAAGACGCGCGTTGTATAACACTATACACTATAGAGCAACGCGAACTGTCTAAAGACGCGCGTTGTATAACACTATAGAGCAACGCGAACTGTCTAAAGACGCGCGTTGTACAACACTATAGAGCAACGCGAACTGTCTAAGGCGCGCGTTGCTCTGTGTTAATAGGTGATGAGGGCAACCAGTAGGCGCTTGAAATACTCATAGAATATCGAGCATTGTATTTTCATAAAAAAATAATAATTGAAACAAAATGGACCTTTACTGGGACATCCTTTCGAGAGCTTGTCTTGTTGAGAGAGAGGAGTCCGGCATATAATTCATTAAGGATTTTCCATCTCGTTAAATAAAAAGAAAAAAGGGGGCTCCCATGCAACAAATAGGTACGACTATTTGTTGTTTTTTGGTACGGAACCCTCCGTGCGGGAGTCCGACTCGCACTTGGCCGGTTATTATATACTGCCATGCTTGTTGTACTTGCTCTACAGGAGTCAGTGGCAGCACCGTAATCCCACAATTCGCTTATCTAATTTACTAGTCATTCCTATTGACTTTGTTTTGCGCTATAAACATTGGCAATAATGATAATAGGTAACAATTTTTACTACTACAGATGGGAAAATTTGTTTTAAGGCATTCGGCCGTTTCAAAATCTGCCAATTGGGAAATAAGTATATATAATACCACCTATTTTTTGAATGGTTATGGCATCTAGATTACAAAAAATGGGTTCAAGCAAATTTCGACCTTATGAGTATGCATAATATTTATTTATTTTTTATATATTCGTGATCAGTAATGTCTATGTACGCTTTAAGGACATTTTTAGAGAAGTCATTAAGGTCGAGAATTGCTATTTTTTTTAAATGGTAATCGCATCTAGATTACAAAACATGGCTGCAAGTAATTTTTGACATTACCAACTTGCTTATTATATAGTCTTTTGTTTTATCGATCTTCATTTGTTTTTTCTATTGTCATTTGTTTATCTAACCGTAATGTTTTTTGGAACTTTATTTGTTTATCCGACCGTCACTTGTTTTTTCGATCGTCATTTGTTTATCCGACCGTCATTTGTTTTTTCGATCTTCATTTGATATATCCATAGTTGTACAAATAACCCTTCAACAAGGTTGCTTTATCTCAAGTACAACTGGTTGTACAAACGCTACAGCAGTGTATCGTTTGTACAACTAGTTAACTACATAGTTGTAAATCAGTACGAGAGGGGAAATATCGATGAATATGAGTAGTATGGTGTTAATCATCCGCACTAATTAATATGTAAAAAAATTTAAAAAAGTAATATACGGTCGAAATGAGTAACCTCCTCCTTTTTTGAAGTCGGTTAAATAGAATAGAATAAAATTTATTTGTACACCAAGTTGAATACAAGTTTACAATCCTTATCGCTGTAAAGCAATTTCTGACAGGCAACCTGGGGATGGACTGAAAAGATGTTAGATATATATATATATACATACATATATACCAACATACACTTAAAAAGACAACAAAAATTTGATCTGGAAAATTATTCACCTTTTATCAATATAAGTTAGATGTGCAAGTTCAAATAATATTCCTTCATCAAACGCTTAAAAATATCTAGAGTCTGGGCCCGTCTAATCGTTACTGGTAGTGTGTTCCACAACCCTACAGCCTGTACAGTGAACGATTTATCGTAGAAGCTAGTGGAATGAGTGGGAACAGCCAATACCAAAGATTCCGATGACCGCAAGGATCTTGAATGTGTGTCATTTAGGAACATGAATCGTTCTTTGAGATAAGTTGGGGACCGAGGATTGAACGTTACGAATTCGTCGAAGGCGAATTGGTAGCCACTCGAGCAAATTGCGATATTCAGTAACATGATCATATTTGCGTAGCCCAAATATAAATCTTATGCATAGGTTTTGTAGGCGCTCGAGCTTATCAAGTTGCTCTTCAGTGATATCGAGGAGGAGAGATTGTGCAAGCGCAATTTTGGTAGCCGTTGGTAAGAAATTTCGTAATCGACGCAAAGATCCTGCAGATGCAAACAGCTTCCGGCAAACCTCTTGCAATTGTGGTCGCCAAGAAAGAGTGTCATCTACCAAAATACCCAGATTTTTGACAGTTGCGCTTAGGGGTAACGCAACTCCATTGAATATGATGTCAGGCAATTGTGTACGATCAATTTGTGACACCATCTTGGAACTACCAATAATTGCCACCTGAGTTTTCGAAGGATTTACACTAAGCCCATATTGCTTGCTCCACCTACAAATTCGCCTTAAATCAGAGTTAATGATAAATATAACTTCGCTGATTTTATGGACTGGTGCTTGCATATAAATCTGTAGATCATTTGCATTAAGGTGGTAGGATGATAGTAAAGATTTAGAGATGGAATTAATAAAAATAGATAAAGTAATGGTGATAAAACGCCACCCTGATTCACGCCCACAGTCGTGTCGCACTCGGAAGAAAATGATTCTTCAATGCGTACACGCTGACCCCGACCGTACAGGTAACTATGAAACCACTCAATAACTGTTGGAGATATGTTAATCGAGCGCAATATGCCGAGCAGGATTTGGAAATCCACTGTTTGGCTTTGCTGAAATCATGTAGGGAAATTACAGTAACATTTCCATTCTCCATGCCCAGTCTAATGCCGTCAGTAACACTAATCAACGCGGTGGTCGTGCTATATCCTGAACGAAAGCCGGATTGATAAGGATTAAGGAGCTGACTTCTTGTAAGGAATGCATTAAGTTGGTTGTGTACAAGCCGATCCAGGACTTTTGAAAGGAAAGGTAAAATGGAGATGGTAAGATACTCAGCATAGGATGCAGGGTTAGGCTTTTTAGGAATGGGGATAATTTGTGCCTCTTTCCACATTGTCGGAAATAAACGGCAAGTTAAGGAGTAGTTAAAGATATGATACAATATGGGAAGTATTTCATCCAGAATAGGCACGACCATGTTCTGACTCAAGCTGTCAGTACCAACTGCGCTGGAACTAGGCGACATTATGCACCTCTTAACATCACAAGCAGAAAATTGTTCAAAAAGAAACGGTGGAAAGGAAGGAGTTGGAAGCGTGGTGGGTCCGATTCCCACCGGAGACAAATATTTGTGTGACCCATAAATGTTTGTCTCAAGAGTCTGGGTGTTTCTATGTATAATATGTATGTATTTAAAAGTATATAAGTATTAATATCCGTGGTCTGATACCCATAACACAAGCAGGTTTTTCCTAGCTTACTTTGGGATCAGATAGCGTTGTGTGAAATGTCCGTGAATATTTATTTATATTGTAAAGCACTATCTTTGCTAGAAGGATCATATGAAGATGTGCAAAAATATTGATTTAGTGAATCAATATCGAGATTTTTTGGAATTTCCTGTTGTTTAGCCTTTATTTTTTATTTTTTTTACAAGGAGAGCTCCGCTTACGGACTACCCATGCTGGCGAGGCATGGGCTCGTGTGAGGGTCGCCCAGCACATGATCACGATAGCACTGGGAATACTCACTAAAACTCCTTGACACCGATCTGCCCCTGTGGGGGTGTTCTGGGATCTGACTAATTCACCAGAACACCGCCGGGCGGCTCAGGGTAGCTGAGCTACTGCGCCGATGGAGGATTGCCCCGGTAGGTGCCAAGTAATCCTCAGACGTGGTGGCCTGTGCAATGCACACGTGAGTGCAACTCGACGTGTGCAGGCCAACCCCGGGGTTAGAGACGGTTCGCGGCCAAAGCCACGTGCCTTCTCCCACCCCTCCGCCTACGCCGGATGGGAGCGGCAAGAGCATCCTCTTCCCGCACCCTCTCCGCAGCCTCCTTCGCCGACATGACTGTGTCGGCGAAGTTGGCAACCGCCTCCCAGGCGTCCGCGCTCGCGACTAGCAGATACTATGACCGGCAGCGCGAGGCCCCGCCCGGCGAGCGCAGCGCTGAGCTCGCTACGCTCGCTACTCCAGGCCGGGCACACAGCCACTGTGTGCTCGGTCGTGTCGTCGGGAGCGCCGCAGTGGTGACACATTGGCGTCTCCTCCCGTCGGGCGACCCGGTACAGGTAATGACCGAAACACCCATGTCCGGTCAGTACTTGCACCAGGTGGTATGTGAGGCTACCCCACTTTCGGTTCACCCACTCCTCCAACACCGGGCGGATGGCCTCGATCGTCCTGTGACCGGCAACCGGGTGAGACAGTGCCTCGCTCCACCGGCGCAAAGCTTCCCTCCGCGCCTGCGAGCGAACCTCTTCGATCTCATCGAGATCAGGCCTCCTGTTGTTTAGCCTTCCAACTCCTAGCGTTTTTAGAAACTTCCAGATCTTGGCAGGGTCACCGTTCTGGACCGACTTATGGATATGTTGGCGTTGTGCTTTTCTGCACACCTTACTGCAGAGATTTCTCAAAGCTACATATTTCTCACGATTTTCAGTTGAAGGTATTCGCTTGAACTTAAACTTTGCTGCAGCCTTTTTCGCTATTAGGGATTTGATCTCAGCTGTAATCCAAGGTGACGTGTCGCATCCTAATTGCTCGGACCGGAGCATGTTTATCGTAAAGATCAATCAACTTGGTTGTCAAGATTTCAACTTTCCTATCCATATCTTCCGTACATAATAATGAACCCCAGTCTATGCTCGATGCGTCTTCACGCAGCCGACGGAGATTCATGCCGCCAAAATTGCGCTGCATAAGAATTTTGGGTTTGGACGTAGGACGAAGGTTGTATGACAGATAGATCACAAGTCATGGTAAGAAAATTCATCAGCTGTGCACTGTCCATGCTTAACAACTAATTCAACCGGAAGAAACAAGGATGAGGTCAATGAGAGAAGGACGACAATCAGGAAAGTGGTGAGTCACATTTAAGGACAGGATAGACAAGTTGCTAGTGTGAACAATGCTAGAAAAAGTAGAAGAGCGAGCAAGGAAGGGATTGAGGATCAGTTTTTATAAGTATTAAAATTGCCCATAATATTGGTATGGTCGTAAGAAGGAGAAAGCCGTTCTATTTGCGATTCAAAGGACGAAAAATAGTTGACGCTCGTCGAATGGGAATAATATACACTAAATAGCACCTTGGCATTACAGAGCTGCACATCTATAAGTATAGCTTCCCCTGCATTTAACGGCGGTGGCTGAGGTGACATCTCCAGTATGTTGAAGTTGATGCTGTCACGTAAGTATATGGCAACACCACCACCCTTAGTCAAGCGATCGTTACGAATTAGAGAAAAGTGAGGTAAAGCGTAACAAGTAGCAGGACGATGGGGAGTTAACCATGTTTCTGAGACCAGAATTGCATGGATATTTTTATTGTCAAAGGTAGTCAGCATCTCTGTGATATGGGCGGAAATACTCTGTGCATTAATATGGACTACATTAAAATTCTTGGATACATCGGAAAACTGCGCCTCAAGAATCTGAGGTAAAGATGGAGGTAGACTCGCATAGCTGTTGTCATGACTGCTTGCAGTAGTGAAGCTCTCGTCATCACCACTGAAGTTATAAGCATCTAACATAATAATATCTATGTAGGTAATAAAAATAAATAAATAAATAGCTTAATTTACAAACAAAATATACTTATAAAATAATAATAAATAAACAGTATAAATAGATAAAAGTTGATAGTTACAAAATAAATTATCTAAATAAAATGAAAAGTTGGTCCTTTAAAAGGTTAATAGTCCACCCGCCATTTGTGCTAAAAACTAAAATTTTAAGTATATTCACAATAGAAAAACATTAAATCTTAACTGTATACATACGTTATAATTTATCTAAATAATATAAAATAAAAGGTGTTGAATTATTGGCGGTGTGACTAACAAGAAAAAAAATCCTGATAGTCACGCTGGTGTGATAACCTGGTGTGACCACGAGTCCGGAGGAGAAGTACCATTGATGGTACTATTGACAATATAATTACATAGTTACCGTACCATTATTACATACAATGGTGCCGATTCTCTTGCTACAAACTTCACTAAACTAGACTAAAAATCACTAAAATTAAGTAAGATTACGTCAAGAGACGTCCATTTTGTGCTTGTCAAACTCAATCTTAGTGATGACTTGGATTTTCTACTTTTAGTTCAATGCAACAGCAGAATGCCAATATTGAAAACTCTTGTCTAAAATTGGAAAAATTTAGAGATAGTTTAGTTAAGTTTGTTAAACAACAGAATCACCACCAATGACTAAGTTAAAGACTTAATTAAAAACTATAAATGTATGAAATAAGGAACAATCTTCTTGGATACACTATTTCCAAACATCATCGTCGCAATTTTTCTAAGAATAATTCAATGCCTATATCGCCGTTCACAAATTGCATTTGCACGTCATGAATATATGTGTTGCGGTCAACCTTCTGTGCGGCTCAGTTGTTAAAGCTTTAACTCTTATTGAATTGTCCATTACACCCTTCGCCAGAAGTTGTCGTTCTATGTCTCTTTCCGAAATTGGACCACATTGCTCTTTTTGGCATCCAAAATTTCTCAATATTCAATAAAAACTGCAAGATGTGACACGTTGCTGAGGCAAAGATTCCAATCAGCTGCTTCGCTGCACCAGCTTTAAGCCTAAAACAAACCAGGCATTTATGGGTTTTTTTTTCTTGTCGAATGCCATTAATTAACCAGTATTTTTATTGAAAAACATTACTTGTACTGTTCCACAACATGTATTATTGTAATACCTAACCGGTTTCGCCTTTCGGCATTCTCAAAGGCTATTTACTTATTTAGATCATAATTACACTTCGAACGCATAAACAATGACAATTATTTCCATGTAGGTATACCAACAGACAATGTTGTCAGTTTTCAAATTTACCCCAAAAATTAGGGAGAATGCAAAGTATCAAAATATTTGAAAATTAAATCATTTCCATTCATATAACAATATTTAACCAAATTTAAGGGTTGCCAGTTTACAATTTGCCCAGAAACATTTTTTGACTTCTGAAAATTACACTCGAGAGCAATGAATCCGGGTCACTTAAAGAATCCTAAAAATCTCGGAAACTAAAAATGCTAGGTTAATGCAATAAATTGTATTTATTAGACAATGTAATACTCCTTAAATGAAGGTATTAAAACTTCTTAGTTATTGTAAATTTATATCATAAAAAAATCAAATTTGAAAAAGGGCCACTTTCGAAGATGGAACTACGAAATTACAGCATTTGGTGTTGCTTTTGTTTGTAATCTGTCATTTATGTGGGTACATAAACCATGTTGATAGTGCTCTATATTCATTAATCAAGCTGAAATTATGTCGCTTACGCCTGAAGAATGCATCAGAATACTTACAATGCTGGAAACCGGCCGGAGTCAGCGCGATACAGCCAGGACTGTCGGTGTGTCGCTGTCAACAGTACAAAGAGTTCTCCGACGTTACGAAGAAACTGGTTCTAACCTACGCAGACCAGGAACGGGCAGAACCAGGTGTACCACAGCACGAGAAGACCGATACTTGGTGAACACCATGCTTCGAAATCGCTTTCTCACAGGAACTGAACTCACCAATCAGTTTCGACGCCTCGGAGGAAGTAACCCAAGTGCATGGACAGTAAGACGTCGGCTTGCTGAATCTAACTTAAAACCCCTTAGACCTGCAAACGGCCCTAAACTGGAGCGTGGGCATCGTATTTCGAGACTAAGGTATGCCCAGAGCCACGTAAATTGGAGTATTGAAGATTGGTCAAAAGTTATGTTCTCCGACGAATCAAAATTTATGCTCTACAAGCACGATGGAAGACACAGAGTGTATCGAAGACCAGGGGAAAGATTCAAGCAAGCATGCATCGAAGAAAAAGTAGCCTACGGTGGTGGGTCTGTACTTGTGTGGGCCGGAATTTCTTCTGAAAGTCGCACAGAGCTGGTGATCATAGAAAACGGCTCTTTAACTAGCGTAAGATATGTGGAAGAAATCCTCAATGATCACGTTGGTCCATTTATGGTCAATTTAGGTGAGGATGCTATATTTATGCATGACAATGCCCGACCTCATACAGGTAGGATTGTGAATGACTACCTTCAAGAGATGAACATTACTCGTATGGAGTGGCCAGCGCGCAGCCCGGATATCAACCCGATCGAGCATGCTTGGGACGAGCTAGGCAGATGCGTAAAACAACGAAACCCTCCCCCAATCACGCTTCGTGAGCTCAAAATTGCTCTCACAGAGGAATGGGAGAATATTCCCCAAAATCGTATAAGGAACTTGGTGTACAGCATGCCAAACCGCGTAAACGCAGTAATGGAAGCACGAGGAGGCAATACGAAGTATTAAAATTCAAGAAAATCGTAATAAAGTTCAAAAATTTCATGTTTCCTATTTTTGTTTTAAGGAGAGATCAGCAGTTTTTTCTTTATGTAATTTTGTGTTAATAAAATGTATGGTGACTCATATTTTTTTTACTTTCATTTAAGGAGTATTACATTGTCTATTAAATACAATTTATTGCATTAACCTATCATTTTTAGTTTCCGAGATTTTTAACATTCTTTAAGTGACCCGGATTCATTGCTCTCGAGTGTATATTATTACAATTCAAATTTAAAAATTATTAGTATTGTTCAAGTGTCAATATTGTTAATTAATATTATTAAATGTGAATAACTCAAAATGTCCAAACGATTAAATGTGTGTGTGACGGCTTCGGCTTTTTTCTGGGTATGTCCCCTAATAAGAAATTTATGTGTGATCGACTTTATAGGCAATGTGTATACAGCAAAATAATACATTCCGAAAACGAATCTGAAACTAGAAAAATAATTATTGACGAATAAATATCTTACTAATATTATTGTGTAAACGCGAAAGTTTTTGAGGATGAGTGTGAGGGTATGTGTGTAGTATGTTTGTGTATTTTAAATGGCAGTCCTATTGTTTAAATTTCTAAAAAACTAACTTGTTTTTTTGCTGTCCACAGTAATTTTCGGAATAAAATATTCTGTCCTTATTTGGTTGTTTACTAGACAGTTCCTCCAACAACTTGTAAACGCATGTTCCAATTTCATTGGCGCCGCGTTTCCCAAGACCCTCGTGCCAGAAGAAGCAAACTGTAGTATCATCGTCTAAATCTACATATCTCATCATCAACAACAAATAAATCAAAATCTAAATATGTCATCACTTTATCTACTAGTTACACTAATGAATTATTACCTAATTAAAAAATATAATATGAGTAGCCACAATTTTTTTTAGAAATATTGTGTATTAATTTTTCAGCTTGATCCGATATATCATCTACCGTATCGTGTACAATATACTGTGCAGTGATAATCTCCTTAACTTCATCTTCGTCGTCTCTTGACTCACCGAGTTCCTTGATCTTAATTTTTATTAAACGTCGTCATTTTCTTCTTTCGCTGTTAATAATTAATAATATAGGAATTCGATGCACTGTGTTTGCTTGTAGTTGATCTTTTTCGATTAGTTTTCTTTTTGTTTCTTGTTACTTCTTCATTGGGTGTTATCCAAGGTCTATTCATTGCGTTGTCCAAGTCGAACTGATCTTGCAGGTCTGGAAGATATTCAGGAGAGCTCTCTTCTGTTCCGTTTGAAAATTTGCTGTCGGTATTCTGAAAATTATTTAAAACATTAGTAATAAATCATAACTAATATTTTTTAAATAGATTAAAATTTTCAATAGATTGAAAGTTATAAAATACCTACCATGTTGTTAGATGTGCTCGTCTTGGCTGTTTAATAAAGAATGAACTAGGTAGTAATATTTTTGATAACGCAGTTGATACCTATAACAAATTACGCTGACATAAAGTATTTATTGGTATGATGATCAAGTTAGAACTTGAAATTCAACCATTCAATAATTTGCACGTGCATAATGTTATTGTTATGTACCTACTTAATAGTTGTGAAATTCTTATGAATTTCAAACATGTTGTACCGTGAATGATGACATATTGGTATGATGATCAAGTTGGAACTTGAAATTCAACCATTCAATAATTTGCACGTACATAATGTTATTGTTATGTGCCTACTTAATAGTTGTGAAATTCTTATGAATTTTAAACATGTTGTAACGTGAATGACGACGTATTGGTATGATGATCAAGTTAGAACTTGAAATTCAACCATTCAATAATTTGCACGTGCATAATGTTATTGTTATGCACCTACTTAATAGTTGTGAAATTCTTATAATTTCAAACATGTGAATGATGAATTAGGTCTGCTTAAAAAATAGTCATTAGATATTTTATGATAAAATTAAAACAAAACGAAATTATTCTTTATTAGTTTATTTCACATTTCTAACAAAGAAATTATTTAAATATATCTAATTAGCTTAAGTCTATTAACTATGTTAAAAATTAAAAATACTTTTGTGCCCCCACGCACGAGTGGCAATTTTATCTTTAGAAATTACTCTTTTGTCTTCATTACCAGACAGTGCTATTTGTTTTACAGTACATGTAAACAACTCATGTTTTATTAATTTAAATAAGACATTCGTTTTATGAACAACATTACCTTCGTGAAGTGTGGTTTTGTAATCAACAACATTAAAGTCACGAACAATATTTTTTTAATACCCTTTGCTTTTTTAATGGTGCTATCCTCCGTTTTAATACAATATAACTTTGAGCGAAGTCCCACAAATTCACTTATGATTTTACCCCCCATTTCGTCCTTAAATAACCCAGGAACTTTTTTATTCTGTATAGACAACTTGTATTGATTATTTGTACTAAAGTTACTAGTGTCAAAGTAAGACAAAAAATGTTTTTTTTATGTCCGCATAAAAATCATGTGTTCGTATATGATATACAAAGCTATCAGTGTCCGTGTAACACATTTGTACGCGATTTTTGTAAAAAGGTTGTATAACAGAGTAATGAAAGTCATACATGTGGCTTTTCGATAGTTCTAGTACTGTAAAACCAATATATATTGGTTTATCTAAAACTATTTCATCAGGATTTAATTGCACAGCAACCAAATTTTTTGTAAAAACCGTTGCACTATTGAAATTTGGACGAGCAATAAGTTTTTGTGCACATTTCCTCTTGTAACTAAATGAACATTAACTCTCTTCTCATTATTTTCTAAGGTTTTACCAAAGACACTGCTGTTCAAAAGTTTAAAAAAATCCTGTTCAAATACAGATGAACTTTTTTGTCTTAGTGTAGTGTTTAAATCAATATATTGTTTTAAATATGGGCTTTGTCGAAAACTAATCACACGATGAATTTTCTTTAAAATCAATCCATGTTTTAAGCAAGTTTGTAAGTGAACGTAATGTACAACATACTTGAATTTATCATATAAATTAGGAACTAATTTGAAAGTTTTTCCACCTGGTGGAATACACTTCTCGGAACCAAATTCATTTATTTTGCGAATACAGGTTTACAGGATGTTATTATCAAGAAGGGATGTTGTTGATCAAGAAAGGATGTTGTTGATCAAGAAACTTGAAATTAGACAGTGGTAAATATTGACACATACTGTATCAATACAAGTTATTACAATCAATATAAGCGATTTAGGAATCAGGCTCAGAAGGTACATAATCAGGTAAGTATGCGTTATTTGCTTTAGCATATCTATGAGAGCAGGGGCATACTCCTCCCCTAATACCATTTGTAACATGCGTACCATGGACAAGTCATCAATGAGTTAACTGAATGCCTGTTTTTAATAACATTGCATCAAAAGATAAGCCCGGTGCAGTTAAATAAAAAGCTGGGTCTAACTGATAGTGTAGCTTACAAGTTTGTCTAAAATTTTCAAATATATCTGCCAACAAAAGCACGTCAGTTTTTAAATATAAATCTGTATAACTTCCCAAATCTTTGATTTTAAATGTTGACCAAATTGCGCATGCATGTTGATAATCATCTTGTGAAATATTTTGATCGTTTAGGAAACTATAAAAGCATTTCTTTGGAGGTAGTGATTTTTCACTGTACCGTTCCCATGAGTGCATATATTCATATGGATAAATACCTTTGCGAGTAAGTAACTGAAATTCATTCTGAGATGGGAAGTGATTTCGTAAATATTTAAACATTTCTGGTTTTAAGGTATCTGCTAATTTGTCTAAGCTTGTTCCCAAAAACTTAAAAGAGTCAACAAAGCGAAATTGAAAAAACTGGTTATTTGCAACTGATACAAACTTTGTAAATGAGATATAATTTTCTTTAGTTTTAGGTATTAACTTTATATTACCTGGAACCTCATCTAAAGCTTTTATAAATAAATGACAGTCATATCCAGCTAAGTTTTACCCCTCGGGGTTTCGGGGACATGCGTTACTTCTCATGGAGTTAACGTTACACCCTGAGGGTACAGTAGTGGCTTCTTCAATCAGATCCCTAAGATCCAATATCTTAGGGATTAACGAAAAAGCCCACATTAGGAGGAAGGGCCTAACGGTACTCCGTTCGTTGAGCAGCCCGCCTGGGGCAGTACCTCCGCCCTGCAGAAGACCGCGGTAATAGTAACCTGACTCCGGTCGGGTTATGTTCTCCGTCGGTTAGCAGGGATCCAGAGCTCATTGGGGTGACATTGTGCCGGTGACGGTGAGACCAGAGGCTTATCTGTCTCCATTGGCAGATCGAGGCGCGGAATATTGGTACGGCGATCAGGGAGACCCGGTGAAACGGTTGACCGCTGACCGCCCGCAGGCTGTACGGGACCCGAACCTGGGGATTACTTAATCTCCGCCCCAGGAGGCTGAACCAGCAGCCTGTGTAAAGTCCCTGGTGCTGTATTCGTGCCGGAGGAGGATACCGGAGTGGACGCGGCTACTGCATCGGGGGGGGACCGGGGGCCCTTCCGTACGCCGTGCCAATCTACCGCACTACCTCTGTCTGCCTTCGGTGAGTTCGAGCCTCGCCTAGTCTCCTGCGCCACCGGCACAAAAGCGCCCCTTCACCTTCTTAATTCCCCATATTTTTAAGAACTATGGCTAAATCAAAGAGAAAGAAAAAGGATTCCACAGCGGCATCGTCGTCCACACTTCAAGTGGACTTTTGCAACATCAGAGGTATGCGCACGAACATCAACGTAGTCCACCACCATCTTGAAACTGCGAAGCCGACCCTTCTTTTCTTAACGGAGACGCAGATCTTACGTCCGGGCGATACATCTTGCTTAATGTACCCTGGCTACAAGCTTGAGTACCACTTTAGGCAAAAAGCCGGGGTATGTATGTACGTCCGGGATGATGTCTGCTGTCGTCGTCTTTCAAGCCTCGAAGACAGGGACCTGTCTACGTTATGGGCACGCTTGGATCACGGGGGCCACACTCGGATCTACGCGTGCGTGTATAGGTCTCACAGCGGTGGTAACACGGACACAGTTCGCCTTTTTGACCACCTGCAACAAGCTACTGACAAGGTGATTGAGCAGTATCCCTCCGCGGAGATAGTGATTCTGGGGGATTTCAACGGACATCATGTTGACTGGTTGGGCTCCCGGACCACCGACTTTGCGGGGAAAGCTGCTCACGAATTTGCCCTGACCTATGGGTTCTCTCAACTGGTTAAATCCCACACAAGGATACCAGACAAGAAGAACGAGCATAGTGCATTGCTGGATCTCCTGCTGACAACGCGTCCGGACGGATACAGTGTTTCAGTGGATGCTCCACTCGGATCGTCGGACCACTGTGTCGTTCGGGCGCATGTGCCTCTCGCAAGGCCTGAACCACCTCGGCCCAAGGAGTGGCGACATGTATGGCACTATAAGTCAGCAGACTGGGATGGACTGCGAGAGTTTTTCGCGTCGTACCCATGGAGGCGGCTTTGTTTTGCCTCAGAGGATCTGGATTCTTGCGCTGCAGCAGTCGCTGCGGGGATCTTGGAGGGCATGGAATGTTACATTCCTAACCGTTGGATCCCTGTAGGAGCAAAAAAGCGACCGTGGTTCAATCGGCTCTGCAGAGAAACTTTGATGTTGAAAGAATCTGCTTACAGGGCTTGGACCACGGCTCGTGCAAATTCAGATCCAAACATCTCTGAGGTGAAACGCAAATTAAATGCCGCCTCGAGAGCCAGCAAAAGAGCAATTGTCAGGGCTAAGTTCGATTTCGTCGGCAGAATTGGTGAACGGCTAGCAGGCTACCCTTCAGGGAGTCGCGAATTCTGGTCGCTTGCCAAAGCTGCCGAGGGAAATTTCTGTCGGTCAGGTTTACCACCTTTACTTAAACCCGACGGTAATTTGGCCCAGAGCGCTAAGGAGAAAGCCGACCTTTTGGGTTTTCTCTTTGCCTCTAACTCGACCATGAGCGACGGGGGTGCTTTGCCGCCGGATATTCCGTGGTGTGGAACTTCCATGCCGGAAGTAAAATTTACACAGCGGAATGTCCGACGTGAGCTTCGATCCCTGGACGTTCATAAGTCGAGTGGGCCGGATGGTATACCCGCGGTGGTACTGAAGCAGTGTGGTCCAGAGTTGTGTCCGGTACTTACACGTCTTTTCACGCTTTCATATTCCAAGCAACAAGTCCCGGCGTCGTGGAAGATCGCGTATGTGCATCCTGTGCCCAAGAAGGGTGACAGGACCGACCCGGCCAACTATAGGCCTATAGCCGTCACCTCCCTTTTATCTAAGGTGATGGAGCGTGTAATTAATACACAGCTCCTGAGGTACCTAGAGGAACACGACCTGCTCAGTGACCGGCAGTACGGTTTCCGTCACGGTCGCTCGACGGGCGATCTTCTGGTGTGCCTCACACACCGATGGGCGACGGCTATCGAGAGTAAGGGCGAGGCTCTAGCAGTAAGCCTTGACATCTCTAAGGCCTTTGACCGGGTCTGGCACCGTGGTCTTCTTACGAAATTGCCCTCATATGGACTGCCCGAGAGATTATGCGGATGGGTGTCTAGCTTCCTGGCCGGTAGAAGCATCAAGGCCGTCGTTGACGGCAGCTGTTCAGACTGCATGGCCATAAACGCTGGAGTACCGCAAGGCTCAGTGTTGTCCCCTACTCTGTTTCTGCTGCATATCAATGACATGTTGTCTATTGACGGCATTCATTGTTATGCGGACGACAGTACGGGGGACTCTTGTTACACGGGCCGCCCCGGTATCTCTCGGGACACAGTGAAGGAAAATCGTGAACAGCTTGTGTCTGAAATCGAGGCTACTCTTACTAGAGTGTCCGATTGGGGTGGACAAAATCTTGTCCAGTTCAACCCTTCCAAGACACAAGCGTGTTTTTTCACCGCTAAGCAAACCCCAATTACTGTAGCGCCGCAATTTCAGGGCACATCTCTTTCCATCTCCAAAAGTATAGGGATCCTTGGCGTTGACATCTCCAGTGACGTTCAGTTCCGTAGCCATTTGGAGTACAAGGCTAAGCTGGCGTCCAAGAAGCTAGGTGTGCTCAACAGGGCGCGGCGGTACTTCACTGCTGCGCAAACACTGCTTCTGTATAAGTCGCAAGTGCGGCCGCACATGGAGTACTGCTGTCACCTTTGGGCGGGGGCACCTGAATATCAGCTTCGTCCATTTGACTCGGTACAAAGACGTGCTATAGGAGTTGTCAAGGATCCTATACTTACAAGTGGTGTGGAACCTCTTCGCGACAGGAGAGACTTTGCCTCCTTATGCGTGTTCTACCGACTGTACAATGGTGTGTGCTCTGAGGAACTGTTTGATATGATGCCCACGGCTACGTTCTATCACCGCACCGCTCGCCACAGACAGGGAGTTCATCCTCACACTCTGCGTCCGGAGCGTTCCAGCACGGTTATATCCTTTCTTCCGCGCACGCTTAGGTTGTGGAATGATCTCCCTGCCTCGGTTTTCCCAAACGCCTACAGTATGGGGTTCTTCAAAAGGGGTCTTAGAAGGTTTTTGCAGGGTCGGCAGCGCGAGTGTGGCGCCTCTGGTGTTGCAAACGTTCATAGGCTGCGGTGACCACCGGTCCTTCTGGTGGGCCGTATGCTTGTCTGCCACCTTAGTGGTATAAAAAAAAAAAAAAAAAAAAAAAGTTATGAAAGAATATGGGCACAAACGAAGGGCGCTTATACCGCAAATCACAAAATGGATGTGCAGCGCCGCGATAACGACCAGTTAGGTGACAATGGTCACGCACTTTGTCGGAAAAAACTAAATTTTGACAAATGTGACAATGAGTTGCATTGTCAAAATCAAATCTATCTTCGGTCGAAAATTTCATTGGGACTGTAGTACTCATGATTTCAAATATTTTTTGCACATCTTTAAATATTGAGTTGACAAACTGCTTATCACAATCAGGTCCCCGATATGATGCGTACCGATTATAGTTAGGGTTATCAGAACAAACTACATAATAACCAAAAGCAACCAGTACATGATGGTGCAAAATATTTGTGTTCCCACTGGAACAGTTGGCCTCAGGATTAGTTTCTAATATTGACTCAAAATCTGCATAAATACAAAAAGGCACGTTTTGTTTACGATCATAGTTCTTAAATTTAAATATCGAACCCTTGTCAGGAAGAATAGTAACAACACCTCCACATGAATGGTTTTTAAGTTCTTCAGAAGTATTGAAAAATATCAAACATAACTCACACAAACACAGTCTGCTATGATGAGATGTGACTTGACTTCTGAAGAGCCTAGAAGGATCTTAAATCAAACAATAGTGAGAAGTGTAGTTATTTTCGAGAAATAGTAAGTGTATAGTTTTACCGCTATATTTTGTCGTTAATGTCCGACTTATATAAAGGACCTACAAAAGTTATACATTTTTTTAGACCATATATTATAAACTTTATATTCGGGTTATTGTTCTCGAAAATTTTAATATCGCAAAACGATACAGGAAAAGTCATTCCCCTTATATCAAATAAAATTCTCTAAAGTTAGGATAAGATGAAGTTCTTTCAGGGTGTTTCTTAGCTGGATATAATGCTGCAGTTACGCACCATCAAAAACAATACTCATCTTTGTTTAATATATTTATACACGCTTTCTTTGCCTGAATAAATTTGGGTAAAGGAATATAACTAGAACCACTAAGTGGTTGGTATTTATTGAGGTTGACCTCAACGTATAAGTTGTTTAAAAAAGTCCATCCACTGTCGCGACCCTCAAATTCTTCAATACTTGCTTTTAAATAGCTAACCGTTTCAGAATATAATTTTTCAAAATCAAAATTACTGTACAATATTTTATTTTTGGTTCCAAATGATTTTACTTCTTGAGAATTGTCTTCAAACTTTAGGAACATACCAAATAGCTCGAAATTAATTTTAAGACATGTATGTTTTTTAACATATTCATTTAAAAGGGATTTTAACTTATTACGAATATCAAAAAAAAAATTATCCACTGATGCTAGCTGAAGGTCATGAATTGGTAATAATTTAAATGTTATTATGCGATTACGAAATGCAGAACTCACTATTTCTACACCTTCGCTATGTTTTGTTGTATGACTACTTTTTTTATGTGAATTACTTCGCATGTGACCTACCCATAATTTACTAGGTACAGATGTGTTACACGCTGTACAAAAAGGCATTATTACTTATTTATAATACCTACACCACTTAGGTAGTTACTAATGGAAAAATAAAATGAACTGCACAACACACTGTCTTATATTTAGAGTTATAAAAATTATAATATCAAAACACACTACATATATTACTAAAAATATACTTCTAACACTAGAAAAAAATTAAAAGGAAATTATATTTACACTAGAAAACTATTTTATAAAAATGTTCCCACTGTAATGAACAGGCTCCGACTCCTTAAAGTCAGAGAAAGCCTGTCCTAGGAAGCCCTGTAGAGCCTCCCAAGACGATGACGCCTCGTCACACTGCAACTTCACCGTCACAAGCGCGGTCTTGTATCGTAGCTGGGGCTCATGAGACGCGTAGTCGACTGTTTTGTAGAGTTTCAGATCTACAAAATACTCGCCGCTAGTTTTGGCAGTGCGACGAGATGTTCCCGTGGAGACACGGCTCGTGAAGCTCGACGTTATAGGGCTGCGTCGATTATCCACGCAGTTGGCTTCCTCAGACTTCAGTATGTTGAAGATATCTGGTCTCTTCTTCCTATAAAAAAGTAAAATAATTATGAATTTATAAACTTCAATATTGTATTACTCTAAATAAAACCTGTTATTGTGACTAACATAAGTTCTTGATTAATTGATTGAATACAACATCTAATAAACTAAATAATTAATTATACTTATTCTGAAAGTAGTTTGAAAATTAATAAACAATTTATAAAAAATTTAATTAAAAATTTAAAAAACCCCCGACTCACAAAAAAAGAACAGCAACCTATAATATAATAAATGTTCAATACTTAGCGCAGATAGGTCATAATATAATAGTTATATTTTTACTTTTTACAGGTTTTGTTACTGTTTCTTGTGAGTCAGGGGTTTTTTAATTTTTTAATTAAATTTTTTATTTCATGCTTTTTATAGGGATTTTATAGGGGTTTTTAATATCATATCAACATACGTATAGTCTATCAACAATTATTCAGAGCTAATGCGAATTGCGCGGAGTGTGGTTACAGAATTAGAAATACATTCCACTCATATCTTTCGAATGACTAAACTGATTTTCATAAAACTTGCTGTATCGTGATGTATAAATTATGACCTTTCATTTGATACCAAACACGGGTATATTTGAACACATTCAATTTTTCATCACCACTTTCATCCCTCATATCTCTGAAATGGCTTATCCGATTTTTATGAAACATAGCTAAGAACACTCTCCCCTAACCCATCTTTCAAACAAAAGAAACAGAGTCGAAATCGATTCATCCGTTTGGGAGCTACGATGCCACAGACAGACTTACACACACACACACACACACACACACACACACACACACACACACACACACACACCCACACACACGTCAAACTTATAACACCCCGTCCGGGTTTCCGTCGGGGGTTAATAACACCCCGTCCGGGTTTCCGTCGGGGGTTAAAAATTCTAAATAAGTACTCTTGATTTGAATAATCGTCACAATTGCTACGTATAAAAAATATTAGTGAAGATCTTAAAGTTAGTTTATTAATTTTACATTATTGGTTCATCTTCACGCCTTTATCCCCGAAGGGGTAGGCAGAGGCATATTATTTACCCACATTTCACCTTTTTATAATTTGTCCCACGTAATACGTTGTGAGCCGTATTGCCTTGTATAAATGGACAGGCGCAGGTTGTGACTGCCTGCTGTTGAAATAAAGCCTTCAACTTGGCTTAACGACTGTCATTTTACTGGCAACCGGGACCAACGGCTTAACGTGCCTTCCGAAGCACGGAAACGCTCAAATAAATGTCACAAAGTGATCACATGGATGGTCACCCATCCATGGACCAGCCATAGTGAAAGTTGCTTACTGCAGGGATCGTTTACAGAACACTGAGTCCGCGGGGCCACGAGCGCTTCACATTATTGGTAACATATTTAAATGGAATAAGGACTAATAAAAATGTTGAATATTATTAACAACGATTAATTACAAACACATACCTCTCAGACGAACTCAGTTTTTGACCGATGATGGTTGGTAATGAGTCTGGAGGCGATGAGTCCCGTAAGCTTTTGGCTCGACTTCCTTTTCGGTGCTGCTGCAGCTGCAGACTCTATGGATGCGTTCTCGTACTCGGCCGGCAGGAAAATTTTCAACAACTCAGCTGGATAATAATTAACTAAATAATAATTAATAATTATCAACCGGCAGGAAAATTTCCAAGCAACTCAGCTGGATAATAATAAACTAAATAACACCCCTCGTGGACAGTCGTTATCTTTTCATGGGATTAACGCATCCCTATGAGGGCATAGTAGATTTGCTTCTCGAGTCATCCACTTTTTGAGATCAACAAAAAATATCTCACAAGGTTATAGAAAAGCACACATCCGCAGGGCAGCTTGTGGCGAGCTGAATGTGCGTGGCTACACATCGGTCCCGATTCCTCAGAGTTTTGTTGTGCTCCTCGACCAGTTAGCATTTAATGGGCTAACGGGAGACGCTACTCCCGGGAGTGCAGCAAATCTCAACTCTGGCTTGCCTTAATTGGCTGGTCAGAGGGAGGAAGCCAGAGCTTTTTGCTCGGGGGTGGAAGTGTCATTTTCAAGGGCATAACTACGGGGAAACCCGCTCCGGGTCTGACCCGTGATGGCGAAACCGGCGCCGCACCGCTCGACACCCCTAGCCGCTCACACCGGTGTTGCCCTCTGTCGCCTTACAGGCTTAATGCCTATGGCGATTGTATAGGGGGCCCATCTAGTGAGTTGGCGAGTCACCGTCTGCCAAAGTTTTAATATAATAATAGGTATATTGAAATGGCAGACGCCGTCTTCATCCATAGCCTAAGTTAACCAGACCATCTAACACCCATCACAATAGCCCATTACGTAGTTAGCATATTTTACAATAGTTAGCTCCCATTGCAGATGGTCCATTACCGTTCTTCTACATAAGGCGGATGTGGATTGTTTGCAGTGGGGGTCCCATTTCCCTTTAGATTAAAAGTCTCAAAGGGCCTCTGCA
Organism: Miltochrista miniata; assembly: GCA_933228765.1. Taxonomy (NCBI): domain Eukaryota; kingdom Metazoa; phylum Arthropoda; class Insecta; order Lepidoptera; family Erebidae; genus Miltochrista; species Miltochrista miniata. The sequence goes on from OW121769.1 coordinate 16,342,066, forward strand.
TGTTGGACCTGTGTCCCCATGTAAGCCTACCAAAAGTCCGGGTGTCTTCGTAAGAAAAAAAAAAGAAGATACCCGTGTGAAAGAGAAACTAAATAATAATTAATAATTATCAGCCGGCAAGATTTTAATCCAAGCATCTCAGCTGGATAATTATTAACTAAACTAGCTGTTGCCCGCGACTTCGTACGCGTGAAAATTGTTACAATTCCAATTTGATTGCTCTCTGCTTAGCCCCTAGGATATGAAGCGTGATAATATATAGCCTATTTTAACACCCTACACCTAGGTAATATTTGTGCAAAATTTGAATCAAATCTATTGAGTACTTTACGAGATCCTTCCGGACAAAGCAAAGCAAACAGACAAACAGACAAACAGATAAACAGACAAACAGACAAAAATTTTTCTAACTATATTTTCGGCTTCGGTATCTTATGTTGAACACCCAGCGAGTATTTTTTTTTAAATATTTCCAATGTACAGTTTTGACTTTTCTATCATTTTATTATATGTATAGATTTTATTATATGTATAGATAATAATTAATTTAACAGCACTTACTCATATTTTCTTGCTGGTGAAGATCACTGGAAGATACTGGAGCGAATGTAATTTGTTAGAAAAATTGATAGGTTTTATACATAAAAAGTATCAATTCAGCAATTACCGCCTCCCAACAAAATGAAACTTAACTTCTTATCTATAGAGGTGTATAATTAATTTATGTTACTTATGACTATTTAAATCAAAGTGATTGAAAACTCATTTCGTTTAATTGCACTTTTGTTATTACAATTGAAATACAAAACCATATCTTTACCAACACCGTCAAAAGTAAATTCCGATTAATTCCGACGAATGTTATGATTTATGTATGATACCTATAAAATGTAATTATAATTTATGTATGTTCGTTGATCGTTCATTCGTACCCATATATTATGTTGTATGTTTGACTGCCTCGGTGGTGGAGTGGTAGTGTATGCGACTGTCGTTTCTGAGGTCCTGGGTCGGAACAAAATATTTGTGTGATCCACAAATGTTAGTTACGGAGTTTGGATGTTTTCTATGTATAATATGTATGTATTTAGAAATATATAAGTACGTTTATCAGTTGTCGTGATCTCATAACACTTTTTGAGTTTATTCGTAACATACAAAAAATACAAATCTTTCGTCTTTATAATATTAGTATAGATAGTATATAGATAGGTATCTGGTTGTCTAATACATTTCTGCCTAGTCCTAGGATAAACAGGTGATTGCATGTAATGAATTCTATTTAACAGACACATAGTTAATTGCGGTATTTGATGTTATCACTTTGTAATATAATTTCCGACATAAACAAAGAAGATTCATTTGCATATTCATCGGAAGATTTGTGTGTGTATGTGTGTGTCTTTGTGTCAGTAAGGTATCCGTTTATTACGGTGTAGTCAGCAATTCAATATTAGAACGACGTCATATAGTTATTTAACCAACTAAAAAGGAGGTGAGTACCTAATTTATTTGTATGTGGTTCAATGTATTGTTTCTCGTAATCTTAATATAACTTTGTACATATATATATATATATATATATATATATATATATATATACAAGCTGTAGATTTAGTAGTGTGTGCAGTACTTGCACACGTGATTCTACTGCCTACACTCGTTAATACTGTGTGATAAAAAAAAATATTTTGTTTTTTAGTCTTTTTTCATATTGAATTCGTTTTTTAATTCCAACGGGAACTCTGCCTAACCTCCACTGACTAATAATACGTGAACCTATGAAACAGAAAAACCGGTCAAGTGCGAGTTCCGTACCAAAAAACGGCAAAAGGTGAGCGGTGAACGCTCGAACGCAGCCAGTATACCTAATACCTACAAACGATCAGCTGGACGCTAGAGGTCATAGCACTGGATAATAAATAGGCATTATGCGAGTATCATTTACAATCTTTCGCTTTTTAGATTTATTATTAATTATTGAGTACTTACTTAAATTTATGTTCACGTATTATTGGCCAGTGGGTACAGGCAGAGGTCCTTTGCAAATAAAATCAAATTTAACATGAAAAAAAAAAACGTTTTTTTTATCACAAAATATTAACGGGTGTAGGCAGTAGAGTCACGTGTGCAAGTATTGCACACTACTAAATCTACAGCCGGTATATATATATATATATATATATATATATATATATTGTAGAAGTCGACTTGTCTATGACTAGATTTCCAATATAAAAAGGCGCGCAATGTAGTGGACGCCCTCTTTTCGACGGTCGACCGCTGCAGAGTAAAGAACTACACACCCTGGTGATCAGTGTGATCCATGTGATATCAGTGTCGTCGTGATTGTAAGAATGTTCTAAGTTATTTACTGATTAGCTACTTGTGTAATGATTACGTTCAGGGTGTAGTAAATTTGTTAAATAAAGTGATAGAAATCTGCTTTGTTGGTCTCCGTGTATATTTTTTTATTAACATTCCTGGTGATTGCTAACATCAGAAGTGTGATTCTTACCTTATCGCCAACTCTTATCGAAACATAAGAAACGTAATCATTACAAAGTACCCTCTTTTAGTGAGTTGTGTATGTTTTACGCAAGTTTTGTGTGTTTTATCTCGTGTAATTATGCCTAAAACGCATGATTCAGACCGTAAATTGCATAGTTGGATTGCACTGACACCATCGTGAGTGCCACGTGTCGTGTAATCGGCATAGATTTCGAATTTTTCGCTATCGGTCACGAAGGGTATTACGGGAATACCGTTCGTAGCCGTCGCCATCTTAGACACCGCCATCGCGGTCTCGGATCCGATCTCGTTCGTTGTTACACGCACGGTTTCTTTCTGAGCGAGATGTTTCTACAACTTGCCATAAAGAAAGCGAATAAGTACCGAAAGTGGCAAGCCTGTGAACTTTTCAAACGTCCAGAAACTGTCCTCTGTCACTCTCCTATACAGTAACGGCGATAATCCTACTGCCCGCCCGATCCCGGAGTTCCAAATCAACGCGAGGGGCGTTGGGGAGCGCTACAAGCGCTAAGCTACGCGATGCGCGTTGGTGCGCGCTACACGCTGGTCTGCGCGACGCGCGTTGGTGAGCGCTACAAGCGCTAGTCTACACGACGCGCGTTGGTGAGCGCTACAAGCGCTAGTCTACGCGATGCGCGTTACTGTGCGCTGCACGCGCTAGTCTACACGACGTGCGTTGGTGAGCGCTACAAGCGCTAGTCTACGCGATGCGCGTTACTGTGCGCTGCACACCCTAGCCTACACGACGTGCGTTGGTGAGCGCTACAAGCGCTAGTCTACGCGATGCGCGTTACTGTGCGCTGCACACCCTAGTCTACACGACGCGCGTTGGTGAGCGCTACAAGCGCTAGTCTACGCGATGCGCGTTACTGTGCGCTACACGCGCTAGTCTACACGACGTGCGTTGGTGAGCGCTACAAGCGCTAGTCTACGCGATGCGCGTTACTGTGCGCTGCACGCGCTAGTCTACACGACGCGCTGCACGCTGGTCTGCGCGACGCGCATTGATATGCGCTACACGCGCTAGTCTGCGCGATGCGCGTTGGTGTGCGCTGCACGCGCTAGTCTACACGACGCGCTGCACGCTGGTCTGCGCGACGCGCATTGATATGCGCTACACGCGCTAGTCTGCGCGATGCGCGTTGGTGTGCGCTGCACGCGCTAGTCTACACGACGCGCTGCACGCTGGTCTGCGCGACGCGCATTGATATGCGCTACACGCGCGTGCATTGATATCGCGTTATGCGTCTACGTTTACGCGATGCTCACGGGTGCGCGCTACACGCACGCGCCCTCGGCTGCGGTCAGGAAATGCCAAGCTTACGAAAAGGTAAAGGCCTTATAATTTTCACCTATTTTTAAAACTCTTACAGATCCTACAAATTCTAGATCTTGTAGGATATTTTCGTAGACATATCCAGAACTGTGTTACATTGGCACATAGTAATGACATGTTATTTCTAATTGATTTTAGAAGCCGCCTCGATGAAAGCATCGCAGCTCATGCCGATGAGCGTGTTCAATCCCGAAGCTAGTCCATCTGAACCGATGACTGTTGAGGTTCAGACATCTTATATGCAGTCGAGGACGATGCATGGTCAGGAGAGGCCGTGTAGAAGTCGACTTGTCTATGACTAGATTTCCAATATAAAAAGGCGCGCAATGTAGTGGACGCCCTCTTTTCGACGGTCGACCGCTGCAGAGTAAAGAACTACACACCCTGGTGATCAGTGTGATCCATGTGATATCAGTGTCGTCGTGATTGTAAGAATGTTCTAAGTTATTTACTGATTAGCTACTTGTGTAATGATTACGTTCAGGGTGTAGTAAATTTGTTAAATAAAGTGATAGAAATCTGCTTTGTTGGTCTCCGTGTATATTTTTTTATTAACATTCCTGGTGATTGCTAACAATATATATATATATATATATATATATATATATATTGTTAGGAGATGGCAAATCCCTGACACCCCACCTACCCGCCTAGCTAATAAAAGCACGACGCACATCGTGTCTCGCTCATTTTGTCAGCTGTCATTCGTAGTGGTAACATCGCTCAAGGCTCGTGTGCTCGTGTGTAATAGTGTTCGGTATATTTTAATTGTTAACACGTGTATTATAGTCTGGATAAGTGATTGTTATTCTGTTCAAATAGTTCCGTGCTTAATGTTTATAGTGTTGTAAATCTAGCCTTTAAAGAATCGCAATATACTGATGTTGACGGTGTTGTGAGTTTTTCTTAGAAAAGTAACTGTGATCGACAAACCCAACTTCAGAAGTGGGATAAAGATACGCAGATTGAAGCCCACACAGTATTCAGGTACGCAAGGAACAGAATAGCAATTATTTTTCTACCTACATTTCTACTATTATTTAGTGGTTTTTTCCTTTACGCTCGTTGATATTTGTGTGCAGATCTTAGAGTAGATCTAAGCGGTAGTGTTAACGATGTCAAGTGATCCTGATCATTGACGTATTCGAAGTAGGACGTGCGAGCGCGACCGATCTTACATTGATTCGCGGGGTAGGTCACGTAACTATGAACCGCGCCGTTCGACGCTTTTGCAAACGTAGTAGGTACCTAGAAGAGTAGCTCGTACATTGTCTCTCAGCACCGTAGTTCAGAATCCAGATCAATATCGCCGTTTATGTGTAAAACTACGCGATATAAACGTTCATCCGATACGCCTATCGAAAATAACCTAATTGTAGGGTACTCGGAATAGCATATTGCGACTTGGTGCCATGCACCGCTTCGAATGTGACAAATACTTACGGTTCTGAGAGACAAGGGATACGACGCCGCGACGCGTAACAGTAATCCCCTATCGAGCAGCCAGTTAGAGATACCTTAACACGTCTTTTTAACCACGTGAACTTGAGCGATGTTCCACAAAGGGTTGGTGAGACCAACTCCGAGGGCCTTTTGACACGTCTTTTTTAAATTTAATCGCGAGTTAGACGATTGGTGCGATCGAGAATGCAATGCGTCTCAGGTAACGCCGAGATGGGATAATTGGGTTGCAAATTATCACTTGTGGCCTAATTTCAACTTAAGTTCACTCTCTGCCCTCGGAGGTTGGACTACGCCAAAATTTTATTTGTAGCAATGAATAAGACATCTGACAAATATTCAACATGCGCAAGGTACGCCCGGCGTGCGCTCCTTTGCTTATGGGTAATCTTGGCGATAAGCTGCGACCGCCGCTCAGTCATACGCGGAATAGACAGTCGTTAAGTTAGGCCCGCGGCCACAAATTCCCGTACTGCAAATCGTGTCAGCTGGAAGCCATAGTCTCGTTTCTCTCGATTTATACGTAATGGAAATGCCTCTGTAGGACTCTTTGTTTTTCTAATTATGAAACTACATTTGGCTAAAGTTCTGTAAATATTACTGTCATTTGTGTAATAATCTCTGAGACTTTGAACGGAATTGCACTAAGAAACCTCTTACCACCACAGCGCCTAGTAGTTCCGTCGCGACGCGAAGAGTACATAGTGCACGTTTTATAAAAATAGGACTTACGAATATACTCGTTTAGAGAAGTCTGTCGGTACCCAGTCGGTGATGCACTAATTTGTGCTCGGATCGTGTTAGTACTCGTAACAATAATAGTGATGTTGCGGTAGCTCTGATCCAGGGCATCCTGTTGAACGTGCTTATTGATAGTAGGATCCAAAACGTGTCATAGGATTCTTCTGATGTTTTAAAATGCCTATCATGCCATTTTAACCCCCCCAAGTTGCTATCAGAAGGGCCTGAGTGAACGGGAAATAAGATCTACATCTTTTGTTACTGTGACCGAGTTAAATGACATTTTTATCTGTTCATCATCACGCCTTTTATCCCCGAAGGGGTAGGCAAAGGCATATTATATGCCCACATTTCACCTTTCTTTTTAATTTGACCCACGTAATACGTTGTGAGCCATATTGGACCGTTTAATTAACTACAAAAGATAAATAATTATTTACACGAACTAAGTACCATTCATTTGTACACCTGTCAACGAGGTCCAAACGTTTGACCGTACCTTGGCTACGAAGAGTACACCTGGCGTGATTCTGCTACTTGAATTCCTTATTTCTTCTATTTACATACTACCGTGACCATTTACACCCTCTCTGTTGTACCTATGCCGACCCTATAATTTTTCATATGGAGAAAAACCAAAGGTCCGTAAAATAGTTATGGGCGTGTTGAATAAAGGCTTCATAGGAGAGTAGGAGTACCCATGCAAGCCTCCTCCTTCTAGTAGTTATGAAAAAATAAATGAATTGAGTAACTTACTAAATGTGTGGCGATTTGTGACTTGTGACTTCGTCGTATAACCTACCTGTTATCATGAAGGCATATTTCCAGCAACGGACTGAATTTGATAGATTGAATCGTATATTGAAAAAAGAAAGAGGTTTGTAACGCGGTGCTAGTTCAGTGGCGGCAGCCACTCTCCAAGTTCAGTAGCTGTGAAGGTCAGTGGTTGTAGAAATTACACATTTGTTCTTTAGTTACGTTTATTGTTAACAAACGATGAACAAATTATTTTGATATGATCTAAACCCAAGGCTGCCAGTTCCAGGACGAAATGAAAAGTAGCGCAGGCGTCCTCGACGAGCGCTGGGATCCACGACACGTGCTGCTGCGCACTGCTCGCGCCTGCCTACGCGACGCGCGCCGCTGTGCGCTGATCGCGCCTGTCTACGCGACGCGTGCCGCTGCGCGCTACTCGCGCCAGTCTACGCGACGCGCGCCACTGTGCGCTGATCGCGCCTGCCTACGCGACGCGCGCCGCTGTGCGCTGATCGCGCCTGTCTACGCGACGCGTGCCGCTGCGCGCTACTCGCGCCAGTCTACGCGACGCGCGCCACTGTGCGCTGATCGCGCCTGCCTACGCGACGCGCGCCGCTGTGCGCTGATCGCGCCTGTCTACGCGACGCGTGCCGCTGCGCGCTACTCGCGCCAGTCTACGCGACGCGCGCCACTGTGCGCTGATCGCGCCTGCCTACGCGACGCGCGCCGCTGTGCGCTGATCGCGCCTGTCTACGCGACGCGTGCCGCTGCGCGCTACTCGCGCCAGTCTACGCGACGCGCGCCACTGTGCGCTGATCGGGCCTGTCTACGCGACGTGTGCCGCTGCGCGCTACTCGCGCCAGTCTACGCGACGCGCGCCACTGTGCGCTGATCGCGCCTGCCTACGCGACGCGCGCCACTGTGCGCTGATCGCGCCTGTCTACACGACGCGTGCCGCTGCGCGCTACTCGCGCCAGTTTACGCGACGCGCGCCACTGTGCGCTGATCGCGCCTGCCTACGCGACGCGCGCCGCTGTGCGCTGATCGCGCCTGTCTACGCGACGCGTGCCGCTGCGCGCTACTCGCGCCAGTCTACGCGACGCGCGCCACTGTGCGCTGATCGCGCCTGCCTACGCGACGCGTGCCGCTGCGCGCTACTCGCGCCAGTCTACGCGACGCGCGCCACTGTGCGCTGATCGCGCCTGCCTACGCGACGCGCGCCGCTGCGCGCTGATCGCGCCTGTCTACACGACGCTTGCCGCTGCGCGCTACTCGCGCCAGTTTACGCGACGCGCGCCACTGTGCGCTGATCGCGCCTGCCTACGCGACGCGCGCCGCTGTGCGCTGATCGCGCCTGTCTACGCGACGCGTGCCGCTGCGCGCTACTCGCGCCAGTCTACGCGACGCGCGCCACTGTGCGCTGATCGCGCCTGTCTACGCGACGTGTGCCGCTGCGCGCTACTCGCGCCAGTCTACGCGACGCGCGCCACTGTGCGCTGATCGCGCCTGCCTACGCGACGCGCGCCACTGTGCGCTGATCGCGCCTGCCTACGCGACGCGCGCCACTGTGCGCTGATCGCGCCTGTCTACACGACGCGTGCCGCTGCGCGCTACTCGCGCCAGTTTACGCGACGCGCGCCACTGTGCGCTGATCGCGCCTGCCTACGCGACGCGCGCCGCTATGCGCTGATCGCGCCTGTCTACGCGACGCGTGCCGCTGCGCGCTACTCGCGCCAGTCTACGCGACGCGCGCCACTGCGCTGATCGCGCCTGCCTACGCGACGCGTGCCGCTGCGCGCTACTCGCGCCAGTCTACGCGACGCGCGCCACTGTGCGCTGATCGCGCCTGCCTACGCGACGCGCGCCGCTGTGCGCTGATCGCGCCTGTCTACGCGACGCGTGCCGCTGCGCGCTACTCGCGCCAGTCTACGCGACGCGCGCCACTGTGCGCTGATCGCGCCTGTCTACGCGACGCGTGCCGCTGCGCGCTACTCGCGCCAGTCTACGCGACGCACGCCGCCGTGCGCTGCTCGCGCCTGCATACGCGACGCGCTCCACTGCTCGCGCCTGCATACGCGACGCGCTCCACTGCTCGCGCCTGCATACGCGACGCGCTCCACTGCTCGCGCCTGCCTACGCGACGCGCGCCGCCGTGCGCTGCTCGCGTCTGCATACGCGACGCACGCCGCCGTGCGCTGCTCGCGCCTACATACGCGACACGCGCCACTGTGCGCTGCTCGCGCCTGTCTACAAGGCACACGCTGATGTGTGCAACAGACGTTGGTCTTATGACGCGCATTATGTGCGCAACAAGTGCTAGTCAGAGCGATGCGCGCTGATGTTAGATGTGAGCACGCCTATGTGCGCGAGGTGCGCTACTCTCGCTGGCGTACGCGACGTACACTGATGTGCGTGACGCGCTGTTGTTCGCTGTACGCGACGACGTGCGTTCATGGTGAACGCTGTGACGTTGCACACTTTACTAAACTCACTAACACTTGGGGACAGTTTTAAGTTGTAGTCAGGTAGGGCCGAGCTTATGAATGGTAAAATTTTCACATATTCCTTCAAAAGTCTTACAGCTCCGATGATTTCTAGATCTTATGGGATGCTTTCGTAGGCATGTCCAGAGCCGTGCTGCAAGGTTTGATTGAAAATGGGGTAGCTTCTATTTTTGGGGGTCAATAACAATAGCAAATTAGGCAAGGCTTGATACGATGTCTGACTAGTGAACCCATTTTTACCATTCTCAAACCACAACCTGCCACAGAGCTTCACCCGGATGCATCTTACGCAGGTTACCGGCACTATTAACCAATGCTGATGATGGTAAGCGCGTGGTAGCGTACTCCATTTACTAAAATCATTGTTAGTGATCTTAAAGGCCTTATAACTATTTTGCAATTACTTTACTTGGTAACTTTCAAATTAACAAAACGTAAAAAGGGTCTGTTCCTTCAGAGCATCTCAATAGTCGATCTGCTTACAAGATATTAACTTGTCCATTGAGTTAAGAAAACGAGTTAGACTACCACATGCTAATTATCTCAAAGTGATATTCAGGTCAGGTCAATGGAGTATCAAGGCCTCGTAGTTGGACACAAATAGCATAGGCTGCAGACGATGCAACAAAGGGGCTCAATTTTTTTTAAAAAGCTCGTCGAGGGACAGTTTGTTCCTAGTTGTCATAGGGTTGTGCGTGACGTAGTCTGGTTAGTTACGATTCTTAAACCTCTTGCCTACGGGTAAGCGCGAACATATTGGTTTCGATAAGACACTTAACCGAATTACTTTTGGTTTCCTTGCCTCCGTCAATTGGTTCGCATGGAATGCGAGGACCACACAGGGTAACCAAACGTTACCTGCTGCTATGAATCTAAAAGGTACCTGAAGTTGTGTACTATTTACTACTTTTTAAAAAAGCAAGTACGCTTGCCTTTTCCTAACCCTTGTTGGTTTACAGAGTTAAGCCAATGACGCAGTGTGTTCGCTCAGGGCACGTGCTGCCCGAAGGTGGAGTGAACCTGCTCAGGCGTGCAGACACAGCGCGCTGCCAAGCTGCGCGACGTGTGCTGCTGAGAGCCCATGGAGTGCTGCTCAAGAATGCGGTGTGTCCGCTATGCCGTGAATCGGCTTGTGGTGTTCACAGTGTGGTAAAGCCACATGTGTTCACGTATGCGGTGCGTCCGCTGTGCCGCGAGTCGGCTGGAGGTGTTCACAGTGTGGTATAGCCACATGTGTTCACATTATGCGGTGGGTCCGCTACGCTCCAATTTTTGTAGTGTTCACAGTGTGGTAAAGCCACATGTGTTCACGTATGCGGTGCGTCCGCTGTGCCGTGAGTCGGCTGGAGGTGTTCAGTGTGGTAAAGCCACATGTGTTCACGTATGCGGTGCGTCCGCTGTGCCGTGAGTCGGCTGGAGGTGTTCACAGTGTGGTAAAGCCACATGTGTTCACATTATGCGGTGGGTCCGCTACGCTCCAATTTTTGTGGTGTTCACAGTGTGGTAAAGCCACATGTGTTCACATTATGCGGTGGGTCCGCTACGCTCCAATTTTTGTGGTGTTCACAGTGTGGTATAGCCACCTATGTTCACATTATGCGGTGCGTCCGCTATGCCGTGAGTCGGCCGGAGGTGTTCACAGTGTGGTATGGCCACCTGTGTTCACACTATGCGGTGGGTCCGCTACGCTCCGATTATCGTCTGCCGCGTGTCAGCTTCGTGTCGGCTCCATGACGAGACGACGCGTTTAAGTAATTCAACCACAACGCGTTTGTGGTTAAGTATAAAGCAACAGTAAAGGATGGGTGGGACGCCTCCCATGCTATACTCTTGCTCTTTTTATTGTTTGCTGTGTGTATGTGTTCGTCTGCTTAGTTGCTTCGTCGCTTCGTCACGTCTGTGTAGCAATCTGTTATTGATGTGCCCAAAATACATATGTCTCGCATACTTTCAGATAAACTTGATTGCTGTTAACGGCCTCCAGGACACGGGCCATCCGTGCCTTATCTACGTGCTGAGGTGACCCAAGACAATCCAGTCGAGGACGACTTGGTGTCAGGAGAGGCCGTGTTAGGAGATGGCAAATCCCTGACACCCCACCTACCCGCCTAGCTAATAAAAGCACGACGCACATCGTGTCTCGCTCATTTTGTCAGCTGTCATTCGTAGTGGTAACATCGCTCAAGGCTCGTGTGCTCGTGTGTAATAGTGTTCGGTATATTTTAATTGTTAACACGTGTGTTATAGTCTGGATAAGTGATTGTTATTCTGTTCAAATAGTTCCGTGCTTAATGTTTATAGTGTTGTAAATCTAGCCTTTAAAGAATCGCAATATACTGATGTTGACGGTGTTGTGAGTTTTTCTTAGAAAAGTAACTGTGATCGACAAACCCAACTATATATATATATAAGGTATATATTAGGTTTAACGATGAAATCGAAGGAAATTATTAAAATGTTAAACGACATTCAAAGTGATTTTACAATAATTTTGTAAATATATGAATTTGAAGCGCTCGTAGCCGAGCTGACTCAGTGTTCCATTAACGATCACTGCGTTAAGCAACATGAAACATATACTATAATAATATTATAATGAGGCAAACTTTGTTTGTATGGTTGTAATGAATAGGCTCAAAAACTACTGGACCGATTTTAAAAAATCTTTTACTGTTAGAAAGCTTACTTTTCAGGAGTAACATAGGATATGTTTTATTCCGGTATTCCCACGGGAACGGGAAGTACGCAGGTGAAACCGTAGGGAATCAGCTAGTGATAAAGAATTTTCCAGTGATACTTCGTTCAGTGATACTTTTTTAAGTAATTTGTGTCTGCTTCAACGAAGTTAACTTTCTATTTTTTCTATTTTATTTTTTTTTGTTTTAAACTTATAAAACGTTTTGTTTTTATGCTATTAAGAAAGTAATCTCGTAATAAAGTTGGTAGTATGAATTAGCGATCATCTATCGGGTTAGCGATCATCTAACTGTTTGTGATCTTAACTTGTTCATGTTAACAAACATGCATCGGGTTAGTTTGTTGTACGAATGCAAAGAGCGTCAGCGAACGTACGAACGTAAACTATATTAATGTGAGACATTCGTTTAGTTACTTTTTTTATGATAATGTTAGGTTACTTGGATTCTTGTTGACCATTCGTAGGGAGATAAATTGGGCATTCTGTCTCACCGTAGTGACCGAGGGCTGCGCCCGAGGGAGAGGTGGGACAGACTGCCCAATATTTCCCTACTGGGGTAGGTAATTAATGAGTTTTTAAGGTAACTAAATGCATTTTGACAATCAGTATTCCAAACAAAAGGTTGGTCTTTCTTAAGCAAATTATTTAAAGGCATAGTTGTAGTAGCAAAAGAAGGTACAAATTTTCTATAATAATTACAAAAAGCTACAAAACGTCTTACATCTTCAGCATTTCTGGGCACTGGATAAATCTCTAGGACTTAAGTTTTTTCTGGGTCAGGTGAAACACCATTTGCTGAAACTACACACGTCAACACCGTCTAGGGATATTTTTTTAAAAGTTCTGCATCTCAAAAAATACTGGCCGATTTGAAAAACTTTTGATTGAATTTTATTTTGTAGGTATATTTGATTCCAAATTTGAAATTTAAAAGAAAAGAAATTAAAACAAATGATTTGCGCGGCATTAGTATAGCGAAGTTCGAAATTTAAATTTTACCGACGATAGTTAATAGGTATTTGTTTTGTCCAGTTGAAGTTTTAAAGCTAGTTATTGATTAATTACGAATTTATTTCATTGTCTAAGTCATGCAGCGACGCCATTTAACTAGAGAAGAAATGCTAAGGGCAGTAGGCATGCTCCAAGCTGGGGCTACTCAGCGGAGTATTGCTGAGGAGATTGGAACCAGGCAAAACGTTACTTCAAGCTTGTGGTCACGTTATCGTGCAACCGGGGAAGTGGCTGAAAGACACCGTGGCGGGAGACGCATAACCACCCCGATTTTTACAAGTTGCCGCGAGAATGCAGCCAAACGTTACAGCCGTGCAGTTGTTTCAACGGCTCCAGTCAGAACACCAATTGCTTGTCAGTGACCAAACTGTGAGGAGGAGACTGCATGAAGCTATTTAACCTTCATGCTCGCAGGCCACTTCGTACTCCAGCACTACGCAGAGGAAATCGTGGACGTAGATTAGAGTGGGCTCGTGAACATTTGCTTTGGGAAGATAACCAGTGGTCTGTAGTACTGTTTACCGATTCGGTTTACATCCCGAGTCACGAAGAGTACGCGTTTGTACATATTCTCTGCTTTAAAATTAAATATGGTAACCAAAAATTGCACGTAGACTGGACCAGGCTTCGCAGTACATTTTTTCGATGTAACGAAACAGCGTAGTACCAAGATGTCGAAGGAACAAAGCTTCGCAGTAAAATCGTTCGCAGTAGGGTTTTTCGATGTAACGAACCATCGCAGTAACAAGACATCGACTTAACGAGGCGTCGCAGTATGGTGATGTCGGTGAAAGGTTTTCGAAGTACCAAAATTCGATGGCTTTCGCACTAAAGTAGGTAACCCCACTGGAACGAACCATACATTTTTCAAATGAGCGTTCTCCCATTTTCCTTTAACAAACATTTTCACTAAAATGGTACCTGCTCCATGAGCCATCATCTGACCACCATCTCCTATCTTCATAGGCACAGGCACAGTATATATATGTTGTTTAACAGTGGCACAGGCTTCTTAAAAGATTCATAATTATCACTGTACCTGCCACAAAAGCCTGTCCAATATCTTTATGAGAATTTGTTTTTTCTGCCTTATTTCTGAACTTAAAACAGTATTTCTTAACGTGGCCTTACTTTTTATAATAATTGCATATGATTGTTTTCTTACTTGCCATCAAAACACAATCTGGCTCAACTTTCACTATATTTTCTTGAAGCCGCTGCTCATGTAAGCGTAGCCGCTCCATCACTATGGAAACGGTTCGATCACTGTTTGGAGTTGATTCCCATGCATTTTTAAATTCCAAATACTCAATAGGCAGAGTATTCAATAATCTGTTTAGCAGTAAGGACTCTGGCAGTTTTGTCTTTTCATGTGTGAGTTCACTATTTAATTGACTAAAAATTCTCTGAAGCTTCGACACATGCATAGCAATGCTGTCTTCCTCATACTTTTTATAAGTGAATAACTCGCAGTACTGTAAATCAAGACGCCTTTCATTCTTCTGATCATATACGGCGTGAAGAACATCCCACATTTCTTTGGCAGTTTTGCATGTCAAAATATGCTGCTTTGGTTCTTTTCCAACAGTGGAGCCTATAAGATATCTCGCAATGGAGTCCTTTTCTTTATATTTCTTGACATCTTCGGCTTTGGACTCATCTGGTTGTGGTTCCAAACCGGTAACAAGGCCCGTCACTTTATGCAAGGTCAACTGAAGATCTATATCGAATTTCCATGAAATCCAGTTGATATCTCCTTCTAGCTTGTCCACAGAGACTTTTTCTAAGCGTATAGCCATATTTACGGCAAGCTAAGTCTAATAAATTGTTAGACAACAAAACACGATCGCGTCGAATTACCACAGTCCAAAGAGGTTATGAAAAACACAGTATTTTAGTTCGCACTGCACTGTTTAGTCCATAATCGCGGCACTCGCGAGATTATGGGTCTGGGCCCATAACCTATTATAATAAAACGATTGAAAATAAAGACATTATTACTTATTTATTTCAACAAATCTGTGCACGATAAAGATCGATGACATAAAATTATAGAACGATATTGAAAAAGGTTGTGTTCTAAATCACATGCACACGTGTGTGTTCCAAAACTATGAATTGATAGTATAATTTATACTTTAACAATAACGAATCAGCACAACTTTTTCACTACCGAAAAAACACGACCCGAGATCTAAAAAACGCTCTGCGATATTTTAAATACATTGGAGTGACATGACCCACTGGAGTGGCTTGTGATTTGTAATTATTTTAAACTAGCTGAACCCGCAACTTCGTTTACGTCACATAAGGTGTATGAAAGGAGAGGTATTTCTTCAGCAGACTCATCAACCAGCGTGTGAAACTGCCCTGTTTGCTTAATCATAAAAGAGCTTAATGATTAAGGTTATTTTAAAACAATTCAGTCCGCGCCGAAGGCGTAAGCCAACACTCCAGTTTAGATTTACCCATTTTTAGATTCATATGTCTATGTACGATTTTTTAAAGTGATATAACTTTTTTATTTATAAACCGATTGACATGAAATAAACACTAAATGTTAAGTGGAGCAAACCTCGACACAATAAAGAAAACCGCATTGCAATCGATTAAGCGGTTACTGAGATTAGCGTGCACAACCGTACAGACAAACAGACAAAAATTCTAAAAATCATTGTTTTGGGTTCTATTGCGTTCCTAAAGCCCCCCTATATTTTTTCTTATTTATCTTCCATGTACACGAAAAGTTAGGATATTGTAGAATAGGATCGTTAGTGATTAGCGTCTTACATTTTTCAAAACTGCCAGTGTATTCATGTGTAAATACGACATTCCTACCCTTTTTCAAACACTGAGTAAGGGGTTTTGTGATACGAGCAAAGTCAGGTATAAATTTTATGTATTAGCCAACCAAACCAAAAAACTGTTTGATTTCTTTGGGAGTTGTGGGAATCGGATATTTTTGGATAGCGATTATTCTATCGGGATTCGGCTTAATGCCTTCTCTAGTTACAACTTGTCCTAGGAACTGTGGTATTTGGGAATTCTTTACGTATAGCATTAATTGCTGGTTTCTCGTAATCGAGTAACATCTTGGTTGGACTCCATGTTGGCAATCGTGACTTGATTAGCAAATAATATTTCATAAGTCTTTTGTTTTTATTAGAGACTAGCTGTTACCCGCGACTTCGTCCGCGTGGAAATTATGTTATAAGCAAAGTTTGAACCGTATTCTATTTGAGCCTCTAGGATAAGTCGTAACCAAAATGTGGGAACAAATTTAGGACATCCTCCAACTTACCCGGGGAGTTATGCGCTAGATGGATTTTTTTATCGTGAGGAAAATCCCACATGAATGTACTATGACTCCCACTGACTAAAAACCACACGTATCCTACCTAACAGCCTACAATTGGGAGCCCCGGGTGAGCCCTCTAAAGGATACCCTAGGACTGCGCTAGATGGATAGGAAGAGACCTCATGGTTTTAGTGGGTCCAAGGCCGGTATGACGTACGTGTTTATTATTTAGCCCCTTTAATAATGAATAAAAGAGTAAGTAGTATGGTGAAGCGCGAATACGAAACGTTTGTTAGATTAGGGCCACAGACTGAAAACTTTACGCATAATCGGAAGAGTTGAGACGATAACACTAACGCTAACGGTAGCCAGTAAATGGCTGTCGTTAAACCAAGTTGAAGACCTTATAGATTGCATAATTTTCAAAAGTAGGCAGTACTAACGCCTGTCCATTTCAACACGGCAATGCGGCGCTCACGTGGGACAAATTAAAAAAAGGTAAACATATAATATGCCTCGATACCCCTTTGGGGATAAAGGCGTGACCGTATGCATGTACTTATTATGTTTATGATGATTTAATTTATGTACCTACCCATGTCACTGTAGCCAAAGCTCATCATTTTTAAGTGAAGTTGTTTTAAGAATGTTCATTATAAACAACGTTTGTGTGGCGTGTTGGCTTAATCATAAAAGAGCTGCTTAATGGTTATGGCTATTGTAAAATAATTCAGTCCGCGCCGAAAGCGTGGACTGAATTGCTTTAGAATAGACTTAATCTTTAAGCTCTTTTTTGATTAAGCAAACAGGGCAGTTTCACATGCTAGATGAGTCTGATGAAGAAATACCTCTCCTTTCATAGATCTTATGTGACGTAAACGAAGTTGCGAGGGTTAGCTAGTCTATACATAAAGTAAAACTGTTGAGGGTCGAGAGTCTACTGAAGCCGAAAATGAAATTACATTTTTCATGTGTGTCTGTCTGTCTGTATTCCGAATAAGTATCACGCCGAAGTTACTGAATGGATTTGAATGAAACTTTACTAAGTTTCGTTCAAATCCATTCAGTAAACCAATCAGAGCTTATAATCCGAGGAAGGTTCTAGGATACTTTTGATCTCGATATTTTGCGCAGTTCCTTTGGGAGAAGGGATGAAAGACAAAACGGTTTTTTAGTTGTTACTTCTCAATGCGTTTTCGGATTCCAAATTTTTTTTTTAGTGTTATAAAGGGAATACTGTAAGGAATGTTTCACACAAGTTTCCATGTTAAAGGTTTTCTAGTTCAGGAATTAGAGACAAGGATCCCTTTGAATGTGAGGGTAAATCTAAACTGGCGTGTTGGCTTAATGATAAAAGAGCTTAATGATTAAGGCTATTGTAAAATAATTCAGTCCGCGCCGAAGGCGTTCACTCACGCCCCCCCCTTAAAAGCGGGATCGCACCCGAAACCCCCAAAGACACGGCATAGCACCCGAACCACCTCCTAGGCGAGGACGCAGTGGCGGCCGTGGGTCTGCTGGGAGTCCTGGGACATCCTTCCGAGGGCTTACCCGGGGCTCCCAAACATAGGCTGTTAGGCTTTACGTGATGTTTTTTAATTGGTAGGAGTCCGGCATAGCATCCACGATGGATTTTCCTTCACGTTATCAAAAAATATACAACATATAAATGGCTTGTACAATACCTAGTATAGCGTAGCCTGAAATTTGATTTATATTAGTGTGAGCTATGAGATCTAGAAAACTGATAAACTTACTTATTATCTTATATACTAAATGCATATTTAAAAACAAACACGTACTCTAATGAATTTGATTATTGTTCTTTATCAAGCCTATAAATTACTACTACTAATCTTTACAGTTAGGTACTTTTGATTGTTGCCCGTAAAAACATAAACAAATATATTTTGTGTCTGTCAAGCCGTTAGAATAATTATATGAAAGAATATGAAATATAATTTCATTGACTGCCTCTGTGGCGTAGTCGGTGTAGTGATACCGTCTGTCGCGCCGGAGGTCTTGGTTCGATTTCTGGGTTGTTCCAATTAGTTGTGTGATCCACAAATATTTGTTTCGGAGTTTGGGTGTTTTCTATGTATAATATGTATGTATTTAGAAATATATAAGTATGTATATCAGTCGTCTGGATATCGTAGCAAACACAGAATTTATTTTTTTTCTATCGGGCCTCCAAGATACTTAGCGTGATAATATGTAACCGGTGTGTAAAACCGATCTCTTACTAATATTCCTGCAACGTTTTAGTTTCATCAATCCACATACTTACATATTTCATTACCCTCTGCCTAGTCCCTAGGATATGTAGCGTGATAATATATAGCCTATTTAAAGATCCTACCTCTACATTGCTATTCAAATAAAAGATTAATTAAAATTATTCAGTCGTTTCTCTATTTTGCAAAAATATACAAAAAGATTTTCATTGTTCTCTGCCGAGCTCCTAAAATATTTAGCATAATAATATGTTGTCTGAGTGTGAAACCTAACTCTTACTAATATTCCTGCTACGTTTTAGTTAAATCAATCCACCGGTTAACACATTTCATTGCTCTCTGCTTAGCCCCTAGGATATGTAGCGTGATAATATATAGCCTATTTTAAGACCCCACCCCTAAGTGATATTTGTGCAAAATTTGAACCAAATCTGTTCAGTACTTTTCGAGATCCTTCCGGACAAAGCAAAGCAAACAGACAAACAGACAAACAGACAAAAAATTTTCTGACTATATTTTTGGGTTCGGTATCTTGCGTAGAACACCTAGCGAGTATTTTTTTCTTAATATTTCCAATGTACAGTTTTGGCTTTTCTATCATTTTATTATATGTATAGATAAAGGCAAAAAACAAGGGTATAACTTTTCTTGTATCAACATTGTAACCATGAATAATGTATATCTGCTTGAATGGTGGTGGGCAGCCCTATACTGGGCGCCTATATGGGCGGAGACCCTGACGGCCCGCAATGTGGCCAGACTACATAAATTGCTGAAGGCCATGGCCGTCATAGGTGATTAGAAGGTACCGCACGATCTCTGTCGAGGCGGCATGTCTCCTAGCCACGTCCCCTCCAAGGGACCTGGAAGCGAGAGCCCTTGCGTTACTTTATCAGCGGCGCAAGGATGCGCTCGAGCGGGACCGCAGGCCTGAGTCTCGAGAAATCGAGGCCCAGCGATCACTGTTCCGCCAGGAGCTCATGGAAACGGAAGGTGTCGTACCTTGAGCAACCAAAATGGGGGCACAGCACTATTGAGGTGGTCATGGAGGAGTGGCTGGAGAGACGCCATAGTAGGCACACCTATCGAGTGTCACAGATACGGTGCATAGAATCCATGTAGGATTTCCACACGTAAAAAAAATGGTGATGGACAAGCTTTAAAAGTTCCATCCAGCATATCAGCCGCGAAGGCTGAATTTTTTCAAAAGGAAAGCCGGTGAAAAAAATAATATCCAGTTGGTCACACCTGTAGTGTAGGTATTTTGCGTATTTATTAAATGGTGGCGCGCGGCGGTGTAATGCCTTTTGTGTTTTGTTTGCCACCTGTACTATACTCATAAGATCCATGTATTTAATTCAAAACAATGTCTTACGTGCATGATAAATTGGCTTATAAAAAAGTATCATAAATTATCTACTGATGACTAAAAAGATATTCATATTTACACTAACTGAAAAGGTCTTAACCGACCTTAGGTGTAAATATTAGACTGTATATCCTTGTACTAAATTTTTTTTTATTAAAACAATATTCACAGCTATATTATTATGTCTGCTCAGGTAACGAAACCATACCGCGATCTAGATACTATATACAAAAAGTGATGCCATCTAGTTACATATTTTGAACTAAAACCTGACTTGAACACTAACCATGTTTTGAAATTATTCTACTACTCTCTGCAAGCTCATACCTACCTATTTCAAATTGTCTCGATTGAAGTTAATTGAAAATAATTCATAAATTTGGGACTTAGACGCGAAATAGGTATAGGTACTTCTAATGTTTTTAATAATATGCATGTACTAGCTAATGCCCGCAGTTTCACCCGCGTAAAATTAGTTCCCGTGGGAAGTTACTCCCGGGATAAACAGTAGCCTATGTGTTATTCCAGACTATAATGGATATCTGTATCAAATTTCAGCCCGATCCGTTCAGCCGTTCGAGCCTGAAAGAGTAACAAACATCCACATTCACACTCACAAACTTTCACATTTATAATATTAGTAAGATTTCAAGTACCTATAGAGTATTAAAAACCGCGATATTTTACAATACAAAATTGAAATAAAAACATACTTCTTATCTATTTTTTCAAAAATATCTGACAAAGTGATTCTATGGAACAAAACTGCTTTATTATGTTATAAACTATTAATGAAACATTCAGCCAAAATAAAGATTATTAGGTATCCCAAGCCATTGAACTAATATCACTAGCGTATTCTGAGATACCTACTTGATAAATATAAAAAAACACTGACCTTTATTTTTTATCGAACCCGTAATACCGAAGGCCTACGTCCATCAGTGAGCATTATATGTGACTCCAAAACAATAATCATGTGTACAGAAATCACAACAAAATACAGAACACAAAACACAATTTTACACACTTTCACGATGTATTTAGTACTTGAAGTAGATAATTATTTATAATTAACTAATAAACAGCACAATACTTTATAAAGTCAATTGAAACTATGTTATGTTTTATTATTATTCACGGGAAACGCATGTGAAATGAAGTAATAACAACACATCAAATTAAAAACACACTTCGATGCAAAACGTTTCGACGTGCGTTAGGTGCATTTAAATTGGTCGAGTTTTTAAGTCAAATACGTTGTCCTTTTCTATTAATATGACTGTCTCAGGTGTAAGCCACGAACTCATGGCTTACTTTAGGCGAAAATCCACGAATCAAATCTTGAAAAAATGTGAGAGAATAGGACGCATATATACATTTGCGTAGTACTAACGAAGCAGACGCAAAATGATCAGGAAGCCGGGCTTACCGCGTGATGTCAGAGATAGGGTCTTTGAACTTTGACTCGAAAATTTATTGCTATGACTTTTGTAGCAGGGGTTGAGACGAAAATGCCGACTTACCATGTAAATTTGCAAATATTTTTATATTTGAATGAGTGTTCGAGAATATATAATTGTGTTTATTAGTTATGAGTAAATATTACATGTCACTGCCCGATCTGAAAAGGGAAGCCACAAGGAATGGGCTTCTATGGACAATTCGCCACTGCAGCATATATATGTCAGTTTTGTTCATTTTGTACAAACTATCATCAACGTCAGGCGAGCTGAATAAAAGAATTCTAATGTCGTCGTTGTAGTCAGCTAAAATCTTATTAAACCTCTCGGGTACTATGTTTCTTCCTTTTTGTTGTTTAATAAAGCGTAACATAGCGGAACCATATTTACATTAAATTAAGATTCATCCAAATTACCAAATATTGTAAATACACTCATTTGCAAAAAAAAACGGGCACCTATGCAATGAACCATTTCAAATGTTAATATTGCTTTGTTTGATAAATTATAGGTAGTTTTATCCTCACAATTTGGTAAATTAATAAGAAAATAATCATTTTCATCAGTATTTCATAAAATTTTGTTACAATTTATGGGAAATAATTAGTGTCCGACCGAAACTGGTTTTCCAGCCGAAACCGAAACCGAAACCGAACTTTCGGCCCCAGGGTCAGTTTCGGCCGAAACCGAAACCGAAACTCACGTGTTCATATTGAAAAAAAAAAAACAGCCAAGTGCGAGTCGGATCCCCGCACAGAGGGTTTCGTTACAAAAAATTGGCACAAAAATTACGTTTGTTGTGTGGATGCTTTTTTCTGATTTTAGTAGGTATTTTTTTACTAGCGGCAACAGCGCAGGGTGAGGTGGTTGGTGGTGGCAGTGTCTTTTGATATCGCCAACGCTTTCAACACCTTGCCGTGGAGCTGCGTTTGGGAGGCGCTTATTTACCATGGAATGCCCCAATACCTCCGTCGAATTTCCGGGGCCTATCTTTCCGAGAGGGCCATAACTTACCGGAGCTGGCTAGGGCAGGGTCGGCGAGATGTGTCGTTCGGTGTTCCACAGGGATCGGTCTTAGGACCGCTTCTGTAGAACATCGGTTACAATTGGGTGCTTCGTGGTCCATTGCCAGAGGTGTTGGCGTAACGTGTTACGACGACATCCTAATTACAGCCCGAGGAGCAACGCACCGAGACGCAGCCCTCAAGGCCACCTGCGGGATCCAGCTTACATATAGGGGGCGTCAGCATCGGCATCAAGCTCTCGATGACGTATCTGGGGCTCTTACTCGATAGCCGGTGCAACTTCGTATACAAAGTTCCGAAGTTTGGTCCCAAAACTGAGGGAGGGGGCACCAGCCGCACTGTCGCGGTTGTTGCCCAATATCAGGGGCCCCAACGCTCCCCGCATGATCTCAGTTGAGGCGGCATGTCTTCTAGCCGGGACCCCTCTATGGAACCTGGAAGCGAGGGCCGTTGCGTCATTGTTTAAATGGCGCAAGGAGACGCTGGAGCGGGGCCATAGGCCTCTTCCTGTGAGCAGGTCATGCTCGTGAAAGAAACGGCGGGGAGAAATCGGGAGACAACTCTCCCACACGAGTTGCACAGTATGCGGCGGCGCGCCCTATACTATTAGCCTCCATAACCAGGGGCCTGAGGACAGCTGCTCACCGTTCTTACAAAAGCAGGCCCTAGACGCCCCCTCAAGTAGCAGGATAACAACTGAACAACCCCCGAAAGACGTGGCGTGGCGGCAGTATGCATCATTCCGAGGGCATACTCGGGGCTCCCAACGCGTGGTTTTTAGTCGGTAGAACTCCGGCATAGCATCCCTGTAGGATATTCCTTACATTAAAAAAAATAGCAGCAACAGAAATACATTTTCAGTGAAAATTTTAGGCCTCTATCTGGCACGGTTTCAGCGATACAACCTCGTGACTAATAGACAGACGGATGGCTAGGCCTCATGTCTCGTTAATAGGGTCCCGCTTTAACCACTCCGTGCGAGAATCCGACTCGCACTTGGCCGGTTATATTTTCAATAGGTGCAGCAAGTTCCACCAAGTGCCAACAATCAACGGTATAAATCTTCTCAAGTGTTCAATTTAGAAATATCTCCACCTAAAGATGAGTTTCTTTCTTTTACGTGTGGAATTACACATAGATGCTATTGCGAATTCCTACCGACTAAAAGCACACGGTGCCCTGCTACTAGCTCTTAGCCGGTTTTGGTTACATTCTTGAAGTGTATAACTAAAACTGGCCAAGAGTGAGCCGGACTCGTGCACGTAGGTAAAAGCGGCAAAAAAGACACTTATGTTGTATGGTAGGCCCCCTTTAATATTACTATTTTGTCTATTTTACTATTTTTTTGCTATAGCGGCAACAGAAACACATCATCTGTAAAAAATTTAACTGTCTAACTATCACGGTGCACGAGTTACAGCCTGCTGACAGACAGGCAGATGACCAACACAGTCAATGGAACCGACAACAAAGGGGTTGGGTTATGTAATGTCCTAAATGTTTAGGATTCAGTAACCAAAAGTAAAAAAGGGACCCTAAAAGGAGGTCTAAGACATAACAAGAGCTTGACAAGGAAGCCTGGAAATGATCTGCTTGCTCTACTGCATTCTCAAGCAATTATTAGTAAATTTTGTTAATAGAGCACAAAAAAAAAAGCCCGCCGAGTTTCTTGCCAGTTCTTCTCAAGCGGGTCACGTTCCGAACTGGTGGTAGTGACTTTGTTTTGTATTCATTGACGTGTCGCAAGTGCCTATGTATTAGGATTATGCGAAACAGATGTTTCTTTGAGTTTGAGTTTGAACATAGGTGTAACTGTCGAATACTTCTCAATGATTGTGATTGCTTGTGGTTTAAATAAGTTTAAAAACTATTGATTGGAAGTCCTTTGTAAATCTCTAAATCTTCGGTTAGTAACATATTAACTGGTTGGGCTGACCCAAACCACGTCACAAGCAGAGCGAGGCACTCAAAATTCATGAACACGTGAGTTTCGGCCCGGCCGAAAGTTTCGGCCCATTTTGGCCGAAACCGAAACTGCGGCCGAAACTCGATTTTTTGGCCGAAACTGGCCGAAACCGAAACCGAAACTTCGGTCGGTCACTAGAAATAATGCTAGACCTCGCTAGTAGTGTATGTTCGCTAGTAGTGCATTATGCTCACGAAGTAAAAATAAAAGGTTTTTTTGTTTGTTTTTCTTTAATAAAGTAAAAGCAGATAAATGTTTAGTATCGAGTGTGACCCCCTCTAGCTAAAATCACAGCTTGAATTCGTCTGGGCATGCTAGCGAGTATATCCCGGATACTTGCTTGCGGAATACGTTCCCACTCCGCAGTACTCACATTCTTCAGCTCTCTGATGGTCTGCGAAGCCGGGTGTACTAATCTCACACGCCGTTTTAGAACGTCCCAGACATGCTCTATGGGATTGAGGTCGGGACTTCGAGCTGGCCAATCCAAACGACGAATGCCGACCTCTTGCACATACGCATTAACATCGCGGGATCGGTGGGCGCGAGCATTGTCGTCCATAAAAATCGAGTCTTAACCTAGAGCGGCCAATGCGGGTTGTGCATGAGGAATTAGAACTTCCGTTATGTATCGATGCCCAGTCAGTGAGCCGTTTTCAATGAAGACTAACTCTGTACGTTCCATTGAATTTATTTCTGCCCAAAACATAACAGAGCCCCCACCATAAGGTGTGATTTCTTCGAAACATGCCTCTGCAAAGCGTTCTTCTTGTCTTCTTAGCACTCGCCTACGTCGATCTTCACCGAACAGAGATATCCTGGCTTCATCAGAGAACAAAACCCTATTCCAATCTTCTTTAGTCCATGATTCACAATTTCTAGCGAACCTAAGCCTGTGAACTCTGTGCTCACGGAGTAATTTGGGGCCGCGGGCCGTGGGGTGACTGCGTATATTGGCAGCGAGAAGCCTCCTCCTGACCGTCCATAGACTAATATGCACATTTGTTACTTCTTGGAGGTTGTTCTTAAGATCCACATACGAAGATTTGCGATTTCTCAATGCGCGACTCACAAGAAAACGATAATCCCGTGGTTGGGTACATGGTTTTCTTCCAGAACCAGGCCTTCTCTCGACGGAACCAGTCTCCTGATATCGCTGCCAGGTCCTTTGGACCGTCGAGCGATTAAGATTTAGCCTCCTAGCCACGAAACATTGGCTGCAACCCTCTCAAGCAGCGCGATAATTTTGGTAGCTTTTACCACTTTATCTACCATTTTTGATACAGCCAAACAGCTATAAATAAAGCTTTGACAGTCAAGGATATGAAATTAATCGATAAAAATTGAATAAACGTTATGAAAGTCGATGTTAACTCCTGGAACTTCGCGCCAAAAATGTAGGATAAAGGGGGGTTTTCTGTAAAAATGAGCATCAAATGAAAATTTGAATTTAGAACGTACTTTTTTAAATACCACGGCATTTTTAAAACCGGCCAGTAACGTGTACAAACGATTGAAACCTTTTTGGTATTGTATCTTTTTAAATATGAATGAAAATCAAAACCGCCCGTTTTTTTTGCAAATGAGTGTAGTTGTAAGAATGGTGGAGGACAACTTGAAAATGTTCCATCGCCAAATACCTCTTTTTGATGCCATTAATTCTCTTGACTCTTTAGTGGAAAATATAAGAATCCGGTTGTTATTCTAACAGTAGTCAGCTAATAAAAAAGAAGTAAATTTAACAGGAATCTCTACTTCCCTGACATCACTTGCTAACACCCAGTGATGGTTTTCTTGTATTATCCAAAAGCGTTTTTTTGTTTCCAGATAAGGGTATGCTACCTACCAAATGTAAGCCTTTGTCTTTTAGAGGAACTTGTATTTTGTCTTTAAAAATTTTCGGAATGGGACTTGTCGAAACTTTAACATATTCCTTAGCGGCCTCTATTGTTTAATAATATTTATTAGCCACTATATTTTTGCCAAAATCAGGATTGCATGGCTTTTGTGGGTCTGACGTGTTATGCTTATTAGATTTTAGAATACGAAGAGGATGCTGGAAAAGGGCAAAATTAAGACTATAATACTTAAAATATCAACTTCAAAAAAATAAGTGCGATTAGTTTTAAAACAAAATCGTACCTGTATCGTTATTGAGCCGGTACATTTATACTTTTTCCTCATACTACACTGCCATATATTGGATCCATTTTTATAATTTTCTTTTTATGATATTGATATCCTCCATGTAAAAGTACTTTGCCACCCCTTCTGTTCAAAAATTGTATATCCGAATTGAATGACTCTGAAGAGCAGCTCTCAATTACATTGCAACGCAGCATTTTACGTTTATTGAAATACACCACATAAATAGATAATGTTGTATGGATGGATACAACATGACAATGACAATCAGGATTATAATACATATATCATTTTTAATTATTCTCATCCAACCAGTACTAATTTAAGAAGGTTATAAGCTATTTTCTTTAGTGGGTCTTCGAAGATAATAAAATCTCAGTGGATCCACTAGTGGGCCTTTGGAGACATGTCAGTATTCTGAGACCCACCGGTGGGTCTGCTTTAGGAAACTATATAACGAAGGGGTCATTAGTGTGCCTTCGAAGAAAATAAAATCTCAGTGGACCCACTAGTGGGCCTTTGGAGACATATCAGTGTTCTGAGACCCACCGGTGGGTCCGCTTAGTGGGTCCTTGAAGCCGAAGGGATCGTGATCAGGTGCTGGGTGACCTCACACGAGCCCATGCCTCGCCAGCATGGGTAGCCGTAAGCAGAGGTCTCCTTGTAAAAAACAAAAATGGTTTCCATCCTGGTATTTGTGATGTTATAATGTCGAACAGTGCAAAATATGTCGCTTCTTTCTTGTCATTTAGTAATGAATAAACTAAAGAAATTATGTTTGTGGTTGATAATGAACTAGGGTGGGTGCACCAGTGCCACACCAGGAACCAGTGGCACACCATTTCAAACTTTATATAGAAATGTTAAGCTCCTGTTAAATATCCCGCCATTTTTTTTGCGATTGGTAGGCTTGTCTTATTCCTACCAATCATATAATCACCGTTAAAAGCTATACACACGCCACCTACTTCAGTGAAAACAGATAATCTAGAACATCAAACGTTAATTTCGCTGCCGGCGGCCATAATAGTAAGCTACGCGATCTGCGGCAAGTTTTAACATCTTTCTGTGTCTTTGTTTTAATCAATTATTGTAATTTATTTCCAAATTTGCCTTACTGTTTGATACACATGGCAATAATATTACGTTTTATTTTATCAAAAAATGCTAAAATACAGCTGTAATATGCAATGGTTTACTACTGGAACACAAAATGAACAATTTTCCAGTTACATACCAGTTGGTCTGCAACTGGTAATTGAACTTTTTGATACATTTCCAGTTGCAGACCACTGGTTTATACTAATAAAATTTATACAATTAATTAGATTATTAGCCACCGAAAAGAATATATTATCACGCTACATATCCTAGGGGCTAAGCAGAGAGCAATCAAATTGTCATTATAACATAATTTTCACGCGTACGAAGTCGCGGGCAACGGCTAGTAAATAAAATAAAGCTAGTTGTGATAGACCCTAATCTTAATATTTGAAAATTGATTTAGCTGATGCTCGCGACTTCGCCAGTTTGTAATTTAGTTCCCGTTCCCGCTTCCAGGGGAACATGTTCCCGGCATAAAAGGTAGCTTATTTGTTAATCAACACTAATCTATCCCTGTGCCAAATTTCAGGCCGGTCCGTCCAGCCAGAGCGTGATTGAGTAACAAACATTCAAACATCTTCACAGACTTTCACATTTATAATATACTAGCGGACGTCACGCGGTTTAACCCACGCGGCTCCCGTTCCCGTGGGAATATGGGAATGAAATATAGCCGATGTTACTCAGGGTGAATATAGCTTTCTAAAGGTGAAATAATTTTTTAAATCGGTGCAGAACTTTTTGAGTTTATTCATTACGAACATTCACACAAAAATACTAAAATGTAGATGAAGGATTTTAACTGATAGTAGCAGTTACCTACTGGCAGTAACCTACTGGCAGTTGTGTCAGGAACATGTATATTTTAAACCTAATTAAGAATTGATTTAGAACTTTAATATTTTAACTGATGATAATTCATTTTTATTCTATTTTATTCAAAGAAGTTAAAATAAGTATAATAACAGTTGTGTCAGAGATATTAATCTTAATAATAGGCTAGGGAGTAACGAAATGCCTACTTAGTTCCTAAAATTGATAAGTTTAGCCAAAAATTTAACATGCATTGCCTAGTTATTGGTTTAGAACCTTAACATTTTATTTTTTAATTAATTGAAATTTTATTAGTATTTTATTATAACAAACAATAACACCAGTCACATGGATCTCTAACTATTTAATTAGGTAGTGATTAAATTAAGTAAACATTTACATATACCCTATACGTAACTTGTAGACTGATTAAAATGTGTTAATTACTAAGTACGAAAGCTTAATAAACTTTAAAAAGTAATTATGCCTTTAAAACATTTGTTATATTTACTGGTTTGCTATTGGCACAATGCCTGGTTTGTTACTGGTGCCATCTGGTCGAACTTAGGCACATTAGGAGATCCCGCATTATTTTTTTAATAAAAAAAAACTTAATAGCTTCTAAGTAAAATAAAATATGCTACATGATTCTATGGTAAATAAAGAGTATGTTCCTTGCTTTTAGCAATAATTGTCGCAATAACAAAGACACATCATGTAAAAATGTGTCAAATTCTCGCTTAATCGCTTTGCCACTGGTGCACCCACCCGTGGGTGCACCAGTGCCACACCAGGAACCAGTGGCACACCATTTCAAACTTTATATAGAAATGTTAAGCTCCTGTTAAATATCCCGCCATTTTTTTTGCGATTGGTAGGCTTGTCTTATTCCTACCAATCATATAATCACCGTTAAAAGCTATACACACGCCACCTACTTCAGTGAAAACAGATAATCTAGAACATCAAACGTTAATTTCGCTGCCGGCGGCCATAATAGTAAGCTACGCGATCTGCGGCAAGTTTTAACATCTTTCTGTGTCTTTGTTTTAATCAATTATTGTAATTTATTTCCAAATTTGCCTTACTGTTTGATACACATGGCAATAATATTACGTTTTATTTTATCAAAAAATGCTAAAATACAGCTGTAATATGCAATGGTTTACTACTGGAACACAAAATGAACAATTTTCCAGTTACATACCAGTTGGTCTGCAACTGGTAATTGAACTTTTTGATACATTTCCAGTTGCAGACCACTGGTTTATACTAATAAAATTTATACAATTAATTAGATTATTAGCCACCGAAAAGAATATATTATCACGCTACATATCCTAGGGGCTAAGCAGAGAGCAATCAAATTGTCATTATAACATAATTTTCACGCGTACGAAGTCGCGGGCAACGGCTAGTAAATAAAATAAAGCTAGTTGTGATAGACCCTAATCTTAATATTTGAAAATTGATTTAGCTGATGCTCGCGACTTCGCCAGTTTGTAATTTAGTTCCCGTTCCCGCTTCCAGGGGAACATGTTCCCGGCATAAAAGGTAGCTTATTTGTTAATCAACACTAATCTATCCCTGTGCCAAATTTCAGGCCGGTCCGTCCAGCCAGAGCGTGATTGAGTAACAAACATTCAAACATCTTCACAGACTTTCACATTTATAATATACTAGCGGACGTCACGCGGTTTAACCCACGCGGCTCCCGTTCCCGTGGGAATATGGGAATGAAATATAGCCGATGTTACTCAGGGTGAATATAGCTTTCTAAAGGTGAAATAATTTTTTAAATCGGTGCAGAACTTTTTGAGTTTATTCATTACGAACATTCACACAAAAATACTAAAATGTAGATGAAGGATTTTAACTGATAGTAGCAGTTACCTACTGGCAGTAACCTACTGGCAGTTGTGTCAGGAACATGTATATTTTAAACCTAATTAAGAATTGATTTAGAACTTTAATATTTTAACTGATGATAATTCATTTTTATTCTATTTTATTCAAAGAAGTTAAAATAAGTATAATAACAGTTGTGTCAGAGATATTAATCTTAATAATAGGCTAGGGAGTAACGAAATGCCTACTTAGTTCCTAAAATTGATAAGTTTAGCCAAAAATTTGACATGCATTGCCTAGTTATTGGTTTAGAACCTTAACATTTTATTTTTTAATTAATTGAAATTTTATTAGTATTTTATTATAACAAACAATAACACCAGTCACATGGATCTCTAACTATTTAATTAGGTAGTGATTAAATTAAGTAAACATTTACATATACCCTATACGTAACTTGTAGACTGATTAAAATGTGTTAATTACTAAGTACGAAAGCTTAATAAACTTTAAAAAGTAATTATGCCTTTAAAACATTTGTTATATTTACTGGTTTGCTATTGGCACAATGCCTGGTTTGTTACTGGTGCCATCTGGTCGAACTTAGGCACATTAGGAGATCCCGCATTATTTTTTTAATAAAAAAAAAACTTAATAGCTTCTAAGTAAAATAAAATATGCTACATGATTCTATGGTAAATAAAGAGTATGTTCCTTGCTTTTAGCAATAATTGTCGCAATAACAAAGACACATCATGTAAAAATGTGTCAAATTCTCGCTTAATCGCTTTGCCACTGGTGCACCCACCCTACCCATATTTCCATTCACCTTGGTGGTAAAAAAAAATGTGTCCAAATCTATACAAGGAACAGTCATACCTAAGTAACTGCGTCTCGAAGATGATCAAATATCTGCCGTGGTACAGACGTTTTGAGCAGCCTTCAATTTATTTCTTAGATTACCTTTATATTCTGTGTATGCATCAGCAATTTTATTATTGCATGTACGGCGGCACAGCACTTTTGGTGGACGTGATAGTTGTTGAGCTCTAAATGACTTATTTTCTACTATAGACATAGGTGACATTAGCTGACCCGCGCAACTTCGTTTGCGTCACATGGGAGTGAGATAGAGAGAAGTGTGGTATTAATATTTAGTGATATAATGTTTCCCGTCGCATTTACTCCCGTCGCGTCGCTTATATTCATTAGAGCTGACCCCCGCCCAACTTCGTTTGCGTCACATTACAGTGAGAAGGAGAGAGGCGTGGTATTAATATGTGAAGTGATATAATGTTTCCGTCGCATTTACTTCCGCTCGTCATTTTTATCGTTCAGTTGACTGGCTGCCACTGCAGACCACGATTACTGCCGTCGTCGCGTCGCTCATATTTTAAAACTTACTAAGAGAGTTATTGTAAGCGAACCTTGAAAGATAGGCATATGCTCCTAAGGATTTTTTATACCTTTTTATGAGAATCAATTTTGAATCAATTTTAGGTTTGTACGCCCTATGTCAGATACGCAAAATGTCAGATGCGCATATTGTCAGATCGGCAGACTTCGTCGCAGAATGTCAAATTCGCAAATTGTCAGAATCTCTTAATGACAAATACGCAAAATGCCTTGAACGCTGAATGTCAGATACTCAATATGTCAAAAACGCATAATGCCATGATTGCATGACAACATGAACGACATGAACGACATGTTAACAGGTTGTCAATAAAACACCATCTGTTATTTCCGTGAGTTTAATCATCATACTCGTATATATAAAAAATAGAAAGCATAATTTTATTGTAAATTTAACAATTTTTTTAAAAATTAGCTAAACCTATAATTATCTTAGGTTTTACCTGTCATAATGTCAGGTATTTAGTAAATCATTTTTAGAAAAGTAATAATTATTGATCATAACAAAAATCAGTATCAAAAATTTGCTGTTAATATTAATAGAGTGAATGGCGATATATCATTTTATCTACAAATGCTACGGGTCAAATTTCTTCAATTTCAAGTTTTCTAAGATATTTTTATACATTCGATCATATCCAATATTGGAATTTCGGCGGGATCTGACTCGCACTTGGCCGGTTTTTATCGTTCAGTTGACTGGCTGCCACTGCAGACCACGATTACTGCCGTCGTCGCGTCGCTCATATTTTAAAACTTACTAAGAGAGTTATTGTAAGAAGTAAGTAGGAAGCGCTCGTGGCCCCGCGGACTCAGTGTTCTGTAAACGATCACTGCAGTAAGCTACTTTCACTGTGGCCGGTCCTTGGATGGGTCACCATCCATGTGATCACTTTGTGACATTTATTTGAGCGTTTCCGTGCTTCGGAAGGCACGTTAAGCCGTTGGTCCCGGTTGCCAGTAAAATGGCAGTCGTTAAGTCAAGTTGAAGACTTTATTTCAACAGCAGGCAGTCACAACCTGCGCCTGTTCATTTAAAACACGGCAATACGGCTCACCACCTATTACGTGGGACAAACTATAAAAAAAAGGTGAAATGTGGGCATATAGTATGCCTCTGCCTACCCCTTCGGGGATAAAGGCGTGACCATATGTATGTATGTATGTAAGAGAGTTATTGTAAGCGAACCTTGAAAGATAGGCATATGCTCTTAAGGATTTTTTTATACCTTTATATGAGGATCAATTTTGAACCAATTTTGGGTTTGTACGCCCTATGTCAGATACGCAAAATGTCAAATGCGCATATTGTCAGATCGGCAGACTTCGTCGCAGAATGTCAAATTCGCAAATTGTCAGAATCTCTTAATGACAAATACGCAAAATGCCTTGAACGCTGAATGTCAGATACTCAATATGTGAAAAACGCATAATGCCATGATTGCATGACAACATGAACGACATGAACGACATGTTAACAGGTTGTCAATAAAACACCATCTGTTATTTCCGTGAGTTTAATCATCATACTCGTATATATAAAAAATAGAAAGCACAATTTTATTGTAAATTTAACAATTTTTTTTAAAATTTGCTAAGCCTATAATTATCTTAGGTTTAACCTGTCATAATACCAGGTATTTAGTAAATCATTTTTAGAAAAAGTAATAATAAATGAAGTAGTAATTATTGATCACAACAAAAATCAATATCAAAAATTTGCTGTTAATATTAATAGAGTAAATGGCGATATATCATTTTTTGTACAAATGCTACGGGTCAAATTTCTTCAATTTCAAGTTTTCTGAGATATTTTTATACATTCGATTATATCCAATATCGGAATTTCGGCGGTTCTTTCGTCTAGAAAAAAAAACAACGATTTTTTATCTTAAAATCAACACGTTTACCTTAGATCAAGTAAAACTAGATGTAATATCGACGCGAGAAATTCGGCATTATAAATAGAATATAAGTTTAACTACGTATCGACTTGGGACACTTTTTAACTTTCATTTTGTTCGTGACCTATCTACGTTATACTTGATCTAAGACGTTTAGCCTCTTTCAAAATTGCATGTACAAAAAGACAAAAATTTGGGCGTTTAGGTATTTTAACGTTGAGCCGATGGTGCCAACCCTCAATAACATTGGTGGTCCGGTGTCTTGTTTTCGAACAACTTAATATTGTTATAGGAAACTTTAAAAGCCATTGAATTTTTTGACCGCCTCTGTGGCGCAGTCGGTAGTGATACCGCCTGCGGCGCTGGAGGTCGTGGGTTCGATTCCCACCGGAGACAAATATTTGTGTGACCCATAAATGTTTGTCTCAAGAGTCTGGATGTTTCTATGTATAATATGTATGTATTTAAAAGTATATAAGTATTAATATCCGTGGTCTGATACCCATAACACAAGCATGTTATTCCTAGCTTACTTTGGGATCAGATAGCGTTGTGTGAGATGTCCGTGAATATTTATTTATTATTTTGAAAATATGATTTCAATTTAGTCAGTTCTTCGCTTTGAGGGCATTTATCTTAAATAGAAGTCCAGCAGTCTGTTATTAGACCTCGGGCAACAGAGATAGGTGAGCAACCATTCCTGCAAATTTCCTACCTGCTCGTGTTTCGTACAATTTCATTTCTTTTGATTTTTTCTTTACGGCTTTCTGATAATGGAAGTAACATCCTGATATACTCGTATCTGCAGTAGAAAATACTTTCTTGACAGCGTTAATAACTGCGATTTCATTTCAAAAAATCTAATATAGGTTTTCAGCCTTGTTAGGAAGTAAGCCGTAAATTACAGGCACAACGTTAAGTGACTTATCTGTCGACCCCAAGTCCAGGTGAACAGTGTATGATTGTAAAAACGGCTTCGGAACCACTTTGAAACTTCCATCTCCCAAATTTGCTCCTGGAGGGGATTGATTGCTTTCAATTACTTTTCTTGCGGTACGCAAAGAAAATTCCAAAATCTTTTCGTCACTCCCATCATCGCAGATGAGAATTTTTTTTCCTAAAATATTCGGAACTTGCACGTCAGCCAAATTATCAAAGTGCAATTTATTGGTACCGAGGAACCTTTTTCTAGCCCTATATCTTGAGTCTTATGTTTGTTTTAGGGTAGGTATGTGACCCACATAGTCACTTTCTTTATTTTTTAGTTGGTCAAAGTTTTTTTCATAAATATGCTGCACGGGTCCCATATCTTCACAAACCTCCTTTTAACACTTCTTCAAAGCTATGAAAACTTCATTCTATTTTGAATCGGCAAAACATGTATAGCTTTTCCGAATTATTTGATCTTTTGCAATATTTAACGTAATTGATGCATTGCAGGCCGACCTATTAATGCAGCGCCAGCTTGTGGTTCCACTTTTGTTTTTGTTGTTTAAGTTTTAACGGTAACCACTATGTAACAGAGTTTCTTTTCTTTTTTGATTCAGTGATAATTGTAAATCTTCCTGAACATTCATTTTATGACAATTATATACGAACAATAATAAATATCTACACAACCGATTAGTACGAAGCAATAAATTAGCATTTTTTCAAAAAACCCACATTAAGCAATATATTGAATTTTTTTTTCAAAATACCCACATTAATACGTTAAGAAAATTAAAGAGCGTTTATGAAGACAGATTGGATTGCTCATATGCATCATTATAATTATTATTATTAGTAAATTGAACAAAAATAAACTTACTGTTATACAACCTGAAATTTTGTATAGCGCAAAGCTCAGACACCCCAACTAGAGTTTTGCTTCAAAATACAGTATAAAAAAAAAGAAATAAAACTAACAAAAACTGACAAAGTTATGAGCCTTTACAGTTGTACTATTTTCTCCGAGAAAATACGGTCACTTCACGTGTAGGTGTCGGTATTATACACAAGGCGCTTAGTCACTATTCGTTTGGTATTGATAATAATATTAACAAAATCATGTTCATAAGTGGTGATTACATTTTCCATCACACTATTAACAGGCTTTGAACTGTCAGAATGATAAAAAACCGACAGAGAGCAAGTTGGACTCGCGCACAGAGGGTTCCGTACTTAAAAATCACGTAAAGCGAATGGGAGCTCCCCTTTTTTTTTTTTGATTTTAGTATTAGTTGTCATAGCGACAACAGAAATCACATGATAAATAAAACTACATCGTGTGTAAAATTTCAGCTCTCTGGCTATCACGGTTCCTGAGATACAGCCTTATGACGGACAGACAGATAGACAGCGAAGTCTCATGAATAGAATATCGTTTTCACCCTTTGAGTACGGAACCCTAATTAATTTGCACGGGCACACCGCGTCGTAAAGTTATTTAAGAAAATTAAGGACGATGTTCAAAGATAACTAAGCATTCTGGCGTGTTTAAAAATGTTAATCACCTCTATGTACAATGATTAATAGTATTTTACATGATCGTCTCTTGTACAACGATAAGTAGGTATTACTTACAATAGTCGTTCTGTCGATTTTTGATAGATCTCACTGATAGCAATCACTTCACTATTTACAATAATTGGTTCACTTAAATATGTACTTACACTAAACGTAATTTAATAATTGTTCAAAGTGTCCACCTCTTTCTCTAATGCACAAACGAGCGCGCTTACGCATGTTGCGTTTTAAACGTTCTAGTAGGTACGTATGTATTAGTTTTCACACACAGGAAAGCACTTTCAATTTTGTTTTTCAGATCTTCTACACTTTGTGTTTCCGTTTGATAAACTAAGTCTTTTACGTGACCCCATAAGTAAAAGTCAAGGGGTGTCAAATCTGGAGACCGCGCTGGCCATGGAATCGGCCCACCTCGACCTATCCAATGATCACCATACTCCCTGTTCAAGTGTTCTCGTACCGCGTGTGAGTAGTGTGCTGGTGCTTCGTCGTGCTGATAATAAAAACCGCCACGGTAAATATTTATCGGTAGGTCATCGAGCAGATCGGGCAATGTGTTAGCCAAAAATTGCAAGTACGTAGAAGAATTTAGGCGTGGTAAATAAATAGGGCCGATTACGTGATTATTTACAATGCCCGCCCACACATTAACGGAGAAACGGTGTTGGAAAGAGTCTTGACGGGGTAAATGAGGATTTGTATGACTCCAATAGTAGGCGTTATGAATATTGTACAATCCTCTACGAGTAAATGTACTCTCGTCAGTCCACAAAATATTGACACTACTATTGTGTAGCCACCAGTCACTAAAGTTCACCCGTTGCACTTTGTCACCGTCGGTAAGCTCTGAAATGTTGGGGTCCCCAGGGTGAATTTAGGTTACGGCCTGCTACAATTAAGTCGTCCTGATATACCAGACACTTGTCGTATGTCAACCCAGACAATGCTACTGACATCATCCGGCTAAAAGCACTTGCACTTGTCTTTAGGCCTACGGCTAAGCGTTTCATTTGGTACTGGCCTGAATTGGTTGTAAAAGCAGTTAATTTACGACTACTAGGCTCCAAAGGTACCTGATAGTAACCTTGGTGAAGGTCGAGATGGGTAAAGTAAACAGAACCGGTCAAAGAGTCCAAAATTTCATTAATATTTGGTAGGGGAAACTTATCGTCACAAATAGATTCATTTAATTCTCTATAATCTACAACTAGTCGCCATTTTTTGTCTCCATTTTTATTTTTCTTTGGCACTAGCAAAATAGGACTAGACCATTCGCTATTAGACTCCTCGATGATATCATTTTCTAACATTTTATTTACCTGTTTATTAATTTCCGATTTTAACGCTTGAGGTAGTCTATATGGCTTCACATAAACAGCACTAGTATTTGGTTTTACTGTTATAGATGTTTCATAAATATTAGTCGTACCTAATTTATCGCCATCAATATAAAAAATATCCGAGTACTTGGCGCAAATAGCCTCTATTGACTGTCTTTCTTCAGTATTTAAATAATCTAACTGTAACTCATTTAATAACTTTTGAACTCGGTCAACGTTATGGTTAGGATCATTAAATTCACAAAAACTGTAATCACTTAAAGGCAATAAATCAGGGGTAAATGAGGGTAAAATTACCTCCTTCTCACTAACATTTAGTATTTTCACTGGTATTCGATTGTTACGTACATTTTCTATACTATTTGCTAAAAACACATCATTCCCTAACTGTTTACCACATATAATGACGTCAGAGTTAATATTTCCATTTATTAAAATATATAATGTATAGATTCTGATCGTGCTGGAATTGTAAACTCATTCTTAACCCTCACGAAACGAACATCAACGAAATTTAAATAAAATTGTTCTCCCTTAATATTTAACGTTAAAATATTTGTATTTAGATCTATATTGGCACAGTATGTGTTTAAAAAATCTAATCCTAAAATTCCATCTGCTTTCAATGGTAGTGAGTCAAAAATAATAAAATTATGCAAAAAAATCTCTTTGTTATGCCTTAAAGGTAAACTAACAGAACCTTGGGAAAGGCGCTGACCACCTATTCCATTTATTAAAGTATCGTCATTACGAATATCAACATTCAAAGGTAATGCTTCCTTTTTAATAACTGATAGTGATGCACCCGTATTTAATATT
The DNA here is from genome assembly GCA_933228765.1 of Miltochrista miniata. Lineage (NCBI taxonomy): Eukaryota > Metazoa > Arthropoda > Insecta > Lepidoptera > Erebidae > Miltochrista > Miltochrista miniata. The sequence goes on from OW121769.1 coordinate 16,380,360, forward strand.
ATTAACTAAAAAAATATCATACTTTGCACCACCTTGAAATGAAAAAATATAATTGTTAAGAACGAAAAAACTGGTTAGCGCGTGGATCTTTGTCATTACTTTCAGTAGTAGAAGATTCCGTGTTATTTGATTGTTCCACAGAGTAAATACCTCTACCACGGTTCCTAAAATTCCTATGACCTTGTCCGCGATCTCTAAAATTTGGAGGTACGTAATTAGGGGACGTATATTTCGTATTTCGCATCGGTTCCCGAGTATTTCGATAGATAGACTGCTTACCACGATTGTAATTGTTATAACATCGCCCACGAGAATTAAAATTATAACGTTGCTGATAAAAATGACCTTGGGATGGTCTCCCGAAACCTGAACCTCGACCCTTTTTAGTAAATTGCAAGACGTTACCTGATGGTAAAGGATACAATGCTATCTCCTCGTCCTTGGCTGCTTGGATGGCATCCGGTAAGCTGCTGTAATTTCGAGCCGCGATGATAGTGCCCAATTTTGAGCTGCGGAGACCATCTGAAAACCGTTTTATGGCATACTTTTCATTGAGCTGTTTTAAACCTTCGAACATGGTAGGATTACTTGATTGTGTGATAGTCAGTTCAGTGAACATTTTCACTAGTTCGTTGCCAAAACTATCGATGGACATGGAACCTTGTTGAAGATGTTGTAATTTTGTCTGAATGGCAATAAACGATCCTTTCGGTATGAGATATTGTTTTAAATTAGTAATGAGATGTTCGACTGTTGTATATGTGCCAGACATTCGTAATTTGGCACTCTCGGATAGCCGGCTTTTTAAAATAAAAGTAATTAGCAATGCCTTATCTTTGTCGTCTAACATGGCTGCATACATCTCGGTAGAGTCTATAAGCCGCTTGGTGGTCTCCTGCTTGCCGTCCATAACTGGAATCAGACTTCACGCCACCTTAAGATCAAAGTCCATTTTGGTAGACTGTTGTTGGTAAAATACACAACTTGTTAATCTCTGCGTATACCCTTTTAACGTCTTTTACAATCTCTAACGCCGATGGCAAAGAAGGTCCTTGACTTTTTTCTAACAATAAAAATATTTCACAACATTTATCAAAAATAAGTTTTGATTCGGCTAACTTATTGTCGATTATTGTGCCTTTATATCTAGCTTTGCCCTTTTTTATCAAATATTTGCGTATTTCTGTTAAGTTATTTAGACACTCTGTGATACTTGTATTCATATTTTAAAGTTAACATCTTGTAAAATATTCCAATAGGTCACTTATTCTAAGTAAAACAATGATAGATAACAAGGTATTAAATAAAATTATAGCGAAACATCGCAGCTGGGTTTGAGCAGCGTTGCACTTTGCGCGTGCGGTATCATATTCGATGAGTCTTTATGCACGATTCTTGGCACCTTAAGTAATTAGCGTAATGTAATTTTACACTTTCACACTACTGCGGTAGCAAACTATTGGCGCGGAAACTTGGTGAGAAAACGTTGTTGGTCACGAAACACTTACGATTCGTTGTTGGAACTGTTTCCTAATCGTCCTCTCAAAGATGCCCGAATACGCTGGACGGTGCTGAGGCCAATCTCCTCCTGCATCCACTGGCGATGGCAGTTCCGGTACAGCTTGATGATGAAATACATGCCGAGAACTGCTATAATGGCTAGTATGATGATGGTCACAGTACTCAGCCGCTCCACATAGCCACCAATGTCCTTCAGGGTAGCGTTGTTCTGGCCACCTGCTGCATTTTGGCTCAAGATCACCTCTTCTTTCCCCACTGACGAGCGACACATCGTTTACACATATATTTCTTATCCAAGAGCCCCTTGGCAGACCAAGTTTTCGGCAGGGTCGCCATGAAATGTTGGGGTCCCGATGTGGGATAATAGGAAACAACCTTTACGTACGAGCGTGATTTATTCACTGTTCTAATTTTATATAAAGTACAAACGAGGTAAAAACATACAGCCAGCAGTTTGAGAGTCAACGCTTAGTATTACGAGTATAAAGAACCGTACCTAATATGTCGGTGGTTGTTAAGGAGTTTACTCACACACTTCAGCTCTTGTGCCCTTCGGTAATGGTACGGATGATGGTTATCATCCCTCAGGGAACGCCAAGCAAAGTTTTGGCTAACATCAAATATCCTCGAAAGCTGTCGGGTACTGCATTCGGGATTCGTCGCCACGTAATCTAAAATTCTGTCTTGAACCGTAGTCGGGATGCGGGGTACACCTCTATCTACAGCGGTTGGAGGTCGGAATTGTCCATAATCCCTCAGACGCTGAGTGGCCGCAAGCATTGTGTGCCACGAAACTCTATTATTAAATTGCTCTTCGTAACTTCTTACTGCAGCAGATACGTTGTCATTGCACAATATCTTCCTGCCTCGGTTTTCCCAAACGCCTACAGTATGGGGTTCTTCAAAAGGGGTCTAAGAAGGTTTTTACAGGGTCGGCAGCGCGAGTGTGGCGCCTCTGGTGTTGCAAACGTTCATAGGCTGCGGTGACCACCAGTCCTCCTGGTAGGCCGTATGCTTGTCTGCCACCTTGATGGTATAAAAAAAAAAAAAAAAAAAAAAAAACAATGCCAAAACCCGCACCATTTCGGTGTATTGTGCATTCGTATACTGATTACTGATACGACATGACTGTTTTGTTTACAAACGATCGCGAAACACACGTGGCGCCGGGATCCGCGCGAATTGTGACACATGTGACGTCACGCTCGTGTTTTCGGTCACTGAGGTGAGGTGACAGCGGCGCACCCGCAGGAGCGCTGGGCTGGGGTTGGCGGTGCGGGGGTTGCGGTGCTGGGGCATGGAATGGGGTGGCGGGCGCCGGCACCACCGGCCGCCGTGTCGCGCGAGAGTGTCGATGAATAGTTCGTTCACGCGCAATGCATGTGATAATAATATTCTCTTGCTTCAAACTTTACGAAGTTAGAGTGTCCAAATCGTTTAATTTTTGAGTGAATATTTGGATGAAATTTAACGTAGTTTGAAATCGAGTCCATTGGGTAATGTTGCTGATTCTGAACAAAGTACTTTCAGGTTTGCACTATACAAAAGTTCACGTTGTATAAAACCAAGATTGACTGAGCTTAGTCATGGTAAATGTTCTAATAATAATAATTAGTACAACAACAATTAACAACTGATAGATGACTGCTAGATGTTGCATATTGAAACTAAAGTGACATCTAGCGGTCGCGATGTAAAACTACATGTGACGTACGTAACCACCATGTAGCGCAGTATACACCTCGCGCAATCCGACTTGGATAGGTTAGGTTAGAAGGCTAAGGTGGGAGCGGATCGGAGAGAAGCTCCCGCATTAGCATTCGTGGTTATTTTTTTTGTAACCACCACATTTGTGACAGTGTGAGGTTCTGACGTTTGCGTTTCTGACATTCTGCGAATCTGGCATTCTGCGTTTCTGACTTTTTGCGTATCTGGCATTCTGCGTTTCTGACTTTTTGGGTATCTGGCATTTTGCGTTTCGGACTTTTTGCGTATCTGGCATTTACGTTTTCTGACAATATGCGCATCTGACAGTTTGCGTATCTGACATAGGGCGTACAAACCGTCTGTTTGATAGTACAATATCGGGTTAACTGTGAATCTGGTGAGTTGAGAATCTGGTAAGTTGCGAATCTGGTGAATAGAGAATCTGGTGAACCGCTCCTGAGGGATAGGTAGTTACACTGATGTAACAACGGAGCCCCTTAGTCCATATTCTTAACTATGTTTCTTAACTATCTATGAAACAAGAATTTTTATTCGCTTTTTCTTAACTGGTTAAGGAATAAGAATATTTTATCCATTTTCCTAACTGGTTAAGAAAACCAGTTAGGAAAATGGATAAAATATTCTTATTCCTTAACCAGTTAGGAAAGTAGACCAAAAAATCTTATTTCCTAACCAATTATGATAGCGTAAATAAAAAGTCCATATTCATAGATATTAAATTGTAAATTATTTTTTCATGTAAACAACAACATTTTCAGTGAAAAGAACAAAAAATTTAAGAAAAAAAAAAGAATTTCCTAAAAACTATAAGGAGCAATAATCTCTAGACAATGCCCAACAGTTATAATATTCGCATTCATGTCCTCAATTGCAGAGTTATTTTCCAAGTCAATTGTCTCATAGTTTTTAGATTTAATCTTATTTCTATAGAAATGAACCTTTGTTTCTTTAACGAAAAGTTCTAACACTTGTGCCAGAGACGGATTTTTACGTCCTAAATATTTATTTATTCTAGCATGCCACCCTTCAAGATCATTGGTGGTTCTTATCACTTCTTGATAGCAACACCACTTTTTAATAAATGTAATATCACTTAACCAGTAAGAATTAAAGTACGAGTTAAATTTACGTACTTGTTCGCAGTTAGGTGATCGTCTCATTATATATTTATAACCTGACATTATGAATTTCAAGGGTAAACGCGCCAAGCCAGCACATTTAGCAACATGTCGTCTTTGGACTTTGGATTTCATTCCTAATGCCCTTGCCTTTTTAAATAAACTATTACAAAAGTGATAATAACATCCTTTGATCACGGTCTTCGGAAAAAAATTATGAATTGCATTCATAGCAGACTTCTCATAGTCCATGGTAATTTTTTTCGGATACCAGGTAGGTAATCGACTTTTAATTAATTGCATTAATATCGCATACGTCTTCTCGTTTTTATTATGCAGAAATGCAAAAAAAAGTGGGACCACTGTATCCATGGATGGTATAAATTTGCGAAAATGGTGGTGGGCAGGACTTGAAAGTTCCATCACATAAAAAGTGTTCAAAGTCATCAGATATATTTTTTATGTCAGCGTTGCAAAACACGAGAATTCTCGTCCCCTCATCCATATCATTATAGTCTGCTAACAGAAATGATTCGATTTTTTGTGGTATTATTACTTCAGTAGGCAATTTAAAATTCAGCTTCGTTACACCTAAGCTAGTGTTCCTCGCGTTGTACAGCCCACTTTTCATGTTATTAAATTTCGGTAGGTCAGTAACTAAATGCACACCATCATCCTGAAGCTGACAAATCATATCTTCAAACTGTTTTTGTATGGGATTTGTGTTAGTACAGACTTTTGTTTTTTGTTCATTATATTTTATCATGATATTATTTATTGACGAATTTGGTACACAGCTGGCATTATGCGAATTTTCCTTAATAAAAATATTTTCACTGTTAGTTGTGATATTGCCTTTACATCCCTTAAAATTATAACACTGCCAATAGTAGGGGAGCCCTAGAAGGGATTTCGGGATTTACTAAAGCGCGACAGATTAATATACACGGGGATACCTTGTACCCGGTTAAGTACCTCCACAAAACATGAGGCCCATATATAAGGCCGCCCGTGAAGGATACAGGATCAGATTAGTAAAAAAAATTGACCATTAGAAATTCTCGAGCGCGTCAGATTAAGGTAGGGTGAGTTAATTACATCCTAAAAAGTGTATATTCCACTAATCTGACAATTTGAGAGTGACGTAAAAATAGGGGAGGGCAACAAAGTTGTAAAAAAAAAACGTCATCTCGACATTCTCGAGCGTAGCTGAATTTTTTTTTATTTTGAAGGAAATAATTCAAGAATAATGAAAAATATATAATCTGACGATTTCCGCAAGCCGAAATAACAAAAAATCGTCGATAAAGTTACACTATGCGCCAAATATCATTGCGTCTACGAACTTCGTTCGTACTACTACTACTACTACTACTTACTTTTAATAATATTATAGAATTAATATTGACCTATTCAAAACATCTATGTCCTGGAAATTACGCAACTGCATCGATAAAATGAATTGTTAGACTTAGTACTTTTGTTTGCGATTGTACCTGCGCAACCTTGATTTTTTAACCAACTTCATAGGCGCAAAGATATTTGGCGCGTAGTGTAAATGCGTGCAGTTGCGTGATGCCTACATTGCCTTCTCCGCGTTTCTATTCCTCTCTCACTCTTTCTCTATCTATTACTCTCTCACTCCGTCCCTACTCTGGTTTCTGCTGCCATGACGCCATAACAGCTGATCATAAAGACTCGTGGCATACTGTTTGCAACGTTTTGCTATTTTGATATTATTTGTATGAAGTAAAGTTTATAAATATTTAATATGAGTGATATTAATTTGAAATGTGTATTTTGTGGTGAAAGTACCTTACAAAAAACATTTAAATTTTCGGTAGAAACATTTAAAAAATGTGTAAGTGTGTGTTTTTTGAAAGTGGTTTTTTTGGAATAACTTTTAACCGGCTTTATCGATCAACTTCAAAAACTAATCCGCCTTTGAGCTTGAAAAACCACGTCGATCGCCACCAAGCTGGTCAAAAGCGGTTGATTCGTTCGAGAGATATCGTGAACGAAAGAAACCCGAAAAAGTGTTTTTTCGGGATTACTCCGAAATTTGTGGTTCGATCAATGAAAATTGCAAAATTACTTATGAGGATGATAAAACTGCGTCGAATGCCACGAACCGCGTGAAAATCGGTTGATCCATTCAAAAGTTATTGCCGTTTGAAAATTCCAAAAATAGTGTTCTATGAAACTTCTATCAGACTTTCGAGCTGAGAGAGCTCAAATGCATAGAAATATTATTTCTTTGAACTCAGCGAGCTCAAAATATCACATAAATTCTATTTTGAGCTCAAAAATGTCAATTTCAAGAGCCCAGGAATGGAATTAGCGGGAAGTTGCAGGGATGGCCTATATGGTGAACCGTTTTTCTAATTTTTTTTTGTCAGATCAGGCCAATCCCTCTAGATAATCGTCAGATTATGAGACAGTACGTTTAGAACATAAAGATGAACCATATATATCTTAATCTGACGCGCTTGAGTATTTCAAAATGGCGATTTTTTTTTGCACATTATGAAAATGGCCGCGAGTTTGCGTCCCATCGAAATCGTCAGATTAGTGAATGAGAGCTTTTTTTTGGTGCACTTAACACTCCCTTAGAAAATCTGACGCGCTCGATTTTTTTTTTTTTTTTTTTCATTTTCAACCCTTAAATACAACCACCCGCATCATGCTAACGATCAGATTAACATACGTACATTATTAAAAATACGTAGGGCATTGATGCTATCAATATCTGACGCGCTCGAGGATGTCCATGCAACAGTTTTTTTTTACACATTTAAAAATCTATAGCCGCTTCCCCCACCGATGTAAAGGTATATATCATTTAACATTTTTTCCTTCATATCATCTAAGCTTTGCATCCCAATAGGTCTCTACGACGCTCGAGTAAATCCCCATTTAGCATCGTGGGCTCCCCTACTACAATATTTATTTCCGTTACTGAACTTTTTTGAATTGTGGTACTGACGACCTCCGTAAAGTAATTTAATCCCTCCACGTTTATTTGGTATGAAATCAAAATGTTTTTCTTCATTTATGTCCATGTTGGGAATATTGTATCTTCTGCTAATTACAAATTATTGCACAAAATCAACCCAACTTTACTGAAATGAAATGAAGTTGAACACAAATGACTTTAGTATGACATTTAAATATGATAAATGGCCAGTACGTACTTTCTATAATAGTTTTGCAATACAATATAATTACGGACTTTTTGTTTACTCCATCATAATTGGTTAGGAAATAAGATTTTTTGGTCTACTTTCCTAACCCCCATTCCCAACCGACCACCTGAGTTATCCACCTGGTTGGTCAGTTAGGAATAAAAGTTCCTAACAACCCACCTCGTGCACCTGGTTGGTCAGTTAGGAATAAAAATTCCTAACCACCCACCTGTGACTGTATAAAATAAATAATGTCCATAATGTCTACTTTATCAATATACCCACATGTTTATATGGCAAAACAAATGAAGATCGATAAAACAAATGCAGATCGACAAAACAAATGCAGATCGACAAAACAAATGAAGATCGACAAAACAAATGAAGATCGACAAAACAAATGAAGATCGACAAAACAAATGAAGATCGACAAAACAAATGAAGATCGACAAAACAAATGAAAATTGACAAAACAAATGAAGATCGCCAAAACAAATGCAGATCGACAAAACAAATGAAGATCGACAAAACAAATGCAGATCGACAAACTATTTGTCGTATTTATACACTTATTATAATACGGATTGAAAAAGCTATTTTAGTTTTTCTAAAAAATGCCCCACGGAAATTTCACCACTTACCAGTTCAATTTGGCACCTTTGAATAAATTCGTCATTGTCTATAAAACAATTGTCACGCTTATTAGGTGAACAGTTGTTATCAATTTGTATACTTCGAACAGTATAGAAATCTGCATCAGTTTTTAATACTTTGAGCAGAGTTAAAATGTTTACGGTTTTTGAAATTGCCTTATTTAGAGTTGAATTCCAAAACCTGCGACCTTTTTCAGGTCATCGATCCATCTGGCGGGGGGTCGTACTACGTCGCGGTCTCCACTCCAGAACTCGTTTTCTCCACCTACCATCGGTTCTCCTACAGATATGACCAGCCCACTGCCACTTCAAACTGCATACTCTGCGAGCTATGTCGACCACTCTGGTTCTCTGACAGATAACATCGTTCCGGATTTTTTCCCTTAGAGACACCCCAAGCATAGCTCGTTCCATTGCTCGCTGGGCAACATTAAGGGCTCGGACTAGCTTCTCTGTGAGTGTCCACGTCTCGGCACCGTAGGTCATAACTGGTAGAACGCACTGGTTATAGACTCTTGTCTTCAGGCATTGCAGAATAGGCGAATCGAAAACCTGACGCAGTTTGCTGAGCGCTGCCTAGCCCAAGCGGATTCTTCTCGCTATTTCCTTTTCCAGGTTGTTGCCTAGTGTGATTTCTTGCCCAAGGTAGGTATATTCCTGGACAATCTCAAGCCTCGATCCTTCAACGTAGATTGGTCCCGGCATGAAATTTTCATTGAACATGACCTTGGTTTAATCCAAGTTCATACCGAGACCAACACGTCGAGACTCTCTACTTAGACTGTGCAGCATCCCGCTCAACTGTTCCAGCTTTCCTTAATTATGACGATTTCGTCAGCAAACCGAAGGTGTGAGATGCGTTCACCGTTTATATTCACCATCCCAGTTCAGCGACTTAAAGACGTCCTCAAGCGCATTGGTGAAGAGTTTCGGGGATATTACATCGCCCTGTCTTACACCTCTGCGCAGTGCTATAGGATTGATCTTGAACGTTCAACTTTCGGATTCTACAGTTTAGGTCCCTCTGTTCCCTAGGTGGAATTTCCGTCTGATCCTCATTAGTTCAAGAGTCTCGGGTGAGAGCTTTGAGTCCTTCTTTTTGCTTTTCCTTTCGTATTTGTTTTTTAGCGAAAAATTCTAAATCTATGGTTTTTTCGATCGTAATTTGTATATCCGACAATATTGCTGATCTTCATTTATTTTGTCGATTTTCATTTGTTTTATCGATCTTCATTTGTTTTGTCGATCTTCATTTGTTTTGTCGATCTTCATTTGTTTTGTCGATCTGCATTTGTTTTGTCGATCTTCATTTGTTTTGTCGATCTTCATTTGTTTTGTCGATCGGCATTTGTTTTGTCGATCTTCATTTGTTTTGTCGATCTTCATTTGTTTTGTCGATCTGCATTTGTTTTGTCGATCTTCATTTGTTTTGTCGATCTTCATTTGTTTTGTCGATCTGCATTTGTTTTGTCGATCTTCATTTGTTTTGTCGATCTTCATTTGTTTTGTCGATCTGCATTTGATTTGTCGATCTGCATTTGTTTTGTCGATCTTCATTTGTTTTGTCGATCTTCAGTTGTTTGGTCGATCTTCATTTGTTTTGTCGATCTTCATTTGTTTTGCCATATAGACATGTGGGTATATTGATAAAGTAGACATTATGGACATTATTTATTTTATACAGTCACAGGTGGGTGGTTAGGAATTTTTATTCCTAACTGACCAACCAGGTGCACGAGGTGGGTGGTTAGGAACTTTTATTCCTAACTGACCAACCAGGTGGATAACTCAGGTGGTCGGTTGGGAATGGGGGTTTCCTGGTTAAGGAATAAGAATATTTTATCCCTTTTCCTAACTGGTTTTCTTAACCAGTCAGGAAAATGGATAAAATATTCTTATTTCTTAACCAGTTAAGAAAAAGCGAATAAAAATTCTTGTTTCATAGATAGTTAAGAAACATAGTTAAGAATATGGACTAAAGGAACGGAGCATACCTATGATCTGTTGTGAATGAAAAAAGTTAATAAAAAAAAATAACAAAAATCATTTTCCTTACAGTAACCGCGAAAACAGTTAATAAACAAAAAGAAACTAAACAAAAACTATTTTCCTTGCAGTAACTACAAAATTTACCGCATGGTCGTTAGATAATGTCCGACCATTATTTCATTATGCCAATAATAATTCCAATTGTTTGTTCATGATAAAAGTGTCGTTTTCAATGGGGTCTTTTCTTCTTTCAATTGAAACCTCTAATGAGCTGTTTTCAAGTAAGACTTTTAACAGCTTCTTCTTTATTAGTCGATTTAATTTCGAATGAAACGCTTTTGCCACATTTTTTGTTCGGTTGCGTTCATTGAAAATACTGATTGATGTAACCGTCATTTTTTAACCACATCCGCCTCATGTAACATATAATTTTTTTCATGTCTTCCTTATCGGTGTCTTGCATTTGTATGTATTTCCATCCGTCGTCTATTAAATTTCTAAACAAAATCGCTAAAGCGGTACGGAATCCAACGACGGCAGCCTTTACTTTTGTTTAGATTTAACAATTTAGCTTTGCGCCAAATAGAATTAGAAAAGTGGATCTAACTCTTTTTTAAAAGTTATACCAGGAATTTTTTTTATCAAAGCAATTCCCGGCCCGAATTCAATGGTCTTGATTATGTCAAACAGTGCAAAGTAAGAACTTTCTGTATTGTTGTAGATTTATAATTGAAACAACTTGTTTAGGTCTTCGGTGTGGTTTATTCTTCAAATTTCTCTTCACATACATATGATATAATTTTAAACAGAATTACTAAGTTTTGTTACTACGAGTCTCAACTAAGGATGATGGCAGTTCGCTATTCGTCTCGATGAGATGCCAACTGTCAAACAGTTGTCAAGTCACAAATGTCAACTCAAATGTCAAATAACGTTCCGTTATTACATCATCCCCTTTTAAAAACAAAATAATTTTACATTAATTCCTCATCCCCTTTTAAAATAAACTTAATTACAACCCTATTACAAACAAGCTATTTTTATTACTTTATATAAAACAAATTAGTCGTTACTACTTTAAGTATACAAACTTAATTACAACCCTATTACAAACAAGCTATTTTTATTACTTTATATTAAACAAATTAGTCGTTACTACTTTAAGTATACCTACTACATTATTACAAGTACACAACTACCCATTCAACCAGTGGACTTGGTGAAACACAAAGCCATGCTGACCTAATACAGAAAGTGGTTCATATTTAGGTTTACAAGACATCATCCTATTTTAAAAACTAAGTTAATATTACATGAGTATTGACATATTATCTATGCTGGCCGAATGAAGAAAGAAGTTCTAGTATAATTTACATCATTTTTGTCTCTTACAATATAAGATCTGTTACCATTACAGCCAACAATTTCACCTTCTAACCAGAACTTATTATTCAAATCTTTCTTAAACCAAATCTTTTGCCCTATTACAAAGTCATTTTTAACTCGACTCGATTTATTATAATTTTTGATATTTCTATCTTCTTGCTTGCAAAATTGTAAATTTACTTTATTGTTTAACTTAGGACGCAAATAATAATTTGATGATATTAATTTTGTTTTTAAATTCCTATTCATTAACAGTTCACAAGGAGAAAAGTTGGTTCCTGCTACCGGTGAAACTCTGTATTTTAATAAAGCTACTCTATAATCTGTGTTGTCTTCATTACACTTATACATAATTTTTTTAGCTATTTGTACACCTCTTTCAGCCATACCATTCGACTGTGGATATCTAGGACTAGTGTAAGTATACTTAAAACCCCACTCCTGAGCAAATTTCCGACATTCAGCAGAATCAAATGGTACATGATCAGAAATTATCTCCGAGGGTACACCAAAGTTACTGAACAAATCTATCAGTCTATTATTTATTGCACTAGCACTTTTGTTATTCAGAAACTTAATATCTAACCACTTAGAATAGTAATCATAAATTATTAAATAACTTTTCCTTTTAAACTACATAATATCTACTCCTAACTTCAAAAATGGTAAACCAGGACCTGTATGTGGCAACAATGGTTCTTTTACATTATTATTCTGATAAGTCTGACAAGGGAAACATTTTTTAACAAATTCTTCTATATGTGTATCCATATGGGGCCAATAATATAGTTTTCTAGCCAATTGTTTCATTTTTGACATGCCAATGTGTCCTTCATGTAATGTTTTTAAAATTGAAATTCTTAAATTCTTAGGAACAATTAACCTGTCTTTAAAAAATACTAAATTACCATCATACGAAATATCATCTCTTATCTTACTGTAACTGTGTAAATTATTAGGAATATTCTTATTATTTGGCCAACCATTCTTAGTATAATTAATTACTTCTAACAAATCACTATCTTTACTACTTTCATTAATTAAGTGAGATTTTTGTTCTTCTGTACATTCTAAATTCTGTGTTAGACCAACACAATGTATGACCTCATACATATAGGATTCATCAACATCGTTACATTCCTGATACGAACGAGATAACAAATCTGCTATATACATGAATTTACCTTGTAAATATTTGAATTCAAAATTATATTTTAGTAACTTAAGCTTTAATCTCTGAAGTCTAGGTGATGGTATCTCATGTATATGTTTTCTTAATAAGCACTCTAATGGTTTATGATCGTTAATAATAGTTATGTTATGTCCATAAATAAAGTAGTGGAACTTCTTTGTAGCCCAGACTACGCTTAACAACTCTTTTTCAATTTGAGAAAAATTACGCTCTGACTGAGTTAAAATTCTTGATGCAAAACAAACAGGCTTATGATTTTGTAATAAACAACAACCAATGCCATCCTTTGACGCATCACATTGTACTACAATTGGTAATTTACTGTTAAAATTCTGTAAAATTGGAGCTTCAGTTATTTTTATTTTAAGATTATTATACACATTTTCATGAACTTCAGTCCAAATCCAATCTACTTCTTTTTTTAATAATAGGTGTAACGGTGATGCGATATTGGCCATGTTTGGTATAAACTTTCTTAAATAACTTACCATTCCGAGAAAAAATTGTAATTCTTTTTTATTACTTGGACTCTTCATATTAATAATAGCATTTACTCTGTCCGGGTCAATTTTCATACCTTTTTCTGAGAAAATATGACCAAAATATTTAACTTCTTTTAATTTATACTGAAATTTATTCTTATTAAATCTATCATTATGTTCTAACGCTCGTTCAAAAACTTTGCTCAATATTGCATCATGTTCCTGTTCAGTATTACCACATATTAATAAATCATCGCAATAGACAATAACACCTGGTAGGTCCCCGAAAGCCATTTCGCTGTATTTTTGAAAAAATTCCGGGGCCACAGACAAACCGAACGGCATTCTTAAAAATTTATAGCAACCTAAGGGGCTGTTAAACGTACAGAGGTCATTTGAGTCCTCACTTAGTTTAATATTATAAAAGCCATCAGAAAGGTCTAATACTGAAAAAAACTTCTTATTACTTAATTTAGACACAATCTCATCAATAGTAGGAATCAAATGATGCTCTCTAATTAAGACTTTATTAAGATCTTTAGGATCAAGGCAAATTCTAAGTGAACCATCTTTCTTTTCAATAATAACTAAATTGCTTACAAAATTTTTCGGATGCTCAACCCTCGCGATGACTTTGTGCTTCACCAGAGCTTCCAACTTGTCAGCGAGGCGCTTCATCAGTGCATTAGGCACTCTCCGTGGCGGTCTCACTACAGGTTCCACACCGGGTTGAATGCGTAACTGCAGAGGACTCTTAAATTCACCAACACCCTGAAAAAGTTTATTATTAATATTAATTATATTTTCCTTACTGTTATTACACTCTTGTTTAGTTTTAATGATATTAATATTAGCATTATTTATTAATTTAAGTTTTACTAATGAATTTAAACCAAGTATGGGTCTTACTAGTTCTTTTATTATTAAGAATTCAAGCATCAAACTATCATTATTCAAGTTATTATAAACCTTTAATGTTATTCTACCTAATGGCACTATCTTGCCACCACCGAAGACCTCTATTAATGTTTTAGTCTCAGAAAAGCATATATTATCATCATAGACTATTTTCTTCAAATCACTTAAACACAAGACATTTACTTGTGCACCAGTGTCACACTTAAAACAAACATTCTTATTTTCCACTCTTAATAACTCTGTCCACTCATTATTCTGCAAATCTATGGTGCAAACTAGTCATAATTCATGAACAAAATTTTGATGTATATTTTCATCAATATTATGAACTTTTTTGTTCATTTCACCATCCCTACAACCTACACTGAAATGGTTCATTTTCTTACATTTATTACACAGTTTGCCATAAGCTGGACACTGCCTAGGACCATGATCTGTATTACATTTTTTACATCTATAAAAGTTCTTATTAAAATTATCCTGAATATTATTACTAATCCTTCTATTTTTAAAATTATTATTAAATGACCTATTTTTATTATAAGAATACTTAGCTTTATTAAATGAAGCATGTTGCTGCTGCAAAGACCTCTCCGCCTGCACTGCATGAACCTCCGGACTGCTCAGCGCCTTCATATATTCCCTGGACAGCTCTGCAGACCTACAGATATCCACGGCCTTGGTCATCGTCAGATCCTTAACTTCAAGAAGCTTCTGCTGCATCCTTTGCTCCTTGACCCCAATGACAATCCTGTCCCGTATCATGCGTTCCTTTTGTTCACCAAAATTGCAATTTTCAGCCATCTTCCTGATGTTTGAGATTCAAACAAGTTTTGGTTTTTACAAATTTCTCTTGCTTTATTTGATAAGGTTTATTCTATCGTTACACAATATGTATATCAAACGTATTAAACAAATATAAATTACTCTCGGATTAGTCGCTATAACAGTTGTAATATGCTTAAGTAGGATTATGTGCGCACTCGCTTGCAATGTAATTTGGAATGGGGCGCCGCACCGGGCGCAGCGTGGCGTGGAGGCGGTGTCGCGCGCCGGCGCCTGATTGGCTGTTGAGTATGGTACGATGGTGGCGTGATGTCTGGGTTCTAGACCGGTTCGCGGCGCGAACATCCTCCGCCCCGTTGAAAGCTCCAGGTCCAGCTTTCAACCAATTCATTCATCTCCAGTCGGTACCAGGCCAAGGCAGTTGATAGCTCGCCGGCAGAGATGCTCTTAGCAGTAGTGACGTCGGCTACTCTAGGCACTCCGTCGGAGCCGGGATATAATTTGCTGAATGTATCTAATAAGCCATGAATCTAGACCAGGTCATCGTGGAGATCCCGACGCTTCACACGCCATTTGGTTCTTTGTTGGAGCTCGTACGCATACTCGGAAGCCCACTGCTTCCAAAATGTTCTGTTGCTTGTTAAAGTCGCTCGTAGCGGTCGAGGTGGTGCACGCTGATGTTGTCGAAGCTCGGTGTAGGCAGAGCGCAGTCGTGGACCTACGAAGTAAACGTGAGCCAGGGTGAGAGTCAGGAAATCGTAGGGTGAGGGGCATAAGGGAGATAAAGGTAGGCTGTTTGGGGTAACTTCTGTCTGAGCAAACACAGTAGACAGCTCTTTGAAAGTCAGATGGACTGGGCCTAACACACATACACACACGTAGGTGAGCTGTGGCTGACTTCGAACTGACCACTGCCGACCCGTTGAAGCGAGGAGCGTATGCTATGATGAAGCGAAACTCACAGGTTCCAACGAGCTGCATATCCTCAATAATATTGCCTTTTCTAGAAAATTGTTGATTTCCTAACTGGCTGCATCCAAGTGTTGCCATTATAACTATAAATGACACTAGGCATACCTCTACGAGCGAAGAATCTATTTAGAGCTTATGTGAAAGCATCTTCAGTAAGGTAACTCACCACCTCAAGGTGGATGCACCTTTATCTAATACATAAAAAATATACACAGAAAACATTTGGTTACTTAGAATTTTTGACCCTTACAGTCGGTTCAGTAGGTAAATTACCCATCGTAGGCATGTATGGGCTGACCCTGGTGCATATTATGCACCTGCCTCCCAACGGCCTGCAACATTTTCAAATAGAGGCTAAAGGGAGTTAATAAGTATTACAAATATAAGGTTATGATTAGATTTCAGAATAATTGTATGTTTTGATATGACGAATTAATGAGTCAACCCTCCCACACGCAGAAAGTGGAATGTGAGGTTAAATAGATTTTATACATTAATATAGAATAACATTACATTGATTTTAAACTTAGACTTTACCAAATTAAAATTTCAAATTGTTTATTAGGTATTGCTTGGATTCATGAAATAACTCTTCTTCCTGCTAATAGGATAGTGAGAGTAAGAAATATGTGGACTAAGATTCATAGATAGCTTTGGTTTTTTCTTAACGCAAGCTTCTGGAACTGAGAGCCGTTTCCTGGCTGTGTAGTGAGACTCCCCCGGACGAATTGGAATGTTTCTTTGAGGAAGACCTACACAGAAACGACTATGGGTTTTAGTAATATTGTTAGTGATGAAGTGCCTTTGACAAGCGTAGTCTTCATCAGAAAGGGGCTGTGTTTCAGCATCCCTTTTACTATTAGGGTTAGTGGTGAAGTGCCTTTGACAAGCGTAGTCTTCACCAGAAAGAGACTGCATTTTCACAATCCTTTCTTTATTAGGACCCATGATGAAGTGCCTCTTACAGGCGTAGTCTTCACCAGAGTAGGGCTGAATTAGGAAATTGGTTTTACGAATAGTGTTGGTGATGAAGTGCCTTTTTGAAGCGTAGTCTTCATCAGAATGGGGCTGGGTTTGAGAAACACTCTGTTTCCCAAACATTGGTCAGCTGATTGTCTATCCGTGGACTTTGAACTATTGAAAAATTACAAATTATAGATTGATTAGTTGTATTGGGGTTTGAGTTAGGCATGTGACCTCTGACGAGCCAACCAAGTTTAGAGCTCCTTAATTTAGTGGTACCCAACCCTAGGGACTGGTGTTTGTTACCAATTAGATCCCAAAATAAGTCGGCACCTATGAGCATATCTATAGGGGAAGATATGTTGAAGCTGGGGTCTGCTAACTTGAACCTACTTAGATTAAGATGACTAACATCAAATGAAACTTTGGGAATATCATTTGTTATCTTAGGTAAGACTAGACAGCACGTTGAAACTTGGAATGCGTTAGTCTTAGAGAATAGTTTTAGGTTACAGCGTTCTGTGCTTTCGTTTATTGGGCTATTACCTAGGCCAACAATATGTGCACTTGACGGCTGAGGGACCAAATTGAGTCGTCTCTTTACACCTTCTGTGATGAAGGACGACTGACTCCCGCTGTCAAGTAAAGCTCTAACTGTAATAATATTATTGTTTGTGGGATTCATTAGGCGCACCATAGCAGTGCATAGTAATACCTCCGAGGAGGACAAGGTGGACATGGATATAGTCTCTTCACTAGGGCTAGGTGACACTGGAGGGTCAGGTAAGTGGAGGCAAGAATTATGTCTCTTGCCACACCGACGGCAGCTGCCAGGCAGCTTACAATTTTGTGCATCGTGACCGTACCTGAGGCAATTCTTGCACAACCTCCATTCAGTAACTAAGGAATTTTTATCTTCAGGGCTCTTAGATTTGAATGTCATGCAGTGGTACAGAGGATGATTACCTTGACACATGGCACACTCAAGTTTGTTATGAGTGGAAGAAGTAGTAGTAGATTCCTTGCTCTCCGAAGTTGCCACAAAGGCCTTAGTTTGGGGTTTATTTGTGGAATTGAATTGTTTATGATTATCTGATGCCTCAGTACGATTTTTATTTACTATTTCAAAAACGTCAGCACGATTTTTGAGAAAGGAGAAGAAATCATCAAGACTTGGGATATCAGGTAGAGTATTTCTATGTTCCTCCCATTTGTATTTGGTGCCATTGTCCAACTTTGTTGATAAAATGTGAATAATGAGAACATCCCAGTTCTCGGTGGGTAACCCTAAAGTGCTTAAGGCACGGAGATTTTTATTGACATGATCAATAATGTATCTTAAAGACTTGTCAGTTTCTCTGACATGTTCAATATTCAACAAAGACTTTAAGTGGTTATTAATTAGCTGCCTTTTATTGTCATAACGGCTACAGAGAATAGACCAGGCCTCAGTATAGTTTCTATCAGATACTTCTAGGTTGCTAAGTACGCGTGCGGCTTCGCCCTCCAAGTATGAACTCAAGTAATGAAATTTGTGAATGTTTTTAATTTTAGAGTTATCATGTATCAATGAACAATAAATTTCTTTGAACTCCAACCATTTGGAATATGTTCCTTCAAATTTAGGTATTTTTATAACGGGTAATTTAAAGCCTAGGTTAGAACTACCGCAACCGTCATGGCTGTCATGATGATGACAGTCATGACAACTGTTGACATGATTTTGAATGTCATGAATTGGAAAGTTGACCTTGATCTTTCTTGGAGGACGGCCCGTGTGTTTCTACAAATTCACGAGCAAATGAAATACTGTTATCAAATTCTTGTTCAATTAAGTCCCTATTACTAAGTTCCTGAGCCTGATTACTCTCACTTAATAATTCTATTTGGTTCTGCACCTCGTCGAAGTCTATGAGTAGCGCTTCCATTCGCGATAACTTCATTCCAACTTTGTTGACTTCAATAGGTGAAACCGGCTCTAAAGTAGCCAAAGAATCTAAATAAAGTTTAAACTTGGTAACGCGTCCCTTAATGGAACCACGTTTAATAATCAAATCTTTAAGTTTCATCTCGGAAGCCATAGCGAACAGAATTCAAAGGTGAATGATAGATATAAGTAACAAAATAGGTACGATACGCTCCTCGTTTTCCCAGGCCGGCAGGGGCCGGCGCTCCGTCAGCGAAGACCGCACCGCAAACAGGCGCTCAGCTGATGAGCAGGTAGGTAGCTGGCAGCGGGCGCAAGCTGACGACGGGCCGCAGTAGGCGGTCAATGACCTTGCACCTGGAAAATGCCGTTTGGGCCAGTGAACAGCGGATAGTAACAAGACAAGCGTAGTAGCGAGTGCGATGCGAACAGTTGATGTGAAGTATGCATTCCAAGTATTAAGTAGGCATTCCGCCGTGCGTCCTAGCCCGAACCGGTCGTTGCAACAATAATTTTCGTTCGCAGTATCTCGAAGTGCAAAGTTGCGTGTGTGTGCGTGCGATCTATCGTCGGTGTTATCGCCTATCGGGCCGTGCGTGCGTAGCATCACGACTGCAGTGTCGCTGTAGTCCAACCCGTGTTTCGAGCGTTATTCGACACAGAGTAGTGCCGCGTACAGAGACTAAAGATGTCTGCTAAAAGCAGTACATTCGATCGTCCTGGTGATGCCGTTGAAATGAGTGTAGAAGAATCCCTAATAGAAAAGGAGTCTCCACCACCCTACATCACTTTTCGCAAGGGCTTACCGAGCAGCACCGGCATCAATACACCTGGCAATTTACAGGAGGATTTCAAATCACTTGAGTTAAACATAAAAACTATGCTCGAGTCTTGGCTCGTGAAACAAGACGAGAGGACTTCGCTGCTGCTCGCCGAGTTTGGCGAGGTTAAATCTTCCATAAAGTTTCTCAGCGATAAATATGATGATTTAGAGAAGACATCCCGCGAGGTAACAGTACGCGTATCAGTCCTAGAAAAACAAATTTCTTCATCTCAGGCATACGAACAGCGCATAGCTGCCTTGGAAGCTAAATTGGAAGATGCAGATCAAAAAGCTCGTAACTGCAACATCGAAATCAGTAATTTACCAGAGAAACGCGGCGAAAACCTTATGTCACTTATCGAAAATATTTCCAACGTCATAAAACAGCCTATTTCTACTCGTGACATTATGACGATTCACCGCGTTCCCCAGTTGAACGTGAACAGTTCTCGTCCCAAAAACATTGTCGTGAAATTCTCCACCCAAATACTACGCGACAATATACTTGCAGCAGTACGCATGAAGAAAGGTATCTCAACCGACGAACTGATGTTACAATGTACACCTACAAAAATTTATATAAATGAGCATCTCACCCTCCAGAACAAAAAATTGTTTCGTCAAACCAGGGAAGCGGCTAAGCAAAACGGACATCGTTTTACCTGGATCAAACACGGTGTTATACTTGTTCGAGCGGACATTACCGAACCTGCTTTTGTCATTCGTTCTGAAAAGGACCTATCAAAAATCAAGCCATATACTGCTCGTAATTAAGGACCTATACAATGTAAATATAACTATATTCATCAATATCTCAGTAAGTCTACATATTATGTTAGCACAATTAACTCCGCTGTGTTGTTTTTTACATCCTCTGAAACTTACACTACTCTGTGCGTTTACGACATTGTATTCTATTATCTGTCGTTGCTTGTTCTTAGATGTAGTCGTGTTTAAATATTTTCAAAACTACCTAATCCACCTATGTATTCTGACTTTCTATAACCATATACTGATTAATACCCATGTACAAGTGGTTTTGCAATTAAAATTATTACTTGTCACGCTTAGTCGTCCAACGTTTATTGTTCATGGCTTATGTAATAATATTACTTTTTCGCACTACCTACGTCTAAAAAAATTACAAGATGTTATCATGTTATGCGCATTCCATGTCAACTTTTGTATTACACTATTTATATTACAATTTTCACCTATGAAGTTTTACAGTAAACACAATATTTACTTAATAATTACAGACTCCAGGCTGCTATTAAGATATGAGGGGTATAAAACAAGCCATTATTATTTCTTCAATATTAATTACCGTTTACCCCTTGTTATCAATGGATAAATACAACCTGTCCTTTTATTATCAGAATTGTCAGGGATTGCGAACTAAGCTACATACATTATTTATGAACATAATGTCCTACTCCTATGATGTCATAGTGCTAACGGAGACATGGTTGGTGCTGAGCATTGCGGACAGTGAGTATATAGATGACCGGTACAGGGTGTTTAGATGCGATCGCGACCGCGATGACACTGGTAAGCTTGAGGGCGGAGGAGTCTTGATTGCCGTCCTGCGCACCCTGCATCCTGCGGGTATCTTGTTGTATCACGCGACTGCCTTTCTGGAACATATTGCAGTGCAACTGCCCGCATCCGACCCCACAAAACGTCATGTTATAAGTGCTACGTACATACCTCCTGGCACCCGGGAGGAAATGTACACGGCTCACTTTGAAATGTTACAGCAGGTTGTGAATGATGTTAGCACGGACACGTTTTACATCGCCGGAGATTTTAACCGACCTGATATTAATTGGACAAATAAGCCCTATTGTAACTACTTAACCCCTCAGCCGTCCACCACCACAAGTCGGTACTTATGTGAGTTTATGTCTTTCATAAATGCTTCGCAATACAGTGGACTAAAGAACAATCTTGGACGTACATTGGACTTATTCATATCCAACACTGACTGCCAAGCCACAGCGTGTACACCGCTTGTCCCTCCGGTCCTTCCCCATCCTACTTTCTCAGTATTATCAGCGCTAAATACCAATTCAACCCCCATGAAGCGACACTTCCGCCCAAAATACAACTTTTTTAGTGCAGATTACGAGTTAGTCAATCGCGAGCTTGGTGAAATCGACTGGAATCATTGCCTGAGAGATCTTACAGCTGAACAAACTGTTCATATTTTTTATGAAAAGTTGTACTGTTTAATAAAGGAACACATACCATTATGTAGGTCTAAGTCTTCGCGTTTTCCGGTGTGGTTCAGCTCAGCTCTTATACGTATATTTAAAAATAAAGAACGCGCCTGGATTAAATGGAAGAAATACGGCAACCTTTCCCATTACGAAACTTTCTCGTTCTACCGTAAGCAATTCAAAGCAGAGTCAGATAAGTGCTTCAAGAATTATATTGCATCAGTTGAGGACAGCATCCCCCTTAATATTAAACGGTTCTGGGCTTACGTATCTCACAGAAAAGGCAAGTCGAGTATCCCTGCCAGCATGTATTTTGACAGCGTTAAATCCAATAACGCATCCGAAATAAGTAATATGTTCTCCACTTTCTTTAAATCAGTATACGAACCATCCTTCCTTGATTCTCACTGGCAACCACCTAGCTCATACGCTGACAACGCAATATGTATCTCCGACATTCAGCTGTCAACTGACTCGATCACGTGCGCTTTGAGGGGGTTGGATGTAAACAAAGGCCCGGGGCCTGACGGCTTACCTCCCTTTTTCATTAAAAAGGTTTCAAAAAATATTACACTTCCGTTACACATAATATTTAATAAGTGTCTGGGTGAGGGCATTTTTCCAAGCGTATGGAAGCAGGCATTTATCACGCCCGTGCACAAGAGTGGTGACAGGTCCAATGTTCAGAACTACCGTCCAATATCCATACTGTCCACCTTGTCGAAACTATTCGAGCGCCTGGTACATAGCAGGTTATACTCATATATTCACCATATCATCATACCGGAACAACATGGTTTCGTTCAACGACGTTCGACTAATACAAATCTCATGTTATTTGCCAATTATTTGTTTGATAACATGGACGATCGAATCCAGGTTGACGCCGTGTATACGGACTTCCGGAAAGCATTCGACAAGGTGGATCACAAATTACTTCTGGATAAAATAGCCTACAACGGCATTCGTGGAAACCTGTTGCGGTGGTTCATGTCCTATGTTTTGAATAGAACACAAAGAGTGGTCATCAATGGTATCGAATCAGATGCCATTATTGCCACCTCTGGAATTCCACAGGGGTCCATAATTGGCCCTCTCCTCTTCATTTTGTACGTCAATGACATCAAAGATTGTTTTATCAATTCTCAGTTTTTGATGTATGCGGACGACATAAAAATATTCAAAACCTGTAAGAACATTCACGACTGTGAGGCACTGCAGGAGGACCTCGACAGGCTGTCTTTGTACTGCACAAGTAACAAACTTCAACTTAGTCTACCTAAATGCAGCGTAATATCTTTCACAAAAAACAAAAACAAAATATCATTTGCGTACAGTCTACATCTTACATCGCTACAAACTGTTGACTCCGTCCGAGATCTCGGCATCACATTGGATTCAAAGTTGCATTTTGATCAGCATGTTGATAACATTATCAATAAAGCATACCGAATGTACGGCTTTATTATGCGAGCCTCAAACAATTTCAAACGAACGTCTACATACCTTCTATTATACCAAGCATTAATACGCTCTCAGCTAGAATTCGCAGTTCCAATTTGGTCTCCTTTCTACAATGTATATGAAAATAGGCTTGAAGCGGTACAAAAAAAATTCTTGAAATCAATGCATTACAGGTGCTACCGCTCAAGATTGACTTTATCATACCCTGATATTCTTAGAGAACATAAGCTACTCAGCCTGGAGTCTAGACGTAGTCTTCTAAAAGTTATGATGCTCCATGGAATGTGTAACAATAAATTTGACTGTTCCAGTATCTGTAATAACATATGCTATATTGTACCAAGAACTGTTAACCGGCGAGAGGCGCGTGTGCCCAGGCTGTTTCACACTGCGAGGTGTAAGACCAATGCCGGGGTACGCGCCCCTCTGCGCCGTCTTTTGGATAATTATAACACGCACTTTGTTCATTTAGATATTTTCGCTCTTTCACATAACCAATTTAAAAAGCAAGCAATAGCTTCACTCCTTCAAATTCAAAATTAAATGATCGCATAGGATTAGCACAATTTATTTAACCTTTTCTTACCTTCTACATTATTCTGCGGACATAAGTGTGGGTTATACATTTACCAAATTCTCTATACTTAGTTTCTTACTGTAAGACACAATGTATAACTGTTTTCTGTCCCAATAAATAAATAAATAAATAAATAAAAGTACTGTAGTGCAATATGCAGATAGGTAGGTATGTAGAAGTTGCTATAGCAAGCGACACTTATTTATTTGAAATTAAATATTAATGCTGGGATGCATCGTGCAATGGATTATGAAATGATAAATTGCATAGGCAAATACCTTGCAAGCTCTCTCAACGTAAGAAACTTTACAAAGTACTCGTACTTATAAATCACTAATGAAATATAAAACGTAGGCTGCCAAGTAGTGCAATTTAGCTTGAAGTTAAGTTAGGCTATCATTTCAATGAAATTTAGTCGCATCTGGGTGCGTCGTAGTTAAAGTCATAACACCTAAGCGATATGTAGGTAGGTATCAAAAATAGGTAGGTACATAGGTTAAACTGAAATATTTTGCATAAAGCATAGGCTATCACTTCAAGGAAATTTAGCCGTATCTGGGTGCGTCGTAGTTAAAGTCATATCACCTAAGCGATATGTAGGTAGGTATCTAAAATAGGTACATAGGTTAAACTGAAATATTTCGCATAAAGCATGCTATGGCTGAATATTTGGCTGCGTGAATAAGGCAGAATAAGTAGGAAAGGTTACATTACTTATTAGGAAAGCTTGTGCATAGTGCGTGTTAAAGTTGCATAATAAGAAAGTTAATGTAGGTAGGTAAGTACCTAGGTAAATTACCTAAATTGGCTGCGTGACTAGCGCAGAATAAGTAGGGAGTTATGTAGGTAGGTATAAGAAATTAAACGTACTTAATTAAAATGAGAAAGCTATGCCGTGTTGCCCAAAGGAAGGGGACAGACGGACGGGATGGGTATGAGGGGAATATATAGGAACCGGCTCACCGTTTACTGGCAGATCCTGGCGACTGCGCTGGGGCGGTCGCTTCCACGACCAGATGAGGCCGCGAGTCTTCCCTCTTGCTGCCGCGTCGACGCCGGCGCCGCTGGCACCGGGATCCGGCGAGTCCGCGACGCTTCTCCCCGTCGGTAGATACGGGCGGCGCAATCCGCCGCTTGGCCGGTCTTTTCCCTTCACTAGTAACAGTAAAGGAAAAGGGTTAGCGGCACCCGTATACCTCCGTAGATGATGGTGAAAGTTACCGGCTCGTGTCCTGTCACGGTCGCCACTTTGTTTGAGATTCAAACAAGTTTTGGTTTTTACAAATTTCTCTTGCTTTATTTGATAAGGTTTATTCTATCGTTACACAATATGTATATCAAACGTATTAAACAAATATAAATTACTCTCGGATTAGTCGCTATAACAGTTGTAATATGCTTAAGTAGGATTATGTGCGCACTCGCTTGCAATGTAATTTGGAATGGGGCGCCGCACCGGGCGCAGCGTGGCGTGGAGGCGGTGTCGCGCGTGGCGCGCGCCGGCGCCTGATTGGCTGTTGAGTATGGTACGATGGTGGCGTGATGTCTGGGTTCTAGACCGGTTCGCGGCGCGAACACCTGATTATTGTGTAAAATGCATCAAACGATTCACCATCTTCTTGATAACGCTTGTTGAAATTATAGCTGTTAATAACTTCGTTTTGCTTCGGTTTGAAGTAATCATCTAAAAGCTTTATGACCTCCTCCAATTTCGGCTTTTCTTCAGTTTTCAAAACATTAAAATATAATTCTTGAGCTTGTTGTCCAATACAGTTTAACAAAATTGCCGCTTTTCTTGTTTCTGCTAATTTTTCGAAGCCGGCCGCCATCATGAAAATCTTAAAGCTTTGTTTAAATTTCTGCCATTGTGGATAACAATTATCTATGTTGTCCAAATTAAGAGCCATCGGCATTTTATACTCCACCGCACATGTCATGTTACCAATTTTCTGTTCTTCTTCAGACATTTTCTTAGAATACGCGTCGCTTGCCTCAATGTGCTTACTCGCAAAATTCGTAGATTCTTCAAAATCCGGTTGGATCGCTCAACTGCGCCATGTATTGTTGTAGATTTATAATTGAAACAACTTGTTTAGGTCTTCGGTGTGGTTTATTCTTCAAATTTCTCTTCACATACATATGATATAATTTTAAACAGAATTACTAAGTTTTGTTACTACGAGTCTCAACTAAGGATGATGGCAGTTCGCTATTCGTCTCGATGAGATGCCAACTGTCAAACAGTTGTCAAGTCACAAATGTCAACTCAAATGTCAAATAACGTTCCGTTATTACACTTTCCTTTTTATCATTCATAAGAGCATATAAAAGGGGTGTAACGTTATTTTTTGCTGTGGAAAAAAGTTAAATAAATGTTTAAAAAATTATAGAACCCTAAAAAGAACGCGCCGAGTACCTACACTACCTCATAGGTGACGTGGAAATGTGTGCATAACATAATTATAATGTGACTTTACACTATATACATACAAGTTATAATACAGGGAACAAAATTTCATTTAAAAAAAGGGCAATATCAAATAAGAATTATGCATCAAAAAACTCTTCCACATCACTGTCAACCACTACCGTGCCAAAAATGATGGCGGCGTTGCCACTTTGTATGGCAATGGAGAGCCTCTGGCCTAAGTATACACCAGCATTTTGGTCACGAGAACCGTCGACCAAAAGTTTACATAAAGCTCTGTAAATGAGTCCAAGAGTCACGACCCCAAACGGCTCAAACAAATAACTCTCAGCAAGATTTGTGTACTTGCGCCGTTTGAGAGCCTCAGAGGACGCGGCAGCAGCTCCAGCGCTGCTAGCGGTGCCTGGAACATGAGAAGTCGCAAGGGGCCATACAAGTGGCATCCCACACAAGCGGCTTTCCCATCTTCCAAGGCACCAATGACATCCCGTCGGGCCTCTTTCCATCGTCGCGAGCCAAGCCCTTGGGTTCAAGGACTGCTGGCACGCCGGCAGCAGAAAGGGCACGACGTATGATGCCATTTATACTAGCATGGCGCGGAAACCGACCAGCACTTTTTTAACAAGACAGACCATGGTGACCTAGGCGGTCGACAGTTTCACCGCAGTGATGTGGAACGATGCAGGAAGTACCTTGGCGTAAGCAAGCAGCAATGCGGAAAGTGCCGTTGTCTAATAATGTGCCAATATGAGCTGAAGGTAACGCATTAAACCAGAGACCCGACTCCCACTCCCCCACAGCCAGTAGGCGCTCGCTCTGCTGCACTGGACGAGGAGTCAATTAGATCTTTTTAGACTAACTTGCGAAGTTCCCACTGTCTCTGGGAAGACTAATTAACGGGTAGCTCTGCACTTGGGCAAGTCATTTTCCAGGCATTCAGGGCGTCAGATAGATACGGCACTTTAAAGTTAACCAGTGACGAGAAAAAGGACGATAATTTACACGTTCATGCTAATACCAGGAGATGGAGTATCTTCGGTTTCTGGGTGACGTTTATTGATTCTTATAGAAGTGACTGGTTCAGGGTCCGGAGTCTGAACTGAAGTTGAATTCATAGGAATGGATTGGGAGAATTTAGGAAAATTTCGGATAAGACGGCTGTGCGATTTAATATATAAAAACAGCTTAAAAATACAAAATCCAAACATAACACAAAGTATCACTATAATTAAAATTGAGTAATGAGTCTCGTATCTTATAATTTGATGTTGATTTAAGATTTTGTCTGTCTCGTCAGTCATAGAATTAAGCTTTGATTTTGTTTCTAATGTAAAGAAATCTAAGTCAATATTTTGTAATTTTAGAGGAGATTCATTACTCATGGTGTTTATAAACTTATCTAAAGTACAGCAAGAATCGTTATTAATATTAAAGTCGGATCGGATTACAGTAGCATTAACAATCAAATTGTTAAATCTAGGTATAAGTTTTTTACTCTTACAATATGCGATACAGTTATTCAAAATTCCTGTACCGATGATACTTAAGTCTATAATCTTTTGGTTACGACATTCGATGTAGAGTTTAGTATTTTGGGACTGTACATAAATCCAATTATTGTCTTGAAGTGGTTTCCATAAGTCAATTTGTCCTTGAAAGGACCTTGTTTGACACTGCACTGGTAAAACGCTCACGACATTTGACATAATTTAACTTTCACAACTTGGACTTGGACTCGATGGGAACACTGTCATGATTTCGCAGATGTATTGTATGATGATGGGCTGACGATTGTTGAACATTATAAAGGTCAATGGGCACTATAGTATGGAATCCATACCCACGGTGTACAGAAATAAAATAGGGCCAGATTGATAGGTTAATGTCTCTAGTTCACGATAGTAAGGGTCGCATTACTGTGGGTACTGTCTGAGTAGTAAAAAAAAAATCATATGTTTTTAGCTTCGAAATCACATATATTCCATTAATTATTGCTCATTCCTTTTACAATATACCAACGATACAATTTTTTCGTCACTCGACATTATCAATATCTACAGGTACAATAGTATTATCTAAAAAGGCCGCAGGTGCATCTGTTTCATCTTGATGTCTGGCCCAAGATAAAAAATAAACCACGCTGGCAATATGCGCGCAGCTTCCAATGGTGCGGCGCCCGTGGATGCAAGAGCAGTAGTATCCTTCTATGCTCTGTCTGCCGGATTCTGTTGGGTTCACCAATATGTATGTATAATACTGCTTGCGCCTCGTATGTCTCGATTGGATTTTTCCTCTTATTAAGATTTTATTGTTAATTAATTCTTCATGTCGATACAGTTCCACAGTATAAAGACCGTTTGGTCGCATGTGCTCATGACAGTATGACCTAGCTATCCGTAAATGATACGTACCCAACGTGAATAATATTAAATCCTCATATGTGAGAAGCGGGAAATCATCGAAAGCTTCATTATTGGCATCCATTGGCACGAAAGCTACTCTTTGCCTATTTAAGTTGTTCTCCCTTACATATTCCGCCAGTTCATTCTCTCTATTAATATTTTCATTGATAATACGAATGAATTGTTCTACGTATATGCTGTCCTCGTAAGGACGACGAGTTGCGTTAATGATAGCCGCTGTAATTCTGAAGTCCGTCATCATGTTTGGCAAAGCAATATTGAAATAGACGTGTCGAAATATTTTAAAGTCTTTTTTAAATTGACCATTTATGGCCTCAACCACCCATCGGACCATTGTGATCAGTCTCGATTTATTTGCATTTGCTGTCGTCAGCTGTTCTCCTCTGGATCTAGTTGGTGGCATATGAGGATTGTAGCCACACTCTTCAATACTTGGAATCGAGTCCCTAAAGCCACGGTCTAATATGAATACATCGTTAGGTCTAAGAAATCCATGCCATTCAGAGGTTTGGTCTTCCATAAGGCTGCGCATAATTGTAGCATCCGAAGTAGTTGCTGCAAAAGGTCCAATAACATCTATAATGTAACCGTCCGTACAAACCACCAAAAAAGGCTTCACTAGATTTCGAAACTTGTGGAGGCTATATGTGATCCTTTGAAAAAGGAAATTGGAGCTCTTTTGTACATACAAATATGTGCCGTCAAACACCAAAATGGCTGCGTCGTGGTTGGATCCAAAAATATGAGTTGGTATAGAAAGATTGCGCGCTACCACCTCTTCTCTGGTGATATGATTTATTCCCAGATAATGCTGCACAAAATCATCTGTTAAACATTCTCTGGCTAGTTTTACCTTCCTTTCTAACGTTCTTCTTGACATTTTGAACTTTGTAGCTAAGCGTTCATCCGATGAACCAGTCCTTATTTTTGTTAAATAAATTCCTAACGCGGTGGCAGGAGTAGAAGTTCTGTCACGAAGAGACGGTGTTAGTTGTAAGATGCTGTTGAACTGAAGTTTAGTTACTCCTGTCCAGAAGTGCAGTTCATTGTCCTCAATTCCGTCAATCTCTTCAAAATCCAATTGGTGGTTTCGTTCTAACCCCCACTTAAATAAATTGATTATATCAAGCAAATGAGCACTATTAAATTGCGTCTCCGGCGAGGCAATCACTTCTGCCCAATCATCTGTTAACAAATGCAGATGACAAACTCTGGCAAGTGGGGGTATATAAAAATTATCATTATGCAATAGGTGGAATTTTACATACGATGGTACTGCTTGCGAAGCCACACTTCTACAGTTACGAAATATACATCGTCTTGCTGTATTTGCAGCACGAGAATATCCTTGTAGGGTAATAAATCCAGTATTCAGTTGTATGTCCGCCTCTTGCATTTCTTCATCATCATCATTTCTTACTTGGTGGGGTGGTTGATCTTGTACTAGTTGAGGTGGCTGCTGGTCGGGTTGGTTATGCAGAGTACGATCCAACCTCACCCAGCAAGCATGGCATATTGATCGTGAGCCATCAAATGAAACCTGAAACAAGTTAAAAATAAATGCTAATTATATTCTCAAGTTGTTTTATTACGATCTCTTCGAACTACGTTTTGGGCTTATTCTGGATCGATAGGCTTACTGACAGGCAATAGATGCCTGAAAATAATATGTATAGTTGAAATACAAATCTTTGTTTGATGGTGTTAATTAAAAACAAGGCTATCCAATAAAAAATCTATACTATCGATCTTGCAATAATAACGGTCAATCAATCAACCATTTACAATAAACAGACTGTCTATAAATGTTTTAAAACAAAAAGGTTATGGTACTCACCTCACGTGGTATTATTTCTTGTAATAATAACTCGGCATGATTTCGATATCTTTCGAGAAATAATTCTGTGAGCAGGTGATTTCTGCGACGTAACACAGATCGGCCACATGAAACACAACTAGTTTGTCTTTCCATTTTAACAAAATCCAATCCAAAAGCAAACAATAAAACCAGTAAACACGCCAAAAGTAATCGATTAGAACAATATAAACTCAAAGAACGCACAGATCGCAACGACAAATGACGGAGGACTGCAATGTGGGTTTGTCAGCGTGCGAGTGCAATAACGTTCACCAAACCGTAAATGTGCGAGGGAGACGACATATTACGCCATACTGCATTGCATTCAACCCGAGAGCGTTATCTGTATAGATAACGCTCTCGGGTTGAATGTAGTCAGTGCCTGAGGAGTTAACTCCGACTAAAGGGTATTGTGTATACAAAAATATTGATTTTTTATTGATCGATTATATTTTACTCCCACGGTTTATGAAAAATTTATGTACTGCAAATGAAAAGTGGACTACAAATTGACAATTTAAAGCTAATTGGGTTAGTGTACGCAATATTTCACCGACCGGGTCGGATTGTGCCCAATGACCTTTTATACTAAATGTCAATGACTTCGTTCCTTGTCTTGTTGAGCGATTGATAGCACTATGAGTGAAAAGGTAGGCTTGAGACAATGGTAACGACGAAAAGAGATGACAAATGATAAATATGATACTTTTTATGACATTAACTGACATGGAACGCACAAATCGGTTATCTTCAGACCGTTTCCATAGCAACACTTGTAGCGCCCGACACTGTCAAAAAATTGGTCACTGAGATTTAAAACAAAATTTTGTAATTTTGTAGATCGACGACAAAGCGGGCGACTAAATAGTTGCCAATAAATGATGAACTTGCGACGGCCACATAGCTTTGATAGCACGCAGAAAAAACTACTGATCGTTGTTAAATAATTATTTTATACCTTTTTTTTTAAATGAAATTTTGTTCCCTGTATTATAACTTGTATGTATATAGTGTATAGTATCTGTAAATAAATGTGACTCTTAGAATCGCGATATCTCAGGAAAAAAATATCGGTGCCATTTTTGTAGAGAATTTTAAGATCTACAACTATAGTTTGAGGGTTACACTTACCGTTTTCGAGAAAAATCCAAAAAACCTTAAATTTCGACCTTTGACCCCGAATAACTTTTGTAGCACACATAGGATCGACGGGGACTTCATTTGGCTCCCCGGGAATTATTGTTATTTCAAATGTCTATTTTGACTGGACTAATTAGTGTTAAACCAAACAAAGTTACCTATACATTCATTTTCCAGATCTGACTTCGAATAATTGGGAATGTGAAAAAAAAATTGATATTGATTTTTTTACGTATTTCAAAAGCTTATCAATAATAATATCGATATTGATTTCAAAAACTTAAGAAAAAAAGTTTTTGATTGAATTATAAACCATTTAAAATTGATAAAATTTGAAATACGACCATGCGACTTTAAACGTTCGATATTGCTTACAATTACTGTGACGTCACGATTTTGGACGTTACCACTGTAAGTACGTAACTGTTGCTACAACTACAATGATAGAAATATGTTAAGATGACGTCTTACGCGCTCGGATTTGTTCGGGAGCTGTCGCAGTGTTTTCGAACGGTGGCTGTACTCGACTCTTAATTGAATTTTTAAATTGGTATAACTTCTGAATTATAGCGAATAACATAAAAACAAAAATCACTCCATTTATCACAAGAAAAAAATAATTCACATCCCCAATTTTCGAAACAATTGCCCACGCTGAATTTCATGAGATCCAAGACATTCGACAGGCAAATTTCGTAGTGATTTTAGTTATTTTGTAAAGATCGAATGTTCTAATCTTATTATTGAATGGTTATTCAGTTTTATGAGCAGATAATAAATCAGAAGAAACAAGTGGCACAGATGACACCACGGACTATCTATATACAGGGCGTCCCACGGCTATGCCACATGAAGGGAAAGTACCTTGAATATTGTAGATGGAACATTTTACTGAAAGAAGACATTATTTTAATTTAAACTGCATTCATAGATTTTTAAATAACTACGTGGTTGAGCCGGGAATCGAACCCGCTACACGAGAAAATATAATTACCCTATAGCTTTATTATACCGATCGAAAGACTTCATCATATGCATTATTTTTTGGTTTGTTAAAATTTCATGGTTTTCCTTTTATTTCTGACACTATGTTATTTAGCAAAAAATAATCCTTATGATGAAGTCTTTCGATCGGTATGACAAAGCTACAGGGTAATTATTTTTTCTTGTGTAGCGGGTTCGATTCCCGGCTCAACCATGTATACTATACTATCTTCACGCCAAATCCCTTGCGAGGTAGGCAGAAAGAACCGAGCGCCACACGGCACGGTCCATACACACCTCACTTGCTTCTTCAACTTTCATTTTTCTTTTCGTGCATGCACGTCGGTTCCTACGGCTCTTGACACCACCTTCAACTAACACACGATTAATTTGGTCGTGCTCAACCATGTAATTTTAAAAAAACTATGAATGCACTTAAAATTGTTTTTAAAATAAAAATAATGTTTTCTTTTAGTAAAATGTTCCATCTACAATATTCAAGGTACTTTCCCTCAAAGTACCTTGAATATTGTAACATATCGAAACCATTTTAAAACTTGAAAACAAGTTATAGACAACTAACTGTGGGTTGAACGACAAAGGTCAAATCTGATATTCGACAAATCGGCATTTCATCCAATGTGACAATGGTCAAAGCTGTACTACCTACATTCCCTTTTAAGTCTGTTCATGATACTGTGAATGTTAATGTGCCTAATACTAAAGATTGCGACGAATATGAATTCGTGAAATCGTCTGTTTGTCCAGTTATGAAATTTGCCAAATACGCTATTGGTCAAGTTATTTTAGTACAACCAACCACAAAAATGAAAGTTCCGTAGTAGTTTTAATTATTTTATTCAATTCATATTTATTTACAGAATTCATACCCAATCCAACTGTTTTAAACACTGTAACGCGTCTGATTTTCCACTGAATAACTTTTCTATTATTTTTTCTATTTTAGTATCTTTTAAGATGTTAGATGTTTTTCTCTGCTTCTCATCTTCTCTTTTGACTTTATTTAAATAATATTTTGCTTCCTTTTTAAAAATACTTAAATAAATAATAATATTAAAATAATAATAAATTAAATTAAAAATATTTACAGAAAAAGGAAGGGGGGGGGGGTGAAAACAATGTGCAAGACTATCGCAATCAAATATATGTAAATACTAGCTGATGCGCGCGGCTTCGCCCGCGTAAAGTTTGGTTCCCGTTCCCGCTTCCCGTGGGAACATATTCCCGGGATAAAAAGTATTTCGGATTATACTCTATTCCTGTACCAAATTTCAGCCAGATCCCTTCAGCCGTTAGAGCGTGATTGAGTAACAAACATCCAAACATCTTCACAAACTTTCACATTTATAATATTAGTAGGATTGTGTATGTTAATATACAATAAATTATATAAATAATAAATATTCACGGACATCTCACACAACGCTATCTGATCCCAAAGTAAGCTAGGAATAACCTGCTTGTGTTATGGGTATCAGACCACGGATATTAATACTTATATACTTTTTAAATACATACAATTACATATTATACATAGAAACACACAGACTCTTGAGACAAATATTTATGGGTCACACAAATATTTGTCTCCGGTGGGAATCGAACCCACGACCTCCAGCGCCGCAGGCGGTATCACTACCGACTGCGCCACAGAGGCAGTCAAAACTACTATATTCTGCCTACTCCTCCTGGGATAAAATGTGGAATGGAGATGTATACTATATTCTGCCTACCCTTCCTGGGATAAAAGCGTCAATATAAAAAATGTAGGTATACGATCTTATCTTCGAATTCACAGTAATGTAAGCTACAAGACATTACTGTGTATTCGTGAAGGGTAGAGGGCAGAGTTTTATAATCACTTTTTACAACATCATTCCACCTACTGCTCGTTCGCTCTATAAAAACTAAGTTTGCCGCTCGGCTCCATACTAAAGTCGAATTATTAATTAGACGAAGTAAATTGACAGCAACTAATGTCACTTCTTCATACAATGTTGCGTATTTTCTATGACGAAGTGACATTAGCTACTGTCAATTTACTTCGTCTAATTAACAATTCGGGTATACGCCTCTACGCCAGCGGCAAAGTTAGAGCGAACGGGTAGTACCTACGACTTTTACGAAGGTTTGAGTCCTTAGGCACGTTAAAAATAGTTTTTCTGGTATATAATATTCATATATACATAAAACACGAATGAGACACTAATTGGAAACCTAAATTGTTTTAAAGTTACAAAAATCAAACAAAACCCTGCACACCTTATACTGCGGCTAAGGCTAACGGGCAGCGATAGAGCAAAGTGACATCACACGTACTCGCGTACATGGACTGACTTGCAGCGATAGAAACGGCCTGAGTTTGTTGCTAAATATCTCCGAAAGTAATAGTCCCATTACAAATTTAAATTACACTTACAAATACAAATTATTACAAATTACACAATTTATTATAAATTACAAATTATTACAAATTTTATTGAATTTGCTATAACTGTGCTGATCCTCATTAATCAATAAACTCCGAGTATTTATTCATTTCAGGAACTGAGTAATATTCCCTCTTGGAATTATTTTTTTTTGACTTTTTATTTTTTCCTTAGTATTTAACCATTGATATAAGTAGACATCTCCTTTTTCTTGCCAGTTTTTTAGCGACTTCTTCATGGATTTTATAAGAGCACCCTCTTTACTGACATACACTATTTGGCCAATAAAGTATTCACCTTCCTATATAAAGATAACGTAATCACCATCTTCGAAATTGTTTGCGTGTAAGTATATTCTTTTTATTTCCCTCAAAATAATTTCTTAATGGTTCTTCTTTAGAAGATAAAAACCCTTCTGTAGCATCTAAATCTCGTATTCACATGGATGGAAATCTGGCAATTTAGTTTTTAATAATTGAAACAATCGCTTATACGCCTGTGTGTTTCTTTTGCTTAATAAAGCCTATATAATGGGGACATGGGTACGCATGAACGTACTACCAGCTTCAGCCATAAGTGTTTACAATTCACTAAAATGTTGTGTTGTCCCCTGATTGTGAAGTAGTTTATGACACTGAATTGTTACAATACTACGTAGGCCTTTGATTTTATTAAAAAAAAAATAACTTCATATCGGTTCTATAGCGTTCTCTTGAAATTATGCCTGGATGGGACTTTATACAGAGGTGCAGCTGCTTTCATTTCTTTGGACCAAAGGCTGAATGAGAAATAAGAGTAAACAGTGGTAGATAAGACTTCAATACTTTAATTATAGCTAGGCTTAATGTTGTCCATTGTCCAGCATAGTTCAGGGGTGCAAGCTATCAAGGTCTTTAATGGACTCCCATTGAATTAAAAAAATATTCACAGTGTCAGTATTTTAAGAAAAAATTAAAAGCATATTTGTTAGAAAAATGTTATATATCAAATAAGCTGTTATGATATCAAGATAGAATTATTTATTAATGAGACAAATGTTACAATAAAGCATAATAACTATTTACAATATGAATAAATCTAACTAAACTAAATCTAAATAGGGCCCCCGTGGCATTGTGCCCAAAAGACTGGCAGCATTCCCCCTTTGAACGGCGATGCCTATTCGTTGGGAGAAATAACTGCCAGCCCTTAGGTCACCAGTTGACTCCACAAGACGCTTCTTCAAAATTTTAAAAAAATTATGCGCATTGGGACCCCATGGACCTAGGGTCTCGACACCGACTGGAATAAAATTGTACGACGAGCCGAGACCCTTATACTTATTTATTTTTTTATATTCTGCCGCTTCCGCTGCTGCGCTGGCTTTTTCTTTTGTTCTAGGCAGATGGGACGGGGCCAAAGTGTCTACACAAGTGGCATCCCAGACTAGCACCCGACCCATCTCCCACGGAATTAAGGTCATCCCATCCGGTCTCTTGCCATCGTCCCTAAAAATGCCATTTGGCTCTAAGAGAGCGGGCACACCGACGGTGGCAAGAGCACGGCGAATGATATCGTTAAGCGCAGCGTGGCGAGAGAAGCGGCCTGCGCTCTTCAAGCAGGATAGTCCATGGTGTCCCATAGAGTCAACGGTAACACCACAGGGGCAACGGTGTGAGGCGCAGAGCGGGACGCCAAGTCTCAAGCCAACTGCCATTCTTAAAGTGTCCGGTTCAAGAAAGGTTCCGGTGTTAGCAGTTGGAAAAGCATTCAGCCAATCACCGGATTCCTTTTTGCTGAGCGCTAATAGTCTAGCACGATGTGGGCCTAAGCTGGCGTTTAAAAACGTGTCAAAAGTTAATTTTGAAATTGCGTCGTCCCAGCTCCTTTGAGAATTTGGATGAATCGGAAAATTTTGACCTGGGCAAGCCATAAGCCAAGCATCCTTGGCATCTGTACAGCCAGCCATCTCATAGTTAGTAAGACAATTGCTTAGGATTTTACCTACGAGTGGTGACGTGGCATGTACAGATGACAAAAAGGCCGGCAAAGCCACACTGGAGATTTTGCGGATCCCTAACCCACTGTATTTAATGGGAAGGGAAGCTTGAGTCCAAGATTGTTCATTAAGATGTATGTTCAAAATACGTTCTAAAGACGTTTTTATGAGGGAATCAATCGCAAATAAACAATTCTGATGTTTCCAAAAAGGACAACAACGAAGCAGATACATAGATTTAGGAACAAATAGACAAAATTTTAAAATTGTGATTGCATAATGTGAATTAATTTTGAGAAGTCGATCCACATTTGATTCAAATTTTAAAATTATTTGTGCTATTATTTCTGGAATAGCATCTTCAAAAATCGGAGACCCTAAGAGGTTAAGATTCTCTCTATTAATAATTTTGATATTTGGACATATGAAATCAAAATTTTCTATGAGTTCGGAACGGTTGTGAGCGTTATGAATATATAATTCACACTTATCAAAATTTAGTTCCAAACCAATCAACTTAAATTTGTTTTTCATTTCCAAAAGATCTGAGAGAACAGTAACAGCATCACCTCCAAGAGTCCCATCATCTAAATACCACACGTTAAATTTTGATTTTAAATTTTGAATGATAGGGTTAATAGATAGGCTGAATATGGCTGGCCCAAGGGGATCACCCTGCTGGCAACCGACTTCAGAAGAGATTTCTTTGCATTTATACATTAATTTTGATGGTTTATGATAACAATTTAGTAAATAGTTGTAAATTTCTGGAATATTGTTTCTAATTTCTGAAAGCAGGGTGTCCCTATTAACCGAATTAAAGGCATTTTTGACGTCAATTTTTAATAAAACCTCACACTCATCTTTATTAAGGTACCACCTTTGGTACCAAAACCTAATTGAGTAGGTTCAAATTGTTGTTGTAATTTAGATAAAATGTAACGGACTGAAATTTTGGATGTCAAACGTCTAAAAGTAGAACCAACTGCAATAGGACGAACTCCTCCGTCTTTTTTAGAGAGGGCAATGAGATTCGCTCCATAGATGACAGGAACAATCTCGGGGTTAATGTTACCAGTGAGCATGAGGTTTACCAATTTTGTTAAACATCCAATGAGGTGCTTACCTGCATCACCCACACAGTGAGAGGTTAGGTCCTTGAGATGTTGAGGAGAAAGACCATCAAGGCCAGCAGCTGAGCCAACTTTGAAACCATTAATAGCACTCACTGTGTCCTTTTCGTGCGAAAGCAAACACACATCGGGCGATGTAGGTGGGTCCAGGAAGTAGGCTGTATCAGGAGCTGGGGGATGTTTAGTCTGTAAAGCCAAAAGAGTGTCTGTTGTATCCGGAGATAGTACATCACTTGAAAAAAGAAGACGTGCTGCACCTTTCAAATCTCCGTCGCTAACTTTCGCTTCTACTATTTTGTTAAAATTAGAAGACTTTTTGTTATAATTTTCTGAAAATAAGGAATTCTGAAGGGGAAGTGTGGGGTTGGTACAATTATTTTTAATTTTTTGAGTGAGAGAAATGGTCTGGTCACTAACTTTGGCATGTAAAACTTTATAGGGAAATAGTAAAAGATTATGCCAATCTTCTATACAATAACTATTTAAACATTGTGTAATATTTTGAGACAAGAGTGTAGCGACGGAGATTCTGGCGCCTCGAGGAATTCGCTTTACTAGGCTGATGTTATTTTTCAAATTACTCAATATAAGATGAAAAGGGGTAGCAGAAGTATTACTAACAGATGGAACAGAAGCATGTGGTGTGAAATTATGTAAATGTAATGAAGTTGTGTTTTGGCTGAGGCATTTATGTAATTTTGAAATATGAATGTTTAGGCCTCTAACAGTTTTAAAAGATTTTAAACAAATGGAGCATGAATTAGTATAAAGTGACGTACCATCTCCGGATTGCGTCGCGCTCTGCATTTTTCTATATATTTACAAATAAACTAACAAACTAAACAGTAACTATAAAAAACACAAATAAAAACAATAATATTCATAATTTTGACGATTCTGTCAAATCTGGCGCATCGGAAGAAGTCTTCAGAGACAATTTCTTCAAAAGATCATAAATTATTTTCGGCCTGCAATGTTTTAGGGAAGCTCGACCGTCGCGTCTGCACCTTAACGGGACTTTGCACACAAAATAGTATTCCAATTCGTGAAAACGCCACCATCCAAATATTAGGTATCTGTCACATTTGTAGCAAAAGAAATTTCCTTAAAATTTACTTAAAATATTGCTATTGAATTATATATAATTATGCTCTGATTTCTTTTCAGCGGATTCGTGTATAAAAATACATGAATTTGGTAGCTATTATTTTAAAATTTAATTTATTTCTTTATCAAGATTGTATAGACTGAATTTACTCTGATGTATTTTAACTGACATACCTACTAATGACATTCCTTGGCCTTGCTGAATAAGTTGTTATGTTTTCAATGAATGTATTGACTGAATTGACTCTAATGAATTTTAACTTGACATACCGATGTCATTCCTGGGCCTCGCCTTGCTAGATTTTATTACAATTAATGTTATTACCTACTGACATCTTAAAAGCAGCATGTATTATAATAACTGAAACTTCAAACACAGATTTGGTTTAAAGATATATTTATTGATATAAAATAATGTAATATTTACATAGTACACTTAAAGTAATTTGAATAAATCAGCACTTGATAAAATTAAGTTAATTTTTTTAAATAATAATTATAAATAAATATTTATTTTTAAGTTTAGCATTCGTGTTATGGGAATAACTTTGCTGCTGGTAACATAGTCTTCTCCACATATTGCTTTAGTACCAACTTTTAAAGGGCGTAAAACTTCAAAAAATTCAGTCAACTCTTCAATCCCTTACATTGATGACATTATAATTATTGATTGGTTTTATGTATTTGTTTTGTATTTTGTAAATGATAAGTTGTTGTGTTGTTGTTGGAGTATTCACACGGACGCATGATATTCTACACAAATTTATTTTGTTCTGAATAAATGGCTTATGAATTATGACATTAAGTTTAGAAATCCTTCGTTTTCAACAATCTGGAACGGCTATGAATATTTACCAATCATAAACAAGATAGCATTTGTTAGGCGAATTCCTTTAGCTCCATTTTGAGAAAATTCAGATAATATGCTCCTGAAACTCTGATTTAGTGTCGGCTGGATTTTTTTTTTTTGCGAATAGACGATGCACTTATGTCACTTGCATTAAAACTACAATCAGAATCAACAGAACTGTTTTCATATAAAGCAGAGTTAGGTGCAATTATCTCGGTAGAAGTAGAAGCAGTTGACATTACAGGTTTTACGAATGTCTCTTTACGTGATATCTTGCGCCTGTTTTATGAACTGTGTCCTCGTTGCTATTTTCCCTAATAATGAACTGAAAATGCATTTTTTCAATGTGCAACTTTAGATTTGTAGTGCTGCCACGTTTTTATGATTTTATGGCAAGACCGACATCTGGCTTCATTATTTTCAAGTCTTTCAAAAAATTCCTAAAAGCGACTCTTTGGCGGCATTTTTAATTCTGTTCCTGTATCCCTGGAAACATGCAATTAAGTGTAAATTAAATTCAGACATGAACTCGAGAGATAACCACAAATGCAAAAATGTTCATTGAAAATACACAAAATAAAATATTATGTCACCTTAATATACTTACTATTTTCAATGCAACCAAAACAGTAAGCATCTACAGCCGTAAAAAAGAGATAAATTGTCTATGACCCGATATATTCAAATTTTGCGCGAGAGAACGAGAATTGTTCTGTGCTCTCCTTGTCTCTTAAACAGCATTAAAACCTTAAAAAATAACAATTTAGCATGCACAGAAAGCAAACAGATGAATTCAATAATAATATTTAGAAGTCAATCAATAAAAACTTAAATATTGTTGTATTTCATATAATGTTATAATTTCACCAAAAACATTAATGTAAAAGGAGAGCTAAGTTCAAGTGTCTGTTGGGAGTCCTGGGACATCCTTACGTGGGCTTACCCGGGGCTCCCAACCATAGGCTGTTGGGCGTAACGTGAGGTTTTTTAGTCGGTAGGAGTCCGGCATAGCATCCATGAGGATTTTCAATCACGTAAAAAAAGTCCATCAATAAAAACTAACATATTGTTGTATTTCATGTAATATTATAATAATATACAGCATAATAGTAGAATACTATCAAACGAGTCAATTAAAAATTAAAACAGCCGATGCACGCACAACACAAATTTTTATCAACTAACGAATGGAAGTGTGAGTGAGAGAAAAAGCGAGCGAAACGACGAAGAACGTACGAATGAAGAGAAGGACCGGTGCGCCGTGAATGAATATGCGTTCAAAATAAACTTGATTTGTGGATCCATTCTTACCCACCACACTACCAAGCAGGTAGTGTCTACCGGTAGTGTCGTGGGGAATAATTCTGCACTAGCAGGCAGCAGTGCAATGGATAATTTATAATGGGTCTTAGATCATCGTTCCCATAAAGTCGTTTACTACGCAAAATCTCCACTAACTACTTCCTTAGTAAATAGGTGTACGTGAAAGAGAATGAAAAAAAAAAGGTTATTTAGTTTATTGGGTACACAGTTTTAGCTCGGCACCGTAAAAAGAAACGAAAAGAAAACAATCAACGTGAGCTCCCAAGCAGCAAATTGCTACCTTATAAAAATCTGCTTAGTATCTAACAGAATATCATTATGAAATTAACATTATGAAAGGAGACGAGCAGCTTTTAAATGTGCCGTCCATAAAAAAAATCGCTAAATTCCTCTATTTTTTTTACGCGAATCAGGGTTACAAAATATTATGATTCTTCTATCCTCATTATAATAATCGGCCTAAACGAAATCATTATAGATAGATAGATAGATAATATACTTTATTGTACACAGAAATCACAAAAATTACAGATATTTTAAGCATTTACTTCAGTACAATGGGCGGCCTTATCGCAAACAGCGATCTCTCCCAGGCAACCTTTAGATGGATAGGATTGTATTGAAATTAAGCGTGGGAAGTTTAAATGGTGACTTATTTTTGTGAAGAAAAAAGAAACCAATATTAAATAAGTCAATACCTTATTAAAGAAAAAAACATAGTAATAATAATAATAATAATGTATAGATACATCTAATAAACTTACACAAATACCTACTGCACATTTTACCTATCCAAACATGTAAAAATAAATATACATACATATACATACATACGCAAATACATACATAGGGAAAAGAATACATACTTTGATCTACATGCATAAATAATACTGTTTTACCTGTGCCTTAAAAGATGCCAAAGATTGAGCTCGCCTGACAGTTACCGGTAGTGCATTCCACAAACGTGCCGCTTGTACTGTAAAGGATTTATCAAAGAATTTTGTAGAATGCACAGG
Organism: Miltochrista miniata; assembly: GCA_933228765.1. Taxonomy (NCBI): domain Eukaryota; kingdom Metazoa; phylum Arthropoda; class Insecta; order Lepidoptera; family Erebidae; genus Miltochrista; species Miltochrista miniata. The sequence goes on from OW121769.1 coordinate 16,422,956, forward strand.
TAAGAGTAGCCTCAAGTTCTCCGACGACCTCAAGACCCTCGAATGCGTGTCATGTAAGAACTTAAAGCGTTCTTTGAGATAAGAAGGAGTTAGGGGATTAAATTATACGTTGTAAAGTAAAGAAAGTAAAGAAAAAAATCATTATACGTCTTTGGAATAGCTGCTTCTTCTATATTTCTATAAACGGTATTGGGAACTTCTTCCAATTTATTCCTTGCGTTCGTATAATTACTGCTTTACACTTTCAAATTTTGAAATAGGTTTATCGGATTCTTGTACTATCTTTTTCAAATTCGAAATTTCCATCAATGTAATATTTTTATGCGGATCCGGGTCACAAGCGTGTCGCTTTTTAAAATACGTTCACCCTAAAATAAAAGAAAGTTAAGGTTATAGCTTAAAAAGAAAAAAAAAACAAGAGCTTCCCCTCCCTTTAAGAAAAGAGATTACTTCTGCCTGAATGTTAAACCGTTAGCCGATACCGTTCTCACGTTTTCATGAACTTCCGGTCAAAGCATTGCCACTTCCGGTTTAGGAAGTTCACATTATTGCAATTTTTTTGTGTTCTGGATCTGTTTCCATTAAAATATATAGCAAAATATGCACATACAAGCATAACATACATACATAAAAGACCGACAGACCGACTGACAAACCTACGGACGGACAGAAGGTGAAGAATTTACGAAGTAATAAGAAAAAGAGTGAATAGTAACTTACTTTTAAGGTTATTGTCCCTAAACATCTTACTTTGCGTAATTGGAACATCGCCAAATTGCCGCACCACTCTTATATTTTTTGAGGATGTGGTACTTGTATTTTTCGCGTAGCAAAGCTGTACCTCCATTAATTTGAATGAAAGTAAAATTAGTACCATCATTCGACTTAGCTGCAATTAATACCAAAAGTAAAACACAATTCTCCTAGCACGCAAATACGAAGAACAAACTTTCAGTATTGATCAATAACAAATTATATTACTTACACATTTGCATAAATAATGAAAATAATTAATTAAGTAAATAACTTGTAAGTGTTAAGACACGTACTTGATACAAAATGATAATACTTTCATTCTCATCATCATAACAAGAAAACAGTATTGATGAGAGACTCTGTCAGGCGATCTCAATATTTTATATTCTGTCAAATTCTATCTCCCATAGAAGATGGATGATTCTATAACACCTGAAGACATTCGCCGTTGTTACAGGATGGGTCGCCCTTCATCAGAACATAAGCCTAGGCCTGTTGTTCCGTCACCTGTTCCGTCACCTCTACCACAGACGTGGAGGGGACGGGAGGCAAGAGCGTGGCGGCAGAGTCGCCAGCTGCTTTTCGTACTGTTCGCGTGGGCGCAGGAGCGCCGACGGAAGGGCCCGTTGAGGAAGCGACGGGTGCACCGCCGGGTGCTGGAGTAGCGGCCATGCAGGCGGCGTTGCGCGCGTCCGCCGCTAGGGGAGGACGCAACCGATGCGCCGGGAGCCGCCGAACCTCGATGCCGGCGTTGCGCGCGTCGATGAGGTACTGAACCTCATCGCGCGATAGCCTCGCCGACCATGTTGGAGCGGCGCTCAATTGGCGCCTCATCTCTTCCATCTCGGCCCGCACGGCCGTGAGCTCTCCCTTTAAGCGCAGAACTTTGTCATTACATGTGAGGGAGGCCATCTCCCTCATATGCTCCATAATGGACCCGGCGACACTCCGCAGGCACTGGACGCTCTGGCCCTTCCGGTGGGAGAATTTGAAGGCGATCATCTCGATTGCCTTCACCGCCTCTTCGACCACCTTCGACAGCTGCTCGGGCCTGAGCACCGGAGCAGCTGCCGCCGTCGACGCCTCCTCCAGTGTCGGGGATTTGCGGAGAAAGAAAGAAAAATAATTTATTTTACGCATTATAGGCATAGTACAAGTACAATCGGAACAAAAATATATTTAACTAAAACGAAATATAGACACAAAACCAGAAAAAAAATAGCCAACAACAAACAGAAGCAGAAACCGTAACCCAAAATGATTATAGGTAGGTATCAGTTAGGAATACGGAGGAAGGAGTGCCGACCCTCCTACCGCCTCAGACGCTCCTCCTCCTTTGCTTCGAATGTGGCCCGCGCGAGCTCTTCCTCTCCCCTTGGAGTTCAAGCTCATGCTCCTTGGCCGCAATATAACTGGCCCTTGCTTAAGCCAGGCCAACATACTTGCCCATCGTCCGTGGGCGTCCACGTCCTCTTTTAACGGACTGGCCCCTGATGTTGCTAGGGCCAGTCGCTGCCCGACTTCCCAGGGCTCTTACTGTTGCAGCGTTTTCGCTGCCACAACCTGAGGGTCTGGGGGGGCCAGGAGGAAACCGTCACCATCGACTGGCAGCTGCTATCGGAGTCAGACAACCGCTGTCAGTCGCATTTCACGCTACAAGCAGTGCGATTGCGCGGTGCGAAACGGCCCCGCATGGCCGTGTCGCACCGTGACAGCGACACCCGCAATTCTTTCTCGCCTGGGGTTGGAGTCCCAGGCCTTGAAACTTCATTTTTCTCACCTTCTTCATCATTTTGTTTTGTTATATTTTGTTTTTTAGTTTTAAGATTCATATACACTCGAGAGCAATGAATCCGGGTCACTTAAAGAATGTTAAAAATCTCGGAAACTAAAAATGATAGGTTAATGCAATAAATTGTATTTAATAGACAATGTAATACTCCTTAAATGAAAGTAAAAAAAATATGAGTCACCGTACATTTTATTAACACAAAATTACATAAAGAAAAAACTGCTGATCTCTCCTTAAAACAAAAATAGGAAACATGAAATTTTTGAACTTTATTACGATTTTCTTGAATTTTAATACTTCGTATTGCCTCCTCGTGCTTCCATTACTGCGTTTACGCGGTTTGGCATGCTGTACACCAAGTTCCTTATACGATTTTGGGGAATATTCTCCCATTCCTCTGTGAGAGCAATTTTGAGCTCACGAAGCGTGATTGGGGGAGGGTTTCGTTGTTTTACGCATCTGCCTAGCTCGTCCCAAGCATGCTCGATCGGGTTGATATCCGGGCTGCGCGCTGGCCACTCCATACGAGTAATGTTCATCTCTTGAAGGTAGTCATTCACAATCCTACCTGTATGAGGTCGGGCATTGTCATGCATAAATATAGCATCCTCACCTAAATTGACCATAAATGGACCAACGTGATCATTGAGGATTTCTTCCACATATCTTACGCTAGTTAAAGAGCCGTTTTCTATGATCACCAGCTCTGTGCGACTTTCAGAAGAAATTCCGGCCCACACAAGTACAGACCCACCACCGTAGGCTACTTTTTCTTCGATGCATGCTTGCTTGAATCTTTCCCCTGGTCTTCGATACACTCTGTGTCTTCCATCGTGCTTGTAGAGCATAAATTTTGATTCGTCGGAGAACATAACTTTTGACCAATCTTCAATACTCCAATTTACGTGGCTCTGGGCATACCTTAGTCTCGAAATACGATGCCCACGCTCCAGTTTAGGGCCGTTTGCAGGTCTAAGGGGTTTTAAGTTAGATTCAGCAAGCCGACGTCTTACTGTCCATGCACTTGGGTTACTTCCTCCGAGGCGTCGAAACTGATTGGTGAGTTCAGTTCCTGTGAGAAAGCGATTTCGAAGCATGGTGTTCACCAAGTATCGGTCTTCTCGTGCTGTGGTACACCTGGTTCTGCCCGTTCCTGGTCTGCGTAGGTTAGAACCAGTTTCTTCGTAACGTCGGAGAACTCTTTGTACTGTTGACAGCGACACACCGACAGTCCTGGCTGTATCGCGCTGACTCCGGCCGGTTTCCAGCATTGTAAGTATTCTGGTGCATTCTTCAGGCGTAAGCGACATAATTTCAGCTTGATTAATGAATATAGAGCACTATCAACATGGTTTATGTACCCACATAAATGACAGATTACAAACAAAAGCAACACCAAATGCTGTAATTTCGTAGTTCCATCTTCGAAAGTGGCCCTTTTTCAAATTTGATTTTTTTATGATATAACTTTACAATAACTAAGAAGTTTTAATACCTTCATTTAAGTAGTATTACATTGTCTATTAAATACAATTTATTGCATTAACCTAGCATTTTTAGTTTCCGAGATTTTTAGGATTCTTTAAGTGACCCGGATTCATTGCTCTCGAGTGTATTTAAAACCCCACGAGTATGAGACGAAAGGTTTCACTCCCTGGGTGACGCTCATTCCAGGAACCGGGCTAAATACTGCAGGGTTCGCCAGGTGCCCGTACAGATTTTAACGACTTCGCTATTGGGTGTTAAAGACTGTCCCTGTCGCGGGCCAGCCAATTAAGGCAAGCCCTCCGGTCCCTAAAGACACCACATACCGACTGGAGCCATCAGTCAGATGGTTGCGATGACCTTAGGAACGCGAGAAGGGCGGTTGTCTCTCTATAAATAAAACGACCGTGTGCATTTGAACAACAGACTGAAGTTTATTCATCCAACATTTAATATATTCCATAGATGGTAACATCAAAGAAACATAGATGTCGCTACTTATAGTATACATGGGTAAAAACATACATAATACATATTTTGATATTACTTTATACTATTAATACCCCCACTATAATAAAATATAGCACAGTAAATACAACATACTAAGACATGAAACTAATTACATTTACGTTGCGTTGCACCCCCATCAAGTTCAAAAACTTATAATGTTTTACACAACTTAAAGATTTTGTTAAAACATCTGCAGCCATATCAGCTGTTGGCAGGTACTCTACTTTAACAATATTATTATTAATACACTCTCTTCCAAAATGATATCTAATGTCTACATGTTTCGATTTACAATAAAAAACTGTGTTGTATAATAATTTATGGGCACTTTGATTGTCATTAAATATAAGAATTGAATCAGAGCTACCAGTTATTTCTTTATATAAATTTCTTAAATAAATAGCTTCTTTACAACTTTCAGAGATACCTATATATTCTGCTTCTGTACTCGAGAGAGCTATATTATTTTGCTTTTTACTACTCCAAGAAATTACACCTCCTGATAGGCTGAAACAAAATCCAGTGTATGACTTTCTATCTAAAGGATCATTGCCCCAATCTGCATCTACATAACCAATCATATCTTTATTACCTGTACCACAATATTTAATGCAATAATCTTTAGTTCTTTTTAAATATCTCAAGATCCGCTTAGCATGAGCCCAATGCTCTCTACTATAGCAATTGTTAAACTGACTTAGGTATCCTACTGATAATGCAATATCTGGGCGTGTAAATATGGCAATGTACATTAAACAACCAATTAATTGCTGGTATGGTAAACTCGATGACGGTCATCGTCTATTGTCGTCGTCGCAGAATCCTCGTACTCACTCGGTATATAGTCTGAAAGAGAATCATCTTCTGACACTTCTTTTAAAGTAGAATCTGTGTCATCCCCTACTGAATCTAGTAAAATTGAGCTTCTCTGTGGTATGCCATCAGTCTTAGATTCCTGATCCATGCCTTCAGGTGCTACCTCCATCATGATTGATTCTTTTTCCATAACAATCACATCTCTGCTAGTGGTTATAGTTCTCTTCATAGGATCATACACTCTGTAGCCCTTGATGTTCTCAGGAAATCCTATTAGTGTACATTCAGTTGATTTCTTATCCCATTTTAAACGCTTTTCTTTATTTACATGGACCATTACTGATCCAAATATCCTCAGATTGCTTAGATCTGGTTTAGTGCCTGTCCATAGCTCATATGGTGTTTTACCATCTAAAACAGATGAAACTGTACGATTATGCAAATATATTTTATCCATCATGGCATCATATAACAAACATTTAGCCTTTTCAACAATGGTTTTAATCATCCTTTTGCATAACCCGTTCTGCTGTGGTGTATATGGGTTTGTTTTTTGATGAACTATGTCATATCTTTTTAAGAAAACATCAAAATCTGACTTACAAAACTCCTTTCCATTGTCACTTCTGAAGAATTTCACTTTTCTATTAGTTTGATTCTCTGACATCGCCTTAAACTCTTTGAAATATTTCAAATCTTCATTTTATACTTCGAAAAATAAATAAAGGTCATTCGACTAAAGTCGTCAACAAATAAAAGAAAGTAGGACGAGCCTCCTAGTGATTTCTCCTCCATGGGTCCACATAGATCACTGTGCACCATATTTAATAGTTCTGTACTTCTTTTACCAACATTTGTGAAAGGTAGCCGACACTTGCCTTCACAGCATGTCTTGCATGATGATTTGCTCATCTGAATATTCTCAACAAAATCCATTCCTGTTACAGCACTCTTTGTTTTTATTAAGCTATCACTGTTCACGTGACTTAAACGGCGATGCCATAGATGACCTGAGGTGGTGGCCGCAGCTATCAACCTCTCGAGTGTTCGTTCAGTCTATGGACACCATTCAACAATGTAGCAGTAGCAACTAAATCTCCATCTCTGTTGTGTATAAGACAGCCATCCTTATTGAAAAACACTTTATTTCCTTTTCTATCAATTTGCTCACGGAAATCAATTTGCTTCGATGTTGATGTCGATTTCACTGCCATTCACTGTAGTTATTATCTTAACATCGCCAGCACACGTAACTGATACAGTTTGTCGATTTGCAACAATGATTTCTTCTTGTACTGTACGATATCGGCTTGCTATCCAATCTGTGTTAGCGGTTAAGTGCACGCTAGCATCGGAATCGATATACCAGGTCCCCTTTTTTGAAACTTCCGCTTAAAAATACAGCTGAAAATGCGTTGGTCTGTTTACGGTCTTCGTTTTTATTGTTTAAATTCGAGTTATTTGGCCATTGAGTTCGGTAGTGTCCGGTTTGTTTACAACGATAGCATTTGACATTGACAGTTTTCATGTTGGCATTACTTGTCTTTGGCAAATTCGACATCGAGGCGCCATCTGCTTTTATTGTTGTGGATGCCTGTTTTCTTTTGTGTTGCCATTTTCTCTAGACACACCAAATGCACTATCTTCAATATCATCAATATATCATCCATAAAAACTATAGCATAGGTTATCTTTGATAGTACTTTATTCATTGTCCTCTGAAATACAGATGGCGCGTTGGCCAAACCAAAAGGAATCCTTTTGAATTGATACTGGCCGTCAGGGGTTACAAATGCCGTTTTATCTTGGGAATTTTCAGCAACCGGTAATTGATAATAGCCAGATGCTAAGTCTAAGGTTATGAATAGGGAATGACCTGCCAAACGATCTAGTTGATCGTCTATCAACGGCAGAGGAAAATGCTCCTTTTTAGTTTTCCTATTCAGGGCTCGATAACCAACGCATAGGCGTTTGTCCCCGGTCTTCTTTTTGATAAGAAGAACCGGACTAGCATAAGAAGAATTGGACTCACAAAATATGTCCGCATCGAGCATTTCCTGTACCATTGATGTAACAAGTTCTCTTTCTGGATAAGATAACCTATAAGGTCTATATACTACAGGTTTTGTATCAATCAAATCAATTTCCATCATCAATTTCCATTTATCGGAGTCAGACAACCGCTGTCAGTCGCATTTCACGCTACAAGCAGTGCGATTGCGCGGTGCGAAACGGCCCCGCATGGCCGTGTCGCACCGTGACAGCGACACCCGCAATTCTTTCTCGCCTGGGGTTGGAGTCCCAGGCCTTGAAACTTCATTTTTCTCACCTTCTTCATCATTTTGTTTTGTTATATTTTGTTTTTTAGTTTTAAGATTCATATACACTCGAGAGCAATGAATCCGGGTCACTTAAAGAATGTTAAAAATCTCGGAAACTAAAAATGATAGGTTAATGCAATAAATTGTATTTAATAGACAATGTAATACTCCTTAAATGAAAGTAAAAAAAATATGAGTCACCATACATTTTATTAACACAAAATTACATAAAGAAAAAACTGCTGATCTCTCCTTAAAACAAAAATAGGAAACATGAAATTTTTGAACTTTATTACGATTTTCTTGAATTTTAATACTTCGTATTGCCTCCTCGTGCTTCCATTACTGCGTTTACGCGGTTTGGCATGCTGTACACCAAGTTCCTTATACGATTTTGGGGAATATTCTCCCATTCCTCTGTGAGAGCAATTTTGAGCTCACGAAGCGTGATTGGGGGAGGGTTTCGTTGTTTTACGCATCTGCCTAGCTCGTCCCAAGCATGCTCGATCGGGTTGATATCCGGGCTGCGCGCTGGCCACTCCATACGAGTAATGTTCATCTCTTGAAGGTAGTCATTCACAATCCTACCTGTATGAGGTCGGGCATTGTCATGCATAAATATAGCATCCTCACCTAAATTGACCATAAATGGACCAACGTGATCATTGAGGATTTCTTCCACATATCTTACGCTAGTTAAAGAGCCGTTTTCTATGATCACCAGCTCTGTGCGACTTTCAGAAGAAATTCCGGCCCACACAAGTACAGACCCACCACCGTAGGCTACTTTTTCTTCGATGCATGCTTGCTTGAATCTTTCCCCTGGTCTTCGATACACTCTGTGTCTTCCATCGTGCTTGTAGAGCATAAATTTTGATTCGTCGGAGAACATAACTTTTGACCAATCTTCAATACTCCAATTTACGTGGCTCTGGGCATACCTTAGTCTCGAAATACGATGCCCACGCTCCAGTTTAGGGCCGTTTGCAGGTCTAAGGGGTTTTAAGTTAGATTCAGCAAGCCGACGTCTTACTGTCCATGCACTTGGGTTACTTCCTCCGAGGCGTCGAAACTGATTGGTGAGTTCAGTTCCTGTGAGAAAGCGATTTCGAAGCATGGTGTTCACCAAGTATCGGTCTTCTCGTGCTGTGGTACACCTGGTTCTGCCCGTTCCTGGTCTGCGTAGGTTAGAACCAGTTTCTTCGTAACGTCGGAGAACTCTTTGTACTGTTGACAGCGACACACCGACAGTCCTGGCTGTATCGCGCTGACTCCGGCCGGTTTCCAGCATTGTAAGTATTCTGGTGCATTCTTCAGGCGTAAGCGACATAATTTCAGCTTGATTAATGAATATAGAGCACTATCAACTCCATCATATTGCTTGAAAAACATTCTTTACATTTTTGCAAAACATTTTTCAATCTATAAATTTCATTAGAAGATAAGTTTTCATCATAATTAAGAGATTTACTTGTACAAGTATCGTTAATCCACAAAATTTACGTTCATAATCGTATCAGTACACAAGGTTCGTGTTAACAATAATCCTTGCACTAAATTTATACTACTATTTGATATATTTTGTATCAATAGTGCGTCGGTACTATTTATCATATCGTATTCGCCAGGCATAAGGTAATATTCCTTTCCAGGATCTCCCCGTAAAGAGTCGTTAACGTGTATGGCACCTGTATAAATTATGTCACTGTTTATTTTTACTACGCATGTATTACGCGCTGGAATCGACACATCGTGGCAAAGTGTAAGCTTTAGTTTAGTTGGTAAATTTTGTTCAAAAATCAGATCATTAGTTGTTTTTGTTATGGTTATACCTGGTAACTCAGTAAAGCTATGTCCAATCAAAACTTCGTACTTTATTACACTATTGATGATATGATACGGAAATTTTACAATTACACTTACATACTACTTAGGTAGCAGATAGTCATCCACAGTCATCATAATCATCATCACTCACAATTCCCAACACTTAATAAGCAGTTTTTGTTTATTTACATAGTGACACTTGCATTTCATGGTGTGTGACTCCCAAAGGCGGAAGTAGGAGGCAAACTAGCTACAGGCGAGTCACATTCGTGATTATAGAAAGTGACTCAAATGTCCTAAGTTTTGTTCCCGACCAAAGCTGACGGGTTAACATAGCATGGAATAAAGTGTGACACTGGCCTTAGATGCAACGATAAATAACACGTTTACATCAACTTTATTACGTCAACATTAGACGCGCTAGCAAAACACAACTTACACAATTTTAACTTCATACGTACATACATACATATTATTTATTTGGGCACGCACATACATTTTACACTGCCATGGTGGCACACAAGGGTACTACATTTTTTTTAGATATTTGGCATAATGGCCAAAGATCATTTATCTTCGTTATTTATTAGGGTTGACATAATAGTCATAGTCAACATTCTTCTACTAAAGTTGCGAATAAGCACTTAGTTTTTGTTATTGCTACTAAGATTGCGAATAAGCACTTAGTTTTTTTTTATTTGTTTTGGTTAAAGGGCTAAATAGCCTAGTAATTAGTTAGGGACACTACACACTACACACGACTTTCAAATAACTACACATGACAACGTGACAAACACATGCCGTGTTCGTCATGGGGACATAGGGGTTAATTAGCATCACGAAGGATTCTGCAAGTAAATTATTTTCTATCACTTTTCTGTTTCTTGGTTTAGTTGGGAGTTACTGTTAGTTGGAAGCATGAGTCTATCCCTAACAGAGTTCGTCGTTAACTGTTAGTTGGCAGCATGGTCTTGCCCTAACAGAATTATGTTGTAGGTTACTGTTACGAGGAAGCATGAGTCTTACCCGAACAGATATATTGTGTACTATTATTTGGCAGCATTTGTCTTGCCCTAACAGTCTTAGGTGTAAGTCACCTTTATGTTTATTTTCGTCATATGGCTACTCCTACCACTCGGAAGCTAGAGGCTTGCCCTGGGGGATAGTCCATCCTATGATTCGGAAGTGTTACACTAGCCCTAGTAGGATGTTCTTCTCTGGGATGGTTGTATAAATCCCAGCCTTCAGCAAAAAGCCTTATTATACACACCCCACTTTCAGGCGGTGCGTATTACCTGAACCTTCAACCCAAAGCCTCAAATACGTCTTTTCTCTTTCTGTCCCACAAGATCTTTCAGAATCACCCAAGTACATCCTGCGAGTTGGTTTCATTAAGGTTGAGGCCGACTCTTCGCTACACCCAGCATCACCTCATTCACACAGCACAATAACATATACACACACATAGACGAGTAGTAGGTCTTAAGTTAGGGGCGTTCGAGGACGAACGCAGCATTTGACGTGTTATCGTACGTCAAACGCTCACCGGGGAGGGGGAGTATGTAACGTTGTGAAACAACGGGTGCAAATATTAATTAATATTAGGTGACTAGAATTAGAATTTGGGTCAACATATGAAAGCGCCATCTACCGAGTAAGTGTCGCAACGACGGCAGCCATAGTCATAGATGCGGTCTTGACGATTGAGTAGTTTCGAGTGGTGCCGCTAGAGGCGCTGTACAAACATATAAATACAATCGCGCGCGTTTAGGGTTCCTTCACTCAAATAATAAATTGGACCCTTCTAGATATTAATTGTCTGTCTGTCTGTCTGTGTTTAAATGTAATCTAATCCGAAGCAGTAAGTAGTGAAAGTGAGGTGTATGATGATGGGTTGATGAAGTTAGCTAAATGTTTGACCGTTTTAATCGATTAATGCAATTTTTGACGTTAATATTATTATTTTTTTAATGTAACTATTCCCACGAACGTGCTAAGAGTTAATTGTATATTAACTCGTAACAACTAATTTTATTTTTAAATAGTTCCTTACTACTACGGAACCCTTACTTATTACGACCTGTGTCAAAGACGATTCGCACTTGGACGGTTCTTAAAATGAACTATATAGTAGTAACTAACCTTTTATGTAAATTGTTCCTCACCACTACGGAACCCTTGAATATTTCGAATTGTTTGAAAAACCGATTCGTACTTGGACGCTTCTGGAACTATTTTGTATTAGACTGTTGGTGGCCGGAGTGTATTTTATTCACTTCCACCCACAGTTTATATGGAAAAAAAATTTCCTCTACTATCGAGCTAGTAATTCAACTTACTCGTAAACGTTATGAAAGCAACATCTGCCGTTGTTTATTCAGAACACGAATCAAAGTTATTAGTTTACAATTGTTTTTGGCAAGAATGTTTTCACTGCGTGATCTACGTTTGGAATGTTTTTTCTTACAGTTTTATTTCAGTGTATCAGAATTCAACGTAATTCGAAAAGTGAAACAATTATAAATCTTTTATAATTTACGTGAAGTGAAATTCGTAAAATCTTTGTTCTACCGTTTTACTATAGTGAAATTTCAATATGGATTGTTACCCAGAAGTGTGATTATCGGCTGTTGGTCTCGCTGTAAATTGACATATAGGAAATACAACAAAATAATACACAAATTGAGGCGGTTTGACGCCGTAAAAAAAATAAAAATTGTGGTGGTGATATCCTTTGACTACTTTTTACGATGAATATATGCTATACAACTCACTTACGAAAATTAATGTAAGCGTTTCAAATTAGAAGTTTTACTTCAGACTTTAACACAGTACTATTTAAAATTGAAAAAAAACTTTTACTTTAAATTTCATTAAAAATTTTCCACCATAAAATAAATAAATCTTGAGGGTGTGAAAAATAAATTGGGAACCGTTAAAATTTGGAAAAATTACAATTTACGTTAAATTGAAATTTAAATTCAAATTTTGCCTTGTTCTTGAGTTTGCCGAAATCTGTCTAAAATTAATAAAAAACACACAAAATAAGCCGGAAAGAACAAGTTGGCAGCAGAGGTCAGGAGAGCCAAATTCCTGGGTAGTTGTAATAATTTGGAGGGAAACTACCCCGCTAACGGGCACTCTTAAGACTATTTTACACAAATAAAAATATCTTATAATTATGACCTCCCGACTCCCGTCGGAAATCGCTTTCTCGCTACCCGAAACCACGATATGGGCGCCACTGAAACTCTGTAAGCTTTCAGGAAATTGTGGAGATAAATAAAAAGTAATATTGAAATTTAAAATGCTGGTTTATTGTAAATTAAACTCGGGGTCGTGGTTCGTGATCGGGTAGCAAGGTTTTTAGCGATTCCCGAAGGTCCCTCAGGGTTCGACTTATCTTGGGTTGGCCTTCTTGATGTGATGCCGTCTGCGACGTAGCCGTGCCATCCACAACTTCGGCTGGCACGGTGTTCTCAAACCGGAGAGTAATTTATATCCGCAACCCGTAGGGTGGATCTCTGGATCCCGTAGGGTGGACTTCTGCAGCCCGTAGGGTGGACGTTCCTTCTTGGAACCCGAAGGGTGGACGTTCCTTCTTGGAACCCGAAGGGTGGACCCTGGAATGTTCCATATGACGGGTTAGCTGGAACCCTTATTCCCGCCCATTGCCGATCCCTGTTAGCATTTCAGGAGTCGGGTGCCTTACAATGTTTGCTTGTATTCTACTTTCACAGAGACTTTTTTTCACACCCCTGTAATCTACCCTCCTATAACAGGGTTGACCAACAGCCGTTAATTTTCACTGTTTTAAAATCTAGATTACATTATAATTAATTTAACTCACCCAATGATGGGGTTATTGACGCTTGCAGCTAAATCACTGATCACTTTGGGAGTACTTCGCTCCCTGTAATATTTCTTTACTTTGATTAGATCTATATTCTGATACATATACGCCTTCGCGACGAGTTTATTTTAATTTTTCTAGTAATGGTCCTTGAAATTCGCGCGCGATTGTATTTATATGTTTGTACAGCGCCTCTAGCGGCACCACTCGAAACTACTCAATCGTCAAGACCGCATCTATGACTATGGCTGCCGTCGTTGCGACACTTACTCGGTAGATGGCGCTTTCATATGTTGACCCAAATTCTAATTCTAGTCACCTAATATTAATTAACATTTGCACCCGTTGTTTCACAACGTTACACATGTACACATTGGGCCAACGCATTGGGCCAAAGTGTTTGCGTTTGTAGTGTGTAGCTGTTCACACATTGGCGTACTGCTCATTGTAGATTGGCGCTTTGACAATGGAGGTAGAAACTCTGGCTGCAGCGGCAATATCTTTTTAGAGCATTTAAATAAAAAAATATTAAAAAGATTTTTTTGCTTTAAAACATGAAATCTTGGATTCGTTTTGACTAGGTATGTGCCAGTATGAATTGACCCATTATGGTGTGTTATAATTCTATTTTAATTACTTCCTTTGTTTTTATTTTTGTATTGTGGGTGTTTTGGGTCCCATATAATCCGTTCATTTCTGTAATGGTCAATAAAGTCCATGACCTCGCTGCTTGTCCAGGCTGTCGACATTTTCGCTCGAGCGCGGCACTACTTTCCCGGTTGATGAATAGGAGCAAACTGATTTGGACACCAACGTGTGAATGCTGTTTGCGGTACGCGCCAAGATCCTTTGATGTGTGCTCAAAAACCGACACAAATCGGCTTGCCAGCCAACGTTCGCGCCAACTACGATTTGTCACAAACGTTTCGCAAAATAGCCCTCTACACATTGGTTCAATGCATTGGCCCAATGCGTTGGCCCAATGTGTACAGGGGCCTTTACGTCAACGTCAAAGTGTCACTCCAACATTTACAAATGTGAATAAAAAAAAGTAAAAACTAAATGATGATTATGGTATCAAAACATAAACGAATTCTACAATTATTAATGTTATTAAATGCTCTAAATTCAAATTATATTTATTCACATAAAATAGAGTGTACATTAGTTGTTGATTACAGTGTTAGTCCTTCTATTTGACCTCAAAGAGGTACGTGAATTATCTTAGTGAGTAGTTACAGTTTAGACTGAAATTACAATTTTACCTATATAAACTCGAAGATTATTTTTGTGGTCATTTATAGTTACAATTTAGTCATTGGTTACATTTCACAATCCGTTAAAAACATCTCTTGCACACTATAGAAATTCTTAGTTAATAACCACTTTTTAAGCTCCTTACAAAATTTATACAATGGCAAGTTCTGTAAGCATACTGGTAACTTATTATAAATCTTTATACACATTGCATAACAATTCCTCCGAAACATAGTTGTTCTTGGTATAAACTCAAGCACAAGTCTGTTAGAGTTTCGCGTATTTAGGGGAAATGCATGTTTTGCCGTAACGAATAAGTGCGGATTTTTCTTTACAAATACAGCTATTTCATAAATGTACATAGAGGTTAATGTTAATATTTCATATTTTTTAAAAAACGGTTATAAGATACATCGGGTGGTATTCCAGCTATGGCCCGAATACATCGCTTCTGGGACAGAAAGACTCTGCTTACTTCTGTAGAGTTGCCCCACAGAATCAGACCATAACGCAAACCCGAGCCTACGAAGCCATGGTAAGCCAAAAGGGCTGTTGATAGCGATGATGTACGTCTTAATCTGCCAAGAACGTATACAAATCTATGGATCTTGGTGCATATTGTGTCTATTTGCTCTTTCCAATTAAAGTGTTTATCGAGAGTTAGAGCAATAGCGCACTAGCGACCTGGCAGCGCGGCCACGACGCGCGGCCCTGCCGCAGGGGTTGCGATTTTCAACGCGGCCAATACCGCGGCTACGATCGATCGTCAGTTGCACAGAGTACATTTGTAAGTCAGTTGCACATACAGCACGCTTCAAAATGGACGTTGAGGAAATAGCAGTGCTTTTGTATCATATAAGTAAGAAGCAGAAGCGAAGACAAATCACGCTGTAGTTCCACGGTACGTGCGGTCGCCGCTGCTAGTGCGCGCACGCTGGAGATTTAACTACAATGCAATTGATCTCAGTGGCCGCAGCGGTCAGCGACTGAACACGGGCCGCAAATGCGTCGCTTCGATCTCGCTGGCCGCTGCGGCTTGGTGTGGCCGCCGACCGCGCGCTACCAGGTGCGCGTGCTCTATGGCGATTTCATACTAATGTATCTATCTCGATGGCCGCCGCGACCTGGCCGCTGCGGCCTAGCCGCTAGTGCGCTATTGCTCTTATGCCCAAGAACTTTACAGTATTTGCTTCTTTAATTTCTATGTTATCGTAAACAATATATCTATTAACATTTTTTGATTGTCTGCTCTGGAATTGTACAAAGTTAGTTTTAGTTAAATTTACATTAAGATTATTATAGTTTAGCCATTGTATTATTGATAAAATTGTTTTATTTATGTCATCGTCATATGTCGTTAAGTCATTACATGTCAATATTACTGAGATGTCATCTGCAAATAAAATACATTCATAGTTTATAATGTCAGGAATATCATTAATATATAATAAGAATAAAAGGGGCCCAAGCACACTCCCTTGTGGCACTCCATAACTGTTTAATGCATGCTGTGACCGGCTTTGAGTTTTATTAAATTTCTTATCCACACAACTTATTTCTACGCGTTGCCTGTTTGTCAGGTACGATTTCAACCAAGACAGAGCAAGTCCACGAATCCCGTAGTTATCGAGTTTTTGTAACAAAAGTGTATGTGAAACAAAGTCATAAGCTTTAGACATATCAAAAAAAATGGCTAAAGTAGGATTTTTTTTGTCGACGTATGAAGTTATCTTATTAACTAGTGTGAAAGCTGCCAGTGTAGTAGACTTCCCCTTTTGAAATCCGAATTGTTCTGGCTTGATTACTTTATATTTATTAAAAAACTGAGTTAACCTAATATACATAGCTTTTTCAAATATCTTCGATAAGACGGGAATTAGTGTAATCGGTCTGTAGTTTGACATGACACTTTTTTCACCTTTTTTGTAAAGTGGTTTCACCAGAGACCACTTTAAGCGATCCGGGAAAGTGCCTGACTCAAAAGATAAATTTATGAGGTAGGTAATGATTGGAGCGATAACGTGAGCGGATTTTTTTATTATTAAAGTAGAGATACCATCATATCCTACTGAGTAACTATTTTTTAATTCCAGTATGATTTTGAATACCTCTCGAACACTAAACGGCTTCAAAAAGAGACTATTTTGTATGAAGACCTTATTGGTATTTTGAGTACTTTTAGACGATTTTGTCATATTTATAAAAAAATTATTGAACTGTTGCGCTATTTGGGCTGGTTCGATGAATAGTTGACCTTCCGACTGGATCTCGTCAATGCAATCTATAATATTGATGTCGGCATGGTCTTTTATTACGCTCCAAGCTGCTTTACACTTATTTTGTGCTTGTAATATAAAATTCTGATTTTTTAGCTTTTGCGATTGAGAAATACAACGCTTTAACAAGTTTGAGTATGCCTTGTATATTGTTTTATTTTCATTAGTTCTAGTTTTGTAGTATCTAAAGCGTAAAACTCTTTTTGTATTGCAGCTACGTCTAATGCCTTTTGATATCCACTTTAGGTCCCGTTTCCCAAAATTAATTTTGTGTCTTAGTATAGGGAAACACAAATTGTAGTACAGTAATAAATCATCATGAAAGTAGTCAAATGCCTTGTTAAGGTTTTGTTCTGAATAAATTTCATTGAAACTTAAGCTATTCATACACTCAACAAATTTCGCGACATTGTAGGCATCATAGTCCCTTTTGTTTATATACAATCGAGAAGGTTGTTTAAATACCCTTTTAACTGGTATGTTCAGCATTTGAGCTGTATCGTGATCTGACAGACCTAATTTCATAATTTCGCCATGACCCTTCAACGCCTTACTCCCTAGTATGTGATCAAGGCAAGATCGCTCTCTCGTGGGCTCCGTGATATAAAAAACGAGGTTGTAGTTATTCACAATATCTGTTAATCTTTGCACGATACGATTATATTTAAGAGTATTTATATTTATGTCTCCGATTACAACATAAAATAATGCGTTATGATGGATCGATTCTAACACTAGTGATGAGCATTATAATCGCCTACCATTTTGAGTAGGCTTGGTATTGATTTTACTAGACTATCAAGGTGGGGTAGGTAAAACTAGAAGAGTTGACTGAAGAGGGACTATAGAAACTAATGAGTGAAATAATTTCCTTGTTAAAATGTAATTTTATGCCAATTGTTTGGATTGAGTCATTTTGTAAAGTGTTAAATCTATTGTAATGTAGAACTGTCAATCAATCAAATGAGCCTATCGCAGTCCACTGCTGGACGTAGGCCTCTCCTAATTTACGCCACAATCCACGGTCCTGCGCCTTACGCATCCAGTCCCAGCCTGCGACCTTTACCAGGTCGTCGGTCCATCTAGCGGGTGGACGTCCTACCCCACGTTTGCCGAGACGCGGTCTCCACTCTAGAACTCGTTTGCTCCATCGGCCGTCGGTTCTTCTGCAGATATGGCCGGCCCACTGCCACTTCAATGTACTTATTCTGCGAGCTATGTCGACCACTTTAGTTCTTTGCCGGATAGTCTCATTTCGGAGTCTATCCCTCAGAGACACCCCAAGCATAGCCCTTTCCATAGCCCGCTGCGCAACCTTTAGAGCTTTGACCAACCTCTCTGTAAGTGTCCACGTCTCGGCACCGTATGTCATAACAGGTAGAACGCACTGGTTGTAGACGGTCGGTAGAGAGTCTTCAGGCATTGCGTTAAAGGCGAATTGAAGACTCGACGCAGTTTGCGAAATGATGCCCAGCCCAACCATATCCTTCTGGCGATTTCCTTGTCCAGGTTCCCTTTCCCCAGTGTAATAACCTGCCCAAGGTAAGTATATTCCTGGACGACCTCTAGCCTCGATCCCTCGACGTATATTGGCCCCGGCGTAACGTGGTTATTAAACATAACCTTGGTTTTTTCCAAGTTCATGCCGAGTCCAACACGTCGAGACGCTCCGTTCAGGCTATGCAGCATTCCGCTTAGCTGTTCCAGCGTCTCCGCCACAATTACGATGTCATCGGCAAACCGAAGGTGCGAGATTTGCGTGCCGTTGATGTTCACGCCCCACCCTTCCCAGTCCAGTGTCTTAAAGATGTCCTCAAGCGCATTGGTGAAGAGTTTCGGGGATATCACATTACCCTGTCTTACACCTCTACGCAGTTCAATGGGACTGGTTTTTTAGTTTGGTAGATTTTGGTTTGGTAGAACTGTGTTTATTAAAATTGCAACACCATTGTGTTCACTACCTTTGTCTAGTAGTCTTTCTCTATTTCTTTATTATAACCTTTAATTTTAAATTGTTTGTCTGGTTTTAACCAGGTCTCGGAAATAAGGGCAATGTGTATATGATTCTCATATAAAAAATGTGATAAAGCACGTCTATTAGATGTAACTTTGAGCATTCCACTGTACAATGTTTAACTGATCCATAAAGGTGCGCCTCCATTGGCCCGCGCCGGACGCAACGCACGCACGGCACGCAACGGATTTTAGTTTGCTTTTTATGGTTTTACACAGCAGCGCTGCGTCCACTATCCGCACCGGCCGCATCGACAGCATTTATGAGCAAACAATGCGTTGCGTGACGGAGACGTCACACAAATCAGTTGGCCACTGGCATCACTCACTGCGCACGTGTTGAAACTTTATTTTTTTTTATACACACATATCTAAGTATGTTTTTTTTCAATAAAATTTACATGTCCAGGAGATAAGGAGAACCCAATAAGAACATAAAAATCTTTCTTCATCATGAAGTAAATCGGGAACAAATGATGAATTATACTCTCCAAATACTGGTCGCTTCAAATTCATATTATGAACCCTCATTCTACATTTAGTTTAACGTTTTTATTTATTTGCCAACAAGAAACTAATAATAATAATATCTTCGTCAATCTCCATGGCAAAATACGTCCACTCACGACAAGAAAACACTCAAAACTAAACAAAAAATCCGGATACAGTGGACGCATGCCATCGGCAAATCCGTTTAATCCGTTGCGTGCCGTGCGTGCGGTGCGTCCGGCGTGGGCCAATGGACGCGCACCCTTAAGATACCTATTTGATACCTTGAGATTGATCATCTTTGAAAGTATCCAAGAGAACATCTCGAATATGCTCTGTAGTGATAGGGACTTGATCTGACTTATTGTCAGTAATGATTTTAACTATAGAAGCAAGAAGTAATTTCGTGAATTGTTCAGATTGTAGTGACCCTCACAGCAGATGAGCATCACTGTTTGTTCTTACAAAAAAAAATCCAATGTGTCCAAAGTTTAAACATTTTAAGCATTGGCTGACAGGAGGTATGTATTGGCTAACCACAAAGTACCACGAGTTGATGTCGACGGCGACGTTGTCTGGAAGAGTAGTGCAGGCAAATGTGATGGCTACTGTCTGTGTTGGAAGGAGGCAAGTATTACCACCCTCGTCACGTGACCTGCGCATCAAACGTCGTACACATACGACATTTTTACAACTAGAAATACCATTATATATACTTCTATTTGACATATATACAGTAACATTTCGTATAACTCTCGTCACTTCAGCAAGGGTGGCTGGAATTGTCGCTGTTAAATTAAGTTCTTTCAGTGCCTAAATGTTAGTTAGAGCACTGTTGGCAAGCCCCGGCCGCTCAAAAATTGCACCGATTTTGTACTTTTTTATTCTTTTAAAACGCTTAATACCTTAAACATGGCGTTGTAGCACAGCACCAAGGGCCATCAGGTCTCTATTCCCTACCGGCTTACCTTCGTCTACGCTTTCGTATATGACCAGGTATTGAAAATTACCACCATCCTCTGGGTACTACCTGGCATAGTTGATAATTTTGTAGGGATGATATTTTTCTGCATCGTCCGTTGATGTCTTCGTGTCTTTTTCCACATCCACCTTTCTTTTTTTTCCGCTTACCCATTGTAAAATTCTATATATACTCTATTTACACTTTAATTATATCAATATTTTACAGATTAATATTTTGTATATAATCTGTAAAATTTTGATAGAATTAAAGTGTAAAATGTATACAGTATTTATTAATTGGACATTTTTTTTTTAAAAGCGCCTTTCTTGTTCAAAGGTTTCCCACCTTTTTCTCGTTCTCTTAGTTTAGTTTAGATGGTAGCGTTCAGCCAGGGGGCTGGGTTGCGTTTCACCTTGATGTGCTTAACTGGGGCATGCCGGTCGAACAGCTCAACACTTTTGCAACTGAAACAGTCAACCATTGCATTAATATCAGTGGAACTATAAACAGGAGACCAGTCCATGTCACCTGCATCACCACGCAATGACCCCAGGTTCATATCCCTGAAATTGCGAAGATAGCGATATTGAGGTAAGCGTTTAGGAGACCGGATACGATATATCCTATTGTATCCGGTCTCCTAAACGCTTACCTCAATATCGCTACCTTCGCAATTTATAGAGGAGGTCGTGATAAGAAAACGAAGCATCTAGTTAGCCGTGGGAATCAGCGAGATCCATTGAGGGAACTATTATAAGGTCGATAAGAGTGGACTTACAGTTTGGGAAGTGGTTAGGAATGAAAGTAGGTCCCATAATAGCTTATGGGACCTACTTTCATTCCTTAGTAAGCAGGTGTTAAAGTCGCCCATTATGACTACATGCTCGTATGAGAGAGTCAAATTATTTAAGAGGCTCTCAAATCTTTGAAAGTAGTCGATTCTCATGTTTGGTCTCAACAATATGTTTTTTAGTATTTTTAAAGCTAGATGACTAGATGGGGATGATAATAGAAAGCTTTTACACATGACTAGATGACGATGATAACGATGTTTTTTTTTTCTCATTCTTGTAGATTTTTTTTGGAAAAATCTAGGAACAAATATTTTTGGGCCCAGAATAAACCTCTGGGAGACAACTTTTCACACTCCGCTAGCACCGTCTTGGAAGAATTGCCATATATTTGCTGGTAGTTTAGATTTATATAGTATGGCATACCGAAGATTTATAGAACCATCTGATTCAGCTTAGTATTTCATAGTAAGGATATATGTAAAATATGGTGACCGGGATGTACACAGGAGAGATCTTTCGTTGCTTTTATAGGAATCCATACACCAAAGACCTCTTTGATAGCTAATAAGGGAAAAAAGACCAGGCCCATCATCTTTTACGGGAGAAACGTTGAGAAAATATCCAGGAGATAAGGAGAACCCAATATGAACATAAAAAAATTGTCTGTCAAAATGAGTTTCGAACTAATGACCTCATACATTATAGGTTTTCACAGGGAAGTAAGAGTGAAGCGCCACTGGGCACCGATTCTCGCTTCACACGACATGAATGCGTGAACGGAAATCGGCGGGTGACGCGTCGCCTGTCTCATATTTAGGAACGGCGAAACATGAGACGGACGACGTTTCACCCGTAAATTTGCGTCCCCGCATTCACGTCGTGTGGTCGAGAATCGGCGCCCTGGTGTTGCAAACATACATGGGCTATAGTGAGCACTTTCCATCAGGCAGGCCCGTAAGCTGTCACTTTAGTGGTATAAAAATAAGACAGGGGGATAACAATCATTTTCAAAATTTCTTCCAACTTCATTGGTTCCCCTGTATTCTAATAACAATAGGCATATTGATAGTCACCGTAAGCATTCTGATAACCACCGTTTGCAAACTCATAGCCACCATTAGCAAACTTATAACCGCCGTTAGCAAACTCATAGTCGACGTTCACTAACTCATAGCCAACGTTAACATACTCATAGCCAATGTTAGCATTCTCGTAGCCAACGTTAGCATACTAGTAGCCAACATTAGCAGACTCATAGCCAACATTAGCGTACTCAAAGCCATAATTAACATACTGATGATATTCACCATTAGCCTACGGCCAGCCTTTATACAGATGAGGATTATGTATTACATTTTCGTTCCGCTGTTCATGGGGAGAATCCATGGTTGGCTGGGTTGGAGAAGCCAGGGTTGGGGGTAATGGAGAAGATGGTGCTAGGGATCTTGGAGAAACTGGGTCTGGCTGACTTGGAGAAGCCGGAGCTGGCTGGCTTAAAGAAGCCGGGGCTGGGTCGCTTAGTGAAGCCGGGGCTGGGTCGCTTGGAGAAGCCGGGGCCGGTTCACTTAGAGAAGCCGGGGCTGGGTCGCTTGGAGACGGCGGGGCTGGGTCGCTTGGAGAAGTCGGAAATACAATTCATAAATATGTTCGGTGATTTCAGAATTCGATTGTTAAGGCGATGGTGATAGCCTTCACAGACATCGGTGGTTCTATGCACATCACCGGCACAACTGGTTCCCCTGTATTCTAATAACAATAGGCATATTGATAGTCATCGTAAGCATTCTGATAACCAACGATAACATACTCATAGCCAATGATAGCATTCTCGTAGCCAACGTTAGCATACTAATAGCCAACATTAGCAGACTCATAGCCAACATTAGCGTACTCAAAGCCATAATTAACATACTGATGATATTCACCATTAGCCTACGGCCAGCCTTTATACAGATGAGGATTATGTATTACATTTTCGTTCCGCTGTTCATGGGGAGAATCCATGGTTGGCTGGTTTGGAGAAGCCAGGGTTGGGGGTATTGGAGAAGTTGGGGCTAGAGAAACTTGGGTCTGGCTGACTTGGAGAAGCCGGAGCTGGCTGGCTTAAAGAAGCCGGGGCTGGGTCGCTTGGAGAAGCCGGGGCTGGTTCACTTAGAGAAGCCGGGGCTGGGTCGTTTGGAGACGGCGGGGCTGGGTCGCTTGGAGAAGTCGGTAATACAATTCATAAAATATGTTCGGTGATTTCAGAATTCGATTGTTAAGGCGATGGTGATAGCCTTCACAGACATCGGTGGTTCTATGCACATCACCGGCACAACTGATCAAATCGTGATCTTTGCGTACTTACTGTTCTTTAAAATAGTTAAGAAATGCTTGCATATTTAATGTATCAGGAGTTGCATCTTGAATATCACACCAAGCTTGTGCCATGTGTATCGAAGGGGAACACCCAAAAATTCCGAAATATGTTTTTCCGAATTTTAATATTCCGATGTTCAAAATTCCGAAGATTATAATTCCTAAGAAACAAAGCTCAGATTATTTAAAAGGACGATATTCATTTATCCGAAAGTCATAAGTACGAATTTTTATTTTTCCTAATTTCATTAGTACGAATAATCAAAAGACCGGACTATTATTTTTCCGAAAAACATAAATCAGAATTTCAAATATCCGAAAATTCACTGTTTAAGTTTTTTTAATAAAGTACGGTCAAGTCTAACTACCGAAGATATTATTTCCAAGTGAGTGGAAGGCAAACGACAAAACAAAAAAAAATAACCACGATGGCTAAGGCCGGAGCTCCGCTCCGCTTCGCTTTCGCCTCAGCCTTCTAACCTAACCTATCCGAGTCGAGGTGTTAACCATTATAAATGAATGGTGAACACCCCGACTCAGAGTACCCCGACTCGGATAGGTTAAGTTAGAAGGCTAAGGCGGGAGCGAAGCGGAGCGGAGCTCCCGCCTTAGCCTTCGTGGTTATTTTTTTTGTTATGTCGTTTGCCTTCCACTCAGTTGGAAATAATATTTTCAGTAGTTAGACTTGACTATACTTTATTAAAAAAAACGGGTGGAATCGGGAACATAAATAATCGTCGTTAATGATAAGTTTTCGAGTTAAAACAGGAACGGGTGGAAACGACATTCACCTTTCGTATTTATGATATTTCGGATTTTTGATAATCGGAGTTCGTATTTATAATATGGCGGATTTTTAATGATTCGGAATTCAACGGTTCGGTTTCTTGAAATTCGGCATTCTGACAGTCGGACTTTTAAACATTCGGAATTTTAAAATTATGACTTTTAATAAAAAGGATTTATGAAACATCGGATTTTTGACTTTCGGGATTTCGAATCATTCGGACTTATGAAATTCGGAATTATGAAATTCGTGATTGTGACTTTCGGAATTAAGTTTTTCGTATTAATGTAGTGTACCCGTATCGAAGAATCTTACTAGTATCATAAGTAAATGCGAAAGTTTGTGAGTGTGGATGTTTGTTACTCTTTCACGCTTTAACGGCTGAACGGATCTGGCTGAAATTTCGTACAGGGATAGATTGTATTCTAGAATAACATATAGGCTATATTTTATTCCGGGAAGCAAATCCCACGGGAATCGGGAACGGGAACAAATTTGACGCGGGCGAAGCTGCGGGCATCAGCTAGTACAAAATAAAAACATAATCTTATTATATTTCTTTCGGCTTTGTATTCAGAGTCGTTACTATGGAATTTTCTTCGAGCCAAACCTAATTTCTTTGCCTTTTTCCAAACTGCTTTATTAAAATGTTGGTAACATCCGGTTACTTTCACACTTGGATAAAAAGCTTTTACTGCATTTATCTGGGCAATTTCGTAGTCACATTAGTAAAAGTATCTATATGAACTCCAAATCGCTCTTTTATTATCTTACTTCTTAGTAATATTTTAATAAAAAAGATTGTGAGTGTGGATGTTTGTTACTCTTTCACGCTCTAATGGCTGAACGGATCTGGCTGAAATTTGGTACAGGGTTATATTATAGTCTGGAATAACACGTATACTACTTTTTATCCCAGGAATAAGTTCCTATGGGAAGCGGGAAAGTTGAAATAGTTTGTAATTAGGTAAGGGCTGACTCACAATAACCATTTTTGCTAAAATGTGCCCGCGACGGGAAACCTCTCTATTTCTCATTCTCTCTCTCACGCAAACGAAGTTGCGCGGGTCAGCTAGTTATAAATAAACTTTTATAAGTATCTTCGGCCTTATTCGAATGTACTTTTTTTTTACACCTACCCTCTACTACGCCCACTCGCGCACAAATCAGTTTCGAAAACTAGTATGAAAATCTTTGACTTCGTCTGTGAACTCTGTGAGCGTTGTCTTTGTGTGCGTAGCTTCAGCGAATTTAGTATGTAGGTTTTCATCTGTACTATCTAATTTGTGCCGCCAATATGAAGGAACACTTAGACACTTTATATTTGAAGTATCTTGGATTGGTCACGAATTATAATCTTCATAATGATCCCACTTTGTAAAAAGACGCAACACAATTCTTTCTTTTTTCATGTTTTATTTGTTTTTTTACTTAACTAGGTTAGTAGAGTACTCTTTTTAGATTATAATAAAGATGTAAAAAACTTAAAACAATTTATTTATTTAACCCGGCGCCAATGACGTGAAAATAATTACTAGTACGATGACGCCGGGTCATAATAACCCGAAGTTTATCGATAGTTTTCCAGGAAATTCAGCAAGCCACCTTCATATTTGAATGATTTTTTATTGGAAGTGATTCTTTTCTTAGGTTGTGAAATAAAAATAGTTGTAATAAGTTCTAGAAATTCAACTTTTATTTATTTTTTCAATAACACATGCAAAATCAATTTTGAAAACATAACATGTTTATATTTTGAATTTTTGGTGAAGTATTCTTAACTTTAATAGGAATCAATAATCTTATGTACTAATGGACATATTAATTAAGTTTTATAACATGAAAATAACAACGAATCAGTCTTCTACATCATTATTCAGGTCCACGGAACTGCTAAAATTATTGCAGTATGGAATCAAATGGTCCGGGCAAATGTATATGTGGCATGCATGACAAGTGTGAGATGTTTTCTTATCCTTTTTCGATGGACATATTTGACATCTCTTGCGAGTTCCTGGAATTTTTCGGGAGGTTCTTCACTAGGGTCAACCACGAAATCCGCTAATCTTTTGCGCATCTGACGAGGTAAATTTACACGTTCCTTTCGCGTTTGTCATGATGATTTGATATTGATTTGATCATGAACTAGAGCGAGTCCCAGTTTTTTAAAAAAATGTCTTCTTTTAGTGCGTGTATCATTGTTATTAGCCCGATGTATTATGGTCGCATTAATGCCAGATATATTGAACATTGCATACAAAATCGTCAGTGGCCATCGTTTTGAATTTCTGCTCACGTTATAAGTAGCACTAAGTTCATCAGCTACATCTACACCACTTTTGGTGTGATTATAATAAGTTATTCTGTTTGTGGCCAGTGGTATGGTATTATCAATGTTAGCATCTTGATGTAAGCTCGACAACAAAAGAACAACTTTGCTTTCCTTCGGAGCAGCTTCCAAGTCTTCATTGTCAGAATCAGACTCTTCTAACAACGTCACAATTCTTGCTGGATCATTTTACAATGCCATTTTCTCTAAAAACCTAGAAGCAAACAACTTTAATTAACATCTATCACTTAAAAACAAAATAAACTTAAGTCATGAAATAACAACGCCAGCGATGACGCTGGGTCATAATTACCCGCTTTCACTTGAAGCACGTGTATCTCCCAGCGCTGGCGGCGTCGCACTGAGTGTATCGATGAAACGGGTAGAGGGGGAACGTATCTCCAGCTACACAAACGTTCAAACCCCAAGAACATCACAAAAATGAATTAATGTTAGTTAACATTTGCCTCGGGTCAATATGTCCCAGCGTCATTGGCGCCGAGTTAATATTTATGTACAAACATGACTTATAATAGAATACACATAGAAATAAAAACTGAGTACAATGGTACTGCTTATTTCTAGAAAAATATTTCTTCCAGCAGTCCGGCGAGAGGAAAGCTTGACGAAGTAGGTTTAAAGGTAGAAGTACACAAGGCAACGCAATTAAGTATGCAGGCCACACTAGTAACACGCATGTGTGTGTAAATCTAACGAGTGTATTATATTACGTTTCTATGTGTGCGTGTTGTTAGTAACTTGTTTTGAGACTCTAAAGTAAACTAAAGCAAAATTGACAGTCAAAACTATTATCATTATTATTTATATTGATTCTACCCACATTAAATAACACAAAAGTGATCACAGTTCGTCAAGTGTGAATATTATTTTACCCTCAAAGTAATGATTTACTAGACGTAAACAGACTGGTTCTGACTACTGTGCTCATCAATAATTTTAACTCTTTTATGAAAAAAGATTAAATAAATGCATCATTTAACTACGCTTTTAAGAGCTGAAATAATTGTTTTGTATGAGCAAAATGTTTCAATTACTGAAATTTCAAGACGATTAAATATATCGGTAAGTTAAAGATTATTTATTCAAAAATATTTATATAATTATATTATAATGTGCATAATTTAAAGTATAATTACGTTGTAAATATTATTTTAAATTATTTTGTGATATTGTTCACAGAGAAAAACGGTGCAACTGTGGGTTCATCGACATGGTGCTTTAGGGCACATAGATCGTCTTCGTCCTGGCCGACAAGCTACCGTATACACGGTGGCTAATCCACGGCATCGAGATGTTGTTGCCACACACTTGGCGGACCCTTTCGCATCGACGCGCACCACGGCTACCAGGCATGACATATCCTTACAGACCGTCAGGGTTCATTTGCGCGCAGCAGGATTAAGATGTCGGAAGCCAGCTAAGAAGATTTTATTGTCAGAGAAACATAAGCAAGATAGGATACAATTTGCACGACAATATCTGGACTTTGATTGGTGTAACAGTGTAGTGATTTTTAGTGACGAAAAATGTTTTAAGTCAGACAAGGATGGTCGTAAAATATTGTGGAGGAAAGCGGGTGAACGTTATTCCCAAAATAATGTCGTTCCATGCAGGTCTAGTGGACGCATCACTTTGGGTTACTGGGGCTGGATGTCATCGATGGGACCCGGCGAGTTAGTGGAAGTAGGGGGTCGGAATAACAGTAAAGGTTACCTGGATGTTTTGCAAAATGTCATGCTACCAACTTTGCGTGTTGTTTATCCGCATGAGCACATTTACTTTGTGCATGACAACTGTGCAGTGCACCGTGCCCGGCTTGTGCAAAATTGGTTAAACACACAAGAAAACTTTACTGTCATTGAATGGCCCTCTAAAAGCCCTGATTTAAATCCCATTGAAAACCTATGGGGGCATATGGTGCTCAATTGGGATTCATCTAAAGTGAGGTCTAAATCGAATCTAGATGAAGTCGTTACTTCCACTTGGGAATCATTTCGTGGCACTGACCTGTGTTGGAATATGGTTGCTAACATGACAACAAGATTGCAACAAGTAATAGACAGTGATGGTGCACCTATTGGCTATTAGTCTGTGATGTGATATTTAGAATATTTTGCTTTTAAAAATCTTAATAAAACTATAAATAAAAAGTTGGTGCTACAAAAGTGCCAATAGAAGTAGTTTATTATTATTATGTGAATGATGTTATTGTTGTTGAGGTTAGAGGTTATAACTAGATCATAATTTCTAACTTGATAACATGTTGATTCATGTCACTAATTAATAAATTACTTACTACAAATGAAAAGCATTACGGCTATTCTTGTCTGATATTGTGTCAGTCTGATATTAACACAACATCATTACAGAATTTTATATTACATATTATAATAAGTATAAAGAAATTGTTTTATTTTCCTTCTTTGTTATTTTATATTATACTAGCAGACGTCACGCGGTTTCACCCGCGTAGTTCCCGTTCCCGTGGGAATACGGGAATAAAATGTAGCCTACGTTCACCGCAAAGAGTGTAGCTTCCCAACAGTGAAAGAATTTTTCAAATCGGTTTTGTAGTTCCGGAGCCTATTCGTTACAAACAAACAAACAAACATACAAAAAAAACAAATCTTTCCTCTTTATAATATTAGTATAGATATAGTAATACTATATAATCTATAATATTATATAATTATATAATATTAAATTATATATATAATATTTTTTAGTTTTTAGTAATATTACCATTATTACTAAAAAAAAATATTTTACAAAAACGGCAAAAAGAGTTCTGCACGTTGCGCAAGGATTTGATCTCGCGACACTTACGAATACGATGCAGATTTAAATCCGCCGTCTTAGACAATTTGCTACGAGAACTTATGTGATTGAAGTAAAATAAGCTAACTTAATCGCGCACGGGTGATGAGTTTCATTCGGCTTAGCCGAGCTTAGACGAAAACGCCCGAACAAGACATCATGATGCCCTATATTGTAAAAGTATACGATGCTGGTGCGAGCGTGTCAGTCACGCACATAGAAACGTAATATAATACACTCGTTAGATTTACACACACATGCATGTTACTAGTGTGGCCTGCATACTTCATTGCGTTGCCTTGTGTACATATTTTTTAAAACTGATTCATAGTAAAGTACACATACGCAAACTTAAAGAAATATATCAAAGCTATAACTTAAAATAAATATTAAATACATACGAAATACATATATAATTATATACACAAATATATACTAATAATTATACCTATGCTAGCTAACAAATGAATACATGATTAAAGGGATACAAAATAACCAAAATACATTTAAAACGGCAAAGGTCACACAATACGGGACATGTAGTGCAAACGAAGCCTTCTTTTAAATATGTTGACAGATTTAGAGTCACGTATGTTAGCCGGAAGAGAATTCCGCAATTTAACTGCTTGTACGGAAAAGGAATACGTGTAGAAGCCGGATTTATGGGTAGGGTGTTTTAGAATGGAGCGTAAATGTGACCTACACAGGGAACATTAAGATCACGAGCGAAGGAAAAACGATTTTTGAGGTAGAAAGGAGTATTAGGGTTTTAGAGGACTTTATAGACGAGACAGAGTATATGAGTCCTACAAAGACGGATTGGGAGCCACTTGAGTTCCTGGCCGAAGTGTGAGACATGATCATCTTTTTGAGATTAAATATGAATCGAATACATAGATTTTGTAGCCTCTCAAGTTTATTTAAGAGCTCCTCATTGGCATCTACATAACAAGCATCGGCGTAGTCAATTATGGGCTGAATGAGGGTCTGAGCTAAAATGATCTTCGTTCTCAGGAGTAGAAAGTTCCGGAGGCATCTTACAGTATGGAAGGAGAAATGTACTTTCCTGCTTACCTAATTTATCTGGTAGCTCCAGGATAAGTTGGCGTCAATTATTGCGCCTAAATTTTTTACTTTATCTACATACGGTATCTGTGTTCCATTGAGAAGCACAAGAGGCAAATTGTCTAGACTCAAACTACTGCGCATGTACTGGCTACCGATAATTATTGCCTGTGATTTACGAGGGTTGATGCACAATCCTACCGACCTGGCCCAGTCAGTAACACGCTCCAAGTCCTGGTTCATACCGCCAATACCAGATAAAGCATTTGAAACCGTAAAATGATGGTATATCTGAAAGTCGTCAGCATAGAGATGGAAATTACCAGAGATTAGCCTCAAAACATAGTTAATGAAAATGGAGAATAAAAGAGGAGAGAGAACACCACCCTGAGGCACACCCGCAGTAAGTTGACACCAGTCCGAAGACCTTTCATCTAAGTGCACACACTGCGAGCGCCCCCGAAGATAAGAATTAAACCAAGAAAGCGCAAAAGAAGAAATATTTACAGACTTCAGCGTACCGATAAGCATATCAAAATCTACAGAATTAAATGCACTGCTAAAGTCTAGTAATACTAGCAAGGTAATTCTTTCCTTTCCATAGCCCAGCGAATGTCATCTGTAACTTAAATGAGTGCAGAAACTATGCTATGGCCAGCGCGGAACCCTGATTGGAAGGGACTAAGTAGGCTGTTGGAATATAAAAAAGAGGATAGTTGCCGATGGACAACATGCTCGAGTACTTTTGAGAGGAAGGGTTAAATAGAAATTGGTCGAAAATCAGACATTGCAGTAGGATTAGAAGTTTTAGGCAAGGGAATCACATACGCGAGCTTCCAGGAGTCAGGAAAGGTGCAGGAGAAAAATGAGTAGTTGAAAATGTGTGTTATCACGGGTAGCAAACTAGAAAGTATTGGAAGGATCATTCTCGAGCAAATGTTGTCATTACCGGTGGCTAAGGAAGAAACAGAGGTAAGAGAAGTGCGAACCTCAGTCTCAGATACTGGATATAGGAAGAAAGGAGGAATCTGCAGAGCAGGCCCAGCTGCGAGTGCCAGCAATGCGGTGTTTTTAGTTGAAGTATCCAAATGCACAGGAGGTTGTGAGAAATGGATATTCAATGCACCAAGATCCACATCGCTAGCAACAGAGACAGCCGATTTACCTATACCAACCGATTTGAGGAATCTCCAAGATTCAGAAGAATTTCGATTACAAAGAGATTTGTGGAAATGGTGTCTCGGTTTTGAAAACAAGCAGGTTGCTATCCGAAGGACTGTTTCTATAGCGTCGTTTAGCTCTATCCCTTCGAGCCATTAGACTTTTGATGGTAGCGTTCAGGCAGGGGGCTGGGTTGCGTTTTACCTTGATGCGCTCAACTGGGGCATGCCGGTCGAACAGCTCAACAATTTTGCAACTGAAACAGTCAACCATTGCATTAATATCAGTGGAACTATAAACAGGAGACCAGTCCATGTCACCTGCATCACCACGCAATGCCCCCAGGTTCATATCCCTGAAATTGCGAAGGTAGCGGTATTGACGTAAGCGTTTAGGAGACCGGATACGATAGGATAGATAGAGGAGGTCGTGATAAGAAAACGAAGCCGTGGGAATCAGCAAGATCCATTGAGGGAACTATTATAAGGTCGATAAGAGTGGACTTTCAGTTTGGGAAGTGGTGAGTGGCAGTGAGAGGTAGGACTCAAAGATTGTAGGAAGATAAGAGTAATAATAGCTTATGGGACCTACTATCATTCCTTAGTAAGCAGGTCTTAAAGTCGCCCATTATGACTACATGCTCGTATGAGGGAGTCAAATTATTTAAGAGGGTGTCAAATCTTTGAAAGTAGTCAATTCTCATGTTTGGTCTCAACAATATTTTTTGTTAGTATTTTTAAAGCTAGATGACTAGATGGGGAGGATAATAAAAGCTTTTACATATGACTAGATGACGATGATAACGATGTTTTCTTTTCTCATTTTTGTATTTTTTTTTGTAAAAATCTTGGAACAAATATTTTTGGGCCAAGAATAAAGACCTGGGAGACACCTTTTCACATTCCGCTAGCACCGTCTTGGAAGAATTGCCACATATTTGCTGGTAGTTTAGATTTATATGGTATGGCATACCGAATATTTATAGAACCATCGAATTTAGCTTAGTATTTCATATTAAGGAGATATATGTAGAATATGGTGACCGGGATATACACAGGAGAGATCTTTCATTGCTTTTATAGGAATCCGTACATCATAGGCCTCTTTGATAGCCAATAAGGGAAAAAGACCAGGCCAATCATCTTTTACGGGAGAAACGTTGAGAAATTATCCAGGAGATAAGGAGAACCCAATAAGAACATAAAAAATTGTCTGTCGAAATGATTTTCGAACTAATGACCTCATACATTATTAGGTTTTTACAGGGAAGTACCTAGGAAGTAACTGGTGTTGCAAACATCCATGGGCTATAGTGACAACTTTCCATCAGGCGGGCCGTAAGCTGTCACTTTAGTGGTATAAAAATAAAACAGCGGGATGTACTTAAAGCCATAATTAACATACTGATGATATTCTGGATATTCACCATTAGCATACGGCCAGCCTTCATACAGATGAGGATTATGTATTACCTACATTTTCGTTCCACTGTTCATGGAGAGAATCCATGGTTGGCTGGGTTGGAGAAGCCAGGGTTGGGGGTATTAGAGAAGTTGGGGCTGGGGGTCTTGGAGAAACTGGGGCTGGCTGACTTAGAGAAGCCGGGGCTGGCTGGCTTTGAGAAGCCGAGGCTGGGTCGCTTAGTGAAGCCGGGGCTGGGTAAGAAAGAAAGAAAGAAAGAAAAAGAAATTTATTTCACATAGGCATTTACAGATGCTCTTGTAAAACGTCCAGAATACAAATCAAAATCTACCACCAGTTTACAACGCGACCCACCTGAGAAGAACTGGCAAGAAACTCAGCGGGTTATTCTTTTTAGAGCTTTATTTACAAAATGAATCTAAAAACTATGCATTTGACAATTTTTTGAGAATCCAGTAGAGCAGGTCATTTCCAGGCTTCTCCATCCAACAAATAATCACCAATTGTATAGTAGCCCCTGCAGTACAATTTACTTTTTACAACCTTTTTAAATTTATTAAGGGACATACTTTTAATTTCGTCTGGTAGCCTGTTGTAAAAGCGTATACAGTTACCCATGAAAGAATTGCTGATTTTGTGCAATCTGCTATGATAAACAGCAAGGTTACTTTTATTTCTAGTGTTGACATTGTGTCTATCACTTAACTTAGCGAAACTATGTAAATTTCTTTGTACGTACATAAGATTCTCAAAAATGTATTGTGATGCTACTGTAAGAATTTTAACCTCTTTGAATTTCTCGCGCAGAGAGACCCTTGGACCTAATCTATATATAGCTCTTATTGCCCGCTTTTGTAAAATAAAAATTTTATCTATATCTGCAGCATTGCCCCACAGTAGAATACCGTAAGACATTATGCTATGAAAGTAACTGAAATAGACTATTCTAGCCGTATCTACATCCGTCAAGTGCCTTATTTTTTGTACAGCAAATGCTGCTGAACTTAATCTATTTGCTAGTTTAACAATATGTGGACCCCATTGTAAACCAGCATCGACCGTTAACCCTAGGAAAGTCGTTGATTCCACAAGTTCCAACACCCGACCATTAAGTTGAACATTGGTTTCTGACTGTGTTACATTAGGCAAGGTAAATTTTATGCATTTAGTTTTATTATCATTCAGTCTAAGATTGTTAGTGTTAAACCAATGAACCACTTTCAAGATTGCGTTGTTGACATCGTCATAGTTATCTATTTGTCTTTTAACTTTGAAAATCAAAGAAGTATCATCTGCAAACAAAACAATCCTGTTGTTGTCCCCCACGTAAAAGGGTAGGTCATTAAAATATATAAGGAATAAAAATGGTCCGAGTATTGAACCCTGTGGGACGCCCATAGTAACTACAGAGCCCTCCGAGCGTGTACCATTAACATCAATCCTCTGAATTCTATTGTTCAAATATGAAGTCAGAAGATCGAGAGCCTTGCTTCTTATGCCATAATGGTGTAATTTCCTGATTAATGTTTCATGTTGGACACAATCAAATGCCTTGGACAAATCGCAAAACACACCAATTGCATCTTGTTTATTCTCCCAGGCCTCGTAAATACATTTCAATAACTCTACACCAGCATCGGTAGTCGAGCGTCCTTTAGTGAAGCCAAATTGTTTCTCATGAAACAATTTGTGACTATTAAAATAGATCAGCATCTGCTCTAGTATTAGTTTTTCAAATATCTTGCTCAAGGTCGGCAACACCGAGATAGGTCTGAAATTACCCGGATCTGAAGTACTGCCAGCCTTGAACAGTGGTATAACTTTACTGTGTTTCATCAAATCAGGAAATACACCACTTGAGACGCAATCGTTAAACACAGTTGCCAAGTGGGGGGCAATGACATCTATAATACTTGATACGGATTTTACTGATAGCCCACTAAGGTCAGCGGTTTTTTTAACATTAATAGATTTAAATGCTTTTAAGATGTCGTTGCAGTTGACAACTGTAAATTCGAACGCGCCCTCACAGGCAGCTACAGATTCTGCTAATAAAAGCTCGGCGGAGGTGGAAGACGACCGGAGAGTGTTAGTAATCTCTATAGGTACATTACTGAAAAATTTTTCGAACTCGGTCGCCACTTCCATATCCCCCGAAACGTGGCGATTGTCTATCTTTAAATGAAACTTTCTTTAATTCGCTGTACACCTACCACATTCCGCATTTATAATGTTCCAAGTAGTTTTAATGACATTCGCAGAATCTAAAATTTTATTTCTAATGAAATTGGACTTGGCCAAGGTACAGGCTTGCTTAACTATCTTTGAATATTTTTTAACATATTCCTGAAACTCTGGGTTGAAATTATGCGATTTTTCAGAATACAGTTCATATAGTTTA
Organism: Miltochrista miniata; assembly: GCA_933228765.1. Lineage (NCBI taxonomy): Eukaryota > Metazoa > Arthropoda > Insecta > Lepidoptera > Erebidae > Miltochrista > Miltochrista miniata. The sequence continues at coordinate 16,458,470 of OW121769.1, forward strand.
TGGCGACTTTTATAAATTCCGGGTGTTGCCCAGTCACTGAAAGTAGAGCTGCCTCCGATTGATAAAGTTTTCGGGGTAAAGATTTTCCCAAACACATCATGTATCAAATTAAATAAATCAGAGTAGGATTCTTCTACACTAGTGTAATTGGGCAATTCTGTTATTTTCTTGACTAAGTTTCTTCTGAATGTTTCCAAGCGATGTGTGTTAACTGGGACAAAACTAATTATCTTCTTATTTTCCCTACTATTTCTCAGATAAGAAACAAACTGACCGCGATGATCTGATTTTACAGGGTCCACTATACATTTTTTAATGGGATTTATATTAGTATAAATATTATCAATACAAGTAGCACTAGTGGCAGTTATACGAGTAGGTTCCAAAAATATATTATACAAACCAAATGACTTGAACAAATTTAACATTTTCTCTCTCTGTAAAGGTTCCCGTGCAGTTTCTAAAACATCTACATTGAGATCCCCACAAAATAGGACCGTTTTTTTAGTACTTTGGCATTTAAACAATGCTTCTTCAAGTTTTTCTTCGAACTGTACATATGGAGCATCTGGGGGACTGTATATGCTTAGTACGATGAACCGCTCAAACTCTATACTGGCTATCTCAATAACTCGTTCAACAGAGAGGGCTACTATGTCTTTACGTTCTTTACACTTTATTGACTTATTAATAATAATTAAAGAGCCTCCACGTTTATATTTCACTCTACAGAACGAGCTAGCAACCTGGTGATTTTTGAAATTGAACATGAGTTGATAAGGTCGCTTGGAGAAGCCGGGGCTGGATCACTTAGAGAAGCCGGGGCTGGGTCGCTTGGAGAAGTCGGGGCTGGGTCGCTTGGAGAAGTCGGAAATACAATTCATAAAATAATATGTTCGGTGATTTCAGAATTCGATTGTTAAGGCGATGGTGATAGCTTTCACAGACATTGGTGGTTCTATGCACATCACCGGCACAACTGATCAAAGCGTGATCTTTGCGTACTGACTGTTCTTCAAAATAATGAAGAAATGCTTGCATATTTAATGTATCCTGATACATTAAATATGCAAGCATTTCTTCATTATTTAAACTAATTTCACTACTTAAAACAATAACTTCATTACTTAAAACAATATTTTAGTTGCATCTTGAATATCAAACCAAACTTGTGCCATGTGAATCGTCGATGTGTATCGAAGATTGTAACCATCGATACGGTATCGATTTTATTGCGAGAACAAATCGCGGGAAAGAATTTTACGCGGGCGAAGCTGCGGGCATCAGCTAGTACAAATTAAAAACATAATCTTATTATATTTTTTTCGTCTTTGTATTCAGAGTCGTTCCTATGGAATTGTCTTCGAGCCAAACCTAATTCCTTTGCCTTTTTCCAAACTGCTTTATTAAAATGTTGGTAACATCCGGTTACTTTCACACTTGGATAAAAAGCTTTTACTGCGTTTATCTGGGCAATTTCGCAGTCACATTTAAAAGTATCTATATGAACTCCAAATCGCTCTTTTATTATCTTACTTCTTAGTTATCTTACTAATAATATAAATGCGAAAGTTTGTGAGTGTGGATGTTTGTTACTCTTTCACGCTCAAACCGCTGAACGTATCGGGCTGAAATTTGGTACAGAGATACATTATAGTTTGGAATAACACATAGGCTACCTTTTATCCCGGGAATAACTTTCCGCGGGAACAAATTTTACGCGGGCGTAGCTGCGGGCATCAGCTAGTATTTTAATAAAAAGATTGTGAATGTGGATGTTTGTTACTCTTTCACGCTCTAACGGCTGAACGGGTTGGGCTGAAATTTGGCACAGAGATAGCTTATAGTATGGAATAACACATAGGCTACTTCTCCATCCCGGGAGTATGTTCCCACGGGAAGCGAGAACGGGTACCAAATTAACGCGGGCGAAGCCGCGAGCATCATCTCAAAAAAGTTTGTGAGTGTGGATGAAGATACTTTATATTTGAAGTATCTTGGAGTAGGTAACGAATGATAATCTTCATAATGATCCCGCTTTGTAAAAAGACGCAACACAATTCTTAACATACATTCTTTATTTTTTTCATTTTTTATTTGTTTTTTTTTTACTTAACTAGGTTAGTAGATTATAATAAAGATGTTAAAAACTTAAAACTATATTTTGTTAGTATTTTTAAAGCTAGATGACTAGATGGGGATGATAATAGGAAGATTTTACATTATGACTAGATGACGATAATAACGATGTTATTTTTATCATTTTTGTAATTTTTTTTTGTAAAAATCTAGGAACAAATATTTTTGGGCCAAGATAAAGCCCTGGAAGACACCTTTTCACATTCCGCTAGCACCGTCTTGGAAGAATTGCCACATATTTGCTGGTAGTTTAGATTTATATGGTACTAGCGGACGTCACCCGCGTAGTTCCCGTTCCCGTGGGAATACGGGAATAAAATATAGCCTATGTTCACCGCAAAGAGTGTAGCTTCCCAACAGTGAAAGAATTTTTCAAATCGGTCCAGTAGTTCCGGAGCCTATTCGTTACAAACAAACAAACAAAAAAGCAAACAAAAAAAAACAAATCTTTCCTCTTCATATATTATGAAGAGGAAAGATTTGTTTTTAACCGACTTCCAAAAAAGGAGGAGGTTCTCAATTCGTCTGTATTTTTTTTTGTATGGAAGTATAGATGGCATACCGAAGATTTATAGAACCATCGGATTTAGCTTAGTATTTCGTAGTAGGGAGATATATGTAGAATATAATCATAATCATTATTTATTTATTGCATCAAATATGGTACATAATGGTGAGCGGGATATACACAGGAGAGATCTTTCGTTGCTTTTATAGGAATCCATATACCAAAGGCCTCTTTGATAGCCAAGAATATAGATATAGAGATAAGGAGAAACCAATCAGAACATAAAAAAAATTTATGTCGAAATGAGTTTTGAACTAATGACCTCATACATTATTAGGTTTTTACAGGGAAGTTAGAGTGAAGCGCCTCTGGTGTTGCAAACATCCATGGGCTATAGCACTTTCCATCAGGCGGGCCGTAAGCTGTCATTTTAGTTGTATAAATATAAGACAGCGGGATGACAAACATTTTCAAAATTTCTCCCAACTTTATTGGTTCCCCTGTAGTCTAATAACAATAGGCATATTGATAGTCACCGTAAGCATTCTGATGGCCACCGTTAGCATACTCATAACCGCCGTTAGCTATGTCATAGCCACCATTACCTAACTCATAGCCGCCGTTAGCAAACTCATAGTCGCCGTTCACTAACTCAGCCAACGTTAACATACTCATAGCCAACATAAGCGTACTTAAAGCCATAATTAACATACTGATGATATTCACCATTAGCATACGGCCAGCATTCATACAGATGAGGATTATGTATTACATTTTCGTTCCTTTGTTCATGGGTAGAATCCATGGTTGGCTGGGTTGGAGAAGCCAGGGTTGGGGGTATTGGAGTAGTTAGGGCTGGGGGTCTTGGAGAAACTGGGGCTGGCTGACTTAGAGAAGCCGAGGCTGGCTGCTTTGAGAAGCCGGGGCTGGGTCGCTTAGTGAAGCCGGGGCTGGGTCGCTTGGAGAAGCCGGGGCTGGATCACTTAGAGAAGCCGGGGCTGGGTCACTTGGAGAAGGCGGGGCTGGGTCGCTTGGAGAAGTCGGAAATACAATTCATAAATGTGTTCGGTGATTTCAGAATTCGATTGTTAAGTGCGCCTTCACACTAGCGTAGGCGTTCGATGGACGTATGCGCGGCGTATACGTCGCGTATGCGTCGCGCACGCCCGACGCTTGTTCAGCGTACTCATGTGTTCCAGTGGAGACGCCGCGCCAACGCGGCGTATACGTCGCGTATACGTCGCGTCGGCGCCGCGCATACGTCCATCGTAAGCCTACGCCGGAAAAACGCTAGTGTGAAGGCGCACTAAGGCGATAGTGATAGCCTTCACAGACATTGGTGGTTCTATGCACATCACCGACGCTTTAAGAATAATTTATACCACCCATCTCCTGGTGTGTTGTTAATAAAAGTGTTCGGTCTGGGTGATTTTTTGAGAAAATCAGCAACACTGTGTAGCAGGTCTTCTTTACGCCGCGGGAAACCTTTTTTTGTGCTTTGGACAATCCACTCTACCAATATTTTTTCCTCACTATTTGTAAGGACTGTTGGCGGACCCGGTCTGGTTTTTATGAAATTTCCCTGTAAGCGAAACTGTAATGTTCCTCGAGGTACTCCATATTGTCTGGCAGCTGCTCTTTTCGACATACCATGATGAATGGATTGTATTGCCGCTTCTAGTTGTTCCTCTGTGTATGTTTTTTTATATGCGTCTCCTTTTGCAGGCTTCGGCATTTTTCTGGAACGAAGCATAAATGTATTAAAATCCAAAGAAACGGCGCCTCTACTAATTTGACTGACCAACCAACCGACACAAGGACTGACGTACCTAATTAAAATACCTACTACATAATGAGTTCAACAGTGAGGACCTTATTTGGGTAGAATAATTTTAGACTAGTTTCAGGACCCGACTTTTGAAGTCATTATGTAGGTACGCAATACCTACCTACCTAGGTACTTACAGATTAAACTTGTTTTTTTACTTTTCAGTCGTGTTTTTGATTTTATAAATTATTTTATTTTATACTTATCACTTTTTATACTTAATTTGCTGTAATATAAGGCTCAAGAAATGTTTTACATGGTAAAATCTACTAAAAAATGTGAAAATGGTTGTTACGAACTTTAAATCGCCTCAGGGGATTAGTATCTATAGCGCTTCAAACGAAAAAACATACCTACATAGGTACATAGAATGATAAACACATTAACACCACTTTTTGCCACTCTTTTGCTTTACACAGTCGGGTAAAAAGAATCGACTTCGGTACATCACTACACATTTAAGATATCTTGGTACAAAGATTGGCATAGACAAAAGTATAACGATTAGCATGGCCAAGGACAAGAAAGTATAATGATTGGCCGTGTCAAAATCTAGTTACAGATATTATAGAATATTTTTATAAAAAAAAAAGGTGATATCTAACAAAACCATAAAATTAGGAGTTCAACTTTTAAGCTAAAATTACTATCATTGGCACAGAGGCCAATCAACTAATCTTTCATAGAAGCCATAGATACTTACCTTGGCCTACCAATATTTAGGTTATCTTAGATATTTTTTTACGAATTATGGTAAATAAAATTAATTAAAACTATAACTAACATACAGAAATACAAATGTCATAATTTAAGTTATAACAAAACAGGTAAATAACAGTGTAAAAGTACTTACTTCTTATGATTTTGATAACACTCATCACTTTTCACGATGGCCGCAACGAAAGGATTTTATTTTCAAGTGTTGCCAGCATTGTGTTTGAAAATTACCATCACATTTTATAGTGTTGTTAGCAAAGAAAAATACTATTTTTTCTTTCTACTTCCTACGCAAAGGCATCTCATAATAAATAGGTTTTAAACTCATAAGGCCAATGATTGGGGGATGGCCAAGGTTACTATGGCTTACCCTATTTGGATGTTTAGATGTTTGGATGTTTGTTACTCAATCACGCTCTAACGGCTGAACGGGTTGGGATGAAATTTGGCACAGAGATAGCTTATAGTATGAAATAACACATAGGCTTCTCATCTCGGGAATATGTTCCCACGGGAAGCGGGAACGGGTACCAAATAAACGCGGGCGAAGCCGCGTGCATCATCTAGTATTATAATTTAAAAATTTTGTGAGAGTGGATGAAGATACTTTATATTTGAAGTATCTTGGATTAGGTCACGAATGATAATCTTCATAATGGTAGTGTACACAACTTGTGATGCTTACGTACTTATTCTTTATGGCGGATATTGCGTGGGTGCCAGCCAGTAAATGTATGATTTTTGTTTTTCTTCGAATTGGATAAGAATGAAGTAAGAGAAGTCGAAATTGAAAGTTGTTTACATCTTTATCACTTTTACTTTCGGAGTCGTATCGTGTAACGGTAGTCTAGTCGGTACTGTACTGTACTGTTTTGTGTTGACACGTGACGGTGGTGACAGTGACAGTGACGGGCGGATTGAAGCCATTGAAAACAGAATCAATATAGTTCAATTTGTTATTTTTTTTTTTTTAACTATTACTCGATGGCTTGACTGCTGAACGTTAACGGTGCGCTGCGGTGGCGCCACGGTCATTTTCTACAGTTTGCGGTTTTGTTTATTCTTTTTTTCTGTTATCTGTTTGGCTCATGGATTTGGAATTTTGACGCTGGCGCTCGCTGATGTCACATAACTGTGCTGGTGTACATTCTGAATCAGTGGTTAGGCTTAGGCTATACTGTCTTACTTGATTTTTGTTTTGTTTTTTTTAATTATGCATTTTGGTATGTTTGCTTTGTATAGAGTCGTGATGTTTCGTACGCGTACGTGACGTCCCTTAAAGGTAGGCGTCATCTGAAAATCAGCGCTGCCTAACATTAACCTGTTAGTGCAGCAATTAGCTGAGATGACGACCTTTTCGGGCACGCACATTATACTCATGCATTTTTTTTTGTTGTTTTATATATTTGTGCGTGCCGAATAAAGAATTTATTTATTTATTTATTTTTATTTATCCCGCTTTGTAAAAAGACGCAACACAATTCATTTTTTGGTAGTATTTTTAAAGCTAGATTACTAGATGGGGATGATAATAGAAAGCTTTTACATAGGACTAGATGACGATGATAACGATGTTTTTTTCTCATTTTTGTAATTTTTTTATGTAAAAATCTAGGAACACATATTTTTGGGCCAAGAATAAAGCCCTGGGAGACACCTTTTCACATTCCGCTAGCACCGTCTTGGAAGAATTGCCAAATATTTGCTGGTAGTTTAGATTTATATGGTACTAGCGGACGTCACGCGGTTTCTCCCGCGTAGTTCCCGTTCCCGTGGGAATACGGGAATAAAATATAGCCTATGTTCATCGCAAAAAAAAGAAAAGAAAAGTGTAGCTTCAACAGTGAAAGAATTTTTCAAATCGGTCCAGTAGTTCCGGAGCCTATTCGTTACAAACAACAAAAAAAAAATCTTTCCTCTTCATAATATTAGTATAGAAGTATAGATGGCATACCGAAGTTTTATAGAACCATCGGATTTAGCTTAGTATTTCTTAGTAGGAAGATATAATTATTTTTTGCATCACATATGGCACATAATGGTGAGCGGGATATACACAGGAAAGATCTTTCGTTGCTTTTATAGGAATCCATACACCAAAGGCCTCTTTGATAGCCAATAAGATAGATATAGAGATAAGGAGAACCCAATCAGAACATAAAAAAATGTCTGTCAAAATGAGTTTTGGACTAACGACCTCATACATTATTAGGTTTTTACAGGGAAGTAAGAGTGAAGCGCCTCTGGTGTTGCAAACATCCATGGGCTATAGCACTTTCCATCATACTGATAGTCGTAATTAGCATACTCATAGCCTCCGTTAGCAAACTCACAGCCACCATTAGCAAACTCATAACCGCCGTTAGCTATGTCATAGCCACCATTACCTAACTCATAGCCGCCGTTAGCAAACTCATAGTCGCCGTTCACTAACTCGTAGCCAACGTTAATATTAAGTGGGACTGCGCCGCCTCTTTCTGCGAGCAGGTCATGCTCGCGAAGGAGGCGGCGGGCCGGGTGCGGGAGAGAACTCTCCCACCCGAGTTCCGCAGTCGGCGCCCTGGGCGCCGCCGACGTGTCTTCGCCGAGGACTATCGGCCTCCATGACCGGGGGTCTGAGGACGGTGAGAGGGCCGCTCACCGTCCTTACAGAAGCAGGCCCATGACGGCAGCGTGGCGTGAGCAACTCATGCACGCCCCCCCTTAGAAGCGGGGTCACACCCGAAACCCCCCATAGACGCAGGATTGCACCCGAACCACCCCCTGGGCGAGGCCGCTGCGGCGGCCGTAGGTCTGTTGGGAGTCACGGGACATCCTTCCTGAGGGCTTACCCGGGGCTCTCAACCATAGGCTGTTGGGCGTTACGTGAGGTTTTTTAGTCGGTAAGAGTCCGGCATAGCATCCTACGAGGATTTTCCAAAAAAAAATGGCCAACGTTAACATACTCATAACCAATGTTAGCATTCTTCAAGAATAATAACTTTATCACTTAGGCCTACTGTCCACACAGTCGCCTTTTGTAGAATGCATGTAACCTACAAATGAAGATAGGCGTATTTTGCATAATTGTTATGTCCACGCTGCGTCATGTAATAGTCAGTCACGCTATAAAACGTCTCAGTTTTCTTTCAACTAGCATCGAGAAAGCACGTCTTTTTTTGTAAAAATGTCAAGTGATGATGATGAAGTGATTATAGCGTACAATTTTATTAGAAGACGACGAAACAGGCGAAGAAAGTACTGGATTCATCCATACATCGAAAGAAATATAAATTGTAGATTGTTTGTTGCTGCCAGAGAGTTATCAGAAGAAGATTCTGTATTTCAATCATTTTACCGAATGACGAAACATACGTACCAAAATTTAGTCTCTACTGTTGGACCATTGATACAAAGACAAAATAGTTATGTCCTGGTTGGGTGCCAGTCTTCTCACACTGAACGTTGAAAAGACAAATTTTGTGACATTTTCCTGCTACTGTTCCCATCAACCGCTAAGTGACTTACGGATAAGGGCTCATACATGTGGTGGAGTGGGTGGTGATTGTGACTGCCTACCCATAGCACATGCATCTTGTGTCAAGTACCTTGGCGTATATATTGACTCTTTCCTCCGCTGGGATACGCATATTCATAATATCTCAACACGCACCAGAAAGTTAATGTACGTCATGAAAAAATTAAGATCTTCAGCGGACACCAATACTCTGAAAATTGTATACTTCGCGCTAGTGCAATCTGTAATTGGTTATTGTGTCCCGGTGTGGGGTAATGCATCTCAGAATTTATTGCTTGAAGCTGAAAGGGCACAGAGGGCTGTTCTTAAGGTTCTGCTACGTAAACCTTTTCGGTACACAACATCGACATTATATCAAGAATTTTCGGTCCTCACTGTGAGACAGCTCTTTGTGCTCCAGACTGCCCTACGTAAGCATGCGGAGATGCCATATGTTAAATCCGGGAAACGTAGACGTGACCGAATTTGCGAATATAAGGCTCACAGAACGTCTTTTGCCGGTCGTAGCTATTATTTTTTCAGCCCTAGGCTATATAACCGTATCAATAAAAATATCTACATCCATCCTTTCAATGAAAAGAAATTCAAACAAAGTTTAACGGACTGGCTTCAGACTATGACCAGACCGAAGATTTTTTAAAGACACCTACTTAAAATAAGCATACCAACACATGTAGGTACTAATGTAAAAAAAAATACTAACTCATACACATACTCATAATAATAATAATAATAATTATTATTATTAATGCTATAAATTTTAATTTTAATTTTAATTTTAATGTTGTTAAATTATGTTATTATATTTACTCAAAATAATAATGTAAATTAGCAATTAACGTATATCTTTGTTGATGTAATGCTTGGATTGTGATTATTACATAGGCTTACTTGTTTCCGAATGTAAAAAAAAAAATACGATGTCACCTGTGATACAGTGAATTTTCACTAGTACAGGTGGCAACGGCTTGAACCAATGTGTTGAATATAAGTCTGTACCTATTATTATATCCACTTTGTCATGTATTAATAACTCGTGTGTATGAATAAACTATATAAATTGTATATACAATCGTACCTATTTACTTAATGTGGCCAGGGCCCTGTTTCATATAAATAAAGTCTACTAGCTGTTGCCCGCAGCTCCGCGTGCATATCTTCTGGAAAAAAAATAGTCTACGAACTATTCTCGAACCTAACGAATATTATCAGTTATTTTTATATTAAAAAGATGAAAATTCGTAATAGGTAAGTATTTTATATGAAATGGGGCCCAGGACTGAGAACGTCAATAGTACCTATAAAATAAAAAAGTTTTGTAGAAAAAAAAGAATTTTAATATCCGAAAAAAAACCCCATTTTAAAGTACCAATTACAAGTTTGCAAAGTCATCCAGTTGTGATAAATCAGTAGAATTTACATTTCCAGAATAATTGATAGGAGATATTGGAGCAAACTTTTTGTTTTTTTCGTCTACCCGCGTTAAAAAGTGCACTTGTGTTTTGTGAATATCTCGGAAAATTTTCGTTTTAAATATACTTAATTACTAGATTTCAGTATAAAAATAGTGTTGTCGGGTTGTTTGCAACATAAAACAATAGTGAAAGTGTTATCTTGCGGAACTTTTGCGAGCTTAGCAGTGACGAACTGTCGTAAAATTCTATAACCTCTAACCAGTAAATTTCAAATAAATTTCTATCAAAATGCCGGTTTGCCTAAAATGTATCAAGGATATACCTAAAATTGATGAAAAAAACCCTAAAATACAGTGTTACGGTTGCGAAAGGTGTATTTGTGTAAAGTGTAGTGGGTTGCTTGCCACGGAGTTGAGAGTGATTGTGCTGCAGTCACCTACCCTTAAGTATTTGTGCCCTGAGGGGCAAGTGCGAGTTTTTGCGTGAGCTTGTCGACATTCACGGCTCACCAATTCGTTTGGAATCGAGACCCCGCCACCTAGCTGTAAACGCGGGAACTTGTCTCGATCCCATACAAATCGGTGATAACGCGCTCGTTCGTGAATGTCGACAGGCGCTCACCGAAACTCGCACTTGCCCCTCTGATTGCGAGCTCGGAGTGCGTCAACTGCCTGCACTGAGAAACACCGTTTCTCAGCTGAAAATAGAAATCGAGGCCTTAAAAGCAAAACAAAATCAAGGTACAAATATGGAATGCATTCTCGGTGAGTTGGCAGAGAGGAAGAAACGCAGCGCGAATGTCATCATGTTTGGCATTGATGAGTGTCAGCGGCAGAGCGGTGATGCTGATCGGGACAAAGAGGTACGTGTTGAACATGATAAAAAGCAGGTACAGCAAGCTCTGACTGATGTATCGGTCTCAGACTCACCGGTGGCTGTGATTCGTCTTGGCAAACCTAACCAAGGCTCTTCCCCTCGTCCCTTGAAGGTAATATTTGCCAGAAAAAAATCTGCAATTAACGTGCTAAAAAATAACAAGAACCTACCGTCTGGGATATCCGCTAAGAATGATCTTACGCCCTATCAACGCGACTACCTTAGGAACCTGAGAGAAGAGCTAAAGCAGCGTACTGACAGTGGTGAAACTGACTTGACCATAAAATATGTCAATAACACTCCCAAGATTGTTAGTACAAAAAAGTTATAAACACATACAATAGTATCGTGCAAATTACATTTTTCTATACGAACCTGGCATCCATTATGGCTAAACGGGATTTGCTTATTGTTGAGGTTAACAGGCTAAAACCTACATTTATTGTAATAACTGAGACACATTTAAAACCGTCTATACCTAACAGTCTGGTGGACATCAAGGGCTATATACTTTTTCGTCACGATAGAGTCAAAGGTACTGGATGGGGTGGAGTTGCTATTTACGTGTCAACAGAATTTCAAGGCAGGCCTATTCAGGCAACCCCACACCCCACATTCAACAATAACACACAAGTGGAAGCTTTATGGTTGAACGTAAAGTATGATGATTTCAAAATGGTACTTGCTGGTGTCTATCGTCCCACTCATTACACGTTTGAAGAGACCGACAGATTGTTATTTGAAACTATCAAACAGGCTTCTGATGGAAATGACCCCTTGCTAATAATGGGCGATTTTAATCTCCCAGAACTGAAATGGCCGTTAAACAATGTAGACACAGATAAATACAATACGCTCCATGAACGATTTATTGACATGTATGAAAACAGTAACCTCAATCAACTTGTGAACAAAGTTACGAGACAGCGAAATCACGAGGAATCGCTGCTTGACCTCATTCTCTGTAATGAGGATAATCTCTGTACCAACGTCGAACACTTTCCGAATATAGGCAAGAGCGACCATCAGGTGTTGTTGGCTACACTACAATTCAGACGTAAACTTACTAGAAAATCGCTTACCAAAACACCTAGAAGGAACTTCTTTAATGTGAATTACTCTGAAATGATGACCCACACACTAAACGAAGAAATTATACTTGATATGGATATAACTGACGTAAATGAAGCTTGGAATAATTTCGCACAGAGAACACACAATGCTATTGAAAAATATATACCACTTAAAACTAATTATAAAAAACCTAACCTCAACAAGCCCTGGATAAATCAACAAGTATTGGACAAAGTTGAATGCAAAATGCGTTTGTGGAAACAGTATACATTAAGTGGTTCTAAAACTGCATATAAGAGATACAGGCAAGCTAACAATAAACTTATAACCATGGTTAGAAATCTCAGAATGGAATTTGAGAGAGGAATTGTAAGAAGTGGACCTAAGTCATTTTATTCCTACGTACGCCAACAACTTTCCTCAACGGTATCCGTACCACCATCATTAAAAGACGACAGTGGGAACATTACATATGATCAAATGAAAGTTGCCAACCTGTTCGCGCAACAATTTGAGAAGTCCTTTGTAGTGGAACCAAAAAACATGACCATCCCTCAAGTGCAAATGCCGAGAGTAGAAGATTCTATCGAATCACTGATAATTACACCAGATAAAGTTTCCAAGGCCTTAAATACTTTTAACGACTCTACTTCGATGGGGCCAGATGCCTTGCCGTCAATATTGTTAAAACAATGCAGTAAGGTCCTCAGCACACAGTTAGCTCACATCATGAACTTTTCGCTTGGAAATGGGAAATTACCACAGGATTGGAAAGAAGCCCATGTCACTCCCATATATAAAAAAGGCGATAAATATGCTGCTGGGAATTATCGACCGATCAGTCTTACGAGCATAGTCTGCAAGACTATGGAGAAAATAATTGCGGCCGAACTAAGAACCTTTATGGACAAAGAAAACATAATTATCGACGAACAGCATGGCTTTGTACCAAAGAGATCCACGGTCACTAATCTTCTCATGTGTTTAAACAAATGGACAGATAACTGGGATAGACGGCAACCAACAGATGTTATATACCTGGACTATGAGAAGGCATTTGATAGAGTTCCTATTCAAAGACTTATGGTCAAACTAGAACATTTTGGTATTCGCGGGCAACTTCTCCAATGGATAGAAGATTTCTTAACCGACAGAAAGTTTCGAGTGAGGGTGGGAGAAAGCCTGTCAGATGCTTACGACGTTCACAGTGGCGTGCCGCAGGGGTCTGTCCTTGGACCAATACTGTTTGGAATCTTCATCACCGACCTCAAGAGTGCTATTCAGTCTGACCTGTCGATTTTTGCAGATGACACAAAAATTATAGGTAATCCAATCATCACCCACAATATCATTCAACAAGACTTGGACCGTATCGTGCAATGGACAAAAGATTGGCTGATCTCACTCAATGCTACAAAATGTACTGTGTTGCATATAGGAAACACCAATCCTAAACTTAAATATCACGTGGACAATGTGCCCCTACAGGCTGTGAATACACAAAGAGATCTTGGAGTCACAATAACACAAAATTTAAAATGGGACGTACACATCACAAATATTACGAAACGGGCAAATTCCATGCTGTACATAATCAGAAAGGCATTCTATACTATCACCAAAGAATTATTCATCAAAATGTACAAAACATACATTCGTCCATTGCTGGAATATGCATTTCAAATTTGGTCTCCTTATTTTAAAAAAGACATCGAAATGTTGGAGAAGGTCCAAAGAAGAGCAACAAAAATGGTAGCATCCCTTAAAAAGAAGTCCTACGAAGCACGCCTCCTCGAACTCAACTTGACAACACTGGAGCAAAGGCGGAATAGAGGAGACCTCATAGAAACGTACAAAATACTCAGCGATCACTACAACGTCAGAAACATAAAAGATTTGTACATGATGAACCAGAACACACGTCTTAGAGGCCATTCCTTGAAGTTAACCAAACCTCCGTGTGCTAGCAACCCCAGAAAACACTTCTTACCATATCGAGTGATGAACTTGTGGAACTCTCTCCCGGAAACTGTAATAAGTGCTCCAACAGTGAACTGTTTCAAAAATAGACTTGACAAACATTTAAATAATTAAGAACACAAGTGCAGTGATATACACGTATCAGCTCGTAGAGCTGCTAGTGTATCAAATAAATAATAATAATAATAATAATAAACGATGAATTTGTAGAATGTACAGAAGACATTGGAGAATAATTATTGTCCCTGTATTGTTGTGGCACTTGTGGCGGATATGATTGGTCTGACTGAATTTCCTCAAGTAATTAAATAATTAAATTTATAATAAATTTTAATTCTAAATTTTCGCATTTGCTCTTCAGATAAATTTTCTATATCAGGCAACAAACTTAATAAAAACATTTTTCTAGGACTGTCAGTTTTTGTTTCTTTTTTTTTAATCCAATCCACAAAGGCTTTATCAGCCTCGTTGGTAACTTTTCTTACTTTTGGCTTCTTAAATGACTTTGATTCATCGGTTCCAGAAGATGGCGTTTCCAATGTATCTGTAGGTCTTTGAGTACACGGGACTTCATCAGTTGTAAAACTTGATTCATTTGTGTTCTCCTCTGGTGGTTCAGGTATATTTCCTGGTTCATTAGTGTGAACAATTGCTTTCACAAAAGGAAGAAGAAACTGTAGTTCGTCGTGTAGATAGTATAATTTCTTTTGTTTTGTAGATGAACCACTAGGAGTTGGTTTCAGGCTGCGGACATATCCATTCCTTATATTCCTCCACTTAGTTTGACAATCAGCCTCTGAAAAGAAATATGCGTAATATTAGCAGGTATTTAATACATTTTTTTTTCAGATACCTAACAACTGGGTGTAGTTTCCGAGCACTAAAATTTTACTTTGCTCGAGGAGAATGCACTATATCTCGAGTTGTAGCAGAGACAACAGAAGTTATATGGGGCGCACTCAGAGACACCTACATGCCTGTGCCATCTACAGATCAATGGAAGGCTATTGCAACCAGATACTACGAACTTTGGAACCTGCCAAATTGTCTGGGATCTCTTGATGGAAAGCATATACGAATTCAAAAGTCAACACAGGATCTGCAAATTATAACTACACTCGAGAGCAATGAATCCGGGTCACTTAAAGAATGTTAAAAATCTCGGAAACTAAAAATGATAGGTTAATGCAATAAATTGTATTTAATAGACAATGTAATACTCCTTAAATGAAAGTAAAAAAAATATGAGTCACCATACATTTTATTAACACAAAATTACATAAAGAAAAAACTGCCGATCTCTCCTTAAAACAAAAATAGGAAACATGAAATTTTTGAACTTTATTACGATTTTCTTGAATTTTAATACTTCGTATTGCCTCCTCGTGCTTCCATTACTGCGTTTACGCGGTTTGGCATGCTGTACACCAAGTTCCTTATACGATTTTGGGGAATATTCTCCCATTCCTCTGTGAGAGCAATTTTGAGCTCACGAAGCGTGATTGGGGGAGGGTTTCGTTGTTTTACGCATCTGCCTAGCTCGTCCCAAGCATGCTCGATCGGGTTGATATCCGGACTGCGCGCTGGCCACTCCATACGAGTAATGTTCATCTCTTGAAGGTAGTCATTCACAATCCTACCTGTATGAGGTCGGGCATTCTCATGCATAAATATAGCATCCTCACCTAAATTGACCATAAATGGACCAACGTGATCATTGAGGATTTCTTCCACATATCTTACGCTAGTTAAAGAGCCGTTTTCTATGATCACCAGCTCTGTGCGACTTTCAGAAGAAATTCCGGCCCACACAAGTACAGACCCACCACCGTAGGCTACTTTTTCTTCGATGCATGCTTGCTTGAATCTTTCCCCTGGTCTTCGATACACTCTGTGTCTTCCATCGTGCTTGTAGAGCATAAATTTTGATTCGTCGGAGAACATAACTTTTGACCAATCTTCAATACTCCAATTTACGTGGCTCTGGGCATACCTTAGTCTCGAAATACGATGCCCACGCTCCAGTTTAGGGCCGTTTGCAGGTCTAAGGGGTTTTAAGTTAGATTCAGCAAGCCGACGTCTTACTGTCCATGCACTTGGGTTACTTCCTCCGAGGCGTCGAAACTGATTGGTGAGTTCAGTTCCTGTGAGAAAGCGATTTCGAAGCATGGTGTTCACCAAGTATCGGTCTTCTCGTGCTGTGGTACACCTGGTTCTGCCCGTTCCTGGTCTGCGTAGGTTAGAACCAGTTTCTTCGTAACGTCGGAGAACTCTTTGTACTGTTGACAGCGACACACCGACAGTCCTGGCTGTATCGCGCTGACTCCGGCCGGTTTCCAGCATTGTAAGTATTCTGGTGCATTCTTCAGGCGTAAGCGACATAATTTCAGCTTGATTAATGAATATAGAGCACTATCAACATGGTTTATGTACCCACATAAATGACAGATTACAAACAAAAGCAACACCAAATGCTGTAATTTCGTAGTTCCATCTTCGAAAGTGGCCCTTTTTCAAATTTGATTTTTTTATGATATAACTTTACAATAACTAAGAAGTTTTAATACCTTCATTTAAGGAGTATTACATTGTCTATTAAATACAATTTATTGCATTAACCTAGCATTTTTAGTTTCCGAGATTTTTAGGATTCTTTAAGTGACCCGGATTCATTGCTCTCGAGTGTATAAAGGATACCATTCTATTATTTTGTTGGGATGTTGCGATGCAGACGGTAATTTTACGGCTATAGAATGTGGATTTGCTGGAAGAAATAGTGACGGTGGTGTATTTCAGGCATCGGCTTTGGGAAGGTGGTTAGAAAGAGGTTTGGGAAGGTGGTTAGAAAGAGGTGGTTTAAATATTCCAAATTCAGGTTCACCTTTACCAAACGATGAAAACACTGGAAATATATTTCCATATTACTTTGTTGGAGACAACGCATTTCCTTTGAAGAAGTATTTAATGAGACCATACTCAGTGAGAAACTTGGACAACGTAAAAAGAATATTTAATTATAGATTGAGTCGTGGACGAAAAACGATTGAATGTGTTTTCGGAATGATGTCACAGAAATTTCAAGTTCTTTTGAAACCCATTGTATGTCGCAAATATGCCACTATAATTTCTATAATAAAATGCATATGTATTTTACATAACTACATACGTAAACAAGAAGGAATACAGTATACCATCTGTGCATCCAGTGAATCGGCAGCACAAAGACAAAGGCCAAATTTAATACCTAATATGACTTTTGTTAACTCACCAAATGGTTGTAACCTAGGGGTTAGTTAGGAGATAGAGAGGAAGAAAACAATTTAATAGTAGGTATACAAAATTTATTAAAAAAATAGAAATAGGGGTATATAGGTGAAGTTTCACTCAGGGGGGGTTCGGTATGCTCGTAACCGTAGGTTGCAATTACACTGAGAAAATAAGAATGCCACTGTCCTGCGTTAGTCCCCGGGTAGGATCGGAGCAGCGGCCGTGCAGCAGCAGTAGGCAGGTCTCTGGCCGTGCAGGTAGGTGCAGCGGCAATGTGACCGACGTCACGTAGATGATGTGAAGGAGTAGTTGAAGGCAAAGAGTGAAAGGTGGACGTGAAAGTGAACCCTGGAATCGAAATTTAGTCGATTCACAGTTTGTCCTAGTTTTCCTACTGACGGCAACATCCCGAACACCACAACGACCACTCCCGGAGAGGGCTAAGCAGGAAGCAAGTGGCATCATAGGCTACCATGGTGTTCGATGATGAGGCAGTCATACAAAGCAAAGTTATAGAATAGTAAGAAGACTTTACACAATGGGAATGATGAATTGCGTGATAGACTAGTTTGGCTGTAGGTAGTTGCCATTAAAATTTAACAGTGCAATCCTTACATAAAATGTAATTAAGCCTTACATATATTCCATAAGCACTAGCAAGGCTGTACTAAACACAATTAGAAAGAATCTAGCAATTATGAAATGATGTATTTAGATGTATTTCTAAGTTCTAGATTCGAGTTACCTACATAGTAATAAATATAGATTATGCAACACTCACCCAATAAACTTGGGGTTCACACACTGAATTTAATTTTACTAAATAATTCTTTAACCAAACTATTATAAAGGAATTATTTATGCAGATTTTTCTACGCGCAATCAATTTAACGGAGCTAATGAGCTTTTCGGCGTGATACGTGTATGCGTTAGAACGATCTCAAGTGCTGTGGCCCGGCTGAGTCTGGAATAATCTCCGCGCGCGCGCCCGCTGTAGTAACTGGTTAGGTATATGTAGATATAGGTATCTAAGCTAATGAACAATAGCGATGCTATACTACTCGTTTGCGCGAGGTTTGCTTCCGAGTTAATTTATTTAGTTTAAATTTAGATAGATTATTATTATTATATATTATTTTAGCATAGTATTGGTGTAGCCAAACTATGATATATTAGGAAGTGTAACGAACCGTTACATACCCCCCTTTTTAGGTTAGGATTTTCGCTTACGAAAATCCCTTGAAACTATCTAAACTAGCTTAAAGTCCTTAATGTGCCAATTGCCTAGCTTATTACCTGAGATATCCTCAAGTTCATACACCAGTCTTGATTTCTTACCTATAATACGGCATTTAACAAATTTAGGGGCCAGTTTCTTTGAAAATTGATTATTCTTATCTCTTTGAAAGAATGTTCTTTTCCAGATAATATCACCAATATTAAAATTAACGTCTTTACGACGAAAATTGTAATGAGTGGTATTCCTTGAGTGTGCTTTGTAAAGTAATAGTTGGACCTTTTCAAAAGCATTTTGCAAACAACCCAAATTCTCTGCATACGCGTCGCGTGGACTAAAACTAATTTGATCTCTGATGTCTGCGTCGACGTAGTGAGACCCACAGTTTACCAATTCGCGGCCAAATACTAGGAATGATGGCGTAAAACCGGTTACCTCGTTGACTGCGCTGTTTAAGGCAAACTGGATTTTCGGTATATTAGTGTCCCAAGATCTATGATCCCCCTCAATGAACATAGAAATGGCCGTGATTATAGTTCTATTATAACTTTCAACTGAGTTGACCTGTGGAGTGTACAGTGGTGTGTAGAATATATTAGGTATTTTGTACTTGGACAATAGGTTTTTGAGGATATTACTTGTAAATTGCCTACCATTGTCCATCAAGACGGTGCTAGGAATTCCGTGCACAAGAAAGACATCATTTTCCAAGATACGTGCAATTATTTCGGCAGTTGCACGTCTAATAGGGAATAGTAAGTTATACTTCGAAAAGCAGCAGTGCACAACTAGTAAAAATGTATTCTGTTTTCTCGATATGGGCAGAGGTCCAACGAGGTCTATACTTAACATTTGAAAAGGGCGACAACACTCCTTTGGACTGCCCATTGTACCAAGACTTGCGTGGTTTGGGTATTTATACGATAAGCAGGTGTCACAACTTTTGACGTAATTAGTTACGTCGAGACTCATACTAGGCCAAAAGTATTTCAATGAGAGCCGTTTACAGGTTTTGAAAATGCCGAAGTGGCCCGAAATAGGTTCACTGTGATTCAGGGAGATAATGAAGTGACGTTGCTCTAGAGGAATCACTTCTTTCCATTCAAACTCTCTGGTTAGTGGGTTTAAGGATTTTATGCGACGATATAGTTTTCCCGCCGTTACACGATAGTTTGGAAACGACGAGGGCCCAGCAAGACAGCCGTTGAAGATGTCCAGGTACCAAGTGTCCTTAGTTTTTGGTAGGACATCAGAGGTTTCATCTGTCACATCACTTATGGCATTTATAACCATGGGAACTGACCTCGATAAGCTATCTGGAATGACATTATCGATCCCCTTGCGATGTTTAATTTCAAAATTATAGGCAGATAGTCGGACACCCCAGCGAGCAAGCCCGCCAGTAGGGTTATTAAGGTTAAGGAACCATTTAAGTGAGGAATGGTCAGTATAGACCATGAATTTGAGTCCATTTTCTATGTAGCATCTCCAGTGTTCAATCGCAGTTAGAACAGCCAGTGCTTCCCGCTCCGTAGCACTATAATTACGTTCTTGTTTAGTGAGCGACTTACTCATATAAGCGATTACTTTTTCCTCTCCATTGATTAATTGTGTAAGTACGGCACCCAGTCCATAATCGCTGGCGTCAGTGTGGATCTCAAATGGCATATTATAATCAGGACATGAAAGTATCGGAGCTGACGCTAGGTGAGATTTTAATCTCGTGAATGCTATTTCAGCTTCCTTGGACCACGAGAAAGGTGGGGCCTTTTTTCCTTGGGAAGTTAGCTTATTAAGTGGGTTGGCTAAATTGCTAAAGTTAGGAATGAATCTTCGGTACCAAGAAGCCGTGCCCAGAAATCTACGGACTTCTCTACGATTAGTAGGTGTGGGGTAATTAGTGATAGCTTCTACCTTTTCAGGGTCAGCTCGGAGTCCCTTAACATCTACTATATAGCCTAGATATTTAAGTTGGTTTCGAAAGAATTGACTCTTTTCAAGGTTAATTGTTAGATTAGCCATCTTAATCTTATTAAGCACACGTGTTAAAAGTGATATATGAGATTCGTATGTCTCAGAGACAATGATAATGTCGTCGACGAAACCGAAAACTTTATGTTCGAACTCAGGGCCATAGAATAGAGCGTCTACGAGTCTCTGTTGTGTAGCAGGGGCGTTAGTTAAACCAAATGCCATAGATTTGAACTGGAATGTTCCTCTGGTGGGGATATAGAAGGCGGTTTTACACCGATCTTCTTTTTGTATCAATATCTGCAAAAAGCTTTTAGAGAGGTCTATACTACTCAAATATCTGGCATCTCTCAGATTGTCGAGTATTTCGGAGATGTATGGAAGGCTATAAGCATCCTTCCTTGTAACAGCATTAAGCTTCCTACTATCGAGACAAAACCGCAGATCACCGTTCTTTTTAGGTGTGAGTAGCACAGGTGACGACCATGGGCTATCGCATGGTTCAACCACATCGTCCTTTAACATTTCATCCAACTGTTGAATTAGTATTCTCTGCTTTTCTGGTGACATTCGATAATAGCGTTGACGTATGGGGGCAGCATCCCCAGTGTCTATTTGGTGAGTTATGAGGGTTGTACGACCCAACCCACGTTTTTCATATGAGATATCACGAAATTCTAAAATAAGCTTATCAACCGCAGATCTCTGTACATCCGATAGGTGTTCATAGGGACACAATGCACTGGGACCGTCGATTGAAGCTAATGGTTTACGAATTGTAGAATTATTGTCACTGAAGATTATGTTATCTAAGTGTTTAGGGAAAAGGTCAAAGGTGCGCCAGAAGTCCATACCAAGTATCAGTGGTGTGTCTACTTCGGGTACGACATATGCATTTATTGTATGTTTTTTATCTTTTAATTGCATTGGAAGGGAAATAAGTCCTATAGAATTCAGCTTTTCTCCCCCAGCGGAAATGAACTGAATTGGAGGTGTTGATTGTATTTGGAACCCCAAAGTTAATAGTTTCTCGTGTTCACCCTTACCCATGATAGTAACGCAGGAGCCAGTATCCAACAGTCCAATGAATGTATCATCAGCTATTTTTATAGTGATATACGGACGAGATCTACAACAATCCCTATTAATACTGTTGTCGATTGAAGCAACCGAGCTAAAGGTGAAGAAGTTGTGGATGAACTTCAACCAATCATCCCATTCCTCAGCCTGGCTACTCCAATCGGGCCTATTTAGTTTTTTGATTGATCCTTATGGGTAGGGTTACAGTCGGGACAATCAGAATAGATGACGTCTTTTTTTCCACATCTAAAACAAATAGGAAATCGTTGCTGATTGCAGTGTGATAAAGCGTGTGTGTCGGATCTACATCTAGGGCAAAATACCGGTCGCGATTGTGAAGTGGATATGGAGGCAACTTTATAGTAATTATTTTTGTTTGTATTAATAGGTTGATATTTCCTTACTTCCCCTGTGTTATTTGTAGTGTAATTTTTGTACTTATTATAATTATTGTAGGTGCCTTTGTAGCTTTGTTGCTTGTTATATTTTTCTTTTGCATAACTAGTTCCTTTTTGTGAACTTTGATTATACTTGTATGCAAACTCGGGCATTAGTGTATCGTTAGATACGTTAGGGGGCTCGTGAAACTTTGAAAATCTAGCACTCACATTTTCATAGTTCCGGCAAAGATTCCTAAGTTCATCAATAGACTGAACGCAAGGGGAGGCAGCTAGCGTATTTGCATAACATGGACGAATGTTGTGTATTAGTATCTCCAGTTTTTCATCCTCTGAGAATGATTTTTTTAAGCGTGAAAACATGCCATGCATGATTGAAAGATAGACTGTAATGTTTTCTTCTTCCCCCTGCGTTCGGGACCGAATTTCAGCAGCGAGCTTATAATCGTAGTCACTGCTACTGAAATCCTCTTTTAGAAGTGTGCACAATTCAGGCCAACTACTTATTTTGCTTTTGTTGTAGCGATACCAGTGTAATGCGTCGTCGATGAAAATTTCGTAAGCCAGTTTAAGCACTTTCTCAGAAGGAATACCCCTCGATTGGATAAACTCTTCTACTTTTTGAATAAAGGAATGAACGCAAGTTTTTCCAGAGTACTTTAGTTTATGAATTTCAGAATATAAACTGCGTTCACAAGTGACGGCTATATTTGGCTTTTCCGAAGAGTTATCAGAATCTAAATTAGGACTTTTCGCTAGTATAGGACTTGGTTTAAGAGAGTGCAGTTCCTTTAGTTGAGAATTAAGGTTTGAATTGCAGACTTTATAGATGTCGTGAACTTCAGGTACTTGATTTATTCTATTGAGGCGGTGATATATATGATGAACTAATGTTTCCGTTCTACAAAATAATTTTTTATCGAATGTATTTCGAAGGCTAATAATATTGTTTTGAGATTTTAGCAGTGACTCTTTTACCCCCTTTAGATCATCCGAGGGATCTAGATGTGATTCCAAAACATCCTCAGCCGGTAGCAGTTGAGATAATTTAACAATTTCCTTACGAAGATCCTTTACAGTCTCCCCAGTACCACCCCGAAGTTCCACCTCATATTCAAGCTCAGATTTTTGCAATGAAAGATAATTTATAGTAAACGCCATATTGTACAACCAAAGTTTGGGCGTGTGTTGCAACTCTATAATTATCAGCGAAATACAATAATGAACAGTTAAAAAGGTTTCAGATAAATACAAAAATAGTAGTTAATAAGGTAGTTATTAACTACACACAAGTAATTAAAATGTTTGATAATAATTAAAAAATCCTACTTACCTACTTTTTTATAAGTCGGTTAAAATATGCAGAATAACAGTAGTAAGTAAATAATGTCTGTAGTCAGACAAAATTTATAAAATATAATAGCTAGCCATTAATAAATTTGTGACAAAACACAAAAAAAGTTTTTTTTTAAATCTACCACTTAAGAAAAAAAATTACCTACCTACTTTTCCCTAAGTTGGTTAAAAATGCAGTAAGTGGTAGTTAAATGATAAGTGGCGGTACACAGCAAAATTTAGAAAAAAATGTAGCAATTTATCAGGTTGAAAGTAGTATAAAAATAAATAAAAAACAAAAAAAAAATAAAATTAAAAATAGTGACCGCCCAGTCACGCAGCACTTTCATACGTCTCTTTCGCGACGCTGGATGCACGGGAACGCCAGTAATCTAGGTAGATAGACTACTGATTTCGCACTATCCCGTGGGCGGTTAGCTGTCTATCCCACTAGGGTCTAGCTTCCAGTAGGGTCTCTTGAACCTAGATTCACCCTACCGCCTAGTAAAACACTTCTAATAGCGAAACAGAACTACCTACAGTAGGCAAGGTAGTTATACAAAAAAAAAACAACTTAAGTCTAAGCGTTTTATGCCAACACGCACGTTAGTGGATTTCGTGCTGTCCTGCGATACAAGACAGCCATCCTGTCCTCCTCTGGGATCAGGCCACTGAAAGCCTCACGGTTTCGTGACCTGATCTTTTCGAGGAGTTCCTCGTCCTTGTGGACCTTGAGGACGCCATACAAGATCAGCAGTGGGTCTCTGTTCTTGATCTCTTCGACGCAGAGGCCTTTCCCCCCGAGCCTCTGTTGTGCCCGCTTTCTTTCATCCATCGTCTTGTATCCTATAATCACTCTTCTGTCCTTCGCCTTGCATACTCTTTCAACTTTCACCCATTCATCATCCTCATCTGCAATCTTCCTCAATCGTTCCATCACCTGCTCTCCCGTATCCTTTTCATTATCAGAGGTCAGATCCACCGAGTGAAGCACCGCTGATTCCGAGGGCTGTCAGCCACTTTGGCCCGTTACCACTCCGGCGTACGTGGATAGTCCTCTTTTCTCTCTTTCTCTCTCTCGTTCATCTTGTTTTTCTATTCTCTCTCGTACCTCCATAATGATTTTACTATTTTCTTTCCTCATTTCCTCTTTCATACCTCTCTTACTTTCTCTCACTTTCTCTCTTTCATCTTGCTTATCGATCTTCTCTTTCATTTCTCTTATAATTCTATTATTTTCTATTAACAACATTTCTTTCTCTCCAATCTTTTTCAGAACCTCCTCATTTGAGGAGCTTTCACTTTTGCTCTCATTCATCCTTACATCACTCTTTCTAGCACCCTTCCTTTCATCATCATAGGCTTTAATAATACGGAAGAGAAAGTTCGTTCTTTCCTCAATTTCCAATTTTATTTCTCGTTTCATATTTTTTGAATTGCCTAACTGTTCCGCGATGACCTTTATACTCTTCGTTGCCTTCGCGAGCCGATCTTGCGGCCCCGGGACCAGCAGTGGCGACCGCACCAGCGCTGTTTCTCTAGACCTTTGAGACAGCGGCAGTGGTTTAGGCTGCGCTGACTCGCGGGTTTCTAAGGCGTCTACACTGCGTCTGACTGGTCCCAAGGGTCGCCTCTCTACTTGAGAGCTCCCCGAGTCTGTGGGAGATTTTTGTGATGTATTCGGCTTTTTAACGGGTGTCCTATGTCCAAACATTTTGTCAATGATGTGCACGTCAAATTTTTAAATCAAAGTTTAATTGTAAAAGTTGTAAACGGGTATAGTATATTAAATAAAGGAAAATTACAGTAAAGACTATATAGTCGACAGTTTGATGATAAATAAAAGCGATGCCTACGTCCAACGGGCGCACAGCTATGAGTCGAGATGTGTATATGTGTGTGTTAATAGTGTTTGTGTGTTTGTGTTTGTTTTGTGTATATGCTAGTGTAAGTGATGTGTGCGGACCTAGGTTTGTGTATGTAAGGTGATGTGTGTATCCAGCCACAACCCAACCCGAAGTCCCGTCGCAAAGGAGACAGTGTCAGTAATGCCAAATTAATACTATGCTCGTAATTTTGCGTAGTCGCTAGGAACCTTAGGGGTTAGTTAGGAGATAGAGAGGAAGAAAACAATTTAATAGTAGGTATACAAAATTTATTAAAGAAATAGGGGTATATAGGTGAAGTTTCACTCAGGGGGGGTTCGGTATGCTCGTAACCGTAGGTTGCAATTACACTGAGAAAATAAGAATGCCACTGTCCTGCGTTAGTCCCCGGGTAGGATCGGAGCAGCGGCCGTGCAGCAGCAGTAGGCAGGTCTCTGGCCGTGCAGGTAGGTGCAGCGGCAATGTGACCGACGTCACGTAGATGATGTGAAGGAGTAGTTGAAGGCGAAGAGTGAAAGGTGGACGTGAAAGTGAACCCTGGAATCGAAATTTAGTTGATTCACAGTTTGTCCTAGTTTTCCTACTGACTGCAACATCCCGAACACCACAACGACCACTCCCGGAGAGGGCTAAGCAGGAAACAAGTGGCATCATAGGCTACCATGGTGTTCGATGATGAGGCAGTCATACAAAGCAAAGTTATAGAATAGTAAGAAGACTTTACACAATGGGAATGATGAATTGCGTGATAGACTAGTTTGGCTGTAGGTAGTTGCCATTAAAATTTAGCAGTGCAATCCTTACATAAAATGTAATTAAGCCTTACATATATTCCATAAGCACTAGCAAGGCTGTACTAAACACAATTAGAAAGAATCTAGCAATTATGAAATGATGTATTTAGATGTATTTCTAAGTTCTAGATTCGAGTTACCTACATAGTAATAAATATAGATTATGCAACACCCACCCAATAAACTCGGGGTTCACACACTGAATTTAATTTTACTAAATAATTCTTTAACCAAACTATTATAAAGGAATTATTTATGCAGATTTTTCTACGCGCAATCAATTTAACGGAGCTAATGAGCTTCTCGGCGTGATACGTGTATGCGTTAGAACGATCTCAAGTGCTGTGGCCCGGCTGAGTCTGGAATAATCTCCGCGCGCGCGCCCGCTGTAGTAACTGGTTAGGTATATGTAGATATAGGTATCTAAGCTAATGAACAATAGCGATGCTATACTACTCGTTTGCGCGAGGTTTGCTTCCAAGTTAATTTATTTAGTTTAAATTTAGATAGATTATTATTATTCCCTTTATTTACAATTTTAAAACATATTAATTTAAATTTTTAAATACATTATATAAAAAAATATATTTAAAAATATAAAAAAATAGTATCCCACCGGCATCGGGTACAGGGACCAAGCTACCGGTGGTTAGGGCTGCAGAGACAGGAACCTCCTCACAATACGTGCAGTGTCTAAGAGAACTGCCTTTTGCATCTGGCCCTTGACCCAACTACCTAACCCGAGCCTCTTGAGGTGTTGATCGAGGCTCTTGGCAATCAGACCATGTGCTGATACGACTATCGGAACAATAACCGCTGAATCCACATCCCACATGTCGACAATCTCGTGAGCCAAATCCAAATATTTTATTTGTTTTTCTTTTCGTCGTCGTTCGATTTTCGTCATGTGGGACGGTAATATCAACGATTATTGCGAGGCGCTCTGATCGATCTATTACCACTATATCAGGCTTATTGGCTACAATAGTCCTGTCAGTGATAATAGACCGATCCCAATACAATGTGCCATGACCATTTTCGAGAACTGGGTCGGGCACATACCTGTAATACGGTACCTCTGCATCCACAAGTTTATATTTTAGGGCAAGTTGCTGATGGACAATCCTGGCCACTTGGTTGTGTCTATGCAAATACTCACCGTTGGCAAGACGAGGACAACCAGAAATTATATGTCTGAGAGATTCACCCGGTCGGTGGCATGCCCGACATATGTCAACCGTACCATCTCTCAAAATATACTTCCTATAGTTATTCGTCATAACAACTTCGTCAGTAATTGCACAGACAAAACCTTCGGTTTCTCCAAAAAGATCACCAAAACGTAGCCAGGATACTGATGCTAATAAATCTACATCGGACCCATGTAAGGCCCGATAGAATCGTCCATGCAGCTCTTTGCCCTGCCATATCTCCTTGCGATCATTAGTAGTTAGTATTGCTGGTTTGTGCCAGTTCTCTTTGGCAAGAGAAAGAGGGGTCAGTCCGCTGTCTATTGTTACCACATCCCTATGCATACCCACGTCCGCATGAAGGAAATATTCCCTAAGGTTGTATATCTCACGGTTATGTAACGTCTTGATATTTAAAAATCCACGACCACCACATTTCCGTGGGATATACAACCTCATTACAGACGAACGCGGATGATGCATTCGGTTTGCGGTCAACAACGAACGGACTTTTCTATCCAGGGTGTCCAGTTCTGTCTGAGTCCATCTCAGTATGCCGAAGGAATATCCTAAGACAGGCATGGCCCAACCATTGATGGCGCGCACCTTGTTACCTCCTGATAAAAGACTTCTCAGTACTTTTTTCAGGCGGCCAAGGAAACGATCCACCAACACTTGTTTCATGCCTGTCTCAGCAATACCTAATGCCTGCGACATACCAAGATATTTGTAGGTTTCAGTCGCGGAGAGGGACTTAAGTTTTGTGAAATCTGAAAGTTGTACTCTTTCAGATTCCACAATCCGTCCCTTCTTTACATGCATGACTGCACATTTATCTACACCAAATTCCATTTTGATAGAATTACTAAAGGTTTTAGTGATCTTGAGTAACTCTATCAAGTGGGAATTGGTGCAGGCAAATAATTTCAAGTCATCCATGTACAGAAGGTGGGAAACAACTTGACCTATTAGATTATTATTATTATTTATTATTTTAGCATAGTATTGGTGTAGCCAAACTATGATATATTAGGAAGTGTAACGAACCGTTACATGGTTTACGCAACTATTTATCAAATTATTTTTTGAAACCTGATTGTGCACTCCGTTGGCAGTGGAATTACTGTGTAATTGAATAAATAAAAAAACTTTTTATTAGGTACTTACCAGAAGTGTTTGTTTTTTGTGCCACTTCACTCCAAGCTCTGTCTGTAAAATCTTTTCTTGAGTATTCCGTCAGTTTATTGTTGTATAAACACGGATACTGTTTAATAATTTTAACAAAATTCACCGCCGCGGCCGCCATTTTGTAACACAAAAAGCAAGCGTCCATCTGACGAGTCGGTCGAGTAGTGAGCATGGTGTTATCACTTAGAACTGAGCATTGAATTATAATGTAACCAACTTACGTAGGTTCTCAACGTTGCAGTTACATTGAGACTTGTCATGATATTTAATTTCGTTTCATTATAACGTAAGAGTTTCCAGAAACACGTGGTAGTTGGCGCTGTTGCAATATTAAAAAATCTAATATTTTAGTTAAAAATTCACAACTAGATGGCGGTGTGCCTTTTTTTAAATCGCGGTATGGTTTCGTTACATAGGGTTATATAAGTAAGACTACTTTTCTGCCCAAGGTAGTTTATTATTATTTTTTACGATCTTAAAACTAATTTTTCTAAAAGATTCAAGTTTACTTCTGGGTGTAAGGGGCCCCACCACCACCTAATTTTGGGAGCCCAAGCGACCTCACCTGCACGTGGTGCACCTGCCGAAAAACTAACGAGGCTCCGCGATTTTCAGGTACCCCCATGGTGGCCTAGGCTCCCATGTGGGTGCCAGGTGGTACAAAGTGTTGGTCCGGGGGGGTACCACCGTGCAGCTGTGAAAAGCCCCCCAAGTAACCCAGCCTCGGTTGGGTTGCGTTCGGGGTTCAGCAGCTGCACAGCCGGGCCCGGGGCGATGTTTGATGCAGCAGGGGGGGACCAGTAGGCGCTAAGCGAATTCTAGTGTGGCTGACTGGGGTCGACCCGCCGGCCAGGGAGACCCGTAGAAACGGTTCACCGCTGGCCGCCCGCGGCATAGTACAGGGGCCCAACTGGGACTAACCACCCTGGGAGGCTGCCCCACCAGGCCGCGCATAATCCCGATGTGGTTCGTCGTGCCGGATGGTGACCGGACCGGGACCCGGCGACCACACTCGGGGGGGTACGGGGGCCCTTCCGTCCGGCGGGTCGGCCTCAGTCTCACCACACGGTCATAGATGAAGCTAGCCCCTACGCCTTGTCACTCACTGCTGTAGCAAATGTCGCTCTGTCTTCACGTCTTCCCTCCAATTCCCAAATATGGCAGCGCACAAAAGAGAAAGAAGTGTCACAGCGGCCGCTGCAACCAGTCCCGGAAACGTTCCGTTTGAGGTGGAGTTCGCTAACATCCGCGGACTCCATGCCAACCTCAACGTCGTCCATCACCATCTGGAGACGGCACGGCCAGCTGTGATGTTCCTAACGGAGACGCAAATACTCCGCCCTGCCGATCAGTCGTACCTTAGTTACCCCGGCTATATCATCGAGGAACTATTTCGAGAAAAAGCTGGGGTGTGCGCGTTTGTTAGGGCGGATGTCGAGATCCGCCACAAGTTGTCGTCTCTTTTCGTCCACGTCACAACGCCCCTCCGCTGGGCGGCCAGAATAGCTCCCATGCAGAGTACTGTCATCCGCATAACAATGAATGCACCCAAGGGACAGCATGTCATTGATATGCAGAAGAAAGAGAGTTGGGGACAATACTGATCCCTGTGGTACCCCGGCATTTACCTGCAAAAAGCAGGAAGCCCGACCATCACAGAGGACCCGTATACGTCGCCCGTGCAGGAAGCTGGCCAACCAGCGGCATAACTGAGGCGATAAACCATATGCCGGCAGCTTGGAAAGAAGCGACGCATGCCATACCCTATCAAAGGCTTTAGCGATGTCTAGGCCAATAGCCAGAGATTCGCCGTGCCTCTCCATAGCCTCACCCCAGGTGTGCGTTACGTACGCTAGGAGGTCACCCGTTGATCGTTTCGGCCTAAAGCCATATTGGCGATCGTTAATTAACGAGTGATCCTCCAGATAGCGCATGAGCTGTTTGTTGATGATTAGCTCGAACACCTTGCAGATGACGGTGGTTACGGCTATGGGTCGATAGTTGGCCGGATCCGACCGATCCCCTTTCTTGGGGATCGGCTGGACGTTCGCCTCCTTCCAAGCCTCCGGCACTTCTCCCGAGGAATAGGAAAGGCGATACAGGCGTGTTAGCGTTGGAGATAATTCAGCTGCACAATTCTTCAGCACCACTGCCGGAATGCCATCAGGACCACTGGCTTTCCGCGTGTCGAGTGACTGTAGCGCCGCTCGCACATCGCACTGCCGGATTTTAATATCCGGCATCTTGGTTCCACAGTTGGCGATAGTGGGAGGTTGCTTGCCACAGTCATCAACCCGGGAATTAGCCGCAAAGAGATTGGCCAGCATTTCCGCTTTCTCTTGGGCCTTGTGAGCCAGTGATCCGTCAGGATAGCCTAGACGGATGATTTTTTTATGATATAACTTTACAATAACTAAGAAGTTTTAATACCTTCATTTAAGGAGTATTACATTGTCTATTAAATACAATTTATTGCATTAACCTAGCATTTTTAGTTTCCGAGATTTTTAGGATTCTTTAAGTGACCCGGATTCATTGCTCTCGAGTGTATAAAAACTTGGAACGACCTGCCCGCACACGTGTTTCCCTCATCTTACAACCCCGGGTTCTTTAAGAGGAGCGTGAAGAGGCACATCACAGGGCCGCCAACTTGAGGACCGCTGTAAGAAGTGGCCCCCAATCGCAAGATGCGCCACGGCTATCCATCGTGGCGACGTCAATTTGGCGAGCTGAATATAAAAAAAAAAAAAAAAAAAAAACTTAAATATATTTGTTACACTCGATTTTTATTTCATGGCCACGCAGTCAGAAAGTTTCTTGCAATAGCTGCTTGGCACCGCTGGTGTCGTCACTTAGTCGAGTGACGTCTCTATCTCATAATATACAAATGTACTCTGTGGTAGTGAGTGAGTGAGAGTGACATGTTGTTGCCGCGCGCGCGCGCACCGCATGACGAACGCAACACGAGCGGCTGACGCGACGTTGCCGCTTCGTGGACACAAATTTCATTGTTTCTATGCCAGATGCAAGCATTCGTCTTGCAATCGTCATTTGACGAAAGCGTGCGTATGACGCGCGGTTTAGTGGACAATAGGCCTTAGTCCGTCTTCCACTACAATACATTTTTCGAGACTATGTATGTATGTCCATTTCTTTGTCACGCCGTACAGCCTGAATGCCTTGACGGATTTCAACATGCGAGGTGTCATTTCATTCGTAGTGATTGTGTGAGTGACACCAAGTATAATCAAATTTCTAGAAAATCAAAATGGCGGAATTTTGGTGACAAAACGTTTTACCTTTTCAGTTGGATTTTACTTTGCAGTCGGGTTTTTGTTTTCTAATTAATTAATTTCTTTTTTATTTACTTATCTTATCTTACATCGGGGGCTGACGAAGTCAGCAACACTTCGACCCAGTGGGATCTTTTGTGTTAGCCCCTACCTTAATGTTTCTTACTCTTTGAAGAAGTGGTCTATTAACGCGGTGATCCCACTAAGAGGAAGAAACCTGTATTCTTTCGGTTTGGGATAAGCATTCCCAAGGAGGCTCATACGCTTCGCTGCTAAGACGTCGCATTCGCACAGGATGTGCTCCATAGTTTCCTTGACATCACCGCAGGCTCTGCAGTCGTTATTTGAAGTGATCTTCATTTTAAAAAGCATGTCGTTGGTTCCGTAATGCCCTGTAAGGGCACCAACCACAGCTCGAGCTTTGCTTCTTCCATTATTCAATATAAATTTAGAAGCCTCATTGGTTCTGCTACTTATGAATTTCTTCGAATGTAGTAACCCTTGACTGATATCCCACTCTTGCATGTGTTTATTATCAGCGTAATCCTTAGCGGCCTTTATGAATGTACATGCTGGTAGGCCCATACATGGTTCAGGTCCAAGCATGGCATTTGCCGATCCTGTCCTAGCTAGCTCATCGGCCTTCTCATTTCCTTTTATTCCTACATGGCCTGGGACCCAGAGCAGTCGCAGCTTGTTCCTGCGGCCCAGCTTGTTTAGGGTTTTCACCGCATTCAGGACAAGTTTTGAGTTGACCTTGTAGGAATTTAAGGCCTTTAGTGACGCTTGACTGTCGCTAAGAATGTAGATGGTCTTGTTCTCTACACTCCTTTTCAGATTTTCCTCTGCGCATGCTATGATGGCATACATCTCGGCCTGGAAGACCGTGGTGTACTGACCCAGGCTGCTCCAAAGTTGTGAAGATTCTGAGTAAATACCTGCTCCTGTACCAGATTCCGTTTTTGAACCGTCTGTGTACCAGATGAGGCAGTCTGCATCTGATGGCATACATCTCGGCCTGGAAGACCGTGGTGTACTGACCCAGGCTGCTCCAAAGTTGTGAAGATTCTGAGTAAATACCTGCTCCTGTACCAGATTCCGTTTTTGAACCGTCTGTGTACCAGATGAGGCAGTCTGCATCTGGTGAGCGCAGTTCCTGCTTCCAGTCTTCCCTTGTGGGGACATGTATTTTGAAGCTTCTTTTGAAGATTTTTATGCACGGCATAGCGTCGCTAATCATATGCATCTTCCTTTGAATCTCATCATTAAGCTCCATTTTTGTATGCCGCGTTGTTGGCCTATTGCAGTTAAAAGCGCCTGCCGTTTTTAGTCTGTATAAGGTTTTCATTGCCTCCTGTTGTATGAAGATGTGAAGAGGGGTTAAGTTTAGTATTATATCTAACGCCTTTGTAGGCGTGGACTTAAACGCTCCTGTGATAGCCATAGTGGCCATCCTCTGTAGTTTGCCCAATTCCTCCACGCACGATGTTAGTTTGGTTCTTGTCCACCATACAACACTGCCGTAGCTTAAAATTGGGCGAACCATAGTGGTGTAAATGAAGTACAGTACCTTGGGCTTCAGGCCCCAGGTTTTGCCATACGCCGATCTACACATATTGAAGGCCCTCATGGCTTTTTCTGTCACCTTCTTGGCATGCAGATTCCATGTGAGCTCCTTGTCTAAGGTCATACCAAGGTATTTCACGTTGGTGGACCATTTTAACTCTGTGTCAAATAAAAGCAATTTCTTTAATTTGCTCAACCTCTTCTTTCTTGTAAAAGGAAGAATTGTAGTTTTGCTGGGATTTATGGTTAGATGATTTTCAGCACACCATTCCTCCACATCCTTCAAAGCCTGTTGCAGAAGTTCCGAGACAATTTCCGGAAATCTACCATTGATCATGACAACTATGTCATCTGCATATCCCACAGCGAAGCATGCCCCTCTATTCAGTTTGGTTAGGAGGGAGTCTGCTACCAGACACCACAGTGTGGGGGACAATACCCCTCCTTGAGGGCATCCCTTGGTCGTTGTGGCGTGAATTTCATCTCCTAATAGAGATGACCTTACTCTCCTGCCCCTCAGCATGAAGTCAATCCATTTGCAGAGGGTGGGGTCAATGCCGTGTTCTTTTGCGGCTTTCATAATCGATTCGAATGTTGTGCGGTCAAATGCTCCCTCAATGTCCAGAAACGCAGCCGCACAAATCTCTTGACCATCAATAGCATTCTCTGCTCTCTCGACTACATGGTGCAACGCAGTTTCGGTTGATTTTCCGGTTTGGTAGGCACATTGTAGCTTATGAAATGGTTTCTTTGTGAGAGGCCCATCCCTTATGTATTGATCTACCAATTTCTCCAGGGTTTTTAATAAGAAAGACGAGAGACTTATCGGACGAAACGACTTTGCCTCTTCATAGCTATCCTTCCCTGGTTTCGGAATGTAAAGAAAGAAAGAAAGAAAGAAGAAAGAAATTTTTTATTCAAGCACATTTCACATATAAAATAAATTTGCAAAGATTTAAATAATATAAAGTAGGTACACTTTATGTGGCATGCCCTCGAAAAGGCAGCCATCTCAGCTTTATGCGGCATACCATTAATACAAATGTATGCCGCGCTGGTTTTCAGATGGCCCCTATCCTCCTATCCGTACGTTAAGTGACATCACACTACTTAAAAGAAACTCAAAAGAAAAAAAATTACCAATTATACATATAAATATAAAAATAAAATAATTAAAAATATACATATAAAAACATTTCATGAATTAAATATTATCTATTTCTACTATTATAAAATTGTAAAGATTTATCATTAAAATTAATTATAAATACCAATTTCCAATAAACAATATTTTCATTCACACAAAACCAATTCAAACATATAAAACATCACAAGAATTCAACAAAGAATACAAATAAAACATCATATTATGAATACGTGCACATATCTATTCGATAGAATACCCATCATCATGAAGTAAACTAAAAACATCGTTAACCACATAGAGAATTTAATTAAACAACATCAATAATAATTCAATTTAAGAAAATAAAAAATAAAATTATACATTATAAACCCAGCCTAAACTTAGGATTTCCCCTGCCCTAAATCAATGGTACCAGTACAAAACAATCGACCGTACTTATTAAAAAATAAAACAACAACCAGGCATAGACAGAGTGACTGGCAGTGACACTTCACACTGACAGACTGGGGTGACACCGTCAAAGTCAAGGATGCCCGCCCGCGCCGCGGCTTGAGGCTTCATTGATTCATTGTTATTTGTTTTTGTTATGATAGTACAATAATTAATGACAACGATAATAAATAAATAACCTTAAAAATAAACAACAAGGCAATAATAATCCCAAAATGAACAAAAAGACCTAGTAATGAAACTATCATGGATATGATGACCAAACACGAGAAATACCGACCCAGTGTCTCACATGCTAATCATTGGATGTTTTTTGCTTATTCAACAACAGAAACTTATACTTTCTTTTAAAAGTGTTGACTGAATTTACGGCGTAAAATGGTGGCGGCAGATCGTTCCAAATTTTACTGGACATAAATCTGTAGCTTCCGCGGTATCCAGCCGTCTTGTGTTTGGGCGTTAACATGAGGTAAGAAGAAGATCTTGTTTTGTAATGATTTACATCCCTTGACCACGACAACTTGTCGTACAAATATCGAGGCCAGCCAGTCCTCACTACTCCGAACAGCAGTGTGGCAAGATGTAACTCGCGTCGTTCCGCCATTTTCATGATGTTGCCACTATTGAGAAAGGGTGTTACATGTGTGCGTGGTGGGATTGTGAAACAAAAGCGAGCGCAAGCATTCTGAACCCTCTGTATAAGTCGCTCTGTTCTTTTAAGAAGACAACTTCCATACACAGTGTCAGCATAGTTAAGTTTAGAAAGAATCAGTGATTCACAAAGTAGTATTCTTATACTGACACTGATGTATGGGCGTATTCTGTACAGCATCCTCAACCGATAGAAACAGTTTTTGACTGCATTCATTATATGGGTTTCAAAATGGAGCTGCTCATCAAATGTCACACCCAGATTCCGCGCCACCGACACCCGTTCGATAGGGCAGTTATCAATGCTCACACTCAATTGATTTTGCAGTATCTGGTTTCTCACATGTCTCGTACCAACAACCATAAACTTTGACTTCTCCGGGTTAAGTACCAAAGAGTTTCTACGAGCCCAGTCTGCAATGCTGGCTAAGTCATCATTTATTCTGCTTACAGATTCAAGACAGTCCGATTCAAAGAATGACAGATGCAGCTGTACATCATCAGCATACAAATGGTACCGACAGTTGGTAACAGCGCTAGTGATATCTGAGCAATACAGTATAAACAGTAACGGGCCGAGGATCGAACCCTGTGGAACGCCCCTGGTCACGGGGTAATGAGCTGACTCCACAGCATATCCAGTACAACCATCCATTATTTGTACAAATTGGTACCTATTACTGAGGTAGCTATGAAACCACCGTGTCACCCCCTCGGAGGACCCATAGTATGTAAGTTTAGACAGAAGCAGTGGAACACTAATTCCATCAAAAGCCCGGCTGAAGTCTAGGAGAGTCAGTATCGTACCCATGCTTTGATCCTGAGCCTGCAAAATGTCATCTACCACATCCAATAGGGCCGTTGCAGTGCTATGTCCCCTACGGAAACCAGACTGTCTAGTCGGCAACACATTGGAGTGTTCTAAGTATTTAGTAAACTGATTACTGACCACCCGTTCCAAGATCTTAGATAGACAAGGCAGTATGCTAATAGGTCTCAGATCCTTTGGTCCATTAGGGCACGGTACTTTGGGTATTGGTCTTACCCTAGCTGTCCTCCAAGAGGTGGGGAATGTTGAGGTGGCTATGGACACATTGACAATGTGTGTTATGATACTTAAAGTCTGAGGAAGGGTCATTAGCAGCATATCCAGGGAAATCTCGTCCACACCCATGGCATTTGACTTAAGTTTTCTAATAATTTTTCCAACCTCGTCCGCTGTGACCGGGCCCAGTTGGAATGTATTACTATTAAAACGGTTCCATTCAAAAAAAGTAAGGTCAGAAATAGACACAGTATCACTGCCCGGCACTTTCAAAAAATTCTGGCACAAAATATCAGGTTTACTACAAAAGTCGGGTAACTCAGGAACTCTCCCACCATTTACTGTAATAGTCGACTTGAGCTGTTTCCAGAGCCTCCTTGGATTACCAATACTGTGGTTGATATGTGTTTTAAAGTAAGCCTGCTTTTCACTCTCAATGGCACCACGTACCAGGTATTTCAGTTCCAAATAAGCTTTTCTATGCGAGTCTAGATTAGAGGCTTTAAACTTTTGATAATACTTGTTACGAAGTTGCATCATATCTTTCACAGTAGTGGTAATCCATGGGTAGCATTTCTCTTTGACTAGAGTTCTTTTTACAGGTGCATGCAAGTCAAACAGTGTAACAATGGAAGTGCTCAATGCCTGGACCATGTGGTCAACATTGCCCAAACTCCCAATTGAGTCCCAGTCTATGCTGTTCAGATCCCGCTCAAACCTATCCAGTAATATGTCCCGTAGAGGTCTGTATGTAATCCACCTAGGTGCTGGTTTCTCTATCCTAAATTTAAACTCCGCCGAGATCATGGCATGCCTACCAAGTTCAGGGATATGACACACTGTTATACCACTTGCCTCAGCATCCGTACATACCAAGTCAATCAACGTTGCACTGTGATCCGTGAAATGAGTGGGCTTTGTGACCAGATTGACCATGCTCATGCTTACAAGAAAAGTGTCAAGCAACTTAGTCTTGTAATCGTCTCTCTCCAGTAGATTGATATTAAAATCACCCATTAGGACCACCTTATCAGCCCTAGAAAAAGAAGCAATGGAGTCCGCTATCGCATCCACAAATGTGTTTGCATTGAGCCAAGGCGGCCTATAAGCTGTGCCAACTATTATAGACTGTCCGCTCCTGCTTAGCCTCAGCCACATCTGCTCGACATTTGTTGCAGCGGGAAACGGCTCAGCCCGCACATGTATCCCCCGTCGCACGTAAAAGCCAACCCCACCGCCACAGCCATCGCATATGTAGGTCGGTCGCGGGGTGTGACGAAGCCTATAGTTAGGCACCTGAGGTGCGCGACCGTCGCCTGTGTCCACCTTAATCCAAGTCTCATTTATTGCCATGATGTCGACACCAAGGTTACCCATAGCTACTATGAACTCCTCATGTTTTGTCCCCAGCGACCCAGCATTGAACAATCCTAGTTTTAAACGTTTTTCCTTTTTGTTATACATTTGTATACCTTAGTACTATATATATGATCATTTTATAAACATAATAACTCTCTATATACTTACGCTTCATTGTTATACATTTACAGCAAGCAATAACATATACCAATGAGTTATGAAATATACTTTTTTCTATCATTTCATTACTTATTACATTATAGTATATATTTAAATTAGAAATATAATTAATCATACCAATTTGGTGAAAAACATTTACAAACACATGCTCATTGTATATAATTATTATTGAAATGAAACCATAATATTGTTCTACTATTATTAATAAATTCCTAATATAATAAATTAGATTAAGTTTAATTATTTGTTTACCCATTATTAAATTCCTAATACAATAAATTTGATTGACTTTAATTATTTGTGTACCATTATGTATTCTTAATCCTAAACCCTGCCCTGTACAATAATCAAGAAGTGGGGTCGAGCTGCACCTCAACACCAAAAACCCGCTGAAGATCAGATTCAGTATGTATATTGTGGATCTGCTTACCGTCAGCCTGCCTAGCCAGTATCCTGCCACGCTTGATCCACACGTATTTCCAACCTAGTCGTACAGCCGATTCACGTGTGCGGTAAAAAAGCATTTTGTTGTACCGACTAAGACGCTCGTTGAGGTAAAACCGGCGAGGAGGAGCTGCCAGGCCCAGCTCCGCAGAGGTGGCGCCACGACGCACTCGCGCGCCCCGCAGCATCTCATCACGCAGGTGCTTTCTGGTCAACCGAACCACCAGGCGGCGCGGCCGAGCAGTCGCACTCGACGCCGCAGCGTCACCCGTCTGCCCAGACCCAATGCGCCCGCTCTTCACTATAGGACCCACTCTCTCGGCGAAAACAATGTCACGTGGTTCCAGCTGCATACCTATCGTTCTAGCTATCAATTCCACGACGTGGCCAGTGTTCTCTCCTTTGTCTTCAGGAAGGTTGGAGATCTCTAGATCGCAAGCCATCATATCCTGGTCACGATCATTTAGCTCCATCTTCAGCTTCCTCACTGTGTTCTCTAGGCGCTCAGTACTGGATTCTCGAGCCTCCATCTCCTGCACCTTTCCCTCCAGTCCGTCAAGTCGGTTCGCACAGCTGTCGATATGTGCCCGAAGATCCCCCACCTCCCGTCTCAGATCCTTCAGCTCCCTTGAGAGCTCATCTCTCATGCTGCGCATTTCGGCCCTTAGCAGCCTAATTTCGTCTACCAGATTCGGCGAGGACGTGCCCTCAGGTGTAGAGTCGTTAGCGTCCTCAAAGCCGATAACTGGACTGCTCAAATTAGAGGGTGTATCTTGCACTCGCATATTTGGCTTCTTCAATGTGCCCTTGCCCATGGCCCCATTGGCTTTCCCCACACAGCATTTGCAGCTATTTGTACCATCCTTTCCCTTCTGTGATTTGAACTTTCCACATAATGTACACTTAGCCATGTTATTGTAAATTAGTTCCTTTGATTAATGATAGATGGCGCTGTTCTCAAAGTGTTTCGAAGGCTGTGTTTACTTGTATCAAGCCTTCACCCTTCTAATAGTACTAATCTATAATAGCCACTTTCACTGAACTATTTCTTACGTAACACAGCTGTAAGTCCAAACGTCTTGACCCTATTTTGTATTATTATTTAGTAAACTAGGGTAGTTTTGGAGTGAATAGTAAATCACCAATTCTCAATTTAAGTTTAAGCACACAAAAACTCAGCACTAGCCCGAGATAACAGCATATAGTCACAATTTATCCTGGCCGAACATATCCACACAACAATTAAAGAGATTATTTAACTTCGTATATTTTTAAATTGAAACTTTACGTTTAGGCAGACAGTCGTACTTAACGTTCGTGACGTCACTCACTTCCCTCCATATCTTTGGAATGAATCCAAAGGCTATGCAGGCCTTAAAAAGCCGCATCAAGTGCGGGCCTAGTATAGGAAGACCTTTTTGTAGTAGTATCGGGTATATGCCGTCCGGACCTGGTGATTTATATGGTTGAAAGTTTTTCAATACCCAACTGAGTTTTCTTTCTTCT
Organism: Miltochrista miniata; assembly: GCA_933228765.1. NCBI lineage: Eukaryota > Metazoa > Arthropoda > Insecta > Lepidoptera > Erebidae > Miltochrista > Miltochrista miniata. The sequence goes on from OW121769.1 coordinate 16,498,511, forward strand.
ACTACCTTCTTTGCAACATCCCAGTCTGCTTTCGTAGTTCGCATGTTTTGCTCTTCTACGGGCATGGGATCATCTGTGCCAGAATTATCATGAATCTTACAGTCCGGAAAATGTGTTTTCATCATGATCTTTAGGGTTTCTTTACCAGATTCAGTTAGTCTCCCTTCATGGGTTCTAACTGCATTAAGGGTATTACTTCTACTCACAGACATAGCCTTTACCAATCTTGAACTTTCAGGAACAGTATTGATGTCCTGGCAGTGAGATTGCCATGATTTCCTTCGTTCCTTGCGAACTGCCAGATTGTACTCGGTAAGCGCTCGGGAGTACTCTTTAAAACATCTCTTGGACTTAGCGTCGTTGAAGATGCGGCGAATTGCCTGTCTTTTCTTTTCTAAATCTGGCGTCCACCACGGAACCTTAGTTCCTTTCGCTTCTTTCTCTGGGCAGTTTGTGTACCATGCCGTTTTAATGGCTCTGTCAACCCGCTCAGCCTCAAGTTCAATGTCAACCGTAGAGTTCAATTTACCTTTAACTGATTCTAACTCGTTTTTTAGTTCCTTAGTGTACGCCTCCCAGTTAGTGTTCCTGGGATTTCTTCTCCGTACTTCTGGAAAGGAGTCCTCTGTATCGTATCTAAAACAGATATACCTGTGATCAGAACCACTAGCTTCGTCAGACACTCGCCAGTTAGTAATTCTCTTATAAGTATTATTAGTAGCTATAGTTACATCAATAACTTCCGAACGCCTAGCATCCACAAAGGTGGGAGCATTGCCTTTATTTAGTGTATGAAGTGAAGAGCTTACCAAATATTCGAAAAGTTCCTCCCCTCTATCATTGATGTCCGAGCTCCCCCAGGTGATGTGGTGGGCATTCGCATCGCAGCCCATCACTAACTCCAGGTTCTCCCGGCCGAAGAACTCGACAAGTTCCTTCATCTCCCTCATGTTAGTGGGTCTTTCTATCTTTGGGTAGGCGAGGTACACATAGGCCAGCACAACCGCCCTCCGTCTTCGCCCTGCCCCCGTATAGACCTTGACTGCTGTAAGGTCCCTGGAACAAAGATCGTGTAAGGGCATAGCGTCTATGCCATTTCTGACATATACGCACGCCCTCACACCCTCATTAGTACAGTGGAAAATAGATCCCTCTCTACCTAAGCCTGAGACAACACCCGCAGAGCTTATATAAGGGTCCTGTATCAAGGCAATATCGAATTTATGTCCTTTAAGGTGACGTCCCAAGAGGGACATCGCCGCTTTTTTTATTTACTTACTCATTTTGGAATTTTAATATCCTCTACTTTTTAGAAAATAAGTTTGTCTGTGTTTAAATACCTTTTCCGTGCCCTGTATAGATAACTTTTAATTGCATACAGTACGGGGCCATAAAGAATGCACATCGGCAATCATCGCATTTCCGAATGCAAACGAATGCTCATTTCCATGTACATCAATTATTAGATTAGTCGTTTATCAGAATTTGAATTTAGCACTAAGTACTTTATTGTTGTTTTGTTTTGATTTCACGTGAAATATATAGAGCTGTAAAACACGATGTAACTATTTTTAATTATTGCTATATTCTTGTTAGGAAAAAATAATCTTCAAATAATCTTCATAAATATATATTTTATATAAGATCGACAAAAAGTGTAATATTGTGGTGACAAATTGCTAGGCCATCGGCCACAACACGGTTTAACCCTGTACCCTTAGTCGACTTATGCGACACATTATTTTTCTTATTCTAATAGAACACCGCACGGGGAAAAATACGGAATTAGTATAATAAAAACAAAATCATGTATATTCAATTCCTTCCATTTCACTATCTGTGCTCTCATTGAGGTCTGTGTCACTGCCACTATCAGCTGTATTTATTACTAGCCTATCCAATCTATCTATTTTGTCGTCCATAGCGTGTTGAATTCCTCGATATTCATTCTCGCATTTTATCGCATGATCGCAAACCTTTTTCCACTCATCAGCCCCGATCATGTTTAATTTTTCAGTTTATAATGTCTTTATTGAACTTAAATTCATATCCACGTTTCTTGCGGCTACATAGCCTTTTAGTTGAGACCATATATTTTCAATTGGATTAAAATCCGGATGGTACGGTGGCAATCGCAACACAGTGTGCCCATGTTCGGCTAGTATCTTGTTCACGGAAAACTGTAAATCTGTCCTTGTGCTGACATATAATATGATATATCTGCGGTTTTGTTAATTTATGATTAACTGAAATTTCGTGTCTTTGTAACCAATTGATCATTTCCGGTTTATTGGTGTTGGGGGGTCTTTCAACATATTTATTGTGATAAGGTGCGTTGTCGATAACCAGAACAGAATCATTAGGTATATTTGGAATTAATTGATTAACCAGCCACTTCTCGTAGTTTTCGTTATTCATTTCGTTGTGATAATCACCTTTAGCGTCCGTGGATTTATACGTTAAAAAGGCTCCTGGGACAAAGCCTTTTTCGTTACCTGCGTGAACAATTATCAAACGTTGACCTTTTGAAATCGGTTTTTTTACCCCTATTTGCTTATCATCACACCAAGTTTTTCCTTTAATGTGGGTCGTAGGACTCATCCATATAGATAATGTTTTTTCCTGCTTCGCGAAATTCGCGTATTTTGTCCAGATACTCAATTCGTTTGAGAGCTACATCGTGCTTTTCCATTAGAACTTTTCTATTGTCTTTTATTTTTGTGAACGCAAATCCCATTTCATAAAGAATTTTTCTCAACGTCTTTTCAGACCCATTATAATTAATAGCCTCAGATAATTTAGCTTTTAATGTTTTTATTGTTGGCAGTTGTTTGTAACGCAGATGAAAATCGTACATCATTCTTCTAACAACGTATTAATCAAAATCGTCCATATCTAAACGAAATTGTTTTTTTGGTCTCCCTTTTTTTCGAGAGCTGGATTTTGTTCCACTGGAATGTGTATTATCAGTGCCAGTGCTGACTTCGTTTAATATATTGTTCAAAGTTCTTTTTGAAATTCCAGTGGCATCTGCAACTCTCTGTTGAACCTTCTTAAAATAATTACTTACATTAACATCCTCATGTTTTTTTTAAATTGGTTGGCTTCAGATAAAAAATATTTATAAACATTATGGATAATTTCGCGTGACTGGTAGACTAACGGCTTACCTTTTTTCCCTATAGATGCCATAGTAGGTACTAATTTAATTTATAGGGGTTTTAGCAGCTCTATATATATATTGGCTTAGATAAGCGACTGCACTCTCTCACATTTGAACCATGACTGACAAAACAAACGTCATAGTGTGTGCGACACAGATATCGCTATACGAAGTCGAAATTAGCCGATTGCCTCTTTCTAAAGCTCGATGTGCATTCTTTTTGGCCCTTTACTGTACCTAATTGCATACCACGGATGGAATTTAAAGACGGTAGCTTTACCTGATAATGGCAAGTTTTGCTAAAAGGAAACATTCCTTTATTTCAAAAGTAAGTAAAACTACATTTAAAGATTTTTGAAAAATCACCTGCTTAAGCTGGGAATCGAACTTTGGTGATGTGAAAACGCACCTTACCCCATTTTCGCCTATCCAGTTAAACCCGCGCGCGATTGAAATAAACTTGTGATCGGCCATTTTCCATCTAATATATAAAATTCTCGTGTCACAGTTTTCTTTGCCATACTCCTCCGAAACTTACTTGACCGATTCTCATGAAATTTTGTGAACACATTGAGTAGGTCTGAGAATCGGCCAACATCTATTTTTTATACCCCTAAGAAGTGACCGGGAACAACATTCCACGCGGGCGGAGCCGCGGGCAGCAGCTAGTTTACTTTAACAAGGTTCAGCACATTCTCGTTGCGCTCGAATTATACTGTACAGATTGCATGACGTCATTATAACAGTTTCGCAGATATTTCCGCTAGGCTTTACTCTATAACAATAAACTAATTGAGGAGCGTTTTCACAAAGTGAAATATCTACAATTATGTTATTTTTCAGTATGAGGTTTTAATTGTTTATTTTTGTTTGGCTGTGACTTAGGTAAAAAGGAGAACGCCCAGGCTTCGTTTCTTTTTGAAAAACCTAAGTAAAAAGTGTATGGCTACCCAAGTAAATTGATAAATCATTTAATATTTTTTTAACAATCTTTTAATTCACTCGAAAGAAATATTTTGTGGAGTTTAGACTTTGATATAATTCGTGGTGTAATCTTTTTTACGCGCCGCAGACTGACGTGACGAAGATGGCCGCCAATCGCAAACATCAATGTGCGTACAGCCCCTATAAAACGAACTGTCAAAAATTGAAAATTTTTGAACAAAACGTCTTTTCGGTGTCGAATGTTGGTGTGGTTTTGCAGTGTATATTAGATAAAAATGCCACGGTGTGTAAATTGTTCACTGTCTTTGGTACATCCTCTACCTCGACGTCGAGTCGTGGAGGCAACAGATGTCATGATTCGAATTTTACGATCCTGGATTGATCCAGAAGTGGTTAGTACCTATATCTTTATCAATTAAGTTTTGTATTCTGTACTTGTAACATACTTGAAATGTAGGTGTAAGAGTAAACTAGTGTAAAGTTATTTTCCACAATTTTGAATAGAAAATGCTATGCTGAGATGTCATGGCCAAGATTTTTGGCATTACTTATATATCGATTGCATTTTTATCATTTTAGTCCGACAGTGATTACTGGAAACTGCCTGATATATATTTATGTTCAAATGTTTAAGTAAATAATTAATGAAGCATGACAATAACCAATTGCACTAAAGGTCATAGCTTTTACCTGATGTTGTGTTTTCCATATCGGTGATAGTAGATTTTTCCCAATCAATATCATAACAGCAAAAAAAAGGCTAGTAGGTACATAATTTTATTTTATTTATTTGCAGATATCAGTGGAGAATTTTCTTTGCCAAGAATGTTATGTAATATTACAAAGAGCGTCTGGTGAATCAGCAGCCGTACGAGCTTATGGACATCAGCAAGTGTGCTTAGCCTGTGGGTCTTCCATACTGAGAGCTAGGACGCATAAAGTTATAATTAATAGCCCTGAAGGAAATCTCATCATGTCATGTATACCTAATCAACAGGTAAATATACTTTTAATAATACTATGCCGCAAGGCATTCTTTCACAGCATTCTTCAAGTCTGTGACATCTATAATCTATGATAATAGTATAAAGAGAAAAGATTTGATTGTTTGTTTGTTTGCATCGAATAGGCTCTGAAAACTACTGGACCGATTTGAAAACTTCTTTCACTGTTGGGAAGCTACACTCTTCTCAGCGACCATAGGTTATATTTTATTTCCGTATTCTCACGGAAACAGGGGCTACGTGGGTGATACCGCGTGAGGTCCTCTAGTAGCAGATAAAATGCAGTAAAATCACCATAGTTGATTCGGCTACATTCTGTGATGACTGTCAGGTTAAAAATACATTTGCTTAATACATTAGTTCGAAATATAATGTAAATATTAACAGAACATCTTTTCAGAGTCTTTTTTAAACGACATAAATTAAAGTCGGTTTCAACTTTTTTTCTTTGCTTACAGGTTCACAGACTTAAAAAAGTTTGCCTGCCTTGTTGGACAAATGCGTACAGAACTGTAAGGAGACAGACCCAGTACGATCAGAGTAGGCGGCAGCAGGTTATACATGAAGGTGCTGTTACACAACATGAGAATATGGAAGTCCTCACAACTTCAGGACAACAGTTAGACAGTGTTTCACAACCTGCTACTCCCTTAAGGCCTATACTATACCTACACCACCACCACAACCCACTTACCAAGTGTACCATATTCCAAATGTTGTTCATATTCCAAAAATATCTTCAAATATCTACAAAAGGGCTGCTGCGACTTCACGAAATTGTATTTTTCATCAATGTGAAAATCCAGAACGTTTGTTGGTACCATCTATTATAAAGGAAATGTTATTGTTAGAGCATAAATTCTATGTACCAGCTAGTGCCCGAATATGTAGGCATCACCTCAATATGGGAATGTGGGGTGAATTACAGTTTTCTCATAACGATTTTACTGGGAGCCAATGGATGAGATGATGACAATTATGGATAGAGCTAGTCGCAGACAGATGGACTTCTCTAATATTAGAGAAATGAATCCACATCTATGTCGTTATTGGTTAGGTATCAATCCTGAACAGTTTTATCAGTTGTTATCACATATACCACAGCTGATACGTGAAGTTCCTTGTCCAGATGTCACTTTGAGTGTTATGCTTGTAAAACTTAGGACAGGTGAGAGTAATGAGCGCCTATCTACATTATTTAGACTTCCTAGGAGCACTTAAGAAAGGTACATGTCAAAAGCTAGAAATTGTTTGGGAGATATATTTGTACCTTTATATTTAGGGCTTGGTCATATGTCGATCCAAGACGTGGCAGCTAGAAATAAAATCATTCCAGATGGCTTATTTGGAAATCCAGATATGCCACTTTCAAACAAACCAGCCATCGTAATATGTGATGGTACTTATGTATATGTTCAAAGCAGCAGCAATTACTCGTACCAAAAAAAAACTTATAGCCTACATAAACTGTAGCATTTATTTTTTGTGTAGCAATCTGGTACTCGGGCTTGACAATGTGTAAAGCCGCCCTTAATCAATTCATCGCTGGTTTTGTGATCTGTGGTTTTGCTTTGACACAAGTGACAAGTTTTGTCTGTGGCACGGCCCGATGATTTTGCATTAAAGGAACAGGTTTTGTTAAGATTTTTCGTGAAAGACGGGACTTTGACCGAGACCTGCTTTGGGGGAGTTGGAGGTCCTTTGGCTTTTGCTCTGAGACTGTGCCGCGAATCAGTTTTTCGCTCAAGCGCGATTATTTGTTACCTCGCATAACCTAACAGGCTGTGATTGGGTTGCTGCATTACATCTTACTACATTTTACCCAGAAAACTGGTGAGTCACTTCTTCTTTTGCAAAGCGGGTCGATTGTCGTCTGTCGCGCAGCCAAGATCTTAATTTGTCGTTTCTTTCATGACAGGGTTTTTTACTACGGGGAAAAGCGGCCCGTCCGCGGTTAGCAAAAACCACACCCAATGACACGTGGACTACATGAGCGAGGTGTTTTGAGAGGGACCAGCCGCCTCCACGTGGCATACTCGGGCTGTTCTGCTCTCAACTTACTCAAGGCCAGTAATTGTCACCCTATTACAAGTGAAATGTTGGGGTCCCGATGTGGAATAAAAGGAAACAACATTTTCGTACGAGCGTGGTTTATTCACTGTTCTAATTTCATATAAAGTACAAACGAGGTAAAAACATACAGTCAGCAGTTTAGAGTCAACGCTTAGTATTACGAGTATAAAGAACCGTACCTAATATGTCGGTGGTTGTTAAGGAGTTTACTCACACACTTCACCTCCCGGGGAAAGGTGAAAAAAAAAACAATGATGAACAATGATGACATTGTTTTTTTTTTGTAAGAAATTACAAAATAGAAAAAAAATATAAACTAAACACGTTAAAACAAAATAGCTTTAAAAAAACACATGTAAACAATTAAACGAGACATTTTAAGTTAATAACTATTACACTTTAATAACACTATATTACACATAAACTTTAAGTACTATACACTGCAGTGAATATAGTTATTGGTAAAAGAGCTTAGTTCTATTCTTATGTACTATATCTATTTTATTGTTTTTACTTATCTTAACATTACACCCCAAATCTTCTACAACAATATAAGGGCCTTCAAAAAGAGGGTCTAATTTTCGACCTGTCTCACTTTTTAACAAAATTAAATCATCTTTATCATACTTAATAGCATTCATAGTTTTGTCATACACATCTTTTCTTTTATATTTATTACGTAATAAGTTTTTCTTTGCATCGGCGTGCGCTAGTTGTAACCTGTACTTTAATTGCAATGGATAATTATCATGATTATACAAGGGTTCTACCTCCTCAATAATATTACTAGGTATACGACAGAGTTTCCCAAAGACTAGTTCATGTGGCGTATAATTTGTTTCAGAATGAACGGTGTTATTAAAACTAAAAGACCAGAAAGGTAACCAATAGCTCCACGTATCGGTGTAGTTCTCACATTGAATTCTCAAAAATGCACCTAATGTCTTATGCGCATTTTCAAGAGCTCCAATCGATTGGTGATGGTATGCTGTAGAGGAAAGCTTTTCAATATTAAGAATTTTACAAACTTGTTCCATAGTAGTGGAAATAAACTCTGTCCCTCGATCTGTAGCTATGACTGCTGGAATACCAAATCTTAAAATAAACTGTCTTACAAATGCATCTGCAATGGACACGGTTTCCTTATTTTTAAGTGGAATAGCTTGAACAAATTTAGTCAACTCACACTGTATGGTCAATATATAACAATTACCATCAATATCCCTATCTAACGGACCTACTACGTCTAAATAAATTTTGTCAAATGCCGAAGAAGCCGTTGTGGTGATTTCCATTGGCTCTTTAATGTAACGAAAATATTTCGAACTTTGACATTTTACACACCTTTTAACAAATTGCTGAACGTCTTTCTCAATACCTGGCCAATAATACCTTTTTTTGATTGTATTAATCATTCGTCGCACTCCTGCATGCCCACTAGATGGCAGTAAGTGGAAGTCATTCATGATAATAGTCTTTTCTTTAGTATCCGTAATTCTTTTTACTCCTTTTAATATGCATATTCGTGGTCCGGACCATTCTTTTAATGACGTTATCTCTTTACATATAGACTCCACAAAATCAATATTATCTTTATTTTTAATAACACAAACTTCGTCAATATGCATTATTTTGCAAAAATAATTCAATTTCTGCACAAATTCGGCTCGCGAGAAATGTGCCTTGAAATCGTAATTAATATATAACGTCAATCTACTTGAAATATATGCAAAACATTCAATTTCTTTATCGACTATATTCTTGCTACGTAAGGTACTTAGTTCCTTGCTACTAATAAAAGTCATTTCTACTGTGGTACACGGTTTTCTCAATATGTCTACAACTCGTGGTTGATCAGTCCACTTGTCAATAGAATTACTAAGATCCGTCTTATCATCATCTTTCTTTGTAAGACTTTTTTCATTTGCCATTTTCTTTTGAGCTCTAGTCATTACGAACATACATTGCTCATGCATACCTTTAAGATCATCAGATGTAATACACACTCTGGAAAGAGCATCTGCAACAACATTATCTCTTCCTTTAACGTAAATTATTTTAAAGTTATATTCCTCTAAAACTAACCGAACCTTGGGAAATGCGCTGACCACCTATTCCATTTATTAAAGTATCGTCATTACGAATATCAACATTCAAAGGTAATGCTTCCTTTTTAATAACTGATAGTGATGCACCCGTATCAACAAGCCAATAGTATTTAATATTATTAACTAAAAAAATAACATACTTTGCACCACCTTGAAATGAAAAAATATAATTGTTAAGAACGAAAAAACTGGTTAGCGCAGGTGAATCTTTGTGATTACTTTCAGTAGTAGAAGGTTCTGTGTTATTTGATTGTTCCACAGAGTAAATACCTCTACCACGGTTCCTAAAATTCCGATGACCTTGTCCGCGACCTCTAAAATTTGGAGGTACGTAATTAGGGGACGTATAATTCGTATTCCGCATCGGTTCCCGAGTATTTTGATTGATAGACTGCTTACCACGATTGTAATTGTTATAACATCGCCCACGAGAATTAAAATTATAACGTTGCTGATAAAAATGACCTTGGGACGGTCTCACGAAACCTGAACCTCGTCCATTTTTAGTAAATTGCAAGACGTTACCTGATGGTGAAGGATTCAGTGCTATCTCCTCGTCCTTGGCTGCTTGGATGGCATCCGATAAGCTGCTGTAATTTCGAGCCGCGATGATAGTGCCCAATTTTGAGCTGCGAAGACCATCTGAAAACCGTTTTATGGCATACTTTTCATTGAGCTGTTTTAAACCTTCGAACATGGTAGGATTACCATCTGCTTGGGTGAATGTCAGTTCGGTGAACATTTTCACCAGTTCGTTGCCAAAACTATCGATAGACATAGAACCTTGTTGAAGATGTTGTAATTTAGTCTGAATGGCAATAAACGATCCTTTCGGTATGAGATATTGTTTTAAATTAGTAATGAGATGTTCTACGGTTGTATATGTGCCAGACATTCGTAATTTGGCACTCTCGGATAGCCGGCTTTTTAAAATAAAAGTAATTAGCAATGCCTTACCTTTGTCGTCTAACATGGCTGCATACATCTCGGTAGAGTCTATAAGTCGCTTGGTGGTCTCCTGCTTGCCGTCCATAACTGGAATCAGACTACACGCCACCTTAAGATCAAAGTCCATTTTGGTAGACTCTGTTGTTGGTAAAATACACAAGTTATTAATCTCTTCGTATACCCTTTTAACGTCTTTTACAATCTCTAACGCCGATGGCAAAGAAGGTCCTTGACTTTTTTCTAACAATAAAAATATTTCACAACATTTATCAAAAATAAGTTTTGATTCGGCTAACTTATTGTCGATTATTGTGCCTTTATATCTAGCTTTGCCCTTTTTTATCAAATATTTGCGTATATCTGTTAAGTTATTTAGACACTCTATGATGCTTTTAATCATATTTTAAAGTTAACATCTTATAAAATATTCCAATAGGTCACTTATTCTAAGTAAAACAATGATAGATAACAAGGTATCAAATAAAATTATTGCGAAACATCGCAGCTGGGTTTGTGCAGCGTTGCACTTTGCGCGTGCGGTATCATATTCGATGAGTCTTTATGCACGATTCTTGGCACCTTAAGTAACTAGCGTAATGTAATGTTACACTTTCACACTACTGCAGTAGCAAACTATTGGCGTGGAAACTTTGGTGAGAAAACGTTGTTGGTCACGAAACACTTACGATTCGTTGTTGGAACTGTTTACTGATCGTCCTCTCAAAGATGCCCGTATACGCTGGACGGTGCTGAGGCCAATCTCCTCCTGTATCCACTGGCGATGGCAGTTCCGGTACAGCTTGGCGATGAAATACATGCCGAGAACAGCTATAATGGCTAGTATGATGATGGTCACAGTACTCAGCCGCTCCACATGACCACCAATGTCCTTCAGGGTTGCGTCGTTCTGGCCGCCTGCTGCATTTTGGCTCAAGATCACCTCTTCTTTCTCCACTGACGAGCGACACATCGTCAACACATAGGTATATTACTTAACCAAAAGCCCCTTGGCAGACCAAGTTTTCGGCAGGGTCGCCATGAAATGTTGGGGTCCCGATGTGGAATAAAAGGAAACAACCTTTTCGTACGAGCGTGGTTTATTCACTGTTCTAATTTCATATAAAGTACAAACGAGGTAAAAACATACAGTCAGCAGTTTAGAGTCAACGCTTAGTATTACGAGTATAAAGAACCGTACCTAATATGTCGGTGGTTGTTAAGGAGTTTACTCACACACTTCACAAGTGTAGTTAGCTGCTTACCCGTTCTACCTGCTCACGCGGCAGTGGTCTATTGAGTGGAATTAGTACCTAAGCCCTGACTATATTTCTGTGTACCTGTGATATTTGTGTCTATCAGTGAATAAGCTCTCTGTGTGTCTCTGTGTATCTCTGTGTACTTAGTAAATATATGTGTGTACACACTATTGTCTGTTTTCGTGAGAGCCCTAGCCTACCCTTGCACACAGACTGGAAACTTAGAAATAAGGCGCCCTGGGATAGAGTTCTCTGCATAGCTACCTCGCGCTAGTTGGTGAGTAACACTGATCATCTTAGTGTTACAAAACATGTACATTTAGTGAAACCATTTTTGTTTGTCTGTTGTGATGGATTCATTTTGCAATCACTTGGCCCCTTCCCAGCAACCAAAAGTGATTCAGACATTATGTCCTCAGAATTCTGCAATGAAATGGCTCCATTAAGAAATTATTTCAGGAGTGGAGATGTCTTTATTTTAGATAGGGGCTTCAGAGATGTGCTTGGTGAATTGCACACATATGGTTATAAGCCCTACGTGCCTGAGTCCCTTCTAGAAGGCGAAAGTCAATTAACCACAGAGCAGGCAAACAGATCAAGATGCGTCACAATGTGTCGATGGGTGGTTGAAATAGTAAATGGGCGTATAAAACGTGATTTTAAATTATTCCGCCAAGATTACTTCAATCGCGCATCTGCACACCTTATGTTAGATTTTAATATAGCATGTGCACTTTTAAATAAGTTTCATGCACCCATAGAAGACCGGCCTGATGCTCGACTATTCTTAGAAATAGCTAGGGCAAAATTAAATACAAGAAATTATTTAGGAGAATATGTTAAAAATGGAAACATTAATAGAAGGAGAGCTATGTTTGAAGCTATAGATGCCGAGCATTCACATTTAAATGCATTTCCAAAACTGTCCTTATATGACCTCATGATAGTAGCTCTGGGCTCGTATCAAATAAAACAGGCTCGGTCATACTTTGGGGAGCATGTTCGTAGGAACGGTAAATATGAAATAGAAATAGCAAACGAAATTGATGATGACTTACCATTAGTTCTAGGAACAGATAAGTAATTGGTTAGGGGTAGAATTAAGTCACGCCATATTAGTAGCAAAATATATTATTCCTACTTATTAATTAACAGGGCTACTTGTAACACAGTAACAGATATTGCTGGATATTACTGTAATTGTTTGGTAGGCTTTCGTACGGTGGGATGCTGTGCCCACATTATGACTATATTGTGGTACCTAAGTTGGGCTCGATTTCGATATATTGAACCGCCAGCTGCATTTTTGGACAACATATTTAATGAATATGAGGGTGATGATATAGATGAATAAAACTTGCTTAAAAATATTCTAGCATTTTCATTTTCTTCTTCCTATACAAACCTGCATAACCTAATAAGTACTAGCTGACCCACCCCGGCTTCGCACGGCATAGTCCTATAGGTACCCAGATTGCAGTGCTACCTACCGGGTTCAAATTATGTCTATGACTTTCACGCTAGTGCAAGCTATAGGTTGTTAAAGTTTTATCGCAACTAGATGAATCGGGCGCAACCATGTGTTAAATAGAGATAATATATAAACATTGATGTGTAGGTAACTAGGTAAGTATCTATTTTCAGGGTTATTTATTAGTGTTGGAACTATTACTTCTATCTTATTTGAATTAAATCCATGTTCATCCATGTAACGATTAGCACTTTCTGGACAAAATTGATTTGACAGATTGATGGATATTTGCTTCGAAACTAACCTCTAATTTGAACAGCAAAACGAAGAATGAGAGAAAACCCCACAAAATAACAGAATATTTTTTATTTCCTATGAAAGTACGATATCCATCCAATTTAATATCAAATTTTGGCTCTCATACAAAATTATTTGTTACGAAACGGCGGTCCATTAAATAATGGGCAATCTCCTTTAAAGGATGTTTTAATGAAACTGGCACCTATACATGACATAAAAACACTGCTTTTCTGTAATAGGTTTTTATTAAAAAAATATTAACTAAAAACAACAATTTTCACAAAAACGAAATATCTGCACTTTTTCTTAACACTTAACTAATTTTTGTTTTTTATATAATGCAAATAATTTTATAATAAAGGTTCAAATTCGTCAAAATCACGTCTAATATTATCATTTTCATTCTCAGGAACTGAATTTGCGGCAAGCATTTCGTCATAAAACTGCTGAGCATCTTCATCCAAGTCACAAAAAGCTAAAAGTTTTTTGACGTCTTCTTTTTTCTTTACAGAAACCATATTCATTTTCTGTTTCTTTTCGGATTTTTCGACCAAAGACTCCATAGATTTAATTTTATTCATCTAAAAATTTCAACATCGACCGGGCTTCCCGAATACGTTTCGCTGAAATAATGTTTAACTTTGTTCCTCTCCTTCTCATACTGCAAAATTCGAGCATGAGTCATCTTAAAAGGTAGTCTCATTTTTAACATTTTCTTTGTTGTAGACTTAAAATCGTAGCTATTCCAGTCAATGCCCCACTTTTTTTCAACTCCATGCTTCATCAAGATTTTGCTATAATCATTTGGACTCAAAATGAACTCTTTTTTTCTGAAGTCCTTTTCTACACCAAAGACACGATCTGGTGGCATGTAGCTATGACCACGAATAGGAAAGTAATGAATGATCTTATTAAAGCTTTGCATTTTAGTAAAAAATGTGACAAGACTCCAAGAACGATTGAGTTTTTATTTTGACTGCTACAAGAGTCCGAAAATAGCTTCAAAGTCAAGTTCTGTTCACCCTTTTCTAAAAGATTTTTGTCTAGTTCTTGCATGTAATGCAACAAGGCTGAAGATATCTCATTGGCCCCTCTGGGAGCTTGTGTCTCCAACCAGGTATAAAAACATATGTCTTCTTTTAGTTGCTTTTTATCATCTCTATGCTGCATAATACACAAGTTATATAACCAATCGTGCAGAAATTTACCTAATCAATCGTGCAGAAATTTCGCTTTGTGAAAACTATTTCACTTTGTAAAAATTCATTATATTTGGGTAAGCATACAAGCAAAGATATTACGCTTTGATAAAATTTTCTTTTCTCAAGTCTTAGTTCCCATACCAAAGAACACAAAACCGTTAAAAAAAATTGATATGATTTTTTGCAGATATTTCACTATGTGAAAACGCTCCTCAATTGAGGAGTGACTTTCCATTCAGTATAAACAGTTTTTTCAGAAACTGGAAAAGACTGATAATTTATCATATATTAATATTTTAACTATGTTAAATTTATGTACCCATTCTAGCTATTGTGGTTAATAGTTTCTCAGTTTTTTGAAAAAAAATCCATAATTTTGCTACCTATTACTATAACATTAAAATAAAATAAGCCATTATGCACAGAAAAAAAAGAAATAAGCCGTTTTGTTTCAGCCCTCATTACAAATAAGCCTCTTTGTTTCAGGTCATTAGAAATAAGCCATTTTGAAAAGTACTGATCATTAATGTTCCAGCAAAACAAAACACATAAAATTAATCAAAAACATTTATTAAAATCTTCAAATTTGTTCAAAAACTTCTGTCAAAATATTTAACTTCTGTGTGTATTGATGTACTAAAACTAAAAATAAAAATTTAAATTGCTCTTACATCCTAAAAATCAAACACGGACTTCTCCTTCATCCTCTTCATTACATTCACAATCATAACATTCATGCTGATCAGCTGCTGCTTCATCCGTCACATGCAGCAAAATAGCTTTGTACCATTCAAGTTCAGGCAAAGCAGCCCAGTCTTCTCCAAATTGTTTCTCTAGTAAGTTTATTACATCTTTTTTCTTTTTTTCTGAAATTGGCTGTTGAATAGACTCTGTCACATCAATAGTTAGAGGAATGCGTTTACCCCGTTTTCTTCATTTGCATCAAATCTATAATACTGGGAGGCCCTAACTTCACAGCCAAGAGTCATTCCTCTTTTAACAGTTTTATTTATCCAAACTCTTTTTACTTTCTGTAGTCCTTCCAAGTTTTTGAAAATTTCCTTTAAATTTTTTATTTAAAGCAAATTCCAATTATTTCCTAATTTTCTTAAATTATCATGTTTATTGAAGATATCGTAGTAACCATCTTTGGTGGTGATCATTGGAATTTTTCGAAGTTCTTTTTCCAATCGTCCGAAGACACGATCCGCAGGTAAAAAGCTATGGCCACGCACTGGATAGAACAGTTGGATTTCCTTCACTTGAGTAGGTGATCTGGAGTATAGCCATTGCATTAGTGTATGGATTATGTGATTGTTTTTATTTTGGCCTCCGCAGCCATCACAAAACAAACGTATGGTTTCAACATTACTGTCAATGTCCATGGAACATAAATAATCATAAATAGCTGATCCTATTTCAGTTGGCCCCCGTTTAGCAATGCTTTCATCCCATGTATAAAACCAAGGATTTCTTGAATTTAGAGGCACAATACAAAAGTTGTAAAGACTGATTTGCCGTTAATAAAAAGCAACTTGAATTGGTGTTTTTGGAAGTGGTTGTACCTGCTGAAGGTCAAAACAAAATGAAACCGAGTTTGGTGGAGTTTCATTTATGTGTTTATAAAAAGCCTTAGCCCTGACCTTTTGTATCCGGAGTTCTACTATTAATTTCTGTCTTTTTTTTTTTCAACATCACTTTCATTTTTAATTCTATTTCCCCATAGCACACACACATTACAAGCGTCAGAGGATGGAGCAGAAAATCCTATATTAAACTCCTCATGAAGTACTTAGTAGAACATGCTTTTTTTGACTTGCAAGTTTGCGGCTATCGATGAATTATACAGCTCCATTAATTTTTTACTGTTCAAATCAGAAGACAGATATATTCTTTTAGATTTTTGTCTGTTGTGGTGACTTTCTCTTGCTGGTAGATTGTAGATGTATAATTTCTTAATGATTTCTTTTTATCGGTGAACCTGTGTGAGGTATGGTCGCCACCACGATATTCTTTAGGAATATTTCCTCGGACTGTAGTTCTGTTGATAATATTAAGCCTCTTTTCGTTAATATTAAAAACTGCCATGAAAATTTTTTTACACACTGATTTCATTCTATTTTTCTTAAAAATTAAGTTGTAACTGCAGCTTACCATTCTCGATTTCATATTTCTGCTTGGCTTGGTTTTGTCTTATGGCTCATATGAATGTAACAATCTACAAAGGTAGATATCTTGATTAATTTTGGATTCATTAGCATACAATGCATGACGGTTTTTTTAAATTTGTGTTATGTCGAATGCAGCACATTTAAATTTACTATTCTCCTTGTGCTGACACGGGGTTGTAAAGTTAAAGCCTAAACGATCCTTATCTATGTACCTGAAACAATAATAAATTAATATATTATTAGTATTGAGAAATACCTATATATCATAGTAAACTTCTGGAACAAAATTATACATTGTCAAGAAGTACTTACAATTTCCTTCTCCGGCTATTTTGTATAGATTTTCTTTTCCTTGTACCTGAATTTATTTCTTGCACTCTTTGTTCTGCCACTATTAAAATACTATTATTGAGAAAAAACTTTAATAATACAACAACAAACTAAACAAATAACACGATAGCGGCGAAAAAGTTTGACAGGTTTAGACAGGATTCTGACATTAGGTTACCGGTAACCTTTTTTTTTTTTAATTTACCATAGGCAAGTGTGTAGCGTTACCAATGTAAAAAACACAAGTTTCGATTCGCTTTCAGAAAATAAAGCAAATCTATTCACCTTCCAAAACACCTATATTTTTTTTGTAATTCTAACTTTGAAATAAGCTTCTTCGATACAGATTGTCAACTTGGTATTTAAAATGTTGAAAGAAATAAGCCATTTTGAAGAATACTACCGAGATTGTTTTGTATGGGAAGAGCTAACCATAAATAAGTATTTTTTGCTCCAAAACGTGTTTTTGGGGTTCATTTTTCTTAGGGAAATAAGTCGTTTTATCACGGGAAACTTCGATAATACGATGTGTTTATATAAAAAAATCGATTTGCATCAAAAAAACGTAATCTCTCGAAACCCGAAATAAGCCCTTTTGGAAAGTCACTCCTCAATTATGTATCTAATTAATTAATAATCAATATTTTGTACTTTTTCTTAGATCCATTTCTTGAAAATTTTATTTTTTTCTTTTTACTTTCAAAACGATCTACGCAGAAGTCACAAGTAAAGTTTTCACGGTAGTAGGTATCGACAATATTTCATGCATAGAATCCACCCATCGCCCTTGTTATCTTTTGAATGAGGCTCTGTACAGAACATACACTCGGCATTCTCTTTATCTAATGAAGATTCAGACTTTTCACTTTTGTAGAATATGGTGACCGGGATATACACAGGAGAGATCTTTCATTGCTTTTATAGGAATCCATACATCATAGGCCTCTTTGAAAGCCAATAAGGGAAAAAGACCAGGCCAATCATCTTTTACGGGAGAAACGTTGAGAAATTATCCAGGAGATAAGGATAACCCAATAAGAACATAAAAAAATTGTCTGTCGAAATGAGTATGAGTAGAAGTCGAATCAAAGAGAATAGTCGAATGAGTAGATTAAGGTGACCGGGATATACACAGGAGAGATCTTTCATTGCTTTTATAGGAATCCATACATCATAGGCCTCTTTGATAGCCAATAAGGGAAAAAGACCAGGCCAATCATCTTTTACGGGAGAAACGTTGAGAAATTATCCAGGAGATAAGGAGAACCCAATAAGAACGTAAAAAAATTGCCTGTCGAAATGAATTTGGAACTAATGACCTCATACATTTTACTCATAGTCAATATTAGCATACTCATAGTCGTAATTAGCGTACTCATAGCCTCCGTTAGCAAACTCATAGCCACCATTAGCAAACTCATAACCGCCGTTAGCTATGTCATAGCCACCATTACCTAACTCATAGCCGCCGTTAGCAAACTCATAGTCGCCGTTCACTAACTCATAGCCAACGTTAACATTCTCATAACCAATGTTAGCATTCTTCAAGAATAATAACTTTATCACTTAGTCGGTCTTCCACTACAATACATTTTTCGAGACTATGTATGTATGTCCATTCCTTTGTCACGCCGTACAGCCTGAATGCCTTGACGGATTTCGACATGCGAGGTGTCATTTCATTCGTAGTAATTGTGTGAGCGACACCAGGTATAATCAAATTTCTAGAAAATCAAAATAGCGGGTTTTTGGTGACAAAACGTTTTACCTTTTCAGTTGGATTTTACTTTGCAGTCGGGTTTTTGTTTTCTAATTAAGTAATTAATTCCTTTTTTATTTACTTACTCATTTTGGAATTTTAATATCCTCTTCTTTTTAGAAAATAAGTTTATCTGTGTTTAACCCTGGAACCCTACATGGGGTGCTGGTGAACCCCAGACCGATTTGTTTGGTGAATATCTCAGTTACCTTACTAACCACAGATTTGCGCGTTACAGTACTTTAGTTTGGTGATTAGTGCTTGCGATTAATCAACGCCGCGACGACAGTCGTATAGTATGGTCGCCTGTACAAGTGATGTGGGGTGCGTCTGCACCCCAGTGTAGGAAAATAGGCAATAAGTGTAGGTAGTATTTTTATTCACTACTTGTTTTGGTTTTGTAGAAGTTTTTGTATACATGCATGTATATATATTGTATGTATGTATATAAGTGCAATTGACAGCAATAATTCATTTTTACATTAAAACTAAAGGTGATTTAGATGTTTTTCATGCTTTGGCAAAAAAATGTTCCGTCGAAAGAGAAAACAGCCACTGTGTTTATTTTGCCAGTTACTGTTGCTGGAATTAACTCGTGGGTTTTCATTAAGTACTCAACAGTTTTGCAACAGGAAATACAAAGTCAGACGTACATTTCTAAAACAATTAGGCTCAATTGTGAACATTTGCAAAAGCGTTACCGGGTACCATCTTTGAGGCGGGATCTGAAAAAGTCTATTGGAGCTATCCTCAAAAAATCTCAAGAATCTTTAGATCCTACTACTGCACCTTCAAGCCAAGGACATTGTGCCCTTTGTCCAAGCTTCAAGGACACAAATATCAGGACTTTGTGCCTTTGGTGCAAAATACTAATTTTCTTAGAGCATCAGATCAAAGTTTCCACAAAGTGCTGAAATTAAGACTGATTTCATATATTAAGACTAATTTGATATCTTATGTTCCTAATTAATATTATTAAAACATACTATTTAATAATTGATGCATTTTTCAACAATTACAGAAATTTCAATTTGGGGTACTCCAGCACCCCCTGTAGGAAAATCGGTTGGCAAAATAGGTGTAGGGCTTAAGGGTTAAATACCTTTTCCGTGCCCTGTATAGATAACTTTTAATTGCATACCACGGATGGAATTTAAAGACGGTAGCTTTACCTGATAATGGCAAGTTTTGCTAAAAGGAAACATTCCTTTATTTCAAAAGTAAGTAAAACTGCATTTAATCATTTTCGAAAAATCACCTGCTTAAGCCGGGAATCGAACTTTGGTGATGTGAAAACGCACCTCACCCCATTTTCGCCTATCCAGTTAAACCCGCGCGCGATTGAAATAAACTTGTAATCGGCCATTTTCCATTGACTTTAACAATGTTCAGCACATTCTCGTTGCGCTCGAATTATACCGTACAGATTGCATGACGTCATTATAACAGTTTCGCAGATATTTCCGCTAGGCTTTACTCTATAACAATATATTAAAATTATGTATCTAATTCATTAATAATCACTTTTTCTTAGATCCATTTCTTGAAAATTTTATTTTTTTCTTTTTCCTTTAAAAACGATCTTCTACGCAGAAGTCACAAGTAAAGTTTTCACGGTAGTCACTATCAAGCTCAGCACATGCTTCATGTCCCCATCGACAACATTTCATGCATAGAATCCACCCATCGCCCTTGTTATCTTATGAATAAGGCTCTGTACAGAACATACACTCGGCATCCTCTTTATGTAATGAAGATTCAGACTTTTCACTTTTCCTAGCCTCGTCTATCTTTTTCCATCTCCTTGTTTTTGATTTTTTGCTTTTCTATCTTTTTGTATATTTTTAATATCTTTTCCTGTTCTGATTTTGTGTGCTTTTTGCTTTTCTTCTTTTTTCTGAATTTCCTCTTCTAAATAATTTTTGTACGGTGTACTCGTCAGAATAGACGTGTCTATTTTTCTTTTTCTTATATTGTTACTTCTTTTCCCTTCTATCTTCGGCAAAGGTCGAAAATCTCGAGGTGCAAAACTTCCAAATGACATGGAAGGTTAATCAACAGACGTAACTAATAAACTCGTGGTTGTAACAGGATTGATATCTTGTATTTGCGAATTTTTTATGGGTGTAATCAGATTACAATCAAATTAAAAGTGGGTTTGAAGATATTCACACTACTGAGTGGCTGACACAGACTTAAAGTAATGTGCTTGTTCAGAGAATGGCAGAGCAGGTGGTTGGTATTCATCATCCTGGTTATGAATATAATCGCGTGAGGGTGGTGTTGATGTCTTATCTGAATTTATAATTTTAGAGGACAAGCTTACGATGCTCAAATTGAAATAAAAACTTTGTTAAGCGATGAGTTGACTGTATAAGTATTGGATGCTTTTTATCGAAAGCAAATAAAGAGTTACTTAAACGACCTCCAACGCGAAGTAGCTTATTTTCGTCTAAGAAAACGTTGAATTTGCACAGATTACTTCGTCGTGGAATGGGTTTATTATTAACTAGCTGATGCCCGCAGCTTCGCCTGCGTGAAATTTTATTCCCAGACTATAACATATCTCTGTAGGCAACAAAAATTTCAGCCTGATCCGTTCAGCCGTTACAGCGTAAAAGATTAACAAACATCCACACTTCACACTCGCAAACATTCGCATTTATAATAATACCTAGTTAGATAGATTTCTGATTAACAAATTCATAATGCCTAGTATAATATGAGCCAAGCAAATTTATTTATTAAATACATTTCTTAATTCAATGGCTAAACTACTACTTGACACAATTTTTCTTTTAAGCAATTGACATTGTAACTTAGTTCCTTTTTCAGGTAGTTCCATCCCAGTCTACGACGTTTAAACAAACCGAACTACTGTAGGCTTTTGTCCTCCTAATACAGATGGTCCAACCAAGACCTGGTAACGTAATAACAATGTAAATTTCATCAGCTGAGCGTTCATGATCATTGTAATGGTTCTTTTCAGTCCTGTTGAATGTAGTTTTGGTGGAGGCCATTCCCGTATTTTACAAAGACTTAGTGAGTCTGTTTCCAGACAGAATGCAGTCAGCACTATATGTAGAATAAAGTTCATGCCTTCCATGATCAGTCTGCTGACAACCTTTGTCGTAAGGATTGAGCGTAGATGGTAACATGCGGTGTTACTTTATTGACCAGTGGATACGTCCTGAAGCGTAGTCTTTCATTTTTTTTGGCTAGCCATTTTAGAATTTTCTTCTTCTTTTCACAAATGTATTTTTGTCACACAAAATTTGAATAAATTAGCAACAATACTTCCGTATAGCATATTTGGTTAATATTATACCAAAATAGCGCTTTTTATTTAACTTTGTGGCTTTGTAGTATATAAAATCATATCTTTGAAGTCTGAAGTAAAACCATATTCCTAACATAAATGACAACTCTTTCACAAATTATGTGTCAAAATAAAAAGTAATTTAAGTATCAAATAAGAGTATTTAAGGAGTATTGATATCAACTCCGAAGAAAATCAGCCCCAAAATAATTTACATTCCCTTTTTAGCTCGTCATAGTATAAATTTCAATAAAATACGAAACACGTCTTCCATCAATTAAGTTAATAACGCTATATGCCAAATTTTAAGTAGATTAGACTAAGGAATCACGTTATCCCATACAAACTTTACCATCCTTTTTTATACCTTTGGAGGTGGAATTTGCAAAAATGTTAAAATTACTTATTTCAAATTGTAACAAATAACGCTCATGCTTAGTTTCATCATCTTACCATTAACCGTTTAAGCAATAATTGATAATAATTTTGGGTCTAGGGATCGAACCGCAAAATTAAGTTTTGTTTGAATTCTATATACTTTTCCGGGATAAAAAGTACCCAGTGTGGTGCCCAGGCTATTAAAGAATAATTTTACCAACTTTCATCGTAATCGAATCGCTAGTTTTTGCGTGATGCCTGAACAAACAGACAGACAGACAGACAAAAATTTTTTAAATCACATTTTTGGATTCGGTGTCGGTCTAGTAACACCCCCTGCTATTTATTTTTTTTGATATTTTGAATGTACATAATTTTCACTTCTACAGATTTATTATAAGTATTGATTAAAAGGTCATATTCAGGAAAAGATTCCTTTTGAGAAAGTGCAAGTAGTAAATTTAATGAATTTTGAAGTTCAGTATTGGTAAGAATATCAATACTAACTGATTGTCTTCTGCACGCACTAATAAATCGCAAAACATAAGCAGTGCTTCGTTTGAGGCGCAGTAGGTTAGAAAAATTATTAAAATTAATTAAACTATCAGCCTCAGCTACAGCTACGTGTAATTAAATTTCATTCACACATTCAAGCGAATGTTCCAATTCAGAAGAAACATGATTGGTTGGCCAAAGAGATTTTTCTTGGCTTAAATATGTACATAGGTCCTACCCACCAAAAATCTAAGGACTGAATTTCATTCATGCCAACTCCTCGAGAGATAATGTCCGCTGGATTCAGATTCGTTGGCACGTGACGCCAGGTGCAGGTCTAGTATGTTCCATAATTTCACCAACATACATATATACATACATACATACATATCATCACGCCTGTTTCCCATCGGGGTAGGCAGAGACTATGGCTTTCCACTTGCTACGATCCTGGCATACCACTTTTGCTTCTTCTACTATCATAAGTGCTTTCATACACGCTCGCCGCTTAAGGGTACTCTTGACCTGGCCTTATTCCAGCAGGTCATCAATATGGTTACCATGTACGCCGAGGGTGACCCCTACCAGCTTGCCCATTCATTCTCGCCTTATAGATCTGTTTAGTCAGTCTATTTTCATCCATCCTCTCAACATGTCCAAACCATCTAAGCATCCCTTTTTCTATCTTTGTCACTACATCTTCAGTTTGTTTCATTTAACCAACACGGTTTCTAATGAACGGTTGAAGTTTCCTTGGATTCATTTTTAGCCATCCAAAAACTATAGTGGAATCAGTCCAGAAGGTAACTTCGCCAACTTTATTGCGTAGTGAAGCTATGACCTTCTGATATAACCGAACACCTACTAATGCTCCACACAGTTCCAGCTTAGGAATAGTTAGAGGTTTAATTGGAGCAACTCTGCTTTTAGCCAGCAATAATCGGACCAGAATTTCATCACGGGCATTGGTGGACCTAACATATAAACAGGCTCCATAGGCTGATATAGATGAGTCTGAGAAAATGTGCAACTCTATTTTGGTGAATGCATCACACAATACAAGACGTGGAACTCTAACAGTATTTAAAATGGTTATTTTGAATCTCACGCCATGAATGCAGAACATCTGATGGCAGTTCCTCATCCCAAGGGAGCTTAAGTAACCACAGTCTCTGCATAAGAATTGTTATGGAAATTATACAAGGCGAGAGAGTCCCATTGGATCAAAAAATTTTTCAATAGCTGAAAGCATGCCACGCTTGGTTAAGTTTTTTGAAAATGAACAATCAATATTAAAGTTCAATTCATCATGAGACGTTAACCAGCCTAAGCCTAACGTCTTATTTTGTTCATTACCCATATTTAAATCTATAGATGCAAGAGACTGACTATTTGATGTACCTTCAAGAGAAATAAGTTCGGAACAGTTGGATTTCCACTTACGAAGTGGCATACCCGCTGATGCCAGAATGTCTGTCACTTTTTCTTTAATTTCTAGGGCACCAGCAATTGTATCATGTCCGGTAAGCAAATCATCAACATACATATTATCATGTTGGATTATTTCGAAGATTTTCTCATCGGCGCAGTCAATCCCTAACTGCTTTATACACCTAGTCGCTAAATAGGGAGCACTTGCAGTTCCATAACTTACTGTATTAAGCTGATACGACTTTATAGGCTCTGACGGATTGCCAAACGATTTGCTGCAAATATCTACCCTCCGAGTGCACAATGACCTGACGGTACATTTTCTCAACGTCTGCAGCTAAAACATATTTATAATGTCTAAACCTAATGAGTATTGACAACAAATCATCTTGCACTGTTGGTCCTACCATCTGTATATCATTACAAGAAATAAGAGATGTGGTAGGCATACCGGCGTTGAACACAACTCGCAACTTAGTAGTACTACTAGTCTCACGAACAACTCCGTGATGGGGTATGTAGTACGCAGTTTGATTTGGTAACATTGGGCATTCAGACATGTGACCCATGGAGATGTATTCAGCCATAAATTCAACATACCGTTGATGAAATTGTGGATTGGTTTTAAATTTGCGTTCTTAAGATAAGAAATACTGTTTGAAACGTGCTAAGGAGTCACCAAGATCCTTAGGCGACTGTTTCAAGGGTCAACGTACACAAAAACGACCGTTAGGTAAACGAGTGGTGTGTTTTAAGAAGTGCTCTTTTCGCATAATAACTCATCCTTGGAAAACGATGATTTACATTCCACATCCTCAACCTGCCAAAAGCCTGATAGCAAATTTTGACAATCACTATCATCAGGTGTGGACGCAATATTAGTCAAATGACATGAAATATGATGCGATTCACGACCACTCACAGGACCAGAGACTATCCAACCCAACCTTGTCTCCTACAAAATGGGCTGTGTATCCCCTAATTTATTTTTTTGTGATCCTAAGAGATCCCAGAAAACATCACATCCTATCACCAGATCGACATTAGAAGACTTATAAAAATCAGGATCAGCCAATTTAATGCCGCCGGGTATATCTAGATGATTAATATTCACTAGACGACAGGGTATTTTATCGGTAATAGCTGGCAACACATAACACAATAAATTGCGCGAAAATTCTTCACTTAACGAGTGCATCTCAATGCGGCTGACTCGTGAAGTACGTGTCTGTGTGTTGTTGATACCATAAATTGGTTTGTTCACGTCAACAAATGGTAAATCTAACTTAGTGCTTAGTCTTTCGGTGATAATGCATGAAGAGCTCGCACAGTCCAGAATTGCTCGGACTATGTGCGCGTGACCATGCCTGTCTAGCACTTTCACTAGTGCAGTTGAAAGCAGTACCTCCTGGTCAGTACCTGAGGAAGCATGCATGTACACTCGAGAGCAATGAATCCGGGTCACTAAAAGAATCCTAAAAATCTCGAGAAACTAAAAATGCTAGGTTAATGCAATAAATTGTATTTAATAGACAATGTAATACTCCTTAAATGAAGGTATTAAAACTTCTTAGTTATTGTAAAGTTATATCATAAAAAAATCAAATTTGAAAAAGGGCCACTTTCGAAGATGGAACTACGAAATTACAGCATTTGGTGTTGCTTTTGTTTGTAATCTGTCATTTATGTGGGTACATAAACCATGTTGATAGTGCTCTATATTCATTAATCAAGCTGAAATTATGTCGCTTACGCCTGAAGAATGCACCAGAATACTTACAATGCTGGAAACCGGCCGGAGTCAGCGCGATACAGCCAGGACTGTCGGTGTGTCGCTGTCAACAGTACAAAGAGTTCTCCGACGTTACGAAGAAACTGGTTCTAACCTACGCAGACCAGGAACGGGCAGAACCAGGTGTACCACAGCACGAGAAGACCGATACTTGGTGAACACCATGCTTCGAAATCGCTTTCTCACAGGAACTGAACTCACCAATCAGTTTCGACGCCTCGGAGGAAGTAACCCAAGTGCATGGACAGTAAGACGTCGGCTTGCTGAATCTAACTTAAAACCCCTTAGACCTGCAAACGGCCCTAAACTGGAGCGTGGGCATCGTATTTCGAGACTAAGGTATGCCCAGAGCCACGTAAATTGGAGTATTGAAGATTGGTCAAAAGTTATGTTCTCCGACGAATCAAAATTTATGCTCTACAAGCACGATGGAAGACACAGAGTGTATCGAAGACCAGGGGAAAGATTCAAGCAAGCATGCATCGAAGAAAAAGTAGCCTACGGTGGTGGGTCTGTACTTGTGTGGGCCGGAATTTCTTCTGAAAGTCGCACAGAGCTGGTGATCATAGAAAACGGCTCTTTAACTAGCGTAAGATATGTGGAAGAAATCCTCAATGATCACGTTGGTCCATTTATGGTCAATTTAGGTGAGGATGCTATATTTATGCATGACAATGCCCGATCTCATACAGGTAGGATTGTGAATGACTACCTTCAAGAGATGAACATTACTCGTATGGAGTGGCCAGCGCGCAGCCCGGATATCAACCCGATCGAGCATGCTTGGGACGAGCTAGGCAGATGCGTAAAACAACGAAACCCTCCCCCAATCACGCTTCGTGAGCTCAAAATTGCTCTCACAGAGGAATGGGAGAATATTCCCCAAAATCGTATAAGGAACTTGGTGTACAGCATGCCAAACCGCGTAAACGCAGTAATGGAAGCACGAGGAGGCAATACGAAGTATTAAAATTCAAGAAAATCGTAATAAAGTTCAAAAATTTCATGTTTCCTATTTTTGTTTTAAGGAGAGATCGGCAGTTTTTTCTTTATGTAATTTTGTGTTAATAAAATGTATGGTGACTCATATTTTTTTTACTTTCATTTAAGGAGTATTACATTGTCTATTAAATACAATTTATTGCATTAACCTATCATTTTTAGTTTCCGAGATTTTTAAAATTCTTTAAGTGACCCGGATTCATTGCTCTCGAGTGTATGTGGTCAACGCAACACTCATTGGGGATTGAGCTTTAGAAGATGCATTACCCGATACTGGATCATGACCAATTATTGATTTTTTATCTGAAATATGAATTAAAGTATTTGTGTCTACGTTTGCAGACTTTGCAGCCATTCCTTTTGCATTTATTAGCAAAATGACCACTACTAAAACTACAAAAAACAATTAAAACATATTTTAAATTTTGTTATAAAGTATGTGTACATATAAAAGAGTTAGTAAGTTATATAAAGGATGAGAACCATTACACATGGGGCACGACTTGCTAACCGGCTGGTTACCAGTATTGGTTGGAACCTGAGAACAATCTACTGACATTAGGGTTTTAAGTTTTGTGTTGTGGGTTGATTGAAAACAATGTCGACTTTTATTTTGACGACACATTTCTAAGGTTTCTAACATATTAGCTCGGTTTCTCAAAATTCGAAAAAAATAATCAATGTGATTTTATGATCTTTATCGAACCGTCCTTTGTACTGTTCCCATTCACGAAATGTTTTTTGATCGAGTTTCTGAAACACGACGTAAATAAAAAGGGTGTCCCAATGTGCAGTCGGTTCCTTGAGAGATTCTAAAGCGCGTAAGTTTTTGTTAATTTGATCCATTAATGGCTTGAGGTTCACCGAAGACTCTCATTTAATGGTTTCAATGTTAAATAATGCGGAAACATGGTTTTGTATGAGCAAACGTGTGTTATCAAAGTGTTGTAACATAACGTTGTCCAGGCTATAAGGTAATTAATTGATGAAAACTCAATAGATTGTATAACCACAGCTGCTGATCCTTCCAAAGAGGTCCGCAAGTAATGAAACTTATTGATATTATCTATCTGCTCGTTCGAATGTATAAGGCAAGAAAAGGTATCACGGAATTCCAACCAATTATCGTACGACCCACTATATTTTGGTAATGTAATCATAAGTAACTTAACAGGCCTGTGACTGCAACGGCTACGACAGCTGTTATCACTACCAAGTGTATCAGTTTATACTTTAGTATTCTTAGTTAAAAGATCCCGCGCAATAGACAGAGTACGATAGTACAATGACTCAAACTCATTACGTTCAGTAATCTGTGGTTCCATGTCGTCAGCTACACATTCTAATTTCAGCTGTACCTCATCGTATTGTTGATATAAAGTTTTAATCTTACCTATACGCATCTGTAAATCGTTAACCTGAAGTGAGTTCAATGAGTCACCTGCATCACGCAGGAAGTTAGAAAAAGCTGTAAGACGTCCCTTATATGAAGCACGTCGCTTTATTAACTCCTTCATAGCATCTTTAACATTTTGCTATTGGGATGACATTTTTGGCAGTATATAAGAGACTGATGTGTATCTGAAAGTTATACAATCAAACACTTAACACTCATAAGTAAACATAAATGGCAATAGGTGCCTACCCTGTAAATTAACACTGAATATAAATTTACATGTATACAATTCAAACTTAAATACAATGTAAAACTGAACTTTTGTAAGTAAGTATTTAACTAATGATATGTAATTACAGATTATACTAATTGTGATTTACACAGATTTGTTTGAAACAATTATTTGACAAGGTTTATACAGTTTACATTTGATAAGCATTGAAAGCAGCAAACTTGAATAACAATTTGCCCTATTATTACCTATAACATACAAAATGACCTAAGGAAACGCACTTTAAAGTATTGCCCTGGATAATTACCCAAAGATTGGTGCAAACTTCCGTTTCTGCTTAAATGACTTGATTGATTGAATACAAACTTAAGTAGGTATGTAACAATAAGGAATACCATCAGGAATAATCTATTACTTATTATAATACTTCAATGCTTTACTAACCTTGTTTTTTAAGAATTTTACAGCATAAAACTATAATTTATACTACCTGAATTGATATGTAGGTACTGGGTGAAAATATTTTTGTTAGATAGCTGAAAACACTGTATAGTACTAATGCCTTGCAATTTCACTCCAATCCTTTGTCGCTGATCATCAGATGCGGGTCGTCGGACCATGTAATGGTGAGAGAATCTTGGTAGTATAATATTTTGTGAAATAAAAATGCTTGTTGAAAATTCGAGGCGTGTAAAGGTCAAAGCTCACTTAAACGACTCCACTTCAACACCGCTCCCACCTAAAGGTCAAAGCCCACTTTAACGACTCCGCTCCCACCCGGCAAAAACAATATAATTCAAATATAGGTTTTAAATATTGCTCTTTAGATATATTTTACATTGCCATCATCAATTAGCAGACAGCTCGCTTTCAGTGAGCTTACCGCAGTCATCTAGTAAGCTATAATCACATACTTAAAATCCTAAATTTCAAGTCTGTAGGTCATTTACTTCCGGAGTTAAGCGAAAGCAAAGTTTCGCATTTATGACACTCATTCACTCATGATCATCAAAATAGAACTAGTACTTCCCATAAACTCAGAGAGCTGAAATTTGGTACAGAACTAGGGTTTAATCACCACATAAAGGGAAAACTATAAAAACTAGGATAATCGAAGATACCTGGTGACCCTGATTAGAAAACACAATAGCCCAACCAAACTATTAGAGATCGACATACCGCCTTCACAAATAATATTCAACTTGGTGGGCCGCTTTATTTGAAGTCAAAAATCGTAGGTCTGAAGTATCTGATGAAGAACCTTCAGCTGGTCTCAGGTGTATTAGAGATATGGTAATGCCCCCTTCTACTATTGGGACATAAAAAATCGACATCTGACACATCTTTTAATTTAATCTAGCCTATAGCATCCCACTGCTGGGCGAATGCCTCCCCTTCTGCTTTTAATCACTACATATTATAAAACAAAGTCCCCAGCCGCGTCTGTCTGTCTGTTTGTTCACGATAAACTTAAAAACCACTGCATGGAGTTTCAGGCTGAGATCACCAATCGAGAGAGTGGTTCTCGAGGAAGGTTTTCGTATATAATTTGTTGAGTTTTTGTTGACATTGACTAAAATATTACGACATTAGTTGGAGAGGTCAGAAAAAAATAAGGCGTCTGTGAGCTTTTAACGAAAAAGCTGACTAAACCCTTTGAGGTATTACAAAATAATGTGCCATGGAATTGTGTATCTTATATAGGCCTACAGAAAAGTCCGCGGCAGCATATGTTTATCTCTTAAGGATAACATACAATAACCATGTTCATTCTTTAAAAATTTAGCAATTATAAAGTGGTAATTGGAATGCCCAAGGTGGTGGTAATTGAACCCATCTCAATTTAAATACATTAGTGGGCATGAAAATATAATGAAAATTATTTGTTCCCTTTACACCATGCAAATTAAATGAATACCCTAGGAGATATAGCAAATCAAAATAAAGCGCAACGAAATTAATTTTGTGTCGCCATGATTGAACTGGGTCATACATTATACGGGTCACATACCTAACTTATTCTTATACTTTTATCGCAAATATTTTTTCGTTAAAAGTGAATAACGCGCACAGCAGATTACTTTAGGTAGGTGTAATATTTCAAAATAAGCAATTTCAAAGAAAATAGTAAACAAAGAGCCTTTATTTTAGAATTTTCTTCAGTATTAGCCATTTACATACAAACATCGGCGTGTTACAATTTAATTACATGTATCAATGTAGTAGACGTAACGTGTATAAAATGACATCAATCAAATGTCATCAATATTCTGAAAAAGAAATTAAACATAGAGTTCACAAACTCTTTTGAAAATACATACTGTACCTACCTTAGAGGATCGTTATGAAAATAACATGATAGTAAACAACCACCACTAAGCAATACGCTTCTCCAGCGTGTAGCTGTGTTTCTCTGTGATAACCACTATGAGAGGTACCTTTGTTTGGGCCATCCATAGAAAATAATGCATAATGGTGAATATTGCAAAGAACAAGCGGCGTGGCATAGAATGGGGACTATCCTGATATCCTGAAGTATTTAGATGACGCCGATGACCTGTGCTTGCTGAGGCACTCACACGCCACAAATTAGAGATAGTATAGATGGAAACCTACATACTAAATTCGCTGAGGCTACGCACACATAGACAACTCATTCACAGACACGAGGTCAGGCGGTCTTTACCGAATTTTCGATAGGTACTGATTTGTGCGCGAGTGTGTGTAGCAGAGGGTAGGTGTGACAAAAAAGTACATACATGAGTTTTCCATCTGTACTATCTCCAATTTGGACACACGCCGTCATGCATGTCTACAGGACAACGTGCAAAATGAGACAGCGAATGGAAGGACTGAAAATAAAATCGACAGACGCAGGAGATGAGGTGTGGGGAGAAGAGTCTGTTTCGCTGCGCATTGGCACAGATGTCGAGCGCGTTCACTAATTCACGTAACTCGGGAGTGTCGTGTCGGAAACTGATGGGTTAGAAGAGTACATCATTTCGAGGCTCGCCAAGGCAAGAGCACAAGAGCAAACTTCACACAGCTGCGCCCCGTATGGCAGTTGAACCCAAAACAAAGTCAACGTTAAAACTGTACTACTATACGGATGCAAGACATGGAAGGTCAATAAAGACATTTCGCATCAGCTACAAGTTCCAAGTTGACCTCTAACGGATCTTCGGTATTATACGGGCCCGTTAAAATCACGAACGTAAGCCTATTGGAACGCTACAGTGAGACCCCTATCCACTAACAGATTAAACGTTGGAAGTTTAGCTGGATTAGACACACGCTGCAAAGGGACCATGATCAAATACCAAGGCAAGCCTTACTGAAACTACTGAAAGAGCGGAGTAGCAATGTGAAATGTTTTGAAAACGGGGAAAATTTAATCGATATAAGAGTATCCGTTGCGCCTCTGCGTAAATGGTTAAAGTTACATAAAAATAATGTATTACAAAATTGAAAAGTTAAAAAGTTCTTAAACAAAAGACCTATTTTCGATCTATTCATTTCGTTCGATAATTCATGACATGATGATTTCGCTCAAAATTTGATCAAAACATAACGGCATGAACGCGAATGGGCAATACAAAAAACTGTTGTACAAGAATCAGAACCGGAAAAATAAAAAAGAAAGACCTGTAATAATAAAAAAAACTACTTCTAAAAAGAAAAAAACTGCGTCTAATAAGAAAATCTAATAAAATAAATCAATATGCCCACGTTTCTACAAAAAGAAGTGAAATCCCACCAAAAACATTCTGTAAAAAACTAGCCAAGTCTCGTTGGAGCTACTTGTTTTGCTCTAAAAAGTAATGAGATCTAGACAAAGTCGTGCCAAGTCTAAGGTTCCTTACTGCGATTACTTTATTATTATAGTTAATGTTGTGTGACTTGGCCGTTGAAGGGTACACAAGGGTACAAAACAAGATGCTTCATGACACCATTGCACCAATCTGTCGCCAGAACCGCTACCCATTGACGATCGAAAATTGTCACTTGGAGAACGTTAATTCAATAACTAGTCAATTATTATTATTATAATCATTGATAGAAGTCCTTCTGTACGTCTATTTTATGTTAGATTGGTGGTCGATTTGCCGCTTCAAAAAGAAGAGAGTAGAAGTCAGCATTGTCAATGCCGAATGCATGTGTTGCCCAATCAATAACAGCCTAAAATGAGATACTAGCGTCCAATTACCAATACCAGTATGGGCTATTATCTCGCTTAACAAACATAGGTAGTTACAACAGATATAACATTGCGTGTAAACATAATTGACTTGTACACACTCACGTATAAAGAATTTTCAACGGCCAAGTCACACAACATTAACTATAATAATAAAGTAATCGCAGTAAGGAACCTTAGACTTGGCACGACTTTGTCTAGATCTCATTACTTTTCAGAGCAAAACAAGTAGCTCCAACGAGACTTGGCTAGTTTTTTACAGAATGTTTTTGGTGGGAAAATTATTTATTATTATTTATTTATTATTATTTGTTTATTGTGAAAATGAAAGTTCAATCCGATTGACGTTGTCATTTTTGTTTTATTTCAAACTTTGAACAGTTGATCCACGTGACCTATTGCGTGTAAACATAATTGACTTGTACACACTCACGTATAAAGAATTTTCAACGGCCAAGTCACACAACATTAACTATAATAATAAAGTAATCGCAGTAAGGAACCTTAGACTTGGCACGACTTTGTCTAGATCAAAATTGTCCAATTCATATTCATTCTAAATATATGCAGGAATATTCCTATTAAATCAATTTAAATACTTTTTTATTAACAAATAAGCCTTAAGAGCAGGTTTAAACAATCTTATAATACAAAATTTTGATATTCATTTAAATTGAAACAATAAGGTACCCATGTCAAAATAAAATGTCAAGGGGGAAAAAGCACTCTCAAAATGTCATAGGGAAAAATACAATAACATGTCAAAATAATTAAAGTTGTCCGATCCGAAATTCATTCTAATTACATGCAAGAATATTTCCGTTATACTTTCGATTGTTGGCACTTGATGGAACTTGTTATAATACATTATGAAAATTCACTTGTACTATTCCACTTTTATTTTAATTTAAAAATACCTGACCGGTTTCGCTTTTAAAGCCTTTGATAATGCTTTAAAAGCGAAACCGGTCAGGTATTTTTAAATTAAAATAAAAGTGGAATAGTACAAGTGAATTTTCATAATGCAAGAATATTCTTATTATGTGGAAAGAAAATCAGTCTAACTATAAATACATATTTTACTTAAGAGCAGGTTTAAACGATCTTGTGTAAAATTTATCTTTTAGATCACTAGGCAACTTATTAAAGACGCGCACCGCCTGATAATGTGGGCTATGTTTCACTATTTCAAGTGCGGAATTGTTACACTACTGAAATCTTTCCTTCTTGTTTTTCCCGTTTCAACCTATCGTCATGTAACTCATACTCATGGATATGGTTTTTAAAATAAGTCAGTAATATCAATATATAAAGACTGTCACTGTCAGAATTTTCAGCTCCTTGAAGTACGTCCGACAGCTCTCTGTTTGTGCGATGCGACTTATAATTCTAATAGCCCTTTTTTGGAAAATAAAAGCTCTTGGCAGTTATATTGGTAGCTGTTACCCCAAAACAGAACACTATACCTAAGTTTGGATTCTATCAAAGCGTGGTATACCATTTTGAAATTGTCTGTCTGGACTTCGTCTCTCAGCGCTCTTAAAGCATAGCAAGCTGACGACATTGCTGAATTTAGGGTTTTTAATTCGCTTTTCCAATTTAAAAATTCGTCCATATATATTTCTAGAAACTTAACTTCTTTTACTAGTTCGATCTTGGTTTTATTGAGTTCAATGTACAGATCATCCACATTGCGTTCCGTAGTTTTAAACAACATTAAATTAGTTTTAGTTGTATTTCCTATAAGTTTATTCGCAGTAAACCAATTATAAAAGATAGCTACTACCCGTTCGCTCTAACTTTGCCGCTGGCGTAGAGGCGTATACCCGAATTGTTAATTAGACGAAGTAAA
This sequence comes from Miltochrista miniata, assembly GCA_933228765.1. Taxonomy (NCBI): domain Eukaryota; kingdom Metazoa; phylum Arthropoda; class Insecta; order Lepidoptera; family Erebidae; genus Miltochrista; species Miltochrista miniata. Next base: position 16,533,336 of record OW121769.1, read on the forward strand.
TTGACAGTAGCTAATGTCACTTCGTCATAGAAAATACGCAACATTGTATGAAGAAGTGACATTAGTTGCTGTCAATTTACTTCGTCTAATTAAAAAATCGACTTTTGTATGGAGCCGAGCGGCAAAGTTAGAGCGAACGAGCAGTACCACCAGTTCGGAACGCGGCCCGCTTGAGAAGAACTGGCAAGAAGCCGATTAATGAGGATCATCAACGATCCTCTATTTACAGGTGGTAGCTGGTCCCATCGTGACCAGAGAAATTTAGGATTTTTTATCGCGTTTAAAATGTTATTACAGGGTCAGCAGCGATTTCGGCTCTAATGTTGCAAATTTTCATATGCTACGAAGACTACTTTCGACCAGATAAGTCGTATGCTTGTTTGCCACCTCGGTTCTATTGTTGACAAAATCACAATGTAAGAGAGAAACTCTTTTTCTTCAAATAAGGAAACAAGTGGAACCAAGATAGTTCTTCCGCTCTCCTTTCTCTTGATATTTGTAAAGGGGGCTCGGTTTTTCTTCGTAGCTGATGAACTGGTAGTTGATTACAATTATCGTTGGTAATCACAGTCGATAATTCAGGGATCGATTTCATCTATAACACGTAAAACAGACGACAAAATAACAATATTGTCATTGTTTAAGTCATTGGATGATGGTGGTAACTGGTAGGTATTTGTTATGGTATCAATATCGCTAATTGGTTCATTTACATTTTGAAATAATGTACGTACTTCAGGGGTAATTTTTGTAATACTGCATTGGTCAACGTCCGGTCTATTTTCTTGTAGTTTGGGTATATTCGATTTTAAAACCATCCACAAGGACGTAACATTGGTGAAAGATCAAGCTGCTCCATCTTGCGCTACTCGACCTTTTGGTCCCCTTGAATGGGAGTCAAATAAGTAAAATAAAGTTTTAATTTTCCAGATAGCGACGGATATGTCGTTACATGTAACAATGCCACCCTGATGACCATCATCAGTTCCTGCGAAAAACTCAATTAAGCCATTCTTTAAGTTTGGAAAGCCGTCAATATTTATACTCAGATTGCCGCAAATCGAAGAAGTTTCGTTGTGTATTTATAATAGACATTAATAATTTAACACCTCAAAATTTACTTGTAACTCATGTACACGTAAATATTCAATATTAACCTCGGTCAAATTTGGTACCCTTAAAATAAAATAAAGAAATAAATAAATAAATTCTTTATTCGGCACGCACAAATGTATAAAACAAACAGACAACAATAAAAAATTGCATGAGTATAATGTGCGTGCCCGAAAAGGTCGTCATCTCAGCTATTGCTGCACTAACAGGTTAATGTTAGGCAGCAATAGCTTCGTGATTGTATACCACACTCATAGACAAAATTAGGGGAACGCAAAGAAATGTTCAGGTAGTAATAAAATAAACGATTTATTTATGTTTAATACAGTTTCATTTGAGTATTCTTAATTAATTTAACTTTTTAAAATACAGAAATGTACAATTAACTGTTAAAAATAGACAAATATTGAAGTTATCGCTTATTAACGAGAATGTTAATTTAATTTAATCTTATCATGAAATTTATGGAATGTCTGGTTTCTTCTCTAGTAAAATTTAACATGACCACTCGTAGGTACATTCAGTATTTGGTGTTACCTCCTCTTGCTGTTAAAACTGCCTCCAATCGTCTGGCCATACTTTTTATTAATTCGTCTATGAAATTTTGTGGCATTTGGTCCCATTCTTCTACCAACGCCGTTTTAAGTTGTCGTAAGTTGGTTATTGCAGGGATTCTTTTTTTTATTTGTCTTCCTAGTTTATCCCAGATAGATATCAATCGGGTTTAAGTCTGGCGAGCGGGCTGGCCATTCCAAAACATCGATTTCGAACCCTTGAAGGTATCTTGAAACTACAGCGGCAGTGTGTGGCCGAGCATTATCATGCATCAGTAGAAAATTAACACCTATGTATGGGACAAATGGTATCACAATTTCTTCTAAAATGTTAGTTACGTAGCGTGCTGCTGTCAGAGATCCATTTTCGAAGACGTGGAGCTCCGTACGTCCTCCTAAGGAAATGCCGCCCCATACCATCACTGACCCTCCACCGTAAGGTTCTCTTCCGACAATGTTACACTGTGCATATCTTTCTCCTGGTCGTCTCCACACTTTCACCCTTCCATCATCTGGCTTAAGGCAAAATCTGGACTCATCAGTGAATAATACTCTTCCCCAGTCATTGTCATTCCAGTGACGGTGAATGCGAGCAAAGTTACTCCGAGCTACACGATGACCTGTGGTAAGAAGAGGTCCTTTGGCATAAATGCCCCTATTCCGGCTGCTTTAAGTCTTCTTCGTATTGTTTTAGTGCTAACTGCCACATTTCGGACTTCTTGGAGCCTTGCTCTTACCTCAGAAGACGTCGAGGTACGATTTCTTAGCACACTGCTTACGACAAATCTATCGTCCCTAGCTGTGGTCTTCTTTTTTCTCCCTTGTCCTCTGCATCTTGTGTACTCGCCTGTCTGCCGGTATCGTTTTACGTTGCGAAAGATAACTGATTTGGAAACTCGCAACATTTGAGTCACTTGATTGTAAGTGTAACCTTGTTCGATTAAAGTTACAGCTTTGGACACCTGTGCTACGTTGAGATCCGGCATTATCACTTCAGTCTTTTTAAAAAGTCTCTAAGTAACACTCTGACGAATAGAATAGAGAATAGAAGAGTCTACTACTCCTCGCCGAGTAGTCAAGACTGTGGCCACCTTCCTCCAGGATCGACGCTTCCACGTGACAGTGGACGGTGCTCTGTCCTCGGAGCGCCCTGTCAAGGCGTACCTCAGGGAAGCTGTCTGTCGCCAATCTGCTACAGCAGATACACAGACGACATCCCTGTAGCTGGAGGCGCCATGTTGGCGCTGTACGCTGACGACGCCGCCTATATAACCACCTCTCTAAACGCCAAGCACGCGGCGGTGAAAATGCAGCGTGCACTGGATGCACTCCCGCCATGGCTAGCAGACTGGAGACTGACGGTCAACGTGGCGAAGACTCAGGCGATCTCCTTGGGTGGAAGGATACTACCGCCGCCTCTTACTATGTTCGGACACCACGTCGACTGGTCCCCTACGGCGAAGTACCTAGGTGTGACTATAGACCGTCGTCTCACAATGGCCCCTCATGTGAAGAACATTGTCGGCCAAGTACGAGCCGCTCGAGCTCTCTTGCGTCCCGTCCTGTCGTCCCGCCTCCCCTTACGTGCGAAGCTGGGCGTCTACAGAACATACATCCGACCGCGTATTACATATGCCTCTTCAGGCTGGTATGCGCTGGTCGCGGAAACCTATCGCAAAAGGTTGCGTGCCTTACGCACCATTGTAGACGCCCCTCGCTACGTGAGGAACAGTACCATCTCCAGGGACCTACGCACTGAGAGCCTCGATGACTTCATGGGCCGTCTTAGCGCCAACTTGTTCACCCGCACTGAGGGGTCCACATTCCGCCACCTGCGGGAGCTTGCACCCTACCACCGTCGCCCACCGGACCGACCACTGCCGCGGGATTTAATTCCCGCAGCAGCTACACGAAACTCACTTCCTCACTGACATCAGCTGACGGGCACCTGACGAGAACTTCTCCACAGGTTCGACCTCGCTGATGTCAAGTGCCATCCCCTGCCAAGTCGCCGCTGGCTCGCAGATCGCTCACCGGCTTTCCCCTCCAGAGGGGATACCCCCGGTGGAGGCAGGTCTCGCTAGCGGCGCCATTACCTTCCCGGACTTGACAACCGGAAATGACACCACGGTGACCACCAGGCCACCCACCCAGTGACACGCCTGTATTCGCAGGCGGCGATGATACCACTGTAATAGGCATTGCCTAGGGACAGTTACCCCCCGATTTACTTAGGGAAATTGTGAGAAGACCAGAAGAGTTTATTTTGTGAGAAAGGAATTAGGTAGTTTTCTCAGCTTCCGATTGAGCTTCTACTGCGTGGGACTTTTATTGGGACTAAGAAATAAATAGGGAACATTATTACTGCTTGACTGTGAGCTTCCACTCGTGAGACTTTCGGTTGACGGTGTTAATGTTCTATAATTGTATCACGTATTAGCTAGGTTTTCGTTATAATATATACTTGCTGTATCTATTCCACCCCTTGTCGTTTCTCTCAGCGCCTAACAACCTCGAAATTCGTAACTCCCGAATAAATTATTATTCACCCCATTCCATGAATAAAATCTCGTCATCTATGAAAATCTTTCCAGACCTTCTTGTTATTTGATGTTCTTGTAATAAAGATATTGTACGGTCTTTGATCCCGTACATCGCCGAGTCAGCATTTGGCACCGACTCGCGCGACCTAGTTAACTTAAATATTTTAATTGTATTATTAATTTAGTACTTAGCAAGTATTGTACTCAATCAGTTCGCTAGCAAGTGCGTTATCAATTCACTATTCATCTCATTAGTTTTACGTTAAGCTTAAGAGTTGAATATTAACAATAAACTTAAGTTTATTAACTTACAACTTCTATCATTTCTCACTGGTGTAAAAAACCCTTACAGATATTATGTTTTCTTTCTTCACTACGCACCGTTCGCTTTTTGAGTACCATGTCCAACCCCCCAAACACTCTTTTTTTAAAACCTTTACAGTAACTTTATCAGAGTTTACTTGTTCAATTAATCCAGGAAACAAACTTCCTTCATCTCCGAAAACACAAAACACACCTTCTGTGTACCCATCTGGTTGTGCTTTTTCGTCGTTGTTTGGAGCTTCGTCAGAGCTTATTAGAATACTGTCTGAAGTCACAACATGCTCTTGTATAACAGCCAGCTGATTACAGTTACTGTAATCTACAGTTTGCAAAATTTCCTTGTACGGACTTTCCTGTATGCTGTTTTCAATGCTCTCTATGTTTTCTAAATTTCTTTGGCTCTCAATATTTTGTAGTTTTTTCTCGGGATTCACTGTAGGTATCTTACTTTGATGAATTTCTGCTTCAACTGTCATTTCAATAGTTTCCGTTGGTTCATTATCACTTTCATTTTGTGTAGGCACTTTCAATCTTTTCTTATTTTTCGATCCAGCTGGCCGTCCTCTTTTTTTTGGTACAACATTTGTTTCCTTTCCTTGACTTTGAGAGCCCTTTGCTTTTTCTGCATAGTAATGTTCAACCTCTTCTGCCGAAACACTTTTGCCTGCTGTTACTGGCAGTTGAAACTTTCGTCCCTTTGTTACGCCGTTTAAATCCGATGATCTCACCTCTTCAACAAATCGATGGAATGTTTCACCAACCGATTCTCGTATTTCGACTTCTGAAGTGTACTTTGGCAATTTATGTAATACTGCTTCTGGCGAAAATGGAAACAAGCCACTACTTCGGAATCCTGCCTTGATGTTTTCCACTCGAGTCAGCTCTCCCATTTTTAGTGCCTTTCGCAAAAGCTGGGCAAACAAAGATTTAGGTAGAGCCATGACTTTTTTGCCCCTACTTGTTTGACGGTAGTGGTCAAGCACCTTTCTCCAATTTGTCTTGACAGAAGAAAAATATCCCACATCTAGTGGTTGCACTAGATGTGTGGAGTTTGGGACCAAACAAACGAACGCGATATTGTGTTGTTCACACAGACGTAAGGCTTTGGGTGAAATATGCGCACTGAGAAGAATCTTTTTCCCCTCAAGAGTACAGGTATGCGGAATGAAATGCATTTCTAGCCACTCTTCAAAAACTTCAGTGGTTATCCAGCCTGACTCTGACACTGCCATACGCGAACCTTCTGGCGCTTGGTAGAGCCAATCCGACCATAGTTTTTTACCTTTGAAAACAAAAAATGGTGGTAGTGTTTCCCCAGCAGCATTTTTTTTTTTTTTGTTGACGCGGGGAATGCATTTAGGCACCGTCATCCCAGCTACGGGGGTAGCTGGGACGGTGTGTGGGACTCACCGGTCCCGGAGACAGGGACCGTCTTACCCACTAAACCCCGCGGTGTTCCGACTCACCCTTTTGCCGGACCGAAGGTTATGTAATAGTACTCACGTCGGCCCGGCAGGGTTGCCCCGTAAAATTTGAGGCTCTCCTCGGGGGAGCCAGATGCACGGCTCCCCCGGAGCTCCCTAAGGAGCTGAAGAAATCAAGCCCGCATCGCACTGCTCTCAAGTGGAGAGCAGCCGAGCGGGCGGCTCTGAAGGCACCTCCGGAACACGGGGAGGTGCCTTCCGCCAAACGATCATCGGTGGACGGGGTCCCCCGACCTCCGTCCACCGGTACGACAATTAGTCCGGGGCGCGCATAAAAGCCGCCATGCGGCGCCCTCGGACCGGACGGCGGGGCGGGAGCGTCTCACCAGCACGCTCCCGCACCCGCAACTCCTCTCTTTTGGCCGCCATCACCTCTTCCCCAGCAGCATTTTTTTTTTGTTGACGCGGGGAATGCATTTAGGCACCGTCATCCCAGCTACGGGGGTAGCTGGGACGGTGTGTGGGACTCACCGGTCCCGGAAGAAGGGACCGTCCTACCCACTAAACCCCGCGGTGTTCCGTCTCACCCTATAGCCGGGCCGAGGGATATGAAAATTAGATTCTACGTCGACCCGGCTAGGGATGCCCCGTAGAGTTGGGGCTCTCCTCGGGGGACCAGATGGTCGGCCCCCCAGAGCTCCCTGAGGAGCTGAAGAAAACAAGCCCGCATCGCACCACTCTCGGGCGCCCTTCTGCAAGCAGAGGGGGTAGAGAGCGGCCGAGCGGTCGGGCACTAAAGGCACCTCCGGAACACGGGGAGATGCCTTCCGCCATATGGCCGTCAATGGGCGCGGTCCCCCGACCTTACGCCCACGGCCAAAAACTGATGCAGTGCGGAGCGGTCGCACAGGCGGAAGGGCCGCACAGGCGGAACGGCCGCACAGACGGACCAGCCGTACAGGCAGGCAGAAGCCCACACGCAGCAGCTGCCCAAGCTGCCGCGTGCCTAGGGGCTTAACTGCCGCACATACATACAGCTGCCGTACAGGCGAAATCAGCCGCACAAGCGGAACAGCCGCATATGCGGCCACTGCCACACAGCAAACTCGCTCTAACCGGCCGCAGCCGGGAGCATACCTCGCGTAAACGCGGGCCTTGAAGGCCCGCCATTCCACGACCCCCTCGTGTAATGGGGTCAACTCCGTCAAATGACGGCGAGAAACGTCGCAGATGCGCCGTAACACGCACCCCGACCAATGCTGCACGGAGCGGCCGCACGGACGGAAGGGCCGCACAGGCGGAACGGCCGCACAGACGGAACGGCCGCACAGACGGAGCAGTCGTACAGGCAGGCAGAAGCCCACACGCAGCATCTCAAGCTGCCGCGTGCCGAGGGGTTTAACTGCCGCACATACATACGACTGCCGTACAGGCGAAATCAGCCGCACAGGCGGAACAGCCGCACATGCGGCCGCTGCCGCACAGCAACTTGCTCCAACCGGCCGCAGCCGGGAGCATACCTCGCCAAGAAAGTTGCGACGCTTCCACCGGGTATCCGGGAGCTGTCGCAACACCGCGGGCCTTGCCGGCCCGCCATACCACGACCCCCTCGTGCAATGGGGTCGGCTTCGGTCGGAAAGACCGACGAACAAAGCGCTTCTACCGGCCGTAGCCGGGAGCGGACGCCGTTTGTTACGGCGATGAACGCCGCAACCGCAGGCCTAGCAGGCCCACCATACCACGACCCCCTTCGCCATGGGGTCGGTTGTCGGGATATTGGTTCATCGACTTACAGGGGCAGCAGACTCCAGCGCTGCGCCTGTTAGCCGACTATCCAGGATGCACCGTCTTGGTCCAGTTGCCACTCCCCCCGGGCATATAGCCCGAAGGGATAGGAAACCGGTCCAAGCTCACGAGGAGGTTTCCCGACCTAGCACCCCTCCCCAGCAGCATTTTTTTTTTTTTTTTTTTTTTTTTGACGCGGGGAACGCATTTACGCGCCTTCATCCCAGCTTCAGGGGCAGCTGGGATGGTGTGTGGGACTCCCGGCCCGGTCCGAAATGGACCGTCCTACCCACTAAACCCCGCGGTGTTCCTCCTCACCCTTTAGCCGGGCCGAGGGATATCAAAAGATTATTCACGTCGACCCGGCTAGGGGCGCCCCGTTAATTCGGAGCTCTCCTCGGGGGAGCCAGATGGGCGGCTCCCCAAAGCTCTCTAAGGAGCTGAAAAAACCACGCCTGCACCGCTCTCGAGCGCCCCTCTGTCATAGAGGAGTCAGAGAGCGGCTGGCGCAGGCGTGCGCTAATGGGCACCCCCGGAACACGGGGAAGGTGCCCACCGCCATGTGACCGTTGGAGGGCGGGGTCCCCCAACCTTACGCCCTCGGTCATGAAACAATCGGGGGACGTGCGCTAGCTCCTAGCGCAGGCGCCCCCAAACTGCATGACAGGGCGGGAGCATTTACCCAAACTCCCGCCCTTCCATGCAGTGCCTCTCATACTTCGCCACTATCGCCTCGCCAGCAAATGTGGTGGAGCGACAGCAGCAACACGATACAATCGGGGGCGCGCAGTGAACTCCTTACTGCGCCGCCCCCGAACTGCACGGCGAAGCGGGAGTATTTTCCATTACTCCCGCTCCCCCGCGCCTCCCTCTTTGCCGCCATCACCTCGTCAACTGACGAGGCAATAGCGGCCCAGCACTGCTGCTGCCGACCGTGTTGCTACTCACGGCCGGCAGCAACACACACCACCGAGCACCCCACAGGTGGGCCGCTCCCGCCTCGGCCGGAATTTGCCAGAGTAGCACCACTCCCCCACAGAGGAAGGGGAGTGGTCGCTACTCCGTTGCCCAGGATGCACCACGAGGAGGACCCGACCCATTGGGGTCCCGAAGATGTTCGCAGGACCCCGCATCCCCTCCCCAGCAGCATTTTTTTTTTTTTTTTTTTTTTTGTTGACGCGGGGAACGCCTTTACGCGCCTTCATCCCAACTGCGGGGGCAGCTGGGATGGTGTGTGGGACTCCCGGCCCGGTCCGGAATGGACCGTCCTACCCACTAAACCCCGCGGTGTTCCTCCTCACCCTTTAGCCGGGCCGAGGGATATCAAAAGATTATTCACGTCGACCCGGCTAGGGGCGCCCCGTTTATTCGGGGCTCTCCTCGGGGGAGCCAGATGGGCGGCTCCCCAAAGCTCCCTAAGGAGCTGTAGTCCACGCCTGCACCGCTCTCGAGCGCCCCTCTGTAATAGAGGAGACAGAGAGCGGCTGGCGCAGGCGTGCGCTAATGGGCACCCCTGGAACACGGAAAAGGTGCCCACCGCCATGTGACCGTTGGTGGGCGGGGTCCCCCGACCTTACGCCCACGGTCAAGAAACATTCAGGGGCGCGCAGTGACTCCTCACCGCGGCGCCCCCGAACTGCACGGCAGAGCGGGAGCATTATCGGTTACTCCCGCTCCCCCGCACAGTGCACCTCCCGCTTTGCCGCCATCACCTCGTCAACTGGCGAGGTGACAGCGGCCCAGCACTGTGGCCGCCGGTCGCGCCGTTATTCACGGCCGGCAGCCCGAACTGCATGGCAGGGCGGGAGTATCTACCCAAACTCCCGCCCCCACGCAGTGCCTCTCCCACTTTGCCGCCATCGTCTCGCCAGCAAAGGAGGCGAAGCGACGGCGACCCATCATTGCTACTGCCGGCCGTGAATGACGGCACGGCCGGCAGCAACACACACCACCGAGCAACCCACAGGTGGGTTACTCCCGCCTCGGCCGGAATTAGCCAGAGTAGCACAACTCCCCCACAGAGGAAGGGGAGTGGTCGCTACTCCGTTGCCCAGGATGCACCACGAGGAGGATCCGACCCATTGGGGTCCTTAAGATGTTAGTAGGACCCCGCATCCCCTCCCCAGCAGCATTAACACAGAATACGACAGTGTAGTAGGATTTTGTGGCATTTTTTATTATTTCGGGATGTCGGCAATCTCGACGAAATAATATTTTTTTTTTGCCTGGATTGTCATGGAACCCTGACTCGTCCATGTTAAATAAATGTTCTCAGGAGGGATTCCCTCTATCTCTTGAGACATATTGGCAAAAAAATGTATCCAATTGCTCGCGATTCACTTGAGCCCTCTTTCGTGGGATATTGTGAGCTACTTTTATTTTCAGATCTGGATGTCGCTCTAAAAATAAAGTATAATAATAATAATAAAAATATAAAGTATAATAATAAATAAATAAAAATAAACTGAGAATGAATATTTGAGATCGGTCAGTGCTACTGTTCAGTTCAGTCATTGCTACTGTTTCTTAATCTTTGCAATTCTGCTAAGACTGATTTGTCGCATGGGTTATTAAATAATTTCCTTTGGTCTAGTTCACAAATTGCTACACCCTGTAGACTTTTGACGCGACTTAAGGCCACATAAGCTTGACCTTTTGCAAAGGTACTTTTGCCTAAATAAACGACAGCTTTTTCCACTGTGGTCCCTTGCAATTTACGTGCCGTAACCGCACAACTTAAAATTATCGGAAACATTATCCTCTCAATATTCCCGTAACCTCTAAGACCTTGAAAAATTACACTATGAGGCTATTTCGGAATCCATCCGTTTTCATCTTTACAACTCCGTCCAATAGAATCGTCATAAAATGTATTTATTTTTGTTTTTGGAAGTTCTCCAACTTCCAATTGTTCACGGCGAAGTCCATTCCATTTTTTTTTTTTACTATACCCCAAACTGCCATTTACCAGCCCTTTAAAAACGTTCAAAACGCGCAACATGACCCTACTATCGATTGCTATTTTAATTGTACTTAGCAACCCTCCGGTACGGTTAGGATCTTGCGAGACAGAAGTATCATTAGGTTTTTGACCATAGGTAGCAGGTTTTTTAGATTTATCGAGTGCATTTATAGAATAGACTTTTACTGATTTACCTATAATCTCTACCATTTTATCGTTATAATTATTTACAAATTTTACTGTAGGGAAAATCCGTACAGCTTTGCCATCGGCAAACTCTTCATCCAAAGGCACACGACTTCTTTCCAGTAAAATTTCGAATTGCTCTATAAATTGACTTTTATTTGAGATTGATTGATAAATCTATAAATTGACCATCATTTTGTTGCCTAACATAAGTTTGCATCTCAAAACCCGAAGTAATACCATAGATGGGGCCCTCTTTGGAATGTAGCTGGTTGCTTGAAGCACCAACTGCCCTTGACGGGTGGCAATTGTAAAATTATCCACGTAATTGTGCTTACCTTAGATCAAACACACTGATTTTCTTTTTTTTGTCAATTCACAACCAATTGTGGTTACACCGCCATGACAGCCGAATATTTCCAAAATACTAAATGTCTTTTTGCTCATTTTACGGAAGCGCCCCTTAAGCAATTTTGCAATTATAACAAAAAGAAAAAAAAAATATGCCTGCTGTAACAAGGTTGAGTTGTTGAATTTTGATGAATTGTCAAATGTTCAAAATAACTCCATTTTAAATTACAATATAAAACAACAAATTACGTATCTCCCGCCCGCGGCTTCACCCACGCGAATAAATAAAATAAAACTTGTCAAAGTTTAATAAAAGTAGTTATTTCGAAAATAACAAGAATTATTCACTTTTTTTCTCCGTTATTAATATAATATAAAAAAAGCGTTAACGTAATTTGTCAAGGAAATTACCGATACGCTTTTTTTTACGCAATTATTCTTATTGGCATTTCATTATAAAATCGCCTCCATTAATATGCTTCGGCTTGGGGACGTTACGTTGTCACCATTTGCATCATCATCCTCCATTTTCAACAATGTCGTCAATAGACGTGGTATTGTAATTGGACGATATTTTTTCATCTGGTGATTTAGCTGTGCATGCCAGAATTCTACAGCGTTTTTGCTTATGTCTCCCACAAAATACTGACCATTGCAATTTGAAGTCCTTCTATTTCAACCACGTCTGTCCAAAATCTAAATATATAAAGCTCAAAGGTGACTGACTGACTGACATAGTGATCTATCAACGCACAGCCCAAACCACTGGGCGGATCGGACTGAAATTTGGCATGCAGGTAGATGTTATAACGTACGCATCCGCTAAGAAGGGATTTTGATAAATTCTACCCCCAAGGGGAAAAAATACGGGAAGCGGGAACGGGAACAAATTTTACGCAGGCGAAGCTGCGGGCATCAGCTAGTATTTAATAAACTTTTCGATTTTATCGTTTCTTTTCTCCGATATGATATACTCCCAGCCAGCGTCATTAACATGGAATAGAGGGAGCACTGAACAAAGTCTAAGGCTACGTCCGCACAGGCAGGCGGCTTGCTTGGCGCCTAGAGCCTAGTGGCTTGCATCCTGGCTACTTGCTAGGATACACGGTGGCCGCACTGAAAGGTGGTTTGCGTGGTGGGTCGCTAGGTGCCTTAGTCACTTGCTTGTCGGCACGTTGAAGAGATTTCACTTTCAAAAATAGCTATATACTGCTCTATATTGGGTTCATACATATGATCACGCCTTTTATTCACGAAGGGGCAGACAGAGGCATTTTAGATGCCCACATTTCACCTTTGAGATTTTGTCCCACGTAATAGGTGGTGAGCCGTATTGCCATGTTGATATGGACAGGCGCAGGCAAGGACTGCCAGCAGGGCCAGCTGTTAAAAATTTTCAAGCCGCCTAAAAAGGCCCGCAACTTGGCTTAGGTACTGCCTCGACTGCTATTTTACTGGCAACCGGGACCAAGGACTTTTCGAAGCACGGAAAATAAATGTCACACAGTGGTCACGAGACGGTCACCCATCCATGAACGGCCACAGTAAATGTTGCTTACTACAGTGATCGTTTACACAACACTGAGTTCGCGGGGCCACGAGCGCTTCATATTGGGTTCATGACATAAATAAGACACGGTCAAGTCATGGGGATTTTTTTGTTTTATATAAGCAATTGCATAATTTTCACTAAAAACATAAAGTTTTATGATCTTAAATTTATAACAATTAACCGAAATCTTATCTGTGAATAAAGGTCGGAAGCCGTTGTGCAATTAATATTTTGCGATAAAACATAAGTTTTAAGATAACATTATCATCATCCTTGCGATAATCCCGGTTGGATCCGAAGCTTTCACTTCGGAGCCCGGGGTTCGCATTTTTCAATCCAACTGCGTTGCGGCTGAGCTTCGATATATTCCGTGTAGCGATTGCCATGTGACCTCCACAGCCAATTGGGTATATAGATGTAGTTAGACCAGTAGAGCTGTATATGTCTGTCAGATGTTAAACAGCCCTATCCCTTAGTCGCCTTGTACGACACCGCAAGGGAAGAGAAGGGGTAGTCCTATTCTACTCCGCCGGGACCCACACGGTAGATAAGTTTTAAGATAACATAAAGTTTAATTTGCGGCTACATTATTACAAAGATAAAGGGTCAGAAAATCAATAACTAAAAAAAGTTTTGTAGACACACTGTAATGTTTTTAATCGGAACTCAAATAATCTTCAAATAGTCTCAGGAAATTCAGGCTGATTAGAATCATGTTTCAGATTCCTGTTAAAGTCGTGGAATTCTGCGGGTACCCATTCCAAAAGGCTAATTAAGTCGTTATATTTTGCAGAAGAGATCGGTTTGGCTTCTTCTCGCACATTGGGTAAGTCTTTGGGAAGCTGAAGGCCTATTCTGTTTCAACGAACAACGAAGTTCGGGCCGAAGTTTCGTATAAAACCTACTACGGTTCCATATGTTCCGCAACTTGCGGACGAAACGAAGTTGTTTGACGTTAAACCTATTCTAATTCACAAATCGTACGAACGAAAATTCAACTTTGACAGATAATTGTTCGGAATATTAACCTAATATTGACGAAACCAAAAGTGTTACCGTTTGATTTTCGTTTCCTTGTATATTTTGTAAGAATTTGTCTAGAATGTTACTCATTGAGGCTGCTCTACGTGAGGAACGATTAGAGCGTAGAAGAAATCGTCGCAGACTGCCAAATTAAGTCAATTATATGATTATTTCCGAAGTAGAGTTAATTGCAAACTATAGGCTCAGTCGACAACTGTTTGAGAAGTTGTGCTAAGAAATAGTTAGCTACGGGAGAGAGCCCTCCCACCCGAGTTCCGCAGTCAGCGGCGGGGGCGCCTTTGCCCAAGACTATCCGCCTCCATGACCGGGGTCCTGAGGATGGTGAGGGGACTGCCCACCGTCCGTGGTAGCCATAGGTCTGTTGGGAGTCCTGGGGTATCCTTTCGAGGGCTTACCGAGAGTTTCCTACCGTAGGCTGTTAGGCAGGATACGTGGAAAAAATCCCGTGGTTCACCTGGGTGGACTACGAGGTGGACCACGGGAAATAAAGGGTAGTTTTTTTGTCGGTAGAAGTCCGGCATAGCATCCATGGGGATTTAATCTCACGTTAAGAAAAATGGCCCTCTTGGCATTGGGTCCAAAAGACTGGGAGCATTCCCCTTTGAATAGCGATGCCTATTCTTTGGGGGAAGTAACTGCTAGAAGTCACCAGTCGACTCGACCAAAAAGTATGTGCGTTGGATCCCATGCACCGTAGGTCCATGGGGTGCAACGCGGTCTCGACACCAACTGGAAGAAAACTGTAAGACAAGCCGAGACCCTGATACCTACTTAGATTTTTTTTTATTTTCTACCGCTTCCGGGCTTTTTCTTTCGTACTAGTTCATACTGAAAACACCATATGTTTATTTAAGTAAAATAAAACGAAAACAATTGTCTTGCCCAACTTTTATTAACTGATACAATCTATAAACTATTTGTCTTTCACTCTTTCCTATTATATAGTATCTCCTATCCTATTTGTCTCTAATATCTTGAATCAGTTCCAACAGAGCAGCTTGAATCTGCATCAGTATATTCATGATCCTAGCGAGCTCGGTATTTCTAAGTGTGTCATGCTCTGCACGCACTCCCTCTATATCAAACAATCTCCGTCTCACATCAGAGCCAGAAGATTGTCCCCTCCACCTAGGGGCAGTTGGTACAGAAGCTGCAAAATAAAATAAATTTACATTAAAAATAAGTTACTCAACAAGACGTAATATCTCACGTGTGTGTGATATTCAATAGAATAAATAACATTCAATTGCACTGTAATATGAATTGTTTAGTTACAAAGGTTTTTATGTTTATATGTATAAACGATATAATATGTTTTAGATATAGATTTCAAATTATAATAATTTTAATTTTCATTACATTATTGTTGGTTGACATGAAACAAACGTCAGATACATTTTTTAACGTAAGGTTATGACATTTGCATCTCTAGTTTGTCTATATCAAAATGGTTGAAAATATACAATTATATATATAAAATACCTTTTCATTCTTATTTTCTGCATACATTTTACAAGAAATGTATAATAAACCACTTGTTACATGTCAATCTTTTTATTAAAACTTACTTGTTTTTAAATTTTAATAAAAGTGAAAACCGTATTTACCGGAATAAGACATCAGCAAATGACCTCCCTATCATTGTCGTTCACGAAATGTGTCTATGCATCCGAAGTTCGTGTACCGATCCGCAATTGATATAGAATAGGGTCAGCCACGAAACTTCGTTTTGTTTTCGTTCGTTAACGAAGTTTCGTTTTCGTAGAAAGAGAGTAGGCCTCCTGGATGCCTTTAGAAAAATTGCGTACTAAGGATATTTCAGAAAAGTCTGCTGAAAAACTGGTTTTTCAGCAGACCAAACACATTCTGAGATTTTGAACTCCTCGCCATTTTTGTTCTTTTTTCGTGTCACTAATGGCCTATTTTTTTATATAAAGTGGTGAAATCTTTAAAATGCTGCAGCTCCATATCAAATACGTCAATTTTTTTTCCTCCACATGTACGTATAAATTGGGACCAATCCCTGGGAATCGCAATCTGCATTGTCTTCAACAGTTTTTTCTTCTTTTCTATTTGCGAATGAATTTGGTCAACTTTCATATGAGTGTGGCCTTTTAGCATAAATTTGTGATTTACGACCTTTAGGTTAGAAAATTCGTGCAGCAGCCAAATATATGCCATCACTATCATCAAATTTCTATTTTGGCCTGCGCAATTATCTGACCAAAATATCAATTCTTCTACACTTTCAAGATTTGTTTGGTTTTCCTTGGCCCAACGAATGAGACAAGATGCTATTTCATTGCCTCCTCTCCCGCCTATGTTTTCGGACCAAATCACGTTTGTAGCAACATTACACGTTGCGTCATATATCGTTAAGTTCAATGACCAAAGTTTTCGCAAGTAGAATGATTTGGTATTGGTTAAATTTGGTGTTGCCAAACACCTTTGTAAATCAAACATCAACACTCTTTTCTTTCCCAAACAGTTTAGTGCCTCTTCTTTATCAACTTTTTTCAACCTTTACCTTTCATCAGCAGCATCTTGGTGTAATTTCTGTTCCATTTCAATTTCATTTTTTTCTGTTTCTTCTACAGAGTCTTTTAATTTTCTTTTATAAGCATCGCAATCATGCCCCGTCCCGTGTCGATTTGTTATGAAAATATTGTTATTGTGACCGCCCAGTCGCTAGTCGGTGCAAGCGGCCGGCACGTGCATCACTACCGGTCTCTGTCACTCTAGCGGTGAGGTGCAATAATGCTGTCACACGCCATTTGCCGACGCGCCGCGTGTGTCAATGACGACAACGAAGCGGTACGGGAATATCCGAACTATCTCAACTACCAACCAAGCACGACAAAGTTATTAACTTTAATTTTGGGGGCATAAGGTTAGATGTTCATAAATTTATCCTAAATCTTATAAAAAATGTTGTTATTACAGCAAGACAGTCTCATATTGAGATGCGACTTAATGCCTTAACAGTGTTAGATAAGATTTTTTCAAGCATAATGCTATTTGTGACGATACCTATTCTTATTTGATTAAAAAATTTTAGATGCATAAATGCGTATCTGCTGAAAAGCCTACCGTGAGAGGTCTAACAGTTTCGAGGCATAATAGTTTAAGTTAAAATACAGCTATTTAACAAAAATATAATTCGGTGCATAAAAGTGTAAGTAAAGATAAAAGTTTATACCTCCCAGGCAATTTAAAAATTCCGTATATCCGACTTTATGCACGCGTGTAACTCGGCAATGAAAAGAGATAGGAATAACAAGGTTAGTTTGGTAGAAAGAGAAACAAAAACGTATTATCGCTATAATAAAATGTCATTTTGGTCGGATCTAATGATCAGACCTAATGCCTCTGATGTCGAGAATTATGTTCAAAAATATCTTTAGAAAAAAAGTCAGTGAAGTAGTCAAACATAGTCTTATTAACAGGTAAAGGCCTTATAAACGCATCTTGTTCAAAAAAAAAATGTTTATTTCGAGTTTCTTATAAGTACATAATTACAAAATGTTTGGGGATCTCCTTTTAAGCAAATTTATACTTGTATCAGGAGATCTCGCTCTTCTTACAGACCTTAACTATGTACCTACAGTACGTGTTATCTTTCCGGAAAACTTAAAAAAAAATAATAAAAAAAAAATATAAAAAAAAGAGAGAAAAGAAAAAAAAAATCATTAATAATTGACCTAACCATATCCATGATACGAATACAATGACATGTACCTAATAAAGTGTTTGTGTGTGTGTTTGTGTGTGTGTGTGTGTGTGTGTGTGTGTGTGTGTGTGTGTGTGTGTGTGTGTGTGTGTGTGTGTGTGAGTGAGTGCGTATAAGTGTGTCTGTGTCCATAACTAAAAAAAAAAATCGCGATGCAGTAACTAGGTAGTCTGTATTAAGTTTTCAACTTGCTCATAATCTAATGTTCTCAACCATTCTGTTAAAGTGCTTTTACATTGCCTTAGTCTTAGAGGATATATATTTAGCTCCTTATTGATTACATTATAAAGAAAAGATGACTGTCTCGGGTACTGTCGTGACGCAAATTTTGATTTAACTGCAACTGGTTGAGATACAATGCGTTTTCTTCTTCTTTTCTCTTTCGCAGAGTCATATGGAAGAGCTTTATGTTTTTTTAGTATAAGGAGAAGGAGATATAGCCTTCGCACTGATAAGACTCCAGCACTCTGGTACAGCTCCGCCGTAGGGAACCTATAAGGCTTAAATAACATTACTTTAAGTAAAGACCATCAGGATACAGGAAAAACACATACAGAATACGAAAATACTCCAACTGCGTAGAAGGGCTAAAGAACTAATTACAACAAAACAGTGAAAAGTGCTTATACATAAAATTACCGAAAAGTCATAACCTCTAAGTGCAAATTCATGAGTCATTGTTATAAAATTTCAATACCAGTAACGACATCTACAGACTTTTCACAACAAACCTCAGAAAATTTCCGATGTGCTCTGGTCCGCCATCTGGCGGATTACGTTGCAAACACTTACTACCAAAAACTTGTACCTTTAGAGCGAACATACAACATACCAAATAGTTCCTGAAACTGACAACAGAGGGTTTTGTCTGTATTACCGACAGTGACAGATCAAATTCAGCCTGACAGAAGGTATAGAGTGCGCCAGTAGTAACGTAAACAATAACATGGAGGAAATAAAACTTATGTTATTAAACATGCAACAAGACTTAAAGCAACAAAAACAAGATATGTTAGAAATGAAAGAAGACATCAAAAATACTATAAACAACAACATTAACGAGAAATTTAATACATTGGAACTTAAAAATGAGCTTTTGGAGAAAAAATTGGAAGAACAAGTTACAAAAATAAACAGTTTGGAAAGGCATATTAGACGCAAAAACATAGTCTTGTTCGGAGTAGAAGAGAGTGAAAAGTACTATCATGAACTAGAATCAAGTATAATAAATATAATAAAAACTCACTTTAAAATTTCATGTGATAGTAGCAATATCGAATCTGTTAGGAGGTTGGGAAAGGTGAACGGAAAAGTGAGACCAGTGGTGATATCGTTTACTACAACGGGACTCAAAGTAAAAATACTGAAAAATAAGAATCTTTTACAGGGCACTACTTACTATATTAAAGAAGATTACCCAATAGATATCCTTAAAAAGCGCAAAGACTTACAAATACAATTACAAAAAGAAAAGGAGGCTGGCAACACTGCTTTTATTAGATATGACAAACTTATTGTATTGAACAGAAACAAACATACTTCTCACAACCAGCTAAACAAAAGAAACCTATCCGAATCCCCCGAAGCATCGGGCTCTGGCAGTCAAATTGCTCATTACAGTAATAAGCAACCTTCGAAGAAAAATAAACCAACCAACATGAAAGACTATATGCTACAAAAACCGAAACTAAGTTACACTCAAACAGATATCTCCAAAAGTCAGAAGGAATTAACACAGCGAAATGAAAAATAGCAATTAAAATTGGGCCCTCTACTCTCACCTTATCTCCCAGTACGGCCGGTCACCGCGGGAGAGCTCGATCAAAACCCTCCAAGAGACTCTTCAATATTAGAGAACAGTAATATATATATCTGTACTTTCAATGCCAGGACACTATTGTCAGAATCAAAACTTATCGAATTAAAAGAAGCACTAAAAAACATTAATCATGATATTTTGGGATTAAGCGAGGTCCGCAGATTGGGAGAGAATATAATAGAAGACAACAATTACATCTTCTACTACATAGGACAAACCAAAGGGCTATACGGGGTGGGTTTTCTAGTCAAAAAGAAATACAAAGAAAATATTAAGGCATTCACTGGAATATCAGAAAGAGTATGTGTGCTAGAGATTGACCTAAAAAATACACCCTTTGGAATAATACAGGCATATGCGCCCATTGAAAGCTCATCTCAAGAAGACATAGACAACTTCTATGAAGACTTGGCCAAAGCTCATGACTCTATCTCTACAAAATATATAATTTGCATGGGAGATTTCAATGCTCAGATAGGACTACCTAAAGAATATGAACATACAGTCACCGGCAAACACGGCTATGGCAACAGGAGCATTCGTGGAGGAAACTTATCCAGTATGCATATGAATACAACTTAAAAATTGTTAACACAATGTTTAAGGTAAGGCCTAAAAATAGATGGACATGGGTCTCTCCAGATAAAAATACAAGAAACGAGATTGACTACATTATGACCAACAAACCTAACCTATTCTCCAAGTGCGCAGTGGTCGCGTCTTTCCCCTTTGGATCAGATCACAGACTACTGAGAGCCACAATCAACCAAACTACAGTGGGAAAGAGTAGACGAAACTTTTGTAATACTCCAAGAAGGCTGAAAACTTTAAAAGAACAAGAAACATATCTAGAAAACTTAAAAACATACATACCAGAACTTATGACATCACACGAGCACTACAACGCTGACAAATACTGTCAAAAAATAGTGGAATCAATACTAAAAAGTTTAAAAAATACCGAAAGAAAAAGAGGAACTAATATCTTGTCAGCAAGGGCGCTAGAACTTATGAAAGAAAGAAATAGATTACAAAATAAGGAAAAATTGAATAAAAAAGACAAAGAAACTTTGAAAGAATTGTATAAAGCAACTAATAAAGAAATAAAAAGTGCTACAACACTCACCGAATAAACACTATACAACGACACCTGGAGAAATCTAGATCTACCAAAAAGGCTTACAAAGAACTGAATAGAACACAGAAATGGATACCATCACTGCAGTCTGGCTCTACGAAAAGCAAATCACGATTGGACGTCATAGAAATGGCCACGGAATTTTACTCAAAGCTATACAGCCAGCCGAACTCTTTCAGAAGGACAAAAATGATCAACCAGCTCAATAATACCTCAATAATTCCAGATTTTACAGAGTCGGAAATCCTGACACAAATAATGAAGTTAAAGCCTGAAAAGACCCCGGGCCCAGATGGCATCACAAACGAATGTGTAAAACACGCAAAGACTCTACTACTGGGACCGATCACACTTCTTTGGAACAAAATATTAAGAGAAGAAACGGTACCACACTTATGGACTGAATCTCAAATTATCTTGCTGTACAAAAAAGGCGATCCAGCGGACATAGGAAATTATCGCCCAATTAGTATCATGTCTTGCCTCTACAAACTTTTTGCTTCCTGTCTGCTTGAAAGAATATCCTTGGACATTGACATACATCAACCAATCGAACAGGCAGGTTTTAGAGGTGGTTTCAGCACTGTGGATCACATTCAAGTGGTGGATCAAGTGATAGAGGGCTATATAGAGTTCCGAAAACCGCTATATATAGCTTTCATAGACTATAAAAAAGCTTTCGACTCTATCAAACACGAAAGCATCTGGGAAGCATTAGAAACACAAGGTATATCAGAAAAATATATAAATGTTTTAAGAAACATATATTCGCACTGCTCAAGTAGAGTCAGGCTGGATAGAGTTGGTACAAGGATTAGTATAGATAGAGGCGTCAGGCAGGGCGACCCGATTTCCCCGAAACTCTTTATAGCCGTGCTAGAAGAAGTAATGAAAAGCCTAGACTGGCCTGAGAAGGGTATTAACATCAATGGAAACTTCCTGAGCCACCTTAGATTCGCCGACGATATCGTCCTATTCTCAGAGTCTGCAAAACAAATAAACGACATGATAAACGAGCTACAGCTGGCCAGTTTAGGGGCGGGATTAGAAATGAACATGGAAAAAACCAAAGTTATGACAAACCACCATAGGACGCCCATCTCAATAGGAAGCAACCTTCTCGAGTTCGTGGAAAAATATGTTTACTTAGGAAAACAGATATCCTTTAACAAAGAAAGAAATTCAGAAGAAGTAAACCGTAGAGTGGCGATCTCCTGGAAAAAGTACTGGGCTCATAAAGAAATATTCAAATCGCACCTGCCGCTGCCCTCTAAAAAGATAGTGATGGATTCAGAGATATTGCCTTGCCTTACCTATGGTTGTCAAACTTGGAAGTTCGATCTCAAAACTAAAAATAAAATTCAGACCACCCAGAGAAAAATGGAAAGGAGTTGCCTCGGAATAAAACTAAGAGATAAGGTGAAAAATGTCGACATACGAGAGAAAACCCGGGTTACTGACGCCTTAATCTTCTCACTACAAAGAAAGTGGAGGTGGGCAGGTCATATTGCCAGATATAATGACAGATGGACTCTAAGATCTGTAAAATGGTCGGGACCACCAGGTTCCAGAGCGCGAGGCCGACCATGTGCCAGATGGGCAGATGAAATAGTAGCGGTTGCAGGAAAAGAATGGCTAGAAATAGGAAAAAACAGAGAGAATTGGAGTGCCTTGGAGGAGGCTTTTACCCTAAGGGGGTCCATACAATTTAAAGAAAATTTGTAAGAAATACTATTATATTATTATAGCTTATTACTCAAATGTTATTTAATGATACTGATTTTATTGTACAGATCTTATTTAATTAATTGATTTTATCCTATTTTATTTTATTTTATATAATGATCGCGTGAAGCCAAATGAATTTTATATAATGATTTTAATTTTATTTTATAGATGTAATTTAATGAATCGATTTTAATTTATTTAATGATCTCATCAAGATGCATGAACTTATTGATTCTATTGTATAGATTTTATTTAAAGAATGATTTTATCTTATTTTACTTTATATAATGATCGCATGAAGCTGAATGAATCCTATTTAATTTAATTTAATCTAATTTAATGATATTGATTTTATTTTGTAGATGTAATATAAATTAATCGATCTTACTTTATATAATGATCTCATTAAGATGAACGAACTTCATCATGAATTGTATGGAATTAATTAAAGCTATTATTATTATTATTCCTCTTTATTTAATTATTTACATATCAATTTACATTTTTAAATATACATATAAAAAAATACATTTAAAAATATAAAAAAATAGTATCCCACCGGCATCGGGTACAGGGACCAAGCTACCGGTGGTCAGGGCTCCAGAGACAGGAATCGCCTCACAATACGTGCCGTGCTCAACAAAACCGCCTTTTGCATCAAACCCTTGACCCAACCGCCTAACGCGAGCCTCTTAAGGTGTTGATCGAGGCTCTTGGCGATCAGACCGTGTGCTGATACGACTATCGGAACAATAATCGCTGAATCCACATCCCACATGTCGACAACCTCGTGAGCTAAGTCCAAATATTTCAACTGTTTATCTTTTTCTGCTTTCACGAGATTCTCGTCATGTGGAACCGTAATATCAACGATTACTGCGAGGCGCTCTGATCGATCTATTACCACTATATCAGGCTTATTGGCTACAATAGTCCTGTCAGTGATAATAGACCGATCCCAGTATAACGTGACACAACCATTCTCTAGAACTGGGTCGGGCACATACCTGTAATATGGTACCTCTGAATCTACAAGTTTATATTTTAGCGCAAGTTGCTGATGGATAATCCTGGCCACTTGGTTGTGTCTATGCAAGTACTCGCCGTTGGCAAGACGAGGACAACCAGAAATAATATGTCTGAGAGATTCACCCGGTAGGTGACATGCCCGACATATGTCAACCGTACCGTCTCTCAAAATATATTTCCGATAGTTATTCGTCATGACAACTTCGTCTGTAATAGCACAAACAAAACCTTCAGTTTCGCCGAACAAATCTCCGAAACGTAGCCAGGATACGGAAGCTAGAAAATCTACATCGGGCCCATGTAAGGCCCGATAAAATCGTCCATGCAGCTCTTTGCCCTGCCATATCTCCTTGCGATCATTAGTCGTCAATATTACTGGTTTGTGCCAGTTCTCTTTGGCAAGAGCAAGAGGGGTCAGTCCATTATCTATTGCTACCACATCCCGATGCATACCCACGTCAGTATGAAGGAAATATTCCCTAAGGTTGTATACCTCACGATTGTGTAAGGTCTTGGCATTTAAAAAGCCACGACCTCCACACTTTCGTGGGATATACAACCTCATTACAGACGAACGTGGATGATGCATTCGGTTTATGGTCAATAGCGAACGGACTTTTCTATCCAGGGCGTCTAATTCAGTCTGAGTCCATCTAAGTATGCCGAAGGAATAGATTAAGATTGGCATGGCCCAACCGTTGATAGCCCGCACCTTGTTACCGCCTGATAAAAGACTTTTCAGCACTTTTTTCAGGCGGCCAAAGAAACGGTCCATCAACGTTTGTTTCATGCCTATCTCTGTAATACCTAATGCCTGCGACATACCTAGATATTTATAGGTTTCAGTTGCGGAAAGGGATTTAAGTTTTGTGAAATCTGAAAGTTGTACTCCTTCAGATTCCACAATCCGACCCTTCTTTACATGCATGACTGCGCATTTATCTACACCAAATTCCATTTTGATAGAATTACTGAAAGCTTCTGTGACTTTCAGTAACTCGATCAAGTGGGAATCGGTGGAGGCAAATAATTTTAAGTCATCCATGTAAAGAAGGTGGGAAACAACTTGACCTCCTCTCCGAAACTGATAGCCTAATCCTGAACCCTCCAGTAATGTACTGAGAGGATTCAGTGCCAGGCAAAACCATAAGGGGCTCAGACTGTCACCCTGAAATATACCCCTCTTGATCCTGACAGGCTCGCCATTCCCAAGAACCTGACGACATCCTGGATAAACAAGAGCCGTTGTCCACTGCCCCATACATGCCCTCAAGAAGGTGCTAAGAGTTGCATCAACTTTATACAACTCTAGCACCCTCAGCAGCCATGTATGTGGCACTGAATCATAGGCTTTCTTGTAATCAATCCAGCATGTCGCAAGGTTTCTCCGTTTACGACGAACCTGCTGATTAATGGCCATGTCAAGAATAAGGAGTTCTTTAGTACCACGTGACCCGCTTCTACATCCATTTTGAGAGTTGGACATAATACAATTATTTTCAATATGTGTTGATAACTTAACTCTCAAAATAGATGTAAGAAGCTTATAGACCGTAGGTAAACAGGTTATTGGTCTATAATTTTTAGGGTCCGTAGTACTACCAGATTTGTAGAGGAGGTGTGTGATACCCGAAGTCATAAAAGATGGAAGCGACCCAGACTCAAGCGATGATTGAAAGCAAGATGCCAAACAATCATGTGAGCTATGGAACCATTTTAGCCAAAAGTTGTGCAGTCCGTCCGGCCCAGTTGATTTCCAATTGGGTAACGAACGAACTGCACTGGCAATGTCACTAGATGTTATTAGGACTGGTTCCATAGTCTGTATTGGCTCACATGAAAGCTTGACATCCCGCATCCATTCACACTCTGTATGACTAACAGGTACCGACCAAATGCCTCGCCAAAATGTACTTGTGGTTTCAGCACTCGGTAGGCACATGTCAGTCATACTTGAATCAGGTTGCTCCCACCTTCTATACACCCATCTCTCATCTTTTTGGAACGAGCGATTCTGAGTATAGCGATCCACTCGTTTTTTGTACCGCCGTATACGGCTTGCCCACGCATAAATTTTCTGCTTCAGGTGGTCTATACGTTCTGTGACTCGTACTGAGTATTCGCGAGGACTAATATCAGTCCCCGCGAATGCACGAGTCACAAAACGCATTACCCTGGGACGAATATTACCCGCCCTGAAGCAGCATAGCTTACTAATAAGTACCCTAGTCTCGGCAATGCGACGCTCAATTCTGCATTGCCAGACTGGAACAGCGCTAGGTCTAGTAGCTGACTCAAATTTAGGAAATTTAACGCCAGCCACTCGACACACTGCTACAGCCGCACAATACAGAATTGAGTGTGCATCACTAATATCTTCACAAGTATCAAAATAACTTGGTAGAACCGAGTCCAGGGCACTCACTAGCGCCATGTTCTTTTTATGCGTAGGCAAACGCGGTATACGTGGACGACATATGGGATCACAAAATCTATAATCTTGAATAGCTCGCTCCAAAAAACTCCTTAATTCATCGTCATACTGTGTACTTACTGTTGTAACAATATCATCCACTACCTCGTCAATGGGTACGACAGGTTGTGATTCGTTGGTGGTTTCACTATTTATACTAGGTTGTGACGAAGTAGGGATGGCAGTGCTACTCTGTACTTCTGAGCGAATCCTCGCAAGCACGGCATCGTCCAACATATTACTACGTTGTATGACCCGTACTTGATCCGACAGCCGCTGCGCCGACACGTTGACGGTTGGTTCAAGAGCCTGAAACAAAGGCAGCAAACGAACACGATACGCAGTGAGGTTAGTCCCTGCCTCCGTAGCCGCAAAATATGCCCGCATGACGTTTTCATTCATAGATGAAGTCCATCTCATGCGGTGCACATTACCACCGGCAGCGGGGGCCCTATTCGAGGCCGGTGGGCCTCGGGGTCCCAAGCAGGTCGGTGGCCGGCCTCTCCCCTGCCGACGTACAGGTGTTGGCGACGTCGGCGGGGAGAAATACTCGTCGCTCGATGAGCTCGACGCCTCAGCAACAGTCGATTCCTGTAGCATGGTTTCCGTAGGTTGCGAGGCGGAGCTGTGCGACGAGTCCGGTGATGTTGATCGTGCATGTAGTGTCCTGGCTTTGGCTCTTGTTAGCATATTTACATATTTTTGTTACATATTTTTACTGACATGACGTACGTCATGTCATCCTTCTGTAAAATTTGTATTTCTGGTTTATTTATATGTTTTTTTCTGTAATTTTCCATTATTCTGCTTCATAAACGTTAAAAAGTATGTTAGTATTGAATAATTTACAAATATATGTATTAAAAATATTTTTTTTGTAACGCTGATAAAAATATATACCATAGCTCAAAGATGGGGTTGCCAGATTATTATTATTATTATTAAGTAAAGACCGTTGAGCTCTTTCCAGATCCAGAAACTTACATTTCGTTGCTCCACCCCAGGCTGGTTGAAAAGCTGTGCTTTCAGGAAAGGAGAGAGAAATAACAAGATAGAAATTTAACACATGAAAAATTAATAATTTATTGGAATCAGATTTTAGCACTTGGGGGTCGTGGGTTGTGGCAATATCGGGCAGCAAGGGTTTTCGCGATTTCCGATAGTCCTTCAGGGTTCGACTTATCTTGGTGGCTCCAGGATGTTGATGCAGTCCGCCAGGTAGCCGTGCCGTCCACAAGTTCGGCTGGCACGGTGTTTTCAAACCGTAGGGTGGATGATCGCTGTTAGAATCGAAGGGTGCGTCTTCACCTTCGTGGCACCCGAAGGGTGGATTTTCCCAATCCGTAGGGTAGATAGTTTCTTCGAACCCGTAGGGTGAACCCTGGAATGTTCCAGAAGACGGGTTAGCTGGAACCCTTTTTCCCGCCCATTGCTAAGACAGCCGATCCCCGTTAAACCATTTGAGAGTCGGTTGCCTTACAATGTTTGGTTATCTACTAATTTTACAGAGACCTTTTTTTCACACCCCTGTAATCTACCCTCCCATAACAGGGTTGACCAACAGCCGTTAATTTTCACTGTTTTAAAAATCTAGATTCGTTATAATTAATTTGACTCACCCAATGATGGGGTTATTGACGCTCGCAGCTAAATCGCTGATCACTTTGGGAGTACTTGGCTCCTTACTATATTTCTTCACTTTAAATAAAATTAAACTCTGATGCACCTGCGCCTTCGCGACTAGTATATTTCGATTATTTTAGTAATGCTCTTTGAAATTCGCGCGCGGTTGTTTATATATGTTTGTACAGCGCCTCTAGCGGCACCACTCGAAACTACTCAATCGTCAAGACCGCTTTTTAAATACGAATAAGGTTTCCGCCGTTTCGACACTTACTCGGTAGATGGCGCTTTCATATGTTGATCTAATTTTCGATTCAAAACCCCTAATGTTAAGCAATATTTGCCCCCGTTGTTTCACAACGTTACATACTCCCCCTCCCCGGTGAGCGTTTGACGTACCCTAACGCGTCAAACGCTGCGTTCGTCCTCGAACGCCCCTCACATAATACCTACTACTCGTCTATGTGTGTGTGTATGTTAGTGTGCTGTGTGAATGAGGTGATGCTGGGTATAGCGAAGAGTCGGCCTTAACCTTAATGAAACCAACTCGCAGGATGTATTTGGGTGATTCTGAAGGATCTTATGGGGCAGAAAGAGAAAAGACGTATTTGAGGCTTTGGGTTGAAGGTTCAGGTAATACGCACCGCCTGAAAGTGGGGTGTGTATAATAAGGCTTTTTGCTGAAGGCTGGGATTTATACAACCGTCCCAGAGAAGAACATCCTACTAGGGCTCGTGTAACACTTCCGACTCATAGGATGGACTATCCCCCGGGGCAAGCCTCTAGCTTCCGAGTGGTAGGAGTAGCCATATGACGAAAATAAAGATAACGGTGATCTACACCTACGACTGTTAGGGCAAGACAAATTCTGCCAAATAACAGTCCACCATAATTCTGTTCGTGTAAGCCTCATGCTTCCTCGTAACAGTACTAAACCTACACCATAAATCTGTTCGGGTAAGACTCATGCTTCCTCGAAACAGTAATAAACCTACACCATTAATCTGTTAGGGCACGACCATGCTGCCAACTAACAGTAACCGACGAACTCTGTTAGGGATAGACCCATGCTTCCAACTAACAGAAAACTCCCAACTAAACCAAGAAACAGAAAAGTGATAGAAATAATTTACTCGCAGAATCCTCCGTGATGCTAATTAACCCCTATGTCCCCATGACGAACACGGCCTGTGTTTGTCACGTTGTTATGTGTACTTATTTGAAAGTCGTGTGTAGTGTGTAGTGTCCCTAACTAATTACTAGGCTATTTTAGCCCTTTAACAAAATAAAATAAAAAACGAGTGCTTATTCGCAATCTTAGTAGCAATAACAAAGCTAAGTGCTTGTTCGCAACTTTAGTAGAAGAATGTTGACTATGACTATTATGTCAACCCTAATAAATAACGAAGATAAACGCTCTCTGGCCATTATGCCAAATCTCCAAAAAATATGGTACCCTTGTATGCCACCATGTCAGTGTAAAATGTATGTGCGTGCTTAAATAAATAATATGTATGTATGTACGTATGAAATCTCCCCTGTGCAAGTTTTGTTTTGTTTGCGCGTAAGCTGCTGACGTAATCGTGTTGATGTAAACGTGTTATTTATCATTGCATCTAAGGCCAGTGTCACACTACATTCCATGCTATATAATAACCCGTCAGCTTTGGTCGGGAACCAAAACTTAGGACCTTTGAGTCACTTTCTCTAATCTACGAAAGTGACTCGCCTGTAACCAGTTTGCCTCCTACTTCCGCCTTTGGGAGTCACACACCATGAAATGCAAGTGTCACTATGTAAACAAACAAAAAAAAAAAAAAAAACTTCTGCTTATTGAGTGTTTGGAATTGTGTGTGAAGATGATTATGATGAATGTTTGATGAGTATATACTACCTAATTAGTATGTAAGTGAAATTGTGAAACTTCCGTATCAAAATGTACCTCGTTGTCCAATGTGAAGAAATGTGGTACATTATGTGCCACCCAAGTATTAATATTCTATTACGGTGTGCTAACACCCTTATATATTTTCCAAAAATAATTATCAAAAACACAATTGTGTAACCGTGCTGATGTACTATATAAACTATTATCAAACGCGTCTTAGCGCAGTGTGTTACGGCCTTTACCGTTATCTGCATTCGTACACGCATAGTTGAGGAATGTTTATGTTATTCGTCTCACCGATGCAATGGACGATACCGAATGTTGTTTTATGTCTTTGACGTGCCAACTTCCTAGGTTTGTTCCTGTCATATCTTCCAGGATATAGACCAAATTTGATAACTTTTCCTTGACCCTACATTTGATAAATTTGGGGGCCAGTTTTTTAGAAAAGTATGCGTCTTTATCACTTTGGAAATAGCATTTTTTCCACACTATGTCGCCTACTTCGAATTGTGCGTGTCGGTGTCTCGTGTTGTAATGGTGTGCGTACTTTAGATGGCTACGCCAGAGGTTCTCTTGTACTGTGTTGAACACCTCTGCGAGATATCCTAGGTTCTCCGCGTATATGTTTCTAGGCAATAGGTTAAGTTCACTTGGGTCATCATTTTGTAAGTAATGTGACCCGCATGTTACCAATTCCCTACCATGAACCAAATATGCTGGTGTGTAACCG
The DNA here is from genome assembly GCA_933228765.1 of Miltochrista miniata. Taxonomy (NCBI): domain Eukaryota; kingdom Metazoa; phylum Arthropoda; class Insecta; order Lepidoptera; family Erebidae; genus Miltochrista; species Miltochrista miniata. Next base: position 16,563,335 of record OW121769.1, read on the forward strand.
GTGGACGCGTTGATCGAGTTGTTGATCGCAAATTGGATTTTTGGGATATGTATGTCCCATGATCGATGGTCATTATTGGTAAAAATTGATATGGCTGTCATTATAGTTTTGTTGTACCGTTCTACGGTATTTACTTGGGGTGTGTATTTAGGTGTGAAGTTGATGTTGGGAATTTTATATTTCGTAAATAATGTGTTCAACTCTTTGCTTATGAATTGGACACCGTTATCCATTAATACCGTTTGTGGTATGCCGTGCACCATGAAAACATTGTCCTCTAGTATTTTGGCTATTGGTTCTACGGTAGCTCTGCGTAGTGGGAAGATTAAACAATATTTAGAGAAACAACACGTGACGACGAGAATGTATACGTGTTGTTTTTTAGAGACCGGTAAGGGTCCTACTAGATCAGTCGAAATTGTCTGAAACGGGCGAGAGCACTGTTTGGGACGGCCCATCTTACCTATGGATGCTTGAGTGTCATGTTTGTGTGCTTTGCACTTTTCACAAGATGACACATAGCTTACCGTGTCCTTATATAGCCCCGGCCAGTAATACCGTAACTTTATTTTATGGTATGTTTTAAAAATACCGAAGTGTCCGGCTGTAGGTGAGTCATGGTTTTCTCGAAATACTGCGTTTCTCGCTTCGGGTGGTACTACCGTTTTCCATTCGAACTCATTGTTTACAAAGTCCTTTATGTCAGTTCGTCTGTATAGTACGTCGTTCTCTATTTTGAAGTTGGGGTATGCCTGCGGTAAGCTAGTCACGCCGTTGCATATTTTAATGAACCATTCGTCCTTGCTGTCGGTGACTTTGCATTGTTTCGTGGATATGGTGGATACTGGTACAGCTCGTGACAATGCGTCTGGTATTATGTTGTCTTTGCCCTTCCTGTGCTTTAACTCGAAGTTGAAGCAGCTAAGCCGTATGCCCCAACGAGCTAACCGGCCGGTTGGATTGTTTAATGATATGAACCATTTTAGTGCCGAATGGTCAGTATACACCGTGAACTTGTGACCATTGTCTAGGTAGCATCTCCAATGTTCTAATGCGGCTATCACCGCCAAGCATTCTCGTTCTGTTACACTATAATTCTTTTCCGGCCCGCTCAGTGACCGACTCATATATGCTATAGGGTGTTCTACTCCCTCGTGTAGTTGTGTTAACATGGCACCAATGCCAAAGTTGCTTGCGTCTGTGTGTACCTGAAATGGTTCATCGTATTTTGGACATTTTAGTACCGGGCTTTTTATTAAATGTGCTTTTAGTTCCATGAACGCTCTTTCCGCCTCTGTGTTCCAATGAAATGCCGGGGCTCCTTTCTTTGTTGTGGTCAGTTTGTTAAGAGGTGCAGCAATCGTACTGAAGTTGGGTATAAACCGTCTGTACCATGACGCAGTGCCTAAAAACCTCTTAACGTCCTTCTTTGTTGTTGGTACCGGGAATTTCAGGATTGAGTTGACTTTCTCCGGATCTGTTCTGAGACCCAGACCATCCACGATGTACCCCAGGAACTTTAGCCTGTCCTTGAAGAAGTTAGATTTCTCCAGATTGATGGTTAGATTTGCCCTTTTTAATATTTGTTGAACTCTTGAAATGAGTGACACATGTTCTTCGAATGTAGATGACGCTATCACTATGTCATCTATGTAACAGAACACCTTGTTTTGAAACTGTGGCCCAAATAGATTGTCCATTAGTCTTTGTTGTGAGCTGCTTGAGTTGCTTAGTCCAAATGGTTAGACCTTGTAATGGTATGCTCCTCGTCCTGGGATGAAGAAGGCTGTTTTTTCCCGGTCTTTTGGTGCTAAAGGAATCTGCCAGAAGGCTTTGGAGAGATCCAGTGTTGTTAGATACTTCACTTCTCTCAAGTTGTCTAATATCTCTGATATGCATGGCAGGCTGTATGCGTCCTTTTTTGTGACTGCATTGAGCTTGCGACTGTCCAGGCAGAAACGGGGCTTGCCGTCTTTTTTATTCACGATTAGTACGGGGCTTGACCACGGGCTCTGACTAGGCTCGATGACGTCAGCCTTTAGCATCTCGTCTATTTGTTCTGATACTATGCGTGTTTTCTCAGGGGACATTCTATAGGTACGTTGTTTGATTGGCTTGCTGTCTCCCGTATCTATTGTGTGTTCTATCAGATGTGTTCTGCCTAGCCCTACTTTCTCATATGATATTTCGGCACATTTGGATATCATTTTTTCTGCTATTAAGCGTTGTTGTTGCGTGAGACTACGCCAGTCATACAGTTTGTTTTGCTCTTCGGATATTAATGACAATTTAGGGTCATCGTCCACTAATATGGGTATATGTCCGAAGTACTTGGGACATAGGTCAAATCTGAGCCAGAAATCTATGCCTAAAATTAGGTTAGTGGTTATGTTAGGCACTATATACGCCGTAATTATGTGAGTTTTATCTTCGAATTTGATGGGTAAATGTACCTTTCCTTGTACTACGGTTGTGTGTCCGCCGGCCGTTGTAACCGTTGTACTTATGTCTTCCTCTATCTTGTATCCTAAATTTTGTAACACTCTGTGTGAGTTGTTACCTAAAATTGTGATTGCGGCTCCTGTGTCCAACAATCCATATGCTTCTAACTGTGGGTTTGACATAATTGTTATTTTGGCGTAAGGCCTGGGGTCATTTGTAGGTAATGGGGAGAGTATACAAGATTCCTTCTGACTTGTAATTTCGTTTTTGCATCTTGTAGACCTAACTTCTTTTGTCCCACCTTTGTAACCATACGACTCATTCGTATTTCGGCATGCCATAGTCAAATGATACCTGGAACCACACTTCGAACATGGCCGTGTGTCGTCCGATGTTGTCGCCGCCACAGTGTTTTGCGATCTGAAGTTACGACTGTCGCGGCTGTAACCTGTGCTGTAAGCGTTACTGTTCCCGTAGGCATTGTTCGCAGTTCTGCTGCTTGGGAAGTTACTGCCGTTTCTGTTGAAGTTGTTGTAACTTTGCCTTGTAGATGTTGAGGTTTTGCTCGCGGTCCTTCTATTTGTAAATGCGAATTCCGCTGCTACCATCCCTTCAGATGCTGTTGGAGGCTCTGTAAAGAACGCTCTGCGTGCCACCATGTCCTCATGTTTTTTGCATAAGTTTTTTACTTGTTCCAACGAGACTATGTCTCCATTGGTTGCTAGGATGTTGTCGTAGACGGGTCTGATGTTGTGTAAGATAATGTGTAGTTTTTCCGTTTCCGACACCTTGTTGCTTAGACGAGCAAACATTCCATCCATGATGGCCAGGTACACCACTATTCCTTCTCCGTTTCCCTGAGTGCGTTGTCGAATTTCTTGCCATAGGCGGTATTCGTAGTTGCTGACTCCGAAATCCTGTATTAGCGCATTCGTTAGATCTTGCCAGCACGCAAATTTATCGCGATTACTGCGGTACCAATGCCTAGCGTTGCCTGTGAATAGTTCAGAGGCTGCTGTTAACAATCTCTTGTCGTCGATTTCTCGGGCTTGTTTGAAATCTTCCACCCGTTCGATGAAAGAGTGTACCTGCGAATTACCGTCGTATCTGAATTTGGAAAGTTCCGTAAGAGAGCATCGCTCATATTTTACGGGAAAACTTGGAAAGTGACTCTCTTTCCGGTTGTTGCTATTTGCTTTCTCTTTAATGTCCGCGAGGGTGTCTGCCTCCTGCGCTTCATTGGTAGGGGCAGCAATGCTCTCGTCCGCATCATCAAATTCGCTGGTGTTTGATGCATGCGAATAACTTTCGGATATGGCTTTCAATCTCTTGTATGTAGTTTTGAAAGTGAGATGAAAGTCGTCGTATCTTTCTTTTAGATCTGACTCCTCTGGGGGAATGATTCTAGCAAACCTAGACTCCATGTGAGCACATAAGGCTTTGGAGCTAGCCAATAATGACAGTTTGTACTTGTCCTGAAGGGACGCCACGTTCTTCTCCAACACGGCCAGCGAGGAGTACAACCCTACTAAGTCTTCCTCCAAATCCAAAGGGGAGACCTGTAAGTCCTCTTCGTCCGTGGTTATCTTTAGTTTTTTAATTTGTTGCCTGAGGGCTGCCACCGTTGAACCAGGTTCCTCTCCCCGGATCTTAACTTCATATGCCAGTTCCGCCTTTGGAAGTGATGTAAAATTTGATTTGAATGCCATTGTACTGACTATTTCAATTACTATTGCCGGGAATCTTTAGTGATGATGATTATTTACCAATGTATAGTGTATTTATCTGCTACTTATTTTATATGAAAAGTTAATTTCATGTAAACAACGAATGTTCGCTACATTCGCTAACGAATTCTGTTGTAGTGAACGACGGCCCTTATCGTTGTCTGTTTACGTTCTTGAATGTTAAGGAATGTGAATATTCTTCGATACACCCGCAGAATAACGAAAAAATAAATTCTACTTTTTAGGGTTCGTTGAACCAAATTTTAAATTGAACCTTTATAAAACTTAGTATTTGCTTTAGGAAATCTTAAGTTTGGAAATATTACCTTTTAGTGTTCCTTCACTCAAATAATAATTTGGACCCTACTAGATATTCTTGTCTGTCTGTCTGTCTGTGTTTGAATGTAATCTAATCCGAAGCAGTAAGTAGTGAAAGTGAGGTGTATGATGATGGGTTGATGAAGTTAGCTAAATGTTTGACCGTAATCGATTAATATAATTTTTGACGTTAATAATATTTTTATTAAAATGTAACTATTCCCACGAACGTACTAAGAGTTAATTGTATTGTAACTCGTACCACTAATTTTTTCTTTAATCGTTCCTTACTACTACGGAACCCTTAATTATTATGAACTGTGTCAAAGACGATACGCACTTGGACGGTTCTTGAAATAAACTATATAGTAGTAACCAACCTTTTATGTAAATTGTTCCTCACCACTACGGAACCCTTGAATATTTCGAATTGTTTGAAAAACCGATTCGTACTTGGACGCTTCTGGAAATATTTTGTATGAGACTGTTGGTGTCCGGAGTGTATTTTATTCACTTCCACCCACAGTTTATATGGAAAAAAAAATTTTCTTGTACTATCGAGCTAGTAAATCAACTTACTCGTAAACGTTATGAAAGCAACATCTGCCGTTGTTTATTCAGAACCCGAATCAAAGTTATAAGTTTACAATTGTTATGGCAAGAATGTTTTCACTGCGTGATCCACGTTTGGAATGTTTTTTCTTACCGTTTTATTTCAGTGTATCAGAATTCTACGTAATTCGAAAAGTGAAACAATTATGAATATTTTATAATTTACGTGAAGTGAAATTCGTAAAATCTTTCGTTTTACTAAAGTGAAATTTCAATAGGGATTGTTGCCCAGAAGTGTGATTATCGGCTGTTGGTCTCGCTGTAAATTCACATATAGGAAATACAACAAAATAATACACAAATTGAGGCGGTTTGACGCCGTAAAAATTAAAATTTGTGGTGGTGATTTACTGTGACTACTTTTTACGATGAATATAGGCAATACAATTCACTTACGAAAATTAATGTAAGCATTTCAAATTAGAATTTTACTTCAGACTCTAACAAAGTACTCTTTAAAATTGACACAAAACAAAAAAAAAACTTTTACTTTAAATTTCATTAAAAATTTTCCACCATAAAATAAATGCTTGAGGGTGTGAAAAATAAATTGGGGACCGTTAAAATTTGGAAAAATTACAATTTACGTTGAGAAAAAATTCAAATTTTGCCTTGTTCTTGAGTTTGCCGAAATCTGTCTAAAATAACTAAAAAACACACAAAATAAGCCGGAAAGAACAAGTTGGCAGCAGAGGTCAGGAGAGCCAAATTCCTGGGTAGTTGTAATAATTTGGAGGGAAACTACCCCGCTAACGGGCACTCTTAAGACTATTTTACACAGATTAAAATATCTTATAATTATGACCTCCCGACTCCCGTCGGAAATCGCTTTCTCGCTACCCGAAACCACGATATGGGCGCCACTGAAAAGCTGTGCTTTCAGGAAAGGAGAGAGAAATAACAAGATAGAAATTTAACACATGAAAAATTAATAATTTATTGGAATCAGATTTTAGCACTTGGGGGTCGTGGGTTGTGGCAATATCGGGCAGCAAGGGTTTTCGCGATTTCCGATAGTCCTTCAGGGTTCGACTTATCTTGGTGGCTCCAGGATGTTGATGCAGTCCGCCAGGTAGCCGTGCCGTCCACAAGTTCGGCTGGCACGGTGTTTTCAAACCGTAGGGTGGATGATCGCTGTTAGAATCGAAGGGTGCGTCTTCACCTTCGTGGCACCCGAAGGGTGGATTTTCCCAATCCGTAGGGTAGATAGTTTCTTCGAACCCGTAGGGTGAACCCTGGAATGTTCCAGAAGACGGGTTAGCTGGAACCCTTTTTCCCGCCCATTGCTAAGACAGCCGATCCCCGTTAAACCATTTGAGAGTCGGTTGCCTTACAATGTTTGGTTATCTACTAATTTTACAGAGACCTTTTTTTCACACCCCTGTAATCTACCCTCCCATAACAGGGTTGACCAACAGCCGTTAATTTTCACTGTTTTAAAAATCTAGATTCGTTATAATTAATTTGACTCACCCAATGATGGGGTTATTGACGCTCGCAGCTAAATCGCTGATCAATTTGGGAGTACTTGGCTCCTTACTATATTTCTTCACTTTAAATAAAATTAAACTCTGATGCACCTGCGCCTTCGCGACTAGTATATTTAGATTATTTTAGTAATGCTCTTTGAAATTCGCGCGCGGTTGTTTATATATGTTTGTACAGCGCCTCTAGCGGCACCACTCGAAACTACTCAATCGTCAAGACCGCTTTTTAAATACGAATAAGGTTTCCGCCGTTTCGACACTTACTCGGTAGATGGCGCTTTCATATGTTGATCTAATTTTCGATTCAAAACCCCTAATGTTAATCAATATTTGCCCCCGTTGTTTCACAACGTTACATGGTAAACAGTAAGCTATGACGGATTTGGCTAGTGTCCGTATACAAACAGCGTCTACACTGGGCATGACTACTAGTTAGTAACGCCATAAATCACCGTGACGTTTATTCTATGTCAAGCATTTTCTTCGGGTGTTCGGCATGGATAGCCCCGAAACTGCAGTTTTCATGGTATCAAAACGCAAGTCTGACACAGTAGTGGAGAAACGTGCTGTCCAAATGTAACAAATGTGGACGCAGCATAATATGTCCGTTCATCGCTTTCACCTTTTTTTTTCACGACCGCGAATGACCTTTAAAAAACAGTTGCTAAAAAAAGTCCACAACCTCTATAGTAGAATACCTATAGAAAGCTAAACTAATCTAGAATTTAATTAATTTAAAAGTTAATTACTTAAATCTATCATTTATGATGAAAAATCAGTATACAGTTGAGAATATCAATAAAATATTCCTAATATTATTATCCTCTGAGTTTTACAAGAGAAGTGTTATCGTTTTTGGAGGCTATTTTTTTTGTCCAATAGTACAATAATTATCCTACGAAATGATACCAATATCATAGCATGAATGCTTTTCTTTCCATCATCTCAAAGTTTGATTTTACTCGGACGGCGAAAAAAACATGCAAAATGGCCGCTCGAATAAGGGTGGATCCATGCGGTGTTTAGGATTTAGTCAATGAAACACACAAAATGACGTAAATCTTTCTTTTATTCAACTATAATTATATTGGATACAAAAAAAATATAGGTAGGTACATATTTTTTTACAAAAAAAAAAATCACGAAACAAAAATATCCAAAAACACAAAAAAATATTATTTCTTTGATAGAAATATAATAACGGGGCTATTACAAAAAGCCGTGATTATTAGGCACCCATTACATATTATATTAAAAAAGAAGTTTACAGTAATATAACTAAGGGGTTACTAGCCGACCAAAATGCCGTGATATTTTCGGGACCCATTTCATTTACCTATTTTAATTTGAAAAAATATTACGAAAAAATTTGTTTACAGAAATATAATTACAGGGTTACTAATGTATTATAAACGGGATTTCGCGCGGCACGATTTATATAAATAGTGCCGCGCGAAATCCTGTTTATAATACATTATGTGTGCAACGCGTGTTAGTTTAAAACAAATACAGGGTTACTAGCTGCACAAAAAACTACGACAGTGAAATTGCAAATAATCTTTTCATATACACCGATATACAAAAATTTCAACAACATTTTTGACTCTACATTTACTGCCAGATTAGCACGGTAATAGATTAGGGCCTGTGAGGAAGAACCTGGAAATAAAACTCACGACCACATTTTTCAAATTGTCTGCAATTACATATGAAATACAACTAATACAAGCTACATTAATTTTGTAATACAAAAATGAACAATTTAATTTACACAAGTGACGGTTAAAATTGCGCATAACTATGCGCGATTTTAAACGTCACTCGTGTAAATTAAATTGTTCATTTGAAATGCCGAATTGTTCACTTTCTTTCGAATTGTTGTACACTTTTCTTGTTCCGAATTGTTCAAATTGTTCACTTGTGTAAATTAAATTGTTCATTTTTGTATTACAAAATTAATAAATCTTGTATTAGTCCAATGTAGCTTGTAATAGAAATGAGTAGCTTGCTCACTTAAATTAACTAATTTAAGTGAGCAAGCTACTCATTTCTATTTCCCTGTATAATCCAAATAGTTATTAAATAAAATATTTACAGACATAAATAGTATAATATGTCCTTTTCAAAAGATCTGCCTTAATTTTCATTTTGAATTTCTGTGTTGAGGTTATGAAACAAAATTCTATGCACAGGCTTACGCCACATTGCATGCACTTCCAGATTGTTCTGATGTCTCATGTCTGCGGGGTGCATATCCAGCAAGCAACGTCTTTTTTCCAAATTTGATCGTGTGGGAAAGAGGTCGTTGTCAACAGTCAATAAGTCGTTTGTACGTAGGAACGTAATGTCAATGGTCCAGTCCTGTCCGCTTGCAGTCGAGGTTCATTGGTCAAGTCGATGCGTCGGCGCAGTTTAGGTTTATTCATATAATATAATATATCACAAAGTGACACATTTTTTCAACAAGATTTTTGATTCTACATTTACAGCCAGATTAGCAAGGCAATTTTTTAACAAGTTTTTTGATTCTACTTTTACAGCCAGATTAACAAGGCAATAAATGGTTCAGTCCTGTCCGCGTGCAGTCGAGGTTCATTGGTCAAGTCGATGCATCGTCGCCTCGTCGGCACAGTTTATGTTTATTAGAGCCTGTGAGAAAGAACCTGGCTTGAATATTTAAAAAAAAAAGTCACATGCAGTGGGTTAAGCCGGGAATACACAACCATTGGAAGTCTGGTTGGTGGTATTCCCGGAAACAAAAATCGATGCAAAGATTTACGCCACATTGCATGCACTTTCATACAGTTGAAGCAATTCTTTTTTGCTGCTTGCAAATCCAACAGCGCCCTTTCTTTAAATTTGATCTTACTGGAAAGTGGTTGTGGTTGACTGTTGGTCGGTCGTTCCTACGTACTGTCAAATGTCCGGTCTGTCAGAGTACATTCTGGGTTCTGTAGTCAAGTCTATCTGTTGGTGCACTTTAAGAAGGTCTTGAGCCAGGACCGTTCGGAACTCTCTATGCGTCATGCTGGGATGTTGGGTTTAATATATTACAAACGCATTAAACACGGCTGTCTTCAACAACCTACTAAAGACTTTCTTATACCACACCCTATTTCTTTGTCGTTCCATGGGTTGAGCAGCCAGAAACTGGTATTTTCTATCTACTCCACCCATGGACTTGTTATAGTCAAGTACTATCTTCGGTTTGTAGGTCAGTCGGTTGTACTTATTTTGAGCTGCGACTAGCAAATAATGGTATGTCGAGATCAAGCTTACTAAATTCGAATCTCGCCATACCATTACCCACAAATCGGAACTGTAACTTCCCACTACTTAACCTTGTCGAAGGTCTGTCTTTTTTAAAGTTTTGAGTGAATTAGGAACAAATTCCCGATTCAATCGCAATGTCCCAAAACAGTCCGTCTTGTGTCTTTTTAGACATCGCAGTAATAATGGACTATTGTAAAAATAGTCCATTATTACCGTATGTCCACGGTCAAGTAGTGACTCTATTAAGTCGAACACTATCTTAGCGGTAGCGTTGGTCGGTCTTGTGAAAACTAGTAGGTCATCTGTCTCGTCCTGTGGTCCGTCAACTGCCTCGTCGTCCTGTGTTGTTACCAATAAGTATGTGGGAAGGTATTAAAATACCACTTTATTGTGAGCAATATAGTGGTATTTATAATTGGTGATCTATAATTTTTACAATGTGAAGTCCACACAACCGCTTTTCTACTATTAGTACTCGCACTCGGCACCCAATATTTAAAGTCATGTTGAATACTGTATTTTTATATCTGATTATCTTGTTTTTATAACTAGTATATTTTTTCTAGATAATTATTATCTTTAGGTGTGACGTAATTAGGCAATTAAACTAGGCTCGTTACAAAAATAGTTTATTTTCTAAACACCATTTTTTTAAACACAGTACATTCTTTAAAGCACATATTGATTCATGGTAGATACAACTATAGAAATCTTGACAGCTTTTATATTTATCATATAAATTCAACAAACCAGGGCAGTTCTTTTCTTCTAGATTATGAAGTATATCATTATATGATATACTTCTTAACCACCAAACTTTTTCACTACCTTTGACATAAATACATTTATCTTTAAGAATGTCTTGAATAAAATACTCATAATTTGAATAAGGTATATCTCCTTCTCGCCAGTATATTTTTCGATTACGCTCAATCCAACATACTTGTCGTCTCTCTTGTTTCGTCAATTCATAAAATGGGAATGGTGGTTTCATTTAAAAGACCTGTATGTTATTATTACATAATATAGCAATTTCCTTAATTATGAATTCTTTAGCTTCTGTTTTGAAATCTCCAATCGCACGTCTATAGGCCCAGTTTTAATACTATCGTTTTGCCTGGAACAATCTAAGATAAATAGAGGAGCTTTTCTCTTAAAATCTTCTGGGCCTAGCAACGGGTCTACTGGACAGTTGTAATACGACTGACGAAACTTTACATACATTTCATATAATATACTGTACTTATTCTCAGAAAATTTTAAGCCAAGAGGTTCATAAGGATAATACTGTGAGTTTAAAAATAATGTTATATTCGTGACTTCGCAATGATCAAATAGAGAACTGTCTTTTAATTTATTATTTTTTCTATTAGTTTGTAAGCAGAAAATTACATAACGAGGTTTTTCCAATTGTGATGCAGTCTTAACTGCCCAAGAATGTTTGGTAGTTTTGGGTAGTAAAGAGTATTCATATAAATCCCAATTTCGAAAGGCGATTTAAATAGGTTTGTCTTTTTCTAATTGTTTTTAAAGACTTAATCGTTAATCTTAATCGTTAAATTAAATCGTTAAAATTAATCGTTAAATCTTAATCTTAATCGTTCTCGATCTGACACTTTTATATGAGGCACCCTCCATTGTATTCTATGTATTTCTATTTGAAAATATACAATATCATCAGAAAGTATCACGCTATTTAGATTAGAATCACTTCTTTTTAAGATTAATTCATGTTTACAATTAATCAAAATTTTGTTATAATCTTCCGCAAATCCTAAAACTTTATTTAACGGTATGACTGCATTAAAATAATCATCACTTTTAAATCCATCTAAGTTCCAACCCCATAAAGCAGCAACTTTGTTTTCACCTTCATTTAATGAAACATATGATTTGATTGTGGATGTTATTCCAGAGTTTTTTATACGATCAATTTCTATACCATTCACTTCATATTGTTTTCACCTTCATTTAATGAAACATATGATTTGATTGTGGATGTTATTCCAGAGTTTTTTATACGATCAATTTCTATACCATTCACTTCATATCTGGCTTCTTACTAGCTGACCCGCGCAGCTTCGTTTGCGCCGCATAAGAGAGAGTATTACCTGTTCCCGTCGCATTTACTCCCGTCGCGTTGCGTTTACTCCCGTAGCGTCTCCTCGTTAATATTCAATACATAACTATAAATATTTACGCAGTACACGCAACGAAACTCTCAAAAGGAATAACTTATCCTCCGTTTTTGAAACATTTACTATTACTGCTTCGCTCCTATTCGTTGTAGCGTGATGCTATATAGCCTATGACACTCCACAATAACGTAGCTTTCTATTGGTGAAAGAATTTTTAAAATCGGTTTAGTAGATCCCGAGATTACCCCTTACAATTTAACAAACACACAAACTTTATTTCTTCATAATATTAGTATAGATATAGATATCTTGAAACAAAGACAATATGTAGTTATTAGTAAACGTTACAGGTTTTTTAATCGGGTTCCTGTCTTTACCGAACAGCTTGACTTGACCTTCGATGTAAATAGAACTGGCTGATGGTAACACGTATATGTGTTGCTGATGTATAGGAATTCTAATTTCATCGTTTTCTCGAAAACTGTTATTGTAGGGATTATATGAATGGATTTCATAACTTTCAATCGAATTATCGAAGTGTGGTAGTTCTGTTACGTGTAGCATATTCATATTTTGAAACCGAGGGCTTGCAGAAAGTCTTTATTGGATTTAGTCAACTTATTCACCTTCCTTTGTTTACGTCTTTTCACCTTCGAGGTTAGAAAAGAAATACGATGCTCCCTTTTCATTTCGGGTTTTTTATAAAATGTTAGCATATTATTTTTCTCAAATGAAAATGTTTTCTTCTCTAACACTAATTTCACAACCAAATTGATCTACAATTTTAATTGATATACAAGGAATTATATTAAGATTATTTTTGAAAAGCAATTAGTATGCTAACTGATCATAAATTTTAAATATGGAAAAAGAATTGGTTTCGAGCAGGATTCGAACCTGCGTCTTCGGCGATCCGTGCCGACGCGTTAACCACTCCGCCACCAAAACCTACTCGGAACCAACCAAATTTTCCACCTTATTATACGTCTTGGGGCGACGTAGGCACCATCTACCGGCACTTTTCAGAAAGTTACACGGCACGAATGTATAGAATTGCACCTATGTTCATTCGATTTATGATGAAACCAGCCCGAACATTAAGATTATTTTTGAAAAGCAATTAGTATGCTAACTGATCATAAATTTTAAATATGGAAAAAGAATTGGTTTCGAGCAGGATTCGAACCTGCGTCTTCGGCGATCCGTGCCGACGCGTTAACCACTCCGCCACCGAAACCTACTCGGAACCAACCAAATTTTCCACCTTATTATACGTCTTTATTATACGTCGCCCCAAGACGTATAATAAGGTGGAAAATTTGGTTGGTTCCGAGTAGGTTTCGGTGGCGGAGTGGTTAACGCGTCGGCACGGATCGCCGAAGACGCAGGTTCGAATCCTGCTCGAAACCAATTCTTTTTCCATATTTAAAATTTAAGGAATTATATTTTTATTCACTGGAAAATATAATATTAATGAATTATATTTTTATTCTTTTTGGGCACAATGCCACGGGGGCCTTATTTAGGTTTAGTTTAGATAGTAATAATGTAAATATAGATATGTAATAATTATGTTTCACTGGAAAATATATGATGTTTTGCGGTATATATAACAATTATCTTCAACTTTATTAAATGGAAATTCATAAAGAATATGAGTTGGTAAACCATCTGAATATGAACCATGAACAAGGTCACATTCGAATCTGATCAAAAGCGGTATCTTATTTCGGGTGTGCAGATTATGTAATTTAGCAGCAAAGTATAGTAAACCACATTCGTATTGACCCGTTAAACTGAGAGGTGGCTGAAAGTATGAATCCAATTCTGATTTATTTCCAGAGATGGTGATTGTCATAGACATATTTTCAAACTGAAAATTTCTGCAGGATACTGTTTATTTTATTCCCCGATTATACCAAAACTTATTTAAAAATTTTAAGCAAAGATGGCCACAATTAAAGGGATCACCCCTCCTTGTATATTATCAAAATTGAAGTGTACTTTAGAACCCAAATATTTAATAAGTTCTTTCGGGGGTTTCAGATTACAGAACTGTCAAAATACTCTATGTAATTATTATGTTTTGCGTAGGCTACCCAGTGAGAACCTGGATTTCTAGAACTATCAAAATTTATAACTCGCATTCATTAGTCAAAGGTGTTTTCGGGAGTTCGTTTCTCATAAAGACGCCATGGAAATAGGGAATATTTTTTCCATATCTCAAGATATCCAGGTTAGTTAAAGCTCGCTTGGGTAGCCGATATGTTAGTTTTTTCGTTTTGATAAGAAAATTCCGAATCCTTGTTTATAAGGTTTAAGATGTAAACCTTTTCCAATGCAAAGAGCTTCCATTTTTTCATTATGTCTTTTCAATTCAGCGAAACGTTCTTTAGCGGTCTTGAATTCATTTATGGTTTTAGCTACACCAGCTGCACCGCCTGCTAAAGCGCCGATAGCCGACAATCCCGCAAAAATGGGTATTAAAGGTAATACTCCACCGGTCTTGGGTACCGGTATAACACGAGGAAGTTCAGTTGATGAATTTACAGCAAAGTCTTTAGCAGCCGCCATAGCTAATTTTATCGCCATATCCTTGCATTTAGGTTTCATTTTCCGTATATGATATTTCATTTTGGTAATAACATTTTTGAATTTATTTTTATAACCTTTTCCAATCGATGTCTTTTTTTCAGACATTTTCTTGTATTTTTTTAAGCCAGACCCAGTTATGAGTTTTGTTAACATAGCTTTATTAACTAGATGTGCTGCTAATTTTTCGCCAACACTTGCATCGGCAGCGACGGTGCGTTTTCTTGCCATTTTAAGTAACATTCAATCCGCCTTATGTCGGTCTTTTAAATTTGATGATTTGTGGTAAGCAATATCGTGATCTTTGCAATATTCGTCTAATTTATTTACACCTATATCGCCTCGTTTTAGCCTTTTAATTAATTTTGTTCCCGGGCCACAATAATTATAACCTGGTAAGTGTAGTTCAACTGGTAGATTATTTATTAGACAATTGGGAAGACTGCTCTTCCCAGTACCCATCACAAGACTGATTAATTTTGTACTAAGCACTGAATAAATATTTATTAATTTATTATAACACTAAAGCTATTTTCAGTAGAAGACAAGCTTAACCATTTGACTAAAATCTTATTTTCTTTCTTCTTAAGAACTTTTTCGATTAAATAAATGTTAGGATGTTTTGTTTTTTGAAGCTCTTGGACATAAAATGCTACTAAAATAGGCTGACCTTGAATAGTGTCTTCAATTAAGTAAGTAATAGAAATACTTTTTTGTATTCTTCGGATTTTGAATATTTCTGTTGACCAGTTGGGAGTATACCCTTTTTCAAATGTTCCTTGGTACTTACTGATACGTACATAATCACCCACCTTGAACTTTTTATGTTCTTTTACGTATTTTATCGAATTGTAATATCTTTTTTTTTTTTTTGCCTGTGTGTACGCGATAAACACGAAAGCTTATAGAGTGATTTTTATGCCTTTTTACGATGAATAGCTTGATTCAATAGTGCGTGTTGGTGTTAGTCGTTAGTTAGGTGAACTTTTTTATTTTTTTTAACGTGAGGGAAAATCCTCATAGGATGTTATTTCGGACTCTTACCGACTAAAAAACCTCACGCCACGCCTAACAGCCTATGGTTGAGAGCCCCGGGTAAGCCCTCAGGAAGGATGTCCCGTGACTCCCAACAGACCTACGGCCGCCAATGCGGCCTCGCCCAGGGGGTGGTTCGGGTGCAATCCCGCGTCTATGGGGGGTTTCGGGTGTGACCCCGCTTCCAAGGGGGGGGCGTGCGTGAGTTGCTCACGTCACGCTGCCGTCATGGGCCTGCTTCTGTAAGGACGGTGAGCGGCCCTCTTACCGTCCTCAGACCCCCGGTCATGGAGGCCGATAGTCCTCGGCGAAGACACGTCGGCGGCGCCTAGGGCGCCGACTGCGGAACTCGGGTGAGAGAGTTCTCTCCCGCACCCGGCCCGCCGCCTCCTTCGCGAGCATGACCTGCTCGCAGAAAGAGGCGGCGCAGTCCCACTTACTCCCGCTGGAGAGCATGGCTCGCACCATGGCCTCGAGCGAGAGAGTGTCCACGCCCAGACCCACTACGAGGACCTGGCGCTGTTGTGCCCACGCCGTGCACTCCGCCGTGTCATCGCTGCGGTCCTCGCAATGCTGACACTCGGCCGTGGTTTCCCGGTGTTTTCGCCACAGATACCTACCGAAGCTACCGTGCCCGGCGAGTATCTGTGTCAACCGGTAGGAGAGAGCACCGTGTCTTCTCTCCAGCCACTCGTCCATGACCGGTCTGACGGCCGCGATTGTGGCGAATCCCCCCTTTGGTTGCTCAAGTCGCACCTTCCATGTCTTCATGGTTTCCTGGTGGAGCAGGGTCCGCTGGGCCTCGATTTCTCGAGACGCAGGCCTTTGGCCCCGCTTCAGCGCCTCCTTGCGCCATCTGAACAGTGACGCAAGGGCTCTCGCTTCCAGGTCCCATGGAGGAGTCCCGGCTAGGAGACATGCCGCCTCACCGGAGATCGTGCGGTATCCTCTTATCACCCTGACGGCCATCACTCTCTGCGGGCTCAGCAGTCTAGCCTCATTGCTGGCCGTCGAATTGTAATATCTTCTTAATATTTTTTTTAACATTTACTGGAATTTCATCAATTGTACTATGGTAGGTATGATTGTATTGATAAATAGCATTATTGAGGGTACCATCTATCCAATTGTAGTTACCGTTCAAACTGAATTCTTTTTACAATTTCAATTTCAACGTTCTAATGAAGCGCTCAACTATTGATGCCTTTTTTACTGAGAATGTAGAATAATGATTAATACGATGCAATTTCATAAGATTTTTAAATTTAATGTTATAAAATTCTGTTCCATTATCTGTTTGTAGATTAATAGGAACTCTACCTTTACCTAACAATGTGTTAAAACTGAAACATATATCTTCTTTATTCTTACTTTTCAGGGGAAAAGCCCAAGCGTACTTTGAAAATGTATCAATGATGGCAAGGATAAATCTATAGTTCTTATTCTGTTTAGATATTGCTTGGATGTCAATTAAATATGTCTGCCATAGGTCATCTATATCTTTCATAATAACCTTTCTACGGGGAAAGTTAACCCTTGCATTTCTATGAAGTTCATTGACTACATCAGCTTTGCTCATTATTAGAATATTCTTCTTATTAGTTATTACAAAAAAATATTAACTCGGATTCTTAGAATTATTATGTTAAGTCTCTACTAAAAGTGTCTGTCGGTACTGGTGAATGCTTGATTATATTTGTTGATAATTAGTAAACTATCATTTGAGTATACCTATATGATTATCACTGACCGAAAAACTAAAAAGCACTAATATTTATTTCTTAATTATATTGGCTTCTCTTAACTCCTCAATTATTGATAAAATTTCATTGTCGTGATTTGTATTACCAGCATCTCTTAAAGCGATTAATAATTTTAACCTCTCAACTAATTCATTAGGGTCGTCCCAATATACTAAGTCTGTCGTAGATTTATATTTTTTAAGTTTTGGTAAACTACGCAAGGTACCGCCAAGTTTTGGTGGTATTTTTTCATTTAATTGATCAGACAATAATGGTTTAATAATATCTCGATACTTAGTTCCTTTATCTCCTCTTATTTGACTATTAGGGTTATAATCTCTCTTATGTGCATTGATCAGATGTAGTATATTTCTATAGTTTTCTTCTATAGTTTATCTTTATTTGTTACGAATTTCATATCAGGTTTCTAAAGTTCTTTTAGTCCGTTAGATAAATCATAAGTTTGATTTCCAATTTTAACTAAAAGGCTCGTATCATTATTGGAATTATTAATTTTTGAAAACGATACTACTGAGTTGCCCATCATTAAAATTTCGTTTTCAGTTCTTATTCCAAATGGTACATTAAGACCATCGTAAATACCATAGACGTCTTTATTTTCTAATGAGATATCTAATTCGTCCTTCAAATCTTTTTTCGGAGTACTTGCAATATCCACACCAGCATCATAAAAATCATCACACTTAGACGAACAGCTACTAATATTTTCATCTGACTTAATTGTTTCGGAATTTTCGTCAGCTTTTTCTGTATCATATTTAGTTAAATGTTTTTTAAAGCGTGCTAGATATTGCAAGGGTTCTGAAACTGGCTTGAGCATTTTATTAAGTGACAAGTTCAGTTCATGTTCATTATCTTTAATTTGCTTAAGTTTATTTTTTATGGTGTCAACCGATTTCATTAATTCAATTTTAATTTTATTCGACTTTTTTCTTTATAACAACCGAGTTCAACGACGGATAAAATGGCACTAATGTTAAGATACTATAATACTTGTTTTTAAAGATAACAAATATCATTGAAAGTAAAAATAAATATCAAAATTTTGTCTGTATCTTCCTTTCTTTAAGGGGAAATCTTTGTTAATAGTTAAAAAGTTGAAATGTTTTCTCCAGACCATTTTACAAATATCCTTGAATTGATTCCATGATAAATCAGAGCTAACACGCTAACATCTTGCCTAAATAATATCATAAAATTAACATTGTCACGCAGCAGTTGTTTTGGAACTTTCGAATAAGTTTGTGATAAATAGAAGCAATCAATTAGCTTATGTCTACCCATAGAAAAATAGTTTCGGATATTTATTTGATTTTCACATGCAACATCATCAAAAATAAACACAGAGTTTGCTAAAACATCGCTCGGAGATATCACATCCTTGTTGTCATTAACTCATAAAATTTTATTTCTGGTACTCGTTTTAATACTTCACTTAAAAAGCGATATTTTGATTGAAAGGTTGTTTTGGAGTAAACATAAAGGTTCTGAAATCTTAAACCATTTTCATGCAGCAACAAACTGATCATCACATTTGTTTTACCACAGTTTGAAGGGCCGCATATTATGCAACGGATTGTATTGGGCAATAAAGCACTGTGCCTGATTTGGTGGGCAGTTTCACAAAATTTTTTATTGGTAACGTTGAGCGACGTGCGTTGCTTGATCAACTTCATTTCGTCTATTAATTCAATTCCCAAATTACTTACATATAATATGTAAGTACATGTACAAATGAAGATAAGTTTTGTCTATGCTTAGAACTGTAAAATTAGTATTTAGAATGGATTATGGATAAGAAAAATAAAAACATTATAAAATTTTAAGTAAGACTTTTAATTACATATATTTTATTTTACATCATAATAAACCTGGAGGGTAATCAGGGAGGTGGAGACGATGTCGGACCATCGCTACGTTCGGTTCGATATCGTTTCCCCCGCCCTGAGGACTCAGGATTCTCCCCTGGCCGGTGAGGGCCCACGGTGGCGTTTGAAAACGTTAAACCGGGAGCTGGCGGAAGAAGCGGCCATAGTCGAACGCTGGGCCGCGTTTGGCGGGGGTTCGGACGTAGACGCGAGATCGGAGCGGTTGTCTGAGGCTTTGACTCGCGTCTGCGATGCGGCGATGCGGAGGGCAGGGCCTGTCCCTCCGCGGCGGCAGGTGTACTGGTGGAATGACCAGCTGGCAGGGTTGCGTGCTGAAAGTCATGCAGCCCAGCGGAGGTACACCCGCTATCGCGGTTGTAGGGACAGGAACCCTGTTCTTGAGGAGGAATTGCACGCCGCATACCGAGCTGCCAGAGCGGCCCTTCGCTCGGCAATCAAAGCCGCAAAAGCGGGGTCTTGGAAGGTTTGGCTCGATACCCTGAATGGGGATCCATGGGGGCGCCCGTATAAGGTCGTGAGCGATAAACTCCGGCCTTATGCGCCCCCGCTCACCAGGTCTCTCGAGCCCGCCTTTGTGAGACAAGTCGTCAGCTCCCTCTTCCCTGAGCGGGAAGAGTGGGTCCCGCCGAGGATGGCGGCACCAGACCGAACGCCGGCTGACACAGAGGCGATTCCGCCCGTGTCCGATGTCGAGTTGGGGGCGGCGGTCCTCAAGCTCAAGATGAGACACCGCGCCCCCGGTCCGGACGGCATCCCAGGGCGGGTCGTGTCGTTGGTCATGCCGGCGTTTGAAGATGAAACGCTGTCCCTAATGTCGGAATGTTTGACGTCGGGTAGAGTCCCGCGACCGTGGAAAACGGGGAAGCTCGTGCTACTTAAAAAGCACGGGCGTTCCCCCGAGTCGCCGTCGGCCTACCGCCCAATTGTTTTGCTCGGCGAGATGAGCAAGCTTTTTGAGCGGGTGCTCGCTGCTCGTCTCGTCGGGCACCTTGAGGGGGCCGGGCCTAATCTCGACGGCGGCCAGTATGGATTTCGTCGCGGGCGGTCTACCCTGGACGCCATCTCCCGACTCAAGGACAGCGTTCAAAAAGCGGTCGGTCGGGGGGAGGTGTTGTTGGCGGTGTCCCTGGACATCAGGAACGCCTTTAACACTATTCCCTGGCAGACCATCGCCGAGGCGCTGAGGTACCACAACGTCCCGTGGTACCTCAGACGCATCCTTGCGGACTATTTCGTGGACCGGGCCGTCATCTACCCGGCCCGGTCGGGAATAGTTCGCAAGGAGATGTCGTGCGGTGTTCCACAGGGCTCGGTTCTTGGACCGCTCCTGTGGAACATCGGCTACGACTGGGTTCTGCGCGGTGCCACTCTTCGGGGGGTTGGCGTACTCTGTTACGCCGACGACACCCTGGTTACCGCGCGGGGCCCAGATTTTAGGGACGCGAAGGTTCTGGCCACCGCGGGCGTTGCCCAGGTGGTCAGACGCATCAGAGCGCTGGGACTCCAGGTGGCCCTCGAGAAGTCTGAGGCTGTTTTCTTCTACGGGCCTCGACGCAGGGCCCCTCGAGATGCCGTGATTGTGGTGAGCGGCACCTCCATCGCTGTCGGGGAGACCATTAAGTACCTTGGATTAGTCCTCGACAGCCTATGGGGCTTTGTTGAGCACTTCCGGCGCCTGGCACCTCAATTAGTGTCATACGCCGGAAGACTGGCGAGGCTGCTCCCCAATATAGGGGGGCCGGGAAGTGCATGTCGCCGTCTCTACGATGGTGTAGTTCGCTCTAAGGCGCTCTATGGAGCGCCTGTTTGGTCGGACGCCCTCTGCGCTAAAAACATCATCCTGCTGCGAAGACCGCAGCGGGCGATTGCGCAGAGGGCGGCGCGGGCGTACTGCACCGTCTCTTATGAGGCGGCGTGCCTAATTGGCGGGAGCCCCCCTTGGGATCTCGAGGCTGGAGTCCTCAAACGTGTTTATGAGGAAAGCGCCCTGGTGCGGAGAAATGGAGGTCGCCCGCTCCCGGAGGACATCGATCGCTGGAGACAGCTAGCTCGCGACGATCTCTTCCGGGATTGGGCCTGTAGGCTGGATGAGCCCAGCGCGAGCGTGCGGCTCGTAGGGGCTGTCCGGCCTGTTCTTCGACCTTGGGTGGAAAGGGCACACGGTGCGCCGACGTACCACCTCACCCAGCTCCTCACAGGACATGGTTGTTTTGCCAAGTACCTGTGGGAGGTGGTGGGTGTGGAGTCGGACCCCGTGTGCCGTCACTGCTCAAGTGGCGTCGTCGACTCGGCAGAACATACACTTGCCGAGTGCGCGGCGTGGGACGGGCCGCGTATCGCCCTCACGGGCCGTATTGGTATAGACTTGTCGCTGCCGGCCGTGGTACGAGCCATGGTCGGCAGCCTAGAATGCTGGGTCGCTGTCACCACTTTTGCTAAAGAGGTGATGGCGACCAAACGTGAGGAGTTGCGGGTGCGGGAGCGAGCAGGTCAGACGCTCCCGCCCCGTCGTCCAGCTCGGCGGCGCCGCATGGCAGGTTTCATGCGCGCCCCCGACTAATGTCGTACCGGTGGACGAAGGTCGGGGGACCCCGTCCACTGATGATCGTTTGGCGGAAGGCACCTCCCCGTGTTCCGGAGATGCCTCCAGTGCCCGCCCGCTCGGCCGTTTTCCACCCTCTCTGCTTACAGAGGGGCGCTCGAGAGCGGTGCGATGCGGGCTCGTTTTTCGTTAGCTCCTTAGGGAGCTCCAGGGGAGCAGACCAT
Source organism: Miltochrista miniata (assembly GCA_933228765.1). Classification (NCBI taxonomy): domain Eukaryota; kingdom Metazoa; phylum Arthropoda; class Insecta; order Lepidoptera; family Erebidae; genus Miltochrista; species Miltochrista miniata. The sequence goes on from OW121769.1 coordinate 16,585,377, forward strand.
CTGGTTCCCCCGAGGAGAGCCTCGACTCTACGGGGCACCCCCTGCCGGGTCGACGTTGTAATGAATTCTTCATATCCCTCGGCCCGGCTACTGGGTGAGTAGGAACACCGCGGGGTTTAGTGGGTATTACGGTCCCGTTTCTTCGGGACCGGTGAGCCCCACACACCGTCCTAGCTGCCCCCGTAGCTGGGATGACGGTGCCCAAACGCATTCCCCGCGTCAAAAAAAAAAAAAAAAAAAAAACATAATAAACACTTACATCTAATAGTATATGATATCTTAAAAGTAACTAAATATCGCTGGTGAACCGATAACATATTCAGCCAATGCGTCTACATCATTATAATCACTTACATCTAATAGTAGGTATATGATATCTTAAAAGTATCTAAATATCGCTGGTGAACAGATAACATATTCAACCAATGCGTACTCATTTTATAGTTTTATGATGCCCCCATGGTAAAGTATAAATTTGGTTCGACAAAATTTGTCTTTTATCATCATTTCTATTTAAAGCTATTTTATTAATTTCTTGTGTATACAAAACATGTTTAATCGATTTTATTATCTTCATTTTTCGTTTATGTGTCTTGTTGTTCAACAATGCTTTTTTTATAGATAACTAGTGATAAACTTCTTGTAACATGTTTTGATATACCTTTAGCTTTCTTTATGTGAGTTTTAACAGAACTTATACAATATAATTTTGCTCTAAGACCAACAAATTCAGAAATCACATCTCCTCCTAATTCATCTTTAAATAAGCCAGGAATTTTTGCATTCACTTTAGGTATTCCATAAGGATTATCTTCAGCAAAATTGCTAGTATCAAATTGTGAGATGATTTGAACAATATCATCATAAAAATCATTGGTATTTATATAATAAAGTAAACTATCGGTATCTGTGTAGCAAAGCATCGTCCGGTTTTTATACTTCTTTTTAATGAAATCATAGTGAAACTATAAATGTTGTTTTGAGTATTCTAAAACAGTAAAACCGATGTAGATTGGTCTATCTAATGATTTTTTTCTTGATTAAATTGAAGTACTACAAAATTTTCATTTAAAATGAAGATGCTTTTTAAATTTGGTTTTGAAATCAACTTTTCAGCACCTACATATTTGTTTGTTACATTTTTTGTGTCTGTATCTGTTTGTTTGCGTCTATTTTCAATTGTTTTACCAAAAATAGCATTATTAAGTAATTTGAAAAAGTCTTTTTCGAATGTTGAGGTACATGTCTGGCGTAGTTGAGTATTCAAATCAATATACTTTTTTAGAAAACAATCTTGTCGAAAAGACAATATTCGATGGATCTTTTTTAAAATCAACCCATGTCTAAGGCATTGTTTCAAGCTTGTATAATGTATAACATATTTTGTTTTATCATATAGATTTGCCACAAGTTTATGTATTTTTCCATCTGAAGGTATTAGTTTTTCGCGTGCAAAAGGTAAGTCACTATGAAAGTCGTGTAAGTGATCTGGATAACCCAAATCTACTTCCAAAATATAACCATAGTCTGCATCGTCTTTGACACTAAATACATCAAATTTCGATATTTCATCTTCGTTTAGTAAGTAAAAGTTTGATATTGGCATCTTTTTAGTCATAGCATGTCCATACAAATTATTAGCATCTAAATATATTAAAAAAGAAGATGGTTCAGTTCTGTCAATCATAATCTGGTAAATATTTATTATTAGCTTTAGCGTATCTAAGTGAACATTGAGCCAAACCTCCACGTATTCCATTTTCTATTAACTCATATATTTCCAAGTCAGAAATCAAATCTAGTTGAACTCCTGTGTACAAAAGCATGACATCCCAACTTAATCCAGGTGAAGATACATAGTGCGCGGGGTCTAATTTATAATATTTCAAGCACATTTGTTTAAATTTTTCAAATACGTCACAGAGCAATAAAACGTCGCTCTTTAAATACAAGTCACTATATCGCCCAAGAGAATCAATATTAAAAGCATTCCAAATGTTGTGTGCACGTTCATATGCGGCATCTGTTATATCCTGTGATGATAAACTATTTAAAAATTCATATTTAGGTGGAAGGTTTTTTTATCATATTTAGCCCATGAATCAATGTAGTCGTAAGGAAAAATACCCTTTTCTTTCAATAACTCAAATTGATGATAATTTAGGAATTCTCTGGCCAAATGTATATGTTCTGTCTCTGTTAATGTTTTTGCTAACATGTCTAAACTACAACTTAAAAACTGAAATAAGTCTATAAATTTTATTTGTATTTTGCAAGATAAGATTTCATCATAAATAGTTTTCGTTATCGACATATATTTTTCTTTCGATTTAGGTATCACTTTGATATCACCCTCATAATTAGTCCAATTCTTTAATAAAAAGATGACTATCGTATCCAGATAGGTTGTGAAAAACTACAGGAATAAATGGACATACTTTATATGTTAAATTGCAATAATTATACGCCGCTCCGCGATATTCGCCGGTAACATGATCGTGATCGATAACTTTATCTCCTAATAAAGGCTGTTCACAAATACTGGCCATTTCATCATAGTTGTTTATCTGATTTATAAATGAAAAAAGCATATCAAAGTTAACTTTGAGACATTGATGTTTTGCTAATGATAATTCGATAATTCTATTTGAGGTGTGAGGTACTCGTCTTCCTGTACAGGATTTAGTCGGTATGTCACTATTCGATTCTTAAATGCAGTTGCAATTATTTTAGTACTTTCAAATTCAGTACTCAATAAGCAGTTCGATTTATGTAAATTAGATCTCGTATGATTTTTGTATTTTCGTTTCATTATTCTTAAATTGCATTTTTCACATACTATAAAATTCATTTTATCGGGTTCACCGTCTTGACGTTGCGCAACTGTGAACAATTAAACTAAATGATAACAGATAGAAGAATAATAATAAACCATCATAAAACTAAATACTTTAGAAGTTTAGAATAATATTTTTACTAAGTATTTAAAGTACTTATACGATATGCTGTTTTTAAGAGAAACTCTTTGGGGAGGCTTTTACTATTTTGCGATAGGAAAAGATTTTAAATACCTAATATAATTGTTATAGTTTCTTTCCCTCACGCTCGGTATATACCTTATATCTAACGATTACATAGCTTTATTTTGGGAATAATAAACCTTTAAGTATATTTATAATACGAAAAATAAACATTTAAGTAGGTATATATTATACTTTACCCTACTTAATTTAATAATTTTAAGCTATTAAATTAATTGTTAGAATTAATGATCATGGGTGGGCAGTTTTTGAATTCTTTACGTATGGCAGATAAAAAAGTGGATAAGTGACTCCAACTTTCGCTATCAATATCTGTTCTATTTTTCAAGGTCACAATTGCATGTCGCCATCTATTCATCGGAGACACATCTTCTATTTCATCACATTTATATATTTTTAACTCAATAAAATGTGTCCCCGATTTTAATGCATTAGCTTGGCGTGAGTAACCATTTGTCACACGTTTCATTAGATAGGAAACTAAAGGTGAGACTTTGTTACCGCTTTCATTAGCTGTCGCAGTGCCATCCTCCTCGCTATCGGAGCCAAAGAGAGCTGCCGCAGTGCTCCTCTTGTCCGACTTAACCCGCTTGATGTCGGAGCGAAAGCCGCCAGCGGCGCGGGCGCTGCTGCCAGCTGAGCGCACGCCGCCGCCGCTGCTCGATGGCTCCGAATGATGACATCTCTTTTTCTTATTTTTTTTCTCCACGAATTTCTTTTCTGGTTCCTCCGCTGACGATGAGGCCTCATCCGTTGGGTAAATGTTATCGACAACTTTGGGCCTGAAAAGAGAAATAGGTACTTATGATAATATATCCACAATTAAGTCTGTGTAGGTGTTTTGTATAACTGAACGTTGAGAGGGGTTACCACGTCAATGAATAAAATTCTATAGTGATATAAAACGCGCTATCAATTTTTTTGTTTTTAAAATAACATCTAAATCAAAGCGTTTTTAAAATATATTTGTGTTCGCCATCACTTTTAATAAAACGAGAATATTGTCAAGGACTCGTATTTAACAAGAATTAATTTTAAAAATAAATGAAGATATCTATCTATAATTACTCTTATTTAAAAGTAATAAACCTTGGTGGGCGCCTATGACCCTTTAAAACTATTTCTAAGATTACAAATGAACAAACATAATATCAAACTGGCTCATATTCAAAAACAAAAATTGAATTTATAAAGATTTATCTTCCTAAAAATGTAAATGTATCACAACAATCCTCTGTAGGCTACTAGACAAATTAAACTGTCCTTTTTAGGGCAAATAGGGCTTTTTTTTTTTTTTTTTTTTTAACGTGAGGGAAAATCCTCGTAGGATGCTATGCCGGACTCTTACCGACTAAAAAAACCTCACGTAACGCCCAACAGCCTATGGTTGAGAGCCCCGGGTAAGCCCTCAGGAAGGATGTCCCGTGACTCCCAACAGACCTACGGCCGCCAATGCGGCCTCACCCAGGGGGTGGTTCGGGTGCAATCCCGCGTCTATGGGGGATTTCGGGTGTGACCCCGCTTCTAAAGGGGTGCGTTCGTGAGTGCTCACGTCACGCTGCCGTCATGGGCCTGCTTCTGTAAGGACGGTGAGCGGCCCTCTCACCGTCCTCAGACCCCCGGTCATGGAGGCCGATAGTCCTCGGCGAAGACACGTCGGCGGCGCCCAGGGCGCCGACTGCGGAACTCGGGTGGGAGAGTTCTCTCCCGCACCCGGCCCGCCGCCTCCTTCGCGAGCATGACCTGCTCGCAGAAAGAGGCGGCGCAGTCCCACTTACTCCCGCTGGAGAGCATGGCTCGCACCATGGCCTCAAGCGAGAGAGTGTCCACGCCCAGACCCACTACGAGGACCTGTCGCTGTTGTGCCCACGCCGTGCACTCCACCAGCGTGTGGAGCGCCGTGTCATCGCTGCGGTCCTCGCAGTGCTGACACTCGGCCGTGGTTTCCCGGTGTTTTCGCCACAGATACCTACCGAAGCTACCGTGCCCGGCAAGCATCTGTGTCAACCGGTAGGAGAGAGCACCGTGTCTTCTCTCCAGCCACTCGTCCATGACCGGTCTGACGGCCGCGATTGTGGCGAATCCCCCCTTTGGTTGCTCAAGTCGCATCTTCCATGTCTCCAGGGTTTCCTGGTGGAGCAGGGTCCGCTGGGCCTCGATTTCTCGAGACGCAGGCCTTTGGCCCCGCTCCAGCGCCTCCTTGCGCCATCTGAACAGTGACGCAAGGGCTCTCGCTTCCAGGTCCCATGGAGGGGTCCCGGCTAGGAGACATGCCGCCTCACCGGAGATCGTGCGGTATCCTCTTATCACCCTGACGGCCATCACTCTCTGCGGGCTCATCAGTCTAGCCTCATTGCTGGCCGTCAGGGTCTCCGCCCATACGGGAGCCCCGTACAGGGCCATGCTTCGCACGATCCCAAGGTACAGCCTCCTGTAGGGAGCGTTGGGTCCCCTGATGTTGGGCATCAGCCGCGCGAGTGCGGCCGATGCTCCCCTCAGTTTTGGGACCAAACTTCGGAAATGATGTCCGAAGTTCCACCGGCCATCGAGTACGAGCCCCAGATACTTCATCGAGGGCTCGATGCCGATGCTGACGCCCCCCACCTGTAGGCTGGATCCCGCAGGTGGCCCCATCCGAGGTCCGTGGAAGCACAGAGCCTCGGATTTGTGAAGGGCGACCTCAAGACCCAGCCGCCGAATCCGACCCACGACCTGAGCAACCCCTGCCGTGGCCTTAAGTGCTGCGGCACGGTGCGTTGCTCCCCGCGCCGTAACGAGGGTGTCGTCGGCGTAACATGTTACGCCGACCCCTCTGAGCAACGGACCACGCAGCACCCAGTCGTAACCGATGTTCCACAGGAGCGGCCCTAAAACCGATCCCTGTGGAACACCGCACGACACATCTCGCCGACCCGGCCCTAGCCAGCTCGGGTAAGTTATGGCTCTCTCGGAGAGATAAGCCCCGACAATTGGGCAAATAGGGCTCGTTTTCTTTAATACTTTAAACTGAGATTGCCAAAAATTACTGGTACCTAGTTAGGTATTAGTAAGGTCTAATAACTTGATAAGAATAGAGATTAAAACAATACTTACATAATTGAACAGATGTTATCGAATAGTTGTTTCACACAAAACTGGGGTTCTTCTTGAATACTCGCACTGTCACAGACCACAACCTGAAAAGAAAACAGTATATATGTATAAGTATATGATAATATATCCGCAACTAAGTTTTGAGTAGGTATTTTGTATGATTAAAAGTAAAAATAGAGTGTAAGGTCAATGTATAAGATCCTATAGTGATATAGGAGCTGTCAAAAATAGTAACTTTACTTATAAATCAAAACAATTAAAATAATCAAATTGAAGTACTTGATTATTTGTTTTATGATTATCCGCGATCACTTTTAGTAAAAACGAAAATATTGCCGAGGGCTGTATTTAAGAACTACCTAATTAAGTTTTAAAAATACATGAAGATGAAGAAAATTAGGTATTGTAAGGTTTCATTGTTTATGCCTGGATTTTTGCAATGGCAATGAAGTTAGTTGAATAATGAACGAGTGGGTAATGATTATAAATAGCGGCAACGCCATTTTGTGGGGCTCAGTCGTAAACTACACGTCGCTAGATACAAACGTAAAAGTGTAATTGCGCAATGGGGGCATTGTTGGCGGTGGAAGGTGAGCGTTTATGCGCATTGTAAGGTGGCCACCTCAAACCTACAATTTGGGTCGCAAGTCCCAGACACTGGTTGCAATGTTCTTCCTTGTGCCACGCGGTGTATAAGGATTATAGTTATAGTTACTAAGCTAAGTGAAATAAAGAAGGAGTGATGATATCTGTGTTTTCTTATGAGGCTTTACATCTCAGAAGTGGCACTGTGATCCACGCCATGTAAGTACACGCATAATTTTGTATGAAATGGTTACTTTGGTTTGTAGGATAAACTATGTATCTGTATTGCCATAACATGGGTTTGGTAAGAAGGATGGATATTGCTGGTTAAGATTTAATAATGAAGGTTAGATAATGCTGGTTAAGGTTTAATAAGGCCATAGATATTGCTGGTTAATTAAATTAGTACTTTTCATCTAACAGTATGCTGAGTTTTGCTAAGTGATGGGAAAATGGGCCGTTAGGTTTTACCTACATGGTAGCACAGATTTCATGGACATGAGGTCAAAGGATTTTCAAAGTTATTTCGATACTGGTTTGTGCGCGAGTGCGCGTAGGCGAGGGTAGGTTTGAAAAAGGAAGTAAACGGTAGATACATGAGTTAAGTTTTGTGCCTTGTTGTTTTATGCTAGTAGTTTAAAAAAAAAGTGTTGCGATTCTGTTAAGAAAAGAAAAGTGGAATAAGTGGGTAGAAAAGAAATCTTGCAAGTTTAGTGGTTAGGTACACTGTGTTTGTGTAGATTCGGTATTTGAAGTTGATTAAATTATTAAGTCATTTTATTGTGAATATTCAGATCGTTAATTGGTTAATGGATGGAGTTTCGTGTAGGTGTACCTACTTGTTTGGTGTTTCGTGCAAAAGTTAGGTTCTACAATGGATTTCGCAATTAACATTTTCTCATTGCAATTCGCTGGTCGCGTTAGTACCTAGGTACTCGGTTTAAGATTAGGTCTACGAATATCAAGCGCCTAGTGTCGAGGATGAGTGTGAAAAAAACTTGGGTACTGCTTTGAGAGGCTAACAAATACGTATATTAATGATATTGTGATTGATTAAAAGTAGACATCCATCCTATTAAGGCGGCCAAGTGCAGCTTTGCTTATCTAGGCGAAAAGTCGTACCAAGGTCTAGGGAGGCAGCCAGCCTCGTGATGTGACCACATTGAGAGACTCTTGTACAGTACGGTACGGGGTATATGGGTGAATCTGGTTAGCTAGCGCCGTGTCATTGGATGGTCGTATAGTGAGAAAGGCAACGGCGGCCGAGGGTTTCCTACTTCGTTATATTCGGGTTCTATTGTAGCTAAAGTTTCTGGTGTGACTGTTAAGGTGAGCACCCACGTGTTTATAGTTTTCACTGTGGTGTTTCATTGGACTGTTTGTTTGGATGGTTGACAAGATGTGGCTATGACAAGATAAATAGTTGAGATGAGATAATGAGATATCCTAATGAGATTTTTCTAGTTGCACTAAGTATGATGACTTTGTCACACCTATTGGAATACTGTTGGTAGTGGTGGTTCGGAAAGATTTGCAATATATAAGAAGGGTTCCTAATTGGTATGAATGCTTATAAGGGAAAGTGCAACAAACATTGGAAGCTCTATTAGAGGTTATTTATATCTATGTGATAAGCAGATCACCTTACCATAGGGTTTTTTTTAGTGGTTTCGATACTATGCCTAGCCATTTAGGGCCTTGATTCCTTTTTTATCAGTTTTTTTGTTGTATAACGAATATTGTGGAAAAGTAAGTGAAGTTTTTCAATATCTCGGTTACAGATGTTAACCAAGAACTAAGTTTTTTTTATAAGTTTGATCATCGTATTTAATCGAAAATAGTTAGAATTAGAATGATCTTGCAAGAGTGTTCTAGAACGGGTGCATTCAAGTCAGCAGTTTAATAAAACGTGTAGTTTTGTAAAAGGTTAAGAGATCCGCAGGTCTGGATCTATGGTTCGGTTAATGGTTTTGGTTAAGAGAATATATATCTACCTACGTATCTTAGGTTGGGGATATGAAAAGGTCCGTTAGTTACCCTGTACACTGATGTGAAAGTGGGTTTGGTTGTGTCCGCTTAAACGTTTTCAGGTTCAAACGATCAGGAGGTAATTCGATGCGATAACTAAACTCGGCTGTGATGAGTGTTTGTGTGTGTGATCATATTTTGTGAGATTTGTTGAATTTCAGTTAGGTTGGAAGTAAAAGTGAATTTTTAAAACTTTACTACCGACGGAATCTTCGTCGATACCTGCGTTGCTACCTTTACGTTGGGTGGCGCCTTCGATGGTTAGAATCAGTCTCAGACCGGCGGATGGTGCTGCAGTCGGTATTTAGATTGTTTATTAATGTAGACGAGGTTGACCAGGTCAACTAGAGTTTTCTAATTTTTCAAGCAAAGAGCCAAAATTATGATTTGTGGGTTACATTTTTATTGACCGAACGTGATTGGGATGAACTCCAGAATGCAATCCTGGAATGGCTGATGTTATCTGATCGTATTTCCTTAGAAAATTATAATGTAATTCATTTGGTTAGAAGATATCAGACTAAGTAACGTCGAGTTGTAACGTCGTTGAACGTTACCGGCTACAGGATGGTTAAATGGTTGCCCAAGGGGGGGGGGGGGGTTTGTTGACCAGGAGTGATACAAAATGTTGGGTATAGATATGAAATGTAGGAATGAGCCACCATCACTTATTTCATGGACGGGATTAATCTGTTCAGGGAATGGTGTGGCCACTGCCATGCCATTCCCCATAACGTTTTTGCGGAAGGCGTGTACAGTAACTGGCTACCGGTGTACTTTAACTCTAAATTTTGTTAATTTTCATGTGACGAGTTCCGAAAAATGAACTGGAGAGCGCCGAGGCCTCGGCAACCTTCACCGTGAGCGGTTGTGCTGTGGCCGCCGTGGGTGCTCCATCGCCGGCGTAGAGGAGAAGCAGAGCGCGGGTTGCCAGCGGCTCGCGCGGGCGCTGTGAACAGCGTGCGCACGGGCGGCGCCGGCGCGCATGGTCACAAGCGGATCGCGTTGTGTCGGAGCTACGGGAGGAGTAGCGTCATGGAGCTGCTGGGTGGTTATGAAGATCGACGTGCTACGATGATGGATATTGAAAATTACAGGTCACGTAGTCTTTTTTTTAATTAAGTAGGTTATTCCTGAATAAAAAAATAATATGAAAAAATAGGATGAAGTTCCTGGACTCTTTACCATCTCAGCTATTAAGTTCAGGAGATTTGTATAAGTTTGGAACAAATTTGATTTCTACTAGGATTATTGTGTTCAAACGTTAAGGATAGACATAATGTTATCACGGATTACTTTGCGGAGCTTTTCGGGAGAACAATTTCATCACACATGATTGCTGCGATTGGAGCGTAGCTGTAACCTTGACTCACCACACGCGTCGGAGGCTGTCAAAGGTTATGCCCGTTTGGATAACATGGTTAATTGCTGATCTGTTTTCTGTTACTGAGGCGTGGCGTACGCACGGTGAATCCTTGGAATGTTGAAAAGAAGTCTCTCCTCATTCCCGAATTCAGGAGAAAAAGGCTTTAAAGGATGAATAATACATAAATAATATATATATACGTTGGATTGCGTACTCCATTGAACTTTGAATACAATCTGGAAATGGACGGAGTGTTTTGAACAAGATTCCCAACACCACGGCCTAAACTCGTGGATAAACCTGTTCTCGTGATTGACAAATTGATGATGACACTGCAACTTCATACGGATGCGAGATTTGATTTGACTTTGTTGCAACTCAAGGATTTCATCGCGTCCAGTGGCGTGTTACCCTCCTATGGATTAAAGAAACTTGGGTGTAAATCGGTTACCACGTGGAAAATGGTTAAAAATGGTTACTACCTCCAATAAGCTGCATTACATTTCTTTCAAAAATACTAATTTCTACTCTGATAGAATCGCGAGATAGTGAGTAGTTTGAACCATAGATTTAGAACTTTTCGCTAGTTTGAACAGGAGTTTGACAGTTGTGTAAATTGGTTGGGTCCAAAGGTGTCATCTCGATCAGTTATCGGGTTTGTCTGTTGTGTCGGGTCTATTTTTGACTTTGATATAAGTATTTATCACGTCGTAAAGGTGAAGAATAAAAAAAAACAAATAATTTTGCTATTGCTAGTAAATTATACCCTCGAGGTTAGCGTAGACATAAAGCAACATTTTAAGAGTTAATAATCCAGTTATTCGGGAGATTTTGGACGAGTACCTATATCCAAATTGATAACAATGTTTTTTAATTGTATGAATTTACATGGTTTTCTCTTTTGGTTTATCTTTTCATTTCAGGTCAAGAAAGTTGTAGTTGCAGTTTTTTACAGTACATTTAGTTTGTGTTTAAATAGGCAGATATTCTGTGGATATTGGTTAATTTTGAGCAATCTGTAGACGGGTTTCTAGATGATAATCGTTTTACGTATTTAGTGGAAATTATGTCAATGTTAAGTGTGATAGTGTTAATGTGTTATAATTTAGAGTGGTTCAGCAGTACTCTTGGTTATTAAAAATATAATGGTTCCCGTTGTTGAGATTGATACCTGGTTACTACAAGTAGTTAAGCGAAAGTTAAATGGTTCATAGTTGTTGAGATTGATGGCAAATTAGAATTTGCTACTGTTCAGGTAGATAGATTGTAATTGTTTGATCGTTTTACGTATTTAGTGGTAATTATGTCGATGTTAAGTGTGATAGTGTTAATGTGTTATAATTTAGAGTGGTTCAGTAATACTCTTGGTTATTAAAAATATAATGGTTTCCGTTGTTGAGATTGATACCTGGTTACTACAAGTAGTTAAGCGAAAGTTAAATGGTTCATAGTTGTTGAGATTGATGGCAAGTTAGAATTTGCCACTGTTCAGATAGATAGTTTGTTATTGTTTAAACGAAAGTAAGTTCCTAATGTTTAGATAGTTTATTGTTTAATCGAAAGTTAATATTTCCCACTGGTCAGATAAATAGTTAGTTATTGTTTAAACAAAAGTTAGTTTCATATTGTTAAGATAGTTTATTATTTAAGCGAAAGTTAAAAGATTTCCCACTGTTTAGATAAATAGTTTGGTATTGTTTAAACAAAAGTCAAAAGGTTTTCCATTGTTCAGATAGATAGTTTATTGTTTAAGCGAAGGTTAAAAGATTTGCAACTGTTCAAATACAGTTTGTTATTGTATTAACGAAAGCTTTAAGATTTTTCAGTGTTCAGATAGTTTGTTATTGTTTAAGCGAAAGTTAAAGAATTTTCCACTGTTCAGATAGATTGTTACTGTTTAAATGAAAGTCAAAAGGTTTTCCATTGTTCAGACAGATAGTTTATTGTTTAAGCGAAAGTTAAAAGATTTTTCAAATACAGTTTGTTATTGTACCAACTAAAGCTATAAGATTTTCCGGTGTTCAGATAGTTTGTTATTGTTTAAGCGAAAGTTTAAAGATTTCCCATTATTCAGGTATACCGTTGGTTACTATTTAAGTGAAAGTTAAAAGACCAGTTCAGGTATAAAGCCACTACTAGTAAGCGGAACTTGAAAGGACTTCCTATTGTTGAGATTGATGGCGATGACTTTTGACGATTGAAAGTGGATAAAGTTCATTTCTTAATTAATGAAGTTAGTTACATAGAAATTCTTGAAGAGAAAATATTTAAATCGTGATGGGTTATCTTTCACTACAGACTAACTGATGTTCTAATTTGTAAATGTATTAGATATTATAAAGTATCAGATAAATGAAAGTTTCTGAAATTATGTAAAACTAGCTGAGCCCGCAACTTCGTTTACGTCACATAAGGTGTATGAAAGGAAAGGTATTTCTTCATCAGAGTCATCAAGCAGCGTCTGAAACTGCCCTGTTTGCTTAATCATAAAAGAGCTTAATGATTAAGTCTATTTTAAAACAATTCTCTTCTCTTGAACCTTCTCTTCGTCTTAATCATTAAGCTCTTTTATGATTAAGCCAACACGCCAGTTTAGGTTCACACACATTCAAAGAAACCCCTACAATTAAAATTTTGTTATAACTCTTTTATTTCTAAACCGATTTACATAAAACAAACGCTAAATGTTAACTGGAGCAAACCTCAACACAATAAAAAAAACCGCATTGCAATCGGTTGAGCGGTTGCTGAGATTAGCGTGCACAACCGTACAGACAAACAGATATACAGTCATACAGACATACAGACATACAGACAAACAGACAAAAATTCTAAAAATCATTGTTTTGGGTTCTATTGCGTTCATAAAGCCCCCCTATAATATTTTTTCTTATTTATCTTCCATGTACAGACAGCGACCTGTTACGATTTTATTATATGTATTGATGATGATATTGATATTGATGATTGTGTCAAACACGACACATGGAAAACTAGAACATGGTACGTAGATGATAGATTGTATTGAGTTACATTGGATTGGTTAAATTGATCTAATTTATTTAGAAGGTTATCACCAGCTCAGTTGAATGTTAAATTTGTTTATCGATTTGCCATTGCATTAAATGGGTATTCTGTAACATTAATCTTGACGGGCAGAGTGTAAGGTTTCACCAGATGCGTGTATGGGGTCATACACGTCGTCAGGATGGACGAGTGTAAGGTTTCATTGTTTATGCCTGGATTTTTGCAATGGCAATGAAGGTAGTTGAATAACGAACGAGTGGGGAATGATTATAAATAGCGGCAACGCCATTTCGTGGAGCTCAGTCGTAAACTACACGTCGCTAGATACAAACGTAAAAGTGTAATTGGGCAATGGGAGCATTGTTGGCCACCTCAAACCTACAATTTGGGTCGCAAGTCCCAGACACTGGTTGCAATGTTCTTCCTTGTGCCACGCGGTGTATAAGGATTATAGTTATAGTTACTAAGCTAAGTGAAATAAAGAAGGAGTGATGATATCTGTGTTTTCTTATGAGGTTTTACAGTATTAATAATATATAAATATTGTAGGGGGGAAATTTTCAGACAACGCTATCTAGCCCAAATTAAGCTATTTATTGGATTGTGTTATAGAAACTAGACCACTTAAAACAACGGTGGTGACTGCCGTTTCGGCTCGTTCCTGGTGCAAGGGATGGCCATTGCCATTCAGCGAGGTAATGCTGCAAGTATTACGGACACCTTCGCGCCAGGGATGATGCGGGAGGGGTTAACAGATATGACATAAATTGTATTATTTAAATTCAGTACATAGGTAATTACCAGTAGTTACCTAAATTAATAAGTTCATGTAATAACTTGATTAAAAAATAGAAATTAAAAACAATACTTACGGTATCGAATAGAGGTTTCAAACAAAACTGATGATATTCTAGAACACTTGCACAATCACAGACACAGACACTTATGGGCTTTGAAGATTTTACTAGCACTTTGGAGCTCTAAGCAGAAAGTATGGGCCATAGAATTTTACATTACTATTAATAGCAATCAATTACATTAGTGTGAACGTAGTATAAATATTTATACATTAATATGTCTGTGTAGAAAAATGATGATCAGAAAGAAATTATGTCAAGATGGTACTGATTATAGAAATGTGGGTTCCGTCCATATTAAATCGTTCAGTAAATATTCGTAATATGAAACCACAGGAATATTGCTATACGTCACAGTTTACAATCAAATCCATCCAATTCAATCTCAAAATTCATTATTATTCACCTTGCGAAGCATGGCCTTGTACGGGGCTCCCGTATGGGCGGAGACCCTGACGGCCAGCAATGAGGCTAGACTGCTGAGCCCGCAAAGAGTGATGGCCGTCAGGGTGATAAGAGGATACAGCACGATCTCCGGTGAGGCGGCATGTCTCCTAGCCGGGACCCCTCCATGGGACCTGGAAGCGAGAGCCCTTGCGTCACTGTTCAGATGGCGCAAGGAGGCGCTGGAGCGGGGCCAAAGGCCTGCGTCTCGAGAAATCGAGGCCCAGCGGACCCTGCTCCACCAGGAAACCTTGGAGACATGGAAGGTGCGACTTGAGCAACCAAAGGGGGGATTCGCCACAATCGCAGCCGTCAGACCGGTCATGGACGAGTGGCTGGAGAGAAGACACGGTGCTCTCTCCTACCGGTTGACACAGATGCTTGCCGGGCACGGTAGCTTTGGTAGGTATCTGTGGCGAAAACACCGGGAAACCACGGCCGAGTGTCAGCACTGCGAGGACCGCAGCGATGACACGGCTCTCCACACGCTGGTGGAGTGCACGGCGTGGGCGCAACAGCGCCAGATCCTCGTAGTGGGTCTGGGCGTGGACACTCTCTCGCTCGAGGCCATGGTGCGAGCCATGCTCTCCAGCGGGAGTAAGTGGGAATGCGCCGCCTCTTTCTGCGAGCAGGTCATTCTCGTGAAGGAGGCGGCTGGCCGGGTATATTTACTAAAATTTCTAATCAAACCCATTACAATCTGTAGGTTATTTGTTTCGGCTTCAAATCTGGGTTGGAACAAGTATAATAATAATAAGGGATCTAGACAACTGATAAAAATACCTATATATTTCTAAATACATGCATATTATACATAGGAAACATCCAAACTCCGAAACAAACATATGTGGATCACACCAATCCGACCGGGATTCGAACTCTAAACATCTCGTATACACTTACCACTGCGCCATCGAGGCAGTCAAGCATGTTTCAGAGTTTGGGTGTTTTCTATATGTAATATGTACGTACTTATTTAGAAATATAATATGATTGTAACGATATCATACAGTTATATAATCTAATACTCTAAAATATTATTACAGGATTCAGAAGAACAACTGTTGAACTTCATTCCCACGGAGGCAGCACGTATGGCAAGAAACTCGAATGAAAGTCAATTACATCTAAAAATACCGTATACGGAAGAGAGTAATGTTACTTCCTACACATTTATAAAAAAGCCTACCCTTGGCTCAAAAATTATTCGTATTGAAATATATGACGCTAAAGACTTTTTAGAACAAGAAGACACTGTTTGCAAGTGTAAAGCGGAGTTGTGTGCGCAACATGTCGTAAAACATGTAATATTCGACGATATTTATAAATCTACAAATGAGTTGATTAAAAAAATTCAAAATAATTTACGGCAATAAATGTTTTTATATAACTATGTTGTGTTTTATTTTAAAGGTCTGAAAAAACTAATTTTATTTATTTATTTATTTTATTATTAAGTTATCGAGAGAACAAAAATCAGTTTTCAAAAACTAAAAAAAAAACTCTTCGAGAAGTAAATTGAATGACCGGGACAAAAATCTTTGACCGTTGAAGTTTTATAGAACACAGCATCAGTTCTTTAAATGTTGGCGCTCCTCGCTTTGCAATACTTTCATCCCAAACATAACATGTACCGACTTTACTACCCAATTCAAACACAGTGAAATTAAAAACAGTTAATTTTCATTTATAATACAGAATAATAGTATCAGCAAATGGCATTCCATGTACTTTTTGAAAATCATATACTGCTGTAAGAACTTCGTTGGTTTTAAGAGAACTGTCTTTATCTTTGTTCTTGAGCTCTCTCGCAATTGTCTTGTCCCTTATGTGTGCGTTGTAAAGATTTAATTGAATATCAGTAACGGGTTTCGGCAAATTTTTAAACACATGGCAAACGTCACACTGGTCTTTTTTAGGCTGATAAAATCCCAGATTAATGTGCTCGTTGACAATGTCTCTATATTGTCTTAAAGTGTTTACTTTGGGTTTATCTTCAGGATCGTTCCAGTCTTTATACAGTAAAAACATTTTCCCTTTTTTTGTTTGTTTTTTTTTTCGTTTTTTTTTTGTTATTGTTAGATTTCCGTCCAGGTATAATTTCTTCGTTCGCTGTCGAACGTAATGTGATTCCACGGGAGCGAAGCTGTTTACGTGGTTGCAAACACTTGTAATCATCTCTTCGGTTATCTTTTTTGCATGATGACGACGGCCTCTTTTATCCTGCATAACAGTTCCCTGCAGTGAAAGTTTTTTCAGAGCAGAGTAGACCATTCCTTGTTTGATGCATAAAGTTGTTAAAAACATTGTTTTACAGACCTGTATTTTAGTTGACTCGTTATCATTTATTTGTGTCGGTAAAAAATATCTTATAGTGAACTCTCTCCTGGAGGCAGTCTCAGTAGTAACACGTCGTTTTGGAATTTTGTCACTGTACTTTGAAATAAAATCCCAATGTCGAACTATTTCTCCCATTGACCAAAAAGCCTCAATTAGCAAGTTTCGATTGATATCTGTAAATTTTTTAGAACATTTCAGCTTACACGTTTCTAAACATGGCAGTCCCATTTCTTTTTGTTTTCTTACTTTTCATTCCTACTCTTGTATGCTTTCCCTAAATTTTTTTTCGTCTTACGGATAACATCTAACCACTGATTCTGATGAACTTGTCGTAATCGACCTTTATCTTTTCTCCCTGTCATGTGTCGTTTCTTCTCTACTTGTACTCTTCTGTCGTCGTTCAAGGATTCTATCAGTTGGGTTTCTGTTGACATGGGTGAACTAATTGGCAAAGCATTGGATGTGGCAGAAGCTGTTGTAGAAGCTGATAGGGGTTCTGTTGTAGCGGGTAAGTTATTAGGCAAGGAATCGAGAGCGTTGGACATTGGTGTTGTTGTTTGCAGGGGCTGTGTAGGCATGGGTGAGTTAGGTGGCAAAGCATTGGGCGTGAGAGGTGCTGGTAAATTATCACAGGCTAACTGGGCAATTTCTTGAGCTATTAGCGTAGAAAAATTCTAAGACTAAAGATAAATCAATTCCACCTGAAGTTTGTACAGTAGGCGAATAAGGCAACGAGAAATTACAATCTTTAGACATTATTACTGAAGACGCACCATTTGTAGTTGAGGTATCTTTAATTAAACAATCGTAACCATTTGCTCAGATTCACCATGACTATCGTCAATCATTTCTGTTAGTTGCTGTAAGTCGTCTTTAGTGAAATTTTCGGAGAAGAGCACTGGACTATCTGAAAATAAAATTAAAGGTTGTAGTAAATTATAAGCACTAACACAGGATTTTAAGTCGATA
Source organism: Miltochrista miniata (assembly GCA_933228765.1). Lineage (NCBI taxonomy): Eukaryota > Metazoa > Arthropoda > Insecta > Lepidoptera > Erebidae > Miltochrista > Miltochrista miniata. The sequence goes on from OW121769.1 coordinate 16,603,127, forward strand.
TTGTAATAAATAAAGTAAATAACAATCATAGTTCACACATTCGAGAAACATTCGCGGCTCCGCCCGCATGGATGTCGTTAAGGCGCTAGGGGGGACTACGACGGGGCGGGCCGGGCTTTTTGCCCGCGACGTAATAAAGACCGCGTCTGCCTGTCGATGTCCGAGACTGCCCGCACCGCGAACGCAACGCACACGACGGGCGGAGGCAGTCAGTTCACGACGTTCGTTCTAGCGAAGAGACTGAGCTAGCCGCCCCGGCTCGCCCCGCGCCGCCGTCTGCGTTACTTCATACAAACTCGTTTGTGTGATCGATGGTGGGTAGCCGCGCCGCCACTGCCCGGCGGACACTTGCGGTGCGGTCTTTTTGCCCTTCGTGTGCGTTGATAGTATAGGATTACCTTAGCGCAATCGTGCGCGGTCGAATTGCCCGGCCCGGCCCGCCCCATCGTTTGCTATGCGCCTTATCGCTCCTTCCACGAGAACATTACACTTTGATCGGGAAAAAAAGTAGCCTATGTGTTATTCTGATGTATAAGCTACATTATTGTAATTTTTCATTAAAATCTATTGAGTAGTTCTTGCGTGAAAGAGTAACAAACATCCAAATATAGGTACTCAAAAACTTTCAAATTTATAATATTAGTAGGATTAATTTTAAATTGATTCTTCCACGCGTTTCTAATAAAAAGAGTTCTGACACACTGACAGACAGAAATAGAATTTGTTTACGGAACCAACGGTGCGCAAGTCCAACATGCACTTGCCCGTTTTTTTATAATAATTCAATGATTACGTGTTACACTTTTAAATGTTGAATTATTATTAAAAAAACTCTAATAAATAAACTTTTGAATGACAATTAACTGTGTTAATTTTGTCATACAAAAGTATGACACTGCGATTAAAATGTAAGTAACTAACTAGATACATTACATGACAAAATTGCATTCCAGTGAATAAATGTGTACCTGACTAGATACATTTTATGATGAGGTTGCATTCCGGTGTATAAATACCTAACTGCCTAGATACATTTTATGGTAAGATTCACTCCCGTGTGTAAATACCTAACTGCCTAGATACATTTTATAAGGAGGTTGCACTCCGATGCAGAAATGTGTAACTACGTAGATACATGGTTTCACATTAGAAACATTTAAGTACATCAATATTATATTTTTATTTTCTAATTATTTTCGTAGCATAATAAATATTGCATAATAGGTATTTATACACAAGGACTACACCATTAAAGAAAATATAGTCAATAACAATAAATATTACTTACCTTGTCTTGGGTTCATTTTGTTCCTGACATCACTACATCCTCCTTTAACAGCATCCTTCTTCAGTGCAGACAGGAATTTAAATCGTTCGCTCGACATCCATACTGCTCGTTCGCTCTAACTTTGCCGCTCGGCTCCATACTAAAGTCGATTTTTTAATTAGACGAAGTAAATTGACAGCAACTAATGTCACTTCAATGGCAATGTCAGAGTGTGGTATACGAGGTCCAACAAACGATTGGTTTAGAACATATTTGACTAAGAGAACTATCCGTACAGCTGTTGCTGGGGAGATGGGAATTGAGGCGGAGGTTACCCTTGGGGTGCCGACCGGATCTGTTTATGCTCCTGCTGGCTATATTATGCATGTAAATAGTGTCACTAATGTACTTGAAACATGTAGGGCATATATGTATGCTGATGACATGTGTTTGATATATGCGTCTAAAGATATATTTGAAATACAAAAAAAAGTTCAGGCAGACTTTGAGAATATCACAAAATGGGCTCATGATAATGGTATAATTATTAATTTATCTAAGACAAAATGTATGCATATTTACTCGCCGCATTGTAGGTCATATAAAGATTTTGTGAAACATAATATAAGCATAATTGGACACACATATGAATGTTTGCACAGTGGGAGGAATAATTGTAACTGCTCTAAATTAGAATTTGTTAGCAGTTATAAATACTTAGGATTAATAGTGGACAGTAATTTCAGCTGGAAACTGCATGTTGAAGATGTATGTAATAAGCTCAGAAGCATATTAGGCAAATTTTATCAATTACATGGGATATTGAGCAGGCATACATTGTTCATTGTATACTATGCTCTTGCAGAGTCTTTGATTGGTTATGGACTCAGTGTTTATGGACGCACCTTTGATACTTACCTAAATAAAATTAAACTATTACAGATACGCTTGCTAAAGTATTTAGTAGATAAGAAAACTAAACGTGCATGTAGGGGTGAATATGAAAAATTATTTGCTGTTTGCAAAATGCTTACAGTGCACAATAAAGTTAAATATCAAATAGCTCTTGAACAATATTACAGTATAGACTTTAAAGAGACAGCTAGGAGATACGCTGTGCGACATCATAGACAAAACAGGTTAGTCCAACCAAAAGCCAACAATTACTATGGAGAAAGAGTCACTAAATACCTGGTTCCAAAGATTTTTAATAAAATAAAAGACTTAAGTACAGAAAAGATGCTAAGTAAAGGTCAACTAAAATCCAAATTAAAAAAAAGCTTCCAGTGATTTATAGATTTTATTGTGTAATAGATATAATGAAACTAAACATTGTTAAACTAGTGAGAGAATGGCAGATGAACGAATATATTTATGTAAGTATGTATAATCAAATTATATATATTTATTCATTCAATTTATAATATGTGTGTGTTTTGTGTGTATATTATGTAAGTATAGATATTGTATAGGTATATTTTATTCATATATAGATGTATATTCTTTGAACTTTGAAAGGCTCACAACTATGTAGTTGTGTGCCATGTACTGTAAAAACAAAAAATGTTAATGCATGATAATATATGGTAATGTGTGTAGGTATAACTAAAGCTTAAAATTGTAATGCGTGTATTGCCAACAAACTGTGCAGCAGTTTGGCAAGTAACTTGTATATAAATCATTGTATGTACCTACTTAAATAAATAAATAAAAAAAAAAAAAAAAAAAAAAAACTTCCTCATACAATGTTGCGTATTTTCTATGACGAAGTGGCATTAGCTACTGTTAATTTACTTCGTCTAACTAACAATTCGGGTATACGCCTCTACGCCAGCGGCAAAGTTAGAGCGAACGGGTAGTACTTCCAAACTAATATTATAAAGCTGAAGAGTTTGTTTGTTTGTTTGTTTGAACGCTAGGATCTCAGGAACTACATTTTGGATTTCAAAAATTCTTTTACAGTTTGATAGTCCATTTATCGAGGATGCCTATAGGCTATATAACATCACGCTAAGACGAATAGGAGCGGAGCAGCAATCAATAATGTTTTGAAAACGTGGAATATTTTTTACCGTCTTAGAGTTTCCGAGGCGTACGCTGCGTAAATGGTTACAGTTAGGTAAAAATTGTTTAAAACAAAATTGTTCCTCTTAAAAAGTTCTAAAAAAAAGTCCGCGACAGCATATGTCTATCTTTTAAGGTTCGCTCACAATAACCTAATTTGTCTATCTCTTAAGGTTCGCTCACGATTTAATGAAACTGAAGAGTTTGTTTGTGCTAGGATCTCAGAAACTACTGGTTGCATTTCAAAAAATATTTTACAGTTTAATAGTCCGTTTATTGAGGCTGGCTAATGGTGATACAACATCACGCTAAGACGAATAGGAGCGGAGCAGCCATGAATAATGTTTCGAGAACGGGGATTATTTCTTTCTTTTGAGAGCTTCCATTGCGGACGCTGCATAAATAGTTAAAGTCACATAAAAACTGTGTATTACAAAATGGTTCCTGTTAAAATCTTTTAAGGTTCTCTTACAATAACCCTCTTATTACGGAAGTAAACTTGATTTGCAGTGGCAGCCAGTCAACTGAACGATAAAAACCGGCCAAGTGTGAGTCGGACTCACACACGATGAGTTCCATACCGAAAAACGGATGGGTGGAAGTAAAAGTGACGGGAAACATTATATCACTTTAACACCTCTTTCCTTCTCACTCTCGTGTGACGCAAACGAAGATATGCGGTTCAGCTCCGACGCGACGGGAATAAGCGCGACGAGGGTAAATGCAACGAGAAACATTATAATACGCGAAATATTAATACCATACCTCTCTCTTTCTCACTCTCATGTGACGCAGACGAAGTTGCGCGGGTCAGCTAGTTATTTAATAAAAATAACGCACAACGAACTCACGCTCACCACTCGCGCGCACCGCCGACGTAGGGGAAGCTTTTCACCATTCGTACAATTTTTTTTTTTCCACGACTATTAGTCAAAATTACCTCGTTTATATCCCTAAACGTAGAAAATATATTGTAGTTAGTTAGTGATAAAATTTTCTGAAACCATTATGTCAAACGGTTAAAGGATTATCACAATATTTCGACGATAAGATATTTGTACGAACACGCCCCATGGGTGGTGTACTTCCGGACAGTAGGTGGGGTAGTTTCATACGCGTGGGGTAGATTCATACATGGTAATTAAAAAGCCTATTAATCTCCCAAAAATGTATTGAATTAATAAGAAAATTTTTTTATCACAGAACTATTTTAATCATATTTAACTTGACTCCTAATCAATATTGTTCTTGGGAAAAATAACACAAAAAAACGGTTTAAACTGTAAGTTAGTAATTAGACATTTTGGTTGTCACTTTCGACCTAAATGCTAATTAAATTATTTTAATTAATTGAAAAGATTATAAATTCTACTCGTTCTAGATGTGCCGAGCGGTTAGGAAGGACCTGGGGACATAGTCTAATAAACAAAGTGTGTACGCTTTCTGTTCATTAAAAAGGAATAATCATGATGATCCCGGTTTCTTCCGAAGATAAAACACTTTCGGTCCTGTTCACAAATTTCATAACTGAGTGTACTTTTTCGACAATTAAATACTCGTAACAGCGGCCAGTTTCAAATTGTATCAAAACATGACTATTATCTTTAATTTCCTGATTTCACATTTAAATTAGTTGTGCATTGACCAGTATTTTAATTTTCTTTTATTATTCATTAGTAATATATATATAATATTATTATTAAGTACAACATAAAAATAAATACAATCATTAAATATTAGAATTATAACTAGGAATTAAATATTTACAGAAAAATGGGAGAAGAATAAACAGAAAGGAAAAATACACAAGACTGTTGTAACACTCGTCTAGGTGTCGAAGAATTCTTCCCCATCACAATCGACTGGCAAGGTCCCCATAAGGCTGGCCGCATTGCCACGTTGGATGGCAATGCTTATTCTCTGAGCGAGAAAGAGGCCAGCCTTATGGTCACGAGAAGCATCGACCAAACGCTTTGCTATATCTTTATATAGCGCACGTGCACTTGGGCCCCACGAACCTAGTGTCTCGACACCAAACGGCTCAAATATATAATTACCAATTAAATTATTATATTTGCGCCGTTTGAGTGTCTCGGCAGATGCAGCAGCAGAACAGGCGCAGCCCGCCGTGCTTGGAAGATGAGAAGGGGCAAGGGTGTCGGCATAAGTTGCGTCCCACACCAAAGGCCTTTCCATCTTCCATGGCACCAATGACATACCATCCGGTCTCCTGCCATCGTCGCGCGCCAAACCATTTGGTTCAAGAATAGCTGGCACGCCGGCGGTGACAAGAGCGCGGCGGATAATATCATTTAGGTATGCATGACGAGACATAGGACCTGCACTCCTGCTGCACGAAAGCCCGTGGTGCCCAAGCGTGTCGACTGCTTCTCCACAGTGACAACGATGTGGAGACACGCAAGGAGCACCTAAACGAAGGCAGGCGGCAATTCTGAACGTAGTGTCGTCCAACATAGTACCTATATTGGGCGACGGAAGAGCCTGAAGCCAGACACCTGATTCCCATTCTCCCACAGCCAGAAAGCGAGCACGTTCTGCAACGTTAGAGCAAGAGTTCAGTAAATTGATTCTAACTCTGCTGCAGAGCGGCCTATCCCACTGTCTCTGAGAGCATGGGTAGGTGGGCAGATCAGTATTTGGGCAAGCCATTTTCCAAGCATTAATGGCTTCAAACTTACCTGACACTTCAGAATTAACCAGTGTAGGAAACAATATTTTCCTGGTCAATTCTTCAGTGTCATGTATTGAAGCCAAAAATGCTGGTAAACTCACATCGGAAATTTTTCGAACGCCGAGACCGCCCAAACGAATAGGCAAAGACGCTTGGAGATAGGCTCGGTCATTCAAATCTGCGTTTAAAATTTGGCAAAGTGTGTTTTGAATAATTTTGTCCATTTTCTCCAAAAGGGCAGAATGTTTAAATAAGTGTGCTGAACGAAGGGCATGTGTTAATTTAGGGACGAAAAGACAGTACCGAAGAATTGTAAAAGCAGAATGGATATTAATATGAAGAAGTCGGTTTGAAACTGCACAAAAATTTTGAATTTTCTCTTCAATAAAAGAATCAAAGGCTTCTTCAAAAACGGGAGAGCCTAGGAGTAGGAGAGAACTTTTTTGCAATTATTTTAAATTTGGAGCCAGAATGTTAAATTTGTTAAATGCCGAAACTTTATCAATATTATCTTGTAAATAAATTTCACATTTTGATGAATTTAGTTCTAAGCCAATATTTTGAAATTCATTTTTTAGAAAAGCCAAATCACTAAGAACTGTGTCCACATCTCCTCCTAAGGTGCCGTCATCTAGATACCAAATATTTAATTTAGAATTTAGCTGACTAATTACGGATTGTATGGATAAACTGAAAATGACTGGCCCAAGAGGGTCACCTTGTTGACATCCAACTGCTGAGTCTAAAATATTGTCCTTGTATAATAATTTTGATGGGTGTCTGTAGCACTGCCAAAGAAAATAAAAAAAATTTGGAGTCTCTAATTTGGCCTGTGTCAACATGGTGTCCCTATTTACTGAATTAAAGGCGTTTTTGAGGTCAACCTTAAGAACGACCTCTCCTGCGCCGCAGCCAAGGTAAGTCGACAGGGCATGTATGGCAGCCTCACAACCCCCTTTTGACCCGAAGCCGAGTTGTAGGGGTTGAAATTTGCTGGCCAACTCTTCCTTATAAAAATGGCAGCAAATTTTGGCTACCATACGCCTAAAGGTACAACCAACGGCAATGGGACGAGTGCCACCATCTTTTTTTCGCAAGGCGCACAGATATGCACCATAGAGAATATCAATGATGCCCTCGTCCACATTGCCGGACAACATAAGATTGGCTAACCCTGTTAGCTCCTTCAGGAGTGCCTCACCAGCCTCCCCAGCAGCTGGACTCAGGAGATCTTTCAGATGCTGAGGAGTAAAACCATCTAGGCCACCAGCTGAACCACTCCTAAAGGAGCCAACAGCTGTCAGCACTTCCTTGGCTGTAACACGTAAACATTCGTCGTTAAAATTTGGAGGATCGGGGAAGGACAGGTCATTCTTTGGCGCAGGGTGCTTGCTCTTCAGATCAGCAAGAGTTTCTGGAGAGCAAGGCGCCACCACGTCGCTACTAAATAACAACCTGGATGCTCCTCTTATATCACCTTCTCTTCATTTTGATTCTACATAATAGAATAATGAATTTTTACAAAAAATTGAGAATTTTGGGTCGAAAATATGCGTCGAATTACAATTGTCTTTAATTTGAGATGTTAAACTCTTTTTGACTGCCTGATCTTTTGCAACATGTAAAATTCTATAAGAGAAGGTAAGCAACTGTTCCCAAGCGTAGGATGAGTTCTCCCGAACTACAAGACCAATACAGTGGGCCAAGCTTTGAGCCACTGCTGGTCTTGCACCTCGGGGAATTCTTTTTAAAACTGGAATAGAATTTTTGAATTTTGCTATCGTTTGCCAAAAAGGAATTTGTGAATTAGAAAATTGAGAATTTGGAGGAGATTCTTGTCTTGAAAAAACATTTTGGGACTTGTGAACTTTCCCAAAATGTACCCTCAAGCCACGTTCCCCCTTAAAAAAGCGAGCTTGGGAACAATCGGGGCAACGAACCAGGTTATATTGCGACGTGGAAGGTTGACTTGCTACATTCAAAATTGCACCATTACTACAGTCTTGCGACATAAAAAGATAAATATAAAAAACTTACAGTGAATAATTACAATTTGTTAAAAGGAATGACTGATTACACAGGCCTGCAAAATGAGGGTCATAACTTCCTCTCTGGAATTTGATAGCTGATTCTAGGGGGGAACACCCAAAAATTCCGAAATATGTTTTTCCGAATTTCAATATTCCGATGTTCAAAATTCCGAAGATTATAATTCCTAAAGAACAAAGCTCCGAATATTGAAAAGGACGATATTCATTTATCCGAAAGTCATAAGTACGAATTTTTATTTTTCCTAATTTCATTAGTCCGAATAATCAAAAGACCGGACTGTTATTTTCCCGAAAAACATTATTCAGAATTTCAAATATCCGAAAATTCACTGTTTAAGTTTTTTTAATAAAGTACGGTCAAGTCTAACTACCGAAGATATTATTTCCAAGTGAGTGGAAGGCAAACGACAAAACAAAAAAAAATAACCACGATGGCTAAGGCCGAATCTCCGCTCCGCTTCACTTTCGCCTTAGTCTTCTAACCTAACCTATCCGAGTCGAGGTGTTAACCATAATTAGTGAATGGTTAACACCCCGACTCAGAGTACCCCGACTCGGATAGGTTAGGTTAGAAGGCTAAGGTGGGAGCGAAGCGGAGCGGAGCTCCCGCCTTAGCCTTCGTGGTTATTTTTTTTGTTTTGTCGTTTGCCTTCCACTCACTTGGAAATAATATTTTCGGTAGTTAGACTTGACTATATAATACTTTACTAAAAAAACGGGTGGAATCGGGAACATAAATAATCGTCTTTAATGATAAGTTTTCGGGTTAAAACAGGAACGGGTGAAAACGACATTCACCCTTCGTATTTATGATATTTCGGATTTTTGATAATCGGAGTTCGTATTTATAATATGGCGGATTTTTAATGATTCGGAATTCAACGGTTCGGTTTCTTGAAATTCGGCATTCTGACAGTCGGAATTGTAAACATTCGGAATTTTAAAATTATGACTTTTAATAAAAAGGATTTATGAAACATCGGATTTTTGACTTTCGGGATTTCGAATCATTCGGACTTATGAAATTCGGAATTATGAAATTCGGAATTATGAAATTCGTGATTGTGACTTTCGGAATTAAGTTTTTCGTATTAATGTAGTGTACCCGATTCTAGGGTATTTTGGTGCGCTGATTACGAATATGTACTTAATTTTTCTGCATCACCTCCAGATTTTTCAAAAACGGTACAGAAACAAAATAGAAAAAAAGACCCAAGTTTTCTCATAAAAAAATAATTATTAAAAAAAGTACATTACTTTTAACTTTTAAAACGACTAAAATATAATAACAACTTGTTACTAGTCTAAATTACATGTAAATTTTATTTGTTGAACCTGGTCCTTTTTTCCTGGAACCTTCGGTTGTGCGATTTTCGGTTAAAATTCCAGTTTGGATCGTCGCGCTTCAATAACCAACAATAGTCCGCCATCATGCTAGTATTCCATGTTCCTTGATACCAGACTTCAAGCTCTTTCAAATCTCGGTAAAATCTTTCGCCTTGTTCTTCGCCAACGGCTCCTAGATTTTCTGGGAAGTAATCAATGTGCGAATTTAGGAAATGAAGTTTAGTGCTCGTTTATGTCCCTTTTATTATTAAAATTGTATCCAGTTATGTCACAACAACAACAGTAGCAATCTTTATCATGGTTGTTAGCCTCTCTTTGTAGCATAGCCGAAACGATTTTGAAGCTATTTTTCTGTCCTTTTGACCACTGGCGAAGTTCTAATAAACAAGTCGTACTAAGTTTATGAGGTGTCCAAGTTTTGTCTTTGGTTAATTAAAACGTCTCCATAATAACTTTTGTAAATATTTTTCACAAAGTCAGTAATGCTGTTTCGTTGTTTTATCACCATAAAATTCCCGCAAATATTACAAAAACAATTTGGAGAATTTAAACATCTTCGCGATGACATTTTAAAGTTCATGTTGCAAGATTCGCACTTCAACTGTTAATTTTCTAAATAAGTGCGGGTACTTAATTAAAAACACCTTTTGGATTATCTTTATTACACCCTTTTTAATAATATTTACAACAATTAGGTAATATTACTACTAAGTAATATTTTTTATTATTTTATTACTAAATTAAGTCAAAATTACCCGTTTTCAACTTGGTTAATGCGGATTACTTTTACTTTTTATGTAGTAATCATCAAATTCCTGATTTGCATTAATTTCTATGTCCCCTTACACGAATTAAATGCAATAAAAATTGAACTGAAGTATTTTAATGACGTTTTATAAATTTCTAAAGGTAGACGCTCAGACATTTTGGAGCTAAATCTTAAATATTCAATATCAAAAAATCCTGACGTGATGGATTTTTTTTATTATTTTTCTCGTAATCAGCGCATCAGAAACTATAGAAAATGTTACTCAGATTTCAAAGAGGAAAACCATTGCAGACCTGTGTTATGTATGAATATTCTTATATAAATTTACACTAATAAAAAAAACTGTTTTTAAACAAACACACTGACACTGACAAAGGAGACACTGTTGCCTTATGGTTGCCTTGGCGCACCGAAGAGCCGGCGCGTCGCCGTCGCCGCATTTGTTACTATGTAGTTTATATAGGTATGTAGTTTATGTGCAAAACCAAGAAAATATAGAACAAAGTTAGGCAATGATGCCCTGTCTCTGTTTGTGGAGGTGGCTAAATGTTTAGTCAGAAACTTGTCTTCAGGCTTCCAATCATGCTCTACGTGAAAACAGTGATCGAGCGGACATTGAACACCGAGAAATTGCTACCACAACTGGTAAAGGTTTTCATGAAGTCACAAAGATAATATAATAAAATACAGTGAAGAAACTATAAAAAAAAATAATTAAAATAATTTATATTTAATAGCCACTGTCATCTTTTCAAAATTTTGACAATTTTTCTATTTTTCACTGGAAGCTAAGAATATTGAAATTCTTACAATTTAAGAAGTGCCAGGAAGTAGTCAGTAGGAAAATAAAGTTCATTAGTAATTAAGTTCCTGCAAGCTACTAGATTACTTCTTCTTTCTTTACTATATCTACTATTCATGTTTTTTATATTTTTTATCAATTAAAAGATTAGATTTTTGTTTCGTAATTCATTTTTCTGCTGGCTCTCTGAATATACGGAATTCATTTGATTTTCCTTCTCCGTTGAGTTTTTCTGTTTTCAAGGTATATGGAATCTATATTGCTCAATGTATATTTATTACGAATCCTAAACGTGAGAACCTATAATTGGTTTACTGATACTAATTTTAATGTTTTACTTAAGTTGAATAATACAGTTGGTTTTCCATGAATAAATAAATAAATCTAAATTTAAATCATATATTCATTCTTCATCCATTTTTTAGCTACGGCAAAAAAATGGATGAAGCACGAATAAATGTTACGAATGATTAGACGTGCCTAATATTTTCTTATTATCTGTTCCATGAACCTGCGATTTGATATCAATTACAACATTTACTTAATAAAAAGTTTATTGCCGATCGTTATACATAAAAGTGCCGAATTATCGTAACGTATATACATACATATGGTCACGCCTTTATCCCCGAAGGGGTAGGCAGAGGCATATTATATGCCCACATTTCACCTTTTTGTATAATTTGTCCCACGTAATAGGTGGTGAGCCGTAGTGCCTATATTGTAACGTATCATAATTGAAACAAAAAATAATTATTTTATTTTTCAATAAATTTAATAGGTACCCTATTAAATTTATTGAAAAATAAAATTTGAATGAGTATGTGTGGTAATTATGATCTAAAGGGGTTGCATTCGAACGCGTACGAATGCGCCCCTGTAGAAATGTCCGAATGTGCCCCAGGCCTATATCAAATTTAAATTACAGTTGTAAACAAAATCAACGTTAGTAAAAGAAATATAACGATGAAAACTCAAAATTAAACAATGTGAACATTAATGAATCCTGACTATGTTTATAAAAACATAATAAATTTACTTGCCAGTACGATTTAAACTTCAGTAAAAAAATTTGCTTACCTATTGCGAAAACACGTTACGTCTTATTATAGTGGAATTCAACAGATGTAAATAATATAGTAAACAAAGCAATTGGATCTTGACTGCTCCATAATTACTTACATTTAATTATCAATCCTGATCATAGTCGTTTCAAGGAACTCTAGTTAGATTTATGCGGACATTTCGACACTAATAAACCTTTAGATTATAGAATAATTTCATGAAAAATACTCGGATGGTAAAAATTTAAGACTGTCATTTTTGCTTGTCATTAAATTATTTTTTCTCAGACTTGTTTGTCTTTGCCATAGTGTTGTAAAACTGTTGTACTGGCCAATTGATTTTAAAAGGAGGTCATTGTTTTATCAATCTGTCAGTTCGAAAAAATGTACTTACTTTAATAATATAACTTATTGACCCAGAGAGCGACGAGTGCGAGTCTTTGCCCCTTTCACACGTACCGGTTGCCGGGTGCCGAGTACCCGGGTGTATGGCCGTGTAAAAAGATAGCTTTCACACGTAACGGCGTGATTTGCCCGGCAACCGCTTGCATTCGCCGCCGGTTACCCGACACCGGCTACCCGGCAACCGGTACGTGTGAAAAGGCACTTTGAGTTTGGGTCTTCGATTCTACAGTATATACGATTTTGCTTTCGTCCGTATGTGTGTGTGCATGTCAGTTTCGGTCTAGAAGACGAATTTGTTAACCAATTTTCTCCAAACTTGGCACACATGTTCTTTGATTTAAAATCATTGATCTACGAAAAGCTAAAAATACAACTTTTGTCGAAAGTTTTTTTAATAGGGCGGAAAATAAGGGAGAAAAAGGGCCCTGTTATATATGATGGGATCATAAGGGATATAATTCCTCACAGGTTGTTTTTTCTTGGGCACTCGCGAGGTCTACTCTTCGCAGAAGTACTTGTATTAAATTGGGACTAACTAAGTATTTGTGCGACCCAGAAATCGTCAGAAGGATCCGGTTAGGCTTGGTACCGTGTGGAGGAGTAAGTTTAAAGAGGCTAACGTCCATCAGTGAACTGCCAAAAATGGCTTAATGAGGGTTATTATTTTCTTTATTTCTTATATCAGTCCTATGAATGAGCCTTTGAGTTCAAAATGTTTAAAATTACTGATTTTATTAGACTACATAAATATTACTTTACTTATTTTAAATGCAATTTTCTTTTTGTATATTACTAGGGCACACCTGTGATTATGTGTGGATGGATAATGACATTAAAAGTAGCAGACAGGCATTCTTGAGAGGTCTCTCAAGGGGGCTTAAAAATCCGCAGAAAGGAAAGAGGCTCATTCTCACCCACATAGGAAGTGAGGACGGATTCGTTAAAGATGCGGAGTCAGATGGGGACTATCATGGAGAAATGGATGCCCATAATTTTGAAATATGGTAAGCCAGATGCCTTTTTTTGTAAGATCTGAAGGTTGTAGTCCTTTATTGTTATATTTGTATAACTAACAAAAATTTGTTGCAAGATCTGAAGGTTTTAGCGTTTCATTTTTTATCATATGCTTGTATTAATTCGTAAATCTTATATTTCAGGTTTACAAAAGTTTTGAACCATATTCAACCGGGGTCTGTAATTGTTATGGACAATGCCTCTTACCATTCGCGTCAAGTGGAACAGGTCCCTAACATGAGCTGGAGAAAGGACGCAATTCAAAATGTGGCTACGTACCAAAAATATAGCTTTTGGAGCAAGCGAAATAAAAGCACAGTTGCTTACAAAATTTCACAAAGATAGAAACAAAACAAAATATGTCGACGATCTTGCCGCTTCGAAGGGAATAACTGTGCTGCGCCTTCCTCCCTATCACTGTGAGCTAAACCCCATTGAACTTATTTGGGCACAGGTAAAATCTTATGTCGGAAGAAAAAACAAATCATTTAAAATGGCAGAAATCAAAGAACTGCTAAAACAAGGTTTGGCGAGAATCGGAGCAGAACAATGGTCAAAATGTGTTGCTCACGTTAAAGAAGAAGAGGAACACATGAAAAAATTAATTGAGATTATGGATCATGCTAGCGATTCCGTAACAAACACTTTTATAATTACTGTTTCCGGCGACACATCTAGTGACTATTACGATTCAGACACAAATGAATGATGCGCGCTACGCTGCCAAGCTGCCATAAGACCGTAGTAGGTGCTAGTTGCAATTCTTCATGGAAGTCATGCCAGACTTTTCCCAGTGATTATAAAGTGCGTTGTTACAGCCTCGCTAACCAAATGCTTAATTTCTAGTCATTTTTTACATGTGTTCCTTTTCCTTTTGGACGTGAGTGACACATTAATCTTCGATTCTAGTCAAACCTGTTTTTAGCATTACTTCAACTTCTGTTATATTTGATGATTTGTTTTTTTTTCTTCCTACGTAAGGCTTTACCTGTCCCGAAGTATGTTCAAAGTGATTAAGCGAAGGTGCCCTTATTTTTTTTGGGGCGGCGAGATTGGCAGCATACCTATGTATTTTGTTTCGTAACTTTTTTTATCAAATTTTGTGACCTAATGTGCTTTTATTGCGCTTGTACAAAAAGCTATAATTTTTTACTACTTTGCTTCGAATATACCTGTCACCATGTCATTATAATGGCCTAGTTCCCTTTCTTTGGATTTAAAAACCCCACATTAGAAATCTCTCAAAATGTCTTAGTCTGCTTCTGTAAGAACGGCGAGCAGCCAACGAGGCGTCTACACATTTTATCATCCCTAAACTAATATATTATTGTAAATAAATGATTATACTATTAAATTTTCTAAGTTTCTTTTTTTTTTAAAGATCCTTTAATTAAATTAATATAAAAAGTTATTGCACATAATATATATATAGATATACCGAATTACATGATTTGATGAATTTGGCGATTGATTAACCGAAGTAAATGAATGTACGGTGAACTAGATATAACTCAATGATTACTTACACAATTAGAATCAGTTTAGTTAACACACTATGATCATAGACAACTTCTGTCAAAACATGACATGTTTACATGATTGCTGAGCTGTCCAGAAAAAGACTATACCTCACTCAGGGTGGCGCGATTGGCACGATAATTCGCTAGCAACATAGCAGTCGGTATGTCTATGTATACAGGCAAAGGCGTGTTTGTGTGTCGGTTAATATTTTTGTTATACTCAATGTATGAATGTGCCCCGCGTACTGTTATGGGGTCCCCTCAGATGGCGTTTTAAAAAAAGAATTTATTAATTAATTAAAATATATTTTATTTACGACCAATCTAAGAGGACCCTTAGGCAACCGTTCGAGACGAGAGTGGAGAATAGACTGGCTTTGTTAGCTCGTGCATCAGAGTACTGGGGCAAACTGCTAACATGGCATCGTGACGCGGCTGAAGGCCCGGCACACCCTGTCATCATTTTAGGGTTCAGTATTCGGTTATAACACCTCCCCCTTTAGAGTGAACTTCGAAGTAAAAACTGAAAGTAACCTTAAAAGGAAGTTTAAGACATTTTTTATATTATTTTATATTGTTATGACTGCTTTCTGTGTGTATTACTTTGGGAAATTTGATTCTATTTTACTGTTGTTACCGACGAACTGTTCTTTTAAAGTACCTTTTATTATGTTATTATGTTGTTGAATTCAAATATAATGTAAATTGTTGATGAATTAAATAAATACAAAAAATACAAAATAGAAGTTCTCAAAGTTGGAGGGGGAATGCCTTGAACATCCTCTAACTCCACGGAACCCGATTGGGACTTATTAATTTCGCGTAATTTATTTATTTTCCGGACTTTCCGGTTGCAGCCAGGTTTACAAATTAAAGGCAATATAATTTTATAAAATAAGTAACTTAAAACAATAAACATAGTTAAACTTATGGCTACTGAATAATGTGTCCCGTATTGAACTATATGAGGAATCTCTTGCATTTTGTTTGTTTCCGAAAGTAAGTGACTCGATAATTTACTAATTTCAGCTAATTTATTTAAATCTAAATCGAATACGAGACATATTATTGATTATATTGTGTTTCTTACAACATGTATTATTTATTAAACTAAAGTCGGGCAATTTAATAGGTGAGGTCAAGTTTACCAGGTTATAATATTTTCACAATAAGGTAATGCCTTTGCAGTAGCCTATGCAATTATCAGGTACTAGCTGACCCGCGCAACTTCGTTTGCGTAAGAGAGAGAGAAATAGAAAGATCCCCCATCGCTTCTATTCTTATCGCGTGGTTTTCTGTCGCGTGTATTCCCGTTGTATTATTTTGACACAATTTGGATTTATATTAAAATGGTTATTGAAAACGAACCTAATTCGAAGCACTATCAGTAGGGTTACGGGATATTTTATTTTCCCGTGACTCTACTGGATGCCAAGGGAAATATGGGTCGACATGCAGCAGCGCCACTGGTGTTACAAACGTTCACTATGCGCATTAGTCCACTACAGTAACCAACCATCGGGTGGACCGTAAGCTTGTCTGCCATCTGAGTAGTATAAAAAACTGGCCAAGTGCGAAGCGGACTCGCGCACAGAGGAAATAAATAAAGAGTAAAGTATAGATAGGAATAAAGTCCCTTAATGAGTTCCATTCCGAACAACGGTTGGCCGGTTTAATTGGTCGGAGTGGAAAGACAGAGAGTTCTGTACCAAAAAAAACAGCAAAGCTTTACGTTTGTTGGTTGGGAGCCCCCTTAATCCCCGCCCCCCTTTTCTGACGTTAGTATTTGTTGTCATAGTGGCTACAGAAATATATCATCTGAAAATGTCAGCTCCCCACGATTCCTGAGATACAGCCTCATGACGGACAGACAAACAGACGGACAGCAAAGTCTCATAAATAAGGTCCCGTTTAAGGGCACGAACCCTAAAAATCGTTTCTTTGTGCGCAACTATGCCATTAATCTAATTTTAAGGTTCTAGATCTGGATCAGGTATCTAAGTCAGATTTTATTTTTATATCAATCAAATCAGCATGTACGCTTCTGGACGTAGGCCTCTCCTAATTTACGTCTTGCGCCTTCAGCATCCAGCCTGCGACCTCTTCTAGGTCCTTGGTCCATCTAGCGGGCGGACCAAGTCGCGATGCCCGCTTTGGAACTCGTTTGCTCCATCTGCCGTCTTCTGTGGCCAGCCCGCGGCACTTTACAGTACTGTTTTTATATGTATAGATATGATTTTGACTAAATAAATCACAATACGTACTTTGAGCGAAGTAAATCTATATTTTTGTAAAAATTGATATATTATATTGTCTTTGTTAATAAATAATAATAAATATTCACGGACATTACACACAACGCTATCTGATCCCAAAGTAAGCTAGGAATAACCTGCTTGTGTTATGGGTATCAGACCACGGATATTAATACTTATATACTTTTTTTTTTAAATACATACATATTATACATAGAAACACCCAGACTCTTGAGACAAACATTTATGGGTCACACAAAGAATTGTCTCCAGTGGGAATCGAACCCACGACCTCCAGCGCCGTAGGCGGTATCACTACCGACTGCACCACAGAGGCAGTCGAAAGTTAATTGGTTTAGAGAGCATTCTCTGCTTTTGCTAAGGAATTGATATATGAACTTCTTTCTTTCTCGTATTTCTGGATTGTGTAAGTCTTCAGACTTTCGAGGCTGAGGCAACCCGTACTAATACAGTTTCTCCTATTGTGACCAGACATTTACTGTAGATTTCATCTGCTAAATGTTCATCTATAACGCCTCTGATCGTTTGTATTAACCCTGTATAAGCGTATATAATAAGAAAGTAAGCGAAGCTAGTAATAAATAGATACTCTGTATTATTCGAATAAACCGTGTACACCTTACCTAGAACTGTTTTTTCATGATTCCTAGCCAGTCATGTACAGGTTTTCATTCTCACAAATGTATTTTTGACATACAAAATATGAAGGCAATTCCGCATATTGAAGGGCAAAAATCAATAAAATATGCAGTTTTAATAAAATGATTATTAGATTTTTTTGACATTTAGCAAAAATTGCGACCATCTTTTTTAAATCGAATTGAGATGTCAAACATGACAATGTGTCAAAAAAAAATAAAAAAGTACCGACTACGGAGTATTAATATGAACTATCAGGCAAATCCCCCCTAAAATATTTTTCAACCCCATTTTAACCATGTTAAAAGATAAATTTTAATAAAATACAAAACACGTCTCCCATTAATTCAGTTAAAGATGTTTTATGCCAAATTTGAATAAGATCGGACCAAGGAATCACGTTGTCCCATACAAACTTTGCAACCCTTGTTCACCCCCTTAGGAGTTGAATTTTCAAAAATCCCTTCTTATTGCTCGCCTACGTGACATAAGGAGCATTTGTGCCAAATTTCATGGTTCTAGACCCAGCGGTTTAGGCTGTGCGTTGATCGTCAGTCAGTCAGTTCTTGTTTTTATATACAGGGTGGAATTTAAAGACGGTAGTTGGAGGGAAAGTACCCTTTATATTGATAATGGCAAGTTTTACTGAAAGGAAACATTCCTTTTTTTTTCAAAAGTAAGTAAAACTGCATTTAAAGATTTTTGAAAAATCGTTTGTTTGAGCCGGGAATCGAACCTGGGAGATGTGAAAAAAAAACATCCTGTATTTTATGACACCAACCGATAGAGTCTTTAATAAAGAACAATTTCGTTTAAACAACATAGTTTCTTAAATTAACGGAAGACCAAGTAAAATATGTTTTGATGTAAAGCTTACTTACTATCTGAAGAAAAAAAAACAGTCTAATTGAGATTTTAATTCTTCTCATTTTTTTGAAGTTGGTTAAAAATATTTTCTAGTTTCTGTGAATGGGAATATTCGTTCTGGTCACTTAAGCAACCAACTTCAAAATAAAAGTAGGAGGTTCTCATTTAGACAGTTTTTTTTTTCTCCAGATAGTGAGTAAACTTAATATTTTACTTGATCTTCCTTTACTTTAAGATACTATGTTGTTTAAAAGAAATGTATCCCTATTAAAGACTGTTTTGGTTGTTATCATAAAATACAGAATTTTTTTTTCACATCTCCCAGGTTCGATTCCCGGCTCAAGCAGGTGATTTTTCAAAAATCTTTAAATGCAGTTTTACTTAATTTTGAAAATAAAGGAATGTTTCTTTTCAGCAAAACTTTCCATTATCAATATTAAGGCTACTTTCCCTCCAACTACCGTCTTTAAATTCCACCCTGTATATAGATAAGCAAAATACCAATACCTTTTAGGTGTAATTCTTTTATCTGATTGGAATTTTGGCAGTCCAAAGAGACTTGTACCGATTCTGATTGTATGTAAATGAATTTACTGTTGCCCAGGGGCTTAAATATATTTAATGGCCCATAAATAGAGTCGGTATTGCATTGGTCAGGAATTTCCCTTAGAGTCTCGGAAAGTAGTGGACTCTCACAGGTAGGTTTAGAGTTCGTCCTATAAACTGCGGGAACTTCGAATAAGTATTCGGAGGGTTTGGTTTTTTGGCAACTTATTAGTGAGTTCAGGTTACAGTAACTTGACTTATCGTTTGTAATTGCGGTATATTCGCAACTAGGTACAATAAAACTGAATGTGTTCGGGTTGTTTACACTACGGGGTGTAGGCAATGCGATATTGTTGAACAGTGAATATTCCTGGTTTGCAGTAAGTGGAACACGTAGAACAAATACAAGCTTATCATTAAAGTAATAACATAATATATTAGACAATTTTACAATAGAATAGATTAAACTTATAAGTTAGCGGTAAGCCTAGGTTACCGGGTATGTGCCTTACGTTATCGGCTAATTCTTGGTACAAGGCCGTTGGTGACATCACCGACGGGTGCAGGATGTTTTGAATACAGAACATTATTGCATTTAGAATGTCTTCTAGTTGAAACGTAAGAGTGACAATAGTTGTTTCCAGCATATTCAGGACAAGGTTTAGGTTTGATTCCATTTGCAAATTATTTAAGGTTTCAGAAATATTTTTAATATCTATAACTAAAGTGTTAATGGCGTCAATTAATTAAATTTCATTTTGCTTTAATTTCTGTAAGCTATCATTGTAAGTAGATATGAAAGAGTTCGTGATTAGAATGTTTTCTTTCACGAAGGAAACTAGTTTGTCCTGATTATGGTTTATGGATTCAATTGCTTGGTCATAATTGACAGCATCGTTTTTATCTAGAGTGCCGAAAACCTGTTTAAAGACGGTGCCTACTCCTCCAATCCAGGCACGTTTGGATTTGTTTACTACTAAATGAGAAATAGATTTATATAATTTGGTTATCTTCAGTTGTTGAACCACCAAGGGTTCAGTCGTGTTATCACACTGTTGGTGTTGGATGAACCCGGTTCCAATCTTAATTTTTAGTTTTCCTATATAGTTAAAATATAGTCCAGGACTTGCCCTTTTTGTAAACTATAGTGTAGTCGTATTCACTCAGTTTAAGTCGCTAGCGAGTCAGTCTAGAATTAGGTTCTTTTACTCATACTTATAGAATTCGGGACTTCACGCGAAACACATTTACTTACATTTTCACACCTTACATTTTCGCGTGAAGTCCCGAATTCTATATGTATGAGTGTAGAAAACCGCGATAGTTTAAAAATAACATTAGGTTCTTTTAAACTCATTATCCATTGTAAAGGTTTATGGTCGGTATTGATTTTGAATTTACGACCAAATAAGTACGGTCTGAAGTACTTGGTGGCCCATACTATAGTCAAAAGTTCCTTTTCAATGGTACTGTAGTTACTCTCACTGTCATTTAACGTTCTAGATGCGTAACAAATCGGTTTATCTGAGCCTATGTTACCCTGTGATAACACAAGCACCTAACGCTACGTTTGAGGCATCTATCGTCAGTATAAATTCTTTGTTAAAGTCAGAATATTGTAAGATTGGGTCATTTGTCAAAAGTGTCTTACATTTGTTAAAACAGTCAATATAGTCGGCGTCAAAAGTAATTCTCTTAGATTTCTTAAGGCATTTTGTCATGGGTTTTGTGATACGAGCAAAGTCAGGAATGAACTTTCTATAATATTCCAGTAGACCTAGGAATTGTTTGATGTCCTTGGGTGTTTTGGGGAGTGGATACTTTTCTATTGCTGCTATTTTCTCGGGATTCGGCTTGACACCTTCCCCACTAATTATATGACCTAAAAAGCTTGTTTCAAACTTGAGAAATTCAGATTTATCCATTTGAATTTTGAAATTGGAGTCCTGTAATCGTTTTAATACCTTTTCAAGATTAATAATGTGTTCTTGTAGTACATCCCTACAAAAACACAGAACTGAAGATTATAACACGTCATCAAGGTAAACTAAGCAAATTTCATTTTGCAACCCTCTGAGGACGTTATTCATGACCCTTTGGAACGTAGAGGGTGAGTTTTTCAAACCCATTGGCATTCTAAGGTACTCAAAATGCCCGTTTTCCACGTTAAAAGCGGTCTTGGGTACATCATCAGGGTGCATCTCACATTGGTAGAACCCGGAGGCTAAGTCTAAAGTCGTGAAATATTGGCAATTGCCGAGTTTGTCTAGTATGTCGCTAATGTTAGGGATGGGGTATTTGTCATCGATGGTCTTTTCATTCAGCTTACGAAAGTCTACAACTATTCTCCATTTTTCAGTCCAGAAGCGTCAGCCTTCTTGGTAATCTTCCCAAATGGGCGAGCTCCATGCAGATTCAGAAGGTCTTATTATTCCCTGATCAAGCATCTTAGTTATTTAGTTATTTGATTGTAGCTCGATGGCGAATTTCAGGAGTTTCTTTGCCCTTTGGCAACTGTAGCAGTTTCTTTTTGAGCCCTTGTCTTCGTCGAAGTTGTAGTTTCAGGGGTTCATGATGGAATTACAGACGGAAGAGATGGTATAGAAGATAACGATGGGATATTTTCGTAATTTTGTTCTCTCGTTGGTGTAGTACATATTCCGTATAAAACTGGGCTGAATTGATGTTCTGCAGATAGACAAGGTTCGGAATGGTTATCACTTTCATTGTGACAATCTGATGATTCAGAGCTGCTCAGTATTTGCATGCGTTCTAAGATGAGTCTAAAGATGGTGGTGAATATAATACTCAAGCTTTTAGAGTGCAAATTAGCCACTTCGCTATCACATTCATGATAGATTTATCGCTATTGTTTGAAGGTGCTGTATAGACACAAACGGTAATTTTTTGCTGTTCTTTCTTGTAAATTATGCTGTTGGCAACCAAAAACACCAATGTAAGAAATATCTAAATTATAATATAGCATATTGCGAAATAACGTTAATTTTTATTATATGATAAAAACTACCGCAATTTGGCACTGTTCACCGTGATGAACACAATAAAATACAGATACTTTATAGCGCACTTGGCAATGTTCATCACGATGAACATTAAGTTTGACGGGATCTACAACCTTAGAATTCGATTGAAAGTACTTGAATTATGTCAAAATCGAAAGAATAGAGATTATGTAAGCTACGGAAGGCATCAAAACATCAAAAATAATGCATAAATAAAAGAAAATATTTTTATTTACCTTGCGAGAAGTAGACAATCTGCAAGCTGCTGACATTTTGCATTGTAAATGACAGTTAAAATGTTGACAGAGATATAAAATATTTTTATACTAATAAAAAGGTTTATTGACCATGATATCGTAATAAAAAAATACGAATTTCGTTTAAAAATATGTCATAAACATTTTTTTATTTAGTATGTTTCTCACAGTGAACAAAATCGAATTAAGGGTTAACGCGTACAGGATCAGTCTTCGGTTGCGAACACTCAGTGTTAAAGACATCATGTGCCTGTAAGGGGTGCTGAAACGTAATAAGTTCGTCGCGATCAGTTGGATTCTCAATCTCTACTATCCCGGTACGATCTGTGACGCTGGTAATGCACTCGTGAATAACACAATTATCGTACATTTGCTGTGGTATTGAAACTTTACCGTCAGGGCTACAAATAGGGATGTTAAGTAGTTTAGATGACTGAGCGGGTATGCACTCCTGAAAGGCTGGTTTTCTACACTGATAAAAACGTATAGTAGTAGCAGTACTATGGTCAGTAATAAGATGGTTATTTTTAAGATCAATTTGGGCTCCGTCTAATAAATCTAGGCCCAGCAATACATCAAAATAATAATGGAATTTATAAATGAAGAACTTGACCTCGAAATTACTATTAAATTCTAAAAAAATAGGTATAGTTATTGTGTGCTCGTGTGTACTCGTAAGGCGAGCGTTAGTGACCTAGAAAGGATCATAATTTAATGGTATGTGCGGGAAGTACATCTTAACTGCTTCGGGGCTCAGAAAATATTGGTTAGCTCCGGTGTCTTCTAGCAGTTTAAGGGGCGGTTCTGTGATTTGAATGTACCGCAGTTCCCGTTTAGATTGTATATTTAATTCTATTTTGATTTTCTTTGATCCGTGGTCTTGAAAAAATCCTGATTCTCCCTGTCTTGTGACCTATTGTCGGCGGTACTCGTTTGGGAGGACGGCGTACCATTTTCTATACCTAGGTTCTGATAAGGGGCGTTGTCCTGTTCGTACGGGTAAGAGTAAGGGTCAGCTACACAGTTATCATAGTCATAATAGTCGGAATAGTCATGGCAGTATGAATAGTCAGTTTCGTCATATTGATAGTCATAGTTGTCAAACTCGTCAAAGTTATTCATCTCGTTAAAGTTCATTTCTCGAGATTTCAAATAATTAGTTGGCGGCGGGTTACCAGACTTACGCCAGTCATGTCCTGTAAACCCTACTGGCTTGGATGAGAAATGACTGATGCCGCTTATGGGTTTCGGACCCGTATGTGGTACGTGAGGATTTTTATTAGGTAATCTAAAGACGTTACTGTGTGGGTTATAATTAGGCGGGGGCGCCCGGAACATCTGTTGGGTACGATTAAAATTATTAGGTGCACGATAAGGTACCTGCTGTTGCTGGAAACCTGGTCTCCACGGCTGCTGCTGCTGCGTTTGCTGCGGTTGCGGCATATGCATAGGTTTATGCCAGCTAGGTCCTGTGCTAGGGAATTTAAAACTATGGGGTGCGCTAGGATGAACACTCGGCGTGGGCTTAGAACTAACATTAAATTGAGGCGTAAAAGGATTACGTCGCTCCGGAATGCGCTCGTTGCGTTGCTGTAAATACATTACATTTAATTCTTGTTGGACAAACTCCAGAGTCTTTTCTATCGTCTCGGGCCTCATACAGCGTATGCGGGACCGTAAGGGTTCCTTAAGACCTCTGACGTATGATTGTAACGTTAATTTTCTATAAAGATCGCGTTTCGCTTCGATTGTAGTTGGAATAAGTTCATGCAATGAAACATGCGTCATAATTGTACTGAAAAGGGTCTGGCATTTATCGTAATATTCCTGCGGGGTGATACTTCCTTGGGATAATAGTGACATATCATTGTACAAGGTCTGAAAAATTATTTATTAATGCGTTACGAATCCCTTACCAATTTTCCGGTATGCCATAAGCATTAATTGTGCGAGCTGCGGAACCCGTAACTTTATTTAAGATGCCGTTTATTACACTTAAATTGCACAACTCGTTCCCGGGCTCGTCCTTTACCTGAATAACCACTTGGTCGCAAATTCTAATAAATCTTGTTAAAATGTTGGCATTGCCATCAAATTCTGGCACTATATTTATAAATGGTATCAGGGTTGAACGATCCTGGTCCCGTTGCCATATTGGATGAATATAAATTACAACTATTAGAAACACTATTAGAGTCTAAAGACCTATTTAAATCTTATTCCTTACACCTATTTATCCCTCTTGAGCGAAGTACCTAAATTGCACGATGCCACTGCTGCATACAACCTAAAACGCGAAATACCTGAAACTCGAAGTACCTAAATTGCACGATGCCTAAAAACTAAATGTGCCTACAATATACTTTGACAACAATGTTTAATGCCTAGGAATGGAAATGCCTAAAATGAAGATTGCCAGCACAATACAAGGTATGGGGGTATTCAGGTACATTATTTATGATCACGTCTTTATCCCCGAAGGGGTAGACAAAGGTAAAATGTGGGTCTACTATATTCCCACATTTCACCTTTTAAGAATTTATCCGAGTGATAGGTGGTGAGCCGTATTGATATAGACAGGCGCAGGTTGTGACTGCCTGCTGTTGAAAATTTTCAAGCCGCCTAAAAGGTTTTCAGCTTGACTTAACTACTGCCATTTTACTGGCAACCGGGACCAATGGCTTAACGTGCCTTCCGAAGCTAAGATGGTCACCCATCCAAGGACTGGCCATAGCGAAAGTTCCTTACTACAGTACTCGTTTACAGAACACCGAGACCGCGGGGTCACGAGCGCTTCAGGTACTGTCATACTCTAATTGATTTGTAGGCAATTAACTATCGCCGGCATTATAGGTACTTTGTAGACATTAAACAACATAGGCATTTTACTTCGTAGGCATTATAACCTTATAGACATTAAAACTTTATAGGCAACCTGCGTTTTAGACATTGACTTTAGGCAATTTGCTTCATAGGCATCGTGCAATTTAGGTACTTCGCTCAAGAAGGCTATTTATCTGTCTTGAGGAGACAGATTTATCCCTATTTTTCCCTGGGTGGAAAATTTTGGAAATGTAAATTACAGGAAAAAGGATAATTAAGGAAGCAACACAAGAAAATTTCAAGGACTTACATAAACATGGTTTAGCCCCCTTAATACCCCCCCCCCCCCTTTTCTGACGTTAGTATTTGTTGTCATAGTGGCTACAGAAATATATCATCTAAAAATTTCAGCTCTCTAGCTATCACGATTCCTGAGATACAGCCTCATGACGGACAGATAGACAGACAGACAGGTACGAACCCTAAAAATCGTTTCTTTGTGCGCACCTTTGCCATTAATCTAATTTCAAGGTTCTAGATCTTGATCAGAATTTAAGTCAGTTTTTGTTTTTATATCAATCAAATCAGCATGTACGCTCCTGGACGCAGGCCTCCTAATTTACGCCCTGCGCCTTTCGCTTCCAGCGTGCGATCTCTTCTAGCCACCCGCCCGGTCCACCCGCCAAATGGATCGAGGACTCGATCCATTTGGCGGGTGGACCAAGTCGCGATGCCCGCTTTAGAACTCGTTTGCTCCATCTGCCATCGTCTGTCGTCTTCTGTGGCCAGCCCGCTGGCACTTTACAGTAAGTACTGTTTTTATATGTATAGATATAATTCTGATAAAATAAATCAAAATACGTTACGTGTAACTTTGAGAGTAGGTAAATCTATATTTTTGTAAAAATGAATAGGTACCTAATGTCTTTGTTAATTGGTTTAGAGAGCATTCTCTGCTATTGCTAAGGAGTTCATATCTTAAGTTCTATGCGCCGCCTTCTTCTCGAGCAGGTCATGCTCGTGAAGGAGGCGGCGGGACGGGTACGGGAGAGAACTCACCCACCCGAGTTCCGCAGTCGGCGGCCCGGGCGCCGCCGACGTGTCTTCGCCGAGAACTATCGGCCACCATGACTGGGGACCTAAGGACGGTGAGAGGGCGGCTCACCGTCCTTACAGAAGCAGGCCCATGACGGCAGCGTGACGAGCAATTCACGCACGCCCCCCCTCAGAAGCGGGATCACACCCGAAACCTCCCAAAGACGCGGGATAGCACCCGAACCACCCCCTGGGCGAGGCCGCGGTGGCGTCCGTGGGTCTGTTGGGAGTTCTGGGACATGCTTCCGAGGGCTTCCCCGGGGCTACCAACCACAGGCTGTTGGGCGTGACGTGAGGTTTTTTAGTCGGTAGGAGTCCGGCATAGCATCCAAGAGGATTTTCCCTCACGTCAAACAAAAACAAAAAGCCATTACAGGCTTTCCTTCTCACAAATGTTTTTTTGACATACAAAATAATGAAGGCAATTCCGCTTATTGAAGGGCAAAAATCAATAAATTAAGCAGTTTTAATCAAGTTGTATTAAAAATCATTATTAGATTTTTTGACATTTATCAAAAATTGCGACCATCTTTTTTAAATCGAATTGAGCTGTCAAACATGACAATGTGTCAAAAAAAAAATTAAAAAGTACCGACTACGAAATATTAATATGAACTATGAGGCAAATAACCCTTAAAATATTTTTCAACCGCATTTTAACCATGTTAAATGATAAATTTCAATAAAATACAAAACACGTCTACCATTATTTCAGTTAAAGATGTTTCATGCCAAATTTGAAGAAGATCGGACCAAGGAATCACGTGGTCCCATACAAACTTTGCAACCCTTGTTCACCCCCTTAGGAGCTTAATTTTCAAAAATCCCTTCTTATTGCTCGCCTACGTCACATAAGGAGCATTTGTCCAAAATTTCATGGTTCTAGACCCAGCGGTTTAGGCCGTGCGTTGATCGTCAGTCAGTCAGTTCTTGTTTTTATATATATAAGACTGCCTCTGTGGCGCAGTCGGTAGTGATACCGCCTGCGGCGCTGGAGGTCGTGGGTTCGATTCCCACCGGAGACAAATATTTGTGTGACCCATAAATGTTTGTCTCAAGAGTCTGGGTGTTTCTATGTATAATAATTATGTATGTATTTAAAAGTATATAAGTATTAATATCCGTGGTCTGATACCCGTAACACAAGCAGGTTATTCCTAGCTTACTTTGGGATCAGATAGCGTTGTGTGAGATGTCCGTGAATATTTATTTATTTATTTATTTATATAGATTAATTTCCTCCCGCAAATGTGGGGGTAAAATGTATGATCAGCGGTTCTTGGGTCTACGTGACCAGCGGCGACACGAGGCGCCGATTCAGCGTTCCCACGATTCCGTAATCCATGTCAATCCACGGCAACACGAGGCGCTGAAGTTGCAGTAAAGTTACTATGGCTGTTTCTATCAATATATTCACGCTATCTTAGTCAGCGGAATTGGTGTAGGCAGAGCACTTAACAAACGCATAAACACTGACCATGTCATTGTTTATGCGTTCGAAGTGTAATTCTGATCTAAATAAGTAAATAGCCTTTGAGAATGCCGAAAGGCGAAACCGGTTAGGTATTACAATAATAAATGTTGTGTAACAGTACAAGTGAAGTTTTTCAATAATGTGTAGCAGGTTCCATCAAGTGCCATCAATCAACAGTATCAATAAGTACTACTGACAATTCTCTTTAATGCTATGTTGAGACTACAATACTTCCCAAAGCTGTGGAAAGAGTCAACAATAAATATGGTTGCTAAACCAGGGACGCCCTCCACAGAGGTCTCATCGTATAGGCCCATAAGTCTCTTGCCTATAATATCGAAGGTCTTTGAAAAACTGGTACTCAAGCGCCTAACACCAATCCTTCAAGAACAAAAATAATACCAGACCACCAGTTCGGATTCCGTGCACATCATGGAACTACAGAGCAAATACATCGTATAGGCCACACCATACGGCAGACACTAGAGAGGAAAGAATATTGCTCTGCTGCTTTCCTTGATATCCAGCAAGCCTTTGATCGTGTGTGGCCTAGGGGTATTCTATGCAAGCTGAAACTTTACCTCCCAGAGACTATGTATAGGCTCTTGGGATCCTATCTGCAAAAAAGAATGTTCCAGGTCAAATGTGTAGACTCCATCTCGTCCATCTACCAAATAGAAGCAGGAGTACCTCAGGGTTCGGTGCTGGGACCTGTGCTATGTACAATTTTCACCGCCGACCTGCCCGTCACGGATGAAGTGGTAATCGCAACTTATGCTGATAATACTGCGGTCCTGTCTTGTCATAGAAATCCTAATACAGCATCAGCTATGCTACAGGAACACTTAAATGAAATTGGATCATGGTTGAAGACGTGGCGAATAAGAGCTAGTCCTCCAAAATCTGTCCATATAACATTCACACTAAGAAGAGGAGACTGTCCACCTGTGACACTAGATGGAGCTCTCTTTCCACAGTGCACAACAGTTAAATATCTGGGTATGCATCTGGACAGACAACTAACTTGGAAATGACATGTCATTAAAAGTAAAAGAAAACAAGCAAATAAAAAACTCAGGGACATGAGCTGGCTATTGGGCAGGCAATCATCACTATGGACGAGTTGTCTGAGCGACTGGTGGAGACAGGCGTAGGGTGCTCCATTAATGGAGTAATGATCAATCACATCGCATATGCGGATGATATGGTTTTACTGGCACCAAGCATATCAGCGATGCGCAAGTTATTGAAGGTGTGTGAAAACTATGCAGAAGAACACAATATGCTATACAATGCAGAAAAGTCTGTATATATGGTCTCCAGAGCCAATAACTGTGATGCAAGTATGCCGACCCTTGAGCTGTATGATGACCCTAGAAAGAGTCGAAGTGGTAAAATACCTCGGACACATGATCATTTCTGATCTATCCACTACGCTGACATCGAGAGGCAGAGGCGGGCCATTGCAGTCCGCAGCAATATGCTCGCCAGACGCTTCGCTCGTCGTAGTGACGCAGTGAAGACTCAGCTTTTTATCAGCTACTGCACAAGTGTCTATACTATACTGTAGAATTATGGACGAAATATACGCAGGCTGCTATGAGCGAAATGAGGGTTCAATACAACGATGCATGGCGTACTATATTTCGGCTTCCACGGTGGTGTAGTGCAAGCACCATATTCTGCGAGGGGCGCACGCCTTGTTGGCAGGCACTGCTTCGGAGCCGGTCGGCCGCTCTGCGCACCGCCCTCAATCGTTCTGCCCAATCCAGACTCTCGTGGAGGCGACAGAAGGCGAGGCGAACGCTAGAGTGTGGATAGGTGCCTCGCCTCGCCTCCTGCGCTCCGCTCCGTGTCGGTTTTTGAAACGGAGTCAAGTGTCATGAGCATGAGCATGTGTAAGTTGGTTGTAAAAAAGTAATTGGATGAAAATCTGGATATATTAAACTATAAAAAAAAACTAAGCCTAGAAAATAAACTTAATAAAATACAAATGTATTATAAAACCAATATGGACATATGACATACAGCTCTGGGGATCAGCAAGATACTTAAACATAGAAATCCTCCAGCGCTTCCAGAACAAAGCATTAAAAACCATCAGCAATGCCCCATGGTTCATTCGTAACACGGAAGTACACGAGTATCTCCAAATTCACACGGCCGAAGAGAAAATAAGGAGTTTTCTGAAACCTACAAACACAGATTTGACGTACATAAGAACCACCTAGCCGCGTCACTGCTGAACACCAGCGGCAGTTAATATATTGGCCACTATCTAGTGGCCAATATATTAACCACGAGATGACATATCACAGGATATGCATACCTCAAATCGAATTACACTTGAATCATTATAATCTGACTATAGCTTCCGGGTTGATTGCAGATATAGAAAAAACAAAAAAAAAACATCATACACACACAGTGACAGCTCTCGGACCACTAAATAAAGATCCCATAATTTTTTTTTAAATTTACTAGTTCTGCAACTACATAAGACAATGCCATACTGTAATAAATAATTTTACATTTGATAATTTTGAAAATCTAGAACGTTTAGAAAATTATCGTTTTTCAAGTATGGCACCATTTTTGCACTCCACTAAAAGTATGGTGAGGGCTTAAATAGATTTGCTCTTTTATGAACTACTAGCGGCCCGCTCCGGCTTCGCACGGGTATACAGTATTTCTCCACTATTTATTGGATGTTATTATTTATACATATCGTCGCTGCGCTTGCAAAAGTCGCTATGTGATTTTTTTCGAATTTTGGATTTTGATGCCATTTAGATCCTTATTTCAAGGCGCACAAGGTGCAAAAACCGAAATTTTAAAAAACCTAATAATAACGGAGTTTCAAAAAATAGCTATGTGAAATCAATACTTTTTTGCGCCCTCAAAATAATTATGTGCTTCAAATCACATAGCTAAAAAGTTCACCTTAACAAAAATATGGTCAATTGCGCGGAATTGCGCCCGCTATGTGTTTACGGGCACATAGCGATATTGGTGTACAAGTTTTGAACTGAAACATCGCTCATTGCACAAAAATCATGTGTCACATAGCTATCTTTTTCTATGAAATTTGGCAGTCGTTTTGGATATTTATGTCATCGATCCGTTCAGGAATCTATAGAAATTATAAGGCAGCTTTGGAGCTAGAATATTTCAATAAAGTGTAATGATAATAAAGTATAGGTAGGTGCTTAAATCAAATGATACAGGCTAAATTACATCACTCAACAAGCAGAGAGAATGGTGTAGCTAGATGTTCGGGTAGGTATGTTTATTTGTTAAAAGATGCCTAGCAAGCTGGAGAGTCAGCTGACTGTAGCTTATAATTCTGGTTTGTGTATATTTATGTAATATCTAAGAATATTATTAGGTACATTCTCCTGCGTCTTTAGATATGCTCCACATCTCTCTCTCAGGCTCTCAAGGCTAGACCTGCATACAGATTTCGCATTTTCTTTTCAATAAAATGTAAACGAGGTTTGGACTTCTACTTCCTCAGCAATGACAGTATTTTGCTCGAGAACGATCCTTTCAATTCTTCTTTATTTTCTGAATGTACCTTTTTTAGTAGGTACTTTTCTTTAGTAGCTTTCCTGAATCCTATAACAAGTACCTGCCAATGCAATTCTCTATCGCAATATGATTTTTAACCTATTAATATTCTACACTTTACTTATTCCATTAGAATATTCTTAAGAACTAAGATGTCCCAGACTCTCATTCAGCCCATTACTAACTAATCCAATGGTTGCGTTTATTCTTAAAGGCCACAGAAGAGCTCCTAAATAAACTTGAAAGGCTTCAAAACTGATTCATTTGTGGCATAGGTTTTTGATCTCAAAATATATTTAAACTTATAGAAATCCCTCATCGATATGCCGAACTCTTACCGACTAAAACCACACGTTGTCCTGCCCTGACTGCGGCCGAAAGCCCCGGGTAAGCCCTCGAAAGGATGTTGCACGATTCCCTACAGATCTTGGCTACCACTGCGGCCTAAAAGTGCGGGTGCAAGTGCTGGTTCGGGAACAATCGCGCGTTCTTAGGGGTTGTTCAGGTGTAGTCCCGCTTCTTGGGGCATGAGGCATGCGCTTAACTCCCCGCCGTCCTTAGGCCCCCGGTCATGGAGGCTGATAGTATTAGACGAAGACAAGTATACGGCCCCTTGTCGCTGACAGCAGACCTCGAGCGGGAAAGTTATCACCTGCTACCTCCCCGCCGCCTCTTTCACAAGCATGACCTAGCTCACAGAAAGACGCGGCAACGTCCTAATTAATGCCGCTGGAGATGATGGCTCACACCATACTCTCTAGCGAGAAAATATCTACGCCCAGACCTGCCAAGAGAACCTGGCACTGCTGCGCCCACGCTATGTACTCTCTAATTGTGAGAAGTACTGTGGTCTCGCTGCATTTCATATCTTTGCCTAAAACTCAAGTGGTTTTCTTTCCGTCTTCGCTGGATCACTTGAATGTCTATTTTGCCCATAAAATCCCAATCTCCTTTACTTAAGCCTGATTTTCTCTTATTATTATTCCCTTTTACGTTTCATTCTAAAATATCTTGCTCAAAAATCCGAGCTCTGTACTCATTCCTTTTCAGCCATTCGTTTTTTGGATCACACAAATATTTGAGTCTAATCGGGAATCAATCTCCTTACGGGATCTTAGCACAACAGTCGCATACACTTACAGACAAGTATCTAAAACTACTAGTAGGTACGTACATTTGCATATCTACCAGGGTTTCTTAAAAAATAGCAATATTC
Organism: Miltochrista miniata; assembly: GCA_933228765.1. Taxonomy (NCBI): domain Eukaryota; kingdom Metazoa; phylum Arthropoda; class Insecta; order Lepidoptera; family Erebidae; genus Miltochrista; species Miltochrista miniata. The sequence continues at coordinate 16,635,908 of OW121769.1, forward strand.
TTTGGTTGCTTTAAAGGAGTTGGTAGAGGTAAATAATTGGGACTGCACGCCTTTTCGTAGTCTCCTTCCCGGCGGTATGTAGCCAGGGATTTTGGTACACCCTCGAAAGTAAATTCCAGGCACCCTTACCAGCCGTGGTTGCCAAGTCGCGGCGCCCTTTCATGGACACTCTCTCGCTGGAGACCATGGTACGAGCCATGATATCCAGTGGGAGTAAGTGGGACTGCGCTGTCTCTTTCTGCGAGCAGGTCGTACTCGTGAAAGAAGCGGCGGGTAGGGACCGGGAGAGAACCCTCCCATCCGAGTTCCACAGTCGGTGGCGGGGGTGCTGCCGACGTATCTCGACCAAGACTATCGGCCTCCATGACCGGGGTCCTGAGGACGGTAAGGGGGTTGCCCACAATCCTTACTGAAGCAGGCCGCCGTCCTTATAGATGAAAGCGTGACGTGAAGGATTACCGCACGCCCCCCCCCCCCCCCCCCTAAGAAACGGGATAACACCCGAAAAGCCCCCAAATATGCGGGATAGCACCCGAACCCCCCCCAGACGAGGCCGCAGTGGTAGCCGTAGATCTCTTGGGAGTCCTGGGGTATCCTTCCTCCCAACCGTAGGCTGTTGAGCAGGATACGTGAGGTTTTATAGTCGGTGAAAGTCCGGCATAGCATCCATGAGAATTTTCCCTCACCTTAAAAAAGGAAAGGGTGGTAGAGCCAACCCAGAGTGATGGAGATCGTTCTGGAATCTCCGGCGACCAGTGCTTCTTCTGCGGTACTGGAGAGGACTGTTGCTCTTCCGTTCCTTCCTCAGCGCCTTTATTGCGTACCACACATCTTCACAAATCAAGGCAGCAGAGTTTTATGGCAAGAACGCCAAGTTTGCCATAGTTTCTAATTAAAATTTGTTATTATTTTCAATTGACACCTTTCTTTTAATAGCTATGTGTAATTAAACAACGTGAATTATGTTTTAGTGGTTCCCGCTATGTGCTCAACAACACATGGCGATTTTTGTGACCCAAACAATTTCAGCTATGTGTCAGATTCGCAAAATTAGTTTTTTAGTATTTCTGTTTTTAACGTTATCTTTCTAAAAGTCATCTTTCACAACGTAAATATATTATTTACATTATAATAAAATTATTTAACTACTCTATCACAAATATATTTCGAGTAAATCGGTTTTTACTTCCTCCTGAAAAGTAGGCTAAAAATACATAGCGACTTTTGCAAGCGCAGCGACGATATAAACCTTCCTCTTTAATCACTCTATCTATTAAAAAAAACCGCTTCAAAATCCGTTGCGTAGTTTTAAAGATTTAAGCATACAAAGGGATATAGGGACAGAAAAGCGACTTTGTTTTATACTATGTAGTCATTCAGGATCCAAGTGCCATACTGTAACAAATCGTTTTGCATTGTTGAAAAAATCGACGTCTTTGTAGCAGTATGACGGCTCTTTAGACCCGTCGCACAGTGTACGCTGTAGAACAAGCCAGGTGGACAAAAGTCATTTTCAAATTTCCGAAAATAGATAATTTCTACATGTAAACAACACCCCTAAACCCCAGATTCTGAAAACTGTTTACGTCTATCATTCCATTCTGATGCGTCATCGCTTATCAAAATAAGCTAATGAGGGTAAATGTATTTAAATAATTGCGTTCATTGCATTTTCGCGACACTTGCACTTACATCTTACGGTGACAGTTTGTTGTTTTGTGGAAAGTTTTAGTGATGGATTTTATATCTGAAGATATGTTTATTATTTTATACTTATTATAATCTTTTATTGTGTCATAAACATGAATAAAATAGGCTATCAATGAAGACACAGAATAAACTTTTTTTTCTTCTATTTTTTAAAACTTCTCAAGACTGGGATACCAATGCTTCCTCTTGTATCCAGGCTGAATTTTCGATATGTTGTAGCTCGACGTCTATAGATGATTATGATATATATTATTTGTAGCACACTCGAGTACAACATTGTTTTTTTCTTTCTTTTGCAGATAAGCTTTATTCTATTGGCAAAATAGATTTTTTGAAGAGTGTCATGTAAAACAATTAAGAAATGATCGTTTTGAGTTTTATTCATTCAAATTTGATTTCTATGACATCACAAACGAATGTGAAAGGGAAATTAAGGTGAAATTAGCCGCCATTTCTTGGAAAATTGCTACAAAATGGTTCTTTTCGGGAAAGTCAAAAGAACGTTTCCTTAATAAAAAATAAAGCGTGGCTAGAAGGTGAAGAGATGAAATTCTGCATGCGATCGTCTCGGTCGCAACCTTCTACCTCATCTGCTGACCTTCCTCGACCCTGAAGATCTAAAAAAGTCTTTTAAGATTCGTCTTTTAAACTAAAAACGTAGAGTTTAAGATCTAGTTCAATCGCGGAGTGTTGGGGAATAAATTACTGCTACATAGTTGCATGGTGAAGTTGACATTAAAGTGTTGCTAGTGTTATAAAGGACATTGGTGAAAATCTAGCTTCTGCAAGTGCGTCCACAAGCCTACTAAAAGCAAGTGCTGTGCAAAGTGGCAGACCGCTAAGTAGTGACGAGGCCTTAGCGTATTATATTGATTCAAAATCAACAACTCACTCATATAAACAGACTAGGGAGTGGACTATGAAAGTCAGGCATCAGTACGTGTTCCCATCATATGATTGCATTCTAACAATAAAAAAGTGTTATCTTTCCGAGGAGCATATTGTTGTGACACGATCTCGAGCTAGTTTATATAAAAGACAAAGTGATATTTTTTACTTTCCTGTATTTTAATTATGTGCATAAAATAAAATATTTATATACAATTCCTATGCATTTTCTTTAAAATATGTAATTTTTATTAACATTATTAATTAAACTTTATAAATACGAGAGTTGTTAGCTAGGTACTTCTTCTTCTTCTTCTTCGAGTCAATGGCTAATATTAGATGCTCTGGCTTCATGTAATAAAAAATTTAACATGAAGCTAGGTACTCAATCAAGGCAAAACGGTTCAACAGATTGATCAAATCAAATGAAATTTGATGTTGAGGCAACCGACACCCTGGATTAATATATAGGGTAAATTTAATGGCAAAAGAATACAGTATTCCCGTGGGAAGAGCGGTTTTGTCGGAAAAACGGATATCTACGCAGGCGAAGCCGCGGGAAACAGCTTGTAATACCACATAATTAATAGATTTATATACACTCATTTGCAAAAAAAACGGGCACCCAAGCAATGAACCATTTCAAATGTTAATATTGCTTTGTTTGATAATTATAGGTAGTTTTATCCTCACAATTTGGTAAATTAATAAGAAAATAATCGTTTTCATCAGTATTTCATAAAATTTTGTTACAATTTATGGGCAATAATGCTAAACCTCGCTAGTAGTGTATGTTCGCTGGTAGTGCATTATGCTCATGAAGTAAAAATAAAAAGGTTTTTTTCTTTTTTTTTTCTTTAATAAAGTAAAAGCAGATAAATGTTTAGTTTCGAGTGTGATCCCCTCTAGCTAAAATCACAGCTTGAATTCGTCTGGGCATGCTAGCGAGTATATCCCGGATACTTGCTTGCGGAATACGTTCCCACTCCGCAGTAATCACATTCTTCAGCTCTCTGATGGTCTGCAAAGCCGGGTGTACTGATCTCACATGCCGTTTTAGAACGTCCCAGATATGCTCTATGGAATTGAGGTCGGGACTTCGAGCTGGCCAATCCAAACGACGAATGCCGACCTCTTGCACATACGCATTAACATCGCGGGATCGGTGGGCGCGAGCATTGTCGTCCATAAAAATCGAGTCTTGACCTAGAGCGGCCAATGCGGGTTGTGCATGAGGAATTAGAACTTCCGTTATGTATCGATGCCCAGTCAGTGAGCCGTTTTCAATGAAGACTAACTCTGTATGTTCCATTGAATTTATTCCTGCCCAAAACATAACAGAGCCCCCACCATAAGGTGTGATTTCTTCGAAACATGCCCCTGCAAAGCGTTCTCCTTGTCTTCTTAGCACTCGCCGACGTCGATCTTCACCGAATAGAGATATCCTGGCTTCATCAGAGATCAAAACCGTATTCCAATCTTCTTTAGTCCATGATTCACAATTTCTAGCGAACTTAAGCCTGTGAACTCTGTGCTCACGGAGTAATTTGGGGCCGCGGGCCGGGCGGTGACTGCGATATTGGCAGCGAGAAGCCTCCTCCTGACCGTCCATAGACTAATATGCACATTTCTTATTTCTTGGAGGTTGTTCTTAAGATCCACATACGAAGATTTGCGATATCTCAATGCGCGACTCACAAAAAAACGATCATCCCGTGGTTGGGTACATGGTTTTCTTCCAGAACCAGGCCTTCTCTCGACGGAACCAGTCTCCTGATATCGCTGCCAGGTCCTTTGGACCGTCGAGCGACTAACATTTAGCCTCCTAGCCACGAAACATTGGCTGCAACCCTCTCAAGCAGCGCGATAATTTTGGTAGCTTTTACCACTTTATCTACCATTTTTGATACAGCCAAACAGCAATAAATAAAGCTTTGACAGTCAAGGATATGAAATTAATCGATAAAAATATTGAATAAAAGTTGTGAAAGTCGATGTTAACTCCTGGAACTTCGCGTCAAAAATGTAGGATAAAGGAGGGTTTTCTGTAAAAATGAGCATCAAATGAATTATAGTTTTATAGAAATTTAAAAAAGTACGTTCTAAATTTGAATTTAGAACGTACTTTTTTAAATACTACGGCATTTTTGAAACCGGCCAGTAACGTGTACAAACGATTGAAACCTTTTTGGTATTGTATCTTTTTAAAGATGAATGAAAATCAAAACCGCCCGTTTTTTTTGCAAATGAGTGTATATAAATCCAAAACCGTGATAAAATATTTTTGTCCACCTGGCTTGTTCTACAGCTGACACTGTGCGTCGTAATGGTATGGCATTGTGATTTTCGTAAATGCTTACTTGTACATTGTCATTAAAAAAAACAAAATATCCTGTAACGAATGTTTAAAAAAATTAATTAATGAGTTTTAATTAAGATGGCGGGTCATAAAACCCGCGAAAAAAGTATGCCATTACGTTGGCGCCAAGTTATTTTTCATATATGTACTACAAAAAAACGCAAGAGTTTTTGTGTAACAAAACGTTTGAGCACCGTATTTTTTCCGACAAATTAAATTAATCAGCCTGTAATTACGCCCTGCGGGCCAGCTCTGAAATTACTATTTTCAGTCCTCAAATATCCTAATTCGACCCTCTACGGGTCCGCCATACTTGTAACAAATGACTTGAACTTTTCTGTCATCATCTCCCGGTCTACTACAAATCACAACCGTTTTTTACACCCCGCCCTGCTGAGGTGATAGCACCCACCTGCTTTCCCTTTTGTGCATGTATTTTAGAGCTTTTGCTCTGCACTGTGTGCTGTGCACTAAAGCCAGACTCATCCACATTAAAATACGATGAGGTGGGCAGTTTGATTTATACCTCACCACTTCTATCAGGTCAACAAATTTTGTGACATTTACTTTATTTAAACTTTGTGCTTAAGCAAGAGAGGTTGCTTCTGGGCTTCTCAGTGTCAGTTCCAAATAACGTTTTCTAAAAGCTAAAGTCCATGCGCCATTTGAGTATCAGTGTAAAACTTATGTTGTATGTTACATATTACGTTCGAGCCTTACATCCTGCAAGGTTAATCTATAAAATCGCTTTTCCATTTCTAAAACGTGTTGCACGAAATTTTCATCTTGCTCTGGACTAAAAGTTGGATGACAAGACCCCAATTCCTTTTTATTTTCAACAGCTTCTTTGTTTTTTCCTTTTTTTCGGCGTTTGAGAGTCGATCGAGGAACATTAAATTCTTGGCTTGCTTTGAGGAAGCTTATATATTAGGCTTACAGCTCTTATAGCTTTTTCCATTGCATCTGGGTTCCTTTATGAGTATTTAGTATATAATATTTAAAACAATACCATATCTACATAATCTAAAACAACACATTATTTATATTTACTAGAAAAAATTGCACTGAGACGGGTAAAGTGGCTTGGCCTACTAGGTCAGTTTACCTACCTACCTATAGACTAGGCCACTTTACCTACAACGGAACGCGATATACATACATAACATCACGCCTGTCTCCCCACGGGGTAGGCTGAGACTATGACTTTCCACTTGCTACGATCCTGGCAAACAACTTTCGCTTCTTTAACTTTCGTAAGTGTCTTCATACATGCTCTTCGGTTAAGATTACTCTTGATCTGGCCATTTCTCAGAAGATTATCGATTTTATCGACTTCAGTATGCCGAGGTCGACCCCTACCAGTTTGCCCATTCACTCTCGCCTGATAAATCTGTTTCGTCAGCTTATTTCCATCCATTCTCTCCACATGTCCAAACCATCTGAGCATCCCTTTTTCTATCTTAGTCACTACATCTTCTGTCATACCGCAATGTTCCCTTATCACACTATTCTTTACTTTATCCATCAATGTCACTCCAGCTATATACTTCGCAAACTTCTCATTTTCACTGCCTTAATTTTACTTTCATGCTTCTCCTGCCACACCCAAAACATATTTTCTTGAGCAGCTAGCCTTAGGGCTAGCTGCAAGTTTAAGTACAATACGAGTTAAACGAACAACAGGACTTCGCTGTATGCCGTAGCCTTTCAGGTAAGATTCAAATTCTTTATTCATGTATTCTGTGCCATTATCGGATTGTAGGTATTTTACTTTGTTGCTTGTGTGTGTTTCGCTGACTCTTTGAATTCTTTAAACTTTTCCAATACTTCACTTTTGTGTTTCATCAGATATACTCGACAATATTGACTGTAGTCATCGATAAAGGTAACGAAATAATTATATCCGCAAATAGGTTCACAAACGTCAGTGTGCACGATTTCTAGGCGTTCTGTTGTTCGTTGAATGGTTTTCTCAATAGGTACTGGTACGGGTGGGTGCATTTTAGCTATAATGCATGTTTCACATTCAGTAAGTTTTCTGTGGAGTCAAAGTTCAAACCAAGTAAACTTTGATTTTAAAGTGCCAGTTTTAAATCATTGGCGTTCATATGACCAAGCTTTTTATGCTACTCTAACATACTCGACGAATGCAGTTGGTTTTAGGATGTTAGAAAATTGTCATTGTCTAGGTTTTAACATCTATGTTGGGTAGGTTTAATGTAATAAAGACCATCTTGTTTAAATACATTAAGAATAATTCCAGCTTTTTTGTTGCGGACTGTTGCTTAATCGTTGTCAAAATAAACAGAACAGCCAGCGTCTGTCATCTTGCTAACGGACAGTAAGTTCGTGCATAGACTAGGTATCTTTAAGGTCAGTAAGAGCATCACTTTTACCGTTTTTTGTAATAAAGGAAACAGTCCCGGTACCTTTAATCTCTGCTGAGAAATCGTCAGATGCAAAATTTAATTTCTTGGATAATTCTTTTAATAATTCTTTTAAGGTCTTAAATAGGCTACGTTGATGTGTCATGTGAGACGTACAACCACTATCTAAAATCCAATATTGTAGTTTTTTGCCATTTTCAGTAATCAGTAATCAGTATTTGTTTTGCATAAAACAGGTAATACATTGTTGGTACATATTTATATATGGTAAAGTGCACTGTTTTGTCGCCTCTATAGGACATGCTCAAAAGGTTATAACATAAGTCAACATTCGTTTTCCAAATGTTGAATCAGGCGTGATAGAAAAGTCAAATAATAGTTTTGTTTCTAGATAAAAGGCACTGTGTCGCAATGTGGTTTTTATGAGAACAATTTTCGTTTTTTGATTCCTCATTGTTTTTCTTCCAGCAATCACTACAAATATGGTGCTATCTTTTAAAAATATTTCCTTTATGCAAATTGCAAATCTTGCAAGTGGCATGTAGCGCTTCTTCATAATAGGATTCGGCATCATTACTCGTACTAGTGGTATATTTGTGACGTGCTTCATATTCTTTAATAAGTTTTATTTTGAGCTGTTCTGGTTTTGGGAGATTGTCACGTGACTCTATTACTACTTTAAAGTTCTCATAATCAGGAGAGAGACTATATAGCTTCATTATTGTCAACAAATCCTCATTGATAGTTATATCCATATCAGCTAGCTTGTCTACTGTGTCCATAAACTTGTTAAGGTGACTGCGTACGTCCTGACCTTCAAGCTTTGTCAAGATTAACTGTTTCAAAAGAGATGCCTTTCGTGCAGGCCCCTTACTAGTAGATATATCTTTCAGTTTATCCCAAACATCTTTAGCAGTGACACAATTTTTAATTTGTTTTAGCTCAGATGGTGCAATGATGAGTATCAACTCGGATTTCGCTAATCTGTCATCTTCCTTTTCTTCTTTGGATGCATCAGGTGACAGTACAGTCTCTACGTATTTCCATAACTTCTGTTTTACTAAAACTGCTTCTGTGCGAATGATATATAATCCCTATTAAGGGTATCAATTTTTATTTTTGACATAATGGGTTCGTACTTACAGATTTTTCCTATAACAGCATTTTAATTTCAATGAACCACGCTCTGCCACCATGTTAAGTCCTTGAGAGCTCTAGAAGCATAATTAAGAACATAATATGAAAATGCGGTGTTATAACCAGTAAACATATTTATTATATTTGAAAATACTAATGACTGTAAATCATTCTATTAAACTTTATTCATTCTATTAAGTTCTATTAAGCTGTCTTTCTGAGTATAGTTCAATCACTATAAACTGTATGAACTATACTCAGAAAGACAGCTTAATAGAACAGATGAATTTCTAAATTATGTTAAAACTTATTTAAAAACGTTTAAAGCAGACTGCTTAGCGGCCAAAAGAAAGTATATAAGTAATAAAATTATCAATAGTGTAGACAAAGTTAAATCTACTTGCAAAATAATTAACGCAGAAAGAGGCCAAGCAAAATCAAATGATAATCATTTTAAACTGAAAGTAAATGGTAACATCATTACAACAGATGCCGAAGTCGCTAACGAATTTGAACAATTTTTCTCTCGAATACCAGTAGATTTAACCAGAGCCCTAGGTTCTTCTACCCCAATAGCAGAATCCTTGTTAAAAGCAAATGTTCCTTGCTGTAATAAAATATTCAAATTCAGTAAAATTGGTATGCACACTATCATAAAAACTTTTAAATCTTTAAATATTAAGAAAACGGCTTGCCTCTGGGGAATTTCTGTACATTTAGCTAATTCGTTAATTGAAATGGTTGCTCCTGAATTATCAATAACTAGCTGACCCGCGCAACTTCGTTTGCGTCACATGAGAGTGACAAAGAGAGTTAAACCACTCTCTTTGTCACTCTTATTATTTTAAGTAGGTAATATAATTCCGTCGCATTTACTCTCGTCGCGTGTCTTAGGTATATTTTTTAGAAAGTTGTGATAGGTTTTAATATTTAAAGTGATATAATGTTTCCCGTCGCGTCGCTTATATTCATTTAGAGTTGACCCGCACAACTTTGTTGAAGTTTCCCGTCACATTTATTTTTGTCCGTTTTTCGGTACGGAACTCATCGTGTGCGAGTCCGACTCGTACTTGGCCGGTATTATCTTTCAGTTGACTGGCTACTGCTGCAGAAAACGTTTACTCCCGACACGTAGTTGACTTGCCTCGCTCATTTTAAAAATGATTGTGAAGGTTATTGTAAGTGAACCATAGGAAAGATAGGCATATGCTGTTCAGGACTTTTTTTGTAACTTTTTAAGAGAAAACATTTTGTAGTACACAATTGTTACGTAACTTTAACCATTTACGCAACGTACTCAATGAAAGCTCTCAAAAGAAATAAATTTCCCACGTTCTTAAAACATTATTCATGGCTGCTCCGCTCCTATTTGTCTTAGCGTGATGTTATATAGCCATTAGCCATCCTCAATAAATGGACTAAAAAATTGTAAAATTATTTTTGTAATGCAACCAGTAGTTTCTGAGATCCTAGCACAAACAAACTCTTCAGTTTGATAATATTGTGAGCTAACCTTAAAAGAAAGACAAATTAGTTTATTGTGAGCGAACCTTAAAAGACAGACATATGCTGTCGCGGACTTTTTTATAGAACTTTTTAAGAGAAACAATTTTGTAATATATAATTTTTACGTAACTTTAACCATTTAGGCAGCGTACGCCTCGAAAGCTCTCAGACGGTTAAAATAATTCCCCGTTTTCGAAACATTCTTTATTGCTGCTCCGCTCCTATTCATCTTAGCGCAATGTTATATAGCCTATAGCCATCCTCAATAAATGGACTATCAAACTGTAAAAGAAGTTTTGAAATCGAACCAGTAGTTCCTGAGATCCTAGCGTTCAAACAAACAAACAAACTCTTCAGCTTTATAATATTAGTATGGATTATGGATATTTAATAATTGTGTTGATAGTGGTGTGTTTCCTGACTTAATGAAGTTTAGTAAAATAACTCCTCTGTTTAAATCGGGTAGCACCTCGGATCCGTCCAATTTTCGTCCTATTTATGTACTACCCACGTTTAAGGTAATGTTTAATCAAATGCAAAATCATTTTAATACAAATAAACTATTCCATACTAAACAATTCGGTTTCACGCGCGGTCGGTCTACCACGGATGCTGGAATCAAATTATTAGAGTGTATATATGAGGCCTGGGAGGAGTCGTATGATGCTTATGGTGTATTCTGCGACTTATCTAAGGCCTTTGATTGCGTCCAGCATCAGACTTTAATTCAAAAACTTGATTCATATGGGATCCAGGGGACGGCCTTGGATTTAATTAGTTCTTACCTAAGAGATAGAGTACAGAGAGTAGTTATAAATGGTAAACAGTCACATGGTTCTGCTGTAACAATGGGTGTGCGTCAGGGTTCAATTCTGGGACCTTTTCTATTTTTAATGACCATAAATGATCTCCCTCACCTTATAAGAGACGATCACGAGGTAGTTTGGTTTGCTGATGATACATCTTTAATATTTAAAGTTGAACGTGGACAACGCGATCTTGACGAAGTAAACAATGCCCTCTCTATGGTAGTCCACTGGTTAAACGTTCTAAAATATTTCTAAAATATTCGAGAAGGCAATGTATCGGCGACTATATGATTTTGTTACGAAACACGATATATTGCAAAACGAGCAATATGGGTTTCAAAAAGGCAAATCCACAACTCTGGCGTGCTTTAATCTCGTTGCTAAGGTCACTGAAAGCCTGGATCGTGGAATGCAAACCACTGGCATTTTCTTCGATATGAAAAGCGCGTTTGATCTCGTTTCACATAAACTGTTACTAAATAAATTGGAAATGTATGGAGTTAGGGGTCTGGCCTACAAATGGTTTGACTCCTACCTAAAGGACCGAGAACAATGTGTCGAAATTATGCGTATTGACGACAACAAAGAACTGAGAACGCATAGATCCTCCTGCAGAGTCAATGGCTCTGGAGTGCCTCAAGGCAGTATTCTCGGACCTTTACTGTTCTTGATTTATATCAATGACTTGCCAAGTGTGACATCAAATCCTTGTATTCTATTCGCTGATGACATTTCTCTAATCATGACATCTAGTTATTCCAATGTAAATTATAATTATGACATAAATAATTCAATTGACCTTATAATTCAATGGCTTCATAGAAACAATTTGCAAGTTAACATGACAAAAACTCAATATATACAGTTTGGTACTTACGGTAAGAAACTACAAGACTTGAATATCAAATATTTGACAGAGAACCTAGAAAAAGTGAACAAAACACCCTTTTTAGGCATAATTATTGACAGAAACCTGAACTGGAAGGCACACATAGAAAAGGTTTGCAATAAAATAAATAAATTTGTTTACGTTCTGGCTAAACTAAGAAAAACCTCAAACCCTGAATCAGTCATCATGGCTTACCATGGCTATGTTGCCTCAGTTTTAAATTATGGCCTGGTGATTTGGGGTAACTCTACAGACGTAAATAGAGTTTTTATTACCCAGAAAAAGTCAATCAGGGCGATGTGTGGTGCTGCGCCATGGCATTCGTGTAGACCCCTATTTCTAAAATTGAACGTTTTAACCCTGCCCTGTATGTATATTTACGAAGTAGCGAAATTTGTTAGGCAATATCCTGGCTACTTTTCGAAGGCACATGACATTTACCCCAGGTGTACTAGAGAAATCCGGATAGAATTGTCCTATCACGAGTCCCAAATACAGCTCTGTACCGGAAAAATTGTTTCGCGATGTGTGGTCGTATTTACAATGCAATTCCCAACAGCTTGAAACCATTGCCAACCTCTATATTTTTGAGGAAGTTGAAAGCCTGGCTCATAAAAAAATGTTTTTACACATTAGATGAATTCGAAAAACTGAAAGGGAAATTAGAATAAGCTGTTTTGGTTAACCATTGAGGCAATGCAATGTCCATGTAATATTGTTGAATGTATGAATGTGATGACATGCTGAATTAATATTTTATTTTTATGGATCTATAGATCCATAAAAATAAAATATTAATTCTATTATTAATAAAATTTTATTCACTTGACATTGTTGTAATTTGTTATCATTGTAGTAATTTTCTATGTGTATTTGCATGCCAGGAAATGGTAAATGTGCTGAACTTAATCATAAGAATAACACCATGTATCACCGCATTTTTGCAAATAAATTATTATTTATTTAAAAAAAAAAAAAAAAAAAAAAACGCAAATAATTTATTGTTAAATGAAACTAAAACAAAATGTATTAGATTCACCTTGCCAAATGTTAGGCTCGTTAACACCAGTATTAAGATTAGGGATGATCAAGTAGAATTGGTCGATGAAACTGTCTTTCTGGGCATAAAGTTAGACTCGCAACTTGCACTGGGGGCCTCATATCGAGTAACTCTCGGGCAGACTGAGCTCTGCAGCCTATGCCGTTAAAAAGATCCGACAACTGACAGACATTAGAACAGCGCGTCTTGTCTACTTTAGCTATTTCTACAGTGTCATGACCTATGGCATACTATTATGGGGTAACGCTGCCGACATCGAATGTATCTTTGTGTTGCAGAAAAGGGCTGTCCGGGCTATCTATGGTATGGGGTTTCGGGAGTCATTAAGAGAAAAGTTTAAGGATATCAACATCCTTACTGTGTATTCACAGTACATATATGAAAACTTATTATATACTCATAAAAATAACAGTAAATTTATTAAAATAGTGATATCCATAACCTTAACTTAAGAAATAAGAATAAATTGGCTGTACCTAGATTTAGGCTTAATAAAATAAGCAATTCTTTTGCGGGCAATTGTATTCGAATGTACAATACATTGCCGACAGCCGTAACAGGTTTGTCAGTTAATAAATTTAAAAAACTAATGAAACTTAAATTGTACCAGAAAGCTTATTATAGCATTAAAGACTTTCTAGAAGACAAGGCTGCCTGGCAGTGACACGAATTGCTCCTTTCTACATTTAAAAAAAATCTGTATTAGATACTAAGATGAATTAAGAGGGACCGGACTGAGTTTCTTGGGGTGTTCTTCTCAGTCTGTAGCATTTCCTCCAATCAGCACCCTTTCAATTCAATAATAAACTTACAGTTAACAGAGTAGGCATGGTTTTAGAAAAGATTCAGAAACTAGGATAGCGTTAATATTCTCACAGTCAAAGGTTGTTAGCATAGCTGAGAAATGGTACGGAATACTCTGTGCATTTATATGGACTACATTAAAGTTCCTTGGGGCATCAGCAAACTGGGCTTTTATTACTTCAGACAATGTTGGCATATGTGCAAATGTGTCATTTAAACTACTGGCTGCTTCAAAGCTATCGTTACAACTAATGTCTATGTTTAACATTATATAAATAGATAATATTTCTAAATAATAATATACTTAATATTACTTATCAATAATATTTAAATAAAATATATAATAAGTATAATTCTATAAACAATAAATTAATGTCAATAAATATATAATACTCTGTTATTTACAACATAATATCCACCCGCCAGCTTGCGTGTATAATGGAAGACATCTCTAAGATGATAGCTACATTCAGTGCAGTATAAAAAAATATGCATCACCATTATTCTGAAATCAGCGCTCCCACCATCAAATACGCAGGGAACTTACTCAATGGATAGCAAGAGTACTTAAGTCAACTCAGCAATGAAATGGTAACATGCCAATAATACACCCGTGAAAATAACAAGTAGCAAAAGTCTTAGAGGCCATGCCATAATCATTACAAGAACAATGTTATAAGAAAAAGAAATTTTATACAGACAATTGACATATTGACACTGACATTGACAATCTTACAAAACGCGTGACATGACACGGTTGAATTTTAGTAAACAAATTGTTTGTTGAATTTATAATAATTAATTTTGGAGGTATAACAATAAAGGAACATTGGAAGTGGAAAGTTAAAGTAGTTCGGTAATACTGAGTATACATAAAAACAATTAGGTACAAAAATACCTTCCGGTGACACTTACAAGTTTCATGGAAATACTACTTTTTTGTTACTACTCGTCTGGGCTTACTTGTTGTTGCTTTAGCCGGATTATTTGGTACAGGTCTTTGGGTGCCCAAATCAAGCCCATTCAGCTCAACCAGGCTAGCTACACGATGTCTTCTTCCGTCAGGATCTAGAACACAGACATGTCCCTCTCGCGTCCAACATTTGTTTACACCAAAACGCTCGCGTGCTGCCAAAAACACTTGATGACGAGTGCGCGTGCCAAATTCAGAGAGTGTGTATCCTGTGCCTTTCAGATTTGATTTTGTGAACCATATCTTATTCCTGATGTCCATCTGGTGGAGTTTAAATAAAATAGGCCTTGGCTTGTTTGCACCAGAAGGGCGCCCCATTCTACGGCATCGCTTTATGTCAGCCTCAGAAAAGACTTAGTACTTCAGGTGGTCCTTAACAATATTTACCACCAAGTGGGATGGCACCTCATTGTTCTGTTCGGGGACACCATGTATTAACAGCATTTTCCGTCGACTGCGAAGCTCAATGTTGTCAACCTGCTTAGCCAGTACTTCCATTTGAATTATAAATAAGAGTTCATACTCTATAATATCATTATTATTATGGTTACAAATTTGACTTTGACTTGTGCATAACACTGAGTGTTTGTTTGTGATGTTGAATTTGAGTGAGAGGGTGTGTATGTTGTGTGTGTGGGGTGTGAGAGTGTTGTATGTAGGTAGGTGCATGTGTATGTGTAATTCGTGTGAAATCCATAAGTAAAGATGTAGGTAATATCTTTAAATTACCAAACACAGTTTTCACCTAAAGAAAGTAGTCATATAAAAATTACAAGTTAAATACTATTAAGGTACAACCAGTAGCTTCATCTTCAACATCATGCTATGTCATTTTACTAAGCAATTTGAACAAGGATTTTTAGAGTGCCTTTTTAGTCAAATGGTAAATTTCATATGTTTTATTTTTTCGATTATTAAGAAGAGGGCCTAGAAATGGTAGGAATCTGCGAATAAATAAAGTCCTAGATTTCAAATTACGGTCACAGACACTAATAGAATCTTCGTTTCTTAGGCAGACATAATTGGTATTCCAATTATAATATAAGAATATAGAAGTAATTTTATTAAGAGTATTTTTACATTCGTTGTTTTTCTACAAGACAAAAGATAACGAAGTACATTGCTTAGCGACCATGTCTATAGAATACTTTTTCTTAAAAATCAAACTAGAGACTAGGAGGTCTCTTAACATCCTTTTTTTATCGAATTCACACCAAAAATTAGGTTCGTACATCGGATATAATGATTTATTAAACAAAAATTCCAATTGTGTATCAAAAATACGAAAATATTTATGAGGTTGATCAACTCTTCGCGCAATTTGGTGTGATTTGTATCTTTAGATTCTAACATATTATTAACTCAGTTTATTTCCATTAATATTGAATATAAAAATGAAAGATATGTTGTTGATGAACCTATAAATAAACTTAAGTATTGGCAATTGTGTAATGGAATGGAATGTATGGCACAAATATTATTTAAATACTTTGCAAAATAGGCTTATGTGGCGAGATGATTTACCCAATGTAACTGAGGGCATGTTAGTAATTTTAAAAGATCCAAATGTGCCACCTTTTTTTGGCCAACTTGAGTATGGTATTGTTTTTTGTCAATTTCGACATTCAACACAGAAGTTATTATACTTCTCTTCAATTTCACGATGTTCACGATAAACAGACAAAAATTCTAAAAATCATTGTTTTGGGTTTTATTGCGGTCATAAAGCCCCCTTATATTATTTTTTCTCATTTATCTTCCATGTACAGACAGCGACCTGTTATGATTTTATTATATGAATTGATATTCTGCAAATAATTTACATAACCGGTCCCTCTTGGCGGCTAAACTTTCGTAATTATCGTTTGTAATATTCTGAATAGACATTTTGGTTATACCTACTGCCCTTAGTGTATCCTCTTCCAGAGACAAGCTTTTTTATCTCGGACATAGTGCAGCCCTATACAATATACTTTATAGAAACTTATGGAACTACTAGTAAACACTAAAGTCAGGATTCCGCGGCTGGCAACACTACGGAACTGTCATAAAATTTTGGCTCCGATTTAAATAATTTAAAATTACCTAAATAAACACGAATTAATAGCTCAAAAAGAAAACAATTGCACCGCATTATCAGTGTTAAATAATAAATTAAATAATTCATAAAGCTTTCGGTGTTTAAATCGTGTAAAAGTGAAAAAAAAGTGATTAGTGAAAAACCGTTTCGTTGAGTAGGTACCTATTTTGAAAGTAAATGCATAAAAATCGAATGTTCTTTGTAAAAGGCATAACCGATTGTAAGGTTTCGTGATTTTTGCCTGAATTTTTGCAATATGGCAATGAAGGTAGTTTGAGAATTCAATTTATGCATAGTAAGGTGGCCACCCTAAACCTGCTGTATGGGTCGCAAGCCCCAGACGCTGTTGCAATGTTCTTCCTTGTGCCACGTGGTGTATAAGTTTTAATAATTGTATTTGTTATGTGAAAAATAAAGAAGGAGTGATGATATCTCTGTGTTTTCTTCTGAGGTTTTACATCTCAGAAGTGGGACTGTGATCCACGCCATGTAAGTACACGCATAATTTTGTATGAAATGGTTACTTTGGTTAGTAGGATAAACTATGTATCTGCCTTGCCATAACATGGGTTTGGTAAGATGGATGGATATTGCTGGTTAAGATTTAATAATGAAGGATAGATAATGCTGGTTAAGGCGATAGATATTGCTGGTTAATTCAATTAGTACTTTTCATCTAACAGTATGCTGAGTTTTGCAAAGTGATGGAAAATGGGCCGTTAGGTTTTACCTACATGGTATGGTTTTTAAAGTTATTTCGATACTGGTTTGTGCGCGAGTGCGCGTAGGCGAGGGTAGGTTTGAAAAAGGAAGTAAACACATGAGTTTGCGTTTTGTACCTTGTTGTTTTATGCTAGTAGTTTAAAAAAAAAAAAAAAAAGTGTTGCGATTCTGTTAATAAAAGGAAAGTGGAATAAGTGGGTAGAAAAATCTTGCAAGTTTAGTGGTTAGGTACACTGTGGTTGTGTAGATTCGGTATTTGAAGTTGAATACATTATCAAGTAATTTTATTGTGAATATTCAGATCGTTAATTGGTTCATGGATGGAGTTTCGTGTAGGTGTACCTACTTGTTTGGTGATTCGTGCAAAAGTTAGGTTCTACAATGGATTTCGCAATTAACATTATCTCATTCCAATGCGCTGGTTGCGTTAGTACTAGGTACTCGGTTTAAGATTAGGTCTACGAATATCAAGCGCCTAGTGTCGAGGATGAATGTGAAAAAACTTGGGTTCTGCTTTGAGAGGTTAACAAATACGTCTATTAATGATATTGTGATTGATTAAAAGTAGGCATCCATTCTATTAAGGCGGCCAAGTGCAGCTTTGCTTATCTAGGCGAAAAGTCGTACCAAGGTCTAGGTAGGCAGCCAGCCTCGTGATGTGACCACATTGAGAGACTCTTCTTGTACAGTACAGTACGGTACGGGGTACATGGGTGAATCTGGTTAGCTAGCGCCGTGTCATTGGATGGTCGTATAGTGAGGAAGGCAACGGCGGCCGAGGGTTTCCTACTTCGTTATATTCGGGTTCTATTGTAGCTTATGTTTCTGGTGTGACTGTTAAGGTTAACACCCACGTGTTTATAGTTTTCATTGTGGTGTTTTATTGGACTGTTTGTTTGGATGGTTGACAAGATGTGGCTATGACAAGATAAATAGTTGAGATGACATGATGAGATATCCTAATGAGATTTTTCTAGTTGCACTAAGTATGATGACTTTGTCACACCTATTGGAATACTGTTGGTAGTGGTGGTTTGGAAAGATTTGCAATATATAAGAAGGATTCCTAATTGGTATGAATGCTTATAAGGGAAAGTGCAAAAAAGATTGAAAGCTCTATTAGAGGTTATTTATATCTATGTGATAAGCAGATCACCTTACCGTAGGTTTTTTTTTTAGTGGTTTCGATACTATACCTATCCATTTTGGCCCTTGATTTCTTTTTGAATTTTTTTTGTTGTTTAACGAATATTGTGGAAAAGTAAGTGAAGTTTTTTTTAATATCTCGGTTACAGATGTTAACCAAGAACTAAGTTTTTTTTATAAGGTTGATAATCGTATTTAATCGAAAATAGTTAGAATTAGAATGATCTTGGAAGAGTGTTCTAGAACGGGTGCATTCTAGTCAGCGTTTTAATAAAACGTGTAGTTTTGTAAAGGGTTTAGAGATCCGCAGGTCTGGATCTATGGTTCGGTTAATGGTTTTGGTTAAGAGAATATATATCTACCTACGTATCTTAGGTTGGGGATATGAAAAGGTCCGTTAGTTACCCTGTACACTGATATGAAGGTGGTTTTGGTTGTGTCCGCTTAAACGTTTTCAGGTTCAAACGATCAGAAGGTAATTCGATGCGATAACTTAACTCGGCTGTGATGAGTGTTTGTGTGTGTGATCATATTTTGTGAGTTGTTGAATTTCAGTTAAGTTGGAAGTAAAAGTGACTTTTTAAAATGTAACTACCGACGCAATCTTCGTCGATACCTGTGTTGCTACCTTTACGTTGGGTGGCGCTTTCGATGGTAAGAATCGGTCTCAGCCCGGCGGATGGTGCTGCAGTCGGTATTTTGATTGTTTATTAATGTAGACGAGGTTGACCAGGTCAACTAGAGTTTTCTAATTTTTCAAGCAAAGAGCCAAAATTATGATTTGTGGGTTACATTTTTATTGACCGAACGTGATTGGGATGGACTCCAGAATGCAATCCTGGAATGACTGATGTTATCTGATCGTATTTCCTTAGAAAATTATAATGTAATTCATTTGGTTAGAAGATATCAGACTAAGTAGTGATTCGAGTTGTAACGTCGTTGGACGTTACCGGCTACAGGATGGTTAAATGGTTGCCAAGGGGGTTTTGTTGACCAGGAGTGATACAAAATGTTGGGTATAGATATGAAATGTAGGTATGAGCCACCGTCACTTATTTCATGGACTGTTAATGTAATCTGTTCAGGGAATGGTGTGGCCACTGCCATGCCATTCCCCATAACGTTTTTGCGGAAGACGTGTCAGTAACTGGCTACCGGTGTACTAACTCTAAATTTTGTTATTTTCATGTGACGAGTTCCGAAAAATGAACTGGAGAGCGCCGAGGCCTCGGCAACCTTCACCGTGAGCGGTTGTGCTGTGGCCGCCGTGGGTGCTCCATCGCCGGCGTAGAGGAGAAGCAGAGCGCAGGTTGACAGCGGCTCGCGCGGGCGCTGTGAACAGCGTGCGCACGGGCGGCGCCGGCGCGCATGGTCACAAGCGGATCGCGTTGTGTCGGAGCTACGGGAGGAGTAGCGTCATGGAGCTGCTGGGTGGTTATGAAGATCGACGTGCTACGATGATGGATATTGAAAATTACAGGTCACGTAGTCTTTTTTTCCCTTTTGATCGAGTTACCTTAAACGCGAGATGCCAATGAAGGTGTTCTGCCTAAAAATAGGATTTGCCTAAAAAGCTGTTTGCCTTAAATGAGAAATGCCGATGAAGCTGCATGTCTGAAATGTGAAGTCGACTAAGAAGCACATTGCCTAAATTTAATTTAACTATAAGGCAGTTTGCCAGAAATACAAGATGACCGAGATGTCTGTTTGCTCTAAACGAGAAATGACAATGAAGCAGCATGCCTGAAAAGTAAAATGACTAGGAAGCCGATTACCTGAAATAATATAATAAATTTAATGTCTGCATAGCCTTAGCAAAATTGGCAGCGAAGAAAAGAATTACCTTCTTATGTCGATCAAAAGGGGGTAATTCTTCTTTAAAAGTAAGATGCCAATGAACGGCTACTGGGACCATATTTGCTAATCTCTATGGAAAACTAGGCAGGTGTCGGGGTCGAACCCTCTGTGCTTTGTTGGACGGATCGGACAACGCGGATATTTTCCTACCATTTTTCCTGTTGGTTGGATTGATGATGAAAAAATAGTCACAATTTGTTACTTACAAGTGGCCAGTACTTACCTACACTATTGTTGACGGAAAAGTTTTCAAGTGACCAATGCTACAATTATGATATTTACAGACATAGACATTACATTACATAAGGCATTTAACCGCTTAGGTATTTTAGTTTGAAAACATTTTACTACTTAGGCACTTTGCTGCGTAGGTATTTAACCACTTAAATATTTTGCTTCATAGGCAACGACTTTAGGCAATGTGCTTCTTAGTCGACTTCACATTTCAGACATGCAGCTTCATCGGCATTTCTCATTTAAGGCAAACAGCTTTTTAGGCAAATCTTATTTTTAGGCAGAACACCTTCATTGGCATCTCGCGTTTAAGGTAACTCGATCAAAAGGGTTTTTTTTTAGTAAGTAGGTTATTCAGATGATGAAGTTCCTAGACTCTTTACCATCTCAGCTATTAAGTTCAGGAGGTTTGTATAAGTTTGGAACAAATTTGATTTCTACTAGGATTATTGTGTTCAAACGTTAAGGATAGACATAATGTTATCACGGATTACTTTGCGGAGCTTTTCGGGAGAACAATTTCATTACACATGATTGTTGCGATTGGAGCGTAGCTGTAACCTTGACTCACCACACGCGTCGGAGGCTGTCAAAGGTTATGCCCGTTTGGATAACATGGTTAATTGCTGCTCCGTTTTCTGTTACTGAGGCGTGGCGTACGCACGGTGAATCCTTGGAATGTTGAAAAGAAGTCCCTCCTCATTCCCGAATTCAGGAGAAAAAGGCTTTAAAGGATGAATAATATATAAATAATATATATATATATATATATACGTTGGATTGCGTACTCCATTCAACTTTGAATACAATCTGGAAGTGGACGGAGTGTTTTGAACAACTCGTGGATAAACCTGTTCTCATGATTGACAAATTGATGATGAGACTGCAACTTCACACGGATGCGAGATTTGACTTTGTTGCAACTCAAGGATTTCATCGCGTCCAGTGGCGTGTTACCCTCCTATGGATTAAAGAAACTTGGGTGTAAATTGGTTGCCACGTGGAAAATGGTTTAAAATGGTTACTTCCTCCAATAAGCTGCATTACATTTGTTTCAAAAATACTAATTTCTACTCTGATAGAATCGCGAGATAGTGAGTAGTTTGAACCATAGATTTAGAACTTTTCGCTAGTTTGACCAGGAGTTTGACGGTTGTGTAAATTGGTTGGGTCCAAAGGTGTCATGTCGATCAGTTATCGGGTTTGTCTGTTGTGTTGGGTCTATTTTTGACTGTGATATAAGTATTTATCACCTCGTAAAGGTAAAGAGTAAAAAAAAAAAAATCAAATAATTTTGCTATTGCTAGTAAATTATACCCTCGAGGCTAGCGTAGACATAAAGCAACATTTTAAGAGTTAATAATCCAGTTATTCGGGAGATGTTGGACGAGTACCTATATCCAAATTGATAAATTGATAACAATGTTTTTTTTAATTGTATGAATTTACATGGTTTTCTCTTTTGGTTTATCTTTTGATTTCAGGTCAAGAAATAAAAATATTATTGACACTTACTCTATTGTTAGAAATAATTATTATTTGACTAAAGGAAAGCATAAGCTTTCAAATTATTGTAAAAGACAGGTAGCAAAATCGCTACAGTATTATATTGATATTTTAGCCAAAAACCTGGCTACCCAAACTGCTTCTTTTGAGCAGTCTAATGACATAGTATGTAATAGTAGGACTAAGGATATATGTTTATATCCGAGTAATTTAAATTAGGTTATGAGACAAAAGAGCAGAACTCTTGCACTCAATTTGACATGTACCCACAGCAAAATAATAAACATAAGGCCCCTCCGGCCACTGAATCTATTCAGTACGGAAATACTGGTTTACACCTGGTGCACCAGAAAGTAGAAGGTCTGCTCGGCGGGAAGGAGTTGAAGTTGGAGCTGTGCATTGATTTGAATGGAATAGACATTTTTTGTGTAACAGAACATTGGTTAAAGCAGCATGAAGTAATGTTGAACTTTAAAAATCATCAGGTTGCTAGCTCTTTCTGTAGGATAAAATGTAAACGTGGAGGCTCATTAATTCTTATTAACAAGGCTATAAAATTTAAAGAACGTAAAGACATAGTAAGCCTCTCTGTTGAACGAGTCATTGAAATAGCTAGTATTGAGTTCGAGCAGTTCATTGTGTTAAGCGTATACAGTCCCCCGGATGCTCCATACACACAGTTTGAGGAAATACTTGAAGATTCTTTGTTTAAATGCCAGAGCTCTAAAAAAGCAGTAGTCGTTTGTGGAGATTTCAATGTAGATATTTTAGATTCTTCGCTGGAACCTTCAAAGAGACGGAAAATGTTGAACTTATTTAAGTCCTTTGGTTTACATAATGTATTTTTAGAACCTACTCGTATAACTGGCACTAGTGCTACTTGTATTGATAACATTTTCACTAATACACACCCCATTAAGAATTGTATAGTAGACCCTGTAAAATCTGATCATCGAGGACAATCTGTTCTGTATGCTAGAAATGTTTCCAGAAGTAAGAATGTAATCAGTTTTGTACCAGTAAACTCGAAACGCTTAGAAACTTTCAAAGAAAATATAGCCAAAAAGATAACAGAATTGCCCGATTACACTACTGTAGATAAATCTTACGCTGATTTATTTAACTTAATACATGATGAGTTTGGAAAATTTTTTACACCAAAAACAGTATCGTTCGGAAGCAGGTCTGTTTTCAGTGACTGGGCTACACCTGGTATTTATAAAAGTCGTAAGAGGCTTTATGAACTTTATTCGGAAAAAGCATTTAATTTTAACCCTGAGTTTAAGGAATATGTTAAAAAATATTCAAAGACCTTTAGACAAGTTTGTTCCTTGGCAAAGTCAAATTTCATTAGAAATAAAATTACAGCTTCGACAAATGTAATTAAAACTACTTGGAACATTGTAAATTCTGAATGCGGTAGGTCTAAAACGAGTGAACAAAGCTTTCATTCAAAGATAAACGGGCGCCACGTCACAGGGGATCTGGAAGTAGCGACTGAGTTTGAAAATTTTTTCAATAATATACCTATTCATATAACGAATACTCTTCGGTCGTCTTCCACTTCCGCTGAGCAAATATTGTCAGAATGTGTAGATAGTACCTTGATCTTAAAGTTGAAAGTTGAAAACTTTCGTTTGTACAATTTCACTGCGCAAGATGGCGAACGAAGCCACGAATCGCTTACGCAACAATTGAACTGAACGGAACTGCGACCGAATGACTTAACGTTTGAACGCAACGCAGACCGCTGATTGGCGCACCGACCAAGCTGACGTTTGACGATCGAATTGATGCACGCCGCGACGACCGCTGATTGGCGAACTCGTCAAATCTTGAACTGTATCCGCTTACACCGTCTTGTATCAATTTCGTATCTTCTTAAGATAATAATACTGCAAATGGATATTTCCCCTTTAGAAAGCTGCATGGTTGCTTTGTAACAAATGTAGAAAAACCTCGAATGTCGCGATGCGTCGTTGCCGCCACACTCGTTGCCTCGTCACCATTATCCGGCTGGAATGGATTAAAATGTGGAGAACGTGGACTGTATTTTTATATGTTCTTCGATGCTGGAATCTGGGCGAGGCTTGGTGACCAGAACAAAAACGATGGTTTTCACGTTAATTACAATATAATGCAAACACAAGATTTACACGTCAGCCTTAGCAGGCGAACCAAATTCGAAAGAGAGTGAGATGTATGACAGAGTGAACCTTTTGTTAGTGTTGCCAACATGGTGCCCACTTATGAGGCTATCAACTATTCTACTGTTTTAACAAAATAAATAATTGAACTGTAGAAAGTTTCCTATTTTCGAACACCCTACCTTACACATATACATACTGTTGTACATTAAGTTTAACGCTAATTCTTGAATTAGCGTTAAACTTACACACTTACACAAGTTACTTACACAAGTTGGCTTGCCAACTAACTGGTAATGATAGAAAACTTGCATTAGTAATATGAAAATGTTTAACCAAACAAGAAGTAAAATAAAACTAAAGTTTAGTTCAATACAAGGATAAGTTGAATTGTGTATGTGTGTACTGAGAGCCCAATTTTATTGGAATTGATACCCAATGTCAATAATCGTATGATCAACGTTGAAATAATCAACGCCCTAATATCAGCAACTTAAAAGATCAACGATTCACAAGATCGACAGATCAAAATATCAACAGTTTAAAATATCAACAGTTCTAAAGATCGACAGATAAAAAGATCGTTAGGCAAAATGACAACATTTTGATTTAGTATAAAAATTGTGTTGATTAACACATTTTTCACTAAATGCGTTTCTGAGCAAAATGTTATCTCCAGACCACAGCACTACTTACCTATAGTATTGACAAATAAAATCTAGATTCATTAGATTCATTCAACAAACTTGTGTATTTGTTTCCGTCAATACCAAACTACATTAATTGGAATAATAGTAAGTGCCATAACCAAAAAGTTACCAAAAAGATTGCTAATGTTTTTAAATAAAACCCATTTTCAATTGACGTGTTGTTTTATTTATGTATTAATAAATATCTCACGGAAATCAAATGAACTAAAACGTTTGATTACAAAGTAAATATTATTTGCTTACTAAAGTTCATAACAAATTAATAGTAATATAATAGAACAAAAATAAAAAAATGTTTGTGAACAAAAACAATATTTATATATAACATAAAGGTAAATAGTTTCTGAGCCAATGATCTATAAAAATTAATCATTTCGAGAAATAAAACACTATATTATTGTCAAATAAATGTCTAGATTCACTAGATATTTTAACATTTAAATTTGGTACATATAAGCGATTTTTTTCAAATATTGTAAAACTTCCATTAATGTTCTTTTTTCGAAACAACGTTTTTCAAAGCATCTTCGAGGTTTCGGATTTTTTTCCGTGGTGGTGTTCTGGGTACTTCTGCGAGTACTAGTAGTCCGGTACGAGAAAGTTATAAAGTTCCTATAATTCTAAAGTTGGTTTTTTTTTACAGTGTGTGAGGTAGGTATATATAATGCTACTGTAGCGTTTTCTAACAGATCTGAGGTCGGGGCTAGGTATAGTTTAGGTATTTGTACGTCAATTCTATAACTGAAAGGATATTGAATTAGAGATAAAAATCTTTGCGCTATGGTGTTAAGCTAATAATTGTCTATATATATTTACATTTTCTAACAATTTCACCCACGGGTTTACCCGTAAATTACAAGAAATGATTTTTAGGGCCTAGCTCAGTGACAAAAATATTACAGTCTATAAAACAAACGTATTGTAACGTGGAATTCATAAATAAATGCACGAAACGAAATTCTAACAAATTACTCCACATACTTTTTTGTTTTCATTAATCTTATCTTTTATAATCGATTACTGCTTAAATAAAATATTAGAGATATTAGAGTTTGTCGCTACTGTTCCTTAAATATCTATCAAGAATAATACAAAAAATTCTAACACATTAGTCAGTGAATTAAAAAATAAAAAGAGTTTTCTATAAAATATTATCCCCGCAGTCTGCGCGGGTAGGGAGGGGGTTCGCAGTGCCAGTCGTATCGTCTAAGTAGGTATCGTATTGTTGCGCGCCGCCCGTTTCTTTTCACGCCGCACACCGTTACAATTTTGTACACTTTGTTAGTAGAATTTATAAAATATGCGATGAAAATATTATAAGAACCAGTAAAATTTTATGCAAACTATTTACATAATAAATTGTTTGTTATTTGTTTGTTTTTATAATGACGTTGCAGTGGTGTAACTAATTAACTGCTAGGCGCAGCTTGTGGCGCAGCGGTCAGGTGACCACGATTATTTTAACTTTCTAGTAATAAAACAGTCAAGTGCGACTGGGACTCACGCACTAAGGGTTCCGTACAAAATTGACGACTTTAAAAACTATTACTATCTATCCCACTGGAAAACTGACATCAACGGTATCTTCCCATTCGCCTACCTCCACACATATTGCTACCAGGTGGCAATTGGGAATAAAATTCCCATTTGCCATCAAGTGCGTATTGGGAATTTATTGCCCCCACTTTAACTCTGCTTTGTTGTTTGATTTTCCGATTTTCCTTTCCACTTGAGACGGTCATTATGCGTGAAAAATAGGTTTTATGATAACAGAAGATACTTACCTGGTTAAACTTTTTTGCGGAGTGGTGTTTTATATTTAACAGTCCAGTCTTGATTCTTTCGAATTATTATTATAATAAACAATTTTTTAAAACTAGTTGTCATCTGACTATGCTATGCTTGGGAAAATTTCAGGGATAACTTGTCTACTAATGCCGAAATTGGACTACTCCTAGTATCAAGTATCTCTTAAGTATAGTGTCTCTTAGCCCGACTTTATTTTACTGTTGAAAATATCGCTACCATACGTGCCAATTTGAAGAACTGAGATCGTAAAGGAATTAGTAAACAATAGACTAACATTATCATTTCATTGTGCAGTCTCAAGTGGAATCGGGCCTTGTTATGTCAAATGAACTATACTTTTAGAGTTATTTAAAGTCAATATTAAGCTCCACCACATTCACGATCATTTTTAACTGATAGGTTCAAAAACTGACTGTGAATGTGGAATAGTTTTGAACTGAAGGCAATCTACGATTCCATCAGTTTAAACTGATGAACTGATGAGGACGCTCACGGTCAGTTCAATAGTTACAACTGATATCAGTTTAAACTGACCATGAGTGGAGAAATCGTAGTGATTTACAGAATGTGAAGTTTTGATTGCAAGTATCAAAGTAAAGTGTGAAAAAGATGCGATACAAAATTTATATGATTCACATTGCGCCAGGCAATGCTATAAAGTTTATGTGTATGCTATATATATTAAGAAAAAATAGGCTGTTTCTTGTGCGACCTCCTCTTCATACAAAAACACATAGCAGCACGTAGCGCTACGCTGGCCTATACTTTATTTTATAAAAATGTCTTTACTTCCTAGGCATATTCATTATTGTGTTGTGTAAATATCTGTGACTTTATCCTACTCTTATTTTGATGGTCTGGATTAAAATAATAGTCGAAAAGAAGTAATTTGTGACAATTTTATATTTTTTATAACAACAGTTTAGCACTTATATAATTACTAGCTGACCCGCGCAACTTCGTTTGCGTAAGAGAGAGAGAAATAGAAAGGTCCCCCGTCGCTTCTATTCTTATCGCGTAGTTTTCTGTCGCGTGTATTCCCGTTGTATTATTTTGGCACAAATTGAATTTTCATTAAAATGGTTATTGTAAACGAACCTAATTCAAAGCCCTCCGGAGAGCACTATCAGTAGGGTTACGGGATATTTTACTTTCCCGTGACTCTACTGGATGCCAAGGGAAATATGGGTCGACATGCAGCAGGCTAAGTGCGAAGCGAACTCGCGCACAGCGGAAATAAATAAAGAATAAACTATAGATAGGAATAAAGTCCCTTATTGAGTTCCATTCCGAACAACGGTTGGCCGGTTTAGTTGGTCGGAGTGGAAAGACCGTAACCGTACCGAAAGGTTCCGTACCAAAAAAAGTCAGCAAAGCATCACGTTTATTGGTTGGGAGCCCCCTTAACCCCCGCCCCCTTTTCTGACGTTAGTATTTGAAAACGTGTCTAAGAAGGCAAGAGTGGCTGTGCATAGGGGTGTGCTTATCCCTACACTTATGTATGGTAGTGAAAGTTGGGTCTGGCAGAAGAAGCATGAAAGTAAAATTAATGCAGTGGAAATGAGAAGTCTGCGAAGTATAGCTGGAGTGAAATTGATGGACAAAGAAAGGAATAGCGTGATTAGAAAACAATGTGGTATAACTGAAGATGTAGTGACAAAGATAGAAAAAGGGATGCTTAGATGGTTTGGACATGTTGAGAGGATGGATGAAAATAGACTGTTAAACAGATCTATAAGGCGAGAATGAATGGGCAAGCTGGTAGGGGTCATCCTCGGCGTACGCATGGTAACCAAATTGATGACCTGCTGGAAAAAGGCCAAGTCAAGAGTACCCTTAACCGGCGAGCGTGTATGAAAGCACTTATGAAAGTAGAAGAAGCGAAAGTGGTATGCCAGGACCGTAGCAAGTGGAAAGCCATAGTCTCTGCCTACCCCGATGGGAAACAGGCGTGATGATATGTATGTGGTATTAAGGTATGTATGTATGTATTTGTTGTCATAGTGGCTACAGAAATATATCATCTGGAAATTTCAGCTCTCTAGCTATCACGATTCCTGAGATACAGCCTCATGACGGACAGATAGACAGACGGACAGCGAAGTCTCATAAATAGGGTCCCGTTTAAGGGCACGAACCATAAAAATCGTTTCTTTGTGCGCAACTATGCCATTAATCTAATTTCAAGGTTCTAGATCTCGATCAGGTATCTAAGTCAGTTTTTATTTTTATATCAAACAAATCAGCATGTACGCTCCTGGACATAGGCCTCTCCTAATTTACGTCCTGCGCCTTCAGCATCCAGCCTGCGACCTCTTCTAGGTCCTCGGTCCATCTGGTGGATGGACCAAGTCGCGATGCCCGGTTTGGAACTCGTTTGCTCCACCTGCCGTCGTCTGTCGTCTTCTGTGGCCAGCCCGCGGCACTTTACAGTACCTACTGTTTTTATATGTATACATATAATTCTATTTATAAATTTATTAAAGTTTTGAAACATAATAATAATATATTAAGATATATACAACTTATATTACCTATATACAACAAATAAATAAAATAAATAAATAAATAAATAAAATGCTTTATTCGGCACGCAGAAAAAACAATATAAAAAATAAATATGAAAAATAAACTGCAGGAAATGTACAATGTTCGTGCCCGAAAAGGTCGTCATCTCAGCTATTGCTGCACTAACAGGTTAATGTTAGGCAGCGCTGGTTTTCAGATGACGCCTTTAAGGGACGTCACGTACGTCGTTGCATACAGAATGTACTATACTAAGCAAACAATAAAACAAGACTTTATAAACAAAAGATAAACAACTTGGTAGAAAATAGTAGAAAATAATGTACAGTAGCCAAGCCATAACTAATATGAAAAAATAATATTGATAGGTACATCATAGCGCATCATCGCGGCATGCGGCATCGGATTCGGCAATGGCATCATACTTTTTGTCTGTGCGTGCATTCCAAAAACCAAAAAACAATCATCGATCAGCGACATGGTACAATTTACTCCACTCTGTGATCAAGGACAACCAAAGAGAATACATTATTACGCTATGGACAACAAAATTTAGAAACGAAATCGAACGTAAAGTGAAAGTGAAAGGAAAACAATACAATGATAACAATCGAAAGTGAATTGCTACTGGCCTTAACAATTTTTAAATAATCTCCTTTAAACATTCTGGCTGCATTAAGGCACCTACAAGTTGTACTCATTAACCGCCATACACATCTCAGTATGCAATATCCGTATACAGTACACTAACATAAACCAAAATTTTATCACTACGTAAGTTTCAAATTTATATCACTACTTAACTATGACTTAAATATTAGACTATTTCTACTAGAATTAAGTGATTTACTAATGATTATCACAAAACCAAAGTACTTCTTACTACTTATTATCTGATATTTTATACATAACCTAAAATTATATAAAACCGGTGCTACAGGTTTTGATTCCACAACAACAACGTCAGGACATTGTACCAATTTGCCAATATACATTGAGAAGTGCAATCAAGAATGGAGAGAAACACCCATGAACCCACAATGCTTGGACAATTCATCGATTTCCATAGACGTGCATCACCGTCGCGTGCGAGACACAACAAAACAAAATACTATTATAAATTATTACTAAATAAAATCAGATATATCAACCGTGATCATAGTCAAATAACCCACCCCTAACCGTTCCTGGTGTAAAGGTGCCCATTACGCTAGCCGCATTGCCACGCTGAATGGCTATGGCCAGCCTTTGGACCAGGAACGATTTGGAGCGGGAGTCACCCGTTTTTTCCCCAATTCTTTGACCCAGCTCACTAATAATATTTTTGGCATCAGTGCCCCAGCATCCCATAGTCTCCACGGCGATGGAAGTGAATAAATAATGGGGCTCCATCGCAGCGTATTTCTGCCTTTTCCTTTCGGCTGCATCCTCTGCAGCCGCCGATGGTGAACGGACAGTGCGACTCAAGTGGCTGGCGGCCAATGTACAGACACAAGTAGCATCCCACACCAGACACTTTCCGTTCCTCCACGGCACCAAGGTTAGCCCATCCGGCTTCTTGCCATCAGTTCGACAGAGACCCGGCGGCTCAAGGACGCAAGGGACACCCGCTGAGACAAAAGCCCTCCGTACAATATCGTTGAGGGCATGGTGTCGCGGAAACCTCCCTGTACAGCGACGACAACTCAGAGCGTGGTGGCCATCAGCCCCCACCATGGAACCGCAGGTGCATCTATGGGGTTCACACACCCTGCAGCCCAGGCGGAGAGCAACCACCACACGCAAAGAGTCATCGTCCAACAACGTGCCCAGGTGAGGCGATGGCAGCGCGTGCAGCCATGCCCCCGACTCTGGCTGTGACACTGCAAGAAGTCTAGCCCTATCACTAGCAGCGGCACCGTCCGGCAACAGTCATATAATTCTGACTAAATTAATCAAAATACCTACGTACTTCGAGGGAAGTATATCTATATTTTTGTAAAAATTGATAATTGGTTTAGAGAGCATTCTCTGCTTTTGCTAAGGAATTGAAATATGAACTTCTTTCTTTCTCGTATTTTTGGATCGTGTAAGTCTTCAGACTTTCGAGGCTGAGGCAACCCGTACTAATACAGTTTCTCCTATTGTGACCAGAAATTTACTGTAGATTTCATATGCTAAATGTTCATCTATAACGCCTCTGATCGTTTGTATTATCCCTGTATAAAATACGAAAGTAAACTAAGATGGTAATAAATACTCTGTGATAATCGGAACTGTGTACACCTTACCTAGAACTTGTTCTTTTATAATTCCTAGCCAGACATGTAGGTACAAGTTTTCCTTCTCACAAAAGTATCTTTGACATACAAAATATGAAGGCAATTCCGCTTATTAAAGGGTAAAAATCAATAAATTGAGCAGTTTTAATGAAATTATTATTTGTATTTTTTTTGACATTTATCGTAAATTGAGACCATTTTTTTTAAAAAATCGTATTGAGCTGTCAAACATATGTCAAAAAAAATTAAAAAGTACCGACTAAGGAGTATTAATATGAATCATGAGGCAAATCCCCCCAAAATATTTTTGTACCCCATTTTAACCATGTTATAAAATGAATTTCAATTAAATAAAATACACGTCTCGCATAAATTCGGTTAAAGATGTTTAATGCCAAATTTGAAGAAAATCGGACCAAGGAATCACGTAGTCCCATACAAACTTTGCAACCCTTGTTTACCCCCTCAGGAGTTGAATTTTCAAAAATCCCTTCTTATTGCTCGCCTACGTCACATAAGGAGCATTTGTGCAAAATTTTATGCTTTTAGACCCAGTGGTTTAGGCTGTGCGTTGATCGTCAGTCAGTCAGTTCTTGTTTTTATATATATAGATAATAATCAACATATCAATGAACGTCATTATTATTATATAACATTTTTGATCACAGACAGTCATTAATTTGGTATTATTTTAAAGGAAAAAAAAAACTTGCGCCACAAACATAAAACAGTTGAATTATAAAACAGTTAAATTACAGAGTCTAACTACACTCATTTGCAAAAAAAACGGGCGGTTTTGATTTTCATTCATCTTTAAAAAGATACAATACCAAAAAGGTTTCAATCGTTTGTACACGTTACTAGCCGGTTTTAAAAATGCCGTGGTATTTAAAAAAGTACGTTCTAAATTCAAATTTTCATTTGATGCTCATTTTTACAGAAAACCCCTTTTTATCCTACATTTTTGGCGCGAAGTTCCAGAAGTTAACATCGACTTTCACGACTTTTATTCAATTTTTATCGATTAATTTCATATCCTTGACTGTCAAAGCTTTATTTATTGCTGTTTGGCTGTATCAAAAATGGTAGATAAAGTGGTAAAAGCTACCAAAATTATCGCGCTGCTTGAAGAGGGTTGCAGCCAATGTTTCGTGGCTAGGAGGCTAAATGTTAGTCGCTCGACGGTCCAAAGGACCTGGCAGCGATATCAGGAGACTGGTTCCGTCGAGAGAAGGCCTGGTTCTGGAAGAAAACCATGTACCCAACCACGGGATGATCGTTTTCTTGTGAGTTGCGCATTGAGAAATCGCAAATCTTCGTATGTGGATCTTAAGAACAACCTCCAAGAAGTAAGAAATGTGCATATTAGTCTATGGATGGTCAGGAGGAGGCTTCTCGCTGCCAATATACGCAGTCACCGCCCGGCCCGCGGCCCCAAATTACTCCGTGAGCACAGAGTTCACAGGCTTAGGTTCGCTAGAAATTGTGAATCATGGACTCAAGAAGATTGGAATAGGGTTTTGTTCTCTGATGAAGCCAGGATATCTCTGTTCGGTGAAGATCGACGTCGGCGAGTGCTAAGAAGACGAGGAGAGCGCTTTGCAGATGCATGTTTCTAAGAAATCACACCTTATGGTGGGGGCTCTGTTATGTTTTGGGCAGGAATAAATTCAATGGAACGTACAGAGTTAGTCTTCATTGAAAACGGCTCACTGACTGGGCATCGATACATAACGGAAGTTCTAATTCCTCATGCACAACCCGCATTGGCCGCTCTAGGTCAAGACTCGATTTTTATGGACGACAATGCTCGCGCCCACCGATTCCGCGATGTTAATGCGTATGTGCAAGAGGTCGGCATTCGTCGTTTGGATTGGCCAGCTCGAAGTCCCGACCTCAATCCCATAGAACATATCTGGGACGTTCTAAAACGGCGTGTGAGATCAGTACACCCGGCTCCGCAGACCATCAGAGAGCTGAAGAATGTGATTACTGCGGAGTGGGAAGACGTATTCCGCAAGCAAGTATCCGGGATATACTCGCTAGCATGCCCAGACGAATTCAAGCTGTGATTTTAGCTAGAGGGGGTCACACTCGATACTAAACATTTATCTGCTTTTACTTTATTAAAGAAAAACAAACAAAAAAACTTTTTTATTTTTACTTCATGAGCATATGCACTACTAACGAACATACACTACTAGCGAGGTTTAGCATTATTTCCCATAAATTGTAACAAAATTTTATGAAATACTGATGAAAACGATTATTTTCTTATTAATTTACCAAATTGTGAGGATAAAACTACCTATAATTATCAAACAAAGCAATATTAACATTTGAAATGGTTAATTGCTTAGGTGCCCATTTTTTTTGCAAATGAGTGTATATAACGAAACTAAAATAATAGATACATAGAAAACATTGATTTTTGGGACTTACTTAAAATCCTTATCCCACTCTTATTTTGAAGGACTGAATTAAAAAAAAATCGCAAAGAAAAATGTTTTATGATAATAAGTAACACTATAATAATGGCATATGATCAACAAAGTAATAAAATGTTGAAAGGACTAAATTTTTATATTTGAGAAATGTAAGAGATAAAATAAAGTAATAGTAGGTAATCGTTAAATTATATTATTTTTTCAATCACAGCGGTTTGTATCAGTCTTATTTGACCACGTAAAATATACATTACAATCAGTCAATAATTTGTTATAACATTACAAAGATAAAATGTATAATTTCAATTATTCATTTAGCAGATAAACTTAAAGATAAAACTTGCGCTAACAAACAAAAATCAGTTGAATTATAAACTCAAACTAGATAATACGAAATTAAAATAATACGCAGTGACCTTTTTTTTCAGGCTTACTTGCAAATCCTTATCCCACTCTTATATTACACATTATATTATATTAGAGGCAGTCAATAATTCGATACAATATTTAAAAAAAAACATATACAAAACACTACAACATAAAACATTGAAACAAAGTGAAACTGATAATTAACTGTGTACAATAATCTCTTAGCAACGTGTAACGTTTTGGAAAAATTTGAAAAACAGCAGTATTTGGATTTATGACTAGACTATATAACTAGCACAAATCGTCGGTCCTCGGTCTTTTATTAGTTATGTCTTCTTATTCTATAATGGCTCTTTCTTCTGTTATCATTTGGTCAGATTCTGTACTATTTTGACACACAGTTTCGACATCCTCGTCATATTCTATAGAATTAATAATTATTTCTCCAGTGCATGTTTTATCTACACAGTAGACGCATAAAGCTGTACATTTTAAGCCAGCTTTAATACATGTACAAGTACCTTTGCACGTTGTTTTGCATTTACACGATAT
This sequence comes from Miltochrista miniata, assembly GCA_933228765.1. Classification (NCBI taxonomy): domain Eukaryota; kingdom Metazoa; phylum Arthropoda; class Insecta; order Lepidoptera; family Erebidae; genus Miltochrista; species Miltochrista miniata. Next base: position 16,670,800 of record OW121769.1, read on the forward strand.
CATTTTCAAGATATCATTTAGTGCGGGTTCTTCAAGGTTAGGAATGGGAATAAGGTCAGAACCATCCTGTTTCCAACCCCATTCAGTTGCATTTAATTCATTAGAGGCCCATTTCTGTACCTGATAATATGCACGAAATGAATGTTCTCTAGCTGCAGATGCTGTGGGTGGTAATGTTGCCAAATTCAATAAACTTTTTTGGATTATTTGAGAAAATTTTTCGTATCGCAAACTCGCTAAATTTGCTGGCTTATTATTCTGAGAGTACAATTCACATAAGAATCGTTCGCCAGCGTTGGAAACATTATCGTGCGTGGAATTAGGATCGTTGAAAACTCTAGCTAGACCTTTCATGTCATCTTTTCTGTTCAGTAAATTACAGGCTTTCTTTTTACCTTGTTTAAATATTGCCGATGTAGTGTCACATCCAGTTATTGCATGAATGAATAAAACACATTCTGCACTGCCACTAAAACTGTTTGCATTATATAATTTTGTCGCAACTTTTCCTTTGGCGGGTTTTAACAAGTAAACATTGGAATGATTTTTGTAAGTTAATAGTGCTAGTAAGTCGACGTCTTCACCTACAACAATTACATGGTCGTATTTATGTGTAAGCGATATTTCGATAGCTGTCGATATAATTAGAGTGTCTGCATCATCACTGCTTTGATTTGTGGCAATACCTGCCCTCGTAAGATAACTTCTTAGTAAAGCAATAAGTCTGCTTTTATTTTTATCATTTGTCAGGAATTTGTCCTGTGACATGGTGGCTTCTGTGCTTTCTTGAATCATAACGTCAGCGGATAATTGTCCTTTAGACCTGCGCCTGCGCTCATGACTTTTAACGTTTAGTTTATTATCGAACCCTTCAAAAACTACCGTAGAATTCAAGTAGTGAGTTTGAATGTATTGCACATACTTTTTACAGATCATGTCGAAAGAAGACAATTTTGGCCAGACCACCTTATGTAACAAGAAACCTCCATCGATCACATGCGCTTTGTTACCCATAGATATTGTTTCTTCGGGAACAGGGGTAAACATATCATACAAAGAACATTTTTTGGTTTTGCGCATTCCAAATTTATCAAAAAGAGATAAGGGATACGGCGACAACTCATATTTAAAATATTCCTGTAATTCATTTTGGTTCTTCTTCAAAAATGAAATTCTTTTGAAAATCAAATCTGGTTCAATCGGAGTTGATTCGTCTTGTATTTTAATACCCGAATTAACTGTAGCCAGTGACTGCACAGTTTCTTTTCCGGAAAACTTAATATTGCTGTACGGAACGCCTTCCCTCTCCTTCATCATTTTCTCTCCTATTTCGCGTGCTTTATGAGGATTAACTTTGTCATTTCCAACAAGTCTAGTACTTATCGACGTAATTTGCGACGTAACAGGGAACGGTTCGTGGTCGTCGAACCACTCTTTAAGTGATTTCACATCCTTAGCATCTCTATTAATCCTAGACTTAGCTCCGTCTTTATGAACTCCAGTATTATCAGTGCCATGGCAAAATGTCTCAAATAAATCAGTTATGGTATGCAAGATTGGTAGTCCCAAAACCCATTTACCTAACACATTTTCAGAGAATCCTCGACCTTGTGATAATCCTCCTGCAGTTTTCATGGAACGTATTAATGACTGTTCTATAGTCATATCAGTCCATGTACCAGACAAAGATTTATTGGTCCTTCGCACTGTAAACAGTTTATCTTTTACAAATTTTTCATAATAACTTGGTGTCATGGTACCTTTTAAGTTTTCCATTTCTTGCAGATATAAAGAAGCAGATTTTGAATAATTAAAATGACCAGCTGCATGAAAGTAAGGCAGCATTTGTTTTATAGTTTTAAGGTGTAATTCCCAATCGCCACTTCTTTCTGCCTTTATAAAGTTTTGAATGAGTTTGGTCATTTTAAAATATGAGATCCACAGTTGAGCAGTAGGACCCCTATTTTCCAGGTTTTGCAAAGTGTCCTTAATTTTTGATGCTATCGACTGCAATTCAACTATTTCCGTCAATGAATCCATACCTTCCAATATTTCCTGAAATGAATTGTCCAAGGCCAGTTTTTCTTTTAAGGTCAAGTCCACATTTTTCATGATAACATTAAAAAGTGCCAAACAGGAGAGTTGATGCGCCCTAACTGCACGTTCGTAATGGTGTCCAATTAACATTTTTTCCAATGAACCTTCAGCGTATATACAGGACCATAACTCTTTTAAGCCACTACCATTCATGTTATGGCCAACGGAGCCCATGAAGGACATTAACAGATGAAATCGTCCTAATCTTAGAATTATATTTTTTATATCTGGGTTATCGGATGATTTTACAATTTCTTGCGCTTTTTGATACAAAGGTTGGTCAAAAGTTACGATACAGCAATCTATATTTTGTTTTTTGCATTGGTCAACAGCATAATGTAAAGCTGAAAGTATTGTGTCATAGCTCGACGCAGGCGCATTTATGAATGGAAGTGGTTTAATTTCCGAGATAAGTTCATCAGTTACTGGCTCTTTATTGGCAATAGTCATAATACTCTGGCAACACTGCTGCTGATGAGTAATAACATATAGTCGCGTTACACATTGCAATAGTCACAATACACTGGCAACACTGCTGCTGATGAGTAATAACATATAGATAGTCGCGTTACACATTGTAAATAAAAATAGTAATTCAGTGTTATAACAGTTACTGCGTATCAGTGAAGTAAAATACCACTCGCAAGAATCTGGGAATGCTGTTTGTTATTATTGACACCCACTGTAAGCAGCTAAATTAAAGCAGATAAGTTTTAATTTTCTACCCTCAAAATATTCAGACATTGACTATCGCCTGCAAATACCCACAATTTCCTCAGAAGTCATTGTCAAAATCAATTGACATTTGTCAATTTGAAACTGACGCTTGGGAGGAGTTGCCAGACCAAATCTAAGTACCCAATTTATGGTAAATTTTGTAAACAGCCTGCACTTTTGTATTAAAACCATACTTCTGCACTATTTATTAGTTTCACATAATGTTTCGATCTCCAAGTAAGTCGCATTCTGACTCTGACCTTGCAAGGGATGATTTATGTATTAAGCTTACCCAGAGAAAGAGGAAACAGCCTGAATGTGAACTCACTCAAGCAATATCGGCATTAACTCTAAAATTGGGTGATCTATGTGCTGATATGAATGGTCAGTTTGCAGATATAAAAACAAGTATTGTTTCACTCAGAGATGAATTTAATGTACTTTCCTTAACTTCCTCCCAAATCCACAATGATCTGAAAGAATTACGCTCTGAATACGCTGTTACAAAGACAGAGGTCAAGGAATTGAAAGCCAAGTGTGCAGAGTTGTCTCAAGAAGTGTTGGACGTCAAATCGTCGGTCAATTTTAATGCTGAAAACTATACTGGTGTTAATAAACAGATAGCTAACATTGAGTCTAAAATGAATAAGGCTGGGAGTGAAACAATAAATTTATTGGAGAGTAAAATAGATGCACTGGAGCAGCAGGCGAGGCATAGTAATATTGAAATTTGCAATGTTCCGGAGAAACGAGGCGAAAATCTTGTGACTTTGGTAGAAGCGATAGCCACCCAAATTAATGTTAAATTGGTCCAGCACGATATTGTAGCAATACACCGTGTCCCGCACGCGCATTCAAAAAATGCTCATCCTAAGAATATAATAGTAAAGTTCCCCGTCCCCGACCCGTCTTCTTCGCGACAATATGCTAAGTGCCTACCGACTCTCTAAGGGACTGACCTCTGGCAGCATCGGCCTGGCGGGATCGTCAAGTCGTATTTACCTGAACGAACATCTGACGCTTCGCAATAAGGAATTATTTCGAAAGTGTCGCGAGGCTGCTAAAGCTTGCAATTACAAGTATGTGTGGGTTCGAAATGCTACAGTTCTGGTCAAGAGAAGTGACGACTCGCCCGCACTGGCTATCCGTACACAGGCCGAAATATTGCGAAAAATCTGTTCTGCTGCTGGGCAAAGTGCTGATAAATGAATCGCCTGTTATTGTCATGATCTTAGTATTTATTATTGTTGTTGAGGGTTGTCTTTGTCTGTCATGCTTGCATTTACCAATGTTTCTAATTGTGTTCATACCTATATATTTTGTTTATGCTGTTACAGAATATGTTGTATTTTGTTTTGCGGGGTTGCTGCCGATCCGTAACTTATTTTTATATTGTGATATTTATTTAATGGCCATTTTAGAACCTACGGGAGACCGTTTTCAGATTTTTACTAATTGTATATTGCTTGCTATGCTTAATTCTGCTGTTTTTGAAGATTTAAATAATGGCTAATGATAATTTGCATATATACGATCAGAACTGCCAGGGAACCAGGACAAAATTACGTACTTTATTTTTAAATATATTAGCGAATGATTATGACATTATTATTATTACAGAAACCTGGCTTACACCCAGTGTCTCCGATAGTGAATTTATTGATCAACGTTACTCAGTTTTCAGATGTGATAGGGATCGAATCGTGACGGACAAACGGGAAGGTGGCGGTGTACTTATAGCGGTCTCACGTAAACTGAAAGCGACTAATCTTTCCTTGTCACCTCCTATAATTTTACCTGAACATGTAATAGTTAAAATTCCCTCTTAGAACCACAAATACCATTTGGTATGCGCCACCTATATTCCCCCGAATTCTGCACATGATATGTACATACATTTTCTTGACTCTTTTCTATCTTTATTCGAAAATTCCTGCGTAGACACTGTTATTTTGGCTGGCGATTTTAATATGCCATATCTTAACTGGGTTCAGAACTCTTCAGCCCATATGGAATGTGCTGCTGATAGTTCACATACACATTCGTCTCACCATCTGTTGAATGTGTCATCGCAGCTGGATTTAAAACAATATAATCATTTAAAAAATTATAAGCATCGTACACTTGACTTATTTTACAGCAACAAGCTCTCCATAGTGCATGCCCCTGATACTTCTCTCTTGCCGATGAATAGAAACCATCCCGCATTTGATGTCCATGTACCAATGGTTTGCAATAAACCCCGTGGCATCCATAACTCAAAAAATATAAAAATAAATCTTTTAAATTTTCACAAAGCTGATTACGAATCAATAAACTTAGACATATGTAATGTTAATTGGAAATGTATGCTTGATTCCTTGACACCTGATGAGGCGGTTTCTGCGTTCTACCATGAAATATATAAAATAATCGAACTCCACACGCCTACGCGAAAAGATAGGAATTCAAATTTTCCCATTTGGTTTTCTAGAAGAGCCATACGTATTTATAAACAAAAAACATCTGCATGGAAGAAATGGAAGAAGTACAGTAATGTCAGGGATTATGAACGTTTTGGTATTCATAGATCTCAATTTAAAAAGGTAGTCCATGAATGTTACGATAGGTACATTAAATCAGTAGAGGATGCTATTCCTTCGAACACAAAGATCTTCTGGTCTTACATCGCAAATCGTAAAGCTACGAATAGAATACCTTACACTGTTCGTTATAAGCAGACCACCACCAATGATCCAAGCAAGGTTTGTGGTCTGTTTTCTAATTTTTTCCAATCCGTGTACGAACCCTCCTCATTCCGGAAAGAGACATGGACACCGCCTCCTGTTAGTACTGACCATGATATTAACATATCTAAATTACATTTCTCTTTAAATATGATACGTACAGAATTGAAATCTTTAGATGCTAATAAAGGCCCGGGTCCCGACGGTATTCCAGCATTGTTTCTGAAAAATACTTTTAATGCCGTATGTCATCCTATTTTCATAATTTTTAACAAGTGCATATCAAATGGGGTTTTCCCAGATATATGGAAACGTGCTAATATAGTACCGGTGCATAAAGCTGGGTCCAAAAACGACGTAGAAACTTACCGCCCTATTTCCATTTTATCAACACTCTCTAAACTTAAACTCGTACATAAAGCATTATACCCAATCATGCGTCATATCATAATAAATGAGCAGCATGGTTTTGTTCGAGACAGGTCGTGTGTGAGCAATCTTCTTTTATTTTCAACTCAACTCTTTGAGGCAATTGATAAGAGAGAACAGGTTGATGCGGTATATACCGATTTCCAGAAGGCATTTGATAAGGTGGATCATCTATTATTACTAAACAAAATTGCCTACAATGGTATCAGGGGTGATCTTCTTCGATGGTTCATTTCATATGTAACAAACAGAACACAAAAAGTAGTAGTAAATGGCTTTGAGTCTAGTTCTGTTCAAATTACTTCTGGGGTTCCACAAGGCTCCATTTTAGGACCCTTTTTATTTATTTTGTTTATAAACGACATAAATTATTGTTTCAAATATTCTAAATTTCTTTTATACGCAGATGATTTAAAGGTCTTCAAAATTATTTGTAATGTATCTGACTGTATGAAACTTCAGCAGGATCTCGATAGATTTTCTGAATATTGTTCTTGCAATAAGTTACACCTCAGCTTGCCCAAGTGTCATAGCATAACTTTTACAAAAAAAAATTAATGTTACTGAGTTCGATTATAGACTAGCAAACAGCGTTATTTACAAGGTGAGCTATCTTCGCGATCTCGGTGTGTACCTTGACTCCAAACTCAACCTGGATATCCATGTGGAAAGCATTATTAGAAAGGCATACCAAATGTTTGGTTTTGTAATGAGAGCGACCGGTGACTTTCATCGCCCGTCTACCTTTCTACATCTATTTCAGTCTATCATCAGACCACAGTTGGAATATGCAGTGCCAATCTGGAATCCCTATTATGCAAAGTACAAGGATGCCATTGAACTGGTACAGCGTAAGTTCTTGCGGGCGATGCAGTATAGATGTTTCAGAAGTAAAGTGCCATATCGTCTGCTCCTGCAGAAACACAATATGTTAACCTTGGAGTCTAGAAGAATTCTTCTCGACACGATGACTCTATTCGGCGTTTGTCGTAATAAATTCGACTGTCCTGACCTGGTGAATAGAATAAGCTATCTAATTCCGCGAACGGTGCTTGGGCGCAAAGTGCGCAGTAGACACCTTTTCGCTACTAGTATGTGTAGAACCAATTCAGGTGTTCGTTCTCCATTGCACCGTTTAGTGGACACATATAATAAGAAGTTTAGTGAAGTCGATATACTACACTCGAGAGCAATGAATCCGGGTCACTTAAAGAATCCTAAAAATCTCGGAAACTAAAAATGCTAGGTTAATGCAATAAATTGTATTTAATAGACAATGTAATACTCCTTAAATGAAGGTATTAAAACTTCTTAGTTATTGTAAAGTTATATCATAAAAAAATCAAATTTGAAAAAGGGCCACTTTCGAAGATGGAACTACGAAATTACAGCATTTGGTGTTGCTTTTGTTTGTAATCTGTCATTTATGTGGGTACATAAACCATGTTGATAGTGCTCTATATTCATTAATCAAGCTGAAATTATGTCGCTTACGCCTGAAGAATGCACCAGAATACTTACAATGCTGGAAACCGGCCGGAGTCAGCGCGATACAGCCAGGACTGTCGGTGTGTCGCTGTCAACAGTACAAAGAGTTCTCCGACGTTACGAAGAAACTGGTTCTAACCTACGCAGACCAGGAACGGGCAGAACCAGGTGTACCACAGCACGAGAAGACCGATACTTGGTGAACACCATGCTTCGAAATCGCTTTCTCACAGGAACTGAACTCACCAATCAGTTTCGACGCCTCGGAGGAAGTAACCCAAGTGCATGGACAGTAAGACGTCGGCTTGCTGAATCTAACTTAAAACCCCTTAGACCTGCAAACGGCCCTAAACTGGAGCGTGGGCATCGTATTTCGAGACTAAGGTATGCCCAGAGCCACGTAAATTGGAGTATTGAAGATTGGTCAAAAGTTATGTTCTCCGACGAATCAAAATTTATGCTCTACAAGCACGATGGAAGACACAGAGTGTATCGAAGACCAGGGGAAAGATTCAAGCAAGCATGCATCGAAGAAAAAGTAGCCTACGGTGGTGGGTCTGTACTTGTGTGGGCCGGAATTTCTTCTGAAAGTCGCACAGAGCTGGTGATCATAGAAAACGGCTCTTTAACTAGCGTAAGATATGTGGAAGAAATCCTCAATGATCACGTTGGTCCATTTATGGTCAATTTAGGTGAGGATGCTATATTTATGCATGACAATGCCCGACCTCATACAGGTAGGATTGTGAATGACTACCTTCAAGAGATGAACATTACTCGTATGGAGTGGCCAGCGCGCAGCCCGGATATCAACCCGATCGAGCATGCTTGGGACGAGCTAGGCAGATGCGTAAAACAACGAAACCCTCCCCCAATCACGCTTCGTGAGCTCAAAATTGCTCTCACAGAGGAATGGGAGAATATTCCCTAAAATCGTATAAGGAACTTGGTGTACAGCATGCCAAACCGCGTAAACGCAGTAATGGAAGCACGAGGAGGCAATACGAAGTATTAAAATTCAAGAAAATCGTAATAAAGTTCAAAAATTTCATGTTTCCTATTTTTGTTTTAAGGAGAGATCAGCAGTTTTTTCTTTATGTAATTTTGTGTTAATAAAATGTATGGTGACTCATATTTTTTTTACTTTCATTTAAGGAGTATTACATTGTCTATTAAATACAATTTATTGCATTAACCTATCATTTTTAGTTTCCGAGATTTTTAACATTCTTTAAGTGACCCGGATTCATTGCTCTCGAGTGTATATCACAATAAGCTTCAATTTAAGAATAGCATTAGTGTAATGTTAAGGGATTGGCAGTAGAACCTGTTTTTTTTTGTGTGCTGTGTAACTATATATGTGTGTGTGTGTGTGTGTGTGTGTGTGTGTGTGTGTGTGTGTGTGTGTGTGTGTGTGTGTGTGTTGTGTGTGTGTATATGTCTTACAAAACCTTTATTTTAACCATATGTTACAATGTAACTGTGATATTACTTTGCTTGCGACTGTTTTGTTTTTGTTTACATTTTAAATGGGCAGTCATTTGTTGCTTTGAGATGTATTCTTGAGACTAATCTGTGGAAAATGTAGTGGGTGGTATATATGTTAAGTTTACTGTAAAAATACTATGTATACTTACTCCTTATATGCTACTGTTTGTTTTCCCTAATGCAATAAATAAATAAACAAATAAAAAGTATGCCAGCCGAATACATCCTGGATACCCTCCGACTTCTGATATAACCAAATGATATCAGTAGGAGTAAATTCAATATCTTCGTCGTCAAAGCCAGGTGTATATGTTATGTTATCTAATGCCGATTGAGCAGATTTTTGATAAATTTGCATTGGAATTTGATCGTTCGTTACATGCCCTACTGCTTCTCGTGTCGACACAGGTTTATTGCAAAAGATGCAGCAGTTTTCGAAATCAAAACCTTCAGTAGTAACCTCTGAACTTTCTTTCAACTTGCTTTTTTTTACTGCCATAATTCATTTCTGATTTGTATACGACATTCTGCATTTCCGGTGAAGTGAAACTTCGTTCAAAGTTTCAAATATTTGATTTTTACCATCACCCCGTTCAACACTAGCCTTTATTAAAGAGTTTATTCCCCGCTCTTTCACCAACACAACATCAAAATTTAATAAACACTCGCATATCACGCACTTTTTATATATTTCAGTCATTTTTATCACTTATTACTTAAAACTGCATGAGTAAACTTGAAGCGCCGGCCCACAACAACAAAAAATGTAATAATAACCGACGAGAGACCGTCGACTGCGCATGCGTATCACGGCTGCGCGCCGCCGCGCCGCGTCGATATCTCTCGCGCCGTTTTGAATTATGTTCGCGCCAATTTAAAGTTTTTGTTATTATATTACATATTTCAATTTTCAATTTCAATTTCAATTTCAATTTCAATTTATTTATTTATTGTTTGTCACAGGTTTGTTACATAGATGTTATAAATTAAAATATATATTATGATTCCTTCCGTAACATGCCTTACTGGCGTACAACAATATTTTGATGTTAATTACATTAAAATTATAATAATTTGAAAGATTTATAAAATGTCATATATATACAAATGTCAATAACCTACATTATTCTAAAATCAAATTACACTAGCATACTTTACTGGCGTGAAACAATGTATCTTTTTCAGAATGTCAGTTAATAAAATAAATGTCAATAAGTATTAAAATCTAAAAAGCAAATTACATAATTATTAAATTACATTACAGGTATGAAATTTTATTAATAGTACTAAAGTGTCATAAATTCTTATCATTAATGTATTCGTCAATCGAATAATATGACTTAACAATTAAAAGTTCTCGTAGTAGTGTATTTCTTGACTAATGTGTTAGAATTTTTGGTATTATTCTTGTTAGATATTTAAGGAACAGTAGCGACAAACTCTAATATCTCTAATATTTTATTTAACCCAGATGCTCCTGAAACTATTAAGGGTCTTAGATCTTTATAATTTTTTGATATGTTGGTATTTGTGTTAGTGACTTTTTAGGAAAAATACGAAAAAAAATCTTGTTCCTCTGGGAAACCTGGAAAATGATCGGTGTTATAACACCTGGTAGGAGAATGGGCTACTATTGCTAGTAGGGAACTATGGGAAATAATTCTAATTAAATTATACACTTTATTTATGATTAAATCTTTATTACATACAATATATATTTTTTATGATGATTAAATAATTAACTGGTTAGTGTTTACTTTAGTTTTTGCAATGATAATCAATAAAACAATTCTTAGGATGCAAATAAACCTCACATTTCTTACATACAAAATAGTTTTTTTTTTACAAATTTTACAAGTTAACCGATTGTTATGATATTTTATCAAGTGATCGATTTTATCGTACCTGGAACTTTCCCTATGACCAGAAGGTGTACGAGATGGTTCACGTTTTGAATCAGACTTGTAAATCTCTAACATACCTCTGGCGACAGTTCTTCGAAAAGAGAGATGATCAGTCTCCCCCCCATTATATTTGTATAATTGCCAGGCATTGTGAACTGCCATGTCCAGACAGTGGGCTATAAGGGGAAAATACCACTTCTTTCCGCGTATTGAAGTGCGATATAGACCAATATTTTGGTCAGAACGATGCACTCCTCCCATATTTTCATTATAATTTTTAATTAAAAAAGGTTGATCAATTTGCACATACTTACCTTTTTAATTGTTGTGAAAAACGTTTTGCTTTATGCAATGGTTCAATAGTGTTCAATAGTGTTAGAAAATACTTGTGTATTGTCATAGCAGTGATTTATGTGACATTATGTAATTGAATCGATCTCGTGAAAGAGCATTACTTATCAGTGGGAAATTAGTATCTGACAACTTTTCCCAGTACATGCCTCTTCAAGGGACAACAATATTTCCACTAAATAAAAGAATAGCCAGGAAACATTTCATTTCATTGGTTGTGACAGTATTTGAATAGTTCTTTTGGTTAGCGTATAAGTTTGTGTAGTGTACAAGCATATCAACGACATCATCACCAAATAGAGCATCAAAATAATATGTTGGTGACTGCAGATTTTTTGGACCCTCAAAGTTTTGCCACTCTGGGTAAGAATTTGGGGAATGACGATTACGCCAAGCATAATTTTGTTTCTTGGATACTCTCGGTGCAAAGACGTTACCACCAGTTGATGTACTGGCTACTGGAGAAGAATGAGATGCAGTGGAATCTTCCAAGTTAGACGGGGATTCTATACGCCTTCTCTTAGTTATATGAGACAATGGAATGTTATACTCATCGTCGTCAGAGGAAGATTCTTCATATTTTACTTCAGCGTCAGCCCTAAGTTGATCACCTAGAAACTCAAAATGAAAGAAATTTATAAATTAATTGAGCCAATGTTTCAAATAGACATATTATAATATCGATTTATACCTATACCTATGAGTTAACATACCTGGGAGATTATAAGGATTCACCAGTTCTTCATCCCCTGAATCTTCATCAGTGACTGCGTTCGAATTTTCAGGTGGCAAAACTGAAATGGTTCTTGGTAAAGGTGTTTCATCGTCTTGCCTTTCTAATTCCTCTAATATTTCGTGTAAGCGTAATGTTTTTTTGACTGCGACCTAAAATTATATGTATAGTAAAGCTTGATAGACTCCTACTAGGTGTTATAACACCTCTGGCAATTTTATTTATAAATAAAAAAAAAACTATGAAATATAACACAACTATGTTTTCTATTTTATAGCTAACAGTCATAAGTTTGCATTATCAGGTCGAAAATATTAGGTTACCGTACAATAATTATAAGAACACTTACCTTTTAGTTGTCATTTTGAAAAAAAAACAACACTTCTTTATTTAATTGAGCAAAAGTCTTTAAAATTCAATGCAAATAACAATTTTTCCGCAGATAAATAATTATGCATGTACACTGAATGAAACAAAACGAGCAATGACGATCATTAGTCACTTTTGATATATTTTATTTAAGGGTATTTTTAAATTAGTTTTATCGGTGTTATAACACCTGGTAGGAGTATCTGGGTTAAGCAGTAATCGATTATAAAATATAAGATTAATGAAAACAAAAAAGTATGTGGAGTAATTTGTTAGAATTTCGTTTCGTGCATTTATTTATGAATTCCACGTTACAATACGTTTGTTTTATAGACTGTAATATTTTTGTCACTGAGCTAGGCCCTAAAAATCATTTCTTGTAATTTACGAGTAAACCCGTGGGTGAAATTGTTAGAAAATGTAAATATATATCGGCAATTATTAGCTTAACACCATAGCGCAAAGATTTTTATCTCTAATTCAATATCCTTTCAGTTATAGAATTGACGTACAAATACCTAAACTATACCTAGCCCCGACCTCAGATCTGTTAGAAAACGCTACAGTAGCATTATATATACCTACCTCACATACTGTAAAAAAAAACCAACTTTAGAATTATAGGAACTTTTGAACCTTAAAACACTTAGTTTTACTTGTCTATAGTTCCAATTTCAATGCTGTAGTCTTTTGTTCCGTTACTAACTCCTTAAAAGTTTTTAAAAGGCTCCACTTTTACAAAAAGTACATAAGTACAAAAGGTACTAAAAGTACAAAAGTACAAAAAGTACAAAAGTACAAAAAGTACAAAAAGTATAAAAGTACAAAGTACTAAAAGTAGGTACAAAAGTACAAAAAGTACAAAAGTACAATAAAGTACTGGAACTGGAACTGAAACCGAAACCGAAATCGTATTGTTTTACAATATATCACTGAATTCTGAAAGCGTTACTCATAACATAAGCATGAGTTTCTGACATCTCTTGAAAAATATAAAGTCTGGCAACGTAGCGCTAAATGCCGGCCGGTTGCTAGGCAACATCGCACCAAACTCTACTAGCGCCTAGTCAAAATATGCGAGCAACGTGCATTTTCGGAAGAATATTTTTCAGCAGACCCTATCAGCAGTTATCACTATAACTATATAACTGTTTTGATTACATAACAAAACGAAGCTCCAACCAAAGCATGCTAATATTTGGATCTTTTTACTTTAGTTATTTATAAAAATACCTTCTCACGCCTATGAAAAATACATCTTCAAAATACTAAAGTAATAGTTTCAAGACTATTTTAAACTATGCCATAGTTTGTTTGACTTTCATATTGAAGCTTCTTGCAATAACTGAGGATATGTATTACATGATTTATTCATTTCAACCCTTCATATCGCATGGTAACGTCAGAAAACGCTCCTAAAAACACATAGTTTTTCATGTTTCTCTATACCCGTCACCTTAATCAACACAATTTTTATACTAAACCAAAATGTTGTCATTTTGCCTAACGATCTTTTGATCTGTCGATCTTTAGAACTGTTGATATTTTAAACAGTTGATATTTTAATCTGTCGATCTTGTGAATCGTTGATCTTTTAAGTTGCTGATATTAGGGCGTTGATTATTTCAACGTTGATCATACGGTTATTGACATTGGGTATCAATTCCAGTGAATTGAAGCTTATTATAAACACAATTAGGTACACACATTTTAATTAGAATACATAAAAGGTTATATGCAAAGTTTTTTCAGCCTCACAATAGTAAACAAATATATTAAATTTACATTACGTTAAACAAACTTAACGACAACTAAATCAAACTGCTCGTTACTATTATAATTAAAAGGCAAAACATTGTCTTGAATATTATACTTGATAAGGATCGAGTATAGGTTTTCCATTCGGGATTTGTAAATTTAACGCTCTAACTTTGCCATATTTTTCAGGAAAAACTTTTACAACTCTTGCCATTGGCCAAAACAAAGGTGGCGCATTTGGATCTTTATAACTCCAGGGCTGCGAAAGAGATGTGGGTTTTGCGAGAAGGAAAAGGCCCCCACGATGCGGACTGGTGACCTGCGTCGTTGGTTGGCTATTCAAAAGAAGGTAGAAATGCCTTAAAGCGCATATAGAAAAGGGCCCCATGTGGTTTGAATCCAGAAGAATCCGGCTCGAAGGATCAAAAATGTGGAGAACGTGGTTTTTATATCTACTTCACTGCTGGAACCTGGGCGAAGCTTGGTTACCACAATAAAAACGATGGTTTTTACTTTTTACTATTTATTGCGACAAGAATTTATACGTCAGCTTATCAGGCGAACCAAATTCGAGAGAGAGTGAGATGTATGACAGAGTGAATGAATAGCAATGAACCTTTTGTTGGTGTTGCCAACAGATATGCGTAATTCATTTCATTTGAATACACAGAGTGCAATAATTCAGCTTGTTGGTGTGTTAACTACGTAAAAATGTATATCCTCGATACAGCTGACTCTTATGATAACTACCTGGTCTTGCATATTTGAACTATTTTTAGAGGTTTTTCCCCGTCGTTGATGGTTTTGTACAGTTCTTTTGAAAGAGATTGCCTGGAAGACGTGCGACTAAACCAGTCATATGTCTCCCTTATTAAGAATTCCGGAAGCGCTCATGGCTCCGCGGACTCAGTGTTCTGTAAACGATCACTGCAGTAAGCAACTTTCACTATGGCCGGTCCATGGATGGGTGACCATCCATGTGATTACTTTGTGACATTTATTTGAGCGTTTCCGTGCTTCGGAAGGCACGTTAAGCCGTTGGTCCCGGTTGCCAGTAAAATGGCAGTCGTTAAGCTAAGTTGAAGGCTTTATTTCAACAGCAGGCAGTCACAACCTGCGCCTGTCCATTTTAACACGGCAATACGGCTCACCACCTATTACGTGGGACAAATTATAAAAAGGTGAAATGTGGGCATATAATATGCCTCTGCCTACCCCTTATATAATATACATATATACAATAATAGGGATAGAGGCGTGACCATTATGTATGTATGTATGTATTAAGAATTCCTGATTTCTGATCAGGTGTGATACCTCGTCCTTCAATTTGGAATATACTCCGTTATTCACTCCAACCATTACATAAGCGTTATCTGTACCAATTCCTATTAAATTTTTAAGTCCGAGATAGAATCGTTTAAGTCTTTTCTTTAGGACAGGAACAATGTTCATGGCATTGCACTCGCGCAGTTCAACAAGGTCGAGATATCGTCGCTAATCTAAATAAGTGACGTAACTGATGCGAAGCATGTTTTGCAGGACAAGTTTTTTACAGTTGAAGGTTATATAAGATTGAGGGTAGCTCGCTATATACACGGTGTTTCTTTTAGGGTGTCAAGCCGCCACTAGCTGGTAGCAGGGTTCCATACCTATCGATTTAATTTAATGTACGATGTGTTAGAATTTATTTAATGTACGAGTATGTTCTACGATTTTTTGTAGTTTTCGAGATATAATGTTCTGCATAAGTCCCTATTTTTTTATTATCGATTAAAATTTTTACATCTTGTATCAAAGTTAGGAAGAAGATTATTTTGTCCATAATACTGCAATCAATAGGCATTATAATAATAAAAAAATATCCAAGAAAAGTCGAACCAAAAAGAAGTTGTAATTATTTAAAGCCACGTGGAAAAATAACGAAAAAAAAATTTTATATTTTGAAAACTACAAAAAATTGTAGAAAATACATGGGGGTTAAATCGATAGGTATAGAACCCTGCTACCAGCTAGTGGCGGCTTGACACCTTAAAAGAAACACCCAGTATAATTTATATTGATACAAAAATTTGCAAGTGTATAGTCCAGATTGAGATCTTTGTATTAATATTACCTTTTTTTTTTGTATAACGTGAGGGAAAATCCTCATGGATGTTATGCCGGACTCTTACCGTCCCAGAAATAGGATTATGGCTACTTACTCCCCAGAAACTATAATAAGAAATTTCTATATTAATTACCGTTCAATAGTATTTTTCTTGTTTTATTGTGTAGCCTCATTGTATCTCTGTTCACTTGGTGATGCAGTATTTAACATTGGTATCAACAAGTAGGTTCGGTTTGAATGTGCGCTGTCACCAAGCAGTCAATGGTTGCCAAAAGTTCCATTATCACACTGAGCTGTTATAGAAATATTAATTTAAATATCATACACCGATTACATATCTTAAGACACATATACCTCTTATAATGGAATTTTTGAAAATGTTGGCATCATGTGCAGAGCCAGGCCATCGTGCAACAACATTAATGAGTTTCAAGTCAGCATCACAGACCGCTTGAACATTCGAAGAAAAATAGCCCTTCCCATTCCTAAATTCTTCTACAATTATGTTACCTGAAAAGATTTAGAGACATATCAATATTATTTCATACATACACTCAACGTCAAAATATCTAATACCTTCTTAAATGAATACTACTTTTCTTTTACTTAAATGAATGAATGAACTACAATAAATTAATAATTTTATACATATTTGAAGACTGCATTCGTACAATTTCCTCGTCTGCTTGGGTGTATTGACTGTGTACAAGTCATACACCCAAGCAGACGAGGAAATTGTGTTATTCTGTAGAACTTCTGTACGCTATTTGGGTGCATCACAACAAATTCATTATAAAGTCTAGCGTTGTTGGCTGTAACAGTATTTCCACTGCCGCTTTATTAATCCTAAATCTAAAAGTAAACTCAGCATCATTGAGACACTGTGTTTGCATGTAATTATTAGTATGGATCGATTGTGAAAATGGATTGTCGGAGCAATCCATCGATTGAATATATGGATGCTTTAAGCGAGGAATCGATCTATTTCGATCATATTTTCAGGCCACGAACCCTCTTCCTCGCGGAGAAAAGACGGTCCACTGAGCCACTCGATAGACATGCTCGGGCTTTCATACGAATCCCTAGTACCCATATCAGCGGTATTTATATAGGTACGTACGTACCGCCACTCCCTCGCGCGAGTCAACTCGTCAATTTCGCCCAAGCGGTGAGCCACAAACACTTTATAATTACGCGCGTCATTTTTTATCCAATGCAACACGGTGGTCGAGTCACACCAAAAATATCTACTAGTTACAGTTAGCCTGTGCAAAATAAAAATAAAATAAAATAAAATTGATTCCCTTTGAAATTTTTAAAAAATTATTTAGGTTTGTCAAAATTTTTGTGACTCTACCGGGGGTTCGGAAATACTACAGACTGAGAAGAACACCCCAAGAAACTCAGTCCGGTCCCTTCTCTTCTAGTATCTTAGTATCTAATACAGTTTTTTTTATGTAGAAAGGAGCAATTCGTGTCACTGCCAGGCAGCCTTGTCTTCTAGAAAGTCTTTAATGCTATAATAAGCTTTCTGGCACAATTTAAGTTTTATTAGTTTTTTAAATTTATTAATTGACAAACCTGTTATGGCTGTCGGCGATGTATTGTACATTCGAATACAATTGCCCGCAAAAGAATTGCTTATTTTATTAAGCCTAAATCTAGGTACAGCCAATTTATTCTTATTTCTTAAGTTTAGGTTATGAATATCACTATTTTTAATAAATTTACTGTTATTTTTATGAGTATATAATAAGTTTTCATATATGTACTGTGAATACACAGTAAGGATGTTGATATCCTTAAACTTTTCTCTTAATGACTCCCGAATCCCCATACCATAGATAGCCCGGACAGCCCTTTTCTGCAACACAAAGATAGATTCGATGTCGGCAGCGTTACCCCATAATAGTATGCCATAGGTCATGACACTGTGGAAATAGCTAAAATAGACAAGACGCGCTGTTCTAATGTCTGTCAGTTGTCGGATCTTTTTAACGGCATAGGCTGCAGAGCTCAGTCTGCCCGAGACTTTCTCGATATGAGGCCCCCACTGCAAGTTGGAGTCTAACTTTATGCCCAGAAAGACAGTTTCATCGACCAATTCTACTTGATCATCCCTAATCCTAATACTGGTGTTAACGAGCCTAACATTTGGCAAGGTGAATCTAATACATTTTGTTTTAGTTTCATTTAACAATAAATTATTTGCGTTAAACCAGTGGACTACCCTAGAGAGGGCATTGTTTACTTCGTCAAGATCGCGTTGTCCACGTTCAACTTTAAATATTAAAGATGTGTCATCAGCAAACAAAACTACCTCGTGATCGTCTCTTATAAGGTGAGGGAGATCATTTATGTACACTAAAAATAGAAAAGGTCCCAGAATTGAACCCTGAGGCACCCCTATTGTTACAGCAGAACCATTTGACTGTTTGCCATTTATAACTACTCTCTGTAGGGGAGATCCTTGTACCCTGGGACACTTTTGTTTAAAAGTTCATAACTTCGGGTTGAATTGATATATATCCTTGAACGTTGAAATTAATGTTAAGTAACCAACAACATTACAATATTAAGATGCAACACACAATCCACCATCTGTTATCATTGAGAAAATGTCAATTAATTACTTGAGGATATTTGTCCCAAGGTACAATCATGGCTTGTACCTCAGGACACTAATATTTGTACCATGGGACACATTTTTTAAACCTAAACTGCTCCCAAACATATTTTATTTCTATCAGTAGACATATTATCTAAATGCTTTATATGCCGGAAATTTAGTCGTATGGGGAGTTAAAGCATTTACACAGGATATTTAAAGCATTAAAAACCAAAACCAATCATAATATTGTTATAATAAAACAACAGTCTCAAGATACACAGGCTAAACTCAATTAACAACAGAACTTGTCTAAAATTAGGCTTTTTTAGAATTAATACCGCATTTCTGACAGTAACTATCAAAAAATGTGCAATCTTCATGCACCCACAATCTACAAGTGATGCACTGTATCCAGTCTTCTTTACTGGCCGTGGTGAAGTAATTATCACCGCATCCCACACAATTATTCTCCTCTTCAAGGTCGCCACATGAATCTTCACTCTCCAAGATAACATCAGTTTCGTCTGAACTACTACTTTCTCTATTTCGCAGATTTTTTTTCTTGAACACTCGCTTTTTTACAGAGTTACTTTTTTTATTGACCTCTTTTTTTCTTTTTTTGGCAGCTAAAAGCTCCAATTCCTGCTTTTCAGGGGTATCGGTTAAGACTCTAGTTTTACCTTTTCTATTTCTAGTAGTATTATTCTTACGTGGTGGGGCTTTTGGGAAAGGACGAATGACTTCTGGTGACGTTAAGATATTTTTATCTATTTCAATAATAGCAGTGGATGTAGATGGTGCTGGAGATTCTATACTTACTTGGCTATTGTCAGTTTGTTGTTTAATATGAGCAGGTTGTGATGGTCCTGGTAGATCAATTTTTGTTGATGTATCAGCCACAACGATGTCAGCATCTACATAAGGCCTATCAGTAACATATGAGCTCAGGAATTCATCTTCGCTAAAAATATTATCATTAAATGGCCATATTCCCGCAACTTTAAACCCATTTTGAATGTTAGATGGTGTAAAATCTAGTGGATAAGCAGTGCCAAAGCATTCAGCGACATTATATATAGTGAGTGGAGTCCCTGGATGTTGCATAAGCCAATCGTTGCATGCTTTGTTATAATATTTCTTAAGTGGGCCAAATACGGTTCTATCTAACGGTTGCAACTTATGACTAGTGTGAGGAGGGAATGTGAACATTACTATACCATTATTCCTGGCCAACTCTATAAGTTTAATGGTAATGTGACTCTCATGATTGTCCATGATCAGGAGCACTTTATTATCATTAGAAGGTCTGACATGTTTAATGAAGTGGTTTAAAAAGTCCTCAAATTTGTCGCTATTGGACCACCCACTGGGAGTTGCTAGCCCCAAGGTTTCAGGAGGAGCACCATTAATCATGTGGCTCTTAAAATGCACTCTAGGAAAAATCATGCAAGGAGGAACAGAATTCCCAAGTGCATTCACGCATGCAATTATAGTAACATTATTACCTCTCTCTGCTGATGTAATATTCCCAACCTGTTTTGCTCCCTTTGTCGCTAAAACTTTCATAGGCGTGTGGACTGTAGACATGCCAGATTCATCAACATTATAGATCCTTTCGCTTGTAAAATTGTATTTCAACAGCAGTTCCTTGTATTTATTAAAAAATAAATTAACGTTTGCCTTATTAAAAGCAGTAGCACGTGCTAAACTTGTTGCTTCCGGTTTTCGTAAGCTTAGACATTGATGACGTTTCATAAAATACTCATAAAAAGTCTTACCAGCTTTTTTATTCGTGTCCCAAGGACTAGGATATGTTTTTTTCAAAAGCACTGCATACTCGAATGCTAATTTTAAAAAATCATCTTTGCATATACCATAATGAAATTTGGATGCCTTTAAGCAGTATACAACCAATTGATTTTCTTCTTCATCACTAAATACTCTCTTGACAGCATTCTGAGGGTGATAGACGACCTCAGTATTTGTTTTGTTCAACTGTACGTAACGGCCTATTAAAGATTTCGAGACTTGAAATTCTTCGGCAGCTTTCCGAATCGATAACCGTTTTTGAATAACCATTTCAACGGCTTTTTTTACTTTTGTCTCATCCGGTTTTTGCCGGATGACTTTATTCTTGCTACGCGGCATCTAAAAAAAATAAGAATAAAACTGAATTAACAATATCATAATAAATAATTGAAAACAGTATTACATTGTACCTTGGGACAGTCCCAAGGTACAAAAAAATCACTGTCCCGAGGTACAAATTTCGACTGTATAAAATGAAGTCTTGTTATAATACACTCGAGAGCAATGAATCCGGGTCACTTAAAGAATGTTAAAAATCTCGGAAACTAAAAATGATAGGTTAATGCAATAAATTGTATTTAATAGACAATGGTGCATTCTTCAGGCGTAAGCGACATAATTTCAGCTTGATTAATGAATATAGAGCACTATAAACATGGTTTATGTACCCACATAAATGACAGATTACAAACAAAAGCAACACCAAATGCTGTAATTTCGTAGTTCCATCTTCGAAAGTGGCCCTTTTTCAAATTTGATTTTTTTATGATATAACTTTACAATAACTAAGAAGTTTTAATACCTTCATTTAAGGAGTATTACATTGTCTATTAAATACAATTTATTGCATTAACCTAGCATTTTTAGTTTCCGAGATTTTTAGGATTCTTTAAGTGACCCGGATTCATTGCTCTCGAGTGTATCTTAATTACATAAATCTAGTAAATTAAATTAAAATAAATTATCACAAATGTAGATAACATCGAATTATAACATAATTACATTACTTACTTCAAAATTTATCCTTTAAATCGAAGATCGAAGTGGATTTAAAAAAAAAATACGGACGAAAAATTCACACGGCGTAACACATCCAATGCACCAGGCAAAATGGCCGACTTTAGTGCATGTTTCCCGAATGATATACGGATATAGCTACTAGATGTCGCTAGTTACCTCTTTACTATTCAAAGTTCTTGACACAATGACGTTGTCCCGAGGTACAAGGTGTCCCAAGGTACAAGGATCTCCCCTACTCTATCTCTAAGGTAAGAACTAATTAAATCCAAGGCCGTCCCCCGGATTCCATAATGATCAAGTTTTTGAATTAAAGTCTGATGCTGGACGCAATCGAAGGCCTTAGATAAGTCGCAGAATACACCATAAGCATCATACGACTCCTCCCAGGCCTCATATATACACTCTAACAATTTGATTCCAGCATCCGTGGTAGACCGACCGCGCGTGAAACCGAATTGTTTGGTATGGAATAGTTTATTTGTATTAAAATGATTTTGCATTTGATTAAGCATTACCTTTCCAAAGATTTTACTAAACGTGGGTAGTACAGAAATAGGACGAAAATTGGACGGATCTGAGGTGCTACCCGATTTAAACAGAGGAGTTATTTTACTAAACTTCATTAAGTCAGGAAACACACCACTATCAACACAATTATTAAATATTATTGATAATTCAGGGGCAACCATTTCAATTAACGAATTAACTAAATGTACAGAAATTCCCCAGAGGTCAGCAGTTTTCTTAATATTTAAAGATTTAAAAGTTTTTATGACAGTGTGTATACTAATTTTACTGAATTTGAATATTTCATTACAGCAAGGAACATTTGCTTTTAACAAGGATTCTGCTATTGGGGTAGAAGAACCTAGGGCTCTGGTCAAATCTACTGGAATTCGAGAAAAAAATTGTTCAAATTCGTTAGCGACTTCGGCATCTGTTGTAATTATGTTACCATTTACTTTAAGTTTAAAATTATTATCATTCGATTTTGCTTGACCTCTTTCTGCGTTAATTATTTTCCAAGTAGATTTAACTTTGTCTACACTATTGAGAATTTTATTACTTATATACTTTCTTTTGGCTGCTAAGCAGTCTGCTTTAAACTTATTTGAATAAGTTTTAATATAATTTAGAAATTCATCTGTTCTATTAAGCTGTCTTTCTGAGTATAGTTCATACAGTTTTTGTCTACTTTTATGTATATCCTCAGTGGCCCATTCACTGAAGGCTGGCCTATCACCGATTGTGACTTCCTTAGACTTGAATACGGAGTTGAACTCATTGTAAAAGGAATCAAAAAATAACTTATACATTACATTTGGATCTAAGCCAGTGTCTAAAAATGGAAGTTTATTGCAAAGTCCAACTCGCATACGTTCCAAGCGGTCACTAGTTACTGGTCTACATAATATTTTACGTCTTTTAACTTTTTCTCTTGTGATCTTGAAAGATGCTATTTGCCCAGTATGATCTGATTTTATCTTATTTATAATACTCTTACTTTCTGGCAACATATCACTGTATATATTGTCCAGACAAGTAGCTGTTGTATCACAATATCTAGTAGGCTCTAAAAATAAGTTAGTGAGATTGTGTGATTTAAATAAATTTAAGATATCATTGGTCTGACGCGTATTTATAAGTATATTAACATTAAAATCACCGCACACTATTAGGTGTTTATTAGTTTTTCCAAGTTTAAATAGCACTTTATCCATTACTTCCTCAAACTCACAAAAGGGTGAGACTCCAGGTTTATATACGCATACTACTATGAATTGCTCCAATTCTACGCACGATATTTCAACTGTACACTCTACAGAGAGGGACACAACATCTTTCCGTTCCTTATATTTTAATTTCTTATTTAATAAAATCAACGAACCCCCCCGTGTTGTGTTGACCCTGCAGAACGCACTACCAACCCGGTGACTACTGAAACTGAACATGAGCTCATACTCCTTACGCATATGTTCTGTAAGACAAACAATTTCAATATTTTCTGAGCTCATGAACAGCTCCAATTCAAACTCTTTGACCTGTGTTAATGTTGCAATATTATAATGCACCAGGCTGATGTAATTTACATTTTTTAATTTAGTTTTGTTCGGAGGACAGTTTCCGATAAAATTACGGTTTGCAATTAAATTTAACTCTATTAATTTACAATTTTGGCTAGAGGGTAAATCCTCTGTTGTCCCAGCAGTTAATTTAAATTACTTGGAACAGATTCCAAAGTCCTAAATCTACTCTGCTCAAATAAAGCAGTTTTGTCAGCCAAGTTTTTGGCTACAGAATAAAAATAATTAAATAGCAAACTTGCTATTTGTCTTTTATAATATTTGGGTAGACAATACCTACCCTTGTGATTATTATAGACTATAAACTTGCTATGTGACAAATTTGTGTTAAATACAGAATTAAAGTCAATTATATTAAATTTATTATTATACTGACTTATTAAATTTAAACGTAAATTCATCTTATATCTAAATGAATTTTCCGAATCTGGCACACCTTTTATAAATGGAAGTGTGAACATTACAACTTGTATGACATTTAAGTTTAAGATGTAATTCATGTATAGGGACAAATCATCATTGCTAATTTTCCCCCTGTTTGCACAGAAAATTATTATTTTACTTTTACTTTACTCCCTTGTAACCGAATCTGCAAGCCGTGCCGCTAAAAGGCTGGCTTGAAGCTCCAGTCTAGGTACTGACACGTGTTTCACGGGCGCGAGACGACATTTAGCGGCCACAAAGGCGACTCGAACACAACCGTTGCTATTCCATCGCCAATACGCTACCGCACACATCGCTTTAGTTGAGGCGTCACTAAACACATGCAACTGTAGGTTGCTATAATCCGTAGGTGTATTGTAGACGGCGGAAGGCGTAGCAGCGGCGAGCGCTGCCGGGTTAGTACCTGTGCTACGCGATAACGCGGCTACAGGCGCGAGCTCCGAATCGGGTGTAGCTTGACTAGTGTTGTAATAACGCGGTATACGAATTTGACTAGCGTGGCGTAATTGTTTTATCCATAAACACCACTTATTAAATAAATCGTCATTTAATTGGTCGTCCCAATTAACGTTACATTTCCATTTCTCTTGTAATATAAGCTTTCCATTTAGGGTAATTGGCGTTAAAAAACCAAAAACATCAAAAATAGACATGACAATACGCAGGACTTCTCTCTTAGTGGGCCGCTGAGAGCCCTCAATAAGTTGTTTAGGTATATTTTTAAAAGATAAATCAAACATTAAAATATCACTGACAGGCTCCCACAACAAACCTAGTGTACGTTCGGTATCATTCTGCTGGTCGAATTTGAACCTTACTGCAGCAGCACCGAGAGATTCTTTTGGAATGCTATCTATATTTTGGAACACTACTATTACTATTTTACTTATTAACTACTATTACTATTAAAATTACATAAATGGAAGCCACCTTGCTTATGAATAAAGGAAATTTCTTTTACTAAATTAATGGCACAATGAATATCAGGCAAACTATCAATATAATCGTCCATATAATGTTGTTGTTCTATAGCTAGAACAGCAGAAGGCATAGTTGACACATATGGTTGTGCGTTTTTATTTTTTATGTATTGAGCTATAAAAGGTGAACAATTAGCACCAAAAATTATTTATTTATATTATTTTTAATTTTTTTGCGACGGCTTGAAGCACTTCATCTTCGACATCGAACCGAGGTCTGCCTTCATTAACCGCTTGATGTGGAAATCGACCCTCAGACAATAGTCGGTGGATATTGACGAAAACACGGCTATCCGGGTGACGTGCGGCGTTCGGATATCTTTCTCGGTAGAGTCTTGCTGCAGCACCGGCATTACATCTACATTCGCCGTAAATGAGATGCATGTTCGCATATTCTTGCGCAGTGTACGTGGGTGGCATGGCACAGTATCGTACACTTTAGTCCTTGAGAAAGCCGGGTCGTTGGAAGAAATCACAAACAATGTCCAAATCACAAAGAAATAATCAAGTCCAGAAAGCGAAGCAAAGTTGTTAGTACAAAATGAACACAAACTAATACAAAGGATGCGCAGTAAACGAGAGATCGTAATGTACTGACCGACTACATATTTGACTAACCAGAGATGGCCTACCTACTTTTTCTCTTTCTTAATGTATCTCTTGTCTCTCTCACTCACCAAACTTGTTTAAACTTGTTTTGTTTGGTTTCATTGTTATTGGTATGTTTTGTTCTGCAGGGGTATTATTTCCGAAAATTATTTTTACATATCCTAGTGAGAATTTTTCCAGTAAGTGTTATACCATTTTGGAATTGTAATAAAATTACCTATCTTTTTAAGTTACTCGCCGGAGTTGCATAGTACTTTTTTTTTCAGTACACTTGGAGCAAGTTGAGTGAAATCGTAATTACTAAGTCCTTGACTGGACAAGAACTTAATTTTCTTAAAAATATTGCTTAGATATGTATTGCTTTTTGTTTCAATTTGAAAAAGGGTTATTGACGATAACATAACAGCATTTTTTTTTAATTATACCAATATTTGTAGATCATCGGGAGCAAAGTCGCCCCAAAAGGTGTAAAATTTTTAGTTTTTAAAAAAATGCCTTTTATTCCCTTAATTCCCAGAGGGGATTTTTGTTTTATTTTTCTGGTGACCCTTGTGACCACCCCTATCACCCCTCTTCCTAGCTACGTAACCTTTTGGGACACCCTGTATTTATATAGACCAGATGGACCTAGTGTCGACAATTCTATTTCATTTTCTTTTTGGAAACTTGGCAAATGTGTAATTGGTAATGTAGTTACACATTCTATATTTTGCGAACAAACAGGATTTGGAAAAGGTGAAAAAGTAACACTTTTAGTAGTGTTAGGTATTGGATTTGTTGCTGTTTCGATTGCATGTATGTACAATGTACATGTACAGGTAATTTTCTTATCCAACATACAAAGTTCCTTCCTGACGTGTTCGGTTCGTCATTCCTTCCTTACAATTAGTTGTGGTTATCCTTAACTGTTGTACATACGTTAGGATTGACGAATCAAGGGTGTGAGGCGGGTTCTTCTCCCTCCTGTCCTTTATTATCGTTTTAAAATGGGATTTGTTCATTCGAAAATAACAGAGCGGTATTGGTGCAGTATTTACTTCATGTAAAGCAAATCAAGTATTAAATAATCATTGAATTCGGTTTTTAAAAACACTTAAGTTATGTGCTCTTAGGAGGTCAGAACTATCGTCACTATATATCTCATTAGGTAAAGTTTTTCCGCTGTGCCACGTATTTAACGTTGCTATCGTCTCCATTGTATGTGATTCGGAGGCCATTTATAACATTGGTACACTGGATTCCAGAGTGTAGGCAACCACTGCATATAAAAATAATGCTAAGGATAACGTTGGTAAGGATACGTCGTGATAAGGATAGGTGTGTAATGTTTTAATAAATCATTAGAAGGTGATGCAATGCAAGATGACTGAAATAAGTAACCAGTAGCATCAATAGATAGTCTCTTTGTGTATTTTTAAAACTTCATTATAATACTGTTGTCCATTTGTCCAAAAATATATGAAAAAAGGAACAAGGCTGATTTGCGGATAGAATTATCGTAAGGTATTCAGTTTGCCATAGCACACAAAGCTAATATTATATTTGTGTCAAACCGAAGCGCATTTCTGGCTTCGTGACGCAGTTTTCTTGAATAAGTTAATTTGGTAAATGTCGTTGACTTTTTCGGTTTGTCCATAGTCATTGATTGATCGGCCATCGTGTGTTGGACTTTTGAAGCTTTTTCGAATTTTCACTTTTCTTTTGATTCTGTTTAGTCTATTGGAAGTAAGTCTGTTTTTAATAAGTGTCTTATGAGGAACGTTTTTACTGTAGGTACCTATTTAATTCACATGTAACAATTATTATCTACACAATTCTTAGATGGGGGGAAAATAATAACTGAGAGTATCGCGTTACATTCAGACATATTAACATCTTACGTCACCAACAGAGCATTCAGAATACGACAAGAAGATGCGTATTCTGAGCTTAACACAATTGAAGCAGGGGTACCACAAGGGAGTGTACTAGGTCCAATTCTCTACCTGCTATACACCTACGATATACCAGAAACACAACAAAATACAATCGCAACTTTTGCTGACGACACTGCCATTATGGCTACAGGGTCGAGCCACAAAGAAGCCGTTAGGAAAGTTCAAGCGGCTGTTACGAAAATTTATGACTGGGCACATAAATGGCAAATAAAGTTAAATGAATCAAAGTCCTTACACATTGACTTCTCAAATAAAAACATGAGTACCATCCCATATTTATAAATGGCCTACAAGTGCCACACGCAAACACAGCAAAATATCTGGGCATGACGCTTGATGCCAAACTTCGGTGGAAAGCTCACGTTAAAAAGAAAAGGCAAGAGCTGGACTTTCGATACAAAAGTATGCATTGGTTACTAGGCAGAAACTCTAGTCTGTCAATTCATAATAAGCTACTAATATATAAGCTTACATTGATGCCTATCTGGAAGTACGGTATACAACTCTGGGGCTGTACTAAACCAACCAACGTAGACATAATACAGCGATACCAAAACAAAATATTAAGGGCAATCGTCAATGCGCCTTGGTATGTACGAAATGACGACCTCCACCGTGATCTCAACGTGGATACTGTCTACCAAACCATACAGAAGTCTGCTGCAGCCCACGAACGCAGACTCCTACACCATGTGAATATCGAAGCGATCCAATTGCTTGATACCACGGACATAGTGAGACGATTAAAACGAACTAAGCCTTTTGAATTAGTGTAGTGAACAAATATTAGTGATAGTGCTATAATATAGAACACGTGAACAAAGTGTTTTCATACTTAACAGACTCTAAGAAAGTGCAATGAACATGAATCTTAGTTTAAAAACAGTATACCTAGTAAATTAAGTTAGATGTAAATTACTTATTAGCCATAAACTTATATAACGGCTAGATTGTAATTAATTATTAAGAACATTGTTCTTAATAAAAAAAAAAAAAAATCTACACAATTCTTAGATGGGGGGAAAATAATAACTGAGAGTATCGCGTTACATTGGGTGCATGTGCCAGTACATTTGATGTCAATATAGTTACTATCAGAAGGTACATAACTATTTTTATAAGCAAATGTGCACTCTAAACAGGGTTTCACAAAAGGGGTATATCAACCGCAATGTAGTGGTATCGGCTGGTGGTCTAAAACGTATTCTGCCGTGTGTCGAGAGCAAGCCATTACCTATTTAAAATTATTTATTAATAAAAAAAAAATATTAATAATAATGCTTTGGAAGTGGATGGTAGAAGTGTAAAATATTTACTTATTTTACTTGTATTTTATCACGCTCTTCTTGTTGTTTTCTTTTCTTATTAGATTCTGGTAACCAGATAATTTCTTTTTCTTATCTTGATTACTATCACAATCATAAAACACGTAAAAACAATAAATTCTTAGGTAACACACATATCCTTTGTTGTTTATAGAAGATACCTACTCGAACTTATTTTTAAATTTACTACAAAAATCCAATGCACACCTTGCACACGTTTCCAATAAAATGATTCAAATGACAGTTTTATTGACTTTCTCGCTCATTACAATCGGGAAATCCCCATCTCTCCACTCGTCTAGCATCGCATAGGTAGGTACATACAACGCATCAAGTTGTTGTGTTCATAAACAAACTCAAATAAACTCACGGCGCGGCGCGGCGGTTCTTTTGATTTTGACACTGAGCCCGTAATTAATGTAAACTAAAATCCAATGCTCAAAATTAAATCACAACGTGGAGTTGGGAGACTTGTACACAATAAGATTAGTAATGTTTAGATATTTTACGAGGCATGTTGCGTTTATCTAACTTATCGATAGGTAACTACTCCACTACAAAGGATACTACTCCACTATCATAGGCCGTTGTAAAATGTGAATATAATGACGGTGGCGGCACCTATGCGCTTCGCGCCACCCTCGCTTTGCGCCAGGTGTGTAAGGGTAGACCTGAGGGCCTAAAAAGGCAACATTGTATGTTTCATATTATGAAACGTAAAATGTTTGGTATGCTTTGTATGTTCTGTATTTCATATTTTATGAATTGTATGTTACATATTATGAAACATACAATGTTGCCTTTTTAGGCCCGCTAGTGCCTGTGTGTTCCGCACACGTCACACACAGGGGCGACTCGGCCCTGACTTCAGACCTTTGATTACGTTCTAAATATGTGGTATGTATAACATGTTCGTATTCTATATAAAATAATGATATCAATTGCATTAACTTCACATTAGTTGACTCATTGTCTGTAGTAATTGATATAATTTTATGTTGTAAGCCATACGTATCAAATATCTGTTTTATTTTTGTTAATATTTGGTCACTTGTATGCGGATAGGGTATTAAATCGAAATCTAATATAATGGGACTTAGTTAAGATTCGTGAATAAAATGGGCTTTAATAATATGTAAGGCTTATTTCGTGTGATCCTACCCAACACGACCACGGATGATAACCTTAATTTTAATGCGGTACTTATTCATGAAATAAAGTGTACTTAATTGTACTTATGAGTTTAAAATTTGTACTCACATATTTTCGCTGTTATAACATATAGATCGTGGTCGTGCTAGTTAGTACCTTCTTGGCACGACCACTATAAATTTTAGGTATTTTTGTAAACTTTAAGATGGAGAATAATGTAAATAAATTGTACTGAATTGTACTCCATTTTATAGATAATTTTGAGCAGTCTTTATACCGTTTTAAACTTTTTGTTTCTACGGTACATCAATCGGCACAATGTTACGCTATTTATATTTCTAAGTAAGTACGCAAAATCAAATAACATTACATTTCATAACACATAGGTAATTCGAAAGAAGGTATATAAATTTGGTTGAGAATATAAATAAATGATCGTAATATACATACAGGGTAGAATTTAAAGACGGAAGTTAGAGGGAAAATACCCTTAATATTGATAATGGCAAGTTTTGCTGAAAGGAAACATTCCTTTATTTTTAAAAGTAAGTAAAACTACATTTAAAGATTTTTGAAAAATCACCTGCTTGAGCCGGGAATGGAATCTGGGATATATGAAAAAAAAAAACATCCTATGTTTTATGATACCAACCGAAAGAGTCTTTAATAAGGAATAATTCCTTTTAAGTAACATACTATCTTAAATTAAAGGAAGACCAAGTAAATATGTTTTTATTGTAAAGCTTACACACTATCTGAAGAAAAAAAAAACAGTCTATCTTCTCCTCTTTTTGAAGTTGGTTAAAAAAATATTCTATTTTCTGTGAATGGGAATATTCGTTCTGGTCACTTAACCAACCAAGTTTTTTTTTCTTCAGATAGTGAGTAAGCTTTACAATAAAAACACATTTTACTTGATCTTCCTTTAATTTAAGATACTATGTTGTTTAAAAGAAATTGATCCTTATTAAAGACTGTTTCGGTGGGTATCATAAAATACAGGATGTTTTTTTTTCACATCTCCCAGGTTCGATTCCCGACTCAAGCAGTGGATTTTTCAAAAATCATAAAATGCAGTTTTACTTACTTTTAAAAATAAAGGAATGTTTCCTTTCAGCAAAACTTGCCATTGTCAATATTAAGGGTACTTTCCCTCCAGCTACAGTCTTTAATTTCCACCCTGTATAAATTACGCGTCACATTGTAGGTACAAGCTGTGCTATATGTACAACCACCGGTCTCATCTCATAATGTCCTTTTCTCGAAATGTCCTTTCTCATAATGTCCTTTTCTCGAAATGTCCATTCTCATAATGTCCTTTCGCAGATTGTCCTTTTCTCAAAATGTTCTTTTCTCAAAATGTCCTTTTCTCGAAATGTTCTTTTCTCAAAATGTCCTTTTCTCGAAATGTCCTTTTCTCAAAATGTCCCTTGCTCAAAATATGTACACTACAGGATTAACCCCGCTCAATCCGACTTGGATAGGTTAGGTTAGAAGGCTAAGGCGGGAGCGGAGCGCAGCGGAATACAGTAAAACAATGTTGCGATGCTTCGCTAGTAGTGATGAAGATGAATGTTATGAATTTTCTACATCGTTTGAAGTATGGAATTCTATTAAGCCACAATCCTATCGAGGACAATGCAACGACCCTAAAAAACCTAACGTAACTACTGACTTGCGGCGATGTTTAACTCCGCGTAAATGGACTAATATTATAAGCGAGTTGATTTGCAAAAACACGCCTTGTTTATGTATTTGGACATTTAAAAAGCACGACGTTCATGAAAATTCTGTGACTATTTATGGAAATTGCAAACAATGTCAAGCTACAATTAAAATACAAACAGAAGAAAAAAGTGACTCAGTGTCGTTCAAATGCTATGTACATCCAGGAAATAAATGTGTAAATCACAAGTCGCAAAAGATAAGACTCACGTCATTCCGCAAACAGGAATTAGCATTGCAGTTAAAATGTGAATATACTATTGTTGTAAGAAATAGAATACTTAACCACGCATTAAAAGGTGATGAAAATCATGAGCCTGCGTACATGTCATCTCTGAAATCGCTACAAAACATAATAGATAGTATATTAGCATCCAAATTGTATCATCCAAATGTTGTCTTAGCGTTATGGATAATGGCTATTACACCTCCGTATGATGAGATTATTCGTTCAGTTTCGATTAACCCATTTTTTATTCATTATTGTACTGATTTTCAAATTTTATTTTACAAAAAGTATTCCAAATTGTACTATGTAACATTAAGCATCGACGCGACGGGATCTATTTTTAAGAAAATATATCCGCCTAAAGAATCAATTCAAAAATATTATGCAAAACTTTGAAGGTACCAAATAGTGTTATCACTGATGATTCATCAGCTCTTATCGGTGCAATTGTAAAGGCTTTTACGAGTTATAAAACTACAAATGACTACATAAATCAATGCTTTTTAGTATTAGAAGGGATAGAAACTGTAGCTCCTGAGTGTTTCTTAAGATTAGATGCTTCTCATTTTATTAAATGTTTGTATGGTTTATCTTGTTTCAAATTTATAGATGAAAGAATAAAGAAATATTGCATAAAATATTTATACAAATTGAAATCTAGTATGATATTATCAACGCTAAAGTTATTGTAAAAAGTTTAATAACGGTTGCTTTACAAAGATATGATCGAAAAGATTGCAATGGCGAGATGACAAGGTGTGAGCTTGCGAAAGAAAAGCTTATACATATTGAAAAGGCAACATTTAATGAAGAAAATGAGCAATTATATGAACACTATGATGCTGCTACTTCTATTTTTTGTAACGCTAATAAGAACCAAATGTAAAATACTTTTATGTCATGGTTTGATGACTGTGTTTCTAGGGACACAGTTTTTGCTGATTTGTGTGATGAAACTGAATACGAAAACATTTACTATTTGCCAAGTTTTATAAATTATCTCAGAAGACGTCTTAACGTGCCTTCCGAAGCACGGAAACGCTCAAATAACTGTCACAAAGTGATCACATGGATGGTCACCCATCCATGGACCGGCCATAGTGAAAGTTGCTTACTGCAGTGATCGTTTACAGAACACTGAGTCCGCGGGGCCACGAGCGCTTCTTACGAAACTTTTCTACGAAATCACCAGTACAAAATTAAAAAAAAATATTAGCTGATGTTGAAGCATCAAGTTAAGGGTACAAATAATGATTTTTTAGATAGTTCTGTATTTTCTCAAATACCCAGTTTGCAGGAAAACTGGCGAAACAAAAATAAGGACGATAACACTAAAAAGAATTTTCTGGAAACAATCAAACCAAATTAAAGAAAACATAGTACCTAGATTTCCTCAAAAATGGCGTAACGTCATTTTAAAAAACACATGCGCATTTGATTCTGTTTCACAAGGTTTGGTTGTGGGTTACATTGAATTTGCTTCTGTAAAAAAAACCATAGATAACCTTTCAAATGCTTTTGCAGACCTAGTAAAAATATTAGCTACTAAAGATTATTCCAAAGATGTTTATGTGTTGAGGACTCACATATTAATGATACATTGCGACACCACAGTGCAAAATAATATAAAAGTTATTGATTGCACATCCACAGTAGCATTTGTTTTACAAACTGTTTTCAATGGTCAGTTAATAAGTTATAAAGTAAAAAAATCTTGTTCGATATGCTGAAAGAGAGGCGGTGTCAATATATTCCCTTAGCCGAACTTGTTTTATCAGATAAAGGAATTATAGCATTACAAGAATCTGTGTCGTCAATTATGGATTACGAAAGATCGGTATTTTCTCAATGCTGTAACATTAATACAACCAATGTTCATGACATGAACGATGTAATTTTTTTCGATATAGATATCATCATCTCGCTTAAAAATGTACCTCTTCAACTTATAGTACACTCCAAAAAATATGCAGTTTTTGCCATTGTTGAACATATTCCAGGCCATTTTAGGGTCCACTGTAAGCAATCGCATCAGTGGAACACTTACGATGATTTAGAAAAGAAAATCATAAAATCCAGTGATATTAAGAACATAAATGTGGTTTTATTAATGTATGCCGCTATTTAATAATTATAACAAGATTGTAATACGTGCCTATCGTATAATAAAACTTTATATGTAACCATACAAAATGTAATTTTATTTAGCTTTCTCTACTTAAAAGAACTTTGTGCTATTTGATGTACCGCAGAAAAAAAAACGTTTAAAACGGTATAAAGACTGCTCAAAATTATCTATAAAATGGAGTACAATTCAGTACAATTTATTTATATTATTCTCCATCTTAAAGTTTACAAAAATACCTAAAAATTATAGTGGTCGTGCCAAGAAGGTACTACCTAGCACGACCACGACCTATATGTTATAACAGCGAAAATATGTGAGTCCAAATTTTAAACTCATAAGTACAATTAAGTACACTTTATTTCATGAATAAGTACCGCATTAAAATTAAGGTTATCATCCGTGGTCGTGTTGGGTAGGATCACACCTTATTTCTTATAGATGTCCAAAAATCAAACGTCACTGGCAATTAAAATTTATCAATGGAAATGGATGGTCAGTTGCATATAGGAGGAAAAGTGTGGGTAGTTTGAAAAACTAAGTGTCAGTAGACGAAGTAGGTCGTTTGTGTAAGAATTTGTAATCTCTTGCACAAGTATAAATTATACTAGCGATGCCTGCAGCTTCGCCCGCGTAAAAATGTTTCCGTTCTGACTTCCCGTGGGAACTTATTCCCGGGATAAAAAGTAGCCTATGTGTTATTCCAGACTATAATGTATCTCTGTACCAAATTTCAGCCCGATCCGTTCATTGGGTTGAGCGTGAAAGAGTAACAAACATCAACACTCACAAACTTTAGCATTTATAATATTAGTACGAAGTACGATATATATAGGTAACATAATACATAATTGTAATTAATACTTAATTTTAATAAAAATGAATAAAGATAAAGAAGATTTAGAAACCATAGAAGCCTATGAAAGATTCGAAACAGCATTAAAAAATGCAACTTCAGATAATTTTGAAGAAAAATTTAGGCAGTATTTGTTTGATGTTAAGAAAAGAACACAATATAAAACAGAAAGTATGTACCACCTACTCATTAATTTTTATCTATTATCATAAATAGTGTAAAATATTTTAATTGTGATTTTTATTTAAGATTTTTTAAAAACATGTATGTTTCTTATTATTAATTTGTTTGTTTTATACCTATATTAGAGAAGGAGGAATTTTTGTCTAAAGAAAACGAGGATAGAAGAAGGTCTGTAATATGGCCATCTAACGAAAATGATCAAGATACATACAAATATTGCTTTATTGCGACTTATAAGGAAGCAGGGTTTGCGCCGCAGTAAAGTACCGCCGCACCTTGTTGAGCACATCGAGCTTCTTGGACGCCAGCTTGGCTTTGTCCTCCAATATTGAAAAATACTTACTGATCTTTATAGATTTTTTTTTCTTTTTTACGTGAGGGAAAATCCTCATGGATGTTATGCCGGATTGCCCAACAGCCTATGGTTGTGAGCCCCGGGTAAGCCCTCGGAAGGATGTCCCAGGACTCCCAACAGACCTACGGCCGCCTCTGCGGCCTCGCCCAGGGGGTGGTTCGGGTGCTAACCCGCGTCTTTGGGGGGGTTTCGGGTGTGATCCCGCTTCTAAGGGGCTGATCTTTATAGATAAAATAAATGCATGGTGTGTTACATTGAGTGCAAGTATCGTGTTTGTCATAGAAAAAACATCCATAAGGAGATTCGAACTAAGCCTGTACTCGTGGTAGTAGTAGCTGACACTTGCACTTTCAACTGGACGAACAGTCGTCAAAACTTATTTGTTACTAGTCTCTGCCACTGACTTTGTCTACGTAAATTCTTTCACCATTAAAAGTATTTTCTTTGCGCATTATTTTCCCAAGAACAGAATATCCAAGTCAAGAAGAAAGGCACCAGAAAACTAGACGTGAGGAAATTACACAGAAATTTAAAAAGTACTGGATGAATTAGACGATTTATATATAGAAAGATTGTGGGCGCAAACGAAGTTGACTGCATCTTTATATAAAACAATGATGATGAGTGTTTTTAAAAAGGAATGATTCATTTAACACTGATTCAAATTGTGAATTAGAAAAATAATATATTTGATTGATTACTGTACTCAGCTGTTTTTTATTTATTTCCTCAACACCTCCTAACTTCTGAAGGTATAAAATATTTCCGATTTTTATGAAACTTAGTGTAGATGTTAGGTATGGTATGAAAACCATGGAAAAAATATTGAAAAAAATCGTAAGCTTGGAAAAGTGGGTTTTCTTGATGTACTATACATAGTACATTCGGTGTCTGTTGAGCTTAAATATTTAATTTGATGTTCTATCTGTAGTACTTTAGTTGTGAAATAGTGTAAAAAAAGAAAGAAAATTTTAGTCTTTATTTCAAAAAATGCTTGTATACTGCTATAAAATAAGTTAAAAAGTAAAAAAAATAGAAAAAAGAATGAAACTAAAAACAAAAATTTACGGAAATAATTTCTTAGTAATCAGAATCTTCAAAGTAATGTTAGCACAATAACACTATTTAATTTTTCATGATAATTTTTGGCGAGCGTGAATTCCTCACGTCACGCAATTTAATTTAATATGTTATTAATCTAGCAGTTTTCTAGTGGAGAAATATCTACCATAACATAAAAATGGCTAGGTTTACGTTTCTGTAAAAGAGCTTAGGAGCCATGAAGGCGACCATGAAGGCGAAGGGACTGGTAC
The DNA here is from genome assembly GCA_933228765.1 of Miltochrista miniata. Taxonomy (NCBI): domain Eukaryota; kingdom Metazoa; phylum Arthropoda; class Insecta; order Lepidoptera; family Erebidae; genus Miltochrista; species Miltochrista miniata. Next base: position 16,707,727 of record OW121769.1, read on the forward strand.
TGGTAACGGAGGAGCTGATTCAATATTTACTTCGACATCTGATAATGATAATGAACTAGAAAATTATTCTCTTGATATGTCAGAATCTTCTGAAAAATCATGCTCAGATTCGTCTAATATTGTCAAAATTAAGCTAAAAAATATGAACATCGATCACACCATTGGCACCTGATGTATTATGCATAGTACATCAAAACAGTTAAAAAACAGTAACTTGACCCCTGTTGTACTATATGTAGGACATCAAAATATTTGACCTTGTAGTGAAAAAACTATTGAAACCAAAACCAAAATACATCGTAAATATTATCATATACTTCATAATCCAAAAGAAAACACATTGCAATCTAAAAATATTATCCTCAAGAATGAATCTTTATGAATTACTTACTATGTTTCGAACTAAGAGGCGTACACCTGCGTTGAAAGTATTTCTTAGAAAAAAAATTGTCAATTTGGTGAAGGTGGTAGTATTTTTTTTTAAAAGAGACGTTCACATACCATGCTATAGCAGAAAAAAAAATGCAATTTTTTAATTAGCTATCTCGTCAGATTTTTTTACTTTTGATGTACTATGTATAGTACGCCAGGGGTTAGGAGGTTAAACTTAACTTCCAACTTTATTCAACTTGGCTTAACACAGTTAATCTAAGTTGAAGGCCTTAAGGGCGGCTTGAAAATTTTCAACTGCGGGTCGCGGTAGGGTTGCCAACCGTACTTTATAATAAAGTATTGTACTTTATTTCCGGTAATTGTACTTTATACTTTATGAGAACAATAAAGTACGCGAAAATACTTTATTTCACATGATTTGATTTTTTTGGGATTTTCAAGAATTTCTGAACGCAACCTAACTTCAAACGTCAACATGACAGTGTCATGTCTTACTAGACCGTATGGCTCAAATTGCCTGTGCCTATCCGAAAGTGGATAAATAAAGGAAGTAAACTTCTACTGTCAGTTTTCTTATCAAAAGTTTTGTACTCATTGTACTGTGCGAAGCGGGAATACGCTATTGTGCTTTTTTATATTTGATTTTAAAAGACGTATCATGGAAGGTGACAGCTCATCCGCAAAATATTTCATCCCCGGATAAATTGACATCCTTTTCAAATTGTTAGGCGTCAATTCATCCGCAAGTGGTGTCGCTATCGGATGAGTTGTTACATACAATATATCGATGTGGTCATTTCAGCCTAATTGACAGTCAAAGGCAAAATTTATACAATTTCGCGGCTGAATAATTAGTTATTCTTAGTAATTATAATATCAAACAAACTAACGCACACATACTTCAGAATACAACCCAATATATATATATATATATGACAGAAGAGGCAGAGCAGGATTCTCTGAAGGATGCATGACATCAGCTACGCTGATGTCAACTCCTTCATTACCATCACTCATGGTAATAAAAGAAAAAGTTCCACGACATAATTATTTTATTACTTCAATCTTACAATGTCTGAAGTTTAAACTAGCTCAAATCAGAATAAAATAATATAAAGAAACCCTATGTTACTTAACTTATTTCTTCTATGTCCGTCGTCCATCAATGCCTCAGCACAACCAACAAGATGGACGCGTTTTTGGTTTTCTAGCATTTACAAAACCAACTCATATTTACCGTGTTGGTAGCACCGACCTTACCTATTTGGAGGATATAGTTTCTAGCCAATGATAGAGAACGGCCACGAAAGTAGTTGGTTTTGTAAATACTTTACAACATAAATTAATGTGCTAGAATACAAATAGATGTTGAATTAAATTTTACTTAATAAATGACAATTACTCACGCTTTGTAAGTATTTTCATAACTACATTAGCAAAAGCACCATTAAAGTAAAAGTACACAAAATGATAATCATGACCGTACTTATAAATCAATTTACTCATTAATAAAAACATGAACTATCTGATTCGCGTTATTATTCCAGATATATTGTGCTGATAATTATAGATATCAATAAAACGCTCATTAATTAATACAATGCAATTACAAACATCTGTATCAGTTTTTTAATAGTAATTGTGGTCGCAAGACGAACTGTTTTAAAACCTTTAGCAGGAAATCATGACAATACTATTTACAGTTTTCATAACTTACAAATAATTTCAGGATTCCGTAATAATATGATAAATCATTTTATGAATTATTGAGCTCGCGCCGACATATATATAATTACAGGGTGGAATTTAAAGACGGTAGTTGGAGGGAAAGTACCCTTAATATTGATAATGGCAAGTTTTGCTGAAAGGAAACATTCCTTTATTTTCAAAAGTAAGTAAAACTGCATTTAAAGATTTTTGAAAAATCACCTGCTTGAGCCGGGAATCGAACCTAGGAGATGTGAAAAAAAAACATACTGTATTTTATGATACCAACCGAAAGAATCTTTAATAAGGATCAATTTCTTTTGAACAACATAGTATCTTAAAGTAAAGGAAGACCTAGTAAAATACGTTTTTAGTGTAAAGCTTACTCACTATCTGAAGAAAAATAACAGTGTTATTGAGATTCTTCTCCTTTTTTTAGAAGTTGGTAAAAAAATGTTCTAGTTTCTCTGAATGGGAATATGCGTTCTGGTCACTTAACCAACCAACTTAAAAAAAAAATAAGAGTTTCTCAATTAGACTGTTTTTGCTTCTTCAGATAGTGAGTAAGCTATACATTAAAAACATATTTTACTTGATCTTCTTTTATTTTAAGATACTGTGTTGCATAAAAGAAATTGATCCTTATTAAAGACTGTTGCGGTTGGTATCATAAAATACAGGATGTTTTTTTTTTCACATCTCCCAGGTTCGATACCCGGCTCAAGCAGGTGATTTTTCAAAAATCTTTGAATGCAGTTTTACTTACTTTTGAAAATAAAGGAATGATTCCTTTCAGCAAAACTTGCCATTATCAATATTATGGGTACTTTCCCTCCAACTACCGTCTTTAAATTCCACCCTGTATATATATATCATATATCTACTTATGTGCTGTGTGTGTTTGGTAAATATAAGGCGTGTTTATGTATGTATTGGTTGTGAGCTGGCTGGTTGCCTGTGTATGTGCATGATTGCATGAAATTGTGCATTGATACTAAATAATAGCGGTTATTGACTTTGGGTTGGTAAATCTTGGAATTGACTAATGGTGAGGGTGCATGCATCATGAAACCATTTTAACCCTTTCAGATAAAACAACATGAAGCTACAAGACAACATAAAGCCAAAACTGAATTTAAAAGAACATCTGGGGTTCTGCAAAAGTTTATGACTTCTGCGTCAACCTCAGCTACCTCAAGAGCATTGCCTGAAAATGTCAATAATTCATAATTCTTTATTTGCCTTAAATGGGGTGATACATAATGTGTTACATAATTTACTTAGAATAATTTATGTTAACAGAGCAAGCCCACTTAGCCATAATTAAATAGCATGCAAAATTTGTACAATTTAACTAAAATTACTTAACAATACTAATCAATATTTTCATATAATTAGGACATACAAGTTTTTTACAACATGTTTTATAGTTTTTTTTTTTTTTTTTTTTTATTTTTATTTACCATTTCACAAAATCATTATAATATAACCATACATATTGCATTTGTAAACCACAGAGGTTTGTAGAAAATGCAACAGACGCTACTGCAAGCGATGTCGATAAAAACAATTAAATATATCTACATAAGTTGTTTTAACACTCATACAGACAACAAAACAAAACTACTTTCATTATGCTTAACGTAGGTAACTTAAAATAATTACCCTAGGACACGGACGCAGAACGGTGACATGTACTATGACTCAAGCAAGGATGAATAAGAAATAAAATTATAAACATGACTGAGGCATGTTTTTCAAAAAGAATCCCTTTAAAATATACTTAATGTTATTTTTGTTTAATCGTTTATTCATATCTGGGGGTAGTTCATTAATTAAACGTGGTACTATGTATCGTGTTGTTCTCTCACCGAAAACGTTAACAGCGGTTGCCGTCCGCAACCGGTTCCGTGACACTGCTCGTGTGTATACAGGGTGATCCACTTTTTCACCCGAATTATATTTAAAATAATTTTCTTTTAGCAAATTATATGTTATTTTAAGGTGAATGGGTAAAACTTTACAATGTTTAAAAAGACCTATTTCATCATTAGAGTATTGGGATTTGATCTGAGGAGATGTTATAGTTTTTAATATTTTTAGTTGTAATCTATATATTTTATTTGTGTCAGTCTTGTAAGTCCGTCCATAGCTGGTGAGTCCATACAGAATATGAGACTCAGCTAGGGAGTTATAGAGTAATAATTTAACGTTATAAGGGATACTACGATTTAAAATCTTAATGTTTGCCAGAAAACATCTCAGTTTATTACATACTTTATCGATGTGGAGCTTCCAGTTTAGTTTGTCGTCAATAGTGAGGCCCAGATATGTATGGGAGGCTACAAGTTCAATGGCTGGACAACCGCAACTACCACTACTGAAGCTGTGTAAGCATGCGTGATCGTGAGCTATTATGTGTTTGTCGGATGGTGAAGGTTTCATGTACGGTGATCTGATATGTAGCAACTTGGTTTTGTTTGCATTAAGAACAAGCCCTGCATCATGACACCATTTGCTAAGGGTATAAAAATCAGATTGTAAATAATCATATGCTTTATCTAGGTCCCTGTTACTGACCAGGAGACACGTATCATCAGCAAATTGATAACAGGTGCTCTGTTCAACACAGTTGCTCATATCATTCACGTATGTCAGGAAGTGAAGAGGTCCCACCACCGACCCTTGTGCCGTGCCCTCGGTGACGGCAACGGCATCGCTTAACGTATCGTCGACCCTAACAGTAAATGCGCGACCCGAGAGGTAGTTTTCAAACCATTTTAGTATCGGTCCCCGTATTCCACAAGTGTCTAGCTTTTTTAAGAGCGTGTTGTGATTAAGGGTATCGAAGGCACGGGAGAAGTCAATGAAGAGTGCCAGGGTATGCTTTCTCTCGTTCATCGACTCGTTGACTTGATCTGTAAATTTTGAGAGAACATCATTAGCACCCTTTCCCCGTTGAAATCCGAATTGGTTATTGTAAATAATTTCCCTTTCATTATAAAAATTTCTCACCTGATCACAAATATACTTTTCGACTACTACATCGATGGTAGAAAGAATAGTAATAGGGCGATAATTGCCATAAACATTGTTATGACCTTTCTTAAAGATCGGCCTAACGCATCCGGATTTTAATGCGTTTGGATACTCGCCAGTTTCGACACTGCAGTTAATGAGGTTGGCTATTGCCTGAGAAACTCCAATCTTTACCATTTTAATGTCAGAAGCCAAAACAGAATCCCTACCTGAAGCTTTGTTGACTTTTAATGTTTTTATTATTTTATCAATGTTGTGGCTCGTAGCCTTCTGGAATCGTATACTGGAATTTACTGGCTCTTGAAATGTATTGATATCTAGCAATTGAGTCTTACATTGTGGAATAATTACTTTGACCGCTTGATCAAATTCCTTAGCGAACCCATTTGCCAGATCTTTTGTAGTAAGACCTTGCGATTCAAATGCTCTATGAATGACTTCATCGACAGATAAGGTTATGCGTCCTAACATCTGAATTTGATAGGTTTTTTTAATATTACTAAAATTATTATTAATAGTATTTATATAATAGGAGTTTCTACAGTTTTCTAATGTTTTATGAATTTTATTACGTAATTTATTATATTCAAGTCGTAATTCAAGATTATTTGGACATTTTTTCCAAGCAGTAAATATTCGATTCCGTTTTCTACACATTTTATTTATGTTTTCATTTATCCAGGGAGCTTTATATAACCCCTGGTTTATATTATATCTTCTCGAAAAACTTGCCTGGTTACGCGCATTGTTTAAGGAATCCCTTATGAAAGTATAAATTTGATTAGGACAGTTCATGTCACCGGTCCGCTCCCATCTCACTTAGTTAATTACTCAATTACTCAATTTAACTCATTCTTAGAACAAATTTAAATACATTAAAATTAAAATGAACCAATTCACTCATTCAAAATTCGTCAATAGAATAATACACCTTATCCATTAACCACTCCCCTAAAGCCGAAATACATATGTTTAACGGAAGAGCTTTCAAGTGTTTGGGAGTTTTATTAAAGATCTTTACGCACATTGAGTATTACAGCTGCTGATTCCATACAGTCAAACACAATTTATCCTATAATAGTATGGATTGCCGTGTAAACTTGACAAACTAATATATGAGGATTCAAAAACTGCAACTAATATTAAATTAGCCAGGACCAAAATGGAGGCCATAGTTATGGAGATCTAAAACATGATAATTAGTATTTCTGTTTACAAACTGATGCATCACATAAAAAAAACATAAAATTATTCCCTTTAGTGGCTCAGTATTTTACTGTAGAAAAGGGCATACAGAACAAACTATTAGATTTTTACGAAAATGCAGATGAGAGTGCAGATGGTATGTTCTCAGCCATTAAACAATCCATGGAAATACATAAAATCCCTTTTGATAGTGTCTAGCCTCAGCGCTGATAACACCAATTCCAATTTCGGTGTGCATCATTTGTAGCCGCCAGGCCCTTCTATTGCCTTTGGCCATGTAAATATTGTGTACCTAAGCTTAGGATTAAAACCAGTCATTTGGTTGTTCTACCTGTTTTGTAAATAATATTTTAGTATTACATTCTCTTTGGTGTTGAGTTGTTTGTGTTATCTTGCATGTTGTATAGAAAAAGAAAAAGTGACGTTTTGACTTTTGTAAATTGTTAAAGGAAAAAATCTATGTTTATTTAGTGATTTGGAATAAAGTGTATTTAGTGTAAATAACATCTGTGTTTCTAGTTACTGCTCACACTCCTTCTAATACCAAATGACTATCCCAAACATTCATTATATACTAATATAGTAAATATTGTACCTGACCTTGTAAAGGGTAACTGTCATTCACACATAGTTCACAATTGTGTGAAACATGGCATGGGATTTCTAGCATATGATGTAGAAAATGTAATATTAAAATTTATAGCCATTTTTCAGTATCAGCTTGTAGGAGGGAAGAATTGAAAAAAATTGTTGCTATGGTTGAAGGAGACTTTCATGAGCTTAAAAGACATATTGACACTACATAGATGGTTGTCATTACTCCCTACTATTGATACTATCTCCTCACAGGACATGGTTGTTTTGCCAAGTACCTGTGGGAGGTGGTGGGTGTGGAGTCGGACCCCGTGTGCCGTCACTGCTCAAGTGGCGTCGTCGACTCGGCAGAACATACACTTGCCGAGTGCGCGGCGTGGGACGGGCCGCGTATCGCCCTCACGGGCCGTATTGGCATAGACTTGTCGCTGCCGGCCGTGGTACGAGCCATGGTCGGCAGCCTAGAATGCTGGGTCGCTGTCACCACTTTTGCTAAAGAGGTGATGGCGACCAAACGTGAGGAGTTGCGGGTGCGGGAGCGAGCAGGTCAGACGCTCCCGCCCCGTCGTCCAGCTCGGGGGCGCCGCATGGCAGGTTTCATGCGCGCCCCCGACTAATGTCGTACCGGTGGACGAAGGTCGGGGGACCCCGTCCACTGATGATCGTTTGGCGGAAGGCACCTCCCCGTGTTCCGGAGATGCCTCCAGTGCCCGCCCGCTCGGCCGTTTTCCACCCTCTCTGCTTACAGAGGGGCGCTCGAGAGCGGTGCGATGCGGGCTCGTTTTTCGTTAGCTCCTTAGGGAGCTCCAGGGGAGCAGACCATCTGGTTCCCCCGAGGAGAGCCTCGACTCTACGGGGCACCCCCTGCCGGGTCGACGTTGTAATGAATTCTTCATATCCCTCGGCCCGGCTACTGGGTGAGTAGGAACACCGCGGGGTTTAGTGGGTATTACGGTCCCGTTTCTTCGGGACCGGTGAGCCCCACACACCGTCCCAGCTGCCCCCGTAGCTGGGATGACGGTGCCCAAACGCATTCCCCGCGTCAAAAAAAAAAAAAAAATACTATTGATACTATTTTATTGAACTGGCATCCAATAATTAATTATTTTAAAAATTTAAAAAAGGATTATGATCATTCAAAATTTATTAATGTTAGACAATGAGCATAATTTAATTGAACTTTACCTACATTTTGCTAACCATATTTTAAACATATTTTAGAAAACAATAAAGTCTCTGGAAGGTAACTCTGTAACAGTTGTAGATATTTTTAATACTATGAAAAGTTTAAAATCAGAATTATTGCATAGAAAAGAAGACCACTATTATGGCTACACAACAAAAAAGCTATTAAAAGTCATTGAACAATCATCACCTGACTTGTTCAATAAAATTAACAATAATTTTTCTTTATGCATACATAAATGCATAAATTATTTAGCGAAATGGTTTGATTTTAGTAATGCCAACTGGTTGTCTTCTTTATCTACAATATCATTAAAAACAATAGAATTTAGTCATTTAGAAAATATTATAGAAGGTATACTCAATTTAAGTAAACTTAAGATAGTGTAACGTTGTGCAACAACGTAGGAATAAATCAATTAGAATTAGTTGATTAAAAATGAAATTTTAGTCATAATAAATGTAAGCGCCATCTGCCGACAAATAGTCACATCAACACCAGCGACGACGTGACCAGAGTGACGTAGTACGTAGGGCCAGAGGCGCTGTCCAATGCTATAAATAGGACTGCGCGCGCAGTTTCGGGAACCACATCACAAATTTAAATTATACTGTCGCGAAGGTGTCAGTGCATCGGGAAATACTTAAAATATATTGAAATAAAATACAAGTTATAGGGAGCGAAATTCTCCCTAAGTGAACAATTGTTTAGCTGCAAACGTCAAGTACCCCATCCTTGGGTGAGTTAAATTGTGTATAGCGTAATCTAATTTTTAAACAGTGAAAATTAACGGCTGTTGGTCAACCCTGTTATAGGGGGGTAGTTAACAGGGGTGTGAAAAATCATCTGTGTAAAATTAGTGCTGTAAGCAGACATTGTAAGACTTTCGACTCCTGCAATGGTTAGTAGGGGTCGGCTGTCTTAGGGAATAGGCGGGGAAAAGGGTTCAAGCTAACCCCTTATCTGGAACATTCCAGGGTTCACCCTACGGGTTCGAAGAAACAGTCCACCCTTCGGGTTCTACGAGAACCATCCACCCTACGGGTTGTCAAGATCCACCCTGCGGGTTGCGGAAATCCACCCTACGGGTTGAGAACACCGTGCCAGCCGAAGTTGTGGACGGCACGGCTACGTCGCTGACGGCATCGATTCAAGAAGGCCATTCCAAGATAAGTCGAACCCTGCGAAGTCCATCGGGAATCGCAAAAACCCTTGCTGCCTGAAATTACCACAACCACGACCCCGAGTTTCTTAATTAATAATAAACCATCGCTTTAAATTGCAATTCTTATCTTCTTATTTCTCTCTTCTCCCTTCCTGAAAGACATCAGCTTTTCAGTGGCGCCCATATCGTGGTTTCAGGTAGCGAGAAAGCGATTTCCGACGGGAACTTTAACTGAAAGCTTTAATGTCCTGAGGATATTATTCAATTAAATAAAATTATTAGCTATATTCTGTCTGTTCCCGCCACATCAGCATTCACAGAGAGGGTGTTTTTGTTTTCAATCATGAATGTGAAGTGGCGGGAAGAAAGAAACAGGGCTTCATTGAAGTTAATTAAAAATGAGCTCCTGATCTAGTTGACCTGTATGGACTCATACAATTATTTTAAAAATAATGAAAAGCTGTTGTGTGCTGCCAAAGGTACTAAAAAGTACAATTTAAAAAATCCATACTAATATTATAAAGCTGAAGAGTTTGTTTGTTTGTTTGAACGCTAGGATCTCAGGAACTACTGGTTGCATTTCAAAAATACTTTAGAGTTTGATAGTACATTTATTGAGGGTGGCTATAGGCTATAAAATATCACGCTAAGACGAATAGGAGCGGAGCAGCGATGAATAATGTTTAGAAAACGGGGAATTATTTTTACCGTCTGAGAGCTTTCGAGGCGTACGCTGCGTGAATGGTTAAAGTTACGTAAAAATTGTGTACTGCAAAATTGTTTCTCTTAAAAAGTTCTAAAAAACGTTCGCAACAGCACATGTCTATCTTTTAAGGTTCGCTCACAACAACCTAATTTTTCTATCTTAAGGTTTGCTCACAATATTATAAAACTGAACAGTTTGTTTGTGCTAGGATCTCAGAAACTACTGGTTGCATTTCAAAAAAGTTTTTACAGTTTCATAGTCCATTTAATGAGGATGGCTAATGACTATACAATATCACACTAAGGCGAATAGGAGCGGAGCAGCCATGAATCATGCTTCGAGAACGTAGAAAATTTATTTCTTTTAATAGCTTCCGTTGCGTACTCTGCGTAAATAGTTAAAGTTATGTGAAAATTGTGTATTACAAAATCTTTGAAGGTTCGCTTACAATAACCTTAATAAGTTTAAAAATATTAGCGACGCAACGCGACGCGACGAGTAAATGCGACGGGAAACATTATATCACTTTAAAAAACAATACGTGTGGTATTAGTATTTAAAGTGATATAATGTTTAAGCGACGCGAAGGGAGTAAATGCGACGGGAATATTATATGATTTTACTAATACCACCTCTCTCTCTTTCTCACTTTCATGTGACGCAAATGACGTTGTGCAGGTCAGCTCTAATGAATATAAGCGACGCTACGCGGGAGTAAGTGCGACGGGAAACATTATATTACTTAAAATATTAATACGCAAACAAAGTTGCGCGGGTCAGCTAGTTGTCAATAAAATGTACTCTTTTTGAAAGTCTGTACTTTTTTTTACCCCCTTTGAAATCAGATATACTTTATTTCTTCTAAAAAAACGTTGGCAACGTGTATTTATTTATATTTATTGCAGCTTTTTTTAACTTTTTCTATAGCAGCATGTATAGTGTCTGCTTTCATAAGTGTGTTGCTTGGTTCTAAAAACTTAAGGTTTATAACGCTTGACGAGTTAATAGAGTTTTCTATAAAATACAGGACCATAATATCAAATATTTCGATTCTGTTTGGGTTGCTGTCACTATACATATTTATTTCATCTACTAAGTTATTAGGCAGGGTGTTCAGATAGTGATACAAACAAGAAGCTAATTTTCTTCCTCTACCAGCAATCGTTTCTGCTTTCATATGTGTGTTGCTTGGTTCTAAAAACTTAAGGTTTATAACGCTTGACGAGTTAATAGAGTTTTCTATAAAATACAGGACCATAATATCAAATATTTCGATTCTATTTGGGCTGCTGTCACTCTACATATTTATTTCATCTTCTGAGTTATTAGGCAGGGTGTTCAGATAATGATACAAACAAGAAGCTATTTTTCTTCCTCTACCAGCAATCGTTTCATCCCATAATGAAGAATATGCATCAGTTGATAAATTGTGATACTCTATAAATTGTAAGTTCAGGGTTCATAAATATCGCTTGTAAAAACAGAACCTTGTTGCTAAATAGGGTATTAGAAGACACTTCTGTGAGTCAAAAGACAGTGTTGTAACTTTGTCTTTTACTTCAGCTTTTTCATTGTCTCTTATATTCTCAGCATTATTGATTGATTATGAAGACTCACATAACTTTTCACGTTCATAGCTTTCTGCCTCAATTTCTTGTTTCTTTTCTGTGTTACGCTCTACTTCCAACTGCAATTTAAAGTCACATTTTCCGGTAATTAAATTGTCAAATTAAAGTTTTCCACACAAACTTTAACGGAGGTCTGTCCATTTTTATTACAATGTGTGACATACGAGCGATACATCAATACAACAGAAAGATCAGCAAGTATTTTTTTATTTGGGTAAGAACTAGCATAGTAGCTGAAAACATTTGAATATGTTCTTTTACCTCCATCTTACTGGTCTCACTAGTTCTTTTCTGTTTTTGGTGCCCGCCTCGCTGATCATTAGAAAGTTTTCCTAGCTCTGAGTTCCTTTTTTTATCAACAATTCCTCTTATTTTTTTCAATGACAATGATAATGTAGTTCTAGTTTCACATTAATTATAGTCTGTCCAACCGTTTATTTTACTTTACGCTACGAGCGTAAAGCGGCCTGAGAACGTAACTGTTCCAAAATATTAAAATATTTAATTGTTTAATTAGTGGTATCTTTTTACTAGGGTGAAATAAATGAAATTATGTTAAAATGCTAAAATAATCTTTTAATAGTAATAATACCCAAAATAATTTTTATGCATGCGTATTGTCTTTATTGAAATCAACCTGTCCGGAAAATATATCAATATCGACTTCTACATTATTATTAGTGACCGAGCGAAGTTTCGGTTTCGACCAGTTTCGGTCAAAAAATCCCCTGTTTCTTGGTGGTCATGTCACACGATAGGTGGGTCAGCCACCCTATCCGGTCCAAATATGAGGATTACCAAGGAGATAATTGAGAACAATATTTTAGTTGATACAATACAGCAGTTGATCCTGCGTTTAATAAAATAGATGAGTATAAACAACAGATGTACAAGTACAGTTAGTGAGCAAGTAGGGGAGGGTTCCTGAGGATTCCTTAGACCATCAGATCCAGCCGAGGTGATGATGGAGACGAGTACATCACCTGTGGATCAGCCGCAGTAGTGATAGAGGGCAGCGACCGCTTGCAGGTCTATATAAAGGGCGTGGAGGAGGCGGTGAGGGACGAAAAGTGTCGCGGTGCGCGCATCGCCCGCCGCGCGCGCGAAATGGGAGTCCAGCGTGACGTCACACATCCCCCTTTTTGGGCGAGAATTTTTCATAGGAAAATTCGGCTCCTCCTGCACTTCCAGGTCAGCTCCCCCGAAGGCTCCCGGCACCCTGTTGCAGCCCTGGAACAATTACAAAGTAGGCGTACATAAGGGGTGCAAAGGTGCTTAATAGTAGGGGTAGAAAGTTTATAGAAATGTAAGTTAGGATATAGGACGTGGCTTAACCGCTTAGCAAAACTTCGTTACTAACTCACTATAGGCTAGCCCGGCTAGCTCAGTCGGTAGAGCATGAGACTCTTAATCTCAGGGTCGTGGGTTCGTGCCCCACGTTGGGCGCCATTGTCACACGATAGGTGGGTCAGCCACCCTATCCGGTACAAATATGAGGATTACCAAGGAGATAATGGAGAACAATATTTTAGTTGATACAATACAGCAGTTGATCCTTCGTTTATTAAAATAGATGAGTATAAACAACAGATGTACAAGTACAGTTAGTGAGCAAGTAGGGGAGGGTTCCTGAGGATTCCTTAGACCACCAGATCCCGCCGAGGTGATGATGGAGACGAGTACATCACCTGTGGATCAGCCGTAGTAGTGAGAGAGGGCAGCGACCGCCACGCGCGCGAGGTGGGAGCATAGATTTAGAATGTACAAGATGAATAGTGTCAAACTGAAGACGAGACCAAAAATGAAAGATCTATGTGTGAGTTAAATAGTGTTGTTGAATGGTCACCTATGTTATCGATAAAAGTATCTGTATAAATGGATGGAATTGAAATGAAACTTCTAAGCACAAAAAGTGCTTAGAAGTTTCATCTCCAACTTCTTGTTTTGGGAAATAAATTGTTAATTTGAATGTAATCGACTATGAAAAAGTAAAAATGGGATTATATGGGGTAACTCGTAATATGTGAAATTCTGTAGTGATCTTACGAATTTTGATTCAGTGTGTGAATGTAAAAATATACTTTAACAGGTAATTTATGGCATCGTACATTGCATTGTTGCCGTACATATATATTTTGCCAATTGAATTTGAAATTTTACTGAAAATCCAACTCTTATCGTAATACTAAACCTAGAAACTCATTTATTATTGAACCCTAGTAACAAATAAAAGATATTACTAGTAGATTTTTTTAAATATATTAACTTCGCCAAATTGACGTCGCCACTGATGGAAACTAATGGAAAGCCGTGGCGCATCTAGCGAATGGAGGCCATGCCTACAGCACACAAGACTTCTGACAATAGTCCTCAAGTTGGCGGCCCAATGATGTGCCTCTTCACGCTCCGCTTGTAATACCCGGGATTGTAAAATGAGGGAAACACATGTGCGGGCAGGTAGTTCCAGGATTTCGTAGTTCGACAGAGGAACGATATTTTGAAACGCTCAGTTCTGGCGAAGATTCTCTCCGCTGTATATCAGTGGCACCTCTGCCCGACGTGTTGTTTGGAATCGGAAAGGAGATAGTGGGATCAGGTTGAAGAGCTCTTCAGAACATTCGCCGTGATACATTCGGTAGAAGGCAGCCAAGGACGCTATGGTTATTTGCTGCGCTAACGGCTCGAGGCTTACCGTCATCTTAGGACAACCTATAATTAAAATCGGATAACACGTCTCTGCATAGCGCCAAGCGCGTCCAGTAAGTACCTCGTACAGTCATCCCAAAGGTGAGAACAGTATTTGACGCAGAGGCTAATCTGCGCTTTGCACAGCAAACATCCCGGTGTGGCGTAGAGTAAGTGAAGTAAAATTATAAAAATTCAACTCAAAATGGTTCACAAATTTTGGAAATATTATATTAAAATAGGCACAAAACCCTAAAAAAGGTTAAATAACACAGTTCGAGTAAAAATCAATCATATTTATAATAAATTAAATCCAGATAAGTTTGTTTGTAGCAATGCCACTATAATGAACTATCGACATCCTTTTCGATACCTACCCATGACTATTTTACTGCAAACAGCCCTTTTTATTTCTGCCTTATATATCCTCCAAAATTGCATTTACACATTAAATATTGTGTTATGTATGAAGGAAAATGCATAATCTACGTTATCAGTTGGACTTTCAGTGAAATTTCTCATCCAATTTGGCAAAATATGTACGGCAAAAATAGAATGTACGAAGTCACAAATGACCTGTTAAACGAGTCTTTCTTTGTATAATTGCGTTTTGTAATATCCTATTCACACACTAAACACGACACACTTGTTGAAAATATAAAATTTTCTATTTTAATCGTAAGATCATAGATTATTGGATATTATGAATAACATAGAGCCGCCATAGGACCCCACAGGACTCGGCGATTCAAAATACTGACATATGAGTACACAATTTGCTTTCTCTTTTCCTCTCGAGCTAAGTGCTATGGATAATGAGGTCTCGCTCGCACGCTTTGTATATCTATTGAGAGTAGCGAAAAATTCTAAATCTATGGGTGGGAGTCCGGCGTGACGTCAAAGTCATACTGGCATGTCATACTGATATGACCAGTGAGAATCGCTTGTATTGGTGGTCATACTGTCATTGCCCCTGTCATACAGTGAAAATCGCTTGTACTGGTGGTCATACTATTTTTAGAACATCATAATATAAAGTACGAAGCTTTTCTAAAAAAAAACTGACTCCAATCTCATAATGCAAAAGTTGTAATTGTGTTTGCATAATGAAATCATTGTCATCGATATACTCTTGTCGTCTTTCAACATTTTCTAAGTCTCTCTGCAGTTTATTCTCATGCTCTAACTTAACTAGTGCATGGAGCAATCTAATCAATCTATTAGATTATTACAGGAAAAATGTGATCATAAATAGGACAAAATTATTGTTATTGAAACAGCAAGGCTACCGCTGTATATTCTCGGCGTTATAAACATCTGCACACTACATAGATTCTTTCGCATGGTGGCTCCCACTGAATCTACAGGGGAAGAGAAAACTATTATATTTAGAGGGACAATGACAAGTATGACCACCAGTACAAGCAATTCTCACTGGTCATATTAGTATGACCGGGACAATGACAAGTATGACCACCAATACAAGCGTTTCTCACGGGTAATATCAGTATGACATGCCAGTATGACCATCAAGAAACGGGGAAAAAATCAAGCTTCGGCCGCAGTTTGGATTTCGGCCAATGTGGACCAAAACTTTCGGCCGAGCCGAAACTCACGTGTTCGTGAATTTTGAGCACCTGGCTCTATTTGTACCGTGGTTGGGGTCAGCCGAACCAGTTGAAATGTTACAATGTTACTAACCTAAGATTTAGAGATTCATAAACGACTTCCAGTCAATAGTTACACTAATACAATGTTATTCAAATCACAAACAATTACAATCATTGAGAAGTATTAGACAGTGACCCCCGTTGTAATGTCTTAAACCACCTTTTTAAGGTCCTGTTTTTACCTTCTGATTACAGAATCCTAAAAAGGTGATCTAGGACATTACATGAACCCACCCCTTTGTAGTCAGTTCTGTAAAAAAAGGGTAAAACAGGATTACTGAGACTTCCCACTCCTTTTTTCGTCTATCTCTAAATAGTTGTAAGGTAACACTCCACTCTAAACGTTCACAAAGATGGTTCGCAAACATAGTCGCCACTGACACTGCCACTTATGATACAGGTCACTCTAGTATAAGAGGCAGGGTTCTGATAAATTGTAATAGATTTAATAGTTTTTTAAAAATACAATAATTAATAAATACAATAATTTATTAATTATTGTACTTTAATCGTGTGTTAGTTGAAGGTGGTGTCAAGAGCCGTGGGAACCGACGTGCATGCATGAAAAGAAAAATGAACGTTGAAGAAGCAAGTGAGGTTGTATGGACCGTGTCGTGGTGCGCTCGGTTCTTTCTGCCTACCCCGCAAGGGATATGGCGTGAAGATAGATAGATAGATAGATAGATTGTACTTTAGTTTCACAGTTTATTTTACAACCTTTAATATGCCTATCACTAGAGGTTTTGTATTATGTTACACTGTACCTTTTCTCTCATGAAATAAATTTATCTTATCTTATCTTCGTTGGTCGTATGTCTGTCTGTCAGTTGGCTGTAACTCATGCACCGTGTTAAAGAGTTAAAATTTTCACAGATGATGTACCTATTTTTGTTGCCGCTATATCAACAATTAATAAAAACAGTCAAAATATTAATATTAAAGGCCTTCCATACAACAAATGTGTTTTTTTGCCACTTTTCTTGTACGGAATCCTACGTGCGTTAGTCCAGCTCGCTCTTGTCCAGTTTCAGAAATATATTTTATGTTAACACAAGCGTTCAAGAGCGGTTTAAATATTTTTTTAAATTATAAAATATTTTTGTTTCTTAATATTTCTAACCCCATCGTCGATTTCGATCCATCCGATGCAGTGATATGAGGGCATAGCATTGTCCCTATTGAGGCGGTATGTCTCCTTGTAGGGACCACTTAATGGGAAATTCAAAGCCTAATAACACAAAAAAAATGGAAGCGAGAGCCCTTGCATCGTAATTTAAAAGGCGCAAGGAGGCGCTGGAGCAAGGCCCTTGGTCGGCATTCCGAGCGATCGAGACTTACCGGTCCCCGCTCTGCCAGGAAGTCATAAACACTAGGAAGGTACGTATTCAGTAACCAAGGTGGAAAAATACTACAATTGGGTCATACAATCTCATACCGGCTGTCACAGATAATATCGGGCACGGATGCTTCGGTAAATTTCTGTGTGGCGAAGCACCGGGAGACCACAACTGAATGCCATCACGGCGAGGAACGCTGCTAGGACACAGGGCTCAACTTATTGGTAGAGTGCTCAGCGGGGAGGCATCAGCACCAGATCATCGTGGCAAGTCTAGTGGCGTAAATTTCTGTGTGGCGAAGCACCGGGAGACCACAACTGAGTGCCATCACGGCGAGGAACGCTGCTAGGACACAGGGCTCAACTCATTGGTAGAGTGCTCAGCGGGGAGGCACCACCAGATCAACACCAGATCATCGTGGCAAGTCTAGTGGCGGACATTCTCTAGCTGAATACCATAGTGCCAACCAAAATTTCCCGCAGGAGTAAATTGGACGCCGCCGCTTGTTTACACGAGCAGGTCATGTTCGGAAGCCCCATGCGAGGCAGTAGTGGTAGCCAAAGTCTGTAGGGAATCCTGAGACACCCTTCCGAGAAATTACCCGGGGCACTCTCCGTAGACATTAAGCAGGGCACCGTGTGGTTTAAGTTAGTCGGTAGTCACAGGTAATTATACACTCGAGAGCAATGAATCCGGGTCACTTAAAGAATGTTAAAAATCTCGGAAACTAAAAATGATAGGTTAATGCAATAAATTGTATTTAATAGACAATGTAATACTCCTTAAATGAAAGTAAAAAAAATATGAGTCACCATACATTTTATTAACACAAAATTACATAAAGAAAAAACTGCTGATCTCTCCATAAAACAAAAATAGGAAACATGAAATTTTTGAACTTTATTACGATTTTCTTGAATTTTAATACTTCGTATTGCCTCCTCGTGCTTCCATTACTGCGTTTACGCGGTTTGGCATGCTGTACACCAAGTTCCTTATACGATTTTGGGGAATATTCTCCCATTCCTCTGTGAGAGCAATTTTGAGCTCACGAAGCGTGATTGGGGGAGGGTTTCGTTGTTTTACGCATCTGCCTAGCTCGTCCCAAGCATGCTCGATCGGGTTGATATCCGGGCTGCGCGCTGGCCACTCCATACGAGTAATGTTCATCTCTTGAAGGTAGTCATTCACAATCCTACCTGTATGAGGTCGGGCATTGTCATGCATAAATATAGCATCCTCACCTAAATTGACCATAAATGGACCAACGTGATCATTGAGGATTTCTTCCACATATCTTACGCTAGTTAAAGAGCCGTTTTCTATGATCACCAGCTCTGTGCGACTTTCAGAAGAAATTCCGGCCCACACAAGTACAGACCCACCACCGTAGGCTACTTTTTCTTCGATGCATGCTTGCTTGAATCTTTCCCCTGGTCTTCGATACACTCTGTGTCTTCCATCGTGCTTGTAGAGCATAAATTTTGATTCGTCGGAGAACATAACTTTTGACCAATCTTCAATACTCCAATTTACGTGGCTCTGGGCATACCTTAGTCTCGAAATACGATGCCCACGCTCCAGTTTAGGGCCGTTTGCAGGTCTAAGGGGTTTTAAGTTAGATTCAGCAAGCCGACGTCTTACTGTCCATGCACTTGGGTTACTTCCTCCGAGGCGTCGAAACTGATTGGTGAGTTCAGTTCCTGTGAGAAAGCGATTTCGAAGCATGGTGTTCACCAAGTATCGGTCTTCTCGTGCTGTGGTACACCTGGTTCTGCCCGTTCCTGGTCTGCGTAGGTTAGAACCAGTTTCTTCGTAACGTCGGAGAACTCTTTGTACTGTTGACAGCGACACACCGACAGTCCTGGCTGTATCGCGCTGACTCCGGCCGGTTTCCAGCATTGTAAGTATTCTGGTGCATTCTTCAGGCGTAAGCGACATAATTTCAGCTTGATTAATGAATATAGAGCACTATCAACATGGTTTATGTACCCACATAAATGACAGATTACAAACAAAAGCAACACCAAATGCTGTAATTTCGTAGTTCCATCTTCGAAAGTGGCCCTTTTTCAAATTTGATTTTTTTATGATATAACTTTACAATAACTAAGAAGTTTTAATACCTTCATTTAAGGAGTATTACATTGTCTATTAAATACAATTTATTGCATTAACCTAGCATTTTTAGTTTCCGAGATTTTTAGGATTCTTTAAGTGACCCGGATTCATTGCTCTCGAGTGTAATATTTATGTTGCCGCTATAACAAAAAATACCTACTAAAATCAGAGAAAAAAAATCAGTTGTCTGTAACGGTTTACTGACGTTAGTTGAACGTGTCAACTCAGCCTTAAATGGAACGCCTCAGAGCGAGGTAACGCCGCATACGTCATTTATGTTCGTGCGTGCAGCCGGCTCCATTGAATTATAAGACGTTGTCACGTCAAAAATTCCCGCAAACGGAATTTTTGTGCCTAATTTTTGTAACGTAAAAGCTTGCACTTGGCCGGTTTTCTTTTTCTTTTCAAAATGAACACGTGAGTTTCGGTTCCAGCCGAAACTGACCCTGGGGCCGAAAGTTCTGTTTCGGTTTAGACTGAAAACCTAGTTTTGGTCGGACACTAATTATTATCCCCAGTCAGATTTTTATAAAATGGTTGAGCATCGCGCGGAATTATATGCATAAGACTTTTGATGTCTTGTAATTTGGCAGCTGGTATTGATTTGCCATTGGGCCAAAGCAATTCCATCAAATTCTTGGTATATTTTATGCTGTATCGAAAATAAAATAACTCTAAAAACATATTAACAGCATTCTAAAAAGTATTAACCTGGGATCTTTTATTTTATTCAAATAGTAATTTATAAAAAAGAAAAATATATTAAAACATTATGGATGCATTAATATTACACAAGCAGGTTATTCCTAGCTTACTTTGGGATCAGATAGCGTTGTGTGAAATGTCCGTGAATATTTATTTATTTATTTCTTTTTCTTTTCAAAATGAACACGTGAGTTTCGGTTCCAGCC
The DNA here is from genome assembly GCA_933228765.1 of Miltochrista miniata. Classification (NCBI taxonomy): domain Eukaryota; kingdom Metazoa; phylum Arthropoda; class Insecta; order Lepidoptera; family Erebidae; genus Miltochrista; species Miltochrista miniata. The sequence continues at coordinate 16,728,075 of OW121769.1, forward strand.
GAAACTGACCCTGGGGCCGAAAGTTCTGTTTCGGTTTAGACTGAAAACCTAGTTTTGGTCGGACACTAATTATTATCCCCAGTCAGATTTTTATAAAATGGTTGAGCATCGCGCGGAATTATATGCATAAGACTTTTGATGTCTTGTAATTTGGCAGCTGGTATTGATTTGCCATTGGGCCAAAGCAATTCCATCAAATTCTTGGTACATTTTATGCTGTATCGAAAATAAAATAACTTTAAAAACATATTAACAGCATTCTAAAAAGTATTAACCTGGGATCTTTTATTTTATTCAAATAGTAATTTATAAAAAAGAAAAATATATTAAAACATTATGGATGCATTAATATTACACAAGCAGGTTATTCCTAGCTTACTTTGGGATCAGATAGCGTTGTGTGAAATGTCCGTTAATATTTATTTATTTATTTATAAGTGTAAACGTCACGATGCTTTAGTGCAAGAAGAATCCAATCTGTTTGAGACTGAAATGTGTTTAGATTAAAGAAATAGCCAAATAGATCCACGCGTCATTACATACTAAAAATAAAAAAAATTAACAAGTGCACTGTGCTTCCCTACTAAATACAAGTAATCAAGCAAACATCACAGCAATAACTTCAGTGTCTACTTGTCCAAGTGATGTTGTGACAGTTCGATGTAAAAAAGGCAAACAAAACCGACATAGCATTCCGGACTCCAGACAAATTAAAACCAAACCAACATGCCTTGCCTTGCTTCATAATGTTTATGGGTGAGTAGAAAACTCCGTGAAATAAATTATCTTAGTAGTACTTATCACTTATTCATATTTAATATTACTTTATTAATACTTATCAAATAAATATCAATAAAGCAACCAAAAAATGCCTCAATATAATGAAAAATATAATTAATACACTCATTTGGAAAAAAAAACGGGCACCTAAGCAATGAACCATTTCAAATGTTAATATTGCTTTGTTTGATAATTATAGGTAGTTTTATCCTCACAATTTGGTAAATTAATAAGAAAATAATCGTTTTCATCAGTATTTCATAAAATTTTGTTACAATTTATGGGAAATAATGCTAAACCTCGCTAGTAGTGTATGTTCGCTAGTAGTGCATATGCTCATGAAGTAAAAATAAAAAAGTTTTTTTGTTTGTTTTTCTTTAATAAAGTAAAAGCAGATAAATGTTTAGTATCGAGTGTGACCCCCTCTTGCTAAAATCACAGTTTGAATTCGTCTGGGCATGCTAGCGAGTATATCCCGGATACTTGCTTGCGGAATTCGTTCCCACTCCGCAGTAATCACATTCTTCAGCTCTCTGATGGTCTGCGGAGCCTGAGTACTGATCTCACACGCCGTTTTAAAACGTCCCAGATATGTTCTATGGAATTGAGGTCGGGACTTTGAGCTGGCCAATCCAAACGACGAATGCCGACCTCTTGCACATACGCATTAACATCGCGGGATCGGTGGGCGCGAGCATTGTCGTCCATAAAAATCGAGTCTTGACCTAGAGCGGCCAATGCTGGTTGTGCATGAGGAATTAGAACTTCCGTTATGTATCGATGCCCAGTCAGTGAGCCGTTTTCAATGAAGACTAACTCTGTACGTTCCATTGAATTTATTCCTGCCCAAAACATAACAGAGCCCCCACCATAAGGTGTGATTTCTTCGAAACATGCATCTGCAAAGCGCTCTCCTTGTCTTCTTAGCACTCGCCGACGTCGATCTTCACCGAACAGAGATATCCTGGCTTCATCAGAGAACAAAACCCTATTCCAATCTTCTTGAGTCCATGATTCACAATTTCTAGCGAACCTAAGCCTGTGAACTCTGTGCTCACCGAGTAATTTGGGGCCGCGGGCCGGGCGGTGACTGCGTATATTGGCAGCGAGAAGCCTCCTCCTGACCGTCCATAGACTAATATGCACATTTCTTACTTCTTGGAGGTTGTTCTTAAGATCCACATACGAAGTTTTGCGATTTCTCAATGCGCGACTCATAAAGAAAACGATCATCCCGTGGTTGGGTACATGGTTTTCTTCCAGAACCAGGCCTTCTTTCGACGGAACCAGTCTCCTGATATCGCTGCCAGGTCCTTAGGACCGTCGAGCGACTAACATTTAGCCTCCTAGCCACGAAACATTGGCTGCAACCCTCTTCAAGCAGCGCCATAATTTTGGTAGCTTTTACCACTTTATCTACCATTTTTGATACAGCCAAACAGCAATAAATAAAGCTTTGACAGTCAAGGATATGAAATTAATCGATAAAAATTGAATAAAAGTTGTGAAAGTCGATGTAAACTTCTGGAACTTCGCGCCAAAAATGTAGGAAAAAAAGGGGTTTTCTGTAAAAATGAGCATCAAATGAAAATTTGAATTTAGAACGTACTTTTTTAAATACCACGGCATTTTTAAAACCGGCCAGTAACGTGTACAAACGATTGAAACCTTTTTGGTATTGTATCTTTTTTAACGGGCGGTTTTGAATGAAAATCAAAACCGCCCGTTTTTTTTGCAAATGAGTGTATAATAAAATGTCTCAATAAAAAACATAAATACATAGGTACTGTAATTATCGAATTGAATATTTGATATTATTATTTAAAGTACTTTAGTTGTTTTAATGGGTTATAATTTGACCTTGTTAACCAGAAAAGATCCAACAAACATGTTTTATGAAATTCACATAACTATGTAACCATAATCTACCTGTCAAATTTCATATGTTCCAAAAAGATCCAGACGTTTAATAACAATTACCTAAAAAAACTATTATTATGCCAAAGATACCATTGCATAGTTTTAAGGCCGCGTGGGTCAGATTTTGAGTTTTTTGGCAAGATTTCTACCTATCGTTATTAAGTCGTCCTGATATACGAGGGACTTGTCATATGTTAAGCCTGACTTAGCTACCGACATCATGCGACTGAATGCACTGGGATTGAGCTTAAGGCCCATCCCTAAGCGTTTCATTTGGTACTGACCTGTATTTGTTGTAAAAGCTGTTAATTTACGACTTGAAGGTTCTAAACATACTTGATAATAGCCTTGGTGAAGGTCAAGGTGACTAAAATAAATATACGTCACCAGAGAGGGAATCTAAAATTTCACTTATATTGGGCAGGGGGAATTTATCATCATATATTTTTTCATTTAACTTCCTGTAATCAATCACTTAGCTTTAATTCGGATAATAATGTTCTTACTTTTGGAACGTCTACTTTAGTATCGGTAAATTGGCAAACATCATAATCAGTTAAAGATTGGAAAGTCGGAGTAAAAAACGGTATTGTTATATCCTTTTCACTAACGTTAAGAATTCGTATAGGAATCCTATTGTTTCTCACTTTTACTATCGTATTTGCTAAGAATACATCCGTCACTAATTCACTCCCGCACACAATTAGTTCCTCATTCATAGGCTGGTTAATATAAACACAGTGTGTAGATTCTGATCGTCAAAGTATTTTTCATCTTATCATGTTCATCGTTAAAGTGTAAGTAATAAGGTTTATTACAAACGAACAATGTTAAAATATTTTCGCTTAAATTAATATTAGCTTTAAACTTATTTAAAAAATCTAAACCTGTGATTCCATCAGCTTTTAATGGTAGAGACTTAAAAACAAGAAACTTATGCTGATAAATTTGTTTGTCGTATTCAAGATCCAAATTTACGAAACCTTGAGAACGTTGCTGTCCACCAGTTCCATTTATTAAAGTACTATCATGTCAATAATAAGATTATATGGCAAAATTTAGTTTTTTATAATTGACAGTTAAGCCCCTGTATCAATAAGCCAAAAATATTTAATGTTGTTAATGTAAAATACGATATACTTGGTATTACCTTCACAGGATAATATGACGTGGTTAAGATCGAAAAAACTGGCTCGGAGTATCCACATTAGTGAGAATAGAAGTAGGCGAATTGGAATCAGTCTGTTCCTACTGTAAACATTTGACCTTGTCTGCGATTATTAAAATATCTAGAACCCCGATTACCATGGTGCCTCGTTACTAATGGTCGGTTAGAACCCCTAAAACTATTACCACGCCATAGTTGTCCATAATTATTATTATAGCTACTATTCGGACCGCGACTGTAATTGCTACTATACTGACCTCGATTAGTACTCCTTTTATAGGAATTACCTTGAAACCGAGTGTTTTTGTGAAAACCATGTCCATTTCTAGACACATGCAAAATGTTACCTGTTACTGGCTGAAAAGATGTCATCTCCTCGTCCTTCGCAGCTTGGTTGGCGTCTTTCAAGTTACTGTAGTTTCTGGCAGAAATAATGGTTCCCAACTTCGAGCTGCGTAGACCACCTGGAAAACGTTTTAGGGCAAGCTTTTCATTTATTGGATTTAAAACTTTGTAAGTCTCCGCATCGCCATCAGCTTGAGAAATAGTCAGTTCGGTAAATATTTTTTCTATCTCGGTACCATATACCTCGACAGACCTTGAACCCTGTTGTATATTTTGCAATTGCGTTTGAATAGCTACAAACGCTTTTTTGGGTAAAAGATGTCGTCTTAAATCTGTTAAAAGGTCTTTAATATTGGTGTAAGAGCTGCATAATCTTAATTTGGCACTCTCAGACAATCTATTTTTTAAAATAAAAATAATTTACAAAGCCTCACCTTTTGTATCAAGCATAGTAGCATACATCTCCACGAAGTCTATTAAGCGTTTCGAGTATCCTCAACACCGTCCAAAACTGGAATCAAACTACATGCAACCTCCAAGGTCAAACTTCATTTTTTCAGAGATTTTATGAACTGGAAAAGAACAAAGAATTCCTATTTCCTTATGTATTTCTGCAATTTTTGAAAATATTTTTAATGCTGACTCTAGTTTACTATCCTCTGTATCCTTTAATGCAGTTAAAATTTGGCAACATTTCTCAAAAATATCCTTTGATTCTGTTAATTTATTTTCGATGACATTTCCTTTGTATCTACTATGTCCCTTTTTAATTAAATATTTCTTAAGTTTAATAAAACTCTTATAACATTCTAACAAACTCTCGCACATATTCTAAAAATAGCACAGAGTAATACCTATTACATATCTGTCACATACAATAAATTCAAGTACCTATGTAAGTTAAACATAATTCAATCCTATTGCGACACTACAGAAAAATGTGCATGCAAGTGACGAGCGAGGTGTCTAATTCGCGGCGTATCTGTGCACGATTCTAGATGCTTTAAATAATTGCGTGATAAAACTTTTTAAGCACTACAACTTACTATTATCTTACTTTATTAACCAAATAGTCTATAGATATACTGAGGTACATATAAAACATATTGTACCTAAACCGCAAAATAAAATAAATGGGACACACATAAAAAAATATTGTAAGTTAAAAATTAGTATTAGTCATCGCCGTACAAAGTTTTATCCAGGGTTTTCTTCCTAAATAGTAGCTTCCGCTGCTCGTCCTCGGAAAGATGCTCTGATTCGGTCAAGAGCTCTAGAACCCAACTCGTTCTGTATCATCCTCTGGTGACATTTTCTATAGAGCTTGCACGCAATATATAATAATAAAATAAGTGATACCAGCAGTATGATGATGGTGACAAAATTAATGCGCTCCAAATGACCTTCAATGTCCTGTAATTGTCCTCTATTGTTTCCACCGGCAGCGTTCTGGCTAACTATTACGTCTTCTTTCTCCACCCTTGAGCGTGTAATAAAATACTGTCCCTATATTTCAGAAAGAGCTGTTTTACTTTTATTATTAAGCCCCTTGGCAGAACCTTGAGGCAGGGTCGCCATGAAATGTTGGGGTTTTTAAGGAAAACAACCACATTGGTTCACTTGCGTGTATTGAATGCCATCATCATGTCAATCAGTATAAATGTAAAAAGTATTAGAGTTGTAACACAATGATGTTACTCACCAACTAGCGCGAGGTAGCTATGCAGAGAACTCTTTCCCAGGGCGCCTTGTTACAGAGTTTCTAGTGGGTGCGCAAGGGAGGCCAGGGCTCTGACGAAAACAGCCAATAGGGTGTACACACATATATTTATACAACACACAGTTCACTACAGAGACACTGAGATAGAAAGCATAGACATACATAAGACAGTTAAACTAAAAAAAAACAGTATAGGTTTAGGTACTAGAGGTGAGGAAGTAAGTTAGGCGGCTAGGCTACACGTATAAGTATGGGTGACAAGTACTGGCCTTCTAATCGAGCCGAGAGCGACCCCGTACGCCGTCACAGCCAGGTGGAGTTGGCAGGCTCCTCCCGCAACAACCTCACTCGTGCGGTCCACGTGTTTTCGGGTGTGGTTCGAAACCGTGGCCGACCAATCCTTCCCCGTACCAAAAAACCCTGTTATGACAAGTAAACGACAAATTAAGATGCTGATTATGTGTATAGACAGACGAAAATCAACCCGCTTTGCAACAATAAAGAACAACTCACCAGTTTCCTGGGTAAAGTTAGGTTAACACAAAATGTCACTAACGAAGTTACTAATTTTAGTTGTAACTTTAGAAAAACATCAATCAGAGCTTGAGATAATCGAAATTAGAGGCTCAAAAGATAATTGGCAAAAGTCGCGGAACCATGTAGTCCTCCTAGCGCTTCTTCATTCTTGCCTCGTCATCTGTCATCGATGTCCATAGACTACCTGTCACTCGCCAACCAAAGACAACTCAAGATAAAAATAGAAGACGATGAATCGACTACTTAAAGGAAAACACAAAACAAATGCTACAGTACAGAGTAAGCATTTATATCATTGTTAGGAAACGTATACAATAAGCTAGTTGCTCTAAGGGAGCACATACAATGAATGAAATACAGTGCACACACTTCACCATTAATAAATGTCAAAAAGTTATTCAAAATATTCTCATTCCCCGTCCAGAAACAAATAATGTCATCCAAATATAGATATTTGGACCAATAATTAATAAACAGTTTATAAATACTATTTCAAATAAAGTTGAATTGAATTGAATTGAACTGTAACTTAAGATCTGTTTTTCGAGATGGTTCATGAAAATGTCAGCACAAAGTGGCGAGAGTGGACTGGACTACCCATAGCAAGACCATTGTCTTATTTATAAAACTTATTACAGAATTGAAAACAATTTTGATTTAAACACACAGATATAGTATGTTCTAAGTCAATGGCTATCTGTGGGTCGACCACAGATTGCATTAAAACATCTTTAACAGCATTCTTGCATTCACTCAGAGGGACAGTCGGGAACATATTTTGAACATCAAACGAAACTAACATGGGTTTGTCCGGTACCTGGATGTTTTCAATCTTCCTCACAAGCTCGATGCTATTCTTGATAGTATTGGTAAGCACAAAGCTCGTATACCGTTTAAGCAGCTGGTTCACTTCTGTGGCCAATCTGTACGCTGGGGCTCCAGTATATGCCACCACAGGACGGATAGGAATTTCGGGCTTATGTAGTTTATAGTATCCATGTAGTTTTGGAGGTTGAGGATTCATTAGCTTCAGTTTATAGGCGTTCTTTCCGAAGATGCTGATTGCAGATTGTAAGGTTCCTTTTACAGCTTCATTAAACTTTTTAGTAGGGTCTTTTTTTGTTCAATAAATGATGGGTCCCTCAGAAAGAATTCTACTTTGGCCTCGTAATCCTGTCGTGAGGCTACCACTACTGTGTTGCTTTTGTCAGCTTTCGTAATCACAAGGTCATTTTCACGGATCTTAGAACGAATGAAAAAATTTCTGGTAAATAAGCAAGTAAGTATAATAAAAGTATAGCGCGCGATCGTGACCGTTCATGTGAGTTCGTATTTCGTTCTGCGTGGCGGGGTGGCGGGCGCGAGCAGCCAGCTCCACGCGGCCGCCCCGCGCCTCACCGCGGCCCGCCGGCCGGTCCCGTGTCGAGCCGCGCCAATGTGTGTGTATGTGTGTTAAGGCTGTGTGTGTGGGTATCCTGCCTTTTCGCCGAAAATTATTTTCCCGATTATAACTTGCCAACCAACGTTTCGCCTATTTTTCACTTTGACAACTAACGATTACCAAATTTTTGAATGACAACGTTTCATTTGGAAGAATTTTTGTTAAGCTGATTATTTTAATGACACAAAACGATAGGACGATTTATCATTTGTCAAATCTTTCACTAGGCCAAACAACTATTATACGAATAACGTTTCGTACCTTTTCGTACATTGATACAATCTATACTAATATTATAAAGCTGAAGAGTTTGTTTGTTTGTTTGTTTGTATGGTTGAACGCTAGGATCTCAGGAACTGCTGGTTAGATTTTAAAAATTCTTTCACAGTTTGATAGTCCATTTATTGAGGATGGCTATAGGCTATATAACATCACGCTAAGACGAATAGGGGCAAAGCAGCAATAAAGAATGTTTCGAAAACGGGTATTTTTACCGCCTAAAGGCTTTCGAGACGTACGCTGCGTAAATAGTTAAAGATACGTTAAAATTGTTTATTACAATTTTATTTTGTTTCTCTTAAAAAGTTCTAAAAAAAAGTCCGCGGCAGCATATGTCTATCTCTTAAGGTTGGCTCACAAGAACCTAATTTGTCTGTTTCTTAAGGTTCGCTCACAATATTATAAAACTGAAGAGTTTGTTTGTCCTAGGATCTCAGAAACTACTGGTTGCATTTCGAAAATTATTTTACAGTTTAATAGTACATTTATTGAGGATGGCTAATGGCGATATAAAATCACGCTAATGCGAATAGGAGCGGAGCAGCCATAAATAATGTTTCGAGAACGGGGAAAAAATATTTCTTTTGAGAGCTTCCACTGCACGTACGTGGCGTAAATGGTTAAAGTTACGTGAAAAATTTGTATTACAAAAATGTTCCCCTTTAAAAGTTCCAAAAAAATGTCTTTAACAGCATTTTTTTTTTTTTTTTTTTTTTAACGTGAGGGAAAATCCTCGTAGGATGCTATGCCGGACTCTTACCGACTAAAAAACCTCACGTAACGCCCAACAGCCTATGGTTGAGAGCCCAGGGTAAGCCCTCAGGAAGGATGTCCCGTGACTCCCAACAGACCTACGGCCGCCAATGCGGCCTCGCCCAGGGGGTGGTTCGGGTGCAATCCCGCGTCTATGGGGGATTTCGGGTGTGACCCCGCTTCTAAGGGGGGGCGTGCGTGAGTGCTCACGTCACGCTGCCGTCATGGGCCTGCTTCTGTAAGGACGGTGAGCGGCCCTCTCACCGTCCTCAGACCCCCGGTCATGGAGGCCGATAGTCCTCGGCGAAGACACGTCGGCGGCGCCCAGGGCGCCGACTGCGGAACTCGGGTGGAAGAGTTCTCTCCCGCACCCGGCCCGCCGCCTCCTTCGCGAGCATGACCTGCTCGCAGAAAGAGGCGGCGCAGTCCCACTTACTCCCGCTGGAGAGCATGGCTCGCACCATGGCCTCAAGCGAGAGAGTGTCCACGCCCAGACCCACTACGAGGACCTGTCGCTGTTGTGCCCACGCCGTGCACTCCACCAGCGTGTGGAGCGCCGTGTCATCGCTGCGGTCCTCGCAGTGCTGACACTCGGCCGTGGTTTCCCGGTGTTTTCGCCACAGATACCTACCGAAGATACCGTGCCCGGCAAGCATCTGTGTCAACCGGTAGGAGAGAGCACCGTGTCTTCTCTCCAGCCACTCGTCCATGGCCGGTCTGACGGCCGCGATTGTGGCGAATCCCCCCTTTGGTTGCTCAAGTCGCATCTTCCATGTCTCCAGGGTTTCCTGGTGGAGCAGGGTCCGCTGGGCCTCGATTTCTCGAGACGCAGGCCTTTGGCCCCGCTCCAGCGCCTCCTTGCGCCATCTGAACAGTGACGCAAGGGCTCTCGCTTCCAGGTCCCATGGAGGCGTCCCGGCTAGGAGACATGCCGCCTCACCGGAGATCGTGCGGTATCCTCTTATCACCCTGACGGCCATCACTCTCTGCGGGCTCATCAGTCTAGCCACATTGCTGGCCGTCAGGGTCTCCGCCCATACGGGAGCCCCGTACAGGGCCATGCTTCGCACGATCCCAAGGTACAGTCTCCTTGTCTTTAACAGCATTTGCCTATCTTTTAAGGTTCACTTACAATAACCCCTTTTAATAAGTTTTGAAGTATGAGCGACGCGACGGACGTAGGTAAACATGGTCTGCAGTGGTAGCCAATCAACTGAACGATAAAAACCGGCCAAGTGCGAGTCGGACACACATGAGTTCCGTAACAAAAAAAGGATGGGTGGAAGTAAATGCAACGGGAAACATTATATCACTTTACATATTTATACCACACCTCTCTCCTTCTCAATCTCATGTGATGCAAACGAAGTTGTGCGGGTCAGCTCTAATGAATATAAGCGACGCGACGGGAGTAAGTGCGAAGGGAAACATTATATCACCTTAAATATTAATACTACACCTCTCTCTTTCTCGCTCATGTGACGCAAATGAAGTTGTGCGGGTCAGCTCTCATGTATATAAGCGACGCGACGGGACTGGGCGCGACGAGAGTAAATGCGACAGGAAACATTATATTACTCAAAATATTAATACCATACCTCTCTTTTTCTAACTCTCATGTGCCGCAAACGAAGTTGCGCGGGTCAGCTAGTAATAAATAAAACTAATATTTAACGCAATATTGTCATTATGGACTATAGAACTGTTAACGGGATATTTACCATGTACTGTATTATCGAGTTTTCGATATTTCGGCGCTGTTACAAGCGCCATGATCACGGATGAACATATCGGAAACTCGATGAAACAGTACATGGTAAATATCCCGTTAACAGTTCTATAGTCTATAGTAATGACCATGTTTCATATATTGTCATTATGGTTCACACCCCGATTCAGAGTACCCCGACTCGGATGGCTTAGGTTAGAAGGCTACGGCGGGAGCGTAGCGGAGCGGAGTTCCCGCTTTAGCCTTCGTGGTTATTTTTTTTAAACCACACAGAAAAAGTTACGTCAAACGATTTTATAAAATCGTTTGACTTAACTTTTTCTGGATGGTTTAAGAAAAATAAACATTTGGTAAACTATAAACAACTAAAGGAATATTACGCATACTAAAACATTTGGCTACATGAAAGTTGGCATTTTGAAAAGTGTCATAATAAAAAGCAGACCAAACATACAGTTGGCAACAGTGAAGTTGGAAAATAAAACTAAGTTAAAAGAAAAGTTGGCAAATGATTATTCCGCGAAGTATCGATTTTTCGAAACGTTAGTTGGCAAGTGATAATCGGCCAAACAATTTTCGGCAAAAAGTCAGAGAACCGTGTGTGTGCCTTAACACTGTAATATTTTGTTCGAAAAAAGGGAATAAAAAGACATCGATTTAAATACATGCCTATAAGATTGTACAATTTAGAGTGCAAGTTAGTATTTTTGATAAACAATTCTAATTTTTGTTCAATAAATCTTATTTTCGATGTACGAACCAAACCACATTTTTGGTGTGAATTCGATAAAAAGCCTCTCGTTTTGCGGAATATTTTAGATTTTGATAGGGAAATGTTTAGTTAATCAATTAGTATTTTTTTGCACAGCGTTCCATTATCTGGTATGCATTCAGTTAATTAGTGGAGTTACCTAGTGTGCTGAAAAGTTATACAGATGTGCATTTAAAAATGATGATCATCTAACTCTTTAAATATGTTCATAATATATTTTCTTGTGTACGAAATGGAATGCACCGGCATTCCATTTCGTCACGTATATAACTGAAACCCTGCAAAATCATTTCTTTGGGTAAAAGTGGCAACATTTTGCAAAGGTATCATATTCCTTTAATTTTAAACTTTCGATTTTGCCTTCATACTTTCACGATAATGATAATAACAACCGCTTATTATTGGAAAAACTAACTTTATAGCCACCATCATCTTCAGAGTCTGTTTTAAACTGCTAAGGGCTAACTCCAAATGAGACATCACCGAAAAAGTCGATTTTTTCTGTCGTTATTGTTCTAGCGACACAAGCTAACACTGAAATTCGTGCACCATCATCACAATAGTACTCAGTTAACATAAAAGAATCAAATTTGGGTGGTATCTTAATGTCTGAAAAGTTTTTGTAGTACAGCTTTTTAACTTCTAGGGTTTTATTGCGATGCCGATATAAAGTTGAATTCAATGCCGAAAATTTGGGCAGCTTATCAATAAGTTCAATACCTGTATTTTCTAACTAAGCCACTGTTTTCTTATAGACACTGGGCACCGATATCTCGAGGTCTGATTTACTGACTCTTTTTTTATAGTCATGTATGTATCTTCAGATCTATTCTGTTTTTCCCATAATCTGAAGCGCATGTAATTAAATGTGGTTTTGACTTTATTACGCTGGATGTTATGATTATTGTAAACCGATCCAATAGATCTACTCTTAGGCTACGTCCGCACAGGCAGGCGGCTTGCTTAGCGCCTAGAGCCTAGCGAGTCACCTAGCGAGCAGCTTAGTAAAACGAACATACTTGAATGTTCGCTTCCGGCCGCACTGCGCGCTTGGCGCCTAGTTAGTAGCTTAGCGTGTATCCAAGTAAACAAACATGTTGGTTTTTTGTCGCCAGGCGCGAGGTATTTTGATTGCGTAGATGTTATCCGAGGGTTGAATGAATCAATTCCCGAGGTATTTAGATGCTATATGTTGAGTCAGAATTGATTCTTTTATCCGTGTTAAACACTCTACATTTCATTGCGAATATGAGGAAAATAAAACTAGTTATTTATCTAAACTATTTATTGATAATATAATAATATTAATACTACCTATTTAAAATTCATTGACAAATGAGGACATTCGTGAAATTAAAAGTTATACTTTTGTTTGAAATGTTTATGCTGTTTGATATATTATGGCAAATTTGGCTGGTCATACGCAATATTCGTAAAAATTTTCGTGAAAATTACACAATTGTTTATACAGAAAATTAAACTCCCCATATCTAGACCGGGACTTGTTTCTGTCATGAACCCAAAATGATGGATAAGGCCGTGAAATGGTATATTTTAAAGAATTTTCTGTGAGTAGCAGCTTTAGAGCTATTTTTGAAAGTGACATCTTGTCAACGTGCCGACAAGCAAATGAACCAAGGCACCTAGCGACCCACGCATACCACCTTTCAGTGCGGCCACCGTGTAACCTAGCAAGTAGCCAGGATGCAAGCCACTAGGCTCTATGTGCCAAGTAAGCCGCCTGCCTGTGCGGACGTAGCCTTAGGGTACGGAGCACATTGCAAAATTATTCCTCCATCACTATTAGTTTTTAATTTTGAATACTGATAACTATTTAGAAGAAGTATTTCACCCTTACGTCTTTATATTACATTTATAATATTTTTATGAATTATATTATTTATTAATTTATTTACAACTATTATAATAAAATATCTACAAAAGGCTAAAACAAACAATTTAAAAAAGAACTAAGAATTCAGTATTAATTCGACTTCAGTATCATATTAATGATATCTGATAAATCAGAATACACTAACTTTGTGCTAAGTAAATTTTATTTTCTAGTTTTTAGTTTTGTTTGAAGTCGGTTTCTTTTTTGTTAAAATTTTTTTTTTCACTATCTGAAAATCTATCTATCTAGGTGTAAAGTTCTCGACAGTACAAATTAATCAAGCCCAAACACAAGGTAACTGCTGCATATTGGTAGGGAATTCTCTATACTGTCTTTCGTCTCCGTCATCAGATCGACTCCAGACTTTCATTAAGTTGTACTACTTTAAAGCCCTTAATAAAAAAAAATTTTCCGTTCCGTTTTTACGGAACCCTAAAAAAGCATCAATATTCTGCAAATGATAACACTTTTTGTGCTGTGTTAGAAGGGCCAGCAGTACATAAATCTGGTGAATAGGTTATCAATTCAGAAGACAGCGTAGGCTGAGAACGGATATCTAATAATTCGTGAGACAATGCAGGTTTTTTTGAAGATCCAGATTCAGTAGGTAGTTCATGTTGACGTTTTTTGCTAATTGTTGCTTGTCTCAAAGGCATTGCTCGGGTCTGACGTGGATCAATCAGCTCAGGCAATGTATGTAAAAAAAAATGATCCATGTAAAATTCATTCTTATTTTTTTATTCTGTTGGACATTTTATTTCCACAACAGTAATAATAATAATAAATAAATAAATAAATATTCACGGACATCTCACACAACAGTATCGTTCCCAATCAGACCATCAGGACTAGCTGCCAAAAATGGTATTTTACAATCTATGAATGAACACGGACTGATTTGTACTTTTTCTTGTGCTGCAAGTTGGTTTAGAGCAATTGTTTCATTGTCATTACCATGTCTTATTGAAACAACGTTCGATATATCGCTCTTATACAGCAACGTTCTGACGATACTTGCACTAATGGTCGGACGTCGTTTGATGATTTTTCCAAAATTGGATGCTATCAATAAATTTCTGCGAAGTTCAAGCCATTCGCTACTATCCCTTTGTAAGACTATAGTCCTTTCGATTTTTGATCGTTCAGTGTCAGTCTTTTCCAGATTGTTTAGAAAACTACGTTTAGCCATTTCGTACACATTTGGTGCCATATCAGGTTTTTGGCAGGTGTCTCCTCCATAATTTTTATCTTCAATTGCAGTAAATGACGATTTATTATGAAAACGTAGTTTTCTAAATCTATTAGTGCATTTTTGTCGCAATATATTTTTACAATTTCTATTGTCTTCAAAAGATTTTGATATTGATTTCGGACTTTTGCCTAAAAGTGTTTTTTGAATGTTATATAATGGTCTATTTGTATTGTATGCCACAACGGCAGCTGCACACCTGGATTGATATGTTTCCCGTTGTATTAGATTTGTTCGTTTGCCACCAACATTATTTTGCAATTATGCTGTTAAGTTGTTCCACAGCATTACGGTCGTAGTCATTAATGAGACTTCGTGAATGCGTAGCAACTGTTCCCACTATATACTGTACTCTAGCCCAGAATGTCGAGGTTTTTACTTTTATTATTAGATCTTCGCTTTTTTTTTTCACTACTGCAATAGTATTCTTGGCAGTCATTGTGATGCCCTAATGAATGATTATATGAGTTTGATATATCTGTATACAGTTTATTTATTCGTACTCCTAATTTACCATCATCACTTTTATGTTTTTTATTGCTGAACAAATTACCTTTCTGATGGCAAGTATTCTTTGGGTAGTGAGCAATTTTCTCATCTGCAATGAGTATATTTGTATTGTTGACGATGGACAGCGTGTCCATATTCTACGTTTTTGTAGGTTTCAAAATAGGTAATAGATGTAAGTGTCTAGCTGTAAGTAGTATTTAAGAACTACGGCTCTATGCAAATAGCGTTAAGGTTTATTTTGGAATAAACTTAACTAAAGGGGAGGCAGCGCTTGAAAGAAAGAAAGAAAGAAAAACATTTATTCAGAAAACGCTCATTACAATTACAAGAAAAAACATGACGATAATGATTTATTCCGTGCGAGTCCTGAATGGGTCACCATCTCAGCATTAATGCTACACCTCATTAGCCAAGACATATGAAGTGCAGCGCTGATTTTCAGATGGTGCCCTCACCATCACGTCATTCGCGTGAGCACTGGACACCTAAGTGCCTCACTGCTATCTATTTACAGAATGTAACACAATTTAGCCAACGATAGATATACAAGAAAAATAAAAAGCATGATAATAATAACAAAATATCTCAATAAAATGAGAAGACAAAAGAGGAAACAAACAATAGTTACATACATTATCAGCCACCAAATGAAACCAAACCCTTCGATAGGCTCTCCACATTACTGAGAGAATCTTGCGATAATGTGGAGGCCCCCGACAGTCATGGTTTCCGAACGGTCTGCTCGGCTCTAATAAACATTGATTTTGACATGGACATTTTGACAATTTATATAGGGTGTAACAAAATTACCTCTCCAAATTTCATGAGATGACTTGGCATCGGAAATCAAATACAAATATTTAATAAAAAAGGGGGGTAAATTTTTTCATTCTTTTTTAAATTTTTTTGTCGCACAGTATGAATTCATTTTTTACCGCGGCAATTCGAGGTAACATGGTCGCCGTGGCAAAACAAACACAGAGCACCCGTCTGGCTGTCGTTGTCGCTTTCTACTGCCGCTCAGTAGCGATAGAAAGGGTTAAAAAGGGAATTTTTAGGACCTTTAAAACGGCTTTACAATTAAAGTATTCATGTGATTTTTTTTCTTCATTTTTGTAATGTTTCTTGACTGATGCCACGTCACGTGACGAAATTTGGAGAGGTAATTTTGTTACACCCAGTAGATAGATTGACTTTGACAGTGTGGCAGATGCTGTCAGTTAGAACACCTAGAACCATTCACTGCTATGCTATTATCAACTTATCAACATAAATAAACATCTATAACAAAATCTCTCACTCAATACATCTCTTTACCTAATCTAAGTATTAAAACAACATGCAAACATAAAGAAGAAGAAGCGCTCGTGGCCCCGCGGACTCAGTGTTCTGTAAACGATCACTGCAGTAAGCAACTTTCACTATGGCCGGTCCATGGATGGGTGACCATCCATGTGATCACTTTGTGACATTTATTTGAGCGTTTCCGTGCTTCGGAAGGCACGTTAAGCCGTTGGTCCCGGTTGCTAGTAAAATAGCAGTCCTTAAGCTAAGTTGAAGGCTTTATTTCAACAGCAGGCAGTCACAACCTGCGCCTGTCCATTTTAAAAACACGGCAATACGGCTCACCACCAATTACGTGGGACAAATTATACAAAGGTGAAATGTGGGCATGTAATATGCCTCTGCCTACCCTTCGGGGATAAAGGCGTGACCATATGTATGTATGCAAACATAAATGTACAAGTGTCTTTCTTATTAACAAAGCGCGGAATGCAGTTACTGATAACAATAATTAGTGAGCAGTCCCAGCGATGACCAACGTTTCTACACTTCCACCATTTTTCCTCCGAGAGAGCATACCCAAGTAAGTAGAAAAATGTAAGTTTTCCCAATTACCAAGTAACAAATCTTATTCATTGTGGACAGCTTAAAATAATTGATACAATTTTTTTATCCTTTAAGTATAGCATTGCCTCCTATTTCATCTTCGTACAGCTACTCAGACAGGCAACACATGATGGGTTTGTAACTATCACTTAATTGATACTATTGCAACTCAGCCGAACCATTTGTCAACAATTGTTTTGCCCGGATCATGAATCATAAATGAGTGATAATAATTATTAAGGTGGTAAAATTTATTGCATTTGCGCTTGCACATGATGTATGTACCTCGGCCGTGGAACGTTCTACGCGCATCGCCGCGCGTCCTTAGTTGCACTTGAGACGTCATCCTAGGCAAACGCTAGCACGCATACCGCAGCTTTGCCTCCTCTCGGGCGTATTCGCGACTCAAACCAGCAACCTGAGTTATCTTCTTTACTACCCAACCTCACCACCTGCGCCACCAGTGGAAGCGCGACGGCACCAGTGACCTCCAACGCCCACATGTATCTTTGCTGACGGCAGCTAACTTATTGCACATGTTTCGGAGAATATAGTTTCGACATTCAATTTTTTCGACAGTTAGATCTTTTAGAATTTTCCTGGCGCGGTGGCTCATTTTAGTGATTGGAACGTTAAACATAGAATGAAAATTATACTAGAAAATCGTAGTAAGCGTATTCCGTGAAATTCAAAGGAGTAACCACGAGTTCTCATTTTGATTTCGGCAAACGATATAGATTTTTACATTTTCGTAATTTTTTTTGTTGATTTTCAAATTGACACTTCCGATCGGTTCTGTTATCGAAACTGTGTCCAGAACGACTAAAAATTGTACCAGTATAACGTATTTTCTATTTAAAAAAATCAGCTCATTTGTGGCTTGCTTTCGGGTATAAAAATCAAATCTACGATCGGATACCTTTATACCCCCTCTTATATGGATCCCTTTGTAAGATTGTAGTTCTTTCGATTTTAGATCGTTCAGTCTTTTCCAGATATTACTATGTTTAGCCATTTCGTACACATGGTGCCATATCGGATTTTCGGCACGTATCTGCTCCAGAGTTTTTATCTTCCATTGCAGTAAATGACGATTTATTATAAAAACGTAGTGGGATCGAATTGATCAGATTCATCAGCTTGTGTGATATTACGAGCTAAAGCAACTCTGAAATGCATTTAAATTGAAAATACAATGTATAAATACTTTCGCTAAATATAATAATATACAAGTGCGGTAAAAAATTACATTACATACAATAAACAAGCGAGTGGTTAAAAACATTTATTTGCTTTGCATATACCATACCCGTTCGCTCTAAGTTTGCCGCTGGCGTAGAGGCTGGTGTAGAGGCGTAGACGAACTTTCTCGACACGGAAAACAGAAACACAGTCCTCTCGTCTCAACGGAGCGATCACAACTAATTTAATTTGATGAAACAACAGATGGCTGGCACTCGAGTGAGGTGCGATAGAAAGAGAGCGTTATGCGCGGAATAAGAACGTCGTAAGCGCCGAATTTGTTTTTTTTTTTCAATTACTCGTAAAATCTACATTATTTTTTAAAAGTGAAAAATTGAGTCACTAGGTTATATGATTTTATACTTTGTAGTCAAATATTGACTCAGTTATATGCATAATCTTGAAAATAAATTAATTTTAGTCGAAAATGAGGCATAACATTGTGAGTCTATTCTATCGCTAAAATATTATTATTTTATGTTTTAACCAAAGTCAGTCCCTTTCACAGATAATGTATTTTCTACTACAGAAAAATCAGCTCATTTGTGGCTTGCCTTCGGGTATAAAAATCAAATCTACGATCGACAATGTACCTTTTTACCCCGTCTTAATGCAATTTCAAACAATGTAAGGACCTGTCAATCACACTAAAGTTTTATCTTAGGTTATAGATTCAAGTGCAAGAAGGAAGGTTAGTCTAGTTTATTATTAGATCTACAGTTTAAGTTTAACCGTAAAGTCTAATGGGGTGAATATTCTCAGTAATACTACTGGGTTTTTAAAGTCAGTCTAATGGGATGAATATTCCCAGTAGTACTACTGGGTTTTCAAAGTAAGTCTAATTGAATAAATATTCCCAATGGTACCACGTACTGGCAAGAGTCAAGACTATACAGTAGTATTACTGGGCAAAGGGGTGATTTCCTAAACAGCCTTCGGTAACAGCTTCTTTTTCTTTGCCTTTTACAATTTGTATACATTTTATATCCTCATGGTGCAATCGCTTTCCCAGTCTTGGGACATAAATATAAAAACTGGTTTCATCACCATTAAATATTAACGCTATAGGGTCAATATTTGAAAAAAATATACTTCCTAGAGATCATGCACAAATTTCTTTACGTGGCTAAGCACATTTTTCTTTACGTGGCTGTATTATAAACAGGAAATTCTTGTGTATAGGTAACTCAAATGATAACTGATTTGCATACGTTAGAAAATATATACAAATGGCTCAAACAATGGATAGGCACCAAGAAAATTCCTGATGAAGTAGTTTGCGATGATTCGGCAGCATTAGTTCGAGCAATCATTAAAGATTTTAGTGACTGTGAGTCTACCAAAGATTATACTGCATACTAGCTAACCCCGCAACTTCGTTTACGTCACATAAAGTGTATGAAAGGAGAGGTCATTCTTCATCAGACTCATCAAGCAGCGTGTGAAACTGCCGTGTTTGCTTAATCATAAAGAGCTTAAATATTAAGTATATTCTAAAACAATTCAGTCCACAGCTTTGTCGCGTACTGAATTATTTTAAAATAGTCTTAATCATTTCGCCGAACAATGAAGAATCTTTGATTTCATAAATATATTTTAAATAAAATTTCATAACCCTTTCGTCGACGTGTTTGAAACATTGGTAATTAATAAGTGTTTTCACAAAATGCGATGTGTCCTAGCGAACAAAGCAATGATTTGTTTTTATTTTTTCTTTTTTCATTAGTATATCAGAGCAATCAATCGATATCATCAATATCAATATACATATAATACAATCGTAACAGGTCGCTGTCTGTACATGGAAGATAAATAAGAAAAATTATTATAGGGGGCTTTATGAACGCAATAGAACTCAAAACAATTATATTTAGAATTTTTGTCTGTTTGTCTGTATATTTGTTTGCCTTTTTTTCGCATAATCCTAATACATAGGCACTTGCGACAGATCAAGCCCTTGCAGTACAATTTACTTTTTATACACTTTTTGAACTTAATTAAGGGCATACTTTTTATTTCAGTTGGAACCCTGTTGTAAACACGTATACGTATAATACCCAGGAAAGAATTACTGTCTTTGTTCAGTCTACAATGATAAACAGCAAGGTTGTTTTTATGTCTAGTGTTTACATTGTGTATATTGCTTAACTTAGTAAAACTAGATATTTTTTTCTGTACATACATAAGATTTTCAAAATATATTGTGACGCCACAGTCAGTATATTTACTTCTTTTATCTTTCGCGCAGAGAGACTTTTGGACGTAATCTAAATGTATATGGCTCTTATGGCCCGTTTTTTGTAAAACAAAAATTGTATTTATATCTGCAGCATTGCCCCATAGTAGCATACCGTACGACATTATACTGTGGAAGTAACTGAAATACACTATTCTAGCTGTTTCTAAATCAGTATTTGACTAAAAATGGTCCGAGTATCGAACCCTGCGGGACGCCCATAGTAACCACCGATCCCCCTTAACGTGTGCCACCGACATCGACCCTCTGAGTTCTATTGTTCAATTTTTTTTTTCGGGTATACAAACAATATCACAGTAGTTACATAAATGGTTGTAAAAATTAATTTGAATGATTGTGACATCAACAACGTTTACCACAGATACAGTAAAATAATACAGACAGATGGTTCAAAAATTAGTAGTTGGTACAACACCATACCAACATGATCATTATAATATTATATAAATCAATACAGATCAAAGTGTGCATATTATTTTTAACTATCGCGGTTTTTTACACTTTCACACAGACGTTTCGAGCACGTTGCAGCGCCCGTGGTCGCGGTTGGACCACGGGCTGCAACGTGCTCGAAACGTCTGTGTGAAAGTGTAAGTAAATGTATTTCGCGTGAAGTCCCGAATTCTATAAGTATGAGGACAAAGTGTGCATGTAGATTTGCATGTTAACTGTAAAGTTTGTTGATTACCAGCCTTCTATGGGAACCTACACTATTAGCATTGATGTCAATGTGACTAAAGTTCGCGGCATAGTCATCAAACATTCCACGTAAGGGGGCACGCAGGCCCGAGTTAGTGTGTGGTCTACGCGTTACAAAAAAGGGAGTGGAACGACACCTTTGCACATGAGAACTGCGTGAAAAGTTATAATTAATGTTATCAATAAGGTCAGTACAGTCATACCTATTGTGACAAATGTCATACAGAAACATAGCCTGTATTAGTTTTTGCCTTGATTTCAAGCCTGAGAAATCAAATTTCTCAAGCAAACTAGGGTCCGATTGGTAACTGTGATAACACCAATGCACATTACGGAGAATTTTTTTCTGTACTCTCTCGGAATATATTGTATACAATGGATTCCAAACACAAACAGCGTATTCCAATTGAGCGCGAATTAACGATTTATACAGATGTAAGTATGTTTGTGGACGAGTGAAATCATTGGCGGCTCGCATGACAAATCCGTACATCCTAAACGCTTTACTACAAATGTTGTCGACATGTATATCAAAGAGTCAATTTAGTGTCCAGCGTAACACCCAAATCCCTAATGCACTCCACCACTGATCACTTTCTGCGTCTTATTTGTAACATATGATTTGAATTACCTCCAGAGATTGCCACGGATACCATTACATGCTAATTTCTCCAGCAGTAGTTTGTGATCTACGCGATCAAGCGCCTTGCGGAAATCAGTATAACGCTATCCGTTTGCTTATTATTGTCCAATTATCGAACAATTCCGTGGTATAGATTGTGAGATTAGTCATTGTGGAGCGTTTCGAAACAAAGCTGTGTTGCTGCGGGATAATAATCCTAGGTAGCAAGGGGTATATGTTGTCGTGGACCAGCCTCTTTAATACTTTAGATAACACAGCAACATCATCTCTTTTGGTACCTCCCTTGTGAATAGGCGATATTCTAGCTGATTTCCAAATAGATGGAAACACCCCCTCCGATAGACATCGGTTTACATATTGTTCGAGCAGTTTGCTTTAGAAGTATCGGGGGAATATTAACCAGTCCAGCACCCTTTGTGATATCTAAAGAATTTAGTTGTTTAATGACATTTTCTTCAAGCAAATATACGTCACTAAAAACTGTGCTATTAGGAACTTTGAGATCGGCCTCAATCACGTCTCCAATAGTGAAAGATTCTGTGAGATCTGACGGTTGGAAAACTGACCGAAAGAAAGAGGAGAATAGGTTGCAAGCCTCCTCAGGGTGACTAGCCTCTTTACCATTGTACTGAATATTTGCAGGAATATCCGATTGATTTTTACGGTTTCTTATACTGGGTGTAACAAAATTACCTCTCCAAATTTCATGAGATGACTTGGCATCGGAAATCAAATACAAATATTTAATAAAAAAGGGGAGTAAATTTTTTCATTTTTTTTAATTTTTTTTTTGTCGCACAGTAAGAATTCATTTTTTACCGCGGCAATTCGAGGTAACATAGTCGCCGTGGCAAAACAAACACGAAGCACCCGTCTGGTTGTCGTTGTCGCTTTCTACTGCTGCTGAGTAGCGATAGAAAGGGTGAAAATTAAAATTTTATAGGACCTTTAAAACGGATTTACGGTTAAAGTATTTATGTGATTTTTTTTCTTCATTTTTGTAACGTTTCTTGACTGATGCCACGACCCGTGACGAAATTTGGAGAGTCAATTTTGTTACACCCAATATAGGTCCAAAAGTATTTAATATTTTTAGGAATACTGTCTTCTATCCTATTCATATAATTCCGCTAACATATTAAAGATTCTTTTCTGAATCTCTCTCTGTACATGGATAAGAGGGACTAAACGCGGACCAACGTGTAAATGCGTCGCAAACGTTTGCCGCAAACACCCTTTGATCTGCGTCAAAAAACCGACACTTGACTGGATCGGCAGCAAGCGCCGACAAACTCACGCAAGCCAAGCCAAACGCCTTCTTTACACGCTTGTGATTTTCGAGGCTTGCCAAGCGTGTAAACGCACCATTAGACAAATCGCAAAACACACCAAGCGCATCCTGTTTATCTTCCCAAGCCTCATAAGTACTCTTCAAAAACTCTACACCAGCATCGGTTGACGAACGTCTTTTAGTGAAGCCAATTTGTTTATCATGAAATAATTTGTGGCGGTTAAAATAGGTCAGTATCTGCTCAAGCATTAATTTTTAAATATCTTGCTCAAAGTCGGCAACACGAAGACAGGTTTGAAATTACCTGGATCAGAGCACTGCCGACCTTGAACAAAGGTATAACTTTACTTTGTTTCATTAAGTCAGGAAACACACCACCCGAAACGCAATCATTAATCACAGCTGCCAAGTGAGGGGCAATGACATCAATGACACTAGATACAGTTTTTCCGATAGCCCCCATAGGTCTTCGGTTTTTTTTAACATTACATAACCTTATTAGCTTTCAGAATGTCGTTGCAGTTAACAGTCGTGAATTCGAACGCGAAATGCACTGTATAGTCTGTACGTTTGTGCACGATAATCTCAGTAACCGTTTAACTCATTGAAATGCGGTTTTCTTTACGGTGTTGAGGTTTCTTGCGAATAAAGATCCCATAAATTTATACAGCATACGAGCCAATATTATAAACAAATATTATTTTGACAACAATCACAAATGTCTTGCGGATCATAGTCATTTCATCATCATCTGTATCATCATGGATCATTTGTATGTCGAATATTACTTTTGTTTTAGACAAAATTTTATTAAAAGATATTCCTATAGTTATTATCGGAAAAACGATGCACAAATACACAATGCAGTCAGCAACTCCACATCTCAACGAATATGTTCGTACATGCAACTGAATGTACTAATTTTGTCTGATAAAGGCATTTCAGCCCTTAACCCTTAAATGCGCGAATTTTGTTATTGATTTAAAATATTATTTTTTAATTATATTAGGTTTTAAGATGTACCGAAAAAATAGTTAAAAAAATTATATCGACTTACACCCACTGAAAATTTAAAAAACCGTATGTTGCATATCTGCAACAGTGCGCACTTATAGGACAATACCATGTATGGTAAACTAGGTGAAAATTAAAAACTCAAAATGAATACATAAAGTTATTTATTTATTTATTCCTGATGAAATTTATAGAAACAATTATTGTCTCTATTGTAGCACAAGCTCACTCTGCATTTCTCGCAGTATGTAAACGTGTAGCCCTTACAATTCGGGTATTTACACCGGGCTCGATCCCCCCATTTTTGCCAGTGGTCGATTTTATCTTGGCGGACATCTTTAGGAGGTACAGTTTGTGCTGGTCCACGCTTCTTTTTCATCTGCAATTCAGCTTCTAAAGATGAAGAGCTTGGGCGGCCCCTTTTTGTACCATTTCTGTCTAGGCCAAGATTACATAATGCATTGGCCAGCTCTAGTCTAAATTTACATAGCTTCATAAGTGTAGTATTGGGTCTGGTCTGTTTTAGAGTTTTTTTTGTACATAAGCCAGGAATTTACAATGGTCACGTCTAAAAGGTGGAAAAACAAGCGGTTTGTCCACTTTCTGCTTTTACGAGTAATGTGGTACCTTCCAATGAAACTGTCAAGCAGATCGACTCCTCCCATATGGGTATTATAGTCTTTTATTACGTTAGGACAATTTATTTGTACCCGCTGTTTCGTTGCCTTATCATACCTCGAAATAGTAGTCACAGGAAAGGCTCCGGTATAGGTTGACAGCAAAGTAACTGGTTTATTATCTTTCCATACTATTGCACTGATGTCGATACCATCGATATTGGCAACCTGTTCCTCATGGTGACCCCTTGGTACTGTTCTTTTCATCAGCGTCTTCTTATCTGGCAGTTTATTATTTGGGATACGATTAGACTGGACAGTTCCCAAGGAATATATTCCTTCTTTTGCAAGATAAGTGACCAAGGGCACAGATGTGTAGTAATTATCGAAGTAAATTATGTGGTTTGCACGTCTTGGAACAATACGCATTAGCCGCACAACTGTGTTACCAGTTGGTCCTAAATATGGTTCGCTATTTCCGAGAGGATTCTTATCACTGCCAGTATAGACCTCAAACTTGTGTGCCAATCCATAGACACTACATATCAAGAAAAGCTTGAATCCCCATTTATGTGGTTTATTGGGGAGGTATTGTTTCATGTAGTGACCTATTTTAGTAGCACACATTTGTTCATACAAAGATAAGCGTTGTTCTAAAGGAATAGCAGCATAGTTACTATTTAGATCGTCAATTATTGGTCTAATTTTGTGTAATTTGTCGTGATTAGGATGGTCCTGAGGTAAGTGAGTGGTATTATCATTGAAATGTAAAATCGAACAATTTTTTTCAAAATTCTTCTGTGTCATGGTTGACTTTATAGGTTCATAGCCATATTGAGCTGACCAGTATAACCGGAAGTTTGGAAACTTTGCAATAGAAGAATAAATTAGAATCCCAAGGAACTTATTGAGATCATTGCTAGTGATAACAAATGGATTGGAAAGATTTTTCTGGGTAGAATACAAATTACTCTCTGCCTTGATCTTATCCCTCAGTTCTTGAGAGAAAAAGAAAGAAAAAAAAATTGTACGGCGTCTCTAATTCTAACATGCTGTCAGGATATTGCAGTTGATGAAAATTTTGAATATTATCAATGGTGGTGAGGTTTGTGCGTCTCCACGTTACACGGCCTTGTCGTGGACGAGCTGTCCCATTCCGTTGACCAGAAGGCTGTGGCGTTTCACTCAAATTTTCTAAAATTGGGTCATTATGATTATCAAAAATAAGAGGTGGATCAACAGTACTACTTTCCATAGGAATATCCATATCTTCAGTAAATTCTTCATCTTCTAAATCAGCCAATAACTGACGATTATTCTCGAAGTAAACTTCTTCATCATCCTCTTCTCCTGCAGAGGATTCCATATCATCCTCAGACTGGTCCAGGTTCTGGAGGTAGTCCTCAATAACTTGATCATTCAGCCTTCTCGCCATTCTAGAAAAAAAACGGTAAATATATCACTCGAAAATGAAATTTCTATGAAAGTAAATGCGCAATGTTGCACTTATGCAACAAACGGATTTTGAAGAAAAAAGTATATCAAACAATGGAATTTCCATAAAATTATTTATTTATTTTTCTTTTGATATTATAAGTAATATAAAAATAAAAAAACAAACAACACTTACCTTATAGAATTATAAAACAACTGAATAACAATTTTACACTAATTGCTTTTTACGTTTACCCGCGCCCGCGATATTATAAATTGTGATTATGAAGTTTAGAAATTTGCAATCGACCCGCCAATCGAACTGTCAAAATAAATATAATTATCATCTATAATCTATGGTAGTTTACATTCGGATACACGAAACGAAATCTATCAAATTTTTTGAATATTCGATATGTTGCAGATATGCAACAACGCGTGTTTAAGGGTTAAAGAATCGGTTCAAACAATGTTAGAGATTGATTCAGGTGTGCTGTGTTAAAAGTAATGACGACGCACAGTGTCAGCTGTAGAACAAGCCAGGTGGACAAAAATATTTTATCACGGTTTTGGATTTATATTATATAAATCAATTAATTATGTGGTATTACTTGCTGTTTCCCGCGGCTCCGCCTGCGAAGATATCCGTTTTTTCGACAAAACCGCTCTTCCCACGAGAATACTGTATTCTTTTGCCATAAAATTTACCCTATATATTAATACAGGGTGTCGGCTACCTCAACATCAAATTTCATTTGATTTGAATTGATTTGATCAACCTGTTTTACCGTTTTGGCTTGATTGAGTACCTAACACCTCTCGTATTTATAAAGTTTAATTAGTAATGTTAATAAAAATTACATATTTTAAAGAAAATACATAGGAATTGTATATAACTATTTTATTTTATGCACATAATTAAAATACAGGCAAGTAAAAAATATCACTTTGTCTTTTATATAAACTAGCCTAACTAGCTTGTAGCTCAATTTTGGCTCGAGATCGTGTCACCACAACAATATGCTCCTCGGAAAGATAACACTTTTTTTATTGTTTAAGAATGCAATCGTATGATGGGAACACGTACTGATGTCTGGCTTTCATAGTCCACTCCCCAGTCTGGTTATATGAGTGAGTTGTTTGTTTTCAATCAATATAATACGCTAAGGCCTTGTCACTACTTAGCGGTCTGCCACTTTGCACAGCACTTGCCTTTTGTAGGCTTGTGGACGCACTTGCAGAAGATAGATTTTCACCAATGTCCTTTATAATACTAGCAACACTTTAATGTCCACTTCACCGTGCAACTATGCAGCAGTCATTTATTCCCCAACACTCCGCGATTGAACTAGATCTTAAACTCTACGTTTTTAGTTTAAAAAGACGAATCTTAAAAGACTTTTTTAGATCTTCAGGGTCGAGGAAGGTCAGCAGATGAGGTAGAAGGTTGCGACCGAGACAATCGCACGCAGAATTTCATCTCTTCACCTTCTAGCCACGCTTTATTTTTATTAAGGAAACGTTCTTTTGACTTTCCTGAAAAGAACCATTTTGTAGCAATTTTCCAAGAAATGGCGGCTAATTTCACCTTAGTTTCCCTTTCACTTTGTGATGTCATAGAAATCAAATTTGGATGAATAAAACTCAAAACGATCATTTCTTAATTGTTTTACATGACACTCTTAAAAAAATCAATTTTGCCAATAGAATAAAGCTTATCTGAAAAAGAAAGAAAAAAAACAATGTTGTACTCGAGCGTGCTACAAATAATATATATCATAATCATCTATAGACATCCAGCTATAACATATCGAAAATTTAGCCTGGATACAAGAGGAAACATGGGTTTTCCAGTCTTGATAAGTTTTAAAAAATAGAAGAAAAAATAGTTTATTCTGTGTCTTCATTGATAGCCTATTTTATTAATGTTTATGACACAATAAAAGATTATAATAAGTATAAAATAATAAACATACCTTCAGATATAAAATCCATCACTAAAACTTTTCACAAAAGAACAAACTGTCACCGTAAGATGTTAGTGTAAGTGTCGCGAAAATGCAATGGACGCAATTATTTAAATACATTTACCCTCATTAGCTTACTTTGATAAGCGATGACGCATCAGAATGGAATGATAGACGTAAACAGTTTTCAGAATCTGGGGTTTAGGGGTGTTGTTTACATGTAGAAATTATCTATTTTCGGAAATTTGAAAATGACTTTTGTCCACCTGGCTTGTTCTACAGCGTGCACTGTGCGACGCTGTAAAATGTACCGGTAAACAAATTATTAACTACACATTGAATGATTTATTAATATTTGAAATTGATTTAGGCGATAATTTAAATGACATTCCAGACACTATGACATTACAAGACAAAACTCTGTTCTCAGTGATTGAGTATTTACCAAATATTCGCCATTGCGTCGCTCACTGCAAGCGTCTCTGGATGATACTTTTTTTTTAATAAATAAATATTTGTGGACATTCTCA
This sequence comes from Miltochrista miniata, assembly GCA_933228765.1. Classification (NCBI taxonomy): domain Eukaryota; kingdom Metazoa; phylum Arthropoda; class Insecta; order Lepidoptera; family Erebidae; genus Miltochrista; species Miltochrista miniata. Next base: position 16,756,756 of record OW121769.1, read on the forward strand.
CACAACATCATCTAGCCCAAATTTAGCTAATATAAGCTTGTGCTTGGAAAACATAATGATGATTATCCAACCAGAATCTAAAATCAGAGTAACCCTCCTTAGACTTATTATCAATTAGGTCAAAGACAAAACTTGCTATTTCATTTGGTCTCTTTTTACCAACTTGCTCAGACCACAAGTTACAAAATCCTTACAGTTTATCCACGTCGAATGCTGTGAAATTGTACAGTTTTAACTTCATTTTGTAATAAAATAAGCTCACATCCCTTTGGGGAAAGTATAACATTTTTTGCTGTCGTAACATGCACAAAAAACTTTATCTCGGTTTAATCCAGCAATTTTTTTATCTTCTGCTTTTAATGAACGGGCCAAGTTTTTATTACTTAAATGTGTGGTATAAGTTAATTTCACATCCTCAGTTGGTTCTGTTGCAGTTTTAAAAGTATGGCTTGTATCGCACAAATAATTTTTAGGTTTGTGAAAGCCTAAATTAAAATTCTTATCTATATATATAAAAACAAGAACTGACTGACTGACGATCAACGCACAGCCTAAACCGCTGGGTCTAAAAGCATGAAATTTTGCACAAATGCTTATAAAGTGACGTAGGCGAGCAATAAGAAGGGATTTTTGAAAATTCAACTTCTAAGGGGGTAAACAAGGGTTGCAAAGTTTGTATGGGACTACGTGATTCCTTGGTCCGATCTTCTTCAAATTTGGCATGAAACATCTTTAACTGAATTAATGGGAGACGTGTTCTGTATTTTATTGAAATTTATATTTTAACATGGTTAAAATGGGGTTGTAAAATATTTTAGGGGGATTTGCCTCATAGTTCATATTAATACTCCGTAGTCGGTACTTTTTTAATTATTTTTTTTGACACATTGTCCATGTTTGACAGCTCAATTCGATTTAAAAAAGATGGTCTCAATTTTTGATAAATGTCAAAAAATCTAATAATAATTTTATTAAAACTGCATATTTTATTGATTTTTGCCCTTCAATATGCGGAATTGCATTCATATTATTTTGTATGTCAAAAATACATTTGTGAGAATGAAAACCTATACATGTCTGGCTAGGAATTATGAAAGAACAAGTTCTAGGTAAGGTGTACACGGTTCCGATTATCACAGAGTATTTATTACCATCTCCGCTTACTTTCTTATTTTATACAGGGATAATACAAACGATCAGAGGCGTAATAGATGAACATTTAGCAGATGAAATCTACAGTAAATTTCTGGTCACAATAGGAGTAACTGTATTAGTACGGGTTGCCTCAGCATCGAAAGTCTGAAGACCTAGACAATCCAGAAATACAAGAAAGAAAGAAGTTTAGAAATCAATTCCTTAGCAAAAGCAGAGAATGCTCTCTAAACCAATTAACAAAGACATTTGGTATCAATTTTTACAAAAATATAGATTTACTTCGCTCAAAGTACGTATTTTGATTTGTTTAGTCAGAATTATATCTTTACATATAAAAACAGTAGGTACTGTAAAGTGCCGCGGGCTGGCCACAGAAGACGACAGACGACGGCAGATGGAGCAAAGGAGTTCCAAAGCGGGCATCGCGACTTGGTCCACCCGCTAGATGGACCGAGGACCTAGAAGAGGACCTAGAAGGACGTAAATTAGGAAAGGCCTACGTTCAGGAGCGTACATGCTGATTTGATTGAAATAAAAATAAAAAACTGACTTAGATACCTGATCGAGATCTAGAACCTTGAAATTAGATTAATGGCATAGTTGCGCACAAAAAAAAGATTTTTAGGGTTCGTGCCCTTAAACGGGACCCTATTTATGAGACTTCGCTGTCCGTTTGTCTATCTGTCCGTCATGAGGCTGTATCTCAGGAATCGTGATACCTAGAGAGCTGAAATTTTCAGATGCTATATTTCTGTGTAGCCACTATGACAACAAAAAATACTAACGTCAGAAAAGGGGGGCGGGGAATAAGGGGGCTCCCATGTAACAAACGTGATGCTTTGCTATTTTTTGGGTACGAAACCTTCTGTCTTTCAACTCCGACAAACTAAACCGGCCAACCGTTGTTAGGAATGGAATTCAGGTCATTAAGGGACTTTATTCCTATTTATACTTTATTCTTTATTTATTTCCTCTGTGCGCGAGTCCACTTCGCACTTGGCCAGTTTTTGATACTACTAAGATGGCAGACAAGCTTACGGTCCACCTGATGGCTGGTTACTGTAGTGGACTAATTCGCATAGTGAACGTTTGCAACACCAGTGGCGCTGCTGCATGTGGACCCATATTTCCCTTGGCATCCAGTAGAGTCATGAAAAAGCAAAACATCCCGCAACCCTACTGACAGTGCTTCAAATTAGGTTCGTTTACAATAACCATTTTATGAAAATCCAATTTGTGCCAAAATAATACAACGGGAATACACGCGACAGAAAACCACGCGATTAGAATACAAGCGACGGGGGACCTTTCTATTTTTCTCTCTCTTACGCAAACGAAGTTGCGCGGGTCAGCTAGTTATTAATATTACGATATTGTCGTACATTGATCCACATTTTGATGAGTACTTAGTGTGGTCAAACTATTAATTATACATTGTATAGATGCGTCTAAATGTAAGAGATCCGTCTAAATATAGTTTACTAGCTGTTGCCCGCAGCTTCGCCCGCGTAAAATTTGTTCCCGTGGGAACTTATTCCCGGGTTAAAAGTAGCCTATGTGTTATTCCAGACTATAATGTATCTCTGTACCAAATTTTAGCCCGATCCGTTCAGCGGTTTGAGCGTGAAAGAGTAACAAACATCCACACTCACAAACTTTCGCATTCATAATATTAGTAAGAAGTAAGATAGTAAGAAGTAAGATTCGTGTCTTTGCGGCAATAATGAAATTCTACTGGCATCAGTTATAACTACAGGATGATTCCTGTGATAACCTCTTTGGTCAGTTGATGTAAACTAACTTGTTTTTTTTTGGCTTCTCTTATCCTTCCGATATCCTTTCTTTTAGTGAATTTCCTTCTCCTATTTTTCGAAGCTGGTGAAAAAAACTTCGTTTCGTGCTTCACTAGTTGAAGGAATGTATTGAACATCGCTTGATATAACAGAACTCCGATTTTCGTACAAATTAACAAAAGGTCCTCTTAATTCGGGTGTTGAATTCCGAATGTGCAAATACAAATTTGTATTGGGGCAACACATTTTTCTCTCACTTCCATTTCAGACATTGTACGGTCAACTTGTAACTATTTGAATTTAAGTGAAATAAAGCTCCAAATACAGCATTTTTTATTCTACAAATATAATTATGGTAAAAAACGTAGTTAATTCAAAAAATCTAGTATAGGCATCGAACTTTCTACCCCACGTCTATGACATGTTGTGGCGTGTTGATAGTAAACAACTCGCCTGTATATACTTACTTACGCCACAGTATGTTATTTCATCACTGTTAATAATCAGGTAATAATTTAAGTTTGTAATATTTATTTTTTTAATTCAAAGTTAAGGTGGCCGCTTTGAGCTGACCTCCCCTACGTATTTATATGTCAGTTGACAAATAATGCTTTAAATAAAAAAAACGAAGTACATTTTATTAGCTAGCAAAAATACCATTTTAAAACTAAAGGCGTAAGTGATTTGTTTACAATCAAACTACGTAAACAGGTGTAAACGACGTCAACGCCTTTTTGCGACGTTGATCGTTAAACTAGGACACAATGGAAATATTTTGCAACATTATATAATATGTCACTAGAATAAACAACAGTAAAAAAAATGATTGACTCATCTTAGCAGCGAGTAACATAATATAAAAGTTCTTGTAGTTCGTTGTAGTCATATTTAAATTTTCTCGTGTAACTTTTTTTTCTATTTTTGTGTGAAATTATTAATGCGGTTCACAGAATACATCTACTTACCAAGTTTCAATAGCATAAGCCTTATAGGTTCGGAGAAAAGTGGCTGTGCCATACGGACGGACAGACAGACAGACATGACGAATCTATAAGGGTTCCGTTTTTGCCATTTGGCTACGGTACCCTAAACTGCACTGTAAAGGGCAAGGCATAGATTTTTAGAGCAGTCAAACACGGAGTTTTCATGTTCAAAAGATGTTAAAATTTCAAAAATATTAGCGCATTGTTATAAGCCTTATAGGTTCGGAGAAAAGTGGCTGTGCCATACGGACGGACAGACAGACAGACATGACGAATCTATAAGGGTTCCGTTTTTGCCATTTGGCTACGGTACCCTAAACTGCACTGTAAAGGGCAAGGCATAGATTTTTAGAGCAGTCAAACACGGAGTTTTCATGTTCAAAAGATGTTAAAATTTCAAAAATATTAGCGCACGGTTTTCTGGTCGTTGAAGATGGAGACTTGAATAAGTTATTATTTTTTTCTTCCGACGCAGGCTGCCGAGCCGCAAGACAAGCTAAAGAGTTAGTTTTTTGGTGATGGAACTTTTAAACGGGTTCCAAAACTATTTTACCAAATTTACACACTTCATTTAGAATAAAGCACAGACCGTGAAACGACAAATATCGTACCGGTTTTGTACGCTTTGCTTCTAGACAAAACGGCAAAAACGTATATAAGACTATTTTGTTTAATACGGGATAAACTTCACATCAATATTGATGTATTTCAATGCGATTTTGAAAAAGCGCAGATCAACACTATTACGGCTACTTTCCCAGAAACAAATTTGTCCGGGTGTTTCTTCCACTACAATAGGGCAGTTTGGAAAAAGTCGAAAGCTTTTGGAATTTCAATAGCCAAGCTAGCCGACATATCACCAATCTATGTGCAATTATTCCCTTATTGCCAAAATAACACATAGCAAATTGTATTTTATTGGAAAAAATGAGAGAAACAGATGAATTGAATTTTTTTCTAAATACATCGACAAACAGTGGATTAGCTTAGGTGTTGCTACCATAGGCTGCGCAATGACAAACGACGCAGTAATAATGCACTTGAAGGGTGGAATAGGAGGCTTAATATCCGGATGCCCCATAAACCAACACTGATTCGCTTTATTTATACGTTAAAAAGAGTCCCGTTATCAGGACACCTGTATAAAGAATACTGTAACAGACCTAATTTTAACATTATTGTATCATTACGTAAACATAGCATTAAGTGTTAGTATGTTTACTAGATGTCGCCCTCACTGTTTTCTAAATCGCGCTATCGAGATTCTCCATAAGGGAATGACCTTACCATGTATAATTTTAATTTTAGTGGAATCAAGACTGCCACTCGCAGCGCATCTAAGGGCTACATCCTAATTGCGAAGTCGCTAAGAACACTGCTCGGAGTGACCTCTATGATTCCCTTTTTGGATTAGAGAACCGATTTTATAAGGGATTGGTTCTGTATTCATTCTATGTACCTATAAATTATCTTTGGCGAGAATAAAATAGTCTCCGTGTTTCTTGTGACAAAATCAAGCTTCAAACCTCCTGCTACAAACTGGCGACCAACGGTGGGCACGAAAACGTCTGCGGAAGTGCAAGATACGTCACAAGATACGGAAGAAAGACTTCAATTTTCGTCAAGAAAACATCTCCACCAACCAAGATGTGGGTTACCTTGTCGGACACCCAGTTTCAAGAACTGATTGCGAAACTATCTCCTGGACGACAAGAAACGTTTACATCGTGCCGCGCAGAATTCAATGGAACAAAGAATTCGGAAGTTGTAGAAGCGTTCCTGGCAGCAGTAAACATACTCGTATTTAAAGAAGTGTGGAAGATCAGCGACGCCGACGCTCTTGCGGGTCTTCGCCTCCTGCTTAAGGGTGAAGCTGCGGTATGGTGGCAGGGCATCAAAGGCCACGTGACAACGTGGGAAGACTTCAGGGAACGCCTGCGGTACTCCTTTGCGCCTAAAAAACCTGCTTATATTATTTACCAGCAAATAATGAGCGAGAAACAGGACTTCCATACATCTACAGAAGTATTTATTGCACAAAAACGCTCATTGTTTGCTCAGCTCCCAGCTCCGGAAATACCTGAAGTACATCAACTGCATAGGATATACGGTCAACTCAGGAGTCGTATACGGGACCGAATACCACGCAACTCCGTTAGCAGCTACGACGAGCTATTGGAAGAGGCACGCGGGTTAGAGCAAATGTGGGTAGACAACGTTGGAAGAAGTCATGAAGATAAGAAGTCGGGACCAAAACCCAATGAAAGAAAGAAATGCAGCTTCTGTCACTTTCCAGGGCATGACACTGATGATTGCCGCAAGCTAAAAGCCAAATAAAAGGAACTCGGAGTATCTAGTGGCACCCTGGCTCCTGTCACTAAGACTACCCAAGCACCTTCGCCATCCACACCAACAGTGACCTGTTACGGTTGTGGTACACCCGGAGTGGTACGAAGCAATTGCCCGAAGTGTGCAGCCACGAAAAGACAGTCGATCGGCTCAACCGACGTTAGTTTCTGTTCATTTAGCCTGGAAAGAAACATACGAAACCGACCTATAGTGTTTATAGGGATAGGAGGCATCAAAGGGACAGCATTCATTGACACTTGCGCGAAAACCAGTGTGGCTTCATATACCCTCTATAAGCAGTTGGTAGCGCAAGGCTACAAGTTTCGAGAGGAAAAAGTCAACCTCACTCTCGCTGATGGAATCGGAAAAACTCAGCGTGTACTAACTACCTCAGTGCCAGTACAACTGGAAGACCGAGTAATACCAACCACCTTCATCGTATTACCAGAAGCAAAAGACAACCGAACCCTTCTAGGCGTTGGGTTTATCCAAGAGGCTCAAATGATATTGAACCTGCCACAGTTCACCTGGAAGTTTGTGGACTCACCTACGTACTACGAAATGTATGAGGAAGATTTCATTACGTTTGAAGCCAGCGCAAACAGTTGTACAGTAGACCCAGTACCTGACAACATATTACGATCTGCAACGTTGCCATCGCGAGAAGCAACCATGCCCCAAGCTTCAAAGACAGCCGACTACAAGCTGATACCTTTGAGCCTGTCTCCCATCAAAAGAAAGAGACCTCTTTTCGATGGATACTTGCCGTGCTTTGCGGATTTCATGATGCAGGATGCGAAAAGAAATGTAAGAGAAGCGGAAGTACAACTATCCCCACACTCACAACAACTCTTTCCAGATCAAGACGAATCGAATATAGATACTTTTATATGTAGTTTAGAGATAGATAAGATGCATAGTCCTTCAATAAATAGTTTATTCGTAGAGTACGAAGACATTTTTAATGATAAAAGTACCACCTCCTCATTAGGAGAATATTGTATTGTTACCAAAAGCGACATAGCTATTTCGCTGACCCCTGATCGAAAGCCTCCCATAGGGAAACAAGCCGATGATTCACAACCATATACTCTGAAAACAGACATAAGTAATTATGCTTTTGGAGCAGCTCTCCTGCAGGGGAAGAGAGGAGAAAAGCATCCTAGGTACCAGCCTGGTGACATGGTTTTAGTTAAGACTAATCCCATCAGCAGAGGAGCTCTGGGTATAACTGCAAAGTTTGCCCCTCGTCGTGATGGTCCCTATGTCATTGTACATAGACAGGGACCAGCTTCGTTTAAAGTAGCTTATCCTACTGAGCTGCAGATTCCAATTGGAATCTATCATGCATCTGACTTAACACTCTTCAAAAGTGACAGTTCTACTAAATTTCCTGATCCAGTTCAGCCACTAGGGAAAAGAGGACGACCCAGGAAAGCTGCTGTAGTTCCAGTGCTGCCTATCAAGGAAAAGCGGCGACGAGGTCGACCAAGGAAAATTCGTCAGTAGCCAGTCCCTCTCGCCGGGACGTCTTCGGGGCCTGAGGGGGAGACTGTAACAGACCTAATTTTAACATTATTGTATCATTACGTAAACATAGCATTAAGTGTTAGTATGTTTCCTAGATGTCGCCCTCACTGTTTTCTAAATCGCGCTATCGAGATTCTCCATAAGGGAATGACCTTACCATGTATAATTTTAATTTTAGTGGAATCAAGACTGCCACTCGCAGCGCATCTAAGGGCTACATCCTACTTGGAATAGTCGCTAAGGACACTGCTCGGAGTGATCTCTATGGTTCCTTTTTTGGATGAGAGAACCAATTTTATGAGGAATGGGTTCTGTACTCATTTTATGTACCTATATTATCTTTGACGAAAATAAAAATAGTCAAGCCTTCTCTCCGTGTTTCTTGTGACAACATCCAGCCTCCAACCTCCTGCTACAATACGCTATTTTCTGGAGCAAGTTGTAAACGCAGCGAAATAATGTTTGATCGACTCTATAAAGAACAACTGCATGAGCTTTACCAGGGCAACGTCAGCCCCATTTCATTTTTAGAAAATATGTTTCTAATAAGAAGGCGTGTGTAAGAGATTTTACTGCAGGTGCTTGCAATTATTGTTTATCATCCATCACCTACATTGTTAGAAAATAAGATTTAATTTGGTTAAATAAGATTTTTTTTATTCTTCGTTATTACTTGTAAGTATATATATATATATATATATATATATATATATATATATATATATATATATATATATATATATATATATATATATATATATATATATATATATATATATATATAAGTACACAATAAAATTCACTCATGTTCCCATTATTTTCTTTTAATTGTTTATTCGACTGTACCTTAATTCTTAGTCATTTTATAATTCCGGCATTAAGAAAATTAGTAATTTTGGGACTTTTCAGTCATTTTGGGACTAAGTCAAACTGAGATTCAGACATATGCAGGAAAATGACGTAATGGGATTTAGTCTATACGAACCGGACCGGTCTGTTGGTCCACCAATGGTTGCCCAATGGTTTGCCCTATACAGTGCATTTTTAGGGTTCCGTAGTCGAATGGCAAAAACGGAACCCTTATAGATTCGTCATGTCTGTCTGTCTGTCCGTCCGTGTGTCACAGCCATTTTTGTCCGAAACTATAAGGCCTATGCTGTTGAAAATTGGTATACTGTATTTCAATACCTTTGCGCAAAAATGTAAACAAACACATTTGATCCTATATATCCATAGTTACTTGCAATTGAGTATTCACCCTGATTATATTCCAGGATCCAGGAGTCATACAGTGTTCTTGCAATCATTTCGACACCAAATAACTTCTTTATGACAGTTTTTTTTCATTTAAAATACCTAGGTACTCAAGATAGTAAAACTTGCAATGATTTGTCATACTATATTTTTTTACTCATCTGCCTTAGACAACGATTGTCAAAACATGACTTGTTTACATTATTGCCAGATCGGGCAGGATTGGACTATAAGTAGATGTATTCTGTGAACCGCATCAATATAGACCCTTCAAAAATGTATATCTTCAAAAATGCTATTGAGGTCTGTAGCATCATTTTATTCTAAAGTGAATGGTTTGCGCAAGAGACACTTCTAATGTGGAAAAATGTGTGCCCCCCCCCCCCCCCCCCTCTAACTTCTAACTAAACTAAGACAATGATAAATCTAAAAAAAAAATATAATGTACATTGCCATAAAATCTACCAACGAAAATTGGTTTGAACGATATCGAGTTGGTAGTTTTTTTAATACGTTATAAACCGCAATTTTCACCGAGAAAAATCACTACCACTGCGAACGTGTTAAAACATCAATGGAAAGTTACAATGAACTTTTATATTATGTTACTTGCTGCTATGGAACCCTTCATGGGCGAGTCCAACTCGCACTGGGCCGGTTTTGTTTTTTCTTCGTACGAAGGCATTACAATATTCTTGTCGCTGTTTCTATTGAAATTTACGTGTTTTTTTTTCGAAAATTTTCTTCAATGGCGTCATTTTTGTGCAAATTTCTTTTTCGCATGTATCAATAAAGATAGGTATCCCTTTAATTTTGGTTAAAATTAGGTATACATATATATGAGAACTAGAGGGACGCACTACTTTATCTTTATCCTTGTTGAGCGTCAAGGAAGCATTGCACTCATTTTGGTTCGCACATCTCCACATTGAAGTTCCACTTTTATTATAATTACCGAAATTATATTTATGCCCGTCATGTAATAGCGCCGGCTTACCCTTTTGATTTTCAACAAACACGAAATTCATTTTCTTTTAATTAGGCAGAAATGACGTAATAAAATGAAGCAATAATTGAAATGACAACATCAATCAGTTTGAAAGTTATTATCCGACACTTGAATAAGAAGTGGCCAAAATGTATTTTTATCCATAAGGAGATCTCTAGCTTAATAGTTTCTCTTTGTCCACTAAAATCTATTAAAAAGATTTATCATGGATGTTTGTGGACATACCATGCACAAATTAGAGATAGTACAGATGGAAAACTCATGTATGTACTTTTTTTACAAATTACAGATACTTTTTTTTACAGATTACAAGAAATGGGTCCAAGCAAATAATAAAATAAAATAAAAATGTGTATTTGACACAAGTATTTTACAATCAATACAATATTTTACACTAAAATTATACAGAGTGTCCACAAAAAGGTGCTGATTCTATATACCATACCAGGCAAAAGCCTGTATTATCGAGGGCAGCGTTCAGTCGTGGAGATTATGATTAATTATAATATGAGCCAAAAGTGCCGTGATATCGCTATTCACGGCAGAGTTCGTCGTATAAAGGAATGTACGTCGTATAAAGGAATGTACTATTTATATAGGTATTTATTTTAATTTCATACATACTTTAAGGTGACACTAGTCGGCGGCCCCAACTCCTTGGTAGGTATCGTTACAACGCATACTGTTTCAGCTCACATCGTGCTAGAAAGGAACAGCAGCAGCGATGAGCAGTGCAGCAAGTGCAGTCTATCGAGCGCACATCGCCTTTAGTCTCGTGTCACATACGCACACATGCAATACTTCAATGAATGAAGCAAGCTCAAATCGGCGCGGCGTGGTAAAAAGATAAGATAAAATCCCTGCTTCCCTACTACATTATAATTGCGAAAGTAACTCTGTCTGTCTGTTACGTTTTAACGCCTAAACCGCTTAACGGATTTTGATGAAATTTGGTATAAAGATAGTTTGAGTCCAAGGAAAGGACAAAGGCTACCTACTTTTTAACTGACTGCGCAAAAGAAGGGTAATGATTTTACGCGATAACGACTTCTAAGCTGACGAAGCCGCAGTGAACAGCTAGCTTATCATAAACTTGGGCGAAACGTAAAGCACCCAAGAAACTGTTTTGATTTAGGTAGGTACATATTCACAGCAAAAAAAATGTCACTAACATTTACGATAAGCTGAATGATAAAATTACCCAACTACCTACTATGCCTAACTGTCACATTCATAATATGAAGGTAGGTACATAATATGAATGTGACAGTTTGTGAAAATGTTTGGACGTTGAGATGTTAGGACGTTTCATACTCAATCACTCTCTATCGACACTGAACGAATCTGACTGAAACTTGGAACAGGGATAGATTATACCTAGGCTACTTTGTATTACGGGAATAAGGTCCCACAGGAAGAGGGAGCGGCAACCGAACACTACGCGGGCGAAGTCGCGAGCATCATCTATAAACGGTTAATATAAATTAAATCTTTCCTCTTTATGTTAATAATATCTCTTTATGATAATAATATGTAGTAGTAGGTTATTATAAATGTGCAAGTAAATGTTTGTTACTCAATCACGCTCTAACACCTGAACGGATCGGGCTGAAATTTAGTACAAAAATATCATAATTAGTCTGGCATAACACATCACCCCGGTAGTAGTGGGTCGTTGACGGATTATGAATCAACGAAACGAAACCGTTTACAGAAAACTACAAACCGGTTGAAAATCTAGTTGCGGTTTCAACTGGTTTTGTATCAGACCATGATTGTATTGTATGCAGTTACGTTTACTAAACGGTTGATAGAATAAGTAGTATCAACGCTTGACGTGACGTGATTCGTTTTTGAGCATTATTTTTTGTTTACTGTTTTTTATACCACTAAGTTGGTAGTTGGTAGACAAAGTTGGCAGTTGGCAACCTATGGACGTTTGCAACACCAGAAAAGCCACATTGAATTTCTATTGAAAACCAAAGTAAATATAATACTCATTTACATCACATTTACTTTCGTTTACTATTTCATAACTAATAATATATAATTAAATAAACTTCCCTTCATACTTTTTCCAGGCTTAGGACTGGCTGGTGAATGAATTTGTAAGCTAATGATTCTATTGACTGGATAAACCAGGCGTATTTAAAAGTTTTTTTCATTTTATATACATAATCATCTATAAACACTTTTTTTTGTTGTTTTTTCTTCTTTTTTAAGATTTTTTATGTACATAATCATCTATGTACTCTTTATTATAATGTTAAACATTTTATTCACTTAAATCTGTCAGGGTTCATATTTACATTTAAATACATTAATTTTTCGACTTTAGTGGTGTTAAGTCTACATCTTCGCTGGTTTATGATCAGTCCAGATTTTGAAAACATCCGTTCACAAGGCACCGAGGTGGCGGGGATGTTGCAATGTTTGATGAATAGCTCACTCAAATTTGGGTACACATATCGGTGATTCCTCCACCATTCCAAAGGACAGTTCCATGGCCCAGATGCATTTTTCTTCGGTAGGATTTCATCCGCTAAATAAGTATCCACCTCTTTTATGGCCATAGATAGCGGCGTCCCTTGGGGTGTTTTCTGTCCAACAAATGTGTCAAATATTTGCCAAGGGCTCAAGTTATCTTCAACATGATCATTATTTGAATCATTATTTGATGTAGTTGGCTCTACACTATCTTTAGTTTTTTTAGCAATCATTGCAGTCACAATATTTTTTATTCTGTCTTTGGTTTTGACAGCTTCGGCCGAATTGGAAAATGCCTGCATTTTGAATCTTGGATCCATAAATGTAGCTGTTGAGAAAGATCCACTTTGTTCCATGTTCTTAAATCTCTCAGACAAACCTGATCTTAACAATACGACAACATCCGTCACTTCATTTGTAATATCATGTTTTAACAATATTTTATTACATGCCTCTATGAGACATCGCGTCATAACAATGACGTAGCTGCCCGTCAAATAATTTTGTGCGCTCATCATGCTCGTCACTTCCTCGAAAGGCCGTAAAATTTGACACAGCTGTGACAAAATACACCATTCATCGCTATTTATTACTGGCATCTCTTTATTTACCAGTGCCAGTGTCGAACGGACAGCATCCTGTAGTTCCACAAACCTTTATATCATATAATATGAGGAATTCCACCTGGTTTTCACGTCCTGTATGAGATTTTTTGGAGTTTGTTGCTGTTGGATTTGGTATTTTGAAAGTCGCTCTGATGATACAGTACTACGTTTAAAATGTGCACCAATTGTCTTAATTTTTTCAATAACTGTTTTTACGGTTTTCAGCGCCTCTTCCACTATTAGGTTGAGAGTATGAGCAAAGCAACCAAAATGCTTCCACCCTAAACCCTCTTTGATGGCTTTGGTAATATTAGAGGCATTGTCACTGACCGCGAAGTTAATTTTACCTTTAAGGTCCCAGTGATCAATAATGTTTCTTATTTCTTCTGTTATATTTGCTGCAGTGTGGCTACCTGAAAAGTGGCAGCATCCAAGAAGAACTGTTTTAAACTGGTAATCATTTGTTAAATAATGACCTGTCACTGCTATATAGCTCTCCGTCACTCGCGACGTCCATAAGTCGGTGGTTATGCACATACTAACAACTTCTTCGGAAACTTTTGTTTTAATAAGTTGTTCCGTTTGTGTATATGCCTCTTGAAGTAATGAATTTGACAGGGTTTTTCTGGTTGGTAAAGTATACCCCGGTATCCAACGAGCGAACTTTTTAAACGATCTTTCTTCTACTAAAGAGAAAGGATGGGTTCCATTAATGCAGAGATCCAACAAATCTCGATGGCTCCGAAAATTAGCGGTTGTGGATTTATAAGCTATCTTATCCCTCCAAATATTGCAAGCTGCTTTTCCAGTGGCACTACTTTATTAAAATGACACCATAAAAGGCTAGATTTTTTACATGTAACATACCTAATATTGTTTTTATCCCTATATTACCTAACCTAACTACTTATAATACAAAAATTTACTATTATACAAAAAATAACTATTATACACCTATAACACAACTTTAAGCGAAAATAATACTTTAAAATTATAATTAGCACTAGACAGATGACTTTTCTAACTGCAATTTATATTTGCGCGCCAGAAATCTCGATGTGTCACACAAATAAAGTGCATTTAGTAAACATAAATAAACAGGTTCATATTGGTCACTCCAGATAGCCTTGAGCCGACCGACCCGGGCGCCAAAACCGATGCACTACAAGGATCTCTTTCATCTCTTTCACTCTTATACTATAATATCGTTATGTTGTATCGGCGTCTTGCTTTAATACACGTAAGTCCTCCGCGACCTGCGAACGAATCCCGCGAATGCGTCTTTCCTTCTCGCTCGACCCTCTCCTTCAATCGTTCGCCTTCGTCGTTTCAAAAAACCGGTTGACAAATTCAACTACATTATAAGTACGCATAGAGAAATATAGTTCAATCGTTGAAAATCTAGTTGAAGGAAAGGAAGGATTCGTCCTTCAACCGGTTTTATGAATGCGAACGATGGAACGAACGAGAGCAACGCTCTTGTTCGTTCCGCCGCTCGAGTTCATTCATAAAACATGTTGACGAGTCAACTAGATTTTTAGTATAGAGGAAACGGATCCTTCGTTGATGGTAGAAAAACAGTTTTTATAAACGGTTCGTTGATTTAACGCCCACTCCTACACCCCGGGCATATATTGAGTCGGGCAGCGCGGGCTCTGCTATTATTATTATGTTCTGGTAGAAGAATATAACTTCTAACTGTGTAACTTTGAACTGGCGCACAATTTGCGGCAATCACAGATGGTGCAACGCGTACGAATCGTCGGTGCACGAAAGTAAATAGCATTTTGTGTGAAGTTCCAAATTCTACATATACCTAAGTGCCTATGCCTACCTATGAAATTATGTCAACTTACAATAAACGTATTAATTTTTACTAAGTCATCATGATTATTACCTATGTCCATACTAGTCATGACGAATTGACAGGTGCCGCGCAATCTCTGCCGGAATAACAATAATAGGCAATAAAAACGTTAGGGTTGGCAAGTCAGCAAACTAAAATTGTTGTTATTTTGAAAACATTTTATTCAAAAACATTTTTTGTTCACAATATCTCGGCGGTTAGATAAGTACATAATATACTTACCATATATTTAGGTTTAAAGATAACTTTAATACATTAATAAAATACAGAGGTGTAGCATATAATAATAATTGGCATTAAATCGATATCTGTTTATTCCCTATTTTCGAACGAAATATCTCAAAGTTAAACCAAAAATATTGAGTTGCACACTAATTATGCACACTAAATAAATCAAATTCATTATGCTGTTTAATGATATTTGCAGAACTGTTTTACTTTTAGGGAGTTAGTGTTCTGGGGCGACGGATAAATTAAAGTCGATATACGAACTATAATATTTATTGACCGAGTGCTTTACATAGAGCGGCAAGTGGCGCTGTAGACAATTACTAGTCACGGGTGGTTGTCTACTCTGTACTGTCTGTACTGCACTGCCTTAGGTAAAAGCTTACACTAAATTATATATCGCTAAGCGCGTTACATGGGTAGGTACATTCGCGTACATTGCCGTTACAACCATTCCCCCCCTTTTAGAAAAAAAATAATATCTCAAAAAAAAAAAACCTTAAAATACAAAAATATTATAAGCTATGTAAAAACAATATTGTTTTGATCGTCATCGTCCACTTGCATAGATACATGATAGTGATACTTTGTTTATTTAAACAACGTTGCTTCGTATCGCATTACAAGCACCTGGGCGAGTTACACTTAGGTGGTAAGTACATAGTTTTATGCAGTTATAAGTTTTGTATAACACTACGACGGCATACCAGCATATGGCTTATTATCACTTAAGTATAAAACACAATTATAGTCTAATAGGTAACTTTAGGAATACATAGTATAAGACACATTCTATAGGTTAGCACTTTGCACCACGTGATAAAAATTAAAACACATTATTTTACACTATGACTACAGGGTTTGTGACTGGTTGTTGCCCAATTCTGTCAACTTGAATTGTTGACACGGCTGCAGTCATTTCCTTCCGGGCCCATTTTCTAACGCTTCTGTTATAGATAATTCAACTCATCAGTGCGCGCGGCGCTATGTGTGCGTGCGCTAGTAATTATACAGCTTTAATTTGTGTGGCAGTGACGCGGCCGTCTTCACAGAGTACATTTTTATATTATGAGGTAGAGACGTAACTCGACTTATTGACGACACCAGCGGTGCCAAGCAGTCTTTGCAGGAAACGCTCTGCGTGGCCGTGAAATAAACATCATATTTATACAAAAAGCATACAGCGCCATCTACCACGTTTGTAGGCAACTCGTTATAATGAAACGAAATCAAATATCATGACAAGTCTCAATGTAACTGCAACGTTGAGATCCTGTGTAACTTGGTCACATTATAATTCATTACATAGTGTTCTTAGTGATAATACCATGGGTACAGTCGTTAAAGAAAATGTCTAATTCTTCACGGAGAAAATGTTTAAGAAGTCAGGTAAATATTTTTGATGTGTCAATTCGATGGAATTAATATTTGTTATCACTACATATAATAAAACAAAGACCCCGCCGCGTCTGTCTGTTCACGATATACTTAAAAAGTACTGCATGGATTTTCATGCTGAGATCACCAATGATTCTTGAGAAAGGTTTACGTATATAATTTGTTGTGTTTTTGTATACGTCGGGCTCTTGTCACCGCGGGCGTACCCGCCGTTTTAGAACCAAACGGACTGGTGCGTGACGATGGCAAGAGGCCCGACGGTATGTCATTGTTGCCTTGGAAGATGGGTCGACCTTTGGTGTGGGACGCCACATGCGTTGACACCCTTGCGCCGTCACATCTTCCAAGCACAGCAGGTTGTGAAGGTGCTGCTGCTGCTTCTGCGGAAAACCTCAAACGGCGCAAATACTGTAATTTAATCGGTAATTATATGTTTGAGCCGTTTGGGGTTGAAACGTTGGAGCCTTGGGATCCAAGTGCCCGCTTTTTGTATAAAGATTTGGCAAAGCGGTTAGTCGATACTTCACGGGACCAGAAGGCTGGCTATTTCCTTGCACAAAGGATAAGCATTGCCATTCAACGTGGCAATGCTGCCAGTCTTCTGGGAACGTTTCCGTTGAACGATGATGTGGAGGAATACTACGACGCATGTATGTAGGTATGTATAATAAAATTCTTAGTTCTTTTTTAAATTGTTTGTTTTAGCCTTTTGTAGATATTTTATTATAATAGTTGTAAATAAATTATAATATAAGTTGTAAATAATATATTTTTTTGTATACATTGACTAAAATATAATGATATTAGCAAAGACTTCTATATAAACTGAGGTAGACGCGCCGTACTCTAACAAACGAGATTTCAAAAGCAATCCTCAAATACACACATTAATAAGCCTACACTCACTTATAAATATTTTTTACGTAATTGTCACCACGCACAATAGCAATATACGAATAGAAAAAGAGTAAAAGAGAAGGCGTATGGACTTCGATTGCAAGTCGAGCACCTACTTTCGAAGTTTTGACTCACAACAGTGCGAGCAACGCTGCTAATTAGCTCAGTTTATAGGTTTCAAAAGTCGGTGCGTAGGGCATGTCTACCTCAGTTTATATAGAAGTCTTTGGATATTAGTTGATGTCAGAAAAAAATAAGGTGTCTGGGAGCTTTTAACGAAAACGCTGCCTAAACCCTTCGAGGCATAACAAAATAATGTATGGTAGAATTGTGTAACTTATAAAGGCCTACAGAAAAGTCATAAATGATAGAGCTCCAAATTCTAATGCAATAAAAATAGAAATGCAGAGATGGTCGACGGAAAAAAACATTGCTTATACTGTAAATATGACAAAAATTGAACTGCATGACTTGATTTAAAAAATTAAAAAACCTTATCTATCTATACATCTAAAAAAAACTGTTGAGGGTCGAGAGTCTGTACATGGAAGATAATTTCAAATTTTAATTGTAGGGCGTTCTCTAATCGATACTGAAGCTGAAAATGTAATTAAAAATTTTCATGTCTGTCTGTCTGTCTGTATCCTGATTATGAATTGATTTAAATGAAACTTGCTACAATCTGAGCTTATGATCCGAGGAAGGTTCTAGGATACTTTTGTTCCCGATATATTGCGCGGTTCCTTTGGAAGAGGGCAGGGCAGTTTCACACGCTTTTCGCACACCTTATATGTCAGCTAGTTTGTTATAAGATTAATGACATACTTCAGCCATATGGCTTAAAAGTTCTTCGGCTACCACCGTATCATCCTGAACTAAACCCAATAGAAAATGTATTGGGAATTTAAACAAATTATAATGCTTCGCATAAAATCGAACAAAATGTGATGGAAATAATGGAATTAATAAACGAACGTTTAAGGAAATTGATGAAGAGATGTGGAAGTTATACTTGTCGACACGCCAAAGAAGAAGAATACTATCGACATTTTGATTGAATTTATAATTAACCTTGGAGAGAGCAGCGAATCCTAAAATTTCTCAATTTTATTCTTCAAACAGCGATACATAATCCACCCTAATATGTATAACATACATTTCACCCATTGATTTTTATTTTAGTTAAACAAGTGTTTTTGTATTTTGTACTTCACTGTACCTCATGTCACGCACACGAAGTCACTGTGTTTAGACGAGGCTTACCCACACATAGTGCCGCGCGCACAGATGAGTTGAACTTACTATACACTTTTTGTACAACACGCACATAACAATTATAAGCGCTGCTATCATAATGCATGTTATTGCAATGCCATATACCTCGACTTTTTTCTCTAAGGAAGTATTTGTTGCGTCGTTTGCGCCATTTTGTGCGATAACAACCTCTTTGTTACTGTTCGTACTGTATGTTTTGCCCATGATTTACCTTTAAAAATGATATTCTAAGTACAATAAAATAACAGTGTATATAAGTAGCTGCTCAAAATAGTAATAAAGTAAAGTTGTAAAATCAAGGTGTTTTTAAAATATAAAATAGTTGATACATGAAAATGTATATTTACGTACTAAAGTAAGTGTCATAGTGCCTGCGATGCGTTGCTATGCTATCTGTGTTATAGTTTCTCGAACAAAATAATTAGTTAAAATGAATCGCTTCGAAAAGTATAGCTTGTACTGTACACATATTTTATAAAAATCTAACAGGGCGTTTTATATTACGGCCACTGCGCGTAGTGCGATTTGTGGCTGTGACCGGGGGTTCGAGTCTGGGTTGCTCAATAGTTTCATTGGGTAAGTCATTCTTAGAATCATCAACGTTGGGACTGTTATCGAACTTCTCGTCGCTTACTATGTACGCTGGTTTTAACCTATCAACGGAAATACATGCTTTTCTATTGGGTAACTGGATAGTATATGCCTTTGGCCCTCGTTTGAGTACGCGGTAAGGACCGTCGTACGGAGGTTTCAAAGGTCTGCGAACCGTGTCATCGCGAACGAACACATAATCTCCTTTAGCGAGGTCGGGGTGTATGAAAATTGCGCGCGCGTCCCTATGCGCAGTCGGTTTAGGTTTCAAGTTGCATATAATATTACGTAACCTTTCTACATACTGGCAATGATCTGTTATTTTGGTACTGGAAGCGGCATAGAAATCGCCTGGCAGACGTAATGTCGTGCCGTACGTCATTTGTGCTGCGCTTACACCTGTATCGCTGCGCATAGCTGTACGTAAGCCTAACATAACTATTGGTAACTCTTCGACCCAAGTGGAAAAGCCTAAGCGAGCCATGAGAGATGCTTTCAGAGATCTGTGCATGCGTTCGACTGCTCCATTACTCTGCGGGTGGAAAGCGGTTGTGCGTATTTTAGAAATGCCTAAAAGTTTCATAAGTTCCGAAAATAAAGCACTTTCAAATTGTCTACCCTGGTCACTTGTTAGTTTTGCAGGGCATCCAAAACGTGAGATCCAACCTTCTACCACAACTTTCGCCACTGTGTCTGCAGTAATGTCTTTTACTGGATATGCCTCGGGCCATCCTGTTTGCCGATCTATAATCGTAACGAGATATCTGTAATCGTCGACTGAGATACTAAGTGGACCTACTATGTCTACATGAATATGTGAAAAACGTTCCGAATATGGAAATACGCCTAATTCTGAATTATTATGCCGAAACACTTTCGAACGTTGGCAGTTTATACATTCTTTCGCCCATTTACCGACATCCTTGTTCATGTTACGCCAGAAAAATCTTTCCCTAACAAGCTTACGCGAGGTACGGATTCCTGGGTGGCTCAAACTATGCACAGAATCGAATGCTTGACGTCGAAACTGTATGGGTAAGTAAGGTCTAATACTGCCAGGGGCCCGATTCTCGACCACTCGACGTGAATGCGTGGACGCAAATTTACGGGTGAAACGCCGTCCGTCTCATGTTCGCCGTTCCTAAATATGAGACAGGCGACGCGTCTCCCGCCGATTTCCGTCCACGCATTCATGTCGTGTGAAGCGAGAATAGGGGCCCAGTAGAGGTTTCGCATACGACCGGTAAGTCGCATCCAGCTATCATTATATCCTTGAAATTGAACCTACTACTGCAACTATTTTGCAACCGGGCGAGTTCTTCGTCGTTATGTTGCACTTGAGCTATTGCCGCGTAATCTAAACTTGTTGGACATGCAATAGTTGACACGTTTACGCGTGATAAAGCGTCGGCTACTACGTTTGTAGAGCCTTCAATATGCCGAATATCTGTCGAAAATTCGCTAATATAAAGTAATTGCCGAACTCGTCGCGGTAATTCGCTATCACTGCTAACTTTTTTGAATGCGAAAACTAGAGGCTTGTGGTCTGTAAAGATAATAAGTTGTCGACCTTCTATCATATTCTGAAAATATTTAACAGCCAAATAAATCCCTAACAGTTCTCTATCGTAGGTACTGTATTTGGTCTGTGATGATGACATTTGCTTAGAAAAGTAAGCGAGTGGTATCCATTTGCTATCTACATATTGTTGTAAAACGGCTCCCACGCAGGTGTCCGATGCGTCAGTCATGAGCGCTAGCGAAGTATCGGGTTTAGGGTACGCTAATGTGACTGCGTTTTGCAAGCTAGCTATGCAGCGTGAGAACGCTTCGTTGGATTTTTCTGTCCATTCTATTTGTGTCTTATTGCGTTTTTTAGAATGCTTTAGGTACTGATTAAGTTGCTCCTGATATTGCACAGCATGTGGTAAATGTAACCGGTAAAAATTAACCATTCCTAAGAAACGTCTAAGCTGCTCTACGGTCTCAGGTTTCGGGTAACTTACTATCGCATCGACTTTCTCTTGTAAAGGCCTAATGCCTTGTGTTGACACTTCGAAACCTAAAAAATCTATTTTGGATTTGCCGAATTCGCATTTATCTAAATTTAAAGTGATGCCGAATTTGTTTAAGCGACTGAACACTTCACGCAAATGTTTCTCATGCTCGTTTTCGTCACTGAAAATTAAAATATCGTCTATGTAGCAATAAATGTAGTCTAAACCTGCCAAAACTGAATGATTCATGAACCTTTGAAAAGATTGTGCAGCCCCAGCCAATCCGAAGCTCATTTTTAAAAATTCGAATAAACCGAATGGGGTGATGATAGCGGTCTTCTCTACATCGGACGGGTTCACTGGAATAACATGGTATGCTCTACAAATGTCAAGACGTGAAAATATCTTCTTACCAGCTAGTAAATAAGTAAAATCATGCAACCTAGGTATGGGATAACGGTCTGGCTTAGTGATTGCGTTAAGAGCCCTATAATCGCCACAAGGCCGCAGCTGTCCATTCTTCTTCATCACAATGTGAAGAGGACTTGCCCAAGCGCTCTTCGATGGCCTACATATCCCCATTTCTAACATATTTTTGAATTCTTCTCTTACCTTAGCATAGCGATGAGGTGGTAGAGGTCTGGCTCGAGCAAAAACTGGTGGGCCGCTGGTCTCTATATGGTGGTATACATCATGTTTAGGTGGTTGCTTAAAAGAAACTGGTTTAGTAATATCAGGAAATTCTGCTAAGAGGTTATAATACGGACAGTTAATATCCACAGTTTTAATTGACGAATCACTACTCTGTATTATGCAAGCTGACACATTTAATTTCGTTATGTCATCGATTAATCTGTGAGCACTTATATCTACTAAGAGCTTAAAGTTCGCTAAAAAGTCTGCACCTAAAATAGGTTGGCGTACTCCTGCTATCACGAAAGTCCATCGTAACTCTCGACGTAACCCTAAATCTAACACTATAGTTTTTGTTCCATATGTTTTTATTTTTGTTCCATTAGCCGCGTATAAAGAATAGTCATGACACTCTGAATTACGATAATTTTTTAACACTTTATCCACCGGAAGCACTGAAATATTTGCACCAGTATCCACGAGAAAACGTAAACCACTTTTGCGGTCTGTAACACTTAGACGTTTGCAAGGGTTGATACTCGTAGGGAAAGCGCACACTTCCGGTTCTGTGGTGGCAACTAGTCACGTGCTTTGCCGATCCCTCCATGCGCAGGGTTCCATACATTTTCTCGCCTTTTCTCGGAAACGATAGTGGAAGAAACATAACCTCTGGCTATCGGTATTCGCTGAAGCGTGGCTGCGATTACGGGATGCTGAGCGTGAGCGATTATTCCCGTTCCATCGGCGTGACTGCCAATTTGACCTTGACCTCTCGAGGTCCTGGACCTTAGTGGTCAGTTTGGCTATTTCAGCTAAAATCTGTTCCGTGCCTCCGTGAGCACCTGGCTGGCTTACCTCGCTAACCTGGGAGCTGCCTGCGGTCTCGAAGACTTTGTCTGCTATTGCTGAAAGGTTGTCCAAGTCCTTGCCGTCAGTTACCGCTAACACCGCACGTACGGATGAAGGCAGATGGCCTTGCCACAGTAATCTTAGCGTATCGTCCGGTACTTTTCCTTTGGCCAGCTCCCTCATACGACGCAAGAGCTGTGAGGGCTTTTGGTCACCCAAATCCATTTCGGATATCAACTTTTGAAGCTGTCTATTCTCCGACTCTTCATATATTGTAAGTAGACGCTGCTTCAGGGTATCGAATTTTTTAACTGCTGGGGGGTCCATTAGCAAGTCAGTTACCTGTTGAATTGCATCCTTCGATAATTTGGACACTACAACGTCAAACCTTGCATCATCTGACAGCTTTTGTGGTGCGAGCATGGCCTCGGTTCGAATGAACCATACTCGAGGCGCGTCAACCCAAAATTCTGGAATCTTCGAGGTCAACGTGATGGCTGCTAGCTCCACCGCCGACCCTGAAGGTACCGAAATGGCTACCTGAGGCTGCGCCGCTGCATTGGTCGTCATGGTGAAACTGCCACACTATTAATCGCAAAGTTCACGGTCACTATTGCGTCACTCCCGAAAACACGTTGCACCGGAATTCGCGAACCGAAAAATCGCGTCGCCACCGCAAAAGAGACGTTCGGGGTCACCACTTTAGGGAGTTAGTGTTCTGGGGCGACGGATAAATTAAAGTCGATATACGAACTATAATATTTATTGACCGAGTGCTTTACATAGAGCGGCAAGTGGCGCTGTAGACAATTACTAGTCACGGGTGGTTGTCTACTCACTGCACTGCCTTAGGTAAAAGCTTACACTAAATTATATATCGCTAAGCGCGTTACATGGGTAGGTACATTCGCGTACATTGCCGTTACATACTGAACGAATAACTATTATCAAAATAGTATATATAACATCTCCTTAGTTCAACAAAAATAAATGGAAAACCATCGCCTAATTTACTTTTAGGAACATCGTTTATTCTAAGTAAAACCCAATTTAATCAGCCACTTCTACAAAATTAAATTTTATTGATCAAACAAATAAAATCCTTACCTAACCTAACCTATTCCGTTAAAAGATTGTACAATTTAGAGTGCAAGTTAGTATTTTTGATATACAATTCGGATTTCGTTCTGAGTAATATTTAAGTTTTTTAAGTACGACATGTAGTTAATCAATTGTTTTTTCTGCACAGCATTTAATTTTCTGGTTTGCATTCAGTAAGGTAGTGGAGTTACCTAGTGTGCAGAAAAATTAAACAGATGTGCATTTAAAAATATCCCATAACAATTATAATAAAGTACTGAATTTATTATCCTTCGACATCACGGATCTACCAGTTCCGGTAAAATACATTTATAATAAAATAATTCCAGTTTCTCCTATTTATCTTGAGTCCAAAAGTTTGGATTGTATTCGATTTTATCAAATTCAATGCCATTTGGCGTCCAAACGGTAATTTTAAGTTGACCTTGCACCTGATAATAATAATTATGGTTATTTTTTAATTTAATACCGTCTGAGGTCTCGGCACAAAAATTGATCTTCTTTAAACGAATGGCTTCCTTAGTATACAGGGTGAATTTTTCAAAAGGGATTGGATGGCCAAATCCGAAACTATAAGTAATAGCGAAAAATGCTCAAAGGAGTCACGAGCCCGATTTTGATGAAACTTAAAACCTCATCATTAGATTTCTGAAAAACCAATAATCCTAGCTGGGAATAGAACCTATTGATTATGAAAAAAAAAACACACCCTATATTATTACACCATACGATAGTGTTGCTATTAAGGATCTTATTCTGGGAAGTAATGATATACGGCAAACTAAAGGAAAGTGCCCATCTTTAACAAAATACAATTTATTTTGCTTACGTTAACTCAGGGGTTTCCCAACCTGTGCGCCGCGGCGCCCCGGGACTCCGCAGGGCGCCGCAGAGAGCCTCTTCGCGGCGCCCCTCGTACGTAAAAAAAGTTGGTAAAAAATATCATAAACATGCAATTAATCCAGAGAGGAGTGCCAAGAGAGACATCCCGCCGTCTGGATTGGGGGCGCCACATGGCAGTCTTCGTACGCGCCCCCAACTAGCGTTGTACCGGTGGGCGGAGGTTGAGGGATCCCGTTCACCGATGATCATTTGGCAGAAGGCACCTCTCCGTGTTCCGGAGGTGCCTTCAGTGCCCGCCCGCTCTCTACCGTTTCTGCTTCCAGAAAGGCGGTCAAGAGCGGTGCGATGCGGGCTTGGGTTTTGTCAGCTCCTTAGGGAGCTCAGGGGGAGCAGTCCATCTTGCTCCCCCAAGAAGATTGCTGGCCGACCAGAACAATCTTTGGATATCCTTCGGTCCGGCTATAGGGTGAGCAGGAATACCGCGGGGTTTAGTGGGTAGGACGAATTCCGGGACCGGGAGCCCCACGCACCATACTAGCTGTCTCCGCCACCAAAAAAAAACGCCACACGGTCCAGGTCGTCGGTCTATCTGGCGGGTGGACGTCCTACTCGTCGTTTGCCAAGTCGCTGTCTCCACTATAAAAAAGGGTCTGTCTCTCAAGTTCCCTATTTTGTTTTTTTTAACTAGTCTACTTTGTGTCAAGTCCTCACCGCGTTGACCGCCTTAAGGTGTCTTAGTTGAGAGAGGTGGTAATATAGGCGGCGACATGGTCACAGACAGCTTCCCTGGCTCAGAGGTCCAAGCTGCTCAACGGTCCTAGCTACATCAGAAAATCATAGAGACTTGAAAATTGCGACTTGAGTAACCGAGGTGGGATAATGCCACAATCGGGGCGATCAGACCGATCATAAACGAGTGGCTGTAGAGGAACCATCTCTTTTATTGGTTGATACAGATAACTACCGGGCACGGGTGCATCGGTAAGTATCTGCCGCACACGGCCGAGTGCCAGCACTGCGAGGAACGCAGCGAGGACACTGCGCTCCATACATTGGTGGAGTGTGCAGCATGGGCGCAATAGCGCTAGGTCCTAGTAGCAAGCCTAGAAGTGGACCATATCTCCCTGGAGACCACAGTACGAGCCATGATCCATCCAGTGAGAGGAAGTGAGACGCCGCCGAGGTTTTCTGCGAGCAGGTCTCATGCTCGTAAAAGAGATGGTGGGGAGGCAGCAGGAGTTTGAGAGTAATCTCAAACCCGAGTTTTGCAGTCTTCGGCGAGGGTGCCATACACTTGTCTTCTCCCAAGATTATCGCGCTTCCATGTCGCGGGCCTAAGGACGGGACGAGGGCTGCTCACCATCCTTAGAGAAGCATGGCGAAGACGACAGCTTGACGTGAAAGTTTCTCGCACGCCACACGCCGCGCCGTAAGAACTCGAAGCCCAAAAGTGGCCACCGTGGTAGGCCACTGTGTGATTTTAGTCGGTAAGAGTTCGGAATAGCATCCATGCGGGATTCCGGTTTGGGCCACATGATTAGTTTGCCGAGACATGTCACAGGAAAGTCACGTGTGTGGAGGATACCATTGAGTAGCTGCGTCAATGAGGCGATTGCTAGCGGAGGAACGACGGGGGGGGGGGATATGAGATTTCACGGGGCATGTTAGGGCGCCGTGAAAATTTTTAAATCTTATAGGGGCGCCGTAACCTGAAAAAGGTTGGGAAGGCCTGCGTTAACTGATTAATTGTTCAAAATGTAGACCATTGTTTTCAATACATAGCTGGATTCGAGACTTGAGGATCGTACTGCATTCAATATTATTGATTCCGTTTAGAATATTCTCCAAAGAATCATTCTGACCATGATTTAATACACGGAATAGTTACGATCTATTCTGGGATTTCGAACGAAACAAACTATGATCCACAATTTAGGTACATGAAATATGAATTCTATCTATTAAAATTCCAAACTTTCCTTAAATTTGCCGTGTATCATTACTTCGCAGAATTTGATCCTTATCAGCGACACTATCGTATGGTGTAAAATAAAGGGTGTGTTTTTTTTTTCAAAATCAATGGGTTCGAATCCCAGCTAGGATTATTGTTTTTTCAAAAATCTAATGATGAGGTTTTAAGTTTCTTCAAAATCGGGCTCGTGACTCCTTTGAGCATTTTTAGCTATTCCTTATAGTTCCGGATTTGGCCATCCAAGCCCTTTTCAAAAATTCACCCTGTATATGCTGATGCTGACGCTGGACACTTTACCTCGACAATACTGTCACTCCCTATTATTCCATCGGGAGTCGCACCAAGATATGGCTTATCGATATCTAAAAATAACCCACACGGCGTGACAGGTAGATTAATTTTTATTTGCAATTCCGATATGGCAGTTGCTTCATGGGCTTTGCCATATCGTGACGCATCATTACCTGTAAAGGTCGAATATAGAATCGTTTTTAAAACAGCAGTACAAGGCGTTGTATCCTTCATCTTACAAATTTGTCCAAAAATTGACGCCGTTATTCTTTTTTTCCTTTCCACTATCCACAAGTCAGAACTAGCTTGCCCGACTGTTCTATTTTCTAAAGCAACAATTTCATCAGTGCTCATTTTTAACGACAGAAGAAAATTTTTTTTTTTCTTCGAAAATATACTGTGGCATATCAGGCTCGTCTAACAAATCACCGTCATGTTTGTCTGCTGCTTTAAAACGCTTGACCCTTTTACTACCTTGAGCTTTTTCTGTATTTTTTCGTTTTTGTTGTGTATTTAGTTATCTTTGTTTTTTTTTTAAATATATTTATCTGTGTATGTATGCTCAACGTCAGGACAGATAACGTTTTGAATCTTGCGAATAAAACTGTAATCTTTCAAATTATAATGCCCTGCAGCTGAAAAGCACCTTGCTTCGTAGGAGCCTCTCTGGGTGAAATTCACCCTTTTTCCTGCCAGAAATTTGGCAACAATAGAATTGTATTCTTCTGCAGGGTTATTAGTTTCTTTTAATAAAAGGCTTTCTGTATTTTGTAAAAACCAACCAAGATTTTCATAAATATCATTCCACATACCGCTAGATTTTAATAAAGGAACTAGATTTTCTTCATTATTTTTTTTGCAATAATATTCTTTGCAACTATCGTGCCAAGCAAATACATGACAGGTCCCATTTCTTAAATCTTCCTTGAGGAATTTATGTTTTTCTGCTGTTGAGACATGTAATTGCCTCGCATGAGCAACAGCGCCAGTAACAGCATTATACAAACGTTTGACCCTATCTAAAAGAGCCTTCCTTATAAGGACAGGTACAAAACCAACATTGTTTTCTGTTTTTTTACCAATTTTTCTAAGTTTATTGGAATAATTTCTGAGCAAATGATTACTGCATTCAATTTTTCTTATATGAACTTCGGGACCGTAGACTAAAGAATCCCGAAGAGCATTTGTGACACTACTGTCGCCGTCACCTATTATTTTGGTATATTTTAAGCCATGCATATTTATACTGGCTTTGAAGTCGTCCACAATGGCAGAGATTTCCATTTCGGTTGATGTGCCAGACCAATTTTTGAAGCATTTGTGCGTTGGAGCTGGCATTTTCTTACTATTAGATATCGAGCATATACAGCAATACGTATTTTTTACTCCAATATAGATAACTTTTTTAGTCCGAAACCCTATTATGCAACCTACACCTGACAGCGAATTAAAATTAGTGCCATAGCTCCGCTTAGCCCAAGAGCCATCAGTGACAACAGTGATAGAAGGTACACCTTGACTATCAACTTCATTTAGTTCCAAAGCAAGTCTTTTTTCTTCAGCGCCTGCTTCCAACATAAGCTGCAATGCTATAATATCCGTCTGAATGGTGGCAAACTTACTATAGTTTTTAATATAAAAAGTTTCACTCATATTTGGAATGTTTGCGCTTGCACATATTTCATCTAGCTGTGACCATCCATTTCCAGTTTGCGAAATTCCTTGTATTATATTAAAATTTATGGCATCTTTATCAGGTCCTTGAGATTCAACCTTCACTGTTTTGTTACACATTTTGCATTTGAAAATAAATTGTGAATAAAATCCATTTCTTAATTCTTTTACAAACTCCAAATCCTTAAATTGGCAGCCCAAGGGCTCATGCCTAATATTTTGCAATTGTTGGAATAAATTACTTATATTTACTTATCTATTTCCTTCTAATGTTGCACTTTCACTATTACTAATATTTTGATCTTTAATTTGGCAGGAAAAATTGTCTGAATCTGACTCAAAATCACTGGACTTATAATACTCATATTCTACGTGTGTCGTTGAGATTGAATCTTTCTGTGAAGCCCTGTAAACATAATTATGGTTATGACACTCAATCAGAAAAGTCGTAAAACAAAAAAAACGTTTAATCTTACTGGTTTAATACTTACAAAATCGGTGCATTACTAGCGATATCAACTTGTGGTTCGATTACATCCCAATCGCCTTGAGATGGATTTATTCTGGCCTCAGCAGTTTCGGTTGCCTATTTATTTACATTTTTACACCGTGAAGTGGTTGTATCATGTATTTGAGTTACGATTTGTTTAAATGATTTTTGAGGTGATCTAAAACAGTAACAGTAAAAGTTTATAATTGAAAACAAATATTAACAACGTCATATTTAATGGCAGAGTCATAGCAATTTTATTTTTTTAGAACTATAATAAATAATTTAAACATTACGTAGCCCTTGTCATAGATTACTGTAATAAATAAGTAGAAATTCAAATAAAAAAAAGGCTCAATCAGAATACTAGTAAATCAAAAAAAAATGTTTATTCTTACTGGTTTAATACTTACAAAACCGGTGCATTTCTAGCGACATCAACGTGTGGTTCGATTACATCCCAATTGGCTTGAGTTGGATTTATTCTGGCGCTAGCAGTTTCGGTAGCATGTTTAGTTGCTTTTTTTTTGCGTTTAGTGCTTGAGTAACGATTTGTTTAAATGATTCTTGAGGTGATCTAAAACAGTAACAGTAAAGTTTATAATTGAAAACAACTATTAACAACGTCAAAGTAACGATTTGTTTAAATGATTCTTGAGGTGATCTAAAACAGTAACAGTAAAGTTTATAATTGAAAACAACTATTAACAACGTCAAATTTAATAGCAGAGTCATAGCAGTTTTATTTTTTTAGAGCTATATATAAATATAAATAATTTATACATTACATAGCCCTTGTCATAGATTACTGTAATAAATAAGTAGGTATTCGAAGTAAAAAAAGGTACAAATAAAATGCCTCCAAAACTAAAAATGTAACTACACTCGAGAGCAATGAATCCGGGTCACTTAAAGAATGTTAAAAATCTCGGAAACTAAAAATGATAGGTTAATGCAATAAATTGTATTTAATAGACAATGTAATACTCCTTAAATGAAAGTAAAAAAAATATGAGTCACCATACATTTTATTAACACAAAATTACATAAAGAAAAAACTGCTGATCTCTCCTTAAAACAAAAATAGGAAACATGAAATTTTTGAACTTTATTACGATTTTCTTGAATTTTAATACTTCGTATTGCCTCCTCGTGCTTCCATTACTGCGTTTACGCGGTTTGGCATGCTGTACACCAAGTTCCTATACGATTTTGGGGAATATTCTCCCATTCCTCTGTGAGAGCAATTTTGAGCTCACGAAGCGTGATTGGGGGAGGGTTTCGTTGTTTTACGCATCTGCCTAGCTCGTCCCAAGCATGCTCGATCGGGTTGATATCCGGGCTGCGCGCTGGCCACTCCATACGAGTAATGTTCATCTCTTGAAGGTAGTCATTCACAATCCTACCTGTATGAGGTCGGGCATTGTCATGCATAAATATAGCATCCTCACCTAAATTGACCATAAATGGACCAACGTGATCATTGAGGATTTCTTCCACATATCTTACGCTAGTTAAAGAGCCGTTTTCTATGATCACCAGCTCTGTGCGACTTTCAGAAGAAATTCCGGCCCACACAAGTACAGACCCACCACCGTAGGCTACTTTTTCTTCGATGCATGCTTGCTTGAATCTTTCCCCTGGTCTTCGATACACTCTGTGTCTTCCATCATGCTTGTAGAGCATAAATTTTGATTCGTCGGAGAACATAACTTTTGACCAATCTTCAATACTCCAATTTACGTGGCTCTGGGCATACCTTAGTCTCGAAATACGATGCCCACGCTCCAGTTTAGGGCCGTTTGCAGGTCTAAGGGGTTTTAAGTTAGATTCAGCAAGCCGACGTCTTACTGTCCATGCACTTGGGTTACTTCCTCCGAGGCGTCGAAACTGATTGGTGAGTTCAGTTCCTGTGAGAAAGCGATTTCGAAGCATGGTGTTCACCAAGTATCGGTCTTCTCGTGCTGTGGTACACCTGGTTCTGCCCGTTCCTGGTCTGCGTAGGTTAGAACCAGTTTCTTCGTAACGTCGGAGAACTCTTTGTACTGTTGACAGCGACACACCGACAGTCCTGGCTGTATCGCGCTGACTCCGGCCGGTTTCCAGCATTGTAAGTATTCTGGTGCATTCTTCAGGCGTAAGCGACATAATTTCAGCTTGATTAATGAATATAGAGCACTATCAACATGGTTTATGTACCCACATAAATGACAGATTACAAACAAAAGCAACACCAAATGCTGTAATTTCGTAGTTCCATCTTCGAAAGTGGCCCTTTTTCAAATTTGATTTTTTTATGATATAACTTTACAATAACTAAGAAGTTTTAATACCTTCATTTAAGGAGTATTACATTGTCTATTAAATACAATTTATTGCATTAACCTAGCATTTTTAGTTTCCGAGATTTTTAGGATTCTTTAAGTGACCCGGATTCATTGCTCTCGAGTGTAATAAATTTACTGACTACACAGTAAAGGGACAAGTGCGGAACATGTGGACACTTTATAGAATTTAGATTAAAAACATTTATATATTTGAATCAGTATTATTTTCTTTATTTTTAACATATCACATGCCTTAAGGCATAATCAGTCTTGCTTCGACTAAAAGTCTGGTCTCATCACTTATACTCATGACTATAATCAACTTTTTTTTAAACTTTTTTTTTGTCCACAGGTTCAACAGACGATTGTACCTTTGTACAGTAAAGTCGTACTTGGGGACGGTATTGTACCTAGGGACGCTTCACATTAATTAGAAAATAAAAAATTAAAAACAATGATAGACTTCTAGAAACAACGTCAAACAAATGTAAACATAAACTATCAGACTTATTTGTATGCATTACGGCACTCTTCATACAAGTTTTGAGTAGATTTATCGCTATCGTCATCATTGTCCAATACGAAACATGCCACGCAATCAAAACCGTCATTCTCATCATCAGACTCAAAGTTTTCTGTGTGTGACTTCGAAACACAACAGATATGATAGTTATGATTGCAAAAACTACAATTGAGCATTTGGTTTTTGTCTTTAGAATAAGTTTTACACTTCACACATCTAACAAACGATAATTTCTTTTCATGAATTATTTTAATATTTTTTTCTCCAGATTTCTCATTTGAAAAGGCGTTGGAAGGACTAGGTTCCGAAAGATTTGTAGCCTGTACAGAAGTTAGATAAGTTTTAGAGCAACTGGCTTCAACTTTGGAGGAATCAGATTCTGAAAGACCTTTGGTGGCACATGCATTTCGAACAGCTTTTGCATTTTTTTCTTGTCCGTTTTCTGACCTGCTATTTTCTTCTTTTCAGCTTTTTTAATGCATCACCCAGAATTTTATCTTTTTCTGGCGTGTCTGTCAGAATTCTTGTGGTTCCGGGCTTTGTTCCACGTTTAGCACCTTTTCGAGGACCAGCTTTCTTAAACGGGCGAACGGTTTTGGGTGTTATTTGTGGATTAATAATCTTCAATGGAGATCGAATAACAGGTTGCCCTGGTGTCAAACAATCGTCTATTTGGATTCTCGAAACTGGTTCTGGAATAACTTGAATAATAGAATCTCCAAATAAATCGCTTCGATCCAAGTTATCTGGGTAGGTTTGGCTGGAAACCTGGTCAATCGGTTGTTGTAAATCCAAATCAACCAACAGTGTATCCGGATTCGTTCTGGTGACCTCAATATCAGGCTGATCATGATTTTCAGACGGGTTTCCAATTAAGTTTTGGCTTGGGTTTGGACGATCAGTTACATATGAGCTTAAGAATTCTTCGTCTGAAAATACGTTTCTATTGTATGGATAAATACCTGAAACCTCGAAGCCTTTTAAGATGGTTTTTGGTGTTAACGAGGCTCCATATATTTCGGCTACGTCGTAAATAGTGATGGGTTTACCAGGATGATTAAGCATCCATCTGTCAGCTGCTTGGCTGTATTGGCTTTTAAATGGTCCAAAAACCGTTCGATCTAGTGGTTGCAGATGATGGGATGTATGTGGAGGCAAAGTCAATAAGGTAATTCCATTCTCTCTAGCTTTTTCAATTATCTCAATAGAGATATGAGTCTCGTGATTGTCCATTATTAAGAGGACTGGATTATCTTTCAATGGTTTAGCGAATTTAATAAAGTGTTCCAAAAACTTATTGAAAATCGGTTCTGTTGACCACCAAGATTGATTAGCCACACCCAAAGAACCAGGTAGAGCTCCTTTCAACATATTGTCCTTAAAGAAAACCCGAGGGAATATGAACACAGGAGGCAGCGTGTTTCCAATAGCATTTATGCAGCCTATCATTGTGATATTCACTCCTCGTTCTGCTGAAGTCATCTTCCCTAGTTGGCGAATCTCTTTAGGAGCCAAAACTTTACTTGGTTTGTGAACAGTTGAGATCCCAGTCTCATCAACATTATAAATTGATCCTGGTAAAAAGTTGTATCGTGTCATGACTGATTCTAAGTTTTAAAGAAATCATCCACATTTGCCCTGTTAAAACTAGTTGCTCTCGCTATGCTCGTTGGTTCAGGTTTGCGAAGAGATAATTCCGGGAAACGAAGTCGAAAACTACGGAGCCAACCGTTTCCTGCCATTTTGTACTTTTCCCAGTTAACAGGCAGATTATTTTTTTGTTTAGAAACTGCATATTGGTACGCCAGTTCTCTACATTGTTTTGTATTTAGACCCATATGTAGGAATGCAGCTTTTCTTAAATATTTGCAAAGTAAGATTTCTTCTTCCGGATCAAATACCTTCCTTACATCATTCTTCAATAGCTGAATGTTATTCCTCAAATCATTGCTGCTAATTAACTTTAAGTATTTAAATATGGTTGACTTTGGTAGATTGTACTTTTCAGCTACTTTTCTTAGAGAAGTGCCACTTTTTGCTTCTATAACAGCTGCTGTGAGTGTATCGGGGTATATCCTCTTTCTTTTTAATCCAGCTTAACTGCGAGGCACTAAAAAAAAAACAAAACAACTGATCAGATTTTTTAAGTAAAAATTATGACACACATGTTTGTACTTGTGGACAGTCCACAGGTACACTCATGTGCGTGTCCACAGGTACAAATTTGGACATAAAAAAATAAAACTGATCTAGCATCAAGGATAAAGCAGGCTTATAGATCGGGGAAAAAGAACTAATTAAGCAATAGATAACACAAATCACACTGTAAATACGATCAAACCGATATTGTTAGTATTTTCACGGTGAAACCCATTTAAATAAAGTAAAGTAACTTACTTTTTGGCGCAAAAATTTTTCACAGCCGACATAACAACAACCACACAGAAACCAAAGATGGCGACACGTCAAAACTGTCAACCATAGACAAAGCTTTACGGTCGCGTTCAAATTATAATTTTAGGGTTGTTAGTTTCGTCGGAATCGATTGTGTCCACAGGTAAAAGCGTCCATAGGAACAGCACTTGCCAATACCTAATAGGTATTTTCATTTAGCAGAAATAAAGTATTAATTTTATATTAGTGCCACGTAAAACAATAACAGGTTTAGGCTTTATTGATCTTTCTATTATCTGAAGCTAATATATTAGCAGGTTATTACCATAGAATACCCGTTCCGTGGTAACTACTTATGCTGTAGCATTTAATTGGCAGCGACTTCAACATTATAAAATACCTACATAAGTAGGTGTTTAATAATTTCTGCTAAATGAAAATACGTATTACTTAGTGCTATGAAAATTTATTTATTACATTTTTTTTAAAGATTAAAGCGGTTGGTAGACCTAACCATTCATCTTCGGGTAGAGTTCTCATCAAAACAAATTATTCAAGCCTACACACAAGGTTACTGCTGATAAATTGTTGATGAAAGTTAACAATTTTCGAAGGTTTAAGAAGAT
Source organism: Miltochrista miniata (assembly GCA_933228765.1). Classification (NCBI taxonomy): domain Eukaryota; kingdom Metazoa; phylum Arthropoda; class Insecta; order Lepidoptera; family Erebidae; genus Miltochrista; species Miltochrista miniata. Next base: position 16,791,897 of record OW121769.1, read on the forward strand.
ATACGTAACTGGATCATAAATCTCAGAGTAATTATTTATAATAGGGGAAACTGTTCACCATTCGTACGTGGGGCACATTCATACATTGAGTATAACAAAAATACTAACCGACATACAAACGCGCCTTTGCATGTGTACATAGACATACCGACTGCCATGTTGCTAGCAAAGTATCGTGCCAATCGCGCCACTCTGTGTGAGGCAATAAGACGTAACGTGTTTTCGCACTAGGAAAGTAAAATTTTTACTGAAGTTTAAATAGTACTGGCAAGTAAATTTTTTGCGTTTTTTTTTAAATAGTCAGGATTCATTAATGTTCACATTGTTTAATTTTGAGTTTTCATTGTTATATTTCTTTTACTAACATTGATTTTGTATACAACTGTGATTTATATTTAGTCAAGGCCTGGGGCACATTCGGACATTTCTACAGGGGGCGCATTCGTACGCGTTCGAATGCTCCCCTTTAGGTCCAAAGAGAATATAATCACTACGTTTGTTTAGGTCTTTTTACCACAAACACTCACATAAATTTTGTTATTTAATAAATTTAAGACTGTATTTTTTAAAATTACGATACGTGTCAATAATTACGGATTTTTTTATTTATAACGATCGGCAATATACTTTTTATTTAGTAAATGTTATAATTGATATAATTTTTTTTGTTCATGGTACAGATAATAAGAAAAGATAAGCGTAGCTATTAAATGGATGAGAACGAATAAAAAATGATTTAAATTTACATATATTCCATATTTTTAAAAAACAGAAAAATCAAAAGAGGAAGAAAATCAAATGAATTTCGTATTATGCAGAGAGTCTGGAAAAACGAATTATAAAACAAAAATCGAATCTTCTAATTGATAAAATATATAAAAATATATGAATAACATAGTAGAGAAAGAAGAAGTAATGAAGTAGTTTGCAGGAACTTAATTACCAACCAATAATTAAAGTAGGTAAATAAAATTAAGATACTCGATAATGCACAATTAATTTAAATGTGATATCAGGAAATGAAAGATAATCGTTATGTTTTGGTAAAATTTGAAATACCATAGGCCGCTGTTATTTATTGTCGAGTAAAGTACACTCAGTTATGAAAATTGCAAATAGGACCGAAAGTGTTTTATCTTCGGAAGAAATCGGGTTCATCATGATAATTCCTTTTTCATTACATAGAATGAAACTATAAACACAAAAGAAGACATAGTCTAATAAACAAAGTGCGTCTGCGTACGCTACACACTTGGTTTATTAGACTATATCTCCAGGTCCTCCCTAACCACTCGGCACATCTAAAACGACTAGACTTTATGATTCTTTTAATTAATTTAAATAATATAATTTGCCTTAAGCTCGAAAGTGACAACCAAAATGTGTAATTACTTACTTACAGTTTAAACCGATTTTTTTTAAATTTTTCTAAAGAACGTTATTTTGATTAGGAGTCAAGTTAAATGTCATTAAGATAGTTCTGTGATAAACAAATTTTCTTACAAATTTTGTTTTTGGGAGATTAATGGGCTTTTTATTTACCGTGTATGAATCTACCCCACGCGTATGAAAGTACCCCACCTACTGTACGGAAGTACCCCACCCATGGGGCGCGTTCGTACAAATATCTTATCGTCGAAAAACTGCTATAGTCCCTTAACCGTTTGACATAATAGTTTCAGAAAATTTGGTCACTAACTACAATATATTTTCTACATTTAGGGATATAAACGAGGCAATTCTGACTTATAGTCGCGGAGAAAAAAAATAAAAACAAAAATCTGTACGAATGGTGAACAGCTTCCCCTATTTGATCTATGGATACTAATCTACTAGAATAAGTAAAATTTTGACGTTGCACTAAATCCTTTCATGTTCGTTCAAATACCCAAATAAAAGGAGTAAACTAAAAAACCGGCCACGTGTGAGTCAGACTCGCACACAGAGGATTCCGTACCACCACAGCAAAATATTACGTTTTTGTGCCTACGGTAGAACCCCATAACTTTTTTCTGATTTTAGTACTTGTTATAGCGACAACAGAAATGCATCATTCATTCATCACCGCTCCACATACACAGCGCATTATACTTGTTCCTGCTTCCAAAACATCAGTGAACCTATACAATCCACAGTCGTTTTACTACTCGACCACCTGAGAAACCCAACAACCTCGTGACGGATATACAAACAGACACGGACGGCTAAGTGTCTTGAATAGCGTCTTGTTTTACCCTTTCGGTGCGGAACCGTAAAAGTTACTTCTTGAGATAAGAAATACAGTTGGGATATTTCCACTACTGGAGGTAGTGGAAATATCCCAACTGTATTTAGACAGAGACATATTTTCTTTATTTGTAAACCTCCCACTCAATGTTCTTTTGAGCTTTTTCTTGCGAGGGACACTTAGTTTTAAACGTCCCTTTTGCCCCATGCGCCAGTCTTTTGAATCTATTGAGCATAAATAATAAAATTCACAAATCTAATATAAACGAAAGAGAAAAAATGTTAAAAAGAAAAATAAAAATCAGGCTCATTTTTCTACTACACATTAATTCTTTGGGGGGTTAGACTAATAAATAAAATAAAAATATAAATAAAGAATCAATGAAATGTCAGTTTGTAACGTATACAAAAATAACACAGGCCAACGAAAAAAAAAATGTAAAAGCTTTTTAAACCGAATTGCCTAAACATTATGTATTTTTGGTTGCTGAAACCGTATTTGGTATTAGTTTTTTTTATCACCCACAATTCTCACACAATATGACATCCATTGTTATTTAAAAAAATAAGGGAAAAATTGATATATTAAAATTAAAAATCCAGTTTCTTTTTATTGACTTACATTTTCACTAACAATAATATTGAACTATTATAATGCGAATATTAAGTACTTATTTTTTTGTACTTTCTCTCCCTTTTCTCTGTAAAATGTCCAGCATTGCTTTTTCTCGTATGTAATGAGTTCCAAATCCTCTTTCTGCTTGAAAAAATTAGTAAACTGTTGATCTTTTGTGCTAAAGTGGTAAATGAATGTTCTAGATTCTAATAAATGTTTTTCTTTCAGTCTAGAACCAAGCAGTTCCACTTTTTCCTTGGTCAAACCCAAATATCTCACTAAATCATTTAATTCAGCTTGTGTAAACAATTGCAGTTTAAAATTTTCTGGAGAACATACAAAATCTTTGCGACACGGTTGACTTTCATTTAATTCGGGACTGGACTGTCATGACTGGACAACATGATCTTCAAAATCAGGTGGCATAGGGCCAGGATGTCCCGGTCCATGTCTTATCGGCCTAGCAATTGATGGAACATTAGAAAAGACAATCACTTTCTTATTTTTTGAGTTATATCCAGAAACACCTATGCTATAAAAATAACAATCATGTAGTTGACCATGGTTACTGCGAATTTAAAAGCTTTCTAGTCGATTTGAACTACTTCCGAAGATACTCCACACAAATTTAGCAAACAGTGTGAGAAACCCATGATTTGTCTTGATTTACAATTCCCACACCTAAATATGTTATACTTTTATTAACAAAATCAGTGGGTAATATTTCTTTGATGTCTTTTAATAACAAAATCACCACATATGTAATTATAAAAAAACGCTATTTAAATACAAAACATCGATTAGCCATAGAAATACAAAACATCCAAGTTCAACACTGCAATGCAAGGTAATGTTAACCTAAATAAAACAAACAGCCGTGCAATTTTCATAACTACCCACCAAATAACATTTGATTTCATTGCCAACCTTATAACACTAAAATATGTTGCTAACTTTTTAATTTAAATGATTAAAGATAGATTACACTTTATTTTCGATAGTAAAATTAACTATTGTCTTATTTTGAAAAATGTGAAAAAACGGTGGGTGATACAACTTTTTTATATATTTTTTCGGAATCAGCTCATCGAATTATATAAAGTTTAGCTAAATTTGTTAAAAAAGTTTTTTCATCGTTGGCCTGTGTAATTAATACCTTGTAAGAAACAAGTTCGGTCTGAAATATAGAAACGACGCGATTATGGAAGTAATAGAATGAAATCACTAATCAGTCACATACAAAATTATTTGTGACAACCCTACCTACGTATCGCAACCACGCAACGCCGATGCACGCTGCGCTCTGACAGAAGCGGCGGGCGGCGGCGCGGCGGCGGCGGCGGCTTCTAAAGGTCAAAGCCCACTTTAACGACTCCGCTCCCACCCGGCAAAAATAATATAATTCAAATATAGGCTTTAAACATTGCTCTTTAGATATATTTTACATTGCCATCATCAATGAGCAGACAGCTCGCTTTCAGCAAGCTTACCGCCGTAAGACTAGAGATGGGTTTTTACCGGGTATTTTCCCAAATTTGGGTAAATACCCAGGTAAATTCCCGGGTATTTTCCCGATTGGGAAAATATTCGGGTATTTTCAATTTAACTTATATAAATTTATTTTATTTTATGTTTTTAGTATTTGTTGTTATAGAGGCAAAATAACTACATCTTCTGTAAAAATTTCAGCATTCTAGCTATCACGGTTCATGCGCCTGGTGACCGACAGATTAATGGACAGAGGGTGGAGTCTCAATGGTGTCGTTATCACCCATTCTCAACTGAACATACGTGGACTCCACAAAACATCTTCAATGTTGTTCCGAAGGAGAAACAAATAGGGTAGCCTGGGGCAATGCCAGTCACAGAAAAACATTTACTCATAAAATCAAAAAATATGTATATTTGTCATAAATCTAAGTAACATCGTGTAGTTAAACTATCTTATCTATACTATAATAAGAGAGTAGAAATCGTGTGTCTGTACAATTGATAAAATTAAAAAAAAAGTAGCGGGGGCGGTATAAAAACACCAATAGAGCACAAAAATGATGTTTTTAAAATTCTTTTCTGTCTGTCTGTCTGTCTGTCTGTCTGTCTGTATGAGCGTCAGGATTTCCGAAGATACTGAACGGATTCATTTGCTGTTTACAAAAAAAGATTAAGCTCAACTCGGGGGAGGCTTTAGGCTATTTTTCATCAAAATCGAATCGCAGATGAAAGAACTATAGTCGTATAAAGTTATTATCAATTATTGCCTAAACGGTTCATGGTACGGTGATGAAACTCAGCACGAGCGTTCTTTGTTACTATAACGAGCTAAAAAGGGAATGTAAGATAATTTGGGGAATTTTTTTTCCAGAATTGTTATCAATACTCCTTAAAAAACTTACTCATTATTTTTGATTTAAATTACTTTTAATAGTGACACATTTTTGAACGTTAAATCCGATTGACATTGTCATTCCTATTTGATGTCCAACAGAGATTGATTTTGTGTTATTGTAAATGTCTTCATGTTGATTAATTAAAGTTTAGTATAAAAAGTTGAACCGGTAGACTTAGACACAGGCTGTTCAGGAATAATTAACGAACTCGCTCTAAGTGTGTACGGTTCATTCAAATAAAACCAACTATTATCAGGGTATTCATCCTTCGACTAAAGACTGTCAACATGATTCTCCAACCAAAGTTTTAATTACCTTGCATAGGTAAAATTTTGCTTGATTTGGACGAAAAACATTCAGGGTTCCGCATCCAAAGGGGTAAAAACGGAACCCTTTTACTGAGACTCCGCTGCCCGTCTCTCTATCACCAGGCAGTACCTATCTCATAAGCCGTGAAGTCACGCTCGCATAGTTCCCATCCCACCACGTAGTTCCCGTTCCCGTGGTATATAGTAAGGGAATATAGCCTATGTGACCCGGGGATAGTGTAACTTCCCAGCAGTAAAATAGTTTACATATGAGTTCAGTAATGGCGAAGCCTGCATACAATCAAATCTATAAATCTATTCTCTTTATAATATTAGTTTTTTTAACATGAAGAAAATCCTACAGGGATGCTATGCCGAACTCCTACTGACTAAAAACCACACATTTTCTAACTAATTCCTACGATTGGGACTCCGGGTAAGCACTCGGAAGGACGACCCCAGGACTCCCAACAGACCTCGGCTACCACTACGGCCTCGTCTATGGGTGGTTCGGGTGCTGTCCCGCATTTTGATACAATATTAGTTTAGATATACAGGGTGTGGCGTAAATAGTGGTCCAACCGTCAGGGTGTGATAGAACAGGTGCCCCACTATAACATACTACAATATCATCCAAATTTACCCAAGGGTCTCAGAAAAAAATAACTTTTTTTGAAGAATCGTCCCTTTTTTGTAAAGTTGCCTGTAGATTATAGGAAAACAGCTATTTCTGATTTCTGTTTTTCTCTCTTAAAGCTTAATACATAAGCTATCAAAAAATAATATTTTTAATAAAATTCCACAACAAACGTTTGAAATAAATATAAATTCATCTCAATTTTCTCTCTAATTTTCAGGTATCATGAAAATTGTTCAACGTTTTTAAAAAAAAATATGTACTACACTGATGCTATCCAAACGTTTAAAAATATGCTTATGTAATATTGATTTCAAAATGATACCATGAAAGGATTTCGCATAAACAGAAACTAGTAATTTTTACTGTTAAAGTTCAAAACGGGTTAAGAAAAATGACCAAAATCAACTTACATACATCACACTTATAAGGTTTTTTTCATAGTAATAGTTCATAGTCGACATTATTATTATTTATTTAAAATCTTATAACCTAGATAGCGCCCGCGGCTCCACCCGCGTGGGATTTTGTAACTATTTTCGCTTTTATGATCCCACCGGAAGTGGGAATAGTAACAAAATTCATCGCGGGTGAAACCGCAGGCAACATCAAGGTCGCGGTTGAACGCCCGAAACGTCGGTGAATGTAAGTAAATAGTATTTCGCGTGAAGTGTTAAAAACTGCGATAGTTTAAAAAAATCATAACCGTGATGGCGCCCGCAGTTCCACGCGCTAGGAATTTGTCATGGAATGGGAACAGAATTTCAGATAGAAAATAAATAAAAGCGAGAATAGTTACAAAATCCCACGCGGGTGGAGCCGCGGGCGCTATCTAGGTTATAAGATTTTAAATAAATAATAATAATGTCGACTATGAACTATTACTATGAAAAAAACATTATAAGTGTGATGTATGTAAGTTGATTTTGGTAATTTTTCTTAACCCGTTTTGAACTTTAACAGTAAAAATTACTAGTTTCTGTTTATGCGAAATCCTTACATGGTATCATTTTGAAATCAGTATTACATAAGCATATTTTTAAACGTTTGGGTAGCATCAGTGTAGTACATATTTTTTATAAAAAACGTTGAACAATTTTCATGATACCTGAAAATTAGAGAGAAAATTGAGATGAACTTATATTTATTTCAAACTGTTGTGGAATTCTATTAACAATATTATTTTTTGATAGCTTATGTATTTAGCTTTAAGAGAGAAAAAACAGAAATCAGAAATAGCGGTTTTCCTATAATCTACAGGCAACTTTACAAAAAAGGGACGATTTTTCAAAAAAAGTTATTTTTTTCTGAGACCCTTGGGTAAATTTGGATGATATTGTAGTATGTTATAGTGGGGCACCTGGTCTATCACACCCTGACGGTTGGACCACTATTTACGCCACACCCTGTATATACTATAGGGAAACATTATTTTACGGCGCAATATTCATGAGACTTCGCTGTCCATCAGTACGTACCTATCTCAGGCTGTCCACGCACGGTACTTATCTTAGGAACCGTGATAGCTAGAGAGTAGATATTTTCACAGATGATGTATTTCTGTTGCCGCTGTAACAGCAAATATTAAAATCAGAAAAGAAGGGGGATCAAGGGGGGCTACCATACAACAATCGTAACTTTTTTTTGCTGTTTTTAGTACCTACGGAACCACTCGCACTTTACCGATTTATTAGATTCACTAGCCGTTCGCATTCTGAAATATGTCTATCTTATAAGTCAATGACGTATTTAGCTCCGTGTGGCGACGGGGTTCCGTGCTGCGAGGAGTACAAATACATCGCGAGAGTGTCGTAAGAGGCGACTAAGGGAACATTTCGCAAAAATATCCATTGCGCAGAGAAGGAAAACCTGAAATAAAACCCGGTTTTCAGTAAAATGACAATCGTTAAGCCAAGTTGAAGACCTTATGGGCGGCTTGAAATATCCCAACTGTCGGGTAGCGGCGACCTGTGCCTGTCCATTTTAACACGGCAATAGGCTCACCAACTATTACGTGAGACATAAAACTGAAAGGTGAAATGTGGGCGTATACTATACCTCTGCCTACCCTTTCGGGGATAAAGGCGTGACTATTTATGTATGTATGTGTACGACGTGCAGGAAAGCGCGAGGGGAAGCCAGGTTTGCAGATATTTCCGCCGTAGTATTTATGTAAGGATTTTATTGGGCAGTTTCACGATATTAGGTATTAAATTCTTTTTGGTCTGATTTACTTTTAATTCTAATTTCTAATTTTAAACTAAATGACATTTGTGTGGTATTAATACAGATCAGTGGGTGGCATATCTAATAAAAAATAGTGTTGTGACTGAAATGGATAAGTAAGTAGCTGACTACCTCGGTGCTGCGTAAGCGACCGCCGTGTTTAAGCCTCTGGTTTCTAACCCTGGCTCTGGAGTTGGGATCTATGAATACTGGTTTCTATGCATAATAATGTATGTATGTATGTATGGTAGAATACAAAATGATGTGATGAGCCGACGATGACGCGAGGGAAGCCGCGGGCACCAGCTAGTAATCAATAAAGGAACATAACGTTTCATTATCAGTCTTCATTTATAATCAACAATACTCTAAAAAAAAAAAGTATTGACCGGCATTTCCCGTATCTGTGGGTAATGACGTCACATAATGGGGTAATGACAGTCATTCAAAATCACCTAGCAATTAGCATACAATATGGCTTATTCTAATAAAAAACAGATTTTATAGAATTAGTGAATACAATTGTCACAATTATATCCCTCAGCAGTATCCCAACCAGTACATGCTGCATGTGCCCAATTACCACAATTAGTACAACGATACCAAAGTTCGTTGTTTCTACCAAACTCTCGACAAACTGTGCATTTATTCTCATCTTTATCACTAGGTAAATCGTCTAAACTGTCATTATCACACAAATTCTCGCCAATATCCTCTTCTTCTGAGCTAGAACTTTGAAAGATACGTCGTTTAGCCTTACCAACATTCTTCACCACCTTAGCTTTAATTTTATTTTTAGGATCACGTATAGTTTTGCATACTTTTTTCTTTGATTTCTCTATTTTTTTTATCTCTTTATCTTCTAATATGTCTTTCATGGGTGTTGCTGTGAGACAAGTCGCATGTTGCCGCTTTCTGTGCGTGGTGCGTGTTGAAGATGTCGATGGAGTGGGAATAGGTGCTATCTCAGCAAATGTTACTTGAGTTTCAGGTAGCCCAGAAGTTTCTTTATTCGCTTCAGTCACATGAATGGATGGAGATGACACCAAGCCAGCGACTTGCATGCATGTATTAGATGGTCCTGCAAACTCTTGTTCTATAAGAGACGTGTTTTCTCCTTCTGTCTCAATACTGACGTGTCAAGGCAATACACTGTATAATCCGAAATACCAATTTGAGAAAAACGCCAAAATGTCTGTTGAACAGTCTTTTTGTAATTTAAAGCTATTAAAATTATGAAAATAAATAAAATTTATATCATTTTGTAGGTTTTTTTATTGTTGTTATAGCCATATAAAGAACTTGACAATAAAAATTAATAGTTTTCTAGAAAATTCAAAAAAGACAGTTGGTATAACAGACTAATATTAATTTGTTAAGCTCGTGTAAGGCATAATACTGTAAATAATAATACAGTGTTTTGCCTTAATAATCCTAAAAATTTAACATTAGTTATAATAATGTAACCTACACCTGCAAATTACAAAATAAACGGCATTTACCTCGATGAGGTTCTAAGTGTGCGAGATTTGGGTGTAACCGTCGACTCAAAGTTGGACTTTCGTGAGCATATTGATGCAGTGAGTGGCAGGGGGGCACGATTGGCTGGCTTTGTCATACTACGGCAAACAAAGTTTTTCAGGGATCCCGAAATTTCAATTTTGCTCTTTAATTGTTACGTCCGTTCTCTCCTTGAATACTGCTGTCCGGTCTGGAGTCCATCGTATGCAGTGCATATCCACCGGATTGAAAGACTACAAAAGCAATTTCTTTACCACCTGTCATTTGCAAACAATCTTTGTCACAGTCTCACTTCGTATGATTCCAGACTGAAGTACTTTAATATGGTTACACTCGAACATAGACGTCGCGTTTCTGATATTGTATGTCTACAAAAAATTATGAGTGGTAAGGTCGATAGCCCTAACCTGTTAGCAAGATTTGATATTAGTATACCTCGTTACTTATACGTATACTTGGTACTTGTATTGTGATTAGATATTTATATTGTTGGTGTACTATTTTTTTTTAAATTGTTTGTAATTGCATGCAGTGTTCACATCTAGAAGGACTTACATTGTTGTTAGTTCTAAGTTGTAAATATGTTATGTTTTCGAACTTTGTAGTGTCCAGTTTTGTGAACCAATTAAAAAAAAAATTTACTATTGAATACAGTTTTCTGCAGAAGCCGTTTATTAAGATTCAGTAAGTGAAACCTGTTGTAGGGGTAGTGAATTAATTTTTTTTTTTTTTTTTTTTTTTTTATACCACTAAGGTGGCAGACAAGCATACGGCCCACCAGAAGGACCGGTGGTCACCGCAGCCTATGAACGTTTGCAACACCAGAGGTGCCACACTCGCGCTGCCGACACTGTAAAAACCTTCTAAGACCCCTTTTGAAGAACCCCATACTGTAGGCGTTTGGGAAAACCGAGGCAGGGAGGTCATTCCACAACCTAAGCGTGCGTGGAAGAAAACACCTATCGGATCTAACCGTGCTGGAACGCACCGGACGCAGAGTGTGAGGATGAACTCCCTGTCTGTGGCGAGCGGTGCGATGATAGAACGTAGCCGTGGGCATCATATCAAACAATTCCTCAGAGCACATACCATTGTACAGGCGGTAGAACACGCATAAGGAGGCAAAGTCTCTCCTGTCGCGAAGAGGTTCCACACCAGCTGTAAGTACAGGATCGTTGACAATTCTTACAGCTCGTCTTTGCACCGAGCCAAATGGACGAAGCTGATATTCAGGTGCTCCCGCCCAGAGGTGACAGCAGTACTCCATATGCGGCCGCACTTGCGATTTATAGAGAAGCAGTGTTTGCGCCGCAGTGAAGTACCGCCGCGCCCTGTTGAGCACACCTAGCTTCTTGGACGCCAGCTTAGCCTTGTCCTCCAAATGACTACGGAACTGAACGTCACTGGAGATGTCAACGCCAAGGATCCCTATACTTTTGGCGATGGAAAGAGATGTGCCCTGAAATTGCCTGAAATGAAACAATTAAAAAGTTATTTCAATTATTTACTTTTATTTATGGTCAATGAACCATAAGACCTTTGAAATACAAAACGAAATAGTTTACTCAGGCTAATTAGTCTCTTATTTTCATAGTCACAATTTGAGATCAACGTATAAAATAAAAACGTTATAAAATTAACAAATCTTTAAAATACAAAATTTATATTAGCACTAGCTGACCCGCGCAACTTCGTTTGCGGCACATGAGAGTAAGAAAAAGAGAGGTATGGTATTAATATTTTGAGTGATATAATGTTTCCCGTCGCATTTCCTCTCGTCGCGCCTAGTCCCATCGCGTCGCTTATATACATTAGAGCTGACCCGCACAATTTCGTTTGCGTCACATGAGCGAGAAAGGGAGAGGTGTAGTATTGATATTTAAGGTGATATAATGTTTCCCTTTGCATTTATTCCCGTCGCGTCGCATAGATTCATTAGAGCTGACCCGCACAACTTCGTTTGCATCACATGAGATTGAGAAGGAGAGAGGTGTGGTATTAATATGTAAAGTGATATATGTTTCCCGTTGCATTTACTTCCACCCGTTCTTTTTTTGGTACGGAACTCATTAGTGTCCGACTCGCACTTGGCCGGTTTTTATCGATCAGTTGATTGGCTACCAATGCAGACCACGTTTACCTACTCCCGTCGCGTCGCTCATGCTGTAAAACTTATTAAGAGGGGGTTATTGTGAGTGAACTTTTAAAGGTAGGCATATGCTATTGACTACATTTTTTTGTAACTTTTAAAGGGGAGCATTTTTGTAATACAAAATTTTCACGCAACTTTAACCATTTACGCGACGTACGGAGTGGAAGCTCTCAAAAGAAAGAATATCTATATCAAAACAAATACACGTGATCGGCGAAGACGGCCGGGCGCCGGACGGCCGCAGCGCTTGCGGTCCTGCTCTAACATCGTATGCGTAAGATGAGTAAGAGCGATAGCGATAGGTTCACGCGCGCATCCAGAGCGGTCGGTCAATTTATTATACAGTGTCTTGTCTTGACAAGGTCGCTCATTCCCTTGCGTTGAATGTATGGCAAAACAATGTTTTAAAAAATACAGTTTTATGGTTTGATGAAGGTAGATTTTTTGAAACTTACATGGTTTTTTAATATTGAATATCTTCATAAATAAAGGTCGTAACACAAATTTAAAAGACGTGTGGCACTCGGGGACTGCCGCGGTAAAGCTATTACATAGCATTTTTTACCGACTATGCTAGTATAATTATTTCTATATAAGAATACTAGCTGATGCCCGCAGCTTCGCCCGCGTAAAATTTGTTACCGCGGGAAGTTATTCCCGGGATAAAAGGTAGCCTATGTGTTATTCCAGACTATAATGTATCTCTGTTACCAAATTTCAGCCCAATCCGTTCAGCGGTTTGAGCGTGAAAGAGTAACAAACATCCACACTCACAAACATTCGCATTTATAATATTAGTAAGATTTTAAGGCCTATGTTCAACAAAGTACCAAGTACCTACTTGACTGTGGACATTTGGGCTTTTGGACTTTTGGCCTATTGGCCTTTTGGACTTTTGGACTTTTGGACTTTTGGCCTTTTGGACTTTTGGACTTTTGTACTATTGGACTTTTGGACTTTTGGACTTTTGGACTTTTGGACTTTTGGACTTTTGGACTTTTGGACTTTTGGACTTTTTGACTTTTGGACTTTTGGACTTTTGGACTTTTGGACTTTTGGACTTTTGGACTTTTGGACTAAAGTCCAAAAGGCCAAAAAAGGCAGGAATCTTAGCATTATGTTATGTAGCCTATAGCCACTATCAATTAATGTACCTACTTACTATCGAACAGTTTTTGAAACCCTACCAGTAGTTTCAGTAAGACTTGCCTTGGTATGATGTGATCGTGGTCCCTTTGCAGCGTGTGTCCAATCTAGCGCAGCAGCTACACTTCCGACGTTTGATCTGTTGGTGGATAGAGGTCTCACTGCAGCGTTCCAATAGTCTTACGTTCGTGATGTTCTCGGGCCCGTATGTACCTAGGATCCATTGGAGGCAGCGTTTGACGAAGACTTATAGCTGGTAGCTGGTGCGAAATGTCTTTAGTGACCTTCCATGTCTCGCATCCGTATAGCAGTTAGCAGTACAGTTTTAACGTTTACTTTGTTTTGAGTTTCACTCTTCGTGTCTTTTGGACTTTTGGACTTTTGGACTAAAGTCCAAAAGGCCAAAAGGCAGGAATCTTAGCATTATGTTATGTAGCCTATAGCCACTATCAATTAATGTACCTACTTACTATCGAACAGTTTTTGAAACCCTACCAGTAGTTTCAGTAAGACTTGCCTTGGTATGATGTGATCGTGGTCCCTTTGCAGCGTGTGTCCAATCTAGCGCAGCAGCTACACTTCCGACGTTTGATCTGTTGGTCTCACTGCAGCGTTCCAATAGTCTTACGTTCGTGATGTTCTCGGGCCCGTATGTACCGAGGATTCATTGGAGGCAGCATTTGACGAAGACTTATAGCTGGTAGCTGGTGCGAAATGTCTTTAGTGACCTTCCATGTTTCGCATCCGTATAGCAGTTAGCAGTACAGTTTTAACGTTTACTTTGTTTTGAGTTTCACTCTTCGTGTCCATTTTCGCAACTGCCCACGGGGCGCGGCTGTGTAAAGGTTGTTCTGGCCTTGGCGAGACTCGAAATGATGTAAGGTACTCTTCTATCCCATCAGTTTCTGACACGACACTCCCGAGGTACGTGAATTAGTGCCTCCACCACATCTCTTGCGTCTGTCGATTTTAATTTCAGTCCAGCCATTCGCTGCCTCATCCTGCTCGTTGTCCTGCACGTTGTCCTGCAGACATGCATGACGGCGTGTGTGTGCCTCAGCAGGCACAGGACATCGGCATCATTTAAATCCTCCAGGATATCTGTATAGGCCCCATTCTATGCCGCGCCGATTGTTCTTTGCGGTATTCAGCATTATACCATCTATTTTCTATGGATGGTTGTTAACTATCCTGTTATCTTCATAACGATCCTCTAAGGTAGGTACAGTACGTATTTTCAAAAGAGTTTGTGAACTCTATTTTTAATTTCTTTTTCAGAATATTGATGACATTTGATTGATGTCATTTTATACACGTTACGTCTACTACATTGATACATGTAATAAAATTCTAACACGCCGGTGTTTGTATGTAAATTGTTTATACTGAGGAAAATTCTATACTGAGGAATAGCTTTAACCATTAAGCTCTATTTTGATTAAGCAAACAGGGCAGATTCACACGCTACTTGATGAGTATGATTAATAAATACCTCTAATTTCATAGACCTTGTGTGACGTAAACAAAGTTGCGAGGGTCAGCTAGTTAAAAGATAAAACAATAGGTTTCTTCTTAAAAACTATTTTTACAAATTTTATGGTAATAATAGACATTCTTTGAAATATGCATGTATGGTATTGTTGTGACTTTTATGACACGTTTAAAGTACATAGGTATGAGATAGATGGCGCTCGCGGCTACGTCAGCGTGAAATTTTCTTCCCGCTTCCCATGGGAACGTACTCCCGGGTTTGGTTATCTTTATAGCAGTATTATATATAAATTAACAAAACAAAAAATAATACTGCATTGGTGATAATAATAATAAAATGTATGTATATAGAGTACTCACCTCTTATATTTGCTCCATGGTACTCACTCATTTTCTTTCACTATTTTTCGTGACTTTCTTCATTAATAACTGCACTTTGTTTATTCATATTTAAAACACTTTTTACACAAATTATACGAGTACAGTTCACTGTTGTACATAGATGATGAATACCTATACACCTATAGTCGAATTTTTATTTAGACGAAGTAAATTGACAGCAACTAATGTAATTGACAGCATCGAAATTGTCATTTCACATTATGAACTCTAAATTCGACCAGCACTCTTAATTCAACTTTGGTCGAGTGGTTAAGACGCGGATCGGTACGCAGAAGGCGCAAGATCGATTCTGGGTACAAGCATCAATTTTTGGATTATTTGACACAATATAATAATATATAACGACTGCAGAGTTCATAATTGACGTAAACAAAAAATTTATGAAGTGCGAGACGAGATACACGAACGTGGCCGAAGGTAGCCGAGAGTGTGACTCGTTTTCGTGACACAATTTCTGGATTCGGTCTCCACGCAAGGCCCGCGATAGAAGCTATGCAATAGCTTAAAAAGTTTCACTTAAAGTAGACCCTAAAATATGCCGAATAAGCGTTGTTAAGGTAAAACACTGTATTCTAGTATACAGTGTATTGCCTGTACACGTCAGAATATTTGGTTCCACCGAAATTGCACCACTAACATTTCCAGACATCATAGATGCTGCTAAGAAATCTTGTTCGGTGAACACGTTAGGATTTATGGGATAAATTCCCGTAGCCCGAAAGCCACTTTCCCCTTTACTTATAACTGCAACATTAGAGTAAGCTTTGTTAAATAATGAAGCCACTTCATATGGTGTTATTTTTGCTATCATATGTGACTTCATATACAGATTGCATTCCTGTCTGTATGCTGCTTTCAAAGGTCCGTAAAATACCACATCAAGGGGTTGGATCCGGTGGGAACTATGAGGCGGAATAGACAGCATTACGATGTTGTTTTCCTTGCAAAACGTAAAGGCTGCAAGAGAAATATGACTGGCATGGTTGTCAATAACAAGAAGAACAGGGCTCTCAAGAGTTGGCTTAGAATAGGCGGCAAAATGTTTTAACCATTCTACAAAAACATCTTCATTAATCCAGCCGTTTTTGGAGTTCGTATACATAGCACCAGGCGGACCATCTTTCTGCAAGAGAGGAGTCATCCTCTGACGCGGGAATATAAACATAGGCGGAATAAAATTTCCTGCCGCACTCATCGCACACATGACAGTTATATTTCTACCACGTTCTCCACTTGTAACAGCACCGACCCTGCGTTGGCCTTTCTCTGCTAACACTTTACCAGGATCGGTGACGGTGGTAATGCCGGTCTCATCAGCGTTGATTATTTGGAGTAAATTTTTATTTTTCCATCAAATTTTCTAACAGGTTATAAAAAAGCGTTACCTCATTTTTGTTGAATGACGCAACTCGATTCAAACTTGTAGCTTCAGCTTTACGCACTGCTACTGAAGGGTTACGTTGCAAGAAATTATTCAGCCAGTCAACGCCTGCCATTTGCGTCTCTCTATTAAATGTATTGCGAATATTATTGACACTTGCATATTTAAAGACTAGTTTTCGAAGATCTGTCATGGTCAACCCGTAGAATATAGACGATAGTGTCTTTATTTGGGTTGCGATAGCACTTTCCTGTTCTTTTGTAAAAACTGGTTTCTTCCCCAAACTTGGACCACTCATATTTTGCCGCTTCAATCGTTCTTGTAAAGTGGAAAATGGTATACCGTATTTTTTTGCTGCTCCTCTTATAGACGACCCTTTTTCAATGTCGTGTAAAGCGTGCCTCAAGTCCTCCTCATTTTCGATTTCGCACCATCTGTAGATAATGTAAAATTTAATAATTGTGTGTGGGGCAATGCCGGTCACTTGACCGGTATTGTGTAGTGAGGTTTATTTTAATGCAATCAAAGAAAAAGTAAATATATTTAGAATACCATAAATATCACAATATATATTCAATCTATGATATAACCTTACTTTAATATTACAAATACTGTACACAAATAATGTAAGAAGTAACATTTACCTTCAATCGTATTACGACGAAAATTAGAGTAAGCAGGCTTAAAAGTGATTAACGTCTCTCCTTCATAAACAACTTGAGCGCACTGGCTAGAGTGGCTAGCGCAACCGGCCGTGCGTGTTATTACCTTGCCCCGCTAGTACCTCACCCCGCAAATCGTCGCTCTATCTATGATTGTTTTCAAAATATTGGACTGACTGGTATTGCCCCGTGACCGTCATTGCCCCGGGTTTCCCCACGCGCGCCGCCCTGACTAAGTATATAGATATCATAGTTACTGGTAGAGATGGGCAGAGGGAAAAAGCCCAACGGGTAAATACCCAGGTTTTTTCCGTTCGAGAAAATGTCCGGTATTTATGAGGGAAAAAACCAATAGGTAGATGGGTATTTTCATTATTTAAAGTAATTATCACGATCGATCTTAAAAACATACTTAAACAGTATTTCATTATTTTTCGACCAAATGCAGCGAATAAGCGGTACTTTGCGATGCGCACATACTTTGCGCCGAGGCATATAGGCCACTATCTAGCTGTTGTATGTTATTCGAAATGTCAAAATGTGTAGCAGGATTCAAGAACTAAAATAAAACCAAACTGTTATTATAACAACAAAAAGACGTCTTCTTGTTTTTATCATTAAGATTCTTTCTGCGTATCATGACGGAATGTTACTTAATTGCAGATTGAACGTAGGTTTTCTCGTCTGCCTCTGTGGCGCAGTCGGTAGTGATACCGCCTGCGGTGCTGGAGGTCGTGGGTTCGATTCCCACCGGAGACAAATATTTGTGTGACCCATAAATGTTTGTCTCAAGAGACTGGGTGTTTCTATGTATAATATGTATGTATTTAAAAGTATATACCTAAGTATTAATATCCGTGGTCTGATACCCATAACACAAGCAGGTTATTCCTAGCTTACTTTGGGATCAGATAGCGTTGTGTGAAATGTCCGTGAATATTTATTATTATTATTAGGTATATTAAAACTTTCAAGGAACTAGCCAAAAAAATAACTTAATAATTTATAAATAATAATAATAATAATAACAACAACCATATAACCTGGCAACCCCACACAAGAGCAGTGGTATATTTTGTTATCATAGAAACAAATAATTATTTTTAAGTGTTATATTTGGATTATCTTACATTTTATAAAATAGTTGATGTATATAAACCTGCAGATAATGAAAAATATAAAAGGAATATGTTTTTATCAATCGACAAAAGCGAAGAAAAATTTTATACAGAAGAATGACATGACACAATGACATGTCATGTCAACCAAAATGTAAAATACAATATAAAATATACCAATAATGCTTACAAGAGCCAGGAGACGTTTAGCACAATTAACATCACCGGACTCGTCGCCTAGCTCCGCCTCGCAGCACGTGGAAACCATATCGTC
Source organism: Miltochrista miniata (assembly GCA_933228765.1). Classification (NCBI taxonomy): domain Eukaryota; kingdom Metazoa; phylum Arthropoda; class Insecta; order Lepidoptera; family Erebidae; genus Miltochrista; species Miltochrista miniata. The sequence goes on from OW121769.1 coordinate 16,810,444, forward strand.
GGAACCGATTGCTGCTGAGGCGTCGAGCTCAGCATCAAGCGACGAGTACTTCTCTCCGCCGACGTCGCCAACACCAACACGTCGGCAGGGGAGGACCCGGCCACCGACCTGCTTGGGACCCCGAGGCCCACCGGCCTCGAATAGGGCCCCCGCTACCGGTGGTAATGTGCACCGCATGCGATGGACTTCATCTATGAACGAAAACGTCATGCGGGCATATTTTGCGGCTACAGAGGGAGGAACTAACCTCACTGCGTACCGTGTTCGTTTGCTGCCTTTGTTTCAGGCTCTTGAACCAACTATCAGCGTGTCGGCACAGCGGCTGTCGGATCAAGTGCGGGTCATACAACGTAATCGTATGTTGGATGATGCCGTGCTTGAGAGGCTTCGCTCAGAGTTGCAGTGTAGCCTCATCATCCCTACTTCGTCTCAAACTACTGAAATACAGATCCACGCAACGCAACCTGACGTACGTATTGACGAAATAGTGGATGATGTTGCTACAACAGTAAGTACTCAATACAATGATGAACTAAGGAGTGTTTTGGAGCGAACGATTCTAGAGTATAGGTTTTGCGATCCCATGTGTCGCCCACGTATACCGCGTTTGCCTACGCACAAAAAAAACATGGCTCTAGTGAGCACCCTGGACTCGGTTCTACCAAGCTATTTTAATACTTGTGTAGATATTAGTGATGCGCACTCAATTCTGTATTGCGCGGCTGTAACAGTATGTCGGGTAGCTGGTGTCAAATTTCCTAAATTTGAGCCAGCTACTAGACCTCAGTCTGTTCCAGTCTGGCAGTGCAGAATTGAGCGTCGTATCACCGAGACTAGGGTGCTCATTGGTAAGCTATGCTGCTTCAGGGGGGGTAATACCCGACCCAGAGTGATGCGTTTTGTGACTCGTGCATTTGCGGGGACAGATATTAGTCCCCGCGAATACTCTGTATGGGTCACGGAACGCATTGACTACCTGAAGCAGAAAATTTGTGCGTGGGCAAACCGTATACGGCGATACAAAAAGAGAGTGGATAGATATACTCAGAATCGTTCGTTCCAAAAAGATGAGAGGTGTGTATATAGAAGATGGGAGCAATCCGATTCAAGTGTGACTAGTGTGTGCCTACCTGATGCCGAAACCACAAGCACATTTTGGCGAGGTATTTGGTCGGCACCTATTAGTCATACAGAGTGTGATTGGATGCGGGATGTCGAGCAGTCATGCGAGTCTATTGAAACCATGGCACCAGTCATAATAACACCCGATGACATTGCCAGTGCAGTTCGTTCGTTGCCCAATTGGAAATCAACTGGGCCGGACGGACTGCACAATTTTTGGCTCAAATGGTTCCATAGCTCGCATGATTGTTTGGCATCTTGCTTTCAATCATCAGTTGAGTCTGGATCGCTTCCATCTTTTATGACTTCGGGTATTACACACCTCCTCTATAAATCCGGTAGTACCACGGACCCGAAAAATTATAGACCGATAACTTGTTTGCCTACGGTCTATAAGCTTCTCACATCTGTTTTGAGAGTTAAATTATCATCTCATTTAGAAAATAATTCTATATTGTCCAACTCTCAAAATGGATGTAGAAGCGGGTCACGTGGTACTAAAGAACTCCTTATTCTTGACATGGTCATTAATCAGCAGGTTCGTCGGAACCGGAGAAATCTGGAGACATGCTGGATTGATTACAAGAAAGCCTACGACTCCGTGCCACATACATGGCTGTTGAGGGTGCTAGAGTTGTACAAAGTTGATACAACTCTTCGCACCTTCTTGAAGGCATGTATGGGGCAATGGAGAACGGCTCTTGTTTATCCAGGATGTCGTCAGATTCTTGGGGATGATGAACCTGTCAAGATTGAGAGGGGTATATTTCAGGGTGATAGTCTGAGTCCCTTATGGTTTTGTCTAGCACTGAATCCCCTCAGTACTTTACTGGAGGATTCAGGGCTAGGCTATCAGTTTCGGAGAGGAGGTCAAGTTGTTTCCCACCTTCTGTACATGGATGACTTGAAATTATTTGCTTGCACCGATTCCCACTTGATAGAGTTACTCAAGATCACTGAAACCTTTAGTAATTCTATCAAAATGGAATTTGGTGTAGATAAATGTGCAGTCATGCATGTAAAGAAGGGACGGATTGTGGAATCTGAAAGAGTAGAACTTTCAGATTTCACAAAACTTAAATCCCTCTCTGCGACTGAAACCTACAAATATCTTGGTATGTCGCAGGCATTAGGTATTGTTGAGGCAGGCATGAAACAAGCGTTGATGGATCGTTTCTTCGGCCGCCTGAAAAAAGTACTGAGAAGTCTTTTATCAGGTGGTAACAAGGTACGCGCCATCAACGGTTGGGCCATGCCTGTCTTAGGATATTCCTTCGGCATACTGAGATGGACTCAGACTGAATTAGACACCCTGGATAGAAAAGTCCGTTCGTTGTTGACCGCAAACCGAATGCATCATCCACGTTCGTCTGTAATGAGGTTGTTTATCCCACGGAAATGTGGCGGTCGTGGTTTTTTAAATATCAAGACGTTACACAACCGTGAGATATACAACCTTAGGGAATATTTCCTACATGTGGACGTGGGTATGCATCGAGATGTGGTAGCAATAGACAGCGGACTGACCCCTCTTTCTCTTGCCAAAGAGAACTGGCACAAACCAGCAATACTGTCTACTAATGATCGCAAGGAGATATGGCAGAGCAAAGAGCTGCATGGACGGTTTTATCGGGCCTTACATGGGCCCGATGTAGATTTACTAGCATCTATATCTTGGCTACGTTTTGGTGATCTGTTTGGAGAAACCGAAGGTTTTGTCTGTGCAATTACTGACGAAGTTGTCATGACGAATAACTATCGGAAATATATTTTGAGAGATGGTACGGTTGACATATGTCGGGCATGCCACCTACCGGGTGAATCTCTCAGACATATTATTTCTGGTTGTCCTCGTCTTGCCAACGGTGAGTATTTGCATAGACACAACCAAGTGGCCAGGATTGTCCATCAGCAACTTGCACTAAAATATAAACTTGTTGATTCAGAGGTACCGTATTACAGGTATGTGCCCGACCCAGTTCTAGAAAATGGCCGTGTCACATTGTATTGGGATCGATCTATTATCACTGACAGGACTATTGTGGCCAATAAGCCTGATATAGTGGTAATAGATCGATCAGAGCGCCTCGCAATAATCGTTGACATTACCGTCCCACATGACGAAAATCTCGTGAAAGCAGAAAAGGAAAAACAAATAAAATATTTGGATTTGGCTCACGAGATTGTCGATATGTGGGATGTGGACTCGGCGGTTATTGTTCCGATAGTCGTATCAGCACATGGTCTGATTGCCAAGAGCCTCGATCAACATCTGAAGAGGCTCGGGTTGGGTAGTTGGGTCAAGAGCCAGATGCAAAAGGCAGTTCTCCTAGACACGGCACGTATTGTGAGGAGGTTCCTGTCTCTGCAGCCCTAACCACCGGTAGCTTGGTCCCTGTACCCGATGCCGGTGGGACACTATTTTTTTATATTTTTAAATATATTTTCTTTTTTATAAAATGTATTTAAAAATTTAATTTAATAAGTATAACTATGTAAATAAAGGGAATAATAATAAAACTCACACACCTCCTGTTATAGTTGCTGAGGAAGTTGTTGATGATGAGACTACATCCGTAAGTACCCAATGTGAGAATCGGTTAAGGAGTGCTTTGGAGGATGCGATTCTGGAATATCGGTTTGCACGTGCAGATTGTAGACCACGTCTTCCTCGTATGCCCATGCATAAAAGGAATCTGGCACTGGTGTGTGCCCTGGATTCACTACTGTCTAAATATTTAGACAATAGTGAAGATCTTGGTGATACGCACTCAATCCTGTACTGTGCGGCGGTTGCAGCTTGTCGAGTAGCTAAGGTTAAATTTTATACAAATGAAACTGCTACTCGACCTAGGTCTGCAAAACCTGCTTGGCAGTGTAGGATTGAGAGGCGTATTTCAGAGGCCAGGGCACTCATCGGGAAACTAATATGTTTCAGGTCGGGCAATACTCGTCCGAAGGTGATGCGCTTTGTGAAACAGGCATTCTTTGGGACTGATATAAGTCCTCAAAGATATGCATCATGTGTCACAGAGCGCATCGACCTTTTTAAACAAAAAGTTTACGCATGGGCAAATCGAATTCGGCGCTACAAAGAGCGGGTTGATCGATACAACCAGAATCGTATGTTCCAAAGAGATGAGAAGTGGGTTTACAGGAAATGGGAAAATTCACATCTACCAGAGGTTAATGACGTTACCCTACCAGATGGTAAAGTTACCAATACGTTTTGGCAGAACCTCTGGTCGAAGCCTGTCGAACATGCTGAGGGTGATTGGATGAGGGATGTTGAACGGTCGTGTGAGAATATACAGGTTATGGAACCAGTTTATATTGATGCCGAAGATGTTGCTTATGCAGTTCGTTCGCTCCCGAATTGGAAATCAGCGGGACCGGACGGACTGCATAATTTCTGGTTAAAATGGTTCCGAAGCTCACATGGCCGTTTAGCATCCCAATTTCAATCATCCCTAGATGTGGGTTCACTGCCCGATTTTATGACTACTGGTATAACTCACTTACTCTATAAGTCCGGTAGTGCTGCGGATCCCAAAAATTATAGACCTATTACATGTTTACCAACCGTCTATAAACTTTTAACGTCCATTTTGAGAGTCAAAATTACTAAACACATAGGAAAAAATTCGATATTATCTATCTCTCAGAATGGATGTAAAAGTGGGGCCCGTGGCACTAAGGAGCTCCTTTTAATCGATATGACCATCAGCCAACAGGTGCGTCGTAATCGTAAAAATCTGGCGACATGTTGGATAGATTATAAGAAGGCCTTTGACTCAGTGCCACATACATGGCTTCTGAAGGTACTTGAGCTGTATAAAATTGATACAACTCTTTGTACTTTCTTGAGGACATGTATGGGGCAGTGGAAAACGGTCCTTTGCTATCCAGGGTGTCGTCGTTTTTGCGATAATGATGCACCAATTAGTATCAAGCGGGGAATATTTCAAGGGGACAGTCTGAGTCCGTTGTGGTTTTGTCTAGCTCTGAATCCTCTTAGTACTATGCTAGAGGGTTCAGGGCTAGGTTATCGGTTGCGTAAAGATGGTGGGGCTATATCGCACCTCCTTTACATGGATGATCTCAAATTATTTGCCAACACTAAATTGCAACTGATGGATTTATTGAAAGTAACAGAAACTTTCAGTAGAGCCATCAGGATGGAATTTGGGGTGGACAAGTGTGCAGTCATGCATGTTAAAAGAGGTGTGATAGTGGAATCTGAAGGGGTAGAACTTTTGGACTCCACTAAGCTTAGCTGTCTTTCTGGAACCGAAACTTACAAATATCTGGGTATATCACAAGCATTAGGAATACCTGATACTGGTATGAAACAGACATTGCAGGAGCGTTTCTTCGGCCGCCTAAAAAAAGTGTTAAAAAGTCTTTTGTCAGGCGGTAACAAGCTTCGCGCCTTCAATGGGTGGGTCATGCCAGTCCTAATATACTCTTTTGGTATACTCAGATGGACTCAGACTGAACTCGACAAAATTGATAGACGAGTAAGGACACTGTTGACTGCATTCCGGATGCATCATCCCCGATCATCAGTAATGAGGTTGTATATCCCGCGGAAATGTGGGGGTCGTGGCTTTTTAAATGCTAAGACCCTCCATAACCGCGAGGTATACAACCTTAGGCAATACTTTTTAAAAACAGACACCAATATGCACCGTAATGTGGTCGCAGTGGACACGGGACTCACCCCGCTTGCTATGGGTAGGGAGAACTGGCGCAAACCTGTAGTACTTAGTGCTGACGATCGCAAGGAGGTATGGAAAAGCAAGCAGCTACATGGACGCTTTTATCGGGCCTTAAATGGGCCTGATATTGATTTAAAAGCGTCCGTATCTTGGTTACAGTTCGGTAATCTTTTCGGCGAAACCGAAGGTTTTGTCTTTGCCATAATGGACGAAGTTGTTATGACTAAGAACTACCGAAAACATATTTTGAAGGATGGTACAATTGACATCTGTCGGGCATGTCATTGTCCCGGAGAATCCCTCAGACATATTGTTTCTGGTTGTTCTCGTCTTGCCAACGGAGAATATTTGCACAGACATAACCAAGTGGCCAAGATTATACATCAGCAACTTGCTCTTAAATACCATCTTGTAGATTTTGAAGTACCATACTACAAATATGTGCCCGACCCAGTTCTCGAAGATGGTCAGGTCACACTATATTGGGATCGATCTATCATCACTGACAGGACTATTGTTGCCAATAAGCCTGATATAGTGGTGATAGATCGATTGGAACGCCTCGCAATAATTATCGATATCAGCATTCCTCATGATGACAACCTCTTTAAAGCAGAAAAGGATAAAGAAATTAAATATTTGGATCTGGCTCATGAGGTTGTTGACATGTGGCATGTTGATTCGGCAATTATTGTTCCAATTATCGTTTCAGTCCATGGCTTGATGGCAAAGAGCCTCGATAACCATCTAAAGAGGCTCTCGTTAGACGGCTGGATCAAGGGCCTGATACAGAAGGCAGTACTTCTCGACACGGCACGCATTGTGAGGAGGTTCCTGTCTCTGAAGCCCTAACCACCGGTAGCTTGGTCTCTGCACCCGATGCCGGTGGGACACTATTTTTTTATATTTTTAAATAGATTTTTATTTTTATATTATTTATTTAAAAATGTATTAAAATATGTTATAAATGAAAAATAAATGGAATAATAATAATAGATGTAAATATAATAAATGTTCAAAAGTGAATTTTTTACATTTTTTTTCATATCATTATATATTATTAATATTGAAAAATTCCAATTCTTGTGTATTTCCACGAGATGTAGAAGGTTGTTCTTCATTTATTGGGCTGCCTAACGGACTAGACAATTGTCTGGGTGTAGATAACGGCTCGTCATCTTCTTCATTGTCAGCATCTTTATGTTTATGTAACAGATTCCAATTATAAGATATAAAAGCTATTTTTGCTGCCCTGTCTGAAGTTAATCTATTTCGTTTGGAACTATGTATGTGTGCATGCGTGCTAAAAGATCGTTCGGTAACTGCTGAGGTACAGGGAGCGGTGAGAATACGTACTGCAACCCTACTCAGCAATTTGGAGCTGCAGAGTCCTCTCCACCAAACTACCGGGTCCATCTCGGCGACATTTTTCAAAATAAATGGTCTGCTCCATAAACCCTGTGGCTAAATCAACACCAACGTCAATATTGAGCGATTGGCTTATATCGTGTATAAACTCCATAGCATCCACTTCGTGTTCTTCTTCTAATTCAATGCTTTGCGATCTTGGATCTAATAAATATGCAGTGTAATGTATGGGTTTCAAACAATTATTAGTTCGCCTAGTTACAGCATTTGTAATATCTTGTTTGTGATGCTCATTTAGAATGGATATATCCGGAAATGCAAAATTAAATGTAGACTTAACATCTTTGAAGGTCATATAAACTTAATTTATAAGTATTCCATTGCCTTTAAGTTTGAAAATTTTATCTGTTATAGGTTCTAGTAGTTTTATACAATTTTCGACCATGGTCCAGAAATTAAAATCTAATAAATTTGATTTTATTTCTTCTGAAATAGTAGCATCCTCGTGTACAGCTAATGCCTGTAATGCTACTTTGGATTTTTGTAAACTTTTTAACGCAGTGCAGTAACTGCCCCAGCGGGTTTTTCCTGGTAATTTTAACGTTTCGCCAGCCCCTTTTTCTTTTACAATCTGAGCTAATAAAGCGCTCATAATTTGGTTTCTTTTTATTGCCTTTATCGTATCTGTGGCAATCGGTATAAACGCATTAATAGGTTCTAGTTTTAAGCAATCTTCGCATAGCAAATTTATAACACAATGATGTTACTCACCAACTAGCGCGAGGTAGCTATGCAGAGAACTCTTTCCCAGGGCGCCTTGTTACCGAGTTTCTAGTGAGTGCACATATATTTATATATTACACAGTACACTACAGAGACAATGAGATTACATAGATACAGAAAGCACAGACATACATAAGAATATTACAGGTTTAGGTACTAATAGTACAGCACTAAAGTATTTCCGCGTGAGCAGGTACTATAGGTGAGGAAGTAAGCGGCTAGACTACACATATATAAGTGGTTGACATGTACTGGCCTTCGAGTCGGGCTAAGAGCGACCCCGTACGCTGTCAAGTCCAGGTGAAGTTGGCAGGCTTCTCTCTTAATAACCTCGCTCGTGTGGTCCACGTGTTCTAGGGTGTGGCTCAGAACAGCGGCTGACCCACTTTTCCCCGTACTAAAAAACCCTGTCATGAAAGAAACGACAAATTAAGATACAGACTGCGCGACAGACGACAATCGACCCGCTTTGCAAATAGTTAATTGAAACTTACCAGAATCTGGGTATTGGTTGTCACAGAGTTTACTTCTTTCTGAGAAGAATAGGTGAAACGCAGGAAATTCTCCTTAACAAGTCCTCAGGTTAGAACTTATAACCTCTAAAGAGAAATTGAGGTGTGCTACTCAGAGTTGTTTCAAAATTCACTGCTGCTTAGCGGATGGTAAAAGTAAAAGCCAAAAAAACACTTGGAACCAAGGCAGGGCTTTTTATATCCCCTCTCACGTGGAATAGTCCAGAATTCTCTCCTAAAACCTGTTTTCTTTTAATGCAAAAACGATTCGTCACCGATCTTATGACATCCTGTCATTCTGACAGCCGAAATGTCACCACAGACAACCGATTAAAAAAAACGATAGATCGATTAGGGTGCTTTCACACTCCCAATGCTGCATCTACAGAAAATAAATGCTACAAATTTAATGTGTGTGCTACACATCTCAGCGGTATTATATGTGTATGCGAGTCTTTGACCATCTGAAATGCTCTTTGTATATTACTGGCGTTATCTCCGATAAGAGTTACAAATTTGTGGTCCCCGTACACGTTTAGGACTTTGATTATTTCTTGAGATAGATACTGGCTTGTATGGCGGTTGGTTAGAGTATTAAGGCTTTTAACAAAAACAGGCTCTGGTTTCGCAATAATAAAGATAATTATACCTTCATTGCGCTGATTGCTCCAGCCATCACGCTGCAAATGCAAATTATTTATAGACTTTAACTCGTCTGTAATTTCTTTTACCATGTCGTTATATATTGTTTCCAAATGTGTTGTGGAGATGGTTTTTCTGGATGGCAACTTATAAAGTGGTTGTAACTCGTCAAAAAATCGTGCCCACAGCGGATGTTCAACGATGGATAAAGGAGAACCGGTAACAAATATAGCTTTGGATAAAAGCTGGTCTAGAAATAGTTTCTTTTCTGTTGAAATTGATGCAGTCGTAGCAATAGAAGTTGTATCTGTCAAACTGTTAACCGGTGAATTTTCATGTCGGGATTCTTGCAAGGGCAAATTTGGGGCAGTTGTGATAGTAACAGGTGTTTTCTGTAATTTATTCTTGATGACCGTTGGACATCTAAAACATTTCAACAGATGAATGGTCATCTTGTTGACATTGCCACGTTGGTAAACTTTTTCACAGTGTTTGCATTTCACTGTCTTACTGGTTGCCGAATGAAAATAGTTTTCCCATACATCAGTATTTCTCTTTCTGGGCATGGTGTGATCTGAGGCAAAAGAAAACAATTGTAAAAACAGTAGAAAAGCATAGAGTTGTTTTAATAGCATATAATGGTACAAGTGTGTAAAGTTTGCGATTACAGCTGAGGCGCCATTAAGGTTGTGCTGTTCGCTATTTTGTCCGTACAAACTTCGGGAGAATATTACTCAACTGTTTGATACCCTACATACAAAGTCAGACATTTTACTGTTTTACCTCATCATAAACTTTGTCTGTACCGCTCATAAAATGGGAATTAAAAAAATATTAAAGAAATAGAAGCCATTAAAAATTCGATTTTTCTGCCAAATTTTTAGACAACTTTCTTATTAAATAATAAAGGCAAATTATATTGAGGCAACTAACAACTTATTAGGCGACTAACTACATGGTTCCAAAAAAGATAACTTGGTAGTGATTAAATATTTTAGCAACAATTATATTATAATAAGCTACAAAACGTAAGATTTTAAAAACTAAATAACGGCTGCCATTATAAGATAGCAAATATATTAAACAGGAAGAATGAAATAATATGCTTGGTATTAAAAATAATGACTTGGCAGCTAATATTAACAGTGAAATATCAAACATTGTATTATTAGGAACTATAGGCTTCCATATAAGTGCGCCTTCACACTAGCGTTTTTCCGGCGTAGGCGTACGATGGACGTATGCGCGGCGCCGACGCGACGTATACGCCGCGTTGGCGCGGCGTCTCCACTGGAACACATGAGTACGCTGAACAAGCGTCGGGCGTGCGCGACGTATACGCCGCGTTGGCGCGGCGTCTCCACTGGAACACATGAGTACGCTGAACAAGCGTCGGGCGTGCGCGACGTATACGCGACGTATACGCCGCGCATACGTCCATCGAACGCCTACGCTAGTGTGAAGGCGCACTAAAAACACTTTCGGGTAGTGATTTGCAAGCAGCTCTAAAAATTAAAACGGGTCCAAATTATAAGTATTAAGATATCAGAATTTATGTTTGTAGAATCGTAAAGTATTGAAAAAAGCGACAAATGCGTTAGTTGCATAGAAGCAGAGCAGTGGCCGCGGCGTGGGAGGTGGAGCAAAAGCATAATATTCATTTCATCGAATATTTATTTGCGATAGCAACATTTGCGCTATTGATCAAAAAGTATAATGCTCATTTCATGAATGTGCAGTTGGTATAATATGTATTTCAGCAAATATTCAATTGGTATAATGTAGTGTAGTGTAGAAGGGCAGGGTTAGGTTAGGTTAGAACTGTGACCACAACAAGACAACAAAGCCAGACAAATAACAAAATATGAAAAAAAAACAATGAAACCACCGTCAGTTTTTTGAAAACTAGCTGACCCGCGCAACTTCGTTTGCGCCACAAAAGAGAGAGTATTACCTGTTCCCGTCGCGTTGCGTTTACTCCAGTAGCGTTTCGTCGTTAATATTCTATACTACATAAGAGAGAGAGAGAGAGAGAGGTTTCTCGTCGCGTGTATTCCCGTCGCATTATTTTGAAGAACAATTTCGTTTATGAAAGAGGTATCCCGTGGCATTATTGTAGAAAAAAATTGATTGCCATTAAAATGGTTATTGTGCACCAACCCAAAGATAGACACATGCTATCGCGCAATTTTTTTAGAACTTTTTTAAGAAAAACAATTTTGTAGTACATATTTTTTACATAACTATAAATATTTACGCAGCACACGCAACGAAGCTCTCAAAAGGAATAACTTTTCCCCCGTTTTTGAAACATTTACTATTACTGCTCCGCTCCTATTCGTTGTAGCGTGATGCTATATAGCCTATGACACTTTACAATAACGTAGCTTTCTATTGGTGAAAGAATTTTTAAAATCGGTTCAGTAGATCCCGAGATTACCCCTTACAATTTAACAAACACACAAACTTTACTTCTTTATAATACACTCGAGAGCAATGAATCCGGGTCACTTAAAGAATCCTAAAAATCTCGGAAACTAAAAATGCTAGGTTAATGCAATAAATTGTATTTAATAGACAATGTAATACTCCTTAAATGAAGGTATTAAAACTTCTTAGTTATTGTAAAGTTATATCATAAAAAAATCAAATTTGAAAAAGGGCCACTTTAGAAGATGGAACTACGAAATTACAGCATTTGGTGTTGCTTTTGTTTGTAATCTGTCATTTATGTGGGTACATAAACCATGTTGATAGTGCTCTATATTCATTAATCAAGCTGAAATTATGTCGCTTACGCCTGAAGAATGCACCAGAATACTTACAATGCTGGAAACCGGCCGGAGTCAGCGCGATACAGCCAGGACTGTCGGTGTGTCGCTGTCAACAGTACAAAGAGTTCTCCGACGTTACGAAGAAACTGGTTCTAACCTACGCAGACCAGGAACGGGCAGAACCAGGTGTACCACAGCACGAGAAGACCGATACTTGGTGAACACCATGCTTCGAAATCGCTTTCTCACAGGAACTGAACTCACCAATCAGTTTCGACGCCTCGGAGGAAGTAACCCAAGTGCATGGACAGTAAGACGTCGGCTTGCTGAATCTAACTTAAAACCCCTTAGACCTGCAAACGGCCCTAAACTGGAGCGTGGGCATCGTATTTCGAGACTAAGGTATGCCCAGAGCCACGTAAATTGGAGTATTGAAGATTGGTCAAAAGTTATGTTCTCCGACGAATCAAAATTTATGCTCTACAAGCACGATGGAAGACACAGAGTGTATCGAAGACCAGGGGAAAGATTCAAGCAAGCATGCATCGAAGAAAAAGTAGCCTACGGTGGTGGGTCTGTACTTGTGTGGGCCGGAATTTCTTCTGAAAGTCGCACAGAGCTGGTGATCATAGAAAACGGCTCTTTAACTAGCGTAAGATATGTGGAAGAAATCCTCAATGATCACGTTGGTCCATTTATAGTCAATTTAGGTGAGGATGCTATATTTATGCATGACAATGCCCGACCTCATACAGGTAGGATTGTGAATGACTACCTTCAAGAGATGAACATTACTCGTATGGAGTGGCCAGCGCGCAGCCCGGATATCAACCCGATCGAGCATGCTTGGGACGAGCTAGGCAGATGCGTAAAACAACGAAACCCTCCCCCAATCACGCTTCGTGAGCTCAAAATTGCTCTCACAGAGGAATGGAAGAATATTCCCCAAAATCGTATAAGGAACTTGGTGTACAGCATGCCAAACCGCGTAAACGCAGTAATGGAAGCACGAGGAGGCAATACGAAGTATTAAAATTCAAGAAAATCGTAATAAAGTTCAAAAATTTCATGTTTCCTATTTTTGTTTTAAGGAGAGATCAGCAGTTTTTTCTTTATGTAATTTTGTGTTAATAAAATGTATGGTGACTCATATTTTTTTTACTTTCATTTAAGGAGTATTACATTGTCTATTAAATACAATTTATTGCATTAACCTATCATTTTTAGTTTCCGAGATTTTTAACATTCTTTAAGTGACCCGGATTCATTGCTCTCGAGTGTATTAGTATAGATGAAAGGAAACTAATTATTACTGAACCGAATAATAATAATAGAATAATAATAGAATTGTGAAAAATTGTAGTCATACTTTCTGTCGAAGCCAGGGTCATTGAAACAGTCACTTTTTTTTCAGAAGACATTTCTTCAGTGAGTTCTTTGAATGGCTTCAGTTCTGGTTCTGGTTCATCATCACGCCTTTATCCCCGAAGGGGTAGGCAGAGGCATATTATATACCCACATTTCACCTTTTTATAATTTGTCCCACGTAATACGTTGTGAGCCGTATTGCCGTGTTTAAATGGACAGGCGCAGGTTGTGACTGCCTGCTGTTGAAATAAAGCCTTCAACTTGGCTTAACGACTGCCATTTTACTGGCAACTGGGACCAACGGCTTAACGTGCCTTCCGAAGCACGGAAACGCTCAAATAATTGTCACAAAGTGATCACATGGATGGTCACCCATCCATGGACCGGCCATAGTGAAAGTTGCTTACTGCAGTGATCGTTTATAGAACACTGAGTCCGCGGGGCCACGAGCGCTTCTCCACGGGCCACGATGGCTTCAGTATTTTTATTATTTCTGGAAGTGCCTGCCATTCGCTCTCCGAAAGATTTTCTACCGGATTATGTAGGATTCCAAGAGATGCTTCTAAAGGTTCTTGAAGTGAACAAATCCTCTCAATCATATCTAGGGTACTGTTCCATCTAGTCAGTACGTCCATTTTTAGCTTTAACGGTTTTTGATTAGGTCTCAGCTGCTCCTGCATTGCAATAAGTTTTTTGGTAGCTATTGGACTCCTGTGAAAATATTCCACAACTGCTTTTATTTTTTTTATCAGCTCCCCGAGTCCACTGTCCTGGAGACCTGCACGGACAACTAAATTAAGAGTATGAGCGATACACGGCAAATGCTCATAATTTGTCAATCGTATAGCCGCCTTCATGTTCGCTGCATTATCTGTAACGCAGACAAATATTTTATTCTGAATGTTCCAGTGGGAGAGCAACTTATTCAGCTCATCATCAATCAATACATATAATAAAATCGTAACAGGTCGCTGTCTGTACATGGAAGATAAATAAGAAAAAATATTATAGGCTTTATGAACGCAATAGAACCCAAAACAATGATTTTTAGAATTTTTGTCTGTTTGTCTGTTTGTCTGTATGTCTGTATATCTGTTTGTCTGTACGGTTGTGCACGCTAATCTCAGTAACCGCTCAACCGATTGCAATGCGGTTTTTTTATTGTGTTGAGGTTTGCTCCAGTTAACATTTAGCGTTTGTTTTATGTAAATCGGCTTAGAAATAAAATAGTTATAACACTTTTAATCAGATATTTTGAAAATTTTAATTGTAGGGGAAAATTAATTGTAGGTTTTAGTGTAATTCATACACCTTATGTGACGTAAACGAAGTTGCGGGCTCAGCTAGTTCTTAATATATTCGGCCGTGTGGCGCTCATGACATTCAAAACAGCCTAATAAGGCTGACTTCAGCTCCCAATTTAATAAATAATGGGCTGTTACAGCTTGGTAGGAAGTTGTTGCTCTTGAAGTCCAGCCATCAGTGGTGATAGATACATATGTTGACATAATACCGAACCTTTATTACCTATAACTTTTCATTGGTTTACAATCACATGGAAATATTTTTTTTTTTTATACTACTTAGGTGGCAGACAAGCTTACGGCCCACCGGAAGGTTATACCGTAGCCTATAGACGTTTGCAACACCAGAGGTGCTACACACGCGCTGCCGACCCGGGCGCAGGTTGTGACGACCCACAGTTGCTATTTTTCAAGCCGCCCATAAGGCCTTCAACTTGGCTTAACGACTGTCATTTTACTGACAACCGGGACCAACGGCTTATCGTGCCTTCCGAAGCACGGAAACGCTCGTAAATAAATGTCACAAAGTGGTCCACGTGGTGGTCACCCATCCATATCCGGCCATAGTAAATGTTGCTTACTGCAGTGATCGAAAGAAAGAAAGAAAAGAAAGAAAAATCAATTTATTTCTGCCAGCTGCAGTAACAAAAGTGTACATAAAAAAAAAAGTATGACTGACTGTGACTGTCAACAGTGTTACATTTATCTTGTCATTGTCACATCAAAAGTTGTCAATATTGTCAACATACGTCACTCAAAATGTAGAGAAATTTGTAGAGTTTTATACATAAGTTTTAAATCTTATCGCCTACATTAAATAATACTCTTACAAGAACATTAATAGGCGTAAATACAGTATCATACTTTACAACAAACCAAGTCGATAGCCACTGCAACTGGTGAAAGCAGGTCGTTTCTCAGCATAATGCTGTGATGCAGAGATTTTCCACACCAAGCGCTGATTTTCATCAACAACCTTAGATATCGTGTAAATGGCGTCATCCATCACAAACCCGAGATAAAAAAAGGCTTCCTTACATGAAATGTTTCAAGAGCGGCGTCTTACAATACAAATAACCCGTGAAAGAATACAATAAAGTGCATTGCAGCAGTGATTATTACCTACCTACTTTTGAAAGTTTTATTGGTAGGACTTCGGATTGTCCTCCCACGATTTAAGGGCTGGGAGGTGGTGGGGGGGAGGGGGGAGGGAGTGTAGAACCCCCCCCCTTGAAGGAAAAGTTGCGGACGCCCCCCCTTTTTGAGTTACGATTTTTTTTATATTATAACCTAACTTTCGCATTTTCTTGGTCTGAAATTGTTATAATAATATTATAAAGGACACCTCTGGCGCTCGGCGGCCGCTGCCGCGGCACGCTCGCTTCGCTCGCTCGCCGTCGCGCGTCAATGGTCACAGTTCCAACCTAACCTAACCAACAGTAGTTGAATAATCAACAATAGTTTGGCTAAAAGGCTGAAGTTAAAGGCCATAAAATAAGTATTACAAAAAAAAAATAACTGTCAGACAGTGACAGTGACAGCGTGTCGACGGCGTTTTACGTTTAGTTTTACATAGCGGCAATAGTCGGTAAATTATTGTCAGAATACATAATATAAGTAATAGCATTCATTTATGTCAACGAAATATATGTATTGTAATAAAATAGGCATAAAATTTTACGTAGTCGCTGAATATACCTATTTATTTCATTATTAAATGAAGTTAAACATTTTAGTGCGTAAACCTTATGTAAAACGAAACGTTTAATGACGAGCCGAATGTCAAAAGCATTAAGAGTGTAGGTATTCTGTGGTCAAAAGTGACAATTTTTGGTAATTTTTTATGATTTTCATTATTTTTTTTCTCGTTAACCATTAATCTCCGCAAGTTAAAACTTCGTGTGGAGGCTTCTAATAATATTAGCTTTGTGTAAAAAAAATATGAACCCCGAACTCGTGGGAGGACAATCTAAAGTTAAGCCGTTTTATTTTTTGCAAGAAAGAAAAAACAGAGGTAGAGACCCACAATTAACAAAAAAAATATTCTCCACTTATGCACAATATTTAAGTCTTCCAACGAAAACATACCAAGAAAACAATTGCAACCCCATTTCTACTACGCTATTTAGTACATAATTTAAAATTTAAAATGAAAAGTGCATAGAATCCAAAATACCACAACAAACCGTACACTATAATATACTGCTACCCACCCAAACCTAGATATCAAGAAACCAGAAGCAGTCATTCACCGATGCAGTTCAGCCACTGCGCTGTCTCGCTGTGGAACATATCTCCAAATGTAAGTATGTAAAGTGTAATATTATTATTTTTACATTGTTTTTAAGGACTATGTTATTTTTTGTTGTAACATGTAGTAATTTTTAAGTTTAAGAATAAAGTACTTTTTTGATTTCAGGGATCGAAGCGGAGGCGGAATATTATTCCAACAGCGAGTAGCACAGTAAGAGAAGCTTCCTCTGAAGGCACAAGTCCTGTGCCTTGGCACAGACAGTGGAGCAGTTTTAGACCTTATATATCCTGCATAGCCCACTCTCCAATTTAGTCTATCATACAGGTATTTAGGCTTTTTTGATTTTATTATTCCAAATAGCAAACTTGCCAAGTGCACCTGTCTTCTAGCTGCCATTTTTAATAT
This sequence comes from Miltochrista miniata, assembly GCA_933228765.1. NCBI lineage: Eukaryota > Metazoa > Arthropoda > Insecta > Lepidoptera > Erebidae > Miltochrista > Miltochrista miniata. Next base: position 16,827,697 of record OW121769.1, read on the forward strand.
ATTTATCTCATTCATATACGGAGTAACATGACTTCTTCTGGGAATACTGACACAGAATCTAGTACATGCATTCTGTATACGCTGTATCAGCCGTACTGTTCGTGCCAGCAAGCATGGCCCATATACAGTATCACAGTAGTTCAATTTTGACATAATCAAACTATCCACCAGTCTTTTCCTTACAGTAATACTAAGATAATCCCTTATCTTATACAATACTTTAAGTCTATAGAAGCAGTTGCGCATTGCATTAGATACATGGGCTTCAAAGTGCAGTTCCGGATCCATTGTTAGTCCCAGGTTACAGGCCAGCTCCACTCGCTCAATTCTTTTTCCTTGGATCTCAATTACTGGATTGGCAGCCAATATTTTGCTAATTTGATCCTTACTTCCAAGCACCATATACTTGGACTTAGCTGGGTTAAGGATCAAGGAGTTACTCTCTGACCACAGTGCCACCCTATTGAGATCATCCTGAATCTGTTTTGTAGCGCTAGTGATGTCCTCAGGTTTAAATGATATGAATACTTGAATATCATCTGCATACATATGATATTTGCAATTTTGGAATGATGACACTATATCAGCACTATACAAAATGTATAAAATAGGTCCCAATATAGAGCCCTGCGGCACCCCTCTCAGGACATATCTAGGAAGAGATTTAAGAGTCAGTCCATCCTCCTGTTGGATCTCAACATACTGCGATCTATTTAATAGGTAACTGTTAAACCACTGAACTGTTTCCCATGCAAATCCGTAGAATGCCAGCTTGGAAAGCAAAAGTGAAGGACTTATGGCATCAAAAGCGCGAGAGAAATCCAGCAGGGCAAGCATAGAGCCCTCCCCCCTATCTCTTGCCTCCAAAATATTCCCAATCACATCGGATAGGGCGGTTGCAGTCCCACGTCCCTTCCTAAAACCAGATTGTAAGTCTGGAAGTATATTGTTACTTTCCAGGTAATCAACCAATTGATTGCATACCACCCTTTCCAATATTTTAGATATGGTAGGAAGTATGCTCACCGGCCTAAGATCTTTGAATGTGGTTGGATTATTGACCTTTGGAATTGGCCGAACACTGGCACACTTCCACAACTCCGGGAAAGTATATGATAAAATAGACCTGTTAACTATATCTGTCAGTGCCCTAAGAGATTCTGGCATAGTTAAAGTGAGCATCTGGGAACTAACTCCATCAAGTCCCTGTGCATTGGACTTGAGACTTTTTATAATGTTTAATATTTCATCTTGATTGACTGTCTGCAGTTGAAAAGTAGATTGGGAATACCTATTGAACTCATAGAATGTTAGCTGCGAAATACTAACGCTATTATTACCCGGGACATCCAAAAAGGCCAAGTTGATTTTGTCAGGATCATTAAAATGACTAGGCAAACAGTCATTTTTATTAATATGTGTCACTTCCGTTTTTAAACTTTTCCATAATAATTTAGGATTATCTATATTATTATTAGCATTAAAATACACTTTTTTTTCGTTTTCAAGCGCTGTTTTTGCCTGTCTCTTCAAAGCTAGATAATAAGACCTACTGCTATCGGTCTGAGACTTCTTGTACCGTTCCCTCGCAGTATCCCTGAGTTTAAACATTAATCTAATATTGCTAGTAATCCAGGGTGTAGGTGGATCTCTAAATACTCGAGTCTTTTGTGGAGCATGCAGATCAAATAAAAAATTTATATAAGATGTAAATGTACAAACCATATCATTTACACATGTCATATCAGATATCGTATTCCATGGCAACAACCCAAGGTCAACGTTAAAAAAATCTTCTAAAATATCCCTAACTGGTCTGTATGATATCACCCTTGGTTTTGCCTTTTTTTTTCTAATAACTGTGACACAAGTAATGAAAGCATGGTGGCCAAGGTCACTGCTATGGATCACATTTACACTATGAAACCCAATATCGGTACAGATTACATCAATTAGAGTAGCACTATTATCTTCAAAATGGGTGGGCGAAGTGATTATTTGATTTAAGTTATGATGGTCAAGAAATTCTATCAATCTTCTGGATTTAGACTCCTGTAAATCTAACATATTTATATTAAAGTCACCTAACAACACTACATTGTCAAATGGTCCAAGTGCACATAAACTATCGTTAATACTTTCCAAGAATACCAAAACATTCATCCATTGCGGTCGGTAAGCTGTTCCAATGAGAATTTTTTTCCCATTATTTAACAATGTCAACCACATCTGTTCGACCTCAGGTGTGACAGGATGAGGACTCACACATGCTCTTATCCCCACCTTAATGTAAAAACCCACCCCTCCACCTCGTTCTCGATCTACTGAACTCCGAGGGATGTGCTTTAACCTGTAACCCGGGACACGTGGAGCCCGAGCCTCCTGCCCGGTTCTTAGCCATGTTTCATTAATAGCCATAATATCTACTGTGTGTTGACTCATAGCCATTAGAAATTCATCCTGGTTAGTAGCAAGAGAGCCTGGGTTAAATAAACCAAATTTCAACTGTTTATTATTAGTCATTTGAATGAGTATATTTGTATATTATGTATGATATAAATAAAAAATGCGTATAAATGTAATAACTGTGTAAATAATTGTATACAGCAGGTAGAAATTGCTTTTTTATGTGTTTATTATTACTTATTAGTAAATCAATTTTGTCTTTGCTACTTATATTGGTATATAGCAATAAGAAAATATGTTGAATAGAACTTTTTTGAAACAAATATCTTGTATTTAGTGAAATAATGTCTTTTAGTTTGATTAATTGTTTCAGTATAAAATAACTTTCCTTGCTTAAATTATTTGTAAATTGATTCCTAATGCATTTATTATTATGTATTAGTAAAGGCCCAACTTTGCTACTTATGTTTGTGTATATCACAAAGAAAATATGTTGAGAAGAACTTTGTTGAAACAGATATCTTGTATAGAATGAAATAATGTGTTTCTGTATGATTAATTTTTCCAATTTATAGTAACTTTCCTTACTTAGATTACTAAATTGTAAATTGATTTTTAATGTATTTATTACTGTGCATTAGTAAAGGCCCAACCGTGCTATTTATTTTTGTATATAGTACTAAGAAAATATGATGAATATAACTCTGTTTAGACAGATAACTTGTATATAATAAGATTATGTATTTTTTTATGATTAACTGTTTCTGTATATAATAACTTTTCTTACCTAGCTTACTTGTTTTATATGTTATTTGGTATTCCATCTCCATATATTTTATGAATTTATGCACTCTTCTTAGCCCACCAATCTTTATTGTTAGCCTATTTCCATCCTCACATGTGACATCAACATTATAGACAAAAACAAGCTGTACAGAACATAAGTCACATTGAACATCATAACTAATTAAATGTTTATGACGGGACCATAGCTCCCCCAACTCCTCCAAATATCTTCGACAGGTCCGTCTCAGAGCGAACACGATGGGTTTGATCACCTGACTTACAGCAGGCGAGAATCTGTCCTCTCTTTGTCCACACAAATTTCCATCCCGCAGTAGCCGCCCTCTCCCGTGTCTTCCGAAACAACTGTCGGTTCACTTTGGTCAGACGCTCATTTATATAAAACCGTCGGGGAGCGCAGCTCATTTCAAGATCTTGCGTAGTAGCTCCACGGCGCACTCGCGCTCCCTTCAGCAGCTCGTCACGTACACCACGTCGTGCCAACCGCACCACCAGCAATCTCGGACGCTGCTCGACAGCACCCCGAGAATCCACTACACTGAGATGTCGTCTGCCTACTCTCTCCACGCTGACTACATCCTGCTCCTGGACATGAACACCTAACTTAGACCCTATAGTTTTCACCATGTGCATCAGGTTTTCACCATTGAGCTCCGGCATATTCGCAATCTCAATATCATTGGCAAGCAGTTCTTGGTCCCGTTCATTAATTTCACGCCTCAGATCATTAATAACCTCCTCCACTGGCCCCACAGCATCCATACCAGGCATCTCTCTTCTCTCCTCCATCACAGTCACCCTAGCTTCAAGATTGTCTAGACGTGAATTACAGGTCTTCACGGATTCCCTTATTACAGCCATGTCTAGCTCCATCTGTCTCCTAAAAGTCTTTACATCTGACCTTAGCGCCTTAATTTCCTCCATAATCAGATGAAATTCTTGCCTCCCTGGAGGTATTTCCGATTCATCTGCCTCTGGCATAAACTCAGACTCAACAGACCCCCTCTCACAATGGATATCAGACTGAGTAGCTCGCACTGGGGTATCGTCAGTCCTGTTCCTGTTCAAGTGCCTCCTACATTCCGGGCAACACCAGTTCGCCGGGATGCCACTTTTACCCATGTTTACACATGCCTTGTGATATGTGACCAGACATTTTTCACATTTAGCGCACTTAGTAGTATCTGATGGTGATGCAAAACGACCACAACCTCCGCATTTGTTCATTTTTACAAAGTTTATGTATGTTACTTTGGGTCACAACTTATTTAATGGACACCCTCAACAACTGTCGTACGTACCACACTCACTATTGTACCAGTATTCAACTGATTTCAGCACAATAATTTAATTGCTTTTGTATTTTCACTAGCCCTCTGGCCTTAAATTTCCGTTTAATTGTAAATTATGTAATTAAATTTAGTCTTTATATTTTTAATTAGTTTTATTTCACCCCGCGTTATAAATACGTCCGCTTGCGATGGTGGCGCCACACACCTTCTTCGTTTATCGTTCGATCGTTTACAGAACACTGAGTCCGCGGGGCCACGAGCGCTTCAAACTCTCATAAAAATAAAATTTATATATTTAAATATATAAATTTTATTTTTATGAGAAATAAAATTTATTTATATCATAAAATTTTAGGATTGTAAAATCTCGACAGCTTACAATTTTGCTGAAGTATGCATTAGGTATACATTAATAAAATTGTACTAAGTACTTACCCATTCTTTAGTTGAAATTGTATCTTTCACCAAACAACACAACACTGCCCACTTCAATGGAAATCTTAGAAAGAGTCAAACTCAAATAATTTTGTGTCGGAGTCCGAATCTCTATGCAAAGCCAAACAGCGGTAGTAGTATCGGAGTCAAAATTTCAGTGCGAGCTCAAACAGATAAAGTAGTAATATCGGAGTCCAAGGTTCAGTTCAAAGTCAAACACAATCAGGTAGTATCGAAATCCGTAATCCAATCTAAGCCAGGGGTCAATGCTGACGGCCAGCAATGAGGCTAGACTGCTGGGCCCGCAGAGAGTGATGGCCGTCAGGGTGATAAGAGGATACCGCACGATCTCCGGTGAGGCGGCATGTCTCCTAGCCGGGACCCCTGCATGGGACCTGGAAGCGAGAGCCCTTGCGTCACTGTTCAGATGGCGCAAGGAGGCGCTGGAGCGGGGCCAAAGGCCTGCGTCTCGAGAAATCGAGGCCCAGCGGACCCTGCTCCACCAGGAAACCGTGGAGACATGGAAGGTGCGACTTGAGCAACCAAAGGGGGGATTCGCCACAATCGCGGCCGTCAGACCGGTCATGGACGAGTGGCTGGAGAGAAGACACGGTGCTCTCTCCTACCGGTTGACACAGATGCTTGCCGGGCACGGTAGCTTCGGTAGGTATCTGTGGCGAAAACACCGGGAAACCACGGCCGAGTGTCAGCACTGCGAGGACCGCAGCGATGACACGGCGCTCCACACGCTGGTGGAGTGCACGGCGTGGGCACAACAGCGACAGGTCCTCGTAGTGGGTCTGGGCGTGGACACTCTCTCGCTTGAGGCCATGGTGCGAGCCATGCTCTCCAGCGGGAGTAAGTGGGACTGCGCTGCCTCTTTCTGCGAGCAGGTCATGCTCGCGAAGGAGGCGGCGGGCCGGGTACGGGAGAGAACTCTCCCACCCGAGTTCCGCAGTCGGCGCCCTGGGCGCCGCCGACGTGTCTTCGCCGAGGACTATCGGCCTCCATGACCGGGGGTCTGAGGACGGTGAGAGCGCCGCTCACCGTCCTTACAGAAGCAGGCCCATGACGGCAGCGTGACGTGAGCAACTCACGCACGCCCCCCTTTGAAGCGGGGTCACACCCGAAACCCCCCATAGACGCGGGATTGCACCCGAACCACCCCCTGGGCGAGGCCGCAGCGGCGACCGTAGGTCTGTTGGGAGTCACGGGACATCCTTCCTGAGGGCTTACCCGGGGCTCTCAACCATAGGCTGTTGGGCGTTACTGCTCGTTCGCTCTAACTTTGCCGCTCGGCTCCATACTAAAGTCGAATTTTTAATAAGATGAAGTAAATTGACAGCAACTAATGTCACTTCTTCATACAATGTGGCTTATTTTCTATGACGAAGTGACATTAGCAACTGTCAATTTACTTCGTCTAATTAACAATTCGGGTATACGTCTATACGCCAACGGCAAAGTTAGAGCGAACGGGTAGTACGTGAGGTTTTTTTAGTCGGTAAGAGTCCGGCATAGCATCCTACGAGGATTTTCCCTCAAGTTAAAAAAGAAAAAAAAAAAGCCAGGGCTCAATGTTTTTCAAACGAAATAACTGATGATTACGCGGCAAGCAAGTCAACATACAAACAAACTAAAGAAGCCGTCGCAGTGGACTGAAGTCCGAACTTGAACTCTATCGGAAGGAATAGAAAGAACACGCAAGCAGTGTACGCGTGTGAGTAATTATTCATTCATCAAAAAATAACTAATTGTACTAATACACAGTTGCAAGTGTGCGTGTGAGATTTACCTCCACCCGCACCCTACACCACACGGCGCTCCGGCGCTCGAACCGTGTGAGCGGGAAGCAGCGATATTTCATCGTAAAACGAGAGTGTGAAAATGTGCTGAAAGTCCTTTGGCAAAGGAAGGATGGTATGAGAAAAGTACTGCATATATCCATTTAGAATAAAGTTTTATGTACTCTTCGAGAACCAAATTTTGTCGGAACCGGTTGGGTTTTTGAGATTTTACACTCCTTCTACAGCTTATTTGCACCGAAAGTTGTTCAAAAATTAGGCAGAAAAATCGAATATTTAATAGCTTCTATCTTCTTAATGGTTATTATAAATACATTTTTGGATCCGTATAAACAAATTTAATGATGAGACAAAACGATAGAATGTTTGAATTCGTATGTAGGTTACCAAACAGCTGAGGAAAACCCTCCCGAAGTTTGTATATGGACAAAGTAGCGACAAGCGCCTTCTTAACACTGGTATATCATATATATATATATATATATATATATATATTGGCTACATAACTAACTTACAAAAAAGAAAAGAACATGTTCCAGACTATACTCTATCCCTGTACCTAATTTCAGCCAGATCCATTCAGCCGTTAGAGCGTGATTGAGTAACAAACATCCAAACATCTTCACAAACTTTCACATTTATAATAAGTAGGAATTTGTGAAATGTACTGAATATCCATCTAGGATGGGATAATTTACGACTTTACTGAGCCAACATTCCGTTAGGACTATGATGTCGTACTTAAGTTTGGTTTTTATGAGCGAAATGCGGAGTTCATCGAAATTTTTGTTTATGCTACAGATATTCATATGAATTAATTTAATTTTTGACTGATTATTTTTTAAGTAATTAGTGCAGTGTTCAGGTTTGCAGGTGTAGGAGTTTGAGTACGTTGTACAGTCTAGTTCTTTGTTGATATCCATTAAAACAGACATTTTTGGGTAAATTAACAATACGATTCAAGTAAAACATGCTTTTTTTGAGCTCTGTTTTTTAAATGTAAGACTATGTGCAGTTTTATTTCTACAGTTATAATGATGGGAGTAAGTTTGTGTGTTGTGTGGTTGTTATGAGTGAATGGTGTTTTTGTTAGATTGCATAAGTGTATGTATTTGCGAGGTGTTTAATGATACATTTCGATTTTTGTTTCGTGTATGAAAATTTTCTTAAATGTATTAAAAACAGTTAATTGATTAATTTTAACAAGTTTTAAAAATATTATGAAAGTTAAAGTATTTAATTTAACATAATAGTCCAAAAATAAAAATAGTCAAGAAAGGTTAGTTTTACAAGTGTAAACTAGTCAGATCTTTTTTCCAAGATCTGATAGACACTTTTCGGAAGAGATTGGTATCTGACTTTCCCCTTGAGCCTTGCGTAAGAAAATATTTCCATTTGTGGACCAGCAGAAACGATACGCATGTTGTTTGGCAAATTCTCACGCCAAATAAAACAGTTTCTTCGAACTGGCAGGGAGGTGATCTGCGACATATACAGGTTGTTTCTTACCGGGGATAGAGAGGAGCTGTGTGCTTAGTTTATCTTCAAACGATGATGTTTTGTTGTTGAAATTTCGTACCGACGATGTAATTGTATCCATCTTCATTTTTACCGTTTGAAACTCCGCTGCAATAGGGCGGGTTGTTCCAGGTTTACCTGGAATGCGGTATACATCGCGGAGATCGGAGGGGAAGATGTCAATCCCTGTGGTTTGACCGATCTTACATACAGTGGATGCCAAATACGCATGGGTTTCCATCTCTGACTGGGGTATATTCCGTATTTCGATGGTAGACGAGCGAGACTTTATTTGGAGGTCATGTACCTTTCTTTTTAAACTTTCGATGGACGTACGCTGTTCCGAGCACACTTTCCTCATGTTGTCTACACTCATTTTAATTTCCTCATACTGCTTACATTTGTTTTAATCATCTCGTTTGATGACGTTTAAACATCTCATACTGCTTGTTGATAAAGGACAGTGAAAGCACCATCTCATCGTTGGATTTTTGTATTTGCATTGTTTGTTTTTTCAATTCCACTATATCATTGGGGAGTTTCGTAATAAGTACGTTTTGGGTTTTGCTTATTTCATTCAGTTTAGCGTGAAAATCTATCTTCCACCGTTCAAAATACCCATAAGAGCTTCCGAACATGAACAGCACCGAAAATCAAATAAAAATTTGGAATTTACGAAAACACTGACTGCGAAAGCGACACACAACCGACCTGTATCGGGCCCGCGGCTGAACGAAGTCTGAGGTAACATTTTCAATTTCTTCTCGAGTTGAGTAGGTCGTTAATAATTGTATTCACTTCCTCATTCACCCTGACCTCATCATCATCTTCGTCTTCTCTATTTGTATTATCTTTGTCTGTCTGTAGCAACTCCTGTAGGCTTTGGTTACATAACGTAAGGTGGCCGTTAGAATCTTTTCCTGTGTATCTATTGAGTGCAATAACAATAAGATTTTCCATTATCGATTTGATTTCGCCGAACAATGAAGAATCTTTGATTTTATACATATATTTTAAATAAAATTTCATAACCCTTTCGTCAACGTATTTGAACACAACATATTTTCACTAACCACTTACCATCAGGTAGTTCGTAAGCTTGTCTGTCACCGTAGTGGTATAAGAACTTCGATGTCGCTAATTTGGGTGTGGAGGTCCGATGGCAGTCGCTTCACGTAAAAAAATAGTGAAGTTCAGCTGCATTGCAGTTAGCCTAAAAACTCGAGCTCAACTGAGTTGGGAAGGAGCTCAGAGGAAGAAGAGGAAATACCCAGTGTCTTTTGGTAAATAAAACAATGTATTTACATAGTTAATAAGGTTTTTATTTCAATTATTAAAACAGTGTAGGTAAGTATTTAAATCTATAAATTATTTTATGTAGGTACAATTTAATATAATAAAATATTACTTATCTATAATTACTTATAACTAAACAATTGTTGGTATACTTTATAAAGTTATGTTCGTACCTATCTATTTATTTATTTATTTATTGTATACTTTATTGTACGCCAAGATAGTATTCCCATTTGAAATTTGATACAAAATAGCACTACAATGGGCGGCCTTATCGCTAAAAGCAATTTCTGCCAGGCAACCTTTGGATGGACATATTTGGTAGGATCGAAACTGATAGTTGTTGGCGTTAAATTTATATAAACAATAAATTATCTTATACATTACATACATATAAAACTAGAGAAAGCAATAAACTAAATAGTAGGCACATACATATACATACCAATAAATACACGAAAATATATACAAACAAATATCCATACACACTAATATTATAAAGTAGGTATATGCGAACAGGAAAGTTCTAATTATTACTTGTTTAAGTAATAATTCTTAACACTATTTTTAAAAAATTGCAGTGTCTCAGCGCGTCTGGTTTCTACGGGTAGTGCATTCCACAAGCGAACTGCTGTAACACTAAAAGAATGGTCAAAAAAGTTCGTGGAGTGCGGTGGCATTTTTAATTTCAAGTTTTCTGATGATCTAAAACATCTGTCATGCATATCATGAAGAAACCTAAAACGTTCTTTTAAATAGGAAGGTGTAGATGGGTTAAACAATATATTATATAATAAGAATAAAATATGAGTATTCCTGCGAAGTCGTATAGGTAACCACTAGAGCTGTGTTCGAAACTGTGAAACGTGATCATATTTGCGCAAACCAAATATAAATCGTATGCAAATATTTTGGAGACGCTCAAGTTTCTCAAGTTGGTCCTCGGCAAGATCTAAGTAACTGACATCTGCATAATCAAGGATTGGAAGAAGCAAGGAGTTTGCAAGCGCAATTTTTGTGGCTGTAGGAAGGAAACGCTGCAGTCTCCTAATTGTTCCTGCGGATGCAAAAATCTTTCTACTTAACTCCTGGACATGTGGTCCCCACGATAAACTTGAGTCCAGAATTATTCCCAGATTTTTTACTTTTTCACTGACAGGAATAGTAGTCCCATCAAAAACAAACTGCGGAATCTGCGACCAATCTATTTTACTTCTTGTTCTAGAGCTTCCTAATATGATGATTTGTGTTTTTGTTGGATTTACTTTTAATCCGTGTGATCTACTCCATGAAGATATAGTAGACAAATCACCATTGATGACATCCACCGCCTCCGATAACCCGTCCAAGGGTGCCAATAAAATATTGAAATCAACTGTGATCTACTATATCTACTATAATTATTTTTAAATACAGTTTGTCATCGTTACTCGACAATGCAATTTTATTGACCGATTGAGTAAATATTTCGTGTTTAATCGATTTAAACAAGATATTTTTTCTACGTATAATTTCATTAGTAAATAGAACATTTTTATAATCTATGAAGTCTAAATCTCTAACTACGCATGCTTTTACTCCTTTTGCTTTTTTTACGGTTTTATTTAACGTTTTAAAAGAGTAAAGTTTTGATCTCAAACCAACAAAGTTTAAAATAAATTGTCCTCCCATTTCATCTTTGAACACTCCAGGAACTTTTTTATTTTTTAAAGGTATATTAAAAACATTTTCCTCATCATAGTTACTGCTATCAAAATATTGTAAAAAGTTATACCTTAAGTCGTGATAAAAATCATAAGTACTTATTTTGTAAACAAAAGAATCAGTATCTGTATAACACAACTGCACTCGATCTTTATAAAAAGGTTTAATTACATTATAATGAAAGTGATACATGTGTGTTTTGGAAAGTTCTAACACAGTAAATCCAATATAAATAGGTTTATCTAAAATAATTTGATGAGGTTTCATTTGTATTGCAACTAAATTTTTTGAGAGAATAGATGCACTGTGAAAGTATGGATTTGCAACCAATCTCTCAGCACATAAGGATTTTTTGGTTTGATTCATTTTATCACGCCATTGATTTACTAAATGAACGATTACCCTGTTCTCGGTATTTTCTAACGTCTTACCAAACACACTATTGTTTAACAGCTTAAAAAAGTCTTGTTCGAATGAACTTTTTGCTTTTTGACGTAATCGAGTATTTAAATCTATGTACTGTTTTAAGTATGGACTTTGTCGGAAAGTTATGACTCTATGAATTTTACGTAATATTAATCCGTGTTCTAAACATTTCTTTAAATGAACGTAATGTATAACATACTTATATTTGTTATATAAATTAGTCATCAATTTCTTGGTTTTACCGCCAGGTGCTATACACTTTTCAGGACAAAACGGTAAATCGTTATGGTAAACGTGTAATGGCCGGTATACACGGCAACGATAAAACTGCACAAACGAACTGCACAGTTCATTTGCGCAGTTTTATCGAACGTATGGACAAAAATCGGTGCATAGTTTTTGGTTGGTGCAAGCCATCGGAGCAAGGTTCAAAATCTATTCGATAAATCGTTGTCGATCGCGTTTGCACAGTTTTATCGTAGTGTGTATACGGAAGTCGGGCCAATCATTCAATTCTTTCGCAAGGGTTGGTGTAGGCGGACGCGTCGGCGCACGTTAAAACATGTCGCAAGAAGATTGTAGCGGAATTCGTGAGTTATTGGAAGAGTTTATCCAGTGCTATAAAAATGAAGTTTGCTTATGGAATAAGAAAAGTAAAGATTATCACGACCGTAACAAGAAAAATGCTGCCTACGATAGGCTAATTATTAAATATAAACCTATTGATCATAATGCCAATAGGGAGACGGTAGTAAAGAAAATAAATAACCTGCGGACTTCTTACAAGAAGGAACTCAACAAAGTCAAAAAGTCAAAGTTTGTACAAAACATCACAAGTTTCAGGAATGATTCGACTGAGAGCCTGTTTCGATATTAATGTAGAAAACTTCATGCATTCGTACGAGCGACCTGTAGCTAAAAACCTCAGAGTTGCAGACAATCGTTCATGAGAACTTATTGCTTCTCTAATCACGGTATTGCTTTTTTGTATTAGCGGTGTGACTAAAAACAAGAGGTGTAAGTAAGTCTCTTCATTCATCCTCAAATAATTGTGCCAGTCTTTTGGGGAAAACTTCAACTCGTTTAATAAATTTATGTGAGAGTATGATTTTCTTTTAAGAAGCCAATCCTTACACCACACACTACGTGATTTTCTTCTCTTTTTGCACAAAATAAGCCAGACTAGCGCAAGCACTTCATCGTCTTCCTTCGCGAATGACGTGTATTTCGTCTCAGTTTCTGCTGGGAACTGACGATCGACGCAGATATCGTAGATATGTGGACGCACTACCTACGTTCGATAAACTGCACAAATGAACTGCACAGTTCGTTTGCGCAGTTTTATCGTTGCCGTGTATACTGGCCTTAAATGTTTGGGATAGAAAATATCAACTTCTAATATGAAACCCCACTCAGCGTCATTTTCAATATTTTCAAACTGTATATTATTTATTTCATTTTCGGTAAGAAATCTAAAACTTGAATATGGTAAATACTGACACATGCTAAACCCATAAAGATTGTTACAGTCTAGATACACAATATAATTCGATGGTTCTAACGCATTATAATCTAACAAGTACTTATGATTAGCCTTAGCATATCGATAAGAACACATGCACAATCCTCCTCGTATACCGTTTTGAATCATTCTTACTATAGCCAAATCCGACACTAGATCTAACTGGACGCCTGTCATAAGCAACATAGCATCAAATGACAAACTGGGTGCAGTTATGTAAAAGGCAGGATCAAGCTTGTAATGCTGTTTACATGTCTTTCGAAATTTTTGAAATATATCTGTCAGTAAAAGTACGTCAGTCTTTAAGTATAAATCAGTATATTCACCCATATTATTTATGTTAAACTCTTTCCAAACAGTTTGAGCGTGAATATAATCTTCCTCACTAATATCTTCGCTAGTCAAAGAGTTATAAAAATAAGATTTTGATGGTAGCAATGTTTGTTCATAGCATGACCAATCTGACATGTAGTCATAGGGGTAAATACCCTTACGTGTCAATAATTTAAATTGCTTTTTATCAGGAAAGTGAAACAAAAGATTATCAAAATCTTCTAACTCTAATGTTTTTGCGAGCTTGTCTAAACTGGTACCTAAAAAATTATATGAATCTAAAAATCTTATTTGTACATAGTCCTCATTACCTAAAGGAACGAACTTTGTAAACGTTGTGTATTTTTCCTTGGTCTTTGGTATTATTTTAATTTGACCAGGAAGTTCGCCTAATTGTTTTATAAATAAATGACAATCATATCCAGATAAGTTATGGAAAAAAATTGGAACAAATTTCGGTACTTTATGTAGAAGATTACATTGGCGATGTGCTGCACCGCGATATTGACCTGTAAGATGACAATGGTCTCTAACCTTAAGACTAATCAATAAATTTCCACATATATGACACAAAACACTGTTTTTAAAATCACACGCATCTTTATCGGTGAATATCATAGGTTCATTTTTGGTTAGAATTGTATGTATTGCTTTTACATCTCTAATTAAAAAATCTATAAATTTTGAAAATTACCGCGATAGTTTCTGTACCTAGCAACAGTATTATGTACCGATGACACAATATTATATGCGAAGGCAGCCGGCTCATGTTGCTGCGAATATGACGTATTAGAGGTGTTGAATTCAGTAACGGAAATTGGTTTTAACAGAAATCGGCGTATATTACGACCGTTAGCTTAATATGCTTTCCGAGGCACCCAAAACACAGAAACAACATTTGTGGACTACAAAAAAAAAAAATTTGGTTTCGACCCGGGAATCGAACCTTGGACTTCTGCGCGTCAGTCGGTTACAACAAGCTTACGGTCCACCTGATGGTACCTAAGTAGTTACCACAGCCTATGAACGTTTGTCACGTCACACACGCGTCACACGCGCTGCTAACCCTCTTCAGTTAAGGTAGTTGAACGATCCGTAACGATTGTCATAGATGATCGTATGAGAACCGAGACCGACATGCTTAACGTCTTGTTTCCTATTATAATTTTTAAATTTTAAGACAGATCCTTGTTCTGGCAATACTGTTACGACTCCACCACACAAATGTGAATCGACTTGACTTGATGAAGGAAAAAATAGCAAACATGTTTCACAAAAATAAAGTTTACCATGATGCTTAGTCATTTGACTTCTAACTAGACGAGGTTTTTTTTTTTTTTTTTTTTTTTTTTTATTTTTTTTTTTTTATACACTAAGAGCGAGGCCCCATTAGTGCGTTGCGCTGCGTTGCGTCGTCGCAGCGTCGTCGCTGCGTCGTTTTCCATACATTTTTTATGACATGCCCCATTAGACCGTTGCGTCGTCGCGCGCGACGTTTCAACGGATCGACGGACAAGAGACGAAGCGGGAGGGAGGGTGATGCGCTGCGTTGTCGGAGCTCCGCTGCGACGACGGACAGTGATGCACTGCTAGAGGAGGAAGCTAGACGAGCGTAACGACATTTTTTATTTTACCATGAGTGAGCAGGATATTGATATAGATTTTCTCATATCCTTGGTCCAAGAAAGACCCATTATATGGGATAAATCACACGAACATTACAGTGATAAATTTCGTAAAGCGAATGAATGGGTAGCTGTTTGTAAAAAAATATTTCAAGATTACGAGGAGTTTGAGGACCAAAAGAAGAACAAAATTGGTGAGTTGTTATTTATTATATTATTTGTAAATTCAATACATAAGTTAATTTATATCTTTTTCAACTGCCATGGTAAAGCCCCTTCTGGACTCATAAAGTAATTAGCAAATTGATCTCTGATAAAATTTTCGGCTAATGATTCTTCATTGCTATGGGGTCTCAATTGTGAGAACCTACTTATTGCCATATTGTCTTGTTGTTTTAACCCATCGTGTTGTATAACAAAATTGTGTAAAACACAACATGCTTTCGCAATATTAATAGTTAAATCATATGACGTATCAATTGGCCTATGTAAAATGCGCCATTTATTTGCCATGATCCCAAATGCACATTCCACGTATCTACGTGCTCTGCTAAGGCGATAATTATAAACTCTTTGTTTCACATTGAGATTGGATCCGCCGTATGGGCGCATAACATGCTTACTTAAACCAAAAGCTTCATCACCGACGAGTACATAAGGGATTGGTGGCTCGTTATTATGATCATTTCCAAGTGGTTGAGGATCAGGCAATGGTAATTCATTTCTCATTAAAATCTTGTACAGTGTCGAATTTCTAAAAATAGTAGAATCACTTTCCTTACCATATGCACCCACGTCGACAAAAACAAACTTATAATTTGAGTCAACAACCGCCAGCAAAACAATTGAAAAATAATTTTTATAATTATAAAACAGAGAGCCACTTTTGTCTGGTTTTATTAAACGTATATGTTTCCCATCAATTGCCCCGAAGCAATGAGGAAAGTTAGCTTTGAGATCAAAATCTAATGCAATATTTTGTAGTTTTTCTACTGTGATCTCTTCTATGTACTGTGGTCGAACATATTTCCATATAGCTTGACAAACTGACGAAATAGTTCTAGAAATTGTTGCTCTTCCACGTTTAAATTTGAAATGCAAGTCGTTTATCGAATTTCCGCTGCCTAAGTACCTGAAATAGAAACACAAAAAAATAAACAGGGTGGCCCATTTAGATTGGTCAGTGTAGACAAGTTAGGTACTTACACATTTTTTTCTTTCTTTGCAGGTAACGAGGTTGTGAAAAAATGGAGAAGCGTGAAGGACAACTTTTTTCGATACGTAAAAAAAATAAAAGAAAACAGTTCGTCTGGATCAGGGGCAAAACAATTGAAAAAATATCATTATTACAATCAGTTGCTGTTTTTGATGAAAGTTGCCCAAAATAAAACTGATAGTAGCCTTGAAATGGTGTCTGAAGAAACGGAACGAAATGAAAACTCAGCATCATCTTCTCCATTTCCTACAAAAGAAATGTCCTCGTTACCCCCCGGTCCTTCTCACTACGTGCCTGCAAGCCGTAAGAGATCAAACCAAGCAATTGATGATTTCGAGGCGCAAGCATTAAAAGCGTTGCAAGAGAAAGAAAACCGCCACTTATCATTTTTCAAAGGAATTTTGCCTTCTTTGGACAGCTTTACGGAATTACAAACTTTGACATTCCAAAGCAAAGTTATAAATATCATTACCGAAATTCGGTTCGGGGAACAGACTCAATCAACAACATGGCAGTCACGCGGATATCAAACTGGACAACAGTATCAAGCAACACCATTGCAGTCACGCGGATATCAAACTGGACAACATGCCCAGTCACCATCGCCATCATCGTATCGAACAGATGTATTCGAAGCTACCTACTCAACCAACACTACGATTAATAATTTTACTGATGATAGTCAAGAAGAAGATTATAACTTTGCTTTGTTGCCTAATAGTAATACTTAAATTAAACTGTTTTTAAAGATAATAAATTAATAACTGATTAACATTACGAGTATTATGATATTTGAATTACTTACCTCAATGTAATACCAATCATTTCAATTGGTTCTAAAGGGATCCTGAATTTGGTATATTGCTTTTTTATATGTGGTTTTAAGGTTTCAACCAAATTATTAAAGCTGGCCACACTCATTCTAAAGAAATTAAAAAATGTATTTTCATCTAATAACAACTCCCTATATTCCTGCATAAAAAACTGACCATCACTATTTCTTAATGCTATCAAAGGAGATATCCAGAATCTTCTATGATTTCTACGTTTATTTCGGCAGTGCCGTAATAAAAGCAACAAAAGAACACGTTTGTATCTATCCATTGCAAAGGCTGAACTGAGACGCAGCTACGTCGGCGTGCATACCCTCTTGCGTTGCGTTGGCGCAGCGTCAACGCAACACAGGTGTGGCATACAATGCGTTGTTCCGTTGCGATGACGCGACGCAACGCAGCGCAACGCACTAATGGGGCCTCGCTCTAAGGTGGCAGACAAGCATACGGCCCACCAGAAGGACCGGTGGTCACCGCAGCCTATGAACGTTTGCAACACCAGAGGTGCCACACTCGCGCTGCCGACCCTGTAAAAACCTTCTAAGACCCCTTTTGAAGAACCCCATACTGTAGGCGTTTGGGAAAACCGAGGCAGGGAGGTCATTCCACAACCTAAGCGTGCGCGGAAGAAAACACCTATCGGATCTAACCGTGCTGGAACGCACCGGACGCAGAGTGTGAGGATGAACTCCCTGTCTGTGGCGAGCGGTGCGATGATAGAACGTAGCCGTGGGCATCATGTCAAACAATTCCTCAGAGCACATACCATTGTACAGGCGGTAGAACACGCATAAGGAGGCAAAGTCTCTCCTGTCGCGAAGAGGTTCCACACCAGCTGTAAGTACAGGGTCGTTGACAATTCTTACAGCTCGTCTTTGCACCGAGCCAAATGGACGAAGCTGATATTCAGGTGCTCCCGCCCAGAGGTGACAGCAGTACTCCATATGCGGCCGCACTTGCGACTTATAGAGAAGCAGTGTTTGCGCCGCAGTGAAGTACCGCCGCGCCCTGTTGAGCACACCTAGCTTCTTGGACGCCAGCTTAGCCTTGTCCTCCAAATAACTACGGAACTGAACGTCACTGGAGATGTCAACGCCAAGGATCCCTATACTTTTGGAGATGGAAAGAGATGTGCCCTGAAATTGCGGCGCTACAGTAATTGGGGTTTTCTTAGCGGTGAAAAAACACGCTTGTGTCTTGGAAGGGTTGAACTGGACAAGATTTTGTTCACCCCAATCGGACACTCTAGTAAGAGTAGCCTCAATTTCAGACACAAGCTTTTCACGATTTTCCTCTACTGTGTCCCGAGAGATACCGGGGCGGCCCGTGTAACAAGTGTCCCCCGTACTGTCGTCCGCATAACAATGAATGCCATCAATAGACAACATGTCATTGATATGCAGCAGAAACAGAGTAGGGGACAACACTGAGCCTTGCGGTACTCCAGCGTTTATGGCCATGCAGTCTGAACAGCTGCCGTCAACGACGGCCCTGATGCTTCTACCGGCCAAGAAGCTGGACACCCATCCGCATAATCTCTCAGGTAGTCCATATGAGGGCAATTTCGTAAGTAGACCACGGTGCCAGACCCGGTCAAAGGCTTTAGAGATGTCGAGGCTCACTGCTAGAGCCTCACCCTTACTCTCGATAGCCGCCGCCCATCGGTGTGTTAGGTACACAAGAAGATCGCCCGTCGAGCGACCGTGACGGAAACCGTACTGCCGGTCGCTGAGTAGGTCGTGTTCCTCAAGGTACCCCAGGAGCTGTGTATTAATTACACGCTCCATCACCTTGGATAAAAGGGAGGTGACGGCTATAGGCCTGTAATTGGCCGGGTCGGTCCTGTCACCCTTCTTGGGTACAGGATGTACATACGCGATCTTCCACGACGCCGGGACTTGTTGCATGGAATAGGAAAGTGTGAAAAGACGTGTAAGTACCGGACACAACTCTGGACCACAATGCTTTAGTACCACCGCGGGAATGCCGTCTGGCCCACTCGACTTATATCTTTGATTAGACAATAATGAGAAGATGTGTTATTTTCTAAAAGTAATAAATGAATACTCCTAGCTTTATTATCATTAACTGATGTATACAAAGGTCCGATGATTATCTTATCATTTTGTAATCCGTACACAAAAATATTTAAATGAGGATTATTTTTCTCAAACACGCTTATATCCGAAAATGTAATTGGGAATGACAAATCATTAATATTCAAAACTTGTTGAAAATGTGGATAAGACTGAACCCTGTTAGGGTGTTTATTTGTCGGATATAAGGCTGCCACAATACACCATAGAAAACAATACTTATCAGTATTTTTAATATTCACACATGCTTTTTTATAAATTTCGGCAAAGGTATAAACTTGGATCCGCGAAGAGGTTGATATTTATTAATGTTAATTTCTAGATGTGAATTACGAAAAAATGTCCATCCACTTACCAAAATGTCTATCTCTCTCTTGAAACTCACTAATTTTCTTTAACAGTAGCTCTATTATAGATTTATATACTGAATCAAAGTTATAACTATAATTAATTATAACATTTTTTGTAGAAAATGATTTCATTTCTTGAAGGTCATTTTTGAACATAAGAAAAAGTGAAAAAAGTTCAAAATTTATCTTAACAGATGTATGTTTTTGCAATGATTGATCTATTAAATTCTTAACTCGATCATTAATATTGGTGAGAAAAATCTCTGGGAAAGCTTTTATTTCTTCATTCGAAGCCAAAATTTTGTAACTTGCGATACGATTTTTGAACTAAGAACTAATAAATTCAACATTGTTATAAAGTAGAGTTGAACTATTCGTTTTATGAGCATTACTATGTAAATGACCAGACCACCTACGATTATCTACAAATATTTTACAAACCGCGCAGTGAGGCATAATTAAATATTTGAATTTGACTATGCTACGAATTAGATAATTAAGTATACGGGGAGAGTACTTGATAGATAATTAAATATTTCTTACAAATTACTTACAATTGTATGAGTAAATACTAATATACTAGTAACACTATCAGGAATGTGATGTCCACGTTTCTTCGCTGAGTAATTCTTTGTCTTCAAAGTATGCTTAAAATTGTCTGAAAATAATAAAAAAAAAATTAATGTAGGATTGTGTATCGGATACATGACCTTCAATTTTCGGTATAGTTATAAAAACGTCTTATGTTATCTATCAATAAATAGTAAGTTTCGTCCCTCAACTGTGTTTTCAGTTCGTATAGGGGTGACACAACAATCTCGATACTTAGACAACATCGTTACGTTAGTTATTGTCGATAGTCATAAGTATGTTGCAAACTGCATAAAGTTATTTCTCGAAATAAAGGATAAATATTCAAAAATTACATTACTTACATCACTTACAACATTACTTACATCACGGTGATTAAATAGGTCCTCATAGTTATCTAGCAAAATTTTTTGTAAAGCAGAATGTATTATTAGTCCAATATTAATTATTACAATGTGATCTGAAAAGGAAAGAAAAGAAACATATTATATAAGTATAACTAAGAAAGAATTACGTACTTCCATACAGTGATTTAATATATTATTTTATGAATTGAAAATATACCTTATGTTATTGGAGATATGCATTGACTTCATTCTAACTTATAACGTCTCCAATGAACGTTAATTAAATACACTCTCCCAACATGGTATTTCTTCAGACCTACTTCAATAACGTTTTGTTGTGATGCCTGAAAAATAATAAAGTATGTTTTTAACATAATCAAAATTAAGTTTAAACAATATTTAGATTTTAATAAAGGATACTTTAAAATAAGTATAAATAAAATAAGTAATATTTACCTTGTAATTTATGGAGTGGTTTTATAAAAAAATATATCATTAAAAATATTTAATCACAACACGTAGACATTTAATTATTACCTATTTTTAGTAAAAAACAATCAACAAAATCCGCGTGTTGTTACAACGATAGTTTTATCAAAACAAAAGTTTCACATGACACTCACTCCATTTCCTAATTTCAAGTAGGGCTGGCAAACATCATATTATTGTGTTTCATAGTATTAAATACGCTTCGTTATCGCATATCTTCTTGTTACAATTATTAATTAATATTATTCTTCGTATTCCAATTAAAAGTAACTATATATAGTACAATGACTGTTGAAATGGATTATTAAAGAAACGCTTGCCAACCCTAAGTTTTTGTTAAGTTGGAATTTCAACATGACTAGATGTTTTGCGATAAAATTATAATTTCATATGCGAGTATCAAATTAAATTGCTAAATTATCATTTTCCAAAACACATTTTAACTAATCAACAATATCGTTTAAGGATGCCCTAATTATGTGTTTGAGTTACGTAACCCTCTTTGGTGAATCAAGTTTGTTTAAAAATTGTATTGAATGATTTATAATATTTTTGACACCCCTAAAATTTCAATGCGTTGACAAATAACAATTTTATTGAAATGCATATTTTTGTATTTTAGGCGTAATTTATGTACATTTATTTTGAATACAGACCTTATTTTATGATGTTTAGTGTTATAATTACATTGGGTATACCGTCATAATACCAGAAATTATAATGCCTTTACTCAAAATATCGTAGCCCAAAATACCCGAAATCGAAATATCAATATTCAAAAGGCAAATATTTATAATATAAATAATTTAAAATGCCTTACGGTCGAATAACCGAAACCCAAAAAATAAATTTATCAAATACCTTATCCTAAAATGTTCAAACACAAAATACCTTTTTTTTAACATGATTTAAATCCTACATGGATGCTATAAGTATATCTGTGAATGGTTAACACCCCGACTCAGAGTATCCCGACTCGGATAGGTTAGGTTAGAAGACTTAGCCTTCGTGGTTATTTTTTTTTTTATTTTTCGTTAGCCCACTGTAGTACCTACTTTTGCAACTCTGAATCAAAGTGTTTTAACATGAGGTAAATCCTACATGGATACTATGCCGGACTCCTACCGACTAAAAACCACACGTATCCTACACAACAGCCTACAGTTGGGAGCCCCGGGTAAGCCCTCAGAAGGATACCCAAGGACCAACAGACCTACGGCTACAACTGCGGCTTCACTTAGGTGGGGGGGGGGGAGGGGGGGGTGTAAATAAGTTAAAGCTAAATAACAAAACGTGTGAGTGACAGTGACACATTGTATTCTATTTTTTCGGTATTTTAAATTAAGGATATTTGAAAATTTGGATTTTGAATTCTGATATAATAATTATTTGTATTTTAAATTTAGACATTTTACGGTAAGGTGTACTGAAATAAGGTATTTTGAATGTTAAGGTATTTCGAATTCGGGTATTTTGGTCTAATGCATTTTAAGTAAAGGCATTTTGATTTCTGGTATTTTAATATATAACCTTACATTGATTTGGAAGTTATATATTTTTAGCATATAAAAACACGTATTTTATAAAGATAATCTCACATTCTAACATCAACCTGCAAGTAGTAAAATACTCTTCAAGAAGTCTTCAAGGTTCAAGAATCCATTGCTGTATTGATTCACCAACAGAACCCTATTGTAGTAAAAGTAGTGCTCTTCAATCTTTGGGTGAACTACATACGCAAAATTAAAAATGTAAGTATTTAAACTTTATCACTTTAAACTAATTACATGCTGTTATGTTTTTTTTTTTGTAAACCGGCACTGCAGTAAGCAACTTTAACTGTGGTGGGTGCTCAGATGGATGACTGATTGATGGATGATGACTGATTCGTATACCACAACCTCTAATGGATCTTTTTCCACTCGCATGTTCTAAAAGATCCATTTTTCATAAAAAATACTTTAAGGTAGGTATTAAAGTGGACATGACATGTCCACAAAGATCCATGACGGATCTTTTTAATGGATTTTAGTGGACAAAGGGAATAGTTTATAGTTTATACTACTCGGTTGTACCAGTCATTTTACAATTCGTACATATAAAAAAAATGTTATTTTGGATTTCAGTCATTTTGGGCCTAGTCAAACTGAGATTCAGACATATGTAGGAAAATGACGTAATGGGATTTAGTCCATACGAACCGGACCGGAACAGACAGACGGACAGACGGACGGCGTAGTCTCATCAATAGGGTCCCGCTTTTACCCTTTGGGTACGGAACCCTGAAAGTGCAAAAAATTGCAGTCTGCCATACACAAAACGTTTTTGCTGATATTTTTGGTGCGGAACCCACGGCGCGCGTGTCCAACTCGCACTTGGCCGGTTTGCCCGAGTACGTCGCTAGGTTACTGTTTTAACCTCGGAATATTACATAGAGCCCATATTGGGAATAAAAACTAAAAAGGTATAAAGAAGGCGTATACTATATTCTGCCTACCCCTCCTGGGATAATAACGTGAATGTATAATGTAGGTAGACGAACAGCATAACTTCGAATACACAGCGATGTCTTGTATCTTGGCTAGTGGGCGGAGTTTTAACATGTCTTTGTCAGCGGAATACCTACTTACATATGAATTTTACGAAGGTTTGAGTCCTTCGGTATGTTTAAAAATCGTTTTTTCTGGTATATGCCATATTTATATCCTAGGATCCCTTTAAGAAGGGCCGTCACCGAGCTGGTTATTGGATGAAAAGTGATTTATATTAAACTAAATATGTCACTAATTAATTTGCAATAGGGTTGCCTAAAAATTTTCAGTCCTGAATCAAAAGGGACCAGCGCTCTGATGACGATAACTATATTTAGACAATTCGTCGTTCTGCAGCAAGGTACTAGTAGCGCCCTCTGGCGGCATCTCCTAATCATTACGAAATCCTAAGTCTATGCACCTTTTGTTATTTTCGGTATCAAAAGAAGAAACACAGTGAATGGATGCTCTTTTTAATTTAGTACGACTAGGCGTGCACTTTACTTTTTTATATGACTCGAAACAAATTTTCTGAAAAAAAAAAACGAAATCTGAAATTCAAACTATATAATTTTAAGATAATAGCACAGTTGACCACTAAAACAAATTAACTAGCCATTACTTTAAATTCTTTCTTAGTAATTAAATTATAATTACAAATTACAATTTATAGTAATATTATTTACAAAAACAAAGCAATAGCTCCCAACCGTCGACTGTTAAGCAGGATACATGAGGTTTTTTAGTTGGTAGGAGTCCGCCGTCCGCCGAATGTGATTGTTACATTTTGTCCTGTTTGTTTGGTGTCCGTCCTATTAGGAAATCTGTTTATTTTTTGATTCATTATAAATATACACCATGACCCCCTAGTGTCCAGGTGGTTAGCCAGTTGGTGTGGGATGGTTATAAAAAAAGAACCACGAAGGCTAATGCGTGAGCGGAGGCTTTTTTTTGAAGTCTTAAATAATTGAACATATTAAATTAAAATTGCATTAAAAGATTTTACTTTTTTGATCTCTCTCTGATTGATGACTCTTGTTCGTTTGCGATATGTTTTCAGTCCCCATATCCTTCTCTCTAAATGTATAGTATTTTTTTAGATGCCTGACTTGCGAATAACCAACATGGTTCACAATATTCCTTTTGTAGTGTTGAAGAATAAGATAACCATGTGCGTTCAAGTTTTAGGCGAGACTTGGAAACATTATACTCGTAGTTATGTTTTATTAGAAAATATCTATTGTCACTATCTTTTAAAAAAGGGGCCCATTGGTTCACAATGGCCATTTTCGGTCACGAACTGTCTCACTTGATCAGTTAGCTAGCTCATTAAAATTATCCTAATCAGTAACATATGGCGAAGACGCAATGTTATTGACACAAAAAATTGATTGATTGTTACTAGTATCTGGTTGTGTTTGTTGTGGATCAATACTTGTGACAGGTGCTGCATCTGCTTCACTGTCATTTCTAGTAAGTTAGTCTATTTCTTACCTAAGAACGGGGTGAATAGGGACAAATCCCAACTTTAAGAACAATTTTAAGATAGTTGTTGATATATATTTTGTTTTATCGGAATCAAAAGGATTGAGTCTTGGTGGTATCTTTGTTATCCAATTTAAAACTATGCAATTAGCATTACAGTTTAAACGAAAAAAGCACAAATAGATGCTATCCCTATTCACCTGAAAATTGAGGTTAATGGGGACGAAAATAATGTCAATAGAGAAATTTGCTAGGGCTGTCACTACTTGGTTGTAATAATGAATTTACACATCTATTTATTTTGTTTGAATTTCTTATCAGATCCATACGAATATTTTAAATGCGAAAGTAGGTAACTCTTGCTTTATCGCGTAAACTACTGAACCGATCTTGATAAAAGTTGGTGAAAAGGTAGAATAAACCTTGAGAACATACATATACTACCTTTTATTGCGAACAAAGGAATGAAAGTTCGTCATTTCTGAAGATATTTTGATGAAATTTGGCATACAGATAGATTAGAGCTTGAAAAAGGACAAAGTCTATGAAATAAAATAGTAGTACACACATGAATTGAAATGGTTTATTTTTCATTTTAATAGCAATTTAAATACTTTATAAAGTTTTTAAAAAAAATTGAAATAACATCAGTCAATACTTTATATAAAGTTATTAAAAACAGAAATAATCATTTTATTGTAATTTAGCAAATGAACTGTAAAAACGTCATAAAATGACACTCGAAAAAAATTACCATAAACTAAAATAATTTGTACTATTATTGTTTTCCATAATCGTCCTCCCTTATAATATAGCGTCTAAGAATATGAGATCACAAGTGGTTAGGTATGATACCATAACTATGAAATAACTTAAAATTAATACTCTTGAAAATAAAAAATAATCATAAAATAGCTAATCGCTATCTTCAAAACTAATCAAATCTCGAAGAATTTCATCTTCATTTTTATAATAACTGGGTTCTCTGAGGCCACTTTGATATTTGGTTTGGTACGATAACATAACTATAACATAACTAAAAACTATTATACTATTGAAAATAAAAAATAATTATAAAAAACAGCTAATCGCTATCTTTAAAACAACAACGTCTAATCAATACTTATATAAAGTTATTAAACATAGTAATAATCATTTTTTTTTGTAATTTAGCAAATGAAATGTAAAACATCATTAAATGACACTCGAAAAAAAATTACCATAAACTAAAATGTTTTGTACTATTATTGTTTTCCAAATCATCCTCCCTCATAATATAGCGTCTAAGAATATGAGATCACAAGAAGTGGTTAGGTATGATACCATAACTATAAAATAACAAAAATTTAATAAGTACTCTTGTAAATAAAAATATATTCATAAAATAGCTAATCGCTATCTTCAAAACTAATCAAATCTCGAAGAATTTCGTCTTCATTTTTATAATAACTGGGTCTTCTGAGGCCACTTGGACCAGGCTTTGGTTGTGAAGAATCGTAATCTCTGGTTTTTCCGAGGCGACTATAGTATCCGCAATACGAACTGGCACGTTGGGCCATAAATCATCGGATTCGTGCTATCTCTTTCGCACCTACACAGTCTTATGGAGCGGGACTCGCACCCATAGTGCTGTGCAGGTAATCTTTTACGTATTCCATAACAGTATCGACAAAAGTAATGAAATGAAAAATTTAAATATGATTTATTTATTTACTTATTTTTTTACCAGCATTGATTTATTAAGACAAATGTATTAAATTAAATAAATATATTAAAATGAGTAGGTTGAGTAGGTGAATTACTAACTAAATATAATTCAAATTTACTTTTTTATTGTTAAAATTTAGCTAATTATTTAAGAAAATCTTATTTTAAATTAATATCATATTTACGACTAAAAGCAAATTACCCACTTAATATCAGATTACGACATATCGACAAATTCTTAAATATTTTACCGACATGGTTCAACCCCTACAGAAAGTGACATTTATGACCCAAAGTGCCAGTTCGTATTGCGGATATAATTTTTTTTTATAATTTTTTTTTATAGCATAAGGTTTAAGTTTCAAATGATTTTTCATACTATTTTTATTACTTTTGTATATAATTTTTTCGTCAGACAAAATATGGATTCTTTTCCCTTCTGCAATATTTTTCTTAGTTAGGGGTTTGTAATCAGTAAGTTCTAAACTGGTTTCATCTAAAGTATATTTCTCTGTAATTGGAATATTGTTATCAGTTACTTTTAAAAATGGTTCATCATAGTCTTTCATTGTTAAAATTTCTTCTTCCTGTTCCTTATTAATAAATGAATTTGTTTCTGGATAAATCGTAATTTCTTCTGTTACATGTAAATCATCTTCTAGTATAACGGGCATCTTATCAATGTCAATTAGATCAAAATTTAAATTTTCCTGTTCTTTAAATATGTCTTTTTCTTCTATTACTTTTTCTAGTATACCTTTTTGTGGCTTAGACTTTTTCCCAGTTCCTTTTCCTTTAGTATTTAAATTTGTTACTTCTGTTATTAAGTTTTCTTTTTCTGCAAGTATTGGGTTTTTATTGGTGGTTTTGTTCAGGCGTCTTCTAATTTTTTTTGAAGATTGTTTCGGTTCAATTTCTGATACTGCACACGCGCTTGCAATATCAGTATCTATGTAGTCACTGTCCTCTACACTCTTTCCGGTAATAACGTTAATTTTTTTCTTTTTTGTAGTAGCTTTTGTACTTTGCGATCCATATCGCATTTCTTTTAATAATGACATCACTGACTCATCGATTGCTTCTTTTTCTTCCGTACTAAATTCGTGTCTTGTATGATTTCCTGGCAATCTATTAAGTACTTTTTCTTTGTTCAGCGGACTTATTCCTGCTTTTATAAACCCGGCTAAAATATTTTGTTTTATATTTGGTTCCATTTTTTCTAACATCTTCTTTAGTAATTTAGGAAATACATTCTTGGCTATTGTGGGCAGTACGCGTCCTTCAGTTTTTTTCCATGTGAATAAGATGTCACGCCACGCAATTTTCATAGGCCTAAAAAAGGCTACGTCCAGCGGCTGTGTCAAGTGGGTCGAGTTTGGTGGAAGAAATACGAAGTGTATATCCTGTTCTTGACATTTTTTTATTATATCTAATGACAGGTGTGAAGAAAGGTTGTCTCCTATCAGTATTTTCTTTCCTATTTTATTGTTGAAGTATGGAAGAGCCACGGTTTCCACCCAATCCTCAAAAGTATTGCCGTCAAACCAGCCTGAGGAAGTGCGGTTATATCGACAATTAGGGGGGCCATTTGTTGTCCAGGTATTGTATAGATGGGCGGCTTTATACACGACGTAGCAAGGCAACAGTGTACCATCAGCGGATGCAGCCATCATAAGAGACGTCGACGACTTTGTATGGTTCATAACTCTTTCAGGGTATTTGACACCTCTTTTAGTTAAAACTTTCTTTTTTCCAGGGTCATCAGCTAAATTGGATTCATCGTAATTTACGATGTTACTTAAAGGTACATCCGCTGTGGAATTATGAAGCTGTATAAAATAATCTTCTATAGTTTGTGGTGATACTGCAGCCCTAGATCTTTTGATATTCTGGCTTATTCTAAGAGAAACTTCTTGGTGGTGACGCTTTAGAAAACTCTCAATATAAGTCACACCAAGTAAATTATCAGTGAATCTTTTTATTTCCATACCCATTCGATCTAAATATCCCTTTATTATTATGCGCAAGTCATAAGTATCAAGTGGATACCCCCATTCTGAACAAATATTAATATATTTTATTATGTATTTTTCTGCTTCTTCGTTTAGACATTTTTGTCCGCCTTGAGATTTCATTGATCTTGTTACATGTCTGTGCAAAACCGATTTGCTTATATTGAATTGCTTAGCTATTTCAACTATAGAATTATTACCAATTTCATAGGCTTCTATTGCTGTTTTTAATATTAAAGGATCATATCTCTTATAAGGCTTTGCACTTTTTGATATGTACACGCGAGGCATATCTGAAAATCGAAAATCATACCTATATAACTGGTATTATAAATACTTGCCACAGAATAAATAAAACATCATGTGTGCAATTCACACGTGGTAGAATAAGAAGAAACATTAAAAAATTGATTTCAATATAATGAGAAAAGTTAAAAATTTTCGGGAACGTGTATACAAAACACCACGACTGACTGACTGACTTGCTCGTCCATTCACTCACATCACGTATTCAAACTACCACGTAGCTCTATGTAATGCTTCCTATCTCATTTTCCCCACATTCTGTCTCTTTTTACTGTTGTTTAATAAATTTTCAAATTAAAACATCGCTAAAAAGTTATCACTTCAAAAAACACTGCATTAGTAATTAAATAAAAGTTTTAGAAAAAAATATCATTAATTCTTACAAATTCTTACCTACATAGACATTATATAAAAAAGAATGTTTTATAACTGTTTAGTGACAACCCTGCAAAGCCATACCTATTCATATTTAAGTCATTCCTATTCAAGTTATTCTCATCCCAATTGACCTCTCTTTCGTTGTTAATCATATATAAGGCATCCCCATTCACCTCAAAGACAACAGATTTTACATGGTATTTCTAAATTAACAAAAACAATAAAATAAATTAACAACTGAGACTTACCTTTAATATACAGGGTGGAATTTAAAGACGGTAGCTGGAGGGAAAGTACCCTCATCATTGATGATGGCAAGTTATGCTGAAAGGAACCATTCCTTTATTTTCAAAAGTAAGTATAACTGCATTTAAAGATTTTTGAAAACTCACCCACTTGAGCCGGGAATCGAACCTGGCAGATGTGAAAAAAAAACATCCTATATTTTATGATACCAAACGAAAGAGTCTTTAATAAGGAGCAATTTCTGTAAAACAACATAGTATCTTAAATTAAAGGAAGACCAAGTAAAATATGTTTTTATTTTAAAGCTTACTCACTATCTGAAGAAAAAAAAACAGTCTGAGAACCTCCTACTTTATTTTTAATTGCTTGTGATGAGAACGTATATTTGCATTCACAAAAACTAGAACATTTATTAACCAACTTCAAAAAAAAGTAGAAGATTCTCAATTAGACTGTTTTTTATTTTCTTCAGAATAGATAGTGAGTAAGCTTAACAATAGAACATATTTTACTTGGTCTTCCTTTAATTTAAGATACTATGTTGTTTTAAAGAAATTGTTCCTTATTAAAAACCCTTTCGGTTGGTATCATAAAATACAGGATGTTTTTTTTTTCACATCTCCCAGGTTCGATTCCCGGCTCAAGCAGGTGATTTTTGAAAAATCTTTAAATGCAGTTTTACTTACTTTTGAAAATAAAGGAATGTTTCCTTTTAGCAAAACTTGCCATTATCAATATTAAGGGTACTTTCCCTCCAGCTACCGTCTTTAAATTCCATCCTGTATATGGTGGCCCAAACACTAAATAACGTTTGTAAGTCACAGTCGTCTTTTATTAATATCAAATTAATTTATGAAAGCAAAGTTTCTAACACGAAAATAATTACTGCCACTGGAAGTTATTTTCAATAACGATTTTTGACGGTTAGCAGCTAATGTCATGCATATTCAGTGTTGCCATGTATTCTTTCAACATTCTACTATTTCACCACAAAAAAATTAGAGAATTTGTAATGAATTTAGAATTAATATTGAGCGTCGAAAAACTTTCCTGGTTATATCCCTATTCACCTCTCAATCCCTATTCACCCCAATTTACCCCCGTTGACTAGCGATTTCATCTTCTTTAAAATACTCATAAATTTCAGCTAACTTTTTATATTTTTAATGAGCCTCCCTTTTTCTTTTATGTATCTTGCTCCCATTTAGGTATTTCCTAGAGCTAGACATGTCGGTACAGTACTACCACGTTTATAAGTCGCATCGGCTTTATTCGGCTGCGCAGAATAGCTCATCCCACTGACGAATTAAACCGAATGAAAATAGCAAAGCAATTTCGAACTTATTGCAACTTACTTAAGGTCGAAAATAACAAGACGTAAACAGGATGTGTACGACAGAGCAATG
The DNA here is from genome assembly GCA_933228765.1 of Miltochrista miniata. NCBI lineage: Eukaryota > Metazoa > Arthropoda > Insecta > Lepidoptera > Erebidae > Miltochrista > Miltochrista miniata. Next base: position 16,858,856 of record OW121769.1, read on the forward strand.
AACGCGACATGTCAGCTTGTGATGTGAATTTTTTTTTGCTCTTCGGTGAGGTTTTCAAAAATCCCTCTACCAAAATAAAATATCAACCTACCTTCCTTTTAGTCGATCAAAAAGACTTCGCATTGCACTATCAATGTCCAAAATTGTGAAACTGTCACTTTCAAATTGTTGAATTACCCTCGAATTGTCCCGGAAATGAAATGCCAGTATCTGGCAACCCTACCTTACCCTTTGAAAAGTGGCCCGCGAGACGCGATGCGTTTAAAATTGGTCGAATTCATTTTGTATTGTTTGAAGTGAAGACCTAATGAATAGGTAGTTTAATGCTGTTCATATGTTTACGTCTATCACACTTTATTTGATTTTGTGTAAAAAAGTACTTTAAAAAATTTGCCCTCGGCCCAGGCCACCCTTGTCACCATATAGTTACGCCACCGAACCTTGGTGTGCTCGCTACGTTTGTCAATATTACTATCTGTAACGAACAACGTGACTTCAATTTCCATGATTAGTCTTACCATAGCCTAGGGTTGTTAAAAAAAATATTTTACAAACAGGAACAATGCCATCACTTTTCAAAGTTCAAAGTTCAAAGTTCTTTATTTGTGGAATACTTTTTTACAGTGTAAATGTGCATCATGAATTTCTTTTAGGTTCATTCGTATGATATGTTTTGATATAATTTATCACGCTTTTATTCGCTCTGATGAACGTTCCTATCTTTGCCTGAGTAAAATTCTTGTTTCCTCTCTCACCGACCTCACCGTGTTCATGTTGAGGGGTGTGTGGATCTCAGTATTAGTAATAAACCAAGGAACATTGGCTATGGTTCTGAGTATTGAATTTTGCACGCGTTGCAATTTTGTCATATTGGTGGTGTATTACATGCGCTGCCCCAGGGCTGAACACCATACATCCAAGAGGGTTTTAAAATGGACTTATAAATCAGTAGTTTTTTATCTATTGATAACCGGCTATTTCGACCCAGCATCCAGTAAAGGTTTCTTTATCGAAACTTCACTTCTTTTGCTTGTGAGGATGTTTGTTCGAGGTCAAACGACGGTCAAGATGTAAGCCTAGGTACCGTACACTGTCGTGGTGAGGTAGGATGGAGTTTTCGTAATATATGGCATGGCAGGATTGACGTGTACCGTATAGTCGTACTAGCTTTAATTCGCCATTTTGTAAATGGCGTTAAGTCGTGCCGTGCCTACGTCAGCGTTTTCATTGCTAGCCATTATTGCAGTGTCGTCAGTATAAGTGGCATTCATGACTGCCTGTTTTTGTGGCAGATCAACAGTGTACAAGGTGTACAAAATTTGTCCCAACACTTCGGTACCCCTGCTTATAACTGATAGAATTTGAAGGTTGCCTCAGACTGTTTGAACTGGAAGATTCTCTCTGTGAGATATTAATCCAATAGAATGTAGTAGCTGTGGGGAAGGTTTGTTTTTATCTTACAGAGTAGACACTCATGCCAGATTCGGTCAAAAGCCTGCTGGATATCCAGGAATGCTGATGAGCACTACTCTTTTTCCTTCAGAGACTCCTTATTTTCTCTACCACTCTACAAGGTTCTATAACTTTGGAGAGGAATTTATCATTTACAAGGCGTTCTATAACTTTGGAGAGGAAAGGTAATATAGAAATAGGTTGATAATCGGAATAGCTAGAAAGATTTTTATTTTTAGGCAGAGGAATAATTTCTGCTGATGTCCAAAAAGAGAGGAAAATCCCAGAGGATAGAGCTCCACTCATCAAGGATGGGTAGGATCATATTACGCCGCACACCATCACTTCCCACTGCATTGGACGAGATTGACATAATACTCCTCCTAACATCACAGGCAGTGATCTGATTAAAGACGAATGATGAGTATTGGGGGCTTGACAGGAATGAAAGATGATTCATTGTGTGGGTTTTGGTTGTCTTATCAATATTAGACGAGGCGGTGAAGTGTTGATTTAACAAATTAATGCATTGCTACGTTGAGTGGCAATGCTTATTCTTTGTGCAAGGAAATAGCCAGTCTTCTGGTCCCATGAAGCGTCGACTAACCGCTTTGCCAAATCTTCTCCACAGTGACAATAATGCGGAGAAACACACGGCGCACCCAGACGGAGACAAGTAGTATTATCCGGCGAAAGGTAGTATCATCCAACATAGTACCTACGTTGGATGATGGAAGCGCCTGAATCCATAGGCCCGACTCCCATTCTCCCACAGCTAACTTTTACTAAGTTACAGAGCGGCACATTCCACAGTCTCTGAGAGGATAGGTTGTCGGGCAACGGAGTATTGGGGTAGGCCATCTTCCAAGCAATTATGGCGTCAGTCTCACACGACACCTCGGAATTAACCTGTGTATTTATTAACATTTTCCTGGTTAAATCTTTATTGCCTTGAACTGACGACAAAAATGCTGGATTTTTGCGAACACCGAGACTACCCACGCGCACTGGAAGAGCCGCTTGGAGCCAGGCTCGGTCGTTCAAGGCCACGTTTAAAATTTTGCATAAAGTATGCTGAATCGTATTGTCTATATTTTCTAAAAGTGGCAAATATTTCCAAAATTGTGATGAACGAAGGGTAGGTATGAGTAAATTTTGGAACGAAAATGTAAAACTGGAGTATAGTGAAAGCTGAATGGACACCAACTTTTAATAATCGATCAGAAATAATATAGAATTTTTTAAACTTTTCTTCTAAAAAGATTGAAAGCCTTCTTATAGAACCGGGGAACCCAGGAGACGAAGAGATGCTATCTAAAATTTTTATGTTTGGAGCCAAAGAATTAAATTTGTGTATGAAAAGACTGTCTACCTTTTTAGTAACAAAAATCTCACATTCATCTGATTTTAGATTCAGTCCAATAGAATTAAATTCATTTATTATTAATTCTAGGACTTCTAATACTGTTTTTACATCGCCTCCTACAGTCCCGGCGTCGTCCAGGTACCATATGTTGAATTTAGAATTTTTATCTCTAAAAATGGGATGTATAGCGAGAGAAAGTTGACAGACACCAGTGGGTCACCTTGTTGACAACCAACAGCTGATTCCAAAAGGTGGTCTTTGTACACTAATTTTGTAGGAAGTCTGTAACACAGCCAAAGGCATTTATAAATTTTAGGAGTTTCTAATTTTGCTTGTTGCAACAAGGTGTCTCTGTTTATTGAATTGAAGGCATTCCTCAGCTCAACCTTCAGGATGACCTCACCTTCACCACTGCCAAGTGGTGAGAGATACGTGGAGAGAGCGTGCAAGGCTGCCTCGCAACCTCCTTTGAAGCCGAAACCAAGTTTTAAGGGCTAACATTTTTCGGCAAGTTCTGCATTATAAAACTTACAAAATAGTTTGGCTACCAAACGTCTTAAAACGCTTCCTACGGCAATGAGACAAATGCCACAAATGCAAGGCACACAGATTGGCACCTTGGCAGTGCCACTGAGACACTTAAAGTCATCACTGGGTGGTTCAGGAAAAGTTAAATCCGCTGACGGTGGTGGATGCAGATATCCTGCAAACACGCGAGCGTGCCTACCGAATTAGGCGCCACCACATCGCTACTAAAAAGTAACTTCAACGCTCCCCTTATGTCACCTTCCCTTACTTTCTTTTTTATATACTTAAATTGGTTTGTACTAACTGTATTATTAATTGTGATCGGCAAAATTTATTGAAAGATAGAAGTGGAACTATGGCAATTTTCTTTAGTATGGGTTGTCAAGGATCTATTGGAACTGTTATTTCTTTTTACATGTAAGATTCTGTAAGGAAAGGTGAGCAATTGTTTCCAGGCCGTTGTACAGATCTTACGAACGACAAGGCATATGCAGCTTGCCAAATTATAAGCCACAGTAGGCCTCGCAGCTCGAGGATTTCTTTTTAAAACCGGAACTGAATTTTTCATTACACTCAAAGTTTGCCAAAAGGGAATTTCGGTGGTATCAGATGTATTATTATTGAGCCTCGAGATTGGGTTGGTTGATTACTGTTGATAATTACTTACAGAAGCAGAGGGTTGACCTGAACCTGCTTCCATATTGCCACTGACTGCGAAGAAGAAATTAGTTATAAGACTGAGGCCGCACTTGCGGTTTACGCGGTGGTTTCTAAACTCAAAATGTCAAACCTTGAGTTGATTTCATTGATTTTGACAGTTTGATGACATTTTGAGGTTGGAAACCGCCGCGGTAAAACGCAATTGCGACCCCGGGCTAATATACACTTAAAAACACAAACAAACTCAAAATAAAAATGTGTATAGACAATGAAAGTCTTAAAAACTGATGACATTTTCAATTTAATAATTAAAATATTTCTCCACGCCTGCTTCTTTTCCATAGCAACGCAAGGGAGCTTCGCCCCCGCGACGCATATATGTAAAAAGTCAGAAATCCTTGCTTTTAGGGATATTAAATCCATCTGTAATTAATGTATGGTTCAACCAAGAATATTGTCCTGTAAGATTACTAATTGGTAAGAGATGGAAAAAGAACCTGGTTCCTCAGAAAAAATAATATAGGTAGGTACCATTAATAAACGACTCGAACGTAAATATAAATCTGCCAAACTTCTTAAATTAAGTATTTTTAATTATTATTAAATAACAAAATTAAAATACAAGGACATGATTTTGGTCGGTTGTTGTTTTTTCATAACGAGTACATTTACTCGCATATAACTATAAAGCATCTATTACTAGTAAAAAAAGTAGTATTTTTTCCCCATAGTAAACACATGAAATGTGATAAATCACCAAGTCTATGTGCACCTATGTATTTCTTCTAATTCATTTTAATTATTTCAGGTCTTTTTCTATAAAATTTTCAAGAACTGTAGAGTCAGAAGTCAATTAAGGGCTACCTTGACATAAATCTTTTGCAGATATAAATTTCAAGGTAGTGCCAACTCTTGATGATAGCTTTGATTTTCGGCAGTAACATAGAACTTCTATACATGAAGGTTCTTTGCTATGGACCCACAGAAGTAGCGCTATGGCATGCTTACATCCGCCCTGAGCCGCCACAATATCATGGCATTCGATTGACATGACTTTTTCTTTATCTTCATTAACCATTAATGTACTGTATGTAGTACTGTACCTATCCATTTAGCGCCAGCAACCCCTGTAAAATTGATATAGCGTAAGTTTCTCCGTAGATTTTGGCTATTATCTATCCAAGGGACTCGGTGGAGAGCAATTAAAATTTTTATTATAGTATACATGTTAATTAACATTTTCTTGTTTTTCTGATGTGTTGGTAAGCTAGATGTTTGAAGAAATGGAGTTTTAGCCATGGGATAATCTTCTGTTGCTTTAGCAGCTACACAATAAGTCATTGTACCATGATTTTTTTCTTTAGATCATGGATTATGTTAGCCTTCACTGGGCATGATGTCCTAACTGCCATGTGTGGGCCACTACAATTTGTACACTTAACATTGTCTTTACTAGTACAGTCTTCAAAGAAATTATACCTGAGCAGATGGAGCAAACCTGTGTGCTCCTGTAACTCCTGTAACAAACAAAACATTGGCGAATTGGTTTGATGTATTCCTTGACATCGAACCAGATGTAATCAAAGTCACATGGTCTGGGTGCGACGAACTAAGAAAAGTAAGTAATTCTGTTGGAGTTAGAACAAGCAAGCCATCAGTGTTTCTTCTCATCGTAACAGTCGATTTGATGTAAGTCAATAAATCTTGTTCGGAAATGTCAACTGGCGTTTTAATTATACCTTGACTTTCTGAATGGTCATAAGCAGCTTTCCACTAATTTTCTTCGAGAATTGGTTTGTTCAATAGGAAGGTATTAGCGTCCTTATGGTAGTTAAAAACATTTTTAATAAATGGTTACCTACAGGTTTGACGTACATAATATCATTGCAGTTGATAGACCTTAGGTTTATATTAGTTTTCAATATGTCCATTTTGGGGTTGGAGGATGCTGAGGATAATAAAATAGGGTAATCTTTTTTTACTATTTTCTCTGTAAATTTGTAGTCTTTAAATAATCATCGCTTTGTATTATTAAATGAGACGAACATCTATGGCGGTGAAGACTTCTCTCCTGAGGATAGTTTGCGTTTGTGGGCAGAAGCCCTACCACCACTGTCTACGGTCATAATTAGTGGTTAGCACTTACCCTAGTTATTGAAGTAAAACTTCTTTAGGCGCGACTGGGGAGTAACTCAGATTTTTTTTTCTGACGGAAGTAACGCTTACTATTCGAATTTCGAATAGCAGAAATTACACAGACTATGTGAAATTACCGCTATTCAAAATTCGAATGAATGATATTAAAATAACATTTGAATAATCTTTGTAAAACACGTGAATAATAACTATAATTAAATTATAATATGATATTTATTATTTAAGATAAAATTGAATCATTTCAGTGATATATGCCGTGGCAAAGAAGTTTTACTTCAATCGCGCGTAAAGGTTACACGCACACACTTTTTTAAAAACATATTACAGTATTTTACAAATAACTTTAACTAAAAAGTGCGACTATTTAAATTTTTTGAGAAAATTATTTAAGCCGCGACCATAAAATTTTTTTGAGAAAATTATTTATTAAAAAGCCGCCAATGTATTCGAACGCTCGCACCCTTTTTTCTCGCCATGTCTTTTGTTTTTTTTTTTTCTTCTTCTTGGGCTCTCTCGATTGGAGGGTTTTACCAAAGTCAAGTGATTTGTTTTGAATTTTAAAGTTAGGGAATCATGAATACATTGTAAGTAAGGAATTTAGAAACGAAGGTAAGAAAGGAAATTGTTGTGTATAAGACATGAAAGGACTGTATTTTACAATAGTATACATTTAAATGATAAACTAAATGAATATTTTATATTTTAATATTGTTAGAAGATATAAATAAGGAAAGAGAACAGATGTAGGCATCGGAATAGAGTAGGACATTGAGCAGGCAGGAAAGTAAAATATGGTTAATGTCACCCATTTCCCCACATTCGCATGTATTGCATTGGATAATGTTTAATTTTGCAAGGTGGGAAGGAGTGCATACATGACCAAGTCTCATTCGAATCAAGGTGGTTGTGGACTGTTTTCCAAGCGTAAGCTTAAAAAACCAAGGTTTTTTTGGGAATTTTCGGCTGCACTGATGAATAAGCTTTACCTTTAGTCAAGCAAGTAATCGACCATAACTTTGTGCATGACTCTTGCAAGTATAATGCTGGCAAAGCTGACAGATCGTGAAAGTAATTTTAATATGGTTATTTATCACCAGAATCTACAGCGTCATTTGCATGGTTATCTGCTTTAATATTACCTGGAAAACCCGAGTGACTTTGCTTAATTTGTGTGTGTAACATGTATAAAGTAGATTTCTGATTTCTATTATAAGTGGAAAAACAGTTTTACTGCTGAACGGAAATTTGTCTAAAGCTTGAAGGGCACTTTTCGCATCTGAAAAAAATATGGTATTTTGAAGTTTCATTAAAAATATGTATTCAATGGCTTTGAACAAACCAAAGCGCTCTGGTAAACACGGATGATTCTGAGAGTAATTTAACTTTTTGTACAATATTATATTTTGGGTGGTATACTCCTATACCGACACGCCCTGACGATTGGGATTTGGAAGCATCGGTGTAGATATAATAATAAATAATAAAATATTTTTTATTATATCTACACCGATGCTATAATATGACGCCAATTTTTTTTTTTTTTTTTATAAGGTCAGGTGGGGTAAGAGGAACATAGGTACTTTATTTCAGTAAAAAATTTTGACTGCTAGGAAGAACAGCTTAAGTCTTTTAGGATCTTTGAAACACACAAAACTTGCCTTTATGTATTAGCTTCCCGTGGGCTAAATGTCATTATGCTATTATCAGTTCTTACGACGATATTGACGTAAATGTCAAGATTGAGTAAACGTTCCTCTTCCCCCTCACATGGGGTAAGAGGGACAGTCAGTGTATATCTTAGGATTGGAGTTTGAATTAAAATATTCGTTGCTAAATGTTCGTAAATTTGTAGGTAGAACTGCTTCGGTCAATATTAGATCTTACTATCCATGAAATACGGTATCATTTGGAATGAAAAAGAATAATAAATCAATTCGGGGTAAGAGGGACATATATGTTCGATCAGGGGTGGCAAACTAAAAAGAAGTCGACCAGTTATATTTCTATATTTATTTAATCATACAAACAGTAATAATAAACAGTCTCTCCCTAACTTGTTTCCCCTAGTTAGTAAATCTTTAAAAATAACAATGGCACTATGTAACAAGATCAATATTACGAATCAGTCTTTTAATTCTTCTAAAAAAACACCAACATTATTAAAAAAAATCCAAAACTAAAACACTTATAAAATATGTGAAATTATTGTTTAAGCAAGGCACTTGAATCAATTAAATTGCCGTACAGCGTAAATATTTAAGAAAAATATAAATGATCTTCTGCATCCAAAAGAAATTCTTTGGCATTTCTAGGATTTTGAGACAGGCGAACTTTCTTGACTATAGAGTATTCGAAAACAGTATCACGATCTACTTGTTTAGCGAGTTTGAATTTCAGTGGCTTTTTGTAAGTTTTGTAAAAGTTTATATCATAACTAGTATCGGTTCCAGAAAGTATATTTTCTATGTAACCTACATAATACACCCACCTTTTCCTGATAAAGTATCGAATCAAGACATTGTCATTTATTTGATAATTCTCTTTCCCTTCTATATTTTTCTTCACATCCCATTTGTCATTAACTTCTTTAGCCATTGTATTGTTGTTCCTTTGATGCGATGTCTCACCAACTTCCTTTGCCGCCTGATATCTCTCATCCGAACTATCACAAACTTTTTCCACCACATCGTTTCTCTCATCCGATATTCCACTGACTTCATGTATCACCTTGTTCCCCTCAGTAACTGCTTGGTCATTAAATGCACAATACTCTTCCTTTTCCACTTCTGACAGCCCATCCCATTCGCCGTTAAATTCTCCTGCTACCATACTAGTTTCATTTGATTCCTCAGTAAAATTCACTGTCTCCTTGCATTGCTTGCCCAAATTCTCACCAACTTTCTTGACCACATTGCTTTTCTTATCTATGCTATAGATTTTATCCTCTTGTTCATTACAGGGTTCATAATTTTGTATAAATTCGTTGGTGAATAAATCTCTTGTTATATCATATTCTTCATCGGTCACATCTATAATATCAGAATCCTCATACACGCTCATGCACTCAGATATGCTGGTAGATGAGGATGATGATATTTTTCTGAGTTTTTTATTTCGTCGAACTATTTTTTTTTTGTAGAATTTATGGTTTTACTCTTTTCTGACTCACTTTTAATTTTTCTCTTTTTGTTAAGACCTGATGGACCTGGTAATGACATATCCACTCCAGAAACCTGTATATCAGTCTGGTTATAATTACCCTCGTTCTCACGCCTTCCCTCCCCGTTATTTTTTTCTGCTCCTGTCTTATTTTTTGTGCTCACTCTTTTTTCCGTTGGTTTCTTTTTTTCTTTATTTGCTTTTTTTTCTTCTTACTTTTTCAACTTTTCTTTTTTTTTTTCTTCCATTTTTTGATATCTTTCGTACACATGATCATGAGTGATGACCTCTGCGCCTGTCGCTATTTTAGTTCTTTTGGTTGTCAAAGATGGTTTTCCTGGTTTAATCATTCTCAGAAGCAAATCTTCAAATGTGATATTGGTATATACACGCTGATTGTCAAGAATTTGGACTTTAGGACGCTGTTGAACGTTCTCAATATTTAGCAATGGAACAGCTTTTTCTTCGCTGTGCAAAACGTACTTTGGTGACGCTTCTATTGAGTTACACTGAGGAACTTTCTGCTGTAATACATATATTTCATTTACAACAGTCAGTGCGATTTAACTCAACTTTTTGGGGGATATTAGTTTAACAAGCTGATTTTGTGATTTTTCTAGCTGTTTCGCATTCCTCCATTCTGCTAACTGAACTGGATCAAATTTCTCTTCAGCTATGACATTTTTATTGAGTGGGTATATCCCTGCTTTACGGAAGCCTGCTTGACATACTTGGGAATCTATTTGAGTCCACACTTGGCCAAGAATCGTTGAAAACTCTTTTTTGGGTAAAACCTTACCGACATTCAATCTTTGCCATTTGACCAACGCTATGTCCCATTTGTCTTTGAACGATTTATTTACCGCTAGATCCAGAGGCTGCAGTAGATGACTCGTATGTGGTGGGATTTTTAAAATCGTTATGTTGTTTTCTCGTGCTTTTTGTATAATATTCATACCCACATGAGTAGAATGACCATCATAAAGCTAGAGAATAGGACGTTTATTTTCAACGGTTGGCAAAAAAACTTTTTCGAAAAAGTTTTCGAATACTGTCGCCTCCATCCAACCTTTTTCAGTCGCAGCATAAACGGTTCCAGGAAACCCATCTTTAGAAACCCATTCGTTCCAGATATTTTTTCCTGTGTATATGATTAGCGGCGGAGCTTTGTCACCAGCGGCATTGCATGCTAAAAGCACAGTTGTATTCGTTTTCCCTGGAGAGGCGATGGTTCTTGTAGACGTATAGCCTCGACGACCAACAACATTTGATTTACTCGGGTCCTTACTGAAGCTAGTTTCGACGAGATTCCAAATATGTGATGGTTTATCACGTAAGCCCAGTTCATTGATAGTTTTTTCTAATAAATCAAAGTAACCGTAGATCACGGCAGGTTTGCATGCAGTTTTACCCGCGTGTTCAACGGCCTGGGGTTTTTTAACAGAAAGGCCGTGTCTGTTTTTAAAAGCAATAAACCAGTCCTCTCCAGGGATCCCATCTTTAAACGGAGTTTTAATATTATTCTCAGTCACGTATTGGCCTACCAATTGAATCACTTCCTTGCGCGTTAACCCGAACCCCGATTTTTCCATTACGTGGAGATTTTCCGCAAGCGTTTCTTCCACGTTCGTGGGCAATGCAGTACACCTGCCTAAAGTTTTGGATTTTGAACCTTTGCGGTCGTATACACGGTTAACAATTGTTGTTCTTGGTATATTATAAAGTTTTGATGCGGCGTATGCAGATATTGTTCCATTTTTTACTGCATTGACAGCCTCACTTAATTTATCACTATCATATCTGCTTCTATCAGATTTTCTTATATATTTTCGCGGCATGTTTTTTCATATTATGTCATATCATACCTGTAACAGTCAGAAGTGCTATAATGTAACAAAATTTTACAATTAAAAAGAAAGGGACGTATACAAAACGCATGAAACTTTATTTATCAAAACTAATAAAATAAAAAGAAAAGATTTTATTTTTTAATTGTTTGTTATATTTAACTCAAAACCTACAAGACCGATTTAAAAAAATCTTTAACACAGAATGCTGCATTATCCCTGGCTATAAATTATACGATAAAACGACAATTTACGGGAAAGTTAACTTACACGCGTACAAAGTCGCGGGAAATTTCTAGTTTAACCTCTAAGACCCCAGGAGGTGCATTTGTGCCTCGCAACGTCACAATGTCAATACGTGACAGACACGCGCTAGTATCACTTGACGGTAATATAGTAGTAATATAGTAATAACTAGAAGTAGGGTAGTTGTAAATATCACGCAGTTATCACGATCAGTACAGAACAGAACAGTCAGTCAATTCTTTTCATTTTATCTACCTATATTTATAAATTACTCAAAATGTCTGTTACCCCTGACATGGGGGAAGAGAAACATATGTTCCTCTTTCACCGTGAGTAGTGAGCCTCTTACCCCAGCTATTATTTTTGGAGGTTAAGATTTTCAAGAGAAACAAACTCATATTATTAGTTGTTTTTAAACTAAAATGATTAATAAAAGGAATACTTACAGTTTTCTCCATGTATCATTAAATTTAAAATATTTCCAGCACTCTTTTTTCACCAAACTATCGGTTCCCAAAAAAACGCGCTAACTTTGTGCTAGTCGAATTCACAACTGTCAAACGTGTCTTCATTTTTTGTGGCTTCTGAGTTACGTAGCGACATCTATTGAAAACCATTCAAACTATTTCGCCTAAACTATTTTATCGACGGAAAGTTCATAGTCATGTGGGAACACAGGAATGCATGTCAGCATTCTATTACGCAAGCCTGTATGACGAACAACCTCTCGCCAGTCACGGTACTGTCGGGCAGCGAGTAGGTCGATTTATACGTCGGTTTAAAGTTGTGTATCGAGTCGGACATTATACGATATCACAGTGACCTTAAGAACTTTCATTTACTGCCCCTAATACCGTGGCTCAACATTGGTGACCCCGACGTGATATGAACACGCAACCTTCTGATTTCGCATAATGCAAGAATTAGGCATTTGTCGCCCGTCCAAAAGCCCATGGGCGAGCCCACTCCATGTCGTACCCAAGAAAAATGGGGAGATACGCCCTTGTGGGGACTATAGAAAGCTTAATGCCATCACTAAGCCCGATAGGTACCCAATCCCTAGGTTATCAGATTTTACTTATATTCTCGCAGGAAAAAATATATTTTCGAAAATCGATATAAATCGCGCATATCATTGCATACCGGTAGCACCTGATGACGTCGAGAATTCCGGACTTTTGGAAAGAATCGCCACGTTTATGGTTCGCGCAATACGAGGCCGTAGTGGAAAGTCAAAAGCTCTCCGACGCAGCTAAGTACAACCTGGTCATAGCCAAATTAAGCCGAAATCACATCGAACAGGTGAGTGACATTGTTTTGTCTCCACCCGAAGTCAAAAAGTACGAGACGCTGAAGGCCAGGCTACTTACGGTCTATGAAGAGTCCGAGGTACGACAGCTGCATAAGCTTTTGAAGGAGTTGGATCTGGGAGACCAAAAACCTTCGCAACTCTTGCGGAGGATGAAGGAGCTATCTGGCAAGAAATTTTCAGAGGAAACCTTATGTATGCTGTGGATGGGGCACTTACCAACCGCAGTTCAGGTCGTTCTGACCGCAAGCGAGGTCAAGGAATCGGATAAACTGGCAAGTATGGCTGACAAAATAGTCGAAACGACCCGGTTCGCCGAAGTGCAAGAGGTATGCACACGGACTAACGCTGAGGCGCAATCCCAGTCTTCGCTAGAAACGCAGATCGCACAACTATCTTCGCGTTTGGAGCAACTGGAAAGGTCAAGAGAAGCAAATAGAGGTAACCACAATAATTATTCTCGTTCGAGCTCCCGAAGTCGATTCGTTAAGCAGAGGCATCCGAACTGGCTTTGTTTTTATCATTTCCGGTACAAGGATAGAGCAAAAAAAATGCATCCAGCCTTGTGCATGGGAGGAGAAAAATAATTATACCAATAAAGAAAAAAAGTAGTTGGAGTACAAGTGCGGGCGGACACTTGTACATTCACTTGCAAACTTCTTCTATTACTTTTTCTAGTATACCTTTTTGTGACTTAGACTTTTTCCCAGTTCCTTTTCCTTTAGTATTTAAATTTATTACTTCTGTTATTAAGTTTTCTTTTTCTGCAAGTATTGGGTTTTTATTGGTGGTTTTGTTCAGGCATCTTCTAATTTTTTTTGAAGATTGTTTCGGTTCAATTTCTATGTAGTCACTGTCCTCTACACTCTTTCCGGGAATAACGTTAATTTTTTTCTTTTTTGTAGTAGTTTTTGTACTTTGCGATCCATATCGCATTTCTTTTAATAATGACAACACTGACTCATCGATTGCTTCTTTTTCTTCCGTACTAAATTCGTGTCTTGTATGATTTCCTGGCAATCTATTAAGTACTTTTTCTTTATTCAGCGGACTTATTCCTGCTTTTATAAACCTGGCTAAAATATTTTGTTTTATATTTGGTTCCATTTTTTCTAACATCTTCTTTAGTAATTTAGGAAATACATTCTTGGCTATTGTGGGCAGTACGCGTCCTTCAGTTTTTTTCCATGTGAATAAGATGTCACGTCACGCAATTTTCATAGGCCTAAAAAAGGCTACGTCCAGCGGCTGTGTCAAGTGGGTCGAGTTTGGTGGAAGAAATACGAAGTGTATATCCTGTTCTTGACATTTTTTTATTATATCTAATGACAGGTGTGAAGAAAGGTTGTCTCCTATCAGTATTTTCTTTCCTATTTTATTGTTGAAGTATGGAAGAGCCACGGTTTCCACCCAATCCTCAAAAGTATTGCCGTCAAACCAGCCTGAGGAAGTGCGGTTATATCGACAATTAGGGGGGCCATTTGTTGTCCAGGTATTGTATAGATGGGCGGCTTTATACACGACGTAGCAAGGCAGCAGTGTACCATCAGCGGATGCAGCCACCATAAGAGACGTCGACGACTTTGTATGGTTCATAACTCTTTCAGGGTATTTGACACCTCTTTTAGTTAAAACTTTCTTTTTTCCAGGGTCATCAGCTAAATTGGATTCATCGTAATTTACGATGTTACTTAAAGGTACATCCGCTGTGGAATTATGAAGCTGTATAAAATAATCTTCTATAGTTTGTGGTGATACTGCAGCCCTAGATCTTTTGATATTCTGGCTTATTCTAAGAGAAACTTCTTGGTGGTGACGCTTTAGAAAACTCTCAATATAAGTCACACCAGGTAAATTATCAGTGAATCTTTTTATTTCCATACCCATTCGATCTAAATATCCCTTTATTATTATGCGCAAGTCATAAGTATCAAGTGGATACCCCCATTCTGAACAAATATTAATATATTTTATTATGTATTTTTCTGCTTCTTCGTTTAGACATTTTTGTCCGCCTTGAGATTTCATTGATCTTGTTACATGTCTGTGCAAAACCGATTTGCTTATATTGCATTGCTTAGCTATTTCAACTATAGAATTATTACCAATTTCATAGGCTTCTATTGCTGTTTTTAATATTAAAGGATCATATCTCTTATAAGGCTTTGCACTTTTTGATATGTACACGCGAGGCATATCTGAAAATCGAAAATCATACCTATATAACTGGTATTATAAATACTTGCCACAGAATAAATAAAACATCATGTGTGCAATTCACACGTGGTAGAATAAAAAGAAACATTAAAAAATTGATTTCAATATAATGAGAAAAGTGAAAATTTTCGGGAACGTGTATACGAAACACCACGACTGACTGACTGACTTGCTCGTCCATTCACTCACATCACGTATTCAAACTACCACGTAGCTCTATGTAATGCTTCCTATCTCATTTTCCCCACATTCTGTCTCTTTTTACTGTTGTTTAATAAATTTTCAAATTAAAACATCGCTAAAAAGTTATCACTTCAAAAAAACACTGCATTAGTAATTAAATAAAAGTTTTAGAAAAAAATATCATTAATTCTTACAAATTCTTACCTACATAGACATTATATAAAAAAAAATGTTTTATTACTGTTTAGTGACAACCCTGCAAAGCCATACCTATTCATATTTAAGTCATTCCTATTCAAGTTATTCTCATCCCAATTGACCTCTCTTTCGTTGTTAATCATATATAAGGCATCCCCATTCACCTCAAAGACAACAGATTTTACATGGTATTTCTAAATTAACAAAAACAATAAAATAAATTAACAACTGAGACTTACCTTTAACCCTTAACCACCTACCATACGTCTCACAGACGCAGCAGATATTTAAAACGTAAATATATCGGCGACCGAGTCGTTTGCGAACTCGTCCGTTCCTGTACCTTTTCCCCGTGTCCCTCAGTGCCGTGCAAACCACAATACATCAGTTTCGAATGCAAATCACCAATTTGCCGAGAATTTTCTAATAAGCTGTGCAATAATTGTCGTGAAAAACTATAAGTTTAGGGCTTGTAATTTTTTTCTATTTAATTTAATTTTCACCATTTTCTTTTTTTTGCAATGGTTGATTATTGAATCAGTAAAAAATTATAAAAGAAGTTCATATCCATGTGATTATTTTTTATAGATCTCATTTAGCAAATGACTTAGTTTTTAAGCAGATATTGTTGATTAATGGTAATTAAGACAAAATGCCTATAAAAATGATTCTCTTGTACCTTTACTAAAGAGTTTAATACTTTCCTAAGTTGATTTTTACTAAAAAATATACTTCAATAAACAAGATATTACTTTAAAGAACCATTTTACTCAGGGGTCTCATAGACGTATGGTAGGTGGTTGTGTGACAAAAAGTTATGGTAGGTGGCTAAGGGTTAATATATATGGTGGCCCAAACACTAAATAACGTTTGTAAGTCACAGTCGTCTTTTATTAATATCAAATTAATTTATGAAAGCAAAGTTTCTAACACGAAAATAATTACTGCCACTGGAAGTTATTTTCAATAACGATTTTTGACGGTTAGCAGCTAATGTCATGCATATTCAGTGTTGCTATGTATTCTTTCAACATTCTACTATTTCACCACAAAAAAAAATTAGAGAATTTGTAATGAATTTAGAATTAATATTGAGCGTCGAAAAACTTTCCTGGTTATATCCCTATTCACCTCTCAATCCCTATTCACCCCAATTTACCCCCGTTGACTAGCGATTTCATCTTCTTTAAAATACTCATAAATTTCAGCTAACTTTTTATATTTTTAATGAGCCTCCCTTTTTCTTTTATGTATCTTGCTCCCATTTAGGTATTTCCTAGAGCTAGACATGTCGGTACAGTACTACCACGTTTATAAGTCGCATCGGCTTTATTCGGCTGCGCAGAATAGCTCATCCCACTGACGAATTAAACCGAATGAAAATTGCAAAGCAATTTCGAACTTATTGCAACTTACTTAAGGTCGAAAATAACAAGACGTAAACAGGATGTGTACGACAGAGCAATGAACGCGACATGTCAGCTTGTGATGTGAATTTTTTTTTGCTCTTCGGTGAGGTTTTCAAAAATCCCTCTACCAAAATAAAATATCAACCTACCTTCCTTTTAGTCGATCAAAAAGACTTCGCATTGCACTATCAATGTCCAAAATTGTGAAACTGTCACTTTCAAATTGTTGAATTACCCTCGAATTGTCCCGGAAATGAAATGCCAGTATCTGGCAACCCTACCTTACCCTTTGAAAAGTGGCCCGCGAGACGCGATGCGTTTAAAATTGGTCGAATTCATTTTGTATTGTTTGAATTGAAGACCTAATGAATAGGTAGTTTAATGCTGTTCATATGTTTACGTCTATCACACTTTATTTGATTTTGTGTAAAAAAGTACTTTAAAAAATTTGCCCTCGGCCCAGGCCACCCTTGTCACCATATAGTTACGCCACCGAACCTTGGTGTGCTCGCTATGTTTGTCAATATTATTATCTGTAACGAACAACGTGACTTCAATTTCCATGATTAGTCTTACCATAGCCTAGGGTTGTTAAAAAAAAAAATTACAAACAGGAACAATGCCATCACTTTTCAAAGTTCAAAGTTCAAAGTTCTTTATTTGTGGAATACTTTTCTACAGTGTAAATGTGCATCATGAATTTCTTTTAGGTTCATTCGTATGATATGTTTTGATATAATTTATCACGCTTTTATTCGCTCTGATGAACGTTCCTATCTTTGCCTGAGTAAAATTCTTGTTTCCTCTCTCACCGACCTCACCGTGTTCATGTTGAGGGGTGTGTGGATCTCAGTATTAGTAATAAACCAAGGAACATTGGCTATGGTTCTGAGTATTGAATTTTGCACGCGTTGCAATTTTGTCATATTGGTGGTGTATAACATGCGCTGCCCCAGGGCTGAACACCATACATCCAAGAGGGTTTTAAAATGGACTTATAAATCAGTAGTTTTTTATCTATTGATAACCGGCTATTTCGACCCAGCATCCAGTAAAGGTTTCTTTATCGAAACTTCACTTCTTTTGCTTGTGAGGATGTTTGTTCGAGGTCAAACGACGGTCAAGATGTAAGCCTAGGTACCGTACACTGTCGTGGTGAGGTAGGATGGAGTTTTCGTAATATATGGCATGGCAGGATTGACGTGTACCGTATAGTCGTACTAGCTTTAATTCGCCATTTTGTAAATGGCGTTAAGTCGTGCCGTGGCTACGTCAGCGTTTTCATTGCTAGCCATTATTGCAGTGTCGTCAGTATAAGTGGCATTCATGACTGCCTGTTTTTGTGGCAGATCAACAGTGTACAAGGTGTACAAAAGTCCCAACACTTGTGGTACCCCTGCTTATAACTGATAGAATTTGAAGGTTGCTTCAGACTGTTGAACTGGAAGATTCTCTCTGTGAGATATTAATCCAATAGAATGTAGTAGCTGTGGGGAAGGTTTGTTTTTATCTTACAGAGTAGACACTCATGCCAGATTCGGTCAAAAGCCTGCTGGATATCCAGGAATGCTGATGAGCACTACTCTTTTTCCTTCACAGACTCTTTATTTTCTCTACGACTCTACAAGGTTCTATAACTTTGGAGAGGAATTCATCATTTACAAGGCGTTCTATAACTTTGGAGAGGAAAGGTAATATAGAAATAGGTTGATAATCGGAATAGCTAGAAAGATTTTTATTTTTAGGCAGAGGAATAATTCCTGCTGATTTCCAAAAAGAGAGGAAAATCCCAGAGGATAGAGCTCCACTCATCAAGGATGGGTAGGATCATATTACGCCGCACACCATCACTTCCAACTGCATTGGACGAGATTGACATAATGCTCCTCCTAACATCACAGGCAGTGATCTGATTAAAGACGAATGATGAGTATTGGGGGCTTGACAGGCATGAAAGATGATTCATTGTGTGGGTTTTGGTTGTCTTATCAATATTAGACGAGGCGGTGAAGTGTTGATTTAACAAATTAATGCATTGCTACGTTGAGTGGCAATGCTTATTCTTTGTGCAAGGAAATAGCCAGTCTTCTGGTCCCATGAAGCGTCGACTAGCTTTGCCAAATCTTCTCCACAGTGACAATAATGCGGAGAAACACTTGGCCCACCCAGACGGAGATAAGTAGTGTTATCCGGCGAAAGGTAGTATCATCCAACATAGTACCTACGTTGGATGATGAAAGCGCCTGAATCCATAGCCTCGACTCCCGTTCTCCCACAGCTAACTTTTACTAAGTTACAGAGCGGCACATTCCACAGTATCTGAGAGGATAGGTTGTCGGGCAACGGAGTATTAGAGCAGGCGATCTTCCAAGCAATTATGGCATCAGTCTTACACGACACCTCGGAGTTAACCTGTGTGTTTATTAAAATTTTCCTGGTTAAATCTTCATTGCCGTGAACTGACGACAAAAATGCTGGATTTTTGCGAACACTGAGACTACCCACGCGCACTGGAAGAGCCGCTTGGAGCCAGGCTCGGTCGTTCAAGGCCACGTTTAAAATTTTGCATAAAGTGTGCTGAATCGTATTGTCTATATTCTAAAAGTGGCAAATATTTCCAAAATTGTGATGAACGAAGGGTAGGTATGAGTAAATTTTGGAACGAAAATGTAAAACTGGAGTATAGTGAAAGCTGAATGGACACTAATTTTTAATAATCGATCAGAAATAATATAGAATTTTTTTAACTTTTCCTCTAAAAAGATTTAAAGCCTTCTTCTAGAACCGGGGAACCCAGGAGACGAAGAGATGCTATCTAAAATTTTTATGTTTGGAGCCAAAGAATTAAATTTGTGTATGAAAAGACTGTCTACCTTTTTAGTAACAAAAAGCTCACATTCATCTGAATTTAGATTCAGTCCAATAGAATTAAATTCATTTATTATTAATTCTAGGACTTCTAATACTGTTTTTACATCGCCTCCTACAGTCCCGGCGTCGTCCAGGTACCATATGTTGAATTTAAAATTTTTATCTCTAAAAATGGGATGTATAGCGTGAGAAAGTTGACAGACACCAGTGGGTCACCTTGTTGACAACCAACAGCTGATTCCAAAAGGTGGTCTTTGTACACTAATTTTGTAGGAAGTCTGTAACACAGCCAAAGGCATTTATAAATTTTAGGAGTTTCTAATTTTGCTTGTTGCAACAAGGTGTCTCTGTTTATTGAATTGAAGGCATTCCTCAGCTCAACCTTCAGGATGACCTCACCTTCACCACTGCCAAGTGGTGAGAGATACGTGGAGAGAGCGTGCAAGGCTGCCTCGCAACCTCCTTTGAAGCCGAAACCAAGTTTTAAGGGCTAACATTTTTCGGCAAGTTCTGCATTATAAAACTTACAAAATAGTTTGGCTACCAAACGTCTTAAAACGCTTCCTACGGCAATGAAACAAATGCCACAAATGCAAGGCACACAAATTGGCACCTTGGCAGTGCCACTGAAACACTCAAAGTCATCACTGGGTGGTTCAGGAAAAGTTAAATCCGCTGACGGTGGTGGATGCAGATATCCTGCAAACACGCGAGCGTGTCTACCGAATTAGGCGCCACCACATCGCTACTAAAAAGTAACTTCAACGCTTCCCTTATGTCACCTTCCCTTACTTTCTTTTTTATATACTTAAATTGGTTTGTACTAACTGTATTATTAATTGTGATCGGCAAAAATTATTGAAAGATAGAAGTGGAACTATGGCAATTTTCTTTAGTATGGGTTGTCAAGGATCTATTGGAACTGTTATTTCTTTTTACATGTAAGATTCTGTAAGGAAAGGTGAGCAATTGTTTCCAGGCCGTTGTACAGATCTTACGAACGACAAGGCCTATGCAGCTTGTCAAATTATAAGCCACAGTAGGCCTCGCAGCTCGAGGATGTCTTTTTAAAACCGGAACTGAATTTTTCATTACACTCAAAGTTTGCCAAAAGGGAATTTCGGTGGTATCAGATGTATTATTATTGAGCCTCGAGATTGGGTTAACATGGCTTGGAAGTACATTCAGGGTCTTGTGTATTTTCCCAAAATGCACCTTCAAGCCACGTTCACCTTGAAATGCACGTTCGCCAAGGCCAAGGGGCATTGTTGATTACTTACAGAAACAGAGGGTTGACCTGAACCTGCTTCCATATTGCCACTGACTGCGAAGTTGGACGACATACAAATTATTCTCAAAATTAGTTATAAGACTGAGGCCGCACTTGCGGTTTACGCGGTGGTTTCTAAACTCAAAATGTCAAACCTTGAGTTGATTTTATTGATTTTGACAGTTTGATGACATTTTGAGGTTGGAAACCGCCGCGGTAAAACGCAAGTGCGGCCCCGGGCTAATATACACTTAAAAACACAAACAAACTCAAAATAAAAATGTGTATAGACAATGAAAGTCTTAAAAACTGATGACATTTTCAATTTAATAATTAAAATATTTCTCCACGCCTGCTCCTTTTCCATAGCAACGCAAGGGAGCTTCGCCCCCGCGACGCATATGTAAAAAGACAGAAATCCTTGCTTTTTAGGGATATTAAATCCATCTGTAATTAATGTATGGTCCAACCAAGAATATTCCAAACAATTGTCCTGTAAGATTACTAATTGGTAAGAGATGGAAAAAGAACCTGGTTCCTCAGAAAAAATAATATAGGTAGGTACATTAATAAACGACTCGAACGTAAATATAAATCTGCCAAACTTCTTAAATTAAGTATTTTTAATTATTAAATAACAAAATTAAAATACAACGACATGATTTTGGTCGGTTGTTGTTTTTTCAAAACGAGTACATTTACTCGCATATAACTATAAAGCATCTATTACTAGTAAAAAAGTAGTATTTTTTTCCCCATAGTAAACACATGAAATGTGATAAATCACCAAGTCTATGTGTACCTATGTATTTATTCTAATTAATTTTAATTATTTCAGGTCTTCTATAAAATTTTCAAGAACTGTAGAGTCAGAAGTCAATAAAGGGCTACCTTGAGATAAATCTTTTGCAGTTATAAATTTCAAAGTAGTGCCAACTCTTGATGATAGCTTTGATTTTCGGCAGTAACATAGAACTTCTATACATGAAGGTTCTTTGCTTAATCTATGGACCCACAGAAGTAGCGCTATGGCATGCTTACATCCGCCCTGAGCCGCCACAATATCATGGCATTCGATTGACATGACTTTTTCTTCATCTTCATTAACCATTAATGTAACCTATCCATTTAGCGCCAGCAACCCCTGTAAAATTCCCGGGGAGATATAGCGTAAGTTTCTCCGTAGATTTTGGCTATTATCTATCCAAGGGACTCGGTGGAGAGCAATTAAAATTGTTATTATAGTATACATGTTAATTAACATTTTCTTGTTTTTTTGATGTGTTGGTAAGCTAGATGTTTGAAGAAATGGAGTTGTAGCCATGGGATAATCTTCTGTTGCTTTAGCAGCTACATAAGTCATTGTACCATGATTTTTTTCTTTAGATCATGGATTATGTTAGCCTTCACTGGGCATGATGTACTAACTGCCATGTGTGGGCCACTACAATTTGTACACTTAATATTGTCTTTACTAGTACAGTCTTTAAAGAAAGGATTACCTGAGCAGATGGAGCAAACTTGTGCGCTCCTGTAACTCCTGTAACAAACAAAACATTGACGAATTGGTTTGATGTATTTCTTGACATCGAACCAGATGTAATCAAAGTCACATGGTCTGGGTGCGACGAACTAAGAAAAGTAAATAATTCTGTTGGAGTTGGAACAAGCAAGCCATCAGTGTTTCTTCTCATCTTAACAGTCGATTTGATGTTAGTCAATAAATCTTGTTCGGAAATGTCAACTGGCGTTTTAATTATACCTTGACTTTCTGAATGGTCATAAGTTATAGCAGCTTTCCACTCATTTTCTTCGTGAATTGGTTTGTTTAATAGGAAGGTATTAGCGTCCTTAAGATTGTTAAAAATCATTTTTAATAAATGGTTACCTACAGGTTTGACGTACCTACATAATATCATTGCAGTTGATATACCTTAGGATTCTATTAGTTTTCAATATGTCAATTTTGGAGGATGCTGAGGATAATAAAATAGGGTTATCTTTTTTTAACCGACTTCAAAAAAGGAGGAGGTTCTCAATTCGCACGCTGTTTTTTTGTATGTATGTTACGCGATAGCGGCGCCAATTATGGATGGATTTTGAATTTTTTTTATTTGTTTGGAAGAAGCTACTTCTGAGATTGTCCCATATCCAGGGTATCAGGATCTGATGCTGGGATCCAGGAGAAATCGAGGGCAACCACCGAAAATTGTAGGGACTACTAGTGCGTTTCTTAACTTTTTGATTAAGTGCTTTATTGCACTACAATTTAATGAAGGTCTGGAGTCGATCTGATAATGGAACCGAAAGACAGTCGAGGGAATTCCTTAACGATTTACAACAGTTACCTTGTGTTTCGGCTTGATTGATTTGTGTTGATGAGAACTTTACACCTAGATAAATATACTTTTCGGTCCACCCGTCACCTAAAATAATTAAAAAAACTTTTAAATAAAAAATAGAACCGACTTCATACAAATCCTTGAAAATTAAATTTACTTAAAAATCTGGTAAATCGAAATACATATAACTTTGTGCTAAGTAAATTTAATTTTTAAGGATTTGTATGAAGTCGGTTCTATCTTTTTTTCAAAGTTTTTACTATTTTCTCTGTAAATGTGGTTGCAGTCCTTAAATAATCCTCGCTTTGTATTATTAAATGAGGCGAACATCTATGGCGGCGAAGACTCCTCTCTTGAGGATAGTTTGCGTTTGTGGGCAGAAGCCCTACTACCATAATTAGTGGTTAGCACTTACCCTAGTTATTGAAGTAAAACTTCTTTAGGCGCGACTAGGGAGTAACTCAGAATTGTTTTCTGACGGAAGTAACGCTTACTATTCGAATTTCGAATAGCAGAAATTACACAGACTATGTGTAATTACCGCTATTCAAAATTCGAATGAATGATATTAATATAACATTTGACTAATCTTTGTAAAACACCGGAATAATAACTATAATTAAATTATAATATGATATTTATTATTTAAGATAAAATTGAATCATTTCAGTGATATATGCCGTGGCAAAGAAGTTTTACTTCAATCGCGCGTAAAGGTTACACGCACACACTTTTATAAAAACATATTACAGTACTAGCTGAGCCCGCAACTTCGTTTACGTCACATAAGGTGTATGAAAGGAAAGGTATTTCTTCATCTGAGTCATCAAGCAGCGTCTGAAACTGCCCTGTTTGCTTAATCATAAAAGAGCTTAATGATTAAGTCTATTTTAAAACAATTCAGTAGAATTGTTTAAAAATAGTCTTAATCATTAAGCTCTTTTATGATTAAGCCAACACGCCAGTTTAGGTTCACTCACATTCAAAGAAACCCCTACAATTAAAATTTTCAAAAAATCTTATTCTTAAAAGTGTTATAACTCTTTTATTTCTAAACCGATTTACATAAAACAAACGCTAAATGTTAACTGGAGCAAACCTCAACACAATAAAAAAACCGCATTGCAATCGGTTGACCGGTTACTGAGATTAGCGTGCACAACCGTACAGACGAACAGATATACAGACATACAGACATACAGACAAACAGACAAAAATTCTAAAAATCATTGTTTTGGGTTCTATTGCGTTCATAAAGCCCCCCTATAATATTTTTTTTTATTTATCTTCCATGTACAGACAGCGACCTGTTACGATTTTATTATATGTATTGATATTGATATTGATTTTACAAATAACTTTAACTAAAAAGTGCGACTATTTCAATTTTTGAGAAAATTATTTAAGCCGCGACCATAAAATTTTTTTGAGAAAATTATTTATTAAAAAGCCGCCAATGTATTCGAACGCTCGCACCCTTTTTTCTCGCCATGTCTTTTGTTTTTTTTTTCTTCTTCTTGGGCTCTCTCGATTGGAGGGTTTTACCAAAGTCAAGTGATTTGTTTTGAATTTTAAAGTTAGGGAATCATGAATACATTGTAAGTAAGGAATTTAGAAACGAAGGTAAGAAAGGAAATTGTTGTGTATAAGACATGAAAGGACTGTATTTTACAATAGTATACATTTAAATGATAAACTAAATGAATATTTTATATTTTAATATTGTTAGAAGATATAAATAAGGAAAGAGAACAGATGTAGGCATCGGAATAGAGTAGGACATTGAGCAGGCAGGAAAGTAAAATATGGTTAATGTCACCCATTTCCCCACATTCGCATGTATTGCATTGGATAATGTTTAATTTTGCAAGGTGGGAAGGAGTGCATACATGACCAAGTCTCATTCGAATCAAGGTGGTTGTGGACTGTTTTCCAAGCGTAAGCTTAAAAAACCAAGGTTTTTTTGGGAATTTTCGGCTGCACTGATGAATAAGCTTTACCTTTAGTCAAGCAAGTAATCGACCATAACTTTGTGCATGACTCTTGCAAGTATAATGCTGGCAAAGCTGACAGATCGTGAAAGTAATTTTAATATGGTTATTTATCACCAGAATCTACAGCGTCATTTGCATGGTTATCTGCTTTAATATTACTTGAAAAACCCGAGTGACTTTGCTTAATTTGTGTGTGTAACATGTATAAAGTAGATTTCTGATTTCTATTATAAGTGGAAAAACAGTTTTACTGCTGAACGGAAATTTGTCTAAAGCTTGAAGGGCACTTTTCGCATCTGAAAAAAATATGGTATTTTGAAGTTTCATTAAAAATATGTATTCAATGGCTTTGAACAAACCAAAGCGCTCTGGTAAACACGGATGATTCTGAGAGTAATTTAACTTTTTGTACAATATTATATTTTGGGTGGTATACTCCTATACCGACACGCCCTGACGATTGGGATTTGGAAGCATCGGTGTAGATATAATAATAAATAATAAAATATTTTTTATTATATCTACACCGATGCTATAATATGACGCCAATTTTTTTTTTTTTTTTTTTTATAAGGTCTGGTGGGGTAAGAGGAACATAGGTACTTTATTTTCAGTAAAAAATTTTGACTGCTAGGAAGAACAGCTTAAGTCTTTTAGGATCTTTGAAACACACAAAACTTGCCTTTATGTATTAGCTTCCCGTGGGCTAAATGTCATTATGCTATTATCAGTTCTTACGACGATATTGACGTAAATGTCAAGATTGAGTAAACGTTCCTCTTCCCCCTCACATGGGGTAAGAGGGACAGTCAGTGTATATCTTAGGATTGGAGTTTGAATTAAAATATTCGTTGCTAAATGTTCGTAAATTTGTAGGTAGAACTGCTTCGGTCAATATTAGATCTTACTATCCATGAAATACGGTATCATTTGGAATGAAAAAGAATAATAAATCAATTCGGGGTAAGAGGGACATACATGTTCGATCAGGGGTGGCAAACTAAAAAGAAGTCGACCAGTTATATTTCTATATTTATTTAATCATACAAACAGTAATAATAAACAGTCTCTCCCTAACTTGTTTCCCCTAGTTAGTAAATCTTTAAAAATAACAATGGCACTATGTAACGAGATCAATATTACGAATCAGTCTTTTAATTCTTCTAAAAAAACACCAACATTATTAAAAAAAATCCAAAACTAAACACTTATAAAATATGTGAAATTATTGTTTAAGCAAGGCACTTGAATCAATTAAATTGCCGTACAGCGTAAATATTTAAGAAAAATATAAATGATCTTCTGCATCCAAAAGAAATTCTTTGGCATTTCTAGGATTTTGAGACAGGCGAACTTTCTTGACTATAGAGTATTCGAAAACAGTATCACGATCTACTTGTTTAGCGAGTTTGAATTTCAGTGGCTTTTTGTAAGTTTTGTAAAAGTTTATATCATAACTAGTATCGGTTCCAGAAAGTATATTTTCTATGTAACCTACATAATACACCCACCTTTTCCTGATAAAGTATCGAATCAAGACATTGTCATTTATTTGATAATTCTCTTTCCCTTCTATATTTTTCTTCACATCCCATTTGTCATTAACTTCTTTAGCCATTGTATTGTTGTTCCTTTGATGCGATGTCTCACCAACTTCCTTTGCCGCCTGATATCTCTCATCCGAACTATCACAAACTTTTTCCACCACATCGTTTCTCTCATCCGATATTCCACTGACTTCATGTATCACCTTGTTCCCCTCAGTAACTGCTTGGTCATTAAATGCACAATACTCTTCCTTTTCCACTTCTGACAGCCCATCCCATTCGCCGTTAAATTCTCCTGCTACCATACTAGTTTCATTTGATTCCTCAGTAAAATTCACTGTCTCCTTGCATTGCTTGCCCAAATTCTCACCAACTTTCTTGACCACATTGCTTTTCTTATCTATGCTATAGATTTTATCCTCTTGTTCATTACAGGGTTCATAATTTTGTATAAATTCGTTGGTGAATAAATCTCTTGTTATATCATATTCTTCATCGGTCACATCTATAATATCAGAATCCTCATACACGCTCATGCACTCAGATATGCTGGTAGATGAGGATGATGATATTTTTCTGAGTTTTTTATTTCGTCGAACTATTTTTTTTTTGTAGAATTTATGGTTTTACTCTTTTCTGACTCACTTTTAATTTTTCTCTTTTTGTTAAGACCTGATGGACCTGGTAATGACATATCCACTCCAGAAACCTGTATATCAGTCTGGTTATAATTACCCTCGTTCTCACGCCTTCCCTCCCCGTTATTTTTTTCTGCTCCTGTCTTATTTTTTGTGCTCACTCTTTTTTCCGTTGGTTTCTTTTTTTCTTTATTTGCTTTTTTTTCTTCTTGCTTTTTCAACTTTTCTTTTTTTTCTTCTTCCATTTTTTGATATCTTTCGTACACATGATCATGAGTGATGACCTCTGCGCCTGTCGCTATTTTAGTTCTTTTGGTTGTCAAAGATGGTTTTCCTGGTTTAATCATTCTCAGAAGCAAATCTTCAAATGTGATATTGGTATATACACGCTGATTGTCAAGAATTTGGACTTTAGGACGCTGTTGAACGTTCTCAATATTTAGCAATGGAACAGCTTTTTCTTCGCTGTGCAAAACGTACTTTGGTGACGCTTCTATTGAGTTACACTGAGGAACTTTCTGCTGTAATACATATATTTCATTTACAACAGTCAGTGCGATTTAACTCAACTTTTTGGGGGATATTAGTTTAACAAGCTGATTTTGTGATTTTTCTAGCTGTTTCGCATTCCTCCATTCTGCTAACTGAACTGGATCAAATTTCTCTTCAGCTATGACATTTTTATTGAGTGGGTATATCCCTGCTTTACGGAAGCCTGCTTGACATACTTGGGAATCTATTTGAGTCCACACTTGGCCAAGAATCGTTGAAAACTCTTTTTTGGGTAAAACCTTACCGACATTCAATCTTTGCCATTTGACCAACGCTATGTCCCATTTGTCTTTGAACGATTTATTTACCGCTAGATCCAGAGGCTGCAGTAGATGACTCGTATGTGGTGGGATTTTTAAAATCGTTATGTTGTTTTCTCGTGCTTTTTGTATAATATTCATACCCACATGAGTAGAATGACCATCATAAAGCTAGAGAATAGGACGTTTATTTTCAACGGTTGGCAAAAAAACTTTTTCGAAAAAGTTTTCGAATACTGTCGCCTCCATCCAACCTTTTTCAGTCGCAGCATAAACGGTTCCAGGAAACCCATCTTTAGAAACCCATTCGTTCCAGATATTTTTTCCTGTGTATATGATTAGCGGCGGAGCTTTGTCACCAGCGGCATTGCATGCTAAAAGCACAGTTGTATTCGTTTTCCCTGGAGAGGCGATGGTTCTTGTAGACGTATAGCCTCGACGACCAACAACATTTGATTTACTCGGGTCCTTACTGAAGCTAGTTTCGACGAGATTCCAAATATGTGATGGTTTATCACGTAAGCCCAGTTCATTGATAGTTTTTTCTAATAAATCAAAGTAACCGTAGATCACGGCAGGTTTGCATGCAGTTTTACGCGCGTGTTCAACGGCCTGGGGTTTTTTAACAGAAAGGCCGTGTCTGTTTTTAAAAGCAATAAACCAGTCCTCTCCAGGGATCCCATCTTTAAACGGAGTTTTAATATTATTCTCAGTCACGTATTGGCCTACCAATTGAATCACTTCCTTGCGCGTTAACCCGAACCCCGATTTTTCCATTACGTGGAGATTTTCCGCAAGCGTTTCTTCCACGTTCGTGGGCAATGCAGTACACCTGCCTAAAGTTTTGGATTTTGAACCTTTGCGGTCGTATACACGGTTAACAATTGTTGTTCTTGGTATATTATAAAGTTTTGATGCGGCGTATGCAGATATTGTTCCATTTTTTACTGCATTGACAGCCTCACTTAATTTATCACTATCATATCTGCTTCTATCAGATTTTCTTATATATTTTCGCGGCATGTTTTTTCATATTATGTCATATCATACCTGTAACAGTCAGAAGTGCTATAATGTAACAAAATTTTACAATTAAAAAGAAAGGGACGTATACAAAACGCATGAAACTTTATTTATCAAAACTAATAAAATAAAAAGAAAAGATTTTATTTTTTAATTGTTTGTTATATTTAACTCAAAACCTACAAGACCGATTTAAAAAAATCTTTAACACAGAATGCTGCATTATCCCTGGCTATAAATTATACGATAAAACGACAATTTACGGGAAAGTTAACTTACACGCGTACAAAGTCGCGGGAAATTTCTAGTTTAACCTCTAAGACCCCAGGAGGTGCATTTGTGCCTCGCAACGTCACAATGTCAATACGTGACAGACACGCGCTAGTATCACTTGACGGTAATATAGTAGTAATATAGTAATAACTAGAAGTAGGGTAGTTGTAAATATCACGCAGTTATCACGATCAGTACAGAACAGAACAGTCAGTCAATTCTTTTCATTTTATCTACCTATATTTATAAATTACTCAAAATGTCTGTTACCCCTGACATGGGGGAAGAGAAACATATGTTCCTCTTTCACCGTGAGTAGTGAGCCTCTTACCCCAGCTATTATTTTTGGAGGTTAAGATTTTCAAGAGAAATAAACTCATATTATTAGTTGTTTTTAAACTAAAATGATTAATAAAAGGAATACTTACAGTTTTCTCCATGTATCATTAAATTTAAAATATTTCCAGCACTCTTTTTTCACCAAACTATCGGTTCCCAAAAAAACGCGCTAACTTTGTGCTAGTCGAATTCACAACTGTCAAACGTGTCTTCATTTTTTGTGGCTTCTGAGTTACGTAGCGACATCTATTGAAAACCATTCAAACTATTTCGCCTAAACTATTTTATCGACGGAAAGTTCATAGTCATGTGGGAACACAGGAATGCATGTCAGCATTCTATTACGCAAGCCTGTATGACGAACAACCTCTCGCCAGTCACGGTACTGTCGGGCAGCGAGTAGGTCGATTTATACGTCGGTTTAAAGTTGTGTATCGAGTCGGACATTATACGATATCACAGTGACCTTAAGAACTTTCATTTACTGCCCCTAATACCGTGGCTCAACATTGGTGACCCCGACGTGATATGAACACGCAACCTTCTGATTTCGCATAATGCAAGAATTAGGCATTTGTCGCCCGTCCAAAAGCCCATGGGCGAGCCCACTCCATGTCGTACCCAAGAAAAATGGGGAGATACGCCCTTGTGGGGACTATAGAAAGCTTAATGCCATCACTAAGCCCGATAGGTACCCAATCCCTAGGTTATCAGATTTTACTTATATTCTCGCAGGAAAAAATATATTTTCGAAAATCGATATAAATCGCGCATATCATTGCATACCGGTAGCACCTGATGACGTCGAGAATTCCGGACTTTTGGAAAGAATCGCCACGTTTATGGTTCGCGCAATACGAGGCCGTAGTGGAAAGTCAAAAGCTCTCCGACGCAGCTAAGTACAACCTGGTCATAGCCAAATTAAGCCGAAATCACATCGAACAGGTGAGTGACATTGTTTTGTCTCCACCCGAATTCAAAAAGTACGAGACGCTGAAGGCCAGGCTACTTACGGTCTATGAAGAGTCCGAGGTACGACAGCTGCATAAGCTTTTGAAGGAGTTGGATCTGGGAGACCAAAAACCTTCGCAACTCTTGCGGAGGATGAAGGAGCTATCTGGCAAGAAATTTTCAGAGGAAACCTTATGTATGCTGTGGATGGGGCACTTACCAACCGCAGTTCAGGTCGTTCTGACCGCAAGCGAGGTCAAGGAATCGGATAAACTGGCAAGTATGGCTGACAAAATAGTCGAAACGACGCGGTTCGCCGAAGTGCAAGAGGTATGCACACGGACTAACGCTGAGGCGCAATCCCAGTCTTCGCTAGAAACGCAGATCGCACAACTACACTCGAGAGCAATGAATCCGGGTCACTTAAAGAATGTTAAAAATCTCGGAAACTAAAAATGATAGGTTAATGCAATAAATTGTATTTAATAGACAATGTAATACTCCTTAAATGAAAGTAAAAAAAATATGAGTCACCATACATTTTATTAACACAAAATTACATAAAGAAAAAACTGCTGATCTCTCCTTAAAACAAAAATAGGAAACATGAAATTTTTGAACTTTATTACGATTTTCTTGAATTTTAATACTTCGTATTGCCTCCTCGTGCTTCCATTACTGCGTTTACGCGGTTTGGCATGCTGTACACCAAGTTCCTTATACGATTTTGGGGAATATTCTCCCATTCCTCTGTGAGAGCAATTTTGAGCTCACGAAGCGTGATTGGGGGAGGGTTTCGTTGTTTTACGCATCTGCCTAGCTCGTCCCAAGCATGCTCGATCGGGTTGATATCCGGGCTGCGCGCTGGCCACTCCATACGAGTAATGTTCATCTCTTGAAGGTAGTCATTCACAATCCTACCTGTATGAGGTCGGGCATTGTCATGCATAAATATAGCATCCTCACCTAAATTGACCATAAATGGACCAACGTGATCATTGAGGATTTCTTCCACATATCTTACGCTAGTTAAAGAGCCGTTTTCTATGATCACCAGCTCTGTGCGACTTTCAGAAGAAATTCCGGCCCACACAAGTACAGACCCACCACCGTAGGCTACTTTTTCTTCGATGCATGCTTGCTTGAATCTTTCCCCTGGTCTTCGATACACTCTGTGTCTTCCATCGTGCTTGTAGAGCATAAATTTTGATTCGTCGGAGAACATAACTTTTGACCAATCTTCAATACTCCAATTTACGTGGCTCTGGGCATACCTTAGTCTCGAAATACGATGCCCACGCTCCAGTTTAGGGCCGTTTGCAGGTCTAAGGGGTTTTAAGTTAGATTCAGCAAGCCGACGTCTTACTGTCCATGCACTTGGGTTACTTCCTCCGAGGCGTCGAAACTGATTGGTGAGTTCAGTTCCTGTGAGAAAGCGATTTCGAAGCATGGTGTTCACCAAGTATCGGTCTTCTCGTGCTGTGGTACACCTGGTTCTGCCCGTTCCTGGTCTGCGTAGGTTAGAACCAGTTTCTTCGTAACGTCGGAGAACTCTTTGTACTGTTGACAGCGACACACCGACAGTCCTGGCTGTATCGCGCTGACTCCGGCCGGTTTCCAGCATTGTAAGTATTCTGGTGCATTCTTCAGGCGTAAGCGACATAATTTCAGCTTGATTAATGAATATAGAGCACTATCAACATGGTTTATGTACCCACATAAATGACAGATTACAAACAAAAGCAACACCAAATGCTGTAATTTCGTAGTTCCATCTTCGAAAGTGGCCCTTTTTCAAATTTGATTTTTTTATGATATAACTTTACAATAACTAAGAAGTTTTAATACCTTCATTTAAGGAGTATTACATTGTCTATTAAATACAATTTATTGCATTAACCTAGCATTTTTAGTTTCCGAGATTTTTAGGATTCTTTAAGTGACCCGGATTCATTGCTCTCGAGTGTATCTTCGCGTTTGGAGCAACTGGAAAGGTCAAGAGAAGCAAATAGAGGTAACCACAATCATTATTCTCGTTCGAGCTCCCGAAGTCGATTCGTTAAGCAGAGGCATCCGAACTGGCTTTGTTTTTATCATTTCCGGTACAAGGATAGAGCAAAAAAAATGCATCCAGCCTTGTGCATGGGAGGAGAAAAATAATTATACCAATAAAGAAAAAAAGTAGTTGGAGTACAAGTGCGGGCGGACACTTGTACATTCACTTGCAAACTTCTTCTATTACTTTTTCTAGTATACCTTTTTGTGACTTAGACTTTTTCCCAGTTCCTTTTCCTTTAGTATTTAAATTTATTACTTCTGTTATTAAGTTTTCTTTTTCTGCAAGTATTGGGTTTTTATTGGTGGTTTTGTTCAGGCATCTTCTAATTTTTTTTTGAAGATTGTTTCGGTTCAATTTCTGATACTGCACACGCGCTTGAAATATCAGTATCTATGTAGTCACTGTCCTCTACACTCTTTCCGGGAATAACGTTAATTTTTTTCTTTTTTGTAGTAGTTTTTGTACTTTGCGATCCATATCGCATTTCTTTTAATAATGACAACACTGACTCATCGATTGCTTCTTTTTCTTCCGTACTAAATTCGTGTCTTGTATGATTTCCTGGCAATCTATTAAGTACTTTTTCTTTATTCAGCGGACTTATTCCTGCTTTTATAAACCTGGCTAAAATATTTTGTTTTATATTTGGTTCCATTTTTTCTAACATCTTCTTTAGTACGCGTCCTTCAGTTTTTTTCCATGTGAATAAGATGTCACGCCACGCAATTTTCATAGGCCTAAAAAAGGCTACGTCCAGCGGCTGTGTCAAGTGGGTCGAGTTTGGTGGAAGAAATACGAAGTGTATATCCTGTTCTTGACATTTTTTTATTATATCTAATGACAGGTGTGAAGAAAGGTTGTCTCCTATCAGTATTTTCTTTCCTATTTTATTGTTGAAGTATGGAAGAGCCACGGTTTCCACCCAATCCTCAAAAGTATTGCCGTCAAACCAGCCTGAGGAAGTGCGGTTATATCGACAATTAGGGGGGCCATTTGTTGTCCAGGTATTGTATAGATGGGCGGCTTTATACACGACGTAGCAAGGCAGCAGTGTACCATCAGCGGATGCAGCCACCATAAGAGACGTCGACGACTTTGTATGGTTCATAACTCTTTCAGGGTATTTGACACCTCTTTTAGTTAAAACTTTCTTTTTTCCAGGGTCATCAGCTAAATTGGATTCATCGTAATTTACGATGTTACTTAAAGGTACATCCGCTGTGGAATTATGAAGCTGTATAAAATAATCTTCTATAGTTTGTGGTGATACTGCAGCCCTAGATCTTTTGATATTCTGGCTTATTCTAAGAGAAACTTCTTGGTGGTGACGCTTTAGAAAACTCTCAATATAAGTCACACCAGGTAAATTATCAGTGAATCTTTTTATTTCCATACCCATTCGATCTAAATATCCCTTTATTATTATGCGCAAGTCATAAGTATCAAGTGGATACCCCCATTCTGAACAAATATTAATATATTTTATTATGTATTTTTCTGCTTCTTCGTTTAGACATTTTTGTCCGCCTTGAGATTTCATTGATCTTGTTACATGTCTGTGCAAAACCGATTTGCTTATATTGCATTGCTTAGCTATTTCAACTATAGAATTATTACCAATTTCATAGGCTTCTATTGCTGTTTTTAATATTAAAGGATCATATCTCTTATAAGGCTTTGCACTTTTTGATATGTACACGCGAGGCATATCTGAAAATCGAAAATCATACCTATATAACTGGTATTATAAATACTTGCCACAGAATAAATAAAACATCATGTGTGCAATTCACACGTGGTAGAATAAAAAGAAACATTAAAAAATTGATTTCAATATAATGAGAAAAGTGAAAATTTTCGGGAACGTGTATACGAAACACCACGACTGACTGACTGACTTGCTCGTCCATTCACTCACATCACGTATTCAAACTACCACGTAGCTCTATGTAATGCTTCCTATCTCATTTTCCCCACATTCTGTCTCTTTTTACTGTTGTTTAATAAATTTTCAAATTAAAACATCGCTAAAAAGTTATCACTTCAAAAAAACACTGCATTAGTAATTAAATAAAAGTTTTAGAAAAAAATATCATTAATTCTTACAAATTCTTACCTACATAGACATTATATAAAAAAAAATGTTTTATTACTGTTTAGTGACAACCCTGCAAAGCCATACCTATTCATATTTAAGTCATTCCTATTCAAGTTATTCTCATCCCAATTGACCTCTCTTTCGTTGTTAATCATATATAAGGCATCCCCATTCACCTCAAAGACAACAGATTTTACATGGTATTTCTAAATTAACAAAAACAATAAAATAAATTAACAACTGAGACTTACCTTTAATATATATGGTGGCCCAAACACTAAATAACGTTTGTAAGTCACAGTCGTCTTTTATTAATATCAAATTAATTTATGAAAGCAAAGTTTCTAACACGAAAATAATTACTGCCACTGGAAGTTATTTTCAATAACGATTTTTGACGGTTAGCAGCTAATGTCATGCATATTCAGTGTTGCTATGTATCAACATATATTTCAACATTCTACTATTTCACCACAAAAAAAAATTAGAGAATTTGTAATGAATTTAGAATTAATATTGAGCGTCGAAAAACTTTCCTGGTTATATCCCTATTCACCTCTCAATCCCTATTCACCCCAATTTACCCCCGTTGACTAGCGATTTCATCTTCTTTAAAAAACTCATAAATTTCAGCTAACTTTTTATATTTTTAATGAGCCTCCCTTTTTCTTTTATGTATCTTGCTCCCATTTAGGTATTTCCTAGAGCTAGACATGTCGGTACAGTACTACCACGTTTATAAGTCGCATCGGCTTTATTCGGCTGCGCAGAATAGCTCATCCCACTGACGAATTAAACCGAATGAAAATTGCAAAGCAATTTCGAACTTATTGCAACTTACTTAAGGTCGAAAATAACAAGACGTAAACAGGATGTGTACGACAGAGCAATGAACGCGACATGTCAGCTTGTGATGTGAATTTTTTTTTGCTCTTCGGTGAGGTTTTCAAAAATCCCTCTACCAAAATAAAATATCAACCTACCTTCCTTTTAGTCGATCAAAAAGACTTCGCATTGCACTATCAATGTCCAAAATTGTGAAACTGTCACTTTCAAATTGTTGAATTACCCTCGAATTGTCCCGGAAATGAAATGCCAGTATCTGGCAACCCTACCTTACCCTTTGAAAAGTGGCCCGCGAGACGCGATGCGTTTAAAATTGGTCGAATTCATTTTGTATTGTTTGAATTGAAGACCTAATGAATAGGTAGTTTAATGCTGTTCATATGTTTACGTCTATCACACTTTATTTGATTTTGTGTAAAAAAGTACTTTAAAAAATTTGCCCTCGGCCCAGGCCACCCTTGTCACCATATAGTTACGCCACCGAACCTTGGTGTGCTCGCTACGTTTGTCAATATTATTATCTGTAACGAACAACGTGACTTCAATTTCCATGATTAGTCTTACCATAGCCTAGGGTTGTTCACTTTTCAAAGTTCAAAGTTCAAAGTTCTTTATTTGTGGAATACTTTTCTACAGTGTAAATGTGCATCATGAATTTCTTTTAGGTTCATTCGTATGATATGTTTTGATATAATTTATCACGCTTTTATTCGCTCTGATGAACGTTCCTATCTTTGCCTGAGTAAAATTCTTGTTTCCTCTCTCACCGACCTCACCGTGTTCATGTTGAGGGGTGTGTGGATCTCAGTATTAGTAATAAACCAAGGAACATTGGCTATGGTTCTGAGTATTGAATTTTGCACGCGTTGCAATTTTGTCATATTGGTGGTGTATAACATGCGCTGCCCCAGGGCTGAACACCATACATCCAAGAGGGTTTTAAAATGGACTTATAAATCAGTAGTTTTTTATCTATTGATAACCGGCTATTTCGACCCAGCATCCAGTAAAGGTTTCTTTATCGAAACTTCACTTCTTTTGCTTGTGAGGATGTTTGTTCGAGGTCAAACGACGGTCAAGATGTAAGCCTAGGTACCGTACACTGTCGTGGTGAGGTAGGATGGAGTTTTCGTAATATATGGCATGGCAGGATTGACGTGTACCGTATAGTCGTACTAGCTTTAATTCGCCATTTTGTAAATGGCGTTAAGTCGTGCCGTGGCTACGTCAGCGTTTTCATTGCTAGCCATTATTGCAGTGTCGTCAGTATAAGTGGCATTCATGACTGCCTGTTTTTGTGGCAGATCAACAGTGTACAAGGTGTACAAAAGTCCCAACACTTGTGGTACCCCTGCTTATAACTGATAGAATTTGAAGGTTGCTTCAGACTGTTGAACTGGAAGATTCTCTCTGTGAGATATTAATCCAATAGAATGTAGTAGCTGTGGGGAAGGTTTGTTTTTATCTTACAGAGTAGACACTCATGCCAGATTCGGTCAAAAGCCTGCTGGATATCCAGGAATGCTGATGAGCACTACTCTTTTTCCTTCACAGACTCTTTATTTTCTCTACGACTCTACAAGGTTCTATAACTTTGGAGAGGAATTCATCATTTACAAGGCGTTCTATAACTTTGGAGAGGAAAGGTAATATAGAAATAGGTTGATAATCGGAATAGCTAGAAAGATTTTTATTTTTAGGCAGAGGAATAATTCCTGCTGATTTCCAAAAAGAGAGGAAAATCCCAGAGGATAGAGCTCCACTCATCAAGGATGGGTAGGATCATATTACGCCGCACACCATCACTTCCAACTGCATTGGACGAGATTGACATAATGCTCCTCCTAACATCACAGGCAGTGATCTGATTAAAGACGAATGATGAGTATTGGGGGCTTGACAGGCATGAAAGATGATTCATTGTGTGGGTTTTGGTTGTCTTATCAATATTAGACGAGGCGGTGAAGTGTTGATTTAACAAATTAATGCATTGCTACGTTGAGTGGCAATGCTTATTCTTTGTGCAAGGAAATAGCCAGTCTTCTGGTCCCATGAAGCGTCGACTAGCTTTGCCAAATCTTCTCCACAGTGACAATAATGCGGAGAAACACTTGGCCCACCCAGACGGAGATAAGTAGTGTTATCCGGCGAAAGGTAGTATCATCCAACATAGTACCTACGTTGGATGATGAAAGCGCCTGAATCCATAGCCTCGACTCCCGTTCTCCCACAGCTAACTTTTACTAAGTTACAGAGCGGCACATTCCACAGTATCTGAGAGGATAGGTTGTCGGGCAACGGAGTATTAGAGCAGGCCATCTTCCAAGCAATTATGGCATCAGTCTTACACGACACCTCGGAGTTAACCTGTGTGTTTATTAAAATTTTCCTGGTTAAATCTTCATTGCCGTGAACTGACGACAAAAATGCTGGATTTTTGCGAACACTGAGACTACCCACGCGCACTGGAAGAGCCGCTTGGAGCCAGGCTCGGTCGTTCAAGGCCACGTTTAAAATTTTGCATAAAGTGTGCTGAATCGTATTGTCTATATTCTAAAAGTGGCAAATATTTCCAAAATTGTGATGAACGAAGGGTAGGTATGAGTAAATTTTGGAACGAAAATGTAAAACTGGAGTATAGTGAAAGCTGAATGGACACTAATTTTTAATAATCGATCAGAAATAATATAGAATTTTTTTAACTTTTCCTCTAAAAAGATTTAAAGCCTTCTTCTAGAACCGGGGAACCCAGGAGACGAAGAGATGCTATCTAAAATTTTTATGTTTGGAGCCAAAGAATTAAATTTGTGTATGAAAAGACTGTCTACCTTTTTAGTAACAAAAAGCTCACATTCATCTGAATTTAGATTCAGTCCAATAGAATTAAATTCATTTATTATTAATTCTAGGACTTCTAATACTGTTTTTACATCGCCTCCTACAGTCCCGGCGTCGTCCAGGTACCATATGTTGAATTTAGAATTTTTATCTCTAAAAATGGGATGTATAGCGTGAGAAAGTTGACAGACACCAGTGGGTCACCTTGTTGACAACCAACAGCTGATTCCAAAAGGTGGTCTTTGTACACTAATTTTGTAGGAAGTCTGTAACACAGCCAAAGGCATTTATAAATTTTAGGAGTTTCTAATTTTGCTTGTTGCAACAAGGTGTCTCTGTTTATTGAATTGAAGGCATTCCTCAGCTCAACCTTCAGGATGACCTCACCTTCACCACTGCCAAGTGGTGAGAGATACGTGGAGAGAGCGTGCAAGGCTGCCTCGCAACCTCCTTTGAAGCCGAAACCAAGTTTTAAGGGCTAACATTTTTCGGCAAGTTCTGCATTATAAAACTTACAAAATAGTTTGGCTACCAAACGTCTTAAAACGCTTCCTACGGCAATGAAACAAATGCCACAAATGCAAGGCACACAAATTGGCACCTTGGCAGTGCCACTGAAACACTCAAAGTCATCACTGGGTGGTTCAGGAAAAGTTAAATCCGCTGACGGTGGTGGATGCAGATATCCTGCAAACACGCGAGCGTGTCTACCGAATTAGGCGCCACCACATCGCTACTAAAAAGTAACTTCAACGCTTCCCTTATGTCACCTTCCCTTACTTTCTTTTTTATATACTTAAATTGGTTTGTACTAACTGTATTATTAATTGTGATCGGCAAAAATTATTGAAAGATAGAAGTGGAACTATGGCAATTTTCTTTAGTATGGGTTGTCAAGGATCTATTGGAACTGTTATTTCTTTTTACATGTAAGATTCTGTAAGGAAAGGTGAGCAATTGTTTCCAGGCCGTTGTACAGATCTTACGAACGACAAGGCCTATGCAGCTTGTCAAATTATAAGCCACAGTAGGCCTCGCAGCTCGAGGATGTCTTTTTAAAACCGGAACTGAATTTTTCATTACACTCAAAGTTTGCCAAAAGGGAATTTCGGTGGTATCAGATGTATTATTATTGAGCCTCGAGATTGGGTTAACATGGCTTGGAAGTACATTCAGGGTCTTGTGTATTTTCCCAAAATGCACCTTCAAGCCACGTTCACCTTGAAATGCACGTTCGCCAAGGCCAAGGGGCATTGTTGATTACTTACAGAAACAGAGGGTTGACCTGAACCTGCTTCCATATTGCCACTGACTGCGAAGTTGGACGACATACAAATTATTCTCAAAATTAGTTATAAGACTGAGGCCGCACTTGCGGTTTACGCGGTGGTTTCTAAACTCAAAATGTCAAACCTTGAGTTGATTTTATTGATTTTGACAGTTTGATGACATTTTGAGGTTGGAAACCGCCGCGGTAAAACGCAAGTGCGGCCCCGGGCTAATATACACTTAAAAACACAAACAAACTCAAAATAAAAATGTGTATAGACAATGAAAGTCTTAAAAACTGATGACATTTTCAATTTAATAATTAAAATATTTCTCCACGCCTGCTCCTTTTCCATAGCAACGCAAGGGAGCTTCGCCCCCGCGACGCATATGTAAAAAGACAGAAATCCTTGCTTTTTAGGGATATTAAATCCATCTGTAATTAATGTATGGTCCAACCAAGAATATTCCAAACAATTGTCCTGTAAGATTACTAATTGGTAAGAGATGGAAAAAGAACCTGGTTCCTCAGAAAAAATAATATAGGTAGGTACATTAATAAACGACTCGAACGTAAATATAAATCTGCCAAACTTCTTAAATTAAGTATTTTTAATTATTAAATAACAAAATTAAAATACAACGACATGATTTTGGTCGGTTGTTGTTTTTTCACAACGAGTACATTTACTCGCATATAACTATAAAGCATCTATTACTAGTAAAAAAGTAGTATTTTTTTCCCCATAGTAAACACATGAAATGTGATAAATCACCAAGTCTATGTGTACGTATGTATTTATTCTAATTAATTTTAATTATTTCAGGTCTTCTATAAAATTTTCAAGAACTGTAGAGTCAGAAGTCAATAAAGGGCTACCTTGAGATAAATCTTTTGCAGTTATAAATTTCAAAGTAGTGCCAACTCTTGATGATAGCTTTGATTTTCGGCAGTAACATAGAACTTCTATACATGAAGGTTCTTTGCTTAATCTATGGACCCACAGAAGTAGCGCTATGGCATGCTTACATCCGCCCTGAGCCGCCACAATATCATGGCATTCGATTGACATGACTTTTTCTTCATCTTCATTAACCATTAATGTAACCTATCCATTTAGCGCCAGCAACCCCTGTAAAATTCCCGGGGAGATATAGCGTAAGTTTCTCCGTAGATTTTGGCTATTATCTATCCAAGGGACTCGGTGGAGAGCAATTAAAATTGTTATTATAGTATACATGTTAATTAACATTTTCTTGTTTTTTTGATGTGTTGGTAAGCTAGATGTTTGAAGAAATGGAGTTGTAGCCATGGGATAATCTTCTGTTGCTTTAGCAGCTACATAAGTCATTGTACCATGATTTTTTTCTTTAGATCATGGATTATGTTAGCCTTCACTGGGCATGATGTACTAACTGCCATGTGTGGGCCACTACAATTTGTACACTTAATATTGTCTTTACTAGTACAGTCTTTAAAGAAAGGATTACCTGAGCAGATGGAGCAAACTTGTGCGCTCCTGTAACTCCTGTAACAAACAAAACATTGACGAATTGGTTTGATGTATTTCTTGACATCGAACCAGATGTAATCAAAGTCACATGGTCTGGGTGCGACGAACTAAGAAAAGTAAATAATTCTGTTGGAGTTGGAACAAGCAAGCCATCAGTGTTTCTTCTCATCTTAACAGTCGATTTGATGTTAGTCAATAAATCTTGTTCGGAAATGTCAACTGGCGTTTTAATTATACCTTGACTTTCTGAATGGTCATAAGTTATAGCAGCTTTCCACTCATTTTCTTCGTGAATTGGTTTGTTTAATAGGAAGGTATTAGCGTCCTTAAGATTGTTAAAAATCATTTTTAATAAATGGTTACCTACAGGTTTGACGTACCTACATAATATCATTGCAGTTGATATACCTTAGGATTCTATTAGTTTTCAATATGTCAATTTTGGAGGATGCTGAGGATAATAAAATAGGGTTATCTTTTTTTAACCGACTTCAAAAAAGGAGGAGGTTCTCAATTCGCACGCTGTTTTTTTGTATGTATGTTACGCGATAGCGGCGCCAATTATGGATGGATTTTGAATTTTTTTTATTTGTTTGGAAGAAGCTACTTCTGAGATTGTCCCATATCCAGGGTATCAGGATCTGATGCTGGGATCCAGGAGAAATCGAGGGCAACCACCGAAAATTGTAGGGACTACTAGTGCGTTTCTTAACTTTTTGATTAAGTGCTTTATTGCACTACAATTTAATGAAGGTCTGGAGTCGATCTGATAATGGAACCGAAAGACAGTCGAGGGAATTCCTTAACGATTTACAACAGTTACCTTGTGTTTCGGCTTGATTGATTTGTGTTGATGAGAACTTTACACCTAGATAAATATACTTTTCGGTCCACCCGTCACCTAAAATAATTAAAAAAACTTTTAAATAAAAAATAGAACCGACTTCATACAAATCCTTGAAAATTAAATTTACTTAAAAATCTGGTAAATCGAAATACATATAACTTTGTGCTAAGTAAATTTAATTTTTAAGGATTTGTATGAAGTCGGTTCTATCTTTTTTTCAAAGTTTTTACTATTTTCTCTGTAAATGTGGTTGCAGTCCTTAAATAATCCTCGCTTTGTATTATTAAATGAGGCGAACATCTATGGCGGCGAAGACTCCTCTCTTGAGGATAGTTTGCGTTTGTGGGCAGAAGCCCTACTACCATAATTAGTGGTTAGCACTTACCCTAGTTATTGAAGTAAAACTTCTTTAGGCGCGACTAGGGAGTAACTCAGAATTGTTTTCTGACGGAAGTAACGCTTACTATTCGAATTTCGAATAGCAGAAATTACACAGACTATGTGTAATTACCGCTATTCAAAATTCGAATGAATGATATTAATATAACATTTGACTAATCTTTGTAAAACACCGGAATAATAACTATAATTAAATTATAATATGATATTTATTATTTAAGATAAAATTGAATCATTTCAGTGATATATGCCGTGGCAAAGAAGTTTTACTTCAATCGCGCGTGGCGCGCAAAGCCTTTGATTGTTTATTGTGAAAGTTCAATCCGATTGACGTTGTCATTTTTGTTTTATTTCTAACTTTCAACAGATGATCCACGTGACCTAGTGACGTAGTTTAATGCAACGGAGTTACACAGACTACAGACAAAGTTTTGACATAAGCCCCTCTGCACTCTATTTTATAGAGAGTGGCTAAAATAGTGGATGACATAAAATTTTGTATCACAAAACCACGCGAGTAGAACGAGCTTTAGGTAGTATTCTATCTAGTCTTGGCTTTAAGCAAAATTCCTACTGGTAATAAAATAATCTTAACAGACAGGGTGTTCATCCCATCATGTTGCATTTTGCATCCGGAGCGCTCGAGCACGGTAAGATCCGATAGAGGCTTTCTTCCGTGTACACTTACGTTGTGGAATGATCTCCCTGCCTCGGTTTTCCCAAACGCCTACAGTATGGGGTTCTTCAACAGGGGTCTTAGAAGGTTTTTAAAGGGTAGGCAGCGCGAGTGTGACGCCTCTGGTGTTGCAAACGTCCATAGGCTGCGGTGACCACTGGTGCATCTGGTGGGGTCGTATGCTTGTCTGCCACTTTAGTGGTATAAAAAAAACTACGTAATAATAATTTACAACAGATGATTTGAGCGAGATTATCACAATACCATATCCTAACATTTCCTGGAAGAGATCGTTTGGAGCGTTAAGGTTGCCCTCGTACTCTATCGATGCGTCAAATTCTGTATTCGATATTTATTGTAAAATCATTTTCAATAAAGAAAATCTTATCCAAATATCTACATACATTCCCTTCATACATATAGTCACGCCTTTATCCCTGAAGGGGTAGGCAGAGGCATAGTATACGCCCACGTTTCACCTTATAGTTTTATGGCCCACATAATAGGTGGTGAGCCTATCGCCGTATTGAAATGGACAGGCGCAGGTCGCCGCGACCCGCAGTTGAAACTTTTCAAGCCACCCGCGCCCGTAAGGCCTTCACATTGGCTTAACGATTGTAATTTTACTGACAACCGGATTTCATTTCAAGTAAATAA
The DNA here is from genome assembly GCA_933228765.1 of Miltochrista miniata. Classification (NCBI taxonomy): domain Eukaryota; kingdom Metazoa; phylum Arthropoda; class Insecta; order Lepidoptera; family Erebidae; genus Miltochrista; species Miltochrista miniata. Next base: position 16,902,850 of record OW121769.1, read on the forward strand.
TATGTTTATCAAAATAATACGCCTAGCCACAGTATATAGCCTAGTCGTCCAGCTTAAAATCATTAGCTAAATGTCAAAAACTTCTCAGTAACATTTAAATACAAAATAACTCTATCTACCTATCTATAACGATTTTACACCCGTATCATTGACCCATTCGAATGACATTTTGGTAAACAGATGAAGAAGAACTTTGGTAAGGACATAGGCTGCCTGAAAAACCTAACTAGCGGGCGGAACATCAGGCTATAGGTTGTCTATACTAATATTATAAAGAGGAAAGATTTGTTTTTTTGCTTTTTTGTTCTTTTGTTTTTTTGTTTGTTTGTTTGCAACGAATAGGCTCCGGAACTACTGGGCCAATTTGAAAAATTCTTTCACTGTTGGGAAGCTGCACTCTTTGCGGTGAACATAGGCTATATTTTATTCCCGCATTCCCACGAGAACGGGAACTACGCGGGTGAAACCGCGTGACGTCCGCTAGTTTATTATAAAGTAGCTGTGTCCACCGCTTTGCCTGTGACAACGAACCCTGCTGCACCCATTTAACCCATCTATACCAATGATTAACTATAGATACGTTACCATCACTGAAAAATGGCAACAAAAATGTCAGGCAATTGCCTTTCTTTTCATACATGCTACCATAGATAATTTCATAAAAATTATTTTTTTAAATGTTTAAAAGATCTGCTGTTTTTGAAAGCCGTGACGTTCGTGCATAAATATTTCGTTGATCTATACCCGATTTTACAACATTTTGTAACTTTTTTATAACTGCTACGCTCTTATTGACTGTAGCATTGTTGTAAAATCTATGTTACAAATAAAGTATTTAGAAAATCTACTCAATCAAAGCCTATTCAATAGATACAAATGTAAAAAAAGGAAAAGGGAGTGTTCGTGGCCCCGCGGACTCAGTGTGTGCTGTAAACGATCACTGCAGTAAGCAACTTTCACTATGACCGGTCCATGGATGGGTGACCATCCATGTGATCACTTTGTGACATTTATTTGAGCGTTTCCATGCTTCGGAAGGCACGTTAAGCCGTTGGTCCCGGTAGACAGTAAAATGGCAGTTGTTAAGCTAAGTTGAATGCTTTATTTCAATAGCAGGCAGTCACAACCTGCGCCTGTCCATTTAAACACGGCAATACGGCTCACCACCTATTACGTGGGACAAATTATACAAAAAGGTGAAATGAGGGCATATAATATGCCTCTGCCTACTCCTTCGGGGATAAAAGCGTGACCATATGACTGTATGTATGTATGTATGCAAACATAAAAAAAACAATTCTTACCTCTTTATAATATTAGTGCAGATGAATGGCATGATCTCTTTTAATATAAAAAATATATAAATTTTATACAATTAATATTATAAAACAAAGGGACGCTAAGTGGTCCAGCCACTGGCGATTTCTGCGAACCTCGTATAGCTTTAGCTCACCAAGTCGGGATTATTTAGCTTAGCCAAGCGTGCTATGCTGTTAAGAGATGGGGTAGTTACGATAATAGCGATAAAATTATCGATATTTTAAAAGTATAGTAACATTATTTAAACTTACCTTAACTACATCATTAATATTGACCAATGATGAATCTTCTGTACGCTTCTAGATTTCACAGTAATTTTAGAAGCATAATTTTACTTAATAAACTTAGTTAGACAAATTGTTTATTTGTGGTTGTATTAAAATGGCAATCAATAACCGATGTCTATTAATCGATAATGAATTCAAAAACTAAAGGGTAGTTATTTTTCAATTTATTGATGTTGATGACATTTATTATTATAGACGCAAATTATCGGAGAGTACTTGAATAAAATCCCATCAAAGAGCCTTTTCCAAAACAAACACGAGTATATATGTAAACATATTAATGCATGTATGTATTATGTAAAACCTACTCATCCTACATTAGAGTTTCTGACTACAAACACATCATTGCTGAAGAATTTAAAACATTCCAGACCAATAAACTCTCGCTCGAAATAATTTATTACACTTTATTTCGGCGAACCTTTAGTTTTAATGTTTACTCGACTCCAAAAATATAGCTATTATGTTTTATTTGTATAAATTTTCACACTTTACAAATCTTGTAATAACCACGTTGACGCGTGTTTAGTAACACGATTTCCTTAATAATAAATCAAATTTTAATGTCACGCATTTTTGTAAGAAAATATATTAAAATGCAATATTTAGAAACGCTTAATATAAACTCGTATTCATTTCTTTACGTTTTACGATGACCGGACGACATTAAAATGATAACTTTAATGTTAAATATAATATTTTATGTCAACAAATATACTTATTACATGCATACCTAAAATATAAATTATACCTAGTGAAGACTACACACGAACTATAAAACTGACTTTAATTTGTCGATAGGTGCTCGATATCGACAAATATTACAGGTTACGTCACTATTGACCCGTGCTGTAAAAAGACGACAATGCACACTTCATTAATATAAGGTTAAATATGTTGAGGACGTCATTTCGTGCACATCGCGTGAACTGGTATTCGGTACCAATGGTACCAACGGTTTCCGCTGGGAGTACGTTTGACGATATCGTAATTATCATATACAGAGACTTGGTACAGTGTTGAGTTTACTCATGTACGTTGCTATGAATTTGCTTATAATCTTGGTAAAAGCAGAAATTGAAAATAATTTCCCACTCAAAAGATATAGACATATAGGTAAAATCAGGTTATTAACCTCTAGTGCCTAAAATAGGAACCTTACAGCCAAACTTGTAACGTTAATTTGTATCTAATCAAAGTCTACACTCTTCAACCGAGTTTCATTAATATCTTCTTAGTAATTACAGAGGAATCACAAAATTTGTCGCAATAAGCCCATTGTTTTATATGACCTTTGTTGTCAATGTTCTTAGAAAATAAACACAACAAACTATATTGCAATATTTTGCGTATTTATTCAACTACTCAAATTTAAAAATTCAGCTCATTACATTCAGTATTTAACAAAATATAAGAAAAATACCATCAACAGCCGGAATTGATGAAAAACACGGGTAAACCAACCAAATTGAAATGACGTCAAAAAGCGGCCGCGCAGTACATGAAGGTACATTTCTAAATTTGTAGCATAGCTTCAGTTTTAATTTAGTACAGGTAGATACAAAAGTCTTGTAAAATATTAGTATTTTTTTATTAAGTAGGTACTTATGATTCGTACATAATATATACACATCTTCATCATCTCAGACTCTTTGACACTCGCTTGCTGACTAGGCCTGGCCTCCGCCATAGCTGCAATTTTACTGAAAATAGTACCAAACGGCTTAACCTGCTTTCCGAAGCACGGAGACTCACGTAAATGAAATAAATAGCTTTACATGAGACAGACGGTGTCATTTTAATTCAACTACTTACAACAGTCAGTGCGATTTAACTCAACTTTTTGGGGGATATTAGTTTAACAAGCTGATTTTGTGATTTTTCTAGCTGTTTCGCATTCCTCCATTCTGCTAACTGAACTGGATCAAATTTCTCTTCAGCTATGACATTTTTATTGAGTGGGTATATCCCTGCTTTACGGAAGCCTGCTTGACATACTTGGGAATCTATTTGAGTCCACACTTGGCCAAGAATCGTTGAAAACTCTTTTTTGGGTAAAACCTTACCGACATTCAATCTTTGCCATTTGACCAACGCTATGTCCCATTTGTCTTTGAACGATTTATTTACCGCTAGATCCAGAGGCTGCAGTAGATGACTCGTATGTGGTGGGATTTTTAAAATCGTTATGTTGTTTTCTCGTGCTTTTTGTATAATATTCATACCCACATGAGTAGAATGACCATCATAAAGCTAGAGAATAGGACGTTTATTTTCAACGGTTGGCAAAAAAACTTTTTCGAAAAAGTTTTCGAATACTGTCGCCTCCATCCAACCTTTTTCAGTCGCAGCATAAACGGTTCCAGGAAACCCATCTTTAGAAACCCATTCGTTCCAGATATTTTTTCCTGTGTATATGATTAGCGGCGGAGCTTTGTCACCAGCGGCATTGCATGCTAAAAGCACAGTTGTATTCGTTTTCCCTGGAGAGGCGATGGTTCTTGTAGACGTATAGCCTCGACGACCAACAACATTTGATTTACTCGGGTCCTTACTGAAGCTAGTTTCGACGAGATTCCAAATATGTGATGGTTTATCACGTAAGCCCAGTTCATTGATAGTTTTTTCTAATAAATCAAAGTAACCGTAGATCACGGCAGGTTTGCATGCAGTTTTACGCGCGTGTTCAACGGCCTGGGGTTTTTTAACAGAAAGGCCGTGTCTGTTTTTAAAAGCAATAAACCAGTCCTCTCCAGGGATCCCATCTTTAAACGGAGTTTTAATATTATTCTCAGTCACGTATTGGCCTACCAATTGAATCACTTCCTTGCGCGTTAACCCGAACCCCGATTTTTCCATTACGTGGAGATTTTCCGCAAGCGTTTCTTCCACGTTCGTGGGCAATGCAGTACACCTGCCTAAAGTTTTGGATTTTGAACCTTTGCGGTCGTATACACGGTTAACAATTGTTGTTCTTGGTATATTATAAAGTTTTGATGCGGCGTATGCAGATATTGTTCCATTTTTTACTGCATTGACAGCCTCACTTAATTTATCACTATCATATCTGCTTCTATCAGATTTTCTTATATATTTTCGCGGCATGTTTTTTCATATTATGTCATATCATACCTGTAACAGTCAGAAGTGCTATAATGTAACAAAATTTTACAATTAAAAAGAAAGGGACGTATACAAAACGCATGAAACTTTATTTATCAAAACTAATAAAATAAAAAGAAAAGATTTTATTTTTTAATTGTTTGTTATATTTAACTCAAAACCTACAAGACCGATTTAAAAAAATCTTTAACACAGAATGCTGCATTATCCCTGGCTATAAATTATACGATAAAACGACAATTTACGGGAAAGTTAACTTACACGCGTACAAAGTCGCGGGAAATTTCTAGTTTAACCTCTAAGACCCCAGGAGGTGCATTTGTGCCTCGCAACGTCACAATGTCAATACGTGACAGACACGCGCTAGTATCACTTGACGGTAATATAGTAGTAATATAGTAATAACTAGAAGTAGGGTAGTTGTAAATATCACGCAGTTATCACGATCAGTACAGAACAGAACAGTCAGTCAATTCTTTTCATTTTATCTACCTATATTTATAAATTACTCAAAATGTCTGTTACCCCTGACATGGGGGAAGAGAAACATATGTTCCTCTTTCACCGTGAGTAGTGAGCCTCTTACCCCAGCTATTATTTTTGGAGGTTAAGATTTTCAAGAGAAATAAACTCATATTATTAGTTGTTTTTAAACTAAAATGATTAATAAAAGGAATACTTACAGTTTTCTCCATGTATCATTAAATTTAAAATATTTCCAGCACTCTTTTTTCACCAAACTATCGGTTCCCAAAAAAACGCGCTAACTTTGTGCTAGTCGAATTCACAACTGTCAAACGTGTCTTCATTTTTTGTGGCTTCTGAGTTACGTAGCGACATCTATTGAAAACCATTCAAACTATTTCGCCTAAACTATTTTATCGACGGAAAGTTCATAGTCATGTGGGAACACAGGAATGCATGTCAGCATTCTATTACGCAAGCCTGTATGACGAACAACCTCTCGCCAGTCACGGTACTGTCGGGCAGCGAGTAGGTCGATTTATACGTCGGTTTAAAGTTGTGTATCGAGTCGGACATTATACGATATCACAGTGACCTTAAGAACTTTCATTTACTGCCCCTAATACCGTGGCTCAACATTGGTGACCCCGACGTGATATGAACACGCAACCTTCTGATTTCGCATAATGCAAGAATTAGGCATTTGTCGCCCGTCCAAAAGCCCATGGGCGAGCCCACTCCATGTCGTACCCAAGAAAAATGGGGAGATACGACCTTGTGGGGACTATAGAAAGCTTAATGCCATCACTAAGCCCGATAGGTACCCAATCCCTAGGTTATCAGATTTTACTTATATTCTCGCAGGAAAAAATATATTTTCGAAAATCGATATAAATCGCGCATATCATTGCATACCGGTAGCACCTGATGACGTCGAGAATTCCGGACTTTTGGAAAGAATCGCCACGTTTATGGTTCGCGCAATACGAGGCCGTAGTGGAAAGTCAAAAGCTCTCCGACGCAGCTAAGTACAACCTGGTCATAGCCAAATTAAGCCGAAATCACATCGAACAGGTGAGTGACATTGTTTTGTCTCCACCCGAAGTCAAAAAGTACGAGACGCTGAAGGCCAGGCTACTTACGGTCTATGAAGAGTCCGAGGTACGACAGCTGCATAAGCTTTTGAAGGAGTTGGATCTGGGAGACCAAAAACCTTCGCAACTCTTGCGGAGGATGAAGGAGCTATCTGGCAAGAAATTTTCAGAGGAAACCTTATGTATGCTGTGAATGGGGCACTTACCAACCGCAGTTCAGGTCGTTCTGACCGCAAGCGAGGTCAAGGAATCGGATAAACTGGCAAGTATGGCTGACAAAATAGTCGAAACGACGCGGTTCGCCGAAGTGCAAGAGGTATGCACACGGACTAACGCTGAGGCGCAATCCCAGTCTTCGCTAGAAACGCAGATCGCACAACTATCTTCGCGTTTGGAGCAACTGGAAAGGTCAAGAGAAGCAAATAGAGGTAACCACAATCATTATTCTCGTTCGAGCTCCCGAAGTCGATTCGTTAAGCAGAGGCATCCGAACTGGCTTTGTTTTTATCATTTCCGGTACAAGGATAGAGCAAAAAAAATGCATCCAGCCTTGTGCATGGGAGGAGAAAAATAATTATACCAATAAAGAAAAAAAGTAGTTGGAGTACAAGTGCGGGCGGACACTTGTACATTCACTTGCAAACGCCTATGTGTAAAAGACAGAAAATGTGGACATAATTTTTTAGTAGACACCGGAGCCAACATATCTGTCCTTCCTGTAAATAGATTTAAGCGCTTGATAAATCAATGTAGCGATTATAAGCTGTACGCTGCAAACGGTAGTGAGATAAAAACCTACGGTAATAAAACTTTGTCATTGGATTTTAGTATGCGACGACCTTATGTTTGGAGCTTCACCATAGCCGATGTAACACAGCCTATTTTCGGAGCTGATTTTTTGGCTCATCATAGGTTAATTGTAGACTTAAGCTCAGGTAAACTAATTGATGGTGTAACTAATATTAAATGTGTTGCTAGCGTCATCCAGGCAGACAGTACGACGGTGAAAACTGTGGACGAAACACACCCTTATCGCGAGTTATTATGTAAGTACATTGATATTACTAAACCTGCATCGTACAAGGAAGTGCCTAATCACGGTGTTTATCACCACATTGAGACGACTGGAACACCAGTATTTGCTCGTGCTAGACCCTTAGCACCCCATATGTATCACAAGGTCAAGGAAGAGTTTCGCATAATGCAAGAATTAGGCATTTGTCGCCCGTCCAAAAGCCCATGGGCGAGCCCACTCCATGTCGTACCCAAGAAAAATGGGGAGATACGCCCTTGTGGGGACTATAGAAAGCTTAATGCCATCACTAAGCCCGATAGGTACCCAATCCCTAGGTTATCAGATTTTACTTATATTCTCGCAGGAAAAAATATATTTTCGAAAATCATTAGGTCTTAGGACAGCAGTCAGAAGCGACAATGGCATAAGTGCCGCAGAAATGACATACGGTACTACGTTACGCCTACCAGCTGATTTTTATGACTGTCGAAATAACTTAAAATTGGATGACAGTTGCGAGTACGTTAATAGATTAAGGGAAACTATAAAGGAATTCCAATCCGTAGCCACTAGGAAAAATAGTAAATCGAATATATTTGTTCATCCAGACTTAGAGAAATGCAGTTATGTTTTTATACGTCACGACGCTGTACGCAAACCGTTACAGCCTACTTATGACGGACCCTTTCGCGTATTAGAAAGACGAAACAAAGTATATGTGATTCAAATGGCTGGTCGTAAAGCGAGTATATCAATTGACAGATTAAAACCGGCATATTGTATAAATGATGATAGTGATATGGTAGAACGATCAAATACTGATGCTCCAAACAGCGTTCCGCTTACCACTCGGACCACACAAAGTGGAAGAGTGATAAGGCGACCCGTACGATTCATGTAAACAAGTAATACTAGTTGTCGAACGCAGTTTTCTCTATATACTTACTAGTGTCCATATTTCCTCAGCACCTTGATAACTATTGTTTCTTATTCTGTAAGTTAATTGTCATGTACCTATTATTTATACATGTTTGCAACACGACGTCGCTCGGTCAAATAATCAAACGGAAGCAACTAACATTTTATGTACGTTCAATATAAAACTGTAAAATGAGTTTAGTAAAACAAGTGACGCCAGGTAAAGTTAAGTAAACCGATTTCATTGTAGTTAGTAGGTACTATGCAAAGGAATAAAAGAGGAGGAATGATGAGTTGTGACGAACGAAAGAGTTTCACGGCGTTATCATGGTGTACGCAGTGGACTCCCAAGGGGGTGAATAATTAACTATAGCAGAGCGGGACACCATGGTAACTACCACTAAAAAATGTATAAAAGAGAATTAGAGTTTAGTTTTTTAGTTAAGAAATGTCACAAGCAAACCCGACTATGATTGTTATAGTTAAAATTGTAGAAAAAAGTAAGCAATCACTAAAAATACAATTATGCAGTAATAATTGGAGCAAACCAATCTCAGCATTTTATGTTTAATTTTAAGTAACGTTAGTTTTAGCGCGCATTATAGCTATACGATTGTAACGTGTGACACCCAAGTTTAATGACCATTTTGGTTAACATGGGGCAGCAACATGCAAAAAAACTCCCAAGTTGTCATTGCACAAACTGGTGCAGACAATCAGGCGAGGTCAGTAATTAAAAAGAAAATTGAGTTACAACGGATACTCATCTTTATTGTCATAGCAGTAGTGAGCTTAGCCAGTTTTTACGTTGTAGTTAAAAAGTGCAGTAAATATGTAAAAGACAAAGTGATGAGTGATTTAGTCTTAAAGGTGGAAGAAGGTCGTGCCGTTAAGAGCGAGCACACAGCCAACCCATCAGTCGCACACCCAACCACACAATATGTGTGAATTTTTAATAATTGTGTAATATTATATGATTTTTTTGGTGTAATTAAGCAAAGATTTTTGTGTAATTATGTATACTTACTTTCAAGTGTATATTACATTCATGCCATATTTTTGTTTCGTAAAGTGAATCAAACGAGCTAAATTGTAAAACATTTATTAACACGTAAATCATAACAATGTATAACTTTCTTTGTACTTAGTCGGTTAAGCAACTTAATAGTAGTCATGCACTGTGTTCTCAACAAGCGTAGGTGTAAACTCAGCACATTCCTTCCTTTGTACTGTACGTGTATAATTGTTTACATTGTATCTTTTATCAAGTACGTAGTAATGATAGGGTGACCATAAGTTTGTATCGGATAAAGTCGACAAACATTGTTGTTAGGGTGACCAGATAATTTTTGGTATATTTTTTTAAATGTTACTAAAAATATTATATTAACTATTTTTTTTAGTAAGAGGGGGAATACTGTGGGAACACAGGAATGCATGTCAGCATTCTATTACGCAAGCCTGTATGACGAACAACCTCTCGCCAGTCACGGTACTGTCGGGCAGCGAGTAGGTCGATTTATACGTCGGTTTAAAGTTGTGTATCGAGTCGGACATTATACGATATCACAGTGACCTTAAGAACTTTCATTTACTGCCCCTAATACCGTGGCTCAACAGTCATAAACCCTTCGGTTTACTAGTTATGGACCCTAGCCCCTCTTCCCCCGGTGTCCCTCTTACCCGACCTGACCTTACTACTTAGGTGGCAGACAAGCTTACGGCCCACCGGAAGGTTGGTAACCGCAGCCTATAGACGTTTGCAACACCAGAGGCGCTACACACGCGCTGCCGACCCGGGCGCAGGTTGTGACGACCCACAGTTGAAATTTTACAAGCCGCCCGTAAGGCCTTCAACTTGGCTTAACGACTGTCATTTTACCGACAACCGGGACCAACGGCTTATCGTGCCCTCCGAAGCACGGAAACGCTCGTAAATAAATGTCACAAAGTGGTCCACGTGGTGGTCACCCATCCATGTCCGGCCATAGTAAATGTTGCTTACTGCAGTGATCGTTTACAGAACACTGAGTCCGCGGGGCCACGAGCGCTTCAAAAATTGTTCCATTTAGAATTAATGATTTGGGTGAAAGAGGATGGTGCTAAATGGTCTGATTTCAGTACACCTAAATCTAAATGGAATGACTAAGGATTCAAAGGGAGCGAAATAAAGGGGGTGAAGTGATAAATGATGACATGGCGCTTGAAGTGAAATATCTTTCTGAAAGCTTATAATAAGACAAGGGCAATTTTTATGAGTCCAGTAATTAGAAGACTCGACCAGATCAAGAAGTAAACGAAGTTTGGAATGTAATGTATGATTAGGCAACTGAAGACAGCGGAATAAGAATTTATCCGACAAATATTGACAACGAAGGAGTAGAGGTGGGTCACCTAATTCAACCTGCAAAGCGTTATTTGGTGAGGATTTCATTGCACCCGCAATAATTTTTAATGCTTTTGATTGAACATTATCAAGACGGTTTAATGCAGCAACATTACTTGGCTCTCTAGGAGGAATGAGCCGTAGCGCAGTTGACTTCGAATGATAGCGTTATAGAGCAATTTTAGGGAGTAGGGGTGAGCACCCCACCAAACACCAGACAAACATCTTAAAATATGAAGAGATTTTTCACACTTTTGAACAATGTGATTACAGTGAGCAATGCCGGAAAGTTTAGAGTCTAAGATAAAACCTAGGAATTTCACATTATCTTGTGCATTTATTATTTTATTATCATAGTAAAATGATGGTTAACGTCACCTTACACCATGTTTGTCACCATACTGTTACATGTTTATCATATATTGAATAACGGCACTTGTACTGTTCCACAACATGTTGTGGAACAGTACAAGTGCCGTTATTCAATATGTGCAGCAGGTTCCACCAAGTGCCATCAATCAACAGTATAAATAAAAAAATAAAAAAAAAATAACATGTTTATCATGTTCTCCGCGCGATATTGGCAATATCGCCTATTCTATATATGCGTGTTTTTTGCACATCACGATTTTTTCGAACGTTTAAAACACATACGGAATATGGCAAAATCGGTTCTAACCTAAATATTACACAACGGATTTTACTAGCACATGTAGATTTAGATGGAGATTACAATGCTGCAAAAATCGAAAAATTAAAAAAATGCACATAATTGGAACTTCTCAGGCGCAACGACGATAAGCTGGCTAAAATAGTTAATACAGATGCCAAACTTACTGCATACCATGGTCTTGTGGCATCGACATTGAGGTACGGCGTTATCTTTTGGGCCAATGCCACTAACAAAGTGACAGTTTTTAAATCCCAGAAGAAGTGTATTAGTTTGGTCTTAAAATGACTGACAGCTGCGTGCCTTTTTTTTTTTTTTTTAACGTGAGGGAAAATCCTCGTAGGATGCTATGCCGGACTCTTACCGACTAAAAAACCTCACGTAACGCCCAACAGCCTATGGTTGAGAGCCCCGGGTAAGCCCTCAGGAAGGATGTCCCGTGACCCCCAACAGACCTACGGCCGCCGCTGCGGCCTCGCCCAGGGGGTGGTTCGGGTGCAATCCCGCGTCTATGGAGGGTTTCGGGTGTGACCCCGCTTCTAAGGGGGGGCGTGCGTGAGTTGCTCACGTGACGCTGCCGTCATGGGCCTGCTTCTGTAAGGACGGTGAGCGGCCCTCTCACCGTCCTCAGACCCCCGGTCATGGAGGCCGATAGTCCTCGGCGAAGACACGTCGGCGGCGCCCAGGGCGCCGACTGCGGAACTCGGGTGGGAGAGTTCTCTCCCGCACCCGGCCCGCCGCCTCCTTCGCGAGCATGACCTGCTCGCAGAAAGAGGCGGCGCAGTTCCACTTACTGCTGCCGCTGGAGAGCATGGCTCGCACCATGGCCTCAAGCGAGAGAGTGTCCACGCCCAGAACCACTACGAGGACCTGGCGCTGTTGTGCCCACGCCGTGCACTCAACCAGCGTGTGGAGCGCCGTGTCATCGCTGCGGTCCTCGCAGTGCTGACACTCGGCCGTGGTTTCCCGGTGTTTTCGCCACAGATACCTACCGAAGCTACCGTGCCCGGCAAGCATCTGTGTCAACCGGTAGGAGAGAGCACCGTGTCTTCTCTCCAGCCACTCGTCCATGACCGGTCTGACGGCCGCGATTGTGGCGAATCCCCCCTTTGGTTGCTCAAGTCGCACCTTCCATGTCTCCACGGTTTCCTGGTGGAGTAGGGTCCGCTGGGCCTCGATTTCTCGAGACGCAGGCCTTTGGCCCCGCTCCAGCGCCTCCTTGCGCCATCTGAACAGTGACGCAAGGGCTCTCGCTTCCAGGTCCCATGGAGGGGTCCCGGCTAGGAGACATGCCGCCTGACCGGAGATCGTGCGGTATCCTCTTATCACCCTGACGGCCATCACTCTCTGCGGGCTCAGCAGTCTAGCCTCATTGCTGGCCGTCAGGGTCTCCGCCCGTACGGGAGCCCCGTACAGGGCCATGCTTCGCACGATCCCCAGGTACAGCCTCCTGTAGGGAGCGTTGGGTCCCCTGATGTTGGGCATCAACCGCGCGAGTGCGGCCGATGCTCCCCTCAGTTTTGGGACCAAACTTCGGAAGTGATGTCCGAAGTTCCACCGGCCATCGAGTACGAGCCCCAGATACTTCATCGAAGGCTCGATGCCGATGCTGACGCCCCCTACTTGTAGGCTGGATCCCGCAGGTGGCCCCATCCGAGGTCCGTGGAAGCACAGAGCTTAGGATTTGTGAAGGGCGACCTCGAGACCCAGCCGCCGAATCCGACCCACGACCTGAGCAACCCCTGCCGTGGCGCTGTGTGCCTTATTTTAACACTAACACTTGCGTCTATGTTCGTACTTAAAACAGCTGTTTTTGTAAAGTCAAATTCTCACCTATTCCTAAGTTTTCCGATATGGTTAAACGAAATAGACGCAAGGGTATGGATACCATATTGTGTATCTGACCTTCTAAAACAACCCTTATGTGGAATAGCGTATTCTGTCTAGCTCCCAAAATATAAAATAAGATTCCTGAATATTTGAAAATAATGCCTATTAACTTATTTCAAAAGCAACTTAAGGATCTGTTATGTGACAAGTGCTACTATGATATATGATATTGCCGACTTTTTTAGGGATACTATTTAATACTAATTCCATAATATTATAAATAATTGGTTTTGTACACGAATTGCATGACATTTATATTTTTTAATTTTTTACTCGTTACTAGATGTTAATTTAAAATTATGTATATATTTGTACGCCAATCCTGGCAGAATATGCTGTAACTTATTTTTATATTAATAACACCATTGTACCTACCATATTCCACAAATAAAGAACTTGAACTTGAAAAAGGGACGTCGATAAGGAAATACAGGCTTGGCTAACAGAGTGGTGAGAATAATATAAAAGTAAATCATTTGCAAACTGAAGGATTCTCATGTGTGAACCAATAGAGGCTTCCAAATCATAAGCATAAATCTATACTACTCGTATTATATCTTCTATCTATATATATAAAAATCAATGCCACTTTTCGTTGTAATTTTATAACTCGAGATCGGGCTCACCTATCCAAACCAAATGTTTAGGCTTTGTTTGGAATATTTAGTAGACGGTTTATGTGAAGTTTGCACAAAATCGGTCGAGCGGTTCTTGATTTGTCAGGCAAACGAAGTTGCGCGGGTCAGCTAGTATTATACAATACAATATTGGTCCTACCCATAGATTTAGGACTTTTCGCTTGGTCCTACCAACATATTTCCATCCAAAGGTTGCCTGACTGTGACTGTCACGGCGTGTCCTTGAAAGAAGTTAACAGTAACTAGTCAACCTCTCTCCGCACCCCTGCAATATTTAGCGATTACTTTCTCATAGCGGAGTTCACGAAAGCGTTGGCTTTTAGGTTGTATTGTCTGTGTTTTCAAAGCACAGAAACGCTCACAAATATTTGTCACTAAGTGGTCACATGTTGTGGTGGTCACCCATCCAAGTACTGGCCGTAGTTAAAGTCAACCAATTCAATAAAAAACAAAAAAGATAAGAAAAGTTTATTTGAAAGTAAATAAAGATAAGTATTGTAGCAAATTAGACGAGTTTTCATTTAGTTCCTTATTACTTTGCTGGTTGGGTTTATTAGTCTGTTTTTCTGGCTTTCCAATAATTTTCACACGCGATGTGTTGACATACACAGGTGGGGGAATTATATGATGAAGGCGATTGACTATACGATGGCGGTGGTAGTGTATGATTGTGATACTGCAGCGGCGAGAAGTGCTGAATTGAACGGGGAATTTGAACGATGAAACGATGTAGCTGTCCCAATTGACCTTCCATTACGATTTCTGCTATTGCTTTCTTAGCATAATGTTGTTGAGCAATTTCCATCTTCCTGATATCTGCAGCGCAAGCCATGCTCCAATGTAGACTCCAGTATCCATAGAAGACTCCGAGTCAGACGGTAATTCTTGCGAGACAAGAAACTCATTTCCTGAAAGTACCATAAAGTTGGTACGTATATGGAGTCAGTGCTGGCACCAGATTTCAAGGAATTATCGTATTTTTTCAATTCTTTCCAGTAGTTTGTACTATTAAATTTCTTTTTCAAATCTTCCATTGTTGCATGTGGAAATTGTTCCTTATACTTTGCTAACAATACACCGTAAGCAATATTTTTCTTATCCCGGTCAAGGTAATTTTCATTTTTGATGTGCCACAAAGCCGGTAAATTTCTATAAAGTTCAATACATTCAAGTAAAAAATTCTCAATTTTTTCCCGCCATTTTGCTAAATTTTCAATAAAAATACACCATGCGAAAAAGAAAATTGATCAATAAAATTTAAGCTCCGTCAAACTTTTGTTTGATTGTTCAAACTTCAATACAAAAGGGGTCCGACACGATCAATTTGGCAATTGTCATGAGTTTGTACTATTAAATTTCTTTTTTAAATCTTCCATTGTTGCATGTGGAAATTGTTCCTTATACTTTGCTAACAATACACCGTAAGCAATATTTTTCTTATCCCGGTCAAGGTAATTTTCATTTTTGATGTGCCACAAAGCCGGTAAATTTCTATAAAGTTCAATACATTCAAGTAAAAAATTCTCAATTTTTTCCCGCCATTTTGCTAAATTTTCAATAAAAATACACCATGCGAAAAAAATCGAACGATCGGATAAACAAATGACGATCGCCAAAACAATTGACGGTTGGATAAACAAATGCAATGACACTTCTCTAAAAATGTGCTTCAGAACAGGCGCAGTCAGCCTTGCTATGAAGATGAGAAAGAGCCAGGGTTTTTACATACCGCTTACCACCTTACCTTCAGTCCCTATATAAAGTAATAAAATAAAAGAAAACAGTATAATTGACAATTTATTTGTTTTCATAAACATTCTACTTACCTACATAAACTTATTTACATAAACATTAAATATACTACTAATAAAACAGTCGAGTTTATTGCAACACTTATATCTAGAGATCGAGGTAGGCTGATCATCATTTTTAACATATAAAACACAAACTAAAAAAAAATTAAATTAAATGATGGCTGTAATTTTAAGCCTGTTTTGGGATATTTTCTGAGACAGTCCCCCTAATGACTAAATCGAAAAAAAAACAAAAGAATGAACTTAAATTAATAACTCTAATGTAAAGAAAAGATAATATGTTCAATTCATGAAAATTTGTACAATAAATAATCTTAAGTATGTAATTTTCTGAAAAATAATCTTTACATCTTATACCTATATATAAAAGAAAGTCGTGTTAGTTACACTACTTATTAACTAAAAAACATCAAATGAAATCAATTATGGCTGTATTTTTTTCATCTACAAAATTCTACATAACAAAAAATATTTCAATTAAACCCTAATGACTTCTGATACAGTCCCCCTAACGACTAAATCAAAAAAAAACAAAAGAATGAACTTAAATTAATTAAAAACTCTTATTGTAAAGAAAAGATAATAATAAAAGATTATGATAATCTTAAGTATAATTTTCTGAAAAAATTGTTTTACTGTTATAATTCCATTTTCAATTTTTTTCAGTATTTTTTCATATTTTTTATCGAATATTATGTCACGACTCCTCCTTTTGTTACTTGTATTTTTTATTAAATTTTGTGTTATTTTATTATCATAATATTGGCTTTCTCTGCGCAATTTATGCAGGAATAAAAATAAATTTGGCATTTTGGGAATGCGACGATTTAGCCGAGAATGCTAGCCCTCTAACGCATTGGTTGTTCTATGGCGCTGATGCGCGCAACTCAATACCTATTGTTGGTGGCAGTCTCGGGTACCAGTCTTTTTCAAAATACTTTCTAAACTTTATACTTATACTTTCTATACTTGTAAATTATATTTCATGTGGTCTGAATTAATATAGTTATGTAATCGAAAGTTACTTGGAAATGAGTTAAAATAATTCATGACTTTTGAAACATTTAGGCAATAGGTATTTTTTATGTTATATTTTTTATATTGTATAATATTGTTCCACGTACCTAGTATGAATCATTATAGCAAAAATAATTAATACATGACAAGGCAACCCAAATTAAAGCAAAAATTATTCAAATAGCTTGAAACACTTACGTATTTTAAAAATTGATCTTCAACATGTCAGCTGTGGGTTGGATCATAAGGACTTTCGCCAATTATTAAGATAGAGTTACGAGTCTTTGATATGTTAAAATATACCTTATTTGGAGAGCATAGGCCACAAAATCTCGAAATTGCCAAGGTTGTGGGTTGGATCATTTTTGCTTAAATCGGTTCACTTTATGTGCAGATTTTTTATTAAAATATGAGGAATTTCATCAAGACCGGGGCTAGTGTTTTTCCTAGAATCTAATGCTAAGTGGAACTCGTTAAGCGTAAAAGGTGTTATAAGATGGCTATTTACATTATTTTTGTTGAGGTATGATTCTATACTTTTAACTTGGTCAGACTCTATGTTGTAAGCAATTTTATCCAAAAAACTATTAAGCCAGCTGTTATCTTTGCAGACTTCTTTCTTTGGGTTAAGTCGGTTAATTTTTTTAATAAAATTCTATATTTTTCCAATATAAGTTGATCTATAAAAACTAGAGCATAAGTCAAACCAACTTTTTCTTGTTTGTTCCTTAAGAATTATTTGCATCTATTTTTTTATAGGCAATATAATTCTCTAACGTCGGATAAGACTTATAAACGTGCAATGCCAGCTTACTGCTATTAACAGCCTTTGTGCAGACCTCGTTTCACTACTGAACAGGAACACGAGATTCACCATTTCGATTTATGGGTTTGCTTACTGGAACAAACTCTACTTTTAAGTTATTAACATATTCACAAAACAGGTTATAAGATCTTACAGGATTAATATGACCATCTACATCTACGTCATCACTGAAATGGCTTGATCTTTCAGTATAGGATTTCCAATTTGCTTTTTTATATAGAAATTGAACGGGTTGTTCTATCTATTATATAAAAATAAGTCGGGTTTTCCTTCCTGACGCTATAACTCCAGAACGCACGAACCGATTTCCACGGTTTTGCATTCGTTGGAAAGGTCTCGGGCTCCGTGAGGTTTATAGCAAAGAAAATTCAGCAAAATTTCACATACAGCGCCATCGCGGGCGAAGCTGCGGGCATCAGCTAGTATAGTCATATATCTGAGGAGATATATGCATACGTACCATAGTAGGGTAATGGCAACTACCTAAAGGATCATCTAAAACAGTGATTTTCAACCTTTTTCATGATGCGACCCCCCTGGCATGAACAAATATTTCGCGACCCCCCCCCCCTCCCTTCATTTTTTATCATGTATGTATGTGTATGTTACAGTGTAACAAATATTCCTTCTATACGACGTTTTATGAAAAAAAAAAATAAAGGAAAGTACCTTTGTATCTTTTCAATTTGACAAATCTACGGATATTGTGGTTTGTGCCTGTTTGTAGCTTTTGTGCGTTTTGCATCCAGTGAAAATTTTATGGAAGAAATACTATTTTGCAGAGCGATTCTTACTAATGCTTGCATAACATGTTCCTTGAAGCCACGAAAGATACATACATACATATGATCACGCCTTTTATCCCCGAAAGCATAGGCAGAGGCGTATTATACATTTTACCTTTTTAGATTTTGTCTCACGTGTTAGGTTGTGAGCTGTATTGCCGTGTTGATATGGACAGGCGCAGGTTGTGACTGCCCGCTGTTAAACGCCGCCCATAAAAGCCCTCAACTTGGATTAACGACTACCATTTTACTGGCAACTGGAACCAACGGCTTAACAAACCTTCCAAACGTGCCTTGGAAACACTCGCAATTAAATGTCACGAAGTGGTCATGTGGTGATCACTCATCCATGTCCAGCCTTAGTAAATTTTGCTTACTATAGTGGGGCCACGAGTGCTTCTGAAAGAACCGATGCCAAACGCTTGTTGGTTGCATTGCTTTCTCCATCGTCACGCTCTTGCTTGTAGTCGTCGTCAATATATCAAAATAACTTAGAATATTTTCGTTGTTACAATCTTTTACTTTTGAAGTCGGATATGAGATAAACATTAAGGCATAATATACCTGGTATGAAAATAGAGTAAGATCATAAAAATAATTGTGTCATTACTTCTCAGTGCAAGAGACATTGCAGACCACCCTTACACTTGGAATTCAAATTGCTAATTTGGATACTTTTTGGGTAGGGAAAGAAACAGAAACCTGGAATTGATTGCTGAGGATTTGAAATGTTTGATTCCATTGGCCACATCGTACTTATACGATTTGGCATTCATTAATTTCCCAAATAAAAAGTAAGCAAAGAAATAGCTGAAACTTGGAAAACAATTTAATTCCAGGTGTAGCAAATACAGATTTACGATAACCAATCGATACGATAACAAAACGATAAAAATATTAAAAAAGTTAAGGCCCTCCCTCACCGGGAGCATTTGTTTAAGAGAAATTGATTAATCAAAAACAAGCACAATCTTCGCATTAACATGAGTCTTAGGATTTTATGATTTTGTTAATTTGTTCGTATTATCATACAAATGTTAATGAGTATAAACCCTTTTGTTAAAATTCTTTTACTTAATAAATAGATCTTTTTAATTTTTTTTTTTTAACTGATGTAGTTCTCTCGACCTTTGGCGACCCCCTACAGAAGCTGCGCGACCCCCCAGGGGGTCGCGACCCACAGGTTGAAAAACACTGATCTAAAAGAACAGACCAATCGCTTACCTATTGCTGCGAGCATGGGTGAAACCAGAGAAACATCTATCGCTGAAGATCGGGGCGATTAACAGTTGTCGTAGATCCTGTATTTAAAATACGCAGATTTAACTCGTCTATCATGTCATAAATTTGCTTACCTCTAGGCTTATTACTATGAAACCCAAAAGCTGTGTGGTGGGCATTTAAATCTCCCATTAATAAAATAGGCACGTTCGAGGAAGTAATGACATTTTTAAAAAAGGCTATAGGAAAGCGACCTTGTCGAGGTGGGCAATAACAGCCAAGTATATTCAAAAAACCAGATGTCAATTCAATATTTACAGCTATTGTTTGAACTTTAGCTTCGATCAATAATACAACTTTATCATTGGATCGCGTAGAAACAAATGTACACTTAATATTTTGCTTAAATAAAATAGCAACACCACCGTGACCTGTGTTGACATTGTCATCCCATCGAAATATTTTATAACCTCCAATTTTAATTGTGTCAGAGGCTTTCAAAAAAGTTTCATTTGTATGAATATGTTGATATCATTTTTATATAATAGGTTAACTACTAGAGAAAGCTTGGGTTTCAGACTCTGAATGTTATGCCGGACCAATTTTTAAAAATCTGGTGAAAAATGGACTGAAGAACTCATGTTATGTAGTAGGGCAGATGTAGGTAATGGGATCACTTAAGCAAAAACAGAAATGAAAACATGTTTATCAATCAACTATTTATTGTTCTATTCTAATTATAAACTTCACTTTCTTAACTATCAACTCAGATCAACTTTTATCACATAGTTTACTAATTTTGGTACAATCATCAAATTAAAAAAATATAAATTTGATCACCATTGTCAACATCGGTTGGCAATGGTGATCAGTATGTGGGCAATGGTGATCAACACATATCGCATACATAATTGTGCGCGGAATCCTACGAATAAGGAATCCCATCCAGAACAGTCGGTATGAGCCCAGAGCCCACAAGAAGTGCACCGATACCATGTCTTGTTGTCTCGCCCGAATTCACCACATACAAGACACAAGTTACCTGCATCTTCTGCATCATCATTTTCATCATCCTGACATAACTCGTCCGTATTTACGTCTGACATCGAAGTGGCATTAGAGTCCTGTAGAATTTTCTTCTTAACCTTCTCACGACTGATCATTTGTGGATTGCTCTTCTTTCCTACTCCTTTTCCTTTATTTTTCACAGCTTTTTCATTCCTTTTATTTTCTTTATCCACTAGGGCGTCTTTGAGCGGTGTAGATGTCAAAATAGTTGCGTGCTGTTTTTTTCTTCCTCGGTTAGTCTTGACAACAGTTATTTTTTTAGGCATCTGAATGAAATTTTGAATAGTAGGATTACGGTCTATATCAATCGTTGGTTCAGAAGTAGTGAGACAAAATGTGGATGTGCTCGGAATAGGACTATTCGGATCTAGCTCATTAGTAGCTGGTAGGGGTGGTACGGAGTCATCAGTAACAGCAGATTACATTTTCCATCACACCATTAACAAGGCTTTGGACTGTCAGAATGATTAAAAAAACCGACAGAGTGCAAGTTGGACTCGCGCACAGATGGTTCCTTACCCAAAAAATCACGTTCCCTTTTTTCTGATTTTAATATTAGTTGTCATAGCGGCAACAGAAAGAAATCGTGTGTAAAATTTCAGCTCTCTGACTATCACGGTTCCTGAGATACAGCCTCATGACGGACAGACAGATAGATAGCGAAGTCTCATGAATAGAATCTCGTTTTTACCCTTTGAGTACGGAACCCTAATTAATTTGCACACCGGGTCGTAAAATTATTTAAATAAAATTAAAGACAATATTTTAAGATAATTCAGCAGTCTGGCGTGTTTAAAAATGTTAATCACCTCTATGTACAATGATTAATAGTATTTACATGATCGTCTCTATGTACAACGATAAGTAGATATTACTTACAATAGTGGTTCTGTCGATTTTTGATAGATCTCACTAATAGCAATCATTTCACTATTACAATAATTTGGTTCACTATAATATGTAGGTACTTACACTAATTAATTAATTTTTAATTAGTGTAAGTACCTACTTAATAATTAATTAATTAATTATTAAGTAATTTTATAATTGTTCGAAGTGTCCACCTCTTCTTTCTCTAATGCACAAACGAGAGCACTTACGCATGTTGCGTTTCAAACGTTCTAGTAGTAGTATTAGTTTTCACACACAGAAAAGCACTTTCAATTTTGTTTTTTAACTCTTCTATACCTTGTGTTTCCGACTGATAAACTAAGTCTTTCACGTGACCCCATAAGTAAAAGTCAAGGGGTGTCAAATGTCAAAAACCGCGCTGGCCATGGAATCGGCCCACCTCGACCTATCCAATGATCACCACACTCCCTGTTCAAGTGCTCTCGTACCGCGCGTGCGTGAGTGGTGTGCTGGTGCTCCGTCGTGCTGATAATAAAAACCGCCACGGTTAATACACTCGAGAGCAATGAATCCGGGTCACTTAAAGAATGTTAAAAATCTCGGAAACTAAAAATGATAGGTTAATGCAATAAATTGTATTTAATAGACAATGTAATACTCCTTAAATGAAAGTAAAAAAAAAAATGAGTCACCATACATTTTATTAACACAAAATTACATAAAGAAAAAACTGCTGATCTCTCCTTAAAACAAAAATAGGAAACATGAAATTTTTGAACTTTATTACGATTTTCTTGAATTTTAATACTTCGTATTGCCTCCTCGTGCTTCCATTACTGCGTTTACGCGGTTTGGCATGCTGTACACCAAGTTCCTTATACGATTTTGGGGAATATTCTCCCATTCCTCTGTGAGAGCAATTTTGAGCTCACGAAGCGTGATTGGGGGAGGGTTTCGTTGTTTTACGCATCTGCCTAGCTCGTCCCAAGCATGCTCGATCGGGTTGATATCCGGGCTGCGCGCTGGCCACTCCATACGAGTAATGTTCATCTCTTGAAGGTAGTCATTCACAATCCTACCTGTATGAGGTCGGGCATTGTCATGCATAAATATAGCATCCTCACCTAAATTGACCATAAATGGACCAACGTGATCATTGAGGATTTCTTCCACATATCTTACGCTAGTTAAAGAGCCGTTTTCTATGATCACCAGCTCTGTGCGACTTTCAGAAGAAATTCCGGCCCACACAAGTACAGACCCACCACCGTAGGCTACTTTTTCTTCGATGCATGCTTGCTTGAATCTTTCCCCTGGTCTTCGATACACTCTGTGTCTTCCATCGTGCTTGTAGAGCATAAATTTTGATTCGTCGGAGAACATAACTTTTGACCAATCTTCAATACTCCAATTTACGTGGCTCTGGGCATACCTTAGTCTCGAAATACGATGCCCACGCTCCAGTTTAGGGCCGTTTGCAGGTCTAAGGGGTTTTAAGTTAGATTCAGCAAGCCGACGTCTTACTGTCCATGCACTTGGGTTACTTCCTCCGAGGCGTCGAAACTGATTGGTGAGTTCAGTTCCTGTGAGAAAGCGATTTCGAAGCATGGTGTTCACCAAGTATCGGTCTTCTCGTGCTGTGGTACACCTGGTTCTGCCCGTTCCTGGTCTGCGTAGGTTAGAACCAGTTTCTTCGTAACGTCGGAGAACTCTTTGTACTGTTGACAGCGACACACCGACAGTCCTGGCTGTATCGCGCTGACTCCGGCCGGTTTCCAGCATTGTAAGTATTCTGGTGCATTCTTCAGGCGTAAGCGACATAATTTCAGCTTGATTAATGAATATAGAGCACTATCAACATGGTTTAGGTACCCACATAAATGACAGATTACAAACAAAAGCAACACCAAATGCTGTAATTTCGTAGTTCCATCTTCGAAAGTGGCCATTTTTCAAATTTGATTTTTTTATGATATAACTTTACAATAACTAAGAAGTTTTAATACCTTCATTTAAGGAGTATTACATTGTCTATTAAATACAATTTATTGCATTAATCTAGCATTTTTAGTTTCCGAGATTTTTAGGATTCTTTAAGTGACCCGGATTCATTGCTCTCGAGTGTATTTATCGGCAGGTCATCGAGCAGATCGGGCAGTGTGTTAGCCAAAAACTGCAAGTACGTAGAAGAACGTGATTATTTACAATGCCCGCCCACACATTAACGGAGAAACGGTGTTGGAAAGAGTCTTGACGGGGTAAATGAGGATTTTTATGACTCCAATAGTGGGCGTTATGAATCCTACTAATATTATAAATGCGAAAGTTTGTGAGTGTGGATGTTTGTTACTCTTTCACGCTCAAACCGCTGAACGGATCGGGCTGAAATTTGGTACAGAGATACATTATAGTCTGGAATAACACATAGGCTACCTTTTATCCCGGGAATAAGTTCCCACGGGAACAAATATTATGCGGGCGAAGCTGCGGGCATCAGCTAGTATTCTATAATCCTCTACGAGTAAATGTACTCTCGTCAGTCCACAAAATTTACACTATTACACTAGTACTAGTACTAGTACATATTACTACTACAGTAGTACTACTACACTAGTACTAGTACATATTTACACTTCTCCCGTTGCACTTTGTCACCTTCGGTAAGCTCTTGTGCCCTTCGGTAATGGTACGGATCCCTCAGGAAACGCCAAGCAAAGTTTTGGCTGACATCAAATATCCTCGAAAGCTGTCGGGTACTGCATTCGGGATTCGTCGCCGTAAAATCCGTGTGACGTCTAAAATCCCTTCTTGAACCGTAGTCGGGATGCGAGGCACACCTCTATCTACAGCGGTTGGAGGTCGAAATTTTCCATAATCCCTCAGACGCTGAGTGGCCTCAAGCATTGTGTGCCACGAAACTCTAATATTAAATTGCTCTTCGTAACTCCTTACTGCAGCAGATACGATGTCATTGCACAATGCCAAAACCCGCACTATTTCGGTGTATTGTACATTCGTGTATTGATACGACATGACTGTTTTGTTTACACACGATCGCGGAAAACACGTGGCGCCGGGATGCGCACGCGAATTGTGACACATGCGACGTTACGCTCGTGTTTTCGGTCACTGAGGTGACAGCGAAGCCCGGCGCACACGCAGGAGCGCGGCTGGGGTTGGCGGTGCAGGGGTTGCGGTGCGGGGGCACGGAATGGGGTGGCGCCGGCGCCGCCACCGCCGTGTCGAGAGTGTTGATGAATCGTTCGTTCACGCGCAGTGCATGTGATAATAATATTGCCTTGCTTCAAACTTTACGAAGTTACAGTGTCCAAATCGTTTAATTTTTGAGTGAATATTTGGATGAAATTAAACGTAGTTTGAAAATGGGTCCATTAGGTAATGTTACTGATTCTGAACAAAGTACTTTCAGGTTTGCACTATACAAAATTTCACGTTGTATTTACATTCACTCTGAACTTATATAACTCGTAACTTACATACTCAGGCAAGGCGTTTCCTGCAAATGTTATGAAAACTGTCTGCAGTGGAACAACACCAGTACCTATCTGTTCTGTTAGTGAAACTTCTGACACAAAGTATTTCCTGCTGGGAAGATTAAGTATCACATAAGTGTTTGGTGCTTAGATTGGTTGGCACAAACCTTATCACTCCAACACATTCTAATGTGGCAGCTGGTATAAAAGCCTTCATGTCATGGTTCTTAAGGAAAGTTGAATCACGGATAAGTGCATTAGCATTTTGGGGCATTGTAAAATATCAATGCATATTTGGTTGCATTAACTCTTTTCAACTCCTTTTATGAATCTTCTAAATAAATTATTTAAATAAATTGGATTTTTATTACCGAATTTAGTGTCCTCTTTGGTACTCTCTAAGAATACAGCAAAAGTTGTACATGTAGAGTTTTCTGGGTAGCGTCTGGGTGTGGTAGGGCTTAAAGTATGGTTGATGTTTGGAGACATCAAGATCGTCGTCTGAGTTGTTGCTACTGGCATCTGAAATCACACTTAGTCTTTTTTCCTCTTGGATGGAAGAGGTTTACTGGCCGCTTTATGGGCTCCACCACTATCGGAACCCATTTCTTTATATAACAAACTATTCAAAAACTATATTTGTCACTTGGAACTATTTAAAACTTAAAATTAATTATTTTAACAAAATCGAGAAAAAATGCGCGCGCTTTTTTAAATCCCCGCCAAAGAATCAACCGTCCCGCAGTGTTGTCAACTCCTACAAAATGTTGCCCCTAGAACCAACTTCAAATTCCCCTAAAAAGCACTAAATATCGATTAAAAACCCCAAATTTTTTGTTGTGTTGTAAAGGCATGTCCAAGAAGACAGGCATGGCACTCCCATAAAAATAAGTTGTCACCGTCGTCTTAGTGCAGTGTGCAACGTACAAACAAGACAAGTTACGGTTATTTGCCTCAAAATTGGCCTGTGTGTGTTTCTACCCGAGACTGCTTGACACCATAGGTAACAGACTTGATACGATACCTTCAGGCGTTCACGAATTAAAGGGTCTTGACACACAGACTGACAACAAAGGAGCCTATAAGGGTCCCGTCGTTTCCTTTGGGGTATGGACACCTAATTAAGTACCTACCTTCACTTCATACAATTTTTAGGGTTGTTTCTGTAATTAAAACAAAGTACGAGTATACTTTTTTTAGGGTTTCGTACCCAAAGGGTAAAGAACGGGACCCTATTCATGAGACTTCGCTGTCCGTCTGTCTGTCTGTCTGTCTGTCTGTCTGTCCGTCAGGAGGCTGTATCTCATGTACGGTGATAGCTAGAGAGTTGAAATTTTCACAGATTATGTGTTTTTGTTGCCGCTATAACAACAAATACTGAAAACAAAAACATAATAATATTTAAGGGGGGCTTCCATACAACAAACGTGAGTGAACATTATACGGGTCACATACTAACTTATTTTTCGACTTTCTTCGTAAATATTTTTTCGTTTAAAACTGAACAACGCTTTCAGCAGATTACTTTAGGTAGGTGTAATATTTCAAAGATAGCTATTTCATAGGGAGATATTTTGAGAATCTCATATCTTGCGAATCTGATATTATGCGAATAAGGGATAGGAAATAGTAAACAAATAGTCCATATTTTAGATTTTTCTCCATTATAAACAATTTACGTACAAACACACAATTTATGTTGTAGTCGTAGATATCGTGTTTATAATGTCATCATTTTCAGAATATTGATGACATTTGATGTCATCAATATTCTGAAAAAGAAAATAAACATAGAGTTCACAAACTCTTTTTGAAATATAATTATACTGTACCTACCGTAGAGGATCTATACAAGGATAGTTAACACTATAGAGCAACGCAAACTGTCTAAAGACGCGCGTTCTATAACACTATAGTATAGAGCAACGCGAACTGTCTAAGGCGCGCCTTGTATAACACTATAGAGCAACGCGAACTGTCTAAGGCGCGCGCTGCTCTGTGTCAATTGGTAATGAGGGCAACCAGTAGAAGCTTGAAATAATCACAGCATATCGAGCAGTGAATTTTCATAAAAAAAATTAAATCAAAATGGACCTTTACTGGGCCATCCTTTCGAGAGCTTACCCGGGGCTCCCAACCGTAGGCTGTTGGCCGTTACGCGGGGTTTTTTAGTCGGTAGGAGTCCGGCATATCATCCATTTAGGATTTTCCATCTCATTAAATAAAAAGAAAAAGGGGGGCTCCCATGCAACAAATAGGTACGACTTTTTGTTGTTTTTTGGTACGGAACCCTCCGTGCAGGAAGGAGTCCGACTCGCACTTGGCCGGTTATGTATAATTTAATAATCAATATTATGCTTTATCTTACACTAGATAATGCGCGTGGCATGGCCCACGTGGGATACGGTACCAGTTCCCGCTTCCCGTGGACACATATTCCTGGGATAAATAATAATAATAGCCAATATGTTTTTTTTTTGTTGACGCGGGGAACGCATTTACGCGCCTTCATCCCAGCTGCGGGGGCAGCTGGGATGGTGTGTGGGTCTCCCGGCCCGGTCCGCAATGGACCGTCCTACCCACTAAACCCCGCGGTGTTCCTCCTCACCCTTTAGCCGGGCCGAGGGATATCAAAAGATTATTCACGTGGACCCGGCTAGGGGCGCCCCGTTTATTCGGGGCTCTCCTCGGGGGAGCCAGATGGGCGGCTCCCCAAAGCTCCCTAACGAGCTGAAGACCACGCCTGCACCGCTCTCGAGCGCCCCTCTGTAATAGAGGAGACAGAGAGCGGCTGGCGCAGGCGTGCGCTAATGGGCACCCCAGGAACACGTGGAAGGTGCCCACCGCCATGTGACCGTTGGTGGGCGGGGTCCCCCGACCTTACGCCCACGGTCAAGAAACAATCGGGGGCGCGCAGTGACTCCTTACCGCGGCGCCCCCGAACTGCACGGCAGAGCGGGAGCATTATCGGTTACTCCCGCTCCCCCGCACAGTGCACCTCCCGCTTTGCCGCCATCGCGATTCAGCACGCCTGACTGCCGACCAAGGCTTGCACCATGCGACCTGCAGTGACAGGCCCCTACTGGTGCTGTACGGAGCGGCCGCACGGACGGAACGGCCGCACAGGCGGAACGGCCGCACAGACGGAACCAGCCCACCGCACTGGCAGCCCGCACACACGCAGCAGCCGGTCAAACACTGCCGCGCTACGTAACTGCCGCACAGGTGGACTGCCGTACAGGCAAAATCAGCCGCACAGGCGGAACCGCCGCATGTGCGGCCGCCGCCGCACAGCAAACTTGCTCCAACCGGCCGCAGCCGGGAGCGAACCTCACTATCGTTGCGACGCTTCCACTGGGTATCCGGGAGCTGTCGCAACCCTGCGGACCTTGAAGACCCGCCATACCACGACCCTCTCGTGCAATGGGGTCAACTCCGTCAAACGACGGCCGAAAAACGGTCCCAATGCTTCTACCGGCCAGAAAGCCGTAGCATTGGGGCGTCCGCCATAGCGTGTAGCGGTGCAGAGACGCCGCAACACCGTGGGCCTAGCAGGCTCACCCAACTGCGACCCCCTCGCCATGGGGTCAGCTTGCCGGGATATCGGTACATCGACTAATGGGGGCAGCACGCCGCACCCATTAGCCGATGTTCCAGGGTGCACCGTCTTAGTCCAGTTGCCACTCCCCCGGGCATATAGCCCGAAGGGATAGAAAACCGGACCAAGCTCACTAGGAGGTTTCCCGACCTAGCACCCCAATAGCCAATATGCTAGTCCAGAATTAAATCTGTTCCTGTACCATATCAGCCCTGAGTATATTGAGTAACAAACATTTAAACACCGTCACAATCTTTCACATTTATAATAATACATTATATATTACTACTAGAATTATTATTATTATATAACATAACATTGACTGCCACTGACCAATTTTATTGTACATCGCATGGCCGAAGACCCCACCAGGCCGCGCATAATCCCGATGTGGTTCGTCGTGCCGGATGGTGACCGGACTGGGACCCGGCGACCACACTCGAGGGGGTACGGGGGCCCTTCCGTCCGGCGGGTCGGCTTCCATCTCACCACACAGTCATAGATGAAGCTAGCCCCTACGCCTTGTCACTCACTGCTGCAGTAAATGTCGTTCCGTCTTCACGTCTCTCTTCTTTTCCCAACAATCATGGCAGCGCAAAAAAGAAACGAAGGTACCACAGCGGCCGCTACTACTCCCAGTAACATACTGTTTGAGGTGGAGTTCGCTAACATCCGCGGACTCCATGCCAACCTCAACGTCGTCCATTACCATCTAGAGACGGCACGGCCAGCTGTGATGTTCCTAACGGAGACGCAAATACGCCGCCCTGCCGATCAGTCTTACTTGTGTTACCCTGGCTATATCATCGAAGAACAATTTCGAGATAAAAGCCGGGGTGTGCGCGTTCGTAAGGGCGGATGTTTGTTGTCGCCGGCTGCGCTGCCTTGAGAACCCTTCCTTCTCCGTCCTCTGGCTGCACGTGGATCACGGCTCTATGAGTCAGATCTACGTGTGCGTCTACCGTTCCCACACAGGGGAAGCTGAGACAGCGGGGCTTTTTCGGCACCTCAGCGAAGGCGCTGATGACGCACAGGTGCGGTTCTCGAAAGTTGAGTGGTCTTTGAAAGGGGACTTTAATGGTCACCACATTGAGTGGCTGGGGTCCCTCAAGACCGATCCTGCGGGACGGGCCGCCCACGCGTTCGCTCTCTCCCATGGTCTGACCCAAATGGTACGCGGGATTACGCGAATACCGGACAGGGTGGACCATGAACCCGCTCTGCTGGACCTACTGCTGACGAGTTGTCCAGCACAGTACAGTGTGTCGGTTGGAGCCCCACTGGGTAGTTCCGACCACTGTGTTGCGCGTGCCCGCCTGCAGGTGTCATCTCCTGCAAGGGCAATAGAGGTGACACGGCGATTGTGGCACTACTCGTCAGCAGACTGGGACGGTCTTTGACAATACTTTGCAACCGTCCCGTGGAGTCAGCGCTGCTTTGCGGGGAGGGCTTCATCGGAAAGCGCCACTGCGGTTGCTGGCGAGATTACGTTAGGTATGGAATACTACATTCCATACACTGATGTCGCCAGTATCCGTAAAGTTCGCCCCTGGTTCGGGCGTGAGTGCGCCGTAGCTGTTCAACAAAAACAGACAGCGTACCGCGCCTGGATCAGGGCTCGGGCAGCGCGCGACCCGAATGTGGCCCGCCCCAAGGCAGGCCTAGATATCGCTAAAGCCTTTGATAGGGTATGGCATGCGTCGCTTCTTTACAAGCTGCCGGCATACGGTCTACCGCCTCATTTGTGCCGCTGGTTGGCCAGCTTCCTGCACGGGCGACGTATACGGGTTCTCTGTGATGGTCAGGCTTCCTGCTTTTTGCAGG
Organism: Miltochrista miniata; assembly: GCA_933228765.1. Taxonomy (NCBI): domain Eukaryota; kingdom Metazoa; phylum Arthropoda; class Insecta; order Lepidoptera; family Erebidae; genus Miltochrista; species Miltochrista miniata. The sequence continues at coordinate 16,933,155 of OW121769.1, forward strand.
TAAATGCCGGAGTACCACAGGGATCGGTATTGTCCCCAACTCTCTTTCTTCTGCATATCAATGACATGCTGTCCCTTGGCTGCATTCATTGCTATGCAGATGATAGTGCTCTGCATGGGAGCTATTCTGGCCGTCCAGCGGAGGGGCGAGGCGACGTGCAGGAGAAGAGAAGGCAACTCGTGTCGGATCTCGACCTGGACCTGGGTCACATTGCCCAATGGGGTTCAGACAACCTGGTCGAGTTCAATGCCAAAAAAACACAGGCGTGTGCGTTTACAGCTAAGAAGTCTCCATTCCTACCCCTGCCCTCTCTTCAGAGCATTACGGTTCCACTAAAGGACAACCTGGAGATCCTCGGTATAGACGTCCGGCGTGAGCTCAATCACAAAAACTACATAGAGAGTTGTATTGGGCTGGCCTCGCGGAAACTAGGAGTCTTAAATAAGGTGAGACGGTATTTCACGCCACATCAGAGATGTTTACTGTACAAGACGCAAATTCGTCCCTGCGTCGAATACTGTTCTCACCTTTGGGATGACTCCGCAAGGTATTTACTAGACGCGCTTGACGCTATGCAGAGACGTGCTATCCGAATAATTGGTTGTCCTGAGGTGACGGGAGGCCTCGAACCGTTGGCGCAGCGAAGAACCATAGCGTCCTTGGCTGCCTTCTATCGAATGTATCACGGCGAATGTTCTGAAGAGCTCTTCAACCTGATCCCACCCTCTCCTCTCCGATCCCGAACAACACGTGCCGTGCAAGATGCCACTCACACACAGTGGAGAGAATCTTCGCCAGAACTGAGCGTTTCAAAAGATCGTACCTCTGTCGAACTATAAAAACATGAAACGACCTGCCCGCACACGTGTTTCCTTCATCTTACAATCCCGGGTTCTTCAAGAGGAGCGTGAAGAGGCACATCACAAGGCCGCCAACTTGAGGTCCACTGTCAGAAGTGGCCCCCAATCGCTAGATGCGCCACGGCTTTCCATCAGGCTTAAATATAAAAAAAAAACATTAAGAACAAAACAAAAATTAAATCAATAATCCTTAGCTTACGTATTGATCTTATCAGTCTAAATGATATCGTTACAATCAGTCTATGAGATCGTTGTCTTTGACAATCTAAACTTAAAGTAGATAATCGTAGGTACAATGTTACTTTAAAAGTTATTGCACGTTATAATGAGTTAAATTAACAGAAAAAGTAAAAAGTCTAGCCATTCTAGCTGTACAGCCCGCTCGTGGTTGTGGATCTGGAAGGATCATGGCAACATCGGTGATATCCAGAGTGTGTATGTCTTCTATAACAGGAAAAAAGAAAGACCATGATGATCCCGGTTTTTTCCGAAGATAACTTACTTTTAACTCTGTAGCCGAATAATGACTAATAACTTTTCAAACATAGTAAACAACAGAAGTCTTTTTTTTCAAACTTTACCAATACAAAACAATCATCTTTGATTTTCTCTGGTGAAATTATTTTTTTCTGTAAATTATTAACGATACTATCATTACTTTCTACATCCGTTTCAAAATTAATTGGAGATGTGGAACTCTCCCGCAAGCTAAATTGTGATCCTTCAGACTCTGAATCTTCATCAGTTTCTATTCGCTCAGTTTTCTTTTTCTTATTTTTTGAATTAAGTTCGCTAAAACTTCGTTTCACAGCTTTGGCTCTAGCTTTCCTTTCCTGTTCTATTTTTTTCAATTCTTTTTGTCTATGTCTCGCTTCTAGTTCCGCTTTTTCAGGGGTATCTGTATATACTGGGTGTAACAAAATTACCTCTCCAAATTTCATGAGTTGACTTAAAAAAAATTTTGTCGCACATTAAGAATTCGTTATTTACCGCGGCAATTCGAGGTAACATGGTCATAAAACGGATTTACGGTTAAAGTATTCATGTGATTTTTTTTTCTTCATTTTTGTAATGTTCCTTGACTGATGCCACGTCACGTGACGAAATTTGGAGAGTCAATTTTGTTACATCCAATAGATGTCGAAAAAGCACGTTCGACACTTGCGTTGGAAATAGGAAGCGTTAAGAAGCGTCATTGCAAATTTAGCTATATTTTCAAAACGTTTGTGTCCCGCCGAATCGCAATCTTCATATACGTCTGAATAAAATTCTATAGAATTATTCACGGTTGGCCACAATTTGTTTGGCCACTGAATCCGAGTGGATTCTATAAAATTCTTGTCACCGTACAAATGTTCTCGATGAAACTTTTTGTGAAAAGTTTGGTGAAACTTGGCTTAACTTGAGATAATGCGATTTTTAGATGAATGTGAGCCATCATTTTTAAAACTGATAAATTATCTGGCAATCTTTTTTGTATTTCTTGAGCCAAAATACATAAGAATTTTTTGCACCTCTCTTTGACTTCTAGCAAGTCACTTGCGTCAATATTTTCTGCGATGGACTGAAAATCATATCCAAAATACATTGCCGAACTATGCATTAAATGGGACTGAAAATCGAAATCAGCTAATTCAATAACAGTCAATTTTTCAAAATGTTGCACGACGAGTTTTTGGAGTAAACCTTTGAAGGCTAATATTAGGTCTTCGAGCAATTTCGTTGGTTCCACATGATCGCTTGGAACATTAAATTTAATTGACGTTTTTAGCTCATATTTAAGGAAAATCAAAAAGGCTTTGTAGGGCAATCGTTTCATAATGTCATACAACTGTTTAGCCAAAAAACATTTATCTTCCGATTTAGCCACAGAAAACAACAGTTGCAATTCTTCTCACTGATCAAGTATAGTATCGATAGCTACAGATCGTGCTAGCCAACGAGTTCCACTAAGACCTTGATTTTTTTTGGTATTCCCTTGCCATTGATTGTTTCATACAGCATCCGATATTTTTCTATACGCTTAGGGCTGTAAGAAAACCAATTGTGCGCTTCTCACACTAAAAATTCCAATTGACGTGGTAATGACTCCGCTGCTTTTTCGGCGCACAAATGAAATGAGTGACATACACACTTTACGACGATTACGTCCTCTATTTCTTCTCTGAACAAGGTGGAAACGGAATGATGTTTTCCAACCATGACGCTTGCTCCATCGACGCAAATTCCGACCAAATTTTGAACGCTCAGGCCATCTGCTTCAATCTGAGCTTTAATGGCGCCGTGAACACTTTTGGCATTAGCATCGATTATTTTAATAATTCTTTTTAATTAAAATTAATGTTAATTATTCTGTAGAAAGATGTAACAACTTGCCTTTTTTTGACAGACAAAAATCGCATCATGATACAGAGTACTTTTTGCGTAGACAGATCTGTACTCTCGTCGATTATAATAGAATACGGACTATCGCCAATTTCCTCAATTAGTTCTTGAAGCACGCAAGGACCGAGCACATTTTTAATTAGCATCGAACATTTTGTGCGGTGAAGTTTGATGTATGAAATCGCCTGGGATGAAGGGTTTATCTGCGGCAGTATTCCGACCAAATGATTTACAGTTTATAATGAAGTTTACTCTGCAATAAATGCAGCGATTTTTTATTCGGCAATTTTCGTTTTTTCTGTTACAACAGGCTTAAATGTAGACGTCAAAGGTTTGCAGGTCTTCGCAGATTTGTTTAATGCAACAGCCTTTTTATGCTTTGCGGTTTTTGCGTGAGTCAAGAGATCCTTTTTGTGCGCTTGCAATATTTGCAGGTTGCGGAACACGCATCAGTCGGATCAGGCGCTAACCAATCTGTAATAAAAATACCAATTTGTAGATAGATTGCAGAATTTTCAATACAAGTTAAAACACACTGAAAAGCACATATATTATACATATTATTTTCAATTTGACACATACACCACCACAATTTAAAAAAAAACTTGAGAGGTGTCAAGGGACACCCGGATGAAGAAGTTCCTTTCGATTAATTAGTGAAGGAATTGTAATAAAATTTTATTTTTTTTAAGTAATAACAATTTTTTTTTTTATTATTAACAAATATAATGTTATATAAACTTAATCAGTAGGCTCAATTTTCGTAATAATTGGCTTGTAATATCTGGCTTGCTTTCTATAAGAGAGAGAGAGAGAGAGAGAGAGAGAGAGAGAGAGAGAGAGAGAGAGAGAGAGACAGACAGAGAAACATGCGCACGCCGCACAGCTTACAATAGCTTACTATAGCATATGGAGGGTAGAGGTACCGCTACCCTCCATACTATAGCAAAAAGTGTCGTGACAACTTTTCGTAAGAATTTTTTCCGTCTAGCCCCCTTCACAACGCGCGATAAGGAACTTCGTTCCAAAAACGGCCAATTGCGATTTGGACTCGCTCATGAAGGGTTCCGTAGCAGCAAGTAACATAATAAAAAGTTCGTTTAGTTCGTTGTAAATTTCATTGATGTTTTAACACGTTCGCAGTGGTAGTGATTTTTCCAGGTGAAAATTGCGGTTTATGACGTATTAAAAAAAAACTACCAACTCTATCTCGTTCAAACCAATTCCCGTTGGTAGTTTTTATGGCAATGTGCATCATATATATTTTTTTTAGAGTTATCATTGTCTTAGTTTAGAAGTTAGAGGGAGGGGACACACATTTTTCCACTTTGGAAGTGTCTCTTGCGCAAATTATTCACTTTAGAAAAAAATGATGTTAGGAACCTCAATAACATTTTGAAGACCTATCTATAGATAGCCCACAGGTATGGGTTTCATAAAAAAAAATTGAGTTTCAGTTGTGAGTACACGGGGACCCCCAAAATTTACTGCTTTTTTCTAGTTTTATATAACAATCATAGTGCGGTTCACAGAATACATCTACTTACCAAGTTTCAATAGCAGAGGCCTTATAGTTTCGGAGAAAAATGGCTGTGACATATGGACGGACAGACAGACAGACATGACGAGTCTATAAGGGGTCCGTTTTTGCCATTTGGCTACGGAACCCTAAAAATGAGGGTCATAAGCAATTTCATATGAGACAACTTCAAACACACTGCTTACAAAACATATCGAGCGAGAATCAAGTGTCATGCCATGCACCTGCGTGCTTAGGTTGGAAACTTGATCGCATTCAACGCGACCGGGTAGCATAGAAATAAGCTCTCAATACGCTACGTTATGCAGAATATTTAAGGGATGGTTTATCTTTTCCAACTTAACCTGAGAAGTCCACAGTCATTAAACCTATATTTTTATCTATACTAATATTATAAAGAGGAAAGATTTGTTTTTTTGTTCGTTTGTTTGTTTGTTTGTAACGAATAGGCTCCGGAACTACCGGACCGATTTGAAAAATTCTTTCACTGTTGGAAAGCTACACTCTTTGCTGTGAACATAGGCTATATTTTATTCCCGTGTTTCCACGGGAACGGGAACTACGCGGGTGAAACAGCGTGACGTCCGCTAGTATAAGATATTTTTCGATGATAGCTGTACAAGCACAGCAGCTCAGCATACCGAAAATATGCATTAAAATGTGTAGGGAGGCCAAGTAGGTTTAAATTAGACCAAGCCTCCCTCACCTGAAATAGTTATTTATGATATAAGTGTGGTATGTTGGTCATTACACTCGAGGTGATATTGCACAGCCCGAGCCGAAGGCGAGGGTTGCAAGAATACCGAGAGTGTAATGACCAAACCTCACGTGTGTCATACGACGTTTTTCAACACACTTACAAGTAAAAAAACTTAATTTTATAATTATTCCAGGGTTGCCAGCTCTAGCAATCGACGAAGGACGGAGACATTTCTGAAAAGGGACGGTTATGGACGTAAGGGACGGTTTTATACATAATGTCACCTACTTGCTAAATATACCCAGCCAAGTCCAAGTAATGAAAAAAGCGATCAAAAAAAAAAAAAAAAAACGCGTTTTAAAAATAGCACACACATGCACATGCACCACAAGATACTTCTGAAACTACATAGTTTGCCAGAACCACATTTCTACATATAATCATATTAAACTATACTGCGCTAAAACTACCTACAGTACTTATTACACAATAACAATAATTAAGTACCTTCCGTCTTCCAGCTTGAGGTGCCAACCATTGCTTTTCCCATACGACAGTCAACGTGCAAGATATCATTCCATTCATTATCATGCATATTATTTATTATATTTTTTTATTTGTGCATAATATTTATATTCAACTTAGTCTTTTGGTCACAATGCCACGGAGGCCTTATTTAGGTTTCGTTTACATAGCAATAATGTTAAGTATGTAATTATTATGTTTCACTGCAATTTTTTACAATAAATGATTTTCCTATTTACAACATTTCTGAGTCTTATTATTAATATTTACTTTGTGAGACTAACTTTGGAGTAAATTTAGGGATATTCGTTTTAGTAAAGACCTCACTGAAGCTCTTGGCAATATAAGGTATTTAGTTGTAATTCCTTTTGCATCTATTTTTACGACTTACAGTTTAAAAACATAGCCATTTCTGGTTAACTCATTGGTCAAGTCAGACTATTTAATAATCTTCATGATGGGCTTCTTAGGTATGTTGGTATCCCACGGCGCTGTGAGCTTCACGAGCACTGCTATGTATCCTCGACAACAGAAATATGTCGCGTCTGGATGGCGAGGCACATTATCTGTGGTTTTCTCCCACCTGACAAGATGAAACGCATTCAGATCAAAGCCGGCAACCAGTCGTAATGCCATGGGAATACAAAGTTCGCCTAGAGTTAAGCCATTCGTTCTGCATCTCTAGGTTCATCGCGGTGTCATTTTCATCTTGCTCCAGAAAAGGTTTGTAATGTCTTTATCTGTTTGTCTCTGAATGCTAACCCAAACCCACTCTACCAGTCTACGACCTCATCGATCCCATCATGAATTTCTTATGGAATTGGAGACGTGAGCACGTGATCCAAGTTCTGCTTTTTATCCTTTGGAAGAGTTTGAACGATATTATGTTATTATTTCGCCAAGACGTGCATTTAAGTGACTTTTAGATGTTTATAGAGTGCCAACGGCTTCTTAAACGCAATTCAGAAGTTATTTCGGGTCGGCCGAGCCACGACATCAACGTCTTCGTAACAATTTTCTGAGAAGGTTTTGACTGATATCATACACAAGAAACGGCCAGTTTAGTTCATATATACAAAAATTGATACAGTAGTTTTTGCTTTTTCTGAACTACGTGTATTTATTTTGTTATGGTTCTGATGTTGCAGATACCGCCTCCAAGTTACAGGTGTTTCGCTTCTATTATGTACACTTTTACATTTTATTCATTAATAATTTATTTTGCTTTTGATCATACTGTCTGTAGGCTCAAACTTTTTTATCCCACCAGAATTTTCTATGCTCGCACTCGTCAACATAAGGGACACCAATGTTTCTGTGTTCAGACGTGTGCGGCTATTTGTTTTTATTAGTTTTAATTTGCTGAATACTCTTTCAACGCTTGCATTTGAAAATGGTAAAACTAGCAACAACCCGATAACTTTTGATAAATTTTCAAATTTAAAATTGCCCGCAGCATCCTTTAATTGAAATATTTTTTTCCAATACTCTTCTGCGGGTAGTGTTGAATGGATACCTAAAGTATGAGGTTCCATGAGGCAATATTCTCTCCACTCTTTTAAAAGTGCAGCTTCATTTATATAACTTTTCAAAACTATAAATCTTTTTATAACTGAATGTAATTGTTGAGGATCGTAGTTCGCAACTATCGTAGGATCAGCAATAGTTATAATTTGGAAAAGAGGGTCAGAGAAGTTAAATCGGTTTTTAATTTGGGTTATAGCTTCTATGTAAAAATTCATGCAATCAAGTAACAACCTTTCGATTTCTGAACTCGGTGGTGGGTTTGGGCCGTTCTTTATTTCCTGAAGTGATTCTTTAGCCTGTATTCCAATATAAACTTTGTCTAAAGCCATGTACATACGGGGATTGTCATGCTCTATCTTAAAGGCGTCTGTTGATTTGCAATATTGAAAATTTATGTAGTTTGTTGCCAAGACTTTTATGAGTTTTTCAGTTTCAGGTTTCAGTTTGTGCAACAATGGAGCTTCGGATTGAAATAGTACGTTAAAATCGTTCAGTAATTCCAGTGCATAAGAAATAAATTCTAAATATATTTTTGTGAACATATTTTTTAACGATAAATGAATGGTTTCGTTCGTTCTCGACGGATCTTCAAAACATTCTACTCTAAAGTACGCCTCAAGAGCCACATACTGTTCGAGCACCCGGTCGACACATGCTTTAAGGGAAAGCCATCTTGTGGTTGCAGGAGATAATATTTTGTGAATTTCTATATTGAAAAACTTTTGGATTTCTTTTAGCTTAACCTGCCTGTGATGGCTGCGACTAAAATGCGCTCCTATGTTTCGTAAAATATCTTCAACTGATCTAGGGAGTTTTAGGCAAGCCTTTGAAGCAGCTAAATGTATCATATGGCAGCTGCATTTGACACATGCAATCCCTGGTATAATATCCTTCAGTTTCGAAAAGACTGAGTTGTATGCGCCTATCATACTATTCGTTGTGTCAGACGAGAATCCGACAAAATTTTAAATTGGTATATTTTTTTCCTTCAAAACAGCTACTATGGCTCCGAATAGGTCCTCTGCTGTCCCAGATGACATTTCTATCATATGGAAAAACTCCGTCTTAATAGTGTACGACTGATCCAAGTAAATTACAGTCATCGCGCACTGTTTTACCGTTCCTTGGTCAGTGGTTTCATCCATTATAAGAGAGAAAAAATTACCCGGTTCCTTTAAGTAATCTGCTTTTTCTTTTTTAAAATGTGACCCTAATACCTGATTTACCAGAGCCGTTGCTTTGGTTCGACCCATGGCCATTGATTGGGCGATTTTGGAGTCAAGGAAAATATTCCCAAGGAGTGGAACCAGAGTATCGCTCGTTTGGAATGGCAAATTATTGGTAGTGAAAAACGCTGCCAATTTTAACTCGGCTCTTCTTACAAAGTTATCTTCACTGGAGGATTGTAAAATTTTATTTATGGGGGTAGAAGTTATAATTGTGGACATCAACGATTTGTGTTTTTCGGTAGCCAAATGTCTCTGCAGATGAGGCTTGTGGTTATGTAAAATTATTTGGTAATATTTACATTTTGCAACAACCATATTATTTTTTGTTTCGGTGGTAAGCCAATCTTTAAACTCGGCCATGTCTAGCCATTTTTGACTAAAAAGATAACTTTTTTTTTTAGGGATTGGTGCTTCGTGGCTTGTACTAGGTTCATCCGAGTTATTATTAGTATCGTCCGTTTCGTTTCGTTTTCTTTTTAAAATATATTTATCCATCTTTGATCTGTGTGCAAAGCAAAATAAAAATATCCAAATAACCAAAATGAAATATCAAATTCACTAAATATAAATGTTAATAGTTAGTAAAATGTTATAAGCCAAACAACCCACTCCGAATCTCATCACCCAAACCCAATCCGTATAAATAAGGTGTAAAGGCGCTCAGAACATTTTCCTCATTTCAGCGTTGTATAGCTAATTCTATGCACCAGGTACGAACCGGAGCGAGAGAGAGCCTCCATGCCCTTAAAGACAATGATCTCAAATTATAATATTAAAAACCAAATCAAAGCAAAAAAAGTCAAAAAGCCAAAATCTTCAAAAAACGGCAACCCTAAAGCATTAATATGTACATAGTCCGTTTACCCCTGACAGTTCATTTTCTGTGCATTGGTATTGGTGTTGCAGCAAAGTCGCCCTATGTGTGCCAACATAAAAGACATGCATTGTACCCATAGATTTAGAATGAGCGAAAAATTATAAATCTCTGGTATCATCTAACCGTTAGCACTGAGAGACTTTTTTCATGATAATAATTATACTTAAGTTTACTAAAAGAATGCTCCCATTATTATAAAATTGTATTTTTTTTTTTTTTTTTTTTTTTTTTTTTTTTTAACGTGAGGGAAAATCCTCGTAGGATGCTATGCCGGACTCTTACCGACTAAAAAACCTCACGTAACGCCCAACAGCCTATGGTTGAGAGCCCCGGGTAAGCCCTCAGGAAGGATGTCCCGTGACTCCCAACAGACCTACGGCCGCCAATGCGGCCTCGCCCAGGGGGTGGTTCGGGTGCAATCCCGCGTCTATGGGGGGTTTCGGGTGTGACCCCGCTTCTAAGGGGGGGCGTGCGTGAGTTGCTCACGTCACGCTGCCGTCATGGGCCTGCTTCTGTAAGGACGGTGAGCGGCCCTCTCACCGTCCTCAGACCCCCGGTCATGGAGGCCGATAGTCTTCAGCGAAGACACGTCGGCGGCGCCCAGGGCACCGACTGCGGAACTCGGGTGGGAGAGTTCTCTCCCGTACCCGGCCCGCCGCCTCCTTCGCGAGCATAACCTGCTCGCAGAAAGAGGCGGCGCAGTCCCACTTACTTCCGCTGGACAGCATGGCTCGCACCATGGACTCGAGCGAGAGAGTGTCCACGCCCAGACCCACTACGAGGACCTGTCGCTGTTGTGCCCACGCCGTGCACTCCACCAGCGTGTGGAGCGCTGTGTCATCGCTGCGGTCCTCGCAGTGCTGACACTCGGCCGTGGTTTCCCGGTGTTTTCGCCACAGATACCTACCGAAGCTACCGTGCCCGGCAAGCATCTGTGTCAACCGGTAGGAGAGAGCACCGTGTCTTCTCTCCAGCCACTCGTCCATGACCGGTCTGACGGCCGCGATTGTGGCGAATCCCCCCTTTGGTTGCTCAAGTCGCACCTTCCATGTCTCCACGGTTTCCTGGTGGAGCAGGGTCCGCTGGGCCTCGATTTCTCGAGACGCAGGCCTTTGGCCCCGCTCCAGCGCCTCCTTGCGCCATCTGAACAGTGACGCAAGGGCTCTCGCTTCCAGGTCCCATGGAGGGGTCCCGGCTAGGAGACATGCCGCCTCACCGGAGATCGTGCGGTATCCTCTTATCACCCTGACGGCCATCATTCTCTGCGGGCTCAGCAGTCTAGCCTCATTGCTGGCCGTCAGGGTCTCCGCCCATACGGGAGCCCCGTACAGGGCCATGCTTCGCACGATCCCCAATTATAAAATTGTATTATTATTATTTTTTAATATCAGGAAAAAACATTCACTACCATCACTAACTAAGGCGAAGTTCCTGCTAGCACCAAAGAGAATATAGTCACTGCGTTTTAGCTAGTGGTAGCTAGAGTCTGTCAATCGAGTCTTGTCCCTTGAAGAAGGCGGCAAATTCCAAAATCTTTTAGGTTCAACACTGATATAGCACGCTGAAAAAATTTATTTGCTTGAAATTTTGATAAAAATAATTATTTAGGATAAATTAAAAATTTAATAATATTTTAATTTAATAATAAACAATATTTCCATACAAAAAATTCATAAAATTAAAAATAAAACATTTCAATATAGGTATTTATTTGTCATAATGTGAACTAAAAACCTAAAAGATTTTTGAATTTGCCGCCTTTTTCAAGGGACAAGACTCGCTTGACAGACTCTAAAACGCAGTGATTAGAAAAGTGACTAGAAACGGGCTCCCGACACGATCAATTGGTACTTATCATGCATCGTCAATATCATGTGTAAATAATTAGGTACACGTCGATGCACACACACACATGCAAAGAAATCACGCATGCTGAAGCAACTTCCATTCTTATTAGCACTTTATCAGGCATGTCATGCCCCGTTTGACTGTGTCGGGAGGCCATAAGTCAATACAACCGTATTTTTTAAAAATCACTAGGAGTTCGGCTTGGCGCCAAATTTAGAAAAAATATTATCAAAATTATAGAACGGAGAAATTTTCGAGTGTTTATGTGTAAAAACAGTTGAAAAATTCCATAGACAGCTTTATTAAAGGTGCTCCATTGCTTTACTGGATTAGAACTTAATAATCGAACTTTGACATACATGAATACGCTGCATTTTAAAAGAATCTTTGGCATACTCTCAAGCCGAGAAAGGCTTGGGTACAGAAAAAAAAGTCACTTGGGCCAAATTTCAACGTATTCATGTTGAAATTTGGCGCGTAAAGAAAAATCCAAAACCAACAATGCACAAACGGACTTTATGCACATAGGTACCACATGCAAAATAGTAAACCAACTAAAATAGATGTACCAATTTCATCTTTGAAAGAAATAATTTACAATTAAATTTATATTGCGTTTCCTTGCTTTTGCTTGACTTTCCGAGCTCTGTAGTAGTTTAAAAGCAATATTAAAATACGTACCTTCAAAATATGCAATCACAAAGTAATAACACCAAGGCAACACTTTTTATTATTTCTATTAGTAAGAGAACGACAAATATTTTAATAAAACTTAACCAACTGCGGCAGGAACATCAACATATTACAACTTAACAATACACGTAACGTACAGCAAACAAACAACAACAAAAATATGAAAATTTTAAATTACTTTTTCTGTTTTACGCATCAAAAAGTATCCGACATTGTGTATTCTTGCGCCTTATTCTTGATAATATTACTAGACTCCTTGGATCAAACACGATTCTTACGAAATGCCTATGTGAAACGAAACGTTTCCATTAGACTAAAGATGCGTTCAGAAAGTAACAATTAAAAAAATTATTGAGCAGGTTGTTTCCGAGGTGCGTTCAGAAAAAAAAAGTGTTGGAAATTATTTTAGTGGTGAAGATGTCCTGGTGTCCTACAAAGGACGGTATAAGCGGAGGGACGGTGAAGGGACGGGTTCAATATTCAATGGGACGGAAAAGCGTCCTAAATAGGACGGTCTGGCAACGCTGAATTATTCATACTCAAATAAACAATGCTCACAGCACACACGGAAAAAAGTTTGTCAAAATGGCGCGCTCCGCGCTGATTTTTTTTTTTCTGGGCGCGCGATGTCAGCTGTTGGATCGTAGGCACGAACAATTACGCTAAACAGCCACAACGCAAAATGTAAAAAATCCCATTTTTATGTATTTATAAATTAGTTTCACGTTGAATTATTAATTAAAGTAAATAAGTTGTTGAAAATTTATTATATTCAAGGTGGTACACTTCTTATTTTTTACAAAAATTGTGTTATTTTTAGTAACGAAACGTATCTAAGTCAATACATTTTTCCGAGATTTAAAAATAAAACTATAACCCAGTTAAGTTAAGAGCAACTAGAATGCATAACTAATATCTTTCAGCGAGGTACAAACTTAATTTGATGGAATATAAAATAAAACACTAGTGCGATAAAGAGAAATAAAGCACAAGTGTTTAATACCATGGTTTATGAGTGTAAAAGCCATGTGATAAAAACCAATTTATGAGCAAGGGTGTTGAAAATTAATATTCACCACCGCCAAAGCAACATGCCAACCAACAACACTAAAACATATTCAGCCCTTCATCACAAAGTTACCTTTATAAAAAAAATATTTTCACATAGGTATATGTACTCGAAAACCTTGGCTCTTGCACTGTACATACATATTTCAACTATACTTACATCCTACTAATATTATAAACTAGCTGATGACCGCAGCTCCGCCCGCGGGAAATTTGTTCCCGTGGGAACTTATTCCCGGGATAAAAAGTACCCTATGTGTTATTCCAGACTATAATGTATCTCTGTACCAAATTTCAGGCCGATCCGTTCAGCGGTTTGAGCGTGAAATAGTAACAAACATCCACTCTCACAAACTTTCGCATTATTATAGCCTGACAAATTCGTTGGTGACACTCCCATGGTCCGCGCGGGTGGTGGGGGACGTAATTATTGATGACCGTTACACACGATACTAATTACGTTACGAATATGTCTAAAGATATCCCTGTGAAATATCTTACATTGTCTAAATTGATTGATGTTGTTTTTTATATAACTTGCTTTGGCCCGCGACTTTCATCGCGTGAAGCGTTTAAAAAAACTACTACTACTTGGAAAAAAATAAAAAATAGGAGCATTGTACATTTGTAAGTAGTTGAAAAATCTGAGAAATAAAACATTTTATGGTTTGTTTTAATTTTTAATAACAATCTTTTTAAAAAAAAAACAGAATAAACATACATCATTTAATCAGAGTCATCACAGTCCATGTCGTGTTCCGAACTATCTTCGCTGTCGTAATCCGAACTATCAGAATCATCGTTTAATGATATAATAAACCTGTCGAACTCATTGTCACATATACGATCGTCGTTGTAGTATTTGTCCTCATTTTTAATTATGTGATCATCGCATTTTTTCCATTTTTCAGCAGTGTAATTAGCAAACAAGGTTGCAAGAGCGTCTTAGTTCTGATCTAATGTAGAATTGACATAATTCCTTGCCAAGTCTCCTTTTTTATCACCCCATACCATCTCGATTGGATTGAGGTCGGGATGGTATGGAGGTAAACGAAGTACTGTGTGTCCACCCTGATTTACAATTTCATCCACTGTATATTGTTTTGTTAATATTTGGCTGTTAATTAAAAGAATTAAATCACATTTACGCAACGTTTCGTCAAATAGAACATTATGTTTTGTTAGCCAATCTTGCATTACCTTTTTTGTACAACTCATTGTTGGTTTTATTTTCAATTTGTTTACAGTGGTACGCTGCGTTATACACGACTATCACAGAATGACTTGGAATATTAGGCAGCAGTTGTTCTTATAACCATTTTTCGAAATTTTCCGAGTTCATTTCTCCGTGATAGTCACCGCTTTTGGAACGCGATTTAAATATCAACAGGCCATTTTTAACGAATCCAGTTCGTCCACCAGCATGTACAATAAGTAACCGAAGTCCTTTGCCAATATTTGTCAATATTCCACGTTCATTGGTAGATTGCCAGCAGTTATACACAGTATGCGATTGATTGACATATGTCTCGTCGAGATAAAATATTGCTCTACCTTCATTTCGATATTTTTTGATAGCTAAAAGATAGTGCCACCTTAAAGACGTAATGTCAGGGCGCTCGATGAGCAGTTTTCGTTTGGACTGGCATTTTTATCATATCCTGTTCTATCACGAGAGAATAGGGAATTCGCAGATGTAATGAGAACACTGTTTGCTGTAGCACGGTATATTTCCAACTGTCATTCTTTACAAGACAAATGTACCTACCTACATATTATACTATGGATACATTACATTCCTCCACCTTAATTCGATAATTTTATAATCCTACACCCAATATTATGACGGTTCATATAATATTTTGTCATTACAATTAATTAAACATTCCTATTATATACAACATCTAGTAAGTAATATTGTATTAAGTTTCTAATACAAACTTAAAGAATGCATAACATCATTAGAAAAACTTACAACACAAGTTACGCTTGTACATAATACATAACAAATAACGTATAGGTACCTATCTATGGTAAGTTTATAACATCATTCATCTAATTTTCGTTTATCTATGCGACACTTTCGTATCGGGCGGGATTGAAGAGGTACACCGGTTAGCGGGGTCTCCGTGCAGCTAGTAACCTTTCCTGCCAACCCAATATCGACCCCGGGGTTCGAATACGGGTATGCCGCGACCAACTCTGTTTCCCCGGAACTAGGTATCTCGCACCCCCTGGAACCCCCTTCCGCTTCCGGTGCCACCGCGTCCCCCGACTGTTCCACTGGGCTCTCCTGAGGCTTTTCGGGTACTGGGCTGGTACCCGTCGTAGCCAGTGAACTCCGAGACCTTCGTTTTAACTGATCGACGTGCCTGTGAATGACATTACCACTGCTATCTCTTACTCTATAGTTAGTTGTACCTAAAGACTCTAAGACATTACCTGGAGCCCACTTTTCGTTTTTAAGGTACTGTTTATACCACACTCCTTCTCCTACTTCCACCTTCCTGTCAGTACCGCCGGCATAATCTATCTGTCTTTGCTGTGCCCGCCTAACCTGAGCTTCTCTGTCTGGCTTTAGCGCGTCAAGACGTGTACGTAGGTGCCTACCCATTAATAACATCGCCGGGCTCTCTCCCGTGGTGGCGTGTTCCGTGTTTCGATAATGCAATAAGAACGTATTTAAGGACCGGTCGATACAATTTCCTTCGGCGTTTGCTTTCTTTATTACGCGTTTCAATATCTTGACGGCATTTTCGGCAGCGCCGTTCGATGCCGGATGATACGGGGCGGTGAATATGTGTTCGATTCCGTCTTTACTTACGAACGTTTCGAACTCCCTACTCGTAAACGGTGGACCATTATCCGTCACTATCTGCTTAGGAACCCCCATCCTACTCCATAATTCGTCAAGCCTATGAATGGTACTACTGGCCGCTGTACTGGGAACCCTAAATATTTCTATCCACTTAGACATAGCATCTATTACGATCAAATATGTTTTTCCAAAAATGGGGCCTAGGAAGTCAAGGTGCAGCCGGGACCATGCACGCTGAGGGCGCGGCCATACACGCGGCTTGTGCTTGGGCGGTGCGTCAGCGTGTGCGGCGCACACTTGACACGCGCGACAGGTCGCCTCAACCGCCTCATCGAGGCCGGGCCACCACACGTAGCTGCGAGCCACCGCCTTCGACTTCACTATCCCCATGTGCGGCTCGTGAATACATGCCAACACCTTGGCTTGACAGTTAACCGGCACTACTACCCTATGACCCCACATAACGCAGCCTAGCTCCTCGTACAGCTCTGCCTTCCTAGTGAAGTAAGGTTGCATGTTGACTATTTCACACTGGGCTGGCCAACCGTCGCGGATATAACTTAACACCCTACTCAGAATGGGGTCTCTAGCGGTTTCTTTTTTTACCCCATTATAATCTAATAATAACGCATCTTGAGCAAAGTGTAAGAATGTTTGTTCGGGTGCGGAAGCCCCGCCCCCTTTATTTGATTTTATCGGTAAACGCGATAATCCATCGGCGCAATTATCTTTTGTCGACACATACTCGATATCATAATTATACGCTGATAAGATAACAGCCCAGCGTTGCATTCGGCTGGCTGTCATCGTAGGTATGCCTTTGTTTGGTCCAAATATCGAAACCAACGGCTTATGATCGGTACGCAATGTAAACTGACGTCCATACAAATACTGATGAAATTTTTTCATCTATACTAATATTATAAAGAGGTAAAGTTTGTGTGTTTGTATATTTGTTAAATTGTAAGGGGTAATCTCGGGATCTACTGAACCGATTTTAAAAATTCTTTCACCAATAAAAAGCTGCGTTATTGTGGAGTGTCATAGGCTATATAGCATCACGCTACAACGAATAGTATGGCATCCTGGAGAAATCGATAGGAACTTTTAAAAATTGTAGGGGCATCTAGGGCGTTTGTAAATTTTTTTATTAAGGGTTTTAAAGTAGTACAACTTAATGAAGGTCTGGAGTCTATCTGATGATGGAGACGAAAGACAGTAGAGAGAATTCCCTAACGATATACAGCAGTTACTTTGTGTTTGGGTTTGATTAATTTGTACTGTCGAGAACTTTACACCTAGATAGATAGATTTTCAGTCCACACGACACTAAAAACAGTGAAAATAAAATTTTAACAAAAAAGAATCCGACTTCAAACAAAACTAAAAACTGAAAATTAATATATACTTAGCACAAA
This sequence comes from Miltochrista miniata, assembly GCA_933228765.1. NCBI lineage: Eukaryota > Metazoa > Arthropoda > Insecta > Lepidoptera > Erebidae > Miltochrista > Miltochrista miniata. Next base: position 16,950,643 of record OW121769.1, read on the forward strand.
GTTAGTATATTCTGATTTTTCAGATATCTATACTAATATTACAAAGAGGTGAAGTTTGTGTGTTTGTATATTTGTTAAATTGTAAGGGGTAATCTCGGGATCTACTGAACCGATTTTAAAAATTCTTTCACCAATAGATAGCTACGTTATTGTGGAGTGTCATAGGCTATATAATATCACGCTACAACGAATAGAAGCGGAGCAGTAATAGTAAATGTTTCAAAAACGGGGGAAAAGTTATTCCTTTTGAGAGCTTCGTTGCCATAGTTATGTATGTATTTATTTAAAATAATAATAAAATAAAATAAAATAAAAATAGTTTATTGCCATAAGAGTATATATTTATTTAAGAGATATACAAACACACAAACTTTACTTCTTAAAAAAATTACTTAGCACAAAGTTAGTATATTCTGATTTATCAGATATCATTGAATATAATACTGAAATCAGTACCCAGTAAAACTATGTAGGCTTAGGTAGATATTATTAATCTCTCTCATAGTCATATTGGCACTGACTTCAGTATTACATTTAATGACATCTGATAAATCAGAATATACTAACTTTGTGCTAAGTAAATTTTATTTTTCAGTTTTTAGTTTTGTTTGAAGTCGATTTCTTTTTGTTAAATTTTTTTTTCACTATTTTTAGTGTCGTGTGGACTGAAAATCTATCTATCTATAGTATCCGCAATACGAACTGGCACGTGGGGCCATAAATCATCGGATTCGTGCTATCTCTTTCGCATCTACACAGTCTTATGGAGCGGGACTCGCAACTATAGTGCTGTGCAGGTAATCTTTAACGTATTCCATAACAGTATCGACAAAAGTAATGAAATGAAAAATTTAAATATGGTTTATTTATTTATTTATTTTTTATATCAGCATTGATTTATTAAGACATATGTATTAAATTAAATAAATATATTAAAATAAGTAGGTTGAATAGGTGAATTACTTACTAAAAAAATTTCAAATTTACTAATTTTAACTTTTTTATTGCTAAAATTTAGCTAATTATTTAAGAAAATCTTATTTGCTATTAATATCATATTTACAACTAAAAGCAAATTACCCACTTAATATCAGATTACGACATATCGAAATTTTTTTAAATATTTTATTGACACGGTTCAACCCTACAATAAGTGACATTTATGACCCAAAGTGCCAGTTCGTATTGCGGATACTATAGGTGTAAAGTTTTCGACAGTACAAATTAATCAAACCCAAACACAAAGTAACTGCTGTATATCGTTAGGGAATTTTCTCTACAGATCGACGAGATCGACTCCAGACCTTCATTAAGTTGTACTACTTTAAGGCCCTTAATAAAAAAAATTACAAACGCCCTAGATGCCCCTACAATTTTTAAAGTTCCTTTCGATTTCTCCAGGATGCCATAATCAGATCCTGGCTTCCTTAAAATGGGACCACCATAGTTATGTAAAAAATATGTACCTACTACAAAATTATTTCTCTTAAAAAAGTTCTTAAAAAAATTGCGCGATAGCATGTGTCTATCTTTGGGTTGGTGCACAATAACCATTTTAATGGCAATCAATTCTTTCTACATCAATGCCACGGGATACCTCTTTCGTAAACGAAATTATTCTTAAAAATGATGCGACGGGAATACACGCGACGACAAACATTTTTCTCTCTCTCTCTCTCTCTCTCTCTCTCTCTCTCTCTCTCTCTCTCTCTCTCTCACGTAGTTTTGAATATCAACGACGAGACGCTACGGGAGTAAACGCAACGTGACGGGAGTAAATGCGACGGGAACAGGTAATACTCTCTCTTATGTGGCGCAAACGAAGTTGCGCGGGTCAGCTAGTTGTAAATATAATAGCTAAGGCCTCGCGATGAATTTGTGAATAGTTCCGCTCGGCGTCGGTCAGTGTGCGTGAGGCGTACGCGACCGGGCGCTCGGCCCCCGCGCCGCACGGCTGTGTGAGTACCGCGCCTACTCCCTGAGCGCTCGCGTCGCACGTCACGATCAGCTGTTTTGTCGGATCGTAGTGAGCTAACACCTCGGTATCGGTTAACCTACGTTTCACTTCGTGAAATGCCCGTTTACACTCTGCGTTCCAGTCCCAATCTACCCCTTTTCTCAACAACCTATACAACGGAACTAATAACGGATTAAAATTCCTAATAAATTTTGCAAAGAAATTCACCATACCCAAGAACGATCGTAGTTCCGGTACATTACGCGGTGCTTGCATTTTCAGGATAGCTTCTATCTTAGATCCATCTGCTTTGACACCTTCTTTGGAAATAACAAACCCTAAGTATGTGACTTCTTCCGACAGGAAAACACATTTACTACGTTTCAATTTAAGCCCGTTTTGTAATAATCGCTCAAAAACCATTTCTAACGCTTTCAAATGTTCCGCTTTAGTCTTACCCCCAATAATAATATCGTCCAAGAAGACTTGTACATTCGAAATATTACACAATAGATTCGTCATTATGCGTTGCAAAATTCCTACACTTGAAGCCAAACCATAAACTAATCTATATATATAAAAATCAATGCCACTTTTCGTTGTAATTTTATAACTCAAGAACGGGCTCACCTATCCAAACCAAATGTTTAGGCTTTGTTAGGACTATTTAGTAGATGGTTTATGTGAAGTTTGCACAAAATCGGTCGAGTGGTTCTTCATTTATCACGTAAACGAAGTTACGCGGGTCAGCTAGTCTATTATACAAAAATAAACCTCGATGTGTATTAGTTACTGTGTACCTTTTTGATTCATCTAATACCACTTGGTTATACGCTTGTGATAAATCAATTTTGCTAAAAAATTGATTTCCATTCAGCCCCACAAGGACATCCTCTATTTTAGGTAAGGGGTAGCGGTCGATCAGTAAAACGGGGTTAAGAGTCGCTTTATAGTCTGCACATATCCTAAGCGTACCGTCCGGTTTGTTGATGGGTACCAGTGGAGAGGCCCAGTCGGAGCAGTCGACGGGCTCGATGACGCCGGCGCGTAGCATGCTGTCAAGCTCGGCATCCACGCGCTCCCTCAGCGCGTACGGCAGCGGCCGCGCGCGGTGGAACACGGGCACCGCGCCCTCCCTGACCCGGAGCGTGGCCCGCTCGCCGGTGTACCGCCCCAGCCCGCCGCTAAACAGCTCTTTATACCTGTCGAGCAATTTACAGATAACATTATCTACTGTTGGTTTACAAGTTATTTGATTTTTTACATAGTTGCATTTGAAACTAGGGACTTGAATTTTTAATTCGGCCAACCACTGTCTACCTAATAAGGACGTTGTACCCCCTTCAATAACAAAAAGTTCTAAAGTTTTTTCCTGATCCTGGTAACACACTCTCGGCTTAATGATTCCCAAGGGTTTGATTTTAGTGCCGTCATAAAATTTGAGAACAGTCTCGTTCTTCAAAATGCCGAAATGAGAAAAATACCTATCGTAAGTACCTACTTTTACTGACACATGAGATGGCCGTGCCCGTATCTATCTCCATTCTTATTACGGTTTGATCTATAAGAATTGGAATACTCACTGCGTTATAATCGTTTAGGCACAAGTGGTGAAGGTGCTCTTCTATATCTCCGTCGTCTTCCTCGTCAGTGCCACAGCCGACCTCCCCAAAATGAAAACCTCGGGTCCCGCCGGCGCCGTGCACTTGCTCACGACGACTCCGTGTGCCAGCTGTGGCCCACTCCGGGCAAACTCGCCGCAGGTGCCCTGTGCGCTGACACTTGCTGCACACATACTGCTTGAAACGACAGTGTGCCTCGTTATGGTCTCGCGCTCCGCACGCACTGCAACCGGCCGATCCGCCGCCGCCCGTACTCATGCCGCTGCGCTGCTCCGCACCGAGCCGCGGCGCACGCGCTGGTGCCCCCGCGGGCGCTGCGCCCCGGCCACGCATTTGTGTAGTGCCGCCGCGTCGCGCACGCTTTGATGCAAGGAAATGCACTGCCTGCGGCTGTACTGATGTTGAGTTGGAATTCGTATGCTCCGCTGCTCCCCCGCCCTCCACCGCCGCCGCGTCCCTCTCTGCGGCCTCTAGCGAAGTGGCGAGCTTCACAGCTTGTGCGAACGTAAAACTGTCACTCTCTGCGAACAATCTCTGCCTCGTGACGTCACTTTTAATTCCGCAAACCAATTGATCCCTCAAATTTTCGTTTAGGTTCGCTTCAAATTTGCAGTGCCTGGACAATCTTTTCAACTCGGTTACGTAGACTGAAATGCTTTCACACCCTAATTGTCGTCTTTGCCTAAAGCGATACCTTTCAGCTAAAGCAGAGGGTGCCGGTTGTAGGTACTCACGTAATAAAGTAACCGCCGCATCGTACGTGAGAGTGGAGGGTACCGCCGGACTTGCCAAGTTGACCAATACTTCGTACGCTTCATCACCCATCACTGCAATTAGTGTCGGTAATTGTTTCTCCTTGTCGACGTCGTTCACTTTAAAGTACATGTTCAACCGGTCGACATAAGATGACCACGTCCCCGTCTTCACATCAAATGGACCAATTTTGCCTATTGACATCTTTTTGATTTTTTATTTTAGCTGGTTGTAACTTTTGCACTTATATATGTTTATCCTCGTCGTCAATATCCTGTTCTATCACGAGAGAATAGGGAATTCGCAGATGTAATGAGAACACTGTTTGCTGTAGCACGGTATATTTCCAACTGTCATTCTTTACAAGACAATTATGTACCTACCTACATATTATACTATGGATACATTACAGTAAAACCAAGCCTCCGCAAAGTATTTCTTAAATACTCCCGAGCACAGTCTAATATACCATCTTCCTTTAAGTCAGCGTTTATTTTTCTTAAAGTAGGGACCTCTTTCTTAACGGTGTAATATTGTGTTATTTTCCTCCGAATAACACCTTTTGTAAAGTTATAATACGTTTCTTTGCAATTTTGTTTTTCTTTGGAGATTTGAAAGTAGCAGTACCATCATTTTCACTCAGCAATTTTCCTTCCTCCTAACTGTAGTATTCGATAAACCTGTTACATTAGCCACTCAGTTTGCCAAATTAACATCGTTTTGATATTCAAACGAAGCTGGATCATCTTTGCGATTTTTAAAATAGTTATATACATTGTAAGTAATTTGTTTAGCTTGACGTCCAATAACTTTGCCTATCGGCGGACTCATATTCATATATTAATATCGTGTGCGTTTTTAAACGTGCGACCGTACTCTATATGTCGCACATGATTATCAATATAGTATCAAGTCAAAAAACGGTGTTTCGAGATATAGCGTTTGAAAGATTTGAAAAATCATTACTATCAATTCTTACATGTTTATGACCTTATTATGGTTTTGTGGCAATGAAACATTACTGTTCTTTATAATACTGAAGTATTCATGAATTATGAACTAATATTTTTCATTTTAGAAGTATTTTTTCAGTAACACTTCGAGTTGATACTTTATTACCAACTCAAATGATGATATTTTTTTACTAAATACTGTATTGCGGAGTCATTACCTGACATAATGAAAATCTATGATGTAATAAAACAAAATAATACCTTATTATAAAATAATTTATTATCAACTATTAAGTCTTTTAATCAATAAAATAGTGTTAAGTGTTAATTATAGTTGTATTGGGTATATCTCAATAACTTTTTAAAGACATTGGTAATATAATCTGAGCAGTCTTGAATGCAAATAACAGTCTCTTAATTATTTCAATAAACTAATCACAAAAAATAATAAAGGATTTTCTTAAGAAAGTAACATAGTACACCTTATACCTACTTAATGAGTAAGTAGAACCCTTATTATAACCTGTCATATAAAAATAACAGAATCACAGAGTTTTATTAAACACCTACCTACTAGAGTAATATCAACTTCTAAAAATTACCATGTAACAAAATCACTATCCAAAATATCTTTCAATCAAATCAGCCTATGGCAGTCCACTGCTGAACGTAGGCCTCTCCCAAACTTCGCCAGAATACACGGTCCTGTGCCTTCCGCATCCAGTCAGTCCCTGCGACCTTCTTCAGGTCGTCGGTCCATCTGGCAGGGAGTCGTCTTACCCCACGTGTACCAAGTCACGGTCTCCACTCGTGAACTCGTTTGCTCCACAGACCATCGGTTCTTCTACAGATGTGGCCAGCCCATTGCCACTTCAAAACGCAAATTCTGCGAGCTATGTCGACCACTCTGGTTCTCTGATGGATAGCATCGTTCCGGATTTTATCCCTCAGAGACACCCCAAGCATAGCTCGTTACATTGCTTGCTGTGCAACTTCAAGGGCATGGACTAGCTTTTCTGTAAGTGTTCACATCTCGGCCACCGTAGGTCATAACTAGAACGCACTGGTTATTGACTTTCGTCTTTAGGCATTGCGGAATGGGTGAACAGAATACCCGACGCAATTTGTTGAATGCTAAGCAGCCCAAGCGGATCCTTCTCGCTATGTCCTTTTTCATGTTATTCTTGTCCAGTGTAATTTCCTGCCCTAGGTAGGTGTATGTCTGGACAACATCAAGCCTCGATCCTTCGATGTAGATTGGCCCCGGCGGGACATGCTCATTGAACATGACCTTGGTTTTATCCAAGTTCATGCCGAGGCCAACACGTCGAGACTCTCTACTTAGACTGTGCAGCATCCCGCACAACTGTTCCAGCTTTTCCGCAACTATGACAATGTCGTTGGCAAACAGAAGGTGTTAAATGTGTTCACCGTTTATATTCACGCCCCATTCATCCCAGTTCAGTGTCTTAAAGACGTCCTCAAGCGAATTAGTGAAGAGTTTCGGGGATATTACATCGCCCTGACTTACACCTCTGCGCAGTGCAATAGAATTGGTGTTCTTATCCTCCAACTGAATATTCATGGTAGCGGTATCATACAAGCATCTTAACACCTCGATATGTCGCCAATAACACGACACGGCTGCCGAGGGTCCAGTACTGCCCAGGTTTCGATAGATTTAAAGGCTTTCTCGTAGTCCACAAAAGCCATACACAGCGGCTGATTGTACTCATTTGTCTTCTGTACAATTAGCCGAACAGTATGTGGTCTGCGGTACTGAAGCCTTTTCGAAATCTGGCTTGCTCCTTTGGCGTAAACTCGTCGAGTTTTCCAGCGAGGCGGTTTGTGACTACTCTCGAGAACAATTTGTAAACATGGCTCAGGAGTGATATGGGTCTGTAGTTCTTCAGTAAGGTCTTATAACCTATTTTTTAGAATAGAGCCAGTTTGACCTTGCTGGAGAACGGAATTAAATATGCTCGTTAGCTCTCTAAAGGCGGGAGTCCCACCTGTTTGAAGGAGCTTGGCCGTAATTCCATCATCTCTGAGGGATTTGTTGTGTTTCCCTTGTCCGAGAGCCGCTCTGATTGTAAAGCTCTGGAGTTTTACTAAAATGACGTGTACAGTTTGATTGATGATGAAAGATTCAAAATCATCAAAATTCTCCTACACTTACTACAAGCTGCCATAACTTCAGATATCTACGAAACATATTTGCACGTCTGGTGCATACTTAAAGACCCCCTGGTACCTAGAACTGGTGAGCGATTTTCATTCGGTATATACGTAGGATCAGTAGAGATATCGTCCAAACACTGAAATGGATCCTTTTGGCCAGTAATTCCATTGATAGAACAGCCATCTGATCTGAGTCACTTTCATTATAATTTATAGCCATTAGGATTCTGAATATTCTTCTGTGTCTCTTCATGGTGTCCAAATGTTACAGAACTGAAATGAGAAAGTAAAAAGTTTAACATCGAACAGGGTCACAATTGTAAATAAACTATTTAATTCCGAAAATTTGATTCTGTAATAAAGTATTATCTCAAAAAAGCAATGGCATTAGAGTAATATATAAAAAAAATACTTTAAAAACTCAAAAAAACTATTTAAAATAGATCTGTAAGACAGTCATAACTTGAAATGAAACTCATTAGAATAAAATAATGTCGTGAATAAAACACTTTAAATTACTTACATTTGTCAAAATGGTTTTCGATTCCGTGTCTCATCGTGAAATGAAACACAAAATGACGCGCGGACCAGGCAAACACTGAATCAAATAAAATTGTGACTATATTACTGGATCGTGCGGGGGAGGTAATGGTCTAAGAGCCAGCGGCCCCCAGGCATTCGGTAAAGTATAAAAGCTGTAAGTTTCTCAATGTATATCCCCAACACAGATAAGAACGAACCCCGTCTACGAAACTTGGGTCGCGGTGGCTTTCGCAGGTATCAGGTAGTAAAGGTGTGTAAAATTGTGTGTTAAAGGACATCATTCATTTTGGACCAAAAACTGAAAGTGCCGGCCAGAAAAAGAAAATGTGATATTCGCATAGAACACACAATTTCTAGCAAAAAATTCTACTACCTTAACCCTGTGCGTGCTATGGTTTTTTTGTTACATGCTTTTAAAATTCGTGAAAAATGTTATTTCGAAGGTGTCATTCTAATTGATATGAGCAGTTGAATAGTGATTTATTTTATTAATTATGTCTTTCAGCACACATAAGCACACATACATATAATTATACCTGTTTCTCCGAAGGTTGAGGCAGAGGCATATTTTATGCCCATTTTGATTTCTCGTTCCTACATAAATAAGCATGTAAAATAAAGATAGAGTATTTTATTTCGACAGAGTCAATGGCCTTCCTGTAGTCCACAAACGCCATACACAGCGGCTGATTGTACGCGTTTGTTTTCTGTACAATCTGCCGTACAGTATAGATGTGGTCCACGGTTCTAAAGCCTTTTTGAAATCCGGCTTGCTCCTTTGGCTGAAACTCGTCGAGCCTTCCGGAGAGGCGGTTTGTGACTAGTCTCGAGAACAACTTGTAAACATGGCTCAGGAGCGAGATGGGTCTGTAATTCCTCAGCAAGGTCTTATCACCTTTCTTGAAGAACAGAGCCACCGCACTCCCGCTCCACGCTTCAGGTGTTTGTCCCTGTTGGAGGACGGAATAAACAAACTAGTCAGCTCGTTGAGAACCGTAGCCCCCCCCCCCCCCCCCCCCCCCCACCGCCTTCAGTAGTTCAGTTGTAATTCCGCCACCGCTATAGTGGCGCGAGAGAACAACTTGTAAACATGGCTCAGGAGCGAGATGGGTCTGTAATTCCTCAGAAAGGTCTTATCACCTTTCTTGAAGAACAGAGCCACCGCACTCCCGCTCCACGCTTCAGGTGTTTGTCCCTGTTGGAGGACGGAATAAACAAACTAGTCAGCTCGTTGAGTCTATCTCAATCCTTGTGACCTTGTCGGGGCATCGCCAAGTCCATTTTCTGTGGGGCTGCTTCTTAAAGAAAGAGTTCATCAAGAAGAGCCCCTGAGACTTAAGAAAACTGACAAGCATATGGCCCCGGTCATTTCTGCGCCCTACACCAAAGGGGCCGATCTTCGTTTCGCCGCGTTCTTGTACTCCCACTGTGGCATTGAAGTCCCCCATCACAACGCTGTAGTGAGTCTTGGCAGTACCATGTAGTGCTTTTGCTATGTCCTCGTACACGGTCTCAACTGCCTCGAGTCGACAGTGCTTTTCGAGGTCGGGGCGTACACTTATATCACCTTCAGGGTGTACCTGTTGGTGAGTCTCAGTATTAAGTACGCTACCCGAGGCGAAACACTGCTGATCTCCACAAAGCTGCTAACAAGGTCCTTTTTCACCATAAAGCCAATCCCGCCCTCGAAAGAATGTCTTCTTTGATGCAAGGGTTAGCGTGTCCTCCCCCTTTCTTCGGACCTCGCACAATACTGGATGTGCCAGTTAATGCGACCTAGTTCTACCTCGAGTTCGGTGAGCCGCTCGTCCAGGCGCAGAGTAGTTCCATTAAACGTAGCCAGGGTCAGTTTTGTATGGCAGCCTCCTGTGACCCGGAGATTCTTAGTACAACCCCCCCCCACTCCCGCCGTCACTCCGACCGCTGCCGTGATCGAGAACAGCGGGAGTGCCGGGAACTGGGGGCCTTTGTTTTGTAGTGTGTATTATAGGAGGATATTTGGACTTACTGTATCACGCTGGCTAGACGGGTTGGTATAGGGTTTAGTTTCGAATTTTCCTTTTCTGTGCGCCATGACCTCATCCGTTTACCAGCAGGTGCACCACTCGCAGGTGAGGCTGGCTTGGACCCCGGGGTTGGTGGTAGGGCCCCATCGCACCCATCGGGCGTCGGAAGGTGGCGGGGTGATTTGCCAGGTACCTGTCGATTGAGCAAGGGGGGAAGCGCGCGGCACCTTTGTCTAAGTTTTTTTAAACAAGTTTGGACTTGTTGTGAATCGTTAGGTACGTTTTGTTTGTGCGTAGGTACGTAGATAATTAGTAAAATGATAATTCTTTCTTATTACAATAGAATAACGTAAAAACAAATCACTATTCAAGTGATGAAATGTATCAAAATACATCATCAAAATAACATTTTTCTCGTATTTTAAAAGCATGTAATAACAAAACCATAGCACGCACAGGGTTAATGTAGTAGTATTTTTTGCTAGAAATTGTGTGTTCTATGCGAATATTACATTTTTTTTTTCTGGCCGGCACTTTCAGAATTGGCCCAAAAATGTATGAAACGTGAATGATCTCCTTTGTTAAAGTATAAAACTCAGTTTTTACATATTTTACTTATAATAATCCTAAAAGTCACCTTGTCGAAAGCCAGACACTTCGTACGGTTGCAACCCTCTGCCAGACACCCTTAAAGTATATTTCATTATTACTATACTTACGGTATAGTATAAAAGCTGCAATTTATATATGTTATTTGGAGAACTATCAAATGATGTTTTCTCAATAGCCAGACAGTTTCAGTAGTTCCTTAAAAAGTTAAAGTCTAATGTAGGTGCGAGCGCGAGGGATATTATGTGTCAGCGGGTGCGAGTGAAATACCGCGTTCGGTCCACTGCGACGTTTTATTGCGCATCAGCTGTCATTAATAGTGTACTAGATGATGCGCGCGGCTTCGCCCGCGTGAAAATCGTTACCCTTTCCCGCTTCCCGTGGGAACATTTTCCCGGGATGAAAAGTCTATGTGTTATTCCAGATTATAAGCTATCTCTGTACCAAATTTCAGTCAAATCCGTTCAGCCGTTAGAGCGTGATTGAGTAACAAACATACAAGTATCCAAACATCTTCACAAACTTTCACATTTATAATATTAGTAGGAAGTACGATAATGAGAACTATTTTCTAGATTTACTATGAAAATTCACTATGAACAATAACCATTAATAACCATTTTTATCCTTTAGGTACGCAACCAAAATAAGGAAAAATTAAAGCGCTCATGGCCCCGCGGACTCAGTGTTCTGTAAACTGTCACTGCAGTAAGCAACATTTACTATGGCCGTATATGGATGGGTGACCACCACGTGGACCACTTTGTGATTTGTGATATTTATTAACGAGCGTTTCCGTGCTTCTGAAGGCATGATAAGCCGTTGGTCCCGGTTGTCAGTAAAATGATAGTCGTTAAGCCAAATTGAAGGCCTAATGGGCGGCTTAAAAAATTTCAACTGTGAGTCGTCACAACCTGCGCCCCGGTCGGCAGCGCGTGTGTAGCTCCTCTGGTGTTGCAAACGTCTATAGGCTACGGTTACCAACCTTCCGGTGGGCCGTAAGCTTGTCTGCCACCTAAGTAGTATAAAAAAAACCTTGGATCCAGCTCTTCACCCAACTGAATCTGAAACTGGCGAAGAAGACGATATTGATAACGACGACCAACCCACAGATTGGAGCAGCGGTGATGAGGACACTCAAGATATCGACGACCACGAGTCATAGAATATCTTCGAAATATTTTTCCATTAATTATTGTAGGTATTAGATTAATTATATTATTCCAATAACTATTATTAAAATAATTATTTAAGTATATTATTGGAGTGTTAATTTAATGATTCCTAAACACAAAAATTGTATAAAAGAATTTTCTAAACATTTATTCGTTGATTCTTAGTTATTGTACATAGTGAATTTTCATAGTAAATCTAGAAAATAGTTCTCATTATACACAATAAATGACAGCTGATGTGCAGTAAAACGTCGCAGTGGACCGAACGCGGTATTTCACTCGCACCCGCTGACACATAATATCCCTCGCGCTCGCACCTACATTAGACTTTAACTTTTTAAGGAACTACTGAAACTGTCTGGCTATTGAGAAAACATCATTTGATAGTTCTCCAAATAACATATATAAATTGCAGCTTTTATACTATACCGTAAGTATAGTAATAATGAAATATACTTTAAGGGTGTCTGGCAGAGGGTTGCAACCGTACGAAGTGTCTGGCTTTCGACAAGGTGACTTTTAGGATTATTATAAGTAAAATATGTAAAAACTGAGTTTTATACTTTAACAAATTTAACACACAATTTTACACACCTTAACTACCTGATACCTGCGAAAGCCACCGCGATCCAAGTTTCGTAGACGGGGTTCGTTCTTATCTGTGTTGGGGACATACATTGAGAAACTTACAGCTTTTATACTTTACCGAATGCCTGGGGGCCGCTGGCTCTTGCTCTATAATGAATAGTGTAGTAGAAAGACTTTTAAGCCCATCAACCGGTGAATAATTTACTTATAAATAAAATTGTTTTATCAAAAATTGTTTTACAGGACTTCCTGTCAGATAAGTCATTTTTGCATTAGGTCACATTCCTTGAGTCTGTTGTGTTCTGTAAATGTATCTACTACAAGTGTGGCAACTAATGAATTATGAATAACTTATTGTATTTGACCTTTTTTATGTACCTGTTACAATAATGATTAGATTCAAGATGCATAACTTTGTATAGATTAATTGACTCATTACAATCTGACAATACTTAATACTTGATCTTCCTATCTATGTACCTGTTGGAATCGTTATTGGTCTATATGACATCCCTTCGTAGATATTGACTCTTTATAAACTGACATTTCTTAATATATTTGTAATATTCAAGAGGGTATAATTGGAATCTTTAAATAACATTATTGTAGTAATGGGTATAATAATTTTCATTCATAATAATTATAGACTATTCTACAAATGTTGATTGACTTATACAATTGGATTTTTTTTTGTGGTCTCTTTATGATGTAACTAAGTAGCTATTAGTATTAATTGAATGAGAAATGTTCCAAATTTTCGTATGCCTCAAGGTGGGCGAAACATAGCAGATAATATCACATTGTTACACCTGTATGACCTATGTTTTACGAAATAAAATTATTTGTATTTGTATTTTGTATTTGTTTGTAGAGAAAAAAATCTATTATCTGGACGTGTAATAAACCCAAAACCGCAAAATTTTGAGATACGACTATGTTGATAATCATGTGCGATGTGTTGCCGTTAACAGCGACGACGCGCAACTGAATGACGGCTCTGAGAGCCAGCCTCCACCCCGCGCTCGTCTCTTACTCCCCCCGCTGTCTTTCGTCCCCCGCGCCTGCAGACCATGGGAGTGTCACGAACGAGCTTGCCAGACTATAATATTAGTAAGAAGTAAGATGTGAAAGTTTGTGAAGATGTTTAGTTTTTGGAACGAAGTTCCTTATCGCGCGTTGTGAAAGGGGTCTAGACGGAAAAAATTCTCACGAAAAGTTGTCACGACACTTTTTGCTATATTATGGAGGGTAGAGGTACCTCTACCCTCCTTTAATATGGGGGTAATATGGGGGGGTATTTAATATGGGGGAGGGGGAAAGGGGGGAGTGGGAAGTGGGGGGTAATAAAATGGGGGTTAATAATAAAAAAAATATGATTATTAATTTAAAAAAATATGATTATTAATTTAAAAAAATAAAATTTTATTACAATTCCTTCACTAATTAATCGAAAGGAACTTCGTTCCATCCGGGTGTCCCTTGACACCTCTCAAGTTTTTTTTTTTTTTTTTATTACTCAATCACGCTTTAACGGCTCAACTGATCAGGCTAAAATTTGGTACAGAGATAGCGTATAGTCTAGAATAACACGTAGGTTACTTTTCATCTCCGGCAGGAAAGGGTACCAAATTTCACGCGCGTGAAGCCGCGAATGCTCGCAGCTGATGATGCCATCTAGTAAATACACGACGTTGTGTGAGAATGTCCACAAATATTTACTTGCAACGTATGGGTTCTTCTAAAGGGGTCTTAGGTTTTTACAGGGTCGGCAGCGCCATTGTAGCGCCTCTGGTGTTGCAAACGTCCATAGACTACGGTGATCACCACATGCTTATCTTCCACCATAGTGTTATAAAACAAAGGTAATCAAAAATTCAGATCATCATCTGTTATAGTTTTAAGTCTCTAGCTATCACGTTTCCTGAGATAGAGCTTCGTACGGACAGACAAACAGACAGTCTGACAGACGGACAGCGAAGTCTCATTTTTATCCATTGGGTACGGAACCCTAAAAATAACATTAATATCTAATTTTACATTTACATAATTACGAATTAAACTTTGATTATTATACATGTTTATTGAAGTCCGTATTTCCCAACGTGGTCCAGGTAGACCCCAGGGGTCCACGGGAGACTCGACGGGGGTCTAAGTTGGGCGTAATGAAAAATAGGGGTCCACAATCGTAAGCGGGGGTGCATGAAAATTAATTTGGTTTCGATACTGTACAAAAGCTTCTGATAGCAGCCGTCTCCTTCCTCATATCTAGTCAAAAAAGTTTTAGCACAGATTATATAATATATTCTATACAGATGCAGAACAGGAACAAAAATCGGTTACACTCGTAACTCGCTCCACAGACCTGGCCGCCTACCTGTCAGTGTGGGAATCCTCAAATGTAACTAGATGGCGACAATATTTTTAGCAAAATGTTCAACTAGATTTCAAGGTCAAATTTGATTTCGTTTCAACTGTTTTGATAAAGTATTTAGTTATTTCAATCGTGACGCAGTCACTTAATTAGCACAGACGGGTAAACGGGCGGTTCCCGGTGCATGGAATGCCAGTTCAAATCCCGTTGTTAACACGATTTACTTTTTGTTTTCTTTTTAGGTAATTTATTTTACTTTTATTTTATCAACTTAATCAATGTCTTAAAATTTGTCATACTTACCCTTATTCAGAATCTTTCGTTATTTATATTTTATGTTATAGGTATAAATTTTGTAATAAGTTGATTTAATTTTTAATGATTGATTTAAAATTTAAATCAATCATCAACTGTTCTCATATCATTTAATGATATGAGAACAGTTGAATTCGTTTCAACTGTTCTGATATGACTAAGTATTTCACTCCATGCATCAGTCGCACAGTTAGCTCAGCGGGTAGGCGGGTGGCGCCTGATACGAGTTGTCCCAGTACAAATCCAGCTGGTATCACGGTTCTTTTTGTTTTCTTTTTTTACTTAATGTTTTTATTATGAAGTGAAAATGACAACTAAGCTCACACAGGACTTGTCTTTTTTTCATTTTACAATAAAAATAAATACTATGGAAAAGTTGGCATTTGTACTAAAAAATAAATACTTTATCTTGGTAGATACTTATTTTACAGCGGGCGGCAGGCGGAATTATATAAAAAACCGGCCAAGTGCGAGTCGGACTCGCACACAGGGATACGTACCAAAAAACGGCAAAAAGTCACGATTTTTGAATGAGATTCCCCTTAATCTTTCCTTTTTTTCGGATATTAGTATAGATATTGTTATAGCGGCAACAGGAATACATCATCTGTGAAAATTTCAGCTCTCTGGCTATAACTGTTCCTGAGATACAGCGTCATGGCGGACAGACAGACAGACAGATGGCGAAGTCTCATCAATAGGGTCCCGTTTTTACTCTTTGGAACCCTAATAAAAGCTGGTACAAAATCTCGCTGGAACATATTTCTCTTACAATTATCACGTAGATTATAGCTTTCATTTTTTATCACAATAACGTAAAACAATTCTGAAAGGAAAAAAAAGGATTATTAAATTCGAGAATAGCTATAAGTAGGACTATTTAATGATCTATGTTAGATTAAGTTAAAAGTAAAAGAAAAATACTAAAAGTCATCCTGCGGGGCTCGAACCAGCATTAACTAAAATATACGCCCCATGCCGCTTGCGTACCCGCTAAGCTAAAGTGCCACTGAGAGTGTTGGCCAAATAACGCTTCACAAGTTCATCACCACCACACTGTCGCTTGCTTATTCCGATAACGCATACTGGCCGTTCGTAAAAACTAATGAAATAATAATTTCTATGACATCGATGTCAATGATTAACATGAGCGCCATCTTTTATCATAATCATAAACATTTATTCAATTTAGGCCCCAAAGAGGCTCTTATGAACGTCACACCGATTTGCAGACATTAGCAGAGAAGAATCGGCAAGCAACTCCGCCGGTTAAAATAATAATAAAATTAAGCATTTTTTTTTTTACGTGGGGAACGCATTTACGCGCCTTCATCCCAGCGGCGGGGGCAGCTGGGATGGTGTGTGGGACTCCCGGCCCGGTCCGGAATGGATTGTCCTACCCACTAAGCCCCGCGGTGTTCCTCCTCACCCTTTAGCCGGGCCGAGGGATATCGAAAGATTGTTCACGTCGACCCGGCTAGGGGCGCCCCGTTTATTCGGGGCTCTCCTCGGGGGAGCCAGATGGGCGGCTCCCCAAAGCTCCCTAAGGAGCTGAAGACCACGCCTGCACCGCTCTCGAGCGCCCCTCTGTAATAGAGGAGACAGAGAGCGGCTGGCGCAGGCGTGCGCTAATGGGCACCCCCGGAACACGGGAAAGGTGCCCACCGCCATGTGACCGTAGGTGGGCGGGGTCCTCCGACCTTACGCCCACGGTCAAGAAACAATCGGGGGCGCGCAGTGACTCCTCACCGCGGCGCCCCCGAACTGCACGGCAGAGCGGGAGCATTATCCGTTACTCCCGCTCCCCCGCACAGTGCACCCCCCGCTTTGCCGCCATCACCTCGCCAACTGGCGAGGTGACAGCGGCCCAGCACTGTTGCCGCCGGTCGCGCCGTCATTCACGGCCGGCAGCCCGAACTGCATGGCAGGGCGGGAGCATTTACCCAAACTCCCGCCCCCCACGTAGTGCATCTCCCACTTTGCCGCCATCGTCTCGCCAGCAAAGGTGGCGAAGCGACGGCGACCCAGCATTGCTGCTGCCGGCCGTGAATAACGGCACGGCCGGCAGCAACACACACCACCGAGCAACCCACAGGTGGGTTACTCCCGCCTCGGCCGGAATTAGCCAGAGTAGCACAACTCCCTCACAGAGGAAGGGGAGTGGTCGCTACTCCGTTGCCCAGGATGCACCACGAGGAGGATCCGACCCATTGGGGTCCTTAAGATGTTAGTAGGACCCCGCATCCCAATAAAATTAAGCATGACATTAGGTACATAATAAAAAAAAATAAAAAAATTAGATTTTCTTCAGCAAGTGAGTTTAGATGCAGGTGCAGGAATTTGTTTCCAGACATCTTTGTCTTGAATGTAATCATTAATGCCATAATATGCTTTACTCATTAACGTGCTCTTAATGTATGTCTTAAATCTCCCTTCACTGAGGCGGTGACTAATCACCGTCTCAGGAAGTTTATTATAAAATTCGACACAACGACAAATAAACGATTTCCTGGTTCGCGCCAACCTTGACTTAATAACTGCAAGCTTATGACGATTTCGCGTATTAAAACCATAGCGATCTCCGCGCACAATGAACTCAGATAAGTGACGACGGGCATACATTATGTTCTCAAATATGTAAAGTGAAGGAACGGTAAGAATCTGGCTAGATTTAAAAAGGTCTCTTAATGAAACACGCGACCCCAAGTTGTAAATTGCGCGAAAAGCTCTCTTTTGCAAGATGAAAATTAATTCAATGTCAGCTGCGCAACCCCACAATAGTATACCATATGATAGTATACTATGGAAATATGCAAAGTAAACAATTTTCGCAGTTTCCTCATCAGTCAACTCTGTCTAATCCTTCGAACTGCAAAGGCAGCAGAGCTTAACTCCAGAGAGTGCCGATATATGAGGACCCCATTGCAATTTGGAATCGATAACTAGTCCTAGAAATTTTGTATTTGTGGCAAGTTTTAGTTGGGTACCATCTAATTTAATAGAGGATTCGACCGGGCGAACGTTTGGTAACGAGAATTTTATACATTTTGTTTTAGACGCGTTTAAGAGTAGGTTATTTGCCGAAAACCAGTCCGTAATAACAACTAGTGTGTTATTGACATTTATTAACTCTTTATCTTTTCTATCGACTTTGAATACCAACGATGTGTCATCAGCAAATAACACAATGTCGCACAGACCCTCTATCATGTACGGGAGGTCATTTATATACGCGAGAAACAAAAACGGGCCTAAAATCGAACCCTGCAGCACACCCATTTCTACATTAGACCCGCTGGATACAACGTCATTCACCTTTACTTTTTGATGTCGACCTCTCAAATATGACCGCATAATATCGAGAGCAGTTTCAATTTATCTTAAGCAAACGCTATCGAGAGATATTTTTTACACAATCTACGTTTATTCTATAATCAAACTACTAGTGCCATCTTTTGATATTTTCTGTTTATTAAAGATAATCTGTATGAGTTGGGTACCCGTGGTTTTAGTGCGGTTACAAACTTGTTAACAAAAAAAAGGAGCAGATTTAATATCACAGAAAGGAGAGATTTACGGTTATTCCTTACAAAACTCGAGCCAAATATTGACAATTTGTTGTCAATCAATCAAGTACCTACCATTGTAAAAATTACATTAATTTCATTATCATCTCCCTGCTCTTGATCCAACCTCGGCGCAATATGTCATTCTCATCTCATCATACATTTCTGTCAGATGTCATTTCCTCAGTTACTAGCCATAATATATCCTCTTTCACACAATCCATTCGTAATTTCTTGGGTCTACCTCTACTCTTAACATTAAGCTATAGTGTCGAATTTTAATTAATTACGACTGTTATAACAATAATAATTAATAGTGCAATCTATATACCATAAAAATAGATCTGCAAAATGAATAGTGTCCGACCGAAACTGGTTTTCCGGCCGAAACCGAAACCGAAACCGAACTTTCGGCCCCAGGGTCAGTTTCGGCCGAAACCAAAACCGAAACCGAAGCTCACGTGTTCACTTTGGAAAAAAAAACTAGCCAAGTGCGAGTCGGATTCCACACAGAGGGTTCCGTTACTAAAATTCGGCACAAAAATTACGTATGTAGTGTGGATGCTTTTTTTCTGATTTTAGTAGGTATTTATGTTATCGGCATCAGAATAGGGTGAGGTGGTCGTGGCAGTGTCTCTTGACATTGCTAACGCTTTCAGCACCTTGCCCTGGAGCTGCGTTTGGGTGGCGCTTATTTACCATGGAATGCCTCCATACTTCCGTCGAATTGTCGGGCCTATCTTTCCGAGAGGTCCATAACCTACCCGAGCTGGCCAGGGCTGGGTCTGCGAGATGTGTCGTTCGGTGTTCCATAGGGGTCGGTCCTAGAACCGCTTCTGTGGAACATCGGTTACGATTAGATGCTGCGTGGTCCGTTGCTCAGAGGTGTCCGCGTAACATGTACGTGCGTAACGTGTTACTACAACACCCTCATTGCAGCACGTGAGCAACGCACCGAGACGCAACCCTGAGGCCACCTGCGGGATCCAGCTTACATATAGGGGGCGTCAGCATCGGCATCGAGCTCTCGATGACGTATCTGGGGTTTGTACTCGATAGCTGGTGGAACTTCGGATACCACTTCCGAAGTTTGGTCCCATAGCTGAGGGAGGGGGCATCAGCTGCTCTTGCGGTTGTTGCCCAATAGCAGGAGACCCAACGCTCCCTGCAGGAGACTGTTCCTTGGGATCGTGCGGAGCATGGCCCTATACGGGCCCCTGTATGAGCGGAGATCCTGATGGCCAGCAATGCGGCTAGATTGCTTAGCCTGCAGAAGGCGACGGCTGTCAGGGTGATAAGGAGATATCGCACGATCTCAGTTGAGAGACCTGGAAGCAAGGGCCCTTGCATCATTGCTTAAAATGGCCCAAGGAGGCGCGGGAGCGGGGCCATAGGCCTCTTCCTGTGAGCAGGTCATGCTCGTAAAAGAGGCGGCGGGGAGGAAGCGGGAGAGAACTCTGCCATCCGAGTTCCAGTCTGCGGCGGCGCCCCATACTATCAGCCTCCATGACCGGGGGCCTGAGGACGGTGACGGGGCTGCTTACCGTCGTTACAGAAGCAGGCCTTAGACGATAGCATGACGTGAGAGATTCATCCACGCCCCGCTCAAGAAGCGGGATAACAACTGAACAACCCCCCAAAGACGCGACCGTACTTTGCATCATTCCGAAGGCATACTCGGGGCTCCCAACCATAGGCTGTTAGGTAGGATACGCGTGGTTTTTAGTCGGTAGGACTACTGGTACAGTGAAAATTTTAGGCCTATATCTGGCACGGTTCCAGCAATACGTGACGTGACTTATAGACAGACCGACGGCTAGGCCTCATGTCTCATTAATAGGCTTTAAGACTAACTCGAGTTAGTCTCTCACTTGGCCGGTTATTTTTTCAATAGGTGCAGCAAGTTACACCAAGTGCCATCAATCAACGGTATAAATCTTCTCAAGTGTTCATTTTAGAAATATCTCCACCTAAAGATGAGTTTCTTTCTTTTACGTGTGGAATTACTCATAGATGCTATTGCGAACTCCTACCGACTAAAACCACATGGTGCCCTGCTATTAGCTCTCGGCTGGTTTTGGTTACATTCTAGAAGTATATGGGCACCTTCAAATTAGAGGCACGAGGAAGCGCCGCAGTGGTGCGCTGGACGCGCCACCACTAGTTTTCATACAATTTTTAGAAGCGCAGTTGTGGCGCGGGAGTGGCGCTGCAACGGCGCTTCTAAATATTGTATGAAAACTGGTGGTGGCGCGTCTGGCACGTCACTGTGGCGCCACTGCGGCGCTTCCTCGCGCCTCTAATTTGAAGGCACCCTATAACTAAAACCGGACAACAGTGAGCCGGACTAGCGCGCGTAGGGTTCCGTATCAGCAAAAAATCATGTATGTTGTTTGGAAGGCCCCCTTTAATATTATTAATTTGTCTATTTTTATTATTTGTAGCTATAGCGGCAACAGAAATACATCATCTGTAAATAATTTAACTGTCTAACTATCACGGTGCAATGAGTCTGCTGACAGACAGACAGACGACCAACGAAGTCAACGAAACCGACAACAAAGGGGTAGGGTTATGTAATGTCCTAGATCACCTTTTTAGGATTCCGTAAAAATTGTATTATTATAACTATTGATTGGAAGTAGGTTTAAAGAAGTTTATTTCTCATAAAAACATGAAGTTCACTTAAAATGAGATTACAACATTTCACATTAACAATAATTTTTCCCCAAAGCTACACCTAGAATTTTAAACGGTCACATTTCTCGTACAATTTTTCTCAATTTACTTTTATATAAACTTAAGCTGTCAATTTCTTTTAATTCATTAGGTAAGTTATTATAAAGTTGTGCTCCCTCGAACAAAATCGTCCTCTTACCATAGTTAGTGCGTGGATGAATTAATTGAATTTTTCCTTTCTTTCTTATAGAATAAGTTGATACTTTTTTAGGTAGCTGTATGTTGATTTTTATGGAGTTCGTTGTAATTTTTTTTACTAAAATGCAGGTGGTGTATATGTATAGTTGTTTTATACACTCGAGAGCAATGAATCCGGGTCACTTAAAGAATCCTAAAAATCTCGGAAACTAAAAATGCTAGGTTAATGCAATAAATTGTATTTAATAGACAATGTAATACTCCTTAAATGAAGGTATTAAAACTTCTTAGTTATTGTAAAGTTATATCATAAAAAAATCAAATTTGAAAAAGGGCCACTTTCGAAGATGGAACTACGAAATTACAGCATTTGGTGTTGCTTTTGTTTGTAATCTGTCATTTATGTGGGTACATAAACCATGTTGATAGTGCTCTATATTCATTAATCAAGCTGAAATTATGTCGCTTACGCCTGAAGAATGCACCAGAATACTTACAATGCTGGAAACCGGCCGGAGTCAGCGCGATACAGCCAGGACTGTCGGTGTGTCGCTGTCAACAGTACAAAGAGTTCTCCGACGTTACGAAGAAACTGGTTCTAACCTACGCAGACCAGGAACGGGCAGAACCAGGTGTACCACAGCACGAGAAGACCGATACTTGGTGAACACCATGCTTCGAAATCGCTTTCTCACAGGAACTGAACTCACCAATCAGTTTCGACGCCTCGGAGGAAGTAACCCAAGTGCATGGACAGTAAGACGTCGGCTTGCTGAATCTAACTTAAAACCCCTTAGACCTGCAAACGGCCCTAAACTGGAGCGTGGGCATCGTATTTCGAGACTAAGGTATGCCCAGAGCCACGTAAATTGGAGTATTGAAGATTGGTCAAAAGTTATGTTCTCCGACGAATCAAAATTTATGCTCTACAAGCACGATGGAAGACACAGAGTGTATCGAAGACCAGGGGAAAGATTCAAGCAAGCATGCATCGAAGAAAAAGTAGCTGTATCGAAGACCAGGGGAAAGATTCAAGCAAGCATGCATCGAAGAAAAAGTAGCCTACGGTGGTGGGTCTGTACTTGTGTGGGCCGGAATTTCTTCTGAAAGTCGCACAGAGCTGGTGATCATAGAAAACGGCTCTTTAACTAGCGTAAGATATGTGGAAGAAATCCTCAATGATCACGTTGGTCCATTTATGGTCAATTTAGGTGAGGATGCTATATTTATGCATGACAATGCCCGACCTCATACAGGTAGGATTGTGAATGACTACCTTCAAGAGATGAACATTACTCGTATGGAGTGGCCAGCGCGCAGCCCGGATATCAACCCGATCGAGCATGCTTGGGACGAGCTAGGCAGATGCGTAAAACAACGAAACCCTCCCCCAATCACGCTTCGTGAGCTCAAAATTGCTCTCACAGAGGAATGGGAGAATATTCCCCAAAATCGTATAAGGAACTTGGTGTACAGCATGCCAAACCGCGTAAACGCAGTAATGGAAGCACGAGGAGGCAATACAAAGTATTAAAATTCAAGAAAATCGTAATGAAGTTCAAAAATTTCATGTTTCCTATTTTTGTTTTAAGGAGAGATCGGCAGTTTTTTCTTTATGTAATTTTGTGTTAATAAAATGTATGGTGACTCATATTTTTTTTACTTTCATTTAAGGAGTATTACATTGTCTATTAAATACAATTTATTGCATTAACCTATCATTTTTAGTTTCCGAGATTTTTAACATTCTTTAAGTGACCCGGATTCATTGCTCTCGAGTGTATTTAGTAATTTTGTATCTTGGTATACTTGAGTAGTTGGTGTTAGGTAGTGATAGTGAATTAGTGATTTAATGATTTTGTTCTGAGTCCGTTGTAAGGAGTTTAAATGTATTGCGGCAGCTGAACCCCACACCTCAATTAAATATTCAAGATGTGGTTTTACTAAGGAGTTATATATAATGGCGCTTATTTTTTTCGGAATACAGTTTCTTATTTTGCGTATGGCTCCTAATAAGCATGGTAATTTTGATTTTATAGCGTTAATGTGGGGTCTCCAGGTCAGTCCATCGTCTATCAACAATCCGAGATACTTTTCCTGTTTTGACCGATGTATTTCTACATTATTTATGCTAAGTGGTGGATGATCTGGTATTTTTTTATTTTTGGCTGCAAAGATCATGAAAGAAGTTTTGGATGCGTTAACTGTTAACAGGTTATATTTGAACCATTCATTTAAGATATTCAGATCATTCTGAGCGTTGGAAAATATGGTTTCTATACAACTATTGAAGTAAAATAGGCATGTATCGTCAGCATATAGTGAGTGTTAAGTGACCTGTTAGTCCTATTTTATCAATATTATTAATATAAATTAAAAACATTAAAGGCCCAACTATGGATCCTTGGGCCATGCCGCAAGATAGGGTTTGTGTTGTGGTACTCACACTGTCGCCTATCCTAACCACCTGACATCTGTTCTGCAAATATGACGCGAACATGTTATACGCTGTATCCGTAATACCGATGTTGTACAGCTTTTGAAGCAATTTCTGATGACTCACCGTATCGAAAGCTTTTTTTATATCAATAAATACCCCCACTGCAATGTTTTTTTTGTCAATATTAGTTTTAACTTTTGTTATTATATCAATTGCCGCAGTGAGAGTACTAGATCCACCGCGGAAACCGTGTTGGTGATTATTAGTGTCCGACCGAAACTGGTTTTCCGGCCGAAACCGAAACCGAAACCGAACTTTCGGCCCCTGGGTCAGTTTCGGCCGAAACCGAAACCGAAACCGAAACTCACGTGTTCACATTAAAAAAATAAAACCAGCCAAGTGCGAGTCGGATTCCCGCACAGAGAAATCCGTTACAAAAATTACGTTTGTTGTGTGGATGTTTTTTTCTGATTTTCGTAGGTATTTTCTGTTATAGGGGCAACAACACATGGTGAGGTGGTTGGTGGTGGCAGTGTCTTTTGAAATCTCCAACGCTTTCAACACCTTGCCCTGGAGCTGCGTTTGGGAGGCGCTTGTTTACCATGGAATACCTCAATACCTCTGTCGAATTGTCGGGGCCTATCTTTTCGAGAGGGCCTAAACTTAGCCAAGAGGTGGTCGGCGAGATGTGTCGTTCGGTGTTCCACAGGGATCGTTCTTGAACCGTTTCTGTGGAACATCGGTTACGATTAGGTGCTGCGTGGTCCGTTGCTCAGAGGTGTCGGGGTAACCTGTTACGTGCGTAACGTGTACAGCGCGGCGCGAGGAGCAACGCAACGAGACGCAGCCCTAAAGTACACCTGCGGGATCCAGCTTACATATAGGGGGTGTCAGCATCAGCATCGAGTTCTCGATGACGTATCAGGGGCTCGTACTTGATAGCCGGTGTAACTTCGGATACCATTTCCGAAGTTTGGTCCCAAAACTGAGGGAGGAGGCATCAGCCGCACTCTCGCGGTTGTTGCCCAATATCAGGGGACCCAACGCTCCCTGCAGGAGACTGTACCTTGGGATCATGCGGAGCAGGGCCCTATATGAGGCCCCCGTATGGGTGGAGATCCTGGTGGCCAGCAATGCGGCTAGATTGCTTAGCCCGCAGAAGGCGATGGCTGTCAGGGTAAGGATAAGGGGACACCGCATGATCTCAGTTGAGGTGGCATGTCTTCTAGCCGTGACCCCTCTATGGGACCTGGAAGCGAGGGCCCTTGTGTCATTGTTTAAATGGCGCAAGAAGGCGCTGGAGCGGTACCATAGCCCTCTTCCTATGAACAGGTCATGCTCGTGAAAGAGATGGCGCCGGGGAAGAAGCGGGAGAGAACTCTCCCACCCAAGTTGCACAGTCGGCGACGGCGCGCCCTATACTATTAGCCTCTATGACCAGGGGCCTGAGGACGTCTGCTCACCGTCCTTATAGAAGCAGGCCCTAGACAATAGCATGAAGTTTTGAGATTCATGCATGCCCCTCTCAAGTAGCGGGATAATAACTGAACAACCCCCCAAAGACGCGGCTGCAGTATGTATCATTCCGAGGGCATACTCGGGAGCCCCGAGTATGCCCTCGGAATGATACATACTGCAGCCGCGTCTCCATAGCATCTCCGTAGAATTTAAGAGTAAAAATAGCGGCAACAGAAATACATCATCAGTGAAAATTTTAGGCCTCTATCTGGCGTGGTTCCAGCGATACAACCTCGTGACTAAGAGACAGACGGTCGGCTTGGCCTTATGTCTCGTTAATAGGGTCAAGCTTTAACCCCTCCGTGTGAGAGTCCGACTCGCACTTAGCCGGTTATTTTTTCAATAGGTGCAGCAAGTTCCACCAAGTGCCATCGATCAACGGTATAAATCTTCTCAAGTGTTTATTTTAGAAATATCTCCACCTAAAGATGAGTTTCTTTCTTTTACGTGTGGAATTACTCATAGATGCTATTGCGAACTCCTACCGACTAAAACCACACGGTGCTCTGCTACTAGCTCTTGGCCGGTTTTGGTTACATTCTAGAAGTTTATAACTTAAACTGGGCACGAGTGAGCCGGACTCGCGCACGAAGGGTTCCATACAAGAAAATCGGCAAAAAAGTCGCGGTTGTTGTATGGGAGGCCCCCTTTAATACTATTATTTTGTCTATTATTATTATTTGTTGCTACAGCGGCAAATGTAATACATCATCTGTAAAAAAAACTGTTTAACTATCACGGTGGATGAGTTACAGCCTCCTGACAGACGATGAACACAGTCTACGGAACCGACAACAAAGGGGTAGGGTTATGTAATGTCCTAGATCTTTAGGATTCAGTAACCAAAAGTAAAAACGGGATCCTAAAAAGGAGGTCGAAGACATAACACAGGGGACAAAACAACTGTCTAATAGTTCTCAATGATTGTACTCGTAATTGCTTGTGGCTTAAATAAAGTCGTATTATTATAACTATTGATTGGAAGTCGTTTTTAAATCTCTAAATATTCGGTTAGTAATATATTAACTGGTTGGGCTGAACCCAACCACGTCACAAGCAGAGCCAGACACTCAAAATTCATGAACACGTGGGTTTCGGCCCGTTTTGGCCGAAACCGAAACTGCGGCCGAAACTCGATTTTTTGGCCGAAACTGGCCGAAACCGAAACCGAAACCGAAACTTCGGTCGGTCACTAGTGATTATTTAGGAAGTTCTTTTCTACTAAGTAGCCTTTTAATCGATCATATAAAATTCTTTCAAAGATTTTTGACAAGACGGGCAGCACAGACACCGGTCGATAATTTTCTGGTTCGGTTTTACGGCCTGATTTGTAGATGGGCATAACTTTAGCTAATTTAAGTGAATCGGGAAATATACCACGCGATAAGCAAGCATTTATACAATTTGTCAATGTTTTCAATGCAATATTTTTTACACATTTTATTGCCTTAGTACTAATGCCGTCTACTCCCATACTTGTGTTGTTATCTAGATTGTCAATGATTCTGGATATCTCATCTTCGTTACACGGTCTCAGATGACTCAACGTTATACTATGTGGGAAATTTGATTCGTACATCAGAGTATTACCAGCATTTACATGATACATATTTGGTATTTGGTTCCCTAGCTCTGACCCTACCTTTGAAAAAAAAGAGTTAAATAAATCACAGATTGCATTACCTTCTGTTATGATCCCGTGAGAAGAATTTAATTTCGGCGGAGCACAACCTTCTTTGAATTTATTTAACGATAAGCTATTAATCACTTCCCATAATTTTCTCGGGCAGCTGTAGTTATCTTGAAATAGTTTACGGTAGTACTGTCTCTTATGCTGATTGATCATGGTTCTCACTTTCCTCCGTTGTTCTGCAAATTTCTGTTGTAAATGCGTGTCATTTGGATTTTTCTTAGTTTGACTAAAAATATCATTTCGTAAGTTTATAGAATCAATTATACTTT
Organism: Miltochrista miniata; assembly: GCA_933228765.1. Classification (NCBI taxonomy): domain Eukaryota; kingdom Metazoa; phylum Arthropoda; class Insecta; order Lepidoptera; family Erebidae; genus Miltochrista; species Miltochrista miniata. The sequence goes on from OW121769.1 coordinate 16,978,079, forward strand.
TGGTTATCCAATCCTTTTGCGGAGGATTATTTATCTTAGTTTTCATAATTTTACTGTTTCGTATTTGTTCTAGTATAAAATTTTCCAGGTAGTAGTAATCACAATTTTCAGAATGGTGGTGTGCTTCCAGCGCATTGTTGTACAACTTTTCGTAGTCAAGAGCTTTGTATTCTGTTCTTTTTTTTGAGACTGGTGCCAATTTGCTTACTTCTAAAAACATTTGTTTGTGGTCGGATAATGACGACTCAATTATTGATAGACTGAACGAGTGGTTCTTTATATTGGTACACACATGGTCTATTATAGTATTGGTCGAACTAGTTACTCGCGTGGCGTACTCTCTGCTGATTTTATTTAGAAACTCGTAGCCGCTTTCTGTTATTTCAGTTTTATACTTTCTGACACTTGTGTCCACTTTAAGCAAGTCTAAGTTGAAGTCACCGAATACAATCGCTCTTTTATTTCGTTCGAGATGAGAGGAGAATATTTCTAAAAAGTCACCAACACTAGACCGTCCTGGCTTATATATTACACCTATGTTTAGCGATAGCTTATCGATACATATCCATAAATAGTGGTTGCCATTGTCGAATAAGTCTTCAGTTACCTCGCATTCTATACTATTGTGTACGAATATGGACACACCACCGCCTTTGCCATCTTTTCTGTAATTATATATATGTTTATAGTTCGGTAGCTGATATAGTTTAGCATCGTTTTCCGACGGAACCCATGTTTCAGTAATAATCAACAAGTGTATAGTCGACTGCACCGCTCGCAATAAACATTTTATTTCATCAAACTTCCCTTCTTCTTTGCACATACTGCGTAAATTACCATAGAAAAATCTCAATGACGAAGGATGCAAGGGTTCGTATTTTTTTACAATTTGGTGACATATTTCACCAGGTGTACGTTCCGTGCTGGGTCCATTATGTATTTTATTAGAAACTAGTTTTTTTGGTTGATTTTACGCATGATAATTGTAGGTATTCCTTTAATATACTTAATAATGAGGTCCTTTTCGCCATTTTCAGTGCGCCTATTTAATTCGTCTTTTAGTGATTGGAGATATAATTTTTGTGCCGGTGTTTGATCAGCATACATATTTATATTCTCAGGTAATTTTGTTTTGTTACGTAATAAGTATCTAGGAATCTCGACGTTATTATAGTAAACTTTTATCGGTCGGTTTTGATTAGGTACATATTTACCCAATCTCATTACTTTCAAAGGCTTAGGGCAGGCATCATATAATGTTGTTGCTAATTTGATAGTTTGTTCTTCATCATATAATTTACGCAATCTATAATTTTTGGCATTTTTTTCGGGTATGCCCACAATAACAATATTCTTCTCACGGTCACAGCGGTCTTTTAATTCTATGAACAGGTCTTCGTGACGAGCGACGGGCGATTTAGATGATGACAAAGCGGGTTGATTTTTCAGTTGAGTTATCTCCATTTCTATGTTTTTAATTTTATCTTGCGTTGTATTATTAATAGTTTTAAGATTCTGTATTTCGCCATTTACTTGATCGAAACGCAGTGAAAGATTTTCGGTCGTTAATTTGATAGTGTTGATCTCTTTTTTTATATCCATTATTTCTTCTCGTATGTAATTTAATTGCTCTCTTTGTGAACTACCCAGACCTTCCAAGCACTTTAGTATATCTGCACGAAAACTCGCGAATTCCTTTTTATAATCATATTCTTCAGTGCGCTCCTTTCGCTTCCTCGAAGTTACATTTAAACACGATTCCTCTTCCACGTAAGTTGGTAAGTTAGGTACAGAACCGCTGCCGCTTCCGCTAGCGCTTGTTAACGGTGGCGGTGTTCTCTGCATACTCATTGTTTGAGGCGCTTAGGTAATACGTGCGGGTGTGAACGAGGTGACGAACCGTCGCCGCTCTCTTCACACTTGTTGACTGAGTGGGGAGTATGCGCACGCGGTGACCGTTTCGTATTATAATGTCGAAAGTGGCGAGAAGGTTAATTAACAAGAATGAACTTTATCACTGCACTTTTAACAATAACTTTTCGTAGTCTCACTTTTTATAAATATCGATAATTTATTTAAGAAACTCGTAACACGCGCTTATGAATCTTCGGTTAGTAACATATTAAGTGGTTGAACTGACCCTAACCACGTCACAAGCAGAGCTAGGCACTCAAAATTCATGAACACGTGAGTTTCGGCCCGGCCGAAAGTTTCGGCCCATTTTGGCCGAAACCGAAACTGCGGCCGAAACTCGATTTTTTGGCCGAAACTGGCCGAAACCGAAACCGAAACCGAAACTTCGGTCGGTCACTAAAAATGAATGTACGCGCATAACTTAAGAACGGCTGGACGGATTTCGCTTATTCTTTTTTTTTGTGTTAGTTATACCCAATGCAAGCATTGTATCCTTAAAAAAAATTAAGAATAAAACGGTCTGCTTGATAGGGCGGAACAGAGTTTTCCGGGTCGGCTAGTAATTTATATTTTAAATTTATATATTAAGATTTAAATAAATACCTACAATACAATGCAAGGAAATATACTATATTTCTTTTTACCACTCCGAATGGGTCGTTTTCTAAACAAAATTTGGGAGAACGTTCTTGCGCTGTGAATAAATAAAGATTTCAAAGAGTAAAGTTGGACGGAGTCACTTTTTCTATTGGCCAACTTTGATTTTTTGACATCGACTCACAGCACAATCAATTAAAATTAAATTGGATTTTTTTAGACGACTTTATTATCAAATATTTAACCCTATCAAGCTATCTATTTTATTTTATTTTTTCGAAAACTGTTAATTCGTCGTTAAAACTCAGACACAACGCAAGTTTCCATAGATACCTAGATCTGATCTTCACTATTTTTTTCAAGATTTAGAGATTGGTAGTGTGTGTGTGATGTAGCTGTGGTCCACAGGATCCAGCAAATTTTTGAAAGTGGTCAATGAAACAAAAGAGTTAGGGTACCACTGATTTCTAGCCTTTAAGCTCGGGGTCGGTCTCCCAAACTTTGGTATATTTTTGAGATTTTTTTTTTATACTACTAAGGTGGCAGACAAGCATACGGCCCACCAGAAGGACCGGTGGTCACCGCAGCCTGTGAACGTTTGCAACACCAGAGGCGCCACACTCGCGCTGCCGACCCTGTAAAAACCTTCTAAGACCCCTTTTGAAGAACCCCATACTGTAGGCGTTTTTAGGCATTATGTGTTGTTTTCTTTCGGCATTCTGAAAAAAATTCGGACATGAATAAATAATTTATTATTATTCATCATTTTTGTTTTTTCTTTGGACCACAGCAAATCTTACACTACTAACCTTGCAATTCAATAACTTGCGAGTACACGAATGAATGGACAGGACACAACACTATTATAATCAACACAACAATTTCTAAATTAAAATTTCGCAAACAATGTTTGGAAAGTTTCAAAACGAGTCGTACAGGCAAGCAAAAGAAGCGCGGGAAAAGCACTAGCGCCACCTGCCTGCGCTGCGCTGCGATACGAGTTTTTTTTTATCATTTTCTTGGACTTTCTCGGCTTGAAAACGAACGAAAATTTGGTTCGTTCGGAAATTTGACGGAACCGAAAGTGTTACATTGAATAATACTTTTCGTTAACTTCAATTATTAAACCCCTAAAAATCCGCATTTTTTTTACGTGTGGAAATAAAAAAAACCACACGAATCCCCCTAAAGGATCAAATTCCTTTCTTGCGCGTGGTACTACCAGTGATACTATATTTGTAGGATTGAAGGGGAAAATTCCACATCCTTCAAATCCTTTTCGGATGTCGACTTCTTTTGTCATGTCTATTTTAATCATAAGGTCCTGTAGTAATTGTGGAAAATGGCATTTGTTGATTGTGGTGGCACTATTATACGTAGCTTTGTAATTTGTTAAAATTTCACGCCTGTATCTCTTCATTGGTCCAAAAAATGCAACGTCTAGCGGTTGTGTTAGATGTGTTGCATTTTTGGGCAGAAACGTAAATCTGATATTTTGAGCTATACACATTTGAATAGTTTTAACGCTTAAATGAGACGCCAAATTATCGCCGATTATAAGTTTCACGCCTTCTCTACAGTTAACCCATGGTAGCACTATAGTTTTAAACCAATCATCGAAACACATCATGTCAAACCATCTAGATTTAGTGCGGTTATAACGAGCATTTTTTGGGCCATTTTGACACCACCGGGACCACAAATGTTCTGCCTTGTAGACCACGTAGTGTGGTAAACAATTGCCGTCAGCAGTTACACTGAACATTATTGATACTGCACTTTTGCTCGTATTGATTACCTTTTCAGGATGTTCTGTTCCTCTTTTGAAAATACATTTTTTAGATCCGGGGTCGTCACTTAAATTAGTCTCGTCAAAATTGAGGATATTGCTTGCGGGGACATCTTTAAGTGTATCTTCAAGATTTTTAAAATAGTCCTGCATTTCCTCAACCGTCTTTGCGGCACGGCTCCTTTTTATGTTTTGAGGTGAAAATTTGTGTCGCTGTAAGAAAGATAGGGCCCATCGCTGACCTGGAAGTTTACCATGAAATAGTTCAATTTTCCCCTCTTTTAATAAGTAGTTATGAACTACTATTCGTAGGTCCAAAATAGTAAGAGGAGAGCCAAACTCCGCTGCTAGTTTCACTACTTCTGCAATATGAGCCTCTTCCACAGCTGATAGTTCGGTGGGACGTCCAAATGTTTTAGTGTGTAGATTTTTTACTTTATTGACAATCGTCCGACGTGGTATACCGAACTGTTCTTCGGCTTCATACGACGAAATAGCTTTATCTCGCACAAGACCCACAGCTATATCTAACATTTCTGAAGAATAATCGGCATAATGACGAGCACCTACTTTTCTTCTTCGTCGGTCTCGCGAAATACTGGCCATACTTTAACCACTGCAAAAAAAGGTTTTTTTTTTTCTATAAATTTTGCTTAATGTGGAAAATCGGATAGCATGAATAAGTTTCGTTGGTACCTATCAATGAACTTGCTAAAAAAAGTCCTTACATTGAAATAACGGCAGCGGTCTAACATGCGACTGATTGATACCAGGAAGCTCTCCTTCAATTCTGTTAAGCAAAAATACTAAAATTAACTGCCTGCCTTTAGGTAAATTCTGTCTGAATTTTTGTCGTTTAGAAGCGAAAAAAATTGCATTTGGGTCAATAAATAGAATCACCTAAAATTATTAATTGAAAAAAAAAAAGAATCACCCAAATGCGACTCGGACTAGCTTACAGAGGGTATTGTATTTAAAAGGGAAAAATCAGATTTTTTGTATTTGTTGTGCTATATTGACTAGAGAATGTCACGCGGTGTTTAGTGGGAACACGGAAATAAAATGTAGTCTATATCACCCGGAGATAGTGTAGCTACCCAACAGTGAAAGAATTCTTCAAATCAGTTCAGTAGTTTCGGAGCCTATTCGATGCAAACAAACAATCTAGTTTTCCCCTTTTAATATTACTATAGGATATAGATTGCGAATCAAATATCTTTCACTCACTAAAAAAAAGCACCCGTGACCCCACAGGACTCCGGCTGGACTCGAGTCGACTCGATTACTGGGGTACGCAAATTCAGTATGACTGGCCCTTGGATGGGTGACCACATACACTTAACCACTTTGTGAAATTTATTTGCGAATGTTTCCGTACTTCGGAAGGCTCGTGAAGTCGTTAGTCCCAGTTGCCAGTAAAAAGGCGTCGTTAAGACAAGTTGAAGACCATAAGGTCACGGGTGGCTTGAAAATTTTCAACAGCAGGCGGTCTCAACCTACGTCTGTCAATTTTAACACGGTAATACGGCTCACTACCTACTACGTTGAAAGCGCCTGATCCACTGGGCGAGCCGACGAACCAACGAACCAAGAGACTTATAGTCCGTTGGTTCGTTGGTACGTCGGTTCGCGTATATGATCCACTAGCGGACTAAACAGTCTGCTTCTAACGTTGACGGAGACATGGCGTGCTCCCAAACAGAGTTACTTTGTTATTTAGGAATATTGTTACAACAGGAGAAAGAAAAAAAGAAAAATAAAAGACGCCATAAAGTCTGGGTAAAAAGTTGGTTGCGAGAAAGACAAAGATTGTCACATTTAAATTTACTGTCAGCGCTTAATAATGAACCAAATGACTATATAAATTATTTGAGGATGTCTGAGGACCTTCCTCCTTTCCCTTCTGTGGCATGCTCGTAGGGACTAAACTGTCTTTTTCACATCGGTTATAGTGCTACTCGGATCTTGTAATTTCATAATATCTGAAAGATCATTATATGCTGATGTTTTCATACTTTTATTTTTGTAATCTTTACTCGTATACAGCCACAGGCATTTATGATTTTTAAAACATTGTACAAATGTCGTTAAATTGTCGCGACGAAACGAGCGTAGATCCATTATATATACAATCAAAGCGCGTGCGCTCGCTATAAAATTCGAAAAAAGACTGTCAGCTCGCCGGTTCGACTGATCCACTGGCGGTCTTTTTGTCCGCATACTTCGACGCACAACGGACAAAAAGTCCGCGGACTTTCGGTGCTCCACTGGCGAGCAAGACTGTTGGCTCGCTGGTTCGCTAGCGAGCCAACGGTCTTGCTCGCCAGTGGATCAGGCCCTGAACAAATCCTAAAATGGTGAATAGTGGGCATACAATATGCCTCTGCGTACCCTTTCGGGGATAAAGACGTGACCATGTATGTATGCACTAGAAAAACAAAGCGACTAAAAATTCAGCCAGTATGGGAGTGGCGATTTATAAAAAATAGTCCGATTTCACGCTTACATACACTTAATAAATTATTTTTCAAGTAAAGGGTGTTTTTTTTAGAGGTATAGAACTTTGAAATGGAATAAAACAAAAGGGATTTTTTTTATTGATATGAAATTGACTTTATTCGAAAGACAATTTTCTGGCATTATAATTTAAATATGATTTCTGGCATATGACCGCCACGGCTGGCTCAGACGTAGTCTAATCCAGAGGTCCAATTTTCGATGACATTTTCCAACATTTGTGGCCGTATATCGGCAATAACGCGCCGAATGTTGTCCTGCAAGGGGTCAATCGTTTCGGGTTTATCGGCGTAGACTAGCGACTTCACATATCCCCACAGAAAATAGTCAAGTGGCGTTAAATTGCACGATCCTGTAGGCCAAACCACGGTACCAAAACGTGAAACTATGCGGTTACCAAACGTTTCCTTCAATAAATCAATTGTGACACGAGCTGTGTGCCATGTTGCACCGTCTTGTTAAAACCACAACTCCTGCACATCATGGTTGTTCAATTGATGAACGAAAAAGTCAGTAATCATCGCTCTATAGCGGTCACCATTAACTGTAACGTTCTGGTCAGCATCGTTTTTAAAGAAGTACGGACCAATTATTTCACCAGCCCATAAAGCACACCCCACAGTCAGATTTTCTGGATGTAACGGTGTCTCAACATACGCTTGAGGATTATCATCACACCAAATACGGCAATTTTGTTTATTGACGTATCCATTCATCCAAAAGTAGGCTTCATCGCTCAACAAAATTTGCTTATGAAAATCGCAATACGTTTCTCGGACAGAACCATGCTTTTCAAAATAAATTTGCACAATTTGGAAGCGTTGTTCCGGCGTCAGTCTATTCATGTTAAAATGCCAAACCAAACTAAACATAAATCACTTGACAGTTGACAAAATTACCGCCAGTTAAAAAAGTGGTGGCAACTTAAAGTTCTATACCTCTAAAAAAAACACCCGTTAGCTACCTCAAGTACTCAAGTACAATTTGTACTAATAAAAGAGTGACAACCCTAGCGCTAGGCAAAATTGTATCACTAAAGTTTCCAAAACATAACACGGTTAAATCGATAGGTATGGAACCCTGCTACCAGCTAGTGGCGGCTTGACACCCTAATAGAAACACCGTGTATATCATTGGATTCAGAATTTCGAGCTCTATCGATTGGTATACTCAAAATGTTTCTATCCTTAAAAAAATGTCCCTTACAGTACAAATTTTAGGACTGCCTAAAACGATTAATGACGAAAAAATTGATTTAAGGGCCATTGAGATTTTTTTCTTCTCAGACAAGTAAAGTAAAGTAACTCATGATACAAAATAATTTTGTCCTTTACCTTAGACCTCAAATCGGTATTTTTATATAACATGTCCCTTACCCTAAGTCATTATTCGAGCTTTTTAGGGGTAATTTATTAACATTACTACTTATCTCACATAATTTCGGCAATTTTGTTTATTTCGTGTGGAAATCTAAATGATTTCTTAATTCCACCCGATTAAAATCACACCCTACCTATCGGTGTATGGGCGGCGACCCTGGGTAACTCTTCGAAAGAAAGTTTCAGTGTAGACGAGCTCATCACCGCGGCTCAGCGCTCAGCTAATGGTGCTAATCCGCGTTTTTGGAGGTTTTGAACCTACTTATGTATGTATGGACATCGTGCAGCCCCCCCCCCCCCCCTCATTCTTCAGCTACTTGTTTATGACCGGTCGTGTATAACGATTGCAGCGTTTCCCACTTTGGTTGCTCAGTCTGCGCCTTCCATGTCTTCATGAGTTACTAAAAGTGTGCAGGGCGCGTTGTGTTCCCTAATATTGGTCAACCATCGCGAGAGTGCAGTCGTTGCCTCTCCTCAGTTTTAGGACCATATCTCGGAAATGGTATTCGAAGTTCAACCAGCTATCGAGTACGACTCCAAGATACTTCATAGAGAGCTAGATATCGACGTTAATTCCCCCTACTAGTATGCTGGATTTCATCGGCGACCCCTCCCGAGGTCCATGAAAGCACAGGACTTGAATTTTGTAAGAGATTACTTGCAGACCCAGCCGCCATCTTCGACGGAGAACTCCTGCAACACCCTTTAGGGCCGCGTCTCGGTTAGTAGATTTTCGCGCCGTAACGTTGGGGGTCGTCAGCGTAGTACGTTACGTCGACCCCTTCGAGCAAATGACCAAGTGCACCATCACCGCGGTTCTACAGAAGTGGACCAATCCCTCCAACATACCGATAACCTTTAGCCGGTAGCTAATTCATCTCGAAGAGATAATCATCCGATAAGCCGACGTAAGTAGGAAAGCACTCCATGATGATAAAGAGTGCCTTTCTAGCTTCACGTAAAAGGGTTGAAAGCTATGGCGATGTCAAAGGACACCACCATCACCACCTTCCGCAATATCGCTTCCTCTGTCAGACCCCAGACACGCATGATCGCGTTCACGATGGAGCGCCCCCAACGGAAACTAAACTGGCTATCCGTCAGATCTGACCCACTCGTGTGAAGTGCCCAACAAGGCACTCTGCAATAATATGCACCCTGGCGTTTTTTGAGCTATGCTGGTGACTTCAGGCACATCGTTTTAGAACGATGACTGAACGAGACTGTTAGCAGTAATCCTCGTCCAGTGCCTGAGACGGAACAAATATGTCCCTTAACTCATTATGGAAACAAGGAACTAAGACCCTCTCCAGCTGAGTTAGTCGTGGCATCTTAGTGAGAAAACTTTTGTTTTTATCTTTTAATGTCGATTCATACCAATATTAATCATGCAAAAAAGTTATTTCCCTGTAGTAAAATACCACTGAGTAATTTTTCGGGTCTCTAACAATAAATGTTAAAATAATAATATTTAAGGGGGTACTCATACAACAAACGTGATTTTTTACTGTTGTTTGATAATAAGCCCTCCGTGCGTAAGTCCGACTCGCACTTGGCCGGTTTTTTTATTTTTTTTCGATAACCTACAAGTACCAAGTTACATTAAATATCATCAAAAGTCTTCAAGCGAAGTCCTTTACAATACATTTAAAAACGAGTTATTTGCAGTCAAAAACTTAAAAGTTGTGAGCACACTAATTCTTAAACACCGCACGCGCTGATATTTGCAGCTCCACTGACAAGACAACTATGGAGTAGCGATGTGAATGATTTCATTCGAATTATTCGACATAATAAATCATTCAACTCATCCGAATGAACTATGAAATTAGTAACTAATTTGTAGCTAAGGACTTAGGTAGAGACTTAGTACTCGCCGCCTCGGTGTCGACAGGGTTCTGCCTTAGATCATCTAACCACAGGATGCGCCTTACTTAAGCATTGTTTTCTGCCATTGCACATGACCATTTGGTCTTTTGGCTTTATGAAAAGCCTGTACATCAGTACATCATTTTATATGATTAAACTAGTACATTACATTGTAGTTGACTGTACAATAACATTTAACACATGTAACGGTTCGTTACACTTCCTAATATATCATAGTTTGGCTACACCAATACTATGCTAAAATAATAAATAATAATAATAATCTATCTAAATTTAAACTAAATAAATTAATTCAGAAGCAAACCTCGCGCAAACAAGTAGTATAGCATCGCTATTGTTCATTAGCTTAGATACCTATATCTACATATACCTAACCAGTTACTACAGCGGGCGCGGGCGCCGAGATCATTCTAGACTCGGACGCGACAGTGTCGCGGCGACACAGTACTTCAGATTGCCTTAACGTGTGCACGTACCGTGCGCCGGCAACTAATATTTTATTTAAACAGTAAATTTTATTAATTTTAATAATGTATATGGTTAAACTAAAGTCAGTGTGTGAACCCCGAGTTTATTGGGTGAGTGTTGCATTATCTATCTTTATTACTATGTAGGTAACTCGAATCTAGAACTTAGAAATACATCTAAATACATCATTTCATAATTGCTAGATTCTTTCTAATTTTGTTTAGTATAGCCTTGCTAGTGCTTATAAAATATATGTAAGGCTTAATTACATTTTATGTAAGGATTGCACTGCTAAATTTTAATGGCAACTACCTACAGCCAAACTAATCTATCACGCAATTCAGCATTCCCATTGTGTAAAGTCTTCTTACTATTATAAAACTTTGCTTTGTATGACTGCCTCATCATCGAACACCATAGTAGCCTATGATGCCACTTGCTTCCTGCTTAGCCCTCTCCGGGAGTGGTCGTTGTGGTGTTCGTGATGTTGCAGTCAGTAGGAAAATTAGGACAAACTGTGAATCGACTAAATTTCGATTCCAGGGTTCACTTTTACGTCCACTTTCACTCTTCGCCTTCATCTACACATCATCTACGTGACGTCGGTCACACTGCCGCTGCATCTACCTGCACGGCCAGAGACCTGCCTACTGCTGCTGCACGGCCGCAGCTCCGATCCTACCCGGGGACTAACGCAGGACAGTGGCATTCTTATTTCTTGTAATTGCAACCTACGATTACGAGCATACCGAACCCCCCTGAGAGAACCTTAACTTACCTACCCCTATTTTTTTAATAAATTTTGTATACTTACTATTTGTTTTCTTCCTCTCTCTCCCTCCTAACCCCTAAGGTTACATTGGCGCCCGATATAGGTATTGCTCGCAACCGCAGGGTGTAACGTAGTTGGGTTCCTTGGTGTTGGCATAAAACGCTTAGATTTAAGTTGTTTTTTTTGTATAACTACCTTGCCTACTGTAGGTAGTTCTGTTTAGCTATAAGAAGTGTTTTACTAGGCGGTAGGGTGAATCTAGGTTCAAGAGACCCTACTGGAAGCTAGACCCTAGTGGGATAGACAGCTAACCGCCCACGGGATAGTGCGAAGTCAGTAGTCTATCTACCTAGATTACTGGCGTTCCCGTGCATCCAGCGTCGCGAAAGAGACGTATGAAAGTGATGCGTGACTGGGCGGTCACTATTTTTATTTTAAATTTTTTGTTTTTTATTTATTTTTATACTACTTTCAACCTGATAAATTGCTACATGTTTTTCTAAATTTTGCTGTGTACCGCCACTTATCATTTTACTACCACTTACTGCATTTTAACCAACTTAGGGAAAAGTAGGTAGGTAATTTTTCTTCTTAAGTGGTAGATTTCAAAAAAAAAATTTTTTTGTGTTTTGTCACAAATTTATTAATTACTAGCTATTATATTTTATAAATTTTGTCTGACTACAGACATTATTTACTTACTACTGTTATTCTGCATATTTTAACCGACTTATAAAAAGTAGGTAGGTAGGATTTTTTAATTATTATCAAACATTTTAATTACTTGTGTGTAGTTAATAACTACCTTATTAACTATTAATTTTATATGTACCTGAAAATTTACTAACCATATTTTTGTAACTAGCTGAAAGTATATAGAACTGCAACACACACCCAAACATTTTTATTCTTAATGACTGTTCGCGTTAATTACTTTTATTAAAAATACTTAAACTCTCAAATACTAATTTTAAATTCAAAATGATTTGCTTTGCTGACATTACCTTGTTGGGGGATTTTGCTAGTAAAATTCAATTCTATAACACTTCTGTTTCTCGGTTTACGTGGTAAATACTGTTACTCGGAAGCTGGAAGCTTGCCCTAACAGATTTACGTAGCTAATTCTACCACTCGGAAGCTGATGCTTGCCCTAGTAGATTTCTTCTCTGGGACGGTTGTATAAATCCCAGCCTTCAACTACAAGCCTAATTATACCTACCCTACTTTCAGGCGGTTCGTATTACCTGAATCTACAATCCTAAGCCTTAAATACGTCTTTCTTCTAACTGTCCCATTGAGTTTCTTCAGAATGATCCTAGCACAGGTTTTAAGTTAGTAAGTTAGTTCAGTTAGTTTCAAGGGATTTTCGTAAGCGAAAATCCTAACCTAAAAAGGGGGGTATGTAACGGTTCGTTACACTTCCTAATATATCATAGTTTGGCTACACCAATACTATGCTAAAATAATAAATAATAATAATAATCTATCTAAATTTAAACTAAATAAATTAATTCAGAAGCAAACCTCGCGCAAACAAGTAGTATAGCATCGCTATTGTTCATTAGCTTAGATACCTATATCTACATATACCTAACCAGTTACTACAGCGGGCGCGGGCGCCGAGATCATTCTAGACTCGGACGCGACAGTGTCGCGGCGACACAGTACTTCAGATTGCCTTAACGTGTGCACGTACCGCGCGCCGGCAACTAATATTTTATTTAAACAGTAAATTTTATTAATTTTAATAATGTATATGGTTAAACTAAAGTCAGTGTGTGAACCCCGAGTTTATTGGGTGAGTGTTGCATTATCTATCTTTATTACTATGTAGGTAACTCGAATCTAGAACTTAGAAATACATCTAAATACATCATTTCATAATTGCTAGATTCTTTCTAATTTTGTTTAGTATAGCCTTGCTAGTGCTTATAAAATATATGTAAGGCTTAATTACATTTTATGTAAGGATTGCACTGCTAAATTTTAATGGCAACTACCTACAGCCAAACTAATCTATCACGCAATTCAGCATTCCCATTGTGTAAAGTCTTCTTACTATTATAAAACTTTGCTTTGTATGACTGCCTCATCATCGAACACCATAGTAGCCTATGATGCCACTTGCTTCCTGCTTAGCCCTCTCCGGGAGTGGTCGTTGTGGTGTTCGTGATGTTGCAGTCAGTAGGAAAATTAGGACAAACTGTGAATCGACTAAATTTCGATTCCAGGGTTCACTTTTACGTCCACTTTCACTCTTCGCCTTCATCTACACATCATCTACGTGACGTCGGTCACACTGCCGCTGCATCTACCTGCACGGCCAGAGACCTGCCTACTGCTGCTGCACGGCCGCAGCTCCGATCCTACCCGGGGACTAACGCAGGACAGTGGCATTCTTATTTCTTGTAATTGCAACCTACGATTACGAGCATACCGAACCCCCCTGAGAGAACCTTAACTTACCTACCCCTATTTTTTTAATAAATTTTGTATACTTACTATTTGTTTTCTTCCTCTCTCTCCCTCCTAACCCCTAAGGTTACACACACAACAGCCATTACGCGTTTGTCGATTAATACATTTTTAAATGCAATGAAATTTTATATGTCTTTGTGTTTCCCCCTTCACTTGTATGAAAACTGGCAGAATATTTTTGTATGCGGTGGTTCGCAAAGGCTAGTCTCGTGTTATATGGTCTAAGGGTTCTGCCGATTCTTTTCATGCGAATAAGCGACCGCGGCGCGCCGTCACTTATTCGAATAAACGCTATATATATCGCGAATGATTGACGAAGTTAGTAGGTATAACTAATCTTCCTCAATTCTCGGAGGCAGAGTCGACAGACGACAACCGCTTTCCGCCGCTCGGTGCCTATTCGCTAAGATCTTCTAAACTATCAAACGAATTTTAAATGCGCTATTTAGGTAGGTACCTACCAAAAGCATTTCAGATCCTACCTCTTAGCCTCTTACTAATATTATAAATTTATAAGAGTTTGTGAATGTCAATGTTTGTTACTCTTTGACGTTCTGCTGGCTGAACGAATCTGGCTGAAATTTGGTACAGGGGATGGATGGGAAGGGATATCCTTCTGGGGTAGACTAACAATACACAACATATCTATCTAGCTACTTTTTTATCTCGGGCATAATATATGAGATGAGGTAACGGGAACAAAATTTCTCGAGGGCGAAGCCGCGAGCTTCAGCTAGTACATAATAAACCTTTACACAAATAATATCTCAGTTTGAATGAAGTAATTCAACTGACTAGTGGCGCTCGCTGATTGAATTCGATTATTCGACACCTGGTGGCAGTCACCGAATATCTAGAGCGAAAGATTACGAACTGTTATACGGAGTTTCGAAAACGGGTTTTTAAATCTATATCGTTTAAATGAATAGGGGGCACATCATTCATTAAACTATTTAGTTTTGCTGAGTTACAACAAGTGTCATTAATTAGGTTAAAGTCTGGCATATGGTTAATAGGTGAAGTAATATTTAGAACATTATATTTTGGTATTAAAGTCGTACTTTTACAATAACCAATACAATCGTTAGGAATGTGCAATATGCCAGTACCTAGTATAATAGTTTCATACATGTTAGAATTAAGAAATCGATAGAGATCTTATTAGTATCAGATTGAACATAAATCCACTTATTATTTATCAATGGTTTCCAAATATCTAACTTTCCAAAAAGGGTTTTTGTTTCACACTGTGCGGGTTTTTGACTGTTCACTTTCGCTAATAGTTCACTTTCACATATCAATTTCGCGTCTGTAGAATACACGTTCTCTATATCACAAATGTAGTTTCCAGGTCTTATAACCTTGCACCGTTCTAGGTCGTCTAAAACACAATAGTGAGATTTGTCTTTGGTCATTGCTATATATCTAGAATTTGGAATAATTAAGCTAAAAGAATTAGGTTCTTTAACATTATGTGGAACTGGAAAAGCTATGCTATGAAACAATACATATTCTTTGGTGTTTACCAATGGCACTTGAAGAACAAACATTAACTTATGACCTATGAAATAACATGCTAACTTAGAAATACTTAAAATAAAGTGTATAGAATTAAGATCTAAGGTTACAGGAAGCTCGAGGTCACTTGACAAGTGTCGGTAGTTATTAGCAAGCACTCTATGCAGTTGCGTTGGGGTTATGATGGAAGGGTGCAACAAATTTTGACCGCTAAATAGGATGGCGTTAACTATGTCCTCTAGTTGAAAAGATAGAGTTAATATAGAGGTCTCTAGAGCATTAAAGATTTCATTAACGTTGGCCATTAATAGCAGTCCATTAGTAATTTCTGAGATGTTTCTTATATTAAGAGAGAGGTTGTCAATAGCTTCATTTAAACTAGCTTCGTTTTCTACAATTTTCTGCAAAGTGTTATTAAAACATGTTATCACTGAGTTAGTGATCAAAATGTTTTCCTTCATCAGTGAAGTCAACCGATCTTCATCATACTGTAAAGAGTTAATGGCTTCATCGTATCTCATTGCGTCGTTTTCGTCTAAAGTTCCAAATATTTGTTTTAGAACCGTGCCTATACCTCCAATCCATGCACCACGTTTGGTTCTGTTATCTACTAAGTGTGAAATGGAATTAAATTCCTTATTCAAATCGTGAAAACGGACAGTTAATGGTTGTAACACGTTGTAGCATTCTGCCATAATTTGTATAATATTTGTTTGGTTACATAAATGCCTAGTAGTGTTTAATGCAAATTCAATGTTTTGTTTTGTGTGGTTCAAGGTGTGAGATATCAATAGGGATTAGGATATTTAATTGTACATTATTAATTTTAAGTTTGCCAAGATGATCAAAATACAGCCCAGAGCTTGAGGTGATCGGCTGGACGAACTCTTGAGGGGATTGACCTCGAACCGGTCTGTAATTAATTAATAACTAACATTAACATTAAGGTAAAATTAATTCTTTTCAGTATGTAACTTACTAAAGGGAATAACCTATGGGTTTGATTAAATTTAAGGTAAGTAACTTAATAGTTTGATTAACTTCTAATTAATTTGATTAACTTATGGTAAGTTATCTTTATTTAACTTTATATTACAGGTCTGCACTAACGTCAGCGGGTTTCACTTGATCAAAGTGATGAGTGACGTGACGTCGGTTGATGAGTAAGGTAAGTGTATTGTTACCATTTATTTTGACTATTTTATAGGGTCCTTTCCAAACAGGGGAAAGTGCTTTACGTAGTCTCAGATGGTTCTTTATATAGACGTAGTCGCCTACTTTGTAGATAACTGGACGTGTACGGGTATCGTAGTATCTTTTGGAAGATTCTTTTGATCTTCTTATGAATTCAAGGGCTTTTTCTTTAGAGTGTTTCAGTCTACTTTGTAACATACGAACATAATCAGGATATGTCGCGCCGGTAGGTTCGTCGTAGACGGAATTTGGTATAAATGGTTTGGTACCAAAAGTCAATTCGTAAGGTGTGTAATGGGTTGTAGAATGTACGGTTGTATTGTAGACGAGCATGGCTGTGTAAACGTATCGAGGCCAGTTCGTCTGTTCTTCGTTAATATAGGATTTGAGATATTCTTTGAGCGTCGAGTGGCTTCTTTCTAGAGCTCCTTGAGTCTGCGGATGATAGGGAGAAGACCACAGGTTTTTTATTTTCAGGAACTCGCAGGTCTTTTTAAAGAGATCTGCTGTGAAGTTAGTACCCTGGTCGGTAAGTATTGTTTTAGGGATACCAAAAATGGATACATAATGAAGTAGACATTCGGAAGTCTCTTCTGCTGTTGTGCTTCGGACTGGATATGCAGAAGAGAATTTTGTGAGGTCATCTTGAATGGTTAAAATATATTTAAGTTTCGCGGGACCTGCTTCTGGAAGAGGACCAACAACATCAAGGGATATTCTCTGGAAAGGTTCGGAAGATGTACTAGTAATTTGCATAGGTGCACGATTTACTTTTCTAAGTGCTTTGTTCTCTTGACAGGGTTTGCATTGTTTTACGTAGGATTCAATATCACTGCGCATTCCCTTCCAGTAATATCTTTCTTTAATTCTATTATACATCCGGTTGGAACCGAGATGACCTGCAATAGGAATGTCGTGGTTGTCAGCAAGTATTTTCTTGATTTCAGTTGGAGTCGGGTATAAGATGTTATTGTGATGAATTTTTATTTTAATATTAGTATCGTGAAAGAGGTAGGAAAGGATGTTGTGAATTTTGATAAACGAGTGTTTTTCAAAAGGGTTTCTCAAATCGGAAATACCTATTTCAGAAACGTTGTCATGTTGTGACAATTGGTTTCTGATGGTTCTTAATGTAACATAAATTTCTGGATAAGATGCTTCGTCAAAATGATGCACTTTAGTGAACAATAAATAAATAATTTTATTATTATATAGTATTCTTTCAAAAGAGAAGAGTTCTTTTTCGGAGTTCATGACCTGGGTATTTATTTCAGGGTTACTGAGGATGTCTTGGATATATGAATTGGACTCATCCAGGTCAATAGAGGTAGGAACTAGAATGGTTTTTGATGAACATTTCATTAGACTTTCGTTACATTCTTCTATGTCAGTATTAAAGGTTCGATTTCTATCAGCTATAGCTTTCAAAAATGTACCATAGTCGTCGTTAGTTGGATTAGAATGTGAGCTTGTCGACGGTTGAGGATCTGGTTCAATTTGGGAATTAGTAGAAGAGGGTTGGTCGGGTAAGTCGAACTGCTCAGGTTGAGTAGGTACAGAAGGTTGAAGTAGTTCATCAGCGATTTCATCTCTCTGGATGTCTGGAATATTTGTTGGCGAGTCTAGGTCAAGTAGAGGTACGAGATCTCCTGCGTCGATATCAACATTTTCAGGATCTGGATGGGATAGAGGTAAGTCGTCTAAGTCAAAAGACGGTGGAGAAAGTATCAAGTCCTCTAAGTCACTGTCTAGCTCATGAGTGGATTCTGGGTTTTCCTGTTGAACCGGGTTCACGGGAAAACGAGATAGAGCGTCAGCGTTGGCATTGATCTTGCCCTTCTTGTATTGGATATCGTATTCGAATTCTTCTAGCTTTAGACGCCAGCGAATGAGTCGTGACCCAGGGTCTTTACAATTAAATAACCATTGTAATGGTTTATGGTCTGTGAGGATTTTGAACCGGTGACCATATAGGTAAGGTCTGAATGTCTTAGTACCGAAAATTATGGCGAGACATTCTTTTTCAGTGACACTATAATTACTTTCTGCTTTATTTAGTGTTCGTGAAGCATAGGAGATAGGGCGATCCTGTCCAACAGGGCCCTGGGATAGTATTGCCGATATGGCATAGTTAGAGGCATCGCAGGTTAAGAGGAATGGTTGGGTAAAATCGGGATATGCAAGGATTGGGGCAGTGACGAGTTTAGTTTTTAGGGTTTCAAAGGCAAGCTCTTGTTCGTTTTGCCAATTAAAAGGGGTATCCTTCTTCAATAGGGATGTGAGAGGTTTAGCCAATTTGGCAAAGTTTGGAATGAATCTCCTGTAATAGGATACAAGACCCAAGAATGATTTAATGTCTTTGGGTGATTTTGGAGTAGGGAATTTGGTTACGGCTTTGGTTTTATCAGGATTTGGTTGGACTCCGTTTTCGCTAATGATGTGTCCAAGATAGACGACTTCTTTACGGAGAAATTCACATTTATCTGGCTGGAGCTTGAGATTGAATTGACGAAGTCTGTCGAAGACAGCTTTTAGATTACTGATTTGGGAACTTAGGTCATAGGAGTATATGACAATGTCGTCTAGATAGACAAAACAGCGTGTACCTTGGAGACCGGAAAGGCAGCTATTCATCAGCTTTTGGAACGTGCTTGAGGCGTTCTTGAGCCCAAATGGCATCCGGTTGAACTGGAAATGGCCTTGAGGAACAGAGAAAGCTGTTTTGGGAGCGTCCTCAGATGATATTTGAATTTGATGGAACCCAGAAGTAAGATCCAATGTCGAGAAATATTTACTAGGTATTTCCCAATTGGTCGAGGATTTCGGATATTTGCGGGATAGGGTAGATTTCGCCTATGGTTATGTCGTTGAGTTTGCGGTAGTCTATGACTATTCGCCATTTGCGTCTACCTTCAGAGTCTGCTTTCTTGGGGACTACCCATATTGGCGAGCTCCAAGGTGACAGGGAAGGTTCTATGATGTTCTGATCGAGCATCTTGCTGATTTGGGTTTCTACTTCCTTCTTGTGGAATTCGGGAAACCTGTAGGATTTAGTGTGAACCGGAGTATCGGTTGTGGTTTTGATTTGATGGCTAACAGCAGGGGTAAAGGTAAGTTGATCGTCGGATAAATGAAAGATATCTGAGTATTGGCTGCAGAGTTCTATTAGCGCATCGGTTTCTTCTAGGTTCAGGTGATCAAGTCTTAATGTTTGTATCACCTTGTCAGTTCGTGAACACGTGTTTTTAGGATTATTCAACCGATAAGAATTGGGATAGAGAGGTGTGACATTTAGATTCAAGTTGGATTTGATAGTGACAGGGGATTCAGAGGTGTTGGCAACAGTGAGGTTAACGCGATTATTGTCTTTAACCTTGACAATACAGTTGGATATAAGTAGGTTTTCTGAAAGACGTTGGTCTGAGATGACTCCTTCTGTAAGGTTAGTCTTTTGGATTGAACATTCGATGACGGCTTCTGTACGAGGCGGAATTACATAAAAAGGTTCTGAAAAGTTTAATTTGATTTCTAGGGTTCCTATCTTCAAGATGTCGTGGGTATAGTCTATTTTGCAACCGAATTGAGTCAAGAAGTCGGTTCCGATTATACCATCGTAAGGTAAGCTAATATTCTTCACGACATGAAATTTATGTTTGATGAATTTCTTCTGGGTTAGCTCTAATTTGAGCTGGAAGTAGCCTTCTGTTGTCATTGGTTCATCTCCAGGGTCTATACCCTTTAGTTTAATCGGTTCCTTTATTAGGATAGGAATTTTATGGATGCTGGATTCTTTTAAAAGAGAAATGGCGGCACCTGAGTCCACCAATAGGGATAAAGGAATTTCAGATACTTGGGATTGTAACAATACATGTGGTAACAACCTCTTGGTTGTGTCGAGGTTAATTTCGAATATTGTTTGGGTTTTAGAAGGAATAGAAGAATTAGGATTCGTGATTATGGAATTGGTTTGGGCGCTTATTTGGGGCTGGTTACCCATGTGGTCCCTATTGGATACGGAGTTATGGGCGCTCATTTGGGGCTGGTTACCCGTGTGGTCCCTATTGGATACAGAGTTATGGGCGCTTGTTTGGGGCTGGATACCCGTGTGGTCCCTATTTGATACGGGTTATGGGCGCTTATTTGGGGCTGGTTACCCGTGTGGTCCCTATTTGATACGGAGTTATAGGCGCTTATTTGGGACTGGTTACCCGTGTGGTCCCTATTTGATACAGAGTTATGGGCGCTTATTTGGGGCTGGTTACCCGTGTGGTCCCTATTTGATACAGAGTTATGGGCGCTTGTTTGGGGCTGATTACCCGTGTGGTCCCTATTTGATACAGAGTTATAGGCGCTTGTTTGGGGCTGGTTACCCGTGTGGTCCCTATTTGATACAGAGTTATGGGCGCTTGTTTGGGGCTGGTTACCCGTGTGGTCCCTATTTGATACGGAGTTATGGGCGCTTGTTTGGGGCTGGTTACCCGTGTGGTCCCTATTTAATACGGAGTTATGGGCGCTTATTTGGGGCTGGTTACCCGTGTGGTCCCTAATGAATGCAGAGTAATGGGCGCTTATTTGGGGCTGGTTACCCGTGTGGTCCCTAGAATTAGTAGAATTAGAAAAATGGTAGGCGTCGACTTTGTGGACTGGTCTCGTGCGACACCGTGCCGAGACTCTTATTCGTTTAAATTGTCCGGTATGAACTCAGTTGTATCCGGTTCAATGGGTTCATCCGGTTGATCTACGAAGTTGATGTGTTTGAAGGGTTTTGATTGGTTTTGGCTATTAGCCGGATATTGAAGGGTTTTGAAACGGTGATTATTAAATTCGCGTTTCTTGCACACAGAGATGTCGTGCCCAGGATTTTTACAGTAACGACAAACGACGTTAGAACTTTGAGAAACAGTGGGTTGAGCTCTTTGTGACGGATATCTATAAGAATCGGAATTGGACGTACCTGGTTTCGGTTTTGACTGGATGCTCTGCTTCGGGTCCATTTGTGGACGCTTATACAGCGTCTGCTGTATACGTTCTTCTGAGACTGCCAGATTGATAGCCTCGTTCAGATTTTTAGGAGACCTACATCTCACGATGTTCGAGATACGGGGTTGTAACCCCATTAAGAAATGATGGAGGGCCAAGTCCTCCATGGCTGCGGTACGGCCAGGTAATTCTTTAACCTTAGTGTTTGATAATGAGATTTCCGTCAAGAGTTGAGAGAGGTGCGTTTCTACGCGTAATGAATATTGGCTTACATTCTCTTGCGGACTTTGCCTGCTCTCTTGGAGATCAGTAAGGAGATGTGAGTAGTGTTTGCGCTCACTGAATTGAGTTTTTAGAAACTCCTTAAGCTGCTCCCAAGATGTGAATTCTTTAATAGAACAGGCAATTTCCGCCCGTCCGTTCAGTTGACTTAGGATATATTTGAATAAAATAGGCCTACGGGCCTCTGTTGCAAGGTCATAAGCGTTGTCGCAATTTACTAGGAAAGAACTTAGAGTTTCCCTTTTTCCGTCATAAGGTTTTATAAATTTGAACAGAGTATTCAATTCAATTTCGCTCATCGTAAGAGCTACTGCGGTTTTCCTTGTGACCCGAGGGGACAAAATTGGTGACTTCGCAGAGTCGTTGTCACTTGCTACCTTCTCGGGTTCGGGGATAGTTAGTTGCAATTTACTATCTTCTTCTTTATACTGTTTTGGCATAATAGAACAAAGAATACAGAGCTAATACTAAAAATGTTACGAACAACAAAACAATTTTTAGAGCATACACAAATTACACAAAGAATATAAAAAGGTTTAAATTGAATTGAACAAAGGGTTTGAGAATCACTGATATCTAGACCTAGTCTAAACAATGACCAAAGACTCACGACAATGTGTGGGCGACGGTGACGAATACGGCGAACAGGAACATTCCGACTGATAAGACGGGGTACTTGCGCGTTGGAAGAGACGTTTTAATTTCTCGTGGACTGGAACACTTGATGACCTCGAATGACTTGGAATATTTTGAATGCAGAATCTCGATGATTGGACACGGAGTATGGTAATTACCACGTAGATGAATACTCGTAAGTATCTTCTGACAGGTTCTTGAATTAGGACGAGATGGAAGAATTTTCTTCTTTACAGGATATAGAACAGATTCTTCTTAAATCACAAATTAGATTCGCGACGAGACACGACGTGTGCGGATTTTGATACGGATTTTGTAGTCACAGATTTCACTGAATAGCACTTGATTTCACTGGGTTACACTTCACCACAGATTTTAGGGTTCAGTAAACTTGGATTTCGAATAGAATGCAGCGCGAGTCTGTAGCGGTTGCCGGCACTGGGAATTTTCGGATCCCACCGCTGCCACCAAAATGTTATACGGAGTTTCGAAAACGGGTTTTTAAAAAAGAACTTTAAAACTTTAGGCACTATGACCTTTATTCAAAAAGAATATAATAGGATTCTTTTGGGATCCTTAGGCAACCGCGCGATTCGGAGGATGAAGACAGACTGGCCCATGGTGTTATCACTTAGAACTGAGCATTGAATTATAATGTAACCAACTTACGTAGGTTCTCAACGTTGCAGTTACATTGAGACTTGTCATGATATTTAATTTCGTTTCATTATAACGTAAGAGTTTCCAGAAACACGTGGTAGTTGGCGCTGTACGCAATATTAACAAATCTAATATTTTAGTTAAAAATTCACAACTAGATGGCGCTATGCCTTTTTTTAAATCGCGGTATGGTTTCGTTACATAGGGTCATATAAGTAAGACTACTTTTCTGCCCAAGGTAGTTTATTATTATTTTTTACGATCTTAAAACTAATTTTTCTAAAGGATTCAAGTTTATTTAAATATATTTGTTACACTCGATTTTTATTTCATGGCACGCAGTCAGAAAGTTTCTTGTAATAGCTGCTTGGCACCGCTGGTGTCGTCACTTAGTCGAGTGACGTCTCTATCTCATAATATACAAATGTACTCTGTGGACTGGCCTGTGGCTGAGCCGCTGGACAGAGCAAGGGGCTGATAATCGGGAGTCAGCATAAAAGATGGTAGGACAGCACTAAGGCTAGCATAATAGGGATATAACAGAACGAACCTACCTACTTATTTCATTCGATCGTTTCAAACTGGCGATTGGCGACGAGTTAGTTACTAATATTAGTATTGGTTATTCGATTATGCATATTAGTAAGTATAGTACTAATATTAAAGTCGAATGTGAATATTATTAGTCGTGGATAATTCGAATCCTCGGATTATTCGCAGTCGCGCATCGCTACTATGGAGTCAACACGTCAAAACATGAAGAAGGTGTTGCCATAATAATGGACAGTCAATATAAAATTGTTGAAAATAATGAAATAGGTACATAGCAAACGTGAAAGGCCTATTGGTAAAGTTGTAGCATTAAGCATTATACGGTATTTGGTATAATAAAATATCAAAATTGATAATATCGATGTTTATAAACGATATATCGATATTTATGAACGATATATCGATTGTTTTTTGTAAACTATCGCGGTTTTTAACACTCGTACTTATAGAACTCGGGACTTCATCACTTCACGCGAAACCAGTTCAACCGCGACCACGAGCACTGCAACTTGCTCGAAACGTCTGTGTATGTAAGTAAATATTTTTTTCGCGTGTAGTCCCGAGTTCCATAAGCATGGGGATATATAGATTTTTTGCTGCTCTTGTTGTTTTCTTTAGAATAATGATCGCACGGAAACACAACCTTGATTATTCTACTTTCGTTCATAACTCCGCTTTTTTTCAACCGATTGTCATGAAACGAAGCTCAGAATTAAGCTTAAAGGCCAAGGTCTTTCTAATGAAAAATCGCATAAATATCTGTTCAGTAGTATTTGCCTCCATCGCATTGCGAACAAACGGGCATAAGGACAAACAGACAAGAATTAATAAAAATGTTGTGTGCAGTATCGTTCGCTAAGATATTATAATCCAAGTATATTTTTTAAAATATCTCCGTTGTACAGACACGACACTTTACAATTTAGTAATACGAGTAGTACCTATAGACAGAAAACACTCAAAAATTTTGAAAAATGTATTTGGCCAATTGTCTTACCCGGGAATCGATCCCAGGTAAGACAATCAGCCAAATACCTCAGCGTAGCAGTCGCATGCACTATCACTCCGCCACTGTGGCAGTGGTTTATATTTTAACATATTTATAGTTTTGCAAATTCAAATTAGATTGCCAAAGTCAATCAATCTACCAATCAAATCTGGCTGTAGGCCTCTGAAAATTTACGCCACAATACATTTATAAAAACTCAGTTTCATTTACCAAAACCTAAGTGTCTTGGCATTTCAAGACAAATGCCCAAATCTTTTATATAAAATATGCAATTACTTAAACATTTTTGATTGAGGTAATATTACTCATGAATAAATCATCGAAATTTTGACTTTCTATATGAATATTAAAATATCGATATTTCGCTCATGAGGAGCGATATATCGACGATATTCTTGATTCCGATATCGATACTAAAATATTAAAATATCGATATTTATAACCGAAATATCGATATTTCAAAAATATCGATATATCGTTGGCATCCCTATCGTCAGTGTGAACTGTCAAATGTGTGAACTGTCTGTCTCCTCTGTCACGAGAAGATTTTTTATATCCTATCTATTTGCTATTTTTGTTTGTTGAGAAAGAGAAAGAGTAAGGGTGCCGGTGCGGTGGTTAAATTAAACGAATATTTTAATAGCAGTATATTTGGTGGTTGTAAGAATTTAATTTCCGACTGTAAATTTTGTGTAACAATGAGTAGTTCTGATTCCGACGATGATAATATAATCCGCTACGGTACCCCATTAGAACCATACGAAGAAGGTTTGTGATCTCATTATTATCTACCGGCGGACGATCTGACCGTGCTTTTTGCGGTCTATTTACTAATATTTTACTCAACGGGAGGGGTATGAATAACCTATAAATTATTATTATTTAGCAAATTGTCACTCCTGTCCATAGTATCTCATTGCTGCCTTACTAAAGCTTGCTATCTGATCAACCTTCAGATAGCCTACAATGAAATACTCCGTGTATGAAATTATCTACAATTTTTAGTCTCATTATGACAGAGTTGGTTTGTTGCGCAGAACATCTACATCTAAAACTATAGATTTCGTAGGAAGCAAGTAAGTGTGCATACTTTATTTAGGTTGACATCTCTAAATGATAAAGTCACCAGCCAATGGATACTGATAGACATGGAGTAG
Source organism: Miltochrista miniata (assembly GCA_933228765.1). Classification (NCBI taxonomy): domain Eukaryota; kingdom Metazoa; phylum Arthropoda; class Insecta; order Lepidoptera; family Erebidae; genus Miltochrista; species Miltochrista miniata. The sequence continues at coordinate 17,003,871 of OW121769.1, forward strand.
ATAAACAATTTGACAAGACCTGACTGCTGTTGGTCCATTCTCAATAAATACTTAAGTTCTGTTCTGGTAACACAAAGATAAGTCTTCAGAAAACTGTTTTATGAGCATGTTACTTTTAAAATTATTTCTTGATAATATATCTAATAATAGATCTTTATTCATAATAATCATCTTCTTCATAATACTCAGACATTGGAGTATTCAAATTAGCCTAGCACCATTTAATACTCCACATAATCTTTTCCCAATTCAATTGCTACTCTGCACCATAACTGCACCACTTCTGGTGAGATGGATTGGTACAGGGTAAGAAGTCAGCTGGTAATAGCGACCAGTTTGTTTATTCTTGTTTAACAAGAATATTTCACACTTAATTACTTGACTGCATATTCAAACACAATTGGTTATTCAAACAACAACCCTCACCAGCATTTTATTAGCAACAGAGGGGAGCATGGAATAAACTTCCAGAGATTGTGGTATCAGGAGAAAATGCAATGCAGTTTAAAAATAAATTGAACAAGTAGGTATTACCATGTGCAAAGAAAAAACTGAAGAAAGAAATGACTGGATAGTAGCTTCATCAGTTGCTTCAAATAATTATACTGATTGTCGTTTACCAATAACATTACGTTCACAGATGAGTTGCCTACAAAACGTAAGTTCCAACAACAGCCAGACCAGTATGCAGTGGATGCAAATGGGCGACGTCGATTTCATGGAGCATTCACTGGCGGCTTCTCCGCTGGGTTCGGCAACACTGTAGGCTCCTTAGAAGGTTGGACACCCAGCAGTTTTAAAAGCTCTCGCTCAGAAAAGGCCCAGTTATCTGTAAGTACAACACTGTCTTCGGCAATGTATGAGACTAGTTATATCCGTCAGCTTCACCTGTAAAAGACTTTGAACTCCCCTTAGTTTTTCAAATTTGATACCAGCATACTTTCATATCCCTATTTTACACATTTAAGGGTTATTTCTTCTACGTTCTATGGATTTATGTTTATTAAAGAGTATGTATGCTGAATTTGAATATAATCAATAAGCTTTTATCTCCCATAGATAGTTTGTCACCTCATTATAAATAGGGTTCCCTACCCAGAGGGGGAAATGGGACCCTATTACTGAGACTATAATGTCTGTCTGCCACTAGGCTGTATCTCATGAACCGTGACAGCTAGAGCAGCTGATGTATTTTTGTTGCCGCTGTAATAACAAACTCTTGGTCGTTCTTTTGTATCAAATGTTCCTTAAACTATTTCAGAATCAGCGCCCAGAAGATTTCATGGATGAGGAAGACCGCGGTGAATACGGTATTGCGCCGCGTCAACTGCAAACTCAAAACGATTTCTCCGGACAGAAACGAGCAAGACAGAGAACTTATCATGATGGCCCCATACCTGGTCAGTTATAGTTTAATTTTTATCCCTTGCTGGAATGTGTCTTTCTACTCTAATATCCTGTGGCATACATACATACATACATATAATCACGCTTGTCTCCTATCGGGGTAAGCAGAGACTATGGCTTTCCACTTGCTACGATCCTGGCATACAACTTTCGCTTCTTCTACTTTCATTATTGTTTTCATACACGCTCGCCGGTTAAAGGTACTCTTGACCTTGCCTTTTTCCAGAAGGTCTCTGATTTGATAGGCATGCGTACGCCGAGGTCGACCCCTACCAGTTTGCCCAATCATTCTCGCCTCATAAATCTGCTTTGTCACTCTATTCTCATCCATTCTTTCCACGTGTCCAAACCATCTAAGCATCCCTTTTTCTATCTTAGTCACTACATCTTCTATTAAACCACATTTTTCTCTTATCACACTATTTCTTTCTTTGTCCATTGAAGTCACTCCAGCTATACTTCGCAGGCTTCTCATTTCCACTGCATTAATTTTGCTTTCATGCGTCTCCTGCCATACCCAACTTTCACTACCATACATAAGTGTAGGGATGAGCACTCCGCTATGTACAGCCAACCTTGCCTTTTCAGACACATTTTGACTGCTCATAAAGGTGTACATAGCCCCATTCACTTGATTTCCCGCCAAAACTCTTCGCCCAATATCCTGGTCACACTTTCCATCCCTCGCAAATTTTGAACCCAAGTATACAAATTCTTTCACCTGTTCCACTCTTTGCCCTTCAATGAAAATCGAGCAATCTGTCATACTTTTTTGTCTTTCAAAAACCATTACTTTCGTCTTGATTACATTCACTTTCATTCCTCTACTTTTTAGCGCATCATTCATAATATTAACCATCAGCTGCAACTCCTCCTCTGATGATGCTAATATCACCTGATCATCAGCTAATATATCCTGTGGCATTGATGGATAAACTATTTATTTCTGAATAATGTGTAATAAAACTACGTAAATGATTTATTTATTTCTTAACTTTACAACTACCTACTTCTATATATATAAAAATGTTGTGTGCGTTTGTGTATCTATTAAAAACTCAAAATTTACTGAATCGATTGAGCTCAAAATTGGACACGATATACAATAGGATTCAGAGATGGTTTTAGGCTACTTTATACACTTTTATCATAACAGTAATAACAATAAAATAGCTTTAAAAAGTGATTTTACCAATAGATGGCGTTGGTCGTTTTTTTTTAAATTATATTCTGCCAGCTTCAGAAAAAAAAAAATTATAAACAACCTATTTAGAAGGTACCTACCAGATTGATGTTTTTTAAGAGAAGTTTGATTGCGGCCTCCTTGCATTCATAATGTTAAAAGCACTGATCTGTATTATTACCACTGGATTGGCTGTCTCATACAAATGACAGCGAATTATTTGTGCCGATTTGAAACGCCTCTAGAGTTGGTTCAAGGAACTAAATCTGACGTATCATGCAAATGACTTCCCGTATCGCGCCGGGAATTATGAATTATTTCGTAATTTAAGGACTTTTGTGTAGTTTAGTGAGGATTTGTGTGGTTACAAAAAAGCAATAGACATGGTGAAATGTGTGTTTTGCAAAATTAGCTTCAAAAAGGGAGCAACATTAGATTTCACAGGTAAGTTGATTTTTTGTAATTTTTATCATTTAATCAGCCTGACCTACATGTAAAATGCTTGATTATTTACAAAATATGTATAAGAATAATATATAGGTAAGATTACATTATTTTTAAGCACAAAAATAGGATTTTAATTTCGTTTAGTGATGTCCATGTTGTCGTATCGATAAACTTGATCATGGTCTGATGTGATCGAAAACTTTTCTTTATAAGAAATATGTCTAATAATGGGCCATTTTACATTACATATGGTCACGCCTTCAAACAAAATCACGTCACCAAACAAAATCTTATTAGTAATATTTATTTAACTTATTTTCTGACATTAACTTGTGTGGGTAATACTTACTACATAATATTTTTTACTCTATTGATGTATGTTTATTTTATTGCAGATTTCCAACTGATCCAAAAATCTGAAGTGCATGGCTTGGCAACATGGGAGCCCATAACTGGACTCCAAATTCAAGCGATCGTCTGTGTTCTAATCATTTTGATGTTAAATGTTATTCTATGCATAACACAAGAACTTCCGGTTAATAAATAGTATACCGTCCGCTAGTGTACCATAGTTTTACAATAAAGTGTAAAATAAATGAATGATTAATAAAATCACGTTTATTTTTATTTTTTTTCTACACATAACTCCCTTTCTATTTCTATGGCGCATGATATATATAAACGCTCACTTCGTGGTGAAATGGACAATGATAAATGCATCAAATTAACTGAAGTAAGTGTATGAAAGCCACAGACACTTATGGGATCCACGTTCACCGCACAATGATCTTTGTCTGTCTGCCTTTTATTCTTTTTATAGGGATTCATTATTACTAAAGCTGCAGCGAATTGGCATACGTCACCCATGGTAGCTAGTAAGAAACTATAGAAATTCGTTGCTCAGCTTGAGGCACGCTGCCGAGTTGCTGATTAATTTGGCCCTAGTGGAGATGCATGTAATTTCCCCGCGCACGCTCAGATTGAGGCAGCTCGCCCCGCGGCTGCTCAAGTGGAGATGCGCCTTAATACCTCTCTCAATCTCTTCAACGAAAGTAATATTTTCTTGCAATTTTGCGTCACGAGTATGCCAAATTGCAGGTAAATATTATTTCATTTAGGTAGGTATACTAGACACCAACTTAAACCACCCTTATTAAGAGCAATATTCATTAAAGCGTCGATAGCTTAGTGGTTAAGAAGACTGACTGTCTTGCGATCGAGAAGACCCGGGTTCGAATCCTGGCCACTCCTAGCACAAGCAATTTAGCTTAGTTGGAGAAGTTAAAGGGAATATTCGTAATTTCGGTTGGTAATATTCTTATATTAAACAAATTATAAACAAAATTAATTTTAAAATATATATACTTAAAATGTTTTCATTTCAAATTAAATCTATCGATACGCGTCAGTTCAAGAAAGTTTGGCACATCACTAATTTTAGTTCTCTGAACCAGCGCTGCTGATTTCAGCGCCACAATGGCGAGAATTAAGAAGGCATAACTTTAGTTTGACAGCCACCTATCCAGTGTGGTAATATTACAGATCAGTGGTTAAAAGAGAGTACTTACCTAATAAATGTTGAATATATAAAATAAATGTATTATGTAGCGAAACAATCTATGAAAATGTAGTATTGTCTACGCTAAGTATTAGTACGTTTTTCTGCCATCACGGCGCTAGGTTATATTTCGGTCTACTTCCTCTGTGATCTGTGATTGGTTTGTTAGACAAATGTAGTAGTTTTTCCCTTAATAACCAGTCGTACGGCCGAACTGTCAAACGTCACTGGCCTACGACGCTAACACCTTCGCGAGCGTTGGCGGGAACGGCGGTTGCGCGCCGAGCTTCACAAAATTAATTCTTATTTCTTTTATAGGAGTCGCACTACAGAAATACTTACTGTTTCATCATGCTGGATAACTGACGAAAATAACTAAACTAAATCCGAGGATATCCGATGTGTAATGGATTAATGAAATGTCGCTGAAAATTACGATGGTTAAAATGAAGTACTTAGTATTCTTATGTTATACCATGTAATTCAAAATAAAACCAGTTTTAAGTCTTATATTTTTTTATTTACCAAATATACACACAAACACGTTACCCAAAAATAAAAATAAAGAATTTGTAGATACAAAATCTCCGAAAATAAATTTATCAATATTAGCGTATTTTCATTGCCAAAAATTGTCATCTTCACATGCTATTATAATTAATTTTACCTCGATTTGGGACGGAAATATTTATAACAGCTGTTAAACAACACCTTTTAAATGCAAAACAAGAATAATTGAATCAAAATAAACAAAAATATTAATAAAATAAAAGTATTAAAGTTATACATTTTTTGCGTATTTACATTGGCCAATAAAAAAAACAATTAATAAATATACACTGAAATAAATAAGTATATATTATAAAATAATATATCATTCAATATATTAAATAAAACCATAAATAAAAGCAGAATAAACTAAAATATTTAATACTTACCCCGTAACTAATTGGAACGCTAATGGCGGCTCAACAGAAAATTTATTTATCACAATCAACTCGAAGTTTCTGATGTTTTTTCTTTTAATGTTACTCTGCAGGCTATGTTAATCATTATTATAAACTCATCCTGCATTATTTCCGGCCTGGATGAAAGAGGATAACACCGGATATAAACGGATATAAACTGGCAATATGATGACCGTGGGCGTCGGAGCCGATGACAGTTCTGTCACTATAGTGCACGTGGGCGCTATCGTGGTAAGAACGTGTCGTTATAGAAATCTTACAGGATTTTATTGAAATATTCCTCCATTCCAATTGGTTATGGGCCCAGGAATACGTTTAGTAAATTATTTCAGTAGAGAATCTTGTAAAGAGCAGGATTATTAACGATATAGTTAACCTACAAGATGGAGGTCACGAACGCAATGAAAATTGAAAAGTTTGATGGCAGAAATTTCAAACAATGGAAATTTCAAGTAAAATGTGCGTTAAGGGCAAAAGGTTTGAACATAGAAAAGGTAAGACCCAAGGAAGCCAGTTCGTAAGTGCAATGGGATAAAGATGACGGCATGGCGATGTTCATTTTAACTTCGTCAATGGATTTAAATCAGATATCCCTGATAGAAAACTGCGAGACTGCTAAAGAGGTAATGACAAAATTAGAATCTATTTATGAACACAAATCAGAATATAATAAAATGTTAATTGATGAAAAATTCTATCAGTATTCATATAGCGCCAGTGATACGATGGCACAGCATGTATCTAAGGTGGAAGGCTTAGCAAAACAGCTACGGGAAACTGGAGAAAAGATCAGTGACACAGCTGTAATGACAAAGATTCTAAGTACATTGCCATCAACATACCGTTCACTAAGACAAGCATGGCTGTCACTTGATGAAGGGAGTCAAACCATACAAAACCTCACCTCACGCTTAGTGGATGAAGAAGCCAGCTTGTCCAATGATACCAGAAGTAGTGAGAATGCATTAGTGACTTCCAAAGTTAATTCCAAAGGAAGGAATAAAAGAATACAGAAAACTTCTAATGAGGAAAGTAGTTCAAGTCATAGATTTGTTTGTTATAATTGCAATAAAAGAGGTCACTTCGCAAAAGATTGTAGGATGCCAAAGAAGAAGTATAGAGAACCTCACAATATGTTAGCATTCAGTGCTGAAAGAAACTTGTTCGAACACGATGAAGATACTTGGATCTTAGATAGTGGAGCCTCCATGCATATGACTTTCCGGCGTGACTACTTTTATGAAATGAATGAATCACAGTATAACAATTCAGTCAAATTGAGTAACAAACAGAGCATAAAAGTATGCGGTGAAGGCACCATACTAATAGATAAACAAGTCGAAGGTATATGGGAGAGATGTAAACTTGAGAATGTTCTTTACGTACCTGACTTGTGCAGAAATCTGTTTTCTGAAGGCGCTGTCACTAGAAGAGGTTATGCTATAGTAAAGAATAGTGAAAAAGCAATAATAATGAAAGACAATAATGCTGTCATGAGCGCTAAACTGACACAAAATAATTTGTATGAATTGAATGGTTGCCTGGTAGAAATCGCTTTTAGTGATAAGGCCGCCCATTGTACCTACTCTTGTAAGGAATCTATGTGCTCTGTTTATATTTACATGGTGTACAATAAAGTGTAAAATAAATAAAATAAATAAATAAATGTCAAAACAATCAAACAAGAAAATTGTAATATTGTGCAAACAGATATTAAAATATGGCATGAAAGACTTGGACATTTGAATGTAAAAGAATTACAAAATATGTCAAAGAATGGTGTGATTCCAGTTACATTAAGTGGGGATCAGAATTTTGTGTGTGAAGCATGTCAATATGGCAAGCAAGCGAGACGCCCCTTTTTGAAATCAGCCCGAGGTCCAACACAACCTGGTGAAATTATATATAGTGATGTGTGTGGTCCAATGGAGGAACCTTCTGTATCGGGTATGAAGTACTTTGTATTATTCAAAGACGGAGCAACAAGTTATCGACATGTTTACTTCATGAAACACAAAAACGAGGTATTTCAATGTTTTATTAACTATAATGCTATTGTGAAAAACAGATTTCAGCATGATATACATATACTTCATACCGATAATGGTGGAGAATATGTGAATCAAGAATTAGCAGCATTTTTAGAGAATAAGGGAATAATGCATGAGCGTACTGCTCCGTACACCCCACAACAGAATGGGAGAGCAGAGAGAGAAATGCGTTCCATTATGGAATCTGCAAGAACAATGTTATATGCAAAGAATATTCCTTTATACATGTGGGCAGAAGCTGTCAACTGTTCAATATATTTGTTAAATAGAAATACTTCAACTCAGACAGGAAATGTTACACCATTTGAATTGTGGCATGGAACAAAACCTAACTTACAACATATAAGAATATTTGGTTATACGAACGAAACTTGCAAAGAAAAGTGTGAAAATGTTGTTAGTTGGATATGAACATGAAAATTATAGAATGTATGATCAGTGTACCAAGAAGATTACAGTATCGAGGGACATGAAGTTTGATGAATGTAGTATACCCGAAGAAAAACAAAGTTTTGTAGAATTGAGAGTTGATGAAAAAGAAAAAAGACCTATAGCACTGTCTATTCCAGAAAGTGATTGTCAACGTCAATATGATGTATCTGAACAAATATCTTCCGATGAAAGTATGCAGAGTTTAGAAGATATAGACGAAACGTACATCCCACCAAAAGGTATACTAGAACAGGAAGAACAGAGAAATATTACATTACGTCCTCGTCGAAATAATAAGTTAGAAGTTAATTTCACAGAATTAGAAATACCCAGTACTTATGAAGAAGCCATAAACAGTCCGAATTCCCAGCAATGGAAGAAAGCTATGACTGAAGAGCTTCAGTCACATGAAAATAATCAAACTTGGATACTGACTGACCGAACTGAGAAGAAACCTGTTTCCTGCAAATGGGTGTTCACTATAAAGAAGAATAAAGATGGAGAAATAGTTCGATACAAAGCACGACTGTGTGCTCGAGGATTTACCCAAGTTAAAGGCTTGGACTATAATGAGACTTTTTCCCCCACTAGCAGGTACGATTCCATAAGATTATTACTTAGCATCGCAGCGAGAGACGACTTACAGATTGAGCAATTCGATGTGAAGACAGCTTTCTTGTATGGTGAGCTTTCCGAGGAGATATACATGGAGGTGCCAGAGGGATTAGAAACGACGTCTTCTAAAGTATGTAAGTTAATCAAATCTTTATATGGTCTTAAACAATCTGCTAGATGCTGGAATGAGAAATTTGTTTCCTTTTTAACTACTTATGGTTTTAAAGCCTGTCCATCCGATAGTTGTGTATTCGTTGGATATTTTAATGATGTCAAAGTGATACTTATTCTTTATGTTGATGATGGTTTACTGTTGGCCAAAGATAAAGTTGATTTGTCTATTATATTAAAGAATCTTAAAGAAAAGTTTGAAATTAAGATTCTAGAATGTAATTCATTTATCGGAATGGAAATAAATATAGAAAAAGATAGTATAATAATAAGTCAAAAACAGTATATTAAGACAGTAATAAATAAATTTAATATGTCAGATGCTAAAAGTAGTAGTACTCCTGCTGATGTAAATGTTCATTTATCTAAGAATACTAGTAATGTGCCTATTAAATTCCCATACAGAGAAGTAGTGGGAGCATTGTTATTCTTATCATCTGTGTCTAGACCAGACATAGCATATGCTGTGAATATTGTAAGCAGATATGTGAATGATCCAGGTCCTTCGCATGTTAAAGCAGTAAAACGAATCCTACGTTACTTAAGTAACTCAATAGAAATGTCTATTGTTTACAAAGGTAATAGTGAATTGGTTGGCTACTCTGATTCTGACTTTGCAGGTGACTTGGACACTAGAAAATCAAATACGGGTTACATATTTGTTATGAATGGAGGTCCAGTCACATGGTCTAGTCGTAAACAAAATACTGTGGCATTATCCACTACTGAGTCTGAATACATGGCTGCCAGTGAAGCCGCTAAAGAGAAAGAGAAGAAATTTTGTGGATAGGTCAATTTTTATGTGACATTGGTGCATCACAAGGCACAGTCACTCTAAATGTTGATAATCAGAGTGCAATTAAATTGATCCATAACCCTGTGTTTCATAGAAGAAGTAAACACATAGACATACGGTATAATTTTATTAGAGAGAATGTTACAAAAGGTATTATTGATATTAAATATGTAGAGAGTTCAAATCAGTTGGCTGATTTCTTAACTAAAGCTTTGCCTGTAACTAAATTTAGTGCTATTAGAGATAAGATTATGAAAAACGTTTAAGAGGCTTATGTTTGTTGAATGCTCTCAACATTCTTTTATTTTTAGAAAGTTGTTAAACTATTAACTATAGAATGTAATGATAAGTCTTTCTACATTATACATTTAAGTAGGAGTGTTGAATATATAAAATAAATGTATTATGTAGCGAAACAATCTATGAAAATGTAGTATTGTCTACGCTAAGTATTAGTACGTTTTTCTGCCATCACGGCGCTAGGTTATATTTCGGTCTACTTCCTCTGTGATTGGTTTGTTAGACAAATGTAGTAGTTTTTCCCTTAATAAAGAACGTGTCGTTTTATAGAAATCTTACAGGATTTTATTGAAATATTCCTCCATTCCAATTATAAAGAGGTCAGATAAGGTTTGCATGTTATTTTTGACATTCGGAATTTTGGAGTTTTGGACTTTAGACTTTTGGAATTTTGGAGTTTTGGCAATTTGGAGTTATGGAGTTTTGGACTTTTGGACCGTTAGAATTTTAGACTTTTAGACTTTGGACTATTGGACTTTTGAACTTTTGTACTTTTGGACTTTTCGAGTTTTGGGCGTTTGACATTTTGGACTTTTGGAGTTGGAGTTTTAGAGTTTTAGAGTTTTAGAGTTTTAGAGTTTTGTAGTTTTGGAGTTTTGGAGTTTTGGCGTTTCGGAGTTTTAGAGTTTTGTAGTTTTGGAGTCTTGGAGTCTTGGAGTTTAGGAGTTTTGGAGTTTTGTAGTTTTGGAGTTTTGGAGTCTCGGAGTTTTGGAGTTTTGGAGTTTTGGAGTTTTGGAGTTTTGGAGTTTTGGACTTTGGACTTTGGAATTTTGAACTTTTGTACTTTGGACTTTTCAACTTTTATACTTGGACCTTTGGACTTTTGGAATTTTGGAGTTTTGGACTTTTGGACTTTTGGACTTTTGAACTTTTGGACTTTTGGACTTTGGTGTACAGTGAATGAAAGAAAGTTCGATTTAAAGATAAACAATCGCCACGTCTCGGAGGATATGGAAGTAGCGACCGAGTTTGAAAAATTCTTCAGTAATGTACCAATAGATATAACTAACACTCTTCGGTCGTCTTCTACCTCCGCCGAGCTATTATTAGCAGAATCCGTTGCTGCCTGTGAAGGCGCGTTCGAATTCACCGTTGTCAACTGCAACGACATCATAAAAGCGTTTAAATCTATTAATGTTAAAAAAACCGCTGACCTTTGGGGATTATCAGTGAAATCCGTTTCAAGTATTATAGATGTCATTGCCCCCTACTTGGCAACTGTGTTTAACGATTGCGTCTCAAGTGGTGTATTTCCTGATATGATGAAACACAGTAAAGTATTACCACTGTTCAAGGCTGGCAGCACTTCAGATCCGGGTAATTTCAGACCTATTTCGGTGTTGCCGACCTTGAGCAAGATATTTGAAAAATTAATACTAGAGCAGATGCTGATTTATTTTAACAGTCACAAATTGTTTCATGAGAAACAATTTGGCTTCACTAAGGGACGTTCGACTACCGATGCTGGTGTAGAGTTATTGAAATGTATTTATGAGGCCTGGGAGGATAAACAAGATGCAATTGGTGTATTTTGCGATCTGTCTAAGGCTTTTGATTGCGTCCAACATGAAACATTAATCAGGAAATTACACCATTACGGCATAAGGAGCAAGGCTCTCGATCTTCTGACTTCATATTTGAACAATAGAATTCAGAGAGTCGATGTTAATGGTACACGTTCAGAAGGATCAGTAGTTACTATGGGCGTCCCGCAGGGTTCAATACTCGGCCCATTTTTATTCCTTATATATTTTAATGACCTACCCTTTTACATGGGGGACAACAACAGGATTGTTTTGTTTGCTGATGATACTTCTTTGATTTTCAAAGTCAAACGACAAATAGATAACTATGACGATGTAAACAATGCAATCTTGAAAGTGGTTCATTGGTTTAACACTAACAATCTTAGACTGAATGATAATAAAACTAAATGTATTAAGTTTACCTTGCCGAATGTAACACAGTCAGACACCAATGTTCAACTTAATGGTCGAGAGTTGGAACTTGTGGAATCAACGACGTTCCTAGGGTTAACGGTCGATGCTGGTTTACAATGGGGTCCACATATTGTAAAACTAGCTAGTAGATTAAGTTCAGCAGCATTTGCTGTGCAAAAAATAAGACACTTGACTGATGTAGATACGGCTAGAATAGTTTATTTCAGTTACTTTCACAGTATAATGTCTTACGGTATTCTACTGTGGGGCAATGCTGCAGATATAAATTCTATTTTTATTTTACAAAAGCGAGCCATAAGAGCTATATATAGATTAGGTCCAAGGATCTCTCTGCGCGAAACATTCAAAGAGGTTAATATTCTTACAGTAGCATCTCAATACATTTTTGAAAATCTTATGTATGTACAAAGAAATTTACATAGTTTCCATAAGTTAAGTGATAGACACAATGTCAACACTAGAAATAAAAATAACCTCGCTGTTTATCATAGCAGATTGCATAAAATCAGTAATTCTTTCAGGGGTAACTGTATACGCTTTTACAACAGGTTACCTAACGAAATTAAGAGTATGTCCCTAAATAAATTCAAAAAGTTTGTTAAAGGTAAATTATGCAGCAAGGGCTACTATACGGTTGGTGATTACTTGATGGATAAGGAAGCCTGGAAATGACCTGCTCTGCTAGATTCTCAAAAAACTGTTAAAATGCATAGTTTTTAGATTCATTAATAAAGTTGTAAATAGAGTAGTTAAAAGAATAACCCGCTGAGTTTCTTGCCAGTTCTTCTCAGGTGGGTCGCGTTGTGAACTGGTGGTAACTTTTTGGTTTATATAAGTGACGTTTACAAGTGCATTTGTATATGCCTAAGTAAATAAATGATTTTTTGATTTTGATTTTGATTTTGATTTTGGACTTTTAGAATTGTAGACTTTGTAGTTTTGGACTTTGGACTTTTGGACTTTTGAACTTTTGGACTATTGGACTTTTGGACTATTGGACTTTTGGACTTTTTGACTTTTTGACTTTGGACTTTTGAACTTTTGAACTTACGACTACTAACTCCTATGTATATTTCATGATATTTCTTTCGAAAAATAAGGTTATGAACAAGTTTCACTTCTTACATGTGTACAATAGTACACGCATACTTTTTTTTTTTAAATGTAGGTACCCATCATTTAGTTTGTTACTCATTTCTCATAGGTACATAAAACCACCATAAAAAAGTCACAGCGAAGCGTGGCAGGGTACCGCTAGTATATTATAAAAAAATTCTATCATGTATGGATATGCTTCATAATTTGCCTGCCTCTGTGATGACTGCCTCTGTGGCGCGGTCGGTAGTGATACCGCCTGCGGCGCTGGAGGTCGTGGGTTCGATTCCCACCGGAGACAAATATTTGTGTGACCCATAAATGTTTGTCTCAAGAGTCTGGGTGTTTCTATGTATAATATGTATGTATTTAAAAAGTTTATAAGTATTAATATCCGTGGTCTGATACCCATAACACAAGCAGGTTATTCCTAGCTTACTTTGGGATCAGATAGCGTTGTGTGAGATGTCCGTGAATATTTATAAAAAAAAAAAAAAAAAAAAATTCTCTCATATTTTTCATTACACTCTTAGTACAACCTCCACCACTGGGGATTTTAGTATATTTATCTATACACCTCACTCAAGGAATAAAAGTGCGCCAAATTTCAAAACAATATGAATTTTCGCAAGTTTTTGCAAATTTTTCTGGGCTAACAAAGAGTGACATTATTTCGTGAGCTGTAAATAGAATGATTGTTGATTTTACTCTGATGCCAATGTGGCGCCACCCTAATTTAATGCTATTCGACAAATGTTTTTTGTTACAGGTGATTCCTTAACTTTACCCTCCACAATGTTGCGCTTTATTCAGTCACACGATACAATCTTTAACAAAAACTTCAAATTCCAGGAGAACCAGTACTAAATGAATTGATAAAAGCAGTGCATGAAACGGCAGCTGTAAAGATGTTACGAGCGATGGGCTGGCGAGAAGGTCAGGGTACCGGCGAGAGGGTCAGCAAGCTACAGAAGAAGACTGCGAAGCAGCAACACAAAGTATATGGATGCTATATGCCGAAGGAATTTAGACAGGCAAGTTATAAATTATAAATATTCACGGACATTTTTACACAACGCTGTTTGATCCCAAAGTTAGCTAGGAATAACCTGCTCGTGTGATGGATATTAGACCACGGATATTAATACATATATACTTTTAAATATATACTTATCATACATAAAAAACACCCATAGAGACACTTTTTTGACATGAACCGATGACAAGAACCAGGCTGTCAAGAGTGTCCTACCATATTTGTGTATTTATTACTAGATGCGCCGGGCTTCGCGCGCTTTGAATTTGTTCCCGTTCCCGCTTTCGAATGGAAACTTATTCCCGTGGTAAAAAGTAGCCTATGTTTTATTGCACACATCTATCCCTGTACCAAATTTCAATCAGGTCGGTACGTTCAGCTGTTACAGCATGAAAGCGTAACAAACATCTACTCTCAAAAACTTTAGCATTTATAATATTAGAAAGATTATTTTTATCACTTTTCAGGACAAACAAGAATCCGAGGAAGACTCCTCCAGTTCGTCGGAGTACGACTTTGACACGCTGTTCGCGCCAGACGACTATGAACCTTATATTCTGAACCGTAAGAGTGATCGCTTTGGGCTAGGCTACTCGGGGCTGAGCCGCCATTCCGTGTTGGGTAGCCTCACTACAGAGTATGGCAGTGAAGCCGGCACGTCCAAGAGTCATTTGACTATGAAGGATAAAGGTAAAAAGGTGAGATTTGAAAATGAATTACTTTTTTTGGATTTATTCAAAATGTTACATAGTTTTATAATCATGAATCAGTCATGAAGTGACAATTGATACAGCCAGTTTTCTAAATTGTATGCAATAATTTTGCCTACATTTATGATTTTGATAGATAGAAACTGGATAGCTTTTCCCCCTGGATGGGTACTACTATCAAGTTTGATTTAAAAACATTTACATTTTCTTGTTTGCATTAGCACAGGAGCGGCCCTTTAATAAATTTGTACTTTTCATTGTTGCGTAAAAACGGGACCGCATTTATGAGACTTTTAGTCTGTCTGTCTGTCTGTCTGTTCGTCACGAGGCTGTATCTCAGGAACAGTGATAGCTAGAGAGCTGAAATTTTCACAGAAATGTATTTTTGTTGCCTTTAAAACAACAAACAGGTAAATAACAAAAAAGCAGAAAAATTATAATATAGTCTCCCGTACAATAAATGAAATTTTTGGCCGTGTTTTCCACAAATTATATGAACTTGTAATAAATGGATGGATCGTCTGGTCAGTTTGGGATGTTTTCTTGGTATAATATAGAAATATCGACACCAGAAGTATCAATTAATGTAAGGGACAAAAAACGGTTTTTCAGGAGAGCCAAAAAACGATTTTATTTTTATAAATCTGTCTGTAACTTTTTACTGTCTGGTCCGATTTTAATTGTGTCAAGAGTGAAGTTTCTTAGAATTTCTTCTTCTTTCATGCTATAAACTCAAGATTTAGGAATTTCTACTGGTTTCCAAAATAGCGTGTCCGTTACATTAAAAAAATATGTTTAGTTGTACCTTACGTTACTGATATTTTATGTATAAACAAATGACTAAAGTGTAAGTAGCAAGAGACTATGGAAAATCACATGCAAACGTATTGTAAAGGACTTCACTTTAAGACTTTTGATGATATTTGATGTAACTTGGTACTGAAGGTTATCGAAAAGAATTTAAAAAAAACCGGCCCAATGCGAGTCGGCCACACGCACGGAGGGCTTAGTACCAAACAACAGTTAAAAATCACGTTAAATAGTATTATTTTTCTGATTTTAATATTTGTTGGAGACCCGAAAAATTACTTTGTAGTATTTTTACTACCGGGAAATATTTTTTGCATGATTAATATTGGTATGAATGATAAAAACAAAAGTTTTCGCACTAAAGTGCCTCGACTAACCCAGCTGGAGAGGGTCTTGGTCTCCTTGTTTCCATCAGGAGTTAAGGGACATTTTGCTCCGTATGGCTCCGTCTCAGGCACTGGACGGAGAGTACTGATAGAACGATGTGCCTGAAGTCACCAAGAGCGTGTTAGTCGCAGCACAGGGTGCCCACCCTGTGCTGCGACTTAAAAAAGCACCAACCCCGAACCCGACGGCATTCCAAGTCATGCATGGGTATCGAAGAATTTGGGGCTTGACTGATAGGGCTCTGATGCTGATTCGCTAAGCATAGCTCGAAAAAGGCATATTATTGCAGAGCGCCTTGTTGGGCACTTCACAAGAGTGGTGCCAGATTTGACGGATAGCCAGTTTCTTCTTCTTCTTTTAATGAATAGCCAGTTTAGTTTCCGTTGGGGGCGCTCCATTGTAGACGCGATCATTCGTGTCTGGGGTCTGACAGAGGAAGCGATATTGCAGGAAAGGTGGTGATGGCGGTGTCTGTTGACATCGCCATAGCTTTCAACCCCTTTCCCTGAAGCTGCGTTAGAGAGGCACTCATTTATCATTATGGAGTGCTTTTCTACTTACGTCAGAGTTTCAAGGCTTATCTATTCGAGACATGAATAAGCTATCGGCTAAGGTAAGGTGTATCGTGCGTTATTTTGGAGGAATCGGTCCACTTCTGTAGAACCGCGGTGATGGTGCTACTCGGTCATTTGCTCGAAGGGTTCGACATAACGTACTACGCTAATGACACCCACGTTACGACGCGAAAATCTACTCACCGAGACGTGGTCCTAAAAGGAGTTTCTCCACTTCTGGGTCGAAGATGGCGACTGGTTCTGAAGGCAGTCTCTTACAAAATTCAGATCCTGTGCTTTCAAGGACCTCGGCAGGAGTCACCCACGTAATCCAGCAAACAAGTAGGGGGAATAAGCGTCGATATCAAGCCCTCTATAAAGTATCTTGGAGTCGTACTCGATAGCAGGTAGAACTTCGAATACCATTTCCGAAACATGATTCAAAACTGAGGAGGGGCAACGACAGCACTCTCGCAGTGGTTGACCAACATTAGGGAACACAATGCGTCCTGCACACTGTCAGGAGCTCATGGAAACATGGAAGGTGCAGACTGAACAACCAAGGTGGGAACTGCTGCAATCGGGGCGACCAGACTGGGGGGGGGGGATGCATGATGTCCATACATAAGTAGGCCCAAAACAGCATAACGACAGAACCTCCAAAAACGCGGATTAGCACCATTCTAGCAGAGTGCTGAGCCGCGGTGATGACCTCGTCTACACGGGACCCTGAAATTTCCTTCCGAGGAGTTACCCGGGGCCGCCACCCATACACTGATAGGTGGAACCAAGAAAACATTTAGGTTTTCACACAAAATTGTAGGAATTATGTGAGATAAGTAGTAATGTATATAAATTACCCCTAAAAGGCTCGAAAAATAAGTTAAGGTAAGGGACATGTTGTATAAAATTACCGATTTGAGGTCTAAGGTAAGGGTCAAAATTATTTTGTATGATGAATTACTTTACTTTCCTGAGAAGAATAAAATCTAAATGGCCCTTTAATCATTTTTTTCGTTATAAATCGTTTTTGACAGTCCTAAAATTTGTACTGTAAGGGACATTTTTTTAACGATAGGCACATTTTGAGTATACCAATCGATAGAGCTCAAAATTCTGAATCCAATGATATATATAACTCAAATTTGCCAAAATGTCCCTTACGTTAATTGATACTTCTGGTGTCGATATATAGGTGTGTCTATCAGTCGCCTAGATCCCATAGCACAAGCTTATATTAGCTTAATTTGGGCTAGATGATGTTGTGTGTGAATGTCCACAAGTATTTATTTATTTAACTATTGTAAAACACTGACCATATTCTGAGAAATGAATGAATTGTTTATATACATCCAGGTGTCGATCCGCGGCCAAGCGTTCGGCGTGGGCGCGTTCGAAGCGGACGACGACGACATTTACGCGACAGAAGACATGTCGCATTACGACTTTGCCATCGGCGGACCCGCGCCCAAGATGCAGAAGGAGATCAAGAAGGACAGGAGTAAGCATGTATGTGTATTGGCATTTTAGTTTTACAATAAATTCTGTTTAAACTTGTGAAAGACAGTTTATCCACACGTCCACACTGCGCAGCTACTGTCGCGCCACTACATTCGCGTCGCATTTACATGGTGAAATTAGTTTTGTGACAGTAGTTTTATTAAAATGTAAGCAATGGCGCGAAATTAATTATTAATTTTATACCATTAATTTCGTAATGTAAATTTAGCTTGAAATATGTCTCTGCAATTAGGGATTGCAATCCGGAAAACCGGATCCGGTAATCCGGCGGATCCGGCATCATTTTGCGTTCTCCGGATCCGGCGGCATCCGGATCCGGTGTTTGCATATTTTGACAAAATAACCGTGCCGTGTCGCTAAGGATGGTACAAATGTAAAGACCGCGCGAGTCGTTTGAGTCCCCCTTCAGTTTGTAACTTACAGGTTACGATGAGAAAACATACTAAAAGTTCCAACATCTAGGACGTGAGGCGGAGAGAGGGTCGTGACAAAGGGTTGATTCCGCAACTGGCAACATTAGTGAATTGTCAAAATTTTTATAGCTCCGAGTAAAATTAATTAAAATTAATATATAAAAACTAATTTAAATGTTAAAACTTATTGAAATTAAAATACTAGTGTTAAAGAAGTGTAAAAAAAACAAAATTCCAAAGTTTTGGTTATAAATTTTTGAAAAACAAACTAATGAGTCATCCAACCGTTTTAGTGAAGTGATTTTGACATAAATATTCAAAATTTATTGCCTATTTCCTCGGTGTGGAATTAATTTATGTGCCAAAGTGTTTAATCAACTTTATCTAACGATTTTAGAGTTGTGTTAGTACTTAAAATAAAATTATTGCCGGTAACATAACCTTAGTCTACTTGTACACATAACCTGCAAAAATTATTAATATTGACGTTTAAAACATTGAAAGTTATAAAGCTAGTAAGTATTTAGTTAGTTCAGCTGGTAACAGACAATTTTACTTCGAATAATTAAATAAATAACATTATAGATTCACAAAAGAAGTGTCAGAAGTTGTTCAGTGGATAGCTTAGGCGTGCCGGTGAGTTTGTTTATCTGTTGTTCACTTGTATATATGTCATAATATATTCAATGCTGATATTAAACAGGTAGATCAATCAAATCCCACCTTCGCTTTGAAAGTACATAATAGGTAAAGTAGGTGTGTGCACCTGTTGTTCACTTGTAATATAACTATTATTATATTCTATGTTGAAAACTGACAGGTATCACACTCAATCTCGCATTAATATATTGCTATCCTACTTCTATCCATCCATAGTTTCATAGGCTACTCCTTGTTTTTAATATAAACTAGCTGTCTTGTAAAAAATTACAAAATGATGACTCGAAGAGGTCTGGCCCGTCAGGAACAGACTAAACTCCAACTGGTTTTAGAAGAACTGAAATCTGCCAAGGAGCAGGTTGTGCAGCTCAGTAATGAACGTGAGGACAATGAAACAGAGCTTATCTCGGTTGTAAAACACAACGGCAAACTAAAGCAACAGTTGTCCTTGCTAAGTGTACGGTTAGATGAAGTGACTGGGGAACGGGATGAACTGTTAAGAATAGTTAATAATTTTGATAAGTGCAGTGCAGAGTATGAGCGCGCCTTAAACCGCATAGCTGATCTGGAACATGAGGTTAGGGACTCCCACCAACAAATAACTCAGCTAGAAGAGGTCTCTTTGCAAGTCAGTACCCAACAAAACCAAACCTTGTTTGATGAACTCATAGATAGGTCCCCACAGTTGGTTACCGCTGCAAAATATAAACAGACTGACATTATAGATCTGACAAATGAAACTCCCAATCACACTGTACCATCGACTAAAATAAGTTTAGGTCATTGTAGTAACAAAAAGTTAAAACATTGTATAAAAATAAATAAGTTAATAAGAAAAAATCAAAATTTGCTTAATAATAATAAAAACTTCACCAAAAATATTAAAAATTGTAGAAATAGATTGGATATATTACGTGAACTAAATTTATGCACTGAAAAGTTAGAAATTAGTCAAAAACAGCATGCTGCAGACACACAGGAATTCAATTATAAATTACAACAGCTTCAAGATTCCCTGGAGTCTGTTAAGACTATGTATGATAAATCTCAGTTGATTATAAAAGAATATTCTTTGGCTATGGATAAACTCTTAAATTCAACATCTCATTATGCTGACCGTTTTAGCTCTTTAGCGGATAAAACTAAATGTGACTGCAGCCAACCCGAGCCAGGGCCGAGTCCGAGCCAGCCACTTACCCTATCTGGTGACCAGATGCATAGGACACAAAAACAGGTCAATATAGGTCTAAAAAAAGATAACAGCGAAAGTAGTCGATGGATCATGTTTAGTGATGAAATTGGGAGAGACATGGGGTCAAAATTAAATTTTTGTACACAGGGGCAGTCCTTTATAAATCACTGCATGCCTTCTTCATCGTATACACAAATAATGAAGTCCGTATGCAGTTATAAATTTCAACAGAAAGACAATCTGGTCATTTTCATAGGAAACAGGACAGGTATAACCAAACATAAACTTGTTAAATATTATAATAAATTAAACTCCTTAGATTTAAATAATATTATTATTTACACACTGCCTTACTGTAAACATATGCCAGTTGCGGAAAATAGGATTAGGTACTATTTAAATTTGTCATTGGACACATTAACACTTCATGATAAAAAGTTTAGTATAATTGACACTAACACTATTGTTAGGAAGAATTATTATTTTTATATGACTAAAGGAAAGCATAAGCTTCTGGATTATTTTAAAAGACGGGTAGCAATTTCGCTACATCATTTTATAGATGTTTTAGCCAAAAATCTGGCTATCAAACCTGCTCCTTTTGAGCAAAATGACATTGATATTAGATCTCTGGATAGCTGTTTATATCCAGGTAATTTAAATTAGAATATAGGACAAAAGAGCAGCGTTCTTGCACTAAACTTGACATAATGTATGAATCAAATTTAGTTCTACATCAGCCACAGCCCAATTCTATATCTGATTGCTCTCAGGCCGTTGAATCTACTAATCCTATTAATCTTAAAAATAAGGCTTTACACCTGGTGCACCAAAATGTTGAAGGCCTGATTGGTGGAAAAGAATTGGAATTGGAATTGTACATGAACTTGAATGGCATTGATATTTTTTGTGTAACAGAACATTGGTTAAAGCCTTATCAGGTCATGTTCAATTTCAAAAATCACCAGGTTGCTAGCTCGTTCTGTAGAATAAAATATAAACGTGGAGGCTCATTAATTATTGTTAATAAGTCAATAAAGTGTAAAGAACGTAAAGACATAGTAGGCCTCTCTGTAGAACGAGTTATTGAGATAGCTAGTATAGAGTTTGAGCAGTTCATTGTACTAAGCGTATACAGCCCCCCGGATGCTCCATATGTCCAGTTCGAAGAGAAGCTTGAAGAAGCGTTGTTTAAATGCCAAAGTACAAAAAAAACAGTCCTATTTTGTGGGGACTTCAATATAGATGTTTTAGAATCTGCACGGGAACCTTTACAGAGAGAGAAATTGTTAAATTTGTTCAAGTCGTTTGGTTTGTATAATATATTTTTAGAACCTACTCGTATAACTGCCACTACTGCTACTTGCATTGATAATATTTATACTAATATACATCCCATTAAAAAATGTATAGTGGACCCTGTAAAATCAGATCATCGCGGACAGTCCGTTTCTTATTTGAGAAATAGTAGGGAAAGTAAGAAGATAATCAGTTTTGTCCCAGTCAACACACAGCGCTTGGAAACTTTCAGAAGAAATTTAGTGAAGAAATTACCAGAATTGCCTGATTACACTAGTTTAGATGAATCCTACACCAATTTATTTAATTTGATACATGATGTGTTTGGGAAAATTTTCACCCCGAAAACATTATCAATTGGAGGCAGTTCTGCTTTCAGTGATTGGGCAACACCCGGAATTTATAAAAGTCGTCATAGCCTATATGAACTGTATTCTGAAAAATCATATAATTTCAACCCTGAATTTCAGGAATATGTTAAAAAATATTCAAAGATATTTAAGCAAGCCTGTTCCTTAGCCAAATCTAATTTCATTAGAAGTAAAATTTTAGACTCTGCGAATGTAATTAAAACTACCTGGAACATAATAAATGCGGAATGTGGTAGGTGTACAGTGAATGAAAAAAAGTTCGATTTAAAGATAAACAATCGCCACGTCTCGGAGGATATGGAAGTAGCGACCGAGTTCGAAAAATTCTTCAGTAATGTACCAATAGATATAACTAACACTCTTCGGTCGTCCTCTACCTCCGCCGAGCTATTATTAGCGGAATCCGTTGCTGCCTGTGAAGGCGCGTTCGAATTCACCGTTGTCAACTGCAACGACATCATAAAAGCGTTTAAATCTATTAATGTCAAAAAAACCGCTGACCTTTGGGGATTATCAGTGAATTCCGTTTCAAGTATTATAGATGTCATTGCCCCCTACTTGGCAACTGTGTTTAACGATTGCGTCTCAAGTGGTGTATTTCCTGATTTGATGAAACACAGTAAAGTATTACCACTGTTCAAGGCTGGCAGCACTTCAGATCCGGGTAATTTCAGACCTATTTCGGTGTTGCCGACCTTGAGCAAGATATTTGAAAAATTAATACTAGAGCAGATGCTGATTTATTTTAACAGTCACAAATTGTTTCATGAGAAACAATTTGGCTTCACTAAGGGACGTTCGACTACTGATGCTGGTGTAGAGTTATTGAAATGTATTTATGAGGCCTGGGAGGATAAACAAGATGCAATTGGTGTATTTTGCGATCTATCTAAGGCTTTTGATTGCGTCCAACATGAAACATTAATCAGGAAATTACACCATTACGGCATAAGGAGCAAGGCTCTCGATCTTCTGACTTCATATTTGAACAATAGAATTCAGAGAGTCGATGTTAATGGTACACGTTCAGAAGGATCAGTAGTTACTATGGGCGTCCCGCAGGGTTCAATACTCGGCCCATTTTTATTCCTTATATATTTTAATGACCTACCCTTTTACATGGGGGACAACAACAGGATTGTTTTGTTTGCTGATGATACTTCTTTGATTTTCAAAGTCAAACGACAATTAGATAACTATGACGATGTAAACAATGCAATCTTGAAAGTGGTTCATTGGTTTAACACTAACAATCTTAGACTGAATGATAATAAAACTAAATGTATTAAGTTTACCTTGCCGAATGTAACACAGTCAGACACCAATGTTCAACTTAATGGTCGAGGGTTGGAACTTGTGGAATCAACGACGTTCCTAGGGTTAACGGTCGATGCTGGTTTACAATGGGGTCCACATATTGTAAAACTAGCTAGTAGATTAAGTTCAGCAGCATTTGCTGTGCAAAAAATAAGGCACTTGACTGATGTAGATACGGCTAGAATAGTTTATTTCAGTTACTTTCACAGTATAATGTCTTACGGTATTCTACTGTGGGGCAATGCCGCAGATATAAATTCTATTTTTATTTTACAAAAGCGAGCCATAAGAGCTATATATAGATTAGGTCCAAGGATCTCTCTGCGCGAAACATTCAAAGAGGTTAATATTCTTACAGTAGCATCTCAATACATTTTTGAAAATCTTATGTATGTACAAAGAAATTTACTTAGTTTCCATAAGTTAAGTGATAGACACAATGTCAACACTAGAAATAAAAATAACCTCGCTGTTTATCATAGCAGATTGCATAAAATCAGTAATTCTTTCAGGGGTAACTGTATACGCTTTTACAACAGGTTACCTAACGAAATTAAGAGTATGTCCCTAAATAAATTCAAAAAGTTTGTTAAAGTTAAATTATACAGCAAGGGCTACTATACGGTTGGTGATTACTTGATGGATAAGGAAGCCTGGAAATGACCTGCTCTGCTAGATTCTCAAAAAACTGTTAAAATGCATAGTTTTTAGATTCATTAATAAAGTTGTAAATAGAGTAGTTAAAAGAATAACCCGCTGAGTTTCTTGCCAGTTCTTCTCAGGTGGGTCGCGTTGTGAACTGGTGGTAACTTTTTGGTTTATATAAGTGACGTTTACAAGTGCATTTGTATGCCTAAGTAAATAAATGATATTTGATTTTGATTTTGATTTTGATTTTGGCCCAATTTTAAGTTTTTTACCAATATTCCAAAAACAGTGCGTTGTAGCAAAACATGTTCGACTATGTAATAAAACTTACAAAATTCTCCATAACTTTGATTACGTACAGTTCCCATATTCCCAACTGTTTTTGAACTACACTCTTCTGAAATGTAGAAATGATAGTGATTCAGCGTATTTAACATTCGGTTGATATTTTGAATGAAATATAGGTAGATAGATAGATAATAGTTTATTTGTCAGAATATTGTACATAAAGGTGTTACAAACATTGAGATGATCATAATATTCTGCCGTATAGTGTCAAGGAGGAATGTAATTAGAAGAATAATGTCTGGGGTTTTTTTTAATGAGATAACACAAATGTTATCTCAACAATTACAATCTAGCCTTGAGGCTAATAAGTAATTTAGATTTAACTTATTTTACTAAAGCTTACAGAGTAAAGAATGTGTCCATCGGCTCTTTTCTTATTGTGCCTAATTATAATAGAAAGTCACTTTGTTCTTGTGTTTTTCAAGTATAGCACTCACCGTCACCGCGCTACTTTACACTAATTTCACTAAACTAGATCAAAAGGCTTAGTCCTTTTCAGTCTCCTTAAAATTCCTATGTCCTTCCCAGGGCCTCGAACTATCCCTGTACCAAACTTCATTACAATCACTTCAGCCGTTTGGGCGTGCAAGCGTTACAGATAGACAGACAGAGTTACTTTCGTATTTATAATATTAGTAGAGTTTGAATCCGTATAAGCGGTATCGTTTTTTATTTTACATGTTGGAATAAAAAAAGCAAGTTATACTGGTTAACTCAATCCGGCCGGATCCGGTCGGACCCGGCCGGATTTGAGAAATCCGGTACGGATCCGGCCGGATTCAAAATGACACCGGATTGCAATCCCTATCTGCAATACAATAACATTGCGATCAGTTGCTCGCAGGGTTCGTGAAGGCCGAGGTGCCTCTACCGTCGGTACCGTCGTACCCTCCCCCGGCGTTACCCCGCGACTACGTGCCGGCCGGGGCGGGGGCGCGACGCTCCAGGTTCGAACCCACTACCCACAAGCAGAGGGACCAGGGTGAGTACCATTTTCTATACTAATATTATAAAGAGGAAAGATTTGATTGTTTGTTTGTTTGTTTGCATCGAATAGACTCCTGAACTACTGGAATCAGTAGGGCGGCATAATTTTGCCGCGCTAAATATAAATAGATGAGCTTGACAAATCGAATTAAAAGGATAAGATGACAGGTAATAAGTAACTTTCCGTCCAGATTGTTAGCAATAAGACTTAAGTACAACCTAAAAAATAGATAAGAAAATAATGGATGAACCACTCCCTCCGTTGTGTGGTCGTCCATTGGATATAAGCCATAAAACACCTGACTCCATTCATATGAGAACCCGCTAGATAAAACCATTAATCAGTATCCACTTGCCATAAATAAATATTTTTTTGAAATGACAGAAATAAATTGTATTATGGTGCCTCTCTCCGTTGTGTGGTCGTCCGTTGGATATAAGCCATAAAACACCTGATTCCATTAGTAATTTAATAATTATATAATAATAATACTTTATTCAACTCAATATGATATTGTAGTACATAAATGGTAAATAATTCGATGTTTGTTACCTACTGGTTATTACAATCCAATTGGTTAAGGTGCGGCAGTCCTAGCTAGGTTATTAGATAACCTGTGTTAAGAACCACAGTGCCGATCCCCATTCAATTTTTACATGACACTAACAGTGCCTGTTAATTTATTCCAGCACTTACAAAGTTGTTTAGTAAATAAAGTTCTTTCGTTTTCAAAGGTCTCGGTCGTCACGAGCTCACAGCCGAAGCCAGGGGTGCGCTTCTTGGGGAAACACCTATACCCCCTCTACCTGACCCCCCAAAGGACGCACAAATACCGAAGCCAAAGGAAGACCTAAAACTCCTCAACAGAAACATCGATTTCACCTCCAACTCGGATAAAAAAGAACAAGACTTCATTTCTATAGCCGATTCTGGCAAACAATTGCAGAAAGTATTCAGACCTTTCGCTGGCAACCCTGAGAAAGAAGCGCGGTATGAGAAATACTTGGAAGATAGGACGAGGGGGGCAGAACGAGACGGGTGTATGGATAAACTTAGTGAGTGGGAGCGAGAGAGAGAAATGGTCGAGTTTGAACAGGCAGCGAAGTTGTATAGGCCATTGAGCGGTTTTATAGGTGACAGGTGAGAGATTTTTTTATATTATTAATTAATAGACTGAACTGATATCAATACTTCACCATAAATGTAGACATCACATGGACCTCTAGCGGCCCAACTTTTGTAGGTATTAGGTGCCGCCAAATCTCTTCTGAAAAATCTAATACCGCCTCTATACATTTCCCGCCCATTGAGTGCCATCTGTGGTTACGCGACTTGATGTGTAGAGTGCTTTATGCAATAATGGCTCGTTTACATACAAACAAAGTCACGCCTTTATCCCCGAAAAGGTAGGCAGAAGCATAGTAAATAAATAATTAAAAAATCTTTTAATAAATAAATTAATAGTATACGCTCACATTTCACCTTATAGTTTTATGTGCCACGTAATAGGTGGCGAGCCTATTGACGCGGTGAAATGCACAGGCGCAGGTCGTGACGACCCACAGTTGAAACTTTTCAAGCCGCTCATAAGGCCTTCAACTTGGCTTAACAATTGTTATTTTACTGATAACCGTGTTTCATTTCGAATGTTCCTTCTCTACGCAATGGATCGTATTTCGTAAGTGTTCCCAGGAGTCGCATCTTGCGATATATTCATATCTCATATTCCATAGCTCCATTAGTCCATTATAAGTTGGATAACATGAGTTATATTGATGGCAGGTTCACCCACGCTTCAGAACCTGACGATGGAGCCCTGAACCCTCTGTCTGCGGTCGCCAAGAGTTCCGCCAACCACGGCCAGGCTACTAAGGAACAGGTACTATCATTATTTCGTACATTCTTGACATTATGATCAGTTCATGTAAATTGAATTGAATCAAATTGAAATTGTATTAGTTGAATTGAATCAAAGATGAATTTTTGTAAATTGGCATAACACGTAAGCGTTTTGATTTAAACTTAAAGCGTATTATTGTTCTTTACATAAATAAATAAAAAGATCATAATCATGGCTGGTGGGCTGCTCTATGGCTTCCTTCACAACCTCGCCTAGATGTTAGGGTGATATACCGCTTCTTTGGACTTGAGACATGCATGAAACTCTTACTTCGGAACACTTTTGTAAGGATTCCTTACAGAAGCGGGTGGAAGGAAGACGTTACCTTTAGGAGAGGTCGTGATGGAAGCCATAGTCTGTCGGGAATTCTGGGACATTTTTTCGATTTTGATCTTGGGTGTTTGTGTCGGAGTGGTAGGGACCGTTCGGTATTGGTCGGTTCGAGTCCAGCCGACATTTGTTTGGTTTTTCAAGCGTTACAAAATGTTTTATACAGTGAAGGCGATTCAAGAGATCCTTTATTGGTGATTTCCGTATATTGTTTTATGTAACACTCGTAGCTTGCCAAACGGTTTCTCCAATACGAAAACTTGATTCGGCATATTGTTCAGGTCAATTAGGAGATGCAACGGCACTTGCTCAGCTAGTTATTCCTCTTATTGTAGATAGAGGCAGCGCAACGCGGACTGTACGGTGTTATGACGAGAGTGCAGTCTGAATGGAGACCCGAGTCACTGGTGTCCAAGCGATTCAACGTGCCCGAAGTTGGCAGCGCTCGGTAAGACCATGACACTTTTGCATAAACACTTTCATTCCTCTGCAAAATCCTAAACTTACTCGTAAAACGACGAGTCCGCGCACGTTTTTCTATCCTCTTAAAATTTTGGTTTCTTCAAGCGGAGCGTGAAGAAGCACTTTACTGTCAGAAATCTTGTGGACTGTAAGAGTGGCGCCCAAGCGCTAGATATCGCCATGACTTTCCATCAGGCGGTAAACATCGGTCACAGAATAGAATTAATATTTTTTTTTTACAAGCTATAAGTAGTTTTTAATAGTAACCAGTGTAGAAACCAAAAGCGTATCCGATATCTTTGACTGTTTTATACTAGTATTCTGGATACATAAATATGTGCTTACTTACTACTACATTATGCATGCAACAACCCTGTGTAAGGAGTAAACGAAACTGCGGGGCTATCGCCCTTCACTTCCTCCCGTACGTACATACCTCTTCCCAAATATTTAAGTAAACTATTTATCCACAGACATGAACAGAAAAAAGAAGATAGACCCAAAGTGTCATATTCTATCTTCTCTTACCTAGAATCATCCGTCCATGATAAAGACAGCTTCGCTAAAGAACAGAGTAAATTCAGTGGCTCTAAGTCGATACCGAGTAAATCTGACAAACCTCGCCAGGCACCGAAAATTGATCAGAAAGCTGATCCGAAAGTCACTGTTCAAAATACTGATCAAAATGAAACAGTAGATCGCGTACTTACAGATACAGGGTTCACGAAAAGAATGACAGTAGCCGAAATGTTTTTGAAAGAATCTGAAACAAATAAAGAAAAAGGAGTTGAAGTAACAGAAACTATAAATAAATTTGATAAAATGGATCTGTACAAATCTATATTTCTAAGCGACAGTGAAGAGGAAGATGTACCAGTTATCAAACAAACCAGTGACGTCACAGACTTTGTTGATGTACCGAAGAATGTAGAAAGAAATAATTCTCCGCCTCGTGGCATTTTCGCTAATATAGATTTTGATGAAATAAATTCTTGGAAAAGAAATAAGCCAGTTAATATAGATGCAAGCGCTGCAGATGTTAAAAAACCAGAAACTAGTGCGGATAATGTTGATAAACAAAATTCGAATGCAGATGATGAAATGTATGGACCGAAGATTCCTGAAAACCTTCAAAGTAGACTACTATCTGAAGATAACGTGAAAGATAGTATAGAAATAGGTTCTTCGTCGAGCAATGACTCGTGGGTTGATGTCAGTGAAGTAAAAAGTAAAAAAGCTAAAAAGAAAAAATCTAAGAAACATAAGTCTAAGCACAAGAAACAGTCTAAAAGTAAGAAAAAAGATAGATAAGTATTAACTTGTGTACTGAAGTTATTTTGTTTTATTGTTATCAATTTTTGGAAGTTCGTTATATTAAAATTAAAGTATTTGTTTTCTTAATGTTTTGTTTCAATAAAATTAAACTTGCAAATCAACCTTCTCGACTTTGCTTGATGTGTCAATCACTGAATTTATAAAAGACTTGAGACACAGTGAGTTATCGATGGTATTATGTACTTCTGTAGTAGATACTATTATCAGAGTAGAAGAGAGTAAGGCAACTTCGAACAAACTATAACATATTTTTTTGCCCTAAGTCACCACCCGGCATAGAGGGGTGAAGGTGTAAAGAACGCTACATGCGTACCAGACGTACCACACGGGCCGTGTGCCTATGTCAGACCCCTACTGATTAAACTCTACCTTCGTCTGCCTTGGAGAAGCATCGAAAGCGCACCGAGGCAATAAATTAGGTCAAATTATGCGCACGGCTCGTCACACCCGTAGGCACTGCGCTCGCACATAAGCAAACAGCGCTTGGTATAAATTGCCTACTGTCTTGTATGACATTGCATGTTGTAAGAGCACCGTGGTGGTAAAGGTTTCAACAGCCAGTAATTTAGTACCTTCGTGTGATGATAATAGCCGGCGGGGCAAACTGCGGAATTTTGTTGATTTATTTATTACGTAACACGTAATGACGTAACTATGGATACAAAGTCCTGTATTCGAATGTCAAACATGCCGTCCGTGGCAGTTGGCCTGCCCCCTATCTGCTCGTACGCATCCTTGTTTCCCATCCGCGTACCCACAATATGCCTGAAGTCTCTTTGAGGGATGAACCCCGAAACGAGGTAATCACAGAAAAATAGTCGACATAGCTCCAAAGTAGTAGGCACTTTTAATGGTAATGGCCATAACCGTCGTAAGCCGACGAGAACCCGCCGAGTTCTGGAGTGGAGACTTGCGGTCTCTACTGGCGACGCCCATCAGTGCAAGGAGGCACTGGGTGCGTAATGCGCAAGACAGTGACGTATGACGAAGTTCGGGAGAGACCTAAGCCACAAGTAAACTGCTTTTAATTATGCTGATTTCATTGATGATGCTTTTATTTTAGCGGGAATGCGATTAGATGGGGCTGCTCATAGATTTAGGATTTTTCACTACGTACATTCTAAATCTATGGGGCTGCTAGTCCTGACATCTAAAATCATGCGGTTTATCCATAGATTTGAGAGTAGCGAAAAATTCTAAATCTATGGGTTTACCACTGGTGACCAAAATTCATTTATTTTGATCATTTGACGTGTGACCGATAAAACATTCGCCCATTCTACTACTGATCGAATGCCGCGGCAGCGGCCGACGAGTGCCAGAACCGAATTCTACGAAAAATCCTAAATCTATGATTCTACTTATTACGCGTTTGTTTGTTAAAATATTCTTTAGTCAACTGTATTTCGACCGAACGTTGATTCGATCAGTAGTAAAAATACCAAATGTTTGTTCGATAAAAACTCTTTTGGTCAATTGTTCATTCGATCAGTAGTAGAATGGCCGAATGTTTTATCGGTCACACGTCAAATTAACTAAAACAGTGGCAAACCCAACTAGCCGACATAGTACCTACGCAGAATAAGCAGATTAAAGTGACAGTGTGCTGGCCACGTCGGCAGAAGATGGAGCAAACGAGTTTTGGATTGGAGACCGCAACACGGTAAACGTGGGGTAGGACGTCTACCCGCCAGATGGACCAATGTCGCAGGCTGATACTGGATGCGAAAGGCGCAGAACCGAACGTTTTGGCGTAAATTGGGAGTGGCCTGCGTCCAGCAGAGCAGTGAATTGCCATAGGCTGACTTGATTGAAACAAAAAAATGTATGCCCACATTTCACATTTAGATTTGGTCGTACGTAATAGGACAAGCGCAGGTTGTGACTACCCGCTGTTGAATTTTTTCAAGCCGTCCATAAAGGTCTGTAACTTGACTTAACGACTGCCATTTTACTGGCAACCGTGCCAACCATATTCCTTCCAAAGCACGAAAAGGCTCGCAAATAAATGTTACAGTGTTCACGTGGTGGTCACCCATCCAAGGACCGGCCATAGTAAATGTTGCTTACTGCAGTGGTGGTCGTTTACAGACCACAGAGCTAGTGGGTCATGACTTCATGAGCGCTTCTTGTTCAAATTAATTGTAATGGTTCGATTTCAATGTATTGTAATTTGTATTTATTTGTTTTTCTTTAGAGTGTATAGAGGTATACACGTGAAAAATATAAAGGTAATTTTAAGATTTAGTTTAGTTTAACAACGATGTTGAATTACTAACAAGTAAACTTGAAAGATATTATAAGACCTCTAACTGCATAGATTGACATGATTTTACTTTCTGAACTGTATCCTGAAGGTCAAATAAACTTCATAAATGTCATGTCAAGTCTAACTAAATGTCAAATGTCAAAATATACTTGCAAAGCAGTTTTTCGTGAACTGACGAAAGAATACGAAATAATAACAAAATAAAATCTTAACACAGAGCAGTACAGTAACTGAGTGGTGTGCCGACTATTTCACAATATTAAATATTATTTTCAGTACCTAGTGTTAAGTTTTGTGACGGTTAAAATACGTGAAGTTTGTTAGTTAAAACTCATCAGCTGTTTATCGAAATGGGGCTTATTTCTGATGTTTACGATAATTTCACAGCAAGTATCTATGATATTATTGGTGAGTAGAATCTTAAAATTAATAACCTTTCCCTCCAATAACTCATTAGTATTCGACTTTGTTTATTCTTTATCTTTGTTGCTACATTGGAATAAATAATGCCTTCTTTCTTGCCGAAAACAAGACCTTATAATAATCATACTACATAATCACATAAAAAAATAGAATTACTTTCCTGTTGCAAACTTGATAAACATTTTGTAAATATTGAATCGCTCAAAATTATTTGTAGTATTTATAATATACTTAGGTTATTATCCTGTTGTGTTGTTTAATAATGACATAGTTTATTACTTTGTTTGATTAATAAACTTCACTGAATCCTGCCCTAAATTTCTGTTAAAAGTTATAGTTGCAGTGCCTGCTTGTTAATGTAGTATAATATGAAAACAATGAATCAAACCTACATTGTAGTGTGTCACATATTTACATTATCTTCATGCGAATGATTAATTACAGTTGATTCATTGTGTTGTTTAACAAAAAAAATAAATTATGCTCTAAATGCATGTTGTAGTACATAATGAATAATATTATGTATATTTTTCTTATCTAAATAACAAAGTACCTACATTTGATTCTATCACATATTAAGGACCTCATATTACTTGAGTGCCCTTCCAAAGCTTTCCATGCTCTCTTTTGTTAAGGCAGGTTATATGACTTAACTATACTAATATTATAAAGAAGAAAGATTTGTTTATTTGTTTGTTTGTTTGTAACGAATAGGCTCTGGAACTACTGGACCGATTTGAAAAATTCTGTCACTGTTGAGAAGCAACTCTCTTTGCGGTAAACATAGGCTATATTTTATTCCTGTATTCCCACGGGAACGGGAACTATGCGGGTGAAACCGCGTGACCTTCACTAGTGTTATAAGTGGTTTTCATGTATGAATAAATTCTTTAAACCTAACCTATTCAGGTACATGGGGTCCCACTGCACATAATTTTTTTAACATTTTGAAATAGCGCACAATTGATTCGACTGGTGACCCAACGGCTGGCGGTTTTCTCTCTCAAAGGGGGAATCTGGGTATGCTGCTAGTGCCTAATAAATTATATAGATTTTGGTAAATAACCTAGCTCGTATGAATTAAATATTCTCGATATTTGGTGAGAACTATAATTGTTTTCAGTCCCCGCTAGAATAGTTTCTTCTAATGTATCTACGCATCCCATTAGTTGACTTGATTATTATATTGAAAATTTCTTGAGGTTGTCATAATTGACTTAACCATGTACTGTACTATTGGCTTATTTTCTTTCAACTTTTGGTTTTACTTGACATTTGCGTAGTATTTAACTTAAGTACATGTAGGTACTTATAAATGTTTATAAATTAATTTGTGAAAAACTAAGTGATTGAATCAACTTCGTTTTTGTTACAGCTTTTAGGTACTAGTATTTGTGTATTTTAAATATAAACCTTCCTCTTGAATTACTCTACCTGTTCAACCCATTTTAATGGAGTTTTCAACTCCATTAAAATGGGTTGAATAGTTTAAAAGATCCAAGCGAACACATAGCAAGAGTTCATTAATTTTAAACTATGTAAAGATAACATACATTACATACATACATACATAAAGTCATGCCTTTATCCCCGTGGGGGTAGGGTATTTTCATAGACCAATGGTCTCACATAATATTTGGTGAGCCTATTGCAGTGTTGAAATGGATAGGCGCAGGTTGTGACATCCCACAGTTATAATTTTTCAAGCCGCCCATAAGGCCTTCAACTTGACTTAAGGATTGTCATTTTACTGATAATTGGGTTTCATTTCGACTTTTTCTTCTTTACGCAATGGACCGTTTTGCGAAAGTGTCCCCTAAGTCGCTTCTTACGACACCCTCGGGATGAATTGGGGTGGCTAAATTTTGTACGCTTTCCTGTCGCCACACGGGGCAAAAGATGTTCAATTTCTTCTAAATACTTAAATAAATAAATATTAACAAAAACGAAGTTGATTCAATCAACTTCGTTTTTGTTACAGCTTTTAGGTACTAGTATTTGTGTATTTTAAATATAAACCTTCCTCTTGAATTACTCTACCTGTTCAACCCATTTTAATGGAGTTTTCAACTCCATTAAAATGGGTTTGAATAGTTTAAAAGATCCAAGCGAACACACAGCAAGAGTTCATTAATTTTAAACTATGTAAAGATAACATACATTACATACATACATACATAAAGTCATGCCTTTATCCCCGTGGGGGTAGGGTATTTTCATAGACCAATGGTCTCACATAATATTTGGTGAGCCTATTGCAGTGTTGAAATGGATAGGCGCAGGTTGTGACATCCCACAGTTATAATTTTTCAAGCCGCCCATAAGGCCTTCAACTTGACTTAAGGATTGTCATTTTACTGATAATTGGGTTTCATTTCGACTTTTTCTTCTTTACGCAATGGACCGTTTTGCGAAAGTGTCCCCTAAGTCGCTTCTTACGACACCCTCCGGATGAATTGGGGTGGCTAAATTTTGTACCATTCCTGTCGCCACACGGGGCAAAAGATGTTCAATTTCTTCTAAATACTTAAATAAATAAATATTCTAAATAAATATTATTAATAGGTAAGTAGGTATTATCTGTTGAATAAAAAACGTGGACTGTTTCACGTCAAGCAGCTAGTTACTTTGTTCGGAAACCTAACCCCCAAACTTCTGGGATGGGTGATCTTCAGCTCCTTAAGGAGCTCCGGGGAGCCGCCCGTCTGACTCCCCCGAGGAGAGCCCCGAATTTATAGGGCGCCCCTGGCCGGATCGACGTGAATAATCTTCTTGATATCCTTCAACCCGGCTTTAGGGCGAGGAGGAACACCGCAGGGTTTAGTGTTAGGAACTTAGATCATCTAACCACAGGATGCGCCTTACTTAAGCATTGTTTTCTGCCATTGCACATGACCATTTGGTCTTTTGGCTTTATGAAAAGCCTGTACATCAGTACATCATTTTATATGATTAAACTAGTACATTACATTGTAGTTGACTGTACAATAACAATTAACACACAACAGCCATTACGCGTTTGTCGATTAATACATTTTTAAATGCAATGAAATTTTATATGTCTTTGTGTTTCCCCCTTCACTTGTATGAAAACTGGCAGAATATTTTTGTATGCAGTGGTTCGCAAAGGCTAGTCCAGTGTTATATGGTCTAAGGTTAGGAATGTTACTTCCCGGAGCCGGGAGTTCCACACACCGCCCCAGCTGCTTCCGCTGCTGGAATGGCGGCGCGCTAACGCATTCCCCGCGTCAGCAAAAAATAACTTCATGGAGGTCGAATAGAAGGAGGGATTAATCTTATCAACACCTGAATGTACTCTCTACTCTGTTTTATTTTAATCCATACACTACCTAATATTATAAAGCTGAATAGTTTGTTTGTTTGAACGCTAGGATCTCAGGAACTACTGCTTGGATTTCAAAAATTCTTTCACACATTGATAGTCCATTTATCGAGGATGGCTATAGGCTGGTGTAGTGGGGCCCTACCAACACCATCGGGCCCAAGTCAACCTCACGTGCAAGCTCGTGCACCTGCTGAACAACGGACGAGGCTCTGACGGCGGCGGTCCATTTCAACACGGCGATGGGCTCACCACCTGTCACGTGGGACCGAATTGTACACAGTGAAATGTGGGCCGGTATAGGCCTCTGCCTACCCCTTCGGGGATAAAGGCGTGAGTATATGTATGTATGTATGTAGGCTATAGGCTATATAACATAACGCTAAGACGAATAGGAGCGGAGCAGCAATTAATATGTTTTGAAAACGGGGAATATTTTTTACCGTCTGAGAGCTTCCGAAGCGTACGCTGCGTAAACGGTTACAGTTAGGTAAAAATTGTGTATTACGAAATTGTTTCTCTTAAAAAGTTTCTAAAAAAAAGTCAGCGAGAGCATATGTCTATCTTTTAATGTTCGCTCACAGTAACCTAATTTATCTATCTCAGGTTCGCTCACGATATAATGAAACTGAAAAGTTTTTTGTGCTAGGATCTCAGAAACTACTGGTTGCATTTTAAAAATTATTTTACAGTTAAATAGTCCGTTTATTGAGGCTGGCTAATGGCGATATAACATCACGCTAAGACGAATAGGAGCGGAGCAGCCATGAATAATGTTTCGAGAACGGGGATTATTTCTTTCTTTTGAGAGCTTCCATTGCGGACGCTGCATAAATAGTTAAAAGTTACGAAAAATTTTGTATTACAAAATTGTTCCTCTGAAAAAGTTATAAGAAAAAGTCCTTCACAGCAATTATGCCTTTCTTTTAAGTTTCTTTTACAATAACCCTCTTATTAAGTTTTAAAGTATGAGCGACGCGACGGGAGTAAACTTGGTTTGCAGTGGCAGCCAGTCAACTGAACGATAAAAACCGGCTAAGTGCGAGTCGTATTCGCACACGATGAGTTCCATACCTAAAAACGGATGGGTGGAAGTAAAAGCGACGAGAAACATATCACTTTAACACCTCTTTCCTTCTCACTTTCATGTGAAGCAAATGAAGTTATGCGGTTCAGCTCTAAGGAATACAAGCGACGCGACGCGGCGACGCGACGGGAATACGCGCGATGGGGGTAAATGGAACGGGAAACATTATAATACTCGAAATATTAATACCATACCTCTCTCTTTCTCACTCTCATGTGACGCAAACGAAGTTGCGCGGGTCAGCTAGTAAATTTCATATAATTTCCTCACCACAGACAGGGAGTTCATCTTTCCTTATACTTTGCTTCCGAGCGTTCGAGCAAGGAGGTCCGATAGGGGCTTTCTTCCGCGTACGCTTAGATTGTGGAATGATCTTCCTGCCTCGGTTTTTCTAAACGCCTACAGTATCAGGTTCTTCAGAAGGGGTCTTAGAAGTCCCCTAGTATCAGTAGTTCGATTAAATAGTCCGATGATCGAACTACTGAGACTTTTTCGACTCAGTAGTCCGATGACGCAGATGATGATGATGATGTTATGGCAGGGTCGGCCGCGTGAGTGTAGCGTTGGGATTATAAACATACATATGTACCTATTGCCCCAAACATCTTCGGGTTTCAAGCCAGTCTCTGCAAGTGGTACAAATGCTGACTAACATACGCGATCGTGACGAGTAGAAGGAAAATTGTTAAAAAGATTTTATTTGTATCTTTCCTTCTCTAATGACCTATTTAGATTGCACGTTAAGTACAGTAAAGTAAGGCCATACACTCTCCCAAAGCGATTGACAGAGCTCCAGTAGGTCCAGCAATAAACTACCTACGATAGACTGATTTGAATAATTCCCACACGCTATTTAAATATCATGAACCACCCAAGTGGGAGTCGGATTCGCGCACGGAAGACTCCTTCGTACCAAAAAATGGCAAAAAAGTTATGTTTTTAGTAAATTTTCCCCTTTAAATATTTCTTTTACACTGTTTTTAGTATTTGTTGCTATAGTAGAGCGACAACAGAAATTCATCATCCGTGAAACTTACAGCTGTCAAGCTATCACGGTTCTTGGGATACAGTTTAGTGACAAACAGACGGACAGACAGCGTAGTCCCAGACGGCTACGGAACCTAAAACAGTACACAAAAGATTCAACAACCAGTCCAAATTCGTCATTAAAACTACAAAGAAAGTTGCAATATTCCACCCACGAGGAAGTGGCGTGAAACACAAAAACGTATCACTGCCCAAACTCCTGATAACTGCAAGCGCAGCTATCTCCGTGCGTCGGCGCATTCAACCGTTTGCACACTGAAGGTCGTGGGTTCATTCCCATACTGAAATAAAAATACTTTTTATGTATGCATTTGCCCGAATATAACTGTCAGAATGCGACGTGTCATGTTATGAATGTTTCTGTAAACTGTACTTTTATGTTAATTGCTGATGACGCATTCCAAATAAATTTATGTATTATTCTAAACGAAACCAAATTAGTAGTTACGTTATATTTTCAGACCAAAAAAATTTAACATCTCTTGTGTTGTGTGTATCTTGTGTTTTTAAGTGTGAACAACCACCGGAGTTAACCATGAGATAGGCATTTTCAAAAGAACATTCGGAGACGCATTATACAGCTGAATTGCTGAAAGTGAATTGAAATTCCTAGTGACTTTGCGTATTGAGTATAAACTGATAGTATGCAATGTGTATACCATTGCGTCAGGTAACTACATTACATGCTTGAAGTTTGTCGAATTCAAGACTGTCCAAAAAGATTATTGAGGCATCTATGTGCAATACTGTCCATTTAGGCATACGTTATTATTATCGGCTCTATGTCATAAACACACATACGTACGTCAGAACCCGTCGTTAAATTGCAAATTCATCGCAATTATTGCATGCCAACAAACCTTTATTGCTTATTGTTAAAAGTGTACTTACTCTATGGACTCTATGGTTCATCGGTAGTATGTTTAATCGCTTTACACTTACGCCAATAGTAACTGAGGCATAGGCAGACACCTAGAAGTATACCGCATGCTCACATTCCGCCACTCTAGGTAACTATAATTACTGTCCCACGAATACGTAAAAACAGTGCAAGTCTATTACCGTGACTAAAAATAGGGGATTACCTCGACTAAAATAAAGCGCTTGGTGTTAAATTATCTTCTATAATCGGGGGTAAGATACAGTTTTGGGGAAAGAAATCTAAATCGCATAGATGTTACTACCCCACGAAATCTTTTACATCTGAATACAGGGACACTTATTTCCAGGAAAGGTCCCGTACTTTTTAAGGCCTCAGAAGGCGTCGCAGGTCAGAGGGCAATCTTGGGGACCGGAGTTCGGGCGTAGCTGGCTGCGAGTCGACCTTACAAATAATGTCTCTTCATTCTTGGGCAAAGATATCCGCCGTGGATTTCCCTACCCTATCTAAAGACCATTACAAAAAGTTGTAGTTTTGTTCAAAAGAATCGCCGATTAGCTGATAGTGCAATAATTTTCCTTAAATGTACACGTAAATTAGAAAAGATTAACAGGCCTTCTTATAGAGATAATTCAATCCACCTTGGAATCCTGAGCAATCGCTCATTACAATATAATGAGGGTAAAAAAGCTGAAAATAGATTACCGGCGCGGTTCCATAATCACCAACGGTTGAGATGCCACATCAGAAACAAAGCATTAATGGCCAGTTAGTCTGAGAGCGATCGAGAAGAAACGGGTTCTCTCACAGAAACTAAAATCCTAAATAAATTTTACGCTCGTGTTAGAGTTATATCTAAAGCACATATAAACAATATTATATCAACTTGGATATCTTTCTTTTAGTGAGATATTAATATAATAATGTGCTAGGGTCAGTAAGTAAAACGCGCTGCCTCATTATTACTGTAGCACTCACAGGCGAGACATCACGTCAATCACAAATATCACCCCATTTTTGTTCTTGTAATTTTTTTACGAGCATGCGACGTCTGTATGCAAATTAGTTTATCGGTCGGCGGGTTATCGGTGCATTCAGTTTTTTTTTTAATCTAAAAGACCGGTGTCCAATATGGTAGAGACCCAGTGTGACGCGAGACCAGTGAAAGCTTACATCATGAGTGATTTACTGAAGAAGTTCGATGAAGACACGCTGAACGATTTCGTCCAAATCGCCGTTGGGGTTGCTGGCATATACTTGGGATTATTTTTTAGTATGTATTGACATTTTTTTTTAATCTAATTAAGCTTAGGTGCCTATTGTTTTTTGAAATACTTTTTTTTTAATAGGTATTATGAACAATGATGATTAACGTCAGAGACTACGAAAATGCGTGTAATCAGCAGCCTCACAAGACTTTTCTGTTTATTTTCTTTGTGCAATTTTAAATTGAGTTTGCAGAAAATGGAGCCAACATTTTCTTTGTGTATATTTTATTTATATTGAAACTTTTTACACAAGATAGAGGCGGTCAACGCAAAGTGGCCTAACCCTCAATTTTTCACATTCTGATTTCAAACGACAAATTCTCAAAGCTTATCAAAACTTATTACAAAATTGTTTCACTATCCTTCAACTTCAACGGATAACATTGCAAAGTTATTTTTGCTTATTTTCTTTTTCCCTGGTAAAAAAAATAAGAAAATACAAGCTGGGCACGAGTTTTTTTTATGGAGAATAAAATGAGGGTTAGTACGCGACTCTTGTGCTGACGGCCTGATATGTACAAAGGCAGATTAAATGCTGTAGGCATTTTCTACCTGACAACTCAGCAATAAATCAATTCATAGTCATAGTTTGCTGTGACTGTTTTCAAATGAAACTTGAAAACGACTGGACCGATTTAGATACTAATTTCTTGGAAAAATTCTTAGGAAAATTTTATAAAAGCGAGTAGGTTCTTAATTAATCTCCTTTTTGAAAGTCATCGTCAAATTTATGACATTTTTGTAAATATTGTAATGGGGTTTAATATTATAATGATCAGGTTTTAAATTAGCGAATGTTTTAGTCAAATAGTTTTAAGTATGTAATATTCTTAATACTTCAACAAACTGATTATAGTTATTTATTAATGTAGAACCTTCAATCATATCTCAATTTTAGCTTTGTGCTTTCAATTCGCAAACTAGCGTCCCGTCCGCTTTTACTTTTCTCTTTATAGTACAGTTGACTACTGAAATGCTAAGGAATTGTGCTACACTTGCCCTTGCTTAGCAGATCCAGAGTAGGACGTAGGACACTGCTCTCGCGCCCTCTTATGTTTGAAGAGTATTACGTTCACTCTTAACCAGGGTCTTTGGACTGTCCAAGCACCCTCGAAGTCTTTGGGATATCCTCTACGGAAGTACCCGGGTCTTGGGCACACAAGCAAGAAACCGTGCGGCTTAGTCGGTATGAGTAACATTGCTGAATGCTCGCTGATGCTCGCCTCGATGACAAATTTTTGAGGATATTAATATCTTACATGAGTAGAATTGTTCAATACTTAGGTCACGTCGCCATCCTGGGAGATCCTTCCTGCTGGGACATCCTTCCGAGGGCTTACCCGGAGCTCCCGGCCGTAGGCAGTTGTATGGCCTGTTGTGGTTTTAGTCGGTAGGAGTCATAGCATCCATGATGGATTTTCACACATCCTTATCTATACTAGAGGAAAGGTTTGTTTGTTCGCTTGTATGTTTCTTTTACTGAACCGATTTTAGAAACTCTTTCACTGTTGGAAAGCTACACTATCCCTGGTAAACACAGGAAATATTTTATTCCCGTATTCCCAGGGGAACGGGATCTACGTGGGTGAAACCGCGTGACGTTCGCTAGTAATAAAATAAAGGTCACCTCGCCATTTGTGATGCCCATTCGGTATTTCTACGAATTAAGTGTACCGACTTTAGCCTGGGTATGGTGGTTTATTAATAGTTAAGTATCGTAAAATACTAGATCGATACCTGATATTTGAGTACGTTAACCGCAGATAGAGGCTAGTTTCCTCATCCATTCTATATCTCTTACGAAATAATTTTGACCACAGTATTCTTTAGATTACTTACTGTCTTTTTACTTAGTAAATGTGACATATTTTTTTGTTGTACGCTACATAGCTATGTCATAAATAGGTCATTAATAACGTAAAATATTACGCTTTTTATACGCATTACCTAGGTACATTTCTTTTCTCCCTTGTATGGCCAGTGGTCTTCTTTTTCATATTATCCGTACTAACCTGTAATTTTGTAAATCTGTAATTTGTTTTCAAGGCCAATGCCGATGCAGACGTTATTAAGTTTATAACCAGTTCCTTGCCGTAGGGTCTCAGTTTTGGCAAGCAAAAAGTAAAAGTAATTACGTCCAAAAAAAGTGGTCGTCGACAGGCTTTCATCAAAATCTCATCATATGAAGTTAAGAACCAATGTAGAGGTGTCTTCTTGGCACGAGTATAATTTTAACTGTCAAAACCGACTTTGACTGACTGGCTAAATATTGAACCCTGTACTAATTTCCCTTCTCTATTTTTTTCATTCCAGGGCATGTTCTTTCATCCATTGTATTACTTTCGCTTTAACTTCGTTTCTTACTTTGGCACTACAATTTTATCCTTTGTCCCTAAAGTAGAATTTAATCGAATTTAGTTTGCTAGAAGATAACTCAATCCTGAATTAAGGCCATCTTTGTGCAGGTTTATATTTGTTTTATTATATCTTTGTTTAAAATATTGAGAACGAAATCCCAAAAACTTTTTCTGAATTTGCACTCAGATTGGGGAATGAGCTTTCTGCAGCAGTTTTCCCTAATGAGAGTTATGTCAAAAAAGTCTAATAGATTGTGCGAAAAACATAGACTTGTGCGCTACGAGTATGTAAAAATACAGTAATGGCACAATACATTGATTTGTTGTTTGAGGTATTGGTATCCACAACAAGTCCTAACAAAAATACGACAAATTGTTAGTAAGCCATGGCTTTTCTTATGAGCATGATGAACATGCACATTAATCCCAATATGGCTCACAAAATTTTCCTACAAAAAATACCCGTTGTATTACCTAGTATTAAAGTCGAACAGATGAGAAAACTGGTCAGTTAACCCTATTATAGCCTATGTAAGTATACTTGTTGCCTCCTCACCTTGCCACCAACAGTTATCCCACACTTAATTGTAGGCAGCAGGTGTACCTAGATGGCTAATAACAGACCACGTCGAGTAACGTCCGCCATTTTTTTCCACATAATATGCAATGTATCCTGCACTTGCAGAACGGGTTAAAATATGTTTTGAACTTGGAACCGCATGCCTTTTTTTTAAATGTCATGTTTGCTGTCTATGGCTGACAATATATTCTTAATTAGTGATAAATGTTTAAGCACCAGTCGGAGTTGTGTCCTTCAGTGCGAGCCTACCTTAAGTCTCCCCCTAAACCTTTTCACAATCTTTACGAGTAGTTTACCTGAGACTAAGATCAAAGGAACTTTGAATGAGCAATTAATTTAGTCAGATATCGAAGTTTCGAATAAGTATGGTCACGAGGGGACTGGCTACTAAAGGAATTTCACCAAAACATCTAGAAGTGAGGATGATTCAAATAGCACAATAAGACGCGAAAAACCGCCTTAAATCGGATTAAGACCAACTCGTAAATAATCGTATCTAACTAAAAAGTATTAGCGAGAGCACCTATAGTTGAAAATATTTACCAATTAGAGATAACTTAAAAATGCAATAAAGCATACTTATAGCTTAGTATATTGCTGGAACTTTTTGTGTTATTAGATAAATAGATAAAACATCCGTGAAAATTATCGAAGTGACAACAAGCAAAGAACTATTTGAACCGTGATACCTACACGTAATGCAATCTCATGATAATCGAAGAATGTCGACTGTAAATTCCCAATATTTGACCTGCCAATCGCAGTCCACATTAACAATCATACCTCTCTCTCAACTAGACTTTACTAACAATTTTTTATCTGTGTAGTGATAGAAAATGTTGTTACATCATACGATATTTCTTCTTTATCTCCAGCAGAGGTCGGGTGTCACCGCTGTCCATCTACACCAACAAATAATATAGCTGTCAACTGATTCTTTTCAGTTTGTTTGTTTTACTTA
The DNA here is from genome assembly GCA_933228765.1 of Miltochrista miniata. Classification (NCBI taxonomy): domain Eukaryota; kingdom Metazoa; phylum Arthropoda; class Insecta; order Lepidoptera; family Erebidae; genus Miltochrista; species Miltochrista miniata. The sequence continues at coordinate 17,047,351 of OW121769.1, forward strand.
AGGTTATAACTTTCGAGATCCATAAAGATAATTTCTCGTTCACAGACGTCAGTCCCTGCCAATCCTGCTATGCTACTGTATTTTAAATGCTCTCGGCTTCGCACGAGTGCCGGTAAAGTTCGTTACTTTGTAATGAATAACCTCAGGCGCTACTGAACCGATTTTATAAATCCTTTCATAGTTAGGAAGGGAAGTCAAAATATCCAGAAGTGATATAGGCTACCAGCAACTGCCCGCGCCTCCGCCGCTTGGTGTAGTTTTAACTTGTCCCACAGGAACTTGTAATCAGGATAAAAGCGTTCTACATCTCATTGTCTCGTTTTGATAGCTATATTAGTTTCATTAAAAATAGTTTTGATTTAAAACGCCAAAATTTTTCGAAAATATTTGTGGTTACCCAAATACTACATATTTATTGCTTGCTGTAGGTCGGTTTGTCGGGGTGTTAACCCACTTCTTTGGGGAATGGTTCGAGTGATATCTCGCATTTTTGTTGGTTTGTTAGGTTGTAATCCCACACGGACGAGAGGCGTCTGTGAAACTCTCTCGCCACTGTACTGCAAATACTCAATGACTATCTATTGCCTATTGTTAGCTTAGTTTAGTTAGGAAAGAGATATGTGTGTTAGGGCAGGGAACGCAATAGTTGATTGTCCGTTCGTAATGTAATACTGGATATCATAAATATCAGATCTAGATATCATTCATTAACCTGAGCCTCATAGCAAAGACTGATTAGTCGTATTGCGCATTGTGTTTCAGTGTTCTATAAACGATCTTAACTAAAGCTGCTCATTGATTGAGATGGGAGATTGCTTTGTAGCATATCTATTTACAAACGTTTCCGTGTTTCGAAAATCACGCAAAGCCCTTGGTTCTGGTTAAGCCAAGTTAAGTCGGCCTTATGGGCTTGAAAATATCAACTACAGGTAGCCACAACCTGGACATAAAGATTGCCGGACTCCTACCGACTAAAGACCACACGTACCCTACCTAATAGCCTACGGTTGAGAGCCCCGGGTAAGCCCTCGGAAGGATACCCCAGGACTCTTAAATTACGTACTTCGTAGTTAGTGCATTTCTCATAACGGGGACATCACAAAAATATGTTATCTACTAACGATTTAATTTCTATAAGAATTATCTACCATCAGACCGGCAAGTGGGAAGCATGAGGAAGTATGAAATTATTACCTAAGTAAAAGTGTGTAAATAAGAGAGTAGGACAGAACATGACTTCCTCGGTGGCGCAGTCGGTAGACTCGGTAGTGTAACCGCCTGCCGCGCTTGAGGTTCTGGGTTTGATTCCCGGGTCGGTTCAAATATTTGTGTGATCCACTAATTTTTGTTTCGGAGTTTGGGTTTTTTTAATGTAGGTATAATATGTGTGTATTTAGAAATATACATATAAGTATGTCTATCAGTCGTCTAGATCCCATAGCACAAGCATAAATTAGCTTAATTTGGGCTACATGATGTTGTGTGAGAAATGAGAATGTCCACCAATATTTATTATTTACTAGCTATGCCCCCTGGCTTCGGGATATACTTTGATAAACTTATAATGTCCTATTTATTCCATTTGGGCTGGAATATCGAATATAGTAGGTAGATTGATTATTGAGTGACTCTATCATCAATCATAGATTGGTAATTGAGTGGTACCCAATTTTACACCTTTCGGGGTAGATTTTCTAAAAATCCTGAAACACGTGTTCATTTATTTTCATTTAGAGGCAGGTATACGAAATTAGAAGTAGGTGTATTTTATGTAATTTCATGCTGCTAACTTTAAAAATGGCGAAGTTACATACAACCTTTTATACCTTATTTTGCCACCTTAATGGTGAAATTTCCATAAATCCTTTCTTGCCGGTAGCCTAATATACAAGGGTAACTTACCCTGAAAATGCCAAGTTTCTAGGTCTAAGGGTATTGGCTGGGCGAGATAACTGTAATTTTATTAATATACTAGCTGAGCCCGCAACTTCGTTTACGTCACATAAGGTGTATGAAAGGAAAGGTATTTCTTCATCAGAGTCATCAAGCAGCGTCTGAAACTGCCCTGCGCCGAAGGCGTGGACTGAATTGTTTTAAAATAGACTTAATCTTTAAGCTCTTTTATGATTAAGCCAACACGCCAGTTTAGGTTCACTCACATTCAAAGAAACCCCTACAATTAAAATTTTCAAAATATCTGATTCTTAAAAGTGTTATAACTCTTTTATTTCTAAACCGATTAACATAAAACAAACGCTAAATGTTAACTGGAGCAAACCTCAACACAATAAAAAAAACCGCATTGCAATCGGTTGAGCGGTTACTGAGATTAGCGTGCACAACCGTACAGACAAACAGATATACAGACATACAGACATACAGACATACAGACATACAGACAAACAGACAAAAATTCTAAAAATCATTGTTTTGGGTTCTATTGCGTTCATAAAGCCCCCCTATAATATTTTTTCTTATTTATCTTCCATGTACAGACAGCGACCTGTTACGATTTTATTATATGTATTGATCATGTACCTACCTAGATAGATTTAATAAGTAAATTGACACGCATGGCCTCTGCAATGTAAATATTAAATAATGCTTATATTATTATAACTTATACTTACAAAAGAGATAGTCCATAGGTATATAGAGTGATAGTTTACTTATCTACGTCACAAACTTAATTATAAACAATACAATGAATTCGCTTATTATAGGTACTCGTAACTAGTCGAATTTATCGTCAAATGAATGTTACATAAATTGTACGAATCGTATATCTGTGTCAATAGTTTACTGAGTCTGCAATAATAGGCGTGGTTTGAGAAGTGTGAACAGTGAGTGACATTTAATTTTAGGTTTTTTTTAAATAGGTACTAGGCATTAGCGGACATTCAGCGAATTTTTCCCATCTCCAGTCAACATTTTTTTAAAATATATTTAGCTCGCGAAAGTGATGTCGCCGACGCCGACGTTGGAAAGCCATAACGAATCTAGCGATTGGGGGCTACTCGAACAGTCTTCAACAAGGCTATAGACAGTGGTCCTCAAGTTGGCGGCCCTATGACGTGCCGCTTCACGCTCCGCTTGAAGAACCTAGCGTTGTAAGAGGAGGCAAACACAAGCGCTGGCAGGTCGTTCCAGGTTTTTATGGTTCGTCAGAGAAACAATTTGAATCGTTCAGGTCTAGCGAAGTTTAGCCTCTGTCCAGCACGCGTTGTTTGGGATACTATAATTTCTTTATGTTTGCTTCTTCCTGGTTATATATATTATATCTTTCTCTTCTTGGGTGGATTTATACGAAAACTTCTTTAGCCATTAGTATTTTCTCTACGACGCTAGCGAAGCTATACTCCTAAACCGAAGCATGTTAGACGTTATACGAGATATTAAAATAATTCAAAATGATCGTGAAAATCTTCGATCAAAGTGCAAAACATTTTCGACCTTATTACAAAGCGTGGGTTAACTATAGTACATTACTAAATACGTAGAAAAAAAATTCTATAAAGTGCGTTTTGCTCCCGTATCATTCCCACAAGTTTAAAGATCATCATCATCATCATCATCATCATCCAATCTGGCGCGGGAATACTGGGCATTGCAATAGCGACCACACTCTGGTCGCGCTCCTCCATTGCCCAGGTTACGTAAACGTGTTTCCGTCCTCTTAAAACCCCGGGTTCTTCAAACCGGAGCATAAAGAAACACTTCGAGGACGGTATTCCTTTGAACTGTAAGAGTTGTTCCCAATTGCTAGACGTTGCCATCACTTTCCATCAGACAGGCAGTCATTTTTTAGCTAAATATATAAACAATACTTAATTACAGCCAGTTTTGTAAATACTTTGAAACTGTCCCTCTCAAGCCTCAAGATGGTACCCAGGTATCTCTCTCAATACATTACCTTGAAAACGTATTGCGCTAGATAAGAATATACAGAAATGGAACTGATTGATGTCAAATTTGTATAAACCGCGACAAGCGAATTGCCTAACGAAATATGTGATATTGGTTATCGTGATGCTGTGAATTGAGTGTTGCTCAAGATAAATACTTACTTTCATTGAAGAATAGATAAGTATATTTAAAAGAAATACATCAAAAACACGCTTCGTGAAGGCTGATTAGAACGACAGATTATTTGTAGGTATTACTGTGACAGATTCGTCCTTTGTGACATAATTGCTTATAATCTTTACTTTTTCCTCTAATCTAAAGTTATTTTTTTTATGGTTCCGTACGATAAGAAACGAGAGCCTGTTCATGAGACTTTGCCGTCCGTCTGTCTGTCTGTCCGTCACGAGACAGAAACCGTGATAGCTTGAGATCTGAAAATTTCACAGTTGATGTGTATCTGTTGCCGCCATACCAACAAATCAGAAAAATAATAATATTTAAGGGGGCTCCCATATAACAAACGAGATATTTTTCCGTTTTTTTTTATACGGTTTTTTTTGTTATACCTTCAATTTCTAGTTATTTTCGCTGTCAACTTGGTATCCCTTGCACCAACTCAGGTCGCAAAAGATCGACACTAACTCTATCCGTGAGGGCAACACCAAAACATTTTGTAATCTGGAGCGAGAACTCTCTTCTTCTCCTTCTCAATAGTCAAAGCTACGTAAAATAGTTCACCATCATTTTTAGGCGATTTACTATCTGTCTCTTATTGTAACAATGTAGTTTCTGATATTTAGATTATCTCTTCATCATCTGTGTGGGTATCCTCCCCCATTTCATGAAGTTGGTTGAAAATCAAGAACTTAGTCATCCTAATTGTTAGAAGTTTCTAAAATTCCAAGATAAGCGGATAAGCAATCTATATAATTAAAGATGTGCTCTGTTGCTAAGCGCAAAGTTTGAGAACGACTGGACTCATTCGGATAATTTTATTTTAAAAAATAGGTATTAGCGGTAAGCCGTAGAAGGTTTTTATGAAGTGCAGTAAGTAATTAAAAAAGATGGCGAGCAAATAAAAAGAACTCGTCTAAAAATCTGACAGTAATCAAAACTTTATTGTAAAATTAGCTAATTACGGGCCTAGCTAAAGTAATGTAATGGGGTGCAACAGAGTTTCAAAGTATGTCACTATCCAAGCCCCTGGGCAAAGCTAGTACCTAAATTGTAACACAAAAATTAATGGAATAAATGAATAAGTATTTACATTCTTGTAGAACTGAAACCGTGCAGAGCGTTCGAAAGTGTGCAAAACGTAATGGCCGATAACGTAAATGTTGGTAATAAGATAAAAGTCAATAAAAAATCGTTTAAACAACTTATCTCTTTCTTAGTTTTGTGTTCTTGAACTTTATGTGAAAACAATGTTCAATTTCAATAACATAAGGACAATATTCTCTAATAATAACAAGTCAGTGGGTAATAATAGGTACTTTTATATCTCTGTCACATCATTGGCGGGTAGCTGATACAGATATCTTTTTCATCGAAAACTACTGGGGTCAAGTTAATCTCAATATTGCAAGTTGGGGTCAAACTTAACTCAATATGAAAACAAACCTTACCTTTAACAATATCAAACCTGCAGGCTGACACACAACTTCACACAAGGCAAACCCTTGCGTATGTTCCAACCTTTTTTAACGTGAGGGAAAATCCTCATGGATGCTATGACGGACTCCTACCGACTAAAAAACCTCACGTAACGCACAGCAGCCTATAGTCGGGAGCCCCGGGTAAGCCCTCGGAAGGATGTCCCAGGACCCACGGCCGACACTGCGGCCTCGCCTAGGGGGTGGTTCGAGTGCTATCCCGCGTCTTTGGGGGTTTTGGGTGTGACCCCGCTTCTAAGAGGGGGCGTGCGTGAATCCTTCGCGTCACGCTGCCGTCATGGGTGTGTGTGTCACCCTTAGAGTGATCTATAATGGATGTCACCCTTAGAGTGATCTATAATGGATATAGGTTTTTTTAAAATCAATCGGTTCATAAAACGGCTCTAACGATTTTGATGAATTTTGGTTTATAGATAGTTTATTTCACCAGAAAAGAAATTTAAAATCATAAGTTATCTCGTAGATTTTCTACATCTAGACGCTTATGCTAAACGCGTTCCTTGAAGTTTGGACATCCACCCCAGGACCACGACTGGTGCAATCCTATCGAAATCTATTTTAACAAGTTTCCTTCAAATAGTGCCTACGTTCAGCAGTGGACTGCTATATATTGATTTGATTGATTTGAATATAAGGCTACGCGAAACCCCGTTGTACAAAAAAAAATCTTAAAATAACTGTAAAGTATACTAAATGTAGATAACTGATATTAAAATGCTGGACGTCCGTGATCCATAAAGTTACCCAGTCCATTTAACCCCCCCAACCCAATAGCCTATTTTGTTTTGCACATATTTTACGATGTCAAGTCTCATGGTTGTCCTTTACAGCTTATCCACACAAAGTGGGCGCTAATTGTCTGCATTATAGGTCCCATTTTCTATGAGATTAAAATTCTCCTGGGGCCTCGGTGCGTTGGCCCCTTAGATCATCTAACCACAGGATGCGCCTTACTTAAGCATTCCTTTCTGCCAAGCCAATAGACCATTTGGTCTTTTGGCTATTGTAGTTGACTGTACAATAAAAATTAACACACAACAGCCATTACGCGTTTGTCGATTAATACATTTTTAAATATAATGAAATTTTATATGTCTTTGTGTTTCCCCCTTCACCCGCTATGAAAACTAGCAGAATATTTTTGTATGCGGTGGTTCGCAAAGGCTAGTCCCGTGATATATGGTCTAAAGTTGGCCCCCATGTAATCATCCATCATCCCAGCGACGTGATTTCAAATTTATTGAAAATTTTCATAATTAATTGTGGTTCTTGCTCTGCAGTTATAGCAAGAATCATATAAACTTTATGTGCTGGCTGACAGCTTTTATTTAATTTGCATATTTTATCAACCTCTTTATCTTAAGTAAACTTGCAACGATTAACTTATCAATGTTATAATATTTTTATATCTTTGCTTACAAAGTCAGAACTGCACTTGTTTTTTTAAAATACTTATAGTGATTTGCTCAATGAGTCAATGTACTATTTAGATAAAGGTTAAACAGTCATTTCAGATCGATTTATATAACAGTTCGTTAATAGACATTTATTTCTGACTAGCGGACGTTACGCGGTTTCACCCGCGTAATTCCCGCTCCCGTGGGAATACGGGAATAAAATATAGCCTATGTTCACGGCAAAGAATGTAGCTTCCCAACAGTGAAAGAATTTTTTAAATCGGTCCTGTAGTTTCGGAGCCTATTCGTTACAAACAAACAAACAAAAAAACAAATCTTTCCTCTTTATAATATTAGTATAGATTAATCTATTGATATGTTGGTGCCAACCCCAGATTGCACCCTACTGAAGCTACGGTAAAATTCATTTCAGAACTCAACTTAAACTACTCCTTATGTGCCCTGGCAACCGTATAAATATAGCCTCAAAAGAAATTTGCCAGTCGCCAACCCTTGCCTATTATTTGGGGGTCAAATAAATACTCTATATTAGTAGTTCCCAAACTGAGGTCAAGAGCTAATATTGAATGCGCCCTTACATGTAGAAAGATGTTTACGAGGATATCTACCATCAGGCGGGTCTCAAGTTTGTAGATTTTTTTAAAGTGGGTCAGTGTCAACTTTGGGAGTCACTGTCCTTGCAAGACGTAGTTCCCAGAACCACTATAGGCTTTTAAAGCGTGAGTTTCCCCGTCATTTACGTAGTAACTATTTAGTAATCTGTGCCGTCATTTAATATTTCGCGGGACCCTAATTCTTTTTCTAAAATAAAACTAGCCTAAGTTGTTCCCTGTAACTTCAGTTAGCTTTTCATTAAGCTTAAAAACCCCTTCGTCAGGACAACTATCCATGTTGCGAATTGAGCCAAATCTGTCAGCTGTTTGTTGGCGAACCAATCAATTCTGTCACTTTCAGCAAGCAGAAATCAGAACAAGTGATGAAATAATCTCATACTGCTGGCTCTTTTGGACAGGGAATTCCCCTGGGCAGTAACTGACAGTTGATTTTTTATAAACTTCATTATCAAATATTATAAACATTTTGCAACTCGCTATGCATACGTATGCCCGTTATCTGTGAAGTACCTAGGTACCTACTATACCTACGATAGTGAAACTAGTGAAAAGTGACAGAAATGAAGCGCTTTTCAAGTACCTAGTGGTTTTCTTTATAGAGCACCACGAGTCACGACAATCTATGGTTTTGATCGAGAGGAGAGGCGCCATACGGACAAAACATGGTTTTATTTGCATCTCGTATTCGTTTTTATTTTGAGACAGGGGCCTTAAAGATCTAAATAAGAAATATGTTGTATGATTATGAGTAACTTCAAGCTATGATTCACCTAATTAATTGAATCATTGCCGGCAAAAGCGAAACCTTTTATGCGCTCTTTGCTTGTAAGGTTTTATCAAGGAGTTTCTAGAGGTCAACTAAATATTAGTAGAGAAGGTAAAATAGATTTTGCGAGCGTTACACATATTAATGCGAATAATTATTTTTATTATGACCATTTTATATCTATACAGCCGGAGAAGAAGTGCATTTTTTTATTCAATTACTGTCAAATTCCACAAATGATGGCCGCCGGGACTGAGGTTCCAATAAATACACAAAGTCTCGGTGTAATCGGTTATTTTATTTTACGATTAGGCAGATTTGAGGCAATAGGTATCACATAAGAGTTCGCAATGACTTAGGCGCTGGCATATCCTATGACCAGAGTACATACTCGTAGTATGACTTTGACTTCAACCTCGATCGTGACTCGGAGAGAGGTGCTTAACTAATTAAGTTGCGGCTTGTCAGTCACTTTATTTAGTACAAAATAAAAAAGCTTTCTCTGTCTGTGCTCTTAGATGTTTCAAACTACTCAATGGATTTCATTGAATAGAGTTCTTAATTAAAATTGGTTCAATAACTTCAAAGGTTATTGAAAACAAACAAATAAATCTTTCCTCTTTATAATATTGGTAGAGATAACCCCTTGGAGGAAGGACATGTCGTATAGAAAGTTTCCAGCATGTCCAGATCGAATGTGTACCATGAACGCATTCAATGCCCAATGTCGTAAGGTTATCAGTATTGTGGCATATTATATGTATTTCATAATAGTTCATAACTAATTTATCTTAATGGCTATAATACGTATCATTTATTACAATTTCGTTGGCGTATTATTGATTATTATGTAGGTAATAAGTATGTTTAACGAGACTTATGTATGATCTTGTCTAGACTATAATTTGTCATCTTTCATACCTACCTAGCATAAAACAAAGTCACTTTCCGCCATCTATTTTGTATAGTATGCTTAAAACTTTCGCACTACACAACAGATTGTAATACAGCAATAGATACGAGTATAGTGAGTGTAGGTTTGTGTTATCCAATTTATCCACCCGTTTACAATGGAAACAAGTTCAGTGACTGCTGGGTATCTCTATACTTCCTCCGCCTAAAGAGAGTGTTAGTTTCAAAGTTCAGAGACAGCGGACGAACCAAATGCTGTCCCATCCCAGATGATTTTACTACTTACCGAGATTTTCAATCAATGAATCAATCAATTCAGCCTATAGCAGTCTACTGCTGGACATAGGCCTCTCCCAAATTTCGCCACAACACACGGTCCTGCGCTTTGCGCATCCAATCCATCCCTGCAACCTTCTAAGGTCGTCGCTCCATCTGGCAGGGGGTCGTCCTACTCCACGTTTACCAAGTCGCGATCTCCACTCCAGAACTCGCTTGCTCCATCGGCCATCAGTTCTTCTACAAATGTGACCAGCCCACTGCCACTTTAAAACGCATACTCTGTGAGCTATGTCGACCACTCTTGTTCTCTGACGAATCGTTTCGGATCTTATCCCTCAGACTCACCCCAAGCATAGCTCGTTCCATTGCTCGTTGCGCAACCTTAATGGCATGGACTAGCTTCACTGTAAGTGTCCACTTATCGACCGAAATTTTTGGAACCTATCAAAGATCCTCACCGATGGAAAACCTTGTACTTATCAACCTGTCTGTACAGCGTGGTACAGTACCCTGCCGGTATGAATGGGAGAGACCTACGTCCAGAGTGGACTGCGATAGACTGATTGAACAGAACAAAAGCAACGATATCTTGGTCATATTCGGTGACTCATCCTGCTGCATTGATATATCTTGCGTGCCGGTGATTTTTACCGTTGAATCAATAGTTTAATCAATGATTCTGCATCTTTTGCAGAATTATTTTAGCAGCTTTTTTTACGTGTGTGTTTGAATGTTACTCCAGACTCCTAACGACTAAAACCACTCGGTATTACCTACGTTTGGGCTGCCGTGGTATAACTAAAACGCCGTTATGTAACATTTTGTCGATTTTTACTTTTTGATGCTATCTTAGTCAGAAAAAAAATCTCTATCGATCTGTATTTCCAGTATTTTCCTAACTAGAATAGTTACTGAAATAATAATAGTAAGAAAGCCGTTATATGATTTGATTTTACTTGTGTATTATTCAAAAATGCAGTAAAGTGACTTTGTTAATCTATATAGCCGCTATAGTTCAATAAAATCAAATATTTACAAAAAAGAACTTAAGATTGTTTCGCTAGATTGCGGTTAACGAATTTTAATTCACTTTAATGTGATTAAAGTACTTTTACTGCTTTAAAGTTACTCAATTTCATGAATAGAAATTTAAGCTATATTAAGCTTTAATGCCGTTAATTGAAAATGTTAGACATAAATGTGTTTAAAGATACTTAACGGCTTTACAGTTTAACTTTATTGAAAAAAACATTTTGACTTATTCATCGTTATGCGTCAGTTAGCGATGTTTCGCATATTGAATAAAATCAAAATGGTAACAACAGTGAGACTAAATTGCCGTTATCCAAAATTAATACGCTAAAAGGCCGTTATATGATCTCGCGAGGGGTGATGATCGGGGTGGTCATGGATGTCCTGTGGATTTTTGCAGTGCCGCACCATACCCTTGTGGGACGAGGTCGCGCTGTGGTTCGCGGGATTCCCGCTAATATTGAAATCATGGCGAATCGTTAGTATTTAATAAGTTAGTTTTTATTGATTTAGTTTTATAAGTATTATTTCGCGTGACGGTGATGACAAAAAGAACAGTTATAATTTTTTTTAGAAAAATATAATAAAAACAAGCAAAAGAAATATTTATGTAACTGGCCAACGGTAGTAGACACCGTTGGTTGTGAGGAAAGGTATTGTTGGCGGTGTCGCTGGACATTATGAACCCTTTAACACCATCCCTAGGCACAGAGCATCGCCGAGGTACTTAGGTACCTACCACAGCGTCAGGTAGTATTTGACAGTCGAAGTACGAAAATCTGGGTGCGATAGGCCCCACTAACGCGCCACTATACCGAGGACATTCCGGATATCGACCAGGATGAGTTCAGAGCGGCTCTCGGGCAACGAAAGAACAACAAGTCACTGGGGAGGACGGAATTACGACTTAAATCCTAAAGGCAGGGGGTCCTCAAGGAGTTAGCGACTATCTTCAATTCTGTTCTCCAACAGGGACAATTAAGCATGGAGAGGGAGTGCGGTGACTCTGTTTTAAGAAAGGTGCTAAGTGGATGCTCTGCAGCAATGTCGTGTCGACTGGCGATATATCGAGGTGTTCAGATGTTTGTACGACATCGCTACAGCTGGAAAACTATAAAACCAACTACATTGAACTGGGTAGAGGTGTAAGACAAGGCGATGTTATATCGTCTAAGTTTTTCATCAATGCGCTCGAGGACATATTCAAGACGCTCACGCAAGACATCGTGATACGAGTAGTAGCGGAGACGGAGACGCTGGAACAGTTAGGCGGAATGCTGCTCAGCCTAAAGTATTGGTTTCGGATGGAACTTGGATAAAACCAAGATCATGTTCAATGAACACGTCACACCGGGACCAATCTACGTTGAAAGATCGAGGCTGGAGGTTTTCGAGGAGTATACCTATCTTAGGCAAGTTATTTTCAGGCAGCACGCTTGGAAAAAAGAACCTGGACAAGGAAATCGCCGGACGGATCCAGCTGGGCTGGGCACCATTCAGTAAACTGCGTCGAGTTTTCAATTCGCCTAAACCTCAATGCCTGAAGACGAAAGTCTACAACCAGTGCGTTCTACCCGTTATGACTTACGTGCCGAGACGTGGACACACGGTGGGGTTGAACCGCGCCCTTAAGGTCGCGCAGCGAGCTATAGAACGAGCTATGCTAGGAGTGTCTTTGCGGGATAAACTTCGGAATGAGGTTATCTGACAGAGAACTAAAGTGGTCGGCATAGCTCGAAGAATAATCACTTTAAAGTGGCATTGGGCCGGCCACATTAGCAGAACAACCGACGGCCGTTGGAGCAAGCGAGTTCGGGATTGGAGATCGTGACTTAGCAAACGTAGCATACAGACTTAGACTTAGCCCACCCACCAGATGGACCGACGATCTGGAAAAGTTCGCAGGCTGGGACTAGTTGCGAAAGACGCAGAAGCGTGTGTTGTGGCGTAAATTGGAAGAGCCCTACGTCCAGGAGCAGTGGACTACCATAGACTGATTTGAATGATTGATAAATAATTTAAAAACGGCTTTGTCAACAGCATGTATTTTACCCAGTCCGACTTTACTGCTGTTTGAGTCAAGTACTCCTGCAGATGCAAATTTGATGTGTGATGAATTAATGCCGCCAAGAACTCTATGCAGTTATAAGGTTTCCAATACAGAATGCCATGATTCGCCTGCCGCCGACCAACTTGATTTTGATTTCGATGACTCCGTACGAGACAGAGATTACTCGTCTTATTTTAAATTATGCTCATTTTACATGATTGATATCCATGATTATGATAATTTTCATAAGTTTTAGACATACTTTTACATTGGTGTTATTTTATTAAAGACTAGAGGACGTCACGCGGTTTCACCCGCGGTTCCCGTTCCTTGAGAATGACCTTCTCCTGAGAATACCTTACAGAACAAAAAAAGAATTAGTGAAATCGGTCCACTCGTTCTGAAGTTATGCGCTTACCAACACATTTTGCGATTCATTTTTATATATAGGATTTATAATGTAAATTACTAACATTTGAATGCTAGTTTTAAGTAAAAATTATAATTACACTCATTTTTATACCACTATGTGGTAATTTTAAAAGTGTAGAAGACTGACTTTGGTCAATAAAACAACGATTTTATAAAAAATAAAATGATTATTTTTTATTCTTAACTACGTTTTCATAAACTTGCTCACTCATCATCTCGGCATTGTGTCGCTATAGTGCCGTTAAGATTTAAGGTTCTTGACTTAACTGCGTTTAAGTTTAACAATGCTTCAAGTTTCTTAACAATACGCCTAGGATAATATACTTAAAAGCGGTAAAATGACATTAGCTGCATTTAAGTCTAACATATAGCAAGTTCAGAGCTATTATTATTTAGCTAAAACGACTCTATGTGTTGTAACGGCGCTTTAGTTAATTAATTATTGTAGTTTTTTCAAGAATATTATTGGACATTGTTATTTCTTGTTAGTTTTTCACTAAAATGCCGCTACGCTATGCATAGCGGCGTTTTAGCTTATACCCTCTAAACTCTTTTTATTACAAATGTTAAGTTAAAACGCATAAAACGTTTTTTATATAAAAATATATTCTAAGTACTAAAATTCATAAACGGCATTTAAAAGTACTCCAATTTACCTATCTTTTGATATTTTTAATTCTAAGTTATGAGTTGTCATTAATGAGTTACATCAATTTAAAGTTTTTCTCACGTTTTTTGCGCTTATTTCAAAAAGTGGTTTCGGTAGATAACGGCATTCTAGTTATACCACGGCAGTGGGAGTCCCGGATACTCCCTCGGTATTACAACCCTAGGGATTATTCCTGCAGCTTGGCTATGTGCATGTTGTGCTGGCTTGTTTTAAAGCCAGCACAACATGCAGATGTTACACACTGCGTTTGTTTACTCATTCCTTATAATTTATCGTGTTAAAAAACTTTACATACATATTGCTTTTACAAATTCAAACTCTCATCATTTATTGAACAGAATGATTGATACTTGTGTATTTTAATTTAATTATCTATACATCGCCAAGGTAACCATCAAAGTGCAGAGTTCAACTCAAACTCTCCTCTTTTGACGATTATTAAAATATAAATGAACATTTTTTACACTCATTACGAAATAATTGGTACACGTGACCACAGATAATACAATGTAATAAATCGGGGTTAAGGCGGGAAACATACGAGCATGCATGGACTCTGCGTGCTAGAGGTCATCAGTGCCAAGACTATTTAGGTTAATTGCCGAAACAATTATCAACTTTAAGTTAGTAGGAATACAGTATGATATTTATTGAACATCCCGTCATGCTGCAGACGGGTTACAGACGTTTATGATAACACCCGGATGCCCCAACTTGATTGTGGTACAAAGTGCCAAAGACTAATATCATTTATTATCGAGCTTCGATATTATGTATCCTGTTGGCATTTGCTACCATTCCATAAATATTATCGAGGTCATTACCATGTAGGTACCTAATACAATATTGCTTTAGTGCAATTCTGATAAAACAGTTTTGTAACTCAAAGAGTGCCAAGTACCGAGAATAAGTGAAATGATTATTGTGCAATAGAAGCACTTGTTGAAACCTTCGTCCAAATAAGTTGAGGAAGTAGAGAGTCTCAAATGCTACGCCAAAGTCCAATATTTATAGAGTGGCCTGGATTTTGATTGGAATTCAGCAGTATTTTTAGATGTCTACACTTATCACAGAATAATTAATAGTACTACGTATCTATACAACCTGTCTAAACTAATATAATAAGGGGGAATGATTTGTCTGTATTCTGTCTCCGAATCTACTGAATAAATTTCGACTTTTGATCGTTAAATTATTGTGCAGTAACATAGGCAAAAAGTCAGAAACGCAAAATGCCATATACGCAAAAAGTCAGCACCGCAAAATGTCAGCACCGCAAAATGTTGAATGAAACCACACACACACACGCACACACACACACACATACACAGCCACTTAAAACACACGCACACATACACTTTACACACCTCTGATAAGTGGCAATGTGTATTTTCTTTAATTTTTGAAACGGATTTTTTTGTCCTTCCGTTTCTTTCTTCTTTTTTTTACTGGTCCCCGTTAAGACAGGAATACCTAGTTTGGGGACTCAGAAGATCAAAAATCCACTCTAGCTAGCGATACGCCGGCTACAACCGTGCTGTCTGTGATTCACGTGCTGTGTATGTCGGGGGACCTGGAATCGTTCCTATAACATGTGTGGGAGTGCTTTACAAGTTAGAGGTCCCCCGACGCAACAACGTTTTATAACTTTTTGGAGGAATTTTTCATGTCGGGGGTTTTTAAATTTTGAAGTCATGGGCGTTTTTAAATTATTTTATCCTTTTGCCAATTACTTTTAACAGTCGTGGGCCTTTTCAAAATTTTAATTTCATTTTAATTTTCGTCACCGCTGGTGAGTAGTCACCCTAACACCTATCTAATAACATGCACCAATCAAACCTGAACACAACTGAAAACTGCATCAAAAACCGACTAGTAGTTTCGTAGAAAAATAACAAGATAAATTTGCAGAAACAAGTAAACAAACAAACATCCTCTCACTACAAACAAAAAACGCATATTATACCGTCTCCGTTGTCCCGGGACATCCTTGCGAGGCTTACCCGGGGCTCCCAACCACAGGCTGTTGGGCGTAACGTGAGGTTTTTTAGTCGGTAAGAGTCCAGCATAGCATCCAACGAGAATTTTCCCTCACATTAAAAAAAAAATACCGTCTCCGTTTCGTCGTGGGTAAATGAAAACGGCATCAAAATTGATTTTCATCACAAATAATGCTTGCTGCAGCGCCCCCTGGTGAGTTATCACCGTAACACCTATCTAAGAACATGCACCAATTAAACCTGAACCCATAACTGAACTGGAAATATTTTCCATTTTTAGCAATAGTTTATTGTCCTATATTATAATGCTTGCGCGACACCTCTACTCTGTCCCCTATAATGTATTATGGTAGGTACAGTGATCCTACTGAGATATTATCGTCATATTACGTTGTGCGGTATTTTTCCTCTGGGCTAATTATCATCCGTTTCCTAAACACACCGATACATAATTGTTGTATACTAAATTCTGCTGTTATATGTAAACGTAAGGCACTGTGATTTCTCTGTCACTTTAAAAACGGCGTATAAACTATAGCGAAGGATTTTCAAAATAAACATTTTTTTAAACATTTTTAGACAGTGAAAGTGCATAATATGACATTTATGATTATGACTATTCCAGTCATGAATTTGCCTATGGACGTTTGCAAAACCAACCCTTAAACTCGTGCTTCCGGCATCTTTGCCGTTTGAAAAGTCATAAGGACATGATGTACCTGCTGTTGAATATTTTCAAGCCACCATAAGCCTTCATCTTGACTTAGGGACCACCATGTTAGTGGCAGCAGTGACCACAGAAATGTTCCTAAGGGAAATGTTTACCCACCTCAGAACTGACCAGACTAGTGATCGGTTGAGATCCTTTAGCGGCACTACGAGCACTTAATACATTATTTTGTCTTTACGGGTACGCAACGAACGAACGGACTGTGAAACTATAAGTAAATTGAAAAGAAGGCGAGCTTTAGAAGAAAGGCCAGATCCTTTACCATACCGACTAAAACCACACGTTGCGATACCACTGCCTACGGCCGGGGCCCCGGTAATCCCTCGGTAGGAGATCCCAGGATCCTTTAACAGTGTAATGTAGACTGTAGAGTATAAATTGGTGGAAATTCTCACACAACATCATCTAGCCCAAATTAAGCTTGTGGGCGGAGACCCTGACAGCCAGCAATGAGGCTAGAGTGCTGAGCCCGCAGAGAGTGATGGCCGTCAGGGTGATAAGAGGATACCGCACGATCTCCGGTGAGGCGGCATGTCTCCTAGCCGGGACCCCTCCATGGGACCTGGAAGCGAGAGCCCTTGCGTCACTGTTCAGATGGCGCAAGGAGGCGCTGGAGCGGGGCCAAAGGCCTGCGTCTCGAGAAATCGAGGCCCAGCGGACCCTGCTCCACCAGGAAACCATGGAGACATGGAAGGTACGACTTGAGCAACCAAAGGGGGGATTCGCCACAATCGCGGCCGTCAGACCGGTCATGGACGAGTGGCTGGAGAGAAGACACGGTGCTCTCTCCTACCGGTTGACACAGATACTTGCCGGGCACGGTAGCTTCGGTAGGTATCTGTCGCGAAAACACCGGGAAACCACGGCCGAGTGTCAGCACTGCGCAAACCGCAGCGATGACACGGCGCTCTACACACTGGTGGAGTGCACGGCGTGGGCACAACAGCGCCAGGTCCTCGTAGTGGGTCTGGGCGTGGACACTCTCTCGCTCGAGGCCATGGTGCGAGCCATGCTCTCCAGCGGGAGTAAGTGGGACTGCGCCGCCTTTTTCTGCGAGCAGGTCATGCTCGCGAAGGAGGCGGCGGGCCGGGTGCGGGAGAGAACTCTCCCACCCGAGTTCCGCAGTCGGCGCCCTGCACGCCGCCGACGTGTCTTCGCCGAGGACTATCGGCCTCCATGACCGGGGGTCTGAGGACGGTGAGAGGGCCGCTCACCGTCCTTACAGAAGCAGGCCCATGACGGCAGCGTGACGTGAGCAAATCACGCACGCCCCCCCCGAAACCCCCCATCGACGCGGGATTGCACCCGAACCACCCCCTGGGCGAGGCCGCATTGGCGGCCGTAGGCCTGTTGGGAGTCACGGGACATCCTTCCTGAGGGCTTACCCGGGGCTTTCAACCATAGGCTGTTAGGCGTGGCGTGAGGTTTTGTAGTCGGTAAGAGTCCGGCATAACATCCTTTGAGGATTTTCCCCTCACGTTAAACAAAAAAAAAATGCCCAAATTAAGCATATTTAAGCTTGTCACACTTACATATTTATTATACACTAGCTGACCCGCGCAACTTCGTTTGCGCCACATAAGAGAGAGTATTACCTGTTCCCGTCGCATTTACTCCCGTCGCGTTGCTTTTACTCCCGTAGCGTCTCGTCGTTAATATTCAATACTACGTGAGAGAGAGAGAGAAAGATTTCTCGTCGCGTGTATTCCTGTCGCATTATTTTTAAGTACAATTTCGTTTATGAAAGAGGTATCCCGTGGCATATTGTAGAAAAGAATTGATTGCCATTAAAATGGTTATTGTGCACCAACCCAAAGATAGACACATGCTATCGCGCAATTTTTTTAGAACTTTTAAAAGAAACAATTTTGTAATACCTACATATTTTTTACATAACTATAAATATTTACGCAGCACACGCAACGAAGCTCTCAAAAGGAATAACTTTTCCCCCGTTTTTAAAACATTTACTATTACTGCTCCGCTCCTATTCGTTGTAGCGTGATGCTATATAGCCTATGACACTCCACAATAACGTAGCTTTCTATTGGTGAAAGAATTTTTAAAATCGGTTCAGTAGATCCCGAGATTACCCCTTACAATTTAACAAACACACAAACTTTACTTCTTTATAATATTAGTATAGATAAAAAACACCCAAACTCCGAAACGAATAGTGTTATTCTTCCACAAAGCCTACATAGGTACTTACGTGTAATTTGTCTTGTTCCAGTGGAATACGTGGACACAGAGTACAGTCTATGGCTGACGTGGTTCCTGATGCCGGTGATCGTGACGTTCCTACTGCCGGCCGTCATATTCCTGCTCATATACATCAGCGCCATCATATTCCACTTATTTAGGCTCTATAGGTGAGTGCGCTATTGTCTTAAGTACCTACACAGGGCGGAAACTCTATACAAATGATTCGTTTTCAATTCTGTCAACGACACTGAAAACACTCTACTAGTATGTTCGTACAGAGCTTGAATGTGTGTGTGACCAATAAGGCTAAGCAAATGTTCTCTCAACAAAACCAAAGATAATATAATAGTATTACATACAGATCGGCACCTCCCTGCCTCCCACCTGAGTATGCTTCCCTATCCCCCACCAAAATTAATGTGTCTATCTATTCCCGTGTCAGTACTTGATAGAGTGTCACTGCTTTGCATTACGTATTACTACCTAAGTGCTTTGGGCTATTGCTTTGGTTTAATTTGTGCTTAGCCGAGGGTAGATTTGAAAAAACGTACCTACATACATGCGATTGTGTTCGGTTCCTTATTATTTTGTTTCCATAGCTAGTGACCCTAGAATACTCACACACACATTGAAGCTTGATTTAAGCATTCACATTACGTCTAAATTAGTGTGGGTGAAAACGAAAATTTTTGTATGGAGTTTCCACCCTGTGACCAAACACCCGCCAACTATAATAACAGTTGCGGCGCGGAACTGGCGGAGGTGGGGAAATTTGGTCAGTGGGGGGCAGCAGTTGCCTATATGAATTCAATACTATTATATTATCTTTGGTACCTACCTACTGTGTACCGTTATCGACTTCTTACTGCGGTAGTGTTACCGACTTGCGCGCTTGATTGAGGTGATGGGTTCAATTCCCGGTTGGTCCATATATTTGTGTGATCCACAAATGTTTGTTGCAGAGTTTGGGTGTTTTCTATGTATAATATGTATTTAGAAATATATACATACAAACAGACTCTTTTATTTATATGTATAGATTATCGAATTAGGCTGCAGTGATCATTTTCGACCAGGGCCCTTAGAGACAAATTAGAGATAGTACAGATGGAAAACTCAAAGCGCCTGATCTCGTGTCTAAATGAGTTGTCTATGTGGGCGTAGTGTCTGTAAATGAGTTGTCTATGTGTGCGTAGCCTCAGCGAATTTAGTATGTAGGTTTCCATCTGTACTCAGTGGTATAAAACACCATTAATCTGAGAGGTGGACGTCGGGTTTGAGATACAACCAAGAATGACGCTTCAATGATGAACTACTTAATAATAGACATGAAAATGATTTACCTGTTTACCCGATGGCGATAACTAGCCGTGTAATTAGATGAATTATTGATTTTTTTTGATTAATTCGTTCGCCCTTCGATGAGACCAAGATAATGTCTGCATTAAAGAACTTTTTCTTTGATTAAATTATTAATCACTAGCTGTTCCTCACGGCTTCGTCCGCGTAGAAGTCGTTATCGCGTAAAATCATTACCCTCCTTTTGCGCAGTCCGTCAAAAAGTAGCCTATGTCCTTCCCTTGGACTCAAACTATCTCTATACCAAATTTCATCAAAATCGGTTCAGCGGCTTAGACGTGAAATCTGACAGACAGACAGAGTAACTTTAGCATTTATAATATTAGATTATTAGTAGGGATTGTTGTGTTGATGACGAAACTCCATATAATATTTCATCTTGTCTCGTGTTTCAACTCCATCAAGCCTTTTTTAAGCAATGTCTAGTTTTGCGAAAGTGTTCCCATAGTCGCCTCTGACGATACCCTCGTAATGTAGTGGAGTGGCGACATTTTGTACTCTTACTCGTCGCAACACGGGACCCTGTCGCCACACGGGGCGATTCTATGATTCTGTCCATCAAAATCAGTTCATTTTAGCAAATGCAAAATTTACCACTTCCTCTTCCCATCAGGTGTGCCGTTTGCTTGTCTGCCACCTTAGGCGTATATAAAAAAATTGCAGTGGTTGATCCCGCGGTCCCATCCGGGTGGAGCTTGCTTTCACCTTTTTTCCACAGTAACTTATCTAAAACTCTATTCTATCTCTTTACTAAATTTCATCAGAATCGGTTTAGTGTTTCAAGTATGCTTTAACACATGAAACACTAAACCAGACAATAAACAGATAGCAATACCTTCGCATTTATACAGGGTGAATTTTTGAAAAGGGATTGGATGGCCAAATCCGAAACTATAAGGAATAGCGAAAAATGCTGAAAGGAGTCACGAGCCCGATTTTGATGAAACTTAAAACCTCATCATTCGATTTTTGAAAAACTCATTATCCTAGCTGGGAATCGAACTTGTTGATTTTGGAAAAAAAAACACACCCTTTATTATTACACCATACGATAGAGTCGCTGTTAAGGATAAAATTTTGCAAAGTAATGATATACGCCAAATTTAAGGAACATTTGGAATTTTAATAGAATGCATATTTCATGTACCTAAATTTTGTATCATAATTTGTTTCGTTCGAAATCCCAGAAAACATCGTAACTATTCCGTGTTTTAAATTATGCTTAGAATGATTTTTTAGAGAATATTCTAAACGGAATTAATAATATTCCTTAATTATTCCTTGAGGTTTCGAATCCAGCTATGTATTGCAAAGATTTTGAACAATTAATCAGTTTAACGTAAGAAAAATAAAATGTATTTTGTTAAAGATGAGCTCTTTCCTGTAGTTTGCCGTATATCATTACTTCCCAGAATATGATCCTTAATAGCAACACTATCGTATGGTGTAATAATAAAGGGTGTGTTTTTTTTTTCAAAATCAATGGATTCGATTCCCAGCTAGGATTATTGGTTTTTCAAAAATCTAATGATGAGGTTTTAAGTTTCATCAAAATCGGGCTCGTGACTCCTTTGAGCATTTTTCGTTATTCCTTATAGTTTCGGATTTGGCCATCCAATCCCTTTTGAAAAATTCACCCTGTATACTAACTAGCGGACTTCACTCGGTTTCACCCGCATAGCTCCCGTTCCCGTGGGAATATGGAAATAAAATATAGCCTAAGTTACTGAGGGTGAATGTAGTGTTCCAATGGTGAAAGAATTTTTGAAATCAACACAGTCTTTTTTGAGTTTATTCATTACAAACACACACACACACACACAAACGCACAATTACATTTTTTTCTGTGTATTAGTGTAGATAGGGACTTATCAGCTAGATAGACAACTTTAACTAAATAATAAAAATCTGTTAAGTTAAAGGTGAGTTTAATGTGAGTTGATACTCTCAAAATATCACCTTTTATCTGAATTTTTACTCTTGCCTAGCATTACTTAGTTGCAACAGTTTCTTATTGTAATCAAATTGCAGATAGTTGCTTGCTTGATAAGTTCTTTAATTAAGCTAATTGTTTAACCTGTATGATTGATTAAACTTTTGCGGTTGTTGAACTAGGTGAACTTTCAGTTGAGTTTCTGCTTATTTGGTGATTGTTAGCCTTAAATTAAGATAATATTTGAAGGCATAATTGGTCAATGTATTATATTCATAGCTATTATTTGTACATGTACACATTATATTTTTTGATTGAATGCTGTACATACTCCTTTTTGCTAAAACTTTTTGGTCAAAACAAACACCGCCATCTATCTATTTTTTTTATTCTTGAACTTTCTCGGCTTGAGAGTATGCCAAAGTCAAGTAAATTCCATTGCGAAAATATGAATCATTTTGATGTAAGATTCTTCTTAACAGCAGCGTATTCATGTATGTCCAAGTTTGGACTAAGTTGTACTCTAGTAAAGCGGTGGTACCTTACTAGAGCTGGCTGTGGAATTTGTCGACAAACCTAAAAATGTGCTTTTCACTGCACTATATCACTTTGCAACACTTGTGCACGTTGTCGAACCTTTGTGTTTAAGAATCCACCATAAATTACACATAAACACTCAAAAATACACTAGTTTTCAATGCGGAGTGACAACCGCTTGTCTGTAAGTTTCCCGCCAAAATCGTTAGTAAAGTTTGTACAGCAGATAAATATTTCATCCAACTTTAAGTCCCAAACACACACACTTCTAGGAAGTCCAGAGTGATCCCAGGAGTTCCCAGGCGGTTCAGTAGTTTAGGTAAGGGTATATAATTTGTCCTGGAGTCAATAACGCAACGATTACATATAATAACTGCCTTTATTGCGATTTCACATAATAAACTTAAATCTATCTTAAAAAACTAGGTACTCATCCGAATTCTTCCTTCAGGGATGGGATTTCCTTCCTTCAGGAATACTATGACGTAACAATAGATAATTACTCCTATATTTTCAATATTAGTTGCTTACGGGTATAAGCAATGTTTTTTAAATATAAACTTGGAAGCTCATTCTGAAAAGAACAAACAATAATTTTATATACACCCTCTTCAACCATAGATTTCCCTAAACTTTCCCTTACTATTATTTTTAACCCCATTTTAAAACATTTAATATACAAAGAACATTACCCCCTTTTCTAAATTTCACAAACGCCTGCCTGATAAAATAAATTTACTTAAAATATACTTTTTTTTTACATAAAAATTACCCATAATTAATTTACTTAATAAAATTGATGAAGTTGATGCTTACCAGAGCTTCCGTTTTCACATATAAAAATTTAGTTAAATACTTGGGCTATTAAGCCACTCACTGATTATTTCAGTGGAATATATTTTACAGAATAATTTACTTTGATGTAAATTTTCTTCGACAGTATGAAGTAAAATAAAAAAATTTAGTTAGTTCCTGATTTTGTCTATTCTACTAATGCGCACGCTTATATATAGCTTACATCCCACCATATCTCCTTCCATCAACTATCCCTACTATGACACTATTAAGGACACACCCCTTATACCGACCTAAGTATAACCCTTATACCTACGCTTAATAGCGCCTAATAAAATAATTACAGCAAATCTATGATTTACGCCACATCTAAGCAAACTTTCTGTGTATCACACAAATAATATTGCACGTATCATGGCCCGCAAGTGTGACCGTTATACGACACATATTAGAGACTGGGTGTTTCTATGTATAATATGTATGTATTTAAAAGTATATAAGTATTAATATCTTTGGTCTGATACCCATAACACAAGCAGGTTATTCCTAGCTTACTTTGGGATCAGATAGCGTTGTGTGAAATGTCCGTGAATATTTATTTATTTATTTATATTTATTTAGTTTGATCTGTAAGTACTGATGTGTATTTTTAATTTGTTTTCAGGATGAAAGTGGTAGATGGAGTGCAGGCAGATTGGAAGGAAGCCGCTCGACTCGCGGTATGTGCTCTGTGGGACGCACACGGGTGGCTATGGCATGGTAAGCTCTTTTAATACATAGATAACGCAGATTTAGTTCCAATTACCTACATTTTTGAAAACATAATAAAGATGTCTTGCATTCCATAACATTAGTTGTTAAAATTTTTACTGTTGTAGCCAGTCGCTTGTGGAATGCAAACGCCACGCCGCAAGTGCATTTCACAAGTCTATTGAAATTTAACAATTGTTTTTATGCTTAGTTATGCGGTTACTTTATAATCTTTATTTACTTAAACATATTTTCATAATATGATGAATAGATAACTTAGTATCTTCCACACCCAGGTTACGAAATCCGTGGTCTGGAAAACATTCCAGAAGGTCCGTTCCTAGTGATCTACTACCACGGAGCGCTGCCCATCGACATGTACTACTTTATCGCAAGGATGCTGCTGTTCAAGCGCCGACACATACACACGGTCGCTGACCGGTTCATGTTTAAAATACCAGGTTGGTGCTGAGTATATTGTTTATTACCTATGACGAGAAGACTGCCAGGAAATTCTTGTATCCGAATGGTTTTCGGCGCTGTAATAACAAAATGTAATACAAACTGGATTCCCAAGACCTGTTGAATTGTAGGTATACCCAGCTAGCCGGTGAAGTTGACTGAGATTTGTATCTGTACACTTGTTAGTTTTGTTGAAATATCTAGTACTTAGTATAGTTAGCAGAATTTATGCTAAGACAAGAGAGAAAGGTAGAAAGACTACCATATACAATAGAAGTCTCTATATAGGATAGTATATAGAGACTTCTATCGTATATGGTAGTCTGTCACGTTAGTTACGTGAGATACGTGAGAGAGAGATGTCTACATGTGAGTGATGTGTTCAGGCTGGGCGACACTGCTGGAGGGACTGTGCGTAATCCCGGGTACAGTAGGCACCTGCGCCGGAGTACTGCGCGCCGGCTCCCCGCTGGCCATCTCGCCGGGCGGCGTTTACGAGGCGCAGTTCGGCGACCACACCTACCGCCTCTACTGGCGCAACCGACTCGGGTTCGCGAAGGTGGCACAGGAGGCCAAAGTGGTATGTATGCTGTTGATTTCTGGCACTTGATGAACTTGTTTTTTGATTTATATTAATGTTTAAAGTTTTTCCCCAGTTTTAGAGAAAATTCTTCTGAACCATAACCTTATTTATGTATACCCAGTACCCACATGCATATTTGTTTAAAAATCAAATTTTAAATATGTTGGCGTGCGGTAGACCACGTGGGGCAGTTCGTCGTTGGAGCCGCCATCCGACATGTTGTAGGCACGAAATAATGTTACAATCTTACAGCACTGATATTAATTTATTTACTTACAAACAATAAGCTCACTGTTAACCACGCCGATTAAAACTTCCGACTGGCTTGAGAGCCGCGCTTACCTCGCTCTTGTCGATATGTGGTACGTTGACGCGTTAATGGGGCCCTGTGGCCATCTTCGCTAAGTCACGTTGGCTATTTTATCTGTGATAGTTAGAGTTCTCTGTAAAAGCACTTGATTCCCTCGAGAATATTAATGAAATGCACCTTGATGTTACAATTTTGCTGCCTTGCTGCTGTTTGCCGCTGTTGAGCTGTTGGGTATAGACCATAATGCCCCTTTTCTGCTCAATCGTAGCCTCGACGACACTGGTGTTATTACGTCTGCCAAATACACAGGCGTAAGGTCACATTTTCCGACTAAACTTCATAACTTCGAGAGTCT
The DNA here is from genome assembly GCA_933228765.1 of Miltochrista miniata. Lineage (NCBI taxonomy): Eukaryota > Metazoa > Arthropoda > Insecta > Lepidoptera > Erebidae > Miltochrista > Miltochrista miniata. The sequence goes on from OW121769.1 coordinate 17,073,122, forward strand.
TGAGCGAGAGCTTTGAACACTTTTTTGCCATTGCTGGACAAAAATCTTCGAACTCTTGTTGTAGCGTTTTTATCGACTTGAGTATGCCGAGGTCGACCCCTACCAGTTTGCCCATTCACTCTCGCCTCATAAATCTGTTTCTTCAGCCTATTTCCATCCATTCTCTCTACATGTCCAAACCATCTGAGCATCCCTTTCTCTATCTTAGTCACCACATCTTCTGTCATGCCGCAATGTTCCCTTATCACACTATTATTTACTTGATGATACAGTGATCACAACCGGTATTAAACCACCTGTCAATCACAAAGTCTATACTTTTTGTCATTAATTGTGACTTTGCCGGGGCTTCGCCAAATCTACTTTCTATGGGGCCTCATATTATAGACCGAATTCACCAAGAAGTGACCCTGAGATTCGAAGGAAAATCGACAAGTATGTGTGATCTTGTAAGCCCCACTTTGGCTTTGCAATCCCATAATAACGTTGTAGTGAAAATTGGCAGTGCCTTGTAATGTCTTCGCTATGTCCTCTTACATGGCCTTGATTGCCTCGTCCATGCTTCTCGAGGTAGGGGCAACACCTGTATCACATTCAGGGAGTACTTGCTGGTGAGTTACCGCTGTTTAGACCGCTACCGCGACCGGAACAGCGGAAGCGCAGGGAGCCGGGGGCCATTTCTTTTTATTAGCTTCCATATTGGTAGGGATTTTGGACCTTACTGTACGACGTTGACCAGACGGCTTAGTACGTGCTTTGTTTTGTTTGTTTTTCGTTGTTCATCCGTTTATCAGCAGCAGCACCACTTGCAGGTGAGAACGGTGTGGCGGCGTGGCACTGATATCGTGGGTAGGATTCTATCCCCATAAAACTAATCAAATAAAAATAATGATAATAAATGAAAGGCACATTACTTACGAATTTCGACACACTTTTCTTTCAATGTCACCTTAGACTATGTTTGCCACCAAACTGTTACATGTTCGACGTCAATTCTTCAACTCTTAGAGCGTTAAGCACATTTGTAAATGTGGTGTCTCCTTGTCGGCGCATGTTTTGTTTGAGTTCAACCAAACGAAACTGTTGCCACAAATGTGTAGCAGGCTTCATGTGTTCTGGTTGTTAGAAAACCTTATGGCCTCGAACAGGTGGTAACTGCATTAGATCAACAAAGCGGCATACTGACAATAACTCGCATCTTTTTGTACTGGTAGTTTTAGCAGACGGTGTAGTGTAGATCCACCGATCAACCGTGCTGCAACTCCAGGTGAGAGCACCAACTTTGACCACCGATTTTCCATAACATAACTTGGTTTTTCAATAGATTAAAAAGAAAAGTTTTCCCGGCGCCTGCTCCACTAGTTACGAAAATTTGCTCTCGTTCATTGACACCATTAAGTTGATTCTATACTCTGTAAGAAGAATGAACAATTGTCTTTGATCAATATTCATAGCCTGTTGTGCCCTCTGAAATTGATCATTGTTCATTTCTGAATTTGGTAATTCTTCTTCTTCTTCAGCTTCAGGATTTATTAACTCTGGCCGTACTAAAATTTCAAAGGCATGTACCTGGACGAATTCATTTTCAAGCTGTTGGACCCGCTCTCGATGTTGGCGCATATGTCTACTCGTTTCCTTTAAACGATTCTCTTGGGCTAAGAAATCTTCTTTTGCATTATCGAAACCTTCAAGTAATTCGGTTTCCGAACAAGCAAGATATAGAAGAAATTTTCTGGATCGGATGTTGCTATAAAATATGGAACATCTGCAAGTAGGTACATTTCGCACAACCATTTTGCTCAAATCTGACAGCGTGATGCGTGGACGGCGTATGTCTGGTTGTTCTTCATAGGCATCATGATCAATATTTTCCTCGGTTTCGCTTACCTATTTGGGATAGAAAGGTTCAAGTAGAATTGCAAACTCTGTAAGGCTCATACCCGCAAAATCGTAATCAGGATCTTGTTACTGACGTTTCTCATATCTTTCAAAGATATTACTATAATATCCAGTTACGCTACCGCTTTTGTCGAACCGCAATACTTTATAAAGCTGTTTTGGCTTTCTTGTGTTCAGGAAAATACAACTTCACGAACTGTCCAGTAACGGGATATGGCAAAGTCGATACGCACATTCTGCAGCTGATACTTGTCTTTTCATGAAGAATCTTCACATCCTGAACAGCTTACGTGAGTTATCAGATTCTTCACGTTCAATTTGCAGTATTGCTTGTGCAATTCCAAAATCTACACCTTCAGGTTCTGCTTTTGATAAGTACTTTGCAATATAGTCGCTATCGCTTCGTTTGATCCACACGGCTGAATATCGATGTTACCTGTCCACAGTCTCAAAAATTGTGGGAGGAAATTATTTACACAAGCATCTTCCTTTCGACGCTTTAGTAAACAAATTCTGCCTCCATTACGGAGAAAATCATCTGAAGCATGTGACACAATTCGTGTCTCGTCACATTCTTGACGTGAAAAGTTGAATAGCTCTCACAGAGTTATTATTTTTTGTACAAGTTTGTATGTCGATGAATTTGACATTTTTTAGCAAGTTCATAGAGTTCTGGATCTTCTTCTTCTGTAGGAATCCTACAGCAACAGTTACGATCCAGAAGAAGTTTCCTTTCCTCTGTGTCAAACTCTGGATGATTTTCAATCCAAATTACTATATAAATGTGAGGACTTCCACGATTTTGAAATTCAATACGCCACCAATGGTATTTTACTTTTCCGTCAAATACTTCATCATTGTTTTTAATAAATTTTATATTAAGAGCATTTCTCTTACCATCCAATTTCGACTCAAAATTACTGGGTACTTTTCGATAAGTTATTGAGTCTCATAAATATCAAGAGTACTTGGATCGACATCATGCCTACCATCAGCAATTAACAAAGCTTTTCGTTGGTCTAGCCTAGCCGATTGAGATCATTTGAACTAAATGTTACAAAGTAGGTTGGGGCTCCTTAACATCTAATAACAGCGATTTGAGCTAATAACTCGTTCAAGGCTGATCTCTAATAGGCTGCAGAACCTCCCAATTCTTAACATAAAGATGGACGTCTTGACTGCTCCTTCTTGATTAACAATTTTCTTGCCGCATGCTGTGCTGATACAGTGCCTTTAATTCGATAATATTCAAAGAACGACAAGGCATAAAAGAGATAATCGGTACATAAAAAAAAAATTAAAAAAAGGTTGAAATCTTGTGTCGCTTCCCAAAATTCTGAACTGAAAGTAGTCTAATGCTGTAATTTTTACAGGTCTTTCCTCTTTAAAACCGTTTTTTTTTTCCATAGGGAAACAAATGATACCAGGCAAATTATTCTGCTTTTAATTCATGACCCATATTTACGATATTGTCTTTCGTTTTACGGGTAATTTCGTTAAGATTTCGTATTTCATCTGCCACATTGGGTTGCATTGCATCAATCGGTGCCATCACGGATTTCTGCAGTGGAAATTAATTTGATTTTAATTAATTTGATTAATTTGAATTTGATCAGTTAATTCTTGTCGGAAATTGATTTTCTTCTATCTCCTTAGAATCATCACATTTTTGAAAGACCTCAACATCAACGTAATCAAGAGTAATTTGTACATTTTTGCTGCCTGTTGTACGTTTACATATCCTCACGAACTCATCGAAATTATCGCATGCAATATCGCAAGCTTTCCCATTGTTGTCGTTTGCTCTAGATCCCTTTGGTCCACAAGAATGAGTATTACTGAAGTAATATTTGTTATCATAATGCATTACTCCGAATGATTGTCTATCTGTTATTAGTATTCCTGCATTATGTACTGTGCACAGATCTTCTAAACCTTGACGAAGGGTTCTTCCAAGGTTTGCTTCGTTTAATTTGTCACTCAAGCACGCATATGTACTCGGTTCTTTGTCAAATTGATCTGAAACCTTTTGTCGAATGTGTTCAAATCATCTTTAATGAATAGAGTCTAGGTCCAGATTGTTCCAATAAGATTTGTATAGGGAATAGGGTATGTATTAGATTTATCGGTGCATTTATTTATGTATACGGAACAGGACGCAACTACCACAAGTCTCTACGCGGTTGAGCTAAGCTCAGAGGCCAGTCAAAGTATCAAAGAGTAAGTCTGGAGCTGCACGCATGCGTAGTTCGCGCACTAGCTCTATCTCTCTTACTCTCATGCAAAGAATCCGGAAATAAATTAATGAATCCGGCAAATCTGGATATTTTAATCAAATTATTGCATTGTCATCGGTCTTTGACATGTATGCAAAGTTTGAATTAAATCTGATCGTTCAAAGTAGGGCAAAATCGAGCCCAAAAGAGTCGCTTACAAGCAAGCAAACATAAAGGAAACCTTCGAAAAATTCCAAATCTATGGATGAAACTAATAATAAATCGTGTTAATTAAAAAAAACAGCTATTGCCTCTCAAAATTACTATAAAAATAAAACATTTGATTGCAACTTTCTTCCATGTATTCGTCGAACTCGACAATGCCCGCTGCAGTTGCGTTTTGAAGAACGAGAGCAGCAACTTCATTCACTAAGTCTCCCCAAACATAGTCACATTTAATCGACTGAGCAGCAGATGGTGGCTGTTGAGCTGGTACTTCTTGAACTGTCTCTGTTAGCCTGGCAATTCTCAATTTTATTGCTAAAGCTGCCCTTGTGAAGTTATCAACGTTACTAAATCCAGTTTTTTTATAGCCTCGCAAAAATTGAAGGACGTTTTGGAAATTTACTTGCAATTGCGATTTTAGTGATTTATGCAGGCGCTCAATATTTTCATTGTTGTCTTTTAGCCACTGGTTTATCATTTTACAAAACACAATATATTTAGATGCCGCGACGTGATTTACACAGCTAATTTGTACGGTGATTTCATTAAAGATTTTTAAGAGTTCTGTCGCTGGCGATAAGAGCTTCTTTTACTTTTAAAAATCTTAAGAGCATGTCATATGTGGATAATGTGGAGTTCCAGCGTGTGGCGACATCTTGCTTGAGCTTAAGTGGTGAGATATTCATCTGCTCTTGAATTTCCTTCAATTTTTTTATGCCCGTAATACTTCGGTGAAAATATTCAACAACGGCCTTAAATCTATTTACTGTGACAGATATTTCGGCGGTGCTTGCTTGTACCACTAAATTTACAGTGTGCACAAAACAAGGAATCGAACGCCAGCCCCCAATTCACATTTGCGGCATTATCAGTGACTATGACATTAACGTAATGGTGTATAATCTGTTCAATATTCTTTTCTTCTAAGAAGTTTTTTAGATTTACACTTGTATGTCTCTCCTCAAATTCTATACACTACAGGTGACTACAGTATCATTACTGTGCATAGCTGGTGGATGTCTTCATTTATGAAGTGTGGTGTAATGGCAATATAACTATCATTAATAATGGAAGTCCAGGTCTCCGTCGTTTAAACAAATAACTGCCGCTTTCACTATTTGTTTTTTAACTAATTCTAAAACCTTATTGGAAGCAGGCTTTCCAAGATAGTTTTTCGAGTGGGCAGGATTTAATAATTTTACGAATTTCCTAAATTCCACTTCCTCGACTATCCGAAGGTCATTACAACCTTTAGCTATCATTTTTATTAGCTGCTCATCCAGCATTTGAATACGGCTAATGGCTTTTTTTTTTCGAAATATTTCCGCAACTGTTAGCATGTCATATGTGGAGTTCCAGCGTGTGGCGTCATCTTGCTTGAGCTTAAGTGGTGAGATAATTAAACAAATTTTATACACCTTATCATCACTGTGCCTAGCTTGTGAATGTCTTCATCTATGAAGTGTACTATAATGGCAATATAACCGTCATTTACAATGGAAGTCAAGGTGTCCGTCGTTGTATAAATAGCAGCCGCTTTCACTTTTTGTTTTTAACACATTCTAGAAACTTATTGTGTACCTTGGTAAGCAAGCTTTCCGAGTAGGTAGGATTTAATAATTCTACAAATTTCCTAAATTCCACTTCGTCGACTATTTGAAGGTCATTATAACCTTTAGCTATCATTTGTATTAGCTGCTCAGCCAGCATTTGAATACGGCTAATGGTTTTTTTAATTAAAAAAATCCATAGCCAGAGCTACCTGTTTCTGTCGATTTGTCCTGTCTGGTAATGGTAGGATTGGTAGGTTGACGGTTTCCGCTCTTGTTAAATAGGTACTAGTTGAGGGTAGTGTTGAAGGCTGTGCTCGACTAGAGTTATCAATTTCCACTGTAGCGAGCTGTCTGCTACTGTTAATTTCTATTGTAGGATGTTTTTTTTTCATGTGTCGGTTCAGGCTTCCTTTGGAGCTAAGATGTAGCAACGACAATAACGAATATTTACATTTTGCTTTTTAATTCGGGGTCAAAATACACTCGAGAGCAATGAATCCGGGTCACTTAAAGAATCCTAAAAATCTCGGAAACTAAAAATGCTAGGTTAATGCAATAAATTGTATTTAATAGACAATGGAATACTCCTTAAATGAAGGTATTAAAACTTCTTAGTTATTGTAAAGTTATATCATAAAAAAATCAAATTTGAAAAAGGGCCACTTTCGAAGATGGAACTACGAAATTACAGCATTTGGTGTTGCTTTTGTTTGTAATCTGTCATTTATGTGGGTACATAAACCATGTTGATAGTGCTCTATATTCATTAATCAAGCTGAAATTATGTCGCTTACGCCTGAAGAATGCACCAGAATACTTACAATGCTGGAAACCGGCCGGAGTCAGCGCGATACAGCCAGGACTGTCGGTGTGTCGCTGTCAACAGTACAAAGAGTTCTCCGACGTTACGAAGAAACTGGTTCTAACCTACGCAGACCAGGAACGGGCAGAACCAGGTGTACCACAGCACGAGAAGACCGATACTTGGTGAACACCATGCTTCGAAATCGCTTTCTCACAGGAACTGAACTCACCAAACAGTTTCGACGCCTCGGAGGAAGTAACCCAAGTGCATGGACAGTAAGACGTCGGCTTGCTGAATCTAACTTAAAACCCCTTAGACCTGCAAACGGCCCTAAACTGGAGCGTGGGCATCGTATTTCGAGACTAAGGTATGCCCAGAGCCACGTAAATTGGAGTATTGAAGATTGGTCAAAAGTTATGTTCTCCGACGAATCAAAATTTATGCTCTACAAGCACGATGGAAGACACAGAGTGTATCGAAGACCAGGGGAAAGATTCAAGCAAGCATGCATCGAAGAAAGAGTAGCCTACGGTGGTGGGCCGGTACTTGTGTGGGCCGGAATTTCTTCTGAAAGTCGCACAGAGCTGGTGATCATAGAAAACGGCTCTTTAACTAGCGTAAGATATGTGGAAGAAATCCTCAATGATCACGTTGGTCCATTTATGGTCAATTTAGGTGAGGATGCTATATTTATGCATGACAATGCCCGACCTCATACAGGTAGGATTGTGAATGACTACCTTCAAGAGATGAACATTACTCGTATGGAGTGGCCAGCGCGCAGCCCGGATATCAACCCGATCGAGCATGCTTGGGACGAGCTAGGCAGATGCGTAAAACAACGAAACCCTCCCCCAATCACGCTTCGTGAGCTCAAAATTGCTCTCACAGAGGAATGGGAGAATATTCCCCAAAATCGTATAAGGAACTTGGTGTACAGCATGCCAAACCGCGTAAACGCAGTAATGGAAGCACGAGGAGGCAATACGAAGTATTAAAATTCAAGAAAATCGTAATAAAGTTCAAAAATTTCATGTTTCCTATTTTTGTTTTAAGGAGAGATCAGCAGTTTTTTCTTTATGTAATTTTGTGTTAATAAAATGTATGGTGACTCATATTTTTTTTACTTTCATTTAAGGAGTATTACATTGTCTATTAAATACAATTTATTGCATTAACCTATCATTTTTAGTTTCCGAGATTTTTAACATTCTTTAAGTGACCCGGATTCATTGCTCTCGAGTGTACTTCGAAATGGTGGAAAACAACTGTTAGCATGTCATATGTGGAGTTCCAGCGTGTGGCGACATCTTGTTTGAGCTTGAGTGGTGACATATTCATCTGCTCTTGAATCTCCTTCATTTTTTATGCCCGGAATACTTCAGTGAAAATATTCAACAACGACCTTAAACCTATTTACTATGTCGGATATTTCGGCGGTGCTTGCTTGTACCACTAAATTGATAGTGTGCGCGAAACAAGGAATCGAAAGCCAGCCTCCAATTCACATTTGCAGCATTATCAGTGACTATGACATTAACGTAATGGTGTATATTCCATTCAATATTCTTTTCTTCTAAGTTTTTTAGTTTTACACTTGTATGTCTCTCCTCAAATTCTATACACTACAGTATCATTACTGTGCATAGCTGGTGGATGTCTTCATTTATGAAGTGTGGTTTAATGGCAATATAACTATCTTTAATAATGGAAGTCTAGGTGTCCGTCGCTCGTTTAAACAAATAGCTGCCGTTTTCACTATTTGTTTTTTAACAAATTCTAAAACCTTATTGGAACCAGGCTTTCCGAGATAGTTTTCCGAGTGGGCAGGATTTAATAATTCTACGAATTTCTTAAATTCCACTTCCTCGACTATCCGAAGGTCATTATACCCTTTAGCTATCATTTTTATCAGCTGCTCATCCAGCATTTGAATACGGCTAATGAGTTTTTTTTAGTTAAAAAAAGTCCATAGACGGAGCTAACTGTTTATATCGATTTGTCCTGTGTGATGGATGATGGTAGGATTGGTAGGTTGACGGTTTCCGCTCTTGTTAAATAGTTACTAGTTGAGGGTAGTGTCGAAGGCTGTGCTCGACTAGAGTTATCAATTTCCAGTGTAGCGAGCTGTCTGCTACTGTTGATTTCTATTGTAAGATTTTTTTTATCATGTGTCGGTTCAGGCTTCCTATTGAGCTAGGATGTATAGCAACGACCTTGGATCAATAGTTACATATTGCTTTTTATTCGGGATCAAAATACTTCGAAATGGTTCCACAACTGTTAGCATGTCATATGTGGAGTTCCAGCGTGTGGCGTCATCTTGCTTGAGCATAAGTGGTGAGATAATTAAAATAAAATAAAATAAATATTCATATGCTCTAGAATCTCCTTCAATTTTTTTATGCCCGGAATACTTCGGTGAAAATATTCAACGGCTTTAAACCTATTTATTGTGTCGGATATTTCGGCGGTGCTTGCTTGTATCACTAAATTGATGGTGTGCGCAAAACAAAGAATCGAACGCCAGCCTCCAATTCTAACTGCACCTAATACATTTGTGGCATAGATAAACCTATTCATTTAGAAATATGTAATTTTTTTATTTATTTTAAAAACACTTCATTGTACGCCAAGATCCTATTCAAATTTCAAATTTGATACAAAATAGCACAATGGGGCCTTATCGCTAATAGCAATTTCTGTTATCAGTGACTATGACATTAACGTTATGGTGTATAATCCATTCAATAAACGTTTCTTGTAAGTAGTTTTTTAGATTTACACTTGTGTGTCTCTCTTCAAATTGTTTACACCTTATCATCACTGTGCCTAGTTTGTGAATGTTTTCATCTAAGAAGTGTACTGTAATGGCAATATAACCGTCATTAACAATGAAAGTCAAGGTGTCCGTCGCTGTACAAATAGCAGCCGCTTTCACTTTTCGTTGTTTAACACATTCTAAAAACTTTTTGTTTACCTTGGGAAGCAGGCTTTCCGAGTGGGCAGGATTTAATAATTCTACGAATTTCCTAAATTCCGCTTCCTCGACTATCCGAAGGTCATTATAACGTTTAGCTTTTTTTTTATTAACTGCTTATCCAGCATTTGAAACGGCTAATGTTTTTTTTTTATTACCAAAAATCCATAGACGGAGCTACCTGTTTAATGTCGATTTGTCCTGTCTGGTAATGGTAGGATTGGTAGGTTGACGGTTTCCGCTCTTGTTAAATAGGTACTAGTTGAGGGTAGTGTTGAAGGACGTGCTTGATTAGAGTTATCAATTTCCACTGTAGCGAGCTGTCTGCTATTGTTGATTTCTACTGTAGGATGTATTTTTTTCATGTGTCGGTTGAGGCTTCCTATGGAGCTAGGATATATAGCAACGACCTTGAAGCAATAGTTAGATTTTGCTTTTTTATTCGGGGTCAAAATACTTCAAAATGGTTCCACAACTGTTAGCATGTCATATGTGGAGTTTCAGCGTGTGGCGACATCTTGCCTGAGCTTAAGTGGTGAGATATTCAAATGCTCTAGAATCTCCTTCAATTTTTTTATGCTCGGAATATTTTGGTGAAAATATTCAACACCGGCCTTAAGTCTATTATTTACTGTGTCGGTTATTTCGGCGGTGCTTGCTTTTACCACTAAATTGATAGTGTGTGCAGAACAAGGTATCGAACCCCAGCCTCCAATTCTAACTGCACCTAAAACATTTGACTATGGCATTAAGGTAATGGTGTATATTCCATTCAATAAACTTTTCTTCTAAGAAGTTTTTTTTAGATAAACACTTGTGTGTCTCTCTTCAAATTTTATACACCTTTTCATCACTGTGCCTAGCTTGTGAATGTCTTCATCTATGAAGTGTACTGTAATGGCAGTATAACCGTCAGTAACAATGAAAGTCAAGGTGTCCGTCGTTTAAACAAATAGCTGCCGCTTTCACTATTTGTTTCTTTACAAATCCTTGGGAACCAGGCTTTCCGAGATAGTTTTTCGAGTGAGCAGGATTCAATAATTCTACGAATTTCCTAAATTCCACTTCCTCGACTATCCGAAGGTCATTATATCCTTTGGCTATCATTTTTATTAGCTGCTCATCCAGCATTTGAATACGGCTAATGGTTTTTTTTAATTTAAAAAAATCCTTGGCCAGAGCTACCTGTTTATGTCGATTTGTCCTGTCTGGTAATGGAGGGATTGGTAGGTTGACGGTTTCCGCTCTTGTTAAATAGGTACTAGTTGAGGGTAGTGTTCAAGGCTGTGCTCGACTAGAGTTATCAATTTCCATTGTAGCGAGCTGTCTGCTACTGTTGATTTCTATTGTAGGATGTTTTTTTTTCATGTGTCGGTTCAGGCTTCCTTTGGAGCTAAGATGTAGCAACGACCTTGGAGCAATATTTACATTTTGCTTTTTTATTCGGGGTCAAAATACTTCAAAATGGTGGAAAACAACTGTTAGCATGTCATATGTGGAGTTCCAGCGTGTGGCGACTTCTTACTTGAGATTAATTAAGATTAAGAGATATTCATCTTTACTTGAATCTCCTTCAATTTTTTTATGCCCAGAATACTTCGGTGAAAATATTCAACAACGGCCTTAAACCAATTTACTGTGTCGGATATTTTGGCGGTGCTTGCTTTTACTACTAAATTGATCGAACGCCAGCCTCCAATTCACATTTGCAGCATTATCAGTGACTATGAAATTAACGTAATGGTGTATATTCCATTCAATATTATTTTCCTCTAAGAAGTTTTTTAGATTTACACTTGTGTGTCTCGCCTCAAATTCTATACACTATAGGCCTATATCATTACAGTGCATAGCTTGTGGATGTTTCATCTATGAAGTGTGGTGTAATGGCAATACAACTATCATTAATAATGGAAGTCCAGGTGTCCGTCGTTTAAACAAATAGCTGCCGCTTTCACTATTTGTTTCTTAACAAATTCTAAAACCTTATTGTATACCTTGGGAAGTAGGCTTTCCGAGATAGTTTTCCGAGTGGGCAGGATTTAATAATTCTAAGAATTTCCTAAATTCCACTTCCTCCACTATCCGAAGGTCATTATAACCTAAAGCTATCATTTTTATTAGCTGCCCATCCAGCATTTGAATACGGCTAATGGTTTTTTTAATTTAAAAAAATCCATGGCCAGAGCTACCTGTTTATGTCGATTTGTCCTGTCTGGTAATGGAGAGATTGGTAGGTTGACGGTTTTCGCTCTTGTTAAATAGGTACTAGTTGAGGGTAGTGTTGAAGGCTGTGCTCGACTAGAGTTATCAATTTCCACTGTAGCGAGCTGTCTGCTACTGTTGATATCTATTGTAGGATGTTTTTTTTTTCATGTGTCGGTTCAGGCTTCCTTTGGAGCTAAGATGTAGCAACGACCTTGAAGACCTTGAAGTACATTTTGCTTTTTTATTCGGCTTTTTTTTTCTTGCTAAGATACCCGGTCTTTTGATAGGCTTACATAGGGACATAAAAAGACCAACACGCAGAGGCCGGTGCAGGTGTGGCACCGGTTTTGCCATCGCGGGTCAGACCCGGAGCGGGTTTCCCCGAAGTTATGCCATAGAAAATGACACTCCCACCCCGAGCATAATCTCTGGCTTCCTCTGACCGGCCAATTAAGGCACGCAGAGCTGAGATTTGCTGCGCTCCCGGGAGTTGCGTCTTGGCCTAACGTTTGCGGATGTGTGCTTTCCTATAACCTTGTGAGATTTTTTTTTTGTTGATCTCAGAAAGCAGATGATTCAAAAGCATTCGATCTGTTACCACTAAATCAGGCTTATTGGCCACATTATTCATGTCTGTGATAATAAACCGATTTCGATACAACGTGACACGACCATTCTCCGTTCCGATAGTTATTCGTCATAACAACTTCTTCTGTAATCGCACAGACAAAACCTTCGGTTTCGCCGAACAAGTCACCAAGTCGCAATTAATTATAATTTTTATTAAGTTATTGTATTGAGATTTTAATATACTAGTATTAATAAATAGATCACTACAACACATACGGTAACGTTATTTTATCCGTCTAAACTCGTATCATAGTCAGGAACATCTGACTCCTCGCTTAATTCATCATCTGATTCTGTGACTGATATAATTAACGATGACTCCATTAAATTATCAATACGGATATCACGACCCCAATCAGAAATTATGTCTCGTTTTGTTTTATGCACGACCTTTGACCTCTTGTAGTAGGACCAACATCTTATTTGCCGAAAATGCATCTAAATGGGATCAAATCAGCTTCTAAATGGGAATTCAAATCAAAAGCATACCTTTTATTTGGGCCCAAATTAGCTCGATAGCGTTGTAATATTTGTAATTGACAATGGTAGGATGGAAGTCGAAGGACCTGGTGGCCCTTTTCTTTTCTCATCTCGTCCAGAGCATAGGTAGGAGTTGATGGCTTATGAAGCCAGACTAAAGTAATACGCTCCGTCTTTAATATATTTATATTTGCTGTAACTCTGTTTTTACTCAGCCACTTCACCAACTCGCTTTTACGGTTGGGTTGGGTTGGGGGTTTATTGACTTGTACCGAATGGTAGGATGCGTTGTCCATTATGATGGTCGTAGGCTCTTTTAAATTATTTAATAGACCTATGAACCAAACTTTAAATTTTTCATAGTTCATCTCCTCACTCCGTAGTTTTTTTTTGACTTAAATGCCAGCAAGCGATTGGGGATGAATCCACATGCTGTACCTGCATGACAAATAATAAAGCGTTCGCCTTTGCCTTCCGGCACTTTGGTACACGAGTGTGCTGTATCGTCGGTCCAACTTTTACCCACTGTGTGGTTGGCGTTCAGCCACGTTTCATCCAAAATGACAACTCTGTTCCAATCACCTATGTTTTTGGCCTTCCTTAAAAATGTGCATCTTGCAATGTCAGTCCTCTCCATAATAATCTTCCTTTTGTTAATTTTTCTTTTGTAAAACCAATATCTTTTGTAACCTGACGCAACGAAGTATAACCTCCTTTGAACAAGTCAGCTTCTCTTAATGATTTTAGAAGTTTGGGTAATATGGGTAGCTCCATTCTTCTGTAATAACCATAAATATTATTTCTAATAAGATCCTTATCAAATTGGTCTAAATTTATAATTGGTCTTACCTTCGTCCGCTTTTTGTTGGGTGACGATAATTTATTTTCGTCCATCTCTCCTTGGCCAAATCTCTCACATGTTATACGTGAAACAGTATTGCGGCCAATATCAGGAGCCTCGGCTACTTGTTCGACAAACCGATTCAGTGGTAACAAAGATCCATTATTTTGGTATTCTCTTTCAAAGTAGTCGCGGACGCGAACAACCAGCTCCCTGGCCTGACTACCCAAAACACTTTTTTTCGTATGCTTAGGCATGCTAAGAACCACAAATGGGACAAAAAATAAAAATAAAGAATTAAATGGAAAACGTGTCACATAAAAAGCACTCGTACTGACAGCTACGAAAATTCTTTAAAATGACCGCCAGTTCATAGAGCAAAAACTTACGGGTCTTCTTGGGTTAGAACCAGCCGATTTGGTAGGATTTGGCAACTTTTCCACCTGTCTAGACAAACAATCGCGACGTCTTTGTCTGCCCATGCTCCAAAATTGTTTATGTATTTCTTCTCTTTTCAATTCATATATGTCTTCTGTACAAACCTTCTTAAAGTTACTGCAAGGTGGCTTCATTGGGTGCTTCTTTTTCTGTTTGCTAAAATATCTTTCGGGTCTCTCAATCTCTTTAACTTTTTTGGTTGCAAAAATGTTTTCTTGGTTTTCTTCATCATTTATCTTGTCGCTTTGACCAAATCATGACTTGCTTGCAATTCAGAATGACTGTCTAAATTATTAGAAACCATTTCTAAGGTTCGAAAGCATTCCTGCAACATCTAATAATTCAGTGTAGTTCTTCCAAATTTTTGTGAAGAAATAGGTGAAGACCTATTTCTTCACAAAAATTTGGACAGTACTCAGATTAATTTAAATGGATTAAATGGATTAGGATTGCGCATTGTTTTGGGATAACTTTATCAACAATTTATTACGATATCCAGTCATTATTAGTACCTATAATCACATTAATTCACAAATAACTCCGAAAACAAATGAAAACACTCAATCACGCGCGGTGCGTAAGTAAATTTGTCAACCGCTGCACAGCTAACAGCTGATTTGATAGGCGCGTCTGCGTCGCACTTGCTCTTCTACTTTGTTTTGACAAAACACTGAATATTGCTACCCGCGAGGAAATAAGCTACCGTGTTGCTCTATTTTAGGCCTATAGTTTCTAGTAAATACAGTGTAATTTAAATTAAATTTGTAATTTAAAAAAACGAAACTTGTACTATTCCACAATATTTATAAATATTGTGGAATAGTACAAGTGTCGTTTGCAATATATGCAAAACACTATAACTGCAGATACAGTGTTTTGGATTCACAGTGTACCCTGTCATCCTTGTCTCCTCTTGCTTAATACTTCAACGGCAACTTCTAAGAGTCCTTCCTTAATTGGCTTCTTTCTATCTTTATCTAATCTTTATAAATAATGCTGCTAACACCACGTGGCGTAAATAGACATAACAATAATCCAGTCGAAAAATTGCCTAAAATTCTGTCCAATTCTGAAGTGTTAACAGATCCTCAACAAATTGTCCAGACATTTAATGATTATTTTATTGACAAAATAGAACATATTTAAACACGGCAATACGGCTCACCACCTATTACGTGGGACAAATTATACAAAGGTGAAATGTGGGCATATAATATGCCTCTGCCTACCCCTTCGGGGATAAAGGCGTGACCATATGTATGTATGTAAAATAGAATCAAAAAAGTAATAACGACATTATTGAATCAATTACTTAATAAATATAAAATCATTACTTTTTGCCACTTTATTACCTTAGGACATATCTAATATAGCTGAGCCCGCAACTTCGTTTACGTCACATAAGGTGTATGAAAGGAGAGGTACTTCTTCATCAGACTCATCAAGCAGCGTGTGAAACTGCCCTGTTGGCTTAATCATAAAAGAGCTTAAAGATTAAGTATTTTCCATAACAATTTAGTCCACGCCTTCTGCGCGGGCTGAATTGTTATAAAATAGCCTTAATCATTAAGCTCTTTTATGATTAAGCCAACACGTCATTTTAGTTGTACCCACTTTTAGATTCATAAATGTTAAGCGGGGCTAAAATAAAGAAAAACCGCATTGCAATCGGTTAAGCGGTTACTGAGATTAGCGTGCACAACCGTACAGACAAACAGACAAAAATTCTAAAAATCATTGTTTTGGGTTCTATTGCGTTCATAAAGCACCCCTATAATATTTTTTCTTATTTATCTTCCATGTACAGACAGCGACCTGTTACGATTTTATTATATGTATTGATAACAACAGTAAACACGATTTTTGAGTCTGAGTTCTGTAGTGCCGATTTTGATTGATTATGTCCAACTAAACCAAGAAAAAATAATTTTATCAAATAAAGTTTGCTTTTGTAGTAACCAGATCGAAATTTAAAATACTTACTAACTTTTTGTTTCAGTAGAAAACAATAACAAGAAAAACAAATTTTATTTATATGTTAATCACATTTATTTACAAATAACAATAAAGATACATCTCAAAATATATAAGAAGAAACAGAAAAAGCCTTTAAAAATGAATATTTTTGTTTTTCTTCTGTGTGAGTACGCACTTTCTCGTATTAGACTCCAAATGTAGTCACCCATCATGTTCTCATTATACTGTCCTTGGTAACGCTGTTCAAACTTCATTACATCTTGATGAAAGCGTTCTCCTTGCTCTTCTGAATATGCTCCCAAGTTATCTTTAAACTGGTCTAATTGAGCATGCAGCATATGTACTTTAAGGGATATTCTGCAGCCCATGAGTTTAAAGCTTTCAAGCAAATTAAAAATGAGCTTTTTATAATTTGCAGCTTTATTATTGCCAAGAAAGCCATGGATCACTGCTTTAAGGCTGAGCCACGCTTGTTTCTCGTGGCCATTCAGCAACATGGGAAAATTTTCGCATCTCATTTTTCATCAATTTTTTAGCTTTCACTTTGATGAATTTGCCACAAATATTGCAAAAAGAATTAACATCATTTTTACACTTTTAGAAGCCATTTTGGACTTCACGCAACAAAAATGGCGTCGTTTCTTGGCATTTTGCGCGTGAATACTACCGAGACTACTTGCTGCTCCCCGCTAAATACCCGTAACCCCCCTCCTCTCCGTCTCTTGCGTCATAAATACGTTGCTCTTCCAAACTATGTGCCAAAATTTTAAAATATTTAATTTTCATTGTAAAATGTACAAAAGCAAACTTTATTTACAATAAATGGAGCCTTTGGTTACTTTTAGCTGTAGACAATCAGAAAATATTAATTTAACAAGAAACCCAAAAAAATTTTTTTTTTTGTTGACTTGTGTAATCAAATCATTGAAAAATACAAATAGCACAGGTTATGATTACATTACGACGAATGTAATTAAATCGGTAGCCATTTATATTGCCCCTGTATTATGTCATGTCATCAATATGTGTATAAAGACAGGTGTGTTCCCTGACAGATTAAAATTGTCTATAATAGGACCTCTGTACAAAAAAGGGAGTATAGAACATCTTGCTAATTATAGGCTTATAGAATTTATTTCCTTTCTCTTTTTCTCAAATTCTCGAAAATAATAAAAAAAGAAATTACTACTCGATGTAAAGTTTTTTGAACGAAAAAAACATCTTGTCTGGTGAACAGTATGGTTTCAGAAATAACAAAAACGTTACCATGATATGAGCAAAGCTTTCGATTTTGTAGATCGCAAAATACTAGCCGAAAAATTGGAGCGTTATGGCATAAAGGGCCCTTGACCTTCTTAAATCGTATCTAAAAATTTTAAAACAAATACAGTCATCAAAAAAATCTGTGCTATTAACGAACATACACTTCCGAGAGAAAATTAAAACACTGTGGAGTTCCCCAAGGTAGTATTCTGGGACCCTTATTGGTCATTATATAAATGATACAGTAAACAATTTAAAAGTTACCTAGATAAAACGAAAATAATACATTTTGGGCAAAAAAAAATCATATAAAACCTGTTCTTCATATAAACACTGTTCTTTACAGTAACAACATAATCTGGAAAACTAATTCAACGAAATTTCTATGTATTGAATTGGATCGACACATGTCGTGGACAACCCGCACCCAAATTATAGTTAAACGATTTAGTCAATTCTCAATGCGTTTTATTACTTGGGAAAAGTCGTAAACGAAGCTACACTGCTTACTGCGTACCATGCGTATGTAACATCTACGTTGTGTTATGGTGTCATTTACAGTCGGGCAAAAAAGAAATGCATAAGACTCATATCAGGAGTTACTGACGTTGTCGACGGTGGAAGGTGAGCGTTTATGCGCACTGTAAGGTGGCCACCCTAAACCTACAAATGGGGCCGCAAGTCCCTGATGCCGCGCCGTCTGGGTGTTCCTCCCTGTGCCACGATATGGACCCGGCGCCCGCACTGTGAATCTAGAATACTAAGAATAAGGTCTCTACAAAAACATACACATGTTATTGTTAAAGTTTTTACTTCACCGACATTCCTGAAGTGCCACTTTTATCCCACAACATTATCAACACCGCTCGTTACCCCCCGCAGCCCATCGTGCCGATGATGACGCAGAACGTGCGCGAAGCTTTCCGCACGGTGGGATGGCTGCGCGGCGTGTGGCTGCGGCTGTACGGCGCCACGCGCGTGCCGCTGGCGCCTGTCTACGGCGGCTTCCCCGTCAAGCTGATCACACACCTCGGCGCGCCCATCCCCTACGATCCCAGCCTCTCGCCCGAGCAGCTGCAGAAGAAGGTGAGATATTGGCAGCACTTACCCTACTTCTTTAGTTGTTTCTGTGTCAATCTAGGAAGGAGTGATGGTATCAGCTGCTTATCTTTTTAGGCAAACGGTACGTTGAAGCAACTGTAGATGGAGGTGAGCTTTTGACAACACGTTCCTTACTCTTCTGTGTGTTTATGTGAGAATACACACTATTTTATTAGGCAACGATCCGTCCGTCCACTACGATTCCAGTCTCATACCTGAGCAGCTGCAGAAGAAGGTGAGGTTTTCTCTGAGCTTTCCTTTCTGTGTATATTTCTATACTGATCCCGAAATGATAGAAGGAGAAAGAGAGATGGCGCTGTGGTGTCAGCTGGTAACCTTTTGGGGCAGTCCTGAAATTCCCCCAAGGAATTTGGAAGGATTTCGGAGTTTAGGTGGAACTATCTGAATGATCACACACCCCGAACCACACAGCGGGATCTTCACTGCCAGTTGCCGACGTCTTTACATGTACCTATCTAATAATATATACTATGTGTGTAATGGATACTCAATGTTATGCCACAGTATTAATAGATATGGCCACTCTCTCTTTACTTAGCGTCAGTAAATTTGCAATTCATAAAATTTGCCTTGTCCATTAGTCGGCAGGTAAATCCCCTAGCAAATGTCGTTGCTAGGGCTCAGGAGAATTTGGTGGAGACAAGACACCCAAAAATACTTTTCTATACCTACTCATAATTATACTTTCCACAATTCCAGGTGGCTACAGCAATCGAAGATTTAGTCGAAGAACACCAAAGAGTACCAGGCAGCATACTCCGAGCGTTAACGGAACGGATCTATGAAGTGCCTAAGAAGAGAAAAACTGCCACAACGTCGGCACCCGTCACCAACGGCAAGTGCCAAAACGGCACTTTAAAGCACTCGGAAAGTGATAAAAGTGACATTCCGCATACAAAAGTGTCATAAAGTGCCCGTGTGAAGAGACTCAACGTAGCGTGAGTTTTATATTTAAGTATCTTGAAGTACCTACCTTTGGTTTTCTAAAAGCGATTTTACTTGTGTATATAAAATATGAATGTTTGAATATTGGAAAGGTAAATTGTATTGTCATTTTGTTATCTAGCTTTATCGCAGTCCTATCCCAATGCTTGTCATAACATGGGTATATGGTACCGTGCTGTCAGCATCCAGTCCCTCCCTGCGACCCTATCTAGGTTTCATTAGTCCATTAGGCTGAGGGGCGTCTGCATTTGGTGCCTCGAGAGACATGGCCGGCCCATTCTCCCTGATGACTGCGATAGGCTGGTTTGATTGGTTGATTATGCGTTTAGAAGATGAGAGTTAAAGGTCTAAACTAGTCGATTTTCTATTAATTTCAATATTATTTTATAGAAAAAGTATAATTTTAATGGATTCATAATGCTGTATATTATATAGCATCGCCTGACCATGTTCCATAGTTGTGTCGTAGACGTCCTAGTACCGAGTGGGTACTAGGCCACGAACTTTCGCAAACATATCTATAGACCAAATTTGCTACATACTATCCTGAAAGACCTTGTAGGATTTGACGAATTATGTACAATTTAGAATTAATAAATTTAGATAAATACAATGTAGATTTAATATTTCACATATTGACTTAGTCTATGTGACTATTATAGACTTATTTAATACTAGCTGATGCCCGCAGCTTCGCCCGCGAAAAATTCTTCCCGTGGGAACTTATTCCCGGGATAAAAAGTAGCCTATGTGTTATTCCAGACTATAATCTATCCCTGTACCAAATTTCAGGAAGATCTGTTCAGCCGTTAGAGCGTGAAAGAGTAACAAACATCCACACTCACAAACTTTCACATTTATAATATTAGTAAGATAGGTAACTTACATAGGTTTAATAAAATCCTCTACAAACACCTAGAGCTAGCATATTTACCTTAAATGATAACCAAACCTACGGTCGCTACACCCAATAAGATATCTGCAAACTCCTGATACAATATTCACTGCAAGCCATTTTATATTAATCATATTATAATATAATAAATATCTGCGTTTAAGATTGTATAAAACTGATAACGTTTATCGCAAGGTGTTCCATGCTCGAAAATGTAGGTAGATCGAAAAAAGAAAACGAGGGTGGAATGAAATCCATTGGTCGAAATAGCCAATAAAATATACTATTTCAACTCTATGATATACTGTGTGGGATATATAACTATGTAATACTATTATAATTACCTTAGAGATAATGTAACTGACTATGGGCACGTGTCGCTTGTTCACTGTTCTGTAAACTATCACTGCGTTAAGCATCTTAAGGTATGATTCCGAACTCGGCAGCACGCTGCAGTGCTGTGACAGCACCACTGGTCCCCATACAATCTGTAGAGATTTATATTATAATACATTCCGAATTCGGCCGCAGTGCCGCGGCTGCAATGCAGCGGCAGCACTGCTGCGGCACTGACGCCTTGCCGCCGCGACAGACCAGTACAGTTCACGCCAAATAACTTTACGTCTATGAAGTTCGTTCGTTCGCGCCACAATTATTTGGCGAGAGCTGTAGTGACGTCACCGCCGCAACTGTAATAGGTAGGGAAGTACGTGAGTGCAAAATGAATTTCTTTGATTCAAAAGAGGAACAATTAATTGATTTGATGGTTTTAATATCCAGCCGTTCATGGTATCAGTCATAAAAATATCGTAGTAATGTAATTAAACATAGTAATATGGAAGGATAACACCACGAATAGCGCAACACTGCTGCCTTGCTCGCAATGAGCATGGCAGGCAGCACAGCTGCGCAGCACACTTCAGAATCATACCTTTACGCGCTACGTTCACTTCGGAGATCACGGCTGGAAAAACTCGTAAATGGAAATGTCAGAAACGCTCACCCATTAAATATCTGTGTTTAAGATTATATGAAACTGATAACGTATAACGCAAAGTAATTCATACTCGAAAATGTAGGTAGATCAAAAAAGAAAACGAGGGTAGACTGAACGTAATTCACTCTAGAACTTCATCCATGAGTGTGTAGTATATTATGTGTGTAAGGAGATTCTATCCTACTTTCATATTATTTATTATTTTTACATATTAATAGGACAGGACAGATGAATGCGCTATTAAAAATATCGATATATTTCTCGAATTTATAACTATAATAAAAAAAAAAATCGTCTCGCAAAATAAACCGTAAATTTTGTGGTTTCGTTTCTGAGGAAACCGATCTCTATTTGCTTATGTACGGAACAGAACCAATAATATAAAGGCGACCTGACCGTTCAAAATTATCCTAGCAAATAGGTACCTATAAAATTTTCTTAACACAGTGTCACAATGTATTTTTAGAATGAACAAAGTATACGACAGTTGTCATCCTGATTTGATCCTTATCCAAACGGGATACGGTTTAATTTTTATACTTGCTGGGGTATTTATGAACAGGATGGTCTCATTAAGTATTCATGCAGACTTTACAACCCGTAATTTGGTTTCCGGTATGAATTACGGAACCAAATTGTGATTAAAAATTAATATAACTTAAATTAATAAATTTATGTATTTCATATTTTTAAATATATTGTTTTTATATTACGCCATGTGTCGCAAGTTTATAATAAAATCAGGTTTTTAATCAAAAACCCTAGGGTAGATTTTCGATCAAAACTCGTAACTTATCCCGATATAAAAAAAAACATTCTACCCGTACATATTATACGAATTAATTTATTTAAAGTAATGACATACTATATTTTCAATTCATTGTGTTATTTATGTTGTATGTATATAATACTAGCCGATGCCCGCAGCTTCGCCCGCGATGGCGCTGTATGTGAAAAATGATTTTCCCGCTTTTCTGTTGAAATTTTCCTGAATTTTCTTTGCTATAAACCTCACGGAGCCCGACACCTTTCCAACGAATGCAAAACCGTGGAAATCGGTTCGTGCGTTCTGGAGTTATAGCGTCAGGAAGGAAAACCCGACTTATTTTTATATAATAGATTATCTAGTTGCAAATTTATTTTGTGTGAACATTCCAATACTTTCCACTTCGGGTCCACCCCACCTTAAGTAGCGTTAGTTTCTCTAAAATTTACAAATTAAATACCCTTTTTTTTTCAAATAAACTGCAAACTGAAGTAAGTTACTGACGTCATAACTGAAACCATGTCATTATACTAGCGATTATACACTTTATATATTTTACTAAACGTTAATGTGATTACACACTTCATTTAATATTTCATTATTAAAGTTAAACTGTATTAACAGTTTCTATTACATTATTGATTTAACTAGTTCAAAAGTTTAATAGGATCATACTCATGTCCTGTCCTGATTTCAAGGAGAGATTCCATTCTATTCTTGTATTAAATGTTATTTTTAGCTTTAGTACATAATATAAATAAATAGATATAAATTGTATTTAACATGTAAATGAAAGTTACAAATCAGCATTTAGTGATTAGATTATTGTACTACGTGATGTTAAATTTAAATGAATGTTACAAAGTCAGCATTTATGGACTTAATTATTTACAAAAAATCTAAATTACAAAACTAGCATTTACTGAGTAAATTATTTGTCTTTATTTTTAACTAGATTTATTTTTGTAGCAAAGTAAGAATATAACTGACAAGGTATGCTCAATATTTGCTTTATTAAAACGAAAGTTTAAAAATAAATTATTAAGGTTTTATGAATTTAATTTGTGATTTATATTTGATTTTTTTTGTATTTTAACTTTTAAAGTATCTTGTTTCATACTACTTAAGTATGTTTGTATTTTGTATTGATCTGAATATGATATAAAAATATTTAAGTGTTGCTTTAAAGCCACAGTAGTTTCGCTGTCACAAAAATAGCATTTACAGATAAATCTACGTAATAATCTAAATTATAGATATTTTTTTATGAATTTTTTGATTGAGATATATGAATTTCGTAATTTGTTGAAAATAAAATAGTGCTAACGTCTGGATTGGTGCATACATACATATGGTCACACCTTTATCCCACGGAATAGGAGGTGAGCCGTATTACCGTGTTGAGATGGACAGGCGCAGGTTGTGACTGCCTGCTGTTAAAATTTTTCAAGCCGCCTTAAAAGTCCTTCAACTTGGCTTAACCACTGCCATTTTACTGGTAACCGGGACCAACTGCTTAACCTGCCTTCCGAAGCACGGACACGCTCAAATAAATATCACAAAGTGGTCTCATGGATGGTCACCCATCCAAGGACTAGCCATAGTGAAAGTTGCTTACTGCAGTGATCGATTACAGAACTCTGAGTCCGCGGGGCCACGAGCAAAGATTATATGGAGAATAAAAATAAAAATATTTTTCCTTTGTTTTTGTAAACAAAAACTTTGTCTTGTAAAAAAAAGAGCAATTTAACATGTTGACTCATTAAGGCGGCCAACCCTCTAGTTGCAGTACTTCGGTTGACAGAACTAATGCAACTTTTTAGTAGCAGAAGTCCGGTTGATTTCAATCACCGAACTGTTGCTACCTCTCTAACTGCAGTGGTTCGGTTGAAATGAAGATCGGTAAAACAAATGAAGATCAACGAAACAAATGAAGATCAACGTAACAAATGAAGATCGACGAAACAAATAAGGATCAACGAAACAAATGAAGATAGATCAAACAAACGAAGATCAATGAAATAAATGAAGATCGGCATAACAAATGAAGATCGACAAAATAAATGAAGATCGACAAATAAATGAAGATCGGTAAAACAAAAGAAGATCGGTAAAACCAAACAAGATCGACAAAACAAATGAAGATCAGCGAAACAAATGAAGATCGAAAAAAACAAATGAAGACCGATAAAACATACGCAGATCAATAGAACATAAGACCATAAGCAAGTTGATAAGGTCAAAAACTATTTACAACCATATTTTGTAATCTAGATGCGATTGCCATTCAAAAAAATAGGTGCAAGCATTTCTCGACCTTATGCATATGCATATTATTTATTTGTTTTTTACATATTCATGATCAATGATGTCTATAAACGCCAAAAAGCACATTTTTTAGAAGTGTCATTAAGGGTGAGAATTGCTTGCACCTATTTTTTTTAAATGGCAATCAAATCTAGATTACAAAATATGGCCGCAAATAGTTTTTGACCTTATCAACTTGCTTATAGTCTTTTGTTCTATTGATCTGCGTATGTTTTATCGGTCTTCATTTGTTTTTTCGATCTTCATTTGTTTCACCGAACTTCATTTGTTTTGTCAATCGTCATTTATTTTGTCGATCTTCTTTTGTTTTACCGATCTTCATTTATTTGTCGATCTTCATTTATTTGGTCGATCTTCTTCTGCTATGCCGATCTTCATTTATTTCATTGATCTTCATTTGTTTCATCGATATCTTCATTTGTTTCGTTGATCTTCATTTGTTTCGTTGATCTTCATTTGTTTTACCGATCTTCATTTCAACCGAACCACTGCACCTAGAGAGGTAGCAACAGTTCGGTGATTGAAATCAACCGGACTTCTACTACTAAAAAGTTGCATTAGTTCTGTCAACCGAACTACCAATCGAACTACTGCAATTAGAGGCGGCCAGCACAACCGTCGGCCGCCGAAATAAATTTCATTGTTTTAAAGTAAAAATAGAAAAAAATGCCATCTAATTTGACATTTTATCAGTATTGCGATATATTAATGAAGTAAATGCCATTTTAGTGACAAAAAAAATTACAGTGGTTTAAGATGACACAAAATAGCAGAAATTGAGCTACAGGTATTTTGCAAACTATTTTCAAATACAAGGCCTTATTTGGTAACGTTTTTATTTACATTTTTATTGCTTGTTATTTCACAGTTTTATCATTCAACATCTAAATCACACCACAGATTCATCTTTATCCCTATCAAGTGAAATAGACTTATGCGAGTCTTCTAAGGGTCTATAAATTAGTGCATAATTAAAATTAAATATAATTTTCGTTTATGAAAAAGTTTTCGCCATATATTTTTGATAAAATATTCAACTGTAATAATTTCCACATGCTTAAAAATTTAATAACATTTATTAAATCTATGTAATGTAGAAATGGCGAAGTATGTAGCCGTGATGGCTTAAAATTAACTAAAATAGCTAATCGCTGCCAAAACTCCGAATATAAAACTTTGTAGCTTAAGTTACGGATCCAAAATGTTCTTATTAATTATTTTATTATACCTACCTACGTAGTTCATGTATAACTGCTATTACGATATGACTTCTCATCGTAAATAGTTGCTGACATGACTTGTATTTTAGTATAAATTTACAGTATATCGTCGTAGGTAGAAGTTCACTTTTGAATATAGAAACAACATAAAAAGCTGCAAAATAATGTATTCCAGATATTTTAGTCATTTAAAATATCCGTAAACATTTAAAAGACGAGGTAAATTTGGTCTGACCGCTTGACTACTTACAGGTCTCACCAAACTTCTATAATGCTTTGAAGTTGGTAGCAAATATCATGATAACGTCTAGAATAGTGCCCAACTTCAGAACATTTGTAAGTTTGACGATACCAGCTGTAGAGCGTTATTCCTTTATGTCGTGTATACATAATGTCTAACTTATATAGTGCCAGATTATTATATAATACCAAAAGTTAAACTAATGTAGACTGCTAGCGTGTTTGTATACTTAATACGAAAACAAATACTTAATATATAAGGAGATATTTTATAATGAAGCATTTTTATTTTACCTTGAAACCCAGCCTTGGCCGACAAGCATACGGCACCTGATCTACATCATTAGGCGCACACTGGGCGATAGTCGCGGCGACTTGTCCCCCAGTGTGCGCCGCGACTCCCCTTGCTTGTCGCAGAGTCGCGGCGACATGTCGCCCAGTGTGCGCAGCTTAGAACCAAATGTACGTAATTTGGCGCCCGCAGCTTGTCGCCGCGACATGTCGCCCAGTGTGCGCCTACTGTATAGTGGTCGCATCACCAAGGTCCTGCAGTTGCGCTGTCGACCGTTCTAAGACCATTTTTGAAGAATCCATACTATTGAAGTTAGAGAAAACCGAGACAGGAAGTTCATTAGTGCGCGCGGCAGTAAGTCTCTATCGGACCTTTCGTGCTCAAACGCTCCGGATGCCGATGGGTCTTCTACACACGAGTATAGTGGCGAGACAGTGAAACGATATTAGGCCGAAGGAGTGGGGTGAACGAGTAAGTGTTTATATGTATTTTGATTCATGCAGGCAAGTGAGCACCCATGCTGACTTGCCAAGAATCGTAGAAGAGGCCAATTTTTTCAACCGGCTCATAGGTACCACTCATAATTTTGAAGAACTATGGGACTTAATGGAAGAAGAGGGTAGAAGTATTTGGACAAGAAAATGGATGATTCATGTAATTTGTAACATTGAATGACTATTTATAAAAAATGCATAGGTACAACTGTACGTTTACATACGCAGAATGCTACTACTGGCCAACGAGTAGCTAGTAATCGGTCGAGTGCATGCTCATACGTGTCGTACTTGTTACGTGTAGAAGCCGCATTAAGCGAGAGTATGAACACCCTGTCTGTTGCTCTGTGGCGAGCGGTGCGATGATAGAAAGTAGCCCGAGCCATGTAGGCAGCACACCAAACAAATCCCCAGAACATCCATTTATTCCCCCGGATGAAACAAGAGTGCGGTATGGAAGGCCTATCCCAGCCTACTGCCAAAGAGTCACTAAGTCAACTTTTGTGACTTTCCCGTGTAGGTAAACTAGCTGACACCCCATTTTTAGAGTGCCAAAGACGCTAGATCCGAATGATTTGGACTGGTTTTTATGGTTCCGTACCCTGAGGGTATCGGGACCGTATTACTGTTTGTCTGTAGCCTATCTGTATCTAGCGAACCGTGACAGCTAGAAGTTGGAATTTTCATAGATGATGCATTTCTCTTGCAGCTATAATAAATACTAAAATCAGAATAAAATAAAAAGAAGGGATCTCATACAACAAACCAGACCAGAAACGGTAATAAGATTAGTCATTAATGCCGTTTCTGGTACGGAACCCATCGTGCGCGAGTCCGAATCACACTAACGGGATTTTTTTCAACTTTATATAGCCACGTTAAAAATAGTCAAGTTGGATCCGGGTAGGTTCCAAACGTTTGCCACGAAGATCCTGTCACAGAACCCCGGCGAGGTTGGAAGTGTCAAAACTTATAAATAGTAAAGACCATCGGAAAGCTTTGGCTGAGACTTTTAGCGCTGTTTCGTCTACATTTATAGAGACTTCTATAGATGATAGATGGCGTGAATTTGCCGAAAGCCTTCATGCATGTGCTCTACAGGTTATTGGTAGACCAAACAGGAAAAACAAAGACTGGTTCGATGCATCAGACGTGGAGATACAGAGGCTTGTTGAAAATCATAGACGCGCTTTAAGGCATCCCTCTAGTGCTTCCGATAGAAAGGCAGTGCAACAAAAGCTGAAAGATAAAGTCAGAGATCTTAAGAATAAGTGGTGGACGGAGAAGGCCAAGGAGATTCAAGCATATGCAGACTCCAATCAGACGGGCAAGTTTTTCGAGAGCATACAAGCTGTATTTGGTCCAAGAATGAGAAAGGTAGCCCCAATTTGCTCTCGGGATGGACAACAACAACTGACGGATCACGCTGATATTCTCGCAAGGTGGGCAGAACACTTCAATGATGTGCTGAATCCAGTAGCGCAAAGTGTTGATCTTGCCTACATTAATGACATTGAGGACTTGCCTGTCTGTCAACATCTGGATGAGCCTTTGATGAGTACATCATCGCGCTCAAAAAACTCAAGAACACTAAAGCCCAGCTGGCCCCAGGCGGGCAGATAGTCTTCCGTCGGAAATATATAAATATGGAGGTCCCAACGTGAAGAATAGGCTGTTTGATTTAGTGCTGAGTGTATGGGACTCACAATCTGCGCCGCAGGGCTGGAGGGATGCTTCGATTTGTAAGCTGTACAAAGGAAAGGGCAATGTGTCGGACTGCAGCTCTTATCGGGGTATCTCTCTACTGTCCACGGCTGGGAAGGTTTTGGCGCACATCATTAACGCTCGTCTGGGGAGATTGGCTGAAGGAATTCTGCCGGAATCAGTGTGGCTTTCGACCAAACAGAGGAACCGTTGATGCCATATTTGTCGTTAAACAGATACAGGAAAAGAGCTTGGAACAGAATAGACCACTCTTCATGTGTTTTGTTGACCTTGAAAAGGCCTTTGATCGTGTGCCGAGGCCTTTGTGCCTGATTCTTGGTAAATCCGGGTGCCCCGAAAAATTAATCAATCTTTTGAGGCAATTCCATGATGGTATGATGGCTCAGGTTCATGGTGGTGATTTCTCGGCTCCTTTTCAAGTAACAAGCGGAGTAAAGCAAGGATGTGTAATGGCACCAACCCTATTTGCGCTGTACTTTGCGGCAGTGATGGATGACGCTCTCGGGAGATGTGGTAACCGAATTCAGCTAAATGTGCGAACTGACAAGAGTGTTTTCGATCTTTCACGTTTCAGGGCAAAATCCCGATGTGCAAAACTCCTTATTATGGATGTCTTATACGCCGATGACGTATGCCTGATGGCAGATAGCATGGAAGCCCTGCAGACCTATATGAATGCTCTCCAGGAGGCGTGTTGCAGGTTTGGTCTGGTCATTAGTGTCGCTAAACCCCAACTGCTTAAACAACCACCAAGAGGTTGAGTTGCTGATACCGATTCGCTGACAATCAATGGAACTATCTTGGCGGAGGTTACTAGATTCCGGTATCTGGGTTGCCAAATAGAAAGTGACAACCGCCTTACATCCGAGATTCCTGCTCGTATAGCGGGGGCTGCTGCTAGCTTTGGGATGTTGAATCGGCGTGTCTGGGGGTCCCACGACATCGCACTGCAGACAAAGCTGTTGGTATGTCGTGCCATGGTACTGCCTATTCTTTTGTACGCTTCCGAGAGTTGGTGTCTGTACAAGGCGGATATAAGAAAATTGGACGCATTCCATCTGAAATGTCTACGTTCTATCCTTCGGATCAAATGGCAAGATCGTGTCACAAATGCGGATGTTCTTCGTCGTGCGCAGACGCAAGGAATGGAGGCCCTACTGATGAGAGGACAGTTGCGATGGTGTGGTCATGTCCAGCGCATGGATGACAGCAGATTGCAGAAGAGTGTGTTCTACTCGGAACTCTCGAGTGGTAATCGTAGTTCTGGCGGGCAATACCTTTGCTATAAGGACGTGCTGAAGAGAAACCTTACTGCATGTGGGCTTTCTACAAAGGGTTGGGAGGAGATTGCACATGTGAGAACAGTTTGGCGCTCAATAACGTCTTTTGAAAACACTCCACTATCTGAGTTGGACCTCAAGCGCCAAGTTCGCAAAAACCGACCGAAACCTTCCTACAACTACACCTACAGCAGCACCGGCCAGCTCTACTGCGTAACATGTGACCGAGTGTTCAAGACGAAGTTCGAATTTTCAAGCCACCTACGAGCACATGCCAGGAAATAGCCAGGGTCGCCGTCGTCGGACACGACGCGGACGACGATGACGGTTGGGAGCCCCGGGTAGGTCCTCGGAAGGATATCACAAGGATTGCCAACAGAGCTTGGCTGCCACTGCGGCCTCACCTAAGTGGTTCGGGTGCTATCCCCGGTCATGGAGGCCGATAGTCTTGGGCGAAGACAAGTCTGCGACATCCTCGCCACATATTTATTTTTACCCAAGACTATCGACAGCTCCCTCCCCGCCGCCGCCGCCTCTTTCCCGAGCATAACATGCTCGCAGAAAGACGCAGCGGTGACTCACTCTCACTTGAGATCATGGCTCGCACCAAGGTCTCCAGCGAGAGAGTGTCCACGTCCAGACCTGCCACGAGAAACTGGCGCTGTTGCGCCCACGCTGAGCACTCCACCAATGTGTGGAGCGCTGCGTCCTCGGTGGGAATCCAACTTGGCTCACCAAAAATGCAATAAAACGATTTTAAACTAAAGGAGCTAAGAAGAGGGCGAACCGGGAAGTAGTCAAGTTAGGAAGTGACAACTTTTGAAATGGTTAACCTTTAACTGGTGACGTGCGGTCTCACAGGCCGAGCGGCGTAAGCGAAACATCATATCACCCCTTCCCCACATTTCCCATGTTTGAGCGCCTGAGTAGCTTCGAGTTTAGTGTAGGCAGTGCCCTAGAGGGGGATAGTTGCGTCGGCCAGGCCCAAATCGGTAAGTTAGATCGATTGAAAATTCTCGGGCGGCCTCTCAGACCTTATGTCACCACTTACGTAACTTTTTTGGAATTACACTGTAGTTTTTTTTTAGATATTTCTTACTATGAATGACTCTGGACTTCCTAGAAAAAAGCGTAGAGAGGTTGTTGACAAAAATGTAGTGCCTACTCGAATTGTAGACTGGTTTAGCACAAGAAAACTCAAGTGGATCGGAAGCTGAAGACGTTTCCAAAAATTATGTCCCGGAGCATAGCGACCACAACTCGGAGACGGAAGAAAATGCTTCTGAAGACGAAGAACCTGTATATATGATATAATACACCAGGAAAATCAGCTTGCAGAGAGTGACAGTGACGAATGTATATCATGCGATAAACATGTGTGTTTGCAGTGTGCAAAACAGTGTTGCCAACCTTACACGAAGTAAAATCTGTACTGGCCCTACAAAATCTGTATAAATTCCGTATAGTCTTTAATATTACTAAAAATATTGAACAAAAATAATAATTGCTAAAAAATCATACAAGAAAGTACTTATTATATAGGTTATTAATTCATAAAAATACATATAGGTATCTAATATATAATTTGAATGACAAATGAACATAAGATTTGATTTAATTACCTATTTATTACTTAGTAGGTACTTACATTGGGATCAGATGGCGTTGTTTTATAAAATGTCTTTAAATATTTATTTATTTGAAATCATACATAGCTTTTGTGTTCATTTTATTTACAATTGATGAGTTTACTTCGAAATCAAAACAAGCTGTAATACCTAACAAATATTTAGTATATAGCAGTCCCTCTATTGTCTCAGTAGACAACTGATTTCTTTGTTTCGTTTTTATTATATTGATAGCCGAGAAAATTCTTTCCACAGCTGCACTGGAATGTGGCAAACTTAGCAACGATGTAACAAATTTAGACAGTTGTGGATATAACAAATTTCCATCAGCAGGATTCACGGTCGTCATAATTCGCTGCCAGTACGATTCTACTTCTTTGCTTGGATTTATAATAATGGAACTATTTCTTAATTCTCTCCATTCTGTATCTAGCTTTTGCACATTTTCTTGTTCAATCAAGTTTAGAAAATGAAGCGCCATATGTACAATTGACTGAATTCTGCGTGATGCCACTACTTCGGGACATAAAAATTCCAGGCCTTTATGTACCTCGTTTTCAAAATCGTAGCGCATTTTAATTTAATACGCCTAAAATTTCTCGTATTTCGTATCGTAAGCTAAATTTCTATTTGATTATATAAAATACTAATACTGTTTTTATTAAAAATACATAAATTATAGTTACTGTTATTTTATATTTCGGAACAAAAAATTCTGTATAAAAATCTGTAGGTTAGTGTTATCCGTATGTGACATTGAAAATCCGCATAAATACGGAAAAATCCGTATAGTTGGCAACACTGTGTGCAAAGCAATTATGCCCTAACTGTCAATAAAAATACTAAAGATTGACAGTTGTCATTTTTGAGACATGACACTTGTGATAATAGTTTAATTTTTTTTTAAGTTGATTAGTGTTTGAACTTTGTTAAAAAACAAATATTTTATAATTTATGTTGATTTTTACTATTTTATAAGCAATCATTGATCTCGATTCTAGTTTTTCAATTACAAAGATCCAAAACTTTGTAACTACCCAGTTTCTAATTAAAATTATATTTAGACTACATGACGTTCTTTTAATTTTTACTTTAATTTAAAACAAAATAAACATTAGGATAACCTACCATATTTTAATATAATGTATTATAGACCAATTATGGCAGCGGCCTGTGAGGCCGCTCGTCACCAGTTATGTTATAAAAAAACCATGTCACCAGTTAAAGGTTAAGTTAGGATGATGACAATTTAGGAAGTGGACAAGTTTGGAAGTGGTCAAGTCAGGAATTAGACAAAGTCGACCGGAGGGTCCAAATCAAGGAATATTGAATAATAAAAGACAATTTATAATAGAAATTCTTTACTTATTCATTACACTTAGTCAACAAATACAATTATTCGATACTAAGTAGTATTCTATCTTCGCTAAATACTATCTTACATGTACAAAAAAAGTTTTAAAATCAGTCAATATTTACAATAAACCTTTCTAAGGTCTAACTATGGAAGTTTTTGGAAAACTTAATTTTGGAGACTCTTTTAACGACTTGATATGATATATACACATTAGGAGACAGTATATAAAATATAAGGTGTATATAACCACACAGCACGCGATATACAGTTCACTATTTACACTTAAACAATTTAATATCATTATTCTAAAACTTTATTCACATATATTATACACATTTATTCGAATTATTAAAATTATTCCTTCTCTATCTTGAATCTGTAGAAATATAAGTATGAGGTATCTGAAATTAGGCAGATGGAAGATTTCAGGAGGGCAAAAGTTCAGAGGAAGTTAACCATGTTTGGATAAGATGAATATAGATTTAAAAAAGACACAAAAAAGAAGGCTATTTGTAAAATGATGAGAGGAATGTATGTATGTACAATAATTTAAAAAATTCGTCGGTATAAATATCTATATAAAGTCGCTGTAGTTACTGACGTCGTCGAACTGCTGGGGTTGAGACGGCGGCCGTGGGGCGCCGCCACCGGGCCTGTACTGTGGCTGCTAAACACATACAAATGCGAAGTTAGTTACAAAATTTGTTTTTAAGAGTCTTTTTATTTCAAAAAGACATATCTAAATGTCTTTTTTGTGGCATTTGTTTCGATAAAGTTATTCAGATTTATTCTTGGTTGATAGGTACTAAATTATCTTTGGCTAGAGCATACGCGAATTACTAAAATAACATAGCACTTTAATTAGATAAATACTGTATGAAATTATTTACTAAAATTCGCATAGCAAATGAGACCGAGTACTATTTAATAAATAATTTGATGAAATGAAGCAAGAATACTGAAAAAAGTGTTTTTTTACTAAATACGGTTGTCGTCTTTCTACTACTATTAGTACAAATTAATAAACAGCAAGAACAAACTAAATTATACATACATAAAATAATTTGTTTTATTGCGATTTCAGTGCGCAGTTGTTTAGTAAATTCGAATGTGTTGTATGTAAGGTAAATGTACAAGAACACTGTAGAAAATTGTTACCGTAATGTGGTCCTACTTTGCACCAAAATTTGCTCCAGCTGCTTTATTTACTTCACTAAAATTAAAATGTAATCTAAATTATGACAGTGATGTTTTGTATGTATAAGTATGTTATTGAAATTTAACCTGGTGTATAGAAAAATATTATATTTGTTGAACAACATTTTTTTTTATTAATTTCTTTTGGAGCAAAGTAGTTCTTTCCTTGGTGGTATCTTTGCTCCTTATTATTTGTTATACGTTTCTCGAATATTTTTCAGTGGAGCTATGTTTTAATTGTACTTTATTACATTGCTCCAGAAGAACACCTTAATAAAAACAAAAGATGCCTACATAATCAACTTTATTTCTATTTTTATCATCTAAAAATCACAATTTGCTTTATGGTAGAAACATTTTTTTCTTAATTATTATTATATTACAGTAAAAACATTTCGAAAACTCTCATAGTAGGAACAGGTGCTAAGTCTACAAATAATCAACACGATAATCAAAATTATAATAAGTAGGTAACAAAAAGATGGTATCAAAAAGATCTTATTTGCCCCATATTTGGTCCAGTTCAGGTACACTATAAAACTCTCTGCGTCCAAGTTTTTTTCTTCCCCTGTTGGTAACAATATTTTGTGTCCATGCGTTTCTTTTTATTTCTAGACTTTGTATAAAAGAATCATTGATTGCTTCAGTGTCAACTGCATGTGGTAGTCGTTCTAGAAGAGGAGTAATATTCAGTGGGTATATTCCGCATTTATCAAATCCAGCTTTCAGATTATTTGCTCTATTTGGCGTTATTGTATCAATTAAACGTTTTAACATTTGTGGGAAAATGGCTTTTGGCAGAATTGTATCCTTGTACCCACTTGCACTAGATTTCCAATCGGAAAGAAGGAGCAATGTATCCTCAAAAATTGGCGCAAAGTTTACCCATGTGCTAAAAAAAAAAAACAAACATACAATGACTGAGATTACTGTGTAAATATTAGTCGATTCAGTTAGATTATAATATACAATACATATTAAATAGCGATTGTTATAATTTTATTAATAAATTTAGAAGATTTAAGTAGATTTTGCTCACCTTTTAATTATGTCTTTACGCAGTGCTGCAGCTCTTTGACGCACAGTAAATCAAAATGGCCGAGTTTGACATCTCTCAACTACAATGTTGCTAGCTGATTAAATATGTTACCAAACAAAAATATTGAAATAGACTAAAAACCAAAGTAGAGTATGTGACATTATGTTCACTCTTTTTTCGATAAGCGGAGCAATGTTACCACCCTAGGAGCAAATTAGGCCCAAGTTACGGTATATGAAATAAGTGCAGAATTAATTAATGTATATTAAGAGATAATCTGTTGGATTAATACATGCAATGAAGTGATAAGCTATTTATGGAATATAAGTGAAAGTGTAAGGGAGATTAGGCACATGTCCCATTGCCGGCAATATAGCGATCAACGTGACTTCAATATTTCCTTGCTCAACAAACACACAGAGTGCCCAACGTCAGTTTTGTGTAAGCGAGCTCGTTGACGCCAATTTGTATAGAATCGAGTCACCGCCACCTAGTTGTAAACGCGGGAACCTGTCTCGACTCCATACTAATTCACGAATACGCGCTTCACCGGGAATCGCGATACAATCTAATGTTAATGTAAGAATCTCAGTGTGTTCATACTGTATGCCGAGTGCTCGCCCTTTGCCGCCTAAAACCCTTTAGTGAGCCTCTTTTCTCGGTCATCGACGGCGGTGGGAAAAATGCCTATATATCACTATTATTACGAACAAACGAAAATCATTTTAAGAGTACAACAGGCCATCTTCTACAATTATTTGGTTCTATCCGATTCATCTGCTAATAGTCCAGTCATTATATACATTTGGAAATGCAAATGAACCGAGAAAGCCAAATTTTGGATATTACGTGTGGAGGGGCTTGAAAAGCTTAAGTCCAAGTTGTCGACCAAAATAACCTGGTGGGTTTTCCGCCATCTTGAAAAAAAGGGTTATATTCAGTTTTTTCATCATAATTCGGTTCCCCGTTGAGATACGAAAATTTTAATGAAAAGTTTTTTGTTGCTCTTCGTACGATCTACAATTAAGGTATACACATTTTTCACGTATCGATCACCGTTATCGAAATATCGATTCAAAAAGCCGCAATTTAGGGAGAAATAATTGCTTTTAGCTATTTCCTTCTTTCTCGTGAAATATATCTAAAAATGTCCATAAAGAAAATTGTTGAGCGTGTTCAGACCTACAAATTCGTTTTTTTATTTTTAATTTTCGATAAGAATTACGACCTCTAGCGCGGCGCAAAGTCAGTAAGACTGTGCCCGGTTTTGATTTAGCCGCTCGCACGGTTGTATTCATACGTCAAAATGGATGAATGGTTGTTCAACAAATATTGCAATACAAAATAAATTAATAAACCAGCCAAATTATAGATCAAACACATGAAAATTAAAAAAAAAAAAATTTTCGCAAACCAGCTAAAGGCAAAACACCGTCAAAACTATACTCTCCGAATAGTTTCAAGCATGATAAGTCTGTTCTTGAGAACATTCTTTTCATCCATGCTTTCAGCGGTTGTGACACCACGTCGTCTTTTTATAATATTGGAAAGTCGAAATTCATCAGCACCCTCGAGAAGAACCCGAACCTCCGGTCATCGGTAGAACTATTCAAGCAAGAAAAGGTCGATCCGGAGATGCTAGCTTGCGCGGGAAAACTATTCCTTATCGCTCTGTATGGTGGTCGTAAAGAGGATACAACGATGGATAGTTTGCGATTCCACCGCTTTGCAAAATCAATGACGACAAATAAGACTAATAATCTTTCACTACTCCCACCAACGGAAAGCGCAGTCCGCCAACAC
The DNA here is from genome assembly GCA_933228765.1 of Miltochrista miniata. Lineage (NCBI taxonomy): Eukaryota > Metazoa > Arthropoda > Insecta > Lepidoptera > Erebidae > Miltochrista > Miltochrista miniata. The sequence continues at coordinate 17,109,965 of OW121769.1, forward strand.
GTTTTCCGGACATATCTACAGGTACAAACGTGGCTCGGAATTTTCAAAGATCCTTAGGAATGGGGTTGGCGACAGACGAATTACGGGCTTGAACCAATTTGCACTACAGCCGCACCCGCTCCACCTGAACTTTTAAAACTCATTTCGTGCAAATGTAAAGGAAAGTGTGGGGCTGCTGATGTCGCCAGAGTCGAGATTTTATTCAACGACGATCACGATGATGATGATGATTATGTTTTTTCAACCGTCCCAGCATCATTTACTGCGATTCAAGAGTTTTCACGACTCAAAGAGTCTACCAAGGAAGAACTTCTACAGCTAGGACCATCGAAACTGTACTGTACTGTAATTATTGTTTTTTGCTGCATAAAAATTATTTGATCAATAATTTTCATGTGTTTGATTTATAATTTGGTTGGTTTATTAATTTATTTTGTATTGCAATAATTGCTTGAACAACCATTCATCCATTTTGACGTATGGATACAACCGTGCGAGCGGCTAAATCAAAACCGGGCACAGTCTTACTGACTTTGCGCCGCGCTAGAGGTCGTAATTCTTATCGAAAATAAAAAATAAAAAAACGAATTTGTAGGTCTGAACACGCTCACCAATTTTCATTACGGACATTTTTCGATATCTTTCACGAGAAAGACGGAAATAGCTACAAACTATTTTTTCTTCCCAAATTTATGGCTTTTTGGATCGATATTTCGATAACGGTGATCGATACGTGAAAAATGTGCAGACCTTAATTGTAGATCGTACAAAGAGCAACAAAAAACTTCTCATCAAAATTTTCGTATCTCAACGGGGAACCGAATTATGATGAAAAAACTGAATATAACCCTTTTTTCAAGATGGCGGAAAACCCACCAGGTTATTTTGGTCGACAATTTAAACTTAAGCTTTTCTAGTCCCTCCCCACGTAATATCCAAAATTTGGCTTTCTCGGTTCATTTGCATTTCTAACCCGATTTTTTCGACGTAATGACTGGACTATAAAAACAATGGTCGTTTGTTCGTTTAAAAATATTTGGGCCATTAGATTTATACGCAAACTGCTTTATTTACATTCTGTTGACATGTCATAAATTTTTTACAAAAACCTACTTTTTAAAACTTGATTTAGAACCACATTTTAAATGAGCGCGAATTTCTCAGAACAGAGTATTAAGGTGCGGTTCCACTTAGACGGAGCGGAGAGGAGCTGTGCCGCGATTCACCAATCACATGGTTTTAAATCCACATCTCTTCTCCACTCTGCACCGTGATTGGTGAATCGCGGCACAGCTCTTCTCTGTTCCGCCTAAGTGGAACCGCACCTTTAGGTAGGGGTGCCTATACATACATAAACATAGTCACACCTTTATCCCCAAAAAGGTAGGCAGAGGCGTAGTATACACCCACCTTATAGTTTTACGTACCTCGTTCGAAGACCCACAATTGAAATTTTGCAAGCCGCCCATAAGGCCTTCAACTTGGCTTAACGACTGTAATTTTACTGATAACCGATGTCATTTTACTGACATCCAAGTTTCATTTCGAGTTTTCCTTCTTTACGCAATGGATCGTTTTTCAATGGACCCTCGGAATTAATTGGGGTGGCGACATTTTGTACTCTTTCCCGTCGCTACACGGGGCCTCTATGAACTAACGGGGATGTCTATGAAATAAAATAAAGCAATTTGTTCTGAAGTTAAGTGACCACATGCCAAATGTTATGATACAAAAATGTTACGTAACAACATAGTTATATGTTAGGCTGTGTCCACATTTGTTATGATATCAGCGTGTCATCGTGTCGAACACGTAACTCGTAGCTGCAGTTTTCAACGGTATCGACACGCGAGTCTGAGTGGCAAGTGAGAGTTTTGCGTGCGCCTGTCGACATTTACGGTGAGCGCGTTAACGAGACAACGCCACCTAGATGTAAACGCGGGAACTTGTCTCGATTCCATACAAATCGCGCTCACCGTAGATGTCGAGAGGCGCGCGCCAAAACTCGCACTTGTCACTCTGAAACGGTAATGGGGAAATGTGCCTTAAAATTTACAAATGTGGACGCAGCATTAGGTACTGACTGAACCGTAATATTAAATAGGTATATTATGTATTTTACATAAAAATAGTTATTACGTAATCCCACCATATTAGAGTTCAGTCAAATCGAACCGTAAACAATAAAACCAAACCATGGGCCACAACAAAATTAGTAAGAAAGGTGTGAAGCATTACTTAGCGTGCAAGTGTGGTATGAGATACGGCGTGTGGTGGCGTGTGGCATGTCGTGTCGCGTCACATGTGCGGCCGGGGCCCGCGCGGCTGCTGTTGTTGCTAGAACACACACCGGCGGTACTGAGCGGGGCTGCCGGCTGGCTACTCACTCGCACATTGATGTACAAAAAACCCTAGATTCACTACCGCATAAAACTGGCCAAGTGCGAGCCGGACTCGCGAACATATTACATTTGTTGTATGGGAGCCCCCCATTACCCCATTAATCCCCTTTTTTCTGGCTTTAATTGTTGTATTTATTGTTATAGCGGCAAGCGAATTAGGTATATCATCTGTCAAAACTTCAGCTTTGTAACTATTACGGTTACTAAGATACAGCCTTGTTATGAACAGACAGACGGACGGTGAAGTCTCATGAATAGGGTTCCATTTCTACGCTTGGGTATGGAACTCTAATAAGTGTGCTTAAGCACTCTCTTCAAGATTAATACGAAATTTTAGTAGAATATTTTTTTAATATAGGAATCTTTATCTCTTTTAGTAAACTGCTTTAGCATACAACTTTAATTTATGCTTCGTACGTTTCAGTTTAAATACTTATAAAAAAATATTACAAGAAATAGTGAACACTTTTGAGTGCTAGTTTTGTGCGTGATTGTGATCTTTGGGTTTTTGTATATCAATGCAGCCGCGACTACGGAGTCAGTACTGAGCGTGACTTTAAAGTCAGCAGCGACAGCGACTGCGAAGTCAGCACTGAGCGTGACTTTGTAGTCACCGTTCAGTTACGACCGTGACTTCAAAGTCGCCGCTGAGTACGGAGTCATGTTGAGTGCGATTGATACTCGAATAAACAAAAAATATTTGCCGAAATTATTAAGATATTCTCTTTATAATTTCGGTACATGTTCTTAATATTAACGAATTGTAAATTAGCGATTTAAATGATTTATCAATGGCAGATATATCAAAAATTCACTCAACATAGCTCAAATATAATAAGTTTAGCATGATTAGTGACAAAGCCGCTGCAGGTGATGGAAGCATTAGTCGAAATATGATACACTACTAATCTGAAATGTAAAATAATTAATGGTAACTACTATGGCCTTTTGACGAACAGTAACTGACGGAAAGCAAACCAAGACTATTAATGAAACGAAACAGTAACCTGAATTAAGGTTTTAGGTTACCATTTGGTTTAGTTTTTGAAAAATACCTTTAAAAAATTAGTTATTTTCGGAAATATTGAATTGCCAGGTCAATGTTACTGATCGTTTCAGCCGATTTCTATAATCTGTCTACAGTACCCGGCGATAAATCAGTCACATCGAACGTTGGAATGCGAAATCCTTCGGGCTCAGTTTTGATAGAGCGTCATGTCTTGGTAGGATTAAACAAAAAACATTTCGTCATTATTTAGCGACGGGTACTGTATTATAACGAAATGCCAGCGAATAGATTATAGAAATCGATACTGGATTAGCATACAAAAAGGACAACAGATCGTTTTAAATAATTCTTATACAAACGGTTCACATTTATCTGGAATCGAAAACCCAAAAATGTAACAAGATCTGTCATCCTTTTGGTTTAAACTATTAAAAGTAAAAATGGTGTACAGCTAAGTAACTAATAAAATAGTTTTAGTGCGACTAGTGAATTTTAGTTAACATAATTAGATCAAATTTTTCTCAATATTAAAGAGAAGAGTATTATCACATTTATCACCTCTTCCTGCATAGTGACCAAAATGTAACCTCCCATTTAGTAACCCCATCTGAAGTCAACTTGTAGCCTGCCCCTATTAGTACCCTCCATCTTACACCAATTAGTAAATAACCCTATTTATCAAATTAGTAACTTTCATTTGAAACAAGTTTGATAACTGCTTTTAAACCCAATTAGTATCCTTACTGGAACCAGTTAGTAACCTCTTTACATAAAACCTTTGAAACCATTGGGAACAGCCCTATGCAACCTATTTATTTGTCCTCTTACAACCCTGGATTGGCACATCCTTGGGCTGCTAACTTGAGGGTACCTATCAATAGCGTTGTAGATTGTGAGTGTCCCATAATAATTTAGATGTGGACATGGCTTTCCATGAAGCGATGCATTCACTTTGGCGAGCTAAATGCTGCGGCAATTTTTGCTTGCGCTGTTGTCAGTAGCACCACAAAATCATAAGGTACAGAACGCAATCTCATGTATAAAGGTACTTTTTTTTTCACACCTACCCTCTGCTACGCACACTCGCGCACAAATTAGTATCGAAAACTACTATGAAAATATTTGACGTCGTGTCTGTTAACTCTGTGAGCGGTGTCTATATTAGCGTCGGCGAATTTAGTATGTAGGTTTCCATCCGTACTATCTCTAATTAGTTGCAGCACTACAACACTTACCTGTTGCAGCAGGTGCCTCAGGCCGGGGTTGGACGGCAGGATGTTGCGCGGGTGCATTATACGCGGCTGGTGCGCTGCGTTTGTTGCGCGCAGTTGCTGCAACTGTTGCTGCAACTGATGCTTTCGCTGTTGCTCCTGATGTTACAAAACATAACATTATTATACGATTCTCGTGCACTCGCCCTAAACGGTTGAATCGGTTCTATTTATATGGATAAAATGGTCCATGGTAACCTGAAACTGGCTCATGCATCAAGTAGTCAGAGATGCCCAACTTCTCAGAAAATGACAGAATATACATCATATTTTTTGGGCTTACTAGTGCGGTTTTAGTGACGGAGATTTTTCGGATATGTTACAGACTGAGAAGAACTGCTCAAGAAACTCAGTCAAGCCTTTTTCAAAATTTATCTTAAAATGTAATAAGTAGTTTTTTTTTATGTAGAAAGTGGGAATTCGTATCTTCGTTTATAAGTTTTTAAATGAATTAACGGACAAACTAGTTATGGCTGTTGGCAATAAATTGTACATTGGAATACAATTGCCTAAAAAGACTATATCTAGTGATCGCCAATTTATGCTTATTTTTTAAGTTGGTGAAATAAAACTGAACGCCGTACCTCCAACTGCTTATAATGTTGTTCCTGCTGTTGCGCTGCATGCAAATGCGACATGATGTCCATCTGCGACTTGAACTGCGCTTCTTGTTGATGTGCAGCTTCTAATGTCTGCTGCAAATGCTGGATCTTCTCCAGATTCTGTTGCCGCGCAGCTTCCAACCCGTCTAACTGGTTCACTGGCCGGGGGCCTTTACCACCGACCTGGGAGACCTGACCGCCCATTTGGTTGCCGATCATCATACCCTGCATGAAAGAACAATGGTAGGTTTTACGATAAGATATTTTTTTTATTTGCTAAATATGAGAAGGTCACACAAGGTGAAAGAGAAGAATAAAAAAAAGAACACTCTTACAAATATAAGTCAGTAAATTACGATTCGTCTAACATTTATTTAACAAAAATAGTCCTTATTAGAAAAGGTTAAGGTTTTGTTGTTGAAATACTTTAAATGATTTTATCAATATTTTTTAAAATATCTCGCTTCAGGAATGACTCAGTTTTAGCCCCTCTCTATAAAATAGAGTGCAGTGGGGCTTATGGCGAGACTTTGTCTGTAGTCTGTGATTCTGTTGCATTAAACTACGTCACTAGGTCACGTGGATCATCTGTTCAAAGTTTGAAATAAAACAAAAATGACAACGTTAATCGGATTGAACTTTCACAATAAACGTGTTAGGGAGGGGCAGTCTGAGAACGATCTCACGGCTTTCTTGTTGTAATTGAGAAACAATAGTTACAGAGATGTTCTAGTGTTTATCAATTACAAACTATTAGTGGTGTTACCTGTGGATGCTGCTGCATCTGCGCGGGCACCATGCCCTGGCTGGGCCCGGGCCCGGCCAGCTGGCCCACGTTGGCCACGCCGCCCACTGCCTGCGGCATGCCTCCACTCATGCCTGACCCCATGCCACCGGTCGACATACCGGGAGTTGGCATTGCGCCCGTGCCTGCACACAAATTTTCAAAAAATTCAAATTTTCAGAAAAAAAAATAACAGATCACTATCGACAAACACTATCGTATTAGGGAAACCTGTAATGATAGATTATGATAGAATGAATAATAAATAAAAGCGACCCTTGACGTTTTACAAAAAAAAACCAGCCAAGTGCGAGACGGACTCCCACACGGTGGGTGAAGTACCGAAAAACGGCAAAAAAAAAATACTTGTATATACAGAATGAATTTTTCAAAAGCTCTAAGGAATAGCGAAAAATGCTCAAAGGAGTCACGAGCCCGATTTTGATGAAACTTAAAACCTCATCATTAGATTTTTGAAAAACCAATAATCCTAGCTAGAAATCGAACCCATTGATTTTGAAAAAAAAAAAAACACACCCTATATTATTACACTATACGTTAGTGTTGCTATTAAGGATCTTATAAATATATAAATAGGGCTCGTGACTCCTTTGAACATTTTTAGCTATTCCTTTCCTTATAGTTTCGGATTTGGCCATCCATCCTAGCCCTTTTCAAAAATTCAACCTGTATAGCAGCAACAGAAATACATTAAATATCTGTGCAAAATTCCAGCTCTCAAGCTAACATGGTTACTGAGATACACATCCTCGTGACAGACAAACGGACGGCGAAGTCTCTGTAAGGGTCCCGTTTTCAACCGTTTGGGGCGGAATCGTAAAAAGTATACACAGATATACACCATCACATGACACTCCCGAGCTGTATAATGTACGCGTTGGACGAGTTCTAGATTCATGTCAGCGAGTCACTGTCACACTGGTTTCACTTCTGTCGGTAGTCTGCATGACTGTCTATTTTTACCTTTATAAAATCAAGTGATAATCGTAGCAAAGATAATATTATGAAGTACCTACATGCAGATTGGCAACTCTCTGCCTTCCACAAAGATTGCCAACCCCGACCCCCCGCTGCCTTACATGTATAATGAATTTACTGAATCGAGTAGTTGTCAGTAATTGCATGACGTATTACGTTATAATGTAAAGAGTAGAAGTTACTAACTGATTTCAATGAGGTTACTAATTGGGTTTAAAAGGAGTTACCAACTTGTTTCAAGTGAAAGTTAATAAGAGACTTTTTTGCCATAGTGTTGGCCGGCTATTGTATTGTATGACGTATTTATTTCGTTAGAATGCACTTAGAGTTTCTAACTGGTTTTATTGAGGTTACTAACTGGTGTCAGTGAGGTTACTAATTGGGTTTCAGGGGAGTTATCACACTTGTTTCAAATGAGCTCACTAAGAGTAGAGGTTTCTAACTGGTTTTATTGAGGTTACTAACTGGTTTATAGAGGTTACAAACTGCTTTCAGTAAGGTAACTAACTAGTTTCGAAAGAAAGTTGTAAGTGACGTACCTGCCATGGTGTTGGCGGGCATATTGGGCGGCAAGCCCCCCGCCGCGCTCACTGCGGCCGGGAGCTGCTGTTTGCTGATGATCTGGCTCATCTTCTGCTGCTGTATCACCTAAGGAAACCAAACAAGTCCGTCACTTTTCAATCAAATGACCTCTCCCAAATTATGCCACAATACACGATCCTGCGCCTTCCGCATCCAGTCACTTTCTTCGACCTTCTCCAGGTCTATGGTCCATCTGGCGGGGGGTCGTCCTACCACACGTGTACCAAGTCGCAGTCTCCACTCCAGAACTCGTTTGCTCCATCAACCATAGGTTCTGTTCGAGTTTCCTGAGGAGTTCTTCTCAGTGTGTAGCATTTCCGAACCCCTACCGACGCCGTTTTTTGTTAATTTCAAAGAGAATACATTTTATTTTATTTATTTTGATGTGGCCAGCCCACTGTCACCATTAAACATAGCAATAGAAAAAACACAAGATGGTAGTAATAGTAGTTACCTTTCTAAGTCTGTCGACGAATGTGGCCTGATTGTTAGGTATGAAGCCGAGATAAGCCTTCTTGTCCGGGGTGTACAACAGTATTAGCACCTTGATGTCGCACTGGGGAGGCGTTGGCATCGGAGAGAAATGGACGCATCCAGCCTGCACACAACATTACTCATTATAATAAATAATGTAAATATTTCATAGCGAAGCGCAAAAAACTATATGAAAAGTGTCAATGCTAAGTATCTGGCCCGATTTTGGACCATACGATGTGAATTCGTGGACGGAAATTTTCGGGTGAAACGTAATCTGTCTCATGTTTAGAAATGGTTAAATATGAAACAAAACTCATTTCTCCCGTTAACTTCCTTCCACGCATTCAAGTCGTATGATCGAGAATCGGTCCACTGAGCTTTAATGGCACAAGTTTCATAGTCACAGACCATTCTTATTTATAGCGGATATATACACAAAGAATTTCCAGTTATTACGAGTGACAAAGTTTAGTTAGTCGCGAGCTCCTACTCTATAAGGTACCTACTATAGACATGGGTACTCACAAACCCGTTGACCATCACTTTAGTGAGAGCATCAAGAGCCTCGCAAGGCTGCAGGTGGAACAGCACAGACTTGCTGTCCTTGAGGTACTGCCCACCGATGTTGCTGATCAGCTGCTTCGGCATTAGCTGCATGAGCAGTTTGCTCGGCCACGTGTCAACCTTCAGTTCGGGCTCTATGTCCTTTGTACTGGCTGATACCTGCACACAACAAATACATACATAAATATAATCAATACCCTAATGGGTGTGGCCTACAGGCTCTGGTAATCTGGAGCCTGTAGGCAGAGGTGATTACACACCGATAAGTTGCCACTAGTTTAAGGGGAAAATTTATTGCTGTTGCCAGACATTAAATACAGAAGCCAAGCCAAGTGCGAGCTGGAATAGTGCACGGAGGGTTTCATACAAAAAACTGCCTGGAAACTCCACAAATAGTGGCGTACCTGACATGGCAAGTGTTTGGTAGTCTTCTGCTGTTCGCCAGGCGCCTTGCCCTTCTCCATCCACTCGATGACCCCCGACCAGATGTAGGAGCGCTGGAGACCCGCCGACGTGCCCGCCACCATGGCTTGCATGCGCGGGTGACCTGCCTGGGAAACAACATAATGTCATTCATTACTCGCTAAAAAGTGTGTCAATCAAGTGCTGGACGAAGTTCTCTCCCAATTTACGTCACAATACACGGTCCTGCGTCTCCCATGTCCAGTCCCAGCCTGCAACCTTTTCCAGGTCGTCGGCAGGCGGGTGGACGTCGTACCCTACGTTTGCCGAGTCGCGGTCTCCACTATAGAGCCCATTTGCTCCATCGGCCGTAGGTTGCCACATGGTCAGCCCACTGCCATTTTTATATGCTTATGCTGCGAGCTATGTCGACGGGTTTAGTTCTCTGCCGGATAACCTCATTTCGGAGTTTATCCCTCAGGGGTACTCGTACTCCAAGGATAGCTTGTTCCATAGCACGCTGTGCTACCTTAAGGGCATGGAATAGCTCTACTGTAAGGGTCCGCATCTCGGCACCGTAAGTCTTAACGGGTAGAACGCACTGGTTGTAGACTTTCGTCTTCAGGCATTGCGGTATAGGCGAATTAAAAACTCGCCGCAGTTGTGTGCAGAAAAATTGTGTGATCGACGAAATATTTGTGTTTAGGGTTTGGATTATGTATAATGTGTGTTATGTTTATCAGTTGTCTAGAACCCATGGCACATGCTTAATATTAGCTAATTCAGGCTAGATAGAGCTGTTCACTAACAAAACTTTCAGCAATGTCTCAATTATGACATTGAATTGTTATCAAACAATTAGGCAACATGTGCGGTTAGGGCAGTTAACCACATCCTCAGTGGAAATATCTTGATGGTACCGTACATTCTGAAAAAATAGACAGTACGAGTATGTGTAGATTACATAATGTAGAGTTATAAGTATAGGTACCTGAGCGGCATGCGCGGGCGGCGGGGGCGGGTAGGACGGCTGCGCCAGCTGCGTGAGTAGCGCGGAGTTGTTGGCGTAGAGCGGCGGGCGCGGCGGCGGCAGCCAACTGGCGCGCGCGCACGCCCCCGCGCCCACGCCGCCCACCCCCACGCCCACCCCCACTCCCGCCCCCGCCACGGGGCCCACGGCCGGCGGGGCCACGTTTGGTCGGGGGAACGCGGTGTTCGCTGGACGGGCGACTACTGGACCCCCGCGACCCGGCCTGGGGACACACGTGCGCATGTTAATACATTTTAGATACTTCTTTATGTAACATGTAAATATATAATTGAAGTAAAACTTCTTTAGGCGCGACTAGGGAGTAACTCAGATTTTTTTTCTGACGAAAGTGACGCTTACTATTCGAATGATATTAATATAACATTAAATAATCTTTGTAAAACACATGAATAATAAATATAATTAAATTATAATATGATATTTATTATTTAAGTTAAAATTTAATCATTTCAATGAAATATGCCGTCAATGAATTGCCTGTGGCGTAGTCGGTAGAGATACCGCCTGCGGCGCTGGCGATCGTGGGTTCCTAGCTTACTTTGAGATCAGATAGCGTTGTGTGAAATTTCCGTAAATATTTCTTTATTATTTATTAATGGCAAAGAAGTTTTACTTCAATCGCGCGTAAAGGTTACACGCACACACAAAATATGCTTGATAATTATAAGATCCATTATGTAACCATGTTCTATGAAATAAAGATTTGAAATTGAAATAACATCGATTTTCTTTTACTATTTTCCGAACAGCAGCTTACTAATGATGAGCATTAGTAAGCTTATAGTTTCAGAAAAAAAATAACAGAACTACATACAACGAACATTGACCAGGTTCAATTCCCGATTATGCATGTGAGTCTGCGAAAAAGTTGACTACTTATCATTATTATTGAATTCAATGTCGAAGCCATAGTTCCTAAGAACAGATTTCACTATCTCTCATAGTTTCCGACTTCTCCCTACTGACCCATTTGGATTGATCACCTGTATATGTATATTTTTAATTTGCTACAACAATTTATCAGGAGGATTAACCTTACTGTGCCACACTGGCCAGACAAGTTAATACCAAGTTTCTCCGTTATCAGGTGCACCCCTGAAGGTGAGGTAAGCTTGGGCTTCCAAAATGGACCCTATTGCACTCCAATATGTTTAAGTGATATTTGTGTATAGTTGTTGTAGTTGTAGTAAGAAAGAAAGATTAACTCACGCATAGATATCTGTTTGTATATCTGGCACGGGTGGCGGAGCTGGACTCGGTGGTCGCTCCTTTAAGCTGTATCCGCGAAGTAATACCAAATGGCGAGGGTCCTGCAATAAATAAACCAATTTAAGTAACATCCAAGTCTGGAGACATCTGGTCTGCTGAGTATACTATGGGATGCTTCCAATCTTAGCTCTTATGGATTTAAAAACAGCCTGTTGCTCTTGGCAGGTATGATCTAATAAGCTTTTGCCTTAGTGGCACATTTGGTAGTGTAACCGCTTGCCGCGCAGAGGTCCTGCGTCCGATACCCAGGAGGATACAAATATTTGTGACATCTACAAATGTTTTTTTTTTTAGTTCGTTGTTGTATGTCAGTTGTCTAGATCCAATAGCTTAATTTGAAAAAAATAAAATAAAAGGTGTCTACTTTTTTTTTTCACATTAAGCTCTAGCCAAATTGACGTCGCCAGCCTGATGGAAAGTCATGGCGCATCTAGCGACTCAGGCCACTCTCACTGTTCGTAAGACTTCTGGCAGTGGTCCTCAAGTTGGCGGCCCTGGGTGGTCTTCTTTAGGCTCCGCTTGAAGAACCCGGGATTGTAAGATGAGGGGAAACACGTGTGCGGGCTGGTCATTCCAACCACAAGCTTAAATTAGCTTAATTTGGGTTAGATGACGTCGAACAATGTTTAAATTTACGTAAAGGTGTTGTGTGTGTACCTTGGCGTAGTTCCGCTGCGTGGCCTGGTGCAGTTCCCCGCCCGCGTGTTCATACAGCGCGTGCAGCGCGGGCACTCGTCGTGCAGCAGCTACTGACACTTGCACGCCGCGCTCCGCCATCATTCGCGCCGCTTGTTCTACCGTCGCGGGGGCACCTGACAAATATTACTGGTAGTAAGCTCTTTGATATAATCTTTTGAACCATAAAAGATTTATATCCAAGAGCCAACCACCAAGAAACACCAGTTCCTTAAAGAAGTTACTTATATTATAGTTACTTTTACATCGCCAAATGACGCTGCCCGCCTAATGGAAAGTCATCGTGAATTTTGACAAGGTGAGGGAGGGTCATCCGCCATAAGATTACTGACAATGATGTGCTTCTTCATGCTCTGCTTGACAAAATCCTCTTACATTCTCAGAGAATTTAACGAATGTTTGAACCTTTACTCAACATGCGTTATTCGGGATCGAAAAAGCAAGGGTGGGATTATTATATTCGGAGTTGACTCTTATAACCATGGCTGATTTGGAAGCAAAGTAACAAAGTTACACGAGCTACAGTGTGTATTAGATCACATTCTGGTACAGAAACCGGCAGATACAGAAGAGGAAATCACATGTTACGAAGAAATGCTAACCATTAGGTTCAAGATGGAATTTTTGTAATTTGTCATGTAGTTCTAAATGAAAGGAGAATCGTTTTGTTAGTACATACCTTGTGGAACTAATCCACCAGCATAAGCAGTATATGGTGGCGAGCAACATAGCAATAGTACATGTATAGGTAGGTCGGTGCGGCCAAGGTCATCGAAACATGCCAGAGCCGCCGTCAGGGCCTCCGTTACACATGCCCTGTTTTCTGCATGCCCACCCACATACCTGAAAAATAATAGCTGTAGTTAGCCTGTGCAATATGTTAATACATAATACAGATACTTAACACACTGACTGTATGTTGTTCAAATACTAAAATTTGAATTTTGATAGGATATTTTTGTCTGATTGAATAATTCTTTAATGCTCATAGATACTCACTGTATTCTATCCACAGCTTCAATAACAGTTTGCGGGCATGTGAATGGTCCAAATGTTGAAACAGGCACTCCGGGATGACAATCGGCAGATTTGTATGTCACCAAACCATACATGGACCCATTGCCACCACCTTCTTCTAATGTTCCGCCATGAAAATATCTGAAAATATAAGGAATATGATAAGAATACAACTTTAAATCTTGGATACTCTATCAATAAATAAGTCTATTAAGATCCACTGTTGAACATGTTCAACAATAAATAAATCATAATGTTGGGCTCTTCTAAAGGGGAGGGCTGAGGCATAGTATACAACTTCATTTCATAATTAGTTTTTGACCCAAGTAATAGGTGGTGAGTCTATTACCGAGTACCAATGAACCACATACAGCATGTTTCTGTTGCACATAACATAAAACAATAAAATGATGGCAGAGAAATGCCACATATAGTTGCTTAGCTGAAATGTTCAAATTATTGATACTGTTGATTGATGGCACTTGATGGAACTTGCATATTGAAAGTTTTTCAATATGAAACGTTCAACCCCAGTGGAAGTGTTTTGGGTTAATTCTTCAATGTAGTGACTTTTAATGCATTAATGCAAGGTAAACTCCTTCCCCACAGCCAACAACAATGGGCAGCTCTGTCTTACAAGCCACCCAACAAGGACTGTACCATAAGTTGACACTAGGTTGTACACAAGCTTGTGACATGGAGCACCACCATGATCAATGTTACTTGGCATAATGCAGGCTTAGTTATTGATCATGTTTACATAGACATGTCATAACATGGTTTGCCAACACGTTTTATGCTTAGTTAGATGAGACATTGAACAGTGGATAGGACAATATTTTATTCCAATGACTCTAGATTAAGTGCTTGTTAAATTAGTACCTACATCTGAAGTTCTCTTTGATCAAAGGGTGAAAGTAAGTTACTGATGTGTTTATAGTGCCATTCTTGTGCTTATCACATGAAATGCTAAGAATCATGGGACGTTCATGTTTCTACCACAAGGTACACCGTGATCATGAAAACATAGTTCAATGGTAATAGTATTTCGCGGCGTTTTACGGAGATAATATTGACACAAAGTGAATGTTATCATTGACTAAACAACTGAGAAATTAATTAATAATTTTACATAAAATGATAAATTACTTACTCTAAGGTAGGAATAATATAATTTGTTTTGAGTTCCCCAATGTATGCGCCATTTGCGGCCGTTGCCTCGATGACAAATATCACTTCAGCTTGCACAGGTGAATCGGGGGCGTTTACTACCATTTTTATAACATTAAATCTTGAACAGCCGGGCTGGTAATAATTCTAAACGATATTATTTACGCCATTAAGAATCAAGTAATCAGCCGGTGCAAATAGGACACAGCCAGTAACCACCAAGAAAAGAAATATAATAAATTTCAACACGAAATGACGCTATTTTTATATGACATGACCATAAACACACTGACAGACATAGAACTGACAGTTGACACATCAATGCTATTTTTGACAGTCCAAATTTTTACTTCGTTTTTAAGGCTTGGGGCCTGGCCTCGTTCTAAATACAAGAATCATAGTGTAGTCTTTGGTTCATAAGCGTACATACGCCACCAGACATACGACAAGCATTTTGAACGACAATTTTTCGAAACGAAACGATTCCGAGAAATAGAGAAGCCAAAAATTCCGATAAGTACCGAATCTTTTTATTTCCCAAATGTAAGCCTCTCATCATCGTACCTCAACCTCTTATGTAATTTTGTTATTCTATGCCCGTATCGACGTTGGGAATAACGATACTTTTTGATTGATTTGTTCAAAGAGAATACAATACGAGATTTGTGCTGGACATTGACGTTGACGTACGGATGAGATATAATTTTTATCTTGGGAGAAATAAATCTAGTTAAACTAATAATCTTGCAGTTTTTCTGAGTTGGTGGACTCGATCCTTCAACTCAGAAGTGGGATTATACCAGGCCCACCAGTTATTTTATGAAAATACGGTGTGATATTTTTAATATTCGCACAAAATGGAGGATACCACCACACCGCTTATTCGTAGTAAGGTGATGGTCTGCAAGTCGCGATCAAGAAGACGAACATATGGCAATAGAGAGCATGTGTCACGACGCGCGGAACATCGCAAGAGGCAGCGTGCTGACAGTAGCCATTCTTCGAGGAGTAGCGTTAGTGAAGAACCTGTGCACACTATGCACTATTCTAAGCGACGCAAGCACCGATCTCGTGAGCGTCGTGGGGGTGTATGCGAACGACAGAGCAAACGTGTACCACGTGAGGCTTCGAGTAGCAGTTCTTCGGGTCGGTGGAGGGATTACGGAGGCCGTCGTGCTCGCAGCGGCCGGAGTACTTCTGCGCACGAGCGTCGGAGCTATGGCCGGCGAGTACTACAAGAAAGCTGTCGCCGCAGGTCGAGTCAACGTCGACGCGACCGCACCCCTCGTGGCATGACGCGGTATAGCGGTTCGAGTGAGGAGTACGGCTCCAGGCAAGGTATGCGGCACCGAAAGGTATGTGAGCCTACTAATAGCAATGATACTCGTACTACGGCACTGTTGTCAGAGTTAGTGAAGTCAATTGTGAATAGTCGCCCTGAAGGCAATAAATTTCCTGTTCTGGGTAGCTGTACCAGAATTTGATCCAATGGTCAAGGGGCAGACTATTCACACTTGGCTTAATAAAGTCGAAGAGTGTTCTAAGTTGTATAAATGGGGCGATGATCAAGTGATACATTACGCGTTACCAAAGCTATCAGGGGTTGCGAAGACCTGGTATCAGGCTTTACCAACTATGTCGTTTTCTTGGGCGGAATGGAAAAATAAACTTACGGAGTCTTTTCCGAGTGCTGACGACTATGCAGAATTGTTGACTGAGATGCTATCTAAACGCGTTAAATTTAACGACTCATTGGAGCTATATTATTATGAGAAAATTAATTTATTAAATAGGTGTGATATAGTAGGTAAGCGAGCGGTTGATTGTTTACTTTACGGAATCGAAGACAGATCGTTAAGGCTAGGTGCTAAGGCTTCGAAGTGTCAGGAACCTGAGCAAGTACTGGAGTACTTTCAGTCGATTAAACAGCAACCACGTGACTTAGAAAGAGCAAAGGTGTTTACCGATAAGCGCGGGGTTGCATCTAGTGGCAATAACGCGAACAAATTTTCCAATAATGACAATAAGACGAAATCACAGTTGAGTAACTCTTTGGTGTGCTACAATTGTAACGAGCCGGGCCATTTCAGTTTTAAGTGTACGAAGAAAATATTAAAATGTACTGTATGTAATCGATTAGGCCACGTAGCTATAAATTGTACAAGATTACCTTCGGATAATAATAACAAGGTTAGTAAGGCTATGGAAAAGAATGTTTTGTGCGTAGAAACGGATCGCTTAAATGACGGTAGATATATGGTATTGTTAAAAATAAATGGAGAACCATTGACTGGATTTGTAGACTTAGGCAGTCAGTGCACTTTAATACGACGTAGTGATGCCCAGCGCATAGGTGTTTTGTGGGAAACCCATGCATGCTTACCGGTCTTGAAAGGTATTGGAAGTAGTATAGTATCCCCGTTAGGTGTAGCAATTGTAAAAATCGAGATCCAAAACATTGAAGAACAGGTCCAGATGTTCGTAGTAGGAGACGAGGATATTAAGTATTCTGTTTTGATAGGTCACAGTTTCACTGAGAAACCAGATATTATTATAACAAAAACGAGTGAGGGTTTAATTTTTAAGAAAGATACTGTGAGGAAAATTGCCATAAATTTGAATGAGGACATAAAATTGGAGCCCTTGAAAATGTGTGCAGCGCAGGTTCAGTGTTCTGATACATACTCGGGTTCCATTTACGTTCATGGCTCACTACGGGGTAAGCTGAATCATGAGTTTTACTTATTACCGGGAGAATATGAAGTTTCTAGAGGACA
Source organism: Miltochrista miniata (assembly GCA_933228765.1). NCBI lineage: Eukaryota > Metazoa > Arthropoda > Insecta > Lepidoptera > Erebidae > Miltochrista > Miltochrista miniata. The sequence goes on from OW121769.1 coordinate 17,127,037, forward strand.
TGGTTCCTTATTGATACAGAATGTATCTACAGAATTAATATGCTTAAAAAGGGGTACATTATTAACACGAATTCGCCCCGTAGAACATGTTATGAACGTAAATGCGATAAATTCAGGATCTTCTGAACCGGCTGAGATGCTTAACTTTGATAAGTCGCTAACGACTGACGAAATCGAACAGTTGAGACGCCTCCTAGAACAATACAAAAACTGCTTCTCTAGTGGTTTAAAGGACTTGGGGTTCACGAATGTTGTAGAAATGGTAATCGAACTGGAAGACAGTCGCCCTGTTGTGTATCGTCCTTATAGGTTATCCTACTCAGAGCGAGAATTGGTGCGTACAATGGTGCAAGAGATGATCGAAGCAGACATAGTCTGCGAGTCCAAATCCCCATACGCCAGTCCGATCTTATTGGTTAAGAAAAAGACTGGTGAAAAAAGATTGTGTGTAGACTATAGAGCACTCAATAATAAGACAAAAAGAGAACATTATCCGTTGCCACTGATAGATGATCAGCTGGATAGATTGGCTGGACACTCTCTATTTATAACGCTCGATTGCGCATCAGGCTACTATCAAATCCCGATAGCCGAGGAGTCACAGGATAAGACAGCCTTTGTAACAAACGACGGCCAGTACGCGTTTAAGCGTATGGCGTTTGGATTGACCAACGCACCGTCAGTGTTTCAAAGAGCTATTGATAAGATTTTGCCTAAAAGTAAAGTTGACTTTGCGTTAATATTCATGGACGATATTTTAATCCCTGCAAAATCGGTTCAAGAAGGACTAATTAGGTTAGAACAGGTATTAAAACTTTTGTCTGAAGCAGGTCTAACTCTAAAAATGAGCAAATGCTATTTCTTTTACAAGGAGATAGATTTTCTCGGATTTGAGGTTAATGGCAGTGGCATTAAGCCCGGGAGGCGTAAAGCTGCTGCTATATCAGATTTTCCTGAACCGAGAAATGTACATGATGTTAGGAGATTTATAGGTCTGGCTAGTTTTTTTAGGCGGTTCGTGAAAGATTTCGCCCTCATTGCACGACCGTTGACAGATTTATTGAAATCCAATTTTGAATGGAAATGGGAAGATAAACACAAGCATGCTTTTGAAACACTTAAGCAAAAACTTGTAGAACGACCCATTTTGGCTCTATATGATATCAAGTTAGAAACGGAACTACACACTGATGCTTGTAAATTAGGCGTTGCGGGTATACTCTTGCAGAAGCAACATGACGGAACTCTTAGACCGGTTGCCTATTACAGTCGAAAAACAGCAGTTGACGAACAAAAGTTGCACTCGTTTGAATTAGAGACTTTGGCGGTTATTGCATCTCTAAAGCGATTTAGAGTCTATTTATTAGGTATAAAATTTAAAATTGTTACGGATTGTAATGCCCTCCGAACCACCTTAACTAAACGAGATCTGATTCCGCGAATATCTAGATGGTGGATACAGTTGCAGGAGTATGACTGTGAAATCGAGTACCGAGCAGGAAACCGTATGAGTCATGTAGTTGCGCTTAGTCGTGCTCCTGTAACTAATCCTCTACCCGGTGACGAAGACTGTCAAATACTGGATGTCCTGAATATTGATTTAAAAGATTGGATCTCTACAGTGCAGGGAAATGACGACGAAATAAAAAGAATTAAGGAGGTATTACAAGACCCAGAAACTAAAAGAACAGCCGATACTTATAAAAATTATTTACTAAAGGGGGGCTACATTTATAAAATTTTGGAAACGGGCATTCGATGGGTGGTACCACGCGCAATGAGATGGCAGGTTCTTAAAATGAACCATGATGACGTAGGTCATTTTGGTTTTGACAAAACCCTTAGTCGTTTACAAAGTGTATTATGGTTTCCTAAAATGCGCCGTTTTACAAAGAAATATGTATCAGCGTGCATTGAGTGTGCTCATCATAAAACCCCCGGGGGTCGTAAAGAAGGGATGCTACACCCCATTCCTAAGCTTGAGATACCATTCCACACGATACATGCTGACCACTTGGGTCCTTTCGTTCGTTCTAAGAGAGGAAATACGTACATTTTAGCGATTATCGATTCGTTCACCAAGTTTATTAATATTCGACCAGTTAAGGATACTAAAAGTACCACCGCAATTAGAGTCCTCAAGGAGCATTTTAGTTTCTTTGGTTCACCATCCCGGCTAATAACAGATCGCGGAACTTGTTTCACTAGTGGAAGGTTCAAAATTTTTGTGAATAATTCAGGCATTAAACATATTCTTAACGCGGTAGCAACTCCTAGAGCGAACGGACAAGTGGAACGTTTCAATCGAACCATTTTGGACGCGTTGGGTACGAAATGTCACGGTAAAAGCGATAATTTATGGGACGATTACATAGGTGATATTCAGTTGGGGTTAAACACCACTGTCAACAAGACTACCGGTAAGACTCCGTCCGAATTATTATTTGGATGTAGGTTAGTAAGTACTTCTGAAAACGTATTGAACGATGTGGTAGTTGAAGTCACTGATCGTATAACGGGTGAGAATTTAGATAAAGTTAGGGAGGAAGCGAAGAAACGCATAGAAGATCAGCAGCGTAAGTCGGAGGAAAATTTTAATAAACATAGAAAATCCTGTACGACATACAAAGTAGGCGACCTTGTTAGGGTACAAAGAATGATTTATGACAAGGAACACTTGGGTAAATCAAAGAAGTTAGTACCAAAGTTTCACGGGCCTTATCGTATAGTTAAAATATTGGATAACGATAGGTTTTTGATAGAGGACACACCGCTAACTAGAAAGGGCAATAAGAGGTACGAAAATGTAGTCGCATTGGATAAAATACACCCATGGCTTGCATTTCAAAGTGTCGCGAGCGATTCTAGCGATTGCGAGTTAACTGACACTAGCGAATGTGTCGAATGAACTGATTTTAGTACAATGGTAAATTGTAAATAAGTCATACTAGATATCATCTATATATTGTTATGTATAGGAACAGTGACTTGAACAACTATGAGGCAGTGCTAAAAGTTAATCTGATGAGTTGTAATAAATTGTATAGACTTATTGAAAAGCTGTATGCTTTCAGGAAGAGGAGAAGAGAGAAATAATACTATAGAATTTAGAACATGAAAATCAATAATTTATTTAAATTAAGCACTTGGGGGTCGTGGGTGTGGTAACTTCAGGCAGCAAGGATTTTAGCGATTCCCGATTGATTTCGCAGGGTTCCGACTTATCTTAGTATTGGTCTTCCTGTAGACCGCTGCCGTTCGCCAGGTAGCCGTGCCGTCCACAAACTCGGCTGGCACGGTGTTTTCAAACCGCAGGGTGGACGAAAGCTTGTCGCCCGTAGGGAGAATGATGGTTGGTAGCCCGTAGGGTAAACGTTCCTTCTTGGAACCCGAAGGATGGATCTCGACAACCCGTAGGGTGGACGAACACTTGTCGCCCGTAGGGTGGACCCTGGAATGTTCCAGAAGACGGGTTAGCTGGAACCCTTTTTTCCCGCCCATTGCTAAGACAGCCGGTCCCTGTTACACCATTCAGGAGTCGGCTGCCTTACAATGTTTGGTTATCTACTAATTTTACAGAGACCTTTTTTTCACACCCCTGTAATCTACCCTCCCATAACAGGGTTGACCAACAGCCGTTAATTTTCACTGTTTTAAAAATCTAGATTCGTTATAATTAATTTGACTCACCCAATGATGGGGTTATTGACGCTCGCAGCTAAATCGCTGATCACTTTGGGAGTACTTGGCTCCTTACTATATTTCTTCACTTTAAATAAATTAAACTCTGATGCACCTGCGCCTTCGCGACTAGTATATTTAGATTATTTTAGTAATGCTCTTTGAAATTCGCGCGCGGTTGTTTATATATGTTTGTACAGCGCCTCTAGCGGCGCCACTCGAAACTACTCAATCGTCAAGACCGCTTTTTAAATACGAATAAGGTTTCCGCCGTTTCGACACTTACTCGGTAGATGGCGCTTTCATTTATTGATCTAAGTTTTCATTTTAAACCCCTAATGTTAAACCCCTATTTGCACCCGTTGTTTCACAACGTTACATACTCCCCCTCCCCGGTGAGCGTTTGACGTACCCTAACACGTCAAATGCTGCGTTCGTCCTCGAACGCCCCTAACATAATACCTACTACTCGTCTATGTGTGTGTGTATGTTAGTGTGTTGTGTGAATGAGGTGATGCTGGGTGTAGCGAAGAGTCGGCCTTAACCTTAATGAAGCCAACTCGCAGGATGTATTTAGGTGATTCTGAAGGATATTATTGGACAGAAAGAGAAAAGACGTATTTGAGGCTTTGTGTTGAAGGTTCAGGTAATACGCACCGCCTGAAAGTAGGGTGTGTATAATACGGCTTTTTGCTGAAGGCTGGGATTTATACAACCGTCCCAGAGAAGAACATCCTACTAGGGCTCGTGTAACACTTCCGACTCATAGGATGGACTATCCCCCAGGGCAAGCCTCTAGCTTCCGAGTGGTAGGAGTAGCCATATGACGAAAATAAAGATAACGGTGATCTACACCTACGACTGTTAGGGCAGGACAAATGCTGCCAAATAACAGTCCACCATAATTCTGTTCGGGTAAGCCTCATGCTTCCTCGTAACAGTACTAAACCTACACCATCAATCTGTTCGGGTAAGACTCATGCTTCCTCGAAACAGTAATAAACCTACACCATTAATCTGTTAGGGCACGACCATGCTGCCAACTAACAGTAACCGACGAACTCTGTTAGGGATAGACTCATGCTTCCAACTAACAGAAACTCCCACTTAAACCAAGAAACAGAAAAGTGATAGATAATAATTTACTTGCAGAATCCTCAGTGATGCTGATTAACCCCTATGTCCCCATGACGAACACGGCATGTGTTTGTCACGTTGTTATGTGTACTTATTTGAAAGTCGTGTGTAGTGTGTAGTGTGTAGTGTCCCTAACTAATTACTAGGCTATTTTAGCCCTTTAACAAAATAAAATAAAAAAAACGAGTGCTTATTCGCAATCTTAGTAGCAATAACAAAGCTAAGTGCTTATTCGCAACTTTAGTAGAAGAATGTTGACTATGACTATTATGTCAACCCTAATAAATAACGAAGATAAACGTTCTCTGGCCATTATGCCAAATCTCCAAAAAAAAAAATGGTACCCTTGTATGCCACCATGGCAGTGTAAAATGTATGTGCGTGCTTAAATAAATAATATGTATGTACGTACGTATGAAATCTCCCCTGTGCAAGTTTTGTTTTGTTTGCGCGTAAGCTGCTGACGTAATCGTGTTGATGTAAACGTGTTATTTATCGTTGCATCTAAGGCCAGTGTCACACTACTTTCCATGCTATATAATAACCCGTCAGCTTTGGTCGGGAACCAAAACCTTTGAGTCACTTTCTCTAATCTACGAAAGTGACTCGCCTGTAACCAGTTTGACTCCTACTTCCGCCTTTGGGAGTCACACAACATGAAGTTCAAGTATCACTATGTAAACAAACAAACAAAAAAAAACTGCTTATGAAGTGTTTGGAATTGTGTGTGAAGATAAGTGTGATGAATATGTGATGACCATCTACTACCTAATTATTATGTAAGTGTTATTGTGGAACTTCCGTATGATAACATGTATGCGTGTAACATGACATGAATTGTGGTACCTATATGTGCCACCTAAGTATTAATATTATGTTACTGTGTGCTAACACCCTTATATTTTCCAAAAAAATAATTATCAAAAACACTATTGTGTAACTGTGCTGATGTACTATATAAACTATTAGCAAACGCATCTTAATGCAGTGTGTTACGGCCTTTACCGTTATCTGCATTATTCTTTGTATGTTAAGGAATGTGAATATTTTTCGACCCACCCTCGGAATAACGAAAAATTAAATTCTACTTTTTAGGGTTCGTTGAACCGAATTATAAATTGAACCTTTATAAAACTTAGTATTTGCTTTAGGAAATACTTAAGTTTGGAAATATTACCTTTTAGTGTTCCTTCACTCAAATAAAAATTTGGACCCTACTAGATATTCTTGTCTGTCTGTCTGTCTGTGTTTAAATGTAATCTAATCCGAAGCAGTAAGTAGTGAAAGTGAGGTGTATGATGATGGGTTGATGAAGTTAGCTAAATGTTTGACCGTAATCGATTAATATAATTTTTGACGTTAATATTATTTTTATTAAAATGTAACTATTCCCACGAACGTACTAAGAGTTAATTGTATTTTAACTCGTACCACTAATTTTTTCTTTAATCGTTCCTTACTACTACGGAACCCTTGATTATTATGAACTGTGTCAAAGACGATACGCACTTGGACGGTTCTTGAAATAAACTATATAGTAGTAACCAACCTTTTATGTAAATTGTTCCTCACCACTACGGAACCCTTGAATATTTCGAATTGTGCAAAAACCGATTCGTACTTGGACGCTTCTGGAAATATTTTGTATGAGACTGTTGGTGTCCGGAGTGTATTTTATTCACTTCCACCCACAGTTTATATGGAAAAAAAAATTTCTTCTACTATCGAGCTAGTAACTCAACTTACTCGTAAACGTTATGAAAGCAACATCTGCCGTTGTTTATTCAGAACCCGAATCAAAGTTATAAGTTTACAATTGTTATGGCAAGAATGTTTTCACTGCGTGATCTACGTTTGGAATGTTTTTTCTTACAGTTTTATTTCAGTGTATCAGAATTCTACGTAATTCGAAAAGTGAAACAATTATAAATCTTGTATAATTTACGTGAAGTGAAATTCGTAAAATCTTTCGTTTTACTAAAGTGATATTTCAATAGGGATTGTTACCCAGAAGTGTGATTATCGGCTGTTGGTCTCGCTGTAAATTCACATATAGGAAATACAACAAAATAATACACAAATTGAGGCGGTTTGACGCCGTAAAAAATAAAATTTGTGGTGGTGATTTACTGTGACTACTTTTTACGATGAATATAGGCAATACCATTCACTTACGAAAATTAATGTAAGCGTTTCAAATTAGAAGTTTTACTTCAGACTTTGACAAAGTACTATTTAAAATTGATAAAAAAAAACTTTTACTTTAAATTTCATTAAAAATTTTCCACCATAAAATAAATACTTGTAGAGGGTGTGAAAAATAAATTTGGGGACCGTTAAAATTTGGAAAAATTACAATTTACGTTGAGAAAAAATTCAAATTTTGCCTTGTTCTTGATTATGCCGAAATCTGTCTAAAATCACTAAGAAACACACAAAATAAGCCGGAAAGAACAAGTTGGCAGCAGAGGTCAGGAGAGCCAAATTCCTGGGTAGTTATGATAATTTGGAGGGAAACTACCCCGCTAACGGGCACTCTTAAGACTATTTTACACAGATTAAAATATCTTATAATTATGACCTCCCGACTCCCGTCGGAAATCGCTTTCTCGCTACCCGAAACCACGATATGGGCGCCACTGAAAAGCTGTATGCTTTCAGGAAGAGGAGAAGAGAGAAATAATACTATAGAATTTAGAACATGAAAATCAATAATTTATTTAAATTAAGCACTTGGGGGTCGTGGGTGTGGTAACTTCAGGCAGCAAGGATTTTAGCGATTCCCGATTGATTTCGCAGGGTTCCGACTTATCTTAGTATTGGTCTTCCTGTAGACCGCTGCCGTTCGCCAGGTAGCCGTGCCGTCCACAAACTCGGCTGGCACGGTGTTTTCAAACCGCAGGGTGGACGAAAGCTTGTCGCCCGTAGGGAGAATGATGGTTGGTAGCCCGTAGGGTAAACGTTCCTTCTTGGAACCCGAAGGATGGATCTCGACAACCCGTAGGGTGGACGAACACTTGTCGCCCGTAGGGTGGACCCTGGAATGTTCCAGAAGACGGGTTAGCTGGAACCCTTTTTTCCCGCCCATTGCTAAGACAGCCGGTCCCTGTTACACCATTCAGGAGTCGGCTGCCTTACAATGTTTGGTTATCTACTAATTTTACAGAGACCTTTTTTTCACACCCCTGTAATCTACCCTCCCATAACAGGGTTGACCAACAGCCGTTAATTTTCACTGTTTTAAAAATCTAGATTCGTTATAATTAATTTGACTCACCCAATGATGGGGTTATTGACGCTCGCAGCTAAATCGCTGATCACTTTGGGAGTACTTGGCTCCTTACTATATTTCTTCACTTTAAATAAATTAAACTCTGATGCACCTGCGCCTTCGCGACTAGTATATTTAGATTATTTTAGTAATGCTCTTTGAAATTCGCGCGCGGTTGTTTATATATGTTTGTACAGCGCCTCTAGCGGCGCCACTCGAAACTACTCAATCGTCAAGACCGCTTTTTAAATACGAATAAGGTTTCCGCCGTTTCGACACTTACTCGGTAGATGGCGCTTTCATTTATTGATCTAAGTTTTCATTTTAAACCCCTAATGTTAAACCCCTATTTGCACCCGTTGTTTCACAACGTTACATTATGTAGGTATTGATTTGTGATTTTAAGTGTGATTTGAGCTTGGGCTATGAGCGGTCGGTGTCGAGGCGTAGATGGTCGTAGATTGTAGCAGACTGTGCTCACATGTACGATGTGACATGGGCTATGAGCGGCCAGCGCTTAGACATCGATGTCCGTAGATTGTAGCAGACTGAGCAGATTTTAAATTAAGGTACATGAGCTATGAGCGACCAGCGTGTGTAATCACGTAGATGGCCGTAGATCATAGTAGATCATGAGCTATAAGTAGATGATTAGAATAATTTGAGCATTCAGTTGCTGTGATTTTTTTTTTGGTGCATGAGCTATGAGCGACCAGCGTGTATAGTCACGTAGATGGCCGCAGATCATAGTAGATCATGACCCATGCGATTATAGTAAACTTAGAGTATGCAGTTGTTGTAATCTTTGTCAGCTATGATGTATTTTTGTTATTCTGACTCTCTGTTTCTTTTTATAAATAAAACCTTTGTTAAAACTAGCATAACAATGGAATCATAACAGTGTATAACATGTTTTCGTTTAGTTTTTTTTTTTTTTCTTTCTTATGTATAACGTGAGAGGACTCACTAACAAGAGGATGGCCGAGCTGTAAGCCTCTCATCATCATACCTCAACCTCTTATGTAATTTTGTTATTCTATGCCCGTATCGACGTTGGGAATAACGATACTTTTTGATTGATTTGTTCAAAGAGAATACAATACGAGATTTGTGCTGGACATTGACGTTGACGTACGGATGAGATATAATTTTTATCTTGGGAGAAATAAATCTAGTTAAACTAATAATCTTGCAGTTTTTCTGAGTTGGTGGACTCGATCCTTCACAAAACAACAAATATTGCGATATTCATTCCAAAAAAAAAACTACTTTATCTGTGATTAGGTGTCACTGATGTCAGGTGTCTGTCACTGTCACTGAATGTCAGCTCATCAGCTGTTTCTCTCCGGGTCTTTTAAAAATAGCCTTTTGATAAAAAAATAACTAAACTCTTGACAATAAAAAGTTGTTGTTGGGCTGTCTCGAAAATAAAAGTATAGTTTAAAAGTGCAAGTTTATATAAGTACGCGTTTGACTTTATTCCACACAAGCTGGGTACTATTAAAATTAGAAAATGAGTTTTCGTCCATTTTTTGTTTTAAACCGATTTATAAGGAAACCTCGTGGTTTTGGAGCCTATAGAACAGTTGCCGGCACTGCTATCAAAGAGGATATTAACTCGGAGCTTCTAAATAACTTCAATAGAGATATAAAAAATGGTATGTACTTGTATGTAAGGGTTGCTACACACATAAGCGGGCCGCGGGCCGGCATTGTCGGTTCGGCAGTATTTGTCGAACAACAAAGCCGACCCGAAACAATTACTGCACTTGTTCGATTTCAATCGGCCAGTGCCGATCGAGTTATTTATTCGGGTCGACACGTCATTCCATTCGGCAGTATTGCAGAATGGAAAAGCCAACCCAAAGCAACTACTAAATTACGTTCGGCTTGTGCCGATCGACACAATTAGGTTTTCATTCATAGGCGAAAGTCGGCAGTTGCCAAGCCAAGTGATAATGTGTGGCAGCCGAGCGGCTTATGATTCCCGAACATTCATCTACATATATTCGATTTTACCGCCCGGCCTTGCAGAGCGATGCCAGCCCGCTTATGTGTGTAGCAACCCTAATACGTTAGTATAAATTGTTAGTGCACCAAATGTCAATTGAAAAATAAAAATTGAGCAAAATTCTGTTTATTTGTTTGAGTCTAAGTACAATTATCACTCTGATAATGAAAATGGTTAAGTGACTCAATCACCTACCAGTGCCCAGCTGAAATCCTATACCATAAATATAATTTTAAAGTGAAGCTGGCTGTAACCACCCTTATAATGGCAGCCACTAAGAAAGAATTTTTCGAAATTCTATCCTCAAAAGGATAACATATTATTATTATGATTTCAGTAACATTTACTGATTGATTGATATATAGTGTGTGTAATGATGACCTCTGTGCCATCCTGCATGTACCAAATTCATGAAAATGGTATGTTCATCAACACACTGCCATCCTTTTGTTTGATATGAATAGCCACATGTAAGTGCTCAAGACTAATAAACCAAATTTGCAAAGATCTAAATGCATACTACGGCATGTCCACTATGGCAGAGAACGGCTATGTCTAGAGAAGGAAGGAAAAAGCTGCTGCACACGCAGATAAATATTAACTTATATTATTAATCAACTATTTCTATGTATACTTGTTTATCAGCAATAAAGGTTATTAAGATTATGATTTGAAATGTGTACTGAGGATTTCCATTTTGAGTGTAGATGCCTGAATATGTGTGGATGTTTGTTTCTCTTTCACACTTTAATCACTGAATGGATCTGGCTGAAATTTGGTACAGGGATAGATTATGGTCTGGAAAAACACATGTGCTTTTTATCCCGTAACTAAGTTCCCATGGAAAAGGGACTGAATTTCATGCAAGCGGAGCCACTGGCGCCAACTAGTTGTAACTAAAAATATCGAGAATAACACTCATGAAAATGATGAGTTTTTATAAAGCCCAAGGAAACAAACAAAATCGTTATCATAATGGAAACATCTTAGAAATTACGTCAGTTTTGTTAGCACAATGGTGACATTGAGATATTGTTTACACCTATTTGTGATATCCCGTTGATTATCTTGTAAAGAGGAACTGATTTAATTGGTTAAACAATTTTCATAGAACATAAAACAAGTTTGTATTTTTCATATTTTTGCATATTTCGTTCAAGAATGAGTTTATATTTTCGACTACATTTTCGTCTCGCCACATTAATTTTACACTCACTCTGCCCAGGCAGAGTCTATAACTCTTGAGCATGCCCAGGGTCAAACTCTGAGCATAAGTATACCCTACAATATCAATGACGTTTCTGAACAATTAATTCTATCTATCTATCTTTTGTAGGTGGAGTGGTGCCGGTGTTTCGACGGACCTTGCTGTTCCCGACCAGGGTGGCGTTACAAGATGAATTTGGTATCTACACGTACGCTGGTTTGTACCAGGCGGCATCTGTGCTCAGCTCCGAAATATCTGCACAGCTTGGTAAGTATAATAATCACGCCTTTATGCTCGAAGAGGTAGGCAGTGGTAAAGTGCACACCTACACATTGCACTAACAATTTTGGTTGGACCTACGTAATAGGGCAAGCCTATTGCCATTACTGGGCACTATCTTTTTCTTCTTCTTCTTTTATCTATATTTATAATAGTGACCGACCGAAGTTTCGGTTTCGGTTTCGGCCAGTTTCGGCCAAAAAATCGAGTTTCGGCCGCAGTTTCGGTTTCAGCCAAAATGGGCCGAAACTTTCGGCCGGGCCGAAACTCACGTGTTCATGAATTTTGAGTGCCTGGCTCTGCTTGTGACGTCTAGCCACATCAGCAAAACCAGTTAATATGATACCAACCGAAGATTTACAAAGGACTTCCAATCAATAGTTGTAATAATACAATTTTTACAGAATCCTAAAAAGGTGATCTAGGACATTACATAATCCTACCCCTTTGTTGTCGGTTCCGTTGACTTCGTTGGTCGTCTGTCTGTCTGTCAGCAGACTTATGCACCATGATAGACGGACAGTTAAAATTTCTGTTGCCGCTATAGCTACAAAGACAAATTAATAATATTAAAGGGGGCCTCCCAAACAACATACGTGATTTTTTGCTACTTTTCTTGTACGGAACACTGTTGTCCAGTTTTAGTTATATACTTCTAGAATGTAACCAAAACCAGCCAAGAGCTAGTAGCAGGGCACCGTGTGGTTTTAGTCGGTAGTTCGCAATAGCGTCTAGGAGTAATTCCACACGTAAACGAAAGAAACTCATCTTTAGGTGGAGATATTTCTAAAATGAACACTTGATTTATGGCACTTGGTGGAACTTGCTGCACCTATTAAAAATAACCGGCCAAGTGCGAGTCTAACTCACACACGGAGGGGTTAAAGCCTATTATTACGAGACTTGAGGCCTAGCCGTCCGTCTGTATATTAGTCACGAGGGCCTCCTTGCGCCATTTTAAACAATCATGCAAGGGCCCTTGCTACCAGGTCCCATAGAGGGGTCCCGGCTAGAAATCATGCCGCCTCAACTGAGATCGTGCGGTATCTCCTTATCACCCTGACAGCCGTCGCCTTCCGCGGGCTAAGCAATCTAGCCACTTTGCTGGCCATCAGGATCTCCGCCCATACGGGGGCCCCGTATAGGGCCATGCTCCACACGATCCCAAGGTACAGTCTCCTGCAGGGAGCGGTGGGTATTGGGCAAAAACCGCGAGAGCGCGGCTAATGCCCCCTCCCTCAGCTATGGGACCAAACTTCGGAAGTGGTATCTGAAGTTCCACCGGCTATCGAGTACGATCCCCAGATACGTCATCGAGAGCTCGATGCCGATGCTGACGCCACCTATATGTAAGCTGGATCTCGCAGGTGGCCTCAGGGCTGCGTCTCGGTGCGTTACTCCTCACGCTGTAATGAGGGTGTCATCGTAACACGTCACGCACGTAACACGTTACGCCGACACCTCTGAGCAACGGACTACGCAGCACCCATTCGTAACCGATGTTCCACAGAAGCGGTCCTAAGACCGATCCCTATGAAACACCGAACGACACATCTCGCGGACCCAGCCCTAGCCAGCTCGGGTAAGTAATGGCCCTCTCGGAAAGATAGGCCCCGACAATTCGACGGAGGTATGGAGGCATTCCGTGGTAAATAAGCGCCTCCCAAACGCAGCGCCAGGGCAAGGTGCTGAAAGCGTTGGCGATGTCAAGAGACACTACCACAACCACCTCACCCTGTTCTGATGCCGATAACAAAAAATACCTACTAAAATCAGAAAAAGCATCTACACAACAAACGAAATTTTTGTGCCCAATTTTTGTAACGGAACCGTCTGTGCGGAATCCGGCTCGCACTTGGCTGTTTTTTTTAAATATGACCACGTGAGTTTCGGTTTCGGTTTCGGCCGAAACTGACCCTAGGGCCGAAAGTTCGGTTTCGGTTTCGGCCGGAAAACCAGTTTCGGTCGGACACTAATTTATAAATTATAAAAGAAAGTCATGTTAGTTACACTATTTATAACTCAAAAAAGGCTGTACCGATGTGGCTGAAAATTGGTGGGTGGTAGCTTAGAGCCAGGAAACGGACATAGGATACTTTTTATCCCGTTTCAGCGCGCTTTTTTAGGCGCTTTTTTTTGGCGCTTTTTTTTGTCACTCGGAGTAAATGCGACGGGAACAGGTGATTTACTCTCTCTTATGTGACGCAAACAAAGTTGCGCGGGTCAGCTAGTATAAATGTTGTGTGCGTATATGATATGTACTCTGTGACGTCACGGCAGCCTACGCGCCGGCGCGCGCGCACGGTTACACCCCCTCGCCCCACGTTGGGCGCCATTGTCACGTGATAGGTGGGTCAGCCACCCTATCCGGTCCAAATATAGTGAGAATTACCAAGGAGATAATTAAGAACAATATTTTAGTTGATACAATACAGCAGTTGATCCTGCGTTTATTAAAATAGATGAGTATAAACAATAGATGTACAAGTACAGTTAGATAGTGAGCAAGTAGTGGAGGGTTCCTGAGGATTCCTTAGACCACCAGATCCAGCCGAGGTGATGATGGAGACGAAGTACATCACCTGCGGATCAGCCGTAGTAGTGAGAGAGGGCAGCGACCGCTTGCAGGTCTATATAAAGGGCGTGGAGGAGGCGATATGTTATTTTTGTAGTTTGAGTTTTAGCGCTTAATGAAATATTATCGGAGCGAATTTATTTTTTGAAGCGTGCGCACAATGTTTTTAAGCCTGAAGATTGATCTCAGAATAGATTTTTTTTCAAGTGAAACTTCTATTGTCTCGGGTGTTTATTGGATTTTTAGAAAGATTTATGATTTCGGTTACGGTTCTAAATTAAACTTTTTTATAAAGTACCCACACTTTGGTTTCTTACTCATTTCTCAGATGTACATGAAACCACCATAAAAAAGTCACAGCGAAGCGTGGCAGGAAACCGCTAGTTCTAATATAAACTTTCAATAGCCAGGACACAAGTTACTCATACAAATTTTGCAATTTCATCTTACATGCTGCGGTCTCATTCTGACAGTGTTCTATTATGTTTGCTTCCAGTTGGCCAGACACAGCGCACCATAGCGTATATGTGCAACAACGATGCATCGCACGTCATAGTGCAATGGGCGATATGGATGACAGGCAATATTGGTGAGTCAAAGTGCAATCAAACTAGAGACTGACTAGTTACTATTGGCTCCTTCAAGGCCACGCCCTGACAATTACAGTGCATGAAGCTAATATTATGCCTGAATCCTGATTCGATGACAGAGCGAGATAAAGATATGTGAATGTTACTGAGCTCACACAAGTACCTATGTAGGTACAAAAAATTAATACTTCTAACAACTTTTTTCACTTTACAGCTGTCCCCCTAACACCACTGCATCCGCCAGAGATGCTGAAGTACTTCCTGACAGACAGCCTCTCAAGCCTCGTGGTATGCACACAGGAGTACGAGAAAGTCCTCCGTCCGATAACCCTGGAGATCAGCAAACCTCTACTTATCACCGGCAGAGACAAGGAAATCACCGCGCAATTGTACCAACCTAATTCGACCTTCTTGAAGCCTAAAGCTGCAGATACGTTGCCCGATGTTGGGAAGAGTAATGAGTGGTATGGGAACAGTGATGCACTCATTATTTATACCAGTGGTAAGTTTTGTGTAAAGCTTTATGTTGCATTTTTTGTTGTTTCGGTTACATGGTTAGGTGACTTGACTATTGCCCGCCAATCGGCGGAAACTGGAAAACCGAACGGACAACAGGAACTCCTTTTAAATTTTCTAGTTTTTCCTACTTGAAATGCTGGTACAGTGGCCTTACTTCATGGGAAATGTGTCCTATGGAAAAATAAAGTGCCATTTGGTACAGTCATAGATTACTACATGCGCCTATCCATGTCAACACGGCTATTGACAGACCGCTTAATAAGGTGGTACATACAACTATATGGTGAAATGTGGGCGTATACTATGCCTCTGCCTACCCCTTCAGGGATAAAGGTGTGACTTTATGTATGTATGGATTATTCCAGACTACTATGACTGTACCAAATTTCAGCTAGATACCATTTGACCATGATTGAATAACAAACATCAAAACATCATCACAAAATTTCACAGTTTTAATATTAGTATGATATAGTAGGGTCAAGATATGATAGAGGAGTTTTTTATATTATGCTCGCCAAATGGACGGCGCCGCCCGCCTGATGGAAAGGTGACATTTAGCGATTGGGGGCCACTCTCACAGTCCGTTTGACTTCTTAATATGTATAGGTAATCAAAATCACTGCCGAGAGCCCTGGGACATTCTTCCGAGGGCTTTCCCGGGACTCCGGGCCGTAGGCAGCTGTAAGGCATCGTGTGTTTTTGGTCGGTAGGAGTCCGGCATAGCATCCATGTAGGATTACCATACGTAAAAAAACGGATATCAAAATCACCCGTTTGATATCCTTTAGGTACAACAAGCAAGCCGAAAGGCGTGGTATGGACACACAGCATGCTGCAGTCTCAAATAGCAGCACTGCACGTCGCGTGGCAGTACTCCTGCCACGACGTGGTGCTGCACACACTGCCGCTGCACCACGTGCACGGACAGCTCAACTCTATGCTCGCTTCCTTGGCTGCAGGGGCCAGGTATGGCGATTTTGAGGATTTTTATCTTTAGATCCTTCGGCGTCGAAATACTTAAATTTGCTGCATTTCTTTTCCATATAAACTTTATACAGTCACCCCTACATCCTCCAGGATCGGCTGAGATATGATATACGCCCACTTTCACAGTTTGGTTTGGTCTCGCGTTATAGATGATGAGCAGTTGAAATAGACAGGTGCAAGTGTGATGGCCTGCTGTGAAGACCTCTGACTTGGCTTAGTCTGTTCCCGTCAACGCGGTCTAGGCGAGCGAAACGAGGTGAAAGTCGGTGTATTACGGAGTGTCCGCCATGCGACTAATGTGTTCTCATAAGCTTTTCAACTTGGCTTAACGAATCAATCCGGGATCAACTACTTAACGTGCCATCAGTAGCACGAACGCTTGTAAATAGTGGAGGTAGGAGTGCCCGCCATGCAACTCATATGTTCCCATAAACTTTGCAACTTGGCATCATGATTGCCCGGGATCAACTACTTAACATGCCTTCCGTAGCCTGTAAATAGAAATTTCACAAAGTAGTCTCATTTCAGGAGTGGTGATATCGCCATGTTTAAAACAGTGATTACAGAACCCTGAGTCACTGGGCTATGAGCGCTTTATAACAATAACTCTCCCAATCTGTCTCCAGGCTCAGAATGCTCCCAGAATTCGCCTCCCACACGGTGTGGTCCCGCCTGCTCGGTCTAGGCGAGCGTGACGAGACGAAGGTGACCGTGTTCCACGGAGTGCCGGCCATGTACGCTCGCCTGGTCGCCGACCACGAGCGCATGTTCGCGGACGCGCGCACGCACGAGTACGTTCGCAGCACGCTCGCGACGCGCATGCGGCTCATGTGCTCGGGGTCGGCGCCGTTGCCTGCGAAACTGCTTTTGAAGTGGGAAGAGGTGAGTCTTGCTACGTTTCTTTCAGTGGATTCTTGACTTGTATAGTAACCTAGAAAGTACCTATTGAAATATAGTAGTAAAGACAAAGAGTTAAATGGTGACCAAAAAGGATTTTACTTTTTTTCTGTGACGTTCAAAAATATCTTTAATAAGCATATTACACTTTTTGTGTGTCCATAAATCCATTACTTTTCTATTGCTTCAAGATGCTAGGGGGCACACGCTTAGAATTCGATCGGGATCAACTCTCGTGGAATATATCGTATTAAAGACGTTTAGAGCTAAAATTTTATGTTTTATTTTAATGTTTAGGGGAGCCCTACGACCAACAGTCGACTGCCATAGGCTAATTTGATTGATCATTTAAACGGAACCACGTGGAATAACCACTTAGTGACGGTGAAGTTTCAACCTTATTGCATTGTAAATGTTCTAGCATTTCAAGCAAATGACTCTTAAATAAAGTTCATATCTATATTTTGTTCAAAATACTATTCTTCAAAACACCTTCAGATATCCGGCATGCGTCTACTAGAACGCTTCGGCATGACAGAAACCGGCATGGCCCTCAGCAACCCTTACCGGCCGGTAGAGGCGCGATGTCTGGGCGCCGTGGGGGTTCCCTTGCCTGGAGTTGGTGCAAGGATCGCAGTGGCCGCGGAAGGGACCGATGATATGGAGCCTTTGGTCACTGTTGAAACACCCTTGCCGGAGACACAGGTAGGGAAATTGAGAAGTATAATAATTGCTTTTATTTTCAAGGTTAGCTTGCCAAAATGATGCTACTTGCGTGATAGAAATCCGTGGCGATATCTAGCTATTGGGTTGAGTATCCCATTCTACATCAAGTTGTCGGCCGAGACTGCCCCTCTCTAACACGTCTTTTAATTTTTTTTTTGTATACTCTCTCAAAATGACCAGCTTTACTGTCTGTAAAATGTCAGTATTGTAAGTCACGTGGTTTTGAAGTTATGAGTTAAATGCAACAGAGTCACAGACTACAGATAAAATCTGGACATAAGCCCCTCTGCACTTTATTTTTATAGAGAGGGGCTAAAACTCAAACATGTTATTTGTACCATTTCATACGAAATTTTCATCATTATACTCTGAGCACCTACTTTAACTTATCTTTGCATCACCAAAAGTTGACAGTAAATCAGTTGTACAAATTTTGTGCAGAAAGTTTATATAAATAAATAAAATAAGGACCCGGTTTCGTAATTGAAACTTATAAACACTGATTGGTTGGGATTTAAATCACGTCAAATCAATACTGCTACATGAAAAGACAAAAAAAAAGAAAAAAGAAGACAAAAAGACATGAAACATTCAAAATTGTGTGATCCACAATAAATGTTCGTTTGGGAGTGTGGGCGTCTATATCCCATTGGTGGTGGTGGTTAGTGGTGCTTCAAATAGCAAACAAACCAGCAATCAAATCTTCCCATGTTCGTACAAAGCATGTTCTTTCCAGATATCTCTAGACCGCCTGGGCATACCCAGCTCTGAGCAGTCGGCAGTAGATTCGAGTAGATTGCAGTGGGGCACTCCGTCAATACACAGACATAAGACTTCAGACAACGACGTGTATGAAGGCGAGCTGCTTATTAAAGGACCTGCTGTGTTCAAGCGGTAAGCAGCATTGTCGTTGCCATCCTTAATTTTTTTTATAAACTAGATGGAGACCGCGTGAAATTCGCTTCCCATTACTGCTTCCCATGGGAATTTAATCCTATTTAATATGTGTTATTCCAAACTATAATCTATATAGTTTAATATTTCACTCGGATCCGTTCAGCCGTTGGAGAGTGAATGAAAGTGTTGTATGGGAGCCTATGATTTTTTACGGTGTTTTGTACATATTTGTTTTTATAGCGGCAATATAAAAATGTACATCGTCTGTGAAAATGTCAACTGTGTAGCTATCACGTTTCATGAGATACAATCTAATGACATACAAACGAACATCCGTAACAGGGTAACGCCTGTTGGGTATGAAACCTTAAAAACAAAAATATGATCTAATTAGTGCATAGCTGTAATTTCAATTCTATTTTGACAATCTCTAAAAAAATCCTGATATCAATAACTAAGCGGATATCTTATAGTATTTCCAAAATCTCATTCCAGATACTGGAGCAAAGCCCCAAAACTGGATTCAAAAGACTTCACCCCAGACGGTTGGTTCCGTACAGGGGACACAGCGATGTACTCCGAAGGAAAGTTCCGAATACTGGGACGAACTTCTATAGACATTATCAAGACAGTTGGATACAAAGTAAGCGCTTTGCAAGTCGAATCTGCTATATTAGAACACCCTAATGTCACAGATACAGCCGTAGTAGGAATAGATCATAGCAGTTATGGAGAAATTGTAGCCTGTGTTATAGTTCTTAGAGAAAATACTAGTCTAAGTCTCAAAGAGTTGAAAGACTTCGCCGGCAAGAAACTAGCTCCATACCAGTTGCCGAGGAATATGTTGATTGTAAAGGAGATGCCGAGAAATGCGATGGGGAAACTAGAGAAGAAGCAGATTAAAAAGATGTTTGGTGAACGGCGAGTGTTACAGGAGTAAGGATTTGTATAGCCCGTCCGCTCTAAGTTTGCCGCGTAGAGGCTGGTGAAGGGGCATAGTATGGGAGGCAATCGGCAAACTTAGAGCGAACGGGTAGTATTGGTTATTGATGTAGAACCATAGAGCAGCACGACCTTTTTCGGGAGGGGAGGCGCTTTCGGAGACTTTCCTCTCTGTCAAAGCGTACCCAGAAAGGAGTACGGTTATTCACACGCATTTATATTAAACTAGCGGACGTTACCAGCGTAGTTCCCGTTCCCGTGGGAATACGGGAATAAAATATAGTCTATGTTCACCGCAAAGCGTGTAGCTTTCCAACAGTGAAAGAATTTTTCAAATCGGTCCAGTAGTTCCGGAGCCTATTCGTTACAAACAAAGAAACAAATCTTTGCTCTTTATAATATTAGTATAGATCAGCAACAAAGTTCCATAGTGACAGCCGATGCTTTTATAGCGGTGTATATGAATACGATTTCCCCCCAAAACATATTATGATAGACAAATATGTATAGAGCAAACATGCTGTGTCTACTCCCCTTGCACTGGTCGCGTTGCTCTAAAATGTAGAACTTATTTTTAAGGCTGAATGATGTCCATAGATGTTTGAACAACTGTAAAAATGTCTATAATTTGTCAAGTTTGGAGTTTTGGAGTTGTGTGGCATCAATCTATCAATCAAATCAGCCTATCACAGTTAACTGCTGTAAGTAGTAAACTTTTGCAGTTTTTTCTGTCTCCAAAAAGCTCGGGAAGTGCCATACAGGGCGCGGCGGTACTTTACTGCGGCGCAAACACTGCTTCTCTAAGTCGCTTCGTCTTTTTGACTCGGTACAAAGGCAAGTTATAGGGATTACCTGGGAAGGGGTAAGATGACCCACTAAACCACTAGTTTTCCACCTCGCAGTTACCGAACCGGTTAAAGACAGTGAACCCGGTGAAAACGAGGATTTGTCGCTGCCGACTGCGATGCAAGTCGTGGCAGCTTCTGGTCTACTGAGAGCTTATACAATACCGCACTCGCACCACCCCCCATTCCACAACCCCCTCGTGCAAATTGGATCGGCTGTCGAGAACTATATGCGATACGCACTACTTACATGTGTTAGTCGTCGCTTTAGGGTTGACCAGGGGACCTGTCTCCACTCCCAGCGAAGATACCCGATGGAGGAAGCATAACGCTGATACTTACCACCCCATGTGCCTACTATTTCTGAAGAGAAAGGGCATTCGAATCGCGACCTGTTACGCTTACGAATACCTCGAAATCGTCACCTCGAAACTGTTACTATGTTGAACTGTTCGAGGTGAGGGAATAGAGTTCCATTTTCAAAAAAAAAAGCTCTGTTCTGAAAATCACAGGTTTTTTTTATGTTTTCGCTTCTGTTGACACTCTTAGAGTGCCACTGGTTCTTTTATTCTTTGTTGACGCGGCGAATGTGTTTAAGCGCGGCCCTGCTGCGAGCGGTACTTAATCCCGCGGTGTTCCGCCTTGCCTTAGTGCTGTTCCACCAGAGATGCTGTGTGTGCTACGTTACGTTGCTATAATGCGTTTGATAATTGTCGGTCATATAACATCGCCCATATTGTCAAATTGTGCAAACAACGAATGTGATTGATGGATAAGCAAACGAATACATAGCAACGTAGCGTACAGCTCCCTTAACCGAGTCGCAGGATAGGTAGGAATGGGAAGTTATTTCACTGGGACAAAAGATGTGCTCTTTATGGCACAGTTAGGCGACCTAATAACCGCGTCTGCCCGTCGATGCCCGCGACTGCCCTCACCTCGAAAATGTGTGTCAGGTGGGCACCAGCGGCGCGGTCTTTTTGCCCTTCATGTGCGTTGATAGTACCTATAGGATTTCTTTAGGGCTATCGTTCGCGGTGAAATTGACCAGCTTGGCACGCCCTGTCGTTTGTAAAGCGCCTTAAGTGACAGCACATGCAATAAAAGATGTGATAATTATCTAGAAAGACTGATAGATTGAAAGACAGAAGTACATATTTTTAATAATGTTATTATTAGAAAAATGTGGCTTAGAACGATGTTCCTAAAAGTTGGTTGTGTGAAAGGGCTTTTAATGTAATTCGTCTTACCATTGTTTAAAATGATATTATATATTTAATAAGTACTTAACTTTTTCAAATTCAAATCTCTTTCTTAGACGTACCTATATACGTGACCAAAGTTGGTAATTAAATGTAGAAAAAAAATTGAAACTAATATTTTATTAATATTATGTGTTATAATTACATTATACTTACTTATTTAAATAATACTTCATATGAATAATACGTATTCGATTTATTGTGGCATTTACGAAGAAAGTTTATACAGTCTTTTTTTAATAAAACAATAATTTATTTTGTAATAATTATCTACCTAATCTCCTAAATAAGGTACCTACCTACCCTAACGACAAACTTTTTGTAAAACTGATGATCGGAAAAAGATGAAATTATTTTCTGACCAACTCTATGTAGCTAAACTATGATTATTAATTTCCGTCAGTAAAATCTCTAATTCAATTTACATGCACTAAAATGTCTAAGTCTATTGATTGCCGAACATCACTATTGTAGCGGGTCACCCTTTTTTTGTATTAGTGACAGTTGCACTTGTCATTTTAAGGTATGAGTCCGAACTCGACCGCAAGCAGCACTGCGGTCGCTGCAATGCCGCGACCGCACCACTGGTACCCATACATTCTGTTTAGACTTGTAATAGAATACATTCCGAACTCGGCAGCAGCGTCGCAACTGCACTCAGTACTGTCGCCTTGCCGCCGCGACACCAATGCTGCTTGCAGTCAAGTTCGGACTCATACCTTCTAGTAGGGGAGCCCTAGAAGGGATTTCGGGATTTACTAAAGCGCGACAGATTAATATACACGGGGATACCTTGTACCCGGTTAAGTACCTCCACAAAACATGAGGCCCATATATAAGGCCGCCCGTGAAGGATACAGGATCATATTAGTAAAAAAAAATTGACCATCAGAAATTCTCGAGCGCGTCAGATTAAGGGTAGGGTGAGTTAATTACATCCTAAAAAGTGTATATTCCACTAATCTGACAATTTGAGAGTGACGTAAAAAAAGGGGAGGGCAACAAAGTTGTAAAAAAAAACGTCATCTCGACATTCTCGAGCGTAGCTAATTTTTTTTTTATTTTGAAGGAAATAATTCGAGAATAATGAAAAATATATAATCTGACGATTTCCGCAAGCCGAAATAACAAAAATTCGTCGATAAAGGTACACTATGCGCCAAATATCTTTGCGTCTACGAACTTTGTTCGTACTACTACTACTACTTACTTTTAATAATAGTATAGAATGAATATTGACCTATTCAAAACATCTATGTCCTGGAAATTACGCAACAGCATCGATAAAATGAATTTTTAGACTTAGTACTTTTGTTTGCGATTGTACCTGCGCAACCTTGATTTTTTAACCAACTTCATAGGCGCAAAGATATTTGGCGCGTAGTGTAAGTGCGTGCAGTTGCGTGATGCCTACATTGCCTTCTCCGCGTTTCTATTCCTCTCTCACTCTTTCTCTATCTATTACTCTCTCACTCCGTCCCCACTCTGGTTTCTGCTGCCATGACGCCATCACACACATCTATTTTGAGCTCAAAAATGTCATAAGTACAATTTTAAGAGCCCAGGAATGGAATTAGCGGGAAGTTGCAGGGATGGCCTTTAAGGTGAACCGTTTTTCAACTTTTTTTTGTCAGATCAGGCCAATCCCTCTAGATAATCGTCAGATTATGAGACAGTACGTTTAGAACATAAAGATGAACCATATATATCTTAATCTGACGCGCTTGAGTATTTCAAAATGGCGAATTTTTTTTGCACATTATGAAAATGGCCGCGAATTTGCGTCCCATCGAAATCGTCAGATTAGTGAATGAGAGCTTTTTTTTGGTGCACTTAACACTCCCTTAGAAAATCTGACGCGCTCGATATTTTTTATTTTTATTTTCAACCCTTAAATACAACCACCCGCATCATGCTAACGATCAGATTAACATACGTACATTATTAAAAATACGTAGGGCATTGATGCTATCAATTTCTGACGCGCTCGAGGATGTCCATGCAACAGTTTTTTTTTACATATTTAAAAATCTATAGCCGCTTCCCCCACCGATGTAAAGGTATATATCATATAACATTTTTTTCTTCATATCATCTAAGCTTTGCATCCCAATAGGTCTCTACGACGCTCGAGTAAATCCCCATTTAGCCTCGTGGGCTCCCCTACTATTCTGACTGAGGTTAATAATCCTAATTTAGGTTCGTTGCTACGTTCTATTTTTCTCCTGATAGACAAATCGGTGTTCCGTGTTCGATTTATCGGCTGTTAATGGGTGAATTTATACCAAAACGACCCGATTATCGGTCCTACAAAAAGTCTAACGTGGGCGCGCAATCTAAGTGAGAACTCGATGAAGGGAGATATTTCTATTGTACTCAGCTTTGTAATAAAATACAAGAGATCCTTAACTTTTATTGTTAGAAATGTTATTTTTAATAATAATAATTGTGTATGTTATTGTTTTAATTAAGTATGTTAAATAAAATACAATTCAATAATATGCAATTTTATTTACACGTGTGCAATACACAATCTTAATTTAATAGTACAGTCAAAGTCAAACACTTGATGACTTCTTATAATTATGCTAAATTTTCAGACTTAGATCAGAAATATATTATACATCTATAATCTGCCTACTACCTCGTTGGCGCAATGGTAGCGTGAATGCCGTTGCTTAGATCTTGGGTTGGAATCCTGGGTCGGAACCAGTATTTGTATGATTAGTAAGTTTGTTTCGAAATTGATGTTTTCTATGTACATAACATGCCTATATTTTTTGTCTAGACGTGGCTGTATAAAAAAAATGGTCCACATCATTTATTATTGCATTTTACGGAATGCCCTTTGTGTGGTGCGTGCGTGCGTCCGCACTATTTAATCGCGCCTATTATATTACTCCCAAACGGAATATTTATGATGAATGTATTATTGTTGGTACAATATGTCTGAGGTGGGTTCTCAGCTACCCACAGTTGACCTAGGTCAACCGGGGGTGGGTGGGCGTGGTTGTAAATTAATAACCTTCAGCTAATGGCAGAAATACAGGTGTATGAACGGCATCACACCTTTCTCCGACTCAATCTTATTCTTGTTATCATCTATGAACGAATAGCGGCTTCAATGAACGCTCTCGCAGCCATACTAGCATTCACGATACAAGGCGGACTAAAAGTGGCATACGCAATATTATTCGCCCACGACGAGTATGTAGCCACAACCGTCGCAGCTATTCCCAAACACATCACAACTAACGCTAGCAGTATATCATACCATTTTATATAATATTCATCTCTTACTTTCACAGTACTGATAAAAGTCTTATAAGTAGTATGTAACCCGTTAGTAATAAGCGGAGTTTCTAAGTCACTACCATTTTCAGAAATAACGGTGTGGGTCACATCGAGATCATTTCTTTTAAAATCAGAGAATATTCTGGACTTTACGTAACACAGTTTAAGAAAGAATAATGGGGGGCAGATGAACATGAGAGGTCCCGTAAGAGTGGACCCCACGAGGCCCATGACGAGGTCAAATCTGGGCACTGACTCTGCGAGGATTACTGCCAGGAGTAGAATGCTTGACCTTACTATGCAGCGTTTGAAGCAGAAATCTGTAAGAATGAAAACAAGGGTTATAAAATAGTTAGTCTGTACTTATGCTACCTGATGTCTGACCAATCACATTCGTCGATTCACATGTAACTTTGACCAAATTATTGCGACCGACGAATATGATTGGTGAATTTCAAACGCATCCATAGCACATGGCACTTCTCTCGAAGTGATATGTTGAGCTAATGATTTAACCCGTATTTGATGGATCTTTCAAACGTTAGTAGTGTTTTTTTCTTTTTTCCTCTATTGGGACCTATAAGTAGTACCTGCCTACGGCAAATTTTTTTGGAAATATTTTAAAAAGATTTTTAGGTGGTATTTACTTTTACTATCAATTATATTAGTCTTGGCTTGGTTACTAAACCTTTAAGCTGATTTAAGTTCGCCAGTTTACCTCTAGAAACTCCCAACAGATCTTCAATGTGCTGGAATAGAGCAGAGTTACTGACTGCACTGGACAGGCACAGCTGTAGGGTAACCAGTAGCGCCACCGCGAACAGGGGGATCGTTGGCGGCATTGCTGAAATAGTACAATCGCAGTTAACGCACTCTGGAGAAGGTCGTTTAAGTCGGCATAAGTTTGGTTCTATAAACATTTTACTAGCTGTTTTATACAGTACAAAGTTTAGATGCCTATAAGGCCTCAAACTAGATGTCAGCGGTAACCGGGGCAATTACGGCGAGAGCGTGGCGCCAGAGTACGGTCAGCTGCAGAGATATAAATATATAGAAAATTCCATCCTTATACTCGTAGGGCGGCCCTGTTTGCTTTTTCTTGCAGCTGACTGTACAAGAGACGGCGGCGGCACTGCGTTTGATATCGTTTGTTCTATGTTGCCTACCCTCTTGTACTCGTGGGACGCGGTGTCGCCGCAATCGCCGTCGCCCCGCTGGCCGCTGACTACCATTTTAAGGCCTAAGAGCAACAAGACCTCCAATCAAATTTATAGATCGTGTTGCTTTGTGAAAGTTACTCATTCACTCTTTATCCTCTGAATAAATTTCACTGAGGTTAGGTGCACAGCTGACCTTCCATTAGTTTCCATCTCAGGAAAACGCCGTATTCCAGTATTTCCATGATGAACTACTGGGATTTTTTTGTCCCAGTAGTTACATGCAATTGTTATACTGTTTCGTCGTACTTATTTTAGTAGTTCCGTTGTATGAATAAAGCTACTAGGTACTTAAGTGGTAAATTAATTATACTCGTAGTAAAAATATAGGTACCTACCTACAAATACAACTACAAATCTTGCTAAGGTATTTATTATGGAAGAAACAAATGAGACAATTATTCGTGTGGTACACGCGTAAGGGAAAGCTTTCGCACACAACGAAGTCTCAGGCATTATTAGCTAGTGTATGAAATCAAAGCTCAAAGGCAAGCCCCCCGTTTTTAACCCCCGACGAAAAACGAGGGGTGTTATAAGATTGAAATTACCAGGATATATTACCATGTTTGGGTCTATTATAAGTCTCAGAATCGGGAGTTTTTTTATTTTCAAATTAACACTTGTTCCTCTGTAACAAAGCCTTACTTTTCAAAATGTTGTTCTCCAGCGCAGTGCCGTATCTCATGGCGGCCAGTACAGTGGTGACGGCGAACAGAGCGCCCGTGAAGGTGAACCCGCCCAACACCGCCATGTTGATCTTGCGGCTATCCTTCATGTCCACTTGCAGGGTCAGCAGCATTGGGTGGATGTCGAACTGGAATTGCACGTTGGGAATTGATTTTACGTGGTCTTCTATGTATAATGTCTATGCGTTTAGAAATATATAAAACTGTTTCATCAGTTGTCTAGATCCTATAGCACAAGCTTATATTAGTTAGCTTTAATGCTGCTGCAAACTTCCTGAACTGCAATTTTTGGACGTGAAACATTCTGTAGCCGACAGGGAAACTGATTTTTGGGGTTAGCGACGCTATCGCAGAGTTATCTTACTCGTATAATATATCAAAACTCGAAACTATGAACTCAGAATTTGGACTTTTAATTATTGAATTTTGCATTTTGATCTTTGATATTTACAAAATAATTACGATGTTTCACATCTGCCAGGGGTCCCGTGACGGCTAGGTACACTACAACCCTACTGCGGTTGCACCAAGAACATGATGGCTGGATGACGTTGTGACTTGTGTATGTAGATACTATATAGTGTTCTGTAATATTTTTTATTTTTTAGATATACATAATAGATAGGTATATATTATAATCTCACCTGAAAAGCCAGTATTCCGTACGCCATCAAGAAGTCCTTCAAGTCAGGCTGGAGAGCAAGCACGCCATTTTCAGTGACCGGCGTCGTATCATCGCCGGTGATGCACACCCACGTCGTGATAGCCACCGTGCTTACTATGAACACTGACGTTATAGCTAACGGCCTGAAACAGATTATAAGGTAGTTCAAACTTGGGAGTCCTGGGGACATCCTTGCGAGGGCTTACCCGGGGCTCCCAGCCGTAGGCTGTTAGGTAGGATACGTGTGGTTTTTAGTCGGTATGGACGGTAGAAGAGCATAGCATCCCTGTAGGATTTACCTGACGTTAAAATAAAAAAAGCTAATTCAAACAGACTAACCTTCAGCCCCTTCCCTTTGCATGCCTAAGGAATTTGCGTAGATAGGTATGTATTTTTTAGTGTCGCTTGAAGGTCTTCCAAAATACCTCTTCTTCAAGCTGTATGCAGCCTGGAAACCTGTACGTATCCTAAAAAGGAAATACCAAAGACCCTGATCAGCCCGTGTAGCAAGGGATATCCCATGGACTCTAACCAGCTCTGGTGTTGCTCACTAGGACCAGGAACTGAATCACGCTTGTGGGGGGGGGCGGAGACGTTTAAACAGCACACGAGGTAAATCTAAAATAATTGACGAGTATTTATAAAATATTTGACCACTAAGTGAGAGATTTTCTGAGGATTAGATTTTATCTTATAAAAGCAATAGGATTATAGGTACAGATCACCATTGTTGCAAAGATTTTGTACTAGAAGATTCCTGGGCTAAGTAGGTACCCTACTACATATAATTTAAATTGTAGGTCACACATCACATAACTGTAAATACCTACAACATCATCAATCACATAACTCACTTCATATCCTTCGGCGAGCCGAGCCACATGACAGGACACAGCAGCACTGCCAGCAGCGCCATCCACGCGCAGTACGTCACTCTCACCAGCCCTCCGGATATCTTCCACCAGAATATCTGCAGCGTCTGAGAGGCTGGCACATATAGAGAATCGCATCATTAATCTTTGGTTGTGTCGGGAACCCGCAGTCCCGGATACGTAGCTACTTATTACTAAAAGGATTACTCCACTATCCTTACGAGTACTGCCTGGGTCTCTCGCCCGCGGTCGTAGGCAGAAGGAAGGCCAATGAGGACTTTCACACCTAAAAAAAACGGTGGGGAAAGGCACTGTCCTGAGCTATCGGTTGACCCGCAGTCAAAGAAGTTTTCGAAAATCGTGGAGAGTCTGTTTTCTATGTATCATGCTATGGTTCATTAATATTTCACTACTCCAGTAGGTGCCTATACACCCATGGCCTATAAAGTTTGGGAACTGCTGTTTCGATGGCATTCGTGAGGGAAAATAGTTTAAAAAATCCTACTGAAGTCTAAATCAGGACTCACCTAATATTAAATTGGGTACTCCAGAGCAAAAGATGGTAGCATCCATAATGAAGACTATGAGTTTCCTCGCTGGAGTTCCGAAAGCAAGCTCAGCCACTGCCGCATATGGGAACCTGTTAATTGGAAGTAAGATGTGTTGAAGTACCTACAAAGTTTAGACATAGGTACGCACTCTGAATTATATATTTTTTTTTGTTTTTGTGCAATAATTGTTGTATTCTGTTGCTATCAATCAACAAGGGTTAAAAAATCAACAACTTTCGCTAGATCGCGTCTTTTGTTTTCTTCACTATCTATCAAGTCAGTTTATCGCAGTGCAATGATCGATGTAGGCCTCTCCTAATCATTTTAAGAGCGCGATTCGATTGCATATACAGATGCACCACTTGCAGTTGAGGCTGGCGCGGCCATTGCACCCCATCGCATAGAATTTGATCCCTAAGGTATTGGTAATGTTCTTTGTTGAGTGTCTCGTGTCTCCACTTGCTCAATAACTTAAAATTAAAGGTGAGTTGTATAGTTTTGTTAGTCTATTCATTCGTACCTATTTTTCTCCTTGATATTTGGCGTGATCTCCTGGGCAAGCAACCAGCACTTGCCAAGCAGCACGGCTGTGTAAAGCTGCAAGCCGAACACGGCCAGCACGAGGGGTAAGCCATAGATACCTAAACGGAATATTTTAAACATGAAATTTGTTCTAAAATTACCTATAAACTTTTACATTCTCCCTCTTCAAGATATACTTATTTTGACGAAGATAAAGGCGACTATTTTAATATTTCAGAGCTCTTTGCGCTTGACGTTTCGACGTGAAAACATGCCTTGGTTCGGTAGCTTCGTGAGAAGTGGCGGTAATTAACGACGGTGCAACGACCCGAAATTAATGGATAAAAAAATTAAGGTTCTGTAGGTACAGTCAGCATCAGATAGATATGTGCTTCCAAAGTAGTCAAAATTATGTAAAGAATATAAATTCAATTTTATGTTCGCAGACATAGCATTCAAATAGTTGTAAGCATCCAGAGTGTTCAAAACATCTTCGATGTAAGTTGTCAATATTATGTTAGCTGTTACAGTGTTCATATTAATGTTGTCAAATAGGTCGTTTAATGGTATCTATGCATTTGTTAGATTCGTCTCGTAGAGGGTGGGTATATCAATACATACGGTCACGCCTTTTATCCCCGAAGGGATAGCCAGAGGCATATTCTGTAAGGAGGGTATTAGCTAACAAGTTATGAAATGAAAAGAAATGAATATGAGATAAAAATATCTTTATTCTCGTCAAGATTTTCAATTCTACATTTACCGCCAGATTCGCAATAGGTAGAGCCTATGAGAAAGAACCTGGCAATAAAACTCACGGCCACTCTTTCCAAAGTCACATTAATTGCTATACATCTATTTAGCCTATAATCTAATTCCATCAATAGTTGGTACACGTCATTACAATTAATAGCAACACGGGTCATATCTTTACAAATAGTTCAGCAGGATAGTACCTATACATTATCTTTTAAACCAAGCCATGGGCAGTATAAATAACTTTGAATACAATCAATCGAATCGGTCTATGGCAGTCCAGCCCTGCTGGACGTAGACCTCTGCTAATTTCAACACAATCATATATTACACATCACATCAGATCAGATAAATTACACAAGTTATTGAGAAACCCCTGGCGACTGACTGTCCTGACCTAACATTAAGTACCTATCCCCTTTTATATTATACTTTTAGCGCCCAAACATCACTACACTGTTTGCCCTTGTAAACAGTGTCAAATAAAATCCCAATACATTGAATCGAATGAGGCAATGACATTTTCTAACACAGTAACATCTAAAATAACTTAATTTAATTATAAATGAATGTGAAACATCATAGTATCTATTCAGTAATTACATTTAACATACATTACTCCATGTAATAACTATCAATATTTACCGGAAACATCAATGAAACAAAATAGTTAATTAACACTCTATTACTATTTCTTTTCACAAAGACGATTCTTAACCTGATCATATTTATTTTATTATTATTCTACAATTTTATATCAATATGCTATGAAACAATATTAATTAATTAGTACTACACAGTTTCTCAAAAACTGTCGTGAAACGGAACTTTATTTTGCATGTTGGCTAAATGGTTACAAAGTACTGCCAACTACATACAGAAGATTAAAATGTTTACCGTACAATAAATAATGGTTCTTTCTAATGGGTTGCCATATAAACAGCACAAAAACACTATTTTCTACTCTTTTTTGCCAAGCTGTAAACCGCGAACCAGCACGATCAACCAAGTAATTTACATAGGTATAAGCATATCTATCACATTCATACTAGTCAAAAATATCTTCACAATTAGGAAAGTCATCTTTAATATCCGTAGCTAGAGTGTATATTGGAATAAAATGTTAGTAATAAATATTTTGTTTCCCTTTTTCCTTGATTATCCATCCTACTCATTTCGTGCATGACGTAATTGATATGTCTTTTGTTTATTAGAAATTTTGATTATTAGAAAGGAAACATAGTTAAGATATGTTCTAACATCCCTAAATAGAATGGAATTTTCTTTGAAAAGGAAACTCTTTTAAGGAAAATGTCATAAATAACAAACTTTAATAAAATTATATTAATGTCACTGAATAATATGTCATGTTGTCTATGTGTATTACATTGCAAATTTAAATGAAATAGTCGTATTATTTTATTAAATTAGCATGCCTCCATATCATTTAGATGAGCAAACCAAGCATCGTATAATAAATTTACATCGGGAAAATGTTTCTGTTACTGACATAGCCGATGAACTTGGCATAAGCGTGAGTATTTTTTTATTACCAGGATTATTAACATTCTCCTTTTAATTTATATTGCATACAATGTCCGACTAACGATTTTTATAATCTTTTAGAGAAACACTGTATCTCTCTGGATATCGCGCTGGCGTGAAACAGGAGGAATTTCACGCCATGTTACAACAGGTCGTCCGCGTATTAGTAACATCCAACAAGACCGTGCACTGATACAAAATGTGCTAATGGTCCGTTTTGTTTACACTTCCCAATTGGCGACTACTCATAGCATGTCCCAATGTACAATACGTCGAAGGCTTAAGGAATCGGGCCTCCATAATCGTGTGCCGGCAAAAACCTCATTTAACACCCAGGCATAAATCTTTAAGACTCCAATTCGCACTAAGCTATTTAGATTACGATTTTAGTAATAATATCTTGCCCAATAACAGAAGTGGACGCATATCGCTTGGTTTTTGGGGATGGATTTCGGAAGTTGGACCCGGTGAGTTAAGGGGCGGTTATTGCGCACAAGTAGGCATTTGGCGCTCCCCTCGCCCCGGGCGTAAGACACACCGCGCGCCGGCAGCGGCAGTCAACTCTCATGCCAAAGTATAGTAGAAAGAAACAGCATGCTAATTTTGTTTGACGTAGTAAATGCATCTAACTTTATTAAGTGTAGTGATTTATTAGTTTCGTAAATAAAAATAAAAGAGTTATGTAGTCGTAAATAAATTATGTATATTATACTATTATTTTTAAGCTAAAGAGTTTGTTTGTCTGTTTAGTTTTCTAACTCTAGAGTCTAAGAGACTGCTAGTTGAATTTCAAGAGTTTCTTAACAGAATGTCAATTTTTGAAAAATACCAAAATATATAACATCACGCTAAGGCGAATCAGAGCTTAGCAGCAACGAAACATTTTTCGACAACTAGGATATTTCATTTCTTTTGAGAGTTTCCGTTGCGTACGTTTGCTACAGTTGCGTAAAAAATGTAAATTACATAATAGCTGGTCATAAAAATTTCTAAAGTTTTCTAAAGTTGGTATGCTAAGTATGAATCACGGGATCATTGTGCAATCCAAAATGGCCGCCGCGGTGTAATCACAAAATTTCATGATGGGTGTCGTTTAAAGGACTGTCATACTGAATTTCGAAGTTCAAAATCGCGATGAACTGTAGCCCTAAAGTACGGAAACGCGACTAACGTTAGTGCGAAAGTACGCCACATCGATACCCATAATTTCGAATGTTTTCCACCGCGAAGCACGTTAGTGCGAAAATATTCCACATCGATTCACACATTGTCGAATGTATTCCAGCGCGATGCACGTCAGTGCGACAGTCTAGTAAATGCGAAGGCATTGCCACACAGACACACTTCCTATTTTCTGCTAACTCGAAGGCTACAATTATGAATTTCAGATTAATTTTTAGTTCATTGAGTGCGTATCTTAGAATGATTTCTAAAGAAATTATATTTATTTTATAATATTCTATACTAAAATTATAAAGAAGTAAAGTTAGTGTGTTTGTATATTTGTTAAATTGTAAGGGGTAATCTCGGGATCTACTCAACCGATTTTATTCCTTTTGAGAGCTTCGTTGCGTGTGCTGCGTAAATATTTATAGTTAGTATGTAAAAAATATGTACTACAAAATTGTTTCTCTTAAAAAGTTCAAAAAAAATGCGCGATAGCATGTGTCTATCTTTGGGTTGGTGCACAATACCATTTTAATGGCAATCAATTCTTTTCTACAATAATGCCACGGAATACCTCTTTAATAAACGAAATTGTTCTTAAAAATAAGGCGACGGGAATACACGCGACAACAAACCTTTCTTTCTCTCTCTCTCTCTCTCTCTCTTTCTCACGTAGTATTGAATATTAACGACGAGACGCTACGGGAGTAAACGCAACGCGACGGGAGTAAATGCGACGGGAACAGGTAATACTCTCTCTTATGTGGCGCAAACGAAGTTGCGCGGGTCAGCTAGTACACTTATATAATTAAAAAGTTCTCTATTGTACCCCAATTACATTTTGTTCCGATGAATTATAAATAACCTAATCCAGTTCGTAACTTTTAGTTGTTTTTACAAACATATCTTTTTTTGATGTTGTAAATATCTTTTTGTTGGGTAATCATCAAATTTTATTTACCCTTATTTTTTTTATTGTTCCACTTTTGACACTTATATAAAAACTGACTTTGTTCTGATATTTATTCAAGTTCTAGTAAATCTATAACTTTACACACTCACACAAAACATCAATTCGTCAATCATAGATTTACAGTAAACATTTCTGTGTAAAGCAAGAAGTAGCATGCCTTCGCATTTACTAGACTGTCGCACTGACGTGCATCGCGCTGGAATACATTCGACAATGTGTGAATCGATGTGGAATACTTTCGCACTAACGTGCTTCGCGGTGAAAAACATTCGAAATTATGGGTATCGATGTGGCGTACTTTCGCACTAACGTTAGTCGCGTTTCCGTACTTTAGGGCTACAGTTCATCGCGATTTTGAACTTCGAAATTCAGTATGACAGTCCGTTTAAAGGGTTTTTTGGTATGCTGAGTACGAATCACGTACTAATTTTGCAATCCAATATGGACGCCGTGCCGTAATCACAAAATGTCATGATGGGTATCGTTTAAGGGGTTTCTTGGTATGCTGAGTACGAATCACGTGATAATTTTGCAATCCAATATGGGCGCCGCGCCGTAATCACAAAATTTCATGATGGGTATCGTTTAAGGGGTTTCTTGGTATGCTGAGTACGAATCACGTGATAATTTTGCAATCCAATATGGGCGCCGCGCCGTAATCACAAAATTTCATGATGGGTATCGTTTAAGGGGTTTCTTGGTATGCTGAGTACGAATCACGTGATAATTTTGCAATCCAATATGGGCGCCGCGCCGTAATCACAAAATTTTATGATGGGTATCGTTTAAAGGGTTTCTTGGTATGCTGAGTACGAATCACGTGATAATTTCGCAATCCAAAATGGCCGCCTCGGTGTAATCACAAAATTTCATGATGGGTATCGTTTAAAGGGTTTTTGGTATGCTGAGTACGAATTACGTGATAATTTTGCAATACAATATGGCCGCCGCGCCGTAATCACAAAATATCATGATGGGTATCGTTTAAGGGGTGTGTTGGTATGCTGAGTACGAATCCTGTGATAATTTTGAAATGCAATATGGCCGCCGCGCCGTAATCGCAAAAATCCATGATGGTTATCGTTTAAGAGGTTTTTTGGTGTGCTGAGAACGAATCACATGATAATTTTGCAATCCAAAATGGCCACCGCGCCATAATCACATAATTTCGTAATGAATATCGTTTAATGGGTTTTTTCGAATGCTGAGTACGAATAACATGATCATTTTGGAATTCAATTTGGCCGCCTAAGCTATTTAGGCCTACTTGCGCGAAGAGTCGAGTTAAATATATAAATGTAGAGTTAGTAAGCTCTGAGTTAAATAAATAACTTCTTAACTCTGACCACGTCTTGCACAGTTGCAAATTGGCACGCGGTTAACTAACTCACAGTAAACCGAACAAGTTTTTTTAGTCTGTCGTTCCATGCAATCCAACCACACACAAATGTTAGAACGAAGAATGGAACATGTGTCTCTATCTCTTTTACACTACAGTCTGCTACGTATGATTTACGATACTACCATACTTACGATACTACCATTTAAGATACCAATCATAAAATTTTGTGATTATGGCACGGCGGCCATATTGGATTGCAAAATTATTACGTGATTCGTACTCAGCATACCAAAAAATCCCTTAAACGATACCCATCATGAAATTTTGTGATTACGGCGCGGCGGCCATCTTGTATTGCAAAATTAGTACGCGATTCGTACTCAGCATACCAAAAAACCCCTTAAACGATACCCATCATGAAATTTTGTGATTACGGCGCGGCGGCCATCTTGTATTGCAAAATTAGTACGCGATTCGTACTCAGCATACCAAAAAAACCCTTAAACGATACACATTATGAAATTTTGTGATTATGGCACGGCGGCCATATTGCATTGCAAAATTATCACGTGATTCGTACTCAGCATACCAAAAAACCCCTTAAACGATACCCATCATGAAATTTTGTGATTACGTCGCGGCGGCCATCTTATATTGCAAAATTAGTACGCGATTCGTACTCAGCATACCAAAAAACCCCTTAAACGATACCTATCATGAAATTTTGTGATTACGGCGCGGCGGCTATATTTGATTGCAAAATTATCACGTGATTCGTACTCAGCATACGAACAAACCCCTTAAACGATACCCCATCATGAAATTTTGTGATTACGGCGCGGCGGCCATCTTGTATTGCAAAATTAGTACACGATTCGTACTCAGCATACCAAAAAACCCCTTAAACGATACCCATCATGAAATTTTGTGATTACGGCGCGGCGGCTATATTCGATTGCAAAATTATCACGTGATTCGTACTCAGCATACGAACAAACCCCTTAAACGATACCCATCATGAAATTTTGTGATTACGGCGCGGCGGCCATATTGGATTGCAAAATTGTCACGTACTTCGTACTCAGCATACCAAAAAACCCCTTAAACGATACCCATCATGAAATTTTGTGATTACGGCGTGGCCGCCATGTTGGATTGCGAAATTATCATGTAATTCGTAGACATTTTAATGCATTAGGTAGCTGGTTACCATGTCGTGAAAACACTTAAAAAGTAAAAGATCACCACATTTTTACCATGAGTCGCGTATGTATTTGTAACGGTTAATCTAATTACATTTTGCCCATTACTGATATTTTTATACTGTGGCGCGATTTCGACGTAATTTGGCATAATAATTACGAAATAGTTGCGAAAAAAACTGACACAGGTCCTGCCTCCACAAGCGCCAGGGCGAGACTGATCGGCCGTCAGCGGCGCAATTCTATTGCGTTTGGTAGATATTCGTACATGATAACTATGTAAATAGTTGTTTATACAAAAACGCTCGGAAAATGTGTATAAAAACTTAATACCTTTAATTGAGTGCAAAAAAAAAATATAAAATGGTAATAGTTTAGCCACAGTTTTGAAAAAACTTTTCTGAGAGAGTCAACTTTGGGATTTTTTTCTATCTAGTGAAA
The DNA here is from genome assembly GCA_933228765.1 of Miltochrista miniata. NCBI lineage: Eukaryota > Metazoa > Arthropoda > Insecta > Lepidoptera > Erebidae > Miltochrista > Miltochrista miniata. The sequence continues at coordinate 17,164,098 of OW121769.1, forward strand.
TTTATTGGATCGTGTAACGGGCTCGGAATATGTTTAGCTTATATCCTTAACTATTATATATATATTTTTCAGATTTAAAAACCCTTTACTTTTTGACTAGGATTGTTTCGAAAAACTCAAAATCTGACCCACGCGGCCTTGGGCGTCTAAATGGATTGACTTATAAAGATGTTTTGGAAGAGGTGTTGTTACCCACAACACAAATATTTTATTGAAGAGGCGATAACTTTTATACAAGACGGAAGCTCTGTACATAATTCAAGAGTGGTTCAGGATTATATTTCTGAAAACGGAGAGTTAAATTTAATAACCCTACCTCCCAAAAGCCCAGACCTTAATCCTATTGAGAACGTCTGGGGTAGAATGGTCCAAATGTGGGATCATGAACAGGCTCGCAGTACCGAAAATTTACGGATGCATGTAAATGCAATTTGGGAATCATTGAGGGGAAGTTCATTCTGTTTTAACACAGTTAGATCAATGAGACAACGCCTACTTGATGTAATCAATGCCAACGGTGGTTACACTAGATTCTAAGAAAATATGTTCTTTTTTACAACTCGTTGTTTTGATTTATTTTATTTAGATTTTTTTTTTTTATTATACAGTGTTATATTTATACAGTCAGCGCAATAAATATGCCCCGAAATATTACTAGAAATGGGTAACGCAGCGATTTTTTGCGTTAATATACAGTCAGCGCAATAAATATGCCCCGAAATATTACTAGAAATGGGTAACGCAGCGATTTTTTGCGTTAATATAATAACTATAACGTTGACGTAGTTTATGTAAGTTCTTACTAGACTAGCTGTTGCACTAGTTTTAAGCCATCAGATTTTAAATATTCATTTAACATACCTGGTGAGCGAACTAACAATGCACTATGTGTGGCAGGCCTTAGTTTTGAGGAACATGACTCAAAAGGGGATTGTAGCCGGCCTTAATGACTTTTGGCTCTACGGTGCATAGATACCATTAAACGACCTATTTGACAACATTAATATGAACACTGTAACAGCTAACATAATATTGACAACTTACAGCGAAGATGTTTTGAACACTCTGGATGCTTACAACTATTTGAATGCTATGTCTGCGAACATAAAATTGAATTTATATTCTTTACATAATTTTGACTACTTTGGAAGCACATATCTATCTGATGCTGACTGTACCTACTGGAACCTATAATTTTCTCTCATTAACTATGTTTATGTACCTACATTAGTAGGATAGTCGATTTGAATTTCTCAAACAATTCAAAGCTACTCACCACAAGAAATTACACTCTTGGGGAGAGTTACAACCGGAAAAACCCCGAAGAGATCCACTATGCACAGTACTGTGAACAACACGCTGAGTCCCCCATTGGTCCCGTGTGACTGGTCTCCGTGATGGGACACCATCGTCGTCGACTTCTTTCCACTGCCATTTGCCACACCACCATTCATAAATGGCAACTTCATATTTCGGATGCTAAGTCATCTAGAGTGAAGAGAAAACAACGAGAAAATAAAAACAGCAGTAAAATTATCTGTCAGGAATACTTTACTGGGAGATCATTCCGAGGGCTTGTTTACTCGAGGCTCCGGACTTTAGGCAGTATTGGTGGGCAGTTGGGCTTGGGCACCGTGTGGTTTAATTCGGTAAAAGTCGATAGCATAGCATCCATTGAACTTTTACACGTAAAAAAATAAAATTTAAGTTATTCCAGCATCAGTGCAGGGGCTTATGATCAAATCCCCGCTTACTCAGTTGTTCTGAAAGAGATCACTGAGTAGCGTGCATCTAATTGATACGGCCAGTATACCTACCGAATTGGTATTACCATTAGGAAAGTAGCTAACTTACATGCTATTATTCTTTCCTATTAAAAATCGATTTCCTTGGAGCGAGCGAGAGGACATGAACGCGCGCCCTTAACATCCGTTCTAAGACGACCGGTCTTGTCTTACTGGATTTGTTCTTACAGCGCAGCGGTAGTAGTGTGAAGTAGAAGAGAAAGCAGGGTTGGAAGCAAGAGTGTAATACCTCTGGTGTTGCAACCGATCATAGGCTACGGTGACTAGGTACTTTCCTGATCCTGGGCTTTCAAGTGATAATAATACATTTGAAGCTGTTAACTATTGTAGCGTTCGTGGCCCCGTGGACTCAGTGTTCTGTAAACGATCACTGCAGTAGGTAAGGAACTTGGAACTGGAAGCTTGATTGCGCAAAGGGTTTGAGTGACCACCACGGGGTCAATACTGGTTTGCCACAGCCCGCGCATGAGTTGGCAGCGCGTGTGCTGTGTATGTGTAGCGCCTCTGGTGTTGCGAACATCCGTAGATTTCGGTAACCACAGCACCGTAAGCGTGTCTGCCACCTAGTATAAAAATAGACGGATATGCTGATATTATCTGTGTAAAGTTGACAAAACAGTAAGTTAATTGTTCGTTTTTCCACCAAAACAAAGAATCATTGGCACTATCAAAACACTTTCTGAATTGTCCCATTCATGTGTAAACATTCTTAACATTATCTAACCTACTTATTTATATATTGCTAAAAATCGGCTAAGAGTCAGTGGGACTCCCGCACGGAGAGTTTCGTATAGAAAAACAAACATTAAATATTTGTAAAGAACGGGATTTCGCGAGGGACGTGAGGGATTCAGGCACGCCCTCCCCCCCCCCCCCTAAGAAGCGGGATAACACCCGAAAAACCCCCCAAAGACGCGGGATGGCACCCGAACTACTCCTAGTCGAGGCCGCAGTGGTAGCTTCTGGAGGGAGCTTCTGTTGGGAGTCCTTGGACATCCTTTCGAGGGCTTACCCGAGGCTCCCAACCGTAGGCTGTTGGGCGTTACGTGAGGTTTCTTTAGTGGGTAGGACTCCGGCAAAACATGCATGAAGGATTTTTCCTCACGTTAATAAAAAAACCCTATCAAAACGGCACACGTCTAAGAGTCTAACACGTGTCTAAAAGTGCAGTTTTGATTGAAACTAATAAGTTCCTAGGTAAATATGCAAAATTCTATTAATTTATTATTTTATTTCTAATTTGACTAGGTATGTAGGGGAAGCTGTTCACCATTCGTACAATTTTTAGTTTTTATTTTTTTTCTCCACGACTATTAGTCAAAATTACCTCGTTTATATCCCTAAACTTAGAAAATAATATTGTAGTTAATGACCAAATTTTCTGAAACTATTATGTCAAACGGTTAAAGGACTACAGCAATTTTTCGACGATAAGATATTTGTACGAACGCTCCCCATGGGTGGGGTACTTCCGTACAGTAGGTGGGGTACTTTCATACGCGTGGGGTAGATTCATACATGGTAATTGAAAAGCCTATTAACATCCCAAAAATGTATTAAATTATTAAGAAAATTTGTTTATCACAGAACTTCCTTAATCATATTTAACTTTACTCCCAATCAATATTTGTTCTTGGGAAAATAACATGAAAAAATCGGTTTAAACTGTAAGTTAGTAATTAGACATTTGGTTGTCACTTTCGACCTTAATGCTAATTAAATTATTTTAATTAATTAAAAAGATTATAAATTCTACTCGTTCTAGATGTGCCGAGCGGTTAGGGAGGACCTGGGGACATAGCCTAATAAACAAAATGTGTACGCTTTCTATATCAGAAAAAGGAATTATCATGATGATCCCAGTTTCTTCCGAAGATAAAACACTTTCGGTCCTGTTCGCCAAATTTCATAACTGAGTATACTTTTTCGACAATTAAATAACAGCGGCCTGTTTCAAATTTTATCAAAACATGACTATTATCTTTAATTTCCTGATATTACATTTAAATTAGTGGTGCATTAAACAGTATTTTAATTTTAATTTTCCTTTATTATTGGTTAGTAATTAAGTTCCTATATCTACTATTCATTTTTTTATATATTTTATCAATTAAAAGATTAGACTTTTGTTTCATAATTCATTTTTCTGCTGGCTCTCTGCATATACGGAATTCATTTGATTTTTCTTCTCTGTTGAGTTTTTCTGTTTTCAAGGTAGGTATTTGGAATCTACCTATAAAAATTTAAATCATTTATTCATTCTTCATCCATTTTTAAGCCGTAGCTAAAGATGGATGAAGAAAGAATAAATGTTACGAACGAATAAAAGATTAGGCGTGCCTAATCTTTTCTTATTATCTGTACCACGAACCTGCGATTTGATATCAACTATAATATTTACTTAATAAAAAGTATATTGCCGATCGTTTGACACAAAAATGCTGAATTATTGTAACGTATCATAATTGAAAAAAAAAATACAGAAGGTACCTATTAAATTTATTGAAAATAAAATTTATGTGAGTATTTGTGGTAATTATGATCTAAAGGGGAGCATTCGAACGCGTACGAATGCGCCCCTGTAGAAATGTCCGAATGTGCCCCAGGCATTGACCAAATTTAAATTACAGTGGTAAACAAAATCAACGTTAGTAAAAGAAATAAAACGATGAAAACTCAAAATTAAACAATGTGAACATGAATGACTCCTGACTATTTTCATAAAAACATAATAAATTAACTTGCCAGTACGATTTAAACTTCAGTTAAAAATTTTGCTTACCTATTGCGAAAACACGTTACGTCTTATAACCTCACGGTTTAGGTGGAAACTGGACCATAATATTCTCGACCATCGGTCGAGTTGCCCATTCTTCTAAAATGGTAGTGGTCAGGTCGGCCACTCGACCATGCGATTCTCGGCTCACGGTCGAGTGTCCACCTTTTTAAAACAGTTAGTGGTCGACTCGATCAAACGTCTCATTTGAAAATGTTCTGAATACACAAAAATATTTGGTAGGTTACGTATGAAATTGTTTATTTATTGTATAATACATTACATTATACTTAATCAATCAATATTCAAAAACCAAATAAAATAAATGAATAAACAACTAAATTACAATATACATAATATTACTAATTGATCTGATTGATAATTTTTTTTATAATCAAATATGATATAACAATGATTTATAGTTAACCTACTTCAAAGAAAGAAGATTTCATTATAACTTTAAAGTCTGATAAATGACACGATTATAAACGTTTGTATAATAATACGATAGTCTTTCGATGAAATGGCCAATACTTATTTCTTGGTCAACCAATTCCTTTGTACTATCATTGATTCTTTTCTCTCTCAATATGGATTCTTCACACCTCTTGGAAATATAACCATTTTTTTTTTGTTGACGCGGGGAACGCATTTACGCGCCTTCATCCCAGCTGCGGGGGCAGCTGGGATGGTGTGTGGGACTCCCGGCCCGGTCCGGAATGGACCGTCCTACCCACTAAACCCCGCGGTGTTCCTCCTCACCCTTTAGCCGAGCCGAGGGATATCAAAAGATTATTCACGTCGACCCGGCTAGGGGCGCCCCGTTTATTCGGGGCTCTCCTCGGGGGAGCCAGATGGGCGGCTCCCCAAAGCTCCCTAAGGAGCTGAAGTCCACGCCTGCACCGCTCTCGAGCGCCCCTCTGTAATAGAGGAACACGGAAAAGGTGCCCACCGCCATGTGACCGTTGGTGGGCGGGGTCCCCCGACCTTACGCCCACGGTCAAGAAACAATCGGGGGCGCGCAGTAACTCCTCACCGCGGCGCCCCCGAACTGCACGGCAGAGCGGGAGCATTATCGGTTACTCCCGCTCCCCCGCACAGTGCACCTCCCGCTTTGCCGCCATCACCTCGTCAACTGGCGAGGTGACAGCGGCCCAGCACTGTTGCCGCCGGTCGCGCCGTTATTCACGGCCGGCAGCCCGAACTGCATGGCAGGGCGGGAGCATCTACCCAAACTCCCGCCCCCCACGCAGTGCCTCTCCCACTTTGCCGCCATCGTCTCGCCAGCAAAGGAGGCGAAGCGACGGCGACCCATCATTGCTGCTGCCGGCCGTGAATAACGGCAGCTACACACACCACCGAGCAACCCACAGGTGGGTTACTCCCGCCTCGGCCGGAATTAGCCAGAGTAGCACAACTCCCCCACAGAGGAAGGGGAGTGGTCGCTACTCCGTTGCCCAGGATGCACCACGAGGAGGATCCGACCCCTTGGGGTCCTTAAGATGTTAGTAGGACCCCGCATCCCAATATAACCATTATTAGCCCAAAAAGAATAATAATATGTGGCATCTTTCAATAATGTCTTGAGTAGGAAAGCCAAATTAGGTTTGATGTTTATTTTTTTATTTAATCTGGCATTCCAGCTTTCAATTGCATTATTAGTTTTGTGCCGGACACCATCAAAACACCATTTATCACTGAAGAAAGATTGTAGCCAAGTCTTTTCAAAATAAATATTAAACTCCGCAATTTTATCATTGATTTTTAAGCATTGACTTAAAATATAAAGCCAGCCATCTGATCTATGTGTAATTGGTAAGTATGCTAGCGCCATACAACGCTTCACGTGTCCTCGCGTCATTTTTGATTGCTTCGTTAAGCCCAGTTTCTTTGCTTTTCTTTGCACCGCCTGTTTGAAGTGGAAGATACATCCACGCAAGATTGCCTCTGGAAAAACTTTTTGAGCTGCTAGCATGGCACTAGTTTCAAAATCTGTAGTTATTGTTTTGGGATTAAACTGTGGAATCTGGCTTTTTATCAACTCAAAAAATATTTCGTAGTATAATTGTTTTTTACCAGGCAATAATGCGTATACTACAGGAACAATGTTAGTCTTTTCGTCCGTGCTGCCCAGATCGACATGTAAAGTATATAATTGCACGAAGGGTGGAACAGCAGCCTTAAAAGTCCCATCAAGAAATATATCTTTGGCATTTTTCAAAATCTGTCTACCTTGTTCGGTAGAAAATAACAATATTTTCGTTTTTTTAACCGACTTCCAAAAAAGGAGGAGGTTCTCAATTCGTCTGTTTTTTTTTTTTTTTTTTTTTTTATGTTTGTTACCGGCAAATCGCTAGAAGGAGTTAACCGATTTTGAAAATTCTTTTTTTGTTTGAAAGCTGGTGCTTCCCATGTGGTCCCATATACAGGAAGTCAGAATCGGATGCTAGGATCCTGGAGAAATTAAAGAAATCCCTCGAATCGAGGGAATTCCTTAACGATTTACAGCAGTTATCTTGTGTTTGGGCTTGATTAATTTGTATTGGGGAGAACATTACCCCTAGACAGATATAATTTCAGTCGACCCATCACTGAAAATCATGAAAAAAAAATTTTTAACAAAAAAAACCGACTTCAAACAAAAACTGAAAATTGAAAAATAAAATTAACTTAGCACAAAGTAATAGGTAGTATATTTAGTTTTATATCAGATATTATTGACTGTAATACTGAAGTCGGTGCCAATATTTCTATGAGAGATTAATAATATCTATCTAAACCTATAGTTTTACTTGGCGCCGATTTCAGTATTACATTCAATAAAGTCTGATATAAAACTAAATATACTACCTATTACTTTGTGCTAAGTTAATTTTATTTTTCAATTTTCAGTTTTTGTTTGAAGTCGGTTTTTTTTTGTTAAAAATTTTTTTTTCATGATTTTCAGTGATGGGTCGACTGAAATTATATCTGTCTAGGGGTAATGTTCTCCCCAATACAAATTAATCAAGCCCAAACACAAGATAACTGCTGTAAATCGTTAAGGAATTCCCTCGATTCGAGGGATTTCTTTAATTTCTCCAGGATCCCAGCATCCGATTCTGACTTCCTGTATATGGGACCACATGGGAAGCACCAGCTTTCAAACAAAAAAAGAATTTTCAAAATCGGTTAACTCCTTCTAGCGATTTGCCGGTAACAAACATAAAAAAAAAAAAAAAAAAAAAAACAGACGAATTGAGAACCTCCTCCTTTTTTGGAAGTCGGTTAAAAAAACGAAAATATTGTTATTTTCTACCGAACAAGGTAGACAGATTTTGAAAAATGCCAAAGATATATTTCTTGATGGGACTTTTAAGGCTGCTGTTCCACCCTTCGTGCAATTATATACTTTACATGTCGATCTGGGCAGCACGGACGAAAAGACTAACATTGTTCCTGTAGTATACGCATTATTGCCTGGTAAAAAACAATTATACTACGAAATATTTTTTGAGTTGATAAAAAGCCAGATTCCACAGTTTAATCCCAAAACAATAACTACAGATTTTGAAACTAGTGCCATGCTAGCAGCTCAAAAAGTTTTTCCAGAGGCAATCTTGCGTGGATGTATCTTCCACTTCAAACAGGCGGTGCAAAGAAAAGCAAAGAAACTGGGCTTAACGAAGCAATCGAAAATGACGCGAGGACACGTGAAGCGTTGTATGGCGCTAGCATACTTACCAATTACACATAGATCAGATGGCTGGTTTTATATTTTAAGTCAATGCTTAAAAATCAATGATAAAATTGCGGAGTTTAATATTTATTTTGAAAAGACTTGGCTACAAACTTTCTTCAGTGATAAATGGTGTTTTGATGGTGTCCGGCACAAAACTAATAATGCAATTGAAAGCTGGAATGCCAGATTAAATAAAAAAATAAACATCAAACCTAATTTGGCTTTCCTGCTCAAGACATTATTGTAAGATGCCACATATTATTATTCTTTTTGGGCTAATAATGGTTATATTGGGATGCGGGGTCCTACTAACATCTTAAGGACCCCAAGGGGTCGGATCCTCCTCGTGGTGCATCCTGGGCAACGGAGTAGCGACCACTCCCCTTCCTCTGTGGGGGAGTTGTGCTACTCTGGCTAATTCCGGCCGAGGCGGGAGTAACCCACCTGTGGGTTGCTCGGTGGTGTGTGTAGCTGCCGTTATTCACGGCCGGCAGCAGCAATGATGGGTCGCCGTCGCTTCGCCTCCTTTGCTGGCGAGACGATGGCGGCAAAGTGGGAGAGGCACTGCGTGGGGGGCGGGAGTTTGGGTAGATGCTCCCGCCCTGCCTTGCAGTTCGGGCTGCCGGCCGTGAATAACGGCGCGACCGGCGGCAACAGTGCTGGGCCGCTGTCACCTCGCCAGTTGACGAGGTGATGGCGGCAAAGCGGGAGGTGCACTGTGCGGGGGAGCGGGAGTAACCGATAATGCTCCCGCTCTGCCGTGCAGTTCGGGGGCGCCGCGGTGAGGAGTTACTGCGCGCCCCCGATTGTTTCTTGACCGTGGGCGTAAGGTCGGGGGACCCCGCCCACCAACGGTCACATGGCGGTGGGCACCTTTTCCGTGTTCCAGGGGTGCCCATTAGCGCACGCCTGCGCCAGCCGCTCTCTGTCTCCTCTATTACAGAGGGGCGCTCGAGAGCGGTGCAGGCGTGGACTTCAGCTCCTTAGGGAGCTTTGGGGAGCCGCCCATCTGGCTCCCCCGAGGAGAGCCCCGAATAAACGGGGCGCCCCTAGCCGGGTCGACGTGAATAATCTTTTGATATCCCTCGGCCCGGCTAAAGGGTGAGGAGGAACAACGCGGGGTTTAGTGGGTAGGACGGTCCATTCCGGACCGGGCCGGGAGTCCCACACACCATCCCAGCTGCCCCCGCAGCTGGGATGAAGGCGCGTAAATGCGTTCCCCGCGTCAACAAAAAAAAAATAATGGTTATATTTCCAAGAGGTGTGAAGAAACCATATTGAGAGAGAAAAGAATCAATGATAGTACAAAGGAATTGGTTGACCAAGAAATAAGTATTGGCCATTTCATCGAAAGACTATCGTATTATTATACAAACGTTTATAATCGTGTCATTTATCAGACTTTAAAGTTATAATGAAATCTTCTTTCTTTGAAGTAGGTTAACTATAAATCATTGTTATATCATATTTGATTATAAAAAAAATTATCAATCAGATCAATTAGTAATATTATGTATATTGTAATTTAGTTGTTTATTTATTTATTTTATTTGGTTTTTGAATATTGATTGATTAAGTATAATGTAATGTATTATACAATAAATAAACAATTTCATACGTAACCTACCAAATATTTTTGTGTATTCAGAACATTTTCAAATGAGACGTTTGATCGAGTCGACCACTAACTGTTTTAAAAAGGTGGACACTCGACCGTGAGCCGAGAATCGCATGGTCGAGTGGCCGACCTGACCACTACCATTTTAGAAGAATGGGCAACTCGACCGATGGTCGAGAATATTATGGTCCAGTTTCCACCTAAACCGTGAGGTTATAAGACGTAACGTGTTTTCGCAATAGGTAAGCAAAATTTTTAACTGAAGTTTAAATCGTACTGGCAAGTTAATTTATTATGTTTTTATGAAAATAGTCAGGAGTCATTCATGTTCACATTGTTTAATTTTGAGTTTTCATCGTTTTATTTCTTTTACTAACGTTGATTTTGTTTACCACTGTAATTTAAATTTGGTCAATGCCTGGGGCACATTCGGACATTTCTACAGGGGCGCATTCGTACGCGTTCGAATGCTCCCCTTTAGATCATAATTACCACAAATACTCACATAAATTTTATTTTCAATAAATTTAATAGGTACCTTCTGTATTTTTTTTTCAATTATGATACGTTACAATAATTCAGCATTTTTATGTCAAACGATCGGCAATATACTTTTTATTAAGTAAATATTATAGTTGATATCAAATCGCAGGTTCGTGGTACAGATAATAAGAAAAGATTAGGCACGCCTAATCTTTTATTCGTTCGTAACATTTATTCTTTCTTCATCCATCTTTAGCTACGGCTTAAAAATGGATGAAGAATGAATAAATGATTTAAATTTTTATAGGTAGATTCCAAATACCTACCTTAAAAACAGAAAAACTCAACAGAGAAGAAAAATCAAATGAATTCCGTATATGCAGACAGATATAATTTCAGTCGACCCATCACTGAAAATCATGAAAAAAAAATTTTTAACAAAAAAAAACCGACTTCAAACAAAAACTGAAAATTGAAAAATAAAATTAACTTAGCACAAAGTAATAGGTAGTATATTTAGTTTTATATCAGATATTATTGACTGTAATACTGAAGTCGGTGCCAATATTTCTATGAGAGATTAATAATATCTATCTAAACCTATAGTTTTACTTGGCGCCGATTTCAGTATTACATTCAATAAAGTCTGATATAAAACTAAATATACTACCTATTACTTTGTGCTAAGTTAATTTTATTTTTCAATTTTCAGTTTTTGTTTGAAGTCGGTTTTTTTTTTGTTAGTATGTGTGTAGTCCGCAAGTACGAACTTTTTAAATATACCCGGTACTTCTACGTCTTGTAATTTTAAAAAACGTGTTTTTTTGGCTTCTAGAGCTGTATTCCTACGTTTATATAGTGTTTTTTTTATATTATTGTAATCAGGTAACTTAACAATCAAATCTAAACCGGTAGATTGTAGCTCTTCTAAGGCATTTGCATATATAGTGGGCATTGGTGTACTCTCATTAATTGCTTTCTGGACACATTTGTGCACAGTCAATTTTAAATCATTTTTGACAGCATTTGGGGCACAGTTGTGTGGTTCTCGTTTAATTACAATGGCGTTTGAATTTGTAATCAAAATAGCACATAGCACGACAAGATTTTCTACTAGTACATAACCAAGTTGTATGCCCATTAGCGTTTACCCTCTTTTTATTATAACGGTACCCTTCTTTAAGGAGAATTTCACCATTTCTTTGTGATGTAATAATCGTAAGAGGACTACTTCGACCGGTACTGGTGCTAGGACTATCATCCATACCTATATCTGTAAAAATAAATTCCAAAAAATAACGAATACTGTCAAGACTGCAATAAGTACGTAATGTTCTTAAAGGAAATATTAGCTTGTAAAGTTTTTAAACAAATTGATTATTCTTACCTTCTTGTAACTAGGTAATAACTATAATAGTAACTAATTCCTGATTATATTATTTTTCCTGTTCACAATAAACACAATTTATTTAGCCGACAAACTACTACAATTACTTAAACATTTATTTATGTGGGTGGTAGAAAAAGATTTTTATGAAAATACCTACATCTTTATGATAAGTACATAGTTTATTTAACATTTTTTATATAACATCATTCAATTTAATAGTAACGGATGTTTTTTTTAGAGGTATAGAACTTTAAGTTGGCCTAGCTGTTTTAACCGGCGGTATTTTTGTCAGCTGTAAAGTGATTTATGTTTAGTATGGTTTGGCATTTTAACATAAATAGACTGAAGCCTGAACAATGCTTCCAAAATGTGCAAATTTATTCTGAAAATCATGGTTCTGTCCGAAATGCGTTTCGTGATTTTCATAAGCGAATTTTCTTTAGCGGTGCAGCTCACTTTTGGTTGAATGGATACATCAATAAACAAAACTGCCATATTTGGGGTGATGATGATCCTCAAGTGTATGTTGAGACACCGTTACATCCAGTAAAACTGACTGTGTGGTGTGCTTTATAGGCTGGTGGAATAATTGGTCCGTACTTCTTTAGAAACGATGCTGACCAGAATGTTACAGTCAATCGTGACTGCTATAGAGCGAAGATTACTGACTTTTTCGTTCATCAATTGAACAACCATGATGTGCAGGAGTAGTGGTTTCAACAAGACGGCGCAACATGTTACATAGCTCGTGCCACAATTGATTTATTGAAGGAAACGTTTGGTTACCGCATAGTTTCACGTTTTGGACACGTGGATTGGCCTCCAGAGTCGTGCGATTTTACGCCACTTGACTATTTTCTGTGGAGATATGTGAAGTCGCTCGTCTACGCCGATAAGCCCGAAACGATTGACCACTTGGAGGATAACATTCGGCGCGATATTGTCGCTATACGGCCACAAATGTTGGGAAAGTCATCGAAAATTGGACCTCTAGATTAGACTACGTCCGAGCCAGCCATGGCGGTTATATGCCAGAAATCATATTTAAATTATAATGCCAGAAGATTTCCTTTCGAATAAAGTCATTTCCATATCAATAAAAACAATCACTTTCGTTTTATTCCATTTCAAAGTTCTATACCTCGAAAAAAAACACCCTTTATATTTATTAATTTAAAGAAGCTAGTAGAGATAATTGACAAGAAAATGTATATATTATTTTTATTATAATAACATTGTGTAACATATACAACGCCATCTAGTTTAAAATATGTAGTCAAAACAGCCTTGTTGCACTGTAAAATAAAATACAAACGTTTATAATCGTATCAGATAACAGACTTGTAAAGTTATAATGCAAGCTTGTATGCATTGTGTACATTGGTTTTTTTGAATATTAATTGATTAAGGGGCGGTTAACCCGCACAAGTAGGCATTTGGCGCTCCCCTCGCCCCGGGAGCAAGACACACCGCGCGCCGGCAGCGGCAGTCAACTCTCATGCCACAGTATACAGTATAGTAGAAAGAAACAGCATGCTAACTTTGTTTGACGTAGTAAATGCATCTAACTTTATTAAGTGTAGTTAGTTATTAGTTTCGTAAATGAAAATAAATGAGTTAATCGTAAGTAAATTATGTATATTACTATTATTTTTAAGCTAAAGAGTTTGTTCGTTTGTTTAGTTGTTCTAACTCTAGAGTCTAAGAGACTGCTAGTTGAATTTCAAGAGTTTCTTAACAGAATGTCCATTTGTGAAAAATACCAAAATATATAACATCACGCTAAGGCGAATAAGAGCTTAGCAGCAACGAAACATTTTTCGACAACTAGGATATTTCATTTCTTTTGAGAGTTTCCGTTGCGTACGTTTGCTACAGTTGCGTAAAAAATGTAAATTACATAATAGCTGGTCATAAAAATTTCTAAAGTTTTCTAAAGTTGGTATGCTAAGTATGAATCACGGGATCATTGTGCAATCCAAAATGGCCGCCGCGGTGTAATCACAAAATTTCATGATGGGTGTCGTTTAAAGGGTTTTTTGGTATGCTGAGTACGAATCACGTACTAATTTTGCAATCCAATATGGACGCCGCGCCGTAATCACAAAATGTCATGATGGGTATCGTTTAAGGGGTTTCTTGGTATGCTGAGTACGAATCACGTGATAATTTTGCAATCCAATATGGGCGCCGCGCCGTAATCACAAAATTTCATGATGGGTATCGTTTAAGGGGTTTCTTGGTATGTTGAGTACGAATCACGTGATAATTTTGCAATCCAAAATGGCGGCCGCGGTGTAATCACAAAAATTCATGATGGGTATCGTTTAAAGGGTTTTTTGGTATGCTGAGTACGAATTACGTACTAATTTTGCAATCCAATATGGCCACCGCGCCGTAATCACAAAATTTCATGATGAGTATCGTTTAAGGGGTTTTTTGGTATGCTGAGTACGAATCACATGATAATTTTGCAATCCAATATGGCCACCGCGCCGTAATCACAAAATTTCATGATGGGTATCGTTTAACCCTTCAACACACTAAAAAAATATATCAAAAATCGGTAATCCCGCGGACCTAGCTCCACCACCCTAAAAATGAAAAAAGATTTCCCATTTCCCAAAAAAAAATTTTTTTCTTACTTACCAGACCAAATTTTTCAATTCTGCAAACAGCAACCGGATTATTGATAAATTGTTTATTTTACTGTGTATAATAATAAACAATAATGAAAACACATTATTTATAATAAAAAAACAAAACACACACGCACACTCGCACTTGGTACACACGCACTCAACAAAAAAAACATTGATTACTCTACCACCACACCATATTTTACGATCCTGTAAACACCAACCGGATTATTGATATATTGTTTATTTTACTGTGTATAATAATAAATAATAATGCAAACACATTATTTATAATAAAAACACGAAACACACACGTACTACACAAACGCACGCCATCCATGCGCAATCCACTCTCAACTTCAACTGTTCGATTTTTGTAAATAATTCTGGCCCATTGACGTCATTTTATAAGATTCCAAAAACAAGAAAATGTTATAAACTACACATGCAATAAACCTGTTCATAGAAAAGTAGGACGTAAGAAGGCTAAATTTAAGTTTAAAGTCGTCTGGGTAGGTGCGGCGACCGGTCGCCGCGCGGGGCTTTACGGAAAAACTTGATTATTATGCGCGGCGACCGGTCGCCGCGAGGAGCTCTAAGGGTTAAGGGGTTTCTTGGTACGCTGAGTACGAATCACATGATAATTTTGCAATCCAATATTAAAGGGTTTTTGGTATGCTGAGTAGGTACGAATTACGTGATAATTTTGCAATACAATATGGCCGCCGCGCCGTAATCACAAAATATCATGATGGGTATCGTTTAAGGGGTGTATTGGTATGCTGAGTACGAATCCTGTGATAATTTTGAAATGCAATATGGCCGCCGCGCCGTAATCGCAAAAATCCATCGTTTAAGGGGTTTTTTGGTATGCTGAGGACGAATCACATGATAATTTTGCAATCCAAAATGGCCAACGCGCCATAATCACATAATTTCGTAATGAATATCGTTTAATGGGTTTTTTCGAATGCTGAGTACGAATAACATGATCATTTTGGAATTCAATTTGGCCGCCAAAGCTATTTAGGCCCACTTGCGCGGAGAATCGAGTTAAATATATAAATATAGAGTTAGTAAGCTCTGAGTTAAATAAATAACTTCTTAACTCTGACCACGTCTTGCACAGTTGCAAATTGGCACGCGGTTAACTAACTCACAGTAAACCGAACAAGTTTTTTTAGTCTGTGTCGTTCCATGCAATCCAACCACCAGTGATGGGCGTAACTAATTACTAAAGTAATTCAATTAATAATTGAATTACAATATAATTAAGTTACATACATACATACATATGGTCACGCCTTTATCCCCGAAGGGGTAGGCAGAGGCACATCATATGCCCACATTTCACCTTTTTATAATTTGTCCCACGTAATAGGTGGTGAGCCGTATTGCCGTGTTTAAATGGACAGGCGCAGGTTGTGACTGCCTGCTGTTGAAATAAAGTCTTCAACTTGACTTAACGACTGCCATTTTACTGGCAACCGGGACCAACGGCTTAACGTGCCTTCCGAAGCACGGAAACGCTCAAATAAATGCTACAAAGTGATCACATGAATGGTCACCCATCCATGGACCGGCCATAGTGAAAGTTGCTTACTGCAGTGATCGTTTACAGAACACTGAGTCCGCGGGGCCACGAGCGCTTCATTGTATATATTGTAATTAAGTTACAATGTAATCTAATTACTCAGTAATTAATTACTTTGTAATTTAAATACTTTGGATGTTCCGGTTAATTAGTTACTAAGTAACTAGTTAAAAAGTAATTAGATTACATTATAACTAGTTACTTTGTAATTCATTACTTTGTAATTATCATACATTCAAGCAAATCAATACCACAGCCGGCAGATCATACAGTCGGCCGACGAAGCCGTCTAGTCAGGTCAATCGTGAGGGGGACAAGGGACAAGACGCGGAAAGGAATGTCCCGAACATGTTCGGGATACATTTTAGGGCTGCCGCGTTTGCGACAGCTTCCTATAATTTATTAATATGAATTAAAATGGTGCACACTAATTTAATACTCTTGCACTCCAATATGGCCGCCGCGCCACCGTTGTAAAAGTTCATGTTGGGTATCGTATAAGGGGTATTTTGGTACGCTGAGTACGAATTTCGGGTTAATTTAGCAATCCAATATGGCCGCCGCGCCACCGTTGTAATAGATCATGTTGGGTATCGTATAAGGGGTATGTTGTTATTCTGAGTACGAATTTCGGGTTAATTTAGCAATCCAATATGGCCGCCGCGCCACCGTTGTAAAAGATCATGTTGGGTATTGTTGAATTTTACTATGTTGCCGATAGATGGCGTTCATTGTTGGGTAATGTGAATCGCGATATGGTTTCGTTACCTGTGTAAATATATCAAAGCCAAACATTCTTTGTAGCTTGCTTCAGTTTTTGACCACGGCAGTGGAATCAAATAGAGTGAAAAGTGTGAAGTGTGTGTTTTATTGTAGCGCCCTCTAGCGAAGTTATAGTGGAATTATACATAAAATGGTGCCGAAACCCGGGAAGACAATCGTAATAGTAGTGAGTATAAGAAACGGACAAAACTGTGAGTACAAAGACTTATAATTAATGGAAGTGATTAAAAAATTTGGACTTGTAGAATTTTCAGTAAATCAGAATAATTTGGACTTGTAGAATTTTAATCAGTGTTCAGTGACTTAGAATAGTTTCTTAAAAAGTGATCAGACGGGGAACCTATGCCCGAAAAAATAACAAGTGTTTAAAATTAAAAAGACTTAGTTTTTTTGAAGCTCATCTGGGACTTAGAAAAATCACGATCGAAGTTTTCATTTTCAACTTAGAAAATAATCAATTTGTGGATTCAGTAGTTGCTGAATCAAAAGTCATATCAATTCATTGTAACCGCTCAGCTTTACAAACGTTACAATGTCTACTATTGAAGAATTACAGCAACTACAAGAAGAAAGACTGCAAAGATTAATGAAAGCTCAGATCAATCATAAAAAATCTCCCAAAGAGAGAATCACTCGAGGTTATTTAGAGACAAAGATAGAAGTTATCGAAACACTCTGGTCTGAGTTTAGTGGAACTCATCAGAAAATTGTTGCGACTGTTAAGTTAGAGCACAGAGACAAATATAAGTATTTTGCTAATGATGTACACGACATGGGTGAGGATATTTACATCGAATTCAAAGGTTCTCTGCGTGATAGTCTTCGCAAAATAACTGCAATGGCTCCACAACCCACGTCGGATCTCGGAAAATCTAACAGTTGCGAAGTCAAATTACCTCGAATTCAACTGCCCACATTTAGCGGGAAATACAACGAATGGCAAACATACTTTGATTTGTTTACATCAGTCATACACAATAACAAGACTTTATCTTCAGTCCAGAAACTACATTATTTGAAAAGCACATTGTCCGGAGAAGCTGAAAATTTAATTCGTAATTTATCTACAACAGAACTTAACTATGAGGCGGCATGGGAAAGGCTTATAAAGAGATACAACAACAAAAGATACAACTGTAATGCAATTTTAAGATCATTATTTTCACAGAAGCAAATAGTCACAGAATCTGCTAATGCAATCAAGAGTTTGTTAGATAACACCACCTCTTGTTTGACCTCACTAAATAATTTGAAAATAGACACAGATTCATGGGATGCTATAATTGTATTTCTAGTTGTATCAAGGTTAGACCACGAATCATTGCGACAATGGGAGATAAACATTAGTGGATTGTCAGCTGATGTACTGCCGACTTGGAAAGACTTGATTTTGTTTCTGGAGTCACGATTTAGAACGTTAGAGATGATTGACAGTAGCAAACAAGTTTCAAGAACTCCTCAACAGAATCCTAAACGCATGGAGAAAGTAAAATCATTCGCAGCAGTACATGAGGAAAAGAATACAACGAAACATAGCTGTGTCATGTGTTCTGGAGATCATTATCTTTACCAGTGCAAAACCTTTGGTGCTTTGACACCACGGGAAAGACAAGAAGTGGTACAAACAAAATGCCTATGTTTTAATTGCCTTGCACCTACCCATGCAGTAAAGAAATGCCGTCAATCAACAAACTGTCGTAGATGTGGAAGGAGACATCACTCTCTTCTCCATCAAGAGAGAGAAAGTAATGAAGGGCCTACAAGTAAATTAGAAAGCACACCAACACAGGAATATCAACCCACTGCAACTGCAAATGAAGTCAACGTCGTTGCCAATTTCGCCAAGGAAGACGTAGTATGTGGATCATCCAACATTTTGCTGGCGACAGCAATCGCTAGAGCTCGTTCGCGTAACGGTCAACCGAATTTGCTGAGAGTTTTAATTGATCAGGGTTCTCAGGCGTCATTTGTGTCAGAAGAAACAGTCCAATTACTTGGCCTAAAACGGTCACCAGTAAGTGGTTGTGTGTCAGGTCTGGGAGACGGTCGGTTAAAAATCAAGCACGTAGTTTCTTTTCAAGTGGAATCACAATATGATTCCAACAATTCAATTCGTGTTACTGCTTACGTATTAAAGTCCCTCACTACGCGAATACCTTCAAGCAACGTTCTATCACCTGATTGGTTAGAAATTAAGAATTTACCACTAGCCGATACAGGATATACATCACCAGGCAGAATAGACCTTCTGCTTGGAGCTGAAGTTTATGGTGAAATTTTGTTATGTGACATGCTTAAACACCCACAAGGACATTTATTAGCACAGAATACAATCTTTGGCTGGGTTATATCTGGAAAAGTGTCACAATCAGCTTCAGCAAGTGATCACGTGTTAAGTTTACACGTCCAAGTTAGAGAAGATGACTTACTCAAACAATTCTGGGAGTTGGAAGATGAACCAAACACAATCAAGAAAAGATTAAGTAAGACAGAAGAAAAATGTGAAAGCTTGTTTGACTCCACAACCTTCAGGAATGAAGACGGAAGATTTGTCGTAAAATTGACATTAAATAGTGAAGATCCAGAATGTCAATATGGAAATTTGAAAGCTATCGCAGAAAGAAGATTCCAATTCCTCGAAAAGAAGTTCCAGAAAAATCCTAAATTAAAAGAAGAATACTCAAAAGTCATCCAAGAATACATTGACTTGAATCACATGGTGCAAGTCAGTAATGATCAAACCAATCAAACTGCTGTGTTCCTTCCTCATCACGCAGTGGTAAGGGAGAACAGAGAGACAACACGGTATCGTATTGTTTTTGATGCTTCGTGTAAAGGGAGTAACGGCGTGTCACTTAATGATAACCTTCTTGTTGGACCTAAACTTCAACAAGACCTACGTCACATTTTGATGAGATGGCGTAAGCACTACATTTGCATAGTAGCCGATGTCATTAAAATGTACCGGCAGGTTAGAGTACATCCGAAGGACACACGTTTTCAAAGGATAGCTTGGAGGTTCAATCCAGACGAAGCTCTGAAATCTTATGAACTGTTGACTTTGACATTTGGAACTGCGTGCGCTCCGTATCTCGCGGTTAAATCACTTCAACGTTTAGCAGACGACGAACAATCCAAGTATCCTATTGCAGCAGAAATTACAAAACAAGATTTTTATGTTGATGATTTGATGACAGGTTGTCAAACAGAGGAAGAAGCTATTGAGATTTACATGCAAATGAACAAGCTTCTAAATTCAGGTGGATTTCCCCTACAAAAGTGGAGTAGCAATAACGCTAAGCTGTTGGAGTTCATCGGTCAAGATAATCAGAACACTGCTCAATCGATTACTATCAAGGCAGATAATATGGTGAAAGTTCTAGGGATTTGTTGGAACCGAACCACAGATGAATTCCAGTATATTGTTAATTTACCGGAATTGAGCAAGCCAGTCACAAAGAGAAAAGTGCTCTCAGACATTGCCCGATTATATGATCCCATGGGCTGGATAGCACCCGTTTTGGTAAAAGCTAAGACACTGATCCAGAAGTTGTGGAAATTAGGACTGCCATGGGATGACGAACTGCCAACGGACATGTTAGACGAGTGGCTGAAATATAGGGAAGAGCTAGTTCAACTCAAAACAATATACATTCCCAGATGGATGCATATCACCGATGACTCTGACATTGAGCTTCATGCATTTGCGGACGCTTCGCAAGTGGCTTATGCAGCTGTGGTGTATTTGCGGACAGTAACCAGCAATGGTGAGGTACATGTCACCCTCGTGACTGCAAAAACTAAGGTTGCACCAATTGAGAAACAATTATCCATCCCAAGATTGGAACTGTGTGGTGCTGCTTTAGCTGCTAAATTATTATTTGAAGTGTCACAGGTGATGTCAGTACCAAAGGAAAAATTATATGGCTGGTCGGACTCGACAGTGGTACTGGCATGGTTACGTGGATTACCATCTAGATGGACTACGTTTGTCAGTAATCGTGTATCTGACATACTCAACATTTTGGACAGCTGTCAGTTTCGTCATGTGGGTACAAAAATGAATCCTGCTGATTTCGCCTCCAGAGGTCTGCAACCATCTGAGCTTAAAGAGCAATCTCTGTGGTGGAAAGGTCCATCATGGCTTCATGAAATGACTATTGAAATGTCAGATTCATGTTACGTTACCGAAGAAGAACAAAGAGTCAGCAAATCATTTAATGTCAAGGCCTTAGTAGCTATTAGAGAAGAAGAAATCGATGAATATCTTAAGAAAGAAAAGATGTTTATATGGAGCAAATATTCATCATTAAAGAAATTATTAAGAATTGTCTCATACGTAAGAAGATTTATGCTCAAGAAACGCACGAATTCAAATACAGAAATGTATTCTAAATGCGTAACTGTTAAGGAAATGCATGACTCGTTAATGGTTGTCATTGGGCAGGTACAGAAGCTGCGATTCAGTGAAGAAATCAAACAGCTGAAGTCGCAAGGCATATACCAAAGAAGAATTGTCTTCACGTTCTCAACCCGTTCTTGGACGAAAAGGGATTACTGAGAGTGGGAGGTCGCATTCACTTGTCGAAGTTGAGCTATGATGAAAGACATCCATTAATAATACCTGAGATAAGTCATCTTACCCAAGTCATTATAGCAGATGCACACACCTCAACAATGCATGGTGGGCCTCAAGTGATGCTCAATTATCTCAGAGGTCAATTCTGGATAATACGCGCCAGACAACAAGTCAAGAAATACTTTCGACATTGTGTTACATGCCTAAGGTATTCTCAAAGGAAAACTACTCCATTAATGGGCCAACTACCTGCAGTGCGTTTACAACCCAGCAAACCCTTCAAATCTTCTGGAGTTGATTATGCGGGTCCAATTAATATGAAATTTTCTTCAGGACGCGGAGCCAAATCATACAAAGGCTATATTTGCCTCTTTGTCTGTATGGTGACCCGCGCCATTCATCTTGAGGCAGTGTCGGACCTCACTTCAAAAGGTTTTATTGCAGCATTCCGAAGATTTATTGGACGACGTGGCCGCTGTCAAGACCTCTATTCTGACAACGGCACTAATTTTGTCGGAGCAGATAAGGAACTTCGGGAAATGTTTAATACTTACAAATCTCGGATGTCTCAAGAAGTTAGAGAACTTCTTACCCTCGAAGGTACAACTTGGCATCACATACCACCGCAAAGTCCAAATTTCGGTGGGCTGTGGGAGGCAGGGGTAAAATCAACCAAGACGCATTTGAGAAAAGTCATTGGTGACAGTATTCTCACTTATGAAGAGCTATCAACTGTTTTAATTCAAATAGAGTCATGTCTCAATTCGCGTCCCTTAAGTCAATTGAGTGACGATTCGGCTGACCCTCTCCCGTTGACACCCGGCCATTTTCTGGTTGGCGAACCACTTATTTATTTGTATGATGACTACGATGTAGATCAATCATGTAATGTAACTGGTTTAGATAGATGGAGACTTGTACAAAAAATGGTAAATAATTTTTGGAATCGCTGGTCTAAAGATTATTTGTTAAATTTAGATAAAAGATATAAATGGACTACTAAGAAAACTGAGCCTGATGTAGATGACATAGTCATAATTCGTGATGAAAATCTACCACCTACAAGGTGGATACTTGGTAGAATCGTGCAAAAACATCCCGGAAGAGACAGTGTAACGCGAGTAGTTACTGTAAAATGTAAAGATAAGTTGTTGAAACGTCCTGTAAGCAAACTTTGTTTCTTACCAAAATAACTATTGATTTTATTTGCTCACTCAGATGATGTTTTTCATATCTGCTTAGTGTATTGTAATGTTGTTTTCTTACTTTACTTATTAAGGTTGCTATACATTGTTGTAAGCATTAGCATTTCGAGTTCATCGCTTTAGCGTTTTAGGTTATTTTATTGTTTTAAATCCTGAGCCCATGATAGGTACTTTGTGTTTTGTGTATTTTATCCCACAGTATGTCACGGTGGGCGGCAACATTGTAGTCTAATGTTATAAATACTTGTACAGTTTTATCTATGTTATCTTTGATTTAGTTGCTATGTAGCATTAATGTATTAAAGGACAAGTCCTTGGTGGGCGGGATGTTGAATTTTACTATGTTGCCGATAGATGGCGTTCATTGTTGGGTAATGTGAATCGCGATATGGTTTCGTTACCTGTGTAAATATATCAAAGCCAAACATTCTTTGTAGCTTGCTTCAGTTTTTGACCACGGCAGTGGAATCAAATAGAGTGAAAAGTGTGAAGTGTGTGTTTTATTGTAGCGCCCTCTAGCGAAGTTATAGTGGAATTATACAGGTATCGTATAAGGGGTATTTTGTTATTCTGAGTACGAATTTCGGGTTAATTTTGCAATCCAATATGGCCGCCGCACCACCGTTGTAAAATTTCAAGTTGGGCATCGTATAAGGGTACTAATTTTGCAATCCAATATGGTCGTCGCGCCGTAATCACAAAATTTTATGACGGGTATCGTTTATGGGGTTTTTGGTATGCTGAGTACGAATCACGTACTAATTTTGCAATCCAATATGGCCAATATGCAATACAATATCCAATATCATTTTGGATTGCAAAATTAGTACGTGATACTCAGCATACCAAAAAACCCCTTAAACGATACCCGTCATGAAATTTTGTGATTACGGCGCGGCGGCCATGTTGGATTGCAAAATTATCACGTGATTCGTACTCAGCATACCAAAAAAACCCTTAAACGATACCCGTCATGAAATTTTGTGAAAATGGCGCGGCGGCCATATTGGATTGCAAAATTATCACGTGATTCGTACTCAGCATACCAAAAAACCCCTTAAACGATACCCATCATGAAATTTTGTGATTAAGGCGCGACGACCATATTGGATTGCAAAATTAGTACGTGATTCGTACTCAGCATACCAAAAAACCCCTTAAATTATACCCAT
The DNA here is from genome assembly GCA_933228765.1 of Miltochrista miniata. Taxonomy (NCBI): domain Eukaryota; kingdom Metazoa; phylum Arthropoda; class Insecta; order Lepidoptera; family Erebidae; genus Miltochrista; species Miltochrista miniata. Next base: position 17,187,863 of record OW121769.1, read on the forward strand.
CATGAAATTTTGTGATTAAGGCGCGGCGGCCATGTTAGATTGCAAAATTAGTACGTGATTCGTACTCAGCATACTAAAAACCCCTGAAACGATACCCGTCATGAAATTTTGTGATTACGGCGCGGCGGCCATGTTGGATTGCAAAATTATCACGTGATTCGTACTCAGCATATCAAAAAACCCCTTAAACGATACCCATCATGAAATTTTGTGATTACGGCGCGGCGGCCATGTTGGATTGCAAAATTATCACGTGATTCGTACTCAGCATTCCAAAAAACAAGTAATCACAAAATTTCATGACGGGTATCGTTTAAGGGGTTTTTTGGTATGCTGAGTATCACGTACTAATTTTGCAATCCAAAATGATATTGGATATTGTATTGCATATTGGCCATATTGGATTGCAAAATTATCACGTGATTCGTACTCAGCATACCAAAAAACCCCTTAAACGATACCCATCATGAAATTTTGTGATTACGGCGCGGCCGCCATGTTGGATTGCCAAATTATCATGTAATTTGTAGACATTTTAATGCATTAAGTATGTAGCTGGTATCCATGTCGTGAAAACACTTAAAAAGTAAAAGATCACCACATTTGCCATGATTCGCGTATGGGAATTTTAGTGAAATCCCTTCATCACTCAGGAATTAAGCTGATGGTCTTCAAAATGTATAGCTAAGTACCATCAAGGATACATTGACTAACGATCAAAAAATCGCATCAAAATCGATCCACCCCTTGGGCCGTGACGAATCCTTAGGACAGAGATGTTAATTATGAGAGTTGGTTAATTGAATTAATGAGTAACTAGTTACAATGTAATTAATTAACGTGTAATTTCATTACTCAGTAATTAGTTACTGCTAGTACTCATTGTAATTAATTACTCAAGTAATCTGTTACAGAGTAATTGAATTAAGCATTACAAAGTAATTGTAATTTGTAACGGTTAATCTAATTACATGTTGCCCATCACTGCCAACCACACACAAATGTTAGAACGAAGAATGGAACATGTGTCTCTATCTCTTTTACACTACAGTCTGCTACGTATGATTTACGATACTACCATACTTACGATACTACGATTTACAATATCAATCATAAAATTTTGTGATTACGGCGCGGCGGGCATATTGGATTGCAAAATTATCACGTGATTCGTACTCAGCATACCAAAAAACCCCTTAAACGATACCCATCATGAAATTTTGTGATAATGGCACGGCGGCCATATTGGATTGCAAAATTATCACGTGATTCGTACTCAGCATACCAAAAAACCCCTTAAACGATACCCATCATGAAATTTTGTGATTACGGCGCGGCGGCCATCTTGTATTGCAAAATTAGTACGCGATTCGTACTCAGCATACCAAAAAACCCCTTAAACGATACCCATCATGAAATTTTGTGATTACGGCGCGGCGGCCATATTGGATTGCAAAATTATCACGTACTTCGTATTCAGCATACCAAAAAACCCCTTAAACGATACCCATCATGAAATTTTGTGATTATGGCACGGCGGCAATATTGGATTGCAAAATTATCACGTGATTCGTACTCAGCATACCAAAAAACCCCTTAAACGATACCCATCATGAAATTTTGTGATTACGGCGCGGCGGCCATCTTGTATTGCAAAATTAGTACGCGATTCGTACTCAGCATACCAAAAAACCCCTTAAACGATACCCATCATGAAATTTTGTGATTACGGCGCGGCGGCTATATTCGATTGCAAAATTATCACGTGATTCGTACTCAGCATACCAAAAAACCCCTTAAACGATACCCATCATGAAATTTTGTGATTACGGCGCGGCGGCCATATTGGATTGCAAAATTATCACGTACTTCGTACTCAGCATACCAAAAAACCCCTTAAACGATACCCATCATGAAATTTTGTGATTACGGCGTGGCCGCCATGTTGGATTGCGAAATTATCATGTAATTCGTAGACATTTTAATGCATTAGGTAGCTGGTTACCATGTCGTGAAAACACTTAAAAGTAAAAGATCACCACATTTTTACCATGAGTCGCGTATGTATTTGTAACGGTTAATCTAATAACATTTTGCCCATTACTGATATTTTTATAATTTGGCATAATAATTACGAAATAGTTGCGAAAAAAACTGACACAGGTCCTGCCTCCACAAGCGCCAGGGCGAGACTGATCGGCCGTCAGCGGCGCAATTCTATTGCGTTTGGTAGATATTCGTACATGATAACTATGTAAATAGTTGTTTATAGAAAAACGCTCGGAAAATGTGTATAAAAACTTAATACCTTTAATTGAGTGCAAAAAAAATATATAAAATGTTAATAGTTAAGCCACAGTATTGAAAAAACTTTTCTGAGAGAGTCAACTTTGGGATTTTTTTCTATCTAGTGAAATTTATTGGATCGTGTAACGGGCTCGGAATATGTTTAGCTTATATCCTTAACTATTATATATATATTTTTCAGATTTAAAAACCCTTTACTTTTTGACTAGGATTGTTTCAAAAAACTCAAAATCTGACCCACGCGGCCTTAAGTATTGATTTAGTAATATGTCCGCGCTCCCTCTAGGGCCAAAAAAAGTGGTTGTGGACTTTTTTAGCAACTATTTTTTCAAAGGAGGTCATTCGCGGAAAATAAAAGGTGAACGGTCAAGTCTAACTATCGAAAATATTATTTCCAAGTGAGTGGAAGGCAAACTACAAAACAAGAAAAAGTCCGAGTCGAGGTGTTAACCATTATAAGTGAATGGTTAACACCCCGACTCAGAGTACCCCGACTCGAATAGGTTAGGTTAAAAGGCTAGGGCGGGAGCGAAGCGGCGCCTTAGCCTTCGTGGTTATTTTTTTTGTTTTGTAGTTTGCCTTCCACTCACTTGGAAATAATATTTTCGGTAGTTAGACTTGACCGTTCACCTTTTATTTTCCGCGAATGACCTCCTTTGAAAAAAAATAGTTGCTAAAAAAAGTCCACAACCTCTCAAACTTTGATTTTAGTCGGAAGGCGAAAAAATCATTTTCAAATGTGACGTTTGATCGAGTCGACCACTAACTGTTTTAAAAAGGTGGACACTCGACCGTGAGCCGAGAATCGCATGGTCGAGTGGCCGACCTGACCACTACCATTTTAGAAGAATGGGCAACTCGACCGATGGTCGAGAATATTATGGTCCAGTTTCCACCTAACCCAAACCCGGACACACAGAGTGGCGCGATTGGCACGATACTTCGCTAGCAACATGACAGCCGGTATGTCTATGTACACAGGCAAAGGCGTGTTTGTGTGTCGGTTAGTATTTTTTAGTGACCGACCGAAGTTTCGGTTTCGGTTTCGGTTTCGGCCAGTTTCGGCCAAAAAATCGAGTTTCGGCCGCAGTTTCGGTTTCGGCCAAAATGGGCCGAAACTTTCGGCCGGGCCGAAACTCATGTGTTCATGAATTTTGAGTTCCTAGCTCTGCCTGTGACGTGGTTGGGGTCAGCCCAACCAGTTAATATGTTACTAACCGAAGATTTACAGATTTACAATGGACTTCCAATCAATAGGTAGTTATAAAAATACAATTTTTACAGAATCCTAAAAAGGTGATCTAGGACATTACATAACCCTACCACTTTGTTGTCAGTTTCGTTGGTCGTCTATCTGTCTGTCAGCAAGTTGCAACTCATGCACCGTGATAGTTAGACAGTTAAAATTTTTATAGATTATGTATTTCTGTTGCTGCTAATGCCAGAAATAATAAAAATAGACAAATTTATAATATTTAAGGGGGTCTCCCATACAACATACGTGATTTTTTTGCCGCTTTTCTTGTACGGAACCTTACGAGCGCTAGTCCGACTCACTGTTGTCCACTTTTAGTTATATACTTTTAGAATGTAACAAAAACCAGTCAAGAGCTAGTAGCAGGGCGCCGTGTGGTTTTAGTCGGAAGGAGTTCGCAATAGCATCTATGAGTAATTCCACACGTAGAAGAAAGAAACTCATCTTTAAGTGGAGGAAGATATTTCTAAAATGACCACTTGAGATGATTTGCTTAGATTTATGGCACTTGGTGGAAATTGCTGCACCTATTGAAAAAATAACTGGCCAAGTGCGAGTCGAACTCTCGCACGGAGGGGTTAAAGCGGGACCCTATAAACGAGACCTACCTAAGAGCCTACGGTTGGGAGCCTCCAGTATGCCCTCGGAATGATGCATACAGCGGCCGCGTGTTTGGGGGGTTGTTTAGTTGATATCTCGCTTCTTGAGGGGGTGTGCATGAATGTCTCACGTCACGCTATCGTCTAAGGCCTTCTTCTGTAAGGACGGTGAGCAGCCCCGTCTCCGTCCTCAGATCCCCGGTCATGGAGGATGCATAGTATGCCGCCGTCTCTTTCACGAGCATGACCTGCTCACAGGAAGAGGCCTATGGCCCCGCTCCAGCGCCTCCTTGCGCCATTTAAATAATGACGAAAGGGCCCTCGCTTCCAGGTCCTATAAAGGGGTCGTGGCTAGAAGACATACCGCCACAACTGAGATCGTGCGGTATCCCAATATCACTTTGACAGCCGTCGCTTTCTGCCGCCAAAGCAATTTAGCCGCATTCCTGGCCATCAGGATCTCCGCCCATGCAGGGAGCGTTGGGCCTCCTGATATTGGGCAACAACCGCAAGAGTGTGGCTGATGCCTCCATCCCTCAGCTATGAGACCAAACTTCCGAAGTTACAACGGATATCGAGTGCGAGCCCCAAATACGTCATTGAGAGCTCGATGCCGATGCTGACGCCCCCTATATGTAAGCTGGATCCCGCAGGTTGCCTTTAGGGCTACGTCTCAGTGCGTTGCTCCTAGCGCTGTAATGAGGGTGTCGTCGTAACACGTTACGCCGACACCTCTGAGCAACGGACCACGCAGCACCCAATCGTAACCAATGTTCCACAGGAGCGGTTCTAAAACCGATCCCTATGGAACACATCTCGCCGACCCTGCCCTAGCCAGCTCGGGTAAGTTATGGCCCTCTGGGAAAGATAGGCCCCGACAATTCGACGGTGGTAGAGAGGCGTTCCATGGTAAATAAGCGCCTCCCAAACGCAGCTCCAGGGCAAGGGGATAAAAGCCTTGGCGGTGTCAAGAGACACTGCCACCACCACCTCACCCTGTGCTGTTGCCGCTATAACAAAAAATACCTACTAAAATCAGAAAAAAGCATCGACACAACAAACGTAACTTTTGTGTCCAATTTTTGTAACGGAACCCAGAGGGTTGCGGTAATCCAACTCGCACTTGGTTGGTTTTTTTTTTTTTTTTCAATATGAAAACGTGAGTTTCGGTTTCGGTTTCGGTTTCGGCCGCAACTGACCCTGGGGCCGAAAGTTCGGTTTCGGTTTCGGTTTCGGCTGGAAAACCAGTTTCGGTCGGACACTAGTATTTTTGTTATACTCAATGTATGAATGTGCCCCACGTACGAATGGTGAACAGTTTCCCCTAAGTAGATACAATTATTTAAATTTCAAATTTTAATTTAATTTCAAATCATTTCATCAAGACAAATATGAAAGGGTTTCATTAGACTAACAGAAAGTAACTTAGATCAATAGTTAGAAATTAGTTAGATAACGTAAACGCACCTATTACCGCCAGTTTAAGCGGAGTTGAGATTGATGTCCAAAAAATAAGCACATTCTTAATCTGTGGCGTCAACAAAAATAGTTTTTCAAGTACTGAAACTATCGTACTTTTCAGTCATGTATAGATACAGTATATAAAAAATTACTTAATAAATTAAATATGGATTAAAAGAAAAAAGGGGCCATGTCCCTATTACCGATCCAAAATATAGGGCGTGTGCCTAATACCGTTTATGAGACACCTAATACCGACCACTAAATAAATGGAACCGTTAAAGTTAAATAAAAATGCGCGTGTAGGTATGTTGAGCTATTTATAAAATTTAGATGGTTTGTAATTCTTCAATAAGGCTTTATCGCCCTTTTTGAAGAAGAGAACCACCACACTCCTGTTCCATACCTGTGGCTTTTTACACTCGAGTATGACGGAGTTCAATAACTTCTTTATGTCCTTAAGAACCGGTTTGCCACCTGCCATTAGAAGCTCTGCAGTATATTTCCGTCGTCTCCTGGTACCTTGCTGTTTTAAAGCTGCTTCAGGCCCATTCTAATCTCGCACAGGCTGACGTTTGGGATATCTTCGGTAAAGTATTGAGTCGATCTGGATCTCTGGACTTTAACATGATACAAAACGGGTTTCTTTGCAAATGTGTGTACTTTTTTTTTTTTTGGCTGACGGCCGCGATTGTGGCGAATCCCCCCTTTGGTTGCTCAAGTCGCACCTTCCATGTCTCCCCGGTTTCCTGGTGGAGCAGGGTCCGCTGGGCCTCGATTTCTCGAGACGCAGGCCTTTGGCCCCGCTCCAGCGCCTCCTTACGCCATCTGAACAGTGACGCAAGGGCTCTCGCTTCCAGGTCCCATGGAGGGGTCCCGGCCAGGAGACATGCCGCCTCACCGGAAATCGTGCGGTATCCTCTTATCACCCTGACGGCCATAACTCTCTGCGGGCTCAGCAGTCTAGCCACATTGCTGGCCGTCAGGGTCTCCGCCCATACGGGAGCCCCGTACAGGGCCATGCTTCGCACGATCCCCAGGTACAGTCTCCTGTAGGGAGCGTTGGGTCCCCTGATGTTGGGTATCAGCCGCGCGAGTGCGGCAGATGCTCCCCTCAGTTTCGGGACCAAACTTCGGAAGTGACGTCCGAAGTTCCACCGGCCATCGAGTACGAGCCCCAAATACTTCATCGAGGGCTCGATGCCGATGCTGACGCCCCCTACATGTAGGCTGGATCCCGCAGGTGGCCCCATCCGAGGTCCGTGGCAGCACAGAGCCTCGGATTTGTGAAGGGCGACCTCGAGACCCAGCCGCCGAATCCGACCCACGACCTGAGCAACCCCTGCCGTGGCCTTAAGTGCTGCGGCACGGTGCGTTGCTCCCCGCGCCGTAACGAGGGTGTCGTCGGCGTAACACGTTACGCCGACCCCTCTGAGCAACGGACCCAGTCGTAACCGATGTTCCACAGGAGCGGCCCTAAAACCGATCCCTGTGAAACACCGCACGACACATCTCGCCGACCTGGCCCTAGCCAGCTCGGGTAAGTTATGGCTCTCTCGGAGAGATAAGCCCTGACAATTCGACGGAGGTAGGGAGGCACTCCATGATAGATAAGCGCCTCCCTGACGCAGCTCCAGGGCAAGGTGTTGAATGCGTTGGCGATGTCGAGAGACACCGCCACCACCACTTCACCCTGTGAGACTGCTTCCTCCGTCAGGCCTCTAATGCGCATGATCGCGTCCACGGTGGAGCGTCCCTGACGGAAGCCAAACTGGCTATCCGCCAGATCAGGCCCCACGCGTGTGAGGTGCCCGACGAGGCGTTGTGCAATAATGCGCTCAAAGAGCTTGCACACCTCGTCGAGCAACATGATCGGCCGGTACCCTGATGGGGAGTTTGCCGGCCGCCCCGCCTTTCGAATCAAGACCAGTTTTCCTGTCTTCCAGACCTTGGGAAACTGGCCTTTCTCGAGGCATGCGCTAAAGAGCCCAACTAGTCGAGGCCCAAGCTCCTCGAGAGCCAGGACCCACGCCCGGCCTCGATCCAGCCGGATCGAGCCCGGCCTGGAATGCCGTCGGGTCCAGGGGCGGTGTTTCAGCGGGATTTAAGCCGCAGTATAGCCGCCCCTCGTTCTCGCTGCCTTCCGCGTTGGGCGCCTGAGACGGAGCCATGCGCGGAGGAATGTGTTCCTCCGCTCTCGACGGGAACAAGGAGTCCAGGACCCCCTCCAGCCGCTCCGGCTGGAGACTCTGGGTCAGTGGGGGCGCCTTAGGGCGTAATTTGCCCCTTACCATAAGGTACGGGCGCCCCCACGGGTCTCGCTCCAGAGTCTCCATCAGCTTTTCGCGGCTCAATTTTTTGGACCGGTTGATGGCCGTCTGGAGGGCCCTTTTGGCCTCCCGGTACCCATCATAGAGCTCCGTCTCTCGGGCTGCCGCATCATCTGGGCGACGATGTCTCCGCCCTGACATCGTGGCTGCTGACTTGCCTGACTGATGACTCAGCCCTATAGACCGATTCCTTAAAAATACTTAGACCCTTTATTGTGGTCTGTGTTGTAGTGTCACAGGACGGTTTTCAAAGATATAGAGATCAGTCTATTGAGCCGCTTGTATCTACATATCATCCGGCCTCTGTAGTGCCATTCCATGTCTCTCCTCCATGAGCCCGAACGCAGATTGAGATAACTTCTTAGTTCTTTTTATTATCATTTATTTATAAATATAATTAACAATTTTTGTACAGCATCCCTTGCTGTACTTGGAACTGACTATAAGGAACAACGAACGACTACGGAGTTCGTTGTAAATGTAAAAGTAGATCGGTAATAGGTATTATTAAAGGAAATCGTATAACCTATTACCGACCCAATGGAATGTGTATGAATTGGGTAAATACATGTGGTTTTTGTACATTTGTATGATTTTAAATAGTGTGGTTGCTATAAATATTTAATAATAATGATATTTTAACTATAAAAATACAATATTTATAAATTACACCTCCTTTATTCAACAAAATATTTACTTAAGAGCAAAGTTTCTTTTAAGGCTACTAAGGCTCTTAAATAATATGGCGTTAATAGCTCAAATGCAAGTTAACATATTAAGGAACTGAGTTAGTATAGCCTCCTGCCTATTAATTGACGTATTTTAGCAAAAATCATGACACACGAAAGATTCGAAAAGTTCTTATCAGCGACATGGGTCGTTAATAGGAACAAAATTGTGAATTTTTGTTCCTATTACCGCCTATTTTTAATATTGAATTTTAAGCAAAATAAAAGAGTATCTCATTAAAATTTATTATTATTTGTGTTCCTGAAAGTATACAAAATGCATAAAAAGAACTAGAAGTTGCATTAAAATGCTTTAGGATATAATATTCTGCTAAGAAAGAAGCAAGAGAACTTAAGTCATCGGAGACGCCACACTATGGAAAATGCACTATCGCCGGCAGTCACGGAAGAAATGGGCAATAATTCTTTAAATCATTGAGTTACGCACCCAAAATAGACATGAATAATTGCAATACAAATATATCTACATTTTTCCAAAAGTAACCACTTGTGTAACTTTAACACATCACATTATAATGATAGTTTTCTGAATAGGGCGGTAATGAGCGCGGATTTTAAGGGGTCGTTATTAGGTGCGTTTACGTTATATCTATCTAGATAGGTATATCAGAACAGGAACTTACCCATAGAGTTAGCTCTTTTATACGGATTCTTTACACAGGAAAATTACACACACGTCAAACTACTTCTATCCATAACACTTTTCACTAAAGGAACAAACTTAGATTACCCAATCATCGTACGGGCATATTAATTACCTAGTTTGTACTAAATAACTATTTAGGTGGACGTAATGATCGCCTCTGGTTGGCTTCAAAACGTCCGTCCCGTCCTTCCACAACGGATAATCTCAATAAACTAAAGTCCATTCAGCTGTAAACCGATACAATTGCGTAGAAAAGTGCTAACCGATGTTTTAAACTTTCTCTAGAATTAGATAAATAACTAATTATTAATTAAGAAACGCATTTTATATCGGAAAAATAAGCTAAAATGAATATTTAGATCACGCGTGTTCAATATGTTGTATGTTAGTTAATATGAGTAATTTGTATGTTAGTCAGACATCATAATACCTTGACGACCTTCAATAATAAGTTGTTATTGTTTGTAGTCTCGATTTCATTGCTACTATTAATTGACCGAACGAACATTCGATATCATTTGGTAAGTATTTAAAAAACCGGCCAAGTGCGAGTCGATCTCGCCCACCGAGGGTTCTGTACATCCGTCCGTCCGTCCCTCCGTCTGCCTGTCAAGACATCTCATAAACGGTAAAGGGATCAAGCTAAAACTAATACTATATATTAAGGTGTATGAACCTTTGAAGCTGTAAATAATCCAAACCTCTAAGTTAACGGGGAAAAAAGTTACGGCTGTTTATCTCGCACAAAGTGAATAATCCAACACTCTCAAGGGAATAAAAATTAATAAGGTACTTCTCGTTGACATATAACTATGAAATTTGGTAATTAATATCTGCTTATAGTTACTACAAATACAGGATAAAATCTAAACCTACACATTTGTAATTAAATCATAAAAAAAGTTCTTGACAGACAGACGGACGAACAACCAAGTGATCCCATTTATAGAATTACTTTGTTTTACGTCCATCCGTTCCTCAAAGGGTCCGTTCTTTTCTTTGAGGTACGTAACCCTAAAAATCAGCCAATGGCAAGCAGACTCACGCACAAAGGGTTCCGTACCAAAAACTGTATACCTAAATAACGTAGGTATAAAGTTGTTGTTAAAGCCGCAACAGAAATACCTACATTCTGCGTCGCCGTCGTTTTGCGATCAAGTTAATGCTCGCAAAAGAAGTGGCAGGAAGGGAGCGGGAGAGAATTCTTTCTTCAGAGTTCCGTAGTAGGCGACGAGGTCGCCGCAGGCTACTTTTCGCGCAGAACTACCAGCCTCCATGACCGGGGGCCTAAGAACGGTGGGTTGGCTGCTCGCCGTTTTTACAGAAGCAGAAGCAGAAGCAGGCCAAGACGGTGGTGTGTCTCGTCACCCCTTATAGAAGTGGGATAATACGCTTCCCTCTCCCCTAAACAAGCGGGATAAAACCCGAACCCCTCAAGAAGTGGGAGAGAACCCAAACCCACAGGGAGAGTCCACGATGGTGGACAAAATCTGTGTAGGGAGCCCTGGGGATAGCCTTCCGAGGACTTACCCGGAACTGTTGGCCTTAGACAGATGGCAAGGCACCGTATGGTTTTAGTCGGTAGAAGTCCGGCATGACATTCATGAGGATTTCGGCACGAAAAAAAAGGGTGGTTCCGTTTTTACATTTCGTATATGGAACCCTAATAATACCATTTGACCAAGCGAGACCTCACGTATAGTGAGTATCTATTTCCAGATGATCGATTTTTATAAGTGAATGTGTTTATTCTCCTTCTGGTCGTGATTCTCAATAATGTTTCATGAAACCTAGTTTTCGTTGGTTACAGAATAACCAATAGTACAAATAATATAGAGTTACAAAGCACGGTTACGATGGCAGCCAGACCAATGGTTGCACGTTATTACGTTAATAGAAAGAACACACGTTCACCCATCTCGGGATCGGGACTGGCTGTAACAGACGAGCAGAAAACTGATGAGGAAGCGGGGCAACGAACTTTACATTAACGCCTAAGGTAATTGATTGCAATTAATTGCTATTTTGTCTAAGTGGATAATTGCAATTTTTTTCCATCAGCACTTTTTTATTATAAAAGAGAATCATACCATACCCATGCGAGAGGGATTAGGCAGATGTGTATAATTCGCTTGAAGCTCATCGTTTACCACTTTCAGATCCACAGCGGAAAGAAAGTAGGTAAATTATGTACTAAAGTACATAATTTACCTACTTTCTTTACGCTGTGGATCTGAAGGCCAAGATTTCCAATGTGTTTAGTAGTCTAGTAGGTACCCCACCTGTCTGTCTCTATCTACGTGTTTCTGTTCTCTTACAGTTACAACCCTAAGATTTTTAAGCGAGGAGTGAAGAGACACGTCATTGGGTAGTCAACGAGCTAGAGGGCGACTGTCAAGAGTCTTGTCGATTGTGAAACTGATTTATCAATTCCCTACATTTCGCCATGGCATTATAGTGAGGCGTGAAACATTTTTAAAGTCCGCCGCATGTACCTACCTATTTATACACTACTATACACTACTATCTACTACTATTACAAAGATTAACTAATTGCAATTAGGTACAAAGGTTCTAAACTATCTACAGACCCGCCCGCCACAGTTGTGTGTTTGGTTGTACACGTACTTAAGTGGACACTGCCGTAATTCAATACGAGTTCGATGCCAGCATGCCACACATTGACACATTTATTCATTTTCTTGCTTTCTAAAATATGCACTATTATATCAGTGGCGCTTGGTAGAGAATTGGGGTTCCAAAAATATGATACACTTGCCGGTGCCCGCAGCTTCGCTCGTGTATAATTTTGTTCCCGTTCTCCGCGTTCCCGCTTCCCATGGGAACATATTTCCGGGATAAAAATGTGCCTATGTGTTATTCCAGACTATAATCTATCACTGCACCAAATTTCAGCCAGATCCATTTAGCCGTTAGAGCGTGAAAGATTAACGTTTGTTAATTTTTCACGCAAAATTTTTCTGTGTCGAACATTTTTGTAATTAATTCTTTTGTATTTAGCTGTCATAATGTTTGTCAATAAATGATTATTTATTATTATTTATTATTAATAATCCACACATCCACACTCACAAACTTTCGCATTTATAATATTAGTAAGACTAGATAGGTAATCACTATATGTATAATAATAATAATTATATTATAAAACAAAGTCCCCCGCCGCGTTTGTCTGTCTGTCTGTCTGTTCGCGATAAACTTAAAAACTAATGCATGGAGTTTCATGCTGAGATCACCAATGGATAGTGGTTCTCGAGGAAGGTTTGCGTATATAATTTGTTGAGTTTATGTTAACATTGTCTAAAATATTACGATATTACTTGGAGAGGTCGGAGAAAAATAAGGCGCCTGGGAGCTTTTAACGAAAACGCTGCCTAAACCCTTCGTGGCTGGCTGGCTAAGTAACTACCTACGGAGATAATTGAATAAAATCAAAAATAAATAATTAAAATTTATAATTAATTTTATTTAGGCTATTCCGTTACCACAGAACAGAAACGCTTACCATTTTTCTTCAGGAGAGCTTGTCTGCCATCTTAGTGGTATCTATAAATAAGCCATTGATAATGTACCTACGTACATTGAAAAGGTATTGTTGTACAACTTACAAAAATACCTTTTTAATGTAGGTACGCACGTACATTGTACCTTACCCACTGTGTGGAAAACTGAACTAGACATTCAAACCTCTAAGGTTGCCACCTTAGAGGTTAAAATGGCCGTATGCTTGGCTGCCGACAAGTATACGGCCCGCAAGAAGTAGTGGTGGTCACCGTTGCCCATGGACGTTTACAGCACCAGAGGCCCTACACTCGCGCTTCCGATCCTGTAAAAACATTCTATGACCCCTTTTGAAGAACCCCATTGCTTATAGTTCGTTGACCTAAACATTTAAAATGGTACACCTATCACTTTCATTTGGCCAGCAATTTTAGTTTTTTAGTACCTAGTTATCTTGTTAACTTAATTATGAAATGAAAAAGATTTGATTTCTTTAACCTAGGTAGGTATATTCAATAAACGTAGGTTACAGAAATAAAATATTTTCAGTTTAAATTTGTAGCCAATGCCAACGGCTCGATTCTCGTCACGTCACTCGTTCGTCTAATAATAATAATAATAATAGATGTTAATAATAATGTTGATTCAGAGGTACCGTATTATAGGTATGTGCCCGACCCAGTTCTTGAAAATGGTCGTGTCACATTGTATTGGGATCGATCTATTATCACTGACAGGACTATTGTGGCCAATAAGACTGATATAGTGGTAATAGATCGATCAGAGCGCCTAGCAATAATCGTTGACATTACCGTCCCACATGACGGAAATCTCGTGAAGGCAGAAAAGGAGAAACAAATAAAGTATTTGGATTTGGCTCACGAGATTGTCGACATGTGGGATGTGGATTCAGCGATTATTGTTCCGATAGTCGTATCAGCGCATGGTCTGATTGCCAAGAGCCTCGATCATCATCTAAAGAGGCTCGCGTTAGGTAGTTGGGTCAAGAACCAGATGCAAAAGGCAGTCCTCCTAGACACGGCACGCATTGTGAGGAGGTTCCTGTCTCTGCAGCCCTAACCACCGGTAGCTTGGTCCCTGTACTCGATACCGGTGGGACACTATTTTTTTATATTTTTAAATATATTTTTTTGTTTTATACTAATGTATTTAAAAATCTAAATTAATATGTATAAAGTAGTAAATAAAGGAAATAATAATATCTTTATTTGCAAGAACATTGTACAAAAGGATGTTACAGTATATGTTAGGATTCAGTGCATTATGTTCTGCCTAGATTGGGCATGCAAACATTTACATAACTCATTATTCAATTTATACATTAAATTATACACTAGATAAAACATTAATTTGGTCATTCAATTTGTGTACATCAGTCAAGTGTCATTTAGCACGATTTAAAAATTCCTTAACACTATAAAAACTGTTTTTTAGAAGCCATTCTTTTAGTGCCTTGACAAACTGCGTGTACCTTAACTTCTTAATTGTTTTAGGTATGCCATTATACACATAAATACACATAGCTACACAATTTTTTTTATACAACTCCGTTCTTGGTACCCTCGATAAGACTATTCTGTCAGGATTTCGTGTATTTCGTGGGTACATATCTTTTGCTTTTTTGAATAAATGCTCATTAAGTCTAACAAATTTAGCACACTGTAATATATACAAACAAGGTAATGTCAACAAATTTAGTTTTCTAAAAAGAGGTTTGCAGGATATCCAAGGTGCCACTCCGCATATGGCTCTAACGCATTTTTTTTGGACAATGAATGCCTTGTCGACATTAGTCGAATTGCCCCATAGAATAAGTCCGTAGCCAAGAACAGATGCCACGTATCCGTGATATGCCCTAAGGACAGTCTTTTTTGTAGCTATCCTTCTCAGCTTCGCCAATACATAAACAAACCTATTTATTCTGTTACACACATTGCTGACGTGAGTTTTCCAATTGATATGCTTATCTAAAATTACCCCTAAGAATTTTGTATGTTCAACTTCTTCAATTTGAGTGCCTTTATGATTTATTTTAAGATTTTTGCTTTTACGTCCGTAAGTATTGAATTGAATTAATTTGGTTTTATTGAGATTAATATTCAGATTATTGTCATCTAACCATTTAATAATGTCTGTCACTGATTTATTGATGTCCATATCAAATTGATTAATGTCATTGTTTTGTTTGCTAAGGTCCATTTTGTCTTTGTTAATGTCAATTGATTTTACGATTAATGAAATGTCATCCGCAAACAATATACACGGATGATCTGTGCTATCTGGGAGGTCATTTATGTATAGTAGAAATAGGAGAGGGCCTAGTACACTACCCTGTGGGATTCCAGCTGAGTTAATTTTGTCATTAGAATTGAATATTTCCAATTCCTTGTTCCCATTAATCGCACTAATTTGAACCCATTGTTTCCTACATTCTAGGTATGACTTCAACCATGTCAACGCGTTACCACGTAGTCCATAGCGCTCTAATTTATTTAATAGTATTTTATGCGACACAAAATCGTATGCTTTTGTCATATCAAAGAAAACAACAGCTGTAGTATTACCATCATCCACATTTTCAATTACTTGACTCATTAGACTAAAGCAAGCTGATGTTGTAGATTTTCCTCTCTGAAACCCAAATTGCTCTTTCCTAAGTACGTTATGTTTTGAGAGAAATTCAGTAATACGCTTATACATCGCAGTCTCAAACACTTTGGAGATCACTGACACAAGAGCTATTGGTCTATAGTTTGATAGAATCGTTTTATCTCCTCTTTTATATAGTGGTTTAACTATGGGACATTTTAATAAATCGGGAAAACATCCAGTAATAAAAGATAAATTGATCATGTGTGTCAATATTGGTACTAGTTCATTTGCACAACTCTTAATAACTTCAGTAGCAAATTCGTCATACCCTGTCGATTTCGTATTTTTTAAGGACATAACTATTTTATGTATATCATAGCAGTCATAAGGTTTTAGGAAAACACTGTTCAAACTGTTTTCAACCGTGGTTCCCTCCCTACTTGTGTTACAGTTATTGTGAATAAAAAAGTCATTAAAGCTATCCGCGACTTTTTTAGGGTTAGAGATAACCTTTCCATCACTAATTATGCGTTCTATTGTGTCCCTTTTATAATTATTGCCAGATTCCATCTTTATTAGTTGCCATGATGATTTGCATATATTTTTACTATTATTGATCTGTTTTTCATTATAATTTTGAACCGATTTATTAATACATTGTCTTAACAGTTTTGAATACTGTAAATACTTGTCTTTATTTACTGTTGACCTGTCACTATAATATTTTAAACGCAGCAATCTTTTTGTTTTGCAACATTTGCGTAGCTCTTTTGTTATCCAGCCTGCATTACGCTCTTTTTTAGCTAACTTTATTTTTATTTTAGGAAAGCAAAGACTGTAGAATAACTGAACCGTGTTGTGAAAATCTTGATACGCAGTATTCATATTTGAGCTGTCGTAGATTTCTTTAAAGGAAATATTTTTTAAACATTCCCGAAATTTTTGTATATTAGCCTTATTATAATCCCTAACGGTGATATATTCCGGTACTATAAAAATATTTTTATTCCTTACTGGTATATTAAGCATTTGGGCAGTATTGTGATCTGATAAACCCCAGTGCAACAATTCACCTATTGCTGTGTCATAGTTACTTACGATATGGTCAATACAATTTTTTTTCCTTGTGGGATCCTGAATGTGTTGTGTCAAATTATAATTTTTTAATAGATCTAAGAACTGTAGTGCTTTCTTATCCGATTTTAATGTGTTAATATTCAGATCCCCAGCTAGAACGAACTTCTTGTCACTTTTATATACAAGTTCGCGCAGTAATATATTTAACTTGTTAAAGAAAATAGTCAGGTCACCACTCGGAATCCTATACAGGCATATGATCACAATATTTGGGTCAGTAACGACAATACCACAACATTCAAAGTCGTTATCTACTGACAAGTCCTTAGTTATTAATATTTCCTCGTATCTAAATCCATTTTTAATGAGTATGCATGCACCTCCCCTATTAGCAAGGTTTTGCCTGCAATAGGATGTAGCCAGAGAGTATCCCTCAAAATTAATATTCTTTTCGTGGCCCAATTCCACAAAGGTTTCCGTCAAACAGATAACTTCTGGGTCCCTCCCGACTTTACAAAGTTCAAAGAGTATTTAAAAGCCCGGCAATGTTCTGATGGAGCAGTCTAAAGTATGTGTTGCTCTTGCTACTATCTTTAGTCCCGAAAAAACTTGTTCCTGTGATCTATCTTGGAAGGAGGAGTTAAGGAATTTCCAGTGGGAGAGATAGGAAGCTCTGTTTGAGTTGATTTGTCACTTTTACCGACCGTTCGGAGTGTTCCGTTCATTAGACCGATAGTTCCGAAGCCTATTCGTTACAAACAAACAAACAAACAAACAAAAAAACAAATCTTTCCTCTTTATTATAATACTAGCTGACCCGCGCAACTTCGTTTGCGTGATAAATGAAGAACCGCTCGACCGATTTTGAGCAAACTTCACATAAATCATCTACTAAATAGTCCGAATAAAACCTTAAAATTTGGTTTGGAAAGGTGAGCCCGATCTTGAGTTATAAAATTACAACGAAAAGTAGCATTGATTTTTATATAAGTATAGATATAGAATAGATTAGTATTAGTATAGATATAGAAAACTATCTCATAATAAACTAAGAATTTCATAATTCCCGCTGTCATGCTAGGCTCAGTGTTACTGATCCGAAAGCAGCCTGAACTTTTACTTTTACGTTTCAATCCACGATAAAACGTTTCGTTAAAATTGATATTAAAATAATTAAATAAGTACATACGCCAATACAATTTAATTACCTCACTAGAGAACTGAGTGCTTGTAATATAATAATTTAGTAACATTAACTTATTGTGAGCACATATTTATGTTTTATTAATGAGGTGTAGACGCACAGTTTATTTAACGCGCATGCTCCATTTTACAGATCGATGTTTGTTTTAATGTAACAGACAAAACTAGATGGCGCAGGTATCAGTAAATTCGCAAATTTGCAGTTTTTTGCCCCTTGTCAAGCTGTCATGTCACTGCCCTTCTCCCCACTTCCTTCCCTTCGTGACATTTTGTGAAACACGATAGACTTGTTTCCTGTAAAATAATACAAAAAATCATATTAGGGCATGGTCGGTGAAGTTATTCACACGAAAAACCGTGAAATAAAAGCTGTAATCGTGGTTCAGTTTTTTCGTGCCAAGTGCAACTAAACAATCAAGATTCCGCCGACAATTCAAAGCCTACCCAGTGGGTGGCTTAATTTGGTAAGTCATAATAACCTATTTCACTCATTATTGTGCAATATAATACAATTTTTATCTAAAATCTAAGAATGTTGCGGCTGCTACCAGTATGCGTATTACAAACTACCGCTCATGTGTTATTATCGCATGAGTTCGCAGATGACTCAGATGGGGGTTTGAATTTTGAGAATTGCATCTAACTACAGAGTATTGGCATTACAACTCATTCGGTGACGATATTTACGTCACCGAATCACCTTGAATATGTCACTTTACACCTTGTTCACTTGCTACAGCAGTGATTTCAGTGAAAACTAAGCTCACACTGACGAATTCTCTAATAGACTCACGAACGTCTTTAATATCTAGGTTAAAAGTCTTATCACATTTTATGACATCCATCCATTTCCTTTCTAAAATACAATCCTGTCTGTTAAAAGTATCCCAGGTATTCTTCTGGTAGCTATAACCTGTCCTGTCTATATAAACATAGTAATTATATCACCTTCGATTATGTTGGACTAAAACTTTATTACTACTAAACTAAACTAAACACTACTGGACTAGACTGAAAAGTTATTTAAAAGTAAAGGTTTAATTTTTCTGGTTGAAACAGCAACCACTGTTAGTAAAAGCACAGTTCTCAATAAAAATGCATAAATACATACCACAATGTTTTTTTAAGTATAGTAAAATACAGCTGTTTGTTTGACAAAATGTAAATGTTCAGTCACATGTCCACCATTCATCCTCACTTGCCATAACCCCTTAAGATGTTCTTGTAACATCATGATGAAGGAGAGAAAAGAATGATCGCCAGTACGCCGCAGAATGACGATGAATCTCTCCGTTCGTTCATTCGAGTTTCGCAGGTTTACCCCTGAACGGTTTCACATACTCTTGAACTGCTAATGGGCTGCGGAGACCATCAAGCAACTTGAGTCAAGTCTGTTGGAAATGTGAATGAAAGTAGCTTTAGTGTGCATGCTTTCTTTGCATGTGCGTGTGCATCAATGTGTATGTACACATGAGACTTGTCAAATCGGTTGATCAACTCCACAGCCCATATTACGTACATCACGGTTATATTGCGAATACCAATTATCTGTAAAAATCTTGTAATGAGACAAACAAATTTAAAGCACAAATTAGAGATAGTACAGGTGGAAATCTCATCCTTTTTTTTACACCTACCCTTTGCTATGTACACTCATACAAACTCTCCCGACCTTGTGTCTGTGAACTCAGTGAGTGGTGTCCATGTGTGCGTAGCCTTAACGAATTTAGTATGTAGGTTTCCATCTGTACTATCTCTAATTTGTGTTTGAAGTTTCAGCATTTAAATGTGTTATCTCGAACAAGAGTTTCAGAGATACTTGGTTTTCGCAAAATAACAGTGATATATATATGTCTCCTACACTGACATACATGTCAATTATTGCCCAAATTCAATTTTGTAGTATCCAATGCAATTTATTATATTTTATGGCTTTATTTACCTGTTGCTAGGTCCAAAACCGTATAGAAGTGTGATTATTATTATCCTAAAGTAACCTACAACAAGAGTATTCATATCGTACCTACTCGGTTATTGTGTATGCTTGTCTAGTACTTATAATGGCGGCTGTACACACTCGTCGAGACACCCCGAGACAGGCCGAGTGCGAGTGTGTACAGGGTGCACTCGTCTCGTCTCGCTCTCTCGTTCTCGTCTCGGTCGCTCTCGGTGGCGTGTCGGTTTTTGCGCCCGAGTCAAAGGGTCTCGTTGGCTCTTGCGAGGTAAATGAGAGCGAGCATGTACACACTCGTTCATTTAGTTGCCCGCAGAAAGTTTTAATGAACAGACGTATTTCATTAAATGGTCTAAAGAACTCGAATTATAGTTTTTTGACGGCTATCAGATAGAAGTCGTTTTATGGAATTCGAAGGATGTTAAAGACAAGGATAAGCAATGTCTTCATGATGCTTGGGTGCGAATTTTTGCCTCTATTCAGTCTGGAGCTGCAGCGGAATCAGTTTATAATCATTTTTAAATTTAAATTTTTTTTTATACTACTTAGACAAGCTTACGGCCCACCGGAAGGTTTTAATAAACATTTTATTATAATAATAGCTTGCGGTACAAAAAAAACAGCAGCAGCAATTTCCACGTCCATTGTCGCGGGAGTCCTATGAGACTCTGAGCTTACGAGTGTGTACATGAATGCTCTCGTCGAGAGCCTTCTCGGCCGAGGCTCTCGGCGAGAGGCTCTCGACGAGTGTGTACAGCCGCCATAAGGATTTTAATTACATATCTATAAAGAAATGAGAAAGTGTGTTGTATTTTTATGTATGCTATGTAATATGGGTTTATTATTGTATATTTGTGTAAAATTTATTTTGCTTTTATTAAGTCAATTTATTAACAACAGAAAAAGTTAAGATTGCAAAAATGTAATTTGAATTTGCATATCTATTAGTTACATTTATGGGTTTAAAATGCATGATTATCAATTTATTGCTTTTTGTTTTATTAAATGGCAACATCAATTTGTTGGCTACTAATATTGTTACTCCTTTTGTTTTCTATTGTCAAACACACTTTCATTTCTTTATAGGTCTGAATTAAAATGGGGAAAGGACAGGACTCTTTTTTTCTGAAACAAAATAAAGGTAAAAATACAGAACAAAAAAATAAAGTTGGAAAAGAAAAGAGACAAGAGGAATTTGATAAGAACCGTGCCCCTGTAGCAGATAAGCCGGAAAAAAAGCCGTTTGATAAGAAGACATATCGCCTTAAGAAATACAGTAAGAAGTACAAACTTGAACAATGGGAGGAGCAGCGCAAGAAGAGATTACTTCGCGAGTATCATAAGGAAATCAAGAATGATGCCTCCGTTGGAACATACAATGCTAAGAAATTTGATGAAGATGTCCCAGACGGTAATGAGGAAGCCGGTAAGTATGTGAGACATCCTGATTTACTTCAGAAAAGTCAATCAGCTCAGAATTTACCTGCACCGGTAAAGAAAGACCCCTTCTTCAAAGCGAAAGAACATTTTAACAAAATAAAACAGGAGAAGATAATTAAACAGCAAGAAGCAATGAGAGTGAAAGAAGAAAAGCAGCGAAAATTGGATGAGTATAAGAAGAAGAAGCATGATAAGTTCAAGAAGTTAAGCAAGAAGACAAAGAAAGGCCAGCCGGTTATGACAGGCAGGCTGGAACTGCTTTTAGAAAAAATTCAAAACTCAAAATAGTGAAAAAGATGCATTTACTTCGTAATTTTTTTTTGACTACTTGTAAAGTAGCAATGTTAGGAATATAAATTCTATGAATTTTTGCTGTACTGATTAAATTCTTTGAAAATACAGACAACACAGTCATGTAGGTACTTAGAGACCTTGCTTAATATTGCGCAATAGATTAAAATCACTGTTGGGTGATTTTTCATTGCATTGATATTTTTATACTCTACTAAGTCTACTACAATGATTTGATGTTTCTGGTAGGCCTAGTAGTCCATCCAATTTTTAAGTAAACTTCTTCTGCTTTAGGCCTGCATCATAATGTGCATTCTAAGATACACTCGAGAGCAATGAATCCGGGTCACTTAAAGAATGTTAAAAATCTCGGAAACTAAAAATGATAGGTTAATGCAATAAATTGTATTTAATAGACAATGTAATACTCCTTAAATGAAAGTAAAAAAAATATGAGTCACCATACATTTTATTAACACAAAATTACATAAAGAAAAAACTGCTGATCTCTCCTTAAAACAAAAATAGGAAACATGAAATTTTTGAACTTTATTACGATTTTCTTGAATTTTAATACTTCGTATTGCCTCCTCGTGCTTCCATTACTGCGTTTACGCGGTTTGGCATGCTGTACACCAAGTTCCTTATACGATTTTGGGGAATATTCTCCCATTCCTCTGTGAGAGCAATTTTGAGCTCACGAAGCGTGATTGGGGGAGGGTTTCGTTGTTTTACGCATCTGCCTAGCTCGTCCCAAGCATGCTCGATCGGGTTGATATCCGGGCTGCGCGCTGGCCACTCCATACGAGTAATGTTCATCTCTTGAAGGTAGTCCATTCACAATCCTACCTGTATGAGGTCGGGCATTGTCATGCATAAATATAGCATCCTCACCTAAATTGACCATAAATGGACCAACGTGATCATTGAGGATTTCTTCCACATATCTTACGCTAGTTAAAGAGCCGTTTTCTATGATCACCAGCTCTGTGCGACTTTCAGAAGAAATTCCGGCCCACACAAGTACAGACCCACCACCGTAGGCTACTTTTTCTTCGATGCATGCTTGCTTGAATCTTTCCCCTGGTCTTCGATACACTCTGTGTCTTCCATCGTGCTTGTAGAGCATAAATTTTGATTCGTCGGAGAACATAACTTTTGACCAATCTTCAATACTCCAATTTACGTGGCTCTGGGCATACCTTAGTCTCGAAATACGATGCCCACGCTCCAGTTTAGGGCCGTTTGCAGGTCTAAGGGGTTTTAAGTTAGATTCAGCAAGCCGACGTCTTACTGTCCATGCACTTGGGTTACTTCCTCCGAGGCGTCGAAACTGATTGGTGAGTTCAGTTCCTGTGAGAAAGCGATTTCGAAGCATGGTGTTCACCAAGTATCGGTCTTCTCGTGCTGTGGTACACCTGGTTCTGCCCGTTCCTGGTCTGCGTAGGTTAGAACCAGTTTCTTCGTAACGTCGGAGAACTCTTTGTACTGTTGACAGCGACACACCGACAGTCCTGGCTGTATCGCGCTGACTCCGGCCGGTTTCCAGCATTGTAAGTATTCTGGTGCATTCTTCAGGCGTAAGCGACATAATTTCAGCTTGATTAATGAATATAGAGCACTATCAACATGGTTTATGTACCCACATAAATGACAGATTACAAACAAAAGCAACACCAAATGCTGTAATTTCGTAGTTCCATCTTCGAAAGTGGCCCTTTTTCAAATTTGATTTTTTTATGATATAACTTTACAATAACTAAGAAGTTTTAATACCTTCATTTAAGGAGTATTACATTGCCTATTAAATACAATTTATTGCATTAACCTAGCATTTTTAGTTTCCGAGATTTTTAGGATTCTTTAAGTGACCCGGATTCATTGCTCTCGAGTGTAGTTTCAATAAGGTGCATGTTCAGAAAATCTTTTTATTTACTATGTATGTAAGAGACTGATAGGTGATTATTAAATGCAACCTTTAAGGCTCAATACACAGTAAGGGTCAGTTACATTCATAAATCAGCCAGAATATTTTCTAAACAATAGCTCCACTATTAGAATTTCATAGCGTCATATAAATTTTCTACTATATTCAATCAAAACTTAATATGTATTATAAAATTCTGTTCAAAGTTTATTCGCACGTACAGAAGACTTAGACATGAAATTGTGATATGATATTGCTCAGAGCATTTACGATTATAAGGTAATTTAATTCCTTAATGCAGCCTTTTGTTCTCTTAATGTCTTGTGCTATGCTTTTCTTGGTTTCTATCAAGACTTTGTCAGATTGTATCGAGCTGTTATTACGACTTGTTTTATGCACAAGAACCATCTTGAAGGTATCAAGTGTTCTCGACTTGGAATGAAATTGTATTAGTTGTAAGTTTGCTTAATATATTTAATTTAGTTCAGTTTCAAACTTGGTTTTAAATTTTATCCTCCACTAGCTGTGCCGATGACTCTGCTTGTAACTTCACCTGATAGCACCCTTTGAACCAGCCCATATTTATAATAATGTATGAACATTTGCCAGATTTGTTATTTCTGCTCCACTGGCTCGACTTGTAAACAAAATATAAACTGCAAGGAAGCTGCCCTTGCCTTTGGTCCACCATTTTTTAATACCAACTAGCTGATGCCCGCAGCTTCGCCCGCGATGGCGCTGTATGTGAAAAATGATTTTCCCGCTTTTCTGTTGAAATTTTTTGTGAAGTTTCTTTGCTATAAACCTCACGGAGCCCGAGACCTTTCCAACGAATGCAAAACCGTGGAAATCGGTTCGTGCGTTCTGGAGTTATAGCGTCAGGAAGGAAAACCCGACTTATTTTTATATAATAGATGAAGTTTATATCTGACTGTTAAAATTTTCATCATGGATACACAATGTCTACTTACTCTACACTGTTAAATTAAATTATAATGACTAGGTATACATTATAGGTACATATGCAACTTTAAAACATTTTAACAGTAGGTTCACCACTACTTGCGCTGCCTATAGGTACGTTTGAACACATCTATAGACTCCCTCCATCCATTATATAATTGGGACTCAAATACAACTGGTAAAATGAAATCAAATCATGGAGATACCAAAGATACAAAATCAACTACCTACCTATCCTTGGTAACTGGTTTTCCTGTAAGAACGACAAGGTACTCTTGCTTGCTGAGTAATTTATGATTTCAAGAATTATCTCGATATTTTCTATCATTTTTGGCAAGTATCGTATAGGATGACGACATTCCGAGATAAATCATTTACCTAAATAGATGCCGTTTTCTTTATCTTTTGATAAGAACTTCATGTACCTAGTATAACATTATAACATGTTAATTTTTGAAGTTTATGGCTGGTTTTATTCTAAGTAGACACGTTGATAAACGAATAGGTAATTCAGTCAAATCAGCCTATAGCAGTCCATTGCTGGACCGTGTATTGTTGCGTAATTTGGGGGTGGCTTACGTCCAGCAATGGTGATTCGGATGAGCAAAATTCAAGTTGCCATCAATGTAGAATAAACGGCAGATGTTATCCATATTGTCATAACATAATTTGTATTACATGTGCCGTCGTCAAAACGTATGACCTTCATCGTCCTTGGTCAATCAGCCTCTCCCAATTCACGCCACACTACACGGCCTTTACATCCAGTCCCAGGGTGCGACCTTTACTAGGTCGTTGGTCCATCTGGCCTGTGGACGTCCTACCCCACGTTTACCGAGTCGCGGTCTCCACTCAAGAACTCGTTTTGCTCCATCAGCTGTCTGTTCTTCTACTGATGTAGCCAGCCCATTGCCACTTTAATGTGCTTATTCTGCTAGCTATGTATCGTCCTTGGTTAAAGAAGTTGTAGTTTTTGTAGGAGTTGCCATTTTCTATACAGTTGTCTTGCTCCTATACCTACCATTAGCTATTTCATCATCGCATATTTTTTAACATTTCTTTTTAATTTAATCTTGAAACTATATCTCCACTAGCTGACCCGCGCAACTTCGTTTGCGTGATAAATGGAGAACCGCTCGACCCATTTTGTGCAAACTTTACATAAACCATCTACTAAATAGGGTGAACAAAAGCCTAAACATTTGGTTTAGATAGGTGAGCCCGTTCTTAAGTTATAAAATTACAACGAAAAGTGGCATTGATTTTTATATAGCATGTATTTAAATCGATATCTGTTTATTCCCTTTTTCCGAACAAAATATTTCAAAGTTAAACCAAAAATACTGACTTGCACACTAATTATGCACACTAAATAAACCAAATTCATTATACTGTTTAATGGTATTTGCAGAACGGTTTTACTGAACGAATAACTATTATCAGAATAGTATATCTAAAAATTCCATTGTTCAACAAAAATATTTAAACTTTTTTAAGGAATTCTATCGCCTAATTTACTTTTAGGAACATCGTTTATTCTAAGTAAAACCTCAATTTAATCAGTCACCTCTACAAAGTTAAATTTTATTGATAAAAAAAATAAAAGTTTAACCTAACCTAACCTATTCCGTTATAAGATAGTACCTACTATTTAGAGAGCAAGTTAGTATTTTACCCCCAAGAAGTTGGCACCACACTTTTAAGTTACAAAAATTTTGACGGTTGTTCTAGGTTTGTTCTACTTTGTTCCAAAACGGTAAGTATTTTTGATATGCAATTAGTATTTCTGTTTCACAAACCATATATTCGATGTACGAACCACATTTTTGGTGTGAATTCGATTAAAAAGGTCACCTCGTTCTGAGTAATATTTAAGTTTTTTAAGTAGGACATGTTTAGTTAATCAATTAGTTTTATGGACAGCATTTAATTTTCTGCTTTGCATTCAGTAAATTAGTGGAGTTACCTAGTGTGCAGAAAAATTAAACTGAGGTGCATTTAAAAATATCCCTTTTTATATATATAGATTAAGTAGGTATCTGATTTCCTTTCGTTATCTAAAAAAACTAGGTATATTCAGCGTTTCTCTGCTCATAAAATTATTCACAATGCCACAATATACAGCAAGAGTAAACTTGAATTTTATAACAACTTAAGACTATTTGTTGACTGCTGATAACGTTCAGGAGTTGATACCGGTATAATACAGCATATCACAAAGGATTGGAGGTGATAAGAAGGGTGATGATAACCTATTACATAGTGTAAGCCAGCTCCATCATCTTGTAGCCAAAATTACGACCGACTTTAAGTTGACCTTCCTATCCGGGTTGACGCCAAATGTTAAAACGGTGATATCTACCTAGAACGATATTTTTTTTTGATGTCATCCAATTAAAAATTTGACCATTGACACTAACCCCCTTATTCATAATCGTTTGTTAAACCTATTTTAGTTAAAACACATTTTAAGTCTATTGCTGTCTCTAACCATACTCTGTCATTGGTTAGAGACAGCAATAGACTTAGTGTGTTTTAACTAATATAGGTTTAATAAACGATTATGAATAAGGGGGTAAGTAATGAATACTGACCATGGACAGATTACGGACGGAGCGCACGTTCGTCTGTATATAGGGTGTAACAAAATTACCTCTCCAAATTTCATGAGATGACTTGGCATCGGAAATCAAATAAAAATATTTAATAAAAAAGGGGGGTAAATTTTTTCATTTTTTTTTTTAATTTTTTTTTCGCACATTAAGAATTCATTTTTTACCGCGGCAATTCGAGGTAACATGGTCGCCGTGGCAAAACAAACAGAAAGCACCCGTCTGGCTGTCGTTGTCGCTTTCTACTGCCGCTCAGTAGCGATAGAAAGGGTTAAAAAGGGAATTTCAAGGACCTTTAAAACGGCTTTACGGTTAAAGTATTCATGTGATTTTTTTTTCTTCATTTTTGTAATGTTTCTTGACAGATGCCACATCACGTGACGAAATTTGGAGAGGTAATTTTGTTACACCCAGTATAATCCACTACCCGATAATCAACCGTTGTCGGATCGGACTTTGCTAGTAGTGGGAAGGCACAGTGTGTTATAGAAGCCAATTTGCGGTCACGTCCGTTTTATAAACTCTTTGTAAAGAGAATTTTAAGACAAACTACTTAAAAAAACTTTCGTTACTGTATGTCTCATACTTTTTAAGAAATTAAAAAAATTGAGAAAAATCCATAGATACCAGAAAAACCTTATAGCTGTTTTCCTTATGATTTTTAACTATAAAATGTATTTAAACACGATGAAGGTTAACCTAAAGAATAAATTTCCACATAAGAAATTGATGACTGGAGTCCCAAAAAAAAGAAAAAAAAAATTTTCTAAAATAACCTAAATATTTTTTTATTCAAAAACTCTTGCGTTGTAGCATTTGTTTGAAATTGATTTATATGTATAATGTTAATATGTATTGTCACAAAAAATACCAGATGCGACAGATGTATTGTTCGTAAGATATGAATTTTTGAAAATCTTGCTTAGGGTTGTCAAAAATTAAGTTATTTTGTGAAATGTACCATGTATTATGATCTGCTAAGTTTTTACTGGTATAAATATAAATATAAATAAAATATAAATATTCACGGACATTTCACACAACGCTATCTGATCCCAAAGTAAGCTAGGAATAACCTGCTTGTGTTATGGGTATCAGACCACGGATATTAATACTTATATACTTTTTTTAAATACATACATATTTTACATAGAAACACCCAGACTCTTGAGACAAACATTTATGGGTCACACAAATATTTGTCTCCGGTGGGAATCGAACCCACGACCTCCAGCGCCGCAGGCGGTATCACTACCGACCGCGCCACAGAGGCAGTCAATCAAATGATAACTTATAATTGACGTTATAGATAAATATTATACTAATAGGAATGATGACAAATTTTGAAAACACTTCCTAAAATGCTCTTGATTATATATTATTTACTGGGAATAACATATTTTTGTAGAAGTTAGAGATTTATTAGGAAAACAAAAATATTTACTTAGATTTAAAATACGCGCCAAAACGATACTCAGTGACGGTCGCAGAAGTGACGTCATCATTCAGCCTAATCTATAGCCCACAGGTTCTACTAGAGTCTAGTAGAACCTGTGGTGTGGTGTAGTAACTAGACGCCGGTTTCAGATAGCGTGGCGAGTGAATTATGGTGTTCAATGTACTTGTTAGAATAAATCGTTGCACTAGTGTCGCGAATATAATTATTTTAATTATTGGATGATAGAAACGCACTTATGTGCGATAAAGCAAGCAATATTACGGCGGATAATAACGTGTCTGTGTGCGGAAGCCTTTATTAGTGTAAAGTGACGTCATTCGCTCTGGCTGGTGTTCATGAAATCATGGCGGATTGCCGTATTTCATAGTTTTATTTCATCCAAATAATTACTAATATCACAAAATTTATCTAGATAAATGAGTGTTTTGTATTTTACTACTAAAATCTAATTTTTAGTTAGTGTCATCATGCCTGTTGTAAATAAACTATTCTCATGGCAAAAGATATGCTACTCGACTATTTTTCTTTTATGAAGGTCATCGTGTGATATTGAGAAGGAGTTCGCCCTTAGAAATATGCTAAAACCCAATATCAGGTACACAACGACTGGAGAAGCGGGGTGAGGCGTCATGGAGCCCCACTCTGATGAAGAGTCCTAATAATATAAATGTGTATTTATTTTAGTCTTTATTTTGTTTTGGGGATTATTTAATGCGTCAACATGGGGTTGACGTGATTAATCTTTCTCCTTCCTTAATCTCTTCTCAATTTAAATCTTCAAATAAAAATTGATTTTAATATTTGTAATTAATTAAATGTTGACAACCCTATTTCCATAGAAATATCTCAAAAACTTAGAAACGCTTTTTCTCCTTTACAATACGTTTGTAGTTTACGAAATTTTAGAATATTGTAGACGACTATGTTGTGCATGGTAATAACCAAAAATAAAATGCTACAACGCTAATCTATAATTATTAAAAATATAATTGTGAAAAACAGAAAATATTTAATATTTCTCAGACTAATAAAGCTACTGTCTTCTACTTTTTTATATAGATATATAGCAAACAGTTACACTACTCTGAGTGCTAATAAAGTGTAATAGGGTCATGATTTTCGCAATAAAAATAGATAAAGATTTTCTTAAGGTCACTGACCTCTCATAGAAAAATTAATATCTCTAAAACTAGAGAAGATTATCATATCGGGATTTCTGTGAATTCTTCATCATGATAGTGCCCATTAAATAGACATATAAACCATGCACGACCGCAAATCGACTTCTATAACATACTGTGGAAGGGGAAGAAAGCGTCGACAGTCATGACATGAGAAGTATCTAAAAAAACATACATACAGTCACGCTTTTATCCCTGAAGGGGTCGGCAGAGGCATAGTATACGCCCACATGACGTTACGACACGTGCAGTTAAAATTTTTCAAGCCGCCCATTAAGGCCTTCTCACCTTGGCTTAACGATTGTCATTTTACTGACAACCGGATTTTATTTCGAGTTTTCCTTTACACAAACTGAGCCGGGCCGTGACGCAGTGATGAAAAGCCAGGGCTCTGTAAGGCTGGGAATCCCACACAAAGCTACCCTGTTGCTCCCACAACAAATACTAGGTACTAGTACCTACTACTACCGAACGTAGCATCCTCTGGTCAAAATGTTAGTCGCTAAATATTTATACAAATTCATACGATAGGTATGACGAAATTAAAGATAATTTTGTAAAGCAATTAGTATGCAAACTCAATCATAAATTTTATTCTTTCTATTCAAATACACAATGACATGAACTATAAATTTTAAATAAGGAAAATAAATAATTTTGTCATATTTAAAATGGTATACCGTCATAATACCAGAAATCATAATGCCTTTACTTAAAATGCCTGAGCCCAAAATACCCGAAATCGAAATATCAATATTCAAAAGGCAAATATTTATAATATAAATAATTTAAAATGCCTTACGGTCGAATAACCGAAACCCAAAAAATAAATTTATCAAATACCTTATCCTAAAATGTTCAAACACAAAATACCTTTTTTTAACATGATTTAAATCCTACATGGATGCTATATATCTGTGAATGGTTAACACCCCGACTCAGAGTATCCCGACTCGGATAGGTTAGGTTAGAAGACTAGCCTTAGCCTTCGTGGTTATTTTTTTTTATTTTTCGTTAGCCCACTGTGTATATAACTTAAAGTCAAATAACAAAACGTGTGAGTGGCAATAAATCTTTATTTCTTAAATCATTCATTTATTAACTATGCGCTATATAATGAACTGGTATAGCATAATATATACCTAATAATACCCAGTAGGTTATATCGATAAACTGGGTAGGTTATGGTTTTTTTTTATATTCACATTGTATTCTATTTTCGGTATTTTAAATTAAGGATATTTGACAATTTGTATTTTGAATTCTGATATAATAATTATTAGTATTTTAAGTTTAGACATTTTAAAGTAAGGTGAACTGAAATAAGGTATTTTGAATGTTAAGGTATTTTGAATTCGGGTATTTTGGTCTAAGGCATTTTAAGTAAAGGCATTTTGATTTCTGGTATTTTAATATATAACCATTTAAAATGTATGAAACGACGAAATATTTACAGCGATAGAGCATAATATCATTGACCCAATATCGACGTCAGCATTTTACAGCGAAACAAATAGCACATGATCATTGAACTACAATTACACATGATGCTTTTTGTCTAATCTCAAAAGGAAACTGTAAACATAGACTTTGTCACCATAAGCTGTTTATTACTTCCAAGAACTACTTGTGTATTTGAGGAAATCACAGTCCATTTGATAACGAGAGCAAACAAAATGATATTGTTCATTTGACTCGTGTTAGGATACAAATTGTTTACTCTTTGTATAGGAATGATTAATAATAAATAAATAAATAAATAAAAGCATTTATTCACATAAAACAATTACATCTTTTAAAACCTTACCTCTGCCAAACTGCATTGCAGTTTGTTGGCAGATGTAGCTCCCTTGATTTAACAAGTAGATTGATCTAACATAAATTGTCTTCGGTACCTACTAAATTTATACATTATTTAATTCAATAAATAATTATATTTACACATGCACACTCATAAACCTGAATTAGCAACATTACAAATATTAATTTCCTAGACATTCATTTTAATTATAACAATAGTGAAACCACAAACAAACAACAATAACAAACAAATGTCCGTGAACATCTATCTACTACCATCATTCATCTATAACTTCACCATTGTATCTATACATATAAATTATTCCATTTTCATTATAATTTATATATTAATTTGTTTATTAATTAATTAATTTATTTATTTATTCATTTTTTTTTTTTTTTACAATATCTTGACATTATAATGAATTTAATTTATTGTATTTCAACAAATACAAATATTCATCCTTACTTAGAAAATTATTTTAATTGATTGTACGTAATTTATTCTTATTCCTTGTAATTTGTATATTTTAAATTTTAAAACACATTGACATTTTATGAAATTTAATTTACTGTAAGTACATAATTATTTAATCTATTTTAATTTTAATTTCCATTCAAACCATCGCAAGGTAGGTACATACTTAGGTTTTGAACTTATATATCTATCTACCTCAAAGTCCCAAAATAAAGTACAAAGTCATTATGTATTAGGTACAATCCTGCTTAACACACTGCTACCCTTTACAGGCATAAGTATCACCAAATCATTATCATTATCTAGACGTTCAAACAATCCAACAGAAACCTTTTGGTTTTATTTTTAAATGTTCTTTTTGTGACACTCCTAGTCAACAAAACTGATGGTAACTTATTAAATATATGAGGCACCATATAGCCTCTTTTTCTTTCCCCAAAATAGTTCTTACAACTAGGTTTTAGAAACTTGTTAGTATTAGTTCTCCCCGGACGCGACTTATAAACCTTAAACTCGTCACTACAATACTGTTCTGTTGCCAAAAGAAGCTTTATGTACTCATGAATAGGGAGCATTTTACATTCACTGAACAGCTGTTCGTAATCAGTACGCTTACAGCGACGTTTAGTATTTTCGTCTACCAATAATTTCATAAACCGAATTTGTAGTGCCTTGATTTTATCTAAATATGATATAAATGTACGTCCATAGATAGTAAGCCCGTATGCAAGCATCGAGTCAACCAGCGCATAATAGACTGCATACAGAGTCCCCCTATCCAGGACTAACCTAAGATGGTAAAATTTCACAAGCACTGCCCTTAGTTTATCGCTAAGCGTTGTGATATGTGTCTTCCACGAGAAGGCGGAGTCGACTGTAAGTCCCAGGTACCTATACTCACTGACCACCTCGATGCCCGCGCACGCGCACGCCGCGCCCAAGTTATGTAAACAATCATAACTATGTCCCACCACACGCGGCGCTCGGACTGGATACTTAACATACGGAGAGTAAATGTGCATACATTTAGTTTTCTTTAAGTTAATAACAATACCGTTATCGTGCGCCCACTTGATAATATTTGTGAGGTCCTCCTGTATTTTACTTTCTATAACGTTAATATCTTTGTCACAATATAATAAACAAGTATCGTCTGCGTACATGTATACACTGCTGTTTTGCACTACATTGCACATACTGTTTACATGAACTATATAGCCGATAGGGCCAAACACCGAGCCGGTCGGCACGCCGCAGGTGACATTCAAAGACCGCCCGCTGACGCCGTCAATAAGGGTCTGCAGTGTTCGACCTTGCAGATATGCTCCAAACCACCTATTTAGTGGCCCCGCAATTCCACACTCCTCCATGGCCTGAAGCAGCTGGTGGAACTCCAAAGTTTCGAAAGCTTTTCGGAAGTCTAGGTATACTACCACCACCTGCTTCCGCTGGTCCAGACCCTCATTGACGTCATCAGCGAACCGTCCCAATACCGTCGACGTACTTCGACCCCTTCGGAAACCGTGCTGGGCATCTGTTAAAATGTTATGTTTCTCTAAGAAAAAACTTAATTGATTAACTATATATTTTTCCACAATTTTATTAATGACAGACAGAATTGCTATAGGCCTGTAGTTGGAATAGTCACAGTGCGACCCTTGCTTGTAAATAGGTCTAATCACTGCCGATTTAAGATTATAAGGGTATACCCCTTTTTCAACACATAAATTTATGAAATTGGCAATTATTGGGCTAATACATTTTTTTATCATTTTAATTTCTTTTATTCTAATTCCATCTAAACCTTGAGACTTATCACAGCTAATGGCACCTATAATTTT
The DNA here is from genome assembly GCA_933228765.1 of Miltochrista miniata. Classification (NCBI taxonomy): domain Eukaryota; kingdom Metazoa; phylum Arthropoda; class Insecta; order Lepidoptera; family Erebidae; genus Miltochrista; species Miltochrista miniata. The sequence goes on from OW121769.1 coordinate 17,221,571, forward strand.
TTCTATATCACTGGGCTGAGCTTTTTGAAATCTCAGGGATACATTATTACGCACTACATACCCAGATCTGTCTAAAAACTTATGACTACAAACATGCTTTATATTCAATACTTCTTGGGTGAAGCATTCAGAAAACTTGTTACAAATATTAATCGTACTGTCTGTTCTGCCTAAGTGCTTTAAGATTACATTGTCAATGTTGTTTTTTACTTGGCCTGTCCATTCATTAATCTTTAACCAAACTTTTTTCACATTTTTATTGCATTTTAAAATTTCCTGTTTTCGAAAACTGTTTTTGGCTATATTTATACATTTATTGACCTTATTCCTATAGTTATTGTACTGTAATCGCAAATTCATATCATTTGGATTAGACTTCCAAGACCTAAATAACCTATCCCTCTTTACCATCATTTCCCTGAGATTGGAAGTTACCCACGGCTTACATTTTCGTTTTTTACTTACTGGTATCTGAGTTGTGGATTCACTATATATTTTCGAAAATATAGAACACATTTCCTCATACAATAATAAAGGGCACTTACAGTTCAACAGATGCTCCCATGACACTTCTGACAACTTACTTGAAACTTTTTTATCACTAATCACCGAATAACTAGTTCTTTCTTTTTTATCACTGTTCCTCGCACCAGACAAGCACACACCGATTAGATAATGGTCCGATATCTTGCATGACAGTACATAAGCTGACACCGAGGCTTGGGTTCTAACCCACGCGTGGTCAATACAGGTATGAGTCACTAAATTTCCGTACACCTCCTCCCGCGTTATATCTCTGATGGCACACTCTAACCCCAGTTCACACATATTGTTTATGTACAGCCTGCGTACACTACTCGGTCCGGCCAGTAAGTCGATGTTTGTGTCTCCCACAACTATCACCTCGCTACCCCTCGGAATGCTTGACAGAAAATGATGAAACTCCTCAACAAATCCAAGCTTGCTAGCACTCGGCGATCTATATGTTACCACTACATGTACTTTTTTCGCTCCTTCTAGTAGAAGTTCGCCGTTCATAATTTGCAAATTTTTGGTGGTTATTGGTATAGCTGTAAAGTTGAGATTGTTCTTGTAAAATACCAATATACCCCCACCCTTTCTCTTGTTTTTAGTTTCCGCGTAGAAGTCGTATCCATCTAAGTTGTATAATGGTAATTCATGTTCCTTTATGTTTATCTCCGTTAGAGCTATAATGTCCAGACACTCACGGCATCCATGTATTAGTACCTGCAGCTGATTGAAGTGTTTTCTCAGTGAGCTAATATTCAGATGAACGATGTTCAAAGTGGACGGGCACTCACCTATCTTTCCTTGCCATTCTTTTATGTTATTAAACTTGTGGTATCCAATGTTGGACTGTATATGAAGGGTTCGGTCATCGAATTTTATTTAGTAATTATCATAAAATATAAATCTATTGCGGGTAACTCCCGCCGCATGCTATTTTATACGCCCGTGTGGCAGTTAATATCAGCTAGGGTACGTAGGGTTCTTATTTTGGTATCCATAGGGTCATCCTTTTTTATTAAAACTCTGCTATTTTGTACCCAAATGTATTTGAATATATGCTTTAGTTCATTCTTCGCTGTCCAAAACAGATTTCGCACATATTTAGACAGGTCCTCGTTGATATAGATTCTATGACTGTTCCCGCCAGCATGTATGTCGTTATTTGTTAAGCGATGCGTTTTTCTCGTTGCCAGCCACTGGTCCCGGGCATCACGGGTTGTTAGCGTGACGATCACTGGGCGTGGTTTTTTATCCTGGTGCCTATTTGCGGCCACACTATTTTTCCTAGGTTCACCTACCCGCCTTACATCACAGATTTTTGTTGTGTCCGTTTCCAGTTTGCTGGCCAAATTTTTTACAGTAATCTCTAACTTCTCATTTTCATTCTCATCCAGACCTACAATTTCAATGCTTTTTTCCTTCTCTCGATTTTCCATCAAAGCTATCCTTTCCTCCAGCGCCTTGTTTGTCGTTTCCAAATGTGTATTTTTATGTTCAAGCGCTTTTATTTTTTTATCGCTTTTTTCCTTTGCCTCGATCAGCTCTTGATATTTCTCTGCATAAAAACTAATGTCTTCTGACATACCCTCCAATGTTTTTTTCATTTTAAAAACGACTGCCAATTTTTCGTTGACCTCCGCAAGTAGTTTCTCCGGGGTGGTCTTCGCCATATCCACCACAATGGAGGTTCGCACCGATGGTATATCCTGACAATCCTCACACCACCCAGAATCGCTAAATCCTTTTATTTTAGCCGCACATTTTTTATGAAAGGTACCGCCACAATCTCTGTTACAACTTACTACATTGTCTGGTTTCACTTTGGCGAGAGATAATTTACAAAAGGTGCACTGCACCATATTTAGTGTTTTCTACTTTGAGGAAAACCGCTTATTACGAAAACTATAGTAAGAATTACGAAAACTATGATATCACGCACGGCACTGTGTACACACGATCGACGTAGGTAGTATCTATGAACGCGTTCGCACGACGGGAGCGCACGCGCCGAATTAAACTGTATACAGTGTGTAGTAGGAGCTGATAAGTTTCGGCTTATGCATGTAGGTGCCTTGACCGCATTCGATTTGTTCTAAATGAAAGGTCAGGTGAGAATTACCCTCACGTTTGGGACTGATCTTGGATATGAGAAGTTTTTTTCAGCGTTTTTTTATCAGCATTTATGTGAAAAGTCTTTCAAGGAACCTAGCAAGAGTCATTGGCTATTGTAGAGTCCGTTTAGATTATTAAAGACCCATTGAGGAATTAGTCTTTACGATTAGTTAACAGATAAATCGTAACTACCCACATTTTGAAAGCTAGATCATAAAATAGTTAGAAATTCTCTTAGGTTTCGTCCGCACAGGCAGGCGGCTTGCTTGGCGCCTAGAGCCTAGCGAGTCACCTAGCGAGTAGCTTAGTAAAACAAACATACTTGAATGTTCGTGACCGGCCACACTGCGCGCTTGGCGCCTAGTTAGCAGCTTAGCGTGTATCCAAGTAAACAAACATGTTGGTTTTTTGTCGCCAGGCGCGAGGCATTTTGATTGCTGATGTTATCAGAGGGTTGAATATGAATCAATTCCCGAGGTATTTAGACGTTATAGTCCGAATCGGAATTGAATCTTTTATCCGTATTAAACACTCTACTTGTCATTGCAAATATGAGGTAAATAAAACTAGTTATTTATCTACCCTATTTATTGATAATATAATAATATTAATAGTACCTATTTTAAAAAAAATAACAAAAAAGAAACCGACTTCAAACAAAACTAAAAACTGAAAAATAAAATTTACTTAGCACAAAGTTAGTATATATTCTGATTTATCAGATATTATTAAATATAATACTAAAGTCGGTGCCAATATGACTATGAGAGAGAGAAAAATCTCAAAAGGACAAAATCTCAAAGGTGAAATGTGGGCATCTAATATGCCTCTGTCTACCCCTTTGTGGATAAAAGGTGATCATATCTATGAACCCAATATAGAGCAGTATAGAGCTATTTTTGAAAGTGACATCTTGTCAACGTGCCGACAAGTAAATGACCGAGCCACCTAGCGACCTCCCACGCAAACCAACTTTCAGTGCGACCACCGTGTATCCTAGCAAGTAGCCAGGATGCAAGCCACTAGCCACTAGGCTCTAGGCGCCAAGCAAGCCACCTGCCTGTGCGGACGTAGCCTTAGGGGCAAGACACACAGAAAAGACGTAAGACGAGGACGCGTCGCAGACTGCGCGCCCTTTCGATCAATTTTCATATAAAATTTATAGAAGCGTCGAGATTCAACGCAAACAGAAAGGACGGGGCAAGGACTGCGTGAGGACACGACGCTTCGACGACTGCGCCCTATTCGAAAACAAACTGAAGAGGCGAGACACAGACAAGACGCGGCAAGAAAGAGGTGGGCGGGGATTAACTTCGAACATCTTCATCGTCTGAAGAAGACATGTTGTCGTCTCAAAAGTACACGATAAAAAATAAAACAGACTTCAAACAAATCCTAAAAAAATAAAATTTACCTAGCAGTAGCAGAGTAATTGTATTTTGATTTATCGGATTTCATTCAATATCATATTGAAGTAGGCACCAAATAAACCCATAGGTATAGGTAGTTATTGTTAATGGTACTAATTTCAATATTATATTGAACAAAATCTGATCAATCAAAAACAATTATTTTGTGCTAGGTAAATTTTATTTTTCAGGATTTGTTTAAAGTCGGTTTTATTTTTTATTAAATTTTCTTTTTCATTATTTTAAGTGACGGATGGACCGAAAAATATATCTAACTAGGTGTAAAGTTCTCATCAATACAAATCAATCAAGCCTAAACACAAAGTAACCGCTGTAAATCATTAAGGAATTCCCTCGACTGCCTTTCGGTTCCAGCATCAGATCGACTCCAGACCTTTATTAAATTGTAGTACATTAAAGCACTTATTAAAAAGTTAACAAACGCACTAGTTGTCCCTGCAATTTTCGGTGGTTGCCCTCGATTTCTCCTGGATCCCATCATCAGATCCTGACCTGGGGAAAATGGGACCACCTCAGAAGTAAACCCTATTCAACAAAAGAAAAAAAATAGAAATCCGTCTATAATTGACGGAAATATCGGTTAACATACATAAAAAAATAAACATACTAACGAATTGAGAACCTTCTCCTTTTTTGAAGTCGGTTAAAAATGAAACAAATCTCTTCACTTGTCTCACGTCCCGTCCTCGCCCCAACTTTCTATATACTTTAACCGCGACACGTCTGCGCCCCATATACGACGCGTCCTCGTCTTACGTCTTTTCTGTGTGTCTTGCCCCTAGAAAGGTTCGATAGCTGAACTTAATGACGAGTCTCAGACACGATATGTTTCTATCGGGTTATCAGCCGCGCACGTTCCACCGATTACCTACTACAGGGTCTGAGTTTATCTCTCGAGGAAGGTATTGAGCTTCGCCTAGCCCATGTTCTACTGAACTGTGAAATGGGTGCCACTAATATTATCAAGTCATGTGAACTATGATACCATCCACTCGCTAATTTTCGCCATGGCTTTATATATGTATAATATGATGGGCCGCGTCCTTTTGGCGAGCTGTATATATAAAGAAAATACACGGCAAGTTAAATAATAGCATATAACAAGAAATTAATTATTATGGTAACAAAAAACACGACTGCACAGTAAAAATGCAACTGAAAAGGTAAAAACGTTTTGTCGCCAAAAATTCGCCAATTTGATTTTCTAGTAATTTTTTTATACCTGGTGTCACACAGACAATCACTACGAATCAAATGACACCTCGCATGTCAAAATCTGTCAAGCCGTTCAAGCTAGAGCTTGAACGGCTTGACAGAATGTCAATGTATGTAATGCCCTAGAGGGCGTGTCACACAGACAATCACTACGAATCAAATGACACCTCGCATGTCAAAATCTGTCAAGCCGTTCAAGCTAGAGCTTGAACGGCTTGACAGAATGTCAATGTATGTAATGCCCTAGAGGGCGTGACAAAGAAATGGACATACATTACATACATAGTCTCGAAAAACATTACAATAGTAGCACGTCATTTGTCGTTTACATACTTAAGGGGCGGTTATAGCGCACAAGTAGGCATTTGGCGCTCCCCTCGCCCCGGGCGCGAGACACACCGCGCGCCGGCAGCGGCAGTCAACTCTCATGCCACAGTATACAGTAGAGTAGAAAGAAACAGCATGCTAACTTTGTTTGACGTAGTAAATGCATCTAACTTTATTAAGTGTAGTGATTTATTCGAGTTTCCTAAATAAATGAGTTAATTATATTTATTATACTATTATTTTTAAGCTAAAGAGTTTGTTTGTTTGTTTAGTTGTTTGAACTCTAGAGTCTAAGAGACTGCTAGTTGAATTTCAAAAGTTTCTTAACAGAATGTCCATTTTTGAAAAATACCAAAATATATAACATCACGCTAAGGCGAATAAGAGCTGAGCAGCAACGAAACATTTTTCGAAAACTAGGATATTTCATTTCTTTTGAGAGTTTCCGTTGCGTAAGTTTGCTAGATGGTTACAGTTGCGTAAAAAATGTAAATTACATTATAACTGGTCATAAAAAATTCTAAAGTTTTCTAAAGTTGGTATGCTAAGTATGAATCACGTGATCATTTTGCAATCCAAAATGGCCGCCGCGGTGTAATCACAAAATTTCATGATGGGTATCATTTAAAGGGTTTTTTGGTATGCTGAGTACCAATCACGTAATAATTTTGCAATCCAACATGGGCGCCGCGCCGTAATTACAAAATTTCATGATGGGTATAGTTTAAGGGGTTTTTTGGTATGCTGAGTACGAATTACGTGCTAATTCTGCAATCCAATATGGCCGCCGCGCCGTAATCACAAAATTTCATGATGGGTATCGTTTAAGAGGTTTTTTGGTATGCTGAGTACGAATCACGTACTAATTTTGCAATCCAATATGGGCGCCGCGCCGTAATCACAAAATTTCATGATGGGTATCGTTTAAGGGGTTTCTTGGTATGCTGAGTATGAATCACGTGATAATTTTGCAATCCAAAATGGCCGCCACGGTGTAATCACAAAATTTCATGATGTGTATCGTTTATAGGGTTTTTTGGTATGCTGAGTACGAATCACGTACTAATTTTGCAATCCAATATGGCCATCGCGCCTTAATCGCAAAAATTCATGATGGTTATCGTTTAAGGGGTTTTTTGGTATGCTGAGTACGAATCACATGATAATTTTGCAATCCAAAATGGCCACCGCGCCGTAATCACATAATTTCGTGATGGATATCGTTTAATGGGTTTTTTCGAATGCTGAGTACGAATAACATGATAATTTTGGAATTCAATTTGGCCGCCTAAGCTATTAACAGTAGTAAACTAAAAAGATTTGCTTATTAAGTTCAGGCCTAGCAATGCGAAAATACTATGACAAAAGGTTTTTATAGTAAAATTAAGGCCAATTACATTAAATTGCTACCTAGCATACGAAAGAATCCCTTAATCGATACCCATCATGAAATTTTGTGATTACGGCGCGGTGGCCATATTGGATTGCAAAATTATCACATGATTCGTACTCAGCATTCCAAAAACCCCTTAAACGATATCCATCATAGAATTTTGTGATAACGGCACGGCGGCCATATTGGATTGCAAAATTATCACGTGATTCGTACTCAGCATACTAAAAAACCCCTTAAACGATACCCATCATGAAATTTTGTGATTACGGCGCGGCGGCCATATTGGATTGCAAAATTATCACGTGATTCGTACTCAGCATAGCAAAAAACCCCTTAAACGACACCCATCATGAATATTTGTGATTACGTAGCGGCGGCCATCTTGTATTGCAAAATTAGTACGTGATTCGTACTCAGCATACGAAAAAACCCCTTAAACGATACCCATCATGAAATTTTGTGATTACGGCGCGGCGGCCATATTGGATTGTAAAATTATCACGTGATTCGTACTCAGCATAGCAAAAAACCCCTTAAACGATACCCATCATGAATATTTGTGATTACGTAGCGGCGGCCATCTTGTATTGCAAAATTAGTACGTGATTCGTACTCAGCATACCAAAAAACCCCTTAAACGATACCCATCATGAAATTTTTTGATTACGGCGCGGCGGCCATATTGGATTGTAAAATTATCACGTGATTCGTACTCAGCATACGAAAAAACCTCTTAAACGATACCCATCATGAAATTTTGTGATTACGGCGCGGCGGCCATATTGGATTGTAAAATTATCACGAGATTCGTACTCAGCATACGAAAAAACCCCTTAAACGATACCCATCATGAAATTTTGTGATTACGGCGTGGCGGCCATTTTGAATTGCAAAATTATCACGTGATTCGTACTCAGCATAGCAAAAAACCCCTTAAACGATACCCATCATGAAATTTTGTGATTACGGCGCGGCGGCCATCTTGTATTGCAAAATTAGTACGCGATTCGTACTCAGCATACCAAAAAACCCCTTAAACGATACCCATCATGAAATTTTGTGATTACGGCGCGGCGGCTATATTCGATTGCAAAATTATCACGTTATTCGTACTCAGCATACGAACAAACCCCTTAAACAATACCCATCATGAAATTTTGTGATTACCGCGCGGCGGCCATATTGGATTGCAAAATTATTACGTACTTCGTACTCAGCATACCAAAAAACCCCTTAAACGATACCCATCATGAAATTTTGTGATTACGGCGTGGCCGCCATGTTGGATTGCGAAATTATCATGTAATTCGTAGACATTTTAATGCATTAGGTAGCTGGTTACCATGTCGTGAAAACACTTAAAAAGTAAAAGATCACCACATTTTTACCATGAGTCGCATTTGTAACGGTTAATCTAATTACATTTTGCCCGTTACTGATATTCTTATACTGTGGCGCGATTTCAACGTAATTTGGCATAATAATTACGAAATAGTTGCGAAAAATACTGACACAGGTCCTGCCTCCACAAGCGCCAGGGCGAGACTGATCGGCCGTCAGCGGCGCAATTCTATTGCGTTTGGTAGATATTCGTACATGATAACTATGTAAGTAGTTGTTTATAGAAAAACGCTCGGAAAATGTATATAAAACCTTAATACCTTTAATTGAGTGCAAAAAAAAATTATAAAATATTAATAGTTTAGCCACAGTTTTGAAAAAACTTTTCTGAGAGAGTCAACTTTGGGATTTTTTTCTATCTAGTGAAATTTATTGGATCGTGTAACGGGCTCGGAATATGTTTAGCTTATATCCTTAACTATTATATATATATTTATCAGAATTATAAACCCTTTACTTTTTGAGTAGGATTGTTTCAAAAAACTCAAAATCTGACCCACGCGGCCTTAACTGAATTGTAATTTATCTATTTTATATCACCTGCAACAATGGTTTGCATATTTCTTCAGATCTCAACTATGGTTGGAACATCATATGACGAATATTTAGGACTAAAGTCAGTTTTCATTAAAAATAACAATGTGTTGTTCTAAGCTTGACTTTTGATTAAACGAGAAACCTACTTATTGTACGTCTGTGCGAGAAACATACTCTAATCCAGGTTTGGTGTGCATTTCGTACTGTTGAACATAGAAATATAGTCTAATGCTTTGTTTGAAAAAAGCAATGTTACCTACATCAATAAAATTAACCAATGGCAGTCCACTGTTAGACATAGGCCTCTCGTGTTATAAGTCTATGGGCCTCTCCCAAATAACACCACAATACACGGTCAGCTCCTCGCCGTCGCTCGGTCCATCTCGCGGGGGTTGTCCACCCCACGTGTACCAATTCGCTGTTTCCACTCCTAAACTCGTTTGCATGCTACATAATCATATCAAAATGATGCAAAATGACCCTGAATTACATTTGACACTCATACGATAAAACCGTCCGTTTCAATACTGGCGAATTTGCGACTTCGTGAATACAATGATTAAGAAGCGTACACTAAATGAATTGCTTACTTTTTGATATTCGGCATGAGGTTTAATGAAACGAGATCACGATCAATCAGTATTTTAAGAGATCATTTCATTGGCAGTGCGTAAATAAGGAAGTGAAAATAACTGCCCAGTATCCAATGATATAAAAACTATAGATACGTTATAGACACTTGAAAATGGCAACACGTAAAGTAGGTAATTACCTGAAAATCTGTGACGCGGCTGTAGGGTTAGCGAAAGTTCTATTTGCACTGTTTTAAATTCTGTTAGTAAAGAAAACTCGAAAAAAACATGCCTTCATGTATCTTCAGATGATGCACAAGCTACACAGCAACTGTTCAATATAAAAATGTGTCATTTCATGCGTAAGTTTTTTTTTTTTTTTTTTTATATATTCAGCTCGCCAAATTGACGTCGCCACCAGCCTGATGGTAAGAAAGCAGTGGCGCATCTAGCGATTGGGGGCCACTTCTTACAGTGGTCCTCAAGTTGGCGGCCCTGTGATGTGCCTCTTCACGCTCCTCTTGAAGAACCCGGGATTGTAAGATGAGGGAAACACGTGTGCGGGCAGGTCGTTCCATGTTTTTATAGTTCGACAGAGGAACGATCTTTTGAAACGCTCGGTTCTGGCGAAGATTCTCTCCACTGTGTATGAGTGGCATCTCTGCCCGGCACGCGTTGTTCGGGATCGGAAAGGAGATGGTGGGATCAGGTTGAAGAGCTCTTCAGAACATTCGCCGTGATACATTTGATAGAAGGCAGCCAAGGACGCTATGGTACAATAGAAATAATAATATTATTTCATTTTCTCGGATCGATAAAATGGCGGCAAGCATAAATGAATGCACAAGGAAAATGTACTCTATATAGTCTGTTGTTTTGTTTGGCGCCCGCGACCCGTAAGGGGATGTCGGGGAGATTTTGTACTAATGTTTTATTTTGCTATTTGAATATTTTTTTTATTTAGGTAATTATATTTCTTTAAAAAATAATGAAATATAATAATAATATATTAACATTATTAAATGATTTAAATTACAAATATTTGGATTACTTACTAGGTACTAAATTATTACTTATTAAATATAAATGTTTCTGTATGAAATTGTTATATTTTTAATATTTTTATTTTATGACTTAAATTAGGTAGGTACTAATCCGATAAACTACATTAACATTCTATAAATTTAAATATTACGTACTTTACCCGTAAATACATTAACCATATTATATCTCAGTAAGTGAAATTCAAGTTTCCCTTTTTCCCCACATTCCCCTAATATTGACTTCATGCATGCTGCCACAGATAATTTATAGAATTCTTTTTTCAAATTTATAAAAGTTTAGCTGTTTTTGAAAGCCGCAATGTTCGTGTATAACGTGTCTATATATGATACGTCTTTGCCAGTATCCTATAGTATAGAATGATAGGTAATCGATATTCCTGTCAACAGTCTTTTTTTTTATATTAAGCCCAAATTGACGTCGCCAGCCTGATGCAAACTCATGGCGAATCTAGCGATTGGGGGCCACTCTCACAGTCCGTGAGACTTCTGACAGTCCTCAAGTTGGCGGCCCTGTGATGTGCCTCTTTACGCCCCGCTTGAAGAACCCGGGATTGTATGTAAGATGAGGGAAACACGTGTGTGGTCTTTAGTCTTTATACAGGGTGTCCCAGAAGTCGACTTCAAGCCGGAATCGGATAACAGGCTAGTGAGGCTAGGTCATAATAGTTGTCAGAAAAAATATAAAAAAATCTTGGTCATTACTATTTTTCCATTCCTGTTGCTAAAGGTATGTCCTTTTTTTGTTTCTTGTTGGGAGTACCGGGACATCCTTCCGGGGGCTTACCCCGGGCTCCCAATCACAGGCTGTTGGGCGTTACGTGAGGTTTTTTAGTCGGTAAGAGTCCGGCATAACATCCTTTGAGGATTTTCCCTCACGTAAAAAAAAAAATGTCCTTTTTTGTTTTGCTTTTTTCTCTTAATGTAACCCTGAATACTTTTTCTTTAAAGTCTAAACTGAAATTTAAAGTCAATTTCTCTAGCTCGAAAATAAAATGTCACCATTTGCCCAACCAAAAATTCAAAATAATTTTTTTGAACGTCCATAATTTTTATAATACAAGACCTAGATTTTTTTAAATATTTTTTTGACAACTATTATGAGTCATAATAGTTGTCAGAAAAAACCTAGCCCGTTACCCGATTCCGGCTTGACGTCGACTTCTGGGACACCCTGTATACTATGAGAGCGGCCGCGAATCGCTAGATGTCGCAAGAGCTTTCCATCAATCGGGCGATCAGTGTAATTTTGGCGTATTGTAAAGTTATACGTATGTATAAAAAGAGACAAAGTTGCCAAAAATGAGACGCTCTTACCATAGTATAACCAGGGGTGAACCTAGGTAGGTATTTGTATTTTATCCCAGGTTAACGGTGGTGGGTGACCTCTTGCCACAATTCTCACGTAGCAAGAGGCGAGACAATGTCGGTCAAAGACGTCGCCCCGAGACGTATTAAGGTGGAATATTTGATCAGTTTCGGGCGTGAGTCGATAGTTTAGCGGTCAAAGCACTTCCTTGGAGGGCAGCAAGGGAGAAGACGCTAGTTCGCAACCCACTTGAGCATGTTTATTTTTTCCATAATTTAACTTAAGTTGTTAGCAAGAGCTATAAGACGGTAATGGACGGGGATTTCTTTTTCAATGCGCTTGTCTTCCCTGAGTACATTAACTTCCACACGAATAAAACAAAGTGTTCACTTACAAATTTACCATGTGATTTTTAAACACCGATACCATGTGCCTTACATAATATATTTATTCGAGAGAGAATTGGTCAATTCTTAGTCATTTGCCTTATCGTAATAAGCTTGGGTTCACTGCCTACTACGAGGTAGCATAAATAAATCAACCAAATAGTTCATAATGAAGGCGTCGTATGACCAATGACCGTGCGTCCTCGCTCAGAGCACGCGCTGTGTTATCTGCGTCACCGAATTGGTTCGTGCCAGTATGTAGACAGAGTCGAACGTTACATCAGAGTCATCAGACCTAGCTATCGCAGTGATAACTGGGCCACTCCGCGATTATGATAACTCGCGGAATAAATACAAGTTTGGCCGTCATTATCTCTCATTTTGACGCCACCGCGGCTCAGTGACAGTTGTTCGGGAACTGAATGATTCGCCTCAGCCGGCCTCACGCTGTTGCCTTTACCCTTTCTCGTTAAGTTAATATTAGCAACAACCTCAGGTTGTTGCTTGGAACAGCAAGTAAAGCTTTGAGAATTTCGCGATTAAAGGTTAGTTCTTTTTATTTAAAAAAATATTCATTTTGTCACTCCTTGTATTTAAATTTTTGACATAATATTTTTCTTCATGAAAGATGGATTCCGACTGAATACTGTCTGTTTTTTAAAATTATGCATCATTTTAAATGTAGCAGTATTGTGCAAATTCAGACATTACATTTGAGTCATCATTATAAACTACAATTTTATATTAATATTAGTTTACATGGCAACAACTATTCTTTATCATACAGAACTTGCTAAAACATGTGGTTTTTAACGTTTACTTATCTGTGTTACGTGATTATAAAGGGGCCCGCATTTTTTTCATTTACTTGTAACTGCTTGTAACATTATGTTTACCTTAACCATTTCTTCTAGTGTATTATTTTTATAAACACCTACTTGACATTTTATTTGTTTGTAATACTTATACTTTCACTGAATGGTTTTAAATTTTAAGCGATTTTGTACTTAATGCATACTCAATATTATCATAGTAAAATTTTGTATTTTATTTTTTCTTTAAAGTATATTTTTTTAAACAATGAATATCGCAACGCTTTCCTGCAATTTTTTTAAAGTGGAATGCGACGATTTGTTTCCTAAGGGACTGACAAACAATTCAATTATCGGTTGACGTTTGGCACTTATTGAAATGATGACACAACATGATGCCTATGACGACACCACTAATTGTTGTCACGCACTATTCAGAGATTCATTACTAGAACAGCAAGGAATGTTAGGTACATCCAGAGCGCCCCAATCAGGGTGAACTCGTTGTCATCCATATCCGTGTAGACCAGTGGTTCCCAAACTTATTTTGTCTACTGCCCACTTTGAGAATAAATATTTTTTTAGCGCCCCCATTTTTTCACCTATTTAAAAACCACTATAACTTCAAATTAAATTAATTAATTATTGTGACCTATATATGTGATGTTGTGTAAAAAAAAAAATCGTGAATTCTAAACGAAACTATAACCCGCAACTTGAAACCTGAGCGCAGTAGGTAACATACAACGGCGCTTAGGTCTCAAGTTAACTCTTACGGGCTCCACCTGCCAATAAGAATGATTATTGAAACGCAACTTTATAGTATTAAAACAGAGTATCTTTTATTAAAAATATAACTAAAATAATCAATCCTTATATAAAAACTAATGTGAAGGATGATTCTGATTCTGTTTAATAAGTTTGTTGATATCAGGTTCCAATTTACTCAAGAACAGTCGCAAGTCGCCACGTTCGGTAACAAGCAAACGATTTCTCTTTTTAGTAAGCTGTGTTGTCACAGCACTAAATCCACGTTCACACAAATATGACGATGGGAATGCTATCAAGCATCGTTGAACGATTGACCACAATCCAGGGTACAATTGAGGGATCGGTTTTTGAAGCCAAAATTCTTGGTAACCATTTTTGAACTTGATTTTTATTTCCTCGTTTGTTGTCAATTCTATAAGTTCTTCTTCCAGCTGAGGTGACATTTGCTGTGTTGACATTTGAAAACGGATCCAACACCCAGTCTGGTATTTCCAAGTTCAAAATGTCCTGGTATCGTTCGGTGAAGTCAATGTGGAGGTTTTCCAAATGTTGGCAGTAGGCAAACAATTCGTCGTTACTGCATGATACTGATAAATTTGGAAAATTGTGAAACTCACGTCTGCCCAGATTCTTATTGTGTAGAAGCAGTTTGGCTGCGAAAGCAGCAACGACGTTTTATGTTTTAATTAAATTTAGTTTATCGCCTTGCAGTTGGAGATTCATGTCGTTGAACAATTTATTCAATTCAATTCAATTTATTTCATTTTGCTGAATGTGGGTACAATTTATACAGGTCTGTCATGTAAGCTATATCATTCTTTGATGTTATGAGCTTGTCGTGCAATTCTGTATCTTTAGTTTCCAAGAACTCTATAACAGAGTCAAACAGGTTGTAAAATCGAGTCAGACAATTGCCTTTTGATAGCCAACGAACTTCAGTATGAAACAACAAACGGTTGAAATCCTCGTCATTAGTAACACAAAGCTGATGAAATAATCTATAATTCAACGAGCTTTTAGGGATTTTATTAACTGCTTTGATGACATATTGCAGTGATTGAAATAGTTTTTCACTTAAGTTTCTAGCAACTAAATGTTGTCTATGAATAACGCAATGTACACCAAGGACATCTGGAATTTTATGTTTTAAGTACGCTGTGAAGCCTTTATGGCACCCTGTCATAGCCGGAGCGCCATCCGTAGCAACTGAAATAATATTTTTCAAAGGAATCTCTTTCTCATCGCAAAACTTTTCCAATGTATTGAATATGGTTTCACCTTTTGTATCGGTCTCTAAATTTCTAGCAAATAATAGTTATTCACATATTTTCTTATCTTTAATAAACCTCACGTAAGACAACAACAATGCTTCATTAGTTGGTAAAGTGGACTCATCGAGCTGAATTGAGAATTGACTTGTCCTTAGGTGATCGCACAATGATTCTTTAATGTTTTCAGCCATTTCATCAATTCGTCTTTGCACAGAATTATTACTCAAAGGAATTTTTCGGATAATATCTGCGGCCGGTTTATGAAGCACAGTAGTTATTACTTCATTTATTGCTGGCAATATTAACTCTTCTCCGATGTTATGTGGTTTGCCTTTTTGAGCAATTAACAAAGAGATATTGTACGAAGCTCGAAGTCCGTCGTCATCTTGCTTAGCAGCCGCCTAAAATAGTTTTACTACACTTGGCTGAGTATTATGCTTCTTCTCTAGGTCTTGAAAATATGCTACATTCTTGTCTTTCTTATCTGGATGCATTTTATTCAAATGATCTTGCAGCCTTGAAGGCTTCATTGCTTCATTCGAAAATGTTTTTAGACATAGAAGACACAAAGGCGACGATCGGTTTGTGGGATTTTCAATAAATCCGAATTTAATATATTCCGCAGAGTATTGCCGTCTCTTCTTTGTTACTTCCGACATTGTTTTGCTTTGAGAAATACGTTCAACTTCGCGAGTAGAGGAGGCGTAAGTACTGCTTATCTATTGCGCGCGAGACCACAAATGAAAATAAAATAAATATTACATTGTTTATATAGGAATGCTTAAGCAGCACGCACTGACAGGAATAAAACAAACATGCATAAACTCGTTTATCTCATTCGACGCTCAATCGTACTCAACAAGTCCGAACAAGCATTCAATGAACCAGCCGACTGATACAGGAATGCACAATTCCGGTTATTTAACAAAAACTTGTTAAAACATAGACTTAAGCAGCACGCACCGACAGGAATAAAACAAACATGCATAAACTCGTTTATCTCATTCGACGCTCAATCGTACTCAACAAGTCCGAACAAGCATTTAATGAACCAGCCGACTGATACAGGAATGCACAATTCGGGTTATTTAACAAAAACCTGTTAAAACATGATAGATATCTACGAATACTAATAACTATTAATTTTTTCTATCCATACTAATATTATAAAGCTGAAGAGTTTGTTTGTTTGTTTGTTTGTTTGTTTGTTTGTTTGTTTGTTTGTTTGTTTGTTTGAACGCTAGGATCTCAGGAACTATTGGTTGGATTTCGGAAATTCTTTTACAGTTTGATAGTCCATCTATTGAGGATGGCTATAGGCTATATAACATCACGCTAAGGCAAATAGGAGCGGAGCAGCAATCAAGAATGTCTCGAAAACGGGGAATATTTTTTACCGTCTGAGAGCTTCCGAAGCGTACGCTGCGTAAATGGTTAAAGTTACGTAAAAATTGTGTATTACAAAATTGTTTCTCTTAAAAAGTTCTAAAAAAAAGTCCGCCACAGCTGCATATGTCTATCTTTTATGATTCGCCCACAATAACCTAATTTGTCTATTTCTTAAGGTCCGCTCACAATATTTTAAAACCGAAGAGTTTGTTTGTGCTACGATCTCAGAAACTACTGGTTGCATTTAAAAAATTATTTAACAGTTTCATAGTCAACTTATTGAGGATGGTTAATGACAGTATAACATCATGCTAGGACGAATAGGGGCGGAGCAGCCATGAATAATGTTTTGAGAACGGGGAAAATTTCTTTCTTTTCAGAGCTTCCATTGCGTACACTGTGGAAATGGTTAAAGTTACGTTAAAATAGTGTACTATAAAATTGTTCCTCTTAAAAAGTTTAAAGAAAAAGTTCTGAACCACATATGCCTATCTTTTACGGTTCGCTTACAATAACCCTCTTGGTAAGTTTTAAAATATGAGCGAGGCGACGACGACGGCAGTAATCGTGGTCTGCAGTGGTAGCCAGTCAAGTGAACGATAAAAACCGGTCAAGTGCGAGTCGGATCCGTACCATAAAAGGACGGGCGGAAGTAGATGCGACGGGAAACATCATATCACTTTACATAATAATACCATGCCTCTCGGCTTCTCACTCTCATGTGACGCAAGCGAAGTTGTTTGGGTCAGCTCTAATGAACATAAGTGACGGATCAAATGCGACGGGAAATATTATATCACTAAATATTTATACTACACTTCTCTCTTTCTCACTCCCATATGACGCAAACGAAGTTGCGCGGGTCATATTAAATAAAATAGGACAGATATATGAACTACGCGAAGAGAAATATAGAACCGAGTTTGAGCAATCTTTTAATTCATATTAGTTGATGTTCACAAGTTGTTGTTGAGAGTCGAGAGCTCTTGCAGTTGTTGTTTAAGAGGCCTCTTAGCTAAATAAAGTTACAAATCACCCAACACAACGCCCCCATTTTCTTCTGGGTCTCTTACCGCCCCCCTTGAGACCTGCAGCGCCCACAAGGGGGCGTTATCGCCCACTTTGGGAAAGACTGGTGTAGACGGCAGATGTAACCAAATTATGTTATTGATTTTCTTCATCCTTGGTGAACGGGTGCGTTTTGCATCATTAGATGGTGCGCGTGAATTACATGCAACACGTAAAGTCTACATAACTCACTATGTCATCAATAGATCTTTTTAAAGAAATTTTCCATGCCTATGGGATATTTACGTCTGCAAATTATAAGGATCGTCAGAGGAAAATGGCTTGGGAAATATATGCCTTTTTGATATTTCGAAAGATTTTGAGCCATTTCTATTACATGGCGACGTCTGATGTCACAACCTCAGATTAATCTTTTAGTCTGAGGTCACAACACAATCTGCTGATGTAAACAATGCTTCCACATGGATCACCTCTGTTGGGGCACTGGATTACATCCATCTAAACTTTCCGTTAGCCAAATTTTCTTAAAAAGTTTACGGATTAAACTCACAATGTAGTTTACGATAACTTTTTATCTTTGTTTAAATTTTACTATCGTGACACCGACCTTAAAGAAATGCGGGTAGTATTGTCAGTGTCACACTATTACAACGTGAATCTGTAATTATCACAATGTTATTAGTCTCATAAGAACTACACTCACACAGATAAAACCACGTGTTAATTTGCCGCCATTACACCTCACGTAGTGTCAGTATCACGTAACGTAGGTACATGCCACCGCGTACACACACAAATAAAATTGGGCGTCATTACCATGATTCACTCATAGTCATAATACTTCCAAGTTATGTTAGTGTTCTTTATTTCCAACCCTGCATTGTGAATAGTAATTTTCATTGCTTCTACTGCTAATAGTTTGCGAGAAACGCATCATAATCACATTGATTACACTTTTCCACCGCTGCCACATCCCGCTCGCTGCGCTCGATCGCCTTGTCGTGTTAATGGTCATAGTTCCAACCTAACCATTATTATATTACGATTCATAATATCTCGTCAGTTTAAAAACGCATTACGATAACAGGTTGTACAATTTTACAGTGACATGTTATAAATTGAATACTAGCGCGTCTCCACTCGCTTGGGTAGGTTTTCTATGAAAACAGCAGTAATGGATCAGACAGAGAAAGTTACTGCAGTCTTTAACGCCTTCTGTACTTACTAGCGGACGTCATGCGGTTTCACCCGCGTAGCTCCCGTTCCCGTGGGAATATGGGAGTAAAATATAGCCTATGTTACTCAGGGTGAATGTAGCTTTCCAATGGCGAAAGAATTTTTGAAATCGGCACTGGAGTTTTTGAGATTATTCATTACAAACATACGCACAAAAATGCATTTCTTTTCTCTTTAAGTATAATATCACAGTGTAGAGTGTAGATTAGAAATTTTTGCGGATATTCACTCTAATATCGGTATCTCTATAATTATCATTGTGCAATATATTTTATTATTGGCCTTTACCTTGATAATTATCTTGTTGCTATGCCAATAACGATGTTATCTTTATTCATGACATTTTCTTCCACTTTGTATAAAAATACTCACAAATCTGCATATTGTTATGGCGATGAGTCATGAATGTCATTAGGTATCTATATAAAACTGTTTTGAAATAATGCCCTTTTGATCACTTGTTCATATGAGAAGTAGTCATTCTGAGATGCCATCCCTACTAATATTATAAATGCGAAAGTAACTGTCTGTTTGTCTGTTACGTTTTCACGCCTAAACCGCTGAACCCATTTTGATGAAATTTAGTATAGAGATAGTTTGAATCCAAGGGAAGGAAAAAGGCTACTTTTCAACAGACTGCGCAAAAGGCGGGTAATGATTTAACATGATAACGACTTCTACGCGGACGAAGCAGCAGGATACAGCGTAGGGGAACATGGGCATCAGTGGATCACGGGGAACAGTGGATCATTTGTTATAACTTTGTGCCTATGACACCCACACATTTACACTTCGGGTCAGCGTACATCCTCCTAAACCCCGCACTACCCGACTAGTCACCGCCACAGAGTCACAACGGAAGGCCGCGCGACAGCGCATCGGTCCGTAGGCACGTACGAAAAAAAATATTTACGTATTATTGGAAATAGTTTTGCTACCAGGTTTTTTAGATATTTCAATGTCTTTGTATATTTTATTTTAGTGTGTGTGTCTGAGTATCTAAAACTGTATTATACTGTGCTGTAAAAGCTAATTATATTTAAATAAAAATATTATTTCTGTTATTGGTAAATGGGTTACAGTGAATCATACTCCAATGGGGTTCATCGGATCGTGATCCACTGTTACCCGAAGGGATTCGAATTTTTTATGATCCTTTTTACGGGTCAATATGCCCCGTTATAGTCAAAAGAAAACACAGCAAGGCGGTCCCAGCTCCACCAGGAAACCGTGGAGACCTGGAAGGTGCGACTTGAGCAACCAACGGTAGAATTCGCCACGATCGCGGCGGTCAGACAGGTCATGGACGAGTGGCTGGAGAGGAGCCACGATGCTCTCTCCTACCGGTTGTCACAGATGCCTCCTGGGCACGGGAGCTTCGGTAAGTATCTGTGGCGAATACACCGGGAAACCTCGGCCAAGTGTCAGCACTGCGAAGAGCGCAGCGAGGACAACAGCGCCAGGTCCTCGTGGCAGGACATTCTCTCGCTGGAGACCATAGTGCGAGCCATGATGCCCCCCCTAAGAAGTGGGATAGCACCCGAAAATAGGTGAGGCTGCAAGCTGGGGCGCTGGGGCGAATCCCCCCATTGGTTGCTCAAGTCACACCTTCCACGTTTTCCTGGTGGAGCTGGGACCACCAAGCTTTGATTTTGCGAGACGCAGGTCTGTGGCCCCGCTCCAGCGCCTCATTGCGCCATTTAAATAGTGGCGCAAGGGCTCTCGCTTCCAGGTCCCATGGAATGGTCCCGGCTAGGAGACATGCCGCCTTACCTGAGATCGTGCGGTATCTCCTTATCACCCTTAAGGCCATCGCCCTCTGCGGGCTGAGTAATCTAGCCGCATTGCTGGCCGTCAGGGTCTTCACCAATGCGGGGGCCCCGTATAGGGCCATGCTCCGCACGATCCAAGGTACTATCTCCTGTAGGGAGCGTTGGGTGGGTCCCCTGATGTCGGGCATCAGTCGCGAGAGTGCGGCTGATGCCCCCCTCAGTTTTGGGATCAAACTTCGGAAGCGGTATACGAAGTTCCACCGGCAATCCATACTACCCTTTATGATCCACTGTAACTCAAACCCCGATTCAAGGTAACCCATACATGTGCCACAGTGGATCAATTCCCTCTCGAAGAAAAAACAGTCTTCTGACATATATTAATTTATTAATGAGGTATTTAAAAAGAGAAACTTAAAATTTAATTATGCTTTTACGTATTACATGCAAAACCTCTGTTATTGAAGCAAAAATTTACGTCAAAAACATATTCAAAAAAAAAGTGATCCACTGATGCCCATGTTCCCCTACAGCTATTATGCGTAAAAAAGACGCATTCATAGTACCTCTTGTAGCTTGAACTAGCTTGACAATATTAGTAGCAAATACAATAACAAAACAATCAAGTTATTATGTAAGTATACAATATTTGTTATATTAAAGGGGTTATGAAAATCTGTCAAACAGTTTAGCTTAGATCAAGGACAGTAAATTTATTCAATTATGTACATACTAAAGTGTACTAAACGGTCTGCCTGTAAAAGACTGTAAAAGATTCCTAGCATTTTTTTGTTGTATGATAATAATAAATTCAACAAAAAATTGCAATTTCGTAACCTCACATTATTATTATTATGACTCCAGTTGATAAGCTGATATGGGCTGATATTATATTCGCGTAGCAACTGTAACGTAGGTAGTTGGCAGTCTTCACTTTGACAGAACTTTGGCTGAATAAGCTTGTTTTCCCTTAAAATGAAAGTCGAAAGCTGTTCTGAATCCGGGCTTGCAGCCCAGATTGCACGAGGCCTTTCGTTTTAAACTTTTTCCAAAACGGTTTTAAATCTATGCATCTGTCAACTTCGATATTTTTTAAACTCTCCAATTTCCGGTATTTTTAATAAATTGTAATCTCTAAATCAAAGCAGTCCACTGCTGGACATAGTTCTCTCCCAATTCACGCCCCAACACTATCTGCACTTTCCACGTCCAGTAAAATAATCCACGTAAAACTAAAATTTGTCAAACATGTTCTTATCAAAGGGGAACTGTCGGTCACGTTGAGTTTCGATGGCGAGTGACGCACACGTAGCGATGCGCGATTGTGAATGATTTCATTCGAATTATTCGACATAATAAATCATTCAACTCATTCGAATGAACTATGAAATTAGTAACTAATTTGTAACTAAGAACTTACTCGCCGCCTCGGTGTCGACAGGATTCTGCCGATTCTTTTCGTGCGAATAAGCGACGGCGCGCCGCCGTCTCTTATTCGAATAAACCGAATTCGCGAATGATTGACGAAGTTAGTGGGTAACTAATCTTCCTCAATTCTCGGAGGCAGAGTCGCCAGACGACAACCGCTTCCCGCCGCCCGGTGCCTTTTTGCTAAGATCTTCTAAACTACCGAACGGATTTTAAATGCGCTAGTTAGGTAGGTGCCTACCAAAAGCATTTCAGATCCTACCTTTTAGCCTCCTACTAATATTATAAATTTATAAGAGTATGTGAATGTCAATGTTTGTTAGTCTTTGACGTTCTGCCGGCTAAACGAATCAGGCCGAAATTTCTCGAGGGCAAAGCCGCGAGCTTCAGCTAGTAACTAATAATAATTACCTTTACACAAACAATATCTCAGTTTGAATGATGTAATTCAACTGACTGGTGGCGCTCGCTGATTGAATTCGATTATTCGACACAAGCGGCAGTCACCGAATGGAGCGAAAGATTCATTCATACCCAAAGACGTATCATAATATAGACACGTCATGTACGAACATCACGGCTTTCAAAAACGGCAAACATTTTATACATTCAAAAAAAGAATGTCTATGAAATTATCTATGACTAGCGGACGTCACGCGGTTTCACCCGCGTAGTTCCCGTTCCCGTGGGAATACGGGAATAAAATATAGCCTATGTTACCCGCAAAGAGTGTAGCTTCCCAACAGTGAAAGAATTTTTCAAATCGGACCAGTAGTTCTGGAGCCTATTCGTTACAAACAAACAAACAAACAAACAAACAAACAAACAAAAAAACAAATCTTTCCTCTTTATAGTATTAAGTATAGATAGCATGTATGGAAATTAAGGCAATTGCCTGACTTTTTTGTTGCCATTTTTCAGTGTTGATAACGTATCTATAGTTTTCATATATCATTGTTCATACCTACTTATTTCATTCGATCGCGCGATTGTTTAAACTGGCGAATGGCGACGAATTAGTTACTAATATTAGTAGTGGTTATTCGATTATGCATATTAGTATAGTACTAATATTAAAGTCGAATGTGAATATTAGTAGTCGAGGATAATTCGAATCCTCGGATTATTCGCAGTCGCGCATCGCTACGCACACGCAGCTCGCGGTCAAGGTCGTGGTTTGAGCCGCGGCTGTTGCGCACGTCAATCGATTTGCGAAGCCGGCGCCACTTGCGATGAGTCGATTGCTTGTCTATATCGATTAGCACTGATATCAAACTGATCCCCGGTAAGCGATTAATATAATAAATAATAAATAATAAATAAATAAATTATTTTATTTAGGTATTTTTATAGAATCAAAGCATAATTGCTTAGTAGGAATTGTAATGAGTTGATTTAGCGAGTGTGAGGATGGTTGATGGGTGTGCGCATAAGGAAATATCACATTGTTACAATGCCTTCAACTTACATGAGTTGCCTGGAAATCCACATAGCTCTCAAACACCACCAGAGCTATCGGTGAAATACTCGTAGGCTAGACAGACTTCAAACGACTAAACTTACTCGTCTTCACACTCCTTCACGACTCGATATAACCTGGAATTATGACCTGCCTGAGTCGCCAACCCTGACAGCCTTGCACGCTATTTGAGGGTCAAAGTCACGTCTCTCCACACTGAGACTTCCTCGTCTAGTAGGTACGATGCTCAAGCCGTGTGCTCCCCATGCCCACACTCGTCATCGTCGGATGAATACGATAGTATAGGTACCTATAAGCACCCACCACTGACATCCTTTCAAAAACTGATGAGAGTACTGAAATTGCTAATGTATTTATGTATGCAATGTGTTTGTATTCACAGACCTGCCATTACGGCAAGTTGTTGATGACTCCGTAGCTTATAATCACGGTATGATAGACGCCTGTCATTTGGTTCATTGCTTATTCATCATAATCATGGCGTATTCTTCAGTAAATACACGGATTTTGTTTCAAGTATTCTGTGTTGTGTCTTCGTCGTTATATTAGCCAAGTACCTGCTTGATGAAAGTATCTTCTGTTGTATGTTTTGTACTTAGAAGATACTAGGACAACTAGGGGAAGACAAAATAAACTAGGTATTCTTGCAAAACCATTATACATATATACATACATATGGTCACGCCTTTATCCCCGAAGGGGTAGGCAGAGGCATATCATATGCCCACATTTCACCTTTTTGTATAATTTGTCCCACGTAATAGGTGGTGAGCCGTATTGCCGTGTTTAAATAGACAGGCGCAGGTTGTGACTGCCTGCTGTTGAAATAAAGCCTTCAACTTAGCTTAACGACTGCTGTTTTACTAGCAACCGGGACCAACGGCTAAACGTGCCTTCCGAAGCACGGAAACGCTCAAATAAATGTCACAAAGTGACCACATGGATGGTCACCCATCCATGGACCGGCCATAGTGAAAGTTGCTTACTGCAGTGATCGTTTACAGAACACTGAGTCCGCGGGGCCACGAGCGCTTCACCAAAACCATTATATCCTTTTAAAACCCCGGACTCTTCAAGCGGAGTGGTATAACACTCTAATCACACAAGGAGCAGGATCAAATCTGACCTTAAAAGTGATGCCGCGATGGTAGCCAACTTCTGCCGACAACCCTGGGACTATCATTCTTACTAGGGCTTACTCAAAGCTCCCGGTACTAGAGAGCTGATAAAAAGTCCCTATCTATTCCAGTATCCCAATACCCTTTTTAGGATCCCGTTTTTCCCCTTTGGGTACGGAAACTACGGAACCCTACTAAGGGTATTCCTTATTATTACCGATGCTATCGCTTCCCATGCATTATACTATCTTATTATTCGTCATTTAATTCACCGATACTAGGTTTTCCGCGTTGGTTATCACAACTTTATATCATTTATCACCAGTCTAGTTCAAATGTTATCTTAAGATAATATTGATGTAGAATAAAAGGAAACACATATTTTTTTAAATGCTCAGTGTTGTTTTAGTGGGGCTGTATAGAAGTCGTAGGTAAGGTTTTTAATTTATTTATATTCGTGCAAAAATACTCCCAAGCTGAGTGAAGTCTACCCAAGTCTCTCTCCTATTATTCTAATGGTAGTGGTAATTGCACCAACTGCAACGGATCTAAAAAAGCAACTTATGAAGCACGATAATGGTAACAAATGTGTCTAAGTGTGCGTGTTATTAAAAGGAGATGTGTAGGTCGCAATTCGACTCGGTTTTTATAATCTGTGAGTGCAGTTGTATCACAAATGAACAGATTCACGTCAAAATTAAGTGAGATGCTCCGTCTGTATTTCTTTAATTTCCATGCTAGCGGTGCTTAATTCATAGTAAATTTAGTCTACAGTGCTTGGGGATCGGCCCTTCTTTTTCGTTTGGAAATCGTCATGGATGCCATGTCAGACTCCAACTGACTAAAACTCTGGTTGCTGCCCTTAGAAGGATAACCCCCAGGGTTCCTGTCTGTCTGCCTGTCAGGGTGCCTGTTTACTACAGATGCACCCTAGGGAAGAATACACATTATCAATGTTATCAGTCGCCCTATACGGGACTCCCTCTTATCACACCTATCATAACTTATTATCTGCGATATTAATATAAGGATTTTGACAATAATAATCTTTTCCTATTCCTCACTCAATAATTCATTATCATAAGACTGTGTAAAGTCTGCCAATGGAATTAAGAGATAGTCATTAACTTCATTCGTGTCAGAGATTACTTTAAATGGTACCGAAGAGAAGAGACGGGCAATACTCGCTATGGACACCTCCAAAAAACAAATTTTCTATTATATGTTCTTGTGCATCTACACGCCTCGGCAGGAACAGTATTCCTCCATCTCAGCGTATGTTGGTGAAGTAAATTTCCTTATCCCTCCCTCCATTCTCTATGGAATCTTCATTTATGCACCCGTGTTAGAATCTTGAGGCATAAGCAGACGTTTGTTAGCTAAGTAAACAATCGATCTATCAAATCAGCCTATGACAGTCCACTGCTGGACCTAGACCTCCCCCAAATTACGTCACAACACACGGTCCTCTGCCTTCCGCATCCAACGCATCCAATCAGTCACTCTCTGCGGCCTTTTTCAAGTCAAGTAGAATCTACTAGACTAGACAATCGGTTGGCAGAAACCTCCTGTACTTCCTGTAAGTCGACATCAGAGGAATGGAATGGTAAAGTCACACTTCTTGAATATACACCCTTGTTGGAATCTTGTGGCATGAGCAGACGTTTGTTAGCTAAGTAGGCATTAGGTTGGCAGTAAGCTTCAACCTCCTATAAGTCATCATATCAGAAGAATGAAATATTAAAGCTGTTTGTCCGTTGTTGCAGGGAGCACCGGGCGAGTCCGGCGCATCTACCCGTGCCGGGTGTGTGAGTGTGCGCAGGCCCCGAGAGGCCGCTCGCCCGCGTCCCGCGCCGCGCTGCTGGCGGCGCGCACTCAACGTCGACCCGCCCTGGCTGCGCCGCGGCAAACCCCGCTGACGCCACAACTCTATCACGTACGTATCTAATCTTCTACACAAGCAGCTCCTCACTTTTACAACGAAATAAACAAAAAAAAATTAGACATTTTGGCAACTGTCCAATCAGTCTTTTCACGCGAATAATTCCATTGAATCAAATCAGCTTACCGCAGTCCACTGCTGCCACGTAGGCCTCCCCATAGTGACTAAAATAAAAACGTTTCTACGCAATGTATACATTTCTTAACTCAAAAACAAGGTAGATTTACATTATTCCTGGCAAGTAATATGCCTAATTTTGTTACAGCTGACACTTGTGGACTAGCACTTGTGGGCCACCACCACCCGGCTCTAACACTTGACACCCCCTTCTTGGGCAACGCACGGAATTCTGGAACTTGACTTGAACTACGGTTCAAAATTACGATTTGCGATATGAAGGTCGTTGAGGAGGAACGCATTACGGTGATGGACGGCGCGTGGACCCCTGACGAGGTGATCCGCGAGATCATCGATAGCGGCACGCAGGAGGACCCCTTCTATGTGATGGACCTGGGCGAGGTGGTCGCTAGGTACCGCCGCTGGAAGGAGCTTATGCCTCGTGTCGAACCTTTCTACGGTAAGGCTGTTTGCCCTTATATGTACTGATACTGGACAAAAAGCCCGAGAGTTTTTAGATATCAAATAGCAATGAGCAAAAGACCAGATATTTGCACGATGCATTCGGCAGCTAACAGCCGGTAAAACGGCACTTGTTGTCGGATCTTGTTAACAGTAAAAACTGCAGAGCTGTCCGCCCGAAACTTTTGCGGTGTGAGGCCCCTTGCCATTTAGAATCTAAAAAATCTTTGATCTATTGCCTAGATGAGTTTCTCGGTCGAGCCTGGGTTAACCAAAAGATATCTGATCATTAAAAGTAGCATCAATCGAGAAACATCATTGGTATTTATCGATGGTTTTACTTCGCAGCCGTGAAATGCAATGACGATAAGCTTCTGGTGACCACCCTGGCCGCACTGGGCACCGGTTTCGACTGCGCCTCCAAGGCCGAGATCGAACTTGTCACCTCCATCGGAGTCGAACCCGAGTGAGTATCTTTACAGCCAGACATTGCTGTTCATGAAACTTCATTACGCTGTTATGACTGGGAAAATATCTATATACCAATGATATAATTGCAAATAGTGATTCACGCTACAATAGTTCATTTTATTATAATAAATGAAATTTGTTTTGTTCTACAGGCGCATCATTTTCGCGAACCCAGCTAAGATGGCGTCTCATATCCGCTACGCATCCGCCGTGGGTGTGGATGTCATGACGTTTGACTCGGAAACCGAGCTCATGAAAGTCAAGCACTATATGCCACACGCGCAGTGAGTATACCTATACACAAGTGTAGATCACCTTAGACCTCACAGAGCATTCCACCATACCTTCAATATCTTTATTTCTAGAATTAGCTGACTTACCTGATTTTATTAAACTGAAGGGTTTTTAAGTCACTAATTACCTCTTTGATCAAACTAGAACTTCTAAAAAAATGTTAACAAAAGAACGTTATCACTGTGTCAATAAGTCTGCCACAAGGAGCTGACTTGGGTCCCGAATAATTTCGTACTGTCGTGGGGCAATAGAAACTATATTGCTATCGTAAAAATAGGGGTTTTATTAAAACAATTTCCACCATAAAACAGACGGAAATTGAAAACCATCCTAGTCAGAAATATATGAGTAATTATTGCAATTATTATCCACACAGGCACATTTTAGCCTTACCCATTATCATTGGAAACTATTTTGTCGAAAAAAAGTAATGCATTCCACGATCGAA
Source organism: Miltochrista miniata (assembly GCA_933228765.1). Taxonomy (NCBI): domain Eukaryota; kingdom Metazoa; phylum Arthropoda; class Insecta; order Lepidoptera; family Erebidae; genus Miltochrista; species Miltochrista miniata. Next base: position 17,249,888 of record OW121769.1, read on the forward strand.
CAGCTAGTAAATTTAAAAACTTAATTAAAACGTCATAGAATACTGACCTGATGAATATAGCATTATCTGCCGCGACTATATGAGTTCCCCGGTGTCGGCAGGCTGGTGATCCGCATCCGCTGCGACGCGGAGTCCGCGCAGTGTCCGCTGGGCATCAAGTTCGGGTGCGACCCGCTCACTGAGGCCCCGCGGCTGCTCAAGCTGGCCGCCGTGCTCGGACTTGATGTAAGCACTGTTTTGTATTACTTCTCGTACATCGTTCGTGTATCTTTGTGTATTACATTGGTATTGGACAGACATTGTTAGTTTGATCAGGAAAGTGACAGCTGATCAAACTATCCATGCCTGATGAGCTCCTTCTGCCAGAGGTCAGGATCTGTGGTGGAAGGGGCTCAATCAAGATCTTAGAAGTGAAAGCTATCTCTCACCTGCTAGCGATGCAACCTGCTGACTAACGGACGAGGTATTCTTACGGGGTAGAAACATCAGAAACATGCTAAATCCTAGCAGCCGGTAAAAGCGATCCAGATATTGCTTGAAAGCAACTGTGTTAAGTTACATGAACAAATAAACGGAACAGAGACTAAGCTTTGATCAAACGTGCAAATCGGTTGCACCTTGACAAGTACGCCGGAACTGTGTGGCATATCAACTGACCGTTCGGTGCGTATTATGCAGCGATCAGCTAGTAGAAACAGTCCGGCGTGCTTGTAATAATGTAACCGAATCGCGCGTTTGTTCAGAGCGTAGTGTCCGTTCCATTTATTAACGTTAAGGCGAAGAGTGAGAAAACGAAAACAAGCGCACAAAGCGCGGTTAGCTTGTGTGTAGCGGGCGCAGTGCCGTTGCCCTTTCTTTTACTCTGACACGCTCTCGCCTAGCGCCGCTTGCTGCTGTCATCCAGTTTGAGGCCAGAGAGTTATATCGTATGGTCTGTGGGTTGCGCAGGTGATCGGCGTATCGTTCCACGTGGGCTCAGGCGCGCAAGAGACGGGCGTGTACGCGCGCGCTATCGGCCTGTGCCGCGCCCTGTTCGCGGCCGGGCAGAGCGTGGGACACAACAACATGCACCTCGTGGACGTGGGCGGGGGCTTCCCCGGCGCTACACGCTCGGATATATACCACGTGAGTATATACATACACTTTCTCTTAAATGTTAAACATTTTATTGCCTACTAGGTGATGCCCGCAACTTCGCCCGCGTTAAATTTGTTGCCGTTCCCGATTTTTATGTTAACTTATTCCCGGGTTGAAAAGTCTATGTAGTCTGTGTAATTCTTGACTATGATCAATTCTTGTACCAAATTTCAGCCGGATCCGTTCAGCCGTTAGAGCTTAAAAGAGTAACAAACATCTATACATCTATACATCCACACTCACAAATTATAGCATTTATACTAGTCCTGGGTCATACTTCCGAAGGCTTTACCCGTAGGGAACGTGTGATTTTATGTCGGTAAGAGTCCGACCATAGCATCCATGACGAATTTTCCTCAAGTTAAAAAAGATATTATACTAGTGCTAGCTCAATAATATGACGTGTATGGTGCAGGTGTCGCAAGTGATCAACGCGGCGCTGGAGGAGCACTTCCCGGAGCGCGGCGTGCGCGTGATCGCCGAGCCGGGCCGCTACTTCGCCGCCGCCGCCTACACGCTGGCCGCCTGCGTGCACGCCAAGCGAGATGTACGTATACGTGCACGTGTACGTGTACGCTAGTGCGTGCGCACCCGAACACTTCCAATATCGTGCTGCAATTCTAATAGTGAATGAAGATCATCATAAACAATAACCGAACAAGAATGCCCGCTTTCCACTGCGGGCGAGTCGGACCCATTACGGACTCCGCTATAGTCGTAACGATAATTTTCGATACATGTCATGTCCGCTTTGGTAGAAGGACATGTATGAAAATCGTCGTTACGAGTATAGCGGAGTCCGTAATGGGTCCGACTCGCTCGCAGTGATAGGCGGGCATTACAGTTCTGCCGCTGTCTGCTAAGCACCTCTTGGTTGATGACGCAGACACAAACTACAGTCTCTGTAGAGAAACAGGGCGAAGTTTTTCTCAGACTGTCTGAGAAACACTTCACCCTTTTTCTTCACAGTTGAAAACAATTTTTCGTTAAATATAAAAACGTTTAATATTTTCAATTCACTTACTCTCTCTCTCTCTGTTGCAACTGTGTGCTAACCTACATTACCCTTGCCAGGTGACGTCTAAGGAGGCGGACGTGGAAGGCGGCGCGGAGACGCACACGATGTACTTCATCAACGACGGCGTGTACGGCTCCTTCAACTGCGTACTGTACGACCACCAGAAGGTGCACGCTGAGCCTTCCGTTGTAAGTACACCGCATACTTTACTTGTAGTGAATATCCTAGCGGCCTTTATAAGGTCATCGGTCTAGTTAGCGAAGAATAGTTCGTAATAATTTATAGAGTGTGATCTAGCTATTTGTTACCATTTCAACTTTTCCTTCCTATGATTTTTATTATTTCACAGAAGTTTCATCACTTCCTCTGTAGAACAATGTTTATTTTTGATTAAATTAATTATACTATCACAAAGATTACGCTAATTATAATTTGATATCTGTGATAATCCATCTCTATAGTTTCGTTCATTTCATTGCTAACACTTATATTTCCCATTTTTTTACATACCACTAAGGTGGCAGACAAGCGTACGACCCATCAGGCGAACTGGTGGTTACCGTAGCCTATGAACGTTTGCAACACCAGAGGCGCTACACTCGCACTGCCGACATTGCAAGAATCTTCTAAGACCCCCTCTGAAGAATTCCGTACTGTTACTATATTACTTACTGTCGAACTTTTCATATCTAAATATATACCATTTAGACCATTGAAATGTTACATGAGCTTTGCATTTTTAGAGGACGCAATTTTATATTTGGGGCATGTCAATAGAAGCTTAACCTTGAGTTTGTGGGGTCCCCACCCTTGTCTCTCGGCCGTTTTAAGCACTTTTGAATCTAAAATATGTGTCCAACGTCCTCCATTCATCTAGTCAATGACCTCAACGTCACGTAACACTAGACCTCCCTTCCCCAGCCGACGGCAGAGCCCCTACTCCCGTGCTCGGTGTGGGGCCCTACGTGCGACGGTCTGGACTGCGTCCTGCCGGCGGCGCGCCTGCCCGCGCTGCGCATCGGCTCGTGGCTGACGTTCCGCGACATGGGCGCCTACACGCTGCCCGTGGCGTCCGCCTTCAACGGGTTCCCGGTGCCCAAGGTGCGGCCGCTCGTCGACCGCAAGCTATGGTGAGGATTGCTTATATTACTTTGACTAGCTGACCCAAGCAACTTCGTTTGCGTCCCATGAGAGTGAGAAAAAGAGAGGTATGGTATTAATATTTCGAGTATTATAATGTTTCCCGTTGCATTTACCCCCGTCGTGTCGCGTCGCTTGTATTCATTAGAGTTGAACCCCATATCTTCGTTTGCGTCCGCAATGTGAGCTCTCATAAAAAAGAAATAATCCCCGTTCTCGAAACATTCTTGATTGCTGCTCCGCTCCTATTCGTCTAAGCGTGATGTTATATCGCCATTAGCCAGCCTCAATAAATGGAATATTAAACTACAAAATAATTTTTGAAATGCAACCAGTAGTTCCTGAGATACCAACGTTCAAACAAACAAACAAATTCTTCAGCTTTATAATATTAGTATGGATTTGTAGTATTACATACAGATAGGCAACTCCCTGCCTCCCACTAACCAAGCTTCCCTACCCCCGCCAGAGATGTTATTATAGTTGGCGGGTATTTTGAGGAAACATTTGCTGAGTCTTATTGGTCACACACAAATTCAAGCTCTGTACGAACATAGCGTGTTTTAGTGTAAGTGACAGAATTGAAAACGAATCATTTGTATGGAGTTTCCGTTCTGTGATACTACTAAAGTACCAGTAAAGCTTACGGCCCACCTAATGGTTGGTTACCGTAAACTATGCACGTTTGCAAAACCTAGAGCATACACGCACTGCCGACCCAGGTGCAGGCTGAGTTTTTCAAGCGCTCGTAACCTCGGTGTCGGTGTACTGTAAACTATCACTGCAGTAAGCAACTTTCACTGTGGCCGGTCCTTGGATGGGTGACCACCACGTGACTACTTTGTGACAATTGTTTGCGAGCGTTTCCGTGCTTCAGAAGGCACGTAAAGTTGTTGGTCCCGGTTGTCAATAACATGACAGTCGTAAAGCCAAGTCGAAGACCCTATTTTACCCGAAGCGGCTTGAAAAATTGCAACTCAACCGTCGTCTGACCATTTCCACACGGCAATACGTCTCACCACCTCTGACGTGGATCAAATTCTGCAAAAGTGAAATGTGGACATCTAATATGCTGCTGCCGATCCCTTCAGGAACAAAGGCGTGACTATATGTAGATATGTATGTAGATTTGTTTACCCGCAGGAAAAAAAGCGGTGATAGCCTATATTACATTCAATACGACCTCTGCTTAAATCTACGACCAGATAACTAGATCATATTATTAACCTTTAATTCTCTTCCAGGTCCGTACTCAAGGAGCTCCGCCCCTTCACAGCGGCTCACTTCGCCCTCCCCGCCCCCCCGGCCTCGCCCCCGCCCGTCCCTGCAGAGCCGGAGCCTATCGTGCCCCCCGCGCCCCTCGCCGTGTTCGTGGAGTGCGCGCTCAAGTGACGACGTGTCGGACACCGGCACTGGGACCCCCACCCGACCATTGCGGCCTGCGCTTAACTCGGACTAAATGCTACTACCCGTTCGCTCTAACTTTGCCGCTGGCGTAGAGGCGTATACCCGAATTGTTAATTAGACGAAGTAAATGGACAGTAGCTAATGTCACTTCGTCATAGAAAATAAGCAACATTGTATGAAGAAGTGACATTAGTTGCTGTCAATTTACTTCGTCTAATTAAAAAATCGACTTTAGTATGGAGCCGAGCGGCAAAGTTAGAGCGAACGAGCAATACATACAGTTCGCGCCAAATAACTTTGCGTCTATGAAGTTCGTTCGTTCGCGCCGCAATTATGCATTATTAGGTATACCCAATAAACTACGGGAGAAGCTCCTCTCCCGCCTCAGCTGCGCAGTAGTTTACCCTGTAATGCTTATTATTGCATAATTGCGGCTCGAATGAACGAACTTCATAGACGCAAAGTTATTTGGCGCGAGCTGTACTTGAAATCGTGTACTTATATTTCCTACTCATATAAATAGACACCTATACTCCGGCTGCTCAGAGATTGCGTTTCTGACTCCTGTCAATTCGTCATGACTAGTATTGAAATAATAGTCGTGATAGTGACAAATTTTATTCCAAAATTAATACGCCAATTAGTACGCCAGTTCAAAATTACATCGCTCATTCAATCACGACCTTTCAAAAACGTTATCTCTGAGCGGCCTAACATTACGTATATTATCGTAACTGCATATTAGCAACTTTAAACTGTTTCTGACTCCTGTCAATTCGTCATGACAGTATAAAAATAATAGTCGTGATAGTGACTAATTTTATCCCAAAATTAATACGTTTATTGTATTGGCGTGATTATTCAATTTAAATTGTACGCCAGTTCAAAATTCCATCGCCCATTCGATCAGGACCAGTCAGTAACGTTATCTCTGAGCGGCCTAACAATACGTATATTATCGTAACTGCACATTAGCAACTTTAAACTGTTTCTCTTTATCTGATGCTGAATTCAAAACAGTTTATTCATTTTCTGTTTCGCAATCTTTATCTGACACATTTATTTGTTGGTGAAACGCTATTACGGTAGTATACGTAACAGGTATCGAATAGCAAGTCGATAGATATAGAATTTTGCGGCTCAAAAATATCGAGAAAATTGCATACGTAGTGTGCGACAGAGTTGACGCTATACTAAACCATCGATCTTCTCTTTCTAAAGTTAATAAGTGTGTATTTATCATCGCCAAGTACTGTACGCAGCCTATTACTATTGTCTTGCTACATATACACCCTTCATGAGTAGTACCAGTTAGGACCGTATTATGAAACGAAACTCAATACTAGAAATCTTGATAGAAATCAAGAATCTTAAGGTAGGTAGAAACCTAGAACAAAACTGCAATACTCAAGCGCATCCTCACATTTGAAACACGTTTTATAATACGAGCCTAAGTCTTTAAACTGTGCGCAGGTAACAATATAGGGTTGGTTCTTCTATAATCCTTAGTGAATCCCCCTCCTGTCGAATATTCTGCATTAAATTCTATTAACGTATGAGGTAGCTCGTTCCCACGTTACTGGAAAACCACCTCTATAACTATTTCCAAAATTTCAATATAAAAACAGTATCAAATTTATTGTATTGAATAAAATAGTACAAAGGGTCTGCTTATTTCTGAATAGAAATCTTTTGCAACAGATCCAAGAGAGGAGAGCATGTATCATCTTCCACAATGATCAAAAAATCTATTTTTGGCGGTACCTAATATAGACCTAACATATACCACACGAGTTACCTTTACAATAAATACTATATGAATGAATATAGTCTGATATAAGAAACCCATTGCATCTTGAAAACAAAGAAATTTTCTACGTATCCTATGGAAGACAGCGACATCTGTGATTTTACCTTCGACACTAAAGTCGTTTAGAAATAAACAAAGTCTGTTGTCTATGTTCATGTAACTTCGAAAATGGTTTAGCGAGTTTTGAAATATTCTTCAGATCTTTTATTTTGCCCCAGAGGCTTTTGATGTTTGGCAAAATTATCGTTTTAGTGACACTATTAAATCTCCCATACATATCTCTAATAGAATTTTTCCTATAACTTTCTTTTCAAGTAGACTGACAGACACTGTCGGTCTACTTGATTGACGTTAAACAACATTAAAATAAATAAAAAATGGGTTTTAAATAAATATTGAATAAATTAATTCATATAGAACTTGTATACTTAGCTTTGTGTATCATGAAACCTTTTATAACTATGTGATTGTATTACAATTGTATTAGAGCAATGGTAACGAGTCTAGGTACGATCACGAACTTTAATTTGCGACCTTAAGGTCGCAAATTAAACGATACTAGGCACACAGTATTGCGGACTAAAGCATCTGTTTAGTGACGTGAAGTTTTGACCTCATTGCATTCTGAATGTTTGAAGAATTGGGTCTCAAATTACAGTTCGTGGTCGTACAACTCAGTGTAACAATTTGTCTTTTTCTATATATCTAAATGTTGTGTCTATAAAATTAGAATATGGGGTCAAAAACATAATGTGTAAACCCACTTTATATAAAGACATTTTGCATGGAGTCGTAAGTTGTCTTTTTTCAATTTTGGGGTCCTTTATTATTATTCAGGGTGCTAAGTGAGGTCACGAAAGAAAATCAGTTTTCTGAATTTTGTAACTAACATAATCTTAAGTTTAATTTTAATACAGGGGGTCATTTATTTTCGATTCAATTGTCACTAGAGTTTTGAATAACAAATAAATTGATTAATATTTAGCGTAGCTGTGTTGTCGATGTGCTGTAGATTGCTATAAATTTCGAATCTATTATAAAACTTGAGTATGCTGATATATCTAAATGATTTTTTTGTTTTATAAATTTTATTACTTTAATTCTATAAAAGTATATTAATATTCGTCTATATAAATTGCCTAGCTATGTAAACTAATTGTTATATGTTTTTAGCGGCGCGCCTTCACTTGATGTTTCCGTAGGGCAAAAGCAACATCGCTTGATAACATTCGTTACATTATAATTTTGAGACAAAACTGCCTAAATGTATTTAATATCGGTTGCATACCCTAGACATAGTACATTCCTTGTACGCAGGCTTTAGATGGATACAATTTTTTATTACTCGTTTTGTAGATGGTTTCATAAAAAATTGTAGTTGACTTGCATTTTCAATAAATATTTGTGAAACGTGATCTGTTTTATTATTATTTGATAGAGAACAACCCACTCCGAAAACATGGCACCATCCGCTCCCCCGGAAATTGATTAACGTCACTAATGTTTAATGCAAGTTTCAAACCCGTAGGAGCTTCCATCGTCAAGATACAAGTGGGCGTAACGTTCAGAATTATGAACCTTGCGCCCATCTTATATTTCGAGAATGGGTGGTCATAAGAGATTCAAACTTGGATGTAGCATTAGTGTCGACATCGTAACGAAATGAGAAAACCTAAAAAGAATAAGAAATGCAGTGTGATTTATGAGTAATTCCGATAAAACTTCTGGCCGCAAGATGTAAAATCGCCCCGTTTCAACATCCTATGTCTACAAACCCAAAGCGTCACTTTGGAATAAGATTGAGATATGCGTCACATTTTCGTCACTGGAAGATACGATACTTACCTCACCGCACCGCTAGCAACTTGGGTGCAAGGTTCTGAGCTTAATGGAAATTGACGCAATGACAAATTTAAACCACATTTTATTGTTTCAATGTCAATATGAGTATTTATTGTTAAAAATTACAGAGAAACATAATTATTACATATCTATATTTACATTATTACTATCTAAACTAAACCTAAATAAGGCCCCCGTGGCATTGTGCCCAAAAGACTAGCAGCATTCCCGCTTTAGTCAATATTATTCCCACTGCCGTGGTATAACTATAATGCCGTTATCTACCGAAACCACTTTTTGAAATAAACGCGAAATACGTGAGAAAAACTTTAAATTCATGTAACTCATTAATGACAACTCATAACTTAGAATTAAAAATATCAAAAGATAGGTAAATTGGAGTACTTTTAAATGCCGTTTATGAATTTTAGTACTTAAAATATATTTTTATATAAAAAAACGTATTATGCGTTTTAACTTAACATTTGTAATGAAAAGAGTTCGGAGGGTATAAGCTAAAACGCCGCTATGCATAGCGTAGTGGCATTTTAGTGTAAAACTAACAAGAAATAACAATGTCCAATAATATTCTTTAAAAAAACTACAATAATAATTAACTAAAGCGCCGTTACAACACATAAAGTCGTTTTAGCTAAATAATAAAAGCTCTGAACTTGCTATATGTTAGACTTAAATGCAGCTAATGTCATTTTACCGCTTTTAAGTATATTATCCTAGGCATATTGTTAAGAAACTTGAAGCATTGTTAAACTTAAACGCAGTTAAGTCAAGAACCTTAAATCTTAACGGCACTATAGCGGCACAATGCCGAGATGATAAGTGAGCAAGTTTATGAAAACGTAGTTAAGAATAAAAATTAATCATTTTATTTTTTATAAAATCGTTGTTTTATTGACCAAAGTCAGTCTTCTACACTTTTAAAATTACCACATAGTGGTATTATAATGAATGTAATCATAATTTTTACTTAAAACTAGCATTCAAATGTTAGTAATTTACATTATAAATCTTTAATAAAATAACACCAGTCTAATGTAAAAGTATGTCTAAAACTTATGAAAATTATCATAATCATGGATATCAATCATGTTTAATAAGACGAGTAATCTTTGTCACGTACGGAGTCATCGGAATCAAAATCAAGTTGGTCGGCGGCAGGCGAATCATGGCATTCTGTATTGGAAACCTTATAACTGCATGGAGTTCTTGGCGGCATTAATTCGTCACACATCAAATTTGCATCCGCAGGAGTAATTGATTCAAACAGCTGTAAAGTCGGACTGGGTTGAATACATGCTGTTAACAAAGCCTGTTTTAAATTATTTATCAATCGGTCTATGGCAGTTCACTCCTGGACGTAGACCTCTTCCAATTTAGGCCACAACACACGGTTCTGCGTCTTTTGCAACCAGTCCCAGTCTGCGACCTGTTCCAGATCGTCGGTCCATCTGGCGTGTAGGCGTCCTAAGCTACGTTTGCCAAGTCATGGTCTCCACTCCAGAACTCGCTTGCTCCAACGGCCGTCGGTTGTTCTGCTGATGTGGCCGGCCTACTGCCACTTTAAAGTGCTTATTCTGCGAGCTATGTCGACAACTTTAGTTTTTGCCGGATAACCTCATTCCGAAGTTTATCCCGCAAAGACACTCCTAGCATAGCTCGTTCCATAGCTCGCTGCGCGACCCTAAAGGCGTGGGTCAACCCCACCGTAAGTGTCCACGTCTCGGCACCGTAAGTCATAACGGGTAAATCGCACTGGTTGTAGACTTTCGTCTTTTGGCATTGCGTACAGGCGAATTGAAAACTCGACGCAGTTTACTGAACGGTGCCCAGCCAAGCCGGATCCTTCTAGCGATTTCCTTGTCCAGGTTCTTTTTTCAAGGGTAATAACCTGCCCAAGATTTGCCAAGACACTCCTGGACAACCTTCAGCTTCGATCCTTCGACGTGGATTGGTCCCGGTGTGACATTTTCGTTGATCATGACCTTGGTTTTATCCAAGTTCACCCCAAGACGTCGAGACCAATACGTCGAGACGCTCCATTTAGGCTGTGCAGCATTCCGCCTAACTGTTCCACCGTTTCCGCTACTATGACGATGTCGTCGGCAAACTGAAGGTGCGAGATGCGCACACCGTTGATGTTCACACCCAACGCTTCCCAATCCAGCAGCGTCTTGAATATGTCCTCAAGCGCATTGTTGAAGAGCTTAGGCCATCATCATTCATTCATGACATCGCCTTGTCTTGCACATCTACGCAGTTAATTGGAGTTGGTTTTATAGTTTTCCAGCTGGATAGTCATTATTTATTTTATTTATTTATTAGATCACAAACAAACAATAACTTAGCCTAAATGTACCACTAAAGCCACTGGAGCTTGTGTGTGATACATGATAGCGGTCTCGTATAAACATTTCAACACCTCGATATATCGCCAGTCGACACGAAATCGCTGCAGAGAGTCCATGACTTTCCACGTTTCGACAGAGTCGAAGGCCTTCTCGTAATTCACAAAAGCCATACACAGCGGCTGATTTTTGTTCTCGAGAACAACTTGTAAACATGGCTCAGGAGTGAGATGGGTCTGTAGTTCTTCATTATGGTCTTATCACCTTTCTTGCAAAACAGCCACGGCACTCCCGCTCCATGCTTTAGGTGTTTGTCCCTGTTAGAGAACAGAATTAAAGAGAATCGCTAGCTCTTTGAGGACCGGCGTCCCCTCTGCTTTTAGGAGTTCAGTCCTTCCCAGGGGACTTTTTGTTCTTTAGTAGCCCGAGACCCGCCCTGGTGTCGACCTGGTCGATATCCAGAATGTCCTTGGTATAGTGGCGCGTTAGTGGGGCCCATCGCACACACGCATAAAATTATTTATAGCTACACTTAAATGTTATGAGTTGTTCATAGTTTGAGTTTCACAAAATGTCTCAAAGACAAGGTCTAGTCAAGTCCAGTGTATATATTATTAAAAGAGTTTTAACAGTTGATTACAATTTTATTGGTGTCTCCAAGATTTTGTTTGTTCCAGGTTCAATATCTGGGTTTATAGCCATTTGTAAATGATTTTTGGATCTTTGGGTTCTGTAACAAGAAAATAGCTGCCCTGTAGTGCTATATAAATTAACTCGTATGAATATAACTATAAATTTTCACACATAAAGTACGGTAATACTTATGGAATTCGGGACTTCACGCGAAATAATAAATGTTTTTTTTTTCAAATAACATAAAACACGGTAAACTAAAACAAAAAAACTTACTTAAACTGACGATTCGCCATAATTACAAAATTGGCGAGAGCCCCGCGAACTACAGCGCGACCTCGTCCCACAAACGTATGCTGCAGCACTTCAAAAACTCAAAGGATCATCCCTGACCACCCCGATCATCATCCCCTGCGAGATCATATAGCGGCCTTTTAGCGCATTAATTTCGGATAACGGCAATATAGTCTCACTGTTGTTCACACTTTGATTTTATTCAATATGTGAAACACCGCTAACTGGCGCATAACGATGAATAAGTCGAAATATTTTTACAATGAAGTTAAACTATAAAGCCGTTAAGTATGTTTAAACACATTTATGTCTAACTTTTTCAATTAACGGCATTATAGCTTAATATAGCTTAAATTTCTATTCAAAACAATTAGTAACTATAAGGCAGTTAAAGTACTTTTATCACATTAAAGTAAATTAAAATCTGTTAACCGCAATCTAGCGAAACAATCTCAAGTTTTTTTTTGTTGATATTTGATTTTATTGAACTTTAGCGGCTATATAGATTAACAAAGTCACTTTACGGCATTTTTGAATAATACACAAGTAAAACAAAATCATATAACGGCTTTCTTACGCTTATTATTTCAGTAACAATTCTAGTTAGGAAAATTCTGTAAATACAGATCGATAGACATTTTTTTTCTGACTACGATAGCATCTAAAAGTAAAAATCGTCAAAATGTTACATAACGGCGTTTTAGTTATACCACGGCAGCCCAGTAGTTTCGCACAAGTTGCGTGGCGGAACTAGTGAGACTTTGTTCCCAATAGTTCCGTGGCAGGAAATTTATTAATTTTTAAAACAAATGATCGATTAAGCAAAAGAGTTTAGGAGCATAAGGTCAAAAGCGCAAAATGACAAATATGATCGCAAACTGTCAATGCGCACATACTCAAAGGCGCAGAAACTAGTCTACTGACTGTAAATTTAACGCAAATGTCCAAGCAAGCAGACAGGCAAGCATGCAAGGTTATTCCTAGCTTACTTTGGGATCAGATAGCGTTGTGTGAAATGTCCGTGAATATTTTATTTTATTGCGTGACGAGAAAAGCTTGTTACTCAATCTTATACCTCAAAGCAGTCTCGGTGCTAACTTAAACCTAATTGAATCTTCTTTTACTCTGCGGGTAAGGACCACAGCAAGAGCGCGTGTGCGCTTTTGACTATGTGCGCGTTTGTCATTTTGCGCTTTTGACCTTCTCCTAAAGCTATCGGCTGGTCAATAACGTCGAAAATTGTTTGCACCCATTTTGTGATAAGTGATAACCATTAAAATTTTGGCAGTGCTAGTATTTTTAAATGGTTAACACAAATCACAGCGTTTTCAGAGGTGTGACCTCTGAAAACATACATAGGCTACTGTGATCACTTGATCAGGCCGTACCGTACGTTTGCCACCTTAGTAGTATACAAAACCAGAAGAAAAAGGGATATACAGGTAATAGTAAAAAGAGACAATGATAGACAAAAAGCGTTTATTACATAAACATGTTATTCATAATCAAAACCAGTACAAAATATACATTGGAGATTACGATTGCTCACTGTAACACCACGTAACACTTTGTAACATCAGGAAACGTTACCATACTTATAACATTCATCCCACAATAGTTGCTTTACTTAAGAGTATTTACACGGCTTGGGAGGATTCGCAGGATGCACTGGGTGTGTTTTGCGATTTGTCTAAGGCCTTCGATTGTGTTCACCACGAAACTCTGGTCAAAAAGTTGCGCCACTATGGTGTCAGGAATAGAGCTCTCGACCTCATGACTTCTTATTTGAGCAATAGAATTCAGAGGGTTGAAGTAAACGGTATACGATCTCCAGGGACCCCAGTTGTAATGGGTGTCCCGCAGGGTTCAATCCTTGGTCCATTTCTCTTTTTAATATACATAAATGATTTACCTTATTATGTTAGGGATGAACATGAGATTGTTCTGTTCGCGGATGATACTTCTCTGACATTTAAAATTAATAGACAGTTAATGGATTATGACGATGTTAACAGTGCACTTTCAAAAGTTGTTTATTGGTTCAGCGTTAATAACCTTCTTTTAAATGATAAAAAAACTAAAGTAATAAAGTTTTCGACACCTAATGTGAGACAGGTGGCGACCAATGTACAACTGAATGGATCCGGGCTGGACTCTGTGGAGACTACAGTATTTTTAGGCATTACAATTGACTCGAAGTTGCACTGGGGCCCGCATATAGAAAAATTGTCAGGTAAATTAAGTTCTGCTGCATATGCAGTTAAAACAATTAGACGGCTCACTGATGTTGAAATGGCTAGAATAGTCTATTTCAGTTATTTCCATAGTGTTATGTCATACGGAATTCTTCTCTGGGGAGATTCAGCGGACATCAATAACATATTTATATTACAAAAGAGAGCTGTGAGAGCAATATACCAGCTAGGTCCTAGAGTTTCTCTAAGAGAAAAATTCAAAGAAATTAATATTCTAACTGTTATATCACAATACATATATGAAAATTTAATTTATGTGCATAAAAATAAGGACCAATTTCTAAAAAAATGTGATATACACAATGTAAATACCAGGCATAAAGGTAATCTTGTTTTACATACTACTCGTCTACACAGTATAAGCAGTTCTTTTGTCGGACAATGTATAAAGTTTTATAATAAACTTCCCAAAGAAACTAGATTATTGTCAATAAACAAATTCAAAGCTACCATTAAAGCCAAATTATGTAGCAAGGCATATTATACAATTCAAGACTATATAGATGATAAAAATGCGTGGGTTTAAGGCGCTCCAAGTCAATACACAAAAAAAATTATGTACCTACCTAGACGAATTTTGTTTAAAAAAGGATATTGCTTAATGAAAACTCGCGTGTACAAATCTCATCACACAAATCATTTAACAATTACACCTCTGTAGTTGTTGAATGATTTGTAATTACCTACTGGATGTTAAAAGAGTGGCTGGAGTTTTATTGCCAGGTTCTTTTTTTCTCCAGCTCTACCTATTGCTTTGCGAATCTGGCAGTAAATGTAAATGTAGAAGCAATCATTTGGACGTTCATAAGCGTTACATTGTGACCTATATGAATAAAGATTTTTTCTTTTCATTTCTTTTCATTCATTTCATTCAATAACATTCACAACTCTTAAAAGTTAGCTGTCTGTAAGTAACATTAAATCTATTACAGTATTTTTAAAACTTATTTGTTACAAAACTATGGTTGACCTGTAAAACAAATTCTGTCACGTGTCGACAAATGAAAATGAGAGCTTGCTATTTTTCTCGTTTGATCAGCGACCGAAAGGGATAGAAAATGCGTCAGAATTTAATTCTAACCTCCTTCCCTAGAAAGGGCGTTTTATGTGCGTATCCGAGATACTTGAGTCCCATACATTGTGTCCAGTAGCTCTCGCGCGTGTGATGTATGCATTTGATAGATACGTGCGATAGGACGCGCGCGTAAAACGCCGCTTCTGGGCAGGGGGTTACAGATCGACCGCTTTATTAGTAATGGCAATAATTTGTAATATTTAATTATTGAAGTGAAACTTCTTTATCGGCGTTGGAAAAAAATTTGCGTCACGTCACGATTTTTGGTTACGCGCCATCTTTGTTCTGTTCCCCACCACGGTGGATTCGAATTAAGAGTACTTTATCCAGGGATAGCATGTCATTTAAGGGTTTTTGGACTTTTGGACTTTTGAACTTTTGGACTTTTGGACTTTTGGACTTTTAGACTTTGGGACTTTGGGACTTTGGGACTTTGGGACTTTTGGACTTTTGGACTTTTGGACTTTTGGGCTTTTGGACTTTTGGACTTTGGGACTTTGGGACTTTTAGACTTTTGGCCTTTGGGACTTTTGGATGGGATCTTGGTACTTTGGGTCTTTGGGACTTTGGAACTTTGGGACTTTGGGACTTTTGGACTTTTAGATGGGACCTTGGTACTTTGGGTCTTTGGGACTTTGGAACTTTGGGAGTTTGGGAGTTTGGGACTTTTGGACTTTGGGACTTTGGGACCTTGAGACTTTGGGACTTTGGGACTTTGGACTTTTGGCCTTTTGGACTTTGGACTTTTGGACTTTTGGACTTTTGGACTTTTGTACTTTTTGACTTAATTTAAGGTGAGGTGAAAATTAAGTTTATGAAAAAGTTTCACTTCTTACGTGTGCACACTAAGTACACGCAATTTTTTTTTTGTTATTACTTAGTGTGCATGGGACCTAACAAAGATCTGCGGGCCCAAGCCAAACTTACTGTAATTAATGTACCTGCTTACAGTTCAGGGAAAATATCTGCGAACCTGTAATAATGACGTCATGCAAACTGTACGGTATAATTCGAGCGCGACGAGAATATGCTGAACCTTGTCAAAGTCGATGGCAAATGGCCGATTACAAGTATATTTCAATCGCGCGCGGGTTGTACTGGATAGGCGAAAACGGGGCGAGGGCGGGGAAGCGCGAGGGGAAGCCAGGTTCGCTGATATCTCTGCCGGGTAGTACTAACGGACGAACTCATGGCAAAACTTGACACACAATTCTGTACCACAGCGTACAGTAAGGCCAAAGTCAAGGCATCATAATATAACAGTAAACACCGAACCCTTAATTACATTTAACTAACACTATATAACACATTCAAATCATCATTTCTATCACACACATTCAAAACTTCATTTCAACACATCTCACAGCTAAACTTATACTACCCGTTCGCTCTAACTTTGCCGCTGGCGTAGAGGCGTATACCCGAATTGTTAATTAGACGAAGTAAATTGACAGTAGCTAATGTCACTCCGTCATAGAAAATACGCAACATTGTATGAAGAAGTGACATTAGTTGCTGTCAATTTACTTTGTCTAATTAAAAATTCGACTTTATTAAGGAGCCGAGCGGCAAAGTTAGAGCGAACGAGCAGTACTTACATACAATGGTCATTCGTTTTCATCACTCATTATCACATCATCAATTATTTATAGTATAGCTACTAAGTAATTCAAATATCAGATAACTAATGGAATAAAGGATTACATGGCGGAAATCCATCGTAGAACGATAATAAATGGAGGGAGAGGAACCACCTTCGATCTGTCAATACGTTAGAAAGAACCATTATTTATTTTACGATAAATTGTTTTACACATTTTTTCTCATCTCCGCCAAAGACTCAGTGTGGATTTGTGTTTAAAAGCGGTCCACAAAGTTTTACGAGTGTACATACAAGGTAAAGAGATTGTAGTACTTCATTTATAAACTGATATTTTTGACAGCATTAAACAATGTTGCCAACATACAAAATATCAGTTCCATTTGTTGACGTTTTTGCCAAAATTTAACGCAAAGATATTAACCAGTTGTAACTAAGCAATGGCGGATCGAACTTCTGATGTAAAAGACAAGTAAAAGGTGCCTTTACCCTCCATATTGTAAGGCCTAAAGTTACAAATGCGTAGTCTACATTTGCATTACTTAAGTAGCAACACTGAGACGTAGTTCATACATTATATACAAAAATGAAGGACCAATATTTTATTCCATATACTTTCATTTATTCAGATTATACTAGAGCTACTAGAGCACAAAGTAAGAAGCTCTCGAAGCCCCGTATGCAAAGTGTTTTCTAAACGATCCCATCTTACGATATGGTAAGGCATGAGATGGGTGATCCAATGTGAAATTTTCATTTTTCCAATTTCGGAAGGCACGCAAGGCCCGTAATACACTCATTTGCAAAAAAAACGGGCGGTTTTGATTTTCATTCATCTTTAAAAAGATACAATACCAAAAAGGTTTCAATAGTTTGTACACGTTACTGGCCGGTTTTAAAAATGTCGTGGTATTTAAAAAAGTACGTTCTAAATTCAAATTTTCATTTGATGCTCATTTTTACAAAAAACCCCTTTTTATCCTACATTTTTGGCGCGAAGTTCCAGAAGTTAACATCGACTTTCACAACTTTTATTCAATTTTTATCGATTAATTTCATATCCTTGAATGTCAAAGCTTTATTTATTGCAGTTTGGCTGTATCAAAAATGGTAGATAAAGTGGTAAAAGCTACCAAAATTATCGCGCTGCCAATCTTTCGTGGCTAGGAAGCTAAATGTTAGTCGCTCGACGGTCCAAAGGACCTGGCAGCGATATCAGGAGACTGGTTCCGTCGAGAGAAGGCCTGGTTCTGGAAGAAAACCATGTACCCAACCACGGGATGATCGTTTTCTTGTGAGTCGCTCATTGAGAAATCGCAAACCTTCGTATGTGGATCTTAAGAACAACCTCCAAGAAGTAAGAAATGTGCATATTAGTCTATGGACGGTCAGGAGGAGGCTTCTCGCTGCCAATATACGCAGTCACCGCCCGGCCCGCGGCCCCAAATTACTCCGTGAGCACAGAGTTCACAGGCTTAAGTTCGCTAGAAATTGTGAATCATGGACTCAAGAAGATTGGAATAGGGTTTTGTTCTCTGATGAAGCCAGGATATCTCTGTTCGGTGAAGATCGACGTCGGCGAGTGCTAAGGAGACAAGGAGAGCGCTTTGCAGATGCATGTTTCGAAGAAATCACACCTTATGGTGGGGGCTCTGTTATGTTTTGGGCAGGAATAAATTCAATGGAACGTACAGAGTTAGTCTTCATTGAAAACGGCTCACTGACTGGGCATCAATACATAACGGAAGTTCTAATTCCTCATGCACAACCCGCATTGGCCGCTCTAGGTCAAGACTCGATTTTTATGGACGACAATGCTCGCGCCCACCGATCCCGCGATGTTAATGCGTATGTGCAAGAGGTCGGCATTCGTCGTTTAGATTGGCCAGCTCGAAGTCCCGACCTCAATCCCATAGAACATATCTGGGACGTTCTAAAACGGCGTGTGAGATCAGTACACCCGGTTCCGCAGACCATCAGAGAGCTGAAGAATGTGATTACTGCAGAGTGGGAACGTATTCCGCAAGCAAGTATCCGGGATATACTCGCTAGCATGCCCAGACGAATTCAAGCTGTGATTTTAGCTAGAGGGGGTCACACTCAATACTAAACATTTATCTGCTTTTACTTTATTAAAGAAAAACAAACAAAAAAACTTTTTTATTTTTACTTCATGAGCATATGCACTACTAGCGAACATACACTACTAGCGAGGTTTAGCATTATTTCCCATAAATTGTAACAAAATTTTATGAAATACTGATGAAAACGATTATTTTCTTATTAATTTACCTAATTGTGAAGATAAAACTACCTATAATTATCAAACAAAGCAATATTAACATTTGAAATGGTTCATTGCTTAGGTGCCCGTTTTTTTTGCAAATGAGTGTAGTTACGTTGAAGGCCCTATGGCAACTTTAAAAATTTCAATACAGTCACATTATAGATGTGCTTATTTGCACTTATTTAACAGTTTAAGCCTGGAACATTTTGATGTAAAGAGGATACAAACAATAAATACTAATGTCGATCGGTAGGACCAGCCTGTGTTTCATCGATTCGTATTTTTAGTTACACCCGTTTGGGGCTATACTGGGTACTGAAAGTACATAAAAAAGTAACGCAATATACAATTTTACGACAGCATATGACAATACTAACAGGTAAAATAACAAATCTTGAAGGCTACACAGACTTAAAAGAATTGCACATATTCTAGTAACATACTGTTTTGTTTATGGAGAGCACAGTTTTCACGCGGTGGTGTTATAGCGGGTCTAGTGCGAGCCATAGTGAGTGTTTATCGTGCATCACAGCGTTTTCAATTTACGTAATCGTAATTTGTCTGGACTCCATAATACAGCTTGCCAAAAAATAGTACAAAATAATGGAGACTCCACTGCGTAGTTTATATGGCAACTAGCGCGTCTAAAAAGACAACATTGTATGTTTCATAATCTTTTCATAAAATGTTTCATTACACTGCGTTTGTTAATGTTTCATTTTCTTTCCATGCGTCCCCTTATTTTTATCGGAGTAGCACCATCAATATCATATTACGATTGGGTTATGAAATTAATTCCAGATGATTCATTTAATAATGTTACCATTTTAAGGTCTCTAAAGCATTTCTTGTACGAATCTGCAAATGAATCGGATTATGAATGAAACGAGCGATGTTATGTTGCTATTTAGCCCCTCTGTTAGAAAGTACCACCATTAGTATGTCAATAAAAACCACCAATCAAATTGTATTACTTCATCGCGCCTTGACGTTATTACATTATTCAATCAAAATATTAGTTTCGTTTGTAGACTTTCTTGCCAAACATACGCACTCGCGCGCCACTGATGGAAAGTGGCAACTGTAGTCCCTTTCGTTACGTGGGCTAGCACAACTGCACGCTGTATGCGGCTAGGTAGGACAGCAGAGCGTTCCGGTGGTCGGCACTTAACGCAGACACTCTGGGAGGCAGCAGGCCTGGAGATGCGAGTCCCACGGCGCCGAGCCTCTCTGCTAGGAAGCGCTTTGGGTCCGCCACACCTGCGCACAACACAGTTACAATATTAAAATTATAAAGAAGACAGATAGACATTATTTCACCATTGGACAGCCAATTTATTCTGATAACTCTAATCTGTAACATCATAGTTCTTATACTAGACGAACTACTACTTACTATTAGAATTTTGAATAGTGGAAACGTAGTTTCCGCTATTCAAAATTCGAATGTATGATACTAATATAACATTTGATGCCGTCGATGACAAAGTTGTATTACTTCAATCGCACGTAAAGGTTACACGCACACACTTTTTTTTATACATAAGGAAATCCCTCGTGGATGCTATGCTCGCCTCTTACAGACTAAAATCACACGAGGCCCTACTACTGCCTACGCCTCTTGGAGTTCCCAGTAAGCCCTCGGAAGGATATCCCAGGATTCCCAACAGACTTTGTACCGTCCCACGTCTTTGGGGGGGTTGTTGGGGTATAATGCTGCACCTTGGGGCATGAGGCGTGCGTGACTAACTTAAAGGCCTGCTTCTGTAAGCATAGCGAGCAGCCCATCGCCGTCCTCAGGCCCCTGGTCATGGAGGCCGATAATTTTGGCCGAAGACAAGACTGCGGCGCCCCCGCCGCAAACTTCGGAACTCGGGTGGGATAGTTATTTCCCGCCTTCACCCCGCCGCCTCTTTCACTCACATGACCTGCTCGCAGAAAGAGGCGGCGCAGTCCCACTTAGGGCTCGTTTAAGGAGACGCGGCGCGTCGAGCGGTGCGGTCCGCGAAGCGGGCCGCCAGAAAAACAAACATATGTAAGAGCCTGTCCAGATGAAGCGTTTTACGCGCGAGTGAACTCGCGCGTTTTGATTTGTATTGCGTCCAGATGCGGCGTATCACGCGCGTTCTCGCGCGCATGTGTTGGAGACGGATTTCAGCAGATTATATTGATTTATAAACATGGACTCGGATACAGCGGTTGTGTTGTGGCTTGCATACCGTCGATGGAGACGTCGTAAAAAAACAGAAAGTCGACGATTTAACGTACATCCCATTCTACGTGATAGAATGACGCATAGTATGTTTATAACTTTATACCCAAAACTCAGAGAACATAGTGAAAAGTTTTTCAACTACTTTCGGATGTCAATAGCATCGTTTGATAATTTACTAGAAATTATCAAAGAAGATTTGTCTCCATGTCAAAATTATGTGGTACGGGATACTGTTTCTGCAGAAGAAAAACTCGTGATTACTTTGAGGTAATATTTTTTATTGCTTTAGTAATTATAAGCCCAATTAACAAAAATAAAGAATTTAAACAAATTAACAAAAATTAGGAATCATCATTCTTATATAATATAGGTAGGTACTTAAGATTTAATTTAATTATCGTATAGTTCCATTAATTCAGATTCATTGGAATCTTGTGTAGTTGCCGGTGAAGGGTGTTCGTAGCTAGACGTCGTTGGTGGTCGTGACGCAGTGCAATAACCTCGATTGTAAGTCGAAAAGGTTTCAGGTGGAAACGAAGATGTTGAAGGGTCTGTTGTGGTATATCCTGTTTCTCCAAAATAATCTCTCCGTCCACGTTGTGTCATTCCTGTTTGGTAATGATATTGTGTCGAAGGTTGGTAGTCGGAACGAGCTGCTGCAGGTCTAAGACACAGAGCTTGTTGAGCTTGAAGTACTTTCATTAATTCAATTTTTGTTTGTATTCTATTTTCCTCTGGTACTTTAAGTAGCTCTTTATGTAAGGACAAACAAAATAGTTTGTCATCATCTGACTCTATTTGGTTTGTTGCCTGTGGCTGATTCCCAGATGCTAAATTTGTTTTTATGATGGAGAGGAATTCTTCGTCAGCCGCATTTAGTTTTTTCTTCTTTTTTGCCTGACTAAGTGGAGGTCTCATCACATCTTCCCCATCGCCAGAAAACTCCTGTTCTTCAGTTGCAACACACGCGGTGTTGATGTTGCTCTCAGTTATTTTATTCCGTGTCGATCTTTCGAGAAACATCAAACGTTCAAAATAAATATATTTGGCTTTGCCGGAGGCTCCTGATCCAGACGGTGTGGTTTTCTTCTTCTTCATTTCTCTCACAAAGCCATCACGCAACCCTTTCCACTTCTTCTGCAATAAAGTACCTGTAAATAATAAAAAGATCGAATTAAAATAATAATAATCATTTTACTTTCTTTTCAGATATTTGGCCACAGGATGTTATTTTGCGGATCTGCATTATGCTTACAGATTAGGAAAGTCTACAGTTATCGAAATAGTACAGAAAACCTGTTACATCATGTGGAACAAACTGCTAAACATAGTAATGAGACAACCAACGAAAGCTAAATGGAAAGAAATTTCGAAACAATTTCAAAAATACACAAATTTTCCAAACTGCATCGGTGCTATAGACGGCAAGCATATCCGTATTATCAAACCTAACGATTCTGGGTCTCTTTATTATAACTATAAGAGTTATTTTTCAACTGTTTTGTTGGCCGTATGTGATGCAAATTATTGTTTTATTGCAGTGGACATAGGCGCATATGGAAAAAGTAATGACTCCACAATTTTTAAAGACTCTATTTTATATAAAAAACTTGTCGAGAAAACTTTAGATATTCCAGATCCAAAGCCAATATCGCAAACAGATGCAACCCCCTTACCTCCTGTCATAGTAGGAGATGAGGCGTTTAGTCTGTCTGAAAATATAATGCGCCCTTACTGCGGTAGATCTCTAACAACCAAAAAAAAAATTTTCAACTATCGCTTATCCAGGGCCCGGCGTTACATTGAATGTTGCTTTGGCATCTTGGTAAATAAATGGAGAATATTTCATAGACCGTTGAATGTGGATATAGAATTTGCAGAAAACATAATTAAGGCTTGTTGTGTTCTCCATAACTACGTAAGGTTAAGGGATGGCTATAGGTATGATCACACTCTCTACGAAACATCTCTGAATAATTTGAACAATGAGGCAGTGAGGCCTAATGCGAGATCATTGAGTATAAGAGATAGATTTGCTGATTATTTTGTAAACGAAGACAAACTCCCTTGGCAAGATAAAATGATATAGTTTAACAATGTAAAATCTATGCAAATAATAATATTATTTAATAAAGTAATATTTACTTACCTAAAGTTTTTTTTTTCTCTTCGGAATCACCAACTTCACAAAAAATTTCCACTATTTCTTCCCAGTTCCTACGTTTAATGGTTCTATTAGAATAATCTGATGATTCCATGTCCCATAGAGCTACCCTTTTCTCAATTTCGTCGATAAAAAGTTCCGTGTCAAAGTTATCACGCTCCATTTTGATCTAAATACGTCCACTCGCCACGGACACGCGCGTAGTACTGGACGCAGCACAGGCGCCCGAGTACCTCGACTCGCACGGCGCTCGCGCATGGGACGCGCGAGTCGAGAGTCCCGCTCATTGCACGCGTTTTACGCGCGAGTGAGGAAACGCGCGTAGGCATCTGGACGGGATGTATGTAGCACTAGTACCTCGGTTACGCGCGAGTGTCAACGCGCGAGTTCACTCGCGCGTAAAACGCTTCATCTGGACAGGCTCTAAATGTTTGGAGCGTTTAAGGAAAAGCGTTTTTGCAAGCATTTGTTTGAGTTGTAGCTACCCAAGCGACGTGTGGCGCCGCGTCGGACGCGGCAAACGAAGCGACAGGCGACGCCGCGGAGGATGCGGCGGGTAAACCAGCCAATTTCGCAATGAGGGAACGCGGCGGATGACGCCGCAAAGGATGCGGCAAGAAGACGAGTGGAAGAGGTGCGGGGTATATGCATTTTTATATGTTTGAGTTTGCGCGTGACACGACACGGCCCGCTTTACGCGCCGCCTCACTATAAATGGTCAAATCGCTCGACGTGCCGCGGGAAGCCACGCCGCACGTGAAGCTCAACGCCCCGCCTCTCCTTAAACGAGCCCTTACTCCCGCTGGAGAGCATGGCTCGCACCATGGTCTCGAGCGAGAGAGTGTCCACGCCCAGACCCACTACGAGGACCTGACCACGCCGTGCACTCCACCAGCGTGTGGAGCGCCGTGTCATCGCTGCAGTCCTCGCAGAACTGACACTCGGTCGTGGTCTCCCGGTATATTCCGCACAGATACTTGCCAAAATACCCGTGCTCGGCAATTATCTGTGTCAACCGGTAAGGAGTGGTAGCCGTGGCGCCTTTCCAGGCACTCGTCCATCACCGGTCCGATCGCCCCGATTGTGGCGTTTCCCCGCTTGGTTGCTCAAGTCACAGCTTCCAAGTCTCTATGATTTCCTGGTGGAGCTGGGTCAGCTGGGCCTCGATTCCTCGGGGCGCAGGCACGTGATCATGATCCAGCGCCTCCTTGCGCCATTTAAACAGTGACGCAAGGGCTGTCGTCTAGCATGCCTCCTAGCCTGCCGCCTCAACGGAGACCGTACGGTTATCACCCTGACGGCCATCGCCTTTGGCGGGCTGTGTAGTCTAGCTGCATTTACTAGAAGTCCTACAGTACAGTACTCACCGGCGAGCGGGTCGCTGGCGGCGCCCCTAGCGCACGTGAGGTGCGCGTACTGCGCCTGGTAGCCCGGCGCGTCCTCCACCTCCACGAAGTGGTCGTCCGGGAGAGACGACTCGTCGGGCGGCAGCTCGAACAGGGATATCAGCGCCTGGAACATACGGCTATCTTAAGTATTTGTTTAACTACCATTGCTTGTGATAAAAGACAGTATCGTGTCGTGAGGGCGGGCCAGTGCGCGGCGAGGCTGCCGTGCAGCAAGTGTTGGCTGTCGGTGAGCAGCTTGACGCAGGGGACGGCGCCATTAGTGTACAGACCTGCATGAGGGCGGGCCAGTGCGCGGCGAGGCTGCCGTGCAGCAAGTGCTGGCTGTCGGTGAGCAGCTTGACGCAGCGGACGGCGCCATTAGTGTTCAGACCTGCATGAGGGCGGGCCAGTGCGCGGCGAGGCTGCCGTGCAGCAAGTGTTGGCTGTCGGTGAGCAGCTTGACGCAGGGGACGGCGCCATTAGTGTACAGACCTGCATGAGGGCGGGCCAGTGCGCGGCGAGGCTGCCGTGCAGCAAGTGTTGGCTGTCGGTGAGCAGCTTGACGCAGCGGACGGCGCCATTAGTGTACAGACCTGCATGAGGGCGGGCCAGTGCGCGGCGAGGTTGCCGTGCAGCAAGTGCTGGCTGTCGGTGAGCAGCTTGACGCAGCGGACGGCGCCATTAGTGTACAGACCTGCATGAGGGCGGGCCAGTGCGCGGCGAGGTTGCCGTGCAGCAAGTGCTGGCTGTCGGTGAGCAGCTTGACGCAGCGGACGGCGCCATTAGTGTACAGACCTGCATGAGGGCGGGCCAGTGCGCGGCGAGGCTGCCGTGCAGCAAGTGCTGGCTGTCGGTGAGCAGCTTGACGCAGCGGACGGCGCCATTAGTGTACAGACCTGCATGAGGGCGTGCCAGTGCGCGGCGAGGCTGCCGTGCAGCAAGTGCTGGCTGTCGGTGAGCAGCTTGACGCAGCGGACGGCGCCATTAGTGTTCAGACCTGCATGAGGGCGGGCCAGTGCGCGGCGAGGCTGCCGTGCAGCAAGTGTTGGCTGTCGGTGAGCAGCTTGACGCAGGGGACGGCGCCATTAGTGTACAGACCTGCATGAGGGCGGGCCAGTGCGCGGCGAGGCTGCCGTGCAGCAAGTGTTGGCTGTCGGTGAGCAGCTTGACGCAGCGGACGGCGCCATTAGTGTACAGACCTGCATGAGGGCGGGCCAGTGCGCGGCGAGGTTGCCGTGCAGCAAGTGCTGGCTGTCGGTGAGCAGCTTGACGCAGCGGACGGCGCCATTAGTGTACAGACCTGCATGAGGGCGGGCCAGTGCGCGGCGAGGTTGCCGTGCAGCAAGTGCTGGCTGTCGGTGAGCAGCTTGACGCAGCGGACGGCGCCATTAGTGTACAGACCTGCATGAGGGCGGGCCAGTGCGCGGCGAGGCTGCCGTGCAGCAAGTGCTGGCTGTCGGTGAGCAGCTTGACGCAGCGGACGGCGCCATTAGTGTACAGACCTGCATGAGGGCGTGCCAGTGCGCGGCGAGGCTGCCGTGCAGCAAGTGCTGGCTGTCGGTGAGCAGCTTGACGCAGGGGAAGGCGCCATTAGTGTACAGACCTGCATGAGGGCGGGCCAGTGCGCGGCGAGGCTGCCATGCAGCAAGTGTTGGCTGTCGGTGAGCAGCTTGACGCAGCCCACGGCGGCCGCCTTACGCTCCATGCGCGCCCGACACTCGCTGCAGCTCTGGGATCAGCACGCGCTCCAGGTACATGCCGAACATCCTGCAACCGTACCAGCCATTAACGCCCTGCCATATTGCTATATCTACTGCTAACGAACGAACGGACAACAGAAACAAAACTACAAACAATACCGTGTACTATCGGCCTCCATGACCGGGGGCCTGAGGACGGTGCGAGGGCGGCTCACCGACTGTAGCGTGACGTGAGGGATTCACGCACGCCCCCCCCCCCCCCTTTAGTCGCACATTAAGGGCTCGTTTAAGGAGACGCGGGGCGTCAAGCGTCGCGTACGGCGTGGCTTGCAGCGGCGCGTAAAGCGATTTGACCGTTTATAGTCAGGCGGCGCGTGAAGCGGCCCGCGTAGCGTCACGCGCAAAATCAAACATATAGAAATGTAGGAGCTCGTTTAAGGACACGCGGGGCGTCGAGCGACGCGCGTGGCGTGGCTTTTCTCGGCGCTGCGTCCGCCGCGTGGCACGCAGCTTCACTCGGCGCTGCATCCGCCGCGTTGCACGCAGCTTCATATACGGCGTCGTTCAGTGCGACATAGGGATGTGACATTGTACATAAAAAAACGATTTTTAGTTAATCGATTTTTTCTTTAGCATGAAAAATCGATTAGTAAATTATCGGTTTTTCTCAAGAAAATAATCGTTTTTTTTAAATTAATCGATTTTTTCCTAATTTGACATTAATTTTTTTTATAAAATAAATACCATATCAAGTTTTATTCATTAATAATAAACAACAGAAATAGTAAGTACTTACATAATCAACACAAATTAAAGTTGTAGAACAATAAGGTTGAAATTTAAATGTTTTTCACATTGAATCAACAAAATATTCAAATAAATAAAAAGTAAATTAAATTATTCAAAAACTAAAAATCCGTAGGCAACAAAAAAAAAAAAAAAATAGTGTCCACGGACTTGCTTTTTAAAAGTGGTGATAGTTTTACTGTCCCTGATACCAGGCGGAAGTGAGTTCCATAGTCTGACTGCATGCACGGTTAAAGAGGATGAATAAAAACCGGTTTTGTGAGAAGGAAATTTAAGATTTGAGCGTAGGTGAGATCTGCAGAGAGCATCAGGAGAACGAACAAAAGAGAACCTTTCCTTTAGATAGGGAGGTGAAGATGGATTATAAAGGATATTGTAAAGGAGGCAGAGGATTCCGAGTGTTACGGCGAAGGCGGATTGGGAGCCACTTGAGTTCTTTGCGAAAGTGAGAAACATGATCGAACTTTCTAAGATTGAATATAAAGCGTATACACAAATTTTGCAACCTCTCAAGTTTATCCAGAAGCTCCTCAGTGGCGTCTAAATAGCAGGCGTCGGCGTAGTCAATAATGGGCTGAATAATAGTTAGAGCAAGACTAATTTTCGTCCTCAAGGGTAAGAGGCTCTGGAGGCACTTCAACGAATGAAAGAAGTGCACTTTCTTGCTAACGTCACTAATATGGGCACTCCAGGATAGCGTGGTGTCCATGATCACTCCCAGGTTCTTCACAGTGTCTGCGTAGGGTATCTGAATACCGGCCAAAAGAACTGGATCCAGTTCAGACACCGGCATATTGTCAGTTTGATACTTACTGCTAATGACGATGGCTTGCGACTTCAGAGGGTTGATGCGCAGTCCGACCGAATTAGCCCAGTCGCTTCGTCTAAGTCGCGGTTAATGCACGATATACCAAATGGGGCGTCAGTGGCCGAAAAACGTCGGTACAGCTGCAAGTCGTCAGCATAGAGATGGAAGTTACTGGAAATAAGACTCGTAGCCGAGTTGATGAAGATACAGAATAAAAGAGGAGATAGAACGCCACCCTGAAACGTATGGAAATGTTCGAGTTCGACGTATGGAATTGAACGCCAATCTTTCATAAGTATCGATGTATCGTTTATTTTGCGTACGTGATATTTTGCTTTTATGACGTTCTGCTCCAGAGGGTTATAAACATCGATTACATTTTCAAAATAAAATATCGATATTTTATTTTGATAAATATTTTTATTTTAATATCGATATTTTCTATGAACGATATTGCCCGACATTCCTACCTAACGCATACCCCGCACATCTCCCACCCCTTCCTTGAAGCGTCCTTCGCGGCGTCACCCGCAGCTTCATCCGCCGCGTTCCTCCATTGCGAGACTCGCTGGTTTACCCGCCGCGTCCTCCGCGGCATCACCCGTCGCTTCAATTGCCGCTTCCGACGCGACGACACTCGCCGCTGTGGCAGCTACAACTCAAACAAACGCTTGCAAAAACGCTTCTCCTTGAACGCTCTGAACATTTCCATACGTTTGTGTTTCTGGCGGCCCGCGTGGCGGGCCGCGCCGCTCGAAGCGCCGCGTCTCCTTAAACGAGCACAGAATTCGTTTTTTACCGCGGCAATTCGAGGTAACCTGGTCGCCGTGGCAAAACAAACACGGAGCGGAACACCCATCTGGCTGCCGTTGTCGCTTTCTACTGCCGCTCAGTAGCAATAGAAAGGGTGATAATGAAAATTTATAGGACCTTTAAAACGGATTTACGGTTAAAGTATTCATGTGATTGTTTTTCTTTATTTTTGTAATGTTTCTTGATTGATGCCACGTCACGTGACGAAATTTGGAGAGTCAATTTTGTTACACCCAATATACCATCACCATGAAAATCAAACACCTCTTCAAAATTCCTTAGTCATCTGTCATAAATGTACCATAGACTCTCAGTCACTTGCTAACCAAAGACAACTAAAGATAAAAAAGAAATAAACGATGAATAGACAACAAGATATGATTCCATCTGTACAAACAAATGTTACAACCATTGTACTTCAGCCCCCAGTTTACAATCATAGTTCTTAGAAAAATCATCTAAAATGGCTATTTCTTTAATTGTCAGACCTTGGATGCAAATTTGGTATTGGCGCTGCTGTTCCTTCCAGTTATAGTAGTGTGTTTTAAATTTTGAAAACTCAGCTTTAAATTCTATTATTAGATTACGAACATTTCCTTTCTTCAATTGTTTTGCTGTTTTCTTAGTAGTAATATTTTTTCCTGATTTTTGGTAGGTATGCATGACTCTTTCCCATTCACACAATACAATATTAATCTTCATCTTTTTCTTCATTATATTGAAGGCTTTGATAGTTACAGTTCAAAAAATTTTCGTACATGTATTTATACGATTTTTTGTCGCCAACTAACTTACTAATGGTGTCTTCTAGGTTTTTATAATCTATATTTTTATTTTTTAAAGCAATGAAAAGACACTCCATATTACTGTGCTTAACACACATGTAGGTGTCTCTATTTTTGACTGTAGGAGATAAAATGTAAAACGGCTTATACCTTAAAAAATGTTGTGAAGCTATGCGTACCCCCTTCCATTTTGTAAATTTGATAAATGTTCGGCAAAGTATCAGTCAGGTATCTTATTTGATGCTTTTTCTTTGCCCTAGTTCTAGTTTCCCGTTCGCCGGCTGTGTTTCGGTTTATATCATCTCGTAAATAAAATTTCTTTATTTTTTCTTGAACCCTCTCGTTTGGTAATATATATATATATCTTTTAATTCGTCTTATGCGACCCATCAAACCTAAACACACAGCAACCGAGTTCACTAATTTATTTGTTTTTACCACTTGGTTTACCGCAACAGATTTAAGTAGCCTTTTCTCTGGTCAAGTTTTGGCAATACTGTAAGTTTCACGTAATGATAGCTCTAAAATTTCTTGCCGTGCAATAAGTTTGTCTATTTTGTTTTGGAGCTCATCAACTTTTGCCTTATGAACTAAATTTTCACGGTAAAGTTTCTTACAATTTGCTTCATTTCTTATTTGTAATTTTCGGTTATTGTCAATAGCTATTTAAATTTTTTTTAAATCTTCTGGTGTCTAGTTTTTAAGGTTGCGGCGCTTTTTAGGGACTTTAATGTACTTTTTTGTGTTTTAGATTATTTTTCCGCATTTTCGGTCTTATAATCCTTCTGTCTTTTTTTCTTCCCTCCATTGTTTTCTTTTACATTCTTTGTCTTTTTCGTTTAATTCACTTATTCTTTTTCTATTCTTCTTAAGTCGCTGTAATTGCTTCTTGCGGTGTTCTTCAAATTTCTCGGGATTTTGTTTAAGTTTCTCCCAATATCTCTTAGCTCTTTCTGCTGCTGTGAAGACCATAGTCGCTGGAATACAAACATATAACTTAAACACTTTGCGTCAATTATATATTAAAATTAAAATTATAATACCTAATACTTATGTTACCATAGTATGTTTGTCACAGTACGTAAGCAAAACCTTCAATTAGCATATTATTATGTTAACAGTCAATGTGATTAATTAGCTCTTATACATGATGACTGGACATTATGTTACATAATAAATATATTTTCTAGTCAATGTGATAAATGACACAGAATTAATTACTTTAGTTAGCCATCATATATAATACTATACTAGCGACCCGCCCCGGCTTCGCACGGGGGCAATGTAGACTCTGTAGAAGTGTAGATACCTGATAATACTGATATGTAAGTAACCATAAGTAGCATTATTGTGAAGTGTTGAACCAATAGTTTGAACATATATACATAACGTATTCATTTTTCATGATTAATAATAACTGGTATTGCAGGTGTCCATGGGCGGCATTGATCGCTTACCATCAGGCGATCCGTATGCTCGTTTGCCTCCGTATCCTATAAAAAAAACTATCTTTTTACGTAAATAAAAAATCGTGGAATGGTGTTTCATGCGTCCATAGGCCACGATAACTTCTTTCCATTAGGTAGGTGGTTTGCTTGAGTGCCACCTAAGTGGTTTAAAAAAAATGGAGCTCACGTCATCGACACCAAACGCTTTCGATACTGTTATGTGATACTGTTTATATTATGTGTAGCTTTTGGGTGAAAAAAAAATAAAGTAGGCATCATAATTATATTGGCCGTGTTCAAGTTTAGGTGTGCACCTAAACTTCTCGCTCCATTTTATTAATAAAAATAGAACTCCGGGAGTGCCGACAGAAGTGTTTCAACAGGTATTAATTGTAAATTACAAAAAATATTGGTCCC
Source organism: Miltochrista miniata (assembly GCA_933228765.1). NCBI lineage: Eukaryota > Metazoa > Arthropoda > Insecta > Lepidoptera > Erebidae > Miltochrista > Miltochrista miniata. The sequence continues at coordinate 17,281,297 of OW121769.1, forward strand.
GTTACGATGCGACTACATAAACAAATGTGTCATTTATACAACCCGTATAAAAAGATATATGAGTACCTAATTAAATTCTATCCCAATTTGTATGTCCAATTCCAATATTCCATGCATTTGCCGGCGATAACAAATATTCAAACATAAAATAATTCACATACATAGGTTATATTAATAATGTCAGGAAGATTTATTTATCGTATTTGTATGTCAAATGTAACCCCAGCCTAAAAAAAAAAATACAAGTGATTTGGAAATACGGTTACGATATAATAAAACGCGTAATAAATTACATAAAGTTATAGAATTCAAGAGAAATAAATACTATACAAAACTAATTAATAATAACTTTAAAAACACTAAAAAAATATACCGCATCCTCAACCAAATGCTAGGTCGTGTGACGATGTCTATAGATTCCGCGATAGAAAATGCGTTTGGATCACAACAATTAACTATTAAACAAATTACTGATAACTTCGCAACCACTTTTCGAGATTCTGTCAAAGAGATAATCCTAAACTGTAACAAAATTACTTTAGATAAAAATGTGTATAATTAAGAGAGTAATTCAAGTATATTTTTTCAAAAAGTATCGAGTGAAAATGTGTTTAAAATTATAAACAAACTAGCTGATGCACGCGGCTTCGCCCGCGTGAAATTTGGTTCCCGTTCCCGCTTCCCGTGAAAACATTTTTCTGTGATAAAAAGTAGCCTATGTGTTATTCCAGACTATACTCTATCCCTGCACCAAATTTCAGCCAGATCCATTCAGCCGTTAGAGCATGATTGAGTAACAAACATCCAAACATCCAAACATCTTCACAAACTTTCACATTTATAATATTAGTAGGATAGTAGGATTAAGTTCCAACAAATCACCAGGTCTAGACAACATTAGAATATCAAACATAAAAGAAGTAGGTCAAGATGTCTCGGTTGCCATTGCAAATTTGATAAACTGTAGCATATCAACGGGGTCATATCCAGATGGATTAAAAATTGGGTGTGTGAGACCAATTTATAAAAAGGGCTCAAAAGAAAACTACTTTAACTATCGGCCGATAACTTTACTATCATCCATAGACAAAATAGTTGAGAGGTCTGTATGTGAACAGATGCATATATTCTATCAAAAGCATGAAATCATTTACAAAGATCAGTTTGGTTTCCAAGCCGGCAAAGGAACTGGTGAACTTTTGTCAAAGTTCACAGATGAAGTCAATTCCTTTTTAAATGATAGAAAGCATGTACTAGTTCTATTTTTAGACTTTTCTCGTGCATTTGACACACTAGACCACAGGCTGTTAATTAGCAAACTAGAGAGATGTGGAATACGGGGCGCACTACTTTCTTGGTGTGAAAGTTATCTCCAAAATCGAAATTATACTGTAAAGGTTAATAATACGTATAGCGAGTACATAAAAGTCACAGAGGGCACGGCACAAGGATCTGTGTTGGGACCTCTTCATTTCCTGTCATACATAAATGATTTAGCAAACTGTGTCAAAATGTGCTCGTGCTACCAGTTTGCAGACGATACCTGTCTCGTGGTAGCAGATAAAAACGTGCAGAAGGCTTCAGAGCGTCTGCAATCGGACTTCAACACACTCTTAGAGTGGTGCCATGATGCGGGTTTGGTGATAAATGCTGAAAAAACTAAATTGATGCATATAAAATCACCTTATCTAGATCAATCTCAATTTAATGAAATAGTTGCGCACAACCATCGCTGCCTACACTCTACATACAAACACCAGTGTAATTGTACAAAAATTCAATCCGTGACTAAACATACTTACCTTGGGCTAATCATCGATAGCAAGCTAAATTGGGGCAACCATATAGAACACGTATGTGATAAACTGAGACAGTTCCTAGCCAATATCACCCTGCTCAAAGATCGAATTCCCTTTAAAATCAAAATGATGTTGTACAATTCGCTGGCTGAGTCGTACATACAGTATGGACTGAGCAGCTATGGCCGCACATATAATACTTACATAAATAAAATATTCAACCTACAACGAAAAATTCTCAGGAATATTGTTTCTACCAAAATCAAACAACAATTTTATCATGACGACAGTGGTTTATTTAAACATTGCAAAATTCTTCCTGTTTTATAAAAAACTGTTTTATTTTTAACTGTTTTATAACACAATTTGAATACACACTACTAAAAGAAAACTTCTTTAAAAGTAAATACAATAAAACACAGACACGCGCTGTATATACACGGGCAGCTGCTCGGAATCTTTTGTACGAAACCAGCCGATCCGCCACGAACAATATTTACGGTGAAAGAACAACCGACTACATGGTTCCGAGATTTATTAATCGTCTACCCACAACAGTGAGAGATGTTATTACTGCAACTAACTTAAAACAAAAATTGAACTTTTACTTTAAAAACAAAATTCTTTAAAACAAGGTCAGAACCAAGTATTTTAAATGTATATGTAGGTATATAATGTATCATGTATTATTCTGTTTCTTCGTAGGTTATTATTCTTAATTTTGTTATCAAATATATTTCTATGTTTGTATCGATCGAGAGTTACAGCATGCAAAACAAACCTTTGTGGTTTATGGAACGCTGACAAAATGTGTATTCTTTGTATGATATTTAAACAGTAAAATAAAAAATAAAAATAAAATAGTATTTGAGCTATTTTTAACCCTCTATCACTCAAGAAATGGGATTTAATTGATTTTTTGTATACAAATTGACATCAAAAAAATAAAATACACGTATTTCTGGATTTTTTTAATTTTTTTAATATTTTGGGAGAAAACTTCAAGAATAGGGAGTGTTGCCTATAGGCAACACCGCGGCAAGTGGCCATAATTTATGAGCATACTGTGTATTAGGAAAGATGAATATGTCTTAGGCATTTTCTGGTTTTGGTGTAATATAACGCCACCCCGGATGTCTCATGTCATACATTGTGTAAAAACTGCGGTCAGTGACTAATTCGTCTCTTCTCGTCGCTTTTGGTAGTACATGCTGAGCAGGTCATTTTTGCTTTTTAGCTTGAAACTCGTTTTCCAGCGTCCTCCGTCTAGACAAACTATGTTTTTTATGAAATTCATAGGGCCCTGAATGGACCTACTGTCGCATCCCTCCTCTTACAGCCCCGAGTTCTGCAAGCAGAGCGAGAAGAGGCACATCATACGGCCGCCAACTTGAGGACTACCGTCAATTAGCCATGTCGCTTTTGTGGATCATATTTGCTCATACACACAAATGTCAACTTCCTATACGACTCGACTGTATGCTATATTCAAGAAGTCCGCTACTGGACATATCATGGTCCGGATTTTCTCTTGGAAGATTATTATTATTGTTGGTGAAGCGCAAAATTTGATGGATTTTTCCAAATTTGTTCGACGTCATTGTTTCGTTTGGAAGAAGGTTTCCAAGTATGGGGCTCTAGTGGTAACTCTAGTGAATGTTGGCCAGATTTTAGGTATACCTCAGCAATGAAATCATTGCCCTATGACAGACTTATGTAATCGGAAAGTCCTGTAGGATCTTTAGAACTGGATAAAACTTTATCTACTCAATCATTTACTTGATAAGTTATTGTGAGAAGGAACAGGAAAAAACTTGTATGGGTGTGTCTAACTCAAGTAGATCTCTCGATAAGGCTCTTATTTTTCGTAACTATGAGCATGCATAAGCTGTTCTGGCAGTAAATTCTAATTGTTTTTGCTTTCCAGTCTAAATTCAGCTAAGCAGGCTTTCCTGCACCATCTTGTCGAGTTCTCTTGGCTTGGGAGGGTTCTGCAGTACTGTCGTGTAGCAAAGCAGCTTTCCAACTAGAAGAAGAACCTTCATCATTACATTATAGGGTTTTATTATCGATTTTACATCAATATCTCTGGATCCTCATCTTCGAAATTTTCTAAGTCAGGAACAAAAACAAGTTTGGCAAGGCTATCACCATTAAAATATAGACCTCCTTTACTATCAGTAGCATTGTGCAGCACAAGATTTATGTCATTGATGCCAAGAAACTTCTACGAGACATTCTTAAACACAGTAAAAATACAATGAACACCAACCAAAATATGACACTTTTGCCTAATGTAGCCTACGGGCTACAAACAAGATTTCCCCAAAAAATCTAATTTCAACATAAAAAATCGTCAAAAACTATATTGTACAGTATAATTACGACACTTACCTGTCTAAGTTTTCAATAAAAATCTTAAAAAACAAGCAGCATATTATATTTATCACACTTTTAAATCGGAGTCGACTGCTACCTACTTTTCAAATGTCTCAACCGCCGAATAATAAATATCGATTTGCGAAAAGTTATGCCACCTAGGTATTTTATTCAGTACCAACTCGTTAGCTGAGAAAGTAAACCAACAGCTACAGTGCGTAATTATATTTAAATGTCAAAAATATGAATTTTGTAGGCAACCAAACGGTATGTAGCCTACAGTCTACACAATGTACCAACTCGTTAGCTGAGAAAGTAAACCAACAGCTACAGTGCGTAATTATATTTAAATGTCAAAAATATGAATTTTGTAGGCAACCATCGGTATGTAGCCTACAGTCTACACAATGATACAGAGGGTTAAGGCTTAATTCCAAATAAAAGGCCTAGATCGTGTTTATGAGTTCAACATACGTGTACAGAGTCTAAAACAGTGACGCTATTCCTTTTTTCTTATCCTACTAATATTATAAATGTGAAAGTTTGTGAAGATGTTTGGATGTTTGTTACTCAATCACGCTCTAACGGCTCAACGGATTGGGCTCAAATTTGGTACAGGGATAGAGTATAGTCTGGAATAACACAAAGGCTACTTTTTATCCCGGGAAAATGTTCCCACGGGAAGCGGGAACGGGAACCAAATTTCACGTGGGCGAAGACGCGCGCATCAGCTAGTGTTTTATAAGACTTGAAAGTATGGGACATAGGGGTGGGACATGACTTTTTTTTACACTTTTTTTATTGTTAGTTATATGATATTTTATTACTGATGTTGCATATCATATGTAGTCAATTTTGTAATTTGAATAATTAACTATCAAAAATAAAAATCAGTTTATTTGAGTACAATCAATACAAAAATTATAAAAATTACTAAAGTCTAGGCAAATTTGTCAAATTTCCTAATGTACATCTTTTTGAAAAAAAAAACGCCCAAACATTTTATAAAGAGGAATATATTAGGAGAACGCAGTATTCGGCTATTAATTCTCCCGTGCCACCCCTCTAGACAATTAGTAGTGCAATGTTCGTCTGCAGCACAATTGATAAGTTGTATATTACAATTAGTGACCGACCGAAGTTTCGGTTTCGGTTTCGGCCAGTTTCGGCCAAAAAATCGAGTTTCGGCCGCAGTTTCGGTTTCGGCCAAAATAGGCCGAAACTTTCGGCCGGGCCGAAACTCACGTGTTCATGAATTTTGAGAGCCTAGCTCTGCTTGAGACGTGGTTAGGGTCAGCCCAACCAGTTAATATGTTACTAACCGAAGATTTACAAATTTACAAAGGACTTCCAATCAATAGTTATAATAATACAATTTTTACGGAATCCTAAAAAGGTGATGAAGTCGTGAACTTCGTTGGTCGTCTGTCTGTCTGTCAGCAGACTCATACACCGTGATAGTTTGACAGTTAAAATTTTTACAGATGATGTATTTCTGTTGCCGCTATAGCTACAAATAATAAAAATAGACAAATTAATAATATTAAAGGGGACCTCCCAAACAACATACGTGATTTTTTGCTGATTTTCTTGTACGGAACCCTACGTTCACAAGTCCGGATCACTGTTGTCCAGTTTTCGTTATATACTTCTAGAATGTAACCAAAACCATCCAAGAGCTAGTAACAGGGCACCGTGTGGTTTTAGTCGGTAGGAGTTCGCAATAGCATCTATGAGTAATTCCACACGTAAAAGAAAGAAACTCATCTTTAGGTGGAGGTATTTCTAAAATGAACACTTGAGAAGATTTATATACCGTTGATTGATGGCACTTTGTGGAACTTGCTGCACCTATTGAAAAAATAACCGGCCAAGTGCGAGTCTAACTCACATACGGAGGGGTTAAAGCTTATTAACGAGACAGTCACGAGGTTGTATCGCTGAAACCGTGGCAGATACAGACCTCAAATTTTCACTGTACAGTAGTCACACCGACTAAAAACCACGCGTATCCTACCAAACAGCCTACGGTTGGGAGCCCCAAGTATGCCCTCGGAATGATGAATACTGCGGCCGCGTCTTTGGGGGGTTGTTCAGTTGTTATCCCGCTTCTTGAGCGGGGCGTGGATGAATCTCTCACGTCATGCTATCGTCTAAGGCCTGCTTCTGTAAAGACGGTAAGCAGCCCCGTCACCGTCCTCATGCCCCCGGTCATGCAGGCTGATAGTATGGGGCGCCGCCGCAGACTGTTGAACTCGGGTGACAGAGTTCTCTCCCGCTTAGTCCCCGCCGTCACTTTTACGAGCATGGCCTGCTCACAGGAAGAGGCCTATGGCCCCGCTCCAGCGCCACAATGACGCAAGGGCCCTCGCTTCTAGGTCCGATAGAGGGGTCCCAACTGAGATCGTGCTGTATCTCCTTATCACCCTGACAGCCGTCACCTTCTGCGGGCTAAGCAATCTAGCCGCATTGCTGGCCATCAGGATCTCCGCCCGTACGAGGGCTCCATATAGGGCCATGCTCCGCACGATCCCAAGGTACAATCTCCTACAGGAACCGTTGGGTCTCCTGATATTGGGCAACAACCGCGAGAGTGCGGCTGATGCCCCCTCCCTCAGCTATAGGACCAAAATCCGGAAGTGGTATCCGAAGTTCCTCCGGCTATCGAGTTCGAGCCCCAGATATAGGGCGTCAGCATCGGCATCGAAAGCTCGATGCCGATGCTGACGCCCCCTATATGTAAGCTGGATCCCGCAGGTGGCCTTAGGGCTGCGTCTCGGTGCGCCATAATGAGGGTGTCGTTACGACGACACCTCTGAGCATCGGACCACGCAGCACCCAATCGTAACCGATGATCCACAGAAGCGGTCCTAAAACCGATCCCTATGAAACACCGAACGACACATCTCGCGGATCCAGCCCTAGCCAGCTCGGGTAAGTTATGGCCCTCTCGGAAAGATAGACCCCGACAATTCGAAGGAGGTATGGAGTCATTCCATGGTATTTACCATGGAATGACTGCGTTTGGGAGGCGCTTATTTAAGCGCCTCCCAAACGCAGCTCCAGGGCAAGGGGCTGAAAGTGTTGGCGATGTCAAGATACACTGCCACCACCACCTCACCCTGTTCTGATGCCGATAACAAAAAATACCTACTAAAATCAGAAAAAATAATACATAGGTACATCATACGTCATTTTTGTAACGAACCCTCTGTGCGGAATCCGACTCGCACTTGGCTGGTTTTTTTTTCAATATGAACACGTGAGTTTCGGTTTCGGTTTCGGTTTCGGCCGAAACTGACCCTGGGGCCGAAAGTTCGGTTTCGGTTTCGGTTTCGGCCGGAAAACCAGTTTCGGTCGGACACTAATTACAATACCATTGTGGCTCAAAATACGAATTGTTCCATTTCGACGGAATTAGGAGGCTCTTCTAATATTTCCGACAACGCCTCGTGTAGCATACTCGGTTTAAATGAAACCAACGGAGTCACTAGCAAAATTTATTTTAAAAAAAACAAGGACGAACGAAGGTCGTGGGTGGTAAGGCCCGTCAAGTTTGCTTTGGCAGCGGTACTTCCCGTGCGCGATGCCATGATAGCAGCTCCGCTGGTCGGCTGCGTGGAAGGTCGTCGATGGAGCTGGTGATGTGGAGCCGGGGACTGGACCGCGTAGCAGTGCTCAGTAGGTAGTGCCAGTTCTAAACCCAAATCTTGGACCCTAGAACAATGGTACCGATCAAGCGATGTCCTAAATATAGCCGCGATAAGCGACGCTGATGATGTCAGATAGTGATGGTGACGACGTCTTGCATTAAGCGCTTGGGAAGTCTGACATGCGGAAGGTACAGTGCAGTGTGGCAATCAGAGCGGGTTATGGATAGCGATGTTCATTATTCCAGGCAAAACAAAATGGTGGCGAATGACTTTTAAAAAAATAGCATCGCTCATCATAACTCATAATTATGCAAAATCATCATAGCATAATAGAATCAATATTTACAATAATACGTAAGTGCTGCAAAATGTAGGTTTGATTTCATGTACTACTCGTAATAGGCATAACAATAAATCAGCGTTTCCTAGTAATGTAAAAAATATGTTTAGCACTTACCCAATCCGGGGTTAAAATTCCAATTTCGATTATACAGTAGACTAATAGGTATTTTTACCACTAACTAGGCAGATTACTTAAGATTAGGAAAAAATAACTAATTAATAATAGTTGCAAGAACAATCCGCAACGCGACGTGCGAACGTGGTTAGCATTGCGCGCGGAGCATACGTGCAACCGCTTAGTGACTTTTCGCCGACTGAGATGGCCGCGCCGTTGAAATTTTTCAAGCCGCCCATATGGCCTTCAACGTGGCTTAACGATTGTCATTTTACTGACAACCGGGTTTTATTTTGAGTTTTCCTTCTCTACGCAATGGATCTTTTTTCGAAAGTGTTCCCTTAGTCGCCTCTTACGACACCCTCGGGATGTATTGGGGTGGCGACATTTTGTACTCTTACCCGTCGCAACACAGGACCCCATCGCCACACGACATTTTGACGTCTTTTAAATGTACAAAATTCAGGTGTTCCACGTTTAAATGTAGTTTTCTTGATCTGTACAATGTATTTTATAGGTAACATCCTCTCATCTTCAACTTTTCAAATTTATTTTCAAATATTTTTTATACCGATCCTAGATTTCGGCAAACTTCCTTCTTACATTCATGTTTCACTAAAGTAACTTCATTTTTTGTAATAACGGGTGTTTTTTTTAGAGGTATAGAACTTTAAGTTAGCATAACTGTTTTAACTGGCGGTATTTTTGTCAGCTGAAAAGTGATTTATGTTAAGTTTGGTTTGGCATTTCAACATGAATAGATTGACGCCTGAACAATGCTTCCAAATTGAGCAAATTTATTTTGAAAATCATGGTTCTGTCCGAAATACGTATCGCGATTTTCATAAGCGAATTTTGTTTAGCGGTGCAGCTCACTTTTGGTTGAATGGATACGTCAATAAACAAAACTGCCATATTTGGGGTGATGATAATCCTCAAGTGTATGTTGAGACACCGTTACATCCAGAAAAACTGAATGTGTGGTGTGTTTTATGGGCTGGTGGAATAATTCGTCCGTACTTCTTTAGAAACGATGCTGACCAGAACGTTACAGTCAATCGTGACTGCTATAGAGCTATGATTACTGACTTTTTCGTTCATCAATTGAACAACCATGATGTGCAGGAGTAGTGGTTGCAACAAGACGGCGCAACATGTCACATAGCTCGTGCCACAATTGATTTATTGAAGGAAACGTTTGGTTACCGCATAGTTTCACGTTTTGGACCCGTAGGTTGGCCTCCAGGGTCGTGCGATTTTACGCCACTTGACTATTTTCTGTGGAGATATGTGAAGTCGCTCGTCTACGCCGATAAGCCCGAAACGATTGACCACTTGGAGGACAACATTCGGCGCGTTATTGCCGATATACGGCCACAAATGTTGGGAAAGTCATCGAAAATTGGACCTCTAGATTAGACTACGTCCGAGCCAGCCGTGGCGGTTATATGCCAGAAATCATATTTAAACTATAATGCCAGAAGATTTTCTTTCGAATAAAGTCATTTTCATATCAATAAAAACAATCACCTTCGTTTTATTCCATTTCAAAGTTCTATACCTCTAAAAAAAACACCCTTTATAACCTTTACAAATGTGTTTCTGAACATTTTTCTCTATTTACACTTCTCCACCAATGAAACCCATCACGAATTGAGGTTTTTTTCTCCATTGATTTACAGTAATTTTAAAACATGCCATATTTACGACACATACCAGTTTATGTGAGTTAGATAAGCACGAGGAAAATAATAGATATGTACTGGCCGGCCACATCAACAGTAGAAATATTTAGTGCCTTATACTATGTTGAGTGTACAAAACCAATAAATAAAATAAAACAATACCCTGTGGGATAAGCTGGCTGCAGCCTCGCTGCAAGCTAAAAAAAAGAAGTATCATCACACACTTAGCTTAGCTAATGTTTATCATTCCAACACCAATGTCTACTTACGTGTTTTGTAGAAATCACGTTCTTGTCAGCAACTGTAAAACCGACGGTGCCTCCTTCTTGAAACAGTACCTTCCCTGAGTAGCGATAATTAACGTTTTCACATTTTATCTGCAATAATTATTATACCGATTTCATGTATTTGTACCAATATAAAATGTGATAGTAATTGTAAATAACCCTGTTTGTGAATAAATAAAAAAAAATTCAAAAAAAGTGGTGATACTATTAATAGTCTTGATGTAACAGACTTCTCTAGTAATATTCAATCTTTATTTTTCATAGTCTTGAATAACTTGCATGATATGGCTCCAGCCATTTCAGGTGTTACATTTTTAAAAAATAATTTGTATGTGTAATGTGATTGTAATAACTGAAAATCTTACTAATATTATAAATGCGAAAGATTGTGAGTGTGGATGTTTGTTACTCTTTCACGTTCTAACGGCTGAACGGATCTGGCTGAAATTTGGTACAGGGATACATTATAGTCTGGAATAACACATAGGCTACTTTTATCCCGGGAATAAGTTCCCACGGGAAGCAGAATTTTACGCGGGCGAAGCTGCGGGCGTCAGCTAGTAATAATATAAATGTGAAAATTAGTGAAGATGTTTGAATGTTTGTTACTCAATCAACCTCTAATGACTGAACGGATCTGGCAGAAATTTCATACTGGGATAGATTAAAGTCTGGAAAACATTAAGCTGGGATAACCAGGAATATAAATAAAGAAGTAAATAAAGAAATACATATTCACGGACATTTTGACACAACGCAATCTGATCCCAAAGTAAGCTACAATATAACCTGCTCGTGATCTGCAGCCGCATTTTAAGACTTCTAGACCAACGAGGCAGTCCACTTGTTCCCATGTATTACATTGGTATTACATAGAGGAAAATTTTAAATGTAGGGCGTAGGTAGTCTCCGGCACTACACAATCTATTTTGAAAAAATATCATGTAAAATATCATAAGTAAAATATATAGGTTGTAACACTTACAATAAAATCGTCATTTGTCCTGAACCTTCCGGTCGACTTTGTCCATTTCCTAACTTGACCACTTCCAAAGAATACGGGCTTTCCATTTACAAGCCAAACTACAAAATGGTCACTTTCTATGGGACTGTTGAAATTAGCTTCGATCAAGTGCCCAGTGCTGGGCAGTGTAACTGGTTCTCTGGAAGGACCAGCTGAAACAATAAAGAATATTGATAACTAGATGCACCAGATGTATTGATAACTAGATTCGTACTACACGCATATATCAAATCAGCCAGTCGCAGTCCACTTTTGGACTGGCAGTTTCAAACGAGTGGCCATTAGTTTCATTGCCAGATTTTTTTCTCTCAAACTCTAGCTATTAAGTTGCAAATGTGGAAAAAGCGTCGGTGATTTCTTTTTGGTTGAGTTATTATTCTAACAGAGTGCAGATTACCAAATCTACATACAATCCCAGAAATAGACCAGTATGTCACATACTACACTCGGAACCATATTAACCAAAACAGCGGGGTAGTTGTGTACGTAAAGAATAGTTTGGCAAATATAACAGTATATGTCGACGACGCAAATTGCTTAGTGGTAAAAATTGGCCAAAGTAAAGCTATTGTTTGTTTATATAGATCACCATCTATTACATCTGTAACTATGGTTGCTAAGTTTCTGGATTCGTTAGACGAACTCTTGCTTGATCTTAAAGGTGTACCTGAAATATATTTAACTGGAGATATTAACATTAATATTGGTATTAATAGCGATGATCCCAAATATGAAGAATACCTTGACTTGCTTGCAACTCATAGTTTTTTACCAAGCCATCGCTTGCCTACGCGTTTAGGTAGATGTATTGATCACTGTTTTGTAAAGTCAAATTCTAAAATAGTTACGGTGGTCAGCAAGTCGTCGGTGACTGATCACAGTTGTTTATATTTAATTGTGCCACTGCAGCAACCAAAATACATACAATACGCATAATAAAATATTTAAAAAGATGAATTATGATATTGCCTACAACCTCATTAGTGAAATCGGTTTTGCAAAGGTTACTTCTATAAATGATGCTAATACGGCGGCTGAACTCTTCATAGACATTTTATCTAGTCGTTGACAGAAGCACAGTAGTTACAGCAGTATCAAACCAACAGCAGATTCGTCAACCCTGGGTTTCCCCCGGACTATTACGCTGTATGAAATTCAGAGACACATTACATAAAAGACATTTAAAATCACCAAATGACACAGACTTAGAAGTTACCTACAAACGCTATCGTAACTATTGCAACAATCTTCTCCATAAGTTAAAAAATGAACATGATAGACATAAATTGCATGCAAGTAAAAATGATATAAAAAAGACATGGAACGTAATAAAGGATGTATGTAACATAAACACATCAGATAAATCAAAGATACCGCAGGAATTACTTTACACCAAAGAAACACCACAGGCCTCTGTTAATTACGCAAATGATTACTTGATCAATGTAGGTGCTAAGCTATCAAACAACATTTTGAAAAGACTAAAACTTACAGAAGAACAAATAGCTAAAAGATATAGATACAATAATAGTCCACTGAATTCATTTATGATGCTGGAAACAGATGAACAAGAGGTTTACAACAGCATTATGTCTAGTAAAAATACGACTTCTACGGGCTGGGATGGTGTATCGTCACAATTTATAAAAAAGTTTGCCAATGTACTTTGTGGACCTCTCACTCACACATTTAACTTGTGTCTGTCCCAAGGCAAATTTCCCGCCGTGTTTAAACACTCCATTGTAATACCGGTTTTTAAATCAGGAGAGAAAGATAACATTACAAACTACCGTCCGATTTCACTACTGCCTACTTTAGGAAAATTTTTGGAAAAAATTATAAATAAAAGATTAATAAATTATTTAGAAGCTAATTATATCCTATCTCCAAATCAGTATGGTTTTAGATCGAACAAATCTACTTCTGATGCCTTTGAAAATTTGTTTACTAGTATAGCAAGGAATCTTGATAGAAAGAGAAAATGTATTGGGGTATTCTTAGATCTGACATTTGATACAATATCAATTTCGCTGTTAATTCGTAAATTAGAGTTGATAGGGATAAGAGCTATACTTACCACTGAATCTTTTTAAGGATTATCTTACAGAGAGGACACAGACATTAAAAATCGGAGGTATTTTAAGTACAAAGCTAAAAGTTAATTTCGGTGTGCCGCAGGGATCTGTCCTGGGGCCTACGCTATTTCTTATATATGTAAATAACCTTTGCAATATAGAATCACCGAATTCAAGAATTTTTGCATATGCCGACGATACAGTAATTTTATTTCAAGATACATCGTGGGAAGAAGTTAAAAAAACAGCTGAAAGAGGGCTACAAAAGATTACAAACTGGCTTGACCACAATTTACTAACATTAAACCTAAGTAAAACAAACTACATTACTTTTAGTATAAAGAATGATTTACAGCCCTCTGCTGATTTCATGTTAAAGACACATACAGATACATGCGATACTAGTAACTCTTCAGGTGAAGGCGGTTGTGATTGTTATATCTTATCAGCAACCAATAGTACAAAATACCTAGGCATCGAAATAGATAGAAATTGAAATTGGAAAGTACATATTAATAACCTTAAATCGAGGATACGTAAACTTATAACAATATTCAAGAAAATTAGAAACTTAAAAGACCAACAGACTAACAGGATGGTTAATTAACCTTATGCCAATCTATAATAACCTACGGCAGTGTAGGCGAACCAATGGCACGCGTGCCATTGATGGCACGCGACACAATATTTTGGGCACGTCGCAGAATTAGGTATTTTAAGACGATCGAACGCGATGCTCCTACGCTGCGGAGTGTTCGGTGCGCGGGGTGGGGGCAGTGCAGCGGCAGGCAGGAAGCGCTGCACGGCTCTAGTTTGTTTTGTTTTTATAATGCCGTGGGTTTCAATTGCGAATGACGCATTGTTTGCTTACGCATAAAGTAATAGTGAGTTTTGTTAACATAATTGTATTGTAAAGTTTATTCGAGTGATTTTAAACTGATATTAAATATTTTGCTTATTATTATTAAATTTTAATATGGCCAGCTCAGCAAAAAAACAAAAAGTTCATGATACTAAGTTTAACAGAGAATTTCAAACTTGGTGGACTGAGAAATATGGCATGATTAGTAAAGGTGACAAAGCGGTGTGTGTTTTATGTTCTGGAACAGTGGTATGTAGAACATTATCTGTTAAACGGCATTTTGAAACCAATCATAAATCTGTTAGTCAAAAAAGCGAGGCAGAGCAAAAAGAATTTATTGCAAGTGCATTGAATGACAGAAATAAACAGTCAACGTCTATGATTAAATTTGTTGGCAAAAATTGTAATACAAGCGCGGCAAGTTACGCGGCTGCAAATGTCATTGCTCGGCATGGTAAACCTTTTCAAGAAGGTGAGTTTTTGAAGGAAGCCTGGTTAGCATGCGTGCCCTCTCTTTTTGAAGATTTCGACAATAAAGATAAGATAATTCAGCGCATCAAAGATACTCCTCTATCAAGAAACACAATAAAAGAAAGAATCTTAAAACTGGCCGAAAATATAACAGATCAACAAAAAATTTATATTAAAGATGCTTCTTTTATATCGCTATGTCTTGAAGAAAGCACTGACGTCACTAAATCTGCACGTTCAGCTGTTTTTGCTCGGTATTGCGTAGAAAACGTCATTAAGGAAGAATTAATTGCAATAAAATCGTTGCTAACAACTACAAAGGGAACAGATATAAGTACGGCAGTTAAAAATTCGCTTGCTGAAAAAGAAATTGATATAAAAAAAATTGTTTCTGTAACAACTGATGGTGCTCCAAGTATGGTGGGTAGAAAAAACGGTTTCATAAGTTTATTTCAAGCTGACGTAGGACATTCGATTCTTGAATTCCACTGCATCATTCACCAACAAGTCTTGTGTGCTAAGAGTGGTTTAATATCCCTTGATAATGTAATGGCGGTAGTTACAAAAATAGTCAACCTTATCTCGTCACAGGCTTTAAACAAGCGAAAATTCGATGCTTTGTTGGACGAAGTCAACTCGGTGTATAATGGCTTACTGATGTATAATAGTGTTCGCTGGTTGAGTCGCGGGAATGTACTTGAAAGATTTGTTGATTGCTTGGAAGAAAACAGACAGTTTTTGCAAAATGAGGGAAAAATTGCACAATACCCACAGTTATTGGAAGTTATGTGGCATTTGATGTTTTTTACAGACATATGCCAACATTTGAACACATTAAACGTAAAGATTCAAGGGACAAACAAAACAATTATTGCCATGATAGATCTCGTTCGCGCTTTGAGGCAAAACTGCAAGTTTTTAGAAACGATATTATCACAAGAAACTACAAGTATTTTCCAAACTTGAAAAAATATATGAATGATTTAGATATTCACGAGACAGCAGACAAAGAAAAAATGACTGAAGAATTTATTTCTGTGATCGATTCTTTAATCAAGGAATTTTTAGGGAGATTTTCTCAGTTCAAAGAATTGTCGGAAATACTCAAGTTCATTATGTACCCAGATGTGACGTCATTTCATAAACTGAAATTCTCTCAATTTGATTGGTTGGAAATTGAAGAATTTGAAATGCAGCTGATTGATTTCCAATCTAGTTCAATATGGATTCAAAAATTTATTGAAACAAGGAAAGAGTTGGAATTAATTGAAACTGAAAGATCGACAAGTAATTTAAGTAAAAATGCTAATAATAAACTTCTGGAAACATGGAATGCGTTACCAGACACATTTAACTGTTTGAAGAAGCTGGCTCATGCTATTTTAACCATGTTTTCATCTACATATGCCTGCGAGTCATTATTTTCAGAGATGAATAACATTAAAAACTCGGTTAGAAACCGTTTGACAGATGAATCTAGTTCAGCATGCAGAATATCACACAAACCGGTATTTTTACTATCGCACAAAACTGCAATAGGTACCTACCTACGCAGATTATTTCTGTTCAATTCAAACGTGCAAATTTACACAGCGTTTTAACACGAAATAATATCTGTCAAGACTACTCCTAGCAGAACTGAAGACAAAGTGAGTTCAAAAAACTTAACTAAAATTTTTAACAATGCGTGAAAACAGGGCGCTGTCCACAGAACACTTTTATCCTACTGTCGCCTACATAGCCTACTTTATTGATTTCGAAAATTACAGGTCTAATTACTTCAAATTTGACATAACAAGTCAAAGTGTCAAAATCCCTTGATGTGATTGGTCGCCTAGGTTGCTTGACGTAAGTTTGACGTTTGCTTGTGTTCGGATACACCGGGTATACTTGATCCTAGGATACACCACAAATTTTAGATAAAATGTACTTCCGCGCGTTCCGTTTTACCAAAATTCTGCCAAGTTTTTTTTTTTTTATACTACTTAGGTGGCAGACAAGCTTACGGCCCACCGGAAGGTTGGTAACCGTAGCCTATAGACGTTTGCAACACTAGAGGTGCTACACACGCGCTGCCGACCCGGGCGCAGGTTGTGACCACAGACGTACAATAAGTAGCAGACGAAACATTAATTATGTTTGTGTGCGTTGGTCTTTCCATTCCGCTCGCTCTAAGGGGTTAGTGAATGCTGCTATCTCGTTTCTACACGTATAGCAACACTATATATGACATTTTAAAAAAAATGACGTCCGCCTGGTTTTTGAAAGGTTTAAGCTGCCGATGCTGCAGATTGACGTATTAGATACCTCTCATTAATGTAGGGGCCAAACTCAGGCACTTCTTTTCAAGATTAAATTTAATGCTAACATAAAAATGAGTGTGGCAAACTGTGATTCAGCATTTAATTAGTTCAGAATTGCATTTTAATATAATGCCTGTAATCTTCGATGATATTGAGTATACAATATATAAAAATGAAGCCCGATTTCCGTGGTCACGGCATCACGCGTGAAATGCTGGACCGATTTCGCTAATTCTTTTTTGTTGTGTTTGTTTCTGTCAGGAGAAAGTTTTAAGTCGTAAATTTACTGCTTACGCACAGAATACATCTACTTACCAAGTTTCAAGTGCATAGGTCTTATAGTTTCGGAGAAAAGTGGTTGTGACATTCGGACGGACAGACAGACAAACATGACGAATCTATAAGGGTTCCGTTTTTTGCCATTTGGCTACGGAACCTTAAAAGAGGTATTTTAAGATACCTACTCTTATTTCATTAAAATAAATCTTATTGAACTAGGCGGCTAACTCCTTCCCTGTAGTTGCGTTAGTGTGTGTGGTTTTTATATGTGTTAGTTTTGGCGTACTTTTCAATCTCTAATGCTTTGTCTGCTACTTATTGTAAGTCTGTGGTTGTGACGACCCACAGTTGAAATTTTTCAAGCCGCCCATAAGGCAAGTGTGAACCTTCTCAATTGTAGATACTATCAGATTGGAGTAAAAAATAGAAAAAAATTCTACGTTACCAAAATGTTCTTGGATTGATGTTTTTTGATGAATGCACCAATTACTCTTGATTTCGTGTTCGTGAATACTGGGTAGTTATAATATTCCTCTTGATGAAGTCCTTTTGGAACACGGACAACCCGCCGCGCGCAGGAAACTCCTGCCAAGAGGTAAATTATCACGTGCACTTCCAAGTAAATTATCACGTCACCTGATGTAGTCCAATGATTTGAGAAACTCTTCGCGCTGGCTCGATGAATTATCACGCTGGCCGTGCAACGAAGTTAGGTATTCTGTGACAAAAATTATACAGCACTACCGTGCTGACCAGTAGTCAGCACGGCAGTGCTGTATAATTTTTGTCCCGTGCCCGTGTTAAAAAGTTAAAGTTTTCAAATCTTTTCAAATACCTTTATTTTCGAAGGACCATTTTTCTGTTAGCAACAGAAAGAAGTTTAGCCACAATGCTTTATTTTATAATTAAAAAATATAACTGTGATACGAAGTGTGGTAAGCAACCATTTTTTTTTTCTTCTTGTTCTTGGACTTTCTCGGTTTGAGAGTATGCCAAAGTCAAGTAAATTTCATTGTGAAAATATAAATCATTTTCATGTTATGATTCTTCTTCTGAGCAGCGTATTCATGTATGTCCAATTTTGGACTAAGTTCTACTCTAGTAAGGCGGTGGTACCTTACTAGGGCTTGCTGTGGAATTCGTCGACAAACCTAAAAACACGCGATACACTGCGCTTTATCACTTTCCAACACTTCTGCACGTTGTCGAACCTATATGTTTAATAATCCACCATAAATTACACATAAACACTCAAAATTACTCTAGTTTTGAAAAATTATTAAAACACATTATAACGCTTGTCTGAAAGTTTCCCGCCGAATCCAAGCAACCATTTTAGTTTTTTTTTTTTCTTCTTGTTCTTGGACTTTCTCGGTTTGAGAGTATGCCAAAGTCAAGTAAATTTCATTGTTGTGAAAATATAAATCATTTTCATGTTATGATTCTTCTTATGAGCAGCGTATTCATGTATGTCCAAGTTTGGACTAAGTTCTACTCTAGTAAGGCGGTGGTACCTTACTAGGGCTTGATGTGGAATTCGTCGACAAACCTAAAAACTCGCGTTTCACTGCGCTTTATCACTTTCCAACACTTTTGCACGTTGTCGAACCTTTATGTTTAATAATCCACCATAAATTACACATAAACACTCAAAATTACTCTAGTTTTGAAAAATTATTAAAACACATTATAACGCTTGTCTGAAAGTTTCCCGCCGAATCCAAGCAACCATTTTAGTTTGTAAGTGTCTATAGACATTTTTTAATTAGAAGAAACAAAAGCCTTTTCGCCACAAATCCTAGGATCCCTTTAAGAACGACCTTCACCGAGCTGGTTATTGGATGAAAAGTGTTTTATATTCAACTAAATATGTGAAAAATTAAAATGCAATAGGGTTGCCTAAAAAATTCAGTCCAGAATATGATAAATTAAGAATTAAAAAAAAAACTATTTACTGCTTTGCTTAATAGATACATTCCATACCAATTGGAAGTTTAACGCCCATAGAATATGCAAATGTTAGGTTGTCGATTTTTATCTCGTCACAACTCTTGGGTACCATTTGGGGATGTTAGACCATTAGCCTTCTAACCTAACCTATCCAAGTCGGATTGCGCGTCGTTAATCCTGTAGTGCACAAATTTGTAGGAAGGGGCATTTTGAGAAAAGTACACTTCACGTAAAGGACATTTTGAGAAAAGGACATTTCGATAAAATGACATTTTATAGAAAGGACATTTCGAGAACAGGACATTATGCGATGAGACGATTAAGTATAATATTATTAAAAAACACAGTCGTAATGAACGTATAGAACCAGTCCTAGTCATTTGTTATTGAGTTCGGAGCAGCGAATTCCAATATATCGCCAAGTAGGTCATTAGATTGATATACTGTGGAACCATTAGATTAATATGCTGTTCCCCACGGCTTCGACCGCGTAAAAGTAGTTATCGCTTAAAATCATAACCCTCCCTTGGCGCAGTCTTTTAAAAATTAGCCTATGTCCTTCCCAGGGCCTTGAACTATCTCTACACCATTCTACAATTTCATCTCAATCGCTTCAGCCGTTTAGGCGTGAAAACGTAACAGACAGACAGACAGACAGAGTTACTTTCGCATTTATAATATTAGTAGGGATGGGAATTGCGTACTCTTAAAAACAATATTGAGTAAGAGTACGCATCTACGTCGATAAGAGTACGCATTTATTTCTTTTAGTTGCAGAGGTGGCAATTAAACATTTCTTGCCCCTTTTATGTAGTAGTGCAAGACCTCATGCCACCACTTGGAGGATTTTGAGCATTCAATCCAGTCTTCCGCGAGAGGTTCCATGTACATTTCTGTGCAAGCTGGACATCTCCATACCTTTTTTTGGGCATCTTCTTTGGTACTTTAGCTGATCTGTTAGCCTTTTTAAGAGTAGCTTCTAATAATGGTTTTGGCACACGCTTTGGTACGTTTTTTGAGGCCAAGGACTCCTCGAGAGCCAATTTGTATGGAGACCCACTCAAAATATGTGGCTTAGCTCTTTTACGGTTAAATCTTGAAAGATATTCAGTTCGTGGCAGGAGGGCTATATTTTCAATAGGTATATGAAGCGATTCCATGTTTAGTATAATTATGATGAGAGGCAAGTGGTGTACGCGATTTAACTGTCTCAACCAGCGGCTGACCAGATGCCTCATTTGTTGAGCAGGAGGGCTGCGGAGAAAGACAGGCAAGTGGTGTACGAGCTCTATCTGACTCAGCCAGCGGCTGACCAGATGTCTCATTTGCTGAACACGAGGACTGTGGAGAATCTTCTGGAATGTTTAGCCCATGCTCAACATGTTGTAGTCTCTTTCTTTTCAGTCACAGCGCTAGCTAAGAAATCACTTAGAGGCAGGGCCTGATTTACCCATAAGCTAACTAAGCTGTAGCTTAGGGCGCCAGGATCAAGGGGGCGCCTGGCGTTGGGCTCGGCGCGGGGCTGTGACTTTCGGTGCTCCCAAAAAGTAGCACACAAAACATCTAGTAATTTTCAACATATTGTAACAACTCCGAACAACATGTAAACTTGTTAGTTAACATTTTGTAACACCAAATATTTGGTAATTTAGTGAAAATACAAATACGTGCGTTAAAATTGAATTCCTGCGCCCATCTCCCTGGCAGCGTGGTAGTAAATACGACAGCTCCCGCGCTGCCGCGTTCAAGGCACCCAGGAACCAAAGTGAATGGGTGTCCAGCTTTTTGGCGGGTAGAAGCATCAGGGCCGTCGATAACTGCAGCTGTTCTGAATGCATGGCCATAAACGCTGGAGTACCACAAGGCTCAGTGTTGTCCCTCACTCTGTTTCTGCTGCATATCAATGACATTATATTGTCTATTGACGGCATTCATTGTTATGCGGACGACACTTGTTACACGGGCCGCACCGGTATCTCTCGGGCTGCAGTGGAAGAAAGCTGTGAACAACTTGTGTCTGAAATCGAGACTACTCGCACTAGAGTGTCCGATCGGGGAAAACAAAATCTTGTTCAATTCAACCCTACTAAGACACAAGTTTGTGTATTCACCGCAAAGAAAACACAATTTACTGTAGCGTCACAATTTCAAGGCACAACTCTCTCCATCTCTGACAGTCTAGGTATCCTTGGTGTTGACATCTCCAGTGACGTTGTATTCCGAAATGATTTGGAGAATAAGGCCAAGTTAGCGTCCAAGCCGCTCGGTGTGCTCAACAGGGCGGTACTTTACTGCGGCGCAAACACTGCTTCTGCTGCCTCTGCTGGGCGGGGGCACCTGAATATCAGAATGAATTGACTTAATTCTTCGATTCGACTCGGTGCAGACGCGAGCCATGAGAGTGGTCAACGATCCCATGCTTGCAGGTGGTGTGGAACCTCTTCGCGACAGGAGAGACTATGCCTCCTTGTGCGTGACCACCGGTACATCTGGTGGGCCGTATGCTTGTCTGCCACCTTGGTGGTATAAAAAAAGTGTGAGACGGTGAAACCGGTCATGGAGGAGTGGCTGGAAAGGCACCATCGCAGCCTCACTTACCGAATGCCACAGATACTTACTGGACACGAGTGCATCAGTAAGTATCTGCGGCGGAAGTTAACATCCGAGTGTCAGCACTACGGTGACTGCAGCGAGGATACGCTCAGCATATGCACTGCAACCTCGTTGCGCGCCTGGACGTAGATGTTCTCACGCTGGAGACCGTGGTGAGAGCTATGGTATTCAATGGGAGAAAATAGGACGCCACTGAGTCTTTTTGCGAGCAAGTCATGTTTGCGAAAGAGGCAGCGGGATAGGAACTCCCTCCGTAGTTCCGTAGTCGACGGCGGGTTCGTCGCACTCTGCGATACGCTCAGGACTACCCGCCTCCAACACGGAGGGCCTGAGAACGGCGAGTTGTTATCTTGCCATTCTTACGGAAGCAGATCAGGAAAATTGTACGCCAGTTCGAATTCCATCGCCCATTCGATCAGGACCAGTCAGTAACGTTATCTCTGAGCGGCCTAACAATACGTATATTATCGTAACTGCACATTAGCAACTTTAAACTGTTTCTCTTTATCTGATGCTGAATTCAAAACAGTTTATTCATTTTCTGTTTAGCAATCTTTATCTGACACATTTATTTGTTGGTGAAACGCAGTTACGGTAGTATACGTAACAGGTATCGAATAGCAAGTCGATAGATATAGAATTTTGCGGCTCAAAAATATCGAGAAAATTGCATACGTAGCGTCCGACAAAGATGACGCTGTACAATCAACGATCGTTTCTTTCTAAAATTATGTAAGTGTGTTACATTATTAAAACACACACTTGCACTTACATTCCACAAAAAAAAACACCTGACTGGTTGCGCTCTATAGGCTCTATAGCATAGCATAGAGAATGCTATAAAGCGAAACCGGTCAGGTGTTAAATCATATTAAATTGTGGAATGTAAGTGCAAGTGTGTGTTTCAGTAATATATTACAAAAAGTTCCATCAAGTGCCGACAATCGAGAGTATTAATGATATGCAAGTGTGTATTTATCATCGCCAAGTACTGAACGCAGCCTATTACTATTGTCTTGCTACATATACACACCCTTCATGAGTAGTATCAGTTAGGACCGTATTATGAAACGATACTAGAAATTCTTGAGGTAGGTAGAAACCTAGAACAAAACTACCATACTCAAGCGCATCCTGACTTTTGAAACACGTTTTATAATACGAGTCTAAGTCTTTAAACTGTGCGCAGGTAACAATATAGGGTTGGTTCTTCTATAATCCTTAGTGAATCCCCCTCCTGTCGAATATTCTGCATTTAATTCTATCAATGTATGAGGTAGCTCGTTCCCATGTTACTGGAAAACCACCTCTATAACTATTTCCAAAATTTCTCAATATAAAATCCGTATCAAATTCATTGTATTGAAAATAATAGTACAAAGATCTGCTTATTACTAAATATCTGCTTATCTTTTGCAACAGATCCAAGAGAGGAGAGCATGTATGTGATGTATATCTTCCACAATGATCAAAAAATCTATTTTTGGCGGTAATATAGACCTAACATATACCACACGAGTTCTCTTTACAATAAATACTATATGAATATAGTCTGATATAAGAAACCCATCGCATCTTGAAAACTAAGAAGTTTTCTACGTATCCTATGGAAGACAGCGACATCTGCCAATTTTACCTTCGACACTAAGTGCGCCTTCACACTAGCGTTTTTCCGGCGTAGGCGTACGATGGACGTATGCGCGGCGCCGACGCGACGTATACGCGACGTCTCCACTGGGACACATGAGTACGCTGAACAAGCGTCGGGCGTGCGCGACGTGTACGCCGCGCATACGTCCATCGAACGCCTACGCTAGTGTGAAGGCGAACTAAAGTCGTTTAGAAATAAACAAAGTCTGTTGTCTATGTTTCTGTAACTTAGAAAATGGTGTAGCGAGTTTTGAAATATTCTTCAGATCTTTTATTTTGCCCTAGAGGCTTTTGATGTTGGCAAAATTATCGTTTTAGTGACACTATTAAATCTCCCATACATATCTCTAATAGAATTTGTCCTATTACTTTCTTTTTAAATGTCTGTCATGGGTTTTAAATAAATATTAAATAAATTAATTCAAATAGAACTTGTATACTTAGCTTTGTGTATCATGAAACTTTTATAACTATGTGATTGTATTACAATTGTATTAGAGCAATGGTAACGAGTCTAGGTACGATCACGAACTTTAATTTGCGACCCTAAGGCAGACAGAATTGCGGACTGAAGCATCTGTTTAATGACGTGAAGTTTTGACCTCATTGTATTCTGAATGTTTGAAGAATTGGGTCTCAAATTACAGTTCGTGATCGTACAACTCGGTGTAACAATTTGTCTTTTTCTATATATCTAAATGTTGTGTCTATAAAATTAGAATATGGGGTCAAAAACATAATGTGTAAACCCACTTTATATAAAGACATTTTGCATGGAGTCGTAAGTTGTCTTTTTTAAATTTTGGGGTCCTTTATTATTATTCAGGGTGCTAAGTGTGGTCACGAAAGAAAATCAGTTTTCTGAATTTTGTAACTAACATATAATCTTAAGTTTAATTTTAATACAGGGGGTCATTTATTTTCGATTCAATTATCACTAGAGTTTTAATAACAAATAATTTGATTAATATTTAGTGTAGCTATGTTGTCGATGTGCTGTAGATTGCTATAAATTTCGAATCTATTATAAAACTTGAGTATGCTGATACCTATATCGAAATGATTTGTTTGTTTTATATTACTTTAATTCTATAAAAGTATATTAAACTAATTGTTATATGTTTTTAGCGGCGCGCCTTCACTTGATGTTTCCATAGGGCAAAAGCAACATCGCTTGATAACATTCGTTACATTATAATCACAGAGTACATTATTATAATCTTGAGACAAAACTGCCTAAATGTATTTAATATCGGTTGCATACCCTAGACATAGTACATTCCTTGTACGCAGGCTTTAGATGGATACAATTTTTTATTACTCGTTTTGTAGATGGTTTCATAAAAAAATTGTAGTTGACTTGCATTTTCAATAAATATTTGTGAAACGTGATCTGTTTTTTATTATTATTTGATAGAGAACACCCCACTCCGAAAACATGGCAATATCCGCTCCCCCGGAAATTGATTATCGTCACTAATGTTTAATGCAAGTTTCAAACTCGTAGGAGCTTCCATCGTCAAGATACAAGTGGGCGTAACGTTCAGAATTATGAACCTTGAGCCTATCTTATATTTCGAGAATGGGTGGTCATAAGAGATTCAGTGTGATTTATGAGTAACTCCAATAAAACTTCTGGCCGCAAATCGCCCCGTTTCAACATCCTATATCTACAAACCCAAAGCGTCACAAATTTGGAATAAGATTGAGATATGCGTCACATTTTCGTCACTGCAATGACAAATTTAAACCAGATTTTATTGTTTCAATGTCAATATTATTCCCAGTAGTTTCGCACAAGTTGCGTGGCGGAACTAGTGAGCCTAGTTAGGATTACAAATATCGATTAAGCAATAGAGTTTAGGAGCATAAGGTCAAAAGCGCAAAATGACATGATCGCAAACTGTCAATGCGCATGCGTCTACTGACTGTAAATTTAACGCAAATGTGCAGGCAAGCAGACAGGCAAGCATGCAAGCGGACATGCATGCAGGCATTCATTAGCTTTCCACTATTGCGTGAAGAGACAAGCTTGTTACTGCAATCGAGGAATTTCCTCCTAACTCCACGCTTTCATCTGATACCTCAAAGAAGTCACAGTGCTAACTTAACCTAATTGAATCTTCTTTTACTCTGCGGGTAAGGACCACAGCAAGTCAGGTTTCAACTTATTTTTTATGTTGTTAGACGAATACCCTATTTAATAACAAAATAGCCAGTTTAAGTAAGATTTTTGACATTGTGCGCTTTTGACTATGTGTGCTTTTGACTACGTGTGCTTTTGACTATGTGCGCGTTTGTCATTTGAGCTTTTGACCTGCCCCTAAAGCTAGCGGCTGGTCAATAACGTCGAAAATTGTTTGCACCCATTTTGTGGTAAGTGATAACCAGGCTACTGTGATCACTTGATCAGGCCGTACGTTTGCCACCTTAGTAGTATATAGAAGAAAAAGGGATATAAAGGTAATAGTAAAAAGAGACAATGTTAGACAAAAAGCGTTTAATACATAAACATGTTATTCATAATCAAAACCAGTACAAAATATACATTGGAGATTACGATTGCTCACTGTAACACCACGTAACACTTCGTAACATCAGAAAACGTTAACATACTTATAACATTCATCCCACAATAACATTCACAACTCTTAAAAGTTAGCTGTCTGTAAGTAACATTCAATCTTTTACAGTATTTTTAAAACTTATTTGTTACAAAACTATGGTTGACCTGTAAAACATAAATTCTGTCACGTGTCGACAAATGAAAATGAGAGCTTGCTATTTTTCTCGTTTGATCAGCGACCGAAAGGGATAGAAAATGCGTCAGAATTTAATTCTAACCTCCTTCCCTAGAAAGGGCGTTTTATGTGCGTGTCCGAGATACTTGTCCCATACATTGTGTCCAGTAGCTCTCGCGCGTGTGATGTATACATTTGATAGATACGTGCGATAGGACGCGCGCGTAAAACGCCGCTTCTGGGCAGGGGGTTACAGGTCGACCGCTATAAATAGTAATGGCAATAATTTGTAATATTTAATTATTTTGTTATTACTAAGTGTGCATGGGACCTAACAAAGATCTGCGGACCCAAGCCAAAATTATTGTAATGTATCTGCTTACTAACGGACGAACTCATGGTAAAACTTGACTCAAAATTCTGTACCACAGCGTGGAACAGTAAGGCCAAAATCAAGGCATCATAATATAACAGTAACCACTAAACCCTTAATTACATAACTAACACTTTATAACACATTTGAATCATCACACATTCAAAACATCATTCAACACATTTAACTTTCATTACTTTCTTAACTAATACTTACATACAATGGTCATTCGTTTTCATCACTCATTATCACGACTATCACAACAAATTAAAGTATTGCTATTAAGAAATTCAAAGTTCCGATAACTATTGGAATAAAGGATTACATGGCGGAAATCCATCGTAGAACGATAATAAAGGGAGGGAGAGGAACCACCTTCGATCTGCCAATCCCTAAAAGCAAAAATTAGTGGACATTGAGACAATAACGGAGTACTGTACTATGTACTATCCATAAGGCTACTCGTTAGAAAGAACTATTATTTATTTTACGATAAATTGTTTTAGACATTTTTTTCTCTTCTCCGCCAAAGACTCAGTGTGGATTTGTGTTTAAAAGCAGTCCACAAAGTTTTACGAGTGTACAAGGTAAAGAGATTGTAGTACTTCATTTATAAACTGATATTTTTGACAGCATTAAACAATGTTGCCAACATACAAAATATTAGTTCCATTTGTTGACGTTTTTGCCAAAATTTAACGCAAAGGTATTAACCAGTTGTAACTAAGCAATGGCGGATCTAACTTCTGATGTAAAAGACAAGTAAAAGGTGCCTTTACCCTCCATATTGTAAGGCCTAAAGTTACAAATGCGTAGTCTACATTTGCATTACTTAAGTAGCAACACTGAGACGTAGTTCATACATTATATACAAAAATTAAGGACCAATATTTTATTCCACATACTTTCATTTATTCAGATTATACTAGAGCTACTAGAGCACAAAGTAAGAAGCTCTCGAAGCCCCGTTTGCAAAGTGTTTTCTAAACGATCCCGTCTTACGATATGGTAAGGCATGAGATGGGTGATCCAATGTGAAATTTTCATTTTTCCAATTTCGGAAGGCACGCAAGGCCCGTAATAGTTACGTTGAAGGCCCTATGGCAACTTAAAAAATTTCAATACAGTCACATTATAGACGTGCCTATTTGCACTTATTTAACAGTTTAAGCCTGGAACATTTTGATGTAAAGAGGATACAAACAATAAATACTAATGTCGATCGGTAGGACCAGCCTGTGTTTCATCGATTCGTATTTTTAGTTACACCCGTTTGGGGCTATACTGGGTACTGAAAGTACATAAAAAAGTAACGCAATATACAATTTTACGACAGCATATGACAATACTAACAGGTAAAATAACAAATCTTGAAGGCTACACAGACTTAAAAGAATTGCACATATTCTAGTAACATACTGTTTTGTTTATGGAGAGCACAGTTTTCACGCGGTGGTGTTATAGCGGGTCTAGTGCGAGCCATAGTGAGTGTTTATCGTGCATCACAGCGTTTTCAATTTACGTAATCGTAATTTGTCTGGACTCCATAATACAGCTTGCCAAAAAATAGTACAAAATAATGGAGACTCCACTGCGTAGTTTATATGGCAACTAGCGCGTCTAAAAAGACAACATTGTATGTTTCATAATCTTTTCATAAAATGTTTCATTACACTGCGTTTGTTAATGTTTCATTTTCTTTCCATGCGTCCCCTTATTTTTATCGGAGTAGCACCATCAATATCATATTACGATTGGGTTATGAAATTAATTCCAGATGATTCATTTAATAATGTTACCATTTTAAGGTCTCTAAAGCATTTCTTGTACGAATCTGCAAATGAATCGGATTATGAATGAAACGAGCGATGTTATGTTGCTATTTAGCCCCTCTGTTAGAAAGTACCACCATTAGTATGTCAATAAAAACCACCAATCAAATTGTATTACTTCATCGCGCCTTGACGTTATTACATTATTCAATCAAAATATTAGTTTCGTTTGTAGACTTTCTTGCCAAACATACGCACTCGCGCGCCACTGATGGAAAGTGGCAACTGTAGTCCCTTTCGTTACGTGGGCTAGCACAACTGCACGCTGTATGCGGCTAGGTAGGACAGCAGAGCGTTCCGGTGGTCGGCACTTAACGCAGACACTCTGGGAGGCAGCAGGCCTGGAGATGCGAGTCCCACGGCGCCGAGCCTCTCTGCTAGGAAGCGCTTTGGGTCCGCCACACCTGCGCACAACACAGTTACAATATTAAAATTATAAAGAAGACAGATAGACATTATTTCACCATTGGACAGCCAATTTATTCTGATAACTCTAATCTGTAACATCATAGTTCTTATACTAGACGAACTACTACTTACTATTAGAATTTTGAATAGTGGAAACGTAGTTTCCGCTATTCAAAATTCGAATGTATGATACTAATATAACATTTGATGCCGTCGATGACAAAGTTGTATTACTTCAATCGCACGTAAAGGTTACACGCACACACTTTTTTTTATACATAAGGAAATCCCTCGTGGATGCTATGCTCGCCTCTTACAGACTAAAATCACACGAGGCCCTACTACTGCCTACGCCTCTTGGAGTTCCCAGTAAGCCCTCGGAAGGATATCCCAGGATTCCCAACAGACTTTGTACCGTCCCACGTCTTTGGGGGGGTTGTTGGGGTATAATGCTGCACCTTGGGGCATGAGGCGTGCGTGACTAACTTAAAGGCCTGCTTCTGTAAGCATAGCGAGCAGCCCATCGCCGTCCTCAGGCCCCTGGTCATGGAGGCCGATAATTTTGGCCGAAGACAAGACTGCGGCGCCCCCGCCGCAAACTTCGGAACTCGGGTGGGATAGTTATTTCCCGCCTTCACCCCGCCGCCTCTTTCACTCACATGACCTGCTCGCAGAAAGAGGCGGCGCAGTCCCACTTAGGGCTCGTTTAAGGAGACGCGGCGCGTCGAGCGGTGCGGTCCGCGAAGCGGGCCGCCAGAAAAACAAACATATGTAAATGTTTGGAGCGTTTAAGGAAAAGCGTTTTTGCAAGCATTTGTTTGAGTTGTAGCTACCCAAGCGACGTGTGGCGCCGCGTCGGACGCGGCAAACGAAGCGACAGGCGACGCCGCGGAGGATGCGGCGGGTAAACCAGCCAATTTCGCAATGAGGGAACGCGGCGGATGACGCCGCAAAGGATGCGGCAAGAAGACGAGTGGAAGAGGTGCGGGGTATATGCATTTTTATATGTTTGAGTTTGCGCGTGACACGACACGGCCCGCTTTACGCGCCGCCTCACTATAAATGGTCAAATCGCTCGACGTGCCGCGGGAAGCCACGCCGCACGTGAAGCTCAACGCCCCGCCTCTCCTTAAACGAGCCCTTACTCCCGCTGGAGAGCATGGCTCGCACCATGGTCTCGAGCGAGAGAGTGTCCACGCCCAGACCCACTACGAGGACCTGACCACGCCGTGCACTCCACCAGCGTGTGGAGCGCCGTGTCATCGCTGCAGTCCTCGCAGAACTGACACTCGGTCGTGGTCTCCCGGTATATTCCGCACAGATACTTGCCAAAATACCCGTGCTCGGCAATTATCTGTGTCAACCGGTAAGGAGTGGTAGCCGTGGCGCCTTTCCAGGCACTCGTCCATCACCGGTCCGATCGCCCCGATTGTGGCGTTTCCCCGCTTGGTTGCTCAAGTCACAGCTTCCAAGTCTCTATGATTTCCTGGTGGAGCTGGGTCAGCTGGGCCTCGATTCCTCGGGGCGCAGGCACGTGATCATGATCCAGCGCCTCCTTGCGCCATTTAAACAGTGACGCAAGGGCTGTCGTCTAGCATGCCTCCTAGCCTGCCGCCTCAACGGAGACCGTACGGTTATCACCCTGACGGCCATCGCCTTTGGCGGGCTGTGTAGTCTAGCTGCATTTACTAGAAGTCCTACAGTACAGTACTCACCGGCGAGCGGGTCGCTGGCGGCGCCCCTAGCGCACGTGAGGTGCGCGTACTGCGCCTGGTAGCCCGGCGCGTCCTCCACCTCCACGAAGTGGTCGTCCGGGAGAGACGACTCGTCGGGCGGCAGCTCGAACAGGGATATCAGCGCCTGGAACATACGGCTATCTTAAGTATTTGTTTAACTACCATTGCTTGTGATAAAAGACAGTATCGTGTCGTGAGGGCGGGCCAGTGCGCGGCGAGGCTGCCGTGCAGCAAGTGTTGGCTGTCGGTGAGCAGCTTGACGCAGGGGACGGCGCCATTAGTGTACAGACCTGCATGAGGGCGGGCCAGTGCGCGGCGAGGCTGCCGTGCAGCAAGTGCTGGCTGTCGGTGAGCAGCTTGACGCAGCGGACGGCGCCATTAGTGTTCAGACCTGCATGAGGGCGGGCCAGTGCGCGGCGAGGCTGCCGTGCAGCAAGTGTTGGCTGTCGGTGAGCAGCTTGACGCAGGGGACGGCGCCATTAGTGTACAGACCTGCATGAGGGCGGGCCAGTGCGCGGCGAGGCTGCCGTGCAGCAAGTGTTGGCTGTCGGTGAGCAGCTTGACGCAGCGGACGGCGCCATTAGTGTACAGACCTGCATGAGGGCGGGCCAGTGCGCGGCGAGGTTGCCGTGCAGCAAGTGCTGGCTGTCGGTGAGCAGCTTGACGCAGCGGACGGCGCCATTAGTGTACAGACCTGCATGAGGGCGGGCCAGTGCGCGGCGAGGTTGCCGTGCAGCAAGTGCTGGCTGTCGGTGAGCAGCTTGACGCAGCGGACGGCGCCATTAGTGTACAGACCTGCATGAGGGCGGGCCAGTGCGCGGCGAGGCTGCCGTGCAGCAAGTGCTGGCTGTCGGTGAGCAGCTTGACGCAGCGGACGGCGCCATTAGTGTACAGACCTGCATGAGGGCGTGCCAGTGCGCGGCGAGGCTGCCGTGCAGCAAGTGCTGGCTGTCGGTGAGCAGCTTGACGCAGGGGAAGGCGCCATTAGTGTACAGACCTGCATGAGGGCGGGCCAGTGCGCGGCGAGGCTGCCATGCAGCAAGTGTTGGCTGTCGGTGAGCAGCTTGACGCAGCCCACGGCGGCCGCCTTACGCTCCATGCGCGCCCGACACTCGCTGCAGCTCTGGGATCAGCACGCGCTCCAGGTACATGCCGAACATCCTGCAACCGTACCAGCCATTAACGCCCTGCCATATTGCTATATCTACTGCTAACGAACGAACGGACAACAGAAACAAAACTACAAACAATACCGTGTACTATCGGCCTCCATGACCGGGGGCCTGAGGACGGTGCGAGGGCGGCTCACCGACTGTAGCGTGACGTGAGGGATTCACGCACGCCCCCCCCCCCCCCTTTAGTCGCACATTAAGGGCTCGTTTAAGGAGACGCGGGGCGTCAAGCGTCGCGTACGGCGTGGCTTGCAGCGGCGCGTAAAGCGATTTGACCGTTTATAGTCAGGCGGCGCGTGAAGCGGCCCGCGTAGCGTCACGCGCAAAATCAAACATATAGAAATGTAGGAGCTCGTTTAAGGACACGCGGGGCGTCGAGCGACGCGCGTGGCGTGGCTTTTCTCGGCGCTGCGTCCGCCGCGTGGCACGCAGCTTCACTCGGCGCTGCATCCGCCGCGTTGCACGCAGCTTCATATACGGCGTCGTTCAGTGCGACATAGGGATGTGACATTGTACATAAAAAAACGATTTTTAGTTAATCGATTTTTTCTTTAGCATGAAAAATCGATTAGTAAATTATCGGTTTTTCTCAAGAAAATAATCGTTTTTTTTTAATTAATCGATTTTTTCCTAATTTGACATTAATTTTTTTTATAAAATAAATACCATATCAAGTTTTATTCATTAATAATAAACAACAGAAATAGTAAGTACTTACATAATCAACACAAATTAAAGTTGTAGAACAATAAGGTTGAAATTTAAATGTTTTTCACATTGAATCAACAAAATATTCAAATAAATAAAAAGTAAATTAAATTATTCAAAAACTAAAAATCCGTAGGCAACAAAAAAAAAAAAAAAATAGTGTCCACGGACTTGCTTTTTAAAAGTGGTGATAGTTTTACTGTCCCTGATACCAGGCGGAAGTGAGTTCCATAGTCTGACTGCATGCACGGTTAAAGAGGATGAATAAAAACCGGTTTTGTGAGAAGGAAATTTAAGATTTGAGCGTAGGTGAGATCTGCAGAGAGCATCAGGAGAACGAACAAAAGAGAACCTTTCCTTTAGATAGGGAGGTGAAGATGGATTATAAAGGATATTGTAAAGGAGGCAGAGGATTCCGAGTGTTACGGCGAAGGCGGATTGGGAGCCACTTGAGTTCTTTGCGAAAGTGAGAAACATGATCGAACTTTCTAAGATTGAATATAAAGCGTATACACAAATTTTGCAACCTCTCAAGTTTATCCAGAAGCTCCTCAGTGGCGTCTAAATAGCAGGCGTCGGCGTAGTCAATAATGGGCTGAATAATAGTTAGAGCAAGACTAATTTTCGTCCTCAAGGGTAAGAGGCTCTGGAGGCACTTCAACGAATGAAAGAAGTGCACTTTCTTGCTAACGTCACTAATATGGGCACTCCAGGATAGCGTGGTGTCCATGATCACTCCCAGGTTCTTCACAGTGTCTGCGTAGGGTATCTGAATACCGGCCAAAAGAACTGGATCCAGTTCAGACACCGGCATATTGTCAGTTTGATACTTACTGCTAATGACGATGGCTTGCGACTTCAGAGGGTTGATGCGCAGTCCGACCGAATTAGCCCAGTCGCTTCGTCTAAGTCGCGGTTAATGCACGATATACCAAATGGGGCGTCAGTGGCCGAAAAACGTCGGTACAGCTGCAAGTCGTCAGCATAGAGATGGAAGTTACTGGAAATAAGACTCGTAGCCGAGTTGATGAAGATACAGAATAAAAGAGGAGATAGAACGCCACCCTGAAACGTATGGAAATGTTCGAGTTCGACGTATGGAATTGAACGCCAATCTTTCATAAGTATCGATGTATCGTTTATTTTGCGTACGTGATATTTTGCTTTTATGACGTTCTGCTCCAGAGGGTTATAAACATCGATTACATTTTCAAAATAAAATATCGATATTTTATTTTGATAAATATTTTTATTTTAATATCGATATTTTCTATGAACGATATTGCCCGACATTCCTACCTAACGCATACCCCGCACATCTCCCACCCCTTCCTTGAAGCGTCCTTCGCGGCGTCACCCGCAGCTTCATCCGCCGCGTTCCTCCATTGCGAGACTCGCTGGTTTACCCGCCGCGTCCTCCGCGGCATCACCCGTCGCTTCAATTGCCGCTTCCGACGCGACGACACTCGCCGCTGTGGCAGCTACAACTCAAACAAACGCTTGCAAAAACGCTTCTCCTTGAACGCTCTGAACATTTCCATACGTTTGTGTTTCTGGCGGCCCGCGTGGCGGGCCGCGCCGCTCGAAGCGCCGCGTCTCCTTAAACGAGCACAGAATTCGTTTTTTACCGCGGCAATTCGAGGTAACCTGGTCGCCGTGGCAAAACAAACACGGAGCGGAACACCCATCTGGCTGCCGTTGTCGCTTTCTACTGCCGCTCAGTAGCAATAGAAAGGGTGATAATGAAAATTTATAGGACCTTTAAAACGGATTTACGGTTAAAGTATTCATGTGATTGTTTTTCTTTATTTTTGTAATGTTTCTTGATTGATGCCACGTCACGTGACGAAATTTGGAGAGTCAATTTTGTTACACCCAATATACCATCACCATGAAAATCAAACACCTCTTCAAAATTCCTTAGTCATCTGTCATAAATGTACCATAGACTCTCAGTCACTTGCTAACCAAAGACAACTAAAGATAAAAAAGAAATAAACGATGAATAGACAACAAGATATGATTCCATCTGTACAAACAAATGTTACAACCATTGTACTTCAGCCCCCAGTTTACAATCATAGTTCTTAGAAAAATCATCTAAAATGGCTATTTCTTTAATTGTCAGACCTTGGATGCAAATTTGGTATTGGCGCTGCTGTTCCTTCCAGTTATAGTAGTGTGTTTTAAATTTTGAAAACTCAGCTTTAAATTCTATTATTAGATTACGAACATTTCCTTTCTTCAATTGTTTTGCTGTTTTCTTAGTAGTAATATTTTTTCCTGATTTTTGGTAGGTATGCATGACTCTTTCCCATTCACACAATACAATATTAATCTTCATCTTTTTCTTCATTATATTGAAGGCTTTGATAGTTACAGTTCAAAAATTTTTCGTACATGTATTTATACGATTTTTTGTCGCCAACTAACTTACTAATGGTGTCTTCTAGGTTTTTATAATCTATATTTTTATTTTTTAAAGCAATGAAAAGACACTCCATATTACTGTGCTTAACACACATGTAGGTGTCTCTATTTTTGACTGTAGGAGATAAAATGTAAAACGGCTTATACCTTAAAAAATGTTGTGAAGCTATGCGTACCCCCTTCCATTTTGTAAATTTGATAAATGTTCGGCAAAGTATCAGTCAGGTATCTTATTTGATGCTTTTTCTTTGCCCTAGTTCTAGTTTCCCGTTCGCCGGCTGTGTTTCGGTTTATATCATCTCGTAAATAAAATTTCTTTATTTTTTCTTGAACCCTCTCGTTTGGTAATATATATATATCTTTTAATTCGTCTTATGCGACCCATCAAACCTAAACACACAGCAACCGAGTTCACTAATTTATTTGTTTTTACCACTTGGTTTACCGCAACAGATTTAAGTAGCCTTTTCTCTGGTCAAGTTTTGGCAATACTGTAAGTTTCACGTAATGATAGCTCTAAAATTTCTTGCCGTGCAATAAGTTTGTCTATTTTGTTTTGGAGCTCATCAACTTTTGCCTTATGAACTAAATTTTCACGGTAAAGTTTCTTACAATTTGCTTCATTTCTTATTTGTAATTTTCGGTTATTGTCAATAGCTATTTAAATTTTTTTTAAATCTTCTGGTGTCTAGTTTTTAAGGTTGCGGCGCTTTTTAGGGACTTTAATGTACTTTTTTGTGTTTTAGATTCTTTTTCCGCATTTTCGGTCTTATAATCCTTCTGTCTTTTTTTCTTCCCTCCATTGTTTTCTTTTACATTCTTTGTCTTTTTCGTTTAATTCACTTATTCTTTTTCTATTCTTCTTAAGTCGCTGTAATTGCTTCTTGCGGTGTTCTTCAAATTTCTCGGGATTTTGTTTAAGTTTCTCCCAATATCTCTTAGCTCTTTCTGCTGCTGTGAAGACCATAGTCGCTGGAATACAAACATATAACTTAAACACTTTGCGTCAATTATATATTAAAATTAAAATTATAATACCTAATACTTATGTTACCATAGTATGTTTGTCACAGTACGTAAGCAAAACCTTCAATTAGCATATTATTATGTTAACAGTCAATGTGATTAATTAGCTCTTATACATGATGACTGGACATTATGTTACATAATAAATATATTTTCTAGTCAATGTGATAAATGACACAGAATTAATTACTTTAGTTAGCCATCATATATAATACTATACTAGCGACCCGCCCCGGCTTCGCACGGGGGCAATGTAGACTCTGTAGAAGTGTAGATACCTGATAATACTGATATGTAAGTAACCATAAGTAGCATTATTGTGAAGTGTTGAACCAATAGTTTGAACATATATACATAACGTATTCATTTTTCATGATTAATAATAACTGGTATTGCAGGTGTCCATGGGCGGCATTGATCGCTTACCATCAGGCGATCCGTATGCTCGTTTGCCTCCGTATCCTATAAAAAAAACTATCTTTTTACGTAAATAAAAAATCGTGGAATGGTGTTTCATGCGTCCATAGGCCACGATAACTTCTTTCCATTAGGTAGGTGGTTTGCTTGAGTGCCACCTAAGTGGTTTAAAAAAAATGGAGCTCACGTCATCGACACCAAACGCTTTCGATACTGTTATGTGATACTGTTTATATTATGTGTAGCTTTTGGGTGAAAAAAAAATAAAGTAGGCATCATAATTATATTGGCCGTGTTCAAGTTTAGGTGTGCACCTAAACTTCTCGCTCCATTTTATTAATAAAAATAGAACTCCGGGAGTGCCGACAGAAGTGTTTCAACAGGTATTAATTGTAAATTACAAAAAATATTGGTCCCGTTACGATGCGACTACATAAACAAATGTGTCATTTATACAACCCGTATAAAAAGATATATGAGTACCTAATTAAATTCTATCCCAATTTGTATGTCCAATTCCAATATTCCATGCATTTGCCGGCGATAACAAATATTCAAACATAAAATAATTCACATACATAGGTTATATTAATAATGTCAGGAAGATTTATTTATCGTATTTGTATGTCAAATGTAACCCCAGCCTAAAAAAAAAAATACAAGTGATTTGGAAATACGGTTACGATATAATAAAACGCGTAATAAATTACATAAAGTTATAGAATTCAAGAGAAATAAATACTATACAAAACTAATTAATAATAACTTTAAAAACACTAAAAAAATATACCGCATCCTCAACCAAATGCTAGGTCGTGTGACGATGTCTATAGATTCCGCGATAGAAA
Source organism: Miltochrista miniata (assembly GCA_933228765.1). Taxonomy (NCBI): domain Eukaryota; kingdom Metazoa; phylum Arthropoda; class Insecta; order Lepidoptera; family Erebidae; genus Miltochrista; species Miltochrista miniata. The sequence continues at coordinate 17,318,475 of OW121769.1, forward strand.
ATGCGTTTGGATCACAACAATTAACTATTAAACAAATTACTGATAACTTCGCAACCACTTTTCGAGATTCTGTCAAAGAGATAATCCCAAACTGTAACAAAATTACTTTAGATAAAAATGTGTATAATTAAGAGAGTAATTCAAGTATATTTTTTCAAAAAGTATCGAGTGAAAATGTGTTTAAAATTATAAACAAACTAGCTGATGCACGCGGCTTCGCCCGCGTGAAATTTGGTTCCCGTTCCCGCTTCCCGTGAAAACATTTTTCTGTGATAAAAAGTAGCCTATGTGTTATTCCAGACTATACTCTATCCCTGCACCAAATTTCAGCCAGATCCATTCAGCCGTTAGAGCATGATTGAGTAACAAACATCCAAACATCCAAACATCCAAACATCTTCACAAACTTTCACATTTATAATATTAGTAGGATAGTAGGATTAAGTTCCAACAAATCACCAGGTCTAGACAACATTAGAATATCAAACATAAAAGAAGTAGGTCAAGATGTCTCGGTTGCCATTGCAAATTTGATAAACTGTAGCATATCAACGGGGTCATATCCAGATGGATTAAAAATTGGGTGTGTGAGACCAATTTATAAAAAGGGCTCAAAAGAAAACTACTTTAACTATCGGCCGATAACTTTACTATCATCCATAGACAAAATAGTTGAGAGGTCTGTATGTGAACAGATGCATATATTATATCAAAAGCATGAAATCATTTACAAAGATCAGTTTGGTTTCCAAGCCGGCAAAGGAACTGGTGAACTTTTGTCAAAGTTCACAGATGAAGTCAATTCCTTTTTAAATGATAGAAAGCATGTACTAGTTCTATTTTTAGACTTTTCTCGTGCATTTGACACACTAGACCACAGGCTGTTAATTAGCAAACTAGAGAGATGTGGAATACGGGGCGCACTACTTTCTTGGTGTGAAAGTTATCTCCAAAATCGAAATTATACTGTAAAGGTTAATAATACGTATAGCGAGTACATAAAAGTCACAGAGGGCACGGCACAAGGATCTGTGTTGGGACCTCTTCATTTCCTGTCATACATAAATGATTTAGCAAACTGTGTCAAAATGTGCTCGTGCTACCAGTTTGCAGACGATACCTGTCTCGTGGTAGCAGATAAAAACGTGCAGAAGGCTTCAGAGCGTCTGCAATCGGACTTCAACACACTCTTAGAGTGGTGCCATGATGCGGGTTTGGTGATAAATGCTGAAAAAACTAAATTGATGCATATAAAATCACCTTATCTAGATCAATCTCAATTTAATGAAATAGTTGCGCACAACCATCGCTGCCTACACTCTACATACAAACACCAGTGTAATTGTACAAAAATTCAATCCGTGACTAAACATACTTACCTTGGGCTAATCATCGATAGCAAGCTAAATTGGGGCAACCATATAGAACACGTATGTGATAAACTGAGACAGTTCCTAGCCAATATCACCCTGCTCAAAGATCGAATTCCCTTTAAAATCAAAATGATGTTGTACAATTCGCTGGCTGAGTCGTACATACAGTATGGACTGAGCAGCTATGGCCGCACATATAATACTTACATAAATAAAATATTCAACCTACAACGAAAAATTCTCAGGAATATTGTTTCTACCAAAATCAAACAACAATTTTATCATGACGACAGTGGTTTATTTAAACATTGCAAAATTCTTCCTGTTTTATAAAAAACTGTTTTATTTTTAACTGTTTTATAACACAATTTGAATACACACTACTAAAAGAAAACTTCTTTAAAAGTAAATACAATAAAACACAGACACGCGCTGTATATACACGGGCAGCTGCTCGGAATCTTTTGTACGAAACCAGCCGATCCGCCACGAACAATATTTACGGTGAAAGAACAACCGACTACATGGTTCCGAGATTTATTAATCGTCTACCCACAACAGTGAGAGATGTTATTACTGCAACTAACTTAAAACAAAAATTGAACTTTTACTTTAAAAACAAAATTCTTTAAAACAAGGTCAGAACCAAGTATTTTAAATGTATATGTAGGTATATAATGTATCATGTATTATTCTGTTTCTTCGTAGGTTATTATTCTTAATTTTGTTATCAAATATATTTCTATGTTTGTATCGATCGAGAGTTACAGCATGCAAAACAAACCTTTGTGGTTTATGGAACGCTGACAAAATGTGTATTCTTTGTATGATATTTAAACAGTAAAATAAAAAATAAAAATAAAATAGTATTTGAGCTATTTTTAACCCTCTATCACTCAAGAAATGGGATTTAATTGATTTTTTGTATACAAATTGACATCAAAAAAATAAAATACACGTATTTCTGGATTTTTTTAATTTTTTTAATATTTTGGGAGAAAACTTCAAGAATAGGGAGTGTTGCCTATAGGCAACACCGCGGCAAGTGGCCATAATTTATGAGCATACTGTGTATTAGGAAAGATGAATATGTCTTAGGCATTTTCTGGTTTTGGTGTAATATAACGCCACCCCGGATGTCTCATGTCATACATTGTGTAAAAACTGCGGTCAGTGACTAATTCGTCTCTTCTCGTCGCTTTTGGTAGTACATGCTGAGCAGGTCATTTTTGCTTTTTAGCTTGAAACTCGTTTTCCAGCGTCCTCCGTCTAGACAAACTATGTTTTTTATGAAATTCATAGGGCCCTGAATGGACCTACTGTCGCATCCCTCCTCTTACAGCCCCGAGTTCTGCAAGCAGAGCGAGAAGAGGCACATCATACGGCCGCCAACTTGAGGACTACCGTCAATTAGCCATGTCGCTTTTGTGGATCATATTTGCTCATACACACAAATGTCAACTTCCTATACGACTCGACTGTATGCTATATTCAAGAAGTCCGCTACTGGACATATCATGGTCCGGATTTTCTCTTGGAAGATTATTATTATTGTTGGTGAAGCGCAAAATTTGATGGATTTTTCCAAATTTGTTCGACGTCATTGTTTCGTTTGGAAGAAGGTTTCCAAGTATGGGGCTCTAGTGGTAACTCTAGTGAATGTTGGCCAGATTTTAGGTATACCTCAGCAATGAAATCATTGCCCTATGACAGACTTATGTAATCGGAAAGTCCTGTAGGATCTTTAGAACTGGATAAAACTTTATCTACTCAATCATTTACTTGATAAGTTATTGTGAGAAGGAACAGGAAAAAACTTGTATGGGTGTGTCTAACTCAAGTAGATCTCTCGATAAGGCTCTTATTTTTCGTAACTATGAGCATGCATAAGCTGTTCTGGCAGTAAATTCTAATTGTTTTTGCTTTCCAGTCTAAATTCAGCTAAGCAGGCTTTCCTGCACCATCTTGTCGAGTTCTCTTGGCTTGGGAGGGTTCTGCAGTACTGTCGTGTAGCAAAGCAGCTTTCCAACTAGAAGAAGAACCTTCATCATTACATTATAGGGTTTTATTATCGATTTTACATCAATATCTCTGGATCCTCATCTTCGAAATTTTCTAAGTCAGGAACAAAAACAAGTTTGGCAAGGCTATCACCATTAAAATATAGACCTCCTTTACTATCAGTAGCATTGTGCAGCACAAGATTTATGTCATTGATGCCAAGAAACTTCTACGAGACATTCTTAAACACAGTAAAAATACAATGAACACCAACCAAAATATGACACTTTTGCCTAATGTAGCCTACGGGCTACAAACAAGATTTCCCCAAAAAATCTAATTTCAACATAAAAAATCGTCAAAAACTATATTGTACAGTATAATTACGACACTTACCTGTCTAAGTTTTCAATAAAAATCTTAAAAAACAAGCAGCATATTATATTTATCACACTTTTAAATCGGAGTCGACTGCTACCTACTTTTCAAATGTCTCAACCGCCGAATAATAAATATCGATTTGCGAAAAGTTATGCCACCTAGGTATTTTATTCAGTACCAACTCGTTAGCTGAGAAAGTAAACCAACAGCTACAGTGCGTAATTATATTTAAATGTCAAAAATATGAATTTTGTAGGCAACCAAACGGTATGTAGCCTACAGTCTACACAATGTACCAACTCGTTAGCTGAGAAAGTAAACCAACAGCTACAGTGCGTAATTATATTTAAATGTCAAAAATATGAATTTTGTAGGCAACCATCGGTATGTAGCCTACAGTCTACACAATGATACAGAGGGTTAAGGCTTAATTCCAAATAAAAGGCCTAGATCGTGTTTATGAGTTCAACATACGTGTACAGAGTCTAAAACAGTGACGCTATTCCTTTTTTCTTATCCTACTAATATTATAAATGTGAAAGTTTGTGAAGATGTTTGGATGTTTGTTACTCAATCACGCTCTAACGGCTCAACGGATTGGGCTCAAATTTGGTACAGGGATAGAGTATAGTCTGGAATAACACAAAGGCTACTTTTTATCCCGGGAAAATGTTCCCACGGGAAGCGGGAACGGGAACCAAATTTCACGTGGGCGAAGACGCGCGCATCAGCTAGTGTTTTATAAGACTTGAAAGTATGGGACATAGGGGTGGGACATGACTTTTTTTTACACTTTTTTTATTGTTAGTTATATGATATTTTATTACTGATGTTGCATATCATATGTAGTCAATTTTGTAATTTGAATAATTAACTATCAAAAATAAAAATCAGTTTATTTGAGTACAATCAATACAAAAATTATAAAAATTACTAAAGTCTAGGCAAATTTGTCAAATTTCCTAATGTACATCTTTTTGAAAAAAAAAACGCCCAAACATTTTATAAAGAGGAATATATTAGGAGAACGCAGTATTCGGCTATTAATTCTCCCGTGCCACCCCTCTAGACAATTAGTAGTGCAATGTTCGTCTGCAGCACAATTGATAAGTTGTATATTACAATTAGTGACCGACCGAAGTTTCGGTTTCGGTTTCGGCCAGTTTCGGCCAAAAAATCGAGTTTCGGCCGCAGTTTCGGTTTCGGCCAAAATAGGCCGAAACTTTCGGCCGGGCCGAAACTCACGTGTTCATGAATTTTGAGAGCCTAGCTCTGCTTGAGACGTGGTTAGGGTCAGCCCAACCAGTTAATATGTTACTAACCGAAGATTTACAAATTTACAAAGGACTTCCAATCAATAGTTATAATAATACAATTTTTACGGAATCCTAAAAAGGTGATGAAGTCGTGAACTTCGTTGGTCGTCTGTCTGTCTGTCAGCAGACTCATACACCGTGATAGTTTGACAGTTAAAATTTTTACAGATGATGTATTTCTGTTGCCGCTATAGCTACAAATAATAAAAATAGACAAATTAATAATATTAAAGGGGACCTCCCAAACAACATACGTGATTTTTTGCTGATTTTCTTGTACGGAACCCTACGTTCACAAGTCCGGATCACTGTTGTCCAGTTTTCGTTATATACTTCTAGAATGTAACCAAAACCATCCAAGAGCTAGTAACAGGGCACCGTGTGGTTTTAGTCGGTAGGAGTTCGCAATAGCATCTATGAGTAATTCCACACGTAAAAGAAAGAAACTCATCTTTAGGTGGAGGTATTTCTAAAATGAACACTTGAGAAGATTTATATACCGTTGATTGATGGCACTTTGTGGAACTTGCTGCACCTATTGAAAAAATAACCGGCCAAGTGCGAGTCTAACTCACATACGGAGGGGTTAAAGCTTATTAACGAGACAGTCACGAGGTTGTATCGCTGAAACCGTGGCAGATACAGACCTCAAATTTTCACTGTACAGTAGTCACACCGACTAAAAACCACGCGTATCCTACCAAACAGCCTACGGTTGGGAGCCCCAAGTATGCCCTCGGAATGATGAATACTGCGGCCGCGTCTTTGGGGGGTTGTTCAGTTGTTATCCCGCTTCTTGAGCGGGGCGTGGATGAATCTCTCACGTCATGCTATCGTCTAAGGCCTGCTTCTGTAAAGACGGTAAGCAGCCCCGTCACCGTCCTCATGCCCCCGGTCATGCAGGCTGATAGTATGGGGCGCCGCCGCAGACTGTTGAACTCGGGTGACAGAGTTCTCTCCCGCTTAGTCCCCGCCGTCACTTTTACGAGCATGGCCTGCTCACAGGAAGAGGCCTATGGCCCCGCTCCAGCGCCACAATGACGCAAGGGCCCTCGCTTCTAGGTCCGATAGAGGGGTCCCAACTGAGATCGTGCTGTATCTCCTTATCACCCTGACAGCCGTCACCTTCTGCGGGCTAAGCAATCTAGCCGCATTGCTGGCCATCAGGATCTCCGCCCGTACGAGGGCTCCATATAGGGCCATGCTCCGCACGATCCCAAGGTACAATCTCCTACAGGAACCGTTGGGTCTCCTGATATTGGGCAACAACCGCGAGAGTGCGGCTGATGCCCCCTCCCTCAGCTATAGGACCAAAATCCGGAAGTGGTATCCGAAGTTCCTCCGGCTATCGAGTTCGAGCCCCAGATATAGGGCGTCAGCATCGGCATCGAAAGCTCGATGCCGATGCTGACGCCCCCTATATGTAAGCTGGATCCCGCAGGTGGCCTTAGGGCTGCGTCTCGGTGCGCCATAATGAGGGTGTCGTTACGACGACACCTCTGAGCATCGGACCACGCAGCACCCAATCGTAACCGATGATCCACAGAAGCGGTCCTAAAACCGATCCCTATGAAACACCGAACGACACATCTCGCGGATCCAGCCCTAGCCAGCTCGGGTAAGTTATGGCCCTCTCGGAAAGATAGACCCCGACAATTCGAAGGAGGTATGGAGTCATTCCATGGTATTTACCATGGAATGACTGCGTTTGGGAGGCGCTTATTTAAGCGCCTCCCAAACGCAGCTCCAGGGCAAGGTGCTGAAAGTGTTGGCGATGTCAAGATACACTGCCACCACCACCTCACCCTGTTCTGATGCCGATAACAAAAAATACCTACTAAAATCAGAAAAAATAATACATAGGTACATCATACGTCATTTTTGTAACGAACCCTCTGTGCGGAATCCGACTCGCACTTGGCTGGTTTTTTTTTCAATATGAACACGTGAGTTTCGGTTTCGGTTTCGGTTTCGGCCGAAACTGACCCTGGGGCCGAAAGTTCGGTTTCGGTTTCGGTTTCGGCCGGAAAACCAGTTTCGGTCGGACACTAATTACAATACCATTGTGGCTCAAAATACGAATTGTTCCATTTCGACGGAATTAGGAGGCTCTTCTAATATTTCCGACAACGCCTCGTGTAGCATACTCGGTTTAAATGAAACCAACGGAGTCACTAGCAAAATTTATTTTAAAAAAAACAAGGACGAACGAAGGTCGTGGGTGGTAAGGCCCGTCAAGTTTGCTTTGGCAGCGGTACTTCCCGTGCGCGATGCCATGATAGCAGCTCCGCTGGTCGGCTGCGTGGAAGGTCGTCGATGGAGCTGGTGATGTGGAGCCGGGGACTGGACCGCGTAGCAGTGCTCAGTAGGTAGTGCCAGTTCTAAACCCAAATCTTGGACCCTAGAACAATGGTACCGATCAAGCGATGTCCTAAATATAGCCGCGATAAGCGACGCTGATGATGTCAGATAGTGATGGTGACGACGTCTTGCATTAAGCGCTTGGGAAGTCTGACATGCGGAAGGTACAGTGCAGTGTGGCAATCAGAGCGGGTTATGGATAGCGATGTTCATTATTCCAGGCAAAACAAAATGGTGGCGAATGACTTTTAAAAAAATAGCATCGCTCATCATAACTCATAATTATGCAAAATCATCATAGCATAATAGAATCAATATTTACAATAATACGTAAGTGCTGCAAAATGTAGGTTTGATTTCATGTACTACTCGTAATAGGCATAACAATAAATCAGCGTTTCCTAGTAATGTAAAAAATATGTTTAGCACTTACCCAATCCGGGGTTAAAATTCCAATTTCGATTATACAGTAGACTAATAGGTATTTTTACCACTAACTAGGCAGATTACTTAAGATTAGGAAAAAATAACTAATTAATAATAGTTGCAAGAACAATCCGCAACGCGACGTGCGAACGTGGTTAGCATTGCGCGCGGAGCATACGTGCAACCGCTTAGTGACTTTTCGCCGACTGAGATGGCCGCGCCGTTGAAATTTTTCAAGCCGCCCATATGGCCTTCAACGTGGCTTAACGATTGTCATTTTACTGACAACCGGGTTTTATTTTGAGTTTTCCTTCTCTACGCAATGGATCTTTTTTCGAAAGTGTTCCCTTAGTCGCCTCTTACGACACCCTCGGGATGTATTGGGGTGGCGACATTTTGTACTCTTACCCGTCGCAACACAGGACCCCATCGCCACACGACATTTTGACGTCTTTTAAATGTACAAAATTCAGGTGTTCCACGTTTAAATGTAGTTTTCTTGATCTGTACAATGTATTTTATAGGTAACATCCTCTCATCTTCAACTTTTCAAATTTATTTTCAAATATTTTTTATACCGATCCTAGATTTCGGCAAACTTCCTTCTTACATTCATGTTTCACTAAAGTAACTTCATTTTTTGTAATAACGGGTGTTTTTTTTAGAGGTATAGAACTTTAAGTTAGCATAACTGTTTTAACTGGCGGTATTTTTGTCAGCTGAAAAGTGATTTATGTTAAGTTTGGTTTGGCATTTCAACATGAATAGATTGACGCCTGAACAATGCTTCCAAATTGAGCAAATTTATTTTGAAAATCATGGTTCTGTCCGAAATACGTATCGCGATTTTCATAAGCGAATTTTGTTTAGCGGTGCAGCTCACTTTTGGTTGAATGGATACGTCAATAAACAAAACTGCCATATTTGGGGTGATGATAATCCTCAAGTGTATGTTGAGACACCGTTACATCCAGAAAAACTGAATGTGTGGTGTGTTTTATGGGCTGGTGGAATAATTCGTCCGTACTTCTTTAGAAACGATGCTGACCAGAACGTTACAGTCAATCGTGACTGCTATAGAGCTATGATTACTGACTTTTTCGTTCATCAATTGAACAACCATGATGTGCAGGAGTAGTGGTTGCAACAAGACGGCGCAACATGTCACATAGCTCGTGCCACAATTGATTTATTGAAGGAAACGTTTGGTTACCGCATAGTTTCACGTTTTGGACCCGTAGGTTGGCCTCCAGGGTCGTGCGATTTTACGCCACTTGACTATTTTCTGTGGAGATATGTGAAGTCGCTCGTCTACGCCGATAAGCCCGAAACGATTGACCACTTGGAGGACAACATTCGGCGCGTTATTGCCGATATACGGCCACAAATGTTGGGAAAGTCATCGAAAATTGGACCTCTAGATTAGACTACGTCCGAGCCAGCCGTGGCGGTTATATGCCAGAAATCATATTTAAACTATAATGCCAGAAGATTTTCTTTCGAATAAAGTCATTTTCATATCAATAAAAACAATCACCTTCGTTTTATTCCATTTCAAAGTTCTATACCTCTAAAAAAAACACCCTTTATAACCTTTACAAATGTGTTTCTGAACATTTTTCTCTATTTACACTTCTCCACCAATGAAACCCATCACGAATTGAGGTTTTTTTCTCCATTGATTTACAGTAATTTTAAAACATGCCATATTTACGACACATACCAGTTTATGTGAGTTAGATAAGCACGAGGAAAATAATAGATATGTACTGGCCGGCCACATCAACAGTAGAAATATTTAGTGCCTTATACTATGTTGAGTGTACAAAACCAATAAATAAAATAAAACAATACCCTGTGGGATAAGCTGGCTGCAGCCTCGCTGCAAGCTAAAAAAAAGAAGTATCATCACACACTTAGCTTAGCTAATGTTTATCATTCCAACACCAATGTCTACTTACGTGTTTTGTAGAAATCACGTTCTTGTCAGCAACTGTAAAACCGACGGTGCCTCCTTCTTGAAACAGTACCTTCCCTGAGTAGCGATAATTAACGTTTTCACATTTTATCTGCAATAATTATTATACCGATTTCATGTATTTGTACCAATATAAAATGTGATAGTAATTGTAAATAACCCTGTTTGTGAATAAATAAAAAAAAATTCAAAAAAAGTGGTGATACTATTAATAGTCTTGATGTAACAGACTTCTCTAGTAATATTCAATCTTTATTTTTCATAGTCTTGAATAACTTGCATGATATGGCTCCAGCCATTTCAGGTGTTACATTTTTAAAAAATAATTTGTATGTGTAATGTGATTGTAATAACTGAAAATCTTACTAATATTATAAATGCGAAAGATTGTGAGTGTGGATGTTTGTTACTCTTTCACGTTCTAACGGCTGAACGGATCTGGCTGAAATTTGGTACAGGGATACATTATAGTCTGGAATAACACATAGGCTACTTTTATCCCGGGAATAAGTTCCCACGGGAAGCAGAATTTTACGCGGGCGAAGCTGCGGGCGTCAGCTAGTAATAATATAAATGTGAAAATTAGTGAAGATGTTTGAATGTTTGTTACTCAATCAACCTCTAATGACTGAACGGATCTGGCAGAAATTTCATACTGGGATAGATTAAAGTCTGGAAAACATTAAGCTGGGATAACCAGGAATATAAATAAAGAAGTAAATAAAGAAATACATATTCACGGACATTTTGACACAACGCAATCTGATCCCAAAGTAAGCTACAATATAACCTGCTCGTGATCTGCAGCCGCATTTTAAGACTTCTAGACCAACGAGGCAGTCCACTTGTTCCCATGTATTACATTGGTATTACATAGAGGAAAATTTTAAATGTAGGGCGTAGGTAGTCTCCGGCACTACACAATCTATTTTGAAAAAATATCATGTAAAATATCATAAGTAAAATATATAGGTTGTAACACTTACAATAAAATCGTCATTTGTCCTGAACCTTCCGGTCGACTTTGTCCATTTCCTAACTTGACCACTTCCAAAGAATACGGGCTTTCCATTTACAAGCCAAACTACAAAATGGTCACTTTCTATGGGACTGTTGAAATTAGCTTCGATCAAGTGCCCAGTGCTGGGCAGTGTAACTGGTTCTCTGGAAGGACCAGCTGAAACAATAAAGAATATTGATAACTAGATGCACCAGATGTATTGATAACTAGATTCGTACTACACGCATATATCAAATCAGCCAGTCGCAGTCCACTTTTGGACTGGCAGTTTCAAACGAGTGGCCATTAGTTTCATTGCCAGATTTTTTTCTCTCAAACTCTAGCTATTAAGTTGCAAATGTGGAAAAAGCGTCGGTGATTTCTTTTTGGTTGAGTTATTATTCTAACAGAGTGCAGATTACCAAATCTACATACAATCCCAGAAATAGACCAGTATGTCACATACTACACTCGGAACCATATTAACCAAAACAGCGGGGTAGTTGTGTACGTAAAGAATAGTTTGGCAAATATAACAGTATATGTCGACGACGCAAATTGCTTAGTGGTAAAAATTGGCCAAAGTAAAGCTATTGTTTGTTTATATAGATCACCATCTATTACATCTGTAACTATGGTTGCTAAGTTTCTGGATTCGTTAGACGAACTCTTGCTTGATCTTAAAGGTGTACCTGAAATATATTTAACTGGAGATATTAACATTAATATTGGTATTAATAGCGATGATCCCAAATATGAAGAATACCTTGACTTGCTTGCAACTCATAGTTTTTTACCAAGCCATCGCTTGCCTACGCGTTTAGGTAGATGTATTGATCACTGTTTTGTAAAGTCAAATTCTAAAATAGTTACGGTGGTCAGCAAGTCGTCGGTGACTGATCACAGTTGTTTATATTTAATTGTGCCACTGCAGCAACCAAAATACATACAATACGCATAATAAAATATTTAAAAAGATGAATTATGATATTGCCTACAACCTCATTAGTGAAATCGGTTTTGCAAAGGTTACTTCTATAAATGATGCTAATACGGCGGCTGAACTCTTCATAGACATTTTATCTAGTCGTTGACAGAAGCACAGTAGTTACAGCAGTATCAAACCAACAGCAGATTCGTCAACCCTGGGTTTCCCCCGGACTATTACGCTGTATGAAATTCAGAGACACATTACATAAAAGACATTTAAAATCACCAAATGACACAGACTTAGAAGTTACCTACAAACGCTATCGTAACTATTGCAACAATCTTCTCCATAAGTTAAAAAATGAACATGATAGACATAAATTGCATGCAAGTAAAAATGATATAAAAAAGACATGGAACGTAATAAAGGATGTATGTAACATAAACACATCAGATAAATCAAAGATACCGCAGGAATTACTTTACACCAAAGAAACACCACAGGCCTCTGTTAATTACGCAAATGATTACTTGATCAATGTAGGTGCTAAGCTATCAAACAACATTTTGAAAAGACTAAAACTTACAGAAGAACAAATAGCTAAAAGATATAGATACAATAATAGTCCACTGAATTCATTTATGATGCTGGAAACAGATGAACAAGAGGTTTACAACAGCATTATGTCTAGTAAAAATACGACTTCTACGGGCTGGGATGGTGTATCGTCACAATTTATAAAAAAGTTTGCCAATGTACTTTGTGGACCTCTCACTCACACATTTAACTTGTGTCTGTCCCAAGGCAAATTTCCCGCCGTGTTTAAACACTCCATTGTAATACCGGTTTTTAAATCAGGAGAGAAAGATAACATTACAAACTACCGTCCGATTTCACTACTGCCTACTTTAGGAAAATTTTTGGAAAAAATTATAAATAAAAGATTAATAAATTATTTAGAAGCTAATTATATCCTATCTCCAAATCAGTATGGTTTTAGATCGAACAAATCTACTTCTGATGCCTTTGAAAATTTGTTTACTAGTATAGCAAGGAATCTTGATAGAAAGAGAAAATGTATTGGGGTATTCTTAGATCTGACATTTGATACAATATCAATTTCGCTGTTAATTCGTAAATTAGAGTTGATAGGGATAAGAGCTATACTTACCACTGAATCTTTTTAAGGATTATCTTACAGAGAGGACACAGACATTAAAAATCGGAGGTATTTTAAGTACAAAGCTAAAAGTTAATTTCGGTGTGCCGCAGGGATCTGTCCTGGGGCCTACGCTATTTCTTATATATGTAAATAACCTTTGCAATATAGAATCACCGAATTCAAGAATTTTTGCATATGCCGACGATACAGTAATTTTATTTCAAGATACATCGTGGGAAGAAGTTAAAAAAACAGCTGAAAGAGGGCTACAAAAGATTACAAACTGGCTTGACCACAATTTACTAACATTAAACCTAAGTAAAACAAACTACATTACTTTTAGTATAAAGAATGATTTACAGCCCTCTGCTGATTTCATGTTAAAGACACATACAGATACATGCGATACTAGTAACTCTTCAGGTGAAGGCGGTTGTGATTGTTATATCTTATCAGCAACCAATAGTACAAAATACCTAGGCATCGAAATAGATAGAAATTGAAATTGGAAAGTACATATTAATAACCTTAAATCGAGGATACGTAAACTTATAACAATATTCAAGAAAATTAGAAACTTAAAAGACCAACAGACTAACAGGATGGTTAATTAACCTTATGCCAATCTATAATAACCTACGGCAGTGTAGGCGAACCAATGGCACGCGTGCCATTGATGGCACGCGACACAATATTTTGGGCACGTCGCAGAATTAGGTATTTTAAGACGATCGAACGCGATGCTCCTACGCTGCGGAGTGTTCGGTGCGCGGGGTGGGGGCAGTGCAGCGGCAGGCAGGAAGCGCTGCACGGCTCTAGTTTGTTTTGTTTTTATAATGCCGTGGGTTTCAATTGCGAATGACGCATTGTTTGCTTACGCATAAAGTAATAGTGAGTTTTGTTAACATAATTGTATTGTAAAGTTTATTCGAGTGATTTTAAACTGATATTAAATATTTTGCTTATTATTATTAAATTTTAATATGGCCAGCTCAGCAAAAAAACAAAAAGTTCATGATACTAAGTTTAACAGAGAATTTCAAACTTGGTGGACTGAGAAATATGGCATGATTAGTAAAGGTGACAAAGCGGTGTGTGTTTTATGTTCTGGAACAGTGGTATGTAGAACATTATCTGTTAAACGGCATTTTGAAACCAATCATAAATCTGTTAGTCAAAAAAGCGAGGCAGAGCAAAAAGAATTTATTGCAAGTGCATTGAATGACAGAAATAAACAGTCAACGTCTATGATTAAATTTGTTGGCAAAAATTGTAATACAAGCGCGGCAAGTTACGCGGCTGCAAATGTCATTGCTCGGCATGGTAAACCTTTTCAAGAAGGTGAGTTTTTGAAGGAAGCCTGGTTAGCATGCGTGCCCTCTCTTTTTGAAGATTTCGACAATAAAGATAAGATAATTCAGCGCATCAAAGATACTCCTCTATCAAGAAACACAATAAAAGAAAGAATCTTAAAACTGGCCGAAAATATAACAGATCAACAAAAAATTTATATTAAAGATGCTTCTTTTATATCGCTATGTCTTGAAGAAAGCACTGACGTCACTAAATCTGCACGTTCAGCTGTTTTTGCTCGGTATTGCGTAGAAAACGTCATTAAGGAAGAATTAATTGCAATAAAATCGTTGCTAACAACTACAAAGGGAACAGATATAAGTACGGCAGTTAAAAATTCGCTTGCTGAAAAAGAAATTGATATAAAAAAAATTGTTTCTGTAACAACTGATGGTGCTCCAAGTATGGTGGGTAGAAAAAACGGTTTCATAAGTTTATTTCAAGCTGACGTAGGACATTCGATTCTTGAATTCCACTGCATCATTCACCAACAAGTCTTGTGTGCTAAGAGTGGTTTAATATCCCTTGATAATGTAATGGCGGTAGTTACAAAAATAGTCAACCTTATCTCGTCACAGGCTTTAAACAAGCGAAAATTCGATGCTTTGTTGGACGAAGTCAACTCGGTGTATAATGGCTTACTGATGTATAATAGTGTTCGCTGGTTGAGTCGCGGGAATGTACTTGAAAGATTTGTTGATTGCTTGGAAGAAAACAGACAGTTTTTGCAAAATGAGGGAAAAATTGCACAATACCCACAGTTATTGGAAGTTATGTGGCATTTGATGTTTTTTACAGACATATGCCAACATTTGAACACATTAAACGTAAAGATTCAAGGGACAAACAAAACAATTATTGCCATGATAGATCTCGTTCGCGCTTTGAGGCAAAACTGCAAGTTTTTAGAAACGATATTATCACAAGAAACTACAAGTATTTTCCAAACTTGAAAAAATATATGAATGATTTAGATATTCACGAGACAGCAGACAAAGAAAAAATGACTGAAGAATTTATTTCTGTGATCGATTCTTTAATCAAGGAATTTTTAGGGAGATTTTCTCAGTTCAAAGAATTGTCGGAAATACTCAAGTTCATTATGTACCCAGATGTGACGTCATTTCATAAACTGAAATTCTCTCAATTTGATTGGTTGGAAATTGAAGAATTTGAAATGCAGCTGATTGATTTCCAATCTAGTTCAATATGGATTCAAAAATTTATTGAAACAAGGAAAGAGTTGGAATTAATTGAAACTGAAAGATCGACAAGTAATTTAAGTAAAAATGCTAATAATAAACTTCTGGAAACATGGAATGCGTTACCAGACACATTTAACTGTTTGAAGAAGCTGGCTCATGCTATTTTAACCATGTTTTCATCTACATATGCCTGCGAGTCATTATTTTCAGAGATGAATAACATTAAAAACTCGGTTAGAAACCGTTTGACAGATGAATCTAGTTCAGCATGCATTTTGCTAAAAGTAACATCTTACAACCCTAACATAAATTATTTGTCATCTAACCTGCAGCAACAGAAGTCACACTAATTTTACTGACATTTAATATTAACATACCAAAATGTACCTCTTTTGCTTACTTTATTTAATAAAGAGTTTTGATAGTATTTATAATTATTATTTTCCAAATAATCAGAAAGTCAAAATTATTTGATGGCACGCGAATGACCCCATTAAACTTTTTTTTAGAAAAAATGGCACGTGGATGCATAAAGGTTCGCCTACCCTGACCTACGGCATCACCGCCTGGGGTGGTGCACAAAAAAGCACATTCTTAAAAATTTAAAGAGCCCAGCGGTGCATTTTAAAAGTAATAAATTCAAAACCATTTAAGTATCCTACATCAGAACTATATAAAGAGTTTAAAGTTCTCACTGTTCCACAGCTATTTATTGAAAACATAGTTCTAAAGCAACACACTCGACAGCCATGTTCTAATAAATCCACTAGAAGAAAACACAAGGTCTACGTAGTTCCATCGTGCAAAACTAAATTTGCACAGCATTTTTCGTACTTTCTGGCTCCGCGGCTGTACAATCGAATTAGTAAGGCTAAACCATTAAAAGTTATGAGGAGTTTTGTGTGCAAGAGAGCACTGAGGGAGTATCTTAGTAGTTTGGATTACGAACGGACAGAGGAAATAATAAATGTAAATATATAGATGGGTGGCTTGTATTGGAAGAATCTCTGTGTATGTATATGTATATATATGTATGTATATAAACAAGGTTATGTATTAAAAAAGCAAGATGTTTATATAAATAAATCTGTTTGTGTGAGTTTATACGAGTATATATTTTTATGTATGTATTGTTTTTTGAGTGTATGTTCATATGCATATATTGAAAATAATTACTTAATGTATTTAATTAACATATATACTTCTACTGTGAACATATATATAAAGAATTGATATGAAAATGTATTTTAAGTTTAAAAGAGTTCTGTGTGAGTATGTGCGCTGTATATTCGGAAATAATAACCTACTATTTATAATTAATGTATATATTTACCGTGTGCCTAAAATTAACATCAATATAGGTACTATGATTTTCCACAGGAGTATACAGGCTGAATTTTTGAAAAGGGCTTGGATGGCCAAATCCGAAGCTATAAGGAATAGCTAAAAATGCTCAAAGGAGTCACGAGCCCGATTTTGATAAAACTGAGAACCTCATCATTAGATTTTTGAAAAACCAATAATCCTAGCTGGGAATCGAACCCATTGATTTTGAAAAAAAAAACACTGCCTTTATTATTACACCATACGATAGTGTCGCTGATAAGGATCAAATTCTGCGAAGTAATGATATATGGCAAATTTAAGGAAAGTATGGAATTTTAATAGAATTCATATTTCATGTACGTAAATTTTGTATTATAATTTGTTTTGTTTGAAATCCCAGAATAGATCGTAACAATTCCTTGTTTTAAATCATGCTCAGAATGATTCTTTGGAGAATATTATAGACGGAATCAATAATATTGAATGCAGTACGATTCTTGAGGTCTTGAATCCAGCTATGTATTGAAAACAATGGTCTACATTTTGAACAATTAATCAGTTAACATAAGAAAAATAAATTGTATTTTGTTAAAGATGAGCACTTTCCTTTAGTTTGCCGTATGCCATTACTTCCCAGAATAAGATCCTTAACAGCTTGAGGTCTTGAATCCAGCTATGTATTGAAAACAATGGTCTACATTTTGAACAATTAATCAGTTAACATAAGAAAAATAAATTGTATTTTGTTAAAGATGAGCACTTTCCTTTAGTTTGCCGTATGCCATTACTTCCCAGAATAAGATCCTTAACAGCAACACTATCGTATGGTGTAATAATATAGGATGTATTATTTTTTTCAAAATCAATCAATTCCTAGCTAGGATTATTGGTTTTTCAAAAATCTAATGATGAGGTTTTAAGTTTCATCAGAATCGGGCTCGTGACTCCTTTGAGCATTTTTCGCTATTCTTTATAGTTTCGGATTTGGCCATCCAATCCCTTTTGAAAAATTCACCTGTATACTGTCGAAATTAGCTTGAATATAGTCTATCTGGAAGATTTTTACCTAGGTTTCTAACACTACTTCTTGTAATTTATCCTTTAATTTTCAATATACTACTTTTTTTACGCTTAGGCCTGTCACTACAATTATCTGGATTTATAACGTTTAGAATAGTTTGATAAGTCTAAGATTGTTATAAGTACTTAGTTTATCTTTAATTTTTTGATATACTACTTTGTTTTTGCTAAAGTCAATTATGTCATTGAGAATAGTTATGGATGTACCCACAACTGCATGATGACATTGTTTAACAAAAATGCATTAACCGTCTTTACTATTTTGATAAGTTTTTATTTGTAAAGCGAGATTTCTTACCCTGCTGTAACACAGTCTGTTGACTAGCACAGAGGGTAATGTAATTACGATCATTCTTGCCAAATTGTCATCCTTATAGAAATAATGTCTAGGGAAATACAAGTAATATTAAGTAGGTAAGTACAGGTATATTTGATATGATCTACAATCATACGCAACTACATAATTGGCATAACTAAATATACTACTTTTGGCATGTCTAATTAAGATATACCTAATTAGGATTATTTTTTGTAATACTAAAATAAATAAAATAAAAAAATAAAAAAATAAAAAAAAATAAAAAGACCGACGGCCAATGGAGCAAAGAGCAAACGAGTTCTGGAGTGTAGACCGCGACTTGGCAACATAGGGTAGGACGTCCATCCGCCAGTTGGACTGACGATCTAGAAATGGTTGCAGGCTGTAATTTTAATAATGTAGGCATTATTTTTCATCAAAATAAAATTTAATATTCAGCCATCTGCAGTTAACAGTAGGCGCACTGGGCAACAAGCTGCGGGTGCCAAAAATGTTGCTATACTAGCGTAGTACCTATCCTTCTACTGCTTGTAATCTGCGGCATCATCTGTGCTTAGCAATAATACGACCTTGTTATATAAGTCTCATAGCTAGCTCTCGAAAGCAGTCTTCAATCCTTTCCTCTTCCCTTGGAGCATTTCAACGGAACTGGTTTTTAGCTCAGGACTTTCGCAAAATTGCCCGATTCTTGTGATCGTACCTTTAACGTAACCGCAATCAGAAATTAACTGCTTTAGCTTAATTGCGTCTGGCATTGCCATTGTAACAGCAGTATTTTGTGAGGAAGTACTCACTATCACTTTATTACTTATTTGAAATCAGAATATCACACAAACCGGTATTTTTACTATCGCACAAAACTGCAATAGGTACCTACCTACGCAGATTATTTCTGTTCAATTCAAACGTGCAAATTTACACAGCGTTTTAACACGAAATAATATCTGTCAAGACTACTCCTAGCAGAACTGAAGACAAAGTGAGTTCAAAAAACTTAACTAAAATTTTTAACAATGCGTGAAAACAGGGCGCTGTCCACAGAACACTTTTATCCTACTGTCGCCTACATAGCCTACTTTATTGATTTCGAAAATTACAGGTCTAATTACTTCAAATTTGACATAACAAGTCAAAGTGTCAAAATCCCTTGATGTGATTGGTCGCCTAGGTTGCTTGACGTAAGTTTGACGTTTGCTTGTGTTCGGATACACCGGGTATACTTGATCCTAGGATACACCACAAATTTTAGATAAAATGTACTTCCGCGCGTTCCGTTTTACCAAAATTCTGCCAAGTTTTTTTTTTTTTATACTACTTAGGTGGCAGACAAGCTTACGGCCCACCGGAAGGTTGGTAACCGTAGCCTATAGACGTTTGCAACACTAGAGGTGCTACACACGCGCTGCCGACCCGGGCGCAGGTTGTGACCACAGACGTACAATAAGTAGCAGACGAAACATTAATTATGTTTGTGTGCGTTGGTCTTTCCATTCCGCTCGCTCTAAGGGGTTAGTGAATGCTGCTATCTCGTTTCTACACGTATAGCAACACTATATATGACATTTTAAAAAAAATGACGTCCGCCTGGTTTTTGAAAGGTTTAAGCTGCCGATGCTGCAGATTGACGTATTAGATACCTCTCATTAATGTAGGGGCCAAACTCAGGCACTTCTTTTCAAGATTAAATTTAATGCTAACATAAAAATGAGTGTGGCAAACTGTGATTCAGCATTTAATTAGTTCAGAATTGCATTTTAATATAATGCCTGTAATCTTCGATGATATTGAGTATACAATATATAAAAATGAAGCCCGATTTCCGTGGTCACGGCATCACGCGTGAAATGCTGGACCGATTTCGCTAATTCTTTTTTGTTGTGTTTGTTTCTGTCAGGAGAAAGTTTTAAGTCGTAAATTTACTGCTTACGCACAGAATACATCTACTTACCAAGTTTCAAGTGCATAGGTCTTATAGTTTCGGAGAAAAGTGGTTGTGACATTCGGACGGACAGACAGACAAACATGACGAATCTATAAGGGTTCCGTTTTTTGCCATTTGGCTACGGAACCTTAAAAGAGGTATTTTAAGATACCTACTCTTATTTCATTAAAATAAATCTTATTGAACTAGGCGGCTAACTCCTTCCCTGTAGTTGCGTTAGTGTGTGTGGTTTTTATATGTGTTAGTTTTGGCGTACTTTTCAATCTCTAATGCTTTGTCTGCTACTTATTGTAAGTCTGTGGTTGTGACGACCCACAGTTGAAATTTTTCAAGCCGCCCATAAGGCAAGTGTGAACCTTCTCAATTGTAGATACTATCAGATTGGAGTAAAAAATAGAAAAAAATTCTACGTTACCAAAATGTTCTTGGATTGATGTTTTTTGATGAATGCACCAATTACTCTTGATTTCGTGTTCGTGAATACTGGGTAGTTATAATATTCCTCTTGATGAAGTCCTTTTGGAACACGGACAACCCGCCGCGCGCAGGAAACTCCTGCCAAGAGGTAAATTATCACGTGCACTTCCAAGTAAATTATCACGTCACCTGATGTAGTCCAATGATTTGAGAAACTCTTCGCGCTGGCTCGATGAATTATCACGCTGGCCGTGCAACGAAGTTAGGTATTCTGTGACAAAAATTATACAGCACTACCGTGCTGACCAGTAGTCAGCACGGCAGTGCTGTATAATTTTTGTCCCGTGCCCGTGTTAAAAAGTTAAAGTTTTCAAATCTTTTCAAATACCTTTATTTTCGAAGGACCATTTTTCTGTTAGCAACAGAAAGAAGTTTAGCCACAATGCTTTATTTTATAATTAAAAAATATAACTGTGATACGAAGTGTGGTAAGCAACCATTTTTTTTTTCTTCTTGTTCTTGGACTTTCTCGGTTTGAGAGTATGCCAAAGTCAAGTAAATTTCATTGTGAAAATATAAATCATTTTCATGTTATGATTCTTCTTCTGAGCAGCGTATTCATGTATGTCCAATTTTGGACTAAGTTCTACTCTAGTAAGGCGGTGGTACCTTACTAGGGCTTGCTGTGGAATTCGTCGACAAACCTAAAAACACGCGATACACTGCGCTTTATCACTTTCCAACACTTCTGCACGTTGTCGAACCTATATGTTTAATAATCCACCATAAATTACACATAAACACTCAAAATTACTCTAGTTTTGAAAAATTATTAAAACACATTATAACGCTTGTCTGAAAGTTTCCCGCCGAATCCAAGCAACCATTTTAGTTTTTTTTTTTTCTTCTTGTTCTTGGACTTTCTCGGTTTGAGAGTATGCCAAAGTCAAGTAAATTTCATTGTTGTGAAAATATAAATCATTTTCATGTTATGATTCTTCTTATGAGCAGCGTATTCATGTATGTCCAAGTTTGGACTAAGTTCTACTCTAGTAAGGCGGTGGTACCTTACTAGGGCTTGATGTGGAATTCGTCGACAAACCTAAAAACTCGCGTTTCACTGCGCTTTATCACTTTCCAACACTTTTGCACGTTGTCGAACCTTTATGTTTAATAATCCACCATAAATTACACATAAACACTCAAAATTACTCTAGTTTTGAAAAATTATTAAAACACATTATAACGCTTGTCTGAAAGTTTCCCGCCGAATCCAAGCAACCATTTTAGTTTGTAAGTGTCTATAGACATTTTTTAATTAGAAGAAACAAAAGCCTTTTCGCCACAAATCCTAGGATCCCTTTAAGAACGACCTTCACCGAGCTGGTTATTGGATGAAAAGTGTTTTATATTCAACTAAATATGTGAAAAATTAAAATGCAATAGGGTTGCCTAAAAAATTCAGTCCAGAATATGATAAATTAAGAATTAAAAAAAAAACTATTTACTGCTTTGCTTAATAGATACATTCCATACCAATTGGAAGTTTAACGCCCATAGAATATGCAAATGTTAGGTTGTCGATTTTTATCTCGTCACAACTCTTGGGTACCATTTGGGGATGTTAGACCATTAGCCTTCTAACCTAACCTATCCAAGTCGGATTGCGCGTCGTTAATCCTGTAGTGCACAAATTTGTAGGAAGGGGCATTTTGAGAAAAGTACACTTCACGTAAAGGACATTTTGAGAAAAGGACATTTCGATAAAATGACATTTTATAGAAAGGACATTTCGAGAACAGGACATTATGCGATGAGACGATTAAGTATAATATTATTAAAAAACACAGTCGTAATGAACGTATAGAACCAGTCCTAGTCATTTGTTATTGAGTTCGGAGCAGCGAATTCCAATATATCGCCAAGTAGGTCATTAGATTGATATACTGTGGAACCATTAGATTAATATGCTGTTCCCCACGGCTTCGACCGCGTAAAAGTAGTTATCGCTTAAAATCATAACCCTCCCTTGGCGCAGTCTTTTAAAAATTAGCCTATGTCCTTCCCAGGGCCTTGAACTATCTCTACACCATTCTACAATTTCATCTCAATCGCTTCAGCCGTTTAGGCGTGAAAACGTAACAGACAGACAGACAGACAGAGTTACTTTCGCATTTATAATATTAGTAGGGATGGGAATTGCGTACTCTTAAAAACAATATTGAGTAAGAGTACGCATCTACGTCGATAAGAGTACGCATTTATTTCTTTTAGTTGCAGAGGTGGCAATTAAACATTTCTTGCCCCTTTTATGTAGTAGTGCAAGACCTCATGCCACCACTTGGAGGATTTTGAGCATTCAATCCAGTCTTCCGCGAGAGGTTCCATGTACATTTCTGTGCAAGCTGGACATCTCCATACCTTTTTTTGGGCATCTTCTTTGGTACTTTAGCTGATCTGTTAGCCTTTTTAAGAGTAGCTTCTAATAATGGTTTTGGCACACGCTTTGGTACGTTTTTTGAGGCCAAGGACTCCTCGAGAGCCAATTTGTATGGAGACCCACTCAAAATATGTGGCTTAGCTCTTTTACGGTTAAATCTTGAAAGATATTCAGTTCGTGGCAGGAGGGCTATATTTTCAATAGGTATATGAAGCGATTCCATGTTTAGTATAATTATGATGAGAGGCAAGTGGTGTACGCGATTTAACTGTCTCAACCAGCGGCTGACCAGATGCCTCATTTGTTGAGCAGGAGGGCTGCGGAGAAAGACAGGCAAGTGGTGTACGAGCTCTATCTGACTCAGCCAGCGGCTGACCAGATGTCTCATTTGCTGAACACGAGGACTGTGGAGAATCTTCTGGAATGTTTAGCCCATGCTCAACATGTTGTAGTCTCTTTCTTTTCAGTCACAGCGCTAGCTAAGAAATCACTTAGAGGCAGGGCCTGATTTACCCATAAGCTAACTAAGCTGTAGCTTAGGGCGCCAGGATCAAGGGGGCGCCTGGCGTTGGGCTCGGCGCGGGGCTGTGACTTTCGGTGCTCCCAAAAAGTAGCACACAAAACATCTAGTAATTTTCAACATATTGTAACAACTCCGAACAACATGTAAACTTGTTAGTTAACATTTTGTAACACCAAATATTTGGTAATTTAGTGAAAATACAAATACGTGCGTTAAAATTGAATTCCTGCGCCCATCTCCCTGGCAGCGTGGTAGTAAATACGACAGCTCCCGCGCTGCCGCGTTCAAGGCACCCAGGAACCAAAGTGAATGGGTGTCCAGCTTTTTGGCGGGTAGAAGCATCAGGGCCGTCGATAACTGCAGCTGTTCTGAATGCATGGCCATAAACGCTGGAGTACCACAAGGCTCAGTGTTGTCCCTCACTCTGTTTCTGCTGCATATCAATGACATTATATTGTCTATTGACGGCATTCATTGTTATGCGGACGACACTTGTTACACGGGCCGCACCGGTATCTCTCGGGCTGCAGTGGAAGAAAGCTGTGAACAACTTGTGTCTGAAATCGAGACTACTCGCACTAGAGTGTCCGATCGGGGAAAACAAAATCTTGTTCAATTCAACCCTACTAAGACACAAGTTTGTGTATTCACCGCAAAGAAAACACAATTTACTGTAGCGTCACAATTTCAAGGCACAACTCTCTCCATCTCTGACAGTCTAGGTATCCTTGGTGTTGACATCTCCAGTGACGTTGTATTCCGAAATGATTTGGAGAATAAGGCCAAGTTAGCGTCCAAGCCGCTCGGTGTGCTCAACAGGGCGGTACTTTACTGCGGCGCAAACACTGCTTCTGCTGCCTCTGCTGGGCGGGGGCACCTGAATATCAGAATGAATTGACTTAATTCTTCGATTCGACTCGGTGCAGACGCGAGCCATGAGAGTGGTCAACGATCCCATGCTTGCAGGTGGTGTGGAACCTCTTCGCGACAGGAGAGACTATGCCTCCTTGTGCGTGACCACCGGTACATCTGGTGGGCCGTATGCTTGTCTGCCACCTTGGTGGTATAAAAAAAGTGTGAGACGGTGAAACCGGTCATGGAGGAGTGGCTGGAAAGGCACCATCGCAGCCTCACTTACCGAATGCCACAGATACTTACTGGACACGAGTGCATCAGTAAGTATCTGCGGCGGAAGTTAACATCCGAGTGTCAGCACTACGGTGACTGCAGCGAGGATACGCTCAGCATATGCACTGCAACCTCGTTGCGCGCCTGGACGTAGATGTTCTCACGCTGGAGACCGTGGTGAGAGCTATGGTATTCAATGGGAGAAAATAGGACGCCACTGAGTCTTTTTGCGAGCAAGTCATGTTTGCGAAAGAGGCAGCGGGATAGGAACTCCCTCCGTAGTTCCGTAGTCGACGGCGGGTTCGTCGCACTCTGCGATACGCTCAGGACTACCCGCCTCCAACACGGAGGGCCTGAGAACGGCGAGTTGTTATCTTGCCATTCTTACGGAAGCAGATCAGGAAAATTGTACGCCAGTTCGAATTCCATCGCCCATTCGATCAGGACCAGTCAGTAACGTTATCTCTGAGCGGCCTAACAATACGTATATTATCGTAACTGCACATTAGCAACTTTAAACTGTTTCTCTTTATCTGATGCTGAATTCAAAACAGTTTATTCATTTTCTGTTTAGCAATCTTTATCTGACACATTTATTTGTTGGTGAAACGCAGTTACGGTAGTATACGTAACAGGTATCGAATAGCAAGTCGATAGATATAGAATTTTGCGGCTCAAAAATATCGAGAAAATTGCATACGTAGCGTCCGACAAAGATGACGCTGTACAATCAACGATCGTTTCTTTCTAAAATTATGTAAGTGTGTTACATTATTAAAACACACACTTGCACTTACATTCCACAAAAAAAAACACCTGACTGGTTGCGCTCTATAGGCTCTATAGCATAGCATAGAGAATGCTATAAAGCGAAACCGGTCAGGTGTTAAATCATATTAAATTGTGGAATGTAAGTGCAAGTGTGTGTTTCAGTAATATATTACAAAAAGTTCCATCAAGTGCCGACAATCGAGAGTATTAATGATATGCAAGTGTGTATTTATCATCGCCAAGTACTGAACGCAGCCTATTACTATTGTCTTGCTACATATACACACCCTTCATGAGTAGTATCAGTTAGGACCGTATTATGAAACGATACTAGAAATTCTTGAGGTAGGTAGAAACCTAGAACAAAACTACCATACTCAAGCGCATCCTGACTTTTGAAACACGTTTTATAATACGAGTCTAAGTCTTTAAACTGTGCGCAGGTAACAATATAGGGTTGGTTCTTCTATAATCCTTAGTGAATCCCCCTCCTGTCGAATATTCTGCATTTAATTCTATCAATGTATGAGGTAGCTCGTTCCCATGTTACTGGAAAACCACCTCTATAACTATTTCCAAAATTTCTCAATATAAAATCCGTATCAAATTCATTGTATTGAAAATAATAGTACAAAGATCTGCTTATTACTAAATATCTGCTTATCTTTTGCAACAGATCCAAGAGAGGAGAGCATGTATGTGATGTATATCTTCCACAATGATCAAAAAATCTATTTTTGGCGGTAATATAGACCTAACATATACCACACGAGTTCTCTTTACAATAAATACTATATGAATATAGTCTGATATAAGAAACCCATCGCATCTTGAAAACTAAGAAGTTTTCTACGTATCCTATGGAAGACAGCGACATCTGCCAATTTTACCTTCGACACTAAGTGCGCCTTCACACTAGCGTTTTTCCGGCGTAGGCGTACGATGGACGTATGCGCGGCGCCGACGCGACGTATACGCGACGTCTCCACTGGGACACATGAGTACGCTGAACAAGCGTCGGGCGTGCGCGACGTGTACGCCGCGCATACGTCCATCGAACGCCTACGCTAGTGTGAAGGCGAACTAAAGTCGTTTAGAAATAAACAAAGTCTGTTGTCTATGTTTCTGTAACTTAGAAAATGGTGTAGCGAGTTTTGAAATATTCTTCAGATCTTTTATTTTGCCCTAGAGGCTTTTGATGTTGGCAAAATTATCGTTTTAGTGACACTATTAAATCTCCCATACATATCTCTAATAGAATTTGTCCTATTACTTTCTTTTTAAATGTCTGTCATGGGTTTTAAATAAATATTAAATAAATTAATTCAAATAGAACTTGTATACTTAGCTTTGTGTATCATGAAACTTTTATAACTATGTGATTGTATTACAATTGTATTAGAGCAATGGTAACGAGTCTAGGTACGATCACGAACTTTAATTTGCGACCCTAAGGCAGACAGAATTGCGGACTGAAGCATCTGTTTAATGACGTGAAGTTTTGACCTCATTGTATTCTGAATGTTTGAAGAATTGGGTCTCAAATTACAGTTCGTGATCGTACAACTCGGTGTAACAATTTGTCTTTTTCTATATATCTAAATGTTGTGTCTATAAAATTAGAATATGGGGTCAAAAACATAATGTGTAAACCCACTTTATATAAAGACATTTTGCATGGAGTCGTAAGTTGTCTTTTTTAAATTTTGGGGTCCTTTATTATTATTCAGGGTGCTAAGTGTGGTCACGAAAGAAAATCAGTTTTCTGAATTTTGTAACTAACATATAATCTTAAGTTTAATTTTAATACAGGGGGTCATTTATTTTCGATTCAATTATCACTAGAGTTTTAATAACAAATAATTTGATTAATATTTAGTGTAGCTATGTTGTCGATGTGCTGTAGATTGCTATAAATTTCGAATCTATTATAAAACTTGAGTATGCTGATACCTATATCGAAATGATTTGTTTGTTTTATATTACTTTAATTCTATAAAAGTATATTAAACTAATTGTTATATGTTTTTAGCGGCGCGCCTTCACTTGATGTTTCCATAGGGCAAAAGCAACATCGCTTGATAACATTCGTTACATTATAATCACAGAGTACATTATTATAATCTTGAGACAAAACTGCCTAAATGTATTTAATATCGGTTGCATACCCTAGACATAGTACATTCCTTGTACGCAGGCTTTAGATGGATACAATTTTTTATTACTCGTTTTGTAGATGGTTTCATAAAAAAATTGTAGTTGACTTGCATTTTCAATAAATATTTGTGAAACGTGATCTGTTTTTTATTATTATTTGATAGAGAACACCCCACTCCGAAAACATGGCAATATCCGCTCCCCCGGAAATTGATTATCGTCACTAATGTTTAATGCAAGTTTCAAACTCGTAGGAGCTTCCATCGTCAAGATACAAGTGGGCGTAACGTTCAGAATTATGAACCTTGAGCCTATCTTATATTTCGAGAATGGGTGGTCATAAGAGATTCAGTGTGATTTATGAGTAACTCCAATAAAACTTCTGGCCGCAAATCGCCCCGTTTCAACATCCTATATCTACAAACCCAAAGCGTCACAAATTTGGAATAAGATTGAGATATGCGTCACATTTTCGTCACTGCAATGACAAATTTAAACCAGATTTTATTGTTTCAATGTCAATATTATTCCCAGTAGTTTCGCACAAGTTGCGTGGCGGAACTAGTGAGCCTAGTTAGGATTACAAATATCGATTAAGCAATAGAGTTTAGGAGCATAAGGTCAAAAGCGCAAAATGACATGATCGCAAACTGTCAATGCGCATGCGTCTACTGACTGTAAATTTAACGCAAATGTGCAGGCAAGCAGACAGGCAAGCATGCAAGCGGACATGCATGCAGGCATTCATTAGCTTTCCACTATTGCGTGAAGAGACAAGCTTGTTACTGCAATCGAGGAATTTCCTCCTAACTCCACGCTTTCATCTGATACCTCAAAGAAGTCACAGTGCTAACTTAACCTAATTGAATCTTCTTTTACTCTGCGGGTAAGGACCACAGCAAGTCAGGTTTCAACTTATTTTTTATGTTGTTAGACGAATACCCTATTTAATAACAAAATAGCCAGTTTAAGTAAGATTTTTGACATTGTGCGCTTTTGACTATGTGTGCTTTTGACTACGTGTGCTTTTGACTATGTGCGCGTTTGTCATTTGAGCTTTTGACCTGCCCCTAAAGCTAGCGGCTGGTCAATAACGTCGAAAATTGTTTGCACCCATTTTGTGGTAAGTGATAACCAGGCTACTGTGATCACTTGATCAGGCCGTACGTTTGCCACCTTAGTAGTATATAGAAGAAAAAGGGATATAAAGGTAATAGTAAAAAGAGACAATGTTAGACAAAAAGCGTTTAATACATAAACATGTTATTCATAATCAAAACCAGTACAAAATATACATTGGAGATTACGATTGCTCACTGTAACACCACGTAACACTTCGTAACATCAGAAAACGTTAACATACTTATAACATTCATCCCACAATAACATTCACAACTCTTAAAAGTTAGCTGTCTGTAAGTAACATTCAATCTTTTACAGTATTTTTAAAACTTATTTGTTACAAAACTATGGTTGACCTGTAAAACATAAATTCTGTCACGTGTCGACAAATGAAAATGAGAGCTTGCTATTTTTCTCGTTTGATCAGCGACCGAAAGGGATAGAAAATGCGTCAGAATTTAATTCTAACCTCCTTCCCTAGAAAGGGCGTTTTATGTGCGTGTCCGAGATACTTGTCCCATACATTGTGTCCAGTAGCTCTCGCGCGTGTGATGTATACATTTGATAGATACGTGCGATAGGACGCGCGCGTAAAACGCCGCTTCTGGGCAGGGGGTTACAGGTCGACCGCTATAAATAGTAATGGCAATAATTTGTAATATTTAATTATTTTGTTATTACTAAGTGTGCATGGGACCTAACAAAGATCTGCGGACCCAAGCCAAAATTATTGTAATGTATCTGCTTACTAACGGACGAACTCATGGTAAAACTTGACTCAAAATTCTGTACCACAGCGTGGAACAGTAAGGCCAAAATCAAGGCATCATAATATAACAGTAACCACTAAACCCTTAATTACATAACTAACACTTTATAACACATTTGAATCATCACACATTCAAAACATCATTCAACACATTTAACTTTCATTACTTTCTTAACTAATACTTACATACAATGGTCATTCGTTTTCATCACTCATTATCACGACTATCACAACAAATTAAAGTATTGCTATTAAGAAATTCAAAGTTCCGATAACTATTGGAATAAAGGATTACATGGCGGAAATCCATCGTAGAACGATAATAAAGGGAGGGAGAGGAACCACCTTCGATCTGCCAATCCCTAAAAGCAAAAATTAGTGGACATTGAGACAATAACGGAGTACTGTACTATGTACTATCCATAAGGCTACTCGTTAGAAAGAACTATTATTTATTTTACGATAAATTGTTTTAGACATTTTTTTCTCTTCTCCGCCAAAGACTCAGTGTGGATTTGTGTTTAAAAGCAGTCCACAAAGTTTTACGAGTGTACAAGGTAAAGAGATTGTAGTACTTCATTTATAAACTGATATTTTTGACAGCATTAAACAATGTTGCCAACATACAAAATATTAGTTCCATTTGTTGACGTTTTTGCCAAAATTTAACGCAAAGGTATTAACCAGTTGTAACTAAGCAATGGCGGATCTAACTTCTGATGTAAAAGACAAGTAAAAGGTGCCTTTACCCTCCATATTGTAAGGCCTAAAGTTACAAATGCGTAGTCTACATTTGCATTACTTAAGTAGCAACACTGAGACGTAGTTCATACATTATATACAAAAATTAAGGACCAATATTTTATTCCACATACTTTCATTTATTCAGATTATACTAGAGCTACTAGAGCACAAAGTAAGAAGCTCTCGAAGCCCCGTTTGCAAAGTGTTTTCTAAACGATCCCGTCTTACGATATGGTAAGGCATGAGATGGGTGATCCAATGTGAAATTTTCATTTTTCCAATTTCGGAAGGCACGCAAGGCCCGTAATAGTTACGTTG
Organism: Miltochrista miniata; assembly: GCA_933228765.1. Lineage (NCBI taxonomy): Eukaryota > Metazoa > Arthropoda > Insecta > Lepidoptera > Erebidae > Miltochrista > Miltochrista miniata. Next base: position 17,349,018 of record OW121769.1, read on the forward strand.
AAGGCCCTATGGCAACTTAAAAAATTTCAATACAGTCACATTATAGACGTGCCTATTTGCACTTATTTAACAGTTTAAGCCTGGAACATTTTGATGTAAAGAGGATACAAACAATAAATACTAATGTCGATCGGTAGGACCAGCCTGTGTTTCATCGATTCGTATTTTTAGTTACACCCGTTTGGGGCTATACTGGGTACTGAAAGTACATAAAAAAGTAACGCAATATACAATTTTACGACAGCATATGACAATACTAACAGGTAAAATAACAAATCTTGAAGGCTACACAGACTTAAAAGAATTGCACATATTCTAGTAACATACTGTTTTGTTTATGGAGAGCACAGTTTTCACGCGGTGGTGTTATAGCGGGTCTAGTGCGAGCCATAGTGAGTGTTTATCGTGCATCACAGCGTTTTCAATTTACGTAATCGTAATTTGTCTGGACTCCATAATACAGATTGCCAAAAAATAGCACAAAATAATGGAGACTCCACTGCGTAGTTTATATGGCAACTAGCGCGTCTAAAAAGACAACATTGTGTGTTTCATAATCTTATCATAAAATGTTTCATTACACTGCGTTTGTTAATGTTCCATTTTCGTTGAATGCAGCCCCATATTTTTATCGGAGTAGCACCATCAATTGCATATTACGATTGGGTTATGAAATTAATTCCAGATGATTCATTTAATAATGTTACCATTTTAAGGTCTCTAAAGCATTTCTTGTACGAATCTGCAAATGAATCAGGTTATGAATGAAACGAGCTATGTTGCTATTTAGCCCCTCTGTTAGAAAGTACCACCATTAGTATGTCAATAAAAACCACCAATCAAATTGTATTACTTCATCGCGCCTTGACGTTATTACATTATTCAATCAAAATATTAGTTTCGTTTGTAGACTTTCTTGCCAAACATACGCACTCGCGCGCCACTGATGGAAAGTGGCAACTGTAGTCCCTTTCGTTACGTGGGCTAGCACAACTGCACGCTGTATGCGGCTAGGTAGGACAGCAGAGCGTTCCGGTGGTCGGCACTTAACGCAGACACTCTGGGAGGCAGCAGGCCTGGAGATGCGAGTCCCACGGCGCCGAGCCTCTCTGCTAGGAAGCGCTTTGGGTCCGCCACACCTGCGCACAACACAGTTACAATATTAAAATTATAAAGAAGACAGATAGACATTATTTCACCATTGGACAGCCAATTTATTCTGATAACTCTAATCTGTAACATCATAGTTCTTATACTAGACGAACTACTACTTACTATTAGAATTTTGAATAGTGGAAACGTAGTTTCCGCTATTCAAAATTCGAATGTATGATACTAATATAACATTTGATGCCGTCGATGACAAAGTTGTATTACTTCAATCGCACGTAAAGGTTACACGCACACACTTTTTTTTATACATAAGGAAATCCCTCGTGGATGCTATGCTCGCCTCTTACAGACTAAAATCACACGAGGCCCTACTACTGCCTACGCCTCTTGGAGTTCCCAGTAAGCCCTCGGAAGGATATCCCAGGATTCCCAACAGACTTTGTACCGTCCCACGTCTTTGGGGGGGTTGTTGGGGTATAATGCTGCACCTTGGGGCATGAGGCGTGCGTGACTAACTTAAAGGCCTGCTTCTGTAAGCATAGCGAGCAGCCCATCGCCGTCCTCAGGCCCCTGGTCATGGAGGCCGATAATTTTGGCCGAAGACAAGACTGCGGCGCCCCCGCCGCAAACTTCGGAACTCGGGTGGGATAGTTATTTCCCGCCTTCACCCCGCCGCCTCTTTCACTCACATGACCTGCTCGCAGAAAGAGGCGGCGCAGTCCCACTTAGGGCTCGTTTAAGGAGACGCGGCGCGTCGAGCGGTGCGGTCCGCGAAGCGGGCCGCCAGAAAAACAAACATATGTAAATGTTTGGAGCGTTTAAGGAAAAGCGTTTTTGCAAGCATTTGTTTGAGTTGTAGCTACCCAAGCGACGTGTGGCGCCGCGTCGGACGCGGCAAACGAAGCGACAGGCGACGCCGCGGAGGATGCGGCGGGTAAACCAGCCAATTTCGCAATGAGGGAACGCGGCGGATGACGCCGCAAAGGATGCGGCAAGAAGACGAGTGGAAGAGGTGCGGGGTATATGCATTTTTATATGTTTGAGTTTGCGCGTGACACGACACGGCCCGCTTTACGCGCCGCCTCACTATAAATGGTCAAATCGCTCGACGTGCCGCGGGAAGCCACGCCGCACGTGAAGCTCAACGCCCCGCCTCTCCTTAAACGAGCCCTTACTCCCGCTGGAGAGCATGGCTCGCACCATGGTCTCGAGCGAGAGAGTGTCCACGCCCAGACCCACTACGAGGACCTGACCACGCCGTGCACTCCACCAGCGTGTGGAGCGCCGTGTCATCGCTGCAGTCCTCGCAGAACTGACACTCGGTCGTGGTCTCCCGGTATATTCCGCACAGATACTTGCCAAAATACCCGTGCTCGGCAATTATCTGTGTCAACCGGTAAGGAGTGGTAGCCGTGGCGCCTTTCCAGGCACTCGTCCATCACCGGTCCGATCGCCCCGATTGTGGCGTTTCCCCGCTTGGTTGCTCAAGTCACAGCTTCCAAGTCTCTATGATTTCCTGGTGGAGCTGGGTCAGCTGGGCCTCGATTCCTCGGGGCGCAGGCACGTGATCATGATCCAGCGCCTCCTTGCGCCATTTAAACAGTGACGCAAGGGCTGTCGTCTAGCATGCCTCCTAGCCTGCCGCCTCAACGGAGACCGTACGGTTATCACCCTGACGGCCATCGCCTTTGGCGGGCTGTGTAGTCTAGCTGCATTTACTAGAAGTCCTACAGTACAGTACTCACCGGCGAGCGGGTCGCTGGCGGCGCCCCTAGCGCACGTGAGGTGCGCGTACTGCGCCTGGTAGCCCGGCGCGTCCTCCACCTCCACGAAGTGGTCGTCCGGGAGAGACGACTCGTCGGGCGGCAGCTCGAACAGGGATATCAGCGCCTGGAACATACGGCTATCTTAAGTATTTGTTTAACTACCATTGCTTGTGATAAAAGACAGTATCGTGTCGTGAGGGCGGGCCAGTGCGCGGCGAGGCTGCCGTGCAGCAAGTGTTGGCTGTCGGTGAGCAGCTTGACGCAGGGGACGGCGCCATTAGTGTACAGACCTGCATGAGGGCGGGCCAGTGCGCGGCGAGGCTGCCGTGCAGCAAGTGCTGGCTGTCGGTGAGCAGCTTGACGCAGCGGACGGCGCCATTAGTGTTCAGACCTGCATGAGGGCGGGCCAGTGCGCGGCGAGGCTGCCGTGCAGCAAGTGTTGGCTGTCGGTGAGCAGCTTGACGCAGGGGACGGCGCCATTAGTGTACAGACCTGCATGAGGGCGGGCCAGTGCGCGGCGAGGCTGCCGTGCAGCAAGTGTTGGCTGTCGGTGAGCAGCTTGACGCAGCGGACGGCGCCATTAGTGTACAGACCTGCATGAGGGCGGGCCAGTGCGCGGCGAGGTTGCCGTGCAGCAAGTGCTGGCTGTCGGTGAGCAGCTTGACGCAGCGGACGGCGCCATTAGTGTACAGACCTGCATGAGGGCGGGCCAGTGCGCGGCGAGGTTGCCGTGCAGCAAGTGCTGGCTGTCGGTGAGCAGCTTGACGCAGCGGACGGCGCCATTAGTGTACAGACCTGCATGAGGGCGGGCCAGTGCGCGGCGAGGCTGCCGTGCAGCAAGTGCTGGCTGTCGGTGAGCAGCTTGACGCAGCGGACGGCGCCATTAGTGTACAGACCTGCATGAGGGCGTGCCAGTGCGCGGCGAGGCTGCCGTGCAGCAAGTGCTGGCTGTCGGTGAGCAGCTTGACGCAGGGGAAGGCGCCATTAGTGTACAGACCTGCATGAGGGCGGGCCAGTGCGCGGCGAGGCTGCCATGCAGCAAGTGTTGGCTGTCGGTGAGCAGCTTGACGCAGCCCACGGCGGCCGCCTTACGCTCCATGCGCGCCCGACACTCGCTGCAGCTCTGGGATCAGCACGCGCTCCAGGTACATGCCGAACATCCTGCAACCGTACCAGCCATTAACGCCCTGCCATATTGCTATATCTACTGCTAACGAACGAACGGACAACAGAAACAAAACTACAAACAATACCGTGTACTATCGGCCTCCATGACCGGGGGCCTGAGGACGGTGCGAGGGCGGCTCACCGACTGTAGCGTGACGTGAGGGATTCACGCACGCCCCCCCCCCCCCCTTTAGTCGCACATTAAGGGCTCGTTTAAGGAGACGCGGGGCGTCAAGCGTCGCGTACGGCGTGGCTTGCAGCGGCGCGTAAAGCGATTTGACCGTTTATAGTCAGGCGGCGCGTGAAGCGGCCCGCGTAGCGTCACGCGCAAAATCAAACATATAGAAATGTAGGAGCTCGTTTAAGGACACGCGGGGCGTCGAGCGACGCGCGTGGCGTGGCTTTTCTCGGCGCTGCGTCCGCCGCGTGGCACGCAGCTTCACTCGGCGCTGCATCCGCCGCGTTGCACGCAGCTTCATATACGGCGTCGTTCAGTGCGACATAGGGATGTGACATTGTACATAAAAAAACGATTTTTAGTTAATCGATTTTTTCTTTAGCATGAAAAATCGATTAGTAAATTATCGGTTTTTCTCAAGAAAATAATCGTTTTTTTTAAATTAATCGATTTTTTCCTAATTTGACATTAATTTTTTTTATAAAATAAATACCATATCAAGTTTTATTCATTAATAATAAACAACAGAAATAGTAAGTACTTACATAATCAACACAAATTAAAGTTGTAGAACAATAAGGTTGAAATTTAAATGTTTTTCACATTGAATCAACAAAATATTCAAATAAATAAAAAGTAAATTAAATTATTCAAAAACTAAAAATCCGTAGGCAACAAAAAAAAAAAAAAAATAGTGTCCACGGACTTGCTTTTTAAAAGTGGTGATAGTTTTACTGTCCTTGATACCAGGCGGAAGTGAGTTCCATAGTCTGACTGCATGCACGGTTAAAGAGGATGAATAAAAACCGGTTTTGTGAGAAGGAAATTTAAGATTTGAGCGTAGGTGAGATCTGCAGAGAGCATCAGGAGAACGAACAAAAGAGAACCTTTCCTTTAGATAGGGAGGTGAAGATGGATTATAAAGGATATTGTAAAGGAGGCAGAGGATTCCGAGTGTTACGGCGAAGGCGGATTGGGAGCCACTTGAGTTCTTTGCGAAAGTGAGAAACATGATCGAACTTTCTAAGATTGAATATAAAGCGTATACACAAATTTTGCAACCTCTCAAGTTTATCCAGAAGCTCCTCAGTGGCGTCTAAATAGCAGGCGTCGGCGTAGTCAATAATGGGCTGAATAATAGTTAGAGCAAGACTAATTTTCGTCCTCAAGGGTAAGAGGCTCTGGAGGCACTTCAACGAATGAAAGAAGTGCACTTTCTTGCTAACGTCACTAATATGGGCACTCCAGGATAGCGTGGTGTCCATGATCACTCCCAGGTTCTTCACAGTGTCTGCGTAGGGTATCTGAATACCGGCCAAAAGAACTGGATCCAGTTCAGACACCGGCATATTGTCAGTTTGATACTTACTGCTAATGACGATGGCTTGCGACTTCAGAGGGTTGATGCGCAGTCCGACCGAATTAGCCCAGTCGCTTCGTCTAAGTCGCGGTTAATGCACGATATACCAAATGGGGCGTCAGTGGCCGAAAAACGTCGGTACAGCTGCAAGTCGTCAGCATAGAGATGGAAGTTACTGGAAATAAGACTCGTAGCCGAGTTGATGAAGATACAGAATAAAAGAGGAGATAGAACGCCACCCTGAAACGTATGGAAATGTTCGAGTTCGACGTATGGAATTGAACGCCAATCTTTCATAAGTATCGATGTATCGTTTATTTTGCGTACGTGATATTTTGCTTTTATGACGTTCTGCTCCAGAGGGTTATAAACATCGATTACATTTTCAAAATAAAATATCGATATTTTATTTTGATAAATATTTTTATTTTAATATCGATATTTTCTATGAACGATATTGCCCGACATTCCTACCTAACGCATACCCCGCACATCTCCCACCCCTTCCTTGAAGCGTCCTTCGCGGCGTCACCCGCAGCTTCATCCGCCGCGTTCCTCCATTGCGAGACTCGCTGGTTTACCCGCCGCGTCCTCCGCGGCATCACCCGTCGCTTCAATTGCCGCTTCCGACGCGACGACACTCGCCGCTGTGGCAGCTACAACTCAAACAAACGCTTGCAAAAACGCTTCTCCTTGAACGCTCTGAACATTTCCATACGTTTGTGTTTCTGGCGGCCCGCGTGGCGGGCCGCGCCGCTCGAAGCGCCGCGTCTCCTTAAACGAGCACAGAATTCGTTTTTTACCGCGGCAATTCGAGGTAACCTGGTCGCCGTGGCAAAACAAACACGGAGCGGAACACCCATCTGGCTGCCGTTGTCGCTTTCTACTGCCGCTCAGTAGCAATAGAAAGGGTGATAATGAAAATTTATAGGACCTTTAAAACGGATTTACGGTTAAAGTATTCATGTGATTGTTTTTCTTTATTTTTGTAATGTTTCTTGATTGATGCCACGTCACGTGACGAAATTTGGAGAGTCAATTTTGTTACACCCAATATACCATCACCATGAAAATCAAACACCTCTTCAAAATTCCTTAGTCATCTGTCATAAATGTACCATAGACTCTCAGTCACTTGCTAACCAAAGACAACTAAAGATAAAAAAGAAATAAACGATGAATAGACAACAAGATATGATTCCATCTGTACAAACAAATGTTACAACCATTGTACTTCAGCCCCCAGTTTACAATCATAGTTCTTAGAAAAATCATCTAAAATGGCTATTTCTTTAATTGTCAGACCTTGGATGCAAATTTGGTATTGGCGCTGCTGTTCCTTCCAGTTATAGTAGTGTGTTTTAAATTTTGAAAACTCAGCTTTAAATTCTATTATTAGATTACGAACATTTCCTTTCTTCAATTGTTTTGCTGTTTTCTTAGTAGTAATATTTTTTCCTGATTTTTGGTAGGTATGCATGACTCTTTCCCATTCACACAATACAATATTAATCTTCATCTTTTTCTTCATTATATTGAAGGCTTTGATAGTTACAGTTCAAAAAATTTTCGTACATGTATTTATACGATTTTTTGTCGCCAACTAACTTACTAATGGTGTCTTCTAGGTTTTTATAATCTATATTTTTATTTTTTAAAGCAATGAAAAGACACTCCATATTACTGTGCTTAACACACATGTAGGTGTCTCTATTTTTGACTGTAGGAGATAAAATGTAAAACGGCTTATACCTTAAAAAATGTTGTGAAGCTATGCGTACCCCCTTCCATTTTGTAAATTTGATAAATGTTCGGCAAAGTATCAGTCAGGTATCTTATTTGATGCTTTTTCTTTGCCCTAGTTCTAGTTTCCCGTTCGCCGGCTGTGTTTCGGTTTATATCATCTCGTAAATAAAATTTCTTTATTTTTTCTTGAACCCTCTCGTTTGGTAATATATATATATCTTTTAATTCGTCTTATGCGACCCATCAAACCTAAACACACAGCAACCGAGTTCACTAATTTATTTGTTTTTACCACTTGGTTTACCGCAACAGATTTAAGTAGCCTTTTCTCTGGTCAAGTTTTGGCAATACTGTAAGTTTCACGTAATGATAGCTCTAAAATTTCTTGCCGTGCAATAAGTTTGTCTATTTTGTTTTGGAGCTCATCAACTTTTGCCTTATGAACTAAATTTTCACGGTAAAGTTTCTTACAATTTGCTTCATTTCTTATTTGTAATTTTCGGTTATTGTCAATAGCTATTTAAATTTTTTTTAAATCTTCTGGTGTCTAGTTTTTAAGGTTGCGGCGCTTTTTAGGGACTTTAATGTACTTTTTTGTGTTTTAGATTCTTTTTCCGCATTTTCGGTCTTATAATCCTTCTGTCTTTTTTTCTTCCCTCCATTGTTTTCTTTTACATTCTTTGTCTTTTTCGTTTAATTCACTTATTCTTTTTCTATTCTTCTTAAGTCGCTGTAATTGCTTCTTGCGGTGTTCTTCAAATTTCTCGGGATTTTGTTTAAGTTTCTCCCAATATCTCTTAGCTCTTTCTGCTGCTGTGAAGACCATAGTCGCTGGAATACAAACATATAACTTAAACACTTTGCGTCAATTATATATTAAAATTAAAATTATAATACCTAATACTTATGTTACCATAGTATGTTTGTCACAGTACGTAAGCAAAACCTTCAATTAGCATATTATTATGTTAACAGTCAATGTGATTAATTAGCTCTTATACATGATGACTGGACATTATGTTACATAATAAATATATTTTCTAGTCAATGTGATAAATGACACAGAATTAATTACTTTAGTTAGCCATCATATATAATACTATACTAGCGACCCGCCCCGGCTTCGCACGGGGGCAATGTAGACTCTGTAGAAGTGTAGATACCTGATAATACTGATATGTAAGTAACCATAAGTAGCATTATTGTGAAGTGTTGAACCAATAGTTTGAACATATATACATAACGTATTCATTTTTCATGATTAATAATAACTGGTATTGCAGGTGTCCATGGGCGGCATTGATCGCTTACCATCAGGCGATCCGTATGCTCGTTTGCCTCCGTATCCTATAAAAAAAACTATCTTTTTACGTAAATAAAAAATCGTGGAATGGTGTTTCATGCGTCCATAGGCCACGATAACTTCTTTCCATTAGGTAGGTGGTTTGCTTGAGTGCCACCTAAGTGGTTTAAAAAAAATGGAGCTCACGTCATCGACACCAAACGCTTTCGATACTGTTATGTGATACTGTTTATATTATGTGTAGCTTTTGGGTGAAAAAAAAATAAAGTAGGCATCATAATTATATTGGCCGTGTTCAAGTTTAGGTGTGCACCTAAACTTCTCGCTCCATTTTATTAATAAAAATAGAACTCCGGGAGTGCCGACAGAAGTGTTTCAACAGGTATTAATTGTAAATTACAAAAAATATTGGTCCCGTTACGATGCGACTACATAAACAAATGTGTCATTTATACAACCCGTATAAAAAGATATATGAGTACCTAATTAAATTCTATCCCAATTTGTATGTCCAATTCCAATATTCCATGCATTTGCCGGCGATAACAAATATTCAAACATAAAATAATTCACATACATAGGTTATATTAATAATGTCAGGAAGATTTATTTATCGTATTTGTATGTCAAATGTAACCCCAGCCTAAAAAAAAAAATACAAGTGATTTGGAAATACGGTTACGATATAATAAAACGCGTAATAAATTACATAAAGTTATAGAATTCAAGAGAAATAAATACTATACAAAACTAATTAATAATAACTTTAAAAACACTAAAAAAATATACCGCATCCTCAACCAAATGCTAGGTCGTGTGACGATGTCTATAGATTCCGCGATAGAAAATGCGTTTGGATCACAACAATTAACTATTAAACAAATTACTGATAACTTCGCAACCACTTTTCGAGATTCTGTCAAAGAGATAATCCCAAACTGTAACAAAATTACTTTAGATAAAAATGTGTATAATTAAGAGAGTAATTCAAGTATATTTTTTCAAAAAGTATCGAGTGAAAATGTGTTTAAAATTATAAACAAACTAGCTGATGCACGCGGCTTCGCCCGCGTGAAATTTGGTTCCCGTTCCCGCTTCCCGTGAAAACATTTTTCTGTGATAAAAAGTAGCCTATGTGTTATTCCAGACTATACTCTATCCCTGCACCAAATTTCAGCCAGATCCATTCAGCCGTTAGAGCATGATTGAGTAACAAACATCCAAACATCCAAACATCCAAACATCTTCACAAACTTTCACATTTATAATATTAGTAGGATAGTAGGATTAAGTTCCAACAAATCACCAGGTCTAGACAACATTAGAATATCAAACATAAAAGAAGTAGGTCAAGATGTCTCGGTTGCCATTGCAAATTTGATAAACTGTAGCATATCAACGGGGTCATATCCAGATGGATTAAAAATTGGGTGTGTGAGACCAATTTATAAAAAGGGCTCAAAAGAAAACTACTTTAACTATCGGCCGATAACTTTACTATCATCCATAGACAAAATAGTTGAGAGGTCTGTATGTGAACAGATGCATATATTCTATCAAAAGCATGAAATCATTTACAAAGATCAGTTTGGTTTCCAAGCCGGCAAAGGAACTGGTGAACTTTTGTCAAAGTTCACAGATGAAGTCAATTCCTTTTTAAATGATAGAAAGCATGTACTAGTTCTATTTTTAGACTTTTCTCGTGCATTTGACACACTAGACCACAGGCTGTTAATTAGCAAACTAGAGAGATGTGGAATACGGGGCGCACTACTTTCTTGGTGTGAAAGTTATCTCCAAAATCGAAATTATACTGTAAAGGTTAATAATACGTATAGCGAGTACATAAAAGTCACAGAGGGCACGGCACAAGGATCTGTGTTGGGACCTCTTCATTTCCTGTCATACATAAATGATTTAGCAAACTGTGTCAAAATGTGCTCGTGCTACCAGTTTGCAGACGATACCTGTCTCGTGGTAGCAGATAAAAACGTGCAGAAGGCTTCAGAGCGTCTGCAATCGGACTTCAACACACTCTTAGAGTGGTGCCATGATGCGGGTTTGGTGATAAATGCTGAAAAAACTAAATTGATGCATATAAAATCACCTTATCTAGATCAATCTCAATTTAATGAAATAGTTGCGCACAACCATCGCTGCCTACACTCTACATACAAACACCAGTGTAATTGTACAAAAATTCAATCCGTGACTAAACATACTTACCTTGGGCTAATCATCGATAGCAAGCTAAATTGGGGCAACCATATAGAACACGTATGTGATAAACTGAGACAGTTCCTAGCCAATATCACCCTGCTCAAAGATCGAATTCCCTTTAAAATCAAAATGATGTTGTACAATTCGCTGGCTGAGTCGTACATACAGTATGGACTGAGCAGCTATGGCCGCACATATAATACTTACATAAATAAAATATTCAACCTACAACGAAAAATTCTCAGGAATATTGTTTCTACCAAAATCAAACAACAATTTTATCATGACGACAGTGGTTTATTTAAACATTGCAAAATTCTTCCTGTTTTATAAAAAACTGTTTTATTTTTAACTGTTTTATAACACAATTTGAATACACACTACTAAAAGAAAACTTCTTTAAAAGTAAATACAATAAAACACAGACACGCGCTGTATATACACGGGCAGCTGCTCGGAATCTTTTGTACGAAACCAGCCGATCCGCCACGAACAATATTTACGGTGAAAGAACAACCGACTACATGGTTCCGAGATTTATTAATCGTCTACCCACAACAGTGAGAGATGTTATTACTGCAACTAACTTAAAACAAAAATTGAACTTTTACTTTAAAAACAAAATTCTTTAAAACAAGGTCAGAACCAAGTATTTTAAATGTATATGTAGGTATATAATGTATCATGTATTATTCTGTTTCTTCGTAGGTTATTATTCTTAATTTTGTTATCAAATATATTTCTATGTTTGTATCGATCGAGAGTTACAGCATGCAAAACAAACCTTTGTGGTTTATGGAACGCTGACAAAATGTGTATTCTTTGTATGATATTTAAACAGTAAAATAAAAAATAAAAATAAAATAGTATTTGAGCTATTTTTAACCCTCTATCACTCAAGAAATGGGATTTAATTGATTTTTTGTATACAAATTGACATCAAAAAAATAAAATACACGTATTTCTGGATTTTTTTAATTTTTTTAATATTTTGGGAGAAAACTTCAAGAATAGGGAGTGTTGCCTATAGGCAACACCGCGGCAAGTGGCCATAATTTATGAGCATACTGTGTATTAGGAAAGATGAATATGTCTTAGGCATTTTCTGGTTTTGGTGTAATATAACGCCACCCCGGATGTCTCATGTCATACATTGTGTAAAAACTGCGGTCAGTGACTAATTCGTCTCTTCTCGTCGCTTTTGGTAGTACATGCTGAGCAGGTCATTTTTGCTTTTTAGCTTGAAACTCGTTTTCCAGCGTCCTCCGTCTAGACAAACTATGTTTTTTATGAAATTCATAGGGCCCTGAATGGACCTACTGTCGCATCCCTCCTCTTACAGCCCCGAGTTCTGCAAGCAGAGCGAGAAGAGGCACATCATACGGCCGCCAACTTGAGGACTACCGTCAATTAGCCATGTCGCTTTTGTGGATCATATTTGCTCATACACACAAATGTCAACTTCCTATACGACTCGACTGTATGCTATATTCAAGAAGTCCGCTACTGGACATATCATGGTCCGGATTTTCTCTTGGAAGATTATTATTATTGTTGGTGAAGCGCAAAATTTGATGGATTTTTCCAAATTTGTTCGACGTCATTGTTTCGTTTGGAAGAAGGTTTCCAAGTATGGGGCTCTAGTGGTAACTCTAGTGAATGTTGGCCAGATTTTAGGTATACCTCAGCAATGAAATCATTGCCCTATGACAGACTTATGTAATCGGAAAGTCCTGTAGGATCTTTAGAACTGGATAAAACTTTATCTACTCAATCATTTACTTGATAAGTTATTGTGAGAAGGAACAGGAAAAAACTTGTATGGGTGTGTCTAACTCAAGTAGATCTCTCGATAAGGCTCTTATTTTTCGTAACTATGAGCATGCATAAGCTGTTCTGGCAGTAAATTCTAATTGTTTTTGCTTTCCAGTCTAAATTCAGCTAAGCAGGCTTTCCTGCACCATCTTGTCGAGTTCTCTTGGCTTGGGAGGGTTCTGCAGTACTGTCGTGTAGCAAAGCAGCTTTCCAACTAGAAGAAGAACCTTCATCATTACATTATAGGGTTTTATTATCGATTTTACATCAATATCTCTGGATCCTCATCTTCGAAATTTTCTAAGTCAGGAACAAAAACAAGTTTGGCAAGGCTATCACCATTAAAATATAGACCTCCTTTACTATCAGTAGCATTGTGCAGCACAAGATTTATGTCATTGATGCCAAGAAACTTCTACGAGACATTCTTAAACACAGTAAAAATACAATGAACACCAACCAAAATATGACACTTTTGCCTAATGTAGCCTACGGGCTACAAACAAGATTTCCCCAAAAAATCTAATTTCAACATAAAAAATCGTCAAAAACTATATTGTACAGTATAATTACGACACTTACCTGTCTAAGTTTTCAATAAAAATCTTAAAAAACAAGCAGCATATTATATTTATCACACTTTTAAATCGGAGTCGACTGCTACCTACTTTTCAAATGTCTCAACCGCCGAATAATAAATATCGATTTGCGAAAAGTTATGCCACCTAGGTATTTTATTCAGTACCAACTCGTTAGCTGAGAAAGTAAACCAACAGCTACAGTGCGTAATTATATTTAAATGTCAAAAATATGAATTTTGTAGGCAACCAAACGGTATGTAGCCTACAGTCTACACAATGTACCAACTCGTTAGCTGAGAAAGTAAACCAACAGCTACAGTGCGTAATTATATTTAAATGTCAAAAATATGAATTTTGTAGGCAACCATCGGTATGTAGCCTACAGTCTACACAATGATACAGAGGGTTAAGGCTTAATTCCAAATAAAAGGCCTAGATCGTGTTTATGAGTTCAACATACGTGTACAGAGTCTAAAACAGTGACGCTATTCCTTTTTTCTTATCCTACTAATATTATAAATGTGAAAGTTTGTGAAGATGTTTGGATGTTTGTTACTCAATCACGCTCTAACGGCTCAACGGATTGGGCTCAAATTTGGTACAGGGATAGAGTATAGTCTGGAATAACACAAAGGCTACTTTTTATCCCGGGAAAATGTTCCCACGGGAAGCGGGAACGGGAACCAAATTTCACGTGGGCGAAGACGCGCGCATCAGCTAGTGTTTTATAAGACTTGAAAGTATGGGACATAGGGGTGGGACATGACTTTTTTTTACACTTTTTTTATTGTTAGTTATATGATATTTTATTACTGATGTTGCATATCATATGTAGTCAATTTTGTAATTTGAATAATTAACTATCAAAAATAAAAATCAGTTTATTTGAGTACAATCAATACAAAAATTATAAAAATTACTAAAGTCTAGGCAAATTTGTCAAATTTCCTAATGTACATCTTTTTGAAAAAAAAAACGCCCAAACATTTTATAAAGAGGAATATATTAGGAGAACGCAGTATTCGGCTATTAATTCTCCCGTGCCACCCCTCTAGACAATTAGTAGTGCAATGTTCGTCTGCAGCACAATTGATAAGTTGTATATTACAATTAGTGACCGACCGAAGTTTCGGTTTCGGTTTCGGCCAGTTTCGGCCAAAAAATCGAGTTTCGGCCGCAGTTTCGGTTTCGGCCAAAATAGGCCGAAACTTTCGGCCGGGCCGAAACTCACGTGTTCATGAATTTTGAGAGCCTAGCTCTGCTTGAGACGTGGTTAGGGTCAGCCCAACCAGTTAATATGTTACTAACCGAAGATTTACAAATTTACAAAGGACTTCCAATCAATAGTTATAATAATACAATTTTTACGGAATCCTAAAAAGGTGATGAAGTCGTGAACTTCGTTGGTCGTCTGTCTGTCTGTCAGCAGACTCATACACCGTGATAGTTTGACAGTTAAAATTTTTACAGATGATGTATTTCTGTTGCCGCTATAGCTACAAATAATAAAAATAGACAAATTAATAATATTAAAGGGGACCTCCCAAACAACATACGTGATTTTTTGCTGATTTTCTTGTACGGAACCCTACGTTCACAAGTCCGGATCACTGTTGTCCAGTTTTCGTTATATACTTCTAGAATGTAACCAAAACCATCCAAGAGCTAGTAACAGGGCACCGTGTGGTTTTAGTCGGTAGGAGTTCGCAATAGCATCTATGAGTAATTCCACACGTAAAAGAAAGAAACTCATCTTTAGGTGGAGGTATTTCTAAAATGAACACTTGAGAAGATTTATATACCGTTGATTGATGGCACTTTGTGGAACTTGCTGCACCTATTGAAAAAATAACCGGCCAAGTGCGAGTCTAACTCACATACGGAGGGGTTAAAGCTTATTAACGAGACAGTCACGAGGTTGTATCGCTGAAACCGTGGCAGATACAGACCTCAAATTTTCACTGTACAGTAGTCACACCGACTAAAAACCACGCGTATCCTACCAAACAGCCTACGGTTGGGAGCCCCAAGTATGCCCTCGGAATGATGAATACTGCGGCCGCGTCTTTGGGGGGTTGTTCAGTTGTTATCCCGCTTCTTGAGCGGGGCGTGGATGAATCTCTCACGTCATGCTATCGTCTAAGGCCTGCTTCTGTAAAGACGGTAAGCAGCCCCGTCACCGTCCTCATGCCCCCGGTCATGCAGGCTGATAGTATGGGGCGCCGCCGCAGACTGTTGAACTCGGGTGACAGAGTTCTCTCCCGCTTAGTCCCCGCCGTCACTTTTACGAGCATGGCCTGCTCACAGGAAGAGGCCTATGGCCCCGCTCCAGCGCCACAATGACGCAAGGGCCCTCGCTTCTAGGTCCGATAGAGGGGTCCCAACTGAGATCGTGCTGTATCTCCTTATCACCCTGACAGCCGTCACCTTCTGCGGGCTAAGCAATCTAGCCGCATTGCTGGCCATCAGGATCTCCGCCCGTACGAGGGCTCCATATAGGGCCATGCTCCGCACGATCCCAAGGTACAATCTCCTACAGGAACCGTTGGGTCTCCTGATATTGGGCAACAACCGCGAGAGTGCGGCTGATGCCCCCTCCCTCAGCTATAGGACCAAAATCCGGAAGTGGTATCCGAAGTTCCTCCGGCTATCGAGTTCGAGCCCCAGATATAGGGCGTCAGCATCGGCATCGAAAGCTCGATGCCGATGCTGACGCCCCCTATATGTAAGCTGGATCCCGCAGGTGGCCTTAGGGCTGCGTCTCGGTGCGCCATAATGAGGGTGTCGTTACGACGACACCTCTGAGCATCGGACCACGCAGCACCCAATCGTAACCGATGATCCACAGAAGCGGTCCTAAAACCGATCCCTATGAAACACCGAACGACACATCTCGCGGATCCAGCCCTAGCCAGCTCGGGTAAGTTATGGCCCTCTCGGAAAGATAGACCCCGACAATTCGAAGGAGGTATGGAGTCATTCCATGGTATTTACCATGGAATGACTGCGTTTGGGAGGCGCTTATTTAAGCGCCTCCCAAACGCAGCTCCAGGGCAAGGTGCTGAAAGTGTTGGCGATGTCAAGATACACTGCCACCACCACCTCACCCTGTTCTGATGCCGATAACAAAAAATACCTACTAAAATCAGAAAAAATAATACATAGGTACATCATACGTCATTTTTGTAACGAACCCTCTGTGCGGAATCCGACTCGCACTTGGCTGGTTTTTTTTTCAATATGAACACGTGAGTTTCGGTTTCGGTTTCGGTTTCGGCCGAAACTGACCCTGGGGCCGAAAGTTCGGTTTCGGTTTCGGTTTCGGCCGGAAAACCAGTTTCGGTCGGACACTAATTACAATACCATTGTGGCTCAAAATACGAATTGTTCCATTTCGACGGAATTAGGAGGCTCTTCTAATATTTCCGACAACGCCTCGTGTAGCATACTCGGTTTAAATGAAACCAACGGAGTCACTAGCAAAATTTATTTTAAAAAAAACAAGGACGAACGAAGGTCGTGGGTGGTAAGGCCCGTCAAGTTTGCTTTGGCAGCGGTACTTCCCGTGCGCGATGCCATGATAGCAGCTCCGCTGGTCGGCTGCGTGGAAGGTCGTCGATGGAGCTGGTGATGTGGAGCCGGGGACTGGACCGCGTAGCAGTGCTCAGTAGGTAGTGCCAGTTCTAAACCCAAATCTTGGACCCTAGAACAATGGTACCGATCAAGCGATGTCCTAAATATAGCCGCGATAAGCGACGCTGATGATGTCAGATAGTGATGGTGACGACGTCTTGCATTAAGCGCTTGGGAAGTCTGACATGCGGAAGGTACAGTGCAGTGTGGCAATCAGAGCGGGTTATGGATAGCGATGTTCATTATTCCAGGCAAAACAAAATGGTGGCGAATGACTTTTAAAAAAATAGCATCGCTCATCATAACTCATAATTATGCAAAATCATCATAGCATAATAGAATCAATATTTACAATAATACGTAAGTGCTGCAAAATGTAGGTTTGATTTCATGTACTACTCGTAATAGGCATAACAATAAATCAGCGTTTCCTAGTAATGTAAAAAATATGTTTAGCACTTACCCAATCCGGGGTTAAAATTCCAATTTCGATTATACAGTAGACTAATAGGTATTTTTACCACTAACTAGGCAGATTACTTAAGATTAGGAAAAAATAACTAATTAATAATAGTTGCAAGAACAATCCGCAACGCGACGTGCGAACGTGGTTAGCATTGCGCGCGGAGCATACGTGCAACCGCTTAGTGACTTTTCGCCGACTGAGATGGCCGCGCCGTTGAAATTTTTCAAGCCGCCCATATGGCCTTCAACGTGGCTTAACGATTGTCATTTTACTGACAACCGGGTTTTATTTTGAGTTTTCCTTCTCTACGCAATGGATCTTTTTTCGAAAGTGTTCCCTTAGTCGCCTCTTACGACACCCTCGGGATGTATTGGGGTGGCGACATTTTGTACTCTTACCCGTCGCAACACAGGACCCCATCGCCACACGACATTTTGACGTCTTTTAAATGTACAAAATTCAGGTGTTCCACGTTTAAATGTAGTTTTCTTGATCTGTACAATGTATTTTATAGGTAACATCCTCTCATCTTCAACTTTTCAAATTTATTTTCAAATATTTTTTATACCGATCCTAGATTTCGGCAAACTTCCTTCTTACATTCATGTTTCACTAAAGTAACTTCATTTTTTGTAATAACGGGTGTTTTTTTTAGAGGTATAGAACTTTAAGTTAGCATAACTGTTTTAACTGGCGGTATTTTTGTCAGCTGAAAAGTGATTTATGTTAAGTTTGGTTTGGCATTTCAACATGAATAGATTGACGCCTGAACAATGCTTCCAAATTGAGCAAATTTATTTTGAAAATCATGGTTCTGTCCGAAATACGTATCGCGATTTTCATAAGCGAATTTTGTTTAGCGGTGCAGCTCACTTTTGGTTGAATGGATACGTCAATAAACAAAACTGCCATATTTGGGGTGATGATAATCCTCAAGTGTATGTTGAGACACCGTTACATCCAGAAAAACTGAATGTGTGGTGTGTTTTATGGGCTGGTGGAATAATTCGTCCGTACTTCTTTAGAAACGATGCTGACCAGAACGTTACAGTCAATCGTGACTGCTATAGAGCTATGATTACTGACTTTTTCGTTCATCAATTGAACAACCATGATGTGCAGGAGTAGTGGTTGCAACAAGACGGCGCAACATGTCACATAGCTCGTGCCACAATTGATTTATTGAAGGAAACGTTTGGTTACCGCATAGTTTCACGTTTTGGACCCGTAGGTTGGCCTCCAGGGTCGTGCGATTTTACGCCACTTGACTATTTTCTGTGGAGATATGTGAAGTCGCTCGTCTACGCCGATAAGCCCGAAACGATTGACCACTTGGAGGACAACATTCGGCGCGTTATTGCCGATATACGGCCACAAATGTTGGGAAAGTCATCGAAAATTGGACCTCTAGATTAGACTACGTCCGAGCCAGCCGTGGCGGTTATATGCCAGAAATCATATTTAAACTATAATGCCAGAAGATTTTCTTTCGAATAAAGTCATTTTCATATCAATAAAAACAATCACCTTCGTTTTATTCCATTTCAAAGTTCTATACCTCTAAAAAAAACACCCTTTATAACCTTTACAAATGTGTTTCTGAACATTTTTCTCTATTTACACTTCTCCACCAATGAAACCCATCACGAATTGAGGTTTTTTTCTCCATTGATTTACAGTAATTTTAAAACATGCCATATTTACGACACATACCAGTTTATGTGAGTTAGATAAGCACGAGGAAAATAATAGATATGTACTGGCCGGCCACATCAACAGTAGAAATATTTAGTGCCTTATACTATGTTGAGTGTACAAAACCAATAAATAAAATAAAACAATACCCTGTGGGATAAGCTGGCTGCAGCCTCGCTGCAAGCTAAAAAAAAGAAGTATCATCACACACTTAGCTTAGCTAATGTTTATCATTCCAACACCAATGTCTACTTACGTGTTTTGTAGAAATCACGTTCTTGTCAGCAACTGTAAAACCGACGGTGCCTCCTTCTTGAAACAGTACCTTCCCTGAGTAGCGATAATTAACGTTTTCACATTTTATCTGCAATAATTATTATACCGATTTCATGTATTTGTACCAATATAAAATGTGATAGTAATTGTAAATAACCCTGTTTGTGAATAAATAAAAAAAAATTCAAAAAAAGTGGTGATACTATTAATAGTCTTGATGTAACAGACTTCTCTAGTAATATTCAATCTTTATTTTTCATAGTCTTGAATAACTTGCATGATATGGCTCCAGCCATTTCAGGTGTTACATTTTTAAAAAATAATTTGTATGTGTAATGTGATTGTAATAACTGAAAATCTTACTAATATTATAAATGCGAAAGATTGTGAGTGTGGATGTTTGTTACTCTTTCACGTTCTAACGGCTGAACGGATCTGGCTGAAATTTGGTACAGGGATACATTATAGTCTGGAATAACACATAGGCTACTTTTATCCCGGGAATAAGTTCCCACGGGAAGCAGAATTTTACGCGGGCGAAGCTGCGGGCGTCAGCTAGTAATAATATAAATGTGAAAATTAGTGAAGATGTTTGAATGTTTGTTACTCAATCAACCTCTAATGACTGAACGGATCTGGCAGAAATTTCATACTGGGATAGATTAAAGTCTGGAAAACATTAAGCTGGGATAACCAGGAATATAAATAAAGAAGTAAATAAAGAAATACATATTCACGGACATTTTGACACAACGCAATCTGATCCCAAAGTAAGCTACAATATAACCTGCTCGTGATCTGCAGCCGCATTTTAAGACTTCTAGACCAACGAGGCAGTCCACTTGTTCCCATGTATTACATTGGTATTACATAGAGGAAAATTTTAAATGTAGGGCGTAGGTAGTCTCCGGCACTACACAATCTATTTTGAAAAAATATCATGTAAAATATCATAAGTAAAATATATAGGTTGTAACACTTACAATAAAATCGTCATTTGTCCTGAACCTTCCGGTCGACTTTGTCCATTTCCTAACTTGACCACTTCCAAAGAATACGGGCTTTCCATTTACAAGCCAAACTACAAAATGGTCACTTTCTATGGGACTGTTGAAATTAGCTTCGATCAAGTGCCCAGTGCTGGGCAGTGTAACTGGTTCTCTGGAAGGACCAGCTGAAACAATAAAGAATATTGATAACTAGATGCACCAGATGTATTGATAACTAGATTCGTACTACACGCATATATCAAATCAGCCAGTCGCAGTCCACTTTTGGACTGGCAGTTTCAAACGAGTGGCCATTAGTTTCATTGCCAGATTTTTTTCTCTCAAACTCTAGCTATTAAGTTGCAAATGTGGAAAAAGCGTCGGTGATTTCTTTTTGGTTGAGTTATTATTCTAACAGAGTGCAGATTACCAAATCTACATACAATCCCAGAAATAGACCAGTATGTCACATACTACACTCGGAACCATATTAACCAAAACAGCGGGGTAGTTGTGTACGTAAAGAATAGTTTGGCAAATATAACAGTATATGTCGACGACGCAAATTGCTTAGTGGTAAAAATTGGCCAAAGTAAAGCTATTGTTTGTTTATATAGATCACCATCTATTACATCTGTAACTATGGTTGCTAAGTTTCTGGATTCGTTAGACGAACTCTTGCTTGATCTTAAAGGTGTACCTGAAATATATTTAACTGGAGATATTAACATTAATATTGGTATTAATAGCGATGATCCCAAATATGAAGAATACCTTGACTTGCTTGCAACTCATAGTTTTTTACCAAGCCATCGCTTGCCTACGCGTTTAGGTAGATGTATTGATCACTGTTTTGTAAAGTCAAATTCTAAAATAGTTACGGTGGTCAGCAAGTCGTCGGTGACTGATCACAGTTGTTTATATTTAATTGTGCCACTGCAGCAACCAAAATACATACAATACGCATAATAAAATATTTAAAAAGATGAATTATGATATTGCCTACAACCTCATTAGTGAAATCGGTTTTGCAAAGGTTACTTCTATAAATGATGCTAATACGGCGGCTGAACTCTTCATAGACATTTTATCTAGTCGTTGACAGAAGCACAGTAGTTACAGCAGTATCAAACCAACAGCAGATTCGTCAACCCTGGGTTTCCCCCGGACTATTACGCTGTATGAAATTCAGAGACACATTACATAAAAGACATTTAAAATCACCAAATGACACAGACTTAGAAGTTACCTACAAACGCTATCGTAACTATTGCAACAATCTTCTCCATAAGTTAAAAAATGAACATGATAGACATAAATTGCATGCAAGTAAAAATGATATAAAAAAGACATGGAACGTAATAAAGGATGTATGTAACATAAACACATCAGATAAATCAAAGATACCGCAGGAATTACTTTACACCAAAGAAACACCACAGGCCTCTGTTAATTACGCAAATGATTACTTGATCAATGTAGGTGCTAAGCTATCAAACAACATTTTGAAAAGACTAAAACTTACAGAAGAACAAATAGCTAAAAGATATAGATACAATAATAGTCCACTGAATTCATTTATGATGCTGGAAACAGATGAACAAGAGGTTTACAACAGCATTATGTCTAGTAAAAATACGACTTCTACGGGCTGGGATGGTGTATCGTCACAATTTATAAAAAAGTTTGCCAATGTACTTTGTGGACCTCTCACTCACACATTTAACTTGTGTCTGTCCCAAGGCAAATTTCCCGCCGTGTTTAAACACTCCATTGTAATACCGGTTTTTAAATCAGGAGAGAAAGATAACATTACAAACTACCGTCCGATTTCACTACTGCCTACTTTAGGAAAATTTTTGGAAAAAATTATAAATAAAAGATTAATAAATTATTTAGAAGCTAATTATATCCTATCTCCAAATCAGTATGGTTTTAGATCGAACAAATCTACTTCTGATGCCTTTGAAAATTTGTTTACTAGTATAGCAAGGAATCTTGATAGAAAGAGAAAATGTATTGGGGTATTCTTAGATCTGACATTTGATACAATATCAATTTCGCTGTTAATTCGTAAATTAGAGTTGATAGGGATAAGAGCTATACTTACCACTGAATCTTTTTAAGGATTATCTTACAGAGAGGACACAGACATTAAAAATCGGAGGTATTTTAAGTACAAAGCTAAAAGTTAATTTCGGTGTGCCGCAGGGATCTGTCCTGGGGCCTACGCTATTTCTTATATATGTAAATAACCTTTGCAATATAGAATCACCGAATTCAAGAATTTTTGCATATGCCGACGATACAGTAATTTTATTTCAAGATACATCGTGGGAAGAAGTTAAAAAAACAGCTGAAAGAGGGCTACAAAAGATTACAAACTGGCTTGACCACAATTTACTAACATTAAACCTAAGTAAAACAAACTACATTACTTTTAGTATAAAGAATGATTTACAGCCCTCTGCTGATTTCATGTTAAAGACACATACAGATACATGCGATACTAGTAACTCTTCAGGTGAAGGCGGTTGTGATTGTTATATCTTATCAGCAACCAATAGTACAAAATACCTAGGCATCGAAATAGATAGAAATTGAAATTGGAAAGTACATATTAATAACCTTAAATCGAGGATACGTAAACTTATAACAATATTCAAGAAAATTAGAAACTTAAAAGACCAACAGACTAACAGGATGGTTAATTAACCTTATGCCAATCTATAATAACCTACGCCGCTACGGCATCACCGCCTGGGGTGGTGCACAAAAAAGCACATTCTTAAAAATTTAAAGAGCCCAGCGGTGCATTTTAAAAGTAATAAATTCAAAACCATTTAAGTATCCTACATCAGAACTATATAAAGAGTTTAAAGTTCTCACGGTTCCACAGCTATTTATTGAAAACATAGTTCTAAAGCAACACACTCGACAGCCATGTTCTAATAAATCCACTAGAAGAAAACACAAGGTCTACGTAGTTCCATCGTGCAAAACTAAATTTGCACAGCATTTTTCGTACTTTCTGGCTCCGCGGCTGTACAATCGAATTAGTAAGGCTAAACCATTAAAAGTTATGAGGAGTTTTGTGTGCAAGAGAGCACTGAGGGAGTATCTTAGTAGTTTGGATTACGAACGGACAGAGGAAATAATAAATGTAAATATATAGATGGGTGGCTTGTATTGGAAGAATCTCTGTGTATGTATATGTATATATATGTATGTATATAAACAAGGTTATGTATTAAAAAAGCAAGATGTTTATATAAATAAATCTGTTTGTGTGAGTTTATACGAGTATATATTTTTATGTATGTATTGTTTTTTGAGTGTATGTTCATATGCATATATTGAAAATAATTACTTAATGTATTTAATTAACATATATACTTCTACTGTGAACATATATATAAAGAATTGATATGAAAATGTATTTTAAGTTTAAAAGAGTTCTGTGTGAGTATGTGCGCTGTATATTCGGAAATAATAACCTACTATTTATAATTAATGTATATATTTACCGTGTGCCTAAAATTAACATCAATATAGGTACTATGATTTTCCACAGGAGTATACAGGCTGAATTTTTGAAAAGGGCTTGGATGGCCAAATCCGAAGCTATAAGGAATAGCTAAAAATGCTCAAAGGAGTCACGAGCCCGATTTTGATAAAACTGAGAACCTCATCATTAGATTTTTGAAAAACCAATAATCCTAGCTGGGAATCGAACCCATTGATTTTGAAAAAAAAAACACTGCCTTTATTATTACACCATACGATAGTGTCGCTGATAAGGATCAAATTCTGCGAAGTAATGATATATGGCAAATTTAAGGAAAGTATGGAATTTTAATAGAATTCATATTTCATGTACGTAAATTTTGTATTATAATTTGTTTTGTTTGAAATCCCAGAATAGATCGTAACAATTCCTTGTTTTAAATCATGCTCAGAATGATTCTTTGGAGAATATTATAGACGGAATCAATAATATTGAATGCAGTACGATTCTTGAGGTCTTGAATCCAGCTATGTATTGAAAACAATGGTCTACATTTTGAACAATTAATCAGTTAACATAAGAAAAATAAATTGTATTTTGTTAAAGATGAGCACTTTCCTTTAGTTTGCCGTATGCCATTACTTCCCAGAATAAGATCCTTAACAGCTTGAGGTCTTGAATCCAGCTATGTATTGAAAACAATGGTCTACATTTTGAACAATTAATCAGTTAACATAAGAAAAATAAATTGTATTTTGTTAAAGATGAGCACTTTCCTTTAGTTTGCCGTATGCCATTACTTCCCAGAATAAGATCCTTAACAGCAACACTATCGTATGGTGTAATAATATAGGATGTATTATTTTTTTCAAAATCAATCAATTCCTAGCTAGGATTATTGGTTTTTCAAAAATCTAATGATGAGGTTTTAAGTTTCATCAGAATCGGGCTCGTGACTCCTTTGAGCATTTTTCGCTATTCTTTATAGTTTCGGATTTGGCCATCCAATCCCTTTTGAAAAATTCACCTGTATACTGTCGAAATTAGCTTGAATATAGTCTATCTGGAAGATTTTTACCTAGGTTTCTAACACTACTTCTTGTAATTTATCCTTTAATTTTCAATATACTACTTTTTTTACGCTTAGGCCTGTCACTACAATTATCTGGATTTATAACGTTTAGAATAGTTTGATAAGTCTAAGATTGTTATAAGTACTTAGTTTATCTTTAATTTTTTGATATACTACTTTGTTTTTGCTAAAGTCAATTATGTCATTGAGAATAGTTATGGATGTACCCACAACTGCATGATGACATTGTTTAACAAAAATGCATTAACCGTCTTTACTATTTTGATAAGTTTTTATTTGTAAAGCGAGATTTCTTACCCTGCTGTAACCATCGATATAGATAAGACTAGATGACTAACGACGGCGCCAACATCAAGCCTACCTAACGTAAGCCCACAGGCTTAGGTGAGCCAAACGTCAGTTCAGTCTGACGCCGTTACGCCAATCGTACGTACAAATTGAACCGGGCGACAAAATGGTCAAATACACAGTAAAAGATTGCGATTCTAAAACATAAAAACACAATTAGTCATGTAGAATTACTTTTCACACGTAATTATACTATTTACGCATTGATATCAGCGTAAATACCGCTATAATCGAATTTTGAAAATAAAATTTGTGATTGCCATTCAGTGTTACCACTAAAATATCGGTTTGGTTTACCCACATCAGTGGGAGAATTAGTAATTAATTACCTATGTAAGATACATTAATAGTATTACCCGACTAAGGCAGGGTTACGATTTGACAGGCTATATACGTATGTCTGTATGTTCATGTATTCCCTCAGAGCTCCTCAACTAGGTACTTATTAGAACTGGACTAATGAGATATTGTTAGAAGCGTCTTGACGTTCGACTGGTTATAAGCTATAATTATATCGTGTCACTGAATTTAATGGTGCGCCCTCTAGCAGCCATAAAGTACTGTGTTAAAATAAATTTAAGAAAAAAATATCGTGTTTGGTATTAAATGAAAGGGTTAGACGTTTTGTAAGTAAGTGCCTTTTTAATGGTCTACACAGAATACTAGCGGACGTCACGCGGTTTCACCCGCGCAGTTTCTGTTCCCGTGGGAATACGGGAATAAAATATAGCCTATGTTCACCGCAAAGAGTGTAGCTTCCCAACAGTGAAAGAATTTTTCAAATGGGTTCAGTAGTTCCGGAGCCTATTCGTTACAAACTAACAAACAAAAAAACATATCTTTCCTCTTTATAATATTAGTATAGATATATAGAATACTAGCGGATGTCACGCGGTTTCAGTCGCGTAGTTCCCGTTCCTGTGGGAATACGGGAATAAAATATAGCCTATGTTCACCGGAAAGAGTGTAGCGTCCCAACAGTGAAATAATTTTTCAAATCGGTCCAGTAGTTTCGAGAAGTTTGTTTAGTACACCGGGAACCAACCCTAAAGACGCGGGATAGGACCCATATGCGAGACGGCAGTGTTAGCTAAGGTCTGTCGGGATGCGATGCGATATGGTCACGCCTTTATATGTACGCAGAGGCATTTTATATGGACAAAATTCACCTTTTTTTATAAGAATATAACCTACGTCATATGTGGCGAGACGTACTGCCGTTGCCGTGTTGAGATGGACAGGCACAGGTTGTGACAGCCTGCTGTTGAAATTTTTCAACCTTGGTCAAGCCTTTCAACTTGGCTTAACGACTGCCATTTTACTGGCAACCGGGACCAACAGCAACGTTCCTTACGAAGCACGGAACCGTCGGAAACGCTCAAATAAATGCTAGCCGGGACAACCTTCGTAGGCAGTAGCAGGGCGCAGTGTGGTTTTAGTCAGTAGGCGTTCGCAATAGCATCCATGTGTAATTTCAAACGTAAAAGAGAGAAACCCATTTTAAGGTAGAGAAATTTCTAAAATGGACATTAGAGAAGATTTATATCTACCGTTGATTAATGGCACTTGGTGAAACTTGCTGCACATATTGCAAAAAAAACCGGCCAGGTGTGAGTCGGATTCGCGCACAAAGGGGCATAATAAATGAAATGAGTACATAATAATTTTAAATTTGTTTAGTAATTCTATAATTATCGTGGGTAAAAATTTTATACAGTAGTCAACACTGGCCCACGTTCGTCATGTTTATGTTTTTGTCTTTGTCTAATCGCAGTGGCGGCGGTGTTCACCGTACGCGTGTGAGTCAGACAGATATATGTTTACCGTCACTGCTTAAAAAGTTTCATAGTTGCGTCTTCTCAGCTCATAAGTAGCCGTGCTTTTGTCGAGACGCGATGTTCGTGCTTGCCTCTCTAATGATAATATATATAACTCTATGGCTGTAACACAGTCTGTTGACTAGCACAGAGGGTAATGTAATTACGATCATTCTTGCCAAATTGTCATCCTTATAGAAATAATGTCTAGGGAAATACAAGTAATATTAAGTAGGTAAGTACAGGTATATTTGATATGATCTACAATCATACGCAACTACATAATTGGCATAACTAAATATACTACTTTTGGCATGTCTAATTAAGATATACCTAATTAGGATTATTTTTTGTAATACTAAAATAAATAAAATAAAAAAATAAAAAAATAAAAAAAAATAAAAAGACCGACGGCCAATGGAGCAAAGAGCAAACGAGTTCTGGAGTGTAGACCGCGACTTGGCAACATAGGGTAGGACGTCCATCCGCCAGTTGGACTGACGATCTAGAAATGGTTGCAGGCTGTAATTTTAATAATGTAGGCATTATTTTTCATCAAAATAAAATTTAATATTCAGCCATCTGCAGTTAACAGTAGGCGCACTGGGCAACAAGCTGCGGGTGCCAAAAATGTTGCTATACTAGCGTAGTACCTATCCTTCTACTGCTTGTAATCTGCGGCATCATCTGTGCTTAGCAATAATACGACCTTGTTATATAAGTCTCATAGCTAGCTCTCGAAAGCAGTCTTCAATCCTTTCCTCTTCCCTTGGAGCATTTCAACGGAACTGGTTTTTAGCTCAGGACTTTCGCAAAATTGCCCGATTCTTGTGATCGTACCTTTAACGTAACCGCAATCAGAAATTAACTGCTTTAGCTTAATTGCGTCTGGCATTGCCATTGTAACAGCAGTATTTTGTGAGGAAGTACTCACTATCACTTTATTACTTATTTGAAATCAGAATATCACACAAACCGGTATTTTTACTATCGCACAAAACTGCAATAGGTACCTACCTACGCAGATTATTTCTGTTCAATTCAAACGTGCAAATTTACACAGCGTTTTAACACGAAATAATATCTGTCAAGACTACTCCTAGCAGAACTGAAGACAAAGTGAGTTCAAAAAACTTAACTAAAATTTTTAACAATGCGTGAAAACAGGGCGCTGTCCACAGAACACTTTTATCCTACTGTCGCCTACATAGCCTACTTTATTGATTTCGAAAATTACAGGTCTAATTACTTCAAATTTGACATAACAAGTCAAAGTGTCAAAATCCCTTGATGTGATTGGTCGCCTAGGTTGCTTGACGTAAGTTTGACGTTTGCTTGTGTTCGGATACACCGGGTATACTTGATCCTAGGATACACCACAAATTTTAGATAAAATGTACTTCCGCGCGTTCCGTTTTACCAAAATTCTGCCAAGTTTTTTTTTTTTTATACTACTTAGGTGGCAGACAAGCTTACGGCCCACCGGAAGGTTGGTAACCGTAGCCTATAGACGTTTGCAACACTAGAGGTGCTACACACGCGCTGCCGACCCGGGCGCAGGTTGTGACCACAGACGTACAATAAGTAGCAGACGAAACATTAATTATGTTTGTGTGCGTTGGTCTTTCCATTCCGCTCGCTCTAAGGGGTTAGTGAATGCTGCTATCTCGTTTCTACACGTATAGCAACACTATATATGACATTTTAAAAAAAATGACGTCCGCCTGGTTTTTGAAAGGTTTAAGCTGCCGATGCTGCAGATTGACGTATTAGATACCTCTCATTAATGTAGGGGCCAAACTCAGGCACTTCTTTTCAAGATTAAATTTAATGCTAACATAAAAATGAGTGTGGCAAACTGTGATTCAGCATTTAATTAGTTCAGAATTGCATTTTAATATAATGCCTGTAATCTTCGATGATATTGAGTATACAATATATAAAAATGAAGCCCGATTTCCGTGGTCACGGCATCACGCGTGAAATGCTGGACCGATTTCGCTAATTCTTTTTTGTTGTGTTTGTTTCTGTCAGGAGAAAGTTTTAAGTCGTAAATTTACTGCTTACGCACAGAATACATCTACTTACCAAGTTTCAAGTGCATAGGTCTTATAGTTTCGGAGAAAAGTGGTTGTGACATTCGGACGGACAGACAGACAAACATGACGAATCTATAAGGGTTCCGTTTTTTGCCATTTGGCTACGGAACCTTAAAAGAGGTATTTTAAGATACCTACTCTTATTTCATTAAAATAAATCTTATTGAACTAGGCGGCTAACTCCTTCCCTGTAGTTGCGTTAGTGTGTGTGGTTTTTATATGTGTTAGTTTTGGCGTACTTTTCAATCTCTAATGCTTTGTCTGCTACTTATTGTAAGTCTGTGGTTGTGACGACCCACAGTTGAAATTTTTCAAGCCGCCCATAAGGCAAGTGTGAACCTTCTCAATTGTAGATACTATCAGATTGGAGTAAAAAATAGAAAATAATTCTACGTTACCAAAATGTTCTTGGATTGATGTTTTTTGATGAATGCACCAATTACTCTTGATTTCGTGTTCGTGAATACTGGGTAGTTATAATATTCCTCTTGATGAAGTCCTTTTGGAACACGGACAACCCGCCGCGCGCAGGAAACTCCTGCCAAGAGGTAAATTATCACGTGCACTTCCAAGTAAATTATCACGTCACCTGATGTAGTCCAATGATTTGAGAAACTCTTCGCGCTGGCTCGATGAATTATCACGCTGGCCGTGCAACGAAGTTAGGTATTCTGTGACAAAAATTATACAGCACTACCGTGCTGACCAGTAGTCAGCACGGCAGTGCTGTATAATTTTTGTCCCGTGCCCGTGTTAAAAAGTTAAAGTTTTCAAATCTTTTCAAATACCTTTATTTTCGAAGGACCATTTTTCTGTTAGCAACAGAAAGAAGTTTAGCCACAATGCTTTATTTTATAATTAAAAAATATAACTGTGATACGAAGTGTGGTAAGCAACCATTTTTTTTTTCTTCTTGTTCTTGGACTTTCTCGGTTTGAGAGTATGCCAAAGTCAAGTAAATTTCATTGTGAAAATATAAATCATTTTCATGTTATGATTCTTCTTCTGAGCAGCGTATTCATGTATGTCCAATTTTGGACTAAGTTCTACTCTAGTAAGGCGGTGGTACCTTACTAGGGCTTGCTGTGGAATTCGTCGACAAACCTAAAAACACGCGATACACTGCGCTTTATCACTTTCCAACACTTCTGCACGTTGTCGAACCTATATGTTTAATAATCCACCATAAATTACACATAAACACTCAAAATTACTCTAGTTTTGAAAAATTATTAAAACACATTATAACGCTTGTCTGAAAGTTTCCCGCCGAATCCAAGCAACCATTTTAGTTTTTTTTTTTTCTTCTTGTTCTTGGACTTTCTCGGTTTGAGAGTATGCCAAAGTCAAGTAAATTTCATTGTTGTGAAAATATAAATCATTTTCATGTTATGATTCTTCTTATGAGCAGCGTATTCATGTATGTCCAAGTTTGGACTAAGTTCTACTCTAGTAAGGCGGTGGTACCTTACTAGGGCTTGATGTGGAATTCGTCGACAAACCTAAAAACTCGCGTTTCACTGCGCTTTATCACTTTCCAACACTTTTGCACGTTGTCGAACCTTTATGTTTAATAATCCACCATAAATTACACATAAACACTCAAAATTACTCTAGTTTTGAAAAATTATTAAAACACATTATAACGCTTGTCTGAAAGTTTCCCGCCGAATCCAAGCAACCATTTTAGTTTGTAAGTGTCTATAGACATTTTTTAATTAGAAGAAACAAAAGCCTTTTCGCCACAAATCCTAGGATCCCTTTAAGAACGACCTTCACCGAGCTGGTTATTGGATGAAAAGTGTTTTATATTCAACTAAATATGTGAAAAATTAAAATGCAATAGGGTTGCCTAAAAAATTCAGTCCAGAATATGATAAATTAAGAATTAAAAAAAAAACTATTTACTGCTTTGCTTAATAGATACATTCCATACCAATTGGAAGTTTAACGCCCATAGAATATGCAAATGTTAGGTTGTCGATTTTTATCTCGTCACAACTCTTGGGTACCATTTGGGGATGTTAGACCATTAGCCTTCTAACCTAACCTATCCAAGTCGGATTGCGCGTCGTTAATCCTGTAGTGCACAAATTTGTAGGAAGGGGCATTTTGAGAAAAGTACACTTCACGTAAAGGACATTTTGAGAAAAGGACATTTCGATAAAATGACATTTTATAGAAAGGACATTTCGAGAACAGGACATTATGCGATGAGACGATTAAGTATAATATTATTAAAAAACACAGTCGTAATGAACGTATAGAACCAGTCCTAGTCATTTGTTATTGAGTTCGGAGCAGCGAATTCCAATATATCGCCAAGTAGGTCATTAGATTGATATACTGTGGAACCATTAGATTAATATGCTGTTCCCCACGGCTTCGACCGCGTAAAAGTAGTTATCGCTTAAAATCATAACCCTCCCTTGGCGCAGTCTTTTAAAAATTAGCCTATGTCCTTCCCAGGGCCTTGAACTATCTCTACACCATTCTACAATTTCATCTCAATCGCTTCAGCCGTTTAGGCGTGAAAACGTAACAGACAGACAGACAGACAGAGTTACTTTCGCATTTATAATATTAGTAGGGATGGGAATTGCGTACTCTTAAAAACAATATTGAGTAAGAGTACGCATCTACGTCGATAAGAGTACGCATTTATTTCTTTTAGTTGCAGAGGTGGCAATTAAACATTTCTTGCCCCTTTTATGTAGTAGTGCAAGACCTCATGCCACCACTTGGAGGATTTTGAGCATTCAATCCAGTCTTCCGCGAGAGGTTCCATGTACATTTCTGTGCAAGCTGGACATCTCCATACCTTTTTTTGGGCATCTTCTTTGGTACTTTAGCTGATCTGTTAGCCTTTTTAAGAGTAGCTTCTAATAATGGTTTTGGCACACGCTTTGGTACGTTTTTTGAGGCCAAGGACTCCTCGAGAGCCAATTTGTATGGAGACCCACTCAAAATATGTGGCTTAGCTCTTTTACGGTTAAATCTTGAAAGATATTCAGTTCGTGGCAGGAGGGCTATATTTTCAATAGGTATATGAAGCGATTCCATGTTTAGTATAATTATGATGAGAGGCAAGTGGTGTACGCGATTTAACTGTCTCAACCAGCGGCTGACCAGATGCCTCATTTGTTGAGCAGGAGGGCTGCGGAGAAAGACAGGCAAGTGGTGTACGAGCTCTATCTGACTCAGCCAGCGGCTGACCAGATGTCTCATTTGCTGAACACGAGGACTGTGGAGAATCTTCTGGAATGTTTAGCCCATGCTCAACATGTTGTAGTCTCTTTCTTTTCAGTCACAGCGCTAGCTAAGAAATCACTTAGAGGCAGGGCCTGATTTACCCATAAGCTAACTAAGCTGTAGCTTAGGGCGCCAGGATCAAGGGGGCGCCTGGCGTTGGGCTCGGCGCGGGGCTGTGACTTTCGGTGCTCCCAAAAAGTAGCACACAAAACATCTAGTAATTTTCAACATATTGTAACAACTCCGAACAACATGTAAACTTGTTAGTTAACATTTTGTAACACCAAATATTTGGTAATTTAGTGAAAATACAAATACGTGCGTTAAAATTGAATTCCTGCGCCCATCTCCCTGGCAGCGTGGTAGTAAATACGACAGCTCCCGCGCTGCCGCGTTCAAGGCACCCAGGAACCAAAGTGAATGGGTGTCCAGCTTTTTGGCGGGTAGAAGCATCAGGGCCGTCGATAACTGCAGCTGTTCTGAATGCATGGCCATAAACGCTGGAGTACCACAAGGCTCAGTGTTGTCCCTCACTCTGTTTCTGCTGCATATCAATGACATTATATTGTCTATTGACGGCATTCATTGTTATGCGGACGACACTTGTTACACGGGCCGCACCGGTATCTCTCGGGCTGCAGTGGAAGAAAGCTGTGAACAACTTGTGTCTGAAATCGAGACTACTCGCACTAGAGTGTCCGATCGGGGAAAACAAAATCTTGTTCAATTCAACCCTACTAAGACACAAGTTTGTGTATTCACCGCAAAGAAAACACAATTTACTGTAGCGTCACAATTTCAAGGCACAACTCTCTCCATCTCTGACAGTCTAGGTATCCTTGGTGTTGACATCTCCAGTGACGTTGTATTCCGAAATGATTTGGAGAATAAGGCCAAGTTAGCGTCCAAGCCGCTCGGTGTGCTCAACAGGGCGGTACTTTACTGCGGCGCAAACACTGCTTCTGCTGCCTCTGCTGGGCGGGGGCACCTGAATATCAGAATGAATTGACTTAATTCTTCGATTCGACTCGGTGCAGACGCGAGCCATGAGAGTGGTCAACGATCCCATGCTTGCAGGTGGTGTGGAACCTCTTCGCGACAGGAGAGACTATGCCTCCTTGTGCGTGACCACCGGTACATCTGGTGGGCCGTATGCTTGTCTGCCACCTTGGTGGTATAAAAAAAGTGTGAGACGGTGAAACCGGTCATGGAGGAGTGGCTGGAAAGGCACCATCGCAGCCTCACTTACCGAATGCCACAGATACTTACTGGACACGAGTGCATCAGTAAGTATCTGCGGCGGAAGTTAACATCCGAGTGTCAGCACTACGGTGACTGCAGCGAGGATACGCTCAGCATATGCACTGCAACCTCGTTGCGCGCCTGGACGTAGATGTTCTCACGCTGGAGACCGTGGTGAGAGCTATGGTATTCAATGGGAGAAAATAGGACGCCACTGAGTCTTTTTGCGAGCAAGTCATGTTTGCGAAAGAGGCAGCGGGATAGGAACTCCCTCCGTAGTTCCGTAGTCGACGGCGGGTTCGTCGCACTCTGCGATACGCTCAGGACTACCCGCCTCCAACACGGAGGGCCTGAGAACGGCGAGTTGTTATCTTGCCATTCTTACGGAAGCAGATCAGGAAAATTGTACGCCAGTTCGAATTCCATCGCCCATTCGATCAGGACCAGTCAGTAACGTTATCTCTGAGCGGCCTAACAATACGTATATTATCGTAACTGCACATTAGCAACTTTAAACTGTTTCTCTTTATCTGATGCTGAATTCAAAACAGTTTATTCATTTTCTGTTTAGCAATCTTTATCTGACACATTTATTTGTTGGTGAAACGCAGTTACGGTAGTATACGTAACAGGTATCGAATAGCAAGTCGATAGATATAGAATTTTGCGGCTCAAAAATATCGAGAAAATTGCATACGTAGCGTCCGACAAAGATGACGCTGTACAATCAACGATCGTTTCTTTCTAAAATTATGTAAGTGTGTTACATTATTAAAACACACACTTGCACTTACATTCCACAAAAAAAAACACCTGACTGGTTGCGCTCTATAGGCTCTATAGCATAGCATAGAGAATGCTATAAAGCGAAACCGGTCAGGTGTTAAATCATATTAAATTGTGGAATGTAAGTGCAAGTGTGTGTTTCAGTAATATATTACAAAAAGTTCCATCAAGTGCCGACAATCGAGAGTATTAATGATATGCAAGTGTGTATTTATCATCGCCAAGTACTGAACGCAGCCTATTACTATTGTCTTGCTACATATACACACCCTTCATGAGTAGTATCAGTTAGGACCGTATTATGAAACGATACTAGAAATTCTTGAGGTAGGTAGAAACCTAGAACAAAACTACCATACTCAAGCGCATCCTGACTTTTGAAACACGTTTTATAATACGAGTCTAAGTCTTTAAACTGTGCGCAGGTAACAATATAGGGTTGGTTCTTCTATAATCCTTAGTGAATCCCCCTCCTGTCGAATATTCTGCATTTAATTCTATCAATGTATGAGGTAGCTCGTTCCCATGTTACTGGAAAACCACCTCTATAACTATTTCCAAAATTTCTCAATATAAAATCCGTATCAAATTCATTGTATTGAAAATAATAGTACAAAGATCTGCTTATTACTAAATATCTGCTTATCTTTTGCAACAGATCCAAGAGAGGAGAGCATGTATGTGATGTATATCTTCCACAATGATCAAAAAATCTATTTTTGGCGGTAATATAGACCTAACATATACCACACGAGTTCTCTTTACAATAAATACTATATGAATATAGTCTGATATAAGAAACCCATCGCATCTTGAAAACTAAGAAGTTTTCTACGTATCCTATGGAAGACAGCGACATCTGCCAATTTTACCTTCGACACTAAGTGCGCCTTCACACTAGCGTTTTTCCGGCGTAGGCGTACGATGGACGTATGCGCGGCGCCGACGCGACGTATACGCGACGTCTCCACTGGGACACATGAGTACGCTGAACAAGCGTCGGGCGTGCGCGACGTGTACGCCGCGCATACGTCCATCGAACGCCTACGCTAGTGTGAAGGCGAACTAAAGTCGTTTAGAAATAAACAAAGTCTGTTGTCTATGTTTCTGTAACTTAGAAAATGGTGTAGCGAGTTTTGAAATATTCTTCAGATCTTTTATTTTGCCCTAGAGGCTTTTGATGTTGGCAAAATTATCGTTTTAGTGACACTATTAAATCTCCCATACATATCTCTAATAGAATTTGTCCTATTACTTTCTTTTTAAATGTCTGTCATGGGTTTTAAATAAATATTAAATAAATTAATTCAAATAGAACTTGTATACTTAGCTTTGTGTATCATGAAACTTTTATAACTATGTGATTGTATTACAATTGTATTAGAGCAATGGTAACGAGTCTAGGTACGATCACGAACTTTAATTTGCGACCCTAAGGCAGACAGAATTGCGGACTGAAGCATCTGTTTAATGACGTGAAGTTTTGACCTCATTGTATTCTGAATGTTTGAAGAATTGGGTCTCAAATTACAGTTCGTGATCGTACAACTCGGTGTAACAATTTGTCTTTTTCTATATATCTAAATGTTGTGTCTATAAAATTAGAATATGGGGTCAAAAACATAATGTGTAAACCCACTTTATATAAAGACATTTTGCATGGAGTCGTAAGTTGTCTTTTTTAAATTTTGGGGTCCTTTATTATTATTCAGGGTGCTAAGTGTGGTCACGAAAGAAAATCAGTTTTCTGAATTTTGTAACTAACATATAATCTTAAGTTTAATTTTAATACAGGGGGTCATTTATTTTCGATTCAATTATCACTAGAGTTTTAATAACAAATAATTTGATTAATATTTAGTGTAGCTATGTTGTCGATGTGCTGTAGATTGCTATAAATTTCGAATCTATTATAAAACTTGAGTATGCTGATACCTATATCGAAATGATTTGTTTGTTTTATATTACTTTAATTCTATAAAAGTATATTAAACTAATTGTTATATGTTTTTAGCGGCGCGCCTTCACTTGATGTTTCCATAGGGCAAAAGCAACATCGCTTGATAACATTCGTTACATTATAATCACAGAGTACATTATTATAATCTTGAGACAAAACTGCCTAAATGTATTTAATATCGGTTGCATACCCTAGACATAGTACATTCCTTGTACGCAGGCTTTAGATGGATACAATTTTTTATTACTCGTTTTGTAGATGGTTTCATAAAAAAATTGTAGTTGACTTGCATTTTCAATAAATATTTGTGAAACGTGATCTGTTTTTTATTATTATTTGATAGAGAACACCCCACTCCGAAAACATGGCAATATCCGCTCCCCCGGAAATTGATTATCGTCACTAATGTTTAATGCAAGTTTCAAACTCGTAGGAGCTTCCATCGTCAAGATACAAGTGGGCGTAACGTTCAGAATTATGAACCTTGAGCCTATCTTATATTTCGAGAATGGGTGGTCATAAGAGATTCAGTGTGATTTATGAGTAACTCCAATAAAACTTCTGGCCGCAAATCGCCCCGTTTCAACATCCTATATCTACAAACCCAAAGCGTCACAAATTTGGAATAAGATTGAGATATGCGTCACATTTTCGTCACTGCAATGACAAATTTAAACCAGATTTTATTGTTTCAATGTCAATATTATTCCCAGTAGTTTCGCACAAGTTGCGTGGCGGAACTAGTGAGCCTAGTTAGGATTACAAATATCGATTAAGCAATAGAGTTTAGGAGCATAAGGTCAAAAGCGCAAAATGACATGATCGCAAACTGTCAATGCGCATGCGTCTACTGACTGTAAATTTAACGCAAATGTGCAGGCAAGCAGACAGGCAAGCATGCAAGCGGACATGCATGCAGGCATTCATTAGCTTTCCACTATTGCGTGAAGAGACAAGCTTGTTACTGCAATCGAGGAATTTCCTCCTAACTCCACGCTTTCATCTGATACCTCAAAGAAGTCACAGTGCTAACTTAACCTAATTGAATCTTCTTTTACTCTGCGGGTAAGGACCACAGCAAGTCAGGTTTCAACTTATTTTTTATGTTGTTAGACGAATACCCTATTTAATAACAAAATAGCCAGTTTAAGTAAGATTTTTGACATTGTGCGCTTTTGACTATGTGTGCTTTTGACTACGTGTGCTTTTGACTATGTGCGCGTTTGTCATTTGAGCTTTTGACCTGCCCCTAAAGCTAGCGGCTGGTCAATAACGTCGAAAATTGTTTGCACCCATTTTGTGGTAAGTGATAACCAGGCTACTGTGATCACTTGATCAGGCCGTACGTTTGCCACCTTAGTAGTATATAGAAGAAAAAGGGATATAAAGGTAATAGTAAAAAGAGACAATGTTAGACAAAAAGCGTTTAATACATAAACATGTTATTCATAATCAAAACCAGTACAAAATATACATTGGAGATTACGATTGCTCACTGTAACACCACGTAACACTTCGTAACATCAGAAAACGTTAACATACTTATAACATTCATCCCACAATAACATTCACAACTCTTAAAAGTTAGCTGTCTGTAAGTAACATTCAATCTTTTACAGTATTTTTAAAACTTATTTGTTACAAAACTATGGTTGACCTGTAAAACATAAATTCTGTCACGTGTCGACAAATGAAAATGAGAGCTTGCTATTTTTCTCGTTTGATCAGCGACCGAAAGGGATAGAAAATGCGTCAGAATTTAATTCTAACCTCCTTCCCTAGAAAGGGCGTTTTATGTGCGTGTCCGAGATACTTGTCCCATACATTGTGTCCAGTAGCTCTCGCGCGTGTGATGTATACATTTGATAGATACGTGCGATAGGACGCGCGCGTAAAACGCCGCTTCTGGGCAGGGGGTTACAGGTCGACCGCTATAAATAGTAATGGCAATAATTTGTAATATTTAATTATTTTGTTATTACTAAGTGTGCATGGGACCTAACAAAGATCTGCGGACCCAAGCCAAAATTATTGTAATGTATCTGCTTACTAACGGACGAACTCATGGTAAAACTTGACTCAAAATTCTGTACCACAGCGTGGAACAGTAAGGCCAAAATCAAGGCATCATAATATAACAGTAACCACTAAACCCTTAATTACATAACTAACACTTTATAACACATTTGAATCATCACACATTCAAAACATCATTCAACACATTTAACTTTCATTACTTTCTTAACTAATACTTACATACAATGGTCATTCGTTTTCATCACTCATTATCACGACTATCACAACAAATTAAAGTATTGCTATTAAGAAATTCAAAGTTCCGATAACTATTGGAATAAAGGATTACATGGCGGAAATCCATCGTAGAACGATAATAAAGGGAGGGAGAGGAACCACCTTCGATCTGCCAATCCCTAAAAGCAAAAATTAGTGGACATTGAGACAATAACGGAGTACTGTACTATGTACTATCCATAAGGCTACTCGTTAGAAAGAACTATTATTTATTTTACGATAAATTGTTTTAGACATTTTTTTCTCTTCTCCGCCAAAGACTCAGTGTGGATTTGTGTTTAAAAGCAGTCCACAAAGTTTTACGAGTGTACAAGGTAAAGAGATTGTAGTACTTCATTTATAAACTGATATTTTTGACAGCATTAAACAATGTTGCCAACATACAATATATTAGTTCCATTTGTTGACGTTTTTGCCAAAATTTAACGCAAAGGTATTAACCAGTTGTAACTAAGCAATGGCGGATCTAACTTCTGATGTAAAAGACAAGTAAAAGGTGCCTTTACCCTCCATATTGTAAGGCCTAAAGTTACAAATGCGTAGTCTACATTTGCATTACTTAAGTAGCAACACTGAGACGTAGTTCATACATTATATACAAAAATTAAGGACCAATATTTTATTCCACATACTTTCATTTATTCAGATTATACTAGAGCTACTAGAGCACAAAGTAAGAAGCTCTCGAAGCCCCGTTTGCAAAGTGTTTTCTAAACGATCCCGTCTTACGATATGGTAAGGCATGAGATGGGTGATCCAATGTGAAATTTTCATTTTTCCAATTTCGGAAGGCACGCAAGGCCCGTAATAGTTACGTTGAAGGCCCTATGGCAACTTAAAAAATTTCAATACAGTCACATTATAGACGTGCCTATTTGCACTTATTTAACAGTTTAAGCCTGGAACATTTTGATGTAAAGAGGATACAAACAATAAATACTAATGTCGATCGGTAGGACCAGCCTGTGTTTCATCGATTCGTATTTTTAGTTACACCCGTTTGGGGCTATACTGGGTACTGAAAGTACATAAAAAAGTAACGCAATATACAATTTTACGACAGCATATGACAATACTAACAGGTAAAATAACAAATCTTGAAGGCTACACAGACTTAAAAGAATTGCACATATTCTAGTAACATACTGTTTTGTTTATGGAGAGCACAGTTTTCACGCGGTGGTGTTATAGCGGGTCTAGTGCGAGCCATAGTGAGTGTTTATCGTGCATCACAGCGTTTTCAATTTACGTAATCGTAATTTGTCTGGACTCCATAATACAGATTGCCAAAAAATAGCACAAAATAATGGAGACTCCACTGCGTAGTTTATATGGCAACTAGCGCGTCTAAAAAGACAACATTGTGTGTTTCATAATCTTATCATAAAATGTTTCATTACACTGCGTTTGTTAATGTTCCATTTTCGTTGAATGCAGCCCCATATTTTTATCGGAGTAGCACCATCAATTGCATATTACGATTGGGTTATGAAATTAATTCCAGATGATTCATTTAATAATGTTACCATTTTAAGGTCTCTAAAGCATTTCTTGTACGAATCTGCAAATGAATCAGGTTATGAATGAAACGAGCTATGTTGCTATTTAGCCCCTCTGTTAGAAAGTACCACCATTAGTATGTCAATAAAAACCACCAATCAAATTGTATTACTTCATCGCGCCTTGACGTTATTACATTATTCAATCAAAATATTAGTTTCGTTTGTAGACTTTCTTGCCAAACATACGCACTCGCGCGCCACTGATGGAAAGTGGCAACTGTAGTCCCTTTCGTTACGTGGGCTAGCACAACTGCACGCTGTATGCGGCTAGGTAGGACAGCAGAGCGTTCCGGTGGTCGGCACTTAACGCAGACACTCTGGGAGGCAGCAGGCCTGGAGATGCGAGTCCCACGGCGCCGAGCCTCTCTGCTAGGAAGCGCTTTGGGTCCGCCACACCTGCGCACAACACAGTTACAATATTAAAATTATAAAGAAGACAGATAGACATTATTTCACCATTGGACAGCCAATTTATTCTGATAACTCTAATCTGTAACATCATAGTTCTTATACTAGACGAACTACTACTTACTATTAGAATTTTGAATAGTGGAAACGTAGTTTCCGCTATTCAAAATTCGAATGTATGATACTAATATAACATTTGATGCCGTCGATGACAAAGTTGTATTACTTCAATCGCACGTAAAGGTTACACGCACACACTTTTTTTTATACATAAGGAAATCCCTCGTGGATGCTATGCTCGCCTCTTACAGACTAAAATCACACGAGGCCCTACTACTGCCTACGCCTCTTGGAGTTCCCAGTAAGCCCTCGGAAGGATATCCCAGGATTCCCAACAGACTTTGTACCGTCCCACGTCTTTGGGGGGGTTGTTGGGGTATAATGCTGCACCTTGGGGCATGAGGCGTGCGTGACTAACTTAAAGGCCTGCTTCTGTAAGCATAGCGAGCAGCCCATCGCCGTCCTCAGGCCCCTGGTCATGGAGGCCGATAATTTTGGCCGAAGACAAGACTGCGGCGCCCCCGCCGCAAACTTCGGAACTCGGGTGGGATAGTTATTTCCCGCCTTCACCCCGCCGCCTCTTTCACTCACATGACCTGCTCGCAGAAAGAGGCGGCGCAGTCCCACTTAGGGCTCGTTTAAGGAGACGCGGCGCGTCGAGCGGTGCGGTCCGCGAAGCGGGCCGCCAGAAAAACAAACATATGTAAATGTTTGGAGCGTTTAAGGAAAAGCGTTTTTGCAAGCATTTGTTTGAGTTGTAGCTACCCAAGCGACGTGTGGCGCCGCGTCGGACGCGGCAAACGAAGCGACAGGCGACGCCGCGGAGGATGCGGCGGGTAAACCAGCCAATTTCGCAATGAGGGAACGCGGCGGATGACGCCGCAAAGGATGCGGCAAGAAGACGAGTGGAAGAGGTGCGGGGTATATGCATTTTTATATGTTTGAGTTTGCGCGTGACACGACACGGCCCGCTTTACGCGCCGCCTCACTATAAATGGTCAAATCGCTCGACGTGCCGCGGGAAGCCACGCCGCACGTGAAGCTCAACGCCCCGCCTCTCCTTAAACGAGCCCTTACTCCCGCTGGAGAGCATGGCTCGCACCATGGTCTCGAGCGAGAGAGTGTCCACGCCCAGACCCACTACGAGGACCTGACCACGCCGTGCACTCCACCAGCGTGTGGAGCGCCGTGTCATCGCTGCAGTCCTCGCAGAACTGACACTCGGTCGTGGTCTCCCGGTATATTCCGCACAGATACTTGCCAAAATACCCGTGCTCGGCAATTATCTGTGTCAACCGGTAAGGAGTGGTAGCCGTGGCGCCTTTCCAGGCACTCGTCCATCACCGGTCCGATCGCCCCGATTGTGGCGTTTCCCCGCTTGGTTGCTCAAGTCACAGCTTCCAAGTCTCTATGATTTCCTGGTGGAGCTGGGTCAGCTGGGCCTCGATTCCTCGGGGCGCAGGCACGTGATCATGATCCAGCGCCTCCTTGCGCCATTTAAACAGTGACGCAAGGGCTGTCGTCTAGCATGCCTCCTAGCCTGCCGCCTCAACGGAGACCGTACGGTTATCACCCTGACGGCCATCGCCTTTGGCGGGCTGTGTAGTCTAGCTGCATTTACTAGAAGTCCTACAGTACAGTACTCACCGGCGAGCGGGTCGCTGGCGGCGCCCCTAGCGCACGTGAGGTGCGCGTACTGCGCCTGGTAGCCCGGCGCGTCCTCCACCTCCACGAAGTGGTCGTCCGGGAGAGACGACTCGTCGGGCGGCAGCTCGAACAGGGATATCAGCGCCTGGAACATACGGCTTTCTTAAATATTTTTTAACTACCATTGCTTGTTATAAAAGAGAGTATCGTGTCGTTTGCGTAATGGCCAGGTGTGCATCGTTAGACCTTACCACTAAGCTGCGAACTAATGCTTGAACTGTAGCACTATCGGGGAGCAGCTTGACGCAGGCGACGGCGCCATTAGTGTACAGACCTGCATGAGGGCGGGCCAGTGCGCGGCGAGGCTGCCGTGCAGCAAGTGTTGGCTGTCGGTGAGCAGCTTGACGCAGCGGACGGCGCCATTAGTGTACAGACCTGCATGAGGGCGGGCCAGTGCGCGGCGAGGCTGCCGTGCAGCAAGTGTTGGCTGTCGGTGAGCAGCTTGACGCAGAGGACGGCGCCATTAGTGTCCAGACCTGCATGAGGGCGGGCCAGTGCGCGGCGAGGCTGCCGTGCAGCAAGTGTTGGCTGTCGGTGAGCAGCTTGACGCAGGGGACGGCGCCATTAGTGTACAGACCTGCATGAGGGCGGGCCAGTGCGCGGCGAGGCTGCCGTGCAGCAAGTGTTGGCTGTTGGTGAGCAGCTTGACGCAGAGGACGGCGCCATTAGTGTCCAGACCTGCATGAGGGCGGGCCAGTGCGCGGCGAGGCTGCCGTGCAGCAAGTGTTGGCTGTCGGTGAGCAGCTTGACGCAGCGGACGGCGCCATTAGTGTACAGACCTGCATGAGGGCGGGCCAGTGCGCGGCGAGGCTGCCGTGCAGCAAGTGTTGGCTGTCGGTGAGCAGCTTGACGCAGGGGACGGCGCCATTAGTGTACAGACCTGCATGAGGGCGGGCCAGTGCGCGGCGAGGCTGCCGTGCAGCAAGTGTTGGCTGTTGGTGAGCAGCTTGACGCAGAGGACGGCGCCATTAGTGTCCAGACCTGCATGAGGGCGGGCCAGTGCGCGGCGAGGCTGCCGTGCAGCAAGTGTTGGCTGTCGGTGAGCAGCTTGACGCAGCGGACGGCGCCATTAGTGTACAGACCTGCATGAGGGCGGGCCAGTGCGCGGCGAGGCTGCCGTGCAGCAAGTGTTGGCTGTCGGTGAGCAGCTTGACGCAGCGGACGGCGCCATTAGTGTACAGACCTGCATGAGGGCGGGCCAGTGCGCGGCGAGGCTGCCATGCAGCAAGTGTTGGCTGTCGGTGAGCAGCTTGACGCAGCCCACGGCGGCCGCCTTACGCTCCAGCGCGCCCGACACTCGCTGCAGCTCTGGGATCAGCACGCGTTCCAGGTACATGCCGAACATCCTGCAACCGTACCAGCTATTAACGCCCTGCTTTATTGCTATATCTACTGCTAACGGAGGAACGGACAACAGAAACAAAACTACGAACAATACCGGGTACTATCGGCCTCCATGACCGGGAACGTGAGGACGGTGAGAGGGCTGCTCACCGTCCTTACAGAAGCAGGCCCATGACTGCAGCGTGACGTGAGGGATTCACGCACGCCCCCCCCCCCCCCCTCTGAAACGCGATCACACATCTCTCTATAAAATAATCAGCTGTTCAAAGTTTGAAATAAAACAAAAATGACAACGTCAATCGGATTGAACTTTCACTTTCACAATAAACGTTAGGGGGGCAGTCGGGTGAGACCGTCTCACGGCTTCTTGTTTAGTTTCGTTAGTTCAAAACTCTGTGCAATTTTGTTATATTTCAGTGTCTCCTATATTGATGCGGCATAAAACACATTACTCTTATAATTGTATACAGGGTGAATTTTTCAAAAGGGATTGGATGGTCAAATCCGAAACTATGAGGAATAGCGAAAAATGCTCAAAGGAGTCATGAGCCCAATTTTGATGAAACTTAAAACCTCATCATTAGATTTTTGAAAAACCAATAATCCTATCTGGGAATCGAAACCATTGATTATGGAAAAAAAACACACCCTATATTATTACACCATACGATAGTGTTGCTATTAAGGACCTTATTCTGGTAGGTAATGA
The DNA here is from genome assembly GCA_933228765.1 of Miltochrista miniata. Classification (NCBI taxonomy): domain Eukaryota; kingdom Metazoa; phylum Arthropoda; class Insecta; order Lepidoptera; family Erebidae; genus Miltochrista; species Miltochrista miniata. Next base: position 17,393,534 of record OW121769.1, read on the forward strand.
CATACGGCAAACTAAAGGAAAGTGCTCATCTTTAACAAAATACAATTTATTTTGCTTACGTTATAAAATTAATTGTTCAAAATGTGGACCATTGTTTTCAATACATAGGTAGCTGGATACGAGACCTCAAGGATCGTACTGCATTCAATATTATTGAGTCCGTTTAGAATATTCTCCAAAGTATCATTCTGAGCATGATTTAAAACACGGAATAGTTACGATCTATTCTGGGGTTTCGAACGAAACAAACTATGATATAAAATATAGGTACATGAAATATGAATTCTGTCAAAATTCCAAACTTTCCTTAAATTTGCCGTATTTCATTACTTTGCAGAATTTGATCCTTATCAGCGACACTATCGTATGGTGTAATAATAAAAGGTGTTTTTTTTTTTTCAAAATCAATCACACGATTCCCAGCTTGAATTATTGGTTTTTCAAAAATCTAATGATGAGGTTTTGAGTTTTATCAAAATTGGGCTCGTGATTTCTTTGAGCATTTTTAGCTATTCCTTATGGTTTCGGATTTGGTCATCCAAGCCCTTTTCAAAGATTCACCCAGTATATTTAATCAGAGTTCTGAAAACGATAATTGTAGTAAGCAACTTTTACTACGACCGGTCATGGATGGGTGACCATCACGTGACCACTTTGGCGTTGACCACTCGAGTGTTTTTGTGCCTCGCAATGCACGTTCAGCCGTTGGTCCGGGTTGCCAGGGAGTCTATAAGCCAAGCCTGTCCATAATATCAACTTGGAAATACAGCTCGCCACCTATTTATTACGTGGGACAAAATCTAAAAAGTGAAATGTGGTCATATAATATGCTTTTACTCCCTTCGGAGCTAAAAAGCGTGATCGTATGTTGTATAATATGTTATAGGCATAGTATAAGCCAAGCATCTCAAAACACAGGTTACAGATCTCGGATATCATTATACAGTCACATAGTTTTAAAGTCGAATTTTTAATTAGACGAAGTCAATTGACAGCAGCTAATGTCACTTCGTCGTACAAATTATGAAACATTGTATGAAGAAGTGACATTAGCTGCTGTCAACTGACTTCGACTAATTAAAAATTCGTCTTTATAATATTTCTGGAAATAATAGATAAAATTCACAAACCCAGCTTGTACAGAATTCACCAGATCAACAAGGTTGTCAGCCCCAAAGTGCGCCGCGTAGAAGCCAAGGAAGGCGATCAGTCCTCGCACGTACTTGGTCGTTTTGGACGACGATAGACGCTGGAAGAGCAGCGTAATTATCTGCTTCGTGTATTGGGACATCACCTCGCTGAAACAATCAGTACATGTTACATTTTGTGGGAACACAAGGTTAAAATGGATGATAAAACCGACAAAGTGCGCGTCGACTCGCGTCGAAAACCGTAAAAAATCACGTTTGTTGTATGAGAGTCCCCTTATTATTTTTTATTGTAGTATTATTGTTATAGCGGCAACAGAAATACTCACTATTAAATTTCTGAGATACTGCTTCGTGACGAATAGACAGACAGACGGACGGCATATTCTCATGAACAGCCCTAAAATAGATACGTCTCAAGCCGAACACTCATACCGATCGTGCCTCTTTATCGCTTGTTACGCTCTCTCGCTTGCACACTCTGCTCAGGCGTGACAATAAGTCATGCTTTTTGACTTATTATTTATTAGAGGACGCTATCACATAATTGTGATTCGTTGAAGCCGTTTTACATCTAGTTTGTCCTAGTTGCTTCTAAACCCTAACTGGATTTGGAGCATTATGGTTTAACTTAACATTTTAGCATCGTGGGAACAAGTCCGTTAGTCATCAGGTCACCGTACAAAGACACTTACTTTCCGAATTTGAACAGCATAGTCTGAATGAGGTAGAACCCTTCGTGATCGTTCGACTTAGAAGCGATCAGCTTTTGGAACACGCCCAGAATTGCATTCTGAAAAAATAGAGACAACAAATTAGAAAATAATAACCATCATACCTTACCAAATAAAACTTTGATTGCTACGGTGGTGCAGTAGGTAGCGGGTTCGAATTGCGTGTCGAAACACTCGAAACTAATATGATCCTCGAGTCATTGTTTCGGAGTTTCGATGAGTTCTACGTATAACATGAATGTATTTAGAAATAGAATATAAGTTGACTATATACTTAAGCTAAAAACGAATGACAAAAGCTAAGCATAGTAATTTCACCCTTATCTACACAAATTAAGGTACAAATTCGCTCAACATTTTTCCCGAAGCCAGAACCAGATCAGCCCTAGTGGCAACAAAGGCACACTGAAGTTGGTGCCTCGCTCCCATAATACGGGAGTCACGACACAAGGCAATAAGACACTAACTGCCTAGTAATTTCAACCGTATCTCTACAGGGTAAAGTACAAATTTGATTTCCACTCACCAGTCTTTTCGAAGCCAGCACCAGATCGGCCTTAATGGCCACAAAGGCACATAAGAGCCTCGCCAAAGGCCGTGTGTAGGCGCCTCGCTACCATAAGGCAGGCGCCACGACACAAGGCAATAGGGCACTGACTGCCTAGTAATTTCAACCTTATCTCAACAGCGTAAAGTACAAATTAGATTTCCACTCACCAGTCTCCCCGAAGCCAGCACAAGATCGGCCCTAGTGGCCACAAAGGCACACAGGAGCCTCACCAAAGGCCGTGTGTTGGCACCTCGCTCCCATAGAGCTGGGGCCACAACACAAGGCAATAGGGCGCTGTATGCGTCGTCTCCGCCCGCCCCGCCGCCGGTACTGCCGCGCATCTCCAGTAGGAGAGACAACATTTGGAACACGTACGGCATGAACTCTGTTACAAATTGAAAATTACGTATACTACTCGACCAAACGTTCTTGACCAACGCGGCAACGTGTGGAATGGTTCTAACCGCCTGCACCTTGACTCAGGTACCGGAATATCCTTAGTACCGTCCGCAAGGATGCAAACCGAGCTCATGTATCCGTTTTCGTAAATTTAGTTCAGGTCAAAAAAAAAATCGATCGAATATAGAGATTTTTCGTCGCATTTGATTCGTCAATTGCGCTTAATCGAGTAGAAATGTAAATAATCCCCATATCAACACGGCAATACGGCTCACCATCTATTACGTGGGACAAATTCTAGAAAGGTGAAAAGTGGGCAAATAATGTCTACCTCTTCGGGGATAAAGACGTGACCGTTTGTATGACAATTATCCCGTTTACGCCACAGCAGCAGTGCGGTGCAGGGTCAAATTTTCGAGACCCAACGTCAGTCTGCCTAAATATGACTGCAAACGTCACATTCTATTCATCTAGCGAAGTCGATTTTCTCTTCCTAAAATCTTCCTCTTCCACAATTCTTTTTTTTACACTAAGGTGGCAGACAAGCATATGAACCCCATGATTTAATGTAATCCCGGGTCACCGCAGCATATGAAAGCTGGCAAGAAACGAGGTGCTACATGTGCGCGATTGACCCTGTTAAACCCTTTCTCATGTTATTAACCATTGCTTATTGTAGACATCCGGTAAAATATATCTAACTTTCATGAAGAAACTTGTTACAAAGTTTCAAAATTATGATATAAGCACATACACGATAGAAGCAACTTACCCTGTACATCGTTTTGTAAAATCTCTTGGAAGATCGGGAAAAGCGCGTCCTCGAATGCCGATATAGCGTTCGGGTTTGACTTTGTCACCACACTGTCGAAGAAATTTATGTACAATCAAAATAGTGTACGTATACTTAAATATATCGTGGCAAAATAAGTCTAGAAACCACAGACTTACAATAAGTAGCAGACAAAGCATTTGAGATTGAAAAGTACGCCAAAACTAACACATATAAAAACCACACACACTAACGCAACTACAGGGAAGGAGTTAGCCGCCTAGTTCAATAAGATTTATTTTAATGAAATAAGAGTATCTTAAAATACCTCTTTTAAGGTTCCGTAGCCAAATAGCAAAAAACGGAACCCTTATAGATTCGTCATGTCTGTCTGTCTGTCCGTCCGAATGTCACAACCACTTTTCTCCGAAACTATAAGACCTATGCACTTGAAACTTGGTAAGTAGATGTATTCTGTGAACCGCATTAAGATTTTTAAATATATAACTAAATAAACCGGCCAAGTGCGAGTTGGACTCGCCCATGAAGGGTTTCGTAGCAGCAAGTAACATAATATAAAAGTTCTTATAGTTCGTTGTAACTTTGATTGATGTTTTAACACGTTCGCAGTGGTAGTGATTTTTCTAACCGAAAATTGCGGTTTATGACGTTTTAAAAAAAACTACCAGCTCTATCTCGTTCAAACCAATTTTCGTTGGTAGTTTTTATGGCAATGTACATCATATATTTTTTTTAGATTTATCACTCTTTATTATTTTTTTAGAATTTTTTAGAATTTATTACTTTTTTAGAATTATCACAGACAGACAGACAGACAGACATGACGAATCTATAAGGGTTCCGTTTTTGCCATTTGGCTACGAAACCCTAAAAAAGCAGTAAATTTTGGGGGTCCCCATACTCAGAACTGAAACGAAAAGATTTTTTTTTCATCAAACCCATACGTGTGGGGTATCCATAGATAGGTCTTCAAAAATGCTATTGAGGCTAAAGCACCTTTAGAAAAAAATGATGTTACAAAACATATTTTTTTTCTAAAGGTGCTCCCTCACCGGGAGCATTCGCGCGTAATGTAATGTTACGAGTCGAGAATTACAGCCAGTGTGGGAGGTGAACCGAGCATTGCAATGCGCACCTTGTAATGATACAAGACGAGGTTACAGCAGTGAAGCAGGTGATCCGAGCATTGCAATGCGCGCCTTGTAATGATACAATGTGTAACGTTTTGATCCAATTCGTAACATCAATGCGCTTTTTTTGTTGCGAATTTCAGGTTAATTTTGCAATCCAATATGGCCGCCGCGCCACCATTGTAAAATTTCATGTTGGATATCGTTTATGGGGTTTTTTGGTATGCTGAGTACGAATTTCAGGTTAATTTTGCAATCCAATATGGCCACCGCGCCACCGTTGTAAAATTTCATGTTGCATATCATATAAGGGGTTTTTTGGTATGCTGAGTACGAATTCTGGGTTAATTTTGCAATCCAATATGGCCGCCGCGCCGAATTAACAAAATTTCATGATGGGTATCGTTTAAGGGGTTTTTTGGTATGCTGAGTACGAATCTCATGATAATTTTGCAATCCAATATGGCCGCCGCACCGAAATCACAAAATTTTCGTGATGGGTATCGTCTAAGAGGTTTTTTGGTATGCTGAGCACGAATCACATGATAATTTTGCAATCCAATATGGCCGCCGCGCCCAAATCACAAAATTTCATGATGGGTATCGTCTAAGGGGTTTTTTGGTATGCTGAGTACGAATCTCATGATAATTTTGCAATCCAATATGGCCGCCGCACCGAAATCACAAAATTTTCGTGATGGGTATCGTCTAAGAGGTTTTTTGATATGCTGAGCACGAATCACATGATAATTTTGCAATCCAATATGGCGGCCGCGCCGAAATCATAAAATTTCATGATGGGTATCGTTTAAGGGGTTTTTTGGTATGCTGAGCACGAATCACATGATAATTTTGCAATCCAATATGGCCGCCGCGCCCAAATCACAAAATTTCATGATGGGTATCGTTTAAGGGGTTTTTTGGTATGCCGAGTACGAACTTTGGGTTAATTTAGCAATCCAAGATGGCTGTCGCGCCAGCTTTGCAAAATTTCATGTTGCATATCGTAGAAGGGGGTTTTTGGTATGCTGAATACGAATTTTAGGTCAATTTTGCAATCTAAGATGGCCGCCGAACCACCGTTGTAAAATTTCATTTTGGATATCGTACTATACTATACTATACTATCTTCACGCCAAATCCCTTGCGGGGTAGGCAGAAAGAACCGAGCGCCACACGGCACGGTCCATACACACCTCACTCGCCTCTTCAACTTTCATTTTTCTTTTCATGCATGCACGTCGGTTCCTACGGCTCTTGACACCACCCTCCACTAACACATGATTAATTTGGTCGTGGTAGGTGTGTCGTGGCCTTCCCCGACTCCTACGTGAAAGGGGTTTTTTGGTATCTCAGCATACTGACAGAAATCTCGCAACAGTGGCGCGGTGGCCATATTGGATTGCAAAATTATCATGAGATTCGTACTCAGCGTACCAAAATCCCCCTTAAACAATACCCATCATGAAATTTTGTGATTTCGGCGCGGCGGCCAAATCGGATTGCAAAATTATCATGTGTATCGTGCTCAGCATACCAAAAAACCCCTTAAACTATACCCATCATAAAATTTTGTGATTTCGGCGTGGCGGCCATATTGGATTGCAAAATTATCATGTGATTCGATCCCAGCATACAAAAAAAACCCTTAGACGATACCCATCATGAAATTTTGTGATTTCGGCGCGGCCGCCATATTGGATTGCAAAATTATCATGTGATTCGTACTCACCATACCAAAAAACCCCTTAGACGATACCCATCATAAAATTTTGTGATTTCGGCGCGGCGGCCAAATCGGATTGCAAAATTATCATGTGTATCGTACTCAGCATACCAAAAAACCCCTTAAACGATACCCATCATGAAATTTTGTGATTTCGGCGTGGCGGCCATATTGGATTGCAAAATTATCATGTGATTCGATCTCAGCATACAAAAAAACCCTTTAGACGATACCCATCATGAAATTTTGTGATTTCGGCGCGGCCGCCATATTGGATTGCAAAATTATCATGTGATTCGTACTCACCATACCAAAAAACCCATTAAACGATACCCATCACGAAAATTTTGTGATTTCGGCGCGGCGCCCATATTGGATTGCAAAATTATCACGTGATTCGTACTCAGCATACCAAGAAACCCCTTAAGCAATACCCATCATGAAATTTTGTGATTTCGGCGTGGCGGCCATATTGGATTGCAAAATTATCATGTGATTCGATCTCAGCATACAAAAAAACCCTTTAGACGATACCCATCATGAAATTTTGTGATTTCGGCGCGGCCGCCATATTGGATTGCAAAATTATCATGTGATTCGTACTCACCATACCAAAAAACCCATTAAACGATACCCATCACGAAAATTTTGTGATTTCGGCGCGGCGCCCATATTGGATTGCAAAATTATCACGTGATTCGTACTCAGCATACCAAGAAACCCCTTAAGCAATACCCATCATGAAATTTTGTGATTTCGGCGTGGCGGCCATATTGGATTGCAAAATTATCATGTGATTCGATCTCAGCATACAAAAAAACCCTTTAGACGATACCCATCATGAAATTTTGTGATTTTGGCGCGGCCGCCATATTGGATTGCAAAATTATCATGTGATTCGTACTCAGCGTACCAAAATTCCCCTTAAACGATACCCATCATGAAATTTTGTGATTTCGACGCGGCGGCCATATTGGATTGCAAAATTATCTCTTAGTCTTTCTGTTCCCGGTTTCCATTTCGGAGTTTCCAGTTCTATGATCCGATTCAAAATCGCAATAAAAACCATTTCTGCTAATAGTTTTGCATCAATTTTTTTAAAACCTTCTCCTGACAGAAACAAACACAACAAAAAAGAATTAGTGAAATCGGTCCAGCATTTCACGCGTGATGCCGTGACCACGGAAATCGGGCTTCATTTTTATATATTGTATGCTCAATATCATCGAAGATTACAGGCATTATATTAAAATGCAATTCTGAACTAATTAAATGCTGAATCACAGTTTGCCACTCTTATTTTTATGTTAGCATTAAATTTAATCTTGAAAAGAAGTGCCTGAGTTTGGCCCCTACATTAATGAGAGGTATCTAATACGTCAAACTGCAGCATCGGCAGCTTAAACCTTTCAAAAACCAGGCGGACGTCATTTTTTTTAACATGTCATGTATAGTGTTGCTATACGTGTAGAAACGAGATAGCAGCATTCACTAACCCCTTAGAACGAGCGGAATGGAAAGACCAACGCACACAATAGTAGATTGTATAACAAGGGGGCAAAATAGTATTTTTACGGCGAGGGCGCTACTTTGAATCACGAGCGAAGCGAAGGATTCTAGAATAGAATCCCGAGCATAGCGAGGGATTCTAACGTAGAATCCTGAGCGCAGTGAGGGATTCAAAGTACACCGCCCGAGGGAAAAATAATTTGCCCTCGAGTTATATACTCTACTTTTCATTCCCTTTCTATGAGAAAAAATAAGTTTTGCACGACGTAGTTACCTTCTATAGTTATTGTTCCAGGAGTTCATGGATTGTCACTTTCATAACTTGACGTAGAACTTATTAAATTTGCAGAATATAATTAAATATGTTTACTGATTACAAGAACATTAATAATGACGAACACGATCAGATAAATGGCGCTCTTTAGTTTTTTTTTATTTAGCTCAGGACACCGCGCTGTGCAGCCAACACTTACCAGCCAGTAATTCATACAATTTGCGTTCGATTTTTATGAAATTTTCAAGTTCCAAATTCAAATCACTTTGCCGCCCGCTAAAAAGCTCTTAACAGAAAAGAGCTATTTTGCGCCCCGTTATCGTGGTGCAAAGTGATACTTTTCGAATAGAAGGAATGAAAACATAATTAATGTTTCGTCTGCTACTTATTGTACGTCTGTGCTAGAAACGGAACTAATATTTTACATGCTGGCTACATTCTCAAAACACTGTCAATAACGTCACATATGTCATTTAATATATTGAATACGAGAATTTGATTGATGGTTTCTATTGAAGTTTATTGACAACGGGATACTGGTTGGTGGTTCATTCTAACATTGCCCTAAGCTGTACAGTGGCGCCTTAACTTTCTACTCTTTTTTGCCAAGCTACAAGCACCCAAGAAACTATACTTCATAAAATTCGAATAATATAAAACCAAAGGATATGGGTATCTGTTAAAATTCATTTTTTGTCAATTGCTGAAATACATAAACCTTTAATACAATATTAGCGAATTAGATGTTTTGAAGAAAATGCGATACGTCGAAACTTCAGTTATTTGGCTTTTTAATAGTGATAGAACTATAGAATCGGTTCAAAAGTTTCAAAGTTTGTCACACACTTGCACGGGTTCTTGGCCACGAGCGTCAGCATGTGCGCCAGTTTGTATATAGTATAGTATAGTACCGTACAGTACAGTATGAGCGTACTCACGAGACGGCTAGCGAGAGTGTTTCGAACAAGTAGTGGTTGAAGTGCGGCTTGCACGGGTTCTTGGCCACGAGCGTCAGCATATGCGCCAGTTTGTATATAGTATAGTATAGTACCGTACAGTACAGTATGAGCGTACTCACGAGACGGCTAGCGAGAGCGTTTCGAACAGGTAGTGGTTGAAGTGCGGCTTGCACGGGTTCTTGGCCACGAGCGTCAGCATGTGCGCCAGTTTGTATATAGTATAGTATAGTACCGTACAGTACAGTATGAGCGTACTCACGAGACGGCTAGCGAGAGCGTTTCGAACAGGTAGTGGTTGAAGTGCGGCTTGCACGGGTTCTTGGCCACGAGCGTCAGCATGTGCGCCAGTTTGTATATAGTATAGTATAGTACCGTACAGTACAGTATGAGCGCACTCACGAGACGGCTAGCGAGAGCGTTTCGAACAGGTAGTGGTTGAAGTGCGGCTTGCACGGGTTCTTGGCCACGAGCGTCAGCATGTGCGCCAGTTTGTATATAGTATAGTATAGTACCGTACAGTACAGTATGAGCGCACTCACGAGACGGCTAGCGAGAGCGTTTCGAACAGGTAGTGGTTGAAGTGCGGCTTGCACGGGTTCTTGGCCACGAGCGTCAGCATGTGCGCCAGTTTGGGTAGCGCGTCGCCCAGGTACGCCAGAGCGCCGTCTTGTAGGCAGGATAACGTGCGCAGGATGGCTGCAACCACACAACAATGTAAGTAGGTAGACTGTCATCAGGTCTATTCCCACCCAGGGCAAAAATTTATGTTATTTATTTATTTTATATTTATTAATGGATTAAATGTATAAATACAAGCTCAGCATTGGCTGTTGTGTAAACGCAACGCTTCTTGTTGACCTATGGCCTAGCCTCCTGAACAATATACCTGATTAATATAACAGACCGGCCAAACTGTTTTGGATACATGTCTGTAACAAAAATAAACCACGCACGCAATTCACAAACGCACGCAATGGAGGCCATTTCACATAGGATACAGAAAACAATAGAAGTCAGTGTTAAAATTCTCTTCAATCGACTAAATGACTGTCATTATTTTATTAATTAAAGTCTTTAATTAATAAAAGAAATTGAAAGTCAATAAGTCATTGTAAACTCTATATTCTTCAGCAATAGTGGTTGTTTGACAACCTAGACCGTGTGTTGTTTGACAACCTAGACCGATACTTTAATACTTTTTTGAGTTCTTTTGTCACTGGTGTGGAGTGTGTGTGTGTGTGTGAACTGGGAGGGGGAGGGGGAGGGGAGGAGGAGTTACCTTTCATGACGTACTCGTTGTGGTCGGCGGGGTCGAGCTGCTGGCCCAGCGCCGCGAACAGGCGCGCCAGCAGCGCGGCGGCGTGCGGCTGCAGCGCGGCGCGGGGCACCATGCCGCCCGCCACCAGCTTCTCCAGCGCGCACGCCGCGTACGTGCACACCACGCCCTTGCCCGATATGTGCTCGATCTGGCACAACAGTTACATATTTGATACACAATGTCATCTACTGCTCGTTCGCTCTAACTTTGCCGCTCGGCTCCATACTAAAGTCGAATTTTTAATTAGACGAAGTACATTGACAGCAACTAATGTCACTTCTTCATACAATGTTGCTTATTTTCTATGACGAAGTGACATTAGCTACGGTCAATTTACTTCGTATAATTAACAATTCGGGTATACGCCTCTACGCCAGCGGCAAAGTTATAGCGAACGGGTAGTAGATTATAAGTTCGTGCTATGCTATCTGGACAGCTGATATGCATCACTAAACATTAGGCTGGTTTCAGAGTCACGCTGACCGTCGGCGCTGACCGCTCAGCGCGTAGCCCGTCAGCGCGAGACGTTTCAGTATCGTTGTGGTGTACACATTTGATGTATGTATGCGTACGGACCCTGACCCGTCAGCGCTGACCACCGCAAGCGTGATAGCTACGTAGCTACGCGTTTTTCTACCTAATAGTTCATACACTTTACTTTGGCTGTCAGCACCGACGGTCAGCGCGACTCTAAATTCGGCCTTAATGTATGGTTTGAACTCGACCACAAGCGGTACTGCTGTCGCTGCAGTGCCGCACCCTCATACGTTCTGTATACATTTAAATTCATTTCGAACTCGGCAGTAGTGTCGCGGTTGTAATGCAGCGGCCAGCGACAGCCCTCCTGCACGGCACTGAGATCACTACCGGTCTGTCGCGGCGGCAAGGCGGCCGCCGCGACAGACCGGTAGTGATCTCATTGCCGCTACTATAGTATGTGGGTAGGTACGATAATTTATCTAATTCGAAAGAGGAACGATTAATTGACTCTAATGGATTTATATCTACTCTTTTATGACAGCCGAATATAAAATATCGTTACAATTTCATTTAACATAGTAATATTGAAGGATAACATCGCGTACAACGCGACACTACTGCCGTGCTCAGAATAAACGCGGCAGGCAGTATGCAGCGCCGCACTTCAGTGGCAGCACTGCAGCGATAGCAGTCGAGTTCGGACTCATACAGACGGGGCATATCGTATTATAGCTCTGCATGCCATTTCATTTTAGGCGATTGTATATTCTACTGGGGATCAACTTATTTTCTACCTAATACTTATCTATCAGTCTTGAATTTAGCAAGATATTATACCATTGTATGTTCAAAACTAGACTCACCAGTAAAGGTACAGCACTGTTGATGAGATCCTTGGGCAGCAAGGATCGGAACGTCATGAAGTACTTAATGGCGTCCGCCTTCAACACCGGTAACTCCGTTACTGAAATAACACGACGCCATTTTAGCTCACTTTAAAAGAAAAGTTTCATTCACGCTTTTATGATCAGTCAGAACGTATCTAAAAAGGTAAGCATGGCTGTACATAGAGGAGTGCTTGTTCCTACACTTATGCATGGTAGTGAAAGTTGGGTGTGGCAGAAGAAGCATGAAAGCTAAAGATAAAGTTTGCGAAGTGTAGTAGTAAGTGTAGAATGGATGGAAACAGACTGACAAAAGAGATTTATAAGGCAAGAGTGAATGGGCAAACTGGTAGGGGTCGACCGCGTCGTACTTATGTTGATCAAAAACTTTTAGGGAAAAGGTCAGGTCAAGAGTACCCTAATCGGATAACATGCATGATAACACTTATCTATATATATAAAAATCAATGCCACTTTTCGTTGTAATTTTATAACTCGAGATCGGGCTCACCTATCCAAACCAAATATTTAGGCTTTGTTCGAACTATTTAGTAGATGGTTTATGTGAAGTTTGCACAAAATCGGTCGAGCGGTTCTTGATTTATCACGCAAACGAAGTTGCGCGGGTCAGCTAGTTAAATATAAGAAGCAAAAGTCATATGTCAGGATCGTGACAAGTGGAAAGCCATAGTCTCTGTCTATCCCGTTGGAAAACAGGTGTGATGTTATGTATGTATAAGAAAAGGTAGTTGTTAAAATGGAGTTAGTATTATTTTGTGTCCGCTTTAAAGCGCTTTGCTTAAAGTTAAAGAGCAGAGCGAGTGGTTAGTACTGACGGTTGGGTCTCTGCAGCTCCGGCAGCGCGTGCGCCGAGGCGAAGTGCGCCAGGTCCACGAGCGGCGACGCCTTGGTCACCCCCGCCGCGCCGGTGGAGCCGCGCGTGGCCAGTGACGTCACCAGGTACATGGCCGCGTCCTTGCCGCGCCACGCGCTCGCGCCCATCTCCTCGTACTTCGACAACATCAGCTGGAAACACGCGTTTGTTAGCTCAATCTATTTATATTATATGCCTCATAAAGATTCACGGCGAGATGCTATCTCGCTCTCGCGATACGGGTGAGCAACGGATTACATTCTCGCTGCTCGTGTGTTCCCGGGGGTTCTCGCCGTGAATCTGTATGGGGCAATAGGTTTAGGTCTACGAGATAGATATTAACGTCAAGCCGAGACCACAGACATGTGGATCTCTACGTAAGAAGGTATATTTTGAAATTCATTCCTTACAAACGACTATGATTTTTTTTTCTTTTCCATATCTATACAATGACTTTAAAAATCAGTGTTACCGGTGAAAATTCGTAACTGGCCCTCATTATGTTATGAATCTGTTTGTTCTCTTTAATTAGCTATAAGTTTTCCTAAAGGTAGGCCCCGTGTGGCGATGGGGTCCCGTGTTGCGACGGGTAAGAGTACAAAATGTCGCCACCCCAATACATTCAAGAGTGTCGTAAGAGGCGACTAAGGAAACACTTTCGCAAAAGATCCATTGCATAGAGAAGGAAAACTCGAAATGAAACCCGATTGTCAGTAAAATGACAATCGCTAAGCCAAGTTGAAGGCCTTATGGGCGGTTTGAAAAATTTCAACTGTGGGTCGCGGACTCGCGGTGATTTGCGCCTGTCCATTTCAACACGGCAATAGGCTCACCACCTATTACGTGAGACATAGAACTGTGGGGTGAAATGTGGGCGTATACTATGCCTCTGCCTACCTCTTCGGGGATAAGCGCGTGACTATATGTATGTATGTATGTAAGTTTTCCTAAAAGATTAAAATAAAATAAAAGAACTGCCTCAATCCGTATATTCTCTGTCAAGGTACATGGGTACCATCTCAGTGCAGTGAGTGTCTACGTCGGAGCCCTGTAGTCGCCCCTGCACGCCCTAGTCACAGTTACCTGCACGTACTGCCCAAAGATGTGCATCATCTTGTCCTCGTAGCGCACGGCGAGCGACTTGACGAGGTCGCAGGCGGCCCTGCGCCTCGTGTCTACGTCGGAGCCCTGTAGTCGCCCCTGCACGTCCCAGTCACAGTTACCTGCACGTACTGCCCAAAGATGTGCATCATCTTGTCCTCGTAGCGCACGGCGAGCGACTTGACGAGGTCGCAGGCGGCCCTGCGCCTCGTGTCTACGTCCGAGCCCTCTATGTCGCGACGAACGTATTCCTCTGGGTTGTCCTCGAATAGGGCCATGTCCGACTCTGGAATACACATCAAATTACGGTCACGATCAGCTATTATAACCCTAGGCTGACGAGACGGACTTATAAAACCATCGTCAAATTTGATACTTGAATGTTAGCGACAATAGACCTTATTGCAACGACATAAAGCTTTTGTTGATTACAGGCGGTGCAAACTACAAATTGACACCCGTCCGACATCCCTTTTATTGCGGAATTTGGAAGGTATCCTTCACTGCAGTGTGTTAGGATTGACGGATCGAGGGTGTGTGTAGTGGGTTCCTCACCCTCCTCTTCTTTATCTAAATCTATCTATAGGTAATATAAAAATGTTATGTGCGTATGTGTATGCTTCAAAAACTCAAAATGTACTGAATCGATTGAGCTCAAAATTTGACACAATATACAACAGGTTCGGAGATGGTTATAGGCTTCTTCTTGCATCAGCAACAACGCCGCAACAGCTTTAAAAAGTGATTTTACCAATAAATGACGCTATTCGCTTGTTTAAGGTTCCGTAGCCGAATGGCAAAAACGGAACCCTAGATTCGTCATGTCTGTCTGTCCGTCCGTATGTCATAGCCACTTTTCTCTGAATCTATATGGCCTATGCTATTGAAAATTGGTAAGCAGATGTGTGAAACGCAAAGGATTTTCGATTGTATAAAACTAGAAAAAAGCAGTAAATTTTGGGGGTCCCCATACTCAGAACTGAAACTCGAAATTTTTTTTATCAAACCCACTATAGATAGGGCTTTGAAAATGCTATTGAGGTAACATCATTTTTTTCTAAAGTGAATAGTTTGCGCAAGAGACACTTCCAAAATGGAAAAATGCCCCCCCCCCCCCCCCCCAAACTTCTAAATAACCCAACTCGCACTTAGCCGGTTTTTTTTTATTATATTCTAGCAGCTTCAGAACAAAATGTTACAAGCAGCCTACTTTTATCATATTTCCATGTATTTTTAAGAAGGAAAGATAGATTACGCTCTCCTTGTATTCCGAGTTAGAGGTTAGGTTATGTTATGAATTTTATTTTTGAAGTTATTTTTACGATTCGTGCGCACGATATTTTGAAAACTGAATATTGGTCACAGAATACAATTAAGTAATAATTGTTTTTATCAAAACTTCTCGGTGTGAATTTATGAAATAAAAGTGTGTAAGGGAAATAGTAGAATGCTTGATTTTGGTTTCGGCTCAGTTTTGATGATTAGACTTTTTTGAGAGATAAGTAAGTACCTCAATCCGTGAAGCTGCTAGAATATATATACCCACCCATTCTGTGTTCTGTTACTCATTTCTCATAGTGCAACTATAAAAAGTCACAGCGAAGTGTGGCAGGGAGCAGCTAGTTATTGTTATAATTGTATAACAGTTATTTTTACAGATTAACTTCAAATAAATACAAAAAGAATATACCTAGTTTAGTTTTTTATACTGTAGATTGACATATTGAACAAGAAAGCCGTGAGATCGTTCTCACCAGACGGCCCCTCTCTAACACGTTTATTGTGAAAGTGAAAGTGCAATCCGATTGATGTTATCATTTTTGTTTTATTTCAAACTTCGAACAGATGATCCACGTGACCTAGTGACGTAGTTTAATGCAACAGAGTCACAGACTACAGACAAAGTCTCGCCATAAGCCCCTCTGCACTCTATTTTATAGAGAGGGGCTAAAACGACACTTGTACTGTTCCACAATATTTATCATTATAAACCTAACCAGTTTCGCTTCACAGCATTTTCAAAGGTCTAGATGGAAAGACTACGTAGTACAGTCTCGAAAACACTCCAACACACACACACACAATATAGATTAGCATGCACTTACCTCTGAATTCCATGTTGGGTATGACTACTTTCTCGCAGATACTGCTGAGTGTAGCGGGGTCTTCAAACAAATTCTTGTAGCTGTTCTTCTCAGCTATCTTGGCTAGGAAGGTAAGAGCGTTTGACACCAGCTGTAGAGAAATAACACACAGTAGTAAAATATATTAATACCTATTTATTTTCTTTTACACAAAGGTACAAAAATGCACAACAACAATCCTTTGTGGGAGACTGGCATCCACACTAGGGAACCCTGTGACACGGATTACCAAGGCCACCATCAGTAATCTATATATATAAAAGAAAGTCGTGTTAGTTACACTATTTATAACTCAAGAATGGCTGTACCAAATTGGGTGAAAATTGGTGGGGAGGTAGCTTAGAACCAGGAGACGGAGACTTTTTATTCCGCTTCAGCGCGCTTTTTTTCTGCGCTTTTTTTGGTCACTCAGGGTAAATGCGACGGTAACGGGTGATTTACTCTGACCCGCGCAACTTAAGTCTCTCTAGTAAAACTTTAACTTTTACTAGAGAGACTTAAGTTGCGCGGGTCAGCTAGTGTATCATAAAATAGTATGCAAAAGCATTTAAACAGTAGACGATATCTTTACATATACAGCATATAGGTACTACAGAAAATATAATGACACGATCTTTCCCGAGTCACAGAGCAGAATTCAATGATGTTATGGGTTGGCTTGATAACATATCATTTGAAACGAATCCCACGATATGGGAATAAAAGCAGGTTAGAATAACAGCATAGAATTTCAGTAAAACTAGTAGATAATAGTAAAGCGACTCACCGCATCGTACCGCGGCTGCGGTCCCGTAGATAGCAGTACGGTCCACACGGCGGTCACAAAGGCCGGCGCGTGAGGAGCAAATTCTTCTTCATATTTGAGAGCATACAGTGCTGCACATTCGCACACCTCTGTACGGAGGTGCTCCATTGTGCCTGGGATGTCGTCGTCGTTCTATAAGTAAAACAAGGGTTCATTTGAAAGGCCTGAGACTGTTCTTATAAGTCCTAACATGGTATATTAGATATACCATACCATGTAATTTTCGTTGCGTATTTAGCGTATTTAGCAGATGCCAAATTGTTGCAAGAAGATAGAAGATATACATTTTAGCGTGCAAGACAGAGAGAGGTGCAATCGGTTTTTGTGCGTTTTTTAACGAAATAAATTAATTATAAAAAAAACTATAACCAATATTAAAAAAGTGGTCTAGTGCAAATGAAGATTTTACTATTGTCTATCTTATAAAAAATTTATATTATAAAACTTATGAGATCTAGGTTAAAATTTCAAGAAATCGAGGTATTTTCAACACAAAAATCTATCGAGGATTTTATCAGCAATCGTGTTTCTAGCCTAGAGCGTTTTTAGTTCATGAACTGAAGTTGTCTGTGTTATAATTTTAATTCATTAAACCTCACGAGTCCTGAAATCTAGATCAAGGTAATAGTCTATTTGGCGTCAGACGGCGGAGAATGCATCAGCCAGTTCCAGGTCACCGTGTCGTAAAAATGATATCACAGTCACAGTAGATTTATTCAATTTCATAGGATCCTCGTTTTTGTCGGGGGTTTAAAAAACAGAGACAGTTTACACGTGATAGAAGAGAAAATTGTTTTTAGTTAGTTGTTGAAAAGGTAAAAATGGGACCCTATTACTTACTACTACGGACTCAACTACGCTATATTACAACAAATAATAAAAACAGAAAAAGAATAATTATTTAAGGGGGGTTTTCATACAACAAACATACATTTTTGCCATATTTTGGTAGGCAACCCTCTGTGCGCGGCGCGAATACAATTATCACTTGGACGGTTGTCATTTTCATGAGTAGAACAGTTTCGTCAAACCATTCAATTACAATAACGATAAATAATATAACTTACATCTGCTTCCAAACACGGGACTTTCACTTGTAAAAGGTGTAGTAGTTGAGGCATCCATATTGGCATGTTGTCCTCGAAGAACTCGGGCAGTTCCTGATAGTTCAACGAGTAGAACACTTTGCATATAAGTACTAGAGAACTGTAGATCACTTGCAGAGCTTGAGGGTTATCGCCGTGCTTTGTTGTCAAGTCTATTGTGGCCTGAAATAAACCGGAATTATGAGTTTAAGGCGGCACTAGTCGGTCGCTCGAACTCGGTCAAATAAGCATGCTGTTTCACCTCACATCGCATAGTGAGAGCGAGAAGCTGCGATAATGCATTCATTCAAAGGTCCTTTGGTAGGAAGGGTGTTATGAAAAAAGTACTTCATGTATCAACTTAGATTAAAGTTTTCTGAACTCTTTGAGAAATGAACTTTGTCGGAACGAACTTAGATTTTGAGTTTTAATACTCCTTTTACTGTTTATTTACCCAGAAAGTTGTCTAAAAATTCGGGCGAAAAATCGAATTTTTAATGACTTCTATCTTTTTAATAGTTCTTTAATTCTCATTTTTGGAACGGTACAGACACAGTTTATGATGAGACAAAAAAGTAAAATGTTTGAATTTGTATGTAGGATATCAAACAATTGAGTAATACCCCTCCCGAAGTTTGTATGGACAAAATAGCGACTAGCGCAACCTTAAAAGTTTATGTAGATGTTTGTTACTAAATCATGTTCCAATAACCTGTGAACCATTTCAGCATGCAGATAGTCAACTCCCTCTAGAAGTAGCCTATGTATGAACATATCCGTGGAGAGCAGAAAATAGAGAACTATATCCATACTAATAGAACTTTACTATATCCCTACTAATGAAATTTGGTACAATGATAGATTTAGGCTGGTATTTCCATGGGGTGCGAGAATGGTGGCCAGTTAACTTAGCGAACTATTATTTTCTTTATTCATTTAAAACTTAATGCACAAAATTGTACACAGGTGGACTTAATGGCATAGGCATTTTGCTTCCAGTCAACCTTAGGGTGATGCAGAGATGAGTAAGTAAAGGAAGGTGCTCAAAGTTAATATATCACAATTAGAGATGTACATATCTACGCAAGGTTTAAGGATAAGGTTTTAATTCTATTTACCACAAATAAATCAGTTAGCGGCTTAGCAAAATTGTCCAGAACATGTTTAATTTCTTCCCATAGTTTTTGCGACTTGAACTCATAACGGTATCGCTTGAAGAGAGAGTGCGCTGTTCTGAGCACTCCGTTTATCACATGGAAATCACCTGCAATGAAAATCAGTATACTTATAGATTTTTTTTACTCGCATGCATCGACGTTTCGGATACATTGCAGCGCTCGTGGTCGCGGTATTGCAGTGCTCGTGGTCGGACTAATTCTATAAGTATGAGTGTAATAAACCGCGGTAGTTTAATAATAACACTTAAGTACTCATAGAAATAGTTCGTGATTTTTTTAAATAAGGTTTGCGTGCTAGGTTGCCAACCCCTGGTGTTGCAAATATCTACAGGCCACGGCAGCGCGTTGTCTGTCTGCAACCTTGGCAATATAAAACTAAGATATAAAGTACTGACGGTGAATCGAATAATCCCATTACTTTCAATAGTTTTTATTTGTTTTGTAATACAATCATCACCACTTATCTACAATTTTTTTGGTTCTTCATCTTTTTTTTTTTTTTTTTTATACTACTTAGGTGGCAGACAAGCTTACGGCCCACCGGAAGGTTGGTAACCGTAGCCTATAGACGTTTGCAACACCAGAGGCGCTACACACGCGCTGCCGACCCGGGAGCAAAGTAAGAGGACGAGCACCCTGTCTACGGTTAATAACATTCTACGAAACTGAATAAATTTAAAATCTTACCCGTGTTGAATTTGTCCACCATCTCTGGTATTAGACTAGGCCATTTTTCTGGGAAATCACATTTGCCGATTATAGACACTGCATCGCTGAACTGTCGCTGTATGGATTCTGGAGATTTGAGCATCAGAGAAACAATCAGTGTCTTAATTGTGAGTCGGTCGGAATCATGAATCCTGTTAACACCATCTTCTACCTGTTTCAAAACAAAAATGTACATTAACATCATACTTATTATTACTTTCTTGTGGAAGACCGCCGGAACCGCCGCTGCGCCTAGCGTATGATCCAACTTCTCGATTCTATGATCATGATCCCGCATTCAATGGGAGCCCGCATTCAATGGGAATTTATTCAGGAAATAATAAGTAGCCCATATGCTGTGCCAGACTACAATCTAACCTTGTTATAAAACATTCAGCTGTTAGAACTGTTTTTTCCAAACCATACCTGAATTTGGAGCCTGGGTATGAGTAACTAATAGGAATACATGGCCTGGGGTCTTGGCTGTTAGGGTCAGCTATGGTTTTGAGTTTTATTTCTGCATCATTGGGGACTTTCTGAACTACCAAACTCGTAAAGGCGTCAACATCTGTCTGTTGGCCCCATTGCACAGACTGTTCTGACTATTATATAGTATACTACTTATATTACAAATGCGAAGTAACTCTGTCTGTCTGTCTGTTACGCTCTCACACCTAAACGGCTGGAGCGATTGAAATGAAATTTGGAGTAGAGATAGTTCGAGGCCCTGGCAAGGACATAGGCTTTTTTTAGACGACTGCGCAAAAGGAAGGTTATGATTTTACGCATTAACGACTTCTACGTGGTCGTAGCCGCGAGGAACAGCTAGTTATAAATAAACATACAAATGTAAATTCAAAGTTATGAGAGCACACATAAATTTATAAAGTTTATTAACCTCATTACTAGTTATCACTACTGAATTAGGTACTCACCACAGGCCAATTTCGTTTGATATAGTTTTTGAAAGCTATAGCAGCTGCAATTCTAATTGTTAGGTCCACTGTCTCTTTATCAATAAGGTGTAACAGTAGCACTGCATAATTCTGATTAACTTCTACACTTTCAAGAAACTTTTCAGCTGAAAATACATAAAGTACCTCATCAATTACACATTTTCCACAGGAACTTGTTTCCAGGATAAAAACAAAGGCTAACTGTATTAGACCTTATATTGTTTTGGTTGAAATTTGGTATTTCAGCCAAAAGCAAGGGCAAGTGAGAAATATCTTATTTAGGGTAAAGCCTATGTTATTTAGGGTAAATGAAGCTTTTCAATGGTGAAAGAATTTTTGAAATTAGCACAGTAGTTTTTGAGTTTAATCATTACAAACATACACACACACACACAAAAAACAAATTTTTCCTCTTTAGAATATTAACGTAGAAGTAATTAGTAAATCAGGTTTTTGACTTTTCTACAGTAATATTATAAAGAGGAAAGATTTGTTTATTTGTTTGTTTGTTTGTAACGAATAGGCTCCGGAACTACTGGACCGATTTGAAAAATTCTTTCACTGTTGGGAAGCCACACTCTTTGCGGTGAACATAGGCTACATTTTATTCCCGTATTCCCACGGGACCAGGAACTATGCAGGTGGAACCGCGTGAAGTCTGTTAGTTTTATATGTTTGTGGTTTCAATATGCATCATTGTCCCTTGTGATTTGGTGGGGAAAAGTGGACATGGTTTTTTTACCTTCTGATTTTACCCACTAGTGCAGGGGACATGGTAGGGAAAGTGGAGCTTCCAATGAAACATAGGATGAGGTTTACATTATGATAACTCATTTAAGACTGAACAAATGTGAATGAATCTATTTTTTTTAAAATAAATAACGGACATTACATACTACGCTATCTGATCGCAAAGTAAGCTAGAAATAACCTGTTTGTGTTATGGGTATCAGACCACGGATATTATTATATTACTACATATATACTTTTAAATACATACTTAACATACATAGAAACACCCAGACTCTTGAGACAAACATTTATGGGTCACACAAATTTTTGTCGGGTGGGCATTTGAATTACGCATCCTCGATAGCGGGGTGGGAGGGGTGTCATTTTAAAGGGGTTGATCACCCCTTTCAAATGGCACCATATTTGTGTCTAGGAGACGCGTAGTTTTTTTTTTATACGTGTTTGAAGTTACGTGTAACGGAACGTTATTTTTTGTTAAATGTGTCATAGTTATTAATTTTTCATATAGTTATTTATTGTTTTACACATAATTAGTTGTAAAATGTTTTATGTGTCATAAAAAATGAACAAAAGAAAAAAGAACAAAAAAACAATACAAAATATAAAAATGAAATGGAATGTCTCCGTCATCTTGATGTGGGAGTTAGAGTGTATTCCCGCTCGTCCCCTCGACTTCCCAAGGGGGGGATAAAAATTATATATAATTTAATTATATTTAATTATTATATTTTTGATAAATATTTTAATATTATTTTATATTATTTTTGGTAAATATTATTTTATATATGGTAATTATTATTTTTGATAAATATTATTTTTGGGACTTCTCCCCGTCTCCCCGAGGGGGACGAATGGGAAGTCCCAAAAATAATATTTAATTGGTTCCCGATCGTCCCCTTCCTAATTCAAGAAGACCGACTTGGATAGGTTAGGTTAGAAGGCTAAGACGGGAGCGGAGCGGAGCGGAGCTCCCGTCTTAGCCTTCGTGGTTTTTTTTTATAACCACCTAAACAAAACTATTTTGTCCCCCCAAAAAAAATTAAGGGGACCATCGGGAAAATAAATTAACGAATTCCACGGATTTAACGGCGCACGAGCCGAGCGAGCGAAGCAAGTGCGCCGCGGTAGCGGCACGGCGAGTGCTTTGAGATACCAATTGAAAGTTATTTATTATATTAAATTTATAAAAACATGATTTTATAGAACTTAACCTCAAAAAATAAAAATCTAAATTTCTTGGAAACTATTGGTTTCCTAACTTTGGGGAGTGGTCGGGGGGATTCCTCCTCTCCCCCTCCCCCTACCCCACCTCCTCCCCGCCCCCTATCGAGGATGCGTAATTCAAATGCAACCCCTTTTTGTCTATCGTAGGAATCGAACCCACGACCTCCAGCGCCGCCGGCGGTATCACTACCGACTACGCTACAGAGGCAGTCATCGCTGGAAAGTCGTACTAGATAATATTAAAATTACTATATAGTAATTACTGTGTGGAATGTATTCTGTACAATATTAAATTCATCATTCATCAATCAAACAATGACAAACTGGAAACCGACACTCTTTAAAATTCAAACAAGGAGGGAAACAGAGAATATGCGTCAATGTAACGAAAGATTTTGATATAAATCCTGATAGTTTTTTATTATTTAGAATACGATTATTTTAAATTAATTTGTTTAAGGTTATGTTCAAAGAATTGGGAATTATCCGTGAGTAATCATTGCAACATGTTTCTTTAAATGTAAATATTTCACAGGTTTTAGACGTTCTTTACAAACATTTAAATGACAAAAGCGATATGTGTTTTAAATCCTTGAAATAGAAACATACCGGGTCGTCTGATATTAGTGTCTGGACTAAGTGTCTGCTGTAGATAATTAGCTAAAGTAGCCAAGTTCTCATCGGTAACATCCATTGCGAGGAATCGGAGTTTAAAACTGGACGATTTGTAAAATATTTATAACGCGTATAGTAAATTTTCTGGGTGCAAATTGCAAGCAAATGCAAATTCAAGCAACGGTGATCAACACTTCAACAATCAACTCAACAGTCGGGTGAGTCGGTCGGTTGTTGGAATTTGACAGTTGAGTGACAAATTTAATTTGACAGTGACATTACCTTGTTTTTTTGTTTCAATTATTTTATACTGGCTTTGGTTACTTAAACCATATGCCAAATCTAGATTCCAATATAATATCAGACAATGACTGCCTCTGTGGCGCAGTCGGTAGTGATACCGCTTGCGGCGCTGGAGGTTGTGGGTTCGATTCCCACCGGAGACAAATATTTGTATAATTTGTATGTATTTAAAAAGTATATAAGTATTAACATCCGTGGTCTGATACCCATAACACAAGCAGGTTATTCCTAGCTTACTTTGGGATCAGATAGCGTTGTGTGAAATGTCCGTGAATATTTATTTATTTATTTATCAGCCTGAGAGAATTTATTTACCTTCTAAATATCAGCACTGTATTCGTGTATGTCCAAGTTAGGACTAAGATCTAACATAGAAAAAAAATCAAGAGTAACGTTAAAAAAAAGTATTTTAAGGCGACTATTTTAGGAATAAGTATTTTTAGTAAACTTAATTAAAATTTGTTTGAAAAAGACGAAGAATCATTGACACGAAGAAGAAGAAGAAGTAAACTTAATGTTTGGGCTTCGGTTATTCGACTGTAATGCTTCCTCCACATTACTCGCGAAGTTGAACGAAGTTCGTCGGCGAAGTTGCCCGAGTCAAAGAAAATTTTTGACGAAGTAGGCCGAGGAGCCCCTCCACACTATCGTACTCGTCCAACTTCGTTCAACTTCGCGAGTAATATGGAGGAAGCATTAGGTATTTTAAATTATTTATATTACACATAGGCTTGTCCTTGTGAATAATGGTAGTTCGATTTTGGGTATATTATATTTTAAGTAAAGATCAATGTGCATGTGCCTGCGCTCCTAGAGCCAAACGGTGCGCTGGAGAGCATGGCTCGTACCATGGGAGACCATGGTGCGAGCCATGCTCTCCAGCGAGAGAGTGTCCACGTCCAGACCCACGGCGTTTACAGGGATGAGACCGGATGGTGTAGCTTTAATACAGTGGGAGATGGCTCGGGTGCTGGTCTGGGATGCATCTTGTGTTGACTCCCTGGCCCCGTCTCATCTTCCTAAAACAAAATTAAAAGCCAGCGCAGCAGCGGAAGTGGCTGAAAATATTAAAATTAATATCTATATTAAAATTGTTTTAATTCAGTTCGTATTGTCCAGTCGGGGTCGAGACCCTAGGTCCATAGGGCCCGAATGTGTAAAAATGTTTCAAGAAATTGAAGAAGCGCCTTGTAGAGTCGACTGGTGACCCAAGGGCTGGCAGTTTTCTCGCTCAGCGAATAGGTATTGCTATTCAAAGGGGGAAAATGCGGCTAGTCTTTTAGGCACAATGCCACGGGGGCTTTATTTAGGTTTACTTTAGATAGTAATAATGTAAATATATAGATATATAATAATTATGTTTCCATGTAATTTTTAACAATAAATGTATTTGTTTCAGGCATCATGTTTTCTGACATTACAATAGGTAACCAGACTAATGAGTCAGACAGACGGACAGCGAAGTCTCATGAATAGGGTCCCGTTTTTTACCCTTTGGTTACGGAACCCTAATAGATGCGAAATCAAATAGGTATTGAACGAATTCGTACGTAAGTAAGTTATTCAAACTCATCTTTCTTCTTCTTTTGGTAAATAACGATAAATTAAGATAATTATTTAGTACTAGCTGACCCTCGCAATTTCATTTATGCTACATAAGGTGTATGAAAGCACATGTATTTTTTCAACAGACTCATGGGAACGATGAAACTGCCCTGTTTGCTTAATCATAAAAGAGCTTAAGGATTAAGTCCATTCTAAAACAATTCAGTCCACGCTTTCGGCACGGACTGAATTATTTTAAAATAGCCTTAATCATTAAGCTCTTTTATGATAAAGCCAACACGCCAGTTTAAGTAGTGGAATATTGGGCATTCTGTCCCACTTTAAGTTCGCATCGTCGCTATCGCTCCTTGCTCACGTGGGACAGATCGCCCAATATTCCACATTTTAAAAATGTAACCTAACCAAACATTTTTATAAAAAATAATTTATAAAATAAAACTTGCTGAAGCAAATCACCATCTCAACCTATCGCTGTCCACTGCTGAACATAGACCTCTTTAAATGATTTCCAGCCAGACCGGTTCATTGCCACCTGCATCCAATGAGACCCAGCAATTTTCACCAGGTCGTTGGTCCAGCTGGTAGGTGACCGTCCCACACCGCGCCTGCCGGTGCGCGGCTTGAGTGGACAAGGATCTTTTTGCCCCATCGACCGTCCGATCTTCGCGCTATGTGGCTGGCCCATTGCCACTTCAGCTAACTAATCCTGCGAGCTATGTTAGCAACATTAGTTCTTCTACGGATGTCCTCATTCCTGATTCGATCACGTAGAGAAATGCTAAGCATAGCCCTCTCCATAGTTCGCTGCGCGACTTTGAGCCGTCTGAAAAGACCTTTTGTGATGCACCACATCTCAGAACCATAAGTCATCACGGGTAATACACATTGGTTGTACACCTTTGTTTTAAGACACTGAGGCTGAAGCAAATAGGTATCTTTTATGTTTCAACATACGTCAAACGTAAACACATCACTCATATCAAATTTCTCAGTTTTAGTTAATTTAATTGTTGAATATTATATTACTTTCCGTTTCCGCTTAAACATTTCAACAACAAGATTTTTGTGAAATCATCCATTCATCATATTTTATGTCTAATTAATTTTATGTGATCGAATTCTTTTCCTGTTTAAATTGGATATAATGTTATCGGACTCTTTTCCTGTTTGAATTGCATATAATGTTACATTCATAATAAATAATTTTCAACATACCTAGTATAAAAAATGCAACTGCTGATATTTCAAATAACAGCTTTTGACTAAACGTGTAAGAATATATAATTATATGATACAAATGCTTACATGTGTTTTCAAATTAACAAGACAGCTAGCGTCATCTAATGGTCAGGGGAGTAAATGTTTCAACAAGTGTGTCCAATATCTGTTAGATGGCGCTGTGCCTCTCTCATTATTGTTTTTCAGCGTCTAAAATATTACATATAAATAAAATAAAAGTGTGTGTGTGTGTGTGTGTGTGTGTGTGTGTGTGTACTTAATTTTAAACAACAGCTTTTGACTAAACGTGTAAGAATAAATATATGATACAAATGCTTACATGTGTTTTCAAATTAACAAGACAGCTAACGTCATCTATCGGTCAGGGGAGTAAGCGTTTTAACAAGTGTGTCCAATATTCGTTAGATGGCGCTGTGCTCAATCTCAAAAATAATTTTAATTGTTTTTCAGCGTCCAAAATATTACATATAAATAAAATAAAAGTGTGTGTGTACTTCATTTTAAACAACAGCTTTTGACTAAACGTGTAAGAATAAATATATGATACAAATGCTTACATGTGTTTTCAAATTAACAAGACAGCTAACGTCATCTATCGGTCAGGGGAGTAAGCGTTTTAACAAGTGTGTCCAATATTCGTTAGATGGCGCTGTGCTCAATCTCAAAAATAATTTTAATTGTTTTTCAGCGTCTAAAATATTACATATAAATAAAATAAAAGTGTGTGTGTACTTCATTTTAAACAACAGCTTTTGACTAAACGTGTAAGAATAAATATATGATACAAATGCTTACATGTGTTTTCAAATTAACAAGACAGCTAACGTCATCTATCGGGGTCTTTCGAGGAAGGCGCTGGTTTTTCAATGAAACTCGAGTAGCTCAATTGTTGACTATATTGTACAACGAAACTGGTA
The DNA here is from genome assembly GCA_933228765.1 of Miltochrista miniata. Lineage (NCBI taxonomy): Eukaryota > Metazoa > Arthropoda > Insecta > Lepidoptera > Erebidae > Miltochrista > Miltochrista miniata. The sequence continues at coordinate 17,420,906 of OW121769.1, forward strand.
AACTAGATACAGGTGGTAACAATTCAAATAGCGAATTAATTACATGATGGCCGATGCGAACATATAGGCTGCCCGTGTAACCTAGCGTTATCGCGATTCAGCAACATTGTAGTACGCGATCTAGCGCGCTCGTTTACAACTACTATACAAACTCAGCCATACCGCCCACCAAGGACATAGTGACATGTCCTTAATTGTTCGCTAACCGCCCACCATGCAATAAGTCTAATATATGACTATACAATAAACAAGATTATATTGGTGAGGGTTTGTAACACTATATAAACAAATACATACATTCAAAAATCTCACAACGGCCATATATCAAAAATACAAAAATTAAATCTCGTACATTACAAATACAATGCTTACAATCTAATGATCTTGAGACACATACATACAAACTTAATTTACGCCAGATAACTTTGCTGATTACATAACATACTATACACAATAAATCAGCTGTATTATGTAGTTACTGGGAGGACACACACTTTCGAGATTGGCCTTTTTAGTGACGAATGTTGTGTACGGAGCGTAACTGCGCGAGTGATACCGTCAGGTCCCGGATGTTTGTGTTCTATTCGTCCCAACAGCCATCTACCAGGAGGCAAATCATCCTCTTTAATTAAAACGACATCCCCAATATTAGGTTCCGGGTTTTGGTGTGTCCATTTGTGTCGTTGCAAGAATTGGTTTAAATATTCCTGCGACCAAAGTCGCCAAAAATCTTGTGTCATTCTCTGTGTGAGTTGCCAACGCCTGAGAGTGGACACATTACTGCCTTCAAAATTTGTGTCGGGCACTATGACCAGAGGCTCCCCTACCAGAAAATGACCAGGAGTCAAGACTGTGAAGTCTTTTTGGTCTTCAACATAAGACATCGGCCTCGAGTTAAGACATGCTTCTATTTGGGCCAGTACAGTTGTCAACTCTTCGAATGTCAACGTAGAGTTACCAACTACCCGTTTAAGATGACCCTTGGTAGATTTTAATCCTGACTCCCAAAGTCCACCTTGATTTGGGGCCCGTGGTACTATAAAGTGCCATTGAGTACCATTGTTCGCTAAACTTTGTGCAAGCTCGGGTACGAAGTTGGACTTTTCCTCGTTAAACAGGTCACTTAGCTCTCGTGCGGCTCCCACGAAATTAGTGCCATTATCACTGTATAAATGAGCACAGTGTCCACGTCGGGAGACAAACCTCTTGAATGCAGCCAAGAAGCCCTTTGATGTCATATCACTTACGAGCTCTAAGTGAATCGCCCGTGTTGCCATACAGACAAAGAGAGCTATGTACCCCTTGTAAGCCTTGCTGCCACGTCCCGGCGACATTCTTACGTTTATGGGACCCGCATAATCCACTCCACTATTTAAAAATACTTTACTGGGAGTAACGCGAGGTGAGGGAAGTTGCCCCATCAACTGATTTCTAGTTTTGCTAGAATATCTAATGCATGTGACACACTTTCTGTACCATGCCTTCACTAACAACTTTACCCCAACAATCCAGTAAATAGACCTCAGGTACGTGATCATTAGTTGAGGTCCCCCGTGCATTGTTTTTTGATGTGCATCGGCTATCAACAATTTAGTGAAGGAAGAATCTTTGGGTATGAGAAGTGGGTGCTTGCGATCAAAACTTAATTGAGACATTTCTAATCTTCCACCAACTCTCACTAGTCCTTCAGAGTCTAAAAACAAATTAAGTGATTTGTACTTTTTTAGTTTGGGATTCAAATTGCCCACTGAAGACTTCAGATTACTGATTTCTTCAAAGAAATGTTCCTCCTGACATCTCTTGACACAAACCATCAACGCTTCTTCGAGTTCCTTAGTTGTAAGTAAGTGACGGTTAGGCCTATCACTCATAAGCTTTTTAAAGTTTAACCACCTTCTACAGTAAGCCACTACTCGAATTAGTTTTTGAAGCGATGAGAATCTGTTCATGAAAGACTCTTCGATACGTCCCGTATGTACCTTTACTTCTTCCAAATTGGTTGTCACGCACTTAGGTTTTTTGTAAGTAATCACTGACTGACGCAGAAAATCAGGACCGTTGAACCAAATTGAAGTGGTGCGCAACTCTGACGGTGAGACACCGCGTGAAGCACAATCGGCGGGATTTTGTTTGGATGAAACGTGTGACCAATACTGGGTATCCAATGTATTCAAAATTTCCGAAACACGATTGGCCACGAACGTCTTCCACCGACTTGGGTGGCTATTAAGCCATGCAAGGACCACTTCTGAGTCAGTCCATGCGTGTAAGTTGGTTTGACCCACCTTTAGAACCCCGGCTACCTCTAACATTAATTTTGCTAAGAGAACAGCTCCACATAGCTCCAATCTAGGTATGGAGACCTGCTTAATCGGTGATACCTTAGTTTTCGATGTGACCAATGCCACATGTATATTACCTAATTCATCGATGACCCTAAGGTATACAACCGCTGCATAAGCAATTTTAGATGCATCAGAGAAGCCGTGTAACTCTATTGTTTTCGCGGTGGAGACTGTGTTGTACCATCGCGGGATTTCAATACTAGCCAATGACGGTAAGTCCTTACGGTAAGTATCCCACTCATTTACTAAATTGCTTGGTACCACATCATCCCAACCTACCCCTGCTAACCAGAGCTTTTGTATCAAGACCTTAGCTACAATTATGCTCGGTGCTAACCAGCCTAATGGATCATAAAGCTTAGAGATATCTGATATGATCTTACGTTTCGTAATAGGTGCAGCTAGCAGAGGCAATGCTACGGAGTACTTGAAGACATCAGCAGAGGAATCCCAGGTAAGTCCAAGTATTTTACTTACACTATCTAATTTAATTTTTATTTCCTCACTTTTATCCCTTTTACTTTCATTTATTTTTTCTATAAGTTCCCTACTATTGCTATTCCATTTATTTAATTTAAAACCCCCCTTCGATAGAACTGTATTTATCTTTTTATACCGCTCATATGCACTATTTATATTTTCAGCTCCAGACATATAATCATCCATGTAAAATTCATTCAAGATGCTTGCTTCTAGTTCCGGGTCATCCTGGCACTCATCATGAGCCACCTGATGAAGAGTACGAACTGCCAGATAGGGTGCAGAAGCTGTTCCGAACGTAATCGTGATCAGCTCGTAATCCTGTATCTCATCCTCGGAACTATCTCTCCAGAGAATGCGCTGCAACACGGAATCTCGTCTGTCAACCAACACCTGCCTGTACATTTTCTCAATGTCCGCTACCAGACATACAGGATTGACTCTCCAACGCATGATTATATGACGGAGCTCAGCCTGCAACGTAGGCCCAACCAATAACATATCGTTAAGCGATATACCATTAGAACCCTTGCAGGAAGCATCGTAGACAACCCGTACCTTACTTGTGACCTTATCATTTCTAACTACGCAATGATGGGGTAGATATATAGCAGAAGTGTTGTTACTGTTGGCATTCGTAACCTTCTCCATGTGATTTAAATCAAGATACTCATGAATGACTTTATTATACTCTGAGCGCAATGAGTGGTTTTTACTTAATTTAGTCTCTAAACCTTTTAATCTCTTTTCAGCTATACTCCTTGAATCCCCAAACTGATTGAGTAAGGTGCCCTCACGGAGTGGTAATCGAACAATGTATCGGCCGCTTTCTGTTCGCGTTGTTGTACGTTTATACAACTCCTCACATTTCAATTCATCGTCTGTAAGCAAAGGTTTATGTTCAGACGGCTCTTTTTCTAATTCCCAAAACCTTCTTAATAGGTCATCCGTCTGACAGAACGAATGCATTACAGTTATATGCGATGATATACTGGATGTAGTGTCTATATCTGATACGCCTGACAGTATCCACCCGAGAGCAGTTTCCTGCGCTAGCAAGGTACCACTCAACGTTCGTTTAATTCCTGAGTGAAGGACCTGACTATAAACCTCCGCTCCCAATAAAATGTCAATTTTATTAGGCCGGTAGTACTCAGGGTCTGCCAAGTCATCTTCCACCAGGTCTACCCATTCAACCTTCGCCACCTTTGTAGCAGGGAGAAGGCCTGTAACGGACTTCAGCACGTAAGCATGAACCGTTATTTCATGGGTATGATTTTTCCTAGACCGCACTTTTACAGTGACAGTGTGTTTTGATACAACACTTCTGTCACCCCCAACACCCAACACGGTGTTTCTTGTCGCAACCTTTTTCAGACCCAAGTACTGAACCATTGATTCGGTAATGAACGAACCTTGCGACCCCTGATCTAGCAGAGCTCTAATAACCCGGTGAGTTCCATCTTTCGACTCAGCTTTTACTAAAGCTGTAGTTAACAAAACTGTTTTATGACCCCTCCCGGTCGAAAGACACGAAATCACTGCCCCGCTAGAATCATTTGCCGATGTTGAAGGTTTCATCATTTGTGATGATTTACCTTCTCCATGAGAAGCACTAATGTTCTCACCAAAAGACCCGATACCCTCTGTATCATCGTGCAAAAGTTGATTATGACGCCGATTACACTTTACACACCGTAACGAATTCTTACACATCCTGGCAGAGTGATTGCCATTGAGACAAACAAAACACAAACCGTTATCCTGAACGTACTTACGTCTGTTTGCGACAGATTCTTTAATGAATTCCCTACAATTCCCTATTTTATGACTGGCCGAACAGTAAGCACACGAAGCATGCCTTGAAACTTTCTCCTTGACCGCGTGAAAAGCTTGCATACCTTTTTGTGGCTTTTTGGGCAACTCGGACCTACTTTCTATACCTTCGAGACCCCGAAAGCGACCTGTAAGAAATCTTGAGAATTCTGAAAATGTAGGCAAGTCATCATCAGACTCTTCAGAGACTTTTAATTCCCAAGCTTTCTTCGTGTCCCTGTCTAACTTTTCACTAACTAAATGTATGACGATTATATCCCACGAAGAAACATCTACCCCTAAGTTTTTAATAGACTCGAGACAATCAGTTGTTGTATGCAATAAAGATTTGATTCCTACAGCAGATTCACTAGATAAAGATTTTTGATTAATTAACCGCTTTAAAATACCCTTGGCCAAAAACTTTTTATTATTGTAAGTACTATCTAGTTTTTGCCACGCAGTTTCATAATTATCACAAGTAATCTTTACATTCCGAAGTAACTGCTCCGCTTCACCTGTAAGATGTCCCTTCAAATAGTAGAATTTTTGTGAATCGTCTAAGTTTCTATCGTTGTGTACCAATCCTAAAAATAAGTCTCTAAATGTGTGCCACTCCGAGTATTTCCCCGAAAATAAGGGAATTTTAATTTCTGGCAATTTCACCCTATTTTTCACCGGTTTAAACTGACCCGATTCTACTGAAGTATTATTTGAAATAGTTAGAAGATTTTTTAACATTTCCTTGAGTTCACTTCTATGCTCTGTATACAATTCTTCAACCAAATCATACATACCAGTTTTATGATAGGCGGAACTCTGAATATCAGCCTTTTTATACTGTTTAAATACGCCAGTGTGGTTGTCAGAGAACATAGACCACTGTTTTTCCAGATTGTCCAACCTTGTTTCCAAATATGAAGCCGTAAGACGATCTTTAGGAGATTTCTTAAAGTTACTTTTAGCCTTAAGCATTTTATCTCTGATGTCCTCCTGTAGAAACTCAAAGGACTCCATGTTTGCAAACTAATTCACTTTACAGATAAACACAAATAAAATTCAAAAAATAAACAATAGTACAACTTGATATTAAGTTATTAAGTAAACAAATATACAAAGTGATAATAATTGCCACTTAGCGTATTCACATCAATTTGTGAAGACTAAAATTTCAAGTCTCGATATCAAAACTCGAAAATTTTCTAAGTGTTTTGACACTTTAATTCTATAAGAAATTGGGCGTGGATTCCCCGTCTCAACAGAGAATTGCCTTAAACTATTACAAGTCCTAAACTAGTGTTAAATCTTATAAGTTAATTAAATTTAAATAATAAGGTTCAAATTCCACTAAATTATTAAAGTCACTGCAAAGTTCACTGAATTTTTTCCAAGTTGAAATCTTCTAAGAAATAAGGTTCAAAATTTACTCACAGTTTAGTCCGGTCACACCTTTAAACACTTTGATGAAATATCGCCTGTTGTTCGGTAATGACGTCCCACGATGTTCCAGTTCTCGTTGTCTCCAATGGATGAGTGCTGTTGCACCCGCCGCCGCTGTTCCCGGGGCTGCCTCTTGACAACTTGATTGTCAAGCCCTGGCCACCCGTACCGCTCCTCTAACGCACAACACCAGCCTGGTGCCCGTTATAGGAGCTGTTCTAGCTAGCGACCCACTAGCTAGTTGCCTAACACAGCAGTGATATCCTATCACCACTAAAGAGCTAACAAAAATGCGCTTTCTCAACCGACTCGGCAGGACCAAAATGAACGGGGTCTTTCGAGGAAGGCGCTGGTTTTTCAATGAAACTCGAGTAGCTCAATTGTTGACTATATTGTACAACGAAACTGGTAAACTAGATACAGGTGGTAACAATTCAAATAGCGAATTAATTACATGATGGCCGATGCGAACATATAGGCTGCCCGTGTAACCTAGCGTTATCGCGATTCAGCAACATTGTAGTACGCGATCTAGCGCGCTCGTTTACAACTACTATACAAACTCAGCCAGTCAGGGGAGTAAGCGTTTTAACAAGTGTGTCCAATATTCGTTAGATGGCGCTGTGCTCAATCTCAAAAATAATTTTAATTGTTTTTCAGCGTCTAAAATATTACATATAAATAAAATAAAAGTGTGTGTGTACTTCATTTTAAACAACAGCTTTTGACTAAACGTGTAAGAATAAATATATGATACAAATGCTTACATGTGTTTTCAAATTAACAAGACAGCTAACGTCATCTATCGGTCAGGGGAGTAAGCGTTTTAACAAGTGTGTCCAATATTCGTTAGATGGCGCTGTGCTCAATCTCAAAAATAATTTTAATTGTTTTTCAGCGTCTAAAATATTACATATAAATAAAATAAAAGTGTGTGTGTACTTCATTTTAAACAACAGCTTTTGACTAAACGTGTAAGAATAAATATATGATACAAATGCTTACATGTGTTTTCAAATTAACAAGACAGCTAACGTCATCTATCGGTCAGGGGAGTAAGCGTTTTAACAAGTGTGTCCAATATTCGTTAGATGGCGCTGTGCTCAATCTCAAAAATAATTTTAATTGTTTTTCAGCGTCTAAAATATTACATATAAATAAAATAAAAGTGTGTGTGTACTTCATTTTAAACAACAGCTTTTGACTAAACGTGTAAGAATAAATATATGATACAAATGCTTACATGTGTTTTCAAATTAACAAGACAGCTAACGTCATCTATCGGTCAGGGGAGTAATCGTTTCAACAAGTGGAAACGAAGCATCTAAAATTCCTCGAAGAGGTAGGCACAGGCATACCAACCAACATAATAGGTGCTGAATTCATCGCTAAGATCTCAAACAAATTTCTGGATTCGAAACCATGACTTTGGTTGACAGATAGTTGGTGTAATAATGTATAATATTAGACTACTTTTATCCTGAGAATATATTTCACCGGTAAAATATCAGCCACGGACGCCCACTAGTACCAGTTATAAAAGACTTAAATTGATTAGGTTTGTTTAAAATATGATTCATGATCAATCGGGCGTAAGCAACATAAATATAATGATACACTTGCAAATATATTTTATTAAGGTTCAATTTGTAGTGAGGTAAATTATTGCTGAATCGAGATTTTATTTGTATAAAACTCGGAATTTTTGAATGAAAAATCACATTCGAACCAGTATCTCACAAGTGACAAGTGACAAGTGACAAGAAATAACCAGATTTCTATCATGTGAGTAAGTTCTTCTTTTAATAGTAGAAATGCTCAGCTATGGACCTAGTTTTTGTCTGCTAGCTGTGTTCATTTTCATCTTCTCTTCATCTTAGTGCATTCTCAGTAGCTACCAAACCCTACTGGGATTTGGAGCCTGGGGTCCAGTTTTATTTGGTTGCTAGAGCAGCTATTGTTTGACTTTTGATTTTCAACATTGATGGTAGCGATTGCTGTCTAACATCCCAACCCCCTAGGAATGCCTTTATCGTTCCCTCATCCGTTAGTCAACAGGTGCACCGCTTAAAGGTGAGGACGCTTGGACCTCATGCACCCATTTTCATATCCTATCTATTCCTCATGATGTTGTTCAGTTACGAACCCGGTTTTTGTCTGTCGGCTGTGTTAACTTTCATGTCCTATCTATTCCTGATGTACTGAAAATCTGAGAATATTTTATTTATGATTTGATTGTATCTTAACAGGTCTGATTCGGAGTTTGAAACGTGTTCTGTAGTGGAGTCTGTTGCACCAAAGAAACGTAAGCCGGTGGAGAAAAAGCAAAAACAATCGAAGATCCTCACTTCACCTCCGTTGGAGTCAGACAGCGTTCGACGAAAAAGAAATTCATCTGACCTTAAAACCACACAGAGGTAGGTTTCACTATGTTCTTTTTTTATACTACTAAGGTGACAGACAAGCTTACGACCCACCTGATGGTAAGTGCTCACCGCAGCTTATAGATGATTGTAACACCGGAGGCGCTACAGCCACGCTGCCGACTCTGAACGCCGTATTGCCATGTTGAAATGGATAGGCGCAGGTTGTGACTACCTGCTATTGAAAATTTTCAAGGCGCTCAGAAAAGCATTCAACATGGCTTAACGACTGCCATTTTACTGACAACCGGGACCAACGGCTTAACGTGCCTTCCGAAGTACGGAAACGCTCGCACAAAGAATTGATACAAATTGCTCACCCATCGAGGACCAGCCACAGCGAAACTTGCTAACCACAGTGATCGTGTACAGAACACTGAGACCGCGGGGCCACGAGCGCTTCAAAACTTCAACTTTTTTCAACTAAGTTTGTGTTTTGATTGTTAACATTCATACTTAGTATACTTTGATCCCAAGTTCTTAGTCACTTTGATTCAGTACGTTTATAATTAACACTTTGTTTCTTTTACAGAAAAAATAAACCAAACTTCCTGAATATTTTGCGGTCCGAAGAAGCCAGTTGCAGTGAACCAGAACGACGTGAACTAACTTCCAGTTTCTCGAGCCGTGTTGCAACGGGAACGTCCCGTCGCTCCAAGAAGACGGGAGGAATGTATGTGATTGATTTTAAACTGTATAAAACTAATGACTACATATCACACGCCGCTGATGTGCGCTATAGGACTGCCCTTGTGACTGTAAAACTACAGTGTGACGAGTCCTCACTATCTTGGGAGTCACTTCAAGAGTTTCTAGGACTCGCATTTAAAGAATTTCAAGACACTGAACCAGTGCATTATTCTGATAAGATTTTTATAAAGTAGTTTTATTCTCTATTTTTTATAAATTAAGCTATAGACTGAAAAAGTTTCGTATGTATTCGGTTTATAAATTGGGTTATATATAATAATAATAATAATAATAACGCCTTTTTGTACTACGTGTAACACATCCGAGGAGGGTATGTGATTGATTTTAAACTGTATAAAACTAACGACTACATATCTGTGGTGACTGTAAAACTACAGTGTGACGAGTCCTTACTATCTTGGGAGTCACTTCAAGAGTTTCTAGGACTCGCATTTAAAGAATTTCAAGACACTGAACCAGTGCATTATTCTGATAAGATTTTTATAAAGTAGTTTTATTCTCTATTTTTTATAAATTGAGCTATAGACTGAAAAAGTTTCGTATGTATTCGGTTTATAAATTGGGTTATATATAATAATAATAATAATGCCTTTTTGTACTGCGTGTAACACATCCGTACCCAGTAAATCATGGATAGGACATTTACGAAGTAGTTTGCATAGGAAAAGTACTCATACAATAAAACATAGTGATGGAGTAGAAATCGTAAACTCAGCGTTTCGCAATCGTATATTAACATATAAAATATTGTCTTGCGATGAACTTCAGGGAGCGTCAGTAGATTCTTTTTTTTTAAATATTCGTAACCAATTAAAATCTCTTCTAATCGAATTTCTTGCTAAGCATAATTGTGTTAAGGTAAACTTTGAGTATTTTGGTACATTTTTAAAATTCAAAGATAATTCCCAAGAAGTGAAATCTTTTGGAACCAAAAATAAAATATTGTATTCTAATTTTGATTTCGAAAAATTTTATATTGAAACAGTTAATTATTTAAAAACAAATATTGAAGAGTTTGAAGGTCGTGATAGTGGTTGGACATTTATAAACCATTTGTATGTTGAGATGAATCTCAATAAATACCAACCACTTGGTGGGTCGAGTTTCATCAGTTTACCCAAATCAATTCAGGCTAAAAAAGCGTGTTTGAATATTATGAATAAAGATCGATATTGTTTTTTATGGTGTGTAACAGCGGCTTTATATCCAACTAAAAAACACCCTGAAAGAACGCATTCTTATCCTAATTTTCGAGAATTATTTAATTTAAAGGGAATGTCTTTTCCCGTGACCTTTAATGATATTAAAACATTTGAAAGAAACAATCCATGTATTAAGTTTATAATTTATGGTTTAAAAAATCATAAAACCTTTGTAGGTCCTTTGTATAAATCTGAAATCGATAAAAAGTACAAAGGAAAAATTATTCATTTACTGTTTCTTGAAAATAACAGCTCTTCTCATTATTGTTTGATCAAAGACTGTTCTAGACTTTTTAGAAGTCAAGTCACATCTCATCACAACAGATTACATCTTTGTGATTTATGTTTAATATTTTTCAATACCGCTGACGAACTTAACAACCATTTATGTGGAGGTATAATAACTCTCCTCCCAAATAAAGGTTCAGTAATTAAATTTAAAAACTATGAACGCAAACAAACTATGCCTTTTTGTATTTACGCAGATTTTGAATCGATGTTACAAAAAAATACTGAGCCTAATAATAATTGTTCTAGTAAAAATACGAATATATTCCACCAACACGTGCCGGTTGCTTTTGGTTATTATATTGTATGCTCTGATGATCCTCGTTATAATCGTTACGTGTCATATCGAGGTAGAGACTGTGATAAGCGCTTTGTTGACTATATAACTAAAGACGTACAAAAAATTTATGATATAATTAAGTCGCCTGCTGCAATGATATTTTCCTCGGAGGACAGGTGTGATTTTGAAAATGCAACACGTTGTCATATCTGCCAAAACTTTATTTTTTGTGACAAAGTCCGCGATCATTGTCATCTTACCGGTCGTTATCGAGGAGCTGCGCATTCGTTCTGTAATTTGCAATATAAAATGCCAGCATTTGTCCCCATTTTTTTTCATAACTTAGCTGGTTATGATTGTCATTTATTTATTAAAGCGTTGGGTGACGTCCCTGGTGAAATAAAAATAATACCTAAAAATAAAGAAAACTATATCTCATTTACGAAATTTGTATCAGTTTCAAATAATAAGTTTTTTCAAATGCGTTTTCTTGATTCATTTAAATTTTTGGGTACAAGTTTAGACAAATTAAGTAAAACTTTAACACCAGAAATGTTTAAACATTTACAAAATCACTTCCCTGTTCCTGATGAATTCCAACTACTTACTCGCAAAGGTATTTATCCATATGAATATATGGATTCGTGGAAACGGTATGATGAAAATTTTTTACCTCCAAAGAAATACTTTTATAGTTCCCTTAATGATGAAAATGTTTCTGAAGATGATTACCGGTATGCAAATTTAGTTTGGTCAAAATTTAGAATTACTAGTTTAGGTGAATATACGGATTTATATCTAAAAACTGATGTGCTTTTATTAGCAGATATTTTTGAAAATTTTAGAAAGACATGCAAACAACATTATCACTTAGATCCATCTTTTTATTTAACTGCACCCAGTTTATCTTTCGACGCTATGTTATTAAAAACAGGTGTTGAATTGGAACTAATTAATGACTTGTCTATGATACGCATGTTACAAAGTGGTATAAGAGGAGGAGTGTGCCTCTGCTCTCACAGGCATGCTAAAGCAAATAACACATACTTAGCTAATTACAAATCTTCGGAACCTGATTCCTATATCTCTTATATAGATTGTAATAATTTGTATGGGTACAGTATGTGTCAATACTTACCATTATCTAATTTCAAATTTCTCACTCAACAAGAAATTGATAATTTAGATATAACTAAAATTGCAATTGATGCTGATTATGGTTATATTTTGGAAGTGGATATAGCATACCCTAAGCATTTGCATAACTTGCACAACGATTTACCATTTTGTTCCGAAAAATTTATACCCCCCGGGGGAAAGAGTTCTAAGCTAATACCTAATTTATATGATAAATTTAATTATGTCATACATTACGTGCATTTACAAACTTGTATGAAACATGGGTTGATATTGAAGAAGATTCATAGAATAATCAGTTTTCTACAAAGCCCATATTTAAAACAATATATTGATTTAAACACCAAACTGAGACAAAAAAGTTCTTCCACTTTTGAACAAGACTTTTTTAAGCTCTTGAATAATAGTGTATTTGGAAAAACTTTAGAAAATACTGAAAACAGGGTTAATGTCCATTTAGTTTCTCAGTGGCAAGATATCGAAAACATAACTAAACGAAGAAAATGCGCTCAAAACCTTATTGCTCGTCCAAATTTCCATAGTGCAACGGTTTTCACAAAAAATCTAGTAGCGGTGCAGTTAAATCCTGAACAAATAGTTTTGAACAAACCAATATATATTGGATTTGCTGTTCTAGAATTATCAAAAAGTCATATGTATGACTTTCACTATTCAGTCATGCAACCTTTTTACAAGGATAGGATACGGATGTGTTACACGGACACAGATAGTTTTGTTTATCATATACAAACCCATGATTTCTATGAAGACATAAAAAATAACTTTTTATCTTACTTCGACACCAGCAATTTTTGTAAAAATAATGTGTATAATTTACCCATACAGAACAAAAAAATACCAGGCTTATTTAAAGATGAAATGGGTGGTAAAATAATAAGCGAATTCGTTGGGTTGAGATCAAAGTTATATTGTATCAAAACCATTGATAGCACTATTAAAAAAAGCCAAGGGTATTAAAAAGAATGTTGTACGTGACATTAACGTTTTCGATTACAAAAAAACACTTTACAACAATGAAATTGTTCATAAAACAAATGTTTTATTTAAGTCAATAAAACATGAGCTATTTACATGTGCTGTAACAAAAATTGCGCTGTCTGGTGATGATGATAAACGAGTTATTGCAAAAGATAAGATTTCAACTCGAGCATGGGGTCATACCGATATTTTTAATTTTTAACAAAAATTAGGTGTGCTATCCTGTCTTCACATAGTATTCGCAAATTATAATTATTGTAATCAACTAAACTAACTAAAATTGTAAAATTTATATGCAGTTTTGTATTATTATAAGTACCTAATCTTAAGAAATTAAACCAAGTAAGAGCATGGGGTCATACCGATATTTTTTATTGTGTGCTATCCTGTCTTTACATAGTATTCACAAATTATAATTATTGTAATCAACTAAACTAACTAAAACTGTAAAATTTATATGCTGTTTTGTATTATTATAAGTACCTAATCTTAAGAAATTAAACTAAGTAAAACTGAGAAATTTGGAATAAATGCATTATTATAAATATAGTATTCTGTTTTTTCTTTAATTTCCTAATACATTTGCAATACCTACTATCATGTACCATGAGAGATTTTCGCGGTCGCGGGAAACCGCTGTCGCGCTGGCTATGCCCGCCATGAAACTTGTATGTCAGGATCGTAGTAAGTGGAAATCCTTAGTCTCTGCCTACCCTGATGGGAAACAGGTGTGAAAATATGTATATGTATGTATGTTATGATGTCTTAAGTTACATACTTCGAAGTAAAATTTCTTAGAAATGTGAAATAGGATATCTATGGTTAGTAGTAGTGGACTATTGGACATTCTGAAAAAAATCTTCAAAACCTGGGACCTTGGTAGCGACAGTCACAACCTCATAACACCTGATGATATGCATCATCATTCACGTTACAACACGTTTACAATTCATAAAAATTTCGCAACTTAAGTAAGTACATAACAATGTGCATTACATCATTCTTAAGACATGTTTGAACATGTTCGTCATAGTGAACGATGACACTTGCAAACTTGTAGGGAGTATCTCGTTACAACTTATTGCAAAATAAACTAAATCAACAGGTCAGAACTTGAATTAATACGTAGTACAGTGTATGTGTCACTAGCGGGTCATGTTTCTATTTAATTCACCTATTACTCATAATTACATTCAGTTTCATACTTGTTCTCTTTACATTCACACAAAGCAGTCTTTTAATTAATAATGTTGAAGCAACAGCAGTGCATCTCTGAACCTCAAACCAGTTACTTTGCTACAAGGAATAGGAGGATTCCAAAATACGTAATTAAAATAGATGTATTAGAAGCTGAAGATACATCAGATAACGAAGTAGAAATACATACAAGAGTGAAAACCCAATATATTGTTTACGATCAGTGGGATGAAATATATTATAAAACAGAGAAATTACTGAGCCAAATATTTAAAACGTTAGAAGATCGTGGCAGAGGAGGACGAGGCCAACCAGATATACCTCAACATTAATACATTATAAATAATGGCAGATGCATATGGTGACGGTATTGTTCAATACGCTCAAGACCCCTTTGACTTCTCACATATTTTACCTCTTTCTCCTACGCAAGTTGAACCAAAAAGAAGAAAACCAACTATTTGTAGAAAATCTAAAAAGACAGCTCATAAATCTTTTGTAATCAGCAACCAACCAAAAGGAGTCAAGCTAATTCAGATAAAGATCTTGGACATCACCAACGACAAAGACAAACCTTCGTTGCCGTTTTGTGAAGATAGTGACAGTGTGATACTTAGTGCTCAATACGTAGTTCATGATACAGTTGATGAAATCATGGACATGGCTGAAGGTATTATTAAGAAAATATCTAAGAAAATTCATGGTGATAGCTTATCATTTTAACTAATGTGTTTTTAGTTTTAAGTAAGTTATACATCACCTTAATACTTAGAGATGTACTGCTGACGCTTCAACATTTTGTACGCGTCATTTTTTATCATTGTGTTAGGTTTAAGATCAATGTAATTTTTTGAGACATTAAATAAATGGTATTATGATTAATTTTTTTTTTCATTTCAATTTCGACTTGGGTAGGAAATAGTATGAAAAACAAACACAGTATAGTAATAAAACATTTATTCGGTTTATTAAACTTATGAAATACAAAAATTATTTTCTAAACACCATTGTTTAATACACAATACATTCCTTAAAGCACAATAGTTCTTATGAGCAAAACAATTATACAAAAATAGGTCTTTACAGTAAAGATCACTAAGAGTCTTTAAGTTAGGAATACTTTTATTTTTACATATGTCGGAAACATTATTATGACCACATAGCTCTTGAACCCAATTAATTTTCTCACTACCTTTAACAAGAACCTTTTTTTCCTTCAAATAGGGTTTGATTATTCTAGAAAATTCTCTGTAGTCTATATATCCTTCGCTCCAGCGGTAACCTCTATTCCTTTCAATCCACCAAATGTGTCTTCTTTCTTCATCAGTTAGCGAGGATAACGGGTAAGGAGGTTTTATTAAGAATATATGAGTATGTTCCAACGTAGCTACAGCTAATTCTTTGACTATAAAGTTATTATAACGATCTTTAAAACCCTGAACATCTACTATAATAGTATTTTTGTTCATGATATCTTTCTGACGACGCTACTTAACGGCTTATACTCGATTATACAGTCGTTCAATATAAGACAATATGCTGAAGTTTGATCTGGTATATCAATATCACTTTCAATTTCCACTCTAACATCCACAACAGGACCTGATTTAAGATTATCTGGTTGTCTAGAACAATCTACTACAAATAACGGAGCAATATTTTTAAATTGTTTCTCATTTAATAATGGCTCGGCGCGACGTCCATAATACGACTGTTGAAATCTAGTATATTGTTCATATATTAAAGCAATTCGATTATTCGAGAAACTTGAATTCAAATTTTCATAAGGGAAGTAGGTTGAATTTAGGTATACTCTAACATCACGAACATCACAGTGATCAAACTTAGACATATCCAATTTAGAATTATTTTTTCTATTTGTTTGCAGACCAATAATAACAAATCTTGGTTTCTCTATTTGCGACGATGTTTTTATGGACCAAGTATGCTTAGTAGTTTTTGGTAAAGCCGGATATTCATATAAATCCCAATTCCTAAATATCATCTGGAGTGGTCGATCTTTTTCTAACAGTTTTAACATATTTATTTTTTCCCTATCGGACACTTTGACATGTGGTACACGCCATATTATTTTATTTATAATAATATCTTCTACAGTTTCACCATCGTTAAGTTTTAGGGCGTTCAGATTAGTATTACTTCGTAACAATATTAATTCATGTTTGCTGTTTATCACTACTTTCTTGAAATCTTCTGCAAAACCAAGAATGTTACAGAGGGGTATAGAAGCAGAAAAGCTTCCCCCATTTGCACTATTTATGCCTTCGATATTCCATCCCCAAGCATTAGATGCTTTAGCCTCGTTTTCGTTCATTGATATTAATGATTTCATTGTGGTAGTTATACCAGCGTTTTTTATTTTATCTATTTCTACTCCATTTATCTCATACCTTATATCTTGAAACAAATAAAGTAGACTATTGTTTGTGAAATGAACGTTACTGACTCTTTCCTTCGAATTTCCACCCTTGTTTACAACAACAGTTCCTTCCAAAAACAAAGTGCTTGCTGATGGTAATATATACAAGTCTTGTTGATTAATAGGTATCCTGATTTCATCGCTTCTATTGAAACTTGTTACGTAAGGCTTGTAAGAGTGAAATTCAATTCCTTCCACAGCGTTGTTGTATGCAGGAGTGGACAAAACATCTAGTATATTCATTTCAACAAACCGATCGCTTTAAGAAATGCTTTATTATTGTTATTCAATTTTATAACCCTTTTGGACCGAGCTCTTATTGGTTTGATAGTTTTAGTAGAACTGTTATTTTTAGTTGGATGTACCACATATTTATTATAATCTATCATTGTTTTCTTCTGATATGTAGATACAACTGCACTTCTTCACCTCGCAAATTTATTAAGTTATTATTTATATCCAACAACCTTATCTGTATGCAGCTTATATTGGTTTGATTTATTGGAAAGTAGATTGCGTTTTTCGGAATTTCTATAATCCTGTATCCAGGTGGAACATTAAGTGCAAATTCGTGTAAGATGTGACTGGATTGACCGTTTATATAGGAACCGCTAACTATGTCACATTCAATCCTTATGACAGTCGTTGGCAAAATGTTTACTGGAAACTCTGATACATGATATTTATTTGCTTCTAAGATCTGCTTTTTAAATCCCAATAAACTTCCAAATGTATCTTCTTTAGTAAAATCTATAGTTGATGTACAAAATAACACAGTTTTTAAGGTGTTGTTATTACAATTGAGTGTTATAGATGCATCTTTTATCTCAGTTTTTAAATAGTCACTAATATCTTGTAATTCATAGGTTCCTTCAGGTATCTCAATAACATTTTTAGAACCATAGTATAATTTATTGTTTGTATTATCAAAATTTGGAATAGAATTATATGTAGAGAAATGTAATAATGCACATTCATGCTCCTCAGCTAATGGCAACGTGTCTGGATAATAGGTAGATAATACCGATGAGTTTCCAGTTATCGATAAGGTGAGTGACATCTTGCAAATGATGGAAATGAAAGAGTGGTATAAGATTTATAGTATTTTTATTTAAAGTATTATAATTATAATAAAGATTTATAGTATTTAATCCAAAAAGTTTGCAAATAACTTAAACACATATGTCCACAAACTATTGTGTTAAATTGTTGATATCTATCATAGTTATAATGAACATCACAGTTCTTAAAATATAGCATTAACTCTCTTGGCGGTTTTAAATCACCATAGCTATCAAAATATTCACAATAATTGTTTATTTTAACATAAGCTACCCAATGCGTTCCATCATTTCTCGAATTATCTAGGTTAACTATAGCACATTCAATTCGTTTAGGTGTTTTTGGTAACTGATCCTTCATATAAACTCCTCGAAAATGTGGAATACAATGACCATACTTCTGAATATCGATATTAGTTAAAGCGCGATTAGGTAGCTGATCAATTAGTTTTTTGATGGATTTATAAACAATCCCTGACCTTGCTTATGCGGTTTAATGTATAGACCTTTACCTATTGCTATAGCCTCCATAGTTTTATTATGACGTTCAGTTTCTTGTAATTTTTTCTGACCGTGTTTATAATCATTCACAGTTTTTGCAATACCAGCTGCACCACCAGCTAATGCTCCTAAAGCAGATAAACCAGCAAAAATTGGGATTAAAGGTAGAATGCCTCCAGTTTTTGGTATAGGTATCATTCGAGGTACTCGAACTTTTGGAATGCATGGAACTAATTTTCGGGCAACCATATAAGCCATATTTATTAATGACTTATCATCTTTAGGTGAGAGTTTTTTGATTTTTCTTTTTATTTTTTTAACAAAGTTATAAAAGGTCTTAACACCAGCACCAGACTTCAATTTAGCTTTCATAACTTTGTTTACTATCCACGAACTAATCTTTTCCCCTGTTCGAGCATCTTTTGCTTTAAGTCTTTGCTTAGCCATATCTAAAAGACGTAAGTCGGCTTTTTGACGGTTAGGCAAGTCTGTGTAGTTTGCGTATGCAATATCGTGATGCATACAAGCTTCGTCTAACTTATTTACACCTTTATCACCACGTAGTAATCGTTTCGAAAGCTTTGTTCCTGGTCCACAATAGTTATAACCAGGTATGTGTAGTTCGAATGGTAAATGATTAATGATATTGTTTATTAGTCCACCACCTTGCATCGTCCAAAGAATAATGAATATACTTTAAAATTACATATCACTTATATAATTAACTCATTCCACTATTGCAGTATTATCAATCCAACTATTCTCTTTGTTATTCAAACCCAACCATTTTACAAACAGTTTGTTTCCTTTCTTTTTTAATACCTTTTCTATCAAATAGACACCAGGACAGGACGACTTTTGAAGCTCTTGTTCGTAAAAAGTTCCTAATATGACTTGTTTTTGATTATCTTCGATGCGATATGTTATTGGTATAGTGTTATTTATGGACCATGATGACCAGTTAGGAGTGTATCCTTTCTCGAATATATGTTTGTACTTGCTAATTCGAACTTTGTCACCAATTTTAAACTTTGGACGACATTTTTGGACTACCTTTATCATGGAATTCGTAATATTATTTTTAATTTTAGTTTCATTAAACTTATTGACATTAACAGGTGCAAATTTAATAGTACGATGTTTTGTGTTATTATATGTCTTCACAATACCGTTCAAGCCACCATCTATCCACTTATAGTGTCCGTTCAAGCTAAAGTATTTGTACAATTTATTTTTAATAGTTTTAATAACTCGTTCTACAATTGAAGCCTTTTTGGTTGAAAATGTAGAGTAGTGATTAATATTATAGTTCTGTAAAAGCTTTTGAAATGTAGAATTATAGAACTCAGTACCCATATCAGTTTGCAGATGATTTGGTATCCTGTGATTAGAAGAAAGTATTTTTTCAAATGCAAGAGAGACATCATGTTTGGATTTAGTTTTTAATGGTTCCACCCAAACGTACTTGGAGAAGCAGTCGATAACTATTAAAATATAGTTATATCCTTTATTAAAGGTTTTTAGGTTTTGCATATCAGCTAAATCTGCTTGCCACAAATCATCAATACCTTTTAAAATTACAGATCGTCGAGGAAAATTTTTTCGTGCTGCTTTATGTATTTCATTGACGATTTGTTGTTTCGTCATTTTAACAAACTTTAAGGGCTATGTTTTTCGATCTTTTAATATAGATTGAATTGCGTCTTGAACTAGTTTATCAACTGCTTTTCTTGTGTAAAATTTGCTTTCCAAATGAGTGTCTATCTCAGACATTATTGTTTTTAAAGCTTTCTCTATGTGGTTTTGAACACTATTTGGAATAGAACTTTGCAATTTTCGTAAGTCACGGATTAGTACACCTTTCAATTCATCTACATATGCTTTATTTACTGCATCATCTGCGTCTTGAGGAGGTTTAACACCTTTTAGCCTCGATGTCTTCAAGTCATAATCTCCATAATCAGATTTTATTAATGCGTTATCATTAAAATCAAGTATTTCTGATATCCGCATTCGCTTATGAATATAATGTCCAAATTTGTCTACATTCATATTAAAGGTGTATTATGTTGAACGGTATATAGTAAAATGACACACATATAACATTAGTAGATCTATTTATTTAATGATTTTGCTTTCACGTAGTTCTTCAATGATAGATATTATTTCATTGTCTAGTCCTGTGTTCCCAGCATCTCGAGAAGCAATTAATAACTTTAATCTATCAACCAATTCATTGGGATCATCCCAATATACAAAATCTGTGTTTTTTTTCCACATTTTTGTTGAAGGTAATCCTTTTCCTACTTTCTGTCTACAACTTGGACTTCTACTTTCTTGATCGAAAAGTGGTTTAATAACTTGCAAATATTTTTGTCCTTTATTACTTTTAATTGGTTTTTTTGAATCGAAATCACGACGATGTGCATTCGTTACAAGTAACATTGTCTTATAATTTTGCTTGTCACAGTCATTAACCAAGCTCAGATCAATGTCTTTTTTTAACAGTAACTCTCGCAACCCAGGTGTACTTTCGTATTTGTGTCCGGCTACAGTAATAACTTTATCCCCAATAGTTATGTTAGAGGAACCCAACATTAGCTTTCCACGTTCATTTCTTATACCAAATGGAACATCTGATAGTACTTGTGAAGATAACGACCAAGATGATGCATCTGGATTAGTACCGACTAATGACTGAAATGAAGAGTCCGATGAGGGTTCCGATTCGTTACTAGCAATACTGCTATCATCTGTTTCTTTCATATCTTGGTCTTGCGGTTCATTGGGTTCTACTTTTTCCTCCTTTTTTGTTAGAGCTAAGTGGTTATTAGTGTTGGCTATTAAATTGAGAGATTCTGTGA
Organism: Miltochrista miniata; assembly: GCA_933228765.1. Taxonomy (NCBI): domain Eukaryota; kingdom Metazoa; phylum Arthropoda; class Insecta; order Lepidoptera; family Erebidae; genus Miltochrista; species Miltochrista miniata. The sequence goes on from OW121769.1 coordinate 17,442,089, forward strand.
CAGGTTTAAAAACTGTATCAAGAGCATGCTTATTATTATCTTCAAAATCCTTCATTTTACGTATTTTTTTCTTGACAGCTTGTGTCGCATCAACAATTTGTTTTTTCAATGATTTATCCATTATGTAAAATAGGTGGTAATCGAATAAGAATCAATTAAAGAATAACAATAAACAGACTGCAGTCTACTTAAATATTCAAATTTCATCTAATAATACAAATGTGTCAAACGTTTTTCTATAGCAACCATTGTTTTTAGAACAATCTTTATTAATTACCACATAATCAAAAGGTTCTTTCCATATTAAGGAACACATTTCTCGAAATTTCAACCATGTCATATCGGTGTTAACATGTTCTTCATAAACATGTTTCAAATTAACTTCATCTTGCTTAAAAAGCACAATTAGGTTAGCATTATCTCTTACAAGTTGTTTAGGTATTTTGGTATAAGTTTGATTTAAATAAAAACTATCAATCAATTTATGTCTTCCCATGGCAAAATAATCACGTATATTACTTTGATTTTCACATGCTACATCATCAAAAATAATCACAGAATTTGGTTTTGCATCTGAAACTTTTAAAACGTCATCATTTGTCTGATATTTATGAAGAGTGATACCTGGTACTCGTTGTAAAACCTTTTCTAAAAAGATGTACTTTGGTTGATGTAGAGTTTTAGAGTATACATAAACATTTTTAAATGTCAAGCCATTTTCATGCAATAGAAGACCAATTAATAAATTAGTTTTTCCACAATTTGATGGTCCACAAATGATGCAACGTACAGTATTCGGTAATAATTCTCCATGACGTAATTTGTTTTTTGTCAAATCGTCACAGATTGTATTGACCTGTAACGATTGTCTTTGTTTAACGAATTTCATGTTTGCTATGCAATACTGATGGACTCATAATGAAAAGATGAATTTATAACATAAATATTTATAACTACAAGTAGTCGAACCCAACTGGATACAGAAAACGTTGTGGGTTATAAATGGTAAGTAATGAACATGGAGGGAGCTTCAGCAATTTTTATTTTTTAAATTATTTTTTATAAAAATGTTAGGTTAGGTTACATTTTTAAAATGTGGAATATTGGGCGATCTGTCCCACGTGAGCAAGGAGCGATAGCGACGATGCGAACTTAAAGTGGGACAGAATGCCCAATATTCCACTACTAGTTTAGATTTATTCAAAGGAATCCTTGAATTCTAGGTTTTGCGAAAGTTGAGATGTCTCTAATTTCTGAACTACACATTCCTCAACATTAAAACTTGTATGAAACTATTCTTAAAGTACTCCCTTTATAACACTGAAAAAAATTTTGGAATCAGGCCACGCATTGAGAAGTTACAACTGAAAAACCATTTTGTCTTTCATCCTCTCTCCCAAAGGGACCGCGCAAAATATCGGGATCAAAAGTATCCTAGAACCTTTCTTGGATTATTAGCTCTGATTGTACCAAGTTTCATTCGAATCGATTCAGTAGTTTCAGCGTGATTCTTATTCGGGAAACAGACAGACAGACATGAAAGATTTAAATTATATTTTCAGGATCAGTATCGATTAGGGAACGCCCTACAATTAAAATTTTCTAAATACCTTCCATGTACAGACTCTCGACCCTCAACAGTTTTATTATATGTATAGATTAGTGGACGTCACGCGGTTTCACTCGCAAAGCTCCTGTTCCCGTGAGAATATTGGAATAAAATATAGCCTATGTTCACCGGGATTAGTGTACCTTCCCAACGGAGAAAGAATTTTTCAAATCGGTTCAGTAGTTTCGGAGCCTATTCGATGCAAACAAACAAACAATCAAATCTTTCCTCTTTATAATATTATTATTAGTATAGATATAGATAAGATAATTTCTTTATAGCCATTGTCATTTTTATCCAATTCTAGAGGACGTCACGCGGTTTCATCCGCGTAGTTCCCGTTCCCGTGGAAATACAATATTTTTCTTCCATAGGAACCTTCTCCTGACAATACCTTACACAACAAAAAAAGAATTAGTGAAATGGGTCCACCCGTTCTGAAGTTATGCGCTTACCAACACATTTTGCGATTCATTTTTATATATAAGAAGATTAATAATCAGACAATAGCGCACAAAGACAGCGTACGACACACGTTTCACTCGGGTTTACGTAATCACGCGCACGCGGGTCGCGGCAACACTGATTGAACGCTTCGTTACCAGCTGACAGCTTCCCGATTAGTATTGATTTTTAAATGTATGCGTGGCGCGCGGCTCGTCCCGTAGACACTGCGCACGCACACAGGTAAACCGCGCTCGGTGCGTTTGATACAATTTAGTTTGAAGATGCCTAACACATTTAACTCTGGTTCTACTCTAGTAAGGCGGTGCGGTGGTACCTTACTAGGGCTTGCTGTGGAATTTGTCGACAAACCTAAAAACTCGCGTTTCACTGCGCTTTATCACTTGTGCATGCTGTCAAACCTTTTTTAATAATCCACCATAAATTACACATAAACACTCAAAAATACACTAGTTTTGAAAAATTATACAACTATTCCAAACCGCTTGTCTGTAAGTTTCCCGCCAAATCCCTCTTCATTACCTTGTATTCTTTGAAATATTTTTTTTTCATTGTTACTTCGATATATGTGAAATGTGGGCGTATACTGTGCCTCTGCCTGCCCCTTTGGGAATAAACGCGTGTCTATGTATATGTACGTTTGTAATATTTTCTGTGATATGGCACTTTTCATACTTTTCGTCCCAGTTCTGTACAAGCTCTAAATTAAATCAGTCTTGCTTGCCCAAGTGAAGCGATGAATGATTGTTATCTGTATAGTGTCAATTTTCTTTTGACTCCTCTACACTACTCGCGATGTTAAACTAAGTTAGACGAATACGATAGCATAGAGAGGCACTTCGGCTTACCACATCAAAATTCAACTCGCCTTGGGCGAATTCCGTTTGTTGAACTTTGTTGTCAGTTTTTACGCCCGAGTGAAAGACTTACTGACTGCCTCTGTGGCGTAATCGGTAGTGATACCGCCTTCTGCGGCGCTGGAGGTCCTGAGACAGATTCCTGGGTCGGTCCAAACATTTGTGTCATCCACAAATGTTTGTTTCGGAGTTTAATGTTTGTTTCGGAGTTTCTATGTATAATATTTAGGCATATAGAAAATATGTAAGTATGTAAAATAAATAAATAAATATTGTTGATCATTCTCACACAACATCATCTAGCCTAAACTAAGCTATAAACTTGTGCTATGGGATCTAGACGACTGAAAATAAAAAAGAAAATAGAATAGAGTTTACTCTATAATCTAAGGTATGTATATCAGTCGTCTAGATCCCATAGCACAAGTTTATATTAGCTTAATTTGGGCTAGATGATGTTGTGTGTGAATGTCCAAAAAAAAGGGTCCGAAGCTGCACGAAGTGCTTTCACGAAGTACCTCTCTCTCTACACTACTCGGCCAACTTCGTGTGTGCTGGTGCACTACCGGCGCGTTATTTGAGCTATATTTCGAATTTTAGTGTACGTGATCCAATTTTAAGCATTATATACAGTGGTCACAGGAGCAAATTATGTTGTTCCTGGATACTCTGCCCCTCTGCCACACAAATTTCTATAATGATTCCTCCACATTACTCGCAAGTTGAACGAAGTTCGTCGGCGAAGTTGTCCGAGTCAAAGAAATTTTTTGACGAAGTAGGCCGAGAAGCCCCTCCACACTATCGTACTCGTCCAACTTCTTTCAACTTTGCGAGTAATGTGGAGGAAGCATTAGAAGTGGTTGATAGAACTTAATAGCTAAACTGCTACTTGAGCGTTGATTAGAAACGGTAGCACTGTGCGTGCAGTGCACAGGCACGGCACCACAGTGCAAGTGAGTTCATCGCGAAGTTGAACGACACAGCCAAAGTTTTTATAGCTCTTCGCCGAGGAACCTCGTGAGCAGTGCTACAACCGCTTAAGGTAAACGCAGCTATTAACTCATCGAAAATTCGCAGGTATTACCGATCCATTTCATTAACCTGCAATTTTTACGTTACTGGAACAGTTTATGCTAGACACATTTGACGAAATACGCACATTTGTTCATTGAGTCTCGCAAATAATAATAATAATAAATGATTTTCTTGGTGACTGTATCCGATGCCGGTGGGCTGCTACTTTATATATTTTTAAATAGATTTTTTTTTTGTAATATTTTAAATGTATTTAAAAATGTATTAAATATGTGTTGAATGATAATAAAGGAAATAATAATAATGATATTCTTTATTGACATAATCAGGGTACATCGCAACATGGGATTCCCTTACACCTGCGCTAGTTAAAACTGTGTTGCAGGACAAATACTTACGTTAGTGTGCGTGGCATCCCGGAAAAGAGACGAAATTCGTTTGTTTCTATGACGATAGTAAACTTGCCGATCGTGTGGTACCTACAAGTCCTTGTTCTTACAGGTAAGCACATCATAATTTATTTTGAGACTTTAAAGAAATGTACGAAACCTATGATTGTTCTGTATTATTAAATGTGTTCATTTAGGTGTGAGCCGTGAGGTCTTAATTTCATATAGTATTTCATAAAGTTGTGTATTAGAGTATCGAGGTGGCCAGTGAGTATAGGTACCTTGGCCTTACAGTCGACTCCACCTTTTCATGGAGGACACATACTATCACTCCGTTTGGCGAGAAGCTAAGGGCAGTGCTTGTGAAATTTTACCACCTTAGGTTAGTCCTGGATAGAGGGACTCTGTATGCCGTTTATTATGCGCTGGTTGACGCGATGCTTGCGTACGGGCTTACTATCTATGGACGTACTTTCAAATCATATTTGGATAAAATCTAATCATTGCAATCAGTCACTGAGGATGCCATGTCTTCACACACATCCATAATGATTCTAATTGTGAATCAATCGATTCTTAAGTACTTTTATAAACCTGCTAGATCGATTGATCTATTGGCTTGGCAGGGGGAAAAGCTTATGCAAGGCTGTCCTGTAGTTAAATGGTCTAAGCTAGCACCAGCAGTGGAACCACGAGAAACTGAAGTGACATCAGTGCTAATACGTTGGTGTGAACACGAGTAACAGGTACCTATTTTATACGTTCGTAACACTAATGTGGTAAAATGGAGTGACCGCGCGGCCGCGGTCTGTAGTCAAAGAAAAGAATGAAACAGTTTCATTCTTTTCTGAAGATTGAAGTTACTTCAATCTTCAGCTATAAACATACTTTAGAAGTATCAGTAGATTGCCAAGTCAATCTATTTATTTAAAACATTAAAGATTGTAGATTTTGATTATGAACACAATAGATGTTGTTGCGTTAGCTACTTACGTAAAATTTAAGACAGAAGGTCGCATATGCCGAGACTGAATAAAATAACCGACTTGGTAATGACATGAATCTGAATCTCACAATTTTTGACGGTAGAAGGACTAAGTTGCGAGACTTGGTTTTTTACAAGTATTGTATTTGATGGGATTATCCATAGGGCAACGCAAACTGTCTAAGGGGAGACGACATAGAACGATTGCTCGGTACATATTTGTCTGTCATATTTTGAGGGTGGCGGGGGGAAATCTTCCTCACCCACACTTTCTTAGACTCGCACTACAATAGCAATCGACTATCAATACGAAGCCTATATTATACACTTTAAACAATACACTCATAAATTTCATACACACATGCTACATTTTGTGTCATATCACCCCAAGTCGCTCAACCGATCCATGTATTGATGTGACTTCCGGCAAAGTTGGTAAACAAATCTGAATAAACACGACTATTATCGACACGTTTAAATAGGTGTAAATAATAATAACTTGTTATAAAATTACTTACCAAAGATAATGCCATTTTTCTTCACATTTCTTTCATCATATTTCTTTTTGTATTAATATCTAATTATTTCATATTTTTTATAAAATGACAATTTAACCGTGCACGCTGTCAACTGGACTTAGTCTAGCGAAAGAAACTTCAAAAAACAGATTTTATACAGGGTTACAGGAAAAGTCGTGCTAGATCCGTTAAGGGCGTGGAGTACCCATTATTTCTGACTAATTTCACTATGAAACACCCTACCCTAAACTTAACCCTGTTCGAGATATTCGACTTTTAATATTTTTATTGAAAATTGCCGATTTTTAGGTTACAAAAATTTTTATTTTGGGCGCCTTATTTATTATTTTTGTTGCATTTTGACATGTGTAATAAGATGCTCCAAAACGTCAATCATTGAAATAGTTTATAAATTAATTGAACATGTCGTAGAAGACAAGTGAAAGTTAAGAAAATAAAAAAAATTGTTACAAGTTTATTTTTCTCTAAGGGATATGTAAAAAAAATATTACGGCAGTCGTTCGGCAGATGTTTTTTAAAATATCTACATTTCATCAGCTATCTAACGACGTATAGCAATGTAGGGTTGTATTTAAATTCATTGAAAAAAACTTAGTTTCAAAAGCGACAGTGGAGAAGAAAATTAATACTTAGCCCTAAAAAGTAAAATAAAACAATAAGAAAAGATGAAATGTCATTTATTAAACAAGTTTTTTACACAACTTTTTCATACTCTACAGTTCATGTTCAACATGGCCGCCTCGGTTATGAATACATTTTCGCATCCTTCTACGGAGACCAGTCTTTACTACTCCAGTGGTCCATGTTGTCCTCATTTGATTGGCTGCGTCCACAATCCTTTCTCTTAATTCTTCCCCAGAAGAAACAGGATTTGGCGGTTTTAGTGTCACGCGTGTGTTTTTTAGTCGGTAGGAGTCCGACATAGCATCCATGTAGGATTTTTCACACGCTTAGAAAAAAAAAAGGGTTTGTATTACAATTCGTAGAAAAAAAAGTAGTTGGGACGCTTCAGGTAGCAGTTCCAATGGTCCCGCGCCTATTGTCCTTCAAGTTAAGACGCACCGTGCGAGCGAGACAAGTGACAATTTATGCAAGTGTGAATGAAAGAACATAGTGACCGGTTGGGGTTGGGAATACAACACGTGATATTGTTTTGGTTGTTAGTCTGCTTTTGTGCTTCGTACATAGTAGATGTGATATCGTTTTGCTCTTTTTCTCGACTTGGCTGTGATTCTGGACCATTTTTTGATCATTTTTTCTGACCAATCTTCTTATTTGTGACTACTGTGCTTGTTAACCGGACTCTGATTTGTACTTGTGATACGGAAGTGTTGAAGATGACGTCCTATACACCTGAGGAATATGCGGATATGCTTATTTGTTACGGATACTGTGATTGTGTGTCTGCGCAAGCTCGCAACGAATACATAATTCGCTACCCCGGTCGTCGAGTGCCAGATGTGGCCGTTTTTGACAGAGTTTATCGAAGACTTCGAGAAACTGGCTCTATTTCGAGACGAAGTACGGATTTGGGAAGACCACGAATTAATAGCGACGAAGAACAGGACAATGAGATAGTGCAACGCTTTCGAGCGGATCCAACTACTTCCACTAATATTGTTGTCCGTGATCTGGGACTTTCGCAATGGAGAGTGTGGTTTACAGTGCATACTGCTGGCCTATACCCGTACCATTACACTCCGGTACAAGTTGTTGAAGAGGGAGACCCGGCGAGGAGGACAGATTTCTGCAGATTTATGCTGAATGCTGACATAGAAGACCCAAATTTTTAAAAAAACATCTTGTGGACAGATGAATCCAAATTTGATAAAGATGGAATAACAAATTATCACAACGCACATTACTGGGCCCCAAAAGCACTGAAGAATCCCAATAAGAAAAGAGTGACGGGGTCCCAGCGTCGATTCAGCGTGAATGTGTGGATGGGCATTATCTCCAATTATTTAATTGGACCTTACTTTCTCCCGGACACTTTAAATGGGGAAACATACGAAAACTTTTTAAGAGGAGACTTAAATGATTTGCTGGATGATCTGCCACTAAACTTAATCAGGGACATGTGGTTCCAGCATGATGGCTGCCCTGCCCATTTCAGAAGAAGTGTCCGAGACTGGCTGGACACAACTTACCCAAATAAATGGATAGGACGAGGTGGGCCGTTGCCATGGCCAGCAAGAAGTCCGGACTTAACCCCCATGGATTTTCATGTGTGGGGGGGTTATGAAAAGTCTTGTGTACAGCGAGCCAAATCCAGTTTCGTCTGTGAAAGAATTAAGAGAAAGGATTGTGGACGCAGCCAATCAAATGAGGACAACATTGACCACTGGAGTAGTAAAGACTGGTCTCCGTAGAAGGATGCAAAAATGTATTCATAACCGAGGCGGCCATGTTGAACATGAACTGTAGAGTATAAAAAAGTTGTGTAAAAACCTTGTTTAATAAATGACATTTCATCTTTTCCTATTGTTTTATTTTACTTTTTAGTGCTAAGTATTAATTTTCTTCTCCACTGTCGCTTTTGAAACTAAGTTTTTTTTCAATGAATTTAAATACAACCCTACATTGCTATACGTCGTTAGATAGCTGATGAAATGTAGATATTTTAAAAAACATCTGCCGAACGACTGCCGTAATATTTTTTTTACATATCCCTTAGAGAAAAATAAACTTGTTACAATTTTTTTTATTGTCTTAACTTTCACTTGTCTTCTACGACATGTTCAATTAATTTATGCACTATTTCAATGATTGACGTTTTGGAGCATCTTATTACACATGTCAAAATGCAACAAAAATAATAAATAAGGCGCCCAAAATAAAAATAAAAAAATTTGTAACCTAAAAATCGGCAATTTTCAATAAAAATATTAAAATTCGAATATCTCGAACAGGGTTAAGTTTAGGGTAGGGTGTTTCATAGTGAAATTAGTCAGAAATAATGGGTACTCCACGCCCTTAACGGATCTAGCATGACTTTTCCTGTAACCCTGTATAACCAGGCTCTTTCGGTCGTCAAAATGTCACATTATTGCCAGAGGGGGTGTTCTAAGCATGGCCTCTCCCTCTGCAAAGGCGCGCGATGCTCTGTGGAATTATCCCATCAAAAACAATAATTGTAAAAAAGATACAACAGATAATATTTTCTTCACCATTGATGAGGAATTTGGCGGGAAACTTACAGACTAGCGTTTGTCCCAATAGTATTTTTTTCAAAACTAGTGTATTTTTGAGTGTTATGTATGTGTAATTTATGGTGGATTAACTTAAAGGTTCACATAAACATGAAGGTTCGACAACGTGCACAAGTGTTGGAAAGTGATAGAGCGCAGTGATACGCGACTTTTTAGGTTAATCGACAATTCCACAGCTAGCTCTTGTAAAATACCACCTCTTAAGGCCGAGGCCGCATTTGCGTTTTTCCGCGGCGGTTTCTAACCTCAAAATGTCATCAAACTGTCAAAATCAATGAAATCAAGTCAATGTTTTGACATTTTGAGGTTAGAAACCGCCGCGATAACCGCAAGTGAAGTAGAACCAAGGAACTTATACTTCTAACTGGAACACAGACTTACAATAAGTAGTATAAATTATCACGTGATTCGTACTCAGCATACCAAGAAACCCCTTAAGCAATACCCATCATGCAATTTTGTGATTTCGGCGCGGCGGCCATATTTGATTGCAAAATTATCATGTGATTCGTACTCAGCATACCAAAAACCCCCTTTAACGATACCCATCATGAAATTTTGTGATTTCAGCGCGGCGGCCATATTGGATTGCAAAAGTATCATGAGATTCGTACTCAGCGTACCAAAATCCCCCTTAAACGATACCCATCATGAAATTTTGTGATTTCAGCGCGGCGGCCATATTGGATTGCAAAAGTATCATGAGATTCGTACTCAGCGTACCAAAATCCCCCTTAAACGATACCCATCATGAAATTTTGTGATTTCGGCGCGGCGGCCAAATTGGATTGCAAAATTATCATGTGATTCGTACTCAGCGTACCAAAATCCCCCTTAAACGATACCCATCATGAAATTTTGTGATTTCGACGCGGCGGCTATATTGGATTGCAAAATTATCTCTTAGTCTTTCTGTTCCCGGTTTCCATTTCGGAGTTTCCAGTTCTATGATCCGATTCAAAATCGCAATAAAAACCATTTCTGCTAATAGTTTTGCACCAATTTTTTTAAAACCTTCTCCTGACAGAAACAAACACAACAAAAAAGAATTAGCGAAATCGGTCCAGCATTTCACGCGTGATGCCGTGACCACGGAAATCGGGCTTCATTTTTATATATTGTATACTCAATATCATCGAAGATTACAGGCATTATATTAAAATGCAATTCTGAACTAATTAAATGCTGAATCACAGTTTGCCACACTTATTTTTATGTTAGCATTAAATTTAATCTTGAAAAGAAGTGCCTGAGTTTGGCCCCTACATTAATGAGAGGTATCTAATACGTCAAACTGCAGCATCGGCAGCTTAGACCTTTCAAAAACCAGGCGCACGTCATTTTTTTTAACATGTCATGTATAGTGTTGCTATACGTGTAGAAACGAGATAGCAGCATTCACTAACCCCTTAGAGCGAGCGGAATGGAAAGACCAACGCACACAAACATAATTAATGTTTCGTCTGCTACTACGTCTGTGAACTGGAATGCTTACGAAATCACAAAAACAAATTAAAATTGAACTTTATTTTCAACGTCATTCGGTTTATATTGCATTACTTCATGACAGAGGTAAAAAACGTTCCGAGCAGGACAACGACTTAAGGGGATTCTGTCTCTTTCTTGCAACGCAGTGTGTTGTAAGTGGTAATAAAAAGAAACAGACGGTAGTTTTTATGACCAGTAGTAGACCAGATCAGAGGTAACAGTTTTCATACGTGCTGGTCAATACGCGTTAATGTTTAGTATAATAATTAATGTTTTAACTTCAAAATTCTATTGTTTCAATATTTCATACATTATTGGTGTTACTTAAAATATTTTTTTTTGAAAAATAATAACTATGGGTAGTAACTCATAAATTACGCATGGCAACTCTGAAGATTCATTGTGGTGCCAACACGGTACGTTCTAGATCGGACTTACTTTTAATAAAATAAATATTTGTGGATGTAGCCCAAATTAAGCTAAAACAAGCTTGTGCTATGGAATCTAGACGACTGATATACATACTTATATAATTCTAAATACATACATATTATACATAGAAAACACCCTAACTCCGAAACAAACATTTGTGGATCACACAAACATTTGTACCGACCCAGGAATCGAACCCAGGACCTCCAGCGCTAATTAACAAGTATTAAATTACTAGGAAATTGGATTGATGAGAAGAGATTGAGATTTTTGTGTAGGTAGAATGAAATTTCTCTTTCCCAATATTCTTACCGAAAGCAAAAAGGGGTTAGATACTTTGGTAAAAATATATACATATACCTATTTGATTGTATTATATGATAGTTGGTTTTACGTAGTTTCCATCCCCTCTTTCCTTTGTGTATGAAAAGCATAGGCCGACTTCCTACAACCCTGCGTAATATTTGATACGTAAGAATCTAAACAAAAATATAAGTTTGGTTTCCGACTTTTTGATAATGATAAATAAGACGTTCGGCCCCTCTCCCCTAAACCGTCATACGTAATTATACGTGCGGCACGCTATAATTTTTGACATATCAACTAAGTTACGATATTGACCGAGTAAAACGGTAGTTGAGTTGATAAAGTAGTAGATATTAGGTGGTACTAAAATTCCTTGTAAAAAAAGAGATATCAAGCAAGCTCTGCCAAATTCTCTTCGTACCTACTTAACGGCCATCATACCGAGCCGATAGTGTAAGAATGGCTCCACATAGGTAATAACTGATCTAGTACCTTATTCATTAATTTTAAAAATTTCACGTCAATTATTACAAGTCATTCAATTCGTCAAATTATTAAATTGTCTTCTGCAAGACCTAATTAAAACATACATAACTGTAAGTTCCATAGATATCATTTATTTAATTATTGTGTACCTATGTCTTTCAACTTAATAAGAAAATATTGTCTCACTAGCTGAACCGTCTGCATGGACACATTAGTAGAAAGAGATAGCATCCCCTTTTATAGCTTTTCTTTTCCGGAACGCTTTTGATGTGCACGTGAGCATTCCAGTTAGAATTGTATGAGTTCCTTGAGTAGAACTTAGTCCAAACTTGGACATACACGAATTCACTGTTGATATTTTATGAAATCTAGATTTGGCAAATGGTCTAATGGGCTCCCGACACGATCATGCCTTGCAATTGTCATTCACGTTAAATTTGAATGGAAGTTGCTTCAGCTGCGTGATTTCTTTGCATGTGTGTGTGCATCGACGTATATGTACACATGATATTTAATGGGCTCCCGACACGATCATGCCTTGCAATTGTCAAGCACGTTAAATATGAATGGAAGCTACTTCAGTGTGCGTGATTTCGTTGCACATGTGTATGTGTGTGCATTGACAATTGCAGTTTGACCGTGTCGGTCGGTTGAAACTTGGACATACTACCCGTTCGCTCTAATAGGCTCCCGACACGATCATGCGTTGCAATTGTCAATAACGTTAAATATGAATGGAAGTTGCTTCAGTGTGCGTGATTGCTTTGCATGTGTGTGCGCATCGACGTATACGTGCACATGAAATTCTACGTGCTTGAAAATTGCCAATTGATCATGTCGGGACCCCTTAACTTTGCCGCTGGCGTAGAGGCGCATACCCGAATTTTTTATTAGACGAAGTAAATTGACAGTAGCTAATGTTACTTCGTCATAGAAAATACGCAACATTGTATGAAGAAGTGACATTAGTTGCTGTCAATTTACTTCGTCTAATTAAAAATTCGACTTTAGTATGGAGCCGAGCGGCAAAGTTAGAGCGAACGAGCAGTACACGAATTCACTGTTGATATTTTATGAAATCTAGATTTGGCAAATGGTCTAACGGGCTCCCGACACGATCATGCCTTGCAATTGTCAATCACGTAAAATATGAATGGACGTTGCTTCAGTGTACGTAATTGCTTTGCATGTGTGTGTGCATCAACGTATACGTGCACATGATATTTAACGTGCTTGACAATTGCCAATTGAGCGTGTCGGGATCCCTTAAGTTCCTTGTGGCCAGTATAAATTATTTGATAAAGTGACATTGACATATCGAATTTGTTTGATCCCTCCCGTGCCGTGCGTGCGTTAATCAATCAAAGCACGCGCACGTGCGTGTAGGGATGCAATATCGTTCATAAAAAATATCGATATTGGAATATCGATATTTTTCAATATAAAATATCGATATTGAAAATATCGATGTTTATTGACGATATATCGATATTGATGAACGATATATCGATATTAAGTTTTTTTTGCTGCTCTTGTTTTTTTAAAGAATAATGATCGCACGAAAATAACCTTGATTATTCTACTTTTGTTCATAACTCCGCTTTTTTTTAACCGATTGCCAAAATAAAATTTATTCCCTTTGAAATTTTAAAAAAATTTATTTAGATTTGTCAAACTTTTTGTGACTCTACCGGGGGTTCGGAAATGCTACAGACTGAGAAGAACACCCCAAGAAACTCAGTCCGGTCCCTCTTAATTCATCTTAGTATCTAATACAGTTTTTTTTTATGTAGAAAGAAGCAATTCGTGTCACTGCCAGGCAGCCTTGTCTTCTAGAAAGTCTTTAATGCTATAATAAGCTTTCTGGCACAATTTAAGTTTTATTAGTTTTTTAAATTTATTAACTGACAAACCTGTTACGGTTGTCGGCAATGTATTGTACATTCGAATACAATTGCCCGCAAAAGAATTGCTTATTTTATTAAGCCTAAATCTAGGTACCTACAGCCAATTTATTCTTATTTCCTAAGTTTAGGTTATGGGTATCACTATTTTTAATAAGTTTACTGTTATTTTTATGAGTATACAATAAGTTTTCATATATGTACTGTGAATACACAGTAAGGATATTGATATTCTTAAACTTTTCTCTTAATGACTCCCGAAACCCCATACCATAGATAGCCCGGACAGCCCTTTTCACCATGGAACAAAGCTCAGATTTAAGCTTAACACGATCTCTCTATTAAAAAACGCATAAACTTCTGTTCAGTAGTATTTGCGTCCATAGCGAACAAACAGGCATAAGGACCAACAGACAAGAAGAGTTTTGGTAATTCAAATGAGATTGCTAAAATAATACAATTTATCTATCAAATCTGGATGTAAGCCTTTCCTACGCCACAATACACTTGTAAATAACACATGAAATAAATTTCATCTTAACTCAGTTTCATTTACCAAAACCTAAGTGGAATTATCAAAATAAATACCCAAATCTTTTATTTAAAATATTCAAATAATTGTAATTTTTGATTGAGGTAATAATGCTCATAACGAAATCATCTCACGCTCAAGAATAAATCGTCAAAATTTTGGGTTTCAATATGGATATTAAAATATCGATATTTCACTCATGAAGAACGATATATCGTCGATATTTTTGAATCCGATATCGATACTAAAATATCGATATTTGTAACCGATATTCGATATATCGTTTGTATCCCTACGTGCGTGAAAAAACGTTTGACTTTGAGATTGTTTTGTTAATTTGCTATGCAAAGAGAATACAATACTACGTAAGATTGCTATGATCGATCGATCACGAATGTATCGCCATTTTATTACTTACTGATTTTAATTCCCTCTATCTTCTTTCCTACTGGAGATTGGCGGAATCGTTGATAAACGGAGGGATAATCATTCAAGAAAAGAAGAAGAAGAAGAAAATTAACTAAACCAACCTTGTATTGCATCAGTGGAAAAACAAAATGCTTTTTTCAAACAAACAATTTCAGTTGACTGGCCTCCCACAAGCGGGTCTCACCAGTTGAATTATGTTATTTGTGTTACCGTGTCATCATGGTCGTAATTACTATGAAGGTAAATCGAAGCCTAAACCTACAAAAAGTTGAAAAGCAACTACCTATCAAGAGTATCAAGAATCATGGATATTATCAATTGTAATGTCAATCCAATGCAGACAAGCATCGGCGTGTTTTTAATTTGTCTTTCTCGCTTTGTGAGTTCGTCAGATGTTATATGATTATGAAGACAGTCAAGCGATTGATAATTGTTTGGGCTACTATGTATCATCATTGTTGTGCTAACCTTGCGTTGAAAAGTTGAATTTGCATCATCTAAACAAATGTCATGAACCCTTTTGTGTTCTGTTTTGTTTAGGCATTCTGTATCTAAAAGTGTATTCTATGTTCATGTTTTCTACTTCTACTATTTTGTTCATTATGGTTAGTCATTGTTGAGATGAAAATGTTCTTGTTCCTGTTAGTGCTTTACGCTTTGAATAGTGTTATATTTTCTATTTAAGCTTTTGTGCAGGTCTTGTAACAGGTTAGGCACATGATATAACACCATTTAAGTATAAATGGCAATATTTCTGGAGAGTTCAAACATCTGTCATTTTATATTTTGTGCACACTTCCTGATAGAAATTTTCTTGATTGAAATTGTTTTAACCTGCCTGTTCTTTCTTGACGGGCCTCCCTGTTAAATTGATCTGCTTTTTCGATTTGAACTGCTTCTCACTGGAAAGGTTTTTGAGTAAACTTTCTTTTTTTTATTATACAGAAGGGTGGGTTGTGAAATGTCAGATTTCTTTCAGACACAGTGATAAAAAGATACCAAAGTATTATTATAAACAGAGTGCTCTTTGACAGCCTCCAGTTTAGATTAATTTACTTGACGTCACAAATAAATACAATAAAGGATCCCATTCCTGCCCTTAACATGTTGAACGCCACACCGGTCATCGGTGACCGGACCCATTCCTACATTAGGGTGCCGCGTAGGTCACTGGTGACCTCAAGCTAGACCAGTTTTTAAATCAAATTTCTACGCCGACGGTCACATTTGTTGTACATTTAGCGTATGGAAGTGACCGAAATGGCGCTGTAGAATACTACTTTCGCATGGTTTCTGTGTTATCTATAAAATTATTTAAAATTCGGAGCAAGCTTTAGAACAAAGGTAAATAAAACAAGATTTTATGTTACAATCAAAGGTTTTTATTAGCACGTTAATTATTAATATTTATTTAGAACAGTTTTATATTGATGTATATGTAACTAAGATACAAAAACATCATATTTATGTGTAGCGATGAAATGTATTGAAGCAAACCATACAAAAATATGGTTCATTAGGACAATCTTTGCAATATGTTGCTACTTTCTTGGTTTTGTTTTTGGCTACTTTTGAGCCAAAGACTTCCACACTGTTTTTATAGCATTGTGAGAAAAACCGTCTCGTGTTCCTCACAGTTCCCTCTTTTTTTTAGCAATTCGTGCTTTAATCCTTAAATGCATAAGTGTTTATTTAGAAATGGAAAAAAAATGTATATTGTGGAGTTCCGGGCGTAGATTTCAGGAAAAATAATTAAAAAAATCACTTTTATTTATTTATATTATACACGGTGTTTCTTTTAAGGTGTCAAGCCGCCACTAGCTGGTAGCAGGGTTCCATACCTATCGATTTAACCCCCATGTATGTTCTACGATTTTTTGTAGTTTTCGAGATATACACTCATTTGCAAAAAAAACGGGCACCTAAGCAATGAACCATTTCAAATGTTAATATTGCTTTGTTTGATAATTATAGGTAGTTTTATCCTCACAATTTGGTAAATTAATAAGAAAATAATCGTTTTCATCAGTATTTCATAAAATTTTGTTACAATTTATGGGAAATAATGCTGAACCTCGCTAGTAGTGTATGTTCGCTAGTAGTGCATATGCTCATGAAGTAAAAATAAAAAAGTTTTTTTGTTTGTTTTTCTTTAATAAAGTAAAAGCAGATAAATGTTTAGTATCGAGTGTGACCCCCTCTAGCTAAAATTACAGCTTGAATTCGTCTGGGCATGCTAGCGAGTGTATCCCGGATACTTGCTTGCGGAATACGTTCCCACTCCGCAGTAATCACATTCTTCAGCTCTCTGATGGTCTGCGGAGCCGGGTGTACTGATCTCACACGCCGTTTTAGAACGTCCCAGATATGTTCTATGGGATTGAGGTCGGGACTTCGAACTGGCCAATCCAAACGACGAATGCCGACCTCTTGCACATACGCATTAACATCGCGGGATCGGTGGGCGCGAGCTTTGTCGTCCATAAAAATCGAGTCTTGACCTAGAGCGGCCAATGCGGGTTGTGCATGAGGAATTAGAACTTCCGTTATGTATCGATGCCCAGTCAGTGAGCCGTTTATAATGAAGACTAACTCTGTACGTTCCATTGAATTTATTCCTGCCCAAAACATAACAGAGCCCCCACCATAAGGTGTGATTTCTTCGAAACATGCATCTGCAAAGCGCTCTCCTTGTCTTCTTAGCACTCGCCGACGTCGATCTTCACCGAACAGAGATATCCTGGCTTCATCAGAGAACAAAACCCTATTCCAATCTTCTTGAGTCCATGATTCACAATTTCTAGCGAACCTAAGCCTGTGAACTCTGTGCTCACGGAGTAATTTGGGGCCGCGGGCCGGGCGGTGACTGCGTATATCGGCAGCGAGAAGCCTCCTCCTGAACGTCCATAGACTAATATGCACATTTCTTACTTCTTGGAGGTTGTTCTTAAGATCCACATACGAAGATTTGCGATTTCTCAATGCGCGACTCACAAGAAAACGATCATCCCGTGGTTGGGTACATGGTTTTCTTCCAGAACCAGGTCTTCTCTCGACGGAACCAGTCTCCTGATATCGCTGCCAGGTCCTTTGGACCATCGAGCGACTAACATTTAGCCTCCTAGCTACGAAACATTGCCTTGCGTTGGCGTTGCTCTATGCTCCCAACCCATGGTACACCACATAAGAGGCAAAGAAGTATAATAATTGTCGAAATATACGACATGATTTCTTTGTCTTGGAACCACTCTAATCAGTCTCATGACAGTCTGACCAACTACTCCTATTTCAGGTTCACTTGGTAGAACCTAAGAACGCTATTTTATCTTCGGAATAGACTAGATTCCGTTTTCTCCAAATTAAATTTCTACCTCCAGTTAGCATATAACCAGTTGTTTGAGAAGCCATTGAAATATTACTTACTGCACCAGGAGAGTTTGACAACTCTGAGTTTACATCATCAGTTACTAAAGGAGGGTCCAATGCATGAGCATCTAATGGAGATTCATTGATTCCTCCACCCTCTCCATCTTCTCTATCATCACCAAATGAGTCTAAAGGGTTATCTTCTAACTCATCTATGAGAGCTTGACGAGATGGATAATAATCTAGATCTTTCCCGTCAGATTCCAACTCATCGTCAGAAATTTCCCCATTTTCTAACTTGCGAAGCATCTCATGTATTTGTGTATCATCCATAGCTGAAAGCCAAAACACAATCATGCAATAACCAACTACCCAGCAGAGCAAAGTAAGAAATAAAACTCATAGCACATAATAGAACATGTAAGCTAAAAAAACATACTGGATTGCATGGAGGGTCGTTTTCGGCACAAAGATATTATTTCGGCATTTTTACGGCAAACCATTGAAATTTAAAGCAAAATAATAATATTCAATTATAATTCATAAACTTACTATTTTATTATTTTTTTCTTGAAATAATGTACTAAAGAAACTTAGATTTTTTCTATCAAAACTTCCGAACTTCAGTTCGCGCCAAGTACTCCAACGTTTATCACAAAGTGACAGTTGACATAGACTAGTAATATTTATAATAGGCTGATATTCTCGTTTTTTTTTCTTTACAGATTATAGATTTAATATTGTCAAAGTCAACATATGTCAGAGTAATACTTGGCGCGGTATTTGAATTCTAAATCATTGTGCCGTTTTCGGCACCATATTAATTTAAGGGTTAATCTTTTTGGTCTAACAATGTTTTCTGGCTCTGCATTCTCATCTTTTCCTGCGTCAACTAAATGCTCCACTAATCGTCTTCTAAACTGTACTATACCCTCATGAGACCGGTTATTTTCGTTATATATGACCCAGGCATTGACAAGAGCAGTGTTCAAAATTACCTCAATCCCTGATTTTTTATACCACTTGATGGTTTTCCTTAGTGGTGAGGAATATGAGGTAATTTGGTCGCTCATATCTACTGCGCCTTTTGCTTTATTATAAGACAACACCATATTCGGCTTACGTAAAGTTCTCCCTTTTTTAGTGACACTTGCATATCCTTTAGAATGTTTGGTTGACAGCATCAGTACATCGCGTTTATCTCTCCATTTCATTACGCTTATTCTACGTTCGTTTTCAATGGCTATTGATTCGCCAGGTTTTAATTTAGCTTCTACCACTGCTTTAGGAAGACCTTTTTTGTTTTTTCGCAGGGTGCCTACTAAATGCGTGTCCTTATCGAGCAGTTCATTAGCGAGTTCTAAACTTGTGTACCAGTTATCTGTTGCAACTGTATGTCCTAAACCCAATATATGCTCACATAGAGACATTACAACGTTTTTAGGTGTAGTAAGCTCTTGCTCATTATTTTTGCCGGAATACAGTTCTAACTTGCACGTGTAACCTGGTACAGTACACAATTTAAACAGCTTCATGCCGTACTTATGCCTTTTACTTTTATTATATTGACGAAAAATTATGCGACTTCTGAAAGGCACTTGCCTCATAAAAGTTTCATTTAAACTGTCTATGAGAGGTCTTACTTTGCCAATTCTGTCAGACGGATTGGCTGTCTCATTATTAGTAAAGTGCAGTTTGCGGCAACTGTTATCAGTTGCCGCAAACGTTTGCCCGAAAACTCTATCTTTGCTCCAATAAAGATTAATTTGTGGTAGCCACAAGGCCCATGTACAAAATTAAGAGGAAGAAACGTTTTACCTCGTTTTTTGTAGTAGCTTTCCTGTTGTTAGCGCGAGACGGAGGCTTTAAACTAGATTCGCGTTGCTCTGCAAACAAATTGGTTTGAACTGCAATTTAGGAACCATCAGTGTAAAATATTTTCCTTGATCTCCATTTCGAAGTTGTTGGGCATATGGTTCCGACATGGAATATAAAATAAGTAAATGAAATACGTCAAATACACACAGGCAAAGTTACCAAATTATCACAAAATTTTGTGCTCATACATAGCGTGCAGTAGACCATGGTGAGTGCGTCATACATAGCGTAATAAAGTTTTTAGTTATTTAGTTCTTTAGTAATCCAGTGGCGTGTTTGAATTTTTTTTATTGCAATGATTAATACAAAGCTACAACACAAATTCTATGCGCAGTTTTTAACAGACTTTAAAAAAAGAACGAGGTTTCTTACCTAGGACTAAAAAGTAGAAATAAAAAAGAAACTTCGTTTAAACACCGACTTCAAAAAGTATAAAATAACTTTTACCAGTACTGGCATGTACTCTGTATTGATAGGGTAGAAGTCGGTGCTGGATTAACGGCGAGACTTTATACTTTTCAATAGGCACCCTTTTTAAACTTATCAGTAGGGGGTACATACAAGTACCAGAATTATTTTATACTTTTTAATTTTTGAAATCGGTTTTTGCAAGCAAACGTATTCATGTCAAAAAAAAAGTAGATACTGACCTGTGTGTTCTGTAAATGCTATAATAGATAGTTGATGTCCTTTTGGTTGGAACCATTTTTGTGACGTATTGGCAGTCATGGTGGCAATTTCTTTTGTGACAAATTTTTCTACATCATCTAAATCACTCTTTGACTCACTGGGAATAAAAATACGTTTGCGTCGTTTCGGAGGACGGCAGATATCATCTTCACTCTCTGAATCTTCTTTGTTATTGTCATCACAATCTCTTCTCGTAATTTCAGCGAAAATTTCAGCTTCAAGTAGGTCTATGTTACGCAAATCCTCTTGTGAAACATCCAAACAAAACCTGTCAAAGTCCGGTAAATCTGCTTTATTGTTACCCATATTAACAAAAAACGACACACAATAGCAAAACAAAACGAACATCCGCCAAGCGAATCAACAACCGGTTTACCACTGTTGACCGAAATTCATTTGATTATTTGACGTGTGACCGAAAAAACATTAGGCCATTCTACTACTGATCGAATGAACAATTGACCAAAAGAGTTTTTATCGAACAAACATTTGGTATTTTTACTACTGATCGAATGAACGTTTGGCCGAAAAACAGTTGACTAAAGAATATTTTAACAGGGGCTGAATCCAAATGGCTAGGTTAGGTTAGGTTAGAACTGCGACCAGAACGCACGAGCCGAGCGAGCGAAGCGAGCGTGCCGCGGCAGAGGCCGGCGAGTGCCAGAACCGAATTCTACTTATTTCACTTTTGTTTGTTTAAAATATTCTTTAGTCAACTGTTTTTCGGCCAAACGTTCATTCGATCAGTAGGAAAAATACCAAATGTTTGTTCGATAAAAACTCTTTTGGTCAATTGTTCATTCGATCAGTAGTAGAATGGCCTAATGTTTTTTCGGTCACACATCAAATGATCAAATGATTTTCGGTCAACAGTGGTAAACCCATCAACAACATACGCGTGCTCTGTGCTCAAGCGCTGACAGACGGACGACTGAGGGGTGCGGGTGACCGGAGTTGTGACCGGCTCGGCGTTGTCATAACGGAAATTCATGTTTTTACATCAGGGCGCCATGAAGGTCACCGGTGACCTCATGGGGTTTTTTTTAAATAACTATGGAACCCCTTTTCTTATTGAATCCTAAATTAGATATATTTTACAGTTTCGACATTACACGTCTATTTCAAGCAAAAAGTTCTTGAGTGATTTTTACCATTTCTTCAGTGGCGTCACTGTATGTACTGCGTCAATTCTTACTACTTGCGTAAGATCAGGGAGGGCTATTGAATGAAACACTCTGTCTCCAATTTTAGCTGCTGCGTTGTGATGGATTGATTTAATATTCTATTTGTTTGTTAAATTTGCTATATGTTTCAAATGAGTTAATAACTTTAAGGTCATACATTTTTTACTTCACTTTTGCTTGACACTGATAATCAGATGTCGGAGTAGGCAGAGCTATGTCTTGTACTTGCAATATGTTGTCTTAATACGGATACTCCTGAAATACCGGGATTTAAAATCCACTTTATAAAATCATAATGTATTGTTAGAAATTAAAATACACACAAACAAATACACACAGGTACATGAAAATAAAATAAAATTTCAATAGATTATTTTGCAGTTTCAAAAATATAGGTATGTGCCCACAGCAAATATTTTTAAATCTTGCAAAATAACAATTTACAAAAAATAATCTGTGACACTTATTTAACAGCTGACTATGCACATAGTCAACTCATAAAATTATGTCATATAGATAATTGAAAATTTATACACAATTCATACTGTTTAAAAAGTTCGCAATACAATGATTAACTAACACCACAAATTTCACAGTGAGGGGAAGAGCTTTTCTTCATCATATATCGTCGGTGCGCTTGCCAAAGGTGATATGTGCATCTAATGAACTTCTCAGGACAAGAAAAACTTTTACTCGAAATATATTAATTTGTGAAACAATATAAATATGTCAAAATGTGGTAAAAAATATCTATTTTAGGCGCAGATAACATGGTTCTCAAACTTTTTTGGTGACGGAACCCTTTTGGGAAGCAAAATACTTGATAGAACCCTACAATAAAACAATAGTTTTTAAAAGTGTATTCTTTATTAATAAGCATAATAAGAGTACAATGTAACAGTTACTAATTATTACTTACTTTACTACATGGCAAGTACAATAATAGAAGATATTAAAAAAGAAAAAATCTAACTAATGGGAGGTATGAAACTGTTTTTTATTTTTCATCAATTGGTTGATATCAGGTTTGATAGAAGACAGTCTCATATCAGGTTCGGCGTCCAGATTATTGCGATATTTTGTTTTCGTGGCTGCATAGGTTGAGAATCCTGTTTCGCACAAATATGTTGTTGGGAACGGGAAAAGAATGTGTCCATTTCGATTGCTCGGCCAATATGTCGTAGAAAAAAGAAACTTATGTCAGCATTTCGAAGGAATTCGTAGAAAACGAACAGTGAAAACCGCAAATTCGAAGAGTCAATATTTAGAAAGTTATAAGGGTTTAACCGTGGCCGCGCAGTCCGCATGAATTCAACTGCGCGGCCACCAGTTCTCTTGAACGGAGCTACGTACAAGTCTAATTCTTTTTGCTAATCACTGACACGATTTCGAAGAAAATGTAGATTATAAAAATAAAGCCCTACTATTTGAACTTCACAACATACGGCACTCCAAAGTTATGGCCGCGCAGTCCGCACAATGCGAACCGCGCGGCCACGGTTTTTCTTAAATGGAGCTTAAACGGAGCTTAGTAGAAGTCCCATTCTTTTTGCTAATTACAGATACCATTTCGAAGAATATGTAGACAGTATGAATAAAGCCCCAAATTAAGAACTAAATGACGTATAGAACTTAAAACCTATAATCGAAGGAAAGAATAGGGTGACCAAGATTTATAGTGTGTGAATCCAGGCTTTTTACTATTTTAATATCATAGTGTAAATATATTTATATAGCAAGTAGCTTTTCTTGTAAAAAGAGCTACTGATTGTTTCAATTGAATTCCAATTCAATTCAATTGAGAATTAGTGATTCGAATTAGTCTTACGAAAATGTGCTTGTAAGCTTTTAAGTAAAATAGGTTTATTAAAAAGAAAACATATTTGCTGGCGATTGGCAATCATTCATTCTACATGGCGCTGTGTGAAATAGATATTCCACTACATTTAATATTGGTTTTTGGTGCAGGACCTCCTCACTCCCATAGTCCAACAATCCCAACCACAGCAACCACCAAAAGGAAACAAACCTTAGCAAATCACCACGACGATAACGAACTGCCCAACCCAAAGAAGACAAATGGACGGGACGATAATTCGCCTGATGGCATTTGTAACTTTTTCTAAGATGAAGCGGTCCACAACTATTCTGAGCATTTTCCGTACTTATTTATATAAGGTGTTATTTACTAACTAGAAGTATTCTTCTATAAATGTAGGTATTAAAATGTCGTTTATAAAAAAAGTAAAGTAAGTACATATAAGTAAAGTATTGACTTTCGATTACATTACATTAATTAAGTACTATACGTAAAAACACCATACAGTACCTCATTACCTACCAACTTAAATTATTGGGTAAAAAATATTGGTATTGCGGAAATACCTTAATTGATATTGTTATTGTCCAGACTACCAACGTTATAGGTTAAACGCAAAGTTTATATTACTTGAATAGTGGTATTTAGATTCAATTTACGTAAAACTAAAGCATTTGAAATTAAATCAGCAATTAAAAATGGTCAAAAACAAGGACGTATCATAGCTATACACATCGACATCGCGACTTTAAAAAACAAATAAACTTTTATAAATTTGAAAAAAGAATTCTATAAATTATCTGTAGTAGCATGCATGAAGTAAACATATTTGCTGGCGAAAGAAAAAAAGTCAATATCAGAGGATTGAGGAACGTGGAGTAAAAAGGAAACTTGAATTTCACTTACTGAGACATATAATTACCTACTTAATGTGTTTACGGGTAAAAAGTAATAATTAAATTTATAAAATGTTAGTGCTGTTTATCGGATTAGTAATTACTGGCGTAATTTAAGTCATAAAATCAAACTATAACAATACCATAAAGAAACATCTATTTAATAAGTAATAATTCAGTACATAATAAGTAATCAAAATATTTTTAATTTCAATCATATTATTTTGTTACCTTAACTATTCAATATTATTATTTTGTTTTACTTTTTATTTATAGAAACATAATTAAATAAAATGAAATCTACTAGCAAAATAAAATATTAAGTAGTACAAAATCTCCCCAACATCCCCTTGTGGGTCGCGCCAAACCACCACAGAATACAGAGTACATTTTCCTTGCTAAACGCCATTTTAGCATTCCGGAAAATAAATAATAATAATTATTTCTGTTGTATTTACGCACGTTTCTATATTTGGCAATTACGGTGTAGTTTGTGCATCATCTGAAGATACAAGAAGGTATGTTTTTTGCGAGTTTTCTTTAACAACAGAATTTAAAACATTGCTAATAGAACTTTTGCAAAGCCTACAGTTGCGTCACTGATTGGTCAGGTAATTCCTTCCTTAACCTTTACGTGTTGCCATTTTCCAGTGTTGATAACGTATCTTAAGGTTTTTTTATAAATCACTAGCTGATGCTCGCGGCTTCGCCCGCGTGAATTTGGTACCCGTTCCCGCTTCCCATGAGAATATTTTCCCGAGATGTAACGTAGCCTATGTGTTATTCCAGACTAAGTATAAGCTATTAAAACATGAATGTGGGTTTATCACACGAAGCGAAGATGAGTGTGATAGATAATAGTATCACATGAGTGTTTTAATACCTAATTATACAATTGCATACAAGACTTTATCTACACCCATGATAAAACAATTTGCAAAAATAATATCGAAGAAAAATAGCGGGAATTCGAATTCGCTTTAATCTTTTTTTTTCGGCGCGCAGCCTCTGTGGTAGTGCAATGCAACGCGCGTGAATGACAGTTCTTTTTTTGAAAATCATACAAATTCCACGCGTCGAGCGGTAAGAATTTGGCTGTCTGATGAGTAACCCTTTGCGCGGAAGAGATTGAAAAAGCGAACGGAGTGTTATGTTATTATTATGAAATTTCATATAACATAATAACAGCCGTCGGATGATATTATGGTTATTAGGACCGTACGTACCGAACGTAGTATTAAGTACTCTGTGATTAGGATTTTGGATGCATTAATGTTGGCAAAGCTAACTGTTGCAGAATCTTTTATAGAGGACTTTTTTTTTTTTAACGTGAGGGAAAATTCTCATAGGA
Organism: Miltochrista miniata; assembly: GCA_933228765.1. Taxonomy (NCBI): domain Eukaryota; kingdom Metazoa; phylum Arthropoda; class Insecta; order Lepidoptera; family Erebidae; genus Miltochrista; species Miltochrista miniata. The sequence continues at coordinate 17,467,941 of OW121769.1, forward strand.
TGTTATGCTCTTACCGACTAAAAAATCTCACGTTACGCCCAACAGCCTATGGTTGGGAGCCCCGGGGAAGCCCTCGGAAGGATGTCCCAGGACTCCCAACAGACCTACGGCCGCCACTGCGGCCTCGCCCAGGGGGTGGTTCGGGTGCTATTCCGCGTCTTTGGGGGGGTTCCGGATGTGATCCCGCTTCTAAGGGGGGGGGGGGGGGGGCGTGCGTGAGTTGCTCACGTCAGGCTGCCGTCATGGGCCTGCTTCTGTTATTATTCTGATATTACGAATAAATAATAAGTATATAATGTAATAATAATAGTTTAAAAAAACGCTTTTATAGAAAATACAACTAAAAAGTAGAAAATAAATAATAATTTTGTCCACTAAATGTTTGTCTCAAGATTTTGGGTGTTTCTATGTATAATATGTATGTATTTAGAAATATTTAGGTATGTCTATCAATCGTCTAGATCCCATAACACAAGCTTATATTAGCTTACTTTGGGCTAGATGATGTTGTGTGATATTGTCCACAAATATTTATTTATTTATTAATTTACATTTTTTATATTTATTTACGTTTATTAAATTTTTTCATTTATTTCTTATTATTTATTTTCTACCTCTTAGTTGTATTTTTCTAGAAAAGTGTTTTTTGTAGTTTTTTGAAACTATTATTGATTTTTAAATCGAATTATTGCATTGTCATCGGTTTTTGACAAGTGTGCAAAGTTTGAATTAAATCTGAACGTTCAAAGTAGGGCAAAATCGAGCCCAAAAGAGTCGGTTACAAATTAGCAAACATCAGGTTCACCTGATGTTTGCTTATTTGTAACCGATTTAGAATTTTTCGCTCTATGGTTTCAACCATAGAGCGAAAAATTCTAAATCTCTAAAAATTCTAAATCTCTGGGTGAAACTAATAAAAAGCGTTTTAAAAAGAAATTAAACAGAGTTCACAAACTCATATTGGAAATACATACTGTACCTACCGTAGAGTATCATTATGAGGATAACAGGAACAACTACAGCGGACTAAGAGGCCCCATACACCTACAATAAAATTACATCAATATTTTTATTTCTGTCCGAGTCTGACGAAGAAAAGTAAATTCCAAATTCGAAATTCCGATATCTGACTGAAAAATATTGATCAATATTAAGCCTACACGGTGCGAAAAAAGATATTGATCAATAAAATTTAAGCTCCGTCAAACTTTTTATTTAGTGATTGTTCAAACCTCAATATTAGCCCTACACGGTCAACTTATTGAATAACAATTTATATTGATCAATATTATTGTCCGTGTTTGGGGCCTCATATAGCGGACACTTTTGAGTTCTATTTTGTCCATGTCTATTGTGCCTTTTGAATTTTATATCCATAGTTAGATCGCATCGCTGCCACTGTTGCTGTCGCTTATCAACCTTAAGGCTTCCTCCACATTACTCACGAAGTTGATCGAAGTTGGATGAGTACGATAGTGTAGAGGGGCACCTCGGCCTACTTCGTCAAAAAATTTCTTTGACTCGGCTAACTTCGCCGACGAACTTCGTTGAACTTCGCGAGTAATGTGGAGGGAGCATTACAACCACCACAGAGCACAGAGCAACGCGAACCTTGTATATTCCGTTCACAGTTTATTTACCTCTGACCTTAGACCATATAACACGGGACTAGCCTTTGCGAACCACCGCATACAAAAATATTCTGCCAGTTTTCATACAAATGAAGGGGGAAACACAAAGACGTATAAAATTTCATTGCATTTAAAAATGTATTTATCGACAAACGCGTAATGGCTGTTGTGTGTTAATTGTTATTGTACAGTCAACTACTATGTAATGTACTAGTTTAATCATATAAAATGATGTACTGATGTACAGGCTTTTCATAAAGCCAAAAGACCAAATGGTCATGTGCAATGGCAGAAAACAATGCTTAAGTAAGGCGCATCCTGTGGTTAGATGATCTAAGCCTCTGACAGATCGTTTTCTGTAAGTTGGTATTGCAGTAAAGTCCCCCTATGAGTGCCAGCCTCAGACATTATACCGCATATTAGGGGAGATTTTAAGATGGAACCGTTAAGACTGAGAGTTTTTTTTATGTAAATATCTATAAGTCAGTATAATTAACATTACTAAATACGTAGTTCTGTTGCTGTAAGATTTTTCTGAAGTTTCATTTTTATTTACATAAAATGGATATGTAATTAAAAAAAGACACTCATCACCATCACCAAGGAGGGCAATCGTGCTGCTTCCACATCTCAAATAATTTCCACGCCTGAAAAATCGGCAGCAAAAGAAGAAAATAAGTCTCGACTTAAGGTTGGAGTACATGGGAGAAAAAAAAGCTTAGTATGGTAACACGAAAATCAGTAAAGCCGACCTCACAGCTAGAGGTAAATTAACTATGAACGGACTATAAAGGCGCGCGTTGCTCTGTGTCACAGAGCAATACTTGTTTTTTATTATGTAGTGATCTATGTAATAAGGGCAACCAATAGACGCTTGAAATACTCACAGAATATCGAATAGTGTGTAATTAATTCATTATATATTAATAATTACATTAAAAGAAAATGGACATTTAAAAGGAGGTCCCATACAACAAACGTGATTTTTTGCCGTTTTTTGGAAAGGAACCCTTTTTTTTTTTTTTTTTTTGTTTAACGTGAGGGAAAATCCTCATAGGATGTTATGCCGGACTCTTACCGACTAAAAAAACCTCACGCCACGCCTAACAGCCTATGGTTGAGAGCCCCGGGTAAGCCCTCAGGAAGGATGTCCCGTGACAAATAAGTCATTTTGCGTTGTAGCAGATGACTTTGCAAAAAGTTTAAACGGAACCCATATAGGGATCGTCTGGAAAGGAACCCTTCTTGCGCGAGTCCGACTCGCACTTGGCCGGTTTTTTATATGAACTTTATAATAATAGATAATAGAAGGCTAATATCGAAACTGACTGTGATTTAATTGGTACAGGAATCTTTTGCTGTGATTTAATCGTAGTAAGTATTGCTATAAGATAATAGTAAGACTGATTTGTTTGTAATAAAAATATTTTGATTCTAATCGATACAACAACGTAGCTAAGTAATTCGTTGATTAATTTGTAATTATAAGTACAATGACAAATTTAACTGTAATTGGTAGTTGTAAATTGTATCACACCAAAAACATCCCTGTTAAGAAGGGGCTAAGTTCCTATCGGCTAATTGTTCGCTTAAAAAAGGATTGAAATCCAATCCAATGCCAAGTTTAGCCACTTTAAAATCGATCATAATCATCTTCATCTACAGCCTGATCCACTGGTAAACATTTGCCATTCCCAAGACTCGCCACCACACCCAGTCCTCTGGATTCGGAGGGCGCTCCGAATCCAGCCACTACCTGCCACCGTAGTCACGTCAACGGTCCATCTGACCGAAATTCAATTTACCATACGCCCAATTTAAAAAATATCTAAAATTATAATAGCTTATATTCACAGGGTCATATTTTAGGATCTACTAAAGCTCTATCAATGAAATTTGATATACTGCCTTAGTACTAGTATATAATTATGTACATACAATCTTATTTCTGTACTTGCAATTGGCACAGGGGGGTCAAAAGTGGGTCGAAACGGTTCGTGTAAAAGTGTACGGCATGCGCGGTCTGTTGCTGGACTTGGCCTGCGCACTGCCGTGCGCTTAGATTAGAGATGACTGATTTAAGTTTTAGAAATTTTGTTGTTATCGTAAGTCAGATTTTGTTTTTAATTCTAATTGTAATTGTAATATGAAAACGACGTGTGATTGTTGAATTATGTGAAAAAGTATAGTTTAATTAAACTTCATGTTATATTAATGTTGTTGCTCTCGTAAATCTGGTGTAGTTTTATAATAAACTACTTTTTCTTAGCTTATTTAGTTTATGATCTTAATCGTTACAGCAACGTAAATAAGTAATATTTTTTTCATTTCTCCTACTCGGAAAGTAGTGTTTCCTTAATCTGATTATTGGGTGGAAAATGCTGTTTCACTCCCTAGGGAGGGAAAAACTCATACTTAACTACAAATTACTTCCCACCTAAGGGCCGGAATGAAACTTAAAATAGAACTGCTGTCAGGTCCACTGTGAAGAGTTTTATGTAAAAAAAACTAATTTTAAAAAATGCTGCGGCCATGCGACTTTCCAAACAGCCAGTGTGCAGTGTGAACTTAGCGCAAATTTCTTAGAGCGGAATAAGCTGCAACAATTAGCCCCCTTTAACACGGACCGGCTGCCGGTCTTCCGCGGTGAGTTCCATATTTAAAATTTAAAAAGTCGACATTAATTGGCGGGATATTACACTCTGTTAAAACTAGGATGATAATTTTGTGAACTCTAAATAGGGCACCCCATAGTGTCCAATCGTTAATGAATCTATTCGATTATCGATTGCGTAAAAATTAAATCGATAGTTACAAAAAAACGGTTTTTTATTATTTTGGGTAATTAGGTAAATATAATTGCATTATTATTGTTTGTATTATACTTAGCTAATCATATTACAAAAAAATACTGTGGATACCTACTTATTAACATTACTTGCATTTAAATAAATATACATGAATTCGATTTATCCGAATTATTTGTTTGTGATCGATTGTGCGGTATTGTTGGAATACGCTTCACTAGGATAAGTGGGCGGTACTCGTCTATGTGCTACGTTAATTTTTTGAAGTATACTTTACATAAACAAATCCGATACTTCATAGGCGTGAGCTGTCAAAATTATCATCCTAGTTTTAACAGAGTGTAATATTATTATCTGTTATTTATCTGTCTGTGACAGAATTCATAAAAATGGGTAATAATCTTTTATGTTAAGATTTGAATATTATTACTTTTACTTTATTTTTCTCTTATTCGAAATGAAAAGTAGAGTGTTTAACACGGGCAAAAGAATCAATTCCGACTCGGACTATAGCCGGTCTAAATACATCGGGAATTGATTCTTTCCACCCTGACCTCGGTTAAAAATCTACTATTTTATTTGTAATCTTACTATTACGAAAACGAATTGTGAATTTTAAAATATGTGATTTATAGTTTATAGTAAGTATTAATATGTTTTATCTATTTAAATATCATTTGTTTTATTGTAATAGTTGTGAAAGAAGCTTTATTTATCTGGCTTATTTACATTTCCGGTATTATTAGCTATTTTTAACATTTAAGTAGGTAAATGTCGGTGCCAGAGCTGAGGTCAGTGATAAATCACCTTGCACTTTAACTCTTCATGTTTTTTTTTATATTCGGCTCGCCAAAATGATGCCGCCGTCCGATGGTAAGTCACAGCAACATCTAGCGATTGGGGGCCACCGTCCCAGTCTGCAAGACTATAGAAAGCGGCCCCCAAGTTGGCGGCCGTATGATGTGCCTCTTCACGCTCCGCTTGAAGAACCCAGGATGGTAAGAGAAGGGAAACACGTGCGCTGGCAGGCCGTTCCAGTTTTTATGGTACGACAGAGAAACGATCTTTTGAATCGTTCAGTTGTAGCGAAGTAAGAGTAGCACCTCTGTCCAGCAGGCGTTGTTCGGGAAGGAGTGGGCGGGACTAGGTTGAAGAGTTCAGAACACTCACCGTGAAAGATACGGTAGAATGCAGCCAAAGACGCAATTGTTCTTCGCTGCGCTAACGGCCTTACCTTACCTTACCCATTATATAACAATATGTACCTATATTGTGATCATCACCATTTACTGAAATATAAATCAATTTTTCTTATCTTCTTATCTTTGACTGCCTCTGTGGCACAGTCGGTAGAGATACCGCCTGCGGCGCTGGAGGTCGTGGGTTCGATTCCCACCGGAGACAAATATTTGTGTGACCCATAAATGTTTGTCTCAAGAGTCTGGGTGTATCTATGTATAATATGTATGTATTTAAAAGTATATAAGTATTAATATCCGTGGTGGATCGTGGATACCCATAACACAAGCAGGTTATTCCTAGCTTACTTTGAGATCAGATAGCGTTGTGTGAGATGTCCGTGAATATTTATTTATTTATATCCTAGAAGTAAACTTCTCTATTCAAATTCAAACCAAGGGACTACAACTATTTGCTTTTTACGATTAAAAGTATAGCAATATACGTGACATTAAAAAGTCTTATTAACCGACTTCAAAAAAGAGGAGGTTCTCAATTCGTACGCTATGTTTTTTTTATGTATAAGTATTACGCGATAGCGGCGCCGATTTTGATTTTTTTGTTTGAATGAGGTTACTTCTGAGGTGGTCCCATATCCAGGGTATCAAGATCTGATGCTGGGATCCAGGAGAAATCGAGGGCAACCACCGAAAATTGTTGGGACAACTAGTGCGTTTGCTAACTTTTTGATTAAGTGCTTTAATAAGTAAGTATACCTACTACAATTTAATAAAGGTCTGGAGTCGATATGATGATGGAACCGAAAGACAGTTGAGGGAATTTCTTAACGATTTACAGCAGTTACCTTGTGTTTCGGCTTGATTGATTTGTGTTGATGAGAACTTTACACCTAGATAGATATACTTATCGGTCTACCCGTCACTTAAAATATTAATAAAAAAATAATTAAACAATAGAACCGACTTCATACAAATCCTTAAAAATAAAATATACCTAGCACATAGTGATATGTATTTTTGTGAGATTGTGCGTGAATATGTCCGTGAATATATGAATTCGGTTCAATTTTTTTTTTTGGGAATATCTCGTCGACGCAACGTAAATCATGGTCACCCTTCTTTTAACTCGAGTTACAGGGTTTAAGTTCTGTAACTCGTGATTTTCAAGCATTAGAACTTCATTCATGATATCTACATATTCTTCGAAATCGTATCAATGATTAGCAAAAATAATGAGACCTCTACCAAATTCTGTTTAAGCTCCACTTTAAGAAACACGTGGCCGCGCGGTTCGCCCTTACGTAAGTGCTGTAGAACGAGAAGTTCAAACTTTAGGGCTATATTTTTCAAATCTACTTTTTCTTCGAAATCGTATCAGTGATTAGCAAAAAGAATTAGACTTCTACAATGCTCCGTTAATGAGAACTGGTGGCCGCGCGGTTCGCTTTATGCGGACTGCGCGGCCATAACTTTGGAGTGCCGTATGTCGTGAAGTTCAAATAGTAGGGCTTTATTTTTATAATATACATTTTCTTCGAAATCGTGTCAGTGATTAGCAAAAAGAATTAGACTTGTACGTAGCTCCGTTCAAGAGAACTGGTGGCCGCGCAGTTGAATTCATGCGGACTGCGCGGCCACGGTTAAACCCTTATAACTTTCTAAATATTGACTCTTCGAATTTGCGGTTTTCACTGTTCGTTTTCTACGAATTCCTTCGAAATGCTGACATAAGTTTCTTTTTTCTACGACATATTGGCCGAGCAATCGAAATGGACACAAAAGAATATTCAGAGCAATTTCGCCAAGCATTGGATATTCATCACGCAATCTGCACCAAAAATCGTTGAGAGGCTTCGTTTTGAACAGTGATTCCATACTTGTGTCTGATGGATGACATTTCTAAAAGAGATTCATATATCTCGTTTGACATACTTTCGGGCTTTTGCAAGTTGGGTAAAAAAGGATTATGAATCCATGAATTCAGTTTCATTTTTGTATTCTGTTCTTCGGTAAAATACTTTTCAAAAGACGCGCGCAACGAACTGAGAAATTGGACAAATTCTTCAAAGACATCATCTTGAGACATTTCTGAGTCGTTATCGCTAACAAACTCACTGAGTGACGTAAAGCTTTCTATTTCTTTCTTACCAACGCAAACAATCCAAAAATCTAATTGAGATGAAGAATGAGATTGAGAAACACTGTTGTCTGTTCAGTCTTCAGACTTCAGTCTTCTTGGGCTCCCATTTTCCGCACTTAGGTCCGCCATTGGACCCATTGTACGTGAGTGTTGGCTGTCACTCCAGCCAACCCAGCTCCGACCAGAAGCGCAGGATCCTCTTCGGGTCCTCACACGCTTCCCGGAGTGTTGTGGGGCTGCCAAGTATGTTGACTCTGTATGTAACCAGGCTCTCGCACTCCGAGATAGCGCAAGCTATGGTTTCTTCTTTCAACAGGCACGCTCTGCACAGCGTGCTGTCCGTGAGACATTCAAGTGCTTATTTACTGTGCAATGACCCGTTATTGTGCCTACCATGGTTCGTAGATCACCTTTATTCAGATGTAGCAACGTTCTAGCTAATTTTGGCCTGGGTCTCGGTAGAGCTTCCCTTGATTGCCTGCAACTTACCGTTTGTGCCCATCTCCTTTCATGCCGCTCTTTCGTGCGTTGTCTCAGCCATGCCCTTACCTGGTAGAATGGTATTGGTATAATCGGGCTTGGTCCCACCGGTGTGGTGCTGGAACCCAATCTGGCCAGTTCGTCAGCAGCATCATTGCCGCTCGATCCGCTGTGACCTTTTATCCACTGAAGGCTTACCTTATGTGTTAGGGCCAGCTTTTGTAGCCCCTGGTGGCATTGAAGCACCAGCCCAGAGTCGATTGTGGTGCTCTTCAGAGCTTTTAGCACTGCTGCGCTATCGGAGAGGTGCCTGATGTGGTTGTGCTCAATTTTCCTGGAGTCGATTGCATTGGCGGCATTAATTAAACCTATGCACTCACATTCGAAGATTGACGCATGAGACCCTAAAGGTATTGATGAGTGTATGTTGAGCTCCGGGGAGTAGGTGCCTGCTCCCGATCCGTGGTCTGTTTTGGATCCATCCGTGTACACTCTGAGTTCTCTGATACCGGAGTATTCCTTGGCGGACTCTGCCAGCGATATATTGTACTTACGGTCAAACACGTATGATTTCGGTATCTTGTCGTTAGGGGCTTCCACGAGGGGTTCATACTCTGTTGCGTCCTCCAGTATGTGCCTATGACCTACCCTTGAGCGCGTCCATTGTTTTGACGCCTGAAGTCGTGCCGCCGCGGCGGCCGCTTCCTGGTGTACGAACAGGTCCAGAGGCGGTAAGCAGAGCATTACTTCCATCGCTGCTGTGGGTGTGTTGCGAAAGCATCCCGTGATGGCGCAACACGCCGCTCTCTGGAACTGCTGCATTTTATCTATGGCTGAAGCTAGTTCGGCCCTGGGCCACCAAACTATTGCGCCATACGTTACCTGTGGTCTTATGACAGTGGTGTAGAGCCAATGTATGATTTGCGGTAAGAGTCCCCACTTCTTACCGATCATTCGTTTGCATTGCCAGATACTATGGTAGCCTTGCTGATTTTTTGTGCGAGGTGCTTATTCCATAGCAGTTTGCTGTCCAGTGTGATCCCCAGGTAGTTGACTTCATTTGCTAAGGAAAGTTGTGTGCCAAAGAGCTGTGGGATATTCAGATTATCTTTTTGGCGTTTGTTGGTGAACAGAACCATTTCTGTTTTCTTCGGATTTACCGTGAGATCATGTCTAATCATGTCAAGGCGTTGTCCATCAGGTTTGTTATTGTACCTAGGAACTTGCCACTTACCAGTATGGTGAGGTCATCAGCGTAACCTACAGTGAAGTATCTCTCTCTATTAAGTACATCTATGAGCTCGTTCACCACGAGATTCCACAGCAGCGGAGATAGAACCCCCCCCCCCCTGCGGACATCCTTTGGCTGCGATCCCTTTAGATGTGGAGTTCACTGTAATTTGTATAGCCCTGTGTCGTAGCATTTTCACTATCCAACTTACCACAGTGGGGTGTACTTTATGCTTTTGCAGGGCTCTTTCGATACTTACAAAGGTCGTCTTGTCGAAGGCACCTTCGATGTCTATAAAGACGCCCAGTGTTGATGATTTACTCTCTAGGGAGTCTTCTATGTACGATACTACCTCATGCAGTGCTGATTCGGTAGATTTTCCGGGGCAGTAAGCGTGCTGCTTTGTGTGCAGTGGTATTTGTCGGAGTACTTTCTCCCTTATTTCCCTCTCGCATAGCCTCTCTAGAGTCTTTAATAGAAATGAAGTGAGGCATATTGGTCTAAAGGACTTAGGATGAGTGTAGTCACTTTTCCCTGGTTTAGGTATGAAGAGTACTTTGACTTCTCTCCATGACTTTGGCACGTACCTGAACGCGATGCATTCTGTGAAGATCTTTGTCAGGTGCGTAGTGATAGCCTCTATACACCATAACATCCGTTCCGGGGAATATACCGTCGAGTCCCGGTGATTTATATGGTTGGAAGCTTTCGATTGCCCATCTTACCTTGTTATCGGATACTATGGCCCTAGCTGTGGACCAGTCCTGCTCGAATTCAATGGCGCCTTCTGTGTCTTCCCTGTTGATATCTGATTGGATTTGACAACCTGGGAAGTGTGTCTGTAGTAAAACCTCACACGTTTCGGAGTCAGATTTTGTGTAGGTGTTGTCTACCTTTTTTAGAGATCCGATAGACTTCTCCGTGTCCTGAGATAGAAGTTTTTTGACTCTAAGTGCGTGACTATTAAATTCAATATTGGAGCAGAAGCGTTTCCACGCCTCTTTTTTTCTCTGACTTATACGCTTTTTGAACTTTGCTTGTGCTAACTTATAGGTGTCCCAGTCAGACTCTTTTCTGGTGTTTTTGGCTCGGTTGAAGCGTTTTACCTTGGTTCTCAACCTTTCGAGGTCCTTACTCCACCATTTTTCTCCCGATTTCGTTCGATTGTCAGGGACGGTTAGGGGGCCAAGTGGTGAGTGTGTCTGTCACCTTCCGGACATGTTGTTCTATGTCGGCGGCGCCAGAGTAACTTACCTCTGAGTGTGCATCGCTTATTTGTAAACCAACTAGAATTTTGTATTTTTGCCGGTCCGTTTTACGTGGGTTACGTCTTGGGGCCGTGGGAATTTTGCTCCAGTCCAAGTCGAACATGATTCTTCTGTGGTCGGAGCATGATGGTTCTTCTGATAGTCTCCAGTTTTTTTTATCAGATTTGATGCTAGGTTCGGAGCCTACATTTAATACATTTAGCTGTGTGGATAATAGGAAGTTGAAAAATGACGTATGAAAGAACAATGGGTAATTTTGTATCGAACCCGTACCCACTTTGTAGCATTTTAGACTAGGTGTTATTTAGAAGAGGCCTAATTGAGTAACTCGAAAAAAATAAGTGAACGAATGAATGAATGAATGAAAGACCGAAGTTATGATAACTTTGTAACATTTTTAATTGCCAATAATCGCACTTTTTCTGCTTTTTGGACTAAATAAATAAGTAACCAGTCATTTTTTCTGTCTTAAGAGAGCGATATAGCTTCCTATCGTTGGTTTTTGGTACAGAAAAAATATTAAATAAGAACTATCAATCTTAAATAGCACAGTTTTATTAAATTGTATTGTTACTTTCAATGATTATATCATCCCAGGCACTTGCCGGACCTACGAAGTTATCTAGGTGCCTGCCAACACCTAAGTACCATGTTATGCTAATAGTATGGGCACAAGCACCTAGATTTCTCATACCCGTCATGCAGGAGCGCATACGCTTCGATGGCTTCTCTGCCCTGGACATTAACCTTGATTAAAATATATGTGTAATATATTTTATTCGACACGTGCCTCGATAATACGCGGCCTCTAATTAACGAGCAGTTATCGGTTACTAGCCCATGCTGCGACATTCTAGGGCTACGGCTCGAAGATACCTCAATATTATATATACCATCTCCACCCCGCAAATGCTCGGCAACATATGATCTAGCGAGCTTTTAATGGTATGTGCCCAGACTGAGTAGAATGACATCTTCTTCTGTCAATTGTGGAAATGGTATTGACGTAGCCGTCATTGTTGTGAACACCGCTCGCTGTCTGTTCATATGTTCTGCGACTACATAGTTGCCCAGTCTGTTGGGTTCACTTCTTCTTTGTGCTATTATATTGATAAAAGCGTAGGCATGCTCATTATCTGTCAGACGCTGCCTAAATGCATTTATAAGGGCTCCCGCAATACGAAAGTCTTCAAATAAGTGAGGGAGTGTTTTATTGATAACTGTATGCCTAAATATTTTGTAGTCCCTTTTGAACCATCCGTTTATTACTTCAATGACCCAACGCACTATGGTGATTTCTCGAGATTTATTGGCTTGAATATCTGTAAGCTGTGTGGCATGCCTATCTTTACTTGGTGGCATATGGGCAACATAGCCAGCACTTTCTATATCTGGTATAGAGTCTCTAAAACCTCGATCTAATATAAAAACGTCATCTGTTTGTAACGTTATATGCACTGGGGACGTTTGATCATTCATAATCTCAGTCATGATTTGGGCATCAGTCTTTGTTGCAGCGTATGGTCCACATATATCTATAATATAGCCATCTGGGCAAGTAATCAAAAAGGGTTTTAACAAGTTTTTATACTTGTGTAAGCTGTAAGACTTTTTTTGAAATAAAAAGTTTTTACTTTTCTGTACGTATACTGGTTGAATTTATAGTCGTTCTGGACCCGAGAGGGGGTTACTCGGTATCAATAATGGAACCATTTCGGAGTGTTAAAACAGCTGTGCAGGTTATAATAAAAAAATGACTTCTATGTAATCTTTTTCACTCGTTCGAGTTGAAACATTAGTAGCGCTTCGATTATTCATTGAACTATTCAATGAATGAAACTCCGAAACCCATAGGTACCTACGCCGCGGCGCGTGTTTCCATGTGATCAGTTCATTGACCGAATGCATTCGTTTCGATAATAATAGGTACTTAGATAATAGATAATAATAAAGGACTCCAATTTCTCCTTCATACTTTACACGGGTTTAGGACCGTCGGAAATACTTTAACATTGTTCTATTTTACGGTGAATTAATAGGGTTTATGTAATAATAATGAAAATAAACACGAACAAATAGGGAGTATTTCCGGCGTATTTAAAAAATTGGAGCTATTTAAAAAATAATCAACTTAAATACCTAGACCTACCTATTCACAGTTTATTTACACTTCCCTGTACCTTAGCAACTGGAAGTCAAATGGAGTCCAGAACGTTCGATACACAAACGGGCACGTTTTAGGCTATTGTATTTTAGTTTATTCAATGTGTCTCTGTCACTTTTCACTATTTCAAAGGCGTCCACTATCGCACTGCGTAATTCATCACGAGATTCGTACTCTCGAGTGTAAACTAATCGTTTTATTTCCGACCACAAATAAAAGTCTAAGGGTGTTAAGTCCGGGCTCCTCGACGGCCAAGCCACGGGCCCACCGCGGCAGCCGTAGCCCTTTCAAATTCTCAGACCGGGAATACAACCGCCTAGCTGCTTCTAGGTTGTAGTTAGCAACGGCATACATCTGCACCATTGCTAAATATTCCACGTTGGAATATTCGTACTGACGACTCATTTTTGCAATGCACGATCGCGACGTCAATACTGCGCGCGAGTCATAGTCGAACTGCGCGGCTGCGCGCCGCGGTCGCCGGTCGGCGCGGTCGGCCGAGCGTATTTACCTACCTACAAGACGTAACTAGTCGAGTACCTACCGACGTTACTTGGCAACGAGTCCACGTGGACCGATGCGTTCATGCGTTGTGATTGGTCGAATTTTCCCGGCGCGGTGACTCTTCTTACTGATTGGAACGTTAGACATTGAATGAAAAATTGTAGTAGAAAATCGTAGTAAACGTATTTCGTGAAATTTAAAGGAATAACCAGGTGTTCTCGTTTTGATTTTGGCAAACGATGTAGATTTTAACATTTTCGTAATTTTTTATTGTTGATTTTCAAATTGACAGTGCCGATCGGTTCTGTTATCGAAACTGGGCCTAAACCTTTCCGTTCCAAAACGACTATAAATTCAACCAGTATATACGAACCATCCCAAATAGCTATAGCCACTGGGTTGATAGGGTTGGAATATATAGATGATGGCACTGCAAGGCTGTGAGCTATAATTTCATCCCGACTTATATGATTGAAACCCTGAAATTGAAATAAAAAAAAAACCCAAATGGCGAACAACAAAGTCTTGGGTCAAGCAGTTTCTAGCAGTTTTAAGCAAAATACCGATCGTTTTACGAGATACACCTATTTGGGAGGCTATACGTGTATTTGGTTCACCAGACCGTTGTTTTAATAAATATATTCCTAGTGCAGTTTTTGGTCTTCTACATTGGTTTAAAAGAGACGGTGTTTCATTCAAAAGGATTTTGAATTGTTGGTGTGTTAAGCCAGTTAGGTAATATAGATCCTCTGGTAAAATGTTGTTTACATTGTCAAAATCTATATTAGTCTTATGTCTATATGCATCTCGTAACGTATCAATCATATCTTTGAGATGGTCTGGTGTGAATATTGTCTCTCCATTATCATACAGGGAGCTCCAATCTTCTGTGTTGATGTGATGTGTACAAACGCGTGCATGTTCAGGAACGTACACGCTATGATTAACCAACAAGAATACTTTTATAAACCTGGACACTCTGTGAAGTTCTTGATTGATGCACCCATGAAATAAACAGTGACGCGCCGTATTTGCAACCCTTCTATAAGTTGGAACAGACGTTGGGTGCTCTGGGTTTGCAAGTTCCTGGTTTTGTTCTTGTTCGAACCTAGCTTGCTGTCGTCTTCCAGCTACCCAACAACGATGACACATAGCCTGAAATTGATTGAAGGCCATCTAAAAGAAACACCAAATCCTCAAGTTACACTAAAACAATAAATAACTTAATAAAGAGTGAACAAAAAGACACCGTGTACTCAATGATCAAAAGCTATTGTTATACTAACCTCATTTATGTTAATCCGTGCCATCACATACTCTGTGAAGCCTGGATTGTCTTCCAAATAGGTTCACGTCAGTATATGCCGGTTTCGGTCACGAATTACTGATCTTGTACATGTAACACACTGTATACGGCGTTCACCTTCCATTTTTTTGAAGCAGATGAGTAATAATAATAATCCAATCGTTAAGTAATACACTGAAGTCCGTTGTGAAAGCCGAGGTTGTAAATAAAAGTAAGAATAAAATAAACTAAGATATGCGCGAGCGCTCAAAATCAGTTCCTAACAGGTACTAACTACTGACGACACACCGACGCTAGCACAAAATAGTTCGAACTACCCACCTAATCGATAAAATCAAAAAAAAATTGAAAGTGCGTGGGTCGATTTTACTAAGGATTTTCGGTATTTTCAACATCAAATATCTTTTTTCCTACATAAGTTACAAAGTTGCTCCAATACAAAAAATATCTACGTTTTCAAAGACCTTTCGAATAGTACCAATTTCAACTTGCTACAAACTGGGTACGTTCTGACCCATGTTCTTTAAATTTAATTAAATTAAATTTCAAATTAAACCATAAACTAAATAACTACTAGAACTAACATACCTGCTAACCAATATTACATTATAACACTACACAGTTAAACCACAACAAAACATATAGAAACACAATTAATAATACAAATGGTACTTTCAGTCGCCTCTACGTTCTGCCAATGATTTAGTAGCACTACATAGTTCCTGCATTGCCTCAAATTGCTTCGACAATGTCGAAGACACCTCCATGAAAATGTCAAACATTTGACGTTGATTATTCAATGTCTGCCATTCATTCTCCAAACGCTTCTCTTCCATGGTCATTGACCTCTCAGTCAATAACCTCTCATTCTCCACTCGCCTCTCCTCAATTGCAATAAGCCTCGTTTCATTATCTATACGAGTCTCTTCAATGGCAATAAACCTCTCGCTGAGGCTTGCCACCTGAGACTGTCTCTGTGAGGGTGGAGAACGAGGGAGGATACGTCGCCGCGCTAAACGACGCCTTCGTGGAGCTGTAAAATAATAATACTAATTAATGGTTCATTACAATAATTCGCTTCGACTCACTTGTTATAAAACAGTGAATTTAAGAAATTTTTTTTTGTAGCTAGCAAGATTCGTTGTTAGTGTGACCAATTGACCATATACTTTGTTGATCGCAGTAATTGACCATACATACACAATATACACATATAGTCACGCCTTGATAGCTACGCTAGTAAATGAAATGTCACTAAGTGGTCTCCTGTCGAAGAACCAGCCATCGCGAAAGTTGCTTCCTGCAGTGATCGTTTACAGGCAGTGTTGATGACCATTATACCTATTCTATTAATAAAGGTGCACCACAAAGGATTATGGGTTGGAAACTTACTCAGAGAAGCCATTTGGGAACTCCTATGAGGCACTGCAGGTTGCGGCGACATAGGCTCTATCTGTAATTAATGTCGTAAGAAATTGCTAAATTAAATTATATATATAAACTTTTATAAAAAACTCTTGTATATTTATCGGAATTCTTACCCGTTGTTCAACTATTGGTGTAGTATTTACTACAACATCGTCTCTTCTGGTGGATGGACCAGGCAAAGGTAAATCAAAAATATTAGTATGTTACAAGAAGAAAGACCATTTCTGCCACCCTTTGACCGATAGACAGAAAACTAAAAAAACATGGGGAATACTTGACCGATTCTCATGAATTTTTGTGTGCATATTGGGTATGTCTGAGAATAGGACAACATCTATTTTTCATCACCATAAAAAAAAATGGCAAACCAACGTTTGGCGGGTCAGCTAGCATTAATGTAAATTCGGTAATGTTATTTCAGTAAAGTTAATGAGCTCACTGGTATTATAGGTGACGGTTGCTGGGATTGCATTATATGCACACTACTGCTACCCAATATCACTGAAGGCTCCAGTCCCTTTAAAAAATATAAGGTATGATGATTAGTTCAGTTATTGAAGGAAATATTTTTTTTTTAGGAACTGGTCTTCATTTGATTTTAAGCTTATAATATAAAACCAGGTTAGATTCAGAAGGACTATTTATATATATATGAACTGTTAATGCTCACATACCTGTAAAATGCTCCCCGAACCTTGTTCCACATTATCTTGTTGTATGCTCTGCAAGTAAATATTGATATATTACTTATTTAAGAATCGCATCTGAATGGAGAAGATACTGGAGTTTAAAAGAAATAATGAAAAGTAAAGACAGTCTCAACAGTGGAAACATCCATTACTTGAGCATCAGTGGCTGGCTGGAAATATAAAAAAGGTGTTATGAAATATTTACAAAGAAAACGTCCTAGGAGGCTCAAGCTAAAAGCATCCACCATTTACATTAAAGGGGATTAATAAGCATAATTACATGGAAAGGGTTAATTTCCAACTCCCTCTCCCAATAGCAAACCCTTCTCCACCCATTAGGGATACAATTCTTTCCTCTATTGTGGATAGAACCAATGGTTCACCCACACCACCACCAGTTTGTAGGCGGGAGATACGCATTTGGCTGACTTTTCTCTTCACTGCTGCTTTTTTGTCTTTCCAATACTAAAAAATATGTAATAAAAGAAGCTAAATACAAGAACACATAATGATGTACAACTATCACCACCATATCAAACTAATATCCTCAGTACAACGTCAATACTCAAAGTCTGTGATATGTAAATGAGGACCTTGCCAAGCACAGCTTTTATTTTTTCAGTTAGTACCAAGTTCCACTTTAGCAGGAACAATGACAGTGTTCTCATATTTTTTTTTCAATCAACATGTTTTGTCAAAATCGAATGTTTTGGTCTAACAATGTAGTTAAGTAACTTTTGATTTAATAGTAAATTTATACAGTGTATTCAAACATTTAATGAGTACTATACATACTTTTGCCCATTGCTGCCATTGTTTCGTGCAGCCCCCAGCGTCACTATTAAGCTTGAGAGCTACATTTTCCCAAGCAGCTCGTGTCCTATCCCGGGCATGTGCAGTCCGAGCATGCCCAGTTGCGAGAAACCGCTGTTCCTCTAAACACTCTAACAATTTCTCTACTTGCGTTTGCGACGGGATAGAAAGTCTTGACATCCTTATAATGGTAATTTCGTTAGGTGTGTATAGAATGCTAATAATATTAATTTAAAGCAACTATTAATGATGAATATGAATTTGAAATGAATAAGTACTTACTTAGTTGTTGATATTTGTTAAGTATTTAAATCAAAGATTTTAAATACTACGTAATTTTATTGGCAAAACTCAAGTCAGTCCCTCACGTAACAGGATGATAATTTGACCACAACACAACAATAATAATAATACTACGGACTAAGTAAAATACGTAGGCTGTAGCCGAAGGACGCAAAAAAATACAATTTATTTTAAACTAAATTTAATAAAAAGAATTACAAAACATTATAAGTGCAAAAATTAATAGTACGTCGACAATAGACCGATGCTGTGTCCAAAGTGACGCTCCACGCGATGCCGGGCGTCGGGTGTCTTGCTGTTGCGAGGCACGTTGTGCTGACTTGGCGCCTCGTGGGTCGTGGCTGATGCAATAGTTGCAAGCGTGAGAATTACGCAGTTATTCAGTAAATACTTATCAGCGTTTCCAGTGCATAGCAACTATGTAACACCTCCCCCCATAGATCAGCAACTATTTCGAAATCTTTTCTGGTGGAGATGATGAAATATTGCTGTGATCGATTCTTATTTTGCTGGGGCTGATATTGCCGGGTTCTGAGATCTCGGCGTAGATTCTTGAAGATATCACGTTGTCTAATTCCACAGGGTTGGTACTAGGTAGATGATTTTTCGAACTGCGCCGCCAACGTCGGTAAAACAGAATAATAACGAGAGCGCCACACGATCCAAATAAAATAAGATAAATCGGGATCGTTGTATGATATATGCTCATGTCGCTAGCGGTTAATTTAACTGGAGGTTGTAATAGTACAGTATTGATGGAATGTAAATCTCTTAGATCTATGGAGTTTAAGGTTATCGGCGGTTCGCTTGACGTCTCGATTTCTTCATAATTGGGTAGCTGCATTATCTCTAGGGCAAAACCTTTAATGTGATTATTTGAATTTGCTATAGTGAATTCGGGAGTCTTCAAGTGGCAGTTGTAGGGAACAATGGCCAGATAGCTTCCTTGAAGGGTTTTGTAGGTTTCGTGACCACAGGATATCTTGACCTTAGTTGGTTGCGGGAAGCTCATTGCGTAGTGTTTTTCGTCCAATTGTTCTACAGCTTGTTTCTTCAGGACAACCGGAACAGGGTTGCAGGTTGAGTGAAGTTCTTGGTTGGTGATCAGATGCTGGATACAGTCAGGTTCTTCACGAATCTTGTACTTCGATTTTTGGTCGCAGAGGTACAAGTTGGTGACCTTCGGGTATTCAGCCTCTATGTACATAGAATCTAGTCCAGAAATCGCAATAAAAGGTAAGGGGGGTAAAAGGATTTTATTATATTTATTAGGAACGATGGACAATTTATAAAGGGTGTACGTAGGAGGGAAGCCAATTGGCATTTTGAAGACTATGACTACTTGGTTATCTAAAGGGTGTTTTTTTAGAGGTATAGAACTTTGAAATGGAATAAAACGAAGGTGATTGTTTTTATTGATATGAAAATGACTTTGCTGGCTGGCTCGGACGTAGTCTAATCTAGAGGTCCAATTTTCGATGACTTTCCGAACATTAGTGGCCGTATATCGACAATAACGCGCCGAATGTTGTCCTCCAAGTGGTCAATCGTTTCGGGGTTATCGGCGTAGACGAGCGACTTCACATATATCCACAGAAAATAGTCAAGTGGCGTAAAATTGCACGACCCTGGAGGCCAATCCACGGGTCCAAAACGTGAAACTATGCGGTAACCAAACGTTTCCTTCAATAAATCAATTGTGGCACGAGCTATGTGACCAGTTGCGCCGTCTTGTTGAAACTACTACTCCTGCACATCATGGTTGTTCAATTGATGAACGAAAAAGTCAGTAATCATCGCTCTATAGCACTCACGATTGACTGTAACGTTCTGGTCAGCATCGTTTCTAAAGAAGTACGGACCAATTATTCCACCAGCCTATAAAGCACACCACACAGTCAGTTTTTCTGGATGTAACGGTGTCTCAACATACACTTGAGGATCATCATCACCCCAAATATGGCAGTTTTGTTTATTGACGTATCCATTTAACCAAAAGTGAGCTGCACCGCTAAACAAAACAAAATTAGCTTATGGAAATCACGATACGCATTTCGGACAGAACCATGATTTTCAAAATAAATTTGCACAATTTGGAAGCATTGTTCAGGCGTCAGTCTATTCATAACATCACAACTAAATTTTGAAAAAAAAAATACCAATCTAGAAATATCCTTTTAATTAAAAAAGTTTACTCCGGTCTGTAAATGACGGAGTTATGAGGTAACAAACATTAAAAAAAATAAACTTCCTCCACTTTTTTGGAGTCTGTTTAAACACATTCGGGTTTGCGATACCAAACAATCCGTGCAAAGGTTTCAGATCGATTAACTAAAATTAATATTATAATACGGCACTTTAAAGTAAACAAACAAACAAACTTTGCTATTTTTATACATATATATAAGCCCCACAAAGAATAATTAAGAATTTCTCTGAGAAAATAGATCGGTGATATTCGTACGGTTCGCGAAGGTGCCCGACCTACAGACAGGAACTCTAGCTTGCATTCGTTTCTCACAATTTTAAAGAATTTGTATGTTTACAGAGTTATGAAATTTTAGTTCTATACTTATTATTGGCGTTTATATATATATTTATGATGTGAACTTGTGGTTACAATTTTAAGCTCTTCACGTTGATCACTTCATTTTGAAGCCGAAGGTGTTTACATATTTTAGGAGCCTACATATTTTAGGAGCCTTGACAATGTATACATATTATTGCTCGTGACTGTACATGTAGATCGAAAACACCCAAACTTATAAATTTTTTTTTTTCGATCGGCCGATCGGTTTGATCCCCAGGTCAGATTCGGGAATCAAACCCAAGACCTCAGTGTGGCAGTCGCATGCACTTTCACTCCGCCACCGTGGCGGTGGCAGCCAAGTGTTAACTTTATATTTTACATTTTAATAGTTTTGGTAATTCAAATTAGATAGCCAAAATCAATCAAATCTGGACGTAGGCCTCTCCAAATTTACACCACAATAAATCCCTCCGGAGCAGAACCCTCCCAATCAATACATATAATAAAATCGTAACAGGTCGCTGTCTGTACATGGGAGATAAATAAGCAAAAATATTGTAGGGGAGCTTTATGAACGCAATACAACCCAAAACAATGATTTTATGATATTTTGGGTTACAATATCGTTACTAAAATATCGATATTTATAAACGATATATTGATATTTTTGAAATATCGATATACATGTCATTATCATTGATAAATAAAGTTTACATCCCTAGTCGGCGCCAGTAATAAGGTGCGAGAGTCGCAGCGGGTGTCACAGCGGGTGACGCAACGGGTGTCGCTGCGTACCACGCGGCGGATGCAGCCTCGAGGGAAGCCACGCCGCTCGCGTCGCTCAACGCCCCGCGTTTCCTTAAACGAGCTCCTGCATTTCCATAATTTGAGTTTGCGCGTGACGCTACGCGGGCCGCTTCACGCGCCGCCTGACTATAGACGGTCAAATCGCTTGACGTGCCGCTGCAAGCCACGCCGTACGCGACGCTTGACGCCCCGCGTCTCCTTAAACGAGGCCTAAGAGGGCTCTAGTGTCGCTCTCAAGCGACACGTTAGTTTCGGTTGCATTGTTGGGAGAGAAGTATGTTGAAACCACTATTATAGGCTGATGTACAGTCATTCCTATGCGACACACCGAGGCTTCCATGTGTTTGAGCGGGGGCGGATCCATTAGGACGCAGTGCAAGGATCTTTTAAAATAGATAAGAGTGCCGCCGAGGGCAGATTTGACCCTATCATTTCGGAATAAAACATAGTTCGCAATTTTAGGGTCCCTGTTAAATGGTTTTAGAAACGTTTCTTGCACTAGAAAAATGTCTAAGTCATGATCGCGAATAAATGTGGCGATCGTAGTGCGCTGCTTGAGAAGTCCATTTGCGTTAAAAAAACCTCTCCTAAGGGATTTCGGTTTGACTCTGCCGGTGGGATGTGGATCCATTATGGGTTTACGCGGAAGTTGGATAGGGCCTCGAATACGGTCGAGTATCTAATGGTTATGCCCAGTAGGGCCATGGGATCTCCTTCGTTTGCTCTGATCTGTGCTGCCATGTCGCGCAGATCAGAGTAGTTAATGACCTATGCAAAGCGGGCCACTACGTTGAGGTCAGAGTCCTCGATGTGTGGGGGAGGGGTGTTTGAGATCGGGGATAGGGTTTAATTTGAGTTCGGGTTTGAGGAGGGTTGTAGGGTTTGGGTTTAGAGAGTTGGGTTTTGGAGAGTAAGGGTGGGAGTTCCTAGGGGCCGATTTTGTCAGCTGCATTAGAGGGTCCCCACGGGCAAGGCTTCCTGGGTGCGGCTGATTTTGGCGACTCGGCGGGTACGTGCCTAGGGGCGCGGGGTGGTTGGCGCGGGGCCTTGGGGCAACCGCGGTAATTCGCGAGGTGACCTATGTTTCCACAGAGCACACAGGCTGGGGGAGAGGAACAGAGCTCTTTGTCCTTAGGACGATCACACTGGGAGGTGTGGTGACGCACCTCGGACGACCGAAACAGTTACGCGCTGAGTACCCGTAGAGCTGGCAGCGGTGGCACTGCGAGATGATGCCTTTTTTGTGTGGTGGCTCCACAGTGATGTCTGATAGTTGGCAGACGGCTTTAAGATAAGATAAGATAAGAATAAACTTTATTGCACACCAATGTTAAAATTTCTCATATAGATATTACATTTCTTAAATGTACAGAGGGCGGCCTTATCGCTAAAAAGCAATCTTTTACAGGCAACCTTTGGATGGAAAAATACTACAAGAATCACGTTGTAAAAGGGGTAGTCATTGGTGTCATATAGAAATATACTAAATCTGCTATACGTCTTAAGTCAACAGAAATATAAGTAGATACATAAGTACCAATAAATACATACATAAATATATACAATATATATATAGGTAGATGTTATATACATACATACACACTAATTAATTATACACACAGATAAATAATTATTTACATTTGCAAACACTATGAAGCTAAGTAGTGCTCCTTAACCAGTCTTTTGAAGGTGTTTAAAGACTGCGCACGCCTAATGTTTAAAGGTAGAGCATTCCACAACCGAACTGCTTGTACAGCGAAGGATTTGTCGTAAAAATTTGTGGAATGTCTAGGAATTTCTAATTGCAGTGACTCTGATGACCTTAGAGATCTCAAATGTGTGTCATTCAGGAACGTAAAACGTTCTTTTAAATAATTTGGAGTATAGGGATTGAAAAGAGTGCTGTAAAGCAAAGACAGAATATGAGTGTTTCGACGAAGACGAATAGGGAGCCAGTTGAGCTCTTGACGAAATTGTGTTACATGATCATATTTGCGTAACCCAAATATAAATCTAATACAAAAATTTTGAAGTCGCTCAAGTTTATCTAGCTGCTCCTCAGTGACATCTAGATAGCTGACATCTGCATAGTCGAGTACAGGAAGGAGAAGGGATTCTGCAAGCGCTTTTTTAGTGGCAGTTGGAAGAAAATTGCGTAATCTACGCAATGAGCCTGCAGATGCAAAAAGCTTACGGCTGGTTTCCTTCATTTGAGGACGCCAAGATAGTGTGCTGTCGATTATAATCCCCAAATCCTTGACTTCGCTGCTAACCTGCAGGGTAACACCATCAAATACAATTTTCGGGAGGGTTGACCATTGTACTTTTTCTATCATTCGTGAGCTGCCAACCACAATAACTTGCGTTTTTGTGGGGTTTACCTCCAAGCCATACTGTTTGCTCCATTGACAGATTTGCATTAGATCTGTGTTAAGTATTGTAATTGCTGTCGACAATTCAGATAAGGGAGCCTGATTGTAAATTTGAAGATCATCCGCATAAAGATGGTAGGAAGAAAATAAATACTTTGAGATTGAATTTATAAAAATTGTGAATAACATAGGAGAAAGCACGCCACCCTGTGGAACACCAGCAGACGTACAACACCAATTTGATAAGGAATCTCCAATGCGAACACGTTGCACACGAAGCACCGTGAGATTTCCATTTTCCATGCCCAGTCGTATGTCATCAGTTACCTTGATCAATGCACTGGTCGTACTATGGCCTGGCCGAAAACCTGATTGAAATGGATTTAAAAGGTTGTGTCTATTTAAATATGCATTTAATTGGGAGTGAACGAGCCGTTCAAGGACTTTGGACAGGAATGGTAATATGGATATGGGACGATATTCGGAGAAGGATGTGGGATTTGATTTTTTAGGTATAGGAATTATTTGTGATTCTTTCCAGGCTTTCGGAAACTCAGCACAACCAAGTGAATGATTTAAAATATGACAAATAATCGGTAAAATTTCATCAATGATAGGTAACACCATCTTACGGCTGACGTTGTCATCGCCAACCGCATTTGAAACTATCGACATTATACTCCTCTTAACACCACACTCAGATAATTGATCGAACTTGAACGGCGAGTGATCAGGAATTGGAAGCGATGAAAGAAATTGTAAGGTATAGTCTCTATTTGACTGATCTATTTTAGACGATGATGAGAAATGTTGATTAAGTGAATCAATATCAAGTGAGTTTGATATTAGCTCTCGTCTTTGCTTTCCAACTCCTAATGTTCTCAGAAATTTCCATATTTTGGCAGGGTCTCCGTTCTCGACTGATTCATGAATATATTGGCGTTGTGCATTCCTACACATCTTGCTGCAGAGATTTCGTAACGCAATATACTTTTCTTTGTTACTAGATGTAGACCGTATTTTATATCTACATTTGGCAGCAGCTTTTTTGGATAACAGATTTTTTATATCCGCTGTAAGCCAAGGAGACGGCAAATGCTTAACCTTTACGGTCCGAACTGGAGCATGCAGATCATAAAGAAGAATTATTTGACTATTAAAGTAATTTAGTTTGTCATCGATCGTTTGAGCTTCCAGCAACGGATTCCAGTTTATGTTGCTAGCATCTTCACGCAGTTTGTCCAAATTCATGCCACCAAAATTTCGCTGCTTGAGGAGTTTAGGCTTAGGTTTAGGTGGACGAACTTTATAGGAGAGAAATATCATGTCATGATAAGAAAAGGCATCAGCAGGATATTGACCGTGCTTAGCAACAAGGTCAGTTGAAGAAACAAGTATTAAATCAAGAAGAGAAGGAGGATGATCAGGAGCGTGGTGTGTGGCATTTAAAGGCAAGACAGACAGATTGCAGGAGTCGACTATGCTTAGAAAAGTGGACGCGCGGGAATCTTGCTGCAACAGACAAGTATTAAAATCTCCCATAATAATTGTTTGACTGTAAGTTGGGGAAAGACGTTCAACTAGATTTTCAAAAGAAGAGAAAAAGTTTAGTTTCATAGAAGGGGCGTAATAGACTCCTAATAACATTTTAATGTGAGCCAGTTCAATCTCCAAGAAAAGATGCTCACCAGCGTTTGATGGAGGTGGTTGTGAGGATAAGTCAACAATACTGTAAGGTATGTTTTTGAGTAAATAAATCGCAACACCTCCACACCTTGAACCAATACGATCGTTTCTTATTAAATTGAAATCTGGTAAAGAGTAGCAACTGGAAAATAAGCCAGGTTTAAAGAATGATTCGGAGATGAGAATAGCATGGACACTCTTACAGTCAAATGTGGTCAGCATATCCGAGAAATGGTAGGAAACACTCTGTGCATTTATATGGACTACATTAAAATTCTTTGGTACATCAGAGAACTGCGACTCAATGACTTCAGCTAATTTAGGCATACATGTGAAACTATCATTTAAACTACTTGCTGTCACAAAACTTTCATTATCACTATCTATGCTGGACATAATATATATATATAAATATTCCTATAAAGTATTATACTCTATACAATATAAGTATAAAAACAAATAATAATATATGAATTATATACACTATTAAATTATTTTAAACTAACCTAATTTTAGATTTAACTTTGATTGATATAAATATCCACCAGCCAGCTGCATGTTGCACTGTTAATATTAAACTATACAACCGTTGGAACTTAAAAATAAATATAAGGCACATACAACACTCAAACGCAAGCCGCATCATTGGCTTTGGTTTGGAAGATAGCCTTTCCTGATTGATTATGGTCCATAGAGACTAGGACCATCTCGAATGGTTCGTGAGACCTACCACGAACCATTATATGGACTTGTTGGACTGGGAGGGCCTGTTCTTTAAGAGATTTGGTAATCTCGTCTATTGAGACTCTTTTGGAATCCCGCGTATCACCACGCGGAGAAGCTTATCCTCCCCAATGTGTATGAGTGGAAGGGGATTTCATTACTTTGAAGTAGTTTTGTGAGGTCTCGATGGTTGAGGTTGAAACGGAAACTTTTATTGTGGTGTGGTGTGTGAGTGGTAGAAGTGCGCTCTTGAGTTACACCACGTGGAAATGGTTGTCCACTTTTCCTTGGCGTGGATGAAAATTGGTGGAGGGGTGGGCTCCTTGCGAGTCGTCGAGATGCGTTGAGGCGAGGGGGAAGGGGATTGCGGCGATTGGGAAATCGGTGCTGGGGTTGTGGTGCGGCGTGTGGTTTTGGCCGGAGGGGCCGCTGATTGACGCGGTTTGCGTTTCTTTCCGGTGACAACGGTGAAACCGTCGTCGTCGCCGGAAGAAAGGGGGGAGTCTGCACCCTCGGAAGTGAACATTCTTC
The DNA here is from genome assembly GCA_933228765.1 of Miltochrista miniata. NCBI lineage: Eukaryota > Metazoa > Arthropoda > Insecta > Lepidoptera > Erebidae > Miltochrista > Miltochrista miniata. Next base: position 17,494,553 of record OW121769.1, read on the forward strand.
ACCTATTTTTTTTTTTGTTTAACGTGAGGGAAAATCCTCATGGATGTTATGCCGGACTCCTACCGACTAAAAAACCTCACGTCACGCCCAACCGCCTGTGGTTGGTAGCCCCGGGGAAGCCCTCTCGGAAGGATGTCCCAGAACTCCCAACTTGTTGTATTAATTTTTAGGCAACTTTTTCACAATTTTTGCTCCTAATCCTTGTTCAACTCCATCATTAGTCTTGCCGGTATATATATCAAACTCGTATAGGTACCCACTCGCACTGTCGTAACGACACCAGACTTTGTAGCCTCGTTTGATAGGTTTCAGAGGCATATACTGTTTGATGGTACTTCTGCCTTTGAAAAGGACCATGGCCTCGTCGATACTCTGTGACGAAGAGTTTTTAGCGTTGATTTGACAAGCGTTATTGATAATATTTATAAGGGGTCGGATCTAGAATTTATTCGCTTTTATTCAAAAAAAGCTTACAGATCGTCAGCCGACCTCGTTAAACGTCAGGTCGTTAAACTCTTAAGGATTTGGCGCCACATATATAGCACTTCATGTTGGACTTAGTATGTGTCGCAGCGTTACATACTTTGTCGTCCACCATGGTAAAAACAATTTTATGTTTGACGGATATGTCGTCAATCTTAGTCGTATTCAGTTCTTTAATTTGATTTTCAATGTAGCCAATTTCCTCATTAGTCACATCAGTTGTTTCCTTTATAAATCTTATACGAATTGGTGTGCAATAACGTGGTGATGAAGGGGTTGGGTTTTGCCACATAATTTTCATTTCTGTTCCGAACACTAATTGTAGTGGAACGACAGAACTCTGAAATATGTTGGCGTCGGAACCTGTCTCATTCTCAAATTTCATTTTGTACTGCATTTGTTGTGACCCATCACAACCCCATTTGCTTATGGGCACAAATGATTCTTTTTCCACTACTGTCAATTGTTCCAGCACCTCCGTACCAAGATGTAACATGAGTCGTTTGGTCGTATGATCCATCAAACTTTGTAGACGAGTGAGACGGCATCTTTAATATTAAGTTTTCCGATGACCTCAGACATTTCGAATGCGTATTGTGGAGGAACTCTAAGCGTTCCTTTAGATAGGAAGGAGTTGAAGGGTTAAATAAAATACTATACAGTTGTGAAAGAACGTGAGCATCCCGGCGAAGTCGTATTGATAACCACCCAAGCTGCGTTCTGAATTGAGAAACATGGTCATATTTGCGTAAACCAAAAATGAACCTTATGCAAACATTTTGAAGACGCTCAAGTTTGTCTAACTGGTTTTCGGCAAGATCAGGATAGCTGACATCTGCGTAATCGAGTATGTGCAACAGTACAGCACTTTTGCAAGCGCAATTTTGGTGGTCATAGGCAGACGGCTTTGTAGCTTCCGTAATGAGCCCACCAATACAAACATCTTACGGCTCAATTCCTGCATCTGTGGCTCCTATGATATCGTAGAGTTCAGGTATCAGTGGCGTAGGCTCCATAGAAGCCGATTCCCGCTAGCTTCCCCTTCAGAACTGACAGCAAGGTGAAGTTACGTCATTACTAAATCTCGGTCAGTAGATAAGATGATAAAATTTTCTTCTCAACGAAAAACCCCTGCTGCAAAATACATAGCAATGTGCAATATTGTGCATCGCTCAGTTCAGTCAAAGTTCAGTGAACTCCAAAAACACAATCGAATATGAGAAATAAGCCGGATTGCTGAATATTTGCGTCCCTTTCGTTAATAATACGCAAATGTCGGTTTCTCCCTCTACGTTCCGAGTGTTTCGAAAGATTATACTTGCGAATCTCCATCGTTCGGCCAGCGATCGGGCCTCGTTCTAAATCCACTCGGAAATAGCTTAATACGAGACGGAGAAAAATCGTCAATAATAAAGTCAATAAACGTACTAAAATTTACTGTTGACGAAATAAAATCACTCATAGAGTCTAAATTATACGTATTTTCATACAACGTAATTATATAATGATATTTACGACGCAATCATTTAAAATTTTCAATAACTAAATAAAATTAATGAATGAAGTACGCTCGTCGAACATTCTTTATGCACACTAGCGCCGCTTTCGAATATTTTGAACTTTTATTTACTACTTTATATTTTCTCTAAACAATGCAGCAGTGCACTCCCAGAATTATTGAATAATTAGTTTGTTGGTCGTTTTTTTGCTGTTTATTGGTTAATTATAATTAGTTAGTGATAAATAGCATGGTGTATTGGTGAGTGGAATAGTGCGTGCAGTTCTGTATAAGTATATAAGCTGTAAATAGATAAGTAATTACGTATAGTTTACATTTTGCTTTGTTTTAATACCTACTAAGAATCTAGGTTGTTCGTATGCGTAATGGCGACGTTAATACATATAGATTGTTTTTTAACAGATTTTTTGTTATCTGAGGAAACATCTTTTACTAAATTAAGTTTTGAGAATAAAAAATATGTTATTCGTTTAGGCCCTGCTCGCCCAATTGTGACTATAGATTATAAAAGAAAAGACTGCTCCTATAAACATTTTCATAGTTCGTTTTATGATAAATATACTTGGATGACAGGTTCTTGTAAACTCAATAAACTTTACTGTTTCCAATGTTAATTATTTTCCGATTCTAGTAGCGTTTGGAGTCGTACAGGGTTTACGGACATCAATAATATAGGAAATTCGACGAAAAAACATGTTCTGACTGAAAAACACATTCGTAGTTGTTTAAGCTTTCATGACTTTGGCAATAGCAGAATTGAGACATTTTTGAATAATAATTTTGAAGTACACAATAGGAAGGTTGATCGCAATCGTCATCTATTAAGACGTTTCATAGATACTGTAGTAATAAACAGGAATTAGCGTTCCGCGGCCACGATGAGAGCTCCGGGTCGAATAACCGCGGTAATTATATTGAAATATTGCAATAATTATTTAAGTGCGTATGATGCTGTATTGGAGTCACATATGGAACAATGTTCTTCAATGCATAACCCCGTGTTTTCTGGACATCTACATGTACCTAGGTAAGATTTTTTTTACTAGCTTCCGGTTCAGGTATACCCGAAGGGGTAGGCAGAGGCATATTATATGCCCACATTTCACCTTTTTATAATTTGTCCCACGTAATACGTTGTGAGCCGTATTGCCGTGTTTAAATGGACAGGCGCAGGTTGTGATGCCTGCTGTTGAAATAAAGCCTTCAACTTGGTTTAACGACTGCCATTTTACTGGCAACCGGGACCAACGGCTTAACGTGCCTTCCGAAGCACGGAAACGCTAAATAAATGTCACAAAGTGATCACATGTATGGTCACCCATCCATGGACCGGCCATAGTGAAAGTTGCTTACTGCAGTGATCGTTTACAGAACACTGAGTCCGCGGGGCCACGAGCGCTACTAGCTTCCCTTTTGAAAATAACCAGCCCTCGCCACTGTCAGGTATACTCCCAAGTTCTGAACCTTATCACTAGTTGGAATTATAATGTTGTCAAATATTACCGGGGGAATATTTGCCCACACAATTTTTGGTTTCATTTGGGAACTGCCCAATACTGCGACTTGTGTTTTGCTAGGGTTTACCTTGAGACCATGAAATCTACTCCAATCGCTTATATGACTCAAATCCTTATCACATAAAAATTATCACAGAAAGTAAAAAGATTGAAAACTAAAGTAGATTCTCTTAAAATTGTTATTGCCGGTTTAAAGAAAACTAAAAAAAGTTAATAAAGAATGCTTACACTTGTTATATCAATATGATGATTTCAAACAAAACTTTCAAACTAAACAGGGAATAAAGAATATTTACATTATAAGATAACTTTTTTAACAAATATAACCGACACTCTAAGCTACGTTTTTGTGAACCCAAACAAAATAAATGGCGACGATTAATGATGTAAATTGCGAGCTTGATTCGATGAATGTAGGAAACGCCTTTACTTGCAAGCCTGATGACTGCTTAAAACTGGTGAATACCTCTGACAGCAACTTCGTTGTTATTCACCTCAACATACGGAGCATAAACCAAAATTTTGATCGGTTCCAAGTTCTGTTACAGTCTACAAAAATAAAATTCGATATCATAATATTAACGGAATGCTGGCTAAGTAAGGTTCATAACTTACCTATATTAGTGGGGTTTGAATCTTTTTACACAAAAACTAACTGCAATCAGAATGATGGTATTGTTGTATATGTGAGAATGGGTCTTTGTGTATCTGTGAAAGAACCAAACTTTATGGGAGGAAATAGTCTAATTTGTACAGTGGAAAGTAAAAAACTCGCTATAGTAGCAATCTACCGATCCCCTTCATACAAAACCATCGAAAGTTTTGACATGTTTTTGGATAGTCTGAACCGTGTGTACGGTGAGTTATCATCTTGGCAAAATGTCACCCTCATCGGTGACATAAATGTGGACATAAAGCCAAATAGCGTAGACGAGCGGAGAATGGACTATCTTTCTTTAAACGCATCTTACGGGCTTCTACCAACTCACTCTTTCCTCACACGCATCAACTCCTGCGTAGACCATATTTTGATCAAAACCAATTTGCCTGTAACCACACTCGTGCTAGATACGCATATCACTGATCACAAACCGATTCTCATAAAAATTGCTAACACTGATGCTGACTTTAAATCAAAACATCTTTATACCCATGTAAATTATACTGCCATAGCAGCAGAGTTAGCAACGACAGACTTCTCAAATGCTTTCAGGTTGTTGATCCTAATACCTTGATGAACTCTTTTATAAATGTCATCCAATCGATAATAACCAAGCACACAATAACTAAAAAGGTTCCAAGGAGGCAGAAAATTATAAAACCTTGGATAACTCCAGGGCTCCTTAAATGTATCAAACACCGGGATAAGTTACACATACGAGCAACAAGAGAACCTCAAAACCTTATTCTTAATATCTCCTACACGCGCTATCGCAATTTCTGCAACTCGTTACTACGTAAACTGTAAACCGATCACGAAAAACGAGAACTAGAGAAAGCAAAAAATAACCCCCGAGAACTTTGGAAGACCATAAAAGACATAACGAACACTTCTAACTTAAAATCCAGCCCCATTGAATTACTAAAGATACGTGATAGCCCCCAATCATCTATAAATGAAGTATGTAACTTCTTCAGCAACGTTGGTAAAAACCTAGCGGCAGATATAGAAACACATAGACACCCTGCAAGTCCAGTTCCAAATGCGGTAGAAAACAGCCATATCCCTCCATGTAACTCCCTTGGGATATTAGAAGTGGACGAAGTCGAAATAGAAACAATTATTCTTAAGCTACGTGACAATTGTGCTATAGGCTGGGACGGAATTTCGTCCTTAGTACTTAAACAAAGCCGTAACACATTGATACCTCCACTGACTTATATTATTAACACATGTCTAAGAAAGGGTATATTTCCGGACGCTCTGAAAAGAGCTATCATTCATCCAATCTTTAAGGGCGGGGACAGAAACTGTGTAAATAACTATATAGTACGAGAGCCCACGACCAAAACCATGTCTCATAGCAATACGGCAAAAACCCTATAAAATCGTTAGATTGTATGATTCTGAACCCGACTAGGTGTGTAGTAACGGTCGAAAGTGTAGCAACTGCGTGGGAGGCCATTTCTGCTGTGTCAAAAAAAAAGGCAGTCGGTATTATAGCAATACGTCTGATAGTGAAAATGTACATAGATTTTATAATTGTATTACGAAAAAGTTTGTTTTCAGACATTTTGCGCGTAGCACATAGCCTGAGCGCATTTTTGAAAATGTCAACAAATTTAGCCGACCTGTATCATAGCAATACGGATAATTTTTTTTTAAAACTTTTCGTATTGCTGCTATGATTACCAAAAACCTGTTTTCAGACACTTTAAGTGTAGCATATACTCCTAAAAACGAAAAAACGTTTCGGAGTCGCCTGGCCGACACATCCTGGACGACGATTCCGAATCCGACAGCGATTGAATACGAGAATATTTTGTAACTTTGAATAAACCGTTTTTTTTTTTCAACTTCATCCCAGTTTCCTTTTGTGCGATTTATTTCAGTCCTTCAACTTCAATGTTACGGTTTCGTGTAAATTCTTTGTTAATTATCATCTAATAAATTCAGGGTCGCAACTTATTCATTGGTTTGTAACGGAGAATTCAAGAGGCCTCAATACGATTTTTATATATTTTTTTTTATTTTTTTATTTATTTATTCACTTCTCCCACCACTATCATTACAGGTGTGTACACCCAATGCGATAGTGTGGCTCATCTTATAATATAATTATCTGATACTACATTACAATAAAATGATACATACATGATAATAAAAAACCTAAAACTAAAAAGAAAACCTTAGAATTTGATATCTGAGTATCGAAAAGTTGTCTGATAGAGAAGGTGCTACACTTAATTTGTCTGATATAAATTTTTTGCACATGTGGACAACTTATTTTATCATGTCCAACAATTTTCAGACATATTGCTATGATACCGATCGGTAAAATTTGTTAACATTTTCAAAACGGTCTCAAAATTTAATGCGTTCACATTTCCGTCTGAAAATTGTTTTGTTCGCATCAAATAACCAAAATTTACTAATAAAAAATATTTTCAGACGTATTGCTATGAGACATTTTTTTTGTCTCATTTTTAATTTTTTTAAGTGATTTTACAGGTTTGCGCTACACCACTAACGTCTGAAAAATATGTTTCCGGTATCTCAGTACTATCATTCAACAACAGTCTGCAAATCAGACATATTGCTATGATGGATTTCGGTAAAATTCTTTGACAATTTTGAAAATTCGGTCAGATCAAACGCTACGCGGAAAATGTCTGATATTGGTATTTTCGAGTTCAGGATAATCGTATCTATCGATTTGATGCGGTTTTGGCTGTATTGCTATGAGACAAAAATTTTGGTCGTGGGCTCTCGTACTAAATAGGCCAATATCAGTCTTAACTGCAATCTCTAAGATCTTTGAAAGGGTTCTGGGCAGCTGTCTGAAGAAGTTTTTGGATAAGTATAGAATTATTTCTAAGAACCAGTACGGCTTCCGCACAGGAGTGTCGACTGAAGATGCAGTGCTAGATCTAACACAGACGGTTGCCAGGAATCTGGACAACAAAACCAAATGCATGGGTATCTTTTTGGACTTGTCAAAGGCGTTTGACACAGTTTCTGTTCCCAAACTGATATCTAAGTTGGAGCGTGTAGGCATCAGAGGCATTGCGCTTGATATTTTTAAAAGCTATCTGCGCAATCGTACCCAATGTGTTAAAATAAATGAATATTTCAGTGAACTAGAAATAATATCATACGGCGTTCCACAGGGAAGCATATTGGGGCCAATTTTGTTTCAAATTTACGTAAACGATCTGTGCAATTTGAAACTAAAAAAATCGGAAATGTTTGTATATGCTGACGATACCGCAATTATAGTATCAGGACCTACCTGGGATAATGTTAGGGGCAGCGCAGAAGTGGCTTTAAAAAGGGTAGCAAGCTGGCTCAGTGAAAACCTCCTAACGTTAAACCTTCAAAAAACCTACTTCATACCTTTTGCAATGCGCCCAAATATGCTCCCTGATGCATCCTTCACCGTAACAGTACATACATGTTCTCAACCAGCTTCTCGGTGCCGTTGCAAAGCCCTCACTAGATGTGAAGATGTCCGGTACCTGGGTGTACATATAGATGCGGGACTGACATGGAAAAGACATTTGGAAACTTTAACCTCGCGAACTGTTAGACTCATCCACGTCTTTAAACTACTCAGGGCTGCAGCTGATTTTGACACTCTCAAAATGGTATTTAACACCCTGTGTCAATCTGTTTTGGGGTATTGTATTTCAGTCTGGGGTGGTGCACCTAAAAGTAATATTCTGCAAGTGGAAAGAGCCCAAAGAATGATCCTCAAAGTCATGACCCGAAAGCCCTACCGTTATTCCACAGCTAGGCTGTATACTGACTGCAAGGCTCTAACTGTCCGCCAGCTGTATGTGCTTCGGTCAATTTCAAGAAAACACTCGAGCGTCCCTCCGTCGAATCCTAAAAAACGTGTTAATTTTCCTGTGGGAACTGCCCACAGAACCACGTTTTCTAAACGCCAGTATTACGTATTAAGCACATATATATATAAAAAGATACACAAAACACTTAACATAATGGACCTGAATAGTAAACAGTTAAAGTCGAAGTTGACAACATGGCTTCTTCAACAAGACTATACACAAACTAGTGACCGACCGAAGTTTCGGTTTCGGTTTCGGTTTCGGCCAGTTTCGGCCAAAAAATCGAGTTTCGGCCGCAGTTTCGGTTTCGGCCAAAATGGGCCGAAACTTTCGGCCCGGCCGAAACTCACGTGTTCATGAATTTTGAGTGCCTGGCTCTACTTGTTACGTGGTTGGGGTCAATCCAACCAGTTAATATGTTAATAAACAAAGATTTACAGATTTACAAAGGACTTCCAATCAATAGTTATAATAATACCTACAATTTTTACGGAATCCTAAAAAGGTGATCTAGGACATTACGAAACCTTATTACCCCCTTGTTGTCGGTTTCATTGACTTCGTTGGTCGTCTGCCTGTCTGTCAGCAGGCTGTAACTCATGCACCGTGATAGTTAGACAGTTAAAATTTTTACAGATGATGTATTTCTGTTGCCGCTTCAGCAACAAATAATAAAAATAGACCAATTAACAATATTAAAGGGGGCCTCCCATACAACATACGTAATTTTTTGCTGCTTTTCTTGTACGGAACCCTACCTGCGCTAGTCCGACTCACTTTTGTCCAGTTTTAGTAATATACTTCTAGAATGTAACCAAAACCAGCCAAAAGCTAGTAACAGTAGTAGGGCACCGTGTTTAGTCGGTAGGAGTTCGCAATAGCATCTATGAGTGATTCCACACATAAAGAAAGAAACTCATCTTTAGGTGGAGATATTTCTAAAATGAACACTTGAGAAGATTTATACCGTTGTTGAGGGCACTTGGTGGAACATGCTGCACCTATTGGAAAAATAACCGGCGAAGTGCGAGTCTAACTCTCGCACGGAGGGGGTAAAGCGGTCTCTCGAGACATGAGGCCTAGCCGACCGTCTGTCTATTAGTCACGAGGATGTATCGCTGGAACCGGGCCAGTTAGAGGCCTAAAATTTTCACTGTACAGTAGTCCTACCGACTAAAAACCACGCGTATCCTATCTAACAGCCTACGGTTGGGAGCTCCGAGTTGCCCTCGGAATGATGCATACTGCGGCCGTGTTTTGGATGGTTGGTCAGTTGTTATACCGCTTCTTGAGGGGGGCGTGCATGAATCTCTTACGTCACGCTATCGTCTAAGGCCTGCTTCTATAAGGACGGTGAGCAGCCCCGTCACTCGTCACTCAGGCCCCCGGTCATGGAGGCTGATAGTATGGGGCGCCGCCGCAAACTGTGGAACTCGGGTGGGCAAGTCTCTCTCGCTTCCTCCCCATCGCCTCTTTCACGAGCATGACCTGCTCACAGGAAGAGGCCTATGGCCCCGCTTCAGCGCCTCCTTGCGCCATTTAAACTATGACGCAAGGGCCCTCGCCTTCTCGCTTCCACGTCCCATAGAGGGATCCCGACTAGAAGACATGCCGCCTCAACTGAGATCGTGTGGTACCCTTATCACCCTGACAGCCGTCGCCTTCTGCGGGCTATCCAATCTAGCCGCATTGCTGGCCATCAGGATCTTCGTCCATACGGGGGCCCCGTATAGGGCCATGCTCCGCACGATCCCAAGGTTCAGTCTCCTGCAGGGAGCGTTAGGCCTTCTGATATTGGGCAACAACCGCGAGAGTGCGGCTGATGCCCCCCTCCCTCCGATATGGGACCAAACTTCGGAAGTGGTATCCGAAGTTCCATCGTCTATCGAGTACGAGCCCGTTATCGAGAGCTCGATGCCGATGCTGACGCCTCCTTTATGTAAGCTGGATCCCGCAGGAGGCCTTAAGGGCTGCGTCTAGGCTTGCTCCTCGCGCTGTAATGAGGGTGTCATCATAACACGTTACGTCGACACCTCTGAGCAACGGACCACGGGACAGGGATTCGGTGTTACGATTGGGTGCTGCCCAATCGTAACACCGAATCCCTATGGAACACCGAACGACACATCTCGCCGACCCTACCATAGCCAGCTCGGGTAAGTTATGGCCCTCTCGGAAAGATAGGCCCCGACAGTTCGATGGAGGTATGGAGGCATTCCATGGTAAATATGCGACTCCCAAATGCAGCTCCAGGGCAAGGTGTTGAAAGCGTTGGCGATGTCAAGAGACACGAACACTGCCACCACCTGCTATAACAAAAAATACCTACTAAAATCAGAAAAAAGCATCCACACAACAAACGTAAGTTTTGTACCGAATTTTTGTAACAGAACACTGTGCGGGAATCCAACTCGCACTTGGCTGTTTTTTTTTTTCAAATTGAACACGTGAGTTTCGGTTTCGGTTTCGGTTTCGGCCGAAACTGACCCTGGGGCCGAAAGTTCGGTTTCGGTTTCGGTTTCGGCTGGAAAATCAGTTTCGGTCGGACACTAACACAAACAGAAGACCTCTTAAAATACATTGCATAAATAACACTACCATAGCACATTCACCAACAAATAACTCATGCACACACCCCCACCACACACACACACACACTCACACACACACACACACACACACATTGCTTCCCATTTGGACGAGTAACACAGCCATCACATATAACTTAAGATTTATTTTTTAACCGAACACTGTCTCTTATAATACAGGTCGTCCTAGTGTAAGAGACAGGGTATCTAAAGTATGTTAACATAATTGTTGGTATAATTATATTATCATAATAAACCATCGTCGGTATTACTATTACCGTCACTGTTACTCAATTTACTTATACTTATGTTAACCATGTATATGTTTTTTGCCAATAAAGTTTATTATTATATTATTATATCTCTTTATTTAAATACATAACTTATAAATTACATTTTTAAATATACATATAAAAAGAGGTACAATTAAAAATATAAAAAATAGTGTCCCACCGGTATCGGGTACAGGGACCAAGCTACCGGTGGTCAGGACTTCAGAGACAGGAACTGCCTCACAATACGTGCCGTGCTCAGAAGAACTGCCTTTTGCATCAAGCCCTTGACCCAACTGCCCACCGCAAGCCTCTTAAGGTGTTGGTCGAGGCTTTTGGCTATTAGTCCATGCACAGAGATTACTATCGGTACAATAATAGCTGAATCAATACTCCACATGTCCACCATCTCGTGGGCTAAGTCCAAATACTTAGCTTGTTTATCTATCTCAGCCTTCACGAGATTGTCGTCATGTGGAACAGTGATATCAACTATTATTGCAAGGCGTTCTAGCCGATCTATTATCACTATGTCAGGTCTATTTGCAATAATAGTCCTATCAGTGATAATAGATCGGTCCCAGTACAACGTGATATGGTCACTTTCGAGAACTGGGTCAGGCACATATCTATAATACGGTACCTCTGATTCAATAAGGTTATACTTTAAAGCAAGTTGTTGATGGATAATCCTAGCTACTTGGTTGTGTCTATGCAAATACTCACTATTGGCAAGACTAGAACAACCTGAAATAATATGCCTAAGGGATTCTCCGGGACGGCGACACGCCCGACATATGTCAACCGTACCATCCTTTAGGATATACTTTCGGTAATTATTAGTCATCACCACTTCATCAGTAATTGCAAAAACAAAACCTTCAGTTTCTCCAAAGAGGTCACCGAATCGTAGCCAGGACACAGAAGATGTTAAATCTATATCTGGCCCATGCAGGGCCCGATAAAAACGACCATGCAACTCTTTACTCATCCATATATCCTTACGATCATTGAGACTCTGTATCACAGGTTTATGCCAATTCTCTTTAGCCAGAGCAAGCGGGGTAAGTCCGTTGTCAACCATAACCACATCACGATGCACATCCGCGTCAGCGTTAAGGAAATATTCCCTGAGGTTGCACACCTCACGGTTATGGAGGGTCTTGGCATTAAGTAAACCACGACCCCCACACTTCCGCGGTATGTACAACCTCATCACTGATGAACGCGGATGATGCATGCGGTATGTGGTGAGTAACGTACGGACTTTCCTATCCAGGGCTTCAAGTTCTGTCTGAGTCCACCTGAGTATGCCAAAGGAGTACATCAAAACTGGCATGACCCAATCGTTACAGGCGCGCACCTTGTTACCACCTGATAAAAGACTTTTTAGTACTTTTTTCAAGCGGCCAAAGAAGCGCTCCTTTAACGATTGTTTCATGCCAACTTCACAGATGCCTAACGCCTGCGACATACCCAGGTATTTATATGATTCGGTTGCGGAAAGACATCCAAGTCTTGTAGAATCTGAAAGTTCTATTCCTTCAGATTCTATTATCTCGCCTCTGTTTACATGCATGACCGCACATTTGTCAACACCAAACTCCATCCTGATAGAATTACTAAAAACTTCTGTTATCTTTAGTAATTCCGTCAGTTGCAGTTTGTTGGATGCAAATAGCTTCAAGTCATCCATGTAAAGGAGGTGGGATATAACTTGGCCATCTCTTCGCAACCGATAGCCTAGCCCTGAATTCTCCAAGATAGTACTTAAAGGATTCAATGCTAGGCAAAACCATAATGGACTGAGACTGTCACCCTGGAATATACCCCGCTCAATCCTTATAGGCACGCTATTCCCACAAATCTGTCGACATCCTGGATAGCACAAGACTGTCTTCCATTGCCCCATACATGCCTTAATGAAGGCACATAGAGTTGCATCAATTTTATACAACTCCAGTACCCTCAAAAGCCATGTATGCGGCACGGAGTCAAAAGCTTTCTTGTAGTCTATCCAGCATGTCGCCAGATTCTTGCGGTTACGGCGTGTCTGTTGGCTAATGGCCATATCAATTATTAGGAGCTCTTTAGTGCCACGTGACCCACTTCTGCATCCATTCTGAGAGGTGGACAGGATAGAATTGTCAATCAAATGCGACGATATTTTCTCTCTCAGAATAGATGTTAGAAGTTTGTAGATGGTAGGAAGACATGTAATTGGTCTATAATTCTTAGGGTCTGTGGCACTACCAGACTTATACAAAAGATGGGTCACACCAGTAGTGACGAAATTAGGCAATGACCCCGACTCCAGGCATGATTCGAATTGAGATGCCAAACGTTCATGTGAGCTCTTAAACCATTTGAGCCAAAAGTTGTGCAATCCGTCTGGCCCCGCCGACTTCCAATTCGGCAGCGGGCGGACTGCACTGGCGACATCATTTGGTGATACATTAATTGGCTCCATGGTCTTAATTGGCTCACATAAACGTTCAACATCTCGCATCCAATCACCCTCAGTGTGACCAACGGGCATCGACCAGATGTTGCGCCAGAATGAAGTAGTGACATCATCATCCGGTCGATGCACTTCGGCCCCATTAGAGTCACGATGCTCCCAATCTCTGTAGACCCATCTTTTGTCCCTCCGGAATGTGCGATTTTGAGAATATCGATCTACTCTTTTTTTATATCTACGTACACGATTTGCCCACGCATAAATTTTTTGCTTCAGGTAGTCTATGCGTTCCGTGACTCGGGCTAAAAAATCTCGAGGTCTAATGTTCAATTCAATTCAATATTTATTTCATTTAATAACATAAAATTGTATCTGAAAATCAAAACAGTATACTGAAATAAAAACGTCACACACAAAAACAGCTTAAAATCAAATTGAGATAAATAGATTCCACGGATTCCACCCTATTACTTAATCTATATAATTATAATAATAAAATAACAAAAAAAAAAAAATTAAATCAATAATAAACTTTTAAAACAATCATGTCGGTATAATCAAATTTGAGATCCGAAAAAAAAACTAATAAAATAATAAAAAAAAATAAACTATCAGCGTCAAATTAGAGCATTAATTACATATTAAAATTATAAATAAATGTCACACTCATGTCCATAAAATAATTAAAATGTCCATGCCCATGTCCATAAAATTGTCAAATAAATTAAAAGTCTAGAAGTCAATTAAAATGCAATCTGATGAGTATGACATATTATTATTATTACATTTATATCAAAAGTCAATGTGAAACTCCACAATCACTGCTCAAGAACTCATCTACTGTGTAATAACATTCCCTCAACAGTAAGGACTTCAATTCTTTCTTAAAGGAACCCGTATTGTAAATATCGAGCTTCAACTTACTAGGCAGATTGTTAAACAGCTTAACTGCCTGATACTTGGCACTATGTTTCACTATGTTAAGTGTAGGATTTAAACTATTTTTAAAATGGTTCCTACGAGAGCTTTCGCGAATTCTCCTTTGATCCTCTGTTTCACAATCTCTTACATGTTTTGCAAAATCACTCAAAATAATCAATATGTAGAGGCATGGCACGGTTAATATGGACAATCTCTTAAAGTGCTCGCGACAGGATTGCCATTGTGGAATACGGACTATTGTTCTTATAGCCCTTTTTTGCAATATAAATGCCTTGTCACAATTATATTTGAAGCTGTTACCCCAAAGCTGAATGCTGTACCGTAGCCTGGATTCAACCAATGCGAAATACACCATCCTTAGGTGGTCAGCACTAACTTCGTCTCTTAAACTTCTAAGGGCAAAGCAAGCTGATGAAACTGATCCATCAATGGCACTCAATTCATTTTTCCAATTAAGTAATGAATCTATGTGAATACCTAGAAACTTAACAGTGTTGACAGATTCTATCGTACTGCCATTCAACAGTCCATCGATAGTATCGTTATTACGAGATGTAGTCTTAAATAACATAATGCTCGTTTTATTTCTATTTATTACCAGGTTATTAGCTGTAAACCAATTCTGAAAAACATTTAGTAATGTATTTATTTTACAGTTCAACAATTCCATGCTATCTGCACTAACTACCGCATTCGTATCATCGGCAAAAACTATTAACTGAGCATCGGCGTTCAATTGTTTCGTATAATTAAGCATATCGTTCATGAATACAAGGAAAAGTACTGGTCCCAAAATCGATCCTTGTGGGACACCAGTCATCACATTATATACCTTGGATCTAAATACCCGTTGATAATTGCTTTTATCAACTGCCTTAATTTCTACATACATTTTCCTATTACCCAAATATGATTCAAATAGTTGTAAAGCTTTTCCTCGTATACCATAATATTCTAATTTTTTAAGTAGCAGCACGTGATCAACGGTATCAAATGCGGAACTTAGGTCCAAGAATACTGCAGCCACTTTCTTTTTCTCATTAATTCTAACTATCACCTCATTTATTAAACTATTAATAGCATCTGAAGTTCCTACGCTCCTCTGGTACCCAAACTGCTGTTTATTTATAATTTGGTTTGTAGTTAGGTGGGAAACCAGACGGGACTTTATGAGCTTCTCAAAAATTTTTGATATGGCCGGCAAAACAGATATTGGTCTATAATTTTTTGGATCTGTTGCATCACCTTTTTTGTACAGCGGGACTACTTTGGCTAACTTTAGCTGTTCAGGAAATACACCAGCATCGCAACATTTATTGAAAAAACAAGAGAGCGGAAATGCTAATATTCTTATATGATATTTAATGACTGTAATTGGCATTTCATCATAACCGCTGGAGGTCTTGTTGGCCATTCCTTGCACTATCTTTCTAACTTCCTCCGGTGTAATCGAAGATAAGACCATGTCCCTAGCAACCTCGCGACAACTCACTTGAAGAAAATGATTTGACTCGTTAGTTTGATTGTCATTTACAGTATTTTTATTACTATTAAACTGTTCCGCAAATATAAGTGCTACATCTCTAGGCTCTTCAACCTTTTTATTTTTGTACAAAATATTAAATTTCTTGAACGCTTTTTCACTAGTTTTATTTCTGTGACGATTAACCACTTGCCAAATTTCCTTACGAACGTTTTTTGCATTTTCTAGTTGCCTAACAACAGCATTTTTCTTTGCAGCCTTTATAACTTTTCTAAATAATCTAACATAGTTCCTACGATAATTTAAAATACTATCATCAACACAATTTCCGTTATGCATGCAAAGAAACCGCTTCATTTTACTAGAGACTCTTACACCTTTTGTTGCCCATTTCACGCCAGCATGTCTGCCACCAATGTTCATTTTTCTGGATTTTTTTCTAAAGCTACATTTGAACATGTTATTAAATTTGTATAAAAAACCATTTATCGGCAATGACGACCAGTCAGTGTTCAATATGTAGTTCTCAAATACCTCATGATTCTTTTTAATATAAAGCCTCCTATCCACAGTAACTGTTGCATTCTCTATGGATTTTCTTTCTCTTAGGTTTGGTAGCAATAATTTACACTGAATACCAGCATGTCCATCCGATAAACCATTTTGATCTACACTTGTTTCACTTATACAGTGATCATCCAAATTTGTCAGGAAATTATCAATGCAGGAATTAATACTGTTTCGAATGAAAGTAACGCTGTGCACAAGAACCTTAAAATCAAAACAACGCAACAAGCGCAAAAATTCAAGTTTTACAATGTGACTGATTTTGATCGCACTTATCATGGCTTGTCACCCCACACGTGACTGTGGCGCATCCAGAAATCAGTTTTTCAGTCGAACACATACTGCCGAGTATAGGTGGGGATTGATGAATTACAACGTCCCCGTTCTGACATTCTATTATTCTCGCTACATCTGTACTATCACTTGTCTCCAATAAGGGTCGTGAGATTCGTATTTCAAGTTGTTTCTTGGCCTCGTCAACTACTGAGGAATCCTCATGAAATACCAAAGTACGTTCAGGTTGGCAAGAAGCTAGATTTTGACTGTTCATAGCACTCAATACTAGCTCCCTCGAATTGGTTCTGGGTAATCCTATTTTCATGTTTGTGCACGTGAGACGTCGACGATACTGCGGTGAATAAAACTTCAGTGGTGTAGCCGTTCCTAAATTAAGTGATTCGTTCAAACCAACTGATTTATAAAGTTTTATTTTTTTCTGGTATTCATTTATCTGTGACTTTAACTCTGTGTTTTCGACATTTAAGTTTTCAATCTCTGTATACGCAGATTGCAACTCTAAATTAACACTGCATAACTTATCCTTTAATTCGATGACTTCTTCATTGTGAAGAGGGCTATTCGGTTGACTTTGGTAAGATATATTCAATTCCAATTCACTGTCATTGTCATCAAAATTCAAATTTTTCCTTATTCTTCTGTTCCTAATTGTAACGTTCTCTAAATCTTCCATGGTAAATTATTGGGTACACAAAATATGAATAAATTATCAAAAAGTGCAATTTACATCAGGATCGAACTCGATGCTTCGATTCCACAGGTCGCACTGTTTCCCAAGCAGCCACAGCAACTTATGTTATTGGCGTCAAATATGTGACTCGTTTCTAATCATTAAGTTTAGTCTATCTAGATAAAGCGATTCGTCCATCAATTATGTAAATAGTTCACATGACTTGAACTAGATGGCACAAACTTCCAGATGTTAGGTCTTTTGAATATAAGATTTGCACTAAGAAAGGAACACAATAGTTAATGATTGCACTTTAAATCTCTGTTCACTGCCATAATATTGAAGTTTTTATTGTCCAACACAGCCATGAAATATTTTTGTTTATTTTTCTTTCCTTTTTTGTTTGTTGTGGGTACCTTTTTTCTTCAGTGTTAGACTATTTTCAATACAACGCAATAAATATTCCAAACTACACTTCGCACGGCTATGCGTCTTTAGTATATACACTTATTCACACACATTAGGTTTATTTAAGCACATATTATATTTTTAAAACATTGATTTATACGGAGACGATGTAAACAAGGGCACAGTGTTGTGTGTTTGTTAGTCCCCGAGAAAGCCCGGGTCACAAATCGCATGACTCTGGGGCGAGTATTTCCCAACCTGAAGCAAATCAGCCTGCCAATGAGTGCCCTAGTCTCGGAAATACGACGCTCAATTCTACCCTGCCAGGCCGGCACTGCTGGTTTTGGTCGTATAACAATGCTATCATTCGCAAATGTAACATTTGCTATACGACAAGCAGCAACGGCTCCGCAATACAGAACTGAGTGTGTATCACCGAGATCTTCGCTATTATCGAAATAATCTGATAATAGCGAATCCAGGGCACACACTAAAGCTATATTTTTTCTATGTGTGGGCAAACGTGGTAGTCGTGGCCTAATTTGTGCTGGCATAGATCGATATTCTCGCATGGCACACTCCAAAGCACTCCGTAATAATTGTTCATTGTAATGGGTACTTACATTTGTAGCACTGGTATTCATCACATCATCGCTACCGTTATTTAATTGTAGAATAGGAGTTGAAATTTGTGTCTCAGGTAGCGCTGACGTTGATGACGAAATTTATATTATTATTATTATTATATCGACAAGTCAAAAAATTTCTGACTTTCTCTCCAGTTATAAACAATGATTTTTTTTTGTTTCGGCATATAAACGGATGTCGATGTATTTAGTTATTATTTCTTTTAAAAGTATATTCAAATGACTATAAAAATCGTCTGAGACGAAACCATCTCTAAAATGGTCTTCCAGTTCAGGAAACAATTCATTTGATTTTGATAAAAGGTTTTTGCAAACCTTTGCAGATAATATAGCAGAGAAATTTAATTCTGTAGGTGGTCTATTATTATTATTTTTACATGCTTGTGGGAATATTTTTCCACCATAGAGCATATATATACCAGTCGCAGAGGGCACAGTAAAACGCCTCTCTGCTTTTGGACAATAAGTGCCACCCTATTTCTCCTATTTAAAATTGTATCTAGTGGTGCAGCTTCACTATCAAACAGTGATGACATTTAATTTTTTTCGAATGGATCGAATTACAAAGCCCGCAATATAGCCAGTCAATGCACTGTTTGGAAATTTCGTTAATTTCCGAGTCAGGTATTGCCCAAAAATCGTGTAAAAATTCACTTATCTCGGTTTGCAATGACGGCAGGTCATCTTCGTCAAGGCAGTTTTTATATTTTTTTGTAGTACGCAGATTTTATTTTAATCTATTTTAGCACGCTTCGCACTAGAAGTAGTTAGTATTGATATATCATTGCCCTGTACGTTCCCCGTGGAGGTTTTTATTTCATGATGTATTAATAACTGTTTATATGCATTTTCAAATTGCGCAGCTGTTGGGTTTGGACACCAACCACCACGGCTACGAATGGCACAAAAAATAATTCTAAATGATCCTGGCTCATTTTATAAGACAATGTACTTCAACTCAGGTGTCGCGGACTTCACATAAGTATCAAAAATATTAATAACAGAAATTACGGCATTATAAAATCCTAAGAAACGAGCCTTGCGACGGGATTAAAGTATGAGACTATTTTTCATCAAGCTAATTTGACTTAAATAGTTAATTTCGTCAAGAACTTTGGACCTCCACCTATTTTTAATATTTCGGCGCAATGGACTTTTAAATCCTCGACCCCAAGAATTACGTACATATAAGAAATCAAATATTCTATCCATTAAAATCGGGAAGTTTTAAAATTTTATCACAAAACTCAATCGCATTTGCTGCTACACTACTGCTGAGAGTTTGGCCCGCTAGATAAACTTTCATAATCATTTTTAGGGTTCCGTACCTAAAACGAACAAAAAAAAACCCTTATAGGATTATTACGGCTACTAATATCGTACAAAACGTGTATTTCGACACTCCATGGGAATCAAAATTAATAGGGTACTTAAAAAAAAAACATAAAAAACTATTTATTGCACACCAGGAAATACACTTGAGTAGCTTAATTTTAACTTATTGGTATAACAATTGGTGGCCTTATCGCACAAGGCAATCTCTTACAGGCAACCTAGAATGGAGTCTGTAGTGAGAATAATGTAGGGCAGTTTGATGTACATTATTACCTAATTCTAAATATAAATTAAAACACCAAATAAATACCTATATTTATAAATATATACATTTAGGTACATACACATATATATACATATATAATCTCATATATATAATACATACATAATCTTATACATATAATACATATATAATCCCATATATATAATACACATACAAGTATATACATATAGGTACCATAATACATATTCATTCTAATAATAATAATAAATACATACTAAAATAATTATACCATTCTGGTATTCTAAGAGATACATACATACATATGGTCACGCCTTTATCCCCGGAGGGGTAGGCAGAGGCATATTATATGCCCACATTTCACCTTTGTATAATTTGTCCCACGTAATAGGTGGCGAGCCGTATTGCCGTGTTTAAATGGACAGGCGCAGGTTGTGACTGCCTGCTGTTGAAATAAAGCCTTCAACTTAGCTTAACGACTGCCATTTTACTGGCAACCGGGACCAACGGCTTAACGTGCCTTCCGAAGCACGGAAACGCTCAAATAAATGTCACAAAGTGATCACATGGATGGTCACCCATCCATGGACCGGCCATAGTGAAAGTGGCTTACTGCAGTGATCGTTTACAGAACACTGAGTCCGCGGGGCCATGAGCGCTTCAAGAGATATGCTAGTTATATGTTGTCATTGACACGGAGATAATAATTTATAACTAATGTCTTGAAACTTTGTGATGATTTCGCCAGTCGGATCGTTACTGGCAGTGTATTCCACAAGCGAACCGCTTGGACAGTGAACGACTTGTCCATAAAATTAGTCATGTGGCCGGGCATTTTCAACCTCAAATTCTCCGATGATCGTAAATTTCTGGAGTGCGAGACTTTCAAAAAATTGAAGCGTCTCTTTAGGTATGATGGAGCAACAGGGTTAAAAAGAATACTATGTAATATGGATAGGATATGAGCATTCCGGCGAAGGCGGATAGGTAACCACTTGAGTCTTTTGCGATATTCAGAGACGTGATCATATTTGCGCAATCCAAATATGAATCTCAAGTTTATTTAGTTGGTCTTCGGTGAGATCTAGGTAGCTGACATCGGCATAATCAAGGATAGGAAATAGAAGTGATTGAACAAGCGCAATTTTAGTCGTAATTGGCAGAAAATTTCTCAGTCTGCGCATGGACCCCGATGCAGCAAATAATTTGCGTCTTAGCTCCTGCAATTGAGGACCCCAAGACAAACATGAGTCCATAAGTACACCTAGATTTTTAACAGCGTTACTGTAAGCTATTTCAGTTCCATTACATATAACTTTTTGAGTCATCGTCCAATCAATTCTAGAAGTCATCCAAGGGCTGCCGACTATTATGGCCTGAGTCTTGGTCGGATTTACCCTCACTCCGTGAGATTCACTCCATCTACAAATTATGTCTATGTCCGCATTAATATTGCCTATAGCTACACTCAAGGTATCCAGTGAAGCTTGGGAATAGATTTGGAGGTCATCTGCGTATAGGTGGTAGGAAGAAGATAAGTCCTTAGTGATGGAGTTTATAAAAACTGTGAAAAGTAAAGGAGACAAAACGCCACCCTGTGGCACCCCAGCATACGTATTACACCAAGAAGAACAGGTATCTTCAACACTAATACGCTGCCGACGGCCAATCAGGTAACTACGAAACCAATCAATCACCATTGGAGATGTATTAAGTGAGCATAATGTACCGATCAAGATATCAAAGTCTACCGTGTTAAAAGCATTGCTGAAGTCTAGCAGAGCTAAAACTGTCAGCTTGCCCTTCTCCATACCCGCTCTTATGTCCTCCGTAATATGTAATAAGGTCGAAGTAGTACTATGTCCAGCACGAAACCCTGATTGGAAAGGGTTTAACAGTTGGTTTTGTGAAAGGAAATTAGTGAGCTGAGTGTGGACCAGTCGTTCCAGAACCTTAGACAGGAATGGCAGGATAGAGATAGGGCGATAGTCAGAAAACGAAGAAGGGTTGGATTTCTTGGGAATAGGGATAATTTGTGCATCTTTCCAAGTTTTCGGAAAGACGCCATGAGTTATAGAGAAGTTTAGGATATGGCAGAGGATAGGAAGGATTTGATCAATAATGGGAATAATCATTTTACGGCTAAGACAGTCGGTACCTACGGCATTTGAACTAATGGACAATATACTCTTCTTAACATCACAAGTAGTGAATTGATTAAAGACGAATGGAGCACAGTTGGGAGTGGCTACAGTTGAAAGATGTTTAAGAGTGTTTGATTTGGTTTCCATATTAAAAGTGGAGATCGCAGTGAAAAATGTATTGAGTGAAGTTAAGTTATGACTTTTGAAAACAGAATCTTGACGAGATTTACCAACTCCCAAAGATTTTAGAAATTTCCAGACCTTAGCTGGATCTCCGTCTTGGACAGAGGTGTGGATATGTTGGCGTTGTGCATTCCTACACACCTTACTGCAGTGGTTTCTAATCAGAACATAATTTTCCCAGTTAGTGGCCGTAGGCCGTCTCTTATATTTGGACTTGGCTGTAGCTTTTTTTGAGATGAGTGCCTTGATTTCTGCGGTAAGCCAAGGCGATGGCCCATGTTTCACCTTTATTCTGCGAATCGGCGCGTGGACATCATACAGCGAAATTAAATGGGATGTGAATAAATTTATTTTCTCATCAATGCAGACGGAAGAGAGCAACGGCGCCCAGTCAATTCCATCAGCATCGCTGCGCAAATCCTCGAAATTAATACGACCAAAATTGCGGTGAAGCAGAAATTTGGGTTTAGGTTTGGGAGTACGAAGGCGATAGGATAGAAATATTAGGTCATGAAAAGAAAACTCATCAGCCGTTCTCTGACCATGCCTTACCACTCTATCAAGAGAGGAAACAATAATAAGATCGAGCAAGCTAGGAGGATGGTTTGGACAGTGATGTGTGGCACTGGAAGGAAGAATTGAGAGATTACAAGATTGTGTAATGGATTGGAAAGTAGTAGAGCGAGAGTCATTTTTGAGAAGACAAGTATTAAAGTCACCCATGATTATAGTTTGACTGTAATTGGGAATGAGGGTTTCCAGAAGTATTTCGAAAGAAGTAAAAAAGTTAATGTTGGAAGAAGGACCATAATAGACTCCAAGGAGTAACTTAGTGTGGAGAAGATCAACCTCAAGGAACAAATGCTCGCCGGCGAGTCGTGGAGGCGGCTGCGGCGAAGTATCAATAACAGCGTAAGAAAGGTGATTACGTAGGTAAATTGCCACCCCACCATAACCAGCCGGTCCGCGATCATGTCGAATGAGGTTGAACCCTGGGAGAGAATAAGCCGTTGAAGGCCGACAAGGATTTAACCATGTCTCAGAGATGAGTATTTTATTAGTATTTTATTATTAGGTACTTTATTTTATTAATCGTATACTTATAGAATAGCTTTTACTGACTTAAAATTGTATATTACAATTATTCAAACTACTAAGGTGAAAAACAAGCATAAAACTCACGTGATGGAGATTGTGATAAGAAAATGTGTATTTACATATAGATCTTATTTTCGGAACTGTTAATAGTTACCCTCATATTCATAATCGTTTATTAAACCTATTTTAGTTAAAACACACTTTAAGTCTATTGCTGTCTCTAACCAATGACAGAGTATGGTTAGAGAGACTTAAATGTGCTTTAACTAAAATAGGTTTAATAAACGATTATGAATATGGGGGTAAGCGTATAATTGAATTTCATTGTATTTTATAATACCTAGCTTTTGCCCGATGTTTGTATTTCAAATAATTCGACATAGAATTCATTAAATTTGCAGAATACTATAAAATATGTTTACTGATTAAAAGAACAGAGAAATGAATCGCGCTCTTCTTAGTTCTCTTAGTTTTCTTCTTCTTAGTACTTTTTTTTAGTTAGCACAGGTAGGCACCGTCCTGCTGTGCAGCCAACTGTACAATTTGCGTTCGATTTCTATGAATGTTTTTTTAAATTCTGAATTCAAATCACTAAGCCGCCCTCTAAAAACTCTTAGGCCGCATTCGACTAAAATCGAAGTAAGACTATACTAGAGAATAACTTGTAGTAGTACTAAAAGTAAAGTGATTTTCCATTTTACTAACAACTAACAAGTACAACGTAACTATGGTCATCACACCTATGACTCCTTCAGTGTGGTTACCATAGTTATGGTTTATTGTTAGTTGTTAGTAGTAGCTTCACTCGTACTTTACTTTTAGTATGGTACAAGTTATTCTCTATATAGTTATAGTCTTACTCCGATTTTGGTAGAGTCTAAAAGAGCGTTACAGTGATACAAAGTGATACTTTTCGAATGGAACGAATGAAAAACTATTCATTAATAATTAAATCATAAAAAAATGGTTAACATAATCAAAACTCTGATAATCGATTTCTGAGTTTCTTGTTACTTGCAACTGCGAGATTCGATTTTTCAGAATTTCTTGTTCCTCGAACAATCGAATCGAATAAATGTATGACTGGCACTTTTCGTCAATGTTTAGTGCACATATGAGTTTTTCATTTTTCTCTTTTGCCAGAACACTTTTAATACGCAAAGCATTAAACTTTCCTCTGAGAAACCTGGATTGGCTTCAATAGAACTATACCATGAGCGTATCACACGAGGATATGACAAAGCCAAATTAAATTTATTACGTACTTATGCATATGCCTTCGGCGAGTAAAAAATGTAGTGTAATGGTAATGGCAAATGATCTCGATTCTGAAGCATACTTCGCACGTTTTGGATTTTTGATCATTCTTTTAAAAAGCTGTGGTTTAAAATCATCATACTGATTTAACATACTTACACACACAATCATCACTAACAAGTCGTTTTTTTCGTAAGTGCGCAATTAATGTTTTCAAAGTAGATATGCGAATTAATTGACTTTTTGAGACAAAACTTACTTAATTTTATTTTGGAAGATCTTACTGTTCTCATAGTTGTGATCCAGCTTTATCTATACATATAATAAAATGATAGAAAAGTCAAAACTGTACATTGGAAATATTTAAAAAAAAATCTTGCTGGGTGTTCAACATAAGGTACATTATATCTTCGTCTTCATCCATAGCCTAAGTTAACCAGACCATCTAACACCCATCACAATGGCCCATTACGTAGTTAGCATATTTTACAATAGTTAGCTCCCATTGCAGATGGTCCATTACCGTTCTTCTACATAAGGCGGATGTGGATTGTTTGCAGTGGGGGTACCATTTCCTTTTAAATTAAAAGTCTCAAAGGGCCCCTGCATGTTGGACCTGTGTCCCCATGTAAGCCTACCAAAAGTCCGGGTGTCTTCGTAAGAAAAAAAAAGAAGATACCCGTGTGAAAGAGAGAAATAATAATAATGAATAATAATAATTATATAATTATAAATTTAATAATATAATAATATTTATTTTATTGTTTATATAATTTTCGATATTAAATTTTGTGTGTGTCCCCTCAACACACACAAAATTTATATCGAAAATCGGTAATGACGAGCGGGTAAAATGCGGATGATGAAATCGTGACGATGTCTTACCATCTTCTACTAAAAATGGAATAACTCTACAACCAGACCATATTTTACGATTCTGTAAATGGCAATAAGTTAATTGATATATTTTTGATAATCCAGCATCAAAATAATAATAATAATAATGCAAACAAATAATTTATAATAATAATACTAACTTTGGAAAGCACGCTGTTGGCTGAATTTCATGAAATAAATGAAAATTTTTATGAAGTTCAAAGAACAAGGACCTAGCTATCCTATTACGTAAAATTTAGAAAGTTTTAAAAAACTAAAAAACACGCTTCAAACCCTTTTATTTAATACCCATATCATGGGGGTGCATTTCAAATAGCCAATACGCCATCTTGGATATCCGCCATGTTGGAAAAATAGTCACGTGACTATTTTTTCGTATTCCTAACAGCAAACCCTTTCATTTGATACCCATATCATGGGGGTGGATTTCAAACAGCCAGTCCGCCATTTTGGGGAGGCCGCCATATTGGATTTGTAATGACGTTTTTTAGCTAGTCATGTATTGTCATCAGAACTCAGACCGTGTGCAAAATTTCAGCCTGCTCGAAGGACGGGAAGTGGGTCAAATTAACATTCCAAGATTTTCTTACATACATAGTTACAAGTGAAGCTAATAAAAGCGTGTTAAAAACAGATGGAAAAGGAAAACCTCAGGATGTAAAAAATACAACCTCCTAAAGGTCGACATGCCGAAACAAAAATCTACTAGGGATATTCCTACTCATTTTAGAATTTTATCGATATTTTATCGATAGTTGTTCTTTTTGTAAAATACTTACCAGTACTTACCTGTCGAGTCTGCTACAGGCTACTGCTCATCCTGGGAAGTGGGAATTTGTTCCCACGGGAAGTGGGAACAGGTACCGACTTTTATCGATAGTTGTTTGTTTGTTGTTCGTATTGTAAGGTTCAGACGAATTTGAGAATGCATGGTCAATCCGAAACGAAATTGCTTTGCACTGAGAATTGACGCCATCTCTCGGATAACATTGGAAGTCAAGTATCTAGTGTTGCCGATTTTTTAATACCTCACACAGGAACGCGATTATTGTCAAAATAGCAACTCATTAATCTTTTGAGTAATGTAAATATGCCATCTGGTACATTTTTGTGATTTTAAGGTGTCTATGCAATATTATATTCGAGTAAAGTTGCACCCTCTAGTGGAGTTTTTGTGAATTTGGACTCAAATATGCATGGGATTATAGGTCTTAAGGGGCCCATGCAATATTGGAGGTGACTGTACCTATAGTCTGGAATGACACATAGGCTACTTCTCATCCTGGGAAGTGGTAATATGTTCCCACGGGAAGTGGGAACAGGTACCGAATTTCGTCAACTAGTACTGAATAAAATACAAACTCATAATAAAATAAAAGGTTTATTTACATACATACATATGGTCACGCTTTTATCCCCGAAGGGGTAGGCAGAGACATATTATATGCCCACATTTCACCTTTGTATAATTTGTCATAAATAAAATAATATAATAAAAGTTTATTTACAATATTTATATACATGCATATCGTCACGCCTTTATCCCTGAAGGGGTAGGCAGAGGCATATTATATGCCCACATTATTTTCACCTTTGTATAATTTGTCCCACATTTGTACAATTTGTGCTTTATTTACAATATATACAACTTTACTTTCTTTATTTACAGGTACTCAATGTTATGGGGCAATGATGAAAATAATCACAAGAAACATGTTGTAAAGAATTGTCTACTTGATAGTGTCTTGAATACAATAAATTTTTCATTACTTGTTATCTTTGCTAACTTGAATTTATAGGTTCTAAGTACTCAATGTTATGGGACAATGATGAAAATAATCACAAGAAACATGTAAATAAGGTCTACTTGATAGTGTCTTGAATACAATAAATTCTAAATGTTTTCATTACTTGTTATTATTTATGTTGGATCTGAAAAACAACCCTGAGAGCCTAAGAAGACTCCGGTCTATTTACAAACATTTACTTAGTCTAGATACAGAATTTTGCTGGAGTAGCAAGTGGAGAGAACACCTCATTTCCAGGTCTGTTTATCATCCAAATAATCCTGGATTTTATAATAGGCTAAATAGTACAATGTAACACATCAATTATACACATCATCTCACATACATCACATCTGACATACTGGTTGCCTGAGCCTGTGCTGTATTAGCACTCACTTTATGTGTATGAATAATCTTCAAAAAGCTAATGGCTATGGCTATTGCTAATATCTCTGTATCATCTGTATAAGATTTTGCGGGTAGATACATTTTTATCATTATTTCATTTGTCATTTATTGTGTAATCCCTTATGCAAATGGTTCAAAGAGATCTCTAGGAAGGGGTAAAAATCCATAACATACTGAGAAAACGTACACAGAGTCCTGCAAAAGTGTTGTGAACCTTATGTAAGCGATGCTAGGTTCCTGCTAACTTATGTTTATTCAGAGCTGAATGAAGATAAATTAGGTACAATTTACACAATTTACCATGTACAAACCAGTCAATCGAAACATTCTTGCTTGATTTCATTCCAAACCCTATTATTACGATAGACATTATAAATAATTGATTGAAATTGATGGAGAAGACTGCACTACTGTGTTGATGGAGATGTATGATATGCTTTGAAACAGTTGGTTATACACAGTGGCACGCGGCAACTTTCGCACTGATATGGCGATTTGGTGGATTTACGATTTTCGCAAAGACAAACAACACAACGTTTTGCAAATTGACGATTACGCGCGGCACAACTCTCGGTGTTAGTCAGTAAAACGGGCCAGTGTGTATTAGCAATTACTTCTCTGTGGGGTTGTGCATGCGTAGGCCTACCGATGGAAGCAGTTTGCCTACGGGTTTGGGGACAATGAGCGAGATGATTGTCGAGGATAGCATCTACTAGCTGAAGGCGATAAGCTAAATGATCGCAGCGTTTCCGCATACATGATTCTACAAGAATGCGAGAGTTAAGGATGGAAACATTTACAAGGCGTTTGAAAAGTTTTAAGTACCATTTGGCACAACGTTTCCTTTCCAGTAAATAAGGCTAGAGCATCTGATCCTTCATGTCAACTCCGCCCATGAATTTGTTGTAGTCTAGTACCACTTGTGGTTTAAATGGTACTGGCCTACATGATGATGATGGAACTGTAGGCAAGGCAGTAGATGAGCCATGACATGTGGAAATCATGGTCACCCTTTTCTTGTCTTGCCACGATAATACTGAGACATCCCCAGAATGTCTCGCGATCAGATCTCCCCGTTGAAGTGGAGCCTTATTTACAACAAGGGGAACGTTACTACGTGAAGGTCTCAAGGGACCTTCTGCGTCGGTACCTTGAGACCACTCGAGGTACCGACGCAGTCGGTCCCTCGAGACTTGAGAAACCTAGCTAATAGGGGTGAATTATACCAATTATCCATAAATAATCTATGCCCTTTATGTAACAGAGGAGCAATGAGCTTCTGGACGACAGCTGTACTTTTTAGTACACCTGGCGACTGGTCAATGTCGATCGAAGATTGTTTACCGGAGTAAACAATAAACGACCACATGTAACCAGTGGTACTAAAGGTATACCAAACTTAGAAGCTTTGTTCGAGATATACTGTTTAAAGTTCAATCTTCCTTTCCATAGGGTTAGACTTTCGTCTATGCAAATATCTTTACCCAAAACATAGTTGGACTGAAAACTAGAATTTAAATGCGTCAATATTGGTCTCAAACGGAATAAACGATCAATGCTTCTATCGTCAGCATTGGAGGGATTATAGGTCGTAACGGGGTCTGAATCTACGAAATGTAAAGCCCTTGTGAGCATTTCATACCTTCTCCGTGTGAACAATGTTCTGAAAATCTCCGTTTTCAGAAGGGGATCAACAGAAAAACAACTAGTAATAGTTGGCATTTTGATGATCCCCAACATCATCCAGAACGAGAAAAGGCATAAAATCTCATGGCAGTTAGTGGGGTACCAAGAAGCCTGGAAAGCAGCAGAGGTAATTTTGGACGCATACTGGTTCGTCTCAGTCTAATCAATTAGGGCCATACCTCACCGAGATGCCATGGCGACGTGGCCAGCGACGTTCCCATGGCTACGTCTGGTGTCCCTGCGTCGCCAGACTGAGTCGCCCAATCGCGTCGCCAATACATTCAGTTCTGTCTCGACACAGTCAGGAATGGACGTGGAAATTACTGCACTGTATTATTATTATTACCAGCGTCGCAAAAAGATTAAACGAAAAAAGAAAAAAATATGGGTACATCCGTTTGTATCAAACCGAAGCCAAAGCGGTGTTTTTCTCAAACTCTATGAAGATTTCTGAAAATACCCCGAAAAAATGTTCAATTATCTGAGGATGTCACTAACATCATTTGATGAATTATTGAGTTTATGTCGGAATGATTTAACTAAACAAGATACAATATTAAGAAAATCTATAAGTCCTGAAGAAAAACTATTTGTGACATTGAGGTAAGCATATATTTATAATTAAATCATACATGTCTAAAATGGTTGATCCGTCGGAGTAATTTGTCAAATTCGACAAGGGTGAGGTGTGTGACATTTCAGAACCTCCGGAACGAGTAGCATATCCAGGATGGTAGCTTGAAGGAGACTGGTGCATTTGTTGGGATTGCGACCATGAGCTTTGGGGGTAATATACAGGCTTAGTTGCGTTGTCGAGTATAGACATTATCTTCATTTTCGTATCCATTTTTCTTTCTGGAGGTACTTATTTTAATGTACCTACCAAAGACAACATAAATAACCTGTCTTCGTCATCATTTTTTTCGTCAATTTTTTTTCTCGTCTCGATGCTTCTCTGTAGAGTTTCAAGGAATTTATCATCTTCGGTGCACGTAGTGGCCTTTGTTCTCTTTTTTTTACGTTTTACCATCTGTGTATCTGGTTCAGAGTTCTCCGTAGGTTCTTCATCAGCAACGTGTTCGTGTTCAGGTTCCTTTACAGCTACAACATTTTTAAAGAATTGCAGCTGTTTAAAGAAGATGTATTCACTTTTACGTGATCCACCGCCAGATCCAGACTTAACACTTTTTGGCGGCCAATTTCCCTTGTGAAGCAGCCGCGGATACTCTTCCACTTTCTTTGTAATGCAACAGCTGAAAGTAAATTTTAAGTTAGATTTTTTTTGCAGGTATCTTGCAACAGGTTGTTCATTTATCGAACTATATTACAACTACAGACTCGGTTATACAACAATATGTACAGTAGTTAGAGAAGTGTGTGACGCTATATGCAAACATCGAGGACAATTTATAATATTACCTACAACAGGAAATGATTGGGAAAGCATTGCAAGAGGATTTGAAAAATACACCAATTTCCCGGATTGCATTGGTGCCATTGACGGAAAACACATCAGAATAATCCAGCCAGTAAATTTCGGATCACTATACTACAACTATAAACATAACTTTTCAATTGTTTTACTCGCAATATGTGATGCTAATTAAAATTTCACGTATATAGATGTTGGAGCGTATGGAAAAAGCAGCGATTCGGGAATTTTTAAGGAAAGCTCTTTTTACACTAACCTCATGAGCAATTCTTTAAGTATCCCTGAGGCCAAACCACTGATAGAAAATGGTGAGAATATTCCATATACAATTGTAGGAGATGAAGCTTTCGGACTTCATGAAAACCTCATGAGACCTTACGGAGGACACAATCTCAGTTACAAACAAAGAATTTTTAACTATCGTTTATCTAGAGCACGCCGCTATATCGAGTGCACATTTGGTATATTATCCAATAAGTGGAGGATATTCCACAGGCCACTGAATGTTAATATAGATTTAGCAAAGAAGATTGTTAAGACATGTTGTATTTTACATAATTTTGTACGTTCTAGAGATGGCTATTCATATGACGATACTTTGGTAGTAACGGGGTTCGAACCTGCTACGGATCAGAATCGTAATAGAGGAGGGAGAACAGCTTTAACAGTTCGAGACAAACTTGCAGACTATTTTGTTAATAATAATCCACTAACATGGCAAGATAGAAATGCATAAGTTTAACAAAATATTAATAAAACATTGCACTTACATAATTCCTTTTTTTCCGCATTTGTCATGTCTTCTTTTTCTTTAAAAATGTTCACCATTTCTTTCCAACATTTAATTTTCAAGTTGCGGTCAGAGTACTCTTTCAATCCGTTGTTCCACAAACACGGCCGATTTTCAATTTCTATGATAAATCTCTCAGAATCGAACGACATTTTGCTCTCAGTACGACGTGCGTTCAACGCGGCGACTGGAGCATACAAACACGTGCAAACAACTGACGACGTCGCCAGGTAGCCAACGTCACCAGTCGCCGCTGGCGGAGCGGTCGACTCTGGCTACTCTGGCTACTTGGCAACGCCGCCAGTTGGTCGCCAAGTGAATTAGCCCTCATACATCTCAGTATGAACTAGTTGGCAACGTCGCTGGCCACGTCGCCATGGCATCTCGGTGAGGTATGGCCCTTAGGCCTAGGACGTCATCGCTCCAATAGCGACGAAAAGCGTCATAGCCCGAATTGTTAACGTGAACCGAACCAGTACGCTCAACCCGAAATTGTTCCTCTTCACCTTGAAAGGAATCCATTGGAGACCATTCAAAGTGGAGGTTCTGGCCTTCCAGTCTTTAGGAATTTTCCTCTCCATTACTGGCGTCTAAAAATTCATCATCTTCATTTTCGCTACCATCCTCCCGTCCAGCGTTACTCTCAGTCGCAGCCTGCATTCTCGTCTGTTGCGTCCTCAATACATTCGTCGCCAAACTTACCAGTTCAGCGGGGACATCCTCATCCGACGGCCAGATCTCGCGGAGAGGATGCCCCACTGTCCATGCTGCACGGCCCTGAATCGGATACCCACGCCCACGGGCACTCTATCCTCTTACACTCCTAGCAACTCTTGCACCACCACGTCGTCCACCTCGTCCACCACCTCGCACACGCACACTTCTCTGACGTACATCTCTTTCAGGCTCAGACACATACAAAGCATGAGTATCCGGGGCCAAGAACTCTTCGGCGTCGTCCCCACCCTCCAGCGGCATCCCGTCTTCCCCGTATATGCACAACACGATCCCACCATCCAATGCGCTGTAAAAATAAATTTAATTATTAGCTTCTACCGCCTGTGATTCTGAATTATCCTAGAAGGTAAAACACATATAAGTAAAATATGGATTCACGTATTATCATCAACACGTATAATTATTTATTTGTCCCTGGGCACAAATAAATACATAAATACACATACATTCACACAGCGCCCTCTATTCCCAATCGAACCCACGAGCTCGTGTTGAACAGGCTCGTGCTTAGACCACTAGACTAACGAGGCAGTCATATAAAATTGAGAAGAAATAAACTTACGAATCAGTTGGGAATCGAATGGGCGTGTTTTCATTAGCCGGCCCGGCACCGGCACCGACGCCGGTGACGGCGCCGTGACGGGACCGGGGAAGCAAAAATGTATGAAAATGTATGGCTCGCTTTTGCACTTGCCGGCAACACCGGCGACGGCGACTGCAACAGCGGCGACGGCGACGGCGACGGCAACAGCGGCGACGGCGACGGCAACAGCGGCG
Source organism: Miltochrista miniata (assembly GCA_933228765.1). Taxonomy (NCBI): domain Eukaryota; kingdom Metazoa; phylum Arthropoda; class Insecta; order Lepidoptera; family Erebidae; genus Miltochrista; species Miltochrista miniata. The sequence goes on from OW121769.1 coordinate 17,527,692, forward strand.
ACGGCGACGGCCATGCCGGCGCTGGTTCGTTCTAAATGACACCAAAAAAAACAATCACACCCAGTTGCAAACAATACAGCAAGATCGCATAACAATAAAAAGAAAACATTACTGTTAGAGGGGCCTGCTCCCGGCGTGATGGTGACGTGAGCGGCGAGTACGCGGGCGCCACCGGCGACGACATGCTATGCTGTCCTTCGCTCTAATACATACATACACAAAAAGCGTGTTAGTACACTGCAAACCGCAACCTATTATAAAATAATAATAATAATAATAATCATTTAATTCAAGCAACAAGGCCCATAAAATAACAATACACAAAAACAAACTTAATATACTTAAACTAATACATAATATGAAAGCAATCTAGTTCACATAGTATTTAATGCACACGAATTATACGGCGTCAGTGTGCTGCGCTGCTTGGCTTGCAATGTTCCCCTGAAGCGGCGGTACACTACACCCTTCGGCCAAAATTCTTCACTCAGGAAGGTGGACAGATTTTGAGTCGGAACCCGCACCGTAAAAGAACTGAAGTCGACGTTACGATACGAGACTAGTTTTTCCACCCTCACGGTACAGTTAGTCTTTACGTTAATGTATTCGACTAATTCCTCGGCCTTGGTGTCATGATGCAAACGAGATACATATAGTTGCGTCGTCGCCATAGCCGGACGCAGCAACATGTTCGGCCCCGCTACACCGGTACCACATTGGTTTCGACGGGAAGACTTTCGCCTTTTCTTCTCTACAGTTATAAAGTCTTCCGAATCAGTCTGCTGTCTTGCAAAATCTAGGCGCCTATCCTTCCTAGATGCCTCAACAGATTGTACCGTGCTCTTTTTCGTGCTCTTTTTCATTTGTTCACATTTTGTATTCGTCGCGGCAACCTTGGCGTAAGCAATTCTAGGCGTAGAAGTACTTACACGTGCCTGTACCGCTACCGGAGTCGAGCCACAAGCCGTTTTGGTCGGCGTAGAGAAATGAACTTCATTTATACATTCTAATGACTCATACCGCTCAGAGAGCTGCTCAGACAACAGCTGCGGTGACTGTAGTGGTGCCGAAGAATGCACTGTTTCGAGTGGCTGCGAATGAGCTAACAAACACTGATTATCCGTGCAGTCAGGTAACGCACTATCAGTTTGAGTCGATATTGAAATGTGAGGCAGCCCCACCGGACCGCTATCAAACCTTGCACTATTATGATCACCACCGCCTCTTTTTAAATTTACAAAATGCTCAGGAATATCTACTATCGAATCATATTTAGTATTTAGAAAATCTGCCCTGACTTCCTGTAGCTGTTCTTGCGACACATATGTATCTTTCATTAATTGTAGCTCATGTTTAAGCCCAATTATGTCCTTTAGCAATCTTGAAGCGTCAATATGGTCGAATGTCAATGGTGGCAACTTCTGTAATTCCTTGGCCACAAAAACCGGCAACCTTTTCTAGTGATTTTTCTTTGAGATACCGCAGAAAACATCAAACTTTTGGCGGAGTCAATATCTTCCTCCGAAAAGCTAGAGAGACACAGAGTCACTAGGGACTTTTCATCCATTACATCTTGCTTGTTCTGGATAAAAGCAAGAAGTTCACAAATCACTATATTACACGACGCACACTTTAGAGTAGATATTGATGACATCGCGTTAATATTGCATAAATATTAATAAAATAATTATTTTAACATTGTAATCCTTGTGACACTGACACTGACATTTTATAATAATAAGAGTAATAATAAACGCATTACCAGTGCCTCGGCGTCCGCATACAACATATCCACGCTCACGCCCTCAAGCATATGTGCCTAAAATATACATACAGTTTGCAGTGCACTAACATGCTTTTACTAACATGGTGTTAGTAAAAGCATGTTAGTGCACTGCAAACCGCAACCTATTAGAGTAATAATAAACGCGTTACCATATTCTGCACGCCCACCTCCAAATTGTCGTCGATGTCCATGTCGAGGCCTTCCAGCATCTCCGCCTCTATTGGATCTCTCTAAAATACAAGTACAATTTTTTTATCCAAAACCACTGAAATTCATAGCAACATATTAGACAAACTTCAATTACCTCATCGCATGGGTCGTCGTCGTTGTCGTCGCTGTCGTCGAGCACGTCCTAAAATATAAGTACATTTTTTTTAAACAGATGTGGATCTTCCTGTTCTTTGCACGCTATATAAATTTGTGTGAGTGGTAATAATATCTACTAAGTCTTCAGTAAAAAATCTATAAAAATAATCTAAAGGTGACCAATCAGACTGTACATTTTCTAAAAATGTAGGTCCTGCTATTTGAGCCTTGTGTTGAAATTGGGCTTTTTGCTAACGGAAAGATAAATTAACTCTTTTGCTTCACTGTCTTTTTACTTTTCGTGTCACGATGGCAGGAGCTTTGCGTTTAATTTTTTGAGCGCGCGTCATAGTTGTGCTGACAGACGAGGATGCAAGTGGTTCATTTGAAGGCAGAGATGGCAAGGATGAAATTGACGGTAGAGCGTCATAATTACTTTCTGATAGATTAGCAAATACCTGAGTAAGAATAGGTGTAAGAGGCACTTCGGTTGTATCGGCATAAATATCCTTGGCATGCGTTCCTATCTCATCATCAGAAGTTTCTAGGAGTTTTAATCTTTCTAGACTGGAATTTATTGATGGTGCTGGAGAACTTTCTGCTGATCCAATCATTCCAGTTTCATCTTCGCTACTAGCTCCGTCACTTGTGTCAGAGTTTGCATCCTTTTCAGGCACCAAGGACAAAATACGCCTAGCTCTTTCGCTCATAGCAGTGTAAAACCAAAGCAAAAGAAACATGCAGAAAATCCATCACCATAGTAAAGCCAAACAATATTATATTAGGTACAGATAGGTAAATATGTCATGAAGCATGAAGCGCGACATTTTTTTATGCGAGCGTTCGTGCTTCGGAAGGCCGTTAGTCCCGGTTGCCAATAAAATGGCAGTCGTAAAGCTATGTTGAATTTCCTTTTGGTAGGCTTGAAAAATTTCAACAGCGGGCAGTCATAACCTGCGCTTGTGTATTTCAACACGGCAATACGGCTCATCACCTAACACAAAATTACTAAAAAGGGTGAAATGTAATCATATAGTAATTCTGTCTGTGATTACTCTGCCTACTCCTTCAGGGATAAAGGCGTGACCATATGTAATGTCATACAGTAATAATAATACTTTTTGTGGGAATCTAACCCACAACTTTGTGTGTCGTTTTTTACATCCACTATATGAACGAGGTCAAACATCAGTACAACTGTCTTTTAAATAGTAGTAAAATTGGTTGAGTATATAAGACAGACATACCTACTTGCTATTTAAATATTATAGTAAAGTTCAAATGATAATTGATCCCATTAAGTTAGCAATGTATATTATTCTATACATCACCAACGAACGGTAAATTACTGCAATTGTGGCATTGTATAGTATAATATACGTTAGTAAACAACATGACAAAAACATACTAATTGTCATAGCGACAATCGAATATTATATAAAATGTGTACGAACAAACATTTAGCCATGTTCATTTTATTAAAAACATGCATATTTAGGGGTACAAATATAAAAATAAAATTAAACTTACCTTAGAGAAACTTGAGCGACGCATCTTGGCGGTTATTTTTCGCAACTGATTCAAAATTATGACAGATAAAGTAATATTTGTATTTTTGAAGTTTAGAGGAACGTTCAGAAATGTCATGTGCTTAACAAAATTTGGTTAAAAATGATTTTATTGTAATCGCTTAATTTTCTAAAGTTGTATGTATGGTATACTATACAAAATGAACATAAGGGTTAATACACTAGCAGCTAATGCTGATGCGTGTATAGCACTGCACTTGCATTTACAGGTTATTAAATGTTTATTAAGTCTATTCTTAAAAGTGTTTATGTTAGGGGCACTTATCACAATCTCCGGTAAAGAGTTCCACATAATTATGCACTACACGGTTAGGCAGAAAATGTTTCCTAGGATTGCAAGCGCACTGAGACTTATTGAGTTTCATAGTGTGACCTCTGAGATGTTTATTTGGGTTCATCGTGAACATATCCTGAAGGCCTTCTACATTGTAATGCTTATTAAGTATTTTGTAGGTCTCTATGAGGTCACCTCTATTCCTTCTCTGTTCCAATGTTGTTAGGTTTAGTTCTAAAAGGCGTTCCTCATATGTCTTATTCTTCAATGTAATAACCATTTTAGTTGCTCTTCTCTGAACTTTATGTAACATAAGAATATCTTTTTTGAAATATGGACTCCATATCTGGAAGGCATATTCAAGGAGAGGTCGTATGTATGTCTTATAAATGTTGATAAATAGATCCTTGGTAATAACATAAAATGCTTTTCTTATCATGTATAATACTGAATTTGCCCTTTTAGTTATATTTATTATGTGTTCATCCCACTTCAGGTTGCTGGTTATTGTAACTCCAAGATCTCTCTGGGAGTTCACTGCTTGCAATGGTACAGACTCAATTGTGTACTTATGTTTAGGGTTACCACTGCCAATATGCAGAACCGTGCATTTGGTCGCATTTAGCGAAAGCAGCCAGTCCTTTGTCTACTGCACTATCCGGTCTAGGTCTTGTTGAATTATGTTGCAAGAGATTATTGAATTTCCCAAAATAAATAAATAAAATAAAATAAAATTTATTCCCTTTGAAATTTTTAAAAAATTATTTAGGTTTGTCAAAATTTTTGTGACTCTACCGGGGGTTCGGAAATGCTACAGACTGAGAAGAACACCCCAAGAAACTCAGTCCGGTCCCTCTTATTCATCTTAGTATCTAATACAGTTTTGTTTTTTAAATGTAGAAAGGAGCAATTCGTGTCACTGCCAGGCAGTCTTGTCTTCTAGAAAGTCTTTAATGCTATAATAAGCTTTCTGGTACAATTTAAGTTTTACTAGTTTTTTAAATTTATTAACTGACAAACCTGTTATGGCTGTCGGCAATGTATTGTACATTCGAATACAATTGCCCGCAAAAGAATTGCTTATTTTATTAAGCCTAAATCTAGGTACAGCCAAACCAGCCAGCCCACCTCTTATCTGTGGCGGCCTATGCGCGCGCAACCCGGGTATGTTGCGGTACATCGCGGGGATTCGCGCGACGACGGCGAGTGTTCTTAAAACGACCATATCTCATAACTTTTGTATGGCAGCTGCATACAAAAGTTATATCATTGGAATTGTTATGAAACTAGCTAATACAAAATAATAGATTCAGCCAGTTTTGTTTTGTAATGTATTACTAATTTGCATTGAAACTCAGTACTTGTGATTTTTCTACAGTTTTACCTACAAAAGTCGTTAAAATAAAAAAAAATACAGCACAATTTGTAAATGTTTTTATTTCATTTCCCTAAATACAAGTTATTTCACATAAATCAACTGAAAAAAACACATCCCGACATACAAATTTTACAACTCCCAAGCTTCAGAAAAAACGCCCGATTACTGCGGCCCGACCGCCCAGCCATCAACAAAGGATAAGTTCATGCTATAATTCTGGAAACGCTGTAATTTAAGAGGCTTGGATTATTATCTCATTAGCAAGTATGATCCTTAAACTTATTGTACACAAAGTTTCAGTAGACACAAGTGTTTAGTTTATCAGAAATTGAACAATTAGCCAAGCACTTAAAAAACCGTCAAAAAAAGGTACTCTTGAACTTTGAATCACAGGGTAGGTTCTGATGTATTAATTTTACATACAAATTATATTCTACAAGTACATGAATTTACCAATCCGATGAGCTCAAAAAAAGGTATGCTGCAATACAAATATTTTTCAGAAATTAACAATGAAAGTTGACAATTTCGAGCAAAAAATGCTAGTGTAAACAAGTATCAGGTAAACAAAGTATGGATACGCCCAATATTGATACACCTGAACAAAAAATAAGGAACAAATGTAACTGTTTATTAAAATATACACAATGAAATAAAACAAACTTTTTATAAAATTTCCTTTTTTTAACCGACTTGAAAGAGGAGGTTTTTAAAAAATTGAGTTAAAAATTTATAGGAGAATCGATAAAAAAAATTACTGGAGCAACAGCGCATACATTGCCGTGGAGAGAGTTACTGATGCACCGTGGCACCTCCAACGCAGCATATCATTAATTCATTAAAAAAAACATAAAAAAAAACAAAAAAAAAATTGCACAGGACAGAATCAGGCTTTCACACTAAGAGGCAACCTTGGGATGGACAATACGGAAGGAGAAATCTAGTTTTAACCAACTTCAAAAAAGGAGGTTTCTCAATTCGACCGTTTAGATATTATATTTTATGTTTGTTCGCGCAGAACTCCGTCGTTTATTAACCGATTTGTATTTTTTTTTCGTTAGAAAATAGATACACCCAGGGTAGTCCATTACAAGAAAGTCAGGCTCTGATGATGGCATTCTAGAACAATCGAAGGGAACTTTTGAACATTGTAGGTGCAACACGGGCGTTTAAATTTTTTTAAATTAAATGCTTTAAAGTATGTAGTACAATTTAATAGAATCGATCTGATGATGGAGACGAAAGACAGCTCTATCAAGCGTTTAAATTTTTTTAAATTAAATGCTTTAAAGTATGTAGTACAATTTAATAAAATCGATCTGATGATGGAGACGAAAGACAGCCCTATCAAGCGTTTAATTTTTTTTAAATTAAATGCTTTAAAGTATGTAGTACAATTTAATAAAATCGATCTGATGATGGAGACGAAAGACAGCCCTATCAAGCGTTTAATTTTTTTTAAATTAAATGCTTTAAAGTATGTAGTACAATTTAATAAAATCGATCTGATGATGGAGACGAAAGACGGGCGTTTAAATATTTTGAAATTAAATGCTTTAAAGTATGTAGTACAATTTAATAAAATCGATCTGATGATGGAGACGAAAGACAGCCCTATCAAGCGTTTAATTTTTTTTAAATTAAATGCTTTAAAGTATGTAGTACAATTTAATAAAATCGATCTGATGATGGAGACGAAAGACAGCCCTATCAAGCGTTTAATTCTTTTTAAATTAAATGCTTTAAAGTATGTAGTACAATTTAATAAAATCGATCTGATGATGGAGACGAAAGACAGCCCTATCAATTATGTTGGGAACCCTAATTACCTTCCGCCATCTGGCCAACAAGCCACATGCCTTTGCAAGCGTTTAGGTACAAAAGTCTGGTACAAAATATACACAAATAAATAGATAAATTATGGGAAATAGGAATATATAATAAAATTAATTATGTATAATAAAAAAACAGGGATCCATGCATGCGGGTCTGTTGCAACCTACACAGTAAGTCTGAATCTTTTTTCTGCAGTGGGTGCAGGTCCGCCGCAGAATTCGGTTGCCTGCACCCCGTGGGTATTCCTTCAGGCGGTGGGTAACGTCTGCTCTCTGTGAGGTTGCAGCCATTGGCAGACCCGGATGCAGGTTGGTGGGAGGAGGTGCGTGGCGGGACAGGATGGTCTTAATTAGTCGGATTCGGAAAAGTCTATGACTTAGAGAAGAACGATGACGATGGATGATATACGCGTTTAGGACGGAGACATTCAAAAGTCTTCTGAAGAGCTTTTTGTACCACACTCGTGTACGTTTGCGCTCTACGGGAAACATGGCTAGGAGCTGATCTTTCTTATCAACCCCACCCATCATGATATTGTAGTCCAATATCAGGATGGGTTTGGTTGATTCTCGGGAACACGTAGCGTTGCCATGGTATGTAGAGATCATAGCCACCCTATTGGCATCTCTCCATACCATGACATCCACGTCCCCCGAGGTAAGACCGGTGATCTGCCCCGGGCGCAAGTCTCCCTTTTGAAGCGATGTAATGGCTTGAGGGACAAATTTGCGGTCGGTTCTAAGGGTTCCCACACAGTCGAACCCCAGCGTCTTTAATCCGCGAGCGAGTGCAGGGGAGTTATAATAATTGTCCATCCACACAGTGTGCCCCTTGTGCTCGAGCCCTTTCAGCAGCCTTAATACGAGGGCAGGAATGGCCGCCGATAAAGGATCGTTGATATGCTGCGGTGGAGCTTTCTTATTTGCGTGAATCTCAAACCGCCATAAGTACCCGGTTTGAGATTCACACACCTCGTAAGTTTTTATGCCACGGCGTGCAGCTTTATTTGGAATGAGCTGGCTGATATCCAGCCAGCCCTTCCACATCAGCAAACTCTCGTCCAAGGCTATGTCCTGCGCCGGAACATACAGTTCCTGAAATTTTTTATTGAGGTGTACCAATATTGGGTTAATTTTATAGAGTTTTGCCTCGGAGAATTCCAGGTTTAGCCCACACATGTCCTCGTTGTTACTGAAGTGCAGGCACTTGCTCAAAATTATAAATCGATCGATGGACATATGTGCGCTAAACCCGGGAGTGTAAAATATGTCAGGGGTGGCACTCCAATATTCCTCCATTCTCGACTTTACAACAACCCCCATCGCCAAAATTATACCGAAATAAACGTAGACCTCATCGACAGTGGTGTCCCGCCACTTGCCGATGCGGCTATTGGGATGGAGGTTGTTGGTTATCAATAAGTGGTGTGCCACCTGCTGAGCATATTTGTTTGTCTCCGAGACTATGTGCTCCATTATTTGCCGATCCCAAATGTCAATAAATATGTCATAGGGTTCGGTACTAGGAGTTGTCGGACCGACATTGCTTACTGAGAACTTCTCCCGCCTCGATTCAGGAGGAATCGGGGTATTCGGAAAAGCTCTCCAATTAAAGTTAAACAGCCCGTGGGGCTGCTCCGTTAAGTCCAGAGGTACTACTTCCGGATCGGCCATCAATTGGTCCCCGTCGGCGGCATCCTCGATAGCAGCGTCCATTGAGTTCGGAAAATCCTCGTCCAAGGGCGTATTCATAAAGCTACGAACCGCCCTTGGAATAGTTTCAAACACCAAATTTGACTCCTCATCGCCGTCACTATCAGATTCCGATTCGCTTCCTGTAGCAAATGATAGATTGCGTTCAAAAGTGATGGAACCAGTAAGTAGCCATTGTCCTAGACAGCAAAAAGTATTGAAAATACGTACCATAATTCAGAAGGTAGTCAATGTCGGTTTCCCTGAGGTGTGAGCGACGATGAGGAGGTGGACGCTGCATCGGGCTTGACAAAGCCCCTACTTCCATGTACCTGAAACAAAAGTAGTATTTTTATAAATGTGAAAGTTTCTGAAGATGTTTGGAAGTTTGTTACTCGATCACGCTGTAACGGTTAGACGACTCTGGCTAAAATTTTATACACAAATAGATTAAAGTCTGGAATATACCAAAAAATGCGGGAATGGGAACAGAATTTGACGCGGGCGAACCCACGGGTATCAGCTTGTCAACCATAATGCTTTTCAGAAAAATAGATGATTTAAGCAGCTTACATTGCCGGCGACGGGACCGAGCACGATGAAACCGGTGATGCCGGTGGTGGCGTCTCCGATGTCGGCCCAGGTTGGGACGGTGATGTTAAAGATGAAGCCCCTACTTCCATGTACCTGAAACAAAAGTAGTATTTTTATAAATGTGAAAGTTTCTGAAGATGTTTGGAAGTTTGTTACTCGATCACGCTGTAACGGTTAGACGACTCTGGCTAAAATTTTATACACAAATAGATTAAAGTCTGGAATATACCAAAAAATGCGGGAATGGGAACAGAATTTCACGCGGGCGAACCCACGGGTATCAGCTTGTCAACCATAATGTTTTTCAGAAAAATAGATGATTTAAGCAGCTTACATTGCCGGCGACGGGACCGAGCACGATGGAACCGGTGATGCCGGTGGTGGCGTCTCCAAAGCTGGCCCAGGTTGGGACAGTGATGGTGAAGCCCCTACTTCCATGTACCTGAAACAAGAGTAGTATTTTTATAAATGTGGAAGTTTCTGAAGATGTTTGGAAGTTTGTTACTCGATCACGCTCTTCCACGCGAAGAAAGCCACGGACATCAGCTAGTATTACATAATCTTTACAGATGAATAAATGCGTTTGTAACGCAGCTTACATTGCCGGCGACGGGACCGAGCACGATGGAACCGGTGATGCCGGTGGTGGCGTCTCCAAAGCTGGCCCAGGTTGGGACGGTGATGGTGAAGACGAAGCCCCTGGTGGTGGTGGATACGCCGCTGGTGGTGACGGTGCTGCGCGTTTAGCTCTAGATAGACATTTAAAACAACACAGTTACAACTTGCTAGTAATTATTATAACAAGAGAGAAACAAATTCCAGCAGAGCTACTTACGGCTGCCATACACGCCTCTTTTTTTGATGGAGGGGTTTGGCCATCGGCTGACCTCCGGCCAGCACTTCGGCCTCTAAGACAATGAGCCTAAATCAAACAGAAAAAAAAGTTATAATAACAGCTTTTAAACATCTTTTAAACAATTTTTTTAGCTTTTAAACATTACTCTTCATATGAGGACGGTCCGGGTCTGTCGCTCCCCACCACCCTGCTTCCCCTTCCGCCTGCGGCACCTCGCCCACGTCGCGCGCCACCACCTCGCTTGCCACCACGTCTCATTTCGCGTCTGAAGCACATGCAGATACAAACATACATTAGTGGATATTTTGCAATTTACAACCACTTCCGGTTTACCCAGGTCAACCGGAAATGGCAATCAACCTTCTTCAGACATGTCCCATCTATAATATATCTTCATCCTAAGCTGTTTGGGAGATAACGTTATCAAAATATGTCACGGGCGAAGCCGGGGGCGCAGTTAGTTAAAATAGGTTTGAGATTTATCAAAGTCATTTCATGGGTGTAGCCGGGAGGCACAGCTTGTGGTAATAAAAAAAATAAAAAGCAAATAGTTACCCATAGCACTGCTGACGAAACAGCAAAAAATTACGTTTATTTTCTATGAGCCCCCTTAATCCCCCCTCTTTTCTGATTTATAGTATTTGTTGTTATAGCGGCAAACACAAATAGATCATCTCTGAAAATTTCAGCTTTCCATTTATCACGGTTCCTGAGATACAGCCTCGTGACAGACGAACATACAGACAGACAGACAGACAGACAGATAGATAGACAGACAGACGGAGATACGGATAGACAAATAGCGAATTCCCATTTTTACCCTACAGGTACGGAACTCTAAAAAGTATGTCACAGGCGAAGCCGGGGGCGCAGCTAGTTAAAATAGGTTTGAGGTTTATCAAAGTCATTTCGTAGGTGTAGCCGGGAAGCACAGCTTGTGGTAATAAAAAAACAAAAAACAAAAAAAAATCGGAACAAAATTTCGTTGAAATTAAAGTTTACGAATGGCGTATCCATACTAGGGCTTGAACTCCGGAATTCCGGAATTGACATAATTCCGGAATTCCGATAAAATCTAATATCGTTCTCAATTCCGGAACTGGCGAGATCAATACCGGTATTTCGATATTGAAAAAAAAAAGATATTTTCGCTTTTATTTAATTTCATTACAAACAAAAATGTAGATTATAAGCTTCTAATGCAATTTAATTACCTTTAATTACTACAATGTTGATAATTTAGGATTTCTCTATTAACAAATGAATTCGATTATGTATGAGGTATTAATGAGTTTATTTGATGATATTTCTAAAACCTACTAAGAATGTAAATCCATAAAATTAATGGTATTTGATAGAAAACATACTATTTAAATAACAATAATATTATTGATGACGTTTTTGTATTTTTTTACATTTAGACTTCAATTTATAGTGCGAACTTAGACTTAGCTCTGACTTATGCTACGAGCTAAATTTAACTTTGATAGAAACGCTGTAAGAATTTGACAGAGGTCTCGCTCAGCATTTTTTTTTTGCTTAACGTGAGGGAAAATCCTCATGGGATGTTATGCCGGACTCCTGCCGACTAAAAAACCTCACGTAACACCCAACAGCCTATGGTTGGCAGCCCCGGGTAAGCTCTCGGAAGGATGTCCCAGGACTCCCAACAGACCTACGGCCGCCACTGCGGCCTCGCCCAGGGGGTGGTTCGGGTGCTATCCCGTGTCTTTGAGGGGTTTCGGGTGTGATCCCGCTTCTAAGGGGGGGGGGCGTGCGTGAGTTGCTCACGTCACACTGTCGTCATGGGCCTGCTTCTGTAAGGACGGTGAGCGACCCTCTCATTGTCCTCAGACCCCCTGTCATGCAGACCGATAGTCCTCGGCGAAGACACGTTGGCGGCGCCCTGGCCGCCGACTGCGGAACTCGGGTGGGATAGCTCTCTACTGCACCCGCCCCGCCGCCTCCTTCACGAGCATAACCTGCTCGGAGAAAGAGGCGCCGCAGTCCCACTTACTCCCGCTGGAGGGTCTCGCTCAGCATAGTTCTAGTAATTCTGACGGAACTCATGGGGCTCATACCTTCTTATTAGGGGCAAACTTTGCCCCAAGGCGCTCCACTGACCCAGAATGAGGAGGGTCCTAGGTTCCCTGGTCTCATCAAGGCGGAGGGACATATTCCGTCGCACATGGCTCCGTCTCAGTCGCCCGACGCTGATTACAGCGAGAACGACGTGCCCGAAGTCACTGAAGGTGAGTTAGGGGCGACTGTACTGCGGCTTAGATTCCGCACGGACCGTGTCCCTGGACCCTACAGCATTCCAGGCCGAGCGTGGGTCCTGACTCTTGAGGATCTCGGGCCTCGAGTGATGGGGCTCTTGCGTGCATGCCTCGAAATAGGCGCAAGGCTTGTATACCTCGTTATACAAGCTCCTTGAGCACCACCGTCGGGCACCTCAGACGCGTGGGGCCAGATCTGGTGGATAACCAGTTTGGTTTCCGTCAAGGGCGCTCCACCGTGGATGCGATCATGCGCATTAGAAGACTGACGGAGGAAGTAACATCGCAGGGTGAGGTGGTGTTGAAAGCGATGGCGATGTCAAGAAACACCGGCATCGCCTTCAACACCTTGCCCTGGAGGTGCGTTAGGGAGGCGCTTATTTATCATGGAGTGCCTCCCTACTTCCGTCAAATTGTCGGGGCTTATCTTTCCGAGAGGGTCATAACTTACCCAAGCTGGCTAGGGCCCAGCCGGGTCAGCGAGATACGTCGTGGTGTTCCGTAGAGATCAGTCTTAAGACCGCTTCTGTGGAACATCGGTTACGATCGGTCCGTTGCTCAGAGGCGGCATGTCTCAAGGATCTGGCAGCGAGGCAACATGCGTCCTTGTTAAAATAAATTAATTATATTTCTAATTTATTATTTTTTGGTGCAAGGAGGCGCTGGAGCGGGGTCATAGGCCTACGTCTCCAGAAATCTAGGTTCGGCAGATCCAGCTCCACAAGGAAACCGTGGAGAACTGGACTTAAGCAACAAACCGAATCGCCACATCACATCACACAAGGAATCGCAAATTGCCGAAACGCCACAATCACGGCGGTCAGACCGGTCATGGGCGAGACTAGAGAGGAGCCACGGTGCGGGTGCTCTGTCCTACCGGTTGTCACAGATGCTTACCGGGCACGGGAGCTTAAGTAAGTATCTGTGACGAATACACCGGGAAACCACACCTGAGTGCCAGCACTGTGAGGAAGCAGTGAGGACACAGTACTTCACACATTAGTGGAGTGCTCAGCGTGGGCTTAACAGTGCCCGGTCCTCGTGGTAGGTCTCGACGTCGACATTCTCTCGCTGGAGACCATTGCGCGAGCTATGATCTCCATTGGGAGTAAGTGGGACGCCACTGTGTCTTTCTTTGATCAGTTAATGCGGCGAAAAGTGATCGAGAGAGAAAGCTCTCACCCAAAATCGGCATGTCTTTGCCCAAGACTATCGGCCTCCATAATCGGGGACCTGAGGACGGTGGGAGGGCTGATCGCCGTCCTTACAAAAGCACGCCCAAGACGAAAGCGTGACGTGAAAGTTTCACGCACGCCACACGCCCTGAGATGCGGGATAACACCTGAACAAGCCCCAAATACGCGGGACACCACCCGAACCTGCTAGGTGAGGTCGCAGTGATAGTCAAGGTCTGTGGGGAATCCTGGGGTCATCTGTCTGAGGGCTTACCCGGGCCAAACGTAGGCAATAGTTAGGAAACGTGGTTTTTAGTTGGTTACGTTAAAATAGGTTTTTTTTTACTGGAAATCAAAGTAGTTTATCACTAATCACGTAGGACTGTCAGCTCCCGTTTCTTTTTTTACATATCACTATTTTGTACAAAACGAGACTTGATTGAGTTCCGGAATTCCGGAATTCAAATACTGAATATCGAAACCCAATTCCGGAACTGAAAAAGCGTCCGATATTCAAGCCCTAATCCATACACATTCACGGCCCTACATTATTTCAAATGAAATGTCGGTTTGGTGCCAATGACCTTTCTCGCAAACAGCCGTTTGGTTGTGAATAATTTTGATTCGAATGTTACGCAAAACTTTTGCTTTTAAATTTACATTTAATGCTTAGGAACAATTTAAATATAGCTTTAAATGTAATAAATAGCGTTTATTTCTCATCATTAGTTCAATTTATTAAAAATTTATAAAAAAAACTGTTCATTTACTTACCCAGTCATGATTTATAGCACTTTTTAACTGATTCTTACACAAGTATCGATTTTTTTCACACAGAACTAACACCGAATAAATGGCGACTCACTACGTATTGACGCCGAGAAATTGGTACTTTGAAAATCCGTAATTAGGCGTACAGGGTTATAATCTAGTCGTATAATATGTACTACAAATCTGTCCTGCTCTTTCTTATGAACACTTCGTGCAAGTTTGAGCGAGACAGGCATAGTAGTTATTATACTGCATACGAATTAAGACGCGACGAAAACGCGAGCGCCAAAATGGTTCTCCCACAGATGCCGTATTCCCGCCACAGAACCGAAACGGTTCTCGCCACAGATAAGGGGTTATTGGTATCATCTGCGTATATTGACCATCTTGAATGAATGCCAGTTCCGATGTCTGCAATATATAGCACAAACAAGATAGGTCCAAGCACGGACCCTTGTGGTACACCACTATGGACGTCTAGAGCGTCTGATAATGTTTCACCTACTCTCACCTTGAACTTTCTGTTAGTAAGGAAGTCTTCCATCCAATGAAGAAGTTGCCCACGGACTCCCAGGTGTTCTAGTTTTGGTTAATAGCCTTTTAAAAGGGACCCGATCGAAAGCCTTTTCATCAATTGAGACATTGTGTTCCTCAATGCAGGCAATTGACGCACTCCAAGCTCGCATTCTGGGCATAAATACTTCAAGGTAGGAGATTGAAGTAAAATCACTCTCAGCTCAGTGGCCAGCAGACACACATATCTGCCTTTTGCAACCGTGACACTGAATCTTAAGGTTTTTTCGTCAACTTTAGGTTTATCTTTATCACATTTAAGACAAACAGGCATTTTTGAGACACTAACCCCCTTATTCATAATCGTTTATTAAACCTATTTTAGTTAAAACACACTTTAAGTCTATTGTTGTCTCTAACCAATGACAGAGTATGGTTAGAGACAGCAATAGACTTAAAATGTGTTTTAACTAAAATAGGTTTAATAAACGATTATGAATAAGGGGGTTAGTGTTTTACAATACCAAAGGAGGGTAGTCGAAAAAAACTTATCCAAAGATATTGTGTCAAGCTCGAAATTATTTATACTGATTCGGCTAGAATTCCCATTAATTCAGTGAAAAAAAGCACTTGTACACGTCATCCAATCAGTACTGAACACTCTCACAACACTTTAGTCCTTTTACTAACAAAAAATAATTAAATTGACAAGCATGAAGTTACTTTGTAAACGAAATTTGACAGACATCCACACATCACAGTATGTGTGTGTATGTGTGTGTGTGTGTGTGTGTGTGTGTGTGTGTGTGTGTGTGTGTGTGTATGTGTGCATGTATGTATGTATGTATGTATGTATGTAATAGACAGAATAGACTCACCACCTATTACGTGGGACATAAAACTATGAGGTGATATGTGGGCGTACACTACGCCTCTGCCTAACCCTTCAACGATAAAGGCGTGACTATATGTATGTATGTATGTAATAGACAGAATAGACTCACCACCTATTACGTGGGACATAAAAATATGAGGTGAAATGTGGGCGTACACTATGCCTCTGCCTACCCCTTCAAAGATAAAGGCGTGACTATGTGTATGTATGTATGTATGTATGTAATAGACAGAATAGGCTCACCACCTATTACGTGGGACATAAAACTATGAGGTGATATGTGGGCGTACACTACGCCTCTGCCTAACCCTTCAACGATAAAGGCGTGACTATATGTATGTATGTATGTAATAGACAGAATAGACTCACCACCTATTACGTGGGACATAAAAATATGAGGTGAAATGTGGGCGTACACTATGCCTCTGCCTACCCCTTCAAAGATAAAGGCGTGACTATGTGTATGTATGTATGTATGTAATAGACAGAATAGGCTCACCACCTATTACGTGGGACATAAAACTATGAGGTGAAATGTGAACGTACACTATGCCTCTGCCTACCCCTTCAAAGATAAAGGCGTGACTATGTGTATGTATGTATGTATATATGTAATAGACAGAATAGACTCACCACCTATTACGTGGGACATAAAACTGTGAGGTGAAATGTGGGCGTACACTATGCCTCTGCCTAACCCTTCAAAGATAAAGGCGTGACTATGTGTATGTATGTACGTATGTAATAGACATAATAGGCTCACCACCTATTACGTGGGACATAAAACTATGAGATGAAATGTGGGCGTACACTACGCCTCTGCCTACCCCTTCAACGATAAAGGCGTGACTATACGTATGTATGTATGTGATAGACAGAATAGGCTCACCACCTATTACGTGGGACATAAAACTATGAGGTGAAATGTGAACGTACACTATGCCTCTGCCTACCCTTTCAAAGATAAAGGCGTGACTATATGTATGCATATATGTATGTATTTAATACATTACCGGTATATCCCCTTTTTTTTATTTTCTCATAAAAAAAACATACCTAATTACAAAGTTTCATAAACAGTCGATTAACAGTCGATATGGTAGATCTATGGTATTCTATGGTATTCGTATCTATGGTATTCGTAGATCTGGAGAAGGCCTATGACAAAGTGGTGAGGAATGAACTATGGTCAACATTGTCTTTGTACGGGGTGAGCAGCAGCTTGATACGAGCACTGAAATCTCTTTATGAGGGCTCAAGTGCTTGTGTCAGGATCAACGGAGCTTGCACGGACTTCTTTAATATAGAAAGGGGTGTGAGACAGGGTTGTGTAGCGTCACCGTGGCTGTTTAACCTGTACATGGACAGTTGTTTAAAAGAATTGCAAGAGAGTGCGTGTGGTATAAAACTGAACGAGCTGACCATCAAATGCCTCCTATATGCTGACGATCAGGTGATCTTAGCTGCATCGGCGGAGGAGTTGCAGTTGATGGTTAATATTATGCATGAGGCGCTGAAAGGTAGAGGAATGAAAGTGAATGTAAGTAAGACTAAAGTAATGGTTTTTGAAAGAGAGGAATGTATGACGAATTGCCCTATTATTATCGAAGGGCAAAGAGTGGAACAGGTGAAAGAATTTGTATACCTGGGTTCAAAATTTACGAGGGATGGAAAGTGTGACCAGGATATTGAGAGAAGAGTTTTGGCAGGAAATCAAGTGAATGGGGCGATGCATACCTTTATGAGCAGTCAAAACGTGTCTAAGAAGGCGAGAGTGGCTGTGCATAGGGGTGTGCTTATCCCCACACTTATGTATGGTAGTGAAAGTTGGGTGTGGCAGAAGAAGCATGAAAGTAAAATTAATGCAGTGGAAATGAGAAGTCTGCGAAGTATAGCTGGAGTGAAATTGATGGACAAAGAAAGGAATAGCGTGATTAGAAAACAATGTGGTATAACTGAAGATGTAGTGACAAAGATAGAAAAAGGGATGCTTAGATGGTTTGGACATGTTGAGAGGATGGATGAAAATAGCCTGACTAAACAGATCTATAAGGCGATAATGAATGGGCAAGCTGGTAGGGGTCATCCTCGGCGTACGCATGGTAACCAAATTGATGACCTGCTGGAAAAAGGCCAGGTCAAGAGTACCCTTAACCGGCGAGCGTGTATGAAAGCACTTATGAAAGTAGAAGAAGCGAAAGTGGTATGCCAGGATCGTAGCAAGTGGAAAGCCATAGTCTCTGCCTACCCCGATGGGAAACAGGCGTGATGATATGTATGTATGTATGTATGTATGGAATAAGAATATCGACAAACCAAAAATTCTTCGAAGCCCTAGTCAAAACGCCTGCCACAAATTTCTTCACACAAATTTAGACCTTATGACTATAGAGATAAATATGATAATTCCGTAGTAACCGAACATCATTTATAACCTCAATTTTTTCTAGCTATTATTGAGCTAAAATACATAATTACGTACAAAATCGTTATCACAACGAGTTCTAATGATTATACAGAGATAACAAGTCAATACTTATCACTGTATTCACTGACAAACATCGTAAAAATCACTCGGAAATCGGTACTTTTCTGAGGCTCATATATCACGATGTCTGATGTATTTCTTACAAACTATTACCAAAATGCAATCATTATAAACCGAATAATCATATTTCAAACCGTAAAACATTACTTACATGATAAATCCAGATATTACACACACGCACAACTATGTCACTCGCGGCCGACAGCAGAATGAATTTCAAACTGCCATCTTCGAAAAAAAAAAATTGGTCATAGAGAAAAGTAAACTTTTGATTCCAATGAAAAGGAAAAAGTCCACATGACACACTCAATCAAACTTGTTTATAGAGAAGTAGAACGTAAATCAACAATATTTCGGTTGAAAGTCGACTGGGTAGGTGCGGTGACTGGTCACCGCTTGGGGATCTACGGAATGGCGCGTGGTTTAGGGGTTAAGAAAGGTACAAAACTACACGTTTGCATCAATAACATATATTCACGCGTTGATTCATAAGATGTACTCATCTTATATTCCATTAAATTATATTTAACTTCTCCGGCAATAACATGTATCCACTTTTAATGAAAACCTCCAAATTAGATACATGATTTAATATCTAAATAGAACCTTAGACAAAATGAACACTGAAGTGAAAAAAAAATACTCAGAATTGCATAGATCTAAATTGATATTTTGCTGGCACCGACTTTTTTTTTTTTTTTTTTTTTTAACGTGAGGGAAAATCCTCGTAGGATGCTATGCCGGACTCTTACCGACTAAAAAACCTCACGTAACGCCCAACAGCCTATGGTTGAGAGCCCCGGGTAAGCCCTCAGGAAGGATGTCCCGTGACTCCCAACAGACCTACGGCCGCCAATGCGGCCTCGCCCAGGGGGTGGTTCGGGTGCAATCCCGCGTCTATGGGGGGTTTCGGGTGTGACCCCGCTTCTAAGGGGGGGCGTGCGTGAGTGCTCACGTCACGCTGCCGTCATGGGCCTGCTTCTGTAAGGACGGTGAGCGGCCCTCTCACCGTCCTCAGACCCCCGGTCATGGAGGCCGATAGTCCTCGGCGAAGACACGTCGGCGGCGCCCAGGGCGCCGACTGCGGAACTCGGGTGGGAGAGTTCTCTCCCGCACCCGGCCCGCCGCCTCCTTCGCGAGCATGACCTGCTCGCAGAAAGAGGCGGCGCAGTCCCACTTACTCCCGCTGGAGAGCATGGCTCGCACCATGGCCTCAAGCGAGAGAGTGTCCACGCCCAGACCCACTACGAGGACCTGTCGCTGTTGTGCCCACGCCGTGCACTCCACCAGCGTGTGGAGCGCCGTGTCATCGCTGCGGTCCTCGCAGTGCTGACATTCGGCCGTGGTTTCCCGGTGTTTTCGCCACAGATACCTACCGAAGCTACCGTGCCCGGCAAGCATCTGTGTCAACCGGTAGGAGAGAGCACCGTGTCTTCTCTCCAGCCACTCGTCCATGACCGGTCTGACGGCCGCGATTGTGGCGAATCCCCCCTTTGGTTGCTCAAGTCGCATCTTCCATGTCTCCAGGGTTTCCTGGTGGAGCAGGGTCCGCTGGGCCTCGATTTCTCGAGACGCAGGCCTTTGGCCCCGCTCCAGCGCCTCCTTGCGCCATCTGAACAGTGACGCAAGGGCTCTCGCTTCCAGGTCCCATGGAGGGGTCCCGGCTAGGAGACATGCCGCCTCACCGGAGATCGTGCGGTATCCTCTTATCACCCTGACGGCCATCACTCTCTGCGGGCTCATCAGTCTAGCCTCATTGCTGGCCGTCAGGGTCTCCGCCCATACGGGAGCCCCGTACAGGGCCATGCTTCGCACGATCCCAAGGTACAGCCTCCTGTAGGGAGCGTTGGGTCCCCTGATGTTGGGCATCAGCCGCGCGAGTGCGGCCGATGCTCCCCTCAGTTTTGGGACCAAACTTCGGAAATGATGTCCGAAGTTCCACCGGCCATCGAGTACGAGCCCCAGATACTTCATCGAGGGCTCGATGCCGATGCTGACGCCCCCCACCTGTAGGCTGGATCCCGCAGGTGGCCCCATCCGAGGTCCGTGGAAGCACAGAGCCTCGGATTTGTGAAGGGCGACCTCAAGACCCAGCCGCCGAATCCGACCCACGACCTGAGCAACCCCTGCCGTGGCCTTAAGTGCTGCGGCACGGTGCGTTGCTCCCCGCGCCGTAACGAGGGTGTCGTCGGCGTAACATGTTACGCCGACCCCTCTGAGCAACGGACCACGCAGCACCCAGTCGTAACCGATGTTCCACAGGAGCGGCCCTAAAACCGATCCCTGTGGAACACCGCACGACACATCTCGCCGACCCGGCCCCAGCCAGCTCGGGTAAGTTATGGCTCTCTCGGAAAGATAAGCCCCGACAATTCGACGGAGGTAGGGAGGCACTCCATGATAGATAAGCGCCTCCCTGACGCAGTTCCAGGGCAAGGTGTTGAATGCGTTGGCGATGTCGAGAGACACCGCCACCACCACCTCACCCTGTGAGACTGCTTCCTCCGTCAGGCCTCTAATGCACATGATCGCGTCCACGGTGGAGCGTCCCTGACGGAAGCCAAACTGGCTATCCGCCAGATCAGGCCCCACGCGTGTGAGGTGCCCGACGAGGCGTTGTGCAATAATGCGCTCAAAGAGCTTGCACACCTCGTCGAGCAACACGATCGGCCGGTACCCTGATGGGGAATTTGCCGGCCGCCCCGCCTTTCGAATCAAGACCAGTTTCCCTGTCTTCCAGACCTTGGGAAACTGGCCTTTCTCGAGGCATGCGCTAAAGAGCCCAATTAGTCGAGGCCCAAGCTCTTCGAGAGCCAGGACCCACGCTCGGCCTGGAGTGCCGTCGGGTCCAGGGGCGGTGTTTCTGCGGGATTTAAGCCGCAGTACAGCCGCCCCTAACTCACCCTCGGTGACTACGGGCACGTCGTTCTCGCTGCCTTCCGCGTTGGGCGCCTGAGACGGAGCCATGCGCGGAGGAACGTGTTCCTCCGCTCTCGACGGGAACAAGGAGTCCAGGACCCCCTCCAGCCGCTCCGGCTGGAGACTCTGGGTTAGTGGGGGCGCCTTAGGGCGTAATTTGCCTCTTACCATGAGGTACGGGCGCCCCCACGGGTTCCGCTCCAGAGTCTCCATCAGCTCTTCGCGGCCCAATTTTTTGGACCGCTTGATGGCGGTCTGGAGGGCCCTCTTGGCCTCCTTGTACCCATCGTAGAGCTCCGTCTCTCGGGCTGCCGCATCGTCTGGGCGGCGACGCCTTCGGCGAAACCTGGTGTACCGGCGGCGCGCGGTAACGCAATCCACGCGCAACTGCGCGATTTCCGGCGTCCACCAGTACACCTGTTTCCTCGCCGGTCTGGGCCTAGCCCTGGGCATCGCCGCATCGCAGATGTGCGACATGGCTCTCCCGAACCACTCCACCTCGGTATCAACATCGGCAGGCCTGTCCGCTGTCGGAATCCAGGACTGCACGATGGCCGCCTCCAGGAGAGCCGCCCGATCCAGGCGATGGAGTGCCCAACGCGGTTCCGGGGGATTCGCGATTGTTGGCGGCAGGTTAGGTGGAGGGGAGACGTCGAACCGAATATATCGGTGATCTGACGACGTCTCCTCCTCCTCCACCACGCGCCATCCCTGGACACGGCGGGCGAGCTCAGGGGTCGCAAACGAAACGTCTATGACCGAGCTGAGCCCCCGCCGCGTCCAGGTTGCGACATTCCCCCGGTTCAGGATGACTAGGCCACGTGTAGTGACCCAGTCCTCCAGTATCCTCCCCCTGCCTCTGGTTTCCCGGGAGCCCCAAGCCTGCGACCAGGCATTGAAGTCTCCCAGGACCAGGACAGGGCGAGGCCGGCTTGCAGCGAGAACGACGTCCAGCTCAGGGAGCCATAGCTCAAACTGATGCTGGTCGAGGCTCGGCGAGACGTAAACGGCCACGACAGCCACACCCTCATATTCCGCCGCGACGCAACCCGGGCCCCTATGCTGGCACCGACTCTCAAACATAACTTTTAGTAATTTGATGCTGTAAATCTACTAACATTATAAATGCGAAAGTAACTCTGTCTGTCTGTCTGTTACGCTTTGCGCCAGTTCATTCTCTCTATTCATTCTATCATTTATAATGTTAATAAACTGTTCGACGTATAAACTATCTTCATACCGACGCCTGGTAGCGTTGATAATTGCCGCCGTGATTTTGAAGTCCGTCGTCATATTTCGCATACCTACATTGAAATAAGTATGTCGAAATGTTTTGTAATCTTTTTTAAAACGGCCATTTATGGCCTCGATTACCCATCGACACATTGTAATCAATCGAGACTTATTGGCATCTGGCGTCGTCAATTGTTCTCCTCTTCCTCTGGATGGTGGCATATGTGGAACATAACCACATTCTTTAATTAAAGGAATTGTATCTCTAAATCCACGATCTAATATAAAAATGTGTATAGTAAATATAAATTGTATATATGTATAAATTTTAAATAAATAAATAAATCATTTATTGCGTGAAACATGGTATCTTTAGATGTTACATTTTTATAAGAGGTCAGCATGTCCCGCAGATTCATCTGCATGCAAAATTTATACAGATACATTAAGAAAATACATTAAATAACCATAGAATAAGACCAAATAAGATTACTTAGTATATAAAAACATCAATGTCAAATATCAATTCAGCTATGTAGGTACTTATCAATTATAAAATGTCAGTTATTTATGTCAATTTCAATTTATAAATGTCCATTTTACCCTTATAACATTTTGCTTTAAAAAAAATTAAATAAAAGCATAAGAAATGTTTATAATGAATGAATATAAAAATGTCATTAGGTCTTAAAAACCAATGCCAAGGGGATTCTTCATTTTGTAACAGATGACGCAGGATTGAGGCATCTGATGTTGTCGCTGGATATGGCCCCACAACGTCTATTATATAGCCATCGGTGCAAACAACCAGAAAAGGCTTTACCAAGTTTCTGAATTTGTGAAGACTATAGGTTTTTCGTTGAAATAAAAAATTAGCGCTTTTTTGGACATATAAGTACGTTCCGTCCATTACAAAAATTCCGTTCTTATTTTGGTTACCACCAAAGATATGTCTCGGTATCAAAAGATTTCTGGCTACTACATCATCTTGCGTTAAATGATCCAAGCCCAAATGTAACGGCATAAAATCATCAATTAAGCATTGTCTAGCTACTTGTAGCTTTCTCGCAAATGTTCTTCTAGCTAGACATATTGAATTTTGAAGCTAAGCGCTCATCTGATTCGCCGGTTCTTATTTTTACTAAATAAACCCCTAAAACGGCAGGTGGCAGGACATTCAGATCTCACACTAAGAGATGGAGTTTGTTGTAGAATAGAGTTAAATTGAGTTTTAGTTAAGACGTCCAAAAATGCAGCTCGTCATCATCAAATTCTTCAATGTTTTCAGAGTTCATTTGGTTTCGACGCTCATATCCCCATTTGTATAGACTTATTAGGTCTAGCACATGTGCACTATTAAATTCAAGTGTTATCTGATCATTCGCAAGTATGTCCCAGTCATTTGTCATTACATGAGGCTGGCAAGCTCGTGCTAGATTGGGTACATATAAATTGTGATTATGTAATAGATAAAATCTGGCATATAATGGCACACCTCGTGTTACAATGTTCCTGCAGTTTTGAAATATGCAGCGTCGTGCAGTATTTGAAGCTCGTAAATATTCAGGAATAGTAAGTACACCTCGACCTTCGATTGCGATTCCTTGATGTACTTGATCATGTGGCTGGTCTTGTATATTCTGACTGTAAACGGCGCGATCAAATCTTTGCCAGCAAGGATGACATATTTATCTTGTACCATCAAAAGGAATTTGAAATCCATACTAATATTATAAAGCTGAAGAGTTTGTTTGTTTGTTTGAACGCTAGGATCTCAGGAACTACTGGTTGGATTTAGGAAATTCTTTTATAGTTTGATAGTCCATCTATTGAGGATGGCTATAGGCTATATAACATCACGCTAAGGCGAATAGAAGCGGAACAGCAATCAAGAATGTTTCGAAAACGGGGAATATTTTTTACTGTCTTAGAGCTTCCGAAGCGTACGCTGCATAAATGGTTAAAGTTACGTAAAAATTGTGTACTGCAAAATTGTTTCTCTTAAAAAGTTCTAAAAAAAAGTCCGCGACAGCATATGTATATTTTTGAAGGTTCGCTCACAATAACCTAATTTGTCTATATCTTAAGGTCCACTCACAATATTTTAAAACTGAAGAGTTTGTTTGTGCTAGGATCTCAGAAACTACTGGTTGCATTTCAAAAATAATTTTACAGTTTAATAGTCAATTTATTGAGGATGGTTAATGATAATATACCATCACGCTAAGACGAATAGTGGCGGAGCAGCCATGAATAATGTTTTGAGAACGGGGAAAATTTCTTTCTTTTCAGAGCTTCCATTGCGTACACTGCGTAAATGGTTAAAGTTACGTTAAAATAGTGTATTGTATGTATAAATTGTTCCTATTAAAAAGTTATAAAAAGTCTTTTTAACAGCATCTATCTTTTACGGTTCGCTTACAATAAACGTCTTAAACAATAAACGTCCTAATAAGTTTTAAAATATGAGCGATGCAACGACGGCAATGATCGTGGTCTGCAGTGGTAGCCAGTCAAATGAACGATAATAACCGGTCAAGTGCGAGTCGGATCCGTACCAAAAAAGGACGGGCGGAAGTAAATGCGACGGTAAACATTATATCACTTTACATATCAATACCACGCCTCTCTACTTCTCACTCTCATGTGACGCAACCGAAGTTGTGCGGGTCAGCTCTAATGAACAGAAGCGACGGAGTAAATGCGACAGGAAACATTATATCACTAAATATTTATACCACACTTCTCTTTTTCTCACTCCCATGTGACGCAAACGAAGTTGCGCGGGTCAGCTAGTAGGTAAAATATAACAGTAAATGCTTCTCGTCTACGAGACATTGATTTTCACAAGATGACTAAAGATAATGATATACCTATAGCTTGATCAACATTATTTATATTACATAGGCAAGGTTTTCATTTTATAATTTAGAATATCATCGTACATCGTATAATAATATCTTGACAGTTTAGTCAAGATATTGATATAAGATGTATATATAAATAATAGTCCATTGACCATTTAAACTGTCTCACGCGGTTAAATAAAATAATGTATTTACTAATCTAAGTAAAATACTGCGTTTAGGACAGATAAATCTGATAACGCATAGTAATACAAAACTTACCTCACGTGGTATTATTTCTAGTAACAATAACACTGAGTGATTTGGATGTCTTTCTAAAAACAGTTCTGTAAGTATGTGTTTTCTGCGACGTAACACAGATCTGTTACACACTACACAATTATTACGTGTATCCATTTCAAAAAAAAATTCAAACAAACAGCAAATAATAAGGTCCAGTTAACGAGCTTAGGTAGTCGATAAAAACAAGAGATAACTGGTAAACGCACAGATCACGATAAAAGACAACGAAGGACTGCGATGACACGAAAGAAACAAGGCGCCAGCGTGAGCGAGACGCGAGCTACTTTGCGAGAGAGAGGAAGTCACCGTATACAAGCCAATTCGATCACGCGGGACGTACATGCACTCGCCAAAACTATTTGTAGATATTTAAAGAACGACAACTTATATATAATAGTAGTATTCGATTTTTTCAATAAATATATTATTGGTTCTAACTTTGTTCTCCCATGGATTCTAACTAAAATAACCATTTATCATGGTAAGTGAATTTATACTCTTTCATTTTATATCATTTTCATTTATTTTTGACTGCCTCTGTGGCGCAGTCGGTAGTGATACCGCTTGCGGCGCTGGAGGTCGTGGGTTCGATTCCCACCGGAGACAAATATTTGTGTGACCCATAAATGTTTGTCTCAAGAGTCTGGGTGTTTCTATGTATAATATGTATGTATTTAAAAGTATATAAGTATTATTAGCCGTGGTCTGATACCCATAACACAAGCAGGTTATTACTAGCTTACTTTGGGATCAGATAGCGTTGTGTGAAATGTCCGTGAATATTTATTTATTTATTTATGTCCGCGACCGGGTCGGATTGCGCCCGATGACCTTTAATACATTTAGTTTTGTTATCGTTCAGGCTAAGATTATTAGTATTAAACCAATGTCCTACTTTCAGGATTACATGGTTGACATCGTCGTAGTTATCTAGTTGTCTTTTAATTTTGAAAATTAAGGAAGTGTCATCTGCAAACAAAACAATCCCGTTGGTGTCCCCTACGTAATAGGGTAGGTCAATTATATAAATTAAAAATAAAAATGGTCCGAGTATCGAACCCTGCGGAACGCTCATAGTAGCCACCGATCCCTCTGAACGTGTGCTGCCAACATCGACCCTCGTGAGTTCTATTGCTCAAATATGAAGTCAGAAGATCGAGAGCCTTGTTCCTTATCCCATAGTGATGCAGTTTCCTGATCAATGTTTCATGTTGGACGCAATCAAAAGCCTTAGACAAATCGCAGAACACACCAAGCGCATCATGTTTATCTTCCCAGGCCTCATTAATACTCTTCAACAAATCTACACCAGCATCGGTAGTCGACCGTCCTTTAGTGAAGTGTGTGAGCTAAGCAAAGAGCAATCAATTTGGCATTATAACATAATTTTCACGCGTACGAAGTCGCGGGCAACAGCTAGTACTAGAATAGATTTCCGCACGAGTTCTCTTTGGTGTACTGCAGTGGCTTGCGTCGTAAATTGTATTAGGCTGGCTTGTGTCGTAACTTGTATTTGGAACTATAAATAAGAAAGAAAATGTCATCACTTATTTTGTAGAAAGAATATTGAGAGTTCAATTTCTATGTGGTGACGGACTAAAATTACAGGAGTCCTTACCCCCCCACTTGCCCATGGATGTCATACAAAGCGACTATGGCAGTTTTAGTGCAGCAGACAGCATCACTGCTATAGAGAACGAATACTCCAAATGACCCAATAGTCGTAGAGCATTGTTGACTTAGCATGAATTGGTCGGTTCAACTTGGAAAGAACTACCTAGTGTTGACTCCTGTTACAAATGACTATGGGCATGGTAAACTGTTCACCATCAGGCGGGGTGTATACTTGTTTGGAAACCTTGTGGTATTGAAATAAAAATACCTGCTGTAGTAATGTGTGTTGCAAATGCTTGACAAGATAAATTTCCTTTGGATTCATTTGACTATGTTGACGATCATCAGTTGAACTGGACTTGCATAGGTACTAAAGGTGACTTCGATTTAGCTAAGTTTATTTCACAGTCACGGGAGCATGGATGTCATCATATGTAGATGAATCAGTTTCTGCAGTGACCAGCGATTATTTGCTTGAAATGACCTGCTGTGCTGGATTCTCAAAAATTGTTAAAATACTTAAAATGCATAGTTTTTAAATAGTAATGCATAATTTTGTAAATAGAGCACTAAAAAGAATAACCCGCTGAGTTTCTTGCCAGTTCTTCTCAGGTGGGTCGCGTTGTGAACGGGTGGTAGAATTTTTGATTTATATTCCGGACGTTTTACAAGTGCATCTGAATATCCCTATGTGAAATAAATATATTTTTCTTTCTTTCATGAATCAGTTTCGCAAAAATATTGGGTGTTGGTTATTTATATTCAATTATTTATTATTATGCTCTTTATTACTCATTTATTTCAGATTAAAAATCCATAGATCGTTAGTAAAACTTAGACTATGTTAATAATAATTATATTGCAATTTTTTTTTTTGCAATTAGAACACATTTATCAATAATTATCGAAATAATAAGTTAAGAGTACAATTTATAGATAAATTAAAATTCTAATAAATAATAAACATACAATAAAAATCAAATACAATAATGTCAAATAAAATCTAACAATTTAAAATAAATTAAAATTAATTATATAATGTCTTATAAAATAATAAAATAAATAAATTCATATAAATAATGTCAATATATAAAATAAAATATAATTCCAAAATATTAAATTAAATTAATATCATTAAACTACCTATCTAATATTGAAAAGTGGTGCTCTGGAACCCATGTGTATAAAGTTCCAGTGACGCACTATTGGACAATCTGTCCTACCTATGATATTTTTCAGAATACTACTGGCACTGTCACGCACACGACACAACAGCGAGGCCACACGTTTTCTTATTATAGCCTGAAAACTATCTGTATTATTCTCTGTGAACATACCCGACGCGCTGCAGTACCGTGAAAGCCCCAATAGCATCCTGAATCCATTATTATATTGGACTCGTAGGGCGTCAAGGGATTTCCGATTATACTTAACCCATAGGCTGCATGTGTAAAAGGTCTGGCAATATGCCTTATACAGCGTTATTTTAACTTGTTTCGTACACCTAGCAAACCTACGAGCTAACATGTTGCATCTTACCGCTAAGGCCCTACGTTCCCTTTCTATGTCTAGGTCATCGGAGAGGTCCCCGGTGACCCAGTGCCCCAGGTATTTATTATATTTATTTATCTACTCTGATACTATAATACAAAGATTATAAAATTGAAATCAATACTATTATGACAAACATTACGCACAGGCCAAAAAAAAAGTTTTATTACGATACAGGTCTTGTATGGACACCTATATCATAATAAAACTTTTTAATCATTACGATACACCATAAACAATCTCCAGCTGAAAAAGAAGTTGGAACCTCTACTTTAAAAAAAAATTGTCTCCAGAGTAGCGAAAAATCCTAAATCTATGGTCTCCGCAGCCTAAAAAAAAAGAAACACGCATGCGCAATCGATGTTTGCGCCTTGGCGCCAACATTTTACATTTAAATTAAACAAAGTTTGGCTTTGTTTGTAAAATAAATTAGTTTTTGTGTAAAAACATGTCTTAAAGCGAGGATGGTGGTAATTGTACACCACCAGACATTCTGGAAACTACGTCAAACATGACCATGAACCTGTTACCGGCGAAATCAAGGAGCAACTATATATCACAACAAAATGAAATCAGGTATTATAGTATGCGAGTAGATAAAGTAGTGTATGACACTGTACATAACTTGGTCTTATAACACTCGTGTGATACTATGAAAAAACTCGCCTACGGCTCGTTTTTTTAAACACACTCGTGTTATAAGAACCCTTATTATGCAACAGTGTCATAAACTACTATTATTTACACTTTATTACACATACATACATACATACATAACATCACGCCTGTTTCCCAACGGGTTAGGCAGAGACTATGGTTTTCCACTTGCCACGATCCTGACATATCACTTTCGCTTCTTCTACTTTCATACATGTGTTTTCATACATGCTCTCCGATTAAGGGTACTCTTGACCTGGCCTTTTTCCAAAAGGTGTCCAATTTGGTCGACATAAGTGCGACGCGGTCGGCCCCTACCAGATTGTCCATTCACTCTCGCCTTATAAATCTCTTTTGTCAGTCTGTTTTCATTCATTCTCTCCACATGTCCGAACCATCTGAGCATCCCTTTTTCTATCTTAGTAAAGTTTTTTATCTGGCCTTTATTACACGCCAGATAAAAAACTTAGGATAGGAAAATTTGTTAAAAAAGCAGTACAATGGGCGGCCTTATCGCTAAAAGCGATCTCTACCAGGCAACCTTTGGAGTAAAAAGTTGGTTGCAGGTAATGAGTGGTAGTTGTTTGGCGTACTTCTAACTCCAGTGTTTTATTGAGTTACGTACATCATAATTATGTAATTTCCTTGCTATACTTCACATATAAATACGACATAATATTGATATTATATATTTGTGTATTATTTATACAAACATACTCTATGTAAATATATATCTATAAATAAATTTATACACACACATACATATAGCTAATCTACTTTGATAGATAGTGTTCCTTAACCATATCTTTAAATTTCGAAATTGTCTGCGCTCGCCTTTTTTTTATGGGTAGTCGATTCCATAGTCGAATCGCAGTGACTGTAAAAGATTTGTCATAAAAAGTTGACGAGTGAGACGGCATCTTTAATCTTAAGTTTTTTGACGACCTCAGACATTTCACATGCGTATCGCAAAGGAACTTGAATCGTTCCTAAGATAGGAAGGAGTTAAAGGGTTAAATAATATGTTAAACAGCTGTGAAACAATATGAGCATCCCGGCGACGTCGTATGGGTAACCATCCAAGCTGCGTTCTGAAATGAGAAACGTGGTCATACTTGCGTAAGCCAAAAATAAACCTGATGCAGAGATTCTGGTAACGCTCAAGTTGGTCTAGCTGGTTTTCGGCAATTATATTTCTTAAATACCAAAGAACTATAAATTAATTAATTTACACCTACCAAGAAGTATTGTAGGTATCCTTTTGGTAGTTTATGCTCATTTCCTGTTGAAATGAACTTTTGTTTTGTTTCCTGTTGAATTTTACATTTTCACGAAATCATCATTGCTAATTTTCCCCCTGTTTGCACATAAAAAATTATTATTTTACTGTTAGCTTCAAAGGACCATGCAAAAAATTGTATGGACGCTGTCCCCAGAACCAACAGACACGGTGATAGTTTTAATATTATTGTAATGGCCCATATAATGACAAACCATAATTTTTTTTTCAGAAATCGATGGGGTTCTTGAAATATAAGACAATGTTTTACATAAGAAAATCGTGTTTAATATTATTTTCTATAATGATAATAACTACATTTTAGTCATTGCTTACAAAAATAATTGTTCAACTAAACATTCTAGATATGACTAACAAAGTCAATGCTCAATATAATATATGATCAAACGAACTTCAGTGAAGTTCGATCGATATTATATGAGTCGCTTCATTCGAAGATATAAGATGATTAACAACGTAGTAGTCCCTCTAACCTACAAGGTAGCAACGCACTTTATTTAGAGTAAAATCGATTTATTTATTTTATTGAAATGAAAAGAAAATCGATATTCGTACTCGATACTCCACATCGATACTGTTGACCGCCATTTTATTCCTCATTCCTTTTAGAGAGATATATATATATATATATATTATATACTTATTTTTCCAAAAGTTCTAAGGGAGAACGGGTGGGCGGGTTTTTATATCTTCGAATGAAGCGACTCATATAATATCGATCGAACTTCACTGAAGTTCGTTTGATCATATATTATATTTCGTCGCTTCATTCTTCAGATATAAGATGATTAACAACGTAGATGTTTAGAGAAGGAAGTTTTGAAAAATAACGAATTGTGTATCATCATAATACTGATTTATTACAATTACATATAATAAAATATTATGAGTAACAAGAACATAAACTTTTATACTTAATTAATTAATAGATTTGTGTTTCCTAATCATTTAACATGACTGATCTGGCAAATTGACTTTCGTCAATGATAGGCCTATTATAATACTTTGCAAAAGTATATGACGAAGCGGACCACCCGGCTGTCTTCCGGATGGTGGCTATGTCGAGCCCTGCAGCGCCGGCCGCGGACGTGGCCGCGTGCCGCGTGCTGTGCGCCCTAAACATGGACACATCGATGCCGCTCTCCGCTAACACCTTTTTAATCCATTTGCTAATGGTTTGAGAGCTCACCGGTTTATTTGGCAGCTTGAATGATATAAATAGATATGCGGTATCATGTCTCATATCTTTAGTTCTGGTCAAATAAACCTCTAGTGTGGTGGCAGGACAAATATCAATGTTTTGTTTAAAATACGGAAGAAACAGCACGGGTTGTTCACGACCCGGGCCCGATGTTTTGATTAAATTATTAATTAATATTTTAGCACCGTTTTGGGAAAAACTAATATTATTAATTTTAATAAGAGACAGAGTTTGCACTCTGTGTGCAGTACAGAGTGCTAGTAACATTACCAACTTCCGGGTTAATTTTTCAAGTGAAATTTCACTATTAGGGGTCCAACGTGAAATATGGTCTATGACAATCTGTGGATCCCACGTAAAGCTATATCTAGGCATGCTAGGTTTTAGTCTAAACGCACCCTTTAGTAATCGTTTTATACGATCGTCAGTACCAATATTATTTTTGCTCAAAAGTAAAGATAAAGAAGAGCGGTGATTATTTAGGGTACCGTAGGAACAACCAGCAGAAAACTGAGCTGTCATAAACGATATTACACAATCGTTTGAGCATTCATAAGGATTGATGACGTTGTCTAGACAAAACTGCCACCATAACTTGAGGGAGGTACCGTACTGCTTGATTGTGTTACTGGAGAGCGATGCGACCATTAGGTCCAGCGCCCCTACTGGCGTACCGTGCCGGAGGAACGCCGCCCGCAAAGCTTCGCGACACCCAGGGTAAGCTGCCTGTACAGTGGGTGATGTTGACTGAAAGGAGAACGTAAGAGTCTTTCACTAGGGTTGAAAAATAATATTTTAGACACCGATAGGTTTTTTAGTACAGGGTACCAGGGCTGCGATGGCCAGTAGGGGAACACGACCAACCCCGTTGCTTGATCATCGATAATTTTCCTCAAGCATTTTAATAATAATGCGAATGGAGGAAATGCATAAAAATAATAGTCTTGCCAATTTATAGTAAATGCATCGACTGTCATTGCTTCCGGGTCTTGCCTCCAAGCAATGTATCGATCACATTTGGCATTAGTGCGAGACGCAAACAAATCTATTTGAGGTTCACCAAATTTTGAAACGCGTTATCGCAGAGTGCCCATTCTATGTCGGGATTTATCCTCCGGGACTCTTCATCAGCTTCAGAGTTGTCCTTGGTGTTAATGTATGAAGCAAACAACCAAATGTTACGGGTCTCGCACCATTGCCAAATCTGACGAGCCACACTGTTCAAGTGTGGGTACTGGATGCCACCCTGGCGGTTGACATAGCTGATTGCAGTGGTATTATCGACACGTAGCAATATTGCACAGTTTGCATCGTCTTTCGCAAAACTTTTGATGCCAAAAAGTACAGCTAGTAATTCAAGGTAATTAATGTGCTGATTTATCTCGCTTTGCTTCCAACCGCCATTGACACGGTTTCCTTCGCAAACCGCTCCCCAGCCAGTGAGAGAAGCGTCCGTAAAGATCTCTTTTTTATAGCTTAGGGTCCTTAAAGGACAACTAATTGTTTGAATATTCTGACACCACCATTGTAAATCCTCAAGGATGTTAGACGGTAAAGAGATTACTGCGTCAAAGTGATTAAATTTTTGCAAAAGTAAATATTTTTCTCTTTCTAAAATTTTAGTGTACATCCAACCATATCTCACTGCTGGGCAGGCAGCTACTAAAGTACCAATCAGTTGAGCGAAATCTCTTAGCTTGCAGCTGGGCAAAGAAGAAAACTTTTGGACTAACTTTGCAATCTTAATTCGTTTTTCAAGAGGCAATGATAGTGTCAGATTTTCAGTGTCAAAAATAAAGCCAAGGAATTTACAGACTGTTTGAGGCAATAGATTACTTTTTTCAAAGTTTATTACAAAACCCAAACACTGAAGCAACTTCAGAGTTTCATTTACATTTTGAGTACAGTCTGCAAAATCATTGCCAATGCAAAGTATATCATCCAGGTATGTGACGGATTTATAGCCTCGTGATCTTAATGTGGTTATGACCTCTCTAATTATTTTAGTGAACACACGTGGAGCTACAGACAAACCGTAAGGTAAAGCCGTAAACTCATAAGTTACATTTTCGAACTGAAATCGTAAATATTTTTTGTGAGAATCACAAATTGGTATCAAGAGGTAGGCCTCTTTTAAATCAATCGTGGCTAAAAATCCGTTATTCGGTATTAGTTTTGAAGCGGTTCTGTAATCTTCCATCTTAAAATGGT
Source organism: Miltochrista miniata (assembly GCA_933228765.1). Taxonomy (NCBI): domain Eukaryota; kingdom Metazoa; phylum Arthropoda; class Insecta; order Lepidoptera; family Erebidae; genus Miltochrista; species Miltochrista miniata. The sequence goes on from OW121769.1 coordinate 17,562,018, forward strand.
CCGTTTTAATGAATTTATTCAAAGATTTAAGGTTCAGTATGAACCGTTTCCCTCCGTTGGGTTTAGGTGCCAAAAATATTTTTGATATGTAGTGGTCAGGTGACTCAGGACATTTACGAACCGCGCCTAAATCCTCTAACTTTTTCACAGCTAACGACATGTCCCGTCGTTCATTTAAGGACCATGAAACATACGGAACATGATTTTGTGTTACTGTTCTATCAAACGGAATTTCGACACCATCACGGATCCACTTCAAAACTAACTCGTTATCTGTTATTTTTTCCCAACAAGAATAAAACAGTTGTACACGCCCAGCGTGACGCACCTGCGCTACTGCTGCTGCGCTTGAGCACGAGTATGCGGACGCGCCTGTTTGACCGGCGGCGGTGGCGGGGGGGCCGCCTGTGCCGGGCGCCGCGCTGCTGTGCCCTTCTTGCCCGCTTTTGGTGGTGTAGCGGGGGGGAGCGTTCCAGTTTCCCCGCTGCTGCTGCTGCGAGGGCCTAGAGGCGGAAGTCGAAGCCACGGCGTTCGACGTAGCACTGGCTTTCTTAATCTGGAGACCTTGCTTCTCAATAGTTTTAGAACTTTTGATTTTTTCGGAAAGTTTCAGCCCAAAGAGCGTTTCATCTCTGCGAGTGTCCTTAATAATATTTAGAAAACCCTTGTCAAGATTGGGGGTAATTAGCTTGACTCTGGCTTGTGACTCCATATAATGTAAGTCACAGAGTATACGACATGCGTCGCTAAGATGCTTGATCGCCTTTACGACGGCATTTTCCTCTTTGTTGGTCAGTAGGACGTCCAGGCCACGGTTGACGGCAGTGACGCCGACGCCGAGCTGCTGTTGCGCGACCGCGAGCTTCTTGTCGCGGCCGCGGGCACTCTCAGAGATAGCCGCTGAGATTTCCAAGTTCAGTTTCGGAGCCTGAAGTAGCTTGCAGTTCTCAGGGACCAAATAAGTCTTGGAGGTTTTATCTTTCTCCTCCTTAGACATACCCTTCTTAAGGAGAGGTAGCCATAATTGACTAAGATTATCATGGATTTTCATACCGTACTCAGGTTCATCATCGGTGTTAGCACCTAGTGCCTGAAGAATCTCTGGTTCCAACACAGGGCCAGAGTCTTCGATGGATTGTAGCGTGACATCGAGCGGCGTGCAGTCGATCGCCGTTGGCGCCGGCTGCACTCCCGGGTCGGTGCCCGGTACTGCTGACACGTCCCTTGTGGACGGTACTGCTTCGCTAGCGGAGATATTATTCTGATCCTTGTCCTCGCAATCTACAACACACGAAACAAAACTACTTAATTTCGGAAGAAGATATATGGCTTTACGCGTTTTTCCCCAACGTATAAAGACTTGTTAAAATATGAGAAGAAAACGCGGGCAAATAGTTTTGTTAACTCATTTTAAAAATATTTCGCAGCGTTCCACTTCGTGGAGCGGTAGGAGTGCCCTCGTGTTGATTCATGATCAACCCCCAGGCGGAGTAAAATACCCTCGTGTTGATTCACGATCAACCCCCGGGCGGAGTAAAATACCTTCGTGTTGATTCACGATCAACCCCCAGGTTAAGTTTGGTCAGTACTATAACTTCGTGTTGGCTCACGGTCAACCCCCAGGCAAAGCGTACGTGTACCAGAAATAATGAGTTGTTAGGTACATATGTACCGGCGAGAGACAAAGGAAAAAATATGAAGATGAAAGTATTCAAACTACTTACTTGAATTTTCTTCGGAGTCAGACGAATCAGAAAGAAACACTCGTTTACGGATGCGATTGCTCGCTTCAATTTTCTTAATTTTCTTCTGATAATATAAAATTTTCTCTTCTGCACTTCGTTTCGGCATGTTGAAAAATTTTTATTTTTATATTTATTTGTCAGAAGGTAGATGTGTAATAATAAAATTATTTGAACGGTTACGTGTGCGCGCTACCACGCACAGAAAAGGAATGGGGAATAAAATGGCGGTCAACAGTATCGATGTGGAGTATCGAGTACGAATATCGATTTTCTTTTCATTTCAATAAAATAAATAAATCGATTTTACTCTAAATAAAGTGCGTTGCTACCTTGTAGGTTAGAGGGACTACTACGTTGTTAATCATCTTATATCTGAAGAATGAAGCGACGAAATATAATAAGAAAATATGTAATTTTTTTACAAAACTAACATCATTTTAGACACAAGACAAATAAAAAATTCTTAGTTTACAATTCTTCTGAGTTTGCTTTACAGTTTATTATATTGTATTGATAAATAGATAATTATTCGTCTATCATTATGGTAGTTAACATTTCTGCTGGTAGGTTAAATTCTATATGACGACCTATCCCCATATACCATATAATTGAGATAATATGCGCACAGCTTCCAATTGTACGCGCCCCTGTTAAGCAGGTGCAAATACCATTGCTTAATGGCATGTCTGGCAGTTTCATTTCGGTTTATTAATAAATAATTATAGTGAACGCTTGACCTTACGTGTCTAGACTGTATGCGTCCTCTTATCAACCAGACGTTATCTTCAAGAATGTTAAATCTTGATAAATCATGTAATTGGTTATCTCTGAACAATTCTATATTATATATTCCATTCTGAATATGTTCCGCACAGTATGATTTGGCAAGTTTTATGTGGTAGGTCCCTAAAGCAAATAATATTATATCATCTTCAGTCAATTGCGGAAACTCCTCAAAATGTGGCATATTGGCTTCCATTGTCACAAAGTTAACTATTTGCCTATTTAGATTTTTGCCTTCGACATAATTACGCAAGAGGTTAGGTTGATCTATATTACATCGGATTATATTAAGAAATTCAGGCGCAAGCCGGTTATCTGTAGCCACACGATAATTAGCGTTTATTAAAGATGCTGCTATGCGGAAATCAATAAACATTTTTGGCAATGCTCTGTTAAAATATGTCTGTTTTAATAGTTTGAAACGATTTTTGAACTTCCCATTCAACACCTCTACAACCCATCTGCATATGGTTACCAAACGGGAGTCATTTGCTTGTGCTGTTGATAACTGGGTTGCGTTCCTATCTTTAGTCGGTGGCATGTAAGCTTCATAATCAAGGGATTCAATATTGTAAATGCTGTCCCTGAAGCCCCCGTCCAAAATAAAGGCGTCCCCTCTATGCAGTAACCAATGCAGCAGATGCTCGTCATCGTTCATTATTTTCTGCATAATAGTTGCATCTGACGTCGTTGCAGGGAATGGGCCCAATACGTCTAAGATGTACCCGTCGCTGCTAACTAATAAAAATGGTTTCAATAAGTTACGAAACTTGTGGAGGCTATAACTTTTTCTTTGAAATAAAAAATTGGTGCTTTTTTCAATGTACACATATGTTGCATCTACGATAATAATTAATTTTGTGTTGTCCTCATTTCCGAAAATATTTTTTGGTAAAAATAGATTTCTGTCCAGAAGCTCATTTCTTGACACATGACCTAGGCCAAGATGTCTCGGAACGTAATCACTCGTCAAACATTGTCGCGCAATCATTAACCGATATTCTAACACTTGACGTGTTACACCGAAAAGCGTAGCTAATCTTTCGTTGGATTCTCCAGTTCTTAGTTTAGTTAGATAAGCGCCGAGAACTGATTTCGGACGTCTGCTTTTTGCTGAGATAGATGGCGTTTCTTCTAGAATTCTGTTGAATTGTTCTAAAGTAACTCCGGTTCAAAAATGAAGTTCACTATCATTTATAGTTGTTAAAGATTCAAAATCGAATCTACATCTATTGTTAACAGCTTCAATAAGCATGTCTGTCAAGTTAGTAAAAAAAGCAGCATTAAAATAATGTGTAACGTTTACGTTATCCACTAACTCTTCCAAGTTATAGTTACTTAAGTGTTCTTCGCATATTCGCGAACTTGGAGGAACATAAAATCGGTAATGGCATATCAAATGTATCTTCATAGACACAGGGACTCGTCTTTGATTTTCTTGTCTACATTGCCTATACATACAGGCGTGAGAACTATTTGGTGCTCGTATGTAATCTCGAACATAGAATTCAAGATTATCTTGTTCTGGATTGTCCTGAGGTTCTTGAACTTCCGCAACATTGGGGAGTTCTCGATTGTCAATATCCATTTGAGGCTCTGGTTCTGGACCTTCAACAGGGGGAGAGATCTCACGGTGTTGTTGACGAACAGCATTATTGGCTCGCTGCCAGCATCTGTGACATACTGCCATGACGTTATTAAATACTACCTGAAAAAGAAACATATTAACATTGAAGGCACATAAACAAAAATATACCTACGATACAAAATAATTAAGGATTAAAGTAGGTGCAGGCGAATCACATTTATAAATCGCATCAACAAAGTTCGCCGCACTGAAGAGAGCAAGCTAACGCCGATTAATTACGATTGCCAACACCGACTTTATTGCGTTACGTTAAGATTAAAAACGCAACAAATCCAGAGAGTAGTGCTATCTCGCTCATTGCAATGCGATGATGCAGGCATCAAGGTGCAATGAGTGAGAAACATGGCGTGCAGGCGCCAACCAATAACAAAGGGCCATGTTTGGCGCGTCTATGCGGAGCCTTGTGATTGATTAAGATTTTTTTTAGGCTTTTCGAAAATGAGACTTCAGCAGGTACATCGGCGTAACTTATAAACGTGATATAGGTACCACTACTTTAGATTTTTATTTTTCAAACAAAATGGCGCCTAGTGTCCGCCATATTATTTTTTCAACATTATATCTAGCCTATGACCATCGGGAGGTAACCTTTCATTTAAGATCCCTGTAGGTCGTCAGGACTGTAGGTGGTAACAAAGAAAACTACATACATACGTACATACACACACACTCATACATATGCGCGAAAAACATTACCCTCGCTTTTCGAAGTCGGGTAAAAAGCATCATAACAATATCGACTTGCTGATAGGTACCTAAGTTGCACACTTCTTCAATGTATCTTATAGTAACCGATATACTAATGACTGTTTTATGACTTACTTGTATCAATCCATTTTGCGAAATGTGGGCCACTAACTCAGGACTACTTTGAACCAAAGTATCTTGTAATATGTGTCGCCTTTGTCGTAAAACCGATCTTGGACACATCACACATCGGCGTCCAGTCTCCATAGTTTTAAATCACAGTCCAATAAACGTGCCAAGGTTATCGAGAAGCAATCAAAAGGTCCAATAAACGTGCCGAGGTTGTCAAGAAGCAATCAAAGGGTCCAATAAACGAGCAGGGGTAGGTAATAGTCGCAAACAACACAATAACGCACAGAAAAATAGACGTGAACACAGCGGAACGTAGTAGGCACGACTAAACACTGCAGTGCGCGCGCGCCGCTTAGCTTCGAGTCGAAAGGACGAGTGCAGAGTGAGGCGGGGGGGAGGGGGCAGTACGATAGACCCGAATTTTTTTTTAGATCTTACGGCTGGACTCTTCCAATAGTATTTCTATAGTTTAACAATGTGTCTGTAAATTCTTTTTGCAATTTATTGTACCAAAAATAATAAACATATATTACTGTTTTGTACGAAAACCCCTTGAGCTACGATGATATTGTAATAGAATAAAATCATCGTGGTGGCAAGGTCTATTAAATGAGATAACTTTGAAATCTGTTGGTGGGTTGGGCTTCCATCCCTGAGCTTCCACCGGCTCAATTGCTTTAGGGCAGTTAATATTGCATAAGTGGTCATTTAGGAAACAATTAAGGCACGCAGTGTTATCATTTGATGTTTTGAGTACCTTATCTATGGTTAAAGAACATTTGGTAAAGTCCTTAAGGGACCATTCATTTCTTTTAGTCATATATTGTAGATCAAATTGCAAACTTTGTATTTTTGACTCTAATTTTTGTGTGTCAGTGCAATTTTTTAAATGGCTTTGTTCCAGCTCTAACATTGACAATTTAGTTTTAGATATTTTAGTTTATTTCAGCTGCAAAACAAAACCGACTTGTCCCGTTGATATGGACTGTCACCTGTAAGATCTATAGTAGTCAAGTCCAGGTTTTGAGAATTTGCAGAAGGAATAAACTGCGGGATACCACTCATTAACTCACTAAAAAGATTATCAGTTTGTTGAGCAGTAACTTTCTCAGCAGCTTCTTCCAGGTGTATGATCTGTCCCTGGGCATTCCTTAGCTCCTGTTCCAGAAAGGTAGTCCTCCTCAAGGTTTTCTCATACTCGTCACTGCACTCTTGGAACCTATCTACAATTGACTGAAGGTGGTCCCGCTCCGCAACAATGTCATCGTAACTGACATGAAGTCTTGATAATTCGCATTTCAATTTTTTTGTGACATTCAGAGCGTTTATCAATAGGTTTTCATTTTCCTCTCTTTCCTTCTCCAACTGTACACAGAGCGCCGTTTTAGATTTAAGCTCCAGCAACACCAACTGAAGCTTGGGCTCCTCCTGCTGGCGGCCTACTACTACTACTACTACTACGGGTATTCATATTATTAATAAGTAAGTGCAATTATACGCGAATTATACTGATGATGGAGCTCTTTGTACAGTTTACGGCTAGAAGTAACAAGGTTATGTACCGGCAATAAATTATACTTAATATTTTTATGTACTTACGCAAATACACCGACCGTCATCAACGTCGAGTAAACGCTTATACAAGTAAAATAATTCTACTCACGAGAAACAGTCGATTTATTATGTATTTACGTAAAAAGAAAACATTCAACATTAAAAAAAAACGGGTACCTGACTCGTCACTTTTTACACCAAAATACACGGACAGAACACTTTTATTATATTATCTGACTATTTTAGGACACTATTAATGCAATGATATTAGTTTTAGTTGGTTTAAAATTGTTTAAATAATAAATAACCAATTAACTTTAAAAATATTTTCAGAGAGCTAAAATTTTTGACAGTTCGATAGTGTTGCCAGACTCGGAATCCAAGTCAATCCAATCCTTTCACAAGGATGACTCCAACGACATTCGACAATTTGCTCAGATTGGTCGGACCAAGAATTTATCGGAATTGTACACACTTAAGGGCCTCAATTTCAATCCAAGACAGACTGGCAATAACACTTCGTTTTTTAGCTCGTGGTGACTCTTACACAAGTTTACAACCTTCAGGGTATCGAAACAAGCCATAAGTGGTATTATTCCAGAAGTTTGCTCCGCTATAATTGAGGAATTAAAAGAATATGTCAAGGTAAGTTTTATTTATAATCAAGTTTTAAAGAAAATTTTAAACAGTTAAATCACAAACCCTTCATCAGGCCTAAATCATTATAATCGTCTAAGGATTGCTGAGATTCAAGTGAAGTTACAGACGATGGCTGTTGAGTAGTATCGTATTCTTCATTCCTTACAGTGGTATAGCCATAGTGTGCTTGTTGATTTGTGTCTGGAGGTAGTGCGGAAGTCGACTGACGAAATGCGGAAGTTCCTGGACGATTCCCATAGTCGGTCAAATCGACATAATCTTGTCTTGTCTTCGGTGGTGCACAGTAGGATTCTTGGTATGAAGTCGGATAGTTCGTAGTAGCCTTCGTCAGCTTTCATTATTATACATAGTGTCTTGTCTTGTATTAGAAAGCTTTGTGAAAGAAAAATAAATAAATAAAGTATTAAGTATATCAAAAATTGCGTGTTTCACAGAATTTCTAGTTTGAGTAGAATAACCTTTCATTTTGGCTGCTACATATGACGCGAAAGTAGTAAATAAATCTGCAGCGCTTGAACGTCCTAACTTATTGGCAGTAGTTTGTAATGTGCCCACTACTTCTAAAAGTACACTGTTGTCATCCTTTTTGGCTTGCTTAGCTCGCGTAGGTATATATTCATTCCGTTGAGGTGGAGCAATAAATTCGTTTTGTGGATTTTCTTGGGCAGTTGGTTGTAGAACCGCCACCTGAAAAACATAAAAATAATTTGTAACTGTAGACTGTAAGGATTATCTTTTGATATAAATTACTAGATGGGAGGGTGTAAATTTAACCCTTTCTATACGGGGCTTCAAAAACAATGTCATCGCTCAATTCGGGAGTTTTTTCGCGCGCGAGCGTAGTATGCAATGTTTTAATTTGGCTGTATCTCTTCAAATATAATACCTAAACACATGAAATTTTGTACATTTGTTTATTATTTCACTCACCTTTGAATTATATTAGTTTTATTCAAATTCCTTTACTAATTTTCACATTGTAACCAAAAATGGATGGTAAGAACTTATCACTGTTTTTATCCAATCAACACTTAATTTTAAGAGAATTTACATTTGAAATCACGACAACAATATTTTCTAACACATTTGTCAACAAAAACATTGAATTTAGGCAAAAATATTCAATAAAAACTTAGTTTTAAAACAATCAAGGTTACGTTATAACTTTCGGCGCATACTAGTGACGTGCATGTATCGATACAGCGGTCGATGAATCCGCGTTGTGACGTGGTTGATTTCATAAATACCTAGTATAGGGTTAAAGAATAAAGAACAATGTTAATTACGTAATCCAGTACAAAACGGTTTAAATTAATATTTTTATAATTAAAGTGTCAATAATGCAATTTTGTATGGTAAGACTGAAAACACGGATGAACACACAGTGGTACATTGCATTCTATGCACATGTACTTCGTCATGGACCTTCTTCTTGCCTCTCGTTGATAGGTGGTTGAACACACATGGCAAAGTCGAAAAGGATTTTCTCGTTTATTTGTCGGTGGCACTGGTTTGGGAAAATGTCTTTCTATAAGGCGAATTAAACTATCGTTATGACTAGAAATATGTCTTCCTACTGTCATTGCACCTTTGTACTTTAAAATGAGTTGTTCTATTAAGGAAAACTGAAAATCAGCTAACGGATATGATTCTCTTCCAGTTAGTAATTTAAAAGATGCATGGGAATTTAATAAAATCAAACCAAAAATATGGAATCCTATTTTTTTATACCATTTCTTAGATTTCCTCATGCAGGATAATGAACTGAACAACATGTCGGTTTTATCAACTGAGCCCATATTTTTGTTATAGTCCAGGATGCTTTCTGGCTTTAGGATTAAGTCGTTAGTTTTGTAATCCTTTTTTCCCGTCTCCTTCAATAAATTTTGATGAAAAGTGCTCAAAAAATGTACATCTCTGCGATCATGCCACTTGATTGCCATCATTTGGGAAGTGTACTTGGCTTGGACTTCACCGGCTGCAACTCTAGTAAAGGTGGGCATACATACTCGATTTTTACGGACTTTGCCGCAAGAATTGGTTTGTTTAGATAACAACAGTCTTGAGAGTGATGGGCTCGTATACCAATTGTCAAGAAAGACACTGTGGCCCTTGTCAAAGTAATCTTCAATCATTGTGTAAACTACTGCAGCAGATTGTCCTAAATTATAATTATCGCTTATATCAGTATTACATCCTACATATATAATAAATTGTAATATTGTCACGTTATGAACTTAAAATAAAAATGTAAAACGTAGGTTTGCTGTAATTATTTTATTAGGCGCTATTAAGCGTAGGTATATCTGGGTATACGGTCGGTATAATGGGTGTGTCCTTAATAGTGTCAAAGTAGGGGTAGTTGATGGAAGGAGATATGGTGGGATGTAAGCTATATATAAGCATGCGCAATAGTAGAAGAGGAAATCAGGAACTAACTAAAATTAATTTATTTTACTTCATACTGTCGAAGAAATTTTACATCAAAGTAAATTATTCTATAAAATATATTTCACTGAAATACCAGTGAGGGCGTACGTAGCCCAAGTATTTAAATAAAATTATACATTTGAAAACGGAAGCTCTGGTAAGCATCAATTGCGTAAATTTTATTAAGTAAATTAATTGTGGGTAATTTTCATGTAAAAAAAAAGTATATTTTAAGTAAATTTATTTTATCAGGCAGGCGTTTGTGAAATTTAGAAAAGGGGTAACGTTCTTTTGTATATTAAATGTTTTAAAATGGGGAGTAAAAATTAGTAATAAGGGAAAGTTTAGGGATATCTATGGTTGAAGAGGGTGTATATAAAATATATTGTTTGTTCTTTTCAGAATGAGCTTCCAAGTTTTGGATAAAAAAACTGCTTGTACTTTGATGTTAAAGGGGTCTTACGTACAATATTGTTATAGGCGTAGACCCATATTTTTAAATACACATATACTGGAAGAAGGACGTCCCAACCCAGAAATCCGGATGAGTACTTAGTTTTAAGTAGTTATAAGTCTTATATTGTAGAATATTACAATAAAAGTAAAAATACTCTGTAATACTTGCATTATTGACTCCAGGACAAATTATATTACCTTACCTAAACTACTGAACCGCCTGGGAACTCCCGGGATCATTTCCGGACTTCCCAGAAGCGTGTCATGGCGCCCGAACAAAATTAATTGTCCTGGTAGTTGATAACGTGTGATTAATATCTACAGATTTGTCTAGTGACCCATAATTAAAATTTACATTGTAATTTGTTTCCCTCTAGCAGGTAGCCTCCCCCGAAATTAGTGCTACCTCAAGGATTAGACGCCCTTGGCCTATGCTAGTCTGGATGCCCGAATTTTGAACTTTTTATTTGCAGTTTACATTTTTTGGCTAAACGGGTATTCCGAAATTGGAAAATTCTTAGTACTTAGTTTTAAGTAGTTATAAGTCTTATATTGTAGAATATTACAATAAAACTAAAAATACTCTGTAATACTTGCATTATTGACTCCAGGACAAATTATATTACCTTACCTAAACTACTGAACCGCCTGGGAACTCCCGGGATCATTTCCGGACTTCCCAGAAGCGTGTCATGGCGCCCGAACAAAATTAATTGTCCTGGTAGTTGATAACGTGTGATTAATATCTACAGATTTGTCTAGTGACCCATAATTAAAATTTACATTGTAATTTGTTTCCCTCTAGCAGGTAGCCTCCCCCGAAATTAGTGCTACCTCAAGGATTAGACGCCCTTGGCCTATGCTAGTCTGGATGCCCGAATTTTGAACTTTTTATTTGCAGTTAACATTTTTTGGCTAAACGGGTATTCCGAAATTGGAAAATTCTTAACACAAATTTTTATTAACGTAGCTTGTCCCCAAATTTAATTAAAGTTATTTTATTACTTGAAACTGTAATAGTAAAATATCTTTTATTATATAATTGTTGGCTTATAGTCATATTCATAGTTTGTATTGTTCATCGTAAGGAAAAAATTCTACCCTCATTGTTTTTGATAATTACTTGTAGTAACTTTAACGCAAAAAATATACCCACATTAGTAAAATTGTTACGAACCTTCTTGTTAGAAGTAAAATTGTTGTTAATGTTTTAAAGATATATGAATGCAAACCAGTCACGGTAGGTTTTGTTTTATATAATTTGTGTATTGTTTCAGGAAAATCTGAATGATATTGTAGTTCTATGTGAATATAGAAAGTGATTTGTGTCATAAAAATTGTGAGTGATTCGATGCTTACCAGAACCGTTTAGTAATGCATATCAATAAAATTAGGTATTTCTTGCTCAATAGAAAATTAACTTATAAAGTAGTAATTCGCGATTGTGAGCCGGTTTCAATAGTATGGGGTTTTGTAAAAGGGGTCATAAAAGGGTTTTTAGGGTCGGCAGCATGAGTTTGTCGCCTATGGTGAGGCAAATGTTCATAGGCTGCGGTGACCGCCAATCCATCTGGTGGGCCGTATGCTTGTCTGCCACCTTCATAAAATTATGTCTTTTCTATATCGATAGCCACCTTAGTAATATATTTTTTTTGGGGTAGGTTACAAATGTTCGTCAGTAAAATCATTACAATAATGCTGTATAACAGTTAGTAATACGAATATTTAAAATATCTAATTACAAAGAATAATTAATTACAATCTGCATAAAATAATTCAATAAATTAACTTCATAACCAAAAATATTTTCTAAGTAAATCGTAGTATCATTTTTTTCTCCTAAGTATGGGTAGTTGTGAATATCATGTGAATATCGTTAGGCTGCTTACAGACTGCATTTCATCACGCATCATAATTCCATAAGCGTAAGGACAGGATACGGTTTTAATGAATAATGTTGAGATTTAGTGTAAAATAAAGCTAAATTCTCTTGTATATAAGAATTGCGTCATCATGTGATTGTATTGATGACACAAGTGTGCATGGGTATTTTATGAGCGTGAAATGTATGAATGTATGAAAGGTATGAATATGAGAGTATGAAAGGCACATTATTCAAAGGAATGGGTGAGTCTGGTGAATTATGAAAGTTTGAAATAGTCAGTAGGTACTTTGCATATATATAAAAAAAAATTCTCTCCCCTATTCTAAAACAAAATTAGCGTCATTTTTTTAGATTTTATCAACTTAAATTAAAGTAAGTAAGACAAGAATAGCAATATCAGGTAAATTATTTAAAAATGAATGTTAATTTACTTTTGGATGTTGTCGCGGACAGTCAAACATACACGAGAAATTTAAGTCAGTGTGTAAGAGACCTTATGAATAATTGTGAAAATTTATGAGGGTACCTCAAAATATTGTTAAGCTTGAGGTCACATTGTGAATTCATTGTCATGATAAGTCAAAGTTGTGGTATTCGTGACGTGAGTTATTGTTTTGAAAGTACAGACGACGCTGGAACCAGACTGATCTAGGGCACAATAGTATGTTTCTGAGAAAATGGAAGAAATGCGTTATGCGTTATTATTGGAAATCTATGAGCTTTTTATTATTATTTTTTAGTTATATGTACTTCCAATGAGTTTTAAATAAAAAAATAGTAATTATTATTAGTATGAGTTATTTATTAAAACTATTATTCTTAGTTTTACAAAAAACAAATCACTTAGATCACTATGGCAGTTTACAAATTTTAAAAATGTATTAATAGAGTAAGTTTTCACTTTGATATTGAAAGAAAAATCACATTTTTTTTTTTTTTTTTTTTTTTTTTTTTTTATACCACTAGAGTGGCAGACAAGCATACAGATGTACCGGTGGTCACCGCTGCCTATGGACGTTTGCAACACCAGAGGTGCCACAAGCGCGCTGCCGACTCTTTAAAAACCTTCTAAGTCCCCTTTTGAAGAACCCCATACTGTAGGCGTCCGGGAAAACCGAAGCAGGGAGATCATTCCACAACCTAAGCGTACGCGGAAGAAAGCCTCTATTAGATCTCACCGTGCTCGAGCGCTCAGGACGCAACGTGTGAGGATGAACACCCTGTCTATGGCGAGCGGTGCGATGATAGAATGTAGCCGTAGGCATCATATCAAACAATTCTTCAGAGCACAAACCGTTGTACAGGCGGTAGAACACACATAGAGAAGCAAAGTCTCTCCTGTCACTAAGAGGTTCCACACTACCTGCAAGTATGGGATCGTTGACAACTCTCATAGCTCGCCTTTGCACCGAGTCAAATGGACGAAGCTGGTATTCGGGTGCCCCCGCCCAGAGGTGACAGCAGTACTCCATATGCGGACGCACTTGCGACTTATAGAGAAGCAGTGCTTGCGCCGCAGTAAAGTACCGCCGCGCCCTTCTGAGCACTCCGAGCTTCCTGGACGCCAGCTTGGCCTTGCCCTCCAAGTGACAGCGGAACTGCACATCACTGGAGATGTCAACACCAAGGATCCCTATACTTTCAGAGATGGTGAGAGATGTGCCCTGAAATTGTGGCGCCACAGTGAATGGGGTCTTTTTTGCGGTGAAAACACAAACTTGTGTCTTGGTAGGGTTGAATTGGACAAGATTTTGTCGACCCCAATCGGACACTCTAGTGAGAGTAGCCTCGACTTCAGACACAAGTTGTTCACGACTTTCTTCCACTGCATCCCGAGAGATACCGGGACGGCCCGTGTAATAAGTGTCGCCCGTACTGTCGTCCGCATAACAATGAATGCCGTCAATAGACAACATGTCATTGATATGCAGCAGAAACAAAGTAGGGGACAACACTGAGCCTTGTGGTACTCCAGCGTTTATGGCTATGCAGTCAGAACAGCTACCGTCAACGACAGCCCTGATGCTTCTACCGGCCAGAAAGCTGGACACCCATCCGCATAAACTCTCGGGCAGTCCATAGGAGGGCAATTTCGTAAGAAGACCACGGTGCCAGACCCGGTCAAAGGCTTTCGAGATGTCGAGGCTCACTGCTAGAGCCTCACCCTTACTCTCGATAGCCGCCGCCCAGCGGTGTGTGAGGTACACAAGAAGATCGCCCGTCGAGCGACCGCGACGGAAACCGTACTGCCGGTCACTGAGCAGGTCATGTTCCTCAAGGTACCTCAGGAGCTGTGTATTAATTACACGCTCCATCACCTTAGATAAAAGGGAGGTGACGGCTATAGGCCTATAATTGGCCGGGTCGGTCCTGTCACCCTTCTTGGGCAGAGGATGCACGTACGCGATCTTCCACGACGCCGGGACTTGCTTCATGGAGTAAGAAAGCGTGAAAAGATGTGTAAGTACCGGACACAACTCCGGACCACACCGCTTAAGTACCACCGCGGGAATTCCGTCCGGCCCACTCGACTTATGAATATCTAGGGATTGAAGCTCCCGCCTGACGTCCCGTTGCTTGAATTTAATTTCTGGCATGGAAGTGCCACACCAAGGGATACCAGGCGGAAGCGCACCTCCATCGTTCATGGTCGAGTTGGAGGCAAAGAGAGAACCCAAAAGGTCGGCCTTCTCCTTGGCACTCTGGGCCAGACTACCATCCAGTCTATGTAGAGGTGGTAATCCCGACCGACAAAAGTTTCCCTCGGCAGCTTTGGCGAGCGACCAGAATTCACGACTTCCAGAAGGGTAGCCGGCTAGTCGCTGACCAATTCTGCCGACGAAATCAAACTTTGCCCTGGCAACCGCTCTTTTACTGGCCCTCGAGGCGGCATTCAGTTTGCGTTTCACTTCAGAGATGCTAGGATCTGAGTTAGCGCGAGCCGTGGTCCAAGCTCTGTAGGCAGTTTCTTTCAACATCCTAGTTTCTCTACAAAGCCGATTAAACCACGGTCGTTTCCTAGCTCCTGCCGGGATCCAGCGGTTAGGAATATAACATTCCATGCCCGCCAAGATCCCCTCAGCTACTGCTGCAGCGCAGGAGTTCAAATCATCTGAAGTGAAGCAAAGCCGCCTCCACGGGTACGACGCAAAGAACTCTCGAAGTCCATCCCAGTCTGCTGACTTGTAGTGCCACACATGTCGCCACTCCTTGGGCCGAGGTGGTTCAGGCCTTGCGAGAGGCACTCGCGACCGAACGAGGCAGTGGTCCGATGAACCAAGTGGCGCATCCACTGATGTGGTGTATCCGTCAGGCCGCGTAGTCAGCAGAAGGTCCAGCAATGCACTCTGCTCGTTCTCCCTATCTGGTATTCTCGTATGAGATTTTACCAGTTGGGAGAAACCGTAGGTCAGGGCAAAGTCGTGAGCAGCTTTCCCCGCAAAGTTAGTGTGCACGGAACCCAACCAGTCAATATGGTGACCATTAAAGTCCCCCAAAATCACTATCTCCGCGGAGGGATACCGCTCAATAGCCTTGTCGGTCGATTGTTGCAGGTGGTCAAAAAGGCGAACTGTCTCCGTATCACCGCTATGGGACCTGTAAATGCACGCGTAGATCCGAGTGTGGCCCCCATGATCCACGCGCGCCCATAATGTAGACAGGTCCCTGTCTTCCAGGTCACTGAGACGGCGACAGCAGATATCCTCCCGCACGAACATGCATACCCCAGCTTGACGCCTGAAATTAGCCTCCAGCTTATAGCCAGGGTACATCAAGTAAGATGTATCGTTCGGGCAAGATATCTTAGTCTCCGTCAGGAAAAATAAGTTCGGCCTCGCAGATTCCAGGTGGCGGTGGATCTCGTTGATGTTTGAGTGCATTCCTCTGATGTTACAGAAGTCCACATTTAGTGTGGACGACGACGAAGCCGCTGTGTAAACCTTTTTTCTTTTGTGACCTTTTGCCATGATTGTTGTTGAAAGGGGATAAAAAGAAGGTAGGGGGTGCCTGTGTGTCGGTGACGCAAGAGACTAAGCGAGGCTCCAATTCCCCAAAGGCAGGCACAGGTAGTGCGGTAGATTGGCACGGCGTACGGAAGGGCCCCCGGTCCCCCCCCAATGCAGTGGCCGCGTCCACTCCGGTATCCTCCTCCGGCACGACCACAGCACCAGGGACTTTACACAGGCTGCTGGTTCAGCCTCCTGGGGCGGAGATTACGTAATCCCCAGGTTCGGGTCCCGTACAGCCTGCGGGCGGTCAGCGGGCAACCGTTTCACCGGGTCTCCCTGACCGCCGTACCAATATTCCGCGCCTATGCCAGCCAATGGAGACAGATGAGCCTCTGGTCTCACCGCCACCGGCACAAAGTCACCCCAATGAGCACTGGAACCCTGCTAACCGACGGAGAACATAACCCAGCACGAAGCAAGGTTACTATTACCGCGGTCTTCTGCAGGGTGGAGGTACTGTCCCAGGCGGGCTGCTCACCGAACGGAATTCCGTTATGCCCTTCCTCCTAATGTAGGCTCCTTCGTTAATCCCTAGGATATTAGATCTTAGGGATCGAATTGAAGAAGCCAAACACTGTGCCCTCAGGGTATTACGTTAGCTTCATGAGAAGTAACGCGTATCCCCTAAACCCCGAGGGGCAAGAACATTAATCATCACCAAATACAGCAGGCAAAAAATTATCATCATCTTGTGCTTCTTGATTGCCGCCTCTTCTAGGAACATGTGGTAATGTCAAGTAAAACTGATGGTGGATAGGAGGTACGAATTTTAGGGTTTTTCTGATATCTTGCATTTTTTGATATGATATTAGTCTAGTTTCAGGAGCTTTTTCTGGTATATAATTCTTTAGATTACAAAAAAAGTTTCAGAATCCATATCATTTGGTTTCAAATCAACCGTTTCATATGTTTCCGTGTAGTCATCATTGTAACTGATTATACTTGAATCTTTACAAAACTTTATCTTCCGCATCTTTGAAATTTTTGCGCCTTCTCTTAACACAATCTGGTAATCTTTGAATAGTGTTGTAAGGCTTTCAAAATCTAGAAATTTATTTTTCATATCTCGCACACAAAAAGGTTTTTGTTTTCTGCAGTCTCGAACGAGCTTCATCCAATCTTCTGGTGTATAGATATCAGTCTTCTTTTTTAGTTCTCGACTTATAAAAGAGAAGTCGGTATCGTTAGGCAGGTAAGTATGGCCACTGACTAGATAATGCATGGTAATCGTTTCTAGATATGGCGATTTATTGACCAGAAACATCATGAAGTGTAAAACATTCCAGTTTCTGTTTTGACCTGAGCAACAATCGCTAAAAAAACACAGTGATTTCACAGTGTCCGGCATAGAATCTTCTAAAAAGTAGTGAAGTGACGACATAATTTCTTGCGAGCCTCTGGCCCCACAATGTTCTGGCCACATGTTCATGAGAACTTTTTCTCCATCCTTAGTATAAGCATGGATACCAAAGTTCAACATTTGCAGTTGTCTTAAATAATAGACCTCACCAGTATTCAAATAAGGAAGAGGCAGGGTTCGTTCTAGATCAAAAGTAGCTACTAATAACGAATCGTCACTTTTCACTTTACCTTTACAGTCATTTAATATGTTTCTTACTTCGCCAGCAAGTTTAATGTGCTGATCTTTTTGTACCCTTAATGCTAGGCATGTTTCTATATCTTCTTCTGCCTTTATTGATATCTCGAGCATATCACAGGTTTTACAAGTATCCGCCTTAGGTATATAGAAGTGTAAATTAAACTCGGTTGTAAAAACTTTGACGTAAGCACTCTTTTTTAATATTGGTTTTCCTTCTGACTCACATTTAGCTTTAAAAAGTTCATACATTTTGTTCATTGAAAGATCCGGGTGCAAATAGTTTCGTGATGATCGTCTTTCTCCATAGTGACTCACAAATTTCGGAAAACTATTAATGTGATCCCTAATCCAGTTCAACTTTTCATCAGACAGTTTGTTAGCAGGTACATGTTGCCCCCTCTTATCTCTTTCCGCTATCCCAGCAACAGATTTTTTATTGCGTAATGCATAGTCTAATCTTTTGTTAGATATTTGTATGACCTTTAAAAAGAAACCTTTGCATACTCTTTTGTCCAACAGCATGAATTGGCGTACATAATTTATGCGGCTAGGATTTTGAGCATTTTGTCTTTGCTTACGGCGTTTTGGTTCTACAGTCTTAATGACGCTGCACAACCATGTTGTTTGAGCATCCCATGAGGTGAGCTGATAAAACATTTCGTATATTTCTTTTTGATTTTCAGTTGAAACCTGCTCAATTCAACTTCGCGCGCGGCCTCGCATATATATCGTCGCATCGCAGTCGATTCTTTATCTACGCGGCAAGCGGCGAGAGAACATGTGCGGCGCGCGCAGAACGTCGGCCGTCGACAGCAAGACAGCAACTTTGGAGAGAAGAGAAACTCGATTTGGTTGCGTGTAGAATAGAATGATTTATTTACAAAATGTCCTTATATATATGTACAAATGATTATTTACAACTGGCTAGTATTGTGGCGAGTATAGTATCCATCTTGATTCATTTCAAAACATCATTCTTCGTGACGTAATGAATCGACTGCGATGCGACGATATATAAGCGAGGCCGCGCGCGAAGTCGATCCCAGTTACGTCGTGATCCCGGCCCAGGCCGGACGTCCGTGCGCTCTCGCTCGCACCACGTGCCCACCGCCCGTCGTGACGGGCCCCGCCGATGCGCTACGATCGTTCAGCGCCCCACACCGCACCCCTCGCCACGTGCCCCGACCCACGTGCTCCATACCACGTGCTCAGTGCCTCACGCTCGCCACCTCGAAAGCCTCGCCTCACCGTTCCTGCCCGCAGCAGCATCAAGACACGTGCATCGACCACAAAAAAAAAACGACATCGTGCCCAACCTCAAGAAAATCCGTGCCGATACTACACTCACCATCACGGTAGGTCACACGACACAACACCCGTAGACTACACACACACACACACGCTGCCCTCCTGACTACGATTAGTCGGGAGGGTCCGGCACGCCTTAGGCGCTAATCAAAATCGCCACGTGTATCCCCACACTTAGGTGTGCTCTTTATTACCAGTAGGTTAATAGTCAGCCACCATGGCCGACTCAATTAACCTACAAGAAATTTTACAAGACGCGGAGGTCTACGCCTTTCTCAAGGCGAGATTCGGGAACAGAATCCCGGAAAAGGGCTCGCGGAAGCCCCGGCGTCGCAGCCCATCCGGACCTTCTCCCACCCGCGCCCGTAGCCCTCTCCCCTCAACCCCCCTTTCCCCCGATCCTCCTCAACAGGAAAGACCCCCTTCGGCGCTTTCAAACGCCTCTTCAATGAGCACGTCTGACGCAACAGACGTCCCCCCCTCTTCCGGCGACGACGACGGATTCATCGTCGTAACGGGCAAAAAGCGCAAACCGCGCCAACTAGTGGCCCCTCCAGCCAAAAACTCCCGCCTCACCACAACACCAGCGCCGATTACCCATTCCCAATCGCCGCAATCCCCTTCCCCCTCGCCCCAACGCATCCCGACGACTCGCAAGGAGCCCACCCCTCCACCCATATACATCCACGCCAAAGAGAAGTGGACAAGAATTTCCACGTGGTGTAACACGGAGCGCATTAAATACACACAGGCGCGCTCAACCACCCAGGGAATTAAAGTTTCCGTCCCAACCTCAAGGGACCATCGTGATCTCACGAAATTACTACAAAAACATGAAATCCCCTTCCACTCGTACACCCTAGAAGAGGATAAGCTTCTCCGCGTGGTGATACGCGGAATCCCAAAAGAGGTCCCAGTAGAAGAGATTACCAAATCTCTTAAAGACCAAGCCCTCCCAGTCCAACAAGTCCACAGAATGGTTCGTGGTAGATCTCACGAACCATTCGACATGGTTTTAGTCTCCCTGGACCATAACCAATCCGGAAAGGCTATCTATCAAATCAAAGCCGTCTGCCAGCTATCAGGCATCACTGTAGAGCCGCCACACAAAAAAGGCACCATCTCTCAGTGCCACCGCTGCCAGCTCTACGGGCACTCCGCCCGAAACTGCTTCGGCCGTCCGAGGTGCGTAAAGTGCCTAGAGGACCACCACACCAGTGAGTGCAATCGCCCAAAAGACAAGGAGCTATGCTCCTCCCCCCCAGCATGTGTGTTGTGCGGCAACACAGGACACCCCGCGAACTACCGTGGATGCCCCAAGGCCCCACGCCAGCCACCCCGCGCCCCCAGGCACATACCCGCCGCGTCGGCACAATCGTCAGCATATAAAAAGCCTTGCCCATGGGGACCCTCAACCTCAGCCGACGTTATCGGCCCCACCCAATACCCACCCTTACCCTCTAAAACCCAAAACCACTTCCAACCTATCCCCTCAAAACCCAAACCTCAGTCCCCTCCTCAAACCCGAACCCTATCCAAATCCTATCCGCGACCGCAAACCTCCCTCCCTCCCCTCCCCTCTTCCCCCCCACTCACTGAGGACTCTGACCTAAACGTAGTAGCACGTTTCGCGAAAATCATAAATTTCTCTGATTTGCGTGAGATGGCAGCTCAGATCAGGGAAAACGAAGGAGATCCCATGGCCCTACTGGGCATCACCATCAGGTACTCGACCGTATTCGAGGCCCTATCCAACTTCCGCGTCAACCCATAATGGATCCACATCCCACAGGAAGAGTCAAACCGAAATCCCTCAGGATAGGTTATTTCAACGCAAATGGACTTCTCAAACAGCGCACTGAGATCGCCACATTTATCCGCGAACACGACTTAGACATTTTCCTAGTGCAAGAAACGTTTCTAAAACCATTCAACAGAGACCCTAAAATTGCGAACTATGTTTTAGTCCGAAATGATAGGGTCAACTCCACCCTCGGCGGCACCCTTATCTATTTTAAAAGATCCTTGCACTGCGTCCCAATGGACCCGCCCCCACTCAAACACTTGGAAGCCTCGGTGTGTCGCATAGGAATGACTGGACACCAGCCTATAATAGTAGCTTCAACATACTTCTCTCCCTGCAACCCAACCGTAACCAATGCGTCGCTTGAGAGCGACACTAAAGCCCTCTTAGACCTAGGTAGTGCCGTCCTTCTGGCGGGCGACCTTAACGCCAAAAACAATCTCTGGGGTTGCCGGATAACAACCCCGAGAGGTAGGGAACTAGATCGTATCTCCCAGGTTTTAGGGTTCGAGATAATAGCTCCTACAGAGCCGACTCGTTATCCCAGCGACAGTACACATAACCCCGAAATACTAGATTTGACACTACTAAAGAACATAGGGCTACGCCTATGTTCTATAGAAGTTATCAAAGAGTTAGACTCTGATCACAGGCCAGTAGTGTTAGATTTCGCTCCCCGGTTAGGTCCCCGAGACTCAGGCCAATATCCTCTTACTAGGGAGGTTACGGATTGGACTCGCCTTGAGGAGAAACTCAAGACGATCGAATCTGTACATCTCGACCGTATTCCCGACGAGTTACGATCTGTAGACGAAACATCTGACGCGATAAACTCCCTCACCACTCACGTGCAGTCGCTTATTAGCGAGTGCACTCGGGTAGTCCCCACTGAGAACGATCTCAGATGGATTCTCCCCGACGACGTACGTGAGTTGATGCGAGAGAAAAACTCCGCCATTAAAACCTACGATCGCAACCCGTCCGAACAGAATAGAGCCAGGTTGCGTGCACTTCAACGTGACGTCAGAGCACGTATTGACGAACTTCGTCAAAACCAATGGGACAGCCGACTGAGCGCGTTAGAGCCCACTCAAAGCGCGTTCTGGAAGCTGTCACGTTCCCTACTTAAGGACACCATTGCTCCAATGCCACCGTTAATCAGGCCTAACCCTAACCAACCTCCGGCGTTTGACGATGACGACAAGACAGAGTGCCTAGCCGACAGCCTAGAGGACCAATGTGCCCCCTCCACACTCCCCGTCGACCAAGACCACCTACTAGAGGTGGACTCAGAAGTGGAGCGGAGAGCCTCACTCCCGTTACCCCCTACCCAAGAAGGAGAAGCCGACCCTCTCCCCCCAATCAGCTACGAAGAGGTATCAGACGTCATCAAGACTCTCAATCCGAAAAAAGCTCCGGGGTCAGACAAGATAACAAACAGAGTTATAAAACTCTTCCCTCCCGCCTTAATAGCCCTTATGACCGTCATCTTCAATGCGGCCATGTCTAACAATATCTTCCCACAACAGTGGAAAGAAGCTATTGTTATCGGTATCAATAAACCGGGCAAGCCCAAAAACAACCCCACGAGCTACCGACCCATAAGTCTGCTCAACGGCATGGGCAAGATTTACGAACGACTATTATATAGTCGCCTCAAAGCATATTCCGATGCACATCACCTAATTCCTCACGAGCAGTTTGGCTTTCGAGCCAGACACTCAAGTGTTCACCAAGTCCACCGCATAGTTGAACATATCTCATCGCGTTTCCAGAAAAAGATGTACACAGGCGCTCTTTTCTTCGATGTAGCGAAAGCCTTCGATAAAGTCTGGCACAACGGCTTGCTATACAAGCTGTTCACCATGGGAGTGCCACACCGCCTCGTACTCATCATACGAGACTTTCTATCGGATCGAAACTTTCGCTACAGAGTGGAAAAGACCCTATCCTCCCCCCGCCCCATTCGAGCCGGGGTCCCACAGGGATCAGTTCTCTCTCCGATTTTGTTCTCGCTTTACACAAGCGACATACCAAAACACCGGAAAGCACAATTAGCCCTGTTCGCGGATGACACCGCTATCTACTACTCGGGCACCAACCCCACCAAGATGGCCACTATACTCCAGTCCGCAGCAAACGCCCTGGGCGCCTGGTTCCGCAAATGGAGGATAGAGGTCAACCCGGAAAAAAGTCAATCTATTCTCTTCCATAAGAAGAAAAAAGCCATGTTCAAACCTGCCCTACCTACCCCAATCTCCCTATTTGGAAAGCCGATCCCATGGACGGCTAATGTCAAATACTTAGGAGTTATTCTTGACGAAAACCTCAAATTCAATCTACATACCACGTCTGTTCGCAACCGAGCTAACTTTGCACTCGGTAGAATCCAAAACCTAGTGAACACTCGCTCAAAGCTCTCACTCGCCAACAAAGTACGTCTATACACTACTTGTATTCGTCCTATTATGACATACGCATCTGTCGTGTTCGCACAAACATCTAAAAGCCAGATTCACAGACTGCAAACCCTTCAAAATCGTTTCACGCGT
This sequence comes from Miltochrista miniata, assembly GCA_933228765.1. Lineage (NCBI taxonomy): Eukaryota > Metazoa > Arthropoda > Insecta > Lepidoptera > Erebidae > Miltochrista > Miltochrista miniata. The sequence goes on from OW121769.1 coordinate 17,585,272, forward strand.
AAAGCCACGGGAGCCCCGTGGTACATACGTAACACCAACCTACACATAGACCTAGATATTCCTACAATTAAACAATTCATGAAAAGCTGTTCGCAAACCTTCTTTGACTCGACCGCTTCCCACCCAAATCCTCTTGTAGTCGCCGCGGCTTCATACACGCCATCCCGATTATCGCGCATTCGTCGCCCGAGACACGCACTCGTCGACGAAGACGACGATATCACAAAGGCACAACACAAAATACACGAGAGTAGGAACACTACGACAAGCACTCACACACCACACCGCGGACCAAGATTCTGTCCCCGCCGGCGTCGGAGGGGCAGAAGACACCGTGTGACGCCGCGTAACGCCGCCCTTGCACACATCTCAGCAACGTCCTAAGCCGAGGTTCGTACCCCCCTAAGGGGTGCCCTTAGGCATGCTGCTTAAATTACCCTTCAGGTTGGGAGCACAAGCTCACCTAAAAGCCCGCGTAAAGTTGTATACAGCCACACGGCTTACAACCACAAGCCATTTAAAAAAAAAAAAAAAAAAAAAAAAGAAGTCGATCCTTTATCTACGCGGCAAGCGGCGAGAGAACATGTGCGGCGCGCGCAGAACGTCGGCCGTCGACAGCAAGACAGCAACGCGGCTTGGGTTGGCGTGCCTATCAAGATGGTGGCGTGTGACATCTTCGTTCATGGATCAACTGAAGAGGATAACGGCTTCTGGCAAACCATTGATCTCGTTTCTATATAACAGTGAAGTCATATCGTTTCTTCAGACAAGTCTTGAAATCCAAAGTCCTTTTCAGGGCTGACTCCGTTTCTATAAATGAACACGAAGTCTTGGTAGTCAGTAGCCACAGTACTCCCCCTCAAGTGAAACGTACCGGCAACTTGACGACACGACCCTAGCGAGTTTTCTTGCAAGTTGGTTGTGACGTCACGTTGTTTGTGCGTACGGCTGGAGGTACTTTGCAGGTATTGGTAATGGTTTGATGTGGTACTGGTATGGTAACATGTTGCTGCGGTAATTTGGAGGTAACTTGCTTTTCATTGCTGCTTATGGTATCAGATAACAGGTAAGCAGGCTTCAATCTGTCTATTGAGATGTTTGCTTGACGCTTGGGTAACTGAATGGTATAGACCTTTTCTGTTCGCTTCACAACTGGGTAGGGACCTTCGTATGGTGGTTGAAGTGGTGTCTTCACTTTGTCCACTCTAATGAATACGTGAGTGCTGTCGCGTAGATCCTTGTGCACGAAAATACGTTGTTTACTGTTGTGATGTACTGTAGATGCTTGTGGTTGATTTTTCTTGATGAGCGAACGTAGATTGTCGACATATGTATAGTCTAGCGTCATAGGCGTTGAAGTTGTGTCGAAAAAATCTCCGGGCAAGCGTAGATTGTAGCCATAGGTAAGTTCGGCTGGGCTAACTCCGGCGTCGACACGGATGGCGGTACGCAGTCCTAGTAGTACGGTAGGTAGTTCCTCTAACCAGGTACTTGAGTTAGATAGTTTGGTGCGTAGCGAAGTTTTCATTGTTCTGAAGAATCTTTCGGTAGGGACCTTCGTATGGTGGTTGAAGTGGTGTCTTCACTTTGTCCACTCTAATGAATACGTGAGTGCTGTCGCGTAGATCCTTGTGCACGAAAATACGTTGTTTACTGTTGTGATGTACTGTAGATGCTTGTGGTTGATTTTTCTTGATGAGCGAACGTAGATTGTCGACATATGTATAGTCTAGCGTCATAGGCGTTGAAGTTGTGTCGAAAAAATCTCCGGGCAAGCGTAGATTGTAGCCATAGGTAAGTTCGGCTGGGCTAACTCCGGCGTCGACACGGATGGCGGTACGCAGTCCTAGTAGTACGGTAGGTAGTTCCTCTAACCAGGTACTTGAGTTAGATAGTTTGGTGCGTAGCGAAGTTTTCATTGTTCTGAAGAATCTTTCTACTAAACCATTTGACATTGGGTGGTATGGCGTAGTGCGGTTCTTTGTAATGCCCATTATCTTCAGACAAGTCTTGAAATCCAAAGTCCTTTTCAGGGCTGACTCCGTTTCTATAAATGAACACGAAGTATTGGTAGTCAGTAGCCACAGCACAAATGAAGTTTTAAATTTGTTCGTTGTATGTTCAACCAGAGGTCGTTGCTTTGTCAGCCTGTCTGAGCTTGTTTCACTGTCAGGATCATTATAGTGAAAGTTGCTAAGAATACTCTTGTATCTATCCCTTGGCATAGTCTGCGAAAAAATTGGTTGGTACAAAAGAACATGAGTTGCCCAATAGTCCTGTATTTCCAAAGCTTTTTTCTGGTCATTAGCATTGTCAAAGCGATAAATAAATACATTTCTTGTGGACTGACATCTGTCAACTTACGTCTATGATCAGAGTTAGTAGAACTCGATGATCTTTCAGCATACTTTTTTGTACAAACAAATCTTTTCGATGATGTCGACACCTAAAAATGCTCATAAACTTCACCTTGCATAGATCTAAATGTTAAATTAGTTTTTAGTCCACTTTTAGAAGCATCGAAAGAATAATAAGTAGGTGTATATCCTTGTGTATTCCACGCTGGTAAGATGTCCACTCGGACGTCCCAACCGCGAGACTTGACTACGCTCTAACGTCCCATTGCGCGCGACCGCCTTTCGTCCCGCTCTAAATGGTGCACCGTGCCAACCTATCTGCTTATATCTTCTAAACTACTACAGCTATAAAAATAAGTGGTATACGAACAATATACTAAACTAAATGTACTTTAAACTTATAGTAACATAAATCAAGTCAAACCCAGTAGTTATTGTAAAAAAATGGCTTAAACACGGCGAATTAGTCAAAATCGCGGTTAGTCCTGTATTATTAAAGTTCCTACTATATTAGTGTGTAAATATCATGCACATAAAAATATCAAAATAAAACTAGATTCTTTCCCCTTTCGAATGATACCAAAATATTGTCATTTCGACGATTAGATTTGAAGCAATAAATTAAATAGAAAACCATGCGCAATTTTATTTTCGTCGACGTTCGAGAGCTTACAGATCCACAAGACAACGGCAAGATGGCCGCCTAATTTAGGCCGCGCGCACACTTTTACAATGACTTATTATCGGTGACTTTTTATAATAAAATGATTTTTATTACAGAAACGTTTTTACTTTTATTTTATTTTTTTATAATAAAACACTTATTTTAGTTGTGAACATTTAATGTGCTTAACTCTATATCTAAGTATAATAATGTACCTATAAAATATTATCACATACTCCTCCGAAACGGCTGGACCGATTCTCATGTAATTTTTGTGCTGAATCTGACCCTATTTATCCCCCTAAATTTTAAGGGGTTATTATGTCTAAGTAAGAAATTATTAAAACAGCACATAGATACCTAGTGAAATATTAGGTGCTTACATATGAAATTGGCGTTTTGTATAGGAGGAACAAAAAGTCGAATATTTTTAAATATAATATATTTAATTAATCAAAGTATGAACCATTGTTTTCTATGCATTTTTGCCATCTCATAGGTAGTTCATTGATCCCTTTACTAAAAAAACCAGTCGGACGGGAATCAATAAAATCTGTGAAGGCGATTTGGACTGCCCCATCAGAGTTGAATTTTTTCCCTTGCAAGAAGTTGTCCAAATTTCGAAAAAAATGGTAATCTGTTGGAGCAAGATCCGGGGAGTACGGAGGATGTTTTAGACATTCCAATTGAAGCTCTTCTAATTTGGTAGCCGTCTGTTGTGCAGTGTGTAGTCTAGCGTTGTCGTGAAGCAGCAGTGGCGTGGAGCGATTGACCAGCCTAGGTTGTTTAGCCGCTAGCTTTTCCATCATGGTTTGCAATTGCTGACAATAGACATCAGCCGTAATAGTCTGGCCAGAATTGAGAAAACTGTGATGAACAATACCGGCACTAGTCCACCAAACGCTTACAAGTAACTTTTTTGGGGTTAATTTTCGCTTGGGGCAGGATTTGGCTGGCTGGCCAGGATCCAACCATTGCGCTGAGCGCTTTCGATTATCGTAAAGAATCCATTTTTCGTCACAGGTAATGATTCGGTTTAAAATACCTTCATTATTGTGCCGGTTCAGTAATGTAACGCAGCAATCGACACGCTTTTGCCGGTTTGCTTCAGTCAATTCGTGAGGTACCCACCTTTCAAGCTTTTTAATCTTCCCAATTTGCTTCAAGTGAATTAAAACAGTTTTATCACTAACACCGCAGCCTGCAGCTAACTCGGACGTGGTTTGCGATGGATCCGCTTCCACAATAGCCTTCAATACTTCATTATCAACTTGAGTCTCAGGCCGTCCACGGGGCTTGTTCTGCAGGTCGACATTTCCTGAACGAAAACGTTGGAACCAAAAACGAACTGTGTTTTCTTTTGCAACATGACCGCCATACACATCATTCACCCTTCTAGTCGTTTCCGCAGCACTAGTGCCACGGCGGAACTCGTACTCGTAAATAATGCGATATTTTAAGTTTTCCATTTTGTAAAATGAGTGACGCAAACAGAAAAAAACAGAAGAAAAAAACAAATGAATGACGGTCATCGAAGGATAAATACATGAGTAAATAGCTGGGAAAATTTGAATTTGGAATTCCTTACCAAAGAGGAGAAAATCGTAATTAAAGTGGCCAGTACGAAAAACGCCAATTTGATGTGTAAGCACCTAATATAAACGCACACGTTTTTGAATAAATATAAACTTTATTTAAATAAACACAATAATTAGTACAAGAATAATTCCAATGATGTATGCGGGAGCATGCGTGTGCTCAGTTGACGTATTACACTACAAGGAAATATGGATGTTACAAAATGGGGGGTTTTTATACAAGTCACTAGCTCAATCTCACACTTGCAATTAAGGTTTAGTTTCTTAATTGTTTTGGTCGTACTTAATTTTATGTTTATGAGCTAATATCCATAGCAGAACCCTATTCTTGCTAACCAGGAATACATGTGTGGTATGACAATAATCTAGTCGACAGTTATGGGGTTGTTCACGGAGGTACAATCTATAACCTAATACAAAGAAAAGAAAAAAAAAACAACAAAAAGTCAACAATGCCGCCACGGGCGGCTATAATTGGCTCCTTGGCCCCGAAATATTTGAATCTACTTGTCTAATTATTACTTGTCTAATTAACTAATCATTTTATTACTAGCAGAGGATGACGTTGCATTCCTCACACTTCCAGCTGGTACGCGATTTTTTGCACAATCCGCAAACGGTGCTTTTTGACCCTGTCCGAATCGGAAAGTGATTCGATTCAATGTAGGGTCTATTTGGGCGTATGATACGTTGCGAAGTGCCCGTCGTCTGTCCTGTAACCTTTGTCCTTGTCTGATAAAGTCGAGGCTCAAGCATCAAGTCTATCTGTCTGTATTGGCGTAGTAAATCTTCCGCCAAGGTTATACGGAACTGCCGATGTGATATTTTCCGATGAAAGCTGGCAAATATCACAAAGCAGTTAAATACAGCACAACTGAAGAGGCGGCGGAAGAGTTTCTTGTACCGAACTATGTTCCTCAGACGTTCCATGGGTTGAGCAGAAAGAAATTGGTCTTTTCTGTCGACTCCCCCCATGGTTTTGTTATAGTCAAGTACTATGTTCGGTTTGTACGTCAGTCTATTGTATTTATCTTGTGTTCCAATTTGAAGGTTGTGGTATGTCGAGATCATACTAACTATGTTAGCATCTCGCCATACCAGAACTGACAAATCGGAACAGTATGTCGCCACTACTTCACCTTGTCTCATCTCAGTCTTTGTCAAGGTCTTAACTGATTGAGGAACGAATTCACGATTCAGTCTTAACGTCCCGTAACAGTCAGTCTTCTGTCTTTTCAGCCACCGCAATAATAATGGACTATTATAAAAATTGTCCATTATCAAAGTGTGGCCGCGGTGGAGTAGTGGTTCGAGTAAGTCGAAAACAATTTTGGAAGTAGCGTTGGTCGGACGATCAACTCTGTCGTCAGGTCTGTCGTCAGGCCTGTCTTCAACTCAGTCGTCAGGTCTGTCTTCAACTCTGTCGTCAGGTAGGTCCATTACTCGGTCGTCAGGTCTGTCTTCAACTCTGTCGTCAGGTTGGTCCATTAGTCGGTCATGAGGTCTATCCGCGACTTGGTTGTCAGGTCTGTCCTCGACTCGGCCGTCAGTCACAGCATTTTTCCCAGCGTATACGTAAAATTTACAGAGATAGCCACTGAATGATTCGCAAAGTTCGTAAGTTTTAATACCGACATGTGACATTAGTGGCTATTTTTTGGGCGAAGTTAAGTCTACCGTGCCACTTGAGGAGCGACTCATCAATGGCTATCTCTTGAGCAGGCATATATAAACTGGAAAATTTGTTGTTAAAATAGTCAATTACAGGCCGTATCTTCCCCAGTCTAGTCGTATCCTGTAAAGTGTCATTGTCCACGAAATGTAACATAGTCTTCAACAGTAGGTAGCGGTTGTAACTCATGATCTTGGAGAAGTATTTCAATGTTCCAAAGCCGTTGAAACTGAAATACGACTCTTCATCTGCTAAAGGGTATAGTCCTTGTAGAATTTGTATGCTTAAAAATGTAATCATCTCATGTCTGTCAGTCGGTGTCCAACGTCTAAACCGTGATTGAGCAGTAAGTTTATTCTGCTGTCGTAAAATATTCAGTTTTTGTGTAGCGTATCTGTTCGTTTCGGCACACAATCGGTCAATAATTTCCACGTCTATCATTTTGTCAAATATGTCAGTTGGTCGGGTTTCGTCTGTAACTTCAAATGTCGGTCCAGATTACATGTCAATGTCAGTGTCTTGCACAATGTCGCGTAGCACCTCGTCATTCGCTTGGTCTTCGGCGTGAAGAATGTCGGCTTGTAATTGTGTCATTTCTGTATGACAAGCTGGTTCGTCTGCGGCATTACGTGCGAAATTAATTGGGATAAAGTCGGGTTCGGGGTCATCGTCAATGTCGTCGTCACTCAAAATTTCCGAAGCCATTTGAATCCATTCGGACATAATGGACTCGAATTTAGGGTCGCCGACACCTGAAACAAACATTTAAATAAGACAGAATTCTTAAAACAATAGAGAATTCTACTACTGCTAGGTATTACTAGTTCAGTTACCTATTGCGTTACTTGTTGTAGATGTGGACCCAACCACAACTTCTGCACCAACATCTGTAGAAGAATAAGTAATTAATCAGATTCTGTTTTCTGGCGTTGTTCCCTTTAGTAGGCCTCTTTTGAGCAAAATGAATATTCAGATAAGTTGATGGCCTGCTAGGGGAACTATATGGGGAATTAGAAGTTTTGTTAGCATCTGGCGTACCTATTTCCCCGAAGTCGTCGTCAAAAATAACGTTATCAACGTCAGGATGGTGAGCTGTAACAAACAGTTAAGATGTAGCTTACAGTTATCAAAGAATCACCACAAACTGCCATGAAAAATAACCATATTTCTTACCGCGAGAAAGTCCACTGCTGCTCGCAACAGGCTCCACAGCTGATAGAACTCTAGGACAGGGGGCTGCAACAAACAGTTTAGATGTATAATTATAAGATCAAATTACTAAAGAAAATTCTATCACAGGAATGAGAAAAATCATCTTACCGACAGGACTTGATTTCATCATTATGCATGGTACGCGGTCAGGAGATTGCTTTCTGTAAAAAAAACAACAGATGATAAGTGACTATAATAAAAGACAAAAGTTGAGAAAAGAATGTTGAAGCAAAAATTTACTTTGTTTGTCGTTTACGTGGTGGTGCGTCCGGCATAAGCATGCGCTCCAGCTCACCCTTCCGCTTCCTAGCGACAAATTCCTGCCGGATCTCCACTGGCAATGCAGCGAGCCGGCGCTGCGTTACTTGCCTTTGAAACCGGACTTGCTGCAATGCTTCTTCATTTCTGTTAAAAGATACTTTTTAGAAATAAATTTTGGTGTCGAATACTACCAGAAAAAATAATAATTTCATACTTACGGATTGAGAACTGGCTTATCGCCACCACTTCGGCTTCCGCGGACACGACCACGACCACGACCACGACCGCGGCCACGGCCGCGGCTTGCACCCTCCGGACCATGACCACGGTCAGCACCACCACCTCGACCACTAGCGCCTCGAGCCCTGCTACTTCCCTCATCACCACTAGTGGCTTCGCCATCATTTATTTGATTACCAAAGTCAGATATTTGATTACTAAAACCGATTTTTTTATTAAATTATGAAGGAATTAAAAAATCATTTTTACAATTTTAATAACCGCAAACATCGAAAGCAAAATCATATTTCATTTTAAAGTTTGCAAGAGAAAACAGAAAACCACTTTTGCAGTTAATGGCGAGCATGCCTAAATAAACGACCACTACACAAAAATCACAACCATCGAAAATAAAAGATAGATAAAAGTCACAAACACTGTAAATAAGAGATAGACAAAAATCACAACCACCGAAAATAAATGTGTGAAAATTAATATTAAGTTTAATTGACAAAATAAAAAAAAAAACGTTTTATAAAAATATTAAAATTATTATAAAAACGTTTTTATGAGCATCAATGAATATTAATATTTATTCTAAAGTGTCCCTACACCATAAAATTATTGCCTTAGTAGTAATGCGTCATAATAAAATCACACCGTTTTCATAGTTTGTGGAAGTCCTTATTTCAATCTATTACCTCAACGTCCGAAGTAGCTATGGCTACTTAGACTGATAACCTGCGGAATACAACACAAACATGTAAAATACTTGTTTGGTTTGATATATTTCTATTGTCTAAGTGTTAATAAATCTCTGTAAATAAGATACCATACTAATTCAAGAAGAATTAGATAATAAGTCAGTGTAAAATCATGAAAAACATAATATATTACTGACGCCAAAATAGCCGAGTCGACTTCGTATTAATTTTTTGTCGATTTGTAGTCATATCAGACTTTGAGATAGATCATTAGAAAGTATGAATCACGACGATTACATCGATATACAGGGTCTGTCGTAATGAATGGATAACCCGTAACCTGGAGTTGGTACGGCTGTGGAACTGTAAGAAAATCTAATATTCTCGCCAGGTTTCTCAACTATTTTAAAATAGCATAGACTTTTATACTTTTTCACAAATTTCCCCAATTTTTTTATTCATTTCGTGGCCATTTCATCAAATTTAGGTATTCCTGTGTTATTTTTTTAGTATTACACTCCTCATGGCATGTATTATTTAATTTTAGTACAATTTTAGATGTTCTCAACTTTGAACATGTTTAAAATCGTTATTTTAAGTTTTTTTTTAATTATTTTTTTTCTCAATGTCACATCTTGATCTCCTAATGTGAAAAAAAAAGTATGGCGCTATAGCTGCCCATGATCTTAATAAATTGTCTAGTATGTGTACATTCTAAAAAGGTATAATAATGTGTACTTTACAAGCAATACTAAGTTACAGGAGCGAGATCAAATATCAAGGTCAGAATTTTAATTTTTCAAGTAAGGATATTAGACTGTTATAAAACTTCGTCATAATGGTTTTATTCTACCAAGATACTTTACAAAACACTATCAGGCCACTAATAACGATATTTAGAAGATAACCCGGTTGTTTTTAGTAAAAAAAATGTTTATAACTAAATACTCGAAGTGTCCTCCGCCGGCAGCAATAAGTACATGCTCTACATCGCCTAATAAAAGATATTTTCCGGCGCGCATAACCGGCTTCTTCAATTTTTCTTTCTGCTAGTTGAATGCGAGAAGCGTTCATGGCCCCGCGGACTCAGTGTTCTGTAAACGATCACTGCAGTAAGCAACTTTCACTATGGCCAGTCCTTGGATGGGTGACCATCCATGTGACCACTTTGTAACATTTTTTTGAGTGTGTCCGTGCTTCGGCACGTTAAGTCGTTGGTCCCGGTTGCCAGTAAAATGGCAATCGTTAAGTCAAGTTGAAGGTCTTTCTAGCTTAAAAATTTTCAACAGCGCTCGTTACAAAGTGGTCACATGGATGGTCACCCATCCAAGGACTGGCCATAGTGAAAGTTGCTTACTGCAGTGATCGTTTACAGAACACTGAGTCCGCGGGGCCATGAACGCTTCTCGCATTCAACTAGCAGCAAGAAAAATTGAAACTTCGAAGCTGCGGAGGTGAGGCATGAGAAGCTGCGGGCGGAGGCTGCTCTCCCTACGCGCCTCCGGTTCTATAAAAACACTCTAGGGTTAGGCCAAACTCGTACCAGGTGAAGTCTGGGTACATCAATTCGGTTCTTTGACCCAAGTCGACTTAATTTATCATATTTGTATCTGCCCTAATAGGTTCTGTTAAAATAAAACAAATTAAATACTGGTTGATACTTTATTCGTTTATGTTGTAAACATATTCTATTGTTTTCAATAGCTCTTCAAAGATATCTAGGTGGACTATTTGAATTTTTCTTCTCCAAGAATACTCTATCAACCAGTCGGCAAACTCTCCTTTAAATCTATCTCTACCAAACATTATTTTCAAATTTCGCCAATGACTTTCTATTCTCTGGGTGTGTGTCCCGTCTGGTGCCACAAATCTATTTATTGGATCGCTGTGATTAACTTTTTTATGTATATATCCATGCTGAGATAGGCAATCATATGCTCTCCAAAAATCAGTATGGATTTCAGTGCCTATCTCAACATGCCTCTGTATAAGTGGCGCACCAATATTTCTGAAGACCTATCATTATCGGGACACACTTCTAATCGTAGGTCATCTTTTCCATTCTCGATCATGCCCAGAACCCAATGGCCTTCGATGTGTCTGCCTCTGTTATATTTTCGTTTTTCAAACTTCGACTCATCTATCTGGACAATTTTACCTCGACCTCCTATTTTCCCTGTGTGTTGTTGGTGCTCCAACTCATATATAATTATGGTTTCTCGACAGTATGAAAACCAGTCGGCGATTGTTCTAGTTGATAATACTGTTTCTCTGTCTTCTCGAGCTGTTTCCAATTTCACTTGAGCGTAGGTGAACTTCTGACAGAACATGTACATTAGGAGAAACTGAATTTCAATGGACAGCCTTGCATTGTCGAACCATGTTCCTGCTGCCCGGCTCACTGCCCTAGAGCGACAGTTGCTTTTTCTGCATCTATAAATGCCCAATGACCCACTACGACTATTAAAACTCAGTGACATAGGTCTTCTGTGGTATGTGCACATTTTCTCTGTAGGAAGAAGCCTACGCTCTTCCGCAAATGAAATGCACTGAGCCGGGGTGTTGAGCAAGGTCATTACTCTGAACATATTCCAGTGTGATCTAAAACAAGAGAAAATACTCTTATTTAATTTAATTTCTACTACTATAGTGGTCAGGTTTTTCTGTGTAGTTTACTAGAGCTTTAAAATAAAAAACAGTAACCGACCTTACTTCCCCGGAGTATAAATGGACTCTGCGGCCTGATGACCCAGAGGCCCGGGGTTGGTCGTCATCCACGCTGCTCTCAGACGACGCCGCAGAGGTAGCCACAAGTGACTCATTAGAGTCCAACACTTGCACTACACTATGATCTGCAGATACGCTCGCCACAAGTGGCTCATTTGAGTCCATCACTTGACCGACACTCGGACCTGCAGATACGTTGGCCACAAGCGGCTCATTCGAGTCCATCACTTGCACGACACTGGATTCCTCAGACACGCTCGCCACAAGTGGCTCACAAGAGTCCAACACTTGCACGACACTCGCGTCTTCGGACACGGCAGAACACAAAACCTGAGGCTTCGGAGACGCCATGGTAAGTAGTCAAACGTCGATTCACCGACAGGAGTACGTAAACGCTCTCAACTGCTAGGGACTCAAACGATGACTGACATTACAAAATGGCGTCCCGGCAAAACAAACAACACGCGATTTCAATAGTTTTGTTTTTTTTTTTTGCTTCAAATTTCTTGACGTCTTTTATCTATGCACTATTTCGACCAATAATACGATCACAGTTTGACAGGTGCACTCAAAATGGTGTTGTTTGTTTACAATTAATATGAAATTTCAATATTTTTTTTCTCAAAAACTACGCATCTCCGCATGTTGTGACTTTACGTATGTGCTTATATCAACGTTACCTTTGTGTAAAAAAATTACCAGCCCCCAACTCGACGGCAGTTAAAGGAAAACTGAGCCGTGCCATGTCTCGGCTATTCATTCGTTGTTGGTTCATATGCAATAAATATATCTGAAATACCCTCTTCAGGTTTTTCAATAATAATAATATGTCCAGTGCATAAGTTCACCAACAATTTTCCGCTATGAGAGGTAATTTTGTTAATGATATAGATCAAATTAGATTAGTCAGTCTGAAAGCAAAGCAAAGCAAAAATAGCAAGTTTAGGCAGTGTATTAGATGCAAAATATTTTATTTTAGCTTAGACCAGAAACATGTGCAACAATGCACATGTCAGGTTTGGCCAGCGCACCGGTATATAAAGCTATTTAACGGCATATGTCCAGAACGAAGACCGGGCTCTGCGAACCACAAAACGCGCGATGGAGATGGCTGCAAAGTCCTGTACCATATACCGACATATAGAGCGAGACAGTTCATCAAAGTACTCCATGTTATAGTAGTTCTCCTTTGTTGTCATCAAATCGATTGTTCCAATATGGCATTCGGTTAAATGTAATTCCTGTATCATTAGCTTGTTTTGCTAGATGGTTTACCTCAGTTTGTAAGATAATATTCAGCAGCCTTACTCTTGAAATCATTGTCTATCTCTATCCGATTCCAATACCGTTCCAATCCTAATTCCAATCGCACCGAAGTCGGTACTCTGGAACGACAACTGGATTGGAATCGAGATCGAGTGCATGATCGTACAATCGGAATGATGAATGATTGCCATACTAAATAAATCAAACTCCACTAAAAACAAAACTTTTAAAATCTAGCAAAATCTTCATTTATTTACGCTGTTTCAATACTTTAAACGTAAATAATCATCAATAGTGTCCATTACATGTATAAAACGGGCATAAAAACATTATTTTTTGGGATCAATGATAGAATGTTCGCCGATTATATTTTGGCGTGGGCCACACTTCCTGTCATCGAAGAATGTGCGCGAAGTACATACGTAAACAAAAACAAGCAATAAATTTGTTAAGTTATGTTTGAGAATTCTGAGATAAACCTCTTATAACTTAACGAAATGGTATTTCAAGCGTTCTTTTTAAATTTTTGCTGATATGGGTTCTATTCTTAACTTCGTAAGGACGTTCCAATAATTATTTTGAAGACAAAGTAAGTATATTACTGTAAATGTCTTCTTTCTGCGGATTTTCTTACATTTCTTAACACCTAAATATAATTTCAGCAAAATGAGCACCAGGCCAACATACCAAGAGCACAATTGCGGTATCTTTAAATGTCCTAGTAGGTGCACAAAAAGATGGGAAACGCTGCGCAAAGCTAAGGTACCTTTTTGACAACTCCCTATGAATTTAGCTATTGTCTACACAAATATTATAATAATTAACTTTTTGTTCTAGTATTGGGCAGACAAAGTGTGCCTTAAATTACTGCGCAGCAAGCTCAATCCATAAGTCGCACAGCGGGCGGGCCTAGTGATCATTTACCTGGCCTAGACCTTGGGATCAAAGGCTCATAGCGATGATAGAAGGCCTGCAATTCGCCATAGGTGATAGGCACCTTGCTGTTAATCCCTTTCCATCCACAGTAAGTAAAAGAAGTAATGAATAGAATCAGTAGTACTACCCCTAATCAAGTCTAATATACATTTATTAAATACTAGCGGACGTCACGCGGTTTCACCCGCGTAGTTCACGTTCCCGTGGGAATACGGGAATAAAATATAGCCTTTGTTCACCGCAAAGAGTGTAGCTTTCCAACAGTGAAAGTATTTTTTAAATCGGTCCAGTAGTTCCGGAGCCTATTCGTTACAAACAAACAAACAAAAAACAAATCTTTCCTCTTTATAATATTATAGTATAGATTTGCAGAGTCAAAACATTCCCTATGTGACAATAAAAATAGTAACGCCTGAGGTAGTTGGGGATATAATAGAGCTGCCCTTATCTCCTGCAGACAATGTGCCTGTGAGAGGTAGATATTCCTATATTGATAAAACAATACCCAGTTTACATAATTGGTATATAATATTGAACTTTACAGATACTGCACCCATACCCTGTACACCACGACTACAATCCAGCCAAAGGCAGCCCCACACTGGTCAGTCAAGGTGTAACATGTTAGAGCAACAAAAGTGTTTGCTTATGTTGCGACAGCGGCAGAGGGTTGAAGCACAGAAAACAGCTGCAACTTTCTCTAATCTTGTGGAGCAGCTATCATCCTATCAAAGATCCATGGATGATATGGCTGCAGCTACAAGAGAGAGAGGCCTGAATATAGGAAATGCCTTCAGCAATGTTGCTAGTGCGCTCAATAGTATTGCAAATGCTTTGCAAGATAGACATAACATTTAAATATGATATCTAAAATTAGATTAACTAATTAGATATAATATCTAATTATTATATCTATGGTAGTGTAAGTTGTATTTTTATTGCTTTTTGTATTAACTTGAGGCATTTAAAATGAAAGTGTTTTTACTTATCTCATATTGTTTTTTTTTATTAAAATACCAGAGTTCACAAAGATATTAAAATCAATTGAATACCCTAAAGCTTTTGGTAACTTCATCAGGATGGTAATGGAGAACCCTATGGCCTAAGAGACATCTCCATCTATTCCTCAAAACTCCAATTGTACGTTCGACTGTATTCCAAGCCACACAGTAAATATTTGTGTAATATGAAGAATATTACACAAATATTTACTGTGTGGCTTGGCGTTCTGTTCCCGGAAGAGTATTTATTATTGGAGTCATCGTATACTCCCATTGAGCATAGCCTGAATCACCTGCAATTTATATTTAAATGGTTAGCAATGCTGTGCATGTGCACAGCAAGAATAAATGCAAAAATAATTTTTAATAGAAATGTTACTATTAAAAATTATTTTTAATAGTATAAGTACTATCTATTAAGAATATATTATCTTCTTACCCAGTAAATAAAACTTTTTCTCTTGCATGAGTCAAATGTAACATGTGCATCTTAACAAGGTGTGCATTCCAGACAAAACTATCATATTTTGCCCCTCCATAAGTAGCATTCACACTCATTATGTTTAAGTCCGCATCACAAATCTGTAAAAATGGCATAAAATAAACTTACTAAATTACATCCTAAATACAATACTTAAATAAAATTATAAAATAATGTATATGTACCTATATAACTCACAAATAAAGTCAAAATCCTAGAAGGGTAGCCTTTCCTGTTGTAGAATCATTCTTCATGTTGTGATGGTTTTAATAATGCCATAAGAGTGCCATCGATGCATTCTACAACGCAGGGAATTTTGAATTTTTCAAAGAATCTGAAAGAATAATATGATTAGTATTATAATTAAGAAAGTGTACTTGTAAGTTTAATTACAATAACAAGAGCATAACTAAGATATACCTATATTGCAATAAATGATTTGAAAATGTCAATTGAACAAAGACATTAGGTACCTATTCCTTGCATGAAAACATTAAATCATTTACTTAATTATAACTAGTTCCCGGCGAGTTTGTGGAAACTGTAGCCACTTATTCTAGATGACACCATAGTTAAGAGCATCTGTGACTTCTGCTAGAGCCTTAGATACCGATTATTGAGACATCATTGAGCTTTGTGTTCCACTCACTAACCATTG
The DNA here is from genome assembly GCA_933228765.1 of Miltochrista miniata. Classification (NCBI taxonomy): domain Eukaryota; kingdom Metazoa; phylum Arthropoda; class Insecta; order Lepidoptera; family Erebidae; genus Miltochrista; species Miltochrista miniata. Next base: position 17,601,028 of record OW121769.1, read on the forward strand.
ATAGCTCCCCGTGGCATAAAACGACAGTGCCACTAATGTGTAATGTCTAAAATTAAGGCGCTTGCATGAAGAAAACAAGACAACGCACATAAAAAAACTTGATTCTTGTTCTACTTATATAGAACAATACAAACCTTGTACTTTGTTGAAATATCTCTACGCCGAGTAGGACGAGCCATGAGGGTTTCCAATTCATTTGTTGTTCACATGTTGTGTTCTATTTTTACTTCATAATTCCTTCGGAATTCATCGTCATCCATGGCAAATACATTGTTGTAATATCGCGCTATTCTCCGCAAATTTCGCCTTTGTCTTACGTCTAACAAATGAGCACTATCAGAATTTTCATAAATACGTCCCAAACGAGCCATAACTCACTATAAAAACCTTTAAAATAATTTATAAAACTGAACTCGATTCTCAGAAAGTTATATTTCTGCAACTGGGAAATTTCGATCGCTAACAAGAACCCGTACTCGATATGTCAATGTCAAAATCACGTCAAGAGTACCAAAAAAGTGCATCGTTCGGCTTTATTCGATTTCATTTAGTTCCAAAAGTTGCCACCAGAATCCAATCCAGTTTTGCGCTGGTGTCGCGGTCGAGAGTACCAAATGGTCGATTCCAATTTCAATTTCACGGAATCGAGTGTCGAGAGTAAGCCTGCAGATTGTGAGAGGACGGTGACAGGGCGGCTCACCGTCCTTACAGAAGCCGGCCCATGACGGCAGCGTGACGTGAGTGAGACAATTCACGCACGCCCCCCATTAGAAGCGGGATCACACCCGAAACCCCCCAAAGACGCGGGATAGCACCCGAACCACCCCCTGGGCGAGGCCGCAGTAGCGGCCGTGGGTCTGTTGGGAGTCCTGGGACATCCTTCCGAGGGTTTACCCGGGGCTCCCAACCATAGACTGTTGGGCGTGACGTGAGGTTTTTTAGTCGGTAGGAGTCCGGCATAACAGCCATGAGGATTTTCGCTCACGTTAAACAAAAGAAAAAAAAAGCCTGCAGATTGTTATATCGTAGTTTTTCGATTAATTTTAGACCGTTATAAGCTATTGGAATTCCCCTTGTACTCCACATTGCAACGAGACGATCTGTCTTAAAAAGGTGATGTCCTCGATCGTAATATTCTTTTTCGAGCGTCTCAGTGTGTCGGCAACAGTTTTCCAAATCTCCGGTGTTATACTGTTAAAGGCCTCTTCAGCAAGAAGCTTCAAATCACGTGACGTAACATTTAGGACTGCCACTTTTTGTTTTAAGTTAGCCCAATTGAGCTCAATGGGATTCAAATCACAGTGATACGGTGGAAGCAGTACCACTGTGTGCCCATGTTCTCCTAAAAGCTCATCAATAGCATAGATGAGACGGGGTTTGTGTTTTTCACAAAACTCAATAGATTTTGGATTGTGAGAGTGTAGGCTCGAAATCAATGTTATTTTCTAACAACCTAAGTTTTATTTCATCTACACGGAAACTAGAGGTGAGCGCTTTATTTGTCACGACAGAGTGGTAGGGCCGCATTATCCATAACTATGATGGAAGGGTCATTCACGGTTCGGTCTCAGCTTTTCGTTAACCCGCCTACACCAAATACAACATATTGTTTCCTGCGACTTTGTTTTTCAGCATGACCACATTTTAAAAAAGCTAACGCTTATCAAGCTGCAGCAGCTGTCATGGCTGACCTTAGTATAAAACAATACAGATTTTCACAATATTTATTATTATTTTGTACTAGTGTTTCCCGGCGTACTTTTTATCGCCTTAAAATCGTAATTGATATCAAACATATAATATATTATTTATATAATTTTAATTAATTATTTCCCTATTTCGGGGATTTTGCCCGAACTATTGAGTTCAAATTTAAACACTACATTATTATACACTAAGCTTGGCTTTCCGCAATAGACAACAACGAAAACTGAACATTGGTCATGTTTGACGTATTATTTAAATAACTAGCTAACCCGCGCAACTTCGTTTGTGTCTCATAAGAGAGAGAGAAAGAGAAAGAGCGCGGTGTGCTATTGTTATTTTGATATCATGTTCCCGTCATTTGCTCCCGTTGCGTTTACGCCCGTCGCGTCGCTAATATTCATTATTTTAAAAATAATTAAAGTTACTGTGATCAAAAACCTCCCAAAGACGGGGGATAGCACCCAAACCCCCATAGGTGAGGCCGCAGTGGGAGCCGTAGATCTGTTGAAAGTTCTGGGGTAAATTCCGAGAGCTTACCCGGGGCTCCCAACCGTAAAAGCTTTTAAGCAGGATACGTGTTGTTTTTAGTCGGTATGAGCAAAGACTTCTATATAAACTGAGGTAGACGCGCCGTACTCTAACAAACGAGATTTCAAAAGCAATCAAATACACATATTAATAAGACTACATTCACTTATAAATATTTTTTACGTCATTGTCACCACACACAATAGCAATATAGGAATAGAAAAATAGTAAAAGAGAAGGCGTATGTATGTTGCTTACTGAAGTAGACATATACATTACGCTGAGTGCTCAGAGCGAGCGACGAGCGGTTCAAGCTATTTCCAAGAAATCTAATTTAAAAGCGCATTTTTTGTTAAAATAGGGCGTCTCCCATCCCCTCTCTAAAACCTAATCGGCTGGTACAAAAAATCTGAAAATATTCTTAAATTTAGTCTATTTAATAAACTTTGAAGGAATTCTATAACGGCTGAGGTGAATTTCTTAGTTCAGGAGTTATAGGGTCCACACGGAGTGACTATGAAGTCCTTTTCTATACGCGACCTAACACGCGCTTTGCCGGCCTATTATTATTAGTAAGATTAAATAAATCAATGAAACATAGTGTCAATAAAGTAAAGTTTTAATAAAGCACCTTCTAATTACTATTTTTGACTAATTGCAGCAATATATAGGCGATAATATGCGTAATAATGACCGCCTTTTGGGCATTTTTCACCTGTGTGCGCCATGCCGCTGAATTTGCCGCCGGCTTTACCGGCGGCCTGCAGATGCGGCTGCAATTTTCGCAGTAGTGTTGTGACTTTCGTCGAAGTTAGTCGTGTACGTAGGATTGGAAAATGTTGGACTATAATATAGTTGCGTGTATCGCAAGTGTAGTGTTGTATGTTATTATTCATAAAAAGAACCGCAAAATCAACAAACGAAGGTATTGGGTCAGACCAAGTCTACGAAATAGGCCTAATGTGTCCCTGATACTTAAAGATTTTAGAAAGGACGACATAAACCGCAGACATATTCGTTCGAAATTTAACACTTTTCTAAGGATCTCTGGTGAAGAATTTGAAATATTACTGAATTTAACTGGACCCATGATATCAAAAACTGACACCCGCTGGAGAAATGCTGTGTCAGCTTCCGATCGACTAGCAATTACTTAGAGATACCTGGCTACAGAAGACTCTTATTTTTCACTCGGTACACTGTTTAAAGTGTCTCCACAAGTTATTTCTTTAATAATTCCAGATGTTTGTCAAGCTTTGGTATCTACATTATCCAATTATTTAAGGGTAAGTACAAAATATCCGTAACACATTAGGTAGTTAGAAACTGACCGCCTATATTAGAAAACAAAACAGACCACATACATTAACACAGTTACGGCATGTACAAGATACAGTAATAATATCTGATTTTATACTATACCTGGAACTTCACACACATTTTACATACATATAACTAGAACTACACACACACAAATATCACAAACAATTTTATTTTACAGATGCCGAATACACAGGCTATCAGTGGCTCGAAGTTTCATGCAGAAATGGAATGTACCTAATTGCGTAGGTGCCCTCGATGGGAAACATATACGTATACTATGTCCAATTAATAGCGGTTCTGAGTTTTTTAATTATAAGTCATATTTCAGTATTGTTTTGCTAGCTTTAAACGATGCCCATTATAACTTTTTATACGTAGACATTGGATGTCAGGGCAGAATATCTGATGGTGGAGTTCTACGAAATTCAACTTTATTTGATATGTTACGAGATGGAACTTCAAGTCTACCACAAGCGATTCCATTACAAGGGAGAAATACACCTGTACCTTTTTATTTCATCGGTAACGATGCTTTTCCCATCTCACAGAATATAATAAAACCATTTTCTGGATATCATGCAAAAGGATCACCTGAGAGGGTATTTTATTATAGAATTGGTCGCGGGCGCATGGGTGTAGAAGACGCGTTTGGCATTTTATCTAATAAATTCAGAATTTTGCATTCACGCATTGGTTTACAAAATGAGAAAGCAAAAATTGTCGTGATGGCTTGTGTGCATCTGCATAATTTTATGAGGAGAAATGAAAGAACTACTGATGGAGTTTTGAACGAAGAGCAACAAAATATACCGCAGATCGCTCTAAATGTAGAACCAAGTGTAATTAGAAATGAGCTAAAATGTTATTTTCTATCGGAACAAGGTCAGCTTCCTTGGCAATATCAAATATAATGTTTGAAAGAAATAAAATATGATTATTCAAACAATTGTTTTATTTAGGAATCAGAAACATTTATCAATAACTAGCTGTTGCCCGCAGCTCCGCCCGCGTGGAGGACAACCCTTATCATTTAGGGGTATAAAAAGTAAGGTGTCCTTTCTCAGTCTCTAGACTATCTGTGTACCTACTAAATTTCATTTAAATCGGTTTAGTGGTTATCGCGGGAAAGCGTAATAGACAGACAGACAGACAGAGTTACTTTCGCATTTATAATATTAGTAAGGAAGTAAGGATAAGGAAGTAAGGATATTAGTAAGAAAGTAAGGATTTTAAGCTTTTATTAAAATAAAATAATTTATCCGAAAGTATAAACATTTATTTTAGGTTTAAGTAAAGGCATTACGTTTTTTGTCATTTTCATATGTAAGTAACCTTATTTTAATCTATCACACTATTTTCAGTTAAATTATTTTCCAAGACTTGTAACAGACTGTCACTTGTATTGACATCTGGGCTATTTTGCTTTTCATAGTCTGATTGAACAGAGTAAGAGCGCGAAGTCGAGGGCAACGGTGACATTGCTGACGTTGTAGATTGGCCTGTGAAGTATCCTGGACGAACATTTTGATAACGAAGAGGCTGAGTAGCATTATCGGTATCAAAATTCATCGAACCCATTCTCATTTCTGCTTCATACACAATATTCTGGATTTGTACTGTACACATCGTGTAATGATCCATCTTCCTCAACTTGCTACTTATATAGTCTGCAAATATAGCAGCATCACCGCGTTGGCTTGCATTAGACGTGATCTCCCTCAGTAATTGCAAAGCTTCATCAACTTCAGGTTCTCTCTCTATATTTCGCTTTCGTGAAGTCCTTCTCGAAGGTAGCGTAGTCTGGGGAGTGATATTATCTTGAGAAGACTGAAAACAAAAAGAAAATCTTATAAATAATTGCAAACAAGCTTCAATATTATATTTTGAATATATCTTATCATTATGTAAATCCTACTAATATTATAAAGGCGAAAGTTGGTAAGTGTGTATGTGTGTATGTTTGTTACTCCTTCACGCTGAAACCCTTGAATGGATTGCGATGAAATTTGGTACGAATGTAGCTTATAACCCGGATTAACACATAGGCTACCTTTTATCAGTTTTTTTTTATCGGAAAAATGAATAGTTTCCGCGGGATCACGATATATGCGCGGGCGGAAGCTAGTATTAAATAAAACCCAAGCTTATAAACATTACATGTCACCACTGATGACGCCTATACACTCTTGACGAGCGCTTATTCCCGAATAGGTACTTCGTTTTCGGTGAGTGTTATGCCGACTACACAAGGTCAAATACGAGGGTATGCTCGCCCGCGCTCCGTGGTATTATGTATTGTTACCGGGTTGTAGGTAGTAGGTATCATAATCGGTAGTAAAGTATTAAATAAAACGAAGCAAGAACTTTGTACACCTATTTACGAAAATATTACATAATGAAATATTATGTATTTTAAATTAATTATGGTCGAATTTCGACTAATGGGCGGCCAACTAGTATACTTCATTATAATTTATAATATTTTTTTTTATATTTAAATTTATAATAATTTATATTTCAATATCAAAAAGAATTTGGTGGGTACTTACACTAGGTATGTGGCTGTTCAGAGTCGGTACCGGTGCATTCTTGTCATTAAGAAATGATAACGCCTTATAAGCAAACCATTTCGGCAATTGAATATCATCCCGTCCAGATCCACTCCTTTTAGATTCTTCATATTTGTGTTTTTCTCGAAAATAATGGCTGGATAAATTCTTCAGTTTTCTCTCAATTTCTGATGATGCTATGTTGAACACAGAAGCAATATCCCTAAAAGCATCATTTCTTTTGTTGCGATTCTTGAAGTCCATATGCCTTGGGATCCACAATAGTTCATTTTCTTGATACTTTTCTATTAATAAAAGTAATGCACTATCATCCCAGTTGAATTCTGTCATTTTGTTATTTAAATGAATACGACAACACTACCACTCCGTATCGAAGCCGCAAGCAAACTGCCGCCGGCACCAAAAGCCGCGCGTGCCGCAGGTAAAAGATGCATATGCCGGCGGCATGGCCGCCGGGTTTGCCCGCCGGCCGTGCCGCCTGGCATGTGTGGATGCGCCATTACAGTGCTTAACGTTCAGAATGTTAACTTCTCCGACTGTAGATTTCTTTTTCGTATCTTATACAAGCCATCCTTTATTTGTTCAAAGTTCGACATATCGTCAATATAGACAATCTTTTCTTACTTTAAGTGTTCCATATTTTTTTCGAAAATTTCCTGAACAGGCCCAAAGGTTTCGCATATTTCATCCTTACATTTACGGAGTGCCATATAAACTTTATTTCTGTTAATATTTTCTTCGCATGTATGTTCGCTGCAACGAATTATACTAGTTTAATCGTCATTTAAAGTTACTGTACCAGCACATCTTTTTCTATTGACACACCGCCACCTTGTTGTATTGCTCAAAGTATTCTTTCTGTCAAAGTTATATATTTTATTAGTATAGGTACTATTAAGAATATATTATTTTCTTACCAAGTAAATAAACTCTTTCTCTTGCATTAGTCAAATCTGACATGTGCATGTTAACAGGGTGTGCAATCCAGACAAAACTATCATGTGTTGCTCCTCCATAAGTAGCATTCACACTCATTATGTTTAAGTCAGCATCACAATACTGTGAAAATGAAATATAAAAAAAAATACATAAGATAAACTTCTAAATTAAATCCTAAATACAATAAATCAAAATTATGTAATAATGTATTCAACTCACAATTAAAACATTCCTAGAATGGTAGCCTTTTCTGTTGTAGAATCGTTCTTCATGTTGTGATGGTTTTATTAATGCCACATGCATCCATGTATCCCACAACGCAGGTAATCCAGAATTTTTCAAAAAATCTTCACAGCAGCCTATGGATGTTTGCAACACCAGAGGCGCTACTCTATAACTAAGATACACTAGACCTATTGCAATAGATGATTTGAAAATGTCAATTCAACAAAGACACTGGGTATTATAAGCATGAAGACATTTACTCGTTCCTGGCGAGTTTGTGGAAACTATAGCCACTTATTCAAGATGACACCAGAATTAAGAGCATCTGTGACTTCTGCTAGAGCCTTAGATACAGATTGTTGGGACATTATAGTGCCTTGTGTTCCACTCACTAATCGCTGATAACCCTCGGTGGCATAGAACGACAGTGCCACTAAAATCTAAAATGAAGAAGCTTGCATGAAAAAAAGAACAAGACAGCACATGAAAACACAACACGACATAAAAAAAAACTTATTTAGTGTTCTACGTATATAAAACAATACATACCTTGAATAAAATAAATAAATAAATAAAATGCTTTATTCGGCACGCACAAAAAACAATAATTTAAAAAAGTGAAAAATAAACTGTAGGAGATGTACAATGTGCGTGCCCGAAAAGGTCGTCATCTCAGCTATTGCTGCCTAACAGGTTAATGTTAGGCAGCGCTGGTTTTCACCTTGTACTTTATTAAAATATCACTACGCCGAGTAGGACGGGACATGAGGGGTTCCAAATCATTTGAAATAACATCGAATAAATCTTTATTTACTCTGTAATTCCTTCTGAATGGATCGTCACCCATGGCAAATGCATTGTCGGCATATTGCGCCATTCTCCGCAAATTTTGCCTTTGTCTTACGTCTAATGAATGAGCAGTATCCAAAATTTCATAAATAAGTCCCAAACGAGCCATATCTCACTGTAAGCACACACACTAGCTATACATTACTGCTAAGTACGCAAATGTCGAACGAGAGCGCAAACGTTTCAAACTCGACAGTTGTCCCTAACCATCGTGCCCGCTCGCTTGTGTGTCCCTGTCTCACCCTCGCGCGTCCACTTAGCGTAGTAACTTGTTTGTGAATTTGATAATATATTGCCGGAAATTACAGTGACCAAATTAACACGCAACCTATCTTTGATTTATCTCTCCGCATCTTCCACATACATACATACATACATACATACATACATACATATAGACCCCCAAATCACTAAAAACCCTTTGAAAGAACATATGCGTAAGGAGTATGAGCTCATGTTCAGTTTCAGTAGTCACCGGGTTGGTAGTGCGTTCTGCAGGGTCAACACAACACGGGGGGGTTCGTTGATTTTATTAAATAAGAAATTAAAGTATAAGGAACGGAAAGATGTTGTGTCCCTCTCTGTAGAGTGTACAGTTGAAATATCGTGCGTAGAATTGGAGCAATTTTTTTTTTTTTTTTTTTTTTTAACGTGAGGGAAAATCCTCGTAGGATGCTATGCCGGACTCTTACCGACTAAAAAACCTCACGTAACGCCCAACAGCCTATGGTTGAGAGCCCCGGGTAAGCCCTCAGGAAGGATGTCCCGTGACTCCCAACAGACCTACGGCCGCCAATGCGGCCTCGCCCAGGGGGTGGTTCGGGTGCAATCCCGCGTCTATGGGGGGTTTCGGGTGTGACCCCGCTTCTAAGGGGGGGCGTGCGTGAGTGCTCACGTCACGCTGCCGTCATGGGCCTGCTTCTGTAAGGACGGTGAGCGGCCCTCACACCGTCCTCAGACCCCCGGTCATGGAGGCCGATAGTCCTCGGCGAAGACACGTCGGCGGCGCCCAGGGCGCCGACTGCGGAACTCGGGTGGGAGAGTTCTCTCCCGCACCCGGCCCGCCGCCTCCTTCGCGAGCATGACCTGCTCGCAGAAAGAGGCGGCGCAGTCCCACTTACTCCCGCTGGAGAGCATGGCTCGCACCATGGCCTCAAGCGAGAGAGTGTCCACGCCCAGACCCACTGCGAGGACCTGTCGCTGTTGTGCCCACGCCGTGCACTCCACCAGCGTGTGGAGCGCCGTGTCATCGCTGCGGTCCTCGCAGTGCTGGCACTCGGCCGTGGTTTCCCGGTGTTTTCGCCACAGATACCTACCGAAGCTACCGTGCCCGGCAAGCATCTGTGTCAACCGGTAGGAGAGAGCACCGTGTCTTCTCTCCAGCCACTCGTCCATGAACGGTCTGACGGCCGCGATTGTGGCGAATCCCCCCTTTGGTTGCTCAAGTCGCACCTTCCATGTCTCCACGGTTTCCTGGTGGAGCAGGGTCCGCTGGGCCTCGATTTCTCGAGACGCAGGCCTTTGGCCCCGCTCCAGCGCCTCCTTGCGCCATCTGAACAGTGACGCAAGGGCTCTCGCTTCCAGGTCCCATGGAGGGGTCCCGGCTAGGAGACATGCCGCCTCACCGGAGATCGTGCGGTATCCTCTTATCACCCTGACGGCCATCATTCTCTGCGGGCTCAGCAGTCTAGCCTCATTGCTGGCCGTCAGGGTCTCCGCCCATACGGGAGCCCCGTACAGGGCCATGCTTCGCACGATCCCCAGGTACAGCCTCCTGTAGGGAGCGTTGGGTCCCCAGAATTGGAGCAATTCATAGTAGTATGCGTATATAAACCTGGAGTCTCACCCTTTTGTGAGTTTGAGGAAGTAATGAATAAAGTGCTATTTAAACTTGGAAAAACACCTAATAGTGTGCGGTGATTTTAATGTTAATATACTTATAAATACGCGTCAGACCAATGATATCTTAAATTTATTTAAATCACACAATCTCACTAACTTATTTTTAGAGCCTACTATATATTGTGATACAACAGCTACTTGTCTGGACAATATATACAGTGATATGTTGCCAGAAAGTAAGAGTATTATAAATAAGATAAAATCAGATCATACTGGGCAAATAGCATCTTTCAAGATCACAAGAGAAAAAGTTAAAAAACGTAAAATATTATGTAGACCAGTAACTAGTGACCGCTTGGAACGTATGCGAGTTGAACTTTGCAATAAACTTCCATTTTTAGACACTGGCTTAGATCCAAATGTAATGTATAAGTTATTTTTTGATTCCTTTTATAATGAGTTAATCTCCGTATTCAAGTCTAAGGAAGTCACAATCGGTGATAGGCCAGCCTTCAGTGAATGGGCCACTGAGGATATACATAAAAGTAGACAAAAACTGTATGAACTATACTTAGAAAGACAGCTTAATAGAACAGATGAATTTCTAAATTATGTTAAAGCTTATTCAAAAAAGTTTAAAGCAGACTGCCTAGCAGCCAAAAGAAAGTTTATAAGTAATAAAATTGTCAATAGTGTAGACAAAGTTAAATCTTGGAAAATAATTAACGCAGAAAGAGGCCAAGCAAAATCGAATGATAATAATTTTAAACTTAAAGTAAATGGTAACATAATTACAACAGATGCCGAAGTCGCTAACGAATTTGAACAATTTTTTTCTCGAATTCCAGTAGATTTGACCAGAACCCTGGGTTCATCTACCCCAATAGCAGAATCCTTGTTAAAAGCAAATGTTCCTTGCTGTAATGAAATACTCAAATTCAGTAAAATTAGTATACACACTATAATAAAAACTTTTAAATCTTTAAATATTAAGAAAACGGCTGACCTTGGGGAATTTCTGTACATTTAGTTAATTCGTTAATTGAAATGGTTGCCCCTGAATTATCAATAATATTTAATAATTGTAAAATAACGCCTCTGTTTAAATCGGGTAGCACCTCAGATCCGTCCAATTTTCGTCATATTTCTGTACTACCCACGTTTAGTAAAATCTTTGAAAAGGTAATGCTTAATCAAATGCAAAATCATTTTAATACAAATAAACTACCTATTCCATACTAAACAATTCAGTTTCACGCGCGGTCGGTCTACCACGGATGCTGGAATCAAATTGTTAGAGTGTATATATGAGGCCTGGGAGGAGTCGTATGATGCTTATGGTGTATTCTGCGACTTATCTAAGGCCTTCGATTGCGTCCAGCATCAGACTTTAATTCAAAAACTTGATCATTATGGAATCCGGGGGACGGCCTTGGATTTAATTAGTTCTTACCTTAGAGATAGAGTACAGAGAGTAGTTATAAATGGTAAACAGTCAAATGGTTCTGCTGTAACAATGGGGGTGCCTCAGGGTTCAATTCTGGGACCTTTTCTATTTTTAGTGTACATAAATGATCTCCCTCACCTTATAAGAGACGATCACGAGGTAGTTTTGTTTGCTGATGACACATCTTTAATATTTAAAGTTGAACGTGGAAAACGCGATCTTGACGAAGTAAACAATGCCCTCTCTAGGGTAGTCCTCTGGTTTAACGCAAATAATTTATTGTTAAATGAAACTAAAACAAAATGTATTAGATTCACCTTGCCAAATGTTAGGCTCGTTAACACCAGTATTAAGATTAGGGATGATCAAGTAGAATTGGTCGATGAAACTGTCTTTCTGGGCATAAAGTTAGACTCCAACTTGCAGTGGGGGCCTCATATCGAGAAAGTCTCGGGCAGACTGAGCTCTGCAGCCTATGCCGTTAAAAAGATCCGACAACTGACAGACATTAGAACAGCGCGTCTTGTCTACTTTAGCTATTTCCACAGTGTCATGACCTATGGCATACTATTATGGGGTAACGCTGCCGACATCGAATGTATCTTTGTGTTGCAGAAAAGGGCTGTCCGGGCTATCTATGGTATGGGGTTTCGGGAGTCATTAAGAGAAAAGTTTAAGGATATCAACATCCTTACTGTGTATTCACAGTACATATATGAAAACTTATTATATACTCATAAAAATAACAGTAAATTTATTAAAAATAGTGATATCCATAACCTAAACTTAAAAAATAAGAATAAATTCTGTACCTAGATTTAGGCTTAATAAAATAAGCAATTCTTTTGCGGGCAAATTGTATTCGAATGTACAATACATTGCCGACAGCCATAACAGGTTTGTTTGTTGTTCATAGCCATTTAATCAATGAAACATAATTTATGAAATAAAACTTATTATAGTAAGTAGCCATTTACTTATTATAATAAGTTTTATTTCAAATAAATATATGCCTGGAATCCCGAAGCACGGAATACAGAATAAGTATTTAAAATGTGAAATGAAACATCAACTTCATTTAAAACAATTTATTTTACTCGTTTCTTACGATATTCGACAGCCATTTTTTGTATTACATCTTGTTCGTTACAATCTGTTCGTGATCCACATAACAATTTATTCTGCCGTCGTACGAGAGAAGGGCACATCTATCATTTTGGTCAAACTAAGATAATTGGGATTAAAGTTTTTACTATATTCTGCTTCATAGTGTGTAAACCTACTGCTTAAAAGAAAAAAAAATGATAATAAATGTGCGTGAAGATTAGTACTAGTTATATTTTTACTTGTTAGTTTTTATATATAATTATTTATTAAATAAATTCAAATTATTACTTTCAACTTAAAAATAAAAATATTTAAAAATACCACGTAATACAAAGAAAAGGCATAATTAACCAAATGTGATCTTTCTTTTTAATATTTCAAGCGAGTTGATCATTGAGCCTAAAAGAAAGGGCACATTTGTCTAATTGCGCCTTTTTAATGTAAATTGATTTAATGTTTTCTATAGAAAAAAAAAACAAATAATCATTGTGAAGAAAGTTTAATAAAATATAAAACATTTATTATAATATTGTCATGCCATTTCTGGTTAGCTTATCCAAATACTTAACTAAAATAAAACTTAATAAATCTTCTTCTAGGACACAAACATTTAACATTTAAAGAAAAAAAACCTTCTTTATATTCAATAATTATTTATTTATATATATATAAATATATATAACTCAAAGGTGACTGACTGACTGACATAGTGATCTATCAACGCACAGCCCAAACCACTGAACGCATCGAGCTGAAATTTGGCATGCAGGTAGATGTTATGACGTAGGCATCCGCTAAGAAAGGATTTTGATAAATTCTACAAGGGGATATAATACGGGAAGCAGGGACGGGGACAAATTTTACGCGGGCGAAGCTGCGGGCATCAGCTAGTTATTTATAAATTATTAGGGATAAGTATCTACGTAAAATTTTTGGTTAACGAATTGAACTTATGAATTAGAAACAAAAAGTGCTAATACTTAGACTCAATTACACTTTTTAGTTAGTTACATCTAAGGAAAGTAAAAGTTGAATATGTTTATTCTTTTTACTAATAGGTTGGACCCCTCAATTTAAAATCTATAAAAATTGTAACTCTAAATCACAATATGCAACACTTAATTCTTAATAGATATAGGTAATAAGAGCATAAACTTTGGTTTTGAACCTTTAATAAGCTACCTCTATTAGAACTTATTCTAATTATTTATTGTTCATTTACAGGACTTACATCCGTAATTATTAAGGGCACTCGTAGTTTAATATTTAAAAAATACTAGTATTATTATTATAAAAATTAAATGTACTTAACTATAACAAACATAACATGGCACTTCTTGATTGATTTATCACAATGCAGTATATTGGTAACAACTAGATATAAAAAAAGTTTAAACAAAATTAAATAATCACTTTTGCTTAGATATTAATTAACAAAATAGTCTTTAATTTCAGTCTTCATAAATTTCTGTTAGATCAGCTGAACAGTCGTTAACGGGTAGGGTTTCCCAAAAACCTCTTCTGTTCTCAGGCATGAGTGGTCCAAGCTTGGAAAATATAGCCGATTTTATCTCAAATGCTACTTATAGATCGATGCTTTTTCCAAGTAATAAATCTCGACACGTGTTTTCGCAATAATACTGTAATTAGAATAATCGTTAAAGCACTTGTACTTTACACTACTTTAATATATACCTAATAAAATAGTGGATACAAAGTGCTTTAATAATAATGTTTAGCAGATTCCACCACTCTTATATTTGCTCCATGCCAAGTACCAACAAACAACAGTTTAAATACGTAAATAAACTTACCTAGTGCGGGCTGGCTGCTGCAGCTGACAAGCGTCGTCGCAGGCACAACTGGCGCGTTTCAATCAAACCCTGCCCTCCTTTCCTCACCCCTAATCGTAAATAATTAAAAGAAAAGGCACAACTCATTACTTGTGCCTTTTGTTACAGAATTATTAGCATATGTAAGGCCCGGCTACTTACTGCAGTGGCAACACTAAATAATGACCGGGTGGGGAATGTTACGCCATATTGTGGGGCTCAGTCTTAAACTAGACGTCGGTAGATAAAGTATAATAATACGGGCAATGGGGAGCATTGTTAGCAGTGGAAGGTGAGCATTTATGCGCATAGTAAAAGCGGCCGCTTCAAACCTGCAGATTGGGTTGCAAGTCCCAGACGATGTTACAATGTTCCTCCTTGTGCCACGCGGTATTAGGTTTCCTAGTTTTTAAATTGATTAATTGTATAGTTGAGAATAAACGAGTGTGCTGTCATCTCCGTGTTTTCTTCTGAGGTCTAACATCTCAGAAGTGGCATTATAACCCACGCCATGTAAGTACACGCATAATTTCGTATAAAATGGTTACTTTAGCTAATATGATAAAACTATGTAGGTATCTGCCTTGCCATAACCTGGATTTGGTAAAAAGGATAGATATTGCTGGTTAAGATTTAATAATGAAGGATAGATAATGCTGGTTAACGATTAGTAAGGCGAAAGATATTGCTGGTTAATTCAATTAGTACTTTTCATCTAACAGTATGCTGAGTTTTGCCAAGTGATGGTAAAATGGGCCGTTAGGTATTACCTACATGGTAGCACAGATTTCACAGACATGAAGTCAAAGAATTTGCAAAGTAATTTCGATACTGGTTTGTACGCCAGTGCGCGTAGCCGAGGGTAGGTTTGGAAAAGGTAAGAAACGGTACATACATGAGTTTGCGTTCTGTACCTTGTTGTTTTATGCTAGTAGTTTAAAAAAAAAAGTGTCGCGATCCTGTTAATAAAAGAAAAAAAGGAACAGGTGGGTAAAAAAAAAAGTGTAAGTTTAGTGATTAGGTTTATTGTGTAGATTCGGTACTAATGAAATTGAATACATTATCGAATCATGAAGTGAATATTCAGATCCTTAATTGGTTTGTGTTGGGTGTTTGGTGTAAAAGTTCGGTTCTACAATGGATTTCGCAGTTAACATGCGCTGGTCGCCTAGTACTCGGTCACACTTTCACGATTTTTTTTTGTAATTTTAGTGTTGTTTAAGAGTGTATTGGGTGTATGAAGGTCAAGCGTTATAGTATCGGGAGGGAGTGTGAAAACAACTTGTGGTACCTACTGCGTTGAGAGGCTAACAAATACGTATCTTATTGATAATGTGACTGGTTAAAAGTAGGCATCCGCCCTATTAAGGTTGTGCGTATTGGAAACCAAGGTTCAGGGGGCCAGCCAGCCGTGTTATACGACGACATTGAGAGGCTCCTCTTGTACAGTATGATACAGGGTTCATAGGTGATTCTGGTTAGCTAGCGCCATGTCGTTGAATGGTCGTATAGTGAGTAATACAACGGCGTGCCAGGTTTTCCTACTTCGTTATATTGGGTTCTATTGTAGTTGTGCTTTTGGTGTGACTGTTAAGGCGTGAGCGTGACCGTGACCCACGTGTTTTATTTCTCACTGTGGTGTTTCATTGAGCTGTTGGCGTAGATGGTACTGAAGCGCTCGTGGCCCCGCGGACTCAGTGTTCTGTAAACGATCACTGCAGTAAGCAACATTTACTATGGCCGGATATGGATGGGTGACCTGGTGGTCACCCATCCATATCCGGCCATAGTAAATG
Source organism: Miltochrista miniata (assembly GCA_933228765.1). Taxonomy (NCBI): domain Eukaryota; kingdom Metazoa; phylum Arthropoda; class Insecta; order Lepidoptera; family Erebidae; genus Miltochrista; species Miltochrista miniata. The sequence continues at coordinate 17,617,193 of OW121769.1, forward strand.
TCCGGCCATAGTAAATGTGTTGCATAGTAAATGGTCCACGTGGTCGTGGACCACTTTGTGACATTTATTTACGAGCGTTTCCGTGCTTCGGAAGGCACGATAAGCCGTTGGTCCCGGTTGTCAGTAAAATGACAGTCGTTAAGCCAAGTTGAAGGCCTTACGGGCGGCTTGAAAAATTTCAACTGTGGGTCGTCACAGCCTGCACCCGGGTCGGCAGCGCGTGTGTAGCGCCTCTGGTGTTGCAAACGTCTATAGGCTACGGTTACCAACCTTCCGGTGGGCCGTAAGCTTGTCTGCCACCTAAGTAGTATAAAAAAAAAAAAAAAGATGGTTGACAAGATTGTGGCTATGGCAAAATAAATAGCTCTGAACGCTAGTACCTACTGTTTGAAATCATAATGAGATTTTTCTAGTTTAGCTTTGTCAGACCTATTGGGATACTAATGGCAGTCGTTAGAAAGATTTGTAATATAAAAGAAAAGAGGGTTAACTTAGTTGGTATGAATGCTTATATGGGAAAGTGAAAGCTCAGTTACAGGTTATTTTTATATATTAAATAAACGGATCCCGTGTAGTTTTTGAGGGTTTCCGATGCTGTTAGCCCCTGAAATGTTTCATAGTGAAAATTTTCAATATCTCAGTTACAGATGTTTAACGAAGAACTACGTTTTTGTATAGGTGTGATAATAATATTAAATCGAAACCAGTTAGAATTAGTATGATCTACAATGTAGATGAGTGTTCTAGAACGGGTGCATCCAAGTCCGGGTTTTAAGTATAGTTTTGCAACAGATTAAGAGATCCAGCCAGAGGTCTAGATCTATGGTTCGGTTAAAGGTTTTGGTTAAAAGAATATATATCTACCTACGTATGTTGGTTGGGGATATGAAAAGGTCCGTTAGTTACCCTGCACTACACTGATATGAAAGTGGTTCTGGTTGTGTCAGCTTAAACGTTTTCAGGTTCAAACGATCAGGAGGTAATTCGATGCGATAACTAAACTCGGCTGTGATGAGTGTGTCTGTGTGAATGTGATCATATTTTGTGAGAATTGTTGAATTTCAGTTAAGTTGGAAGTAAAAGTGAATTTTTCAAATTTACCTACCGACGGAATCTTCGTTGATACCTGCGTGATGTTATTTTTTTGTTAACATTGGGTGGCCTTCGATGGTTTGAATCAGTCTCAGCCCGGCGGATGGTGCTGCAGTCGGTATTTAGGTTGTCTATTGATGTAGACGAGGTTGATCAGGTTAACTAGAGTTTTCTAATTGTGGTTACATTTTTATTGACCGAACGTGATTGGGATGGACTCCAGAAGGCAATCCTCAAATGACTGATGTTATCTAATCGTAATTCCCTTAGAAAATTATAATATAATTCATTAGGTTAGAAGATATCAGACTGAGTAGTGATTAGAGTTGTAACGTTGTTGGGTATAGATAGGAAATGTAGGTATGAGCCACCGTCGCTTATATCATGGACGGGATTAATCTGTTCAGGGAATGGTGTGGCCACTGACATGCCATTCCTCATAACGTTTTTGTGGAAGACATGTACAGTAACTGGCTACCGGTGTACTTTAACTCTGAATTTTGTAAACTTTCATGTGACGAGTTCCGGAAAATGATCTGGAGAGTGCCGAGGCCTCGGTAACCTTCACCGTGAGCGGTTGTGCTGTAGCCGCTGTGGGTACTCCATCGCCGGCGTAGCGGAGAAGCAGAGCGCGGGTTGACGGCGGCTTGCGCGGGCGCTGTGGACACACAGCGTGAGCACAAGCGGCGCCGGCGTGGTCACGCGTTGTGTCGGAGCTACGAGAGGAGTAGCGTCATTGAGCTGCTGAGTAGTTATGAAAATCGACGTGCTACGATGATGGACATTGGACATTACAGGTCACGTAGTCTTTTTCCATTAAGTAGGATACTCAAATGATGAAGTTCCTAGACCCTTTACCATCTCAGCTATTAAGTTTCAAAAGATTTGTATTAGTTTGGAACAAATTTGATTTCTACTAGACGGATTATTGTGTCTAAACGTTTAAGAATTGACTAATGCTATCACGGATTACTTTGTGGAGCTTTTCGGGTGAACAATTTCATCACACATGATTGTTGCGGGTAGAGCGTAGCTCGCTTTCTGTTACTGAGTTAGTCTGTTAGTAGTAACGGAGTGTTTGGAACAAGATTCCTAACACAATGGGCTAACCTCGTGGATAAACTTGTTCTCATGCTTGACAATTTGATAGGGAGACTGAAATTTCACACGGATGCGAGATTTGATTTGACTTTGCTGCAATTCAAGGATTCCATCGCGTCCAGTGGCGTCTTACCTTCTATGGATTAAAGAAACTTGCTGTAAATTGGTTACTTCGTGGAAAATGGTTTAAAATGGTACTACCTCCAATAAGCTGCATTACACTTATTTCAAAAATACCTACTAATTTTTACTCTGATAGAATCGCGAGATTGAAAGCTAGTTTGAACAGAAGTTTGACGGTTAGGTAAACTGGTTGGGTCTAAAGGTGTCATGTCGGTTAGTTATCGGATTTGTCTATTGTGTCGGATGTATTTTTGTCTGTGATATTAGTATTTATCACACCTCGTAAAGGTAAAGAAAAAAAAAGAAAAAAAAAAACAAATTTTGTTTTTGCTAGTAAATTATACCCTCGAAGTTAGCGTACACATAAAGCAACATTTTACGAGTTAATAATCGAGTTATTCGGTAAATTTTCGACGAGTACCTAGATCCAAATTGATGAATGATAACAATGTTTTTTTATTGCACGAATTTACATGGTTTTCTCTTTTGGTTTATCTTTTGATTTCAGGTCAAGACATTACATGAAACGGTGTCACGCCTGACAAGACTTGGTTGACATTAAACCACCCTGAGAAACGGATTGGTTTTTTTTTGGACGGAAATGGAAACGGATTGGATGAGATCCCTGGATGATACGAGTAATAGGCAGTTTTAGTTAAAGAGTCAGTTTAGTTAAGTTGCTTTAAAATTATGTTCCTCAACGTCGATAGATAGCGTTGTACGGCTTTGTGAACCGCAATATGGTTTCGTTCACACGTTTGCGTAACTGTTTGGCGAGTTACTAAATAGTTGCAGTTCTTCTATAGTACATACATTAGTTAGAGTTTAAATAAGCAGATATTCCATGGATATTGGTTAAGTTTGAGCAATCTGTCGACGGGTTTCTAGATGATAATCGTTTTGTGTATTAACTGGTTATTATGTCGATGTTTAGTGTGACAGTGTTAAAGTGTTATAATGTTGAGTGGTTCAGCAGTACTGTTGGTTGTTAAATACATAATGGTTACCGTTGTTATGATTGATACCTGGTTACCACGCGTAGTCAAGCGAAAGTTAAGATTTCCCACTGGTCAGATACCTAAATAGTTTGGTATTGTTTAAGCGAATTGTTTAAAAGATTTGCCATTGTTCAGATATAATTTGTTTTGCCACTGTCCAGATAGATAGTTTGATCGAATAGTTACAGATTTAGGACGGCAAACATTTAAGATTGTAAAACGTAGTTTTTAGTGATTTAAGTATAGTGATGTATTAGGTAGGATGTGAAAAATGATTGTAAATTATTGAGTACATAGGTACGTATGCGTGTGTATTAGTGATTGATGAGGGATTTAAATCATTAAATTGAATTGAGCCTGAATAATGTATCTACCTATTAGCTAATTTCGGCGAAGACACTGCTACTTGCTCTTCAACTGTAAACAGTGTCAATGAGTAATTGTAATTTAATGATATGAGATTGAATAGTTACAGATTTAGGACGACAAACATTAATGATTGTAAAACGGAGTGAATGCATAATTTTAGTGATTTAAGTATAGTGATGTATGTAGGCAGGATGTGAAAAATGATTGTAAATTATCGAGTACATACGTATGCGTGTGTATAAGTGATTGATGAGGGATTTAAATCATAAAATTGAATTGAGCCTGAGTAATTTACTCATCATCTAATTTTGACGAAGACAGTGCTACTTGCTCTTCAACTGTAAACAGTGTCAATGAGTAATTGTAATTTGATAATATGACATTGAATAGTTACAGATTTAGGACGACAAACATTAATGATTGTAAAACGGAGTGAACGCATAATTTTAGAGTGATTGAAATATAGTTATAGTGAGGGTGCTCTCGAGCCGGGCAAGATTGGCGTAAACGACCTCGCCGCCCACGATTGGTAAGAGACATCGCAGTTGTGTGTCGTTCTGGTGAAAGAAGTAACCTTTGCGGCCGGCTATACCATAGTAGTGACGGGTGTTCTCGAGCCGGGCAAGATTGGCGTAAACGACCTCGCCGCCCACGATTGGTAAGAGACATCGCAGTTGTGTGTCGTTCTGGTGAAAGAAGTAACCTTTGCGGCATGCAGCTATACCATAGTAGTGACGGGTGTTCTCGAGGCGGGCAAGATTGGCGTAAACGACCTCGCCGCCCACGATTGGTAAGAGACATCGCAGTTGTGTGTCGTTCTGGTGAAAGAAGTAACCTTTGCGGCCGGCTATACCATAGTAGTGACGGGTGTTCTCGAGCCGGGCAAGATTGGCGTAAACGACCTCGCCGCCCACGATTGGTAAGAGACATCGCAGTTGTGTGACTTACTGGTGAAAGAAGTAACCTTTAAGCCACGCAGCTATACCATAGTCGAAAAATCTGTAGTAGTTTAAGTGTATGTAATTATACACGTACAGTAAAAATCTTAATATAGATGATTATAAGAGTGATGCGAGTGATACGTTCAATTATTTAACAAAACAATGTTTAATAGAAATATAAATTATAGTTAATTAGAACGAAGGGACTCGTTCCCATAGGATGGCCGACTGTTACAGAATTATTAGCATATGTAAGGCCCGGCTACTTTCTGCAGTGGCAACACTAAATAATGACCGGGTGGGGAATGTTACGCCATATTGTGGGGCTCAGTCTTAAACTAGACGTCGGTAGATAAAGTATAATAATACGGGCAATGGGGAGCATTGTTAGCAGTGGAAGGTGAGCATTTATGCGCATAGTAAAAGCGGCCGCTTCAAACCTGCAGATTGGGTTGCAAGTCCCAGACGCTGCACGTAGGAGTATTTTCGCGTAAAATCCGGTCAAAAGTCAAATTTAAAAATTAAATAAAGTTAGTACAAATTTTACATATTTTTGCAGCTTATTAGCCGGTCTATCGCCTAATACACAAATTTATAACGCAGGTAGTAGTGCCTTCTCGTACTAGCAGTCGGAACCCAGTCGTTACCTAAACCGTATGTCTTAATTCTCGGCGTTTGTAATTTTTAACCGTATTTGAACTGTAAACTACACTTTTGTGTCATTTACTATGGAAAAACAACATTGCTAATATGAAAGTGCAAGGTATGTAGATGATTTTAAAATGAAAATTAATTAATTTATGTTTCTTATTTATGATTAAAAAAATCAGAAAGGTGAACAGAATATTTGATATAAATTTCAGAAAATATAGTTTTTTAAATTGTGTTTTTGTTTATTTGTCGGAACTTGTCGGGCTTTTATTTTACGATTAATATATTGCCTAGGGTTTGTTTTAATAAACACAATTAGATTTTGCTTCACTTATGTTCACCATTTTTGTTTTCAATGATTTGAAGATGGCATTGTGAAATATGGATATTATATTTGACTTGAATGTTGTTTTCATTTTTATTTTCAGATTTTATAGAATCTAATGTTATTTTCATCAGAAGAGCTTTGTTTGACATTATGCGTAATTGCAAAAGTAATAAAATCGAAGAAAAGGTGAAAAAAATAGAAATAAAGTTAATTGAAATCAGTGAATGCCCTTCACGATTCAAATGCACTTCACGTGCTCTCAGGTATTTTAAGATCGAATTTAAACAAAGCCAGTGGCAAAAAGGAGCGTTTTCTGCGTAATAACAGTAAATGGCAAAATCATCCATCCATTTACTGAATATTAGTAGGTACAGAGCTAACATCAAATCTGTTTGGTCAGCAAAAACACCTGAAAGCTTAATTGAGCGTTGTAAGCGACGAATTGTGGAGGCAAATATCCGCTGACAAACTTACATAATATATGCAGCTAGCGTCAGGCAACGCATTATGGAAACACTGCTACTTCAGTAATCATAAAAGCAATAGTGGCAACGCCAACAAGAGCTAGGCCCAAACCACAATTACGGAAAGATTCTCGAAAGAGGCGCATGATCTGATGGTCGCAATTGAGCCACCATCAACAGTTTTTTACCATCTTTACAACTTACATCAACAACAGAATATAAACAGCTACGAAAACACAGAGGAAGACGATGCGAAAGAAAAAAAAATTAAAGTGAAAAATATACATGTTTTATACATTTTACTATTATTAAACATAACAGTATATAATATTACCATGTTTTATTATTAAATAAGCCATTAAATAATTTTGACCGGATTTTACATGAAAATACTCCTATGTGCGCTGTTACAATGTTCCTCCTTGTGCCACGCGGTATTAGGTTTCCTAGTTTTTAAATTGATTAATTGTATAGTTGAGAATAAACGAGTGTGCTGTCATCTCCGTGTTTTCTTCTGAGGTCTAACACTTTTATACCTAAATTAATGCATGGATCATAAATTAAGTAGACAAGGCATATCTGGCATTTGAGCCTTTTCTTTATGTTATGTTGTAGGTGTGCCTTTTCAAAGTATTTTTTAGTAAAAATCTGCATAGAGTAATAGTCACATCTACGTATTTGTGCCTTTTCAATATAATGATACATAAATGTGCCTTTTTATTCTATAAAACATTAATATTAATCTCATTTGTGACTTTTGAGCTTATTGTATCTCCGAATTCCTTGAAGTTAAAATTCTACAAAAAATTGAGCAGATGTGCCTTTTTTTTCTGATTCTAAATATGTATATAACTCATTTTTTTTAAAATGTTAAATGTGCCCTTTTTTCTTACGACGGCAGTATTGGTGTCTTGGCACCTTACCTTACCTTACCTTGACCATTATACAGAAACAAATTAATTGATATGTCTTCTATTTTTTTAACAATTTCTTTTTTATGCGTGTTGCATTTAATAAAATAATCATAATCAATTACCACAGAAAATATAGTTTTGATATATTAATGAATATTTTGCTTTTTAGCGTCTTTTTTTATAATATTAGTCACAACATCTTGTAAAGGACATCATTCACGCTCTATACAAAAAGTACCCAAAAAAAAGTGCCGGCCAACGAAAAAAATTATTGTATTGGTTGGAGAGTGACATTCTAAGGTTTTTTTTCTCTTGACGGCTAAGAGCTAAGACCGATTACTTATGAGTTATATGAATTTGAAATAATACAAAAATGCATTTATACGACTTCGTCTCAACAATTCTTACTTCATAACTATAGCAAGAATTAAATAATGATGATAAAGAATAACTTAATCTCGCTTGATAATAATATAATATGACAAAAAGCCTAAGGCATTGTCCTAATAGAACGCGAATGCGCGATGCGAGCGATGCGACCATCGCGTGTTCGTGCGACGTCAAAAACTGGGTGTCCTAATAGAACGCGAATAAGCGATTACGCGAATCTTGCTCGCGCGATTTGACGACGGGAGCGAGCGTGACCGGGCAGTGGTACGGTCGATACCAACAACCATGGACGTCAGACACGCAAAATGTTTGCTGTCGGGAAATATTTGGATGACGTTTTGTGCGGATTTAGATGGAAATGAAAAAAAAAAAACAACGTGGGACGCAAAGTGCTTTGTTAAAAATGAGACCAAATCGTGGTGAATTTCACAATCAATATTTTGACTTACGAGAAGATGAGTCTGCATTTTATGATTATATGTCTATGTCACCAGAAGCATTTCACTACCTATGCAATATGATCAGAGACGATTGCAATCATGTTGTTACCAACTACAGAAAACCTATAAGTGTGGAGGAAAGATTGGTGCTGACGATTAGGTGAGTGTAATTTCTATAATAATTTACTAGGTACTTGTTCAAATATACAGGGTGTTAAAGTAATTGCGTGCAATAGCTTAGGGGTAGACTCAGTATCGATAAAGAATCAAGGAAAAAGAAAGCCAAGAAAAAAATAATTAAATCAAAACAAAAAAAAATCGAGTGATTGTATGTGAATCAATCCTCTTTATTTGATAAAGTTGATAAAACTTGAACAGTTAACACTACATCATGCGTATAAAAGTCACACAATGTGTTACGCTTGATGTGCTGTTGACTATGTACCTTTTCGATTTTATTGTTTTTTTTAATTAAATCAGTCAGCCAATTTCTGCAGAACATTTGGGAACTACGCACTTTGTATAAATTATATTTGAGATTTCAAGTCTTTTGGATTTGAATTTCGCTGACTAATTTAATTTATTGAAGGAAACTAAAACAAATTACGTAGGTATAAATTAAAATGAAGGTTTATTTAAATTCAAAGTTAAAAAAACAAACAAACTGCAAAGTTAGTAATCATTTACGGATAGCTCAGTATCGTACTCGTGTAGACCTAGGGGATCATTTTCGTAGTAGTTCCGCACCGACGACATTGAATGATGTGACGCGTTTACCGGAGAGGGTAATATAGATTGCGATATTGGCGTAGATGATGTTGAAGAGGTAGTGAGACTAATTTCATCAGCAATAAAAGTTTGAATTTTACTTTTCAGTCTTAGTTTTTGTACTGGCGTTAAATACTTGAAATATGGCGCCAATGATTTTAAGAACAACATGTCTTCATCGTCTTGTTCTTTGTTTTTCTCATTAAAAGCTTGTATTTTTTGTTTTTCCACTTCAATCATTTTTTGTTGAAAAAGCGTCTTTTCTTTTTTTTGCCTGTCTTTGCCTTTGCCTGAACTCGCTTGCTCTAGATGAACCAGACTCGCTGTCGTCTGTCGTCGTAGGGAATCTATTTCGGGGGATCAAATTACCACTAGCTAGAGAACTTGCGTTAACAGATTCCGAAACAGGTTCTTGATTTTCCACCATTTCTTCAATTTGATCCATTTCTGGAGTCTCAACTTGATCCATTTCTGAAGTTTCAACTTGATCTATTTCTGGAATCTCAACCGTGTCTGAATTTTGAGTTTCATTGTTATCAGATCCCGCATTTAAATCCTGAAAGTTGCTTTGGGTGTGCCTAGGTTTCACTATATCTTTTAAAAAAGATAGTTCCTTAAAAAAACACCATTTGCTTATATAAGTCTCATCGCTATTAGGACTGCCTGGGTCACCCGATCGAGGACGACGTACTTTCTTGGCTTCCTTCATGAAGACGTCTCTCAAATTTTTCCACTTGTTTTTGACGTCGGCTTCTATAACAATCATAAAAATATTAATGTAGAATATACAAATAATTTTTCTCTATACCGAATGACTTTTTTTACCGTCTCGAAAAAAAATGGGTATATTATGTGAACGGAGTAGAAGCTTATGCCATACCTAGTTTTTTTTTCTTTTTTCCAAAGCTTAGAAGAAAATTGATCTATCGTCAAAAAACGCTATAAATTTAAAGAAAACCTGTTCATATTAGAACAAAGAAAGAGAAATTTTGAAAAAAAAATATCAATTGATAAAACATATCGAATTTCAAATCATACACAAGTCGCGAATGATTTTAATATGGAAGTTTTTTTTTTTCGAAAAAAAAGAAAAAAAACTAAGTATGCCATTTGCTTCTACTCCGTTCACCTATTATACCCATTTTTTATCGAGACGGTAAAAAAAGTCATCCAGTATAAGCAACCTAAGTTGAATACAAAATAAATTTTAAAATATTACATTATAATAAAATAAAAATATTTCTCTTTTTACAGGTACCTAACAACAGGAACATCATTCCGGAAATTATCAGTACCTTTCCGTATTTCAAAAACAGCCATAGTAAGCATTGTGTTGGAAGTTTGTACTGCTATTTGGAAAAATATGCATAACAAACACATGAAATTTCCCAGTACTGAAGAATTTAAAACTATAGCAGATTTTTTTTCAATGAAAAATAAATTCCCACATTGTTGTGGCAATTTGGACGGCAAACACATTCGTGTCAACAAGCCGGCGAAGTGTGGCAGCATGTACTACAATTATAAAATGTACAACTCCATTGTACTGTTAGCTGTCACAGATTCAAAAAATAAGTTTATAATTATTGACGTAGGTGCATATGGAAAAGACAGTGATGGCGGTGTACTCAGTAATTCAACTTTCTATCAAAGGCTGGAAAACGGAGATATTCAACTTCCTCCTGCAGAACCATTACCGAACTCTAACATTATGGTACCTTATGTGTTTTTAGGAGACGAGGCATTCCCACTAAAAACATTTACAATGCGACCTTATCCAAGAAGGCAAGCGACAGATGTCACAAAAATGAGATTCAATAAAAGATTATCTGCTACGAGAGTTGGCGTAGAATGCACATTTGGAATGATGGCCTCGAAATTTCGAATACTTTATAAACCTATAGAGACCTCGGTTGAAAACGCTATTAAAATTGTAATGTCAATCTGTCTCTTGCACAATATTTTAATAGATATAGACAAAACATATTATAGCGATAGCGATCGACAACACCTTATAAATCGTCGACGGCACAACACATTGACGACATTAAACAGAACCAGGCGTAATAATAACACTTCCAGAGCTGCGATTATTGCAAGACAGAATTTTACTAATTATTTCTCAAATTCGTCGTAAATAATGTAGTAAAGAAAATAAGTAATAAATAAAAAATATACTCACTTGTTTTATTTAGACTTCTCGCAACCAAACTCCACTCTCTGTCACTCTTTAGACGGTTTTTGTAGTCATCTTTGCGTTTGTCCCAAAGAATTGGTCGATTACGCACCTCAATTATCAATTTATCTTCAAATGACATTTTAAACAATTCTCGCAATCAAACACGTGCGTTGCGTTGACGTCAAGTTTACAAAATGGCGGCCGGCCGGATGGCTGGGCCGGCAAGGCGAGAGGCGAGAGGGGCGCGTGCGCGGTACCACTCAGACGTTTTCGCACGAATTTCAATTAGGACACCTATTCAAATTCAATATGTTTGATCGCGCGTTCGTACGAACTAAGTTCGCGCGAATAGGGTTTAAACATTTGAGTCGCGCGACCGCGTCGTGCGATTGTCAGTTAGGACACCTATTAGAGTTATATATGTTTGATCGCGCGTTCGTACGAGTAAAATTCGCACGAACTTACGATGATCGCGCATTCGCGTTCTATTAGGACAACGCCTAACTATATACGATCATCATTAGGTACCCAAGTACCTACGTAGGTATTTGTGTTTAGGTATTAGTGTTATAAAATACTAGCTGACCCGCGCAACTTCGTTTGCGCCACATAAGAGAGAGTATTACCTGTTCCCGTCGCATTTACTCCCGTCGCGTTGCTTTTACTCCCGTAGCGTCTCGTCGTTAATATTCAATATATGTTATGTATGTACCTAACTATGAATATTTACGCAGCACACGCAACGAAGCTCTCAAAAGGAATAACTTTTCCCCCGTTTTTGAAACATTTACTATAACTGCTCCGCTCCTATTGGTTGTAGCGTGATACTATATAGCCTATGACACTCCACAATAACGTAGCTTTCTATTGGTGAAAGAATTTTTAAAATCGGTTCAGTAGATCCCGAGATTATCCCTTACAATTTAACAAACACACAAACTTTAATTCTTTATAATATTAGTATAGATATTAGTATAGATATGTAAAGAAAAATACTTCATTTCGTTACCAACGTGGCTTTATTCTAATGTTATAATTCCACAGGTCTTACAATAACATTTTCTAAACATAATGCAGGTGGATTTATGGGAGGTTGTTGGTGCCTCGCGAACGTCATGTACCACACTATGCACATAGTGTGGGAACAGCAGCCCACCGTTCTTTTGCCAACATTGCAAGAGCAATAATAATGCGGTATGGTATCACGGCCACTCATTGATGTGTCGATGCCAATGTAAACATAATATACTCTGGCCCGAACATGCCGAGACTGTATTCTTCCTCTTATAATTATTATATTTTCTCCCAATTCTCTGACGTGTTCGGTTAAAAGTCTGTCGCCATAGCTCGATCGTAAAAACACCATTTGGATTGATGTGCTCGCCGTAATAGCTTTTAGCTTGTTTTATTTGATAAATACCCAAACTAAATAATATTAAATCCTCTTCTGAGAGCCTTGGAAAATTATCTAACTCGGGCATATCAGCGGACATCGGCTGAAATTGTGCTCGTCGTCTATTATAATTATGCCTTACAACTATATCAGCTAGCGTGTTAGGCATTGACATTCTTTGGTTTATTATGGCCAAAAAGGATTGAGCATGAATATTATCATTTATTAGCACATGGTATGCATTAATTATAGCAGCCGCTATCTTGAAATAGTCAAACATGTGAGGAAGAGCACGATTTATATTTACATGTCTCATAAATCTAAAATCCCGTTTGAAACGCCCATTAACTACTTCCACAACCCACCGGACGATAGTTACAAGTCGAGTTTTATTTGCTTGCATCGTTGTCAGCTGGGTTTCATTTCGGAGCTTGGCTCCAGGCATATGTGCAGAGTATCCCAGTGACTGCATTGGTAATATAGCATTTTTGAATCCGCGATCCAAAATAAATACATCACCTTGCCGAAAAAACCAATTAAAAATACCATCGCCGTTGTCAGTTTCATTAGTAATAATGTCGTTCATAACTTGGGCATCGGATACGGTAGCAGCATGAGGTCCAGATACGTCAATAATGTGTCCATCACAACAGACTATCAAAAACGGTTTCAATAAGTTGCGGAATTTATGCAGGCTGTATGACTTTCTCTGGAAAGAGTAATTACTACTTTTTTGCAGATATATATAGGTACCATCACAAATTGCGATTGCCTTTCGTTCAGATGAAGGGCTATTGGGATTTCCAAAAAGTGCTTCTGGTATCGTGAGGTTTCTCTGTGCTACATCCTCTCGCGTTAAATCTTCTATCAATGCCACACGGCCAGTTTTTAACATACGCGCAAAAGTGGATTCACTTGTTCTAAATATCGATGCTAATCGCGCGTTAGAATCTCCAGCTCTGAGTTTCACTAGTACTGCTGCTAATATATATATTTTTTTTATTATTATCTAGACTGGTTGTTATAGACAGCAAGTAAGCAAACTGAGCATGTGTAAGACCTGTCCAAGTATGGAACTCGTTATCACTTATAATTTCGTAATGTTCGAAGTTTAAGACTGCTGTAGTCACATGAGCTTTTAAAATAGATAAAGCTCGAACTATATGGTTTGCTGTAAATGCGGCAATATTATTTTGTTGTACAGCAAGCAGATGCCATAAATCTTGCTGCAAATGTTCCTCACACACACGGCTGTTTTCCGATATTAATAAATTGTACTGGCTAAGCATTCTCACTACAATGCTATTAGGGATTCGATGCCTAGTACTATTTTCACAATGCTGAAAAACGCAAGTTCGTCTTGTATCTGGACTACGTACAAATCCAGGTAACGTCATTAGAGAGGGCTGAGGGGTAGAAGATTGATCGTCGACTGGATCTGCTTCTAAATTATCTTCGACGTTTTCAGCATGATCTTCTTCTCGTAAGATTCTCTGGTACGTTCTCTCCGCTCGTTGCCAGCAAGGTCGGCAAATAAAATCCGTAGGCATTGCCTGAAAAGTACAAACAATAATAATTATATTATCAAACCATGCCAAAACGTATCTCGTATGTGTAAATGTCCACTCTAAAGATGTTTTATGTATAAATGAAAGTTATAATAAGATAAGCATTACTTCGTCACCTCCACGGTAAATTTACGAATTTGCAAAAAACAGATTTTACAGGAGAGCGTTTCGAAACCATAAAATAATAATTAAAAGTATTGTAGCGCTACTGAAATCAATGCTCTAATATTTTTGATTTACACAATGCTGTGTTTTAGATACAATCAATGAATTTTCATTATTGGATATAAATCAGGTAACGTCATTAGAGAGGGCTGAGGGGTAGAAGATTGATCGTCGACTGGATCTGCTTCTAAATTATCTTCGACGTTTTCAGCATGATCTTCTTCTCGTAAGATTCTCTGGTACGTTCTCTCCGCTCGTTGCCAGCAAGGTCGGCAAATAAAATCCGTAGGCATTGCCTGAAAAGTACAAACAATAATAAAATCATCAGCATCTGGCTCTGGCAAAAGATCTTCTACGGCTTGCGAGTCTGGAAGATTTTCATAATACGAATGATAGTATTTAGGTATCTGGTTCTCAAGACATAGTTTCAATAAGTCTCTTTTTTTACACATGAAATTGGCAGTCTACTTTTATAAACTGGTGCCGGTGCCAATGTTGTATTTTTGCCTCTCTTAGGTTTTAATATCAATTCTTTAAAATCTGTATCATTGTAATCGCTTTTTATAAAAATTGACGTAGGACTCTCTTTTCTATACTGAATCCATACAGCATCTTGAAAACCCTTTCCTTTAGTCTCGTCTTCTTCTTCTGTGTTGGTAGATTCTTTCTTTTTTATTCTTCTTTTATTAAGTTCCGTAAACTGGCATTGATTTGTATTGAAGTCTAAAAACCCCTCATGAGACAGTACAGTTACACTAAATGGACGAGGATTTGTCCTAGCCGTTCTCATGACTTGTGTCCATCCTTCTGCTGTGTAAACAGCTGAATTCTTACATTTTCTTTCAATTTTAGAATGAACCGAGTCGCATTCCATATGACTGTGCCCGGATTCATAAAATACATGATCTATCGTGTCTATTGTCTGGCTAGTTGTCACTAAGTACAGCAACATGCAACAGAAGTTAGTTTTTTTGTTGACCGCCGCAATTATCTGACATCATTCTGACGTTCCTTATACCTTGCATACTAGAAATATATTTGAAAACGCAAGTAGCTATCTCAGTACTCCCACGCTTGCCTTCGGTTTCGTCCCATGTGTAACAATCCACGTCTTGATTTTTTGCCAGCCGTTTGTCACACACGTGTGTTGTTTCGAAAACAGTAACAGGATTGGATTTAGAGCTTGGGAAGCATCACGCTAGCCTTCGGTTTCGTCCCATGTGTTACAATCCACGTCTTGATTTTTTGCCAGCCGTTTGTCACACACGTGTGTTGTTTCGAAAACAGTAACAGGATTGGATTTAGAGCTTGGGAAGCATATAGCAGCAGATATGATTTGGTTATCTATTTTCTGCATGTTTGAGAAATAGGACCCCAAGTGAAGCCGTAATTATACGAGTATATCTCGGGTCAAATATTAACATCGTGGAATTGAGAACCTCTTCTTCATTAAAAAAAAAATAAAGAGCTCTAACAACTCCCTTTGAATGTGAGGCCTGGCGCACATTGGCGAGCAACAGCCTGCATCCCTAATTATAGCACACACGGCGCGGGCGGCGGTGAGAATGACCCAATAGAGACGATCAATATGACTTGACAAGTCTCACGTGTGCACATACATCTAGCTCTCTCTTTCCTGGCGTCACTACTGTGCCGACTTAAGATAGGCTATAATTTTATTAATTTTTTCATTTAGCGGGAGCTACGCGGGTTAAACTGCGTAACATCCGATAGTCATTTATAAATGTAATATTATTTACTTACTTGATAAGTATCCCATATTTGCTGCAACTGTTTTGCTAAAAACTTGAGTCGCGCATTTTACCTTCATTTTCGATATTTTTTTTGGAATCACGTAATTTTCCGTTAATTTGGGCATTAATCGTATTCCTTTATTATGCTGGATTTTGACTATAAATATTTACGATATCGTCCCATTTTGCTACTTTTTCCTCATTGTTAATCACATATTTATTTTTTTTTGTCAGAAGGTTATTCCGAATACCTTTGATAAGATGTGGCGGATCATATAGAGGCACTACGACTTCCCCTTCAACTTCAAATATCTTTTGCCGGTAAGATGTTTCACCTTGCCGTAGGTATTCTTCCGCGGTCATTTTTACAAGCCAATTTATGGCGCTTAAATTTGTTGATCCCTGATCACAAACTGTTGCTATAACATTCAGGCCACACGATTGCAATTTTTTTATTTTTTATTTTATTTGTGACGTTAATTCATGAGCTGGTGTGGTGCTTGCACAAAATGTGTAGGCAATAGGCTGTTTATAGTTCTTGCGGATACCTCTTACCATAAATACCAAAGCATGGTCAGCAATTTTGTTTAGGGTTGTAGTTCCGTTATTAACAAACCCACTCACACAGTCTGTTTTCTTGTTATAGTGAAAGTGCGCACTTATTGCCACTTCATCGAACATCAATAAACACAATTTTTCTAAAGGTTTCATTTTTAACACTTTCTTTTGTAATTCTGTGAACAAATTTTCGTTGATTCCTGGACGTAATGCTGCTCGGGATATCATTCTGCTTAAGGTAAGTGGAGAAGGCAGAATAAAAAAAAATTGTAGCCATTTGTAAGTCCTCGGCCCTTGCTTATATAAGGCTAATTCCATACTTTTTTCATTTTTGGTAAATCTGCATCCTAATTTATGTTTTCCCGTCTCCCGAAATTGCAAATTGGTAAATAAACTTGCGGTTTGTGAAAATTTGCCAATGGCTTTCTGAAAGGCAGGATTTTCAGTTAGCTTCAAAGCTTTCCCCAATTTTACTGCCAAAGAATCTTTTTGTTTCTGCAAGTTTTTAACTATATTCCTCAATATTATTGAATCTGCATCAAAACAAGCCACTTTTTACCTGTAAACATATATACCTTTTGTTAAATTTAGATAAGGTCATCCTATTAATATATTAAGTTGGCGTGTATGTTTGTTACTTCCTTGTATGCGGAAGACAGCTTCAATTGGACCTTAGTGCACTCAAACGCTCCAGGAGCAAAATATGAGGTGTCTGCGGTAAGCAGTGCAGTGCTAGTAAGTAACAAGCTATTTATACCTTTCTGTGTTTGTTGAGATGCAGGAAGCTGGAAGGAAACCGATGTCGAGGTTTCCCTGGCCAAAAAAACTGAAAAAAATAATTAAATTCTATTACTTAGTCGAACAATTAAACACATTGACAGTAATTGTTTATATTCATAAGGCTAATAGATAGATACCGCTAGATGTAGAAGCTATAGGTTGCACAGTTTCTAATGAGATTGGTTCGGCTTGCAGGGTGGTTATTTCCTGTAACACTGGACGGGTACCTGAAATTACAATTTATATTTTATCAGTAAGTTAAATCACTACAGTAGATCCTCTGTAATCCAACAGGACATTGAATGTGTAGGTACCATTAAGTTATAATAACTTAGTAATATAATTCAATGGTATGTATTAGACATGCGCAAAACGTTACACTAAAAAGTAATGCCATATGGCATTACATTTCGTACCGCGTCACATCACTTTGTACTATGACTTTTATCATGACATTCTCATGTGGCGGGCGGCGACACAAAGTCGCGCCAAATCCAGCATTCGTTCGCATCGCAATATAATCACAGGACGAAGTGTCGTACATTGTCCTAACTGAACGTGACTAATCCGAATGTACGCACGGACGTTAAGGTGTAAATAAAGCAACGTATGATGTGGTTTATGTGTAACTGTATGCAGTAAAGTAAACTTAATAGTCTTCGAATAGATATTATATATAATAGATCTAATAACCTTAATTGAAAATTGTTAGTAGTTAGTTTTAGTTCGGTGTGAATGTGTGCAAGTTAATGACGTAAAAATACGTTATATAGGTATGTAAAAACAGTTTATCTTCCTTTATACTTTATGTACCTACCTACTGAAAGTTATCTTATTTTGTTGTAGAAATCAGATAATAAAATTAATTATTATGAATTGACTTAAATTGGTAAAATAATCTAGGTACATGACAAAACTAAAACTATGTGACTAGTAGTAGGTATGTACTCCAGGTTTAGGACTGGCAATATGGTCTTCTCTCGTTTTCCATAAATTCATTTGCACTATTATTGTTTGCCATAATCATCCCCGATCATAATATTTACTTGCACTATTATCATTTATACTAATAACGTTCGCCTTAACAACTCAACAGTCATAACTTTTATTTGCCATAAAATGACTTTCTATAACAACATTTCTCATAATAATTAGTTTCCATAAGTAACACATCTCATAATCGACTCTTGACATAATCAAAATTTGATATAATTATGAAAATAATGCATAATATTGAAATTAATTATCGTTAACACCCCGACTCAGTGCAATCCGACTCGGATAGGTTAGGTTAGAAGACTGAGGCGGGAGCGAAGCGAAGCGGAGCTCCCGCCTTAGTCTTCGTGGTTTTTTTTTAAACCACCCAGAAGTAGCAGCCTCGCAAAGCGGGGCTCCGTCGAGCTTAGTTAGCTAGGGACGCCATATGAGGTTTAGTTTTAGGTTTAATTGTTAATAAAAAATCTGTGTCGTATAAATTATCTTTATTTATACTATGGTGAATAAAAGTTATGGAAAATGGCATTATTGAAAACGAAAATTATGGCAAATACATTTATGGATTTAAATTATTATGACACTTGATTGATTATGACCAATGGAATTATTGAAAGTCATTTTATGTCAATTCACGATTATGGCAACTGAAGCGTTATATCTAATGAAATTATGGCAAATACCAGTATGGCATATGAAATTATGGCATTTTAAATTATGGCAAACATTAGTAAACCCTGGCAATATTCCTGAATTATTTGTTTAAATACTTGTTGCGGTATTAAGGGATCTATCAGACAGAGAGCGGTCACGCGGTCAAGCGTTCCGCGTTCGAGCGTCCAATTGCTCACGAACCCCACTGTTGAACGTTTGACGCGGTACCACTAGTGTCACCATGATTTTTGACGATAGTTCATCGGAAGACGAATTATTGATTTTGTGTTCATTATCAGCATCAAGACGGAAAAGAAAATACTGGGTGCGCCCAGTAAATAAGGACAGAGAACGAGATGGAGAATTTGATAGACTTTTTTCTAAATGGGTTAATGATGAAGAAATTTTTTATAATTCTTTTCGGATGACAATTGATTCCTTCAATGAGCCGTATGACAAAATTAAACATGACTTAAATAAACAAGATACTAACTGCAGGAAAGCCATTTCAGCAAAAGAAAGATTGGTGGTATGTTTGAGGTAAGTTACTTTATTCCTTAAACAAATAAACGTATATTCTTAAGAATTATTCAATAACATTATTAATTACTTCAGCAGCTTCTTCATAACACCGTCTAAGCTCAGAAAATTCAGATATATTTTGGTCTTGATTTACTTCATTTGACTGAACATGTTGTGTGTCATGTAATAATTCATCCATTTCGTGTGATGACAATTCAGGCAGACCTTGTAAGTTTTCAACATCTTGTACCATACTGTCTTCGGATGAATACATATATGATATGGAATCTGCAGTAGACAAGTTAGTTGATGGTGAATTGACTGGAGATATATTTATATTATCCTGGATTTGCATTTCGTATTTTGCAAATAATTTTGCCATATCTAATTTGAGCATACTTTGCATGCGAGCTGTCATTTTTTTCATAGAAGTCGCATAACTTTGAAATAAATAATCAATATCATCAAGTTTTCTCTTGTTAAGTTTCTTATCGTGTAAATATTTTAACAGTTGTTGTTGTGGATCTGAATCATCTTTTTGTTACTTTTTTTTGGGCAGAATTTCTAGATTAACTACTATTACTAGAACCGGGACGGGAGAGGTTTTCAGAGACAGAATTTTGCAAATCAACACTGTTACTTGGGCTTGATTGGTTGGTTGAGTCAGAAACTTGTGAAGTGCTGTCTCTATTTCCACTGTTAATATTACTATCAGTTTCATTCAGAGCAATGGTGTCATCTAGAAAGCGAAACTGATCTGCCCAAGGCCAATTTTTGTATTTTTTATATGCAGATCCAGAAGCAGTTTCTGTTGACTTTTTGAACTTCTTATAATTATCTCTTAAGCTTTTCCATTTAGTAGCCCATTGTTTACCTGTAAAAATGTATGCACGATCAATTCGGATTTACACATTTATAATAAACTTATTAATAATATATATTAATAAATTTAATAAAATATATTAATAATATATTTTTGTACTTGTTTCAGGTATCTTGCCACTGGAGATTACTCATCAACAATAGGCAATTCATATTGTATGGGAAAATCTACTGTTACAACAATAATCAAGGAAACATGTAGTGCAATTTGGAAAAATCTACAGCCAACATACATGCCATTCCCGTCTGAAGAAATGTGGAAGCAGTCTGTCATAGGATTTCATGAAAGATGGAGATTTCCAAATTGTCTAGGCAGTATAGATGGCAAACATGTAACAATAAAATGCCCATCCAACACGGGGTCTTTGCATTATTGTCATAAACAAAAATTCTCAACAGTATTGCTGGCAGTGGTGGACTCTGATTATAAATTTATTATGATTGACGTAGGCAGTTATGGCAAAGACAGTGACAGCACTATTTTTCAAAATTCTGTCTTTTACAAGAAGTTGATTGACAATGAGCTTAATATACCACCACCAAAGCCATTGCCAGGGATGGAAGTACCTGTGCCTCACATATTTCTTGGAGATGGTGGCTTCAAGTTAGAATTTTTTTTAATGAGACCATTTCCTACTGACATAGTAATTAGAGACCATAGAAAAGCAAATTACAATCGCAGACTTTGTGGTGCACGGCGTATAGTAGAGAGTGCATTCGGAATATTGGCTCAGAAATGGAGGGTTTTCATGAATGAAATTGAACTAAACACAGAAACAACAAACGAAGTATTAAAAGCTGCGTGTTGCTTATACACAACTACCTCAGAATTAAGGGGGACAACAAAGTGGTAGATGAGGATATGGTTCGTCGTTACTATATTAATGCCCGATCTTTTAATGATTTCGCACCAAATGCCCAGAGAAGTAATATGAGAGCATATGATGTTCGTGAACATTTTATTTCATATTTTAATTAACATTAATATAGTAAAGATCGGATATTCTACGACTTTCATTGTTGACTGGAATAACGATGTAATAAAAATATATATTGTGACTGAGGTTTTATTTTTATTCTTCATAACCTAGCTAGTAAAAATACATTTCATTTCTATATTCCTTAAAAAATGTTCTGAACGAGTGGCAAAAAATACATGTTCCCCAAAACACTATTTTCATCATTTCAGCCTGTTGACGCCCACTGCTGAGCATAGGCCTCCCTCAAACATTTTTGGGGCGTATTTGGCCTACTATACCACGCTGGCCAGAAACACTATTAAAAAAAAGAAATAAACACTATTTTACGACTTACCATTTTCATTTCCCATTTCTCTGGCAATTTCCAACCATGCTTCGGCTACTATTCCTCGGTTTTTGTAATGGTTATCCTTCGCATCATATAAAAAACGCTTTTCACGTACTAACATAATTAGCTTTTCGGTCTCCATCTTCTTTCCAATTTGGTTGCCGCCATTCAGTGCAGTGAATGAAGCGTTCCACTTGACCGACGCGGTCAGAATGCCTCCTGTGTGAGTATATCTATGTAACGTAATATAATACAAAGAACGCAAAACTGACCGCTTGACCGCGTGACCGCTCTCTGTCTGATAGATCCCTATGCTTTGTGGCACATTACCTGTAGATGAAGGATCCTGCTCCACTGCCATTTCACTATCGAGATTGCTCTCAGGTACTGACGCAAGCTGCCTGCTACTGTTTATTTCTATTGTAGGATGACGGCTTTTCAAATGTCGGCTCAAGGTCCCTATTGAGACAGATGTTATTGACATTATGCGAAAGCAATAACCACATTTGAATTTTTGTCTAGGAACCACTTCTTCAAAATGATTCCAAAGCGGACTCGCTTTTCTATTGGTTGCCATTATGCTTACAAACTAATCACGTAATCACTATCTCGTAAATACACTCGTCTGTATATTATACACTATATTTACACTATTAACTATTTTTTTACCAACGACATCAAAACTTGAAAGTTTATAATAACATTAATATAATAACGTCGCCGCTTTGTAAACAACCAAAACGCTAACTAAACAAACTGCAAAGTATCACAGAGTCAAACATAGGTAGGTACGTAACGTAATGAATACGTACGAAGCAGCATTGAGAAAATATAGACCTTTTTGTGTAGACGTAAAGTTAAAATAAACTTGTCGCCTGCTGGTTGTGCCGCCCGAGTCGAGTAACGCGTGGCGGCTAGTACTAAACAAATGACGCTTTTTCGCTCACACACGTGCGGAACGGCAACGTGTGACGAGTGACGATTGTATGGAACGCGCGCGAAGTAAATATCGACATTCAACATCGCAGACAGCACGTTTGTCCCGATTGTACTATATTTTGTCATGATACGTTTCGTCGAGTAACGTACACAGTCATGGTACTCGAGCGAGTCACATGACAAGTAATGCATTGCTTACGTTACTTACACATGCCTAGTATGTATGATGTACCTATTGTACTATGTAGAATTGGGTCATAAACCTTAAAAAAAAGTGATATTTTAGATCGCATTGCATCACAATAAGTATTTCCTTATGTGAAGTTATTAAATCATTTTTGATTATAGCATTAATGACGTTTATTTTATAAATTTTGTACTGCCTCTGTGGTGTAGTCGGTAGTGTAACTTCCTGCCACACTGGAGGTATTGAGTTTGATTCCTGGGTCAGCCATATATATTTTTGTGATCCACAAATGTTTGGAACGTTTAGTCGCATAATGCCTAATTCGCAAAATGGCACCCGAGTCTGAAAAGGACTAATTCGCAAAAGGACTAATTCTTAAAAGGACTTATTCGCGAAATGGCTAATTCTGAAAAGGACTAATTCGCAAAAGGACTAATTCTTAAAAAGACTAATTCGCGAAATGGCTAATTCTGAAAAGGACTAATTCGCAAAAGGACTAATTCTTAAAAAGACTAATTCGCGAAATCGCCAACTCTTAAAGGTATCATACCTTGTTAAGAGTTGGTGTCGGTTATAAAAAAAAAACCACGAAGGCTAATGCGGGAGCTCCGCTCCCGCATTAAGCCTTCTAACCTAACTTATCGAAGTCGGGGCGCGCAGAATTCGTTACTTTTCCTACCAATTTCGATGTAGTACCTCCTAAACGGTTGCAAATCGAATGCTGCGCGCCCCGACCTCGATAAGTTAGGTTAGAAGGCTTAATGCGGGAGCGGAGCTCCCGCATTAGCCTTCGTGTTTTTTTTTATATCCATTCAACACCAACATCATACGCTGTTAAGAGTTGGCCATTTCGCGAATTAGTCTTTTTGAGAATTAGTCCTTTTGCGAATTAGTCCTTTTCAGAATTAGCCATTTCGCGAATTAGTCTTTTTAAGAATTAGTCCTTTTGCGAATTAGTCTTTTTCAGAATTAGCCATTTCGCGAATTAGTCCTTTTAAGAATTAGTCCTTTTGCGAATTAGTCCTTTTCAGACTCGGGTGCCATTTTGCGAATTAGGCATTATGCGACTAAACGGTGGAATCGTTGTTGAGCAGTGTAATAATATTCTAATTAAATTATGAAGCTTCGGTCACTTCATATGACCATGCCATATGAAGTGACCGAAGCCTCTACAAACATTAGATTTAAAAAAAAAAACTAATGTTTGTTTCGGATTTTGGGTGTTTTCTATGTATAATGTGATGTATTTACAAATATGTAAGTATGTCTATCAGTCGTCTAGATACCATAGCACAAGCTTCTATTAGCTTAATTTTTGCTAGATAACGTTGTGAGATTGTCCTCAAATATTTATAAATAACTAGCTGATGCCCGCAGCTTCGCCCGCGATGGCGCTGTATGTGAAATTTTGCTAAATTTTCTTTGCTATAAACCTCACGGAGCCCGAGACCTTTCCAACGAATGCAAAACCGTGGAAATCGGTTCGTGCGTTCTAAAGTTATAGCGTCAGGAAGGAAAACCCGACTTATTTTTATATAATAGATTATCTACTGTGATGTTTGATTTACTAAATTCGATGTCTGTATGATTTGTACTTGAGACCAATACAATACATATACCTAACACATAGAATCCTATCATTGTATCTGTAATTCGTCAGATTACAATGTACTCTTTTGTAAAAATAATCCAAACTGACATAAGGTCTTGCGCAGCACTCAATATTCCGACAAATTGGATAGTCTGACACTGTCCTGATTAACATTTGTCCAATTGCCACTAGTCTGCTGTATTTAAAACTTAATTATTTATTTATTTATTTAATATTTATGCACACAAATAACAACAATAAAAGAATTAACATTAAAAGAAAAGAAGAGTAGGTACAACGGTACTGCTTATTTCTAAAATAGAAATTTCTTCCAGCAGTCCGACGAGAGGAAAGCGTGAAGAATTACATTAAAATATGAGGTAGAAGTGTGAAAGAAATCGGGATTATATAAAGTGCACACACACAAACTTATTTTATCACTATATACATACTCATCTACACAATTAGACATATACATACATACATACATACTACATATACACATATATATACCTACACATTATACATATCATATCTATGAACTTATCCATCTAAATGATTATATGACCAAAAATGTAAGAAATAACCAAAATTTAAACACAACGATCATAGAACATTGGAAAGGTAGTGTGAACGAACTTTCTTTTTAAACACTGTTATTGATTTTGAATTTTGTATATTAGGGGGAAGAGAATTCCATAATCTAGCTGCATGGACAGAAAAGGAATATGAGTAGAAGTCGGATTTATGGGCAGGAAATCTAAGAGTAAAGCGTAGATGAGACCTACAAGGAGCATTAGGATCACGCCTAAAGGAAAACCGATCCTTGAGGTAGGAAGGTGTAGCAGGATTGTAAAGGATGTTATAGAGAAGACAAAGTATGTGAGTGTTCCTGTGAAGACGGATAGGGAGCCACTTGAGTTCCTGACGAAAATGGGAAACATGATCATATTTTTTGAGATTAAATATGAAACGGATGCATAAGTTTTGAAGTCTCTCAAGCTTATTTAATAGCTCCTCGGTGGCATCTAAATAGCAAGCATCAGCGTAGTCTATAATGGGACGAATGAGAGTCTGAGCCAGAAGAATCTTAGTTTTTAAGGGTAAAAAAAAAACTCTGGAGGCACTTCAGAGTGTGGAAAGTGAAATGAACCTTCCTGCTGACTTCATTAATTTGAGGACTCCAGGAAAGATTGGTATCCATTAGTACTCCTAAATTCTTAACTTTATCCAGATATGGTATTTGAGTTCCGTTAAGAAGGACAGGAGGCATTGTGTTCATATCCAATTTGTCGCGCATGTACTTGCTCCCAATAACGATTGCCTGCGACTTTCGAGGATTAATGCACAACCCCACCGACCTAGCCCAAGCACCAACACGTTCTAAGTCCTGGTTCATATTAGATATGCCAGATAGGCTATCCGAAGCCGCAAAATGATGGTACAGCTGCAAGTCGTCTGCGTAGAGGTGAAAATTGCCAGAGATAAAACCCGTTACAGAGTTGATGAAAATTGAAAATAAAAGAGGAGAGAGAACACCACCCTGAGGAACGCCTGCAGCAAGCTGACACCAGTCCGAAGACTTTTCATCAAAGCGCACACACTGCGAACGACCTCGAAGATAGGAATCAAACCATGAAATGGCGGAAGGAGATATATTTACTGACTTCAGCATACCAATTAATATGTCAAAATCGACAGAGTTAAATGCACTACTGATGTCTAGTAATACTAACAATGTAAGTTCCTTCCTTTCCATCGCCCAGCGAATGTCATCCGTTACTTTGATTAGGGCAGAAACTGTACTATGCCCTGTACGGAATCCGGATTGGTAGGAACTTAGAAGATTGTTGGAAGTTAGAAATAAAGATAGTTGCTTATGAACAATATGCTCGAGAACTTTTGAAAGGAAGGGGAGAATAGAAATAGGTCGGAAATCAGTCATTACACTAGGATTGGACGATTTGGCCAAGGGAATCACATAGGCGAGCTTCCAGGCATTAGGAAAGGTACTTGAGAAAAGAGAATAATTGAAAATATGAGTCAACACAGGTAGTAATACCGGAAGTATTGGAATGATCATCATTGAGCATATGCTATCATTGCCGGTAGCAGAAGAAGTAATAGAAATAAGAGATTTCCGGACCTCGTTTACAGATACCGAATTGAAGTTGAAAGGTAAAATCTGTGGTACTGGTGCAGCCGTAAAAGCCTGCAAGGTTGCGACTTTAGTTGCAGCATCCAGAGTGACAGGTGGATGTGAAAAATGGCTGTTCAATGCACCTATGTCCCTACACATTCGGCTGCAGCGGTTACGCAACGATTTATACGCAGTCAGGTTGCCCTCCGAAGGATTACTCCTAAAACGCCTTTTGGCTCTATCCCTTCGTGCCATAAAGCTTTTGATCGTGGCACTCAGCCAAGGAGCTGGATTGCGCTTAACTTTAACTCGTTTAATTGGAGCATGCCGGTCAAATAGCTCAACTACTTTGGAACTGAGATAATCTACCATAGCGTTGATATCAGTGGAACCGTATATTATAGACCAATCCATATCGTCAGCATCACATCGCAATGCCTCCAGGTCTATTCCCCTAAAATTGCGAAGGTAGCGAAATTGTGCCTCGCGCTTAGGCGAGCGGAGACAGTAAGAAAGATATAAGAGATCATGGTATGAAAAGGGAGCAGATAGCTGGCCATGGGTGCTGGCAACACCGGATGAAGGAACTATAATGAGGTCAATAAGAGTAGATTTACAATTAGGAAAGTGGTGAGTGGCAGAGAGAGGTAAGGCACAAAGATTGTAAGAAGATAGAAGTGCCAACAGCTTACGGGACCTGTTGTCATTCCTCAGCAAGCATGTGTTGAAGTCACCCATTAAAACTACGTGATCATAAGAAGGGGTCAAGTTTGTTAATATAGTATCGAAGGAATCAAAATAATCAATGCTCTGATGCGGACTGTAAAATACTCCAAGTAACACTTTGGTATGCACTAAAGATATCTCCAGAAACAGATGTTCAGCTGATGGAGTGGCAAGAGAAGTGGATAAGCTAACTAACTTATACGGTATAGTAGCACGGAGATACACTGCCACCCCACCACACTCCTTACTAGTTCTGTCATTCCGTATCAAATTGAAACCAGGAAGTAGAAAGCTAGTAGAAGGCAAGGATGGTTTCAAAAAGGACTCAGAGATCAGTACAGCGTCCAAAGAAGAGTTGCTAAATGATGCCAGAACGTCGGAATAGTGACCAGAAACACTCTGAGCGTTAATGTGTACCACATTGAAATTTTTGGGATAGAAGCTAAATATGGAGGAAAGTTGGTCATGTAAGGTAACAGCTGGGGTATTATCGTTCGCACTAATAAAACTGTCCGTTGCAGAAGTACAGGAGAAAAAACTGTCATTCAACATATTTGTGGTCATATTATAAAGCAAATATGTATATATATACAAAATATGAATACAATAAAAAGAGAAATATAACATAAATTACAATACTTATCAAACTACTAATACATGGCGAAACCCACCGACTCACTACGCCATACATTACACTTCCCTTTAAACATGGCTGTGGCCAGAATCAATTACTAAAGTAAACTTATTAAAAAAAAAATGGAATGATAATACAGTTTTTAGATAGGATAAAATAATTAAAAAAAAAACAAAAAAAAATGGATAAGTACAGCTAGGTAACACTGAAATCCACATAAAAAAAAGCTTATGACAAATTTATAAATAATGCACATGATCTGCAAAAGGCTAGCGACACGTCCATACTGCACCTGTCATGCACGTCAAATATCATGTGTACATACACGTCGATGCACACACAAATGCAATGAAATCACGCACACTGAAGCAACTTTCATTCATATTTAACGTGCATGACAACCAAGGCATGACCGTGTCGGGAGCGCACAACCAAAAATAATAATATATTATACAAATATTGTAAAGCAAGCAGTTGACTTAGGCGGGATAGACAACAAGCTCTTCATTTACATAAAATAATAAAAAGAAAAAAAAATGAAGGAACGCAGTTGTCAGATTTGACACTGTCATGTCACTGTCACCGCTGTCACAGGTCACAGCTGCCGGTCAACTCTATTTACTTGTGAGGTTGTGAGATCATTTTGTTGGTTACAAATATTAAGGTACAAAGACAAAAGTTGTGCCCTAACAGTAAAAAGTGAAAGTTTAAAAGTGAAATGAAATAAAACAGCAAGTCAACAAGAGATCGTAAGGCAACAAGAGATCAGTTATTCATGCAAGGGTCAATCAATTAAAGTGGCAGTATTGGAGTCCAAAGTAAGCCAGATAAACGTATTATGAGAGAATCTTGTAGGTCCGAGCAAGCCAGGTATCACAAAAAGTAAGAAATCGTAAAGAAAATAGAAAAGCTACCGCATTAAAGAAACTCAGATAAGCAACTGAATAAGGGATGCGAAAGTAAAAGTAAGTATCTCGATTTCGTAAAATATAATCGATATTTTGTCGGTAAAAAATGTATTGTATTAGTCCGATTTAATTTTAGAAAATAGGCTATAATTCTTCACGATATTATACATTGTAAAACTATGCAACTGTTTAAGGGTATCAGTTCCAAAATTTTCAATATTTCGTACGACGGCACGTCGCGTCGATGGATCTCCCATTTATAGCTTGACCGCTACCGCATACCCTTGCGTTGCGTATGATTTTGTTCCGCAGCAGCGGACAGCGATATAGCGGTCAAGCTATAACAATTAGGTATCATCCTTTTGAAATTGCAAATTTTTAATCATATCACATAAGTGCGCTTTTATTGTCATGCGTGTTGTCACACGCATCCTGGCCGGGCGGCCATGTTTTTATTATTATGCACGCCTCAAGGACACGGAACGCGCGTGAGACGGTACAGTGATGAACATCCTACACAAGCTCAATTGGATTGAAGTCAGGACTTCGAGCTGGCCAATCTAAACGACGGATCCCAACTTCTTGCATGTACGCTTCCACGTCGCCAGAACGGTGCGGGCGAGTATTATCGTCCATAAAAATGGAATCTTTCCCAAGTGCAGTCAATGTGGGTTGTGCATATGGAATTAGGACTTCCGGTGTGCATTTAATGTTCCATTTTCTATGAAAACTAACTCCGTACGCTCCGTGGAATTAATTGCTGCCCAAAACATAACGGAGCCTCCGCCATAAGGAGTGATTTCTTCGAAACACCCTTCCGCATAGCGTTCCCGTGGTCTTAGCAGCACTCGCCGGCGTCGGTCCTCTCCACACAAAGAGATTCTAGCTTCATCAGAAAACAATACTTTATTCCAGTCCTCCAGAGTTCATGAAGCACAGTTCCGAGCAAACTAAAGTCGAGCAACACGGTGCTCACGGAGTAATTTAGGGCCCCGAGCTGGGCGGTAACTCTTGATATTGGCAGCCAAAAGCCTCCTCCTGACCGTCCATAAGCTAACTTCTACTCCTCTTACTTCTTCAAGGCTCTTCTTCAGGTCCACACTTGACGCCTTACGATTACGCAACGCCTGACTCACCAAAAAGCGGTCATCACTTGGTTCTGTGCATCGTTTTCTTCCCGAACCGAGTCTTCTTTTGACCGAACCAGTCTCTTGATACCGTTGCCAAGTCCTCTGGACAGTTGAACGACTCACATTTAGCCGCTGAGACACGTAAGTTTGCGAACAGCCTTCTTCAAGTAGGGCTATAATTTTACCGGCCCTTATCGCTTTAACCAGCGCCGGAAAAACTGCTGAACACAATTTTTTGCAACTGCAAAAAGGAATGCAGTGCTAAATGTAGTTGCAAAAAAGTTGGACTGTTTTGTTCTCTAGCATGCACAAATTGTCAAGGCCAGTCGTGCTCTAATGTTCAACCACAAACGGTTGAGGATTCGTTTGATTCCGACGAAGTGTCATGCGATACATCGATATTGACGCAATTTACTTGCCTCCAAAGTGCAGATGAAGAAAAAGCAGAAGAAGAAGAACCCAAGCCATCTGAACAGTGACGCAAGGGTACTCGCTTCCAGGTCCCATGGAGGGGTTCCGGCTAGGAGACAATCCGCCTCACCGGAGATCGTGCGGTATCCTCGTATCACCCTGACGGCCATCGCTCTCTGCGGGCTCAGCAATCTAGCCACATTGCTAGCCGTCAGGGTCTCCCGTATAGGGCCATGCTTCGCACGATCCCCAGGTACAGTATCCTGTAGGGAGCGTTGGGTTCTCTGATGTTGGGCATCAGCCGCGCTAGTGCGGCTTATGCTCCCCTCAGTTTTGGGACCAAACTTCGGAAATTGGGGGGTTCTGCGGTGACGATGAGACGATTAGGATTAAGCGGGGCATCTTCCAAGGTGACAGTTTGAGTTCTCTTTGGTTTTGCTTAGCAGGGCTAGGTTACAGATTACGGGGAGGAGGTCAGGTTATATCTCACTTACTTTTCATGGACGACTTAAAGCTATTTGCCACAACTAATTCTCATTTGATTGATTTACTAAAGGTTACTGAGAACTTTAGTAATTCAATCAAAATGGAATTTGGTGTGGATAAATGTGCAGTTATGCATGTTAAGCGAGGACGGATAATGGAATCGGAAGGTATTCAGCTTTCTGATACACATTTGATATTTCTCGTGCAATCATCATAACTAAACTGATTAATATTTTAGGTTTGTGGGGGGAGGGGGGGTTATTTATAAGTAAGTGTAAGTATTATCAGCTGTTTGAAGAAATGGGATAAGATCTGAAATATGCTGTATATGTAATATTAATACATGACAACTCTAGAGAGATATATATATACGTGGCGTACTCATGCATATAATGACGATAATAACTTTTATTACTTTTTGAATCGGTATATCTCAGAAACGGTCGCTCGTACGAAAAAACTATTGACACATTTTTATAGATAATTTTATAATCTACAATTTTTGTCTGAGGTACTTTTATGATAAACTTACCGTTTTGCTGAAAATTGCAAAAAACTCATTTTTTTGACCTTTGACCTTGAATAAATTTTTTTCCTTACACGGGAAGGATGGGGAACTTTCAAATTTTATTCTTAATTATATTTTAAACAATCTTACCAATTTTCAGCTTGTTGGGAATTTATGTAGCGCTTTCTCTTATTTTTGGTCTAATTTGACCGGACTACAAACCTTACACATGCTTACGAGCGTTTGCATAGTTGAGCGCGCGCTTTCACAGCGTTTTTATCTGCAATAAGTTCATCGTTTATAAGAGTCAGTAATTCATCAAAAGACTTATTGGATATTCCGAAGTAGTTAAAGAATTTGTGCTCAAATTGCCTTAACTTAGGGAACAAAATAATGTATTGGCTCTCAGTCACCCTGTGTGCCAAATTGGGTGAACTCAATAAAATCTCCATCTTCTGTCGCGTCGTTTCTGCCATCGTCAGTATAAAATTACCGTTAAAACTGTTTCTACGTCCATCGTCGACAAACTGAAACAGGGCGGCGACGACAACACGTATTTAACGCCTGACAAGCGCGCACCATGTGAAAACTATACAAAAATTTAACGTGCGTTCAACACAAGTTGAACGGGCGTTATGGCACGGCGTTGCCGCGCGCGGCAGCCTCACCATGATATCAAGGCTGCCGCGCTCGATGGAGGACAGTTTCCTCGCACGGCGATTGCCTCGCGAGGAAGACTGCTCACTCTGTGTAGACGCGCCTCATTAAATAAATACTTTGCAACTTTGAGCAAACTTCATCTTCATCACACATCTAAAATAATGGTTACATTTAAGGGAATTATTTTTTTAGAATAATCTTTAAATATATTATTCTATGCACAAAATATCGAATATTTACGCTATTTAGTAAAAATTAAAGGAAACAGTTTAATTAAAGTTAGTATTCTACGCCTGCTAAATAAGACAACACGGCAGCTCAGTTTTGGATGGCCAACTTGTCAAAAAACACTTCATGGTAACGCCAAGCCGCTGAAATGTTAATCACGTGACGTCTGACACGCAATGGCTGACTCGCCTGTTATCTGTCGAGTTTATGGTACAAAATAATGCCAGCCTTTCAATTATCGGCTAATATTGACCTGTTTTAAGAGTTTATGGTAGGCCCCCTGGGACATCCTTCCGAGGGCTTCCCCGGGGCTCCTAACTACAAGCTGTTGGGCGTGACGTGAGGTTTTTTAGTCGGTAGGAGTCCGGCATAACATCCATGAGGATTTTCCCTCACGTTAAACAAAAAAAGAAGGTGATTCATCAGAATGTTTATAATTTTTTTGAAACTTATAGACTATTTTCTAATGAACAAGTAGGGTTTAGGACAAATCAGTCAATTGACACGGCTATTTATGGTTTTCAAATAAAGACATCCAATCATGTGCGCTTTTTATGGATTTGACTAAAGCATTCGACAATGTTGACCACGAAATTCTTTTAAATAAGCTGTATGCCTACGGGGTCCGTGGAAATGTGTTAGAACTGATTAATTCTTATGTAAGTAACAGAGTGCAGTCCACACAAATCACTAGACTCTGCCCATCGTCAAAGAAAATAACCAACTATTGTTCTAAATATCAAGCTGTTAAACTGGGTATTCCACAAGTTAGCGTATTAGGGTCCTCTTTTATTCATAATTTATATAAATGACTTGCCAAAGGTGACAAATCATAAGTCAATATTATTTGCTGACGTCAGTAATATCATATTTACAGGCAAAAACAGTCTCCAAATGCAATTTGACATAAATAAAACTCTATCTGACATTGTGAATTGGTTGACTAATTAACAAATTGACAATAAATTATAATAAAACAAAGATCATGACATTTAGAAATAGAATAAATAGATTAGCTGACATGAAAATCAAATATTGTGACAATGAGATTGAGGAAACTGACATTACAAAATTTCTCGGTATAACTTTGAACTCTGGTTTACACTGGTCTTCTCATATTGAATTGTTGTGTGGTAGGGTTCATCAGTTCTCGTACGCGCTCTATATGTTGTCCAAAACTTCAAGTCGCTTCCCTATTAAGATACGGAATCATGTTCTGGGGCAATTCAACAAATGTAAATGTAGCATTAATAGCACAAAAAAATGCGTACGGGCAATCTTTAAGTTAAAACAGACAGATAGCTGTAGACCCTATTTTGTTAGGTTTAATTTACTCACTCTTCCATGCATCTACATTCTTGAAGTTGTGCTATTTGCCAGAAAAAACATTGAGATATTTGATAAACTTAATAGTAGTAGACACAAAGGAAAGATACGGTTACCGGTACATAAGACTGCCTTTTTAGGTAAAAGTATATTCTGTATGTTGCCACCGATTTACAAATTACAACAAGCTTCCTTCATCAATTTTGCTCATATCTAATTATAATAACTTTAAGACAAATGTGAAACGGCTGTTAATGGTGAAAGCATACTACTCAGTTGCCGAATACTTATCATATAATTTAAACTAATTGGAACGCTACAATGGTATGATAAACCCATTTATAAATTTTGTAATTTGATATGAATTGTTCCCATTGACATAGAATTTAATATGTGGACATTGAAATATATTAATATCTATAGTTGACATTTAATTTAATATTTTGACATTGAAGAGTATTTATATCTACTGTTAACATTGAACTTTATATTTTGACATTTTATTTAATATTTTGACATTGAAATCTAAAAATAACCACACTAGTTGATTCAATTTAATATTTTGACATTGAAATGTAGGAATGTTCACCGTCAGCATTGAATTTAATATTTTGACCTTGAATTGTAGCAATATCCACAAATTTTAGTACCTATTGTCAAATTATTGTGTAAGTAGTCATAGAATTGTTGTTTCATATAATCCTTTGCATGGCTGTAATGCCTGGTATGGTGAAACTTAACATCTAACTGTAACATCCTTTGTACCCATATTCAGCAAATTGAATTGAATTAAATTGAAATCTTTTGCAGATATAAATTTCAATGGCTTTGACCTCCGCCAGTAACATAGAACTTCTGTACATGAAGGTTCTTCGCTTCGTCTATGGACCCACATAAGCATCGCTATGGCATGCTTACATCCGCCCTGAACAGCCACACAATCATGGCATTCAATTGACATACTTATTCTTCATCTTCATTAACCACTAATGTAACAGCATACAGTTTGGCATGAACCTTATGCTCTGGGCAGATCTTGCACTTAACTGCACAAGTAATACCTTCCCGTTTTAGTTGCACATAACTAATTGCATCATCCCCATTGTGATTATGATGGTCTTGAAGACATGAATTAAAAGAAATTAATAAAAAAAATACATACACATTGACATGGTGATTTATCTAATTTCAAATGTTTACTATGGGGAATAAAATACTACTAGTAATAGGTGATTATGTTTAATAAATGTACTCGTTTTACCGGATATTTAACATTTTATTAACTCGAAAGTAGCAACTACAAGCTGTGAGCGAGCTAACCTCAAACATAAACCTTGAGTAATTTAGTGTAAAAATAACCTATGAAAGTGAAATAAACTCGCATGAGATCGAAACAAGTTTGATTATATAAGTTGTTTGTATCTAGTGCTATAGTGGTAAATATAAATAAAAAAATATATAACTTACAAGAAAATTTTCACGTTCCTAAACTCAGATGAGCAAAACTCTTTATTTGTTGCGAGGAAATCACCCAACATTAAAGTAAAGTAAAAAACTCTTTATTGTACACCAGGAATAACATATGAGCAAAACAGTTAAAATTACACTTATTGGCATAACAATTGGCGGCCTTGTCGCACAAGGCAATCTCTTACAGGCAACCTTTTCTATGGAGATTGTAGGGTGTGAATTTTGTTAGGGCAGTTTGGTGTACATTACTGAAGATTACAAATAATAATATATGAAACATTTATAATATTACTTAACCTATACATATATATAGCTAACACTACAATAACAATATATATAATACATATATATATTATATTAATACCTAATTATAATAAATACA
Organism: Miltochrista miniata; assembly: GCA_933228765.1. NCBI lineage: Eukaryota > Metazoa > Arthropoda > Insecta > Lepidoptera > Erebidae > Miltochrista > Miltochrista miniata. Next base: position 17,652,254 of record OW121769.1, read on the forward strand.
AGAATATAATAATATTGTATTTTAGGAGACCTACTAGCAGACTACATGCAGGCATTGGCACGTAGATAATAGTTTCTGACTAATCCCTTGAAGGTGTGCAGCGATTGTGCGCGTCGAATATTCACTGGCAACGCATTCCACAATCGAACTGCTTGGATAGTGAACGAATTGTCCATAAAATTTGTGGTGTGGGCAGGCATTTTTAATGTCAAATTCTCCGATGACCGTAAACTTCTAGAGTGGGTGACATTCATGAAACTAAAGCGTTTCTTTAGGTATAAAGGAGTAACAGGATTAAAAAGGATACTATATAATAAGGAGAGGATGTGAGCATTCCGGCGAAGGACCGATAGGTAACCACTTGAGTCTTTTGCGGTATTCAGAGATGTGATCATATTTACGTAAGCCAAATATGAATCTAATGCAATAATTTTGGAGTCTTTCAAGTTTATTTAGTTGGTCTACGGTGAAATCTAAATAGCTGGCATCGGCATAATCAAATAAAGGAAGAAGAAGTGATTGTACAAGCGCAATTTTGGTTGTAATTGGTATTAAATTTCTCAATCTGCGCGTGGACCCCGATGCAGCGAATATTTTTCGTCTCAGCTCCTGTAATTGAGTACCCCAAGACAAGCTTTCATCTAGATGTATGCCCAAATTTTTAACAGATTTACTGTAAGGTACATAAGTTCCATGACAGTTTATTTTTGGAATCAGTGTCCAGTCAATTCTTGAAACTATCCGTCGATGGAGTTTATAAAAACATCGAAAAGTAATGGTGATAGAACGCCGCCCTGTGGCACACCAGCAGATGTATCACACCAAGAGGAATAGATGTCTTCAGCGTCAATACGCTGCCGGCGACCAAACAGGTAACTACGAAACCAATCAATCACCGTTGGAGATATGTTAAGGGAGCACAATGTACCGAGCAAGATATCGAAATCTACCGTGTTAAAGGCATTGCTGAAGTCTAGCAAAGTTAAAACTGTCAACTTGCCATTCTCCATACCTACTCTTATGTCTTCCGTTATATGAAGTAAGGTAGTGGTTGTGTTGTGTCCAACACGAAACCCGGATTAGAATGGGTTTAATAGTAGGTTTTGAGACAGGAAATTATGAAGCTGCGTATGTACAAGTCGTTCCAGAACTTTTGACAGAAAAGGCAGGATAGAGATAGGACGATAGTCAGAAAACGAAGAAGGATTGGATTTTTTGGCAATGGGGATGATTAGTGCATCTTTCCAAGCTACTGGAAAGATACTATGGGTAATCGGGAAATTAAGGATATTACAGAGGATGGGGAGAACTTCATCAAGTATGGGCATAATCATTTTACGGCTGAGACAGTCATTACCTACGCCGTTGGAAGTAATTGACAATATGCTCTTCTTAACATCACAAGCAGTAAATTGACTAAAGATGAAAGGAACACAGTCGGGAGTAGATAAAGTTGAAAGATGTTTTATCGTATTAATTTTGGTTACCATATCAAAATTGGAGACGGCAGTGAAAAACTGATTAAGTGAATTTAAGTTAAGACTTTTTAAAACAGAGACTTGACGAGATTTACTAACTCCAATAGATCTTAGAAATTTCCAGACTTTAGCCGGATCTCCATTCTGGACAGAGTTGTGAATATGCTGGCGTTGCGCATTCCTACACACCTTGCTGCAGCGATTTCTGATGAGAACATATTTTTCCCAATTGGAGGGCGTAGACCGTCTCTTGTATTTAGTCTTGGCTGCAGCTTTTTTAGTAATAAGTGCTTTGATTTCGTCGTTTAGCCAAGGCGATGGTCCATGTTTTACTTTAATCCTGCGTATCGGCGCGTGAACATCGTAGAGGGAAATTAAATGGGATCTAAGTAATTCTATTTTATTATCGATGCATGTGGAAGTAAGTAATGGTTCCCAATCAATATTGTCAGCATCCTTGCGCAAGTCTTCGAGATTTATCCCACCAAAATTGCGATGAAGTAAGAATTTGGGTTTGGGTTTAGGAGTTCGAAGGCGATAGGAAAGAAATATCAGATCATGAAAAGAGAACTCATCAGCCGTGCGCTGACCATGCCTAGCTACACAGTCAAGTGATGAAACAATAATGGATCAAGTAAACCAGGTTTACGATTAGGAAAATGATGTGTAGCTCGGGAAGGAAGAATTGAAAGGTTACAAGATTGAATAATGGATTGAAAAGTTGAAGATCGGGAGTCATTTTGAGAAGACAGGTATTAAAGTCACCCAAGATTATAGTTTGACTGTAATTAGGAACGAAGTTTTCTAAAAGTATTTCGAAAGAAGTGAAGTAGTTTATATCAGAAGAAGGTCCATAGAAGACCCCCAGGAGTACCATAGTATGGAGGAGTTCAACAATAAGAACGAGCATAGTGCATTGCTGGATCTCCTGCTGACAACGCGTCCGGACGGATTTAGTGTTTCAGTGGATGCTCCGCTCGGATCGTCGGAACACTGTGTCGTTCGGGCGCATGTGCCTCTCGCAAGGCCTGAACCACCTCGGCCCAAGGAGTGGCGACATGTATGGCACTATAAGTCAGCAGACTGGGATGGACTGCGAGAGTTTTTCGCGTCGTACCCATGGAGGCGGCTTTGTTTTGCCTCAGAGGATCTGGAGTCGCTGCGGGGATCTTGGAGGGCATGGAATGCTACACTCCTAACCGTTGGATCCCTGTAGGAGCTAAAAAGCGACCGCGGTTCAATCGGCTCTGCAGAGAAACTTTGATGTTGAAAGAATCTGCTTACAGGGCTTGGACCACGGCTCGTGCAAATTCAGATCCAAACATCTCTGAGGTGAAACGCAAATTAAATGCCGCCTCGAGAGCCAGCAAAAGAGCAATTGTCAGGGCTAAGTTCGATTTCGTCGGCAGAATTGGTGAACGGCAAGCAGACTATCCTTCAGGGAGTTGCGAATTCTGGTCGCTTGCCAAAGCTGCCGAGGGAAATTTCTGTCGGTCAGGTTTACCACCTTTACTTAAACCCGACGGTAGTTTGGCCCAGAGCGCTAAGGAGAAAGCCGACCTTTTGGGTTTTCTCTTTGCCTCTAACTCGACCATGAGCGACGGGGGTGCTTTGCCGCCGGATATTCCGTGGTGTGGAACTTCCATGCCGGAAGTAAAATTTACACAGCGGAATGTCCGACGTGAGCTTCGATCCCTGGACGTTCATAAGTCGAGTGGGCCGGATGGTATACCCGCGGTGGTACTTAAGCAGTGTGGTCCAGAGTTGTGTCCGGTACTTACACGTCTTCATATTCCAAGCAACAAGTCCCGGCGTCGTGGAAGATCGCGTATGTGCATCCTGTGCCCAAGAAGGGTGACAGGACCGACCCGATCGACGGGCGATCTTCTGGTGTGCCTCACACACCGATGGGCGACGGCTATCGAGAGTAAGGGCGAGGCTCTAGCAGTGAGCCTCGACATCTCTAAGGCCTTTGACCGGGTCTGGCACCGTGGTCTTCTTACGAAATTGCCCTCATATGGACTGCCCGAGAGATTATGCGGATGGGTGTCCAGCTTCCTGGCCGGTAGAAGCATCAGGGCCGTCGTTGACGGCAGCTGTTCAGACTGCATGGCCATAAACGCTGGAGTACCGCAAGGCTCAGTGTTTTCCCCTACTCTGTTTCTGCTGCATATCAATGACATGTTGTCTATTGACACACATTGATAGCACGCACTTGATCCGATAGTCTTTGAGCAGACACGTCGACAGCCGGTTCAAGTTCGCGGAACAAGTGCAGCATACGGTCACGATACGCAGTGCGAATTGTTCCTCCCTCAGTTGCCGCATAATATGCCCGCATGACGCTCTCATTAATTAAAGCAGTCCATCTCATGCGGCGCACATCACCACCGGTAGCGGGGGCCCTATTCGTAGCCGGTGGGCGTCGGGGTCTTAAGCATAGCGGTGGACGGCCTCTCCCCGGCCGACGTACTGGTGTCGGCGGAGAGAAATACTCATCGCTCGAGCTGGAGCTCGACGCCTCTGCAATTCCTGTTGGTGCTGGCGCAGATTCTCGTGGAAGAGAGGCGGAACTTAACGATGAGTCCGGGGGTGGAGGTTGTGCTCGTCGTATCCTGGATCTTGTCAACATTTTTACCATAAGGCGCTAGACAGACGACGGGGCGGGCCGGGCCGGGCAATTTGACCGCGCACGATAGCGCTAAGGGAATCCTATACTATCAACGCACACGAAGGGCAAAAAGACCGCGCCGCAGTTGTCCGCCGGTCAGTGGCGGCGCGGCTACCCGCCATGGATGACACAAACCAGTTTGTATGAAGTAACGCAGACGGCGGCGCGGGGCGGGCCGGGGCGGCTAGCTCAGTCTCTTCGCTAGAACGAACGTCGTGAACTAACTGCCTCTGCCCGTCGTGTGCGTTGCGTTCGCGGGGCGGGCAGTCGCGGGCATCGGCGGACAGACGCGGTCTTTATTACGTCGCGGGCAAAAAGTCCGGCCCGCCCCGTCGTCTGCCCAGCGTCTAAGTCGTTTTCTAAATTGTGCAATATTAACAATTGATTTATATGTCAAATGACATTTGTCAAAGACTTGGAAGAAATAATCTGTACACTAAGGTTTTATCCAAATTTCTTCGAAATGTATGCATTTTATGAATCCTGTAATACTATTTCTGTAAAAGGTGTAAAAACTTGATATAATTAGGTATCTTTGTAACAAAACTGCAATAAAATTTAAGAAGCAAAAATATTGACATGCGATTAATATGCGATAATTGATGATTGTTATGCATGTTTAATATTATCATTATGTCTCTCTGTTTCACAGGTATCTTCTTTTTTTTTCTTACGAAGATACCTGGTCTTTTGATAGGCTTACATGGGGACATACTGGTCCAACATGCAGAGGCCCTTTGAGAATTTGCAATGGGACCCCCACTGCACACTATCCACGCTCGCCTTATGTAGAATAACGGTAATGTACCATGTGCAATGGGAGCTAAACTATTGTGAATTTGCTAACTACTATATAGGCTATTGGGATGGGTGCTAGTGGTCTGGATAACTTAATCTATGGATGATGACAGCGTCTGCCATTTCAATATATTATTATCAAAATTCCGGCAGACGGTGACTCGCCAACTCACTAGATGGGCCCTCTGTACAATCGCCATAGGCCCGTAGGCCTGTGAGGCGACAGAGGGCAACACGGGTGTGAGCGGCTAGGGGTGTCGAGCGGTGCGGCGCCGGTTTCGCCATCGCGGGTCAGACCCGGAGCGGGTTTCCCCGTAGTTATGCCCTTGAAAATGACACTTCCACCCCCGAGCATATAGCTCTGGCTTCCTCCCTCTGACCGGCCAATTAAGGCAAGCCAGAGTTGAGATTTGCTGCACTTCCGGGAGTATCACATGGTCTCCCATTAGCCCATTAAATGCTAACTAGTGACAAAGCACAACAAAACTGAGGAATCGGGACCGATGTGCCACGCACATTCAGCTCGCCACAAGCTGCCCTGCGGATGTGTGCTTTTCTATAACCTTGTGAGACATTTTTTTTGATTTCAGAAAGTAGATGATTCAAAAAGCAAATTTAACATGCCCTAATAGGGTTGCGTTAATCCCATGAAAAGATAACGACTGTCCACGAGGGCTTTATTATTATTATTATTATTATTTAAGCCTTGCATGTTCTGATACAGAATTTTATATTTAGAAACGAAAGGAACAGTTTTTGTACATAGTTGGTTCGCTGCTGTTCATAATTTAGACGGTGTATTGGGGGTTTTTGTGTAATGAGATTTTACAGTCAATATGCTTAAAGTAGCACAATATAGTATTTTGTCTGCTTATTTTTCTATTAAACTGTACTTGGGTATATGTCGCTAGCTGTGACGACATGTGCGCTTGCGTCGCGTCGTGATCGAACGATTGACAGTGGTGAAAAGTTTTGTTGTCAACAATGAGTTCGAATATTTTGAAATTAATTGCAATTTAGTGATAAATGAAGTGTTAGCTTTCATTTGTAATAAGCTAGCCGTGATGGATGAGCAAAGTATTACCCGCATTTGTGTTAGTGCCATTGCAGAAAGTGAAATTGTAGATGCTAAGCATTTGTTGTTTGACTCCACATCGAATACAAAGCCAAAGAAGATTAGGAGAAGACAAGGCTAGGCAGTACGTGACATTGATGATATTGTCTGCTTATTGAAAGAAACGGACCCTGAGGATATTCCAATTTTTGTGGCTCGCGATTTTTAAAAACTACCCCCCGTTCTTTGTGATCATGTAGACGTGACCCGTATTCTGAAGAATCTACTGCGGTTTCGAAGTGACTTAGATCGTATTTTCACCGAGTACGCGCCTTTGAACAAGTTGCAGGAATTGCGGGCCGAAGTTGAGGCACTTAAAAATGTCTCACTTGTGAACAACTTCTCTGGTACTGCAAAAGGGAGCGCTGGTCTCCCTGGTCTCCGAGTGGACTTTGAGTACCAAAGTGAACCCATGAAGTTACTGCCTGTATATAGTATGCAGCCATATATTTCGAATGGTTATGGAGGACAAATAACAGACACAGGCATTGTTGAAGCTTCTGACTTCTCAAAATGTTTGCAACCCAATATGTGGGTCATGGCAGATGGAGGATTTAAACACGTGGAAGTGTATTTACGACAAATGGGTGTGCGTTTGGTACGGCCTCCAAGTGTTGTATCTAGAAGTAAGTTAACTAAAGCTAAAGCAAAAGAAACAAAACAAATAGCTAGCTTTAGAATTCACGTTGAGCGGGTGATAAGACGGTTACGTGAATATAACATTTTAAAACCACATGCCTGTCTTATAGTACAGTCATTTGGTCGAAAAAATAGAGGTTACCTGGAAAGTTTTCCGGGAGTTTCGAAAATTGTCAATTTTATAGATTTTGTTATGCTCTTTCCAAATTTCAACTTTGCCACCTCGTATGTTTGCCGCTCGCTCCGCCATATTGAAAAAATGGCGCCCAAAAGCAGTTTTTTGATAATAACTTCTTTCCGGCGCATTTCACAGGAAAAACATATCGATACAAAATGAAGTAGAGAAAATTCCCTACAATTTATGTCATAACCTTTTCTTTCCTAAAATCAATAGTTTCGGCGTACGAGCGCCGAAAACCATTATACATCCACACCAACGTGTAATATTTACTTTAAACTGCTCATGTTGTGATTTGTAAATTATAAAAATTATACGAAGGTTAAATATTGTTCCATAGAGCTAACTATAGTCTGTCATGTCTCCGCAGGTATAAAGGGATGCGTCCCTTCTGTGTCAGGCCCCTTCTTTCCCTTCTAAGAAACATCTGGCCCCAGATGAGCTCAATAGAAATATTTAATCTGAGTCATCAGTATACGTTTATCATTTCACAGTGTCGTTTGCATTTACGGAGCCATGGCTTCTAATGAAGTAAACTGCTTTATTTGTGGTGATATACTGCAAGAAAGTGAAGTTATTGAAGTGAAAGAAATAGGATTGGAAACTTGTATTGAATTACACTTTACGGCGCTTCTACGCCGAAACTATTAATTTTTTGGAAAAAAATATTATGACAAATTGTAGTAAATTTCCTGTACTTTTATTTTGTGTAGATATGTTTTCCTGTAAAATGCGTCGGAAAGGAGTTATTATCAAAAAACTGCTTTTGATCGCCATTTTTTCAATATGGCGGCGCGAGCGGCAAACATACGAGGTGGCAAAGTTGAAATTTGGAAAGAGCATATCAAAATCTATAAAATTACCAATTTTCAAAACTCCCGGAAAACTTTCCAAGCAAAAATACTGAATGACTGTACCAATAACTTATATTTAGTTTAAGTTCTTGATGATGTAACTATAGCCTGTGGTTTGATTATTATACATATGAAATAAAACATATTTAAATGAAATTTCTGCCTTTTTATTTTCTATTTTTTAATTTTATACTTTTATATACCAATGGAGATACATGGGCTTTCCAAAATTTTATAACGTTTTCAAGATAGCCTGACATATATTGCTCATCATATGTTATACATAAAATTTCTACATTTATATTGCTGGAAAAATTTGGGTGTCGGCAACATAAAAATAACATTTATTTAGACCACTTAGGTACATTTGCATTTGCATCTGGCCAAAGCATTTATTACTGGGTTTTCCATTTTTTATATAATTGAGATACATACGTTTTATTACATACAGGACACTTAATTTCCACAATGCCATCTTGACATATTCCATCAGGGGAACCTGCTGACATTGGATGGTTTTGAGATATGAATAATCCAGTATTCTTGATTATTTTCCCTAGTTTCTTGCTAACTATATCATGTACTTCATTTTCTAAATATCTACCCCGTTTCATTGCTGGTGTGTCTGGTATCTTTCCCCCCATAATAATTGAAATTAGAGTCCCATCATTGGTCCGGCAACGCCTAACTTCATAAGCTCTAGAAGCTGTTACCCTGCCGTACCTCAGTTTGTGCCAAAGGTTATTTTTGTACCGGTCCCTGGTTACAGCTTCAATCTCGTTAACGCTTGTGAATGCTTCAGTCTGCAACCTACCTCCAAGCATGGCGGACACCGAACTTGTCACGGCCATTGCATTTTGTTTAGCGTACTTTTATTTGCAATGCAAGCAAAGTGAAACAAAAAAAGGAAAGCTCGATGACCACGGAGATGGTGGATGAAAAAGATTCATCGAAACGATACCAGGTAACTATTTTTGTTTTGCCATTATCTGTTGCAGTCCCGTTGTGCTATAATATTTACGTTATATTTTATTTGTTAAAGACATTTTATAGAAGAGAAATTTAATGAACTCTTATTTGAACCATCTGGAGAATTTGATAAATTCTGCCGAATCAGCTTTCATGATTTTAAGTTTTTACTGCAGAAAATTTCACCAATCATATCCAAGCAGGAAACAGACTTCAGAGAAGGCTATACCAGCCAAATTTCGTCTTGCCATTACGCTACGATTTTTAGCATCTGGTGATTCTTACAAAAGCCTTCACTACTTGTTTAAAGTATCTGTCTCTGTGATATCAATAATCATTCGTGAAGTTTGCCAAGCTCTTAATGAAATTCTAAAGGACCTCGTTAAGATAGAAGTAAAATAAAACATCTAACTTCTAACTAATATTATTAATACGAAAGTTTGTGAGTATGGATATTTGTTACTCTTTCACGCTCGAACGGCTGAACGGATTGGGCTGATACTTAGTACAGATATAGCTTATAGTCTGGAATAACACATAGGCTACTTTGCATCCCGGGAAAATGTTCCCACGGGAAGCAGAAATTCCACGCGGGCGAAACCGCGGGCAGCAGCTAGTTATTTTATACATTTATTTAGGTTTTAATAGAATCATAAGAAATCTGTTCTATGTATCTATGTTAACATATTTTTTATTCTTAATTATTTAGTAACCTAAATAAGAATAATGTCGACGACTCAAAATCTTCGAAAGCATTCAATAAAGCCAAGTTTATAATGTTGGTTTCACGCGGGGCTAGGTTGAGGAGTAGGTACATGCCCTGTTATGTTTGGCACTGAATGAGAGGTTTGTGTGGATGGAGAGGAAAAATGACTTTGAGTGTTATGAATAGGTTCAGAATAAACGCTATTAACTGATGTTGGCCGACTCGCATTGACTTGGAATTGAGGACATGGTGTATGACGTGAACCAGCTATTGACGACGGTCGAGAATAATATTGATGGTATCGTGTATGAGGCTCAGTTGATTTTTGACGGATTCTGTTTATAAACGTAATAATATAAGTTAATAAATATTTATAAATAAATTTATCAAATGTAACGGTGTTTTCTTATTTATTTATTTAAAATTTATGTACACAATGTTTACACAGATAAATACCAAACGGAAAAAATAAGTACTATGGTACTGCGTATTTCTAAAAAAGAAATTTCTTTCAGCAGCGAGGTTTTTTATTTAGAATAAATTATTTTTACTAAGTTTCGGTGTTTATCCCTTCATTGCAAGTAAAGTTGCAAATACTGGTAGTAAAAATGACTCCATGGTTTCGTAAGCATACCAAGTTGGATAGTATATTTCTACGGCACCTAAAATTAAAGATTATAATTCCACTCATTTTAAATATATTTCCTTCTTGATCGCTTGCTTAAATAGGTCATAAAAAGCTTTCAGTATCTTCGTAAATACTTCGTAAATTCGTAAAATAAATTATAAAAAAAAAAAAAAAAAAAAAAAAATACGAAAGTGATCAAAAAGAAAATATGATTAAAATATGTGGAATGTTAATTAGATATTAACATTCCACATATTTTAATCATGGAATGTTAATATCTAGTGACTAACAGAGAGTTTTTTTTATATCACAGTAAATTTTCTTAAATCTTTGAAAATATCGAAAATTAGAGCGAGATAGTTTTTTTTTTTTTTTAATATTTATAAACCAACTTATACTTACAGCTTACTATTTATATAAGTTATAGGTCACATACATTATTAGCACATAGGTATCTCATTATTTTATCATAATCACAGTTATCGGTCTAATTTTTATGTCAGTTATACAATTAGCAATTTGAATTATAAAAAATATTAATAATAAATATAATAACAAGTGTAAAATAATAAAAATGAATGTCAATAGGTACATAGTAAAAATGGTTCTGAAATAACAATATGCATGTCAAAACTAAGATGTCACTTAAAAATTAAAGTTATATTAAGTCAGAAGATAACAATAGTAAAATAACAGGAAAGTTATGTCATAAAATGTTCTAAAATAATATTATCGCAACAAAAATGAAATGTAAATAACAATATGCATGTCGAAAATAAGATGTCACTTAAAAATTAAAATTATAATAAGTCAGAAGATAACAATAGTAAAATAACAGGAAAATTATGTCAAAAAATGTTCTAAAATAATAACATCGCAACAAAAATGAAATGTAACATGACAAATAAATATAACATAATCATTATGGATAACAATAGCTACTGTAAAATACCGATTATTAGGCAATTTAAGAAAATGAATTGATAAACTAACCAACGCTCTTAAACACAAGTTACACCTTGCTAAGCAGACTATAAAAATAATTTTAGAGGTACATCTTAGGAACATACCTGCTGCGCCAGAACGCCAGAACGCATAGATTCCTGTTTTTTTTTCAAGTGGTTGCAAAAAGTAGTCATCAATATCTCTTTCTTATTTTTCAATTCGTTCACTGGCCTTACGGTAAAATCAGCAAGACGAATCCATGCATCAGCTTGTTTCTTCTTATCTTTATGATTTGCATCTTTCGGATTCCAGATGCAGGATTCAATCTGGTAATGCTCCAGAAACGAAAAACTCTCCCCATTCGACCAGCCTACGAACCAGCCACTAATTTTTAGGGTTCCGTAGCCGAATGGCAAAAAACGGAACCCTTATAGATTCGTCATGTCTGTCTGTCTGTCCGTCCGTATGTCACAGCCATTTTTCTCCGAAACTATAAGGCCTATGCTGTTGAAACTTGGTAAGTAGATGTATTCTGTGAACCGCACTAAGATTTTTATATAAAACTAGAAAAAAGCAGTAAATTTTGGGGGTCCCCATACTCAGAACTGAAACTCAATTTTTTTTTGCATCAAACCCATACGTGTGGCGTATCTATAGATATGTCTTTAAAAATGCTTTTGAGGTTCCTGACATCGTTTTTTGTAAAGTGAATAGTTTGAGCAAGAGGCTCTTCCCCATCCCCCCCCCCTCTAACTTCTAAACTAAGAGAATGATATATCTAAAAAAAATATATGATGTACAGTGCCATACAAACTACCAACGAAAATTGGTTTGTACGAGATCGAGTTGGTCGTTTTTTTTTAATACGTCATAAACCGCAATTGTCGCCTAGAAAAATCACTACCACTGCGAACGCGACGCGAACCTGCGTCATAAAACCGACACTCGACTGGATCGGCAGCAAGCGCCGACAAGCTCACGCAAGCCAGGCCAAACGCCTTTACACGCTTGTGATTGTCGAGGCTTGCCATGGCTTGACGAGCGCGTAAACGTACCATTAAACCTCGCTTAGATACAAGCTGAACGCTGCTTCACCTTTTCTTTGTCACTTTCATCACGAAGATGCCACTTTTTCACTTCGAGACGATGGCATATGTAAAGTAAACATTCAAAAGAACATATCCAAGCGTGAAGGGAAGAAATCCCAAAACCAAGATTTTCCTTATTTGCTACAAATTCCCGAGACTCATCGTTTATAAATTTAAGAGCACATATAAAACATTTTTGTGAGGAAGAAGTTTCAGTCATAGCGTTGCACATTTTACCATCAATCATCGTGAACAAAAATTCGTGTTTGACAGTTACCTAATTACCATCTACATTCGCTATCCTAGGAACCAATTGCTTTATTTCCTCCATAACTTTATTGGTTTCTGTTACAGTAAAGTCTTTAGTTTCTTTGGAGAAAATAAACTTAATTGGTCGACAGTTCATAGTAGAAGACGGTCGAGAATTCTGCCAATTAACGTTACCACTATTGTCACGTAATTGAATCGGTACGAATGAAAACACAAATACAAACTCATCTGTGTCTTCACTGTTTATAAAGTTTTGTTTATAAGTGCTATGTCCGGAACTTCCATCGCACCCCCCAAGTGGGGGTTACAAGGGACGCGTACAAGAAAGAATGACTCGGGAGGAACAAATTTTAAAACTTCATGCTGTGCTGAAGTTTAACGTTCAGCTGTTTTATTTAAAACAGCCTGAAGCGTTATTTCTGCACGCGTTTTGTTTATAAAAATCTGACGCTCTGGAGGGGTGACACTTAATTTTAGCCTGTCTAACACTATAAAATGATGGGAATACCTGATGTCCTGCTTTGATACTCCACTTTCTTGTTTGTTTATAAGAATGCCTTGTGGATTTGGCATGTACGTAGTTCGCCAAAGTCTCCTCTTTTGATAAGCATCTAGGTTCTTCGTGAACACGCACTTGACACTTTTCAGGACTGTGACTTGCTCCATCGATAAATAAAATTTGAAACAAATATAAGTTTGAGAATAGTAGTGAATCATTATTTTACGTACCGAGCGATATGGTAATATACATTAAGCCCTCTACTCGATCGCATATAGCCCCAGACGCATTTGCGAGAGAGCTGGCAACGTTTTGTAAGAAGTTACATATAAATGAAATATATTTTATCAAGAATAAGATAAACGGTACTTTTATTGACACATTAGCACAAAATATAAAGAATTTGTCGTGTTGGACCGGACCGCGGTTGTGTATTTTCAAAGATGTGGAAAGAATAGATGATAAAGATGAACAAAGAGTTATCCTCAATGACTTCCATCTGTTACCTACAAGCGGTCATGCCGGTATCAGAAGAATGGTCAATGGTCAATAACATTAAAAAATATTATTTCTGGGCAGGCCTTGAGCGCGACGTCATTAAATTTGTTAATAGATGTGAAAAGTGTCAAAAACAAAAACACTCAGTGCATATTAAAGAACCAATGATAATTACAAGTACAGCTAATTCTGCCTTTGAAAAACTATATTTAGATGTTGAAGGGCCTTTAGATAAGGATAATCATAATTTTTCTTACATTCTGACGCTACAATGTGAATTAACCAAATATGTAGAATGCTACCCATTAATTACCAAAAGTAGTCCTGAAATAGCCAGTAGTTTTGTAAGTAACTTTATATTACGTTATGGAATACCCAGAGAAATAGCCACCGACCGAGGAGCTGAGTTGATGTCAGCAACAATGCAAGAGGTATGTAAACTCCTTAATATAAACAAAATTAATTCTACTGCCTATCATCACGAGAGCATAGGTGCACTCGAAAATTCACATAAAAATTTGGGTGCCTTTCTACGTATATACACAGATAACCATACTGAATCTTGGAGAACTTGGCTACCTTACTGGTCTTTGAGCTATAATACAACAATTCACACCGAAACCAAATTTACACCTTTCGAACTGGTCTTTGGCAAAAAATGTAATTTACCCAGTAATCTAACTAAAACAGTTGAACCTCTTTACAATCACGACAGCTATCCTTTAGAACTAAAATATCGTTTACAAGCCGCTTTAAACGAAGCCCGAGAAAATTTAATTTCTTCAAAATTAGCACGTAAAGAAAAATATGATAAAACTTGTAAGCCTATTCTGTACCAAACAGGTGATTATATTTTGATCCGCAATGAAAATGGTAATAAATTATCAAGCATATATTCAGGACCTTTTATAGTTACAAAAGATAATTCACCAAATGTCGAAATATTAAAAGACGGTAAACTAGACATTGTACATAAAAACCGTACAAAATTGTTTATACCTAACGGATGAATTTTATACCTTCACTTCAATGCCTTTGTCTAATTTGAATGTACCGTACTTATACATATAAAGTGTGTGTGCAATGCACCTCTACCTATCCCATCGAGGATATAGGGGCGATATGTTTGTAATGAAATCATTGTAAGTAGCCTTAAATGCTTGATTATAATTATATGACTTGTTATGAAACTGTACACCATTACTACGGTGCGTCGCTTATCTTAATGTCACATGTATCAGATTATATCATTTAGAGTAGGTACCTATATCTAATAGTTTTATTATCAATTATGCAGTTACTCATCATAACATTATCTATGAAAATAAAATAAATTGTATACTCATTTTATTTTATTTTTTTTTAAAAGGGAGGTGTGATGTGTTATTTTAGCTACTCCTATATTTAATGTGTAACCAATGTATCTATAAAACCGAATGCAATTCATGCAATAGGGCAGTCTTGTTTCAACCAAGCTAGTGTTTTATTCCAATACTCAATCCGTACATCATAATCACGGGTATAATTAGTGCAAGTAACGTTAAACGGTTTTAATACATATCAATAATGCATACATACCAATTTCTTCCGATTCACGACACTGTCACTATGGTAGGTACTTAAAGTCTCAAGTAGCAGTTCGATATCATGACGATGGCGATGCCGACCGTGACGGATTTACGAGTTACGATTTTACACTAATTTTTTTTTTTTTTTGCACTTTAACACTCACAGAAGACTTGTATGTATACACATTACCGCCGACGCCTTTACTTAAATATAATTCGCCATTAAATATTAACGGAAATTACGCGATGATGCTATCTTGCACTTGTTTACGTTGCTGGTCGCGAAGAACACTAGCGTATCTTCTGAGTACTAGATCGTTGACATGATTCTCTACAATTCTGTGGTGGCACTTTTTATATACTTTGTATGCGATAAAGATACCTCCTATCCCCAGCAATAAAACAATTACCAGCAGAATAATGTTACTAGTAGTCGCGTGGTGCAGAAGCTGTTCTGTCTGCGACGTATTTTGGCCAGTACCCGTTGCGGCTTGAGAAATGAGCACTTGTTCTTTTAAGTTATTCGAGTTACACATTTTTGAATTATTTGGTCACAAAGCGAATTATATGTTCGTATTGGAACGACAGTCCTCGATGATCTCTTTTGTAATACATTGTTATTGTTCATGCATCATTTGGAGTCAACACTGTCTTAATATGGTACTATATTGAATTACACGCGCGAGGTTGGTTCTACTGGCAGGGTCGCCATATGATGTACGGATTGAGTATTGGAATAAAACACTAGCTTGGTTGAAACAAGACTGCCCTATTGCATGAATTGCATTCGGTTTTATAGATACATTGGTTACACATTAAATATAGGAGTAGCTAAAATAACACATCACACTATTAATAAAACACACTGACATATATTACATTATTTCGGCATGGGCGAAAAACCGGCCAAGTGGCATGAAGGGTACCGTAGCAGCAAGTAATATGATATAAAAGTTTATTGTAACTTTGATTGATGTTTTATCGCGTTCGCAGTGGTAGTGATTTTTCTAGGCAATAATTGTGGTTTATGACGTATTAAAAAAAGAAATACCAACTCGATGTCGTTCAAACCAATTTTCGTTGGTAGTTTTTATGGCAATGTACGTCATATATTTTTTTTTTAGATTTATCATTCTCTTAGATTAAAAGTTAGAAGGGGCGGGGGGACACACTCATTTTTTCACTTTGGAAGTGTCTTTTGTGCAAACTATTCCTTTTAGAAGAAAACGATGTTAGGAACCTCAATAACATTTTCGAAGACCTATCTGTAGATACCCCACACGTATGGGTTTGATGAAAATTTAGAGCATTAACCAACCTCTCTGTAAGTGTCCACGTCTCGGCACCGTATGTCATAACGGGTAGAACGCACTGGTGTGCTTTGGTGTTCAGCATTGCGGTAAAGGCGAATTGAAGACTCGACGCAGTTTGCGAAATGTTTCCAAGTTCATGCCGAGACCAACACGTCGAGACGCTCCGTTCAGGCTATGCAGCATTCCGCTTAGCTGTTCCAGCGTCTCCTCCACAATAACGATGTCATCGGCAAACCGAAGGTGCGAGATTTGCGTGACGTTGATGTTTACGCCCCACCCTTCCCAGTCCAGAGTCTTAAAGATGTCCTCAAGCGCATTGGTGAAGAGTTTCGGGGATATCACATCACCCCGTCTTACACCGCTGCGTAGTTCAATGGGACTGGTTTTTTGGTTCTCCAGCTGGATGGTCATGGTAGCGTTGTCGTTGGGACTGGTTTTTTGGTTCTCCAGCTGGATGGTCATGGTAGCGTTGTCGTAGATACATCTCAACACCTCGATATATCGCCAATCTACACGACATCGCTGCTGAGCGTCCAGGACTGCCCAGGTTTCGACAGAGTCAAAGGCCTTCTCGTAGTCCACAAAATCCATACACAGCGGCTGATTGTACTCGTTTGTTTTCTGTACAATCTGCCGTACAGTATGGATGTGGTCCACGGTGCTGAAGCCTTTTAGAAACCCGGCTTGCTCCTTTGGCTGAAACTCGTGGGCTGCGGGGCGTGAGGGAACTATGGGAGAAGGGACTCTCCATAGTCACAACAATAAATACTCACTATTATTAGAGTTAACGGGATATTTACCATGTATAATTGAGATTTTCCGATATTTCGACGCTGTTGCAAGCGCCATGATCACGGTGGAACTGAAGTACTGGCAGGAGCACATATATCGATCTACCCTCCTTCGCACTCGTTTGTGTCGTTCAACACCACTATTCTTGGATTCACTC
The DNA here is from genome assembly GCA_933228765.1 of Miltochrista miniata. Taxonomy (NCBI): domain Eukaryota; kingdom Metazoa; phylum Arthropoda; class Insecta; order Lepidoptera; family Erebidae; genus Miltochrista; species Miltochrista miniata. The sequence goes on from OW121769.1 coordinate 17,669,419, forward strand.
TCACTTTCACTGTGAATTCGCACTGAGCTTCGGTCGCGACATACAACGCTTACCGTATCTTCGCGCGGTTTCGGTTGGATATGTTTGCTGTTATTTGTGCATACGCGAACCACTAGTTGCCAGACGCTCGGCAATTGAAACCCGTCCTCACGATTGAATTATACTTCTTAATTTCAGTCGTTTCGCTAACCAGTCTTGGTATGTAGTGGCGATCTGTCGACAACGTCTTAGGTTTATCTAACTCAATCCAGTGGTCTGTACCAGACTCCAACAGGTGTTCAGCTATTGCGGATTTCTGTGGTTCGTTGTTTTTGACTGCCCTGATAGGAAATCATCTTTTGGTGTGCGTAGATATTGCGACAGTCGTTTAAAAAGGGTGAAAACAGTTTATACAGAAACTTTTTTGAGAATATTTGCCACCTTGTCCGTCACACCCTTTATGTACGGCAAAAATACTGGATTTCTTTCCACCCCATGGTTCACAGGCTTACTGGAGTGTCTTGGTGGTCTGATCCGTCCACTGTACCCATTTCTTTGTAGCACGCCGCTTAAATGGTTTAATTCATCCTTTAAATGCTCCTCGTCACATAAATTATATGCGTGGTCGGTAAGCGACGTCACTACTGAATTCAAATGGCGCGGATGATGATGCGAGTTTGATGTAGGTATCTGTCAGTGTGAGTGGGTTTCCTGTACACGGAGTGGCTCAACGAACCGTCTTTTCTAACACTGATCTTCACGTCAAGGAATGCAAGGGTTCTATCTTTTTACATTTCGTACGTAAATTTCATATTCCGATGGATGTTGTTAAACTGAATCACACAGTGTTGTACTACATTCTCACTACCCTCCAGTATACAAAAAATATCATCCACATACCGTTTCCAGATTTTTATGTATAGGGCGCGGGCTATGGCTAAGACTTAAAAAGGCTCCATCCAAATATTGACCACCACAGGAGCTATCGGACTGCCCATTGCTTCTACATCTATTTGTAGGTAGTACTCATTTCTGTACACCAAGTGATTTGTGGTCAAACAATGCTGTACAAGTTCGGCATATTCCATCGAAATACCGCCCTCTATGATTTTGCGTTTAATGACTTCCATACAATCAGTAATGTGAACGTTTGTGAACAGCGATTCAACGTCAAAACTGACTATTACTTATTGTTCATTCAGGGTAGTTTGACGCAAAATTTGTACAAAATGTCTCGAGTCCTTCACATAAGATGTCGTTCTCCCTACTAAAGGCTGTAAAACATATGAACTGACCAAACGAAACAAAGCCGTAATTTTTCGTCGTATTCAGTGACGTTCATGACTACCGTCGCATTTCTTTTGTCGGCTTTTAATACGAGTAGGCTCTCATCGTCTCGTAAGTCCCGGAGTGCACAACGTTCACTAGAAGTCTGTTCGACTGGGGAAGCTTTCCGGCGTCGAAAAAAATGTCCACCGCACGCACATTTTCACGTGCTCGTGAATGCATTCGCACTGTACCTTTTCTTACTCGTAAGGAACCTAACAAAATAAGCTTAACTAAACAAAAACAAAAGTAAAAAACAAACGCAACGTAACAACAAAAGTCAACAAGAAACAACAAATGATTGTTACTCAATCACGCTCTAATGGCTGAACGGATTAAGCTGAAAATTGGTACAAAGATAGCTTATAGTCTGGAATAATACATAGGCTACTTTTCATCCCGGTAAAATTTAGGAATGTCCACGGGAAGCGGGAACGGGTACCGAATTTCACGCGGGCGAAGCTTTGAGCATCATCTAGTTAATTCTAGTTTATTCATAAAGAAACGTATTATTATAATTACTTAAAAAGTGTTCTATGTACTTGACAGAGCAGGGGTATCAGGAGAAAGCATGAAATCAGGTTCACTTACCTTCATTATCAACGTTCATAGTAATTGAAAACCAATATACCACGATGCAATATCAAAACCAAACTCAATGTTAGTAAATATTTATTTTGCATCAACCTAACACACAGGCACTTACGAAACGTCAGTAATACAAAGCAAAGGTAGTACCACCAGTTCGGAACGTGCCCCGCTTGAGAAGAACTGGCAAGAAACTCGGCGGGCTTATTCTTTTAGTGCTCTATTTACAATAATCGCTTAATTAATTCCAAACAAAAAATATGTGCGGTTTATCCACATAAAACACATCAAATATCTATGAAATAGAGTACAGAACGAGAATAAGATAAGTACCTAGTCTTATCTTATTCTCAAATCCGTCAAGGTTGTTCTTGACCGATGCTGGAACATAATGGACGATTTTTCGTTACTTAAGCATTTATAAGGCCAACTAATGTTTCTGTGTGTAGGTAGCACCGATTTTACTACGAAGGTAACGAGTATGTATAAATTAATAATAGTAATCCACGATTATTCAGTTAGTTCGATTCATTTGAGTTGACTAATTGAAAATAAACAAAACTAAGTTGCGTACCTGGTTGAAAGAGATCTATCGAAGGAGTTGCCGTGTAGATTATGAGATTTTCAATTTTAAAAATGTGCATTTAATTTTAATTAAAATGACCTACTAATTTACTAATATAAAGGACAAAGTTATATTTTGAATGTGCATAGGGAAAATCTTTTGTAGAAATAATTATATTTTCAATTTAAAAAAAATGATGCGTTAACTAGTTTATACTATCAGTGTTCGCTCCGGCCGCTGTCGTTCCGCTGACGTCACCGCGCCTGTTTACAAAGGCTGCATTCCGCTCCGCCGCTTCCTAAGCGGTACTGCTACTGCTTTGGAGAATTTAATGTTACCTTCCGCGAACAAACTTTGCCTACTCAAATCACTCAAGATTCCACAAACAAATTGGTCTCTCAAATTGTCATCCAAGTCTGAACTAAATTCACATCAGCGCGTTATTTTCTTCAATTCAGCCAAATATTCCGAAATATTTTCATCCACTTGTTGCCTCCGTCGTCTAAATTTATAACGTTAGGTCAGAAAGATGGTTTTGGTTGTAATTGTTCGCATGACCGTTACGACCTCCACAAAGGTCATGTCCGCCGGTACTTTTGGACTACATACATTTACAAGTAATTCGTAGGCCGCTTCACCCATGAATGCAATTAGCGTCGGTAATTTTAGTTCTTTCACTGCATTCACTAAAAGGTACATATTTAATCTATCACAATATGATTTCCAATTTCCGATTTTCATATCGAATTCGCAAAATTTCGCCATCTTCGTCGCCATTGATGGAAAGCAAGGAGACACGTTAGTTCGCACATCAATCATGTATTAACTAAAGCACGGTTGACCAACAATAAGTATTTATGCTAGAGATTATGCAGCGATTTGAACGCGACTAAAACGAAAGTGATGGTATTAGAAAGAGAAGAGGACAGAACGAATGCCAGGATAACTGTAAATGATGTAGTGCTGGAACACGTGGATGAGTTTGTATATCTTGGATGTGCATTTAGCAGGGATGGACGGTACACCGCTGATGTAGAAAAGAGGATAACTGCGGGCAATAGTGTGAATGGAGCGTTAGGCAAACTTTTAGGTACCAAGGCCTTAAGTCAAAAGGCCCAGCTCGCAGTACACAATGCGGTGCTGATACCTACGCTAACGTATGGAAGCGAGAGTTGGGTATGGCAGGAAACGCATGAAAGTAGAATAAATGCGGTCGAGATGCGCGCGCTACGCAAAATCTGCGGAGTAACGCTCGCAGATCGCGTTCGGAATGAAGATGTAAGAAAGAGAGTTGGTCTGAAAGAAAGTGTCGGTGTTAAAGTAAGGAAGGGCATGCTACGATGGTTCGGGCATGTGGAACGAATGGGAGATGAAAGAATGACAAAATAGATATACAACGCGAAAGTGGATGGACTAAGGATTCGGGGAAGTCCACGACACACCTACCACGACCAAATTAATCGTGTGTTAGTTGAAGGTGGTGTCAAGAGCCGTAGGAACCGACGTGCATGCATGAAAAGAAAAATGAAAGTTGAAGAAGCAAGTGAGGTGTGTTTGGACCGTGCCGTGTGGCGCTCGGTTCTTTCTGCCTACCCCGCAAGGGATTTGGCGTGAAGATAGTTAGTTAGTTAGTTAGATTATGCAGTATTCGATACATTCCATGAATACCCTTCATTACACAATGACCCGCTCAAACTCTATACTGGCTATCTCAATAACTCGTTCAATAGAGAGGCCTGTCTTGACGTTCTTTACACTTTATTGACTTATTAATAATAATAATTAAAGAGCCCCCCGTTTATACGAGTATTTAAATCGTTTTGCGAGTTTGCAACATATTTTCAGAGTATCGAAGCTAGCAATAAGCCTAATAGTATCAGCTGCCAAGCTATTCTCACTGTATTAAAACAACAAATAAAGGTAAGTCATATTTTATTATTATAGTAACAGAAAATTACAGATTATTGGATCTTGTAAGGTCACTGAAATACTCAGAATGTTGTAAAAGTTATCGACATTCTGATTTGGCGCTGAAGCCGGTGTAGACGCTTGGCTAGAGTCATCACCTCTTTTCCAGTTAAATTCTCTGTCGGCAGAAAATAAAATGTTGTTTATCTGGTGCCATGAAAGTGGAGGTTGTGAAATTACTAAATTTCGACACTAAATAATTTGCGTAAATTTGATAAAGGTCAGGTGCAACAGCTGGAAATGAAGCAGTGCTGGCAAGGGTAGCAGTAGCAGCTTATGCTGAAGGCCTCATCAATTGCAATGCTTAACTTAGGATTGAGTCCATTTGCGATTTACTTATTTTTCGACGAGCGACTTTTTATTGGTACAGGATGCTTGAATTTCGTCGCTGCAGGCGCGGGTTTCTTGCGTTTCCCATTCCTCCCTCCGCTGATGCTTCAGACCCATTGTCGAGTACTTGTTGTTTTTCATGGTCTTCCGTTAAATCTTCCTGAAATTAAAAATTATATGAATTTTGTATTCTGACGTTTGTTACAAATACCGAACACGCCTCATGAATAGAAACAAATCAGCGCACAATTTCTAAATAGGTGGAACGTTTCACACGTAGTTGGTTCAATGGATGGGAAGCATATATTATCATGTTACAGGCTTCTTTTAATTCTGGATCGGAGTTTTTTAACTACAAAGACTTTTTCAGTTTTGTTATGTTTGCTGTTGTGGATGCCTCTTACAGTTTTTTTATTTGTGGATGTTGGGGGGGGGGGGGTGTACGTGTTATGATTTAAGCAATGAAAGTCACTAGTAACTCAGTACTATCAAAGTTTTGTTTCAGAAGCCACTCGGAGGTTTTAAAATTACCGGACTAGCGCAAGTGTGCATCACTCATCAAGGGTTCCCTATCAGATTTTCATGAACTTCTTGTTCTTCCAGTTGCACCTAAAAAGTAACTCAGGAATCGACCTACGGAATTTATAATTAGGTATTTTTTATGGTTTGTTAATGAAAAAATTCTGCATCGTTAAACCAAATATTTTTAAATAGTGTTACATGGAACTAATATTTTAATTTATAAAATGGAATTTAAAGTTTCTGCAATTTTGAGTAAAAAAAAATATTTTGATCTATATTTTTAAGCTAAATAAATAAATATTTGTGGCAATTAACACACAACATCGTCTAGCCCAGATTAAGCTAATTGAGCTTGTGCTATAGGATCTAGACGACTGATATACATACATACTTATATATTTCTAAATACATACAGATTATACATAGAAAACACCCAAACTCCGAAACAAACATTTGTGTATCACACAAATATTTGGACCGACCTAGAAATTGAACCCAGGACCTCCAACGCCGCAGGCGGTACCACTACCGACTACGCCACAGAAGCAGTCAAAGCAGGCTGAATACGAACAAAACTTTTGATGCCTGTGCCTAATAAAAACAAAATAATGAGTTTGGCATATTGTCGTGCGTGACAAACGGTTGACAGTTCTGTTTGCTTTTTGTAAACTGTTTTATTTTTAAGCTATTGCATAGCTTCTATCGCGGGCCTTGAGCGTGGAGACCGAATCAAGAAATTCCGTAACGAAAATAACCTAACACTCGGCTACCTCCGGCCACGCTCAGCCACGTTCAAAACACGCTCGGCCACTTTAAAGAGTTAGTTTTGACAATGTAACTGAACAATAGTCCGGCACATCCAAGAAAGCCTTATTTATGAAATGTGGATCGCCAAAATGACCAGGCACACAAAAACTCTCAAAAATAATTGCAGATATTGTACAAAGGGCGGTAAGGTATAACACCGGGAAACCACGGCCGAGTGTCAGCACTGCGAGGACCGCAGCGATGACACGGCGCTCCACACACTGGTGGAGTGCACGGCGTGGGCGCAACAGCGCCAGGTCCTCGTAGTGGGTCTGGACGTGGACACTCTCTCGCTCGAGACCATGGTGCGAGCCATGCTCTCCAGCGGGAGTAAGTGGGACTGCGCCGCCTCCTTCTGCGAGCAGGTCATGCTCGTGAAGGAGGCGGCGGGACGGGTACGGGAGGGAACTCTCCCACCCGAGTTCCGCAGTCGGCGGCCTGGGCGCCGCCGACGTGTCTTCGCCGAGGACTATCGGCCACCATGACCGGGGGCCTGAGGACGGTGACAGGGCGGCTCACCGTCCTTACAGAAGCAGGCCCATGACGGCAGCGTGACGTGAGTGAGACAATTCACGCACGCCCCCCCTTAGAAGCGGGATCACACCCGAAACCCCCCAAAGACGCGGGTTATCACCTGAACCACCCCCTGGGCGAGGCCGCAGTAGCGGCCGTGGGTCTGTTGGGAGTCCTGGGACATCCTTCCGAGGGTTTACCCGGGGCTCCCAACCATAGACTGTTGGGCGTGACGTGAGATTTTTTAGTCGGTAGGAGTCCGGCATAACATCCATGAGGATTTTCCCTCACGTTAAACAAAAAAAAAAAAAAACGGCGGTAAGGTATTAATATATGGTCTAAAAACTGGAGAAATGTAGCTTTGTCGTAATATATATCACTACAAGTGGCAGGTCATACGTGGCAAGAGAGGATTTGTGAATATTACTGCACTTGCTTGATTGGGAAAAGGACTGTTAGAAGCTGTGCTCATGTGATGACTATTATCTATTATCTTGGACGGGCTCTGTAGATGATGCAGGGCGGCTCTAAGAATTCCCAAATAAAAAAACAGTAGATATATGGTAGTGCTTCCGAGATGCAATCGTGTGTGTGCGCTTGTGTCCACTTGTATCGGTGGACTGGAGTTCGGCAACCACCGGCCGTATACAAAATTATAAAAATGTACTAGGCAAGTACATCGGTGACGAGCACACGCTTACCCCCACAGCGTATTTATTTCGGTACATTCACGACCTCACGTAAGCTGTCTTATGAGGTCGTGAATGTAAACGGACGTGCTCAGTGCTCATGTAGTTTTTATATTAAAATAATATTTGAACGTAACCAGGTCAATATTATTCTGACGCTCCAAATTTTTTTGCTGCACAGTTTGATGCTAAGTGCAATAAATATAGTGTTTTGATTTTAATCGAACGAAAGTAATGACTTAAATTTCGAAATGGACTCGCCATTCAGCCGGAGTTCCCGGACTGCCCGTAAACCGCCCCCGGGCTCTTCGCGCTCACAGGAAGAAACTACTCCAGCCCCTGCTGCACCTTAGCTCTCCGTGATCTCTACTCCTGAGATAAAGAAATGGATGAGTCAGATCGACAGCCTTCTGACTGAGGTATGCTCTATTTCAACCGATGGAGGAAAGTTGAACAGCGAAAGCAAAATTAGAATCACCAACATTTGTCGAAGTGTGACTCACGGGGTTTCTCAGATGGCAATACAGTACCAGTCGGTAAAACAAAAGCTTATATCAGCCCATGCTGAAATTAAGACCTTGAGAAATTACAATGACACCTGTCTTCAATTGCGAGAGCTAAAAAACGGCATCCAGAGTGCTACTAAAGCCGCACCTCCTGAGTCATACTACACTCTGACATCATAAAGACAAGTAAGAAAAATTTTTTTTGCCCTCCAAAAACTTCTAGTATAACCACATATCCAGCAGACAAGAAAAAAACTAGCGAAGAGACCAAAAAAATGGTGCAGGATATTATCAATCCTGAGAAACTGCAATTACACATCGGCGGCTTGAGAAAAATCGGCAAAGGTGGAGTAATTATAAGCACAGCAGGAAAGGATGACCTGGAGAAACTTAAATCTTCCCAGCAGTTACAATTATCGGGTCTCAAAATTCAAGAAACTTTCAAAAAGAGGCCTCGATTAATTTTCCTAGGTGTGCCGTCTAATACCACAAAACAACATCTGTTTGACTGCCTTTTCGAGAAGAATATTACTGAAAAGTGCCCAAGCCTGACCCGAGAACAATTTCTAAACTCAATCAGACTTAGTCATAAGTCTGGCAAAAAAGACACTAATTTTATCGCTGAAGTAACAGCCGAAATTAGAAATTTACTTGTTAAACAGGAACGAATTTTCATTGACTGGACTTCTGGCCCAGTCCGAGACTACACGCTTGTAACTAGGTGTTATAAGTGTCAACAGTATGGGCACTCGGCTAAATATTGCCGGGATACAGAACCAACTTGTGGTCATTGCGGATGTCTTGGCCACGCCCTCAGGGAGTGCTCTGCTCGCAGTCAGTCGCCTAAGTGTGCATCTTGCATGCGCTTCAACAAGCCACATAATCATGAAACTGGTGACCTACAGTGCCCCGCCCTCACCCTCACAGTAAACACTATTATGGAAAATGTACATAAAGAAAATGAGATCATAGGGGATAGAGACTCCTGCATGTGTTCGCCTAGTGAGTGCCAATCGGAATTAGGTAATAAAAACTTGCGTATTAAGATTTTTCATATGAACACATACGTAGCTTAAATTGTAATTTTAGTGAACTCTTAGTTTTGTTAGCAGATATGAAGTGTACTTTCGACGTCATAATATTATCTGAGTGCTGGTTAAGTAAAATGTCACACATTCCACCTATGCCCGGTCATGATTCGTATGCAACCAATGTAAACATAAATCAAAATGATGGCGTATTGATATATGTGAAAAGCAACATACAATGTCAAATTGAATGCCCTACATTTAATGAAGGTTCTGTCTTAGTGTGCAAATTTAAAAATGACTTTACTATTGTCGCAATTTACCGCTCGCCATAATTTTCCAGCACAGATGTGTTTACAAATGGCTTGTGTGAAGTATTATGCAATTTATCATCATTTAAAACTGCGTCTATTCTTGGCGATATAAATATTGACATCTTACCGGGGATTCACTCCCCTGATACTGACCAATACTTGGAGATGTTGGCGGAATAAGGCTATGTCTCTAAGCATTTTTTGCAACTCATAACAAAACTTGCTATGATCATGTTATGTTAAAATCTAAGCTTAGCTCCAAAACATTGGTCGTTACATCTACGATAACAGACCATTACTCAACCATTTTGTGCATTTATTACCCTAAACAACTTAAAATCTTTGAAGACAAAGCGTTTAGACGTTGAAGCGGCACTAAACGAACTCCGACAGGTAGATTTTAGTGAACTGATGGACATTACTGACCCTAACACTTACACTGACGTGCTGATCTCTAAGATAAAAATAACCATAGAAAATTGTACTAAAACAAAATTAACATCTTCAAAAAAGTCCGCCTATAAACCATGGAAAACCACAGGTCTCTTAAAGTGTATAAGAAACCGCGATAGACTGCATCTTAAACTCAGAAATGATCCAAATAATGTGACCTTAAAGATAACTTATACACAATACCGAAATTTTTGCTGTAGACTCTTTAAAGTCGGTTACAATAATATGCCTACAAAATCCAGCCAGTCCACTAATTTGTTGCTAGTTTGTGAGAATAATTCCAATGAGATAAATAATTATTTTGCAACTGTCGGCCAAAAACTAGCAACTAATATCACAAATATGACTACTCCGATGTCTTTGCCACCTAACTTTTTACCTAACACCAACTATTCTAACTCGATTGCCATTCTAGAAACTGACAACATAGGGAACTTGATCCTGTCACTGAAAAACGACTGTGCTTCGGGTTGGGACAATATCTCAGTATCTCTTGTAAAAAATGCAAGGTTTTTTCTGGCCCCTCATATAACACAGCTATGTAACCTCTGAATTGGTGCAGGGGTTTTTCCAAGAGCCCTTAAACGAGCAATTGTGCATCCCGTCTATAAAGGTGTGAGAGATAAAGTAAACGCTGAAAACTACCGACCTATATCTGTGCTGAATATTTTTTCTAAAATTGTGGAAAAGGTTTTAAATAAGAGATTATTAGATTTCCTCGAAAAAGAGAACATACTCTCAAATAATCAGTATGGTTTTCGAAAAAATTAATTCACGGAAGACGCTGTTCTACACTTCTACACTTGACTGAAACCGTCTCGAAAACACTAGATAAAAAATTTAATTGCGTTGGCATATTCCTTGATTTGAAAAAAAGCCTTCGATACAGTAGCGATTCCTATTCTCTTAAATAAACTAGAGAGCATTGGAATAAGAGGAGTGGCACACAAACTTTTCCATGATTACCTGAGTGATCGGACACAGTGTATAAAAGTCGATGAAGTCACTAGCGAGTATGCTCAGATCTCCTTTGGTGTTCCCCAGGGACACAGTGTATAAAAGTCGATGAAGTCACTAGCGAGTATGCTCAGATCTCCTTTGGTGTTCCCCAGGGAAGTGTTCTAGCACCTACACTCTTCCTAATTTACATAAATCAGCTTTGTCAACTTTGCTTTGCCGGGTGTTCTGTAATTACCTATGCAGACGATACTGCCCTAATAGTAGAAGGAACAACGTGGCAGGAAGTCCAAATTAAGGCTACAGAGACTATGAATCTAGTTATCCTCTGGCTATCAAACAATTTGCTCACTCTTAATACATCAAAGACAGTGTACGTGACATTTGCGACCACTTCTAGGTACTTACCTCCACCAGACTCGATCTGCATCAGGACTCATATCAATTTGACTGACTCGAATGACTGTGCAGGAGTAGAATTAATAAGATCTTGCTTTATAAAATACTTATGAGTATACATAGACGAAACGCTCTCATGGAAACACCAGATTGAATCACTGAAAGCTCGCACACATAAGCTAATTTACATCTTCAAATTGTTACGAAACTCTGCGAATGCTACCATCTTAAAAACTGTCTATTTTACCCTTGCACAGTCCATACTAACATATTGTATGCTGACATGGGGAGGAGCACCAAAAACGACCATGCTACCACTTGAAAGAGCACAAAGAGCTGTAATTAAGGTGATAAATAGGAAGCCCTTTAGATACGCGACCGACCAACTATATCGCAATTACAAAGTCCTGACAGTTCGTAAACTTTTTATTCTCAAAGCAATTCACCGTACTCATACAATTCTCGAGTATGATCCTATCGCGTACACCTTAGCCCGTAGAAAGTATGCAATTTGCGACCCACTTGTGCACAGAACTTCGCTCGCGGCCCGCCAGTGTTACGTCCTGGGTCCAAGACTATACAATAGAGCTAGAGAAGCATAAGTTTGTACACTAAATCTAGATATGAATGCAAGAGAATGCTTACAGATTGGTTGCAGCATTTAAATTATGAAGAAACAGAACAGTTACTCGAGGTTCTCAGTTAACTCAAATGTACCTTCAAATTTTAAAATGCACCTTTTAACCTTTATAATGCAATAACTACTTTATCCTTAATGTTAGTTTATTTATATGTTTTAATTAATTAACCTACATAATGTAAAATAAATAAGTAATGTTCTCGGCGATATTATTTTTTTCTTAAGCTTTGTATTACAATAATTGTTCCAATGAATTACTTAGTTTACTTTTACTCGATTCTATTTCTACTGGTTGCGTGGGCTCCCTGGTGACCAATAAATACAGATACAAACTGTTGTATCTAGTTTAGGCACCAGTCTCACAATTAAATTTAATTAGACGTGAAATAAATTATGTATAGCCACTAAGATACACTTAATGATATAAGTTATTTTAATTATTTTATATTTGTACTTTAATTGTTGAGGAAATAAAATATTTTTATTTTTTTAAATATATTATTTTATTTTTTTTATTTACACACACAATAATACACGTTAAGGTCTTACTCTAAGATGCGATACAATGGTATTTTACTACTACTAGGGTAGCAAACAAGCATATCCATATTTTGTATATTTTTGTATATCCATATTTTGAAGCGCTCGTGGCCCCACGGACTCAGTGTTCTGTAAACGATCACTGCAGTAAGCAACATTTACTATGGCCGGATATGGATGGGTGACCACCACGTGGACCACTTTGTGACATTTATTTACGAGCGTTTCCGTGCTTCGGAAGGCACGATAAGCCGTTGGTCCCGGTCACTCCCGGTTGTCAGTAAAATGACAGTCGTTAAGCCAAGTTGAAGGCTTACGGGCGGCTTGAAAATTTTCAACAGTGGGTCGTCACAACCTGCGCCCAGGTCGGCAGCGCGTGTGTAGCGCCTCTGGTGTTGCAAACGTCTATAGGCTACGGTTACCAACCTTCCGGTGGGCCGTAAGCTTGTCTGCCACCTAAGTAGTATAAAAAAAAAATATCCAACGTAAATATAGACTATGGGCGCGGGTACACTGGTGTGAAAATACGTCGTCTACAGGCTCGGTATATGTATAATATATTTTTTTGCTTTGGTGACGTGACTTGATTCGTCCTCTGATCAAGACTGGCTCATGTGATGACAAAATGCCTGAAATGTTTACACTTTCTAAATCATCATTTACTGCAACAATAAAAAAAGTGCCATTTGCCCAAATAAGTTTCCCATAGTTTGAGCGAGCTTGTTTTATTACATAGGTAAACTCCTAAACTAAATAAAATTAAATCTGACATTTCCATCATGGGAAACATATTCAGCTGTGATATTTCTGCATTCATTTGTATAAAATTAGCTCGGCGTCTGTTAGGCTGATGCTCAATTACATACACTGATAAATAGTTTGGCATAGTGATTCTCTGCCTAGCTCTTTCAAGTATGATTTGAGCATCAGGACGGTCGGTTAAAACAGGATGCAAGTGATTTATAATGGCTCCAGCTCTCTTAAAATCATCCATTAAGTTCTTCCAAGCAATATTGAAATATTTATCTCTAAACATTTTAAAATCTTGCTCAAACCGTCCATTTACAACTTCTACCACCCACCTGCTTAATGTTACAAGTCGTGACTTATTTGCTTTAACTGTTGACAATTGACTTTCGCCTGCAAAAATAAATTTTATGGCTTATAAATACTGTAACCTAATGAGGTTATTAATAGGATTGCATCTCTGAAACCACGATCTGATATAAATATGTACTTTCGTCGAAAATATTCTCCTAAATTTGAATTTTCATTTCTGAACAACTGTTGCTTGTGCAACACTCTCTTCTTCTTACTCAGCTATAACATCAGATGCCACTATTATTAGTGGCATCTGATGTTATAGCTGAGTAAGGACCGAATATATCAAAGCTGTGCCCATCAGCAGCCACCAGCAAAAAAAAAATCACTAGGTTTGAATATTTATGTAAACTGTAGGATTTTTTTTTGGAATAAGTAATTTGAAGACTGGTAAGTAAACATAGGTTCCATCAAAAATAGTGATAGGATTACTTTCAGTGGTGCCAAAAAGGCCCTGTGGGATTATTAAATTTGGATTAGAATGGTCTGCTCTAGAAAATGTAATCTATACCTAAATGTAAAGGTACATAAACCTCTTTCAAACAGCTGCGTGCCTTTCGTAATAGTATACATGCTATTGATTTTTTAATGTATAATAGTGAAGCAATTCTTCGAATGCGTTCCCCAGTTCTTAGTTTCATAAGATATACTCCTAAAGCTGTTTTCGGTTTACGGCACATAGCTGATAAATTATTATGTACTAAACTAAGTATTGCTACAAAGTTCAATACTGTCAAGCTAGTCCAATAGCGGCAAACAAGAGCATTCATATTTTCAACATTTTCAAAGTCAATTGTATTTGTAACTTTTTTTCTTCCAAATAAATCCAAGATTTCAACAATATGTGACTGACTGAAATGTTCTTTGAACTCATATTCGTCTAATAACTCCCAATTGTAAACACTGGCATGTTCCTCACAAACCCTAGCATTCGGTGTGATCTACAATTTATAATCAATTAGAATGTGTTTTTTGAGATACAAAGGTATCCTTAACCGCTCCACATTTACACAATCGGGAACAAAACAGATTTGATGTATTAGGTGTGTTCGCGATGAACAAAAGAAAAGATTCTTGGGCTGGTAGAAATTAGTTTATTGGCTTCGTAGGTAGAAATTACAGCAAATATGGTGTGCAGTCTGTAGGCGTGACGGTTGTGTGTAATTGAATGAGTAGTGGTTGGATATGCGTATGTGACAGGTAGGTGACGTAGGTGTGTAAAGCGAATGATTTATGGAAAGTATGACTCGATATAAGCTAAGTACGTTTAGTTAGGCGATTAATGTGTAGTAGTGTTGACATAGCGCAAATCGGCGTCAACATCCTCCCGGCCGTTGAAAGCATGCTTGACTTTCAACTATGATCCTCTTCATCTGGTGAGTCGGACGATGCAGGCAATGGGCATATTCGGTTCAGTGCTCTTCTCACTGTTCCTTGGGATGTGGTAATATCAGCTACCCTTACCACACCATCTGATCCCGGAAACAATTTACTGATGCGACCCAGTCGCCAGGACAAAGGGGGTAAGTTGTCCTCTTTCATCACGACGAGATCGTTGAGCCGAAGATTTTGGTTTGTAGTGCGCCACTTGGAGCGTTGCTGCAACTCTGCGATGTATTCGTTGGCCCAGCGCTGCCAAAAATGTTGCTTGATTTGTTCTAGACGCTGAAACCGGTCTAGACGATTGGTGCTAGTATCAGCCAAGTCAGGTGATGGCAGTGACATCAACGGTCTACCAATCAAAAAGTGAGCCGGGGTGAGAGGCTGTAGGTCATTTGGTGATGGACTGAGGGGACATAAGGGTCGGCTGTTGAGGATTGCCTCAACTTGTGCAAACAATGACGACAACTCCTCGAAAGTTAAATGTGCGTTACCTAGAGTGCGCTTAATATGAAATTTCGCCGATTTGATTCCCGCCTCGGCCAAGCCGTTAAACGAAGGAGCGTACGCGGGCGAAAATTTGAACTCTATACCTCGACGAGCTGCATATTCACAAATAGAGTCACGTTCTGCTTCTAGAAAGGATGTTAATTCCTTGGCAGAAGCAACGAAATTGCGTCCATTATCGCAATGGATGAGTTTAGGTACACCTCGTCTAGCAATAAATCTATTAAGTGTCAATATAAACGCATCCTTTGATAGCTCGCTGACAGCTTCTAGGTGGATGCACTTATATCGAAAGCAAACAAAAATACATAGGTAACATTTAGTTATTTTACACCCTCTACCCTTACGGTCGGTAATTAAGAATGGTCCAGCAAAGTCAGTAGCAACAGCAGAAAAAGGAAAGCCAACCTCTACGCGGTCATTAGGTAGGTTACCCATAATGTTAGTTAACGTACGGCCACCAAATCTGCGGCAGGTAATACAGTTACGGACGACATTCCTAGCCAGTTGACGGCCACCAATTGGCCAGTAGTGATCTCTTATGGAAGCTAATAGTTGCTGGGGCCCAGCGTGTAATAGACGATCGTGTTCAGCTTGAAATAATAACTTAACAAGTGGATGACTTGACTTTAGTAAAATTGGATGTTTCTTGTCATATGAGTACTTAGAATTAGGTATGCGACCTCCGACTCGTAGTATGCCCTCTGAATCAGTAAATGGGTTTAGAGACAATAGAGTAGCCTTTGGCGGCAAACTTCTTTTGTTCCTTAGGCGAGATAATTCGTCGGAAAAACATTCGTTTTGTGCAATTCTAGTGAGTACTTTAAGTGAGTGAGAAAGTTCGTTAGCTTGTAGTGGACCTTGTACTTTAACCTCACGACTATTATTTATGAAACGATATACAAATGCATAAATTCTTTGAAGTTTAATTAATTTTGAATATTTATTGAAATTAATTATGGGTGCTGCAGGCACAACCTCCGCCGCCAAAACGGAGGCCGTTTTTAACTCAGAGAGCTCCTTAATATTTAGTGTGATTTCTGAAGGCCATGACACTTCTGACTCCGAAAGAAATTGGGGACCATGCCACCACAGGGCAGGTTGCAAAGAACTCACGTCTTGTAGTTCTGTGCCTCGTGAGGCGAGATCCGCGGGGTTTAAAGCCGTGGGTACGTAGCGCCACGATGCCGAATCAGTTAGATCATTTAGAGCTGCAATGCGATTGGCCACAAATGTTTTTGTTTTGTTGGGTGTACGAATCCAACCTAAAACCACACGCGAATCAGTCCAGTAGACGTGCCGATGAATAGGAGTGCGTAAAGCTTGCGTTACAGCCGTGCTTAATTGTGCACCCAATACGGCAGCGCATAGCTCCAGGCGGGGTATCGTAGTAGCCTTAAGAGGGGCCACCCGGGCCTTAGCACAAAGTAGGCTCACCTGTACTACGCCGTTTGCATCAACGGACCTTAAATAGATACAGGTTCCGTAGGCTAGCTGGGAAGCATCACAAAAACAATGCATTTCTATATGTACATTATCACCAATTAGGGTTAGTCTATTTATTTTAAGTTGTGAAAAGTTCGAAATATTTTTACAAAATGATTGCCAAACTTTATAAATGTCATTAGAAGTAGGTAATGGGTCATCCCAATCTAATTTGAGAATCCATAGTTGCTGTAAAATAATTTGGTATTTAATTGTAAATATTGATAGAAGTCCTAGTGGATCAAAAACTTTGCTAACAGAAGAAAGTATAGACCTTTTAGTAACAATAGCTTGAGTTGGTATTTGAAATGGAAAGTGTAACATGTCAGAGGTAGGACACCAACCAATTCCTAAAGTACTAGATGCGTTACTGATGATCAAGTTGCCGTCATCGGTATTATCAGTGTCTTGAAAAAGATCAGGTAAATTAGACCTAAACTTTCTTAAATGGAAACAACCCTTAGATAGTTCATCCGACAGTGAACGTTGAATATGTTTCAATTCTAGTGGAGAATCACTGCCCGACAAAATATCGTCGCAATAGGTGTCATTTTGAATAATAGTTTTGATTTTAGGGTCAGCACATTCCTCACCTATCTGCCAAATGCATCTAGTGGTGAGAAAAGTTGAGGAAGCAAAACCGTAGGTTACTGTGTTGAGACGTAGGGTGCGGAGAGGGTCAGTTTCGTTATCGCGCCACAGTATTAACTGTAAGTCACGATCTGACTCCCGCACGTTGACTTGGCGGAACATTTTCTCAATGTCCCCAGATATTATATACTTGTATAGACGAAATCGTAGTAAAATATTAAATAAGGAATCTTGTATTGTGGGACCAACCATTTGGAGGTCATTAATAGATTTACCAGACGTAGTACGAGCCGACGCGTCAAAGACAACGCGTAATTTAGTGGACTCGCTCTTTTCCTTGATTACAGGATGGTGCGGTAAAAAATAGGAGTGCATGGGTCTCTGTATAGGTGCTTCGGACAAGTGCCCGAGAGCAGCATACTCGTGAATAAATTCAGAGTAAGCCACCTTTAGGTCGGGTTGTCTTTTAAAGCGTGACTCAAGACTTAAAAACCTTTTCTTAGCTAATTGATATGAGTCACCTAGACACTCTTTCTTGTCACGAAGTGGTAGGCCTACACAAAACCGACCATTCTCTAATCGCGTTGTAGTGGAGAGAAAATGCCTTTCACAAAGTTTTTCTTCCTTTGTTAGTGGCACAGATTGTGGAAAAGTTTCTAATTGCCAAAATTGGGTAACCTGGTGCTCTAGGTTAGGAAGTCCATGGTTGTCTTCCTGTAGGTAAGCATGACAGGTATGTATATCCCGTTTAGACAATTTAGTAGGGGGTGGTGAGACTGGAACAGACCCTCCAACAAGCCACCCAAGTTTAGAGCTGCGTAGAATAGGTCCCTTGTTATGTAGGGAATGCTGTTGGGAACCTATGAGGTCCCAAAATAGGTCAGCACCTATAAGCATATCGATAGGGGATGGTTCGTGGAAGTTCGGGTCTGCTAGATTGAATTTAGACAAATTGAAGTTCTTTAGATCAATAGTTAATTTAGGTATATTTTCAGATATTTTAGGTAGAATTAAACAATACATTGTGACATTAAATAAATTATCATTAGATTGGAGATTCAAAATAGACCGCTTTGTATCTAGCTTAAGTTGATTGTTACCAATAGTATAAATATCAACATTAGATGGTTCAATAGTTAAATTGAGACGCTGCTGCAGTGACTCTGTGATAAAAGAACACTGGCTTCCGCTGTCCAGAAGAGCGCGAGCCTTAGTGGTTACTTTTGTGATAGGATTTGATATAATAACGCTAGCGGTACACAACAGCACTTGAGACGATTGGGAAAGAGCAGACATGACTATGGGAGACTGCTGTGTTGGTTCAGGTTCTGAGGTAACGTGAATTAGTGTGTTATGACGGGCTCCACAGGTTCGACAATTACCAGGCAGAGTGCATTTGCTAACCTCGTGCCCAGGTTTCAGGCAGTTGACACATAGGCGTAATGACGTCACCGTTAGCTGCCTATCTTCGGGAGACTTAGACCTAAAGGTAGAACAATCAAATAGACGGTGATTTTCCTTACAAACTAGACAGTGAAAGTTACGCTTAGTACCCGAGGCCTTATTAGAAGTAGACATGAAAGCTTTGTTTTGAATCTTATTTGAAGTAGTGCTAACAGGAACCGTAGGCTTATTATAGTGATTATTAGACCTGTCCTGTTTGCAACGGCTTACCGTCTCTAAAACATCTGCACGATTTTTCAAAAAGGAGAAAAATTCGTCAAGTGTAGGAATTTCCGATAACGAATTCTTTTGTTCTTCCCATTTAAATAAAGTGCTGCTATCTAACTTTGCTGTGACCATATAAATAATCAAAACATCCCACTTGTCCGTGGGTAAGCCCAGTGTCCCGAGAGCCCGCAAGTTTTTAGTGACATGGTCAATAATAAAACGTAGTGACTTATCAGTCTCTCGTACACTCTCCAACGTAAATAAAGATTTCAAATGGCTATTAATTAGTTGACGTTTGTTGTCATAGCGGTCGCACAAGAGCTTCCAGGCTTGAATATAATTCTTATCAGTAATTTCTAAGTTACTGATAACGCGGGCAGCTTCGCCTTCTAAATATGAACTTAGGTAATGGAACTTGTAAATATTTTTTATCTTATTATTGCTGTGAATTAAAGAATTGAATGTTTCCTTAAACTCAAGCCATTTGTAGTAAGTACCATTGAAATTTGATATTTTTATGACAGGTAATTTAAATCCCATAAATCCCCGGCCATCATCACAACCAGAAATATGTTGTGTTGCATTAGAGTAGTCTGATTCGTTATCAGTAGGCGTGGAATTGTTTGCCACTATAGTCTTAGCCAAGGAAATATAGTGATCAAAGTCCTGTTCAATAGTTTCACATATAGCTAATTCGGTATCTATAGACGGACTCTGTAATGACTCGATTTGTGATTGCAACTCGTCGAATTCTCTTTGCAAACATTCAGTCCTAGACAATTTCATTTCAATTTTTCTTATATCCAAATCAGATACACTATCTTGTTCGATCTATGTAGTTTTTAAACCTAGTCAAGCGACCTTTGATGTTGCTACGTTTATTGCAAATGTCTTTCAAAGAGGCACTCAACGATTTTGCATCGGTATCCATGTTATGAAATTATCTAGTACTTTGATAGAATTTAGTTAAAAGTATAGGCTAATAAAGAAAAGAAAATAACGATACGATTCGCTCCTCAATCCAACGTTATCAGCAAGCGGGCGTCAGACCGGTTCGAATCAGCTGATAGCTGCGAGGATGCAGGCCGGCGCAGGACAATAGGTGACGTCACGCGTTGATGTCTTACGTGCGCTGGCGCATCGATGCACTGGAATTGAGTTATTTAGCGTAGCTGAGTATCTAACGTAAACAACTGTTATTTAGGTTTTGGGAAGCAATTTATAGTTTTAAAATGTTTCTACTATTATAAGGTGGGCAAAATTTACGTGAATGGAGTTACTAAATGTTTTAATAGTGAATTAGTTTACAAATTGTGACAAAGTTGTTTATATTTAAAGAAATAAGGCAAATGAAAGTGAAAGTTGTGAATTGTGAACAGTTTATATGTTTCAAGTGAGGTTTATATGCAAGTGGGTATTGAAAAGCTCACTTGCAAAATTAAGGAATGCACTTGATATTTAGTGGAAGTTGATATTAAATCGTAAGTAATTATATCTTGTAGCACTAACTATACAATAGCTAGTTTGTAACTAATTACGGCAGTTACGTTAAAATTAGATAGAATATTTTTTTTCTGAAAAGGACTATGGGGGTAATTAGGTAGACTGCAACTTTTCGTGAAATTAATAGTCCTTATTTGCACAAATTGAGTTGGATAGAAGTAAAGGAGTAGATAGGAACGGACTCACAGTGTAGACAGGCAGACGTTGATGCACGGCGATCTTGACTCCGGCGGTTGACTGGCTGCTTTGGTAGGCGTGAGGTGTCCTCTGGCTCCTTGGGCTAGGCGTCTCAGCAACGAGGCGAAAGACGATCTTGGGCACGGTTAGCAGTGTAGACCTCGGGTTGCTGCTGGTAGTAGTCCAGGTAATCTTGGCGCTGCGTAATCGTGACGTTGATCCTGTAGTGTCCTTTCTTTACTTCTTTGGACGGCAGTTTATAGTTGTAGTAATGCCACGGTCGCCACTTTTTGTTCGCGATGAACAAAAGAAAAGATTCTTGGGCTGGTAGAAATTAGTTTATTGGCTTCGTAGGTAGAAATTACAGCAAATATGGTGTGCAGTCTGTAGGCGTGACGGTTGTGTGTAATTGAATGAGTAGTGGTTGGATATGCGTATGTGACAGGTAGGTGACGTAGGTGTGTAAAGCGAATGATTTATGGAAAGTATGACTCGATATAAGCTAAGTACGTTTAGTTAGGCGATTAATGTGTAGTAGTGTTGACATAGCGCAAATCGGCGTCAACAAGGTGTTCAGCTATAACCATTTAATTCATTTAATGTATTGCCAATATGTTGAACATTTGGAACATCAAAATCTGAGCTAGGACGACGACGAGGCAGTCCACTTGTTCCCATGTATTACATTGGTATTACATAGAGGAAAATTTTAAATGTAGGGCGTAGGTAGTCTCCGGCACTACACAATCTATTTTGAAAATTCTTTACCTCTTCCTCAAAGCACTTTCCCGAGAAAGAATACGCAGGTTTGAATCTTACATGAAAGAGTTACAAATATCCAGACATCCCGACATGTAAACATCCATACATCTACAAGCACAAACTTTCGCATGTAAAATATCATAAGTAAAATATATAGGTTGTAACACTTACAATAAAATCGTCATTTGTCCTGAATACGGGCTTTCCATTTACAACCCAAACTATAAAATGGTCACTTTCTATGGGAAGGTTGAAATTAGCTTCGATCACGCACTGGCTGCCGACAGTAGCCAGTACTGTTATTAGAACACTTACAATAAAATCGTCATTTGTCCTGAATACGGGCTTTCCATTTACAACCCAAACTATAAAATGGTCACTTTCTATGGGAATGTTGAAATTAGCTTCGATCACGCACTGGCTGCCGACAGTAGCCAGTACTGTTATTAGAACACTTACAATAAAATCGTCATTTGTCCTGAATACGGGCTTTCCATTTACAACCCAAACTATAAAATGGTCACTTTCTATGGGAATGTTGAAATTAGCTTCGATCACGCACTGGCTGCCGACAGTAGCCAGTACTGTTATTAGAACACTTACAATAAAATCGTCATTTGTCCTGAATACGGGCTTTCCATTTACAACCCAAACTATAAAATGGTCACTTTCTATGGGAATGTTGAAATTAGCTTCGATCACGCACTGGCTGCCGACAGTAGCCAGTACTGTTATTAGAACACTTACAATAAAATCGTCATTTGTCCTGAATACGGGCTTTCCATTTACAACCCAAACTATATAATGGTCACTTTCTATGGGAATGTTGAAATTAGCTTCGATCACGCACTGGCTGCCGACAGTAGCCAGTACTGTTATTAGAACACTTACAATAAAATCGTCATTTGTCCTGAATACGGGCTTTCCATTTACAAGCCAAACTACAAAATGGTCACTTTCTATGGGAATGTTGAAATTAGCTTCGATCACGCACTGGCTGCCGACAGTAGCCAGTACTGTTATTAGTGTGCTGGGTAGTGTAACGGGTTCTCTGGAAGGACCAGCTGAAACAAAAAAGAATATTTATAACTAGATGCACCAGATGTATTGATAACTAGATTCGTACTACACGCACATATCAAATCAGCCAGTCGCAGTCCACTTTTGGACTGGCAGTTTCAAACGAGTGGCCATTAGTTTCATTGCCAGATTTTTTTCTGTCAAACTCTAGCTATTAAGTTGCAAATGTGGCAGTAAATCTAGAACCAAACCAACAAATACTGCTGGGTGTCGCGTGGTAACATTCTGCTACGTAAAGAAGAGTTTGAGTTGTCGTTGAGGATCCAGAATCGTTTTTGCAGTACAGGCTCGACACTAAGTCATCACTTAAGATAATTGTACAAAATATTAGAAGCATAAATAAGAATTTGGATGAGTTTAGGGTTTTTATGACTAGAAGTAAAGTATGTTACGACATTATTATTCTAACAGAGTGCAGATTACCAAATCTACATACAATCCCAGAAATAGACCAGTATGTCACATACTACACTCGGAACCATATTAACCAAAACAGCGGGGTAGTTGTGTACGTAAAGAATAGTTTGGCAAATATAACAGTATATCAGCATAATGTCGACGACGCAAATTGCTTAGTGGTAAAAATTGGCCAAAGTAAAGCTATTGTTTGTTTATATAGATCACCATCTATTACATCTGTAACTATGGTTGCTAAGTTTCTGGATTCGTTAGACGAACTCTTGCTTGATCTTAAAGGGGTACCTGAAATATATTTAACTGGAGATATTAACATTAATATTGGTATTAATAGCGATGATCCCAAATATGAAGAATACCTTGACTTGCTTGCAACTCATTGTTTTTTACCAAGCCATCGCTTGCCTACGCGTTTAGGTAGATGTATTGATCACTGTTTTGTAAAGTCAAATTCTAAAATAGTTACGGTGGTCAGCAAGTCGTCGGTGACTGATCACAGTTGTTTATATTTAATTGTGCCACTGCAGCATCAAAATACATACAATAAGCATAATAAAATATTTAAAAGGATTAATTATGATATTGCCTACAACCTCATTAGTGAAATCGGTTTTGCAAAGGTTACTTCTATAAATGATGCTAATACGGCGGCTGAACTCTTCATAGACATTTTATCTAAAGTCGTTGACAAAAGCACAGTAGTTACAGCAGTATCAAACCGACAGCAGATTCGTCAACCCTGGGTTTCCCCCGGACTATTACGCTGTATGAAATTCAGAGACATATTACATAAAAGACATTTAAAATCACCAAATGACACAGACTTAGAAGTTACCTACAAACGCTATCGTAACTATTGCAACAATCTTCTCCATAAGTTAAAAAATGAACATGATAGACATAAATTGCATGCAAGTAAAAATGATATAAAAAAGACATGGAACGTAATAAAGGATGTATGTAACATAAACACATCAGATAAATCAAAGATACCGCAGGAATTACTTTACACCAATGAAACACCACAGGCCTCTGTTAATTACGCAAATGATTACTTGATCAATGTAGGTGCTAAGCTATCAAACAACATTTTGAAAAGACTAAAACTTACAGAAGAACAAATAGCTAAAAGATATAGATACAATAATAGTCCACTGAATTCATTTATGTTGCTGGAAACAGATGAACAAGAGGTTTACAACAGCATTATGTCTAGTAAAAATACGACTTCTACGGGCTGGGATGGTGTATCGTCACAATTTATAAAGAAGTTTGCCAATGTACTTTGTGGACCTCTCACTCACATATTTAACTTGTGTCTGTCCCAAGGCAAATTTCCCGCCGTGTTTTTAAATCGGGAGAGAAAGATAGCATTACAAACTACCGTCCGATTTCACTACTGCCTACTTTAGGAAAAATTTTGGAAAAAAATATAAATAAAAGATTAATAAATTATTTAGAAGCTAATTATATCCTATCTCCAAATCAGTATGGTTTTAGATCGAACAAATCTACTTCTGATGCCTTTGAAAATTTGATTACTAGTATAGCAAGGAATCTTGATAGAAAGAGAAAATGTATTGGGGTATTCTTAGATCTGACATTTGATACAATATCAATTTCGCTGTTAATTCGTAAATTAGAGTTGATAGGGATAAGAGGTATACCACTGAATCTTTTTAAGGATTATCTTACAGAGAGGACACAGACATTAAAAATCGGAGATATTTTAAGTACACAGCTAAAAGTTAATTTCGGTGTGCCGCAGGGATCTGTCCTGGGGCCTACGCTATTTCTTATCCACTCATTTGCAAAAAAAACGGGCACCTAAGCAATGAACCATTTCAAATGTTAATATTGCTTTGTTTGATAATTATAGGTAGTTTTATCCTCACAATTTGGTAAATTAATAAGAAAATAATCGTTTTCATCAGTATTTCATAAAATGTTGTTACAATTTATGGGAAATAATGCTAAACCTCGCTAGTAGTGTATGTTCGCTAGTAGTGCATATGCTCATGAAGTAAAAATAAAAAAGTTTTTTTGTTTGTTTTTCTTTAATAAAGTAAAAGCAGATAAATGTTTAGTATCGAGTGTGACCCCCTCTAGCTAAAATCACAGCTTGAATTCGTCTGGGCATGCTAGCGAGTATATCCCGGATACTTGCTTGCGGAATACGTTCCCACTCCGCAGTAATCACATTCTTCAGCTCTCTGATAGTCTGCGGAGCCGGGTGTACTGATCTCACACGCCGTTTTAGAACGTCCCAGATATGTTCTATGGGATTGAGGTCGGGACTTCGAGCTGGCCAATCCAAACGACGAATGCCGACCTCTTGCACATACGCATTAACATCGCGGAATCGGTGGGCGCGAGCATTGTCGTCCATAAAAATCGAGTCTTGAACTAGAGCGGCCAATGCGGGTTGTGCATGAGGAATTAGAACTTCCGTTATGTATCGATGCCCAGTCAGTGAGCCGTTTTCAATGAAGACTAACTCTGTACGTTCTATTGAATTTATTTCTTCCCAAAACATAACAGAGCCCCCACCATAAGGTGTGATTTCTTCGAAACATGCATCTGCAAAGCGCTCTCCTTGTCTTCTTAGCACTCGCCGACGTCGATCTTCACCGAACAGAGATATCCTGGCTTCATCAGAGAACAAAACCCTATTCCAATCTTCTTGAGTCCATGATTCACAATTTCTAGCGAACCTAAGCCTGTGAACTCTCGGGCGGTGACTGCGTATATTGGCAGCGAGAAGCCTCCTCCTGACCGTCCATAGACTAATATGCACATTTCTTACTTCTTGGAGGTTGTTCTTAAGATCCACATACGAAGATTTGCGATTTCTCAATGCGCGACTCACAAGAAAACGATCATCCCGTGGTTGGGTACATGGTTTTCTTCCAGAACCAGGCCTTCTCTTGACGGAACCAGTCTCCTGATATCGCTGCCAGGTCCTTTGGACCGTCGAGCGATTAACATTTAGCCTCCTAGCCACGAAACATTGGCTGCAACCCTCTTCAAGCAGCGCGATAATTTTGGTAGCTTTTACCACTTTATCTACCATTTTTGATACAGCCAAACAGCAATAAATAAAGCTTTGACAGTCAAGGATATGAAATTAATCGATAAAAATTGAATGAAAGTTGTGAAAGTCGATTTTAACTTCTGGAACTTCGCGCCAAAAATGTAGGATAAAAAGGGGTTTTCTGTAAAAATGAGCATCAAATGAAAATTTGAATTTAGAACGTACTTTTTTAAATACCACGGCATTTTTAAAACCGGCCAGTAACGTGTACAAACGATTGAAACCTTTTTGGTATTTGTATCTTTTTAAAGATGAATGAAAATCAAAACCGCCCGTTTTTTTTGCAAATGAGTGTATATGTAAATAACCTTTGCAATATAGAATCACCGAATTCAAGAATTTTTGCATATGCCGACGATACAGTAATTTTATTTCAAGATACATCGTGGGAAGAAGTTAAAAAAACAGCTGAAAGCGGGCTACAAAAGATTACAAACTGGCTTGACCACAATTTACTAACATTAAACCTAAGTAAAACAAACTACATTACTTTTAGTATAAAGAATGATTTACAGCCCTCTGCTGATTTCATGTTAAAGACACATACAGATACATGCGATACTAGTAACTCTTCAGGTGAAGGCGATTGTGATTGTTATATCTTATCAGCAACCAATAGTACAAAATACCTAGGCATCGAAATAGATAGAAATTGAAATTGGAAAGTACATATTAATAACCTTAAATCGAGGATACGTAAACTTATAACAATATTCAAGAAAATTAGAAACTTAAAAGACCAACAGACTAACAGGATGGTTTACTTAACCTTATGCCAATCTATAATAACCTACGGCATCACCGCCTGGGGTGGTGCACGAAAAAGCACATTCTTAAAAATTGAAAGAGCCCAGCGGTGCATTTTAAAAGTAATAAATTCGAAACCATTTAAGTATCCTACATCAGAACTATATAAAGAGTTTAAAGTTCTCACGGTTCGACAGCTATTTATTGAAAACATAGTTCTAAAGCAACACACTCGACAGCCATGTTCTAATAAATCCACTAGAAGAAAACACGAGGTCTACGTAGTTCCATCGTGCAAAACTAAATTTGCACAGCATTTTTCGTACTTTCTGGCTCCGCGGCTGTACAATCGAATTAGTAAGGCTAAACCATTAAAAGTTATGACGAGTTTTGTGTGCAAGAGAGCACTGAGGGAGTATCTTAGTAGTTTGGATTACGAACGGACAGAGGAAATAATAAATGTAAATATATAGATGGGTGGCTTGTATTGGGAGAATCTCTGTGTATGTATATGTATATATATGTATGTATATAAACAAGGTTATGTATTAAAAAAGCAAGATGTTTATACGTGCGAACGTGGTTAGCATTGCGCGCGGAGCAGTACGTGCAACCGCTTAGTGACTTTTCGCCGACTGAGATGGCCGCGCCGTTGAAATTTTTCAAGCCGCCCATAAGGCCTTCAACGTGGCTTAACGATTGTCATTTTACTGACAACCGGGTTTTATTTTGAGTTTTCCTTCTCTCCGCAATGGATCTTTTTTCGAAAGTGTTCCCTTAGTCGCCTCTTACGACACCCTCGGGATGTATTGGGGTGGCGACATTTTGTACTCTTACCCGTCGCAACACAGGACCCCATCGCCACACGACATTTTGACGTCTTTTAAATGTACAAAATTCAGGTGTTCCACGTTTAAATGTAGTTTTCTTGATCTGTACAATGTATTTTATAGGTAACATCCTCTCATCTTCAACTTTTCAAATTTATTTTCAAATATTTTTGGTACCGATCCTAGATTTCGGCAAACTTCCTTCTTACATTCATGTTTCACTAAAGTAACTTCATTTTTTGTAATATAACCTTTACAAATGTGTTTCTGAACATTTTTCTCTATTTACACTTCTCCACCAATGGAACCCATCACGAATTGAGGTTTTTTTCTCCATTGATTTACAGTAAGTTTAAAACATGCCATATTTACGACACATACCAGTTTATGTGAGTTAGATAAGCACGAGGAAAATAATATGTACTGGCCGGCCACATCAACAGTAGAAATATTTAGTGCCTTATACTATGTTGAGTGTACAAAACCAATAAATAAAATAAAACAATACCCTGTGGGATAAGCTGGCTGCAGCCTCACTGCAAGCAAAAAGAAGTATCATCACACACTTAGCTTAGCTAATGTTTATTATTCCAACACCAATGTCTACTTACGTGTTTTGTAGAAATCACGTTCTTGTCAGCAACTGTAAAACCTACGGTGCCTCCTTCTTGAAACAGTACCTCCCCTGAGTAGCGATAATTCAAAAAAAGTGGTGATACTATTAATAGTCTTGATGTAACAGACTTCTCTAGTAATATTCTATCTTTATTTTTCATAGTCTTGAATAACTTGCATGATATGGCTCCAGCCATTACAGGTGTTACATTTTTTTAAAATAATTTGTATGTGTAATGTGATTGTAATAACTGAAAATAATAATATAAATGTGAGAATTAGTGCAGATGTTTGGATGTTTGTTACTCAATCAACCTCTAATGACTGAACGGATCTGGCAGAAATTTCATACTGGGATAGATTAAAGTCTGGAAAAACATTAAGCTGGGATAACCAGGAATATAAATAAAGAAGTAAATAAAGAAATACATATTCACGGACATTTTGACACAACGCAATCTGATCCCAAAGTAAGCTACAATATAACCTGCTCGTGATCTGCAGCCGCATTTTAAGACTTCTAGACCAACGAGGCAGTCCACTTGTTACCATGTATTACATTGGTATTACATAGAGGAAAATTTTAAATGTAGGGCGTAGGTAGTCTCCGGCACTACACAATCTATTTTGAAAATTCTTTACCTCTTCCTCAAAGCACTTTCCCGAGAAAGAATACGCAGGTTTGAATCTTACATGAAAGAGTTACAAATATCCAGACATCCCGACATGTAAACATCCATACATCTACAAGCACAAACTTTCGCATGTAAAATATCATAAGTAAAATATATAGGTTGTAACACTTACAATAAAATCGTCATTTGTCCTGAATACGGGCTTTCCATTTACAACCCAAACTATAAAATGGTCACTTTCTATGGGAATGTTGAAATTAGCTTCGATCACGCACTGGCTGCCGACAGTAGCCAGTACTGTTATTAGAACACTTACAATAAAATCGTCATTTGTCCTGAATACGGGCTTTCCATTTACAAGCCAAACTACAAAATGGTCACTTTCTATGGGAATGTTGAAATTAGCTTCGATCACGCACTGACTGCCGACAGTTGCCAGTACTGTTATTAGTGTGCTGGGTAGTGTAACGGGTTCTCTGGAAGGACCAGCTGAAACAAAAAAGAATATTTATAACTAGATGCACCAGATGTATTGATAACTAGATTCGTACTACACGCACATATCAAATCAGCCAGTCGCAGTCCACTTTTGGACTGGCAGTTTCAAACGAGTGGCCATTAGTTTCATTGCCAGATTTTTTTCTCTCAAACTCTAGCTATTAAGTTGCAAATGTGGCAGTAAATCTAGAACCAAACCAACAAATACTGCTGGGTGTCGCGTGGTAACATTCTGCTACGTAAAGAAGAGTTTGAGTTGTCGTTGAGGATCCAGAATCGTTTTTGCAGTACAGGCTCGACACTAAGTCATCACTTAAGATGATTGTACAAAATATTAGAAGCATAAATAAGAATTTGGATGAGTTTAGGGTTTTTATGACTAGAAGTAAAGTATGTTACGACATTATTATTCTAACAGAGTGCAGATTACCAAATCTACATACAATCCCAGAAATAGACCAGTATGTCACATACTACACTCGGAACCATATTAACCAAAACAGCGGGGTAGTCGTGTACGTAAAGAAAAGTTTGGCAAATATAACAGTATATGAGCATAATGTCGACGACGCAAATTGCTTAGTGGTAAAAATTGGCCAAAGAAAAGCTATTTTTTGTTTATATAGATCACCATCTATTACATCTGTAACTATGGTTGCTAAGTTTCTGGATTCGTTAGACGAACTCTTGCTTGATCTTAAAGGTGTACCTGAAATATATTTAACTGGAGATATTAACATTAATATTGGTATTAATAGCGATGATCCCAAATATGAAGAATACCTTGACTTGCTTGCAACTCATTGTTTTTTACCAAGCCATCGCTTGCCTACGCGTTTAGGTAGATGTATTGATCACTGTTTTGTAAAGTCAAATTCTAAAATAGTTACGGTGGTCAGCAAGTCGTCGGTGACTGATCACAGTTGTTTATATTTAATTGTGCCACTGCAGCATCAAAATACATACAATAAGCATAATAAAATATTTAAAAGGATTAATTATGATATTGCCTACAACCTCATTAGTGAAATCGGTTTTGCAAAGGTTACTTCTATAAATGATGCTAATACGGCGGCTGAACTCTTCATAGACATTTTATCTAAAGTCGTTGACAAAAGCACAGTAGTTACAGCAGTATCAAACCGACAGCAGATTCGTCAACCCTGGGTTTCCCCCGGACTATTACGCTGTATGAAATTCAGAGACACATTACATAAAAGATATTTAAAATCACCAAATGACACATACTTAGAAGTTACCTACAAACGCTATCGTAACTATTGCAACAATCTTCTCCATAAGTTAAAAAATGAACATGATAGACATAAATTGCATGCAAGTAAAAATGATATAAAAAAGACATGGAACGTAATAAAGGATGTATGTAACATAAACACATCAGATAAATCAAAGATACCTCAGGAATTACTTTACACCAAAGAAACACCACAGGCCTCTGTTAATTACGCAAATGATTACTTGATCAATGTAGGTGCTAAGCTATCAAACAACATTTTAAAAAGACTAAAACTTAAGTTAATTTCGGTGTGCCGCAGGGATCTGTCCTGGGGCCTACGCTATTTCTTATATATGTACATAACCTTTGCAATATAGAATCACCGAATTCAAGAATTTTTGCATATGCCGACGATACAGTAATTTTATTTCTAGATACATCGTGGGAAGAAGTTAAAAAAACAGCTGAAAGAGGGCTACAAAAGATTACAAACTGGCTTGACCACAATTTACTAACATTGAACCTAAGTAAAACAAACTACGTTACTTTTAGTATAAAGAATGATTTACAGCCCTCTGCTGATTTCATGTTAAAGACACATACAGATACATGCGATACTAGTAACTCTTCAGGTGAAGGCGATTGTGATTGTTATATCTTATCAGCAACCAATAGTACAAAATACCTAGGCATCGAAATAGATAGAAATTGAAATTGGAAAGTACATATTAATAACCTTAAATCGAGGATACGTAAACTTATAACAATATTCAAGAAAATTAGAAACTTAAAAGACCAACAGACTAACAGGATGGTTTACTTAACCTTATGCCAATCTATAATAACCTACGGCATCACCGCCTGGGGTGGTGCACGAAAAAGCACATTCTTAAAAATTGAAAGAGCACAGCGGTGCATTTTAAAAGTAACAAATTCGAAACCATTTAAGTATCCTACATCAGAACTATATAAAGAGTTTAAAGTTCTCACGGTTCGACAGCTATTTATTGAAAACATAGTTCTAAAGCAACACACTCGACAGCCATGTTCTAAAAAATCCACTAGAAGAAAACACGAGGTCTACGTAGTTCCATCGTGCAAAACTAAATTTGCACAGCATTTTTCGTTCTTTCTGGCTCCGCGGCTGTACAATCGAATTAGTAAGGCTAAACCATTAAAAGTTATGACGAGTTTTGTGTGCAAGAGAGCACTGAGGGAGTATCTTAGTAGTTTGGATTACGAACGGACAGAGGAAATAATAAATGTAAATATATATAGATGGGTGGCTTGTATTGGGAGAATCTCTGTGTATATATGTATGTATATAAACAAGGTTATGTATTAAAAAAGCAAGATGTTTATACGTGCGAACGTGGTTAGCATTGCGCGCGGAGCAGTACGTGCAACCGCTTAGTGACTTTTCGCCGACTGAGAGGGCCGCGCCGTTGAAATTTTTCAAGCCGCCCATAAGGCCTTCAACGTGGCTTAACGATTGTCATTTTACCGACAACCGGGTTTTATTTTGAGTTTTCCTTCTCTCCGCAATGGATCTTTTTTCGAAAGTGTTCCCTTAGTCGCCTCTTACGACACCCTCGGGATGTATTGGGGTGGCGACATTTTGTACTCTTACCCGTCGCAACACAGGACCCCATCGCCACACGACATTTTGACGTCTTTTAAATGTACAAAATTCAGGTGTTCCACGTTTAAATGTAGTTTTCTTGATCTGTACAATGTATTTTATAGGTAACATCCTCTCATCTTCAACTTTTCAAATTTATTTTCAAATATTTTTTGTATCGATCCTAGATTTCGGCAAACTTCCTTCTTACATTCATGTTTCACTAAAGTAACTTCATTTTTTGTAATATAACTTTTACAAATGTGTTTCTGAACATTTTTCCCTATTTACACTTCTCCACCAATGAAACCCATCACGAATTGAGTTTTTTTCTCCATTGATTTACAGTAATTTTAAAACATGCCATATTTACGACACATACCAGTTTATGTGAGTTAGATAAGCACGAGGAAAATAATATGTACTGGCCGGCCACATCAACAGTAGAAATATTTAGTGCCTTATACTATGTTGAGTGTACAAAACCAATAAATAAAATAAAACAATACCCTGTGGGATAAGCTGGCTGCAGCCTCACTGCAAGCAAAAAGAAGTATCATCACACACTTAGCTTAGCTAATGTTTATCATTCCAACACCAATGTCTACTTACGTGTTTTGTAGAAATCACGTTCTTGTCAGCAACTGTAAAACCTACGGTGCCTCCTTCTTGAAACAGTACCTTCCCTGAGTAGCGATAATTCAAAAAAAGTGGTGATACTATTAATAGTCTTGATGTAACAGACTTCTCTAGTAATATTCTATCTTTATTTTTCATAGTCTTGAATAACTTGCATAATATGGCTCCAGCCATTTCAGGTGTTACATTTTTTAAAAATAATTTGTATGTGTAATGTGATTGTAATAACTGAAAATAATAATATAAATGTGAGAATTAGTGAAGATGTTTGGATGTTTGTTACTCAATCAACCTCTAATGACTGAACGGATCTGGCAGAAATTTCATACTGGGATAGATTAAAGTCTGGAAAAACATTAAGCTGGGATAACCAGGAATATAAATAAAGAAGTAAATAAAGAAATACATATTCACGGACATTTTGACACAACGCAATCTGATCCCAAAGTAAGCTACAATATAACCTGCTCGTGATCTGCAGCCGCATTTTAAGACTTCTAGACCAACGAGGCAGTCCACTTGTTCCCATGTATTACATTGGTATTACATAGAGGAAAATTTTAAATGTAGGGCGTAGGTAGTCTCCGGCACTACACAATCTATTTTGAAAATTCTTTACCTCTTCCTCAAAGCACTTTCCCGAGAAAGAATACGCAGGTTTGAATCTTACATGAAAGAGTTACAAATATCCAGACATCCCGACATGTAAACATCCATACATCTACAAGCACAAACTTTCGCATGTAAAATATCATAAGTAAAATATATAGGTTGTAACACTTACAATAAAATCGTCATTTGTCCTGAATACGGGCTTTCCATTTACAACCCAAACTATAAAATGGTCACTTTCTATGGGAATGTTGAAATTAGCTTCGATCACGCACTGGCTGCCGACAGTAGCCAGTACTGTTATTAGAACACTTACAATAAAATCGTCATTTGTCCTGAATACGGGCTTTCCATTTACAAGCCAAACTACAAAATGGTCACTTTCTATGGGAATGTTGAAATTAGCTTCGATCACGCACTGACTGCCGACAGTTGCCAGTACTGTTATTAGTGTGCTGGGTAGTGTAACGGGTTCTCTGGAAGGACCAGCTGAAACAAAAAAGAATATTTATAACTAGATGCACCAGATGTATTGATAACTAGATTCGTACTACACGCACATATCAAATCAGCCAGTCGCAGTCCACTTTTGGACTGGCAGTTTCAAACGAGTGGCCATTAGTTTCATTGCCAGATTTTTTTCTCTCAAACTCTAGCTATTAAGTTGCAAATGTGGCAGTAAATCTAGAACCAAACCAACAAATACTGCTGGGTGTCGCGTGGTAACATTCTGCTACGTAAAGAAGAGTTTGAGTTGTCGTTGAGGATCCAGAATCGTTTTTGCAGTACAGGCTCGACACTAAGTCATCACTTAAGATGATTGTACAAAATATTAGAAGCATAAATAAGAATTTGGATGAGTTTAGGGTTTTTATGACTAGAAGTAAAGTATGTTACGACATTATTATTCTAACAGAGTGCAGATTACCAAATCTACATACAATCCCAGAAATAGACCAGTATGTCACATACTACACTCGGAACCATATTAACCAAAACAGCGGGGTAGTCGTGTACGTAAAGAAAAGTTTGGCAAATATAACAGTATATGAGCATAATGTCGACGACGCAAATTGCTTAGTGGTAAAAATTGGCCAAAGTAAAGCTATTGTTTGTTTATATAGATCACCATCTATTACATCTGTAACTATGGTTGCTAAGTTTCTGGATTCGTTAGACGAACTCTTGCTTGATCTTAAAGGTGTACCTGAAATATATTTAACTGGAGATATTAACATTAATATTGGTATTAATAGCGATGATCCCAAATATGAAGAATACCTTGACTTGCTTGCAACTCATTGTTTTTTACCAAGCCATCGCTTGCCTACGCGTTTAGGTAGATGTATTGATCACTGTTTTGTAAAGTCAAATTCTAAAATAGTTACGGTGGTCAGCAAGTCGTCGGTGACTGATCACAGTTGTTTATATTTAATTGTGCCACTGCAGCATCAAAATACATACAATAAGCATAATAAAATATTTAAAAGGATTAATTATGATATTGCCTACAACCTCATTAGTGAAATCGGTTTTGCAAAGGTTACTTCTATAAATGATGCTAATACGGCGGCTGAACTCTTCATAGACATTTTATCTAAAGTCGTTGACAAAAGCACAGTAGTTACAGCAGTATCAAACCGACAGCAGATTCGTCAACCCTGGGTTTCCCCCGGACTATTACGCTGTATGAAATTCAGAGACACATTACATAAAATCCATACATCTACAAGCACAAACTTTCGCATGTAAAATATCATAAGTAAAATATATAGGTTGTAACACTTACAATAAAATCGTCATTTGTCCTGAATACGGGCTTTCCATTTACAACCCAAACTATAAAATGGTCACTTTCTATGGGAATGTTGAAATTAGCTTCGATCACGCACTGGCTGCCGACAGTAGCCAGTACTGTTATTAGAACACTTACAATAAAATCGTCATTTGTCCTGAATACGGGCTTTCCATTTACAAGCCAAACTACAAAATGGTCACTTTCTATGGGAATGTTGAAATTAGCTTCGATCACGCACTGACTGCCGACAGTTGCCAGTACTGTTATTAGTGTGCTGGGTAGTGTAACGGGTTCTCTGGAAGGACCAGCTGAAACAAAAAAGAATATTTATAACTAGATGCACCAGATGTATTGATAACTAGATTCGTACTACACGCACATATCAAATCAGCCAGTCGCAGTCCACTTTTGGACTGGCAGTTTCAAACGAGTGGCCATTAGTTTCATTGCCAGATTTTTTTCTCTCAAACTCTAGCTATTAAGTTGCAAATGTGGCAGTAAATCTAGAACCAAACCAACAAATACTGCTGGGTGTCGCGTGGTAACATTCTGCTACGTAAAGAAGAGTTTGAGTTGTCGTTGAGGATCCAGAATCGTTTTTGCAGTACAGGCTCGACACTAAGTCATCACTTAAGATGATTGTACAAAATATTAGAAGCATAAATAAGAATTTGGATGAGTTTAGGGTTTTTATGACTAGAAGTAAAGTATGTTACGACATTATTATTCTAACAGAGTGCAGATTACCAAATCTACATACAATCCCAGAAATAGACCAGTATGTCACATACTACACTCGGAACCATATTAACCAAAACAGCGGGGTAGTCGTGTACGTAAAGAAAAGTTTGGCAAATATAACAGTATATGAGCATAATGTCGACGACGCAAATTGCTTAGTGGTAAAAATTGGCCAAAGAAAAGCTATTGTTTGTTTATATAGATCACCATCTATTACATCTGTAACTATGGTTGCTAAGTTTCTGGATTCGTTAGACGAACTCTTGCTTGATCTTAAAGGTGTACCTGAAATATATTTAACTGGAGATATTAACATTAATATTGGTATTAATAGCGATGATCCCAAATATGAAGAATACCTTGACTTGCTTGCAACTCATTGTTTTTTACCAAGCCATCGCTTGCCTACGCGTTTAGGTAGATGTATTGATCACTGTTTTGTAAAGTCAAATTCTAAAATAGTTACGGTGGTCAGCAAGTCGTCGGTGACTGATCACAGTTGTTTATATTTAATTGTGCCACTGCAGCATCAAAATACATACAATAAGCATAATAAAATATTTAAAAGGATTAATTATGATATTGCCTACAACCTCATTAGTGAAATCGGTTTTGCAAAGGTTACTTCTATAAATGATGCTAATACGGCGGCTGAACTCTTCATAGACATTTTATCTAAAGTCGTTGACAAAAGCACAGTAGTTACAGCAGTATCAAACCGACAGCAGATTCGTCAACCCTGGGTTTCCCCCGGACTATTACGCTGTATGAAATTCAGAGACACATTACATAAAATCCATACATCTACAAGCACAAACTTTCGCATGTAAAATATCATAAGTAAAATATATAGGTTGTAACACTTACAATAAAATCGTCATTTGTCCTGAATACGGGCTTTCCATTTACAACCCAAACTATAAAATGGTCACTTTCTATGGGAATGTTGAAATTAGCTTCGATCACGCACTGGCTGCCGACAGTAGCCAGTACTGTTATTAGAACACTTACAATAAAATCGTCATTTGTCCTGAATACGGGCTTTCCATTTACAAGCCAAACTACAAAATGGTCACTTTCTATGGGAATGTTGAAATTAGCTTCGATCACGCACTGACTGCCGACAGTTGCCAGTACTGTTATTAGTGTGCTGGGTAGTGTAACGGGTTCTCTGGAAGGACCAGCTGAAACAAAAAAGAATATTTATAACTAGATGCACCAGATGTATTGATAACTAGATTCGTACTACACGCACATATCAAATCAGCCAGTCGCAGTCCACTTTTGGACTGGCAGTTTCAAACGAGTGGCCATTAGTTTCATTGCCAGATTTTTTTCTCTCAAACTCTAGCTATTAAGTTGCAAATGTGGCAGTAAATCTAGAACCAAACCAACAAATACTGCTGGGTGTCGCGTGGTAACATTCTGCTACGTAAAGAAGAGTTTGAGTTGTCGTTGAGGATCCAGAATCGTTTTTGCAGTACAGGCTCGACACTAAGTCATCACTTAAGATGATTGTACAAAATATTAGAAGCATAAATAAGAATTTGGATGAGTTTAGGGTTTTTATGACTAGAAGTAAAGTATGTTACGACATTATTATTCTAACAGAGTGCAGATTACCAAATCTACATACAATCCCAGAAATAGACCAGTATGTCACATACTACACTCGGAACCATATTAACCAAAACAGCGGGGTAGTCGTGTACGTAAAGAAAAGTTTGGCAAATATAACAGTATATGAGCATAATGTCGACGACGCAAATTGCTTAGTGGTAAAAATTGGCCAAAGAAAAGCTATTGTTTGTTTATATAGATCACCATCTATTACATCTGTAACTATGGTTGCTAAGTTTCTGGATTCGTTAGACGAACTCTTGCTTGATCTTAAAGGTGAACCTGAAATATATTTAACTGGAGATATTAACATTAATATTGGTATTAATAGCGATGATCCCAAATATGAAGAATACCTTGACTTGCTTGCAACTCATTGTTTTTTACCAAGCCATCGCTTGCCTACGCGTTTAGGTAGATGTATTGATCACTGTTTTGTAAAGTCAAATTCTAAAATAGTTACGGTGGTCAGCAAGTCGTCGGTGACTGATCACAGTTGTTTATATTTAATTGTGCCACTGCAGCATCAAAATACATACAATAAGCATAATAAAATATTTAAAAGGATTAATTATGATATTGCCTACAACCTCATTAGTGAAATCGGTTTTGCAAAGGTTACTTCTATAAATGATGCTAATACGGCGGCTGAACTCTTCATAGACATTTTATCTAAAGTCGTTGACAAAAGCACAGTAGTTACAGCAGTATCAAACCGACAGCAGATTCGTCAACCCTGGGTTTCCCCCGGACTATTACGCTGTATGAAATTCAGAGACACATTACATAAAAGATATTTAAAATCACCAAATGACACATACTTAGAAGTTACCTACAAACGCTATCGTAACTATTGCAACAATCTTCTCCATAAGTTAAAAAATGAACATGATAGACATAAATTGCATGCAAGTAAAAATGATATAAAAAAGACATGGAACGTAATAAAGGATGTATGTAACATAAACACATCAGATAAATCAAAGATACCTCAGGAATTACTTTACACCAAAGAAACACCACAGGCCTCTGTTAATTACGCAAATGATTACTTGATCAATGTAGGTGCTAAGCTATCAAACAACATTTTAAAAAGACTAAAACTTAAGTTAATTTCGGTGTGCCGCAGGGATCTGTCCTGGGGCCTACGCTATTTCTTATATATGTACATAACCTTTGCAATATAGAATCACCGAATTCAAGAATTTTTGCATATGCCGACGATACAGTAATTTTATTTCTAGATACATCGTGGGAAGAAGTTAAAAAAACAGCTGAAAGAGGGCTACAAAAGATTACAAACTGGCTTGACCACAATTTACTAACATTGAACCTAAGTAAAACAAACTACGTTACTTTTAGTATAAAGAATGATTTACAGCCCTCTGCTGATTTCATGTTAAAGACACATACAGATACATGCGATACTAGTAACTCTTCAGGTGAAGGCGATTGTGATTGTTATATCTTATCAGCAACCAATAGTACAAAATACCTAGGCATCGAAATAGATAGAAATTGAAATTGGAAAGTACATATTAATAACCTTAAATCGAGGATACGTAAACTTATAACAATATTCAAGAAAATTAGAAACTTAAAAGACCAACAGACTAACAGGATGGTTTACTTAACCTTATGCCAATCTATAATAACCTACGGCATCACCGCCTGGGGTGGTGCACGAAAAAGCACATTCTTAAAAATTGAAAGAGCACAGCGGTGCATTTTAAAAGTAACAAATTCGAAACCATTTAAGTATCCTACATCAGAACTATATAAAGAGTTTAAAGTTCTCACGGTTCGACAGCTATTTATTGAAAACATAGTTCTAAAGCAACACACTCGACAGCCATGTTCTAAAAAATCCACTAGAAGAAAACACGAGGTCTACGTAGTTCCATCGTGCAAAACTAAATTTGCACAGCATTTTTCGTTCTTTCTGGCTCCGCGGCTGTACAATCGAATTAGTAAGGCTAAACCATTAAAAGTTATGACGAGTTTTGTGTGCAAGAGAGCACTGAGGGAGTATCTTAGTAGTTTGGATTACGAACGGACAGAGGAAATAATAAATGTAAATATATATAGATGGGTGGCTTGTATTGGGAGAATCTCTGTGTATATATGTATGTATATAAACAAGGTTATGTATTAAAAAAGCAAGATGTTTATACGTGCGAACGTGGTTAGCATTGCGCGCGGAGCAGTACGTGCAACCGCTTAGTGACTTTTCGCCGACTGAGAGGGCCGCGCCGTTGAAATTTTTCAAGCCGCCCATAAGGCCTTCAACGTGGCTTAACGATTGTCATTTTACCGACAACCGGGTTTTATTTTGAGTTTTCCTTCTCTACGCAATGGATCTTTTTTCGAAAGTGTTCCCTTAGTCGCCTCTTACGACACCCTCGGGATGTATTGGGGTGGCGACATTTTGTACTCTTACCCGTCGCAACACAGGACCCCATCGCCACACGACATTTTGACGTCTTTTAAATGTACAAAATTCAGGTGTTCCACGTTTAAATGTAGTTTTCTTGATCTGTACAATGTATTTTATAGGTAACATCCTCTCATCTTCAACTTTTCAAATTTATTTTCAAATATTTTTTGTATCGATCCTAGATTTCGGCAAACTTCCTTCTTACATTCATGTTTCACTAAAGTAACTTCATTTTTTGTAATATAACTTTTACAAATGTGTTTCTGAACATTTTTCCCTATTTACACTTCTCCACCAATGAAACCCATCACGAATTGAGTTTTTTTCTCCATTGATTTACAGTAATTTTAAAACATGCCATATTTACGACACATACCAGTTTATGTGAGTTAGATAAGCACGAGGAAAATAATATGTACTGGCCGGCCACATCAACAGTAGAAATATTTAGTGCCTTATACTATGTTGAGTGTACAAAACCAATAAATAAA
Source organism: Miltochrista miniata (assembly GCA_933228765.1). Lineage (NCBI taxonomy): Eukaryota > Metazoa > Arthropoda > Insecta > Lepidoptera > Erebidae > Miltochrista > Miltochrista miniata. The sequence goes on from OW121769.1 coordinate 17,709,832, forward strand.
ATAAAACAATACCCTGTGGGATAAGCTGGCTGCAGCCTCACTGCAAGCAAAAAGAAGTATCATCACACACTTAGCTTAGCTAATGTTTATCATTCCAACACCAATGTCTACTTACGTGTTTTGTAGAAATCACGTTCTTGTCAGCAACTGTAAAACCTACGGTGCCTCCTTCTTGAAACAGTACCTTCCCTGAGTAGCGATAATTCAAAAAAAGTGGTGATACTATTAATAGTCTTGATGTAACAGACTTCTCTAGTAATATTCTATCTTTATTTTTCATAGTCTTGAATAACTTGCATAATATGGCTCCAGCCATTTCAGGTGTTACATTTTTTAAAAATAATTTGTATGTGTAATGTGATTGTAATAACTGAAAATAATAATATAAATGTGAGAATTAGTGAAGATGTTTGGATGTTTGTTACTCAATCAACCTCTAATGACTGAACGGATCTGGCAGAAATTTCATACTGGGATAGATTAAAGTCTGGAAAAACATTAAGCTGGGATAACCAGGAATATAAATAAAGAAGTAAATAAAGAAATACATATTCACGGACATTTTGACACAACGCAATCTGATCCCAAAGTAAGCTACAATATAACCTGCTCGTGATCTGCAGCCGCATTTTAAGACTTCTAGACCAACGAGGCAGTCCACTTGTTCCCATGTATTACATTGGTATTACATAGAGGAAAATTTTAAATGTAGGGCGTAGGTAGTCTCCGGCACTACACAATCTATTTTGAAAATTCTTTACCTCTACCTCAAAGCACTTTCCCGAGAAAGAATACGCAGGTTTGAATCTTACATGAAAGAGTTACAAATATCCAGACATCCCGACATGTAAACATCCATACATCTACAAGCACAAACTTTCGCATGTAAAATATCATAAGTAAAATATATAGGTTGTAACACTTACAATAAAATCGTCATTTGTCCTGAATACGGGCTTTCCATTTACAACCCAAACTATAAAATGGTCACTTTCTATGGGAATGTTGAAATTAGCTTCGATCACGCACTGGCTGCCGACAGTAGCCAGTACTGTTATTAGAACACTTACAATAAAATCGTCATTTGTCCTGAATACGGGCTTTCCATTTACAAGCCAAACTACAAAATGGTCACTTTCTATGGGAATGTTGAAATTAGCTTCGATCACGCACTGACTGCCGACAGTTGCCAGTACTGTTATTAGTGTGCTGGGTAGTGTAACGGGTTCTCTGGAAGGACCAGCTGAAACAAAAAAGAATATTTATAACTAGATGCACCAGATGTATTGATAACTAGATTCGTACTACACGCACATATCAAATCAGCCAGTCGCAGTCCACTTTTGGACTGGCAGTTTCAAACGAGTGGCCATTAGTTTCATTGCCAGATTTTTTTCTCTCAAACTCTAGCTATTAAGTTGCAAATGTGGCAGTAAATCTAGAACCAAACCAACAAATACTGCTGGGTGTCGCGTGGTAACATTCTGCTACGTAAAGAAGAGTTTGAGTTGTCGTTGAGGATCCAGAATCGTTTTTGCAGTACAGGCTCGACACTAAGTCATCACTTAAGATGATTGTACAAAATATTAGAAGCATAAATAAGAATTTGGATGAGTTTAGGGTTTTTATGACTAGAAGTAAAGTATGTTACGACATTATTATTCTAACAGAGTGCAGATTACCAAATCTACATACAATCCCAGAAATAGACCAGTATGTCACATACTACACTCGGAACCATATTAACCAAAACAGCGGGGTAGTCGTGTACGTAAAGAAAAGTTTGGCAAATATAACAGTATATGAGCATAATGTCGACGACGCAAATTGCTTAGTGGTAAAAATTGGCCAAAGTAAAGCTATTGTTTGTTTATATAGATCACCATCTATTACATCTGTAACTATGGTTGCTAAGTTTCTGGATTCGTTAGACGAACTCTTGCTTGATCTTAAAGGTGTACCTGAAATATATTTAACTGGAGATATTAACATTAATATTGGTATTAATAGCGATGATCCCAAATATGAAGAATACCTTGACTTGCTTGCAACTCATTGTTTTTTACCAAGCCATCGCTTGCCTACGCGTTTAGGTAGATGTATTGATCACTGTTTTGTAAAGTCAAATTCTAAAATAGTTACGGTGGTCAGCAAGTCGTCGGTGACTGATCACAGTTGTTTATATTTAATTGTGCCACTGCAGCATCAAAATACATACAATAAGCATAATAAAATATTTAAAAGGATTAATTATGATATTGCCTACAACCTCATTAGTGAAATCGGTTTTGCAAAGGTTACTTCTATAAATGATGCTAATACGGCGGCTGAACTCTTCATAGACATTTTATCTAAAGTCGTTGACAAAAGCACAGTAGTTACAGCAGTATCAAACCGACAGCAGATTCGTCAACCCTGGGTTTCCCCCGGACTATTACGCTGTATGAAATTCAGAGACACATTACATAAAATCCATACATCTACAAGCACAAACTTTCGCATGTAAAATATCATAAGTAAAATATATAGGTTGTAACACTTACAATAAAATCGTCATTTGTCCTGAATACGGGCTTTCCATTTACAACCCAAACTATAAAATGGTCACTTTCTATGGGAATGTTGAAATTAGCTTCGATCACGCACTGGCTGCCGACAGTAGCCAGTACTGTTATTAGAACACTTACAATAAAATCGTCATTTGTCCTGAATACGGGCTTTCCATTTACAAGCCAAACTACAAAATGGTCACTTTCTATGGGAATGTTGAAATTAGCTTCGATCACGCACTGACTGCCGACAGTTGCCAGTACTGTTATTAGTGTGCTGGGTAGTGTAACGGGTTCTCTGGAAGGACCAGCTGAAACAAAAAAGAATATTTATAACTAGATGCACCAGATGTATTGATAACTAGATTCGTACTACACGCACATATCAAATCAGCCAGTCGCAGTCCACTTTTGGACTGGCAGTTTCAAACGAGTGGCCATTAGTTTCATTGCCAGATTTTTTTCTCTCAAACTCTAGCTATTAAGTTGCAAATGTGGCAGTAAATCTAGAACCAAACCAACAAATACTGCTGGGTGTCGCGTGGTAACATTCTGCTACGTAAAGAAGAGTTTGAGTTGTCGTTGAGGATCCAGAATCGTTTTTGCAGTACAGGCTCGACACTAAGTCATCACTTAAGATGATTGTACAAAATATTAGAAGCATAAATAAGAATTTGGATGAGTTTAGGGTTTTTATGACTAGAAGTAAAGTATGTTACGACATTATTATTCTAACAGAGTGCAGATTACCAAATCTACATACAATCCCAGAAATAGACCAGTATGTCACATACTACACTCGGAACCATATTAACCAAAACAGCGGGGTAGTCGTGTACGTAAAGAAAAGTTTGGCAAATATAACAGTATATGAGCATAATGTCGACGACGCAAATTGCTTAGTGGTAAAAATTGGCCAAAGAAAAGCTATTGTTTGTTTATATAGATCACCATCTATTACATCTGTAACTATGGTTGCTAAGTTTCTGGATTCGTTAGACGAACTCTTGCTTGATCTTAAAGGTGTACCTGAAATATATTTAACTGGAGATATTAACATTAATATTGGTATTAATAGCGATGATCCCAAATATGAAGAATACCTTGACTTGCTTGCAACTCATTGTTTTTTACCAAGCCATCGCTTGCCTACGCGTTTAGGTAGATGTATTGATCACTGTTTTGTAAAGTCAAATTCTAAAATAGTTACGGTGGTCAGCAAGTCGTCGGTGACTGATCACAGTTGTTTATATTTAATTGTGCCACTGCAGCATCAAAATACATACAATAAGCATAATAAAATATTTAAAAGGATTAATTATGATATTGCCTACAACCTCATTAGTGAAATCGGTTTTGCAAAGGTTACTTCTATAAATGATGCTAATACGGCGGCTGAACTCTTCATAGACATTTTATCTAAAGTCGTTGACAAAAGCACAGTAGTTACAGCAGTATCAAACCGACAGCAGATTCGTCAACCCTGGGTTTCCCCCGGACTATTACGCTGTATGAAATTCAGAGACACATTACATAAAATCCATACATCTACAAGCACAAACTTTCGCATGTAAAATATCATAAGTAAAATATATAGGTTGTAACACTTACAATAAAATCGTCATTTGTCCTGAATACGGGCTTTCCATTTACAACCCAAACTATAAAATGGTCACTTTCTATGGGAATGTTGAAATTAGCTTCGATCACGCACTGGCTGCCGACAGTAGCCAGTACTGTTATTAGAACACTTACAATAAAATCGTCATTTGTCCTGAATACGGGCTTTCCATTTACAAGCCAAACTACAAAATGGTCACTTTCTATGGGAATGTTGAAATTAGCTTCGATCACGCACTGACTGCCGACAGTTGCCAGTACTGTTATTAGTGTGCTGGGTAGTGTAACGGGTTCTCTGGAAGGACCAGCTGAAACAAAAAAGAATATTTATAACTAGATGCACCAGATGTATTGATAACTAGATTCGTACTACACGCACATATCAAATCAGCCAGTCGCAGTCCACTTTTGGACTGGCAGTTTCAAACGAGTGGCCATTAGTTTCATTGCCAGATTTTTTTCTCTCAAACTCTAGCTATTAAGTTGCAAATGTGGCAGTAAATCTAGAACCAAACCAACAAATACTGCTGGGTGTCGCGTGGTAACATTCTGCTACGTAAAGAAGAGTTTGAGTTGTCGTTGAGGATCCAGAATCGTTTTTGCAGTACAGGCTCGACACTAAGTCATCACTTAAGATGATTGTACAAAATATTAGAAGCATAAATAAGAATTTGGATGAGTTTAGGGTTTTTATGACTAGAAGTAAAGTATGTTACGACATTATTATTCTAACAGAGTGCAGATTACCAAATCTACATACAATCCCAGAAATAGACCAGTATGTCACATACTACTAGGGTTGCCAACTTTAGGAAGGAAGAATCCGGGAGATTTTGAGGGGGGGGGGGGGGGTTAAAAGTTCGAGAAAATGAAAATCAGTTCTTAATTTTTAAATTTATATTTATTTTGTTTAGTAGCAGCATTTAGCAATTCGCGATTTTTTAGGACCAGATTGTAAAAGTTGTTACACGTCAAATTAAAGTTGGTTAAAATCTGAAGTTCTGCTTTTACTAAACTAATGTTCATACGGTTCCTTTCCTTGCTCCAAACCTGCTCCATCATGCTAAATACGCGCTCGCATGAAGCATTAGAGACAGGTATGGAAAGCACAAACGTTACCAGTCTTTTCAATTCGAGACAGGGATTCCTATCTTTAGATTTCCTGAAGAATTCAACCCACCGAAAGTCAACCCGATTCTCCTCAAGCTGTGGTTGCACCTCCCGCAAAATTCCAACTTCGTCATAAAGTTTATCAGTATCTAATTCTATATTTAACAATTCTTGGAGTTTTGTAAAATCTGCCCATACGACAGGTTTTTTAAGTGTAAGCACAGTCATGGCCTGGTATTGTGGATCTTCAAAATCATACCATTTTTCTAAATATTGTAAACAGCGTGTAAAAAAATTATTAACGTCTGTTTTGAAATTGATTTGTTTTTGTTCACTAAGGTGCTTTAATAAATCCATGGCAGATTTGCCATAAAACTGGTCAGCTTGCCTGTTTTGTAACTTGGTCCTCAAATCTTTCATTATGTCTAGAATTTCTGTACTTGTAACACTGTCGGATTCTAATAATTTTATGGTATTTTGAAATATTTGCATGATATTTTGCATGAAATAGAGAATGCATAAGGTGCCATTTGTGTCTGCATCATTGGCACAAAAAGTATTCCATATAAATGTAGCACAATGGTCTTCTCCTTGCTCTTTATAATATCCCACTAAAGCTGGCCACAGTGATAGAATTCTGTCTATGGCAGGAAGTAACGATAACCAACGAGTTGGTACGTGCCGTAGTACTTCCCTGAACTCAATTTCCGCATCTGAGCAACTTAACATTAGATCATTTCTCCTTTTTGCAAATGCTGAAAATTCGCTGTAAACTTTCAAAATAATTAATTCCACATCAACAGATAGAGCTTTCAAAGAATTTTTAACGCAGTTATGTAGTATATGGCACTTGCAATTTGCTTTAAATATTTTCGAATTTAAAGTTTTAAGCTTTTGGTAAACAGAAACATTGATTCCATAATTTACAGCTGCATTGTCGGCAGAATATGCTGAGATTTGACTTACCTCAAGACCGTTTTTAGATAAAATTTGTAATATTTGATCTTTTATTGCCTCGCTGTTTTCTTTGCAATCTTCGTAAAAATCCAACAAACCAGTTTGAATGCCATTTTCTGATGAAAAATATTTCACTAATAATGGATACATTTTCAAATTTCCTCTATTTGAAGAATCACTCGCTACCGAAAAATATTGACTCGCTTTTAAATGCTTGAGTAGGCATTCTTGACTAGCCGGCCCTAAAACGTTCTCGGCAATACTGCTAGCTTTTGTTCTTCCGCATGAAATTTTTTTCGCAGTCATCGAGTCAGAAAACATGGCTGCGTTCAATTTGTGTCCACAATCTTGACTATTATAACTATGATGATGTTTGATACCATGAAAAGTTAAGGTAACTTCAGCAGCAGTAATTAAATCCTCTTCTTTACTGTTTCTAGACGAAAAAAAAGACGTGATGCCTTGATTTTCCTTAATGTTTTTAATGAATGTTTGGTGCTTCGAAGACTTTGTATGTTGTTTCACAGCTCCAAAACCGTCAAATTTGACTGAAAAACAATGTTGGCATACGGAACATTTCGCTGTAAATTCGTCTTTTTTGGACAACCACGTATGCTGTTTTAACCACTGATCATTAAAGGAACAATAGTACTTTTTTTTCTTTGCTGCACTACTCTCACCTCCCGAGTTATCACTATCCATTTTTCTTACTTAAACCACAGTATTACTTAAACTCCCGTGTGCAATACGTATAATTTTATTTGAATGATTGAACATTACAAACGCGCGGCACACGGACGACTCGACCACTCGCGACTCGCGAGGAGTGTTGTGCGAAAGCAATACGCAGACGCGCATGCGTGACAGAGATAGACAGACGCGACATAGACGCAGCGGCGCCGGCGCGGGAAGCTCGGCGTGCATAGCACAGAGGAGCGACGTGCGTGCGAACTCCGACACGACACGACTCGCGCTCGCGAGTGACACGACCAATATTTTGTAAAATTTTAGAACATCCGGGAGAAATCGTCCCATCTCGGGAGGTCGGGAGGGTAAACATTATTCCCGGAGTCTCCCGGACATTCCGGGAGGGTTGGCAACCCTACATACTACACTCGGAACCATATTAACCAAAACAGCGGGGTAGTCGTGTACGTAAAGAAAAGTTTGGCAAATATAACAGTATATGAGCATAATGTCGACGACGCAAATTGCTTAGTGGTAAAAATTGGCCAAAGAAAAGCTATTGTTTGTTTATATAGATCACCATCTATTACATCTGTAACTATGGTTGCTAAGTTTCTGGATTCGTTAGACGAACTCTTGCTTGATCTTAAAGGTGTACCTGAAATATATTTAACTGGAGATATTAACATTAATATTGGTATTAATAGCGATGATCCCAAATATGAAGAATACCTTGACTTGCTTGCAACTCATTGTTTTTTACCAAGCCATCGCTTGCCTACGCGTTTAGGTAGATGTATTGATCACTGTTTTGTAAAGTCAAATTCTAAAATAGTTACGGTGGTCAGCAAGTCGTCGGTGACTGATCACAGTTGTTTATATTTAATTGTGCCACTGCAGCATCAAAATACATACAATAAGCATAATAAAATATTTAAAAGGATTAATTATGATATTGCCTACAACCTCATTAGTGAAATCGGTTTTGCAAAGGTTACTTCTATAAATGATGCTAATACGGCGGCTGAACTCTTCATAGACATTTTATCTAAAGTCGTTGACAAAAGCACAGTAGTTACAGCAGTATCAAACCGACAGCAGATTCGTCAACCCTGGGTTTCCCCCGGACTATTACGCTGTATGAAATTCAGAGACACATTACATAAAATCCATACATCTACAAGCACAAACTTTCGCATGTAAAATATCATAAGTAAAATATATAGGTTGTAACACTTACAATAAAATCGTCATTTGTCCTGAATACGGGCTTTCCATTTACAACCCAAACTATAAAATGGTCACTTTCTATGGGAATGTTGAAATTAGCTTCGATCACGCACTGGCTGCCGACAGTAGCCAGTACTGTTATTAGAACACTTACAATAAAATCGTCATTTGTCCTGAATACGGGCTTTCCATTTACAAGCCAAACTACAAAATGGTCACTTTCTATGGGAATGTTGAAATTAGCTTCGATCACGCACTGACTGCCGACAGTTGCCAGTACTGTTATTAGTGTGCTGGGTAGTGTAACGGGTTCTCTGGAAGGACCAGCTGAAACAAAAAAGAATATTTATAACTAGATGCACCAGATGTATTGATAACTAGATTCGTACTACACGCACATATCAAATCAGCCAGTCGCAGTCCACTTTTGGACTGGCAGTTTCAAACGAGTGGCCATTAGTTTCATTGCCAGATTTTTTTCTCTCAAACTCTAGCTATTAAGTTGCAAATGTGGCAGTAAATCTAGAACCAAACCAACAAATACTGCTGGGTGTCGCGTGGTAACATTCTGCTACGTAAAGAAGAGTTTGAGTTGTCGTTGAGGATCCAGAATCGTTTTTGCAGTACAGGCTCGACACTAAGTCATCACTTAAGATGATTGTACAAAATATTAGAAGCATAAATAAGAATTTGGATGAGTTTAGGGTTTTTATGACTAGAAGTAAAGTATGTTACGACATTATTATTCTAACAGAGTGCAGATTACCAAATCTACATACAATCCCAGAAATAGACCAGTATGTCACATACTACACTCGGAACCATATTAACCAAAACAGCGGGGTAGTCGTGTACGTAAAGAAAAGTTTGGCAAATATAACAGTATATGAGCATAATGTCGACGACGCAAATTGCTTAGTGGTAAAAATTGGCCAAAGTAAAGCTATTGTTTGTTTATATAGATCACCATCTATTACATCTGTAACTATGGTTGCTAAGTTTCTGGATTCGTTAGACGAACTCTTGCTTGATCTTAAAGGTGTACCTGAAATATATTTAACTGGAGATATTAACATTAATATTGGTATTAATAGCGATGATCCCAAATATGAAGAATACCTTGACTTGCTTGCAACTCATTGTTTTTTACCAAGCCATCGCTTGCCTACGCGTTTAGGTAGATGTATTGATCACTGTTTTGTAAAGTCAAATTCTAAAATAGTTACGGTGGTCAGCAAGTCGTCGGTGACTGATCACAGTTGTTTATATTTAATTGTGCCACTGCAGCATCAAAATACATACAATAAGCATAATAAAATATTTAAAAGGATTAATTATGATATTGCCTACAACCTCATTAGTGAAATCGGTTTTGCAAAGGTTACTTCTATAAATGATGCTAATACGGCGGCTGAACTCTTCATAGACATTTTATCTAAAGTCGTTGACAAAAGCACAGTAGTTACAGCAGTATCAAACCGACAGCAGATTCGTCAACCCTGGGTTTCCCCCGGACTATTACGCTGTATGAAATTCAGAGACACATTACATAAAATCCATACATCTACAAGCACAAACTTTCGCATGTAAAATATCATAAGTAAAATATATAGGTTGTAACACTTACAATAAAATCGTCATTTGTCCTGAATACGGGCTTTCCATTTACAACCCAAACTATAAAATGGTCACTTTCTATGGGAATGTTGAAATTAGCTTCGATCACGCACTGGCTGCCGACAGTAGCCAGTACTGTTATTAGAACACTTACAATAAAATCGTCATTTGTCCTGAATACGGGCTTTCCATTTACAAGCCAAACTACAAAATGGTCACTTTCTATGGGAATGTTGAAATTAGCTTCGATCACGCACTGACTGCCGACAGTTGCCAGTACTGTTATTAGTGTGCTGGGTAGTGTAACGGGTTCTCTGGAAGGACCAGCTGAAACAAAAAAGAATATTTATAACTAGATGCACCAGATGTATTGATAACTAGATTCGTACTACACGCACATATCAAATCAGCCAGTCGCAGTCCACTTTTGGACTGGCAGTTTCAAACGAGTGGCCATTAGTTTCATTGCCAGATTTTTTTCTCTCAAACTCTAGCTATTAAGTTGCAAATGTGGCAGTAAATCTAGAACCAAACCAACAAATACTGCTGGGTGTCGCGTGGTAACATTCTGCTACGTAAAGAAGAGTTTGAGTTGTCGTTGAGGATCCAGAATCGTTTTTGCAGTACAGGCTCGACACTAAGTCATCACTTAAGATGATTGTACAAAATATTAGAAGCATAAATAAGAATTTGGATGAGTTTAGGGTTTTTATGACTAGAAGTAAAGTATGTTACGACATTATTATTCTAACAGAGTGCAGATTACCAAATCTACATACAATCCCAGAAATAGACCAGTATGTCACATACTACACTCGGAACCATATTAACCAAAACAGCGGGGTAGTCGTGTACGTAAAGAAAAGTTTGGCAAATATAACAGTATATGAGCATAATGTCGACGACGCAAATTGCTTAGTGGTAAAAATTGGCCAAAGTAAAGCTATTGTTTGTTTATATAGATCACCATCTATTACATCTGTAACTATGGTTGCTAAGTTTCTGGATTCGTTAGACGAACTCTTGCTTGATCTTAAAGGTGTACCTGAAATATATTTAACTGGAGATATTAACATTAATATTGGTATTAATAGCGATGATCCCAAATATGAAGAATACCTTGACTTGCTTGCAACTCATTGTTTTTTACCAAGCCATCGCTTGCCTACGCGTTTAGGTAGATGTATTGATCACTGTTTTGTAAAGTCAAATTCTAAAATAGTTACGGTGGTCAGCAAGTCGTCGGTGACTGATCACAGTTGTTTATATTTAATTGTGCCACTGCAGCATCAAAATACATACAATAAGCATAATAAAATATTTAAAAGGATTAATTATGATATTGCCTACAACCTCATTAGTGAAATCGGTTTTGCAAAGGTTACTTCTATAAATGATGCTAATACGGCGGCTGAACTCTTCATAGACATTTTATCTAAAGTCGTTGACAAAAGCACAGTAGTTACAGCAGTATCAAACCGACAGCAGATTCGTCAACCCTGGGTTTCCCCCGGACTATTACGCTGTATGAAATTCAGAGACACATTACATAAAATCCATACATCTACAAGCACAAACTTTCGCATGTAAAATATCATAAGTAAAATATATAGGTTGTAACACTTACAATAAAATCGTCATTTGTCCTGAATACGGGCTTTCCATTTACAATCCAAACTATAAAATGGTCACTTTCTATGGGAATGTTGAAATTAGCTTCGATCACGCACTGGCTGCCGACAGTAGCCAGTACTGTTATTAGAACACTTACAATAAAATCGTCATTTGTCCTGAATACGGGCTTTCCATTTACAAGCCAAACTACAAAATGGTCACTTTCTATGGGAATGTTGAAATTAGCTTCGATCACGCACTGACTGCCGACAGTTGCCAGTACTGTTATTAGTGTGCTGGGTAGTGTAACGGGTTCTCTGGAAGGACCAGCTGAAACAAAAAAGAATATTTATAACTAGATGCACCAGATGTATTGATAACTAGATTCGTACTACACGCACATATCAAATCAGCCAGTCGCAGTCCACTTTTGGACTGGCAGTTTCAAACGAGTGGCCATTAGTTTCATTGCCAGATTTTTTTCTCTCAAACTCTAGCTATTAAGTTGCAAATGTGGCAGTAAATCTAGAACCAAACCAACAAATACTGCTGGGTGTCGCGTGGTAACATTCTGCTACGTAAAGAAGAGTTTGAGTTGTCGTTGAGGATCCAGAATCGTTTTTGCAGTACAGGCTCGACACTAAGTCATCACTTAAGATGATTGTACAAAATATTAGAAGCATAAATAAGAATTTGGATGAGTTTAGGGTTTTTATGACTAGAAGTAAAGTATGTTACGACATTATTATTCTAACAGAGTGCAGATTACCAAATCTACATACAATCCCAGAAATAGACCAGTATGTCACATACTACACTCGGAACCATATTAACCAAAACAGCGGGGTAGTCGTGTACGTAAAGAAAAGTTTGGCAAATATAACAGTATATGAGCATAATGTCGACGACGCAAATTGCTTAGTGGTAAAAATTGGCCAAAGAAAAGCTATTGTTTGTTTATATAGATCACCATCTATTACATCTGTAACTATGGTTGCTAAGTTTCTGGATTCGTTAGACGAACTCTTGCTTGATCTTAAAGGTGTACCTGAAATATATTTAACTGGAGATATTAACATTAATATTGGTATTAATAGCGATGATCCCAAATATGAAGAATACCTTGACTTGCTTGCAACTCATTGTTTTTTACCAAGCCATCGCTTGCCTACGCGTTTAGGTAGATGTATTGATCACTGTTTTGTAAAGTCAAATTCTAAAATAGTTACGGTGGTCAGCAAGTCGTCGGTGACTGATCACAGTTGTTTATATTTAATTGTGCCACTGCAGCATCAAAATACATACAATAAGCATAATAAAATATTTAAAAGGATTAATTATGATATTGCCTACAACCTCATTAGTGAAATCGGTTTTGCAAAGGTTACTTCTATAAATGATGCTAATACGGCGGCTGAACTCTTCATAGACATTTTATCTAAAGTCGTTGACAAAAGCACAGTAGTTACAGCAGTATCAAACCGACAGCAGATTCGTCAACCCTGGGTTTCCCCCGGACTATTACGCTGTATGAAATTCAGAGACACATTACATAAAATCCATACATCTACAAGCACAAACTTTCGCATGTAAAATATCATAAGTAAAATATATAGGTTGTAACACTTACAATAAAATCGTCATTTGTCCTGAATACGGGCTTTCCATTTACAACCCAAACTATAAAATGGTCACTTTCTATGGGAATGTTGAAATTAGCTTCGATCACGCACTGGCTGCCGACAGTAGCCAGTACTGTTATTAGAACACTTACAATAAAATCGTCATTTGTCCTGAATACGGGCTTTCCATTTACAAGCCAAACTACAAAATGGTCACTTTCTATGGGAATGTTGAAATTAGCTTCGATCACGCACTGACTGCCGACAGTTGCCAGTACTGTTATTAGTGTGCTGGGTAGTGTAACGGGTTCTCTGGAAGGACCAGCTGAAACAAAAAAGAATATTTATAACTAGATGCACCAGATGTATTGATAACTAGATTCGTACTACACGCACATATCAAATCAGCCAGTCGCAGTCCACTTTTGGACTGGCAGTTTCAAACGAGTGGCCATTAGTTTCATTGCCAGATTTTTTTCTCTCAAACTCTAGCTATTAAGTTGCAAATGTGGCAGTAAATCTAGAACCAAACCAACAAATACTGCTGGGTGTCGCGTGGTAACATTCTGCTACGTAAAGAAGAGTTTGAGTTGTCGTTGAGGATCCAGAATCGTTTTTGCAGTACAGGCTCGACACTAAGTCATCACTTAAGATGATTGTACAAAATATTAGAAGCATAAATAAGAATTTGGATGAGTTTAGGGTTTTTATGACTAGAAGTAAAGTATGTTACGACATTATTATTCTAACAGAGTGCAGATTACCAAATCTACATACAATCCCAGAAATAGACCAGTATGTCACATACTACACTCGGAACCATATTAACCAAAACAGCGGGGTAGTCGTGTACGTAAAGAAAAGTTTGGCAAATATAACAGTATATGAGCATAATGTCGACGACGCAAATTGCTTAGTGGTAAAAATTGGCCAAAGAAAAGCTATTGTTTGTTTATATAGATCACCATCTATTACATCTGTAACTATGGTTGCTAAGTTTCTGGATTCGTTAGACGAACTCTTGCTTGATCTTAAAGGTGTACCTGAAATATATTTAACTGGAGATATTAACATTAATATTGGTATTAATAGCGATGATCCCAAATATGAAGAATACCTTGACTTGCTTGCAACTCATTGTTTTTTACCAAGCCATCGCTTGCCTACGCGTTTAGGTAGATGTATTGATCACTGTTTTGTAAAGTCAAATTCTAAAATAGTTACGGTGGTCAGCAAGTCGTCGGTGACTGATCACAGTTGTTTATATTTAATTGTGCCACTGCAGCATCAAAATACATACAATAAGCATAATAAAATATTTAAAAGGATTAATTATGATATTGCCTACAACCTCATTAGTGAAATCGGTTTTGCAAAGGTTACTTCTATAAATGATGCTAATACGGCGGCTGAACTCTTCATAGACATTTTATCTAAAGTCGTTGACAAAAGCACAGTAGTTACAGCAGTATCAAACCGACAGCAGATTCGTCAACCCTGGGTTTCCCCCGGACTATTACGCTGTATGAAATTCAGAGACACATTACATAAAATCCATACATCTACAAGCACAAACTTTCGCATGTAAAATATCATAAGTAAAATATATAGGTTGTAACACTTACAATAAAATCGTCATTTGTCCTGAATACGGGCTTTCCATTTACAACCCAAACTATAAAATGGTCACTTTCTATGGGAATGTTGAAATTAGCTTCGATCACGCACTGGCTGCCGACAGTAGCCAGTACTGTTATTAGAACACTTACAATAAAATCGTCATTTGTCCTGAATACGGGCTTTCCATTTACAAGCCAAACTACAAAATGGTCACTTTCTATGGGAATGTTGAAATTAGCTTCGATCACGCACTGACTGCCGACAGTTGCCAGTACTGTTATTAGTGTGCTGGGTAGTGTAACGGGTTCTCTGGAAGGACCAGCTGAAACAAAAAAGAATATTTATAACTAGATGCACCAGATGTATTGATAACTAGATTCGTACTACACGCACATATCAAATCAGCCAGTCGCAGTCCACTTTTGGACTGGCAGTTTCAAACGAGTGGCCATTAGTTTCATTGCCAGATTTTTTTCTCTCAAACTCTAGCTATTAAGTTGCAAATGTGGCAGTAAATCTAGAACCAAACCAACAAATACTGCTGGGTGTCGCGTGGTAACATTCTGCTACGTAAAGAAGAGTTTGAGTTGTCGTTGAGGATCCAGAATCGTTTTTGCAGTACAGGCTCGACACTAAGTCATCACTTAAGATGATTGTACAAAATATTAGAAGCATAAATAAGAATTTGGATGAGTTTAGGGTTTTTATGACTAGAAGTAAAGTATGTTACGACATTATTATTCTAACAGAGTGCAGATTACCAAATCTACATACAATCCCAGAAATAGACCAGTATGTCACATACTACACTCGGAACCATATTAACCAAAACAGCGGGGTAGTCGTGTACGTAAAGAAAAGTTTGGCAAATATAACAGTATATCAGCATAATGTCGACGACGCAAATTGCTTAGTGGTAAAAATTGGCCAAAGAAAAGCTATTGTTTGTTTATATAGATCACCATCTATTACATCTGTAACTATGGTTGCTAAGTTTCTGGATTCGTTAGACGAACTCTTGCTTGATCTTAAAGGTGTACCTGAAATATATTTAACTGGAGATATTAACATTAATATTGGTATTAATAGCGATGATCCCAAATATGAAGAATACCTTGACTTGCTTGCAACTCATTGTTTTTTACTAAGCCATCGCTTGCCTACGCGTTTAGGTAGATGTATTGATCACTGTTTTGTAAAGTCAAATTCTAAAATAGTTACGGTGGTCAGCAAGTCGTCGGTGACTGATCACAGTTGTTTATATTTAATTGTGCCACTGCAGCATCAAAATACATACAATAAGCATAATAAAATATTTAAAAGGATTAATTATGATATTGCCTACAACCTCATTAGTGAAATCGGTTTTGCAAAGGTTACTTCTATAAATGATGCTAATACGGCGGCTGAACTCTTCATAGACATTTTATCTAAAGTCGTTGACAAAAGCACAGTAGTTACAGCAGTATCAAACCGACAGCAGATTCGTCAACCCTGGGTTTCCCCCGGACTATTACGCTGTATGAAATTCAGAGACACATTACATAAAAGATATTTAAAATCACCAAATGACACATACTTAGAAGTTACCTACAAACGCTATCGTAACTATTGCAACAATCTTCTCCATAAGTTAAACAATGAACATGATAGACATAAATTGCATGCAAGTAAAAATGATATAAAAAAGACATGGAACGTAATAAAGGATGTATGTAACATAAACACATCAGATAAATCAAAGATACCTCAGGAATTACTTTACACCAAAGAAACACCACAGGCCTCTGTTAATTACGCAAATGATTACTTGATCAATGTAGGTGCTAAGCTATCAAACAACATTTTAAAAAGACTAAAACTTAAGTTAATTTCGGTGTGCCGCAGGGATCTGTCCTGGGGCCTACGCTATTTCTTATATATGTACATAACCTTTGCAATATAGAATCACCGAATTCAAGAATTTTTGCATATGCCGACGATACAGTAATTTTATTTCTAGATACATCGTGGGAAGAAGTTAAAAAAACAGCTGAAAGAGGGCTACAAAAGATTACAAACTGGCTTGACCACAATTTACTAACATTGAACCTCAGTAAAACAAACTACGTTACTTTTAGTATAAAGAATGATTTACAGCCCTCTGCTGATTTCATGTTAAAGACACATACAGATACATGCGATACTAGTAACTCTTCAGGTGAAGGCGATTGTGATTGTTATATCTTATCAGCAACCAATAGTACAAAATACCTAGGCATCGAAATAGATAGAAATTGAAATTGGAAAGTACATATTAATAACCTTAAATCGAGGATACGTAAACTTATAACAATATTCAAGAAAATTAGAAACTTAAAAGACCAACAGACTAACAGGATGGTTTACTTAACCTTATGCCAATCTATAATAACCTACGGCATCACCGCCTGGGGTGGTGCACGAAAAAGCACATTCTTAAAAATTGAAAGAGCACAGCGGTGCATTTTAAAAGTAACAAATTCGAAACCATTTAAGTATCCTACATCAGAACTATATAAAGAGTTTAAAGTTCTCACGGTTCGACAGCTATTTATTGAAAACATAGTTCTAAAGCAACACACTCGACAGCCATGTTCTAAAAAATCCACTAGAAGAAAACACGAGGTCTACGTAGTTCCATCGTGCAAAACTAAATTTGCACAGCATTTTTCGTTCTTTCTGGCTCCGCGGCTGTACAATCGAATTAGTAAGGCTAAACCATTAAAAGTTATGACGAGTTTTGTGTGCAAGAGAGCACTGAGGGAGTATCTTAGTAGTTTGGATTACGAACGGACAGAGGAAATAATAAATGTAAATATATATAGATGGGTGGCTTGTATTGGGAGAATCTCTGTGTATATATGTATGTATATAAACAAGGTTATGTATTAAAAAAGCAAGATGTTTATACGTGCGAACGTGGTTAGCATTGCGCGCGGAGCAGTACGTGCAACCGCTTAGTGACTTTTCGACGACTGAGAGGGCCGCGCCGTTGAAATTTTTCAAGCCGCCCATAAGGCCTTCAACGTGGCTTAACGATTGTCATTTTACCGACAACCGGGTTTTATTTTGAGTTTTCCTTCTCAACGCAATGGATCTTTTTTCGAAAGTGTTCCCTTAGTCGCCTCTTACGACACCCTCGGGATGTATTGGGGTGGCGACATTTTGTACTCTTACCCGTCGCAACACAGGACCCCATCGCCACACGACATTTTGACGTCTTTTAAATGTACAAAATTCAGGTGTTCCACGTTTAAATGTAGTTTTCTTGATCTGTACAATGTATTTTATAGGTAACATCCTCTCATCTTCAACTTTTCAAATTTATTTTCAAATATTTTTTGTATCGATCCTAGATTTCGGCAAACTTCCTTCTTACATTCATGTTTCACTAAAGTAACTTCATTTTTTGTAATATAACTTTTACAAATGTGTTTCTGAACATTTTTCCCTATTTACACTTCCCCACTAATGAAACCCATCACGAATTGAGTTTTTTTCTCCATTGATTTACAGTAATTTTAAAACATGCCATATTTACGACACATACCAGTTTATGTGAGTTAGATAAGCACGAGGAAAATAATATGTACTGGCCGGCCACATCAACAGTAGAAATATTTAGTGCCTTATACTATGTTGAGTGTACAAAACCAATAAATAAAATAAAACAATACCCTGTGGGATAAGCTGGCTGCAGCCTCACTGCAAGCAAAAAGAAGTATCATCACACACTTAGCTTAGCTAATGTTTATCATTCCAACACCAATGTCTACTTACGTGTTTTGTAGAAATCACGTTCTTGTCAGCAACTGTAAAACCTACGGTGCCTCCTTCTTGAAACAGTACTGTCGGCGCACCTCGCCTCCCAACAGCTGACCGCAGGGAGCGGGGCTGAGGCGGGGGGCGCAACCAGCGGCGCGCGCGCGCCGGCCGGCCGCGCGGCCGCCCTTCACTTCGCTCCACGACACGCTCGCCCTCGGGCATTTCTTAGTTCTTCTAAGTATTGTTAATTTGATTTTATGGCATTAAAGCCCATGTAATATACAGTCCACAAATAGTTTTATTCAGAAGTTACCTAAAGGCCGCTTCATCTTTTGGTCCTTCGACCGTTAATTAGTATACCTACGCCAGTAACGTCGTAAAATTTAATGTTAACTTCGTCGTCGGACACCGTCATTGAAAAAAAGTGACGTCTGGAATTTACCACGGCCACGAAGATTGAAGACAAAGAAGTCGTTCCCGAAGGCGTACACCAACTTGGAAGGAGCTGAAGTCATTTTCTGGGAGTATAAGTATTTATCTGAGTGAGTTCGTTCCAATTAGATATTTTATCCCGCTTTCTTTCTTGCCGAAATAATCGTTTTCCCTTATAAAATTTCATTGATTGAGCAAGTACATTATTCCCTTCACAAATACTTAATTTAAATATTAGTGCATTCATTACGTAGTAATTTCACTTCGATAGTTAAATTCGTGGGAACATCTGTGCGCACGCGCAGTCGCCGTCCTTGAACGAGACAGGTTTTATCGTCGGTGCAGTATACCTAGGTACCTACCCACTTGCATCGGTACGGTGGCTATTGTTTGCGCACAGCTGCATTCTAGTTTTTTCTATAGGTACGAAGATCCGTTATCTTATCTTAAATTTTTTCTTTTGGTTTACTATAGAGCATGACGGACATTAAGTCTTTATTAAAAAACCGTAGTTCGGTGAAATGTAAGCTCACAATTTATAGCAACTATGTAAATTTAATTAATAGTAGTGCAAAAATATCCGAGCTGCAAAGATTAGACCTGCAGGAGCGTTTTAATAAATTCGAAACCTTACATGCCGATTTTGACGATTTACAGACAGACATCGAATTGCTTGCCGACGATGCCGAGACTGCCTTCACGGAGCGTGAGGAGTTCGACCGCCAGTTCTTCAGCCTGGTGGCCCTCACGCGCAGCCTGCTCGGCTCTTCGGACATCGGTGCCAGTTCTGTGGCAGGCTTCAAGGATGCAAGCTCAGGTGCACATGTTTCTAACAGCATTGTTCGTTTGCCCAAAATTGATTTGCCTCACTTTGATGGTGGCTACCAATGCTGGCTTGAATTTCGAGATACCTTTTCGTCATTAATTCATGATAACGCGAGCATCAGTGACATCAACAAGTTCCACTACCTGCGTGCTTCCCTCCAGGGAACCGCAGCGTCAGTCATTAAAAATATTACTTTTAAAAGCGATCATTACAAGATTGCATGGGACTTGTTATGTGAACGATACAACAATGAGTACCTACTTGTGAGTAACCATTTACAGGCTTTGTTGTATGATGTTAAGCCAATGGCTAAGGAATCGAGTGCCTCCATTAGAAACATAGTAGATGCAATCAACAAAAATGTTAGGGCACTAACAAATTTAAAAAGGCCCACTCAACATTGGGATGACATAATCATTTTTGTTATGGTGAAAAAATTAGATTTAGTTACTAGTCGTGAATGGGAGGTTTACAGGAACAATGACATCGTAGGTCACCCAACTACTTCACAATTTTGTTCCTTTTTAAATAAGAAAGCTGATTGGTTCGAATCTATAGAATCTAATATTAATGTAAATTCCTTTCAGGATAACGCCATTATTGCTTTGAACAATAGTCATTTAAATTCAAATAAAAAAGATTTAAAAAGTAGCTCAGATAAAAAATCTTATAGTAAAAATTTTAAAAGTTATGAATGTCCGCTTTGCTCCCAAGCACATACTTTATACAAATGCGATCCCTTTAGAAGCTTATCAATTGAAAATCGTATTCAAAAGGCAAAAGATTTTAATGTTTGTCTTAACTGCTTACGCATTGGACATACTGCTAAGCACTGCAAGTTTTCACGCTGCAAGTACTGTAAGGCCAAACATAACACTCTTTTATGCCAACCCATGCAAAAACTTAATCCTTTGCCTTCTGCTAATCTTTCTGCACTGCCTTCTGTATCACAACCTTCTAATGTTGTGCTTTCGGCAAATTCTATGCAGATTGCTACTTCTGCGCATGTATTCCTGTCCACAGCATTGGTGAACGTGACCAGCTCGACGGGTAAGAAGTACACTGCACGTCTACTGCTGGACAACGGCAGCACGGCGAACTTTATCACGCAGGACTTAGCGGATACACTGGGTTTGTCACAACGCGGTACGAACACCAAGGTAACGGGTATAAATAATCATATTTCCACCAGTACACAGTCTTGTCGCCTCTCCATAGGGTCTTTATGCTGTGCCTTCACTGTGGAAATAGATTGTCACGTTCTACCTCAGATCACGAAGGTATTGCCATCTTCGTTCGTACCCATTCATCATGTCCCTATTCCTTCAGGACTAACTTTAGCGGACCCGAACTTCAACGTTCCGTCGGCCGTCGATATCCTGGTAGGGGCTGAAGTATTCTGGAATGTCATAGGTACAAACACGATAGACTTAGGGAAAAATCTACCCAAACTATGTGAGACCAAATTCGGATGGCTTGTATCCGGTAGCATCTTACGTCAATCACAATTTCTTTCCTCTGCTTCTACTCACTTGTGCCATCATTCCAACGTCACTCCTGACTTAACTCAATTTTGGGAGCTTGACAACGTTTCACCTAAACATTCACACTCTCTTGAGGAGAGAAAATGTGAACAGATTTTCGAACAAACCACTGTCCGTAATGACGATGGTGCGTTTGTCGTTAAAATGCCGTTGAAGGAGGATCCAAGTTCTCTAGGACAATCCTATATAAATGCTAGGAATCGTTTTTTGTCCCTAGAGCGACGGTTTAAGCGTGATCCCTCCTTTCAAAGCAAATATTATGATTTTATGCGAGAGTACCTACGCTTAGGTCATATGACTTTAGACACCGACTGTACTCCTTCACCTGAAAATTCCATGACAAAATATTTTATTCCACATCATGGAGTCATTCGGAATTCCAGTACCACTACTCAACTACGCGTAGTTTTCGACGCAT
Organism: Miltochrista miniata; assembly: GCA_933228765.1. Lineage (NCBI taxonomy): Eukaryota > Metazoa > Arthropoda > Insecta > Lepidoptera > Erebidae > Miltochrista > Miltochrista miniata. The sequence continues at coordinate 17,731,464 of OW121769.1, forward strand.
CAGCCCCTACTAGTACGGGAGTGTCTCTCAACGACATTCAGATGGTCGGTCCGGTAGTGCAAGACGATCTGTTTTCTATTTTAACACGTTTTCGTCAGCATAGATACGTGGTCTCAGGTGACGTGGAAAAAATGTACAGGGCCATTCAGTTAAGTCCAGACCAACGTTCTCTTCAAAAAATAGTTTTCCGTTTTGATCCCTCAGAACCTCTTCAAATTTACATTTTAAATACAATTACATACGGTATTGCGTCTGCTGCCTATTTAGCCACCAAGTGCTTAGTGAGTCTGGCTGATAACATTGAGGATAGTCGTGCACAATGCGCTATACGGCGCGACTTTTACGTCGACGACTATCTCAGTGGCGGGAGCACCATATCCGAAACTGTAGAAGTTACTAAAATTGTAAAATCGGTTCTATCTTCAGCTAAATTTAATTTACGTAAATGGCGATCAAATAATTCGGAAATTTTAAATCAAATGAAATGTAATAATAGTAGTAATGAGTCAGAAAATATTTTACATTTTTCTGAGCAGGGTCTTGTTTCCTCACAGTCTAAAACCTTAGGTCTTAACTGGGTCTGTGACTCTGACTCACTTACTTACACAATTAACATTACGTCTACCAACAAAGTCACTAAACGTCATATCCTCTCTGTTATCAGTCAGATTTTCGACCCATTGGGCCTCGTAGGTCCATGCGTTGTCGAAGCTAAAATTCTAATGCAGCGACTTTGGCTGCATAAATACGACTGGGACGACGCAGTATCGCTTGAGGTAAGTAATGCATGGTCTATATTTGAGAGTACAATTACATCTTTAAATTATTTAAAAATTCCTCGTTGGGTTTTGCTTGAAAACTCTGTTACACACGAAGTACACGTCTTTACGGATGCATCTGAAAAGGCATACGGTGCTTGTGTGTACATTCGATCGTGTAACAGTGTTGGGGCCACTGGTGTACAACTTCTAGTCTCTAGAAATCGCATAGCACCCATAAAACCTACGACAATCCCGAGGCTTGAACTTTGTGGAGCTTTGTTAGGCGCAAGGCTGTGTACTAAGGTTCAGGAATCTCTCACCATACCCATCCACAAGTGTCGATTCTGGTGTGACTCCACTATAGTTTTGGGCTGGCTTTCTACTCCTTCTAATCAGCTAAAGCCTTTCGTCAGAAACAGAGTCCACGAGATACAGGAGAGCACATGTGGTCATACCTGGAGCTACGTACCGTCGAAGGACAATCCGGCGGATCTTGTTTCCCGTGGCCTTCGGGCTGACATTATTAGGGACACACCACTCTGGTGGTCTGGGCCGTCCTTTCTGTTGCTTAGTGAATGTGAGTGGCCCAAAATGCTAAGCACAGCGAGATACGATTTGCCGGAAGTAGTGACTCATTTTATTGACGATACGAGTAACAACGATAACTTGCATAGTATTCATCACACAGACGTAACCTCTCATTCATCTATCATTCATCATTTATTACTAAGATATTCTAGCCTAACGAAAATTCAAAGAATATTTACTTATATGCAAAGATTTATTTACAACTTAAAAAACAAAAGTGGTAAATCGTGTGGCAATCTTTCATTATTAGAGCTAGAAAATTCATTAAATTTAATTATTCATTTCTCACAACTTGAAATGTTCCCTGAGGAATATAAACTTTTAAAAAATAATCAAAAATTGCCACGCAAAAGTAGATTACTTCCTTTAACGCCTTTCATTGATGATCATGACCTCTTCCGCGTGGGCGGAAGGCTTGATAACTCCCCCTATGATTTTAATGTGAGGCACCCTATTCTTTTATGTAGTAAGCACATACTTACTAAGCTTATTTTTCACATGCAACATTTAAAGCTTGTACATGCCGGACCACAGTTGTTACTGTCGCATATCCGATAGACTTATTGGCCGCTAGGTGGTAGGAATTTATCTAGGTTTGTCGTGAATAAATGTCTTAGGTGTTTCAGACATAAGGCTCAAAATGTACAGCCTATAATGGGTCAACTGCCATCCTCGCGAACTAATCTCGAATTTCCTTTTTTGAATAGTTACGTTGACTACGCCGGGCCAGTATTGGTAGCCGACCGCAGAGGGCGTGGCTGCAAACTAACAAAGGCTTATATGTGCATCTTTGTTTGCTCGGCAGTGAAAGCTGTACACTTGGAGCTTGTCACAGACCTCACCACTGAGGCTTATATGGCCGCTCTTAATCGCTTCGTGGCGCGTCGAGGCAAGCCCCGAAGCATCACGTCCGATAACGGGACGAACTTTGTAGGCGCGTCTAACACAATGTACAATTTTCTTAAATCATCGAATGTTGCATCTGAATTGGCGCACGACGGTATTGAATTTATTTTCACGCCCGGTTATAGCCCCCATTTTAATTCACTGGCTGAAAGTGCCGTGAAGTCTTTTAAACATCATTTAAAAAGATTACTTGATCTCACTCATTTCACCTTTGAAGAGATGTGTACTTGTCTCACTCAAATAGAAGCGGTGTTGAACTCACGCCCGCTTACACCCCTCTCTTCTGACCCTAACGATTTCTCGGCACTGACTCCTTCTCACTTCCTAATTGGACGACCACTTTTATCGGTACCGTGCTCCCAGGTGACCGATGCCAACATCACGCGACTGGATCGCTGGAAGAGGATCCAGTACATCAGGCAGCATTTCTGGGGACGATTTCATAATGAATATACTTCTCTGCTACAGGCCAAGTCAAAGTGGTATCATTCCAGAGGGGAGCTAAAGCCAGGGTCCCTGGTCCTTATCAAGGACAAGACATCGCCACCACTGCTCTGGTCCCTGGGTCGGGTCACTAAGACCTATCCCGGCGTCGACGGAGTCACGAGGGTGGCCGAAATCAAGACCAAGAAGGGCACCATCCGTCGCGGTTTCAACTCCATCTGCCCACTTCCAGAAGATTGAAGAGTCTTCAACCCGGGGAGTATGTCGGCGCACCTCGCCTCCCAACAGCTGACCGCAGGGAGCGGGGCTGAGGCGGGGGGCGCAACCAGCGGCGCGCGCGCGCCGGCCGGCCGCGCGGCCGCCCTTCACTTCGCTCCACGACACGCTCGCCCTCGGGCATTTCTTAGTTCTTCTAAGTATTGTTAATTATATTTTATGGCATTAAAGCCCATGTAATACAGTCCACATAAGTTTTATTCAGAAGTTCCCTAAAGGCCGCTTCAAGTACCTTCCCTGAGTAGCGATAATTCAAAAAAAGTGGTGATACTATTAATAGTCTTGATGTAACAGACTTCTCTAGTAATATTCTATCTTTATTTTTCATAGTCTTGAATAACTTGCATAATATGGCTCCAGCCATTTCAGGTGTTACATTTTTTAAAAATAATTTGTATGTGTAATGTGATTGTAATAACTGAAAATAATAATATAAATGTGAGAATTAGTGAAGATGTTTGGATGTTTGTTACTCAATCAACCTCTAATGACTGAACGGATCTGGCAGAACTTTCATACTGGGATAGATTAAAGTCTGGAAAAACATTAAGCTGGGATAACCAGGAATATAAATAAAGAAGTAAATAAAGAAATACATATTCACGGACATTTTGACACAACGCAATCTGATCCCAAAGTAAGCTACAATATAACCTGCTCGTGATCTGCAGCCGCATTTTAAGACTTCTAGACCAACGAGGCAGTCCACTTGTTCCCATGTATTACATTGGTATTACATAGAGGAAAATTTTAAATGTAGGGCGTAGGTAGTCTCCGGCACTACACAATCTATTTTGAAAATTCTTTACCTCTTCCTCAAAGCACTTTCCCGAGAAAGAATACGCAGGTTTGAATCTTACATGAAAGAGTTACAAATATCCAGACATCCCGACATGTAAACATCCATACATCTACAAGCACAAACTTTCGCATGTAAAATATCATAAGTAAAATATATAGGTTGTAACACTTACAATAAAATCGTCATTTGTCCTGAATACGGGCTTTCCATTTACAACCCAAACTATAAAATGGTCACTTTCTATGGGAATGTTGAAATTAGCTTCGATCACGCACTGGCTGCCGACAGTAGCCAGTACTGTTATTAGAACACTTACAATAAAATCGTCATTTGTCCTGAATACGGGCTTTCCATTTACAAGCCAAACTACAAAATGGTCACTTTCTATGGGAATGTTGAAATTAGCTTCGATCACGCACTGACTGCCGACAGTTGCCAGTACTGTTATTAGTGTGCTGGGTAGTGTAACGGGTTCTCTGGAAGGACCAGCTGAAACAAAAAAGAATATTTATAACTAGATGCACCAGATGTATTGATAACTAGATTCGTACTACACGCACATATCAAATCAGCCAGTCGCAGTCCACTTTTGGACTGGCAGTTTCAAACGAGTGGCCATTAGTTTCATTGCCAGATTTTTTTCTCTCAAACTCTAGCTATTAAGTTGCAAATGTGGCAGTAAATCTAGAACCAAACCAACAAATACTGCTGGGTGTCGCGTGGTAACATTCTGCTACGTAAAGAAGGGTTTGAGTTGTCGTTGAGGATCCAGAATCGTTTTTGCAGTACAGGCTCGACACTAAGTCATCACTTAAGATGATTGTACAAAATATTAGAAGCATAAATAAGAATTTGGATGAGTTTAGGGTTTTTATGACTAGAAGTAAAGTATGTTACGACATTATTATTCTAACAGAGTGCAGATTACCAAATCTACATACAATCCCAGAAATAGACCAGTATGTCACATACTACACTCGGAACCATATTAACCAAAACAGCGGGGTAGTCGTGTACGTAAAGAAAAGTTTGGCAAATATAACAGTATATGAGCATAATGTCGACGACGCAAATTGCTTAGTGGTAAAAATTGGCCAAAGTAAAGCTATTGTTTGTTTATATAGATCACCATCTATTACATCTGTAACTATGGTTGCTAAGTTTCTGGATTCGTTAGACGAACTCTTGCTTGATCTTAAAGGTGTACCTGAAATATATTTAACTGGAGATATTAACATTAATATTGGTATTAATAGCGATGATCCCAAATATGAAGAATACCTTGACTTGCTTGCAACTCATTGTTTTTTACCAAGCCATCGCTTGCCTACGCGTTTAGGTAGATGTATTGATCACTGTTTTGTAAAGTCAAATTCTAAAATAGTTACGGTGGTCAGCAAGTCGTCGGTGACTGATCACAGTTGTTTATATTTAATTGTGCCACTGCAGCATCAAAATACATACAATAAGCATAATAAAATATTTAAAAGGATTAATTATGATATTGCCTACAACCTCATTAGTGAAATCGGTTTTGCAAAGGTTACTTCTATAAATGATGCTAATACGGCGGCTGAACTCTTCATAGACATTTTATCTAAAGTCGTTGACAAAAGCACAGTAGTTACAGCAGTATCAAACCGACAGCAGATTCGTCAACCCTGGGTTTCCCCCGGACTATTACGCTGTATGAAATTCAGAGACACATTACATAAAATCCATACATCTACAAGCACAAACTTTCGCATGTAAAATATCATAAGTAAAATATATAGGTTGTAACACTTACAATAAAATCGTCATTTGTCCTGAATACGGGCTTTCCATTTACAACCCAAACTATAAAATGGTCACTTTCTATGGGAATGTTGAAATTAGCTTCGATCACGCACTGGCTGCCGACAGTAGCCAGTACTGTTATTAGAACACTTACAATAAAATCGTCATTTGTCCTGAATACGGGCTTTCCATTTACAAGCCAAACTACAAAATGGTCACTTTCTATGGGAATGTTGAAATTAGCTTCGATCACGCACTGACTGCCGACAGTTGCCAGTACTGTTATTAGTGTGCTGGGTAGTGTAACGGGTTCTCTGGAAGGACCAGCTGAAACAAAAAAGAATATTTATAACTAGATGCACCAGATGTATTGATAACTAGATTCGTACTACACGCACATATCAAATCAGCCAGTCGCAGTCCACTTTTGGACTGGCAGATTCAAACGAGTGGCCATTAGTTTCATTGCCAGATTTTTTTCTCTCAAACTCTAGCTATTAAGTTGCAAATGTGGCAGTAAATCTAGAACCAAACCAACAAATACTGCTGGGTGTCGCGTGGTAACATTCTGCTACGTAAAGAAGAGTTTGAGTTGTCGTTGAGGATCCAGAATCGTTTTTGCAGTACAGGCTCGACACTAAGTCATCACTTAAGATGATTGTACAAAATATTAGAAGCATAAATAAGAATTTGGATGAGTTTAGGGTTTTTATGACTAGAAGTAAAGTATGTTACGACATTATTATTCTAACAGAGTGCAGATTACCAAATCTACATACAATCCCAGAAATAGACCAGTATGTCACATACTACACTCGGAACCATATTAACCAAAACAGCGGGGTAGTCGTGTACGTAAAGAAAAGTTTGGCAAATATAACAGTATATGAGCATAATGTCGACGACGCAAATTGCTTAGTGGTAAAAATTGGCCAAAGAAAAGCTATTGTTTGTTTATATAGATCACCATCTATTACATCTGTAACTATGGTTGCTAAGTTTCTGGATTCGTTAGACGAACTCTTGCTTGATCTTAAAGGTGTACCTGAAATATATTTAACTGGAGATATTAACATTAATATTGGTATTAATAGCGATGATCCCAAATATGAAGAATACCTTGACTTGCTTGCAACTCATTGTTTTTTACCAAGCCATCGCTTGCCTACGCGTTTAGGTAGATGTATTGATCACTGTTTTGTAAAGTCAAATTCTAAAATAGTTACGGTGGTCAGCAAGTCGTCGGTGACTGATCACAGTTGTTTATATTTAATTGTGCCACTGCAGCATCAAAATACATACAATAAGCATAATAAAATATTTAAAAGGATTAATTATGATATTGCCTACAACCTCATTAGTGAAATCGGTTTTGCAAAGGTTACTTCTATAAATGATGCTAATACGGCGGCTGAACTCTTCATAGACATTTTATCTAAAGTCGTTGACAAAAGCACAGTAGTTACAGCAGTATCAAACCGACAGCAGATTCGTCAACCCTGGGTTTCCCCCGGACTATTACGCTGTATGAAATTCAGAGACACATTACATAAAATCCATACATCTACAAGCACAAACTTTCGCATGTAAAATATCATAAGTAAAATATATAGGTTGTAACACTTACAATAAAATCGTCATTTGTCCTGAATACGGGCTTTCCATTTACAACCCAAACTATAAAATGGTCACTTTCTATGGGAATGTTGAAATTAGCTTCGATCACGCACTGGCTGCCGACAGTAGCCAGTACTGTTATTAGAACACTTACAATAAAATCGTCATTTGTCCTGAATACGGGCTTTCCATTTACAAGCCAAACTACAAAATGGTCACTTTCTATGGGAATGTTGAAATTAGCTTCGATCACGCACTGACTGCCGACAGTTGCCAGTACTGTTATTAGTGTGCTGGGTAGTGTAACGGGTTCTCTGGAAGGACCAGCTGAAACAAAAAAGAATATTTATAACTAGATGCACCAGATGTATTGATAACTAGATTCGTACTACACGCACATATCAAATCAGCCAGTCGCAGTCCACTTTTGGACTGGCAGTTTCAAACGAGTGGCCATTAGTTTCATTGCCAGATTTTTTTCTCTCAAACTCTAGCTATTAAGTTGCAAATGTGGCAGTAAATCTAGAACCAAACCAACAAATACTGCTGGGTGTCGCGTGGTAACATTCTGCTACGTAAAGAAGAGTTTGAGTTGTCGTTGAGGATCCAGAATCGTTTTTGCAGTACAGGCTCGACACTAAGTCATCACTTAAGATGATTGTACAAAATATTAGAAGCATAAATAAGAATTTGGATGAGTTTAGGGTTTTTATGACTAGAAGTAAAGTATGTTACGACATTATTATTCTAACAGAGTGCAGATTACCAAATCTACATACAATCCCAGAAATAGACCAGTATGTCACATACTACACTCGGAACCATATTAACCAAAACAGCGGGGTAGTCGTGTACGTAAAGAAAAGTTTGGCAAATATAACAGTATATGAGCATAATGTCGACGACGCAAATTGCTTAGTGGTAAAAATTGGCCAAAGAAAAGCTATTGTTTGTTTATATAGATCACCATCTATTACATCTGTAACTATGGTTGCTAAGTTTCTGGATTCGTTAGACGAACTCTTGCTTGATCTTAAAGGTGAACCTGAAATATATTTAACTGGAGATATTAACATTAATATTGGTATTAATAGCGATGATCCCAAATATGAAGAATACCTTGACTTGCTTGCAACTCATTGTTTTTTACCAAGCCATCGCTTGCCTACGCGTTTAGGTAGATGTATTGATCACTGTTTTGTAAAGTCAAATTCTAAAATAGTTACGGTGGTCAGCAAGTCGTCGGTGACTGATCACAGTTGTTTATATTTAATTGTGCCACTGCAGCATCAAAATACATACAATAAGCATAATAAAATATTTAAAAGGATTAATTATGATATTGCCTACAACCTCATTAGTGAAATCGGTTTTGCAAAGGTTACTTCTATAAATGATGCTAATACGGCGGCTGAACTCTTCATAGACATTTTATCTAAAGTCGTTGACAAAAGCACAGTAGTTACAGCAGTATCAAACCGACAGCAGATTCGTCAACCCTGGGTTTCCCCCGGACTATTACGCTGTATGAAATTCAGAGACACATTACATAAAATCCATACATCTACAAGCACAAACTTTCGCATGTAAAATATCATAAGTAAAATATATAGGTTGTAACACTTACAATAAAATCGTCATTTGTCCTGAATACGGGCTTTCCATTTACAACCCAAACTATAAAATGGTCACTTTCTATGGGAATGTTGAAATTAGCTTCGATCACGCACTGGCTGCCGACAGTAGCCAGTACTGTTATTAGAACACTTACAATAAAATCGTCATTTGTCCTGAATACGGGCTTTCCATTTACAAGCCAAACTACAAAATGGTCACTTTCTATGGGAATGTTGAAATTAGCTTCGATCACGCACTGACTGCCGACAGTTGCCAGTACTGTTATTAGTGTGCTGGGTAGTGTAACGGGTTCTCTGGAAGGACCAGCTGAAACAAAAAAGAATATTTATAACTAGATGCACCAGATGTATTGATAACTAGATTCGTACTACACGCACATATCAAATCAGCCAGTCGCAGTATACTTTTGGACTGGCAGTTTCAAACGAGTGGCCATTAGTTTCATTGCCAGATTTTTTTCTCTCAAACTCTAGCTATTAAGTTGCAAATGTGGCAGTAAATCTAGAACCAAACCAACAAATACTGCTGGGTGTCGCGTGGTAACATTCTGCTACGTAAAGAAGAGTTTGAGTTGTCGTTGAGGATCCAGAATCGTTTTTGCAGTACAGGCTCGACACTAAGTCATCACTTAAGATGATTGTACAAAATATTAGAAGCATAAATAAGAATTTGGATGAGTTTAGGGTTTTTATGACTAGAAGTAAAGTATGTTACGACATTATTATTCTAACAGAGTGCAGATTACCAAATCTACATACAATCCCAGAAATAGACCAGTATGTCACATACTACACTCGGAACCATATTAACCAAAACAGCGGGGTAGTCGTGTACGTAAAGAAAAGTTTGGCAAATATAACAGTATATGAGCATAATGTCGACGACGCAAATTGCTTAGTGGTAAAAATTGGCCAAAGAAAAGCTATTTTTTGTTTATATAGATCACCATCTATTACATCTGTAACTATGGTTGCTAAGTTTCTGGATTCGTTAGACGAACTCTTGCTTGATCTTAAAGGTGTACCTGAAATATATTTAACTGGAGATATTAACATTAATATTGGTATTAATAGCGATGATCCCAAATATGAAGAATACCTTGACTTGCTTGCAACTCATTGTTTTTTACCAAGCCATCGCTTGCCTACGCGTTTAGGTAGATGTATTGATCACTGTTTTGTAAAGTCAAATTCTAAAATAGTTACGGTGGTCAGCAAGTCGTCGGTGACTGATCACAGTTGTTTATATTTAATTGTGCCACTGCAGCATCAAAATACATACAATAAGCATAATAAAATATTTAAAAGGATTAATTATGATATTGCCTACAACCTCATTAGTGAAATCGGTTTTGCAAAGGTTACTTCTATAAATGATGCTAATACGGCGGCTGAACTCTTCATAGACATTTTATCTAAAGTCGTTGACAAAAGCACAGTAGTTACAGCAGTATCAAACCGACAGCAGATTCGTCAACCCTGGGTTTCCCCCGGACTATTACGCTGTATGAAATTCAGAGACACATTACATAAAAGATATTTAAAATCACCAAATGACACATACTTAGAAGTTACCTACAAACGCTATCGTAACTATTGCAACAATCTTCTCCATAAGTTAAAAAATGAACATGATAGACATAAATTGCATGCAAGTAAAAATGATATAAAAAAGACATGGAACGTAATAAAGGATGTATGTAACATAAACACATCAGATAAATCAAAGATACCTCAGGAATTACTTTACACCAAAGAAACACCACAGGCCTCTGTTAATTACGCAAATGATTACTTGATCAATGTAGGTGCTAAGCTATCAAACAACATTTTAAAAAGACTAAAACTTAAGTTAATTTCGGTGTGCCGCAGGGATCTGTCCTGGGGCCTACGCTATTTCTTATATATGTACATAACCTTTGCAATATAGAATCACCGAATTCAAGAATTTTTGCATATGCCGACGATACAGTAATTTTATTTCTAGATACATCGTGGGAAGAAGTTAAAAAAACAGCTGAAAGAGGGCTACAAAAGATTACAAACTGGCTTGACCACAATTTACTAACATTGAACCTAAGTAAAACAAACTACGTTACTTTTAGTATAAAGAATGATTTACAGCCCTCTGCTGATTTCATGTTAAAGACACATACAGATACATGCGATACTAGTAACTCTTCAGGTGAAGGCGATTGTGATTGTTATATCTTATCAGCAACCAATAGTACAAAATACCTAGGCATCGAAATAGATAGAAATTGAAATTGGAAAGTACATATTAATAACCTTAAATCGAGGATACGTAAACTTATAACAATATTCAAGAAAATTAGAAACTTAAAAGACCAACAGACTAACAGGATGGTTTACTTAACCTTATGCCAATCTATAATAACCTACGGCATCACCGCCTGGGGTGGTGCACGAAAAAGCACATTCTTAAAAATTGAAAGAGCACAGCGGTGCATTTTAAAAGTAACAAATTCGAAACCATTTAAGTATCCTACATCAGAACTATATAAAGAGTTTAAAGTTCTCACGGTTCGACAGCTATTTATTGAAAACATAGTTCTAAAGCAACACACTCGACAGCCATGTTCTAAAAAATCCACTAGAAGAAAACACGAGGTCTACGTAGTTCCATCGTGCAAAACTAAATTTGCACAGCATTTTTCGTTCTTTCTGGCTCCGCGGCTGTACAATCGAATTAGTAAGGCTAAACCATTAAAAGTTATGACGAGTTTTGTGTGCAAGAGAGCACTGAGGGAGTATCTTAGTAGTTTGGATTACGAACGGACAGAGGAAATAATAAATGTAAATATATATAGATGGGTGGCTTGTATTGGGAGAATCTCTGTGTATATATGTATGTATATAAACAAGGTTATGTATTAAAAAAGCAAGATGTTTATACGTGCGAACGTGGTTAGCATTGCGCGCGGAGCAGTACGTGCAACCGCTTAGTGACTTTTCGCCGACTGAGAGGGCCGCGCCGTTGAAATTTTTCAAGCCGCCCATAAGGCCTTCAACGTGGCTTAACGATTGTCATTTTACCGACAACCGGGTTTTATTTTGAGTTTTCCTTCTCTACGCAATGGATCTTTTTTCGAAAGTGTTCCCTTAGTCGCCTCTTACGACACCCTCGGGATGTATTGGGGTGGCGACATTTTGTACTCTTACCCGTCGCAACACAGGACCCCATCGCCACACGACATTTTGACGTCTTTTAAATGTACAAAATTCAGGTGTTCCACGTTTAAATGTAGTTTTCTTGATCTGTACAATGTATTTTATAGGTAACATCCTCTCATCTTCAACTTTTCAAATTTATTTTCAAATATTTTTTGTATCGATCCTAGATTTCGGCAAACTTCCTTCTTACATTCATGTTTCACTAAAGTAACTTCATTTTTTGTAATATAACTTTTACAAATGTGTTTCTGAACATTTTTCCCTATTTACACTTCTCCACCAATGAAACCCATCACGAATTGAGTTTTTTTCTCCATTGATTTACAGTAATTTTAAAACATGCCATATTTACGACACATACCAGTTTATGTGAGTTAGATAAGCACGAGGAAAATAATATGTACTGGCCGGCCACATCAACAGTAGAAATATTTAGTGCCTTATACTATGTTGAGTGTACAAAACCAATAAATAAAATAAAACAATACCCTGTGGGATAAGCTGGCTGCAGCCTCACTGCAAGCAAAAAGAAGTATCATCACACACTTAGCTTAGCTAATGTTTATCATTCCAACACCAATGTCTACTTACGTGTTTTGTAGAAATCACGTTCTTGTCAGCAACTGTAAAACCTACGGTGCCTCCTTCTTGAAACAGTACCTTCCCTGAGTAGCGATAATTCAAAAAAAGTGGTGATACTATTAATAGTCTTGATGTAACAGACTTCTCTAGTAATATTCTATCTTTATTTTTCATAGTCTTGAATAACTTGCATAATATGGCTCCAGCCATTTCAGGTGTTACATTTTTTAAAAATAATTTGTATGTGTAATGTGATTGTAATAACTGAAAATAATAATATAAATGTGAGAATTAGTGAAGATGTTTGGATGTTTGTTACTCAATCAACCTCTAATGACTGAACGGATCTGGCAGAAATTTCATACTGGGATAGATTAAAGTCTGGAAAAACATTAAGCTGGGATAACCAGGAATATAAATAAAGAAGTAAATAAAGAAATACATATTCACGGACATTTTGACACAACGCAATCTGATCCCAAAGTAAGCTACAATATAACCTGCTCGTGATCTGCAGCCGCATTTTAAGACTTCTAGACCAACGAGGCAGTCCACTTGTTCCCATGTATTACATTGGTATTACATAGAGGAAAATTTTAAATGTAGGGCGTAGGTAGTCTCCGGCACTACACAATCTATTTTGAAAATTCTTTACCTCTTCCTCAAAGCACTTTCCCGAGAAAGAATACGCAGGTTTGAATCTTACATGAAAGAGTTACAAATATCCAGACATCCCGACATGTAAACATCCATACATCTACAAGCACAAACTTTCGCATGTAAAATATCATAAGTAAAATATATAGGTTGTAACACTTACAATAAAATCGTCATTTGTCCTGAATACGGGCTTTCCATTTACAACCCAAACTATAAAATGGTCACTTTCTATGGGAATGTTGAAATTAGCTTCGATCACGCACTGGCTGCCGACAGTAGCCAGTACTGTTATTAGAACACTTACAATAAAATCGTCATTTGTCCTGAATACGGGCTTTCCATTTACAAGCCAAACTACAAAATGGTCACTTTCTATGGGAATGTTGAAATTAGCTTCGATCACGCACTGACTGCCGACAGTTGCCAGTACTGTTATTAGTGTGCTGGGTAGTGTAACGGGTTCTCTGGAAGGACCAGCTGAAACAAAAAAGAATATTTATAACTAGATGCACCAGATGTATTGATAACTAGATTCGTACTACACGCACATATCAAATCAGCCAGTCGCAGTCCACTTTTGGACTGGCAGTTTCAAACGAGTGGCCATTAGTTTCATTGCCAGATTTTTTTCTCTCAAACTCTAGCTATTAAGTTGCAAATGTGGCAGTAAATCTAGAACCAAACCAACAAATACTGCTGGGTGTCGCGTGGTAACATTCTGCTACGTAAAGAAGAGTTTGAGTTGTCGTTGAGGATCCAGAATCGTTTTTGCAGTACAGGCTCGACACTAAGTCATCACTTAAGATGATTGTACAAAATATTAGAAGCATAAATAAGAATTTGGATGAGTTTAGGGTTTTTATGACTAGAAGTAAAGTATGTTACGACATTATTATTCTAACAGAGTGCAGATTACCAAATCTACATACAATCCCAGAAATAGACCAGTATGTCACATACTACACTCGGAACCATATTAACCAAAACAGCGGGGTAGTCGTGTACGTAAAGAAAAGTTTGGCAAATATAACAGTATATGAGCATAATGTCGACGACGCAAATTGCTTAGTGGTAAAAATTGGCCAAAGTAAAGCTATTGTTTGTTTATATAGATCACCATCTATTACATCTGTAACTATGGTTGCTAAGTTTCTGGATTCGTTAGACGAACTCTTGCTTGATCTTAAAGGTGTACCTGAAATATATTTAACTGGAGATATTAACATTAATATTGGTATTAATAGCGATGATCCCAAATATGAAGAATACCTTGACTTGCTTGCAACTCATTGTTTTTTACCAAGCCATCGCTTGCCTACGCGTTTAGGTAGATGTATTGATCACTGTTTTGTAAAGTCAAATTCTAAAATAGTTACGGTGGTCAGCAAGTCGTCGGTGACTGATCACAGTTGTTTATATTTAATTGTGCCACTGCAGCATCAAAATACATACAATAAGCATAATAAAATATTTAAAAGGATTAATTATGATATTGCCTACAACCTCATTAGTGAAATCGGTTTTGCAAAGGTTACTTCTATAAATGATGCTAATACGGCGGCTGAACTCTTCATAGACATTTTATCTAAAGTCGTTGACAAAAGCACAGTAGTTACAGCAGTATCAAACCGACAGCAGATTCGTCAACCCTGGGTTTCCCCCGGACTATTACGCTGTATGAAATTCAGAGACACATTACATAAAATCCATACATCTACAAGCACAAACTTTCGCATGTAAAATATCATAAGTAAAATATATAGGTTGTAACACTTACAATAAAATCGTCATTTGTCCTGAATACGGGCTTTCCATTTACAACCCAAACTATAAAATGGTCACTTTCTATGGGAATGTTGAAATTAGCTTCGATCACGCACTGGCTGCCGACAGTAGCCAGTACTGTTATTAGAACACTTACAATAAAATCGTCATTTGTCCTGAATACGGGCTTTCCATTTACAAGCCAAACTACAAAATGGTCACTTTCTATGGGAATGTTGAAATTAGCTTCGATCACGCACTGACTGCCGACAGTTGCCAGTACTGTTATTAGTGTGCTGGGTAGTGTAACGGGTTCTCTGGAAGGACCAGCTGAAACAAAAAAGAATATTTATAACTAGATGCACCAGATGTATTGATAACTAGATTCGTACTACACGCACATATCAAATCAGCCAGTCGCAGTCCACTTTTGGACTGGCAGATTCAAACGAGTGGCCATTAGTTTCATTGCCAGATTTTTTTCTCTCAAACTCTAGCTATTAAGTTGCAAATGTGGCAGTAAATCTAGAACCAAACCAACAAATACTGCTGGGTGTCGCGTGGTAACATTCTGCTACGTAAAGAAGAGTTTGAGTTGTCGTTGAGGATCCAGAATCGTTTTTGCAGTACAGGCTCGACACTAAGTCATCACTTAAGATGATTGTACAAAATATTAGAAGCATAAATAAGAATTTGGATGAGTTTAGGGTTTTTATGACTAGAAGTAAAGTATGTTACGACATTATTATTCTAACAGAGTGCAGATTACCAAATCTACATACAATCCCAGAAATAGACCAGTATGTCACATACTACACTCGGAACCATATTAACCAAAACAGCGGGGTAGTCGTGTACGTAAAGAAAAGTTTGGCAAATATAACAGTATATGAGCATAATGTCGACGACGCAAATTGCTTAGTGGTAAAAATTGGCCAAAGAAAAGCTATTGTTTGTTTATATAGATCACCATCTATTACATCTGTAACTATGGTTGCTAAGTTTCTGGATTCGTTAGACGAACTCTTGCTTGATCTTAAAGGTGTACCTGAAATATATTTAACTGGAGATATTAACATTAATATTGGTATTAATAGCGATGATCCCAAATATGAAGAATACCTTGACTTGCTTGCAACTCATTGTTTTTTACCAAGCCATCGCTTGCCTACGCGTTTAGGTAGATGTATTGATCACTGTTTTGTAAAGTCAAATTCTAAAATAGTTACGGTGGTCAGCAAGTCGTCGGTGACTGATCACAGTTGTTTATATTTAATTGTGCCACTGCAGCATCAAAATACATACAATAAGCATAATAAAATATTTAAAAGGATTAATTATGATATTGCCTACAACCTCATTAGTGAAATCGGTTTTGCAAAGGTTACTTCTATAAATGATGCTAATACGGCGGCTGAACTCTTCATAGACATTTTATCTAAAGTCGTTGACAAAAGCACAGTAGTTACAGCAGTATCAAACCGACAGCAGATTCGTCAACCCTGGGTTTCCCCCGGACTATTACGCTGTATGAAATTCAGAGACACATTACATAAAATCCATACATCTACAAGCACAAACTTTCGCATGTAAAATATCATAAGTAAAATATATAGGTTGTAACACTTACAATAAAATCGTCATTTGTCCTGAATACGGGCTTTCCATTTACAACCCAAACTATAAAATGGTCACTTTCTATGGGAATGTTGAAATTAGCTTCGATCACGCACTGGCTGCCGACAGTAGCCAGTACTGTTATTAGAACACTTACAATAAAATCGTCATTTGTCCTGAATACGGGCTTTCCATTTACAAGCCAAACTACAAAATGGTCACTTTCTATGGGAATGTTGAAATTAGCTTCGATCACGCACTGACTGCCGACAGTTGCCAGTACTGTTATTAGTGTGCTGGGTAGTGTAACGGGTTCTCTGGAAGGACCAGCTGAAACAAAAAAGAATATTTATAACTAGATGCACCAGATGTATTGATAACTAGATTCGTACTACACGCACATATCAAATCAGCCAGTCGCAGTCCACTTTTGGACTGGCAGTTTCAAACGAGTGGCCATTAGTTTCATTGCCAGATTTTTTTCTCTCAAACTCTAGCTATTAAGTTGCAAATGTGGCAGTAAATCTAGAACCAAACCAACAAATACTGCTGGGTGTCGCGTGGTAACATTCTGCTACGTAAAGAAGAGTTTGAGTTGTCGTTGAGGATCCAGAATCGTTTTTGCAGTACAGGCTCGACACTAAGTCATCACTTAAGATGATTGTACAAAATATTAGAAGCATAAATAAGAATTTGGATGAGTTTAGGGTTTTTATGACTAGAAGTAAAGTATGTTACGACATTATTATTCTAACAGAGTGCAGATTACCAAATCTACATACAATCCCAGAAATAGACCAGTATGTCACATACTACACTCGGAACCATATTAACCAAAACAGCGGGGTAGTCGTGTACGTAAAGAAAAGTTTGGCAAATATAACAGTATATGAGCATAATGTCGACGACGCAAATTGCTTAGTGGTAAAAATTGGCCAAAGTAAAGCTATTGTTTGTTTATATAGATCACCATCTATTACATCTGTAACTATGGTTGCTAAGTTTCTGGATTCGTTAGACGAACTCTTGCTTGATCTTAAAGGTGTACCTGAAATATATTTAACTGGAGATATTAACATTAATATTGGTATTAATAGCGATGATCCCAAATATGAAGAATACCTTGACTTGCTTGCAACTCATTGTTTTTTACCAAGCCATCGCTTGCCTACGCGTTTAGGTAGATGTATTGATCACTGTTTTGTAAAGTCAAATTCTAAAATAGTTACGGTGGTCAGCAAGTCGTCGGTGACTGATCACAGTTGTTTATATTTAATTGTGCCACTGCAGCATCAAAATACATACAATAAGCATAATAAAATATTTAAAAGGATTAATTATGATATTGCCTACAACCTCATTAGTGAAATCGGTTTTGCAAAGGTTACTTCTATAAATGATGCTAATACGGCGGCTGAACTCTTCATAGACATTTTATCTAAAGTCGTTGACAAAAGCACAGTAGTTACAGCAGTATCAAACCGACAGCAGATTCGTCAACCCTGGGTTTCCCCCGGACTATTACGCTGTATGAAATTCAGAGACACATTACATAAAATCCATACATCTACAAGCACAAACTTTCGCATGTAAAATATCATAAGTAAAATATATAGGTTGTAACACTTACAATAAAATCGTCATTTGTCCTGAATACGGGCTTTCCATTTACAACCCAAACTATAAAATGGTCACTTTCTATGGGAATGTTGAAATTAGCTTCGATCACGCACTGGCTGCCGACAGTAGCCAGTACTGTTATTAGAACACTTACAATAAAATCGTCATTTGTCCTGAATACGGGCTTTCCATTTACAAGCCAAACTACAAAATGGTCACTTTCTATGGGAATGTTGAAATTAGCTTCGATCACGCACTGACTGCCGACAGTTGCCAGTACTGTTATTAGTGTGCTGGGTAGTGTAACGGGTTCTCTGGAAGGACCAGCTGAAACAAAAAAGAATATTTATAACTAGATGCACCAGATGTATTGATAACTAGATTCGTACTACACGCACATATCAAATCAGCCAGTCGCAGTCCACTTTTGGACTGGCAGTTTCAAACGAGTGGCCATTAGTTTCATTGCCAGATTTTTTTCTCTCAAACTCTAGCTATTAAGTTGCAAATGTGGCAGTAAATCTAGAACCAAACCAACAAATACTGCTGGGTGTCGCGTGGTAACATTCT
The DNA here is from genome assembly GCA_933228765.1 of Miltochrista miniata. Classification (NCBI taxonomy): domain Eukaryota; kingdom Metazoa; phylum Arthropoda; class Insecta; order Lepidoptera; family Erebidae; genus Miltochrista; species Miltochrista miniata. The sequence goes on from OW121769.1 coordinate 17,750,282, forward strand.
GCTACGTAAAGAAGAGTTTGAGTTGTCGTTGAGGATCCAGAATCGTTTTTGCAGTACAGGCTCGACACTAAGTCATCACTTAAGATGATTGTACAAAATATTAGAAGCATAAATAAGAATTTGGATGAGTTTAGGGTTTTTATGACTAGAAGTAAAGTATGTTACGACATTATTATTCTAACAGAGTGCAGATTACCAAATCTACATACAATCCCAGAAATAGACCAGTATGTCACATACTACACTCGGAACCATATTAACCAAAACAGCGGGGTAGTCGTGTACGTAAAGAAAAGTTTGGCAAATATAACAGTATATGAGCATAATGTCGACGACGCAAATTGCTTAGTGGTAAAAATTGGCCAAAGAAAAGCTATTGTTTGTTTATATAGATCACCATCTATTACATCTGTAACTATGGTTGCTAAGTTTCTGGATTCGTTAGACGAACTCTTGCTTGATCTTAAAGGTGAACCTGAAATATATTTAACTGGAGATATTAACATTAATATTGGTATTAATAGCGATGATCCCAAATATGAAGAATACCTTGACTTGCTTGCAACTCATTGTTTTTTACCAAGCCATCGCTTGCCTACGCGTTTAGGTAGATGTATTGATCACTGTTTTGTAAAGTCAAATTCTAAAATAGTTACGGTGGTCAGCAAGTCGTCGGTGACTGATCACAGTTGTTTATATTTAATTGTGCCACTGCAGCATCAAAATACATACAATAAGCATAATAAAATATTTAAAAGGATTAATTATGATATTGCCTACAACCTCATTAGTGAAATCGGTTTTGCAAAGGTTACTTCTATAAATGATGCTAATACGGCGGCTGAACTCTTCATAGACATTTTATCTAAAGTCGTTGACAAAAGCACAGTAGTTACAGCAGTATCAAACCGACAGCAGATTCGTCAACCCTGGGTTTCCCCCGGACTATTACGCTGTATGAAATTCAGAGACACATTACATAAAATCCATACATCTACAAGCACAAACTTTCGCATGTAAAATATCATAAGTAAAATATATAGGTTGTAACACTTACAATAAAATCGTCATTTGTCCTGAATACGGGCTTTCCATTTACAACCCAAACTATAAAATGGTCACTTTCTATGGGAATGTTGAAATTAGCTTCGATCACGCACTGGCTGCCGACAGTAGCCAGTACTGTTATTAGAACACTTACAATAAAATCGTCATTTGTCCTGAATACGGGCTTTCCATTTACAAGCCAAACTACAAAATGGTCACTTTCTATGGGAATGTTGAAATTAGCTTCGATCACGCACTGACTGCCGACAGTTGCCAGTACTGTTATTAGTGTGCTGGGTAGTGTAACGGGTTCTCTGGAAGGACCAGCTGAAACAAAAAAGAATATTTATAACTAGATGCACCAGATGTATTGATAACTAGATTCGTACTACACGCACATATCAAATCAGCCAGTCGCAGTATACTTTTGGACTGGCAGTTTCAAACGAGTGGCCATTAGTTTCATTGCCAGATTTTTTTCTCTCAAACTCTAGCTATTAAGTTGCAAATGTGGCAGTAAATCTAGAACCAAACCAACAAATACTGCTGGGTGTCGCGTGGTAACATTCTGCTACGTAAAGAAGAGTTTGAGTTGTCGTTGAGGATCCAGAATCGTTTTTGCAGTACAGGCTCGACACTAAGTCATCACTTAAGATGATTGTACAAAATATTAGAAGCATAAATAAGAATTTGGATGAGTTTAGGGTTTTTATGACTAGAAGTAAAGTATGTTACGACATTATTATTCTAACAGAGTGCAGATTACCAAATCTACATACAATCCCAGAAATAGACCAGTATGTCACATACTACACTCGGAACCATATTAACCAAAACAGCGGGGTAGTCGTGTACGTAAAGAAAAGTTTGGCAAATATAACAGTATATGAGCATAATGTCGACGACGCAAATTGCTTAGTGGTAAAAATTGGCCAAAGAAAAGCTATTTTTTGTTTATATAGATCACCATCTATTACATCTGTAACTATGGTTGCTAAGTTTCTGGATTCGTTAGACGAACTCTTGCTTGATCTTAAAGGTGTACCTGAAATATATTTAACTGGAGATATTAACATTAATATTGGTATTAATAGCGATGATCCCAAATATGAAGAATACCTTGACTTGCTTGCAACTCATTGTTTTTTACCAAGCCATCGCTTGCCTACGCGTTTAGGTAGATGTATTGATCACTGTTTTGTAAAGTCAAATTCTAAAATAGTTACGGTGGTCAGCAAGTCGTCGGTGACTGATCACAGTTGTTTATATTTAATTGTGCCACTGCAGCATCAAAATACATACAATAAGCATAATAAAATATTTAAAAGGATTAATTATGATATTGCCTACAACCTCATTAGTGAAATCGGTTTTGCAAAGGTTACTTCTATAAATGATGCTAATACGGCGGCTGAACTCTTCATAGACATTTTATCTAAAGTCGTTGACAAAAGCACAGTAGTTACAGCAGTATCAAACCGACAGCAGATTCGTCAACCCTGGGTTTCCCCCGGACTATTACGCTGTATGAAATTCAGAGACACATTACATAAAAGATATTTAAAATCACCAAATGACACATACTTAGAAGTTACCTACAAACGCTATCGTAACTATTGCAACAATCTTCTCCATAAGTTAAAAAATGAACATGATAGACATAAATTGCATGCAAGTAAAAATGATATAAAAAAGACATGGAACGTAATAAAGGATGTATGTAACATAAACACATCAGATAAATCAAAGATACCTCAGGAATTACTTTACACCAAAGAAACACCACAGGCCTCTGTTAATTACGCAAATGATTACTTGATCAATGTAGGTGCTAAGCTATCAAACAACATTTTAAAAAGACTAAAACTTAAGTTAATTTCGGTGTGCCGCAGGGATCTGTCCTGGGGCCTACGCTATTTCTTATATATGTACATAACCTTTGCAATATAGAATCACCGAATTCAAGAATTTTTGCATATGCCGACGATACAGTAATTTTATTTCTAGATACATCGTGGGAAGAAGTTAAAAAAACAGCTGAAAGAGGGCTACAAAAGATTACAAACTGGCTTGACCACAATTTACTAACATTGAACCTAAGTAAAACAAACTACGTTACTTTTAGTATAAAGAATGATTTACAGCCCTCTGCTGATTTCATGTTAAAGACACATACAGATACATGCGATACTAGTAACTCTTCAGGTGAAGGCGATTGTGATTGTTATATCTTATCAGCAACCAATAGTACAAAATACCTAGGCATCGAAATAGATAGAAATTGAAATTGGAAAGTACATATTAATAACCTTAAATCGAGGATACGTAAACTTATAACAATATTCAAGAAAATTAGAAACTTAAAAGACCAACAGACTAACAGGATGGTTTACTTAACCTTATGCCAATCTATAATAACCTACGGCATCACCGCCTGGGGTGGTGCACGAAAAAGCACATTCTTAAAAATTGAAAGAGCACAGCGGTGCATTTTAAAAGTAACAAATTCGAAACCATTTAAGTATCCTACATCAGAACTATATAAAGAGTTTAAAGTTCTCACGGTTCGACAGCTATTTATTGAAAACATAGTTCTAAAGCAACACACTCGACAGCCATGTTCTAAAAAATCCACTAGAAGAAAACACGAGGTCTACGTAGTTCCATCGTGCAAAACTAAATTTGCACAGCATTTTTCGTTCTTTCTGGCTCCGCGGCTGTACAATCGAATTAGTAAGGCTAAACCATTAAAAGTTATGACGAGTTTTGTGTGCAAGAGAGCACTGAGGGAGTATCTTAGTAGTTTGGATTACGAACGGACAGAGGAAATAATAAATGTAAATATATATAGATGGGTGGCTTGTATTGGGAGAATCTCTGTGTATATATGTATGTATATAAACAAGGTTATGTATTAAAAAAGCAAGATGTTTATACGTGCGAACGTGGTTAGCATTGCGCGCGGAGCAGTACGTGCAACCGCTTAGTGACTTTTCGCCGACTGAGAGGGCCGCGCCGTTGAAATTTTTCAAGCCGCCCATAAGGCCTTCAACGTGGCTTAACGATTGTCATTTTACCGACAACCGGGTTTTATTTTGAGTTTTCCTTCTCTACGCAATGGATCTTTTTTCGAAAGTGTTCCCTTAGTCGCCTCTTACGACACCCTCGGGATGTATTGGGGTGGCGACATTTTGTACTCTTACCCGTCGCAACACAGGACCCCATCGCCACACGACATTTTGACGTCTTTTAAATGTACAAAATTCAGGTGTTCCACGTTTAAATGTAGTTTTCTTGATCTGTACAATGTATTTTATAGGTAACATCCTCTCATCTTCAACTTTTCAAATTTATTTTCAAATATTTTTTGTATCGATCCTAGATTTCGGCAAACTTCCTTCTTACATTCATGTTTCACTAAAGTAACTTCATTTTTTGTAATATAACTTTTACAAATGTGTTTCTGAACATTTTTCCCTATTTACACTTCTCCACCAATGAAACCCATCACGAATTGAGTTTTTTTCTCCATTGATTTACAGTAATTTTAAAACATGCCATATTTACGACACATACCAGTTTATGTGAGTTAGATAAGCACGAGGAAAATAATATGTACTGGCCGGCCACATCAACAGTAGAAATATTTAGTGCCTTATACTATGTTGAGTGTACAAAACCAATAAATAAAATAAAACAATACCCTGTGGGATAAGCTGGCTGCAGCCTCACTGCAAGCAAAAAGAAGTATCATCACACACTTAGCTTAGCTAATGTTTATCATTCCAACACCAATGTCTACTTACGTGTTTTGTAGAAATCACGTTCTTGTCAGCAACTGTAAAACCTACGGTGCCTCCTTCTTGAAACAGTACCTTCCCTGAGTAGCGATAATTCAAAAAAAGTGGTGATACTATTAATAGTCTTGATGTAACAGACTTCTCTAGTAATATTCTATCTTTATTTTTCATAGTCTTGAATAACTTGCATAATATGGCTCCAGCCATTTCAGGTGTTACATTTTTTAAAAATAATTTGTATGTGTAATGTGATTGTAATAACTGAAAATAATAATATAAATGTGAGAATTAGTGAAGATGTTTGGATGTTTGTTACTCAATCAACCTCTAATGACTGAACGGATCTGGCAGAAATTTCATACTGGGATAGATTAAAGTCTGGAAAAACATTAAGCTGGGATAACCAGGAATATAAATAAAGAAGTAAATAAAGAAATACATATTCACGGACATTTTGACACAACGCAATCTGATCCCAAAGTAAGCTACAATATAACCTGCTCGTGATCTGCAGCCGCATTTTAAGACTTCTAGACCAACGAGGCAGTCCACTTGTTCCCATGTATTACATTGGTATTACATAGAGGAAAATTTTAAATGTAGGGCGTAGGTAGTCTCCGGCACTACACAATCTATTTTGAAAATTCTTTACCTCTTCCTCAAAGCACTTTCCCGAGAAAGAATACGCAGGTTTGAATCTTACATGAAAGAGTTACAAATATCCAGACATCCCGACATGTAAACATCCATACATCTACAAGCACAAACTTTCGCATGTAAAATATCATAAGTAAAATATATAGGTTGTAACACTTACAATAAAATCGTCATTTGTCCTGAATACGGGCTTTCCATTTACAACCCAAACTATAAAATGGTCACTTTCTATGGGAATGTTGAAATTAGCTTCGATCACGCACTGGCTGCCGACAGTAGCCAGTACTGTTATTAGAACACTTACAATAAAATCGTCATTTGTCCTGAATACGGGCTTTCCATTTACAAGCCAAACTACAAAATGGTCACTTTCTATGGGAATGTTGAAATTAGCTTCGATCACGCACTGACTGCCGACAGTTGCCAGTACTGTTATTAGTGTGCTGGGTAGTGTAACGGGTTCTCTGGAAGGACCAGCTGAAACAAAAAAGAATATTTATAACTAGATGCACCAGATGTATTGATAACTAGATTCGTACTACACGCACATATCAAATCAGCCAGTCGCAGTCCACTTTTGGACTGGCAGTTTCAAACGAGTGGCCATTAGTTTCATTGCCAGATTTTTTTCTCTCAAACTCTAGCTATTAAGTTGCAAATGTGGCAGTAAATCTAGAACCAAACCAACAAATACTGCTGGGTGTCGCGTGGTAACATTCTGCTACGTAAAGAAGAGTTTGAGTTGTCGTTGAGGATCCAGAATCGTTTTTGCAGTACAGGCTCGACACTAAGTCATCACTTAAGATGATTGTACAAAATATTAGAAGCATAAATAAGAATTTGGATGAGTTTAGGGTTTTTATGACTAGAAGTAAAGTATGTTACGACATTATTATTCTAACAGAGTGCAGATTACCAAATCTACATACAATCCCAGAAATAGACCAGTATGTCACATACTACACTCGGAACCATATTAACCAAAACAGCGGGGTAGTCGTGTACGTAAAGAAAAGTTTGGCAAATATAACAGTATATGAGCATAATGTCGACGACGCAAATTGCTTAGTGGTAAAAATTGGCCAAAGTAAAGCTATTGTTTGTTTATATAGATCACCATCTATTACATCTGTAACTATGGTTGCTAAGTTTCTGGATTCGTTAGACGAACTCTTGCTTGATCTTAAAGGTGTACCTGAAATATATTTAACTGGAGATATTAACATTAATATTGGTATTAATAGCGATGATCCCAAATATGAAGAATACCTTGACTTGCTTGCAACTCATTGTTTTTTACCAAGCCATCGCTTGCCTACGCGTTTAGGTAGATGTATTGATCACTGTTTTGTAAAGTCAAATTCTAAAATAGTTACGGTGGTCAGCAAGTCGTCGGTGACTGATCACAGTTGTTTATATTTAATTGTGCCACTGCAGCATCAAAATACATACAATAAGCATAATAAAATATTTAAAAGGATTAATTATGATATTGCCTACAACCTCATTAGTGAAATCGGTTTTGCAAAGGTTACTTCTATAAATGATGCTAATACGGCGGCTGAACTCTTCATAGACATTTTATCTAAAGTCGTTGACAAAAGCACAGTAGTTACAGCAGTATCAAACCGACAGCAGATTCGTCAACCCTGGGTTTCCCCCGGACTATTACGCTGTATGAAATTCAGAGACACATTACATAAAATCCATACATCTACAAGCACAAACTTTCGCATGTAAAATATCATAAGTAAAATATATAGGTTGTAACACTTACAATAAAATCGTCATTTGTCCTGAATACGGGCTTTCCATTTACAACCCAAACTATAAAATGGTCACTTTCTATGGGAATGTTGAAATTAGCTTCGATCACGCACTGGCTGCCGACAGTAGCCAGTACTGTTATTAGAACACTTACAATAAAATCGTCATTTGTCCTGAATACGGGCTTTCCATTTACAAGCCAAACTACAAAATGGTCACTTTCTATGGGAATGTTGAAATTAGCTTCGATCACGCACTGACTGCCGACAGTTGCCAGTACTGTTATTAGTGTGCTGGGTAGTGTAACGGGTTCTCTGGAAGGACCAGCTGAAACAAAAAAGAATATTTATAACTAGATGCACCAGATGTATTGATAACTAGATTCGTACTACACGCACATATCAAATCAGCCAGTCGCAGTCCACTTTTGGACTGGCAGATTCAAACGAGTGGCCATTAGTTTCATTGCCAGATTTTTTTCTCTCAAACTCTAGCTATTAAGTTGCAAATGTGGCAGTAAATCTAGAACCAAACCAACAAATACTGCTGGGTGTCGCGTGGTAACATTCTGCTACGTAAAGAAGAGTTTGAGTTGTCGTTGAGGATCCAGAATCGTTTTTGCAGTACAGGCTCGACACTAAGTCATCACTTAAGATGATTGTACAAAATATTAGAAGCATAAATAAGAATTTGGATGAGTTTAGGGTTTTTATGACTAGAAGTAAAGTATGTTACGACATTATTATTCTAACAGAGTGCAGATTACCAAATCTACATACAATCCCAGAAATAGACCAGTATGTCACATACTACACTCGGAACCATATTAACCAAAACAGCGGGGTAGTCGTGTACGTAAAGAAAAGTTTGGTAAATATAACAGTATATCAGCATAATGTCGACGACGCAAATTGCTTAGTGGTAAAAATTGGCCAAAGAAAAGCTATTGTTTGTTTATATAGATCACCATCTATTACATCTGTAACTATGGTTGCTAAGTTTCTGGATTCGTTAGACGAACTCTTGCTTGATCTTAAAGGTGTACCTGAAATATATTTAACTGGAGATATTAACATTAATATTGGTATTAATAGCGATGATCCCAAATATGAAGAATACCTTGACTTGCTTGCAACTCATTGTTTTTTACCAAGCCATCGCTTGCCTACGCGTTTAGGTAGATGTATTGATCACTGTTTTGTAAAGTCAAATTCTAAAATAGTTACGGTGGTCAGCAAGTCGTCGGTGACTGATCACAGTTGTTTATATTTAATTGTGCCACTGCAGCATCAAAATACATACAATAAGCATAATAAAATATTTAAAAGGATTAATTATGATATTGCCTACAACCTCATTAGTGAAATCGGTTTTGCAAAGGTTACTTCTATAAATGATGCTAATACGGCGGCTGAACTCTTCATAGACATTTTATCTAAAGTCGTTGACAAAAGCACAGTAGTTACAGCAGTATCAAACCGACAGCAGATTCGTCAACCCTGGGTTTCCCCCGGACTATTACGCTGTATGAAATTCAGAGACACATTACATAAAATCCATACATCTACAAGCACAAACTTTCGCATGTAAAATATCATAAGTAAAATATATAGGTTGTAACACTTACAATAAAATCGTCATTTGTCCTGAATACGGGCTTTCCATTTACAACCCAAACTATAAAATGGTCACTTTCTATGGGAATGTTGAAATTAGCTTCGATCACGCACTGGCTGCCGACAGTAGCCAGTACTGTTATTAGAACACTTACAATAAAATCGTCATTTGTCCTGAATACGGGCTTTCCATTTACAAGCCAAACTACAAAATGGTCACTTTCTATGGGAATGTTGAAATTAGCTTCGATCACGCACTGACTGCCGACAGTTGCCAGTACTGTTATTAGTGTGCTGGGTAGTGTAACGGGTTCTCTGGAAGGACCAGCTGAAACAAAAAAGAATATTTATAACTAGATGCACCAGATGTATTGATAACTAGATTCGTACTACACGCACATATCAAATCAGCCAGTCGCAGTCCACTTTTGGACTGGCAGTTTCAAACGAGTGGCCATTAGTTTCATTGCCAGATTTTTTTCTCTCAAACTCTAGCTATTAAGTTGCAAATGTGGCAGTAAATCTAGAACCAAACCAACAAATACTGCTGGGTGTCGCGTGGTAACATTCTGCTACGTAAAGAAGAGTTTGAGTTGTCGTTGAGGATCCAGAATCGTTTTTGCAGTACAGGCTCGACACTAAGTCATCACTTAAGATGATTGTACAAAATATTAGAAGCATAAATAAGAATTTGGATGAGTTTAGGGTTTTTATGACTAGAAGTAAAGTATGTTACGACATTATTATTCTAACAGAGTGCAGATTACCAAATCTACATACAATCCCAGAAATAGACCAGTATGTCACATACTACACTCGGAACCATATTAACCAAAACAGCGGGGTAGTCGTGTACGTAAAGAAAAGTTTGGCAAATATAACAGTATATGAGCATAATGTCGACGACGCAAATTGCTTAGTGGTAAAAATTGGCCAAAGAAAAGCTATTGTTTGTTTATATAGATCACCATCTATTACATCTGTAACTATGGTTGCTAAGTTTCTGGATTCGTTAGACGAACTCTTGCTTGATCTTAAAGGTGTACCTGAAATATATTTAACTGGAGATATTAACATTAATATTGGTATTAATAGCGATGATCCCAAATATGAAGAATACCTTGACTTGCTTGCAACTCATTGTTTTTTACCAAGCCATCGCTTGCCTACGCGTTTAGGTAGATGTATTGATCACTGTTTTGTAAAGTCAAATTCTAAAATAGTTACGGTGGTCAGCAAGTCGTCGGTGACTGATCACAGTTGTTTATATTTAATTGTGCCACTGCAGCATCAAAATACATACAATAAGCATAATAAAATATTTAAAAGGATTAATTATGATATTGCCTACAACCTCATTAGTGAAATCGGTTTTGCAAAGGTTACTTCTATAAATGATGCTAATACGGCGGCTGAACTCTTCATAGACATTTTATCTAAAGTCGTTGACAAAAGCACAGTAGTTACAGCAGTATCAAACCGACAGCAGATTCGTCAACCCTGGGTTTCCCCCGGACTATTACGCTGTATGAAATTCAGAGACACATTACATAAAAGATATTTAAAATCACCAAATGACACATACTTAGAAGTTACCTACAAACGCTATCGTAACTATTGCAACAATCTTCTCCATAAGTTAAAAAATGAACATGATAGACATAAATTGCATGCAAGTAAAAATGATATAAAAAAGACATGGAACGTAATAAAGGATGTATGTAACATAAACACATCAGATAAATCAAAGATACCTCAGGAATTACTTTACACCAAAGAAACACCACAGGCCTCTGTTAATTACGCAAATGATTACTTGATCAATGTAGGTGCTAAGCTATCAAACAACATTTTAAAAAGACTAAAACTTAAGTTAATTTCGGTGTGCCGCAGGGATCTGTCCTGGGGCCTACGCTATTTCTTATATATGTACATAACCTTTGCAATATAGAATCACCGAATTCAAGAATTTTTGCATATGCCGACGATACAGTAATTTTATTTCTAGATACATCGTGGGAAGAAGTTAAAAAAACAGCTGAAAGAGGGCTACAAAAGATTACAAACTGGCTTGACCACAATTTACTAACATTGAACCTAAGTAAAACAAACTACGTTACTTTTAGTATAAAGAATGATTTACAGCCCTCTGCTGATTTCATGTTAAAGACACATACAGATACATGCGATACTAGTAACTCTTCAGGTGAAGGCGATTGTGATTGTTATATCTTATCAGCAACCAATAGTACAAAATACCTAGGCATCGAAATAGATAGAAATTGAAATTGGAAAGTACATATTAATAACCTTAAATCGAGGATACGTAAACTTATAACAATATTCAAGAAAATTAGAAACTTAAAAGACCAACAGACTAACAGGATGGTTTACTTAACCTTATGCCAATCTATAATAACCTACGGCATCACCGCCTGGGGTGGTGCACGAAAAAGCACATTCTTAAAAATTGAAAGAGCACAGCGGTGCATTTTAAAAGTAACAAATTCGAAACCATTTAAGTATCCTACATCAGAACTATATAAAGAGTTTAAAGTTCTCACGGTTCGACAGCTATTTATTGAAAACATAGTTCTAAAGCAACACACTCGACAGCCATGTTCTAAAAAATCCACTAGAAGAAAACACGAGGTCTACGTAGTTCCATCGTGCAAAACTAAATTTGCACAGCATTTTTCGTTCTTTCTGGCTCCGCGGCTGTACAATCGAATTAGTAAGGCTAAACCATTAAAAGTTATGACGAGTTTTGTGTGCAAGAGAGCACTGAGGGAGTATCTTAGTAGTTTGGATTACGAACGGACAGAGGAAATAATAAATGTAAATATATATAGATGGGTGGCTTGTATTGGGAGAATCTCTGTGTATATATGTATGTATATAAACAAGGTTATGTATTAAAAAAGCAAGATGTTTATACGTGCGAACGTGGTTAGCATTGCGCGCGGAGCAGTACGTGCAACCGCTTAGTGACTTTTCGCCGACTGAGAGGGCCGCGCCGTTGAAATTTTTCAAGCCGCCCATAAGGCCTTCAACGTGGCTTAACGATTGTCATTTTACCGACAACCGGGTTTTATTTTGAGTTTTCCTTCTCTACGCAATGGATCTTTTTTCGAAAGTGTTCCCTTAGTCGCCTCTTACGACACCCTCGGGATGTATTGGGGTGGCGACATTTTGTACTCTTACCCGTCGCAACACAGGACCCCATCGCCACACGACATTTTGACGTCTTTTAAATGTACAAAATTCAGGTGTTCCACGTTTAAATGTAGTTTTCTTGATCTGTACAATGTATTTTATAGGTAACATCCTCTCATCTTCAACTTTTCAAATTTATTTTCAAATATTTTTTGTATCGATCCTAGATTTCGGCAAACTTCCTTCTTACATTCATGTTTCACTAAAGTAACTTCATTTTTTGTAATATAACTTTTACAAATGTGTTTCTGAACATTTTTCCCTATTTACACTTCTCCACCAATGAAACCCATCACGAATTGAGTTTTTTTCTCCATTGATTTACAGTAATTTTAAAACATGCCATATTTACGACACATACCAGTTTATGTGAGTTAGATAAGCACGAGGAAAATAATATGTACTGGCCGGCCACATCAACAGTAGAAATATTTAGTGCCTTATACTATGTTGAGTGTACAAAACCAATAAATAAAATAAAACAATACCCTGTGGGATAAGCTGGCTGCAGCCTCACTGCAAGCAAAAAGAAGTATCATCACACACTTAGCTTAGCTAATGTTTATCATTCCAACACCAATGTCTACTTACGTGTTTTGTAGAAATCACGTTCTTGTCAGCAACTGTAAAACCTACGGTGCCTCCTTCTTGAAACAGTACCTTCCCTGAGTAGCGATAATTCAAAAAAAGTGGTGATACTATTAATAGTCTTGATGTAACAGACTTCTCTAGTAATATTCTATCTTTATTTTTCATAGTCTTGAATAACTTGCATAATATGGCTCCAGCCATTTCAGGTGTTACATTTTTTAAAAATAATTTGTATGTGTAATGTGATTGTAATAACTGAAAATAATAATATAAATGTGAGAATTAGTGAAGATGTTTGGATGTTTGTTACTCAATCAACCTCTAATGACTGAACGGATCTGGCAGAAATTTCATACTGGGATAGATTAAAGTCTGGAAAAACATTAAGCTGGGATAACCAGGAATATAAATAAAGAAGTAAATAAAGAAATACATATTCACGGACATTTTGACACAACGCAATCTGATCCCAAAGTAAGCTACAATATAACCTGCTCGTGATCTGCAGCCGCATTTTAAGACTTCTAGACCAACGAGGCAGTCCACTTGTTCCCATGTATTACATTGGTATTACATAGAGGAAAATTTTAAATGTAGGGCGTAGGTAGTCTCCGGCACTACACAATCTATTTTGAAAATTCTTTACCTCTTCCTCAAAGCACTTTCCCGAGAAAGAATACGCAGGTTTGAATCTTACATGAAAGAGTTACAAATATCCAGACATCCCGACATGTAAACATCCATACATCTACAAGCACAAACTTTCGCATGTAAAATATCATAAGTAAAATATATAGGTTGTAACACTTACAATAAAATCGTCATTTGTCCTGAATACGGGCTTTCCATTTACAACCCAAACTATAAAATGGTCACTTTCTATGGGAATGTTGAAATTAGCTTCGATCACGCACTGGCTGCCGACAGTAGCCAGTACTGTTATTAGAACACTTACAATAAAATCGTCATTTGTCCTGAATACGGGCTTTCCATTTACAAGCCAAACTACAAAATGGTCACTTTCTATGGGAATGTTGAAATTAGCTTCGATCACGCACTGACTGCCGACAGTTGCCAGTACTGTTATTAGTGTGCTGGGTAGTGTAACGGGTTCTCTGGAAGGACCAGCTGAAACAAAAAAGAATATTTATAACTAGATGCACCAGATGTATTGATAACTAGATTCGTACTACACGCACATATCAAATCAGCCAGTCGCAGTCCACTTTTGGACTGGCAGTTTCAAACGAGTGGCCATTAGTTTCATTGCCAGATTTTTTTCTCTCAAACTCTAGCTATTAAGTTGCAAATGTGGCAGTAAATCTAGAACCAAACCAACAAATACTGCTGGGTGTCGCGTGGTAACATTCTGCTACGTAAAGAAGAGTTTGAGTTGTCGTTGAGGATCCAGAATCGTTTTTGCAGTACAGGCTCGACACTAAGTCATCACTTAAGATGATTGTACAAAATATTAGAAGCATAAATAAGAATTTGGATGAGTTTAGGGTTTTTATGACTAGAAGTAAAGTATGTTACGACATTATTATTCTAACAGAGTGCAGATTACCAAATCTACATACAATCCCAGAAATAGACCAGTATGTCACATACTACACTCGGAACCATATTAACCAAAACAGCGGGGTAGTCGTGTACGTAAAGAAAAGTTTGGCAAATATAACAGTATATGAGCATAATGTCGACGACGCAAATTGCTTAGTGGTAAAAATTGGCCAAAGTAAAGCTATTGTTTGTTTATATAGATCACCATCTATTACATCTGTAACTATGGTTGCTAAGTTTCTGGATTCGTTAGACGAACTCTTGCTTGATCTTAAAGGTGTACCTGAAATATATTTAACTGGAGATATTAACATTAATATTGGTATTAATAGCGATGATCCCAAATATGAAGAATACCTTGACTTGCTTGCAACTCATTGTTTTTTACCAAGCCATCGCTTGCCTACGCGTTTAGGTAGATGTATTGATCACTGTTTTGTAAAGTCAAATTCTAAAATAGTTACGGTGGTCAGCAAGTCGTCGGTGACTGATCACAGTTGTTTATATTTAATTGTGCCACTGCAGCATCAAAATACATACAATAAGCATAATAAAATATTTAAAAGGATTAATTATGATATTGCCTACAACCTCATTAGTGAAATCGGTTTTGCAAAGGTTACTTCTATAAATGATGCTAATACGGCGGCTGAACTCTTCATAGACATTTTATCTAAAGTCGTTGACAAAAGCACAGTAGTTACAGCAGTATCAAACCGACAGCAGATTCGTCAACCCTGGGTTTCCCCCGGACTATTACGCTGTATGAAATTCAGAGACACATTACATAAAATCCATACATCTACAAGCACAAACTTTCGCATGTAAAATATCATAAGTAAAATATATAGGTTGTAACACTTACAATAAAATCGTCATTTGTCCTGAATACGGGCTTTCCATTTACAACCCAAACTATAAAATGGTCACTTTCTATGGGAATGTTGAAATTAGCTTCGATCACGCACTGGCTGCCGACAGTAGCCAGTACTGTTATTAGAACACTTACAATAAAATCGTCATTTGTCCTGAATACGGGCTTTCCATTTACAAGCCAAACTACAAAATGGTCACTTTCTATGGGAATGTTGAAATTAGCTTCGATCACGCACTGACTGCCGACAGTTGCCAGTACTGTTATTAGTGTGCTGGGTAGTGTAACGGGTTCTCTGGAAGGACCAGCTGAAACAAAAAAGAATATTTATAACTAGATGCACCAGATGTATTGATAACTAGATTCGTACTACACGCACATATCAAATCAGCCAGTCGCAGTCCACTTTTGGACTGGCAGTTTCAAACGAGTGGCCATTAGTTTCATTGCCAGATTTTTTTCTCTCAAACTCTAGCTATTAAGTTGCAAATGTGGCAGTAAATCTAGAACCAAACCAACAAATACTGCTGGGTGTCGCGTGGTAACATTCTGCTACGTAAAGAAGAGTTTGAGTTGTCGTTGAGGATCCAGAATCGTTTTTGCAGTACAGGCTCGACACTAAGTCATCACTTAAGATGATTGTACAAAATATTAGAAGCATAAATAAGAATTTGGATGAGTTTAGGGTTTTTATGACTAGAAGTAAAGTATGTTACGACATTATTATTCTAACAGAGTGCAGATTACCAAATCTACATACAATCCCAGAAATAGACCAGTATGTCACATACTACACTCGGAACCATATTAACCAAAGCAGCGGGGTAGTCGTGTACGTAAAGAAAAGTTTGGCAAATATAACAGTATATGAGCATAATGTCGACGACGCAAATTGCTTAGTGGTAAAAATTGGCCAAAGAAAAGCTATTGTTTGTTTATATAGATCACCATCTATTACATCTGTAACTATGGTTGCTAAGTTTCTGGATTCGTTAGACGAACTCTTGCTTGATCTTAAAGGTGAACCTGAAATATATTTAACTGGAGATATTAACATTAATATTGGTATTAATAGCGATGATCCCAAATATGAAGAATACCTTGACTTGCTTGCAACTCATTGTTTTTTACCAAGCCATCGCTTGCCTACGCGTTTAGGTAGATGTATTGATCACTGTTTTGTAAAGTCAAATTCTAAAATAGTTACGGTGGTCAGCAAGTCGTCGGTGACTGATCACAGTTGTTTATATTTAATTGTGCCACTGCAGCATCAAAATACATACAATAAGCATAATAAAATATTTAAAAGGATTAATTATGATATTGCCTACAACCTCATTAGTGAAATCGGTTTTGCAAAGGTTACTTCTATAAATGATGCTAATACGGCGGCTGAACTCTTCATAGACATTTTATCTAAAGTCGTTGACAAAAGCACAGTAGTTACAGCAGTATCAAACCGACAGCAGATTCGTCAACCCTGGGTTTCCCCCGGACTATTACGCTGTATGAAATTCAGAGACACATTACATAAAATCCATACATCTACAAGCACAAACTTTCGCATGTAAAATATCATAAGTAAAATATATAGGTTGTAACACTTACAATAAAATCGTCATTTGTCCTGAATACGGGCTTTCCATTTACAACCCAAACTATAAAATGGTCACTTTCTATGGGAATGTTGAAATTAGCTTCGATCACGCACTGGCTGCCGACAGTAGCCAGTACTGTTATTAGAACACTTACAATAAAATCGTCATTTGTCCTGAATACGGGCTTTCCATTTACAAGCCAAACTACAAAATGGTCACTTTCTATGGGAATGTTGAAATTAGCTTCGATCACGCACTGACTGCCGACAGTTGCCAGTACTGTTATTAGTGTGCTGGGTAGTGTAACGGGTTCTCTGGAAGGACCAGCTGAAACAAAAAAGAATATTTATAACTAGATGCACCAGATGTATTGATAACTAGATTCGTACTACACGCACATATCAAATCAGCCAGTCGCAGTATACTTTTGGACTGGCAGTTTCAAACGAGTGGCCATTAGTTTCATTGCCAGATTTTTTTCTCTCAAACTCTAGCTATTAAGTTGCAAATGTGGCAGTAAATCTAGAACCAAACCAACAAATACTGCTGGGTGTCGCGTGGTAACATTCTGCTACGTAAAGAAGAGTTTGAGTTGTCGTTGAGGATCCAGAATCGTTTTTGCAGTACAGGCTCGACACTAAGTCATCACTTAAGATGATTGTACAAAATATTAGAAGCATAAATAAGAATTTGGATGAGTTTAGGGTTTTTATGACTAGAAGTAAAGTATGTTACGACATTATTATTCTAACAGAGTGCAGATTACCAAATCTACATACAATCCCAGAAATAGACCAGTATGTCACATACTACACTCGGAACCATATTAACCAAAACAGCGGGGTAGTCGTGTACGTAAAGAAAAGTTTGGCAAATATAACAGTATATGAGCATAATGTCGACGACGCAAATTGCTTAGTGGTAAAAATTGGCCAAAGAAAAGCTATTTTTTGTTTATATAGATCACCATCTATTACATCTGTAACTATGGTTGCTAAGTTTCTGGATTCGTTAGACGAACTCTTGCTTGATCTTAAAGGTGTACCTGAAATATATTTAACTGGAGATATTAACATTAATATTGGTATTAATAGCGATGATCCCAAATATGAAGAATACCTTGACTTGCTTGCAACTCATTGTTTTTTACCAAGCCATCGCTTGCCTACGCGTTTAGGTAGATGTATTGATCACTGTTTTGTAAAGTCAAATTCTAAAATAGTTACGGTGGTCAGCAAGTCGTCGGTGACTGATCACAGTTGTTTATATTTAATTGTGCCACTGCAGCATCAAAATACATACAATAAGCATAATAAAATATTTAAAAGGATTAATTATGATATTGCCTACAACCTCATTAGTGAAATCGGTTTTGCAAAGGTTACTTCTATAAATGATGCTAATACGGCGGCTGAACTCTTCATAGACATTTTATCTAAAGTCGTTGACAAAAGCACAGTAGTTACAGCAGTATCAAACCGACAGCAGATTCGTCAACCCTGGGTTTCCCCCGGACTATTACGCTGTATGAAATTCAGAGACACATTACATAAAAGATATTTAAAATCACCAAATGACACATACTTAGAAGTTACCTACAAACGCTATCGTAACTATTGCAACAATCTTCTCCATAAGTTAAAAAATGAACATGATAGACATAAATTGCATGCAAGTAAAAATGATATAAAAAAGACATGGAACGTAATAAAGGATGTATGTAACATAAACACATCAGATAAATCAAAGATACCTCAGGAATTACTTTACACCAAAGAAACACCACAGGCCTCTGTTAATTACGCAAATGATTACTTGATCAATGTAGGTGCTAAGCTATCAAACAACATTTTAAAAAGACTAAAACTTAAGTTAATTTCGGTGTGCCGCAGGGATCTGTCCTGGGGCCTACGCTATTTCTTATATATGTACATAACCTTTGCAATATAGAATCACCGAATTCAAGAATTTTTGCATATGCCGACGATACAGTAATTTTATTTCTAGATACATCGTGGGAAGAAGTTAAAAAAACAGCTGAAAGAGGGCTACAAAAGATTACAAACTGGCTTGACCACAATTTACTAACATTGAACCTAAGTAAAACAAACTACGTTACTTTTAGTATAAAGAATGATTTACAGCCCTCTGCTGATTTCATGTTAAAGACACATACAGATACATGCGATACTAGTAACTCTTCAGGTGAAGGCGATTGTGATTGTTATATCTTATCAGCAACCAATAGTACAAAATACCTAGGCATCGAAATAGATAGAAATTGAAATTGGAAAGTACATATTAATAACCTTAAATCGAGGATACGTAAACTTATAACAATATTCAAGAAAATTAGAAACTTAAAAGACCAACAGACTAACAGGATGGTTTACTTAACCTTATGCCAATCTATAATAACCTACGGCATCACCGCCTGGGGTGGTGCACGAAAAAGCACATTCTTAAAAATTGAAAGAGCACAGCGGTGCATTTTAAAAGTAACAAATTCGAAACCATTTAAGTATCCTACATCAGAACTATATAAAGAGTTTAAAGTTCTCACGGTTCGACAGCTATTTATTGAAAACATAGTTCTAAAGCAACACACTCGACAGCCATGTTCTAAAAAATCCACTAGAAGAAAACACGAGGTCTACGTAGTTCCATCGTGCAAAACTAAATTTGCACAGCATTTTTCGTTCTTTCTGGCTCCGCGGCTGTACAATCGAATTAGTAAGGCTAAACCATTAAAAGTTATGACGAGTTTTGTGTGCAAGAGAGCACTGAGGGAGTATCTTAGTAGTTTGGATTACGAACGGACAGAGGAAATAATAAATGTAAATATATATAGATGGGTGGCTTGTATTGGGAGAATCTCTGTGTATATATGTATGTATATAAACAAGGTTATGTATTAAAAAAGCAAGATGTTTATACGTGCGAACGTGGTTAGCATTGCGCGCGGAGCAGTACGTGCAACCGCTTAGTGACTTTTCGCCGACTGAGAGGGCCGCGCCGTTGAAATTTTTCAAGCCGCCCATAAGGCCTTCAACGTGGCTTAACGATTGTCATTTTACCGACAACCGGGTTTTATTTTGAGTTTTCCTTCTCTACGCAATGGATCTTTTTTCGAAAGTGTTCCCTTAGTCGCCTCTTACGACACCCTCGGGATGTATTGGGGTGGCGACATTTTGTACTCTTACCCGTCGCAACACAGGACCCCATCGCCACACGACATTTTGACGTCTTTTAAATGTACAAAATTCAGGTGTTCCACGTTTAAATGTAGTTTTCTTGATCTGTACAATGTATTTTATAGGTAACATCCTCTCATCTTCAACTTTTCAAATTTATTTTCAAATATTTTTTGTATCGATCCTAGATTTCGGCAAACTTCCTTCTTACATTCATGTTTCACTAAAGTAACTTCATTTTTTGTAATATAACTTTTACAAATGTGTTTCTGAACATTTTTCCCTATTTACACTTCTCCACCAATGAAACCCATCACGAATTGAGTTTTTTTCTCCATTGATTTACAGTAATTTTAAAACATGCCATATTTACGACACATACCAGTTTATGTGAGTTAGATAAGCACGAGGAAAATAATATGTACTGGCCGGCCACATCAACAGTAGAAATATTTAGTGCCTTATACTATGTTGAGTGTACAAAACCAATAAATAAAATAAAACAATACCCTGTGGGATAAGCTGGCTGCAGCCTCACTGCAAGCAAAAAGAAGTATCATCACACACTTAGCTTAGCTAATGTTTATCATTCCAACACCAATGTCTACTTACGTGTTTTGTAGAAATCACGTTCTTGTCAGCAACTGTAAAACCTACGGTGCCTCCTTCTTGAAACAGTACCTTCCCTGAGTAGCGATAATTCAAAAAAAGTGGTGATACTATTAATAGTCTTGATGTAACAGACTTCTCTAGTAATATTCTATCTTTATTTTTCATAGTCTTGAATAACTTGCATAATATGGCTCCAGCCATTTCAGGTGTTACATTTTTTAAAAATAATTTGTATGTGTAATGTGATTGTAATAACTGAAAATAATAATATAAATGTGAGAATTAGTGAAGATGTTTGGATGTTTGTTACTCAATCAACCTCTAATGACTGAACGGATCTGGCAGAAATTTCATACTGGGATAGATTAAAGTCTGGAAAAACATTAAGCTGGGATAACCAGGAATATAAATAAAGAAGTAAATAAAGAAATACATATTCACGGACATTTTGACACAACGCAATCTGATCCCAAAGTAAGCTACAATATAACCTGCTCGTGATCTGCAGCCGCATTTTAAGACTTCTAGACCAACGAGGCAGTCCACTTGTTCCCATGTATTACATTGGTATTACATAGAGGAAAATTTTAAATGTAGGGCGTAGGTAGTCTCCGGCACTACACAATCTATTTTGAAAATTCTTTACCTCTTCCTCAAAGCACTTTCCCGAGAAAGAATACGCAGGTTTGAATCTTACATGAAAGAGTTACAAATATCCAGACATCCCGACATGTAAACATCCATACATCTACAAGCACAAACTTTCGCATGTAAAATATCATAAGTAAAATATATAGGTTGTAACACTTACAATAAAATCGTCATTTGTCCTGAATACGGGCTTTCCATTTACAACCCAAACTATAAAATGGTCACTTTCTATGGGAATGTTGAAATTAGCTTCGATCACGCACTGGCTGCCGACAGTAGCCAGTACTGTTATTAGAACACTTACAATAAAATCGTCATTTGTCCTGAATACGGGCTTTCCATTTACAAGCCAAACTACAAAATGGTCACTTTCTATGGGAATGTTGAAATTAGCTTCGATCACGCACTGACTGCCGACAGTTGCCAGTACTGTTATTAGTGTGCTGGGTAGTGTAACGGGTTCTCTGGAAGGACCAGCTGAAACAAAAAAGAATATTTATAACTAGATGCACCAGATGTATTGATAACTAGATTCGTACTACACGCACATATCAAATCAGCCAGTCGCAGTCCACTTTTGGACTGGCAGTTTCAAACGAGTGGCCATTAGTTTCATTGCCAGATTTTTTTCTCTCAAACTCTAGCTATTAAGTTGCAAATGTGGCAGTAAATCTAGAACCAAACCAACAAATACTGCTGGGTGTCGCGTGGTAACATTCTGCTACGTAAAGAAGAGTTTGAGTTGTCGTTGAGGATCCAGAATCGTTTTTGCAGTACAGGCTCGACACTAAGTCATCACTTAAGATGATTGTACAAAATATTAGAAGCATAAATAAGAATTTGGATGAGTTTAGGGTTTTTATGACTAGAAGTAAAGTATGTTACGACATTATTATTCTAACAGAGTGCAGATTACCAAATCTACATACAATCCCAGAAATAGACCAGTATGTCACATACTACACTCGGAACCATATTAACCAAAACAGCGGGGTAGTCGTGTACGTAAAGAAAAGTTTGGCAAATATAACAGTATATGAGCATAATGTCGACGACGCAAATTGCTTAGTGGTAAAAATTGGCCAAAGTAAAGCTATTGTTTGTTTATATAGATCACCATCTATTACATCTGTAACTATGGTTGCTAAGTTTCTGGATTCGTTAGACGAACTCTTGCTTGATCTTAAAGGTGTACCTGAAATATATTTAACTGGAGATATTAACATTAATATTGGTATTAATAGCGATGATCCCAAATATGAAGAATACCTTGACTTGCTTGCAACTCATTGTTTTTTACCAAGCCATCGCTTGCCTACGCGTTTAGGTAGATGTATTGATCACTGTTTTGTAAAGTCAAATTCTAAAATAGTTACGGTGGTCAGCAAGTCGTCGGTGACTGATCACAGTTGTTTATATTTAATTGTGCCACTGCAGCATCAAAATACATACAATAAGCATAATAAAATATTTAAAAGGATTAATTATGATATTGCCTACAACCTCATTAGTGAAATCGGTTTTGCAAAGGTTACTTCTATAAATGATGCTAATACGGCGGCTGAACTCTTCATAGACATTTTATCTAAAGTCGTTGACAAAAGCACAGTAGTTACAGCAGTATCAAACCGACAGCAGATTCGTCAACCCTGGGTTTCCCCCGGACTATTACGCTGTATGAAATTCAGAGACACATTACATAAAATCCATACATCTACAAGCACAAACTTTCGCATGTAAAATATCATAAGTAAAATATATAGGTTGTAACACTTACAATAAAATCGTCATTTGTCCTGAATACGGGCTTTCCATTTACAACCCAAACTATAAAATGGTCACTTTCTATGGGAATGTTGAAATTAGCTTCGATCACGCACTGGCTGCCGACAGTAGCCAGTACTGTTATTAGAACACTTACAATAAAATCGTCATTTGTCCTGAATACGGGCTTTCCATTTACAAGCCAAACTACAAAATGGTCACTTTCTATGGGAATGTTGAAATTAGCTTCGATCACGCACTGACTGCCGACAGTTGCCAGTACTGTTATTAGTGTGCTGGGTAGTGTAACGGGTTCTCTGGAAGGACCAGCTGAAACAAAAAAGAATATTTATAACTAGATGCACCAGATGTATTGATAACTAGATTCGTACTACACGCACATATCAAATCAGCCAGTCGCAGTCCACTTTTGGACTGGCAGTTTCAAACGAGTGGCCATTAGTTTCATTGCCAGATTTTTTTCTCTCAAACTCTAGCTATTAAGTTGCAAATGTGGCAGTAAATCTAGAACCAAACCAACAAATACTGCTGGGTGTCGCGTGGTAACATTCTGCTACGTAAAGAAGAGTTTGAGTTGTCGTTGAGGATCCAGAATCGTTTTTGCAGTACAGGCTCGACACTAAGTCATCACTTAAGATGATTGTACAAAATATTAGAAGCATAAATAAGAATTTGGATGAGTTTAGGGTTTTTATGACTAGAAGTAAAGTATGTTACGACATTATTATTCTAACAGAGTGCAGATTACCAAATCTACATACAATCCCAGAAATAGACCAGTATGTCACATACTACACTCGGAACCATATTAACCAAAACAGCGGGGTAGTCGTGTACGTAAAGAAAAGTTTGGCAAATATAACAGTATATGAGCATAATGTCGACGACGCAAATTGCTTAGTGGTAAAAATTGGCCAAAGAAAAGCTATTGTTTGTTTATATAGATCACCATCTATTACATCTGTAACTATGGTTGCTAAGTTTCTGGATTCGTTAGACGAACTCTTGCTTGATCTTAAAGGTGAACCTGAAATATATTTAACTGGAGATATTAACATTAATATTGGTATTAATAGCGATGATCCCAAATATGAAGAATACCTTGACTTGCTTGCAACTCATTGTTTTTTACCAAGCCATCGCTTGCCTACGCGTTTAGGTAGATGTATTGATCACTGTTTTGTAAAGTCAAATTCTAAAATAGTTACGGTGGTCAGCAAGTCGTCGGTGACTGATCACAGTTGTTTATATTTAATTGTGCCACTGCAGCATCAAAATACATACAATAAGCATAATAAAATATTTAAAAGGATTAATTATGATATTGCCTACAACCTCATTAGTGAAATCGGTTTTGCAAAGGTTACTTCTATAAATGATGCTAATACGGCGGCTGAACTCTTCATAGACATTTTATCTAAAGTCGTTGACAAAAGCACAGTAGTTACAGCAGTATCAAACCGACAGCAGATTCGTCAACCCTGGGTTTCCCCCGGACTATTACGCTGTATGAAATTCAGAGACACATTACATAAAATCCATACATCTACAAGCACAAACTTTCGCATGTAAAATATCATAAGTAAAATATATAGGTTGTAACACTTACAATAAAATCGTCATTTGTCCTGAATACGGGCTTTCCATTTACAACCCAAACTATAAAATGGTCACTTTCTATGGGAATGTTGAAATTAGCTTCGATCACGCACTGGCTGCCGACAGTAGCCAGTACTGTTATTAGAACACTTACAATAAAATCGTCATTTGTCCTGAATACGGGCTTTCCATTTACAAGCCAAACTACAAAATGGTCACTTTCTATGGGAATGTTGAAATTAGCTTCGATCACGCACTGACTGCCGACAGTTGCCAGTACTGTTATTAGTGTGCTGGGTAGTGTAACGGGTTCTCTGGAAGGACCAGCTGAAACAAAAAAGAATATTTATAACTAGATGCACCAGATGTATTGATAACTAGATTCGTACTACACGCACATATCAAATCAGCCAGTCGCAGTATACTTTTGGACTGGCAGTTTCAAACGAGTGGCCATTAGTTTCATTGCCAGATTTTTTTCTCTCAAACTCTAGCTATTAAGTTGCAAATGTGGCAGTAAATCTAGAACCAAACCAACAAATACTGCTGGGTGTCGCGTGGTAACATTCTGCTACGTAAAGAAGAGTTTGAGTTGTCGTTGAGGATCCAGAATCGTTTTTGCAGTACAGGCTCGACACTAAGTCATCACTTAAGATGATTGTACAAAATATTAGAAGCATAAATAAGAATTTGGATGAGTTTAGGGTTTTTATGACTAGAAGTAAAGTATGTTACGACATTATTATTCTAACAGAGTGCAGATTACCAAATCTACATACAATCCCAGAAATAGACCAGTATGTCACATACTACACTCGGAACCATATTAACCAAAACAGCGGGGTAGTCGTGTACGTAAAGAAAAGTTTGGCAAATATAACAGTATATGAGCATAATGTCGACGACGCAAATTGCTTAGTGGTAAAAATTGGCCAAAGAAAAGCTATTTTTTGTTTATATAGATCACCATCTATTACATCTGTAACTATGGTTGCTAAGTTTCTGGATTCGTTAGACGAACTCTTGCTTGATCTTAAAGGTGTACCTGAAATATATTTAACTGGAGATATTAACATTAATATTGGTATTAATAGCGATGATCCCAAATATGAAGAATACCTTGACTTGCTTGCAACTCATTGTTTTTTACCAAGCCATCGCTTGCCTACGCGTTTAGGTAGATGTATTGATCACTGTTTTGTAAAGTCAAATTCTAAAATAGTTACGGTGGTCAGCAAGTCGTCGGTGACTGATCACAGTTGTTTATATTTAATTGTGCCACTGCAGCATCAAAATACATACAATAAGCATAATAAAATATTTAAAAGGATTAATTATGATATTGCCTACAACCTCATTAGTGAAATCGGTTTTGCAAAGGTTACTTCTATAAATGATGCTAATACGGCGGCTGAACTCTTCATAGACATTTTATCTAAAGTCGTTGACAAAAGCACAGTAGTTACAGCAGTATCAAACCGACAGCAGATTCGTCAACCCTGGGTTTCCCCCGGACTATTACGCTGTATGAAATTCAGAGACACATTACATAAAAGATATTTAAAATCACCAAATGACACATACTTAGAAGTTACCTACAAACGCTATCGTAACTATTGCAACAATCTTCTCCATAAGTTAAAAAATGAACATGATAGACATAAATTGCATGCAAGTAAAAATGATATAAAAAAGACATGGAACGTAATAAAGGATGTATGTAACATAAACACATCAGATAAATCAAAGATACCTCAGGAATTACTTTACACCAAAGAAACACCACAGGCCTCTGTTAATTACGCAAATGATTACTTGATCAATGTAGGTGCTAAGCTATCAAACAACATTTTAAAAAGACTAAAACTTAAGTTAATTTCGGTGTGCCGCAGGGATCTGTCCTGGGGCCTACGCTATTTCTTATATATGTACATAACCTTTGCAATATAGAATCACCGAATTCAAGAATTTTTGCATATGCCGACGATACAGTAATTTTATTTCTAGATACATCGTGGGAAGAAGTTAAAAAAACAGCTGAAAGAGGGCTACAAAAGATTACAAACTGGCTTGACCACAATTTACTAACATTGAACCTAAGTAAAACAAACTACGTTACTTTTAGTATAAAGAATGATTTACAGCCCTCTGCTGATTTCATGTTAAAGACACATACAGATACATGCGATACTAGTAACTCTTCAGGTGAAGGCGATTGTGATTGTTATATCTTATCAGCAACCAATAGTACAAAATACCTAGGCATCGAAATAGATAGAAATTGAAATTGGAAAGTACATATTAATAACCTTAAATCGAGGATACGTAAACTTATAACAATATTCAAGAAAATTAGAAACTTAAAAGACCAACAGACTAACAGGATGGTTTACTTAACCTTATGCCAATCTATAATAACCTACGGCATCACCGCCTGGGGTGGTGCACGAAAAAGCACATTCTTAAAAATTGAAAGAGCACAGCGGTGCATTTTAAAAGTAACAAATTCGAAACCATTTAAGTATCCTACATCAGAACTATATAAAGAGTTTAAAGTTCTCACGGTTCGACAGCTATTTATTGAAAACATAGTTCTAAAGCAACACACTCGACAGCCATGTTCTAAAAAATCCACTAGAAGAAAACACGAGGTCTACGTAGTTCCATCGTGCAAAACTAAATTTGCACAGCATTTTTCGTTCTTTCTGGCTCCGCGGCTGTACAATCGAATTAGTAAGGCTAAACCATTAAAAGTTATGACGAGTTTTGTGTGCAAGAGAGCACTGAGGGAGTATCTTAGTAGTTTGGATTACGAACGGACAGAGGAAATAATAAATGTAAATATATATAGATGGGTGGCTTGTATTGGGAGAATCTCTGTGTATATATGTATGTATATAAACAAGGTTATGTATTAAAAAAGCAAGATGTTTATACGTGCGAACGTGGTTAGCATTGCGCGCGGAGCAGTACGTGCAACCGCTTAGTGACTTTTCGCCGACTGAGAGGGCCGCGCCGTTGAAATTTTTCAAGCCGCCCATAAGGCCTTCAACGTGGCTTAACGATTGTCATTTTACCGACAACCGGGTTTTATTTTGAGTTTTCCTTCTCTACGCAATGGATCTTTTTTCGAAAGTGTTCCCTTAGTCGCCTCTTACGACACCCTCGGGATGTATTGGGGTGGCGACATTTTGTACTCTTACCCGTCGCAACACAGGACCCCATCGCCACACGACATTTTGACGTCTTTTAAATGTACAAAATTCAGGTGTTCCACGTTTAAATGTAGTTTTCTTGATCTGTACAATGTATTTTATAGGTAACATCCTCTCATCTTCAACTTTTCAAATTTATTTTCAAATATTTTTTGTATCGATCCTAGATTTCGGCAAACTTCCTTCTTACATTCATGTTTCACTAAAGTAACTTCATTTTTTGTAATATAACTTTTACAAATGTGTTTCTGAACATTTTTCCCTATTTACACTTCTCCACCAATGAAACCCATCACGAATTGAGTTTTTTTCTCCATTGATTTACAGTAATTTTAAAACATGCCATATTTACGACACATACCAGTTTATGTGAGTTAGATAAGCACGAGGAAAATAATATGTACTGGCCGGCCACATCAACAGTAGAAATATTTAGTGCCTTATACTATGTTGAGTGTACAAAACCAATAAATAAAATAAAACAATACCCTGTGGGATAAGCTGGCTGCAGCCTCACTGCAAGCAAAAAGAAGTATCATCACACACTTAGCTTAGCTAATGTTTATCATTCCAACACCAATGTCTACTTACGTGTTTTGTAGAAATCACGTTCTTGTCAGCAACTGTAAAACCTACGGTGCCTCCTTCTTGAAACAGTACCTTCCCTGAGTAGCGATAATTCAAAAAAAGTGGTGATACTATTAATAGTCTTGATGTAACAGACTTCTCTAGTAATATTCTATCTTTATTTTTCATAGTCTTGAATAACTTGCATAATATGGCTCCAGCCATTTCAGGTGTTACATTTTTTAAAAATAATTTGTATGTGTAATGTGATTGTAATAACTGAAAATAATAATATAAATGTGAGAATTAGTGAAGATGTTTGGATGTTTGTTACTCAATCAACCTCTAATGACTGAACGGATCTGGCAGAAATTTCATACTGGGATAGATTAAAGTCTGGAAAAACATTAAGCTGGGATAACCAGGAATATAAATAAAGAAGTAAATAAAGAAATACATATTCACGGACATTTTGACACAACGCAATCTGATCCCAAAGTAAGCTACAATATAACCTGCTCGTGATCTGCAGCCGCATTTTAAGACTTCTAGACCAACGAGGCAGTCCACTTGTTCCCATGTATTACATTGGTATTACATAGAGGAAAATTTTAAATGTAGGGCGTAGGTAGTCTCCGGCACTACACAATCTATTTTGAAAATTCTTTACCTCTTCCTCAAAGCACTTTCCCGAGAAAGAATACGCAGGTTTGAATCTTACATGAAAGAGTTACAAATATCCAGACATCCCGACATGTAAACATCCATACATCTACAAGCACAAACTTTCGCATGTAAAATATCATAAGTAAAATATATAGGTTGTAACACTTACAATAAAATCGTCATTTGTCCTGAATACGGGCTTTCCATTTACAACCCAAACTATAAAATGGTCACTTTCTATGGGAATGTTGAAATTAGCTTCGATCACGCACTGGCTGCCGACAGTAGCCAGTACTGTTATTAGAACACTTACAATAAAATCGTCATTTGTCCTGAATACGGGCTTTCCATTTACAAGCCAAACTACAAAATGGTCACTTTCTATGGGAATGTTGAAATTAGCTTCGATCACGCACTGACTGCCGACAGTTGCCAGTACTGTTATTAGTGTGCTGGGTAGTGTAACGGGTTCTCTGGAAGGACCAGCTGAAACAAAAAAGAATATTTATAACTAGATGCACCAGATGTATTGATAACTAGATTCGTACTACACGCACATATCAAATCAGCCAGTCGCAGTCCACTTTTGGACTGGCAGTTTCAAACGAGTGGCCATTAGTTTCATTGCCAGATTTTTTTCTCTCAAACTCTAGCTATTAAGTTGCAAATGTGGCAGTAAATCTAGAACCAAACCAACAAATACTGCTGGGTGTCGCGTGGTAACATTCTGCTACGTAAAGAAGAGTTTGAGTTGTCGTTGAGGATCCAGAATCGTTTTTGCAGTACAGGCTCGACACTAAGTCATCACTTAAGATGATTGTACAAAATATTAGAAGCATAAATAAGAATTTGGATGAGTTTAGGGTTTTTATGACTAGAAGTAAAGTATGTTACGACATTATTATTCTAACAGAGTGCAGATTACCAAATCTACATACAATCCCAGAAATAGACCAGTATGTCACATACTACACTCGGAACCATATTAACCAAAACAGCGGGGTAGTCGTGTACGTAAAGAAAAGTTTGGCAAATATAACAGTATATGAGCATAATGTCGACGACGCAAATTGCTTAGTGGTAAAAATTGGCCAAAGTAAAGCTATTGTTTGTTTATATAGATCACCATCTATTACATCTGTAACTATGGTTGCTAAGTTTCTGGATTCGTTAGACGAACTCTTGCTTGATCTTAAAGGTGTACCTGAAATATATTTAACTGGAGATATTAACATTAATATTGGTATTAATAGCGATGATCCCAAATATGAAGAATACCTTGACTTGCTTGCAACTCATTGTTTTTTACCAAGCCATCGCTTGCCTACGCGTTTAGGTAGATGTATTGATCACTGTTTTGTAAAGTCAAATTCTAAAATAGTTACGGTGGTCAGCAAGTCGTCGGTGACTGATCACAGTTGTTTATATTTAATTGTGCCACTGCAGCATCAAAATACATACAATAAGCATAATAAAATATTTAAAAGGATTAATTATGATATTGCCTACAACCTCATTAGTGAAATCGGTTTTGCAAAGGTTACTTCTATAAATGATGCTAATACGGCGGCTGAACTCTTCATAGACATTTTATCTAAAGTCGTTGACAAAAGCACAGTAGTTACAGCAGTATCAAACCGACAGCAGATTCGTCAACCCTGGGTTTCCCCCGGACTATTACGCTGTATGAAATTCAGAGACACATTACATAAAATCCATACATCTACAAGCACAAACTTTCGCATGTAAAATATCATAAGTAAAATATATAGGTTGTAACACTTACAATAAAATCGTCATTTGTCCTGAATACGGGCTTTCCATTTACAACCCAAACTATAAAATGGTCACTTTCTATGGGAATGTTGAAATTAGCTTCGATCACGCACTGGCTGCCGACAGTAGCCAGTACTGTTATTAGAACACTTACA
Organism: Miltochrista miniata; assembly: GCA_933228765.1. Taxonomy (NCBI): domain Eukaryota; kingdom Metazoa; phylum Arthropoda; class Insecta; order Lepidoptera; family Erebidae; genus Miltochrista; species Miltochrista miniata. Next base: position 17,781,231 of record OW121769.1, read on the forward strand.
ATAAAATCGTCATTTGTCCTGAATACGGGCTTTCCATTTACAAGCCAAACTACAAAATGGTCACTTTCTATGGGAATGTTGAAATTAGCTTCGATCACGCACTGACTGCCGACAGTTGCCAGTACTGTTATTAGTGTGCTGGGTAGTGTAACGGGTTCTCTGGAAGGACCAGCTGAAACAAAAAAGAATATTTATAACTAGATGCACCAGATGTATTGATAACTAGATTCGTACTACACGCACATATCAAATCAGCCAGTCGCAGTCCACTTTTGGACTGGCAGATTCAAACGAGTGGCCATTAGTTTCATTGCCAGATTTTTTTCTCTCAAACTCTAGCTATTAAGTTGCAAATGTGGCAGTAAATCTAGAACCAAACCAACAAATACTGCTGGGTGTCGCGTGGTAACATTCTGCTACGTAAAGAAGAGTTTGAGTTGTCGTTGAGGATCCAGAATCGTTTTTGCAGTACAGGCTCGACACTAAGTCATCACTTAAGATGATTGTACAAAATATTAGAAGCATAAATAAGAATTTGGATGAGTTTAGGGTTTTTATGACTAGAAGTAAAGTATGTTACGACATTATTATTCTAACAGAGTGCAGATTACCAAATCTACATACAATCCCAGAAATAGACCAGTATGTCACATACTACACTCGGAACCATATTAACCAAAACAGCGGGGTAGTCGTGTACGTAAAGAAAAGTTTGGCAAATATAACAGTATATCAGCATAATGTCGACGACGCAAATTGCTTAGTGGTAAAAATTGGCCAAAGAAAAGCTATTGTTTGTTTATATAGATCACCATCTATTACATCTGTAACTATGGTTGCTAAGTTTCTGGATTCGTTAGACGAACTCTTGCTTGATCTTAAAGGTGTACCTGAAATATATTTAACTGGAGATATTAACATTAATATTGGTATTAATAGCGATGATCCCAAATATGAAGAATACCTTGACTTGCTTGCAACTCATTGTTTTTTACCAAGCCATCGCTTGCCTACGCGTTTAGGTAGATGTATTGATCACTGTTTTGTAAAGTCAAATTCTAAAATAGTTACGGTGGTCAGCAAGTCGTCGGTGACTGATCACAGTTGTTTATATTTAATTGTGCCACTGCAGCATCAAAATACATACAATAAGCATAATAAAATATTTAAAAGGATTAATTATGATATTGCCTACAACCTCATTAGTGAAATCGGTTTTGCAAAGGTTACTTCTATAAATGATGCTAATACGGCGGCTGAACTCTTCATAGACATTTTATCTAAAGTCGTTGACAAAAGCACAGTAGTTACAGCAGTATCAAACCGACAGCAGATTCGTCAACCCTGGGTTTCCCCCGGACTATTACGCTGTATGAAATTCAGAGACACATTACATAAAATCCATACATCTACAAGCACAAACTTTCGCATGTAAAATATCATAAGTAAAATATATAGGTTGTAACACTTACAATAAAATCGTCATTTGTCCTGAATACGGGCTTTCCATTTACAACCCAAACTATAAAATGGTCACTTTCTATGGGAATGTTGAAATTAGCTTCGATCACGCACTGGCTGCCGACAGTAGCCAGTACTGTTATTAGAACACTTACAATAAAATCGTCATTTGTCCTGAATACGGGCTTTCCATTTACAAGCCAAACTACAAAATGGTCACTTTCTATGGGAATGTTGAAATTAGCTTCGATCACGCACTGACTGCCGACAGTTGCCAGTACTGTTATTAGTGTGCTGGGTAGTGTAACGGGTTCTCTGGAAGGACCAGCTGAAACAAAAAAGAATATTTATAACTAGATGCACCAGATGTATTGATAACTAGATTCGTACTACACGCACATATCAAATCAGCCAGTCGCAGTCCACTTTTGGACTGGCAGTTTCAAACGAGTGGCCATTAGTTTCATTGCCAGATTCTTTTCTCTCAAACTCTAGCTATTAAGTTGCAAATGTGGCAGTAAATCTAGAACCAAACCAACAAATACTGCTGGGTGTCGCGTGGTAACATTCTGCTACGTAAAGAAGAGTTTGAGTTGTCGTTGAGGATCCAGAATCGTTTTTGCAGTACAGGCTCGACACTAAGTCATCACTTAAGATGATTGTACAAAATATTAGAAGCATAAATAAGAATTTGGATGAGTTTAGGGTTTTTATGACTAGAAGTAAAGTATGTTACGACATTATTATTCTAACAGAGTGCAGATTACCAAATCTACATACAATCCCAGAAATAGACCAGTATGTCACATACTACACTCGGAACCATATTAACCAAAACAGCGGGGTAGTCGTGTACGTAAAGAAAAGTTTGGCAAATATAACAGTATATGAGCATAATGTCGACGACGCAAATTGCTTAGTGGTAAAAATTGGCCAAAGAAAAGCTATTGTTTGTTTATATAGATCACCATCTATTACATCTGTAACTATGGTTGCTAAGTTTCTGGATTCGTTAGACGAACTCTTGCTTGATCTTAAAGGTGTACCTGAAATATATTTAACTGGAGATATTAACATTAATATTGGTATTAATAGCGATGATCCCAAATATGAAGAATACCTTGACTTGCTTGCAACTCATTGTTTTTTACCAAGCCATCGCTTGCCTACGCGTTTAGGTAGATGTATTGATCACTGTTTTGTAAAGTCAAATTCTAAAATAGTTACGGTGGTCAGCAAGTCGTCGGTGACTGATCACAGTTGTTTATATTTAATTGTGCCACTGCAGCATCAAAATACATACAATAAGCATAATAAAATATTTAAAAGGATTAATTATGATATTGCCTACAACCTCATTAGTGAAATCGGTTTTGCAAAGGTTACTTCTATAAATGATGCTAATACGGCGGCTGAACTCTTCATAGACATTTTATCTAAAGTCGTTGACAAAAGCACAGTAGTTACAGCAGTATCAAACCGACAGCAGATTCGTCAACCCTGGGTTTCCCCCGGACTATTACGCTGTATGAAATTCAGAGACACATTACATAAAAGATATTTAAAATCACCAAATGACACATACTTAGAAGTTACCTACAAACGCTATCGTAACTATTGCAACAATCTTCTCCATAAGTTAAAAAATGAACATGATAGACATAAATTGCATGCAAGTAAAAATGATATAAAAAAGACATGGAACGTAATAAAGGATGTATGTAACATAAACACATCAGATAAATCAAAGATACCTCAGGAATTACTTTACACCAAAGAAACACCACAGGCCTCTGTTAATTACGCAAATGATTACTTGATCAATGTAGGTGCTAAGCTATCAAACAACATTTTAAAAAGACTAAAACTTAAGTTAATTTCGGTGTGCCGCAGGGATCTGTCCTGGGGCCTACGCTATTTCTTATATATGTACATAACCTTTGCAATATAGAATCACCGAATTCAAGAATTTTTGCATATGCCGACGATACAGTAATTTTATTTCTAGATACATCGTGGGAAGAAGTTAAAAAAACAGCTGAAAGAGGGCTACAAAAGATTACAAACTGGCTTGACCACAATTTACTAACATTGAACCTAAGTAAAACAAACTACGTTACTTTTAGTATAAAGAATGATTTACAGCCCTCTGCTGATTTCATGTTAAAGACACATACAGATACATGCGATACTAGTAACTCTTCAGGTGAAGGCGATTGTGATTGTTATATCTTATCAGCAACCAATAGTACAAAATACCTAGGCATCGAAATAGATAGAAATTGAAATTGGAAAGTACATATTAATAACCTTAAATCGAGGATACGTAAACTTATAACAATATTCAAGAAAATTAGAAACTTAAAAGACCAACAGACTAACAGGATGGTTTACTTAACCTTATGCCAATCTATAATAACCTACGGCATCACCGCCTGGGGTGGTGCACGAAAAAGCACATTCTTAAAAATTGAAAGAGCACAGCGGTGCATTTTAAAAGTAACAAATTCGAAACCATTTAAGTATCCTACATCAGAACTATATAAAGAGTTTAAAGTTCTCACGGTTCGACAGCTATTTATTGAAAACATAGTTCTAAAGCAACACACTCGACAGCCATGTTCTAAAAAATCCACTAGAAGAAAACACGAGGTCTACGTAGTTCCATCGTGCAAAACTAAATTTGCACAGCATTTTTCGTTCTTTCTGGCTCCGCGGCTGTACAATCGAATTAGTAAGGCTAAACCATTAAAAGTTATGACGAGTTTTGTGTGCAAGAGAGCACTGAGGGAGTATCTTAGTAGTTTGGATTACGAACGGACAGAGGAAATAATAAATGTAAATATATATAGATGGGTGGCTTGTATTGGGAGAATCTCTGTGTATATATGTATGTATATAAACAAGGTTATGTATTAAAAAAGCAAGATGTTTATACGTGCGAACGTGGTTAGCATTGCGCGCGGAGCAGTACGTGCAACCGCTTAGTGACTTTTCGCCGACTGAGAGGGCCGCGCCGTTGAAATTTTTCAAGCCGCCCATAAGGCCTTCAACGTGGCTTAACGATTGTCATTTTACCGACAACCGGGTTTTATTTTGAGTTTTCCTTCTCTACGCAATGGATCTTTTTTCGAAAGTGTTCCCTTAGTCGCCTCTTACGACACCCTCGGGATGTATTGGGGTGGCGACATTTTGTACTCTTACCCGTCGCAACACAGGACCCCATCGCCACACGACATTTTGACGTCTTTTAAATGTACAAAATTCAGGTGTTCCACGTTTAAATGTAGTTTTCTTGATCTGTACAATGTATTTTATAGGTAACATCCTCTCATCTTCAACTTTTCAAATTTATTTTCAAATATTTTTTGTATCGATCCTAGATTTCGGCAAACTTCCTTCTTACATTCATGTTTCACTAAAGTAACTTCATTTTTTGTAATATAACTTTTACAAATGTGTTTCTGAACATTTTTCCCTATTTACACTTCTCCACCAATGAAACCCATCACGAATTGAGTTTTTTTCTCCATTGATTTACAGTAATTTTAAAACATGCCATATTTACGACACATACCAGTTTATGTGAGTTAGATAAGCACGAGGAAAATAATATGTACTGGCCGGCCACATCAACAGTAGAAATATTTAGTGCCTTATACTATGTTGAGTGTACAAAACCAATAAATAAAATAAAACAATACCCTGTGGGATAAGCTGGCTGCAGCCTCACTGCAAGCAAAAAGAAGTATCATCACACACTTAGCTTAGCTAATGTTTATCATTCCAACACCAATGTCTACTTACGTGTTTTGTAGAAATCACGTTCTTGTCAGCAACTGTAAAACCTACGGTGCCTCCTTCTTGAAACAGTACCTTCCCTGAGTAGCGATAATTCAAAAAAAGTGGTGATACTATTAATAGTCTTGATGTAACAGACTTCTCTAGTAATATTCTATCTTTATTTTTCATAGTCTTGAATAACTTGCATAATATGGCTCCAGCCATTTCAGGTGTTACATTTTTTAAAAATAATTTGTATGTGTAATGTGATTGTAATAACTGAAAATAATAATATAAATGTGAGAATTAGTGAAGATGTTTGGATGTTTGTTACTCAATCAACCTCTAATGACTGAACGGATCTGGCAGAAATTTCATACTGGGATAGATTAAAGTCTGGAAAAACATTAAGCTGGGATAACCAGGAATATAAATAAAGAAGTAAATAAAGAAATACATATTCACGGACATTTTGACACAACGCAATCTGATCCCAAAGTAAGCTACAATATAACCTGCTCGTGATCTGCAGCCGCATTTTAAGACTTCTAGACCAACGAGGCAGTTTACTTGTTCCCATGTATTACATTGGTATTACATAGAGGAAAATTTTAAATGTAGGGCGTAGGTAGTCTCCGGCACTACACAATCTATTTTGAAAATTCTTTACCTCTTCCTCAAAGCACTTTCCCGAGAAAGAATACGCAGGTTTGAATCTTACATGAAAGAGTTACAAATATCCAGACATCCCGACATGTAAACATCCATACATCTACAAGCACAAACTTTCGCATGTAAAATATCATAAGTAAAATATATAGGTTGTAACACTTACAATAAAATCGTCATTTGTCCTGAATACGGGCTTTCCATTTACAACCCAAACTATAAAATGGTCACTTTCTATGGGAATGTTGAAATTAGCTTCGATCACGCACTGGCTGCCGACAGTAGCCAGTACTGTTATTAGAACACTTACAATAAAATCGTCATTTGTCCTGAATACGGGCTTTCCATTTACAAGCCAAACTACAAAATGGTCACTTTCTATGGGAATGTTGAAATTAGCTTCGATCACGCACTGACTGCCGACAGTTGCCAGTACTGTTATTAGTGTGCTGGGTAGTGTAACGGGTTCTCTGGAAGGACCAGCTGAAACAAAAAAGAATATTTATAACTAGATGCACCAGATGTATTGATAACTAGATTCGTACTACACGCACATATCAAATCAGCCAGTCGCAGTCCACTTTTGGACTGGCAGTTTCAAACGAGTGGCCATTAGTTTCATTGCCAGATTTTTTTCTCTCAAACTCTAGCTATTAAGTTGCAAATGTGGCAGTAAATCTAGAACCAAACCAACAAATACTGCTGGGTGTCGCGTGGTAACATTCTGCTACGTAAAGAAGAGTTTGAGTTGTCGTTGAGGATCCAGAATCGTTTTTGCAGTACAGGCTCGACACTAAGTCATCGCTTAAGATGATTGTACAAAATATTAGAAGCATAAATAAGAATTTGGATGAGTTTAGGGTTTTTATGACTAGAAGTAAAGTATGTTACGACATTATTATTCTAACAGAGTGCAGATTACCAAATCTACATACAATCCCAGAAATAGACCAGTATGTCACATACTACACTCGGAACCATATTAACCAAAACAGCGGGGTAGTCGTGTACGTAAAGAAAAGTTTGGCAAATATAACAGTATATGAGCATAATGTCGACGACGCAAATTGCTTAGTGGTAAAAATTGGCCAAAGTAAAGCTATTGTTTGTTTATATAGATCACCATCTATTACATCTGTAACTATGGTTGCTAAGTTTCTGGATTCGTTAGACGAACTCTTGCTTGATCTTAAAGGTGTACCTGAAATATATTTAACTGGAGATATTAACATTAATATTGGTATTAATAGCGATGATCCCAAATATGAAGAATACCTTGACTTGCTTGCAACTCATTGTTTTTTACCAAGCCATCGCTTGCCTACGCGTTTAGGTAGATGTATTGATCACTGTTTTGTAAAGTCAAATTCTAAAATAGTTACGGTGGTCAGCAAGTCGTCGGTGACTGATCACAGTTGTTTATATTTAATTGTGCCACTGCAGCATCAAAATACATACAATAAGCATAATAAAATATTTAAAAGGATTAATTATGATATTGCCTACAACCTCATTAGTGAAATCGGTTTTGCAAAGGTTACTTCTATAAATGATGCTAATACGGCGGCTGAACTCTTCATAGACATTTTATCTAAAGTCGTTGACAAAAGCACAGTAGTTACAGCAGTATCAAACCGACAGCAGATTCGTCAACCCTGGGTTTCCCCCGGACTATTACGCTGTATGAAATTCAGAGACACATTACATAAAATCCATACATCTACAAGCACAAACTTTCGCATGTAAAATATCATAAGTAAAATATATAGGTTGTAACACTTACAATAAAATCGTCATTTGTCCTGAATACGGGCTTTCCATTTACAACCCAAACTATAAAATGGTCACTTTCTATGGGAATGTTGAAATTAGCTTCGATCACGCACTGGCTGCCGACAGTAGCCAGTACTGTTATTAGAACACTTACAATAAAATCGTCATTTGTCCTGAATACGGGCTTTCCATTTACAAGCCAAACTACAAAATGGTCACTTTCTATGGGAATGTTGAAATTAGCTTCGATCACGCACTGACTGCCGACAGTTGCCAGTACTGTTATTAGTGTGCTGGGTAGTGTAACGGGTTCTCTGGAAGGACCAGCTGAAACAAAAAAGAATATTTATAACTAGATGCACCAGATGTATTGATAACTAGATTCGTACTACACGCACATATCAAATCAGCCAGTCGCAGTCCACTTTTGGACTGGCAGTTTCAAACGAGTGGCCATTAGTTTCATTGCCAGATTTTTTTCTCTCAAACTCTAGCTATTAAGTTGCAAATGTGGCAGTAAATCTAGAACCAAACCAACAAATACTGCTGGGTGTCGCGTGGTAACATTCTGCTACGTAAAGAAGAGTTTGAGTTGTCGTTGAGGATCCAGAATCGTTTTTGCAGTACAGGCTCGACACTAAGTCATCGCTTAAGATGATTGTACAAAATATTAGAAGCATAAATAAGAATTTGGATGAGTTTAGGGTTTTTATGACTAGAAGTAAAGTATGTTACGACATTATTATTCTAACAGAGTGCAGATTACCAAATCTACATACAATCCCAGAAATAGACCAGTATGTCACATACTACACTCGGAACCATATTAACCAAAACAGCGGGGTAGTCGTGTACGTAAAGAAAAGTTTGGCAAATATAACAGTATATGAGCATAATGTCGACGACGCAAATTGCTTAGTGGTAAAAATTGGCCAAAGTAAAGCTATTGTTTGTTTATATAGATCACCATCTATTACATCTGTAACTATGGTTGCTAAGTTTCTGGATTCGTTAGACGAACTCTTGCTTGATCTTAAAGGTGTACCTGAAATATATTTAACTGGAGATATTAACATTAATATTGGTATTAATAGCGATGATCCCAAATATGAAGAATACCTTGACTTGCTTGCAACTCATTGTTTTTTACCAAGCCATCGCTTGCCTACGCGTTTAGGTAGATGTATTGATCACTGTTTTGTAAAGTCAAATTCTAAAATAGTTACGGTGGTCAGCAAGTCGTCGGTGACTGATCACAGTTGTTTATATTTAATTGTGCCACTGCAGCATCAAAATACATACAATAAGCATAATAAAATATTTAAAAGGATTAATTATGATATTGCCTACAACCTCATTAGTGAAATCGGTTTTGCAAAGGTTACTTCTATAAATGATGCTAATACGGCGGCTGAACTCTTCATAGACATTTTATCTAAAGTCGTTGACAAAAGCACAGTAGTTACAGCAGTATCAAACCGACAGCAGATTCGTCAACCCTGGGTTTCCCCCGGACTATTACGCTGTATGAAATTCAGAGACACATTACATAAAATCCATACATCTACAAGCACAAACTTTCGCATGTAAAATATCATAAGTAAAATATATAGGTTGTAACACTTACAATAAAATCGTCATTTGTCCTGAATACGGGCTTTCCATTTACAACCCAAACTATAAAATGGTCACTTTCTATGGGAATGTTGAAATTAGCTTCGATCACGCACTGGCTGCCGACAGTAGCCAGTACTGTTATTAGAACACTTACAATAAAATCGTCATTTGTCCTGAATACGGGCTTTCCATTTACAAGCCAAACTACAAAATGGTCACTTTCTATGGGAATGTTGAAATTAGCTTCGATCACGCACTGACTGCCGACAGTTGCCAGTACTGTTATTAGTGTGCTGGGTAGTGTAACGGGTTCTCTGGAAGGACCAGCTGAAACAAAAAAGAATATTTATAACTAGATGCACCAGATGTATTGATAACTAGATTCGTACTACACGCACATATCAAATCAGCCAGTCGCAGTCCACTTTTGGACTGGCAGTTTCAAACGAGTGGCCATTTGTTTCATTGCCAGATTTTTTTCTCTCAAACTCTAGCTATTAAGTTGCAAATGTGGCAGTAAATCTAGAACCAAACCAACAAATACTGCTGGGTGTCGCGTGGTAACATTCTGCTACGTAAAGAAGAGTTTGAGTTGTCGTTGAGGATCCAGAATCGTTTTTGCAGTACAGGCTCGACACTAAGTCATCACTTAAGATGATTGTACAAAATATTAGAAGCATAAATAAGAATTTGGATGAGTTTAGGGTTTTTATGACTAGAAGTAAAGTATGTTACGACATTATTATTCTAACAGAGTGCAGATTACCAAATCTACATACAATCCCAGAAATAGACCAGTATGTCACATACTACACTCGGAACCATATTAACCAAAACAGCGGGGTAGTCGTGTACGTAAAGAAAAGTTTGGCAAATATAACAGTATATGAGCATAATGTCGACGACGCAAATTGCTTAGTGGTAAAAATTGGCCAAAGTAAAGCTATTGTTTGTTTATATAGATCACCATCTATTACATCTGTAACTATGGTTGCTAAGTTTCTGGATTCGTTAGACGAACTCTTGCTTGATCTTAAAGGTGTACCTGAAATATATTTAACTGGAGATATTAACATTAATATTGGTATTAATAGCGATGATCCCAAATATGAAGAATACCTTGACTTGCTTGCAACTCATTGTTTTTTACCAAGCCATCGCTTGCCTACGCGTTTAGGTAGATGTATTGATCACTGTTTTGTAAAGTCAAATTCTAAAATAGTTACGGTGGTCAGCAAGTCGTCGGTGACTGATCACAGTTGTTTATATTTAATTGTGCCACTGCAGCATCAAAATACATACAATAAGCATAATAAAATATTTAAAAGGATTAATTATGATATTGCCTACAACCTCATTAGTGAAATCGGTTTTGCAAAGGTTACTTCTATAAATGATGCTAATACGGCGGCTGAACTCTTCATAGACATTTTATCTAAAGTCGTTGACAAAAGCACAGTAGTTACAGCAGTATCAAACCGACAGCAGATTCGTCAACCCTGGGTTTCCCCCGGACTATTACGCTGTATGAAATTCAGAGACACATTACATAAAATCCATACATCTACAAGCACAAACTTTCGCATGTAAAATATCATAAGTAAAATATATAGGTTGTAACACTTACAATAAAATCGTCATTTGTCCTGAATACGGGCTTTCCATTTACAACCCAAACTATAAAATGGTCACTTTCTATGGGAATGTTGAAATTAGCTTCGATCACGCACTGGCTGCCGACAGTAGCCAGTACTGTTATTAGAACACTTACAATAAAATCGTCATTTGTCCTGAATACGGGCTTTCCATTTACAAGCCAAACTACAAAATGGTCACTTTCTATGGGAATGTTGAAATTAGCTTCGATCACGCACTGACTGCCGACAGTTGCCAGTACTGTTATTAGTGTGCTGGGTAGTGTAACGGGTTCTCTGGAAGGACCAGCTGAAACAAAAAAGAATATTTATAACTAGATGCACCAGATGTATTGATAACTAGATTCGTACTACACGCACATATCAAATCAGCCAGTCGCAGTCCACTTTTGGACTGGCAGTTTCAAACGAGTGGCCATTAGTTTCATTGCCAGATTTTTTTCTCTCAAACTCTAGCTATTAAGTTGCAAATGTGGCAGTAAATCTAGAACCAAACCAACAAATACTGCTGGGTGTCGCGTGGTAACATTCTGCTACGTAAAGAAGAGTTTGAGTTGTCGTTGAGGATCCAGAATCGTTTTTGCAGTACAGGCTCGACACTAAGTCATCACTTAAGATGATTGTACAAAATATTAGAAGCATAAATAAGAATTTGGATGAGTTTAGGGTTTTTATGACTAGAAGTAAAGTATGTTACGACATTATTATTCTAACAGAGTGCAGATTACCAAATCTACATACAATCCCAGAAATAGACCAGTATGTCACATACTACACTCGGAACCATATTAACCAAAACAGCGGGGTAGTCGTGTACGTAAAGAAAAGTTTGGCAAATATAACAGTATATCAGCATAATGTCGACGACGCAAATTGCTTAGTGGTAAAAATTGGCCAAAGAAAAGCTATTGTTTGTTTATATAGATCACCATCTATTACATCTGTAACTATGGTTGCTAAGTTTCTGGATTCGTTAGACGAACTCTTGCTTGATCTTAAAGGTGTACCTGAAATATATTTAACTGGAGATATTAACATTAATATTGGTATTAATAGCGATGATCCCAAATATGAAGAATACCTTGACTTGCTTGCAACTCATTGTTTTTTACCAAGCCATCGCTTGCCTACGCGTTTAGGTAGATGTATTGATCACTGTTTTGTAAAGTCAAATTCTAAAATAGTTACGGTGGTCAGCAAGTCGTCGGTGACTGATCACAGTTGTTTATATTTAATTGTGCCACTGCAGCATCAAAATACATACAATAAGCATAATAAAATATTTAAAAGGATTAATTATGATATTGCCTACAACCTCATTAGTGAAATCGGTTTTGCAAAGGTTACTTCTATAAATGATGCTAATACGGCGGCTGAACTCTTCATAGACATTTTATCTAAAGTCGTTGACAAAAGCACAGTAGTTACTGCAGTATCAAACCGACAGCAGATTCGTCAACCCTGGGTTTCCCCCGGACTATTACGCTGTATGAAATTCAGAGACACATTACATAAAATCCATACATCTACAAGCACAAACTTTCGCATGTAAAATATCATAAGTAAAATATATAGGTTGTAACACTTACAATAAAATCGTCATTTGTCCTGAATACGGGCTTTCCATTTACAACCCAAACTATAAAATGGTCACTTTCTATGGGAATGTTGAAATTAGCTTCGATCACGCACTGGCTGCCGACAGTAGCCAGTACTGTTATTAGAACACTTACAATAAAATCGTCATTTGTCCTGAATACGGGCTTTCCATTTACAAGCCAAACTACAAAATGGTCACTTTCTATGGGAATGTTGAAATTAGCTTCGATCACGCACTGACTGCCGACAGTTGCCAGTACTGTTATTAGTGTGCTGGGTAGTGTAACGGGTTCTCTGGAAGGACCAGCTGAAACAAAAAAGAATATTTATAACTAGATGCACCAGATGTATTGATAACTAGATTCGTACTACACGCACATATCAAATCAGCCAGTCGCAGTCCACTTTTGGACTGGCAGTTTCAAACGAGTGGCCATTAGTTTCATTGCCAGATTTTTTTCTCTCAAACTCTAGCTATTAAGTTGCAAATGTGGCAGTAAATCTAGAACCAAACCAACAAATACTGCTGGGTGTCGCGTGGTAACATTCTGCTACGTAAAGAAGAGTTTGAGTTGTCGTTGAGGATCCAGAATCGTTTTTGCAGTACAGGCTCGACACTAAGTCATCACTTAAGATGATTGTACAAAATATTAGAAGCATAAATAAGAATTTGGATGAGTTTAGGGTTTTTATGACTAGAAGTAAAGTATGTTACGACATTATTATTCTAACAGAGTGCAGATTACCAAATCTACATACAATCCCAGAAATAGACCAGTATGTCACATACTACACTCGGAACCATATTAACCAAAACAGCGGGGTAGTCGTGTACGTAAAGAAAAGTTTGGCAAATATAACAGTATATGAGCATAATGTCGACGACGCAAATTGCTTAGTGGTAAAAATTGGCCAAAGTAAAGCTATTGTTTGTTTATATAGATCACCATCTATTACATCTGTAACTATGGTTGCTAAGTTTCTGGATTCGTTAGACGAACTCTTGCTTGATCTTAAAGGTGTACCTGAAATATATTTAACTGGAGATATTAACATTAATATTGGTATTAATAGCGATGATCCCAAATATGAAGAATACCTTGACTTGCTTGCAACTCATTGTTTTTTACCAAGCCATCGCTTGCCTACGCGTTTAGGTAGATGTATTGATCACTGTTTTGTAAAGTCAAATTCTAAAATAGTTACGGTGGTCAGCAAGTCGTCGGTGACTGATCACAGTTGTTTATATTTAATTGTGCCACTGCAGCATCAAAATACATACAATAAGCATAATAAAATATTTAAAAGGATTAATTATGATATTGCCTACAACCTCATTAGTGAAATCGGTTTTGCAAAGGTTACTTCTATAAATGATGCTAATACGGCGGCTGAACTCTTCATAGACATTTTATCTAAAGTCGTTGACAAAAGCACAGTAGTTACAGCAGTATCAAACCGACAGCAGATTCGTCAACCCTGGGTTTCCCCCGGACTATTACGCTGTATGAAATTCAGAGACACATTACATAAAAGATATTTAAAATCACCAAATGACACATACTTAGAAGTTACCTACAAACGCTATCGTAACTATTGCAACAATCTTCTCCATAAGTTAAACAATGAACATGATAGACATAAATTGCATGCAAGTAAAAATGATATAAAAAAGACATGGAACGTAATAAAGGATGTATGTAACATAAACACATCAGATAAATCAAAGATACCTCAGGAATTACTTTACACCAAAGAAACACCACAGGCCTCTGTTAATTACGCAAATGATTACTTGATCAATGTAGGTGCTAAGCTATCAAACAACATTTTAAAAAGACTAAAACTTAAGTTAATTTCGGTGTGCCGCAGGGATCTGTCCTGGGGCCTACGCTATTTCTTATATATGTACATAACCTTTGCAATATAGAATCACCGAATTCAAGAATTTTTGCATATGCCGACGATACAGTAATTTTATTTCTAGATACATCGTGGGAAGAAGTTAAAAAAACAGCTGAAAGAGGGCTACAAAAGATTACAAACTGGCTTGACCACAATTTACTAACATTGAACCTAAGTAAAACAAACTACGTTACTTTTAGTATAAAGAATGATTTACAGCCCTCTGCTGATTTTATGTTAAAGACACATACAGATACATGCGATACTAGTAACTCTTCAGGTGAAGGCGATTGTGATTGTTATATCTTATCAGCAACCAATAGTACAAAATACCTAGGCATCGAAATAGATAGAAATTGAAATTGGAAAGTACATATTAATAACCTTAAATCGAGGATACGTAAACTTATAACAATATTCAAGAAAATTAGAAACTTAAAAGACCAACAGACTAACAGGATGGTTTACTTAACCTTATGCCAATCTATAATAACCTACGGCATCACCGCCTGGGGTGGTGCACGAAAAAGCACATTCTTAAAAATTGAAAGAGCACAGCGGTGCATTTTAAAAGTAACAAATTCGAAACCATTTAAGTATCCTACATCAGAACTATATAAAGAGTTTAAAGTTCTCACGGTTCGACAGCTATTTATTGAAAACATAGTTCTAAAGCAACACACTCGACAGCCATGTTCTAAAAAATCCACTAGAAGAAAACACGAGGTCTACGTAGTTCCATCGTGCAAAACTAAATTTGCACAGCATTTTTCGTTCTTTCTGGCTCCGCGGCTGTACAATCGAATTAGTAAGGCTAAACCATTAAAAGTTATGACGAGTTTTGTGTGCAAGAGAGCACTGAGGGAGTATCTTAGTAGTTTGGATTACGAACGGACAGAGGAAATAATAAATGTAAATATATATAGATGGGTGGCTTGTATTGGGAGAATCTCTGTGTATATATGTATGTATATAAACAAGGTTATGTATTAAAAAAGCAAGATGTTTATACGTGTGAACGTGGTTAGCATTGCGCGCGGAGCAGTACGTGCAACCGCTTAGTGACTTTTCGCCGACTGAGAGGGCCGCGCCGCGCCGTTGAAATTTTTCAAGCCGCCCATAAGGCCTTCAACGTGGCTTAACGATTGTCATTTTACCGACAACCGGGTTTTATTTTGAGTTTTCCTTCTCTACGCAATGGATCTTTTTTCGAAAGTGTTCCCTTAGTCGCCTCTTACGACACCCTCGGGATGTATTGGGGTGGCGACATTTTGTACTCTTACCCGTCGCAACACAGGACCCCATCGCCACACGACATTTTGACGTCTTTTAAATGTACAAAATTCAGGTGTTCCACGTTTAAATGTAGTTTTCTTGATCTGTACAATGTATTTTATAGGTAACATCCTCTCATCTTCAACTTTTCAAATTTATTTTCAAATATTTTTTGTATCGATCCTAGATTTCGGCAAACTTCCTTCTTACATTCATGTTTCACTAAAGTAACTTCATTTTTTGTAATATAACTTTTACAAATGTGTTTCTGAACATTTTTCCCTATTTACACTTCTCCACCAATGAAACCCATCACGAATTGAGTTTTTTTCTCCATTGATTTACAGTAATTTTAAAACATGCCATATTTACGACACATACCAGTTTATGTGAGTTAGATAAGCACGAGGAAAATAATATGTACTGGCCGGCCACATCAACAGTAGAAATATTTAGTGCCTTATACTATGTTGAGTGTACAAAACCAATAAATAAAATAAAACAATACCCTGTGGGATAAGCTGGCTGCAGCCTCACTGCAAGCAAAAAGAAGTATCATCACACACTTAGCTTAGCTAATGTTTATCATTCCAACACCAATGTCTACTTACGTGTTTTGTAGAAATCACGTTCTTGTCAGCAACTGTAAAACCTACGGTGCCTCCTTCTTGAAACAGTACCTTCCCTGAGTAGCGATAATTCAAAAAAAGTGGTGATACTATTAATAGTCTTGATGTAACAGACTTCTCTAGTAATATTCTATCTTTATTTTTCATAGTCTTGAATAACTTGCATAATATGGCTCCAGCCATTTCAGGTGTTACATTTTTTAAAAATAATTTGTATGTGTAATGTGATTGTAATAACTGAAAATAATAATATAAATGTGAGAATTAGTGAAGATGTTTGGATGTTTGTTACTCAATCAACCTCTAATGACTGAACGGATCTGGCAGAAATTTCATACTGGGATAGATTAAAGTCTGGAAAAACATTAAGCTGGGATAACCAGGAATATAAATAAAGAAGTAAATAAAGAAATACATATTCACGGACATTTTGACACAACGCAATCTGATCCCAAAGTAAGCTACAATATAACCTGCTCGTGATCTGCAGCCGCATTTTAAGACTTCTAGACCAACGAGGCAGTCCACTTGTTCCCATGTATTACATTGGTATTACATAGAGGAAAATTTTAAATGTAGGGCGTAGGTAGTCTCCGGCACTACACAATCTATTTTGAAAATTCTTTACCTCTTCCTCAAAGCACTTTCCCGAGAAAGAATACGCAGGTTTGAATCTTACATGAAAGAGTTACAAATATCCAGACATCCCGACATGTAAACATCCATACATCTACAAGCACAAACTTTCGCATGTAAAATATCATAAGTAAAATATATAGGTTGTAACACTTACAATAAAATCGTCATTTGTCCTGAATACGGGCTTTCCATTTACAACCCAAACTATAAAATGGTCACTTTCTATGGGAATGTTGAAATTAGCTTCGATCACGCACTGGCTGCCGACAGTAGCCAGTACTGTTATTAGAACACTTACAATAAAATCGTCATTTGTCCTGAATACGGGCTTTCCATTTACAAGCCAAACTACAAAATGGTCACTTTCTATGGGAATGTTGAAATTAGCTTCGATCACGCACTGACTGCCGACAGTTGCCAGTACTGTTATTAGTGTGCTGGGTAGTGTAACGGGTTCTCTGGAAGGACCAGCTGAAACAAAAAAGAATATTTATAACTAGATGCACCAGATGTATTGATAACTAGATTCGTACTACACGCACATATCAAATCAGCCAGTCGCAGTCCACTTTTGGACTGGCAGTTTCAAACGAGTGGCCATTAGTTTCATTGCCAGATTTTTTTCTCTCAAACTCTAGCTATTAAGTTGCAAATGTGGCAGTAAATCTAGAACCAAACCAACAAATACTGCTGGGTGTCGCGTGGTAACATTCTGCTACGTAAAGAAGAGTTTGAGTTGTCGTTGAGGATCCAGAATCGTTTTTGCAGTACAGGCTCGACACTAAGTCATCACTTAAGATGATTGTACAAAATATTAGAAGCATAAATAAGAATTTGGATGAGTTTAGGGTTTTTATGACTAGAAGTAAAGTATGTTACGACATTATTATTCTAACAGAGTGCAGATTACCAAATCTACATACAATCCCAGAAATAGACCAGTATGTCACATACTACACTCGGAACCATATTAACCAAAACAGCGGGGTAGTCGTGTACGTAAAGAAAAGTTTGGCAAATATAACAGTATATGAGCATAATGTCGACGACGCAAATTGCTTAGTGGTAAAAATTGGCCAAAGTAAAGCTATTGTTTGTTTATATAGATCACCATCTATTACATCTGTAACTATGGTTGCTAAGTTTCTGGATTCGTTAGACGAACTCTTGCTTGATCTTAAAGGTGAACCTGAAATATATTTAACTGGAGATATTAACATTAATATTGGTATTAATAGCGATGATCCCAAATATGAAGAATACCTTGACTTGCTTGCAACTCATTGTTTTTTACCAAGCCATCGCTTGCCTACGCGTTTAGGTAGATGTATTGATCACTGTTTTGTAAAGTCAAATTCTAAAATAGTTACGGTGGTCAGCAAGTCGTCGGTGACTGATCACAGTTGTTTATATTTAATTGTGCCACTGCAGCATCAAAATACATACAATAAGCATAATAAAATATTTAAAAGGATTAATTATGATATTGCCTACAACCTCATTAGTGAAATCGGTTTTGCAAAGGTTACTTCTATAAATGATGCTAATACGGCGGCTGAACTCTTCATAGACATTTTATCTAAAGTCGTTGACAAAAGCACAGTAGTTACAGCAGTATCAAACCGACAGCAGATTCGTCAACCCTGGGTTTCCCCCGGACTATTACGCTGTATGAAATTCAGAGACACATTACATAAAAGATATTTAAAACCTTATCCCGGAAGTTGTTAGCTGTAGCCACAATATTGTGGTCACCTCCATGCTCATTGGTAGCGGCTGTCGCATGCACCTTCTCACTCTGCTTGGCTAGCACCTTGTTGCATATAAGCGTGTTGTGCTTGCCTTGACAGACCGCACATTTAAGACGCAGCATGCACTTGCCACGATGATCATTAAGGCATACTTGACACAAATGTTTACCTTTTACAAAATTGTACCTATCGGTTTCAGTGGCCATTTTAAACTTTGCACACTCATACAACTTATGTGAATTCAGGCAGTACTTACATGTTGTGGTCTTGGTAGTTACCCCACTAACCGCCTTGGACTTTAACGGCTTCGACACAGAAGAGGCATTGTTAGATAGTGGCTTCTCATTATCTGTGTTTTCTAACGCCAGCGCACGTTTCTCTATAAAAGTAAGAAATTCCGATAATGTTGGTACTTCTTTAGCGTTGCGTTCCAAGTGGAAACCTCTGTAGGTGTAACTATCAACCTTCTTAGCTAGTACATTAATAAGTATGCTATCCCAATATTGAATGGGCTGCTTAAGGTTTTTAAGTGCAGCTGAATGTAAATTTACTTGGCTAATAAGTGAGCGCAAGTTTTGTGCTGTACACTTTGTAAGAACAGGCATGTCAGGTATACTGTTTACATGGAAATTAACTATCTTAGGGATGTTATTAAACCTATTCTCTAGTAGTTCTAGAGCCACAGCATAATTTTCATCTGTGAGCAATAGATTTTTAATTAAATCTAGGGCTTCTCCGCTCAACAATGAGCGAAGATAGTAAAGCTTCTCACAAGCTGATAACTTTCTGTCAGTATGAATAACTGACCTATATAAATTAATAAATGGATAATAATACACTATATTTTTACCATCAAAACATGGAATCGTTATTTTTGGTAACTTAATAATAAAAGTAATCTTCGGCATCGTCTGGACTTAGCAATAATACGGCCTTGTTATAATTCTCATAGCTCTCGAAAGCAGTCTGCAATCCTTTCCTCTTCGCTTGGAGCATTTCAACGGAACAGGTTTTTAGCTCAGGGCTTTCGCAAAATTGCCCGATTCTCGTGATCGCACCTTTCACGTAACCGCGATCAGAAATTAACTGCTTTAGCTTATTACCGTCTGACATCGCCATTGTAACAGCCGTAATTTGTGAAGAATATCACACAGACCGGTACCTTTTAACGCACAAAACTGCAGCAGGTACCTACCTACTATAGCAAAAGTATTTCCGTTCAATTCAAACAAACGTGCAAATTTACACAACGTTTAACACGAAATATAATAAAATCTGTAAAGACGATACTCTTAGCAGAACTGAAGACAAAGTGGGTTGGGTTCACAAAACTTAACATAAATTTTTAAAATGAGCGAAAACAGGGCGCGGTCGCCGTACAAGATTTCGAAAATTACAAATTACAAGTCAACCTTCAAATAATGTAAAACAAATTTGACGTCACAAATCAAATTGTCAAAATCCTTTGCTGTGATTGGCCGCCTAGATTGCTTGACGTAAGTTTGACGTTTGAAATGTACTTCCGCACGTTCTGTTTCGCAGAAATCTTGCCAAGTGTGAACCTTTTCAATAGTAGTTACCCTCAGATTGGAGCCAAAAATAGAAAAAAATGTTTTTACGTTACCAAATTATGTTCTTGAATTGATGTTTTTTGATGAATGCACCAATTACTCTTGGTTTTCGTGTTCGTGAATACCTGGGTAGTTACAATATTCCTCTTGATGAAGTCCTTTAGGAACACGGACAACCCGCCGCGCGCAGGAAACTCCTTCCAAGAGTGCACTTCCAAGTAAAATATCACGTCACCTGATGTAGTCCAATGATTTGAAAACTTCTTCGCGCTGGCTCGGCGAATTATCACGCTGGCCGTGCAACGAAGTTAGGTACCCGGTGACGAAAATTATACAGCACTGCCGCACTGACTTCCGCCCGTGTAAAATTTCTCAAATCTTCTTAAATAATACCTTTATTCTCGAAGGACCATTTTTCTGTTAGCAACAGAAAGAAGTTTAGCGTAATTCACAATGCTTTATTTTATAATTAAAAATTACAACTGTGTAACGACGTGTGGTAAGCAACCATTTTAGTATGTGAGTGTCGATAGACATTTTTCTTACTAACTAGAAGAATAAAATAAAACGTTTCGTTTTACACATAAAATTTTGTGTTTGGTATCAAACAATGGCACCTGTGGTACAATGTTTATCACATGAGAATCAGTCATTGGCACTTAATATTAATTACCATTTTTCTATACTTAATTAATCATTAATTAACAAGTTTAATTAAAATTGGGTATTATAAAAAATAAAGGTAGTTATAACAAAGTTAAGTTTTACTTAGTTACTATATAATTATAAAGATCTGTATCAGTAAAACTAAGTGACTAGTCATCACTGCAACTAGGATCGTTTAAAAAATCTGAAAGCTGTTTTTCATTACTGAAAGTCTCTCCTATTGAACACTTTCTTAGGAATAGGTTTTGGCAAAACAAACTCCTTTGTAACAGCATGTTTATAAGCTTCATCAGTAGTGACATTCAATGTAGTCATAGTATCCCTAAGATTTGGTTTAGCTACCTGTATTTGAGATTTAATGTCAATTTTGCTTATCACGTTTTGACTTAGGTTATTTTGTTGTTCAGGAGCACTTAGTTCAGGCATCTTTAGAGTAATTTCAGGCTTATCAATTACAGTTACATCTTTATTATTTTTACCACTAGCAGTCTTTTTTGCAGTCTTATTTTTTCGTAACACTATTTTCTTCTTATTAGGAGCATTAGCTTAATTTAACTTGTTTTCTTCTCTTTGGCGTTTACGTTGCTCTTTGTCGTCTTCTTTTTTCTTTTTTTCATCAGGTTTCTTTTTTCTATTTCTAACCATTTACTGCTGGTTAATACAAATACAGGATTATTTTCTACGTGTCTTCCTTTACGTATCGGTGTCTTGGGCCATGATAAGCTGGACATCAAATCTGTTTTTTGTGGAGTGCAATGTTAGTGTCTTAGCATGTCTACATATTCTGAATCATGAAGAAAACTCAAATTTGTGTTTGATTGAATGGTTGAATCTATTTCGGAGGTATTGATGCTTGGCATTTTATTAGAATCAGTTTAAAGACCTTCCACTTGGTTTAAAATTTCTAAACTATCAACAAGAACTACATTTTGAACTGAATTCGTTTCAGATTCTAACATGCTAGTATGTTCCTGGTGGTTCACAGCAGATACTTCTAGATTTTCATTTGGAATTGAATGTGATGCAGATTCTAACATACTCATATCTTTCTGGTGATCCACTACGAAGGTAATGTCCTCCACTGGAACCCACGTATCGTCAAATAGTAGGGAATTTTTATCAGATTCTTCTGTTGCGATGGATGCTGTTTACTGTAACTGCATGTCCTGACTCCTTGAAGGTTACGAATAAAAGTCAAAGATCCAAAGCAATCAATTATTGTATTCACTGTGTATTCACTGATTTACTTAAAGTAATTAACTTAACGCGTGTGTTGCCTACTGCCCGATGGTAATGCGACTGGCGTTCATAGCGTCGCAACTTTGTCCCGATTCTCATTATGTTATGTCAGCAATCCTGTCCCTACAGTACTCCCCCCTTTTTAAGAGAAAAAAAATAAAAATTAAATTAGATGTTACAAGACATTTGTTTTCTACCGTAGTAATACACTTATAATTTATACAATTCATACTGTTAGTTCTGTTCTGATACAATGTCGTGACAGAATATTGCTGACGCGTTATCATCGAGGTCAGTAGGTTGTTTACAATTTGTTATAGCGGTCTTAGGCTAGTTACACACTTAACTTATTACACATGATGAATTATTTTAAACTACATGTTCGTTCACATTAGTACACGTTGGAAGATGTACTCTGTGTTGGTACCGGTGTACATGGTGTGCGCTGTTGCTCAACGCTTGACAATAAATCACTCACAATTTTAGATTTCATATGTTTTACGCACTTTCTGCTAATTAAAAATACACAGGCACTGATCACTAGCACTACAATCGCGATAATTAGAATGCCATAAATTTCTATCTTTTTTTCTAAGTTTGCACGTGCCGAGTTGTCTGAGCCTGATTGTGCGATGACCACCTGGTCGTTTTTGGCCTGATAATTGCCCATGTTTACTAAAATGGCCATGTAATGCTTCAACAATGAATATAAATTGAATGATAATTATTTACTAATATTGCCATAATATATTTGTCTGTTTTGCTTAGTCTGCTTATACTAACTAGATTACATACAGTGTGTTTTATTTTTGACAAAAGAACATTATTATAATCTAAATCTGACTGGTAGTTTTATTGACCTACCACTCCGTGTAGTTTTTTTTACAATGCTATCGTTATTAATGACAGTGTCCGTATGTCTTTCTGGTGTACTGCTACCGTTACTACTATTGCTAGAAGATTGTGGTGTTTCTAGTATGTATGCAGGTTTTAACCTATCGATTGAAATGTTGCTCTGACGATTACCTAATTGTATTTTGAATACTTTGTCACGCCTGCTTATGACGCGATAAGGGCCATCGTACGTATGTGAAGTTAGCGTCTCATATGTTAGCGTCTCATAGTTTGAAAGGAGTTCTTATAGCGTCCAGCATAGTTCTAGAGTTACTGATACTTTTTATCGATAGTTCCGCAGAATTAAATACAGAAAACGGCATTCTAAAAAATGAGACGCTAACGACCGGAAGTTAGCGTCTCATTATAGTGAAACTGAAAAATCAAACAGAAATGGTTCTTCAACGAATAGTTCTAGAGTTCTCTGTGTGAAGTTCAGCAGAGTTCTAGCTCGTTAAGAATTTTATGAACAGTCAGAATGAACGGTAAATCATTACGACAGTGAGACGCTGTCTCACTATGACGAGTTCTGGCTTCTACGAGGGTTCCAAACGATGAGTACTTATTTTCTGTGTAAAGTTCAGCAGAGTTCTAGCCTCTATCGTCGTTAAGAATTTTTTGAACAGTCAGAATGAACGAAAAATCATTACGGCAGTGAGACGCTGTTTCACTATGACGAGTTCTGGCTTCTACAAGGGTTATAAGCAATCAGTAAAGATCTTTTGTGTGGAGTTCAGCGGAGTTCTACCCTCTATCGTCATTAAGAATTTTTTGAACAGTCAGAAAGAAAGAAAAATCATTACGAAAGTGAGACGCTGTCTCACTATAACGAGTTCTGGCTTCTATAAAGGTTCTAAGCAATCAGTAAAGACCCTTTGTGTGGAGTTCAGCTGAGTTCTACTCTCTATCATCATTAAGAATTTTTTGAACGGGTAGAATGACTGAAATATCATTACAACAGTGAGACGCTGTCTCACTATGGCGAGTTCTGGCTTCTACAAGGGTTCTAAGCAATCAGTAAAGATCCTTTGTAGGGAGTTCAGCGGAGTTCTAGCCTCAATCGTCATTAAGAATTTTTTGAACAGTCAGAATAAACGAAAATTTGTTACGACGGTGAGACGCTGTCTCACTATGACGAGTTCTGGCTTCTACAAGGGTTCTAAGCAATCAGTAAAGATCTTTTGTGTGGAGTTCAGCGGAGTTCTACCCTCTATCGTCATTAAGAATTTTTTGAACAGTCAGAATGAACGAAAAATCATTACGAAAGTGAGACGCTGTCTCACTATAACGAGTTCTGGCTTCTATAAAGGTTCTAAGCAATCAGTCAAGACCCTTTGTGTGGAGTTCAGCGGAGTTCTACCCTCTATCGTCATGAAGAATTTTTTGAACAGTCAGAATGAACGAAAAATGATTACGAAAGTGAGACGCTGTCTCACTATAACGAGTTCTGGCTTCTATAAAGGTTCTAAGCAATCAGTAAAGATCCTTTGTGTGGAGTTCAGCGGAGTTCTACCCTCTATCGTCATTAAGAATTTTTTGAACAGTCAGAATGAACGAAAAATCATTACGAAAGTGAGACGCTGTCTCACTATGACGAGTTCTGGCTTCTACAAGGGTTCTAAGCAATCAGTAAAGATCTTTTGTGTGGAGTTCAGCGGAGTTCTACCCTCTATCGTCATTAAGATTTTTTTGAACAGTCAGAATGAACGAAAAATCAATACGAAAGTGAGACGCTGTCTCACTATAACGAGTTCTGGCTTCTATAAAGGTTCTAAGCAATCAGTAAAGATCCTTTGTGTGGAGTTCAGCGGAGTTCTACCCTCTATCGTCATTAAGAATTTTTTGAACAGTCAGAATGAACGAAAAATGATTACGAAAGTGAGACGCTGTCTCACTATAACGAGTTCTGGCTTCTATAAAGGTTCTAAGCAATCAGTAAAGACCCTTTGTGTGGAGTTCAGCGGAGTTCTACCCTCTATCGCCATTAAGAGTTTTTTGAACAGTCAGAATGAACGAAAAATCATTACGAAAGTGAGACGCTGCCTCACTATAACGAGTTCTGGCTTCTACAAGGGTTCTAAGCAATCAGTAAAGATCCTTTGTGTGGAGTTCAGCGGAGTTCTACCCTCTATCGTCATTAAGAATTTTTTGAACAGTCAGAATGAACGAAAAATCATTACGAAAGTGAGACGCTGTCTCACTGTAGCATATTGGAATAAATATGGTATTGCACATGTCTATGACGTAGGAGTAGGGATACGGCAAAGCTCTGCTAGCCGCTATTCTATCTCCGGATGTCGTGCGCGTGTGACTGTTAGCTAACAAGTGGTTTATTATTTAATACCTCAATACCGAACCCTACACTCACTATGACGAGTTCTGGCTTCTACAAGGGTTCCAAACGATGAGTACTTATTGTCTGTGTAAAGTGCAGCCGAGTTATAGCCTCTATCGTCATTAAGAATTTTTTGAACAGAGTGAACGAAAAATCATTACAAAAGTGAGACGCTGTCTCACTATGACGAGTTCTGGCTCCTACAAGGGTTCTAAGCAATCAGTAAAGATCCTTTTTGTGGAGTTCAGCGGAGTTCTACCCTCTATCGTCATTAAGAATATTTTGAACAGGTAGAATGACCGAAAAATCATTACGAAAGTGAGACGCTGCCTCACTATGACGAGTTCTGACTTCTACAACGGTTCTAAGCAATCAGTAAAGATCTTTTGTGTGGAGTTCAGTGGAGTTCTACCCTCTATCGTCTTTAAGAATTTTTTGAACGGGTAAAATGACCGAAAAATCATATTATGTACGCAATATCGAACGTACAGGGAAAAGCATTAAACGCCGTTTAACACAATATTCAAGTAAAAAGAAAAGCTTCATACTTATTACTATATTAATGTTTTCATATGGTTGTATCCTGTAAAATATTTCATTATTAAGCATACAATGTTTTCATATGGTTCTATGCTGTTAAATATTTCATTATTAAGCATACAATGTTTTCATATGGTTCTATGCTGTAAAATATTTCATTATTAAGCATACAATACATATTTATTTTCTTATTAAACTATGTGCGATCGATCCTGTGCAAGCGAAATCTTTATTATGTGACCTGTCTCCTCCCACTTTATCCCTAAAAAACATGATTTATAGCGGATTGGATAACCAACATTAGAAAGTATCAATATTTGTTACTTGACTGTACAAAAACATATAGGTACTTTCGAAAAAAAAAAACCTAAATTACCGTACAAATATATTACGAAATTGCGAAAATAATAGTTTTTTGTGTCATGCCGAGTGCTTTCTAATAAAAAATCTAATTTCAACTTATAATGACAAGTTATCCGAGGAGGCTAGAACTCCGCTGATCTTCACACAGAGGACCTTTACTAATTGCTTAGAACCCTCGTAAAAGCCAGAACTCGTCATAGTGAGACAGCGTCTCACTGTCGTAACGATTTTTCGTTCATTCTGACTGTTCAAAAAATTCTTAATGACGATAGAGGGTAGAACTCCGCTGAACTACACACAGAGGATCTTTACTGATTGCTTAGAACCCTTGTAGAAGCCAGAACTCGTCATAGTGAGACAGCGTCTCACTGTCGTAATGATTTTTCGTTCATTCTGACTGTTCAAAAAATTCTTAACGACGATGGAGGCTAGAACTCTGCTGAACTTCACACAGAGGATCTTTAATGATTGCTTAGAACCCTCGTAGAAGCCAGAACTCGTCATAGTGAGACAGCGTCTCACTGTCGTAATGATTTTTCGTTCATTCTGACTGTTCAAAAAATTCTTAACGACGATGGAGGCTAGAACTCTGCTGAACTTCACACAGAGGATCTTTAATGATTGCTTAGAACCCTCGTAGAAGCCAGAACTCGTCATAGTGAGACAGCGTCTCACTGTTGTAATGATTTTTCGTTCATTCTGACTGTTCAAAAAATTCTTAACGACGATGTAGGCTAGAACTCTGCTGAACTTCACACAGAGGATTTTTAATGATTGCTTAGAACCCTCGTAGAAGCCAGAACTCGTCATAGTGAGACAGCGTCTCACTTTTGTAATGATTTTTCGGTCATTTTACCCGTTCAAAAAATTCTTAAAGACGATAGAGGGTAGAACTCCACACAAAAGATCTTTACTGATTGCTTAGAACCCTTGTAGAAGCCAGAACTCGTCATAGTGAGGCAGCGTCTCACTTTCGTAATTTTTGGTCATTCTACCTGTTCAAAATATTCTTAATGACGATAGAGGGTAGAACTCCGCTGAACTCCACACAAAGGATCTTTACTGATTGCTTAGAACCCTTGTAGGAGCCAGAACTCGTCATAGTGAGACAGCGTCTCACTTTTGTAATGATTTTTCGTTCACTCTGTTCAAAAAATTCTTAATGACGATAGAGGCTATAACTCGGCTGAACTTTACACAGACAATAAGTACTCATCGTTTGGAACCCTTGTAGAAGCCAGAACTCGTCATAGTGAGACAGCGTCTCACTTTCGTAATGATTTTTCGTTCATTCTGACTGTTCAAAAAATTCTTAATGACGATAGAGGGTAGAAATCCGCTGAACTCCACACAAAGGATCTTTACTGATTGCTTAGAACCCTTGTAGGAGCCAGAACTCGTCATAGTGAGACAGAGTCTCACTTTTGTAATGATTTTTCGTTCACTCTGTTCAAAAAATTCTTAATGACGATAGAGGCTATAACTCGGCTGAACTTTACACAGACAATAAGTACTCATCGTTTGGAACCCTTGTAGAAGCCAGAACTCGTCATAGTGAGACAGCGTCTCACTTTCGTAATGATTTTTCGTTCATTCTGACTGTTCAAAAAATTCTTAATGACGATAGAGGGTAGAACTCCGCTGAACTCCACACAAAGGATCTTTACTGATTGCTTAGAACCCTTGTAGAAGCCAGAACTCGTTATAGTGAGACAGCGTCTCACTTTCGTAATCATTTTTCGTTCATTCTGACTGTTCAAAAAATTCTTAATGACGATAGAGGGTAGAACTCCGCTGAACTCCACACAAAAGATCTTTACTGATTGCTTAGAACCCTTGTAGAAGCCAGAACTCGTCATAGTGAGGCAGCGTCTCACTTTCGTAATTTTTGGTCATTCTACCTGTTCAAAATATTCTTAATGACGATAGAGGGTAGAACTCCGCTGAACTCCACACAAAGGATCTTTACTGATTGCTTAGAACCCTTGTAGGAGCCAGAACTCGTCATAGTGAGACAGGTCTCACTTTTGTAATGATATTTCGTTCACTCTGTTCAAAAAATTCTTAATGACGATAGAGGCTATAACTCGGCTGAACTTTACACAGACAATAAGTACTCATCGTTTGGAACCCTTGTAGAAGCCAGAACTCGTTATAGTGAGACAGCGTCTCACTTTCGTAATTATTTTTCGTTCATTCTGACTGTTCAAAAAATTCTTAATGACGATAGAGGTCAGAACTCCGCTGAACTCCACACAAAAGATCTTTACTGATTGCTTAGAACCCTTGTAGAAGCCAGAACTCGTCATAGTGAGACAGCGTCTCACTGTCGTAACAAATTTTCGTTTATTCTGACTCTTCAAAAAATTCTTAATGACGATTGAGGCTAGAACTCCGCTGAACTCCCTACAAAGGATCTTTACTGATTGCTTAGAACCCTTGTAGAAGCCAGAACTCGCCATAGTGAGACAGCGTCTCACTGTCGTAATGATTTTTCGTTAATTCTGACTGTTCAAAAAATTCTTAACGACGATAGAGGCTAGAACTCTGCTGAACTTTACACAGAAAATAAGTACTCTTCGTTTGGAACCCTCGTAGAAGCCAGAACTCGTCATAGTGAGACAGCGTCTCACTGTTGTAATGATATTTCAGTCATTCTACCCGTTCAAAAAATTCTTAATGATGATAGAGGGTAGAACTCAGCTGCAGCCCACACAAAGGGTTTTTACTGATTGCTTAGAACCTTTATAGAAGCCAGAACTCGTTATAGTGAGACAGCGTCTCACTTTCGTAATGATTTTTCGTTCATTCTGACTGTTCAAAAAAATCTTAATGAGGATAGAGGGTAGAACTCCGCTGAACTCCACACAAAAGATCTTTACTGATTGCTTATAACCCTTGTAGAAGCCAGAACTCGTCATAGTGAGACAGCGTCTCACTGTCGTAATGATTTTTCGTTAATTCTGACTGTTCAAAAAATTCTTAACGACGATAGAGGCTAGAACTCTGCTGAACTTTACACAGAAAATAAGTACTCATCGTTTGGAACCCTCGTAGAAGCCAGAACTCGTCATAGTGATACAGCGTCTCACTGTCGTAATGATTTACCGTTCATTCTGACTGTTCATAAAATTCTTAACGAGCTAGAACTCTGCTGAACTTCACACAGAGAACTCTAGAACTATTCGTTGAAGAACCATTCCTGTTTGATTTTTCAGTTTCACTATAATGAGACGCTAACTTCCGGTCGTTAGCGTCTCATTTTTTAGAATGCCGTTTTCTGTATTTAATTCTGCGGAACTATCGATAAAAAGTATCAGGAACTCTAGAACTATGCTGGACGCTATAAGAACTCCTTTCGAACTATGAGACGCTAACATATGAGACGCTAACTTCACATACGTTCATAAGTTGGGGTAAGGGGTCGTCTTACTGAATCATTTCTTATAAAGACATGTGAGCAAGTCTGCAAATCCTTGTACACAAATAGTTTCAGAGAGTCGTTACCTACTCGGGATTTCGGTTTTATGTTACGAATAGCTTCTTTTAAATTGTCAACATATGTATAATGATCTGTTGAAATAATTTTATTGCTGTCGTTGTAAAAATCGCCTGGTAAACGTAATGATTGACCTAATACTAACTCTGCGGCACTAAAGCCTGTTTCACATCGTATTGCCGCGCGTATGCCAAATAAAACAGTTGATAACTCGTCATCCCAAGATGTTCTGTCAGAAAGTCTACATGTAATTGCTGATTTAAGCTGACGATGATGTCTCTCGATTTTACCATTGGAGATAGGGTGGTAAGGCGTTGTTCTTACCCTCTGTACCCCTAGTAATTTTTGTAGATTGTTGAATAAGTCGCTTTCAAATTGTCTCCCTTGATCGCTGGTCAGTTTGCTAGGACACCCGAATCTACAAACCCATGACTCATAGATTGCCTTTGCCACAGTTTCCGCGGTTATGTCGGATGTAGGTATTGCTTCTGGCCAATTTGTAAATCTATCTATAATAGTAATGCAATATCTGTTACCTCGTTTTGTGGTACTTAGCGGTCCGACGATGTCGACGTGTATGTGCTCGAAACGGCCGCTGGGTGTGAACTCGCTCAAACCTGAAATGACATGGCGATTCACTTTACTCTTTTGACACTGTATACAACTCTTAGTCCATCTCCTTATGTCTTTGTTCATTCCTGGCCAAAAATATCTGGAAGTCAACATTTTTACTGTTGTCCTAATGCCTGGGTGGCTTAAATTGTGTACCGATGAAAAAACTGTGTACCTAGAATTGTTAGGTATGTACGGTCTAATGTTACCAGTGGACGTGTCACAGTATACCTTTGTGTTGCTGTTTGGCAAAGTCATCTTTCTAAGCTGTATGTGCGTATCATTGTTACCTTTTATGTACTCTGAAATATGATCGTCTTTGTCCTGTTGTGTTGCTAATTCTTCGTAATCAACAGCGGTTGGACAAACTATTGTTTCGACGCGCGATAAGGCGTCAGCAACAACGTTGTTGCTACCACTGATATGACGAATGTCGTTAGTATATTCGCTTATATACATTAACTGACGAATACGTCTCGGTGTTTCTTTTTCGGAATTCACCTTTGTTAATGCATGAATCAGGGGCTTATGGTCTGTATATACCGTTAATTGCCTGCCTTCGACCATGTTCCTGAAATGCATTATTGACATGTATATAGCTAGTAGTTCTCGATCGTATGTGCTGTACTTTTGCTGTGCATCTGAAATTTTCTTAGAAAAGTAACCTAATGGTTGCCATTTGTTGTCAACGTGTTGTTGAAGAACTGCGCCTACACACGTGTTAGACGCGTCTGTCATTAAAGCTAAGGGGGCTTGCATAGCTGGGTGAGCAAGTTTAACGGCGTTTTTTAAGCTTAGTTTACACTGCTTGAAAGCTGCTTCGGACTCGTTGTCCCAATTTATTAGCGTCTTTTCCCTCTTTTTTGAGTTGTGCAAAAACTTGTTTAGATGCTCGTGATGCTTAGCTGCGTTTGGTAAATGAGCTCTGTAGAAATTTATCATTCCTAAAAATCTGCGTAAACTTTCCACTGTGTTTGGTCTGGTATAGTCTGTTATCGCCTTTATCCGGTCTGACAATGGACTTATACCTTCCCGAGTTACTCTGTAGCCTAGAAAATCGATTGTACTTTGACCAAATCTACACTTAGCATTATTTATTGTAATGCCTAATTCGCTGAATCGCTGAAATATGCGTCGTACATGTTCTTTGTTTACCGTTTCGTGTTCTGATGCAATAAGTATGTCATCGATATAACAAAATAATGAGCTGTGTACGTGACGGTTTTCATGTAATATTGAGATGTTTTCTAGATCTTTTAAAACCGTGTGGTTCATAAATCTTTGAAATGATTGCGTTGCATTAACCAAACCGAAGCATAATTGATTAAAATGGAAAAGTCCAAACGGAGTAATTATTGCTGTCTTTTCCACATCCTCGGGAGCTATTTTAATAAAGTGATAAGCTCGGTTAATATCTAAACTAGAAAAAACATTTTTGTTGGCTAAACCGTATGTGAAATCGTGTAACCTGGGTATCGGATAACGATCAGGTTTTGTAATTGCGTTCAGCCGTCTGTAGTCACCACATGGACGTATTGTCCCGTCTTTTTTTGGTACTACGTGTAAGGGGCTGGCCCATTGACTGCTAGAGGGCTCACATATACCCATTTCTTGCATAATACGAAATTCATCTCTTACTTGATTATATTTGTCCGGCGGCAGTGGTCTCGCGCGTGCGTGGACCGGTGGACCCGTGGTTATGATGTGATGATACACGTTGCTCTCGGGTGCATTTTTGAAATTCGCCGGCCTGGTGATTTCTGTGAATTGTTCTAACAGGTCGCGGTATGGGTTATTAACCTGAATGGTGGTTATGGATCCCTCGCTATAACTACAGATGGTCCCTATCGCGTGCAGTGACGTCATCTGGTCTATTAACCTTCTGTTATGTAAATCTACAACTAACTTATATGTTTGAAGGAAATCAGCACCTAGTATCGGTCTACTGACATCGCATACAACAAAAGTCCATTTGAAACTTCGTCTTAACCCTAACGTAAGAGCTAATGTTATGACACCATATGTTTTGATATCTGTGCCGTTGGCTGCAAATAGTGTGTAAGAGACCTTATTGTCAATCCTACATTTCTTAGAACTAACTAATGATAAAAAAATTACTGATACTGTCACACCAGTATCTACTAAAAATGTCATACCGTTCTTATAATCCGTAATGCACAAACGATGGTCTTTAGTTAAATCTGTACACTCTTCCACCGTGCCAGAATGTACCGCACCTAGTTTTTTTGATTGTTTCCGTAATTGCACGGTGACGCACATTTTCTAGCATTTTCTCTGTACTTGTGATGGTACCAGCATAACCCGTTTGTATTTTGCGGCGTGTGCCTAGGGTTTCTTGAAGGTGAGCGAAATGAATTTGTCCGTGCCCTCTGATTGTAATTTCGGCTTTGCTCTCTACCTCTTATGCCATTTACTTCACCTCGTAGTGATTTAATTTCCAATGCCATGTTCCGTAATTCTGTTAATAACTCGGTGTTGGTACTTGAAACTGTCTGTTGCGTGCGTACCTCGGTGATTTCTCCGCTCTGCAGGTTTTCCATAATTTTGTCCGCCATGGTGGCTATCTCGTCCAGTTTGGCTTCTGAGCTACAGCTAGCGAGAATAGCGCGGACCCACCCCGGTAGCCGGGTAAGCCATAAATTTTTTACAGTATCACCGGTCGTACCTGTATTTCGGGCGAGTTCCCGCATTTTGGCGAGTAGTTGTGACGGTCGCTGCTGTCCGAGGTCCATCTCTTTGACGAGCTTGTGGAACTGGGCTTCGGCACTCTGTTGGAATATCCGTAGTAGTCTTTCCTTCAAAACCGAGTACCGCTGCTGAGCTGGCGGTTCGTCAATAAGATCTGCAACTTGACTTATCTCCTCTTTCCCGAGTTTTGCGATAACCAAATCGTATTTGACGCTGTCGCTCTGATGTTGAGGTCCCACGATGGCTTCGAACTGGGCAAACCACATGCGTGGCATATCCGTCCAGAACGACGGTATCCTCGCGCTGAGGCTGATGGCGGCGAGCTCGTTTCCCACCTGGTGTGCAGCATGTGCTGGTTGCGAGGTTGAGGGGCTGGTCATTATTTCACTTTTTACACGCACGATATTGAAAACGTTAAGAAACGCGCGGTTATTGCGTCGCTGTTAATGCTGACGCAAAAGAATGCGAGTCGCGTGGGCAGAGGCAACGTAAAGTTCGAAAAACAAATTAAAACGTTCGGAGGTCACCAATGTTGCGATGGATGCTGTTTACTGTAACTGCATGTCCTGACTCCTTGAAGGTTACGAATAAAAGTCAAAGATCCAAAGCAATCAATTATTGTATTCACTGTGTATTCACTGATTTACTTAAAGTAATTAACTTAACGCGTGTGTTGCCTACTGCCCGATGGTAATGCGACTGGCGTTCATAGCGTCGCACCTTTGTCCCGATTCTCATTATGTTATGTCAGCAATCCTGTCCCTACACTTCTATTGCTGGCACGCTTAAATTTTCTTCTTTCAAAAAATTGAAAACTTTAACTAAAGCACCTTGATAAGGGTTTTTTTATCAATGAATTTGGTTGTAAAATCTTGAAAACAGAAGGGCCTACAATTTTTTGAAATTCAGCTAAGCTTAACATAGGTTTTTGCTTCTCAGAACTCGAGCATGGATAATTTTCAATAAGAGTTGTTCCTAGACATTTTGAATAGTCGATTGCATCCGGGTTCCGAGGACAAAGACCACATGCTTTGAAACCATTTTTTATAGTGGATTTATAAACAAAATCCATAACAGTTAAACATGACTTTGCCTGTGCATGATCCACCTCATAAACATTTTTCTGCCAGTACTTTTGTATTTTTTGGACAAAGCTGAAAGTTAGTCTCATCTCCATTATATACACGAAAAGGGTCTTCTAAAAAGTTGAAGAAGTTATCATCTTTTAAGTGTTGTTCAATTTGATTGAACCACTGCCTAATGTTGGCTTCAGAGACATTGGCACTTGCTGCTGTAACTGCTTCTGAAGTCCTTATACATATTTCAGGATGACGTTTTTAAAACAAACTATACCATCCATCACCAGGTTTGTTATTTATGAAACAATTCTCTCTGGGACCTTTGTTTAAAAATTGTTCTACACTTAACAGTATATCTTCTTTCC
The DNA here is from genome assembly GCA_933228765.1 of Miltochrista miniata. Classification (NCBI taxonomy): domain Eukaryota; kingdom Metazoa; phylum Arthropoda; class Insecta; order Lepidoptera; family Erebidae; genus Miltochrista; species Miltochrista miniata. The sequence goes on from OW121769.1 coordinate 17,815,859, forward strand.
TTCTCGGAAATCCTTTTTTAGAGCATGTTATAACCCAGTCTACTAAAACTTTTTCTTCATCTTCTGTTAAAATTGTATTTGGTCCTGGTTTAGATTTTACAAACTGGGAGCTAAGCCGAAATTGTAAAGTGGCCCGCGGCACACCGAACTTAGTTGGTGCAGGTTTTTTAGGCATTCCATTTTGAACTGCCTCTATAGCTTTTAATGTATCTTCCTACGTATATTTTTTTAAATAAGATGCTGCACCTCTGCTTACCTTCGGCATTATGTGGAACTGTAAAAAAAGTTTTAATGATAAATAACTCACGAAATATCAATGATTGGCAGGTAGCTTATGCACAATGATTGACATCCACTATGAAGACATCAATGATTGGCATCCAACATTTTTATAAAGATTGGCAGTGCCAAAAATTTGTACCGGAGCAAGTTTTAACAAATATCAAAACGTTTTAAGTTCTTACTCACAATCTTATTAATTTAGCATTTTAATATTAAAAGTAAAATATCCCAAACGAAATTATACTATTGCTCAAAATATAAAACCAGTAGTTGGCACCCTAATATTTTGAATTTAAAACCGAAAAATAACGTACCAAACTATGGAAAACAATTTATTATAGCATGACCAAGGACAAAAATCTACATTTACTTCAAGAATAATTGAAAATAAGAATACTTAAAACTTACCTTGTACGTTGTTGAATTCGTCAAAAAATCCAAACAACATGCACAGCCACTTTACACCGCCATTATATTTTTTAACCAGTGTGGCCAGGTAATCATGTCAAAAAAAGTACTGGTGAATTTGAATAATGTTGCCATTGTAGATATAAAAAGAATACTTTAACATACATTTTACCATACCAATTCTTAGCTATTTTTGTTTAAAAACCAAAGTGCCAATGACTAATGAGTACTAGATCCAGGCCAATGAAATACAGTAAAACGTAGTTTCCATTAAAAATTGGCCTGTTGTTTTGCGGGTTGTGTAACTAGCACAATTGCAATTCATTCAATCCACATTCGGTATCACCGGATTTTATGGAAAATTATGGAATGAATCCCTATACCTACTAATATTATAAATGCGAAAGTAACTCTGTCTATCTATCTGTCTGTCTGTCTGTCTGTCTGTCTGTCTGTCTGTCTGTCTTTCTTTCTGTCTGTCTGTCTGTTACGCTCTCATGCCTAAACGGCTGGAGCGATTGAGATGAAATTTGGTATAGGGATAGTTCGAGGCCCTGGAAAAGACATAGGCTACTTTTTAACCGACTGCGCTAAAGGAGGGTTATGGTTTCACACGATAACGACTTCTACGCGGGGAACAGCTAGTATTATATAGTTTATTGAGAAATATATTTAGCTGGCTATGCCCACTCGTGTCTTCGATTTTAGTTTGGACAATGTTTACTGTCCAACCTATAATTGTAGACATGAGTGGATGAAGGTGCTATGATACAAAAACTCTAGAAAATACAGTTCTTAGACTTTCTAAACAATGACACTTCTCATCAGAAAAATCGGAACACTAGTTTTTATGATATCTGTCCTATTTAACATAAAAAAAAATCGGGTGTGATGGGGTCCAACCAATAACCCAACGGTCCAAGCCAGTCCCACCTACGAGTGGTACACCTGCTGATTAACGGACGAGGTCAGGGCGATGAGAAGGAAACCTCGACATGAAACCCTGTACCAACCCGTCTGGCCAGCGTGGTACAGTAAGGCCAAAACCCTCCCAAAAATGATGGCACAAAGCAGAAAATTGCCCCTAGTTCCCGGCACTTCCGCTGTTCCCGATCACGGTAGCGGTCGGGGTGACGGCAGGAGAAGGGGTGCCAAGAATCACCGGGCTACGGATGGCTGCCATTCAAGAATGACCCTGGCTACCTATAACGGACGCAGTCTACGGCTGGACGAACACCTCACCGAACTCAGGGGTAGAACTAGGTCGCATAAACGTGCACATACTTGTAGTGCGAGGTCTGAAGAAAGGGGGAGGACACGCTAACCCTTGCATCAGGCGACCTGTTCTACTTTCGAGAGGGTGACAGAAAGGAGCCCTTCCGAGGGCGGTATCGGCTTTATGGTGAAAAAGGAGCTCGTTAGCAGCGTTGTGGAATTCAGTAGTGTGAGAATGAGTGTCGCTCAACTAATCTGTTGCTAAGTAAGAAACATTAATTGTACCTATGTAACCCGATGCAATGTAGTCGCATTCCTCTAACCTAAATGATGCCTGCATTCCTGACTACTCGTCTTCAAGCTCGCTAATGTAAGAATATGTTCAATAGATTTTGTACCGAAAATCAACTTTTATTATTGACAATAATACTATCAACTATGACTTACTTACATCACAAAGCAATGTATCAGCATATAACTTAAACGCTCCTATGGTGATCACTTACTTAATTCGCATTGCTTCTTCTTTTTTTATCTTAGAATCTTTCCAGTTCCTCGCGCGCCTCCACCTCTTCGCGACAGGAGAGACTTTGCCTCCTTATGCATGTTCTACCGCATATGCAATGGTATGTGCTCTGAGGAATTGTTTGACATGATGCCCACGGCTACGTTCTATCATCGCACCGCTCGCCATAGGCAGGAATTTCATCCTCACACCCTACGTCCGGAGCGTTCGAGCACGGTTAGATCCGATCCAATTCTTCCGCGCACGCTTAGGTTGTGGAATGATCTTCCTGCCTCGGTTTTCCCAAACGCCTACAGTATGGGGTTCTTCAAAAGGGGTCTAAGAAGGTTTTTACAGGGTCGCAGCGCGTGTGTGGCGCCTCTGGTGTTACAAACGTTCATAGGCTGCGGTGACCACCAGTCCTTCTGGTGGAAAGTACGCTTGTTTGCCACCTTAGTGGTATAAAAAAAAAGTTCACTCGTAGGGATGCCTACATCGTTGACTCGTTCGTTCGTTAGCAGGTGCACCTTGCACTTCAGCTCTCTGATGGTCTGCGGAGCCGGGTGTACTGATCTCACACGCCGTTTTAGAACGTCCCAGATATGTTCTATGGGATTGAGGTCGGGACTTCGAGCTGGTCAATCCAAACGACGAATGCCGACCTCTTGCACATACGCATTAACATCGCGGGATCGGTGGGCGCGAGCATTGTCGTCCATAAAAATCGAGTCTTGACCTAGAGCGGCCAATGCGGGTTGTGCATGAGGAATTAGAACTTCCGTTATGTATCGATGCCCAGTCAGTGAGCCGTTTTCAATGAAGACTAACTTTGTACGTTCCATTGAATTTATTCCTGCCCAAAACATAACAGAGCCCCCACCATAAGGTGTGATTTCTTCGAAACATGCATCTGCAAAGCGCTCTCCTTGTCTTCTTAGCACTCGCCGACGTCGATCTTCACCGAACAGAGATATCCTGGCTTCATCAGAGAACAAAACCCTATTCCAATCTTCTTGAGTCCATGATTCACAATTTCTAGCGAACCTAAACCTGTGAACTCTGTGCTCACGGAGTAATTTGGGGCCGCGAGCCGGGCGGTGACTGCGTATATTGGCAGCGAGAAGCCTCCTCCTGACCCTCCATAGACTAATATGCACATTTCTTACTTCTTGGAGGTTGTTCTTAAGATCCACATACGAAGATTTGCGATTTCTCAATGCGCGACTCACAAGAAAACGATCATCCCGTGGTTGGGTACATGGTTTTCTTCCAGAACCAGGCCTTCTCTCGACGGAACCAGTCTCCTGATATCGCTGCCAGGTCCTTTGGACCGTCGAGCGACTAACATTTAGCCTCCTAGCCACGAAACATTGGCTGCAACCCTCTTCAAGCAGTGCGATAATTTTGGTAGCTTTTACCACTTTATCTACCATTTTTGATACAGCCAAACAGCAATAAATAAAGCTTTGACAGTCAAGGATATGAAATTAATCGATAAAAATTGAATAAAAGTTGTGAAAGTCGATGTTATCTTCTGGAACTTCGCGCCAAAAATGTAGGATAAAAAGGGGTTTTCTGTAAAAATGAGCATCAAATGAAAATTTGAATTTAGAACGTACTTTTTAAATACCACGGCATTTTTAAAACCGGCCAGTAACGTGTACAAACGATTGAAACCTTTTTGGTATTGTATCTTTTTAAAGATGAATGAAAATCAAAACCGCCCGTTTTTTTTTGCAAATGACTGTATTATGATACTCGTAACTTGTCTCTATGTTACTAAGCAGACCGATTATGTTAGACCGATCAAACATGACACCGCAACGATTCTCGCATTCTTTCTACCCATCATGAGCCTTACTGAGATGAGAAATATATATATTATATATAAAGAATAATAACATTTTTATACCGCTACGGATGCAAACCAGCTTCATCAACGTGCTGAAAACTACACTTACGTGCTACAGTTAAGTGGAGGAGTGGAGGGAGAAGTAATGAATTTGCGTTCGATTCAAATATTATGATAAATATCTGTGTGTGCGTGTTTGTGTGTGTATGTGTAAATATAGAATTAAAACGACAGATGTTGATTATGTTATTTATTAACAATTTTTTATGCAATTTACATACAATATCCTTTACACTTTTGTAAATATCATCTAAAAATATATTTCCTACAACATGCTGGGCACAGAGACTCGCATTACAGCCACATTGAGAATTTGTTAAATCTTCGGAGTCAAAAATTTGTATATGTATTATTTTCTGTTGAGAGCCTTTGAACGGCTTTTTAATGTATGAATACTCAGCGACGTCATCTGCTTTTCTTTTATTATTGCTGTTGTCGTGTTGTGAGGGCACTTCGAATTAAAATGGTTGAAATGGTCGCTCTCTTTCATCAAAATTGACTGCTTTTTGATGTAGAATCTGATCAGTAGGAATAGGCGAGAATGTACGGTCGGTCACGAAAATTTCACCAGTCTTGTAAAAAAGAAGCATCTATTTTAATAGGTGGACATTGAAATTACAACTTTAAAATAAAATTATAATCCGCCAGATAACGGTTTTTTTTTTAAAATGCTATAAAAAAACTACTGAATATTTTCTCAATTTTTTTTTTATTTGAAAGTACAATCCTTCCGGTTAATAATGAAAAATTATTTCATTCAAATGGCTGCCTCGGCTGGCCATGAAGTAGCCTACACGATGGGTCCAATAGGGCGCAAAACATCGAGTGTTGAAACCAAATGTTGCCAATATCCTCCTCTTCAATTTTTGTGAACAAAGATTCGTTCAACATGGCCCGATAACGATCGCCATTGACTGTAAAGGCCACTCCTTGCTCATTTTCGAAGAAAAATGGCCCAATTATGCCTCTGGACCAAAATCCGCACCAAACAGTGACTCGTTTTGGGTGCGTCGGCTTTTCAATGTATGCGTTGTGACGTCACAGCAGCCTAGGCGCCGGCGCGCGCGCACGGCCTCTGCACTCCTCGCCCCTCGGCTACACCTCCACGCCCTTTACATAGACCTGCGGGCGGTCGCTGCCCTCTCTCACTACTACTGCTGATCCACAGGTGATGTACTCGTCTCCATCATCACCTCGGCTGAATCTGGTGATCTAGGGGATACTCAAGAACCCTCCCCTACTTGCTCTCTAACTAACTGTACCTATATGTATAAATCTGTTCTATAAACTGATCTTTTAATAAACGCAGGATCAACTGCTGTATTGTATCTACTAAAGATTGTTCTCAATTATCTCTCCTTGGTAATCCTCTCTTGGTAATCAGTATATTTAGACCTGATACGGTGGCTGACCCACCTATTTTGTGACAGCGTGCGGGTAACCACATTCGTTCAGCGGAAAGATAAAACTAATTATCTCTCAAATCAGACATGAGCTAAGTGTTACCATTCACGAAATAAGCACAAGTTAAAAAAAAAACATTAGATGGCGGACCCGTCATTAAATTATTTACTTACCGACATTGTACTGTTAACAGCGAACTTTATAATGATATTTGAATAGGGGCTTGATTATTTCGATATCAGACAATAAGTTTAAGTCAATTCGAGATAATCTAAAATACACGTGGTGTAAGAACGATTCAGTTCTAGCAAAAATGTTACTATCAAATTTAGATTCTAGCGATGTAACGTTATAAGATACTTTAAACAAAGAAACTTTACAGGCAGATATATCGTCATCCGCTTTATAAGGAGATGTAGAAATGTCCTCCGAGGACACGGTCAGGGAAAGTTTAGAAATTTGCTTCCGGAGCTCATCGACCGTATCCGATTTAGTTCCACCCCGAATGAAAACTTCATATTCTAATTCATGTTTATTTAAAAGCGTTAACTTGATGTGGTAAGACATTTTTATATTTTACGGTGGATGCTTCCGTAGCGAGATTACAATATCCTAAGCAGAAAAATACTGAGTCAAAGGTTCTAGAGTTTAGATTCAGTGCAGAGAGAAATCGGAACGTTCCGTCGGTTGGTCGACGCCTCGCTCAAGGTCACGCGACGTGAGATATTCAAGGGACGGGGCAGGCGCGCGCAGTATTTATTACGCGTTTGGCAGATTAATCTTGTTTATGTTACTCCTTGAATAAAATAAGCGAAGTTAACCTTTAGTTAGGTTATGTAGAATTGACCTTCTGCACTGAAAAAAAAAACACGTATTAGGAATAATAGATACAAAATACACGTCCTGAATGTGATGGTCTAGGGGTTTCCTATTCCCGGGGGCGCCATTGTCCACCTATGCCGGTCCAAGTATAGGTATATTTACCAGGGAGATGAATATGAACAATCAGGGTTGATATAATACTGATGTTATCTGCATTTATTTCTGTACAGCGATCTGATAAGATATTACATAGACTGAGTTATACTAGCGAGCAAGTATGGGTGGGTTCTTCTTAGTCCTAGGCTACCATGTCCAGCCACGCGGTGGTGATGGAGAGGAGGTACATCACCTGCGTGTCAGCCGTAGTAGTAAGAGAACCGACGACCGCGCTCAGCCGTTTATATATTGGTTTGAGAATGCTGCGCAGGGCGAGGGGTGCAGCGACGCGCGCCTCGCTCGCCGCAGGCGCGTGGTGGGAGTCTGATATGATGTCACACACGTCACAAGGGTACCGTTCACGTCGAAGTGATAATATAAACTACTGAAGATGTGTGTACAACAGGTGCATATTTATTAATCTTAAGCTAAAACATAGGTGACCCGAGCTCGGTATTAGAGCCCCTCTTTTTGTGAAGCTAGATAGTACATGCCTAACCAGAATCTCCCAGAAGTCTCTTTAAACTCTGATTGCTAAAATCGTTGCTTCAAGCGACATTTATTAAATATTCTGGAATCATATGCGCTGCCTCGCCAGTGTACCGCTATGTCCATAATGTCTATATCAGTATTTGACACAATCTGAAACACATTACAGTACATTCGCGGTTTTTAGTACACAGAATTTAGGACTTCACGCGAAATATTATTCACTTACATTCACCGACGTTTCGAGCATGTTGCAGCGCCCGTGGTCGCGGTTGGACTGAGGCGAGGATCGATAAAAACCACGAAGTTATTTCTTGTCGAACTACCCTCCGTTGTTATTACAACGAAGGATAAGGCCGGCGACAAACTACACTCACTAAGTCAGTTTTAATTAGCACAGTTTTTCGGTCAAGTTTATTAATCACTGTATTCCTTATTTATTATTCGTTATATTATTATCAGACATAGATTTTAAAAACAAAAATATCTACTAAGGGAGACTTATATGTATGTAGTTAATAAAAAACATACTTGTACATTTAAGGAACTGTATCCTTTTCTGTTTATATTATATTCTGCAACATCCGCTGCTTCTTTAGAGATACGTATGTGTGTGCAATTAATAGCCCCTATAACGTGTCTAAAGTCACATATTGATTGCATAGAAACTAGCAATCACATTGTTCTGCTCCATTTCTGTTTGTGGCATTTTTATCCATTGTTCAAACATAAAAAAGCGCGCTTACGTAATAAATGTAACCCTGTTTTTTTATGTTTGACCAATAAGTAATTGCCAATTATCACTTCTCAAAAAAAAATTCACATAATTTCATTAGCCACAATCCAAAAACTACTTAGCAAAGTACGTAATTTCTTCACAAATAATTGTAACGTAAACGTTATGTTTGGGTAGTTTTAACAATAACTTGAAATTTTAATTAAAATCTTTTGTAAGCCTGTATCGTTCACTGGTTCTTCGATAAGTTAGGCGAGTTTCTTTAAATACAGATACAAGTGGCTGTGGTATTTGCTCGCAGCATGTGTATTCACTGCACTCACTGCAAGTTGGCATGCTCCACAGTATGTTTCTGGCCGATAAAAATTTGGCGTTTTAGTCGGTCTGGCTTTCCAGGCTTTTCGACATGGTTCGTATCTATTTTCGACACACCACACTTCTTGAGCAATATCAATTAGAGAAGGCCGGGACTGTTTTTAAAGTTTCTTCAGCCGAAAACGTAGATATTTTCTCAAGTACTTTACTATTAACAGGTAATACACTCATTTGCAAAAAAAACGGGCACGTAAGCAATGAACCATTTCAAATGTTAATATTGCTTTGTTTGATAATTATAGGTGGTTTTATCCTCACAATTTGGTAAATTATTAAGAAAATAATCGTTTTCATCAGTATTTCATAAAATTTTGTTACAATTTATGGGAAATAATGCTAAACCTCGCTAGTAGTGTATGTTCGCTAGTAGTGCATATATGCTCATGAAGTAAGAATAAAAAAGTTTTTTTGTTTGTTTTTCTTTAATAAAGTAAAAGCAGATAAATGTTTAGTATCGAGTGTGACCCCCTCTAGCTAAAATCACAGCTTGAATTCGTCTGGGCATGCTAGCGAGTATATCCCGGATACTTGCTTGCGGAATACGTTCCCACTCCGCAGTAATCACATTCTTCAGCTCTATGATGGTCTGCGGAGCCGGGTGTACTGATCTCACACGCCGTTTTAGAACGTCCCAGATATGTTCTATGGGATTGAGGTCGGGACTTCGAGCTGGCCAATCCAAACGACGAATGCCGACCTCTTGCACATACGCATTAACATCGCGGGATCGGTGGGCGCGAGCATTGTCGTCCATAAAAATCGAGTCTTGACCTAGAGCGGCCAATGCGGGTTGTGCATGAGGAATTAGAACTTCCGTTATGGATCGATGCCCAGTCAGTGAGCCGTTTTCAATGAAGACTAACTCTGTACGTTCCATTGAATTTATTCCTGCCCAAAACATAACAGAGCCCCCACCATAAGGTGTGATTTCTTCAAAACATGCATCTGCAAAGCGCTCTCCTTGTCTTCTTAGCACTCGCCGACGTCGATCTTCACCGAACAGAGATATCCTGGCTTCATCAGAGAACGAAACCCTATGCCAATCTTCTTGAGTCCATGATTCACAATTTTTAGCGAACCTAAGCCTGTGAACTCTGTGCTCACGGAGTAATTTGGGGCCGCGGGCCGGGCGGTGACTGCGTATATTGGCAGTGAGAAGCCTCCTCCTGACCGTCCATAGACTAATATGCACATTTCTTACTTCTTGGAGGTTGTTCTTAAGATCCACATACGAAGATTTGCGATTTCTCAATGCGCGACTCACAAGAAAACGATTATCCCGTGGTTGGGTACATGGTTTTCTTCCAGAACCAGGCCTTCTCTCGACGGAACCAGTCTCCTGATATCGCTGCCAGGTCCTTTGGACCGTCGAGCGACTAACATTTAGCCTCCTAGCCACGAAACATTGGCTGCAACCCTCTTCAAGCAGCGCGATAATTTTGGTAGCTTTTACCACTTTATCTACCATTTTTGATACAGCCAAACAGCAATAAATAAAGCTTTGACAGTCAAGGATATGAAATTAATCGATAAAAATTGAATAAAAGTTGTGAAAGTCGATGTTAACTTCTGGAACTTCGCGCCAAAAATGTAGGATAAAAAGGGGTTTTCTGTAAAAATGAGCATCAAATGAAAATTTGAATTTAGAACGTACTTTTTTAAATACCACGGCATTTTTAAAACCGGCCAGTAACGTGTACAAACGATTGAAACCTTTTTGGTATTGTATCTTTTTAAAGATGAATGAAAATCAAAACCGCCCGTTTTTTTTTGCAAATGAGTGTATGTGCATTCAATCGAAAATATCTACCTTCACGAGATTTCATTAAGTGTAAACGTGGTCCTCAAACGATCGGTTGTTGTTCGAGTTAGTCGATCTAAAGAACGACTATGTGAGCCATATAATGGACGAAGTGCACGATAAGTATGACGAACAGAACTATTATTTTGATAAAAAATTCAAAGATTTGTAAGCGTTGCTCTTGTGCAAGTTTATCCATAGTAAAATGTCAATCCAAACTAAACAAAAGCAACTATCAACTATGAAATAGATTGCCAAATACAGCAGTGGTACCAACTCAAAGTTGTGAATTCTAAAAAAACACCCGTTAGTTATTTTAAAAGATCATTAATAATGCTAATGTATAATGGATATAAAAAAGAATATAAGAAGTTAGAGAAATAATTACGCTGAAATGAGCTGAAACAGCTATGTTACATGACATTTATAAGTGTTCCAGTTTATCCAACACAGAAATAGATATAGAAATATTAGACTAAGTACACTGGTATAAACCAAAATTTGCAATATTACATCACCACAGTAGAACTATTGAATGAATACTTGCAATGTAACATCCACCCACAAGTTAGTGAAAAGTAAAGTTTGAACGCGAAATTCGAAAATATCTGTTGATATCTATTTTGAACTTATAAATTTGACTCGAAATGACCATAAATGTTGCATAAACGATGTTATAATGTTGCATATAAAGATATATATTCTCCCAAAATACTTCGACAGCTTGAGGAATAGGAAAAGGGTAGGTACTCACACGTATATCCAGGCGCAGATCTCCTGTAGTTCCCCGGGGAATACCTATGATTCTTGAATTTGAATAATAAAGTATAGATTAACAGTTTTAGAGAATTTCGCGAATATAATTTTGAGACGAGGACACGCGCGCGCGTTTAATTTCCTTCGAATCTTGTTACTGAGTCTTTCTTCAGATGGCGCTAGCAGTCTTGTCCGCCATTGGTGTGAGTTATTTTTTTTAAAAAGGGCGAAGGATGCATGTCGAGTACGTAACACCTAGTGCCCCCGCCGTTAAAGTACTTCACAAGCGTATGCCCAGCGTTAGCTGAGTGACGCTGCGTCACCCTTCCCTAGAAGGGTGATCGCATCCGATGAGTCTCCAACGTCCCAGGGCTAGAGGCTCAAGGTAGAGTTTAGTCAGTAAGAGTCTGACATAATCACACGGCCGGCCGTGTGGTACGCATGTAGCGTTCTTTACCTCCACCCCTCGCTCCCGGGTGGTGCCTTAGGGCTCAAAAAAAAAAAGTTGGTACGAATCCATTGTGTAGTGGTCTGCCAGTTCTTTGACGATGTTCCAAAGAACCCTCCTCTTCAAAGCGTTTTACCCATAAAATAACTGTTTTTCTCTGTAAAAATAGAACATAATTTCTCAATAAGTAGGTAAAGACAGAATATAAGATCTTTATTTTAACTATCTAAAAGTATTTACGTTTACACCCAACTCTCTAGATATTTCTGAATGTTCTTCGCCTAAGCTATGCAAAGCAATAATTTGCGATCTTTTAATATAAGTAATCAATATTAGAATGAGTACTCATTTTTTAATTTTTCAAATTTTTCAGTATCTATTCGTCAAAACTTAACAACTCCAACAAAACTACAGTCCATTAAGATATTATTTTAATCTACCCGCAACTTTTTAAACTATTTTGACATAAATTGTTAGTTGACCTTCCCAACTTATAATCTGTAATAAATGTATGGGTAGTAGGTAAGAGGTATTTTTAAATTTCAAGCTGAGACGTCATTGTCACTGTGGTTGAATGAATGGCAAAACGTTGGAATATACCACCTCTATAGAGAATAGAAACGGAAGTGTTTGACTTGAGTTCGATCCCGAGTCTGGGTTCGACTTTTTGTGAATTTACTTTTCTAAAATGAATTTCGGAATGCAAATTTATCAAATCTTACTAAAAAGCAGTAAATTAAAAAGGCATAATGATGTTAAAACATAATAATAGCATACTTCAAGATCATTTTTATTTCAAGTTTTACCGCAGTGCCATCTAGTTCGTGTATAATGAATCTTTTGAATTCTAGGAACTTAACTTACAACGTTATCCAAGAGATGGCGGAAATTCGCATTGCAAAGGAATTTCGTTTCGGATTGTTCGCTTTTTTTTTTTTTGTTTAACGTGAGGGAAAATCCTCATGGATGTTATGCCGGACTCCTACCGACTAAAAAACCTCACGTCACGCCCAACAGTCTATGGTTGGGAGCCCCGGGTAAACCCTCGGAAGGATGTCCCAGGACTCCCAACAAACCCACGGCCGCTACTGCGGCCTCGCCCAGGGGGTGGTTCGGGTGATATCCCGCGTCTTTGGGGGGTTTCGGGTGTGATCCCGCTTCTAAGGGGGGGCGTGCGTGAATTGTCTCACTCACGTCACGCTGCCGTCATGGGCCTGCTTCTGTAAGGACGGTGAGCCGCCCTGTCACCGTCCTCAGGCCCCCGGTCATGGTGGCCGATAGTCCTCGGCGAAGACACGTCGGCGGCGCCCAGGCCGCCGACTGCGGAACTCGGGTGGGAGAGTTCTCTCCCGTACCCGTCCCGCCGCCTCCTTCACGAGCATGACCTGCTCGCAGAAGGAGGCGGTTCGGATTGTTCGCTTATTTTTCAATTCAATTCATCATCGCTGGGTGACTTGTTTTAACACACAAAACATTGCCAAGATGCAGGGGATGCCGACGCCGTCATTTTTTTAATAAACCAGTGCTGTTGTTTGATCTGAAAGTTACTGTACCATATGGGGTACGGTAGGTCTATATGGGTTAAACCCATAGAATTGAACTGTTCCACTCGCACGCCGCACCGCCAGTCGCCGTGCCGTTCGCTCGGTACATTTCGCCGGTCGCATCGCCGTTCGCCGCGCCCCGTGGCTTGCTCAGTACATTTCTATTCATTTGTTTGAGTCGCAAGACGCTTCGCCGTTTGCGCCGCACGAAATTTCGCTATGGCGACTGTCCCGTGGCCAGGCCGTAACATTGGACATTGATTGCGATAATGACCCAGAGTTTTGCATTTGTAGCAGTTTATATATTTTTATTTCCACCTGTCACTTTGACGTTTGTGATTGACTTCCGGCCATTGCCGCCATGATTGCCGCTCTGATCGGTGTTGCCAGCTCTGGGTTTTGATTTCGCCCATTTTGACGCAAACGCCGCTACAGTATTCTGCATTTCTTTTAATGTCACTCCCATCAATTCTAACGGTTCTGAATCGAACAACTTTGTCTTTATGACGTCAGCCGTTATCGCAATTCCTGAATGTACATAAACTACCCTACATAAACTTTCAAGGATAGTAAATACAGATGCTATACTAACTGCGTACCATGGACTTGTTGCATCAGTGTTAAGATACGGTGTGATGTTCTGGGGCAATTCCACTAATAAAGAAGTAGCTTTTAAATCTCAGAACCGATGTATAAGGGCTATAGTGTTAATATACGGTGTGATGTTCTGGGGCAATTCCACTAATAAAGAAGTAGCTTTTAAATCTCAGAACCGATGTAAAAGGGCTATGTTTGGCCTTAGAGTAACAGATAGTTGTGTACCATATTTTAAAAGATACAAAGTTCTAACGCTGCCATCTATATATATTTTAGAAATTGCTCTCTTTGTAAATTTAAACCCTCATCTATTTCCGCAGCTGTCTGATTTTGTAACCCGTAATAGACGTAAGAACGCGTTGTGTATCAGAAGGGGTAAGACTAGTCTTATGAGAATAAGTGTATTTTGCTTGGCTCCAAAAATTTATAGCAAGATACCTAATCATCCACCTGCGGGATCCAGCCTACAGGTGGGGGGCGTCAGCATCGGCATCGAGCCCTCGATGAAGTATCTGGGGCTCGTACTCGATGGCCGGTGGAACTTCGGACATCATTTCCGAAGTTTGGTCCCAAAACTGAGGGGAGCATCGGCCGCACTCGCGCGGCTGATGCCCAACATCAGGGGACCCAACGCTCCCTACAGGAGGCTGTACCTTGGGATCGTGCGAAGCATGGCCCTGTACGGGGCTCCCGTATGGGCGGAGACCCTGACGGCCAGCAATGAGGCTAGACTGATGAGCCCGCAGAGAGTGATGGCCGTCAGGGTGATAAGAGGATACCGCACGATCTCCGGTGAGGCGGCATGTCTCCTAGCCGGGACCCCTCCATGGGACCTGGAAGCGAGAGCCCTTGCGTCACTGTTCAGATGGCGCAAGGAGGCGCTGGAGCGGGGCCAAAGGCCTGCGTCTCGAGAAATCGAGGCCCAGCGGACCCTGCTCCACCAGGAAACCCTGGAGACATGGAAGATGCGACTTGAGCAACCAAAGGGGGGATTCGCCACAATCGCGGCCGTCAGACCGGTCATGGACGAGTGGCTGGAGAGAAGACACGGTGCTCTCTCCTACCGGTTGACACAGATGCTTGCCGGGCACGGTAGCTTCGGTAGGTATCTGTGGCGAAAACACCGGGAAACCACGGCCGAGTGTCAGCACTGCGAGGACCGCAGCGATGACACGGCGCTCCACACGCTGGTTCAGTGCACGGCGTGGGCACAACAGCGACAGGTCCTCGTAGTGGGTCTGGGCGTGGACACTCTCTCGCTCGAGGCCATGGTGCGAGCCATGCTCTCCAGCGGGAGTAAGTGGGACTGCGCCGCCTCTTTCTGCGAGCAGGTCATGCTCGCGAAGGAGGCGGCGGGCCGGGTGCGGGAGAGAACTCTCCCACCCGATTTCCGCAGTCGGCGCCCTGGGCGCCGCCGACGTGTCTTCGCCGAGGACTATCGGCCTCCATGACCGGGGGTCTGGGGACGGTGAGAGAGCTGCTCACCGTCCTTACAGAAGCAGGCCCATGACGGCAGCGTGACGTGAGCACTCACGCACGCCCCCCCTTAGAAGCGGGGTCACACCCGAAATCCCCCATAGACGCGGGATTGCACCCGAACCACCCCCTGGGCGAGGCCGCATTGGCGGCCGTAGGTCTGTTGGGAGTCACGGGACATCCTTCCTGAGGGCTTACCCGGGGCTCTCAACCATAGGCTGTTGGGCGTTACGTGAGGTTTTTTAGTCGGTAAGAGTCCGGCATAGCATCCTACGAGGATTTTCCCTCACGTTAAAAAAAAAAAAAAAAAAAAAAAAGATACCTAATCATTAAAAAAATTTAAATATTGATATGTTTAAAAATAACTTAAAGAATCTACTTCAGGATAAATGTTATTATACTATTGACGTATGTTTAAAAATAACTTAAAGAATCTACTTCAGGATAAATGTTATTATACTATTGACGAATTTTTAAATGATACATTTTAATACTGACATTAATTTATTTGGATTATATTACTTATGCATGTACTAATTAATGGATTTAATAGTTACTTTAATGATTTAAAAATGTGAAATTTGTACGCCAGACCAGGCAGAATATGAGATCTGACATTATAATGTGAACATCTTATTTGTACCATATTCAACAAATAAAGAACTTGAACTTGAACTTGAAATGTTCGATGGCCATAATCATTGGTGTGAATTTATCAGGTAGTCCTGCAAGCATCAATGATCCTATCCACTGATCTGTTACTTCAAAGCCGGTTCCACTCAACCTTTGTGATGCCTCCACAATTTGAGTCACGTAGGTGGTCAAATCTTCACAATTTTGACTTTTGAAAAACCTGAGTCGTCAAACGGAGATTTCAGTTTATGCCACAACTCTTTCGAAGTTATCGTATTCTTGATATGCACGTACAAAGCCGGGTCGATGGTTAGGCATATTTTAGCCCGAGCTTTCACGCAATCTTCGGGTTTTATGACTTTTGTCGATGTGGAATACGAAACGGTTGTGATACTGTGTGTTGTGGAGACAGAGTTATAATGGACTCGTCTCTCAATTCGCCTAATTTACCGTAGAAAAGGGCATCACTACAGATTTTTGGGGAAATTACTTGTTGATGGGAATTAAGATTTTTCAATTGAATGCCTATAGATTTTCGTATGATCTCCCAGTTATCCTCTTGTTAAGTCATTAGTGTCTGTACAGAATCCAGCAGCTTCTCTTGTTTACTTTGAATGGACATTTTCTGTTTCTTAGACTGTGATGTTTCACCGCAGGTATCTCTGTATCACATATTTACTTACACAGTATATGCAACTGGTGCCGAACATCTTAAGGTTGATAATACATCTGGTGAACAGCTGCAGTTCTGTAATAAAAAGTTCACTTTACTTTCTGTTTCAATGCATGCAACGCAAAGTGAATGAAAAGACAAGGCTAAAATGTCTGAAGAGAAGTGGAACTTTGATCACTGTGTTGGTGCAATATATGGAAAACATATATCTATAGAAAAGACAACGGGGAATGGCTCGTCATTCTATAACTATAAACGCTTTTTAGCATAGGTCTATTCGGCGCAGCCCAATAATATCGAAATAGGTCAGAACGAATTGCTTGAGTAGTCTTCAGTCTTCAGTCTTGATTGAATTGCTTGAGTAAATGTATCATAACATTTCATCTTGCATTCGCAAGGACTGCGTAGTTATTACGGCAATGTAAGGACATTGCCGTAATTTCTTTGTATTATTGCTATTATATTCCATCCCATTATTTTTGTTTTTTTTTTACATTTAGGCTACTCCTCTGTATTTTTGTCCTCTTTCTGCATTTAATATTACTTTTAGACGTTAGCAAAGCCCGAGATGAATCATTTTATACGGCAGTCATTATAAGAACAGATATTTTCGGTGGCATAACTAGTACTAGGAAGCAACATATTTTGTGAGTTAGTATTATTATATTCTACGTTATCAATTCGGTTAGCTGCAGTTAGATCTAAATTATACCCTATGCTCATCATTATGACAAATATTGTTAAAATCTACTAGATCATTGTTAATTGGAACTGGTTCTATTGGTGTTATTGTTTGATCTGACAAAAATATTATTATTATTATTTAGTTATTGAGTTTGTAAATTGTAATACTATCTTGGCGTACAATAAAGTATATAATAAATAATAAATAAATAAAAACGGCTTTATCGCGCATACGAATTGGATTTGATGGCAAACTACTTTGTGCATTAGGTAATTGTAAAAATTTATGGTTTAAGTTAAGTTATCAGAAGAAAGATCTGTTAGGCTAGTACAATTATCTCCCGTTAATATTGGGTGAACATCATCTAAGTATTCGCAGAGTTGTGGTGTATTATTGTTGGCTGAAATATCATTATAAGATTTATAAATAACAGTAGATGAAGCAATCAAATCAATATTACGGTGATATTTAGACGGTGTGCCAAATTGAAAAAGATTTTCTGATCTTGATAGATCATCAGAGATTGAGATTATCTTGCAGCGTCAAATGCGCACGTGTTTTCAACTACAATATTTGTTATACCTAATGAGCTATTATCACCATTTTGTAATAAATGAATCTTATCGTGAGAAGTTAGTGATTTTAATGATCTTGCTTTAATTTTAGGTGTTTTCACAATAAGACCTTTCCAGTTTTCCTCTGTTACAAGGTTCTCAGACATTATGGATTCTTGTGGGAAATTCTCTATAGTATCTTTTTTGTTGTTGACTTCATCTCTGCATGATTTTGACTTACTTGTGCTTATAGCAAAGTCACCCAAATTGTGTTTGAGTTCTCCAGAAACACATACAACAATCAGTTACACGATTCTAGATATAAAAAAATGTTACATGTGAAGGAAGAAAACAAATCTTAGATACAACGCAAAATAATACCCATTAAAACATAAATAGTCTTACTACAAAAAAATTAAACGTAGCACACGTTTAATTTTTTTGTAGTAAGACTGTTTATGTTTTAATGGGTATTATTTTGCGTTGAACACGTGTTTAAGAAAAAGTTCTACCACAAAATAGCGCCTAACGCTGATTTCGTATTTAGACACGTCTAAAGTTAAACATCACTTTTGGCACACGGAGCAGATAGTTTAGCGCGTGTTTAAAGCACACATTTGACAATTTAAATTCGAATTGTAGTGCTCTTTATTACTGCAAAACCAATGATATAATATAATTAGACACGTCCAACATGAATATCACGGCACGGCTTTCAAATACAGCACAAATTTATTGAACGTGAAGTTTGTCGTGAGTGGTTCCTGCTAGTAACTATTCTTATGTAGTGATTAGGTAGTCTGTGGTTCATTCATTACCTTAAATGGTGGGTGTAGAGACAATAAAAAAAATATTTCTGATGTTAAATGACACATTTTTATATTTTACAATTGCGGTGTAATTATTTAACTGTCTGAAAATTCACGAAGGCATGTTTTTCACGAGTTTTCTTTATAATAGTAGAACTTTCGCTAAACGTCACAAGTGTCGCGACTGTACTCGTGACACTTGTTGGTCCGTACTAAACAGCAGTCAGGTTAAATACCTTCTTTTCGTCTTGCCATTTTCGAAGTGTTGATAACGTATCTACTTGTAGTTTTATACATATTTGTTACTGCTTACCGTGATATAGCAGTATTACCGCAGTAGACGTAGACTCTTATTGTGTTCAAAATACATGTCGTGCTAAGTAGTACTAACTAAGTTCGATACCACATCACACGACGCAATGGATAGAACGCGGGTTACGCGGGAAAGAATCGTACTCGATTCATGAGTCGAATATTACGCTCGCTTTTTAGATTGGTGAGTGAATGTTAAATATTTTTAAAACATATTTCAATTATATTACAGTGTACAAAAATGTAAACCAGAACAATACAGTAAGTTTATTTGAAATAAAGTGAAGGATATCCCTTTTCTTCCCATTCTAATGGATTGATGGGTATTACTTATATTTTTATCACGCTTACACTGTTTTAAATGCACATTTATGTATGGCATGAATTCAATATTGGTTTTTAAGCTTTCTATGGGATTATTTCGGAAATTTCTTTCTAATTAAAATAAGGGAAGGTGACGGGCGGGTGATGACATCGGGACGTTGTCTTACTATCTTCTACTAAAAAAGTTATTACTTACTTACCAGACCATATTTTACGATTCTGTAAACGGCAATAGGTTTATCAATATATTTTTTATATAATAATGTATAATAATGCAAACAAATTATTTATTATAATAATACAAAACACACACGCACTTGGTACATACGCACTCCACTTTCAACTTCCAACTGTCGATTCCGAGAAAAAATATCGGACCATAGATTTTTTTTTATGATTCTAATGTCAAGGAAATGTTCAACAGAACACATGTAATCAAACTTCGTCATAGAAAAGTAGAAAGTAAACACACTAAAATTAAGTTTAAAGTCGCCTAGGGAGGTGCGGTGCAAATGCACCGCTTGGGGTTTGACGGACATCGCGAGAATGGTGGAACATGACGTCACGTGGTGCAATTGCACCGATTGTGGATTTGAGAGGAACACACTCATATTTATTACTCGTGAAATAACTCACGCCGCGGTCAAAAGTGCACAACCGTCCCTGGTAGCGATGCGCAAGCTACTGAAATATATATGAACAGAATGCTACATGGTAGTTTGAGACTAATGGAAGACATGAGATACGAAGCTATTGATGAAACTATAAAAAAATTCACAAGAATGACACAAACTGATTTCGAATTTTCAAAGTCATCAATTGAGCCCAGTGTACAAAAAATGGCCACTCACTTTCGAGAAGCTATTTCAGTGACCGAAAGACTTGCTATAACTTTAAGATTTTTGGCTACCGGAGAATCATATACTAGCCTACAATATCTTTTTCAAGTCTCATAACAGTCAATTTGATGAATAGTACCAGAAGTTCGCAGTGCATTATTTCAAGCGCTGCGCTGAAAGATTGGATCTGGGTAAGTAATTGAACACTTTTTTACATTTTTCATTGAAACATTTATTCATATTTTGTTTAAACTGATGGTGGTGGAGGAGGAAGCTAAGGAATCAAAGGCCACGGTGATGGCGTTGGCGGCTGCGGCGACTGTGTTAGAGACAGCGGCGACGGTGTTGAATAGGAATACATTGAATTGTGTGGATACTGGGCATGATTTATTGTACTTTCGTAACCACTCTGAGAATACTGCCCTAAATCAGCCTCACAAATAATGTTGTTAATTGCGAGCTTAACGTATATTAATGTGCGTGGGTCATATTTATGCTGCTCGTTGGCAATATGTAGAATACTGATCAGATGACGATGACGATATTGATGTCGATGTTTCACTTAACATGTCAAAAGCTTTTCTTCATCTGCAGGATTTGGTTTCTATTTTCCTCGGTCTTTTTTAAGTATTAGTATCGGTCTTTTTTAAGAATGGTTGAAGTTAGCGAAAGTATTCGAAAAATAAATATAGAATTTTGTCCTCGACTTTCAACCGTTTGTCTCGAGCACGAAAAATCGTTGAAAACGCTTTTGACATACTAAGCTCGGTTTTTTGAGTATTGAGAAAACCTATGATGCTGGAGCCAGAAACAGCCAACAAAATTGTTTTAGCCACTGTTCACTTACACAATAATTAACTATTTGAGAAGAAATAAAAGGACGCGATTGTATACACCATCCGAAACTTTAGATAGTGAGATGGAGGGAACTTTTATACCAGGAACTTGGAGAATTGATTCTACGCCCACGTCATTGCTACCGTTACCGTACCATACTAAAAGATGTCCGTTTCCATCTATCTAGCTAACCATTTTCATACAAATTGTGAAATACCTTGGCAAAATATATGTTGAAAGTTAACTTACATCATCGTCAAAGGTTCGTTGGGTACATCTTTATCTTTCATGAAGTCGAAGTCGTCAAAAGCGAACCATTTTGATACATAAATAGTGTTGGCACCTGTAATAAAATACGTCAGTACAGAGTACTAATGTTTTATTTCGTAACATTTACAACTAAACGTCTAAATGGTATTCGAATACAATCATGCCCTTACCATGCTCGCGAAGGAGGCGGGCGGCGGGCCGGGTGCGGAAGAGAACTCTCCCACCCGAGATCCGCAGATGGCGCCCTGGGCGCCGCCGACGTGTCTTCACCGAGGACTATCGGCCTCCATGACCGGGGGTCTGAGGACGGTGAGAGGGCCGCTCACCATCCTTACAGAAGCAGGCCCATGACGGCAGCGTGACGTGAGCAACTCACGCACGCCCCCCCTTAGAAGTGGGGTCACACCCGAAACCCCCCATAGACGCGGGATTGCACCCGAACCACCCCCTGGGCGACGCCGCATTGGTGGCCGTAAGTCTGTTGGGAGTCACGGGACATCCTTCCTGAGGGCTTACCCGGGGCTCTCAACCATAGGCTGTTAGGCGTTACGTGAGGTTTTTTAGTAGGTAAGAGTCCGGCATAGCATCCTACGAGGATTTTCCCTCACAATAAAAAAAAAAAATCATGCCCTTACTAATATTAAGTAATATATTAATAAAAGATAATAACCCCGAATAAATAAATAACCTCAAATTCAAGGTTAATTTTGAGATTTTGAATTTTCGAAAATTGGTTTAGTTTGGTACCTACATAGTATAGAAATTATAATAGTTACTTATCAGAACCAGTAGGTAATAAGGCTTTTGTTTATTCAAGACTTCTCCCTTATATAAGACGCTGAAAGCGTAGTCATTGTCTTTTTCAGTTCATGTACAGGAAATGGACATACATATTTCGCTTTGACTCTGGCTATTTGAACCTTAGGGGTTTGGAAAAAGAAAGGAAGAAAACAATTTAAATATAATACAAAGTTTATTAATAAAGTAGGGGTAGGTAAGGTTTTCTCAGGGGGGTTCAGTATGCTCGTAACCGTAGGATGCAATTCACACGTTATAAAAGAGAATGCCACCGTCCTGCGTTAGCCCCCGGGTAGGATCGGTGCAGCGGCCGTGCAGCAGCAGTAGGCAGGAAGTCCGGCAGTGCAGGTAGATGCAGCGGCAATGCGACACATGACTCGTAGATGATGGTAACTTGAGCTTGTGTCTGCCTCGTAGGTGAAGGTGAAGGGTGTAGGTGAACCCTGGATCTTAATTTAGACGATTCTCTTAATTCTCCCCCGCCCAGAGGCGACAGCAGAATTTTTCCTTTTTACATATCTGTATAATACATGTGTGTACATAAATTGTTTAATAAAAAAATAAAATAAAGCAGTACTCCATCCATGTGCGGCCGCACTTGCGACTTATACAGAAGCAGTGTTTGCGCAGCAGTGAAGTACCGCCGCGCCCTGTTGAGCACACCTAGCTTCTTGGACGCCAGCTTAGCCTGGTCCTCCAAATGACTACGGAACCGAACGTCACTGGAGATGTCAACGCCAAGGATCCCTATACTTTTAGAGATGGAAAGAGATGTGCCCCGAAATTGCGGCGCTACAGTAATTGGGGTTTGCTTAGCGCTGAAAAAACACGCTTGTGTCTTGGAAGGGCTGAACTGGACAAGATTTAGTCCACCCCAATCGGACACTCTAGTAAGAGTAGTCTCGATTTCAGACACAAGCTGTTCACGATTTTCCTCCACTGTGTCCCGAGAGATACCGTGGCGGCCCGTGTAACAAGTGTCCCCCGTACTGTCGTCCGCATAACAATGAATACCGTCAATAGACAACATGTCGTTGATATGCAGCAGAAACAGAGTAGGGGACAACACTGAGCCTTGCGGTACTCCAGCGTTTATGGCCATGCAGTCTGAACAGCTGCCGTCAACGACGGCCCTGATGCTTCTACCGGCCAGGAAGCTGGACACCCATTCGCATAAACTCACGGGCAGTCCATATGAGGGCAATTTCGTAAGAAGACCACGGTGCCAGACCCGGTCAAAGGCCTTAGAGATGTCAAGGCTCACTGCTAGAGCCTCGCCCTTACTCTCGATAGCCGTCGCCCATCGGTGTGTGAGGGACACCAGAAGATCGCCCGTCGAGCGACTGTAACCGACGGAAACCGTACTGCCGGTCACTGAGCTCGTGTTCCTCTAGGTACCTCAGGAGCTGTATATTAATTACACGCTCCATCACCTTAGATAAAAGGGAGGTGACGGCTATAGGCCTTTTTTTTTTTTTGTTTAATGTGAGGGAAAATCCTCATAGGATGTTATGCCGGACTCTTACCAACTAAAAAACCTCACGCCACGCCTAATAGCCTATGGTTGAGAGCCCCGGGTAAGCCCTCAGGAAGGATGTATGAAAAAAAAGAAAGGACGCTTAGGTACCTGTCCTACCTGATACACAGAATAGCTCGAAAGGGACGGATGCTTGGTTCTTGCACTGTGTAACGTGACTGGCTTTGGTCGGCGTCTGGTTTTGTGGGTGCATGCTTGTGTTCGACGTTGGCAGAGATGTAATAGTTAGGTATATGTAAGTATGTGTTTTTGTAACGCGTTAATTCAATTTACTTGATCGAATTGTTGTATTAGTAGCAAAGTTCATTCCAAATAGGTTATGTCATTGCAATAACAGTTGCCGCGTTGGGGATTTGTTTCGTTTATGTATGAATTATAAATCTACTGCTCAAAAATAGGAAGTATTGGGCCAACGGTTATGTTAACTTTTTTTTTTCTCCTGTTCTCATTTTTTTATATTTAGTTACGAAGTTTTGAAATAGCCCACACCTAATGATAAACATTTTTTTTTTAAATTTATGTTGAATCATTTTTATTTATTTTTTACTTTGTTTACATTTAATGCCTGCCTATTTAATAGATGTAATATTTGATTTAGTTTTTAAAAATAACAGTCGTCATCATGTCCCAACTGGCCTCCTCTGAAAACCAGTGCTGTTATCACGCCAGCCTTCTGCAAGGGTGACGGGTCGGCGTTTATGCTATAATTTTTAGAATAAGATTATTGTACCTACCTTGTCGCTTTTTTGTGGAATAAAACACATTTTTGTTTTGTTTTTGTTTTGTTGTTTTGGATGTCCCGTGACTGTAATTATACTATAGTACTATGATAGCAGCCAGAAATTATAGCAGTTTACGGACGCAATCCAGGGTGCATTGGACGAAAAAGTCTCGAGCGTAGGAGAAGAGCGAGTAATGATTTTTTACCAAAATAGAGGTAAGTTGTGTAAAAGTGTCGTCTGAAACTAGTAGTCTCACAGCTCCCCTCACATCACCCTCATGCACCTTAGAATGATCACTCGCTAATTAACGATCGTCATTATAGCTTAGGCCGAAACGATCAACGGGTGCCCTCCTGGCGTACATAACACACACCTGGGGTGAGGCTATGGAGAGGCACGGCGAATCTCTGGCTATTGGCCTAGATATCGCTAAAGCCTTTGATAGGGTATGGCATGCGTCGCTTCTTTCCAAGCTGCCGGCATATGGTCTACCGCCTCATTTGTGCCGCTGGTTAGCCAGCTTCCTGCACGGGCGACGTATACGGGTTCTCTGTGATGGTCAGGCTTCCTGCTTTTTGCACTTAAATGCCGGAGTACCACAGGGATCGGTATTGTCCCCAACGATAGAGGCGTCACTTAGGTGGTATTGACACCAGCGCCGTCTGGTGAGATCATACTGCAACTTTCGTACTATATATATATAACTACGATAGGTATTATGACGCGAAATGCTAATGCCTGGTATAGTTTCATTTTTTTATAATAATTCTACGCACCATAAAAAGGAGTTCATATAATTTTTTACAGCAAGGTCAAGTATAAATCATAAAAATATAGAGAACTGTCTAAATAAAACTGGAGAAATTTGTAAAATGCTTCATTTACTTTGTTCTTTTCTTTCTGTAATGCAATGCCATTTTCTGAACAGCGTTTTCACTGTCATAATCAGTTCGAGATCCCGATAATATTTTGTTTGTATCTTTACACCAATTAAATTAAAAATATCTTAATTGAGGTATCCTCAGTATTTTTTATTTTATCTCTTTTATGTGTTTCACATTTAATGAAATTGTAGTCTACGACTACAGAAAATATTGTTTTATATATTGCCTGATGTCTTTTTTCTTACTGTCTTTTTTTATTATGTTGGTGACAATATCTTGTAGACTTGAAAAACATTTCAATAAGGCTATGGCGGGATACATTAAACTTGTTTTTTTTTATTATATTCGCGATATCCTATTGCAAATTCGTTACAATTTTCTGTGTACAAACATGCTTTGCAATTTTTACATTTTATTTTTAATTTCTTTAAAACGTAATCCCGGCACGTACTCTAATTGTGCCCGTATTTTTAGATAACTCCTTTTAATTTCCAAATCTACAAAGATATTGTCACTGATGTCGTCGAAATCGATTTCTAAAGTATAACTTGACGCCTCTGGTGTGTCCAAAAATATCCCTCTCAATGACTTGAAATTTCGGCGGTCATCTGCTTCACAATTTGCCCCTGTAGAGTGAAGACTGCTAAGATTGTTAATTAATAAGGAAGCGAAAGCTGATTCGAAGCCAGCACACGAAGGAGACGTGTTTTTGTAACCATGGCTTCGAATACAGCCGAAAAAAATTTCCAAGGGGTCTTGGTTGAAGTGTCTCATCCATACAGACGTCACGTTATACTTTTTAGCCAAAACATTTACAAGATATTGAATATTTTCTATAGTTTTTATCCAATTGGTAATTGATGGGACCACAACTAATTGTTTGCTGGCAGAAAATGACATCGATTTTAAAATAGTTTTCGCCTCTCTCCACACATTTTTGTGGAGAGATGTTTGGGTCACAGGTCCTAATAAAGATTTGCCCTTCCTTTTGCTGGTGTAGCTACCATTGACAGAGTGGAATAAATCTCCAAAAAAAAATAAGTAGGTCAGCTGTGTCTTGACTTTCAGCAGGCAAAATTCCCAAATCTAAAACAAAATAAAAGTAATTCTAATCATACATTTTACGAGTTTAGGATTACTGTGTTAATTAAATGTAGGTGTTTTGTGTATCAAAATTACAACTTCAATAGTCTATACTAATATTATAAAGAGAAAAGATTTGATTGCTTGCTTGTTTGTATGTTTGTTTGCATCGAATAGGTTTCGCAACTACTGGACTGATTTGAAAAATTCTTTTACTATTGGGAAGCTACACTCTTCCCAGTGAACATAGGCTATATTTTATTCCCGTATTCTCACGGGAACTGGAGCGACGCGGCTGAAACAGTGTGATGTCCGCTACTCATTTATAAATATTACTTTTTTTTATATCACTACGGTGGCAGACAAGCAGATGGCCCACCAGAAGAACTGGCAGTCACCGCAGCCTATGAACGTTTACAACACCAGAGGTGCCACACTCGCGCTGCCGACCCTGTGAAAACCTCCTAAGACCCCTTTCAAAGAACCCCATACTGGACTTTTTTTTTTTTTGTTTAACGTGAGGGAAAATCCTCATAGGATGTTATGCCGGACTCTTACCGACTAAAAAACCTCACGCCACGCCTAACAGCCTGTGGTTGAGAGCCCCGGGTAAGCCCGCAGGAAGGATGTCCCGTGACCCCATACTGGACTTACTATTACTTGTGTAGCTATAAGGATAGAGTATTAATATAATGACCAAAACCTTTAGAAGACCCCTTTCGAAGAACCCCATACTGTACTTACTATAATTACTGTAACCCCATACTGTAATTACTGTACTTGTGTAGCTATATTCAATTCAATTCATTTATTCAGGAACAATCATACAATTGTGTTTAAAAACAAAATACATAATAAATACAAAAAGCACATTAAAATAATAAGAAATAGATTGTTAAAATTATTAATTATACAATTTAAATGTCCAGTATCTCATATTATGCGATAAATTCATTTTACATTTATGTCAAACTCATTTAATAAATTCATAATTGGTAATAAATAAATGAAATATATATAAGTATAGAGTATTAATATAATGACTAAAACCTTTAAGTATCTATGACATCGCTATTTGATGCGTTGGTAGACCCGAGATAGTGACTATGTGGTCTATAAACGATCACTGCAGTAAGCATGATTCGCTATGGCTGATCCTCAGATGGGTCGCCATTTGGGACGTGGGACTAAAACGAAGAAAAGTGAAATGTGGGCATATACTATTCCCCTGCCTACGGGGATAAAGGATGTATATTTATGTCCATGAAAATAAATTTACTTGACAAATATCCCATATTGACGGCGACTGTCTTACTAAAAACTTGTGTTGCACACTTGACCTTCATTTTTGAAATTTTGTTTGGTATAATATGGGTTTCTGTCAATGTTGGCATAAGTCTTATACCTTTGTATGCAGGATTTTCGGCATATAATAGTGGTAGGTGCTCCCATTTTGCAACCTTGGCCACATTCTGTGACATGTAATTTAAATATTTCGTCAACAAATTGTTCCTAATGCCTTTAATAAGGTGTGGTGGGTCGTATAACGGTACAATTTCGGCATCATTTACAATGAAAGTATTTTCGTTAAGGACTGCACCTTGGCGCAGATATTCTTCCTTCGTCCTTTTAACCAGCTAATTTATGGAACTAACATTAGAAGAGCCCTGGTCACAAATAGTGGCTACCAGATTTTGCCAAATGTTTGTAATTCCATTATCATAGTTTTAATTTGTGATGCTAATTCATAGCTCTGAGTACTACTGGAGCAAAATGTGTAGGCTATGGGCTGTTTATAATTTTTATGAACGCCATAAAAACCAGGGCATGGTCAGCAATTTTGCTACTTGTTCTAGAACCATTGTTGACGAAACCGCTCACACAGTCAGTCCTCATATTGTAATCAAAATGAGGACTTATTGCGACTTCGTCAAAGAGAAGTATGCACAGTTTATCTAATGTCTTCATGTTTAGGACTTTCTTTTTAAATTCTTTAAATAAATTTTTATTTATTCCTGGCCGTAACGATGCTCGAGATATCATCCTACTCAAGTGAGAGGAGAAGGAAAACAAAGAATTTTTACAGCCATTTGTACGCCCACGGCCCCTGTTTATACACTCATTTGAAAAAAAAACGGGCACCTAAGCAATGAACCATTTCAAATGTTAATATTGCTTTGTTTGATAATTATAGGTAGTTTTATCCTCACAATTTGGTAAATTAATAAGAAAATAATCGTTTTCATCAGTATTTCATAAAATTTTGTTACAAATTATGGGAAATAATGCTAAACCTCGCTAGTAGTGTATGTTCGCTAGTAGTGCATTATGCTCATGAAGTAAAAATAAAAAAGTTTTTTTGTTTGTTTTTCTTTAATAAAGTAAAAGCAGATAAATGTTTAGTATCGAGTGTGACCCCCTCTAGCTAAAATCACAGCTTGAATTCGTCTGGGCATGCTAGCGAGTATATCCCGGATACTTGCTTGCGGAATACGTTTCCACTCCGCAGTAATCACATTCTTCAGCTCTCTGATGGTCTGCGGAGCCGGGTGTACTGATCTCACACGCCGTTTTAGAACGTCCCAGATATGTTCTATGGCATTGAGGTCGGGACTTCGAGCTGGCCAATCCAAACGACGAATGCCGACCTCTTGCACATACGCATTAACATCGCGGGATCGGTGGGCGCGAGCATTGACGTCCATAAAAATCGAGTCTTGACCTAGAGCGGCCAATGCGGGTTGTGCATGAGGAATTAGCACTTCCGTTATGTATCGATGCCCAGTCAGTGAGCCGTTTTCAATGAAGACTAACTCTGTACGTTCCATTGAATTTATTCCTGCCCAAAACATAACAGAGCCCCCACCATAAGGTGTGATTTCTTCGAAACATGCATCTGCAAAGCGCTCTCCTTGTCTTCTTAGCACTCGCCGACGTCGATCTTCACCGAACAGAAATATCCTGGCTTCATCAGAGAACAAAACCCTATTCCAATCTTCTTGAGTCCATGATTCACAATTTCTAGCGAACCTAAGCCTGTGAACTCTGTGCTCACGGAGTAATTTGGGGCCGCGGGCCGGGCGGTGACTGCGTATATTGGCAGCG
This sequence comes from Miltochrista miniata, assembly GCA_933228765.1. Taxonomy (NCBI): domain Eukaryota; kingdom Metazoa; phylum Arthropoda; class Insecta; order Lepidoptera; family Erebidae; genus Miltochrista; species Miltochrista miniata. Next base: position 17,844,850 of record OW121769.1, read on the forward strand.
AGAAGCCTCCTCCTGACCGTCCATAGACTAATATGCACATTTCTTACTTCTTGGAGGTTGTTCTTAGGATCCACATACGAAGATTTGCGATTTCTCAATGCGCGACTCACAATAAAACGATCATCCCGTGGTTGGATACATGGTTTTCTTCCAGAACAAGGCCTTCTCTCGACGGAACCAGTCTCATGATATCGCTGCCAGGTCCTTTGGACCATCGAGCGACTAACATTTAGCCTCCTAGCCACGAAACATTGGCTGCAACCCTCTTCAAGCAGCGCGATAATTTTGGTAGCTTTTACCACTTTATCTACCATTTTTGATACAGCCAAACAGCAATAAATAAAGCTTTGACAGTCAAGGATATGAAATTAATCGATAAAAATTGAATAAAAGTTGTGAAAGTCGATGTTAACTTCTGGAACTTCGCGCCAACAATGTAGTATAAAAAGGAGTTTTCTGTAAAAATGAGCATCAAATGAAAATTTGAATTTAGAACGTACTTTTTTAAATACCACGGCATTTCTAAAACCGGCCAGTAACGTGTACCAACGATTGAAACCTTTTTGGTATTGTATCTTTTTAAAGATGAATGAAAAACAAAACCGCCCGTTTTTTTTGCAAATGAGTGTATAATGTTAATGCCATTACTTTTTCGTCTTTGTTAAATCTGCAGCCCAATTTGTGTTTGCCTGCCTCTCGAAATTGTAAACTAGTAAATGTGGCGGCAGCCGGAGAAAATTTTCCCATTGCCTTTTGAAAGGCTGGATTTTCCGTAAGATTTAGAGCTTTTTTATATTTTATTTTCAGTGACTCCTTATTCTTGAGCAGGTTTTCAATTTGGTTCTTAGAATAACAGTGTCGCGATCAAATACACCAGCTGATTTGGGTTTGTCTGTAAAGAAATAAAAAAACTTTTAATTCGGTTTGTAAAAGTGTACAAAATCTACATTGTCCATATAGTTGGTATTGGCTGTTTAGGTGGATACCACTTGAGCACTTTCATCTGTACTAATAAAACATTTGTTCAATTAATCGCCGTTTATATTCGCCAGTAACTCCCAACGCATCCGACCCTCACAAGTAAGGACTTTCGTCAAAGAATCTCTGGTGAACTATTTCATCTTTACCGTTCCTGAAAGGTCCTTAAAGTGGTGACCCCGTCAAAGGACATTGAAGTTCGTGTGGGTCGCGGGTGTGTTGGTAGAGCGCGGTAAAGTGTCGGGTCGCGTTCGTGTTTTTTCCGGTGTCGCGTTGAAGGTCACGCGTTGAAGAGTTCATTTTTTTGCATTTTGTTCATTTTTTTTTTCAATTCGTATTTTCTCGAGGCCGTGAAACCAGTCATACACAATGGAAGCTGCAGGCTATGCTGATTACGAAACGAAATCGGAGCAGAAAAATGAAAGAGCGGTGGAACTCGCTGCAATTACGCTGTCTACAAAAATACCCGAATTTTGGACAGACATGCCTCGTTTATGGTTCGCGCAGCTAGAGAGCATTTTGGCACCACAGAAACAGGGTGATGAGTCAAAGTATAATGTAGTGGTAGCAAAAATGGGCCGAGAAGCATTACAGCAGGTGAGTGACATACTGTTAAATCCTCCCAGTGAAAAAAGTATGACGCAATAAAAGATCGCTTGTTGAAAGTTTACGAGGAAAGTGCGGAGAGGCAGTTCCAGAGATTACTGGGGGAGATGGAATAGGTACGCAGAAGCCTTCGCAACTGCTTCGTAAAATGAAGGAATTAGGTAGAATTTCAAAAAAAATCTATGGGTCGCGCGGTTGCCGACGGCGGTGAGAACTACATTAACGGTGAGTCAAGATCAATCTCTAGAATTTTTATCGGACATGGCGGACAGAGTCATGAAGAGCATACGAGGAGGCGAGGTTGCAGAAATCAGCCAAGGCGCAGGCGGAAGTGCGCAAATGCCAGCAGCGGATTTAGTATCAACCATGAAACAGTTGAATCTAGAAGTGGCCGCTCTGAGAGAAGAGTTTAATCGAAACCGTCGTACCCCATATCAAGGTCGCGGACAAGGGTACAGTGGGCGGAATCGGATGTCAAGGTCAAGAAAACCGGGAGACCCAGATTGGCTGTGCAAGCATCACTTTAGGTATCGGCATAGAGCTAGAAAATGTGAACGGCTGTGCGCATGGAGCAAAAAGGCGTCAGCACCATCGGGAAACGAGTAAGGGTGCAATCTGTAAGGGTGGAAGAGGTTGTACCCGGGAAGAACCACCGACTTAGCGTATACGATCGTCAGCAAGGTTTAGCATTTTTAGTGGACACTGGTGCGAATGTTTCGGTTTTACCAGTTTCGCGAAAAGTGAAGTTATCGGGTGAGTGCTCTAGTTTTAAGCTATACGCGGCAAATAACAGTGAAATTAGAACATATGGAACTAAAGTCTTAATCTTCTTTAATAATTTAATAAGTCTTTAATCTAATAAAAGATCTTAATTTAGGGTTACGTCGCTCATACCGTTGGACCTTTATTATAGCAGATGTGAATCAAGCGATTTTAGGAGCCGATTTTTTAGAACATCATGATTTGTTAGTAGATATAAGTTCACGTAAACTTATAGATAGTTCAACCAAGCGGTTAACTTCTGGAAAAATGGTAAATTGTAATGAATCATCGGTCAGTTCAATTTGCAATAATCACCTTTTCCATGATTTGTTGTCAGAATTTTCAGTAATTACCAAACCGGCAACTTTCAAGGATTTGGACCGTGTCTCGGAGAATGACGTGTACCATCATATTGAAACGACAGGGAAACCGGTACACGCACGAGCTAGACCTCTACCCCCGGACGGGTATCATAAGGTAAAACGTGAGTTTCAGATAATGCAAGAGATGGACATTATCAGGCCGTCAAAGAGTGAGTGGGCGAGTCCTCTTCACATCGTGGCTAAGAAGGATGGATCAATACGACCGGTTGGCGATTTATGTTATTATATAACAGTATATTAAATAATAACATAAATCGAAATAATAGTTTAATGTAAATGAAAATGAAAACCAACTTCGTAAACATCCGATTTTCAATTAAATGTGGTTACTTAACCAATTAATAACAACTAAGGTATATTATTATCTAATAATTTAGTTTTTAAAAATAACAATCAATAATCGTTGTGAACTACATCACTAGTATGACAACTTCTCAATACAATGTCCAAGGCTTATTTCGTTATCAATAAATTGACTCAAACTGCTATTGATTATATTTTCCTTAAGTATGGTTTCTTCCGATCTCTTTGAAATATAGGCTTGATTTCTCCACAAGTTTCAATAATATATAGCATCTCTTTTAAGAGTTCGTAGTAAAACTGCTATATTAGGTTTATTCTTTAACGTCCTGGGGGCCTACCACCACCTTTTATAAAACAATCTTATTTCAAGAAAGTTTTTTTTCAAGCTTACAATAACAATGCATTTATTCGTACCATGACCCTGTATAAACAAAATTGTACCATTCCTGCTATAGTGCGGGGAAAGAGCGAATGATTTGTATATTCTGTCCATTCCCTGCTGATAATTGAAACGAGACAACGCTATTTAGTTTATATAGCGATGTCCTTTTCTAAACCTCGCGGTCCGAATCGCCCATTGAGAATTGGTTTGAAAGTAAAATCATTTATTTGACGACCTAATAAGTATTGATTATAATACATTTATTTACACCGGGAAACCACGGCCGAGTGTCAGCACTGCGAGGACCGCAGCGATGACACAGCGTTCCACACGCTGGTGGAGTGCACGGCGTGGGCGCAACAGCGCCAGGACCTCGTAGTGGGTCTGGACGTGGACACTCTCTCGCTCGAGACCATGGTGCGAGCCATGCTCTCCAGCGGGAGTAAGTGGGACTGCGCCGCCTCCTTCTGCGAGCAGGTCATGCTCGTGAAGGAGGCGGCGGGACGGGTACGGGAGAGAACTCTCCCACCCGAGTTCCGCAGTCGGCGGCCTGGGCGCCGCCGACGTGTCTTCGCCGAAGACTATCGGCCACCATGACCGGGGATCTGAGGACGGTGAGAGGGCGGCTCACCGTCCTTACAGAAGCAGGCCCAAGACGGCAGCGTGACGTGAGCAATTCACACCCGCCCCCCTTAGAAGCGGGATCACACCCGAAACCCCCCAAAGACGCGGGATAGCACCCGAACCACCCCCTGGGCGAGGCCGCAGTGGCGGCCGTGGGTCTGTTGGGAGTTCTGGGACATCCTTCCGAGGGCTTCCCCGGGGCTCCCAACCACAGGTTGTTGGGCGTGACGTGAGGTTTTTTAGTCGGTAGGAGTCCGGCATAGCATCCATGAGGATTTTCCCTCACGTTAAACAAAAAATAATAATAATAATAATAATAATAATATTATATTGAAATGGCAGACGCCGTTTTCATCCATAGCCTAAGTTAACCAGACCATTTAACACCCATCACAATAGCCCATTTCGTAGTTAGCATATTTTACAATAGTTAGCTCCCATTGCAGATGGTCCATTACCGTTCTTCTACATAAGGCGGATGTGGATTGTTTGCAGTGGGGGTCCCATTTCCTTTTAGATTAAAAGTCTCAAAGGGCCTCTGCATGTTGGACCTGTGTCCCCGTGTAAGCCTACCAAAAGTCCGGGTGTCTTCGTAAGAAAAAAAAAAGAAGATACCCGTGTGAACGAGAGACATAATAATAATACATTTATTTTTTAATTATACCTAAATTAGTAAATAAACATAAATCTTTACTGTATGTTCGCTAAAAACATAACAAAAATTAAAAATGGACTAACTACGGGTGCTGGCTATAAGTATAACGCCCATGATGTGATTCGGAACATTGTTTTGGTTGTCAAGTGGTTGGTGCTAAAGTACGAACGAAATTTGAAACAAAAATGTTAAGTGGATATAATAAAACTGATAAGCCGGGTTAGTTAGCTTATTCTAATAATATATTTCTTTAGTCTTGGTAGGAGATTTCGATGTTCAACATGGAATCAAGGTAAGTACGATAGTAGTCAGTATATGAATTCGTTTTAAAATACAATATTTATTTACTGCTAATACGAAGTTAGCATATGTAGTACTTATTAATGAAATGATGACTTTAATTTATTTATTTTGCAGCCGAAGATCTAACCGAGTTTCGTGCCGGCAACTTGAGATATTATGGGAATTTTTGAACGCGAATAGAGACGTCGCTTCTGCCCACAACCGCTCTCTACAAGCCAAAGAATTCGCAAAACGAAAGTGGAGAGAGGTGGCAGAAGTTTTGAACTCTGAAGGAGGTGGCTGCCGTTAAGTAACTATTTATTAAAATTAGGTATACTTCTATATTTCTTAACTTTATTTTATTACAATACATGAACCACATTATTATTATATTTCAGTACTGGGTAGACTTTAAGGCCAAGTTAAAAAAGAGAATGGCCATGGTGCGGGCTTCTCACACCCGGACTGGCGGAGGACCATCAACTGAAAAACCATTGACTGAAATTGAAACAAAGTTTCTACAAATACTCGGGGACGATTTCGGTCAAGGTTTGCCTGGTATTCGGGTGGAACTGGTAAGTAAATAATGTATGCGGCTTCATGTCTATTTGTTGTATTGAGCACTCTCATATGAATAACTCTTCTTTTATCATTACAGCCGCCAGAGATTGGTTCAATGGATGTGAATGTGCAGGATTCCCCAGCATCAGTGTCTGTGTTGCAAAACACAGATATTATCCGTGATCTGACATCCACAGAGTTCAATATCGAGGTCCTAGATTTTCAACCTATTCCAGGTGGTGCCCCCCAAACGAATCCCTCTCCTATCCAAAATATAGCAGTTAGCGCCCCCAAAGAACTCCCTCTCCTATCCTGCATCCTGCACCAGCATCTGTACACCAATCTCCGCGTCGCCGACGTCGGAGGCGCGAGCCACCACTGTCACAGGAGGCTGCAAGACGTGCCCTAGTGCAGTCCTCACAAACTCACGCAGCGGGGATTGTGAGCATGGCGGATTACATGAAGGAGGCAGTCGAGCAATTGAAATTGTTTACCAATGCTGTAGTAAGGTTAGTAATGTGCATCTTAGTTATTTAGGTAGTTATGTTGTTATATTTGACTGCCATTAATAAGCCCACCACCTATTACTTGGGACATAAAACTGTAAGGTGAAATGTGCATCTGCCTACCCCTTCGGGGTAAAAGGCGTGACTATGTATGTATATTTGACTGCCTTGTTGGTCTAGAGGTCGAAATGTGCGATTGCAGATCACAAATTCGTGGGTTCGATTCTCACTGGAGACATAAATGTGTGATCCATAATCAATCAAATAACCCATTATAAGTAAGCTGTACGATCTTAATCTAGACAATAAATTAACTTTGCGGATGACGCAAATATTTGTTCAAACCCGGGAGATTGAAAAATTACAAAAGTTGGTCATTTGTAAACAAAACTTTAATACTTAACAACAGTTTACAATAATTCAAATGTTAGTAGTGTTAGTTTGCCTTAAGATTAAATTATTACATAATACAATTAAAAATAAATTTAGTAACAATGATTGTAGAATACTATAAAGCAACTTATTGTTTCAGGAAGTTAGATGCCGCCTTTCCCACAGCCGCTGCACAAGAGAGCGCCGAGTAGATACACCATGCTGCAGAGCGGTGTTGGTGTTGGTAATACGCGAATGTTCACTAAAATTATGTTGTGGCTGTGATTGAGCTTCTTGAATCATATCTTCATTATTTTATTGTTACATTGGTACGTTAGCCTTATTACAAATGTTGTGCAAGATTACACAAGCATTGACAATAGAGCCTGCTACTTTTGGGGAGTAATGCAGCACTCTGTGCACAAGTAAACAACGAAAACGTGCTTTAAGAAGCCCAATTGTGCGTTCTATAATGTTTCTGGTATGGACATGCAAATTAGTGTAGTGTGCTTCTGGTGATCCTGGTGCAGCATCTAGTATTGGTGTCTTCATGGACTTTCTCAAGGGATATCCAGAGTCTCCTAGTGAAAGAAAAATATGAATATTATTAGAAAGTTGGGTATAGTTTTTAGTAGCAAATTGCAAAGAAAGTTCATGCCAAACATACCAAGAAGCCAAATGTCTTCAGTATCACTAAGAGTTTCCAAATGTGCTCTTAAGGTATGTGTACTCCATATAAAAGAGTCATGATTAGCACCACCATGACTTGCATCAACACTTACTATTTGCATGTCTGCATCACAAATCTGAAATTAAAAATTAAGTAAGTACATTGAATGACATTGTATAATTTTACAATATTGTGTATTGTCCCCAGATTGGTCAATATGACAAAACAGGCTGAATAGTCTGTCTCTGCAACCCCACAAGACGAAACAAATTTTAATGTTCTCTAGATAATAAGTTGTAAATAATAAATATATTTTTACTCGCATAATACACTATGTTTCTCTCCTGTTTTTAATTGTATTTATATAAGACTAGCTGATGCCCGCAGCTTCGCCTGCGTAAAATTTGTTCCCGCGGGAAGTTATTCCCGGGATAATAGGTAGCCTATGTGGTATTCCAGACTATAATGTATCTCTGTACCAAATTTCAGCCCGATCCGTTCAGCGGTTTGAGCGTGAAAGAGTAACAAACATCCACACTCACAAACTTTCGCATTTATAATATTAGTAAGTTATGAGCACTTACCAACTGAACATTCAAGGAATGGTAATGTTTGCGACAGAAGTAACGTTCCCCATGCTGTACTGGGCGAATTATTGCAATTTGGGTGCAATCAATACAACCCAAAATCCCAGGAATTCCATACTTATTGTAAAATCTGAAATACATTAATGTTAATTAATCAGAGAGTAGATAGAATGGGTGTACTAGCCATACAATGAGATAGATGCTCTCGCTCATGATGCCTTAACGCCGAGTGTCAGTTACTTAACAGTGACTTTCTTAGAGGATACTTTTGGGCTTTTAATAGTGAGAGAACCAATCTTAGCCAAGGAGTAGTCTAAAGAATAGTCATTAGTCAGTTATTGACCAGCTTGTCTTGGGTGAATGAGTGGAAATTTGCAAGGATAACAAAGTACATACCCGATTTTTATACTGTTCCGCTCTTGCTCATTTACTGGGAACTTTATATACTTCTGTCGCATTGTAGAAGAATTAAGGCATGTCGTAACCTGTGCTATGGCAGATGAGACAGTCTGTTGTGCTACAAAATGACCCTCATTGTTGCCAATAGGACGTTGGTATGAACCCGTTGCATAGAATGATAATGCAATCAACACCTATAATAAAACATTATAGATTAGTTAATTGATATTATGAACACAAAGATATACTCACACAAATAACATTAAGTACCTATACAAACTGACTCGAGAGTCTCCAGCCGGAACGGCTGGAGGAGGTCCTGGACTCCTTGTTCCCGTCGAGAGCGGAGGAACATATTTCTCCGCGCATGGCTCCGTCTCAGGCGCCCAACGCGGAAGGCAGCGAGAACGACGTGCCCGTAGTCACCGAGGGTGAGTTAGGGGCGGCTGTACTGCGGCTTAAATCCCGCAGAAACACCGCCCCTGGACCCGACGGCATTCCAGGCCGAGCGTGGGTCCTGGCTCTCGAAGAGCTTGGGCCTCGACTAATTGGGCTCTTTGGCGCATGCCTCGAGAAAGGCCAGTTTCCTAAGGTCTGGAAGACAGGGAAACTGGTCTTGATTCGAAAGGCGGGGCGGCCGGCAAATTCCCCATCAGGGTACCGGCCGATCGTGTTGCTCGACGAGGTGTGCAAGCTCTTTGAGCGCATTATTGCACAACGCCTCGTCGGGCACCTCACACGCGTGGGGCCTGATCTGGCGGATAGCCAGTTTGGCTTCCGTCAGGGACGCTCCACCGTGGACGCGATCATGCGCATTAGAGGCCTGACGGAGGAAGCAGTCTCACAGGGTGAGGTGGTGGTGGCGGTGTCTCTCGACATCGCCAACGCATTTAACACCTTGCCCTGGAGCTGCGTCAGGGAGGCGCTTATCTATCATGGAGTGCCTCCCTACCTCCGTCGAATTGTCGGGGCTTATCTCTCCGAGAGGGCCATAACTTACCCGAGCTGGCTAGGGCCGGGTCGGCGAGATGTGTCGTGCGGTGTTCCACAGGGATCGGTTTTAGGGCCGCTCCTGTGGAACATCGGTTACGACTGGGTGCTGCGTGGTCCGTTGCTCAGAGGGGTCGGCGTAACATGTTACGCCGACGACACGCTCGTTACGGCGCGGGGAGCAACGCACCGTGCCGCAGCACTTAAGGCCACGGCAGGGGTTGCTCAGGTCGTGGGTCGGATTCGGCGGCTGGGTCTTGAGGTCGCCCTTCACAAATCCGAGGCTCTGTGCTTCCACGGACCTCGGATGGGGCCACCTGCGGGATCCAGCCTACAGGTGGGGGGCGTCAGCATCGGCATCGAGCCCTCGATGAAGTACCTGGGGCTCGTACTCGATGGCCGGTGGAACTTCGGACATCATTTCCGAAGTTTGGTCCCAAAACTGAGGGGAGCATCGGCCGCACTCGCGCGGCTGATGCCCAACATCAGGGGACCCAACGCTCCCTACAGGAGGCTATACCTTGGGATCGTGCGAAGCATGGCCCTGTACGGGGCTCCCGTATGGGCGGAGACCCTGACAGCCAGCAATGAGGCTAGACTGATGAGCCCGCAGAGAGTGATGGCCGTCAGGGTGATAAGAGGATACCGCACGATCTCCGGTGAGGCGGCATGTCTCCTAGCCGAGACCCCTCCATGGGACCTGGAAGCGAGAGCCCTTGCGTCACTGTTCAGATGGCGCAAGGAGGCGCTGGAGCGGGGCCAAAGGCCTGCGTCTCGAGAAATCGAGGCCCAGCGGACCCTGCTCCACCAGGAAACCCTGGAGACATGGAAGATGCGACTTGAGCAACCAAAGGGGGGATTCGCCACAATCGCGGCCGTCAGACCGGTCATGGACGAGTGGCTGGAGAGAAGACACGGTGCTCTCTCCTACCGGTTGACACAGATGCTTGCCGGGCACGGTAGCTTCGGTAGGTATCTGTGGCGAAAACACCGGGAAACCACGGCCGAGTGTCAGCACTGCGAGGACCGCAGCGATGACACGGCGCTCCACACGCTGGTGGAGTGCACGGCGTGGGCACAACAGCGACAGGTCCCCGTAGTGGGTCTGGGCGTGGACACTCTCTCGCTTGAGGCCATGGTGCGAGCCATGCTCTCCAGCGGGAGTAAGTGGGACTGCGCCGCCTCTTTCTGCGAGCAGGTCATGCTCGCGAAGGAGGCGGCGGGCCGGGTGCGGGAGAGAACTCTCCCACCCGAGTTCCGCAGTCGGCGCCCCGGGCGCCGCCGACGTGTCTTCGCCGAGGACTATCGGCCTCCATGACCGGGGGTCTGAGGACGGTGAGAGGGCCGCTCACCGTCCTTACAGAAGCAGGCCCATGACGGCAGCGTGACGTGAGCACTCACGCACGCCCCCCCTTAGAAGCGGGGTCACACCCGAAACCCCCCATAGACGCGGAATTGCACCCGAACCACCCCCTGGGCGAGGCCGCATTGGCGGCCGTAGGTCTGTTGGGAGTCACGGGACATCCTTCCTGAGGGCTTACCCGGGGCTCTCAACCATAGGCTGTTGGGCGTTACGTGAGGTTTTTTAGTCGGTAAGAGTCCGGCATAGCATCCTACGAGGATTTTCCCTCACGTTAAACAAAAAAAAAAAAAGTCCAGTCTGACAAAACTTTTACAATTATTTACCTTCGTATTTACAGATAAATCTGTAGATCTTTTAGGGGCTGGCATAAGCGGTCTCAACTCATCGCAAAGGTTATGTGCCAGCTCTTTACCGAGTCTATATCTTTTGATAAACTCTGCTTCATCTAAATCAAAAGGATCACATTCTTCGCGAAGTTGTACACGACGCCGTATCTTGTTGTATTAGTGACTGCGTTATCATCTTCCAAAAACTCAAATATTCCAAATGCAAATGCCATCTACGATCATTACACAAAATGAATATAATATTAGACTAAAATCACAAAATTCACCTTTTATACGATCACTAGCGATAATTATTGCAATTTACTTACTTTATAAAATATAATAATGACTTTTTCTATTAAAAATTGCTTTATCAATAATAAATCCGCCCGAGAGAAACAACTTTTTTAAGATCGCTAAATTTGACAGGAAAACAATATTGCTAGATGTCAAAAGTTGCGTCATGGTACGCTTTGAACGAACTTTTTAGAGGTGACGTCACAAAATTGCTAAGGGCCACTTGCACAGATAAGAGTTAACGTGTTTAACTCAGAGTTAACTGCTAACTTGAGTTAAATCAATAATTTGTCTTGCACCAACACGAGTTATGGACTAACTCAGAGTTAAACTTTTAAATTTTTAACTCGCCGACATCGGTGAGTTAAATCGCCTAACTCTGAGTTAGCTACCATCAAATGTATCAAGGATGTTTGTCAAACAGCGCTCCACACGCTCGTGGAGTACACGGCATGGGCGCAACAGCGCCAGGTCTTCGTGGCAGGTCTGGACGTGAACACTCTCTCGCCGGAGACCATGGTGCGAGCCATGATCTCCAGCGGGAGTAAGTGGGACTGCGCTGCCTCTTTCTGCGAGCAGGTCATACTCGGGGAAGAGGCGGCGGGGCGGGAGCGAACTCTCCCACCCGAGTTCCGCAGTCGGTGGCTGAGGCGCCGCCAACGTGTCTTCGCCGAAGACTATCGGCCTCCATGACGGGAGGTCTGAGGACGTGAGGAGCCTGCTCAGCGTCCTTACAGAAGCAGGCCCCAGACGGCAGCGTGACGCGAAGGATTCACGCTCGCCCTAAGAAGCGGGATTACATCCGAAAACCCCTCAAAGACGGGGAACAGCACCCTAACCCGCCCCCCTCGATTGTATGTATGTTTGCATCGAATAGGCTCCAAAACTACTTGACCGATTTGAAAAATTCTTTCTATATTGGGAAGCTACAATCTTCCCAGTCACATACAGTATATTTCTTCCCGTATTCCAACGGGAACGGGAGCTACATGGGTGAAACCGCGTGACGTCCTCTAGTGTCAACTAATATTATAAAGAGGAACGATTTCATTATTTGTTTGTTTGTATCGAATAGGCTCCGAAACTACTGATCCGATTTTAAAGATTCTTTCACTGTTGGTAAGGTACCTACACTATTCCAGATGAACATAGGCTGTATTTTATGCCCGTAATCCTACGTGTCGGGTTTTTGAGATGGGTATGATGAATAAGTATTCTGAGACTTCATGTATAAAATATATAATTGCAGACTGGTACCAGTTACACTATTACTAAATAAAATACAATCTAATATACGATATGACCATAGCGTGCTGGGAGACGACTGCTGCGCCTAGCGAATGTTTGCGCCTCGGTGGCCTCGGTATATAAAACTAATGCGTCAGCTGGCAGTGTCCCTACACAAGGGAACTACGCGGGTGAAACCGCGTGGCGCCCACTAGTGTGCTATAAAGTAGTCAGTTCATCTGGCCTGCCTATTGATTCTCATCAGGTATTTTATATCATGTATCTGAAGACGTCTCAGTTCTACTGCCTCTCTGATATAAGAGATCAATCCCTAATACAGATTCACTCATTTCATGTTTTACCATTTTAGGAGGAGAAAGTGCAATCTTTAGAAAATGAAATCTTTAGAAAGAAACAGAAAGAATGAAAGAAAGAAACATTTATTTGGTGCATACACATACATAATATATATTTAGGAACAAAAAGGATATTTTTCAATTAATACCCAGGCAATCTGTTCTGCTAGTTTGAAATTCAACGATGTCGTTGCACGTAGGAATGGATCAGCCCACGACTCACACATTGGGATAACAGCAAATATATCATATTGCTATATTTACATAACAGCAAATATAATTATATCGCCACTATATCACACAATAACATGTTATCACTAGATGTGAAATGAGGAGCACGTAGACATGGCTTCTTTTCCATTTTTGTATTATTTTTAAATATTTCAGATAATAGACACAGTCAGAAAGTGACACTGACGCATCACAAAGTCACAAAGTATTCAAACAATGTTAAAAAATTGAAATGCACGTTGATGACATAATAAGTTCATTTGTTGAGTCAAGTCATACGTAGCAGACTGTAGTGTAAAAGAGATAGAGACACATGGTCCATTCTTCGTTCTAACATTTGTGTGTGGTTCGATTCCATAGAGCGACACAGACAAAATAAATTGTTCAGTTTACTGTGAGTTAGTTAACCTCGTGCCATTTTGCAACTGTGCAAGACGTGGTCAGAGTTAGGAAGTTATTTATTTAACTCAGAGCTTACTAACTCTACTTTTATATATTTAACCCGACTCTCCGCGCAAGTGGGCCTAAGAGGACTATTGTGTCTCAATATTGTTTTAAGCTTGTTTTAAGGACGTCATGGTACGAAAAGACGAAGTAATATTAAAATAATACTGCTATAAGACGTGGTGGTAGGCCTCCTGTTTAGTCGTGAATTCCACCATTCTATAGCATTATTGGTTTTGTGTCGGATATTATAGAAACACCATTTATCAGATAAGGGAGATTTCTTTTCTATCCATGTATTTTTAAAATAATTGTTGAATTCAACTGTTTTACTATCTCTTTGCATACACTCACCTAAAACATATAGCCAACCATCTGAGACCTCTGTTTTCGGGAGATACGCTAACGCCATACAACGCCGCACGTGAGCTCTTGATATGTTCGATTTTTTTGTTATTCCTATCAATTTCGCTTTTTTCAGAACGGCTTTTTTAAAATGAAAAATACAACCTCTACTTGTAACTTTTTCAAATACCGCTTCGGATTCTGACATTGCGCTAATTTCGAAATCAGTTGTTATAGACTCGGGCTCAAATTCTGGAATTTGCCTTTTTATAAGTTGAAAGAAAACTTCGTAGCTAGATTGTTTTTTATTCGGTAATAACGCATATACTACTGGTATAATATTTGTATCGGTATTATTACTGCCCAAGTCAACATGTAACGTGTACAACTGCTTAAAAGGAGGGACAGCGGCCTTAAATGTCCCATCGCAAAATACGTGCTTTGCTTTTCTGAGAATTTCTTTGGATTGTTCAGTAGCAAATAATAATATTCTTTCCTTTTTTTCCTTGTAATCAGCAAGCAAAAAATTTTCGTATATGCCCGGAACGATAACATCTTTTAATTTTGAAAACCGGACAGTTTTAGTTTGCAGTTCTTTATTGCGTAACTTATACATTATTTTCTTAATATTATTATATTTTGGTAACTTTATTACTAAATCTAGCCCTGTAGACTCTAAATTTTCTACCACCTCCTTATATATTGTAGGCATAGGAGTACTCTCAGTTTTTGCTCTTTCTAAGCATTCGTCAATTTTCTCCAACAATTGATTATTTAAACTACTAGACTGACAAGTGTGGGTGTTCCCTTTTAGTGCTACGTCACAATTAGAGTTAGTAACCAAATTAGATTTACAATTTTGTAACGCACAATGCCAAACTATGTGTCCGTTTTTATTTTGGCGTTTTTTATAATAACGATAGTTTCCGTGCATTAGAAGTTTTCCTCCTCGTTGTGATTTAATTATTTTAAACTAGCTGTTACCCGCGACTTCGTCCGCGTGGAAATTATGTTATAAGCAAAGTTTGAACTGTATTCTATCGAACCTCTCGGATATGTCGTAACCAAAATGTGGGGACAAATTTAGGAAATCCTCCAACTTACCCGGGGAGCTATGCGCTAGATGGATTTATTTTAACGTGAGGAAAGTCATACATAATGTTGTAGGCGCAATACAACATTAGGTGTTGTGATATTTTGATGCTTTGCTTAAAAACCTGGCGATTTAAGAGAAGATACACGCTGACAGAGGGTTTCAAATTGCTAAAATTCGAAAGAGAAAAGATTTTTGCATTGCTAGGTTCTGGCAAAGAGTCTTTTCACTGCATGCGAGTGGTACCTGGGCCCGTGTTATTTAAGATGGAAAGGAGAGGGTAGAGTTAAGTTAAAGAACTCTTTACCACCTTGGTAGATTCGGTTTATTAAATAAATTTAAGTCTTACGGACAGTGAAAGTGGCCCCCAATCGCTAGATGGGCCACGGCTTTCCATCAGTGGCGACGACAATATGGCGAGCTTAATATATTAAAAAAAAAACATTTTTCTACACTGCACCAGTGATTCAAGGCTGTCAGTTACCTCAGGACAGTATTTATTGTGAATAACACATCGCTGCATGTAAAAGTAAAAGTATTATTTTGTTATTGAATTCATATATGATCAAAATTGTTGATGAATTACTAAACAAACAAACAGAGATGTTGAGATTGCCTTTCATTTGTATTAAAGTTAGCAAAAGACGGCCGAGTGCCAGCACTGCGAGTAGCGCAGCGAGGACACAGCGCTCCACACAATGGTGGAGTGCCGTGGGCGCAATAGCGCCAGGCCCTCGTAGCAGTTCTGGACGTGGACTCTCTCTCGCTGGAGACCATGTTCTCCAGCGGGAGTAAGTGGGACTGCGCTGCCTCTTTCTGCGAGCAGGACATGCTCGTGGAAGAGGCGGCGGGGAGGTGGCGGGAGAGAACTCTCCCACCCGATTTCCGCAATAGGAGGCGGGGGCGCCGGCGACATGTCTTTGCCTAAGACTATCGGTCTACATGACCGGGGGGGTCTGAGGTCGATGAGGAGGTCGCTCACCGTCCTTACAGAAGCAGGCCCTAGACGACAGCGTGACGCGAGGGGTACATGCCCCCCCCCCCCCCCCCCCCTAAGTGGGTAGTCGTAAGTCTGATGGGAGTCCTGGGGTAGCAGTCCGATAGCTTACTTAGGGCTCCCAACCGTAGGCTGTTAGGCAGGATACGTGAGATATTTGAGTCGGCAGGATCCGGCATAGCATCCGTGCAAGAAAAAAAAAGCTAGCAGAAGGGAGGGTTGCCTTGCCACCAGGAAACAGTGAGACAATTATTTGATTTTCAAACAGTTACTGAATATAATGGCAGCGAAATCGCGAAATGAAACCCGGTTGTCAGTAAAATGACAATCGTTAAAAGTCAAGTTGGCCTCATGGGCGGCTTGAAAAAAAAAAAATTTCAACACGGCATTAGGCTCACCACCTATTACGTGGGACGTAAAACTACATATATAAGGTCAAATGTGGGCGTATACTATGCCTCTGCTTACCCCTTTGGGGATAACGGCGTGACTATAATATGTATGCTACTAAATAAGATCTAGACGCTTTTGAGTTTTTACTCCCACATACATACAGAATTTAAGTGTTCTCTGCTAAACCCCTAGACTTAGTAGTAGCGTGATAATTATAATTATGAAGCTTATATAAAACTATCCGCGTGTAAAAATTGAATTAAACCTATTTCGTAAGCATGTCTTTTGCCCATAATATAACCTATAGATTTTAATCCTTCTCTGCCAAGCCTCTAAGCTAAGTAGCGTGATTGAATATTTACAATAGACTTAATCTTTAAGCTTATTTACATTAAATAGCTGTTCACGCGACTTCAGCCGAGTAGAAGTCGTTATCGCAAAAAATCATAACACTCCTTTTGCGCAGTTGGTTTAAAAGTAGCCTATGTCCTTCTCAGGGCCTCGAACTATCCCCATACCAAATTTCATCTCAATCGCTCCAGCCGTTTAGGCGTGAAAGACGTTATCGCGTGAAAGTCGTTATCGTATAAAATCATAACACTCCTTTTGCGCAGTCGGTTAAAAAGTAGCCTATGTCCTTCTCAGGGCCTCGAACTATCCCCATACCAAATTTCATCTCAATCGCTTCAGCCGTTTAGGCGTGAAAGCGTAACAGACAGACAGACAGACAGACAGACAGACAGACAGACAGACAGACAGAGTTACTTTCGCATTTATAATATTAGTAAGGATTGCGAAGTTTCCTTGTCCATAATTGCAATTCTAAAATAGAAATAAGTTATGATATGTTATTTGTATTTATGTAACTGAAAAGTTTTTTTTTTTTTTTTTTTTTTTCTTTTTTATTAAGAACAATGTTCTTAATAACACAGGTCTGCAATGGTTTTCCTCTTTGAAATCTGAGTAATATTTTCTATAGTTTCTGATGTGCTGATTACGAGAAAAATAATAAAAAAAATCCATCACGTCAGGACTTTTTGATATTGAATATTTAAGATTTAGCTCCAAAATGTCTGAGCGTCTACCTTTAGAAATTTATAAAACGTCATTAAAATACTTCAGCTTAATTTTTATTGCATTTAATTCGTGTAAGGGGACATAGAAATTAATAAAAATCAGTAATTTGATGATTACTACATAAAAAGTAAAAGTAATCCGCATTAACCATGTTGAAAACGGGTAATTTTTACTTAATTTAGTAATAAAATAATAAAAAATATTACCTAGTAGTAATATTACCTAATTGTTGTAAATATTATTAAAAAAGGGTGTAATAAAGATAATCCAAAAGGCTTTTTTTTATTAAGTACCCGCACTTATTAGAAAATTAACAGTTGAAGTGCGCATCTTGCAACATGAACTTTAAAATGTCATCGCGAAGATGTTTAAATTCTCCAAATTGTTTTTGTAATATTTGCGGGAATTTTATGGTGATGAAACAACGAAACAGCATTACTGACTTTGTGAAAAATATTTACAAAAGTTATTATGGAGACGTTTTAATTAACCAAAGATATAACTTGGACACCTCATAAACTTTGTACGACTTGTTTATTAGAACTTCGCCAGTGGTCAAAAGGACAGAAAAATAGCTTGAAAATCATTTCGCCTATGCTACGAAGAGAGGCTAACAACCATGATAAAGATTGCTACTGTTGTTGTTGTGACATAACTGGATACAATTTTAATAATAAAAGGGATATAAACGAGCACAAAACTTCATTTCCTAAATTCGCACATTGATTACTTCCCAGAAAATCTAGGAGCCGTTGGCGAAGAACAAGGCGAAAGGTTTTACCTAAATTTGAAAGAGCTTGAAGTCTGGTATCAAGGAACATGGAATACTAGCATGATGGCGGACTATTGTTGGTTATTGAAGCGCGACGATCCAAACTGGAATTTTAACCGAAAATAGCACAACCGAAGGTTCCAGGAAAAAAGGACCAGGTTCAACTAATAAAATTTTCATGTAATTTAGACTAGTAACAAGTTGTTATTATATTTTAGTCGTTTTTAAAGTTAAAAGTAATGAACTTTTTTAAATATATATTTTTTATGAGAAAACTTGGGTCTTTTTTTTCTATTTTCTTTCTGTACCTTTTTTGAAAAATCTGGAGGTGATGCAGAAAAACTAAGTACATATTCGTAATCAGCGCACCAAAATACCCTAGAATCAGCTATCAAATTCCAGAGAGGAAGTTATGACCCTCATTTTGCAGGCCTGTGTAATTAATTACAATCTAGCCGTTATATAAGTTTATGGCTAATAAGTAATTTACATCTAACTTAATTTACTAGGTATACTGTTTTTAAACTAAGATTCATGTTCATTGCACTTTCTTAGAGTTTGTTAAGTATGAAAACACTTTGTTCACGTGTTCTATATTATAGCACTATCACTAATATTTGTTCACTACACTAATTCAAAAGGCTTAGTTCGTTTTAATCGTCTCACTATGTCCGTGGTATCAAGCAATTGGATCGCTTCGATATTCACATGGTGTAGGAGTCTGCGTTCGTGGGCTGCAGCAGACTTCTGTATGGTTTGGTAGACAGTATCCACGTTGAGATCACGGTGGAGGTCGTCATTTCGTACATACCAAGGCGCATTAACGATTGCCCTTAGTATTTTGTTTTGGTATCGCTGTATTATGTCTACGTTGGTTGGTTTAGTACAGCCCCAGAGTTGTATACCGTACTTCCAGATAGGCGTCAATGTAAGCTTATATATTAGTAGCTTATTATGAATTGACAGACTAGAGTTTCTGCCTAGTAACCAATGCATACTTTTGTATCGAAAGTCCAGCTCTTGCCTTTTCTTTTTAACGTGAGCTTTCCACCGAAGTTTGGCATCAAGCGTCATGCCCAGATATTTTGCTGTGTTTGCGTGTGGCACTTGTAGGCCATTTATAAATATGGGATGGTACTCATGTTTTTTATTTGAGAAGTCAATGTGTAAGGACTTTGATTCATTTAACTTTATTTGCCATTTATGTGCCCAGTCATAAATTTTCGTAACAGCCGCTTGAACTTTCCTAACGGCTTCTTTGTGGCTCGACCCTGTAGCCATAATGGCAGTGTCGTCAGCAAAAGTTGCGATTGTATTTTGTTGTGTTTCTGGTATATCGTAGGTGTATAGCAGGTAGAGAATTGGACCTAATACACTCCCTTGTGGTACCCCTGCTTCAATTGTGTTAAGCTCAGAATACGCATCTTCTTGTCGTATTCTGAATGCTCTGTTGGTGACGTAAGATGTTAATATGTCTGAAAAAGCTTTTGGCAGCGTTTTTTTTAGTTTATATATTAGTCCTTCGTGCCAGACTTTGTCGAAAGCTTGTGCTACATCTAAGAATACTGTACTACAAACTTTTTTACCTTCTAAAGCTTTCTCAATGTTATTCGTTATCCTATGAACCTGGTCTATAGTAGAGTGGTTTTCTCGAAATCCAAATTGGTGGTTTGGTATTAAATTATTCGTGCTAATAATTGGTTTCAACCGCTTTAATAAGAGCTTTTCAAAAAGCTTAGAGATCATAGGCAGCAAGGAAATAGGCCGGTATGAAGTTGCTTCATGAGGTGGCTTGCCAGGTTTAGCGATCATGATGACTTCAGCGACCTTCCATGCCTCGGGTACATATTTTAACACAAAGATGGCATTAATAATCTTTGTGATTTTAATGATGGCTTTCTGTGGCAATTGTTTTAAAATTTCCCCTGTGATCAGATCATATCCTGGCGATTTTTTAGAGCTAATGTTATTTTTAATTTCTTTTATCACTTCCTTTGGCGTGACGAGTTTAATTCTTTGATCCTCTAATACGTTGAGACACGTGAGGTTTTCTGTCTGGTGTCTGTATGGTTGAAAACTTTTTGCAAGGTGCTGTGCAAATCTGTGTGCTTTTTGCTCGTTGCTTATTGCCCATTTTCCATTGTCGTCCCTAATAGGAGGAATTTGTGTCACTGGCCTTTTCAGTTTCTTGGTCACTTTCCATAGGGAGTAATCTGTTGTGTGGTCACCAGTTAGCTGCTGTAAATTATTCCTTAAGCATTCATCGTTAAACTGTTGAATTTTTTTCTTTAAGATTTTGCTAATATTATTAAGTAAAGTTTTGTCTTTGGGATATCTGGTCTGTTGCCATCTTTTTCTCTGCTTCCTTTTTTCTGTTAGTAATGTAATTATTTCCTTGGGATAAGTGTTACCCTTGTACTTGGCTCTTAGTGATGGCGAATTATTCCATGCACATTGCTGAATATTCACGGTCAACTTATTAGTTTCTAAGTCGAGATTGTGTAATTTTAAGGGCACATTTAAATCTATAGTTTTTTCTAATTCTAATCTAAAGCTTTCCCAGTCTGTATCCTTATTTGATAGTGTCAAATGGGAATTTCTGAGTAAAATTTTATTACTTAATCTTAATACTATCGGAGAATGATCCGAGTTCATGTGACTGTTTTCCTCAATACATAAAAAATTACTTGATATATTTTTAAATACGAAGAAGTCTATAAGGTCCGGTACTTTATTCCTATCAGTTGGCCAGTACGTTGGTTTTCCTGTACTTATTGTTTCACACCGCATCTCTTTAATCGCACTTAGTAGTTGTCTTCCTTTTGTCGTAGTTAACCTGGACCCCCAGTACTTATTCTTAGCATTAAAATCACCTCCCAGTATGAACCTGGATCCGAGGAGGTCAAAGAGATGCTTATATTGTTCTGTTACTATTTTGTGCCTTGGGGGACAGTAAATAGAAGCGACGACCACAGGGCCGAATTTAGTTTCGATAGATACCGCCATGGATTGCATGTGAGGTGCTTCATATCTATTATATTCATAGTGGATAAATTTTTTCTTGATAATAACCGCACTACCTCCTCTAGCAGTATTGTCCGGGTGGAGTGAGTTATATATTTTGTATCCTCTAAATTTAATGTGAGACTGTTTAGTGAAGTGCGTTTCAGATATCAAGCACACGTCAATGTTTTCTGTATCTAAGACTAACTGCAACTCATTTTGGTGTTGAAGTAATCCATTAGAGTTCCATGCCATAATTTTGAGACTGTTATTCATGGTTGTTTTGTGGGGCAGCTATTTTAACGCTGGATTCTAGTTTATCTAGTCTTCGATCGAATGAGGATATATATTTTAAAATTTGACTAAGCTTGTCTTCTATGCTCGATGGCTGTAATGATTTCTTGCTTACATGCGCATAGGAAGCTTTGTTTGTAGTCAGTATACTAGTGGTTGCGGGGGGTATTGGATTGGCACTTTTCCTAGTTGCCTGAACATTAGAGTTGTTCTTAGGGGTAGGCTGTTGTGTGATCGCCTTTTTATTTAGGGTTTTATTCTTTAACTTTTGCATTTCCTTAGCTACGACGCACCCTCTGTAATTGGCTGGGTGAGGGGAGCCACAATGAATACATTTAGGTTTTTCTTCGGCGGGTTTCGTACAGTCAGCTGTGAGATGCTTGCCTGTGCATTTAACACACCTTGGCTCTTTTGAGCAATATTTTTGTGTGTGCCCGTAAGCTTGGCACCTCTTGCACTGAGGGATAAGCTGTGAGTTTTTAATTGGGTGTATTTCAACCTTGCAACCCAATATATAGTTAATGGCATATATATTGTTAATGTTTTCCGAATTTTTAAATGATAATATAAACATGTTTAAAGGCTCTTTATTTCGCCAGCTTAACTTGTTTATAACATTTTCTACTTGGAATCCCTGTGACTCCAAATCATTTTTGATTCGGTCGGGTTGACACGAAGAGTGTAATCTCTTAACGATTACTCTTATCGGCCTGGACTGCTTATCTTCATAAGAGTGCCAGCGGTAGTTCTTCTCACTTAGTAATGTAGTGACTGACCTATAAGAGTCTTCATTTTTGCAATTAATTTTGACACAATCCCCACTAAGCATTTTTGCAGTGAAGGATTGTATTGATTGGGTTTGAATTAAACTATCATAAAATAATTGATAGTTCAAAATGTTGTCCACAATAATTGGCGGTGGAAGTGGGACTTTTTTTGCAATGGTTGCATTTTGAGTGGGCCCCTGTTCTTGCTGGGGACTTGTGCTGGCGTGTGGTGGCGAGAGGGAAGCATTTAACTTCCGTTTCTTCCTACTCTTTACCCTAATCCACTCAGTTTCTTTCGCTAGCTCCTCCTCATCCGTGCAATACTCAACGGGCTCGTTGGATTTTGGCTGCGAAAAGCTTATTTTCGAACTTACCTCGGTAGGCACATTTTTTTCACGCTCCTTGAAACATTGCAGTTCTCCCTGTAGAACCTGAAGTTGTCCTTGGAGGCTTTGGACCTGTTCCTTAAGGTCTAGAATTACCTGTTGTAGGCCTTCATTTTCTTGCTTTTCCTGTATGTAATAATCATACAGTTGTCTTTCAAGCTCGGTTTTTATAGTTATTTGCTTTTTAGACATGTTCGGTAATTAAATTGCACCAAACAAAGTAAACATTATAAAACACTGTAACTAGGTCATGTCGATGACCCGGTAAGCGTATGACGCGCACCGCGACGACGGCGTTGTGCTGTGTCAACAAAACACTAATCATGCGCGCGCGCTATCGATACGACCGTTCTCGATGGAAGTTATGCCAACTGAAAAGTAAAAATAAAATAATACATGTCTGATATCTGACCTTAAGTAGTTGAATCCACCCAAATTGGAACATGAAAACTTAGTTAAAACACAATACCTTTAATACCACAATAGGTACTTTAATAGAAAACTTTATAAAATTATGTTATTGCATGAAGCACACAACAAGATTAACGCAGTCTTTGTTCACTGGCCAACTAAACAAATACATGGCAAAGCAAGTTGTCTCAATCGTTTCGTAAGTACCCTCAAAATTTAGTTTTTTTTATAAAATGTGTTAAAAAAATTTATAAAACTACTCTGTTCAACAATTACTTACAAAATACATGGACAAAAAGTTCACCTTAAAACTATTTTGATTTTTATTATTTATTAAGTTTTATAAAAGAAATAACACTGTTAATTCAAACCTTAGTTTTTTTGGTTGTATTCTGAAGTATGTGCTTTAGTTTGTTTGATATTATAATTACTAAGAATAACTAATTATTCAGCCGCGAAATTGTATAAATCTTGCCTTTGATTGTCAATTAGGCTGAAATGACCACATGATATTTTGTAAGTAACAACTCATCCGATAGCGACACCACTTGCGGATGAATTGACGACGAGCAATTTCAAAAGGGTGTCAATTTATCTGAGGATGAAATATTTTGCGGATGAGCTGTCACCTAAGTCGAAATTTCTCATTCCAAGTAGCGATAAAATGATTTATTGTGAGAATTCAGGTAGTACGTGCAGACCCTATGTACCTGAGAGCTTTAGGAAAGTAGCTTATAAAACCGTTCATGAAATTAGTCATCCCGGGATTAGAACAACACGCAAAATGATTGCAAAACGATTCTTTTGGCCGGGAATGAACCGCCATATTGGGCAATGGGCAAGAACATGCATACAGTGTCAAAAGTCAAAAATAAGTAGACACACCATATCAGAATGTCAGCAATTCCCAGAAGCTGAGCGCTTATCGCACGTGCATATTGATACTGTAGGGCCGTTGCCTACGACTAAAGACGGTTTTAGGTACATTGTTACGATGATAGATAGATTTACAAGGTGGCCGGCAGCCATTCCAGTACGCGAAATAACGGCAGAAGTTATTGCAAGGGTATTTTAATGATAATTGGATATCCCGTTTTGGAGTCCCCGAGAGGTTGGCTAGTGACCAAGGCAGGCAATTTGAGAGTAATTTATTTACCCAATTGCTTAAAACCTTAGGTATTAAGAGAAATAGGACAACTCCGTACAGGCCGCAGTCAAACGGAGTTTTAGAAAGAATACACAGAGTAATGAAGTGTGCAATTACAGCCCGTTTGTCAGACAATACGTCATGGTATGACGAGCTGCCTACGGTGTTGTTAGGTTTACGTACAGTCACCAGGAGCGACAATGGAGTAAGTCCGGCTGAGTATATGTATGGGCAAACTATCCGGTTACCCGGAGATTTTTATATCTCAGAAAATCGGACAGTAACAGATAATGAGTATTTAGATCAGTTAAGGCATAATATAAGTAGGTTAAAGCCGCTATCCCGAGAAGTACGCGATTCACGCACTATTTTCGTGCACAACGAGTTAGCTAAATGTAAGTACGTTTTTATTAGAATAGATGCCGTTCGCATACCGCTCACAGCACCCTATGAAGGACCATATCGTGTCTTAGAGAGAAAAGGTAAAGTATACACAGTACAGTTGCCAAATAGGACCGTTAATATATCTATCGACAGGTTAAAACCTGCATTTATATTAAGCGAACAGGCAACAGATCAGGGTGAGGATGATTATTGTAACAGACCGCAAAACAATGTAAACAGTAAACCTATAGAAAAAAATGTTGATAACATACTGTAACGTTGTGCAACAACGTGTGCATAAATTAATAAAATTAGTTAATTAAAAATGAAATTTTAGATATAATAAATGAAAGCGCCATCTGCCGACAACTAGTCACATCAACACCAGCACTGACGTAACCAGAGTGACGTAGTACGTAGGGACGCTACTTGCCGCCAGAGGCGCTGTCCAATGCTATAAATAGGACTGCGCGCGAAGTTTCGGGAACCATATCGAAAATTTAAATTATACTGTCGCGAAGGTGTTTGTGCATCGGGAAATACTTAAATTAATTGAAAACTAATTATAATTTTTATAGGGAGCGAAATTCTCCCTAAGTGAACAATTGTTTAGCTGCAAACGTCAAGTACCCCATCATTGGGTGAGTTAAATTATGTATAACGTAATCTAATTTTTGAACAGTGAAAATTAACGGCTGTTGGTCAACCCTGTTATAGGGGGGTAGTTAACAGGGGTGTGAAAAAACATCTGTGTAAAATTAGTACTGTAAGCAAACATTGTAAGACTCCCGACTCCTGCAATGGTTAGCAAGGGTCGGCTGTCTTAGGGAATAGGCGGGAAAAAGGGTTCAAGCTAACCCCTTATCTGGAACATTCCAGGGTCCACCCTACGGGTTGCAGAAATCTACCCTACGGATTGTGAAAATCCACCCTTCGGGTTCCACGAAGGAACATCTACCCCACGGGTGGTGAAGACGCACCCTTCGGGTTCTACAAGCAACCATCCACCCTACGGGTTGAAAACACCGTGCCAGCCGAATTTGTGGACGGAACGGCTACCTCGCGGACTGCATCACCATCCTGGAGACCCAAGATAAGTCGAACCCTGCGAAGACTATCGGAAATCGCAAAGCCTCTTGCTGCTTGATCACGAACCACGACCCCGAGTTTTTTTTAGTTTATAATAAACCATCGTTGTAAATTCTAATTCTCATCTTCTTATTTATCTCTTCTCCTTTCCTGAAAGCACATAGCATTTCAATACCGCATACCTGTAGTAGGACAACAAGAAGTGGGCGCTCTGTTAAAATGCCAGTAAGATTTAATTGTTAATTAAGCCACAGGAATAAACGAGGAGGTAGGTATATGAGTAGTGATGAATGAAAGAGTTGTTCGGCGTAATCATGGTGTACGCAGTGGGCTCCTAAGGGGGTGAATAATTGATTATAGCAGAGCGGGACACCATGGTTACTACCAGTAGTAAAAGTGTGAAAGAGAATTAGCATTAAGAGTTAATTTTAAGAGATATTGTTTGCTACCATATTGTACAAAATACAGTGGTAGCACACATTCGTAATCGAGTAAGAGAATAATACCTAGTGGGTTGGCAACAGTTGTAATTAGGTTTCGCAATTATGCATTTTTCGCCCTTGTCAATAGTTTATTTTATAAAATGTCAATTTTTCAACCTCTTTAAGTAGTTACAGTCTTACGAAATTTGTAAATCATGCTATATTTTATAACAAGTACTAGTCGAGTTTGTTTTTAAGGCATTAGAATACCATTGCAATTGGTGAAAGTCACATCTCCTAAAATTTATGTGCATTTTTTTCAAAATGGGCAAATCTTATAGCAAGGAAGAAGTTATTATTGCTCAGAATGGAGCGGTACAGGCCGAAATGAGCAAATATAATACCACCTCGCTAGCCATAGCATGTTGTATGGGGCTGATTATTCTCATTGCAGTAATGGCATACGGGCGTTATCGCATAAGGCAATGGATGAAGAAGATGTTTATAAAAGTATCGAATGCTCAGCCGGTGGCTCAACGTCCGGTACAAACTCAGCAACAAAGAGTGTAATGTAATGTAATGTGACACAGTGTTGTTGTGCTAACGGTTTAACATGAATTAATCAATGCTGATTGTACGTCTTATGTTACTTTGTATGTGAACTGTTTATTTAGTTTTGTGTTTGATTTAAGTAATGAAAAATTTATAATTTTTCTTGTGAAAAATTGGGGGGTGGAGTGTAGGGACTCTGTAGTATGAAAGATTGCAAGTAAGCAGTTTTGTATGTAAGCGCGATGTATGACTGAGTCGAGCCAGTTACCGCGCACTACTCGACACGCGAGGTTCATTTCCGGGGTTAATTCAGAATAAAACATTTGTTCAATTAATCGCCGTTTATATTCGCCAGTAACTCCCAACGCATCCGACCCTCACAAGTAAGGACTTTCGTCAAAGAATCTCTGGTGAACTATTTTATCTTTACCGTTCCTGAAAGGTCCTTAAAGATCTATCCGCACCGACAAACATGTGACTAGTAATATGGCTGCTCTCTGAAATACGCAAGGAAATTATTCTATATGCATGCTTTTTGTACGTTTTCATTTTTTGTTATTATTATGCCAATAATCAATATTACACACAAACAATACAACACACAATACACGCAAATAAACACAGGAAACAAATATCAAAATCACATACATCACATGATATCCCTAATCCAGAACCAAACACACATTTTATATCCGTGTCATCTTTATTTATTTATTTATTTCAATTTTATTTTTGTTTTCTTAGTAGAGGTTCTTACCCTAGGAAATATTTTACATACATCGGTAAAAAATGGCGACTGTAAATGAACTTACTGACAATATTGACGAATTTTCGGTCTCGGAAACTCATAATTGCGCTCCGGAACAAACCAAATTATATTTAAAACAACCTAATACTTTTATAAAAATTCTATCACAAAATATTAGATCTATTAACCGCAATCTACTGGAACTTCAAACGTTACTGCACCGTATAAATGTGGATTGTGATGTCTTGGTCTTGACAGAGTGCTGGTTAGCATGCAACAGTAACGCAAACATTCCCATATTGCAAAGCTATACAATGTACAAAACCTCCAATCATATAAATAAAAATGATGGTGTTGTGGCTTATGTAAGGTCTGGTTTGCGGGCCACATGCGAGGAGCTTGACTTTGGTCAATCAGCATCGGGATTATAAAACAGGATCCCGAGGTGGCGATTCTGTGTATATGCCGGTCACCATCAACCTATAACATTGATCCTTTTTTAAATGCACTTAATAATATTTTGCTATCCCTTACTAACTACAAGACTATTTCTATAACAGGAGATATTAATATTGATATCAGACCAGAGTCTGAGGATGAACGAGCACCATTGTATCTCACTAGTATGGCCTTTCTTGGATTTCTACCAGCACACACTGTGCCGACTCGCCTCAAGACTTGTCTGGATCATATAATGTTACGAACGAAGTCTAATCCGATTCCCTTATATACAACACAGCGATAACAGATCACTGCGCCTGCCTACTTTGTATACCCTCTCGTACTCAAAACAAACACAAACTGCCTACTAAAATTGTCCATAAGGTACACTATGAGAAACTAGACACATACATGTCAAACGTAGACTTCTCCCCCCCCCCCCCCCATCCTCTCTATGTCCAACGCAAATGATGCTACAGACACCTTCTTGAGCATATTGAAGCCTGTGATAGAACAATCCACATTACGAGTGAAAATACCGGCAAATAAAATAAGACTTAAACCTTGGATTACCCCTTGGATTACTATGCTGTATTCGAAACCGAGACGCTCTACACAGAAAAACCAAACAATCACCGGAAAACTATTCACTGTATGTAACATACAAACGCTACAGGAACTTCTGTACAAAACTTTTGAAGAAGGCTAAAAGACAATTTGATGCTAGTGAGATTGATAAAGCTTGTCAAAATCCTAAAAAACTCTGGAACACAATAAAAAGTATAACAAACACATCGAAACAAATCAGCACACCAAACCAACTTTTACTGCAGACTACATCACCTATTCAGTCGTGTAATGAGGTGAATCGGTATTTTGTGGGCATTGGAAGGATCTTGGCCGATGGCATTGCGAAGGACTGTACCACCATGTCTGATAAACTTTATGGCACTGGGAAGAACTTAAAATCCTTTGTTCTGGAGCAAACAGATACCCTTGAGGTATTGTCTGCTATAAAATCACTAAGAGCTAATGCCGCTACTGGTTGGGACGGCATCTCTCCAGCTGTTATAAAACGCTACGCATTAGTCCTTGCACCTATTCTCCATATCTCCAACCAGTGCTTTGAAACGGCTACATTTCCTACTTCTTTAAAAAAAGCCATCATCCATCCTATCTTTAAGGGTGGTGATGGTCGATTACCGGAGAACTACCGGCCTATAGCAGTTTTGCCTGGCTTATCGAAGACACTCGAGCGGCTGATCAACAAGAGACTCGTGGAATACTTGGAGCGATTCAAACTACTCTCTTCTCAACAGTTTGGTTTCCGCAAAAACAAATCAACAGCTGATGCGGTCAATGACTTGCTGAATTATGTCGTGGAAAATGTAGACGCCAAAAACAAGGTCTTAACGAGATTTTTGGACCTTGCAAAGGCTTTTGACACGGTCCCGATTTCTGTGCTACTACTTAAGCTGGAATACCTAGGAGTTAGGGGTCATACACTGGAACTGTTTAGGAATTATCTCACGGGTCGCTCACAGATGGTTGTAGTGGACAATCACTACAGTGACGAATTAGCAATCGAGTACGGTGTCCCACAGGGGAGCATACTGGGACCTACATTGTTTCTTGCCTTTATCAACAACCTCTGCAACCTCACCATTCCAAATGCAAAAATTGTTTCCTTTGCAGATGATACAGCTATTACTTTCTGGGCTGAATCTTGGTCAGACCTTCAGATTACCGCCCAGAATGGTTTCAATGTGGTACTGCGCTGGCTTTTGTCACACAAACTGACCCTAAATATTAATAAAACAAATTTTATGTGCTACACAATTCAGAAATCTTCCCAACCTAAAATACCACCCCTAACTATAACAGCTCATTTGTGCCCATTTGGCACAGAAACTACTTGTCAATGCCTCAACCTCACTCGGGTAAACCAGACTAGATACCTCGGCATAGTGTTGGATGAAAATTTAAATTTTTGTAAACATATTATGACACTTACAGGCCGCACACGAAAACTAATATATATATTTAAAACTCTACGATATGTAGCAAACTTTTATATCATTCGAAATGTATATTACGCACTATGCCAGTCAATCATCACATATTGTATAACCGCATGGGGAGGCGCTGCAAAGACCATCCTGCAACCTCTCGAAATAGCTCACCGAGCGGTACTCAATAAATATATATATGCAAGCAAATGCTTGCTAAAGGACAACATTTATAAGTTTTTGGATTCCAACCAAAAGATACAAGGGGGGCTAGCACCGTAACTCCTAACCACAGGTTGCTTTGTAGCCTATTTAGGGGGACTGTGTTCATCCCTAATGAAATGAAAATTATAATGATTTCAGTTTTAATGTAATGAAATTTTGTAAACATTGTAAATTTGTAAGTGAATCTTAATAAACTTCCATATTGATAGATGGAAGCGCAGTGTCTATTACTGTTGGATCCTTGAGCACATTCGATATTTCTTTTAAAGCTGGGCGTGAAACTGTAATAACGATGAATTTATAAATAAACATTATGGGACATTCTCACACAACATCATCATTAGCAGAAATAATGCTAATATAAGCTTATGCTATAGGATCGTACTCAGCATACCAAAAAACCCCTTATACAATAGCAAATGTCATCTGATTCTGTAACAAAATATTCCGGAAAATTAACAAATTACAGTATAATAATCAAACATATGAAAACCAATAAAATACCTTGAACTTCAGCAGTCAACTCTCCCAGAGATGGACTGAGACTGGAGATTTTTACGCGATTTTTTACATCGATTAGACAAAATACTGCTTAAAAATATTTGAATGTCTTACCTTTCATGAGTCAAATATTTTGCCTTGATTCGGAATTCCTTGTAAGAAGAGGAATGATAACCGATGAATTCGTCATCCCAACTGGCGGGCAGTATTACGTCGTTGTATTTGTGGTTGTGATGTTTTCGCGCCTTTAAAAATTGTTTGCTTGAGAGCTGTTATTAATGAAAAAATATTACCATAGAATTGACAACTTCGAAGTGTCGGACTGAGAAATCCTACCACTAAATTTGTAGGACTAAACGGTCATTAGTAGGTAAGAATTAGGGCAACCAGATACGCCATCATTCAGCGTATCTGGTTTGCCCTGATTCTTACCTCACTTAGCTGTTCATTCGTACATCAAGTACTCATGCATACACTGGTCTGTATTAGAATATTACATGTCACAACATTTTATTGTACTGTTCATTCATCCATCAGGAATGTGCTGACCCGCTCCGTATGAAATATTACACGTAACAGTATGTCAATATGTTTTATTAAAGAGAGGTTTGATTAAAAATACAAAGTGAAATGTACCTATCTCCGAATATGGAAAAGTGAATTACTACGCTAGCGAATGCCTGCGCATTCATCTTATAGTATTTGAATCATAGAATATGTATGAACATAAACTGTAAAAGTCTGTTCATCAAGATCATTCTATATAGAACTAGCCAACACCTACGACTTAGCTCGCTTATAATTGAATAAGAAGTATACTACGTGTTAAAACTAGCATATCTGCTACCTCAGTCAGTTTACAAACAAACAAACCTTTATGCTTTATATTATTATAATATATAGGTAAGGAACTATTATTTAAGCAAAGTGAAAAAATACAGAGATGATGTGGATACATTATTTATTACAATTAATTTTTACAAATAAATACATAGATTAAATAAACAATTTTAATTACAATTTACGGCTAATCAGATTTTCCTAATGTTTGAACTATTTTACTAACTAAATAATTGGTAGTGTCCGACCGAAACTGGTTTTCCGGCCGAAACCGAAACCGAACTTTCGGCCCCAGGGTCAGTTTCGGCCGAAACCGAAACCGAAACCGAAACTCACGTGTTCATATTGAAAAAAAAAAAAAAGAAAACCAGCCAAGTGCGAGTCGGATTCCGAACCCTTACAAAAATTACGATTCTTGTGTGAATGATTTTTTCTGATTTTAGTAGGTATTTTTTATTATCGGCATCAGAACAGGGTGAAGTGGTGGTGGCAGTGTCTCTTCGACATCGCCAACGCCTTCAGCACCTTGCCCTGGAACTGCGTTTGGGAGGCGCTTATTTATCATGGAATGCCTCCATACCTCCGTCGAATTGTCGGGGCCTATCTTTCCGAGAGGGCCATAATTTACCCAAGCTGGCTAGGGCTGGGTCCACAAGATGTGTCGTTCGGTGATCCATAGTGACCGGTCTTAGGACCGCTTCTGTGGAACATCGGTTACGATTGGGTGCTGCGTGGTCCGTTGCTCAGAGGTGTCGGTGTAACGTGTTACGACGAGACCCACATTACAGCGCGCGGAGTAACGCACCGAGACGCAACCCTGAGGCCACCTGCGGGATCCAGCTTACATATAGGGGGCGTCAGCATCGGCATCGAGCTCTCAATGACGTATCTGGAGCTCGTACTCGATAGCCGGTCGAACTTCGGATACCACTTCCGACGTTTAGTCCCATAGCTGAGGGAGGGTGGATCAGCCGCACTCTCGCGGTTGTTGCCTAATATCAGGAGACCCAACGCTCCCTTCAGGAGACTGTACCTTGGGATCGTACGGAGTCTGGCCCTATACGGGGCCCCCATATAGGCGGAGATCCTGATGGCCAACAATGCGGCAAGATTGCTTAGCCCGCAGAAGGCGACGGCTGTCAGGGTGATCTCAGTTGAGGCGGCATGTCTTCTAGCCGGGTCCCTCTATCAGACCTGAAAGCAAGGGCCCTTGCATCATTGTTTAAAATGGCCCAAAAAGGCGCTGGAGCGGGGCCATAGGCCTCTTCCTATTAGCAGGTCATCCTATTAGGAGGAAGCGGGAGAGAACTCTGCCACCCGAGTTCCTCAGCCGCTTTGAGCCCTCCGTGCGAGAGTTCCAAATACTTGACCGGTTATTTTTTCAATAGGTGCAACAAGTTCCACCAAGTGCCATCAATCAACGGTATAAATCTTCTCAAGTGTTCATTTGACTGGTTATTTTTTGGTGGCGCCCTATACTATCAGCCTCCATGACCGGAGGCCTGAGGACGGTGACGTGGCTGCTTACCGTCTTTACAGACGCAGGCCTTAGACGATAGCATGACGTGAGAGATTAATCCACGCCCCGCTCAAGAAGCGGGATAACAACTGAACAACCACCCAAAGACGTGACCGCAGTATGCATCATTCCAAGGACATACTCGGGGTCCCAACCGTAGGCTGTTAGGTAGGATACGCATGGTTTTTAGTCGGTAGGACTACTGTACAGTGAAAATTTTAGGCCTCTATCTGGCGCGGTTCCAGCGATACAACCTCGTGACTAATAGACAGACGGACGGCTAGGCCTCATGTCTCGTTTTCGCTCGCTCGCTTTGAGCTCTCCGTGCGAGAGTTCCAAATACTTGACCGGTTATTTTTTCAATAGGTGCGACAAGTTCCACCAAGTGCCATCAATCAACGGTATAAATCTTCTCAAGTGTTCATTTGACTGGTTATTTTTTCAAAAGGTGCAACAAGTTCCACCAAGTGCCATCAATTAACGGTATAAATCTTCTCAAGTGTTCATTTCAAAAATATCTCCACCTAAAGATTACTTTCTTTTACGTGTGGAATTACTCATAGATGCTATTGCGAACTTCTACCGACTAAAGCCACACGGTGCCCTGCTACTAGCTCTTGGCTGGTTTTGGTTACATTCTAGAAGTGTATATAATTTCGACACAATGTATGTTGTTTATGAAATAAATTGAAAAATTGAAATATAACTAAAACTGGACAACAGTGAGCCGGACTAGCGCACTAAGAGTTCCGTTCAAGAAAAGCGGCAACAAATCACGTTTGTTGTATGGGAGGCCCCTTTAATATTATTAATTTGTCTATTTCTATTGTTTGTTGCTACAGCGGCAACATAAATACATCATCTGTAAAAAAACTGTCTAACTATCACGGTGTAATGTTGGGGTTTGGGTAAATTATACAACCACTTCGGTTTACCTACGTTTATTGAATGACACATAATTATAACAGTTTACAATAGTAAGTAAATGCTGATACAGATATTATAAAGGTACTTACACACTACACCACCCCCCTTAATTTATAAAAAAAAATACATTGTAAATGTCCTTTTTTTATGGTTCCACGTACAATTTTGTTCTATTCTTATGTACTAAAATATGTTTTCCATTATAATTAATTAAAACATTAGGTGCAACGTCGTCTATAACAATATATGGACCTGTATACAAGGTGCTTAACTTATTTCCAGTTTCGTTTTTTAACAATAATGTATCACCTCTCTTATAAGTAATCGGATTGATAGATTGATCGTAAAAGTCTTTCCTATGCATTTTGCTTACTATTAAATTATTTTGTGCATCTTTTTGAGCTTTTTGCAATCTGTATTTAAATTCTAATGCATAATCTTCAAAATTATACAATGGTTCGAGTTCACTTTTTAAACTATTAGGTAACCTACATGCATGTCCAAACACTAACTCATAAGGAGTGTATTTACTTTCCGAATGAACAGTAGTGTTGTATGAAAAACACCAGTAGGGTAACCATGTACTCCAACTAGACGGATTGTTATCAGTTTGAATACGTAAATAAGCTCCTAATGACTTATGTGAATTTTCTAAGGAACCTATACTCTGATGGCGATATGCGGTTGCAGTTGTTTGAGTTATTTTTAACAGTTTACAAATTTCTGACATAATTTTAGAAACAAATTCTGTCCCCCTGTCACTTGCAATTTCTTTGGGAACTCCGTATCGCAAAATAAAATTTGCGGTGAACGATTTAGCAACTTCGGTTGTTGTTTTAGTCTTTAAAGGGTATGCTTCAACATATTTACTGAGTTCGCATTGTAATGTTAAAATGTAACTGAATCCTAAGTCATCCCTGTCTAATGGACCTACTAAATCTAAGAAAATTTTTTCAAAGGATGAAGATGCTGTGGTTGTAATGCACAATGGTTCTTTGTGAAACGGCACATCCTCACAACATAATATACGGCAAAACTACTTTTTTTTCTGGAACTGTTAAAATTATAGAAGACCCCTTAGCAGAGCCCTTGGCAGGGTCGCCATGTAATGTTGGGGTTTGGGTAAATTATACAACCACTTCGGTTTACCTACGTTTATTGAATGACACATAATTATAACAGTTTACAATAGTAAGTAAATGCTGATACAGATATTATAAAGGTACTTACACACTACAACGGTGAATGAGTTACAACCTGCTGACAGATAGACAGACGAAGAACGAAGTTAACGGAACCGACAACAAAGGGGTAGGGTTATGTAATGTCCTTAGATCACCTTTTTAGGATTCCGTAATAATTGTATTATTATAACTATTGATTGGAAGTCCTTTGTAAATCTGTAAATCTTCGGTTAGTAACATATTAACTGGTAGGGCTGACCCCAACCACGTCACAAGCTGTGTCAGGCACTCAAAATTCATAAACACGTGAGTTTCGGCCCGGCCGAAAGTTTCGGCCCATTTTGGCCGAAACCGAAACTGCGGCCGAAACTCGATTTTTTGGCCGAAACTGGCCGAAACCGAAACCGAAACCGAAACTTCGGTCGGTCACTAATAATTGGTTTCGTTCATGATTTCATCACAGGCATTCGTTACCAGGTATTGTATTAAATAAATTAACACTTGCGCTGTCTGACTCTATTTCACCGAATGATTGTCCCTCCAAATCATGTATAGTGATCTTTATTAAATGATGAGCACGTCCTGACACCTCACGTTGAATAAATGATTTATTCTTAAAATTCTTCGATTTAGTGGTTTTGATTTTCTTCGGTGTTATCATTCTTTTTTACCTTACTCTCAATACTTTCTTGGCGTACTTTTGCTGCTACTTCAGCGTACCAGCCCTCACGGTCTTGAGCATAATAATAAGGATTCGTTATAGGGTTATCGTCTCCCAGCAAATTCTAGAAAGAAACGGTTAAAATAAATAGAAGTACCACTCAAAACAGACAGTTTTGAGTGGTACTTCTATTTATTTATACCGTTTCTTATATATAGCCTATAGTCATAACGTTTGTTGGATTAGTTTCCTACTCACCTCTCGTAAACTGACAATTTCGTCATTATTAGAAAATACTGTTTTGTGGGATGGAGAGTATGACATGATTCTGAAACGATAGTTACAAAGTTATGCAAGAGTGTGGTTCGTTTTTTTTGAAACAAATAATATGTGAGTACTATATCGTAGTAACACATTAAAGAATATAAAATAAATTTTGGAGTAAAAAATATACATACCGAGTTTTCCTATTACACCTCGTCTCTGGACTAGAGGATGTGAAATGAAATAAGGTTTGCTTTATTTTTATACTTTTATATATTTTTAACCCCCGCAAAACGAAGTGTGTTATAAGCTTGATCGCTAATAAATAAAAAGTGTGTCAGTCCGTCCATCAATAGACTTCAAAGCCAGAAAGTAATAAACATAAAACTGAACCGGCTGAATCGATTTAGATAAAACATTTCTAGGAACGGTATTTTTTTTTACAAGTAGGATACCTACTTTTATTTAATTTCAAGTAGACAAAGTCGTAGGTGTTAGCTAGTTCTATTTAAAATAATTTTAACGAACAGACAGTTCATGTTCTTAATTTGTGTTATAAAAATTCTGATAGGCGAATACACAGGTATTCGCTAGTGTAGTAATAAAATTCCACTTTCTATATTTGATTGTGAGATAATAATATCTTATCGGACGATCAGTCTTAGAGTTTATACACATTTCATGGAAATTCTGCCACCGATTTTAATCAGCAGTAAGTAATACAGTAAGTACATCGAATTGCGTATAATAAGTATAGAGGTGACTAATAATGAGCAAACTATACGCAACATTGATATTGCTCCGTATGTTAGATAATCTTATAAACGAGTATGCATTTAACGTTAATGAGGTTGAAAGTAAGCGATGAAACTTCCGTCAAGTGTAGTATAAGACTAAGTTTTGTTATACATTACTAGCTGATTCTCCTTGGTTTCACCCGCGTAGTTCCAGTTCCCGTGGGAATACCGGGATAAAACATATCCTATGTTACTCCTGAATAACTAAGCTTTCTAACAGTATTTTTTTTTTTAAATCACTCCAGTAGTTTTTGAGCCTATTCATTACAACCCAACAAACAAAGTTTACCTCTTTATAATCCTACTAGCTGACGCCCGCGGCTTTCAAAACAAACAAACTTTCGCCTTTATAATATTAATAGGATAATATTAATAGGATTGTGAGTATGGATGTATGGATGTATGTTTGTTACTTTTTCACGCTCTAACGGCGGAACGGATCTGGCTGAAATTTGGCACAGGGATAGATTAGAGCCAGGAATAGGACATAGGCATAGGTTCCCATGGGCTGCGGGATCGGGATCGAAATTCTACGCGGGCAAAGCCGCGGGCGTCAGCTAGTATTAGTATAGAAGAAGAAACAATATGTAAAATCTATTATTAAACTACCTACTAGTTCAAGCATATAGCTTTGCTTGTGCTAATAATATGTATGTATTGTATGGTTTACGATACAATAAGTATTGTAAAATATCAACACGGCGATAGACCACCTATTACGTGGGACAAAAAATTATGAGGTGGAATGTGGACGTATACTATGCCTCTGCCTACCCTTTCGAGGATAAAGGCGTGACTTTATGAATGTATGTTTGTATGCATGTAAAACATTAAATGGTTTAATCATCTAATTAAAAAATGCTTACATTATGTTATAGCTTTAACTTTTTCACGCTATATCCCTGACAGGGAGGTGGAGATGGTCAAGCTTAGTAGTTCTTGCATACTTCTAGTACAAATATCAGTATAAAATATACATCTTTTGTTAGAAACTAAATACCTACTCGTAGGTGCTTAATTTTATATTAGAACTAGCCTTCCGCCCGCGGCTCCGTCCGCGTGCATCTCGGTTAACGCGACCTTTGCTCATATCTTCGGTTCTACTCAACCGATTGCGATCAAACAATCGTAAGATTTTAGGTCTGAGCAAGACCTTTCTAACAAAAAAAAACCGCATCAAAATCCGTCTAGTAGTTTTTGCGTCCATCGCGGACAAACAGACAAACAGATAAACAGACAAACAGACAAACAGACAGGAAATTCAAAAAAAAATATTTTCGTGTTCAGTATCGTTAACATAACATAATAGCCCAAGTATTTTTTTTTAAATATCGTCGTTGCGCCTGACAAGTTCCAGATGTGATTTTACAAGGTTTTGGGAAACTCAAAAAAACATGTTTTTTCAAAAAGTGTGTAAGTAATCAAAAATCTGTAAACGCAGTATTATGAACATCAGACAGGAAATTCAAAAAAAAATATTTTCGTGTTCAGTATCGTTAACATAACATAATAGCCCAAGTATTTTTTTTTAAATATCGTCGTTGCGCCTGACAAGTTCCAGATATGATTTTACAAGGTTTTGGGAAACTCAAAAAAACATGTTTTTTCAAAAAGTGTGTAAGTAATCAAAAATCTGTAAACGCAGTATTATGAACATTCATTTTTTACATATGTAAGATTTACATTTGAAATTCAATGCTGCATATATTTGAAGATTTAATATTTTTTTTCTGTAAATCTGCACATACCTGTTTTGGCACTGCGCATGCAAATTATTCATGTGCCATTTTCATGCACATAAGGGATAATGTTAACACTGTTTTCTCAAAAACTAGTATATTATGTGACATTTCGGTATTAAACATTCAGTGTACTTCTTTCATTTTCACAATTATTGGTCGGTCTTTTTGTAATGTATTAGTATTAATTAAAACTTCTGGTGTTAATCGTAAAAGTTAAATTAAAAGTATGTTAAAATACCTAAACGTCACAATATAAACTCCTCTATAAAGTCTTTAATCCACTTACACGAGTCCAATGCAGAGTGCATAACAAAATAGATGGAGCTTAAACTTTTGAATAATTCCGTACGATCTTATGTCTGTAGAAACCGTGGTCAGTTTTATGCCTATTCTTAATTAGGTAATCCTACGTCTTCCACATTCAGTCACTCTCTGTGACCTTTTCAGGCGGTCGAGCCATCAGGAGGGGGATCGTTCTATCCTACGTTCATCAAGCTCGGCTATCGTTTCTTCTATAAATGTGTACCTACCATCAAAACGCAGGCTCCGAGAGCTATGTCGAAAACTCTGGTATTCTGACGTATAACATCGTTTCAAATCAGGTTTCAAGGTAAGTAGACTCCTGGGCAACCACAAGCCTCAATCTTTCGACTAGGATTAGTCCCTGCTACGTCGTTTCCTTACGGTGAGGCAATTTGTGACACTATTCTCAAGAACAACTTGTAAACATGGCTCGCGCACAAGTGACATGGGGCAGGTCTTGTCACCTTTTTTAAGATCAGAGTCACCACACTCCCTCTCCCCGCTTTAGCGGCCTGTTCTAGTCGGAGAAAGAAATTTCATACACTTTAAGGACCTGAGTCCCACCAAATTTAAGGTGTTGTTTATTAATTCCGTTCTCTCAAGGGGATTTATTATTTTTGAGTTGCTCGGGAGCCGCGCTGACTTCGCTCTGATCGATATCTGGGACATTGGTGCGTTAATGGAACCCTGTGGCCATCATTTCTAGGCTAATTAATCCGTGATAATTATAGGTATCTGTAAAAGCAGTCCATTACCTCGAGAATATGAATGAAATTAACCTTGAGGGTACAATTTTGCTACCTGTGGCTGTTTGCTGCTGTTGAACTGTTGGATACAGACCTTAGTGTCCCTGATATCCTCAATCGTAGCCTCGAAAACACTGGTGTTAAAACGTCTGAGGTCGTGTCTTATCAGTTTTAGAATTTTGACGTTAAGGTCAAACCGTTCTGACGAATACGCAGTAGTAGGTCTCATTTCCCGTCTAATCCTCACAATTTCGAGAGGTTCGCGCTTTGAACACCTTTTTTGCCATTGCTGGACAAAAATCTTCGAGCACTTGTTGTAACGTTTTTACCACTGTGTCGGTTTTATCGTAGTCAGTGGTTTCTAGCAAATCGAAACGATTTCTAAGTTTCAATTGAAACCTTTCGGATCCCAATTCTATGTGGAGCGTAGTAGGTAGAAGAACAGGCTTTATTACTTTGGCTCTTTCTGAAAATACTGGGACAAGTCAGTGATCACAACTGGCATTAAACCACCTGACAATCACAAAGTCATCACTTTTGTCCGTTGTGGTAAAGACTTTTTCATTAATTGTGACTTTGTCGGAGCTTCACCAAATCTACTTTCTATGGGGCCTCATATTAAAGAAAGAATTCACCAAGACGTGACCCTGAGATTGGAGGGGTAATCAACAAGTAGGTATGTGCCTCAGTCATTCCGTATCACGGTTTTGCCGCCACCTTATACCCTACAGTTTAGCGTTGAAAATCCCCATTAATATTGTAGTTGACAGTGCCTTGTAATATCTTCGTACACAGCCTCGATTCGACGACAGCTTCTTGAGGTAGTGGCAAACACCTGTATCACATTCAGGGAGTTCCTGTCGATGTGTTCCAGTATATGATATGCTACCCGAGCTGATACACTGCTGACTTCCCCACCACTGCTAATGAGGTAAATTTTCACCATAAAATCGACACCACCGTCGGAGGTCCTTCCATCACTTTGCTAAAAATAGAGCATTTCATCTGGTGTGAGGGTTGGCGTGTTCTAGTGTTCCTTGATTGAAGTGTGTAAGTGAAGATACCCTTTATTCGAACCTCGCACAAGTCTAGTCTGTCTTTGCAACTCAGTTCTACCTCGAGTTTGATGAGATGCTCGTTCAGCTATGGAGTGTACCTAAAGTGCGTCGTTATATGGAGCCAGGATCAGTCGTGAATGGTAGCCTGTCTAAGCTCGTAAATTCTTTGCACTTCCCCCCCGCCATTGTTGCGACCGCTACCGCGACCGGCACAGCGCAAGTGCAGGGAACTGTGTGTCCTTTATTTGTATAAGCTTTCATATTGGTAGGGGTTTGGGCCTTATTGTACGACGTTGACCAGACGGCTAAGTAGTGCGTAGTGTTTTATTTTGTTTGTTCTTCTCTTCGTCATGACCTCATCCGATAATCAGCAGGAGGACCACTCGCAGGTAAGACCGGAAAGTAACCCCTATATTGTGGGTAGGACTCTATCCATAACAAAACATCAAATAATGATAATAAATAAATAAAAAGCACATTACTTACGAATTTCGACACACTTTTCTTTTCAATACTAATAAAAATGATGGTTAACGTCACATTAGACCATGTTTGTCGCCATACTGTCACATATTTATCATGTTTTCCGTGCGATATTGGCAAGATCGCATATTCCATATGTGTGTGTGTGCACAAAACATTTTTTTCCAAAGCTTAAAACACATACGGAATTTGACAAAATTGGTTCTAAGCTAAATATTACACAACGAATTTTACTAGCATGTGTAGATTTAGACGGAGATCATAAATATGCAAAAATCGAAAAATCTAAAAAATGCACATATGGAACTTGTCAGGCGCAACGACGATATCTCCAATGTACAGACACGACCACTTTACAATTATATAATAGTATAGATTCGTCATGTCATCAAAATCTAAGAGTGCAACATATACTAGCTGGGTGGTCGAAATATGCTAACTTTAGCTATTTTCTTGTTTAGAAAATATATAACATGATATTGTTACACGTGTATGTAAATAAAGGAGCGTCTTCATGCAGATTTCGCAATATATAAGCAGGATAGTTCGAGAGACAGATTCATAGATCACAGGCACCTGAAGGAAGATTTATCTCACTTCTAACCACTGACTCTATAGAGCGCACACCCGAAAATGTAAGTATCTACCGAACATTTTATATACTGATAAATTTTATATGTTATGTACGATAATATATACGATGGTTAACATGAAGAGTACAGTCAGCGTCAGAGAAAACAGACCCCCTCATGCTTTCATATCATTAACAAGGGGGGGTCCCTTTTCTCTAAAGCTTACTGTACTCTTCATGTTAACCATCGTATATATAGTCACGACAAAATAACTAACTAACTAAATAAATTACATGTCTTTGTTGCAGGTCGAATCTCAACCGTGATTTATTTGTATCAAGCGACTCTGAAGCAGAGGTAAAGCTTCAAGAAAAACCAACAACGAAGCGTGTCAAAGCCAATAAGCCGAGGGAAGAAATACCTAAAAAGAAAGCTAAGCCAGCTATCAAGCCCATCGCCCCGACTACACGACTCACCGTGCAAGATTTGTTCGGTGAGGACAGCGATCCAGAGACGTCGTCACCGAGCTCCAGTACAACTGGTAAAAATGCGCCAACTCTATTTTCATATTTTACGAAAAGAGCAAAAAAGGGATACTCACGTCAAATAAGCGAATCGAAAGATGGTAAATACTATGTGGAATTAAAAATTTACGAGACCGATGAAATTAAGAAGATACAACCTGATGGCGTCATTCTATAGCCACGATAAAAACTCACTTGAATGAAGATGCAGACTCTTGGAATCATATTAAAGAATTTGTGTTGTTGACGCAAAATGACTTTAAAAACTGTCCAATCACGCTTTTAGGGGGTTATGAATAATTTATCGCCTTGAAATAATTTGTATACTTACCTACGCTATAATTATATGCACATGTTACTGATATTTTATAACGACCTAAAACTTAGATTTAGGTATTTGTTAATTATAACGTTCTTAATATATCACTCTAGCTAATAATGTATAAATTAACTTATAGGTACAGAATTATACTATACCAAACAAATTCTTATTCATATTATCATAGTGATATCATATTGTAATTTATAATTATCACCATTGAATATTAACCTGTGAATGAAATAGTGACCTGGGTTTGATCTTAGACACTAAACTAACACTAAACGAGCATATTCTGGATCTGGGTGCTCGAGCATACAGATCTCTCGGTTTTGTCATGAGACAGGCTAGGAGATTTGACAGCAGACATACGATCCTAAGCTTATACTATGCATTTGTAAGGAGTAAGTTAGAATACAACTCGGTTGTATGGGATCCACACGAAACCAAATACATAGATATGGTGGAAAAAGTACAAAAGAAATTTGCAAGGTTCTTATACTTAAAGATATATGGATATTATCCTTATCTATACCCATCTCTCTTTATAGGTGGCATGGTTGGAATTAACACTTTAGAGGTAAGACGCAAGTGTTCGATAATGATCCACTACTACTTGCTATTGAACAATAAGATAGACAATCCGATCGCACTCGCGCGTTGCTCGCTCCTCACCGTGTACAGAACACGGCCGCGAATCGCTCACGGGCCGCGACCCCTGTTCGCTCTTCCCGCTGCGCGAACTAAAACCGCTGAGTACGCGCCAACGAGACATGCCTTGGATATGCTCAATGCCCTAATTGCCTATGAGCCAAACTTTGACATATTTTATATTAAAAAATATTTATATATTGTAATCTGTTTACGCTACTTCACTAATAATTTGTAATTATGTACTTACCTATTTATACATATAATAATGAACAATGTGATAATAATTCTGATCTGTATAATAATTTGTGAATATTTGTTGAATATTTGAATAATTTCTAATCATTAATTTGTAATTATCTATTTTTTATGGCAATAATTTGTATATATTATTTATACCAATAATAATTAACAATGTGGTAATAATTTGGGAACTGTATCATAATAATTTGAATAATTTGTGATCATTAATCATTAATTTTTAATTATCTATTTTTATTTTTAATCAATAGTTAGATATCTAAGTGAATAAGTAATAGTTATTGTAATAAATATTGTTATGGCTTGATGTGCGACTTGGCTTTGCTGTAAGCGCATCAAGCACCTGAATATTAAATAAATAAATAAATAAATAAATTAAAAATGTATACAATTGACAACCTTCTTTTTTTTCACAGCTGTGAATCCCGTCAGTTTATCAAGATCTCGAAATACTACAAAAACTACATAGAGAGTTGTATTGGGCTGGCCTCGCGGAAACTCGGAGTCCTAAATAAGGTGAGACGGTATTTCACGCCACATCAGAGATGTTTGCTGTACAAAACGCAGATTCGTCCCTGCGTCGAGTACTGTTCTCACCTCTGTGATGACTCCGCGAGATACTTGTTGGACGCACTTGACGCTATGCAGAGACGTGCTGTCCGAATAATTGGTTGTCCTGAGGTGACGGGAGGCCTCGAACCGTTGGCGCAGCGAAGAACCGTAGCGTCCTTGGCTGCCTTCTACCGAATGTATCACGGCGAATGTTCTGAAGAGCTCTTCAATCTGATCCCACCATCACCTTTCCGATCCCGAACAACGCGTGCCGGGCAGAGATGCCACTCATACACAGTGGAGAGAATCTTCGCCAGAACCGAGCGTTTCAAAAGATCGTTCCTCTGTCGAACTATAAAAACTTGGAACGACCTGCCCGCACACGTGTTTCCCTCATCTTACAACCCGGGTTCTTTAAGAGGAGCGTGAAGAGGCACATCACAGGGCCGCCAACTTGAGGACCGCTGTAAGAAGTGGCCCCCAATCGCAAGATGCGCCACGGCTATCCATCGTGGCGACGTCAATTTGGCGAGCTGAATATAAAAAAAAAAAAAAAAAAAAAAAACTATTCATTGTGACAAATGTCAAATATTAATTCCGAAAAATAATTACATATCATATGAGAACTAATTTACACAAAACTAACTGTTTATTAAAGACACAGTTCGCAAATATTAATATTGTGGCGACTGCGTTTAAAAACAGGATAGTAACATACAGATTAAATATCACTCAAGATGATGAGTACCTTAGTCCTGAGGCGCT
The DNA here is from genome assembly GCA_933228765.1 of Miltochrista miniata. Lineage (NCBI taxonomy): Eukaryota > Metazoa > Arthropoda > Insecta > Lepidoptera > Erebidae > Miltochrista > Miltochrista miniata. Next base: position 17,889,378 of record OW121769.1, read on the forward strand.
TTTGAGTGACAAACAAATAGATATAATAGAATTGATCAATATTTCATTGAAGAAACACAATTGTATAAAAATTAATTTTGAATTATTTGCTCATTTTTTACTACCGAAAACTGATGAAAAGCAATTAAAATCTTTTAATTCTAGATATATTATTATTTACAAGAATACAGATTTAAAGCAATTCTAAGCCACGATTATGAATACATTAAATAAAAAATTCAATCTAGGTGGACATTTTTATCAATGAGTCATCTTGAAATAAACATAAATAAATATTGTCCAATGAGAGGTGGAACTTATATAGAGTTACCACCGGCAATCAAACATTCAAAAAGTTGTATTAATGTTAAAAATAAAGATAATAATTGCTTTTTATGGAGCATAGTGGCGGCATTATACCCGGTTAAAAATAATGTATGTTTAACTAGTTCCTATCCTCATTATTCAACTATTCTGAATATTGAAGGAATGAAATTTCCTCTTACTGTGAATGATATAAAATTATTTGAAAGTAATAATCCTTCTATAAGTGTAAATATATATGGTTTACAAAACAATACCGTGACTGGACCCTTAAATATATCTGAAACTAAAAGGATCAATCATATAAATCTATTGTATATCGAACATAATAAAAGAGGGCATTATTGTTTAATCAAAGACCTAACTCGATTAGTTCGACGTCAAGTAACTCGCTACAAAGGTAAAGTTTATTTATGTGATACATGTTTACAATTTTTTAGTACAGAAACACGATATAAGTCTCATTATTGTACTAAAATTTTGTCCATTTTACCTAAAAAAAACATGACAATTAAATTTGATAATTATGAGAGACAACAAGAAATTAATTTTATTATTTACGCTGATTTTGAATGTTTACTCTTAGATTATAATGAAAATATATGCGTAAAAACTCAGAATCTGAAATTACATCAGCCTTCATGTTTTGCATATTATATATGTTGTTCATATAACAGTAGCTTGAACAAATTTGTCTCGTACCGAGGTGAAGATTGTGTAGAAATTTTTGTAAAATATTTAATTAAAGATGCTACACGAATTCATAAAATATTAAATGAAAAGAAATCCATGCTGCCACTGTCATATGATCAGGAGGTAGAATATTTAAACACCACCATATGTCATATATGTAAGCAGTTATTATTAAATGACCGAGTTAAAGATCATGATCATATTACGTCAAAGTACAGAGGTGCTGCACACGCTCACTGTAACTTGATGTATCAGGTTTGTCTATTCATTCCTGTTGTGCTTCATAACTTAAGTGGATATGACTCACATTTATTCATTGAAGAATTGGCAAAATATAAAGGTTCTATTAGGATCATACCGAAATCAAAGGCAAAATATCTGTCGTTCACAAAAGTAATTAGAAGTGAATATTATAAAAATCCTATACAAATAAAATTTATAGATTCATATCAGTTTTTGAGTTCTAGCCTCGACTTGTTAAGTCAAGGTTTAACGAAAACAGACTTTCATCATTTATCAAGAGAATTTGTTGATAAAAAGAAAATGGACTTAATATGTCGAAAAGGTGTCTATCCTTATGATTATTTAAATTCTTGGTCAAAACTTGATAAAACTGAACTCCCTCCAAAGCGAGATTTTTTTAATAGTTTGACTAATGAGCATAATATAACCGATGATATGTATTTACATGCACAAGCTGTATACAAGGCTTTCGAAATAAAATCACTTGGTGAATATACAGACTTATATGTAAAATGTGATGTGCTTTTATTATGTGACATATTCGAAAAATTTAGACAAATGAGTTTACAATACTATAAGTTGGATCCAGCTTATGTGAACTCACCGAGCTTAAGCTGGGATGCTATGCTTCTTTTTACAGGTACCGAACTTGTAAATGATTTGAAAATGTATGAATTACTAGAAAAAGGAATTCGAGGTGGTCTAGCTCAATGCTCTCTTCGACATGCAGTAGCAAACAATAAATATCTACCAAGTTTTGTTGACTCAATACCGAGCAGTTACTTAATATAATTATCTTGATTGTAATAATTTATACGGCTATGCTATGATGAAGAAACTTCCTATTTCAGGATTTAAATTTTTAGCTCAAAAAGAAATAACTAATTTTGATGTGTTAAGTATTTCCGATGATAATGAATTCGGATATATTTTAGAAGTAGACTTAATTTACCCAGAGCATTTACACAATCAACACAAAGACTTACCCTTCGCAGTCGAAAAATTTGTACCTCCTTATGGAACAACTACAAAATTGATAGCAAATCTATATGATAAATATAATTATGTGATTCATTATACTCATTTAAAAACATGTTTAAGCAATGGTTTAATATTGAAAAAAATACACCGTATATTAAGTTTTAGACAAGAAAGCTTTCTCAAGGGATATATTGAGCTTAATACTAGTTTACGTCAAAATTCTAAAACAGCATTTGAAAAAGATTTTTTCAAGTTATTAAATAACGCAATATTTGGTAAAACTATAGAAAATAAGCGTAAGCAAACAGATGTCAAATTGATCACTAAATGGAGAGAATGTAATAATAATACAAATAGAAATTTTGATGCTGAAAAACTGATAGCGAGGCCTAATTTAAAAAGTATTTCAATATTTTCCGAAGACTTTGTGGCTATAGAACTAAAGCGTGAAAAAGTTGTTTTAGATAGACCGATTTATATTGGTTTTACTGTATTAGAATATTCAAAGCAACATTTATACGAATTCCATTACAAGTTTATAAAAGATAAATATGGAAAAAATGTTGAATTTTGCTACACAGATACTGACAGCTTATTGTATTTAATTTATTGCGATGATTTCTATCAAGATATGAATCACAACATTTCTATATTTGATACAAGTAATTTTAGGCAAGATAATCCTTATCATATCCCACAAATTAATTCGAAAATTCCTGGATTGTGGAAACATGAGATGGGTGATGATGTCATTACAGAATTCATAGGTTTGCGTGCTAAATTATATTTCATAAATAGCACAAAAGCTGAAATAAAAAAAGCTAAGGGTGTAACTAAGTCTGTTTCAAAAAAAATTGAATTAAAAGACTACAACAATGCACATTCAACTAATGAGACTCTCAGACGTCAAATGTATATGATAAGATCGATTAAACATAAGTTATATTCTCAAAAAATTGATAAAAAGATTTTGGATAAAAACGATGATAAAGTGCAAATATTACCAGATCAGATACATACATTACCATGGGGGCATTGCCTTTCAATGTTAATAGATTACTCAAGTGATATTGGAGATAGTTATTAGAAAATATTATTGTAAAAGATAATTAATTCTTTGTTATGCTTATTACTTGAATAAATTAATTTATTATTTAAGAAACAAAGAAATTGTATACTATGTAACGTATCTTTATTTACACATTTGAAATAATATTGAATGAACTGTAAGAAATAATCTATATATATAAAAATCAATGCCACTTTTCGTTGTAATTTTATAACTCAAGAACGGGCTCACCTATCCGAACCAAATGTTTAGGCTTTGTTCGGACTATTTAGTAGATGGCTTATGTGAAGTTTGCACAAAATCGATCGAGCGGTTCTTCATTTATCACGCAAACGAAGTTGCGCGGGTCAGCTAGTTTAGTATAAAAGGACTGGAAGGATTTACCATACAACATTTTAAAATGAAGTTTGTAAAGAATTAATTTATTATTTAAGAAATAAAGAAATTGTATACTATGTAACGTATTTTTATTTACACATTTTAAATAATATTGAATGAACTGTAAGAAATAATTTAGTATAAAAGGACTGGAAGAATTAGTAAAATGGAAGGATTTACCATACAACATTTTGAAATGAAAATTGTAAAGCAAGGATTATAACATTTATAACCCTCGGTCACTACGGTGGGGTAGAATGCCCAATTTCTCCTTCGGATTGGGAAATAACGTAACTAACCTAACCTAACCAGTTGGCTCAACTACTTATAGTTATAAATATATGTTATAAATTCATCTTTTCATTACGAATCCATCAGTATTGCATAACAAACATGAAATTCGTTAAACAAACACAATCGTTACAGGTTAATACAATCTGTAACGATTTGATAAAAAACAAATTACGTCATGGAGAATTATTACCAAATACAATACGTTGCATCATTTGTGGACCATCAAATAGTGGAAAAACTAACTTATTAATTGGTCTTCTATTGCACGAAAATGGATTGACATTTCAGAATGTTTATGTATATTCTAAAACTCTGAATCAGTCAAAGTACATCTTTTTAGAAAACGTTTTACAACGAGTACCAGGTATCACTCTCCAGAAATACAAAGCAAATGATGAAGTTTTGAAAGTATCAGATGTAAAACCTAATTCTGTGATTATAATTGACGATGTAGCATGTGAAAATCAAAGTAATATGCGTGATTATTTTGCCATGGAAAGACATAAATTGATTGACAGTTTTTATTTAAATCAAACTTATAACAAAATACCTAAACAACTTGTAAGAGATAATGCTAACCTAATTGTGCTTTTTAAGCAAGATGAAGTTAATTTGAAACATGTTTATGAAGAACATGTTAACACCGATATGACATGGTTGAAATTTCGAGAAATGTGTTCCCTAATATGGAAAGAGCCTTTTGATTATGTGGTAATTAATAAAGATTGTTCAAAAAACAACGGTTGCCATAGAAAAACGTTTGACACATTTGTATTATTAGATGAAATTTGAATATTTAAGTAGACTGCAGTCTGTTTATTATTATTCTTTAATTGATTCTTATTCGATTACCACCTATTTTACATAATGGATAAATCATTGAAAAAACATTGTTGATGCGACACAAGCTGTCAAGAAAAAAATACGTAAAATGAAGGAATTTGAAGAAAGTAATAGGTATGCTCTTGACACAGTTTTTAAGCCTGTTACAGAATCTCTCAATTTAATAGCCAACACTAATAACCACTTAGCTCTAACGAAAAAGGAGGAAAAAGTAGAACTCCAAGAACCACAAGACCAAGATATGGAAGAAACAGATGATAGCAGTATTGCTAGTAACGAATCGGAACCCTCATCAGGCTCTTCATTTCAGTCATTAGTCGGTACTAGTCCAGATGCATCATCTTGGTCGTTATCTTCACAAGTACTATCAGATGTACCATTTGGTATAAGAAATGAACGTGGAAAGTTAATGTTGGGTTCCTCTAACATAACTATTGGGGATAAAGTTATTACTGTAGCCGGACACAAGTACGAAAGTACGCCTGGGTTGCGAGAGTTACTGTTAAAAAAAGACATTGATCTGAGCTTGGTTAATGACCGTGACAAGCAAAATTTTAAGACAATGTTACTTGTAACGAATGCACATCGTCGTGATTTCGATTCAAAAAAACCAATTAAAAGTAATAAAGGACAAAAATATTTACAAGTTATTAAACCACTTTTCGATCAAGAAAGTAGAAGTCCAAGTTGTAGACAGAAAGTAGGAAAAGGATTACCTTTAACAAAAATGTGGAAAAAAAAACACAGATTTTGTATATTGGGATGATCCCAATGAACTGGTTGATAGATTAAAGTTATTAATTGCTTCTCGAGATGCTGGTAACACAGGACTAGACAGTGAAATAATATCTATCATTGAAGAACTACATGAAGCAAAATCATTAAATAAATAAATCCACTAACCTTATATATGTGTCATTCTACTATATACCGTTCAACATAATACACCTCTAATATGAATGTAGACAAATTTGGACATTATATTCATAAGCGAATGCGTATATCGAAAATACTTGATTTTAATGATAACGCATTATTGAAATCTGATTATGGAGATTATGACTTAAAGACATCGAGGTTAAAAGGTGTCATACCTCCTCAAGACGCAGATGATGCAGTAAATAAAGCATATGTAGATGAATTGAAAGGTGTACTTATCAATGACTTAAGAAAATTGCAAAGTTCTATTCCAAATAGTGTTCAAAACCACATAGAGAAAGCTTTAAAAACAATAATGTTTGAGATAGAGACTCATTTGGAAAGCAAATTTTACACAAGAAAAGCAGTTGACAGACTAGTTCAAGACGCAATTCAATCTATATTAAAATATCGAAAAACATAGACCTTAAAGTTTGTTAAAATGACAAAACAACAAATCGTCAATGAAATACATAAAGCAGCACGAAAAAATTTTCTCCGACGATCTGTAATTTTAAAAGGTATTGATGATTTGTGGCAAGCAGATTTAGCTGATATGCAAAACCTAAAAAACTTTAATAAAGGATATAACTATATTTTAATAGTTATTGACTGCTTCTCAAAGTACGTTTGGGTGGAACCGTTAAAAACTAAATCCAAACATGATATCTCTCTTGCATTTGAAAAAATACTTTCTACTAATCACAGGATACCAACTCATCTGCAAACTGACATGGGTACTGAGTTCTATAATTCTACATTTCAAAAGCTTTTACAGAACTATAATATTAATCACTACTTTACATTTTCAACCAAAAAGGCTTCAATTGTAGAACGAGTTATTAAAACGATTAAAAATAAATTGTACAAATACTTTAGCTTGAACGGACACTATAAGTGGATAGATGGTGGCTTGAACGGTATTGTGAAGACATATAACAACACAAAACATCGTACTATTAAATTTGCACCTGTTAATGTCAAAAAAATTAATGAAACAGGCATTAAAAATAATATTACGAATTCCATGATAAAGGTAGCCCAAAAATGTCGTCCTAAGTTTATAATTGGTGACAAAGTTCGAATTAGTAAGTACAAACATATATTTGAGAAAGGATACACTCCTAACTGGTCAACAGAATTATTTACTATAAAAAAGATAAATAACACTGTACCAATAACATATCGCATCGAAGATAATCAAAAACAAGTCATATTAGGAACTTTTTACGAACAAGAGCTTCAAAAGTCGTCCTGTCCTGGAGTCTATTTGATTGAAAAGGTATTAAAAAAGAAAGGAAACAAACTGTTTGTAAAATGGCTGGGTTTAAATAACAAAGAGAACAGTTGGATTGATAAGACTGCAATAGTGGAATAAGTTAATTACTACCCGTTCGCTCTAACTTTGCCGCTGGCGTAGAACCGTATATCCGAATTGTTAATTAGACGAAGTAAATTGACAGTAGCTAATGTCACTTCGTCATAGAAAATAAGCAAAATAGTATGAAGAAGTGACATTATTTGCTGTCAATTTACTTCGTCTAATTAAAAATTCGACTTTAGTATGGAGCCGAGCGGCAAAGTTAGAGCGAACGAGCAGTATATAAGTGATATGTAATTTTAAAGCATATTCATTATTCTTTAGACGATGCAAGGTGGTGGACTTTTTTTTTTTTTTTTTTTGTTTAACGTGGGGGAAAATCCTCATGGATGTTATGCCGGACTCCTACCGACTAAAAAACCTCACGTAACGCCCAACAGCCTATGGTTGGGAGCCCCGGGTAAGCCCTCGGAAGGATGTCCCAGGACACCCAACAGACCCACGGCCGCCACTGCGGCCTCGCCCAGGGGGTGGTTCGGGTGCAATCCCGCGTCTTTGGGGGGGTTTCGGGTGTGATCCCGCTTCTAAGGGGGGGAGGCGTGCGTGAGTTCCTCACGTCACGCTGCCGTCATCGGCCTGCTTCTGTAAGGACGGTGAGCCGCCCTCTCACCGTCCTCAGGCCCCCGGTCATGGAGGCCGATAGTCCTCGGCGAAGACACGTCGGCGGCGCCCAAGCCGCCGACTGCGGAACTCGGGTGGGAGAGTTCTCTCCCGTTCCCGCCCCGCCGCCTCTTTCACGAGCATGACCTGCTCGCAGAAAGAGGCGGCGCAGTCCCACTTACTCCCGCTGGAGAGCATGGCTCGCACCATGGTCTCGAGCGAGAGAGTGTCTACGTCCAGACCCAACACAAGGACCTGGCGCTGTTGCGCCCACGCTGTGCACTCCACCAGCGTGTGGAGCGCCGTGTCATCGCTGCGGTCCTCGCAGTGCTGACATTCGGCCGTGGTTTCCCGGTGTTTTCGCCACAGATACCTACCGAAGCTACCGTGCCCGGCAAGTATCTGTGTCAACCGGTAGGAGAGAGCACCGTGTCTCCTCTCCAGCCACTCGTCCATGACCGGTCTGACGGCCGCGATTGTGGCGAATCCCCCCTTTGGTTGCTCAAGTCGTACCTTCCATGTCTCCACGGTTTCCTGGTGGAGCAGGGATCGCTGGGCCTCGATTTCTCGAGACTCAGGCCTTTGGCCCCGCTCGAGCGCCTCCTTGCGCCATCTAAACAGCGACGCAAGGGCTCTCGCTTCCAGGTCCCATGGAGGGGTCCCAGCTAGGAGACATGCCGCCTCACCGGAGATCGTGCGGTATCCCCTTATCACCCGGATGGCCATCGTCCTCTGCGGGCTCAGAAAGGTGGTGGACTAATAAACAATATCATTAATCATATACCATTCGAACTACACATACCCGGTTATAACTATTGTGGACCAGGAACAAAGCTTTCGAAACGATTACTACGTGGTGATAAAGGTGTTAATAAGTTAGACGAAGCTTGTATGCATCACGATATCGCATACGCAAACTACACAGACTTGCCTAACCGTCAAAAAGCCGACTTACGTCTTATAGATATGGCTAAACAAAGACTTAAAGCAAAAGATGCTCGAACAGGGGAAAAGATTAGTTCGTGGATAGTAAACAAAGTTATGAAAGCTAAATTGAAGTCTGGTGCTGGTGTTAAAACCTTTAATAACTTTGTTAGAAAAATAAAAAGAAAAATCAAGAAACTCTCACCTAAAGATAATAAGTCATTAATAAATATAGCTTATATGGTTGCCAGAAAATTAGTTCCATGCATTCCAAAAGTTCGAGTACCTCGAATGATACCTACACCAAAAACTGGGGGCATTCTACCTTTAATCCCAATTTTTGCTGGTTTGTCTGCTTTAGGAGCATTAGCCGGTGGTGCAGCTGGTATTGCAAAAACAGTGAATGATTTTAAACATGGTCAGAAAAAATTACAAGAAACTGAACGTCATAATAAAACTATGGAGGGTATAGCAATAGGCAAAGGTTTATACATTAAACCACATAAACAAGGTCAGGGGTTATTTATAAATCCTTCAAAAAACTAATTGATCAGCTACCTAATCGCGCTTTAACTAATATCGATATTAAGAAGTATGAGTATTGTATCCCCTACTTTCGAGGAGTTTATATGAGGGATCAGTTACCAAAAACTCCAAAACGAATTGAATGTGCTATAGTTAACCTAGATAATTCGAGAAATGATGGAACGCATTGGGTAGCTTATGTTAAAATAAACAATTATTGTGAATATTTTGATAGCTATGGTGATTTAAAACCGCCAAGAGAATTAATGCTATATTTTAAAAACTGTGATGTTCATTATAACTATGATAGATATCAACAATTTAACACAGTAGTTTGTGGACATATGTGTTTAAGTTATTTGCAAAATTTTTGGATTAAATACTATAAATCTTATATCACTCTTTCATTTCCATCATTTGCGAGATGTCACTCACCTTATCGATAACTGGAAACTCATCGGTAATATCTATCTATTATCCAGACACGTTATCATTAGCTGAGGAATATGAATGTGCATTATTACATTTCTCTACATGTAATTCTATTCCAAATTTTGATAATACAAACAATAAATTATACTATGGTTCTAAAAATGTTATTGAGATACCTGAAGGAACTTATTAATTACAAGATATTAGTGACTATTTCAAAACTGAGATAAAAGATGCATCCATAAAACTCCATTGTAATAACAACACCCTAAAAACTGTGTTATTTTGTACATCAACTATAGATTTTACTAAAGAAGATACATTTGGAAGTTTATTAGGATTTAAAAATCAGATCTTAGAAGCAAATAAATATCATGTATCAGAGTTTCCAGTTAACATTTTGCCTACGACTGTCATAAGGATTGAATGTGACATAGTTAGCGGTTCCTATATAAACGGTCAATCCAGTCACATCTTACACGAATTTGCACTTAATGTTCCACCTGGATACAGGATTATAGAAATTCCGAAAAACACAATCTACTTTCCAATAAATCAAACCAATATAAGCTGCATACAGATAAGGCTGTTAGATATAAATAATAACTTAATAAATTTGCGAGGTGAAGAAGTGCAGTTGTATCTACATATCAGAAGAAAACAATGATAGATTATAATAAATATGTGGTACATCCAACTACAAATAACAGTTCTACAAAAACTATCAAACCAATAAGAGCTCGGGCCAAAAAGGTCATAAAATTGAATAAGAATAATAAAGCTCTTGGTTTGTTAAAATGAATATATTAGATGTTTTATCCACTCCTGCATACAACAACGCTGTGGAAGGAATTGAATTTCACTCTTAAAAGCCTTACGTAACAAGTTTCAATAGAAGCGATGAAATCAGGATACCTATTAATCAACAAGACTTGTATATATTACCATCAGCAAGCACTTTGTTTTTGGAAGGAACTGTTGTTATAAACAAGGGTGGAAATTCGAAGGAGAGAGTCAGTAGCGTTCATTTCACAAATAATAGTCTACTTTACTTGTTTCAAGATATAAGGTATGAGATAAATGGAGTGGAAATAGATAAAATAAAAAACGCTGGTATAACTACCACAATGAAATCATTAATATCAATGAACGAAAACGAGGCTAAAGTATCTAATGCTTGGGGATGGAATATCGATGGTATAAATAGTGCAAATGGGGGAAGCTTTTCTGCTTCTATACCCCTCTGTAACATTCTTGGTTTTGCAGAAGATTTCAAGAAAGTAGTGATAAACAGCAAACATGAATTAATATTGTTACGAAGTAATACTTATCTCAACGCCCTAAAACTTAACGATGGTGAAACTGTAGAAGATATTATTATAAATAAAATAATATGGCGTGTACCACATGTCAAAGTGTCCGATAGGGAAAAAATAAATATGTTAAAACTGTTAGAAAAAGATCGACCACTCCAGATGATATTCAGGAATTGGGATTTATATGAATATCCGGCTTTACCAAAAACTACTAAGCATACTTGGTCCATAAAAACATCGTCGCAAATAGAGAAACCAAGATTTGTTATTATTGGTCTGCAAACAAATAGAAAAAATAATTCTAAATTGGATATGTCTAAGTTTGATCACTGTGACGTTCGTGATGTTAGAGTATACCTAAATTCAACCTACTTCCCTTATGAAAATTTGAATTCAAGTTTCTCGAATAATCGAATTGCTTTAATATATGAACAATATACTAGATTTCAACAGTCGTATTATGGACGTCGCGCCGAGCCGTTATTAAATGAGAAACAATTTTAAAATATTGCTCCGTTATTTGTCGTAGATTGTTCTAGACAGCCAGATAATCTTAAATCAGGACCTGTTGTGGATGTTAGAGTGGAAATCGAAAGTGATATTGATATACCAGATCAAACTTCAGCATATTGTCTTATATTGAACGACTGTATAATCGAGTATAAGCCGTTAAGTAGCACCGTGAGAAAGATATCATGAATAAAAATACTATTATAGTAGATGTTCAGGGTTTTAAAGATCGTTATAATAACTTTATAGTCAAAGAATTAGCTGTAGCCACGTTGGAACATACTCATATATTCTTTATAAAACCTCCTTACCCGTTCTCCTCGCTGACTGATGAAGAAAGAAGACACATTTGGTGGATTGAAAGGAATAGAGGTTACCGCTGGAGCGAAGGATATATAGACTACAGAGAATTTTCTAGAATAATCAAACCCTACCTTAAGGAAAAAAAGGTTCTTGTTAAAGGTAGTGAAAAAATTAATTGGGTTCAAGAGCTATGTGGTCATAATAATGTTTCTGACATATGTGAAAATAAAAGTGTTCCTAATTTAAAGACTCTTAGTGATCTTTACTGTAAAGATCTATTTTTGTATAATTGTTTTGCTCATAAGAACTATTGTGCTTTAAGGAATGTATTGTGTATTAAGCAATGGTGTTTAGAAAATAATTTTTGTATTTCATAAGTTTAATAAACTGAATAAATGTTTTATTACTATACTGTGTTTGTTTTTCATACTATGAGCAGTACAATGCTATATTAATACCTTGCCAGAGAAACAAAGACAGAATGTCTAAAATCTGTTTCAGAGGACTCATGTTATGGGCTCAGGTAATAAGAATTCATAAGAATCTGATCGACCTGATCGAAGAAAGTGATTAGGTATATAATTAGACTTGTCAGATCTTAGTGAATACACCTCGGAGCACCACATCTTTAGAAATTGAAAACAAACTCATAACTCTTCTATAGTAGCCCGAATCGGGACCTTCTTAAAAATGATTCGCAATTATTTCAAACCGCTGTATGAAATATATAATATACATAAAATTCGATTATGTTCTTTCCGACACTATTTGAATACTTGATGTACGAATGAACAGCTAAGTGAGGTAAGAATTAGGGCAAACCAGATACGCTGAATGATGGCGTATCTGGTTGCCCTAATTCTTACCTACTGTCATTCCATTCTAACAATATTTACAAAGGTGCATACAAAAAATCAGCTTGTTATTAATTATTTTTATGGCCCCGTCGTTTCGACATATTCGGAGTGGAGGACGCTCTCAAACAAACCATCCGTTTTGTAGGACAATTATTCCTCCCAGTTTATAATACCATTATTTAAACATTGTAATAAAAAATATACGGTTAGTCAGACAATTTCAACACTCCATCAAATCGACATGTTTTATAGCTGCGCACTTTATTAGCTACCTCTATCGAGAATTTTCACAGAGGAAAAACTTGGGCGTCTCGTCGAACGGAAACTACTTACAAAGATTCAGCCTGTTATTAATCAATGAAAAACACAGGCGGTGGCTCCTGGACCATGGCGTTCGTGTCATCGGCAAGAAGATGCTTAAAAAATCAGTTTCTAGGTCTAAGGTTATTATCTATCAGTTGGGCATTGGTGGATAAAGGAGCTACCCCACCTTAACCAATTTACACACGGGTAAATTGCCATCGGTCAGTTATTAATATAGATAGATATTATGAATGTGTAAAGCTGTTCCATTCCATAGTAAAAAATAAGATAAATATATTTATACCTCTTGGTGTTGAGGTCACATGTTCATCTAAAGATGTTAGCGCAGTGTCTACTACTGTTGGTTCCTTGAGTACATTCGATATTTCTTTTAAAGCTGGGCGTGGAGCTGTAATAACAATGAATTTATAAAGAATTATTATGGGACATTCTCACACAACATATAAGCTTATGCTATAGGATCGTACTCAGCATACCACAAAACCCCTTATACAATACGAAATTTAAAAATTTGGAGCGGCGAACATATTGGATTGCAATTTTTTTTAAATATTTACGGACATTTCACACAACGCTATCTGATCCCAAAGTAAGCTAGGGATAACCTGCTTGTATTATGGGTATCAGACCACGGATACTAAATGTACTGATACATACATATGGTCACGCCTTTATCCCCGAAGGGGTACGCAGAGGCATATTATATGCCCACATTTCACCTTTGTATAATTTGTCCCACGTAATAGGTGGTGAGCCGTATTGCCGTGTTTAAATGGACAGGCGCAGGTTGTGACTGCCTGCTGTTGAAATAAAGCCTTCAACTTAGCTTAACGACTGCCATTTTACTGGCAACCGGGACCAACGGCTTAACGTGCCTTCCGAAGCACGGAAACGCTCAAATAAATGTCACAAAGTGATCACATGGATGGTCACCCATCCATAGACCGGCCATAGTGAAAGTTGCTTACTGCAGTGATCGTTTACAGAACACTGAGTCCGTGGGGCCACGAGCACTTCTAAATAATATAAATATACTGATACATAATTATATACTTTATTTTTAAATACGTACTTATCATACATACAATATATAAGTATATACATACAATTAACCCGAAATTCGTACTCAGGATGCCAAAAAAACCCCTTACACGATATCCCACATGAAATTTTATAAAGGTGGCGCAGGGGCCAATTGGATTGAAAAATTAACCCGAAATTCGTACTCAACATACTATGAAACCCCTTATTTGATATCCAACACGAAATTTTATAAAGGTGGCGCGGCGGCCATATTGGATTGCAAAATTAACCCCAAATTCATACTCAGCATACCAAAAAAACCCCTTATACGATATCCAACATGAAATTTCATAAAGGTGGTGCGGCGGCCATATTGGATTGCAAAATAAACCCGAAATTCGTACTCGGCATAACATAAAACCCCTTATAGAATATCCCAACATGAAATTTTATAAAAGTGGCACGGGGGCCATATTGGATTGCAAAACAAACCTGAAATTCGTACTCGGCATACCATAAAACCCCTTATATGATATCCAACACGAAATTTTATAAAGGTGGCGCGGCGGCCATATTGGATTGCAAAATTAACCCCAAATTGGTACTCAGCATAGAAAAAAACCCCTTATACGGTATCCAACATGAAATTTTATAAAGGTAGTGCGGCGGCCATATTGGATTGCAAAATAAACCCGAAATTCGTACTCTGCATAACATAAAACCCCTTATACAATATTCAACACGAAATTTTATAAAGGTGGCGCGGCGGCCATATTGGAATGCCAAATTAACCCAAAATTCGTACTCAGCATACCAAAAAATCCCTTATACGATATCCAACAAAAAAAAAGGAACACAATATAATCATATTAGGAGGTCAACAAGCGCGTGGCATATCTAAAACAATGATGAAAGTGAGAGAAACCCGAAGGAGAACCGGTAATAGTAAGTACAATATAACATCAATAGTCAAACCTAATGCTACAAGCGCACAGATTTTAGATAGTTGTACCTGTCGGTATTTTATACACAAATTAGCCCCACATGATATTGTTATTCTGATGATAGGGTCCAATGATAAGCAGCCCTTTACTATTTTATCTGAAGTGTGCAATGTATTACTCAAACTAAGTTCTTTTAATGTAATAATAGTGAATGTACACCATAATCCCTATTTAAATGTAAATATGATTAATACAGGTCTAGAACTGATAATAAAAAATTACAAGAATTGTAAATACCTAAAAACACACAATTCTTATAAGCGGTACTACAACAAACACTTCCCTACACTAACTTACAAAGAGAAGTACGGAGCTCCTGCACCTTAGTCAAAAACTTAATACAATAATTGACGACAAGGATTGTCAGTGGTACCGTGTAAATCCAATACACTGCAACTATAAAACATGGATTTTGAGAAAATCAGCTAAACAGTTTTTTTTTGTTTTTAGAAGTTTATTCCAAAATTTACTTGGGAAAGTACTTAGTGTTTGGTATCAAATTTAAGATAATTTTATAACTTATCAATTCCCCATGGTTTCATATATATATAAAATATACACAATGAATTATCATAGATAACTTGTATTGCCGTAACAGTAGTCAGAAGCGAAGAAGGAAATTGTCACAACAATACACTGTATTTTAGACATACAGTGTATTGACTTGTTAAAACAGTATCATTGCAAGTTACAGTGAGAGTTTTTATTAGATAAAGTCTATTAAATAAGTACTGAAAAAAAAAACAAGTATATCAGTTAGCTAAAAAATATATTTAAAATTAACAAAATCAGTCTTACTTACATTAAACTCGTAATATGGCAACATAATCAGTCTAACAGTTTCATGTAGGAACTTGAAAATACGTAAAAAACTTAACATTTCAAATTTCTAAACAAATGAAATCGACATAATTATGTTTTTAAACTATGAATGACTGATTCATTAATTGAAATCAGTCTTACAAATTTTAAAATTATAGAAAAACTTAACAATCATCTCTAATATAATTTATAATCAAAATCAGCTTTTTGGGCGTTAAATAAAACAAAATATTGAAGATTGAACACTACAATGACCAACTCATAATATTTCAGTAAATGCTAATAGTTTTCTTCGTTATTAATTGTGTTCGTCAAGATCAGGATCAGATGATACCACAAGATTTTCATAAAATACTGATCTTGTAGGAGGCATAGACTTGCACAGCTGTAATAATTCTTTTTTTTTTACTTCACTTATGCCCCTAGCACTATTTTCTCTCGGCAATGAATGGAAAAGATCGGTTTTGCCATTTGCAAGTTCATTTGAAATGTTTTGAGCCACCTTTCTTTTCAAGAAATGTATTTCCTTAAAATCACCATCATAATTATTCTTGGCAAACATGGAAACATGCCCCCTTCTAAATTCTATCACCTTTAAATTATGAATATTAAAACCTTTGGGGAATGCTGGCTTTGAATCATTCGAAAAGACGATCATATCTTTATGAGTAAGTACAGCAACTTCTATGTTTTTTCGCGACGTCTTTATGTTGTGTACAAAATCATCAAAATCGTAGATTTCTCCAACCTTTTTGAATTTCTTAGTGATAGCTGCATGCACAGTGTCTGCGGCCATAAAGGTGTGACCACTCTCAAAATACTCCAACGTTACTGTTTCAATTTCAGTCATCTTATCATTGATCAATCGTACTAAAGCTAAAGGATTTTGTTTTTATTCTGTGCATTGCAGTTATCAAGAAAAAAGTAAACATGTTTTTGATCACGACAGTAATTTTTCAGAAAAAAAACGTAAGTTGTGGCCACATTATATGCTTTTCTGCCGCTTTCACCTTCGTGCCAAAGAATACAAACTGCAGTCTTATTTTTGCCTGGTGGGACAAAAGATTCATTGAAAAGCACGAGTTTGCGGGAAAAATAAAACTCTTTTGTTGTTAGTGATGGCATTTGTATGGCTTTTTGCATGTCGACTGTGTAAATTGAATCCTTTCCTTCGCTCTGTTCACATCGTTCTTCCGCTAGTTTTAAGTCTCTTCTCGAATTCTTTTTGTTCTCCAAATGCTGAGCCTGGTCAACACAGTCATCACAATTACAAGGAAGTGGCATTGACTCGTGTACCAATTTGTAATTTTTGCATTTTGTACATATATCATGTACTGGCTCTGCAGTAGAAATATTCATTTCTTTGACCATCTTATGAAAATGAGACCAACTACATTGTTGCAAAGATTCTTCTACACAGTAACTTTTAAAATTTTGGAAAATATAGGAAAAAGTTACCCCTATTGGCAGATAACGGCGATTGGGCGCATGTTGAATGTTATAGTGAGAATGAACTGGCTTATAATGCAAGATGAAATTCCTCATTTTTTCTTGATAGGACTCGGAAAATGCTGTTGAAGATGGGTGATGACCTCGTGGATCTTGCGCAGCTCCTATTTTTGGATTTACATTTTGAGATGTAGTATTAGCTTTCAAAACCGCTTGAACTGCTTCATCATTTGTGTAACCCAATGTGCTGAGAAAAAACTTTTTACACACTATTTTCTCATCAAGTCTCCAGACTAAAGTGTTACGCCTTCGGGAGTTAGAACCAGCAGTTTTGAGAGCAGTTGGTAACTTTTCCACCTGTCTAGACAAGAAATCACGGCGCCTTTGTCTGTCCATGCTCCAAAACTGTTCATGTATGGTTTTTCTTTTTAAGTCATCTATGTGTTCAATACACGACTTAATACAGCTGCTGTTACAAGATGGTCTTATTGGATGCTTATTTTTTTGAAATATTAGAATATCTGCAGGGTTTCTTAATCTTTTTACTTTTTTCTTTGGGTGTAAAATTTTGTCATCATCATGATAGTTGATATCATTGATTGTACTTGGATCCCTTGGTGGTGGTGTGTTCTGCCTATGATCTATACTGGTGGCTAGGACGTCGTCATGACTTACTTGCAATGCTAAATGGCTGTCCAAGCTATGAGGACTTGATACCGGGACTTGTAAGCATTCGTTCTGCGACATTGAAGACGTAACGACATCTAATAACTCCGTGTAGTTACCTTCACCTATTTCTTCATACAAGCTCGTATTATACTCTGACTCATTTAATGGGATTAAAGGACTGATATCTCGGCAGTCCATACATGTATCCATATGGTCATCATAAGGTACACATAAACTTGGAGTGTCCATAATTGTTTCTTTTTGCATATCACGGCTTAGCTCAGACGTCATTGTAGCATGATTAGAGTTATTATAATGTTGCGCATTGTTTTGGGATAACTTTATCAACAATTTATTTCGGTAACCACTCATTATTACAACTTATAGCCGCAGTAAATCACTAATTAGAACTAATTACTCCGGAAATAAATGAAACGTGTCAATCACGGCGCGGCGTAAGTAAACAATAATATTACCGGCTGATTCCCGCCGCATCTGCCTCGATCAAAATTGACCAATAGAATTTAAGATCGCCGCCGGTTCTCGCTTGTGATTGGCGCGCCCGCGTCGCGCGAGCCGGGCTACTTTGTATTGACAAAACACTGTATCTTGTTATGCGCGAAGATTATTTTGGCAATACACGGCATATTCAATTACCGTGTTTTACTATAATAAACCTTTAGCATGAAGTAATTACAGTGTAATTACCATTGCAATATCTCAAAAATTTTCATATAAACTAAAAAAGGTATGAATGGGATATGATAAAACCGGCTAAAAGAAATCGAATGAGCGTTGTTAATCTAAAACACTGTATCTTAAGATACAGTGTATTGGATTTACACGGTACAGTGATGCTCTTAGGCAGTACAAACAAGGGAATATAAATGCTCAACTAAATAAATCTCTTTCAACTGACACTTTTAACAGGTCTCAATGCGGGTTAACACAAACTAAAATAACTAAATACTTTTGGGATAGTAGTAAACCATGTAAGAACAATAGTTCCTTTCGTAGATCATACTAGTTATCAGAATTTGACTCTACTCCACCAAAATATTGCTGGCTTGCTACGTAAACGAGAAATGTTAGAGATTGCCTTAACTGAACTTGGGAGGGTTATTGGACCAGTAGATATTCTTTGTTATACGGAAACATTTGTTAAGCATGGTGCTGAGGCGAACATTAACTTTAATAATTATAAAAGAGCAGCATCAAACTCCAGACCTAACAAAAAACGTGGTGGTTCATGCATTTTGGTCAGGACGGGCTTGCAATTCAAGGAAGTGACCGGTCTCATCCCGCCAATAAGACTACAATTTGAATATTGTGCAACAGAAATAACAAAATACAACCTTATAATTGTATGTATCTATCGAACACCAACAGCTAATGCGAATAACTTTCTAGACAACTTGGCACTCCTCACTGATATGTTGTGCAAAAAGAAAAATAAAAAAAAAAATTATGTGTGGAGACTGGAACATAAATACTAAAAAAAACACAGTACTCAATTATTCTGAAATCTGTATTGTCCAATAATAACTTCAAGATTCACATAGAAGTTCCAACACGAAAAAAGTCATGTTTGGATTTAACCCAGTAATGCCTAGCGTGTCCATATGGACACACAAATCGTGGTTAAATAAAAGAGTTGTTATGGTAGTATTTTTTGACTTTTGTAATTATTTTATTAGTCTAACTCTGCATTCAAATGTCAAATTTTAATACAGTGTAAACATCACTGTTACAATAATTTTAGTTTTCCAAGTATATTCATTTATTTGCCGCCTTTAACCAGTACGCAGAAAAAATAGACCCGAGATGAGAGTAAGTAGTTATTATTTTTAAACTATAAATTATATTCATGTTATTATAGCACAAATTTATTGCGATAGTGTGTATTTATTTATATAAAAGCATAAAATACTGCCAGAATGTAATTTTCTATGTAATATATAGCACTGAACTTCATGTGTCCATATGGACACGCTAAGCTTTAGCCATAGCATTACAATATCTTTCGATTTACTTTTAGATTGTTCGATTTTGACTAGTTTCTAGGTAGAGACACCATAAATCAAGCGTCAGATGTGAGAAGAGTAAAAAGGTGGTGGTGGTAATGTCGTCTACAGTAATATCGGCGGTTGACAGCAAACCAAATAAAGAAAATGTCGAGAGGTTATCATGATTTAGCCATTAGAAAATGTTTTTTGTCAAACCTTTTGGGTGTACAACAGCTATACATAATAAAACAATAATCCCAAAAGTACCATCACATGCATGTGGCACCACCACCTTTATCCACAAGCCTTACTCTTCAGAAGAATCCAAAAATATATAGGAAAAGATAGGATTGTCCACTACTACATTACATTTATTAGACTCCTCTAAAGACTAGTGGACAAATACATACTTATAGGTACTTATATAAATATGTAGATAAATATATTAGAGAGGAAGTGGTTATTATCCCTATTTGTATGGAAGCTGGAGGCTTGTAATAATAATGCTTGTAATTTTCAAAATAAGATGCCACAGATGGAGCTTCGTAGAGCAAGAGTATTGATATCTTACCTAAAAAACTATGGGAGTAGGTGCCAAAGGTGCAGGTAGATCATCTACCTTCAAACTATACGGTAGGTTTGATAAGATATATCATTATGTACAGAAAATTACGTAAAAAAAGATGTACGGACCCAAATGCAAAACAATAAGTTCGATGACCTCAGGTATTGATTGTACTGTACCTACTAAAAATAATAATAAACTTTTATATTATTATTTAAAAATGTCTCGTTTATTTTACGTTACCAATTACCAAAAAAAATCTGCTTATGTTCTTGTCTTTTCAGCTATGGCAAGTGCTTAGTGTGTCCATTTGGACACGTGTTTTTTTTTAAACTTCCAAATTATTTATAAAAATAAAATTTATGATTTATGTCTAGAAATACCTCATTAAATCATATTTAATGTCTAGATTTACCAAAATCTCAAAAAAAATAATTCGGGCATTACTGGGTTAATAGTCAGTAACATAACCGACACTGTTTCAGCAGTACATTACCTAGCCCTCTCGGATCATATAACAGCACAGTCCCTAAGGTTTAAAATTATAAGTAATAGCGTGATAAAGAACCACCCGACATATTGGTTTAAAAAAGTTAGAGACCTAAGCGATAAAAATATTTGCAGATTTCAATATTATATTTCAAACCTATCCTTCTCTGAGGTATACAACTACCCAACAACAAACGAAGCATTTGAGTCTTTCCATGAAACATTGACTCTCTTCTACATCATGAAACAGCACAGTCCCTAAGGTTTAAAATTATAAGTAATAGCGTGATAAAGAACCACCCGACATATTGGTTTAAAAAAGTAAGAGACCTAAGCGATAAAAATATTTCCAGATTTCAATATTATATTTCAAACCTATCCTTCTCTGAGGTATACAACTACCTAACAACAAACGAAGCATTTGAGTCTTTCCATGAAACATTGACTCTCTTCTACAACCTTTGCTTCCCATTATAAGGGTTAAGAACTGCTTTAAACCGGTCAAAAATAGATATCTAACTAAGGGTATAAAGAAATGTTGCATTAAAAAGAGGTCACTTTGCCTTAAATATCACCTATGTAAACATAACAAAAAGCAAAATAAAACACAGTATTATAACTATAATAAAATTTTGAAACAATATATTAAAATATCCCAACAAAAAAATAGCACGAAATACATAAATAACTCTAAACAAAAGTAAAGCAGCTTGGAACTTAATGAAAAATAGCACAAGTAACACTGCTCTACAAACGGAAATAGAATCTGTAGAATGGGAAGGTAAAATCTACAATGAACCGAACGAAATATGCAGACTATTCAATGACTATTATATTAACTTAACCTATGACACACATAGAAGTGCTAAAGTAACATCGACTAGTATCCCCCAAAACTCAAAAACCATTTATTTGACCCCAGTGGACAGCACCGACGTTTGCAAAGTAATAAAATTCTTAAATAATACGAACTCTACGGGCTACGATGACCTAAATACAAAAGTAATTAAAAAATGCGCGAATAGCTTAGCCCCACCCTTACACCATATAATTATTTTTCTTTCACGGAAGGTTCTTTTCCAAAACTATAAAAAAAGTCAATTGTTAGACCTTTGTATAAAAAAGGATCAAGAGCTAATATGAGTAATTATCGTCTAATTACCCTAATCCCAGTGTTGTCTAAGGTGTTTGAGAGAGCAATGTACTCCAGAATGGAGGGATTCTTAACGGCAATGTCACATAATTATTGAAAAAGGAACAGTTCGGATTTAGGAAAAGCAGCTCCACTAATTTGGCATGCTTTTCTCTAGTCAAACAAATAACTGAGACTCTCAACTCCAAATCACAGATCAGCTGTGTCTTTATAGACATGACGAAGGCATTTGATTTTGTCTGCCACGAGACACTTCTTGAGAAACTTTCCTCCTACTGAATACGAGGTAATGCCCATGACTGGATCAGGAGCTATTTGGGGGAGAGACAACAATGCGTTGAAATATCACGAATTTGACAATCTGAACAGAATGTTTTCAGATCCAGTTTCAAATCAAATAATTGAGGTACGCCACAGGGTAGTATATTGGCTCCTTTGCTCTTTCTCTGTTACATTAACGATCTTCCTAACGCAATTAAAGGTGACTGCATTCTTTTCGCGGACGATACAACACTGTTGGTAAAAACCAAAGACAAAGCCAACTTAGAAGGTAAAATTACTGACGCACTAGACACTGCAATCAATTGGTTGCAAAAAAATAATTTAAAAATGAACATGGCTAAAACAAATATTATTCACTTTGAAACATCACATACAAATAATCTTGCCATTAATTACAAAAATAGCCAGCTTCCTACTATGAATCATTGTGTATTTTTGGGTATAACTATAGACAAATATTGTAGCTCGAAAGATCATATTGATAGCATGGTAAATAAATTAGACCGTTTCGTTTACGCATTAAAGCGGCTTAGGGAAACGATAAATCTAGGCACGGCAATGGATGCCTATCATGCTTACGTGTCATCGGTCCTCCGATACGGTATCATAATTTGGGGCAATTCCACAAACATAGACAAAGCATATAGATTGCAAAAAAAGTGCATTAGAGCGATATGAGGCGCTTATGTCCTAAACAGTTGCAAACCATTGTTTAGGAAACTTCAGGTTCTGCCATTGCCATGCTTATACATATTTGAAATTTGCATTTTTGTCAAGAAATATCCCCAAATGTTCAAGAAGCTTGGAGATTATGCGAATAGTCGAACTAGGCATAGAGACAGATTACATGTACCCCAAAGAAAACTAGAATTATATAAAAGAAATGTCTACTGCATGTGCATAAAAATATATAATTAAATCCCACGGAACATAGCTAGTCTACGCATGACACTTTTCAAAAAACAACTGTTCAAAATATTGTTAAACAAAATGTACTACGGAATTAATGAATTTTTTGACGGCAAACTAACACATAAATAACTTGAGATAACATAATTTTGATACCTAATATCTTGGACTTGAAATAATTGTGTATTGTGCCTACTGAAAATATTGTGAAATATAAGCATGCTTAGTGTTATTTTATTGTTATGATATGGCTATTGACTATTGTTGACTTAATAGGAGTGTTCTTTAATTTATAAAGACAAGAATTTACACGCCGTATGTGGCAGAATATGAAGAAACATTGTAACTATTGTAACATCACTTTGACCATATTCTGGTAAATAAATAAATTTATTATTATTTCTCTTTATTTAAATACATTAACATATAAATTACATTTTTAAATATACATATAAAAATGGTACATTTAAAAATATAAAAAATAGTGTCCCACCGGCATCGGGTACAGGGACCAAGCTACCGGTGGTTAGGACTTCAGAGACAGGAACTTCCTCACAATACGTGCCGTGCTCAGAAGAACTGCCTTCTGCATAAAGCCCTTGACCCAACTGCCCACCGCAAGCCTCTTAAGGTGTTGGTCGAGGCTTTTGGCTATAAGTCCATGCACAGAGATTACTATCGGTACAATAATAGCTGAGTCGATATTCCACATGTCCAATCTCGTGGGCTAAGTCCAAATACTTAGCTTGTTTATCTATCTAAGCCTTCACGAGATTGTCGTCATGTGGAATAATGATATCAATTATTATTGCAAGGCGCTCTAGCCGATCTATTATCACTATGTCAGGTCTATTTGCAATAATAGCCCTATCAGTGATAATAGATCGGTCCCAGTACAACGTGATATGGTCACTTTCGAGAACTGGGTCAGGCACATATCTATAAACGGTACCTCTGATTCGATAAGGTTATACTACAAAGCAAGCTGTTGATGGATAATCCTAGCTACTTGGTTGTGTCTATGCAAATCCTCACTGTAAGGGTTTTTTACACCAGTGAGAAATGATAGAAGTTGTAAGTTAATAAACTTGAGTTTATTGTTAATATTCAACTCTTAAGCTTAACGTAAAACTAATGAGATGAATAGTGAATGGATGACGCACTTGCTAGCGAACCGATTGAGTACAATACTTGCTAAGTACTAAATTAGGAATACAATTATAATATTTAAGTTAACTAGGTCGCGCGAGTCGGCGCCAAATTCTGACTCGGCGATGTACGGGTTCAAAGACCGTACATGCTCCCCCGGGAGTTGAAATTGAAAAGATGATAGTGAATGACGTGCGACAAGATGATTGATACAATTGTTGCTTATTGCTAATGAATGATAACAGTTTGGATAATGTAAGATAGTTAGTCTCTACTCTACACTGGATTTTCATCAATAGGGAACGCTGGTTTGCGGCCCTGTGGTACGGTATAATTGTCTTTTTTACGTATACTATTCGAATTATCACTCAATGTCTTTAAAACTACACTTTCACTTTCACTTGTATAACACTTAACACTAGGAGAGCGCGGCGCATCCCGAGAGCCATTCTCGGTGGCTGGGGCCGGGGGCGCCACCGGCGTGACCTGCGCAGGCGTCTCCAGAACTGTTGCTCCGGGACAGCCCGCGCGCTGCCTGACACACCGATATACGTAGACTGCTGTGCATAATACAGCCAGACCCATCATCACATAAATGGCAGTATATTGATGAATATCATGCTGCGACATGCTATTGAAGCTTGGTAGCTGGGTCTCCTTCATCAAAACAATTTTCTTCTGAATATCTTCAAGTAATTGTTGACGAGACAAGGTTTCCGATATTCGTAACACTTAAACTGTATCTCAAATAGGAACGACACATTATTTTTCTTTATTGGTGTATAAAACTTTAATTTTATTAGTTTATCTATTCAAAATAGTTTAAATACAGTCAGGATAATAAATGTTGTAAAAATAAAATGCTGTATCTTTTACTAAACGCTTTTATTGTAATGCAAAATAATGCAGAAGCGCTCGTGGCCCCGCGGACTCAGTGTTCTGTGAACGATCACTGCAGTAAGCAACTTTCACTATGGCCGGTCCATGGATGGGTGACCATCCATGTGATCACTTTGTGACATTTATTTGAGCGTTTCCTTGCTTCGGAAGGCACGTTAAGCCGTTGGTCCCGGTTGCCAGTAAAATGGCAGTCGTTAAGCTAAGTTGAAGGCTTTATTTCAACAGCAGGCAGTCACAACCTGCGCCTGTCCATTTTAAACACGGCAATACGGCTCACCACCTATTACGTGGGACAAATTATACAAAGGTGAAATGTGGGCATATAATATGCCTCTGCCTACCCCTTCGGGAATAAAGGCGTGAACATATGTATGTATGTAAAATAATGTAATGACAAAAAATAGTGTTATATTTTTGATTTTCGTTTTTATTACTGTTAACAACTTATCTGCTATTATTTTTCCTTTTCATGCATTTCAATTTCTTTCTTAATTTTATCAATCTATCCTCATATCTCCTCGTCTTCATCAGTTTCACACAGAGTATCTTAATTATTTTTTGTCCTGTTTTAATAATAAATATTCATGAGAGTAAGTTTTGGGAATAATTTGTTTGTCTACTAACATTTTCAGATCATTATATTTTTGAATTCAAATAGGGAGTTTAGTAGTGTACCAATTAGGCTTAGGTTGTACTATTATTCAAACTACACAAGGTAACTAAAATAGTTTCAGCATCTGAGAGCATAGAATTTTTTATAAACGTACTCGTAGTACCAGGGTTCGATTTTTTAAATGTTGCAATGCATAGTTCTGAAACTTGAAATTTAACATTTTTTTAAAATGTTCTTTTTTTCAAAATCTCATCAAACCCAAAAAAATCTTTGCCCTCTAAAACAGACACTCTGAGTGGGGTTAGTTTTTTACGTGCCAGTTCTACAACAGTGTGCTATTGTGAAGGAGCCCAAATAATAGTTTTCTTGACAGTGCGCTCTATGGTAGCATGCATGCTATCAACTGGCATGAATGTATGGCCAGGAATAAGATAATGTATTTGAATTGTGTCCACAGCAGTGTGTGTGTTGACAGCAATGGACAAAAAATATCTCAACATGTTCAATACAGTTTTATTTTTATTTTGTCCGAAGCAGGAATCAGAATACAGCAGTACTGTCTTAACGTTTCCACATTTGTCCACATTTTGAAGAGAATTATACAGGCATGTTGAAATCTCATTAGCACCACGACGAGCATCAACTTCTGTCCATAAATTGCAGTATCCCATCTGTTTACTTTCGTAAATGGTGAAATTATTGCCAAAAATCAACATTTATTATCAATAATCGCATAACCTTCAACAAAGTAACAACTTTTAAACTTTAACAGAGAACATAACAATTTTAATGTAAGTTCTAGAGTTAGATACAAAAGAAAAAATATTAATTGCAGAAGTCACACCGAAATACCATTTTCATTTGCAGTACAATTTTCATGGAACCAGTCATCGCAAATTGAACTTTGGATCTAATCTTCGGTTAGTGTTTCCTGATATTTTTCGCTACAACTCGGACAGTTTATGCTTTTCTTTTCTTTTTACTGTAACATTTTTTATTTTTTCCGGAAGGTCCCGATTTTGGGTCAAACGACACCTTCTTACTGACTTTCTTGTTGTTTTTTAGTCGCTTTTGTTCTTCTATTTTTTGTTTTTCTTCAAACTATGCCTTGTAAGGGCTAGAAGTTATAACTTCAGACTTCAAGTGAGCTCTTGTTCTTTTTTTTCCTTGAGTCAGTTTTGGTAGTGGACTTAGCTGAGACTGTGACTCAAATTATATCTACCGATATAATTTGAGTTTCTGAAGAACTATAAGTAGTGTTTGAAGATTTAGATCCATAAGAATCTTGCATGAGTTTCTCGATTTTTGCAGACTCATCTGTAATTACATTAGGATGAATTAAGTCAGTGCATGAAGAGATCTTCAATTGTTTATCTGAAACTTTTTCAGTCAAGTCTCGAGTTACAGATATGTTTTCCTAATTGATTCCAGCGGTATCTTCAAAGTCACTACCCATATTAGTAGTATCAGAATCAGCCAGTTGGCTTTTAATTTATGGTAAATATTGAAGGACTCGGTGGTAACGAATCTTCTTTGTTCATTTCAGCTGTAGCACTAGAAAGATTAACGCCATCTACGTCTTTGTCACAGATAGGAATGGTTGTTGGACTTATAGGCGATGGTTCCCCAATAATACCTTGACTTCTCAAAGTAACTAAGTTGTCATTTGATGCCGTGGGTTCATTTTGATCTGTAACAGAAGAGGGAGCAAAGTCGGTTTAATTAAACAGATCGTCTGCGAACTGAAATGTTCCTGTTGCTCTAAACCCAGACTCGGCATTACCTATTGTGGCAACGTGTTTGAAGGCGTTATTAAAGAGACTAGCGACCTGAAATTGGGTTATACCTCTGCCAGGGTGCTGATTCATCCACTTCTCACGTTGTCAGTCAATTGTCACGTTAAAGGGCTATGAAGAGCAACATCCAACGGTTGCAGTTTGTGACTGCCATGTGGTGGAAGAGATATCATTACGATGTTGTGTTCTCGGGCATAGTTGGTGCCTTCCAAACTAATGTGTGAAGAATGATTGTCCATAATGAGCAATACAGGATCTTCTTTTCATGGGTGAATGAAATCCTTGAAATAGTGTAACCATTCGACAAAGATGCTTGTGTTTATATAACCGCTATCCGACACCATGCAGATACTTTGTGTTGGATAGACTTGGGTAGGTACTGTTCGTACTGCCGGACGTGTTATATGGCATAACCGCGTACTGGTTCAGTACCCAGTAAGCAACAAAATTTAGCAGGACCCAGGACCTTTCTCGGACGCGATATACCGCTCCGCTCGGGCGCGTACAGTCGACGTTCGGCCGCGTCCGAGTCCGAGTTAGAATATAAATACTCGGCCGCGTCCGAGTCCGAGATAGAATATATTATACTATCTGTGGTCCAAGCGACCGGGTGACCGGAATGATGCACGCTTGGGAACATTTTGTTACGTAGTGTATCTCAACTTAACGTGTACGAGTAGTAACGAATACTGATGAATGTTT
This sequence comes from Miltochrista miniata, assembly GCA_933228765.1. Lineage (NCBI taxonomy): Eukaryota > Metazoa > Arthropoda > Insecta > Lepidoptera > Erebidae > Miltochrista > Miltochrista miniata. Next base: position 17,917,803 of record OW121769.1, read on the forward strand.
ATATGAGTACTTGAGGCACGCCTGCCTGCTTAATGGGCCCAGGAGATGGTCAAGCGACTTGAGTCAATATCAAGTGTACATACACGTCGATGCATACACATGTGCAAAGAAATCATGCACACTGATGCTACTTTCATTCATATTTTAATCGACTTGTCAAGTGCATATTGACCATATAAGAGCCCATTAGTCGAGGCACGTGTAGTACCTGCCAGATAATAATATAATAAACGAATAATATTTATTATTAGGATAAATGAAGAAAAAGTGACATATTTTATTTTTTTAATTATCTCGAAAACGGTGCATGCTATCGTAAAAATAATGGCATTTTGACCCCCCTTTGAAATCCCCCATCCGCCAAATATACATTACGAATAACGATTTTTTATACCACTAAGGTGGCATAATGTTGCCTGTAGTATAGGTTTATTTGTTGGTTTGATATCAATCGTCAAAAAGGGTCCATGCTGGCGGTGTTGCAGTCATCCTCATCAGCTAGCAGTTTCATAAAAGAGAATGATTACAAGGTAGATTTTTTTTTTCTAAATCTTGTATCTCGAAAACCGTGCGTGATATCCTGATCAAATACAACAAAATTTTCATCCCCCTTTAAGAAAGCCCTAACCATAAGAGGCAAACACATACAAGCATAAGTGACCCTCGCCCCCCCCCCCCCCTTTATTTTTTGCAAAGCGGGATATAGTACATTATGGCATTCATAAGAACTGCAGATATATTATGGTCTATGTTTCTTGTTGCTGTTTTATACGGCATCTGGACTTTTTGGCGCGAAGCAGGCAAGGGCGGTTATCGCTCCGTTGTATAATTTTTCTAAATTAGAGTATTTTCAAATGTTTCGTGTGTATTAACTGTGGATTCCGAAGACTATACTTATACTATTCCCAGTCAAAGTCAAGACTTTGACTGGGACTTAAAAAAAATGTGAAATGAAGATAAAAAAAGAAACAAGACTAGGCATTCGGTCTAAGTAACCAAAGCGTGTTCAAATTAATAATAAAAAAAACCGGGATCTGTCAGAACACTCAGCAGGACCTTTCCGTTCCGTTTTCATAAACCTAAATATACGCTTTATTATGTCTGAACAAAGATAATATTAGTATGATAGCAGTACCAACGCCATCTAGAGCACGCTACACTACATTTTATAACAGCGCCATCTGGTGCAACTGGGATAATTCAAATACGTCCACCCTATCGTATCTGTTTTACCTGGGTTGCACTAGATGGCGCATGATGGCATTCAAATTCAAAAGAACTTTATATCCAAGAAAATAAGGTGCATTTTTCTTGATACGATTTATGAGGGTATTCATTACCTGTCAGAACAATCACGACACTGTCTGAGCTCGTACGAAAGACCGGGTACTGGTCCGGGTTCAAGAGAACTTTATGAACTTGAGAATAAAGTCTATACTATACTATACTATCTTCACGCCAAATCCCTTGCGGGGTAGGCAGAAAGAACCGAGCGCCACACGGCACGGTCCATACACACCTCACTCGCCTCTTCAACTTGCATTTTTCTTTTCATGCATGCACGTCGGTTCCTACGGCTCTTGACACCACCCTCCACTAACACATGATTAATTTGGTCGTGGCCTTCCCCGACTCCTACGTCCATCCACTTTCGCGTTGTATATCTGTTTTGTCATTCTTTCATCTCCCATTCGTTCCACATGCCCGAACCATCGTAGCATGCCCTTCCTTACTTTAACACCGACACTCTCTTTCAGACCAACTCTCTTTCTTACATCTTCATTCCGAACGCGATCTGCGAGCGTTACTCCGCAGATTTTGCGTAGCGCGCGCATCTCGACCGCGTTTATTCTACTTTCATGCGTTTCCTGCCATACCCAACTCTCGCTTCCATACGTTAGCGTAGGTATCAGCACCGCATTGTGTACTGCGAGCTGGGCCTTTAGACTTAAGGCCTTGGTACCTAAAAGTTTGCCTAACGCTCCATTCACACTATTTCCCGCAGTTACCCTCTTTTCTACATCAGCGGTGTACCGTCCATCCCTGCTAAATGCACATCCAAGATATACAAACTCATCCACCTGTTCCAGCACTACATCATTTACAGTTATCCTGGCATTCGTTCTGTCCTCTTCTCTTTCGAATACCATCACTTTCGTTTTAGTCGCGTTCAAATGTAAGCCTGTTAGAACAATCGGCATCTGTCAGAACAATCAGAACACTATATGTACTTGTACGAAAGACCGGGTACTGTTCGAATGCCATATGGCACGGTTCGGAAAGCTATGCTATATGTCAGGACATCATCGGACAGTAGTTTTGCGCAAGTCTAGTGTTGGACCACCGTCCAGTAATTCTGGCCGTACACCCTTTTGCGCGGATTTATAAACGCTGGTGGTACATAATGCCCTGTGGTGCTTATGCACATTACATCAAGTCGTGCCTCGCTCAGCAGTCACTACTTTGCCGACCACTTTTTTGCCTTTAATGGAAACTACTTTGGGCGTTTTTTTCGGGAGAGTGCTCATTCCAGTTTCGTCCATATTATATATTCTATTTGGCCGGAAGTTGTACGTATTATATACTTCTTTAAATGTACTATATATATGTAAATCTCTGTACTTGAATTTTATTAAAACCTATTGCTCTGGCCAAGCTGATGGGTGCTGACTGACGTAAACTCAGGTGAGCATTTCTTTTGAGAAAATCTTCTACCCAATCTCGACCGGCCATCTTGCAGGAGATATCGACATATTGCATACATATATGCCAATCGCCTTAAGTCATTAATTGTAATGCTAAAGAACCTATTATCCATATCTTGGCAATGGACAGCTTCATCTTTAGTAAATGTTGGTTTAAAACGACCGAAAGACGTTGGCACGTGGTTTGTTTTTAGTCGTATTCATAAGGCACCCTCACTAGTGCCTACTTTTTTTATTTACTAATATAATATTATTATTATTATATTATACTTCTTCTTCAGCACGTTGTTGGCTTCGTCCTTCTTGGATTAGTTTTTTTGGCTTTTTCTGTTTGTGCTTCTGTGATGAGGGCCCGTTGTGGGGCTTTTCTTATGTAAGTCCTCGGCATTTATTTTTATCCTGAAAGCATAAATTACCCCAATTAGGCATGTAATAACACACCTATAAATCAAATTGTACCTTTTATTCAAATAATTCAAACGTGAGTTTTAACTGTATTCCTAAATAAGCTTGTAAACCATATGAAATTAATACATACATTCATATGGCCACGCCTTTATCCCCGAAGGGGTAGGCAGAGGCATATTATATGCCCAAATTTCACCTTTGTATAATTTTGTCCCACGTAATAGGTGGTGAGCCGTATTGCCGTGTTTAAATGAACAGGTGCAGGTTGTGACTGCCTGCTGTTGAAATAAAGCCTTCAACTTAGCTTAACGACTGCCATTTTACTGGCAACCGGGACCAACGGCTTAACGTGCCTTCCGAAGCACGGAAACGCTCAAATAAATGTCACAAAGTGATCACATGGATGGTCACCCATCCATGGACCGGCCATAGTGAAAGTTGCTTACTGCAGTGATCGTTCACAGAACACTGAGTCCGCGGGGCCACGAGCGCTTCTATATGAAATTAATATTAGTTGTATTATTTAATTCACAATCGTGTTGTAAACAGTTGTATGATACACGTGTGTATTTTTGATTATGTACCGCCCTCGTCTCATTAGCGCCTCAGCGGTAATTACACACATTATGTACTATTATACAACTTTTAGATATTTTCCTAGATCTTGGGGCATAAATTCGCAACGTGGGTAAAAGTACGCGTGCGTGAAGGCACTTTTACCCCAATCGACAACTTTTATAAATGATTGAACACATCACACGAGTTCATTTATTTTTGAGAATATCATATATTTACTTGCAAAACACTAACATATTGTTAGTGTTTACTAGAGAAAAGTGTGTTGAAGTTATATTAACTTCAACACACTTTTCTCTAGTCCAAATATCATACTAATTTGGCGCGGGCGCGGTGCGTGGCTCCGAAGCGGTGACTACAGCGCCGTCAAGTTTCGTAAAAAAAAAACCCCAGCCCGCTCCCGCTGTCGGAGATCACGCCACTGCGTACTTTTACCCACCGCTTTCTCTTACCCCGAATGACTCTACTTGGGTTTTATTTCGTGGGTATTACATATATTCGTGGGTATCTTTTGTTACGCACAATGAACTCTCTCTGTCGCTGAAGATCGCGTAAGCTCACAAAATGCATCAAAAACCTTTTGACAAATTATTAAGTTGAGATTGAAAATTTAAAAGGGGCCGATTGCAATGTACTACACATTGCACTTTTTCCTACTAGGTGGTTACAATTTGCAAGCAGGGATTTTTTTTCCTAATTTGCCCCGGGACTTATACGCCTTTCCTGAATTTTTTAAAAATTTTACGTAAATTCGCGTACCATATTTCTGGTTTCCTTAATTTTTTCTTACACTGAGCCATCTCTTCGTGCGCTAAACTGTTTTCATTACTATAATTATTTTGATTAAATTATTCTCACACGTTATCATGACGTCATCATCATTAGGCTCAATAGCTTTCCGTTCATTATTATTTGAGCTGCTAGCTGTCAATAAAACTCACGGCCACCCTTTTGACATGGTCCCCAATCACACATGAAACACCTGTAGGTTGAATTTCATGTGTTCACGTCGAAGGACGCCAAGTTTTATGACTTTTTTTTCAAACAGCCTTAGAAAAGTGGTAATAACAGCCACTAATGGCTAGAAAAACAGCTTTTAAAACCTGAATTTGTGCAATTTCTCAGTCACATGTGTAACTTCTGATTTCAACTTCGAAATCGATTTTAATAAGATTAAATAGACGAATAGATCTGTCCTGTGATTTATCTTGTAAAATACAGAATATTCCTAGCCGGGACCCCTCCATGGGACCTGGAAGCTAAAGCCCTGTAGCGTAGGTACTCGGTTGAATAAAACTAATGGAGTAGCTAGATAATTTTATTTAAAATAAACACAAGGACGAACTAAGGTCGTGGGTGGTAAAGGCCCGTCAAATTTGCTCCGGTAACTGTACTTCCCGTGCACGATGCGACGATATAGTCTAAGAGCCAGTGGCCCCCAGGCATTCGGTAAAGTATAAAAGCTGTAAGTTTCTCAATGTATATCCCCAACACAGGTAAGAACGAACCCCGTCTATGAAACTTGGGTCGCGGTGGCTTTCGCAGGTATCAGGTAGTAAAGGTGTGTAAAATTGTGTGTTAAATTTGTTAAAGTATAAAACTCAGTTTTTACATATTTTACTTATAATAATCCTAAAAGTCACCTTGTCGAAAGCCAGACACTTCGTACGGTTGCAACCCTCTGCCAGACACCCTTAAAGTATATTTCATTATTACTATACTTACGGTATAGTATAAAAGCTGCAATTTATATATGTTATTTGGAGAACTATCAAATGATGTTTTCTCAATAGCCAGACAGTTTCAGTAGTTCCTTAAAAAGTTAAAGTCTAATGCTTATAAGCTATCTCTGTACCAAATTTCAGTCAAATCCGTTCAGCCGTTAGAGCGTGATTGAGTAACAAACATCCAAGTATCCAAACATCTTCACAAACTTTCACATTTATAATATTAGTAGGAAGTAGGATAATGAGAACTATTTTCTAGATTTACTATGAAAATTCACTATGAACAATAACTAAGAATCAACGAATAAATGTTTAGAAAATTCTTTTATAAAATTTTTGTGTTTAGGAATCATTAAATTAACACTCCAATAATATACTTAAATAATTATTTTAATAATAGTTATTGGAATAATATAATTAATCTAATACCTACAATAATTAATGAAAAAATATTTCGAAGATATTCTATGACTCGTGGTCGTCGATATCTTGAGTGTCCTCATCACCGCTGCTCCAATCTGTGGGTTGGTCCTTATCAGTATCCTCTTCTTCGCCAGTTTCTGTAATAATTAATCCATGTTAACATAGTCATAAATAATCAAAATTTTCTTAATTTTATTGTAACATCATAATTACATACCTGATACAGTTGTTAGAGAATCACTGACGTAGTTAGGTAGCTGATCACCTTCAAACCATTTAAAATGATACTGATTATTTTGCAGGATCCAACCATTACTTCCATGGTGAGCATTATTCCAAATGGTATGGTATGTATGGTATGGTTTTTGGTATGGTTTCCATGCTTCTGAAGGCATGATAAGCCGTTGGTCCCGGTTGTCAGTAAAATGATAGTCGTTAAGCCAAATTGAAGGCCTAATGGGCGGCTTAAAAAATTTCAACTGTGAGTCGTCACAACCTGCGCCCCGGTCGGCAGCGCGTGTGTAGCTCCTTTGGTGTTGCAAACGTCTATAGGCTACGGTTACCAACCTTCCGGTGGGCCGTAAGCTTGTCTGCCACCTAAGTAGTATAAAAAAAAACCTTGGATCCAGCTCTTCACCCAACTGAATCTGAAACTGGCGAAGAAGAGGATATTGATAACGACCAACCCACAGATTGGAGCAGCGGTGATGAGGACACTCAAGATATCGACGACCACGAGTCATAGAATATCTTCGAAATATTTTTCCATTAATTATTGTAGGTATTAGATTAATTATATTATTCCAGTAACTATTATTAAAATAATTATTTAAGTATATTATTGGAGTGTTAATTTAATGATTCCTAAACACAAAAATTTTATGAAAAAAAATTCTAAACATTTATTCGTTGATTCTTAGTTATTGTACATAGTGAATTTTCATAGTAAATCTAGAATATAGTTCTCATTATACACAATAAATGACAGCTGATGCGCAGTAAAACGTCGCAGTGGACCGAACGCGGTATTTCACTCGCACCCGCTGACACATAATATCCCTCGCGCTCGCACCTACTTTAGACTTTAACTTTTTAAGGAACTACTGAAACTGTCTGGCTATTGAGAAAACATCATTTGATAGTTCTCCAAATAACATATATAAATTGCAGCTTTTATACTATACCGTAAGTATAGTAATTATGAAATATACTTTAAGGGTGTCTGGCAGAGGGTTGCAACCGTACGAAGTGTCTGGCTTTCGACAAGGTGACTTTTAGGATTATTATAAGTAAAATATGCAAAAACTGAGTTTTATACTTTAACAAATTTAACACACAATTTTACACACCTTAACTACCTGATACCTGCGAAAGCCACCGCGACCCAAGTTTCGTAGACGGGGTTCGTTCTTATCTGTGTTGGGGACATACATTGAGAAACTTACAGCTTTTATACTTTACCGAATGCCTGGGGGCCGCTGGCTCTTGCTCTAATAGCAACTCCGTTGGTCGGCTGCGTGGAAGGTCGTCGCTGGGGCTGGTGATGTGGAGCCGGGGACTGGACCGCGGTCAGTAAGAAGGTAGTGCCGGTTCCAAACCCAAATCTTGGACCCTAAAACAATGGAACCAGTCCAGCTATGTCCCAAATATAGCCGCGATAAGCGACACCGATGATGTCAGATGGTGATGGTGATGGTGACGATGTCCCGCGTTAAGCGCTTGGGAAGTTTGACATGCGGAAGGTGCAGTGCAGTGTAGCAATCAGAGCGGTTTATGGATAGTCATTTAGCATTGCAAAATAAAATGGCGGTGAATGACTTTTCTTTTTTAAATCAGGATCGATTCACAATCAGGTATTCACTATGGGATGCAAAATCATCTTAGCAAAATGTACATTTGTTTACATGTATACAGGTAGGTACTACAATAATGAGCATTTCCTAGCAATGTAAAAAAATATGTTAGACACTTACCCAATCCGGGGTTAAAATTCCAATTTGGATTAAACAGTAGACAATTAATATTATTATTATCACTGACCAGGCAGATTACCAAGTTTTGCAAAAGTAACTAATTATAAATGGCAAGATAAATCCACAATTACGTGCGGACGTGGTTAGCATTTAGCATCGGGGCGCAGTACGTGCAACCGCTAAGTCACTTTTTCGCCGACTGAGATGGCCGCGCCCCGGGCTGCTGTCATTCAATGTCGCCTGCGCAGGTTCGTGACGAGGATCGCACGTTCTAGCAAGAAGGCAACGCGAACACAATAGAATCCGATGGCCCGGTGCAGTCAAGGATATAAGTCAATGAAATAATTGCATTGGGTTTGATATTTTATTGTTTTTTAGTTTTAATATTTTTTTATTTAATTAGTATAGAATAGATTGTAAATACTGTTTGTACGTCATATTTAGGCTATTTAAATTATTTTAGTGTAGGTTTTGTTAGGTAAGTTTGTTATTATTTTTAAATTATAAGTTTATTTATAGATAATTATTTATTTTACACAAAGTAAGGTGTATTTACGTTACAGCCCTTTCGTCACTTTTTAAATGGCGCAAGGTGGCGCTGGAGCGGGGCCAAAGGCCTGCGTCTCGAGAAATCGAGGCCCAGCGGTCTCAGCTGTCGGTCCATTGTTCGAAATTTACTTTAAAAATTCACAGTTCCCAAGCTTCACACGACTACAGAGGGCATTGAAAATGAATTTATGAAACCTTCAATAAAACTATTTGATAAGGAAAAAAAATATTTCATTAAACATTTATTTTTCTATTTCTACAAACCCACGAAATTTATTATTTCAGTATACATCTATTTTCTTAAAATTAGCGCACACTTATTACATTTTTAAATGTCTGGTGGTTCACTTAAACTCTATGGAAAGCCTGCTAGGCGCGACATTAGCATCGTCTTCGTCGTCGGTGGAAGCGCGTCGCTTGGCGTCGAATCATTAAACTGTAGAAGTGTCACGGCAGTGCAACGATTAAGCCCTGCCCACGCGATAACGCCCCCGATGATAAACAACTCAGACGCAAAATGAAGTATTTTCCGCAAGTAAAGTTAATTTTTTGACATTTTAAAATCGTCAGACTTTTATATTTTAAAACCAAAGACAATATAAAACAAACTAAATTCTCAGCCTATACACACCGTAGCCATTAAACTTAATTTTACATACACTGCAGTTCGATAAACGGCCCGACGCTACTCGGGCGCACCGCACCGTTCTCCCACCCAAAGGGACCACTATCTCACTACTCCCTGCTTCGGTTTTCCCGGACGCCTACAGTATGGGGTTCTTCAAAAGGGGACTTAGAAGGTTTTTAAAGAGTCGGCAGCGCGCTTGTGTCGCCTCTGGTGTTGCAAACGTCCATAGGCTGCGGTGACCACCGGTACATCTCGTGGGGCCGTATGCTTGTCTGCCACTCTAGTGGTATAAAAAAAAAAAAAAACCTCAAAAACGAAAAGCCGTACAAAAAATTATAGATTACTAAATTGTAGCCAAGAAACGAATATTAACGAATTTGTTTTTTTATGTCCGTAAGTGTCATACTTTTTGAAAGGGATATTTTTAAATGCATCTCTGTTTAATTTTTCTGCACACTAGGTAACTCCACTAATTTACTGAATGCAAACCAGAAAATTAAATGCTGTGCAAAAAAAACCAATTGCTTAACTAAACATGTCCTACTTAAAAAACCTAAATATTACTCAGAACGAGATGACCTTTTTAATCGAATTCACACCAAAAATGTGGTTCGTACATCGAATATATGAATTGTGAAACAGAAATACAAATTGCATATCAAAAATACTAACTTGCACTCTAAATAGTACTATCTTATAACGGAATAGGTTAGGTTAGACTTTTATTTTTTTTGATCAATAAAATTTAATTTTGTAGAGGTGACTGATTAAATTGGGGTTTTACTTAAAATAAACGATGTTCCTAAAAGTAAATTAGGCGATAGATTTTCTTAAAAAAGTTTTAATATTATTGTTGAACAATGGAATGTTCAGATGTACTATTCTGATAATAATAAATAATAATAAATAAATAAATAAATAAATATTTATTCGTTCAGTTAAACAGTTCTGCAAATAGCATTAAACAGTATAATGAATTTGGTTTATTTAGTGTGCAAGTCAGTATTTTTGGTTTAACTTTGAAATATTTTGTTCGGAAAAAGGGAATAAACAGATATCGATTTAAATACATGCCTTTTTGAAATAACGCCCGCCGTTTTCAAAAATTCCGAGTCAAAAATCATATTTTTCGAAATTTCTCGAAAAATATATAATTTGAAATTTGAAAAATGTTTGCGCAGTATTGTAGTCCTTGGCGATTTTTGAGCCCTGGTCGAACTCCGTCACCTCAGGGGTTCCAGAGATATAGGACTCGGTCAGTTTCAGCCGAAATGACCCCCTATACAGCAACGATCGAAATAACATTTCTAATGTTAAAATAAACGAGGTTGACACAATAACAGTTTTTTTTATTTATCACTGTCCTTAAAAAGAAAAATTTGATAAAGATTTACTTCGTTTATTAGCTTTGTCGATAATAACAGAAATTTTATTTCTTGCATGATTAGAAGAGCAGCAATAGTCTTGAACGTTTTGAATTCTTTTATCAGAACTCTTAAAAAAGCACTACATTATATTTCTATTAAAGCAATGCCATAACGATGAACCGTCGTCGCCGCGTCGTTATTGATCTTATTTTTGGTGTAAAAATAACCATCAGTCAATGAATTCTGTCCAGTGTCCACCTTTTTTAACCGACTTCCAAAAAAGGAGGAGGTTCTCAATTCGTCTGTATTTTTTTTATGCTTGTTACCGGCAAGTCGCTTGAAGGAGGTAACCGATTTGGATGATTTTATTATTATTTGAAAGCTGGTGCTTCCCATGTGGTCCCATATACAGGAAGTCAGAATCGGATGCTGGGATCCTGGAGAAATCGAAGAAATCCTTCGAATCGAGGGAATTCCTTAACGATTTACAGCAGCTACCTTGTGTTTGGGCTTGATTAATTTGTATTGGGGAGAACAATCCCCTAGAACAATATATTTTCAGTCTACCCGTCACTAAAAACTAAAAACTAAAAGCAACTAAAAAAAAAATATTTAACAAAAAAAACTGACTTCTAACAAAAACTAAAAAATGAAAAATAAAATAAACTTAGCACAAAGTAATGGTTAAGTATACTTAAATTTATCAGATATTATTGAATGTAATACTGAAGTCGGTGCCAATATTTCTATGAAAGATTAATAATACTAAACCTATACCTAGGTTTACTTGGCACTGATTTCAGTATTACATTGAATAATATCTGATAAATCTAAATATACTTACCCGTTACTTTGTGCTAAGTTAATTTTTTTTTCATTTTTTAGTTTTTGTTTGAAGTCGGTTTTTTTGGTTAATTTTTTTTTATTTTGCACAAATTGTATATCTTTTGAAGTCATACCTAATTTCAAAATATAAGTAATATAATAATAAAAAAGCGAATATTGTACTGTTAAGCATTGGCATGACTATTACGAGTATGATATTGCCATGTTGAAGTCTCTATTAATAAACACTTCAAATTCAAGAAGCGCTCGTGGCCCCGCGGACTCAGTGTTCTGTATACGATCACTGCAGTAAGCAACTTTCACTATGGCCGGTCCATGGATGGGTGACCATTCAAGTGATCACTTTGTGACATTTATTTGAGCGTTTCCGTGCTTCGGAAGGCACGTTAAGCCGTTGGTCCCGGTTGCCAGTAAAATGGCAGTCGTTAAGCCAAGTTGAAGGCTTTATTTCAACAGCAGGCAGTCACAACCTGCGCCTTAACGTGCCTGCGCCTTAAACACGGCAATACGGCTCACAACGTATTACGTGGGACAAATTATAAAAAGGTGAAATGTGGGTATATAATATGCCTCTGCCTACCCCTTCGGGGATAAAGGCGTGATGATGAACCTGAACATTTCAAATTCAAAAGAATGCTAAATTGTTTGACTATCATAATATACCTTAATCTAATATAGTGATCTGTTAGGTATAGGTCGCGCGTATAGCACCAGTCTCACCTAATTACATCAGAGGACAGTCACAACCTGCGCCTGTCCATATTTACATGGCAATAATTCAGCTCACCGCCGATTATCACATGGGCATATCGTCGTAAACTTTTTTTTTTTTTTTTTTTTTTTTTTATACCACTAAGGTGGCAGACAAGCACACGGCCCACCAGAAGGACCGGTGGTCACCGCAGCCTATGAACGTTTGCAACACCAGAGGCGCCACACTCGCGCTGCCGACCCTGTAAAAACCTTCTTAGACCCCTTTTGAAGAACCCCATACTGTAGGCGTTTGGGAAAACCGAGGCAGGAAGATCATTCCACAACCTAAGCGTGCGCGGAAGAAAACCCCTACCGGATCTAACCGTGCTTAAACGCTCCGGACGTAGGGTGTGAGAATGAAATCCCTGTCTATGGCGAGCGGTGCGATGATAGAAGGTAGCCGTGGGCATCATGTCAAACAATTCCTCGGAGCACATACCATTGTACAGGCGGTAGAACACGCATAAGGAGGCATAGTCTCTCCTGTCGCGAAGAGGTTCCACACCACCTGTCAGTATAGGATCGTTGACAACTCTCACAGCTCGCCTCTGCACCGAGTCAAATGGGCGAAGCTGATATTCAGGTGCCCCCGCCCAGAGGTGACAGCAGTACTCCATGTGTGGCCGCACTTGCGACTTATAGAGAAGCAGTGTTTGCGCCGCAGTAAAGTACCGCCGCGCCCTGTTGAGCACACCGAGCTTCTTGGACGCCAGCCTGGCCTTGTCCTCCAAATGACTGCGGAACTGAACGTCACTGGAGATGTCAACACCAAGGATCCCTATACTTTTAGAGATGGAAAGAGATGTGCCCTGGAATCGTGGCGCTACAGTAATTGGAGCTTTCTTAGCGGTGAAGAAACACGCCTGTGTCTTGGAGGGATTGAACTGGACAAGGTTTTGTCTACCCCAATCGGACACTCTAGTAAGAGTAGCCTCGATTTCAGACACAAGCTGTTCACGACTTTCTTCCACTGCGACCCGAGAGATACCGGGACGGCCTGTGTAACAAGTGTCCCCTGTACTGTCGTCTGCATAACAATGAATGCCGTCAATAGATAACATGTCATTGATATGCAGCAGAAACAGGGTAGGGGACAACACTGAGCCTTGCGGTACTCCAGCGTTTATGGCCATGCAGTCAGAACAGCTGCCGTCGACAACAGCCCTGATGCTTCTATCGGCCAAAAAGCTGGACACCCATCCGCATAATCTCTCGGTCAGTCCGTAGGAGGGCAATTTTTTAAGAAGACCACGGTGCCAGACCCGGTCAAAGGCTTTAGAAATGTCGAGGCTCACTGCTAGAGCCTCGCCCTTACTCTCGATAGCCGTCGCCCATCGGTGTGTGAGGCACACGAGAAGATCGCCCGTCGAGCGACCGTGACGGAAACCGTACTGCCGGTCACTGAGCAGGTCGTTTTCCTCAAGGTACCTCAGGAGCTGTGTATTAATTACACGCTCCATCACCTTAGACAATAGTGAGGTGACGGCTATAGGCCTGTAATTGGCCGGGTCGGTCCTATCACCCTTCTTGGGCACAGGATGCACATACGCGATCTTCCACGACGCCGGGACTTGTCGCATGGAATAAGAAAGCGAGAAAAGACGTGTAAGTACCGGACACAACTCTGGACCACACTGCTTAAGTACTACCGCGGGTATACCGTCTGGCCCACTCGACTTATGAACGTCCAGAGAACGAAGCTCCCGTCGGACGTCCCGCTGCGTAAATTTAACTTCCGGCATGGAAGTTCCACACCACGGAACGTCCGGCGGCACAGCACCCCCGTCGCTCATGGTCGAGTTAGAGGCAAAGAGAGAACCCAAAAGGTCGGCCTTCTCCCTGGCACTCTGGGCCAGACTACCGTCGGGTTTAAGCAAAGGTGGTAAACCTGACTGACAGAAATTTCCCTCGGCAGCTTTGGCAAGCGACCAGAATTCACGACTCCCTGAAGGGTACCCTGCTAGCCGCTCACCAATTCTGCCGACGAAATCGAATTTAGCCCTGACAATTGCTCTTTTGCTGGCCCTCGAGGCGGCATTTAATTTGCGTTTCACCTCAGAGATGTTAGGATCTGAATTTGCACGAGCCGTGGTCCAGGCTCTGTAGGCAGATTCTTTCAGCATCAAAGCTTCTCTGCAGAGCCGATTGAACCACGGTCGCTTTTTTGCTCCTACAGGGATCCAGCGGTTGGGAATATAGCACTCCATGCCCTCCAAGATCCCCTCAGCGACTGCTGCAGCGCAGGAATCCAGATCGTCTGAGGCAAAACAAAGCCGCCTCCACGGGTACGACGCGAAGAACTCCCGCAGTCCATCCCAGTCTGCTGACTTATAGTGCCACACATGTCGCCACTCCTTGGGCCGAGGTGGTTCAGGCCTTGCGAGAGGCACATGCGCCCGAATGATACAGTGGTCCGACGATCCGAGCGGAGCATCCACTGAGACGTTGTATCCATCCGGACGCGTTGTCAGCAGGAGGTCCAGCAATGCACTATGCTCGTTCTCCTTATCTGGTATCCTCGTATGGGATTTAACCAGTTGGGAGAACCCATAGGTCAGGGCAAATTCGTGTGCAGCGTTCCCCGCAAAGTTGGTTATCCGGGAGCCCAACCAGTCAACATGATGACCGTTGAAGTCCCCCAGAATCACAATCTCCGCAGAAGGATACTGCTCAATCACCTTGTCAGTCGATTGTTGCAGGTGGTCAAAAAGGCGAACTGTGTCCGTGTTACCGCTGTGAGACCTGTACACGCACGCGTAGATCCGAGTGTGGCCCCCGTGATCCACGCGCGCCCATAACGTAGACAGGTCCCTGTCTTCAAGGCTTGTAAGACGGCGACAGCAGACATCATCACGGACGTACATACATACCCCGGCTTTCGGCTTGAAGTTGTACTCAAGCTTATAGCCAGGGTACATTAAGTAGGATGTATCGCCCGGGCATGAAATCTGCGTCTCCGTCAGGAAAAAAAGGGTCGGCTTCGCAGTTTCCAGATGGTGGTGGACTACGTTGAGGTTCTTGTGCATACCTCTGATGTTGCAAAGGTCCATGTAAAGTGTGGACGACGAAGCCGCTGTGTATACTTTTCTAGTCTTTTTTCCTTTAGCCATGTTTTTTTTTTTAAAAAGGGGGGTTAAAAAAAGTGAAGAGGTGCCTGTGTGCCGGTGGCGCAAGAGACTAAGCGAGACTCTAACTAACCAAAGGCAGGCAGAGGTAGTGCGGTAGATTGGCACGGCGTACGGAAGGGCCCCCGGTCCCCCCCCGATGCAGAGGCCGCGTCCACTCCGGTATCCTCCTCCGGCACGACCACCGCACCCGGGACTTTACACAGGCTGCTGGTTCAGCCTCCTGGGGCGGAGATTATGTAATCCCCAGTTTCGGGTTCCGTACAGCCTGCGGGCGGTCAGCGGTCAACCGTTTCACCGGGTCTCCCTGACCGCCGTACCAATATTCCGCGCCTCTATCTGCCAATGGAGACAGATTAAGCCTCTGGTCTCACCGTCAGCGGCACAGAGTCACCCCAATGAGCTCTGGATCCCTGCTAACCGACGGAGAACATAACCCAACCGGAGTCAGGTTATTATTACCGCGGTCTTCTGCAGGGCGGAGGTACTGCCCCAGGCGGGCTGCTCAACGAACGGAGTACCGTTATGCCCTTCCTCCTAATGTGGGCTTTTTCGTTAATCCCTAAGATATTGAATCTTAGGGATCTGATTGAAGAAGCCACTACTGTACCCTCAGGGTGTAACGTTAGCTCCATGAGAAGTAACGCATGACCCCTAAACCCCGAGGGGGATAAACTACTCTTCTTCAATTACCCATCCACTTCCATTATCGCGTACAATACATTCAGGTGGTCCATTTGCTATAAAATGATCATTGAATTTATGTCTAGGAAATATAAACATCACCGGAACTGTGTTGTCGCTAAATCTGTTTATTTGAGATCACAACGTACACAAAATAGTATCGGACTAGTTAACAAAAAATGATAATAAACAATAAAAATATCAGAGAAGCTTTTTGCCTTTGCTTATGCAAACACAAACGTAAATAATGCATATAGAAAAAAATGTCCGGTAAATTAAGTTCTGCTGCATATGCAGTTTAAAACAATTAGACGACTCACTGATGTTGAAATGGCTAGAATAGTCTATTTCAGTTATTTCCATAGTGTTATGTCATACGGAATTCTTCTCTGGGGAGATTCAGCGGACATCAATAACATATTTATATTACAAAAGAGAGCTGTGAGAGCAATATACCAGCTAGGTCCTAGAGTTTCTCTAAGAGTAAAGTTCAAAGAAATTAATATTCTAACTGTTATATCACAATACATATATGAAAATTTAATTTATGAGCATAAAAATAAGGACCAATTTCTAAAAAAATGTGATATACACAATGTAAATACCAGGCATAAAGATAATCTTGTTTTACATGCTACTCGTCTACACAGTATAAGCAGTACTTTTGTCGGACAATGTATAAAGTTTTATAATAAACTTCCCAAAGAAACTAGATTATTGTCAATAAACAAATTCAAAGCTACCATTAAAGCCAAATTATGTAGCAAGGCATATTATACAATTTCAGACTATATAGATGATAAAAATGCGTGGGTTTAAGGCGCTCCAAGTCAACACACAAAAAAATAATATGTACCTACCTAGACGAATTTTGTTTAAAAAAGGATATTGCTTAATGAAAACTCGCGTGTACAAATCTCATCACACAAATCATTCAACAACTACACCTCTGTAGTTGTTGAATGATTTGTAATTATTAAATAATGGATGTTAAAAGAGTGGCCGGAGTTTTATTGCCAGGTTCTTTTTTCTCCAGCTCTACCTATTGCTTTGCGAATCTGGCAGTAAATGTAAATGTAGAAGCAATCATTTGGACGTTCATAAGTGTTACATTGTGACCTATATTAATAAAGATTTTTTCATTTCATTTCATTTCATTTTAGTTTCTTTGCTTTTATTTCATTCAATATAAAACTACTACTATCTATTATCTTTGGCCGCCACCGCCAGAGAGCAAACACATGTTGTTGACAAGTCTACTAATTGTCAAGTCAACGTGTCAGTGTCATTTTCCCTACGCATTACGTGGTTTCTTTTTACAATAAGCGATGGACACTCAGCATACACTGAGTTAGCTGTCCACCACCTCAGAACAGATTTTCAGTGCCACCCCTGAGTGCCACCTGACGCCTTCAGGCAATATCGTTTTACATTATTTATACTTAACCCACTTGGCCCTATTGTTTGTTTAAACTATCATGACGTTTAAAAAATCGTCTGTAATTTCTTTTACCATGTCGTTATTTATAGTTTCCAAATGTGGAGATGATTTTTCTGGATGGTAACTTATACAGTGGTTGTAACTCGTCAACAAATCGTGCCCACAGCGGATGTTCAACGATGGATAAAGGAGAACCGGTAACAAATATTGCTTTGGATAAAAGTTTTAGAAAAAGTTTTTTTTCTGTTCAAATTGATGAAGTCGTAGCAATAGAGGTTGTATCTGTCAAACTGTTAACCGGTGAAATTTCATGTCGGAATTCTTGCAAGGGTAAATTTGTGGCAGTTGTGATAGTAACAGGTGTTTTCTGTAATTTATTCTTCGTGACAGTTGGACATCTAAAACATTTCAACAGATGAATGGTCATCTTGTTGACATTGCCGAGTTGGTAAACTTTTTCACAGTGTTTGCATTTCACTGTCTTACATTGTCTTACACTGTTTAGTAATTCATAGAGTTGTTTTAATAGCATATCATGGTACAAGTGTTACAAGTGTGTGAATTTTACGATTACAGCTGAGGCACCATTAAGGTTGCGCTATTCGCTATTAGGTCCGTACAAACTTCGGGGGAATATTACTCAACTGTTTGATACCCTACATACTAAGTCAAACATTTTACTGTTTTACCTCATTATAAACTTTGTCTGTACCGTTCAAAAAATGGTAATTAAAAAAATATTAAAGAAATAGAAGCCATTAAAAATTTCATTTCTCTGCCAAATTTTTAGACAAATTTCTTATTAAATATTAAAAGGAGTATAAAAACTGCGTTCCGACAAAGTTCATTTCTCAAAGGGTTCATAATTTTTTTTTTCTAAGTTGATACATTAATTACTTTTTTTATAACACCCTTCCTACAAAAGAACCTGGTTTACTAATGTTTGCCATAATTTAAAATGCCATAATTTCATATGCCATACTGGTATTTGCCATAATTTCATTAGACATAACGCTTCAGTTGCCATAATCGTGAAATGACATAAAATGACTTTCACTAATTCCATTGGTCATAATCGATCAAGTGTCATAATAATTTAAATCCATAAATGTATTTGCCATAATTTTTGTTTACAATAATGCCATTTTCCATAACTTTTATTCACCATAATATAAATAAAGATAATTTATACGACACAGATAATTTATTCACAATTAAACCTAAAACTAAACCTCCTATGGCGTCTACTAACTAAGCACGACGGAGCCCCGCTCCGCGAGGCTCCTACTTCTGGGTGGTTTAAAAAAAAACCACGAAGACTTAAGGCTCCCGCCTTAAGTCTTCGTGGTTTTTTCTCCGCTCCGCTTCGCTTCGCTCCCGCCTTAGTCTTCTAACCTAACCTATCCGAGTTGGATTGCACTGAGTCGGGGTGTTAACGATAATTAATTTCGACCTAACAATATTATGTATTATTTTCATAATTATATCAAATTTTAATTATGTCAAGAGTCGATTATGAGATGTGTTACTTATGAAAACTAATTATTATGATATATGTTGTTATAGAAAGCCATTTTATGGCAAATGAAAGTTATGACTGTTGAGTTGTTAAGGCAAACGTTATTAGTATAAATGATAATAGTGCAAGTGAATATTATGATCGGAGATGATTATGGCAAACAATATTAGTGCAAATGAATTTATGGAAAACGAGAGAAGACCAAAGAACCTTTGAATGAATGCATTATTGCAGGTTCTCGCTCTCACTATGCGATGTGAGGTGAAACAGCATTCTAATTTGGCCAAGTTCGAGCGACCCACTAGCGCCGCCGTAATCACCAATACACACGTGTATCTTACGACGTTTTTCAACATACTAGTGAGTATTTTTTTTTATTTATCACGTAGTTCTTTTTCTTCTTCTAAAACAATATGGCCATACTAGACCGTAGAGACGGTACCATGAAGATCGTGTTACTCTATGAACCAAACATAATAAAACGCTATTAAATAACTTGTTTTTTTTTGTTACTTTTAATTTTAATTAAAGACTTTTATTTACAATATCACTGTTTCATTTCCTTGCAATCGAAGTGAAAAGCAGAGTGTATAACTCGATCATAAAACCCATTTTATCCTCGACGTCTCGTATAAAATGGCTTCTTTTATGCACTTGTAGTACAATCTACTATTTACACAAAGTTTTAGCCACCACACTTTTTTAGTTTATTAGTAATTGAACAATTAACCAAGCACTTGAAAAAAGGTCCAAAATAGGTACTCATGAAATATGCATCACAGGGTGAGTTCTGTACAATTTATATTACATACAAATTAATATTCTGAAACTACATGAGTTTCCCTATTCAGAACAGTCAATAAAAAGGTATGCTGCCTTACAATATTTCAGAAATCAACAATGTAATTCAACAATTTTGAACAAAAAATGAAAGTGGTATACAAGTACATGGCTAACATATGCGGATACGCCCAACATTTTTACACCTGAATAGAAATTAAGGAAAAAAAAATGTGTACATACTGAAATAAAACAAACCTTTTATAAAATTATTTTAACCGACATTTAAAAAAAAGATAAGTTAAAAATAACAGACTTTAAAAAATGATTGTATCACGCAATGTATGTAACATTGCGTGATACAAGAATTTAATGAAAATAACATACTGAAATGAAACTAACCTTTTATGAGAAATATTTTAACCGACTTCAAAAATTTTCCTATGAGCGTGAACCTCGAACCGCCATAAATAGCCAGTTCGAGATTCACAGATCTTATAAGTTTTAATGCCACGGCGTGCAGCTTTGTTCGGAATGAGCTGGCTGATATCCAGCCAGCCCTTCCATATCAGGAAACTCTCGTCCAAGGCAATATTGCGGTCAGGGATGTACAAATCTTGAAATTTCTTATTAAGGTGAGACAATTTTGGGCGTATCTTAAATAACCTAACCTCTGAAGCGTCCAGGTCTAGCCCACACATGTTCTCATTATCTACGAAATGTAAGCATCGTATTAAAATTTTAAAGCGCTTTAAGGACATATGGGCACCAAATTCTGGAGTATGAAATATGTCAGCGGTGGCATTCCAATACTCCTCAAGTCGTGACTTGACAACAATCCCCATCGCCATAATGATTCCAAACAGCGCATATAACTCATTGGCGGTGGTGTTCCGCCACTTGGTAATACGACTTGTGGGATGGAGATTGTTGCTGCGGAGTAAATGGGATGGCACTTGCTTAGCATATTTATTCGTTTCAGAGGCAATGTGCTCCATTATCTGCTGATCCCATATGGCAATGAATGTGTCGTATGGGTCAGCACTCGGAGTTGTCGGACCGACATTGCTGGGGGAGAACGTTTCCCGCCTCAATTCAGGTGAAATCGAAGCAGTCGGAAAAGCTCTCCAGTCATAATTATGTATACCCCACGGCTGCTCCGTCAGCACGGCGGAGACATCGGCGGGAGCAACATCGTCTAGCTCCTCGCTTATGTCCAGGGCATCAAAAAATTCCAGCGTGTCGCCGATTTCGCCAGCAACGTCTGTATTGGAATCGAAACCGCTGCGCATATCCTCATCCAAGGGCGTCTCCATCAGGCTCTGAAACGCCCTAGGAATGAAAGGGTAAGCCATATCGCCATCATCTTCGTCGCTGTCTGAGTCCGGTTCGCTGCCTGTAAAAATTGATACATTGATTGAAATTCCCTCGACTGTCTGTCGGTTCCATCATCAGATCGACTGCAGACCTTCATTATATTGTAGTACCTTAAAGCACCTAATTAAAAAGTTAAACGCACTAGTTGTCCCTACAATTGTCGATGGTTGCCCTCGATTTCTCCTGGATCCCATCAGATCCTGACCTGGTGAAAATGGGACCACCTCAGAAGTAAACCCTATTCAAAAAAGAAAAGAAATGAAATCCGTCTATAATTGACGGAAATATCGGTGAACATACATAAAAAAAACATATAGACGAATTGAAAACCGTACCATAATTGAGCTGAAACGTAATTTCATCGTCTCATCGTCCAAATGTGGAGATGATTTTTCTGGATGGTAACTTATACAGTGGTTGTAACTCGTCAACAAATCGTGCCCACAGCGGATGTTCAACGATGGATAAAGGAGAACCGGTAACAAATATTGCTTTGGATAAAAGTTTTAGAAAAAGTTTTTTTTCTGTTCAAATTGATGAAGTCGTAGCAATAGAGGTTGTATCTGTCAAACTGTTAACCGGTGAAATTTCATGTCGGAATTCTTGCAAGGGTAAATTTGTGGCAGTTGTGATAGTAACAGGTGTTTTCTGTAATTTATTCTTCGTGACAGTTGGACATCTAAAACATTTCAACAGATGAATGGTCATCTTGTTGACATTGCCGAGTTGGTAAACTTTTTCACAGTGTTTGCATTTCACTGTCTTACATTGTCTTACACTGTTTAGTAATTCATAGAGTTGTTTTAATAGCATATCATGGTACAAGTGTTACAAGTGTGTGAATTTTACGATTACAGCTGAGGCACCATTAAGGTTGCGCTATTCGCTATTAGGTCCGTACAAACTTCGGGGGAATATTACTCAACTGTTTGATACCCTACATACTAAGTCAAACATTTTACTGTTTTACCTCATTATAAACTTTGTCTGTACCGTTCAAAAAATGGTAATTAAAAAAATATTAAAGAAATAGAAGCCATTAAAAATTTCATTTCTCTGCCAAATTTTTAGACAAATTTCTTATTAAATATTAAAAGGAGTATAAAAACTGCGTTCCGACAAAGTTCATTTCTCAAAGGGTTCATAATTTTTTTTTTCTAAGTTGATACATTAATTACTTTTTTTATAACACCCTTCCTACAAAAGAACCTGGTTTACTAATGTTTGCCATAATTTAAAATGCCATAATTTCATATGCCATACTGGTATTTGCCATAATTTCATTAGACATAACGCTTCAGTTGCCATAATCGTGAAATGACATAAAATGACTTTCACTAATTCCATTGGTCATAATCGATCAAGTGTCATAATAATTTAAATCCATAAATGTATTTGCCATAATTTTTGTTTACAATAATGCCATTTTCCATAACTTTTATTCACCATAATATAAATAAAGATAATTTATACGACACAGATAATTTATTCACAATTAAACCTAAAACTAAACCTCCTATGGCGTCTACTAACTAAGCACGACGGAGCCCCGCTCCGCGAGGCTCCTACTTCTGGGTGGTTTAAAAAAAAACCACGAAGACTTAAGGCTCCCGCCTTAAGTCTTCGTGGTTTTTTCTCCGCTCCGCTTCGCTTCGCTCCCGCCTTAGTCTTCTAACCTAACCTATCCGAGTTGGATTGCACTGAGTCGGGGTGTTAACGATAATTAATTTCGACCTAACAATATTATGTATTATTTTCATAATTATATCAAATTTTAATTATGTCAAGAGTCGATTATGAGATGTGTTACTTATGAAAACTAATTATTATGATATATGTTGTTATAGAAAGCCATTTTATGGCAAATGAAAGTTATGACTGTTGAGTTGTTAAGGCAAACGTTATTAGTATAAATGATAATAGTGCAAGTGAATATTATGATCGGAGATGATTATGGCAAACAATATTAGTGCAAATGAATTTATGGAAAACGAGAGAAGACCAAAGAACCTTTGAATGAATGCATTATTGCAGGTTCTCGCTCTCACTATGCGATGTGAGGTGAAACAGCATTCTAATTTGGCCAAGTTCGAGCGACCCACTAGCGCCGCCGTAATCACCAATACACACGTGTATCTTACGACGTTTTTCAACATACTAGTGAGTATTTTTTTTTATTTATCACGTAACTTATTACCTCGTAACAATTACAATCTAGCCGTGAGGCTAATAAGTAATTTAAATTTAACCTAACTTGCTAAAACTTAGAGGGTAAAGAATGTGTCCATCGGCACCCTTCATGGGTCGACGCGTCAATCGCGCCAAAGTTCTGTCAGGTCGCAGTACTTCCGGACGCAGCGAGCAATGCGGGCGGTTGTTCTTCAATCGACGTTAACTTATAACTTTGTATAGTGACTACATACAAACGTCATATCATTGGAATCGTTATGAAACGAGCTATTTCAGTCAGTTTTGCTTTGTAATGCATTACCAATTTGCATTGGAATTCGGCATTTGTGATTTTTTTCAGTTTTATCTAAAAAAGTCGTCACAATAAAAAAAACTTCATCAATTTCTCAACATGTTTTTATTTTATTTATTACGCTATACATTTTTTTACACAAATCAAAAAAAAACATAGCGTCTATACATTTTTTTAACACCACAAGCTTTACAAATAACATCTCCTTGCGGCGCGGCGACCCGACATCTCAGCCGACAGAAAAGGCTAAGTTTATGCTATAATTTCGAAAACACCGAGGGTTCAATTGGCTCGGCTTATTAACTTATATTTAAGTAAGGTTCATAAACTTATTTTCACTTCTTATGCTCGTAAAGTTCTTGGTTATGCTGGGTGTATGCGGACTAAAACAACATTGTATGCTCTAGTGCATAAAGTTCTTTTTCTTCTTCTAAAACAATATGGCCATACTAGACCGTAGAGACGGTACCATGAAGATCGTGTTACTCTATGAACCAAACATAATAAAACGCTATTAAATAACTTGTTTTTTTTTGTTACTTTTAATTTTAATTAAAGACTTTTATTTACAATATCACTGTTTCATTTCCTTGCAATCGAAGTGAAAAGCAGAGTGTATAACTCGATCATAAAACCCATTTTATCCTCGACTTAATATCCACCCTCGCCTTTGGCTCGGGCGGATAAACGTCTCGTATAAAATGGCTTCTTTTATGCACTTGTAGTACAATCTACTATTTACACAAAGTTTTAGCCACCACACTTTTTTAGTTTATTAGTAATTGAACAATTAACCAAGCACTTGAAAAAAGGTCCAAAATAGGTACTCATGAAATATGCATCACAGGGTGAGTTCTGTACAATTTATATTACATACAAATTAATATTCTGAAACTACATGAGTTTCCCTATTCAGAACAGTCAATAAAAAGGTATGCTGCCTTACAATATTTCAGAAATCAACAATGTAATTCAACAATTTTGAACAAAAAATGAAAGTGGTATACAAGTACATGGCTAACATATGCGGATACGCCCAACATTTTTACACCTGAATAGAAATTAAGGAAAAAAAAATGTGTACATACTGAAATAAAACAAACCTTTTATAAAATTATTTTAACCGACATTTAAAAAAAAGATAAGTTAAAAATAACAGACTTTAAAAAATGATTGTATCACGCAATGTATGTAACATTGCGTGATACAAGAATTTAATGAAAATAACATACTGAAATGAAACTAACCTTTTATGAGAAATATTTTAACCGACTTCAAAAATTTTCCTATGAGCGTGAACCTCGAACCGCCATAAATAGCCAGTTCGAGATTCACAGATCTTATAAGTTTTAATGCCACGGCGTGCAGCTTTGTTCGGAATGAGCTGGCTGATATCCAGCCAGCCCTTCCATATCAGGAAACTCTCGTCCAAGGCAATATTGCGGTCAGGGATGTACAAATCTTGAAATTTCTTATTAAGGTGAGACAATTTTGGGCGTATCTTAAATAACCTAACCTCTGAAGCGTCCAGGTCTAGCCCACACATGTTCTCATTATCTACGAAATGTAAGCATCGTATTAAAATTTTAAAGCGCTTTAAGGACATATGGGCACCAAATTCTGGAGTATGAAATATGTCAGCGGTGGCATTCCAATACTCCTCAAGTCGTGACTTGACAACAATCCCCATCGCCATAATGATTCCAAACAGCGCATATAACTCATTGGCGGTGGTGTTCCGCCACTTGGTAATACGACTTGTGGGATGGAGATTGTTGCTGCGGAGTAAATGGGATGGCACTTGCTTAGCATATTTATTCGTTTCAGAGGCAATGTGCTCCATTATCTGCTGATCCCATATGGCAATGAATGTGTCGTATGGGTCAGCACTCGGAGTTGTCGGACCGACATTGCTGGGGGAGAACGTTTCCCGCCTCAATTCAGGTGAAATCGAAGCAGTCGGAAAAGCTCTCCAGTCATAATTATGTATACCCCACGGCTGCTCCGTCAGCACGGCGGAGACATCGGCGGGAGCAACATCGTCTAGCTCCTCGCTTATGTCCAGGGCATCAAAAAATTCCAGCGTGTCGCCGATTTCGCCAGCAACGTCTGTATTGGAATCGAAACCGCTGCGCATATCCTCATCCAAGGGCGTCTCCATCAGGCTCTGAAACGCCCTAGGAATGAAAGGGTAAGCCATATCGCCATCATCTTCGTCGCTGTCTGAGTCCGGTTCGCTGCCTGTAAAAATTGATACATTGATTGAAATTCCCTCGACTGTCTGTCGGTTCCATCATCAGATCGACTGCAGACCTTCATTATATTGTAGTACCTTAAAGCACCTAATTAAAAAGTTAAACGCACTAGTTGTCCCTACAATTGTCGATGGTTGCCCTCGATTTCTCCTGGATCCCATCAGATCCTGACCTGGTGAAAATGGGACCACCTCAGAAGTAAACCCTATTCAAAAAAGAAAAGAAATGAAATCCGTCTATAATTGACGGAAATATCGGTGAACATACATAAAAAAAACATATAGACGAATTGAAAACCGTACCATAATTGAGCTGAAACGTAATTTCATCGTCTCTCAGGGCAGCACGACGAGGAGGACGTGGGGGCTGCACGGCGCTTTAACCCGACTCCAATTCTACAAACCTGAAACAGAAGCAGCGTTTATAAATATGAAAGTTTTTGAAGATGTTTAGATGTTTGTTACTCTATCATGATTTTAAGGTTTAACGGATCTGGCTGAAATTTGGTACAGGATTTTATAAGCTACTCTTCCACAATCATTTCAGATAAATAAATAAAGATAAATAAGTAAGTCGCTTACATTACTGGCGAAGGGACAAAGCCCGGCGACGCTGGTGCTGAGCTCTCTGGCGATGGTGGCGGTGGGGACTGTAACCTGAAACCAAAGCAGCGTTAATAAATGTCAAAGTTTGTGAAAGATACCGAAATAAAATCTTTACAGATAAATAGATGCACTTACGTAGCCGGCGAACGAGATACACGTGGTGATACCTCGGGTATCCTCGATGCGGCCGCCGTTGCCCGGGACGCTGCCGGTGGCTGGGACTCTGCCGGTGGCTGGGACTCCGCCGGTGGCTGGGACTCCGCCGGGGGCCGGGACGCCGCCGGCGGTGGCCGGGACGCCGCCGTTGGCCGGGACGTCGCCGGTGGCCGGGACGCCGCCGGTGGCCGAGACGCCGCCGTTTGCCGGGACGCCGCCGCTAACCATTGCTAGCAATTGTTATAACCAGAAAGAACATACACCAGCAGAGCTACTTACGGTTGCCAGGCCCACTTCCTTGTTGGATGAAGGGGCGTCTCAAGAGCGCGGCCGCCAGGATATTCCTCTATTGGTACGAGGCTCAGTCTAAATCAAAAGGGAAAAATAATAAACAAAAGCTATTACGAAACATATCATTTACATTTATTATTAAAGTGGTAAACTTTACTCTTCTCTCAAGGACGGCCCAGGTCTCGCGCTCCCGAGACCACTGGCACCGGCTATCGGCGCTGCAGCAATACGCCCACCTCGACCGCGACCACCGCTACCACCACGGCCTCTCTCCTCTCCTTGTCTGTAAAACATGCAATTAAAACCTGCATTAGCGGATCTATTGTTAGGAGATTTTGGATTTATTGTTAGAAGATTTTGTTTAAACCACTTGTTTAATAGATTTAAGTCTTCTTGCACTTCATTGATAATGATATCAATAGAGTGACCACTGTAAAATAGACAGGTGTCATCTGCATACAATGTGATATCCCCCTCAAATCCAACTCTTGGATATTGTTGATATAAAGTAGAAAAAGTAGAGGCCCTAAAATGGATCCTTGCGGTACTCCGTACGTGATTGATTGTGGCTGACTTTGGTGTTTGCCGATCTTGACCATCTGACTACGATTTGAAAGATAGGACTGAAACATGTCAAGCGCAATGCCAGTTATACCTACAGCTTGTAACTTCGTTAGTAGTATTTTATGACTTATGGTATCGAACGCTTTTTTCAAGTCTATAAATACCCCCAATGCTATCTGTTTTTTATCTATTTCAAGTTTTAATTTTTTTCGAGATCAATTGTTGCAGAAAGTGTGTTGGATTTTGGCCTAAAACCATATTGTATTTTTGCGAGTATCTCATTTGAATTCAGGAATGTCTCTAGCCGCTTGTATAGAATTGCTTCAAAAATTTTCGATACCACTGGGAGCACCGAAATAGGCCGATAATTTCCAGGATTCGATCTAGTTCCGGACTTGAAGATAGGGGTGACTTTAGCCAGTTTCAGACTGTCAGGAAACACACCCAGCCTGATACAATTATTAATACAGGTGGTTAGTTTTGGTACAATTAGGTATTTTAAACACTTGATTGCCTTGGTACTAATGCCGTCCCCGCCCGTGGCCGTATTGCTATCAAGATTATCTATTATTCTATTGATATCGTCGTCAGATGTTGGTAATAGTTCTGCTAAGGTAGTTTTAGCTCTGACTGTTGGTTCAGTACTTATGGCGTTATTATGACGATTAACGGCTATTTCTTCGGCCAACGTTACACCAATATTAGAAAAGAAGTTATTAAGGTATTCACAAATTGCTTGATCATCGGTTATGGTATCGGTGCCAGTCTGAATTGCAGCTATATTGGGAATGTCTCTCTTTTTATTATGACACAGTTGACTGATTAACGACCATAGTTTCTTAGGTTTTTTATTGCAGTTGGTGAAAGATTTGTGATAGTACTGTGATTTTGCTCTTCGTATGATTTGAGCTACATTTTTACTCTCTTTTGAATAGTTTTCTTTAGCAATCTCATCGCTTGGATTTTTCTTATGTATGTTAAATAAAGCATTTCTTTTATTTATATTATCTATTATATCTCTATTGATCCAATCTTGTTTTAACGGGTTGCCAATTTTTCTTTTTATAATTTTACTTGCGTTGACACTGGATTTTAAAATGTGTTCAAGTTGGGGATAATCGTCACATATATCTTTTTCACCAAGTTCTTTGAAATTCTTGTACAGCGTTTGATAATCTATGGCTTCGTAATTGACTGATTTTAGTGGAGGTGGTTTATAATTTTGTACTTCTACGAAGATTTGGTTATGGTCAGACATTGCAGATTGAATTATGGTAAAGTTGTATCGAAGGCGTTTTTCGTTTGTGATTACGTGGTCTAGTATTGATTTCTTGGAGTCTGTTTCTCGAGTAGTATGTTTTTTATCAATCTTGTTTAGTATATAATAACCATTTTCTTTAACCATTGCTTTATAGTTTTTTATGGGTTGATCATGGCAGAGCAGGTTATAATTAAAATCGCCAAAAACCAGCGCCCTTTTTTTGCTTTCTAGTTGCGATGAGAAGATATCTAAAAAATCAGAATCGTTTGTGCGACCAGGCTTGTATATCGCGCCTATATCAAGGTTGAACCTGTCAATGTGTATCCAGAGGTAGTGATTATCTTCTGATGTTTGCTCATCTACAAAGAACAATGGCAGTTTCCCATACTAGCAATTGTCTGACATTAAAGATGAGCGCACATAAGTGAAAATATGTCAAACGTTTCAGTTTTGCTAGTAGATTCCATAAATGAATTCATTTTCCATAGTAAAAGCCGGAAAATAAAGATATTGTATATTTTTCGTTAGGTTATGTTGTCATACTTAGTCCCGCCATACCTACTTACCTGTACATATAAATGTTCAAACACTATGGTGACTACAGACTACAGTATTGTAACCGACTGGAGTGTTTCTCGATGGTCATACTGATATGTCAGAACTATTATTTTATTGAATGTATACCTACACGTTTTGACTAACTCTAATAAAAAATCTAGTACTTACCTATATAAAATAGTACGTGCAGTAGGTAAACAAGTTGCTACAGATCTAACTGTTGTTAGAAACTTTTAGTAGGTACATATACAGGAGTAGGGTATAGATTTGTGCCAATATGATTGAGGGTCATGTCATTAAAGAAAAATAAAACCACTATTTTTTCATTTCTTTTATTTCACTTGTATAACATTTCAAATCGGCGCAATATGTTCACACATATAATGCAATTAACACAAACAATGCGCGTAGGCCTCGATTGTCTCCCACGATCTTCCATTATTGATGAACAACAAATCCAATTCACAAATAAACAGTCCAGTAGGGAATAGCACAAGGTCACTCAAAAGCTATATCAAGAGTCCTTTGGGCACGCACTAGTCACACGAGGAAATAATCAGAGTCCATAAAACAGTCCAGGGTCAGTTATTATTAAAGAAAATCAGAAAAGGCATACAAAACAACACTTTCGACAAAAAGCGCGGAGTATTCTGTAATCTGTCATGTCAAACTGACAAGGTACGAACGCACGGTTTGATTGGCTAGCTCACACGCCTCATGGCTGTGAATAATCGTTGAAAAATCTTTTAAAATGTAGATTTAACGCCGGCTTTTATTTGAACATTTAGATGCTAGTAAAATCACAAAATAAACAATTAATTACTTTGGCGTAACTCATTTTTATGGGCGTTTTTAAATTATCAGACAATTTTCTGCCATTGTTCTTTATGGTTCAGGCTATTGTGAGCAAAGATTGTGACTCCACCTCCTACAGTTTCTGTTCTATAGTTAAAATAATGTGTGTATCCAGGGAGTTGAAATTGTCTTGCCTGGTCTTCAGATTTGAACCATGACTCACACAAAATTATTAAGTGAATTGTAGTAGCAAAAGATTGAATTATACATTTGAGCTCATCAAATTTTCCATCTTTCACGATGCTCCGTGCATTCGCATAGAGACACTTGAGAGACATTTTTCTTGTTATTATGTTTGCGTAGCTGCTAGTAACTTGATGAGTGTTTCGAGAATTTTTTAGGTACCTACTGTAGTTTTTTGGAGGTGCTTTAATTATTTTCGGGGTACCTTTAAAATATTTTATGGTAAGATCGGTTTCGCCACTGTTTACACGACGATCGAGTTCTTGCTTTATAGTCCTCATGTATGCTTGTTGTTGTGGAGTTTGGTCTGAGAAAATTTTAAAGTTGTCTTGTTTTCGATTTTGTGTACTACGGAGTATTTGTTTTGCAGTTTCTTCGGTTGCAAAGCATACTTTGATTGGTCGGTTTTTGTCAGAGTTATATTTTCCTAGCCGAATAACTTGTGCAGGGGTTGGACAATTCTTGATTAGGGTACTAAGAACGCTGATAACGGCAGACTTATCAGTTTCACGCCTTTCTTCTGCGATTTTAGAGGTTGGTTCCGATATTCCACATAATATAATATTTTTGGATCTCAGACTGCGCTCGTTTATCTCTGTTACTATTTTTTTTTGCAGATATGGTGCGGCAGAGAGTGCACTTGAAGGAGTCATCGTAATATTATTCAAGCGTTTCTCCAAAACATCAATCCTGTTATCAGTCACGCTACTGTACTTTTTTATGTTTGTTATTTCTAATTTTATGTTATCTTGTTCTTTTGTTATTAAATCGGTAGTGGACTTAATATTGTTTACTTGCTCTTTGATAAGTAAGATATTATCAGATAATTTGTTAAAGTTATCCGTTTGAGTCTTATTATTAGCCACTAGACACGCCATCAATTCACTCATTTGAGTTTGGAGGTCCATCATTTGATTTCTCATTTTAGCAAATTCGGATTTCATTTCTGAGATTTCGTTCGATATCATTTCCGTTTCATGTGGCAGTTTTCGCTTATTACGATGGCTGCCATGAGCCATGTCATATTTTGATAAATCTGGGTTTGACCCGCAACGGACTACACCCGAACCACTTCCAGTTGGTGATTTCTGTCGGCTCATTTTGTTTTTGATCTGTGGTAATACTCACTGGATAGAACTGGTTGCACTGTGACAGCAAGTCGTATTTAATAATTTATTGTAGGTATAAAGTTAAAAGTTAAAATATACCTACTTATATTACGCCAACGACTACCAGTTAGTTTCTACCAACATTGTTTATCCATCCAAAGGTTGCCTGGCAGAAATTGCTTTAAGCGATAAGGCCGCCCATTGTATTGCTATTCTGTTTTAAATTTCTATCCTTTAATACTATCTTGGCGTACAATAAAGTATGTAATAAATAAATAGCTGCTACGGTAATGTGATATAGTTTAGTTTTGACCTTAATGGCAACGGTTTGTATGATTTATTTTTCATATTTAAGTTCAAGGTAATGGTAGATATTATCTTTTATTATGATGGTACTTCCCCCTAACGTATCGTTGGCAGGGTGCAGTGCATTATATATTTAATACCCATTAATATGGATATGCGATTCTCTTGTGAAGTTAGACTCCGATATGAGGCACACGTCAATTTCTTCTGTCGCAAGGACCGCCTGCAGCTCGTTTCGACGCTTTAGGAGTCCATTTGCATTACACGCATAATTCTAAAGATGTTCTTCATTTTTGCATTATATAAGGTAGTTGGGTAGCACTACTTTCTAGGTTCTTCAACCTTTCATCAAATGAGGTTAACATTTTTAATATTTTATTGATATTTTCATTTGTGTCGGAGTCCCCTGACTTAGGTAGTTGCTGGGCCTGTGCGAATGGTTGAGGCTTTTGTGGTTGGGTTACATGGGCATATGACACATTTTGATGACGAAAACGTATCGCATGATTTTTCTTAACAGGTAGGCGCCTGGGAGTTAGATGTAGTAACTTTTTTTTGGAGAGCTTTGTTTTTTAACTGTTGCAGTTCTTTAGTTACAATACACCCTCTGTAGATAGCCGGATGTAGCTGGCCACAGTGTACGCATTTAGGTTTATCTGCTATCGATTTTGTGCAGTCTTTGGTTAGATGTATAGCAGTGCACTTTACACATCTAGGTTCCTTGGAACAATATTTCTGTGTATGTCCATATTCATGACATCTTTTACACTGTGGTAATAGATTTGATGTTTTGAAGTTGTTTTAAAGGCTGCACTTCAACCTTACAGCCTAGTATAGTCCTAATACTATATATTCGGTCTATTTTTTTCATCTTTTTCAAAGGAAAGCATGAACATATTTAGAGGTTCCTTAGTCCTCCAACTCAATTTATTTATGGCTTCCTGGATTTTGAAGCCTTTAGCGTATAATTCTTCTACTATTCTGTTTGGGACACAGGATGAAGGAAAATTTTTAACGATGACCCTTATCGGCCTATCCTGTTTGTTCTCATACGAGTGCCAGAGGCAATTATTTAATAATAGCTTGGTAATTGCTCTGTAGGACTCTTCGTCCTTGGGATTTACTTTGATGGTGTTCCCGCTCATTATTCTTACCTTTTTTTTGGATTGCGTCCCTTTGGAAGTAATTTTAAAGACGTATTCACGTCAAAACAAAAATCTATAACTCACTTGTGAATAATAGCAATGAAAAAGTCACAGTTCATAAATAATAGGTGCTATTACGTGTCAAATTGCGGTAAGATTATAAATATACTTATGTGTTAAAAAGTAGGTATTTACTTTATTTCGTTAGGAGGTAAATCTATGAAACTAATATAAAATAAGTTAACCTACCTAATTATGTTGTAAACACATTTATGTCCCGATAAATGGCCAAAAGAAGGAATTTATACTTTGCCCAATTTGCCTAAAACGCCCGAGCGATTGGTCATTTTTAGGGTTCCGTAGCCAATGGGAAAAAACGGAACCCTTATAGATTCGTCATGTCTGTCAGTCTGTCCTTCCGTATGTCACAGCCACTTTTTTCCGAAATTATAAGGCCTATGCTATTGAAACTTGGTAAGTAGACTCCAGAAAATATTTAAAAAAATATTAAGTCATTAAACAGTAGAAAGGCTCCTGGTCTCGATAAAATAACCGTGCTAGATATTCAGAGCATAAGTAATAAAATAGCTTCTAGTATTGCTAATTTAGTTTTTTTTTTAATATTCCCGGACCAGGGAAATATGAAGACAGGTCAGTACCCTGATGCCATAAAAATGGGTTGTGTGAGGCCGGTGTATAAAAGGGGGGAACGACACAACGAAAACTACTATCGACCTATAACATTGTTATCGTCAATCGACAAAATTGTTGAAAAATTTATATGCAATCAAATCCATGAGTTTTATAAAAGAAATACTATTATAAATGAGTCACAATACGAACTTTTAAACTTTCGCGTTGCATGATATTAAGAAACTATATGAAACGGGTATTAACGCGATCATACCTTATATTTGAGAGGCTTGACGTTTCGGCTGGGTTGCACCAGCCGTGGTCACAAGCAGACTGAAGAGGCGGTGTCACTCCGATTGCGAGGTAGAATCGTTCAAATCTACCCTCGCATTGTCCATCCACGCACTAGTACACACTACGCTGACAGTGTCCCTATTCTGGAAGCCGTCCGTATTCCGATCACTACCCGACTGTGCAAAAGAGCGAGATTGCGTGATGTTGATAACTGGATTCCACGTCGCAGATAATTTGTAACCGTCCTCTCTATTGAAATTAAGATGTTTTTTAATTTCGATTGCTTCACGCACTGTTCTTGAATAGAAATGGCGGTCAGTGGAGAGGACTTGAGGACGGTGAAATTCAATCCAGTGGTTAGTGCCTGATTGTAATATGTGCTCTGCAATCGCCGATTTGTTGGTCTGTCGGTTCTTCACAGCGGCGATGTTCCCTGACCCTTTCAGCTATAGTCCGCTTAGTTTGGCCTATGTAGGAACTCCCGCAGCTGCAGTTTATTTTATAAACGCCCGGTGTTTGTAAAAACAGTACATCCTTCGGTGTTCCAACCATGCTGTTTAATTTGGCCCCCGGTGTGTATACATAGGGCAAATATGCAGGTTGTCTGCTTACGTCTGGATGTCTACCGCGTCTTGCCGGCTTCTGTCGTAATCGCTTCACTTTATATCCGTTACGATTAAGTACCTCCCGAACATGGTTGAGCTCTCCCTCTAAATTTTCAGGGTCACAAAGATCATGGGCTCTGTTTATCAATGATGTCATAACGGATTGTAAGTGACGCGGATGGTGGTGCGACGTAGCGTGTAGGTATCTGTCTGTATGCGTAGGCTTCCGGTAAACACAGTGTGATAAGGTCCCGTCTGTTCTCACGGTCAAACTGACATTCAAGAATGACAACGAGCGGTCCATTTCTATTTCATATGTGAACCTCATCTTGGGGTGAGTACTGCAACCACTTTACCAATAAGCATAAGGATGAATGTCATGAAGCATGTTCAGAGAAAACATTTAAGTGTAAATTTAGTAAGAAGAGAGCAAGAAGTGCGGTGACCGGAGGCACTGGCCCATACTTCACAAACTGCACCAGTTACGACAGCTGATGTTCCTCTTCAGACAGTTGCGTCTGCTGCCTCTACAATAAGGACCAATCTGCCCACTATTTTGGCATATCTTTGGCGAGATTGTCAAAAAATAAAAAAGCAAATTGATGAACACCTGTTTTGAATTGTTTTGGAATTGTTCATATGGGACCCACAGCCTTTCTCGGTGGTGGAAGACAAGGGGTTCTTATAAAGTTTGCTTTTCCAAACTACGTAATACCATCGAGAAAATACTTTTCTAATAATTTATTGCCTGGATTTTACGAAGAAGTAAAAACCGAAACCATAACAGCCATAAACGAAGAAGCACAAAGTATATGCTTAACAACCGATATGTGGACATCACGTAATAATGACTCTTATTTGGCAGTGACAGGACATTATATTGATAAAAATATTACTTTAAAGTCGGTGCTACTGGAATGCAAAGTGTTTGAGCATACTCATACAGGATCTCATATAGCGGAGGAATTGAGAAATATAGCCCGAGAATGGAATATAGCCGACAAAATTCTCTTGGCAGTATCCGATAATAGAGTGTAGCATACGGGGCCGAGAACTTACCCTTTTTCCCCGTCACGGCGATGATGGCAGAAGCGAGGCTCGTGGGTACCGGCGTTCCGTACGTACTTTCACTGCACTGATTCTTGAGGAAGTTATAGTGTCTGGTTTACACTACACATCACATTGGAACAAGTTCACCTGGATGACCAGATCGTATCGATGGGAGCGCTCAATACGTGGGTTTGTCGCGGTGACTTAGGACGGACTCCTTTTCTTACTTAGTGCGTAATCGCCATCTTGGTACCGTCTTCATTGGCCAATCAACTCGCTGTATCCGTCTTCCGGTTGAAAACTAGCAAGTTCTCGGCACAGACTATTAAGAATACGTCTAGGAATTTCGTATTAAGTTGTGTTGTCAATTCCAACCTAAACTAAAACCTAAAGAAATAATTGCGGTACGCAACATACCGCCCACCTTGAAAAGCTGGGGCTTTTCGAAACTAAATTAAGTTAAACTACTGTAATCTACTGTTTCACGACTGAAAGCTAAGTTAAAGTAAGAACTAACCTATGAAATCTAACCTAAAGAAGAATAGTACCTACTACTATTCGAAAGGTAAAGGACACACTTTAAAGACTGGACGTTTGAAGAGTGTCTTACCCGACTGTAAAGTTACTACACGTACCACACCGTCACATCCAGGATGCACCGAATGGACGCGTGCAAGTTTCCACTGTAAAGGTGGAAGATTATCATCGCGTATGACGACGATCATGCCTTCGCGAATAGAAGTTCCACGATCACGAAACCATCTGCTTCGTTGTTGGAGATGATGTAAATACTCACTACTCCATCGCTTCCAAAAATGTTGAAGACATTGTTGCAACCAACGCCATCGAACGAGTCGGCTAGGGTTCTCATCGGTTAATACAATATCCGGAATAGCTGTCAACGGTCCTCCTATTAAGAAATGGGATGGTGTTAAGGGCAATGGATCAGAAGGATCCGCACTTAACACGCACAAGGGACGGGAGTTGAGCACAGCTTCGATTTGACACAAGAGCGTATGCATTTTATCATACGTCAGTGTCGTATTACCAATAACCCTGTGTAAATGCCCTTTAAAAAGGCGTACCCCGGACTCAAAGAGTCCGCCAAAAGGGCTGCTAAATGGTGGCTGAAAATGCCACGTAATACCCTGAGCAAGGGCCTTCCGATTCACTGCGAGTTGGACCTTTTTTTTTTATTTTTTTTTTATTAACTAACTACAACTACAGACGCTTGGTCCGTACCATTTTTTAATTAGTTTATAAATGTAATTTAAGTTAATATCTGTCTCCGCGTTAGACAAATCAATAATTATAACCTATAATAATATAAGGGATATTTTTAAATGCACATCTTTTTATTTTTTCTGCACACTAGGTAGCTTCACTAATTTTCTGAATGCAAACCAGAAAATTAAATGCTGTGCAAAAAAAACAATTCATTAACTAAACATGTCCTACTTGAAAGTCTTAAATATTACTCAGAACGAGATAACCTTTTTAATCGAATTCACACCAAAAATGTGGTTTGTACATCGAATATATGATTTGTAAAACAGAAATACGAATTGTATATCAAAAATACTAACTTGCACTCTAAATTGTACAATTGTATAACGGAATAGGTTAGGTTAGGTTAGACTTTTATTTTTTTTTATCCATATAATTTAATTTTGTAGAGGTAACTGATTAAATTGGGGTTTTACTAAGAATAAACGATGTTCCTAAAAGTAAATTAGGCGATGGTTTTCCTTAAAAAAGTTTAAATATTTTTGTTGAACTAAGGAATTGTTAGATATACTATTTGGATAATAGTTATTCGTTCAGTAAAACAGTTCTGCAAATACCATTAAACAGTATAATGAATTCGATTTATTTAGTGTGCATAATTAGTGTGCAAGTCAGTATTTTTGGTATAACTTTGGAATATTTAGTTCAGAAAAAGGGAATATACAGATATCGATTTAAATACATGCCATAATATAATTATAATAATAATCTAGGATGAAATATAAAATAATTAAGTTAGTAGCGGCCCCGACCGTGTCGCTGCCGCTCCAAGTCAACGTCAAGGGCACGGGTTTTTTATAAAGGACAAGAGAGTATCTCTCGCCCTATCGTCCCTTCGCCGGATTGCCATTTTTAGGTTGTAATCCCTCACTTGCTCAGTAGTCGCAACTTCAGCGCGAGTTTCAGGCGCGCTGTCGCGTCATCACTGCTGTCGTCTGTGTAGTAGACACAGGTGTTTGTGTGCCTTGAAATTGCTACCACAGCATGCGGGACACTTTGGAGGATTTGGGATTTGCGTGATGTTGTACGCACTATAACCACCTTTTCGTACGTCAATCCCTGCGATTCGTGAACCGTTAGTGTGCGAGATCCCTCGTTGTTACCGTATCCCTGACTGATTAAGAGAGCTTTCTCAGCCTGGGTGTGGACGAGGTATAATGTGTCATCCTGTTTCGGGATCTCCGCACCTGTGAAAGGTCTCAACGACAGTGATTTAGTACGGTTTTTGAATGAGTGTATGCCACTATAGATTTCACTGAGGGCATACGCTACATCCTGGGGGTTTCTGTACGTACATAACAGCTCTTTTGTTATGTTAGTAATAAGGTTGGGTCTATTATAGAACAGTGGGAAAAGGTTGTCTCTATCTATGTACGGAAGCTGATTGTTATCACCGATCAATAGGGCTTCGCTGGCTTTGGCAAGCTGTATTGCCATTACTATGGATCCAAAGTGGTTCATAAGAGCCTCGTCCACCATGAGGCGTATACACGATTCGCCCTTACTCATTCCATTGACCAGAAAGGATGCCATAGTCCGCACTCTTGTTTTGACACGATCGCCTATTCGGGGCTCCAGCTTGTCCCTAAGATCCCTGGCAGCTTCCGTAGTAGTTGTTAGTATGATGTCACTTTCAATTTTTATTTCAGACATCCCTAAAGTTGTTATCTGTTTTAAATGAATCGTTAACGTATTTCAAATGTAATATGGAATAATTTAATAAAATTTGATCATTCTAACGGCTATTCCGCTAGAACTTTGTCGTTGAAGATTTATGTAGTAGCTGGCTATTTATTTCTTTGAAGCCCGCTCTCTACGCATCTTCTCCTCCCATTCCTGTGTTCCGGGCATGAAACTTGGATTAGTTTGGAGGTTGGTGAGAGTTTTAATGCCGCTTTCTTCACGTTGCATCACTACGTATTTTGCGCCTCCTTTAATTTTAAAAGGCGAGTTCAGCGTTTTGTGATACTTCTGAATGGATTCGAGCATCGCTCTCTGGTTGTGATCTAGGAACACTACCATTTGAGTGGACAATATTCCTAGTTGTGAGTCGTACTTAAAGAAGAAATTCTTCACTAACCATTTTACGACATCGCATTCTCCATGGTATGTAACACCCTCAATCTCTACAGGTGTAGAGCAGAGTGGACATATTGGCTGCGAGTCCTTGGTCTTGCGAAAAATCATGGCCTTAATTTCCGACTGGGTTAATTCAGACTCCGAGAATACTATTGAAAGCACTCTTTTCGGGTCTTCTTTAATATCATCTCGCTTGGTGCCTTTGACTTTTGAGAATAGATCGAGCTTGGCAGCTGCTCTCTCTCTAGATCGGGCAGAAAATGCTAATGATATTAGATTTTGAGTTTGTTTTTCATCCAACTCATATACGGATGTCACTTTTCGTGATCTCGCGGCATGGATAGCCGGATGAGAATCACTTGGATTTTCGACCCATAGGCCCTGTGTTAGTGGATCTACCCACATCTCAGGTTTCCCATAGTGATCGCAGATGTCGGAAAGATATCTATCTTTCACACGCTTAATCATCATTACGGAGAGCATACTCTCCATAACTTCTTGTCTAGGGATTGTTTTAGCGCGCGTAGATACTGCTTTCTTTGACATCATTTTAATTTTCGCGACAGTTTGGCTCATATCGACGCTACTATTTCCAGTCAATAAAGACAAGTCATGCAACGTTTTGATACTGGCCGCTGCTGCGGTGTTCAAAACTTTCTGGTATTTCGGAATTGCTTGCGCTGTAGGAATGGGCACATGGAAATCTCCTAATGGAGTTCCGAATGTAGCCATATCTTTGCGCTCAATACCCGCGACCAGGGCTTCGAAATCATCAGACGATACTGGGGTAGTATTGAGTCTGATGTTTATTTTGTTATCGCCATCATATGCTTCAGCGATTGATACGAGATCCGTAAAACCTTTAGTAGATTTTATAGCTACTGAGATGCGAGCATCTAGGCTATCTAAGTAGGCCTTGGGTTCGATATCTCTGGTTCCGGATGGAGTATCTTCGGTAGCTGTGACGATGATATCATCAAAGGCAAAGAAACTTCTTTCTTCTTCCGTTAATGACGAGCAACATTCTTCACATTGTTCATTCTGTGTTTGTTGCGTTGATGTTTTGGTGTTGTTGGTGTTCATTTTCAAGATATTGTCTTTAGCGTTCGGCGTACAATAAATTGGGGCGAGTTGGACCTTATCGTCACGCAGAAATGAGTATAAGTCCCTTAAGTAATTGTTACAACCTACAAAGTTTTTACCGCAATCGGAATAAATGTCTGTACACAGTCCACGTCTCGAGGTGAAACGTCTAAGGGTAGCTAAAAACGCATCTGTGGTCAGCTCAGAGACCAACTCTAAGTGCACGGCCTTAACCGACATACACACAAAGACTGCGACATAACATTTGACTATTTTGGCATTTCTAACGGTGTTAGCACGCGTATAGAACGGACCGGCATAATCAACCGAAGTTTTGATGAACGGTTTTTCTGGCTGTACTCGCACAGCCGGTAATGGAGCCATGCGACTCATGCGAGGTTGCGGATGAATCGGACGCGCTCGGAAGCAACGGACACAGCGATGAATGCGCTGTCGAATGATATCGCTGCCCTCAGCATAAAACCGCTTTAATGGGCAATAGTGTTTTCTGTATGGCACCCAGAATTTATAATAACCTACCTCAGGTTATATTAGATATAAGCGTTATAGATTGTTTTAAACATGAGATGAAATTATTTCTGTTGGACAAGGCTTATTATTGTGTCAATGAATTTTTGGAGGACATGAGGAACAAAATCATTTAATTTATTGGTTTTAACTTAATAATGGTAATGAATGCTTATGACATTAATGATAATTCTCACGTTTTTTTTTTTGACATTTGATTACTTCGACATTTAATTTATTCATTATATTTTGACTTGGTTTATTGTTATTTATTATGCAATCAATTAAATTCTTTTCATTCCATTTAATTAAATCATTATGTAAATTATATTGTATGCCTTAGAGGTGGAGAATGGAGAAACTACAATAATGTAATATTATTACTCAAACATCACCATGTAACCCATTTTCACAATAAATTGATTTGAATTTGAATTCGTATTTATCTATAAATGGACTCAAACGCTGCAATTGGTTTGAAATTACTTTATTTCTTGAGATATTCAAAATATCCTCATGAAAGACTGAGTGTTGAACTAATTTAATTAAAAGACCTAGAGTAAGATTATACTCACTAACAGTTATGTACTGTGAAGTAGGTGCGGTTTTTATTTTGCATCTATGATAAAACCGAAATACTAAAGAAACAACTTGTATGAGAATTTGGAAGTGAGTTCAATGAGGAACTCCCCTCCGAGGGTTGAGTGACGCACGTATTCACGACCCCGCGTGGGATGCGTTTCTCTTCTATCGTAGGAGGGATACTCCTAGCTGCGGGCCACTGGTTAGGGTCCACTGAAAGCCATGAAGGGCCATGAAACCATAGATGGTGTTGTATAAACATACTAGGTAATATACCACGTGACGCCACGTCTGCGGGATTATCAGCTGACGGAATGTGACGCCAACAACACGCTGGTACCCGCGAGAGAATCAAACTCGTGCGATTAGATACGAATATCTTCCACTCATGGGGTGGCGATCGAAGCCACGCCAACACTACAGATAATTCCACTCAAACAAAGCTGGCGTCCAGGAAGCTCGGAGTGCTCAGAAGGGCGCGGCGATACTTTACTGCGGCGCAAGCACTGCTTCTCTATAAGTCGCAAGTGCGTCCGCATATGGAGTACTGCTGTCACCTCTGGGCGGGGGCACCCGAATACCAGCTTCGTCCATTTGACTCGGTGCAAAGGCGAGCTATGAGAGTTGTCAGCGATCCCATACTTGCAGGTGGTGTGGAACCTCTTAGTGACAGGAGAGACTTTGCTTCTCTGTGTGTGTTCTACCGCCTGTACAACGGTTTGTGCTCTGAAGAATTGTTTGATATGATGCCTACGGCTACATTCTATCATCGCACCGCTCGCCATAGACAGGGTGTTCATCCTCACACGTTGCGTCCTGAGCGCTCGAGCACGGTGAGATCTAATAGAGGCTTTCTTCCGCGTACGCTTAGGTTGTGGAATGACCTCCCTGCTTCGGTTTTCCCAAACGCCTACAGTATGGGGTTCTTCAAAAGGGGACTTAGAAGGTTTTTAAAGAGTCGGCAGCGCGATTGTGGCGCCTCTGGTGTTGCAAACGTCCATAGGCTGCGGTGACCACCGGTACATCTGGTGGGGCCGTATGCTTGTCTGCCACTCTAGTGGTATAAAAAAAAAAAAAAAAAGAACACAACCCGCGTGCGCGTGGTCTCTTTAGACTCTTTAACCACTGCGTGGTGGGGAATATAATAGCATGAACCGGCAGACACAGGACTGTTATCAACAGGTTCCATGTGATTTAATTCTACGTACTCTTGGAGACAAGCATGGTAGTCCTCCTTGAGCTTGCGGTTCCTTTGCAGTCTATATTCCAACTTGTGAAATCGGGCGAGCGTGGAAACGCGCGACTCGCCAAGGGGGGGTGCGTCACGCTTGAACGGTAGCGCGACGACATAACGCCCCGTGTCATCCCTATAATGGTTATCTACAAAGAATTGCTCACAATACGCCTCCGCAGGCGTAAGTGACCGCATCTCGGGTAACGATTCGACTTCCCAAAATTTTTGCATGTCAAAATCGTTATCAATCCTTGTAGTATAACTTTGAGTGGGAGACTGAACCGTAGTAGGTTCACACACATTTTTACCTAGTAATAGATAACCGAACACACTATTCATGGCTATAGGGGAATTGGGTGGACCCGTTATTATGTTGGTAAGTAAAATACTAGAGAGAACATC
Organism: Miltochrista miniata; assembly: GCA_933228765.1. Classification (NCBI taxonomy): domain Eukaryota; kingdom Metazoa; phylum Arthropoda; class Insecta; order Lepidoptera; family Erebidae; genus Miltochrista; species Miltochrista miniata. The sequence goes on from OW121769.1 coordinate 17,960,231, forward strand.
GGCGCCGAGAAGTATGTCAACTGGTTGTGGAAGATGAAACGTCGGATCTGCTAAATTCAAATTTTTAAGATGCAACCAGTCAGTGTAATGTATTGGTGCACTGCGTATTTGCGAGACAAGCTTGGGTAAGATTAACGCGTTAATCGGAATGAGCGGTTGCACTTGGTTACGCGGCGCAACACTCAGGGTAACGCTACCCTTCGTTCGCAGCGATCTATTTTCTTCAGCACCGATACCACTGACGGCAATGTTAGCACGACCTCGTGACAACCCTAACCGCTGCACACATGACTCCGTTATAAAACTCGCTTGACTACCAGTGTCAATCAGGCATCGATCCGTGGACTGTTTGCGTGCATCTATGTACACATCGACCAACGCGGTAGACAATAACACCGTGTATGAATGACTGGACGAGCCATCTGGAACCTTAACAGAGGTCATAACACACGGCGTGTCAGAGTGAGACGGACGATTGTCATTCAGACGAGGCAATGGCTGATCTGCTTTATCAACAGCTGTTTCAAAATTCATTGAAGACTTCTGATCCGAGTGCAAAGCCGAATTATGACGTTTGAAACACCATTTGCATACAAAATTAGACTTACCTTGTTTAACTCCATGTCTGGAGTTTAAACAATTAAAACATAAACTATGGTTTACTACAAATTTATATCTCTTATCTATAGATAAGTCAATGAACTTATTACATTTTACCAACAAATGGTGACCACCACAACAAATACAATCTTGAACCTTACGCTGTTCGCACTTAGGTCGAGATTTGCTTGCGCGAAAATCCGAGTACAAAGTTACGTCAACTGCGTAGACTTGTCTTGAACGGCCACCAGAGGGCGCTCGTGCGCCGCGCTGTTGTTGCATTACCGACGCTCCGATTTTATCATTACCCACATTTGATAATTTGTTCGACCCTACACTTTTATGAGTTAATTCAACCGCCGAAAGTGTACGTTCTAGAAACGAAATAAGGTCGTCAATTGAAGGAATGTGTGAAGAACTTGATAATGACAATTCAAATCGTTGTTGTATGGAAGGTGGTAGTTTTCGTAGTAGAATATTTAGCAACAAAAAACTCCATTCTTCCACGGGGAAATGCGACAGGGCTTGTATGTTTTCGTGATAAACATTTAACAAGTTTCGCAAACTTGGAATGGACTTCTCGGCACAGGGTTCGATGTCTAGAATTTTCTCAACATGTATGGAAGCAATGACACGCTTATTTTCATAACGACTTTGTAGTAAGTTTAGTGCAACATAATAATTACTTTCGATTATAGGCAGTGACTTAATCAAATTATAAGGTTCACCTTTAAGTGTTAATAACAAATACCTATACTTCTCGACATCCGTGTAGGCAGGATTGTCGTGAACAATTGAACGAAATAAATCGAAATACGACGGCCATTCGATGCATTCACCTGTAAAGCTAGGTAAAGGCAGCGTAGGCAACTTATGTAATGTTAATGAATTACGTATTTCATGCAAACCTAAACTATCGTTATGAATCGAACTTTGACGACGTTTTTGTTCGTCAGACCCAATGATGTTATAGTAAAAAAGAGGTAGATATCGCATTACCGCTCAAAAACTGTTGCGGACAAAGTCACACAATTGTTATAATTCCATTTAGTCGGCTAATAGCTGCGAGCGAAACAAGTCGTGTTATGGTCGGCTGCTGTGTGCAAAACGACACAGATAGCTATCCCTCTCTGTTTTAAATGTTTTGTATTCTCTATCGCGTTCATAGATGAAATCTATTAGGTACCGATAGGTAAGCACGTCAAATTATAACTCAACAATAACTGAATGCTGTTTTGTATGAAGGTAGCATATCTTTACTTAAATATCATTGGTCAGACCGTTTGATTTTATTCAACTCGGTAAGAATTGAATAATAACAAGTATCTACTTCCCTACGTAATTTCATGAACGTCAAGTCTATTTAGAATATATAGAATTTTTTATTTTATGTTTTTAAATTTTGGTTTGAATTCTACCAAACTTTCTATGCTGAGAGCTTAAATCCTGACATTTAACCCTAAATAAATCTGAATCCGTATTAGCTAATTCCAATGTATGCTGTAGATCTTGTACAATAATATCGCGTTCAAAAATATCTTGTTCGAATTGTGCCGCCATATTGTTTCACAAAATGACGCCAATCCGCAACAAGAATATAATGACTGGAATATATTAATGTAACTAATCGGAATGACAACACAACTTCAGATCAGGCTCGAATGACCAAATTTTATGTAGCATACGGAGCCGAGAACTTACCCTTTTTCCCCGTCACGGTGATGATGGCAGAAGCGAGGCTCGTGGGTACCGGCGTTCCGTACGTACTTTCACTGCACTGATTCTTGATGAAGTTATAGTGTCTGGTTTACACTACACATCACATTGGAACAAGTTCACCTGGATGACCAGATCGTATCGATGGGAGCGCTCAATACGTGGGTTTGTCGCGGTGACTTAGGACGGACTCCTCTTCTTAGTGCGTAATCGCCATCTTGGTACCGTCTTCATTGGCCAATCAACTCGCTGTATCCGTCTTCCGGTTGAAAACTAGCAAGTTCTCGGCACAGACTATTAAGAATACGTCTAGGAATTTCGTATTAAGTTGTGTTGTCAATTCCAACCTAAACTAAAACCTAAAGAAATAATTGCGGTACGCAACATAGAGCGAATATAAAAAATGCGATAACACAAATAGGGTGGAAACACTTCGGTTGCTATGCCCATACAATTAATCTCGCGGTCCAGAAAGCATTAGCCAAGGAGCAGATTAATAATATTACAAATAAAGTAAAAAGTATAGTTTCCTACTTCAAACTCAGCAACGTAACCAGGAATAAATTAAAAAAATTCAGGAACAAGCGAATAAAGTAATGAAACGACCTCCACAAGATGTGGCTACGAGGTGGAACTCCACATTTTACATGCTGGTGCGTTTCGTAGAATTAAAGGATGAAATAAAATGTGCCCTAAGCAATTTAGAATCGACTATTCCTGCTTTAACCAGCTATGAATGGGACATTTGCCAGTCGCTAATCATAATACTACAGCCGTGTGAAGAGGTAACACGAGAAATGAGCGGGCAAAAATATGTTAGCGGGAGCTCGGTCATCCCGTTGACAATTGTCTCACCAACGCGCTCAACGAAATCGTAGATCCTGATTATCAAAGGGATAATAATATTGAAACTTTTCCAGATAAAGCAGAAACGTGCCGAGAGGAATTGCTTACCGAATTAAACACGCGGTTCTGTAATTTAGAACACAGTCGAACGTACACGGTAGCCATGTTTTTAGACCCCCGATATAAACTATATTTTGAGAACGAAAATGTTGCAGATAGCACAAAAAAGCATATCGTGGGTCTAGTAACTGCCACGATACATCAAAATGAAGGAAATCCGTCTTTTGCACCATCTTCTGAGCTGCAGGATGAACAACCAAGTAGATGCAACAGCCTCTTATGGAAGCATTATAATAAACAAATGTTTAACGTACGACCAACTGGAACAGCTAAAGTAGAGCGATCTTAGAGTTCCAAAGATATTTGAATGACGCCGTCTTATCTCCAGACAAGGATCCTTTGGAATGGTGGCGAATCCATCTGCCAATATATCCGAATTTAGCCAAGCTGGCTAGGACGAAACTAAATGCAATGGCCTCTAGAGTGCCTTGTGAACGGCTGTTTTCAGTAGCAGGAAACATTTTAACCGAAAGACGATCCCGGTTAGGGAGTCGAAATGTAGAGCAATTACTGTTTCTACTACAAAATAAAAAATAGAACTAAAAAAGAAAAAAAAGATAAAAATAAAAAAAAAATAAAAAAATTAAAACCTTAAAAAAAATATACATCTGTACATACGTAAAATGAAATTAAATCTTTGAACCACGCCTACTAATACAATTTTTAAATTTTTATTATTATTAATATAAGTTTGTACGACAGCAAAATACTGTAAAAGAAAACGATAAATACTTTTTAGCAACTACACCTACTAATACAATTTTTTAATTTTTATTATTATTATAACTTTATACGACAGCAAAATACTGTAAAAGAAAACGATAAATACTTTTAGCAGACAGTCCTAAGCCTGTAGTTAAGAAAGTAGGAAGGAAAGATTTCATTTCAACTAGGCACCTATAAAAAACAAAACAATAAAAGTGTGAAAAACCACTCGAACTTTCTTCCTGAGCCGCAAGGTAATATTGACACATGTCGCTATACATACAAGGATCACAATAGTATTAACAGAACAAGTTAGCAGATCGAAAAAACTTCCATAGCTTCAAAGTATTTTCATTAACACAAAGTATTAGAGCTTTCGTTTTTAAATATATGAATTTATTTTTCGTTTAAATACTTGGACTATGTAAGCCACTCACTGGTATTTCAGTGGAAATAATTTAGAGAATAATTACTTTCATATAAAATTTCTTCGACTGTATGAAGTAGCAAAAATAAAATAATTTTAGTTAGTTCCTGATTCGTCGCATTCTACTAATGCGCACGCCTTAAATCCCCCCAGAAACGTCTTAAATCCCCCCAGAAACCCTTTCCGTCAACTTCCCCTTCTTTGACACTACTACGATACACCCAACTAACTACCTAACTATACCTATAAGCATAAAATTAATATGCTTATAGCGCCTACAAAATATTTATAGCAATTCACTTACGTGTAACGCAACGCGTTTAGGTGCATCGCTCGAGTGGCAGCGACGAGCTTGGTTGCCGTAGCAACCGAGCCTCGTCGATGGCGCCGCACCGGCACCGCACCCCTCATCACCCCTCTATCGCATTCACGTCTTGATTTGAAATACATACTTGCAAATGCAATTAATAACCATCTCAATTCATTAATAACACACGTAATACAGACTTTGAGATCAATCAGATAAGGATGAATTTCACAAACCATTAATCCAGGAACAAACCTTGTCACAGGAGCCTAAGTTCAAAGTCCGAGCTCCGAACTTTCATAAAACGGTTCGGTTGACAGTTGACAATACTTGTATACGAAATTAGTCCATGTCGCATTGGTAATAAGAAGCACAACAGGATAAGTAAAAGCAAACTTGGAAGCTATGAAAGTTATTTGCCTGAATACAATGTGTTCCTTGTTCCTAAGGCAGCATGTATCAATTTTCTTTGTAATTTCAATTCTAGTATTTTCGATCCCTGTCTCGCATAAAACTCGGGCGCCTCACATACGCGAGCCCTTGAAACCGCGGCCCCGTATTGAGGTGGGAATACTTACATAGGAAATTAATCCGTGTGTCCTTCGAAATTAAGAGCACAATCGTATCCTTGAAAAAATACTTTGAAGCCATTGAAGTATTTTCGGTCTGCTAATATTATTGTGCTCCTTATTATTAAGTACACATGTGTCAATTTTGGACGTAATTTCAATTCTGCTATTTTCTACCAACCTGCCTGCACGGCTGTGCGTTGCGTCGCGTCGTCTCGGCTAGCAATACTTTTAATACTTGCAAGTTATCACCGCTCGTACCAGGGCGCCATACTTTAATGCTAAGCCCTGGTTTTAAAACCTGGTCAAGTAAATACGTTTCATCTCTACCAGGTACGTATGTGTGTCAACTTGTTCAATAGTAGAACATGATGTGGTATTGCAGGTTGATAGGTGATTATTGCTGTAATTGTGTAGAAAACTGTGGGAATGAGCAACTAGTTGATATTCACAACGCTGGTATTTTAAATGTGGTGATTTAATTTGCATTATTTTTGTCTTTTGAGCATTAAGTACGAGTCCCACATCATGGCACCACATATTGAGCCTATCAAAGTCGTGCTGCATGAGTGACATATTTTTTTCAAGATTTTTGCCTGCAATAAGAAGGCAAGTGTCATCAGCAAATTGGTAGGATTTGCAATGATCAAAGATCGAGTTCATGTCATTTACATAGGCTAAAAAGTGCAGTGGTCCACAGACGGAACCTTGAGCTGTTACGTGGGTTACGGAATACGTGTCGCTGAGTTCATTGACGATTTTGGCACGGTTCGTCCTGCTCCTAAGATAACTAGCACACCAGTCGTATAAAGGCCCTTTTAATCCCGAGTCTTCCAGTTTCATTAATAGTTTACCATGATCCAGAATAGGGATGTTGCGGATGCTGATTTTTTCAAATCCGCGGATGCGAATGCGGGTGCGTAGTTTTGAAAGCTCACATCCGCGGATGCGGATGTCATTATCAGATGTCGAAGAAAATATTGAATTAGCTCCTCGGTTACCAGTACCAGTCCCTTCGCCTTCATGGTCGCCTTCATGGCTCTTAAGCTTTTTAAACTTTTTAACTTATTTTATAGCAATATACAAGCATTTTTAGAAATAAAGACTAAAATTTTCTTTCTTTTTTTACTCTATTTCACAACTAAAGTACTACAGATAGAACATCAAATTAAATATTTAAACTCAACAGACACCGAATGTACTATGTATAGTACATCAAGAAAACCCACTTTTCCAAGCTTACGATTTTTTTTAATAATTTTCCTATGTTTTTCATACCATACCTAACATTTAAACTAAGTTTCATAAAATTCGGAAAGATTTTATACCTTCAGGGGTTAGGAGGTTAGTGTAAAATTGTAACTGTGAATATAATAAGGTGAGTAGGTGAAAATTGGGGTTTCCAGATCACAGAGATCTGGCAACCCCAATTTTCACTATTCATTCATTCATCATTCTAGATTTTATCAAACGTAAACAATCTGTTCGAATGCTTCATACATAACCTACACATAGCCGAATGATGTGTAACTAATTACGTCATTCGTTAGGTATTAATACCTAACTCATATTGCAAATGATTGACTGATGTATTCAATTGAGTCTATTATATCAGTTTAATAATTGCAGTTAGCGATATGGCTTTTAAGCTGGATACTTATTTATTTTACTTAACTATGACTGGGACACTCCGTGATTCGTATTTGACCACTATTAATGATAGTAAATGTAGTAATAATTACGCCGCAGTAATAGTATTAGGAAGGTTAGTTATTTTCAGCATATCGGAAATGGTTTTATTATCTAATTACTAAGGTGCACGACATCGCTCTGAGTTCGAGACCTGATAGAGTTGATTTGCGTGTATCATAATTTTGATGGTGACTCAGGTGTTCTCCAATAAAAGAGATAATATTATAATGTTTATAAAAATAATTTTGTTGTGAAATATTTACAGTATCTGTAACTTTTACAATGACATCCCTAATAGTTCTGTAAATTTCATCCATAAAAATATTTTTCACAACATGTTGCACGCAAATTTCAGCTTCACACTTGCACAGCGAATCCATACTGTTAGCAAAATGGTCTACATCAAACACTTCTATTTTGATTACTTTTCCACCCCGAACTAGTTTCTTCGTGTAAGAGAACACTGGATGATTTTTTTTCAACCTTTTAGTAGGAGGCTCGAGGTTTAGCCGCTTTTCACTTCGGGTTTCCAGCACAGTATTATTCATTGGAATGAAATTGAATAGTTCGTTCTCGGAGTCCTGCAAGAAAAAAAAATTATACCTATTTAATAAATAGTAAATGTATAGGTACTACGAGGGCGTTATCCCCTTATTTTTACAGAATCTATATTAAATTAATAAAATGAAAATGAGACTTTATAAGTAATAAAAAAATAATACTCACTGACATTTATGACGACTTATTACCGTAGCTGCAAGACGAGAAACTAATATTTATTTCATGGAAGGCCCATTCATCAATAGAGATCAAAATTAATGTTAAATTTGGGGGATAACAAGGAGCGCAACTGATAATGATTATGACGCAATGATGTTATTGTCTGCGGTAGGTAGCGCGAGCCACGAGCGAGCGGTGTAATATTTCCTACGAAAACAATCCGGACGAGCAAATAATAGTACAATGTTACTTCTACGGATTTTCTTGACATTCTTAAAATTATATGGATATATTTATAGATAAATAATACCAGGTAATTGTTTATGGGTCTATAGATGCAGTAATTGGTAATATAACATTTACCTTCACCTTATATTTTGCGTCTATTACAAGTGGTATGTTATGTATGATAATGCAATAAACGAACAAACATACTTTCCATGAAACTTTTATGTGTTCATTTACACTTGTCTACTAATAACATAATTTATTTGTTGAAGTTAAATTAATCACATTTTAAATTGTGATGTGGTAGTGTAGGTATGTTCACGGCTTCACCTGTAAAAGTAAGTACTTAATATCCGTTTCCAGTTGGTATTCAAGTTTGTTACATAGATACATACATATACTCACGCCTTTATCCCCGAAGGCCCACATTTCACCGTGAACAATTCGGTCCCACGTAACAGGTGGTGAGCCCATCGCCGCCGCCGTGTTAAAATGGACCGCCGCCGTCAGAGCCTCGTCCGTTGTTCAGCAGGTGCACGAGCTTGCACGTGAGGTTGACTTGGGCCCGAAGGTGTTGGTAGGGCCCCACTACACCCCACTACAAGTTTGTTGGAGACGCTAATTGTTTGTAAGAAGTGAAGTAACAACGGATGGAGTCATTGAAAACATGGACACGTATGGGGTCGCAAGACTTAACTAGTATCTTAACTAACCAACATATAAAACCATAACGAAATCAAATCTGTACTTACATTGAATTTTTGTATTAAAATTTGCTATAACATTATTCGAAGTCAAAACGAAGTCGCGGGCAACAGCTAGTGCACAGATATCTTGTCACTCTCTCTAGTAACAAAATGTATTCTATGCTTTAGTAACAATTATTTAAGGTTGTGCTTGTAGTTTCTGTACAATAACTAAACATTGTTTTATTAAACATTCCTGACTCAGGCTTTTTGGTCCACGTGCATACACTTATATGGAAAATAGTGACGTAGTTATCCCCTATTTATTCTCCGGGTGATCAGTGCGAAACATCACTTCAGCCTCTTGAAGCACAGGCTCAACATCAACAAAAAGTAACTCCAGAGACAAGCAGAAAAAAATGTAAGTAACAAATTTTTATTCCTAATTTCTTTTATTAATCCTCTTGGACAGCAGAGGTTAACTATTTATCGGTTGTTCACCAAAATATAGATGGTTTACATAGTAAGGCAGACATGTTTTCTGTGGCATTAAATGGTTTGTGTACTAAAAATAATATTGAAAATATCGATATCTTATGCATAACTGAGCATAATATGACAAATGGAGACGAATTTTACTCTGTAATGCCGGATATAAACTGGTATCTTACTTTTTGAGAAACAGCCGACGTGGAGGCTCATGTATATTAGTAAGGCGTGAGCACCGGTGTAGATCTTTAGACGAAATTAATAAAGTGAACTACTGTGAGTGTACAGGAATTGAAATGATAGACCATCAACTATATATTATATATTATGTATCTATAGATCACCCAACAAACTAAAACGAACGTTGAATATATTTTATTTGGTTGTTAGTAGAATCCTGAGTAAACTAGTAAATACAGGTAAACACAAAATAATTATATGTGGCGATTTTAATATTGACGTATCCAAACAATCAAAACATGTAAAGGAATTTAAAGATATAATTTTTAGTTACAATTTAAGGTTTCAATTTGATCAACCTACGCGCTTTGCGAGTCAAACAAGTATTGACAACTTTGCCCATAGTATTGCGGAATGTAAAGGGCAAATTATTGAGTTTGGTATGTCTGATCACGCCGCTCAACTGCTACAGTGTCCCGTAAAAAGGAACAATTTTTTCACACAATGGTTTGTATTCAAACGCTGTTTCACTAAAGCTAACACAGCCGTATTTGTTTAATATTTGAGCCAGCTATCATTTTATAATGTTCATGCTTCAAAAGATGCCAATGAAGCATTCACCTAATTGCTTTCACGAGATGTTTAGTGTACTATATGACTTATCATTTCCTGTGAAGAAAATACGTGTCAATTGTAAGGCTAAACATAAATGGATCTCAGATCTCTGGTGGGAGTTGCTGCCTGTACCCTTGAATGGTATTATTTGATTTTTATGCTTTTTTAAATTACAATTTGTAACAATGTCCTTTACAATATAAATAACTTTTCCAACCCTTTTCACAATCACCCCCCTTTTACATATGTGACGCCTATTAATAAAAACCTGACTCCCTGGATTGAATAAATGCGTTTGTCCTGTATTACACTGCTTAGACTGCAAACACAGTTCATCGTTGACGTTACGAATAAGAGTGACGTGTGACGATGGCGGCACCGCTGCCGACGGTGATTGTTTAGGTTTAAGCAAATCTAAACGGGACCGTAACTGATGACCAAACACTAACCGGGCCGGCGAACACCCCGTGCTAGAATGTATGGAATTTCGATAATCAAAGAGGTACTTGCACAAGTTATGCTGTACCGATTTGTTGTTGTTGTTACCTAAAATACACGATTTTATTCCCTTTTTTACCACTTCAACAAAAATTTCCGCTTGTCCGTTACTAGCGGGATGAAAGGGAGGTGACGTCACATGCGATATACCGTTAGATAGACAGAATGTTTTAAATTCGGCCGATGTAAATTGTGTGCCATTATCGCTTACTATAGTGTGAGGCAGGCCAAATCGCGCCATAAATTCGTATAACTTGCTAATCAACGATGCCGTCGATGCGCTTGCGCCCATATCGTACGCCTCCACCCACTTAGAATACGCATCTACTACTACTAAATATACCCGATTATGAATAGGCCCTAAAAAATCTAGATGTATTCTATAAAACGAGTGCGGTGGGCGGGGCCACGGCGCGAGCGGCGCGCGCGCCGGTAGCTGTCTCAACTGTAAACAAACATCACAACTAGCTATCATGGTTTCTATAGCTTGATCTATTCCAGGAAACCAAAACCTACTATAATGTTTATTGTTTTTACAATAAATACACTTGTTATTGATCGTAATATTAATTTATTTTTTTTAACTTTTTCACAACCAGAATCAAGTTACAGTACACATTTTGAGTGCCATAGAGAGTGAGTCTATGGTCAAGTGTTGTCATTACAATAATAATTAAATCTATTACATCTCCCTTCCTTTAAAATAAAACTAGTTGTACATAATCTTTTAAATAATTAGGTTTCTTTATTGATCTGCCTGCTCTGCTATAACAACTAGTAATGTCAGTAGTTTGCTCAGTTTCCTGCCGACTACTCTCACCTGTATTATTATCATTATTAGAGACTAGCGTGTCATCATTATACATTCTTACATTTTCATTTACATCTGTATTATTACCTTTATTAATATCTAACATATTATCATTATACATTCCAAAATTTTCATCTAAATCTGCCTCCATTTCTTTTTTAATAACCATTTTCTTATCATTTTTACTTTCAATCAAATGTTTTCTATTTCTATCAATAGTAGTTCCATTTTCAGTTAATAACTTGTAAGAATTAGGCCTTTCACACCTATTTAGTACTTCAGCATATTTTAATGGCTTATTTTTCCCTGTAGTCACAATTACTTTCTGACCATTGTCTAAATCTTTTAATTTCTTTACATTTCTATCATAGTAGTATTTTTGTTTATTAGAATTTTCATACAATTTATTCTGTAAATTTATATTCTTATCACAACTCTTATTTATATTAGGCAGTAAACCTTGAATTCTTCTTCCCATTAATAGTTCAGCTGGAGTCTTAGAGTCTAAATTTAAAATAGGTGTATCTCTGTATTCCAATAGTGCTAAATATTTGTCTTTACCCTCATAATCTGCTTTTTTGAATATGTTTTTTATAGTCTGAATATACCTCTCAGCGGGACCATTAGACTGTGCATGTAATTGTAGGAGGGTAGTTGAAAGCTCTAAACGTCTTTTTAAAGCTCTGAATAAATATTCGTGGAAAAAAATATTTACAATATATATATTTAACTATAAATGCTATATAACAAAAGATAAGTTGATCTACTTGCCGGGACAGTGTTATCTCCTATCAACACGCAACAAAACACAAGTAAATAACACCGCACTAAAACAATGGACCCAATTCAAAACACTATGGACAATATGGCTACATTGGTGGAGTCCTTTCACAAGAAGATGGCAGATTTTGAGGTTCAGTTGGAGGACTTAAAAAAGCCAAATGCATCTCCTTCAGTCGGGTCACTTGTAGCTGAATTCGCCACATACAAACTGTTTGTGACCCAGGCTCTTAACGTGCTTCAAAAGCAGCTGCAGTTGCTTGCTTCAAATATGGATCATCTGGAAATGAGAAGCAGACGCAAAATGTTAATGTTCCATGGCATCCCAGAGTCTAGTGATGAGAATGTAGCAAATGTTATGGTTGGTGTGCTTCGAGACAGGCTTGATTTGGGTGGATTGAACACTGACAACATTAAACGATGCCATCGAATGGGAAAGCCTCGTACTACTAAGAGTCCACGTCCAATTTTGATAAAGCTGGCGGATGTTGCAGTTAGAGATAGAATTTGGCACACGAAGACTAAGCTCAAAGCATCTGGCATTACAATGTCAGAATTTCTGACAAAAGCTAGACATGATATCTTCATTGCTGCTCGGAGCAAATTTGGCATCTCTAACTGTTGGACAAAGGAGGGTTTCATCTACGCTGTAGGATCCAATGGTGTCAAGCATCGAATCACTTCATTATCTGATGTCAATAGGATAAGTCTTGAAGCAATCCCAAAGACGATTCCAGTAGTGGAAAAGTGCAGCAAGTCGAGACGGGTTGTTTCGTCGCGAAAGTAAACAAAACAATCCAACAGGTACCTACTTTCCATCCGGGTGACAATCTATGCAGGTATTAAGTTACTTTATATGTAGGTATTTGGGCTTGTGCACATTTTGGTATTGTATCGTTTGCCTAAATGGTTTTACTTTAACTTTCACTATTTTCCCTAAAAAAATCACAAGTATCAGACAAGTTCTTGAGATACCGCACAAGACTGGGAATCTTCAACTGACAGCTTCAAGTTTTTATTTTACATGACATTGTCACTAATGTCAATTCAATTTTGTTCTGTCATGTCAGGTTGTCACAACTATTTTTTAAAAAGATCCCGCTATTCCTTATTATTGACACGACATTTGTATTTGTTGACACGGCACATTGACAGTTTTCCAACAGACATAAAGGTAGTAACTACTTGGTTTGCTGTAGGGTGGGCTCGATTCTTGGATCATCTAACCACGGGATGCGCCTTACTTAAGCATTGTTTTCTGCCATTGCACATGACCATTTGGTCTTTACGCTTTATGAAAAGCCTGTACATCAGTACATCATTTTATATGATTAAACTAGTACATTACATTGTGGTTGACTGTGCAATGACAATTAACACACAACAGCCATTACGCGTTTGTCGATTAATACATTTTTAAATGCAATGAAATTTTATATGTCTGTGTTTCCCCCTTCACTTGTATGAAAACTGGCAGAATATTTTTGTATGCGGTGGTTCACAAAGGCTAGTCCCGTGTTATATGGTGATTACGCGTTTGTCGATTAATACATTTTTAAATGCAATGAAATTTTATATGTCTTTGTGTTTCCCCCTTCACTTGTATGAAAACTGGCAGAATATTTTTGTATGCGGTGGTTCACAAAGGCTAGTCCCGTGTTGTATGGTCTAGGGCTCGATTGTATGATGTTGGTAAATAATTTAACAACTTGAACATGGAAATGTACATAATGATTAATCAAAACCTGGATGGAAATTGGAATTTGATTGTTTTTTATTTTTATGAATATTGTAATGCTAAAATAGTTACACAAATGGTCTTGTCTAAAATAATAATAATAATATTACCGTGTAACTGTGTATGTATAAAGTACTTTGGTGTAACACTCAACTGGCGAGTGGATAATGTGTGCTGTTTTGAAGTTTATAGTCTTTATTAAATCAGTTTATTCGTACTTATACGTATTTTACATTATTGGTTAGGTATAATATTATATTTATTAGTTTATTATTTAATTACTATTTTATTTATTTAATATTTTAGTTGTATTATATTTATTTTTATATTTATTTAGTATCTAAGTTGTACATAATTTATATTTTAGTTTTTTATGAGTGACTTACTGGATATTGATTTGGAATCCAGCAGTTCAGTAAGTTTTACATCTGCTACTAGCAATGACAGCTTTGTTAGTATACCATCACTTGCTGATTTTCTTCAGGCGCAGTTTTCTGATGTTGCGAGGAACTTTAATGTTGTACACATCAACGCACAGAGCATTTCGGCCCACATCACTGATATGCTAGCTACGTTTGACTGTAGGAATATACATGCTATTCTTGTGTCTGAATCTTGGTTAAAATCTTCCATTTCCTCTAAATTTGTAGCACTACCGGGATTTCGACTGATACGAAATGACTGTGTGAGTCAAAAAGGCCGCGGTGTGGCTATATACCTCAGAGAATATATTCCTTTCAACATTGTTGATATATCTCCACAACCCCCGCCACCTAATGCAGGTGAACAAATATTTATCGAGGTGGTTCTGAATCACGTTAAGGTCCTGGTAGGTATATTTTACTCACATCTGTCTAGCGTTAATTACTTTAGCTCATTAGAAACTTTTCTTGAGAGTCATGTATCTTCATACAGTCACACCATAATCATGGGAGATTTTAATACTTGCCTACTCAAAAAAGACTCGCGCTCTTCCACTCTTCAAAATCTATTGGGCTCTTGCAACCTGTCCATTCTTCCTTTGTCAGCCACTCACCACTTTCCTAACTGTAAGCTTTCACTTCTTGACCTTATAATTGTTTCTTCTACTAACCATGTCTCAAAACATGGTCAATATAACGCTGACATCTTTTCCTACCACGATCTTCTTTTTCTGTCGTACAAAATACGCCCTCCCAAAGCAAGGCCTAAAATTCTTCGACAGCGCAATTTCGGTGGTATGGACCGTGATAGTCTTATCAGGGACGCCAAGAATATTGACTGGTCAACTCTCATGGTTGCTGAAACAGTTGATGAAAAGGTTGGCTTGCTTACGGATCAACTAGTTCAACTATATGATGAGCATGCTCCGATAAGAGCAATAAAAGTGAAACACTTGCCAACACCTTGGCTCACTGAAGACATAAAATCATTAATTGCGAAAAAGGCAGCTGCAAAAACTAGGTACAACCGGCGAGCTACGCCAGAAAACCTGGATAGGTATATTTCTATTCGTAATCACTGCAATAAGGTGTGTAGGAAAGCCCAACGCCAACACATTCATAATTCCGTTCAAAACGGTGATCCATCTAAGGTGTGGAAGTTTCTAAAATCACTAGGAGTTGGAAAAACACAATCTGAAATTATTCCCAAAAGTTTTAACCTTGATTTACTAAATGATCATTTCACAGCTTCGTCCAATTTTAACAGGACAACTAAAGCAAAGACTTTAGACTATCTATCATCACTTCCAACTCCTGATTATATCCCATTTACCTTCACTGAAATCACTGATTGTGATGTTAAGAGAAGCATAATGTCAATAACATCCAACGCAGTTGGAACTGATTGTGTCAGCCGTAATATGATAATCCCTATTTTAGATGAAATCCTTCCCATCATATGCCATATTTTAAACTTTTCCCTAACCAGTAGTGCATATCCATCATCTTGGAAAGACGCCCAAATTATTCCCCTACCCAAGAAACCTAATCCTTCATCCTTTTCTGAATATCGACCCATTTCTATACTCCCATTCCTATCGAAAGTTATGGAGCGTCAAGTCCATAACCAAATTAGTCCTTTCCTCAATAAAAATAATCTTTTAAACCGCTACCAATCTGGTTTCCGTCCAGGACATAGCACTACTACAGCTCTAATTAATATTACGGATGACATAAGGATGGCTATGGATAATGGAAATCTGACGGTGCTTTCCTTATTAGACTTCAGTAATGCATTCAATACCGTGGATTTCGATGTCTTGCTGGCCGTCCTTCGCTCTCTTAACATATCTCCAACAGTAGTTGATTGGTTTCACAGTTACCTGTCTGGCCGCCGACAGCGTATTCGAATTGATGATACTTTGTCATCATGGAGTAATATTTCTGTTGGTGTACCGCAGGGTGGCGTTTTATCTCCTTTACTTTTCGCATTATTTATTAACCATATCACCTCCAACCTTCTTTCATCCTACCACCTTTATGCAGATGATTTGCAAATCTACACACATGCCCCACTTGCGTCACTTTCAGATGCAGTTGACCTAATGAATAAAGATCTGGCAAACATAGCCGACTGGAGTGTAAATTTTGGTCTAAAAGTAAACCCCGCTAAGAGCCAGGCTATTATTATTGGCAGCCCCGGGTTAGTGCCGAAAATTCAATACACAAGCCTTCCGCCAATTATATTTAACGGTACCGTTGTACCTCTTAGTGATAAGGTGAAAAACCTGGGAATTTACTTCGACAAAACAATGTCTTGGGATGTGCAGCTCCGTGAGGTGAGTCGTAAGATTTTCGCTTCCGGTGGGGCCCTGAGAAGACTACGTGATGTTTTGCCCATTGCCACTAAAACTGCGCTGGCTCAATCTCTACTCCTGCCAATCCTCGACTATGGCGATGCTAGCTATCTAGATCTCACTGAGGCACAACTCGACAAGCTTGAGCGTCTTCAAAACTTTTGCATCAGATTCATATTTGGTTTGCGCAAATATGATCACATCTCCGAATTCCGCACGAGACTCAAGTGGCTTCCTATTAGACTTCGCCGTAATGCACACATTTTATTTCTCCTATACAATATCCTGTTTAATATCCGTACTCCCAGTTATCTTAAAGAACGTTTTGAGTTCTTATGTGATACTCATTCGAAGTCTCTGAGGTCATCGAAAAACTTGCGCCTTAAAATGCCGGAACATTCCACAAGATTTTTCGATAAATCGTTTGCGGTTAGAGCTACTCGCTTGTGGAATGCCTTGCCTGTGTCTGTGCGACGTGCACAGACCATTGATAATTTTAAAAGGATGGTCCTTAATTATTATCTATCGCTATCTCTATAAAGCTCTTAATGTTTCACACAATTTCATTCTGTCCCTGTTAATTATTATATTTATTGTATTGAAGAAATATATAAGTATATATTATATACATATTTATAATTATGTAAGTATTATAACTATATGTAATAGTATATTTATACGTAAGTATGTATGTATACAGGTACCTATGTGTATGTAAATTTTGAAAATATAGGCTATATAGTTATATGCATTTCTACTTATTTGTTAATTATAAATGTAATGTATAGTTTAGGTAGGTACATTCATTGATTCATGTTTTTAAAGTCACAATATACCTACCCCATAAACACAATTATTTCTGCGCACTAAGTCCATTATAGGTTGCCTGGAAGAAATCGCAACTCGCGATAAGGCCGCCGATTGTACCCTAAATATAATAATTACCTATAAGAATAATTTAGATAGCATAAGAAAAATATTGTAATCTTGTAATATGTTTATGGTGTACAATAAAGCATATTGTATTGTATTGTATTGTATTGTGTAATGGGCTACTGGTAATATGTATAAAATTCCAATCTCTACAAAAATCTTTAAATTTGTGGCTAGAATAATTAGTTCCATTATCAGAAAACAACTTATCAGGTATTCCATGTCTACTAAACACAGATTTTAATGCCTCGATGGTACATTCTGGTGTTAAATTGTTAAGGTGTAGAACTTCCAAATATTTACTAAAGTAATCAACAACCATTAAGTAATTCTTATCCTTATAATGAAAAACATAAGTACCTAACATAGACCATGGCTTATCAGGCATTTCTCTAATAGTCATGAGTTCCTTACAATTATTTTTCCTGAATCTATCACATGTACTACAAGATAAAACTTTGTTTTCAATATCTTTTGACATATTAGGCCAATAAAGACATTGTCTAGGTCTATTTTTACATTTTTCAATCCCTATGTGGTTATAATGTATTCTATATAACATATCCTGCCTAAGGGGGTTTGGTACTACAATACAATTATTTTTAAAAATTAGCCCATCATACAAATACAGTTCCTCTCTACACTAACCATAGAACTATATACTATTATATAGTTCTATGGCCTCATCGCCCATGACGTGTAAAAGCAATGCTATCTTTTCTTCTTCACTCATTTTCTTATTATTACTGCCTGATGCTTTATAATAAAACATAAATTTCTGTTTAAATTTCTTGAAATTTTCTTCCAAATTGCCTGACGTCAACAGTAATGGCGGAGGCTGCTTAAGATTATCCATTGTATTGTGTCTATTCTTTTACAATTTCACTTATACGTACTTTGTACTTTACTTTCCGACTGCGCCATATAATGTTTATTGTTTTTACAATAAATACACTTGTTATTGATCGTAATATTATTATTTATTTTTAACTTTTTCACAACCAGAATCAAGTTACAGTACACATCTTGAGTGCCATAGAGAGTGAGTCTATGGTCAAGTGTTGTCATTACAATAATAATTAAATCTATTACACCTACTGCGGGCCTCTGCTTTAGTTTTAACAATACCTAAGTGTGATTTATGTAACTCACTCAATAATTTGTTTGTAAGTGATGCCGGGATTACTACCTTATGTCCACGCATAACGCAGCCCGCTTCATGTGACAATTGAGTTTTACAAAGAAAATATGGTTTAATTAATCCACTAGTTACACGCTTCGGCCAGCCATTATTAATATATGAAATGACCTTACTTAAAATCGCATCCTTACGCGTTCCATATCAAATTTCACTTAGTGTGACGGGTAAACTCCCATCCGTAACAAAGTTTACATACGAAGCGCGGTCCTCCACTGGAGTTAAACTGTCGCCGGCCTGGTGTCCGTGCCTACTACTCAGCGGTGAGTCATCGTCGGGCAGGCTCGCGCGCGACAGGTAATCCGCTCTGTTATCGGCGCTACGTATATATTCTATAGTATAATATACCCACTTAGAAATATCGCATAACGTTGCAACCAGTGGCGGCTGGTGGTTCCTCAAACCGGTGGTGCACTTTACTTGTTCTCTTGTTTAAACTTTAATAAGAGCCTTAGTGGTCCCGCCAATTTTATTATTTTGAAACCCGGCATTAGGCCCAACACCTATTACGTGGGACATAAAACTATAAAGAGAAACATCGGCGTATACTATTCCTCTGCCTACCCCTTCGGGGATAAATGCATGCCTATACATGTGTATGATGCAGTATGTTTATTTTGAAAAGTTTTGTATAGGTACTTAGACATTGTTTATGCTCATTTTTACACATACTAACCACACACTTTACAAGCAATATTTTCTTTTATATAAATTGCTTATTAAAGAAAAGATAATAGAATATAGAATAGAACTAAGATCAAAATAAATAAAAAAAAGTAACAATTCAAAAATCAAGCAATCAAATAATACGCGTCACAGAAACAGCGAAACAATACCGGGAGAATTTGAATTTCGTCAAACAAAACATCGAGTGCTCTCGGTAATGTTCGGTTTTCCCGAGCGCGTGCGGCGCACGAAATCAGACTCATCTCTCGGTACATTTTCTATGAACGATGTTTTGTCTCACGCGCCAGGCGTTTTAGCTCGTTCCCAGTACAAGTTGTATGGGCCGTTCTCGTGCGCTCGGAAAACCGCACGCCGATTTTTATTACAGGGAATTTAGGCTATAGAAGTGTAGCCAAGAGCTTGAATTGTTTCGTCACAATTAGATAATGTTATTTGTTTTAAGTTTTTGTAAGAATAGGTGTTACTTTACTTACATACCTAATGATAGGTAATTAATTAAATAGGTAATAAAGATGTCGTAAAATTTTGTAATGTCTAAATCTTTTGAACTGGTGGTTCACCGCACGAGCGCACTTAAGGTACAGCCGCCACTGGTTGCAACCTATTAGCGGAGACCTCCGGAATGCCTCGATAGGGTCCAAATATAGATAAGAGGGGCTTGTGGATTGTACGGAGTATAAACGGTGTCGCCCGTCCGGATAAATACTGGTGGAAACGGCGTACTCCAAAAATAATTGCTGTAGCCTCCTTCTGGATTTGTGAATAACGCTTTTCTGCGGCATTCAAAGTCCGTGAGGCAAACGATAGGGGGCGTTCCAGTCCATCTGGTCCTATTTGTGAAAGAATAGCTCCCAAGCCACTGGGTGAAGCGTCGACCGTTAAAATAATTTTCGCGGCTGGATTATAGTGTGCTAAAATCTGTTCAGAGGCTAAAAAAATTTTTATTTTATGAATAGCATCATTATGTTTCTTTTCCCATTCCCATTTACTACCTTTTTGTAATAGTGAATAAAGCGGACTTAAAATGGAAGAGGCATTTGGAACGAAACTTCTGTAATAATTCACTAACCCCAAAAAAGATTGTAACTTACTAACATTAGTGGGTACGGGCGCCTCAACAATCGCTTTCACTTTTTGTTGCGATTTCCTCAATCCGTGTTTATCAATAGTGTAGCTTAAATATTCTATTTGGTCAGCAAAAAATACGCACTTATCTTTACGTAATGTTAGCCCCGCCTCTTCTAATCTCTTTAGGACTGCATTCAGCCTCTCTAAATGTTGCTCTTTCGTTTCCCATGTAATACAGATGTCATCAAGCATACACATGACTCCCTCTAGTCCCGACAGTAAGCATTCCATTGCGCGCTGAAAAATAGCAGGCGAGGGAGATGAATCAAAAACTAATCTAGTATAAATAAATAATCCTTTATGAGTGTTAATACAAGTAATTTTCCGAGACGATTCATCTAATACGAATTGTGAATAGGCTTGAGTTAAGTCTAGTTTACTAAATTGTTGGCCACCGTGAAGTTTCGTAAACAACTCCTTAACCGTCGGCAATGGATATTGTTCTACTACTAATTGTTTATTTACACTCACGGAATAGTCAGCGCACAATCGGATAGAAGCATCTCGCTTTAATACAGGCACGATAGGTGACGCGTACTCCGAATACTGAACCGGTTTTAATACACCTATACGCACTAACCGCTCGAGCTCACAATCTACTTTATCTCGAAATGCAAACGCAACGGGACGAGGCTTACAAAAAACTGGTTTGGCATTATCTTTCAACTTCAACGTCACTTGATACTTTGTAAACATGCCTAGCTCATCTGAGAATACTGATGGGTAACGTGACTTTAATTGTTCAAAAATGTTATTATTTACAAAATTAATTTGCGACATTTGCAATTTAAACACGCTAATAAAATCCCGCCCCAAAATGGGAGGGCCTCCGTCCCGTATAACTCGTACATTTATAGTATTTGTTTTATTTAAATACGTAAAGGGTAACATAACCACTCCCAGGCATTGAATTTCACGGCCCGTATATGTAAACAGTTTGTCACTCGCTAACGATAATGGCTTTGATTTAAAATATTTGTTGTACGTTAACTCGGATATCGCGGTGACCGCCGAACCGGTGTCCATTTCAAATTTAAGGCGTACGGTCCCGATAGAAATAATTAACGTCATTGGTTCACCTTTAAGCGAAAATATTTTCTTTATCTTACCGTCATCGTCACTCTCGTTCGACACGTCCCTGTTAGCTACAAAATTAACTGTTTTACACATTCTACGTAAATGACCGGTTACATTACACTTTCTGCACTTGTAATTAGCGAAACGACACTGCGATTTTTTATGATTAGAATACCCGCACACCGAACATCTGTCCTTTTTCACTGTTTTGACTTCGTTACGCGTGGTTTCCTTGTCCGTAATGTTGAACACAGGTTCGCTCACCGTAAGTCCCTGCACTGCTGTCTGAGACGACGATGCTGCTGCTCCCTTACGTGCACTGCGAACACTCTCCGCCAGTTCAACCGCTTTTGTGAGAGTTAATTCTTGCAGGTCACGTGCAAACAGCTTGTCCTTCTCCGGGCCTGGTAACATCCCCATGACGAACCGGTCGCGGAGCGCCTCCTCCACATTCAGGAACGCACAGTGTGTAGTTAGACCGCGTAGCCTTGCAGCCCATTGCGAATATGTCTCGTCCGTTTCTTGGGTAGCCGCGTAAAATTTGTATCGCTCCCCAAACCCACACTTTTTCGGGGTAAAGTGTTTATCGAGAAGAACGAGAATATCTTCATACGGCACTTGCGTCAACTCCTTCGGCAACGCCAGATCCGCTGCCAGTTGGTATGTGCCGTCGGCGAGTGCGCTCAGTAGTATCGCTCGCCGTTTCTCACCTGCCTTATCTTTGTCGCCGTTGATATCGTTCGCAATGAACCACTGAGAAATTCGCTGCTTGTAGTTTTGCCAGGTGTGAACATTGTGATCAAACGTAGACAAAATTCCAAAGTGAGACATTTTTTCCTTCACACGTTGGGTAGATTTTCGTCGCCAATAATATGTATGTATGCAGGTAGGTAAATGATACGCCGATAGTTGAGATCGCACTAGCTTTAATTGTCAAGCGACACAGCATTTATAGGGTGTACATTTAGGGATCGTAACTACCTACATTATAACAAATACAACATTTATAAAAAAACTTATAGAAGAGATTAATGCGTCTTACGAGGTGTTGAAAGGATAAGTAATGAAAACGATAAAAGATTTATAATCAATGATTACCATTTACTGCCCACAAGCGGACATGTTGGTGTACGCAGAATGATAAATAATATAAAGAGAAAATATTTCTGGCCGGAAATAGAAAAGGATGTCAAAGATTTTGTGAGTAAATGTGAAAAATGTCAAAAATCTAAGTTTTCACGTAAAACTAAAGAACCTATGGTTATAACAGCCACAGCTTAATAAGCTTTTGAAAAAGTATTTTTAGATTTAGTTGGGCCCTTAGATGTAGATTTAGATAGTAATATTTATATATTAACATTGCAGTGCGAGTTAATTACGAGTAAATTTGTTGAGGCTTATCCTATTCAAAATAAGGAAGCCGTCACTGTAGCTAGATCTTTTGTTAATAACTTTATTTGAAGGTTCGGAATTCCGAAAACCATTCCGACAGATAAAGGCACAGAATTTATGTCCTCGACTATGATAGAAGTCTGTAATCTCCTGAATATTGAAAAATTACATTCAACTTCATATCATCATGAGACAATAGGTTCACTAGAAAATGCGCATGAACATTTAGGTGCATTTTTAAGAATAGGTACAGTGTGATAATAGTCCAGAAACTTGGAGCCACTGGCTACCTTTTTGGTGTTTTGCTTTTAATAACACCGTACATTCTTCTACAAAATATGCCCCATATGAATTAGTTTTTGGAAAACCTTGCAATATTCCGAGTAGATTAATTACTAGTGTAGAACCATTATATAATCCTGATAATTATATTTTAGAGCAAAAATGTCGATTACAATTAGCGCAAAAAGATGCAAGAAGCCATTTGTTAAATAGTAAACAGATACGGAAATGTGTGTATGATAAAAATGTAAATCAAATTACATATAAAAAAGGTGATTTAGTATTGTTAAAAAATGAAACTTCAAGTAAATTAGATATACTTTATAATGGTCCTTATATTGTTATTGAAGCCTTAGAACCAAATGTAAAAATTGTAAAAAAATATACAGCAGAAATTGTTTAAAAAGTACAAAACTGTTTAAAAAGTAACAGGTAACAGATTTTTTTAATGATATTTAATTGTTTTGTAATTTTTTTTTATCTACAGTGAAATGCATTTTGTACCTTTTAGGTTATAAGTACAAAAAAAAATGTATTTTCATCATTTTTTTTCCAGTACTCCTATGATTTGGTGTGTTAGTATTAATAATACATTATGTATTAGGTTAAGACATTAGTGTCATTAAAGGTATTGTCGTGTCAATACGTGTGTTACTCATCGCCCCCGCACTTCCGTGGGTAGGCAGAGAATAACATTAGTATGACTATAACTATCTCGACTAAAATAATTAATTAGCATGAGTAATATTTACAATCAACCCAACTTGAGTGACTTTTAAACCAGTTTGCTTTTCGAAAGACTTTTTTGCATCCGGCTCCGTTGCAAGACCATACTTCATGGCTTTTGTCTTCTTACCATCAAATTTAGGTTTTTTGAATTGTGCCGCCAAAGATTCAAATCCCTCTCACCTCGTTTTTATACGATGAGCCTTGCTAGAGCACGTGTTTCGTTTTGCTCTTTCTTCGAACCATTGGAAGCAATCCGATTGATTTTCCGACAGTACGGTAATGCTCAAGCACTTACTCCTGTTTGCAATAATATTTTCTTCATATTTTGATTGCAATACAGGAGGACACGTATATGTTTTTAGTCGAATTTTAAGATCATCGACTGATGAAACATCGTAGTACCGGTAATCCTGTCTGGATTCTTGTAAGCTGTACATTTGGTCCACAACTTTATACGCTGCTTGATTTCTTTTTTTCTCTTCTTCTCTCGCAATTTTCTCGTACTGGTTCGATTTTTTTTTTTAGATTCGATGTACTGGCTGAACAATGAACCTTCCATCTTACACGGTACATTTCGGACGTCGTTGAATGTGTACGTTGTGTTACAATCGATCAATTGTTCCTTGCATTGGAACACTATCGATAGTGCAACCTTTTTTATATTTTTCAACTTGACTCTGACTTGGCTGATTCCAACATGGCGGTTGATAGGTTTCTATTTTGGAAAAAAAAAACAGAAAAATCGAGAAAACACAAAAAATGTACACAAACAGGAATGACAACTCAAAATTGTAGTATACTTGTATTGGCACATACCTACATACATACATACATATACGAAGATAATGTTACCCTCATGTGAAGAATAAACAGTGTTCAACTAACTACGTGTGTTTCACTACATGGTGGCAGCGGTTAATTGATGTAATAGTGTCGAACGATTAGTAAACCACAAAAACCGGTGTCATTGGGTTATTTGTTAGCTCAATACTTATAATAATCATGGAAAACGCGCGTCCTCCGACGGAATTATCACTCCAAGGCGGTCCGGCCGCACGCTCCGAGTCGTGGCGAAAATGGCGGAAGCTATTCGAGGTGTTTCTCAAAGCGTCAGGAGTGAGCGAGGAGCCGAAGGAAGTGTTTTAGTTCGAGGCGGGCGAGAGTGAAGATGACGTCCACTGCGTTTTGAAGAAGTTCGATTCGTACTTTCGCACGAAACCTAACATTACAGTGCGTCGTTACAAGTTTTTTACTCGCATCCAGGAAGAAGGAGAAAATATAGACTAGTACTGCGCTACGCGTACTGAGTCAACATTGTGATTTCGGCGAGTTGAGCGAGAGCTTGTTACGCGATAGGATCGTGTGTGGTGTGAACAATAACAAGGTGCGGGATCGGTTACTGCGTACGGACGATTTAACACTCAGTAGGGCGATACAGATATGTCAGGCGGCTGAAATATCTTTAGAAGAGGGACAGTGCATTAGCTCCACACCGGCAAACACGGAGATACAGGTGAATGCGGTGCGAAGTCGCGCCAGCGGTAGCGGCGCGCGAGGCGCTCGCCGTATGAGCGCTCGGCGAGGGACGCCTCGGGCGGAGTACAGCACAGTCGCGAGCTCCCGGCGGCCCGCGTGCCGTACGTGCGGAGCTTACCGCTGCGCCGGCGACGATGTAGAAATGACTAAAGTTGAATAACATGAAAATAAAGCATGAACGTTCACCACCACCAAAATCTTCAAACCCTTCTATTATGTCATGCTTTTTAGTAAATTCTAAATCAACTTTAATACTCATGTCATCAAAACCAACACTACATACTACTACACAATTTTAATAATATATTTTCGAGTATATTCTCATTGAGTGCTGGTGAGCAACTGGTAACTTTGAGCCAATACTGAATTGTAGAAGGAAATGCCAGTACTACATCTGTATTTAAAACATATTTATAAGCAGCTGGACATTTATAATAAAGGCTCAGACAAAATATTGGGCGTCACTAAAAACGAACCTTTCTTTTTTATTGATAACCGAAAGATTTACTCTGTAATAGACATTTGATTAAAAATATTTGAAATAATTTACTGGATCATGATTTTATTTTTAATGGTAATGTCATTTCGTTTAGTGACATAATAAAAATATATGATATAGATAAACAAAATAAAAGTAAATCACTTTGAAAACTGACCCCAGTGCACTTGAGACCAAACTCTTTTTAAAAAAAATGAAAGTGAAGTTCGCTACACAAATTTTCAGTAGTTCAGTTGCAGCAGCCATAGATACAACTGTAGCAAGTGGAGAGCTGAAGAGTGATTCTGCGAAATATACGGCTGATTTTATAAAAATTGTAAATGATATGTTTGATTCGTTAAATTCAAAAAATAAATTTGATTAAAATCCTTTTAAATGTGCAATCACCAAACATCGTAATTCTTATGTACATAAATCATTAATGAAAGGGCTAGAAACATTTGATTCTACACAACAGATTGTTTATAAAAATAATAAAAAAATATTTTCCCGACCCCCATGTTTTGATGGGGTCCAACACTCCATTAATGCTGTTCTTCAACTCGCAGATGAAGAATTTTCTCAAGGCACTGAGGTCAAATTTATAATGACGTACCGATTTAATCAAGATGTTATTGAAAATCTTTTTGGAATGTTTCGTAAAAATATATATGCCGTCTACGGCGAGGCTATTTTTTTTTATATATACGGACACAACGCTATCTGATCCCAAAGTAAGCTAGAATTAACCTGCT
This sequence comes from Miltochrista miniata, assembly GCA_933228765.1. Lineage (NCBI taxonomy): Eukaryota > Metazoa > Arthropoda > Insecta > Lepidoptera > Erebidae > Miltochrista > Miltochrista miniata. The sequence continues at coordinate 17,986,932 of OW121769.1, forward strand.
TGTGTTATGGGTATCAGGCCACGGATATTCATACTTATATACTTTTAAATATGTATTTAAAAGTATATAAGTATGAATATCCGTGGCAATATGTATGTACATATTATACATAGAAACACCCAGACTCTTGAGACAAACATTTATGGGTTACACAAATATTTGTCTCCGGTGGGAATCGAACCCACGACCTCCAGCGCCGTATCACTACCGACTGCGCCACAGAGGCAGTCAAAAGTCTTGAAAAGATTTTTTTGAAGCATGAGTCTTACGATAGTCTTAATTTGAGCTCTATCTGATTAGAATAGCTTTCTCTCATCCATATAGGCGGGAGACTCTACTGACTCAAGCACTAACCCGACACTGTCGCCGATACCGACATGCGACAGCTACACCAAAACAGTTTCCAAAATCGATAAAAGCTTTACTACTAACTTTTACAGCCGAAACCAAAATAATGTTCGGCCCCAGCTTCAGTTTCGGCCGAAACCGAATCTCACGTGTTCGTTTTTATACCTACTTATAGATGATTTTTTTTCTTTTACGTATGGAAATTCTCATAGATGCCATGCCGGACTCGTACTGACTAAAACCAAACCTTGCCCGGCAACTGTCTACGGCCGGATGTCCCTGCTAAGTCCCCGTAGGGATATATACTTACCGAACTACTATGCAGGGCCGCAGTTGTAGCCAGTCTTTGTCTACGTCGACAGACTTTGACTACAACTCCGGACGCGCAGAGGGGTTCAGGTGCTATCCCGCATCTTTTGGGTTGGTTCCGGTGTCATTCCACTTTTTGGGGCGTAAGGCCAGCATGAAACTCCTCAGGGCATGCCACTGTTTTCGGACTGCTTATGTAAGAACGGCGAGCAGTCCTCTTGCAATCCTCAGAAGCCCCCGGTCATAGAGACCGCTTGTCCTCTGACCTGACCGTCAATGGTGCAGGGGCCATCGCTTTCAGGTTTCAGGTGTCATGGAGGGTTCCCGGCAAGAAGACATGCCACCTCAAAAGAGATCTTGCGGTACTCTCTTATCCCCCTGAAAGCCATCGCCTTCTGCGGGCAATGTAATGTAGTCGCATTGATGAACGTCAGGGTCTCGGCCTATATGAAGGGGCCATATAGGCGGGAGAGCCTGGAGGGAGCGTTGGGTCCCTTATGTTCGACAATAACGGCGAGAGTTCAGTTGTTGCAGCTTTCGTTTTGGCACCAAACTTCGTAAAATGGTGTCTGAAGTTTCATCGGCTATCGAGTTAGGGTCCGTTCACACAGACCGGCTCGGAGAGCATCGGCGCGCAGTTTTCTTTTCACACAGACCGGATCGTATACGCTCGGAGTCGGTCGGAGCGGAGCCGCCAACTATTTCACACAGACCGGCTGAAAGAGCATGCGCTCGGAGCCGGTCCAATGCGCTCGGAGCCGGTCGGATGCGCTCCGAGCCGGTCGGATGCGCTCGCAGCCGGTCGGATTCATCGAGTGCATCGATTCACTACAAACGCAGTACCAGTATTCCAAGTTTTGTTTTTGGTGTTAACGGGTGCTTTTCGGAACATGGTTTTAGATAGCTCCGATGAAGAAATATATTAATTTTTCATCAGTCATGTTTTCGTATAAGTGCACACAACTGTTCTGTTTAAATTGTGCTATCGAAATGGCGGTGGGGCAGCGCGCACGCAATCGGAGCCGATCGGCTGCGCGAGCGGGAAAGAGCACGCAATCGGAGCCGATCGGCTGCGCGAGCAAGAAAGAGCAGGAAATCGAAGCCGAACGGCTGCGCGAACGAGAAAAGTACGCGATCGGAGCCGGTCAGCTCCTCTTATTATTTCACACCAAGCGCGTTCAAGCATTCTTACTGACAAAAGCAGTGCACATGCAAGAATAAACCTTACTTCAAATAATAAACGCTCTGTTTTCAACGTGATAAGAATCTGCTCTGCTCTCCGAGCCGGTCTGTGTGAACGGACCCTTAGAGTCGCAGAAACTTCATCGTGGGCTCGATGCCGAGTGTACTCTTGGTCTAATACGTTCAATCAATGAAATTGCTTGTAGTTTGAATAAAATTTTAAATATTGATAGTCGTTTGGATTTTTCACTATCCCCCAAATCTTAGATTCGTAACATAATTATTTATTAACTAGTTAGGCTGACAATTATAATAATAAAATAAAATAAAATATTCTTTATTGTACACCATAAAGGAACATATTCAAAGAAGAAGATCTTAATCTACGTATGTACAATAGGCGGCCTTATCGCTAAAAGCAATCTCTGCCAGGCAACCTTTGGATGGATAGAAAACATGAAGCTGATAGGGGCAGTGTACAAATTTTAGAAGCTAACATATACCAAAAACATAACTATAATTATACAGGGTGTGGCGTAAATAGTGGTCCAACCGTCAGGGTGTGATAGAACAGGTGCCCCACTATAACATACTACAATATCATCCAAATTTACCCAAGGGTCTCAGAAAAAAATAACTTTTTTTGAAAAATCGTCCCTTTTTTGTAAAGTTGCCTGAAGATTATAGGAAAACAGCTATTTCTGATTTCTGTTTTTTCTCTCTTAAAGCTAAATACATAAGCTATCAAAAAATAATATTGTTAATAAAATTCCACAACAAACGTTTGAAATAAATATAAGTTCATCTCAATTTTCTCTCTAATTTTCAGGTATCATGAAAATTGTTCAACGTTTTTTATAAAAAATATGTACTACACTGATGCTATCCAAACGTTTAAAAATATGCTTATGTAATATTGATTTCAAAATGATACCATGAAAGGATTTCGCATAAACAGAAACTAGTAATTTTTACTGTTAAAGTTCAAAACGAGTTAAGAAAAATGACCAAAATCAACTTACATACATCACACTTATAACGTTTTTTTCATAGTAATAGTTCATAGTCGACATTATTATTATTTATTTAAAATCTTATAACCTAGATAGCGCCCGTGGCTCCACCCGCGTGGGATTTTGTAACTATTCTCGCACATACATATTATATGAAAGACAAAGAAAGAAAGATAATGTAAAGAAAGACCTTTTTAAGACCTTATTCAACGTCTTTTTTAAACTCTTTAGTGAACTGAGAACCCATAGAGTGACATACGACGGTGTCAGTAATGTCGATGGAGGAAAAATACGTTTTTAAATAAGAAAATTAATATTGAAATTGAAATAGGGACTTTAAATGTTGTTTTCTGTGTTTACTTACAGGTAAGTATTTTTGTAAGCTTTAGGTGAAAAGTATGAAAACAATGTTTAAATTGAAATAAATTATATATCTGTGTTTACTTACAGACAACCACTGCAGTCTTTGTTTCACCCTATTATTTATTATTATAAAACTACATTTACTGCAAAAATAAAAACAAAGAAATGGAGAAGTTGAGATTTGACTTTACGGTAAAAACTTCGGGAGATTTTAAGTCGAACATTATTTGCATAACATCGATAGGTACACCTAGCGGACAGACGTTCATTCTACCGGCTGAATATCAACCTGCAAGTTTACATCAAGTAATAACATCTACTTCAAACTATGCCAAGATTAGAAAATCATTAAATAAGAGGCACCAGACAAGGAAAATATGGATTACTATACCAGATGAAATATCAAAGGCTTATTTAGACGAAGAACAAAATTTAGAATTTAATGATTTTTATTTGGAAGAAATTATAGAAGACACAATTGATAATAAATCTTTACCCAGCGGCTCAAATCAGAATTTGGAAAAGCTCTTAGAGAAATTAATTGAAAAAAAAACCAATATAAATCTGAAACCCAGAATTTAGGGAAAATTTCCAAGGATTTTATGCTTGAGAACTTCACGGGTAAAAATGCAAATGCTCACCAATGGATTAAAGAGTTCAACAAAGAATATGAACGTTTCAATATTGACGAAGACAAAAAGAAGATCGAAATGTTTAAATTTTTTTTGGAAAACTCTGGTCTGGACTGGATAAAATAAAAATAAAATAAAATTTATTCCCTTTGAAATTTTTAAAAAATTATTTAGGTTTGTCAAAATTTTTGTGACTCTACCGGGGGTTCGGAAATGCTACAGACTGAGAAGAACACCCCAAGAAACTCAGTCCGGTCCCTCTTATTCATCTTAGTATCTAATACAGTTTTTTTTTTAAATGTAGAAAGGAGCAATTCGTGTCACTGCCAGGCAGTCTTGTCTTCTAGAAAGTCTTTAATGCTATAATAAGCTTTCTGGCACAATTTAAGCTTTACTAGTTTTTTAAATTTATTAACTGACAAACCTGTTATGGCTGTCGGCAATGTATTGTACATTCGAATACAATTACCCGCAAAAGAATTGCTTATTTTATTAAGCCTAAATCTAGGTACAGCCAATTTATTCTTATTTCTTAAGTTTAGGTTATGGATATCACTATTTTTAATAAATTTACTGTTATTTTTATGAGTATATAATAAGTTTTCATATATGTACCGTGAATACACAGTAAGGATGTTGATATCCTTAAACTTTTCTCTTAATGACTCCCGAAACCCCATACCATAGATAGCCCGGACAGCCCTTTTCTGCAACACAAAGATACATTCGATGTCGGCAGCGTTACCCCATAATAGTATGCCATAGGTCATGACACTGTGGAAGTAGCTAAAGTAGACAAGACGCGCTGTTCTAATGTCTGTCAGTTGTCGGATCTTTTTAACGGCATAGGCTGCAGAGCTCAGTCTGCCCGAGACTTTCTCGATATGAGGCCCCCACTGCAAGTTGGAGTCTAACTTTATGCCCAGAAAGACAGTTTCATCGACCAATTCTACTTGATCATCCCTAATCCTAATACTGGTGTTAACGAGCCTAACATTTGGCAAGGTGAATCTTATACATTTTGTTTTAGTTTCGTTTAACAATAAATTATTAGCGTTAAACCAGTGGACTACCCTAGAGAGGGCATTGTTTACTTCGTCAAGATCGCGTTGTCCACGTTCAACTTTAAATATTAAAGATGTGTCATCAGCAAACAAAACTACCTAAACTAACTCTGGTACAGATGTATGTTAATAAAAATAACAATAAAATCAGAGTGGAATAAATGGGAGAAGAATTTTTGTGATACATTTGCAAACAAAGGTTGGTCGCCCATCAGGTACGCTCTTGCCTTTAAGTACCAAACGGGTTCATTGCTTGAGTATGCTCTAAAAAAAGAAAAAATATTGTTAGAAGTCAAGAATTCGATCGATACTGGTACACTTATAGACCTTATAGCATACGGGCTGCCTAACTACCTGACTGATAAAATTGACAGAGAGACTTTACAGGAAACCGAAGACCTCTACAATGAATTAGGAAAGTTGGAACATCTTGTTGGAAAGAATAAATATGACAAGAAACAATACACATATACTAATTCAAAAAACAGGAAAGTCGAAGAGAAAAAACCATGCCAGATTTGCATAACCGAGAAGAAAAGGACACGTTTCCATCCTGAAGAAAACTGCTGGTTTAACAAAAATAATTTCAAAACAGCTATGAGAAGTGTTAATAACTCAGAATTAGAAATTGAATTGAATGAAGAGAATCAAAAAAACTAGATATTCCACCATTAATACAAGTAAAATTACTATTAAATGGTACCTTACAAGTTTCTGGAATTTATGATTCTGGTTCAAATGTGTCATTAATTAATGCCAAATTATTGAAAATCAAAGAAAACCAGGACAACACAAGTAAAAAACATACAGTAAATTTGAACACATGGTCTCGTGCCTCCAACCAGAGCAGACGTGTTGAACGCAACACAAATATCTGTCCGCGCGTGATAAAAGTGCATCGGTAGCGCCGCCCGCGCCGCTGCCAGTGCCCACTGTCGGCAGTGCGTAGTCATCATGACCTACTTCCGCGTGTGACGCTAACTAAGTGTACAAAGAACGTGCTCGAGATGGCTTCATCTCCTTGTATTAAGTTAAAAACGGAAAATGAACATTTGCTGTATTCCCATTACCGCAACGAAAAAGCAGCTAATGAAGAACTGCAACAACAGGTTCAAGACCTGAAAGAGCAACTCCAGTGCCTTAGGGCTCAATTCGAGGAACTGCTTCAACAGAAGCAAACCCCTCAACCTGTTACGAAACAGGCAACCGAAAGTTCTTCCTCAAAGTGTGTGGAATACTGCACGGATGAGGAAGATTTAGCGAAAGAAACGGAGTGGGTTCGTGTGAAAAACAGAAAAAAAAAGGAAAATGAACACATCTCCCTCACCCACGCCCAAATCAGCTTCTGACTGCGAGGATGCGCCTCAAATAAAACAAAAAAGGACCCCTTTGCCACCACCAATAATAGTAGATGGTGTCCAAAACTACCAAAAATTTTACGATTTTTTGGTAGAAGGGTTATCAGGTGACCCATTTACAGTGAAAATGTTAAGCGGGAATACTGTTAAAGTGAATGCCACTAACGAGGAAGGTTACAGGTTAATTACCAAACACCTTTCCTCCAATAATTGTTTATGGCATTCATATGAAAATAAACAAGATCGGCCCATTCGTGTAGTTGCTAAAAAACTGCACCACACTTGCGACCCCAAAAGAATTGTTGAGGACCTTCAACACAAGGGGTATAAAATTGAAGCAGCAGTGAATAAACTTAAGTGGAACAACAAGGAGCCACTGAACTTATTCATGCTCACATTCAGTAAAGAAGAAGATATTCAGAATATCTACAAAATCAGCAGTATTCTAGGATGTAAAGTGGAAATACACCCTCTAAAGACTCCTAAATTGATACCGCAATGTAAAAGGTGTCAAGCTTACGGTCATACGCAAAAATATTGCCGTAAGGAGCCGCGTTGCGTTAAATGTGTAGGCAAGCACCTAACGAAAGATTGCCAGAAGCCAGCAACTGACAAGCCAAAATGTGTGCATTGTGGCGAACCGCACCCTGCTAACTATAGGGGATGTATGGTTGCTAAAGAACTACAGAGTTTTAAAAATAAAAATATTCAGAAGAAAAGTCACTTGCAGAATCAGACTAGCGATTCAAACACGTCAAAACCTATTAAGGTCACGGCTGCATCGCAACCTTGCGCATCTAGCAAAAGCAAGCGCGAAAACGCTACGTATGCACATATTACACGTAATAGCAATGTGAATCATCGCAATGTAAACACGGAAATTGAAAGCAAATTAAATCAGGTATTAAACCTTATGATCACGTTTGACGAACGCCTTTTTTTTTTTTTTTTTTTTTTTTTTTAACGTGAGGGAAAATCCTCCTAGGATGCTATGCCGGACTCTTACCGACTAAAAAACCTCACGTAACGCCCAACAGCCTATGGTTGAGAGCCCCGGGTAAGCCCTCAGGAAGGATGTCCCGTGACTCCCAACAGACCTACGGCCGCCAATGCGGCCTCGCCCAGGGGGTGGTTCGGGTGCAATCCCGCGTCTATGGGGGGTTTCGGGTGTGACCCCGCTTCTAAGGGGGGGGGGGGGGCGTGCGTGAGTGCTCACGTCACGCTGCCGTCATGGGCCTGCTTCTGTAAGGACGGTGAGCGGCCCTCTCACCGTCCTCAGACCCCCGGTCATGGAGGCCGATAGTCCTCGGCGAAGACACGTCGGCGGCGCCCAGGGCGCCGACTGCGGAACTCGGGTGGGAGAGTTCTCTCCCGCACCCGGCCCGCCGCCTCCTTTGCGAGCATGACCTGCTCGCAGAAAGAGGCGGCGCAGTCCCACTTACTCCCGCTGGAGAGCATGGCTCGCACCATGGCCTCAAGCGAGAGAGTGTCCACGCCCAGACCCACTACGAGGACCTGTCGCTGTTGTGCCCACGCCGTGCACTCCACCAGCGTGTGGAGCGCCGTGTCATCGCTGCGGTCCTCGCAGTGCTGACATTCGGCCGTGGTTTCCCGGTGTTTTCGCCACAGATACCTACCGAAGCTACCGTGCCCGGCAAGCATCTGTGTCAACCGGTAGGAGAGAGCACCGTGTCTTCTCTCCAGCCACTCGTCCATGACCGGTCTGACGGCCGCGATTGTGGCGAATCCCCCCTTTGGTTGCTCAAGTCGCATCTTCCATGTCTCCAGGGTTTCCTGGTGGAGCAGGGTCCGCTGGGCCTCGATTTCTCGAGACGCAGGCCTTTGGCCCCGCTCCAGCGCCTCCTTGCGCCATCTGAACAGTGACGCAAGGGCTCTCGCTTCCAGGTCCCATGGAGGGGTCCCGGCTAGGAGACATGCCGCCTCACCGGAGATCGTGCGGTATCCTCTTATCACCCTGACGGCCATCACTCTCTGCGGGCTCATCAGTCTAGCCTCATTGCTGGCCGTCAGGGTCTCCGCCCATACGGGAGCCCCGTACAGGGCCATGCTTCGCACGATCCCAAGGTACAGCCTCCTGTAGGGAGCGTTGGGTCCCCTGATGTTGGGCATCAACCGCGCGAGTGCGGCCGATGCTCCCCTCAGTTTTGGGACCAAACTTCGGAAGTGGTGTCCGAAGTTCCACCGGCCATCGAGTACGAGCCCCAGATACTTCATCGAGGGCTCGATGCCGATGCTGACGCCCCCCACCTGTAGGCTGGATCCCGCAGGTGGCCCCATCCGAGGTCCGTGGAAGCACAGAGCCTCGGATTTGTGAAGGGCGACCTCGAGACCCAGCTTGACGAACGCCTTAAAAAAATTGAAAATAGCACTAAAAGAGCTACTTTTAATCAACGTGTATGAATAAAGTCGTAAAAATCATGACTTGGAATGCAAATTGACTGCTCAAACTTCGACATGAGTTGCAAGTAGTCCTAGATAAAGAAAATATAGATGTGTGTTTGATATCAGAATCACATTGTACGAAAGAGTCCTACATTAAGTTAAATGGATATAAATCATATCATGCTATCCATCCATATAATAATGCAAACGGAGGTAGCACTGTGATAATAAAAGAAAATATCTCTCACTATCCGTCCATGACTCACGAAGAGTGTGATATTCAAGCCGTTTCGGTATGCATTGAAACCAAGCGATATACACTGACAGTAGCAGCCATATATTGTCCTCCGAGATATAAATTAAAACAAGAGCAATACGTCACTTTTCTGAATAAGCTCGGTAATCGATTTATACTCGGTGGTGATTTTAATGCCAAAAATACATACTGGGGTTCCAGATTAACCTCCACCAAAGGAAGAGAGCTAAAAAGTGCTATGAATGAAGTCCAATGCGAAGTAATATCTACTGGGAAACCGACCTATTGGCCTACGGATATAGGACGAATCCCAGACTTGATAGACTTTTTTCTTTTTAAAAATATTTCGTCGACTTATATGGCTATTGAAGAAGGGTTTGACATGAATTCGGATCACTCTCCCATAACCTTAACCCTTGGCGAAAATGTCCTTCTCAGAGAAACCTACCCCACCTTGGTCAACATAAAAACCGACTGGGTAAGTTTTCAATCGGATTTAGAAGCTAAAATCGAACTCAAAGTGCCCTTGCGAAATGCTGACCAACTAGACTACGAAGTGAACAAATTTACTTCCAACATCCAGCAGTCAGCATGGCATAATACACCCGAAATTATGATAAGGAGCAAGGGTAACACATATCCCAAAGAAATCCTTGACCTAATTGTCGAGAAAAGGAGACAGAGAAAGAAATGGCACTACACAAGATCACCTACCGATAAAAATATATTAAATCACTTAACAAAAATATTGACAAGAACTATCCAAAGTTACAAAGATGATTCAATTGCCAAATCATTAGAGAGGTTGTCCGGTGACCGCACCAGCAATTACTCCCTCTGGAAGGCGATGAAGAAATACAGAGCTCCAATTGCGCCCATTCCTCCAATTAGAGAATTAAATGGTAAATGGGCAGTAAGTAATGAACAAAAGGCAAAAAGGTTTGCGCTACATTTAGAAACAATATTTCGACCAAATGAAGGGCTGTCAGAAGAGTTGCCATACCAAGAACACCAACAAGATTCGACTGAAATAAAATTAGTAACACCAAAAGAAGTAGCATTCGAAATAAGAAAAAATATGAACATCAAAAAAGCGCCAGGTTACGACCTTATTACAGGCCAAGTACTACAACATCTGCCACGGAAAGCGCTGGTGAAATTAACGTATCTGTTTAATGCATCTATTAGATTAAAATATGTTCCAGCTGTTTGGAAAGTAGCTGAAGTCATCATGATAGCAAAGCCAGGGAAACCACCTCATGAACCGACATCATATAGGCCAATATCCTTGTTACCTGTAATTTCTAAACTATTCGAAAAGCTTTTGCTAAAAAGAATGAAACCTATACTTGATCAAAGAGCTCTTATCCCTAATCACCAGTTTGGCTTTAAGGAGAAACACTCAACAATAGATCAAGTACATAGGATTACAAAAATAATTGAAAATGCATTAGAAGAGAATAAAGTTTGCTCCTCTGTGTTCCTAGATGTTGCGCAGGCATTTGACAGAGTCTGGCATAAAGGTCTGATACATAAATTAAGCTCCATGCTGCCTGCACAGTTTGTAGCAATCTTAGAATCTTATATATCCGCGAGAAAGTTTAGGGTAAGGCATGAAAATGGTTATTCTGAACTCAAGGAAATAAAAGCTGGAATCCCGCAGGGAAGTGTGATAGGGCCGGTCCTGTACCTACTATACACATGCGACATTCCAGTACCAGAAAACAGCACCATTGCAACCTTCGCCGATGACACTGCCATAATGTCTACCGGAAGTACCCATAAGGAAGCCGTGATTAACGCACAAATAGCTGTGACAAAAATTTTTGAATGGACTAAAAAATGGCGCATCAACTTAAATGAATCAAAATCAACTCACATAGATTTTACAAACAAAGCACCCCAGTACTACCCAATACTCATCAACAATAAGCTTGTTCCATATGGTAATACAGCGAAATATCTTGGCATGACGCTTGATGTGAAGCTACGTTGGAAAGCGCACATTAAGAAAAAACGGCAAGAACTAGATATACGTTACAGCGAAATGAATTGGCTGCTTGGAAAAAATTCAAGCCTGTCAATACCAAACAAACTTTTACTGTATAAGCAAGTCCTGATGCCCGTATGGACATATGGTGTACAGCTGTGGGGCTGCACTAAACATAGCAACAAAAACATTATCCAGCGTTTTCAAAATAAAGTGCTAAGAAGTATAGTTAATGCACCTTGGTATATCCGAAATGACGATCTCCATCGGGACCTTCAAGTGGAGTCCGTCGACAAAATTATTCAACGTTTCGCAGAAGCTCACGAAAAGAGACTTTACTATCATGACAATCCTGAGGCAATCCAACTCCTCGATTGGACAGACTTAAAAAGAAGACTCAAAAGAACTAAACCCTTTGAGTTAGTGTAGTGCTATGTGAACGCGATAAGTGACTTTAGTCGTTTAGTGTATAACACAAGAACAATGTGTACGTAAACTTAACAGACTAAGAAAAATCAATGGATTATCTTCTTAGAATAAGTATTTTCATTTTAGAAGTTTAAGTTAAAGTAAAATTACTTATTAGCCCATAAGCTAGATTGTAATATTTAAAAGTGAATTTTAATACACTTATTATAAAAAAAAAAAAAAAATTGAAAACTATTAATGGTGAGAAGAAAACAAGAGGTATAGTAACACTAAAAATAAAAATTTATAATATTGAAGGAACTATGGATGTTTTTGTGATAGATAGTAAAGATTTTCATTATGATTTTCTAATCGGATTGGATTGTATAAAAAAAATCAATCTAATACAAACAGAAGAATTGAATATTGTACAATGCGAAAAACCAGAAGAAAAGAAGTTCTTTAAACAAGTAAATAAAAGAACTGAAGATGAAAATAATATTAAATTGACAAGTGTCAAAATTCCTGATGTACTAGGTGACACTAGAGAAAATAATGATTATTCTTTATATTCAGAGATATTGAGACAAGAATGTAATGATATGAAGATATCGTCGGTCGGATTCATTACTGGAACATTTCCGAAATCACGTGTTTTGAGTTAAATATGAGGTTTGGTAGAGAATTCTAAAATCTATCTGAATCACTAATGGTGTAATTCGAATTTCAAATCTAACTGTCAAAAAAGTGTTAATTCCAATATGAAAAAATAAATTTTGATAATCTATTCATCTATATATATAAAAATCAATGCCACTTTTTGTTGTAATTTTATAACTCAAGAACGGGCTCACCTATCCAAACCAAATGTTTAGGCTTTGTTCGGACTATTTAGTAGATGGTTTACGTGAAGTTTGCACAAAATCGGTCGAGCGGTTCTTCATGTAACACGCAAACGAAGTTGCGCGGGTCAGCTAGTATTCTATATCAGTTTATTTCAAAATGTTTCACTAATACTTTAATATCCACAGTTCACCACTTGTTCATTAACGGTATTTTTTGAAATGTTCCAGTATGAATTTGAAATTTGACGTTGAATTGTGTTTTCGCGCGGTTTACGCCATTGGCGCTCTGAACGCCGTGTGAAGTAGTCGAATAAAAAATATTGTAAGAGTTTTTGTAGAGAGTTATTGTGGTGTTTTATTAATTAAAATGTGCACGAGAGCTAAAAGGCTTGTTAAATTAGCAAGAGAAAAAAGTGCTGACAGTAATCTGTCTAGCGGTAAGTTGTAATACTATAACTTCTATAAATCGTATTTGTTTAAACTAACCTAATAAGCATTATACTAATCTTCTTTACCTAGCTTGCAATACTTAATCTTGCAATAGGTACTTACATTGTCTCCGATATTTGCCAATAAACTCATCACATCACATATGATTATTATTAAACACATAATATGTGTTTATTATTATGATATTATGATATTATCATGCTAGCTAAAGCATGTTGGCGGCAGGTGGGGGTTTTAAATACATCTTTGTTTACCCCATGTGGGAAAGGCATGACGATAGTGCTTAAGGTGAATAGGGGTATCCGACAAGGCAGCTTATAATAGCTAAATGCTCGGCATGGTTCTATTTGCTTGTCTTCTACCAGGTGAAGGGTATGAGGTGGATTCGCTTACAGAAACAAATTCTGTAGCTATGGAGATCCCTGCGCATGGCAGTGAAAATCATCAGCATCAAACCGAATCAGGTAAATAATTACATGTAACTGCTATTATTATTATTATGGGTGTATATTAATATAAGTACTACCATCAAGTACCGCATAACTTGACAATTATACAATACTTCCCTATCTGAAAAATGCTTCTAAGATAGCTTACTTTCATTGTAAAATATGCTTTTTAGGCATTAAATTGGACGAGTTGCAGCTTTACCCAATGGATGACGAAAATAATAAAAATTTAGCTAACATGAATCCACATAATATTAATACCACTGGCTATGGAACAGCTGATAAGCAAAATAAAGAGCAGGAGGAGATGAAACATAATGAAAAGCACCTCATTGAAACAGGTAGGTATAACTTGCGTTTTAGTTCAAGACAGTGTTACAACTAAAAACTGTTTTGTTTGAACATACAATGCATAAATATTGAAATTGGCGTTTCTTGATTAACAGGCAACGATCATGTGATGGAGTTAGTTCCTGATATGTGTATCGTAAGTCAAGAGATTAATGTCTTTAACGACATCGAAAATTTAGAAAAGTTTGGGTCTGAAATAGGTAAATATTGTAACATTGACTCTGCTACATTACGTACTCGTGTTCGTGTCGAATTAATCAACATTATTCAAAAATTTAAGGTGCTAAAGATGCAGATGACTTGGCAGAAGAAAGCTTGATTGCGCAATTCACAACAGCGGATACTCAGTTATTTAATACTCTACATGTAGACGATATTACTACTGTTTCTTTACCCCAGGACAATGCTGAGTCTACGCTTGGTGAGTATTTTATCTCTTTTACCCATCTGTACAAGTAACGGTTTAAAATCAAATAAGTACTCCATTTATCGAGGAAGGCTATCAGGACCAGTAATCTTAAATGTCAACAATTTAGCAGATTTCTATACATTTTTGTTAATTTAATAAGTTTTGGGATGTATGGGTTAAATAGGTACCATGGAAGTCCCTAAATCTAATAAGTAAAGCCGCGGGAGGCACAGCGCTTTTAAGCTGTCCTTGAAGTGTCATTATATGCTTAAATTACTTTTATTATGTTTTCAGTCGACGAATTAGATCAACCAATGATGGCAGCACAAAGTAACTTTGCTGAATTAGACCGACATGATTCTGATTTGACAGATTGCGAATATATTTTGGCCAGCAACAAAATATCTAAAAAAAGGAAAAGAGAGCCTGAAAAATGGAAGAAGAATATTAAAAAACGCTTGAAGAATGCGGGAAAGTCCTACAAAACAATTAAAGGACGCACAGTAGCTGCTAAAAAGTTGAAAGCTCCGTGCAGTGATTGTAGGCTAAAATGTGCTGAAAAGATTAGTGAAGACAACAGATTAAAAATTTTTAACGACTTTTGGGCAATCGGTGATCTCAACAAACAGCGCTACTACCTTAGTAATTGTATGGGAGTTGTCAAGCCAAAATATTCATTGCACAATGAAAATAGTAAACGTACCCCAAATGTATCATACATTTTTTCTGTAAATTCTGATAAAATTAGAGTATGCAAACGATTCTTTACTGCAACTTTAGACATAGGACACTCCTTTTTGTCTACAGTCAATAAAAATAAAGATAACGTATCAGGAGTCATTTTTGAGGATCGTAGGGGTCATCATGGTAACACCGGTAGAAGATTAGCACAGGCTGATAAAGACGGCGCACGGGAACACATAAATACATACCCAAGAAAAGAATCCCATTATTGTCGGGCAAATTCAACAAAAGAATATCTTGATGGGGATTTAAACTTGGCAATTATGTATAGGCAGTATAAAGAATGGTGTCAGGAGAAAAACAAGCAAATTATCAAGCAAGGAACTTATGAATACATTTTTAGAAATGAGTTTAATATCGCGTTTCATAAGCCTAAAAAAGATCAATGCTCACTTTGTTTGTCATATCAAAATGCTGTTGGCGATGACAAATTACAAATAAAACACGCCTTTGACCAACATTTGACTGAAAAAGATTTGTGTAGGCTAGAGAAAAAAGCTGACATTGAGTTATGCAAAACTGATGCTGATAAAATTATTTGCTGCTTCGACATGCAAGCTATTCTACAGACACCATGTGGAAACGATTCCTTGTTTTTTTATAAAAGGAGATTCAATGTATATAACTGCACAGTCTATGACATTGTTACCAAAGCTGCCCATTGCTACTTATGGAACGAATCTCTTGGCGGCAAAGGATGTGACGAAGTTGGTACGTGCATTTATACATTTTTAAAGGAGCACTGTACTAAAAAGCACGTCATATTCTACACCGATAATTGTTCCGCCCAAAACAAGAACAAGTATCTTTTGGGGCTCTACCACTATGCAATAAAAATGTTGAATGTAAAATCTATTACCCATAAGTATTTAGTAGTTGGTCACACCCAAAACGAAGGGGATAGCGTGCACAGTACTATAGAGAGGGAGAAAGCAAGGATTTTAAAAAATGGTTCTATTTATGTTCCCTCACAGTGGAAGTCTTTAATACAATGTGCCAAAAAAAACTGGAAGCCCGTATCAAGTTTCTAAACTACATTACAGCGAAATATTGGATCTTAAAGATTTAGTCAAGCAGTTTGGAACAAATTTCACTGTCAACACTGATGGCGATCGTGTCGTATGGAACAACATAAAAAAAAATATACCTGCAAGCATCATCCCCATACGCTGTGTTTTACCACGACACTTACGATGCCAATGCAACAATGAAATGCATAAATGTACGTAAGATAAGAGCCAGAAGTGGAAATATAGAATCACAACTCCGATATAAGTATATTGAGCAACCAAAAATATCTGGGCTCAAAAAAAAAGATTTGCTATCCTTATGCGACTCTAATGTTATTCCAAGAGTCTACCGCGATTATTACGCAAGCTTGCAGGCTGCAGACAACATTAATTATGAAGAGCGTGACGAAAATTGTATGTTTTAAAGTTTTTTATTTTATAAATAAACTGCAAAAGATTTAAAAACTGATTAATTTCCTTGGTTTTTACCGGCTCATTTTGAAATACTCTACTTGCATAAAGTCTCATAATTATAATAAAAGAAAATATGATTTCCATAGGGAAGAATATAAATTCGAAGTAGGGGACAGAGTCTTTGTAGAAAACGGAAACCGGCTGAATAGGAAGAAAATGGATGAATTGAGAATTGGACCGTACAAAATCTTAGGTAAGATTTCTAACTCAATATATGAACTGGACACCGGACACAAGAAAGCGGAATCAAATCTCTATCATATTTCAAAGCTATCTCCGGTGGAAGCAAGCACTTAAACGAACAATTTCTTACAATAAATTGTTCTCTCCGAGAGTGGGAGATGTAAAGAAAGACCTTATTAAGACCTTATTCAACGTCTTTTTTAAACTCTTTAGTGAACTGAGAACCCATAGAGTGACATACGACGGTGTCAGTAATGTCGATGGAGGAAAAATACGTTTTTAAATAAGAAAATTAATATTGAAATTGAAATAAAGAATTTTAAATGTTGTTTTCTGTGTTTACTTACAGGTAAGTATTTTTGTAAGCTTTAGGTGAAAAGTATGAAAACAATGTTTAAATTGAAATAAATTATATATCTGTGTTTACTTACAGACAACCACTGCAGTCTTTGTTTCACCCTATTATTATTATTATATATAATATATGCAATACATAAACATACATACAGACACGATATACTTTATCATATACTTGTATTTAGAGACATATACATAATAAGAAGAAAACACGAAGTAGGTACTAGTCGGAATTAGACAAAAAGTGATTCATTAGCATACTCTTGAAAGATACTAGTGATTGTGCTTGCCTTATAGATACTGGCAAAGCACTCCACAGGCGAATCGCTTGTACAGTGAAGGATTTGTCCACGAAATTTGTTGAGTGCTGTGGCATCCAAAGAGTCAAATTTTCTGATGACCTTAAAAATCTCGAATGTTTGTCATGAAGGAACGTGAAACGTTCTTTGAGATATCGGGGAGTACAAGGATTGAACAGTATATTGTATAGTAAAGCTAATATGTGAGTATTCCGTCGAAAGCGAATTGGGAGCCACTTGAGCTTTTTTCCGAATTCAGATACGTGGTCATATTTGCGTAGTCCAAATATGAATCTAATACAAACATTCTGAAGGCGCTCAAGCCTGTCAAATTGCTCCTCTGTGAGATCAAGATAGCTGACATCTGCATAATCAAGGATTGGGAGCAAAGGAGAGTGGGCAAGTGCAATTTTAGTGGCTGTGGCGAGAAAACTACGTAATCTACGTAGTGATCCTGCAGATGCAAACAGTTTGCGCCCGACCTCCTGCAGCTGATGATCCCATGACAATGTGCTATCGATATGCACTCCCAAGTTTTTGACCACATCGCTTATACCAATAGGAGTACCATTAAAAATAACTTGTGGCAAAATTGTGTAGTCGATACGTGACGTTATCCAAGAACTCCCGACTATAATGACCTGGGTCTTTGAGGGATTGACTTGAAGCCCATGATTAATGCTCCATTCACATAATATATGCGATCCAAATCCGTGTTCATTGCAGCAATTGCTTCGTGCAACTGGTTTAACGGCGCCTGTGTATATATTTGTAAGTCATCTGCATAAAGGTGGTAGGATGAAATTAATTTTTGAGAAATTGAATTTATAAATATAGCAAAGAGTAAAGGAGACAGAACGCCGCCCTGTGGAACACCGGCTGTAATATTAGTCCAAGAAGAAAGAGAATCTTCTACACATATACGTTGCCGGCGCCCAATCAGGTAACTTTGAAACCAATCAATCACCATAGGAGATATGTTAAGAGAGCGAAGTATGCCGAGTAGGATATCATAGTCCACAGTGTTGAAGGCATTACTGAAATCAAGAATTTGACCCCACGTCACAAGCTAATTTGGCAGAGCGAGGCACCTCAAGTTGGCGGTTCTGTGATGTGCCGCTTCACGCTCCTCTTGAACAACCCGGGATTTTAAGTTGAGGAAAATACGTGTGTGGGCAGGTAATTAACAGATAATTTTGCAATACAATATGGCCGCCGCGACGTATTTACAAATTTCACGATGGGTATCGTTTAAGGGGTTTGAGTATTCTGAGTACGAATTACATAATAATTTGGCAATCCAATATGGCGACGGTAAAATTTTGTAATAACGGTGAAGTGGCCATGTTGGATTGCAAAATTATCATGATATTCGTAGTCAGCAAGCATACTTAAAAACCCATAAAACGATACCCATCATGAAATTTCGTAATTACAGCGCGGCGGCCATATTGGATTGCAAATTTATTATGTAATTCGTACTCAGCATACGAAGAAATCCTTAAACGATACCCATCATGTAATTTTATAATTACAGCGCGGCGGCCATATTGGATTTCAAAATCGTCATGCAATTCGTACTCTGCATACTAAAAAACCCCTAAAACGATACCTATCCATCATAAAATTTTGTAAATACGGCGCGGCGGCGGCCATGTTGGATTGCAAATTAACATGTATTTTCGTATACATCGTTTTAATTATTGTGTAATGAATGAAAGGGATCGTTATAAAAAAATAATAGCATACGGTCCCGAGGTGCCAGCCCGGGTAGTTTTTCCCGAACCACGAACAAAATTTTATTCGCAGTTCGCACTAATCTTCTTTTTTAAAAGTAAAACCTTTAATAGTGTTTTCTGGTCAGAATCTATTATGTTAACGATGGTACCAAAACGCAAACAAAATTGAGTGACGCTAGCCGCCGCGTATACGTCGCGTCTACGCCGCGCATACGTCCATCGAACGCCTACGCTAGTGTGAAGGCGCACTAACACCCATTCTTTTGGCAATCTCTTTTAAGACTAGCGATTGCAGATCTTTTCCAAGAGAATCCTCGAGCTGAAGAGATTCTACTTTCAAAATGGATAAGTGGAATTACCTTGCTGCTAGTACAGTACCTATCACCAGACACTTCCTTGGTTGCAGCTTCTATTGGTCGCAGAACTTTAACACTAAAGTCAGAATTGATAGTTCAGACGCAGTAAACATCGGTGGTGCATTTCTATACCTAATTATAATGTAATTAATGACAGAACGGAGCTGTAAAATTTTTTCGATCATATAAAACCTGCTGTTCAACCTGGTCGGAACTTCTTGAATTAATTTAGTCTCTTTGTCGGTTGCTTTACGCAATTCGTTACTAGCGATATTGCTTTGTTTGGACCAAGTAACAATTTTCTTGACTTTAGTAATTAAGTTTGGTAGCCCTGTACACTGCTGAATGGAATTCTGCGCCACCAAATTCAATACGTGTGCAAAACATGGTATGTGTTTTTTTCCAAAGGTTAGATCTATGGTTTTAAACCATGTTGGCTGCATTGTCTGTGACCAAAGCCGAAACTTTATCCTTTTCGATGCCAGTAGGGTGTTATTGGGGATTCTGGAATCATTTCGTCTTCGCTTTCGCTCGAACTGCATGATTCCAGAATCCCCAATAATTTTTAGCGACCTTTACTATCATGATAATTTGTGTGATCTGATGCAGTTAGCAATATTTTCGAACTGCATGATTCCAGACTCCCCAATAATTTTTATCGATCTTTACTATCATGATTTATGTGATCTGATAAAGTAAGTAAAATGTTGACATTAATGGAAGTCGGTCCTCTGGAGCTTCTGTAGCTATGGGTGTGCCGCAAGGATCAATTCTAGGACCTTTTTTATTTTTAATTTACGTTAACGATTTACCTTTCTATGTACAGAACTTGTGCGATATTGTTCTATTTGCTGATGATACATCACTTATTTTTAAAGTTGATCGTAATCCAAGTACTTTTGACAACGTAAATAGTGCACCAGCCCAAGTTGTAGATTGGTTCACAACCAATAATTTGTTATTGAACGCAAAAAAGACAAAATGTATTAGATTTACCATGCCCAATGTCAAAAATTATGAAACAAATATAACATTGAACAGTGACACCCTTCATCTTGTAGAATGAACCGTATTTTTGGGGATCACTTTAGATATTAAATTACAGTGGACTGCCCAAATATCGTGTCTAGCAGCAAAACTCAGTTCAGCGGCTTTTGCCGTTACCAAGAACAGACAGCTCACTGATGTCCAAACAGCACTGCTGGTTTATTTTAGTTATTTTCATAGCGTCATGTCTTACGGCATTTTGCTGTGGGGGCAAGGCAGCAGATATACAAATTATTTTTGTACTTCAGAAAAGAGCTATACGTGCTATGGCGGTATTCGGACGTGATTGATAAAAGGAAATATTTATGTAAAACATTCAATCACGTCCTTCGCCATTGGCACTTAGATATATTGATAATTTATAGTATTGTATAGTTAGCAGAAATTTATCTGGTGTCGCGATCTGAGGATGCGTGACACCAGAGATAACATCCCCTCTTTGCATTCCTAATATTGTAGTATATAAACCGCGGTTTTGATAGAATAAGTTAGTCGGTAAGCAAGATACAATAAAAGATTACACAAGTATAATTTCGTCTCTCCCTACGACACGCTATAAATTGGTGAACCCGACGTAGAAAAAAGGCAGCAGAAGCATCCTCGTCGTCTGAAGAATTTTACCGACTCCTTCTGAACAAGAAGAAAGGAACCAACGAGCGAGAAAAAGTGCATATTTTCCCTGGCCTCCCACAAGCGGGTCTCACCGGGTCGAAAATTTCAAGAAGCACTAAACGGCTGGTGTAAAAATTAGGTAGAATGGCACCTATCACACCAATGAAGAGCCTAAATATCGCCGGTTCCAGCGACACATCAATCGATCCCTGCACCGATGTAGTCGCAGCAATTTCCATCGTCGAGCGGCTGCCAGAGTTTTGGAGAGATTCCCCGCGCTTATGGTTTTCGCAATTTGAAGCCATAGTCACCCCACAGAAACAGGGCGACGACTATAAATACAACGCGGTGGTAGCGAAACTTCCGAAGGAGGTCGTTCATCAAGTAAGCAACATTTTAACAACAATACGATTATTGTGGATCAGACAACTTCCTCCAGCCGTTACCACAATATTGGCAGTGACCGAACAGTTGTCACTGGAAAAATTAAGTGAAATTGCCGATCGCATTCACGAAAATATGCGAGTGCATAGCATTCCTCAATCAGCTGGCAAATCCGATATCAGCATTATAACGCACTTAACGTCACAAATTGCTGAATTGCAAATAGAAATCACTGCATTACGTGACGCACAGGTGTCGAGTCGACGCAATTTCAACCGTCAGCATTTTGCACGGTCTAGGTCTAGGTCAAGATCGCGTGGTTATTCACCGGCTAGAATATGTGGTTATCATCAGAAATATAAACACAAAGCTTACAAATGCCACAAGCCGTGTGCCTGGAAAAATAATGTACAGCAGCCGGAAAACTAAAACTAGCACAGAATGGGGCGGACCTCTGTGCTATACAAGTTATACAAACGTCTAAACGCCTTACTATAATCAAAATCAATCAAATCAATCAAATGAGCCTATCGCAGTCCACTGCTGGACGTAGGCCTCTCCTAATTTACGCCACAATCCACGGTCCTGCGCCTTACGCATCCAGTCCCAGCCTGCGACCTTTACCAGGTCGTCGGTCCATCTAGCGGGTGGACGTCCTACCCCACGTTTGCCGAGACGCGGTCTCCACTCTAGAACTCGTTTGCTCCATCGGCCGTCGGTTCTTCTGCAGATATGGCCGGCCCACTGCCACTTCAATGTACTTATTCTGCGAGCTATGTCGACCACTTTAGTTCTTTGCCGGATAGTCTCATTTCGGAGTCTATCCCTCAGAGACACCCCAAGCATAGCCCTTTCCATAGCCCGCTGCGCAACCTTTAGAGCTTTGACCAACCTCTCTGTAAGTGTCCACGTCTCGGCACCGTATGTCATAACAGGTAGAACGCACTGGTTGTAGACTTTGGTCTTCAGGCATTGCGGTAAAGGCGAATTGAAGACTCGACGCAGTTTGCGAAATGCTGCCCAGCCCAACCGTATCCTTCTGGCGATTTCCTTGTCCAGGTTCCCTTTCCCCAGTGTAATAACCTGCCCAAGGTAAGTATATTCCTGGACGACCTCTAGCCTCGATCCCTCGACGTATATTGGCCCCGGCGTAACGTGGTTATTAAACATAACCTTGGTTTTTTCCAAGTTCATGCCGAGTCCAACACGTCGAGACGCTCCGTTCAGGCTATGC
Source organism: Miltochrista miniata (assembly GCA_933228765.1). NCBI lineage: Eukaryota > Metazoa > Arthropoda > Insecta > Lepidoptera > Erebidae > Miltochrista > Miltochrista miniata. The sequence goes on from OW121769.1 coordinate 18,009,201, forward strand.
AGCATTCCGCTTAGCTGTTCCAGTGTCTCCGCCACAATGACGATGTCATCGGCAAACCGAAGGTGCGAGATTTGCGTGCCGTTGATGTTGACGCCCCACCCTTCCCAGTCCAGTGTCTTAAAGATGTCCTCAAGCGCATTGGTGAAGAGTTTCGGGGATATCACATCACCCTGTCTTACACCTCTACGCAGTTCAATGGGACTGGTTTTTTGATTATCTAGCTGGATGGTCATGGTAGCGTTGTCGTAGAGACATCTCAACACCTCGATATATCGCCAATCTACACGACATCGCTGCAGAGCGTCCAGGACTGCCCAGGTTTCGACAGAGTCAAAGGCCTTCTCGTAGTCCACAAAAGCCATACACAGCGGCTGATTGTACTCGTTTGTTTTCTGTACAATCTGCCGTACAGTATGGATGTGGTCCACGGTGCTGAAGCCTTTTCGAAACCCGGCTTGCTCCTTTGGCTGAAACTCGTCGAGCCTAAGGGCGAGGCGGTTTGTGACTACTCTCGAGAACAACTTGTAAACATGGCTCAGGAGTGAGATGGGTCTGTAATTCCTCAGCAAGGTCTTATCACCTTTCTTGAAGAACAGAGCCACCGCACTCCCGCTCCACGCTTCAGGTGTTTGTCCCTGTTGGAGGACGGAATTAAACAAACTCGTCAGCTCGTTGAGGACCGGAGCTTACTATAACCGACTGCAAAAGTGGTTACAGATTTTTGGTAGATACGGGGGCAAATATTTCGGTGATTACGAAGCCTATAAATAGCAAAGAGAAAACGAGCGATTTTAAACTCTATGCGGCAAACGGGCACGGTCATAGATACATACGGCGAAAAAACGATGACCTTAGATTTGGGTCTACGGCGATCGTTTAGTTGGACATTCATCATAGCTGATGTTAAAATGCCAATATTGGGAGCTGGTTTTCTGGAGCATTACCAGTTATTGGTAGATATAGCAGGAAAAAGATTGGTTGATAAAATAACAGACCTCCAAACGCCTGCCAGGATAAATAGGACCAAAGTTCCTTCGATTCGCTCAATAGACAGCGGTTTACCTGATTCAATTAGGCGTCTGTTAGAAAAATATGAAGATATCACGAAACCAACTTCCCGAAAAACGCCGGTTAAACATAATGTTCAGCACCACATTATCACAAATGGACCTCCAATAAGTGCTCGAGCTCGCCCACTTCCGCCTGAAAAATATAAAGCGGCTAGAAAGGAGATTCAAGATTTAATAGACATGGGGGTATGTGAACCCTCCAGCAGTCCATGGGCTAGTCCAATGCACATGGTAAAAAAGAAAAATGGTGAATGGAGGCTCTGCGGTGATTACCGCGCATTAAATAAGATTACAGTTCCTGATAGATATCCATTGCCAAGATTATTGGATTTTTCATACATAACCAGTGGAAAAAGTATCTTCAGCAAAATTGCTATTAAGAAAGCATATTATTGCATACCAGTTGCTGAACCCGAAAAAACCGCTGTGATATTACCCTTTGCCCTGGTGCATTTTTTAAAAATGCCATTTGGTCTCCGGAACTCAGGATGTTCTTTTCAAAGGTTTATGGACGCCATATTGGACGATATATTAATAGCATCCAAAAGCAAAGAAGAAAATCTCAAACATATAGAGATAGTATTCGAACGGCTGAGCAAAAATGGGATTACACTTAATTTGAGCAAGTGCGAATTTGTCAGAGAAGAGTTAGACTTCCTTGGTTATCATATAACGAGCCAGGGAATGAAACCGACACAAGAAAAAGCACAGGCTATCATTGATTACCCAAAGCCAGCCAGAAGACAGTCAAGGAACTCCGTCGTTTTCTGGGCATGATGAATTTTTACAGACATTTAATAGCTCACGCCGCCGATCATCAAGCGCCACTTAATAAATACTTAAAAAATTCAAAGAAAAATGATAATTCTTTGATAAAGTGGAACGCCGAATCACAAAAAGCTTTTCAGCAATGTAAGCAGGATTTGCGGGACGTCACAAACGTGGTTTATCCGGATCCTAAAGCGCAGATAGCATTGATGACAGATGTTAGCTTAAAATGCGCAGGCGCGGTTCTTCAACAGAAAGTTGAACAGAAATGGATACCGATCGCTTATTTTTCAAAGTCGCTTTACGATGCTCAAACGAAGTACTCTACATACGACAGAGAGCTATTGGGAATATATATGGCGGTAAAACATTTTCGACGTTTAATCGAAGGCTGTAATTTTACTATTTATACAGATCATAAGCCATTAATTTATGCTTTTGACAAGAAACTGGGCATTGACGACACTCCAAGAAGAATAAGACATTTGGATTACATATCGCAATTTTGCACCGACATCCGTCATATAAGCGGACAAGATAACGTTGTCGCAGACGCATTGTCCAGAGTGGTGGAAACTATTTCACTCCCTACGCTTATTGATTTTTCGGAGTTACGAAAATCACAAGAAAACGACATCGAACTTCAACAATTAATGCGAAACAAGTCGTTAGATATAGCGCTCGTTCGAACGAAAGATGTAAACAATGAAGTATATTGCGATATATCAACGGGAGTTGCACATCCGTACCTTCCACAACAATTTAGGAAGAAAATTTTTGATAGTTTTCATAACCTCAGTCACCCTGGAAAAAAGGGCACAAGAGAGTTAATTACGAAAAACTATATATGGACGAAAATGAATGCCGATATAAACAAATGGAGTGAATCATGCATACAATGTCAGCGTTCTAAAGTGCATCGACACACTGTCTCGCCAACTGGGAAATATTTGCCTACAAAGCGTTTTTCACACGTGCATATAGACATCGTCGGTAAATTACCTACATCGCAAAATAAACAGTACTTGATTACTATGATAGATCAATGTACGTCATGGCCAGAAGCTTTTCCGGTATCAGAGATCACAGCAGAGACTGTGGCAAAAATTGTGTACGAAGGTGGTGTTTTGGATGCCCGGATTATATCACTTCCGATCAGGGAAGGCAGTTTGAGTCCGAATTATTTCGATAACTTGCAAAATTTATCGGAGTAGGGAAACTCCAAACAACTCCGTATCATACACAATCTAATTCTAAAGTCGAACGACTCCACAGGACGATGAAAACGGCACTGGTAGCCAGAACAAATACGAAGAATTGGACACAGGAATTGCCCTCAGTTCTATTAGGTCTACGCTCCAGTTATCGACAAGATACTGGTTGCTGCGCCGCCGAACTAGTATATGGGACTACAATAAAGCTACCAGCAAGTTTTTTCAGCGAAGAAAACAGCGAGACGTATCCCGAATTCTTGCAAGAGATAAAAGAAAATATTAGCCGCGTAACGTCCATTCCAAAACGAGAAAGTACTGTAATAAACGTTTTTGTTCACCCAAGATTAAAGGACTGTACACATGTGTTTTTAAGATGTGATAGATTACGTCCAAGTCTCACACCTCCGTATGAAGGCCCATACCTAGTAACCAGACGGGGTGATAAGGTATTTACGATCAAACGTGATGATAAAGAAATTACTATTTCAATCGATCGTCTCAAGCCAGCATATTTTATCAACAATTCAGAGGAACTAAAAATTCGTGAAGACGAAGCAAACAGTTAGGAACGTGACCAAGGGACAGATCAAGAAAAGAAGAGCATGATAACGCGTTCCGGCCGAATATCACGCCCGACAGTTCGATTTAATATATATAATAAGTAACTATAGATAATAACATATTTAACTGTTAAGTGTTATATTGTTTTACAGATATTTTTACAAATTGTTATTAGATATTTACTGATTTTTTGTGTAAATGATAGTTTTTAAAAAGGGGGGAGTTCTATGGCGGTATTCGGACGTGATTGATAAGAGGAAATATTTATGTAAAACATTCAATCACGTCCTTCGCCATTAGCACTTAGATATATCGACACCAGAAGTATCAATTAATGTAAGGGACAAAACACGGTTTTTCAGGAGAGCCAAAAAACGATTTAATTTTTATAAATCTGTCTGTAACTTTTTACTGTCTGGTTCGATTTTAATTGTGTCAAGAGTGAAGATTCTTAGAATTTCTTCTTCTTTCATGCTATAAACTCAAGATTTAGGAATGTCTATTGGTTTCCAAAATAGCGTGTCCGTTACATTAAAAAAATATGTTGAGTTGCACCTTACGTTACTGATATTTTATGCATAAACAAATGACTAAAGTGTAAGTAGCAAGAGACAATAGAAAATCACATGCAAATGTATTGTAAAGGACGTCACTTTAAGAATTTTGATGATATTTGATGTAACTAGTACTGAAGGTTATGGAAAAGAATTAAAAAAAACCGGTCAAGTGCAAGTCGGCCTCACGCACGGAGGGCTTAGTACCAAACAACAGTAAAATATCACGTTTGTTGTAAGGGTGCCCCCTTAAATATTATTATTTTACTGATTTTAATATTTGTTGTAGACCCGAAAAATTACTTTGTGGTGTTTTTACTACAGGGAAATATTTTTTTGCATGATAAATATTGATATAAATGAACAATAAAAGATAAAAACAAAAGTTTTCGCACTAGGGTGCCACGACTAACTCAGCTGGAGAGGGTCTTGGTCTCCTTGTTTCCATCAGGAGTTAAGGGGCATATTGCTCCGTATGGCCGAACCCGAAGGCATTCCAAGTCATGCATGGGTCCTGATGGCTCTCGAAGAATTTTGATCTTGACTGATAGGGCTCTGATGCTGATGCGCTAAGCATAGCTCGAAAAAGGTCAGGGTGTAGCATATTATTGCAGAGCGCCGTGCTGGGCACTTCACACGAGTGGTGCCAGATTTGACGGATAGCCAGTTTAGTTTCCATTGGGGGCGCTCCATCGTGGACGTCTGACAGAGGAAGCGATCTTGAGGGAAAGGTGGTGATGGCGGTGTTTGTTGACATCGCTATAGCTTTCAACCCCTTTTCCTGAAGCTGCGTTAGAGAGGCACTCATTTATCATTATGGAGTGCTTTTCTACTTACGTCGGAGTTTCGAGACTTATCTCTTCGAGACATGAATAAGCTACCGGCTAAGGTAAGGGGTATCGTGCGTTATTTTGGAGTAATCGGTCCACTTCTGTAGAACCGCGGTGATGGTGCTACTCGGTCATTTGCTCGAAGGGTTCGACGTAACATACTACGCTGATGACACCCACGTTACGACGCGAAAATCTACTCACCGAGACGAGGCCCTAAAGGGAGTTTCTCAAGTTCTGGGTCGAAGATGGCGACTGGTTCTGAAGGCAGTCTCTTACAAAATTTAGGTCCTGTGCTTTCACGGACCTCGGGTGGAGTCACCCACGGAATCCAGCATACAAGTAGGGGGAATTAGCGTCGATATCTAGCCCTCTATAAAGTATCTTGGAGTCGTATTCGATAGCGGGTTGAACTTCGAATACCATTTCCGAGACATGATTCAAAACTGAGGAGGAGCAACGGCTGCACTCCCGCGGTGGTTGACCAACATTAGGGAACACAATGCGTCCTGCACACTGTCAGGAACTCATGGAGACATATTAGGTGCAGACTGAGCAACCAAGGTGGGAACTGCTGCAATCGGGGCGACCAGACTGTGGGGGGAAGATGCATAATGTCCATACATAAGTAGGCCCAAACCAGCATAACAACAGAACCTCCAAAAACGCGGATTAGCACCATTCTAGCTGAGTGCTGAGCCGCGGTGATGAGCTCGTCTACGCGGGACCCTGAAACTTCCTTCCGAGGAGTTACCCGGGCCGCCGCCCATACACCGATAGGTGAAATCAAGAAAACATTTAGGTTTTCACACAAAATTGCAGAAATTATGTAAGATAAGTAGTAATGTATATTATAAATTAAGGGGTAATTTATAATATACATTACTACTTATCTCGAAAAAGGCTCGAAAAATGAGTTAAGGTAAGGGACATGTTATATAAAATTACCGATTTGAGGTCTAAGGTAAGGGTCAAAATTATTTTGTATCATGAGTTACTTTACTAAGGAAAGATTGATTTTTATTGTTAAAAATTACAGACAAACATATTTATTACATATCTATATTTACATTATTACTATCTAAACTAAACCTAAATAAGGCCCCCGTGGCATTGTGCCCAAAAGACTAGCAGCATTCCCCCTTTGAATAGCAATGCCTATTCGTTGAGCGAGAAAACTGCCAGCCCTTGGGTCACCAGTTGACTCCACAAGGCGCTTTTTCAAATTCTTGAAAAATTTTTGCGCATTGGGACCCCATGGACCTAGGGTCTCGACACCGACTGGACAAAAACGATACGATGAGTCGATATACTTTACTTTACTTGTCTGAGAAGAATAAAATCTAAATGGCCCTTAAATCAATTTTTTCGTTATAAATCTTTTCAGACAGTCCTAAAACTTGTACTGTAAGGGACATTTTTTTAACGATAGAAACATTTTGAGTATACCAATCGATAGAGCTCGAAATTCTGAATCCAATGATATATATAACTCATTTTCGCCAAAATGTCCCTTACGTTAATTGATACTTCTGGTGTCGATATTGATAATTTATAGTATTGTATAGTTAGCAGAAATTTATCTGGTGTCGCGATCTGAGGATGCGTGACACCAGAGATAACATCCCCTCTTTGCATTCCTAATATTGTAGTAGTATTCCTAGTATGTAAAAGATTAATAATAATAATAATCTCTCCTCACGTATTGTGAGGAGGTTCCTGTCTCTGCAGCCCTAACCACCGGTAGCTTGGTCCCTGTACCCGATGCCGGTGGGACACTATTTTTTTATATTTTTAAATATATTTTCTTTTTTATAAAATGTATTTAAAAATTTAATTTAATAAGTATAACTATGTAAATAAAGGGAATAATAATAACCGATATATACCCGATGCCGGTGGGATACTATATTTTATATTTTTAAATGTATTTTCTTTTTATATCTATATTTAAAAATGTAATTTATAAGGTCATTAATTAAATAAAGAGAATAATAATAATAAAGCCTTTTTATTTCCAAATCTCTCACAAGTGTAGGTACAATAAATGTAGGTTAGTAAGTGTTAGTACATACATAGTTTTTTTTTTTCTTTTTTTTTTTTTTTGAATTTTTATTAATACATGATTATGATTGTAGTTGTTAGTATTATTAGTTTCTTAAAGTACTATGAGATATGGATCCCTTTTTGGGTATAGGCCTCCTCCATCTTTTTCCATAATTCTTTGTCTGACCCTGTGGTCATCCAGTCAATTCCTGCAATTTGGATAATATCATCAGTCCACCGGCTATATGGTCTGCCAACATTCCTTTTACCTAAAGGTCCTCTCCATCGAGTAGTGAGAATGGTCCATCTGTCATCTTTGCTACGAGTGACGTGACCCGCCCATTTCCACTTTAGCTTATGGGCATAGGCAAGTGCATCAGTAAATTTAGTTTTTCGTCTGACCCAGTCGCTTCGTACTTTATTTGATTTTCTTATTTTTAGAACGCTCCTTTCCATTGCTCGTTGCGTGGATCTGATCTTTTGTTTAACCTTGTTTGTGAATATCCACGTTTGGCATCCATACAACAAACAAGGTAGAAGACACGTGTCAAACACCACTTTTTTGAAATTTAGGTTGTAGTGTCCTTTCATTATCTCCTTTAACGACCAATACTTTTTCCACGTAGTAATCACTCTTCGTTTGATTTCTTCTTCGTTGTTCGTTTTTGAAAATGATACTTTTTTACCTAAATAGATATAGTTCTCTACGTATTCAATGATGGTTCCTGATACTTGAATGGGTGTTTCATAACTATTAGTCATCATCTTTGTTTTGCTAGTGTTCATTTTTAAGTCTACTTTTAAGCTTTCTTTGTTAAGTGAGCAAATCATTTTTTCAAGTTCTTCCGGGTTTTCTGAGAACAATACTATATCATCTGCAAATTGAAGGTGGCCTAGATAGCGGTTATCTATTTTTATTCCGAAAGTTTTCCAGTCCAGCTTTTCAAATATACTCTCCAGCACGGCTATAAATAATTTAGGTGACAGGGGATCACCTTGTCTAACTCCCCTTTCACTCTTTCACAATAAAAGATTACACAAGTATAATTTCGTCTCTCCCTACGACACGCTATACGTGCAATTTATAAATGAAATGCTCGAGAATCGCTTAGAGAGAAATTTAAAGAAATAGAAATTTTAACGGTTGCATCGCAATACATATTTGAGAACATCGTGTCTTTTAAAAAGAACATACATCCATATCTTAAGAACAGTGACGTGCATTCAATAAATACTAGAAATAAGTATAAATTGATTGGAAAGGTTTTTCGATTACATAAGGTACACGACTCATTCGAAGGACTTGGTGTAGGCCTATTCAATAAAATCCCTTTAGGTATTATGAACCTTCCTTTATATAGATTCAAAATGGAAATTAAGACACTTTTATGTGATCTGATACAGTTAGTAATATTTTATGATTCAGTACTTAAAATCAGTATACTTGAGGGTATTCATTAAGTTTAACAAATAAAACATTTTGTTCACAAAAATATTTTATTGTATAAAGTGAATTTCATTATAAAAATAAAGCTTATTATCTGTACACCATTTATTTAAACATATAACATTTTTTAAAGCACAAACGGAATCATGATAAATACAACTATACAAATCAAGGGAGTGTTTTTATTTGTCATGTAAGCTTATCAAACTAGGGCAACCTATATCTTCCAAATTGTTTATGTTATCACTATTTAATATGTTTTTTAACCATAACACTTTTTCAACTCCTTTGGCGTAAATACATTTATGTCTTAGAATATCCTGAATCAAATTCTGATGATTTGAATAAGGTACAATTCCCTCGCGCCTGTATATTTTACGATTACGCTCAATCCAACTTACTTGCTTTTGTTCTTCTTTCGTTAAGTCGTAAAATGGAAATAGTGATTTTATTAAAAAAAACCTGCATTTTTTTATTACATAGTATAGCTATTTCCTTTATTATAAATTCATTTGCTTCTGTTTTAAAACCTTGAACATCTACGATGGCAATCATGATAACCGACGTACTATGTTGCTTAAGTGCTTGTATTTCACAAGTCGATCGTTGATAATTAAACAATATGCACTTGTGTCATCAGGTATTAATGTTGAACACTCAAACTCCAGCCGCACGTCTACAGGTCCAGTTTTTAAGCTATCGTTCTGCTTTGAACAATCTAAGATGAAGAGTGGTGCTTTGTCTTTAAAATCTTTTAAACTGAGCAAGGGATCTGTTGGGCAGTTGTAATATGACTGACGAAATTTCACATACATATCGTATAATATACTATACTTATCATCGGAGAATTTTAAGCCAAGAGGTTCATATGGATAATATTGGGAGTTCAGAAATAATGTTACGTTTGTGACATCACAATGATCAAATAGCGAATTATCCTTTAATTTGTTACATTTTCTATTAGTTTGTAAACAGAAAATGACATATCTAGGTTTTTCCAATTGCGATGCAGTTTTGACGGACCAAGAATGTTTCGCAGTCTTAGGTAATAAAGGATACTCGTACAAATCCCAATTTCTAAATGCTATTTGAATAGGTTATCACTTTCTAATTGTTTTAAGAGTACCAATCGTTCTCGGTCAGAAACTTTAATATGAGGTACTCTCCATTGTACTCTCTGTATTTCTATTTGAAAATGTATCACATCATCCGAAAGTATGACACTATTTAAGTTAAAGTTACTTCTGTTCAATACAAGTTCGTGTTTACAATTAATTAAAATTTTATTGTAATCTTCAGCAAACCCAAGAATTTTGTTTAACGGTATAACAGCACTAAAACTACCATCACTTCTAAACGGCTTAAAGTTCCACCCCCATAAGGCAGCAACTCTATTTTCTCCTTCATTTAATGAAATGTATGATTTAATCGTTGAATTATTCCAGAATTTTTAGTTCGATCAATTTCAATACCATTCATTTCGTACCTAATGTCTTGAAATAATGACAAAATGTAGTTATCAGTGAAAGTAACATTAGCTTTTTTAATCGGATTTCCATCTTTACCGAAGGGGATAGCTTGACCTTCTATATAAATTGAACTGGCTGATGGTAAAACATATATGTCTTGCTGATGTATGGGGATGCGGATTTCATCGTTTTCTCAGAAGCTGTTATTATAGGGGTTATATGAATGAATTTCATAGCTTTCGATCGATGTATCAAATTGTGGTAACTCGATAACCCGAAGTTTGCTCATATTTTGAAACCTAGAGCTTTAAGAAATTCTTTATTTAACTTAGTCAAATTCTTTACTTTCTTCTTACGTCGTTGGCCCTTCATAGTCTCAGAACAAATACTATGTCTCACAGTAGCGGGCGAGCTTTTATAATATGCAATCATTTTATTTTTCTTAAATGCAAGCGAAGTTGAATATGCTCGTTACTGAAATTAATTAGGTGACCAAATTGATCCACAATTCTAATAGATATCGAAGAAATAGTTTTTTTATTAATCGGAAAATAGATGTTTAGTGCCTTTGCGCTCGGTAAGACTAATAGTGGTGTTTCTATACAACATTTTTTTCTATCAGCATTTGGAAAAAAATCATGAATGACATGAGTTTGTATTCCGTTGGAATATGAATCATAAACAAGATCACATTCAATTCTGATTACAGGCAAAATGTTACAGTCAATATTATTAATTAGATTAAACACTGAAAAGTATAACAAGCCACACTCGTACTGATCTGCTAAATTCAATGATGGTTGAAAGTATGAAACCAATTCGAATTTATTTCCCGAGATGGTTACTGTTACAGACATTCCTGTAAACGGAATGTATTTGACTGAGTCTGTTTATTTTAAGCTTGACTTTTCCAAAATTTTTTTAGAAATTTTAAATAGAGATGGCCATAGTTGTATGGGTGATCGCGTTGTATGTTTTCATAATTATAATTAATTCTATAACCTAAATATTTTATGAATTCTTTCGGTGGCTTAAGATTACCGTAACTATCGAAATATTCTACATAATCATTACACTTAGCATAGGCTACCCAATGAGTACCAAGATTTTGAGAGCTATCTAAATTAATTACATCACATTCTTTGTGAAGAGGTTTTTTCGGTAGCTCATCCCTCATATAGACTCCACGAAAATAGGGAATACTGTTCCCATATTTCAATATGTCTAAATTATTCAACGCTCGTTTAGGTAGCCGATTATCCAGTTTTTTTCTTTCGATAAAAAAATGCCAAGCCCATTTTTATGTGGTTTTAAGTGTAGCCCTTTGTCTATACAAAGAGCTTCCATTTTTTCATTATGCCTTTTCAATTCAGCAAAACGTTTGTTAGCCATTTTGAATTCCGTTATAGTTTTAGCTATTCCAGCTGTACCACCTGCTAAAGCACCCATAGCTGATAATCCTGCAAATATAGGTATTAAAGGCAATACTCCCCCTGTTTTAGGTACAGAAATGATACGACGAAGTTTCATAGATGGATTATTTGCTAAGTCTCTAGCAGCCGCCATCGCTAATTATATAACGAACGATTCGAGTAAAGTTCGTTTTACTGATGCCAATCTTTTCAAACGAATTCTATTTTCAGCATCAGTTTCCTCTCTTGTCTCCATTCAATTGATTCGGCTTGTAGAATTTGTCCTTCTCTCTAACGAGTGGCTATCTTCGTCAGACAAAGTTATATTTTTCAATGTTGACCAAATTTATAGTCGACAAGTCGGGTTTTTCCACAAGATTTGTCATAATTTTTGTCACAATTAGTGGTAGAACCCTTAACAAACGATTTGCGTATAGTTCGTTTTACTGATTAAAGTTAAATGGAATGATATTGTATTTATTTGACATTAAAATTATTAAAATTTGTACGTTATTATCATATAAATATTGACAGAAAATGTTGATATTGCTAAATAATATTATTAATAATAATTTTTTATTACCAGGCAACATTAGACAGTTACAGGATGTTATTAACTATTCTATGGCCCATAGATATATACCTTAAAAACTAAAAATACATATTAAAAATATGGGGTTCCGTGTCGGCAGACATCCTTTGAAACGCCGGACTTCACCCCTCTTGGTCAGAAATCCGAACCCATTAAGGTGTTGATGCGGTCTGTAGGCACCCTCACCACAAACGAGTTGAAGCTCACCTTATGATGAGCGTCCAGCTTCTCCAACTCAAATCTAGCCCGGTTTTCTTTTCGAGGTAGTCTACGACATCTAACGAACCCGCACGTTGTAGTGAACAAGAGACACGTAGATCATCGTAGTCGGGACCTCTGCACGGAAGTGCTGCTCGATAAGTATCGAAGCAGTACCACACTGGTTCTTGCTGGAGAATTTCCTCTCATTCTTCACCTCTACCGAAAAACCCTCTGCATCGCAAGGCTCCTTCCGTGACGCCTTGACGGGGGCAGTGCTCCACTGAGTGATGCAGGTCTGCTTCCTACTCTTTGTTGGAGCGACTGTAGGGGAGGGGTTCTGGACGCAAAAAAGTTTTGAGAACTCTACTGGACGATATTGACTCTATCCATTTTAAGTGGATGGAGTTTTCTTGTTACTGGAATTGAATGTTTCTAAAAGAATTGACTTTTAATTTGGGAGGTGATAGGATCATCACTAGCAGACTTGTGAGAGTTAATTTTGACTAAAGCAGATGTGAGCAAATTAAGGATGATATCTGAATGTAAAAGTTTTGGATGTTATTGTGATCTGGTTTATTATTTTGTAAATCAGGGAAATTGTTTGATTTTAAAACATCAGCATATAAAGGTATTTTCATATATTTATCATTGTTTTTTTTAAATTTCTTCCTTCTTTTTAGGGTATTGTGCTGAAGTAGCTATGTGGTTACCGTGACAATAGATATATACATAATGAATCTTGATCTGTTTTGATACATACCTTATAGTGATGATTTTCTTCACAGATTGAGCATCTTTGGGCGTTCTTACAGTATTTGTCTATATGGCCAAATCGTAGGCAACGTAGACATTGGCTTACAGGAGGTATGCAGGGTCTTACCTTAAAATACGAGCTTTTGATGACAACACTCTCTGGAAGGGTGGGACAGGAAATGTAATATCTCTCGTTTGAGTTGGCAGAAGAGTTGGCTTGAAGTCTTCGTCACGTCCGCGGCGCATGAACGACGTCTTAGGAACTGGAAATGCCAAAGTATATTGCATTATTTGACATATATGGGGGCACACCACGGATAACTCCCGTGATTTCAGTAAGTGGTGCTGGAATAATTGCTTTCAAGTTCAGTTCCTTTTGAGATTTGGCGTTGTTAAGCGCTACATTAACCAATACTGGTTTTTCAAAAATTGCAGCTACTTTGTACCTATTCAGCTTTTTAAAGCGTTTTATGCCCTTATCAGCGTTTAACCAAATTGACAAGAAGCATTATACCACATTCACAGTGCTATGAACTCTAGCGTCCTGCTGATCGTGTGAATTCGTGTGTAGGCTTAGGCATACTGGCTGCTCCGTTCACCGCTCATGATCGAAGCCGCTCACTTATTGCCGTTTTTTGTTATGGAACCCTCCGTGTCCGTGTGCAAGTCCGACTCGCGCTTGATCGGTTTTTCTATTTCATATGTTATACTGTGTATTATTAGTCAGTGGTTGTACGCAGAGTTCCCGTTGCAAATAGAAACGACTTCAATACGAAAAAAAAACAAATAGGCACCTATCTTAACGGGTGTAGCCAGTAGAGGCACGTGTGCAAGTGTTGCACGAATGCAGATCTACATGTTGTATGTATAGAGCTCTAGACCTGTATAATTAGGTAGGTATATTTGTTACTTGTGTACTTACCTATTATACGTAGAAAATACCCATACTCCGAAACAAGCATTTGTGGATAACACAAATATATTTACCCAGGAATCAAACCTAGGACCTCGGCGCGGTAGTCAGTTACAGCACCGAATGCGCCACCCATCCAAAGTAGTTAGGTACACATACATACGAACATGCCTTAATCCGCGAAGGGGTAGACAGGCAGTGGCATGTACCTATATGCCCACATTTCGCTTTTAGTTTTGGTCTCACGTAATACCTACCTAGGTGGTGAGTTTTTTGCTGTGCTTTTCGATGCACGGAAATGCTCAAACCCCAATGAAGTGTTACAAAGTGGTCATAATATTCGAGGACCAGCCACAGCGGAAGCAAGGTAACTACCTACTGCAGTAACCGTTTACAGAACATATACACACACGTGTTCCCTAGGCTCCTAGAGTATTCAGAAGTACCGCAGCCTACCTACTGGATAGAAAAATCCTTTTCACGCTTAGATTACTTTCGCCAAGTGCGGGAAGTAGGAAAGTAGAACCCCTCTGTATTAGGTATTAGGTATATGAGTTGGATAGGGTTACATACCATGAGGAGAGAGGCAATGTATTGTCCAGACTTGAGTGAAATGCACTGAAGTAACACTAAAGGTTCCATCAGCGAACCAATGTTGGGAGGCGGCCAGCGTGCGGAGGTTGGACTCAGTGGCAAAACAAATAATTCGGTCCGCTCTCTTGTTGTCATATAAAATGAAGTTTTCGTCGTCACCCACCATGATCTCTTGTGGTAATATTATTTCTTCAGCACTTCTGGGGTTTGCTGGAAGTGCTCTCGCAGCCTTCGCTTTTCGCGAAGCGGCTAGTGCCATGTCTTCCACGCGGGGCAGTGCAGCAATTACTGCTCGGCAGAGGCGTCTCTAGCCCTTGTGGCGCCCGTGTGCAACCAGTACCCTGGCGCCCTCTGGTCTATTATGAGCGGGGTTAAAATGGAATACTACCTAACAGTTATATTTTCAAACGGAAATTCGGATGCAAATGGTGCCACATTAAATGATGTCGGGAAGCAAAAAGTTTTTGAAGTAAAACTTCTTTACGACGGAATTAACGCTTACTATAGTCTGTGTAGTTTCCGCTATTCAAAATTCGATTTAATGATATTAATATAACATTAGAATAATCTTTGTTAAACGCAATCATGATAAATATAATTAAATTATATAATATGATGTTTATTATTTAAGTTAAAATTTAATCATTTCAGTGACTTCTTTGCCATTTGACGACATAATCAAATTATAAGTAATATGATATTTATCATTTAAGTTACAATTTAATCATTTAAGTTTACGCGCAAGGTTACACCACAGATTATATTGTTAGCAATCACCAGGAATGTTAATAAAAAAATATACACTGAGATTAACAAAGCAGATTTCTATCACTTTATTTAACAAATTTTACTACACCCTGAACGTAATCATTACACAAGTAGCTAATCAGTAAGTAACTTAGAACATTCTTACAATCACGGCGACACTAATATCACATGGATCACACTGATCACCAGGGTGTGTAGTTCTTTACTCTGCAGCGGTCGACCGTCGAAAAGAGGGCGTCCACTACATTGCGCGCCTTTTTATATTGGAAATCTAGTCATAGACAAGTCGACTTCTACACGGCCTCTCCTGACCATGCATCGTCCTCGACTGCATATAAGATGTCTGAACCTCAACAGTCATCGGTTCAGATGGACTAGCTTCGGGATTGAACACGCTCATCGGCATGAGCTGCGATGCTTTCATCGAGGCGGCTTCTAAAATCAATTAGAAATAACATGTCATTACTATGTGCCAATGTAACACAAAGACCTAATTGTTGTATCCATCAACCTTTCAAGGCCTTCCAACGTACAGTCCAAAATACATTAGCTAAGATAAATAGCACACAGCTTATCACACATCACCACATTCATTTAATGTGATTACGTTCGCACATTAAAAGGCAAACTATATGAGGATTTCTGATTCATACGAGGTTTATGATTCATTCACACTTGGATTCAAGTATTTACCATTCATCATCACTCTACCAATTCATTGTAGGGCAAACATCCCACAGTCTGTTTGCCGAAAAAGGAACGTCCCGCAGTCCGTCCTCTAACTACATGGGAATTGGCATCCCACAGGCATACCAATAGGAACGTCCCGCAGTCCGTCCTGTACACCGACATTCATCTTTACACTACCACGTAGGGCAAATATCCCGCAGTCTATTTGCCAAAAGGAACGTCCCGCAGTCCGTCCTCTACATGGAGTTGGCATCCCGCAGTCTGCCAATAAGAACGTCCCGCAGTCCGTCCTATATACGAAACTAACACTTATACATAAAACTAGTACCCATATATGTACAAAAGTTGTACCCATACAGAACACTGGCACCCAGCATGTCAGCATGGAACATCCCGTATTCTGTTCCTTCACCAACACTGGCTGCGTTCAGATGACACGCACCCGTCAGGCACACGCCACTTAAGTCAACACCGACAACTCATACATACATACATATGGTCACGCCTTTTATCCTCTAAGGGGTAGGCAGAAGCACATTATATGCCCACATTTCACCTATAAATGTTGTACCACGTAATAGGTGCTGTGCTGAGTCATATTGCTGTGCTGATATGGACAGGCGCAGGTTGTGACTGCCCACTGTTAAAAAATTTTTAATTTTGCTTAATGATTGCCATTTTACTGGCAACCGGGACCAACAGCTTAATGTGCCTTCCGAAGCACGGAAACGCTCGCAAAATAACAAAGTGGTTACGTGGTGGTTACCCATACAAGAACCTGTCATAGTAAATGTTGTCAATATTACCGTCAACTCGCCACTCGAAGAATGCAGTGCAGGTATCAGGCCACCATTCGTCCTGCCATACCACCATAAACTGGGCCGCACGCAGCCCGTCATCCGCTCGGCGGCGCTCGCATGGACCACCATCTACCATACCAGGGTCCAACTTGCATTTTTACATTGAACCTGTGAAAACACAAATTGTTAACATTTAAACACGCGAGGTGAACCTCTATTACGATCCACGTGTGAACCTTACGGTACCTAGTTACTCTTCAGTAACCCGATCGTAGGGACTTCTGCACCTTTTTGATTTACAGTTTAGTTGCAAACCTCCCAATGGCACATCTCAGACTAGCGACCAAATCAGTGGGACGGTAGTTTAGTTTCTCTTTATGAGACCCAGGAAAAAATGAGACGTCCTCCGTTTAATAACGTAAAGGTCAGCTGCAACTTCCACAAAAATATTTAAACACAAATATTTAAACTGTTCATCAGCAATACCTCGATACTAAGACCGCTGCAACGAGCCCCATCTTGGTGCAAATGCTGCATCTCTCTGAGGATGCGGGCATCCCGCAGACTACCCATTAGAGCAGTAAGTTCGACGCTTCCATGTCGCTGAAATACCATTGAAACAACAGTACGCCAAATTTCAGATCGATCAGTTCTGCGAAGCTTAGGAGAAATTCCTTCATCACCTAGAAAGTGATGATGTTCAAAATGTATAGCTAAGACACATTAATCACCTCGGCTCTGAAATAAAAACAAATCGTATCCAAATTGGCCCATCCGTTAGGCAGCTGTGATGCCACAGACAAACACACAGGTTACACCCACAACAACACGTGTTTTCGTCGGGGGTTAATTAATTGACCTCGATTCAGATCATGTTGAGTACAGTTCAAGCGTAAGTGGACCTGTCTGTTTGCGTGGTGCATCTTTGGTGTAACGTAGTACCTAAATCTCTGGCCCCATTTCTTTCACGAATTTCACACAACCAGCAGACTAACCTTTGACAGTAAAATCAGCGTTGCTGTACAGAAAAGGAACACTACATTTGTCATTGTCCCAAACCGTTCGGCTACATCCTGTCTAGAATTCAATCCAATGCATGCATCCAAGTATAGGTATTACTGGAAACGGGGTTTTATGTTCTTAAAAAAAAACTCAAGAAGTACAAGTTTATGACTTCTCAATCAATCATCAATCAGCCTACAGCAGTCCACTGCTGGATGTAGACCTCTCCCAATTTACACGGTTCTACGCCTTTCGCATCCTTTCCTACGGCCTTGTCCAGGTCGTTGGTTCTACTATAGATGTGCCAGCCCATGGCCACTATGATGTACTTACTCTGCGAGCTACGTTGACTACTCTGGTTCTCTAATAGATAACATTGTTTCGGATGTTATCTCTCAGAGACACCCTAAGTGTAGCTCGCTCTGTTCTAAGTAAAACACATTTACGCAAGTTGATCGAAAAACTCGCTTTGCTACACTACTTCATGTGACAGAACCATGCCCTCCTCTGCAGTCTATTCTTTTTGTGTCCAGTTAAGAGGCCTTGATATTTTACTGACCTGACCGATATAATTTCGATTGAGATAATCAGCATGTGGCAGTACAACTCCTTTTCTTTGCTGGAAAGCGGAATCCTGTGTTCGGATCGACCATTGGGCGCCTCTCAGAAAAAAAAGAAGCAGAACATTTTTATGTTTTGTGAATTTGAGAGTAACCTAATAAAGTAATAACAAAAATGTTGAGGGTAACTTAACAAAGTTATAGCAAAAGGTGTTATGAAGCCTTTACGACAGCTAGCAATTACTTTACCGACTGGAGTATGCTATCACACGCTTCCTATCATCAGCATAGGTCAATACTACTCCTAACCTGCGTACCCAACTTGCGTCTGTGTGAACCTCCGTGGGAAGTTCTGATTCTGGGTTCACTGGTCACTCTCGTCATCGTCAGACATCGTATCAAGCCTTGTCTAATTTGGTATTAATGTGAACTCCAAATACACTTTTCAGTCAATCATTGTAGCACGGTTCTGGATATGCCTACGAAAATATCCTACAAGATCTAGAACTTGTTGGATCTGTAAGAGTTTTAAGGGAATAGATGAAAATTATAAAGCCTTTACCTTTCGTAAGCTTGGCACTACACTACCTGACCGCGCGGCTGAGGGCGCGTGCGTGTCGCGCACCCGTGCGCATCGCGTAGACGCCCATAACGCGATATCAATGCACGCGCGTGTAGCGCATATCAATGCGCGTCGCGCAGACCAGCGTGCAGCGCGTCGTGTCGACTAGCGCGTGCAGCGCACACCAACGCGCATCGCGCAGACTAGCGCGTGCAGCGCATATCAATGCGCGTCGCGCAAACCAGCGTGCAGCGCGTTGTGTAGACTAGCGCGTGCAGCGCACACCAACGCGCATCGCGTAGACTAGCGCGTGCAGCGCATATCAATGCGCGTCGCGCAAACCAGCGTGCAGCTTGTCGTGTAGACTAGCGCGTGCAGCGCACACCAACGCGCATCGCGTAGACTAGCGCGTGCAGCGCATATTAATGCGCGTCGCGCAAACCAGCGTGCAGCGCGTCGTGTAGACTAGCGCGTGCAGCGTACACCAACGCGCATCGCGTAGACTAGCGCGTGTAGCGCATATCAAAGCGCGTCGCGCAAACCAGCATGCAGCGCGTCGTGTAGACTAGCGCGTGCAGCGCACACCAACGCGCATCGCGCAGACTAGCGCGTGTAGCGCATGTCAAAGCGCGTCGCGCAGACCAGCGTGCAGCGCGTCGTGTAGAGTAGCGCGTGCAGCGCACACCAACGCGCATCGCGCAGACTAGCGCGTGGAGCGCATATCAAAGCGCGTCGCGCAGACCAGCGTGCAGCGCGTCGTGTAGACTAGCGCGTGCAGCGCACACCAACGCGCATCGCGTAGACTAGCGCGTGCAGCGCTCACCAACGCGCGTCGTGTAGACTAGCGCGTGCAGCGCTCACCAACGCGCATCGCGTAGACTAGCGCGTGCAGCGCACACCAACGCGCATCGCGTAGACTAGCGCGTGCAGCGCTCACCAACGCGCGTCGTGTAGACTAGCGCGTGCAGCGCTCACCAACGCGCGTCGTGTAGACTAGCGTCTGCAGCGCACACCAACGCGCATCGCGTCGACTAGTGCTTCTAGCGCTCAACAACGCCCCTCACATTGATTTAGAACTCCCGGATCGGCGGACAGGAGGATTATCGCCGTTACTGTATAGGAGAGTGACAAAGGACAGTTTCTAGTCACTTCAACGATTGATTAACTGTGCACAAACATAATCGCACCACCGCGTCAATACGTGAATTAACGGGTCAAAATTATAGTCATAAAATACTGCATTCTAAAGGAGTTGAACGCTTGAATCGCGTCCATAATCATTTGTAACGTTTGAAAAGTTCACGGGCACTTTCGGTACTAATTCGCTTCCTTTATGGCAAGTTGTAGAAACATCTCACTTTTAACGATACCGTGCGTGTAACAACGAACGAGATCGGATCCGAGACCGCGATGGTGGTGTCTAGGATCGCGACGGCTACGAACGGTATTCCCCGTAATACCCTTCGTGACCAATTACACGACACGTGGCACTCACGATGGTCCACTCAAATCATCAATTCACTATGCAATTTACGGCTTGAATTATGCGTTTTAGGCATAATTACACGAGAAAACACAAACAAATTGCGTAAAACATACACGACTCACTAAAAGAGGGTACTTTGTAATGATTACGTTTCTTATGATTCATGATACCTCTGGTTCGACTCGGTGAGTTGGCGATAAGGTAAGAATCACACTTCTGATGTTAGCAATCACCAGGAATGTTAATAAAAAAATATACACTGAGATTAACAAAGCAGATTTCTATCACTTTATTTAACAAATTTTACTACACCCTGAACGTAATCATTATACAAGTAGCTAATCAGTAAGTAACTTAGAACATTCTTACAATCACGGCGACACTAATATCACATGGATCACACTGATCACCAGGGTGTGTAGTTCTTTACTCTGCAGCGGTCGACCGTCGAAAAGAGGGCGTCCACTACATTGCGCGCCTTTTTATATTGGAAATCTAGTCATAGACAAGTCGACTTCTACAATATAATAAATTCTAATATAATATAGGTTACACCCACACGCTTTTTTTTAGAATGGAAGGGGTTATAAGAATAAAAAATCACAACTTTGTAGTTCTTTCAAAAATATTTAATTTCAAAACTATTATAGTTACATATCAGGACGCTCGTACACACAAATCTATATCCTGTATCCTATGTGTGATCAATCCAACTGGGTCAGTAGGGAAAAGTCAGAAACTATGAGAGATAGCGACATCTGTTCTTACGAACCATGGCTTCGATTTTAGAGAAAATAAGATGCATACTTAGATTTGAAAAAATCTCTTGCACAGCTCGGGAATGGAACCCGGTCGTTTTGAATAATAAAACTTACATTATTTCTAATTGATTATCGATTGTGTAGGTCATACGAAGTTAATATTAGTATGAAACATGATATCTAAAATTGTAGCTGCCTTTTGTAGCCATCCAAACACGTATTTCCATTCCGCTTTCGATCGCTAAGCTACGAAGTCGCGCCGAACTGTTTTTTATTTTTATAGACAAAATTACCCTCGTAAAATGGTGATAAAAAAGTGTTCAACTTGTAACAAAATATAACACAAAAGACTCCTGGGCTTGAATGTAGCCGCTGTAATAAATGTGTTCACGCAACAGCAACTTGTGCCAAACTTAGCAACAAGCAAATAACAGCCTTGAAGACCTCCGATGGATTGGAGTGGAGTTGTGATGGATGCTTACGGAATATGACAAAGCGATCATCCTTCTTCTTACCGGAAGATTCTGAAAACGAGGAGGACAGGGATAGCGAAAATGTTACCAGCTTTGATTCAAAAAAATTACTTAATGATATCAGCCGCGAAATGAGGAAGGTAATAAAAGACGAAATGGAAAACTTGACCACGTCAATGGATTTCATGAGTAGTCAGTTGGCGGAGCTGGAAGAGACTGTTAAACGCCAAGAAAATACCATCAAAACTTTAGTAAATAAAAACTCTGATCTTGTGAATAAAAATAAAAGCCTGGAACTCCGCCTATTAGCTGTGGAACAACGAGTTCAAGAAGTGGATCAAAATCTCTTGTCCTCTACTCTAGTGTGGTAGTGTTCCTGAATCTCCTAACCAAAAATGTCATAAGCGTCGTCAAAGATATAGCCAGCAAGTTGAAGATGGATAATCAGTACCTAGTGAGTGCACGGCGTAAGGTTTTGTATGCAAAGAAACAGATAAAGGGTGAAGTTCAACCTGGACCCATCATCGTGGAGCTAAAGTCCAAACAAGATAAAGAAGCGTGGATATCATCTGCCAGAAATATGGAACTCGTGGCAGGCAACATTTTACCGGATTTACCCACAAGTAAGGCAAATAATCGTATTTACGTTCGTGCAGCCTTGACCCAATATAATAAAACACTATTGTATAATGCTAAGCAACGTCTGATTAATTCATATAAATATATTTGGTGCAAGGACGGTAAGATATATGTAAAAAAGAACGACGACTCTGCTCGATCATATCTGATTCGCACCATGTCTGATATTGATTCACTATTGTCTTCATAATATAATTAATTAATTTACGTTCTAAGTATTAATAAGTTTTCATGTCAAATAACGTAACAGAATTTCATAACTGTGTCTCTGTAAATTCTTTTATCAAAAGCATCTCTAATGATAAAAAAATAGATGTGTTTTGTATGCATGTCAATATTAGATCTATGATCAAAAATTTTCCAAAATTACTTTCCCTGATGGGTTCTACAACCTGGGCGTTCGATGTTGTTATTTTGACCGAAGTGGGTATATCTGATCAAATATCTAATCTATTTCAAATTCCAGGGTACAGAATGCACACACAACTACGTAAAAATAAAAAAGGTGGAGGAATAATAATCTATGTAAAAAACCACCTTAAATTCACCACTCAAAAATTTAAAGCAAAATCATTTGAAGCTATTATAGGTACGTTGGTAACTGCAAATAACAATTCAATAGTTATATGTGCAATCTATAGACCACCATCTACTGATAGATATCTTTTCGTCACTGAGCTTTGCGCACTGTTAAATAGGACTGGTTTCACTGACATGATAGTACTTGGCGACGTAAACATTAATCTCCGAGTACGCACTTCCTACCGAGATCAATACACTGATATGTTATGCGAAAACGGTTTCGTGTGTGGAGTATCCGACTACACACGAATAGAGGTCAAAGCGGGTCTTGTTACTAAGACTTGCATTGATCACGTGTTCTCAAGGCTATCAACGCAGAGTGCATACGCGGCTGCTGTCGATACTGTTCTGGCGGACCACCGCGTCACAGTTATTGCCTGCAGTGCTAGTAGCTATCAAACACATATACATGATGATTCAAAAAGAAAAATGAAATTATATTTTCATGACAGTGAAACGTTATTGGGAGAATTGAAGGATGCAGCGTGGTCTCTCACTGATGATATGCGTTGCCCTAAACAGATACATAGTTTTATAAAATCGGTCTTTGATGCAGCTTTGAATAAATCACTTAAGACAAAGACACACTGTACTGCTTTTAGGTGCAAAGTGCCTTGGGTTAATAAAAATATTATAAATTTGTGTAAAATATGGGACATAAATTTTAGTAAATGGAGGGTGGATCCAACCAATCAATTGTTAAGATTACAGTACACCAAGTCACGCAATAAAGTTAATAAGGTTCTAGAATATCATAGAAATAATTATTATGTTAATATAATTAAAAACAACTTTTCTAACTCTAAAAGACTCTGGCAACTTGTCAATTCTATTTGTGGCAGAGTTTCACAGTCAATTGATCAAACAATATTAAAAGCATTTGGCGATCAGAATCTTTCTTCTCTGGAAATCGCCAATAAATTTGCTCACGAATTCCAAAATTCGGTAAAAAATATACTGCCCAGATGTAAAAAAAAGCTTTGTGATAAGTATTCCTATAAAAACATTGCGCCTGTCAGTGTCCGATTCCAAAAAGCCACACCAGAAAAAATTTGCAGAATTATTAAAAATCTTAAATCGTTTAAAGCACCGGGACAAGATGGTATCAAAGTTCACGATATAAAACGAATCAGTAATCAAATATCCGAATCTATCGCTAATCTTATCAATACCAGCATTGCAACAGGAAATTATCCGAACGAACTAAAGAGAGGGTGTGTGCGGCCAGTCTATAAAAGAGGCAAGCTGGATGACGTATCGAATTACCGTCCTATCACCCTGTTGTCGTCTCTAAATAAGATCGTGGAGAAGTATCTGAGCGAACAAATTCATGCATTTTACCAAGAGCATAATATTATATGTAAAAACCAATTTGGCTTTCAACCAAAAAAAAGCTCAACCACTCTTTTGTCGCAATTTACAAACGATATTAACATAAACTTAAACGCGAAAAAACATGTCTTAGCCCTCTTTATTGATTTTTCCCGCGCATTTGATACTTTGGAACATGAGCGCTTAGTTGGCAAGTTGAAAAATACGGGTGTACGTGGCCCTTTGCTAAAATGGTGTGAAAATTATCTTCAAGATAGGTCATACTGTGTCAATGTAGATGGTGCATTTAGTGACAAGATAGTAGCTGAAGAAGGCACCGCCCAGGGATCTGTCCTGGGCCCTCTTCATTTCTTGGCTTATGTCAACGACATGAATAATATGCTTTGTCATTGCGCCTCCTACCAATATGCGGATGACACGTGTCTACTAATTGCGGATCGAGATGCTAGTATTGCATTGTTTAAAATGCAATCGGATTTAGACAAAATTAACAAATGGTGCCATGACAATGGATTAGTGTTAAATGCTGGTAAAACTAAGCTTATACACATACGCTCACCATTTAATAAATCTTATAGCGATAAGGGTGGGTGTTTAATGGTTCATGGGCACGTGTGTCTTCACAGAGGTGTTGACGGCTGTAACTGTCCCGTAATTGAAGATGTTGACAGGCATACATACCTTGGGTTGGTCATCGACAGAAAACTCAACTGGCTGCCTCAGGTTACCCGAGTCTGCGATAAACTTAGAGCTTTTTTGGCGAACCTTTATATCATAAAGAACAGAATACCTTTTAAAGTTAGATTAATGCTATATAATGCCCTTGTAGACTCCATCATAGCTTATGGCATAACAAGTTACGGCAGAACCTATAAAAGCTATTTAGATTGCATCTTACAGCTGCAAATAAGGATTTTAAAAATGGTTGTCCCACCCGGTATACGAGAGCAATATAAAGATGATCACATCAAATTGTTCAAGCACTGTAAAGTACTTCCGATACATTCCAAAGTTGCCTATAGTATCATAAAAGAACAATTTTTCAACAAAGATATACAGATTGAACGAACACACAAAATACAAACGCGGCAAAAAACTAATAATATATTGGTAACTTTTGGGGCAGTGAATAACTACGGTGAGAGAACCAACAAGTATCTTGTTCCACGGCTACTTAATAAATTAGACTCATCTTTTAAAAGAAGTATTACCCAAAGTAATGTTAAGGTAAAATTAATGTCACATTTTTTAAACAACCTGTAAATGAATAGGTTGTGATACTTTACTATGAGATATTAGTAATGTGGGTACTTAGAAAAAAAAAAATATTCAAGGCGGCGACGCGCTGCCGCCATGTCATTGCTTAAATGTAAACATGTATTTTGTACTGCAATGTTAAAAAAATTCTTCATGTTGTTATTTGTGATTGTGAAGGATGCTTTGTGTTGTAATTGGTGTTATAGTGAAGCGGTTATTATGTGAATTCCTGTTTATTTAAAAACAAAACTGCAAAGTGGGACGTGGCAGGCCGGACAAGCCTCAGTGGTTTTTGGCTTGCTATTTATAGATTGTGAGTATGTATTATATGTTAATAATAAATAAAAAAAAAAAAAAAAAAATTTAGGTAACATATTTTAAATATGGAAAAAGAATTGGTTTCGAGCAGGATTCGAACCTGCAAATAATAATAAGTGGTTAAGCATCTTGCACGGTACTATAGGTAAAGACGCCTCTGCTGCTCGGTCTGCACCAGACGTGCATGCTGCCGCAATCGCTATAGGCTTTTCTCTGCCTTCTTTGGCTCTCTCTTTTATTGCATGTAAGGTACAGGTAGGACTTCGGATTGTCCTCCCACGATTTAAGGGCTGGGAGGTGGTGGGGGGGAGGGGGGAGGGGGTGTAGAACCCCCCCCCCCTTGAAGGAAAAGTTGCGGACGCCCCCCCTTTTTGAGTTACGATTTTTTTTATATTATAACCTAACTTTCGCATTTTCTTGGTCTGAAATTGTTATAATAATATTATAAAGGACACCTCTGGCGCTCGGCGGCCGCTGCCGCGGCACGCTCGCTTCGCTCGCTCGCCGTCGCGCGTCAATGGTCACAGTTTCAACCTAACCTAACCAACAGTAGTTGGATAATCAACAATAGTTTGGCTAAAAGGCTGAAGTTAAAGGCCATAAAATAAGTATGACAAAAAAAAAAACTGTCAGACAGTGACAGTGACAGCGCGTCGACGGCGTTTTACGTTTAATTTTACATAGCGGCAATAGTCGGTAAATTATTGTCAGAATACATTTAAGTAATAGCATTAATTTATGTCAACGAAATATATGTATTATAATAAAATATGCATAAAATTTTACGTAGTCACTGAATATACCTATTTATTTCATTATTAAATGAAGTTAAACATTTTAGTGCGTAAACCATATGTAAAACGAAACGTTTAATGACGAGCCGAATGTCAAAAGCATTGAGAGTGTAGGTATTCTGTGGTCAAAAGTGACAATTTTTGGTGAATTTTTATGATTTTCATTATTTTTTTTCTCGTTAACCATGAATCTCCGCAAGTTAAAACTTCGTGTGGCGGCTTCTAATAATATTAGCTTTGTGTTAAAAAAATATGAACCCCAAACTCGTGGGAGGACAATCTAAAGTTAAGCCAAGGTACATTTTAGTAATACCCTTTCGGGTTCCACGGTGCACCGATGAGAGCCCTTGAGTTTTTTGAATAATTTGTCTTTGTCTGTGGTCACCATTACGTCACACATAACTCCAGGCTTATTTTATTTTTCGCAACGCCAGTATAAGGACGTTTCACCACTTTTCAAAATATATTTTTTATTATACGTAAACACATAACCATCCAAAACCAATTGTTCTCGGCCTTTTGAAGAATGTGTGTAACTAATAGAAGGAGTAGACGTATTGGATACTTAAGAACTTGTGAGTTAGATTTGGAAACCGGAAAAGAGAAACTACTTAACTACTTATGACAAAATCAAAAAAAACAAAGTTAAATGAACAAAAACAGAGACGAAATAGGTAATACGAGACAGGGTTTTTTTTTTTTTTTGTTGACGCGGGGAACGCCTTTACGCGCCTTCATCCCAGCTGCGGGGGCAGCTGGGATGGTGTGTGGGACTCCCGGCCCGGTCTGGAATGGACCGTCCTACCCACTAAACCCCGCGGTGTTCCTCCTCACCCTTTAGCCGGGCCGAGGGATATCAAAAGATTATTCACGTTGACCCTGCTAGGGGCGCCCCGTTTATTCGGGGCTCTCCTCGGGGGAGCCAGATGGGCGGCTCCCCAAAGCTCCCTAAGGAGCTGAAGACCACGCCTGCACCGCTCTCGAGCGCCCCTCTGGAATGGCGCAATAGAGGAGACCGAGAGCGGCTGGCGCAGGCGTGCGCTAATGGGCACCCCCGGAACACGAACAAGTCAAGAACCAATCGAGGGCGCGCAGTGACTCCTCACCGCGGCGCCCCCGAACTGCACGGCAGAGCGGGAGCATTATCCGTTACTCCCGCTCCCCCGCACAGTGCACCTCCCACTTTGCCGCCATCGTCTCGCCGGCAAAGGTAGCGAAGCGACGGCGACCCAGCACTGCTGCTGCCGGCCGTGAATAACGGCACGGCCGGCAGCAACACACATCACCGAGCAACCCACAGGTGGGTTACTCCCGCCTCGGCCGGAATTAGCCAGAGTAGCACAACTCCCCCACAGAGGAAGGGGAGTGGTCGCTACTCCGTTGCCCAGGATGCACCACGAGGAGGATCCGACCCATTGGGGTCCTTAAGATGTTAGTAGGACCCCGCATCCCAATACGAGACAGGGTAGGATAGGTAATTAAAAACTGAAACTGACACCTTTTACTTGCACCGTTGCACGATCACATTCAAATTTTTCGTTCATTTGCTTGTGTAGGTAGTTAGGTACTAAACTAACTGTCAGCGGTCGCAAAGTGGGCTGTGCTGTAATTGGTGATTTTAAATTTTAAAGCCAAATTTACTTCGAATCATAGTCAATGTCTCAATGGGATGGGAACAACAGGGAAGAAACGATGATCGATAAATCCATCCTGACCGTTTTCAGATAGGCATTAGTAATTAAACATAGATACATACATACATACATATGGACACGCCTTTATTATATGCCTACATTTCACTTTTTTAGAATTTGTCCCACGTAGTAAGTGGTAAACCGTATTGCCGTGTTCAAATGGACAGAATAGATGCAGGTTGTGACTGCCTGCTGTTGAAATTTTCAAGCCGCCTAAAAATGCCTTCAACTTGGCTTAATAACTGTCATTTTACATTCAGCATAGCATACAGCTAGCATAGCAGCATATATAAATTCAGGAATTCGTCAATTATGGTTTTAAGGGAGTGGTTAGTGGAAAAGGTTTACTACACAATTATTGTGTAGTAAACCTTTTCCACTAACCACTCCCTTAAAACCAAAATAAATTTATTTAATGGAAATGTTTTTAAATGTTCTGCGGGCCTAAAAAGGCAACAATGTATGTTTCATTATATGAAACACAAAATTAGTATAATTTGAAATACGGAACATACAGTGTAAACCAATCATTTTATGTTTCATAATATGAAACATACAATGTTGCCTTTTTAGGCCCTCTGGAGTTTTATTGAAAATTTTTACGCACATTGAATAACTGTTTTTTTTGCATTCGGGTAGTTTTAGGTATGAAATCCAACATTAGCTTCTCCGGATTCCTTATATTTTTACGTCTTATTATGTCTTTCTTCAGCTTAAATAATTCCAGATGTTGTTTTACAAATTTATGTGTCCGCAGGGCCACGAGCGCTTCTCTGCATGAAATAGATAGATACCTACTACACGTTCGCTCTAAGTTTGCCGTTTCCCTCTCCCCCTTTAACCACCTACCGCCCGCACCGCTAAATCGTCCTCTTAGTAGCGATAGCAACGTCATCGGATGAGCGTGTGGAGTTTATTATTCCTGAACATTATTTGCATATTCAGCTTTCTTAGTTTTTCACCGTGTACATTAAAAAACATAAAACAAGAGATTACAAAAAAGTAGCGACACCACCTTTGGAAGCTGGCACGAGTACACAAGTCGATAAACTTTTGACAAATCATTGCTTATTATACTATACTATCTTCACGCCAAATCCCTTGCGGGGTAGGCAGAAAGAACCGAGCGCCACACGGCACGGTCCATACACACCTCACTCGCCTCTTCAACTTTCATTTTTCTTTTCATGCATACACGTCGGTTCCTACGGCTCTTGACACCACCCTCCACTAACACATGATTAATTTGGTCGTGGTAGGTGTGTCGTGGCCTTCCCCGACTCCTACGTCCATCCACTTTCGCGTTGTATATCTGTTTTGTCATTCTTTCATCTCCCATTCGTTCCACATGCCCGAACCATCGTAGCATGCCCTTCCTTACTTTAACACCGACACTCCCTTTCAGACCAACTCTCTTTCTTACATCTTCATTCCGAACGCGATCTGCGAGCGTTACTCCGCAGATTTTGATTTTGATTTTGCTTATTAAATGACATTAATATGGCTAAATTTACCTGAGAGAAGTATCTGGCGTTGAAACTATAGACGTTACTGAAAAAATGCAATTAATGTGGCTTTATTTACCTGAGAGAAGTATCTGGCGTCGAAACTATGGACGTTACTGATTAAATGCAAATAATGTGGCTTAATTTACCTTCCACTGCGTACGTTGCGTAAATGGTTAAAGTTACGTGAAAATTTTGTATTACAAAAATGTTCCCCTTTAAAAGTGTAACCCCTAAAAAAAAAATGTTAACAGCATATTGCCTATCTTTTAAGGTTCACTTACAATAACCCCTTTTAGTAAGTTTTGAAGTATGAGCGACGCGACGGGAGTAAAAGTGGTCTGCAGTGGTAGCCAATCAACTGAACGATAAAAACCGGGCATGTGCGAGTCGGACACACAAGAGTTCCGTGCCAAAAAAAGGACGGGTGGAAGTAAATGCAACGGGAAACATTATATCACTTTAATTATTATTAATACCACACCTCTCTCCTCTCGCGCACGCTTAGGTTGTGGAATGATCTTCCTGCCTCGGTTTTCCCAAACGCCTACAGTATGGGGTTCTTCAAAAGGGGTCTAAGAAGGTTTTTACAGGGTCGGCAGCGCGAGTGTGGCGCCTCTGGTGTTGCAAACGTTCATAGGCTGCGGTGACCACCGGTCCTTCTGGTGGGCCGTGTGCTTGTCTGCCACCTTAGTGGTATAAAAAAAAAAAAAAAAAAAAAAAAAAAACGAAGTTGTGCGGGTCAGTTCTAATGAATATAAGCGACGCGACGGGAGTAAATGCGAAGGGAAACATTATATCACCTTAAGCATTTATACTACACTTCTCTCTTTTTTCGCTCATGTGACGCAACCGAAGTTGTGCGGGTCAGCTCTAATGTATTATACATATAAGCGACGCCACGGGGCTAGGCGTGACGGGGCTAGGCGCGACGAGAGTAAATGCGTCGGGAAACATTATATTACTCAAAATATTAATACCATACCTCTCTCTTTCTCACTCTCATGTGCCGCAAACGGTCAGCTAGTTAATTTACATACCGATTTTCATAGTTATGGCAGGACAACGTCTGTCGGGTCAGCTAGTATTGCAATAAAACTAAGATTTTAAGTGTACCTAAGATCCTTGTAAAAAAACCAGCCAAGTGCGAGTGGAACTCGCCCATGAGGGGTTCCATAGCAGCAAGTAACATAATACACTCATTTGCAAAAAAAACGGGCGGTTTTGATTTTCATTCATCTTTAAAAAGATACAATACCAAAAAGGTTTCAATCGTTTGTACACGTTACTGGCCGGTTTTAAAAATGCCGTGGTATTTAAAAAAGTACGTTCTAAATTCAAATTTTCATTTGATGCTCATTTTTACAGAAAACCCCTTTTTATCCTACATTTTTGGCGCGAAGTTCCAGAAGTTAACATCGACTTTCACAACTTTTATTCAATTTTTATTGATTAATTTCATATCCTTGACTGTCAAAGCTTTATTTATTGCTGTTTGGCTGTATCAAAAATGGTAGATAAAGTGGTAAAAGCTACCAAAATTATCGCGCTGCTTGAAGAGGGTTGCAGCCAATGTTTCGTGGCTAGGAGGCTAAATGTTAGTCGCTCGACGGTCCAAAGGACCTGGCAGTGATATCAGGAGACTGGTTCCATCGAGAGAAGGCCTGGTTCTGGAAGAAAACCATGTACCCAACCACGGTATGATCGTTTTCTTGTGAGTCGCGCATTGAGAAATCGCAAATCTTCGTATGTGGATCTTAAGAACAACCTCCAAGAAGTAAGAAATGTGCATATTAGTCTATGGACGGTCAGGAGGAGGCTTCTCGCTGCCAATATACGCAGTCACCTCCCGGCCCGCGGCCCCAAATTACTCCGTGAGCACAGAGTTCACAGGCTTAGGTTCGCTAGAAATTGTGAATCATGGACTCAAGAAGATTGGAATAGGGTTTTGTTCTCTGATGAAGCCAGGATATCTCTGTTCGGTGAAGATGACGTCGGCGAGTGCTAAGAAGACAAGGAGAGCGCTTTGCAGATGCATGTTTCGAAGAAATCACACCTTATGGTGGGGGCTCTGTTATGTTTTGGGCAGGAATAAATTCAATGGAACGTACAGAGTTAGTCTTCATTGAAAACGGCTCACTGACTGGGCATCGATACATAACGGAAGTTCTAATTCCTCATGCACAACCCGCATTGGCCGCTCTAGGTCAAGACTCGATTTTTATGGACGACAATGCTCGCGCCCACCGATCCCGCGATGTTAATGCGTATGTGCAAGAGGTCGGCATTCGTCGTTTGGATTGACCAGCTCGAAGTCCCGACCTCAATCCCATAGAACATATCTGGGACGTTCTAAAACGGCGTGTGAGATCAGTACACCCGGCTCCGCAGACCATCAGAGAGCTGAAGAATGTGTTTACTGCGGAGTGGTAACTTTGGAAGTGTCTCTTGCGCAAACTATTCACTGTAGAAAAAAATGATGTTAGAAACCTCAATAGCATTTTAGAAAACCTATCTATAGATTCCCCACACGTATGGGCTTGATGAAAAAAAAAATTTTTGAGTTTCAGTTCTGAGTATGGGGACCTCCAAAATTAACTGCTTTTTTTCTAGTTTTATATAAAAATCTTGATGCGGTTTACAGAATACATCTACTTACCAAGTTTCAACAGCATAGGCCTTATAGTTTCGGAGAAAAATGGCTGAGACACACGGACGGACAGACAGACAGACATGACGAATCTATAAGGGTTCCGTTTTTGCCATTTGGCTACGAAACCCTAAAAAGCACGTTATTTCCAGGCTTCTTTTTTTTAGCTGTATTTATTGACTTAAAAAAAGCTTTTGATACCGTCTCTGTTCCAATCCTGCTCAGAAAACTGGAAAAGGTTGGAGTTAGAGATGTGGAGCTCAATCTTTTCAAAGACTATCTATCATCACGAAAACAAAGGGTAAAAATCGGCAAATACATAAGTAACGACGCGGACATAACATACGGTATTCCCCAGGGTAGCGTGCTGGGACCCACGCTATTTCTGATCTACATTAACGACCTCTGTGGCCTGAAAATCCCTAGTACTAATATTATATCTTATGCTGATGATACGGCTTTGATCTGTCATGGAAGTACTTGGGAGGATGTTAGACGCAGTGCCGAGGAGGGCATGACAAAAATTACACAGTGGCTTACCTATAATCTGCTTACGCTTTATACACTTAAAACTAACTACATATGCTTCAGCATCCGAAATCGTACCCAACCTAATGACACTTTCGTAATCAGAATACACTGTTGTGGTAATGCATTAAACGCAAATTGTAACTGCCCTATCATCGGTAAAGTCTCGAAAACCAAGTACTTAGGCATAGTGATAGACCAGAGACTAACCTGGTATCCTCAGCTCGAACAGGTCTCGAACAGGATTAGAAAGCTAAGCTGGGTCTTTAGAACATTAAGATACGTAGTCCCAAAAAACGTCAGTACGAATCATGGTTCTGCTAAAAGTCTTCTCAATGAAATATATATAGCACTCATTCAATCTGTCTTAATATATTGCATTCCTATCTGGGGAGGTGCGGGGAAGACAAAATTCATTGAAGTAGAGAGAGCGCAACGATCGCTGATAAAAATTATGTATTTTAAGAAAAAAAGATTTTCTACAGGAACTCTTTATGAGATTTAGTAACCTGCTCACAGTCAGAAAATTATATATTATCCAAACTGTACTTAAAAAACATAAATCTTTGCCATATAATCCAGAAATTGAACTACAATGAAGAAAATACGTAGTGGCAAAGGCACTTGTGACTAGAAGCAAATTTGCTCGCATGCAATACGAGAGAAGTGCAATACATTTATATAACAAAATAAATAAAAAAGTATCTATTTATTCTAATACATATTTTGAAGTTAAGTCAAAACTGATTGAATGGATAAAAAGCCTTTCATATGAGGAAACCGAAGCGTTTGTAAAACATGTATAAAATCTATTACTACACACACACACACACACACACACACACACACACACACACACACACACACACACACACACACACACACACACACACACACACACACACACACACACACACACACACACCACACACAATCACACATACACACTTTTTCATAAATTAATCTTTAATATACTAGTATAGGTAAACCAGATTTTTTTTACTATTACTATTCAAATAAAAGTGCAAAATATATGTAAAATTTATGCAAGATATCTGTTTAATAAACACAGTCTATTTCTTTGTTAAAGATAGTTATAAGTCATTAATTATGATGTGGAGGAGCGGAATCTCCTGATACAGGCATATACTTGCTTAAAAGGAGGTTCCATTCACTAGTTAAGGAAAGATGTAACTTTTATATGACAATAAATTATTATTTATTATTATTATTTATTTATTTATAATCAGTCGAGTTTGGTATGATTTTTAAAAAGTCATACATTGTAAACTTTATTTTTATATGTAAAAGAGCCAAGCTCTAAACCTTAAATTGTGCTATAGCTTAATTCACTGTCATTCCACAGTCACTCGGTAAATGCCATTTAGGTTTTGATTGAAATTTTGTTGACATACAGAAAAAATCTTAATTTAATGTCATTTTTCACTGTAAAATAATGACTTACTTTGTGATTTTGTCGACTTAATCTGGGAGATATTTGATGTGTTCCTGTATGCCCGAAGAAAAATAATCTATTCATATTATTTTACTTTTTGTTACCTATTTTCTTTTTTTGGCACTGATTTTTGTTACACAAACTTAGCCAAAGTCTGACAGGGATCCTATGACATCCTTCGGGAAGATACCCAGGGTCTCGGCTTTAGGATAGGTGTAGAACGTGCTTCGACCAAGTTATGGTATGGACGGGCCCACGTCATACATTACGAACTCAAAAAGTGAGACTAGTTCCCACACAAAGATATTGCAGCAACGACACGACATGCACACATACATTCTTCTTTTCGAATTTAGGGTACAGTACCCGGTAAACAACTTGAGCATCGCGTGAGGTGGTGGGAGAAAGTTTCCGCATGTACACTTACGTGCAAAAATACTGTGTCATTGAAAAACGCTATTTTTTTTATTATTGGCATTTTATTGCGTTAGCTAATAACTTTTCAGTTAGTGGAATAGAGAGAAATGAGATCACGAAAGACAAGGTCGTTGCTCAAGAAGTTTGCCGGTTACTGTAGTGTTTTTACACTTCGGAAACGCACAGGATCGCATCTTGCGATAAATGTCTTATTTTGACACGTGTTTCACTTTCGGTACAATAACAACGACTACGAACGAGTGAGCGCATGCGCTTACTTTTACGACTTCAAATCTAATTTTTGGATGGGCCGGTCTGTGCTATTACTTGGTCTAAGAGAACTTGGAGCTCTAAAATGAGGGTATACTTAAATATTTTAATTCTAATGTACCCTCCTTTTTTTGAAAAATGTAGCAATAGAATTAGTGCTAAAGAGAAAATAATATGATAGCCACATCTACAGCTGGACTTGTAAATGACAAACACGATAGTTTTAAGGTATATGAATAAGACCATAGATTTAGAATGTACAAGATAAACAGTGTCAGATAGAAAACGAAACCAAAAAAGAAATATCTATGTGTGAAAATGAATATATGAATATCTATATATGTTATTTAATATCAAATTCACACACTGAACTCGACACCATCGTAGAAAATATTAAATTTTCCATTTTATTCGTAAGATCACTACAGAATATTGTAAAATATGAATGACATATTATCACCACGGGTGCTAGGGTGATAAATTAAGAGTACACAAGTTGCTATCTCTTTTCCTCTCGAGCTATGTGTACTGGTAAATGAGGTCTCGCTCGCACGCTATGTGTATCTATTGAGAGTAGCGAAAAATTCTAAATCTATGAATAAGAGTGTACATTGTTTTTTAAATTTTAATATCTTTTGTAAAAATGTTTATAAGCAATAAAGCGTTATGTAACTAACAAATAGGTTACAATGTTGCTAATGACAAGCCTCCATTTATAAAGTACTTAACTATAGTAAAATTAACTATTAATAAATTACAATAATAAAAGGAAAAAAAGAAAAATCTATATATATAAAAATCAATGCCACTTTTCGTTGTAATTTTATAACTCAAGAACGGGCTCACCTATCCGAACTAAATGTTTAGGCTTTGTTCGGACTATTTAGTAGATGGTTTATGTAAAGTTTGCACAAAATCGGTCGAGCGGTTCTTCATTTATCACGCAAACGAAGTTGCGCGGGTCAGCTAGTATATTTATAAATATATACTACAAATGTTTCTCTTTAAAAATAATACGGCTCACTACTAAAGTTATACAACACAAACAAAGTTCCAATTGGTTTCGTTCTGAAACATGTAGCAGCAGACGCATTTTAGGTTAATTAAACATTAATATTTTATGATTGAAATAGAGAGATAGCCCGTGTCACGTGAATAATGCTTATTGTATTGTCTAGCCACAAAGCCAAAAGAAAGATTAAACAAACAAAAAACCGTCTATGGTTGGTTTGGTTGTGCAAATTTCGTTATCCGAAGTCAGATTAAATTATTAAAATAGAGAGAAAAGAAAAGATACTTGACGTCAAATCACTGTCAATGTCACTCATCCTTGTTTGTTGTGTTTCAAAGTGTATTGTGTTTTTTTATGTTGAAACAACAAAATATTAATTAAAGTATTACAATAATCTATACTAATATTATAAAGAGGAAAGATTTTTTTTTGTTTGTTTGTTTGTTTGTAACGAATAGGCTCCGGAACTACTGGACCGATTTGATAAATTCTTTTACTGTTGGGAAGATACACTCTTTGCGGTGAACATAGGCTATATATATTATTCCCGTATTCCCACGGGAACGGGAACTACGCGGGTGAAACCGCGTGACGTCCGCTAGTATCTAATAACTTGGTTATTCGTAATTAAGACACATAATAATGTAAATAAATATACAATGTGCCACCCTTGAGAAAAAAAAACTGCACACGTACAGCGTGGGCGTATAGTTTTATTGCTGTCAAAACAACACAAATTATCTACATTACAAAAAGTTAACAGAAAAGTATAGTGCCGTCCCAGATGTTAACTACTACTACCTAGGATTTAAAAAGAGAGAAAAAAAAATGTATGCATGTGTGCAAAAATTATAACGTCAGCGATTTGAGCTCCATGTACCTTCCACAAACACAATGCTGATGTGAAAACCTTCGACCCAACAGTGCCAGGCTCGCATCACGATTCACTCATTATCAAAACATTCTTTTGCCATGGTTCGTCTTATCGTACATGCTTTTGTGCAGAACAAATCAAAGTGCAGTGAAGTTGAGAGGTCATTGAAACACGATGCACTCCTCAGAAAGAAGGAATTCCGCCAATAATTAGTTGTTGCAAATGTTACATAAAGTGGAGGTCGCTTACGAAGTCCTAATTGGTTAGTTCTCAGACTTATATTACTAAGAAGTTTACTACTATTCACCTTACCACTGGAAATATCAGTCTGATAGATAACACACATCGGTAATGTTACGCCTGTTCTCCAGTGTCAGGAAATTATACCGCCTACAGCGATGTTCATAATCTAATGAGTTTTGCTGTGTTGTATAGCCGAAACATCTTAGAAACTTCTGCTGAACTTCCTCAATAGCAGACTTATAAATCTCATATTGAGGATTCCAAACTTGGGAACAGTACTCTAGGTGACTGCGCAAATAGGCACAATATAAAACCTTGACAGGCTTTATATTTCTTAAGTTGGCTGATGCTCTCTATATGAATCCTAAGGCTTTTGATGCTTTGGTCACTACAGTATCAATGTGCTGGTCAAAGATTCATTTGCTGTCCTGTACAACACCTAAATCTCTGACACTACTGACTTTACTAATATGTTGGTTAGCTAATGTGTAGCCAGAGCCAACCTCTGATTGCAGACGTGAGAAAGTATGCTACATTGAGCTGGAGTTTATTATAGTTACAATATAATTCAAATCTGTCAAGGTCAGTCTGTAAGTCATGTGTATCTGATAATGTTTTTATTTTCTTATGAATTTTCATATCATCAGCATAAAGTAAAATGAAAATTAAAATTAAAATGAAAATGAAAATATCTTTATTCATTTAGGTTACAAAGTAACACTTATGAACGTCAAAATTTTCGCTTCTACATTTACATTTACTTCCAGATTCACAATGCAATAGGTAGAGCCTGTGAGGAAGAACCTGGCAAGAAAACTCACGGCCACTCTTTTCAAATAGTCTTTAGTACATTCGTTTGTCATGCAATAAAGATTAACAATTTTGTCTACACAAGCGACATTTACAATCGCGCCTAATTAAGTGAGGAGCAAGCAACTCATGTCCATGTTTCTGTATCATTAAAATAGTCATGAATCGTGTACCTTATGTAATCGAAAAACCTTTCCAATCAATTTATGCTTATTTCTAGTATTTATTGAATGTACGTCACTGTTCTTAAGATATAGATGTATGTTCTTTTTAACAGACATGATGCTCTCAAATATGTATTGCGATGCAACCGTTAAAATTCCTATTTCTTTAAATTTCTCTTTAAGCAATTCTCGAGCATTTAATTTATAAATAGCACTATACGTGCTATTTATAAATTCTGCTCTAAAATCGCTCAAAAAGTGCTCTTTTCTGAAGTACAAAAATTATTTGTATATCTGCTGCCTTGCCCCACAGCCAAATGCCGTAAGACATGACGCTATGAAAATAACTAAAATAAACCAGCCTGGCTGTTTGGATATCAGTGAGCTGTCTGATCTTGGTAACGGCAAAAGCCGCCGAACTGAGTTTTTCTGCTAGACACGATATTTGGGCAGTCCACTGTAATTTACTATCTAAAGTGATCCCCAAGAATACGGTTGATTCTACAAGATGAAGGGTGTCACTGTTCAATGTTATATTTGTTTCATAATTTTTGACATGGTAAATCTAATACATTTTGTCTTTTTTGCGTTCAATAGCAAATTATTGGTTTAATCTACAACTTGGGCTAGAATGTATGAATGTTTGAAACAGGTGCTGATGTCAGCTATGAATAAAATAAAGAGAAGTGGTCCTAAAATTGAGCCCTGTGGAACGCCCGAGGGGACCGATTTTTATTTTTTTTATTTTTTTATTTATTGTTGAAGAAGGCTTACAGACTAATACAGATATAGATACTTAACTATGGTAAATATGATGCTAATAACAAGCCTCCATAAATAGGTAATTATACTATGAAATGTACTTTGATAAAGAAGAAAAGAAAAGCACTTTAAATGCTACACCTAGATGTCAAGTAAACACATACCTACTTGGCGTGTACACTTATAAAATATCAAACAAAATTAAATCTATAGTAAGTATAAACAGATTAGACACATAACTATGTTACACTCAACAATTATCCTACTAAGACAACCCAGAGTTTGTAATGGGCTCCCGACACGACCATGCCTTGCAATTGTCAATTATGAATAGAAGTTGCTTCAGTGTGCGTGATTTCTTTGCATGTGTGTGCATCGACGTATATGTACACATGATATTTTACGTGCCCGACAACCGCCAATCGATCGCGTCGGGACCCCTTAATCATTCTAAATATTATAATGTGTACATGGCCTTAACCAAAGACAATTATCTGTCTATGGCACTCTTCGGCACTATTACCATAGAGTACCAAATCCCGCAGTTGAGTGTCCGACTCTGTTCATAGTCTATGGTTCACGCAAAGTCGTCCATGTCAGTTCTAAATTAAAAATAAACAAAATCATATTTATGAAATAACAAGGAAAAGTACAACACATATATATCGGTTATTTATGTGAACAAAATACTATCCCCACCAAACTGTGCCGACCAATGCAATACTCAACGGAAACAAGATCCATTGTGTCTATACAGTAAACAAAGTGGCTGCAATACAATGTGTGAGTGTGACAACAAACAAATATTTTTTCTGTCTTCACTACTATTATCCATAAAAAAAAAACCATTCTAGTGCCTAGATGTTACAGTGATAAATGTAATAACAATGATTTACGTTTTTAGGCTGCAGCAGACTGATGTGAATTTCAATCAAACTGCCCCCGCTTCATGGTGTAACTAATTATCAAAGAAGTCCTTTGACATGACTTTTCTCACGGTAGTAGCCCGTGTGCAGAACAAATCAAAGTTTAGCGAAGGAAGAAGATTATTATAACAGGATGCGCTTCTCAAGAAAAATGAATTACGCCTATAATTTGTTGTGGCGAACGTCACATTGAGTAGCGGTCGCTGACGCAGTCCAATTAAATTAGTCCTTAAGCCTATATTAGATAAGAGAGCACTACTATTCACTCCACCGCTGGCAATGTTTATTAAATAACACAGATCATTTATGTGCCGCCTATGTTCAAGTGTAAGAAAATGATACCGCTTACATCTATGGTTATAATCTACCGATCTCTGCTGTGTCCTATAGTCTAAGTATCTCATAAACTTTTTTTGGATTTTCTCAATACTAGATTTGTAAACCTCATAATGAGGATTCCAAATTTGAGAACAGTATTCCAAATGGCTACGCACATAAGCACAATACAGAACTTTAATAGGTTTGATATCATTGAATCTGGCTGATGCTCTCAAAATGAAACCCAATGCTTTTGATGCTTTGGTAACTATACTATTAATATGCTGATCAAAAATTAACTTGCTATCCTGTATCACACCCAAATCCTTAACACTACTAACTTTAGTAATAGGTTGGTTAGCTAAGGTATAACCAGAGTCAACTATAGATCGTAACCTTGTGTATGATACTTGATAGCATTTTGATACATTAAGTTGGAGTCTATTACAAGTACAGTATAACTGAAATCTGTCAAGGTCAGTCTGTAAGTCCTGTGCATCTGATAAAGTTATAATTGTTTTGTGTATTTTTAAGTCGTCAGCATAGAGTAATATATATGAATATTTAAAACATAAGCTAATGTCAGCAATAAACAATAGGAACATCAGAGGCCCCAAGATCG
Source organism: Miltochrista miniata (assembly GCA_933228765.1). Classification (NCBI taxonomy): domain Eukaryota; kingdom Metazoa; phylum Arthropoda; class Insecta; order Lepidoptera; family Erebidae; genus Miltochrista; species Miltochrista miniata. The sequence goes on from OW121769.1 coordinate 18,049,900, forward strand.
AGCCCTGCGGGACGCCCGAGGGGACAGATTTCCATGCGGATGTGTATCCCTGAAGGACAATAGCCTGCGTCCTGCTTTCCACATATGATGAAAACCATCTATATAAGTCTCCATGAATTCCTGCGGCCAGCAATTTCTCCAACAGCAGTCTATGATCTATACGGTCAAAACATTTTGTAAAGTCTGTATATATAACATCCACCTGAGCACCCCTTTCCATACCATCTGATATAAATTCATTAGATAGGATCAAGTTTGATGCTGTGGACCTGTTCCTTACAAAGCCGTGCTGCTCATCACCCAGACTACACCTGACCGCTGCATATACATCTGTATACACCACCCGTTCTAGAACTTTGGAGAACAAACAGACCTTAGAGATGGGACGATAACTTGCCACATTTGACCTGTTTCCCCTTTTGAACACTGGGGTGACAAATGCTGCCTTCGAGATGTTTGGGACTATGCCTTCTGATAATGACCTCCTAAACAGGATACATATGGGTGTCACAAGGCTGTCAGCGCATCGGACTATAAACATGGGTGGTATCAGATCAGGGCCCCCCGATTTAGACAGATCCAAAGTCTTAAGGAGCTTTAATATCTGAGTAGGGTTTATGTCCACTGTACCAATTGATGTAGCACTTGTTCCGTTGCAGAGGCCAGCAGTATTTCCCGCGTTGGTTGCAGGACCTGGTTCCTGAAATGTTGATTGGAAGTAGGAAGAGAATAAGTTACAAATTTCTTCACCATTGCATGATGTGGAGTCCTCATATTGCATAACTGCTGGTATTGTACCAGCATTCCTTTGGTTTTTAATAAACCTCCAGAAAACCTTTGGATTTTTTACAATGGAAGCCTCTGTTTTTTGCATGTACCCATCATAACATGATCTTTCCATGATCCTAGCTCTACTCCTCAATAAAGAAAATGAATGGTAGTCAGAAAGGTTGCCGTATGTTTTAAACTTGCGGTGGTATTTATATTTCTCCCTGAGAACCTTAATAAGGGCTGAGCTATACCAGACTGGATGTGATAACCGCTTTAATGACACTAATGGTACATACTTGTCCCTAAGCTCGTATAGTCTACCGTAGAAAACAGAGACCGCGTCGTCCAGGGTTCCTGTAGAGAGTAACTCTTTCCAATTCAAGCTGTTCAAATTGAATGTAATAGCTTCATAATTCCCTCGCGAAAACATAAACCTACGGCGTGGTTTATCCTCAAGACCGTGAATCTCAATAGACCGAGTCTGAATTACAATGGGAGCATGATGGGCGTCTATCGGTGTAACCAAAGGATCAGCGACACTACTAGACACAGTTACAGAGTCATTCGAGAACACTAGATCTAATAACCTATCCTTAGCGTTCCTGACCCAGTTATATTGAGACAGACTACATATTTCAATAGTGTTCAAGCAATCAGCTATATGGGAGCAGGTTATGTCATGGGGCAGCAGTTCAGCACTGCCGGGATATGAGGGTGACCACAAGACCTTATGAGCAAAATTAAAATCGCCAATAACTATAAATTTATCTAGTGGATGCGCAACAATCAGCCGATTTAAGTTGAAAGAGAAATTATTCTACTGATTGTTATAGCACTCGCCTTTGTTTTCGTCACATAAGTACACAGCACAAATATGTAGATCGCCTATTGATTGTGGTCTACAATTTTTGGAATTTCGCAACTTTAATGTCACCCACACATCCTCAGCCGAACTACGCCAATCATGCCTCTCAACAACAATGAGTTCCCTCTTAGCTGCCACCAACACACCACCCCCTCGCTCCTGTTCAGTACGCGAATAATCCCGGTCTCTCCTCCAGACCAGGTAACGACTATCAAACAATTCGCCATCAAAAATACCATCTTTTAGCCAAGTCTCCGTGATGACGATGAAATCATAAGAGTTAGCACAAACATTGCGATACACCCCTGCAGTCTTAGTGCGCAATCCACGGGCATTCTGATAGTAAATACTGATGTTATTAGTCATTGCAAAGCCTTACAATAACCGCATAAGTCACTAATATAGAAATATTTTGATTAAATTTTAAAACTTTAAAACTCTGGACATTGTTATAAATAATTAAGTAGGTAGAAATTAATCGCCTTTTGACAAAGTTTAGTAAGCATTTATAAGCACCGTGTACGGTAAATTGAATGACAGGAGAGCAGCGAAACCAGTTTTGGGTAAACAGGACGCTACGCGCGCCCGAGGCGATGAGGCATGCTAGGGAACAAAATGTTCCCAAGCGCCCCACAACGCGCCGCGCACGCGGAGCAGACGACGACACAAGCAGTGCAAGTGGGTACAGATTATGCAAAACGTCAACAGCCATAAGACGCAATTGGTCACACTCAAAACTCATCCTTAATGTGATAGCCATAAGTGCTCTTTTGTTTTGATAGAGCAGCAGCCCACAGGCACAACGGAATTGCAAGCCATAAAGAAATACACAGTCGACACAGTAAGGTCTGCGATTCTCAAAGTGTTCTTTGCGAATCGCTGGATTGAATCTTAATTTAGGGTAGGCACAATTAACAGTTAAGTACGAGATACACATAGCCAAAAAATGAATCATACGATCTTCGACAAATCCCTCTCCGATTTGATAGTTATAACAGGCGATGAGTCCATCTTCCGCACATGTATTTTTGCATGTTTGATCCATACATACCGAAAATTCGTCTCGGCGGCGATCTTTTTTGCTTTGGAGAGTAACATCTTATTGTTAATTGTCAGGTGGTCGTTGACATATATTTTTCCGTGGCCGGGCAATCCAATATGGCCAGCTAACAGAGGTGAGGTCTTTAGCCCAAGTCTAGATGCTGCCATAAACTCCTCCTTAACACTTCGGCTGCAAAAGCTAACAATGATCGGCCTTATTCGGTCTTTCTCACGAGTTGGGACTCTAGAGATAAAGTTGATGTGCGCCTTAGTTATTGGATGACCTATCCTCGCGCCGATGCTGTTCACGACATCGTAAAGATTTTCGTTCGCAGTCTGCGAGACCCCCTTTATCTCTATGTTAGACATGCGTGACCACTGATCTCTATCACCTCCTCCTCCATCCTCTCCACCCGAGCCTGCAGCTGGGCAACCTGCTCACGAGCCTGCTCCAAACCAGCCACCCGTTTTTCAACGGCGTTAATTTTCTTGGTGAACTCACCAAGCATGTCCGTTATTTGTGCACTCAAAGATGACTTAAGCTCCGCAAACTCACCCCTCAGCGCCACTATCTCGTCCTTCAATCCATCCATCGGTGCAAGTTTGGCTGAAAAGCCACGTATCTCCTCCAGTACTGAAGAGTCGCTCGTGGGCTGAGGCGATCGTGGCGAACTGGACATTTGCCTGCACTTATTACAGCGCCATGTGAGCTTTCTGTCTCCAAGTTTCCTATAGCCAGCCTCGGTAATACCAGCGCAATGGAAATGTAGCATATGCCTACATACAGTGCACAGCACCCCATCCGACAATTGGTCGCAACAGGAGTCGCACCTTTGTGTATCCATTATGAATTGTAAAAAAAATAAAACTTTGAGAAACACTGTCTTTCTTTTTCTTCTCTACCGACACACCCGTTGTCTTTAGGACATCGATTGCGACTCCAATTTCCAAGCAGATGTATAACCTTGCAGCACCAGAGCCTGTGTCCTGTTTTCTACATATGAGGAAAACCATCTATACAAATCTCCGTGAATCCCTGCGGCCAATAGTTTCTTTAATAGCAGCTTATGGTCTATCCGGTCAAAACACTTGCGATAATCAGTGTATATAACATCCACTTGTGCACCCTTTTCCATGCCATCAGATATAAACTCATTAGAGAGAATTAAATTTGATGTGGTGGACTTATTCCTGACAAAACCATGCTGCTCCTCCCCAAGGCCACACCGCACCGCTGCATAGATATCCGTGTATACTATACGCTCCAATATCTTAGAAAATAAACAGACCTTCGAAATAGGGCGATAAATTTCAACATCTGATTTATTTCCTTTTTTGAAAACAGGGGTAACAAATGCAGATTTCCAGATATCTGGAACTATACCCTCTGACAGGGATCTACTAAACAGCAGGCACAAAGGTGCCACAATACTATCTGCACAGCTAACAATAAATGTCGGTAAAATTAAATCAGGCCCACCAGACTTAGGGAGGTCCAATTCTTTAATCAACCGAAGCACTCTTAATGGGCATATGCCGACTGTACTGATAGAAGACACACTATTACTTAAATAGAACTCATTTGAAGCATTGCTACTATGGGGAGGGGCGGGTTCCTGAAAAGTTGATTGAAAATAGGATGCAAACAGGTTACTGATATCCTCACCATTAGATGCTTGTATTTCATAATTATAGGTAAGGATCTACCATTTCTCAATCCCTTCACATACCTCCAGAAATACCTTGGATTGCTTGCAATGGAGGCCTCAGTTCTTTGCATATAGTCCTCAAAACAAGACCTTTCCATGGCCCTAGCCCTACTACGTAATATAGAAAATGGGTGGTAATCAGAGATGTTACCATAAGTTTTGTATTTACGGTGGTACTGTACTTTTCTTTTAAAATTTTCATAAGGACAGAATTATACCAAACTGGATGTGTGGAACTCCTCACCATCTTCACCGGAATATACCTATCTCTTAGCTCATACAATTTGCTATAAAAAGTACAAGTAGCATCATTCAATGATCCAGCAGACAGCAATTCATAGCTGCCACGTGAGTATTGGTACTTTTTGGTGGGGTTGTCCGGGAGGGCGTGAATTTCCACAAATCCAGCCTGCACAACAATGGGTTTGTGTTGACCATCAATAGGCACCACCAGACGATCACTGGTACACTCATAAACCGTGACAGAGTAATTAGAAAAGACTAGATCCAATAATCTATCTTTAACATTTCTTACCCCATTATACCGAGATAGGCTCGATATTTGAATAGTGCTCAAACTGTCGGCTATAATTATGGTAACAGAGTATGTCATGCGGGAGCAGCTCGGCACTTCCAGGATATGCATTCGACCACTGGACTTTGTGTGCAAAATTAAAGTCTCCTATAATTATAAATTTATCCAGGGGATGCGCGAGTATCAGCTGATTGACATTATTTATGAAATTATGTAACTGGGCAGTATATGAGTGACCGTTATTTTCATTACATAGATATACAACACAGATATGTATGTTATACGATACTTGCGGTCTGGTTTTTTGTATCTTTAAGGTCACCCATAGATCCTCCGCCGAACTACGCCAGCATAGCCTCTCAAGCACAGATAGTTCCCTTTTAGCCGCTATTAACACACCACCACCCTTCTTCTGCTCAGTACGTGAGTAGTCACGGTCCCTCCTCCAGACGTGCCATCAAACATTTCACCATCGTAGATACTGTCTACCAGCCAGGTCTCGGTAATTACTATTACATCATACGAGCTCTTGCATACATTACGATAGAAGTCTTAGTGCGCAAACCCCGTACGTTTTGGTAATATATGTTGATATTAGACATTGTAAAGCTTTACTGTAACTACATAATTCACTAATTTAATATTAATTTGGCACGATACGTAAAACATATTAAAGCATAGGACAAGATTATAATTAACTAAGCAGGTAGCACTAAATAGTTTTGTAGAAACATCTAAGGCACAGTTCACTATTTTATGCAACATTCGAACGACAGTAAACAAGTTTTTATTAATAAAGACTAAAGGCAACGATCGAAACGTAGATAAGGAGCGTCAGTTTCCAACAGTAACAAGACTCAAAACTTTGCAACCGACTCTTTGCCTTAATTTCATGGCAGTAAGAATGACTTTACAGCAACAAGGAAAAGCGACATATCTACAACAGAATGACAAATAACCCAGACACACAAACAAATTGAAGGAAGACACAGTATGCACACACCGGAACAATATTCTCAAACTTTTTCTTTGGGTCCTCCCCCAATCGAGAAATATTAAACAAATAGACTTACGTAATGAACAAACATCTATAGTCACATAGTCCACTACACAAGCTTCTCCAAATCCTTTTCTGACCTCACTACTATTACGGGAGAGGAGTCCAACTTCCTTATATGAATTTTAGCATGCTTGATCCACACATAGCGAAAATTCATATCTGCTGCAATCTTCTTAGCCTTGGATAGAAGCATCTTATTGCCTGTAGTAAGGTGATCATTTACATATATCCTCCCGTGGCCTGTTAATCCAATTTGGTCAGCCGTAAGAGGCGAGGCCTTCAGGTGATAGCGAGATGCAGCGATGAACTCTTCCTTTACCCAGCGGCTGCAGAAACTAACAATTATAGGTTTTGTTCGCTCCTTCTCCCGTGTAGGCAGACGAGATACAAAATTTATATGGCTCTTTGTTACCGGATGACTTATCTTTGTCCCAATCCTCTGCACAATATCAAACAAATCTTCATTGGTTGTCTGAGGAACTCCTCAGGAACCACACTAACGCGTATCCATGATTAATAAGAATGTGAATTAAATTAACAATGTATTAAAGATTTAATAGTAGCTAGGTACTTAATAAAAAATTGTAAGATCTAATAAATATTTGAGAAACACTGACTTTTTCTTTTTTGCAACTATGAGACACCCGTTACTCACAAAGCACCGAGCGAGAGTGAAATATAATATTCAGCAAATAATCATTAATTATACTTATAATAGCCCTTTTAGTATAACTTACTTTTTAGTTTTTATAATTTATTTTAACTTATTTAGGGATACTAAACTACTGCTATGATAAACAGAAAGGTTATTTTTATTTATAAATATAAATAAATATTCACGGACATTTCACACCTATCAATTTACTTAGTGAAAGTATGTAACTTTCTTTGTACATATCTACATAATTATGATTATCAAAAATATTATAGTGATGCTACATGTAAGTATTAACCTCTTTGAATTTTTGCGCAGAGAGACCCTTGGACCTAATCAATATCAATCAATCAATACATACATACATACATACATACATACATACATACATACATAGATACATATTATAATAAAATCGTAACAGGTCACTGTCTGTACATTGAAGATATATAAGAAAAAAATTATAGGGGGCTTTATGAACGCAATAGAACCCAAAACAATGGTTTTTAGAATTTTTGTCTGTTTGTCTGTACGTTTGTGCACGCTAATTTCAGTCGTAAGTAATGTCGTTGCCGGCCGTGGTGCGAGCTATGGTCGGCAGCAAATCGTGCTGGGTCGCCGTCGCCTCGTTTGCTATCGCTAGCTACCTCGCGGTGATGGCGGCCAAACGAGAGGAGTTGCGGGTGCGGGAGCGTGCTGGTTAGACGCTCCCGCCCCGCCGTCTCGTTCGGGGGCGCCGCATGGCGGCGTGGATGCGCGCCCCCGACTAGTTCTTGAAACGTGGACGGTGGTCGGGGGACCCCGCCCACGATGAACACACAGCGGCAGGCACTTCCGGGGGTGCCTCTCGTTCCGGGGGTGCTTTTAGCGCCCGCCCGCTTGGCCGCTCTCTACCCCCTCTGCTTACAGAGGGGCATCCGAGAGCGGACCGACGGAATCAGCACTTCCAACTCCATTAGGAATTGAGGGAGGGGGCAGCCCATCAAGCCCCCCCGTGGAGAGTCCCGATGTAACGGAGCGACCCTTTGCCGGGCCGCAGTGATTTATCCACCGGCCTATCCTGCGACCCAGTTAAGGAGAGACGGAACACCGCGGGGTTTAGTGGGTAGGACGGTCCCATGTTGACCGTGAGTCCCACACAAAGCCGCCTTGCTCCCCCGAAACAAGGCGGCGAAGGGCCTAACCTGCAGTCCCCGCGTTAAAAAAAAAAAAAAAAACACTAATTTCAGCAACCGCTCAACCGATTGCAATGCGGTTTTCTTAATTGCGTTGTGGTTTGCTCCACTTAACATTTAGTGTTCTTTTTGTGTCAATCAGGTCATAAATAAAAAAGTCACATCAATCTAAAGAATTTGCAGCATACGGAGTCGCAGGCAATAGCTAGTCTATAATAAGCAGCTCTTATGGCCCGCTTTTATAAAATAAAAATTGTATTTATATCTGCAGCATTGTCCTACAGTAGAATACAGTACGACATTATACTGTGAAAGTAACTGATATAAACTATTCTGGCCGTATCTACATCAGTCAAGTGCCTTTTCTTTTGTACAGTAAATGCTGCTGAACTAATAAAGTTGGACAAACATCGATATTGACAGAAGCATTAGAAAATCACAGTCAACAACACTATCAATTCGCGTGCTGAGCAGAAGGTACAGGCAACCTTAATTCCGATGATTAAGATTGCAAATACTTACTTATTTTCCGCGAAAAGGCAGTCAACGCGCCTGCGCGATGTTTATCCACTCACCGCAAGGCACGATGGCCAATCACCGCGCACCACCCGCGCCCGTCAAACTTCATGGCGCTAGCGCTGTCGCTGCGTCCGCCCGCCTTCTTTTGAAAAATATCTAAGGCCAAGCCCATTATCAACATTTCAATTTACAAAATTTGGGACCCGGAGATAGAAAATCATGTGGAAAATGGCGCTACACGCTGTTTCCACGGTGTGGACTGATGAATCATATCTCTCTTATCTAATATGTTATTTATATGTACAGTTTATCCATTAAAATAAAATAGGTACCTAGATTGTCAAAAAAATCTAATACATATCTACTAGGTACACATAGTTTGATATTTATAGCAAATAAACTATATTTGTAAGTACCTACATATTTGTAGGCAAAGGTATGACATTTCTCTCTCTCTCGTTTTTTTTTTTTTTTTTGTTTTTTTTGGGCGGTAGGTGTGAAAAAGTGTAGACATAAAAAATTTCCTGATTTAATTAAATAAGTTTTAATGTGAGTTTACCTAATTGCTATATAAATTAGTGATCTACAGTCAACAAATACAGTGTACTCACGTTTGCAATAATATATGTGACATATAGAGGCATAATTGAACACCACCTGCCAGCTTCTAAGATTCTCACACTTAGCACAAGTTCTGTTTTTTAATATAAACAGTGTTTATCTATCAAAAAGCACAATGTCACAGCAGCTTGAGGAGATCCAGACTATGCAAAAGAGTCTTGAGGATACTTTCTTCAGGAAAATGGATGAACTGCAGGCTCAGTTGCATGTTGGTGGCTCAGCAAAGGATACTGTTGCTAAGGTTGCAGAGGAGTTCCGCACCTTCCGTGAGCTCATATTCAGTATCCTTGGTGTACTGCGGAGGCAAATAGCTGAATGCATCAAGGCCGTTGATGTTGTAGATACATGGCAGCGCCGGAAGGGACTTGTTTTCTCAGGCATCCCCGAAGTAGAAAAAGAGAACTGCACTAGTACAGTTGTGGGAGTTCTTCATGATAAGCTGGCTTTGAAGGAGATCACTGCTGCTTCCATAAAATCTTGTCATCGACTGGGAGCTCCTAGGGCTGGCCAACATCGTCCCATACTTGTCAGGTTTGGTGCAGTGAGCGTGAAGTCATCGGTATGGAGGGCAAAGACTTTCCTTAAAGGATCCTCCATTTCTGTTAAAGAATTCCTAACCAAAACACGGCAATCAGTGTTCGCTAAGGCACGACTACACTTCGGGCTGCGTAGTTGCTGGACCCAGGATGGCATTGTGACGGTGAAAACGGGTGATGGTAATCGTCACAGAGTCACCACTCAGGAGGAACTCAACAAAATCATAGAGAGGTATCCCAAATCTCTATCCTCAGTGAATGCTAGTGCAAAGTAATGTTCTGCTTTGGGTAGACGTTAGTCAACATCCGTGACATTTCAGTTTTATTTTGTATTTATACATCTTCTTTCAACAATTGAATCCAATTCTAAACTGTTTGAAAACTATAGTTATTCAAAGAAAACATTAATTAATTTGCCATTGCCACGCATTTTGTTTACAACTTACAAGTATCTGTCTGCCAGCCAACTGTCATTGTCATGTCATATTGTCACTTTTACATTTTTTTCTTATAGAAGGCTCAGGCAATGTAACTCGGCCATATAGTCTAAAGTCGAAATTATCTGATATATTGTTTACATCAGTTAATGACATTGTGTGCATCATATATTTTAACTTGTATGTGTTTTTTTTTCGATTTTGTTTTTTTTTGTGAGAGTTTGCTGGCGGGTGGTGCAGAGATTGACAGCTGCTAATTTGTGTCATATTGTACTGGTACATTTATTTTTTTAAATATTTATATTTATTTATTTTAGTGATTTAAGTATTATTATATTTATTATTTTATTTTATTCATTGAATTACTATAATGATGAGTGACTTGTCAGATGATAATTCCTTTTATCATTCTTTCAGTGACTCGGATACAGAGAATGACAGTTTTTCATCTATACCTAAAACACTTGGTGAAGTGCTTAGAAACAAATTTGAACTAGAACAAGGTAGGACACTAAATGTGTGTCATATTAATGCTGAAAGTGTGCCGTATCATTACAGTGACCTGGTTGAAACGTTTGCTGATTCGAACATCCATGCGGTTTTAATTTCTGAAACTTTCTTAAAGCCTCCTCTTCTTTCAACATCGTATCCACTTCCTGGTTGCATTCTTATTCGGAATGACAGGACGGGTAAGGAGAGAGGTGGCGTCGCAATATACCTTCGCAGTGATTTTCCCTACAAAATAATTGCTTCGTCGCCTTCTCAGTATTCTGCTACCGCAGAGTTTCTCTTTCTTGAGGTATGGGTTAAAGGTCTCAAAATTGTACTCGGTGTAGTTTACTGCCCCCCCACTGTCAACTATTTCACTGACTTCGAATCGGTTTTAGAATCTTTGGGGTCTGATTATCAGCACATCATCATCATGGGTGATTTTAATACTAACCTTCTCCCGAGCAGCTGTCCAACAATTCGAGCGCGAGCTGCTAAACTTCAACATTTAATTAAATCTGCCAGTCTACATGTGTTGCCACTCCAAGCCACGCACCACAATTTAGACGTGCCGGATACTTGGCTAGATTTAATTCTCACTTCTTCTCTCTCTCTTGTTTCCTCTCATGGTCAGTATCTTGCTCCAGCTTTCTCTCATCATGACTTAATTTTTATTTCTTATATTCTCAAGCCTCCTAAACAGAAGCCAAAAATCTTGCACAGGCGTTGCTTTGGTCGAATGGACGTTGATAAGTTGCGTAATGATGCATCTACAATTAATTGGAATCCATTATTTGAAGCAAATACTATTGACGATAAAGTTCTGATATTCAACGAAATTATTCATAAACTTTATGATATTCACGCCCCTGTTAGGAAAATTAAGATAAAACGTCCCCCAGCTCCGTGGATAACTGATGAGGTTCGTACGGCCATGCGAAGACGAGATAAGGCCTTTCGAACTTTCAAAAAATATAGACGGGAACTTGACTGGAACGCTTATAAAACTGCTAGGAACCGCTGTAACCAGGTGATACGCAACGCCAAACGCCGACATATTTCCACTGAAATATCTTCCTCATCACCTGCTAATGTTTGGAAGTTTCTCCGATCGTTGGGAATTGGTAGGTCAAGACAGATGGAGTTGCCAGGGACGCTTGAGTTAGATCTCATTAATCATCATTTCTCTACCTCTAATCAAATTGATGATCTGACCAAGAGTCTAACCGTTGACTTTGTGGACAGGCTTGTCGATCCCGATTATGATTATTTTCGATTTTCTCCAGTCACGCCAGGTGAAATTCAAAAAGTTACAATGTCCATATCATCAAAAGCAGTTGGTTGCGACAATATTAGTCGTCGGATGATTACAACCATTTTGGACCAACTCCTTCCTACTATTTCCCATATCATCAACTTTTCCCTTGATTCTGGTCAATTCCCTGTCACATGGCGCAAAGCCTACGTTTGTCCCCTCCCAAAGATTCCCCATCCATCTTTGCCTAGTCACTATCGCCCAATCTCTATCCTCCCCTATTTGTCAAAGGTCCTTGAATCCTGCGTACATAGCCAGTTGACCAGATTTGTAAGGCTCAATAACATCTTGAGCCCGCTACAGTCGGGGTTCAGATTGGGTCACAGTACAACAACGGCTCTATTAAAAGTAACGGGTGATATTAGGGAGGGAATGGAGAGGGGTGAAGTGACAGTGCTGGTCTTAGTGGATTTTTCTAATGCATTCAATTGTGTTAATCACGATATCCTTCTATCTATCCTTGCCCACCTAAAAATTTCACCTGACGAACTGGATTGGTTCTCATCTTATCTTCGGGGTCGTCAGCAGTCAGTTCGCGTTGATGAGAAATCATCGACTTGGCGCAATCTAGACGCTGGCGTTCCTCAAGGCGGTATACTCTCTCCTCTTCTATTTTCCATGTTTATTCTCTCTATCCTCTTCCATGTATATCTCCTAACCAAAGAGCTTCAGTGTGCGTATCACTTGTATGCAGACGACCTGCAGTTATATAGTCAAGCTAGGGTGGATAATCTTCTGGAAGCCGTGACAAAAATTAACCAAGACTTAAATGCCATAGGTCACTGGTGTGACCGCTTTGGGCTTACTATTAACCCTGACAAATGCCAAGCCATCATAATTGGAAGTAGTCGAATGATGAGCAGACTGGAAAAGGAAAATTTACCATTAGTTACTTTTAATACAAAAACAATTCCAGTTACACTTCATGTAAAAAATTTAGGCCTGCTCCTTGACGATACGTTCAATTGGAGAACACAGGTTACTAGCATTTGTCAGAAGATTACCGGGACTCTACGAGCATTTTATCGGCTTAAGAACTTTCTCCCATCCAAAACCAAGGCAATGCTTGTTCAGACTCTTTTATTTCCTGTCATAGACTATGGTGATGTGTGCTATCTCGACCTGAATGCAGATCTACTCGATAAACTTGATCGGCTTCTCAACAATTGCATTCGATTCGTTTACAATCTTCGAAAGTATGATCATGTCTCGGTCTATCGTTCCGAGTTGGGTTGGTTGCCCATACGTCAGCGTCGCAAGTTGCGTGCATTGACAATGCTGTTTGCAATAATGAACTACTCTAATGCTCCTTCTTACTTGACATCTCATTTCCAATTACTTTGTTCTAATCACGACAGAAATTTACGCTCTTTGAACAATCGCCTTCTTCTCTACCCTACTCATACTTCAAGTATGAATCATTCTTCCTTTTTTGTGCAATCAGCCCTTCTCTGGAACGCGCTACCGCCAGAAGTCAGGACATGCACCAACCGTTTCACATTCAAACATAAAGGACGCGAGCTTTTCAAAGAATAGAAAATGCATTCTCTTTTCAATGATTATGTATTTACCTTATTGTTTAAATATATATTACTATATAAAGTATATATGTAGTGTATTAGTATGTATGTATATGCATATATATATAATAGATATGTATACATTTATAATAATTATAGTATATATGATATGTATGGGTTATTGTGATCGTGTGTTTGATTGGTTTAGTTCTTGCTGCATTTATTTGGGTATTAATTGCCTGAATGAGTGCAGTGGATCTGGGCTGAACGCAAGTTTTTATACTATTTATACTACAAAGAAGAGTACCTACCATTAGAATGTCTCGATATCAACCTGGAGCACCTTCCTCTACTTATTTATCTCTGCATCACCCAAAGGTCGACTGGTAGAAAATGCCTACGGCATTAAGTCCACCTTTGTACGAATTTGTGCATAAAGTTTTAAATAAAAAAAAAAAAAAAATTTCTTGACTGTAAAAAAATGGTGTGTAGCGTGCAGCTAATTATTTTTTATTCCAATCCATTTTTATTAGTACATCGTAATAGTTCCAGTTGCAGGCTACAGTTACAAACGTAATGGCGATAATTACGTTGATCCCGCATCGATGGCATTAGTACCTACTCTACCTACTTAATTCATTTAGATAAAAATAATTTAATCTAGATTCTTTCTTTTTAAAGTAATACTTATCAGTTAAGCTTAGATAATGTAGGGGAGACTGCGACTGATCACTGAAGAGGCCGCACCGCCTGGCGCGACGCCCGCCGCCACCTGGGTGCCTACCTAATTACGTTCAATCTCATCAATATTATACCTCTGATTATACCACAGTTCTCTCGGATGCCGCATGCCGCGATCTTAGATTTATACCTTTAGAGGTTAACGAAACATGTACTATGTGTTGAATTTATCCGAGTATGGAAAAGTTACAGCTATGAATATTAACAGCCAGTTACAATACCTATTTTGTTTTTTATTAGAGGTTTATATATAGCACAGGAGGACATTGTAATTATCGCCATCTTGTGGCACAAGTTTAAAACATAAGAAGTAATTAATCGATAGATGGCAGTACTTTTAATTAAACTATGATATGATATTATTTATCTATCATATAAGCAGATCATGTATAAATTAATTACGTCTCTTCTGTACCTTTTACAATGGGTACCACAGCGCAGCTGAGGAAGAGACAATTGGGTTTAATAATGTGACTAGGTACCTACGTGGAAAATCGATAAATCGCTAAACCTCATGGGGTTGAGTTTAGCTAGGTAGGTAGGTACTGTTGTCAAGGCAAGTCCATGTATGGATTACTTCCTACCTGATACCTAAAATTTTGCAACAACTAAAATCTTGATCTTAACGTTCTAACAAACAAACAAATTGGCTTCATAATTTTCTACAGATAAGTACAATACATATCTTACCTGCAGACCCCATTGTCCAATTCTACGGAAATTATAATATCGTCCTCACAGGTAGAAAACACTGGGAATAACACCTCGAAAACTTGACAATATTAGGTTAATTATTAATTATTAACTTGACTTTAAATAATAATAATAAATATTCACGGACATTTCACACAACGCTATCTGATCCCAAAGTAAGCCAGGAATAACCTGCTTGTGTTATGGGTATCAAACCACGGATATTAATACTTTACACTTACTTTTAAATACATACATAATATACATATTATACATAGAAACACCCAGACTCTTGAGACAAAAAAATTATGGGTCACATAAATATTTGTCTCCGGTGGGAATCGAACCCACAACCTCCAGCGCCGCAGGCGCGGTATCACTACCGACTGCGCCACAGAGGCAGTCAAAATACAAAATACTTATATACAGGATGTTGATCTGCATTTGTGCATTACTTGCACACATGACTGTACTGCCTACACTCGTTGATATTTCGGGATAAAACGAGACACCTTTTTTTACACTTTTTTTTTCTGCTTAAAATCTTTTCTATTTGCTACGGGAACTCTACTGCTTATACTAAACCAATATTAAGTGAAAAAATGGGGCAGTAAAATTAAGTTCTTAATAATTATTAAATAAAATAAATTTAAAAAGCAACTCGTATGAATCGGTTCTAAATATTTTTAATAATACTATTACCTACATAGGTACATTTTCACCGTTCATTCAAAACCGTTTCTTCTTTGCCTACAGTTTAGTAGGCACATACAAATGTGTAGGCATAGGCAAAGGAGGCCTGCGGTGGCGGCGCGGCGCGTGTAAGTTACCCCTCCAACCCCCGCGCAGGAGCGAGCGGCTCTGTCTCGGCTCGGCGGCGGAATTTGAAATTTTGAATTAATTAGTCGCTCGCCCGCGTTCAGCGTGAGTATAACCGCACGCGCCGATATCTACGTAACGTCCGTAACAACACCGGCAACGATGTCAGAGCGTTACAGTAACGTTGAGTTGGTGGAAATGGTGCGCCTTTACGCTATTTCTAATAATAACGTTGTTGATGCAATTCGCATGTTCAGGGAAATGTTTCCAGACCGACCAATACCATCTCGTCGCATGATGCTTGCCGCCACACAGCGCTTAAGAGATCACCGACAGTTCGAGGTTCCTCGACATGCACAAGGTCGTGGTACACAAGGCCTATCAGCTGATCGGCAAGAGCAGATTCTCAATTATTTTGAGGAAGAACCTCGAGCCAGTACGCGTGAAGCCGGTCGCCGTTTCGGTGTTCATCATACCACAGTGTGGAAGCTGCTGAATCGCGAACTAATGCATCCGTTCCATTTCCGACGTGTTCAAGAGTTGCATCCGCAGGACAATAACGCTCGGACAGTTTTTTGTCACTGGCTCCTTGAACATCAGGACGTGAACATTTTGTGGTCCGACGAATCATTGTTTACGCGCGTGGGCGTTTATAACGTCCACAATGAACATTGGTGGGCTCACCGACAACACAACCCACATGTTACTACGCGGGACTCGTTCCAGGTCCGGTTTAGTCTGAATGAGTGGGCTGGTATCATCGGTGATCATCTACTTGGCCCATATTTTATTGACGGTCGTTTGAACAGTGCTACATACTTGGTGCTACTCCGACATGTGGTTAATGAGATGCTCGATGACATTCCACTCGCATTTCATAGGGACTTGTACTTCCAACAGGACGGTGCGCCACCTCACTATGGACGCCAAGTGCGCGAATATTTAAGTGAAGTGTTTGGTACGCAGTGGATAGGCCGTGGTGGACCGGTAGCCTGGCCGCCGCGTTCACCCGACCTAACGCCCTTAGACTTTTATTTGTGGGGAGATATTAAAAGACTTGTTTACAATGAAGACATTGTGAGTGTTACACAATTACGTGAAAGAATTGTTTTGGCATTTGAACAAATAAAAACAAATGTGCTAGTGCTTCGCAGCTTAAAACGCAACTTAGTGCGCCGCGCCAATCTGTGCATAGACACTGGGGGTGAGCATTTTGAACAATTATTGCGTGTTACATGATTTTGTAAATAGGTATTTAAGCTTTGATTCTCAATTAATTCTGTAAATAAGTTGATTTAAAATTTTTAACTACGCCAGAAATGCTTCATTTCAGAATACTTTTCTCATACCTAATGTTTACTAACAGTACTTAATGTTTTTGTTTGCAATTGCATGATAAATAGCGTGTTTCTGCCGGTCCTAAGCCCTTGAAGTAGGAAGGAATCTTTTAAATCAACATAAACTCATCATCAAATCATTAATATCAAATCAAAAAAGTACATAAAGGTCACCGAACTAGTCAGCTGGAACTAAAAACTCATGAAACCTAATAACTAATGGCTCCTCTACACTGCCCGCAAAGTTCATAGGCGAAGTACTCTAGAAACTTTGTCTAAGTTCGAAAAAAGTGCGTCACTACACACTCAGTGGTGTCAGTAGCCTGCGCACGCACATTGCCGCCGTTTGTAATGAACAAAGAAATTTGTGTGGCAGAGTTTCCAGGAACAACATAATTTGCTCCTGACCACTGTTTGACGCTGCTAATTGGATCACATACACCAAAGCACTAATTATAGCTTAAATCACGCGCCGGCAAAGCACCGGCACACACGATGTCGGCCAAGTAGTGTAGAGAGGTACTTCGTGAACGCACTTCCCGCATCTTTGGGCCCATTGACTGAGGCGCAAAAATCGACAGCAAATAAAGTCGCCTGAGGGGAGGTATAGTTTTTGACGAGGTAAGCCGAAGTGCCTCTTTATACTATCGTATTCATTTAACTTCGTTCAACTTCGCGGGCAGTGTAGAGGAGCCATGAGATGCGATACGTAGCCGCATTATCTAGGTACCTACTATTGTCTAGCTTTAAGCCCAGGCCACACCGCCAGCGGGCGGGCGAGCGAGCTAGGCGGGCGGGTGAAGTGAGATATTGAAGTTATGCAAACTACGCGACATTGCCGAGCTAAACTATGGGGTTTACACCAAAAACTACATACGGAAGGGCGAACCGGGTAGTGCGGATGAGACTAGACACGTGGACACTGCTATTCGAATGACAAGCGACGACTAGTCTAAGTACCCGAAACGGGGAGGACGGTAGTTAAGCTAGCGAAGCGGGCGCGCCTAACGACGAAAACGAGTAGCTTCGCTCGCATCAGCCACGTAGGTTATTCGGCAGCTCGCAGTGTGCCTAGCTCGCTCACCCGCCCGCTGGCAGTGTGACTTGCGCTTTAGCGTTGGCTCGGCGACGTAAACATTAAATACACGGGTGAAGATTTTTTCTTCGTAAATCATATTTCACTAAAAACAGGATTTTTGGGGTTTTGTTATCTACGTATGTTTGTGTTGCTTGCAATCGATAATACCTATAGTACACTACGCACTGAAGGAGGCTTGTGCACGACCAAATCAACAGCTTGTATATCATATTAAATGCCTACTTTACAATCAAAAATGATTGAATCTATTTTATAACTTTACCAGGTAAATAAGTGAAATGGCACACAACGGCATCTAGTACAAAGTAGTGTAGTGGCCATTGAAAAATGAAAAATTGAAAAATGAAACATGATTCGGAGCCAATTCGTGCAAAAAAAGTATAGATTAAAAATATTATTTCATACACTACAAAAAATATTAATATAATAGTACTTTAAAAACTACAGAAAACACAAAAAGTGAAATAAAAACAAAAAGAAACAGTAAATCCAGGATTCGTACTCGCTACCAGCGCGCCTCAGGTCAGGATTGAAACTAAACACACTATGCTGTGCGGTTATTGTAAAAGTGTTTCAAATTATTGTTCTAATTCCCTCATAAAACTTCGACACTTCACCGAAAACATTTCTTGGAATGACATTTCACCGAAAAAAACTGTCGAACGACTTTAAAAAGCTGATCGCACATTTGTCAGCACCGTACGCGCCGCATTTCCTGATAGCCTCGCACATACGCGCCGTACGCGCCGTAAGCAAATCTATGGTAGGTATTGCCAACTATTTTTGCAGTTTCTTTTACCTCTGGTGTGAAACGGTACAGTAAGTGGTATTGTGACAGTGGGCTATGAGGGGAAGATCCCTTCGGAACAGAATGTACAAAACGCAAAATGAGCACCACAAGCAAAATGTACAAATCGCAGAATGTACATAACGCAAAATGTACAAAACGCAAAATGTAAACAACTCGCAAAATGTACACAACGCAGAAAGTGCACGTAAGGGCTTGTCTTTATTATAATAGGTCTAGATCGGTAAAACAAATGAAGATCGGCGAAACAAATGAAGATCGACGATACAAATGACGGTCGGATAAACAAATGACGATCGAAAAAACAAATGCAGATCACTAAAACAAAAGACTATAAGCAAGTTGATAATGTCAAAAATTACTTGCAGCCATGTTTTGTAATCTAGATGCGATTGCCATTCAAAAAAATAGGTGCAAGCAAATCTCGACCTTAATGACTTTTCTCTAAAAATGTGCTTTTAGGCGTTTATAGACATCACTGATCACGAATATATGAAAATTAAGTAGATATTATGCATGCTCATAAGGTTGAAATTTGCTTGCACCATTTTTTTGTAATCTATATGCTATAACCATTCAAAAAAATAGGTGCAAGCAATTCTCGACCTTATGAACATGAATAATATTTATTAGATTTTTACATATTCGTGATCAGTAAGGTCTATAAACGCCTAAAAGCACGATTTGAGAGAAAAGTCATTAAGCTCGAGATTTGCTTGCACCTATTTTTTTTAAAGGCAATCTAGATTACAAAATATGGCTGCAAGTATTTTTGATCTTATCAAATTGCATATAGTATTTTGTTTTATTGATCTGCATATGTTTTTTCGACCGTCGCGTCGTTTATTTTGCCGATCGTCATTTGTTTACCCTACCGTCATTTGTTTTGCCGATCGTCATTTGTTTACCCGGCCGTCATTTGTTTTGTCGATTTTCATTTTGTTTTGTCGATTTTCATTTTGTTTTGTAGATTTTCATTTGTTTTGTCGATTTTCATTTGTTTTGTCGATTTTCATTTCTTTATTCGAGCGTCATTTCTTTTGTCGATCTTCATTTGCAAATAAAAATAGAATATTAAAGGATTTCAACATTGCAAATAAATGGGTGAATGTCATTGTGATTGTAACTGTACCGGAACTATTGGGATTAATTTTCTCGTGTATAAAACTACTGGGACAAAAAAATCCCAGTAGTTCCATCATGGAACTACGCAATGGAATCTCAGTATAAAAGTCCGTGTGCATGTATTATGTATTGTCCGGTTTGAACATTATTTCCGTATAGATACGGGCAAACACGTATATATGGCAACACTGAGCATGCATGCGGCTACATCGAGCACCAGCACGCGCCGTACGCGCCTACCGCATTTCACGAAATGCGGCGCGTACGGTGCGGGTGTAATGTGCGAGGTTCCATACAATTTCATACAACGAATTCTAAAATTCGGCGCGTACGGCGCGTGCGGCGCATACGGTGCTGGCATATGTGCGAGCAGCCTTACACGGAAGCACACCTTTCCGAAGAGCGTTAATCAGCTGAAATGTTGAGGTTGAGATTTGGAGGTAGGTTGAAGAAGAGGTGGGGGGGGGGGGGGTGTCACAGAAATGGAAAACTTTGAGAAGGAATCTTTTTATCCATTACCTACCGATCGATCCGTTGTTGGGTTATCAGGTTAGGTTAGATTCGATAAAATGTTAATCGAGGAACTGTACCTAATCGACAAAGTTGTTCCGCGTATTTGTGTTATACGGACAAAAGTCATTCGTAGTAATGTTTTCGGTGAAGTGTTTTCGATTAAATGTCATTCGATGAAGTGTCTTTCGGGGAAGTGTCTTTCGGCAAAGTGATTTTCGATGAAATGTTTCGATGAAGTGTTTTCGGTAAAATGCAGTTTCGATAAAGTGACAAAAGTCATTCGTAGTAATGTTTTCGGTGAAGTGTTTTCGATTAAATGTCATTCGATGAAGTGTCTTTCGGGGAAGTGTCTTTCGGCAAAGTGATTTTCGATGAAATGTTTCGATGAAGTGTTTTCGGTAAAATGCAGTTTCGATAAAGTGTTTTCGATGAAATGTCTTTCGGGGAAGTGCCTTTCGATAAAATGTCATTTCGGTGAACTGTTTTTCGACGAAGTGTCTTTTCGGGGAAATGTTTTCGATGAAGTGCTTTCGGTGAAATGTCGTTTCGACGAAGTGTTTTCGACTAAGGTGTTTTCGACGAAATGTCGTTCGGGGAAGTGATTTTCGGTGAAGTGTTTTCGATGAAGTGTATACGGAATTCAGTACCTACCTACCTAAAAATAAAACAAAACTTATTGCAGTCGATTAATCATTTAATAATAATATAAAAAAAACAACAGGAGCCTATTTTAATTTCATCTTACACTACAATTTCGTACGTAATTGTAAGTAAAAATAACTTTAAAATGTACTCACCTCCTGTCTGCTAGTGCAAGTGTGCGTACACGCTATCTTTTACTTAAATATTTTTATTTTTCGCGCCGCAACGAGACGTGACCTTACTCTGAGCTCTTTCGGATCACTGAGCGAGTCAGTCGGCAAGCTCTGCAATATCTGCAGATTTTGCTGGCCAGTTTATTTTTACTATATCACGGTGCCGGTCAAACCATTCACTCATTGTTTGTTGAAATCGTCAGCCGGATAAACGGTCCGGACACTTGGCAGCATACTTTCTTCCAGAACCGACTTATAGTGTGTTGCGTTTGCCCTTGAAGGTAAAAGAACTAGCTCGCCTACTCCGTCTGCTCACATCCAGCCCCTTAAATTAAGCGAAATTCGTCCGGAACTAAAATAAGGCACTACGTGATCTTCTGTATATCGTGTACCGTTATATCTCCATAAATGTAACC
Organism: Miltochrista miniata; assembly: GCA_933228765.1. Lineage (NCBI taxonomy): Eukaryota > Metazoa > Arthropoda > Insecta > Lepidoptera > Erebidae > Miltochrista > Miltochrista miniata. Next base: position 18,071,514 of record OW121769.1, read on the forward strand.
TACCATGTTGGCTCGATCTAAAGCATTTCTCGTCAGTAAATATTGTCGTACTCTAGTCGTCGTTCAAATGGATTCGTGCAAATTCCAAGCGTGCTATCTTATGAGCATCAGTCATAGCAATTTTTTATGCGTGGCGTCTATAATGAATCCCATTGAGTGTAAGGCGTTTCTTATTACTCTTGGACAAACTTCATACAGTTCAGCATAATAATTGGTCGGCACAAAACCGTTAACTTCATAATGTCGTCTCATGTCGGCTCTTTGTACTGTACTAAGTATGGGTCGGCGACCAGAATTATGACGATGATCAATCAGTTCACCTTCTGCAGCATATCTTCGAATTCAGAATCTCACAGTATACTTAGTTAAATTTAGATTTCGCGATAATTCACTTATAAAATAGCCATCTTCGTGTTAATTAATAATGGCTACTCTTTCTTCAACATTTAAATTTCTCGGCATTGTAAAATATTAAAATGAATTGATATATAAGAAAATAGTAATGAATGATAACAATGATAGGAGCTGTTAAGTCATATTTATAGTTTTAATCATCAATAAGCGAAGAGGATGTAATCATTAGATTTACATAATTTGACACAACGTCATTGCAAGATCAAACTAATAAAAAGGTTTTAGTTCACTTATACATAGTCAAGGAAAATTGGTCTTAACTAAATTAATTGAACTTTGTTGTCAAACAGGTAAACATAATTGTCAATAAAGTAGTCTCGTCTCTCACACAGTTTAAAAAGGTAACATGTGCTTGCAACACGTAAATGAATTTCTTTCAAAACTGGTCAACCTTTTCATTCCGGGACCGTACAAGATAAAATGACCTGTTCAGCTATTTTGCCGATAGAATGAAACTATACTATTGATACAATGAATTGAACACCATCTTGTGATGTTGCTAAGAAAGAATATTAATCAATGGATGATTCCCTACAGTTGAATCCAGCTGCGAGATCAATCAGAATCTCCTAAGTTTACATAAAGACGAAATCCTAATAGATTTAAGTAGCTTAATAATAAACGGGCAGGGCGCAGCGTTACGCCACAGGGTCGTTCGTTGAAGATTACCGAAATATATGAAATTGAGGACGTGGTACTGACTCCGAGCGTGCGTGGCGCGTCAAAATAGGGCGATATATCCGTAACAAACGAGATATATAGTATTAGACTGTTGAGGTATGATAAATTATAATAAATCCAGCGCAAAGCACCGGTTACCGGATTTAGCGGTTATATGCAGGCGGAAATTCCAGCAGGCAGGCAGGCTGCCTAGGCAGGATACGTTCACTTGCTCAGACAGCAAGGGCATGGCCGCTTCAGTTTCCTTAATTGTTAGGGTAAACGTGGAGGACTTGCTGCGCAAAGAAAGAAAAAAATACGTGGCATGAGACTCGGCACATATTTGATATTTGGCGATTGCAAATAATTGTTGATGCAATTATAAATACCTTTTTTGGCGAGTCCTATGATGAAATTAAATGCCTTTGAACTCTTCCTTCCTTCATTATTTTGATTACTTATTACATTGTAAAGATTAAGTCAACCTCGTCTCGGTTCATTGAAAAAAAGCCAAGTCACCTCTGTCTGTGGTTCGTTCTACTCAAAATACCTTTATCCAAGACATTACGTCACTCTGTTTCGCTCGTGATTTTTTCTCTATTTTAATCGAAACGCATAACTAGGTTAAAGTATTTAAAGTATTTGTTACGTTTGTGTATCTAGAAGTTAAAATAAATCTATTTATCTATTATTCGAAATAATACATTGCGTAGCACGAAACACGCGTTGGCTACGGTAACCTTATAATTGATTTACCATAAAGTTAAGATAAAAATATTATTTTTTCTTCAGCCTTAATTTGTTTGATAGAGTCCTTATTCTTAGCATTCCTTGTATTCTCCGTGCGGGCGCCGCACAGTAGGCTCAATCTAATTTCTTATAGAATTACGATATAAAAAAATACATTTTTTTTAAATTATTCTTTTAATGGTGATTTGTTCTACTAAACCACACGAGTCTTTAATGGTACGGGTTCATTTTGTTTAGTCATATTCTAAAAGTTATGAAAGATTATATATTTTTTGTTTGAAAAAATATTTAAAAATTTAATATTTCATCAAGCTCACATGGACGTAGTTAAGCAGAAAGGATCCAACCCACACCAACACCAAAATTGAGTTAGATATTACTAAAGAGTTCGCGGAAGTCGATACTTTCGTGCCGCAACAAGATGCCACAGATAAACAAATCTATGGTATTAATACATACACTAGATACCAACCCACATGTATGGTGAGTATATATTAAAATATAACAGATACAATCCATTTGTATCTTTTCTGAGATATAGACATATAAAGATCCTAGGGAAAAAAATATGTCACAAAAGAGATCCAATTCACGTGGGTCGTTTCTGACAATTTAGTTTAATCGAAAATCATATAATTCATTCATCACGAAAACGACGTAAAGCACTTGGCCCTTTTCTGTTAAATATTATGATTAACTCCGAAAACATGTCACAATTATGCAAATATAATAATTATGCCTCTGCCTACCCCTTCGGGGATAAAGGCGTGACCATATGTATGTATGTATGTACATATCACAAATCGCAGAAAGGATCCAAAGCATGTAGATCATTCCAGGTATACTTCTTAGTAATTTTATCAATATTATTTAAATAACAAAAAGGATTCACTCTGATTTATTTATTAGTGGGTACCTTCGAAGGGGTTGAATACATTTTAATGAAGATGGATATTTTTTTTAAATCAATTAATTTGCAGAAGTGATTTAAAAAAAAACTTAGTTCTTAAGTATTGTAGATTTGTAATAATAATTTTGTTCTGGCAAAATTGCCCTAGTAGTAGTCAGTCGTACACACATAACTTACGCGGAGCTTACGTGAAGTTTTTGTATCTTATAATTTAATTTAAAACGCTTACCTATTCTCGTTCACGTCGTGTAATTCAAAGTTATAATTCAATATGAAGAGAACAGACCTAATTATCAGTAACGCTTTAGGAAATTTTGGAAAAGAAAGCAGTAAAAAGGATAGCGGTAAGTTTTGAGGTTATTTTTTGTAAAAAATAAAATAAAGTTCATGGGCATTTTACATAAAGACTACATAGAATGTTTTGATTTTCAGCTGAAATGAAATGCCCTGTATCGCTTGAGGCAGAGGCATGCAATGACAATGTTGATTTAGATAATAATTGTAAGCTGTTCGAGATTTTTTACTCTTCACTAACTGAACCATCGCAATTACTAAAAACTAATTGTGTTGTTTGCTTAGAGGACAACGATGAGGACTGGATACAGTGCTGCAGCTGCCATGAGTGGGCCCATGAAGCTTGTGCTGACATTCCTAAATGTTCAGACGCCTATATCTGTTATCGGTGTCAGATGCATTAAAACTGTCCGATGCTAGGGGTTTGGAGACATTGCTGTCCGATACTAGGTGCCACTTGTAAAGGCTGCCTTTAATCTTACCAAAGTTAAATTTATGTTTTTTCAAATGTTTATGCAGAAGTTGCAATTTTACTTGTTTATTTTGATTTTAAAATTTATTGAGTTACTTAAATCTATACATATAATAAAATGATAGAAAAGTCAAAACTGTACATTGGAAATATTTAAAAAAAATACTCGCTGGGTGTTCAACATAACGATGGTCCCTACGTAAAGTATCGAAATTACAAAAAGGCAATTTTTTTTTATTACTGTTTTGGACAATTCATGCTATTCATTTTTTGACCCGTGAACAAAAAAATAAAAAAAAACATTACTTTTCCGTTTTTTAGAGACGTATTTTATCGAAACGTATCAGTCCATCCGTCCTATAACAACGAAATTTAAATTTCGCGGGTTTACGCTGCATGACCGAGTGTGTGACAAGGACGGAACTACCACTACCGCGAGTGTACGCCGTAACGTCGCCGTCGCGTCGCCCCGCCGCCAGAGCATGCGTGTCGTGTCGTTGCGATTATAAATAAATAAATAATTTAATACATAAATAATTTTACTGTTTCCCACGTAATATATCGATTCGGGCAGTTTTGATTGTTTATGACGGGTTGTCATATTCCTGGTACAGTGGGCCAAAAAATTGGTGTACCATCTTAAGGTTGAACGTCGTTTGCAAATTCATAGGCGATAATGATTAGTTTCGCTTGCAAACATATCTGACAATTTCTATTGCCAATTTATCTGATTATTGATAACCTTTTATATTGATTATTGACGCCTGTAGCACACCTCCGCCGCGAAACCATGATAGCGGAACCGCAGTAATTCCGCCAAGTTCTGTCACATGTAGGAGGAGCGGAACACTAGCGAAACCGCCTGTTCTAATAAATAGATTTAACTATCTTCTATGCCTTTCCCCGCGCGATTTCGCCAATCTGCTCCTACGCCAGTCAAATCTCCGCGCTTCGGCCGCTTTTTTGTTGCGGTGCCGCGATGTCTATGCGCGGGTTTGTCAAAACTGCCAAATTGCCAGAGCGAAACAGCGAACCTAATATTTTTTCATAAAATGGACGTGGAGTTTACGGGAAAAACTACTTCAAGCCATCAGAAATAGACGTTTTATGTATTTATTAAGTCATCCAGATAATAAAAATAATATGATAAAATTGAGATAGTGTCACATCGACTAACTCGTGTCAGGTTCCGTTGCCCAGTTCCGCTGTTCAATCCGCACTTGATCACAGCGGAATTCATTTGGCGGTTCCGCTGTTCTGGTTTCGCGGCGGAGGTGTGCTAAGGGCGTGATACCTACTGTTTGTTACGTGACAGCTGTTCTTAGTTTGAATATATTTCACAAAAAGTCAGTTGTCAGTATTCTATATGAAAAAGAGATTGCTAGATTTAAAAAGATTTTATTACTTTTATTTAGAACCATTCAAATTATCTTTGCAGAAATTAATGTTTTATCAGTTTTTAATAAAGGTTAAAATGTCATGCACTTCTAAGTGACTTACGACAAATGAATACTTATCAATAAGGTTTACGTCATTATTATGCATCTCTTTCAATGATATCTAGTATGGGCTTTGACGTTTAAGGACCACTTCTTCTTTAGTCTCTTTCTGGTATTGACTAGTTCTGCATTTGACTACTTCTTGTAATGACTATTTCTATGGACGTCCATTTCTGGGTTTGACCACTTCCTTATTTGCCCACATCAAGTACAATGTGCAAAAATAAAAAAGAAAACCACAAATATTATAATACTCAATTTTATTGTAGAACTGTTTTATTTTCCACTGGGGTCGGGCATAAATGGGAAAATCTTATAAATAAAATGTAACCTTTATTCTGTCACACTAAATAAAAGAAATGCAAAATAAAAGATATGAAATAACATTTCATAGTTAACCTACTTATATGAAGTCATTAAATTAAATTCTTAATTCTTAAGGGATGAAGTGTAACTTACACTTGATCGCCATTTTTTTATTCCTCCTTACGCTCTGCCTAACTCTTTGGGGAAACAGTTGTGAATGTATGTATGTATTAAATTCTTTTAAGGCTTATAATCCTTTTTAAAAAAATATTGGTAGTAATCTTATTCTCTTCTAGTTCTTGTAATAATATTTGTAAATCCTTATCAAATTTGATGGTTCTTTTTTGTCTATTTTGTTGCAGTGTAATAAATAAACTTCTTTTTATTTGAAAGTCGTAATGTTTTGCTTCTTTCTTTAAATAGTCTATGAAAGCGAAGAATGTAGGTTTCCGAGGTATTCTGGAATTTAGCCGTTTATGCCAACTTTCAGCTGGATTTGTTGTTCGGTGGCGTTGATTACTGCAACTCAATATTTTTGGATCCACCTTTATGATCCATTGCTCTTGAATATATTTTTGAAATGCCGTTATTTCACTCGTATGTGGCATTAAATTAGTCAAAGACAGCCATGCCTCCGTAATACGATCATGTGGCAATAACGGCAACGAAGCAACCATTCTTACATAGCTGCGCTCATCTTTAGAGCCAGTCAATTTCAAAGTGTTGGCTTTTTTCCAAATGTTTCTCTTATAATGATAATAACAAGTTGTAACTTGACAGTTAGGGAATATTGTCTGTACCGCATTTATAGTAGCAATTTCATAATCGCATTTAAAATTTTGAATGTCTATAGACAGCTTTTCTTTAATCAGAGTGAATAAACGAAGGTAAGTCTTCTGACTTTTATTTGGGAGTAAAGCGAATACAACTGGGATAACATTTGTGGTAGTTTCAGATGAACATAAATCCAAATGCAAAGTATATAACTGATAAAATTGACGTGGGACACAACGAAATGTTCCATCACCAAAAAAAAATTTGTCCATTGGTCTTTTTAGTACCTTTCTGGACAACCTTGAAGAAAATATTATAATTTTTTCTTTTTCTCCATCTGCACATATGAAAAAGTTTCTCCCTAAGGCTTCTGGGATATTAACCTCTTCAATGGATTTAAAATTTAGCTGATGGGTATTTAGAAATACCTTACGGCTTTTATATAGGCAGTCTTTTACAGATGAAAATGTCGGTATATACTGAAGTTCATCACGTGTACTGGCTTCTTTCAGTTTTTGAAAGTGCTTTTCATAAATTATTTGGACAGCTGCAAAATTTTCGGTAACCTCCTCTTTACAGGCATTAATGGCTAGTAATATTTTATTTTCTATATTGCGCGGTGAACATGTATGCTTCGCTTCTCTAAGAACTATGGTTCTATCTTTGTTTAATGTTAGAGTTGTGCTGCATTTATTGCGCTGCACACACCTCCATCGAGACGTACCATTCAAATTTTTCACACTTAAATTATATCGGTGTTTTTTTCTTAGTAGTGTTTCTTGCCCTTTTTTATTAATTGTAAATGTAAATTCTTCATTTTCCATTATTTAAAATCACTTATTTGCAAATCAATTTGAATAGCTACCAATATACCTAATGACAGAACTGTCAAGTTTGCATAGATAAATTTTATCATTCTCATTACATTTCTAAGTGGACAGCCCTCCAAGTAGGTACAATGTTATGCTAAGTATCAATATCAACGATAAGGTTTAAATCAGTTTCTACAATAAAATTGAGTATTATAATATTTGTGGTTTTCTTTTTTATTTTTGCACATTGTACTTGATGTGGGCAAATAAGGAAGTGGTCAAACCCAGAAATGGACGTCCATAGAAATAGTCATTACAAGAAGTAGTCAAATGCAGAACTAGTCAATACCAGAAAGAGACTAAAGAAGAAGTGGTCCTTAAACGTCAAAGCCCTAGTATGAACCTTGTTGTAATTTTCAATGACTAGAAAACTAAATCAAAACTGATACACCACTTTCTTGGCCGACCGTACAACGAAAGTGGCACTTACCATTATGTACGTGGTATTTTTTTAAAGCATTTTTATCGAAACTGCCGATTTCGATACTGTACGTGGTATGACGAATTTAAATATTTATTGAAAGTGCCACTTCCGATTATTTTGTATGAGTTTCACTTATTTTTTGTAAAGATCCGATATTAACGTTTGTCTTAAAATTATAAAAAAAGCTTTGTGAATAATTTAATTGAATATTAATTAGTTGTAAATGCAATTTCTGTTATGTACCTACCTATTTAATGTCAAAATCGCCACTACCAACGAACTGCACCTTCAATGAATCTGATTGGAATAATATTTTATTATTTCAATAACTCTTTTAAATTTAAAAGAGTTAGTAGATGTTGAATTTTTTTCGGACAGAAACTTGGCTCAAGAAGGTTGCCACAGTTTCGAAATTGCATCCGTTAGACAAGGAGTATCCAACCTTTTTCAGGCCGCGGCGCTCTAATAAGTCTTGAAATTTTTCACGGCTTCCTATCATAGGTATCTTGTGCAATCATCCCGCCCCTCCCCCCTCGCCTAGCAATCGCCTTATTGACGCAGTTACTAAATTGTATCCTCCGCAAAAGTCACTTCCCTGTGTCATGGAGCCTTGGCCATGTCATCATGCAGACCCAATAAGGGAAAACATGCGGAGCTGGCGTTCCCTTGGGAAACTGCCTTCTTTTTTACGTGTGGAAAATCCTCATGCATGGTGTGCCGAAATTTTACCGACAGAAACCACACGGTGCTCTACAGTGGTAGAGCACCGTGTGGTTTCTGTCGGTAAAATTTCCGAAGAAGAGGGAAGCCAAGGTCTGTCGGGAATCCTGGGTCCAAAACCAAATGTCACTACATTTGGTCGGGAGCCCCGGGTAAACCCTAGGGAAGATGTCCCAGGATTCCCGACAGACCTTGGCTTCCCTTGTGACCTCATCTACTATACTTCGTTCGGTTAGGGTACTTCACGCTTCTTTGGTCGTGTGTCGCGGGAAAAACTTTCACGTCACGCTGTCATCTTGGGCCTGCTTCTGGAGGCCGATAGTATGGGCAAAGACAAGTGTGTGGCACCCTAGCTGCAGACTGCAGAACTCGGGTTGGAGAGTTAACTCCCTACTCCCTCCCCGCCATCTCTAGCACGAGAATGACCTGCTCGCAGAAAGACGCGGCGGGGCGTCCCACTTACTTCCGTTGGAAAGCATGGCTCGCACTGTAGTCTCCAGCGAGATAATGTCTACGTCAAAACCTGCCACTAGGACCTGTCGCCCACACTGGCACATCGAAAATGTATGGGGCCTTTCTCAGCCACTGAGCCACCCGTCTCCCGGCGTATTTGCCACAGCATCCGTGCCCAGTAATTATGGGTGGCAAACAGTAGAAGAGATTGCCATAGCTTCTCTCCAGCCACTCGTTTATGATCGATTTGATCTGATCTGACCATGTCTCTCACCTAAGACACTTCAAGATGGTCAAAGCGGGGAGGCCTCAGCCGATTTCCATGGGTAGCAAGGCAACTTTCACCTCTTACCATCCACAGACACCACGTAACTAGTTTTAAAAAATTAAAATGAAAAATGCCAACAGCAAAGTATAAAGTTTGGGTATTACTCCTAAATGTTTTATATAAATATTAAACATTTAGGAGTAATACATTGCTTAGAGAAGGAAAACTTGACATGAAACCCGGTTGTCAGTAAAATGACAATCATTAACTCAAGTTGAATGCCTTATGGGCGGCTTGAATATTTTCAACTGTGCGTAATCATCACGTCCTGCGACTGTCCGTTTCAACACGGCAATCTCGTTTATGATCGATTTGATCTGATCTGACCATGTCTTTCAACTAAGACACTTCAAGATAGTCAAAGCGGCGAGGACTCAGTCGATTTCCATGGGTGGAAGGAGCAAGGCAACTTTCACCTCTTACCATCCACAGACACCACGTAACTAGTTTTAAAAAATTAAAATGAAAAATGCTAACAGCAAAGTATAAAGTTTGGGTATTACTCCTAAATGTGTTATATAAATATAAAACATTTAGGAGTAATACCCAAAGAATATCATAGGTTTAACGAATGCCTAAAGTATTCTACAGTCGCAGAAAATTCTGAAAATGGGAAAAAGTTCGATGAGTAATTTGTATAGGTACTAAGATTTTTTATTTTATGTTCGTGATTTTTATGTTTTATATTCGTGATTAATAAGTTAAGGTAATAAAAACCGTTGTTAGTGGGTAAAGAAAGATCCCTCCGTAACTTATAATGTGAGATCCTCAAACTAAGCTTATATTGGTTTCAAATACTTGTTGCCATATCTAGATTAACAATTTATAAATTTGTTTATTTTCTAATACACGTTATTTATACACTCATTTGCAAAAAAAACGGGCGGTTTTGATTTTCATTCATCTTTAAAAAGATACAATACCAAAAAGGTTTCAATCGTTTGTACACGTTACTGGCCGGTTTTAAAAATGCCGTGGTATTTAAAAAACTACGTTCTAAATTCAAATTTTCATTTGATGCTCATTTTTACAGAAAACCCCTTTTTATCCTACATTTTTGGCGCGAAGTTCCAGAAGTTAACATCGACTTTCACAACTTTTATTCAATTTTTATCGATTAATTTCATATCCTTGACTGTCAAAGCTTTATTTATTGCTGTTTGGCTGTATCAAAAATGGTAGATAAAGTGGTAAAAGCTACCAAAATTATCGCGCTGCTTGAAGAGGGTTGCAGCCAATGTTTCGTGGCTAGGAGGCTAAATGTTAGTCGCTCGACGGTCCAAAGGACCTGGCAGCGATATCAGGAGACTGGTTCCGTCGAGAGAAGGCCTGGTTCTGGAAGAAAACCATGTACCCAACCACGGGATGATCGTTTTCTTGTGAGTCGCGCATTGAGAAATCGCAAATCTTCGTATGTGGATCTTAAGAACAACCTCCAAGAAGTAAGAAATGTGCATATTAGTCTATGGACGGTCAGGAGGAGGCTTCTCGCTGCCAATATACGCAGTCACCGCCCGGCCCGCGGCCCCAAATTACTCCGTGAGCACAGAGTTCACAGGCTTAGGTTCGCTAGAAATTGTGAATCATGGACTCAAGAAGATTGGAATAGGGATTTGTTCTCTGATGAAACCAGGATATCTCTGTTCGGTGAAGATCGACGTCGGCGAGTGCTAAGAAGACAAGGAGAGCGCTTTGCAGATGCATGTTTCGAAGAAATCACACCTTATGGTGGGGGCTCTGTTATGTTTGGGCAGGAATAAATTCAATGGAACGTACAGAGTTAGTCTTCATTGAAAACGGCTCACTGACTGGGCATCGATACATAACGGAAGTTCTAATTCCTCATGCACAACCCGCATTGGCCGCTCTAGGTCAAGACTCGATTTTTATGGACGACAATGCTCGCGCCCACCGATCCCGCGATGTTAATGATAGAACGTCCAAGCCTTGGTCCTGCTGGAAGGAGCTTCTGGAAGGACGATTCTACGGACGTGCGTCCTGCCGGCAGTACGCAATTTTTTGGGGATTTATTATGGATTTCAGCGGCCGTCCTTCTAGCAGTACTTGAGTTTTATGCGTGATGAAATTAGACAGGGGTGACAAACTTTTTGTTTTATAAGTTACTAGCTTTTGCTCGTGGCTCCGCCCGCGTTGAATTCTGATCCTGTTCATCGCTAATAATATATATATATATATATATATATATATATATATATATATATATATATATATATATATATATATAACGTAGCTTACTAATGGCGAAAGAATTGTTGAAATCGATCTAGTAGTTTTTGAGTTTATTCGTTACGTACAAAAATAAGAATCTTTCCTCTTTATAATATTAATAATAATTATTTTTTATTAGTACTTTTTTCTCCGGCAATGCGATATAGATAGTAAGATATATGAATAAAATATTAATTGGTACTTACAATGTTCTTTATTGGTATTTACTTCCACTAAATTATCGTTTTCGATTTCAGAAATTAGAACTCCAACGGGTACGGTAGAATATTTTTTGTCAATATCCCAATATACCCTTGCATAGTTGTTTTCTACCTTTCTTACAGTACCCCAACAATAACTTATATCATAGTTATCACCAAAATGTTTGCGACTCCCCGTGTTTTGGCCATCATTTGCGTCGAAATATGTCGCTTTGGCGCGAACACGGACACCACGTCTTACACTTGCCGCCATTTTGGCCAAACTGGTCGCAGAATCACGATTCAAAAACTCGCTGAGTGAGAAAGAGACGCACTATGCATGTCAGTTAATTATGTCCTGCTAGCAGGCTTAGAAAGCCTCATATAACAAAAAACATTGCGTACTACCGGTAGTACGCAAAGTCCTGCTAGCAGGACTCTGGACGTTCTATCATTAATGTGTATGTGCAAGAGGTCGGCATTCGTCGTATGGATTGGCCAGCTCGAAGTCCCGACCTCAATCCCATAGAACATATCTGGGACGTTCTAAAACGGCGTGTGAGATCAGTACACCCGGCTCCGCAGACCATCAGAGAGCTGAAGAATGTGATTACTGCGGAGTGGGAACGTATGCCGCAAGCAAGTATCCGGGATATACTCGCTAGCATGCCCAGACGAATCCAAGCTGTGATTTTAGCTAGAGGGGGTCACACTCGATACTAAACATTTATCTGCTTTTACTTTATTAAAGAAAAACAAACAAAAAAACTTTTTTATTTTTACTTCATGAGCATATGCACTACTAGCGAACATACACTACTAGCGAGGTTTAGCATTATTTCCCATAAATTGTAACAAAATTTTATGAAATACTGATAAAAACGATTATTTTCTTATTAATTTACCAAATTGTGAGGATAAAACTACCTATAATTATCAAACAAAGCAATATTAACATTTGAAATGGTTCATTGCTTAGGTGCCCGTTTTTTTTGCAAATGAGTGTATTTATAAAGACGTTTTATGTAAACTTTTCTTGTTATTTAAATATACAGGGTGTGGTGTAAATAGTGGTCCAACCGTCAGGGTGTGATAGACCAGGTGCCCCACTATAACATACTACAATATCATCCAAATTTACCCAAGGGTCTCAGAAAAAAATAACTTTTTTTGAAAAATCGTCCCTTTTTTGTAAAGTTGCCTGTAGATTATAGGAAAACCGCTATTTCTGATTTCTGTTTTTTTCTCTCTTAAAGCTAAATACATAAGCTATCAAAAAATAATATTGTTAATGGAATTCCACAACAAACGTTTGAAATAAATATAAGTTCATCTCAATTTTCTCTCTAATTTTTAGGTATCATGAAAATTGTTCAACGTTTTTTATAAAAAATATGTACTACACTGATGCTACCCAAACGTTTAAAAATATGCTTATGTAATACTGATTTCAAAATGATACCATGTAAGGATTTCGCATAAACAGAAACTAGTAACTTTTACTGTTAAAGTTCAAAACGGGTTAAGAAAAATTACCAAAATCAACTTACATACATCACACTTATAATGTTTTTTTCATAGTAATAGTTCATAGTCGACATTATTATTATTTATTTAAAATCTTATAACCTAGATAGCGCCCGCGGCTCCACCCGCGTGGGATTTTGTAACTATTCTCGCTTTTATTTATTTTCTATCTGAAATTCTGTTCCCATTCCATGACAAATTCCTAGCGCGTGGAACTGCGGGCGCCATCACGGTTATGATTTTTTTAAACTATCGCAGTTTTTAACACTTCACGCGAAATACTATTTACTTACATTCACCGACGTTTCGGGCGTTCAACCGCGACCTTGATGTTGCCTGCGGTTTCACCCGCGATGAATTTTGTTACTATTCCCACTTCCGGTGGTATCTTAAAAGCGAGAATAGTTACAAAATCCCACGCGGGTGGAGCCGCGGGCGCTATCTGGGTTGTAAGATTTTAAATAAATAATAATAATGTCGACTATGAACTATTACTATGAAAAAAACGTTATAGGTGTGATGTATGTAAGTTGATTTTGGTCATTTTTCTTAACCCGTTTTGAACTTTAACAGGTAAAAATTACTAGTTTCTGTTTATGCGAAATCCTTTCATGGTATCATTTTGAAATCAATTTTACATAAGCATATTTTTAAACGTTTGGATAGCATCAGTGTAGTACATATTTTTTATAAAAAACGTTGAACAATTTTCATGATACCTGAAAATTAGAGAGAAAATTGAGATGAACTTATATTTATTTCAAACGTTTGTTGTGGAATTTTATTAACAATATTATTTTTTTATAGCTTATGTATTTAGCTTTAAGAGAGAAAAAACAGAAATCAGAAATAGCTGTTTTCCTATAATCTACAGGCAACTTTACAAAAAAGGGACGATTTTTAAAAAAAAGTTATTTTTTTCTGAGACCCTTGGGTAAATTTGGATGATATTGTAGTATGTTATAGTGGGGCACCTGTTCTATCACACCCTGACGGTTGGACCACTATTCACGCCACACCCTGTATATGTATGATTGAAAGTACATGTAGTTTACGGAGTAAATAATCGAATAAGACACTTTCAAGCAAATTATTCGTGACATGATCCAAAGTAGAGTATCGAAATGGGCAGATCCAATACATTTTTCTAAACACGGTTCAATGTAAATAATCAAAAGTGCCAGTTTCGATTCACAGAGCAAGTTCATTTACGTGTTATACTATCGTAACTCAATTTTCTCGAAAATGGTTTATAATTATTGATTTTTGGTACAATAGAATAGTTTGTGAACTCAACGAAACTGTAAATCCAAATGTTTATGAAAAAATAATCATTAATGACAAAGTTATGCAAAAAATTAACTTCAAACAGCTCTCCTGTAAAGTACCAATTTTCAATTTCGATACTTTACCTAGGGACCATCGATAAGATACTGAAGGCAAAAATATAGTAAGAAAATTTTTTGTCTGTTTGTCGGTTTGTCTATTTGTCTGTTTGCTTTGCTTTGTCCGGAAGGATCTCGAAAAGTACTCAATAGATTTGATTCAAATTTTGCTCAAATATAAACTAGGGGTAGGGTCTTAAAATAGGCTATGTATTATCTCGCTACATATCCTAGGGGCTAAGCAGAGAGCTATCAAATTGGCATTATAACATAATTTTCACGCGTACGAAGTCGCGGGCAACAGCTAGTTGTCAATAAAGATACGATTTTCAAAACAGTTTTTAATTTTTTTCCTAAAAACCTTAAGTGTCCGCCACTGGGAGACTTCCCCCTACAGGTAACGACCTAGTTCGGCTACAGATGTGTTCCTTATTTTCTTAGCCCTTACTACACATCTTTTGCATAAGCAAGACACTGATATGATGATTTTATTTACAAGTGTTTTTATTTTATCTGATACAATTTTATCTCATATCATTTTATTAACCATTCTTTACATTAATTTTATTGTTTTTTCTTGCAAAACTCATAATTTATTTATTGATCAGGTTTAACTTATCAGCCAAAACATGATCTCATTATGTTTTGGCTGATTTCATTGACCTTAAATAATTTACTTCGTTTTATTTTGTATTGTTAACTGAATGTGCAAATTATTTTATTTTATATTGATGTACCTACCTAATTTATTTATTTGTTATGATTTAATTGATTATGTTATTATTAAAAATATTTTATTTTATATTGATGTACCTACTTAATTTATTTATTTTTTACGATTTAATTGATTTTAGATACCAACTCAATTTAATTTACATGTATTGTTTTTATTTGATTGTATTATTTTCTTTTTCGATTATGTTATTAATATGTTTGATTATGTTGAATAGCAAGGTTTATGTTTGGTTTGATTTGAATTAATTTTATTTTGAGTCATATGATTTTTAATATTGTCAGATTTTGTTTTAAATTGATATAATTTTTAATTGTGTAACTGAACCTGTAATCAATGATGTGTAATGGATAAATGAATAAATAAATGAAAATGAATGAATAAATAAAATAATTATATATTGTAATTGTATTGCTACCAGTATATAATATATGTCATGTGCAACTATGTATCCGGCGTACAATAAAGTGTATAATAAATAAATAAAAAATAAATAAATAAGTATTGCCTACAGTTAAACAACAACTAGTAGTTGTTTTGGGGGTTCCCAACCTTTTCGTTGTCAGGGACCACTATGAAGGCATAATTAAAACAAACTGTGAGAATCAATCTGAAAACTAAAACACGCAATAGGAAATTGCATAAACAGAAAACTTCTATATTTTGAATTTATGTGATGCCTCTTCTTTACGAGATCTGCTAACCTATAGTCGAATTTTTAATTAGACGAAGTAAAGTGACAGCAACTAATGTCACTTCTTCATACAATGTTGATTAATTTCTATGATATATCCTTCTCCCCCGGACCTCGACTACGAGTAGACGTGTTGCAGAGTTGTCATAATTATTGTTTTAATTTAGATTTTTCAAAAATAAGATTATTTTAATAAAGCTAAGAACCGGGAGTGCATAAAACTCAAGAAGTGGCTAAAATCGTACGAGGCCAGTATACTACTCCACATGCTGGGGTAAGTGAGATAAAATTAACAACTACAATTTTGTGCTCGAGTACCAGGCGTACAGAAACATATCGGAGCGTTGGTGTTGTGCTCACCGTACCTACTACCGATTGATAAACAGATAGAGAAGTACAAATTTGCGATCTAAGTAATGTCTTCGGTGGCGCGTTCGTTAAGCGAGCGACTACTGGTCCAGGAGAACCAGGGTTCCAATCAGTCTGGGATCAAATTTGCTTTTCGAGATTTTTTTATTGTTTCTGTCTCATTACTCAACCCTTACTCGGAAAATGCCTCTGAAACGCACTCCGCCTCACACCGCCCAATCGCCGATCACAATGCAAGATCTAAACAGATCGCTATCTGATCCGAACATTACTGAACGATCAGCACAGCGCACTCCACCTGCCTATGTATACCAGCGTACCAAACGTCCTAGAGGACCGGAATATGACAACGACGACTTCGTGACCTTTAAGGAGGAAATAAAGAACATGATCTCAACCATGATGAATAAACAGCAGGAGGAACTAAATAAATTTCACCCATCCCTAATGGATATAAAACAAACTAACACTAATATAGAAAATGCAATGGCTGCATTGTCAGCGCAAAACGAAGATCTAAAGAAGAAGATAGAACAACTAGAAACGCGAGTGAAGAGAGATAGCGACTACATAGTGATTTTGGAAGATAAAATAGAGGACCTCCAAAGAGAAAACCGAAAGTCCAATATTGAGCTGAAAAACGTCTCAAAAATAAGTAAAGAAACGAAAGATGACCTCCTGAATATGACTTTGAAATTATCGGAGGTAATAGATTGTAAAATTGAGAAGAAAGACTTATATCGGGTGCAAAATAAACGAAATAACACTAAGACCGGCCCAATTATCATCGAACTGAGCTCCACCATACTTAAAACCGAATTACTTCATAAATCCAAAGAGTTTATCAGGAAAAATAAGGATAACATTTGTGCGAAACACCTTGGTTTTAAAAGAGATGATAATACTCCAATATATATTTCAGAGCAGTTAACTTCTAAGGGCTCAAGATTGTATTTTCTTGCTCGCGATCTAGCCGAGTCTAGGGACTACAGATATTGCTGGACTTATTACGGCAGAATATATGTTAAATAAACCGGCCAAGTGCGAGTTGGACTCGCCCATGAAGGGTTTCGTAGAAGCAAGTAATATAATATAAAAGTTCTTATAGTTCGTTGTAACTTTGATTGATGTTTTAACACGTTCGCAGTGGTAGTGATTTTTCTAACCGAAAATTGCGGTTTATGACGTATTAAAAAAAAACTACCAGCTCTATCTCTTTCGAACTAATTTTCGTTGGTAGTTTTTATGACAATGTACATGATATAATTTTTTTAGATTTATCATTCTCTTGGTTTAGAAGTTAGAGGGGGGGGGACACACATTTTTCCACTTTGGAAGTGTCTCTTGCGCAAACTATTCATTTTAGAAAAAAATGATGTCGGGAACCTCAATAGCATTTTTGAAGACCTATCTATAGATACCCCACACGTATGGGTTTGACGAAAAAAAAAAATTGAGTTTCAGTTCTGAGTATGGGGACCCCCAAAATTTACTACTTTTTTTCTAGTTTTATATAAGAATCTTAATGCGGTTCACAGAATTCATCTAGTTACCAAGTTTCAATGGCATAGGCCTTATAGTTTCGGAGAAAAATGGCTGTGACACACGGACGGACAGACAGACAGACAGACAGACAGACAGACAGACATGACGAATCTATAAGGGTTCCGTTTTTGCCATTTGGCTACGAAACCCTAAAAAGGTGATGATTCGCCTCCTATTATTATAAAAAGTGAGGCACAGGTAAATTACCTTATGCAACTTAAATGACTATCAGAAATATCATTGCATTGTTTGAGTCATGGATTCTTTGCCAACAGGCTTCTGTTATTTTTTTAGTTTTAATTTAATATCTAATAATTTTATATGCAAAGATGTTTATGGATGGTGCGCACCCACAGACCATTTAATAGCAATCAGACTACGAGTAAAACTTGTTACCGCAAGTAATCAAAAACTTCACCCTGTACTCACACATTCGCATAACAAACAACACCACAAACACCCACACTCACTAATATATTCACATAAAGATACGTACTATATTACAAATCACAACTACGACTATGGATATACCTTACAAACTCTAAATAAAATTGATGAAACAGTTTCAGCCAAAGTTTACGACTGTTCTCCAGAAGATTTTCCAAAACTTGTCCATGTTACGCCCTCAGATTTTAGCATTTTAGCCCAAAATATTGTAAGCGTTTATAATACTAATTTCCATGACTTTCTCCTAAACTTACAAAATCTAAAAATAGAGCCGAACCTTATAGCATTAAGTAAATGCAGATTAAACAGTGACAAACAAATACCTCAAATTAAAAATTATTCTTCCTATAAATCTACGAATCATCTTAACGCAGCGGATGGAGTGGTCATCTACATCAAAAGCACACATAACGCTAAAATACGGGAAGTGATATTGACACATGCATCTTGCCTTCAAATTAATATACACCCTGACCTTACAGTGCTAGTTATATACCGCTCTCCTTCAAATAAAAAAGCAGATGATTTCATCAATTCGCTTAGTCAACACTTAACCACTATAGCATCGTGCAGGAATATTGTAATAACGGGCGATATAAATATAAACCTGATTTACCACGATAGAGAAATGTCTCACGAACGCTCAAATAGGCTCACTTATTTAAATATGCTTGCTATGCATGGCTTACTTCCAGGTCACACATTACCCACTAGGAAAAAAAAATGCCCTGACCACTTCATGGTAATACTTAGCTCACTGAAAAACAAAGCGACTATTGCTATTATTAAAACGACCATTACGGATCATTTCACCATATTTTTGAAACTATCTCCTCATGAGACTCACACGTTGAAGAAAAGATGTTTTATAAAAACTACACTAGATATTGATAAGGCATTCGAATGTTTGAAACAAAGCGAGTTTCTCTCTCTTATAAACATAAATGATCCCAATATACTTACTGATCGCATGACACAGATATTACAGTCAATTCTTGCGGCGAGTACCCTAACTAGGAAAATACCAGTAAAATTCCAAATGATTAAACCGTGGATGACCTTTGGTTTACTTCGCTGCATCCGAAATCGAAATAACATGCAAAAGCGACTAAAACAATATCCCTTCAACGAAACCCTAATAATAACGTACAAAAGATACCGAAATTACTGCAACTACTTAATAAAAGAACAAAAACGGAAACATGACAAAGATTTGATAGGAAAAGTGCAGAAACACCCTAAAAAGCTGTGGGATGCAATAAATAGCATTACTCAGCGCAAACAAAAGAAAAGGAGAGGTGTTTAAGGATGGAGACAAGACCGACGTGTCCAATTATAGGCCCATTTCCGTCTTGACATCCATCTCTAAAATTATAGAGAGATTTATAAACTCACGACTGATACACTATCTTGACAAAGCAAGCTTATTATCGCCTTTTCAGTATGGTTTTAGACAAGGACGGTTGAAAAGCTGAAGGCTTTCAAGCAAAGGAAGAGAGGAATAAAAAGTAAGATTACAATGTAAAGATGGCAATTTATTGGAAGTTAAACTCGGGGTCGTGGGTGTTTTCAGATAGCAAGAAGTTTTGCGATTCCCGATGGTCTTCGCAGGGTTTCCGACTTATCTTGGGGTTTGGCCTTCTTGATAAGTGATGCTGTCAGCGACGTCTCCGTGCCGTCCACTCGTCGAACTGCACGGTATTGCTGAACCCGGAGGATGAACGTGTGCTAACCCGGAGGGTGAAATATTGCAACCCGGAGGGTGATCTTCTCTGAACCCGGAGGGTGAACGTTTGCTGTAGAACCCGGAGGGTGAATAATTCTTCGTAGAACCCGGAGGGTGAACGTTTGCTGTAGAACCCGGAGGGTGAATAATTCTTCGTAGAACCCGGTGGGTGAACGTTTGCTGTAGAACCCGGAGGGTGAATAATTCTTCGTAGAACCCGGAGGGTGAACCCTGGAATGTTCCATACTAGGCGTTAGTTTGAAACCTTTTTCCCCGCATATTCCCAAAGACCAGCCGGCTCCCGTCTGCTATGAACAGCTGCGGGAATCGCGAGGTCTTACAATATTTGCTTACCGAACTAGGTTCTACAACATGTTTTTTCACACCCCTTCAACTACCCCCTTATAACAGGGTGGACCAACAGCCGTTAATTAAATTAAGGCTGCCTCTGTGGCGCAGTCGGTAGTGATACCGCTTGCGGCGCTGGAGGTCGTGGGTTCGATTCCCACCGGAGACAAAAATTTGTGTGACCCATAAATGTTTGTCTCAAGAGTCTGGGTGTTTTTATGTATAATATGTATGTATTTAAAAGTATATAAGTATTAATGTCCGTGGTCTGATACCCATAACACAAGCAGGTTATTCCTAGCTTACTTTGGGATCAGATAGCGTTGTGTGAAATGTCCGCGAATATTTATTTATTTTATTTATTTATAATTTTCACAGTTTAAAACTAGATCACGTTATATTCAATTAACTTACCCAAATATGGGGTCTTCTGTCTAGAGCTATTTGCTCCTTATACTTGACAAATATACTTTAATAACGACGACTTTTATACTTTTACTTTTCTCACTATTTCAATCGACACTTATACGTCCGTGAGCTAATTTAAATATTGATCTGGCGGTCCTCTTGCATTGATGCACCGCTTTATATACTAATGAATAGCGCCTCTGGTGGCATAACTCTAAACTACTCAACGTCAAGACCGCAACTATGACTATGAACCAAACTTTCCGTCGTTGCGACACCTACTCGGTAGATGGCGCTTTCATTTATATGACCTAAATTTCAATTCTAATTATCTAATTTTAATTAATTTATTCACACGTTGTTGCACAACGTTACACGGTCGACCGAGGATGCGGTGCTAGCGCTCACTTCTATTGTGACTAATATAGTAGATAGGGGAGATAAGTGCCTTACCGTGTTTCTTGATCTCAAAAAGGCTCGATTCATGATTGAAAACTTACACGTAATACTTATTTGTAATAATCTTTTTATAAATATAGTTTTCATTCATGAATCTATGTCGTAAATTTGACATGTGTTAAGCTACTTTTGATGTTGACCGTACTTGTACCGAAGCGGGGTCTCTTATGTAAGTTGTCGCAAATTTGGCAAATTGGTAAGTTTGGTAACAAGTGAAGTGACGACACCGACGGTAGCGCACGCAAGCTGATGTACAGAATGAGCGGTATACGTACGGGTAAGTAATTTTTGTGATAAAAGTAGTAAGTAAAATAGTTACATTAATTTGGTTATTTGTGTGTTTATTTTATATCTGTGTAGTATCAAATCAAATCAATTGCCCGTGTGGTAATTGTTTTCTGTTCCCGCTTCCCATGGGAACATATTCCCGGGATGAAAAGTAGTATATGTTTTATTCCAGGCTGCAATCTAACCCCGTACCAAATTTCAGCCCGATCCGTTCACTCGAAAAAAAAAGAATTAGGGGAGGATTACCCTTAACATTTAGGGGGTTGAAAAATAGATGTTGTCCGATTCTAAGACCTACCCAATATGCACACAAAATTTCATGAGAATCGGTAAAGCCGTTTCAGAGGATTACGGTAACCAACATTATGAATTTTTTTTAAACGTGAAAGATCCTGCAATCGATGCTATGCCGGACTCTTACCGACTAAAAAACACACGTATCCTACCTTGCCTGTGGTCGGAAGCCCCGGGTAAGCCCTCGGAAGGATATCCCAGGATTCCCGACAGATCTTGGCTACCACCGCGGCCTCACCTAGGGGGTTCGGGTGCTATCCCACATCTTTGGGGGGGTTGTTCGGGTACTATCCGCTACTTAGGGCGTGTTGTGAGCGTGAATATTTCACGTCACACTGCCGTTTTGGGCCTGCTTCTGTTAGGACAGTGATCGGCCCTCCCGCCGTCCTCAGGCCTCCGGTCATGAAGGCCGATAGTCCTGGGCAAAGACATGTCTGAACATTGTGACGTGGAAATTTTATATATTACATTTATTTGGTTATTATATATAGACAGGTACCTATTTTTATTAATAGGTACTTATAGTTGATTGTCTTTCAGGGGACGCTAGTGATATTGATGATGATGTACAGGATTTACCGTTCGAAGAATATACTTCGTCGCTTTTTTCTGACAACGAAGATGTACTGTCAAGTTCAGTTATGTACACAGGTGGCAATGATGGTAACTAACCTTATCTAACGTTTAATATTAACACCAAAACGCGGTAGTTAGTAAAATAAAACTACTTATTTAATACTCGTGCGAGTTAACATGATACCTGTCTCAAACAATGCAATGGTCACTGTGATGCGGACCAATCATACGCGACTAGTCATTAAAAACAGTTGCAGAATGAGAACGGAGCATCTCCCGAAGAAGCTGGAGGGTTGTCCTCAAGGCCGGGTGCCATGTTAACTTATACGAGTTGTTGTTGTTTTCATACCAGACTGCGTCAGCAAGCAAGGGTGTTACGCGCGTACTAATGACTGTGCTATATTTCGGGAGGTGCTCTTAAAACAAAAACTAAACAAATATTTATTATTTAATCATAAAAAGAAAGTACACATCTCTTATAGGGGTAGGGGTAGTAGGTATAAAAGGGTGTAGTGGGGCCCTACCAACACCATCGGGCCCAAGTCAACCTCACGTGCAAGCTCTTGCACCTGCTGAACAACGGACGAGGCTCTGACGGCGGCGGTCCATTTCAACACGGCGATGGGCTCACCACCTGTCACGTGGGACCGAATTGTACACGGTGAAATGTGGGCCGGTATAGGCCTCTGCCTACCCCTTCGGGGATAAAGGCGTGAGTATATGTATGTATGTATGTACATCTCTTATACTTTTCAGGTTTCGCCGATTGCGATTATAATGGCAGAGATGAAGAATTACAATCTTTACAAAAAATGCAATTGCCACTAATAAAAGGAAATATGTACTGGAGAATGAAACAGATGAAATAGGAACTGGTGATAAGAACAGTAATCCACCAAAAATAAATAAAGTCGAAGAAGCAGAGAAGGACACAGATAATAAAAACTGGATTCACTGTATTTTCGACATGGAGCTGGATAAAAGAAATATTTATTTTAGAAATACTACTACTTAATATATATCATGGTTGGAACGGATTAATATTATATCCCGCAATAAGTTGCAATTTATGTTGCTCCTCAATGGGTTTAGTATGAATTTAACCGACGAGAAGAGCCTTTCTACGGACACTTGTGTAGCTGGAGCAGCTAGAACACAATTAGCGACGTTAATTAGACTTTGATTTTTTGGAATGTCTTTGCTGCACCAGTGAGCTATTATATTGTTATCCAAAGGAACCCTGGGTTTGTGCCTTAATTTTTCTACTAGCCCTTCAAACTATGGATAGTTCTTCCGCGCAATCCACGAAGCGCCTCAGCTTCTTTCAAGCGGTTTTCTAACTAAAAAAGGTTTGTTTTGTCTGCTAAAAAAAGGAAATATTTAAATATTTCCTTTCTTTAGCTTGAACTATTGTCCATACCATTCAAATAAGAAAAATTCGAGATTACCATCTAAAACATTTCAAGGTTATACATGCCAAAAATGATGCAGTATAATAATTTCTAAAGAGAAAAGAGAAGAAGAGCTCCAAAAATATATAGACACCAGTGTCGAAACATAGATTAAATATGTGGCATAAGGTGGGTGCCAGAAGAGTGGAGTATTTCTTTAAAATGTAGGGTGAAATACCGTCCCAACCTGTGGCGGCATTGGAAAGTAGTGAGTTTATGATGGTTATAATTTCGTCACAATCGGTGTGTTCCAAAACGAGGGATGAAATGTGTGTAGTGTTATGCTTTATTTGGCAGGGATGTTGGGGTTTAGTAGTGTGGAGATTTTCTGCAAGTTTTTTGCCTATTTTTACAAAATAGGTGTTTACATTGTTACAGTCATGTAATGGTGAGGGTGTAGAGGATATCAACTGTATAGCCGTGTTTTTTGCCTTCGTGATGTTTGCAACTCGTTTAATTGTATCCCATAGTAATTTTGGGTTGTGACATGCCTTATCGATTTCCTGGGTGTCGGAAAGGCGTTTTGCTTTTTTCAGTATTTTAGTGCAATAATTCCTATATCTCGAATACGTTAGTTTTAACACCTCATTATCTGGAAACTTTTTAGTCTTTCTATGTAAAGCGTCCCTATTTCTTATGCAGCGTAATAGACCGGGCGTAATCCATGGCTTCAGTATTTTCTTTTTAGATGTTACTTTATTTGTGGTTGTATTCTTGGATATAGCTTCGGTTACCATTTGAATAAGTTGATTTGTAGCAATGTCGGCGTTTTCTATATATAGAATTGAATCCAAGTCGAGCTGGGCCATTGTCTCGTCAAGTTGCTCATAGTCAATTTTAGAAATGGCAGATGTAACATTGTTTCGTATAGGTCGGTTGTGTAAACATAGCAGAGAAGAATAGTGATCAGTAATCACAGTGTCGTACACAAAAGTGTAACAGGAGAAGTTTGATTTTAGAAATAAATGATCCAGACAATTTTGATCCCTAGTAGGTAAAGAGTGTGTGGGTAGGTATCCAAGAAACGCTAAACTATTTAGGTAATCGTGTGATCGCATTTCTGTAGTAGTGGGCTTAATATCTATGTTTATATCACCGCATAAAATCACTGATTTAAAGATTTGTAGAGGCGGGAGTATGCGATTGAGAGCAGTAAGGAAATCCTGTATGTCACGATTTGACGGTGAGCGATAGATGCAGACTATAGCGATATCTGTTTTAATCTTTATAATGATTCCCGAGGCTGTCTGACTTAAATCGGGTTCTTCAAATGTCGCCAATAATTCAGTTTTAACATACACAACCACGCCATCCTTTTTGTTTAGATGGTTGGTTGTTGTAAATGCTGTATAGTTCCCAGTTGCTGGGCAGTTCCCAGATGAAATCGAAAATTGTGTGGGCAAATATTCCCCCGGTACTATTTGACAATATTATAATTCCAATTAGTGATAAGGTTAAGAACTTGGGAGTATACCTAGACTCTACGTTATCATGGGAGACACAGATGCAAGAATTGAGCCGTAAGATGTTCGCATCGGTGGGCTCATTACGGAAGCTACAAATCCTTCTGCCTATGACCACCAAAATTGCGCTTGCAAACGCGTTACTGTTACCCATACTCGATTATGCAGATGTCAGCTATCCTGATCTTGCCGAAAACCAGTTAGACAAACTAGAGCGTCTTCAAAATGTTTGCATACGGTTCATTTTTGGTTTGCGCAAATATGACCATGTTTCTCAATTCAGAACGCAGCTTGGGTGGTTATCAATACGACTTCGCCGGGATGCTCACATTCTTTCGCAACTGTATAGTATCTTATTTAACCCTTCAACTCCTTCCTATTTAAAGGAACGCTTCGAGTTCCTCCACAATACGCATTCGAAATGTCTGAGGTCATCAGAAAACTTAATATTAAAGATGCCGTCTCACTCGTCTACGTTCTATGATAAATCGTTCACGGTTACGGCTATACGCTTATGGAATAAACTTCCAGTAGGGATAAGACGAGCGCAGACGATAGTCAATTTTAGAAAAATGGTGAAGGATCACTACCTTTCTTTGTAGTATTTAGAATATGTGTACATATTTATGTATTTATATATTATATATATGTAGGTATGTATATTCGTATGTATGATGTGTTTATATATATTTATTATATATATATATATATTATGCTGTATTTATTTTAAATATGTATGTGTTATAATATGTACAAATTTTAGTTTATAAAATTAAAAAGCTTTATTCGATCTTAGAGTACGCCTAAGAACTACCACTCGTTACCTTCAATCAACTATCTCCATCCAAAGGTTGCCTGGTAGAAATTGCTTTATAGCGATAAGGCCGCCCATTGTACATCTTCTTGCACTGTATTTATGTACCATTATTTTATTTACTTGGCGTACAATAAAGTGTAAAATAAATAAATAAATATAGTTTGGCAACTGTGGAATTATAGTGTTTGTTAAACATGCCAACCAGCACTCGGTCAGGACAATCACGTCACAATCAAATGAAATACGCTGCATGAGAGTCTGTAAGCTTCGGAAATTACAGTTAATAGAGCATATGTTTTGTGTTAGTATTTTGAGAAAGTTCTTCGGTTGCCTTATAATCGTTTTTGTATGTTCCGGGGTGCAAGAGTGAACCTCAGATACAGTTAGTTGATCGATATTGTCGTTTAGACTTTTTACAACGTTGGTCATTTTGGTGGTAGGAAGAGTATTAAGTGGGGAGGGGAGCTAAAATTGGACAGAAGTGGGCTGAGGGCACGGTGGTAACTCGAGAGGGCCCAGTCTCTTATACTGTTAAATCTAACGATGGACTAAATTGATCAGATATTGATAACCAAGCATCCGAAGGCTAGATTTTCGTTATCAAATGTGGATGAGGATCTGAGTAGTGACCAACAAGTGACCACACCCACGACGGCGCCAGATACTGATCAAGGTGACCAAGTGACAGACGAATGACAGTTTGCTGAGGAGTCTCCCGAGGAGTCTGCTCCAACTGAATCTGACACTCATGGAGACCCAGAGATAACATCGAGGAGTCGTGCCTATAAAAGAAAGGCTGCTTTACGATGCCTTGATAAAATGAAAAATATTTAACATTACTTTATTACTATATCTACAATATTTCACACTCATCGTCGCATAGTAAAGTTACGGCCTAGTTTCCTATCAATTTACTGTAGGGTGAAGTTTAAGGCTGTCAAAAATATTTTACAAGTGTTAGTCCTTACCTTATGTTCTATTAACACTTTATTTATAACCGTAACCGTGGTGTTTAGAGATAGAAGTAAAATGTAAGTTACTTTATAGAATTAAGATTTAAGTTTGCGCTGTCTATTTATATAAGGGGAGAAGTGTTATGTCGGTACTTCGATAAATATATGTACGCGGTTGACGTAGTTTTTCAATAAACCAGTCGTTACCGGATCTCTGCCTTTTATTGTCGTGTACACTACACTGTACTAGAAGTGATACTTTAACAAATAAATTGAAAAACACTGAGTTAGATGTAGAATAAGAAAAATTAAAGTCTGAAAAGCACAGTCATCTAAAAAAGCTGAAGAATTAAGAAAACATGTGAAAGAAGACTTGATAAAGGCAAATACTGACAAAGAATTCGAATGCTTGACATTCGACTTGGAAAAGACCCCGAATCCCAACTAGCATTGTCTTTTATAAGAGAAGTTGTGGTTATACAACTGTGGAATACATGCTGGTTCTAATGAGACTGGTTATTGTTACGTGTGAATTGAAAGAGAAGCTGGGCGAGGTGCCCAGAAAGTTGGATCATGTTTGATCAATTTTATAAAGAATAAACTTGACCCAAAAGTGACGAACTTAGTATTATGGAGTGATTGTTGTGGCGGACAAAACCGCAATATAAAAATAGTACTAATGCTCAAAGCAATATTACACTCTCACCATACTTTGAGAACAATCACTTTCAAGTTCCTTGAATCAGGGCACACATTTTTACCCAATGATACTGACTTCTCCAAGATTGAAACTCAATTAAAATTTTATGAGCGTATATACACGGCAGAATATATGCAAGTTATCAAAAGTTGCAAAAAAAGAATCCTCTCCAAGTAGCAAAAATGATTAAAGACGAGTTTTTGTCTTCTAAAAATATAGAAAAGAATATTGTCAATAGAAAGACTTTTATAAATAAAGAGAAAACAAATTGGCTACAAACTAAAGTTATTATGATGAAAAAGGAAGAAAAATATATTGTTTACATGAAAAATGATATACATGATGACATATATCAAGAACTGAACATGGAAAAAAAAAGCTATAATGAAATTTAAAAGTATTAGGTTCCAACTACCTTTCTGAGAAATACATTATTTTACTAGTAGTATTGAAAGTGCCAATTGTCAGAAAGTATAATATCTCATGTAATATTGAAGTTAGCCTAATTCCATAATACAAAAATTAAAATACAAAAAAATACCCTTCCTCTGCCATTAAAGCAGCAGCTGAATTCTGCCGCATTCATGACAAAAGTACGATGAAAACTTTAAAGTCAATTATCTCAAAAGTAGTTAGATGTGGACTGAAACCTTTCTGATTAACTATGTCCACATAATCTCCAAATAATGATTTACGGTGTCGATAAATAAGTTAAATATTCTATATTTACACATAATTAAGGGACTTCGAAAATCCCCGACTGCGTCATTTTGGACCTCATTTTTTTATTTTATAATATTTGTTTATTCTCATGTGGAGGTTAAGTACCATGGTAAAAATTTGACAAGTGCGCAAACTATTTTTAATAAATAAATGTTTGGACATTCCCACACAACGTCATCTAACCCAATTTAAGCCAATATAAGCTTGTGCTATGGGATCTAGACCACTGTTAAACACACTTATATATTTCTAAATACATAAATGAACTAAATAAATAAATATTTTGGACAATTACACACGACGCTTAAATCCCCGAACTACTGCCAATTACTGTAGACCAATATCACTGGCGACGGTAGTAGCAAAGGTGCTGGATGGTCTGCTTGATCTTCAACTTAGCAAGACTATACAGCTGCACGAATCACAATTTGGATTTAGACCAGGGCTCTCCACAGAAACAGCTATTTTGAGGCTCAAGCATACTGTCCAGTACTACGTTACTCGAAAAACCCCAGTCTATGCTTGTTTCTTGGACTGGTCGAGGGCATTTGACCTGGTCCAGTACGACACTCTGTGGGATAGACTTTTAAGTGATACAAACACTCCCAAGGAAATAGTTGACGTGTTGAGGTATTGGTATGGTCATCAGCTCAACTATGTTAGGTGGGCGGGCGCATACTCAAAGGAATACAGGTTGGAGTGCGGGGTAAGACAGGGTGGTCTGACTTCGCCGCGACTCTTCAACTTGTACGTAAACAGACTGTTAGAGGAGCTTAGCAAGGCTAATGTCGGGTGTTCAATAGACGGTAGGGTAGTAAATAACATCTGGTATGCCGATGACGCCGTGTTGCTGAGCCCTTCGATCAGTGCATTACAAAAGTTGCTAGAAATTTGAGAGCGGTATTCGATGGCCCATGGCCTCAGGTATAATACTACAAAGAGTGAACTACTAGTTTTTAAATCGGGTAACCGTTTACCGAAGTTTGTTCCTTCACTCAAACTTCAAGGGATGCCACTAAGTAGAGTTACTAAATTCCAATACCTGGGGCACTGGGTCACCGACGATCTCTCCGATGACCTAGATATAGAAAGGGAGCGTAGAGCGTTAGCGGTAAGGTGCAACATGCTGGCTCGTAGGTTCGCGAGGTGTACAAGACAGTTAAAAATTACACTTTTTAAGGCGTATTGCCAGACCTTTTATACATGCAGCCTATGGGTCAAGTATAAGCAGAGATCGATTGGCGCTCTACGTGTCCAATATAACAATGGATTTAGATTGCTCTTGGGGCTGTCGTGATATAGCAGCGCGTCGGGAATGTTCTCAGAAAACAGGACAGATAGTTTCGAGGCTATAATGAGAAAGCGTGTTGCCTCTCTGGTGTGTCGTGTGCGTGGCGGTTTACTAATGTTTGCCATAATTTAAAATGCCATAATTTCATATGCCATACTGGTATTTGCCATAATTTCATTAGAAATAACGCTTCAGTTGCCATAATCGTGAAATGACATAAAATGACTTTCACTAATTCCATTGGTCATAATTGATCAAGTGTCATAATAATTTAAATCCATAAATGTATTTGCCATAATTTTCGTTTTCAAGAATGCCATTTTCCATAACTTTTATTAACCATAATATACTTCTGGGTGGTTTAAAAAAAACCACTGCACTGAGTCGGGGTGTTAACAATAATTAATTTCTACCTAACAATATTTTGTATTATTTTCATAATTAAATCAAATTTTGATTATGTCAAGAGTCGATTATGAGATGTGTTACTTATGGAAACTAATTATTATGACATATGTTATTATAGAAAGTCATTTTATGGCAAATAAAAGTTATGACTGTTGAGTTGTTAAGGCAAACGTTATTAGTATAAATGATAATAGTGCAAGTAAATATTATGATCGGGGATGATTATGGCAAACAATATTAGTGCAAATGAATTTATGGAAAACGAGAGAAGACCGTGCGTGGCAGTACCAGTAGTTTTCTGAACAGTATTATAAGTAGGATAGATTGTCCAGTGGTGCGTCACTGGAACTTCGTACACATGGGTTCCAGAATTACAATGTTCAATGTCAGATAATTTAATTTAATTAATTTTGACAATTTAATTTTGAGGTTCATATTTAATTTTATTTCTTGATATCATTTTAATTTTGGACTCACTATTTTAATTTCGAATAATCTATTTTAATTTAGATAATTTTTATGTTGGTATTTTATTTTATTCTATTTATGATGTAATTTTTGTTTTGAGTTATTTATTTAAAATTTTAATATAATATAAATAATTTTAATGTAAAGCACTAACATAGTCTAAGTTTACTAACAAATTATGGATTTTAATTGATCTGAAATAAATTGATATTATTATTAAATTGGTCTAGATGATCTAGACAACTGATAAATATACTTATTTTTTTTTTTTGTAAATACATACTGTAGAACGGGACAGCGAGTGGGGTGACGATGGAAAAGCGATAGTCACGATTACAGTAAAGGCCATGAGTACCATAGTGGCCCAATTCAAAGGACAAGCCTTTTGAGTATCAAAGAAAACAAAACCAGCATTTTTTAATCAACTTGCACTCCTCAGAATACAAGCTTTTTATTACTTATTTTATTATAAATTACCCTAATTATGTTCCAATTTATATTTTTAGTAGTTAGAAAATAGCTTTTTTGCTATTTTTCTACATTTTATTCCCAGATAGGCCACTTTGGCAGTAGGATTTTATGAATAGGTTAAAAAAAATGGTTATTAGGCCAAATTGTTTATTAAACACTTAAAAAAAACAAATTAAAGTAAGTACACCATCCTCAACATCTATGTCATTTCTAACTGACACATTATCTTTGATACTGGTATAAAAGCTGTGATGTACTGGAGGTATAAAAGGCAAAAGATCTAAGTCCTTTTTTTTCTCAGAACTGATGTGTTTTCCATCAGGGTATAAAGGATCCAGCTTAATACCATTCAAATGTGTAGAGCCCCTTTTCTTTAAATCAACACTTTCAAATAAAACATCTTCATTATTAGAATATTTAAAAAAAATTGTAAGGGGATGCATTTTGTTAAACAAAAGCCACTGTATGCTGAGCCACTGTACCTTTGATGTTTCAGCAGTTACCTTCCTATTGGTAATGTTAGTCTCCAGTTTTTTTGTTGAAATAAAGTCATCTTTTGTCATTTTTGTGACATTGAATGGGTTCCTGTCCCTGGCTGCCTTAATAACAGTAATCCAGTCATCTGGTAAGTAAATATTTTTGAAAAACTTTTTCTTTTTCTCTACCAATCCAAAATCTTGGTCACATGCTAAATATGAGTGCCCACTGACATAGATTACAGATAGATACATTCTGTCCCACTTTAAGTTCGCATCGTCGCTATCGCTCCTTGCTCACGTGGGACAGATCGCCCAATATTCCACATTTTAAAAATGTAACCTAACCTAACATAATTATAAAAAATAATTTAAAAAATAAAATTTGCTGAAGCTCCCTCCTTGTTCATTACTTACCATTTATAACCCACAACGTTTTCTGTAACCAGTTGGGTTCGACTACTTGTAGTTATAAATATTTATGTTATAAATTCATCTTTTCATTATGAGTCCATCAGTATTGCATAGCAAACATGAAATTCGTTAAACAAAGACAATCGATACAGGTCACTACAATCTGTGACGAGAGGTCTATGTTCAGCAGTGGACAGCGATAGGTTGAGATGGTGATTTGCTTCAGCAAGTTTTATTTTATAAATTATTTTTTATAAAAATGTTAGGTTAGGTTACATTTTAAAAATGTGGAATATTGGGCGATCTGTCCCACGTGAGCAAGGAGCGATAGCGACGATGCGAACTTAAAGTGGGACAGAATGCCCAATATTCCACTACTATGGTCTATGTTATCTACTGTGTAATCTGGATGAGCAACAATATACTGGCAAAGAGTAGCCATTTTAATATTTCTATTTTGACCACCACACTGGTCAGAGTACATAATTAATTTTGTGGTCTTAACTTTCTCTTTGATGTAACGCAACAGGCAGTAACCAATCTCTTGTGGACCCCTTGACGCTATTGTTTCATTCCACACATACATTGTGACATCATCATTATGAGCATCGTGAATTCCCAGGCAGTAAGTACAAAGTTGTCTTTTATAATAACAAACTCCTGTAGAAATAACAGGAGTAGGTAAAGTTTTCATGAGATCAAACACTATAACTGTTAAATCAGAATCATCTGCAGCTCTGTTCTTATTTATCTTAAAATTATTTCTTGCAGATTCAGCCTTTAATAAGATGTAGTTTCCTTTGAGTCTCAAGTTCATTCTTTTTGACAGAAGATTCTTCAGCTTCTATTTTTATTTTAAAATTATCTCATTTTTTACAGGAATCAGTAATTGGTGCATGAAAAGATAGGTTGAATTGCTCATTAAAAACTTTTCTGAACATGAAATTTGATACTTCTTCAGAAGGTGGGGTTTCTTCTTTGTATACAGCAATCATTTTAGGCAAGCTCAAGTCAGGTGCTAAAAACAATCGGTTTGTGCTCTTGTGTAAAGTATAGTGAGACCCATATTTGGGAAATTTATTGATAAAGTTCTTAACAATTTGAATTTTTTTTCTGGAGTTTTATTTGAAGGCACATGTTTTCCCCTTTGATCAGTAGGAGGTGTGGGAATTACTAATTTATTTTTTAAAACTCTAGACAATCTGCCATCGCTGACACCAGAAAGCTTTTAAAAAAAATCTTTGCATACTATAACATGCAAGCCATCATCATTAGGAACCTCATACACCCTTGAATTAGAACGCCTAGATTCAGCAGAAGCAGTGCAACATGTCTTTTTTGGCAACACCTTAATTAAAGAAAAAAGGTAAGATGACTGCAAGTTATAATTTCCCAAAGCATAAAAGCTGTTGAACAGATTAATTTGCTGACCAGGCAGAATCATTTCATGACACTTTTGTTGGCAATTACACTCACGAGCAGTATCAATTTGTTTTGGTGGCACTAGAACACCTTTAACATTAATGTATTACTCACCTCGTGAACGCTTTTCCTTTCTCACACTCTTATCCATTTTCTAGGTTGCCTCACTCTTTTTCTAGTTTTAGTTTGAACTGGAGTAATTTCAGAAGTTATAATATTTGGGGATTGGTTTACGTCACCTAAAATTTCAAGTAAATCTGTAGCCGATGCTGTCGAATTACGTCCAGATGGCTGGTACTCTGAACCAGAGTCTTGAAATGGGTCTTCTTCTGCTTCCGATCCAAAGATTTCTGTAAACAATGAATAATCTTAGAACAATATTAACACGTCTTAAAATTATTGTAATACAATACAATGGAATATTGTAATACATTCCTCGAAGTTCGTTATCCATATTGTTTGAGCTTTCTTGTTGATCGTTTTCCATATTCCAGTGAAATATTTATTTATTGATTTATTTATTTAATCAACCAATACAGCTAACTATTTATATAAGTTATAGGATACATATGTAGGCACATTATTGTTCCTAGTAGCTATTACAATAAAATTAAAATTACAACAATTTAAAGTTACAACAAAATCAAAATTACAATAAAATCAAAATTACAACAAAATCAAAATCACAATAAAATCAACATTATAATAAAATCAAAATTACAATAAAATCAAAATTACAATAAAATCAAAATTACAATAAGATTATAAATTCATTTCCATTATACAAGTAGATACAATTTATAATAATATAGATATAATAATAATAATAAAAAAAAGAAACAATTATGTAGTAAAGACAATTTTGATTACAACCAGTCAATAAATCTTTTCCATCAATGTAAAAAAAAAAAAAAATTAAACAACAATACACAACATACAACATGAATGTCAAGACATTTGTTGCAATGCAAGGCAAAGATTTATACATTATTATGGCAAAAAGAAAAAAATAATTAGAATATCAATGTGGATGTCAAAAGCAAATGTCAGAAAGTTCCAAAACAATGTTTAAATATCGAGGAAATTTAAATTAACAATATAGATGTCAAAAATAAATGCAATAATTTAACCTTCAGTCAATTCAGCAAAAAACATATAAATATCTACATATTCAGCCATTAAAATTGCGTCTTTTAAAATTATGTCTTCCATACATCCTTTAAAGCAACTGTATTTGACTAGATAATAGTACTGGAAGTGGCAACACTCTCCAGATATTGCCCAGCTGTAGCCAGAAATCTCGGTTCTGTGAACGCATATATATCTATGGTATCATCACTCAGCAGAATATTGTTAATGTGGGTCAGTGCAAGATATAACGGACTAGACGCAAGAGATACGGTAGTATTTGGTATTAAAAATAGTGGTCGCTGTCTGGGGCGCAAGGTGCGTCTGCCTGGTAGTGGAACATTTAGTGAAATGTGCTTAAGGAGAAAGGGGTTATATATAAGACCACGGATTAGACGAAAGAAGTATCTAACTTAGATAAGATTTCTTCTTACCTCCAGGCTGCGAAAGGAGACCATTCCCAGTACGAATGGTGTAGGGTACATAGTAGTAGGTGCATACCATACACTTTTAAATACAGGCAGCGCGTGAATGACTTCTGTACTTTCTCCACCAGTAATGAATATGTTTTCTCATGTGGGTTCCAGATTGCGCAGTTAGTTTCCAGTATACTACGGACATATGCGTTATAGAGTATGGTTATGGCTTGCGGGTTGTTAAAGATTTTAGCTTGTCGCATAACGTACCCTAAGTTTTTCCGAGACCTGTTACACGTTTGAATTATATTTTGGTTATAAGTAAGATGCGGATCAAAGTATGTACCGAGGTCCCGTATTGCAAAGACACGGTTTAGGGCTATTGAGTTTACTGTGTAAGTGTTGTGTATCGGCTGCGCTGCTCTAGAAAATGACATGACCGCGCATTTATTAATGTTAAAATTCAGGACATAGGTGTGAACATTGTTGATATCTTCCTGCAGTTTATCTGTATCGGCCGATGTCCTAATTGGAAAAGCTATCTTAACATCATCTGCATACATCAAGACGGTGGAGTATTTTATGCATTTTGGTAGGTCGTTTATAAATATCAGGAACAGTAAGGGTCCCAGACTGCTACCCTGTCCTATGCCCGAAGTTACAGGATATGGATCTGAACGCGCACCACTGTATACGACATATTGTTTACGGTCTGTTAAATAGTTGGCGAAATACTGTAATAAAGGTCTAGAAAAACCGGTCATTCCCATTTTACAAAGTAAGACATAATTGTCCACCTTATTGAAAGCCTTTTGAAAGTCGAAATAGGCTATATCTACCTGACTCTTATCGACCATATTCTTAGCTATAAAGACTTCAGATTCGGTAATGTGTGTAAAATTGACGTGAGTATTAATCGCGGTTTTGTTCGACAAGACGCAAGCGTCATCGACGTTCAACGCTGGCGCATTAACTAGGAAGACGCTGCTTAAATGCGTTGAGAATGCAGCGGCTATTTGTGTGGACGACACATCCCCAAAAATAACCTGTTCATTGTTCTCCCTGTTGCCCCTAACGTAGGTCCAAAATGATTTGGGGTCACGCTTAATATTAGCTTGTATACGGCTTGTAAATGCTCCAAAATCAGATTCTGTACCCCTTTTTACCAAACGCCTGTAATATGTAAAGAATGCATAGTATAGTTGGTCTTTTGTCTGTTTGTAGAGTCTATGGTAATCATTTTTTAATTTATTTAAATTTATAGTGTTTGCGGTAAACCATTGCGGGTAGCCCCGCTTGAGCTCTCTACTGGGCCTCTTAACAGGCACGAATTTCGCAATAACATCGTTTAATAATTTATAAAAAATTCCGATCGCATCATTAACATCGTTGTTTAAGTACACTGGATCCCAGTTTATATCTGTTAATGCCGAGTAAAGTTGGAAAAAATCCGCCCTACGAAAATTTCGCTCGTATGTCGTTCCGTCATAGTTATCAGTACTTCCCACACCATTATTATGTAAGCATCTATGGGCAAATGGTTTATACAAGTCTAGATCGATGCTCAACGCCTTGTGATGAATTTCCCCAGAGACTACTCCAGTACAAGCTGAAACCGAGACTTCCGCCACAAAGGCATTTACTAAAATCAAATCTAACATTCTTCCGTTATCATTATTGATGGTATTCTTTTGAGTCAGATTATTCTCAGCAATGAATAATTCGAAGTCATTACGTACAGCAGTACTGGTCGAATACAGATTGAAATCTCCCATTACCACTATTGGGAGTTTACTATATGTACGCATAATATTTCGAATACAGCCAAATATACTATAGTACCGTCTATCCGGATCTCGAGGTGGCAAGTATACTACGCAACAGACGAAGTCCGCCGGTCCTACATTCATCGTGGATTTCCGGCTGGCAATCCAGACATGTGAGTGAGTATGGAGACCGAGCAGCGAGCAGTATTCCTCCTCTTGTGCGTAGAACACGGTCGCAGCGAAGTACAGCGAATTCTGGTGGGAACACTTCAGAGTCGAATACACCATCATCGAGACGGGTCTCTGTTAGGGCTAATAAATTATTTGAGAAAGTGTGCAGTAAGTTCCTTGTACTTGTACATCTGGTTTTGAGCCCACGAACATTCTGGTAGAAAATTTTCTCTAGCTTCCTAGTCTGTTTCACAAAAAAGTCCTTTATTATTATGTGACTTGTTTTTCTTTGGAGACCAGTAAGTAAACCATTCCTGTAGTGATGTATTCACAGGCCAATTGCTTGGCGATAGGTACACACTAAACAAGTGGGCTGGGACGCCAACTACGAAACACGTGTGCCTGGCATGCTCCGGGTTAGGTTTTTCGACCGTAATTGTTCCTGTGTTAGGAAGCTTCCTCATTAGGTACGACTGCACATTTTCCTCCGTTACTTCGTGGTGGAAATTCCACGCATGGATGTATCTCATGGGAATCAGAGTTTTGAGGTCTGTGTCAGCGTCACCCGTAGCGTGGATCACAGATCGGCGCGGGCGCGTCTTACCTTTACCCGTGGTGAATATACGTGACTTGTAGGTGTTACTCGCTAGATCAAGTGTCTGTGCCTGTGTTGCACATGGGGTCAATTGTTGTTGGTCCGGCAGTTGCTGCTGATTGTGCTGTGATGAACGAGGCACGATATGCTCCGCACATGTCACATTTCGATCTGTTATACCCAGCTAATGTATGGGGTTATGCTGACCAGCATCCCTGACTTGCTGAACTAGCATCAGGGCTCGGACACACAGTCCATACACGCCGGCCGATCGGCAGTTCGCTCTGAATCTCGGTACGGGTCGGAACCCCTATACTTACACCCCACTGTATCAAGTACTAAATCTGTTTTCTCATTATATTAACTGTGACAATTAAAAGTGTTTTTTTTAAAAAGCTATTTCTAGACTCTCGTATAACATTTTGGTGGCAGCGGTGGGATGCGAAAATCCCCTTTTACCCAAATACGCTCCCGAAAAACCTTCAAAGTGCTGTGGTGAAATTTTACACATATATTATTTTAATGCATAAATCTAAGAAAGTGCCTCTGACACTAATAGTGTATAAAGTATCTGTGCTGTGGTGATAACAGTGAGAAAAAATATTATATCAAACGACTCAGAACACGGAAAGATCGCGTCTGCTCGCCGTGTTCCTGCTGCAGGTGGCTCGCCGTGTTCCTGCCGCAACCTGTTTGCCGCGTTCTTGCTGCAGCTTGTTCACTGAACCAGTGTATACCATGTTCCTGCTACTAATCGCCTTCTTTTCGTGAGTGAAAGTTCAATATTCACCTTGAGCGCTAAAAACAATTTTACAGAAAAGACAACAAAGAACTCAGCCTTATAGAAGAAACCCTGTAATACCTATAACATTACCAAGTCATCTTCTACTTTGAAATACACATTTTTTTGTATGTCTACATTTCGTTGCCAAATTCAAGTCGAAGTTAGTGTTAAGACCAACGATTGTTTATGTTAACCATCCGGTCTACGTTACCGCGATAAGCTCACAGCGTCAAAGGAGTTCTATAGTGTGGAGACGGCTTCTTGAAATTAATTTTACTATTGTGTTTCATTATTTTACTTTGTACTTTCTATTTTGTGTGTTTGTTTTGTTTTGAAAATTTATAATGACTAGCAAAGGTGAACCATAAAAAATGCAAAAAGCTGAAAAGGTAACCAGTGTTCCTGGTGGATCTGCATCATTAACAGACATGGAGGTTAAAATTGAATTAAATGTCTTACTAAAATTCATTAAACCATTCGATGGTTCCAGGGACAAATTGAACCCCTTTATTTCTAATTGCCAAAGCGCATACGACTTGGCGAACAAATCCCAAAAGCCCATACTATTCAAATATATATTAAGTCAACTAACAGAGAGGGCCGAGAGTACATGCAGCATTAAAGAATTCGAATCTTTTGAACAATTAATCGAATTTCAAAA
The DNA here is from genome assembly GCA_933228765.1 of Miltochrista miniata. Lineage (NCBI taxonomy): Eukaryota > Metazoa > Arthropoda > Insecta > Lepidoptera > Erebidae > Miltochrista > Miltochrista miniata. Next base: position 18,110,196 of record OW121769.1, read on the forward strand.
ACAACAGTTCGGTGACCGTAAGCATTACACACACCTCCTCAGACCCATTACTTTGTATTCACTTCTTTCATTTAATAGTCGTAATATCATTCATAGTATTTAAGTTATTTAAGATCTGCTCTAGATATAAGTCAAACATTGTTAAAGGGAATCCGACTTCCACCGACGATGACAATGACCAATGCCCAGATTCACCTGTACCATTACCTCTGAACTTCGATATTTCCCTCGAACTTCAGTCTTCCTCGGGGGGCTGTTATACCCAGCTAATGTCCATACATTATAGTCAGGGATGCTGGTCAGCATAACCCCATGGTTATGCTGACCAGCATCCCTGACTTGCTGAACTAGCATCAGGGCTCGGACACACAGTCCATACACGCCGGCCGATCGGCAGTTCGCTCTGAATCTCGGTACGGGTCGGAACCCCTATACTTACACCCCACTGTATCAAGTACTAAATCTGTTTTCTCATTATATTAACTGTGACAATTAAAAGTGTTTTTTTTTTAAAAGCTATTTCTAGACTCTCGTATAACAGATCGCTCACTAAAACATCCGATACATCATCCATTGTTGTATTTTTAATGATCGTTTTCTCGATTATTTCGATCTTTTGTTTTGCGAGAGCAAGCTCACATCGTACTTCAGCTTCTCATGATTCCACATCCATGATACGTTTTGTGGTTTCCTCGCATTGTAATTTTAATTCGATTTGTGAGCTTGAATTAATATCTGTAGTTTCCAATAAATTATTTACATCCCTGCGTAGTACGATATATTTATTATTTAGGTCATTAATTGAACACTTGATTATATTTAAACTTTCTGACATCTTAGACATGGTCGTTTGCTGTGTGAGGTGTCTACTGTTACACTCGTCGCGAAAAGCACGTAACTCAGTCAGTACTGTCACAAGCGTGCTTTCTCCTGTGGTGGAAGCAGTAGCAGGAGTCAGTCTACCCATTGGATTGGGGCTCTGAGATGCAGAAATAACACCTCTTGAAGTTTTTCTTCTTATTGTGACATTATTTATATCTTCCTGGCAGTGTTGCTCAGCAATAAAGGGTTTCTCAGCACTGCGTGACCGCTCACTGCTGCAGGGTATCGCTGGACTAGCCGGTGTGGAGCTGTTTATTATCCTAGGCTTCTTGTAGCGGCATTCATGGCAGGTCCAATGGCACTTTTCCTCTAAGCTCATGACCTGAATAAAATGTCCTTGAGCTACATTTGCGCACTGTAGGTCATACGTTTTGAGACATGTCGAACAATTCAGTAATAAATTATCTTTGATGTGATGTTTACAACCCTCACACAGTGTTGCCATTGCTGGGTGAGCACTTGGTGAAATGTTTGGTGCTCAGAATAGTAGCCCCGGACGGCGGTGTATGCCAAAATTCAAATTAATTTAATTTGCAGCCAAATCAGCGGTGCATATGAAACAGCAACGACGTGGTTTAGTTGTACAGAAGCCTAGCCATAGGGAGGCAAATACGCCGCTTTTTAAAGTCGTATAGAATTTTTGAGGTGGTGCGATGATTTTTGGCGAATGTGAGATGCCCTTTTTATTACCGTTTTCTGTGCGATAACGGAACGCAGCTGCCAGATGTCAGACTGGGTGTTTTATTTATTCTGTCTCACAGCTGTCACCTTTACGCATTAGTGCAATGTTACAAACATTTTTTATCAATAATACTATGGATTTTCTGGTAAAAGTGAAAGTTGAGTAAGAGTGAGAGTGGATTTCAAATGTTCCAACGAAAATCGTGTTATTGTTTTTAGATAATATCTTACTCACTCCTCTGCAACTGTTGATTTTGTATTATGTCTGCCTCTGTGGCGCAGTCGGTAGTGATACCGCCTGCGGTGCTGGAGGTCGTGGGTTCGATTCCCACCGGAGACAAATATTTGTGTGACCCATAAATGTTTGTCTCAAGAGTCTGGGTGTTTCTATGTATAATATGTATGTATTTAAAAAAAAAAAATAAGTAATAATATCCGTGGTCTGATACCCATAACACAAGCAGGTTATTCCTAGCTTACTTTCGGATCAGATAGCGTTGTGTGAAATGTCCGTGAAAATTTATATTTATTTATTTATTTATGTGTTCCTGTTCAGGTTCCCGTACTACACTTTTTTCCGCTTAATAGACGAATTTGTGCACTAATTCAGTATGTAATCAAGATTTTTATGTGGTACAGATCTTTAGCACTGTTTACACTGCTGGGGTTGCCAGCAATATCACAAATAGCCAATTATGCACAAATAATTTTACTGAAAATCTTTAATACGCACGGGCGGAAAAATTATGAAACGAATGTCATCAACAGATTGTCAAAAAGTAACCTAACTAATGTCATCATGACAGTGAAGTTTTAGCGGGCTTGAACCATAGTGGCCTATCTTATTTAGGCCATTATGGCACCTCAAATTTAGAACACAGACTAAAAACCATACCAGTGTTTCGTGCTGCCATCTAGAGACTATTCCTTATGTCACTTTTAGGCCACCCTGGTTCTATCAAAATGTTAAATTTTAAATGTAAAAAATGAAATATTCCATATTGTAAAAAATATAGTTAGGCCACTATGGTTCTCATGGCCTCCTGTTTATATTTATAGAACAGCGTAATGGCGGCTCCAAACTTGTGCCGTGAATTCACGGCGTGTATTCGCGCCGTGAATTCACGGCTGCGCCGTGCCCTCCACATTCACGGGATGCTCTCATTCGTACGTGAGCCGTGCCGCGAAATGGACGTAGAAGTTGCTGCTGCAATAACTTTGTTTGCTGTGGCTACATATCACTATTTAGCCGTTCAAAACGAAAAAGTTACCCAAAAGCGTTGGAAAAGGAGAAGATGGTGGATGACTGAAATACATCGTAACCGATCAAGGTATATTGTATAGTGAATTTTTGAATTTATTTGTTGAAACAGTTTCAATCATATAAATATCAAATTCATTTCAGACATTCTATGGAGAAGCAATTAACAGAACTACATTCTGAACCCAGTGGTGAATTTAAGAAATTCACTCGTATGTCAACAGTGGACTTTGAATATTTGCTTCAGAAAGTTGCTCCAATTATTGTCAAAAGAGATACTCAATTTAGACCAGCAATACCAGCAAGAATTCGTTTAGCTATAACACTACGGTTTCTAAGTTCAGGAGACAGCTATGAGAGCCTGCACTTCTTATTTAAAATTTCACCACAGCTTATATCAGAAATTGTACCTGAAGTATGCGAAGCCCTGGTTCATATACTAAGGAATGAAATCAAGGTAAGTAAAAAGGCATGAAATAGGTTTATATTTTTTTATTAATTATATACGAAATTGAATCAAACATAGCTTAATATTACCAACTTTCCTAAATAGGTAATACAATGAAAATTGAGATTCTCAGAGGGAAAAGTTTTTAGTTTGAGTAGGGGGAGGCGGCGAAACGATTTCATTAGATAAAATTCTAATTCTAGTAGTGTATTGGTTGTCATTGATTTGCCTTTGCTCAGGCAGATGTATAACGGGGGGATATTGCATAATATTAGTTATTGCCTCAGATTGAGCCGTATTGGAACCGTGTTCAGCATCATAATATGTCCTATGTAACGGTATGGGTTCAGGATAGGAAGTAAAAGAAGACTCGGGCCGACTCGAAGGTGAAGGAGACGAATTAAATATTGGTATTGAAAGACGATTCTGATTTAGACTATGTCGCCGTTGTATAAACATGCCATCAATTTAGTGCATAAAAATTAATCTTTCGTCTTCAGGCAATTGTCTTAGCTTATTTGCTAAGATTTTTCCATAACGATCGCAATCATCTTCTTTTTCCTGGGAATTATTCCGGCATAATACTTGGTTTAGGTTAGCAAGACTTTCTTTAATGAAGATTCCAGCTTGCTGTAGCTCTGGCGGATTCTTACGGCGCCGTTTTGTTGTAGAAGGATTTTCATCACTCGGTAGCACAGGGGCGACGTTTTCCTGGTTATTTTCTTCCAAATCTTGAATGTTGCTTTCCTAAAAATTTAAGTGAACGAAAATATATTTTTGGTTTCAGATTCCACATAATGTTGAAGAGTGGTTGGAAATTGAACATGGATTCAGCAATAAATTTCCTCGGTGTGTTGGATCTTTAGATGGAAAACATATCATTATGCAGTCACCTTCTCTTTCAGGATCAACCTACTACAACTATAAGAAAAGTTTTAGCATCGTACTTATGGCACTAGTAGACAGTAATTATAATTTTGTTTATGTCAATATCCTTTCGATTGTTGACATATCGCATTTGATATTTTTTGCAATGTCTCGCATCTGTGTAAGTATCGCCTAGCGATACTTTTGCCGTCAGACAGTTTGCGGTCTTGTAGCGCAAAAAGTACTATCTCTATCCTGTTCAAATTTTTATGGAGTGTTCTTAGACAGAAACGGGACAAGTATGTAGTACATTGTATGTCTGTCTGTCACAGCTGCACCTCATGATTCTCGTTTAAAAAGTGCCCTCCATCGCGCCATTCCGCGCGGCTAAGTGACGACGACCGGTACTGTGTTGCGTGTAATTACATTTGTGTTTGGTGTTTTTTACTTTCAAAACTTAACAAAATCATGACTAGGTTAGAGTTTTTATTCGTAGATTGTGTATTTCATAAAGATTTTGGTATTTTCAATATCGCATTTGATATTCCTTGCTATGAGGCGGTCAGGGTAAAATAAGTGACGGTGGAATATTTCAAAACTGTAACCTTTGGCGAAGGATTACATCGGATTCCCTATTTCTACCACCGCCGCGTCCACTTCCAGGATCAAATAAACCAGTGCCTTACGTATTTTTGGGTGATGGTGCCTTTTCACTCAGCACATCGGAAATGAAGCCATACCCGGGCAATCATGATTTAGGTAGTCCAAAACGTGAATTTAATAGAAAATTATCCAGTGCACGAGTGATAGTAGAAAATACTTTTGGCATATTGGCTTCAAAATTTAGAATCTTCAGAAAACCATTGATGTTATGCTCTGAGAAAGTAAGTCTTATTACGATGATTTGTGTACTACTGCATAATTTTTTAAGAAAAAGTGACTCATCCTGCTTGATTTACACACCACCAGGTGCGATTGACGTATATAACGACGATGGTATTCGTATACAGGATGGTACTTGGAGATCAGAAATTCAAGATACATGTGCTATACGCGATTTGCCTCAGATACCGCGTAGACCAAGTTTGACAGCAATAGAAATAAGAGAAGAATTTACTAAATATTTTACTTCCAATATAAGAATATAGGTTTCCGACCTGAACAGATCGACATCTTCCCCGTAAATCTTAATGTAACGACTATATTACTAAGAAATGAATAAACTTACTTGATTTAATGTGTCTGTGGTTTTTTTTACTGTAAACCCTTCACTGAGGAAAGAATCTATATAAGTATAAGCAAACCAAATGGGTTTGTATACATCGTCGGCTCCAGCCCCTGAGCGACTTGAATCTCGTACCTATAATCAATTAATATTCTTTATTGCATCACAAGAAGAACAGATACATTAAAAAAAGGATACATTTTGCAAAAGGTGGTCTTACTACTAAGGGGCCGTCCTTTAATCACTTGAGGCTCTAAAGGGCGGAAGTTCGAACTAAAATAAAATCTTTCCTCTTTATAATACTTATTAGAAATTTAGAATAGATATAAATGCCACATCATTTCTCTCTTTCTATTATGTGACGCAAACTAAGTTGCGCGGGTTAACTAGTAAAAGAGTTAAAGTACATAGTATTATCTTCTCTACTATATTATAAAATTGTAAAAATAGCTGTGAGGTACATTGAAAATAACTTTTAAATAACTGAAATCAACTAATTTAGGGCTTCCGAGTCCAAATCTATAATTTTTTCTTCGTGTCTGTTTGTTTGTTTATTTGTTCGGGGGTGGAACGAAATTCAGTCGCTAGATCATAACTGTACTATTAGAATTTTGTAGATAATTTTTCAATTAAAATATCGCTATATGTTTCATCAAAATCAGTTCAGCGGAAATAATAATACAGCTTGACCTATGTTTTACTAGAAGCCCCATACATTGAACAGGTCAAAGTTTATTGGTTATTAGATAAATTTACCTCGCGAACGAAATCGCGGGCAATAGCTAGTTATACAATAGGTAATTCTATAAAAATACTATTTTCTTTGTAGGTACTAAAAATACACGTGATTTGGCGTAGGAGGGAGGGGTAGTCTTAAATTTCACCAAATATCACCAAGGGGGATAGGGAGGTAGTCAAAATGACCAAAATGACATCACGTGATTAATGGACGACCCCTAAGCAGGAATTTCTTTTAAAAATATATGGTACATTGCGATAACGAAATTGGGTATATTCTGAAACTTTGAAATAATAACCAAACGCAGTAATATTTTCATACTGGCAAGATTACTTTTTAAAATCTATTAACATATTTGTATATTTAATGTATTATTTTAATGTATGTAATAAATCTATTCATAAATTACGAGGAAAGAAGAAAATATAGGCAATAACTACAAAAATACAATGATTTTTAACCGAAATATATTCATAAACTCAACTCATCAAAAAACCTATCATAATTACCCCAATGCACCTTACCTACTCTTCAGACAAGATACCTACCCAAAATACACTACATTTCAACATACACACATATAAATAAACATAGGTAGGTACTTTAATCAAATATACATGTACTTACATTTTACAAAAAAAAGTATCTAAGTATGTTTATCAGTATTCTATAATAAAAACATTCTACAGATAGTTCAACTCATCAGTGCGCGCGGCGCCATGTGTGCGTGCGCTAGTAATTATACAGCTTTGATTTGTGTGGCAGTGACGCGGCCGTCTTCACAGAGTACATTTGTATATTATGAGATAGAGACGTAACTCGACTTATTGACGACACCAGCGGTGCCAAGCAGTCTTTGCAGGAAACTCTCTGCGTAGCCGCGAAATAAAACTCATTACATATAAACAAAAAGCAAACAGCGTCATCTACCACGTTTTGAAGGCAACTCTTACGTTATAATGAAACGAAATTAAATATCATGACAAGTCTCAATGTAACTGCAACGTTGACATCCTGTGTAAATTGGTTACATTATAATTCATTACACAGTGTTATAAGTGATAATACCATAGGTACAGTCGAAAGAAAATGTCTAGTTCTTCACAGAGAAAATGTTTAAGAAGTCAGGTAAATATTTTTGATGTGTCAATTCGATGTAATTAATATTTTTTAATCTAAAAAAATAAAACTAAGTCCCCGCCGCGTCTGTCTGTTCACGAGAAACTTAATAACTAGGTACTGCATGGATTTTCATGCTGAGATCACCAATGATTCTTGAGAACGGTTTGCGTATATAATTTGTTGAGTTTTTAAATACCTACATTGATGATTATACTAAAATGTAATAAAAACTGTTAAGGGGCGACAGTCTGTACATGGAAGATATTTTGAAAATTTTAATTGGTGGGCGTTCTCTAATCGATACTGAAGCCGAAAATGTAATTTAAAATTTTCATGTCGGTCTGTCTGTCTGTATTCCGAATAAGTATCACGCCGAAACTACTAAATCGATTTGAATGAAACTTGGTACAATCAGAGCTTATAATTTGAGGAAGGTTCTAGAATACTTTTGATCCTGATATTTTGCGCCGTTCCTTTGGGAGAGGGTGTGAAAGACAAAATGGTTTTTTAGTGTTAACTTCTCAATGCATATTCCAAAAAATTTTCTTTTATAGAAAGGGACTACTTTACGGATTGTTTCATACAAGTTTCAATGTTGAGGGTTTTGTAGTTCAGGAATTAGAGACATCTCAACTTTCGCAAAACCTAGAATTCAAGGATTCCTTTAAATGTGAGGGTAAATCTAAACTGGCGTGTTGGCTTTATCATAAAAGAGCTTAATGATTAAGTTTATTGAAAACTGTCCTTTCATACACCTTATGTGGCGTAAACGAAGTTGCGAGGGTCAGCTAGTCTATATATAAAAAAACTGTTGAGGGTCGAGAGTCTGTACCTATATGGAAGATAATTTGAAAATTTTTATTGTAGGGCGTTCTGTAATCGATACTGAAAATGTAATTAAAAATTTTTTTGTCTGTCTGTCTGTATCCCGAATAAGTATCACGCTGAAACTTGGTACAATCTAAGCCTTTGATCCGAAGAAGGTTCTGGGATACTTTTGATCCCGATATTTTGCGCGGTTACTTTGGGAGAGGGCAGGGTAGTTTTACACGCTGCTTGATGAGTCTGATGAAGAAATACCTCTCCTTTCGTACACCTTATGTGACGTAAACGAAGTTGTAAGGGTCAGCTAGTTTGTTATAAGATTGATGACATACTTCAGCCATATGGCTTAAAAGTTCTTTGGCTACCACCGTACCATCCTGAACTAAACCCAATCGAAAAATTATGGGGAATTTAAAAAAAAATAATGCTTCGCATAACATCGAACAAAATGTGATGGGAATAATGAAATTAATAAACGAATGTTTAGGTCAAATTGATGAAGAGATGTGGCGTACCTAATACAAAGAAAAAGAATACTATGAAATTTTGATATGGAATCTGAATTTATAATTAAGCTTGTAGAGAGCAGCGAATCCTAAAATTCCTCAATTTTATACTTCCAGCAGCGATACATATTAATATGTTAAACATACATTTCACCCATTAAGTTCTTATTTTTTATTTTAGTTAAACATGTGTTTTTGTATTTTGTACTTCACTGTACCTCTTGTCACGCTCACGAAGTCACTGTGTTTATACGAGGTTTACCCACACATAGGGCCGCGCGCAAAGATGAGTTGAACTTACTATAGTATGGTCTAGCTAGACTGCGTTGTATAGACTATTTATTTTAAATAACAAAATAACAAACCTTTTTTCGATATTGGCGATAACTGGACAATAAAGTCTTTTTTCTTTTTTAAATCTTTTATATTTATGTCCATTTGTGTACTGATCCTCTTCCAGGCATCATGTACCAGAGTTTTATTTTTGTGATGCAGGTTGTTCGCATTCCACAGTATGTTTTCATTGTGATAGTATTCTAAAAATAGCATTTCCATCTCATTGCTCCAGTTCATAAACGATTCCATTTTAGCGCGCACAGAGAATGCGCTTTGCACACGTACACGCTTGCTGCCAGGAGCAAACTGGCAAGTGGCCGTGAATGTGGATGTGTACGCGTGAACTACGCGCGAACGAGGCGCGAACCCTTTGTCGCGGCACAAAATACCGACTCCGACCGTGAAACAGGCGCGAACGCGCGCGAAACCCGTGAAAACCATCCAGATTCACGTTCACGCCTCTTCACGGGGCTTCACGGCACAAGTCTGGAGCCGCGGTAATACAGGCTTCCTGCTGGGCAGCTATGAGACCTGACTAGGTAGACGCTCATAGACTGCCTAACAGTATGTACTAGAATAGGACACTAAGATGCTCAAGCAAGGGGTTGAGGCATGTAGCGCGCAGAATTCTAGCTCCTACCTAAGTACAAAATATTATACGAACTGGTCTTCTCACGACTTCCCTAAGGAAATCGGGGGGTAACTGTAACTAGGCAACGCCTATTCCAGTGGAGTAACCGCCGCCTGCGAATACAGGCGGGTCGCTGGGTGGGTGGCATGGTGGCCACCGTGGTGTCTTTTCCGGTCTTCAAGTCTGGGAGGGTCATAACGCCGCCAGCGAGACCTGACACCGCCGGCGAGGATATCTCAAGCGAGGAGGGCCAGTGAGCGGTCTACGAGCCGGCGACGACTTGGCAGTGATAGCACACATGACATCAGCGAGGTCGAACCTGTACGAGGAGTTCTCGTAAGGTGCCCGTCAGCTGATGTCAGTGGGGTTTCAGCTAGGTGTAGTTGCCGCGGGGATTAAATCCCGCGGCAGTGGTCGGTCTGGTGGGCGGCGATGGTATGGCGCAAGTTCCCCCAAATGGCGGAATGTGGACCCCTCAGTGCGGGTGAACAGGTTGGCGCTCAGTCGGCCGGTAAAGTCATCGAGACTCTCTATGCGTAGGTCCCTGGAGATGGTACTATTCCTCACGTAACGAGGGGCGTCTACAATAGTGCGTAGGGCGAGCGACTGCTGCGCACGCAGCTTTCGGCGGTGGCTTTCTGCGACCAGCGCATACCAGCCTGGGGAGGCATACGTTATGCGCGGTCGTATGTATGCCTTGTAGACGCCCAGCTTCGCACGTAAGGGGAGGCGGGACGACAGAACCGGACGCAGAAGGGCTCGAGCGGCTCGTGTTTGGCCAACAATGTTCTTAACATGAGGGGCCATTGTAAGACGACGGTCTATGGTCACGCCTAGGTATTTTATGGTGAGAGGCGAAGGTAATCTCCTTCCACTCAAGGAGACCGCCTGGGTCTTCGCCACGTTGACCGTCAGTCTCCAGTCTTCCAACCATGGCGGGAGTGCATCCAATGCACGCTGCATCTTTACTGCCGCGTGTTTGGGGTTGAGAGAGGTAGTGATAAAAGCGGCATCATCAGCGTACAGTGCCAACATGGCGCCTCCAGCTACAGGGATGTCGTCTGTGTATCTGCTGTAACAGATGGGAGACAGACAACTTCCCTGGGGCACGCCAGCCTGGACAGGGCGTTCCGTAGACAGGACACCATCGACTGCCACGTGAAAGCGACGGTCCTGGAGAAAGGTGGCCACAGTCTTAACTACTCGACGGGGAGTAGTAGACGTGGCCGGCTTGTAAATCAGGCCGGAGTGCCACACGCGATCAAAAGCCTTCTCCATGTCGAGGAGCACCGCGACGGCACTCTCCCTCTTGTTGAGGGCGACAGTCGCGTGGTGCAGAACTCTCACGAGCTGGTGTGTCGTGGAGTGCTCGGCACGGAAGCCGAACTGTTCATCGCGTGGCTGAATGTGAGGCGCCAGGTGCAGCAGCAGAAGCTTCTCGAACACTTTCGAAATGGTCGACAGCAGCGTGATAGGCCTATAGCTTTCGGGTTTCAGTATATTTTTCCCGGGTTTTGGCAGCATGATGACTCGGCCGAGTCTCCACGGCGCAGGAAAGTGGCTTGTGCGGAGGATACCGTTGAATAACTGCGTCAGCGTGGCGATTGTTCGCGGGGGTAAGTGACGCAAGGCTTCATTCGGTATCTGGTCGGGGCCAGGAGCTTTCCGTAGTGGGGTGCGGCGAATCGTTCGCTGCACTTGTCCCGGGGAAAATACTACTGGATCTTCCGTGGGTGCTATTGGCGCTTGGAAGTAAAATTCCAAATGCTGCTGGATAGCTTCTACGTGCTGCATGTTGGAAGCTGGGTTTGGCTGGAATTGACTCTCCAGGTGGTTGGCAAATATCTCCGCTCGGTCCTCGGCACGGTAACGTGGGGTTCCGTTGCCGGCCAAGAGGGGCCTAATCGGAGATGGTTTCCCGGAGAGCTGGCGGCAAAGGCGGTGAATACCGGACCAGTCGTCTCTAGCTCGCTCTATGGTGCGTTGCCACGATTCGGTTGTAGCCGTCTCTAGCGCAGCCCAGATCTTCGCAGCCAGAGCGTTGAGCTGGGATTTCATAATCGGGCATCGGTTTCGCTGCCAATTTCGTCTCAGCTTCCTTTTTCTCTCGATCATCGCCAGGATGTTCGCTGGGGTTTGTGGTGGTCTCCGTGCTGACGCAGCATCTAGCCTTGACACTCGAAGCGTAGCGTTGATGACAGCACTGAGGTCTTCTGCGAGCATATCGACGTCAGCGTGGGACTTAATACGGCGATAAGGCGAGTTCTCTGCCATGTAGTCGGCAAAGGCTCGCCAGTCCTGGCGGTATCGAGGGGGCTTTAAGACTGTTCGGGCTGGCACATTTGAGAGTGAAAGTAGGACAGCTTGGTGGTCCGACATCAATTGACGACGCGGTCGGAAACCCACGAATAATCGACAGGTCGATGACATCCGGTGAGAAGGCTGCCTGGTACGGGTAGTGCGTCGGGACCTCTGGTCCAAGCACCTCGTATCCGTGGTGGTCTGCATGATCCAACAGGCGGCGGCCGCTTGGGCAGATGGTGGTTGAGTTCCACACCGTATGTTTTGCATTGAAGTCGCCCGCGATTACGGTTGCGACCGGTGAGTCCAGCAGGATGTGGACATCAGCCACGGCAAACCGAACCGCCGGCGGCCTGTAAAAGGCGTACAAACGTGTGGGCTGGTTCTCAATGCAGACCTCCACGCCGAGGGCATACGACGACTGCAGAGTAGGTACTGGCAGCGGTTGGTGGACGATCCTTCTCTTCACTAGAACTGCTAATCCCCTATACGCAGTTCCATATGGGGAGATGTGGTCCTCTCGGTATACATGGTACCCTGGCATTTTCAGTCTTGTGCTGGGCTTGAGGTGCGTTCTCGTTGATAAGAGCAACATCAACTTGACGCTGTGATATAAGCGACCTCAAAAGCCTGACGGACTTTACGGGAGACAGTCCGTCGGCGTTCCAATAGACAATGCGTAGGGGACTACCGGCCATACGCGCAAAGATCCCCTACGCACTTAAGGATGAGAGGGACTGGATCCCGCCCCTCCTGAATGGCCACGAGCACTTGATTAAGTACATTCATAATCTTGGATGGAGGTAATTCAGTTACGGAGACTCTAAACAGCGAATTCTTATTTTTCCGGTGGCGCCATCTATTATCAAGTGACGGTACTAGTGCTACAAATCTCCCCCTATGTCCATGCTGACGTCCTGACAAATAGGACATGCATCATCATTGTCGCTCTTTTATGCGCGGTCTACCGCGGGGTCTGCCTGCACACGTAGCAATGTTTGGCTTGACGTATCACGTTTCTTAGGCCTTCCTCTCTTTTTGATTGGTAGGGTTGGCTCGGGGATAACACCATCTTCCGAACGATATCGACTTAAGGCTGACGCGTGATATATACCGACTGGAGTGTTTGAGTCAGTGCTAGCGACTTCAAATGAACTTGCACATATGGTCCGTCCCGTCGTGGAGCAAATTTGGAACTGAAGCCTTGACTGGATTTACTCAACACATGAGAAGCAACTAAAACTAAGTCTCCGGGTTTGTAGTCCGGGCTCGGTTGTCGTTTTTGATCAACATACTCTTTCCTTTTTTCCTACTTCATTTCCTGCACTTCTCGAACTCTGGCCAACGTATCGGCCAACATGAGTAAGCGGGGAGTTAATTCCTTGACAAAATTATCATTTACGACTATCTCTCTGAGATCATGCTCCACATCGTCTGGTGTTCTTAGCTCGCGCCCAAAAGTTAGGTATGCTGGAGTCTGACCAGTTGAACACGACGTTGCTGTATTCATGGCGAAGCGGATACCAGGCAACTTCTCTGCCCATGTGACATGATTTTCCCCTACCAGGATAGCCAACTGAGTTTTCAAATCCCCTGCTCCTGCGTTCAACGAGGTTGGTCTCAGGATGATATAAAAGAGTGAAACCATGTTCAATACCAAGACAATAGGTCAATTATTGTTGCATGACATTGCTCACAAACTGTGTACCGTTATCACTGATGAATCGTCGAGGTGTCCCATACCTCAATATGATCTCTTCTAGCAGAATTTTGGCACATTTCTCTGCTGTGGCTCGTTCTAGCGCGAATATCTCAACCCAGCTGTGGGTAAATATACCACTAACGATCTAAAAAAGGCCTGACCTGGCCTGGAGACAAAAGGGGCATTGTTGAAAATTACTTACAGAGGCAGCGGGTTGACTTGAACCTGCTTCCACATTGCCACTGACTGCAGAGGTGGGCGGCATAAAAATAATACACTATTTAAATGCACTTAAAAACACAAAAAAAAACAAAATAAAAATATATAGACAATGAAAGTCTTTTATACTGATGACATTTTCAATCTTCTGCGCCTTTTCCATAGCAACGCGAGGGACCTACGCCCCCCACGTCGCATAATGTAATATGTCCGAAATTCTTCCTTTCTTGGGATTTAAAATGAAGCTGTAATTTTTGTGTGGGCCAACCAATAAAATTTGAGTTAATACATTTGTTTTAGACTTAATATGTAATTAGAATGTGACTGTCAACTCCTTTTTTTTATACCACTAAGGTGGCAGACAAGCATACGGCCCACCAGATGTACCGGTGGTCACCGCAGCCTATGGACGTTTGCAACACCAGAGGCGCCACACTCGCGCTGCCGACCCTGTAAAAACCTTCTAAGACCCCTCTTGAAGAACCCCATACTGAAAGAACACTAAGCAAAGCTTGTACAATAGGAGTTAGCGAGTTAGTAGCTCTAAAATACAGGTTAGGTATAAATATATAACTGTTGCACTTACACAGTTTAGTGAACTAAATTATAAAGGTAAATATGGCTTAATAATAAAGGTAAATAAAGATAAAAAAAAGAAAAACACTATTTAGACACACGCAAATGGTGACAGCCTCCTAATGCAAATACATTTCCTAAATTTTAAAATGTACTATAAGCTAAGTAGAAGCGATTCAGCCTCGTCATAGTTAAGTTTGAGTAGCCAATCCAACAGCTTTGTTTTGACTTGGTATATAATTTAGTCTGTACACCAATAGCTTTTTATTAATCCTGTTATATATAACCTTGCACTCACTGCGGCGTACTGACGATTAGCGAATGAAGTTCTGCAACCTCCAAAGCAAACCAGAGCTCCCGCACGCTTCTGACCGTATTCTATCTCATTACATACATACATACATACATACATATGGTCACGCCTTTATCCCCGAAGGGGTAGGCAGAGGCATATTATATGCCCACATTTCACCTTTGTATAATTTGTCCCACGTAATAGGTGGTGAGCCGTATTGCCGTGTTTAAATGGACAGGCGCAGGTTGTGACTGCCTGCTGTTGAAATAAAGCCTTCAACTTAGCTTAACGACTGCCATTTTACTGGCAACCGGGACCAACGGCTTAACGTGCCTTCCGAAGCACGGAAACGCTCAAATAAATGTCACAAAGTGATCACATGGATGGTCACCCATCCATGGACCGGCCATAGTGAAAGTTGCTTACTGCAGTGATCGTTTACAGAACACTGAGTCCGCGGGGCCACGAGCGCTTCAATTCTATCTCATTACCCTCCCTATTCCGACCTCGGCTATATTTTTAGCACTCTTCCAGTTTACGCCGTAAGCTAAAAGTGCGGAACATGGTTGCGTAACAAATCATATTTTTCAATGAATGTTTTACCTAGTCAAACACAAAACTAATCATTTAAGGGGACTGGTTGACAAAGTTTGCGAAAAAGAGGTGCAAATGAAGACATCCTTCTCGGTATTAGTATACGAAAAATTATAGCCGAAAGTAGATTTGAAATCTAAAAGATGTGTGTCAAAAGATGGATTTATCAGAAATTGTGTATTTATTATAAATAATTAGTAAAACATCAATGAAATAGTCCATAGTTTTTTAGAAGAAGGCGTTGTATGACATCTATTTATTAATGAATGATAATAAAATTTATATCAGAGACTAACCCCCAGTTTCCGAAAGGCTGATCAATGCTAAAATTAACTAATCGACATTTAAATCTCTGGTCAAACAGCAATTGGGTTGCTAGAAGCATTGTCAAATGGTTTGATTTGATCATCGTATCAGTAGAAATGGCTGTCTAATTACATTCGAGAATTGTATGTCAACCGTTATTTTGGGTTTCCGAAACGTTTGTCAAGCCTTGATCATAGATTACCCGTGTGTCAAAAGCTTTGGCAACTAATCGGTGCCTATCGGCGGATTAACTTATAAATACAATTGATTTTTAACATTAATTCACATTTTCTCTTCATACATACATACAAATAGTCACGCCTATAAAGGCGTAGTTACACAGCAGCATAGTATTCGCCCAAATTTCACCTTAAAGCTTTATGCCCCACGTAATTATCAACACCCTTTCAACACCCACTGACGAAGTATATTTTCAAGCACATATAAGGACTATACCCGTATACCCGTGTGGCGACGGGGTCCCGTGTTGCGACGGGTAAGACTACAAAATGTCACCACCTCAATACATCCCGAGGGTGTCGTAAGAGACGACTAAGGGAACACATTAGCAAAAAGATCCATTGCGTAGAGAAGGAAAACTCGAAATGATACCTGGTTGTTAGTAAAATGACCCAAGTTGAAGGCCTTATGGGCGGTTTGAAACATTTTAACTGCAGGACACGGTGACCTGCGCCTATCCATTTCAACGCGGCAATAGGCTCACCATATATTAACTGAAATGTGGGCGTATACTATGCCTCTGCCTACCCCTTCGGTGATAAAGGTGTGACTATAATGTATGTATGTTTATATATAAGGACTATGAATACTGTGGTGATGCTTTGGTGTTCTCAAGGGACGGTTCACATCTTTGTCCATGGACCTTTGTGTTGAGCTGCCTACTAATATGAACATTATTGTTGCTTGTTGTGTTTTACATAATTTGACTCAATCATAAAAGAAACATCCAGTTTGTTAGTAGATCCGAATGCTCCATATGATAGTGGTGCCAATAGTTCAGCGAATAATGAAAACACCTCTGTGCGAACATTTCTATTGTTGACACATTTTAACCGTTAATTCAAATTAATAGTACCTAAGTATTGTAATGAAAATGTACAGAAACAAGCATTATTATCAACATATTTTATTCTTTAAATGACATAATTTACTTTGGGGCAATGCTGCAGATATAAATAGGATTAACACATACAAAACAAAAACACTATTATATATACACAATAACATAAACACTACGCGTAAAAATAACCTAGTTAGATACCTATCACAGTAGACTGCATACAGTCAGTAATTTGTTTCCTGGGTAACTGTATACGCTATTACAAGAGGCCACCAAACGAAATAAAATGTCTCTCAGCAAGTTGACAAGGAAGCCTGGAAATGATTTGCTTGCTCTGCTGGATTCCCAAAAAAGATGTTATATGTTTTACAGTCTTTACGTATCTGTAAATAGAGCACTAAAAGAATAGCCCGCCGAGTTTCTTGCCAGTACTCTTATGGCCGCTTCACAAGCTGGCCGCGTCTTGAACTGGTGGTACCAGCTTTACATTTTATTCATTACGACGTTTCATAACAGCCTATTTATTAGGATTATGCAAAATAATGTGTTTTTGAGTAAATATGTTTTTGATATGAAATTTGTCAACAATGACAGTATGACAGTTCGTAATATTTTTTTATATGTTTTGAAACCAGCCTAAATGGCATTTTTGACTGATATGAATGAACTAATGAACAAAAATGAGCAGTGTGTCCAGAATAAAAAAACAAAGCACATGACACATCAACATAATCAATATTTAGTTAATTTTGGCCTGATCAACGTTTCGGAAACCCGAATTGATTTGATATCCATGTTAAGTTAACAGGAGTGATAGTTGATCAATGATTTGACATGCCTTTCAGAAACCGGCCGTAAAGAAAACATAGACCTCTAAAATGGTTTTCTTCAATTTTGATTTAGTATAAGTTTTAACTAATTATACCTAATAATGTATTCAAAGAATACATTACATTGCTTGCTTCCCCGCGCTCGCCCGAAAATCTAGTGCGGGGGTAGTCGTGTTGCTAGACGGACGTGTGTCTCAGTGGTCTGCAAAATATTCTCGTAAAATGTTATATTTTCATTCATGTACAGAGTAATGCGTGTAACAGACAGAGCCCGAGTTACACAATGCATACTGCATTACATGAGAATATAATGCATTTGAACTTATTTTATGTATTGTTTTATTAAATTACTTCGAAAGGTAGTCATGCTAATATTGTAAGCGGTAATAATCATTTCAAAATAAATAAATGAAGAAATATTCGTGGACATTCCCACACAACTTAAGCTATTATAACTTTGTGCTTAGGGCTATAGACAACTGATGAAAATACTTATATTACAGTTATTATTAACACACTGCTTTTTTTGAGACACTGCTCTCAACTTGACTGCCTCTGTGGCACAGTCGGAAGTGATACCGCCTGCGGCGCTGGAGGTCTTGGGTTCGATTCCATTGCGCAGAACAGTGTATAGTGCTAACTCTCCGATTCGAAGGCTTTCCAGACTGGGAAATGAGTATAGTGACCTTGTGGACATTCAGGCGGACTCGCTTTTAGGGTTCCAGTCTGCACTTGTAAGACACTACAGGGATAAAGAAGGTGCTTTGTCCATGTAGTGTCTTATAGCTGTAGGGTATTAGTTGGATGGCTACTTCGTGTTACGCTTAATTGTATTGTATAGACTTCCACAAATATTTTCAAAACAAGAATAATGAAGTTAGAATGGTCCAATCGGTTAACAGTGACGTTTGATTGATTTATATGTGAATTAGATATAATGAATAGATTTATATTAGATAAGTTAGTTTAGATTGTTTTATATAAAAAGTAGCATGCTGTAGTCGCCTATAATTATTTGTTACACTATATCTTTCACTTAACTATGTGATATTGTGTCATGTAAAAGTGTAAACGAATGTTGGCGATTCAAATAAATAAATAAATTCCCACCGGAGACAAATATTTGTGTGACCCATAAATGTTTGTCTCAAGAGTCTGGGTGTTTCTATGTATAATATGTATGTATTTAAAAAGTATATAAGTATTAATATCCGTGGTCTTATACCCATAACACAAGCAGGCCATTCCTAGCTTACTTTGGGATTAGATAGCGTTGTGCAAAATGTCCGTGAATATATTTATTTATATTTATTTATTTATTATAACCGTCAATTTTTTCAGCTTATTACGTCTTGGGGTGACGTAGGCACCATCTACCGGCAACTTGGTTAAGGTAATAAAGCGAAAGAATTGACGGTCGAGAGCAGTGTCTTGTTGGTCCAATGGTGAGGCCGTCTGGTCCGGCAAACCAGAAGACGCAGGTTGGAATCCTGCTCGGGACCAAACATTGTATTCAATTATTTGCTAGACAAGTAAGTCTGGAAATGATCTGCTGGCTCTGTTGGATTCTCAAACAATTTGTTATGATTTTTGAAGTCTATATTACAGTAAGCAGAGCACTAAAAGAATAGCCCGCCGAGTTTCTTGCTAGTCTATATCTATACATAATAATAAAACTGTTGAGAGTCTGAACATGAAAGCTATTTAAAAAAAAGAACACGTTCTCTAATCGATACCTGCTTCAGCCGAAATGAAATTTAAAATTTTCATGTCCGTCTGTATTCCGAATACGTATCACGCCGAAACTACTGATTTGAATGAAAATTGATCCGAGGAAGTTCAGGAGTTAGAGACATCTCAACTTCTCAAAACCTAGAATTCAAGAGTTCCTTTGAATGTGAGTGTAAATCTAAACCGGCGTGTTGGCTTTATCATATAAGAGCTTAATGATTAAGTCCAGAGTTAAATATTTCGTCCGCGCCGAAGGCGTGAACTGAAATAAATTATTTTAGAATAGATTCTTAAACAATTCAGTCCACGCCCTCGACGTGTGCGTTCTTTTATGATAAAGCAAACAGGACAGTTTCACTCAACACTTGCTGAGTCTGATGAAGAAATACCTACCCTTTCATACACCTTAAGCGTCGTAAACGAAGTTGTGAGGGTCAGCTACACTCGAGAGCAATGAATCCGGGTCACTTAAAGAATGTTAAAAATCTCGGAAACTAAAAATGATAGGTTAATGCAATAAATTGTATTTAATAGACAATGTAATACTCCTTAAATGAAAGTAAAAAAAATATGAGTCACCATACATTTTATTAACACAAAATTACATAAAGAAAAAACTGCCGATCTCTCCTTAAAACAAAAATAGGAAACATGAAATTTTTGAACTTTATTACGATTTTCTTGAATTTTAATACTTCGTATTGCCTCCTCGTGCTTCCATTACTGCGTTTACGCGGTTTGGCATGCTGTACACCAAGTTCCTTATACGATTTTGGGGAATATTCTCCCATTCCTCTGTGAGAGCAATTTTGAGCTCACGAAGCGTGATTGGGGGAGGGTTTCGTTGTTTTACGCATCTGCCTAGCTCGTCCCAAGCATGCTCGATCGGGTTGATATCCGGGCTGCGCGCTGGCCACTCCATACGAGTAATGTTCATCTCTTGAAGGTAGTCATTCACAATCCTACCTGTATGAGGTCGGGCATTGTCATGCATAAATATAGCATCCTCACCTAAATTGACCATAAATGGACCAACGTGATCATTGAGGATTTCTTCCACATATCTTACGCTAGTTAAAGAGCCGTTTTCTATGATCACCAGCTCTGTGCGACTTTCAGAAGAAATTCCGGCCCACACAAGTACAGACCCACCACCGTAGGCTACTTTTTCTTCGATGCATGCTTGCTTGAATCTTTCCCCTGGTCTTCGATACACTCTGTGTCTTCCATCGTGCTTGTAGAGCATAAATTTTGATTCGTCGGAGAACATAACTTTTGACCAATCTTCAATACTCCAATTTACGTGGCTCTAGGCATACCTTAGTCTCGAAATACGATGCCCACGCTCCAGTTTAGGGCCGTTTGCAGGTCTAAGGGGTTTTAAGTTAGATTCAGCAAGCCGACGTCTTACTGTCCATGCACTTGGGTTACTTCCTCCGAGGCGTCGAAACTGATTGGTGAGTTCAGTTCCTGTGAGAAAGCGATTTCGAAGCATGGTGTTCACCAAGTATCGGTCTTCTCGTGCTGTGGTACACCTGGTTCTGCCCGTTCCTGGTCTGCGTAGGTTAGAACCAGTTTCTTCGTAACGTCGGAGAACTCTTTGTACTGTTGACAGCGACACACCGACAGTCCTGGCTGTATCGCGCTGACTCCGGCCGGTTTCCAGCATTGTAAGTATTCTGGTGCATTCTTCAGGCGTAAGCGACATAATTTCAGCTTGATTAATGAATATAGAGCACTATCAACATGGTTTATGTACCCACATAAATGACAGATTACAAACAAAAGCAACACCAAATGCTGTAATTTCGTAGTTCCATCTTCGAAAGTGGCCCTTTTTCAAATTTGATTTTTTTATGATATAACTTTACAATAACTAAGAAGTTTTAATACCTTCATTTAAGGAGTATTACATTGTCTATTAAATACAATTTATTGCATTAACCTAGCATTTTTAGTTTCCGAGATTTTTAGGATTCTTTAAGTGACCCGGATTCATTGCTCTCGAGTGTAGTTACATTCATACTGACCATACATACATAATTTACATATTTATGTATGTATTTAGGTATGTATCTGCCTACCCCTTCGGGGATAACCCTGAAGGGGTAGGCAGAGGCATATTATTATGTCCCCACATTACACCTTTTTAGAATTTGTCCCACGTAATAGGTGGTGAGCTGTATTGCCCTGTTGAGATACACAGGCGCAGGTTGTGACTGCCTGCTGTTGAAATTATTCAAGCCGCCATAAAGGGCTACTTGGCTTAATGACTGCCATTTTACGGGCAACCAAGACCCGTTGGTCTTGGTTGCCCGTAAGTTTCGGAAGACACGTTAAGCCGTTGCTTAACGTGCCTTCCGAAACACGGAAACGACACGAACAAATAGCTGTCACAAAGTGGTCACATGGAATGTCACCCATCCAAGGACTGGCCATAGTGAATGAGCTTACTACAGTGATCGTTTACAGAACACTGAGTCCGCGGTGCCACGAGCGTTTCTTATTTATACATAACTAGCTGACCCTCGCAACTGCGTTTACGACTATTTTTGTTTGTTATAATAAAATGAAATGAAATTTTGTTCCAAAAGTAACAAAAATTTTAAGCGAGTGGAAGACCTTTCTTGTCTGGATTTGTAATAATTTAAGCAAGTAAAACAATGAATATATGAACATTCGTCTTTGTGAATTCATCACATTTAATTTTTACGTAATAATCAATCACATTTTTTGCAGTGTATTTTTACTACACTTAAAAACAAAGGAAAATTGAAACACAAACGTTCCTTTGTTTTTTAATTTATTTTCGCCTCTCTCCATAAAATAGAGTGCAGAGGGGCTTATGGCGAGACTTTGTCTGTAGTCTGTGACTCTGTTGCATTAAACTACGTCACTAGGTCACGTGGATCATCTGTTCAAAGTTTGAAATAAAACAAAAATGACAACGTCAATCGGATTGATCTCTCACAATAAACGTTTTAGAGAGGGGCAGTCGGGTGAGACCGTCTCACAGCTTCTTGTTTATTTGGTGAAGCGAGGAACGCATTTCCGCTACTATTTTTCTTCTTCTTCCGTAGTTCTTTTACTCTGATGTCTCTGTAGTTGCGCTACTCTATGTTGGCGAGTCATATCGCCCATATGCTCAAGGTCGTTAGCCCTGGGTATGGCCTTAATTGAAGCCTGGAATGCTAGGCTTAATTAAATGGAAACACCCAAACCAAACATTCCTGTTCTTTATTAAGGTCACTTCAAAAAGATTCACGTCATTATTTTGATATACTAAAAAGAAACTGGTACATACATATCGAAAAAATAAACTGAATGTAAACGATCCCAAAAAAATATTGAGGCCCCGTCGTTTCAAAATTGAGACCCCGGCGTATCATGATTCCTGAATGCAATCTTCAACACATCTATTTTATCCAGATATAGTTTGAAATCATTGGAAGAAAAAAGAATTACACGTATCCCACCACAGTTGTAATCCGCCAATAAAAACGATTGAAATATTACCGGTATTTCTACTTCTTGCACATTATCGTACACTAATTTCTTTTCCTGGAATTATCTTTTCCTTTTATGGTAAATACCAGTTTTCGAACTGTCGTAAGATATTTTCGTTACTTTATCCAGCCCTGTGTCATACGAGACTTTCTGATCAGAAGGTCTAAGTTGCTTGAATGACCAACATCGCGAAATGTCTAAGGAGCATTAAGTCTAACTAGCACAAAGTTCATGTAGCAAAACGTCCAACAATCAGATAGTCAATATAGCAGAATGGCTATTTAGAAAATCGTCAGTTTCTCAAAATGCCTGGACACTTAATCACAACATTCAACACTCACATTGCATCATCGCTATAATATTTACCTATATAAAGACTCCTTGGTCCAAGTATTTGTATCATAATCTTTTAAATGGTTATTGACACTAAATGTCATGAATGCTACACATTACTCATTAGGTTTTTTCCTGTATTGATCGCCATTTCATTATAACAAGAAATAGTTCTATAGACTTCTAAATTCTAAAAATGGATGAAGTTCAAACATTTACTTTCATCGAAACTCAAAAAAAAAGCGTGTGCTGCTGCTGAATGGTCACAGGTACAATTTAAATATCACAAATAAGGGAGGGTCAACTCTACGGAGATGCTCCCAGCGCAATGAGTGTAGTGCGTCTATCACAATAAATAAAGACGAAACTAAGATAATGCGGCAGTTAAATGAGCATACTTTTAAAGCAAATTTCGATAAAATAGGACTGACATAGTGATGGACAAATGCAAGAAATTAGTTCGCCAAAAAGCAAAACCTGTCCAGAAAATTTTTGAATCGGAATTTGGGAAAGTGGATGAGATTCAACAGGTACCAGATTTTAACTCTTAACACTTTCAGGGACACTGGGTACTGATCAGAATACTCAATTTAGCACTAAAAATTTTCATATAATTTAATACCTCGTATATAGACTTTGTGACACGTTAGGACATAAGTTGTCGTATTCGTAATGACAGTACGCCTATGTGCGTACAACGAAATAAGCGTTCTGATGCATCATAAACCATAAGTATGGTACATATATGTCAGTACGCCTATGTACGTGTCACGAAATAGGCTTACCGCAGGATGTGTATTAAAATTACAGTCTAGTTAGTAGGGCAGCACGTAAATGTGCGACTGAGCAGAGTGAGCAGTAGACATACGATCATAATCATTATAGCTTGTAAGTAAAAATTAAATGAAACCAAAGTAAAGAAAATCAAAGTTTTTAATAAATGGAACTTGTGTTGATGATAAACTTCAGAATCATCATCACTGTCGACGTTACTAGGTGCTGATCCAATTGTTTCACTCGGCTCCTTCTTGTGCTCCTCGCTATTATCTCTTCACCACTCTCGGATTCAATGTCTGGACGATATTGTCTTCGTCTTTCAGGAACGTCAAATATGACTCAAGAGTCACTGCTGCTGCTGGATTCATTTCCAGTGGGTTCATAATTATGATCTGACCAATATTCCCTATCTACATCAGAGTATGTATCGTGATCACCATCACTTCTAAACAGAGATATCTTCGAATATTTCTTCGAAGCCAGCTACAAATAAATCAAACAGAAACCATACGATAACAAAACTAGGTATACATCAATAATTACATAATATAAGCTCGCGCCCAGATTTCGCCAGCATATTTAGACCCCAATAATAGTGGGTGAGCCCATTGCACTTCCGTCATTTTTGAATAAAAAAATATGTAGTTTTTGGTGTCAGTTCTTTTACATCATATACTTAGTTCAACAGTAGGTGTTCCAAAGAATAGTAACAATTAAAATAAGTTTACCCGATTATGAAATAAAACTTACAATGATTAGGTACATACAATACATTATCTACAACATAAAACGAAGACCATTTTAGGTTACAAGGGGTCAATACCTTTTCACTCTCCCATAATCGCCTCTTACGATACCCACGGCCACGGGAAGTATGGTAGTGCTATTTTAGTCCGCCGGCACTCACACAATACATAATACTTATAATATTATACATATTATAGAAAGTTATTACTTACCACTAAAAACTTGTAAAGTCATCAGACGCGGCGAAGATGCACGGGGAGCGCGGACGAAACCTCCCCCTCACTGAGACACTACACGACTGGCTCACCCGACACACAAACAAACAGGAACGTTTATAGACGTGGTGTCGCTGCCCGTGTACTATGGTAAAATTTGTTTGTAGGTGTAACGTCACCTAAGTCGTGAACTTACAATGTTCTGATATGACAGTACAAGCTTTTAAGTGTTTGTGTTGTGGCAGTAGAAACATTTTTTAATATACCTGCATAAGAAAAAAGACGCCTAGCTACGTGGTGGCAAAGAATTCCAAAATAAAATGAATGTAAATAGGCGTTGTGTCGCATTGTGTATTCCTTGAATCACGTAATTAGACGTACTGTCCGCGAAAGTGTTAAAAAGACACACTGTTCAAACTCTCCCACTCGAGTTCCGAAGTCGGCGGCCTGGACACCGCCGACGTGTCTTCGCCGAAGACTATCGACCTCCATGACTGGGGGCCTAAGGTCGGTGAGAGGGCTGGTCACCGTCCTTACAAAAGCAGGCCCATGATGGCAGCGTGACATGAGGGATTCACGCACGCCTCCCGGCTCGTTCAAAGTCCATCATAAAGGTTTAATGGTGCCGCCAGTGAGATCCTCGCCATCACCGCGTTGAGTATTTCCACATAATGCTCTGTGCTCTTGCCCGGGACTAGAGTATACACTAACGAGAATACAGCTCCTGAATTATAGAAAAAATAAGTATTTTTATCATTGAACGACAAACGGTAAACATTTGGTGTGCTTCAAGCTCTAATCGGTCTGCTCCCTTAGACAAGTGGCACAAGCGTAAATCGCAAACGAAAGGATAGAATATATCGACCAATCACACCCAAGCTCGTCGCCGGGCGGTGTACGTCGCGCGCGCCCCGTCTTAGCTTTCACTTTTTCCAATCTAAATCGATTTGAATAGCTAGCATAGCATATCAATTGCTTTAAAATTTGAGTAAAAAGTATTTCTACTGTATTTGTTTCGAAATAATAAAAATTCTCAACTTGTTACAGATAAGGCAAAAGAAGTTGTAATAGGAGGGCATTCCACAGGATTGCCTATGTCTGTGTGTGGCTGTCCTTATAATTTGAAGGCAGTTGCTTTTCGGTACCTAATAAACGACATTCCAGAAGAAAACTTGGAAGGCTTCTGGCAAGATTTTTATTTGCCAAACATAGAGTTGCTTCGCAAGAACAAGCTGTCATTAATTATTATGTCTTTCATGGAGAACCTATAATTAGACATGATAAATCTGAAAGATGAAAACAATCTTTTTACGCTTACCTGAGTCATTAGCGCAGCAATAACTATTGTAGATAATTTATACACTAATGGAAATTAAAATTTTGACTTTTCCCAGTATTGCAAAATTGAGTCTGTTGATTTTAATAAACGTCTGTTGATTTAAAAAGTCTCCACTAAACTAGTTTCTGTATCTTTAGGCTGTATTTTAAAATGGTGTAAAAATAGCCTTATTAAATTAATTTTAGCTCGTCTTTGTTGATCTGGTGTTAAAATGGAATT
Source organism: Miltochrista miniata (assembly GCA_933228765.1). Lineage (NCBI taxonomy): Eukaryota > Metazoa > Arthropoda > Insecta > Lepidoptera > Erebidae > Miltochrista > Miltochrista miniata. The sequence continues at coordinate 18,136,491 of OW121769.1, forward strand.
GACCCGGGGATCCAGAAATATTGCATTGATGAAGGTGTCCGTATGGATTGAGGAGCCATCCCTCCTTTTTAAATGAAACTCACTCCCCTATTTAGTATACAATAAAAAAATTATGTAGGTCAATTTTGGAATTTGTACATCCAATAGATAAAAAGTTACATCGATTTCAAAGTGGCACCTCAATCTAAACATCTGGATTGAGGAGCCACTTGAATTTCTTAAGGAAACTGATCAATATTATTGATTTTCTTTTTGTATCATTTAGTAGGTACTATTTAGGGTACCTACTAACGATTTCCGCCCTATCCTACTGGATTTCAAGAAGTTACGAAACATTTAGTATGGCTCCTCAATCTAAATCATTGCATATGGTTTCTTAAAAGAGAGAGCATCAATTACTTTAATCGACTGAATTACAGTTTAGTACATAATGCTCTCGTGATTGTAGCTTAAGGATGGTGATGTACATAACATACATTTGGTAATACAACATGTTTGTTCTGGCTCCTTAATCCATACGTTTGCAGAAAGTAAATGTGTTTTTCCTACCCTAGGTCACGATGAAATCAAAATCTAGAAGCACCAGCATTTAGTAGGAATTCCTATAAATCATTTATATGCAAGTTAAAGAGTGTACATTATATTTTAACACAAAAATATTAACAAGGTAAATTTCCTATATAATACGCCGTGTAGGGTGACCATAATTAATTCCTTTGTTCACAAGATTCCAACTTTCTCAAGAATCTTTTTAAACATCAATAAAAGTCAACGATATCATGGCTATGGCGATGGCTCAACGGCCATGTTGAAGACATGATATCGTCATTTTACTTATAACCGGGTTTCATTTATATTTTTCCCCTACAGCTCTTTTATTATTATGCAAACAGAGCCGTTTCAGACGCTGCTTGATGAGTCTGATGAAAAAGTACCTCTCTTTTCGTATACCTTAAGTGACGTAAACTAACTACGAAGTTGCGAGGGTCAGCTAGTAAAAATAAAGATAAACAATCCCAAAAAGTTCTTACAGGATTTGTTTCATTAAGAATATGTTCAGGGTCGAGAATCGGTACATTATGAAAGATATTTAGTAATCTATACATATAATAAAACTGTACAAGATTAGAATCTGCACATGTAAGATTTTTAAACCAGCGCGCTGGAGGCCGCTCTCACGGTATATAAGACTTCTTACAGTGGTCAAACAACTACCACTGCAACCAACTTTTTCCATCCAAAGGTTGCCTGGTAGAGATCGCTTTTAGCGATAAGGCCACCCATTGTACTGCTTTTTTAACAAATGTTCCTATCTTAAGTTTTTATCTGGCGTGAAATAAAGTGTAAATAAATAAATAAATAAAAGAGAGTACCCAAGTAGAGGATGGGTTATGTGTGTTTTTAGTCTTTTGTTGTTGTTTTTAGACCCTATGACTATAGGGTCACAATACGCATGGATTGTTTAAAAAATTGTAAAAGCGCTTATTTGGGTCGCCTGATGACCCAAGGTGCCCAAAGCGTGGCATAGCCTGGATCTTTCGGGATAGATGTTTCTATTGAAAAGGGGAATACTGTTACCCAACATAAAAATTAGTTTCGTTTAAGTTTTTAGTATGTAAATTATGTAGACAGGTAGTTTATAAAACTATTACTAATTTCGTTTGTAAATATAGGCACATGTGATCTTTAAGTTAAAAAGAAATTGTTAATTTAAATGTTAGATATAGTTTTAATTTTTTATGGAAATACAAATTCCTACACACAGTTTTTGTATTAATAAACATTATTATATAAATACTAAAATTTTCGTTTAATTCATATACTAGCTGATGCGCTCATGAAATTTGGATCCCGTTCCCTCTTCTCGTGGGAACTCCCATATTTTGGAGTATTCCCGTTCGTCCCCTTGACTTCGTCCCCCTAGGGGGACGAACGGGAATTCAATATTTTATTTTCCCGATGGGGAGTTAAGGAATAATAGTAGCCTGTGTTATTCCAGACTATTTTATCCCTGTATCCAGTTCAGCCGTGATTGAGTAACAACAATCATCCAAACATCTTTACAAACTTTTACATTCATAATATTCGTAGGAAGTAGTTGAAAAAGTACTAATAAAAAAAATGTGTGGCACTCGGGGAATGCCGGGGTAAAGCTATTGCATAGCATTTTTATCAAGCCAATCAATTATAATTACTTCAACAAAGGCGTATATTGAGGCATATGTTTACAAAGTAAAGTAAGTTTTTTACTTTACTAAAGTACTGTACTTTACTGTGCTTAACTGCACTTTACTGTGCTGCACTGTGCTCCACTGTTTTCCACTGTAATACACTGTACTTCACTGCAGTCCTCGGTACTCCACTGTATTACATTGTACTCATCTGTACTTCATTGTTCTCACTGTACTTCAGTGTACCTCACTGTACTTCGCTTTACTTCTCTGTACCTCACTGTACTTAGCTGTACCTCGCTGTGTTTCACTGTACCACACCCCACCAAACCCACCTCATTCCACCACGCCTCAACCCACCCCACACCACCCTACACCACCGCACTCACCCCAACCCGATATGCGAACGCTCACGTGTAAGTGATACACGAGTGTGATCTTGTTTGGCCGAGAATAGCCGAGTGTAAGGTTTTATTTTCGTAGAGTTTCTTGATTTGGTCGCCGCGCTCACAGCCCGAGATAAAAGCTATGCAATAACTTAACTTGAGAGTAACGCTGTCCGTGATAGGTTGTGGTACGCAAAAACCAAATTTAAGAACACTGGCATCACACTTACAGAATTTCTCACAAAGGAGCGTCACCAGACCTTTATGCTCGCACGTCAGAAGTTTGGAATCACTCACTGTTGGACCCGGGAGGGTTTCATTCACATAATAGAACCTAACGGACAGCGACACCGAATTACTACTCACAAGGAGTTATTAAAGATCTTGCCCCAAAATGAGACAAAGTCGACACCTAGTCGAGCAGCAAAACCTGCGGCTAAGGCGAAAAGGACTGCTGGCGGCACCCAAAGGAATAAGTAGCCTTGCTATAGTTATTATCAACTTATTAACAGTCTGGGTAACTACTACCGCCTTAACTTATTCATCCCATTTGTGTTGTTCTATTTTTTCTTTTTGTTAACACTGCTTTACTATTGCCATGTAGCTTATTAATGTTATTATTTAGTAGTTGTAGTTAGGTATATATACAATTGTGGGTGCAAAACGCCTTGAATCACTTTTACTTTCAATTGATAATTTATTCTTTCAGTTGTACAAACAAAACAAAACTTTACTTTAGCTTTCGATTTCATTTTCCATAACTTTTCAATGACAATGACACTGACTTGACGTGCAACTTCAGGCTGTCAAAGTAATTTCTTTAATAGTTACTTGGCTAGATTATTAGGTCTTTAAGCCGAATAATACTGGTTATATTAATCAAAGCATAGTTATACCTAGGATAGGCGCCCACAGCACACATGGGACACCCACACTGTTTTTTGTTTTAATGTATTCCTCTATTATATTTACATATATTCTTTTTCGTTTTAGCTACCTATGTGGTTATTTTTCTTGTTGTGTTTTGGTTAGTTGTGCAGACTTGCTTCTGTATCTTTTTTTAACGTCGATGTTCGGCTCTGTAGAATATTGGTTTGTAGTTGCGTTACATGTATGGCTTTTGCGTATGTTTAGTATTTTCATATGTATCATGTAATTATATTAATTATAATGTGGTTAGCATTTTAAATCAGTACAGCTGGCAGGTGGTGGAATGTTGGTTAGTGCGCTTATTTGGTATTTTTAAGTTAAGTTATTTTAATAATTTTATTATAATTTTTATTTTTATTTTTTTTTTCTTTATATAATTTTATATATACATATATATTAATATATTTATATAGTATTTTATGTAATGAGTGATTTAGAAAATGACACTGATTCTGAAAGTTTTTACTCGGCGGACAGCATCAATCAAGACAGCTTCCACCAAGACAGCCTCCACCAAAATAGTTTACAGCAAGACAGCCTAATTAGTGCTGCGTCTCTAGCCAAATTTCTTGATTCAACGTTTTCCGATGTACCGAGGAATTTTAATGCGGTCCACCTCAATGCCCAAAGCATCCCGGGTCACCTTCCGGAATTGCTGACAACGTTTGACTGTAAGAATATACATGCCATTTTGGTTTCAGAGTCGTCGTTTAAATGCACCCACTCTTCCACTCTATACTCCCTTCCTGGGTTTCAACTTATCAGAAATGATCGCTGGGAAAGCGGAGATGGACGAAGGGGTGGCGTAGCTATATATTTGCGCACATATATTCCTTTTAAAATTATTAGCATGTCAGCGCAACCACCCCCAGTCAACGCCGGTGAGCATTTATTTCTGGAAGTTGAACTCAACCACACTAAAGTCCTACTCGGCGTCTACTATTGTCACTTATCTAGCGTTAATTTCTTTCCTTCCCTCGAAACCATGCTGGTCAATCTGATGCCTTCTTACAGTCATGTTATCATTATGGGTGACTTTAACGCTTGCTTAGCTAAAAATGACTCTCGTACCCTAGCCTTTCATGCCCTTGCCAATTCCTGTAACCTATCCTTTCTTCCTTCGAGTACCACGCATCACGTCCCAAATCGTAAACCAAGTCTGATTGACCTTATATTAGTTTCCTCTATTGAGCACGTCGTGAGGCACGGTCAGTATCCGGCTGATGCATTCTCTTTACATGATCTGTTATTCCTATCCTACAAAATCCGTATCCCTAAAGCTAAGCACAAAATCCTCATGCAGCGTAATTTTGGTGGCATGAATCTGGAAAACCTTCGTCACGATACCAATAACATTGATTGGACTCAACTTACCACGTCGGGGTCGACAGATGAGCAAGTGGATATATTTAGCACTAACATTATCAAACTTTATGATAGGCATGCACCTATCCGAGCTGTCAAAATAAAGCATCCACCGGCACCATGGCTCACTGCTGAAATTAAAAATCTTATACACAAAAAAGCAGCTGCTAAATTTAAATATAAGATTAGACCCAGCGAAAGCAATTACAGAAAATATGTCTCTGTACGAAATCACTGCAACAAGGTGTGTAGGAATGCACAACGCCAGCACATTTACAGTAATATTCAAAATGGAGACTCAAGTAAGGTATGGAAATTTCTTAAATCCCTGGGGATTGGAAGAAAACAACAAGATTCAATTCCAAAAGATATTAACGTTGATTTGCTGAATCAACATTTCGCTGCCTCGTCCAACTTTGATGGGACTACAAAGGCACAAGCAATTAATTTTCTTTCATCTCTTCCAAAACCCAACTACCCATCATTCGTCTTTGATCTCTTCACTGCTTGTGATGTTAGGAGAGCTATTTTATCAATTTCATCAAATGCTACCGGTGTGGACTGTATCAGCCGTAATATGATCCTCCCCATCCTCAATGAACTCCTACCCATTATATGCTACATTTTCAATTATTCCATCACCAGTGGCGTATTCCCAATATCTTGGAAAAGTAGTCATATAATTCCTTTACCTAAAAAACCCAAACCCCAGACTTTCGCGGACTACCGACCCATATCAATACTCCCATTCCTGTCCAAAGTCCTTGAGCGTCTGGTACACTCACAAATCAGTAAATTCCTCCGCCTAAATAATGTTTTCAATCCTTTCCAATCCGGTTTCCGTCCTGGTCATAGTACGGCTACAGCTCTGATCAACATAACAGACGACATTAGGTCCGGTATGGATGCTGGAAAGTTAACAATTCTGGCATTGTTGGATTTCAGCAATGCCTTCAATACCTTTGCCGCTCTCTTAACATATCTCCAACAGTGATCGATTGGCTTCAGAGTTACTTGTGTGGGCGCCGGCAACGCGTATGTATTGAAAACACGTCATCCAATTGGTGTAATACCATTGTCGGCGTACCCCAAGGTGGCGTTCTATCTCCTTTGCTCTTCTCAATTTTCATAAATTCAATCTCAACTAATATTTCTTCTTCTTACCACCTGTATGCAGATGATTTACAAATATACTGTCAGGCACCACTCCAGCAATTAAAAGAAGCTGTAGAGACTATAAATAAAGACCTAAGTCACATATGCAAATGGAGTAGTTTATATGGCCTCAAGGTGAATCCCAGCAAAACACAAGTTGCAGTCTTAGGCAGTTCTAGAATCAGATCAAAAATTGAGTGGACAAGTATCCCCCCAATAACTTTTGACAATTTAAAAATTCCTATTTCCGAAAAGGTTAAGAACTTGGGGATATACATTGATTCTACATTATCATGGGAGACACAGATGCAAGAAGTGGGTCGTAAGATGTTTGCATCGGTTGGATCATTACGAAAGCTACAAAACCTTCTGCCCATTTCCACCAAAATTGCGCTTGCAAAGGCGCTACTGTTACCCATACTAGATTACGCAGATGTCAGCTATCCTGATCTTGCCGAAAACCAGTTAGACAAACTCGAGCGTCTTCAAAATGTTTGCATAAGGTTCATTTTTGGTTTACGCAAATATGACCATGTTTCTCAATTCAGAACGCAGCTTGAATGGTTACCAATACGTCTTCGCCGGGATGCTCACATTCTATCACAGCTTTATAGCATTTTATTTAACCCTTCAGCTCCCTCCTATCTTAAGGAACGATTCGAGTTCCTCCACGGCACGCATGCGAAATGTCTGAGGTCATCGGAGAACTTGATATTAAAGATGCCGCGTCACTCATCTACATTCTATGGCAAATCGTTTACAGTTACGGCTATACGGCTATGGAATCAACTTCCAGTGGAGATTAGACGAGCACAGACAATAACGAAATTTAAAAAAATGGTGTAGGATCACTATCTGTCCATGTAGAATATCAATTATATTAGTACGTATGTATGTATGTATATAATAGGTGTATGTATATGTATATATATATTTATTGTATTATATATTATGAATTTTTGTGTATGTATGTATGGGTAGATATATAAATAAATATAGTGTATTTATTTTTAAAAATATGTGTAGGTATGATGTAGGTAGATAACTAGTACCTATCTATATTTATCAATTTATGTATGTATATTAGATTTGAGAGTACGCCTAAGAACTATCACTCGTTACCTCCGACCAACTTTCTCCATCCAAAGGTTGCCTGGTAGAAATTGCTTTATAGCGATAAGGCCGCCCATTGTACAGCTACTTGCACGGATTGTATGTACTATGTTTTTATATACTTGGCGTACAATAAAGTGTAAAATAAAATAAAATAAATAAATAAATAAAAAAAGTTGTACTTATGCGAAGACTTTATTGATGTTTAAAAAGATTCTTGAGAATTCAGTCCAACCGCGACCACGGGCGCTGCAACGTGCTCGAAACGTCGGTGTGAAAATGTAAGTAAATGTGTTTCGCGTGAAGTCCCGAATTCTATAAGTATGATTCTCGAGAAAGTTGGAATCTTGTGAACAAAGGAATTAATTATGGTCACCCTACACGGCGTATTATATAGGAAATTTACCTTGTTAATATTTTTGTGTTAAAATATAATGTACACTCTTTAACTTGCATATAAATGATTAATAGGAATTCCTACTAAATGCTGGTGCTTCTAGATTTCATCGTGACCTTGGGTAGGAAAAACACATTTACTTTCTGCAAACGTATGGATTGAGGAGCCAGAACAAACATGTTGTATTACCAAATGTATGTTATGTACATCACCATCCTTAAGCTACAATCACGAGAGCATTATGTACTAAACTGTAATTCAGTCGATTAAAGTAATTGATGCTCTCTCTTTTAAGAAACCATATGCAATGATTTAGATTGAGGAGCCATACTAAATGTTTCGTAACTTCTTGAAATCCAGTAGGATAGGGCGGAAATCGTTAGTAGGTACCCTAAATAATACCTACTAAATGATACAAAAAGAAAACCAATAATATTTATCAGTTTCCTTAAGAAATTCAAGTGGCTCCTCAATCCAGATGTTTAGATTGAGGTGCCACTTTGAAATCGATGTAACTTTTTATCTATTGGATGTACAAATTCCAAAATTGACCTACATAATTTTTTTATTGTATACTAAATAGGGGAGTGAGTTTCATTTAAAAAGGAGGGATGGCTCCTCAATCCATACAGACACGGATGAAGATGTCACTACCAATGTATGTCTTGTGTTAAGTAGGTACGGAATGTCTGCAACTCAACGCAAGGGATCAAATTTGTGTTTAGTAGGTATTTTTTTAAATTATGTTATTATATTTACTTACTGAATGAAAATCAATCTCATAACATTATCATATGCTTAAATTATGTATCAAACAAAAAATAAAACGGTATCACTCTTACAAGCAAAAAACAGATATCTACATTTTTTTAAAGTTGTCTTTTGCACTAAAAGGCTAGTAAATCAGCTGTGTTTGTAGTTTTGAAAATAATTGTGACAAACTTATACACATATCTATGTAAACTAAAAGTCAACTTCGAAATAGGCAGACAACTCTTAATGCATGCAATATCTATCTCCATTCCCAGCATGCAGGTGCCATTAGAATATTAAATAACATATCCCCAAGCTCATGATTATTTTAATCACATTTATTGTGGATTTCTTGATACTTAAAATGTTAATTAGTTTGGAATTATGATTTTAACTACCGAAATTGTTATGTTTGTAAATTAAGTAGTTAAAATCATAATTCTAAACTAGAAAATAAATTTTGAGGTAGGTAGGTATTTAGGTAAGTACCTATGAAGTAAATAATTACCTACCTGCAAGTATTTATAAGCAAATAAAACATCGCTAAACTGTCATTTAGCTCTGAAAAAAAAATTAAATGAGGCATTAATTTTGAGTTGTTTGTACCTAGACCAAAATAATACCTAATCAACCACCCTTTTAAAAAAAAACTTCTTAGGGCAACACCAGCACAGACAAAATAGAATAGAATAGAATAGAATATTTATTTGCTAGAAACAAACAAATATTTAGCATAAAATCATTTTTTATTCACCTGATCACCAGCACACTTACCAAATCAGATTCATTTAGGTAGGTATTAACATTACACCAGAAATTTAAATGACGATATTTCTAAAAAATAAGTAGACATGTAAATCAACTGAGTAAATAGGTAAGTATTTAATAAATGGGTGAGGCTCACAAACAATGTACCTAGTCTGTTTTTCACGTGCCAAAGTTTAAAAAGATATTTTTAAATTTTGGTAGTTTTTTATAAATTATCTAATTATTTTCTGTATTGGGCATTATTCCCTTGTTAATATTACTCGATTTAAATTGAGAATATTTTTGCATTTAAGCAAAAACAAACTGATATAAAAATAGTGAGATGTAGTTTCATCGAAAAATAAAATGTGTCCACGCGTATTTCATTTTCTTTTTTTTCGTTACTTCATCGTTCAGTAAATTATCGTGATTTCTTGATGTTATACTAAATCGAATTGCATAAAACTACTATTCTAATAAGAAAAGTTCTAAAAACAATAAAAAATAAATAAAAAATCGAATGATAAACCAAATGTATTCCATCTGATTCACGTGTGTTACAAATACTGTGTTACTTAATAGCTTTTTCATTAGTAGCAATAGTAACACATCATATATTTTTTTCACAATGACAACACTATAACTTTCAATATGAAATGTCAGTATCTTGTCAGACATCTTGGTTTACAAGCAGTAGGCAGTACTTGGTGTGTGTTATTTTTCGTCATTGGATTTTCAAGACTTTTAGAAGTAATTTTGCAAGGTAAGTAATTACATTAGTTTGTTTCGTAGATTATATAGTCAAAAGAGACATTAAATGTCTCTAAATAATGCAGTTTATCACTGACTTGCTTTGCAATTAAAGTTGCTACATGAATTTTAGGTTACGATGTTCACGAGTGTTTGATCACGTGTGTTGCATTTGTTACGAAGTTTTTTGACGTACACGTGAAAAGTATAAAGCTTAGTACACATCGCTGTACTTAGGTATATAAAAAAGACGATTGTAAATAAAGTACCTTAAATATTCATAACCACATTATGTAAAACGGGGTCCTGAGTCGGTTAAAAAAGTATTTTTAACCGACTTAGGGCCCCGTTTTACCACTTGTTACTCCAAAGTTAAGTACTTAGGACCTGTACTTCATGTGACTGGTGACATCGACTACGACGTCAAGGCACGCATTGCCGCCGCGTGGGCCAAGTGGTGGGACATGACTGACGTCACATGCGATTCTAAAATGCCAGTCAGGTTGAAGGGGCAGGTCTATAAGACGATCATAACGACTGTGAGGCGTGGCCGGCTAGAGCGACACAAGCAAGAGCTGCGTGTCACGGAGATGTAAATGCTGCGGTGGATGTGCGGAGTCACGCGTAAAGATTGCGTGAGGAACTCTCGCATCCACGGCAGCCTTCACGTCCGTGACATCGCAGATAAAACGCAAGAGAGCCGCCTTCGTTGGTACGGCCACGTCTTGCGGCAACCGCCAGGCTAAATGGGTAATGCCTGACAATAGCGCCCCCGCCGCCGGGTCTAGGTAGAAGGGGTAGGCCCAAGAAGTCTTGGCTTGGCGTCGTGGCGGGTGACATGCATGCAAATGGTCTCACTACCATGGACGCCCAAGTCCGTGCGAAGTGGATAAGGTAGAGTCGGAAGGCGGACCCTGAGCTCCAAAGTCAACTGGGCCTCGGATGCTAAATATTTGTAATTTTTGTTAAAAATGAAGAAGGTTTTCAATTCATTTGACTTTTTTTTTGTATGCATGTTACACGACTTCTCCAGATTCTATAAACCGTTTTATAAATATATTTTTGGTGAATAGGGAATGCTTTCAGGGTGCTGGTTTTTATATCTATTTTATGTTAATTTACAGATGCCATTAACACCTGCCGAAAGGCAGAAACGCTATAGACAACGGCTCAAGGAAGTAAATCCTGAGAAATTTGAGTCGCAGCGAAACTAAAATGCAGAAAGAACAAAAATGAATAGAAAACGAATAGTAGACTATCCTTCATCCCTATACGGGGCACCCGTATGGGCGGAGACCCTGACGGCCAGCAATGTGGCTAGATTGCTTCAACATTCAAAAGGTATAGGCCCTTTTATGTATTGACACCAAAAGCCGAGAAACGAGAAACTTGCGCTTGCAAGAGGCATGAAAATTTGCATATGAAAACCAATGCATTGAAATCAATTGGATTAATAACAACATCGGATCTTGATGAGTTACTGAATATGGTTGTATGTTCTTCGAAATCGAAGGATTGTGCTTACGGAGACTGTGGTTTGTGCAAAAACAAACATATTGATTTTTCTATGGGTGATAAAGATCTAAACTATGAAGTGTCATGGGATGAATGGGTTTTAAAATCTTATGAATATAAACCAAAAAGAAATTCTGATGTGACAAAAACTACGAAGAAAAACGACATAGATAAAAAAACTAAATCACTAGAAATGCTCCTTCATGCCTTTCAAGAAGAACTACAAAAATTTAAAATCCATTCCTACAATATTGTGCATCAGTATAAACAATATCGGCAGTGTATAGAAAATTTTGACGACCGTACCGTTGCTGTACACATCGATTTTGCTTGTAAATTAAGCACTGAAATACAAGCCATGCATTTTGATGGGTCCAGACAACAGATCAGTTTCCACACTGGGGTGTTATATAATGAAAAAGGTCATCAATCTTTTGCCAGTTTAAGTTCTAACAAAGACCACGGACCAGATGCCATTTGGGCACATCTCTTGCCTGTACTAAAATTAATCAAGGAGAAATTACCTAAAGTAGACGGCATTCACTTTTTTTCAGATGGCCCAACTGTACAATACAGACAGAAGAAAAACTTTTATTATTTCGCAAACCTGAGAAAAGAATTGGGCTTTCCATTTTCCACGTGGAACTTTCACGAAGCGTCACATGGAAAAGGAGCCGCTGATGGAGTAGGAGGAGCCATCAAAAGAAAGTTGGACTCAATTGTCGCATATGGTTCAAACGTTCCAGACGCTAAAACAGCTTACGAATTTCTACAGGCGTTTGAAAACAACTTTTCTTTATACCTGAAGACGCCATGCTGAACGAATCAGTAGAACTTGTGCCAGTACCAAACAGGATGAAAATACATCAGATAATTAACAATGTTGACTCAACTAACTCTATTTCCTACCGTTATTTAAGTTGCTTCTGTGAAAAGAGTAGACCAGGTCTTTGCGACTGTTTTAATCTGAAATCCGCGGACTTGCTAAAGCAAACAGAAATGTTAAGTAAAAATCTATTGCGTCTAAAACGTCTGTAACAGTGTTAGCTGACATTTAAAATACGCAAGAAAATAAGCGTTATTTTGATTTGAGACAATATGGACCATTCAATTTAAAACAAATAGACCTCAAAACAGACATTGCTGGCAAAAGTTCAAAAGAAAATTATCAGCCATCACATGACAGAATGAAGAAATACAAAAAAAAGAAAATTAACAGACAAACCCCTTAAAACAAATAAGAAACGTAAAACGGAAGATGAGAGCAGTACAGACGAAGACATGTCGATTTCTGTGCATGATACTTCTGATGAAGAGTATCACATTACAGACGACAAAAATTATCTGGATGATATGAATTACGAAATGACAGAAAAGAACGTTATAAAAAAATCGGACTCTAGTAAAATGGAGAGAGAAAAAAGCCATGAAGTTGAAAAAGAAACATTATACTAGTAGACTTAAGTGAAACAAACAGTTTTCTTAATAAAATTGAAGGATTAGTTAAAACTAATTTAGTTGAACAATCTGTGATTGCTACGACTCTGCAACATAACGAACACAACTTTGACGATTCAAATAATGACTCTAAAATAACATCAAAAATGAATACTGATATTTGGAGGCTATCTTTCAAAGACACTGTAATTGTAAGATATTATTGGTCTTCTCTCGTTTTCCATAAATTCATTTGCACTATTATTGTTTGCCATAATCATCCCCGATCACAATATTTACTTGCACTATTATCATTTATACTAATAACGTTTGCCTTAACAACTCAACAGTCATAACTTTTATTTGCCATAAAATGACTTTCTATAACAACATTTCTCATAATAATTAGTTTCCATAAGTAACACATCTCATAATCGACTCTTGACATAATCAAAATTTGATATAATTATGAAAATAATGCATAATATTGTAAGGTCGAAATTAATTATCGTTAACACCCCGACTCAGTGCAATCCGACTCGGATAGATTAGGTTATAGAAGACTAAGACGGGAGCGAAGCGAAGCGGAGCTCCCGCCTTAGTTTTCGTGGTTTTTTTTTAAACCACCGAGAAGTAGCAGCCCCGCAAAGCGGGGCTCCGTCGAGCTTAGTTAGCTAGAGACGCCTTAAGAGGTTTAGTTTTAGGTTTAATTGTTAATAAAAAATCTGTGTCGTATAAATTATCTTTATTTATATTATGGTGAATAAAAGTTATGGGAAATGGCATTATTGAAAACGAAAATTATGGCAAGTACATTTATGGATTTAAATTATTATGACACTTGATTGATTATGACCAATGGAATTATTGAAAGTCATTTTATGTCATTTCACGATTATGGCAACTGAAGCGTTATATCTAATGAAATTATGGCAAATACCAGTATGGCATATGAAATTATGGCATTTTAAATTATGGCAAACATTAGTAAACCGATATTATTAAAGAATTTCGTGGAAGTACTACATAGGGTTCTTGGAAGATAATTTTAAAAAAGAAGGAAATACTTTACCATTCGGTTTCTAAAATGCATAAAAAAGCCAGAGCTAAAGTTCGTAGTTCCTAAAATAAAAGATGAAGATACAGTAACTGAAGATTTAACAGTAAAACCAGTTAAAATTATTCAAAATACGAAACGACCACAGGAATACTTTTTGGCTGGTACTAGCGATGAAGTTTATTTTGCGTAAAGTATAAATTACAAGAAGGTACAAATAAAACACAAAGAAAATAAAAAATATAACCAAGAAAATTAATAATATGTAGGATTGAGTGGTGTCAGGTGGCACGTTGCTACATTCCGATGTAACCATCACTTTGTAGGTAGTTCGGCGAGGAAACCAGGAATCGTGGTATAAAGAAATAATGCGTGATTTAGTTAACACTCATTTAGTCAATCGTATAACTAACACTAAACACAAAGAACCTCCTAGGACTAACTAAATCTACACTGTTATAACATTCCACCAGAGCACGTGGGCGCGTGCGCACCGGTCGATCCTTGCACCAATAATGCTCGAGACTCGACTGACGACGTCCTGATATGTCGTGCGTGGCCGCCCCTCCAGCGCTCGGTGTTATGTCACCTGTCAATGTCACTTGTCATTAGGATCACATTTGAAGTGTGCCGTCAAATATATAAAAAAAATTCAAACCAATCATAATAATCCTATACCAAAAAAAATGCCTGAGACTTAAATAGTTTGATTATTTTAAGATTTAAATAAATACATTCTAAAAGTATATATTTATTCGTTTTTTCTAACCCGCTGTTTTTATTGACTCATGTGCATCAAACTTAACAAAATTTCCAGTGTGTTACAAAATTCCAGTGTGTTATCGTGTGTTACAAGTTCCTGTGGGTTATGGTATATTTTCTGTGAGCCTCACCCAAGTTTCATTTCATTACATACACGAATAATTAGTATTAGTATACTAAATACTTAATCGTTCAAAATTTTTCCACATTCGTCAATCAAACACGTGGAAGGCCTTATATTATCGTTTATTTTGAAGTAGCGGTACACAACAAATCTTTGAAAAATGGGCCGTAAGAAGTGCAATACCATTTCTTACGGCCCATTTTTCAAAGATTTGTTTTATTTATCAATATGAATTATTAGCAAGAATATACATGTATCTCTTGACTTGACTGTAAATACAACACTCAAAATATACAAAGAATCAAAATAAACTCAAATTATACAAAATATGCAACGAATATGTCTTTACAAGAGTACTACTACGATCCGAATGGCAGTCACTAGTCCACTAGTCAGTCAGGCAATCGAAATTCGAAACTTTATTTTAGTACTGACTGCCCGTTCGCTCCAAGTTTGCCGCTAGCGTACAGGCTCGTGTAGCGGCGTAGTATGGAAAGCGACCGGCAAACTTAGCGCGAACAGGTAGTAGCGTAGTGAGCGTGCGATGTTGCCGTTTCGCTGCACGCCCGCCGGCAGTTCGCGGTTCACCTGCACGGATTGGCAACAACGCAAGTAACGATAAAAGAATCGATACTTATAGCGGTAAATTATTAACATTATTTTTACTGGAACCGCACTAAATTATCGATACTCGTATACCGAAAAAATTTTATCTTTATATATATATATATATATATTACGTAGAGATTAAATAAAGTAGGAGAGGTCAACCCCTCCTGCCTCACCACGCACTCAAGCTGATAAGAGTCCGACATAGTTAGATGGACCTGCACCACGGTCCATTGTTAGCAAAAACTTTGCCTCACTTGGGAGCCTGATAAAATGTAGAAAAAAAAGTTTAAAAACTTAAAAACCAAAACCACTAGTATTACTTTGATTTCTACTGCAAGAGCCCGTAAGCAAACAACGTGTGTCAGTCACCAAGAGGTGTGAGAAGTGTCCGGCACAGCACGACCTGCCCCGCGTCCCTCGGATCCGCGGGGGTCGGGCGATAGATGCCTTGAACGCTAGTTGCTGCAGTCATTATAAAGACTAATACTGCTTACGTCTGTTTCTCATTACGTTATAATAGCATTTTGCCGTAGTCGCAAAATGTCAAAAAAAAATGTCGCCAAAGGTACAGTCGTTGAAAATAATGGTTACTATTATTTAATGGAGCTACAAAATGTTGAAAATCATTTAATAAAAAGCGAAATTTGTTCTAATAATTAATTTAATAACATCAATTCGAATTACTTACTTTTACACTATAACTATACACTATTTTTAAGCCTTATTATTATATTTCAAGAATCCTATGTTCTTTAAAAATTCAATACTTGTTACATGCCCATCATTTAACCTGATTAGTTCTTCTCCATAATGTTTGTCAAACATTATATCGCTTCGTTGTCCGTGTAGTTTTTCAAAATAAAAGTTTTTTATTCTCTCATCGACTAACCGTGCTTCTTTTTTAAATAAATATTAAACCATAATTAGTGTGGCTTTGTGGAGCACCCTAACATTTAATCGCCGATGCTATGCTTCTACACTGTTATTTGTGCGGTGTTAATCTGCTGCACAATAAAATTTATCATGGCGGCGGACTTCAGCAATAGGCTTGTGTCCACTAAGCATAAATCTGATTGATGTATGTTTGTAACGACTATGTCCAATATATAAATAACTAAAAGTAATATGAATTGGTACACAAGCTAAGGATTACTATTATTTTTAGAAAATAAGATTGGAAAAAATAAGCAATCAGTCACGTGACATCAAACACCTCTATCAGATAGTGTGACGTCACAGTATGCTTTTTTACGTTTGAAGCACTCTGGCAGTCTCGAGTCTTGACATCTTGTATCACAAGTCGTGTCATTTTGTGTAATTGTTTAGATTCTCATACGTTTTCAAAAAATACAATAGATCTCATTTCATTCAGGCACTACACAGCACTTGTAATACGACGGATTGATTTTAAATTAATTTGGAAAGCAGACGAACGCTAACTTATCACTGTCAAACAGTGATGCCAATGGCATTTTTTTATTCAATTAATTTATACTGTCTTTGGTTACTTAGACCATATGCCAAAGTGATGCCAACTCCTACGGAATGTTCCTCTAAAAACCAACTTCAAATTACCAGATTCCCCTAAATAACGATTAAAACCCCTAAACGTTTCTTTTTTGTACTAAAACTTTTAATCTCAAAACAAATCATTGAAAGGACTCATAAAAAAAATACACATTTTCTTTTTGTTTTGTTTGGCGAGATTCTTTGGCGGGAATTTTGTAAATTTGCAAAATTAGTGTATTTCGAGTGTTTTGTGTGTTTCAATGGTGGATTCTTAAACATAAACGTTTGACAACGTGCACTAGTGTTAGGAAGTGATAAAACGCAGTGAATCGCAACTTTGCAGTGACAAAAAATCCAAAGAAACTTTCAGAAATTTATCCACTGCTTTTCTGAAGGGAGACTGACATTGACTTAGGGATGATGTACTTGACTTTGACTGGACTTAGAGGACGAGGACTGTGACTTTTTAAAGCAAAATGAAGAGATAATAAATATACAAGACTTGGCTGTATGGCTCAAATTGCCTTTGCCTATCCGAAAATGGATAAATATAACTACTACTACTTTTGTTTGGCATCAAGTGACGTCACACAAGGCGCCATGAGCGTTTTCGATACAAATTGAAATTCATTTTTTAAATCACAAAATAAACTATGTAAATGATTGTTTTAAATCAAAATATTACATTTTTGTGATCATTTAGATATAAAGCTACAAAAATAAACGATTTTTGAAATTTAGGACACAAGCCTATTGCTAATTAAAATAATTAGTAAATTTTTCCATTTCGACTGTTTTAGGCGATTCTGCAAGTATAGATAGCCATGCGTCATTCATTTTTTCAAGGGGCACTAGTGGTAAATTTGTTGTCGTTCTCTTAATTTTTTTAACCAGTCTGGATTCATTTAATTTAATATCTCTTGCTTTTTCCAAATAGCACGATTATCGTGAAAATAGGACCCACTAACCATTACATCTGGAAATACTGATCCACACGTTTATCAATGCTGTTTCAAAATCGCATTTGAATTATAAGTTATTTAGGTTTAAAGAGTTTATTTCTCATAAGAACTTACAGTTCACTTAAAATGAGATACAGAGTTTTATATAATATAGATTAATAGATAGCTCGAAGCGCTAAAAGCTATTGTGTACAAACATATTTTCTTAGTCTACTTTTGAATACAGTTATATCATCACAGCACCTTATGTTGTTAGGTAGACGGTTATACAGTTGTACTCCCTCAAACAATATCGTCTTCTTTCCCATTTTAGTACGTACTCTCGGTAGTTCTAGTTTGTTCTTGTATCGTAAGTTGTGTGATGTTGTTTTTTTACGTATTTGTGTATTTGTTTGGATTAGATTTAATTCTATGTTTTTGATAAGCATGCATGTGTTGTAAATATATAGTTGCCTTATGTTCAGCAGTTATGTTTGTTCATTATAACTGTTTGGTAGGAGTAAAATAGTCATAATGAAACAATATTTTGATTATTTTATTTTGGGCTCTTTGTAGTGGATTTATGTTGGTGGTAGCAGCTGTTCCCCACGTTTCAATGAGGTACTCTAAGTGCGATTTGATCAAAGAATTATAAATAACATTTCTTACTTTCTTCGGTAAACAGTTCGCAGTCTTTCGCAGTGCTCCAAATAATGCCATTAATTTAGTTCTAACGTGGTCAATGTGGAGTTTCCAGATTAATTTGTCGTCCAGCCACAGCCCAAGATATTTTTCATGGTATGATTGATTTATAATAATATTGTCTATTGTAAGTGGTGCAAAATTTGGTATATTTTTATTTTTAGCCGAAAAGATCATAAATGATGTTTTAGATGTATTAATTGTCAGCAGATTATATTTGAGCCATTCATTAAGGTTGTTTAAATCTCTTTGTGCATCTATTTTTATATTTCTATTCCTAAATTGGCCTTTACCAATGAGAATAATCTATTGTAGGTAGTTTCTGTTTTATCTGGTAATAAAGCATAGAGAACAGGTATGATGTTAGTGTAATTTTTGCAACTGTAGAGCGGTTAGTGAGATACTTAGCTTTGTACCACTTGTTCGCGAAATTTTCCTACCATACACGTAATACGTCTCAAAACAATGTATGAAAGTTTCTACTTCTTCGGCCTAAACCTTTTCTTACAGAAGTTTAAAGGCGTCTGGTATCTCTTCAGGAGTAAAATATGCCAAAGCTACCATGTGGCGAAGTTCAAGAAAGAACTTGCTGTCATTACCGTACTGTGAAGCTAAACCTGATTTCTGTATTTGCCGCCACAAATTTTGCGCTAAATGAAAGAGGCAACCTGTATGAGTAGCTTCAGGAAAATATATCTTAACGGCATTGATAACAGCTATTTTAAAGTCAGTAAGTATATGCTAGGGGTTCAATTCACATTGCAAGTCATCAGTCATCAGTTCCGTCTTTTATCTATAGAAATGAATCGTAAAAAGTAAAAGTCTGATATTTCGCTGAGTACAAAATATAGGCAAGCATTTATTATAATTGTATTTTGTTTGTCGTGCTAAAAACGATTCTTCTTCAACCATATATCTTGCAGGTATATAAATTTCTTCTAAAGAAGAAGGTTATTTCGTTAATGTATTTATCCTGCTCTTTAGACAATTTGGTATATAGCATTTTTATTGGGAAAACAACATGCACTTGTGCTTGGTACAGCTTACAAATTATTTCGGATGATCACTGTAGGTCTATCATTGCTAGTAGTGGCATCCCTGTTCAATTTATTTTTAAAATGATTGAATCCTTCAAGCCGGCATTTGGGGCGTGTGAATGTTCACTCATAGCTTTGATTAAAGTCGGATTATTAATCTCAGTCAGTAAAATGACAAGTGCAACTGTCACTGATACCAAAAAGGGTGACCCGCTACAATAGTGATGTTCGACAATCAATAGACTTAGACATTTTAGTCATTCTTTATTTTATTAGGAGTAAAGGTGTTTTTGTATTGTATTTTAAATTTTATATTGTAAATATATAATATCTATCTATTACATATCATCAATCAATACATATAATAAAATCGTAACAGGTCGCTGTCTGTACATGGAAGATAAATAAGATAAAATATTATAAGGGGGCTTTATGAACGCAATAGAACCCAAAACAATGATTTTTAGTATTTTTGTCTATTTGTCTGTATGTCTGTATATCTGTTTGTCTGTACGTTTGTGCACGCTTATCTCAGTAACGGCTTAACCGATTGCAACGCGGTTTTTTTATTGTGTTGAGGTTTGCTCCACTTAACACTTAGCGTTTATTTCATGCCAGTCAGTTTATAAATAAAAAAGTTATAACACTTTTAAGAATCAGATATTTTGAAAATTTTAATTGTAGGAGTTTCTTTGAATGTGAGTGTAAATCTAAACTGGAGTGTTGGCTTAATTATAAATGGTACTAAATTGTTTTAAAATAGCCTTAATCTTTAAGCTCTTTTATGATTAAGCAAACAGGGCAGTTTCACACGCTGCTTGATAAGTCTGAGGAAGAAATACCTCTCCTTTCATACACCTTATGTGACGTAAACGAAGTTGCGGGGTCAGCTAGTTTACAATACATTGTAACAGGTCGCTGTCTGTACTTGGAAGCTAAATAAGAAAAATTAACATAGGAGGGCTTTATGAACGCATTAGAACCCAAAACAATGATTTTTAGATTTTTTGTCTGTTTGTCTGTATGTCTGTATATCTGTTTGTCTGTACGTTTGTGGGCGCTAATCTCAGTACCCGCTTAACCGATTACAATGCGGTTTTCTTTATTGTGTTGAGGTTTGCTTTACTTAACATTTAGTGTTTATTTCATGTCAATCGGTTGATAAATAAAAAAGTAAACACACACAACAAGTAAGGTAAACACTTTTAAGAATTTATCATCGAAGATATTTTGAAAATTTTAATTGTAGGGGTTTCTTTAAATGTGATGGTAAATCTAAAATGGCGTGTTGGCTTATTCATAAAAGAGATTAATGATAAAGGCTATTTTAAAATAATTGACTTAATAATTGAATTGACTGGAATGATTTTTTTTATAATAGACTTAATCTTGCCGTGCACTGCACTGCGAGGACCGCAGCGCTATGTCGTCGCTGCGGTCCTCGCAGTGCTGTGGATTCACAGTGTCTTCGCCACAGCTACTTACCGAAGCTACCGTGCCCGGTATCTGTGACAACCGGTAGGAGAGAGCACCGTCTCTTCTCTCCAGCCACTCGTCCAAGACCGGTCTGACGGCCGCGATTGTGGCAGATCCCCCCTTTGGTTGCTCAAGTCGCACCTTCCATATCTCCACGTTTTCCTGGGAGAGCAGGGACCGCTGGGCCTATTTCTCGAGACGCAGACCCTTGGCTTTTGCTTCCAGGTATCATGGAGGGGTCCCAGCTAGGAGGCATGCCACCTCACCTGAGATCGTGCGGTACCCCCTTATCATCCTAACGGCCATCGCCCTATGCGGGCTCAGCTATCTAGCCACATTGCTGACCATCAGGGTCTCCGCCCATTCTTCCGACTTGTGGTTATGTAGTGTGCAAATTACCAAATGGTCGTAGAAAATAGTAGGTTGTAAAACAAGGGAGCAAAATAGTATTTTGACGGCGACGCACGGCGCTACTTTGAATCACGGAGCGAAGCGAAGGATTCTCGAATAGTATCCCGAGCTCAGGGAGGGATGCTAACGTAGAATCCTGTGCGCAGTGAGGGATTCAAAGTACACCGCCCGAGGGCAAAATAATTTGCTCTTATGTAATATATTCTACTTTTGATCCACTTTCTATGAGAAAAAATGAGTTAGCTTCTAATAGTCATTCAGGAGTTAATGCATGGTCACTGTCATAATTCGACGTAAAACTCATTATATTTGCAGAATACAATAAAATTATGTACCTAGGTATACTGATTACGTTATACTTATGTAGTATACTATTTGCGTTCGATTTCTATGTTCCAAGTTCCAAATTCAAATCACTTTGCCGCCCGCTAAAAAGCTCTTAACAGAAAAGATTATTTATATTTTGCGCCCTGTTATCGTGGTGCAAAGTGATGCTTTTCGAATAGATGGGATGTAAAAATAATTTAAGGACAAGCAAAAATGACAGTTTTAAATTTTTGTCATCAAAGTACTTTTCATGAAATTATTTTCAAGGTAAATTGGTGTAAAATGTTTGTATAAAACAAACTATGGTTCCTAGAAAAGTGATTATATTTAAATGTAGGCAAATAATTATGGAGCAATCGAGATCCAAATTGTTTGTTTACTGCATTATTTGAATGAGTTGAAATACGGTATAGGTGGTTTTATGTAATATTTAATTACTGTTTGATATGGAATTAAAAAATATAATCTCGACTAACTTTTAATTGTAAAACTCGATTCAACCACATCACTATTTATTTGTGACAAAAATCCCGCAACACTGAAAATGTCATTTTACTGACTCGAATTAAAAATCGTAGTATACTGTGTGTTCATTATTTTCTTTCAGTTCCGTTATCATACAGCTTTTGCACTGTTTTTTGTTTTTTAACACACAAAACCCAATGTTTTTTATTCACATGTTTATTTAATACTAGCTGACCCGCGCAACTTCGTTTGCGTCACATGAGAGTGAGAAAGAGAGAGGTATGGTATCAATATTATGAGTAATATAATGTTTCCCGTTGCATTTACTCCCGTCGCGTCGCTTATATTCATTAGAGCTGACCCGCTCAACTTCGTTTGCGTCACATGAAAGTGAGATAGAGAGAGGTGTGGTATTAAATGTAAAGTGAAATGTTTCCCGTCGCATTTACTTCCGCCCGTCCGTTTTTTGTTACGGGCGAAACTCATCGTTTCGTTTTTTATTCACATGTTTATTTAATACTAGCTGACCCGCGCAACTTCGTTTGCGTCACATGAGAGTGAGAAAGAGAGAGGAATGGTATCAATATTATGAGTAATATAATGTTTCACGTTGCATTTACTCCCGACGCGTCGCTTATATTTATTAAGTTATTAACACACGTTCCGATTTGGTTGGATCCAACCACCCGACACCAGCCAAATCGAAAAGTGTGTAAGGCGGTCGGCCCGACATAATTATTATTAATATCGGTCGGACGTGGTTGGATCGCCGACGCATCCGACAACACAGCCGATACAGGATGTCAAAATTAACGACACGGAGAATGCGATAACAGAACGCGAAATAATAGTGAACCTTTTAGACTTATATTATACTAGCTGACGTCACGCGGTTTCACCCGCGTAGTTCCCGTTCCCGTGGGAATATGGAAATAAAATATAGCCTATGTTCACCGCAAAGAGTGTAGGTTCCCAACAGTGAAAGAATTTTTCAAATCGGTTCAGTAGTTCCGGAGCCTATTCGTTACAAACAAACAAAAAAACAAATCTTTCCTCTTTATAATATTAGTATATAATATAATCTTCTAAGTCTTACAGACAAGGAATGTCTGTAAGACTTAACCCACAAGGATTATTGTAATAAAACATACATATAATCACGCCTTTATCCTCGAAGGAGTAGGCAGAGGCATAGTTTACTGATATATTGTAGTAAATAAGAAATTATACTTGAATAATTATGCTTCCTTAAATAATATTTTGCCCATTCTTTTCTATTCTTTCTTTTTTTCTTTTGGGGCATTAATGTAGCTGCCACAACTATAGCGATAGCCGTTATAGTTGTGGCGCTTGCTTTGAAAGAGCGGGTGGCATGACGTCCGTACACTACGACAGAGCACAGGCAACTGATTGGTTGGATGTCCGACCGTCGGAACCAAATCGGAACGTGTATTAATACTTTTAGAGCTGACCCGCTCAACTTCATTTGCGTCACATGAAAGTAAGATGGAGAGAGGTGTGGTATTAAATGTAAAGTGAAATGTTTCCCGTCGCATTTACTTCCGCCCGTCCGTTTTTTGTTACGGGCGAAACTCATCGTGTCCAAGCGGCCAAGTCCGACTCGCACTTGGCCGCTTTTTATAGTTCAGTTGAGCGGCTACTAACTGCAGAACACGTTTACTACCGCCACGTCGCTCATATTTTAAAACTTCTTAAGAGTGTTATTGTAAGTGAACCTTAAAATATAGGCATATACTGTAGTTGACTTTTTTATAACTTTTTAAGAGGAACATTTTTGTAATACACAATTTTTATATAACTTTAACCATTTACGTGGCGTACGCAATAGAAGCTCGCAAAAGAAAGAAATTTGCCCCGTTCTCGAAACTTTATTCATGGCTGCTCCGCTCTTATTTCTCTTAGCGTGATGATATGTCGCCATTAGCCATCCTCAATAAATGGACTATTAAACTGTAAAATATTTTTGAAGTGCAAATAGTAATTTCTGAGATCCTAGCCCAAATAAACTCTTCAGTTTTATAATATTGTGAGCGAACCGTAAGAGATAAATAAATAAATAAATAAATATATAGATAAACAAATTAGGTTTTGGTGAGCGAACGTTAAAAGATAGACATAATGCTGTTGCGGAGTTAAGATACACAATTTTTACGTAATATTAACCATTTACGCAGCGTACGCCTCGGAAACTCTCAGACTGTAAAAAATATTCCCCGTTTTCGAAACATTCTTGATTGCTGGTTCGCTCCTTTTCGTCTTAGCGTGATTTTATATAGCCTATAGCCATCCTTAATAAATAGACTATCAACCTGTAATAGTAGTTTTCGATACAAGTGTGGGATTTCTGTTATTACAACGAGTTACGACAGGTGTTGACCCGAGCCGAAGGCGAGGGTAGACAGTCGTAACGAGTTTAAAGAACAGTCCCACACGTTGTATTGAACAACAATTTTTAATACAGTTGCTCAAAAAGTGGCGTATTACAGGGACGTATAGCGTTCGGGATGTGGGCTATTACACACTCGTGCTTTTTCTTTACCATTCCCGCACTCGTGCGTTTTCTTTCCCAATTGTCAAAATAATTTCTGTGATTCATGCATGTAATGAGAAATGGACATAAGCAGTATTAGTCTTTAGTATGACTGCGGCAACTAGCGTTCGAGGCATCTATCGCCCGACCAGTACGTTGCAAAATTTTAGTGACTGTGTTTGACATTTTTTATAATTATTGAAATGGGCAGAACTTTTCCCCTGTCTGCCGCAGTACAAAGCCAGATGTTGCCAATCACTTATTCCCTCGCAGAATAAATTTTTAGTTCAAATAGCTTGCAACAGAAGCAATCAACAGCAATATAGAACATTGAAAACAACAGCCACTCTCTGTGATAATTTTCACCGTTCTCTTAGTGCCCTTCATAATAGTAATCAGAAAATTTTCGTCCCAAAGAATCACGCGGAAAGACATACTGCTTAAATTGTTTTATCAGAGTTTCTATTAAGTTTTGGATCAAAGTAGCGTTTAAAACTTTTGGCCAGAGCCCAGGGTCTTCTTTGAGGATATTGGATATTAGTTGCAGTATTTGTCTTGGCGGTGATAAAGGTATATCAGGTGCATCATCTTTAATACATAATAATAAGGACAGACATAAAGAAAGAAAGATAGAAGGAAAGAAAAAGCTTTTTTATTCAACTTAAAAATACATAATAAAAGTAATAAAATTACAGGTAATAATACAAAGTAGAATAACGGCCACTTCTCAGCGCAACCACCCTGCGTTACAGGCAGGCAGCGCTGGTTTTCAGAGGTGGCCGGACGCTATTTGACAGGGGCAGCCTTAATTTAAAATAAATTTTCTTTTATAGAAATAAAAATGTCTGCTATCATAATTAACACATGACAAGCCATAGACTTATTGTTTTTCTCTTTGAATGCAAACCTACAACAAAAACACAAACAGAAAACAACATAATAAAATAAAAATTAAAAAAAGCACAAGGAATTATAATATAATAATTCTTTGTGCTTTTTTTATTCACTCACTACTTCCGCCTTTGAGATTTCTCGCATGAATACTACTTATCTCCTTATATAAATACTAGCTGTTCCCCGCGGCTTCGTCCGCGTAGAAGTCGTTATCGCGTAAAATCATTATCCCCCTTTTCGCAGTCAGTTAAAAAGTAGCATATGTTCCCTTGGACTCAAACTATGTCTATACCAAATTGCATCAAAATCCGTTTAGCGGTTAAGGCCTGAAAACGTAACCGACAGACAGAGTTACTTTCGCATTTATAATATTAGTAGATTCACGGACTTTTTTTACATAGCGCTATCTGAACCCAAAATTAGCTAGGATTAACTTGTGTTATGGGTACCAGAGCCTCGATACAAATATTTAGGTTTAAAGAAATTTATTCTCATAAAAGATTAACATCACTTACATGAGAACAACGTTAAACATTTAAATGAATTTTACAATCGTTCGCTTACCCACCTCGCTCATCTAACGCACCTCACTTCTTTGTTAATGTTGATAAACTGACAAAATAAGCTAGTCTGTAATATCACACATACTGTTAGTATATAAACACATTACACTCAGTAACACAAATATTTTTTTGTAAATACCTACCTACATATTCATAATACAAGAAATATTTATAGCTCACACAAATTTTTACCCCGTTTGGTGGGAATGAGACCTATCAGTTATATCTTCTTTTTTTTTCAAATAAATAATACGAAAGGTACCTATATCGTATAATTTATTTGAAAAAAATTGAAATATTATAAATAATATTTTAAATAATCGTGGCCCGCGATTTTTGGCCGAACGCTTGTCTGCCACCTTAGTAGAATAAAGAAAAACAAAATTTAAAATCCGAAATTTTAAAATCCAGAAGCTTAGCTTAGGCCGCTTATAGCTATAGCCATTCCTAGGATGGGTGATCACCGTGAAACATTTATTAACGAGCGTTTCCGTTTTTTTTTATTTATTCAACAGTGAGTCGTCACAACCTTCGTCTGGGATGGCAGCGCGTGTGTAGCGCCTCAGGGCACCGATTCTCGGTTCACACGACATGAATACGTGGACGGAAATCGGCGGGTGACGCGTCGCCTGTCTCATATTTAGGAACGGCGAACATGAGACGGACGACGTTTCACCCGTAAATTTGCGTCCACGCATTCACGTCGTGTGGTCGAGAATCGGCACCCTGGTATTGCAAACGTTCATAGGCTACGATAATCCAACTACCAACCATCTGGTGGGCCGTAAGCTGGTCTGCCACCAGTAGCAGTATAAAAAAATAGAATAGTAATCATTCAAAAAGTTCCGCTCATTTCAGTAATGGGGTCCCGATTTTACCCTTTGGGTACGCAACACTAAAAGGAAAATGTTATTTTTTAATTTTAAAAATACAAAAAAAATTACAGCTACATGAAGCGTTTTTGAATCAGATTAAAAAAAATCTTCATCGGTAAAGTAGTAGGTTTCCTCCCTTATTTCTGTCTCTAATAATTGTTTTATTGACTTTCTCGTGAATTAAAATCGGGGGATTCCCGTCTCTCCACCCGTCTAGCGTCGCATAGATAGGTACCTCGCATCGGGTTGCGTTCATAAACAAACTCACGATGCGTCGGCGGTTCTTTTGATTTCGACACTGAGCCCGTTTAGTCCGTTCAGAGTTAAATTACCTCTAGCACTTAGGTTGCCTATCTTGATTTCTGTGTTACCCGAATAAGTTTTAGTATATAACTGTGAACGGGCTATGTATAATTAATGTAAACTAAAAGCCAATGCGCAAAATTAAGCCACGACGCACGTAGAGATTAGCGTGGGAGACTTGTACAAAAGCTCATTATATATTTAGATATATGTGTTGCGTTAACTAATCGATAGGCATCTACTTCATTACAAAGAATATAAAGTAAAATATGAAGTTGTGAAAGTGTGAAAATAATTTCGGTGGCGGCGCGCCTTCGCACCGCGCTCACTTCGCACACAGGGGCGGCTCGGCCCTGACTGTGTGTGTTCGTTCATTAATGGTCGAAGATTTTTATCAAAACCCGTGGCGTCTAATGAAACCCTAACACAGTTTAACTCATTTTGACACTTTTCATAATACTTTATTTGATCTTTTGTTCAATAATATGTGAAAAATGGTTAAGCTGACACAAATCTACAACATTTCTTTAAATCTCACTCATTGCTGCAAGGGATAAAATGAGATTTGCATGAAAATGGTCTGCTATTCTACTTCCGTACTTTATATGCGGTACGGTAGGTAATTTAGGCATAACTGGAGATTCCTTATCATTTGCTATCATTAATTCAGCAGCCATTTTGTATCGAACCGAAGCTGTTGATTTATTTTGTAAAGTCTGTGCTAATATCTGTCTGTACTTTGATCTAATCAGATTTATGTTTGTGCAATATTTGCTATTTTTATGCCAGTTGGTAATTGTACATTTATTTTAATATATTTTTTTTGTTTTGAAATGAGAAGTGAGTGGTAAATTTGAGCGACATTGATTACAATAACCGTTGTCGTTAACTTCATAGTCGCTCTTAGCCCAGTTATTACGAAATCACCACGTACAAACTAGACGGAATGCCTTCCAAAGCCGTAGCTGAATGAAATAAGTCCATTTGTTGATAGGTCACCTCCGCTTAGCATTATAAAAACTAATTGAGACGTTTTTCATCAGTTCTTCCGCAAAAAAAACTTTTTAGGTTGAAGTTTCTTCCAAGAGATGATATCTATTAAGAAATATTTTTGAGACCGTCTAAGACGCTGTCAGTAACGTTCTGATTCTGGTCGAAAAATATTTTTATTTAAGGCTTAGTTTTATAGCCCTAATTGACATCTTAAATTGTAATTCGGATTGCAATTGACCATGAGTATATTTTAATTTAAGATTGATTTGACAATATAATATATTATGTTATTTATTATACACTAATATACATACAATTTATATCACATTTACAAGGGAACATCGATAAAAAAAGGGACAATAGGAAATAAGACTATGCATCAAAAAACTCTTCCACATCGCTGTCAACAACAACCGTGCCCAAAATGCTGGCGGCGTTGCCACGTTGTATGGCAATGGAGAGCCTCTGGCCCAAGTAAACACCAGCATTTTGGTCACGAGAACCGCCGACCAAAAGTTTACATATAGCTCTGTAAACGAGCTTTGCACTAGGACCCCACGGACCAAGAGTCTCGACCTCAAACGGCTCAAATAAATACGATCCAACAAGATTTGTGTATTTTCGCCGTTTGAGGGCCTCCGCAGACGCGGCAGCAGCTCCCGCGCAGCTAGCAGTGCCTGGAACATGGGAAGGCGCAAGGGTTTTCCCATTTTCCAAGGCACCAATGACATCCCGTCGGGCCTCTTCCCATCGTCTCGAGCCATGACCATGTATATTATTATTCATATTATGTGGTAATCCCTCTCCAAAAATGTCTGCATTTGAAATATACAGTCTTTTAGTCTTTTAATGTAACCTTGGGTTTTGGATCATATTGTTACGTCAATAAAAACAATAAAAAAAAGATAAATCAATACTGCTTTTCAAATTATTTTTGAACACATTTCCACCCATAATTATTTTTGTACAAAGTATACTCTTATAATATACGGTACCTACAACAACAAAAAATATGTACCTGCTTAATGATTTGTAATAATGGCTGAAATGAGTAATTAGCTTAAATATTTATTAGAATGTTGATAATTTTCTGGAATAAAGTACATACACTTTACTAAGGACAATTAAAATAATTATGTCATGGGAACCAATTACCGATAATACTACCGATATAATTATGTACTTTGTGCTTATGGGTCAAAATCAGAGAGGTCGGCATTTTGGGTTTAGAAATATCTGAGAAATTAAGTTTTCTTTATAAGAAAATTAACATGTGGAATATGTTGCGTCATTTGTCATGAACCTTTCCTGTAAAGAGGCACGCACACAAATATATATTTTAGGAATTATACTTGTTAATAATAAAAATGACAGGGCCTTATATCATTTCGGGAACACTTTTAAATATTTTTTAAATAATAATTTAACCAACGTTTTTAATAATCACCGTCATGAAATTATAATTAACCTGTCCCTCTACCAGTAAATACTGTCATTTTGTATATTTTTATAATAAAAAGACTTATTTTTTATATTACTCTCCATAGATTTTCAATTAGTGTAAATTTCGTTTCAAAATTTTAATTTATTGTATACATTTGTGCAATACGTTATCAATTAATGATATAAATACAAATGTTGAAAGGTCATTTTAGGATATGTATGCAAGATTTAACTATAACCCTACTCATTAGTGAAAAATCTGCCATTTTTGCGATGTTCCCGAAAATGATGGGAGTGTTCCCAAAATGACAATGAAGTTCCCTAAATGACGTTGACGTTCCCTAAATGACTGCAACGTTTGGTTTTTGCATTATGTTGTAGATGAAAATAATAAATACCTTTAAGTATTAAACCTTTATTAGTACTTAAAGAATGAATAACATGAGTATCAAAATTTAAACTTAATCTAATAATAAACTTTTAGTTTCAGTTAACAAATATTATATATTAGGAACAAATAGTAATTGCACTCTACAAGTATCATTAAGATTTCTTGCATCAATGCTTAAAATTAAATAAATCAAATGTAGTTTTAAAACAAACAGTCTTATGAATTCGAAACATTATTCAAGCTTATTCATATTAATCACAAAATAATTTGAGTATCAAAGTTTGAACTTAAAGTCTAGCTTACTTTTCAAAAATATCCATATTCTCATCAAAACAATAATAGCCACGACTACCTATTTTCTGCAATTTCGGGGTGGGTAAAATTTTAATAACTTGTTCACAGGGGACATATGCAACATCATTTTGTTCAAGTTTAAACATCTTTGCTGAGTTCCGCTGACAACGAAGAAAGGCGACCTTTATTTCGCCATCTTCATCAACTGAGGTCTCAGCAACTGCGACGTATCTGTATACTTTTTTTTTTATTTTCACTGGGTACATTTACTAGCAAAAATGTCTTTGGACGTATCATGTTGGGGTGGAAGTTCTCTTTATCATTTCCGTACGATGTACCAGCACAATTATCGTCACTCTTTCCATGAAGTCGATCTGAAACCTTTTGAAGATTTTCATCATGTGAACTGTCTGATCCGTATACAGCGTCGTATCTCTAATTACTATTTCTTAATTCTCTTCCTACTCATGTGAAGATAATTCAGAAACTTATCATTCTTTTCTATGTCTAAATCTAACATTTCTGGCACTGGACTTTCTTTATCTCTATCTTCGACTGAAAATGCCTGTAGTTTAATTTTTTGCAACAATTTTGAGAACTGATACAGTAATATGATGACATCACAAGTTTTCTGCCAGACAATCTTAGTTACATTCATGATTCCTGGGATTGCATCTATCTTTTCAGGTATTATGGTTTTGATTGCAACTATATCATCGTTAGTGACTTCATGGAGTGAAACAGATGTATTGTTTAGTAAACGGACAAAATCTGCAGCTGTATTTACATCGTTTCCTCGTAATACTTGATCATCCGCAGTTTTCTTTAGCACTCCTCCCACACCATCCATTGGACCTTTACCATGACCTGGTTCACTGAATGTCCACGTTGAAGCAGTTATTTGCGGAAATTGTTCTATTAATCTAATAATAATAATCTAATAAATTGACATTTCACACAACGCTATCTGATCCCAAAGTAAGCTAGAAATAACCTGCTTGTGTTATGGGTATCAGACCACGGATATTAATACTTATATACTTTTTAAATACATACATATTATATATAGAAACACCCAGACTCTTGAGACAAACATTTATGGGTCACACAAATATTTGTCTCCGGTGGGAATCGAACCCACGACCTCCAGCGCCGAAGGCGGTATCACTACCGACCGCGCCACAGAGGCCGTCTATTAAGGTTTTAATCCATAAGTAAATGTTAGTCCGGTTTCGATACTGGGACGTGGGTCCATCTGAAAACACGTGAAGGGTAGTTACGTGTGGCCTGACACTCAATATTTTCTGCAGCGCTGATTTCATGTGACCATCAAGCTCATGCTGGAGCTTGATGGTCTAGATTATCACTCACAGTGGCGAACGAAATAGTTTCTAGAGAGGTATTATTTCTGGCATAAAAAACCCCCGTGTGAATTGATAATTGACCTTTTGAAGCTCCGAATCTAATCGATTGAATCTCTTTCGCATATTTTGTCATATAATTTTCAGCGAAATCAATTTGAATCATTAACTCTGTGTCTTTTAATTTATCTTTTAGTTCTCTTTTGGTCTTCAAGTTTTCGCTGATTCCATAAAGATGTTTTTTCATTGTAAAAATATCATCAGCTATAGATATTTTCAAATCTTTGACTTTGCTTGTAACGGTAACTTTTTTAGTAAGTTTGACGAGTTTCCTCTCTCCTTTTATGATTCGCTCTTCTTCGATTAGTTTTGTAATTGTCTTGGTAGCTCAACGGAAATATAGAATGACCTTTTTATTTGCCAATAGTTGGAGTGCGATGACATTGTCTTTTATCTTTTATTATTAATGTAAATAATTAAATAACAATAATAAACAGTTTTCACTTTAAATGTACTTTCTTTTACTGTTCCCATTGGACAGACTAATCTAACCATCGATTTGACCAACGGGAAAAGCCGAGCTGATCTGGACAATGGGACAAAAAATTCCCACTGGACAGACTAATCTAACCATCGATCTGACCAACGGGAATAACCGTCTTTTGTTACTTGCCACTGGAAATATTCAATGGTATCTTCATTACTTCCTGATTCAATTTTAATTTCCTTGCATTCGTCGCACAAACCAAACATACAATCATAAGAAGTAATGTCACAGCTGTACGCTTTTATACATTCGGATGTGGATTTGTGCGGCAGCTCTCCTAGTCGGTTTAGTTTGCCCAGTTTGTATTCAAAATTTTCGTGCCTTACACAAAGACAAGTATCTCGATCCCTTTTTGTAGGTTGTACTACCCACTTAGGCTTCTCTCTCAAAAATGTCGAATAAGATACTCGGATTCCAGTCTCAGTACAAAATTGAGGATGCAATTTTTTTACAGAGTCTAAAAGCAACCGCTTTTGTTTATATCCCTTGAGGCAGTCTTTCTTACCAGGGCAAATTCTGCTGATATCATCCCGCTCAAAAAACTTATGAATTTCTCCACGAATCTCATTAGTGATTAAAAATGTAGGATGCTTTCGATTAGATATTAAAATGTTGTCATTATTTTTATTTTTACGTAGAAATTGTTTGGTCATATAATTTAAACGATGTGTTTTGATACAGTTGCCACTGACACTTTTTTGAAAAGCCTCTCGCTGTTTAGAATTTTTTGGTAGTATTTTAACGGTGTCTTTTAGTTGAGTTGTCAAAACTTCGCCAAATAATAGACGTTTACGAATTTCAGGGGTAACAGAACATTCTCTTGTTAATTCATTAACTTTGCGAGTAGGCGTATCAGCATTCTTTTGGGATACTCTTTCTTCGCGTCTTCTGTTTCTCTGTACTTTTTTTCGCAACTTATCTATAATTCTTTGCATTTTCTGTATTTTATCTTTCTGTTTTTTAACAGTCCTGTAAGCCTGTGCTTTATCTTTTTTAACCAGTTTTCTTCCTGATCTCTTTCTTGACAAGCGATTATCGCTTTCTATCTCATTTTCAGAATCTGGTGGGCTATTACTTAAAATATTTGCCAAAATCTTTGTTTTCTGTCTATACTTTTGAGAATTTTTTCTCCACGACTTTCTTTGTTTCCTCTTCTGTCTTTCAGTCATATCACTAATAGTCTTAACTTTATTTTCAGCCTTCTTCCTTTGGTAATATTCCCTATCTTTCATCTCTTCATCTCCCTTTGTTCAGGTGTCATTTTATCTAAAAACTTGCGTTTCCTTGCATTAGCCTTTTCGCGATGTTTTTTGTAAGCTATACTGTCCTGTTTTAATCGTTTTTTTGACTTCTTTTTATCTTCATTTTTATTTTCCATGTTACTATTACTAAGTGGTTTCCTAAAACAAAAAAAATGCATTGTTATATGTATTTAAAAGCAAGAAAGCGTCATTTTGCCCGTTAATCGTCATTTCGAGAACGCCCGTCATATACGAGAACGTTCCCGAAATGACCGTTCCCTGAATGACTATCCGATGAATATTTTCATATCACGCTTCATGCCGCTATGTTAGATATTGGTTTTTGAGGTTAGGAACACGTGAACTGTAATATTTATAAGAATTTAGCAAAAAGTATGCAAATTATCGGAAAACTAACCACCAAACAGCGTTTCCGTAGTGATAGGGAATCAAACTACGCTACCCACATACGAAATTAAAACGTACTTACCAATAAAATCAATTATTTTTTTCCAAAAACACGACACGCGTCTTGTCCTTTGACTAGTGAACTTCACACTGTTGCTCGCTAGCGCCACCTAGCGCGTTTTGTTTGAATTATATTGACCGATATCCATCGCGTTCACTGAATGATTTAATAAACGTCAGACAGCATTTGAATAGTCAAAATATGAAAAATATATATTTTAGCTAGCTAATTTATACGTATATTCGTAATTTAATAATTTTCGAAGCTAATATACAACGTGAACTTTTGTATAGTGCAAAGCTCAGACACCCCAACTAGAGTTTCGCTTCAAAATACAGTATAAAAAAAATTAAATGAAACTAACGAAATCTGACCAAGTTATAAGCCTTTGTTTACAATTGCACTATTTTTTTCAGCGAACAGCGTAGGTGTAGGTATTATACACAAGGCAATTAGTCACTATTCGTGTGGCTAAACCATTTTCATAAGTGGTAATTATGGAACAGCGTTTTAGACAAAAACCGGTCAAGTGTGAGTCGGACTCGCGCATGTAGGGTTCTGTACCAAAATACGGCAAAAATCACGTTTATTGTATGGGAGCCCTCTTAAATGTTATTTTGATCTGTTTTTAGGATTCTGTACCCAAAGGGTAAAAACGGGACCCTATTCATGAGACTTCGTTGTCCGTCTGTCTGTCCGTCACGAACTCACGAGACTATCGGAACCGTGATAGTTAGAGCTGAATTGTTACAGATACTAAAATCAGATTAAAGGGGTCGATTAAAGGGGACTCCCATAGAACAAACGCGATTTTTGCTGCTTTTTTAGCACGGAACCGTCTGTGCGTGAGTCCGTTTCGCACTGGACCGGTATTTATTATTATAGCGGCAACAGAAACACACTGTCTGTGAAATTTTCAACTGTCTAGCTATAACAATGGTTAGTGAGATACAGCTTGGTGACAAAGGGACAGTGGAGTCTTAGTAATAAGGTTCCATTTTTACCTCTCCGATGCTAAGGTTCACTAGCATCGGAGTCTTAGGCCGAGATTCATAGATCGCACTACGACTTTACTTTGGACCAAAGTCGCACTTTGATCAAAAATACTGTTTCATAGTTGTGACTAACGCCGGTCTTAACTTCGCCAAACCCTACTATGCTTAGTAAAGTACGAGTGCACGATATCGGCGACTTACGTCCCAAAGTAAACTTTGAATGATTATACTACCAATTTAAATATTCCTGTAACTCACGCAAACCGCGCAGTCTAATGGTCTATTCAATTTGGTCGGATTATGGACTCATAAACGTCAAATCAATGTCATTCCTGAGTTCTGTTTGTGAACTATTCTCACACGTTCTTTGCTCGTACTAAGCTCCTCATAAATTCTGATTTTTTTAACGACTCTTGCTTTTTAACGGTACCTGATATTATTGCCTTTGTGAAAGACCCTTGCTTGAAATACGGACTCTGGAATCTACCTGCTACGATGGACCCGGCTTTTGTTAAAATGGATAAAAAAAAACCTCATACCGAGTATGAAAAGCAACTGCTCCTGCAGTTGGTGCAACAACGCATACTGGAACTTGATAACCGGCGGACAGATGCTGTGACTCTGCGGAAGAAGCAGGAGGCTTGGGAGGCTTTAACCAACGAATTCAATAATAGCCCTAACATTTCCCAGATCGTAAGTACCTACCTACTTAATTTCTTTGTTGCAAATATAATTAATAACACGTGCTTTTGAAGATAAAATTGTACCTAAGTACTTAATAATTATATCATTAACATACTTGATTGGTGAATTAAATTTATTGAAACAAGTTAACATTAATGTCAGCAAATGGCCAAATGAAGTAAGCACTAAGCACATGCTTTTGTTAAATTTCAGTCAACCTCGAAACAGTTGAAGAAAATGTGGCAAAATTTTAAAGCCAAAGCAAGAGATGCCAAAACCCTGGAGGCGCAAAGAAAAAAAACAGGAGGTGGTCCACCACCACCAGAAATTGGACCACTGGAAAATCAGATTTTGGCTATCATTCCCAATGTTTTGCCATCTATAGATGTGGAAATAGACAGTGATATTTTATGTAAGTGAAAATAACAATTTATATTTTTTACAACCGTTACACTACAGCAAATCAATGAAGGATAATAATAATGGGGGTTCAATTCCCACATGGTTCTAAAATTTGTATGATTCACAAATATTTATCTCGAGTCTAGTTTTGAAGCTGAATGAATCAGACTAGAATAAAATAACCATTTAAATGTTAATAATATTATAAACGTAAATGTTTGTTCACAACCACCATCCCAATCTCATCCTTCTGACAATTTCCTTGGCCAGATTGCCATTTTAAAATGTGATAATGTGCCCATGCTAGATATACTCCTGAACAACCTTAAAAGCCTTGATCCTTGGACATAGACCTTCCGGCATGATGTCTGGTGGAGTCTCAGGTGGTCAAGAAATAATAGACTGTGGACTGTATAGGTTCACTGATGTACCTATTTGGAAGCAGAAACAAGTTATATTAATGACTGTATGTCGAGCGGTGGACCGGTGTGCAAGTAATGCTCGTCGGTAGGGCACTTGATGTGAGCCAATGTACTGAATGCGGTGCCCGCGCTCCGCTCCGCGGCAGTAAGGGCACGGTGAGACACGCCAGAGCTATGTTGGATCGATTCTCAACAATGTCCTAATTGAAAATGTCCTTGGTTTTATAAGTTCATGGAAGAAACAGCACTTAATATAATATTGCTTTCAGATTCTGCAGACCGAGAGGAGGAAGCAGACAATGATTCTCAAGCATGGCTGCACAAAAAAACCGTTGAATTAATAAAACAGGAAAAACGAGAGCGTCTGTCCTCCACATCCACTAACAATAATCCTGTCATACTGTCCGCCACACCATCTATAATCTCTATCCCTGTTACATCCACATTCACACTGTCCTCCAACCCTGATACGTCTAATTACACACCATCCTCCAACCACCTTCCGTCCACATGCACACCATGCTCTAACCCCATTCCGTCCACATGCACACCATCCTCTAACCCCATTCCGTCCACATACACACCATCGTCCATCCCCAGCTCTTCTTTTACCAATGTTTCCGCAGCATTACCAACTGCAGACCAACGTTCTAAAAAACGAAAACTAGATGAAGAAAATTATTCAGTGGATGAGATTAAAAAAAGAATATATTTAGAAGAACTAAAAAACACGAGAGATAGATACAAAATGGAAGCAGAATTTATGTTAGAGAAACATAAAATTGAAATGGAAATATTAAATATTAAAAAAGAAATATTATTAAAAGAATTAAATAAGTAAGAAAATATTTGTTATGGCATTATTATTTTTGACCTGGTATACTAAATAGGTAGGCATATGTGTAATCTTGCAGTTCCTAATTTTATTATATTGTCCTAGGTATGTACTGTGAAGATTGTTACTCAATCACGCTGCTGTAACAGCTGAACAGATCTGGCCGATATTTGTTACTGTTTGGAATGACACATACTTACTATTTTTATCCCTGAAATATGTTGTCATGGGAAAGGGGATGAAATTCCGCCCGGGCGTGGCCGCGAGCATCAGCCACGTTAAACCCCCCCGATTGTCAGTAACATGACAGTTGTTAAGCCAAGTTCAAGGTCTTCATGGGCATATTGAAAATTTTGAACAATGGGTCTTAAGCTACGCCTAGGTCGGCAGCGCATGTGTAACTCCTCTGGTGCTGCAATGTCCATAAGCTAGGGCGACCACTCACCATTAGGTGGGCCATAAGCTCGTCTGCCACCTTCAATCAAATCAGCCTATATCAGTCCACTGCTGGACGTAGGCCACACACTGT
Organism: Miltochrista miniata; assembly: GCA_933228765.1. Taxonomy (NCBI): domain Eukaryota; kingdom Metazoa; phylum Arthropoda; class Insecta; order Lepidoptera; family Erebidae; genus Miltochrista; species Miltochrista miniata. Next base: position 18,174,425 of record OW121769.1, read on the forward strand.
CCTGCGCCTTCCGCATCCAGTCAGTCCCTGCGACCTTTTTCAGGTCATCAGTCCATCTGGTGCCACCTTAGTGATATAAAAATAATAATAAACTCATTTATTCAATTTACACACTAGGCAATCCTGTCCAGTGAATGTCAAAAACCTGTAGTTTAAATTGAATGGAAATGAGTTTTTTAAATAATAATGCAGTTCAGTTTAGTTTGATACAGTTTATTGTGAAAACAGACAGCTATGACAGGATTTCTTTTCTAGCCGACATGAAATACGGATGATGATACAAGTAATTAGCAAGTTCACAAATAACACTGTAGTTGTGGTTAGTTTGGTGGTGGGGTCTCCATACCCCAATAGTTTTCTCTTGCCATTTAAAAAATACTTGTTTCTAATTAAATTGTGCTATGACCGCTTGTCTCATGGCAAGTCCTTCTGCAGATGATGGAATCCGAGACCTTGTTTCAAAATGTGAGCTTTGCATTCCACTATTGGATTCATTCACCAAAAAATCATCTCCATATTCAATTCCAATATTATGTAGAACAGCACATGCTATAATTACATTTGATGCTGTCCTTAATTTTGTTCGCAGTCCTAATTGGAGACATGGAAACTTCCGCTTCCAAACCCCAAAAAATCTCTCCACTACATTCCTGGTCCTTATTTGGGCGTAATTGTAATTAATCTCCGCTCTAGTTGTGGGCTGCAAAAGGGGGGTCAACATAAATGGTAGGGAAGGATAGCCACTGTCACCTACCAAAATACCTTCCAGGTCTTGCCTAATAAAGCGCATATAAACTCGGGAGTTTCTAAATATTCGGCTATCATGGGAGCTCCCCGGCCATCTTGTAACTATATCTAGTATTTCCATATTCGGGCCAACTATGACTTGAATGTTTAGAGAGAATATTCCTTTTCTATTTCTATACGCTTCTGAATGGTCTATATTTCTTGGTCTATTAATTTTGATGTGGGTGCAATCAATTGCTCCAACTATATTATTTAGCCCGCGGTGATTTGAATTTCTTCCCAATTCCTCAAATTTTATTTTCATGCGCTGCAACTGTTCTCCTTGAGCAAAATTGATGAATCTTGGCAGTAGTCTAGCAAGTGCTACAGATACCTCTGCCACAATACGGCATACTGTAGGCTGACTGACATTAAAAATGTCACCACAAACAGTCTGAAAAAGAAAAATTCACATGAATGCTGGTAAATTGACATGAAAATGTTTTTGCTATCTGTTCGCTTAGATCTTTTAAATGACTCGAAGGCTTTTGGTACAGTTTTCAGTATTATTATATATATGTAATACATATATTAGGTAAAGTACAGAGACGCTAAGCTGTAACATTATTCAAGTTGCGCAGATTAGCTAGTCATCTAACGGTGCCTCACTAGTGAAATGTTTAGTATGTATTTAGTATGTAAGTAATTTTATCAGCTCTAGATTCATGATTACTTGTGATGCAAGCTTGAATTGGGCTGTGACGTAGGGGAAATGCAAATAATGCAATGCATCCTTTAATTTCACATCACTGAAGTTAGTAGTAGTGTGATAATCATATTGATAACTTACCTGAAAGCTTCCTGTGGCAAAGAATCGCAATGCTATCAGTAGTTTTGTTTTATTTGTCAGAGGTAGACCCCTGTTAGTACTGCGTACAGTATGCTGTAGGTGTTGAACCATTAATGGTAGGATAACACTCGTCACGGTGTTTTTCGTAAAACGGAATCTCGCTTTAAAGTCATCCTCGTCATAAAATTCAAATGGATCCTGGTTGTATCTGTTTCGGATGTACACTTTTGGTCTGCGAATTGTTCGCGTACGATTATCAGCAGCATTCACGGCGGCGCCAATATTGTCGATGCGGTTAAGAATCTGGTCAATTCTTTCAATATTATCCATGGTGACGAGCGTAGCAAGTTATCGTGTAAGCAAAGAATAGTCGGTGTCCGGAGATGTAAGCCAAGTCGTATATAAAATGATATCAGAAACAGCACGGAAATCGGGAACAAAAACGTATGTAAACAACGAAGTGTCACACTGACATGAATTACAATACAGATAATACAGAAATAATCAGTGTTACGTTTCTTTCCTACAAATTTATAATTTCAGTAATGTCTCTTTGCGTAACTATTGCACTTCAAAGTTATTTTAAATAGTCGCAACGCATTTTTAAGCATTTAAATATATTGATATAGTAAAAGTTTTACATTTTAACGAAACTTGTAGCATTAGTAAATATTTTAGCAGTGTATAAATAATATAAGCTTTGCGTGTAACGTACCGCTTTCGTAGTTTACTTTGGTTTTACTTTGCTTTAGCTTACAGGAGTACTTAGCTTAGTAAAGTCTGAGTACCGACTATGAAATTGAAATTCGCCTAAGTAAACTTCGAGATGTGAAAGTACACTTTGCGAAGATTACTTTGATGCGAAGTAAAGTTCTGTCTATGAATCTCGGCCTTAGTAAAAGGGTCCAGCTGTAAAGCCTATGAAGTTAAGTAGGTATGTGTTCAAGGGCTGAATAAAAATCTTTCTTTCTAGCTGTTACCTATGGACTACGGAACCCTCGAACTGCAAGTAGGTATGTACATACTGGCATTTACGAGTGATAAAATACGATTACGTGACTATTCATAATGCTTGCCCACACATTAATGGACAAGCGGTGTCGGAGAGAGTTCTGACGGGGTAAATGGGGATTTGTGTGGCGTCAATAGGGCACGTTATCAGTATTGTGTAATCCTCTACGCGTAAAAGTACACAAAACACTTACACAGTTATTTTTTTAGCCACCACTCACACAAAGTTTACCCGTTGCACTTTGTCACCTTCGTTAATTCCTTTTGCTTTTCGATATTGGTATCGCAACCCGTTTTAGCAACTATCAAGTATGCCGTACGCTTGTCTGTCACATTAGTAGTATAAAAAAGTTTAATAAAAGACATGTAATTACACGATCGCGTATTTTGCACAGCGACACACGTATGACGTCGCGCTCGTGTTTTCGGCGCAGGGGCGCGGCCGGGGGGTGGCTGAGCGAGGACACGGGATCGGCTGGTGGCTGATCGGTTTTGATCACGCGTAGTGATGTTATTTTCAATTTCTATCTGGGTCATTACATTATACACTTTACGAAATTAGAGTGTTGAATAAGTTAAACTTTTTTGTGAAGTTTTGAAAAAAATTAACATAGGTTGAAACCGGGTCTATTGGATAATGTTACTGATTCTGAGCAAAGTGTTTTCAGGTTTGCACTATACAAAAGTTCATGTTGTATAAAAAAATACAATTTTAAGTCTTAATTGTAAACATTTTTAACTTGTCTCAACTATGAAACGTGGTATAAGGACGCGTTCCCGGAATGACTATTTAGGCCTTTTTAGTTAATAAAATATTATCGTAAAAAAATAAATATGATAAGTGCCTTGTAATTATGCGCAGAAACTTCATTTGGAAACAAGTATTTTAGCCATACCACGTTATTTTATTAAGAAAATCTTTGTCAGAATCATGATTCTCACCTCTCTGATTTTGACCCTTATGTACTTTTATGTAAGTAACAGTTAACGATGCATGTAGTAGAAGATCGGCATCAATAATATACCTAAAATTACTGGAGCCATTGATGTGTTGGACTGCCACTGTAGAATACCGAAGTTCTAACTCTTGACATTCGTAGAAAGCGAGATCATTTGTAGATAGCACTGAAAATAATTTAAAAGATTAATATGGCTTAGGAAGATATCCACAACAGAAAAAGTAGTATTTTCTCTCCTAGTTAGGTATCAGTTTTCATAATATGTAAGATGTTAAAGAATACGCACATTCCGTAGAGCGCGCTGCAAATCATCGCCAACGACGGCGGCGGCCTGACCAACGCCGTACCTATATTTTCGCCTTTTTAACTAGTCAGGAAAATTAAATCTAAAGTGAGCCACGGAGCTCGAAACTTAAGGCTTTGGCTCGGGTGCCAGTGGTTTTTATAGATACAGTACAGACATAAATATATGTATCACTTACATGTCAAACGTATTCCAAAGCTGGATTACATTCTCACTTCACGTGGAATCGGTTCCGAAATGATTCGTTCCGCTCTTTTATTGTCATACAAAATCCTCCTCCAAAAAGAAGAGTTCCTAGTCACCCACCAGGATCTCTTCTGGGAGGATTATTTCTCCTGCACTTTTAGGGTTTGCGGGAAGTGCTTTCGCAGCCTTTACTTTTCGCGAAGCAGCAAAAGCCATGTTCTGCACGCGGGGCAGTGCAGCAATCACCGCTCCGTCTCCACCAGACGTACATGCTGTCACAATGGCAATCGGCTTCTCGTTGCCTTCTTTGGCCCGCTCCTTAATGGCATGTAAGGTACTTTTTACCAATACCTTTTCAGCTTCCACGGTACACCGATGAGAGCCCTTGAGTTTTTTGATAGTAGACGCACACTAGACGACAGGTCGGGGGACCCCGCCCCTCGAACGTCATATAGCGGCGGGCTCACTCCCCGTGTTCCAGGAGTGCCCATTAGCGCACGCAAAAACTATGATGCTTCCATTGACGGGTTCACATGTTACACCAGTATCTTCAGCCATTTTATTACAGAGATTTGATTTGACTCCGTTCTTGACACTGAATATTTTTTCGACCTCTGCATTTGAGTACGGTGGTTATAATAGTGGAAAAACAAAATCACACAATTCTCTAAATGGATTGGTCCCTCATAAGCCTTAACTTCTAACATAAATACAATGGTTACTCTTCCATTTTGTAAAGGTAATAGCATTCCACTGAGTCTCTATTAGGGATATCTCGTTAGATGGATAGTAAAGAAGTCAGTAAGGTGGAAATAAATCAGTAAAGCAGTTCAGCAGCAATAAATCAGAAAACGCTCTTTATGGACCTTTGATACGTTGGTGTAAAAAATTAAATATGTCTTCTGCAATATATTAATATTTTGAGGTAATTTAGAACAAAGAGTAATGAAATTGATAAAAAACGTAAATAATTTGTTATATCAATTTTACTAAGGAATTTATACATCGTTGACGAAATTCGTGTTCAGCCTTTTAACTTTTTTTTCCCTCATCTCTCGAATTTTAGATTCAAATCCAAAACCAAGATACGGTTTCAGAATAGATAATTTTCGAAATTCATAGTAAGAAGATCGATGTTTGGACGTAGTAAATTAATGACACGGATCAGTACTTTATACTTCAAAGGCTTTATTTATTCTCTGCAGTTCCTCTAAAACGGGGCATATAAATTTAAGTAGGTAAAGCGAAATAGCTCTCATGATCGTGCATCAATGCGGCTGCACAATTTCAAAACCTAGAAAGGGGTCGAGACAAATTTTAAAGGAGAGCCAAAAAACGAGTTAAGACTGAGTTCATCTTGAGACATTGCCGCGCCGAGATTAAAAGAACTATAGCGATGAGAGTTAGATCAGAAGATGCGGTATATCCTTGGATTTAGAGTGTAACTATTTTTGCGGTTTATAGCACTTACTAAAGAGTTTTTATAAATTAGAGTAGAATAGAATAGAATAAACTTTATTTGTATACCAAGTTAAAAACAAGTTTACAATAATTTTAACAGAATGTTGTACAAAGGGCGGCCTTATCGCTGTAAAGCAATTTCTGACAGGCAACCTTGGGATGGACAGTAAAGAAGTTAATTATAAGTAAGATGGGTAGTGTCGGTGTAGAAATAATTTGTAACAGGTACAATATGTACAATACCTAAATACAATAAACATTTTAATTACATAAATATACATACATGCATACACATACATACACATATACATACATACATATACACAAACATACATATATAAACATACATACACACATAAGTACATACATATAATATATATACAAACATACACTTAAAAAAAAAGACGACAAAAATATCGTGTGGAAAATTATTCACCTTTTATCAATTTAAGTTAGATGTGCAAGTTCAAATAATATTCTTTCACCAAACGCTTAAAGGTATCCAAAGTCTGGGCCCGTCTAATCGTTACTGGAAGCGCGTTCCACAACCGTACAGCCTGTATGGTGAACGATTTATCGTAGAAGCTAGTGGAATCAGTGGGAATAGCCAATACCAAAGATTCCGATGACCGCAAGGATCTTGAATGTGTGTCATTTAGGAACATAAATCGTTCTTTGAGATAAGTTGGGGACCGAGGATTAAACAGTATATTGTAAAGTATAGAAAGGTTATGAGTATTTCGTCGAAGGCGAATTGGTAGCCACTCGAGCAGATTGCGATATTCGGTAACATGATCATATTTGCGTAATCCAAATATAAATCGTATGCATAAGTTTTGTAGGCGCTCGAGCTTATCAAGTTGCTCTTCAGTGATATCGAGATAGCTGACATCGGCATAATCTAGCAAGGGAAGAAGGAGAGATTGTGCAAGCGCAAGAAATTTCGTAATCGACGCAAAGATCCTGCAGATGCAAACAGCTTCCGACTTACCTCTTGCAATTGGGGTCGCCAAGAAAGAGTGTCATCTACCAAAATACCTAGATTTTTGACAGTTGCGCTTAGAGGTAACACATCCATTAAATATGATGTCAGGCAATTGTGTGCGATCAATTTGTGACACCATTCTGGAACTACCAATAATTGCCACCTGAGTTTTCGAAGGGTTTACACTAAGCCCATATTGCTTGCTCCACCTACAAATTCGTCTTAAATCAGAGTTAATGATTGATATAGCTTCGCTAATTTTATGGACTGGAGCTTGCATATAAATCTGTATATCATCTGCATAAAGGTGGAAGGATGACAGTAAAGATTTAGAGATGGAATTTGTAGAAGATAAACACTGGTTTTTTGGATAATGCGTGTAATCGAATGTTTTCGCGGTACACAACACGAATAAAGCAGCGAATTGCAATATATAGTAATGGAGGCGGCGCGAGCGGCGGGAACTAATATGTGCGTGCGGACCGATTTTGAATCGCGGCGATCGACGACTAACTTTTTCTAGATTCTTCGAAGGAAATGCATCCCTCCCCTCTCGCCCCGCACCGCTCTCGCCCTATCCATTGAGCCGCGCGCAGGCGACCAACATAACAAAATAAAGGTAAGTGCAGATTATCTTAAACTATAGTTGCGTCGTCTACACACCCCACCCTAGTGCTGGGCTACCAACACTCACCTTCTGTCGGTATGCAGACGACGCGTGCCACGGACCTTTTAAAAATCTTACCAGATACGGTCCTCACTTCCACCATTCTAATACGGCCATCTCTGCCGGGGAAAACCGCATGAACCATGCCTCTCGGCCACATATTCCTGGGGTTGTTAGGATCAACTATTACAACTAAATTTCCTACACGCAAAGGTGATGTCTCCTGATTCCACTTTTGTCTGGGGAGCAACGTTGGCAGCACCTCTCGTATCCAACGTCTCCAAAACATATCCGCTAAACGTTGCGAGATTCGCCATTGCCTGCGCAAAGCCAGGTCCGAATCGTCGAAGACACCTATAGTGGGAAGGTTAGAGGTCGTGCCGAGAAGAAAATGGTTTGGTGTGAGCGCTTCCGTACTACCCGGTTCCACGGACACATGCGTAAGGGGTCTACTGTTAACCATTGCCTCCACTTCTGCTAGAAGTGTACTTAAGACTTCGTCTCTTGGAGCTCGTTCCTTAAGAGTGACCTGAAGAGCTACCTTAACCGAGCGAATAAGCCGTTCCCAGGCTCCGGCCCAGTGAGGGCTTAAAGGTGGTATAAAGGACCACTTTGTACCATAATTTAGCGCTTCCGACTCTAAAACACTGCGGTCGAGCCCCTCAACCGATTTCTTAAGTTCAATATCGGCCCCTCTAAGGTTGGTCCCGTTGTCCGAATACAAGAAGCGGGGCCATCCACGTCTAGAGGCCATACGTCGCAAGGCCATTATAAGCGAACTAGAGGTAAGCGTACTAACTACTTCCAAGTGCACTGCTCTTACGGTAAGACATGTGAATAACACACCGTACCTCTTTTCCCTACGTCTACCTACAGCGACCTCCATCGGACCGAAAAGGTCTAAGCCGCAAAAGGTGAAAGGTCGCTGGCCATGAGCCACACGAGACTCCGGTAAGTCACCCATTCTAGGTACGCTTGGACTTAATTTTCTAATTCTACAAAGCATGCATTTAGAAATCACATTTTTTACAGTAGGACGTATCCTAACTATCCAATATTTCTGCTTAAGTTCATTAACTACAGTTTCTTGATTAGAGTGAGCAAATCTTTTATGAAAATACATAACTATCAATTTTGATAAATGATGATGCCCATCCAGTATTATAGGACGTTTAACATCAGATGAAATTCCTACGGCAGCATCAACGCGACCGCCCAGGCGCATCACCCCGTGCTCATCCAAGAATGGTGACAAGGTAAGTAACTTGCTTTTCCTATCTATACATTTACCATTAAGTAGCGCAGTTACTTCTGTACTAAAGGATTGCCCCTGTGCGTGACGCAATAACAAAACTTCTGCCTGTTCCATTAATACGATACAATCGACCGATTTTTTGCTACATCTTTTTATAAATTTTAGAATTATGTATGTAGTTTTTAGAAGGCGTAACCAGCTAGAAAAACGAGTAACATCAGGTACAGGTAAGTTTAAACAGTTAATTTGAATTACGGAAACAATTTCTAATTTATTTTTATCTATTTCAGATTCGAAAATATTTTCAGGCCACGAACCCTCTTCCTCGCGGAGAAAAGACGGTCCACTGAGCCACTCGGTAGACATGCTCGGACTGTCATACGAATCCCTAGTACCCATATCAGCGGTATTCATATAGGTAGGTACGTACCGCCACTCCGGCGCGCGAGTCAACTCGTCAATTTCGCCTAAGCGGTGAGCCACAAACACTTTATAATTACGCGCGTCATTTTTTATCCAATGCAACACGGTGGTCGAGTCACACCAAAAATATCTACTTGTTACAGTTAGCCTGTGCTCCCTTGTAACCGAATCTGCAAGCCGTGCCGCTAAAAGGCTGGCTTGAAGCTCCAGTCTAGGTACTGACACATGTTTCACGGGCGCGAGACGACATTTAGCGGCCACAAAGGCGACTCGAACACAACCGTTGCTATTCCATCGCCAATACGCTACCGCACACATCGCTTTAGTTGAGGCGTCACAAAACACATGCAACTGTTGGTTGCTATAATTCGTAGGTGTATTGTAGACGGCGGAAGGCGTAGCAGCGGCGAGCGCTGCCTGGTTAGTAACTGTGCTACGCGATAACGCGGCTACAGGCGCGAGCTCCGAATCGGGTGTAGCTTGACTGGTGTTGTAATAACGCGGTATACGAATTTGACTAGCGTGGCGTAATTGTTTTATCCATAAACACCACTTATTAAATAAATCGTCATTTAATTGGTCGTCCCAATTAACGTTACATTTCCATGTCTCTTGTAATATAAGCTTTCCATTTAGGGTAATTGGCGTTAAAAAACCAAAAACATCAAAAATAGACATGACAATACGCAGGACTTCTCTCTTAGTGGGCCGCTGAGAGCCCTCAATAAGTTGTTTAGGTATATTTTTAAAAGATAAATCAAACATTAAAATGTCGCTGACTGGCTCCCACAACAAACCTAGTGTACGTTCGGTATCATTCTGCTGGTCGAATTTGAACCTTACTGCAGCAGAACCGAGAGATTCTTTTGGAATGCTATCTAACACAGAACTACTATTACTATTAAAATTACATAAATGGAAGCCACCTTGCTTATGAATAAAGGAAATTTCTTTTACTAAATTAATGGCACAATGAATATCAGGCAAACTATCAATATAATCGTCCATATAATGTTGTTGTTCTATAGCTAGAACAGCAGAAGGCATAGTTGACACATACGGTTGCGCGTTTTTATTTTTTATGTATTGAGCTATAAAAGGTGAACAATTAGCACCAAAAATTAAAGATGTCATAACAAACATTTTCACAGATTCTTCGGCTGTATTTCTCCAAAGAAATCTAAAGGCATCTCGGTCCTCAGGTCGGATCTTAATTTTTAAAAACATGTCTTTTATATCACCCGTTACGGCTATGGGATTCTCACGGAACCGTAACATGATGCCAAACAGAGACACTAGAAGGTCCGGACCCTTTAATAAACTAATCGTTGAGAGAGACACCACTAGACTTAGCAGCCGCATCGAAAACTAAACGTAGTTTCCTCTTGTTAGGGTTATCTACCCCGAAATGTGGTAAGTACCACGTCTTTGCTGAGGTCCTAATGTCAAGTAACTCCTCAGCAAAATCATTATCAAATAAATGCTTTATACGGTCAGCATACCTAAGTGCATAGTTATTATCAAAACTCATTTTCTTCTCGACATTACGTAACCGTGACAGTGCATGGGAATAAGATTTAGGCATCACATAGTCAGGATCCTTCCACGGCAACCCTACATGCCACCGACCATCGACCAGAGATGATGTTCGGTCCAAAAGAGTAACAGCACGAACATCATCTGAATTCTGTCTGGGTTTCCCATTCACTCCCATCGACTCAAAAGAAAAGAAATGACGTACCTCCCTATGAACTTCTTGGAGCGCTCGCTGACACTCCTCACTGGAACAAATCAGCATGGCACGATGGCTCACGGGCCCTGAGGTAGAATAGGGGACCCTACCGTGGATGCACCATCCTAACGGGGTACGAGTAGCACATGGTTCAGTCGGTTTTCCCACAACAACATCTATGGGCAGAAGCAAATGATTATTGTCTTGACCAATTAACACTTCAGGTTTACACTTATTAGTAGAAAAACAATCTTTCAATTTCTGTAAATGCACAAAATTATTACAATTAACAGCTGACAAATCTTGACAAGGTAGGTCAAGTTGACTAACACTTCTAACTCTAATGTTATAAGATTGACAATTCAATAAATTACTGTGTGGGATCTGGTACCTCGGCTGGACTGGTGACGGGAGTTGGAGCAGGTTCAAACTGATTGAGTAGTCTCTTGTTGTTCGTATGAATATTTATTTAATTGTGCCGTCATAAATGCAGCGAGTCGATGCTTATATATAATTTGATTAGCGCCATCTAACGGCGCATGGGAGTACTAGGTAAGTCCTAGGTTATATGGTTTAGTGTGTACTCAATACTTAATGATCAATACCACGTAGTTCGGATAAAGGCCGTTAGATGGCGCTGTCAACGAGTTGACATGCTCCCAGCGAGCAACGAGTATACCAAAATAGTATCTATATTATATAGTATAGTATATAGTATTTTCTAATAATAGCCACTGGGGGGCAGGGTGTTTCGGACACCGCTGCGCCGCCGGCGCCGCTAAGGGCAGAGTGTTGATGGCGCTATTCTTCTACAACATGATAACGGGTTATATCGTTATCAGGCTTGGGCCACTGACCCATTTTTATGTAATCACATAGGTCAGTGCTCCAAGGCAAGCATTGATCTATCAATGCAGATACACTCCTGCAATCAAACCCTCTTGTGTGTTTGGATACGTAGGCCTATTTGGGTTAAGTTAAAAGAAATAGTAAAGAAATCGAGACAAGAGCATGGGTTTGACTGGAAGGGTGCATTAGGTGTATTGAGTACTCATCATTATCTGGTGTAATGATCATTACCCAATTGTTAAATGAAACAAGAGAAAATAATTGGTTTATTAGAATTTCACATAGCAAGCGGTTCCTAATGAAATAGAACTATCTTAGCAATCTTATCATACTTAGAGATATAACGCAGATTACACAAAACGATTCTTAATCATAGGTCCTACTTAGCTACTTAAACTATTATCAAATAGTTATTCAGTTTGAAATAGGAAGTGGACATAACATATTGAATGCGCGTTTAATGATAGTCTTCTCAGTTTTTATGGTTGCTACTCGTGCTATTCCATCTTGACCGTCGTGGGTATGCGTAATGCGGCCCAGTCTCCACAGGCATGGAGGTAAACGGTCGTCTTTGACAAGTACCATTGTACCCGCTGCGAGGCCAGGACCTTTACAACTGCGCCATTTCGTTCGTTCTTGCAACGTTCCGATGTAATCCTTCGACCATCGTCTCCAGAAGTCCTGCTGGATCTGCTGCAGTTGCTGGTAGTGACTTAGTCTGTTGACAGGTACATCAGAATAGTTATAATCTGGCAGCGTCTTGATAGATCTACCTATCAAGAAGTGAGCAGGCGTTAATGCTGAGAAGTCGGTATCATTAGTGCTTAGAGGACACAGAGGTCTAGAGTTTAAAATCCCTTTGATTTGAACTAATATAGTGAGGAATTCCTCGTAGGTTAGTAGGGCTTGTCCTAGAACCCTTTTTAAATGTCCCTTACAGCTGGATATGGCCCTTTCGTGGAGCCCCCCCATATGTGGGGTATACACAGGTAAATATTTCCATACAATGCCTTCGTTCGCACAGGATGACGTAAGTTCGCTAGAATATTCGTGTAAAAATGTATACAACTCACGGAGTTCCTTGTTAGCCCCATGGAAGGTGGTAGCATTATCACTAACCAGCTCCCGGGGTTTACCTCGTCGAGAGATGAACCTACGCAGCGCTGCTAAGAACGTCGGTGTGTCTAAGCCTGAAACCAACTCGATATGAACCGCCTTCGTAACGAAACAAACAAACAATGCTATATAGCATTTGGAAGTCCTATAACCGCGTCCCCTCCCGCTCCTGATAGTGAAGGGACCTGCATAGTCGATACCCGTAGTCAGGAAGGGATTCGACGGAGTTACTCGAGAAGTCGGTAGGTTACCCATAATAGGTTTCTATGTGTTAGGTTTCGCTCTAAAACATTGTATACATTTATGTACTATTTTTGTTACGAGTGTCTTGCCATGAGTTGGCCAGAATCGTTCTCTTAAGCTTGACAATAATAATTGTGGTCCAGCGTGTAATAATTTTATGTGTTCGGTTTGGCATATTAAATGAGTTAAAGCGTGTTTATGGTGTAATAGAATGGGATGCTTTTTATCATGGTCGTAGGGTGAGTGTACCAAACGACCACCTACTCGTATTATGTTTTCGTGCATGAATGGGTTTAAACATAAAATATTCGAAGATTGGTGTATCTTTTTATTATTTTTTAAGAGGTTATATTCCACGGGAAATGATTCCATTTGGGCATGTTTTATTAGAGTTAGTAGTGAATTGTTTAATTCATCTACTTGAAGAGGTCCTCTGAGGTGATGTCCCTTCAATATTCGCGTGAACCTAATTACGTAGGCAAATATTCGTATTAGTTTGTTTGTATTTGACCACTTTTCGAATAAATGAGAAAAAAATTTATTATTTTGAAATATTTGGGAATGGTTACATATTGTTTCATTTTCTAATATCGGTGACTTAGGTATAATTTGTGATGGCCACTCGGAACGTGGTTTTGAAAGCCAGAATGGCCCCTGCCACCACAACTGCGTAGTTTGCAACTTGTCGGCAGGTACGCCCCTAGATATAAGGTCGGCGGGATTTTGACTGGAAGCGACCCAGCGCCAGTCCTCCTTACGTGTTAATGTTTGAATTTCTTTTACTCGGTTACTTACAAATTTATTTAATTTTTCTGTAGATAACATGTTTATCCATGATAAGGCAACATTTGAATCCGACCAAAGATAAATGTTTTTATAAAGATTAGCTAGTAATGTCGCGGCCCTTAATTCGAGTTTCGGAATAGTTTCTTGTCTAGCTATTCTAGACTTTGCGCACAACAATTGTATGAAAATGTTTCCTTTACTATCAGTGGAGCGTAGATAGATTACCGCGCCGTAGGCATTCATCGAGCTATCGGCGAATCCATGCAACTGTAGATCTGTGTAACCGTGCGCGATTGTACATCTAGGTACTTTTATAGAATTTAAACATAACAAACTGTTATAGTAGGTAGTCCACTGTGTATGTAGTTCGGAATGAACATTTTCATCCCAACTGGAGTTAATTGACCATAGGTTTTTTATGTATAGTTTGGCAATGATTATAGTAGGTGCGAGTAGTCCTAATGGGTCAAAAATTTCAGAGGCCATGGACAGAATTATTCGTTTAGATAATAAATTCGGTATAGGTCGCTTTTGTACTGAATAGGTGATGGAGTCTTCATGACTATTCCATAGAATACCTAGTACTTTAGTTTGTGTTCGTGTAGATACATTTTCATGGCTTGGACAATGCGTGTTAGATTTGTTTACAATGTTTTGTATAGTGTTTTGAATATCGGGGGAGTTAGACTTCCACTTTCGCAAAGTGAAGCACGCGCTTCGTAGTATTTGGTCGATCTGTACTGCGGTTTCGATCACTTTTTGTTTGTTTTCACCCGTATGTAGCAGATCGTCCATATAGAAATCGGTAATAATCGCCGTGTAGGCATTCGGAAATTTTTGTTTGTTTTCTTCAGCTAATTGAAGTAAACAACGTGTGGCTATGTACGGGGCACATTTTAGACCAAAACTTAGAGTGGTTAATAAATAGGTATATATAGGCTCGGTAGGTGTATCGCGCCATAATATACACTGTAGGTTAGTTTGATTGGGGTTTACGTAAATCTTTCGATACATTTTTTCGATGTCGGCACTAATCACATATTTATTTTTTCGAAATCGGAGTAGAATATTGACGAGATCGTCCTGAACGGTTGTACCCTTATGTTGTATATCGTTTAATGAAATTCCTGTACTTGTTTTGAAAGAGGCATCTATCACTACTCGAAGCGGAGTTGTTGTTTTTTGTGTATTTATAACAGCATGATGTGGCAAATAATTACAGTTATCGTGGTTATTGTATTTTCGAATCATGAGACCTGACTGTTCAAACTCTTTCATTACTTGTACGTATTGTTGTTTAAATGTAGGGTGTTTTTGGAATTTAGTTTCTAAAGTTTTGAATCGTTTAAATACTGTAGGCCTAGATTGGCCTAGCATTGAGGTAGGTGATTTAAAGGGTATATCTACTACAAAACTTCCATCAGTATTTCGAGTGTGATTTTCAAAGATTTTTTCGCACTCCGATATATCATCATGTGGAAGATGATTAGTGTTAGGTTCTGTTTGGTTCCAGAATTTTCGTAGTTCGTTAGTGTGTGTGAGGTTGCATCGCGTTTTGTTTGTAGGATTAGGGGTAAAAATGGCCCCGGAGACTACCCAACCTAGGTGGGTATTTTGTAGTATAGGTAGGCCTTTGCCTAGCCTATACTGACCTGAACATAAAAGTTCATAGAATAGTTCGGCACCTAATAACATGTCTATCGGCTTTGTGTTGGATGTGGGCGTGTCGGCTAGCTTATACCCTTTCGGGAACTTTATATTTTTATAATCTAAAATATTTTGGGATAAGTTGCAAATGGTGGGTACAACCAGGCACGTCACGGCAATATTATACTCACTAGTTCGCGAGTATAACTTTAGATTAACAGAATGATCAATATTGGTTGTTTGTTCGTTGAAACCTAATACTGTCATGTTTAGAAGTTGCATCGGAAGCCTCAGCCGGGAGGCTACGCTTGCGGTTATAAAATTCGATTGTGATCCCGAATCTAATAAGATTCGGAGGGTATGTAACCGATTCTCGGAATCGGTCACAATGACCATAGCTGTGGGTAAAATGACAATTTTCGATTGTGTATGTAATGTAGGTGTCGCGATTTGATTTGTATGTAGGCTTAAAGATTGCATTGGTTGCGTACCGGGTTCGTTCCCGTTGAAAAGCTGTGAGCTTTCAGGAAATTGAAAGAGATGAATGAAAGAAGAATGTGGAAATATAAAATGCCGGTTTATTTAAAATCAAACTCGGGGTCGTGGTTCGTGTTCGGGGAGCAACGATTTCAGCGATTCCCGAAGGTCCCTCAGGGTTCGACTTATCTCAGTATTGGTCTTCCTGTAGCCCGCTGCAGTTCGCCAGGTAGCCGTGCCGTCCACAAATTCGGCTGGCACGGTGTTTTCAAATCGTAGGGTGGACGAACGCTTGTCGCCCGTAGGGTGAACGATTGTTGGTAGCCCGTAGGGTGAATGTTCCTTCTTGGAACCCGAAGGGTGGACTTCTACAGCCCGTAGGGTGGATGTTGACAACCCGTAGGGTGGACCCTGGAATGTTCCAGATGACGGGTTAGCTGGAACCCTTTTTCCCGCCCATTGCTAAGACAGCCGGTCCCTGTTAAACCTTTCAGGAGTCGGCTGCCTTACAATGTTTGGTTATCTACTAATTTTACAGAGACCTTTTTTTCACACCCCTGTAATCTACCCTCCCATAACAGGGTTGACCAACAGCCGTTAATTTTCACTGTTTTAAAATCTAGATTACATTATAATTAATTTAACTCACCCAATGATGGGGTTATAGACGCTTGCAGCTAAATCACTGATCACTTTGGGAGTATTTTACTCCCTATAATACTTCTTCACTTTGATTGGATAATTCTGATACACATACGCCTTCGCGACTAGTATATTTAGATTATTTGAGTAATGGCCTTTGAAATTCGCGCGCGGTTGTTTTTATATGTTTTTACAGCGCCTCTAGCGGCACCACTCGAAACTACTCAATCGTCACGACCGCTTTTTAAATACGAATAAGGCTACCGTCGTTGCGACACTTACTCGGTAGATGGCGCTTTCATATGTTGACCTAGATTTTAATTCTAAACCCCTAATGTTGAACCCCTATTTGCACCCGTTGTTTCACAACGTTACACCGTGTAGCGTAGAAATAGGGTTTGTATCGGTTGTATGTTTGTTTCGTGTAGGTAAGTGTAATAGCGTGTGGTGTTTTTCCATACATGTCTTACAGTTACTGCTTCGACAGTTAAGAACAGTATGTCCTAGTCTCAGGCAATTTATGCATATTCGTTTTGTTTTTGTAGCTTGAATGCGTGCTTGAATGGAAAGTGCTAGGAAAGTTGGACACTGAGTAATGAAATGGTTTTGTTGACAATACGGGCATCGATTATGAGTGTGTGTAGGTAAACGAGAAGTGCTTACCTTGTGATAGGCAGAGTCGGGTTTGGACGTAGTTACCAGGGTCTTCCTCGTGCTTGAATTCGTCTGCGATTTATCACTGGCTGCATCCAGGCTCAAGGACTCCAGGAAGTCAGCCCGTGATCGCAGGAATGACTTGAAGACCTGTAACGTAGGCAGTTCACTCGAATTAGTTTTCGATTCCCATTTTCTTTGGGTGTGGGTATCTAGTTTAGGGAGTATCAAAAATATTAAAAGTATATCCCAACCCTCAGTTGCGACATTTAAATTATTCAGTACCCGTAAATGTCTAGATATATTGTCCACTAATTCCCGGATAGCGTTAGCATTTGGAGGAACATTCCCGATGTTCAGAAGTGCCCTCAAATGATTTGTAACGAGTTTCTTCGGGTTATTGTACCGCTCGCACAATAGTTGCCAAGCGATGACGTAGTTTTCTTCGCAATATTCTAGCGAACTTATTACATTTAAAGCACCCTGTTTTAAGCTACTCCTTAGGTATTTAAGCTTCTGAATCGCTTTCAGATTGCTTTGGTTAATAAGCGCATCGAAGGAGTCCCTGAACTCCAACCATTGAGTAATATCTCCCGTAAAAGTGGGTAGTGAAATTTCGGGTAATTTTATATTTTCGCGAAATTCCAAACTTTCTTCGTTTGTTTTCTTGGGCTCGTTCGACGCACTAGAAACCTGATTATAATCAGATTCGAAAGATTTTGCGATGGCTAAACTTTCATAGTAGTGATTTTCGAATAATTCGCGTTCTTTTAATTGTGACTCGTAGTCACTGCACAATGTCTCAACCTTGTCCTGGAGTAAATCGAATTCAGTAAAGTTTGATTGTACCCTTTGTATTCGCATTTGAAGGTCAATGCATAACTCTGCTGATAACGGGCGAGCTAAGGTTGACACATGTTTACGGAATAGGGTTAGCTTGCCTTTCAACACACCACGCTTGCGAATTAGATCATTTAATTCTTTAGTTTCTAGTTTGTTAAGTTCGATAGACATTTTTATTATTTTTTTACTAAGTAGGTAGGTATGAGAAAATTTACGAAAAAAAAATATAATTTACACTTAAATTGTTGAGAATAGGGAAAAACTAGCCACAAAATAGAGAAAATAGATTAGATTGGGATCTTTAAGCACTAACAACACAGAATATCAGCAAAAATGAACCAACTCACGTGATAGGTAGATACTTATCGTATTTTCTGATGCGGTCGGTAGGTAGGAGCCTCGGGAATTTGCTGCCTGAAGAAGCCGCTCGGGACGTCTCGGCTGCGGATATTGACTTCCACCGGACTGCACCGTGAAGAGTAGTTGAAGTCTCGGACTTGCGTATGCCCCTTGAACTCGGTCAAAGAAGGCTCGAAAAAAAATCACGTTTTTCCGTCGCGTGAAGCCGCCGAAGATCCCTCTGCACTCCTGATGTTGTTTGCAGTTTACTGGAGGTTTCGGTTCAAACTCGTAGGCGGGGTCACCAAAATGTGGGATCTGGTACCTCGGCTGGACTGGTGACGGGAGTTGGAGCAGGTTCAAACTGATTGAGTAGTCTCTTGTTGTTCGTATGAATATTTATTTAATTGTGCCGTCATAAATGCAGCGAGTCGATGCTTATATATAATTTGATTAGCGCCATCTAACGGCGCATGGGAGTACTAGGTAAGTCCTAGGTTATATGGTTTAGTGTGTACTCAATACTTAATGATCAATACCACGTAGTTCGGATAAAGGCCGTTAGATGGCGCTGTCAACGAGTTGACATACTGCTAATATCAATGTTTACTATTTGAGAGTCACATACAACCTCGCTGTTATCCCATGCCCCGCTCACACGCAACGTTTCCCGCTTGCCAGCCACGCCTAACTTCTGTGCGAGAGACGCAGATATAAGCGACACGCTTGAGCCATCGTCTAAGAGGGCTGTAGTCTGAAAGGCACCCTTTGGCCCGTGAACAGTAATTGGTACCACTTTTAGTAACACTCGAAAGGACTTTATGTTTAAATTAGTCACGGACTCCGGCTGTGTGTCCAACGACGGTTCAAGCGCGACGTCTGAACATTGCTTTAAGGGTTCGCTATCAGTAACGACATTATGAACATTCGATTTAGATACGTTCTCGTAATGCAATAATCTATGATGTGACTGGCCGCAATTATTTTTATCACATACAGGAGCGGGACAGGTACTGCGATCGTGACGGTGTAGTAGACATTTGTAACAAATACCTACACGTTTAACATATGACCATCTATCTTTACGTAATGACTTTTTAAACTTATTACAGTTTGGTAAACTATGAACCGAAACGCGACAGTACTTACACTTGTTGTTATCACTTTTTTCACTTTGCACTAACGCTATTTCCGATGGCACTGTATTATTTTTACTTATTCGCTTGTGCGAGTCGTAATAACGAATGTTTATCAGATTTACGTTAGACGTAATAGTTTTTTCGGCTTCGACACTTAGGAAATCTGACAACAATGAGAGTTTCGGTTGTAAACTAGTGTAGTTAACATGAAAGAAATCAGTCCACTTCGATAAAAGAACAGTAGGCATTTTCGACAAAATGTTTTTCGTTAGATTTATATCCTGTAGGTACTCACAGCGGTTAAGGGCGTTGACCGCTGCTACGTAGTTTTTTATCTTTATGGAAAACTGCACAATTTGTGTGTGGTAATCATTAGGTAATGCTTGTAATCTACCTATTTCCCATCCAATGCGTGATACAATGACATCCGGGTTTCCGTATTGCAACTCGAGCGTGGACATCACCTCTTCCGCTGATGGACAGGTCACTAATAGGGCAGAGACTGCTTCCTTGGCAGCTCCACGAAGGCACTTCCTTAATCGCCATAAGTTTTCCTTCGAGCTGTACTTACAGAGTGAAGTAGACTCCACGAAAGCTTGCTTAAACTGTAGCCACTCCATGGGGTCTCCAGAAAACCACGGTAAATCCTTTGGAGTGCTCAGTCGACACAACAGGTCGGTGCTCGGGTTTGCAGCAGATGTGGTGGCGAGGTCCTTCAGTGCAGCAGCTAATTGGTGAATTACTGTTTCGTTGCCGGCTGCCGGCGCCTGCGCGACCGGTTCCGACTGGTACAGCGGGTTCACCCTAGTAGTATAGACATCCTCGTGGGTAACCCGCTGTTGTAATTCACCTTGGCTGCGATCAATCCATTCGCCAATCCTGCTCCTATTGCACCTGGAACTTGGATGTGAACTGTATTGACTACCGGCTGCCGCGATTTCCACCGCTAAGCGTTTATCTATCAGTTCTTTGTCAATACACGCTTTTTCTTCTGCCGCCCTCAGTTCAAGTTCTAACCGGCGTGCCTGTGATGACGAAGACGAAATTTTGGATTTGGGAATACGTGACGTGGAAGGAAAATGTGCTGGTACGCTTCCCTTCCCAATGCTATTTTTGCAGGCATCCTCGGCATCGTGAACTTCCTTCTAGTAGTGGAATATTGGGCATTCTGTCCCACTTTAAGTTCGCATCGTCGCTATCGCTCCTTGCTCACGTGGGACAGATCGCCCAATATTCCACATTTTAAAAATGTAACCTAACCTAACATTTTTATAAAAAATAATTTAAAAAATAAAAATTGCTGAAGCTCCCTCCATGTTCATTACTTACCATTTATAACCCACAACGTTTTCTGTATCCAGTTGGGTTCGACTACTTGTAGTTATAAATATTTATGTTATAAATTCATCTTTTCATTATGAGTCCATCAGTATTGCATAGCAAACATGAAATTCGTTAAACAAAGACAATCGTTACAGGTCAATACAATCTGTGACGATTTGACAAAAAACAAATTACGTCATGGAGAATTATTACCGAATACTGTACGTTGCATCATTTGTGGACCATCAAATTGTGGAAAAACTAATTTATTAATTGGTCTTCTATTGCATGAAAATGGCTTGACATTTAAAAATGTTTATGTATACTCTAAAACTCTACAAAGTACATCTTTTTAGAAAAGGTTTTACAACGAGTACCAGGTATCACTCTTCATAAATATCAGACAAATGATGACGTTTTAAAAGTTTCAGATGCAAAACCAAATTCTGTGATTATTTTTGATGATGTAGCATGTGAAAATCAAAGTAATATACGTGATTATTTTGCCATGGGAAGACATAAATTGATTGATAGTTTTTATTTAAATCAAACTTATACCAAAATACCTAAACAACTTGTAAGAGATAATGCTAACCTAATTGTGCTTTTTAAGCAAGATGAAGTTAATTTGAAACATGTTTATGAAGAACATGTTAACACCGATATGACATGGTTGAAATTTCGAGAAATGTGTTCCTTAATATGGAAAGAACCTTTTGATTATGTGGTAATTAATAAAGATTGTTCTAAAAACAATGGTTGCTATAGAAAAACGTTTGACACATTTGTATTATTAGATGAAATTTGAATATTTAAGTAGACTGCAGTCTGTTTATTGTTATTCTTTAATTGATTCTTATTCGATTACCACCTATTTTACATAATGGATAAATCATTGAAAAAACAAATTGTTGATGCGACACAAGCTGTCAAGAAAAAAATACGTAAAATGAAGGATTTTGAAGATAATAATAAGCATGCTCTTGATACAGTTTTTAAACCTGTCACAGAATCTCTCAATTTAATAGCCAACACTAATAACCACTTAGCTCTAACAAAAAAGGAGGAAAAAGTAGAACCCAATGAATCGCAAGACCAAGATATGAAAGAAACAGATGATAGCAGTATTGCTAGTAACGAATCGGAACCCTCATCGGACTCTTCATTTCAGTCATTAGTCGGTACTAATCCAGATGCATCATCTTGGTCGTTATCTTCACAAGTACTATCAGATGTTCCATTTGGTATAAGAAATGAACGTGGAAAGCTAATGTTGGGTTCCTCTAACATAACTATTGGGGATAAAGTTATTACTGTAGCCGGACACAAATACGAAAGTACACCTGGGTTGCGAGAGTTACTGTTAAAAAAAGACATTGATCTGAGCTTGGTTAATGACTGTGACAAGCAAAATTATAAGACAATGTTACTTGTAACGAATGCACATCGTCGTGATTTCGATTCAAAAAAACCAATTAAAAGTAATAAAGGACAAAAATATTTGCAAGTTATTAAACCACTTTTCGATCAAGAAAGTAGAAGTCCAAGTTGTAGACAGAAAGTAGGAAAAGGATTACCTTCAACAAAAATGTGGAAAAAAAACACAGATTTTGTATATTGGGATGATCCCAATGAATTGGTTGATAGATTAAAGTTATTAATTGCTTCTCGAGATGCTGGGAACACAGGACTAGACAATGAAATAATATCTATCATTGAAGAACTACGTGAAAGCAAAATCATTAAATAAATAGATCTACTAATGTTATATGTGTGTCATTTTACTATATACCGTTCAACATAATACACCTTTAATATGAATGTAGACAAATTTGGACATTATATTCATAAGCGAATGCGGATATCAGAAATACTTGATTTTAATGATAACGCATTAATAAAATCTGATTATGGAGATTATGACTTGAAGACATCGAGGCTAAAAGGTGTTAAACCTCCTCAAGACGCAGATGATGCAGTAAATAAAGCATATGTAGATGAATTGAAAGGTGTACTAATCCGTGACTTACGAAAATTGCAAAGTTCTATTCCAAATAGTGTTCAAAACCACATAGAGAAAGCTTTAAAAACAATAATGTCTGAGATAGACACTCATTTGGAAAGCAAATTTTACACAAGAAAAGCAGTTGATAAACTAGTTCAAGACGCAATTCAATCTATATTAAAAGATCGAAAAACATAGCCCTTAAAGTTTGTTAAAATGACGAAACAACAAATCGTCAATGAAATACATAAAGCAGCACGAAAAAATTTTCCTCGACGATCTGTAATTTTAAAAGGTATTGATGATTTGTGGCAAGCAGATTTAGCTGATATGCAAAACCTAAAAACCTTTAATAAAGGATATAACTATATTTTAATAGTTATCGACTGCTTCTCCAAGTACGTTTGGGTGGAACCATTAAAAACTAAATCCAAACATGATGTCTCTCTTGCATTTGAAAAAATACTTTCTTCTAATCACAGGATACCAAATCATCTGCAAACTGATATGGGTACTGAGTTCTATAATTCTACATTTCAAAAGCTTTTACAGAACTATAATATTAATCACTACTCTACATTTTCAACCAAAAAGGCTTCAATTGTAGAACGAGTTATTAAAACTATTAAAAATAAATTGTACAAATACTTTAGCTTGAACGGACACTATAAGTGGATAGATGGTGGCTTGAACGGTATTGTGAAGACATATAATAACACAAAACATCGTACTATTAAATTTGCACCTGTTAATGTCAATAAGTTTAATGAAACTAACATTAAAAATAATATTACGAATTCCATGATAAAGGTAGTCCAAAAATGTCGTCCAAAGTTTAAAATTGGTGACAAAGTTCGAATTAGCAAGTACAAACATATATTCGAGAAAGGATACACTCCTAACTGGTCAACAGAATTATTTACTATAAAAAAGATAAATAACACTATACCAATAACATATCGCATCGAAGATAATCAAAAACAAGTCATATTAGGAACTTTTTACGAACAAGAGCTTCAAAAGTCGTCCTGTCCTGGTGTCTATTTGATAGAAAAGGTATTAAAAAAGAAAGGAAACAAACTGTTTGTAAAATGGTTGGGTTTGAATAACAAAGAGAATAGTTGGATTGATAATACTGCAATAGTGGAATGAGTTAATTATATAAGTGATATGTAATTTTAAAGTATATTCATTATTCTTTGGACGATGCAAGGTGGTGGACTAATAAACAATATCATTAATCATTTACCATTCGAACTACACATACCTGGTTATAACTATTGTGGACCAGGAACAAAGCTTTCGAAACGATTACTACGTGGTGATAAAGGTGTAAATAAGTTAGACGAAGCTTGTATGCATCACGATATTGCATACGCAAACTACACAGACTTGCCTAACCGTCAAAAAGCCGACTTACGTCTTTTAGATATGGCTAAGCAAAGACTTAAAGCAAAAGATGCTCGAACAGGGGAAAAGATTAGTTCGTGGATAGTAAACAAAGTTATGAAAG
Organism: Miltochrista miniata; assembly: GCA_933228765.1. NCBI lineage: Eukaryota > Metazoa > Arthropoda > Insecta > Lepidoptera > Erebidae > Miltochrista > Miltochrista miniata. The sequence goes on from OW121769.1 coordinate 18,198,560, forward strand.
CTAAATTGAAGTCTGGTGCTGGTGTTAAGACCTTTTATAACTTTGTTAAAAAAATAAAAAGAAAAATCAAAAAACTCTCACCTAAAGATGATAAGTCATTAATAAATATGGCTTATATGGTTGCCCGAAAATTAGTTCCATGCATTCCAAAAGTTCGAGTACCTCGAATGATACCTATACCAAAAACTGGAGGCATTCTACCTTTAATCCCAATTTTTGCTGGTTTATCTGCTTTAGGAGCATTAGCTGGTGGTGCAGCTGGTATTGCAAAAACTGTGAATGATTATAAACACGGTCAGAAAAAATTACAAGAAACTGAACGTCATAATAAAACTATGGAGGCTATAGCAATAGGTAAAGGTCTATACATTAAACCGCATAAGCAAGGTCAGGGATTGTTTATAAATCCATCAAAAAACTAATTGATCAGCTACCTAATCGCGCTTTAACTAATATCGATATTCAGAAGTATGGTCATTGTATTCCACATTTTCGAGGAGTTTATATGAAGGATCAGTTACCAAAAACACCTAAACGAATTGAATGTGCTATAGTTAACCTAGATAATTCGAGAAATGATGGAACGCATTGGGTAGCTTATGTTAAAATAAACAATTATTGTGAATATTTTGATAGCTATGGTGATTTAAAACCGCCAAGAGAGTTAATGTTATATTTTAAGAACTGTGATGTTCATTATAACTATGATAGATATCAACAATTTAACACAATAGTTTGTGGACATATGTGTTTAAGTTATTTGCAAACTTTTTGGATTAAATACTATAAATCTTTATTATAATTATAATACTTTAAATAAAAATACTATAAATCTTATACCACTCTTTCATTTCCATCATTTGCAAGATGTCACTCACCTTATCGATAACTGGAAACTCATCGGTATTATCTACCTATTATCCAGACACGTTGCCATTAGCTGAGGAGTATGAATGTGCATTATTACATTTCTCTACATATAATTCTATTCCAAATTTTGATAATACAAACAATAAATTATACTATGGTTCTAAAAATGTTATTGAGATACCTGAAGGAACCTATGAATTACAAGATATTAGTGACTATTTAAAAACTGAGATAAAAGATGCATCTATAACACTCAATTGTAATAACAACACCTTAAAAACTGTGTTATTTTGTACATCAACTATAGATTTTACTAAAGAAGATACATTTGGAAGTTTATTGGGATTTAAAAAGCAGATCTTAGAAGCAAATAAATATCATGTATCAGAGTTTCCAGTAAACATTTTGCCAACGACTGTCATAAGGATTGAATGTGACATAGTTAGCGGTTCCTATATAAACGGTCAATCCAGTCACATCTTACACGAATTTGCACTTAATGTTCCACCTGGATACAGGATTATAGAAATTCCGAAAAACGCAATCTACTTTCCAATAAATCAAACCAATATAAGCTGCATACAGATAAGGTTGTTGGATATAAATAATAACTTAATAAATTTGCGAGGTGAAGAAGTGCAGTTGTATCTACATATCAGAAGAAAACAATGATAGATTATAATAAATATGTGGTACATCCAACTAAAAATAACAGTTCTACTAAAACTATCAAACCAATAAGAGCTCGGTCCAAAAGGGTTATAAAATTGAATAACAATAATAAAGCATTTCTTAAAGCGATCGGTTTGTTGAAATGAATATACTAGATGTTTTGTCCACTCCTGCATACAACAACGCTGTGGAAGGAATTGAATTTCACTCTTACAAGCCTTACGTAACAAGTTTCAATAGAAGCGATGAAATCAGGATACCTATTAATCAACAAGACTTGTATATATTACCATCAGCAAGCACTTTGTTTTTGGAAGGAACTGTTGTTGTAAACAAGGGTGGAAATTCGAAGGAAAGAGTCAGTAACGTTCATTTCACAAACAATAGTCTACTTTATTTGTTTCAAGATATAAGGTATGAGATAAATGGAGTGGAAATAGATAAAATAAAAAACGCTGGTATAACTACCACAATGAAATCATTAATATCAATGAACGAAAACGAGGCTAAAGCATCTAATGCTTGGGGATGGAATATCGAAGGCATAAATAGTGCAAATGGGGGAAGCTTTTCTGCTTCTATACCCCTCTGTAACATTCTTGGTTTTGCAGAAGATTTCAAGAAAGTAGTGATAAACAGCAAACATGAATTAATATTGTTACGAAGTAATACTAATCTGAACGCCCTAAAACTTAACGATGGTGAAACTGTAGAAGATATTATTATAAATAAAATAATATGGCGTGTACCACATGTCAAAGTGTCCGATAGGGAAAAAATAAATATGTTAAAACTGTTAGAAAAAGATCGACCACTCCAGATGATATTTAGGAATTGGGATTTATATGAATATCCGGCTTTACCAAAAACTACTAAGCATACTTGGTCCATAAAAACATCGTCGCAAATAGAGAAACCAAGATTTGTTATTATTGGTCTGCAAACAAATAGAAAAAATAATTCTAAATTGGATATGTCTAAGTTTGATCACTGTGATGTTCGTGATGTTAGAGTATACCTAAATTCAACCTACTTCCCTTATGAAAATTTGAATTCAAGTTTCTCGAATAATCGAATTGCTTTAATATATGAACAATATACTAGATTTCAACAGTCGTATTATGGACGTCGCGCCGAGCCATTATTAAATGAGAAACAATTTAAAAATATTGCTCCGTTATTTGTAGTAGATTGTTCTAGACAACCAGATAATCTTAAATCAGGTCCTGTTGTGGATGTTAGAGTGGAAATTGAAAGTGATATTGATATACCAGATCAAACTTCAGCATATTGTCTTATATTGAACGACTGTATAATCGAGTATAAGCCGTTAAGTAGCGTCGTCAGAAAGATATCATGAACAAAAATACTATTATAGTAGATGTTCAGGGTTTTAAAGATCGTTATAATAACTTTATAGTCAAAGAATTAGCTGTAGCTACGTTGGAACATACTCATATATTCTTAATAAAACCTCCTTACCCGTTATCCTCGCTAACTGATGAAGAAAGAAGACACATTTGGTGGATTGAAAGGAATAGAGGTTACCGCTGGAGCGAAGGATATATAGACTACAGAGAATTTTCTAGAATAATCAAACCCTATTTGAAGGAAAAAAAGGTTCTTGTTAAAGGTAGTGAGAAAATTAATTGGGTTCAAGAGCTATGTGGTCATAATAATGTTTCCGACATATGTAAAAATAAAAGTATTCCTAACTTAAAGACTCTTAGTGATCTTTACTGTAAAGACCTATTTTTGTATAATTGTTTTGCTCATAAGAACTATTGTGCTTTAAGGAATGTATTGTGTATTAAACAATGGTGTTTAGAAAATAATTTTTGTATTTCATAAGTTTAATAAACCGAATAAATGTTTTATTACTATACTGTGTTTGTTTTTCATACTATTTCCTACCCAAGTCGAAATTGAAATGAAAAAAAAATTAATCATAATACCATTTATTTAATGTCTCAAAAAATTACATTGATCTTAAACCTAACACAATGATAAAAAATGACGCGTACAAAATGTTGAAGCGTCAGCAGTACATCTCTAAGTATTAAGGTGATGTATAACTTACTTAAAACTAAAAACACATTAGTTAAAATGATAAGCTATCACCATGAATTTTCTTAGATATTTTCTTAATAATACCTTCAGCCATGTCCATGATTTCATCAACTGTATCATGAACTACGTATTGAGCACTAAGTATCACACTGTCACTATCTTCACAAAACGGCAACGAAGGTTTGTCTTTGTCGTTGGTGATGTCCAAGATCTTTATCTGAATTAGCTTGACTCCTTTTGGTTGGTTGCTGATTACAAAAGATTTATGAGCTGTCTTTTTAGATTTTCTACAAATAGTTGGTTTTCTTCTTTTTGGTTCAACTTGCGTAGGAGAAAGAGGTAAAATATGTGAGAAGTCAAAGGGGTCTTGAGCGTATTGAACAATACCGTCACCATATGCATCTGCCATTATTTATAATGTATTAATGTTGAGGTATATCTGGTTGGCCTCGTCCTCCTCTGCCACGATCTTCTAACGTTTTAAATATTTGGCTCAGTAATTTCTCTGTTTTATAATATATTTCATCCCACTGATCGTAAACAATATATTGGGTTTTCACTCTTGTATGTATTTCTACTTCGTTATCTGATGTATCTTCAGCTTCTAATACATCTATTTTAATTACGTATTTTGGAATCCTCCTATTCCTTGTAGCAAAGTAACTGGTTTGAGGTTCAGAGATGCACTGCTGTTGCTTCAACATTATTAATTAAAAGACTGCTTTGTGTGAATGTAAAGAGAACAAGTATGAAACTGAATGTAATTATGAGTAATAGGTGAATTAAATAGAAACATGACCCGCTAGTGACACATACACTGTACTACGTATTAATTCAAGTTCTGACCTGTTGATTTAGTTTATTTTGCAATAAGTTGTAACGAGATACTCCCTACAAGTTTGCAAGTGTCATCGTTCACTATGACGAACATGTTCAAACATGTCTTAAGAATGATGTAATGCACATTGTTATGTACTTACTTAAGTTGCGAAATTTTTATGAATTGTAAACGTGTTGTAACGTGAATGATGATGCATATCATCAGGTGTTATGAGGTTGTGACTGTCGCTACCAAGGTCCCAGGTTTTGAAGATTTTTTTCAGAATGTCCAATAGTCCACTACTACTAACCATAGATATCCTATTTCACATTTCTAAGAAATTTTACTTCGAAGTATGTAACTTAAGACATCATAACATACATACATATACATATTTTCACACCTGTTTCCCATCAGGGTAGGCAGAGACTAAGGATTTCCACTTACTACGATCCTGACATACAAGTTTCATGGCGGGCATAGCCAGCGCGACAGCGGTTTCCCGCGACCGCGAAAATCTCTCATGGTACATGATAGTAGGTATTGCAAATGTATTAGGAAATTAAAGAAAAAACAGAATACTATATTTATAATAATGCATTTATTCCAAATTTCTCAGTTTTACTTAGTTTAATTTCTTAAGATTAGGTACTTATAATAATACAAAACAGCATATAAATTTTACAGTTTTAGTTAGTTTAGTTGATTACAATAATTATAATTTGTGAATACTATGTAAAGACAGGATAGCACACAATAAAAAATATCGGTATGACCCCATGCTCTTACTTGGTTTAATTTCTTAAGATTAGGTACTTATAATAATACAAAACTGCATATAAATTTTACAATTTTAGTTAGTTTAGTTGATTACAATAATTATAATTTGCGAATACTATGTGAAGACAGGATAGCACACCTAATTTTTGTTAAAAATTAAAAATATCGATATGACCCCATGCTCGAGTTGAAATCTTATCTTTTGCAATAACTCGTTTATCATCATCACCAGACAGCGCAATTTTTGTTACAGCACATGTAAATAGCTCATGTTTTATTGACTTAAATAAAACATTTGTTTTATGAACAATTTCATTGTTGTAAAGTGTTTTTTTGTAATCGAAAACGTTAATGTCACGTACAACATTCTTTTTAATACCCTTGGCTTTTTTAATAGTGCTATCAATGGTTTTGATACAATATAACTTTGATCTCAACCCAACGAATTCGCTTATTATTTTACCACCCATTTCATCTTTAAATAAGCCTGGTATTTTTTTGTTCTGTATGGGTAAATTATACACATTATTTTTACAAAAATTGCTGGTGTCGAAGTAAGATAAAAAGTTATTTTTTATGTCTTCATAGAAATCATGGGTTTGTATATGATAAACAAAACTATCTGTGTCCGTGTAACACATCCGTATCCTATCCTTGTAAAAAGGTTGCATGACTGAATAGTGAAAGTCATACATATGACTTTTTGATAATTCTAGAACAGCAAATCCAATATATATTGGTTTGTTCAAAACTATTTGTTCAGGATTTAACTGCACCGCTACTAGATTTTTTGTGAAAACCGTTGCACTATGGAAATTTGGACGAGCAATAAGGTTTTGAGCGCATTTTCTTCGTTTAGTTATGTTTTCGATATCTTGCCACTGAGAAACTAAATGGACATTAACCCTGTTTTCAGTATTTTCTAAAGTTTTTCCAAATACACTATTATTCAAGAGCTTAAAAAAGTCTTGTTCAAAAGTGGAAGAACTTTTTTGTCTCAGTTTGGTGTTTAAATCAATATATTGTTTTAAATATGGGCTTTGTAGAAAACTGATTATTCTATGAATCTTCTTCAATATCAACCCATGTTTCATACAAGTTTGTAAATGCACGTAATGTATGACATAATTAAATTTATCATATAAATTAGGTATTAGCTTAGAACTCTTTCCCCCGGGGGGTATAAATTTTTCGGAACAAAATGGTAAATCGTTGTGCAAGTTATGCAAATGCTTAGGGTATGCTATATCCACTTCCAAAATATAACCATAATCAGCATCAATTGCAATTTTAGTTATATCTAAATTATCAATTTCTTGTTGAGTGAGAAATTTGAAATTAGATAATGGTAAGTATTGACACATACTGTACCCATACAAATTATTACAATCTATATAAGAGATATAGGAATCAGGTTCCGAAGATTTGTAATTAGCTAAGTATGTGTTATTTGCTTTAGCATGCCTGTGAGAGCAGAGGCACACTCCTCCTCTTATACCACTTTGTAACATGCGTATCATAGACAAGTCATTAATTAGTTCCAATTCAACACCTGTTTTTAATAACATAGCGTCGAAAGATAAACTGGGTGCAGTTAAATAAAAAGATGGATCTAAGTGATAATGTTGTTTGCATGTCTTTCTAAAATTTTCAAAAATATCTGCTAATAAAAGCACATCAGTTTTTAGATATAAATCCGTATATTCACCTAAACTAGTAATTCTAAATTTTGACCAAACTAAATTTGCATACCGGTAATCATCTTCAGAAACATTTTCATCATTAAGGGAACTATAAAAGTATTTCTTTGGAGGTAAAAAATTTTCATCATACCGTTTCCACGAATCCATATATTCATATGGATAAATACCTTTGCGAGTAAGTAGTTGGAATTCATCAGGAACAGGGAAGTGATTTTGTAAATGTTTAAACATTTCTGGTGTTAAAGTTTTACTTAATTTGTCTAAACCTGTACCCAAAAATTTAAATGAATCAAGAAAACGCATTTGAAAAAACTTATTATTTGAAACTGATACAAATTTCGTAAATGAGATATAGTTTTCTTTATTTTTAGGTATTATTTTTATTTCACCAGGGACGTCACCCAACGCTTTAATAAATAAATGACAATCATAACCAGCTAAGTTATGAAAAAAAATGGGGACAAATGCGGGCATTTTATATTGCAAATTACAGAACGAATGCGCAGCTCCTCGATAACGACCGGTAAGATGACAATGATCGCGGACTTTGTCACAAAAAATAAAGTTTTGGCAGGTATGACAACGTGTTGCATTTTCAAAATCACACCTGTCCTCCGAGGAAAATATCATTGCAGCAGGCGACTTAATTATATCATAAATTTTTTGTACGTCTTTAGTTATATAGTCAACAAAGCGCTTATCACAGTCTCTACCTCGATATGACACGTAACGATTATAACGAGGATCATCAGAGCATACAATATAATAACCAAAAGCAACCGGCACGTGTTGGTGGAATATATTCGTATTTTTACTAGAACAATTATTATTAGGCTCAGTATTTTTTTGTAACATCGATTCAAAATCTGCGTAAATACAAAAAGGCATAGTTTGTTTGCGTTCATAGTTTTTAAATTTAATTACTGAACCTTTATTTGGGAGGAGAGTTATTATACCTCCACATAAATGGTTGTTAAGTTCGTCAGCGGTATTGAAAAATATTAAACATAAATCACAAAGATGTAATCTGTTGTGATGAGATGTGACTTGACTTCTAAAAAGTCTAGAACAGTCTTTGATCAAACAATAATGAGAAGAGCTGTTATTTTCAAGAAACAGTAAATGAATAATTTTTCCTTTGTACTTTTTATCGATTTCAGATTTATACAAAGGACCTACAAAGGTTTTATGATTTTTTAAACCATAAATTATAAACTTAATACATGGATTGTTTCTTTCAAATGTTTTAATATCATTAAAGGTCACGGGAAAAGACATTCCCTTTAAATTAAATAATTCTCGAAAATTAGGATAAGAATGCGTTCTTTCAGGGTGTTTTTTAGTTGGATATAAAGCCGCTGTTACACACCATAAAAAACAATATCGATCTTTATTCATAATATTCAAACACGCTTTTTTAGCCTGAATTGATTTGGGTAAACTGATGAAACTCGACCCACCAAGTGGTTGGTATTTATTGAGATTCATCTCAACATACAAATGGTTTATAAATGTCCAACCACTATCACGACCTTCAAACTCTTCAATATTTGTTTTTAAATAATTAACTGTTTCAATATAAAATTTTTCGAAATCAAAATTAGAATACAATATTTTATTTTTGGTTCCAAAAGATTTCACTTCTTGGGAATTATCTTTGAATTTTAAAAATGTACCAAAATACTCAAAGTTTACCTTAACACAATTATGCTTAGCAAGAAATTCGATTAGAAGAGATTTTAATTGGTTACGAATATTTAAAAAAAAAGATTCTACTGACGCTCCCTGAAGTTCATCGCAAGACAATATTTTATATGTTAATATACGATTGCGAAACGCTGAGTTTACGATTTCTACTCCATCACTATGTTTTATTGTATGAGTACTTTTCCTATGCAAACTACTTCGTAAATGTCCTATCCATGATTTACTGGGTACGGATGTGTTACACGCAGTACAAAAAGGCATTATTATTATTATTATATATAACCCAATTTATAAACCGAATACATACGAAACTTTTTCAGTCTATAGCTCAATTTATAAAAAATAGAGAATAAAACTACTTTATAAAAATCTTATCAGAATAATGCACTGGTTCAGTGTCTTGAAATTCTTTAAATGCGAGTCCTAGAAACTCTTGAAGTGACTCCCAAGATAGTAAGGACTCGTCACACTGTAGTTTTACAGTCACCACAGATATGTAGTCGTTAGTTTTATACAGTTTAAAATCAATCACATACCCTCCTCGGATGTGTTACACGTAGTACAAAAAGGCGTTATTATTATTATTATTATTATATATAACCCAATTTATAAACCGAATACATACGAAACTTTTTCAGTCTATAGCTTAATTTATAAAAAATAGAGAATAAAACTACTTTATAAAAATTTTATCAGAATAATGCACTGGTTCAGTGTCTTGAAATTCTTTAAATGCGAGTCCTAGAAACTCTTGAAGTGACTCCCAAGATAGTGAGGACTCGTCACACTGTAGTTTTACAGTCACAAGGGCAGTCCTATAGCGCACATCAGCGGCGTGTGATATGTAGTCATTAGTTTTATACAGTTTAAAATCAATCACATACCCTCCTCCCGTCTTCTTGGAGCGACGGGACGTTCCCGTTGCAACACGGCTCGAGAAACTGGAAGTTAGTTCACGTCGTTCTGGTTCACTGCAACTGGCTTCTTCGGACCGCAAAATATTCAGGAAGTTTGGTTTATTTTTTCTGTAAAAGAAACAAAGTGTTAATTATAAACGTACTGAATCAAAGTGACTAAGAACTTGGGATCAAAGTATACTAAGTATGAATGTTAACAATCAAAACACAAACTTAGTTGAAAAAAGTTGAAGTTTTGAAGCGCTCGTGGCCCCGCGGTCTCAGTGTTCTGTACACGATCACTGTGGTTAGCAAGTTTCGCTGTGGCTGGTCCTCGATGGGTGAGCAATTTGTATCAATTCTTTGTGCGAGCGTTTCCGTACTTCGGAAGGCACGTTAAGCCGTTGGTCCCGGTTGTCAGTAAAATGGCAGTCGTTAAACCATGTTGAATGCTTTTCTGAGCGCCTTGAAAATTTTCAATAGCAGGTAGTCACAACCTGCGCCTATCCATTTCAACATGGCAATACGGCGTTCAGAGTCGGCAGCGTGGGTGTAGCGCCTCCGGTGTTACAATCATCTATAAGCTGCGGTGAGCACTTACCATCAGGTGGGTCGTAAGCTTGTCTGTCACCTTAGTAGTATAAAAAAAGAACATAGTGAAACCTACCTCTGTGTGGTTTTAAGGTCAGATGAATTTCTTTTTCGTCGAACGCTGTCTGACTCCAACGGAGGTGAAGTGAGGATCTTCGATTGTTTTTGCTTTTTCTCCACCGGCTTACGTTTCTTTGGTGCAACAGACTCCACTACAGAACACGTTTCAAACTCCGAATCAGACCTGTTAAGATACAATCAAATCATAAATAAAATATTCTCAGATTTTCAGTACATCAGGAATAGATAGGACATGAAAGTTAACACAGCCGACAGACAAAAACCGGGTTCGTAACTGAACAACATCATGAGGAATAGATAGGATATGAAAATGGGTGCATGAGGTCCAAGCGTCCTCACCTTTAAGCGGTGCACCTGTTGACTAACGGATGAGGGAACGATAAAGGCATTCCTAGGGGGTTGGGATGTTAGACAGCAATCGCTACCATCAATGTTGAAAATCAAAAGTCAAACAATAGCTGCTCTAGCAACCAAATAAAACTGGACCCCAGGCTCCAAATCCCAGTAGGGTTTGGTAGCTACTGAGAATGCACTAAGATGAAGAGAAGATGAAAATGAACACAGCTAGCAGACAAAAACTAGGTCCATAGCTGAGCATTTCTACTATTAAAAGAAGAACTTACTCACATGATAGAAATCTGGTTATTTCTTGTCACTTGTCACTTGTCACTTGTGAGATACTGGTTCGAATGTGATTTTTCATTCAAAAATTCCGAGTTTTATACAAATAAAATCTCGATTCAGCAATAATTTACCTCACTACAAATTGAACCTTAATAAAATATATTTGCAAGTGTATCATTATATTTATGTTGCTTACGCCCGATTGATCATGAATCATATTTTAAACAAACCTAATCAATTTAAGTCTTTTATAACTGGTACTAGTGGGCGTCCGTGGCTGATATTTTACCGGTGAAATATATTCTCAGGATAAAAGTAGTCTAATATTATACATTATTACACCAACTATCTGTCAACCAAAGTCATGGTTTCGAATCCAGAAATTTGTTTGAGATCTTAGCGATGAATTCAGCACCTATTATGTTGGTTGGTATGCCTGTGCCTACCTCTTCGAGGAATTTTAGATGCTTCGTTTCCACTTGTTGAAACGATTACTCCCCTGACCGATAGATGACGTTAGCTGTCTTGTTAATTTGAAAACACATGTAAGCATTTGTAACATATATTTATTCTTACACGTTTAGTCAAAAGCTGTTGTTTAAAATGAAGTACACACACACTTTTATTTTATTTATATGTAATATTTTAGACGCTGAAAAACAATTAAAATTATTTTTGAGATTGAGCACAGCGCCATCTAACGAATATTGGACACACTTGTTAAAACGCTTACTCCCCTGACCGATAGATGACGTTAGCTGTCTTGTTAATTTGAAAACACATGTAAGCATTTGTATCATATATTTATTCTTACACGTTTAGTCAAAAGCTGTTGTTTAAAATGAAGTACACACACACTTTTATTTTATTTATATGTAATATTTTAGACGCTGAAAAACAATTAAAATTATTTTTGAGATTGAGCACAGCGCCATCTAACGAATATTGGACACACTTGTTAAAACGCTTACTCCCCTGACCGATAGATGACGTTAGCTGTCTTGTTAATTTGAAAACACATGTAAGCATTTGTATCATATATTTATTCTTACACGTTTAGTCAAAAGCTGTTGTTTAAAATTAAGTACACACACACACACACACACACACACACACACTTTTATTTTATTTATATGTAATATTTTAGACGCTGAAAAACAATAATGAGAGAGGCACAGCGCCATCTAACAGATATTGGACACACTTGTTGAAACATTTACTCCCCTGACCATTAGATGACGCTAGCTGTCTTGTTAATTTGAAAACACATGTAAGCATTTGTATCATATAATTATATATTCTTACACGTTTAGTCAAAAGCTGTTATTTGAAATATCAGCAGTTGCATTTTTTATACTAGGTATGTTGAAAATTATTTATTATGAATGTAACATTATATGCAATTCAAACAGGAAAAGAGTCCGATAACATTATATCCAATTTAAACAGGAAAAGAATTCGATCACATAAAATTAATTAGACATAAAATATGATGAATGGATGATTTCACAAAAATCTTGTTGTTGAAATGTTTAAGCGGAAACGGAAAGTAATATAATATTCAACAATTAAATTAACTAAAACTGAGAAATTTGATATGAGTGATGTGTTTACGTTTGACGTATGTTGAAACATAAAAGATACCTATTTGCTTCAGCCTCAGTGTCTTAAAACAAAGGTGTACAACCAATGTGTATTACCCGTGATGACTTATGGTTCTGAGATGTGGTGCATCACAAAAGGTCTTTTCAGACGGCTCAAAGTCGCGCAGCGAACTATGGAGAGGGCTATGCTTAGCATTTCTCTACGTGATCGAATCAGGAATGAGGACATCCGTAGAAGAACTAATGTTGCTAACATAGCTCGCAGGATTAGTTAGCTGAAGTGGCAATGGGCCAGCCACATAGCGCGAAGATCGGACGGTCGATGGGGCAAAAAGATCCTTGTCCACTCAAGCCGCGCACCGGCAGGCGCGGTGTGGGACGGTCACCTACCAGCTGGACCAACGACCTGGTGAAAATTGCTGGGTCTCATTGGATGCAGGTGGCAATGAACCGGTCTGGCTGGAAATCATTTAAAGAGGTCTATGTTCAGTAGTGGACAGCGATAGGTTGAGATGGTGATTTGCTTCAGCAAGTTTTATTTTATAAATTATTTTTTATAAAAATGTTTGGTTAGGTTACATTTTTAAAATGTGGAATATTGGGCGATCTGTCCCACGTGAGCAAGGAGCGATAGCGACGATGCGAACTTAAAGTGGGACAGAATGCCCAATATTCCACTACTCCTTCTGGGAGCGGGCTTTTCTTCCAGCGGTAACGCGTAACGCCATTTTGGAATTTGGCGGCGTAAAGAACATCGGAGATACACCAGTTATCCGGCCGAAGACCACTTTTGTAGAAGATAAACACTGGTTTTTTGGATAATGCGTGTAATCGAATGTTTTCGCGGTACACAACACGAATAAAGCAGCGAATTGCAATATATAGTAATGGAGGCGGCGCGAGCGGCGGGAACTAATATGTGCGTGCGGACCGATTTTGAATCGCGGCGATCGACGACTAACTTTTTCTAGATTCTTCGAAGGAAATGCATCCCTCCCCTCTCGCCCCGCACCGCTCTCGCCCTATCCATTGAGCCGCGCGCAGGCGACCAACATAACAAAATAAAGGTAAGTGCAGATTATCTTAAACTATAGCTGCGTCGTCTACAGAATTAATAAAAATAGAAAAAAGTAATGGTGATAAAACGCCACCCTGAGGCACGCCCACAGTCGTGTCGCATCAAGAAGAAAATGATTCTTCAATGCGTACACGCTGACGCCGACCGTACAGGTAACTATGAAACCACTCAATAACTGTTGGAGATATGTTAATCGAGCGCAATATGCCGAGCAGGATTTGGAAATCCACTGTATTGAAGGCGTTGCTGAAATCAAGTAGGGAAATTACAGTAACATTTCCATTCTCCATGCCCAGTCTAATGTCGTCAGTTACACTGATCAACGCGGTGGTCGTGCTATATCCTGGACGAAAGCCGGATTGATAAGGATTAAGGAGCTGACTTCTTGTAAGGAATGCATTAAGTTGGTTGTGTACAAGCCGTTCCAGGACTTTTGAAAGGAAAGGTAAAATGGATATGGGACGATACTCAGCATAGGATGCAGGGTTAGGCTTTTTGGGAATGGGGATAATTTGTGCCTCTTTCCACATTGTTGGAAATGTACGGCATGTTAAGGAATAGTTAAAAATATGACTCGATATGGGAAGTATTTCATCCAGAATAGGCACGACCATGTTCCGACTCAAGTTGTCAGTACCAACTGCGTTGGAACTAAGCGTCATTATGCACCTCTTAACATCACAAGCAGAAAATTGTTCAAAAAGAAACGGTGGAAAAGAAGGAGTTGGAAGCGATGAAAGATATTGTAAAGCACTATCTTTGCTAGATGGATCATATGAAGAAGACGAGCAAAAATGTTGATTTAGTGAATCAATATCGAGACTTTTTGGAATTTCCTGTTGTTTAGACTTTCCAACTCCTAGCGTTTTTAGAAACTTTCAGATCTTGGCAGGGTCCCCGTTCTGAACCGACTTATGGATATGTTGGCGTTGTGCTTTCCTACACACCTTACTGCAGAGATATTTATTTATTTATTTAACTGCTCGGACTGGAGCATGTTTATCGTAAAGTTCAATCAACTTGATTGTTAAGATATCAACTTTCCTATCCATACACTCCGAACATAATAACAAACCCCAGTCTATGCTCGATGCGTCCTCACGCAGTCCACAAAGATCCATGCCACCAAAATTGCGCTGCATGAGGATTTTGGGTTTGAATTTAGGGGGACGAAGGTTGTAAGACAGATAGATCAAGTCGTGGTAAGAAAATTCATCAGCTGTACACTGTCCATGCTTAACAACTAATTCAACGGAAGAGACTAGGATGAGGTCAATGAGAGAAGGACGACAATCAGGAAAGTGGTGAGTGACATTTAAGGGCAGAATAGACAGGTTGCTGGAGTGAACAATGCTAGTAAAAGTAGAAAAGCAAGGGATTGAGGATCTTTTTTTATTAGGCAAGTATTAAAATCGCCCATAATAATGGTATGGTCGTAAGAAGGAGAAAGCCGTTCTATTAGAGATTCAAAGGACGAAAAAAAGTTGACACTCGAAGAATGGGAATAATATACACCAAATATCACCTTGGCATTACAGAGCTGCACCTCTATAAATATAGATTCCCCTGCATTTGATGGCGGTGGCTGAGGTGACATTTCCAATATATTGAAGCTGATGCTGTCACATAGGTATATGGCAACACCGCCACCCTTAGTCAAGCGATCATTACGAATAAGAGAAAAATTAGGTAAAGTGTAACAAGTAGAAGGATGATCGGGAGTTAACCATGTTTCTGAGACCAGAATTGCATGGATATTTTTATTGTCAAAGGTAGTCAGGTTCTCTGTGATATGGGCGGAAATACTCTGTGCATTAATATGGACTACATTAAAATTCTTGGGTACATCGGAAAACTGCGCCTCAAGAATCTGAGGTAAAGATAGAGGTATACTCGTATAGCTGTTGTCATGACTGCTTGCAGTAGTAAAGCTCTCGTCATCACCACTGAAGTTATAAGCATCTAACATACTTAATAATATATAAATTTAAAGCAATCTAGGTAAGTAGGTAATAAAAATAAATAAATAAATAAATAGCTTAATAAATATACTTATAAAATAATAATAAAATAAATAGTATAACTAGATAAAAGTTGATATTTACAAAATAAATTTTCTAAATAAAATGAAAAATTGGTCCTTTATAGGTTAACTGTCCACCCGCCAGTTGTGCTATAAACTAAAATTTTGAGTTATTCACAATTAGAGAAAAACAGTATATCTCATCATAAAGCGGTATTATTTATAAATATAACTTATTTTTATTTCTTAATTTACTAATTAGGCAGTATGACTCGTTGCTCATAATTATGTGGGCTAGAGAATTTTTTATAAACTGCAGTGTTAGCAACTGACATGTGTCACTGTCATCTGTCATTTCCTTTATTGAATTGAAGTTAGAACGAAAAAGAAATTGAAATGTTTACATTTTACGAACATTCTAACAATGGTTATAATTAACTTAATACATACCCGACAATCTAAATTGTGAACGATGCCTGTACTATAGGTGTTTAGAAATATGCATAGAATATTCACAAAGCAAGTACATAAGTACAAACTGATACAAGTGCATAGAGAGTTAAAGGGTTATAAAAGGAACAATGACATACTACACCACATAACAGAGCGTTATACAAGTACTATGAAGCTATCCTATTTCTTATTTACGGCTCGCCTGGACTTTGTTATGCCCTTAGTGGCGGGCGCTGCCTTCTGCACGTCGCAGTCAATACGGTCAACGGTTCAGTTCGCTTAACGAAGCTATGCGGTGCCGCGACCATCTGGACTCATGACGAACACATGGCCTCCCCGCGTCCAGCATTTTGTCATACCGAAACGTTCGCGTGCAGCCATAAAAGCCTCGTGTCTGGTGCGGGTCAGAAACTCCGAGAGTGTGATGCCAGTGCCGTTAAGCATTGTCTTCGTGAACCAGACTTTATCACGGACCGCTACCTGCTGGGATTTTACGAGGATAGGTCTGGGCCCGCTTGCACCCGAAGGTCGTCCCATCCTCTGGCAACGCTTGATGGTATTAACTGTCACGTCAGGCAGCTCCAAATGATCGCCAATGACTTTCACCACTACTTGGAATGTCTGCTCGGCTTGCTCCTCAGGAACTCCATGCAACAACAGTATTCTACGCCGACTCCGCATCTCAATGTTGTCCAGTTCGCGTGCCTGGGTCTCCATTTGAGCACGGAAGGCAGATAAAGTACTCAGAACAAAAGTTTTAAAGGTTGAAAATTCTGCTGCCAGACTTACCAGATTTGGTGGATTAGAAACTTTAGTGCTCCGTTGAAGATCTGCTTCAAATGCAGCCAGTCGCTCCTCCAGAGCACTCATTGTAGATGAAAAAGAGTTCTTCATAGCCTCCATCTTAGTGCCAATGATTTGTAATTGTAAATGACTTTTTATTTTGGACAAATTGTAAGGAGATAACACAAGGCTGGTGAGTGTGTTATGTTGTCATTCAACTGTACCAAAAACTATTATTAAAAATTCAATAATTTTAAATAAAGATATTTAACAAGAGCTCAAAAAAAGTGTAGTTTATATAGTGACTACCCACTAGTAAACCTGTTTATCAATTTAATAATAAAGTAAGTGCCGGTACTAGAATTTTAAGATTGTTGAATGAGTTCACCGTCACCACGATGACCATTTAATAAAGCTAGTAATACGAATTTTATATTTATGTGGGATCGGGGATGAACAGAAACTCGGATGTCTTCTAATATCTTATTTTATTTCCACTGGATATGATATCAAACAACAGAATTAATCTTAACGGAAACACTTCGTGTACGTCTTCACCATGAACGTCGTAATCTAAATTGTACCAACCCAATCATACAGTACATGACACACATAGTCCTGACATTATGCCTGCTGAATATCAAAAAAAATCTCAACAAGAACAAACATTGTTAACAGACAGTGTACAACCATCGACAAAATTGACAAATTTTAAACTTATTTTACACCTTAGTAACATCTAACACAACATTTTCGATGACTAATAATAACAGCATAGTGTGACATAGTTAACAGTAATATGCACAACACAATTTTAAATTACACAGCTTCAGAATACACAGTTAAATACACAATTTCAATTCAGATTCAGAATACACAGTTAAATGCAGTTTCAGAATACACGGTTCAATATAGTTTCAGAATACACGGTTCAATACAGTTTCAGAAACACGGTTCAATACAGTTTTTTTATATTATACTAAGCCTATAAAAACAACATTTTATAACTTTACTCAACATAGGTCTGCCCATGGCTATTAAACCATACATTCATCCTTACAAAACACACCTTTCAAAAAATAAACACAATGTAAATGCCTATCTAGCCCTACGACGCCATCTGGCGTCTCGGGTTCGGATTTGTCTTACAACGTAAGTATCCACGACGTCCTCCTGACTACTCAAGAGTCACTAACATAATGGCCAAGGCTTCGTAAAGTCAGATGTAGTAGAGGTCTTATTTGGTCCTTCGGCAAGAGAATCTGTCTTTTCAACATCATTACGATCATTTCTTTTATCTTTGATAACCCTGTAAGGACCCAAAATTTTTGATTTAAGTTTTATACTAGTACCAAACTGAGTTCTTTTAATACAAATAAGGTCTCCTACTTTCTAGACAATACTCTCCTTTCTCTTCTTATTATAGTTTTTTCGGTTTTCCTCTTGAATGTCAAATATTTGTTTCTTGGTTTTAACTCGAAGAGCTTCTCTACTCTCTATAAAACTATCCAATTCTTCTTGTAATTTTCACGCTAACCATAAGTTCAAATGGGGTTGAATATATACTTCTTTGATATGTACTATTCAATGATTGCTGGACTCTACTTACTAATTGATATCATTGACTGGGTTTCTCTATAGACAGCTTGATTAACACTGAAATCAAAACACGGTGAATTCGTTCAACTTGACCATTTAACGCCGGTTGTAATTCTTATGTACTCTATGCCTTCATCTTTACAATATTGTGTAAAAATATTGCTTGTGAAAGCAGTTTCTCTGTCTGAAATCATTTTTTTCGAATTTCCAAATGTTTCCGGTGAATTTCTACCTCCTTGCGTGTCTCTTTAGCAGAAGTTGTTCTGGTGGGGAACAGCCACACGAACGTTGTTCACCCATCAATTGTGGTAAGTATATAGTTATACATCTTACGTGTCTCACTTAACGGTCCAATATGGTTAATTTGGAGTGTATGAAGTGGTGTATCACCTATTTCTATAGGGTTCAGAGAACCTTCTTGCTTTCCCTCCTTTCTTGAAGCTAACAAACAAGGGATGCATGAAATATAAAAATCTTTACGAATTGACTCGATTGTTTTCTTTTTTGAAAAATGACCATTTCCATGTGCCTTTTGAATAATTTCTAACTCCATCTTGTTGGGTATAACCGTGCCTTTTGAATAATTTCTAACTCCATCTTGTTGGGTATAACTAACTGTTGTTCTTGTCTCTTGTACAATAATCCTTGCTTCACGGTGTAGTCTTTAAAACTATCTCCTTGCCGTACGAGCTTCACTATTGCTGCAATTCCCTCATCGCACTGCTGTGACGCTGTATATTGTCATGCAAGCTTATCATCACTGCTACATAATTGGGGTATCGGCTGAGCGCATCAGCATGTCTCATTACAGCATCCTCACGGTGTACCACTGTCAAGTCAGAGTACTCTAAGAATAAAATCTATCGTGCCACGCTAGTACATTGAGATAAGTATTTTTTATCTAAAGTCATCGAAAAGCCTTGCAATCAGTAACAATTTTGAAATGGTTTCCATAAAAGTAATGTCTAAACTTCTTTACACCTTCAACTATAGCCAGTACCTCCAGCTCATAGCTAATCTGCCTTCAGCATCGGAATTTCTACGACTCATGTAATGAATCGGATGGAGCTCACCCTCATCACTACGCTGCATCAAAATTGCTGCCAAAGCAACACTTGAGGCGTCTGTGTGCAACTTCGTCTCTGCTCTATGATTGTAAATTGTCAACACTGGTTGAGAAGTTAAAATTACTTTTATTTTTTTAAAAATACGGTTACCTATCATAATAACTAAAGTTGTTTTAACTATTTTCAAAACAACTACGGTTGAATCACCTATGTTCATTACGCATATTGATCGACTCGACTACTCGTTAATTCACATAATTTCGAATAAACTATAATTATTTGAACTAATGGACGATTAATATAATGTTCATTTAAGATATTGGACTTGTTGACTACGTTTGAAATACCTAATGCTCGATTCACCTACGGTTTACTCATACTACGCGCCGGATTAATTCTGAAGTGGTGGGTAGTTACAATTTCATTTTATGTTAAACGTCGGCCTTATTATTACTCAGTCTATGGTTAAGCTGAGTACAAGTTGTGATTAACATTGTAATTATGAGTGCAAAACATTGTGAAATTATAAAAAACGCAAAGGGGAGGAGTAAAAGTGTATCAAAATAAATAATTATAATAATCTTAAATGTTTTTATTTCAATCTCATAATGGTAGGTACAGTATTGTGAGTCTATGAAAATGGGTTCACAGATGTTGATAATAGACCAGGAAGTGACAAAATTTATTGGAAATGTGAAATACACAAATGTACTGCAAATATCGTAACAAATCTTTTCACGGATATAAACGTTGTCAGTTCTAGCTTGTAGTGGCGAACATAATCACGAAGGTATTCCGGTGCGTGCTGACGTTGCTAATAATATTCATGAGTTGAAATGTAAAATTCGCGTTTGTCCGATAGCTAAGACTTGTCAAATAGTGCAACATCATTTGGCATCTACTAGTGCTGACATTTCAACTAATTTGCCAAATAAAGACGCTCTTAGACAAATAGTTAGTCGGGCAAGAAAGAAAACTATGCTGTCTATGAAGGAACCCACAAATTTTGATTTTGAAATTAACGAAGGAGCAGTTACAACTGTTGACGGAGAATTATTTATAATTAAAAGCAGAATTTTCCAAAATAAAAGAGTAATGCTATTTAGCACTAAAGTTTTAATGACCTACTTAGGAAATAGCGAATATTGGATAATGGATGGGACATTCAAAATTGTACCTAGTATATTCCTACAATTATATTATACCATTCATGGACCAGTTCATAATAATTGTGATTGTAGTGTATGCAGATGCAGTCATGAATCCCCTCTACCGTACCTACAGACAACATAGCCTCGATCGCACACAGTGCATACGAGTCGCGCCATTTACCTCGCGTAAATGGCGCGACTGCACGTGTTCGGCGAGTGCACGTGTTCGGCAAGTCTGTCCGTTAAGTGCGTGACGAGTCTGTGAATTACCCTACAGTTTGATGGATCCTACAACTGGCGACGAGGAAACAAGGTTAGTTCTTTTATGAAAAAAAAGGAGATATAAAAGGAGTAAACAATGTTTTGAATCTTATAGGTTAGGATGTACATTGGAGTTATGAAATGCATGTTAATTAGTATTATTCTACTCGCATATGCTACAGAATAGATTTATTACAATATTGGCCTTGTAGGTAACGTAATAAACTAACTAATATGTCAACTGCTTTTGTTAAAATTATTATCATTGTTGGTATTTAATTTAGGCCTTTGTTTCAAAAAGTGACGGGAGGGAATTGCAAAGGATATCGTTTTGATGACGTTTGGTGGATAGAAACGATGACCAACGATGCGTTTTGATCTGTAAGATGCAAAATATGCCTTTCTTTTTATAAATAATTGTATACTGATTCTACATAGGTACTAAGTTAATGTTTTTATTACTTCAAATTTTATTAGATGTAGAGGAGAAGTATCAGTCTCAGAGGAAAGCGTTCATGTGGTTAGGTTTTCTTCGGTTTCCGATGAGTGTGAATTTTAAAAAAAAAGCTGCATTTTTGTTTGGAAGTCGCGTGTTGCGCTTGAAAGAAGTAATACAGAAAGCCTCACACATCAAATATTACGTTCATAGTCGTTATATAAGTTCCTGACGTTTTGCTTACATCAGAATAAAAAACGGTTAATCTTTACATTGTTTTGTTGCAATAGATTTCTTTATATCACCGGTGTTAAGAACTAAACTACAAAATATAGAAGATTATTATTTACTGTCGAGAATGTCACTGTGGTTAAATAAACCATGTTATTATAATTTTGCAAACAAATAGATCAAACAAAACATCAAACATTTTTATTAATGTGTAGAATTAGTCACACATGTTGTCACAGGTCTATTTTCTCTCCTCATAAATATAGCATAGAAAATAAAACCAATTATATTAACAAATATTAAACAACAAATTTAATTGATTGCCATGCTACCCACATAACTTAATTACATTGCTGTTTTCTCATGGTATGGAAATAATGCGAGAGCACTGGGTAGTAACTACCATGTTGTGGTAACTGTTGAGGAATTGTTTACCATTGTCATATCCTATAATACATACTGTTAGTCCTGGAGGCCGATTCTCGATTCACACGCCTATGTCTATCGCCAGACCTCAAGTCTGTGGATTGAATGCTGTTAAAAATTGTCTGGTGTTCACTAAATTGTGTATTCTGGGCGGTAGTAGACTTCAAATTCCCCGCTTTTGTTATTGTCTATGAATGTCACACAGTGATGTTAACAAATAACGTTCCGTTTTCTCTTGGGTATTACCGGTTTTCTCACATATTAGCACCAATAAAATCGATTAGCAATTTTCTACGTATTTTACCTTATTAATAATATCAAAATAATACTAACGTATTGAGAATACATTTAATTTTTATAATAAGTTGTTATTGGGGGCGCAAACTATCATATTAAATAAAAATAATAATTTTTAAATGCAGGAAATAAGTAAGCAGTATGCGTGTAGACGGAATATTTACTTAGCATTAAAAAAAAACAAGTATGTAAACAAGACAAATGTCGGGAACTTTATTTATCATAAATATTTCAAATAATTCAAACAAAATAATGGAATTAGAACCAGCTAACGGAAAATAACAATTCAAAGAAAAGGAAAGAGCAGCGTATGCTTCCGATGCGATGTGCAAATACATCGTTTGCTAGACTATATTATTATGCTGAACTTGGAGTAGCGTATTCTTCCGATGTGCAAATACACCGTTTGCTAGACTATGCTGAACTTGGTGTCGTCCTAAAGGTACCAAAACTCGGAGCGAGAAGAGAAAAGTAAGTAATACTTATCATGCAATGTCTTGAATTATTTAAATTTCGTTACTAGTCTCAACTAATCCGTTTTTCTTTTTAGATTTATCAAGACAAGAGAATAACGTATAGCGAGGGTGGGCTTTAGAATCGTGCCAATCGATTTTAGGGTTTTTAGGGGTTGCGTTGGATAGGGGTGGGTCTCCCCTTCTCAAAAATACCCCTCCCCCAGTGAGGAGATGCGTGGTTTTTTTTTTAGGGCTGTTTAAAGTTGCGTGAAATGGAATGAAAAAATGCGTAATAAAACGCTATATTATTATTTATATACGTTATAAATATAGTTTATTTTAATAATTTTACTATTTGAATATATATTAACGTTTGTATTATTTAAAATTGCAATAAATGATAAAAAACAACCTTAAAGTTTCCAGTAACGCGACTAAGTAATGCGTATTAAAATGCTATATTATTATTTTTATACATTATAAATATAGTTAATTTTAATAATTTTACTATTCGAATATATTTTAGCGCTTGTATTATTTAATAATGCAATAAATAATAAAAAACAATAAAGTGATATACCTAGTACAACCACCATGTAGTGCAGTATACACCTCGCGCAATCCGACTTGGACAGATTAGGTTAGAAGGCTAAGGCGGGAGAGGAGCGAAGCGGAGCTCCCGCATTAGCCTTCGTGGTTATTTTTTTGTAGCAACCTAAACAATTTTTTTATTAGCAGGGTGGAGAGTGGGTGTCTGTAAGGATTTTTTTTTCCCCAACGGACCCCACGTACTTGGCAAGCCCTTGTACATGAAAATATCTTCAATTCCCAACGGACCCCATGTGGGGACAGATACTCGGGGTTCGTTGGTAATAAATTGCATCCAGGCCAGGCCCCACTTAGGTTGATAATGGTTAGGGAGTAGGTACATAGGGGTGGGGGAGTAGGTAAATGGGGGCTAGGGAGTAGGTATAAGAAACTTACTTAGCCTTCAAAAATATACTTTTAGGTTAGTTTATGAAAATGTTCATAACTTAAAAACTAAGCGTTTCCTCAGGGGGGGAGTTGCTCGGGGGGGACTCCCTCCCTCCCCCCTACCCCCTCCCACCCCTCTCCCTCCTTAATTCGATTGGCACGATTCTAAAGCAATCCCGATGAGAAACTCAAGAGCCAAAAGTAATTTTTAGAGGTCAGTATATTAGAATACCTACCTGTCTCCTAAGTGATGTTTTTAAAGTAGGTACTTACCTACTATGCACAGACATAGTAGTATTAACAAAAACAAAAAACCACGAGTGCCTGTACTTTGTGTGCCAAAAGATACAAGATTTCTTCGTTCAAACTTCAATGTGGTGTCAATTAGTCCAAATACTTGACATCACAGTAGGTGTCAGGAGAGTGGCAGGCTAGGTTTTATATAAACACAGGCACATGCATGTCTGTGGTACTAATACTATATTAATACTTACCTTTTATTATTTATAATGCAAAATTGTTGTCACTCTCTGTGAATGCTACTGTGGTGGGTCTCTTCTAGATAGTCAGTGGTTAATCTATAACTGCTACTAGTCTAGCCTAGAACAACAGCAATTTATCATGTACCTAATGCATTGCAACATGTTAATATGATATCTTTTATGTCATACATATCGCAACAGTTGGTCGGAACGGAGAGACAGATGTTGTGTTACTTATTGTAATGTTTTATAATTTCTTAATACAATCTGTTGCATCTATTTCAGGTTTGAACAATACCATAGGCTGTAAAAAGGAGTGTTTAAGACACCAGGATCACAAAAATGAAGCTAACTTCAACATCATCCTAACATGTAGTTCCTGTATCCCAACTTTAAAGCGGCAACAGAAATAGAATTCATCTTTCAACTGTCAACCTGTAATGGTTCTTTAGTGACTGTGCTATTTCTTAGTTGTTAGTAGTTCTAAAATAGGATTATTAATCTCAGTTAGTAAAATGAAAAGTGCAACTGTCACTGATACAAAAAGGTTGATAGCCGAACATCACTTAGGTAGCGACCATAGTGATGTTCGGCTATCAATAGACTTCGACATTTTATACACTTTACATTAACTGAATGCTTTAACTGCTGTATGCTGTCATTAAATGCACTAATTAAATGTCATTTTACTGACTGAAATTGATAATCATACATACCTAGTATAGTTGTAATTCTCAAATTAAAAGGGTTAATAAAACTTATTATATTAATGAAATTAACTTTCATTTATTCCTTGAATAAAACACTTAACACATTCTTGTTAATATTCTACTGCAAGTAATGTGGCTCTGTGACCTGCAAGTGGTGGACCTGTTGACGTAGGAATGTGATTCTAGCTAAGATGGTCAGACTGATAATTTAATTAGTGGCTATTAATAAATTTGTTCTGTGACCAACATCTTGTCTTTAACATGACAAGGTGTCATCATTCAGGTTTGTTGGTGGGTCCTTCCTCATAGTCTTGTTGAAGTGTAAGACACCATAGCCTTAGGGCATATCCATTATCTCCTGAAATAAATAATCACCATTTATTTGTTATTAAGTAAGATGGAAATTTTGTATTGTTAAAAGGGGTAAGGAGTTAAATTTGAAGCAGACTCAACTATCAATCACTGCAGTAAGTATCCTAGACCTAAGCTATATCTACCACCACTGGACCACGTTGTGACATTCATTTGTGAGCGTTTTCTACCTTCAGAAGGCATGTATAGACTTTGATCCCGGTAGCCTTTAAAATGGCAGTTGTTAAGCCACAGTGAAGACCATATGCTTCAAAAATGTCAACAACGGACAGTGACAACCCACACCTGCATACATTACCACATAGCTCACCACCTATTACGTGGGACAAATATTATAAGGTGAAGTTTGTATGCCCTTGCTGGCCCTTTTGGAGATATAAGAAGTGATAAAATATAACTAACCGGTTATGTGATGTTGCCTGTGGCTTCTTATTGCTTTATTAGGGTCAATGCATTGGAGCTATTCAAAATGTGGTAAGGTAAACATTGCAGCTTCCGGCAAACCGTGCATAAACATTCAGGATTTTTTATTTTGAGCCATAGATCTGAAAGCAAATGACAAGTGAATAAGGCAAGTTCTGTATATGAAACAGTTCATTTAGTTGTAGGTATTTATTCATCAATGCCTTACACATAGGTACTAATACTGTATTAGTATGTATCATATTGCATATTGACCCAGTACTAAGGATATTAGCGTACACAGCGCCTATAAAAGAGTAGAAGACTGTCAAGATAGTAGAATAAAAGACATATCGATATAATGTTATCAACAGTATGTTCTAGTGTCTGTATTGAATAGACCGGGCTTTGAATAGAGTAGAAGACTGCCAAGACAGAGGAATATACCTACCTAAGTCAGACGAATCGAAATTATGTTAACATGTTCTACGATGTTTATACCGCGCTTTAGATTGTAATAGTAGACTGTCAAGACAGTGGACTAAAAACATATTGATACATGTAATGGTGATAAGTTATCAACAGTACCTATGTTCTACTGTCTGTATAGATAGACCAAACCCCGATTATACTAGACTGTGGCGTAAATACTTGCCTTGAACTTCACAAAGTTGTATAGCATATTCGTAAATTAACATCGAGTAAATCAAACTCCTCTACTCTCCACGTAATGCACCTCCAGCTCCGTGGCGTTTCATTTTCAGTGATTGTATATTGTTAGTATATTTCACTGTCGTTTGAAGATCAACTTTTAACTAGGTAAACTACACAGAACACTTTTATCCTACGTAAACTATAAACTTAAAACTAGTGACAACAGAAGTGTGGGATTACAGATAAAATACCATACGACTTAGGAAATACGTGTGATCTGTACCATGCGACGTAATCCGGGTGAAAATAGCCAGACAATTGTCGCCCACGACACTCCGAGAATAGGCAAAACGGCATATCAAGAGAAAGATGACATTTATCGCGGAAATTGTCGGCTACGGATTCAATCCGAGTGGCGGAGAATTGGGGTCCTGGCGAATTTTGTATCGTTGCAGATAGTGAATACGGGAACCAAGTGTCAGGTATCGAAGGGACATGCCGATTCTTGAGTCATTTTAAGGGGTTGTGGCTATCCCAACTCCTTTTTATGGTGTTAAGATTTTTACTCAGTTTATTTCTTACAGTTTTGTATTCCAACAAAACAAACAAAGAAGTCCTACCTCATGTGATAGGACCTATAGTGTGTTGTGTACACATGTCAAACAAAAATATATGAATACGACGCTGCGCTGTCTTGATTTATATAAAAAAAGAAGGAATAGGATATCCCGAGTTTACCGTACTGGCAAGAAGTTCTGTATGGAAAGTTGTAAGTTGTGTTGTGTATAGTTTGTCACCTTTTACACCTTCTAAGGACCTGCGCTGCGCAGGCGTGTCGAATCTAAAATGATTCAATCGTTTCAGTATTTGACATTCTGCGAGCAGTGTTATGATAGTTTTATAATACCGTTTAGACCAAGGGTTGATCCTCCAAACACATAACATAAAAAAAAACTAGGACAATGGTTAAACTAACAGTGACCATAGCTGTAAAGATTGGGCGCTGAGTGCGCGTTTTGTTTTTCTAACATCATTGTGTCCTGTCCATGCGTGGACGTCAAGCTTATGTCCGGAATGATACTAACTCCCGTAATATAGGTTTAATTTGACTCGGAAGTTAGCCTTTCAATGTGGATATTTCCTTATTATCATAGGGGTTCATTTGGAAAGACAACAGCGATAAAATGGTGTAGCACAGAATCTGTTTACGTTCTGTTTGGACGTTATGATTTTCCCTGCACAATAGGCTATACGAATATTAAAGGTACAAACGGTATAAAAATATTTAATCATTTCATCCTAATCTAAGTGCGTGTCCTTTGTATAATGCATAACGTCGAAGTACAATCAACACAGTAAGAATACAAAATTAAATAATAATTCGAATTAGATTTATGATTTATTCAATTCCATTCAATTTCTTAATTTTGCCAATATGTGTACAAAAAGGTGTTACAATAAAGTAATAATAGATTGTATCACAAGTCACATTCCACCCGAAGGCATGTAAATATGTTTAACAGGTATGTATTATCATGATAATTAACTTGAATAATTAACACATATTGTTACAATAATAAATAAATGTCACACTAAATAAGTTTGCAATAAATTCAACATAATTCGATAACAAACTTAAAGGTGGTATGCTAACTTCTTCATAATATTTTTACTATAAAGAATAGAGCATTGACTTGTTTTAGGCAAGAGTTACGGGTTCAGGTCCCGTCTGGGAAACTACTCACACTGATCTTTACTGTTAGTTGTTAATGAATGCTCTGTACTCAGCGTTCATACAGTTCGTTTGGCAACAGGCTAAGTAAGTTGTGAGAATCATGAACGCCTTCAATACTGACTGGTATATTTATTGAGGTATTCATTTTAGTAGTATCATTAAATATCCTTGTATATAAATAAAAATATTTAAAAAATCAAAGGTGAAGACAAGTGTAATAGAAAATGGAAAGCGGTTGTGTGCGCGATAAATGGTAATGAAAAAGTTAATGTAAAACACTAAATTGATGCTGAATTTTAATCCAACCCAGTATTCTGTGGAAAGTATCAATGCAAAATATTGTTTGTTTTGAATTAACACGCGTTGAAAACATAATTTTGTACAGAATGGTATTCCGTGTGGGTGTTTCGATAGGGTTACACCTATCGTGGTCCCGAGGCGACGGATGCAGGTAGGCTGGAGAGTCCGCTATGCATCGGTAGTTTGATGTACCTACCCCTGAAGTTATCAATTTGTGGAAACACACGGCACACAACGCTGACCGTATACGCGGACGCCTTTGATATTAGGAGATATTGTGCTGTCAAGAATATTTAATCGGGACAATCTCATGAGAGAAATTATCGTTAATTTGATAAGGTGAAAAGAGAATGGTAAGCTGTAATACCAGGAAAAGAAAACGAGGAAGTGGGAGAAAGCTCAAATAAATTAGCTGTTCCGTTTTATCTTTTATTCCATAAATTGGTTATGTTGAGCAAGTACACAAAACTGTGTAGTTAAAATAATAGTATTTGGTGATTTTGTTCGGTACATTGTTTAACAGTTATTACTGTTACGCCGCCCTTAAATCACTATGACAGTTGACATAAGAAGTGACGTAATTTCCGAGTGTATGATAGACAGTGTCTGTATATAAGAGAGTTCGAGCCATTTGTCGGGTCATTCTGTACTGTATACTAAGACTAGCCGAAGCTCTGCCTAATTTATTGTGTGTCTATACGGAGAATAAAGTAATTAGCAGAGTCCTGAAGTGTTTAATTGCCCCTTCTGTTACAATCAGAAGTGGGATACTTCAAGAAGAAACCATGAAGACTGTCAGTTTTGAAGAAGAAAAATACACTTTGAAGTAGGCCGAGGGTCCTGTCGACAACAATAGTGCCTCTACCTCGCAAACCTCGATTCCACGTGGACAATCGAAGCAAAAGTTACACGGCGCACATCCAAAAACAATGTGGGTATTTATGAAATGTTTTACAAGATGCCTCCAGAGAACACAACTGTCGTATGAATATGAACCAGTTTTCTTCTTGAATAACCTGCTACCTACCCATGTAAATACCTTCAGTAAGAGCACACCTGTATAAAAGCCCCGATATCAAGAATCGGACTACCGCATTGCAAAAATCGGACTACCGCATTGCAAAAATCCGACTGCATCAACCGCTTTGTCAAGCTGAAGTCAGTGGAATTAGTGCCAACTGGCACGTCGCGGCGCCAGCGCTTCAGTCGTAAAGATTTTCATCGTGGAACACTTTAACTACAGCGCGCGTTAGCAGCGTGCTGCGGCGCTTGATGGAGACAGATGCTGCCCGAGATGGGCAGCTATGAACAACAAGGCTGAGATACGCTAAAAGATGCACAGATAATTTGAGGTGGGTGCCACTAATTGCCTTTTTCCTATCTGATGTAGCCAGTCTTTGCCACTAATTCTAATTCGTGTAGCGAAATAGCCATTGCCAGTTACAACAACTACTGTAGACTACCAATTTACCATTTGCCTATCGCCTATTTGAAATAGCCGCTCTTTGTCACTAAATCTGATTCCTCTACGAACTGAGCTATTGCAGTAAGAACTATGTGTAGGCTCCTTGCCAGCTAGGCTAATAATTGCATTGCCTGTTAGGCTACTAATTGCCCTTTGCTTAGCCGAAATAGTCGTACTCCACAACTCTGAATTTCTATAGTTCATTTAAATAAGTTCTAGTCATTGCCAGTAAAACAGCCGCCTAGTGTTAGGTTTTGCGTTAGCATTATGAAGAAAAGGAAAGTCAGTTAAAATTAATCGTTATTCGTGTTAGAATACTGGTAAAATAAATGGAATCACTATTATGCACTGGATGTCGTTGCAGTTCACGATCGATACCTGTTGGTATAATTACTAAAGCCCTTAACCAGTCAAATCTAGATTCTACTGAATCATTTCATATTCTACATTCAGAACATTTTTGTAGATACAAGCACTTTTTAGGTAATATCGAAACGCACAGTTCATCCGAAAATTTACTATTTGAAAGAGGCGCAACAATATTGTTTCGATAAAACAAAGCCTAACGGTAATAAAATATGCGTATTTAGATAAGTATCTACGATCCTAAAACTGTAGATGAATAATCGAATCATACAGATATTTGCAGGCTATAGGTACCTATTTACTTATTTGGTAGGCATACTGAAACAAGTCCAACAGTCGGTAAGTGGTTTAGCCCCGTTGAATGTAGGTACATTATAATATCATGCTTGGTTTCGATAAGACGTAATTGGCGGTAGTACTTTTATTCATTCGTTTCGAATCTAAATAAACGTGTGTATTGTTAGTAATCGGATATACGTTGAAATAGTGTCTCGATTTTATAGAATAGTATGTAGCTCGGTATTGTAGTGTTTTAACCGTGCTAAACGTGTGATAAAGGTATCGGAAGTGCTTAACATCTGAGTGTAATGGTGTAGGTAGGTACTTGAACTAATAGAGTTATTATGTATTAATATATACGGGTCCGCACTTATTAGCGAAAATTGATTCATCATAGTAGAAATTTTATGTAATAAGTATCTATTCGTATATTAAGTGTATTTGGCAAAAGCGCTACGGATCTTGAAATGAGCATTTGTCTCAGTGCGATATTCTAGATGGTATTAGGCCTCATACTTCATGATCTTTTACATTAAATATCGCCTGAATCTTTCCAAATAATAGGTTTTGAACCAAGAATGATGCAATTGTAGATTCGCTTAAGTGATCTTATCCCGATTATCATACTGGGATGGATTGAGTGATGAGCAGCTTCAGACAATCCACAACAACTTGTTTACTACGATACAAATTCATCAACGATACGCCTAGTCCACGCGAAACGTGAATAAGTTAACCTGTAAACGCCTACTTTTCATAGTGAACTTTTGCCCATAAGATTGGTTTAATTGAACGCTGCTATGCCCTACCACTCTGCCTGTGACGTACTGTAAACCCTGTAGGACACATGTTACAATTCGTCCATGTTTACGGTGTTAATTGCAAGTAGGTATCTACGCCGCATTCTTCGATCAAAGTATATTGTTGATCGAAGGCCGTACCTATTCCTTTAACATTATCTTATAACTATTCCGCTCCCTTGAGTTGTAGCAACATGATACCTGCATAGCTATGTTATTCCAGAATTATTTGTCATTCTTATGGCAAAGAAGTGTTTAAAGTCGTTTTATTAGCTTAGGATTTATAATACAAACCGTTCCTCTAAGATACTAGTAGATATTTATTTTTGAGAATGTGCCTAATTACAGTAGACGCTAATCGTTTAAAGGTTAGACACCGTTATAGCCACCAAAAAAGAAAAGAGTTAAAACGGGTTTCGGTAATAAAACGACGTATTTACGTGTGAGGACAATGTTCATAAGGAGATATAGCCCTGCGTGCGCGATATTTCTATTCTTTACCAAAATAGGACAGACTGCCGAAAAAGCAAGCCCTTAACATAAATGTGCCAGCTGTAAGAAGTTCATAAATCCATCCAACTACCTAACACTAAATGTTATACTGTTACATTCAGCATATCACTTGGCATACAGCAGCCAGCAACAGCATCTCTGTATTTCCGCTTCAGAATGTCGGTAGAATCGTGTTTACTACATTTAATACTTTTGTGGTATGATTTTAGAGGTACCCGCTTGTTTATATTTGGTTATTTTGCAGAAAATATTGAAGATTGAGATTGTGTATGTAGTTGACAAGATAGAAGTTATAGCGAGACTAAGTTCAGGGAGTCCCTTGGGATACTAATGACATTTCGTTGTTTTATTGTATGGCATTGAGACTTCAACGCCAGTAAATAGTCATTTGCATAGGATGTAAAAGCGATAACAAAATCATATAAATTGATATGAGTTATAAGAGCTATGTGTAAGCCTAGTTTTATTTAACCTAGAAGTACGCTTTGTGACAATTGAGGATATTATAGAATCAAACAAGTTAGTAAGCGAATGATATGAAGTTTTGATAATATTGCAAGTTATTTACGTTGCGTTATTTATATAGTTGTGCCAAGCACTCGCTCCTAGTATCGGCTAAACCACAGAGTACATTCGTATAAGTAATAAGTTTGCAGACGCAGGCACCTACCTATCTATAATGACCTGATACGCAATGACTATAAGGTCCCATCGAAAAGTAGGTCCCGTATTAACGGATGCTTCTATTTGTCATGTGGTTTATTTATTTCAACGTCAGATAACTCACCCAGTAGATAGTAGATAGTGCCGTGAACATTCCACTCATGAATCTATCTTGGGACCAACTAGTATTATTGCTATGTCTATTACTCTGTGTGTTTATCGGGCCAGCCACTAACCAAGTCTACCGTTCCCTTTATGGGAACGATTGTTACAGATAAAGATAGTAAAGCAGAATGCAAGCCAATCTACCGTGATGATGATGAAGCTACTTTGGGCCGGGCTGGGCAAAGCCAAGCTATGCCACGCCACGCCACGATCAACCAGCCAGCAAGCTAGTCCTGCGAGCTAGTCCTGCGAGCTAGTCCTGCGAGCTAGTCCTGCGAGCTAGTCCTGCGAGCTAGTCCTGTAAGCTAGTCCTGTGAGCTAGTCCTGCGAGCTAGTCCTGTAAGCTAGTCCTGTAAGCTAGTCCTGCGAGCTAGTCCTGCGAGCTTGTCCTGCGAGTTAATCCTATGAGCTAGTAGTAGGCCAGAGAGACAGCCTAGCAAGTCAGCCTAGCAAGTCAGGCCAGCGAGACAGGTCTGCGAGACAGGCCAGCGAGACAGGCCAGCGAGACAGGTCAGCGAGACAGGTCAGCGAGACAGGTCAGCGAGACAGGCCAGCGAGACAGGTCAGCGAGACAGGCCAGCGAGACAGACGTGCGAGTCAGGCCAGCGAGTAAGGCCAGTTACGATTATTTGATTGATAAGGAAGCCTGGAAATGATCTGCTTGCTCTACTGGTAGGGTTTTAGTTTATAGTACTTTTGTAAATATGTAGTGCACAAAAAGAATAGCCCGCCGAGTTTCTTGCCAGTTCTTCTCAAGTGGGCCGCGTTCCGAACTGGTGGTACTATTATTTTGCTTTGTATTCATTGACGTGTCGCAAGTGCCTACGTATTAGGATTATGCGAAATAAATGTTTTTTTGAGTTTGAGCGAGTCAGACCAGCGAGCCAGGCCAGCCAAGACGCCCAGTTCCTATTGCAGGAGCAACTGCTTACAGGATGGCCGAGTGTTACGCCGCCCTTAAATCACTATGACAGTTGACATAAGAAGTGACGTAATTTCCGAGTGTATGATAGACAGTGTCTGTATATAAGAGAGTTCGAGCCATTTGTCGGGTCATTCTGTACTGTATACTAAGACTAGCCGAAGCTCTGCCTAATTTATTGTGTGTCTATACGGAGAATAAAGTAATTAGCAGAGTCCTGAAGTGTTTAATTGCCCCTTCTGTTACATACCATTAAAAATTGTAATAAGGAAGGGATGTAGTGTATGCAGTCATGCATCCCCTCTACCGTACCTACAGACAACATAGCCTCGATCGCACACAGTGCATACGAGTCGCGCCATTTACGCGAGAGTGCACGTGTTCGGCAAGTCTGTCCGTTAAGGGCGTGACGAGTCTGTGAATTACCCTACAGTTTGATGGATCCTACAGTGATAAAACGTTTCCATTTGTTTCGGCGACACGGTCGGCTATCGGGAGAATTCGTCACTCGGCTGGCTATCCCCCGCCCCGCGCTTCCTTGCCGGGCGGGCGGCCGGTTTCGCATCGACCGCTCAGTTAAATCTCGGACGCGGTTCGAACATCTTGTGTGTGCGCCTGTGGTGGATTGCCGGCAACCCATCCACACGTCAGCGCCTCGGTCGACACGGCAACTCGGAAACAACCTCAAAAGAATCTCCAGGCCTCGGAGCATCCTTAGGAAGACCGGGAATCAAGGTAAGTGGCGAATCATTCTTGGTGGCGGTCCGATTTCCGAAACTTCTTGTGTCGTCTTGTGTGCCTGCAAGAACTACCAAAAGACAGTCCACTAGCTCACTGAGTTATCGAAAAAATTTATGGTCCATTCGAGCGGATTTCAGCCGGATTTCGGTATATTAGTTGGTATTTTTTCAAATCATAAGTCGGTTGCAGATTTAAAAATTGAAATTCTTAACCGCCACTTACAGCTCTGACATAAGTCTCGATTCGGTCGGATACAATTCAAATTAAAGTCGTTAAGTTTGTTTGTTATTTGCGGTTCGGTTATTATATTATATTGTGCGGTATGCGATATTTGTGAAATTATCCTCAGTTATTAGAACAATTTATTTGATTTATTGTAGGGTTCCGTATATTTTTTTTTCTCTTACCCGGGGGTGGGTGCATCTCGATTTGAGTCTTAACGATTTAAAATGGCTAAGGTATCATCAACTAAATTTAAAATTCAAGTCGAATGGCTTAGAAGCACGTTAGAAATGATCGCGGGAAAAACTCAAACTAATGCAGTTATTTCGGCGAGATTGCGTAAACTCGATGAACGATACGCACTTTTGTCGGAACAGTACGAGTTATTGCTGGATAATACTGTAGATTCGGAAATGATTAAAATCTATACGGCTGATTATAATGAGGCGG
This sequence comes from Miltochrista miniata, assembly GCA_933228765.1. Taxonomy (NCBI): domain Eukaryota; kingdom Metazoa; phylum Arthropoda; class Insecta; order Lepidoptera; family Erebidae; genus Miltochrista; species Miltochrista miniata. The sequence goes on from OW121769.1 coordinate 18,233,454, forward strand.
AGTTAGCTTATAATCAGCTGGAAGCGGTCTCGTCGGCTTACCCGGGTTTGGACGGGGTTCATAGACCGTCCGAGAGTTCAAATACGGCAAGACTTCCCAGAATCGATTTATGCAAATTTGACGGTGACGTTTTTCAGTGGACAAGTTTTATAAGCCTATTCAGTTCGTTGGTACTAACACGGAAAGGTATATCAAAGACGGAAAAATTTCATTACTTAGTTTCTCATGTGTTAAATGAACAGCATATCTTAATACGGCATTTACCTATGGTAGACGAATCCCTAGATATAGGCTTAGAAATTCTTAAGGGTAGATATGAAAATATCAGAATGCTAGCAGATAGTCACATTTCTAGAATCCTACAGCTACCTACATTAAATAAACCCTATGATTTGCGTTCTAAAATTCTAAACCCACTGTTGGAGTCCACTCGCGCCTTGAATAATTTAGGCTTTCCTATAGATCAATGGTCTTATATTTTATTATTCATTAGCTTAAATAAAATTCCGTTCGACGTTAAAACTCGGTTTGAACAGAAGTACGGCGGAAATATAATCACCCTACCCACATTCAATCAACTTGTGGAGTTTCTGCAAAATGAATGTCGGCTTATAGACTCGACAACAGCTGACGGTGCGACCTTGAAGGACAATCGTACCCGCCGCACCATACACATCATCGGAAACGAAAGTGAATCTTATAGGAACGAACGAATAATCGCTAGGCGCTGTTTATACTGTGAAATAAGCGGTCACATGATTTCGGAGTGTTTTAAATTTAAAAAATTAATCGCGGGTCAGCGTAAAGACTGGGTGCGAGCTGAAAATTTATGCTTTAAATGTTTTGGTAAGCATTCGGCATCTACGTGCGATAAAAAGACAGCATGTAAACGCTGTGGCCATCGGGGTCACAACGACTTAATATGCATGCACAACTATACTGCGTTTCGCGCTAGCTCGCCTTCGGAGGGACCTGGCTACCGCAGCCACCGTCCGCGTCGTCGCACGCGCACGGCCTCTCCTCGCGAAAGAAGAGAGGTACCGTCGCGCTCATCAGCTGAGCGTGTGGTTCAGGTCAGCTCGCGCAACGGCTATCAGGCATGCGAACGGCGGGAATCGCACGTATCGCGCGGTCAGTCACGTAATAATTCTCAAAAGCAATATTCAGCATAGCAATTAAGGTTACATGATGACTCATCTTTAACGTCTTTGCATCGAAACCCGTATAATGTTGTTCTACCCGAAGAAAAAAAAAAAAAAAAAAATGATAGCTGTGGAGCTATCATTTTTTTTTTTTTTTTTTCTTTTATTTGCCATAAGGCAGGGGCTTAATCACGCAGTGATCATGTCACCCCCGTACGAAAATTCTAAAACTAAAACTACAACTAAACATTTCTAATTTTTAAGCCATAATTAACAATTGCATATAACTGTTTTGCTTCATCCGACATAGGTGTAGACAAGATGTTGTTACAAACCCCTAGCGACCGCAAAGATATGCCTAGGTCGATTTCCAGCTGTTTTCTTTGGGTTTCGTTCCGCACACACTCCCTTCGCACACATTCAAGCCAATACATATCAACACGTTGTTGTTATATATTTCAGACCAGAACATTCAGAACACCCAGTACTAGCGGTAACGGCGGCAGTTTTAAGAAGGCTTACGTCTTATTCGGTTAACAGAACAAATTTGGTTTTTAACCAGTTGACACTCAAGGAAACGTTGGAAAGGTTTTGGCGATCTGAGGAACCCCCTATTAATAAAATTAAAAGTCCTGAGGACTTGGAATGCGAACAATTATTTGTTTCAACGGTATCGCGAGGCCCGGACGGTAAATATATCTCGCGCTTACCTCTTATCTCGGCAGGTGATAGACGTCTGTTAGGAGACTCACGCCAGCCCGCTTATAAGCAATTTATGTCGCTTGAGAGGCGGATGCAACGGAATCCGGAATTTCGGGAGAAATACATTGAATTTATTAATGAATATATTAGGCTGGGACACATGAGTGTATCGCAATTTGATATTAATTCGGGGCAAGAACATTACTTTCTCCCACATTACGGAGTATTTAAAAAATCGGGCGATGTGAATAAAATTCGCGTTGTATTCAATGGCAGTCAGAAAACAAGTTCGGGAGTGTCATTAAACGACTGTCTGTTTTCGGGAGAACGATTGCAAAACGATATCACTAATATTATAATGAAATTTAGGGTTCCACAAATTGTATTTACTACGGATATTAAAATGATGTTTAGGTAGACGTGGATTCACCCGGACGATCGGAGATATCAGTTGATTCTCTGGCGAGCGTCGCCCACGGAGCCCCTACTTACCTATCAACTAAACACAAATACATACGGTTTGAAGTCGAGCTCTTTCATAGCCATACGCTGCTTACACCAGCTCGCCCGGGATGAGGTTGATAAAACCCGTGCCGCTAAGTTACTCGTAGACAACACATACGTTGACGATTTGAATGGCGGCGCAGACTCGCTGATTGAAGCGCGTGAGCTTCGCGATGAGTTAATCTCATTGATGATAAAACTTTTATTACAGTCCCTATTGGCGACTTCTGATAACTCAAAGGGGGTAGCATGGGATGCCCCGGCCCCCATAGATTTAGTGCGACAATGGAGGGATATTATCTCTGACTTACCGCATCTGCAACGTATCTCCATTCCCCGGTGTGTCAAGTTGGAAGGACCGACTAAATACTAAATACTCTTCACGGGTTTTGTGATGGCTCCAGCGTGGGTTACGCTGCAGCAGTCTACTTGCGCGCGGAGGGCGCAGACGGACGAACTCACGTACGCCTACTTATTGCTAAGTCTCGTATAACGCCATTAAGGGTTAAGTTAACCATACCGAAACTGGAGTTGAATGGTGCTAAGTTGCTGTCAACGTTGGTTAATCACACGGTCGAGTCAATGGAGGATAAGGTTCGGTTAGACCAAATTGTAGGCTGGTGCGACAGCACTATCGTTTTGGCGTGGTTACGGACACCACCTCATAAATTACAAGTCTTTGAAGGAAGACCGGGAATCAAGGTAAGTGGCGAATCATTCTTGGTGGCGGTCCGATTTACGAAGCTTCCTGTGTCGTCTTGTGCGCCTGCAAGAACTACCAAAAGACAGTCCACTAGCTCACTGAGTTATCGAACATATTTATGGTCCTTCGAGCCGGATAAAACTTTTTCATTAACTCAAGGAAATGTTTTTCGATAACTCAGTGAGCTAGTGGACTGTCTTTTGGTAGTTCTTGCAGGCACACAAGACGACACAAGAAGTTTCGGAAATCGGACCGCCACCAAGAAAGATTCGCCACTTACCTTGATTCCCGGTCTTCCTAAGGATGCTCCGAGGCCTGGAGATTCTTTTGAGGTTGTTTCCGAGTTGCCGTGTCGACCGAGGCGCTGACGTGTGGATGGGTTGCCGGCAATCCACCACAGGCGCACACACAAGATGTTCGAACCGCGTCCGAGATTTAACTGAGCGGTCGATGCGAAACCGGCCGCCCGCCCGGCAAGGAAGCGCGGGGCGGGGGATAGCCAGCCGAGTGACGAATTCTCCCGATGGCCGACCGTGTCGCCGAAACATCATTGTTGTTTGTATTATTCACTAAAAAGGACAAAACTTCTTATGACGTAATGTTTGAATTAATGATTGAATATTGCTATGAAAATAATATATCATTAAACCCAAATATTGTAATTATGGATTTCGAGAAAGCGGCAAATGTAAGTCTCCGTCAAAATTTTGAATCAGTTATTGCAAAGGGTTGCTTTTTCCATTTTCGACAGATAATTTATCGGAAAATACAGCGTGAAGGCTTGGCTTCAAAATATAACTCAGATCCCACATTTAATACCGAGATCAAAGTGTATACTGGCATTGCATTATCTACACCCTGCTAACATTGCCATGTACTTCAACGACTTAATTATTACAATGTCCGACGATGCCCGCATAATAGCCGACTGGTTTGATACTTATTATGTGAATGGAAGAAATAATCAGCCACCTATGTACAATTAATACGAACTTTTGAACTCTGTGTCAAAACCAAAAAATACCACGCACTCAGAATAGTGCTGAGGCCTTCCACCATCATATAAATGAGATATGTGCAAAGCGACACGTTGGCTTTTATCGTCTCGTGAGTGAGCTAATGTCAGAAACAACAACAAACCTTACAGCGATTGAACGAATCAGAAACGGGGAACCCCTACCTAAGAAAAAAAATAAGAATAATCTTAAATTTAAAAAAAATTAAAAAATTCTACAAGAAATCCCAGAGTACACGCAAGTGAAATTATCGCAAGCTATAGCTTCAAATCTTTAATTATTGTTCATTATTAATGTATCCAACAAACATCTTTATTTTTTCTTTAATAACCTGATTATACTATAATGTAAGAGTTAATAAATCTATTCACCAACGATTGATTAGTAAATAAAGACATAAAATAAAAATGTACTGTTTTTATTTCAGGCACAATAATTTTATGTTGCTAGTACTAAGTGTGTACTGAGTGCGTAGTAGCTGAGTACGGGTACGTATCATAATATATAAGTTCAAAATACATATGGTTGGAATATATAAAATTAAAAGTGTATCAAAATGGGTTCACATATGTTAAGAATAGACCAGGAAGTGACAAATTCCACCTGTTCCTGTTTTAACCCGAAAACTTATCATTAAAGACGATTATTTATGTTCCCGATTCCACCCGTTTTTTTAATAAAGTATAGTCAAGTCTAACTACCGAAAATATTATTTCCAAGTGAGTGGAAGGCAAACTACAAAACAAAAAAAATAACCACGAAGGCTAAGGCGGGAGCTCCGCTCCGCTTCGCTCCCGCCTTAGCCTTCTAACCTAACCTATCCGGGTGGGGGTACTCTGCGTCGGGGTGTTAACCATTCATTTATAATGGTTAACACCTCGACTCGGATAGGTTAGGTTAGAAGGTTTTTTTGTTTTGTAGTTTGCCTTCCACTCATTTGGAAATAATATTTTCGGTAGTTAGACTTGACCGTACTTTATTAAAAAAAACTTAAACAGTGAATTTTTGGATATTTGAAATTCTGAATAATGTTTTTCGGGAAAATAACATTGCGGTCTTTTGATTATTCGTACTAATGAAATTAGGTAAAATAAATATTCGTACTTATGACTTTCGGATAAATGAATATCGTCCTTTTGAATATTCGGAGCTTTGTTTCTTAGGAATTATAATCTTCGGAATTTTGAACATCGGAATATTGAAATTCGGAAAAAAAATATTTCGGAATTTTTGGGTGTTCCCTTTTGAAATAATATAATACACTCATTTGCAAAAAAAACGGGCACCTGAGCAATGAACCATTTCAAATGTTAATATTGCTTTGTTTGATAATTATAGGTAGTTTTATCCTCACAATTTGGTAAATTAATAAGAAAATAATCGTTTTCATCAGTATTTCATAAAATTTTGTTACAATTTATGGGAAATAATGCTAAACCTCGCTAGTAGTGTATGTTCGCTAGTAGTGCATATGCTCATGAAGTAAAACTAAAAAAGTTTTTTTGTTTGTTTTTCTTTAATAAAGTAAAAGCAGATAAATGTTTAGTATCGAGTGTGACCCCCTCTAGCAAAAATCACAGCTTGAATTCGTCTGGGCATGCTAGCGAGTATATCCCGGATACTTGCTTGCGGAATACGTTCCCACTCCGCAGTAAACACATTCTTCAGCTCTCTGATGGTCTGCGGAGCCGGGTGTACTGATCTCACACGCCGTTTTAGAATGTCCCAGATATGTTCTATGGGATTGAGGTCGGGACTTCGAGCTGGCCAATCCAAACGACGAATGCCGACCTCTTGCACATACGCATTAACATCGCGGGATCGGTGGGCGCGAGCATTGTCGTCCATAAAAATCGAGTCTTGACCTAGAGCGGCCAATGCGGGTTGTGCATGAGGAATTAGAACTTCCGTTATGTATCGATGCCCAGTCAGTGAGCCATTTTCAATGAAGACTAACTCTGTACGTTCCATTGAATTTATTCCTGCCCAAAACATAACAGAGCCCCAACCATAAGGTGTGATTTCTTCGAAACATGCATCTGCAAAGCGCTCTCCTTGTCTTCTTAGCACTCGCCGACGTCGATCTTCACCGAACAGAGGTATTGGCTTCATCAGAGAACAAAACCCTATTCCAATCTTCTTGAGTCCATGATTCACAATTTCTAGCGAACCTGAAGCCTGTGAACTCTGTGCTCACGGAGTAATTTGGGGCCGCGGGCCGGGCGGTGACTGCGTATATTGGCAGCGAGAAGCCTCCTCCTGACCGTCCATAGACTAATATGCACATTTCTTACTTCTTGGAGGTTGTTCTTAAGATCCACATACGAAGATTTGCGATTTCTCAATGCGCGACTCACAAGAAAACGATCATCCCATGGTTGGGTACATGGTTTTCTTCCAGAACCAGGCCTTCTCTCGACGGAACCAGTCTCCTGATATCGCTGCCAGGTCCTTTGGACCGTCGAACGACTAACATTTAGCCTCCTAGCCACGAAACATTGGCTGCAACCCTCTTCAAGCAGCGCGATAATTTTGGTAGCTTTTACCACTTTATCTACCATTTTTGAAACAGCCAAACAGCAATAAATAAAGCTTTGACAGTCAAGGATATGAAATTAATCGATAAAAATTGAATAAAAGTTGTGAAAGTCGATGTTAACTTCTGGAACTTCGCGCCAAAAATGTAGGATAAAAAGGGATTTTCTGTAAAAATGAGCATCAAATGAAAATTTGAATTTAGAACGTACTTTTTTAAATACCACGACATTTTTGAAACCGGCCAGTAACGTGTACAAACGATTGAAACCTTTTTGGTATTGTATCTTTTTAAAGATGAATGAAAATCAAAACCGCCCGTTTTTTTTGCAAATGAGTGTATAATAAAATGTAGCCTGATGATTATTTCTTCTGACTATTATACCTTTTGATTTATATATTTTGAACTTATACAATATAAACTTATAGATTTTAAACTTATGCATTATGATACGTACCCCTGAGTACTGAGACTCGTAATCGTACAATAAACTCGTAGGCGAATTGATTATTATGTATTTCATACATAGTTCAATCAATCTTAGCACAGTTAATTGTAGTTGAATAAATCGTAGGTGAATCGTCCATTATTTGTTTCGACCAGTAGTTATAACAAAAATAGGTGAAACGATCTTAAGGTGTTTTAATCAGTAGTTATTTTGACCGTAGTTGTTTTGAAAATAGTTGAGACAACTTTAGTTATTATGATAGGTAACCAAAAATACTTCTATGAACATCATTCAATACGAAGGTACTGTCTTTTCTCAGTAAGTCAGTCAGTGGTCTCACAATAAGTGCATAATTTGTTATAAATTTCCTGAAATAGGAACAGAGTCCTAGCAAAGTTTGCAATTGTTTCAAATTCAGAGGCTCAGAAAACTTTATCACTGCCTCTGTCTTAAGTGGTGACGGCCTCACCGTACCATCTTCAATAACATAACCTAAATATTCAACCTTTCTCGTCATCAATTGGGACTTTTTCCAGTTGATTTGTAAACCATAATCAGATGCAATCTTTAAAACTAGCTTCAGACGTTCTAATGCCTGCTGTTCATCTTGGGCTGGGATCAGCATTATCATCTATGAAAACAATAATGATACTCTGACTTATCAAATCTCTAAAAAATATAGATATAAAACGGGTTACCACCTTTGGGCAAGTCGCCAAACCAAAAGGCGCAAGCAAAAATTTATACTGAGCTGACGGCGGCGTTATAAAAGAGGTATACTTAATGAAATCCTTGTGCACACGGAGGTGAAAATAACCATTTTTTAAATCAAGTGCACTAAATACCTTTGCTGACTACAACTTGTCTATCTGATCCTCTATAATAAAGAGTAAGTGAGTATTCATCTTTCACCATCTTATCATGTTTTGTACACTTTGAAGACACGTGACCAAATTCATTCCATCGGAAACATTGTGGCCCAAACGATTTATGAGGACACTCTGCCGACAAATGCTTCTTTTCACCACAGCTGTAACACCTTAAAACACTGTCATTTTTTGACGTTTTAGATAAACTTATGCTGCTATGTTGACACCTTCCGTATTTCATTATTTCTAGTAATTTTTTCTTTAAGAGTCTGGTAAATTTTAAGATTTTCTTTAAGTTCTTGATAAGTAGTGACACCAGATCGAAGGCTTTTTTAAAATCAAAGTAAGCACCATCGACCTTTACTCCAGAATCCACATGTGGTAGTGTGTAGCTCATAAAAGTTAATAAGTTGCTGGCTGTGCTGCGAGATATCCTAAATCCGTGCTGAGCATCTGACAATAAACCTAAAATCTGTTTCAGTATGTTTTGCTGTATAATTGACTCAAACACCTTGGCTCCTACCGAAAAAAGGCCGCCACTGTGAGTTATGGGGCTAATCGTCCGAGCTAAGACTGATCCTCGGACGAGTTGCCTCATTCGTAAAACGTATGAGGCTTTTCGTCTGAACAAGAAGTTGTCCTCGGACGGTTTTGAGGATATTGGTCGATTCGTCGGGACTAAGACTGGTCCTTGGACAAGTTGTTGTTTTTTGGCATAGGGGGCAACCCACCTGAATATTTTTCTTAAAATATATAAAAAAAACAACAACATAAAACATTTTTTTACAACATTATGTATGCTAAACAAAGTCATTTCAAAATATAATAACAGATGTCACTACGAGAATGCATTATGTTCGATTCATGGTAAATAAGGAAAAGTTGTGGTTACCTACCATAGTAGTGAAAAAAAATCGCGGGTAGTTAACAATAACACGTCTTTTTTTTGCTCTTATATTTATTAAGTAATTAAAAATAGTAAAAACACGTTTCAGCACATATAAGTATAAAGAAACATATGTATTTTTAATACACTTACTGGCTGTGTGAAATCTCCACTCAATTATACTGGAACTTGTTTCACATCACTTCTTCGTTTCACAATTTTAAGATCACTTTGGTGTGGAAGATGGATACCTTCATGGAAACTTTTTCAGCATCGATGGCAAGTCTTGATGAGCGCATGGCTAATTTTGAACTGGAGCTTCAAAATGCCGGGAAGGGTCCATCAAATACTTCTACACTGGCGGGCCTTACAACTGATTACAATGCATTCAAAACGTTTGTGATGGGTACATTTTCTGCATTCCGCCAGCAGTTTGAGTTCCTGGCTCGTCAGGTGGACAATATGGAGCTAAGGAGTCGACGCAAGATGCTCATGTTGCATGGAGTTCAGGAGCCAAAGAACGAGGAAGCATCCCAAACAGTAGTGAAAATAGTCAAGGAACAACTGGGACTTCAAACTTTCACAGCGGATGATATCAGTAGATGCCATAGGATGGGCCGCCCTTCAAGTGCCAATAAGCCACGACCCATCTTGATGAAGTTTCGTCACTTGGATGTTCGTAATAAAGTGTGGTTTACGAAATCAAAGTTGAAGGGCACAGGGTTTACGCTTTCTGAGTTCGTGACACGGGCCCGGCACGACGTATTCCTTGCGGCACGTGCGCGTTTCGGGATCAATAAATGTTGGACCAGAGAGGGCCATGTTTACGTTTTGGATGCGGACGGAACACGTCACCGTGTAGCAAATTTAAGTGACCTAAATCAGTTTGATAGTAATAGCCAAAAATCATCCGCTCCTGTAGTCAAGGTTTCAACCAAGTCCAGACGTGCCGTAGTCAAAAAGTAATGTTTACATTTGTTGATACTTCTATCACTTTCACTGTTGCGTAAGGTCAGGTACATATTTATTGATATTCTTATTTACTCACTACCTTAATTCTTTAACTTCACTGTCCAAATATTACCCTAAATTGTATTTATTTTACTAACACCGCTGTAATTATTTTTCTTGTTTTGGTTTTGACTGTTAATGTCAACTGCCAAGTGTCAGCTTTCATAATACATTGACGCTTTTTTTTTTCTTTTTTCCGTTTTACCAACCTTGTGCAGCAAATAGACCATACAGCGTAGATAATGGTGTTAATAATACGTATAATTTGTTATCGTTAGCGAAAAATTCTAAATCTATGGTTATCGTTGTATTGGGTGGGTACCGACATGCGTGATTGTGGTGCCGTTTGTATTACTTCTATTATTTTTTTTTGGTTTTGTGATGTTAGTCTCCTCCAGTAATGAATAAAATAATAAAAACACGCGATGTAACACGCAGCTGGCGGGTGGAATTTGTTATAAAATAATCAGAACCAGTTTGTGTGTGGTACGTGTATTATATTTTATTATAGGTACATAGTATATCACATAACACATTATATTAATTTGCGGTAGTAGGTGTATTATATATTTTATTATTATTATTTTTTTTATTATATATTATTATAATCTATTGTAATTTTATAATTTTGATGGCAAGCATAGATAGTGACAATGAAAGCTTTGTTACAGCGAGTAGTCTGAATGATAGTTTTTCTTATATGCCGTCATTAGGTGATGTTATTCATTCCCAGTTTGCTGATGTACCGAAGAATTTCAATGTAGTCCATATAAATGCACAGAGTGTTCACGCCCATTTCCCGAGTATGTTGACAACCTTTAACTGTAAAAATATTCGTGCTATTCTTATCTCTGAAACTTTTCTTAAACCTTGTCTACTTTCTAGGTCCTACTCTCTTCCCGAGTTCAATCTAATTAGAAACGATCGCACCGGCCCAAAGTGTGGCGGTGTTGCGATCTATCTACGTAATAACATACCATATAGTATTGTCGACTTATCCCCGCAACCACCGCCATCAAGCGCTGGTGAGCATCTCTTCTTGGAAATTGAGCTCGCCCATATTAAATTATTACTTGGAGTATATTATTGCCCCTCAATGCACACAAATTTTTTCTCTTCATTTGAAAATTTAGTTGAACAACTTTCACCAAATTATAGTCAGACTATTATTATGGGAGACTTTAATACTTGCCTGTTAAAGCAAGATTCCCGCTCTTCTACTTTTCTAAGCATAGTCGAAGCCTGTAATCTATCTGTCCTGCCTTCTAGTGCCACCCATCACGCTCCTGGTCATCCTCCAAATCTTCTTGATTTAATTCTTGTATCTTCCACCGACCTTGTTGCTAAACACGGTCAATATTCTGCAGACGCTTTTTCTTGTCATGACTTGATATTTCTTTCGTATAAAGTTCGTCCTCCTAAACCTAAGCCTAAACTCCTTATGCAGCGCAATTTTGGTGGCATGAATCTTGACAAACTGCGTGAGGATGCCAGTAACATCGACTGGGATCCGTTGTTTGAAGCTCAAACGATGGATGCCAAAGTTAAATACTTTAATGAAAAAATCATAGAGCTTTATGACTTGCATGCACCAGTACGAGCAGTAAAAGTTAAGCACTTTCCAGCTCCTTGGCTTACAGCTGACATAAAAAAACTCCTTTCAAAAAAAGCTGCTGCTAAATGCAGATACAATATACGGCCTACAGATTTCAACAAGGAGAAATACATTTTGTTACGAAATCTCTGCAGTAAGGTGTGTAGAAAAGCGCAACGCCAATACATTCATAATTCGGTCGAGAACGGAGACCCTGCCAAGGTCTGGAGATTTCTCAGAACATTAGGAGTTGGAAAGCAACGTCAAAATCTGATATCAAACTCACTTGATATTGATTTACTTAACAATCATTTCTCATCTTCGTCCACATTAGATCAGTCTAATAGGGACAATACATTGCATTTTCTTTCATCGCTTTCAACTCCTGATCACTCGCCGTTCAATTTTGATCAATTATCTGCGTGTGATGTTAAAAGGAGTATAATGTCGATAGGCTCCAATGCGATTGGTGGTGACAACATTAGCCGGAAGATGGTACTGCCTGTCATTGACGAAATACTGTCGATTATTTGTCACATTTTAAACCACTCACTCATTTACGCCGAGTTTCCGAAAGTCTGTAAAGACGCACATATCATTCCTTTGCCTAAAAAATCAAACCCAGCATCCTTCTCCGAATATCGTCCTATTTCCATATTACCGTTCCTCTCCAAAGTCCTAGAAAAACTTGTTCACTCCCAATTAAATACTTATTTAAACAGACACAACCTCCTAAATCCTTTTCAATCAGGCTTTCGGTCAGGGCACAGTACGACCAGCGCATTGATTAAGGTGACTGACGATATTCGTCTAGGCATGGAGATGGGAAATCTCACAGTACTCACATTATTGGATTTTACCAACGCCTTCAATACAGTAGATTTCCATATCCTGCTTAGTATGTTACGCTCCTTTAACATATCCCCACCAGTGATTGATTGGTTTCATAGTTACCTGTTTGGACGCCGGCAGCGAGTTTGCGTTGAAGAACTTTTTTCCACTTGGTGTAGTACTTCTGCCGGCGTTCCGCAGGGTGGCGTGCTGTCTCCTATGCTTTTCACTATTTTTATAAATTCGATCTCGAAATATTTATTTTCATCCTACCACCTTTATGCAGATGATCTTCAAATCTACAATCAAGCCGCATGGTCTGAACTATCAACTGCATTTACAATACTTAATACTGACTTGGCGTACATCAGTCAATGGAGCAGAAAATATGGCTTAAAAGTAAACCCCTCTAAGACACAAGTAATTTTGGTCGGTAGCTCACAAATGATAAAGTGCAATGGACAACCCTTCCGAATATCGAATTTGATGGTGTTACCCTGCAAGTTAGCAGTGAGGTTAAAGACTTGGGTGTCTTGATTGACAGTACATTATCTTGGCGTCCCCAAATGAGAGAGGTTAGCCGAAAGCTTTTTGCTTCGGCAGGCTCACTGCGTAGATTACGCAACTTCCTGCCAACTGCCACTAAAAGGGCGCTTGCAGAAACCCTTCTCCTTCCTGTACTCGACTATGCAGACGTCAGCTATCTCGATATCACTGAGGAGCAGTTAGACAAACTTGAGCGACTTCAAAATTTTTGTATTAGATTCATATTTGGGTTACGCAAATATGATCACGTATCTCAGTTTCGAAGACAGCTCGAGTGGCTCCCAATTCGTCTTCGTCGGAACGCTCATATTCTTTCTATGCTTTACAGCACTCTCTTTAACCCCTTTACTCCCGCTTATCTGAAAGAACGTTTTAAGTTTCTTAATGACACACATTTGCGATCTCTTAGGTCATCAGTATCACTGGAATTAGAAATTCCTCGACATTCCACATCTTTTTATGATAAATCCAACAAGCTCTACGGTTGTGGAATGCTTTACCCATAAATATAAGGCGCGCGCAGTCTTTAAACGTTTTTAAAAGACTAGTTAAAGAACATTATTTATCATTATAGTATCTATGAATGTACTCGTACGTATTTGTATGTATATATTTATATATATTTAATATATATATTTAATATGTATGTATTTGTGTATGTATATTATGTTTTATTTATTTATTATTGACAAGTATGTGTTGATGACGTAGAACGTTTAAACGTTCGATTTTATGACGTGTATTAGAAAATCACATCTGAAATCTTTTACACTAATGACCACCTATATCCTATGATTCTTAACAGTCTTTTCCATCCAAAGGTTGCCTGTAAGAGATTGCTTTTTAGCGATAAGGCCGCCCTCTGTACATTTATAAAGATTGTAATGTCTTTCTCTTCTGTATGTTTTTAATTCGTGTACAATAAAGTTTATTCTATTCTATTCTATTCTAGTTGTTACTTTGTTACATACATATTTGAATACATTTCATTTAGTCCATTGAAATGTTACAATTTAAGGACCGAATATTGCATTTGTTAGAGGACTTAATTTTATTTTTCGGACATGTGTGGGGGGTCAATAGAAGCTGAACCTCAAGTTTGTGGGGTTGCCACCCTTGTCCCCCGGCCGCCATCTTGAAAAAGGGATCACTTTTTTCGCATTATCTCGGAAACTATGCGTCAAAAAAAAATTGTGAAGGCATAAATTGTAGCAAATTGTTTTGCCTACAAATATGTATAAATAACTTTGGCTCTAAATTAAAAATTAAAGAAGTTATGAACAAAAAATTGAGATTTTTTTCATAAAAATGTTGTTGTTGTGTGTGTGTTTGCTCTATAACTTTTTTTTTATGCATTGAACAAAATAATTACCTCAGACCAATCTTGTAGATGATCTTTTGAGGAAAATTTTTCCCCACAATTATTTTTTATTTCATTTATTTAAAACGCTATTACAGCGCTCCAAAGTTGACCGGGTTCGTCAATGCTGATCTTGTTTGCTCTATAACTTTTTTTTATCATTGAACAAAAAAATTACCTCAGACCAATCTTGTAGATGATCTTTTGAGGAAATTTTTTCCCCACAATTATTTTTTATTTCATTTATTTAAAACGCTATTACAGCGCTCCAAAGTTGACCGGGTTCGTCAATGCTGATGAGATGCTCACGAAATGTTAAACTTATTTTTGATTTTTTTTTTCAATTGAAACACGTTTAGAGTTCGCAACAGACTGACTTTATTTTATAAAGTACCTAGTACATTAGTAAGCATAACTTACACTAGATGGCGCTAGTAGTACAACTTTGATACACATACCTACACCCCCACTTATCAAAATAACCAAAACATTATATAAAAATTACATAGGAACAATTCCAAGCATGTCAATGTATACATAATGCTAAAACAGATATTACACCGATTACAACAAATTATTCCGAAGTGGTGGAAGAGTTGAAGGATGCAGCACCAAATATGATTGATAAAATACCTAAATTTGATAACATAAAAAAAATAATAGAATAAATCTTTATTTGCACACCAAGTTACACTTTACAGAAATAAATATTTGCAGATATTGTATAAGCACCGTAATAAAACGCTACAAGTAAAAAAAATACGGTTCCAGAAAGTGATTGATGTTGAAATTCCGAATATGTTTAAAAAATTTCTTTTTGCTGAATTTACGGAGAAAAATATTAAAATTTTGTTATTTGCAACCGAAGAGGGGATCAAAAATTTAAGTCAAGCTAAACATATTTTTTGCGATGGCACTTTTAAAAGTGCTGTGCCACCTTTTAAGCAATTATATAGCATACATGCAGATTTAGGAAGCACTGAAGATCACACAAATATTATTACTACAGTTTTAGTTTTACTTTGCTCCATAATAAAAAACAAAAGACTTACGAAATTATGTTAATTATGATTAAAAGTAGAATTCCTTCATTTGAACCTAAAACATTCACGACAGAATTTGAAGTGTCTGCCATGAAAGCTATTCAAACAGTTTTCCCAGAAATAACTATCAGAGGATGTCTTTTCCATTTCAAACAAGCTGTATGGAGGCAAGCCAAACGATTCGTATAACATAAATCAAATTTATCGAAATATCATGTAAAACGTTGTATGGCTATGGCTCATCTTCCACAACAATTCCGATCGGATGGCTGGTTGTATATCAGGGGCGAGTGTGTAAAAAAAGATGAAAAAACGGCCCAGTTGAATAATTATTTTGAAAATACATGGCTTGGTAAAGGATTTTTACAAGATAAATGGTCTTTCAATGGTGTGATGCACAAAACTAACAACGCTATTGAATCTTGGACCACCAGGTTAAATCGGAAAGTTAAACCTAAACCAAATATTGTAGTGCTACTGTAAACTTTAAAAAAAGATGCTGATTATTATTCAGGGCTTTATCGCAAAAATGTCTTTATTACAAAAAAAAAATGTTTTGAAAAGTAATTGGAACACAAAAAAATTAAGAAAAATTTAACTGAACTACTTAAAAAAGATATTTGTGTTGGTTACTTTATTGAAAGAATGTGCAATTTATAAGTTAGCATAATTATGCAAAAATATGACTTTTTTGATTATGAGTTATTTGTTACATTTTGGGTCTGTTTACATTTCCTTGTTTATCATGATTTTGATGGCCTTTAGTTACAATCAATTTATAGTAGATTGTATAACAACCCAACAAACAAAATAAACTTATAAAACTCCTTCTTTAAAGCTTTAAGTGCTGTATGGGTTTTAAAAGAGTTTTTTTTTACGTGCGGTAAAATCCTCATGGATGTTATGCCGGACTCCTACCGACTAAAAAACCTCACGTAACGCCCAACAGCCTATGGTTGAGAGCCCCGGGTAAGCCCTCGGAAGGATGTCCCAGGATTCTCAAGAGTGTTAGAGAGTTATGTATTTTGTTGTTACAATAAAGTATAACTAACTAACTAACTAACTAATAATATTATTGTACGCTATTACGACGTATTATAAGAATATTTGGCTAATATTACCTCTATTCTTATAATTAAGCTGATTAAAAGTTTATGAACCCAATTAATATGACTACAATAAGAATTCAAAATTTAATGCTCATATACATACATACATACATATGGTCACGCCTTTATCCCCGAAGGGGTAGGCAGAGGCATATTATATGCCCACATTTCACCTTTGTATAATTTGTCCCACGTAATAGGTGGTGAGCCGTATTGCCGTGTTTAAATGGACAGGCGCAGGTTGTGACTGCCTGCTGTTGAATTAAAGCCTTCAACTTAGCTTAACGACTGCCATGCTTAGCGAATGCTCATATAAAGCCTACTTATATCGCTTTTTAGCTGTAATGTCTTATAAGGGTGTCGAATATGATCAATTATAGTTATAATAGTAATATACAAGGTAACTACAATGCTTTCAAACTTGTAGTGGTATTTTTTATTATTTCTATATAACAAACGATTTATAGTATTTCATGTAACCTTTATAAGTATGAAGGCAATTGATTTCTACTTATATAGTAATTTTAAAAGCTTTCTTCGTTACATTGTTATATTGAAGAGCTTTACATGCGTAGATTCGCCATTTTAAAAGTGTATATAGCTTCAATAAAACACAAAATCTATAGACTGGAAGAGATGTTATGGATATGGTGGTTATAGAACTTAAAGGTAAAAAACAGAACGAAAACATGGTTTAGTATTAGGTACACCCACCACTTCCACTCCTATAAGGCTTCGACCGTGGACCAAAGACCCATCGAGTGGTTTCGCAGAGTATTATTTTATGTATTATAATAATAGAAAAACACTTTGTCATTTTTTTATCTAAAGTAAGCTAAGGAGTAACCTGCTGTGTTATGAATATCCGACTACGGATATAAACGTATTAATACACGTTCCGATTTGGTTGGATCCAACCACCCGACACCAACCAAATCGGAAAGTGTGTAAGGCGGTCGGCCCGACATAATTATTATTAACTAGCTGATGCCCGCAGCTTCGCCCGCGTAAAATTTGTTCCCGCGGGAAGTTATTCCCGGGATAAAAGGTAGCCTATGTGTTATTCCAGACTATAATGTATCTCTGTACCGAATTTCAGCCCGATCCGTTCAGCGGTTTGAGCGTGAAAGAGTAACAAACATCCACACTCACAAACTTTCGCATTTATAATATTAGTAAGAAGTAAGAAGTAAGATATTGGTCGGACGTGGTTGGATCGCCGACGCATCCGACAAGCCAACCGTACGTCTGGAGCGTTCCATCCGACCGAATGCAGCTCAGTCGCATTCGCGACACAGCCGATGGAGGATGTCAAAATTAACGACGCGGAGAATGCGATAACAGAACGCGAAATAATAGTGAACCTTTTAGACTTATATTATATAAATACTTTCCTTGTCTGTAAGACTTAACCCACAATGATTATTGTAATAAAACATACATACATATAATCACGCTTTTATCCTCGAAGGGGTAGGCAGAGGCATAGTTTACTGATATATTTGTGGGATTTGGTTCAAAATAAAGCGACTGTGGATCTTCAACTTCTTTTATTAAACTTCTTCCAAATTCTTAAGCACACCGTTACACCGTTGAACACCTTGACAATCTTTTTACGACTCCGGGTCTCCGGACACTCATATATTCATCCCATTCATTCGTCTCGGTCACTACTCTCACTCAATACTTCGTTCACAACGTTTCCTTTCATGCATCACGCTTACAATCAATTCCACATTCGGCCGTCCTGACATTATGGCTGTCCTCAGACATACCAAAACAGTTTACATCTTAAGACTAACACCTTGGATACTACATACAATGTAAAATAATTACAAATCTTAAACATAACATAATAGCCATAGATGCAATCGGGACTATACAACATTGATGTAGATGTTTATACAATAATAAAACATTAGAGTACTATACAATAATAAAACATTAGAGTACTATAGCTACAACATAGATATAATAGAAGCCATTCATCCTTCCCTTACATACTAAATCCTTTACACAACTAATTCTTTACTTACCTAAAGTTAGAAGCCAGATGGCCAGGGCTTCATGAAGTCTACTGACGTAGAGGTCTTATGAGGACCTTCTGCAGCAGGGTCAGCCTTCTCCACTTCATATCTATCATTCCTCTTTACTTTAGTTATGCGATAAGGGCCTAAAAACTTAGGTTTTAATTTCATACAGGTTCCATACTGTGTACGCTTAATAGCGACTAAATCATTTACTTCATACTTATTACTTTCTTTTCTTCCTTTATTAAAGTTTTTACAATTCTCTTCTTGAACTCTTAGAATTTGTTGCTTAGCCTTCTCCCTAAGCTCTTCTCTTTGCGCTGTAAAACTATTAATCTCTTCTTCTTGTAATAAATCATAGATTTCCTTATCTCCATTTTTCATTTTTACTCCAAGGAAGAGTTCAAAGGGTGTAGTACTTATACTTCTATTATAAGTGCTGTTCAGGGCACGCTGCACTGCACTAACATGTCTGTACCATAAAGAAGGAGTCTCGATGCACAGCTTTGTAAGTACAGCAATAATTGTCCGATGCATTCTCTCTACTTGGCCATTTCCAAGTGGCACTCCAGTGGTAATCTTGATGTGTTCTATGCCTCTCTCCGAACAGTAATCATTGAAATCTTGACTAGTGAATGCTGTACCTCTGTCTGTTATGAACCTCCCTGGGTTACCAAATGTTTGTTGGTGTATCATAACCTTATCAATAACTTCCTTACTTGTCAAACCCTTTGTGGGAAATAACCAAACAAACTTTGTGAAACCATCCACAACTGTAAGTATGTAATCATATTGCTTCTTGGTTTCTGACATAGGTCCTACATGATCCAAATGAATTGTATGAAGGGGGACATCTCCCTTATCAATAGGATGCAAATATCCTTCCTTCTTTCCAGATTTATTTATAGCTAGAAGACATGGTATGCACGCTGAAATGTACTCTTGCACCTTTTTATTCAAATCTTTAATATAATAGTTTTTACTTATTGCTTCAACTGTCTTTTTTGTAGAAAAATGGCCATTAGAATGAGCATTTTCAATAATAGATAACTCCATACTCTTCGGGTCTACCAATAGCTTATCATTGCCCTTATAAAGCAATCCATTATCAATCCAGTAGTCCTCATAGGACTTCTCTCTAAGAATGGTAGATATAGCTCTCAAAGCATCATCACTTTGTTGACAGGTTCGCAAATTATCATGAATTGTTCTCACCTCACCAGTATATGCATGGCGACTTAGAGCATCAACATGTCTCATCTGTGTTCCTGCTCGATGCTCAATCACAAAATCAAATTCTTGTAACAACATAGCCCATCGTGCCACTTTAGGAGCTAGATCCTTCTTCTTGAGTGTCAACTCGAACGCTCTGCAATCAGTTACAATTTTAAATCGTGAACCAAATAAATAATGCCTAAATTTCTTTACAGCCAGTATGACTGCCATAGCCTCTAACTCGTAGCTTGAATATCTGCTTTCAGTCTCACTAGTTTTGTGGCTCATGAAGTAGACAGGATGTAACTCATCGTTCTCATGCTTCTGCATGAGGATTGCAGCCAATGCATGACTTGATGCATCTGTATGCAGTTCAGTTTGTAATCTTGGGTTGAATATTTTTAACACCGGATGGCTGCTCAATCTTTGTTTCAGTATCTGAAAAGCTTCACTCTCTCTTTGCCCAAACACAAAAGGAACATCCCGTTTCAGCAAGGATGTCAACGGACTAGCGATTAGGGCAAAGTTCTGTATGTATTTCCTAAAATATGAAGCTAAACCAACAAAACTGTGTACCTGTTTAGTTGTGCGAGGCACAGGATATTTCATAACTGCTTCTATTTTTTCTTCAGAAGGACTTACTTCACCATTTTCAATCCTATGACCTAAAAATGTTACACTCTTCACAATTAGCTCTGCCTTTTTCCAGTTAACTTGTAGACCGTACTGGGAAGCAGTGTTTGTAACCTCTTTCAGTCTTTCCAAAGCTTCGTGTTCACTTCTGGCTGTGATCAAAATATCATCGATAAATATTAATAACCAACCTTTTGCTATTAAATCTCTGAAAATTATAGTAATAAACCTCATAAAATAACTAGGACAGATAGACATTCCGAACGGGGCACGAAGATACTCAAAATGTCCATGATGGGTAACAAATGCAGTATATTTTATAGATTCCTCACTGATACGTAAATGGAAAAAGCCATCTTTCAAATCTAATACACTAAATACTCGTGCATCACACAATTTATCAATACAATCATCTATGAGAGGCAGTGGAAACTCATCTTTAACTATTTTCTGATTTAACTTTCTGTAGTCAACACAAATTCTTAAAGAACCATTCTTTTTACGAACAAGTACCAGAGGACTAGAATATTCAGAATAACTAACACGTATGATCCCCTTCTCCAACCACTCGTCGATTTGTTTTTCAACTTCAGATTGCTCCATAAGTGAGATTCGTCTTGGATGGGACCTCACAGGTGCATCATCTTTTAATATAATCTTCATTGAGATTGGGGCTTCTTTGATTTGTAGAGGGTGATAGTTGTTTACCACTTGCTGCACATCTCGTCTTATTTTCAAGTCCTGAATATGATTAAAACAAGTAAAATCGTTAATCACACCACAGTTAGACATCAAGCATCGGAACCATTCTTCATCTTTAGGCACAAACCATACAAAGCAATCTTTCATAAACATAACAGTTTTACAAATAAATTCACTACCTAATATTATGTCAAATGGCATAGTGTCTCTGGATATAATATGAAAAGTTATCCCTGCATATTCACAATTATCTATAGTAATATTTAATGTTACAGCGCCGTAAGATTTCACTTTGGAAAACCCGAAACCGGTCAAGGTTATGTTAGTGTTTTTGTCACAACTGTTTACACAAAGTTCACTGTAACATTTGTCCGAAATAAGGTTTACACCACAGCCTGAATCTACTAGGGCACTTATTTTCTTATTATCGAAGATAGTGATCAATTTAAACGGCTTTTTCGGCTTCATAATACATCGTTCCTGTTTGTTTACATCATAAACGTCAAAGTCAGTGACTGAAGTGATTGACCGACCGCCATGTTGAATGAGGTCCAAGCGCCGACCAATCGCAGCCTCGCATTCAGAGCTGCCAATCGCAACATATGCATCATCTTCATTATGATTGTACGTAGCGCCACCTTCAGTCGAATTGTAATAAACTTGCCTCGGGTGAATCGGATTTCCGTTTGCTGTCTTCCGCTGTGATTCGTGCTTGCCGAATGAACCCGATGTTTCCCGATTCGTGAATGTTTTTGCAACGGCGCCGGCGGCGACATCTTGACCGCCATCTTGGGTACAATACCGGCCTATGTGACCATACTGATTACATTTGAAGCACTTCAAGCCGTTGTTACACGCAGATGCTACGTGATCAGTCTCACCACAGTTGTAGCAGCGCCTGCTTACTCTTACCTCGGGCCTTCGAGGCGTATTTGATGGTTTTGATGATTTTTCCACAGCTTGCACCTTTTTCATGGTTTCATAAATCACCAATTTTTCTTTTAACGTAGCGTATGACGTCACACCGAAAAAAATAGTCTTATTGACGGGACTATCCACTATCCCGTCAATTATATATTGGATGGCAACGTAGTCGGGAAATTTAGCACGCTTACCTAACTCCTTCATTGTCAGCATATAATGGTAGTACGATTCATCGCGTCGTTTCTTACGTGCCGCCATAATTTCGTGCATTTCCTTTACGTTGATTGTTTCTGGGAACTCTTTTAGCACTGCCGCCTTCAGGTCTTCATACGTCTTGTGAGGTCTCTCAGTGCGTAGCCATAATGCCGCCGTACCTGTGAGTGATCTACGCGCCATAATTAGTTGCTGCTGGTCTGTCCATCCGAATATTTCGGCGTTTTCCTCGATGTCTAGCGCCCATTTCATCGAGGTGTACATCTTGTCATCGCCACTAAATTTACTGATGCTGCCCTCCACGAGGCCAAACATGTGACCAGATGTGCCAACACCAGATTGCGTCTTCGCATCCATAATCGCGTCTTAATAGTCTTCTTAAAATTTTAAAAAAATACGTACGGTGTTGGTAGGTAGGTATCGCCGTCGTAATGTAGGTAGGTACCTGCCACACCCGTCGTCGTTGTCGTCTTGAAAAAATGTCGCTTTTTGAACAATCCCGGACGAGCCCCCAAAATTGTGAGATTTGGTTCAAAATAAAGCGACTGTGGATCTTCAACTTCTTTTATTAAATTTCTTCCAAATTCTTAAGCACACCGTTACACCGTTGAACACCTTGACAATCTTTTTACGACTCCGGGTCTCCGGACACTCATATATTCATCCCATTCATTCGTCTCGGTCACTACTCTCACTCAATACTTCGTTCACAACGTTTCCTTTCATGCATCACGCTTACAATCAATTCCACATATTGTAGTAAATAAGAAATTAAGCATAGGTACTCAATTATACTTGAATAATTATGCTTTCTTAAATAAAAATTTGCCCATTCTTTTCTATTCTTTCTTTTTTTCTTTTGGGGCACTAATAAAGCTGCCACAACTATAGCGATAGCCGTTATAGTTGTGGCGCTTGCTTTGAAAGAGCGGGTGCCATGACGTCCGTACACTACGACAGAGCATAGGCAACTGATGGTTGGATGGCCGACCGTCGGAACGTCTATCTGTAGCAATGTTGGATTGGTTGCTCCGTCGGCCGCGATTTGGTCGGGTCCAACCAAATCGGAACGTGTATTAATAACTTTAATGCTTAAGTATGTAGGTACCTATTTATTTATTTTTTACAAATACATACCTAGTTACATTGCAACATAACATAATATATAATATTTCATGTAGAATATAATTCGATAAACAATTTAATCCATACTATGTAAAATAAAACAACTAATTTAAAAATCATGTTTTTATTGTCAGCCATCAATAAAGCATCTTTATAGTACCTTTGTAAAATTTGCGGGCAAAGGAAATATTATAATCAGCAAGGTACGGGATTTGACGAGTGAGAAAGGAACCCTAACGATAATGTAAAATGGCAGTAGCTTATGCCACATAAGATACCATTACTAAGCTTTCAATCTTATAGATTCCGTGCAGACGATGTGGCGATCGCTTTTGCTCATATAGTAGCGGCTTATGAGACCTGGCTAAATAAATTAACCGCATTTGTAGCACAAAACAGCTGAAATTCAAGGCCGCGTTGATAATACAAGGCATAGCGTATCACAATATATCATGAATTTTAATTCCCACTTAGTTTTCACTATGAACCAGAACAAAATTGAGGTGAATTCATAAAACATTAGATACTTACCGTTTCCATTTTATTAAAATGGTTGACGCTTTCTCTATTCTGTCAAAATATCTTTGCGAAGAAGTAAATTAATTATCACAAAAACACTCATAATTGTCCTAAACCATGTAAACACACCTTTACGAAGCCAAAAAGGATTAAATGATCATTTGTTTTGCTGTTATGAATACTACTCCGTTGTTTGTCGCCATAATAAAGCATAAAATATGTCGTATAACACAAAATAGCTGCCAATACAGCAAATATAGGGGGGTTCTAAAGCCAAGGCCAAGGACGATTAGCCTCATAACCCGCCACTGTTCTGTAACAGTCCACGGTTGAAAACATCTATCTGTAAAGATAGATGTTTTCAACCTATCCTATCCTATATTTTTACATCTATCTGTAAAGATAGATGTTTTATGAAATAAATAAATAAACAAATAAACGATAGTCGGTTACTTTTACGTGAATTATTTATTTATATTAAAAAGTAGAAAAATTTATTAAATGATACAGGCTCATGAAACGTGAACACAAAAACTCAAAAACGTATTAATCTGTAATCATTTGCCTCCTGAAACTAAATCTTAGGATGCGTCACAACCCGGTAAATCTATCCTTAATTTTCTTCGGTTTGAAGGCATGAGTGGCACAAGTTTGGACTGAATACCATCTTTTTCACGTCGTTTTATGCCTCTTGGACTATTATTAGTTTCCGGCAGCAGCTCTACATTTAAAATTTTTAAGAGAAAATCTATTTCCATGTATGGCTCGTCAAAATCCACCTGGAAAAACATTTTTCGACTTCCTCTAACGTTTCCATTTTAAAATTAAAAAGCTGGTTATGAATGTATTCATAAATGGAATGAATGATATGATCAAATTGTGTTGAAAGTGTAAAGGAACGTAAATATCAACGACTACAGTCCCACCAACTTATCTGTGAACTGAGTGGCGGCGACACCTTCGACATAGTGTTGCAAGTTAATATAGATTTCCCAGAATTTGGCATGTTTGCCTAGTATTTAGTGTAGTAATAAATTAGATACGTTATTAAAGTAATCTAAATAATTAGTACTTTATTATCTATGTCTAAACATTAAAACATTCATTAAGTGTGTAAAAAATATTTGAAAAAATGGCAAAGATGAATTGATTAGGGGTAGATAACCTGTAACTGTAACCTAAAATTCATGTTAGCTGCTGTATGACAGTCTATTTTTAGAGGAAGGCTTTAGGCTATCTAAAATCACGCTGCGAACAATAGGAGCGACGGGATAGGGCAGACAAAGTTGTCAGTGGACGAGGTCGCTGGCGGTCGGCTAGTTTCATATCTACACGATAGATACAGGAGCTGACCTAGCAATTGGATTTAATAAAACATGAGTTTTAGAATAATTCATTTATTGAAACCAGGTTTACAATAATTATGGTCTTTTGAACAACCTGCACGCCCAACTTCATCCAGGCTGTGAAGAAATATACCTCCTATTTCCATGCAACCATCATCATCATCACTATCACTTTCTGTTTCTGTGTCACTTCTTACTTCTATTATAAAAGGCTTATCCAAATACGAATCTTGTTTCAAATATTCTTCTTCTAACTTGTGAACATGTTTGCAATGCTGTGCCCACACATTAACTGTAATGGTTTCAAAGGCTTCTTGAACCAGGCGGGGAATCTCAGCATTTTTATGGTCAATATTTACTTCAGCTACTTTTCTTTTCATTGTGCTCCAAATGAATTCAATGGGGTTAAGATCACAGTGATAGGGAGGTAGGGACAAGCATTTGTGTCCATTTTGTTCTAATATTTTTACAATTTCATATTCAGGTTCAGGCTTGTTTCTTTTTATTATTTCTAACAGCTGAGGTTTTGTGAACTCTCCAAAGTCAACATTATTTTGTGTCAACCATAGTTGCATATCTCTATTTAAAGAATTCGTATTTGGAGCCTTATTTATGCAAACACGGTGATAGGGAGCATTATCCATAACAATTATTGATGGCTGCTGTCCATGCAACCATCATCATCATCACTATCACTTTCTGTTTCTGTGTCACTTCTTACTTCTATTATAAAAGGCTTATCCAAATACGAATTTTGTTTCAAATATTCTTCTTCTAACTTGTGAACATGTTTGCAATGCTGTGCCCACACATTAACTGTAATGGTTTCAAAGGCTTCTTGAACCAGGCGGGGAATCTCAGCATTTTTATGGTCAATATTTACTTCAGCTACTTTTCTTTTCATTGTGCTCCAAATGAATTCAATGGGGTTAAGATCACAGTGATAGGGAGGTAGGGACAAGCATTTGTGTCCATTTTGTTCTAATATTTTTACAATTTCATATTCAGGTTCAGGCTTGTTTCTTTTTATTATTTCTAACAGCTGAGGTTTTGTGAACTCTCCAAAGTCAACATTATTTTGTGTCAACCATAGTTGCATATCTCTATTTAAAGAATTCGTATTTGGAGCCTTATTTATGCAAACACGGTGATAGGGAGCATTATCCATAACAATTATTGATGGCTGCTGTAAGTTAGGCACCAGTTTTTCAATAACCCACTTTTTAAAATTAGTACTGTTCATTTCATCGTGATAATCACCACTTTTAGTATTAGACTTGAAAACGAGAAGTGCATTATTAACAAATCCAGTGTCCCCTCCTGCGTGTATAATAATATACCTTTGTCCTTTTGATACAGGCTCTAATAGTCCGTCTACACCCTCTCCTTGCCAACATTTGCCTGATGTATGCGATGAGTGAATGTATGTCTCGTCTAAATAAATTAGCGGCTGATGTTGTGGACCTTTATTATTTTTTCCACTGCATGCAAGTACTTTGCTCTCCAAGCTGATACTTCATTACGCTCCATTAGTAACTTACGGTTACTCTGAGACTTTTTAAAACGAAAACCCATCTTGTGAAGCAGTTTTCGAAGACTTTCTCTTTGTCCTGTGTAATTAATTTCTGTCTTTAAGACCTCTAGAAGCTTCTTGATAGTTGGTAGCTCCTTTTTACTGGAATAAAACTCATGTACTTTTCTTCGAATAACTCCCATGTCAAAATCATCAACATGTATAAATCCCGTTTTACGCTGCCTCTCCTTGCCTGGGGTCCGAATTTTTGTACCAGTCTCTTCTGCTACATGCCCTTCTTTTACTATTTTAGATATGAGCCCTTGACTCACACCTGAAATAAATAACACATTATCATCATCAACCCCTTAACGTCACACACACAATGTTCTCTATATGTAAGTACAAATGAATAGTGGCAATATTAAAAGTAAATATCAGTAGATATGTACCTATTTCTTGTTGCGGGTTAGTTGACTCTTACATCAATCAAATTCATAAATATCGGGAAATTTACAAAAAGAAAGTTGGGAACACTAACCTGTAGCTGCCGAAATTCGTTTGTATATTTGATTAAATGGTATAATCGGAGCCTCCGCCCGAGCTTCTTCTTCAAAAAAGGATTTAACCTTTAGAATAATGCTTCGAGCATCACTTTTAATCGCTTTCGGCATAATTAACGTTGTAAATATAGCAATTTAGCAACAGAAATCACAGAGAACCCGAATGTAGTAGATACTGACAATCGAATGACATTTCAACATGGCGGTCGTAGTTCCTACTTTTGCCATTTCACAGATAAGTTGGTGGGACTGTAATGACGACAGTCTCTGTTGACGGCTGTTATGTTCAAATGAAGAAAGGAATCGCGTCGCGCCAATTTGCTTATGTGCTTACATGTATCATAAAACGTGGGAAGGGTTAAGTACCATTGATGGTACTACTGACAATATAATTACATAGTTACCGTACTATTAATACTCGTACATACAATGGTGCCAATTCTCATGCTTCAAACTTCACAAAACTGGACTAAAAATCACTACAATTAAGTAAAATTATGATAAGAGACGTCAATTTAGTGCTTGTCAAACTCAATCTTAGTGATGACAGCAGAATTTCAATATTGGCAATATTGAAATCTCTTGTCTAAAATTGGAAACATTTAGAGATAGTTAAGATGAGTTTGTTAAACAACAGAATCACCACCAATGACTAAGTTAAAGACTAATATTAAAAACTACCAATGTATGAAATAAGGAACAATCTTCTTGGATACACTATTACCAAACATCATCGTCGCAATTTTTCTAAGAATAATTCAATGCCTATATCGCCGTTCACAAGCTGCATTTGCACATCATGGATAAATGTGTTGCGGTCAATAACGGCTTGTGAACGCCTTCTGTGCGGCTCAGTTGTTAAAGCTTTAACATAATTAAAAGAAGCGCCCTCCATTAGTCTTTTAAAAAAATGACTGATTGTCGTTGGTTTCCCTTTAAAACTCTTATTGAAGATCTTAAGAATACTCTTTTTGGCATCCAAAATTTATCAATATACATACATTAAAAACTAATCAAGGTTTTTGGCCTTTCCTAAAAGTTCGCTTTCTTTTACAATATAATACCACCCTTCTTCAATTTTCTGTTCTGGCAAAAGGGGAAGAACGGTGCATAAACAAACAATTTTATTTAAATTCACTTTGGTATTTTTCTTCTTTTTCTTTAAAATCAATAATTGCTGCGCTTTTTTCTTTAATTTGAGTTAAAAATAAAATAGCACCCGTGGTGTTCAATTTGCAGAAAGACAATTTTAATGGCGCTAATAGCCGCTTGTTCATAATCCTTAATGAATTTTGTTGGTTTCCATTCTGGGACCTGTGACTTGATAAGTTCTAACAGAATGACGTTAGTTTCTTTTAATTTATTCGGAAATAGTGCGTACACCACCGGTATCAAATTATTTGTTTTTCAGTGCTACCCAAGTCACAAAAAAAAACACATAATAATTGAGTAAATGCAAGCCATTTGAAGCTTTTGAAGGTGCCATCACTCAAAAACAACTTACCGACTTTTAATATTTCTCTTGCTTCTTCAAGAGCGAAAACTAAAATATGTTCATTGTCATCACTATAATCTGCCAGAATGAAGTCATTAAAGACACTAGGTACTTCTACGTCTTTTGCTTCGGAGTATGTCATCTTTTGCACTTGTGCCATATTTCGCCTTCTTCTGTAAGCAATGCATTGGTATTTGTTGTACGTTGGTAGGCTTTTGACCAAGTGTAATCCAGAGTCTAGAGTTTATAAATTGCAGGCACTGTGTCTTCAACAGATGAAGCTGCTGTTTCCAGGCTTGTACTTACAATTTTGTTTACAAATTTTTCGTTTTCGTCCGGCAAGCAGTTATTGGAGTGTACTTTGGTATGTAGTTACAACTCTTGATAGGTCCTAGAAATATTAAAAGATATTAACCTTATATCTACTGAAGATAAATTTTAATTTTTTTTTTCAAATGTTATAAATATTAAAATAATTAATAAATAAAATAAAATAAAATTTATTCCCTTTGAAATTTAAAAAAAAAAAATTTAGGATTGTCAAAATTTTTGTGACTCTACCGGGGGTTCGGAAATGCTACAGACTGAGAAGAACACCCCAAGAAACTCAGTCCGGTCCCTCTCAATTCATCTTAGTATCTAATACAGTTTTTTTTAAATGTAGAAAGGAGCAATTCGTGTCACTGCCAGGCAGCCTTGTCTTCTAGAAAGTCTTTAATGCTATAATAAGCTTTCTGGCACAATTTAAGTTTTATTAGTTTTTTAAATTTATTAACTGACAAACCTGTTACGGCTGTCGGCAATGTATTGTACATTCGAATACAATTGCCCGCAAAAGAATTGCTTATTTTATTAAGCCTGAATCTAGGTACAGCCAATTTATTCTTATTTCTTAAGTTTAGGTTATGGATATCACTATTTTTAATAAATTTACTATTATTTTTATGAGTATATAATAAGTTTTCATATATGTACTGTGAATACACAGTAAGGATGTTGATATCCTTAAACTTTTATCTTAATGACTCCCGAAACCCCATACCATAGATAGCCCGGACAGCCCTTTTCTGCAACACAAAGATACATTCGATGTCGGCAGCGTTACCCCATAATAGTACGGCATAGGTCATGACACTGTGGAAATAGCTAAAGTAGACAAGACGCGCTGTTCTAATGTCTGTCAGTTGTCGGATCTTTTTAACGGCATAGGCTGCAGAGCTCAGTCTGCCCGAGACTTTCTCGATATGAGGCCCCCACTACAAGTTGGAGTCTAACTTTATGCCCAGAAAGACAGTTTCATCGACCAATTCTACTTGATCATCCTAATACTGGTGTTAACGAGCCTAACATTTGGCAAGGTGAATCTAATACATTTTGTTTT
The DNA here is from genome assembly GCA_933228765.1 of Miltochrista miniata. Taxonomy (NCBI): domain Eukaryota; kingdom Metazoa; phylum Arthropoda; class Insecta; order Lepidoptera; family Erebidae; genus Miltochrista; species Miltochrista miniata. The sequence goes on from OW121769.1 coordinate 18,263,413, forward strand.
AGTTTCATTTAACAATAAATTATTTGCGTTAAACCAATGGACTACCCTAGAGAGGGTATTGTTTACTTCGTCAAGATCGCGTTGTCCACGTTCAACTTTAAATATTAAAGATGTGTCATCAGCAAACAATAAATTTGTTAACCTTGGTGACTGTTAAAGACACAGTACATTGAGAAGGTTTAAATTTTTTACATCTCCATACACAGTTTGTATTTTTATATTCCACGTGAAAATAGTACTGGAACCCATCATACAGCAGCACTTTACCATGGCCGCGTCTTATCAAATGAAGATCAAGATGGACAGAACTTGGTCCGGAGATACTCATTATTAAAATTTATATCTTTCCTATATTAAAGATAAATTGTTAGGAAAATTTCCTTTACAAAACTAAATGACACACCAAGTCAAGTCCTCAGCACATAAAATAACAATGTACATAGATATATAGATAGAAGGTAAGTATGAAACCTTAGTGGTCCAAAACTTGGTATTCTGACGGATTAAAAAAAATTAAGCCTCACTGGGTCACTTTTCATTTGATCGTTTGACGTGTGACCGAAAAAACATTAGGCCATTCTACTACAGATCGAATGAATAATTGACCAGAAGAGTTGTTCCTTATATGGGCATGGAGTATTGTAATAAAAGATGGTATTCAATGCGTCTATTTAATGTTATGATCTTCACAATACTGTTTCATTTATTGTACAACATTAGCTTATATAATGGGGTGTCGGCACAGAGATTTCATCGAACAAACATTTGGTATTTTTACTACTGATCAAATGAAGGTTTGGTCGAAAAACAGTTGACTCAAGAATATTTTAGCAAACAATCCTTTGGTATTTTTACTACTGATTTCATTGATGAAATTTACTTAGTTATTTACTATTTGTTAAATTTTGTTAATTTTATCAACTTGACACTTCATTACGTTTTCGAACTGTTATCAGCTACATAAATTGTCAACGTAATTGTGGGTAGTTTATAAAATATGTCATAGCATTGCAACTATTGTATTTACATTGCACTCGTTATCCTTCCGTGTTACAATTGTTTATTCGTTTGTGTTATCTATCAATATGAGTCATTGTAAATTGGTAAAATCTACTCGTGGAGATATGTTATTGCTCGATGGATATTCATATCATCTAAATAGAAAAAAAGATAATAAATACTACTGGACGTGCACTAAAAAAAAATCAACATAATTGTGGTGTTAGTTTGACGACGCAGTTTTGCAATAATGAACATATTGTTCTGAAGAGGAATAACGATCATCACCACGTTCCAAGCCTTGAAAAAAAATTAATTGAATTTAGTGTCGTAGAATAAAGCTAATAGCTCTATGGATTCCCCTACTCAGATCATCCAGCGTTACATACAAGATGTGCCTAGTACAAGCGCTTCACATTTACCCAATAAAGCTGCTATGCGTGATATAATTCAAAGATCAAGGAATAAAAACCTTCCAAATTTACCTAAATCGGTACATGATGTAAAAATTTCTGAAGAATTATGTAAAATAGGTGGTAAACAGTTCCTAATATTATGTTTGGTATTTATTAACAAGTAACAATAAAAATACATTGAACAATTAAATTAAAAATATTTACAGAAAAAGAAGGGGGGGGGGGGAGGCGGAGTTCCTAATTGGTCATTACATTTATAAAGGCAAACGTGTTGTTGTATTTAGTACAGAAGAAAACATGAAATTACTATGCAGTGCTACGTTTTTTTGATAATGGATGGCACTTTTCAGTGCTGTCCTAAACCTGATTCTTGCTAAAATAGTAAGATAGGTACAAATTACCACCTATATTTTTTTTCACGTGGTAATGATGATAAAAGTTTATCTTTATCTCTGGATAATGTGTTAGCCTGAGAGGTCCAACGGTAATATTGACTCAGTAACATTGCATCAATATAATTTAGGTCCGAGAAAAACCTCAATGTGACACTACTACACGGTCAATTTATTGAATAATCATCTTTTTTGATCAAGGTTGTTGTGCGTGTGTGGGCCTCTTTAGTTACTGGTACCTAATACAGATCAGTGCCTGGTGCGGTTAAGGAAGTGACCTATTTAGAAATGTTTTTGTTTTTTGGCAGTCTATTTGGCCGTATTTTCACTGGCCCTTGGCCCTAGCAGAATACCAGCACTAACTCGCTAAAGCATTAAAGCTGAGCTAGGGACCATTTCTGTCTCATGCGGGGATATTTATGTTAATATCTTTAAGTTTAATGTACCTATTATGTATTTACTTGTATTATGTGTCATTGCTGAGAAAAGAACAAATATTTTTCTTTCTTTCTTTCATGTAATATTTAGAACAAAATATTGAAATAAAAATCGATGAACGATAACAAGGCATTTAAAAACTAATTTCCTATACATAGTCAAATTTAAGTTTTGTGGACGGATAAAATTAATTGCATTAGATAATAAAATAATTTTTATAATACTGGATTTAATTTAAAGAGGGATATTAAGGTCAGAGCATTTTTAATAGTTAGTTTTACGGATCAAGAGCTTATCTCGGCTTCATACATTTTGACAATCTCCTTTTAGCGGCAAATGCTTGTCAGCTGTCAATGTCACACTGACATTTCTTAGTATTTATACATTCAGCCCCCCGGAACAATGACCAATTAAATGAAACTTATGTCTAACAAAACAAGTAAAATTAAATTGTTAAACATTGTTAACTAAATTAAGAAATTGTTATACATTGCTAACAATAACAAAAATATAATCAAAAATTCGCATTAACTTTAAAATATAATTGTCACACATTTTAATACAAGGTACAATTTTTGTTATTGGACGAGAATACACACCATTTTTAGTTTTAACATCAATAGCTCGAATTTTATTGTCTTTACCCCTGTAAACAATTCCAATTTTACCTATTGGCCAGCTTAAAGGAGGGGTGATATCATCTTTAAGAAGAACAATATCATTCAATTTTACATCAGGTTCAGTATTGTACCATTTAAATAAATAAATAAATATTCACGGACATCTCACACAACGCTATCTGATCCCAAAGTAAGCTAGGACTAACCTGCTTGTGTTATGGGTATCAGACCACGGATATTAATACTTATATACTTTTAAATACATACATATTATACATAGAAACACCCAGACTCTTGAAACAAACATTTATGGGTCACACAAATATTTGTCTCCGGTGGGAATCGAACACACGACCTCCAGCGCCGCAGGCGGTATCACTACCGACCGCGCCACAGAGGCAGTCGTAAAAAACTATATTATGTTGATTTGTATCGCATTTGCAATGAATTTAAATATTCTTGGTGCCAACGTTTCCAGAATAACTGTCTGAATTTACTTATTTGATTATACACAGTTAACTTATTATCAGGTATATCAGTGACTGAAATTTCAGGAAACGATGTTAATGGTTCACCAATAGTGAAATGACTGGTGTGGTGGAACTTTAGCAGGTTCGTAGCTCCACCACGGTTGGACTAGCGGTGGTTCTTGCAGTGGACTGTATGTAGGTTCTTTTGAAATTAAATTGCTCGGTTGATTTCCAGGTTTTATTCAGGATCAGGATCTTTTTTAGTTTACAATATTTCACGACAATTTTTCCCATAACAAATGACAAAATGCACTTTATTATATGCGTACGGATCGCTCACAACTAGGGTAGGGTCACGGAGCGAGTAGCGCGCGCTGGCGCGCCGCGGCCGTCGTTGAACTCGCCGTCCGCTACAGCTCTCCCTCCGGCGTAGCTCGCGTAGCCTCTTCTTTTTTCAGGAGGACGATGAGTTTCCGAGTAGGCCGCTTGAATATCCCGGTGCGTGTGCGAATGTCGGCGATACGTATCCCGCCGTCTGGTCCCGGGTACACTCGTTCGACGGTTCCTTGGGGCCATGTGTTCCGTGGTAGGGTGTGGTCTACCACGAGCACCAGATCTCCCACTTGCAAGGGTCGTTTAGCGGTTGAAGGTTCGCCGCGAGGTACTAGCGTAGGCAGGTATTCTTGTACCCAACGGCTCCAGAAGTGATCGGCTAGTACCTGACTGGCCCGCCAAGTGCGTTGGTCGCTTTCGGTGAGTGGTCCCGCTGATGGTAGCGCGGTCGAAGACCCCAATAAGAAGTGGTTTGGGGTCAACGCTTCGGGGTCCTCTGGACTGACGCTCACATGTGTCAGTGGGCGAGCGTTCACACTGAATTCGATCTCGGTGAGGAGGGTTGACAGCACTTCCTCGGGTGGCTCCTTTTCGTGTAGAACCATTGATAGGGCTTGTTTAACGCTCCGCACCATTCTCTCCCAGGTCCCCCCTTGATTTGGCGAACCTGGTGGTATGTAACGCCAGATCATGCGTTGCCGTAGTCCCTCTTCTTGTAGCGCCGGTACCCATTCTCTGTAGGCCGCTTGCAGCTCCTTGTCGGCACCTCTGAAGTTGGTAGCGTTGTCCGAGTACATGGTCTTCGGCCAACCCCGTCGTGCAGCCATGCGTCTGAGGGCCATGATCGCTGAACTCGTGGATAGAGACGGCACAAGTTCTATGTGTATGGCGCGGGAGGTGAGGCACGTGAAGAGTGCACCCCACCGCTTCTCTCGACGACGCCCCAGTTTCACGATCATAGGGCCGAAGTAATCTACGCCGCAGTGTGAGAAGGGTCGCTGGTAGGGTTCCAGGCGCACTCGTGGCAGGTCGCCGGGATGTGGAGTCAGTGGTTGCGCTCTACGCACCCGGCACAGCGCGCATTCTCGTTCAATGGTGCGCACTGTAGGTCTTAGATGTATAACCCAATACATCTGTCTTAGGTCGTTGGTCACACGTTCTCTGTTAGCGTGACCCGCAGAACAATGACCCCGACGTACTATGAGCCGGGCGATATGATGTCTTCCGTCTAGTATAATTGGTTTCTTCGTCTGTATCGGCGCGGTGGCTTTCGCGATGCGCCCTCTGACACGTAGCACTCCGTCCTCCAATACCGGGTCTAATTTTTACAGGCGGCTTGATTTCGTGATAGGTTGACCCGTCTTGATTCGTTGTAACTCGTCGCAGAAGCTATCTCGTTGGGCGCGTTGTAGGATAGCGCGTTCTGCTTTCTCTACGTGGCGAAGTTCGATGTTCGTAGCTCGGCGGCGACATATGTCTACGAAGGCTAGTACACGGGCCGTTGTACGTACTAGTGCTTCATATCTTGAGAACCGGTTCGGGTCGGGTATCCAGTCATCCTCTCGTTCGGGTTTGTTGTTGAAGTGTAGCACTGTTTCGTCGTCGCTCGCGGTCAATGCTCCCTCCGTAGGCCATTGACCCTCTGGCAGGCGTAGAAAGTCCGGGCCGCTGAACCATCGGTCGTCGGAGGTTATGCGGGTCGAGTTGAGACGGGTCGCATCATCGGCTACGTTTCTAGAGGTAGGTATCCACCTCCACTCTACCTTGTGGGTTAGCTCGGAGATCTCGCCGAGGCGGTGTGCGACGAAGGGTGTATATTTCTTCGTGTCGTTGCGGACCCAATGAATAACAGTCATTGAGTCTGTCCAGTAGACCGTTCTTGCAACTTCGACGCGGTGTTCTCTTCGTATGACGTCCGCGAGTCGTGCGCCTATGACCGCTGCCTGTAGCTCGAGGCGCGGTATGGTTTGAGCGCGTCGTGGGGCCACCTTCGCCTTCGCAGCGATGAAACAAACTTGTGTCACGCCGTCCAGTCGTTCTATGCGCCAGTACGCGGTCGCCGCGTATGCTTGTTCGCTGGCGTCACATAGTACGTGTAGCTCCCATCGGTCGTTGACCTCCGCGTTGTACCACCGGTCTATTCGCAGTTGAGTTAGGTCGGGCAGGTGTCCTAACCATGTGGCGAAAAGTTCGTTCTCTTCTTCGGGAATAGGTTCGTCCCACGTGATCTTGAGTCGCCACAAGCTTTGTAAAATGATCTTCGCTCGGATCGTGTCTCTCAGTACTCAGTAGTCCCAGTGGGTCATAAATAGACATGACCGCACTGAGTGCTTCTCGCTTGGTCGGCGTCCTCGCTCTGCTTCTGACGTCACTTGCTACGCGCTGCATGGCAGTGTTGAATCCGAGCGTGTCGTGGTCGGAATTCCAGTAGAGGCCGAGTATCTTGTTCTCGGGATCCTCCCCACCTAACGGTGTGGGCATAGTGGCGTGCAGGTTCGGTGGCACGTCGCTAAGTACGCTCTTCTTGTTGGTGCTCCATGCTCGCAGTTTGAAGCCCGCTACGGCGTGCACTTGTATTATTTCTTGTACTGCCCGCCGTGCCTCGCTCTCGGTGTCGTAGCTCGCCGCTAGGTCGTCCATGTAGTGGTTGCTTGTTATAGCTTCGAGCGCGTAGGGGTGAGAGTGAGCGTGTTTCTCGGCGTTGTGGTTTCGTACGTAGTGCGCCATAAAGGGTGAGCTGGTGGCGCCGAAGATCATGCTTGTCATCTTGTACAGACGGGGTGGGTCGGTTCTGTTGCTACCCCGCCACAGGAACAGCTGGGCTGGTTGATCGTCAGGACGTATCTTGATTTGAAGAAACATCTCTTGAATGTCGGCGGTCACCGCTACTTGTTTCTCGCGGAATCTGAATAGTATTCCTTGTAGTGACTTCAATAGGTCCGGGCCCTCTACTAGGTGATCGTTGAGACTGACGCCGCGGCTCTTCGCTGCCGCATCGAACACTAGTCGCAACTTGCCGGGCTTGTTCGGGTTGTACACGGCGAAGTGCGGTAGGTACCAGCAGATAGCGCTGGAGGTCTCAGATCCGTCGCACGGTGTCGCGTAGCCCTTAGTGATCAGATTGTTTATTTGATCAGTGTAGCTGCGGGCGAAGTCGGGTCTTGCGTCCATAGTGTGTTCGATATTTTTCAATCGTCGGAAGGCTGCGTCGTAGCTCGGTGGTAGTCGAACGTGGTCGTCTTTCCACGGTAGTCCCACTTGATAACCTTCGCTAGTTTTCTTGAGGGTGTCGGTCACTATTTGCGTAGCTCGTAGATCTGCGTCGCTCACTCGTTGTTTGTGAGTAACGCCGAGTGCGTCGATCTTGAAGTGGCTTTCTACTAGGTCGTGTAGGCGTTGGTCGGCTAAGTCGCGTTCGGGCGTGAATGTATGCAGCACGCTGTCAACTTCGCGGATTAGGCGTCGCGGTGCGGTTCCGTGCACCACCCAGCCTAGTTCTGTTCTGGAGGCGGCTGGCTCGTTCGGTCCGCCCATACGAAGTTCTCTTGAGACTATGTACTCCCAGTGGTCTGTCCCCACTAGGATGCCGGGGCGTACAGGATCGTAGCACACTTCTTCTCTAGGTAGATCTTTCAGGTGTTCGTGTTCCAACAACGCGCTTGGGATAGCTTGTCTATGAAGTTGGAGGTTCTTGACGGTGCGCGCTCGCAGGTTTAAGTTCTTGCGGTCGCTCTTCAACTGGACGGTGACGATCTGGCTGTCCTTTTCTTGTTGGGACATGTTCACTCCCTGCAGGTTCAGTGGTTGCTGGGGTCCCTCGGCGCCGACGTCGTGTGCGAGGCGTTCGTCGATCAAAGTGACTGTAGCGCCTTCGTCCAGAAGCGCGTGAGTTCGTACCTCCCCTCGTGGACCCACTACGGTCACTGGGCACATCTTGAGTAGTACTGTTCGTTCGGTGGTCGGTCGGGTGGCCACTGACAGGACGGACTCGGTGCTTGTAGGGTTCGAGGCGGTGGTTGGGTTCTGTTGTTGTTCGGTGTGCAGTGTAGAATGATGCGGTCGCTTGCACTGGTTAACTCCGCACGGCTTGGCTCGGCATGAGAGGCGTCGGTGTTTCTTCACGATGCATCTGAAGCACAGTTTGTTTTCTTTTACGATGTTCCATCGCTGTTCGGTAGATAGTGCTTCATATTGTGGGCACTGAGGTAGCGAATGATTCTTTTCGCAACTCGGACACTTGATAGCTTGCTCTTCTTCGGTCGGGTCGGTGGTGGTGTATACAGCGGCGGTGGGTTTCCTTCTCGGGGCCGGTGTCGTCTTAGTCTCCCTCCGTGTTGCGATCGCGGCGGAGGAGCTAGTTGCGGGCGCGTAGGTGTAGCGCAGTGCTCTGTCCGCTTCACGCATGAGGAAGCGAGATAGCACGATAATTTCGGGATCTGTAGTGCCTTCTTGCTCACTCGCGTAGTCACACCATCTTGACCGGATGTGCGGGCTTAGCTTGTCCAGTACTTCTCTTGCCAGTAGCGGGTTGTGTAGGTAGCCTTGTCGACCGAGGTTTCTTAACACGTACACGATGTTCTGAAGTTTTACGGCGAAACTGTTTAATTCTGTCACCGATGATCCGGGCTTAGGCAGTCTTCTTAGGTCTTCCAACGCCTTGTCGATAATTACTTCTGGGCGACCGAAGCATTGTTCTAAGGTCCTTAGAATGATGTCAGGACTCGTGGCGGTGTGTAGGAGTGCTGACACGATCTCGCGGGCTTCTCCCTTCAGACTGTTTCGTAGCCGTTGAAGGTTTTCCGCTGCGGATATTTGATACAGCTTCGTTGTGTCTTCAAAAGTAGCTTTGAACGTCAGCCACTCGCTGGGTACCCCGTTGTACGCTGGTAGGTCGAGGTAGCGCACCCTGGGTCGTGCCATTCTTTCTAAGGTTTCGGTCAACTGCTCTATGTGGTTTCGGGATCTCGTGGGGGTGAAAGACCGGTCTCTAGCGGGACGAGGTTGTTCTTCTCGGAACCGTAGGTTTCGTTCCTCTCTTGCTTTGGTCTTCTCCCTCCGTGTGGCGAGGGGCTGTGTTCGTAGCCACTCGTCTACCTTGTTGTGATGGTCGGCGGTCTCTTCATGAACGCTTTCTTCTTCAATGTTCGAGACTTCTGCCGCTAGTCGTTTCTTGATCAACTCTGCTTCCAATTCTAGCTCCTTCCGTTTCAGGGCTGCTAGCTTTTCAGCCGCTTCTAATTCTGCCATTCGCACCTTAGCCGCAGTGCTTGCCGTGGACCTGTGTGACCGAATGGACCGCCCAGGAGACGTCGTTCGTAGTCTGCCTGTGGTACCAGACGGGCCGGCGATAGGGGCGTCGATCGTAGCCCTTACCACCGTCGTCGTGTCCGTTCCGTGCAGCATGCTTGGTGAGGCTGGAGGTAGAACCGATAGTCTTCGGCGCCGTTCTTGTTCGATCGTTCGTTGAATTTCGCTGTCTTCTCGTTCGGTGGCGTCCGCTTGACTTCTTGTGACGACCATTCTTGAGATTTGAGCTCTTCAATTCTTCCAATCCGACGATCGAAGGACCAAAAACTGTGGTGGAACTTTAGCAGGTTCGTAGCTCCACCACGGTTGGACTAGCGGTGGTTCTTGCAGTGGACTGTATGTAGGTTCTTTTGAAATTAAATTGCTCGGTTGATTTCCAGGTTTTATTCAGGATCAGGATCTTTTTTAGTTTACAATATTTCACGACAATTTTTCCCATAACAAATGACAAAATGCACTTTATTATATGCGTACGGATCGCTCACAACTGTAGGGTCACGGAGCGAGTAGCGCGCGCTGGCGCGCCGCGGCCGTCGTTGAACTCGCCGTCCGCTACAACTGGGGTTTAAACATTGTAGATCTGAAGCATCGTTACTTAAAGAACAAATTGGCCTAGAATTAATTATAGCCTCTATTTGTGTCAACAAAGTATTAAGATGTTCATAGGTTAAGCAGTATTTCCCATGACACGTTTTAAATGGTGTTTCACCAGTTTGACCCCAGATTCCCATATTCCTCCCCAATTTGAGGCAGTAGGAACAATGTATTTCCAAGTGATTTTTTCGCTTTGTAGGAACGAATCAATGGCAGAGTTACCTTTAAGTAATTTATGCAGGCTTTGAAGCTCTTTATCAGCGCCTTTGAAAGTGGTAGCGTTGTCGCTGTGAAGCTCTAAACATTTACCTCGACGTGCAATGAACCGTTTTAAAGCGTTTAGAAACTCCTTAGTCGTTAAATCGCTAACCTACTCTAGGTGAATGGCTTTAGTGCTAAGACAAATTAATAAACAGGCATACCCTTTGGTGATTATAGGTTTACAGATTCTGCTTTGCTTGATGGTGATCGGACCTGCGTAATCAAGACCAGTGACTAAAATGGCCTAGTTGGAGTTATACGATATTTTGGAAGATCTGCCATCAGCTGTGTATGCGCCTTGTTAGACACGACACGAGGCGCATTTATGTATGACTAGCTGAGCCCGCAACTTCGCTTACGTCACATAAGGTGTATGAAAGGAAAGGTATTTCTTCATCAGAGTCATCAAGCAGCGTCTGAAACTGCCCTGTTTGCTTAATCATAAAAGAGCTTAATGATTAAGTCTATTTTAAAACAATTCAGTCCACGCCTTCGGCGCGGACTGAATTGTTTAAAAATAGTCTTAATCATTAAGCTCTTTTATGATTAAGCCAACACGCCAGTTTAGGTTCACTCACATTCAAAGAAACCCCTACAATTAAAATTTTCAAAATATCTGATTCTTAAAAGTGTTATAACTCTTTTATTTCTAAACCGATTTACATAAAACAAACGCTAAATGTTAACTGGAGCAAACCTCAACACAATACAAAAAACCGCATTGCAATCGGTTAAGCGGTTACTGAGATTAGCGTGCACAACCGTACAGACAAACAGATATACAGACATACAGACATACAGACATACAGACAAACAGACAAAAAATCTAAAAATCATTGTTTTGGGTTCTATTGCGTTCATAAAGCCCCCCTATAATATTTTTTCTTATTTATCTTCCATGTACAGACAGCGACCGGTTACGATTTTATTATATGTATTGATGTGTCTTATTCTGTTTCGCCCTTGTACCGGCCAAAAGCGACTCCTTACGCTACTCAGCGTCATCTGCGGTCCGGCATGCAGCAGCCTTAAGTGCTCGTACCGGAGGATCAAATCAGTAACATGACAGTGAGCTGGCAACAACATGGGAAACTTCTTGTGAGAAGGTATATTGGAGTGCCTTATGCGACCGCCAACACGTAGTACGTCATTATCTGGAAATATATTTAAGAATTTTAAATGTTGGTTAGTGAAGTCTTTATGTCCGCTGAAATCTGAATTTGACAAAAAGTGTTTGAACTCGTTGGGAAAGTGCGAGCGTTGGACCGAAGACACTATAACACGAACGGCAGCTTCACGTTCCGCAACAGAGATGTTTCCTGCAAGAATATTTTTATTATTTATTTTATTTTTCAGGTTGCCTATAAATCGCAGGACATAATATGATCAAAATATGACTTTTCGCCAGTCTGCGATTGTGAGATGCATACTACACTTCGCTGCTCTGTTGTGGGGTAGTTTGCATCATTCTCGCTGGGGGCCTCACACTGTGGCGCGGCGCCTCTGTCAGCCAACCAGGAGGGTCTGTGGAACCACAGCTCGGACTGCGCCAGCGTCGGCGGGTCGCAGTCTCTGGAAATAAGATCGGACGGGTTATCCTTTGAGCTCACATGATGCCAGTTGTCGATAGCGGATAGTTCCTGTATTCGAATAACACGATTCGCGACGAAAAGGTTCCATCTATTCGGATCTCCGCGTATCCAACAAGTGATCATGGAATCAGTCCAGTAGTGGATGCCGGCTATCACGACCTGAAAAGCTTTACAAACGGAGTCCATCAACTGAGCGAGCAACACAGCTGCGCAGAGCTCCAAACGCGGCAAGGTGACGGGTTTATTGGGCGCTACTCGTGACTTCGAACATATTAAGTGGACTGTATTTTTTGTAGGAGAGCAGCTTCTCGCATATACCGCGCAACCATAGCCTTTAGTCGAGCTGTCAGCAAAACCATGCAGTTCCAGTTTCTCGCGTTCTTCTAGCATTAATCGGGGAATAGATACTTTAGAGAGATAATGTAGCTTGTCGCAAAACTCTTTCCAGTTTGTGAGTATCTTTTCTGGAACGACTTTATCCCAACCAATATTTTCGCGCCAAATCGCATGCATGATCAATTTAGCTTGCATAGTCACGGGACCAATGAAGCCCATCGGATCGTATATTTTAGCGATGCATGCAAGGACATTACGCTTTGTGTAATTTGAATTATCAAAATTTTGTGGACAAACTACCTGGAATTTGTATTGAGAGGGGTCCCACAATAAGCCAAGTGTTTTCAAAGCAGAGTCCTCGTTGTCGAAGAACTTCAGCTTGCATGCTTGCCACTTGAACTCTGGAATGTGATTAAGTAATGTGGATGAGTTGCAATAAAATTTGTGTAGTTCGAAACAACCACGTTCCATCAACTCCATTAGGTTATCTATAAGAGACTGCGCAACATTGCAGTTATCGTGACCGCCGAGACAATCTTCCATGTACACTCGAGAGCAATGAATCCGGGTCACTTAAAGAATGTTAAAAATCTCGGAAACTAAAAATGATAGGTTAATGCAATAAATTGTATTTAATAGACAATGTAATACTCCTTAAATGAAAGTAAAAAAAATATGAGTCAACATACATTTTATTAACACAAAATTACATAAAGAAAAAACTGCTGATCTCTCCTTAAAACAAAAATAGGAAACATGAAATTTTTGAACTTTATTACGATTTTCTTGAATTTTAATACTTCGTATTGCCTCCTCGTGCTTCCATTACTCCGTTTACGCGGTTTGGCATGCTGTACACCAAGTTCCTTATACGATTTTGGGGAATATTCTCCCATTCCTCTGTGAGAGCAATTTTGAGCTCACGAAGCGTGATTGGGGGAGGGTTTCGTTGTTTTACGCATCTGCCTAGCTCGTCCCAAGCATGCTCGATCGGGTTGATACCCGGGCTGCGCGCTGGCCACTCCATACGAGTAATGTTCATCTCTTGAAGGTAGTCATTCACAATCCTACCTGTATGAGGTCGGGCATTGTCATGCATAAATATAGCATCCTCACCTAAATTGACCATAAATGGACCAACGTGATCATTGAGGATTTCTTCCACATATCTTACGCTAGTTAAAGAGCCGTTTTCTATGATCACCAGCTCTGTGCGACTTTCAGAAGAAATTCCGGCCCACACAAGTACAGACCCACCACCGTAGGCTACTTTTTCTTCGATGCATGCTTGCTTGAATCTTTCCCCTGGTCTTCGATACACTCTGTGTCTTCCATCGTGCTTGTAGAGCATAAATTTTGATTCGTCGGAGAACATAACTTTTGACCAATCTTCAATACTCCAATTTACGTGGCTCTGGGCATACCTTAGTCTCGAAATACGATGCCCACGCTCCAGTTTAGGGCCGTTTGCAGGTCTAAGGGGTTTTAAGTTAGATTCAGCAAGCCGACGTCTTACTGTCCATGCACTTGGGTTACTTCCTCCGAGGCGTCGAAACTGATTGGTGAGTTCAGTTCCTGTGAGAAAGCGATTTCGAAGCATGGTGTTCACCAAGTATCGGTCTTCTCGTGCTGTGGTACACCTGGTTCTGCCCGTTCCTGGTCTGCGTAGGTTAGAACCAGTTTCTTCGTAACGTCGGAGAACTCTTTGTACTGTTGACAGCGACACACCGACAGTCCTGGCTGTATCGCGCTGACTCCGGCCGGTTTCCAGCATTGTAAGTATTCTGGTGCATTCTTCAGGCGTAAGCGACATAATTTCAGCTTGATTAATGAATATAGAGCACTATCAACATGGTTTATGTACCCACATAAATGACAGATTACAAACAAAAGCAACACCAAATGCTGTAATTTCGTAGTTCCATCTTCGAAAGTGGCCCTTTTTCAAATTTGATTTTTTTATGATATAACTTTACAATAACTAAGAAGTTTTAATACCTTCATTTAAGGAGTATTACATTGTCTATTAAATACAATTTATTGCATTAACCTAGCATTTTTAGTTTCCGAGATTTTTAGGATTCTTTAAGTGACCCGGATTCATTGCTCTCGAGTGTAGATATTATTTTTTATTATGTCGGCTGCTAGAGGGTATTTGTGCCCTTCATCTTTCACCAACTCCAGCAGAGTGCGAGTGGCCAGAAAGGTAGCGGGGGCGGTTCCGTAAGTGACGGTGCTGAGTTGCAGGCACTTTAAATCATCTTGTGGATTTTCACGCTAAAGTACTCTTTGCAGCGACTGATATTTTTTGATGTTAATTTGTCTATACATCTTTTTTTATGTCGCATATGATGCGTATTTAAAACTTCTTAATCGAATCAAAATCGTTACCAGATCAGGTTGAACCACTGGTCCTACGTGCAATAACAATTTTTGGTTTAACTTTGAAATATTTTGTCCGGAAAAAGCGAATAAACAGAAATCGATTTAAATACATGCCAATAATTATGTATATGTGTTTATATTCATGTTGAGGCATAATTGCTTTATTTTGTTTGCATTATTGTTGTTATTTTGATACTTGTATAATGTGTCGCTATCTTCACAAAGTATTCTACTCACCCATCATATATTATACACTAAGAAGCAAGGCATATTGGCTTGTGGATGTATTTATATCACTAGAGTCCGGAATGCGTTGGTTTTGTTTCATGTATTGCCTTTTTTACACTGGAGTGTCACACCATCACAAACTGGGCTCATTGTTATCGGACACGTATCGCGGAAGCTATTGCTAACTGTGCTGTAGTGTGATGTTTCAATTAATTGTATTGGAATTTGATATAGTTGCACAGTATATTTTTTTGTTCATTTTCAGTTTTTTTTATTAGTACCGAGTGTTTAAGAATTATCGATTGTTGATGTTTGTCTGCCATAATGATGGCGTTCATAGACATAGAGTAAAGAAAAGAAATAGATAAAATAGAAGAATAGACTGCGGCGCGGCGCGCGCACTGTCACCGCCTCCGCGGTCTGTTGTCGATGGCAAATCGGCTTTGGTCGTTGGAAATGCTCGCTTGCCATATGAGAATAATAATAATGTTTGGATGTAGTGCGTAGTGGAAAATGTAATTTTAATTGCATAGGTACATTTTTTTTCCATATTGTTACTTTGGATTTGTGTTTTTATTTCGTATTTTTTATAAGTTTTTAGAATTATGATAATGGTCTCGTAATGAGCTGTCCTATGGGGGCCGGTTGAAAACCAGCGCCGAGTATTCGTACCCGGCATTATGCTGAACTGGCTTCTATTTTGTTGCAGCAATGGGATTTTTTTAAAACTAGTTTTTAATTTACTAATACTCTTACAGTGTTGTTGCAAAAAAAAAAAGCGCTTTTTCTTTCTTTCTTTCAATATGTCGTTAAGACTAAGACCTGACGCGGGGGGGGGGAAACTGCAGTTGAAAACAAGTCGGAACTTCGTAGTGGCAGCATCCGGACGCAGTACTGCTAACGTCGGCATGTAGTAGGTAGGTTGTCGATCATCTGCGCGAGGAAAATCTGAAACTCAATGGCCATGACCCAAATCAATTATTTCTTGTATAAATTCGGAATATTTTTACTAGCTGATCCGCGCGGCTTCGCCCGCGTGAAATTTGGTTCCCGTTCCTGCTTCCCGTGGGAAAATTTTCCCGGGATAAAAAGTAGCCTATGTGTTATTCCGGACTATACTCTATCTCTGTACCAAATTTCAGCTTGATTCATTCAGCCGTTAGAGCGTGATTGAGTAACAAACATCCAAACATCTAAACATCCAAACATTTCCACAAACTTTCACATTTATAATATTAGTAGGAAGTAGGATTAGTAGGAAGTAGGGTGTAACTCAGGATCAGATTTGAATCGCTTCTCGAGATTAAAAAAACAACCTAACGTTTTATTAAAAGAATTACCCCAACTGATGTAGAAGTTCAGTTTTCACAGGCAAGTCAACCTCATAGCGACCGTCATTTGTTCTAGACAGGGATTCGCAAAACAGTTTCTCACATTGTTTATCTTGTGGGCTTAACACCCTCCTCCAATCGCCAAAACTTGGATATGGCATCGTGTAGTACGGCGTGACACGCCACTTCTGTCGGGATTCCGTTGGATATCTCGGACAAAGACATTGTTAAGTCACCGCATACAAGCCAACCGAAGGCAGTGTTTATGAGACCAGGAAGACCTTCACCTAAATTTTGTACCTGTTGACGCAAGCACAAACGAAATTCGTTGGCCCCTAATATCATATCTACAGGTTTAGATAAAATATAGTCAGAGTCAGCCAACTGATATTTGTTAGTCAAATTCAAAATGTTCCTTGTTGAATTGAAGGACATTGTTGGCAAATTTTCAGTAATTGTATTTATCACATTAAATTCTGCAGTATTTGCATAAGCTGTGATGCGAGAACCGAATTTGAGAGTGGATTTGGCACTAACTTTCTCAGTCAGACCACCGATGCCAGAGACAAGGACATTTGTAGGCGATGCGCGTGCATGTAACTTTTTTGCAAATTCACTCGAGACATAGTTACTCATACTTCCAATGTCTAACAACACGCGAGCCTCGAAGCTCTGTTCATGACCACTAGCAACATTTAAAACGGCAGTAGGAAGTATGGAAATTCTTACTTTTTCACTGGATAAAGCATTGATTGACACATTTGGCTTTGCAGTACCCGGGCTGCAGACTGTACATCCAGTCACATAAGTAGACCGCGGGGGTTCTCCACTTCCACTTTGAGAACCACTGTCTTTGATTTTCCCTGGAATGCACAGAGTAGTATGGTGTTGAGAATGACAATTTTTACAATTAAAATCTTTTTTATTGCAGTTGACAGTGCTATGCTTTGCACTTAGACAGTTAGAACAAAGATTCAAGGACTTTACCAAATCTAATCTTTCATTCACTGAATTTTTTGTGTATTTAAAACATTTATTGGTGAAGTGACTTTTATTACAGATTGCACACATTACTTTTTCTATTCAGGCGCAGCTGTAGTGGCGTGAGCTACCGTTCTGGGACTTGTTACAGCAGGACGGGTAGGAGTGTAGTTAGGAGCACTCATCTCCAGAGCCTGGCAGCGATGCTGCAGATAGTCGATGAACTCATTTAGAGATGGGCTGTTTTTCCCTTCTCGCTGCAATTCAAAATTGCGCAGAATTTGAAAATCCAATTTATGGGATAAGACATGAATAAGGATTTTCCAACTTTAGGGACGAAATTAAGTTCTAGTGTTGCTGAAAATCACTCAAAAGTTGCCTCAAATTTTGACTGTTGCTCTTAGTCAATTTATTTAAATTAGATATGGAAGCAATGTGATGATTTGCAATTAATACCTTATTGTCATATCGATGCCTTACTTACTCATCCTCGTAAATCAAAAAATGCTACTTTTCAGGAGACAAAAAAAACTGTCTATCTTTTTATACTTTGGAGACTTTGTAATATTTTAAATGCAGTTATTTAGAGATGGAGTATAGCTATAAGTATAGATGAAAAAAACCTGAAAACCTTTTTCAGGTTTAGTGTAAAACGCATTTTTTGAGATACGAGTTTGCAACATAAACAATCCTCTTCATTCTCATAACTTGATGTAGAAGTTACTTGTTTGTTGCATTCAAATCAATACCAACTAATCACACAACTAGATCTAAATTATTAAATAAAAATTTCATTCTATTACAAAATGTTTATTATACAATGAATGATGCAGAATATAATATAAAAATACATTTCAAACAGATCATTCGTGTGGCAAGTCGTCATAAAATGTGTGATAGTCAGCAGGAATCATGAGTTTCAAGTCCTGTAAGTCATTATATTTTCTTTTAGTAATAGGTATCTAGTCGTTGATTATAGAGACCCGGTATTGTGATGTTCTTATTGCCTTGCATCTGTTGTCGTATTATACGATGTGGTAGTAATTGCCACTCTTAATCAAAATTTAATCTGTATTGCACTCCATTATCAATAGTATACCTGAGGAATCGTAAATTCACAAAGCATGGCTCGCCTTTCTTTGTGCCTGGTCGAATAGATTTTACGTAATTTAGTACAGAGAACTTGTAATCCAAATAATGAATTTCGTATGGTTGCGACAATCTAGATTGCTTGATTACTGTATTAAAATCAGCTGGCACATAAAGTTCTTTTCCTTTCTTCTTTCGTTCTATGGTTGCATGGACAGAATCGCACTCCATTTGGGTATGGCCAACTATAAGGTATTTTTGTTGAATTTCTGTTTGGTGGATAATAGCATAATGTTGTAAGGCATTCGCAAGTGTCGTGTTTCGGTTTTGAGCACAGCAACCGTCGCTGTAAATTATAATCGGCTTGGATTTGTCTTCTATTTTATCTAAAAAGTCCATTAAACAAGAAATAAAGATATTAGAGTCCATGCCTCCTTCAGCTTCATGCCAGACGTAGCAAGAAACATCTTTGTTACGTTCATTATAAATAGTGAATTGATGCACACATAGTTTTGTTTTGAAGTAGTTTGCTCCAGCTGAAAGTAGAGGAATAGTTTGCACTGCTTGCAAGTCCACTGTAAACATGTGAATATCATCTTTTAAACAACGTTTCTTGTCGTCGGCTTTTTCATTCCTAGCGCGCTCTTTACTCTCTATGTGAAGCTGATATTCATGTTCTGGCACATTTTTGGTTTTTGTAGGCAAAGCAGATGTCGCACTGGTCTTTTTTTGGGTCTATATATACTTATGTTAGTCTTAGAGCTTATATGCCCAAAGAAGGGATTTTAAGGTACATAAAAATTGTACTTTAATGCATACAATAAAACTGCAGGATTTTAAAAGTACATACCATATATTCATTACGAAGATTACATAGTTAACATTATGATAATACCTACATACCTATATTATTTACATAAACTAAGTTAACATTCTTATGTAGGTACATTGTAAGTGTAATAATATGTTTTCATTCATGAAATATAAGCTACAGAGGTATAGTTTTATACTGTAATACAAAAAAATTAACAATATGATTTACACACGCGATGTTTAAAATCGAGCCTAGTTAATTTACAAGTATAACTCACTCAAAGTAAACAAAATAATATTTTAAAAAAATTGTATAAATGTAGCAGCGAAATTTTAATAACTTTTGATGGATTTTTTTTTTTTTTATACCACTAGAGTGGCAGACAAACATACGGCCCCCCCAGATGTACCGGTGGTCACCGCAGCCTATGGACGTTTGCAACACCAGAGGCGCCACAAGCGCGCTGCCGACTCTTTAAAAACCTTCTAAGTCCCCTTTTGAAGAACCCCATACTGTAGGCGTCCGGGAAAACCGAAGCAGGGAGATCATTCCACAACCTAAGCGTACGCGGAAGAAAGCCTCTATTAGATCTCACCGTGCTCGAGCGCTCAGGACGCAACGTGTGAGGATGAACACCCTGTCTATGGCGAGCGGTGCGATGATAGAATGTAGCCGTAGGCATCATATCAAACAATTCTTCAGAGCACAAACCGTTGTACAGGCGGTAGAACACACATAGAGAAGCAAAGTCTCTCCTGTCACTAAGAGGTTCCACACCACCTGCAAGTATGGGATCGTTGACAACTCTCATAGCTCGCCTTTGCACCGAGTCAAATGGACGAAGCTGATATTCGGGTGCCCCCGCCCAGAGGTGACAGCAGTACTCCATATGCGGACGCACTTGCGACTTATAGAGAAGCAGTGCTTGCGCCGCAGTAAAGTACCGCCGGGCCCTTCTGAGCACTCCGAGCTTCCTGGACGCCAGCTTGGCCTTGCCCTCCAAGTGACTGCGGAACTGCACATCACTGGAGATGTCAACACCAAGGATCCCTATACTTTCAGAGATGGTGAGAGATGTGCCCTGAAATTGTGGCGCCACAGTGAATGGGGTCTTTTTTGCGGTGAAAACACAAACTTGTGTCTTGGTAGGGTTGAATTGGACAAGATTTTGTCGACCCCAATCGGACACTCTAGTGAGAGTAGCCTCGACTTCAGACACAAGTTGTTCACGACTTTCTTCCACTGCATCCCGAGAGATACCGGGACGGCCCGTGTAATAAGTGTCGCCCGTACTGTCGTCCGCATAACAATGAATGCCGTCAATAGACAACATGTCATTGATATGCAGCAGAAACAAAGTAGGGGACAACACTGAGCCTTGTGGTACTCCAGCGTTTATGGCCATGCAGTCAGAACAGCTACCGTCAACGACGGCCCTGATGCTTCTACCGGCCAGAAAGCTGGACACCCATCCGCATAAACTCTCGGGCAGTCCATAGGAGGGCAATTTCGTAAGAAGACCACGGTGCCAGACCCGGTCAAAGGCTTTCGAGATGTCGAGGCTCACTGCTAGAGCCTCACCCTTACTCTCGATAGCCGCCGCCCAGCGGTGTGTGAGGTACACAAGAAGATCGCCCGTCGAGCGACCGTGACGGAAACCGTACTGCCGGTCACTGAGCAGGTCATGTTCCTCAAGGTACCTCAGGAGCTGTGTATTAATTACACGCTCCATCACCTTAGATAAAAGGGAGGTGACGGCTATAGGCCTATAATTGGCCGGGTCGGTCCTGTCACCCTTCTTGGGCACAGGATGCACGTGCGCGATCTTCCACGACGCCGGGACTTGCTTCATGGAGTATGAAAGCGTGAAGAGACGTGTAAGTACCGGACACAACTCCGGACCACACCGCTTAAGTACCACCGCGGGAATGCCGTCCGGCCCACTCGACTTATGAATATCTAGGGATTGAAGCTCCCGCCTGACGTCCCGTTGCTTGAATTTAATTTCTGGCATGGAAGTGCCACACCAAGGGATACCAGGCGGAAGCGCACCTCCATCGTTCATGGTCGAGTTGGAGGCAAAGAGAGAACCCAAAAGGTCGGCCTTCTCCTTGGCACTCTGGGCCAGACTACCATCCAGTCTATGTAGAGGTGGTAATCCCGACCGACAAAAGTTTCCCTCGGCAGCTTTGGCGAGCGACCAGAATTCACGACTTCCAGAAGGGTAGCCGGCTAGTCGCTGACCAATTCTGCCGACGAAATCAAACTTTGCCGTGGCAACCGCTCTTTTACTGGCCCTCGAGGCGGCATTCAGTTTGCGTTTCACTTCAGAGATGCTTGGATCTGAGTTAGCGCGAGCCGTGGTCCAAGCTCTGTAGGCAGTTTCTTTCAACATCCTAGCTTCTCTACAAAGCCGATTAAACCACGGTCGTTTCCTAGCTCCTGCCGGGATCCAGCGGTTAGGAATATAACATTCCATGCCCGCCAAGATCCCCTCAGCTACTGCTGCAGCGCAGGAGTTCAAATCATCTGAAGTGAAGCAAAGCCGCCTCCACGGGTACGACGCAAAGAACTCTCGAAGTCCATCCCAGTCTGCTGACTTGTAGTGCCACACATGTCGCCACTCCTTGGGCCGAGGTGGTTCTGGCCTTGCGAGAGGCACTCGCGATCGAACGAGGCAGTGGTCCGATGATCCAAGTGGCGCATCCACTGATGTGGTGTATCTGTCAGGCCGCGTAGTCAGCAGAAGGTCCAGCAATGCACTCTGCTCGTTCTCCCTATCTGGTATTCTCGTATGAGATTTCATTGGAGGAGGATTTGTAGGAGTTCTTTTTTATTTTAATTATAATTTTAAGGGATTTTTTTTTTAAATATTCTTGGACAATCTCACAACATCATCTAGCCCAAACTAAGCTATAAGCTTGTGCTATGGGATCTAGACGACTAATAGACATATAGACACACATATATTTCTAAATACATACATATAATACATAGAAAACACCCAAACTCCGAAACAAACATTTGTGGATCACACAAATATTTGGACCGACCCAGGAACCGAACCCAGGAACTCCAGCGCGGCAGGCGGTATCACTACCGACTACGCCACAGAGGCAGTTGTATGTTCATAGTGGACTTATTTCATTTTCTTGTAATTTTCCAAGTTCTTCTAAATATATATAACTCAAAGGTGAAAGACTGACTGACATAGTGATCTATCAACGCACAGCCCAAACCACTGGGACGGATCGGGCTGAAATTTGGCATGCAGGTAGATGTTATGACGTAGGCATCGGCTAAGAAAGGATTTCGATAAATTCTACCCCCAAGGGGATAAAATACGGGAAGCGGGAACGGGAACAAATTTTACGCGGGCGAAGCTGCGGGCATCAGCTAGTTCTTATATATATTATTAATTATTAACTAGCCGAAGCCCGCGCCTTAGTACGCTGCATTATCTTTAGATTGATATAACTTTTTTGTTTATGAACCGATTGACATGAAACAAACACTAAATGTTAAGTGGAGCAAACCGCAACCCAATAAAAAAAACGCATCGCAATCGGTTGAGCGGTTGCTGAGATTAGCGTGCACAAACGTACAGACAAACAGACAAAAGGTCTAACAACCATTATTTTGGGTTCTATTGCGTCCATAAAGCCCCCCTATAAACTTTTTTCTTATATATCTTCAATGTACAGACAGCGACCTGTTACGATTTTATTATATGTATTGATTTGTATTGTATAGTAAGGTGGCCACCCTAAACCTACTCGAATGGGTCGCAAGTCCCAGACGCCGTCGGGGTGTTCCCCCCGCCGCCACGCTATGGACCCGGCGCCCGCACGGAGAATCCATGGAATGCTAAGAATACGGTCTCATCCATTCTTCTCCTTCTGTTTCCTTCGAATAACATTTGTTTAAGTTTAAGACGTTGCCAACGCGCCTCTTTTTTAATTTGAACAGAAAATTTACGAACGACAATCTGCCTTTCATGCAAGAGTTTTGTCGCCTATGTCAGCCTTCCAAACTATTAGTGGTGAAATGAATTTTGCTGGCACAACTAATAATCTCATTAACTTGTAGGGACACATTAAGCACGTATGCTGAATGCACAAAACTGCAGTTACTGCGGTCAGTCATCAGTCATCGTAACGCGCGGTTCGCAAGTGCACGCTGGAAGTAAATACCAGTTGTGTAATACTTGTTTTATTTAATATCCGCCAATGCACCCCTGTAGGACCTACGCATACGAACAATAGTCAGGTTAGATACCACCTTGAGAGTGGGGACACAAACCTTAACATTGGTGACCCCGCGTTCAGTTACAGTGCGAGTGTAATTTACGGTGACTCAAATTAATTTTTAAAATGATATCTCAAAATCCAGGAGTGCCTTCCGTTCAGCAACCGCTACCGGTAAAAGCGGAGGACAAAGTCGAATCCACGCTGGCATCAGTGACAGTGTCCACACGGATACCAGAATTATGGACGGACAAGCCGAGGTTGTGGTTCGTGCAATTCGAGGCCACTGTATATTCGCAGAAACTTAGTGACGCTGCAAAACAGAATCTCGTGGTGACGAAACTCAGCAAGGCCGCTATAGAGCAAGTAAGTGACTTACTGCTTAACCTACCCAATGATGATCGGGATGGAGCTCTTAAAGAACGGCTGCTGCAAGTATTTGAGGAAAGTGAAACTCGTCAATTTCAAAAGTTGTTGGGAGAAATGGAGTTGGGTTCTCAGAAACCTTCGCAGTTGTTACGACGGATGAGGGATTTGGCTCGCAACAAAATACCGGACGACACATTGAAAATCATGTGGACTGGACATCTACCATCGTCGGTGAGAGCTGTTTTAGCCGTGACGGAGGTGAAGGAACTTGAGAATCTGGCCATAGTAGCCGACAAAATAATGGAGACCACTAGGCCTATTGAGATAGCTGAAGTGTCTCAGCCATCTACGTCAACATCAACAAGTGATTTAGCGGCACAGATAGCTAAATTGAGTTTGGAGGTCAAAAAAATTGGCAGACAGAGCAGACCACAACAGCGGTATAATCGCAAGAAATTCGGTGGATCTTCAAGGTCACGAGGCAGATACAAGTCTGGAGAAAGTTGTAGTCGCAAAAATCAAGTCTGGTTGTGTTTTTACCATTACCGGTATGGTGACAAGGCTAGCAGGTGTGTACAGCCATGCAACTGGGAAAAGAAAAAAGCAGCGGAAAACTAAACTGGGTGCAGGCTGGGGCGGAAGACTGCATCAATTTTGCCAATCACCGCCTTTGTGTAACCGACGTAAAATGTGGTTACAATTTCTTGGTGGATACGGGCGCAAATGTGTCAATATTACCAAAAAACTTAGTTAAACGTGGTAAGTGTAATTCAATAAATAATAATTACAAACTTTACGCGGCAAATGGGACAATTATTAATACATACGGTACGTGTACGTTAACTTTGAACATTAAGCTAAGACGCCCGTATCGTTGGACCTTTATCATTGCTGACGTAAAGCAACCAATCTTAGGCGCAGATTTTTTGAAACACCATAATTTGTTAGTAGATTTAAATAAACATAGGTTAATAGACCAAGTAACTAATCTCAATGTTATTGCATCGGTGATAAGAAGCGATTGTATAGCAACTATTAAAACTATCGATGAGAATAACCTTGGCATAGTTTATTAACAGAATACTCTGAAATAACTAAACCGGTATGCTATAAAGAACCACCTAAGCATAATGTACTACATCATATTGAAACTTCAGGAGCCCCTGTGTATGCAAAAGCGAGGCCATTACCACCTGATAGATACGCCCGGGTAAAGGAGGAGTTTAGGTTAATGACCGAGCTGGGTATCTGCACACCTTCTAACAGCGCGTGGGCTAGTCCCTTGCATGTGGTACCCAAGAAGAATGGTGAGTTAAGACCCTGTGGCGATTACAGGCGACTTAACGCGATTACCAAGCCCGATCGTTACCCTATACCACCGTTAAAAGATTTCACGTATATGTTGGCGGGCAAAAAGATATTTACGAGGCTTGACTTAAATAGAGCGTATCATTTTATACCAGTGGCCCCCGAAGACATAGAGAAAACTGCTATCATAACCCCATTCGGTTTATTTTCGTTTAATCGGATGATATTCGGATTACGGAATTCAAGCCAATCGTTTCAAAGATTTATGGATACGGCGGTCTTAAAAGGCTTAGATTTTTTATATAACTTCATAGACGACGTCATCATAGCGTCAAATGGGGAAGAAGAACATAAGAAACATCTGAAAACAGTTTTCTCTAGGTTTCAAGAGTATGGCATAACTATTAATTTAAGTAAATGTAAGTTCGGTGTAGAAAAACTAGAATTTTTAGGTTATGAGGTGTGCTCACAAGGTATTCGACCCCTAGAGGAAAAAATTAAAACAATTCAAATGTTCCCCAAGCCAGAGACTGTGGAACAACTTAGACGGTTTTTAGGTATGTTAAACTTCTATAGATCGCATATACCTAAAGCCGTAAGGTGTCAATCTGTTTTAAATAGCTATCTGCATAATGCAAAGAAAAGGGACAAGACCAAAGTCGTATGGACAGAGAAGGCGAATATAGCATTCGAGCAATGTAAACAAAGTCTGCAGGAGGCCGTTACATTGTTTCACCCGATACACGATGCGCCCTTATCTCTCATGACCGACGCGTCTAATACCTGCGTGGGTGCAGTGCTACAACAGAAGGTAAGTAATATTTGTCAACCTTTAGGATATTTTTCAAAAAAATTGACAGAGGTTCAGCAGAAGTACAGTACTTATGATAGAGAGTTACTGGCGATATTTTTAGCTATGCGACACTTTCGGAATATGTATGAAGGTCGACCTCTGACAATTTTTTCGAATCATAAACCTCTTGTGTATGCTTTTACCAAAAGTAACAGTAATGTGGACAGCCCAAGACGTATAAGGCAGCTAGCTTACATCAGCGAGTTTACAACGGACATTCAACACGTTAGCGGTGACGACAACGTAGTTGCCGATGCATTATCGCGCATAGAGACAATATCGTGTCCCACGGCTATTGACTTCTCAGAACTCGCATTGCATCAACAACGTGACAAGTCCGTCATAGAAAGTTTAGCAAGTAATAACAAATTGCAACTTAAGTTAGTCCACTTACCTTTTTGTGAGCAAGCAATATTATGCGAAATATCTACTAATAAAATGAGACCGTACCTACCTGAGAAATTTCGACGTACCGTTTTTGATTCTATTCATAACTTAAGTCATCCAGGAATTCGTGCCAGTAAAAAGTTGATAACGGATAGATATTTTTGGCCATCTATGAATAAAGATATTGTTGGGTGGGCGAAGACATGTTTACGGTGTCAGAAAACCAAAGTACATCGTCATACGCAATCCCCATTAGGTACTTTTTCTAGTGCGGAGAGATTTTCTCATGTACATATAGATATTGTGGGCCCGCTACCTATCACGTCTGATGGATTTAGATATTGCATAACAATGATCGACAGGTACACCGGTTGGCCAGAAGCGTTTCCAGTTCGTGATATCACAGCTGAAACGGTAGCCGAAATAGTTTTTTCAGGGTGGATAGCTCGTTATGGTTGTCCTGCTAAGCTAACAAGCGACCAGGGCAGGCAGTTCGAGAGCCAAATTTTCAGCCAACCTATGAAATACTTAGGTATTGAAAAATTACGTACAACTCCTTATCATCCTGAGAGCAATGGCATGATAGAACGTTGGCATAGAGCTCTAAAAGTAGCACTTATGGCACGTTTTAAATGCGACACTTCCTGGGTACAGGAGTTGCCTGCGGCTTTATTAGGCTTGCGAGCGGCGCCGCGGAGCGACACGGGTGTTAGCGCAGCAGAGTTGACATACGGAACGACACTACGTTTGCCGGGCGAGTTTTATGAGGAGGTAAGTACTCACACCGCCGATGCAGAATACGTAGACAGGTTGAGAAACGCCATTAGTAATATGCGCCCTAAACCTTCATCTCACCGTACGTCGAAAACCTTGTTTGTACACCCCGATTTAGACAAATGTACGAGTGTGTTTGTGCGAAACGACATGGTGCGTCGTTCGCTGCAACCACCTTACGAAGGTCCCTACCCCATAATTAAGCGTCGCGATAAAGTTTATATAATTAAAATAGGTAATAGGCATAGCTCGATTTCAATAAATAGGTTAAAGCCGGCATACATGATAAACGAAGAGCCCGACGCAGATGATGACGCAATCGTCAAACGTACTACGAGCGGCAGAAATATAAAAAAACCTTTGAGATTTATTTAAATAATTGTATTCATATATTGGAAACAGAATAAAAGAATAACATCTTGGAGGCATCACTAGTATTGAAAAATTGCGTTATCAGCTGCCATATTAACTAGCATAGATATAATACTAAATCATTACTTTAAATTTTATGTAAAAAGTTTTTGAATTGTCATCATTTCATAAATGCATATGAATAGATTACTTTCACAATTTGGACACAAATTTCGTTCATATCGACAACTAACAACCAAGTATACACACTATACTAATTTTCTTAAAATATTTGTTTGAAAATGGGTTTTAATCAAAGCAAGGAGAAACAATCTCAGAATATTGTAAATGAGACAGTTATAAACAATGGGTTACATGACAAAGTTAATGGCTATTTCTCCTGGTTGCTTAAATTTGATGGTCACACGCTTATATTTTCTAAACCGTATGAGTTAGAAAGAAATGTTTTAAAATAGTGGATAAAACAGCTATTAAGCTATAAAATACATGAAATTTGTTGCAATAGAAGTAAATATTCATACCAAAAATTAACACGAAAGGTCAAAATCGGGGTCATTTTTCGCATTCTACTCGTGTCACACTTCCCGATTCAGGTAAACATTTGGTTACTGCTTCACCAAATTTCCATAGATTTTGAAGTTACATACATTAAATTCACCGTAATAACATACACTACACACACAGTATTACAAAAAAAACCTTCTAACTAATATTTAGAACTTAAAACACAATATACATCGGTCACACGAATCTACGTACTCTAAATTTGCGTAGTAAACGGTTTACTGTTGACCAAAACGACCGCCCCAATAACAAAACTCAACTTAACTGAACGTTATTCGAGCTAGGGCATCGCGAGAGTGCAACATGCAACTCCTGGCTCCTTATGAAAAAAAAATATCAGTAAGTTTCTACATTTGACACTTAATTCGAGTACTTTTCGTGGGTGACTTTTTGTACATTGTATAATAGCTATTGAAGTCAGAGTTTATTCATCGAAACCGCAAATTAATTGAGATATTTATGTAGTATTTGATTTAAAACGTAACGGCTAAACTTTGTCGGAATTTAAAAAAAAGCTATGTTTTCGTAACCTTCGTGTCACATCCTTCGTGGCGTTTTACCCACGAAGGTGAGTTTATGCCACGAAGGTGATCTCTGACTAGTTTCAGTAAGAGTGGTACTCTTTTAGATTCGTATTGTAGTAGATATGTAGCGGAATAATAGTAGAACAAATAAGTAGGTACCTACAATCATGGCAAAGGACAGAGCAATACCTATAACATTCCGTGTGAAGCCCTTATAAAGAACTAGAAATCCCACCTTACGTTATGCCAGATCCAAACCGTCTAAAACCCCCATCGTAGTTACTTACCCGTCTAGTATTAGACGCCCCGGGTAACTCCTTAGAATGATGTATCAGGGTACCCGACAGGCTTAGGCTATCACCGTGGCCTCGCCTACGGGTTCGGGTGTTATCTTGCGTCTTTTGGGTTAGTTCAGATGCTTTTCCGCTTCTTGAGGCGTGCGGCATGCTAAGAACTTTTGAACAAAGACGCAATGACCTTCGCGTCCAAGTCTCAAGAAGAAATCCTGGGAAAGAGTCATGCCACCTAAAGCTTAAACAAGGCACCTACTACCTTATACTTATATCAACTTAAATACATTTAGGTACCTAGTACTCGTCGAGTTTTCCGGCAAGGCGGTTTGTGACTACTCTCGAGAACAACTTGTAAACCATGGCTAAGGAGTGAGATGGGTATATAATTCTTCAGCAAGGTCTTGTCACCTTTTTTGAAAAACAGAGCCACTGCACTCCCGCTCCACGCTTTAGGTGTTTGTCCCTGTTGGAGGACGGAATTAAAGAGACTCGTCCGCTCTTTGAGAACTAGAGTCCCGCCAGCTTTAAGAAGCTCAGTCGTTATTCCGTCTTCTCCAGGGATTTATTGGTTTTTAGTTGTTCGAGAGCAGCCCTGACCTCGCCCTGGTCAATATCCAGAATGTCTTCGGTATAGTGGCGCATTAGTGGGGCTCTGTGGTCACGGTCGCTAGGTCCCGTCGGTCTTTTTTTCCGTGATGCATATAGTTCTCTGTAGAAGCTCCTAACTTCTTCGAGAATCTCGAGGTCTCGGTTTTGCCACCCGCTGTCTTCAATTTTGTCAGACGAGGTCTTCCGGGCAAAGACTTTAGTACCCCAATTTTGTGTGATCGCTGCCTCTACGATGTTGGTGTTATAATGTCTGAGGTCGCGTCATAGCAGCTTTCGGATTTTGATGTTTAAATCTCTCTGGTCTGACGAAGACCAAAAGTAAGCAAAAGTAAGTATACATAGATTTTTATTTTTTTATTGAGGTTCACAAACTAGATTCTCGGCAACACTGTTCAACATCGCTCATTTAGACTCAGTTCAGCCGAGAACTCAGTGCGAACACAGCATGCATCCTAATTTTCGCACTTCAATGAAATGTAGATGGCGTTACCCGTCTGATTCTCATGAGCTCGAGGGTCTCAGGCGAAAGCTGGGAACACCTATTTTTGCTTTTTTCCAGACTGAAACCTTCGGGACACTTGTTGTAGCGTCCTGACTACAGTGTCGGCCTTATCGTGATCGTTGCCAGTGGTTTCCAGCAGATCGAAACGATTTTGAAGCTCCAATTGAAACTTCTCGGCACACAAAGCTATTTGGAGCGCAGTACTTAGGTCGGAGAGTAGGCTTCATCATCCGGGCCCTTTCGACGCGGTATTCTAAATTCAGAGACGCTCTGACGAGTCGGTGATCATTTCCGGTATTAAACCTGTTGATCACAGAGACATCTTCTCCAAATATACACCTCCTGTCCGACATGATGAATTTTACCTCGTTCCTTGTGACCTTGTTGGGGCTTCGCCAAGTCCACCTTCTATGGGGTTTCTTCTTAAAGAATGAGTTCATCAAGAAGAGCCCGTGAGCCTCAAGAAAGTTGATAAGCATACTGCCCCGCGGCCCCCGGTCATTTCTACGCCCAACACCAAAAAGTCCGATTTTCGTTTCACCGCGTTCTTGTACTTTGACAGTGAAGTCCCCTATCATAACATTGTAGTGAGTCTTGGCAGTACCGTGTAATGCTTTCACCACGTCCTCGTACACGGTCTCAACTGCCTCGTCAGTGCTTCTCGATGTTGGGGCATAGGTACACCTGAATCACCTTCAGGGAGAGGACTCAACAGGCGTTGGTAAGTCTCAGTATTACGTATGCTACCCGAGGCGAAACACTCCTGATCTCCACAATGCTGCTAACGAGTTCCTTTTTCACCGTAAAGCCGACATTGCCCTCGGAAGAATGTTTTCCATCACCTTCCCGAAAGTAGAATAGGTCACCCGACCCAAGGGTTAGCGTGTCCTCCCCCTTTCTTCGGACTTCGCACAACACCAGTATGTGCCAGTTTATGCGACCCAGTTCTACCTCGAGTTCGGTGAGCCGATCGTCCAGCCGCAGAGTGCTTCCATTATAAGTAGCGAGGTTCGGACATTCTCACACAACATCATCTAGCCCAAATTAAGACAATATAAGCTTATGCTATGGGATCTAGACAACTGATAATTTGCCACTTTGTGCCAAAGAGATGTACTGTGTTATTTTTATAATATAATGGTTCCAGAATAACTTTTACGTCAAAAACATGTGTAGGTATAGGATCTGGTAATTGTTTTTAGTTAAGTAGCTGTTACCATATAACTATTCGGCAGAACTAACTTATAATTTGTACTTAAAAAATGATTAATAATGTCTGTAAAGCTACTGCGTCACCTTCGTGGATCGTCGCGTCACCTACGTGGGATCAAATAATTCAAAACCTTATTTTTCCAAATCTGACTCAAAATTTAACTTGTTGACTTATATATGTTACTTAACTTAACAAACGCTTGGTGTTTGTTTAAAAAAAATGTTAAAATCATCAGTATTTAAAATTTACCATGAAGGTGACGATGAGAATCGTAAAAAGTAGAAATAGCCTAATACGGTAACCTGGATATTATTTGCCACCGTAGCTTTAGCCTTATTAGTTGTCACATGTATGGTGTGGAAACGGTGTGCAAAAGGTGCAAAAAAGTGGATCAGGAAGGAGATCGTATCGGCAAACGACGCAGTGCCTACCATCAAGGTGCATACTTTGCCACAGCAGCAGGCACAGACTACTGTTGGTTACGCCTGAAGATGGGACCAACTGAGTATATAAATAATGGTGCCGAAAAATGTATAACATGGGTAACTTTAGTTATATGTATATTTTTTTTTAGGGTTTACTTTGATTTTAAACTGTGTTGTTTTAATAATTGAGAATAATTTCGTGTATTGTGATGTAATATTGTGTGTATCGAATGATATTCTCATATGTTTACATAAAATAACCATGCATCGTATTATTATCAAGTAATGAAATATGATAGTTGTGTATGTCGTGACACTTGCATCCAGCGGACTGCTGACTGGCGAATTGTTTATACTTAGTAACTTGTGACAGTGCTCATTCTAAACTTATTATAAAGTACTTCAAGGTTATAACTTTTTAATATTGTTTAAATATTTTTTTTGGCAAGGGAGTACTGTAGGGACACATTAAGCACGTATGCTGAATGCACAAAACTGCAGTTAGTGCGGCCAGTCATCAGTCATCGTATCGCGCGGTTCGCAAGTACACGCTGGAAGTAAATACCAGTTGTGTAATACTTGTTTTATTTAATATCCGCCAATGCACCCCTGTAGGACCTACGCATACGAACAATAGTCAGGTTAGATACCACCTTGAGAGTGGGGACACAAACCTTAACAAACTTTACCCATCCACTGCTTTTCCATGTAATCGTGAAATTTGATGTCATTGTAATGCGCTTTCCGCGTTATCATCACTTCCTAAAAGTTTGATTTCAGGCCAAACCTCTGATATATACCTTGCGGGAAGTAATGGAAGATAAGCGCACAATTCCGTCTTTCTACGGCTCACAGATGTTGTTAGAACGCCTAGCTTTTCAGCTTTTTCTAAATAGCCTCGGAGAAATGGTAATAACAGCCGCTAATGGCTACTCCTTGAAAAACAGCTTTTAAAGCCTGAATTTGTGCCATTTCATAGTCACATTTGTAACGTCCGATTTCAATTTTGAAATGGGTTTTAATGAGATTAAATAAAAACAGCTTTTAAAGCCTGAATTAGTGCCATTTCAAAGTCACATTTGTAACGTCCGATTTCAATTTCGAAAGGGTTTTAATGAGATTAAATAGACGAATATATGTGACCTGTGATTTATCTGGTAATAAACAGAATATTACTGGAACTATGTTCACAGTTTCGTTGTTTGCAGTATTTATGTTGGCCAGCATATCTGAGAAATGGGCGGGAATACTCTGGGCATTGATGTGCACAGCATTGAAGTTCCCAGGTACATCAGAAAACCGAGAATGTAACGTGTCTGCGAGTGATGGCACATTCAAAGCGCTATTGTTCAGGTTATTTGCAATTGAAGAAGTATTCAAATCTACATTTATACAATTTAAAAACGACATAAATAAATTTAAATATTATTAAATACAGTTATAAATATATACTTACAAAATAATAAATAAATACTACTGAAATATTATTACTTTCTATAAGATAACATTAACAAGTATCAATGCAAGCTAGTATACATCACTATTCACCCACCAGTCGAGTGCAGTAACTATATTAACTCCTGAAAGAGAGAGCTGAATACTCAATAGATGTAGCAATTTTGGTTTACATAAATATTCTAAACAATCCACACAGAAATCAGAAACAAAAAGGAACACAAACAAATTCAAGCTTTATAACAAAGCCGAAAATTAAATACAAAATTATTAAAAAAAAACAAAGAAGCTATCTTTGACACCTTCATTACATTGACACATGACAGCAGTGACAGGTTAAAAAAGTTTATCATTTTGTTGTAATGCCGGTGAAGGTAAAAAAAACATATAAATCGTTGTTATCAGTAAGTTGTGGAGTATAAAAACAATGAAGTTAGAACTTTGTTACCCAGAAAAGCAAACGGACATTACTTTTTTGATGCAGCGGCTCGCCTGGATTTGGTACTTATCGGCTTTGATGGGACAGGTGTACCTGTCTTCACGTGATCCGGAATGCCAGGGATGTTAATTCCTTCTAATTCCTGGCACGAAGTAATACGGTGACGCTTTCCATCAGGGCCAATTACGTGGATGAATCCTTCTTTTGTCCAACACTTATTGACACCAAAACGCTCTCTCGCAGCCATAAATGCGTCGTGTCTCATCTTAGTAAGAAACTCTGACACGGTAACGCCAGAGCCCTTGAGTTTACTTTTGGAGAACCAGACATTATCACGGCTACCAAACCCTTGAGAACTTAACGAATATTGGTTTTGGTTTTGAAGAAGGTCTACCCATTCTATGGCATAGCTGTATATCTGCTGACACAAAATCATCAATACCAAGCTGCTTGCTGACAACATTCACCACCACCTCTGCTGTGTTCTCAGTAGATGTATCCCTGACACCATGCAAGAGGAGCATCTTTCTGCGACTGCGGTTTTCAATAGAATCTGTCTTTTTGACCAATGTTTCTCTTTGGTTCTGGAGGAGATTTAGAGCAGTAAAAGTGAACTTTTTAAATGCTTCAAAGTCTGCTAGCAAGTCAACCTTAGCTAGAGATGTGCCGCTATCTCTATCCAGCCTTGTCTCAAAACTAGACATCTGGTCTTGGAACATGGTTCTTAAGTTCGTCAACGAATCTTGAATGGTGTCCATTATATTATTGTGCTTCCTGTTGTGTGCAAACTAATAAAATAAATAAGGAATTTACATTCACTGGTAAGTGACGATCTCTACTTTGTAATTATTAACATAAATATTAACTATATAAACTATTTTTAAATTCAAATATTATCGGAGAGCAATAAACATATGTTTCTCTTTCACAACTACCCCCGCAGAAAAAAAAACGTATACGAAAATGTCAACGAGATTTTATTAGCTACAGCGTTAGTGCGGGTGCGAGCAGCTGACAGCACTCAGCTCGTCATGAGAGCTCTCATCGATCAGGGGTATACGTCGTATACCCCGTTTGCTGTTGCTTTGGGTCAAATTCCGGTATAGACAACCAGGATGGTTCTCGCCACCACAATGTATGCTCCATCAATTGTTTAATGAATAGTCCTCTACTCGCTGAATCTGCTGGATTTTCTTTGGTTGATACGTAATGTCAAACATCAGGCGATACTAAGCTCGTAATTTTCTTTACTCTATTCGCTACATACGGCTTTCAACGTTCTGGACAACTTTGTATCCAGCTTAGAGTGACCTTAGAGTCGCTCCAAGCATAGATTTCGTAATCTATGCCGGTCATACTGGTGACTATTTTTGTTAAAAGTCTCGATAATAGCTCCGCTGCACACAGTTCCAATCTAGGTAGCGACACTGTCTTGCTGTTTGGTACTAATCTTGTTTTGGCTGCGACTAGTACAACTGACAATTCGATTCCGGAAACTGCTCCATTAAATTGCTGTCTCTTTAAACCTAACTGTTGAGCTGCCCTCTCCGTAATCAACGAAACCTGTGAGCCCTGATCGATGAGAGCTCTCATGACGAGCTGAGTGCTGTCAGCTGCTCGCACCCGCAACTAACGCTGTAGCTAATAAAATCTCGTTGACATTGCTGCTACTTTGCTTAAAAATTTCTTGTTGCTTAAAAATTTAGTTATCATTTTGCTTGCCATCAGCAAAACAATCATGCAATATGGTATGATGTCTGCCAGAACACATGAAACAGCGTTTTTTGGAATGGCATTTATTACCATTATGATTAAAAACGCAATTTAATGCAGCACTTCGGTTGTTTGATGGTTCTAAGTTTCATTTCCTTTGGCATTTGAATAAACCTTTCGCAATTGTGTAATTTATGATCAGCAGAACAACATGGACACTTAATTTCCTGCACATGCATTGCTTTTGAGTTCCTGAAAAAATTATTATAGCTTGATTTGTAATAATCATGTTTTCGGTTGTTAGGAAAAATAGGAAATGATTTTGAAGAATTCGCTTGCTGCTGAGGTTGCTGGGATTTTTGCATGGTATTTTGTCGCCAACGCGATGTTTCTAGCCTTGTGAACTTGTTTTCAAGAAAATCTAAAAAGTCTTGTATGATTGGTAGCTCCCTAGCGTTTTTTAACGACTCTATGTATTCGGAATAAGATTCACTATCCAACTTTTGGGACAAGATATGCACTAGTAGAGGGTACACGTACGTAGGTTTTTGATGGCGTGAAGACTCTCTGATGTGACGTCATGCATTTTTTTGAACGCTATAAATGATTGATGCTGTATGTTGGGAAGATTCAAGAATACATTGGCGTGTGCTGTAAAGATAAGTTTCTTATTATCAAACCTGTGATTGAAAATCTCCCAACAAACGACATAGTTATCAGAGCTGATTGGAAGATACTGAATTAAACGCTCGGCTTCACCTTTTAGCTTGCCTTTCAGGTATTGCATTTTTGAGCGTTTGATAATGCGTTGTTCTTGTGGATTGCTTCACTAAACAGATCTTTAAAAGTCATCCATTGTTGTTAATGCCCTGTCAATATGGGAATATCCATTCGAGGAGTAGATTTTTTACGATAAGATGTAGACCATCTTGGAGTTAATAGATTTTTTTGAAAGTTTTCTCGTGCTTGATGAAGTGATAATCATAGATTGTAGATCTTCTCCCGACTCACCAACGATCTCCAATTGAAGATTATCAATGGTGGTCCACCGGTTTTGAAGTGTTCGAAGTGAGTCTTCGAATCCCCACTTGTCAATCATAGCTTCAACGTCAATATTAGCTATTGCTCTAAGGAACGCTTTAAAGTTGACCGACTGCTTATGAAGCATATCGGCAAGCTTGCTGTTGGACCCTCTGGACTGGAAGGTCGGATTTGCTGCTGCTGTTGCTGGCGGTTCCGGCTGAGTAGCTGAAGTTCCGGGCGCCTCTTTATATGCTAGTTGGGGAAAAGACTATGACTGCTGCGCTTGCTGTATCAACTTTTCTTTACATTGACTAATTAGCCCTTTAGCATTGATATAAAGCTATTTAGTACTCTCAAAGTCAGAGTTGATAAAATATTTATGATTCGTCTTTCAAAGGGAAGAATCTTGTCATGATTGACTTGAAAGTCTTCCCAGTACTTCTCAAGTACCTCGAGTCTACGCTTACAGTAATCTAACGTTTTAAGCTCTACGCTATCCTTTCGAAAATTAACCAAATAAAGGCTCTCCATTTTGCAGTTGTAAGAAAAAATAGGAACGATCTTACTTGAAAAAGTCTTTTACCGCTGCTTGCTGCTTTGCCGCTGGCGAAGGTTGCTCCCCAGGCCAGTGTCCAGCTGGTGTCGCTAGTGTGAGTTATGAACTCACTGCTGGTGAAAAGGTATGCCTTGAGCACCACCCTTCCTGCTACCGCTAAGGCTGCAATCACACGGACTGCATCGCAGCGACTGCGCGCAGTCGATATATTCAACTGCATGCAGTTATATGTTTGACTGCATACAGTTATGATATCAACTGCACGCAGTCGGCTATCAACTGCACGCAGTCGGCTGCAGTCGTATGAAGTCAATATCAACTGCATACAGTCGTACCGTCAACTTCGCGCAGTTCGACACGACTGTAGCGAACTGCGCGAAGTTGACGGTACGACTGTACGGTACTCTGAGTCGGGATGTTAACCATTCACTTATTGTGGTTAAAAACTCGACTCGGATAGGTTAGGTTAGAAGGCTAAGGCGGGAGCGAAGCGGAGCGGAGGTCCTTTGCCTTCGTGGTTATTTTTATTTTATAACCATTCAACACCAAAATGTATCGACACGACTGTAGCGAACTGCGCGAAGTTGACGGTACGACTGTATGCAGTTGATATTGACTTCACACGACTGCAGCCGACTGCGTGCAGTTGATATCTTAACTGTATGCATTCGAACATATAACTGCATGCAGTTGAATATATCGACTGCGCGCAGTCGCTGCGATGCAGTCCGTGTGATGGCACCCTAAGAGTTTTACTAAAATCACTACAAAAGTTCGTTTAGGCGCAGAATGCCATGTTCGCAAAATGTCAACCATTCGCAAAATGTCAAGTTCGCAGAATGTCAACTTCGCAGAATGTCATGTTCGCAGAATGTCAACTTCGCAGAATGTCATGTTCGCAGAATGTCAACTTCGCAGAATGTCATTATCGCAGAATGTCAACTTCGCAGAATGTCCAATATTCATCATAACGTTTTCACCACTAATTGGTGGGAGATTTATACATTTTGGTGTTGAATGGTTATAAAATAAAAATAACCACGAAGGCAAAGGACCTCCGCTCCGCTTCGCTCCCGCCTTAGCCTTCTAACCTAACCTATCCGAGTCGAGTTTTTAACCACAATAAGTGAATGGTTAACATCCCGACTCAGAGTACCTCGACTTGGATAGGTTAGGTTAGAAGGCTAAGACGGGAGCGAAGCGGAGCGGAGCTCCTAGTCTTAGCCTTCGTGGTAATTTTTTTTAAACCACTCAATACCAACATGTCCCATAAATCTTCCACAACATGTACCAAATAAAAATAACCACGAAGGCTAAGGACCTCCGCTCCGCTTCGCTCCTGCCTCAGCCTTCTAACCTAACCTATCCAAGTCGAGGTACTCTGAGTCGGGATGTTAACCATTCACAAAAAAAATTGAGAAAAATTTGTGTGTGTGTGTCGAACAGTACAAGTGGTGTTATTCAATATGAACATCATTAACGTTGTCAGCAATAATTGGTGGGGGATTTAAGTATGAATAAATCAATAAGTAGCCAACTTACTAGGAAATCATATTTATTCTTTTCACATTTATTTTAATTTAACATAAATTATAGTATCAATATAAAAAACTCTGTGGTCTAGTGATTGTAAAATTTGTAAATCAGTATCTAGTTTTAGTAACTAGGGTTTATATAAACAGACGTAAAAATATGAATTTTTTTTTAACTTCTTAATTGTAATATAGCCATTTTCTAGTTTTCTTAACTCCTTTTCACATTTATTTTAATTTAACATAAATTATAGTACCAACATAAAAAACGCTGTGGTCTAGTGATTGTAAAATTTGTAAATCAGTATCTAGTTTTAGTAACTAGGGTTTATATAAACAGGCGTAAAAATATGATTATTTTTAAAACCTTCTTAATTGTGATATAGCCATTTTCTAGTTTTCTTAACTCCTTTTTATACTGAACTAGCTGATGCCCGCAGCTTCGCCCGCGATGGCGCTGTATGTGAAAAATGATTTTCCCGCTTTTCTGTTGAAAATTTTCCTGAATTTTCTTTGCTATAAACCTCACGGAGCCCGAGACCTATCCAACGAATGTAAAACCGTGGAAATCGGTTCGTGCGTTCTGGAGTTATAGCGTCAGGAAGGAAAACCCGACTTATTTTTATATATTAGATATCAAAATTAATATCTTTGAGCCTTCTTTTGTTTTTTATGAGCCTATACATAGAATTATTAATTATAATGTCCCAATGTTTGGCTTCTTTCTTGAGTTTGTCAATAAAGTAGTATAAATTTGGATGCTTAGGTATGCGGCGATTTAACCTATGGTTCCAACCTTCTATAGCATTGGTTGTTCTGTGCCGCTGTCCAGCACAGCTCAACACTGTAGGTGACTGTTGTGGATACCAGTTACTTTCAAAATTCAAAAACTTTCGCATTTCCAAGGAATCTGGAGCTGTTTCTATAATGTATTGCCACGCACCTGTAATAATACAATAAGATAACTAAAACATAAACATTTAAATGTGTGTGTGTGTGTGTTTATGTAGGCGTGCCGTGTATGCAGTTGTATAATTATACTAGCTGTTGCCCGCGACTTCGTACGCGTGAAAATTAAGTTATAATGTAAATTTTATTGCTCTCTGCTTAGCCCCTAGAATATTTAGCGTGATAATATATAGCCTATTTGAAGACCCTACCCCTAGTTAATATTTGTGCAAAATTTGAATCAAATCTGTTGAGTACTTTTCGAGATCCTTCCGGACAAAGCAAAGCAAACAGACAAACAGACAAACCGACAAACAGACAAACAGACAAAAATATTTTTCTAACTACATTTTCGGCTTCGGTATCGTATGTTGAACACCCAGCGAGTATTTTTTTTTAAATATTTCCAATGTACAGTTTTGACTTTTCTATCATTTTATTATATGTATAGAAGAAGATATAGATGTATGTATATAATTTACCTGGGATGTGGTTGGCTGGAAGTAATGGAATTAACGCGCACATTCTAGTGATATTTCGGCCTTCTTTCGTGGTATTTAGTTTGATTTTCTTGGAATACTTCCAAATCGCCTCATTGAAGTGGTGAAAACAGCCACTTATTGTTGCACCAGGAAAAACTGTTGCAACTGCATTCATTTGCGCTTTTTCGTAGTCACTTTTGAAAAATTGTATATTACCGCCTAACTTTTCTTT
This sequence comes from Miltochrista miniata, assembly GCA_933228765.1. Lineage (NCBI taxonomy): Eukaryota > Metazoa > Arthropoda > Insecta > Lepidoptera > Erebidae > Miltochrista > Miltochrista miniata. Next base: position 18,302,819 of record OW121769.1, read on the forward strand.
CAGTAGTGAAAACAGACGAGTATATGTATGTTCTGATTTATCGGGTAACAGGTGTTTGAGATTCAAACAAGTTTTGGTTTTTACAAATTTCTCTTGCTTTATTTGATAAGGTTTATTCTATCGTTACACAATATGTATATCAAACGTATTAACCCTCTGTATCATAGTGTAGACGGTAGGCTACATACCGTTTGGTTGTCTACAAAATTCATATTTTTGACATTTTAATATAATTACGCACTGTAGCTGTTGGTTTACACTCTCAGCTAACGAGTTGGTACTGAATAAAATACCTAGGTGGCATAACTTTTCGCAAATTGATATTTATTATTCGGCGGTCGAGATATTTGAAAAGTAGCAGTCGACTCTGATTTAAAAGTGTGATAAATATAATATGCTGCTTGTGTTTTAAGATTTTTATTGAAAACTTAGACAGGCAAGTGTCGTAATTATACTGTACAATATTGTTTTTGACGATTTTTTATGTTGAAATTTGATTTTTTGGGGAAATCTTGTTTGTAGCCCGTAGGCTACATTAGGCAAAAGTGTCATATTTTGGTTGGTGTTCATCGTATTTTTACTGTGTTTCAGAATGTCTCGTAGAAGTTTCTTGGCAACAATGACATAAATCTTGTGCTGCATAATGCTTCTGATAGTGAAGGAGGTCTATATTTTAATGGTGATAGCCTTGCCAAACTTGTTTTTGGTCCTGACTTTGAAAATTTCGAAGATGAGGATCCAGAGATAGAAATTGATGTAGAATCGATAATTAAACCATACAATGTAATGATGAAGGTTCTTGAAAGAAAGGCTGTAGGGCTGAAAGCTGCATTGCTACACGACAGTACTGCAGAACCCTCCCAAGCAAACAGAACTTGACAAGATGCTGCAGGAAAGCCTGCTTAGCTGAATTTAGGCTGGAAAGCAAAAACAATTAGAATTGACTGCCAGAACAGCTTATGCATGCTCATAGTTACGAAAAATAAGAGCCTGATCGAGAGATCTACTTGAGTTAGACACACCCATACAAGTTTTTTCTGTTTTTTCTCACAAGAACTTATCACGTAAATGATTGAGTAGCTAAAGTTTTATCCAGTTCTAAAGATCCTACAGGACTTTCTGATTACATAAGTCTGTCGTAGGGCAATAATTTCATTGCTGCGGTATACCTAAAATATGGTCAACATTCACTAGAGTTACCACTAGAGCCCCATACTTGGAAACCTTCTTCCAAACGAAACAATGACGTAATTTGGAATGGGCCTCGCACCGGGCGCAGCGTGGCGTGGAGGCGGTGTCGCGCGTGGCGCGCGCCGGCGCCTGATTGGCTGTTGAGTATGGTACGATGGTGGCGTGATGTCTGGGATCTAGACCGGTTCGCGGCGCGAACATCCTCCGGCCTGTTGAAAGCTCCAGGGGGCCTACCACCACCTTTTATAAAACAATCTTATTTCAAGGAAGTTTTATTTCAAGCTTACAATAACAATACATTTATTCGTACCATGACCCTATATAAACAAAATTGTGGTATACCGTCACAATACCAGAAATCATAATGCCTTTACTTAAAATGCCCGAGCCCAAAATACCCGAAATCGAAATATCAATATTCAAAAGGCAAATATTTATAATATAAATAATTTGAAATGCCTTACGATCGAAATACCGAAACCCAAAAAATAAATTTATCAAATACCTTATCCTAAAATGTTCAAACTCAAAATACCTTTTTTTAACATGATTTAAATCCTACATGGATGCTATATATCTGTGAATGGTTAACACCCCGACTCAGAGTATCCCGACTCGGATAGGTTAGGTTAGAAGACTAAGGCGGGAGCGAAGCGAAGCGGAGCTACCGCCTTAGCCTTCGTGGTTTTTTTTTTTATTTTTCGTTAGCCCACTGTAGTACTTTTGTAACTCTGAATCAAAGTGTTTTAATATGAGGTAAATCCTACATGGACTCCTACCGACTAAAAACCACACGTATCATACATAACAGCCTACAGTTGGGAGCCCCGGGTAAGCCCTCAGAAGGATACCCAAGGACCAACAGACCTACGGCTACAACTGCGGCTTCACTTAGGTGGGGGGGTGTGTAAATAAGTTAAATCCAAATAACAAAACGTGTGAGTATAGCGATAAACTGGGTAGGTTATGGTTTTTTTTTTATTCCAAGCACAAGATTGTATAATTGTTCCTTAAATTTTGGTGACTGAAATTATTATAGAAAAGACAATATATAAATATGTGTTACATTCCACGCAGTTATGACAGTGACACATTGTATTCTATTTTCGGTATTTTAAATTAAGGATATTTGAAAATTTGTATTTTGAATTCTGATATAATGATTATTTGTATTTTAAATTTAGACATTTTACGGTAAGGTGTACTGAAATAAGGTATTTTGAATGTTAAGGTATTTCGAATTCGGGTATTTTGGTCTAATGCATTTTAAGTAAAGGCATTTTGATTTCTGGTATTTTAATATATAACCCAAAATTGTACCATTCCTGCTATAGTGCGGGGAAAGAGCGAATGATTTGTATATTCTGTCCATTCCTTGCTGATAATTGAAACGAGACAACGCTATTTAGTTTATATAGCGATGTCCTTTTCTAAACATAGCGGTCCGAATCGCTCATTGAGAATTGGTTTGAAAGTAAAATCATTTATTTGACGACCTAATAAGTATTGATTATAATACATTTATTTTTTAATTATACCTAAATTAGTAAATAAACATAAATCTTTACTGTATGTTCGCTAAAAACATAACAAAAATTTAAAAATGGACTAACTACGGGTGCTGGCTATAGGTATAACGCCCATGATGTGATCGGAACATTGTTTTGGTTGTCAAGTGGTTGGTGCTAAAGTACGAACGAAATTTGAAACAAAAATGTTAAGTGGATATAATAAAACTGATAAGCCGGGTTAGTTAGCTTATTCTAATAATATATTTCTTTAGTCTTGTTATGAGATTTCGATGTTCAACATGGAATCAAGGTAAGTACGATAGTAGTCAGTATATGAATTCGTTTTAAAATACAATATTTATTTACTGCTAATACGAAGTTAGCATATATGTAGTACTTATTAATGGAATGATGACTTTAATTTATTTATTTTCCAGCCGAAGATCTAACCGAGTTTCGTGCCGGCAACTTGAGATATTATGGGAATTTTTGAACGCGAATAGAGACGTCGCTTCTGCCCACAACCGCTCTCTACAAGCCAAAGAATTCGCAAAACGAAAGTGGAGAGAGGTGGCAGAAGTTTTGAACTCTGAAGGAGGTGGCTGCCATAAAGATTGGACAGCTGGTCTAAAGTAACTACACTCGAGAGCAATGAATCCGGGTCACTTAAAGAATGTTAAAAATCTCGGGAACTAAAAATGATAGGTTAATGCAATAAATTGTATTTAATAGACAATGTAATACTCCTTAAATGAAAGTAAAAAAAATATGAGTCACCATACATTTTATTAACACAAAATTACATAAAGAAAAAACTGCCGATCTCTCCTTAAAACAAAAATAGGAAACATGAAATTTTTGAACTTTATTACGATTTTCTTGAATTTTAATACTTCGTATTGCCTCCTCGTGCTTCCATTACTGCGTTTACGCGGTTTGGCATGCTGTACACCAAGTTCCTTATACGATTTTGGGGAATATTCTCCCATTCCTCTGTGAGAGCAATTTTGAGCTCACGAAGCGTGATTGGGGGAGGGTTTCGTTGTTTTACGCATCTGCCTAGCTCGTCCCAAGCATGCTCGATCGGGTTGATATCCGGGCTGCGCGCTGGCCACTCCATACGAGTAATGTTCATCTCTTGAAGGTAGTCATTCACAATCCTACCTGTATGAGGTCGGGCATTGTCATGCATAAATATAGCATCCTCACCTAAATTGACCATAAATGGACCAACGTGATCATTGAGGATTTCTTCCACATATCTTACGCTAGTTAAAGAGCCGTTTTCTATGATCACCAGCTCTGTGCGACTTTCAGAAGAAATTCCGGCCCACACAAGTACAGACCCACCACCGTAGGCTACTTTTTCTTCGATGCATGCTTGCTTGAATCTTTCCCCTGGTCTTCGATACACTCTGTGTCTTCCATCGTGCTTGTAGAGCATAAATTTTGATTCGTCGGAGAACATAACTTTTGACCAATCTTCAATACTCCAATTTACGTGGCTCTGGGCATACCTTAGTCTCGAAATACGATGCCCACGCTCCAGTTTAGGGCCGTTTGCAGGTCTAAGGGGTTTTAAGTTAGATTCAGCAAGCCGACGTCTTACTGTCCATGCACTTGGGTTACTTCCTCCGAGGCGTCGAAACTGATTGGTGAGTTCAGTTCCTGTGAGAAAGCGATTTCGAAGCATGGTGTTCACCAAGTATCGGTCTTCTCGTGCTGTGGTACACCTGGTTCTGCCCGTTCCTGGTCTGCGTAGGTTAGAACCAGTTTCTTCGTAACGTCGGAGAACTCTTTGTACTGTTGACAGCGACACACCGACAGTCCTGGCTGTATCGCGCTGACTCCGGCCGGTTTCCAGCATTGTAAGTATTCTGGTGCATTCTTCAGGCGTAAGCGACATAATTTCAGCTTGATTAATGAATATAGAGCACTATCAACATGGTTTATGTACCCACATAAATGACAGATTACAAACAAAAGCAACACCAAATGCTGTAATTTCGTAGTTCCATCTTCGAAAGCGGCCCTTTTTCAAATTTGATTTTTTTATGATATAACTTTACAATAACTAAGAAGTTTTAATACCTTCATTTAAGGAGTATTACATTGTCTATTAAATACAATTTATTGCATTAACCTAGCATTTTTAGTTTCCGAGATTTTTAGGATTCTTTAAGTGACCCGGATTCATTGCTCTCGAGTGTATTTATTAAAATTAGGTATACTTCTATATTTCTTAACTTTATTTTATTACAATACATGAACCACATTATTATTATATTTCAGTACTGGGTAGACTTTAAGGCCAAGTTAAAAAAGAGAATGGCCATGGTGCGGGCTTCTCACACCCGGACTGGCGGAGGACCATCAACTGAAAAACCATTGACTGAAATTGAAACAAAGTTTCTACAAATACTCGGGGACGATTTCGGTCAAGGTTTGCCTGGCATTCGGGTGGAACTGGTAAGTAAATAATGTATGCAGCTTCATGTCTATTTGTTGTATTGAGCACTCTCATATGAATAACTCTTCTTTTATCATTACAGCCGCCAGAGATTGGTTCAATGGATGTGAATGTGCAGGATTCCCCAGCATCAGTGTCTGTGTTGCAAAACACAGATATTATCCGTGATCTGACATCCACAGAGTTCAATATCGAGGTCCTAGATTTTCAACCTATTCCAGGTGGTGCCCCCCAAACGAATCCCTCTCCTATCCAAAATATAGCAGTTAGCGCCCCCCAAAGAACTCCCTCTCCTATCCTGCATCCTGCACCAGCATCTGTACACCAATCTCCGCGTCGCCGACGTCGGAGGCGCGAGCCACCACTGTCACAGGAGGCTGCAAGACGTGCCCTAGTGCAGTCCTCACAAACTCACGCAGCGGGGATTGTGAGCATGGCGGATTACATGAAGGAGGCAGTCGAGCAATCGAAATTGTTTACCAATGCTGTAGTAAGGTTAGTAATGTGCATCTTAGTTATTTAGGTAGTCATGTTGTTATATTTGACTGCCATTAATAAGCCCACCACCTATTACTTGGGACATAAAACTGTATGGTGAAATGTGCATCTGCCTACCCCTTCGGGGTAAAAGGCGTGACTATGTATGTATATTTGACTGCCTTGTTGGTCTAGAGGTCGAAATGTGCGATTGCAGATCACAAATTCGTGGGTTCGATTCTCACTGGAGACATAAATGTGTGATCCATAATCAATCAAATAACCCATTATAAGTAAGCTGTACGATCTTAATCTAGACAATAAATTAACTTTGCGGATGACGCAAATATTTGTTCAAACCCGGGAGATTGAAAAATTACAAAAGTTGGTCATTTGTAAACAAAACTTTAATACTTAACAACAGTTTACAATAATTCAAATTTTAGTAGTGTTAGTTTGCCTTAAGATTAAATTATTAAATAATACAATTAAAAAGAAATTTAGTAACGATTGTAGAATACTATAAAGCAACTTATTGTTTCAGGAAGTTAGATGCCGCCTTTCCCACAGCCGCTGCACAAGAGAGCGCCGAGTAGATACACCATGCTGCAGAGCGGTGTTGGTGTTGGTAATACGCGAATGTTCACTAAAATTATGTTGTGGCTGTGATTGAGCTTCTTGAATCATATCTTCATTATTTTATTGTTGCACTGGTACGTTAGCCTTATTACAAATGTTGTGTAAGATTACACAAGCATTGACAATAGAGCCTGCTACTTTTGGGGAGTAATGCAGCACTCTGTGCACAAGTAAACAACGAAAACGTGCTTTAAGAAGCCCAATTGTGCGTTCTATAATGTTTCTGGTATGGACATGCAAATTAGTATAGTGTGCTTCTGGTGATCCTGGTGCAGCATCCAGTATTGGTGTCATCATGTACTTTCTCAAGGGATATCCAGAGTCTCCTAGTGAAAGAAAAATCTTAATATTATTAGAAAGTATGGTATAGTTTTTAACAGCAAAGTGCAAAGAAAGTTCATGCCAAACATACCAAGAAGCCAAATGTCTTCAGTATCACTAAGAGTTTCCAAATGTGCTCTTAAGGGATGTGTACTCCATATAAAAGAGTCATGATTAGCACCACCATGACTTGCATCAACACTTACTATTTGCATGTCTGCATCACAAATCTGAAAAAAAAAAATAAGTAAGTAGGTACATTGAATGACATTGTATAATTTTACAATATTGTGTATTGTCCCCAGATTGGTCAATATGACAAAACAGGCTGGATAGTGTCTCCGCATCCCCACAAGAAGAAACAAATTTTAATATTCTCTAGATAATAACTTGTAAATAATAAATATATTTTTACTCGCATAATATACTCTATGTTTCTCTCCTGTTTTCAATTATATTTAAATAAGATATGAGCACTTACCAACTGAACATTCAAGGAATGGTAATGTTTGCGACAGAAGTAACGTTCCTCATGCTGTACTGGGCGAATTATTGCAATTTGGGTGCAATCAATACAACCCAAAATCCCAGGAATTCCATACTTATTGTAAAATCTGAAATACATTAATGTTAATTAATCATACTTTGAGTTGAGAGTAGATAGAATGGGTGTACTAGCCATACAATGAGATATATGCTCTCATTCATGATGCCTTAACGCCGAGTGTCAGTTACTTAACAGTGACTTTCTTAGAGGATACTTTTGGGCTTTTTAATAGTGAGAGAACCAATCTTAGCCAAGGAATAGTCTAAAGAATAGTCATTAGTCAGTTACTGGCCAGCTTGTCTTGGGTGAATGAGTGGAAATTTGCAAGGATAACAAAGTACCTACATACCCGATTTTTATACTGTTCCGCTCTTGCTCATTTACTGGGAACTTTATATACTTCTGTCGCATTGTAGAAGAATTAAGGCATGTCGTAACCTGTGCTATGGCAGATGAGACAGTCTGTTGTGCTACAAAATGACCCTCATTGTTGCCAATAGGACGTTGGTATGAACCCGTTGCATAGAATGATAATGCAATCAACACCTATAATAAAACATTATAGATTAGTTAATTGATATTATGAACACAAAGATATACTCACACAAAAAAACTTTTACAATTATTTACCTTCGTATTTACAGATAAATCTGTAGATCTTTTAGGGGCTGGCATAAGCGGCCTCAACTCATCGCTAAGGTTATGTGCCAGCTCTCTACTGAGTCTATATCTTTTGATAAACTCTGCTTCATCTAAATCAAAAGGATCACATTCTTCGCGAAGTTGTACACGACGCCGCTTTCTTGTTGTATTAGTGACTGCGTTATCATCTTCCAAAAACTCAAATATTCCAAATGCAAATGCCATCTACGATCATTACACAAAATGAATATAATATTAAACTAAAATCATGAAATTCACCTTTTATACGATCACTAGCGATAATTATTGCAAATTACTTACTTTATAAAATATAATAATGACTTTTTCTATTAAAAATTGCTATAACAATAATAAATCCGCCCGAGAGAAACAACTTTTTTAAGATCGCTAAATTTGACAGGAAAACAATATTGCTAGATGTCAAAAGTTGCGTCATGGTACGCTTTGAACGAACTTTTTAGAGGTGACGTCACAAAATTGCTAAGAGGACTATTGTGTTACAATATTGTTTTAAGCTTGTTTTAAGGACGTCATGGTACGAAAAGACGAAGTAATATTAAAATAATACTGCTATAAGACGTGGTGGTAGGCCTCCAGGTCCAGCTTTCAACCTATTCATTCATCTCCAGTCGGTAGCAGGCATAGGCGGTTGATAGCTCGCCGGCAGATGCCCTTAGCAGTAGTAACGTCGGCTGCTCTAGGTACTCCGTCGGAGCCGGGATATAATTTGCTGAATGTATCTAATAAGCTATGAATCTAGACCAGGTCATCGTGGAGATCCCGACGCTTCACACGCCATTTGGTTCTTTGTTGGAGCTCGTACGCATACTCGGAAGCCCACTGCTTCCAAAATGTTCTGTTGCTTGTTCAAGTCGCTCGTAGTGGTCGAGGTGGTGCACGGTGATGTTGCCGAAGCTCGGTGTAGGCAGAGCGCAGTCGTAGACCTACGAAGTAAACGTGAGCCAGGGTGAGAGTCAGGAAATCGTAGGGTGGGATAAGGGAAATAAAGGTAGGCTGTTTGGGGTAACTTCTGCCTGAGCAAACACAGTAGACAGCTCTTTGAAAGTCAGATGGACTGGGCCTAACACACACACACACACATGTAGGTGAGATGTGGCTGACTTCGAACCGACCACTGCCGACCCGTTGAAGCGAGGAGCGTATGCTATGATGAAGCGAAACTCACAGGTTCCAACAAGCTGCATATCCTTAATAATATTGCCTTTTCTAGACAATTGTTGATTTCCTAACTGGCTGCATTCAAATGTTGCCATTATAACTATAAATGACACTAGGCATACCTCTACGAGCGAAGAATCTATTTAGAGCTTATGTGAAAGCATCTTCAGTAAGGTAACTCACCACCTCAAGGTGGATGCACCTTTATCTAATACATAAAAAATATATACAGAAAACATTTGGTTACTTAGAATTTTTGACCCTTACGGTCGGTTCAGTAGGTAAATTACCCATCGTAGGCATGTATGGGCTGACCCTGGTGCATATTATGCACCTGCCTCCCAATGGCCTGTAACATTTTCAAATAGAGGCTAAAAGGAGTTAATAAGTATTACAAAGGTAAGGTTATGATTAGATTTCAGAATAATTGTATGTTTTTATGACGAATTAATGAGTCAACCCTCCCACACGCAGAAAATGGAATGTGAGATTAAATAAATTAATTGGATTTAAGAGAAGGCATTTATTAAGTTAGAAATTAAGTATTGTTTAGTTTAATGAACTAACTCCTCTTCCTGCTAACAGGACAGTGAGAGAAAGAAATAGTTGGACTAGTATTCATAGATTTAAGCCTTGGCTTTTTCTTAAAGTAAGCTTCTGGAACTGAGAGCCGTTTCCTGGCTGTGTAGTGAGACTCCCCCCGACGAATTGGAATGTTTCTTTGAGGTAGACCTACACAGAAACGACTATGGGTTTTAGTAATATTGTTAGTGATGAAGTGCCTTTGACAAGCGTAGTCTTCATCAGAAAGGGGCTGTGTTTCAGCATCCCTTATAATATTAGGGTTAGTGGTGAAGTGCCTTTGACAAGCGAAGTCTTCACCAGAAAGAGACTGCATTTTCACAATCCTTTCTTTATTAGGACCCATGATGAAGTGCCTCTTACAGGCGTAGTCTTCACCTGAATAGGGCTGAATACATTGGTTTTATGAATTGTGTTGGTGATGAAGTGCCTTTTTGAAGCGTAGTCTTCATCAGAATAGGGCTGGGTTTGAGGAACACTCTCTGTTTCCCAAACATTGGTCAGCTGATTGTCTATCCGTGGACTTTGATATATTGAAAAATTACAAATTATAGATTGATTAGTTGTATTGGGGTTTGAGTTAGGCATGTGACCTCTGACGAGCCAACCAAGTTTAGAGCTCCTTAATTTAGTGGTACCCAACCCTAGGGACTGGTGTTTGTTACCAATTAGATCCCAAAATAAGTCGGCACCTATGAGCATATCTATAGGGGAAGATATGTTGAAGCTGGGGTCTGCTAACTTGAACCTACTTAGATTAAGATGACTAACATCAAATGAAACTTTAGGAATATTATTTGTTATCTTTGGTAAGACTATACAGCACGTTGAAACTTGGAATGCGTTAGTCTTAGAGAATAGTTTTAGGTTACAGCGTTCTGTGCTTACGTTTATTGGGCTATTACCTAGGCCAACAATATGTGCACTTGACGGCTGAGGGACCAAATTGAGTCGTCTCTTTACTCCTTCTGTGATGAAGGACGACTGACTCCCGCTGTCAAGCAAGGCTCTAACGGTAATAACCTTATTGGTTATAGGGTTCATTAGGCGCACCATAGCAGTGCATAGTAATACCTCCGAGGAGGACAAGGTGGACATGGATATAGTCTCTTCACTAGGGCTAGGTGACACTGGAGGGTCAGGTAAGTGGAGGCAAGAATTATGTCTCTTGCCACACCGACGGCAGCTGCCTGGCAGCTTACAATTTTGTGCATTGTGACCGTACCTGAGGCAATTCTTGCACAACCTCCATTCAGTAACTAAGGAATTTTTATCTTCAGGGCTCTTAGATTTGAATGTCATGCAGTGGTACAGAGGATGATTACCTTGACACATGGCACACTCAAGTTTGTTATGAGTGGAAGAAGTAGTAGTAGATTCCTTGCTCTCCGAAGTTGCCACAAAGGCCTTAGTTTGGGGTTTATTTGTGGAATTGAATTGTTTATGATTATCTGATGCCTCAGTACGATTCTTGTTTACTATTTCAAAAACGTCAGCACGATTTTTGAGAAAGGAGAAGAAATCATCAAGACTTCTATGTTCCTCCCATTTGTATTTGGTGCCATTGTCCAACTTTGTTGATAAAATGTGAATAATGAGAACATCCCAGTTCTCGGTGGGTAACCCTAAAGTGCTTAAGGCACGGAGATTTTTATTGACATGATCAATAATGTATCTCAAAGACTTGTCAGTTTCTCGGACATGTTCAATGTTCAACAAGGACTTTAAGTGGTTATTAATCAGCTGCCTTTTATTGTCATAACGGCTACAGAGAATAGACCAGGCCTCAGTATAGTTTCTATCAGATACTTCTAGGTTGCCAAGTACGCGTGCGGCTTCGCCCTCCAAGTATGAACTCAAGTAATGAAATTTGTGAATGTTTTTAATTTTAGAGTTATCATGTATCAATGAACAATAAATTTCTTTGAACTCCAACCATTTGGAATATGTTCCTTCAAATTTAGGTATTTTTATAACGGGTAATTTAAAGCCTAGGTTAGAACTACCGCAACCGTCATGGCTATCATGATGATGACAGTCATGACAGCTGTTGACATGAGAACAATTGGAAAGTTGACCTTGATCTTTCTTGGAGGACGGCCCGTGTGTTTCTACAAATTCACGAGCAAATGAAATACTGTTATCAAATTCTTGTTCAATTAAGTCCCTATTACTAAGTTCCTGAGCCTGATTACTCTCACTTAATAATTCTATTTGGTTCTGCACCTCGTCGAAGTCTATGAGTAGCGCTTCCATTCGCGATAACTTCATTCCAACTTTGTTGACTTCAATAGGTGAAACCGGCTCTAAAGTAGCCAAAGAATTTAAATAAAGTTTAAACTTTGTAACGCGTCCCTTAATGGAACCACGTTTAATAATCAAATCTTTTAGTTTCATCTCGGAAGCCATAGCGAACAGAATTCAAAGGTGAATGATAGATACATACATACATACATAACATCACGCCTGTTTCCCAACGGGGTAGGCAGAGACTATGGCTTTCCACTTGCTACGATCCTGGCAAACAACTTTCGCTTCTTCAACTTTCATAAGTGTCTTCATACATGCTCTTCGGTTAAGGGTACTCTTGACCTGGCCTTTTCTCAGAAGATTATCGATTTTATCGACTTGAGTATGCCGAGGTCGACCCCTACCAGTTTGCCCATTCACTCTCGCCTCATAAATCTGTTTCGTCAGCCTATTTCCATCCATTCTCTCCACATGTCCAAACCATCTGAGCATCTCTTTCTCTATCTTAGTCACTACATCTTCTGTCATGCCGCAATGTTCCCTTATCACACTATTATTTACTTTATCCATCAATGTCACTCCAGCTATACTTCGCAAACTTCTCATTTCCACTGCATTAATTTTACTTTCATGCTTCTCCTGCCACACCCAACTTTCACTACCATGCATAAGTGTAGGGACAAGCACTCCTCTATGTACAGCCATCCTTGCCTTTTTAGACACGTTCTGACTGTTCATAAAGGTGTGAATGGCTCCATTCACTTGATTTCCTGCCAAAACTCTTCTTTCAATATCATTGTCACACATTCCATCTCTTGCAAATTTTGAACCCAAATAAACAAACTCTTTCACCTGTTCCACGCTCTTTCCTTCGATCAATATCGAGCAATCAGTCATGCATGCCGGTCTTTCTATGATAGATATAAGTAACAAAATAGGTACGATACGCTCCTCGTTTTCCCAGGCCGGCAGGGGCCGTCGCTCCGTCAGCGAAGACCGCACCGCAAACAGGCGCTCAGCTGATGAGCAGGTAGGTAGCTGGCAGCGGGCGCAAGCTGACGACGGGCCGCAGTAGGCGGTCAATGACCTTGCACCTGGAAAATGCCGTTTGGGCCAGTGAACAGCGGATAGTAACAAGACAAGCGTAGTAGCGAGTGCGATGCGAACAGTTGATGTGAAGTACTGTAGTGCAATATGCAGATAGGTAGGTATGTAGAAGTTGCTATAGCAAGCGACACTTATTTATTTGAAATTAAATATTAATGCTGGGATGCATCGTGCAATGGATTATGAAATGATAAATTGCATAGGCAAATACCTTGCAAGCTCTCTCAACGTAAGAAACTTTACAAAGTACTCGTACTTATAAATCACTAATGAAATATAAAACGTAGGCTGCCAAGTAGTGCAATTTAGCTTGAAGTTAAGTTAGGCTATCATTTCAATGAAATTTAGTCGCATCTGGGTGCGTCTTAGTTAAAGTCATATCACCTAAGCGATATGTAGGAGGTATCAAAAATAGGTAGGTACATAGGTTAAACTGAAATATTTTGCATAAAGCATAGGCTATCACTTCAATGAAATTTAGCCGTATCTGGGTGCGTCGTAGTTAAAGTCATATCACCTAAGCGATATGTAGGTAGGTATCTAAAATAGGTACATAGGTTAAACTGAAATATTTCGCATAAAGCATGCTATGGCTGAATATTTGGCTGCGTGAATAAGGCAGAATAAGTAGGAAAGGTTACATTACCTATTAGGAAAGCTTGTGCATAGTGCGTGTTAAAGTTGCATAATAAGAAAGTTAATGTAGGTAGGTAAGTACCTAGGTAAATTACCTAAATTGGCTGCGTGACTAGCGCAGAATAAGTAGGGAGTTATGTAGGTAGGTATAAGAAATTAAACGTACTTAATTAAAATGAGAAAGCTATGCCGTGTTGCCCAAAGGAAGGGGACAGACGGACGGGATGGGTATGAGGGGAATATATAGGAACCGGCTCACCGTTTACTGGCAGATCCTGGCGACTGCGCTGGGGCGTTCGCTTCCACGACCAGATGAGGCCGCGAGTCTTCCCTCTTGCTGCCGCGTCGACGCCGGCGCCGCTGGCACCGGGATCCGGCGAGTCCGCGACGCTTCTCCCCGTCGGTAGATACGGGCGGCGCAATCCGCCGCTTGGCCGGTCTTTTCCCTTCACTAGTAGTAACAGTAAAGGAAAAGGGTTAGCGGCACCCGTATACCTCCGTAGATGATGGTGAAAGTTACCGGCTCGTGTCCTTGTGTACGGTCGCCACTTTGTTTGAGATTCAAACAAGTTTTGGTTTTTACAAATCTCTCTTGCTTTATTTGATAAGGTTTATTCTATCGTTACACAATATGTATATCAAACGTATTAAAACAAATATAAATTACTCTCGGATTAGTCGCTATAACAATTGTAATATGCTTAAGTAGGATTATGTGCGCACTCGCTTGCAATGTAATTTGGAATGGGCCTCGCACCGGGCGCAGCGTGGCGTGGAGGCGGTGTCGCGCGTGGCGCGCGCCGGCGCCTGATTGGCTGTTGAGTATGGTACGATGGTGGCGTGATGTCTGGGATCTAGACCGGTTCGCGGCGCGAACAACAGGACATAAATAGCGGGCACAATGTTTGTAGCTTTTTCAGTTGAATACAAGTCAACATGTAGAACATACAATTGGTAAAACGGCTTAGGAGCCGCTTTGAATGTTCCATCAGCAAAGAAAGTTCGCCGATTTCTTAACATTTTTTTAGGCAATGTCGGTAACAAAAATCAGAATTTTTTTATCGGTTCCATCTTCGTATCGTAAAAAATCATTTGCTAGTGCTTCGGGTATGTGTATATTTTCAGTAGTTTTATGATTTAAAAAAATTGTATTCAGAAATTCTTTTCGCGCTCTGTACAACGTATCTTTAATAGTATTAAACCCAGGTACACTATCGGAACCCATCTCTCGAACTTTTTGTTCATAGCTCTTTTGTATGGGACCTAAATTTTTACATACAGCTTGTTTTAATAAACGTTTGCATTCATTAAATGAGCTATTTTCCTGCTGTCTTTGACAAGTATGTGTTTTGGAATCCCTTACGATGACATTTCTGGTTTCATTTATGGTTATCGATCCACTACACACTTTCCTATTGACACATCTCCAATGCGTACTTCCATCTTTGTTATATTTATTTTTTGTATAATAATATGCATTACGACTTAGTGTTCGTTTATTTTTTTGATTGTTTATAAACTCTAACGGTTCATCCATTATAGAAATTATTAATAAACACAGTTATAACCACTGCCAATATGACTTAAAAGCAATATATCACAATAACGAGTAGGGAGCCTAAAGTCAACGTAAATTAGTTAACTACCCTCTTATAATGACAAAAACTTAACGTTCCAATAGACGAATAGGTGGTTTAATTTTAATTATAATGAGATATTATCTAGGGAATTCCATCTCAATAAATAAATGCATTACATCAGAATTATAACGTTTTAATAACAAGGAAATAATATTTACCAAAAATAGATCTACTATTATTGTAAGAACTTGCGGAGAGTAGGTTCGCTTGTTAGTACTCGCTACAAAAACTAGATGTCGCTGTACTTGAACTATTACTGTAAGGACTTGCGGTTGCAGTTGGTTCGCTTGTTAGTACTCGCTATTAAAACTAGATGTCGCTGTGCGTGACCTATTATTGTAAGGACTTGCGGTACACATATACATGTTGTGGAACAGTACAAGTGGTGTTATTCAATATGTGCAGCAAGTTCTACCAAGTGCCATCAACCAACAGTGTAAATAACAACGAAAGTTGACAACATGACATTCTGCGAAGTTGACATTCTGCGAACATGACATTCTGCGAAGTTGACATTCTGCGAACATGACATTCTGCGAACTTGACATTTTGCGAACGGTTGACATTTTGCGAACATGGCATTCTGCGCCTAAACGGCAAAAAAGTTTTGCTGATAAGGTTTCCATCACAGTCACTGCTATGGTAAAAAAGGACTATAACTCCAAGTGTCGCTGGTATAGTTCAAGTTCACTTCACGAGTCCTCAGTCCCGAAAAACGAAAACGCGATCGCGAAGTCCTTGTAAAACACTCGAAGGACCAAAATGTAGGGGGTGCGACCTGTGTAGTACCTGATGGGATGGGAGTTTGCTACTTTACACAGAAAACACTTTAATTACCTACGTTAAAAGAGTATTGCCGCCAAAAAGTGTACATTCAAGAAAAAAATAATGTCCTTGTCATTTAGTGACTTGACTTAAGGTCCTATGTCCCCTGGATGGGGCAGAGGGCGTCCACAGTGATTCTCCATCTCGTTCGGTCTTGGGCTTCACGTTTCATCTCACTCCAGGTCTTTCCGACGTTCTTCGCCTCTTCCGCCACAGTGCGCTTCCAGGTTTGTTTGGGACGGCCACGCTTGCGCTTTCCTTGAGGATTCCAATCCATCGCCTGTTTTGGTATGTGATTGGAATCTCTTCGGAGAGTGTGACCAATCCACTTCCACTTACGGCGCTTTACCTGTTCGGGGATTGGATATTCATTGCAGCGCTCCAAGAGTTCTTCGTTGGAGATTTTCTCGGGCCAGTGAATACCGAGAATTTGTCGTAGGCTGGTGTTGATAAAGACCTGGAGCTGGCGCGAGATGACTTTGGTTACCTTCCACGTCTCACACCCATATAGCAGGACGGATTTAACGTTGGACCGGAATATCTTGAGTTTAACTCGGCGCGTTAGTTTCCGTGACCGCCATACAGGTCGAAGCTGCGCAAAGGTTGATCGAGCTCTGGCAATGCATGAAATGATGTCCTCTTCAGTACCTCCGGATTCTGACACGACGCTTCCAAGGTAAGTAAATTTGTGGACGCGCTCTACATCCTCTGCACCAATTCGTAATGGCGTGCTATTTCTCACTCCAGATCGCATCTCCTGGGTCTTCCGTGTGTTTATCCTGAGTCCCGTAATGCTCGCCTCCCTGCTGAGGTCGTCCAGCTTGGACTGCATGTCTCGATGCGTGTGACTGAGTAGGCATATATCATCAGCATAGTCCAAGTCTTCCAAGACATTGGAGATCCCCCACTCTATGCCGCGTCGCTTGTTATGGTGAGTGCGATACATGATCCAGTCGAGAACAACAAGGAACAGGAGAGGCGAGAGCAAGCAGCCCTGACGAACACCCGCATGCACTTCAATATTTTCAGAGATCAGGCCGTCGTGAGTGACTTTACAGGAGTATTTTCTGTAAATGGCCTTTAGCAGATTGATTATCTTCGGAGGAACACCAATGCTGGACAATGCTGACCATATATTTGTCCATCCCAGAGTATCAAAGGCTTTTTCGAAATCGACAAAGGTAAGGTAAATCTCCCTTTGCCATTCTGATGCCTGTTCGAGGATGACGCGTAGGGTGTTTATCTGGTCTGTACACGAACGATTCGGGCGGAAGCCAGCCTGCTCTTTGCGTAATAGAGGTTCAACGGCCCCCGACAACCGATCCAAGATAATCTTGCAGAAAACTTTAGAGGGCACCGAGAGCAAAGTGATACCTCTCCAATTGCTACACTGGCTTAGGTCACCTTTCTTAGGCACAGTTATCAGCAGCCCTTTGTTCCAATCGTCCGGAAGCTCTTCATTCATCCAGATTTTGTGAATTAAAGGCGTCAGTACCGCGACCGCCATGGTTACATCGGTTTTGAGCATTTCCGCAGTTATGAGGTCGAGGCCCGGAGCTTTGCCAGTTTTCAAGGAGAGGACTGCTTTCTCCACCTCTTCTCGTGTAGGCGGATCCACATTGATGTCAAGAAGCCTAGGTGGTGAAGGTATTTCTTGCATCAAATCAGGCGTGGTCAGTGCTGTGGTGCGGAAGACCTCCGTAAAGTGTTCACGCCAGCGTTGAAGTTGCCCTTCTGATGTCACAATTAGCTGTCCCTCCTTAGACTTTAGAGGTCTCCTACGAAGACTGCGCCTCCCTGACAAGATTTTTGTTGTTGTAAAGTTCTCTCAGATTGCCGGAATTAGCAGCGAGTTGGGCGTTATCAGCAATACCGTCAGCCCAGATTCTTCTATCTTTACGCGTGCTGCGATAGATTTTCTTCCTTAACTGACGGTACTGCTGTCTGAGATCGGCTTGTAGTGGCTCGGCATTGGTCCCCAGCAGTCTCAAATGAAGATCTCTGCGGTCTTTAATGAGCTCCCATGTAGTTTGCGACATCCAGTCCTCGCATTTGTGTACAGTGTGACCCAAGACGGTGGAGCTGGTCTTTGTGTAGGCCATTTTAATATTGTTCCACTCCTCATCTAGTGAGTTCGGAGAAGCGGTTACGGAGTTCCAGTTTGAAGAAGTCTTTGGTGTCAGGGCTTTTAAGCTTAGCGACGTCAAACCTTTTTCCCACCCTGCCTGGTCCCCCGGTTGGTCGGGCTATTGCAATCTTGAGCCGCAATTCAGCGACCACCAAGTGATGGTCACTGTCGATGTCTGCGCCCCTTCGGTTTCGGACATCGAGTAACGATGAGCGCCATTTGGTACTAAGGGCAAGGTGGTCAATTTGGTTTTTAGTATTGCCATCGGGTGAGATCCAAGTATACTTGTGCACATCTTTGTGAATAAATAAAGTTCCGCCGATGGTCAGATTGTGGTTCTGACAAAACTCTATAAACCTCTGTCCATTCTCATTGCATACTCCAAGTCCCTGTGTGCCCATGTGACCCTCGCAGTTTGTATTATCGCTTCCGACTTTTGCGTTTAGATCACCCATGACGATGACAATGTCCTGTTTCTTGATACCCTTTAAGGTGGCGTTAAGGGCGTTGTAGAAGTCGTCTTTGGGTTCCTCTGCCGACGTGTTGGTGGGAGCGTAGCACTGCACAATGGAGATCTTTCGGGCTCTTGAGTTGAAACGGGCCTAAATGATTCGGTCAGAGATCGGTTTCCAATCTAAGAGGCTCTTCTTTGCAGTTTTAGTAAGGAGAAAACCGACGCCGTATTCCAGGTCGTCATCTTCGTTTTCCTTTCCGGAGTATAGGAAAGTTAAACCCTTGGATGTTCTCAGTTCACCGAAACCATTTCTGCGCACTTCGCTAAGACCGAGTATTTGCAGGTTGTATTTGAGCATTTCTGCTTCTGCTTGGGCTAACCGGCTATCATCACTGAGCGTATGTACGTTCCAAAAAGCAATTCGTGTCCGTATCTTCATGCCAAAGGTCGTCGGTGAATAATCGGTCCGGTTTATCACTGTTTCAGTTTCAGGAATCAGGTTTTTGTTTTTGGACAAGCGAGTGATTAGCCCACTGTGCCCTAGTCCGATGGTGGGGCTGCCACCTCAGAGCCTCCAGACATGCTCGGTTTATTACGGGTATCCTCCCTAGTGACGAGAATCTGTTTTGAGGCGCAGAATACTCGCCTTTCGCCCTGCATCCTCAGCTCAGCTGCAGCACTAGGTAGTGGGCACGCGACGGCGTGGCTGCAGCAGGTCCCGGGGTGGACGACTGGGACGTGGATGACTCGGACTGGTCAGGGTTCTGCCAATGATGGTGTTCCACTACAAAACACGGCAGAGAGTTGTTTAGCTTTTTATGGGCAATGTCGACCTCACCACGTCAACGATTCCCACCAAAATCATACCCCGACTTCCCACCCCTTGTCATTTAGTAACACCTGTTTTTTCATAAAGTAGATATGGTAGTTTTTAAATAGTTTCAGGTTCACTGTGTTATATTTATTATTATATTAAATAGTTTAAATTATTTTTAAGTGCATTTAACAAGCTTAATTTAATTTTTTTTTTGTAAATGCTTATTTTAGTTTCCATACAAAAGTTATGTGTCCCTCTTAGTCATCTCACGCTTTGAAGTCACAAAATTATGCAAAAATCTATTGTAACCTGTAAAATTTTAATATTTCTAAACTATTCTGTAAACTTGTGGATACTTTTAACAAGTTCTAATAAAAATAACATAAAAAATAAATATAAAACTCACTTTAAACAATAGTCACACTTTTTTTCACGAATAATACTTCACGGCAAGTTACAAAAAATAACACACTTATTAACTAGATATTCAAGCCACAATATTATTTTTAAGTAATAGCAACACCAATTTCATGTTGGCCAACCTATAGGCCAACATCTCCATTTTGTTTCTGTCAAAGTTGATCGTTAAGTAGTCGGCATTTTTGTCTCAAAAGATTTTAATAATTTATAGTGAGAATTATGCAAGGTAAGAATACAAATTTACTATATTATTAATATTATGTGTGTAGCTTTAGGGCTAGCGCTTACATACAACTTTTAGTTGAACAACTATTTTGTTGTGTATCGTATGTTTAAAAGAATATATTAAAACGCACATACAGTCAACTCGATAGTTGTTCGACAAAAAAGCCAAAAAGCTATATCGATTTGCTTTTGATTTAAAAGTTGGACAACTATCGATCAAGCGCTCAATTTGTATTGCATTGTATTGATGTGCGCAGACCATCGACTAAACAGTCGATCCGCGACTGACCGCGACACTGCCAGTCTCGTATAAGCATTTGAAACGGCGCCACGTCTCTTGTCGGCAAGGCGGGAACTATTACGGACGATACGGAGGAGTTCATTAACAGCGTAGAAAAAAGGCCTGCGCTTTACTTAAAGAGTCTAAAAGAGTACTCGGACATCAATCTGAAGAAAAAGCTATGGGAGGAAGTTTGCATGGAAGTCGTATCTGGATGGTTGGAATTAGACCCAGAAAATAAAAGAAAACGAGGTTAGTTTCGTACATTGCATTATTTATTTATTTAAAAAAACATTTTATACTATATCGTATTGCCAAGGTACAGAGCCTTGAGGAGAAACAAAATAAGACGTTAAGTATTGTCGGACATTTATACCTCCGGTGAGGTTTCTGCCTCTGTTGTCACCATGAGATATTATATTTTCTAGTGGAGCGTCATAGAACGTGTCTTTGAATTGTATTCCATCTTTCATTCGTACGAGGTTATGTAGTACACAACATGTTTTTATTATAGATTCTGCAAAATCTAGGTTTACATCGAGCCCTCTATGAAATATGCGCCATTTGTTGGCTAAAATACCAAAAGTGCATTCTACCATCCGGCGAGCTCTTGTGTGTCTATAATTGTAGACTTTTTTTTCATAAGATAAGCCCCTCTTAGCATAAGGACGTAAAATAGTATTGGAAAGCCCAAACGCATCATCAGCCACAAGATAAAACGGCATATTTTTCCCCATTATCGTCATGGGGCAATATTTTTCCATTCGGAATATTCAAACTATTTTCCTCTAATCTTTTTCCCATATTTGAGTTTTTGAAAACACTTGCATCGCAAGAACCTCCATATGCACCAACATCAATATAAATAAATTTGTAATCGGCATCAGTCCAAGCCATTAACACCATAGAATGGTATTTTTTATAATTAAAAAATGAAGATCCAGAGTTATCTGGTTGAATTAACCGAATATGTTTGCCATCGAGGGCACCAATGACATTAGGGAAATTAGTTAGAGCATAAAATTGATCTGCAATTTGAACCCAATCTTCTTCTGTCCTTTGAGGCATGTAAACTGGTTGCATTGTTGCCCAAATTTGATCACACGTATCTCTTACGATGTTTCTTACAGTTGTTGCTCCTATTCGATATGTAAATGAGAGGGTATTGAAGCTGTTGCCAGTTGCCAGATATCTGTAAAAAAAATATACGTATTACATAAAAATATACAGGGTGTAACGGAAAGGGGGTATACACACCAAGGAAGTTTTAATCTACTTTAATCCCTTTATTATAGGAATAAGCTTCAACTTTTGTGATATTATCTGTTAAATAGGTAAATAAATATTGTATACATTTATAGGTGCAGAGGTCCAGCAGAAATGGCTTAACTTGAGAACCTGCTTTTCAAGAGAATTGAAGGCTCAAAAAACAACATCCGGGCAAGCGGCAAAGAAACGTCGAAAATATCGATATTTTGAAAAGTTGCTATTTCTAAAATCTTCATTAGCAGAACGACCCACTGATGGTAATCTAGATTCCACTGCAGCTGAAGCCGAAAATGAGACTGAAACCTCTGACACTATGGGCTCAAATGTACCTATAACACACAATACAAGGAAAAAAATAAATAACTCTGGTCCAAAGTTCGAAGAAACTTTGTTGAACATACTAAAAGATGATTTAGACGAAGACAAACATTTTGCTCTCTCTTTAGTTCCTACGTTACAGTCTATGACAGACGACGAAAAATTTCAAGCCAAAATTGAAATACTGCAAGTATGTCGAAGGATAAAAGCCAATAGACAACATACTCAATCTTCCGTAACACTTCCTTCACGTAACATTTTATTACAGCCTTCCACAAACACTTTCTTACAACCTGGATATTATTACCCTGGATCTACCCCACCTCATATTGACGCTTCTAGACCGGAATATATCCGGCAATGCCCACCTACTAGCTCCCAACAACCTGATTACACTGGATCTACCCCACCTCATATTGACGCTTCTAGACCGGAATATATCCGACAATGCCCATCTACTAGCTCCCAAAACTCTGCGGATAGTTTGCAAAGCTACCTATCGAATTTCACACCTTCTCCGCACTGTCCTCTACTCGACTTGATCTAAAATTTTATTTAAGCTGCACTAACTCAATTACTGGCTGTAATTATTATTAAAATAAAACGTTGATTACTATATTATAAATGTGTTTTACTTACCTTAAAGTAACACTTAGTCTCTCTTCTACTGATATGGCGCATCTCCATCTTGTATCTTGGCGTTTTATAAAAGGACCCACGAATGAAATTATTTCATTAAACGTTTCTTCACTCATTCTATAATATTTGAAAAACTTGTCTGGGTGCTCTTTCAGCTTAGAATGTAACGTATGAAATATTCCACTAGATAATCTATCACTAAGTACAGGATGTACACAGTATCTTCTTTTTTTATCTCTCTTAAAATTTCTATAAAGCAAAGCACAAACTAAAACTTTGTTGTTAATTGACATGGTTTGTAAACACAGTATCTTCTTTTTTTATCTCTCTTAAAATTTCTATAAAGCAAAGCACAAACTAAAACTTTGTTGTTAATTGACATGGTTTGTAAACACAGTATCTTTTTTTTTTATCTCTCTTAAAATTTCTATAAAGCAAAGCACAAACTAAAACTTTGTTGTTAATTGACATGGTTTGTAAACACCTGGTTTGTAACTCGAGCGTTGCTGAATAAAGACTGGTCGATTTGAGAAGATATAAAATCGATTGTATACGCACTTCCATCAACTAAACTGTTCAGTTCAGTAGAAATCACGAAAAGTACACAACTCGACGAAACAGTTTAGTCGATGCAACAGTTGTATGTAAGCGCCTGCCCTTAGTGTTCTAGTAACAAATCAAACTATGCGGCGTTTTATTACTACAAAACTTTCAAGAATAAAGGACTTTTAGGTTATGTCCAACCATATTTTGATTCACGAATGATACCATGTGTTACTATTATGCTACGTATAACATTCGTGATCGGCTGTTAGGGATAGTACACACTAGAGAATATAGAGTAAAAAAAAAAACACTTTTTTACAATAAGAGAACCCACTTCACAAACTATCATATTTAATTCTGAAGTTGGTGCTTTGGTTGTGTTGATATTTTGTATTGCCTTGCCACCGACTTCCGAAAATTTGAAATTATGTTTCACTTTGTAGTTATGAAGTCTGTTCTCTTTTTGTGGAAAAAAAATAATTTAAGCTTTTTAGTTTCTACATACACACCATGCGGGTCGAATACAGAAACTCTTTTTTTGAAGTCAGTTAGAAGGCTTCACAACTTATATTTTTTGTAAGAAATAAGTATTGTCGTGTATTTGTGTCCGCATTATAGACCAGTGCAGATAGCTTTTAAAATATAAAAAATTAGTAGTAGAATGAAACAATTTTTATTGCAAAAGGAAGAGAATGTGACAAAAATAACAGGAAAAATATTTTCCGGGCGATCTGAGGTCGGGAAGTGAAAGAATGAGGGGTTTTAAGGGGGGGAAAAGGGGTTTTCTCGATTTCCGACAAAACTACAAGTCCTATGGAAAAATGTTGAACTGCAGAGTTGTTGACAATAAAGAAATCTACAACTTTTGGATTTACACTTTCTGCATTGTCTGAGAAAATTTACCATTGTGATGTATATATATTTTTACATCATCAAAAAGTAAAGATTTTAAGTAACAAAAAGCTTACCAATTTTTAAAAAATACCTGATTTTTTAAAAGGTCATTTTTCGATTGAAAATTTTGATGCTTTTGCGATATTAAGTCAATTTATGGTGAAAAAATAAACATTTTGAAAACTATTACAGTGAAGGCCAAATTTCATGGAAAACAAAATTTTTGTAAAAGAAAAAATCAAAAACTCAAAATCTGAGTTTTTGACTTTCTTTTTAAGGTTACGTCCAAAAAGTGAAAAACCAACAGTTGTAGATTTTTTTATTGCCTACAACTTTACCGTTTAACATTTTTCCATAGAACTTGTAGTTTTGTCGTAAATCGAGAAAACCCCTTTTCCCTCCTTAAATCCCTCATTTTTCACTTCCCGACCTCAGATCGCCCGTAAATTATTTTTCCTGTTATTTTTGTCACATTCTCTTCCTTTTGCAATAGGTTCTATTAAATTTTTTTTACATTTTTTATCATTTTCAGAGGCTTCTGCACTGGTCTATTAGCTTACTATTCAGAGATACTGCGTTCAAATCCCACGGAACTCAAAAGGTTTTCACGACTGTTATAGAAAACATTTTTATTTTTAGATGGTTTTGACGGCGGCCGAAAAGCAAAAATGATACAGAGAGCAAATGCGAGCTAACAACCCAGATAAATTTGAAGAAGAGAAGCGTAAAAATGCTGCGCGAAATAAAGAAAGAAAAAAAATTAGCGAATGTACGAAAAGTGAAAAAACTACCTTAAGGAAACATTGGAGAAATAAAAAAAATAGACAAGAAATAACTTTTTTCACTTTATAATAAAAATATTATGAAAAAGTTAGCATACTAATTGCTTTAAATATTAAAAATCAATAGATTGAGTCGGAGACATCAAATCAATGTATAAAAATGATTGCAATATCGTTCATTGATATCAGAGTTGCTAAGTAGCTCGATAGATGGCTCTGTGCCACACTCTTAAATGGCGGTTACAATAAGGTGAAGAATTTCAACTTGTATCAGTACGGCTCCCGTAGCTCAATTGGTTAGAGCATTGCCCTGGATTAGGCAAAGGTTGCGGGTTCAAGTCCCGTCTGGGCCAAGTTGTCTTTTTTCACTTTATAATAAAAATATTATGAAAAAGTTAGCATACTAATTGCTTTAAATATTAAAAATCAAGAAATAAACTAGAAAAAAATGTTGCTGAAAATAGTAGTAACGATGAAACTGACGATTCAGCACGATTAGCAGAAAGAAAAAGGTTTCAAAGACATTGGCAAAGGCCAAAATCAGCCAATTGACAAAAAATATTGTAGCACTAAAAAGAAAAAATTATCGTTCAACAAATAAGCAAAAATCTTTAATGGCACGTATTGAAGAATTGGAAGCAAAAAATGCAGAATCTATATATATAAAAATGTTGTGTGCGTTTAAGTATCTATTAAAAACTCAAAATTTACTGAATCGACTGAGCTCAAAATTGGACACGATATACAATAGGATTCAGAAATGGTTTTAGGCTACTTTATACACTTTTATCTTAACAGCAATAAGAATAAAATAGCTTTAAGAAGTGATTTTACCAATATGCAAATGCCAGCTTCAGAACAAAATATTATAAACAACCTATTTAGAAGGTACCTACCAGATTGATGTTTTTTTAGAGAAGTTTGATTGCGGCCTCCTTGCATTCAGAATAATTAAAGAGAGTACCTACTTACCTAATATAGAGGTCAGATATGTTTTGCATGTTGAGTGTAAACATTAGTCCCCAGTCACTGTGATAAATAAAATTTAATAACTCACTAAATTAGTGCACAAATTTCCAAGAAAACCAATTACAACTGCAGTACTTGTTATCGGAAAGGACCACAGCATACATTCGCCAGCAAACTGAGACGAGTGAGTAAGATTTATACCAAAATAACATCTCGTATCAACAGAGATTCCGTTGCGGCTATTTGAAAAACACTTTCACTCTGTTTACTGTCACTTTCAACTCCAACGAAAATTTTAAACTCTGCTTTTGTTTGTTTGCAAAACCAACCCAACACCTTTGCTTTGTGAATTCAGATTGACATGACAGCTACGAGTTGACAGAGAGACATTTGACGGCTGACAGTTGCGTCTGGTTGTCGCACACTGCCTAATTAAGGGTGCGTTCAACGGCGGGGGCTCAGCTCGGTCATAGACGTCTCGTTTGCGACCCCTGAGCTCGCCCGCCGTGTCCAGGGATGGCGCGTGGTGTAGGAGGAGGAGACGTTGTCAGATCACCGATATATTCGGTTCGACGTCTCCCCTCCACCAAACCTGCCGCCAGCAATTGCGAATCCCCCGGAACCGCGTTGGGCACTTCATCGCCTTGATCGGGAGGCTCTCCTGGAGGCGGCCATCGTGCAGGCCTGGATTCCGTCAGCGGACAGGCCTGCCGATGTTGATACCGAGGTGGAGTGGTTCGGGAGAGCCATGTCGCACATCTGCGATGCGGCGATGCCCAGGGCTAGGCCCAGACCGGCGAGGAAACAGGTGTACTGGTGGACGCCGGAAATCACGCAGTTGCGCGCGGAGTGCGTTACCGCGCGCCGCCGGTACACCAGGTTCCGCCGGAGGCGTCGCCGCCCAGACGATGCGGCAGCCCGAGAGACGGAGCTCTACGATGGGTACAAGGAGGCCAAGAGGGCCCTCCAGACGGCCATCAAGCGGTCCAAAAAGCTGGGCCGCGATGAGCTGATGGAGACTCTGGAGCGGAACCCGTGGGGGCGCCCGTACCTTATGGTAAGGGGCAAATTACGCCCTAAGGCGCCCCCACTGACTCAGAGTCTCCAGCCGGAGCGGTTGGAGGAGGTCCTGGACTCCTTGTTCCCGTCGAGAGCGGAGGAACATATTTCTCCGCGCATGGCTCCGTCTCAGGCGCCCAACGCGGAAGGCAGCGAGAACGACGTGCCCGTAGTCACCGAGGGTGAGTTAGGGGCGGCTGTACTGCGGCTTAAATCCCGCAGAAACACCGCCCCTGGACCCGACGGCATTCCAGGCCGAGCGTGGGTCCTGGCTCTCGAAGAGCTTGGGCCTCGACTAATTGGGCTCTTTAGCGCATGCCTCGAGAAAGGCCAGTTTCCCAAGGTCTGGAAGACAGGGAAACTGGTCTTGATTCGAAAGGCGGGGCGGCCGGCAAATTCCCCATCAGGGTACCGGCCGATCGTGTTGCTCGACGAGGTGTGCAAGCTCTTTGAGCGCATTATTGCCCAACGCCTCGTCGGGCACCTCACACGCGTGGGGCCTGATCTGGCGGATAGCCAGTTTGGCTTCCGTCAGGGACGCTCCACCGTGGACGCGATCATGCGCATTAGAGGCCTGACGGAGGAAGCAGTCTCACAGGGTGAGGTGGTGGTGGCGGTGTCTCTCGACATCGCCAACGCATTCAACACCTTGCCCTGGAGCTGCGTCAGGGAGGCGCTTATCTATCATGGAGTGCCTCCCTACCTCCGTCGAATTGTCGGGGCTTATCTCTCCGAGAGAGCCATAACTTACCCGAGCTGGCTAGGGCCGGGTCGGCGAGATGTGTCGTGCGGTGTTCCACAGGGATCGGTTTTAGGGCCGCTCCTGTGGAACATCGGTTACGACTGGGTGCTGCGTGGTCCGTTGCTCAGAGGGGTCGGCGTAACATGTTACGCCGACGACACCCTCGTTACGGCGCGGGGAGCAACGCACCGTGCCGCAGCACTTAAGGCCACGGCAGGGGTTGCTCAGGTCGTGGGTCGGATTCGGCGGCTGGGTCTTGAGGTCGCCCTTCACAAATCCGAGGCTCTGTGCTTCCACGGACCTCGGATGGGGCCACCTGCGGGATCCAGCCTACAGGTGGGGGGCGTCAGCATCGGCATCGAGCCCTCGATGAAGTATCTGGGGCTCGTACTCGATGGCCGGTGGAACTTCGGACACCATTTCCGAAGTTTGGTCCCAAAACTGAGGGGAGCATCGGCCGCACTCGCGCGGCTGATGCCCAACATCAGGGGACCCAACGCTCCCTACAGGAGGCTGTACCTTGGGATCGTGCGAAGCATGGCCCTGTACGGGGCTCCCGTATGGGCGGAGACCCTGACGGCCAGCAATGAGGCTAGACTGATGAGCCCGCAGAGAGTGATGGCCGTCAGGGTGATAAGAGGATACCGCACGATCTCCGGTGAGGCGGCATGTCTCCTAGCCGGGACCCCTCCATGGGACCTGGAAGCGAGAGCCCTTGCGTCACTGTTTAGATGGCGCAAGGAGGCGCTGGAGCGGGGCCAAAGGCCTGCGTCTCGAGAAATCGAGGCCCAGCGGACCCTGCTCCACCAGGAAACCCTGGAGACATGGAAGATGCGACTTGAGCAACCAAAGGGGGGATTCGCCACAATCGCGGCCGTCAGACCGGTCATGGACGAGTGGCTGGAGAGAAGACACGGTGCTCTCTCCTACCGGTTGACACAGATGCTTGCCGGGCACGGTAGCTTCGGTAGGTATCTGTGGCGAAAACACCGGGAAACCACGGCCGAATGTCAGCACTGCGAGGACCGCAGCGATGACACGGCGCTCCACACGCTGGTGGAGTGCACGGCGTGGGCACAACAGCGACAGGTCCTTGTAGTGGGTCTGGGCGTGGACACCCTCTCGCTTGAGGCCATGGTGCGAGCCATGCTCTCCAGCGGGAGTAAGTGGGACTGCGCCGCCTCGTTCTGCGAGCAGGTCATGCTCGCGAAGGAGGCGGCGGGCCGGGTGCGGGAGAGAACTCTCCCACCCGAGTTCCGCAGTCGGCGCCCCGGGCGCCGCCGACGTGTCTTCGCCGAGGACTATCGGCCTCCATGACCGGGGGTCTGAGGACGGTGTGAGGGCCGCTCACCGTCCTTACAGAAGCAGGCCCATGACGGCAGCGTGACGTGAGCACTCACGCACGCCCCCCCTTAGAAGCGGGGTCACACCCGAAACCCCCCATAGACGCGGGATTGCACCCGAACCACCCCCTGGGCGAGGCCGCATTGGCGGCCGTAGGTCTGTTGGGAGTCACGGGACATCCTTCCTGAGGGCTTACCCGGGGCTCTCAACCATAGGCTGTTGGGCGTTACGTGAGGTTTTTTAGTCGGTAAGAGTCCGGCATAGCATCCTACGAGGATTTTCCCTCACGTTAAAAAAAAAAAAAAAAAAAAAAAGGGTGCGTTCAAAAATAAAAAAGAAAACTTGTTGTGAATCTTTTGCTTACGCTGAAGTCTTGCAGTGCTATAATTTGATTAACTTAGTATAACATGTCTAACAAGTTCAGCGCTTGCTCCAACATGGTCAACAGTCTATATATGAAATGTTCCAACGCTGAATGCATGAAAAAGTACGACATAAGATGTCTTAACATCAAACTGGACATTTATAAATCCTATACACCAGAATATAGGAATACTTGGGAATGCCCAGATTGCACTGTGATGCATCCAAAATCCCGTAACACCGATGATACACCTGTAAGAGGCAACAAGGCCGTTACACCGATTGGTTATGTAAACACACTGCGAGGTAGCCAGGCTCCTTTTACACCTACTATATCTGGTAACGTTGAATCGCTATTGCTTGAGGAGCTCAGGGAATTGCGGACTGATATGTTGGTTCGCATAGACAGTCAAGCAAATGCTATCATAGAGCTAAAAACACAGTTTTCACAAACTAAATCAGATGTCAATCGTTTGGTCTCAATGATAACACTATTAGAAAAAACTATCAACGAAAAACTGCTATCGGGTTGCCAAGGTCGGGGGATCGAAATTCTGTCCCCACACGAACGTGCTAGGGCTCCTATGCCCGGGACTTCTATAACTGGAACGGTTAGCGAAATTATTCAACACAGTAGCAACAAACCTTTGAACAATTTACACACCGATAAGAAACGACCAGTGCAAAGAGGAGGGGCCACGAAATCAGCTTCACAGTCTCAACAGAGTGATTCAGCCATTAGTGAAAAATTACCACAGCACGACGTTGACAGGTTGACTGATTTGACGTTGGAGCACAATAAAAATAAAACTCAAGGTCGGTTTTCTGGGGGAGTGGAAACCGGTAGAAATACCGCATTAATGGCTATACAAGCCATAGAACGAAAGAAATATCTGCACGTGTGGCGCTTACATCCAGACACTACAGTGGAAACTATGACAAATCATGTAAAAAAAGTATGTGGTTCTGACGTCGATCTAAAAATTGTCAAACTAAAACACAAGACCGAGAGAGATTACTCATCGTTTAGAATTGGAGTACAAGGACATATGTTTGATAAATTAATGGTATCTGATGCATGGCCGATAAATACAGAATATAGCGAATGGATTTGGTTTCGAAACTCATTTAAAAAATCAGCACAATAAAGATAGAATTGAGATATATTATCAAAACGTTCGAGGTCTGCGCACCAAGTTGGATACTTTTAAAAGCAATATAAGTCTATTAAATTCAGACCTATACGCCATTACTGAGAGTAGTTGCAACGAATCAATCTATGACGCGGAGTTAGTTCCTGTAGGATACCAGATACTTCGATGTGATCGAACAGACGGTCGGAAAATGGGAGGCGCGTTTCTCGTGGCCACACACCGATTCGAGTTACGACGGGTGCCTTTGTTCGGTGGTGGAGCGCGCGGTTCGCACACAGCCGGACGACCGTCCTTAATAGATAATAAGTGATTGTGCTTTTGAAATAGTTTGCGCAACCGTACATTTGAAGAGTAGACTGTTATTTTTATGCTGTGTGGTTTATATACCGCCATCAAGTTCCGAAAATGATTATATGGGTTTGTTTGGTATAATAGAGGAATTGTCTACGAGATTTAAGAATATTATTGTAATTGGTGACTTTAATTTGTATTCTTGTCCTGCAAATGTCAGTAATTATTTCGAATATTTTTTGACCTATTGCGAGTTCACTCAAAATAATAAAATACCTAATTGTTTGCCTTTTGCATCCGCCGCTTGTTATAGGTTGGAACATCGTGACGCCGCCGGCGCCGTGCGGTCGGAGCGTGGCACCTGTTGCGGGCGCTTCTGCGAGCCAGCACGCGCTCGGTGGCGGCGCGCCTTGTTTGCGACCGCAGTGGAATTTTTATAAGGCTAATTATCAACTGTTATATGCTAGTTTGGCGTCGGTCGACTGGTCGGCATTGTATGAAATAATAGACATAGAAGAAGCTGTTAATTATTTTTATAATACATTAAATAATATTTTGAATCAGTGTGTACCAAAAAAGAAGGCTTATGTACAGTCCAAATATAAATACCTGGAGTGGTACACAAGTGCCATAATAAAAGATCTTCAACTTAAATCTAGGCTTCACAAACGGTACAAACAAACCAAACTGGTTACGGATTACAGGGAGTTTGCCGAGTGCAGGACGCGTATTAAAAATGCAACAGCATCGGCATATAAACTTTATATTAACAATATTCAATGCCAGTTTAAGAACGAGCCAAGGTCTTTTTGGCAGTATATTAAAAATAAAAGGGGTAAACGTGAGAGACAGACTATTTTAAGAGATGGGGAGCCCTTATCAGACTCTGAAAGTGTGGAGCACTTTTCTCAGTTTTTTAGATCTGTTTATATTGCCTCACCACCACTGCTAGATGTTAAGGCGTCTATGAGAGCGGCATCGGCACGTGTTGACTCCGGCGTGTGCGTGAAGCTCGACGCTCTGAGCTGGGCGGATGTTAGCCGAGCTCTCGCTAGTCTAAAACCGAAGCGGTCAACCGGGCCTGATGGTATACCTCCATTTTTGTTTAAGGACTGTAATAGAGTGCTGACAAGTCCTCTTCAGCACATATTTAACATTAGTCTGATGTCGGAGATCTTTCCAACGTATTGGAAAACCACTAAGGTCATTCCCATACCTAAGGGTAGGTCAGGCTCAGACGTGGCAGGCTATAGACCGGTTGCAGTGTTGTCGACTCCAGCCAAGGTGTTCGAATCAGCTATTCAGCGTAGTATGCAGGCACAGGTGCGAGGGCTGATATCGGACGCACAACACGGATTCCGTCGCGGTTGTAGTACTACCAGCAATCTCCTGAATTTTATGGCGCAGGTGGTACCTGCTGTGGATTCTCGTGGGCAGATCGATGCAGCGTATTTTGATTTTAAAAAAGCTTTCGACGTTGTCCAGAATGATGTTTTACTGACCAAGCTTGCAGCGATCGGATGCACGGAACACATGCTCAATTTTTTTGCAAACTATATGAAAGACCGACAGCAGTATGTGGAATACAATGGGTGCGTTTCGGAGCCTTATTTTGCCAGATCTGACGTGAGCCAAGGAAGTAATTTAGGGCCTCTGGAGTTTCTCATAATGATCAACGACCTACCAGAAGTAGTTAAACACAGTTCATGCTTATTGTTCGCCGATGATCTGAAGTTGTTGATTGAGATTCGTGGAGAACCCGACTGTGAACGCTTGCAAGAGGATATAGATAGTGTCGTGAGGTGGGCAGAGGATAATTATCTATCATTTAATACATCTAAGAGTGCGGTTATATCTTTCACTCGTGTCCGAAGACCTATAACCTTTCAGTACAGAATAGGGACAGAAACTATGCAACGTGTCACGCAGGTACGGGATTTAGGGGTTTTAATGACGGCGGACGTGTCTTTTCGTGATCACATCTCCAGTGTTTGCAAAAAGGCATACAGAAATTTGGGTTTCGTGCTGAGACAGTCTCAAGGATTTACCAGTATCAGTACGATCAGGGTCTTGTTCGATACATTGGTTAGGAGCCACCTGGAACATAGTTCTGTCATATGGTCACCACATGAAGATAAGTACAAATTAATGTTAGAGAAAATACAAAATAAATTTACTAGGTATTTATACATGAAGCTGTACGGTGTGTATCCTTTTTATCCACTGATGTATCCTACGTTATTTGTACTAGGTATGGTCGGATACAACCAGTTAGGGGTGAGGCGAGAGTTTACCCTTGCTTCTTATCTGGTAAATATACTGCGGGGTAATACATATAACCCGGGAGTGCTTGTGCAGCTGAATCTCAGTGTACCGGATAAGTATGTGTGGAGACGGCGTCGTCCGCAACTACTGGCGGTGCCAATGGCTAAGTCTAATTTATATAAGAAATCACCGATGGTCCGCTCCAT
Organism: Miltochrista miniata; assembly: GCA_933228765.1. NCBI lineage: Eukaryota > Metazoa > Arthropoda > Insecta > Lepidoptera > Erebidae > Miltochrista > Miltochrista miniata. The sequence goes on from OW121769.1 coordinate 18,336,022, forward strand.
CCACATTATCAATGAGGTAAGCAGTAGAATTGACATATTTTCCTGTCGATTGGGTGAACTTGCAAAGGTCATATTGATTGTAATCTGTTATAGTATGTAAGTAGATATGGATTTTTAATTTACTTAGTTTTGTTGACATTTTAATCTTTTGACTATTTGTTTTTATTTTTTATCTCATCATTATTATAATTTAATTTGACTTTTTGAAATTTATTGACATGTAAATTTTGACATTTTTAATACATTTAATATCCTTTGACATTTTAAATTTTGACATTTTTAATACATTTAATATCCTTTGACATTTTAATTTGATAGGTATGCAATAATGATTATAATTTATATTTCACTTGATTTTATGATTGTACTCGAGTTGTCTAGTTGTCTATAATGGTAAAGTTGTATGTAAGTATAATGTATAATATGACAATTTAATATTAGAATTTTTGATGATATTTCAATGTGACTGGGTTCTATTCTATTATTATTATTATTTAATGTAATTGTGTGTTATTTTAATTTTAATGTACTTGTTTTAAATTTAATTTAATTTTAAATTTATTGTAACTTCACTACTGTGTTGGGGTGAGGGTCCTGTAAGGGTAGTGAAAAGAGTATGCTTGAATAAATAAATAAATAAAAAAAAAAAAAAAAACTATTTGGACATTCGGAATTTTGGAGTTTTGGACTTTAGACTTTTGGAATTTTGGAGTTTTGGAGTTTTGGACTTTTAGAATTTTTTACTTTTAGATTTTGGAGTTTTGGAGTTTTGGACTTTGGACTTTGGACTTTTGAACTTTTGGACTATTGGATTTTTGGACTTTTGAACTTTTGTACTTTTAGACTTTTGGATTTTTGGACTTTTGGAGTTTTGGGCTTTTGACCTTTTGGACTTTTGGAGTTGGAGTTTTGGAGTTTTGGAGTTGTAGAGTTTGGAGTTTTGGACTTTTAGAGTTTGGAGTTTTGGACTTTTATACTTATGTAGTTTTGGCCTTTTGGAATTTTGGAGTTGTAGAGTTTGGAGTTTTGGACTTTTAGAGTTTGGAGTTTTGGACTTTTATACTTATGTAGTTTTGGCCTTTTGGAATTTTGGAGTTTTGGACTTTAGACTTTGGACTTTTATACTTATGTAGTTTTGGCCTTTTGGAATTTTGGAGTTTTGGACTTTAGACTTTGGACTTTTGGAATTTTGGAGTTTTGGAGTTTTGCAGTTATGGAGTTTGGAGTTTTGGAGTTTTGGAGTTTTGGAATTATGGAGTTTTGGACTTTTGGACTTTTAGAATTTTAGACTTTTAGACTTTGTAGTTTTGAAATTTTGGACTTTGGACTTTTGGACTATTGGAGTTTTGTACTTTTGGGCTTTTGGAGTTTGGAGTTTTGGAGTTTTGGAGTTTTGAAATTATGGAGTTTTGGACTTTTGAACTTTTAGAATCTTAGACTTTTAGACTTTGGAGTTTTGAAATTTTGGCCTTTGGACTTTTGGACTATTGGACTTTTGTAATTTTGGGCTTTTGGAGTTTTGGAGTTTTGGAGTCTTCGAGTTTTGGACTTTGGAGTTTTGAACTTTTGGACTTTGGACTTTTATACTTTTGGAGTTTTGGACTTTTGAAATTTTTTAGTTTTGGACTTTAGACTTTTGGACTTTTGGAATTTTGGATTGGAGTTTTGGACTTTTAGAATTTTAGACTTTGTAGTTTTGGACTTTTGGACTTTTTGACTATTGGACTTTTGGACTATTGGACTTTTGGACTTTTGGACTTTTGGACTTTTGGACTTTTTGACTCTTTGACTTTTTGACTTTGGACTTTTGAACTTTTGAACTTTTGGACTTAATTGACTCCTATATATATTTCATGATATTTCTTTCGAAAAATAAGGTCATGAAGAAGTTTCACTTCTTACGTGTGTACAATAGTACACGCACACATTATTTTTTTTTAATGTACCCATCATTTAGTTTGTTACTCATTTCTCATAGGTACATAAAACCACCATAAAAAAGTCACAGCGAAGCGTGGCAGGGTACCGCTAGTTGCTTATAAATATTGTTCCTACGAATACAGTTCAAGATGACATTGAAATGACGCATGTCATATATCTACAACAGAAAAACAAAAAGTGAAAAGACAGCTTCTTAATTATAACGTTATTACCAATGCTCTTAAAAATACTTACAAAAATTCTAAAGATAATAAAGACCGAAATGTTTTTAAAAGAGTAGTTGAAAATGATATAGTCAAAAAGTACAAGGCAAGAAGCGTTACTGCAGCGGTATTAGGATTGAGAGGAAGACTTTTCGTCACAGAAAAAATATTTTGAGAAGAAATGAGATGTTTATAGAAGAAATTAAGCAGTTCTATGTAAAAGATGATTTTAGTCCGGCAACAGCCGGGAAAAATGAAGTCAAACCTTTAAAGAAAAACAAGCAACAGCGACGCTATTTATTGGAAAGTCTGAAGTATCTTTACAAAAAGTATAGGTCGGAAGGAGTTAAAGCAAAGTATTCTGCATTTAAAAAGTACCGTCCTTTCTACGTTTTGCATCCTAAACTCTTACACAGAGAAACATGTGGATGTATCAAACATGAAAACATGATGCTCAAAATTGAAAAATTAAAAAAAAATCGGTTTGATAGAAAGCAAGGATTTAGATACAATTTTGTCTATTGTACAATGCGACTTGACTTCGAAAAAATGTACGTATGGCGAATGCTCTGATTGCAAAGATAAATTTATTTCCTTTAACTTGGGTAGTCATAATCAAAGTGAAACAGTTACTTACGAAGAATTTAAACTAGAAAATTATGAGTATACAAATAAAAAAGACAAAATAATATCAATTACTAAGAAGACGGAAAAGAAACAAACAAGTAAGACATTGGAAAATTTTGTAGAGAAGTTTAACAAAGAACTTAACATCTTAAAATAACATGTTTATAATATAAAACACCAATATCACCAGTACTCATCGTGCATCAAAAACTTAAAAAACAGCGAAGTTGCAGTACATATAGATTTTAGTGAAAATTATACATGCAAACTTTCGACAGAAGTTCAATCTATGCACTTCGGTGCTTCGAAACCACAGATAGCGATTCATACCGGTGTCTTATACACAAGTGGAAACAAGCCACAAGCATTTGCTTCTACATCGCCCAGCAATGAACATGGACCAGAGGACATATGGGCCCATCTTGAACCTATTCTCAACCATATTAGAACAGAATTTACGACTGTGTTAGCTGTACATTTTTTTTCTGATGGCCCTTCTAGCCAATATAAACAAAAAAAGAATTTCTTTTTGTTTTCAAAATACACAAAATTGTTGGGATTCCCACACTCTTCGTGGAATTTCAGTGAGTCTTCTCATGGGAAAGGCAGATGGGGTTGGTGGCGCGATAACACGCAGACTGGATGGCTATGTGTCACATCACAGGGCACAGATATACCAAATGCCCAAACAGCATTTAAAACTCTCAAGGACTCTGATACTTCAGTAATGACCTTTTATGTTTCAGAGGCTGATATTGCCAAATACACAATATCAGAAACTCTGACGCTAGTACCACAGACAATGATTCTACATCAAATTGCGAACACAGAGACAGCCAATGTCATTAATTTCAGATGTTTGAGCTGTTTTTGTTGTGATGTCCTGTTCCCGAAAGGTCATTGTTATGCTATATCTGAGAATGGTTAACACCCCGACTCAGAGTAACCCGACTCGGATACGTTAGGTTAGAATGGATGGAATGGATTTTTTTTTGATTTTTCCTTAGCCCACTGTAGTACTTTTGGAACTCTGCATCAAAGTGTTCACGTGAATCGTTACCCAGTCGTTCAACCAATAAACATACACATCGACTTCGTCGGATTTTGGGCTAATGCATTTTAAGTAAAGGCATTCTGATTTCTGGTATTTTAATATATAACTTTTTCAAGCCTACCAGTTGACACAATAATCAGATAAATGAAACTTTTATCTGAGTATGACCAATTTGCGAATGGGACCGAATGCGAATGGGACCAGTTTTGAATTCGTGACGAAATGCGAATGGGACGGAATGCGTCAAACCCGTAACCACTTACTTGTTCAAAACAAAGAATCTGTTCGGAATAAAACGAACCGAGCCATTAAGAGAAAAAAGAAAATATCTGATTTAAGGGAAATATCCGATTCGGAGCAAGAAGAGATAGAAAACAGAAATGAAATAAAGAAGATTTGTAGGACTGGAAATATCACTAAAGAAAAATAAACAATTTTATCAGACGTGAGGTATAGACCGGAAAATTGTGCCTTCTGTATCCAAACATTTCAAAATAATCAACCGACGCTCAAAAAAATTGACAAGTATAAACCTTTACATTTATCACATAAAAAAAATATAAATATATAATATGATAATCCGATCCCATCCACGTCGACTATGTCGGAACTAAGTGGGAAACAACATTTTGAAAAGACTGGAATAACCACAAATACTGACAAAGACCGAGAGCTTCCAGGTGCGAACGAAGAAAGACTTTTTAGTGTAGCCGACATCGGAGAAGTGCCCGATTATGATTATTTTTCAGAACATACGGAAGAAAATTGCGGTGAAGATAAAAAAGATATGGAACTAAAGAAAGTGAATAGCAGCAGAGATGGCGCATATGAAACAGTAGAAGAAGAAACAGAAAATTGTAACAATATACAATTAGAAAAGACTGAGATAAACAAAATAACCGAAAAAGGCTGTGAGCTCCCCAACAGAGAAGTTTTATGTGTAGGTGATAGTGTATTAGTGAGGTATTTTCAAAGACAATCTTGGAAACATTATATAGGGTTTATAGAAAGTGTAGAAATTGATGAAACCCTACGTTATGCCGTGCGGTTTTTAAAAACAATTTATAAACCAACGTTAAAATTTGTACCTACAAAAATAGATCGTGATGTTGTTCCCGATTTAAGTGTGGTAAAAAGGATAGAAGTAGAGTTAAATGGGAAAGCTTATTTCTTAATAAATACTTCTGATCTAATTTTCTTTTAGCTGTCTTAGTTAGATTTATTCTGTCGTTCGTAACTGAAAAATGCCGAACGTTCATTCGTGTGTCACGGGCTGTGTCGTATTTTGTAAAAGTTAGTTTCAAGTTATTTTTTCATAGTTTAGTTCAAAGTATCAAAGTTAAAACTTACAAAGCTAATTTACAATACAAAGATTTCCAAATATTTATTGTTACATTTTATAAGCTTAGTCGTTTTGACCTGATATCCACTATTTCGGAAAATAAGTCTTTTGGGACGATATGAGATCAAGAAAATACTAACTTTTTAAAATATTATTCTAAAATTTTTAAGTTAACCAAAGATAAAAATATTTGATACGTAAACTTGTTATTGGTGTTTTGTTTCTATAATTTCTAATTTTCGTTCCTTGAACAAAGACGTTTATATCAGAGCTTACTTTTTTATTTAATAAATGAAGACTGATAATGCCATTTTTTTATAATTAGTACTGTTTTTACTATTAAAAATCGTATTCGTAATTAATATCACAAGTTTACAGTAAAAAATTCTTGCATTTGTAAGTATTATGGAAATACTCGTACAAAAAACAATTTCATTTGAATAATAAAACTTTTTTTCTTTAATATCTAAATTTGTTTTATTAAGTTTTAAAGAAATTTGATGAAATAATTTCGTATATAGAGTATAGTCTGGAATAACACACAGGCTACTTTTTATCTCGGGGATAATTTCCCACGGGAAGTGGGAACGGGTACCGAATATCACGCGGGTGAAGCCGCGAGAATCATCTAGTCCTACTAATATCAGAAATGTAAAAGTTTGTGAACATGTTTGGATGTTTGTTACTCAATCACGCTCTAACGGCTAATCTGATTAGACTGAAGTTTGGTACAGAGGTATAGGTAATAGTCTCGAAAAACACGTAGGCTACTTTTCATCCTGGTAAAATGTTCCAACGGGAAGCGGAAACGGGATATCGGGTGTGAGATGTCCGTGAATATTTATTATTATTATTTATATTTCTCCTGCATTATTAGTGTAATGTACACTAGGCTTAACAAAATCACGTATGTTACTTTCATTCTCGTATGTTACGGTGTGTTACGATTTCACGACTGTTATTGTACATTTTTTGGCGGCCATACTCAAAAGGTTTATTTCTGCTAAACTATCGCTAAAAAATTATGAGAAAATGGAAATGGTCGCTTTCCGACATGCACTGAGCTCGCGGCGCACTCAGTGCGGCCACATCGTATTGCTGGATCAGCAATACGTGTTCGGTTGCAAGTAGGTATTGCATCAAACACATACTATGGAATAAACTAAGACGTACTGGAGTCCCGGGAAAGGTTACTAACCTTTTACAATATTGGTATAGTGCTCAGGAAAATCAGGTCAGATGGGTGAGGCCCTGTCAGAATTATATAAGCTCGACTGTGGTGTTAGACAGGGCGGGTTGACTACGACGGTACTTTTCAATCTGTAAGTGAACGAGCTGATGAAGGAGCTTAGCAGCACCAGGGTCGGCTGCCACGTCGGAGGCGCATGTGTCAATAACTTGAGCTACTCGGACGACATGGTGCTGCTGGTCTCCGAAAATTGTTAGGTATATGCGAAAGATATGCATGTGCACACGGCCTTAATGTTAAGAAGACGGAAATTAAGTATTTTTAAGTCTCGATGGGGTCCGGAAAGAATACTCGCTTTTGAAATAGTTCCTGAATTTAAATATCTAGGACACATTGTCAACAGTACACTTGATGATAACGACGATATTGAAAGACAGCGTCGGGCCCTCTCAGTTCGCAGTAACATGCTGGCGAGGCGATTTGTGCACTGCTCCAAGACGACAAAATTGACCCTGTTCCAGGCGTACTGTCAGGCGTTCTACACCAGCCAGCTGTGGAGTAACTACACGAAGGGTGCCTACAACACCCTCCATGTACAGTACAACAACGCTCTTAGAGTGATGCTCGGTCTGCCATGGCGGTGTAGCGCGTCTGGCATGTTTGAGAAGAACAAGATTAAAAATATGGGGAGTTGTTAAAAGGTTTGAAAATCTTATTTCACAAGTGTGTTTGCTCCCCTAAAAACGGATTACTTCGCACGGTGTACGGACATATTTATAGGTTTGACACTTGTTATAACCTACAATATATTGACTGAGTTTAAATTAAGTATATATGTATAATTCAATTATAACTATTCAATCAAAATGTAATGTAAGTACATGTGTATGTATAATATAATTTAATTAATGCATAATATTACTATTGACTTCTTTGCAATAGTAATAATAATGATTATTATTGTAAATGAATATCCTTATGGTACCTATTGGTTACCAATACAACTATAATAATAAGATATCGTATGTGATGTGATGACTTATATTTATTTTAGGGATATAATAAACCGAGCCTCAAAAGTTTTTATTGGCCACGGCATTTAGCATCTGATTTAATAACTAAGCCACGCGAATATGAAATAGCCTCTAATATGCTAATTCGTCCTCTTTACAACGTCACCTAAAAAATCCATAATGAGCATCAAATAAAGATCAACAATTATTTTAACTTGTCCTGCTTATTAATATATTGACACCTAATTTACTAATTCAGCCACAGATTTTATATGTAATCGCCATTTTATATTTTACAGCTTCAAATCGAGACCCTCAAAAAATTACAATTTAGGCCTCCACAGACAATATCAGTTTTTATAACTTGGCGTGTAAAATAAATATATCACATTCTTTTTTCGTGAAAATAGCCACTGCAAGGTTTAATCTAAGTGCAAAGGACGACAGCGACCGGCCATTTGCATCAACCAGAGGCCGCTATTTGATGTCACTTTGTAACTAAAAACGACTAAGACTAAGACTACGCTTACCGAACAAGAAAGTGAGGTCAAGAAAGCAAACACTAAACTTCAAAGTGTATAATACATTATACACTTTGACTTTAGTATAGGTATATACATTAAGTGAACATGTGGATAATGTCATCATAAATTTCACGATTAATGAGAAATTAATCGTTACGTGTAAACAGTGTTTAGCACTGCCACGTTATAGGACTCACTTTTGAGTTTAGTATTTGCTTTCTTGGTCTTCCTTTGTGGTTTGGTGAGCGTTATCTGTATTTAGTTCTATAATCTGTATTACATGCATATAACGTCACCGACCGAAATCTGTATAATGTCTGGGCTTTCTATAGAATACCTGAAACTTGCAGGCAAGGCAATGTATGAAATAATTATATACGAGAGTATGGAAGGTTTATTGGCTGCTTGCGAAGGTTAGGTTAGGTTGGAACAGTTACCACTGACGTGCGAAGGTGAGCGAGTGAAGCGAGCATGCCGCGGCAGCGGCCGCCGAGCACTAGATGTCAAAAATTTAATATTTAACATTCTGTAACAATTTATAATTTCTCGATAGTTTTATAATTTTGCGGTATTTACAATTTTATGAGTATGCGTTTTGAAGTGGCAGTGGGCTGGCCACATTTGTAGAAGAACCGATGGCCGATGGAGCAAGCGAGTTCTGGAGTGGAGACCGCGTCTTGGTAAACGTGCTTTAGGTCGTCGCTCCATTTGGCAAGCCAAATGGAGCGACGACCTAAAGCAGGTTGCAGGGATTGATTGAAATGCGCAAAGCGCAGGATCGTGTGTCGTGGCGAGGTTTGGGGGAGGCCTATGTCCAGCCGTGGACTGCTACAGGCTAAATTAATTGATTGACCATTTTATGGTGCACCGGAAATGTGTAAAATACCTATTTATTTTACACGTAGCCGGTGTACCAGCAGGTACTCTATGCAATCCCTACGAATTTTGTACAATACCTAGACAAAGTATGAACAATCATATACTTATTCAAAATATTTCATACATTGCTTGGACGGGGCGTCTGGAGTCTGGGGCAGGTATTCCTTAGAATGCAAGTATTGTATAGAATATCTGAATTATAAAGACTGCAGGTAACATTATAATAAATAAAAGCATTTATGCCCGAAGATTTGTCCCACGCTCCCGTGTTGAAAAGAACTCGCTTGTCCATTTCCACCACCAGATTGTGACAGTCATCTTAACGTGCCTTTCAATTAAGGAAACTCTTGCAAATCAAACGTTACAAAGTGGTCACCCATCCGACCACCAGCAATAGCGGTAGTTGCTTACTGCAGTGATCGTTTACAAAAGACTGAGTCAGTGGCTACAAGTGGTTCTGGCTATTTAGGTAATATTAGTGGCCATAATTTGTTTTTTGATGGCAATTTTAATTAACTTTGATGATCCGTTAATGTGGGATGAGTTACATTTTAAACAGGCTGAATTAGGAAATTAGAAGCTAAGATATTAATAAATAATGTCTATTTAGATGCCATTTTTTAGTAATTTAGAAGTTCACTGTTTGAATGCATGTTACAAAATTAGATGCTAAAAAATAATCACGATGCTGAATTATATTAACAGTGGCTAATAAAGAAGTTAAATGGTGGCTAGAATCTATAAATACTAACGCTCATTAATTGTGGCTGACTTATTAATTTGGGGGGCATAGTATTTTTTCGGAGGCCAATAATGCTATTAAAAAGAAGTTCGTTTAATTAGCACCCATAATGGGATATAATAAACCGAGCCTCAAAAGTTTTTATCGGCCACGGCATTTAGCTTCCGATTTAATAACTAACCCACGGGAAAATGAATTAGCCTCTAATATACTAATTCGTCCTCTTTACAACGTCATCTAAACATTCCGTTATAAGCATCGAATAATGATAAACAATTATTTTAACTTATCCTGCGTATTCATATATTAACACCTAATTTACTAATTCAGCCACAGATTTTACATGTGAACACCATTTTATATTTCACAGCTTCAAGTCGAGAGCCTCAAAAAATTATAATTTAAGCCTTCACAGACAACATCAGTTTTTATAACTTAGCGTGAAAAATAAATATATCACATTCTTTTTTCGTTAAAATAGCCACTGCAAGTCGACGCGAGTGCAAAGGACGACGGCGACTGGTCATTTGCATCAATCAGAGACCGCTATTTGATATCACTTTGTAATTAAAGACAGATTACGCTTACCAAACAAGAAAGTGAGGTCGAGAAAGCAAATACGGAAATCAAAAGTGTATAAATACATTATACACTTTTGAGTTTAGTAAATAATAAATAATCACGGACATTTCACACAACGCTATCTGATCCCAAAGTAAGCTAGGAATAACCTGCTTGTGTTATGGGTATCAGACCACGGATATTAATACTTATATACTTTTTTTTAAATACATACATACTGTCGTACATAATGTCGTCATAAATTTCACCATTAATGAGAAATTACTTTATTAATTTTGGTTACGTGTGAACAGTGTTTGGCACTGCCACGTTATACTTTTTTGTTTGCTATCTGTCTTTAGTTCTATAATCTGTTTTATATGCATAATGTCACCGACCGAAATCTGCATAATGTCTCAGGATTTTATAGAATATCTGAAACTTGCAGGCAAGGCGATGTATGAAATATACGAGAGTTTCCGTACTCTCGTATATTTCATACATCGCCTTGCCTTGCTTGCTCAAAAAATTATAATTTAAGCCTTCACAGACAACATCAGTTTTTATAACTTAGCGTGAAAAATAAATATATCACATTCTTTTTTCGTTAAAATAGCCACTGCAAGTCGACGCGAGTGCAAAGGACGACGGCGACTGGTCATTTGCATCAATCAGAGACCGCTATTTGATATCACTTTGTAATTAAAGACAGATTACGCTTACCAAACAAGAAAGTGAGGTCGAGAAAGCAAATACGGAAATCAAAAGTGTATAAATACATTATACACTTTTGAGTTTAGTAAATAATAAATAATCACGGACATTTCACACAACGCTATCTGATCCCAAAGTAAGCTAGGAATAACCTGCTTGTGTTATGGGTATCAGACCACGGATATTAAAACTTATATACTTTTTTTTAAATACATACATACTGTCGTACATAATGTCGTCATAAATTTCACCATTAATGAGAAATTACTTTATTAATTTTGGTTACGTGTGAACAGTGTTTGGCACTGCCACGTTATACTTTTTTGTTTGCTATCTGTCTTTAGTTCTATAATCTGTTTTATATGCATAATGTCACCGACCGAAATCTGCATAATGTCTCAGGATTTTATAGAATATCTGAAACTTGCAGGCAAGGCGATGTATGAAATATACGAAAGTACGGAAGGTTTGTTCGCTGCCTGCGAATGTTAGGTTAAGTTGGAACAGTGACCTCTAACGCGCCAAGGCGAGCGCGTGAAGCGAGAAAGCCGCGGTAGTGGCCGCCCAGCGCCATATGTCATATAAATTTAATATTTTGCATATAAATAAATATTTTGCATTGTGTTACAATTTACAATTTCTCTATAGTAATTTTGCGGTATTTGCAATTTTATGCTGACCCAAGATCTATTTATTTTGCTCATTGCCGGAGGACCAGCAGGTATTCTATGCGATCCCTGGAAATTTTGTACAATACCTAGACAAAGTGTCAACAATCACATACAAAAGACTGAGTCAGTGGCTACAAGTGGTTCTAGCTATTTAGGTAATATTAGTGGCCATAGTTTACTTTTTGATGGCAATTTTACTTAACTTTGATGATCCATTAATGTGGGACGAGTCACAATTTAAACATGCTAAATTAGAAAATTAGAAGCTACAATATAAATAAATAATGTCTATTTTGATGCCATTTTTAAGTAATTTGGAAGTTTACTGTTTGAATGCATGTAACAAAATTTGATGCTAAAAAATAATGCTGATGCTGAATTATATTAACAGTGGCTAATAAAGAAATTAAATGGTGACTATAATCTATAAATTCTGACGCTCATTAATTGTGGCTGACTTATTAATTTGGGGGGCAAAGTATTTTTTCGGAGGCCAATAATGCTATTAAAAAGAAGTTCGTTTAATTAGCACCCAAAAATAATTAAGCCCCTACCTAATATAAAAGTATGCAAGATGCCAATCCATATCCTGGTTTAATTGTGGAGAAAATAGAGTGCACCAATCATTTACTTCGAAACTACTGCACAAAACTGGATGAACTGGCAAAAAATACTAGCCACCCATTGCAGTTGCGCAAAGTGTTGTCCCAAAATATTTTAAGACTGAGGCGTTCAGTAACTGGTGCCGTCAAGCACAATAACTCTCAAAAGGAAAAATCCTTCAATGAAAAAATCCTGGATCTCAAAACTGATTTGTTAAATGGACCAAATCACGTTTTTGGTAACCACTCGGCATGTAAGCCATATTATTGTAAATATATAAATACAGACTAATATAATCTGATTGCTGAAAAAAACTTCGTGCCAGAAATGAAAGCTTGTGCATTTTACAATGATTTTATGAAACTAGTTTCAAGATTAGTTAATAATTTAAAAAGTTAGATTTACAGCGTAAACAGCAATATTGCGGAAGTTTTTAACAGCATTGTGGCTAAATTTGTAGGAGGAATACGAATCAACTATTTGAGCAGACAATCCTATTCGGCGCGTTGTGCAACGTCCGTAGTCGCATTCAACACTTAACAATAAAAAAATAGTTAACAAAAAGCCCAACATACTTATACGCCGTTTCGAATTAAATAAGAAAAGGATACATACAAAAACAAAAACAATCGCAGAACAACAATTGCAAAACCAGGCAATAACAGTAAAAATTATAGACAAAGACTACGGTTATTTTTATCAAAAGCCAGATTTAGACGAAATCGATTTCGAATTTGCCAAAAATGAGCATTTAAAAAAACCTAACCTAACAGAAGTGAAAAGGGATGGTCTTGAAAGAAGAAAAGTCTTGCAAGTGGACTGCATGGAATGGCTGCAAGAAAGAAGTCTTAGTCTGAGAACCTAACCCATCTAAGTCGGATTATTTTGAAATAATATATTATAAAACGTAGCCCTAGGAACCATTATGCCATATTGGTCGAAATTTATAACAAACACATTGTTATAAATTTCGACCAACAAGGCATTCAAACTTAGAAATTTAGAACTTATGTCAAATAACTTTACATATTTTGATGCATTATATATTTTGATTTTCGGTATTTTTACTTTATATATTCCAACCATATGTATTTTGAAATGATATATTATGATACGTACCCGTTTGAAGATGTCGGTATTGGAGAGTATGGAAGTAGAAGTCCAGTATTTAAACCCTCTGATGATAGTTACATTTCTTTGCCAAGGGCCACGCAGAAAATTTTTAAATGACACCGCGAGGCGCACGCTATTGAACCTAAAATTATAATAATCTCAAGTTCAACAGTGTACCTACTTCTACCTACTTCTATACATTATACCTACTTCTACCCTCGTCCGATACGCGTTCCATAAGGAACATGTTAATATAAAATTAGTTCGGGAAAAAAGTAACTCCATCATCCCTACTATCATTTTCTAAACGAAATTTCATCCAAATCGTCTCAGTACTTTTTGCGTTAAGGCCAAACAAATAAAGACTTATGCGGTTTTTATGTTAATAAAGACTTACTCATTTATAAAGAAACTTACAGTCTTGCAGTCTTAAGGGGCGCGTCGATTGTCCCGCGCCGGACGCACCGCACGCAACGTATTAAACGGATTTGCCGATGGCATGCGTCCACTGTATCCGGATTATTTGTTTAGTTTTGAGTGTTTCCTTGTCGTGAGTGGACGTATTATGCCATGGAGATTGACAAAGATATTATTATTATTGGTTGCTTGTTGGAAGATGAAGAAAAACATAAAACTAAACGTAAAATGAGGGTTCATAATATGAATTTATAGCGACCAATATTTGGAGAGTAGGTATCACTCATTATTTGCTCTCGATTTACTTCATGATGAAGAAAGATTTTTTAATTAAAACTTTTAAGTTTCAACACGTGCGCAGTAGGTGATGCCAGTGGCCAACTGATTTGTGTGACGTCACCGTCACGCAACGCGTTGTTTGCTCAAAAATGCCGGCTTTCGATGCGGCCGGTGCGGATAGTGGACGCAGCGCTGTGTAAAATCATACAAAGCAAACTAAAATCCGTTGCGTGCCGTGCGTGCGGTGCGTCCAGCGCGGGCCAATGGACGCGCACCTTTATTTATACATGCCTGGTCAGGGATGGCTCAAAGCTACTTTAAAACGTCACCCCAGTTACCAGGAACTAAAAATCAATGAGGGGGTTACTTAAGCCCAGTGCCTGCGTGTCTGAAACAGATATAAAAAAAATGTTTCTTGAAAGAAGACACTATTTGACTGGCAAAAACCTGTTAGAAATAATTCAGAATACAAAACGTGTCTTTAATGCTGACGAGACAGGATTCTAGCTCTGTCCTACTGGTCGAGTGCTGGCTGCTAAAGGTGACAAAACTATTTATACTGTGGAACAGGGACACTCTAAAGAAAATGTTAGTGTTATTTCCTTTTTTGCAGGACTTCTCCTCTTTTAAGGCTATAAACGACTACCTGAAAAATTGCAACATCAGTGCCACCTAAATGGGATATCGGACGAAGTTATACGGGGTGGATGACGGCAGATGTCTTTAACCAGATCATTACTGAAATATTTGCTCGATATCGTGCTGAAAACAACACTGAAAAACCGATTATCCTGTTTATGAATGGCCAAAAAAGCCATATTACTTTACAGCTTAGTTTGCTTTAAAAGAACTAAGAGTTGAATTAGCTTTTTGCCCCAACAGTTACACCACTCAAATCACTGATTTAACGCCTGCTGTTTTCATACAGGATATCCACAATACGAATCGGACGGACAATCCGAAAAATAGTCTAAAGAAACATTTATGCCACAGGAGTTTCCAGCAGTGCAATGCAAATGAGATAACAATTTCCCCATTTTCCTTTTACGATTAAATACCGTGCATGTACAAGAAAGTACAAAAAGATATTGTAAAGTAAAAAGAAATTTCTGTCTGATGATATTGATATTCGCAGAAAATCTGTCTTACATTGAAAATTGCGGAGGTCTTGGACCCGACAACAAAACTAAAAAGAAAAAATAAATAAAATGAAATACGTTACTAAATGGTATTAGAACTAGAACCGATATAGAAAATCTTACAATAACGAAAACCTGTGCTTTTGATTTCGTAGCTCTAGTTTTGACAGCTGCTTGCGCGGATGGATTCGCTGTGAGCACGACTGTTTTCAGTAAGACAAGTACCAATAATTTTTATAACCTCATAAAAGACATGCTTGATGACCAGAAGTCAAAATAAAATAAGATCTTTACAAAAACCGAGCTCGGCTATTACAAACTTAAAACTTTGAAAATAATAAATAAAGGCACTACCGAAATAATAGGTCTTTACCTATTTAATTGCCGTACTGCAGTACTGGCCATTTCAAATCAAATTAGTTTTTGTTTGGCTATGAATTCTAATTTCAAATGAATTTTATTTTAAAAACATGGAATTCATTTTTCAAAAGTAGTCATTTGTTTATTGATTAGTGTGACGTTTTTATCGCATTTTAATCTTTTTCGTCATCATGGATACGTTCAAAATTCGAGTAATTATGGAATATGAGTAACGTCGTGGCAGCAACGCGGCACAAGCGGCACGCAACATCAACGACGTTTATGGAGCTAGCACTACAATCCAACCCACCGCCTGTTTTTGGTTTGCTCGCTTCCGTTCTGGAAATGAACCTCGCGGTCGTCCGAAGACTTTGGTCGACAATGACGCATTAAAGGCAATTGTGGCAGCCGATGATACACAATCTACGGCTGAATTAGCAGCAGCTTTCGACGTTAGCGTCAAAACAATATTGGTCCATTTGTGTCAAATTGGTAAGGTAAAAAAGCTTGACCAATGGGTGCCCCACGAACTCAATGATCGCAGCGCGAAGTACGCCTCGAGGCATGCCTTGCATTGCTCAACAGACACACAAATGAAGGAATTTTGAACCGCATTGTTACTTGCGATGAAAAATGGATTCTGTTTAATAACCGCAAGCGCTCAGCAAGTTGGTTGGATCCTGGTTCAGCACCTTAACAATGCCCTAAACGAAAACTGTTTGGTGGTCTAGCGCCGGTGTGATTCATCACAGCTTTTTACCAAACGGGGTGAGTATTACTGCTGATGTGTACTGTGAAGAACTGAACACAATGATGGAGAAGCTGGCACATCTCAAACCAGCATTGGTCAATCGCTCGTCTCCGCTGCTCCTGCACGACCTCATACTGCAGACGGTTTCCAAGTTGCAAGAACTGGGATTGGAACCTCTCTATCATCCGCCATACTCACCAGACCTTGCGCCTACAGACTACTACTTTTTCCAGAATTTGGATAACTCCTTGGCGGGAAAGAAAAATACCCGAGAGGCAGTACAAAATGCCTTTGAAGAATTTGTTGCCTCCCATCCAGCTGATTTCTTTAAGAAAGGCATCAGTAAACTGCCGCTGCGTTGGCAAAGATGCATTGATTGCATGGGTGATTACTTCGATTAATACAAATAAAAAATACATGACAACAAATCGTTTAATTTTTTTCATACATAACGGCCATTTCATAGGTAAAGACCTAATATCTTGTCATTGCAGTGCTAGATACATTTTTGAGAATATAGTGCAGGAGGTCATTTATAGCGCAGATGTCAAATAAACTTAAACAAAATAATTTTTGCCCTATTAATAATGTACAGAGAAAGATTGCTTTTGTACCACTAGATACCGAAAAGACCGGCTTATCTGAAGCTGCGGCATCTATGCTAGAAGAAAATAACATGGTCACGTGTCGTCGCAATAACTGCAGCGGAATAAGAACTTTCACTTATATTCTACATATTATCATAAGTTTTGAGTTAAGTCAAACTGAATCAAAATGTTTAGGTGAGATTCCGATAAAATCAAAGGAATGTGCTATAATAAGAATTATCGAATATTTGCCTTCGGGTCCAAAAGATGACCTTAACAGTATTGGCCACAGAGGACACTGTTAAGGTACGAGTAAACTGCGCGCAAACACGAGAGCGGAGCCCGGCTCCGCTCGCGATTTAGCGCGCCTCGCGCTGTTAAAACAACTTCGTTCGGCGCGGCTCAGCAAAATTCGCACGATCCATCACTTGTCGGTTTTTTCAACACGGATCAAAGGCGCCATCTTCGGCTCGGCTTGTGCAAATACGCGCCGAAACAGATGGTACACAGCGTGCGACGAAGGAAAACCCTTTTTGTTTTTTTAGCGACGTTTTTAATTTGAAAAATTGGGTTTGTACGAGATGGAGTAGAGCAATGAAAATGTTCAACTCTTCATTGAACTATATGAAGAGGAACCAGCGATATGGAACCCAAAAGATCCAGGTCACAAAAATCGCAACAATGTGCACGATGCTTGGACAAAAATAAAAACTAAGTTCTGTGAAGGACGTATATCAGTGGAAGAAATAAAGAAAAAGAAGGATAATATAATGGTCACTTACAGAAAATTAAATGCAAAAGTGAAGTCAAGTTAAACAAGCGGGAGTGGTACGCATGAAGTGTTTAAACCTAATTGGTAATTTTACGAATAAATGGCCAAGTTACTGCATGGTGTATACAAACCAACAACAACGATAAGTTCAGAGGTGAGAAACTATCTTTTTCATGTTAATTTTAAATTTTTATTCTACTAATATTATAAATGTGAAATTTGTCTGTCTGTCTGTTTGTTACTTGACAACTCAAGCACTACTGGACCGATTTGCCTGAAATTTCAGAGCGGCGGCGCCTTTAACAATGCTGCCTAGTTACCGCTAGGCAGGCTAGGTTGAGGTAGGGTAGGGTAGGTTAGTTTAGGTACACACACCCATATGTCTGCTACTGGCGTACACTGAAACATAGAAAGTTTTAAAAGCGTTAATGATTACGAGGACTATTATACCGAACTGTAGAAAGAACATCGACATTTTCGAAGGGCCAAAATCATACCAATGGGCGAAATAAATCAAGTTCCCCGGCGTAACACAAATAACGATCCTCTCAGCACGTTTTTTCTAAACCCAGTGGTTGAAGCCAAGTTCCTCAAAGGATCACGAAATCTGTTCTATAAAACAGATTTCGAGGAGCCTTACAAAGAATTAAACTTCTTACTTCAGAAATTTTGTGTTATCACTATTCCCCAACTTGCATTAACTATTCATCGAGGCGAGCAATCATCCAAAAAGGATGGCATTGTGTCAAAACTGGTCCGCTGGCCCTTATGCAATTCAACAGAAGAGAGTTTTGACTGAATCTACACACGAGTAATAACTCCATTGATTTACAAATTGATGGTCAAATCGTTACCAATAGGTAGTTTATATCAATATGAAACAATATTGATTGGTTGTTGAAAGTTTGAGTCTTGTTTTGATTTACAAGTTCTTTTTAAATTACGTTAATAATAAATTAATGCCTTACGTTAATAAGTCAACTGAAGTTTTAATCAATAATCTGCATTTACATGGTATTTTAGGATTTTTTTACGTGAGGGAAAATCCGTAATGGATAATTGTAATCCGATCTTGAAAATTTATATTATTATTAAATTAAAAAAAAGGACAACTTATAATCGAAATTTATTTTCATTTTGTTATTCATATTTTGCACATATTAAACCAAACTGTAGTAAACAATGTAACAGTATTAGATGTATATAAAATTATAACCACCTAGAAAAAAGACAAAAGAGCAGCGTAACCGGCTCCATACACGCACAATATTATTGACTCAATAATATTGCATCAATATTTATTTCCGTCCGAATTTAGTCTGTTCAAATCTCAATATTACCCATACACAGTCAATTTATTGCTATATTGATCAATATTATTGTACGTGTATGGGGCCGGTTAACTGGATCTTTTTTTTTTAATGTGACACAAACAGAAAAATTAAGAAAATTGAAGAAAATTATCCGAAGCTTTTAACCCGGCGTCTGCTAGGTTGGGTCATAATGACCCGTGATGTTTTTAAATGCGGGTATTTATGAAAATAATAGTGTATCGTTACCACGCTTCTCAGTAGCTGCGGTTAGTGCCCCGCCTCTCTCGTTTCTTATGTCAACTTAGACGGTATGCGCCTGCGCAGGAAGATACACGCGGTCAAACTACAAAAAGGTAAATATTACCCAACTATACATTCGATGATACCATTTCGTGCCAATTACGTTGAGTTCATTATTTGATTATTTCATTTATTTATTTGTACCGTCATTACGGATTGCATTATATTTTGTTATTTTTAGGTTATATTTGAATAATGGATAAACAGAAACGCGAAAGGCAGCGAATTATGTCAATACTAGAAGTAAGTGGCTCGGAAGAAGGTGAAAATTCTTCAGAGTACGAAGAATATGATCACGTTGGCAAGAAACATCAGAGGAGACCCTGCTAAATGCCGTGGTGTTTGTAAACAAATGCCTGTTAAGCCCCACTCTAAAAGACAGGAAAGCTACCCATACCTTTCAAAATGCAACAAAATCATCTGCCCTGAACACATAATTTCTTTCTGTGGCGGTTGCGCAGATGACGGTGCTAATAGTGATTAACGCTAAGATTCTTTATGATTTTTACATACATTTTCTTAAATATCTGACATTTGTCATTGCAAAAAGTTAAAAACAAGTGTTAATTAGTCATTTTTTGTTATTTTATTAGTAAGTTTCTAGAAGTTGATTTTTTTGTTGTAAATTTTATTCTGATTTCTTGAATACATAAAAAGATCTACAAAAAACTTTTTCCTTTTCATTTTACCGCCAAAATATTATAATTTAAGAGCTATTCGTCAAGATAAACACAAATTTGCTCTAAATGTTATTGAAATGGTAAAAATCGGCTACAGTTTAAAATCGTGTAATTATGACCCACCATGCAGTTGCTGTACCTATTTTCTACCATGCTGACGCCGGGTTAAGTGAGATTAATACAAATGTAACATTATTTTTGAATAAAAAAAGTTTAATATATTTAAGTAAATGGTTTTAATATAACTCAAGTAATTGGCTTAACCATTGTCAATTTCTGAATTTAAGTAGTAATTTTGTCTTCAATGAACTCAACAATTAATTAAATTCTTTATATTTACCTAACAAAATAAAACATTGATTTTGACAAACTGTACTCAGAAATAATGATATTATTTTGAAATTGAATGAAGAACAGACATTTAAAATTAAAAACACTGCTGAAAAATGGCAAATGCTTTTAAAAGCACAGATAACAATTGTTTAAAAAAGTAATTTAAGTAAAATTGTTAGCTTTATTCTCTCAATTCCTGCAACTTCTGCTTTTACAAATAATATTTTCTGTAATGAATGTGAATTCCTATGATTATAAAAAAAATAATAGAACCTTACTGACCAAAGCAAAAAGTAATAATAAATACGCATGGAATATAAATAATAAGATTAATAAGTATGTAAAAAATATGGAAAATAAGTGTGTACTTTATTTTTTCCCGAATTCCCCAAAAGTACTTTATTTTTATGACAATATGGAACAAAAATACTATTTTTTTTAAAGCGGCAACCCTACCTCGTACATACACTTGTTTCAAGTGCAATGAGCTACTTGAGCGTGTTAGATTCGCCTCGTAGAGATATTCACGAATCTCACCTTAGTATTAGAAGAAGCTTGGATTTAGCCAAACAAGCTGGAGTAACAGTGCTTACTCTTCATTCACATACAACTGCGAAGCTGCAGCCTCTTGATAACTTTTCAGTGCTTATTTTTACTTTTGTAAATGTTTTATCAATATCGACATAATCTGGCTATAATTTCTGGACTATGATAACGGTTACAAAAGTCATATTTGTTTTACAATTGGTTATCGGCAAACAGTCTCAAATTGAATCTCAATAAGACACAAGTTATGTTATTCAAATCTACTGTTCAAAATAAAAGTAGTCTGAATTGTGTAGTCGGCGGAATTAGGGTTGGTTCCGTAAGGGTTGCAAAGTTCCTGGGAGTACATGTTGATGAGTTTGTCAACTGGAAAGAAGAACTGAGTAACTTAGAAAAAGCCGTAAGTTCTGCCTGCTAGGTTTTGCGAAGTCTGCGAAATGAGGTCAATGTAGAACATCTTAAAATGGTATACTATGCATTGGTAGAATAAAAAATAAGATATAGTATTCTATTGTGGGGTGCTAGTTACGATTACAACAGAAACCATGCATTTGTTCTACAAAAGAGAGCTATCAGGGTCATAGTCCGTATAAGGCAAGAGGAGTCGTGTAGGAACCATTTTCAGGAGTTAGAAATATTAACTGTCCCTAGTTTGTAAAGGGTGTTTTTTTTAGAGGTATAGAACTTTGAAATGGAATAAAACGAAGGTGATTGTTTTTATTGATATGAAAATGACTTTATTCGAAAGGAAATCTTCTGGCATTATAATTTAAATATGATTTCTGGCATATAACCGCCACGGTTGGCTCGGACGTAGTCTAATCTAGAGGTCTAATTTTCGATGACTTTACCAACATTTGTGGCCGTATATCGACAATAACGCGCCGAATATTGTCCTCGAAGTGGTCAATCGTTTCGGGCTTATCGGCGTAGACGAGCGACTTCACATATCTCCACAGAAAATAGTCAAGTGGCGTAAAATCGCACGACCTTGGAGGCCAATCCACGAGTCCAAAACGTGAAACTATGCGGTAACCAAACGTTTCCTTCAATAAATCAATTGTGGCACGAGCTATGTGACATGTTGCGCCGTCTTGTTGAAACCACTACTCCTGCACATCATGGTTGTTCAATTGATGAACGAAAAAGTCAGTAATCATCGCTCTATAGCAGTCACGATTGACTGTAACGTTCTGGTCAGCATCGTTTCTAAAGAAGTACGGACCAATTATTCCACTAGCCTATAAAACACACCACACAGTCAGTTTTTCTGGATGTAACGGTGTCTAAACATACACATGAAGATCATCATCACCCCAAATATGGCAACTTTGTTTATTGACGTATCCATTCAACCAAAAGTGAGCTGCACCGCTAAAAAAATTCGCTTATGAAAATCACGATACGCATTTCGGACAGAACCATGATTTTCAAAATAAATTTGCACAATTTGGAAGCATTGTTCAGGCGTCAGTCTATTCATGTTGAAATGCCAAACTAAACTAAACATAAATCACTTTACAGCTGACAAAAATACCGCCAGTTAAAACAGTTATGCCAACTTAAAGTTCTATACCTCTGGATGCGCCAGTACCGACGCATACATATTTTTTAGTTTATGTATTTAATGGTATTTATTATAATTATTATATGTCAACACTCACGCACTAAACGCATCTTACTTTTATGTATTGTCTATGGCAACACTATCCCGCCCGCTTCCTACATTCACATTCCGCCATAGCTATTGGAAGATACGCACGCACCCGTCTCTTAACGCTCCGCTCCGCTATCGGCCGCTGTGATTACCCATCATATCGCGCTACATCGCTTATCATCAGCCACAGTCTCGAGAGTTACGGTTATAACTCCTGTGTGCATATTTCGCGGTCGTGAATCAAGACCCCGAACGCAAAGCTGGGAGCAGCGCCTACCTACCAACAAGAGTTCAAGGTAAGTGCATTTCCAAGTGTGGTCCTTCGAGCCGGATATTCCATCTAACGCATTCTTTCTACTAATAATATTAATTACCTCTTTTCCTATTAAATTCACGCATACGCATATATATATTTAGTATATTACTCATAAATACTCAACGCAAATATTATATTTAACGCCACCCGCACGCATTAGAAAAGTTAATTATCTTTTCACACCGCATATTTTATATTACTCATAAGTACTCATATTCTATAACGCATTTACGCTATTTATCATAATCATATTTACCTATATATAATCAACCCGCTGGCAGGTAGCGCCCCCCGAAATTATCGCTACCCAGGACTTGGACCATCCTGGCCATGTTAGTCCGGTTGTCCGATTCTAGGCAATCATTTTGATATTTTTTGGTAATTAGGAGTTTTGGCATAAAGTAAAACGGACAATCCAAAATTAACAATTTTCTCAACCGTCATAAATTTAACGTAGTTTTCCCCAATTTCATTACAATTTCATATTATCTTTCGAATTGTAATCGTAGATAAAACTCATATTTATACGTTAATTTTATACCCACATATATTTATTTTATTGTGACGGTACTGGGCAACGCAGCCGATACATAACGGTATTCAAACGATTAACAGCTGATTGTTACGCAGACTCCATATTGGGTTTGTTCTCTGAATACTTTACCGCAAACAGCTGATTTAAGCTAACAGCTGATCGTTGTTCGAATTTTATACTTTTTCGCTGAATATTTCTATTACCTACCCACTTATATACATACTCGTATCTCGTATCAATTATATTATCATGGCTTCTAAAGACAAATCCCATAGTAAAAGTTCAGACGAAAGTCAGGTCATGATAAATTTTTTAGAATACAAAAAACAAAGTTTGTTTCACATAGTTCAAGAAGTGTACAACTTAAGTCTCAAGGTTACCGATGAAACAGTACGCATGATGTTTCTCGCTCGGGTTCAATCTATCGATAAAACCCGATCGGATTACATCGAAACTATCGATAAATTGTTAATTGAACAATTAAAAGATAATCCGCAGGTACAGCCGAGTTATAGTGTTTTTAATACATTTGATGAATTATACTGTTTCATAAAGCAAACGGAAACTACTCTGAGACAAGAACTCGACGATAAAAAGAAAAGTGATAATTTTAATATCAAATTACCCCCACTTAAACTCACAGGTTTCGATGGTACTTATGGTAAGTGGCCTATATTTTATGAAAATTTCTGTAGTGTGATACATACGAATACTCGTCTCACCAACGCCGAAAAGGTTCAATATTTGATAGGTTGCCTTTCGGGTAAGGCACTTACTGTTTGTTCAGGCATAGCTGCTACCGCACAAAATTACGATGTTATTTGGCAAGCCCTTCTGGCTAAATACCACGATACCAGGGTTCAGGCGTCGTGCTATTTAGAACAAATGTTACACCGGAAGCCAGGGCAATCGGCTGATCAGATCTTGGAGAACTTTTGTTCAGCTGAAGCAGCTCTGCAGCGTCTACCTATCACAAATTTATCAGATTTCATAATAACTCATTTAGCATTAAGCAAGTTTGATAAACCTATGCTTGAATTGTTTGAACAATCTCATAGACATTTGAGTGTACCTACATATAGTGACGTCAAAACATTTTTGACAGAACAAAGCAAACTCCAAACGCTCCGCTCACCATCACATTCCCAAAAAGGTGATTATCGCGCTCAGCGGAGTTCAACCGCCTCTCATTTAAATAAACCTAAGTCATTTTTTACGCAAACCCGCCCTACTAATTTGAAATCAGTCGATACTTCTAACATAAAAAATTGTATCGTATGTAACAATAATTCCGCTCACCCTTTGTTCAAATGTCAACATTTTATTCAAGAGACTGTTGAAACGCGAAATGAAATAGTTCGTAAACATTCCTTTTGTGTTAATTGTTTAGGTTTTCATCACGTGAGTGCTTGCAGATCTGTTAATAGGTGTTCGATTTGCAATCGGTCTCATCATAGTTTACTGTGTTATAAAAATAATTTGAACGCATCAAATTCAACAAGAAATCATGCTACCGGCAACGCATCGAGGCAGGCAAACGCGTCTACTGCGCCGTCCGAGCATTCCATGTCGACTCATGCGTCATCGGCAGATGATCCGTCCCGCTCGCACTCGCGGGAGGCGCGGTCACATAGTGGCAATATCGCGTCGTTATCGGCTGTGATCCCTCCGCCGCGTAATTCAAGCAGCGCGACCACGGTTTTGTTGCCGACTGCTTGTGTATATGCAAATTATAAATCGGATCGTATACGTTTGTTTTTGGACTCAGGGTCTATGAGTAACTTTATTACGAAGTCTTGTTGTGAGCGTTTGCACTTAACCATACTTAACGCTCCTTCTGTCATTAAAGGCATAGGTCAACTTGAAAGCCAATCTTATGGAATTACGCATTTCAAAATATATTCGCGATTTGATGCCCGCTGTTCTTATTCGGTTAGTGCACGGGTTATAGACACTATTACAGATTTTTTGCCTAACGTGGAAATTGATACAGCGGAATTAACCCATTTACAAAATTTACCTATGGCTGACGAACGATACTATACTCCGGGTGGTATAGATTGTTTGTTAGGTAATGAACTCTTCCCCATGATTTTAGGGTCGCAAAAAATTACATCCCCAACCTCATCAGTAATCGCGATAGAAACCACGCTCGGATACGTCGCAATGGGAAAGGCGCATGCTTTACCTTATTCGCTAGTGGCAAACAAGCATCCCCGCGATCGCATGTCTCATTCCTCCGTGTCCGACAAGGCCTTCTTATGTCACACTCAAGATGTGTCTCTCGAACAATTAACGCAACGCTTTTGGGAGATAGAACAGGTGCCAGATAAGAAGCACATTAGCACGGACGACGCAGCATGTGAAAAGCTGTTCTCGTCTACGTACTCACGCGACGATACCGGTAGATATACGGTTAGTCTTCCCTTTAAATACCCTCCCAGTGAGCTAGGGCATTCGTACACAATCGCCAAACGCAGGTTTTTAAATTTAGAAAAAAAGTTAGACGCTTCTAACTTACGCAACGATTATAATGCCATTATTCAAACATATATTGATCAAGGTTATCTCACTAAAGTGTCAAATAGCTTTCTAGACTCTCAAGTTTATTATATGCCGCATCGGGCCGTTTATCGCCCTGACAAAGAAACCTCTAAAACGCGTGTGGTCTTAGACGCTGGGTGTAAAACCACGTCAGGTAAATCGCTTAACGATTTGCTTTATACGGGACCAATATTACAGAACAATATCTTTCATTTGCTTCTCAATTTGCGTATGTACCCGGTTGCTGTAACCGCGGACATAGAAAAAATGTATTTTCAAGTGAAACTTACTCAAGATCATCATACATATCAAAGAATATTATTTAGGTTCGATTCCAATTCTCCTATTGAAAGCTATCATTTCAACCGCGTTTGTTTTGGCGTCTCCAGCTCACCCTTCCTGGCAATGCGAGTCGTAAACCAGCTCGCGTCAAACTGTCGCGCTTTATATCCTCTGGCGGCTTACGAAGCTGACAATCACATGTATGTTGACGACTACGTTAGTTCCATAGAGAATGTAGATTTAGCTGAAGACACCTATAGGGAAATGGTCGCTATGTTTAAATCTGGAGGTTTTAACTTAACTAAGTGGATCTCTAATGACAATACCCTATTGTCACGTATCCCGTCAATTCATAAGAGCTGTCTCGCTGTCAAGTTTGATGAGGATCCTCATGTTGACACTAAGATCGTGGGTATGCAATGGCAACCTAACGATGACAAACGCTCGATCCTTTCCGTAACCGCGCGCTTGTTCGATCCGCTTGGAATCATCAGTCCAGTGGTCGCATACATGAAGTTGCTTATACAAGAATGTTGGAAATTACAACTGGACTGGGACGAGACGGTCCCGGGTTGCATTCTGTCTAAATGGAAACACTTTCATAGGGAGTTGTCGCGTTTATCTGAAATAAAAATACCGAGACATATAGGTTTAACATCCGCTCGTCGAATTACTCTAATAGGCTTCTCGGATGCCAGCCAGCAATGTTATGGTGCTGTTATCTATGTACGAATAGAAACGGCTGAGAACGGAAACGCTCTTAATGTGAATCTACTGACCGCTAAATCCAAAGTGTCAGATTCTAATAAAACGCTAGCGCGTTTAGAACTCTGCGCGGCGGTCTTACTCGCAAAATTAATTAATTCTGTGCGCACTGTTTTTAATAAGCGGTGTCAAATAAACAATATATTCGCATTCTCTGATTCTACGGTAACCCTTACCTGGATTCACTCTCCCGCTCATAAGTTTCAAACTTTTGTAGCTAATCGCATCGCTCAGGTAAATGAATATCTGCCTGCTTCCCATTGGTATCACGTTCGTGGGGTTGAAAATCCCGCCGATATAGTCTCGCGCCCTGTGACACCTAAAGGGTTAATAAATAACTATCTTTGGTTTCACGGGCCGAAATGGCTGTCCGCACCTATAAATGCATGGCCTGTGAAGGAATATAAAATCAATCATAACGAGAAGACAGAATTACCGGAAATTAAAATAGCTTCTCTCCATGCACATACCATACCTGTCTCCGATCACGTTCACATGATAGACGAACTTGCCGAGCGTTGCTCGAGTTGGGTAAAATTTATTCGTTCACTGGTTTATGTATTACGTTTCACAAGGATTCTCAAATCCCGCGGTATACTTTCTGTATACGATTTAGAATACGCAGAATATTATGCGGTCCGCTTCGATCAGTCTAAGTATTTTCAGGTAGAATTACAAGCACTTAAGGCTACTAAAATTTGTCCAAATCAGGCTATTTTAAAACTCAACCCTTTTATTGACGAACAAGGGTTAATTAGAGTAGGTGGTCGACTTACTCATTCTCAACTAAATTACAATACAAAATATCCAATACTGCTATCACCTAAAGGACGTATAGTGTCGCTCTTAGTAGACCACTATCACACCGACAATTTACACACCGGTCCTGGACTAGTGTTAGCATTGACTCGCCAAAAGTATTGGATTCTTTCTGCACGAAATTTGATTCGCCAACGAGTACATAAATGTAATTTATGTTTTAAAGCTAGGCCTCGTTCTACAACTCCACCTATGGGTGATCTTCCATCCATTAGAGTTTCACAAGTAAAGTCGTTTGTGCATACCGCAGTTGATTACGCGGGACCCTTTTACGTAACTCACATAAGGCGTCGCACGGTGGATCCTGTTGTATGGGATGGTTGGTCAATATTATTTAACTACGTTCCGAGACTTAACCTAAGTCTTAAAGGTGTATAATACATTCATACGTACCTAAATACATTAAATCACGCTTATTTCTCACTGGGGTAGGCAGAGACCACTGATTGCCACTTGCAACGCTCCCGGCAAATATCTTTCGCTTCCTTAACTTTCATAATTGTCTTTATTAAAGGTGTTTTGAGGCAAAATAACTTTATTAATGTCTTTATTACTCTATACAATTTAAATATATATCACAATAAATGGATTTATGAAGGCTAGATTCTTTTAATCTGGTAAAATCATTTTTAGTACCTCACTAGGAAGAGTAGTTTTATATTTTCTCACAACCCTTGAGCACGAGACTACTGGATCCGAAAAAAATTAAAACAAATTAAATACATCCGTTAGAGTGTCCTTTCTCGAAGTTTTACGAGCGTAAAATTAAGAAGGAAAGATATGAGGCGCGTAGCTTTGTACCACGTTATACTGCTTCTTACTTTATTTCGCTTCAGTATCTAATCATAGACAAAGCGGTTTGAGGAGATACTGCCTCTTGTTCATTTGCTGTGGTTTTCGGTTATAGAATATATTTTAATTTATTTAGTTGGGAATGGTGGCCTTCAGTTCGAAAATACATTAAGAATAAAGAAGTTCACTGCCAGAACCGGACGCACGTGAAACTTCGGTCTTCCTACGTTTACTGCGGTCACGACACTGCTCAAAATCCTTCAGGGGCCTACCTGGGCTCACCCTTTGCTTAATAATATATTTTTAAAAAATGCAAGTCTCATCTAGCTACGTTGAGTTATTTTTAACAAACCTTTCTTTGATTCTGTTCGACGATAGCCATTTTATTTTAAAAGATTTTAAGAAAATATGCAGTGTTTCTTTAAGGGAAGTTATATCTGAAGCAGGGCAGTTGGTTTCTGCAATAATTATCTCCTCTAATTTTAAAAACTTGCTATCTAATTTCTTGTATTGAATTAAAAACAATTTGTCACACAAATCTCTCCTTTTTACTGGATAATCCACTATTCCTATGAAAAAAAAAACAAAAAATAACCTATATAATTGGCTACAATACAATTCAAAACTATTCATTCATGTTAAAGACGAAAATTTTCACAGTTAAGTGTAATAACTAACCGAAATACGAGTGGCTCATATTTTTAATCTACTACCGTGAAACTATAAATCACTGCCATTTGAAAAGGAGCATTTTGTCTGAACTTTTGATATCAACTATATAAAATACACTAACTAACGAGTTACGGAGAACTAATTAGTACCCTGACAAAATGCACTTTTTCGAAAAAAAACAGTATCAAAACTGCACTTCTGAAGAAAAAGTAGTTTTTAAATAACAATTTATTATGAAGAAGTAATTTTATCGTGAAGAACTAAATTTATACATTTTAAATACTACATACCTTCAGCATCACTCATGATTTTTTTTATTAATTATACCCTGTTACTTTTAAAGTAATGCAATGTTTCTATACTGCACCAAACTTAAAAAACGTAATTCACTACAAGGAAAATACAAATATGGTCAACTTTGTCGTATCATAAAAAGTATACTAGACAACCAATAATACTTTAATTACATATAATAAATGTGGTATACCCTCTATTTGCTAAATCTATGAAAAAATATTATCTACCGGCATTTTTTTAATTTTGATTAATGACCAACCAGCTCATACTACAGGATCCAACGTGCGTCGTGGAGTAAAAAGTCATAAAGCGTATATTTGCTTGTTCGTCTGTCTCACAACAAAGGCGCTCCATTTAGAGTTAGTAAGTGATCTTAGTACAGATTTATTTCTCGCTGCCTTTAAACGTTTTATCTCACGCAGGGGTCCTGTTTCAGTGTTGTACAGCGATGGAGGCACTAATTTCATAGGTGCGAAACGAAAATTGAACGAAATTTACACGCTTATACAGTCCACTAATTATAAAAATGATCTGAATAAATATCTAACTCAACATAAGATTCAGTTTCAGCACAGCCCACCTTTCGGGCCCAATTTTAATTCGTTGCCTGAAATTAATGTCAAATGTGTTAAGTCTCATTTATTTAAAGCTATCGGGAGTCAAATACTCACCTATGAAGAATTCAGTACAATATTGGTGCAAATTGAAGGCATTTTGAATAGCCGTCCGATTTGCATACTTTCTTCGGATCCATCGGATCCAACCCCCCTAACGCCTAATCATTTTCTTAATGTTACTCCGCTTAAATATTTACCCGCTGAACACATTGAACCCCTATTACCAGATAACAGACTCACCCGCTATCAATTATTAAATAGAATTGTTCAAAGTTACTGGACACGTTGGAGCAAAGAATATCTTACCTCTCTCCAACTTAGACATAAGTGGAATATGCCGTCCAGACCTGTGACGATAGGAACTGTAGTTGTTGTTAAGGATGACAATACGCATCCTTTATCGTGGCCACTCGCGGTTGTATCAGAGGTGTTTCCCGGGAGGGATGGTGTAATTAGAGTCGTCAGAATTAAGACTTCTTCTAGTGAATACATTCGTCCTGTAACTCGGCTTTGCCCGTTACCCACGCAATAACTCCTACGCTTTTGAATTATTTTTTAGTTCATAAGTTTTCATTCCTTTTATTTTTTTATTTTGTTTATTCAATGTAGAGGAAGAATCCTCTAAGCCCCCCGAAGTTGGATGCGCCAGTACCGACGCATACATATTTTTTAGTTTATGTATTTAATGGTATTTATTATAATTATTATATGTCAACACTCACGCACTAAACGCATCTTACTTTTATGTATTGTCTATGGCAACACTATCCCGCCCGCTTCCTACATTCACATTCCGCCATAGCTATTGGAAGATACGCACGCACCCGTCTCTTAACGCTCCGCTCCGCTATCGGCCGCTGTGATTACCCATCATATCGCGCTACATCGCTTATCATCAGCCACAGTCTCGAGAGTTACGGTTATAACTCCTGTGTGCATATTTCGCGGTCGTGAATCAAGACCCCGAACGCAAAGCTGGGAGCAGCGCCTACCTACCAACAAGAGTTCAAGGTAAGTGCATTTCCAACCTCTAAAAAAAACACCCGTTACATTCTACTTTAAATGACCAATTTCGCAAAGTAACGGGTGTTTTTTTTAGAGGTATAGAACTTTAAGTTGGCATAACTGTTTTAACTGGCGGTATTTTTGTCAGCTGTAAAGTGATTTATGTTTAGTTTAGTTTGGCATTTCAACATGAATAGACTGACGCCGGAACAACGCTTCCAAATTGTGCAAATTTATTTTGAAAAGCATGGTTCTGTCCGAGAAACGTATTGCGATTTTTATAAGCAAATTTTGTTGAGCGATGAAGCCTACTTTTGGATGAATGGATACGTCAATAAACAAAATTGCCGTATTTGGGGTGATGATAATCCTCAAGCGTATGTTGAGACACCGTTACATCCAGAAAATCTGACTGTGTGGTGTGCTTTATGGGCTGGTGAAATAATTGGTCCGTACTTCTTTAAAAACGATGCTGACCAGAACGTTACAGTTAATGGTGACCGCTATAGAGCGATGATTACTGACTTTTTCGTTCATCAATTGAACAACCATGATGTGCAGGAGTTGTGGTTTTAACAAGACGGTGCAACATGGCACACAGCTCGTGTCACAATTGATTTATTGAAGGAAACGTTTGGTAACCGCATAGTTTCACGTTTTGGTACCGTGGTTTGGCCTACAGGATCGTGCAATTTAACGCCACTTGACTATTTTCTGTGGGGATATGTGAAGTCGCTAGTCTACGCCGATAAACCCGAAACGATTGACCCCTTGCAGGACAACATTCGGCGCGTTATTGCCGATATACGGCCACAAATGTTGGAAAATGTCATCGAAAATTGGACCTCTGGATTAGACTACGTCTGAGCCAGCCGTGGCGGTCATATGCCAGAAATCATATTTAAATTATAATGCCAGAAAATTGTCTTTCGAATAAAGTCAATTTCATATCAATAAAAAAAATCCCTTTTGTTTTATTCCATTTCAAAGTTCTATACCTCTAAAAAAAACACCCTTTACATTCATAATTATGAAACGGAGGATGAACGGAAGCAAAGAGAAAGCACGCGACGCAAGGACTTCCAAGGCACAGTTGTGCCGAAGCTAGAAATTGTTAAGCACAGTGCGTTTTATAATTCGGTCCGAGTATTTAACAAGCTACCGGTTAACTTAAAAAGTCAACTTTATAAAAAAGAATTCCTCAAAAATTTGAAACGGTTCCTTTTGGAAGGGTGCTATTACTCACTTGAGGAGTTGTAATTGCTATTTTCGCTTCTCCTGTTATATACTCGTAATTCACTGACTTTGATTATTAATTGTGATAATATTGCTATTTTATAATTATTGTACGACTACTTTATTATTATTTCAATTTTTTATTATTTTTATTTTTGATTGTTATGATTATTTTGATTATGGTATGACTCTAATCTAAACGGACTCCACTTTTGATCTGTGTTTGCTTACCATATTTTTTTTATGACATGCTTATTGTGTAACTACGTGGAAGTTAAAATGTTTAAATTTATGTGTAGGTATATAATAGTTAAAAATTTCGAACACAATGTAAAAATTGTTAACGAATAAATGAATAAGAATAAGAATACAAATGGAATGCGTATATTGTGTTAATTGCGGATCTTCTGGCGGTTTTTTTGGATTTAGAGGATATGCTAATTCTTCTCTGTATAGGACAATAAACAGCACCTCGATTGGTAAGTGTGCACTTTGCTGCTGAAGATTAACCAAAGTTTTCGGTCATACCTGCATATAAATATTATTCGGAACATATTTTTTTAAATAATGGTGACATAACATTTATAGGACAAAATATTATACACACATACATAATAGGTAAATAAAAATAAAAAATGCTTTATTTACCAACAACCAACAATTGGATTACAATTTCTTGTATTAGCATAATTACTGCTTGCAGATAGTTTGGTTGTGGATCTCTGGTGCCTGAATTAGTTAATAAATTACCTGTGTTAAATACACCATTTCAACTGATTCAAATGATGTAGTAAACAAAAGATTGGATCTTGACTGCTCCATAATTACTTACATTTAAATATCAATCCTGATCATAATCGTTTCAAGGAACCCCAGTTAGCTTTACACAGGGTGGAATTTAAAGACGGTAGTTGGAGGTAGAGTACCCATAATATTGATACTGGCAAGTTTTGCTGAAAGGAAACATTCCTTCATTTTCAAAAGTAAGTAAAACAGCATTTAAAGATTTTTGAAAAATCACCTGCCGAGCCGGGAATCGAACCTGGAAATATTATGAAAAAGTTAGCATACTAATTGCTTTAAATATTAAAATCTATAGATTGAGTCGGAGACATCAAATCAATGTATAAAAATGATTGCAATATCGTTCATTGATATCAGAGTTGCTAAGTAGCTCGATAGATGGCTCTGTGCCATACTCTTAAATGGCGGTTACAATAAGGTGAAGAATTTCAACTTGTATCAGTACGGCTCCCGTAGCTCAATTGGTTAGAGCATTGCCCTGGATTAGGCAAAGGTTGCGGGTATGAAAAAGTTAGCATACGAATTGCTTTAAATATTAAAATCTATAGATTGAGTCGGAGACATCAAATCAATGTATAAAAATGATTGCAATATCGTTCATTGATATCAGAGTTGCTAAGTAGCTCGATAGATGGCTCTGTGCCATACTCTTAAATGGCGGTTACAATAAGGTGAAGAATTTCAACTTGTATCAGTACGGCTCCCGTAGCTCAATTGGTTAGAGCATTGCCCTGGATTAGGCAAAGGTTGCGGGTTCAAGTCCCGTCAGGGCCAAGTTGTCTTTTTTCACTTTATAATAAAATATTATGAAAAAGTTAGCATACTAATTGCTTTAAATATTAAAATCTATAGATTGAGTCGGAGACATCAAATCAATGTATAAAAATGATTGCAATATCGTTCATTGATATCAGAGTTGCTAAGTAGCTCGATAGATGGCTCTGTGCCATACTCTTAAATGGCGGTTACAATAAGGTGAAGAATTTCAACTTGTATCAGTACGACTCCCGTAGCTCAATTGGTTAGAGCATTGCCCTGGATTAGGCAAAGGTTGCGGGTTCAAGTCCCGTCTGGGCCAAGTTGTCTTTTTTCACTTTATAATAAAATATTATGAAAAAGTTAGCATACTAATTGCTTTAAATATTAAAATCTATAGACTTTGATAAACACTGTAGGGACACTGCTGACGCATTAGTTTTATATACCGACGCCCAAACGCTCACTGGGCGCAGCAGTCGTCTCCCCGCACGCTATGGGCAGTGTTGCCAGATGACTGTTTAGAATTCTCCCCAAAAATATTCCAAAAACCCCCAAAATTTAGGATTTTCTTAAAAAAGCCCCCTAAATTTACAGAACAATTATAAAGATATTAACAATAGGATACCTGCGGCGCCACCCGCGTCGCATTGTTTTATTGCTCTAGATTTCCATAGGATAGAAAATATTCTATGTTTTAATCTAGACACTGGTCTATCTATCAACAAAATTTCAACCAGATCGGTTCAATTGTTAATGTGGCATAGAGCCATAATCATTCAAACATCTTTACAAACTTTCATATTTATTACAATTAGGATTACAAGAAAAATATATTTATTTTACAGGGTTTCCAGAGCACCCAGTCCCATAGAAAACGTGTGTGTTCGTCTCTTGCAAAGTGAAGACTCGTAATTTAATAAATATTTGTGGACATTCACACACAACATCATCTAGCCCAAATTAATCTAATTTAAGCTTGTGCTATGGGGTCCAGATGACTGATAGACATACTTACATAATTATTTCTAAATACATACTTATTTTACATAGAAAACACTTAAACTCCAGAACAAACATTTGTGATTCACACAAATATTTGGACTGACCCAGGAATCGAACCCGTGACCTCAGCGCGACTTAAAAAGAACAAAAATTTGAACAAAAAAAATAACATGTAACATAAAAAGTTATATAATTTCAGCAATTGCTTCTAGCACTGGGTCAACATCTTCAGATTCATTCGTGCCGTACATTTTTTCTGAATTGAATCTGGCAAGCATCTTTGGCCCTGGTGTGAAGTTGATACACCCATCTTGCAGTGTGTACCTTATTCTTAAGATGGATTCAGCAGTTTCGATGGCCAATCTATTTCTTAGCTTGTCTTTGATTATGGCTTCTTGTGAAAACGCCCTTTCCACAACTGCGTTCGAAAATGGTAGCGATAAAATTGATAACGCCAGCTTGCTGACGTGACCATACATTTTGTCACCAACTGCATTTTTGCAGTTGTAGACTGCAATCCAGAACTCTTCAGTAGATTGGGTTGTATTCCATGATGATCGGTGCAAAGAATTCCATTCTTGTACTACATCACTGCAGACGGTCTTAAAAGATTTTGCTAAATTAGTTATATCCGGTTTCATTTGTGATGTTACGTTTTGCGGGCTCATCAACTGGCAATTTTGTAAAGTTTTCATATTATTAGGAAGTATTAATTCATGTATTTGTATACCTTCACACTTTTCATTGAATGCAAACCAAAAGCTCATGTATGACGAGTCCATAGTGAACTTTTCAAAATCATAAGCATAACTAGCTAAATTATTTTTATCCGCTTTGTCTAGTTGTGCTGGAGGTATTAAAATTGTTAAGTACGTCAACAGTAAGCTATTGATTTCTTGAAGCAACTTCAATGGATCTGCATCCGTTGCTTGAAACATTTTATTTGTCATGGTGATTGGTTTGAGATAAGTCCCAAGAAAAGTCATATATAACAAATTTGTCTTACTTTTGAGCATGGTCCTCAATTGGTCCGCTATGTAACAACGTTCTTTAGATGATGCCATGTTAAAATACAATTGTAATGCATCCCATTGCTCTAAAATTTTAACGAGTGCCTCGTATCTAGATAGCCACCTGGTGCCAGCTAATTTATTTATTTTTAAAGGAGTTTTTCTTTTATTAAGTGACATATATATTTGCTTGTAATCAATCTGCCTTTTTGTACTGTTTGCAAACCAGTTGTAGCATTCTTTTAAAAGAAAATCTAAAAACCGGGAAAGCGTTTTGAATGCATATTCAGCAGCCAAATGCAGTGAATGGCGAACGCACTTTATAGTTACCAATTCAGGGTTTCCTTCCCGCAAAATAAAAGAAAGAGAATGGTGTTCACCAACCATAGTATTAGCACCATCGACACCTATACCTAGAAGTTTGTCTTCGTTCAGGCCATGAGCAGTCAACTGCGCTTTGAACACATCAGCCAATGACGTTGCATCTGCAGATTCAATTTCAATTAATCTGTAGAATTGAGTAATAATTTTATTCCGCTTTTCACTATAAACTCTGATTATCATACACATCACTTTCTTAGTATCAACAGTAGTAGTTTCATCTATGATCATGGAATAATGGCTATCCCCAATTTCTTCCAACAGTTCTTCTAAGAAAGAAGGATAAATGACATTTCTAATTAAAGCGGTGCATTTGGACCTATGTATCTATATATCTTTTAAGATCTGAGACGCTGGGTCTAGGTCCTTTATTAGAACTCCTAAATGATCCACAGCTTTAATACTTGAATGCTCAGCCACATATGCAGCAATCTTTAGAGCCCACTGCCCAGGATACGAATACTCCTGATCTGGACAAAGTAATCCTGGAAATATTAGGCGACGATCCCAGCCATACCAACAAGTACGGGCTGGAAATACGCAGAGAACTTTGCAGATCGTTTATTACACGTGCCCCGAAAAAAAATCAAGACGGCTATTACTGACACTGCGGTAAAACGCGACAAAGGCATAGAGCAGAAGCAAAAACAAATGTCTAGTGCGTAAGCTTGCCTAGCCGGTTGTCATAAATTCCCAAATAAATTCAGATATCAGAAACAACTTATCACCACTGGAAATGTACAAAAACCAAGGAGCTGCATTGTTCTGGATTTGTTTAAACTGTGAGTACAGATAATGGTATTTATTTATTATAGCATCTGAAACTTTATAAATACAGTATAACCATATATGCCTGAACCAAGTCGTGTAGAAAAAATTAAGGTAATCGATACAATAAAATCCACTGCTGAAACTTCTGTGGAGTGCAGATATACAATCTTCTTTAGAGACTGTTCCCAGTACCTGTGCGCCGTACTTAATAAAAATGCCCTGCATCAAGTAATTAACAGAGTAACAAGTCAAAATTTAACATGTACATTGCATTTAAGCCACCTACGCGGATTGGGCATCTAAAATTGACGAGGAACAATTTATAATTTATAATGAAGAACTTAATGAATGTGTGTTGAGCGAATATTGATTATTACAACAGAACGAAATTTGCAGTGCCTTGATTGCGCTCTGTACTGGATTATAGATGGTAGATTTAGGTCTACTCTTCCCTTCCTACAAATGTACACAATGCACGCTTTAGTGGGTATCGGCGAGTCAACACGACGGATACTGCCAATGCCATATCTGCCGTCTAAAACTGAAACATGCTATGAGAGATTTTCAAAAAGTGAAAAAATGCGGTGAATCTTTCAGGCTTCAAATAATTCCACTATTATGTGTTAACAGACTTTGATAAACACTGTAGGGACACTGCTGACGCATTAGTTTTATATACCGACGCCCAAACTCTCACTGGGCGCAGCAGTCGTCTCCCCGCACGCTATGGCTGGGTTAGCTCCTATCTGTATCGTATAGTATTTTATTTAAATATAGTGTAACTGGTACCACTCTGTAATTATATATCTAAATATATATAACTCAAAGGTGACTGACTGACTGACATAGTGATCTATCAACGCACAGCCCAAACCACAGGGCGGATCGGGCTGAAATTTGGCATGCAGGTAGATGTTATGAAGTAGGCATCCGCTAAGAAAGAATTTTGATAAATTCTACCCCCAAGGGGATAATATACGGGAAGCGAGAACGGGAACAAATTTTACGCGGGCGAAGCCGCGGGCATCAGCTAGTTTTACACATAAAGTCTCAGAATACTTATTTATCAACCCATCTCGGAACCCATTGCTTGATTAGTGACCCCGAAAAGGACACGGAGTCTATTGTTGATGTGTGGCACGAAAGCACGCGTGAAGATAACGTTTTGCTTTATTCTATGTAATGAAATAGAATAATGTACTACTTCGATGGCAAAATTTTTTTAATTGTAAAGCTTTATGATAGCTTTTTCTTTAAAAAAAGGGGAGTACGGTAGGAACAGTCGTCTGCCCGCACGCAATGGTTTAGGTTCTATCTGTATCGTATTTTATTTAGTTATAGTGTAACTGGTACCAGTCTGCAATTATATATTTTAGACTTGAAGTCTCAGAATACTTATTCATCAACCCATCTCGAAACCCTACAGAAAAGCTGTCTGATGATGTAAGATTTGACATTGTATTGTCCAAATTATCGAAAGATGCAACTCTACAGGTAACTGACTTGCTAATGGACCCCCCAGCAGTTATAAAATTTGATACCCTGAAGCAGCGTCTACTTACAATATATGAAGAGTCGGAGAATAGACAGCTTCAAAAGTTGATATCCAAAATGGATTTGGGTGACCAAAAGCCCTCACAGCTCTTGCGTCGTATGAGGGAGCTGGCCAAAGGAAAAGTACCGGACGATACGCTAAGATTACTGTGGCAGGGCCATCTGCTTTCATCCGTACGTGCAGTGTTAGCGGTACCCGACGGCAAGGACTTGGACAACCTTTCAGCAATAGCAGACAAAGTCTACGAGACCGCAGACAGTTCCCAGGTTAGCGAGGTAAGCCAGCCAAGTGCTCACGGGGGCACGGAATAAACTTTAACTGAAATAGCCAAACTGGCCACTAAGGTACAGGACCTCGAGGGGTTAAGGTCAAAATGGCAGGCACGCCGATGGAACGGGAATAATCGCTCACGCTCAGCATCCCGTAATCACAGCCACGCCTCAGCGAATACCGATAGCCAGCGGTTATGTTTCTTCCACTATCGTTTCCGAGAAAAGGCGAGGTAATGTACGAAACCCTGAGCATGGTAGGATCCTCAAAGCACGTGACTACTTGCCATCACAGAACCAGAAGTATGCGCTTTCCCTACGAGCATCAACATGAACAAGGATGTGGGTTAATGGGCGAAAGAATGTATAAACTGCCAACGTTCGAAAGTGGTTCGGCATAATAACTCAGAATTAAGGTCGAAGCCCACTTAAACGACTCCGCTTCAACACCGCTCCAACACTGCCCTAAAAGAAGACTACTGCTCGCAGTCTACGCGGCGATAGCTAGCACGCACCCAGCAGTCCCCGCGGCGACAGCTAGCAGACGGCCAGCTGTCCACCCGCCGACCGCTCTCGCTTTTCGCAATAGACACAGTTCGCGATCGGTTTCCATTAAAGCAACTCGTAGTAGCTAGCCGATGAGGCGACTGCTAGCAGTCCGACCGCTCGTCTACAACGCACGGCCAGCGAGGCGTCCACTCCCGAGCAGTCTGACGGCGGTAAGCTCGCTGAAAGCGAGCTGTCTGCTAATTGATTATGGCAATGTAAAATATATCTAAAGAGCAATATTTAAGGCCTATTTTTGAATTATATTGTTTTTGCCGGGTGGGAGCGGAGTCGTTAAAGTGGGTTTTGACCTTTAGGCTTGACCGGGTGGGAGCGGAGTCGTTAAAGTGGGTTTTGGCCTTTTATTTCCGTATTCGGAACGTTTTTTCATATTCATGTAGACATAGTAGGTCCATTTAGTATCTCAGGCGACGATTACAGATATCTTGTTACGATCATAGATCGGCAAACAGGATGGCCCGAGGCATATCCAGTAAAAGACATTTCTGCAGACACAGTCGCGAAAGTTGTGATAGAACGTTGGATCTCACGATTTGGATGCCCTGCTAAACTGACAAGTGACCAGGGTAGACAATTCGAAAGTGCTTTATTTTCCGAACTTATGAAAATTTTAGGCATTTCTAAAATACGCACAACCCCTTTCATTAATGGAGCGAGCTTAATCAAGCAGTGAACGCATTCACAGATCTCTTATGGCATCTCTCATGGCTCGCTTAGGCTCTTCCACTTGGGTTGAAGAGTTACCAATAGTTATGTTAACGTTACGTACAGCTATGCGTAGCGATACAGGCGTAAGCGCAGCACAAATGACGTACGTCACGACATTACGTCTGCCAGGCGATTTCTATGCCGCTTCCACTACAAAAATTACAGATAATTGCCAGTATGTAGAAAGTTTACGCAATATTATATGCAACTTGAAGCCTAAGCCGACTGCGCATAGGGACGCGCGCGCCATATTCATACACCCTGATCTCGCTAAAGGAGATTATGTGTTCGTTCGCGATTGTGACACGGTTTGCAGACCTTTGAAACCTCCTTACGACCGCGACGGTCCTTACCGCGTACTCAAACGAGGTGCAAAGGCATATATACTATCCAGTTACCCAATAGATAAGCATGTATTTCCGTGGATAGGTTGAAACCAGCGCATGTAGTAAGCGACGAGATATTCGATATAAGTCCCAATGCTGATGCTTCTGATAATGACTTACCCAATGAAACTATCAAGAAACCCAGATTCGAACCCCCGGTCACAGTCAAAAGTCGCGCTATGCACAGTGGCCGTAATATAAAACGCCCTGTTAGATTTTTATAAAAGGCTTGTGTTTAAACGCCGCCAAAAAAATGTAACAATTTTACTACCTACTATATAAAATTCGAAACGTTTACCAAAATGGATAAATAGTCACCAAATTACGTTTCCTAAAAAATGAAGCAAAAACGGTTTTAAGGATTAACGGATTATTATTCGGTGAGTAGTTGGTAGATTAAGTATTAATCTATCGAAATTACCTACTAAGTATAAATAATACCAATTGGTTCTGGCGCTCGGCCGCCGCTGCCGCGGCACGTTCGCTTCGCTCGCTCGCCTTCGTGCGTTAATGGTCACAGTTCTAACCTAACCTAACCTTGATTACACTAAGGCAAATTAGAACTGGAGTTTTTGGTGACCACTTTAAATGTTTCCTTTATAAAATATGTGTACAGTACAAGCTATACTTTTCGAAGCGATTCATTTTAACTAATTATTTTGTTCGAGAAACTATAATACAGGTAGCATAGCAACGCATCGCAGACACTATGGCACTTACCTTAGTACGTAAATAGACATTTTCATGTATGAGCCAATTTATATCCTAAAAAAATTTTTGATTTTACAACTTTACTTGATTACTATTTTGAGCAGCTACTTTTATACACTTTTATTTTATAGTACTTAGAATATAATTTTTAACATAAATCATGGTCAAAACATACAGTACGAACAGTACATACAAAGAGGTTGTTATCGCACAAAATGGTACAAACGACGCAACAAATACTTCCTTAGAAAAAAAAGTCGAGGTATATGGCTTTGCAATAACATGTATTATGATAGCAGCGCTTATAATTGTCATGAGCGTGATGTACAAGAAGTGTAACAGAAGCGTTAGAAAATGAATGAATAAAATTAAAAAAAAAAATAAAAAAGAAAATGAATGCCGTGTCGACAATTCTAGTTGACAAAACAACCTGTCACTAACCCTGTAGTCGTAGTGTAAAATAATGTGTCTTAAACTATGTATTCCTAAAGTTACCTAATAGCCTATAATTGTGTTTTATACTTACGTGATAATATGCCATATACTGGTATGCCATCGTAGTGTAACTTACAACTGCATTGCATAAAACTATGTACTTACCACCTAAGTGTAACTCCCCCAGGTGCGTGTAATGCGATACGAAGCAACGTTGTTTAGATAAACAAAGTATTACTATCATGGTATCTATGCAAGTGGACGATGACGATCAAAACAATATTGTTTTTACTTAGCATAAAATATTTTTATAAAATATTATTTGTATTTGAACTTATTTTATATTTTTTTGAGATGCGATATATAAGATAGCGCAGGGGACTTCCCAAACTTATTTGTAGTGCGACGCCCTTAGGACTCAGTCATTTATTACGACGCCCTTCATTGTACAATAAAATTAACAAAATAATATATATACAGTGATGGTCAACTAATTAGGGACAGATGATAGTTCTATGTCTAAGAGTCAAAAATATGTCTAAGAGAGACAGAGGCTATTCTGTGAAGTATGTTGATATATCAACCGTAGCCTGGAAGGACAACAAGGTGGGCAAATTTCGCATCAAGCTTTGTAGGAGAAACGCCAAAAGCTTAGGTTAGGCGTTATGATAAAAAAATACACAGTACACATCTATTGATCATTCCAATATTATCGGCTAATACAATCGGCACATGGGTGGCGTGGATCTTATCGATAGCATAATGGGTCGCTACAAAATACAACTTCGTAGAACAAGGTTGCAGGTGCGCATGTTTTATCATTTATTAGATTTGACTATGACCAATGCATGGCTGCTTTTTAAAAGAATACACATAGCAAAGGGCTCGCGGGATAAAATTTTGAGCTCTGCTAATTTTCGGCTTGAAGTTGCTATAACTTTATGTAAGCTTGGTATTCCATCCAATGTGAAAAACCGTGCCGTTCAATCGAAAACGAAATAGAAGCGAAACGACACGAAGGTCCAGCACAACATGCTCCTCCAGTGACAGTCAGGGAAGATCAGACTGGTTACTGGCCTGTTTGGACTGAAAAGAGAGTACGTTGCAAATTTCCTAAATGCTCCGGTGTCTCACAGACAATGTGTGAAAAATGTGGCGTTGCTCTCTGCTACAATAAATATAATAATTGTTTCCGATTATTCCACCTCAGTTAGGTTACCCCAGTTACCCTTTTTGGTGCAGTGTGACATTCATGTAATACTCCCTTAAACCTGTTATTTTTAAAAATTAATAAAAATATTGCTATTTTCCAGAAACACGAGTATTTTATTTCTTTTGATTAACACTTTTTAGTACTTATTATGAAAAATTTGACATCTTGCGTTACAAAGGGTTAATATCAAGCCTTCGAAAACTTACTAAAGAAAGAGTAAGGCTTTACCTAGTCATGTTACAGAGATGCTTTTGCCCTACATTCGTACAAGAAACTCAGTAGAGTAATCTACAGAGGGATATGGCAACGAAAATGAATTTAGTGATTAATTTATTACTATTCCTTGAGTAGTTAGACACAGATCAAAAAATTCTAAGCAATATTCTTAATAAATGAATGGTGTAGGGAACACATAACTTGGACCCAGGAACAATGGGACAATATGTTATTTTGCGATGAGTCTCGATTCGAATTTAGACCTGATACAAAAAGGGTACCGTCGTCCTAGCAATACTGAAACTGAGGTGCGTTCAGGAAGTGCATCCATACAACACATCAACAGTTATGGTATGGGTGGGTATTATGAAGAACAGACGAACTGAGTTCGTTTTAGTAAATGGAAACATGAACGCTGAAAATTACATTAAGGATGTTCTTAGGCCTTATGTTCATCCATTTGCACAAACCCTTGGCTCCGATTTAAAGTTAATGCATGACAATGCACGTTCTGATGCAGCTATGCGGACTAGGGAGTACTTGGCAACAGAAAACATCAGGGTGTTACCCTGGCCTGCACATTCGCCAGACCTCAACCCCATCGAGCATGTATAGGATATGCTCCAGAGATATATTTTAGAGGACCTGGAGGGCGTGACAACAACATAACAGTTGCAGAATTTGCTAAAAATTTATCGGGAGCTATTGCCGCAGTAACAATAGACCTACAAACCTTAAAAAGACAGAGAACAGTAACCGTCAGCCTTGTAAAGGTAGGTCAAGTGATAGCTCGCGATTTGACCAGGTCGTGTACTTTGCGTCATCAAAAGAAGGGCGTTGCATGTTTTTAAATAAAAAAACCAACTGTGTTTTGCATAAAATGTAATACACGACTGTTTTGTTACTTGGAAGACACCTCGTAATTGTTTTTCCAATATTCACACTAAATAAATAATACTTACATGTTTGATCTTATGGTCAAGTCCGTCGTGGCAGACAACTCTTTTTTATATTGAATTATAGTTATTTCGACGGAGTCCGCCGTAACGAACTAAAACGGTAAATAAAATTAAGCAAATGAACGATGATGATGATGCGTCTTTACAAGGTCAAAGATTTACTCCCAACTACGATGTTAATAAAACGTTTGCAAATGGCAAAAATTAACAAAATTCAATATCCTGCTAGCTGGTAAAATGATATAGCTAGAATCGAATGGTTACGGTCTTATAAATCAAAACATTCAGTATGTAACCGACACACTAAAAAAACTTGCAGCGTGCAGCATGACATGTGCCGCTCTTTCTTCAACAACTTGAAAAATGTCATGGAACGAGATCCTTTTTTCGGGTAGGTTGTAGGATCTACAACTTGGGGTAACTGACACTGGTTACATATTATAATGTCAGAAATCATAATGCCTTTACTTAAATATATTAAAACAAAATAACCGAAATTGAAATAACTTATTATTACGGTACAGTACATCTTACGGTACAATGTCTAAATTAAAAAAACCTTATTATCTCAGATTTGAAAATTCCGAATGTGTAAGTTATCAAATTTTTAATTATCCTTTAATTACAAAACAAAAAACAGAATACAATAAAATAAATACTAATGACGTGAGTACAAAAAAAAATAACCATAACCTACTTGTAATGCCAGTTTAGTTTTTTTATCAGCATAAACTACTGGGTATAAAAAAATTAAGGCTATATAATAGCAGTTAGTTTTATCGCGCATAGATAATAAATGAATGATTGAAAAATAAAGATTGATTGCCACTCATACTTTTTTATTTTGCTTTAATTTATATAGATTTTGTTTATTTAGGTTTAGTCTTTTATGGTTGAATATTTCAGGGTTAAGTATTAAGTAAATTGAATTTTTGGGCTACGGTTACTCGACCGTAAGGTATTTTAAATTATTTATATTATACATACTTTTCCTTTTGATTTCGTGTATTTTGGGCTAATATTATTTTAAGTAAAAGCTGAAATTTGTCTGAAAAATG
Organism: Miltochrista miniata; assembly: GCA_933228765.1. Classification (NCBI taxonomy): domain Eukaryota; kingdom Metazoa; phylum Arthropoda; class Insecta; order Lepidoptera; family Erebidae; genus Miltochrista; species Miltochrista miniata. The sequence goes on from OW121769.1 coordinate 18,381,016, forward strand.
CCTATAATGCTAAGCTTTGTATTACAGATCGTAATAAAGCTAATTTGTTACATTTATTAAATGCTAATATTATACCAAAATACTATGAGGCTTTTAGAATACTATTTTGTAATAAGTTTTACTTACGTTATTATCTTCTATTATTTTAAATATACAAGCTGTTGATTTGGTCGTGCACAAGCCTCCTTCAGTGCGTAGTGTACTATAGGTATTATCGATTGCAAGCAACACAAACATACGTAGATAACAAAACCCCAAAAATCCTGTTTTTAGTGAAATATGATTTACGAAGAAAAAATCTTCACCCGTGTATTTAATGTTTACGTCGCCGAGCCAACGCTAAAGCGCAAGTCACACTGCCAGCGGGCGGGTGAGCGAGCTAGGCACACTGCGAGCTGCCGAATAACCTACGTGGCTGATGCGAGCGAAGCTACTCGTTTTCGTCGTTAGGCGCTCCCGCTTCGCTAGCTTAACTACCGTCCTCCCCGTTTCGGGTACTCAGACTAGTCGTCGCTTGTCATTCGAATAGCAGTGTCCACGTGTCTAGTCTCATCCGCACTACCCGGTTCGCCCTTCCGTATGTAGTTTTTGGTGTAAACCCCATAGTTTAGCTCGGCAATGTCGCGTAGTTTGCATAACTTCAATATCTCACTTCACCCGCCCGCCTAGCTCGCTCGTCCGCCCGCTGGCGGTGTGGCCTGGGCTTAAAGCTAGACAATAGTAGGTACCTAGATAATGCGGCTACGTATCGCATCTCATGGCTCCTCTACACTGCCCGCGAAGTTGAACGAAGTTAAATGAATACGATAGTGTAAAGAGGCACTTCGGCTTACCTCGTCAAAAACTATACCTCCCCTCAGGCGACTTTATTTGCTGTCGATTTTGCGCCTCAGTCAATGGGCCCAAAGATGCGGGAAGTGCGTTCACGAAGTACCTCTCTACACTACTTGGCCGACATCGTGTGTGCCGGTGCTTTGCCGGCGCGTGATTTAAGCTATGATTAGTGCTTTGGTGTATGTGATCCAATTATCAGCGTCAAACAGTGGTCAGGAGCAAATTATGTTGTTCCTGGAAACTCTGCCACACAAATTTCTTTGTTCATTACAAACGGCGGCAATGTGCGTGCGCAGGCTACTGACACCACTGAGTGTGTAGTGACGCACTTTTTTCGAACTTAGACAAAGTTTCTAGAGTACTTCGCCTATGAACTTTGCGGGCAGTGTAGAGGAGCCATTAGTTATTAGGTTTCATGAGTTTTTAGTTCCAGCTGACAAGTTCGGTGACCTTTATGTACTTTTTTGATTTGATATTAATGATTTGATGATGAGTTTATGTTGATTTAAAAGATTCCTTCCTACTTCAAGGGCTTAGGACCGGCAGAAACACGCTATTTATCATGCAATTGCAAACAAAAACATTAAGTACTGTTAGTAAATACGTAATTGTGTAACACTCACAATGTCTTCTTTGTAAACAAGTCTTTTAATATCTCCCCACAAATAAAAGTCTAAGGGCGTTAGGTCGGGTGAACGCGGCGGCCAGGCTACCGGTCCACCACGGCCTATCCACTGCGTACCAAACACTTCACTTAAATATTCGCGCACTTGGCGTCCATAGTGAGGTGGCGCACCGTCCTGTTGGAAGTACAAGTCCCTATGGAATGCGAGTGGAATGTCATCGAGCATCTCATTAACCACATGTCGGAGTAGCACCAAGTATGTAGCACTGTTCAAACGACCGTCAATAAAATATGGGCCAAGTAGATGATCACCGATGATACCAGCCCACACATTCAGACTAAACCGGACCTGGAACGAGTCCCGCGTAGTAACATGTGGGTTGTGTTGTCGGTGAGCCCACCAATGTTCATTGTGGACGTTATAAACAAACGCCCACGCGCGTAAACAATGATTCGTCGGACCACAAAATGTTCACGTCCTGATGTTCAAGGAGCCAGTGACAAAAAACTGTCCGAGCGTTATTGTCCTGCGGATGCAACTCTTGAACACGTCGGAAATGGAACGGATGCATTAGTTCGCGATTCAGCAGCTTCCACACTGTGGTATGATGAACACCGAAACGGCGACCGGCTTCACGCGTACTGGCTCGAGGTTCTTCCTCAAAATAATTGAGAATCTGCTCTTGCCGATCAGCTGATAGGCCTTGTGTACCACGACCTTGTGCATGTCGAGGAACCTCGAACTGTCGGTGATCCCTTAAGCGCTGTGTGGCGGCAAGCATCATGCGACGAGATGGTATTGGTCGGTCTGGAAACATTTTCCTGAACATGCGAATTGCATCAACAACGTTATTATTAGAAATAGCGTAAAGGCGCACCATTTCCACCAACTCAACGTTACTGTAACGCTCTGACATCGTTACCGGTGTTGTTACGGACGTTACGTAGATATCGGCGCGTGCGGTTATACTCACGCTGAACGCGGGCGAGCGACTAATTAATTCAAAATTTCAAATTCACCGATCAAAGGCGCCGCCTGAGCCGCTCGCTCCTGCGCGGGGGTTGGAGGGGTAACTTACACGCGCCGCGCCACCACCGCAGGCCTCCTTTGCCTATGCCTACACATTTGTATGTGCCTACTAAACTGTAGGCAAAGAAGAAACGGTTTTGAATGAACGGTGAAAATGTACCTATGTAGGTAATAGTATTATTAGAATATTTAGAACCGATTCATACGAGTTGCTTTTTAAATTTATTTTATTTAATAATTATTAAGAACTTAATTTTACTGCCCCATTTTTTCACTTAATATTGGTTTAGTATAAGCAGTAGAGTTCCCGTAGCAAATAGAAAAGAATTTAAGCAGAAAAAAAAAGTGTAAAAAAAAGGTGTCTCGTTTTATCCCGAAATATCAACGAGTGTAGGCAGTACAGTCATGTGTGCAAGTAATGCACAAATGCAGATCAACATCCTGTGTTTATGTTGTACGCTATCTATAAGTCACATTATGATACTTGATAGATACTATTTAGACTGGTGAACGATTAAGACTAATTTGTTTATCGGAATTGTTAGATTAATGAGTCACTATGATATTATTTTTTACTAGATGATGCTCGCGACTTCGCCCGCGTGAAATTCGGTACCCGTTACCGCTTTCCGAGGGAAAATTTTCCCGGGGTGAAAAGTAGCCTATGTGTTATTCCAGACTACAAGCTATCTCTGTACCAAAGGTGATCATTCAGATAGGGCAAATTTTTATTTAGCCGGCCACGAAAAAAAAGCGCTTGATTGTGATAGAACACAACATTGTAAGCATTTTTTATTACTACACCAAAGTTCTAAATCGATTCCTTGAGATTTTTTTAGGATTACATATTTAGTGTAAAGTGTGACTAATTTGAAATGCTGAAGGCTTTCAGGAAAAGAATAGAAGAGAGAAATGATAAGAGGATTAAAATTATAACTGACGATTTATTGCAATAGAAAGTCGGGGTCGTGGGTGTGGTCAAGTGGCAAGTACGCAAGTGCGATTTCCGATGGTCTTCGCAGGGTTCCGACTTATCTTGGGGTTTGGCCTTCTTGATGGGTGAATGGGTGATGCAGTCAGCGACGTCTCCGTGCCGTCCACTCGTCGAACTGCACGGCGTCGCAAATTGTAGGATGTGCTATGGCTACCCGTGGGTGACTTCTCTTGTCAACCCGGAAGGTGGATCCTCGTAAAACTTGGTAGTAGAACCCGGAGGGTGAACGAGATTTCTTGTGACCCGTAGGGTGAATGTTCGCAACCCGTAGGGTGGACCCTGGAATGTTCCAGACTAGGCGTTAGTTTGAAACCCTTTTTCCTCAATATTCCCAAAAAACCAGCCGGTTCCCGTCTGCTATGAACAGCTACGGGAATCGCGAGGTCTTACAACATCTGCCTACAGCACTAATTTTACAAAGTGTTTTTCACACCCCTTTAACTACCCCCTTATAACAGGGTGGACCAACAGCCGTTAATTTTCACAGTTTAAAAATTAGATTACGTTATACACAATTTAACTCACCCAAGGATGGGGTACTCGTCGTTTGCAGCTAGACAATTGTTCACCTAGGGAGAATTTCGCTCCCTATACACTGATGAATTATATTTAATGAATTATATTTGAGAGGTTTGGTATCAAAATCGGCCAAATCCAAAAAACTTACTTTTTAAACTGAATATGCAGCTAAATTAAGAACGTTCCATTTTGTAGTTCTGTGTCATTCAAAATTGGCCAAATCCATGTTTGTTATATGAAATTTCATTGCAAATCGTGACTCTGGGATCAAAAATAGACAAATCGAGTACTATTTCAAAACAAAATGAGCCAAATCCATAACAGCCAATCAGATTCAAGAATTTAGTACGGCGTGTCAGCCATTTTGTTTTTACGTCGAAGTGCTTGATTTGCGTCGTGATCGAATTCCTAGCGTTTTTACATAAAAATAAATAGAAAAAATGGATGAATCAACTGAAGAAATAAAAGAAACTGCTCCAGAAATGTCTAGGAAACGGCTGACACAAAAAACTAAGTGGAAGCGTAATGAACAAAAAGTTTCTAGGTAAGTAAAGTTTGTTGCATCAACTCGAGTTCTACTGACGAACATTTGACAGGCAGGGGTGCTAAACAATATTTTGCATTGAGTTCGCATTTGATCAAGTCTAATTTTTTGTTATTATTATCATGGATGGCTAAATTGCTCCTACGTATTAAAATAAAATTACTAACAACCTAAGCTACTTACTACTGGACAATTTTAAAAATGTATTTAAATTATCGAGTCTGGTTGTCTTTGTGGTCGTGTTTGTGTTTGTCCATGGCACACGACACGATACATAATTTCCCTATTGTTATTAGGCTATGAGTGTGATGGTGTTTTTGACAGTGGGACAGTGGGCCAGTGGACCGTGGGACAGTGACAGTGGACGTTATCACGTAAAATTAAAAAAAAAAAATTTATTATACATATATATGACGGCACACTTCAAATGTGATCCTAATGACAAGTGACATTGACAGGTGACATAACACCGAGCGCTGGAGGGGCGGCCACGCACGACATATCGGGACGTCGTCAGTCGAGTCTCGGTCATTATTGGTGCAACGATCGACCGGTGCGCACGCGCCCACGTGCTCTGGTGGAATGTTATAACAGTGTAGATTTAGTTAGTCCTAGGAGGTTCTTTGTGTTTAGTGTTAGTTATACGATTGACTAAATGAGTGTTAACTAAACCACGCATTATTTCTTTATACCACGATTCCTGGTTTCCTCGCTGAACTACCTACAAAGTGATGGTTACATCGGAATGTAGCAACGTGCCACCTGACACCACTCCATCCTACATCAGAAGTGGGATGAAACTCAGTCGCCCACGTGGCGATAGAGTATGCATTTTTATGGCGATACAGAAACGGAGATATGGCATTTTCTGTTGAAGCAGCAGTAACGCGGTAATTTCTGTCACAGAAAGTACGCACGCACCTTCAGGATTACTTTGGTAAGCAGTTTCATGTTTATTTCTATTCTGATACCGAATATTCGGCAGTGAAAGAATCTATCTTCTGTAAATTTAAGAATTAAAGACTTTGTTATAGTGTGACTGCAACAGATACTGGATTAACTTTCGTGAGATCGCCTGTAAAATTCTGACCACTGATACTGATGGCGTAACTTTTGAAATCCCTTTTTTTTGTTTTACTAGGCCACTAGGCTGGCTAGAAACGATCATGATTTGACGTAATTTTACGTCCAACCGTATCACATGGCGCCCTTCATTAAAAAAAAAGAAATAGAAATTAGATTGACCAGTACGTGAGACAATAACATCCCTCCTATAAGGAAACTGAAATCAGAAACTTGAATTCTTCAATCACACGTTTATTATCGGTGATACCCTTGCAGTTTGACCCTGGAGGAGCACACCAGTCGGTTCTCGTACATACTTAAGAACCAATATAATTCGCTGTAGTTGATCATTATTTGCAAGTTCCATTCTGTAGTTTAAAATGAAACAAGACTGTACGGACAGGATGTGTGCAGACTACTGCGATTGAGGACACACAGTCCTAAACCGTTATATTTTTTTGTTGCTTCTCGGAACAATTAGTAAGGTTACATGGAGGTCGATCTCTCTACGATCTTAAATTTAGCGTCAGAAAAGGTTCAAAGCTCTCACTCATGCAGTTGGAAATTATGTTATCATCATTTGCATAACAGCAAGTTTGGTGTGGTCAAAGACTGCATTCATGCAGTCCACATGGGCGAAAGCGGACATAGTGCTGCTTGTCTCATTTGAATTTCATATGGTGATGTCGAATTGGTTAGGAAGGCATTGGCTAGGAAATATTACATGCACACTTCTTTTCAGAAAATAATCCCCTACAGTACTGCAAAGAGAGTGTATTGATCAATTAGCGGAATTTGCTGACCAATAGCTGATTGCGGAACAGCAGAAGGATGGAGAGCTCTTAAAACTCGTATCCTACCTGAATAATGGAAAGCTTCCTCGGGGATCACTCAGGACCCAAAGGGCCAGGATCAGATGTGCTACACCGGAAATCTAGCGATTTGGTAAAACTCTTTGCTTGCAAATGGTCCTTAGATCGTTCTGATGTTCTGTCATCAACGATGTCCACGAGATGTTACTGCGTTCACGCTTATGAACTTATTGCTTCAAGAACATGCCGAGGGTTATAAGAAAATTTAAATAAATTTACAGACAGTCGCGCGATATCATTTATCAGGTAAAGTACAGGTTAAAACGAACACCAATACCAGGGTGGCACTACCCTGACACACCACACACATTGATGCGACCAGAAAACTTAGTGTATGAACAACCAAAAGGAAGTTATCAGTTCAATAGAAGCGCTTGTAGTCCTGCGGTCTTGGTGTTCTGTAAATTCATTTTTATCGTAAGCAGCTTTTACTGTGGCAGTCCTTGGATGGGTAACCACTTTGTGACTCTTTCATGTACAAGCACTTTCGGGCTTCGGAGGTTAGCGGTAAGGTCCCGGTTGTCGATGAAATGGCTGTCATTATACCAGGTACTAAGTACGCATCATTTCATCCTACACTTAGCATCGATATAAGCAGCAGTATAAGACACTGAATTATAGTGTTCGTTATTCGGCATACTTATCTACATGATTGGCGATCAAGGACGGTACTCCGCCAGCAGAGACTTCAAGGAATTTTGTGAGTCCGTTATTATCAAGCTTTATTTAATAGCAACATGTAATTCGAAAGCCTACAACCAGGAAGAGAGAATCCGAGATACTGAAGATGAACTCCATGTATGAACATATATGGAACTAAGCAAGTCGCTCGTGACGGGATGCTCTGTTCAAACGTACAGCTCTCTCTCAATTGCACCATGAATTAGGTCACGCAGGCTAGTCCCTTAGAACTTTTAATAGGTAAGATTGTAAGGTTTAAATTTTTGATAGATTGCTGCTAAAGCTGTGAATAAAATTCGCTTACAAGTTATGACTCCTGTGTTATCTGATCGTAATTTCTTAGTGTAATTATCAGACCAGTGATTTTAGTTGTAACTGACGGTACCGGCTACAAGATGATTTAATGGTTGCCTAATGAGTGTTTTGTTGACCAGGAGTGATACAAGTTCGAATGGTTTGATTATTCCAATGTGACATAATCTTTCCTCAAAATATTGGTTATAAATAATGAAATGTAGGTATGAGCAACCGCCGCTTATATAATGGGCAAAAAAATAATCTATTCAGGGAATGGAACCAATATTATGTCATCCCTCATAACGTTTTGGCGGAAGACATGTACAGTAACTTGTTACCGGTGTAATTTAACTCTAAATTTTGTTAATTTTCATGTAACTTCTTCGTGAACGGTTGCGCTGTGGCCGCTGTGGGTGCTCCATCGCCAGCGCAGCGGAGAAGCAGAGCGCGGGTCGACAGCGGCTTGCGCGAGCACTGGTGTGAAAACTAACAGCGTGCGGCACGGGCGACGCGGTCACTAGCAGATTATGTTGTGCCGGAGCTACGGGAGGCGTATCCTCATCGAGCTGCTGGGTAGTTATGAAGATCGACGTGCTACGAGGATGGACCTTGCAAATTACAGGTCACGTAGTCCTTTTCTTTTTCCATTAAGTAGGTCGTTGAGATGACAAAGGGGTTAGACCTTCATGTGAGTAGATTCTTTAAAGACTTACCTGACAAATGATGATGAAGGAGTAAGACCTTCACGTGAGTGAGTGAGTGTAGTATGCGAATTACTCTGGCCGCGCGCAGATTCATGCTAGCCATGGGTCTTTATAGTGACCTACGTCGTCAAGCCGTAAGGAAAAGCCTACAGCATAGGGTTCTTTGAAAGGGGTCTTTAAAGGTTTTTACAGGGTCGGCAGCACGGGAGTGGTGGCGCCTCTGGTGTTGCAAGCGTTCATATGCTACGGTGACCACCAGTCCTTGTCTGCCACCTTAGTGGTATAAAAAAAAATGTGTGCCGAAGGTAGGCATTTTCTGGTTCGATTCATACCATTATCTGAAGTGGGTACAGGATGGAAGTCCCACTACCTGGCCGGATGGAGGCGTTAGGTTGAGTTAAGAGTATTGCATACTGAACTCGCCGATTTCGATTTAATTGAGTACCTATTGTGATCAGCAATACTCAAGAGATCAAAATAATCAAGAGTAAAAAAAATAGCAGAAACACAGCAATAGGCTCACCACCTATTGCGTGGGACATAAAACCATAAGGTGAAATATGGGCGTATACTGTGCCTCTGCCTATGGGAGCGTGACTGTGTGTATGTGTTTGTATGTATGTATTGTGATCAGATTTAATAAGCGTTGCGAACTGTTTAGAATAAAATAATGCAGACTTAATATGTCGAGTTTATTTAGCTGATGCCCGACTCCTCGGTCAGGAAGGTCGAGCAAAAGATTCTGTACTTTGGATAAACTGTTGTTTCAGATGCTGTAAATGTTTGCGATGCTTCACACGAGGACGTGTGATTCGTCGTGATGGCCGTGTCGCAGAACTAACATCACAGCTGGAGGTGCACTGCTGACGTCATCCGGTGAGACTGTTCCTTTTCTTTCTGAAGCGAATCGCCAGGATTTGCGACCTTTGTGTGCCTCTTTCACGTTCTACAGATTCGTGAGTCGATTTATGTATGAACCTCTGCCGCTATACAAAGTCACGCTTTTGTTATGGGGAAGACTGGTTGAAGAGGTCACGTATGCCTGAGCCACGTCTGTTTAGGCTGGTTCAAAAGGATACGTGCGCCTGGGCCACGTCTTTGTTGGTCAGACTGGTTGGAGAGGCCGCGTAAGCCTAGACCACGTCTGGTTGGACTGGTTGAAAAGGTTACGTGCGCCTGGGCCACGTCTGTGTTGGTTGGACTGGTTGAAGGGGCCGCGTACGCTTGAAATGTGTACGTGCGCCCGGGCCACGTCTGTGTTGGTCGGACTGGTTGAAGGGGCCGCGTACGCTTGAAATGTGTACGTGCGCCCGGGCCACGTCTGTGTTGGTCGGACTGGTTGAAGGGGCCGCGTACGCTTGAAATATGTACGTGCGCCCGGGCCACGTCTGTGTTGGTCGGACTGGTTGAAGGGGCCGCGTACGCCTGAAATGTGTACGTGCGCCCGGGCCACGTCTGTGTTGGTCGGACTGGTTGAAGGGGCCGCGTACGCTTGAAATGTGTACGTGCGCCCGGGCCACGTCTGTGTTGGTCGGACTGGTTGAAGGGGCCGCGTACGCTTGAAATGTGTACTTGCGCCCGGGCTACGTCTGTGTTGGTCGGACTGGTTGAAGGGGCCGCGTACGCTTGTAAAGTGTACGTGCGCCCGGGCCACGTCTATGTTGGTAGGGCTGGTTGAAGAGGCTACGTATACCCAGGCCACGTCTACTTAGACTGGTTAAAAGAGGTACGTACGCCTGGGCCACGTCTTTGTTGAAGGTTGGACTGGTTGGGAAGGCCTCGTATGCCTGAGCCATGTCTGTGTGTTGCGCTAGCTAGTTTAAGAGGCCTCGGATGCCTCAACCCGTTTCAAGTACTATTTGGTCTAAAGGGCTTAGTACGCCCGGCTTATTGGGAAAGGAAGTTAAGTTCACAATTTCTGTCAGGAATGGACGAGCGATCATTAACGCATTCTTAAATTTCTACAGGTGTTTCGCCCGAGGACGTGCGATAGTCAGGGTTGGCCGTGACGGCACACTTCAAATGTGATCCTAATGACAAGTGACATTGACAGGTGACATAACACCGAGCGCTGGAGGGGCGGCCACGCACGACATATCGGGACGTCGTCAGTCGAGTCTCGGTCATTATTGGTGCAACGATCGACCGGTGCGCACGCGCCCACGTGCTCTGGTGGAATGTTATAACAGTGTAGATTTAGTTAGTCCTAGGAGGTTCTTTGTGTTTAGTGTTAGTTATACGATTGACTAAATGAGTGTTAACTAAACCACGCATTATTTCTTTATACCACGATTCCTGGTTTCCTCGCTGAACTACCTACAAAGTGATGGTTACATCGGAATGTAGCAACGTGCCACCTGACACCACTCCATCCTACATATATATAAATTTGATTCATAAAGTGTATAACATGAAAGTGAGTTGTGCACCTATGTATGTAAAAGTCTGAGGCACAGTCTGAGGTGTGTGTGCCTATGCATGCGTGTGTGTATACTTTTTATACGTATATTTTATTAATGTTCAATGCTTTGCTTGCTTCATTTATCATTTTTGTTTTAGATATTCACCAAAAGCTCCTCCAAAGATTAAAGTCCCATGTGAACATTACTCAAAATCATATAGATGCACATCGCTAAGAAAAGTTGACATTGTAAAATTTCATGCAGCATTTTACAAATCACCATCTAAAATTGACCGAGATAACTTTATTTTGCAACATTCTAAGGCGTCTGCTGTAAGTCGCCATCGGCCTAAGACAGGCACAAGAAAAATGAAAGGAATGCAAATAGTATATTATTGTCGAAAAAGAAATAACTTGATTCCCGTGTGCAGAAAAACATTTCTTGAAATTTTAGGAATTAAAAAAGGACTAGTGAATGTTGTGATTGCTCGTAATTTTAAAAGTGGTGGAGCTTCAGCTAGTGAATCTCGGGGAGGCAATCACAAAGAACATAAATATGCCGGTCAGAAAAAGTCCATACAAAAATTCATTAAGCGTTTTAAACCACTTGAGATCCACTACTGTCGAGGAAGTATCAAATGCAGACAGTATCTTTCATCTGATTTGAACATTAATAAACTATACAAAACTAGCTGACCCGCGCAACTTTGTCTGCGTGACAAGTCTAGAACCGCTCGACCGATTTTGTGCAAACTTTACATAAACCATCTACTAAATAGTCCGAACAAAGCCTAAACATTTGGTTTCGATAGGTGAGCCCGATCTCGAGTTATAAAATTACAACGAAAAGTGGCATTGATTTTTATATATATAGATGTATAAAGAGCAAGCAGAGGCACAATTTCAGACTGTTAAAGCATCTTACTTTCGAAGAATTTTTAATACTACATTTAATATTGGTTTCGGAAGCCCACGGACTGACGTTTGTTCTACATGCCTGCAATTACAAGAACAGATCAAATATGAGAAAGACAGTAATAAAAAGAAGGATTTTATGATTAAAAAAAGAGTACACAGTTTAAGAGCCAAAGCATTTTACAACTTATTAAAAGAAAATGATGAAAGTTTGCTGATTCTTAGTTTCGACTGCCAAAAAAATCAACCTATGCCGAAAGTGCCAGATCAAATTACTTATTACTCGCGTCAACTCTACATTTATAACTTCACTATCGTTGTTGGTCACCCAAAGTCCCAACTAAATAGCGAGAATGTGTTTGCATACACTTGGACCGAGGACTTATTGCCAAAAGCATCAAACGAAATTGCCAGTGCCGTGTTTCACTGCCTGTGTACTGTTGTCGAGAAACATGAAAAAGTGACTTCGATACGCTTAGTCGCAGATGGCTGCAGTGGCCAGAATAAAAATTCTTCTGTACTTGGTATGGCCTCTAAGTACCTTATGGATCATGCTCCGGATAGGATTAAAATGATCGAGATTGTTTTCCCTATCGTAGGCCATTCTTTTCTGCCCCCAGACAGGGTCTTTGCACAAATCGAAAAGAAAATAAAAAAAGTGGAATCAATACCTGGACCAGATGGTTATGAAAACTTTTTTAAAGAACAGGCTACTGTGCTCCATTTAGGTACTGACGTGCAAGGTATGCAATGGAAAGAAGCAACTGGAAAAATATTAAAAACTACAATTGCAATGCACTTCTCAATTAAAAAATGTAAGAGATTTTTTATTAAAAAAAACAAACAAAAGACAAACGTCGTGGTGCGTGCCGAAGAAAGTTACCACAACCGTCTGGGAGATTTTAAGAACATTTGCAAGAAAGGAAAATCTGCTAGTCAGATTAACCCAGACCCCGTACCTCTGTACGTCAAAGTTAAAGACGCGAAACTAGGAGACGTTAAAAATCTACTCACTACTCATTATGGTGAACGATGGAATGAACTACCAGAGTTAAAATACTTCAGCGATGTGTTGTCAAGGCCAGTTGAATCATTACATTCTTATGAAGAAGAAGATTGTGAAGCTATGGAAGAGTTGCCAAATTTAATTGTTTAATTTTAATTGTGTAGTTGCACAAAGTTTTAATTTTAGTTCTAAATAAACAAATAAAGTGTTCTTATATTATGTATTCTTTACTTTTTTTATTGAATATCGGAATATTTGAAACCAAAATTTACCACCCCTGACCTCCCGTACAAGACAAATACAAAAATGGCCAAATCCATAAATAACCAATCAAAAACAGTCAAATCCAAAGCCATGACAATCAAATTCGGCCAAATCCGCCCCTCACTATCAAATTTGGTCAAATCCGGCAGATTTTATTTGAAATCCGACTTTTTTTGTTTGAGACTAAGGCATATATTTGTTTAGTTTAGTTTTAAAAGACTCGTTTGAATCACCCGCCTTGAGCTGAGTTGTCAAAAATATTGCCAATAACAAAAATTAGTTTATGCATTATAATGACAAATTTGACTGCAATGCATTGACCAACAATATCTGTTATGTCGTGCCACGAACAGTGCATGTCCGTATTGTCAGAAGGAGGCGCCTTTTCATGACCAATAAGTGCAGAACTAACTCTGGTTTAAGATCACCGTTGCGACGACTTGTAGATACGTATAATAGGCAACTTGAGGACATCGATATATTTGCGTTGACGGCACACAAATTCAAAAGATCTGTTATGGCTGTTATTGCACCTTATATATAATTTGCATAAATTAACAGTAAATTTAAGAGAATACTTTTTTTTATATATTCTTACTAATCTGTTGTTGATAGTGTCATCTATTATTGAAAATACACATTTTAGTAACACGAGGACAATGTTGTGGGCTATACATTGATGAATATTTTTGTAAACTGTACTTTAAACATCGAATGTATATCTGTTTTTTGTCCCATTAAAATAAATAAATAAACAAATTGGGTGAATTGAACTTGACTGATTTTGATACCAAACCTCTCATTTAATTTTAATGATCTTTACTGATGTACTGATACTTTCGCGATTGTATATTTTAAATTTGTGATGTGTTCCCGAAACTGCGCGTGCACTCCTATTTATAGAATCGAACAGCGCCTCTGGCGGCGAGGATCGTCCCTACGTCCTACGTCATTTACCTACTTGGCGAGTTACGGCGCGTTAAGCGCGGCTTCTTTTAATGTGACTATTTGTCGGCAGATGGCGCTTTCAACAACTTCCATTATAAAATAGTTTTTAAGATATATAAACTAATTGAAATAATAAAATTAATAGACTTTTTATTCGTTGCTTCACAACGTTACAAATTCCATCAAGATTTGTAGACACCAAGTTAAAGGTCTTTATGGGCGGCTTGTAAAATTTCAACAACAGGCAGTCACAATTTGCGCCTGTCCATATCAATACGGCTCTCCACCTATAACGTGGAACAAAATCAAAAGTTGAAAATTAAATGTGTGCATATAATATATGCCTTTGTAAATCTTAGTTGAAAATTTGACAAGTTTTATAGGAGATTCACGTTACATGCACGAACGAACGCAAGTCGTTTTTCTGATTTCGCAAGACATTCTTTTACAACCAACCCAAAGCGGATTGAAATTTCACAACTTGTTCTTGGTCAGACATCTCATTCATGATAGGCAGGACATAATATCCCGGGTTTTTCACCTGGAGCCATCGACCAAATCACTAAAGAAAAGGTTGTACGGCTGTGCCTACAATGTAAGTGTAAAGGAATTAGCCTGTCAGCAGATGAGCGATGAATGCGTGTCGGGCCAGTTACTGCGCGCTGGCCCGCCTGAGTGGTTGTAGTTCAGATAGAATAATATTAGTGTTTTTGGCAAAATATAGTTTGAGTTCTAATGGTAAATTAGCATTTTTATTGAAGGGCAAGGCCAGTGGCAGTCACTCCCAGTGTACAGTAATCCCTGCAGTCAGCACAGCATACAGAGAACACGCATATGGGCGAATAGGTTTTAGACATCTATATTGTGCAAGATCGTAAGAACTTGCGTAATTGCGTAGCTATAGATTGGTGCGTTGACCTCGTCGTGGTTAACAAGGGTCGACGTAATACCAATATCCGTTTAGGTGTAGCTTCATAGGACGCACCCAAACAGTGGTGACCCCAGACAACTAGCGTACAAAAGTGTGTAGTAAAAAACTTTTAGATCACTCTAACAGGGGTGACACGCGTTTTATAAGTGTGCTGTGGTGAATGTCGGGATTGTAAATTATTACACTGGTTAGTTGTAACGCGTAGGTTATTTAATTAGGTGTGTAAAGACACTAAGTGTACTGTGCTGTAAAGTTCCAAACGCCGCAGAAAATGGACGAAGGCAAGAGTGATATGCATCTATCGGAAGCAGGTATGTCGACTCCTATAATAAACACAAGTTTCGAGTTAGCTGCTATAAGTGTGCAATCACGCTTACCTGAGTTTTGGGCGGAAATGCCACGATTATGGTTTGCTCAAATTGAGAGCATCCTTGGGCCACAGAAACAGAGTGACGAAACCAAGTTTAATATGGTGGTAGCGAAATTAGGTCGCGACGCTCTTCAACAAGTAAGCGACATGTTAGTCAAGCCTCCCGAAAGTGATAAATATAAGACAATAAAAGAACGATTACTTCACGTTTATGAGGAGAGTGCGGAAAGACAATTTCAGAAATTAGTCAGCGAAATGGAATTAGGGACGAATTAGGGATGTTTTATTTTATTAATTTAATTTTGACACACACATCAAAGTTATAATATACGATTTTCTAACATGTTTTTTGTTTGTTTTAAGCTAAGCTGTTAACATTATTTTAGGTTTCCAATAGAACCCAACCAGCGACAGCAATGAATAAAAACATTAAGGAAGAATAGAGAGGATGACTGCAGGACTCCGTCTGCTTTTTCTATAATTTGCTCCGCACACTTTCAAGAAAAGGATTTATATACTACTAAAACCGGTCTCTGTCGATTACGCATTGCGTTCTAAAGGCATGAAAAAGATAAAATTTAGCCCGGCGATTAAAAAAAAATGTCTAACGTTAGATTTTTACTCCTCTAAAGCCTACGAATATGTGAGAAAATCTTTTAATGCCTGCTTACCCCATAGCTTACCCTCATACCCATATATTACACAAACCTGCCAACGGAAGTTTCAAAAATTAATGGAGCTTTTGCTACCATAAATGCAAAATAGAAAACGTACCTCAAATTTCAGGAATGATTCAGAATCGATAAGGACATCAGGATAATGATATACAAATGTCAGCCACATCAAATACTACACACGATCAAATGTCAAACGATTCAGAGCTAATTCAATTAGAAGACCTTCTTTCGAATGCTACACAATCTACCCAATCTTCCGGCCTATCTTCAAAATCTAAGAACAGAAAATTAGACGATGTCTCTGAACTGGGTACGTATCAAAATGCATGAGTTTAAAATCTTTAAGTGTACATTGTATAAGTTCAAAATATATAAAATCAAAAAGTATAATAATCAGAAGAAATAATCATCACTATGCATAATTTACGTTCTATATATCATAACACATAAGTTTAAAATCTATGAGTTTACAATGTATAAGTTCAAAATATATCAATCCCTGAAAACCTATCTAGCAGACCAAAGCTGTACCAAAGCACAATAAAAATAACTGAAACTAAATGGCGCCATTTGCAAGAATTGAAAGCCGTTATTCCTTTCGACTGACACAGTTATTATGACTCTCTACCTCATTAATACCTAATTGATATCTCTTTATATTTGTTTTTAAAGTTATTTTGTTTATTATAAACATAGGTACCAGACCTAGTAATTGTTACCTATAACTAAGTCATAAAGTGTAGATTGTTAAAAAAGTTACTAAGTCACTAATTAGCAATAGAAATGTATCATTGTTACTACTGCATTTTATTTTATTGATTATAGAGGAATGTTTTTTGTTTATTTGAAAAGATTTTAGAAAAACGAATAGGTACAACCTATTAATTTATTTTTATATAAATGTGTATTTTGCTAATGTTTATTTTGTTGGAAAAATATACGTACCAAAGGCTTAACTAGGTACTTAATTAGTTTAAGAAAAAAATGTTGATTCATTGTGATAATTAAAATAAAAAATTTATAACTAGCCGACTCTGTCTAAGAAAAATAACGTATGTCCAAACAAATTTTTGCAACAACGCGGAAGTCACGGTAACTCTTAGTTAATAAATTTTTCTCAAATAAAACGACAGACTAATCAGAATTACGATTAATTTATCCAAAAAACCGATAGTTGAATGCAAATAAAAAACGGGCTTCTTGATTTGTATTAAAAGTTTAAAACGTATTTTTAATGTTCACATTACTGCAGCAACATCACCAGTATTAAGGTACATCGCAAAATACCGATTAAGTCAGGACCACATTGGAATTTTTTTTTGGTATTATTCGACGCCAAGGTTACAACAACAATCCACACTTCGTTCAATTTATAGGATTGTACAAAAAGAAATAAGACACTAAAGAAATTCAATCACTTAGAGTTGCGTAGTTCTTTTAGTGGCAATTGTATTCCTTTGGAACATATTCCTATACTTATGTGCTCATCATCAGGAATTATAAATATTAATTCGTCGTCACGACTTCGTGCTTTACACGAAACTGATAATATTGTAGACGTTTCTACATCCAGTGATAAAAATTTGGAAAACAACACCAATATTCTTGCTGGAATGCTTAATAATGAAAGTTCTTCAGAATCGGCTAAACAAAAAACAGGCTATATTTCTGCTTCGATTGCACGATCGAACGACGACGAATTATCATATACTTTTAAATGTGAAAACTGTGCTGATACCTCGTACACTAATGATAAATTGTGGTTCCACAAATTAATAACAATTAGAGATATGGGAGATTTATGCTATTCATCTGAAGATTTGTTAACCGTTTGCTTAAAGTCAGAAAGTGTTATTAAATCTCATGACTATATAAGACTTTAAAATATGATGCACATAACTTCATTTATAAATCGTGTAAGAGAACAAGTATTATAATTACAACGAATAAGTGTCGTTGATGCGGATATCTATACATATCGATATGTACGATGTTTTCAAACTCGTTGCGAAAGCGGTCATGTCTCACTTAACGTCATTTACGGGAATTTTCCCGTCTTATGGTGAAGAAATCATTGTGTTATGTCCAGTGTTATGGAAGTCAGCAGTGTTTCGTTCGCTTCGCAGTCAATTATAATATCATTGCCTGCAGCTCACTAAGCACACAATAAGTTTTGTTAGCTAGTAGCTAAGATACTAGTAGTATAAATAGTATTAAATACTTATTAGTAGTAAGAATAACTAGGGCTATTATTTATTAAGCTGCTGGTAGAAAAATGAAAGAAGGGCCCATACTAGCTCTAGATCTTATAAACGTTATTTTTTTACTAGCTGATTATGTAAAATTTGGTTCCAGGTTTAGTTTCCCGTTTCCCATTGGAACATATTCCCAGGTACCAAATTTCAGCCCGATCCGTCAAGCCGTTAGACCGTGATTGAGTAACAAACATCCAAAACATCTTCACAAACTTTCACATTTATAATATTAGTAGGAAGTCGGCGAGGACGCCGCAGTCTTGTTTGACCTAAGATAATCGACCTCCATGACGATGAGTCGGCGCTGTTCGCTGTCCTTACAGAAGCATCCCCAAGACAGACGTACTGCAGAATTTAATTCGATAGTGGAATGAACTCCCTGCCTCAGTTTTCCCAAACGCCTAGTAAGGGGTTCTTTAAAAAGAATCTTAAAAGGTTCTTGCGGGATCGGCAGCGCGAGTACAGCGCCAATACGCCGTAAGGAGACAATGTGTCACAACAAGACAATCAGAATGCTTCACTCGCTCCATCAACATCACAAACACCATATCCTACATCCCCCATTAAGACAGCGTAGTTCATCTGTCGCTTCGAATCAAAATTATACGCGTCATAAGAAAAAACTGAAAGAGACTTATCAACTTTTCAATGATTTTATGAAAACGAAAATGAGCAAAAATAACTATGACGACTTGCCGACAAATAACAACGCAAACAGGATGTTTTTGTTAAGCTTACTGCCAGACTTGAATTGTATGGCACCAACACAATTAAAATCATTCAAACGTCAAATTATAGATTTGATAGATAACGTACCGAATGAACCGCCCAATTCACTCATGCATTTACCATATACCTCAAGGGCATCATCTTCCCAGACATCCACATTTGTAAAACCCAATACATTTACAATATCTTCCTCGCTGATAACAACTCGCATAGAATTACCCAACGTTATTCAATATACAACAAACGATGGACTAAATGAAGCTGTATTCATTCAACTATTCCATTATTCGCCTGGATCCCATCATCTCATATACATCATTGTGCAGCTTTACAAAAGAAAAGGGTTGCAGCAAGAGTGCAGAAACTACCGCGGCATAAGCTTGCTCAGCATCGTTGGCAAATTGTATGCGAAAGTGTTGATAAAAAGAGTGATGAATGAAACTGAAGGAAAAATGTGGGATGTTCAAGCAGGATTTGAGAAAGGAAGGGGATGTACGGATCAGGTCTTTTCCTTACGATGCGTATCTGAGAAAGTTTTGGCTAAAAGTCAAAAGGTCTACTGCATATTCGTGGACTTGGAAAAGGCATATGACAGAGTGGTGAGGAATGTACTGTGGTCAACATTGTACATGTATGGAGTGAACAGCAACTTGATACGGGCACTGAGGTCTCTCTATGAGGGCTCTAGTACTTGTGTCAGGATCAACGGGGCCTACACTGACTTTTTTCACATTGAAAAGGGTGTAAGACAGGGCTGTGTAGCGTCGCCGTGGCTGTTTAACCTATACATGGACAGTTGTCTGAAAGAACTGCAAGAGAGTATTTATGGTTTGAAAATGAATGAACTGACCGTCAAATGCCTCCTTCCTATACGCGGATGATCAGGTGATATTAGCATCATCAGGGGAGGAGTTGCAGCTGATGGTTAATATTAGGAATGATGCGCTAAAAAGTAGAGGAATGAAAGTGAATGTAATCAAGACGAAAGTAATGGTTTTTGAAAGACAAAAAAGTATGACAGATTCCTCGATTTTCATTGAAGGGCAAAGAGTGGAACAGGTGAAAGAATTTGTTTACTTGGGTTAAAATTTGCGAGGGACGGAAAGTGTGACCAGGATATTGAGCGAAGAGTTTTGGCAGGAAATCAAGTGAATGGGGCTATGGACACCTTTATGAGCAGTCAAAATGTGTCTGAGAAGGCAAGGTTGGCTGTACATAGCTGAGTGCTCATCCCTACACTTATGTATGGTAGTGAAAGTTGGGTATGGCAGGAGACGCATAAAAGCAAAATTAATGCAGTGGAAATGAGAAGTCTGCGAAGTATAGCTGGAGTGACTTTAATGGACAAAGAAAGAAATAGTGTGATAAGAGAAAAATATGGTTTAATAGAAGATGTAGTGACTAAGATAGAAAAAGGGATGCTTAGATAGTTTGGACACGTGGAAAGAATGGATGAGAATAGAGCGACAAAGCAGATATATGAGGCGAGAATGAATGGGAAAACTGGTAGGGGTTGACCTCGGCGTACCCATGCCGATCAAATCAGAGACCTTCTGGAAAAAGGCAAGGTCAAGAGTACCTTTAACCGGCGAGCGTGTATGAAAACAATAATGAAAGTAGAAGAAGCAAAAGTTGTATGCCAGGATCGTAGCAAGTGGAAAGCCCTAGTCTCTGCTTACCTCGATGACACAAGCGTGATTATATGTATGTATGTATCCCATCATCAGATCCTGACCTGGTGAAAATAGGACCACCTCAGACGTAAACTCTATCCTGCAAAAAACAAATTTGAAATCCGTCTGTAAAAGGCGGAAATATGGGGGAACATAAATAAAAAAAAATACAGCCGAATTTAGAACCTTAATTTTTTTCCTGAAGTCGGATCTATCTATAGAGGTGTAAAATTCTCATCAATACAAATCAATCAAGCTCAAACACAAGGTAATTGCTGTAAATTGTTAAGGAATTTCGTCGACTGTCTTTTGACTCTATCATCAGATCGACTCCAGGCCTTCATTAAATTGACACTTTAAAGCACTTAATTAGAAAGTTAACAAGCGCACTAGTTGTCCCTCCAATTTATGGTGGATGCCCTCGTTTTCTCTTGGATCCCATCATCAGAACCTGACCTAATGAAAATGGGACCACCTCAAAAGTAAACCCTATTCAACAAAAGAAAAGAAAAAAAAATTGAAATCCATCTATAATTGACGGAAATATCGGTGAACATACATAAAAAAACATACAGACGAATTTAAAAACCTCCTCCTTTTTTAAAGTCGTTTAAAAAGAACAGAAGAATTCGAAAATTTTGTAAATCTAGGTTCCTACAACGCTCAGTTACTGTACATAGTGTCATGTGTAAAGGATCAAGTTAAAAAACGAAGTTACACGATGACCATTATGCTTTTTTTTTTTAACGTGAGGGATAATTCATCATGGATGCTATGTCCGACTCCTACCGGCTAAAAAACCTCACGTAACGCCCAACAGCCTATGGTTGGGAGCCGCAGTCCAAACTTTGCCAATTAGTGTCATTACCCACAACTTCTTAATAACAGGGCATACAAAAAATAACGAAGATAATTGCAATTCATTAATAGAAAGGGAATGGAGAAGATTGTTGAAAAGTGGTCCAATTTCATTATCATTTGCGCAGGTCTAAAACCTGCGCAAATGATAATGGTATTGAAGTCGGCTGAGAAAACGGGAACACTTTATAAGAAACTCTCAACTCTCTAAATATAGGAAAACCTTCAACATAGACGAAAATGGACAAAAAATGTTATGGGGTGAGATAAAAAGTGTTCAAATAAAAAAAGATAACCCGTATACATTTGCTTACTTACATTTGATAACACAAGAAGAAAACAAAGTTTTAATACGATTTCTTGAAAATGCCGTTAGGTAAAATGTATGACCTGATCATACATTTTTACCCAACGACAGATTTTTTAAAACGAAACAGCACTGAAACATCATCAGCGTCTGTATACAGCTGAGAAAAATATGGATATTTTTAAAAAACATAAATCTCAGAAGCCTTTACAGGTAAAAATGAAATGAAAATTAAATGAAAATGAAATTATCTGAAAAATAACCAAACAAATCGTGAAATATAAGCTTTACGAATTGTTGAAAATAGTGAGACATATGATCTAAAATATTTTTATGAGGGTGAATGGATGTAGGAGAAATTATTTGATCTGAAATTAGCCTAATATGCTGATGGTTGTGTCTATGCCATATGTGTTACTGTTTAAAAAATTAATAGATAAGGAGGTCTAGAATTTTGTCTATGCGGTCTAGGTTGTTCCGGAAGATTATGTATCGGGTGAAGAAGTGTATGATTGTAAGCGTAAAAGTTCCAAGTAAATCTGTGTAATCCAGCTGATCTTTCATTTGCCCTCTCACCCCACAATTCTTGGGGGCTCGTCCGGGATGAAAGTGGGCAAATTTACGAAGATTAGCGAACGGATGAATAGATGAAGAAAAAAATTTCTACATTGCGGAGGTGTCGAGGCGGTTTAGGTGTTCAAGGTGTTGAGGCGTTCAAGGTGCAAGGAGTATTTTTGTAGGTGAGGTGCTACTGTGGTGTACGTATTATATTATTTTTTTCTATAGAACAATTTATGATGTCGCGTGGATCCGATAGAGAAAAGGCGGATGCCGCCATGGCGGCGCCGACGGGCATTACGCCGTGGTACGATGGGTTGATCCCTAAATTTGACGGCGTCGATAAGTCGTATACTTCCACAAAGTGGGTCCAGGACGTGGAAGATCATGCCGAAATTATGCAATGGACGCCGGCGCAAACGCTGATTGTAGCGAGGCGCTCGCTTACCGGTGTCGCATCTATGTGGCTAAAGACCGAAAAGGTACACCGCACGTTCGACGAGTTGAAAGCCGCTGTACTGAAGGAGTTTCCAGACGTTCTAAACTCCAAAGAAGTGCATGAGCTGCTATCTAACAGGAGAAAACGCAAAGATGAGTCCTACTATGAGTATATGCTGACTATGAAAGAACTGGCGAAACGAGGCAAGATAGCAGACTACGTAGCAATTCAGTACATTGTCGAGGGCTTGACCGACTTTGAAAGTAATAAGGCCCTTTTGTACGGTGTCACCAGTTACTCTGTGCTGAAGGATAAGTTGGCAATCTATGAGACTATGAAGAAAAACTCTGCCAAGACGGCTAAGCGGCATGTCGGAGCTACACAGCCAGTGAATCGACCTGAAAAGCTGTCTGAAAAGTCGAGAGATTTAGAGAGGAGGTGCTACAAATGTGGTGATAGGGATCACATTTCGTCATCGTGTATTAAAGGTGTAAAATATTTCAAGTGTGGTGAATATGGTCACGTCGCTCCGCAGTGCACCAACACAGCGAAACAAAATGGCGGGCGTAGTGGCACCGGCGACCAAAGGCAACCGAGGTCTATGTGCGCTGAATTAGCTTGTGAAGTTGGTAGCGCTGTCGGCGCGAGCGGCGGCCATGACAGCGAAGATTGTCAAAACATTCTAAATGTAAACAAAGTGAGAAAGTCATTAAAAAGTGTAGAAATTAGTGGTGAATGCGTGGAATCATTAATTGATTCAGGTAGTGATCTCAATCTAGTGACGGAGGACTTATTTTTCAGTTTAAACGATGGGTTTTATGTAAGAGAGAATACTACATTAACTGGTCTTGGCGGCAGCAAAGTCGTATCCTTTGGAAAATTTAAAGCTGATATATTGGTAGATAACAATGTTTATAATGTATTTTTCTTTATTGTACCTAGAGATGTAATGCCGTACAAAATGATTTTAGGTCAACCTTTCTTGGAGTTGGTCAGGGTGGTGATAGAACGAGGTGTTATTAATATAATGCCTCAGGGCGAGTGTGAAATGTTAAACTGTCTGCTTTCAGATCCTGATTCAATTTCAATTGGCCATATTCCAGCTGGTGTTCAGGCAGCTGTGCAGGACCTGGTGGAAAGTTACAAGCCAGTTCAGGTCAAGGAAACTCCACTGGAAATGGTGATTGTGTTGAAGGATAACATTCCAGTTGCACAGCGTCCCAGGCGTCTGTCAGCTCAGGAACAAGAAGTCGTTGATGTCCAAGTCAAGGAGTGGTTACAGAAAGGTATTATTAAACCCAGTTTTTCTGAGTACTGTAGCCCATTAGTTCTAGTGAAGAAGAAGAATGGTGAAACACGGGTTTGTGTGGATTATAGGAGAATAAATGAGAAGATGGTGAAGGACCAGTTTCCTTTGCCCATCATAGATGATCATTTAGACAAACTGTCAGAAGCGACTATCTATAGTAAGCTAGACTTAAAAGATGCGTTTTTCCATCTGCGGATTAGAGAAGATTGTACAAAATATACATCATTTGTTACTCAGTCAGCGCAGTATGAATTTACCAAGGCTCCCTTCGGTTTGGCGATATGTCCTAACTATTTCACAAGATTTATTAATGCAATTTTCCGTGATTTGATATCGCAAGGGTTTCTGTTAATATTTATTGATGACATGATTATTTCAGCTAGTACCTATCAAGAAGGTTTAAATAGATTAAGAAAAGTTTTGAGTGTTGCTGCTGACTATGGATTGGTGATCAATTGGCAGAAGAGTGAACAACTCACTACGCAGGTGCAATATTTGGGTCACATTGTGGAGAGAGGAACGGTAAGACCATCAACTGATAAAGTAGAAGCTGTGTTGAAATATCCTGTGCCCAAGACGTTGAAACAGGTACAGAGTTTTATTGGTCTTACTTCATATTTCAGAAAGTTCATTGAGGGTTATGCTGCCTTAGCTAGACCATTGACAAACATGTTGAAGAAGAATAATTCATTTAGTTTCAGTGATGAGTGTAAGACAGCATTTGATGCTTTAAAAGCAGTTCTGTCGAGGCAGCCTGTGTTGAGAATATTTAATCCCAAGTTGACAACAGAGATGCATACTGATGCATCACTAGAATCCTTTGCAGCTATACTGATGCAGAAAGACCCTAATGACCAGCAGTTTCACCCCGTCTACTATATGAGTAAAAAGACAACTGATGCTGAGAAAAAGTATACCAGCTATGAGCTAGAAGCATTGGCTGTGATTGAATGGGTTAAAAAATTTAGAAGATATCTCTTAAGTATACCCTTTAAAATTGTGACAGATTGTTTAGCATTTGAAATGACCTTAAAGAAAAAAAGATTTATCCACACGAGTAGCTAGGTGGATTTTGTTGTTGCAGGAATACAATTATACTGTTGAACATAGAGCTGGCACTAGGATGAGACATGTAGATGCTCTTAGCCGTCATCCTTATGTCGGTGTGGTAACCAAGTCAATGCACGACAAGGTAAGGAGAGCTCAAGAGATAGATGATGGAATAAAAGCTATACTGGAAATTTTGAAGGTTAAACCATATTTGGACTATTATGAACAGAATGGGTTATTGTATAAAGGAACAGAAGGATTATTAGTTGTACCTAAAAGTTTGGAATATAATATTATAAAAATGGTTCATGAAAATGGTCATTTTGGAAAGAAAAAGATGTTAGAGGTGTTAATTAAAGATTTTTATATAAAAGATGTAATCAAGAAGATAGAAGAAGTAGTTTTTGCTTGTATCCCATGCTTGTTAGCAATGAAGAAAGCTGGAAACAAGAGGGTTTCCTTAATAGCATTTAAATGGGCAGTATACCACTAGATACTTTGCATTGCGATCATGTTGGTCCGTTGTCGGAGACCAAGAAGCAGTACAACTATATTCTGACTGTGGTAGATGGTTTTACTAAATTTGTTTGGTTATTCCCAACGAGAACTACCAATTCAAAGGAAACGATAGAGAAGCTCAACATACACCAGCAGACATGGGGTAATCCGAGAAGAATAATCTCTGATAGAGGTGCAGCTTTCATAAGCAATGATTTTGAACAGTACTGTGAAACAGAGAGTATTCAACACATTAAGATTGCCACTGGCATACCCCGTGGAAATCGACAAGTGGAAAGGATCCATAGGATAGTTGTGTCCATTCTGACTAAACTGTGCCTAGAAGATGATAAGCTGTGGTATCGGCACATAAGCAAAGTGCAAAGAGCAATAAACAGCACATATCAAAGGAGTATTGGTATGTCACCTTTTGAATTACTAACAGGGTGCAAAATGAAGCAGAAAGAAGATATAGAACTATTGTCTATGTTGGAAACTGAATATCAAGAAAGTTTTGTACAAGAAAGGGAAAATTTGAGGGAAAAGGATAAAACGCAAATATTTAAAATACAAGAAGAAAACAGGAAATGCTACAACAAGAAAAGAAAAGATAGTATCAAGTACAGGGTTGGGGATTATGTAGCTATAAAAAGGACTCAATTTGGTACCCACATGAAGCTTAAGCCCAAGTTTCTTGGACCATACAAAGTAACCAAGGTGCTGGGTATGGATCGGTATGAGGTTATAAAGCAGGACAGTTCCACAGAGGGACCTATAAAGACTACATCTGCTGCTGACCACATGAAATGCTGGCCAGACTGAGGTAACACATTATTTTGATAACATCTGTCCTACCCTGACCAACTGTAATAATGATTTTAGTAGGTGTTTGGTACAGCATTGTATCTTGGAATGTTTATGGTATAACTGTGTACTTATTACAACTTTATATTGTGTAATGTTATATATTATGATGGTCTGTATTATGTTTGGTTTAAGATTTGCAGCATTGATCTTTGATGTTTACTCTATAACCTTAACTTGTGTTATTTGATATTATAAGTGTGTGAACTATGTTTAGTTTAAGATTCTTATAACTCTGTGCTATGCGAATGTTAGGTAAGGCTCTGGTACATAGTGTGTTAAAATTGTAAAATTAGTATGTGATATTTAATCTGATGTTCCTAATAATTGTGTATCATCAAAAGATCATTTGTATTAATGACAAAGGTTCATTCAAAATTTTGTTTGTTTACAATTCATGATTAGGTTATCATGTGAAACTCAGCCTTAGTCTTCTGACTTTACTGTTCTTTTTTTTGTATTTATAATTTCACTATTGTTGTTAAACTAACAGTGTTAGATAACTTTTCATTGAGACGATTCTGGGGTCAGACTCTTGTAGGATGGCCGAGTTGTAGGAGAAATTATTTGATCTGAAATTAGCCTAATATGCTGATGGTTGTGTCTATGCCATATGTGTTACTGTTTAAAAAATTAATAGATTAGGAGGTCTAGAATTTTGTCTATGCGGTCTAGGTTGTTCCGGAAGATTATGTATCGGGTGAAGAAGTGTATGATTGTAAGCGTAAAAGTTCCAAGTAAATCTGTGTAATCCAGCTGATCTTTCATTTGCCCTCTCACTTTATCTGTAAAATCAAAAGCAACCGTTAATATGCCTAGAACTCGATCAGCTAATAATTTAAATATTTCTGAAATACGTTTAAGAGCAGTTTATAATTCTAAACTAACGATTTCTGATCAAAACAAGCACGATTTGCGGACTTTGTTGAAAAAAAATATTATTCCCAGATGCTATTCTGAATTTAACGAAAGTTTGTATACCAAAAAACATCAAATACTTCTGGACATACCTAAGAAACCAAAAAAACCAAACAGACATTCCTGCAAATGTTCAGTACAAAGGTAAAGAGGCTAGTCACCCCGCGGAGGCATGCAGCTTTTTCTCATCTTTTTTTCAATCAGTTTTTCAACCATCTAATCTTATGCACTCCTATAACTCTGATGACGTGGCCGAGGCAGACCTCAAAGTTCCTAACAGCACCATTATTAATGATATAGATCTGCTCGAATCCGAAGTTCTTAAACAATTAAAGTGTCTAGATATTACAAAGGGTGCTGGGCTAGACAATATCCCTCCGATACTCCTCAAAAGCTCTGCTGAAACAATACATAAGCCGATGTTTATAATATATAGTAAATGTTTGTCGCAGGGAGTGTTTCCACCTATCTGGAAATCTGCTAGAATATCCCCTATACACAAGGGAGGTACCAAGAGAGATGTAGCAAATTATCGGCCAATCTCTATTTTACCTGCATTATCTAAAATTTTAGAAAGGCTGGTCCATAATAACATTTACCCCTTGTTACATAGCATTATTATCCCGCAGCAACATGGTTTTGTTTCAAAACGTTCTACAGTTACCAACCTTACGGTGTACGCCACGGAATTTTTTGACAATTTAGATGCTAACAAACAGACAGCGTTTATACTGATTTTCGCAAAGCATTTGATAGCGTAGACCACAAATTACTGCTGGAAAAATTGGCATTTAATGGGATCCGAGGTAATCTGTGGAGGTGGTTTAAGTCATACGTCACAAACAGGACGCAAAGGGTAGCCATCAATGGATATGAATCTAGCGCAGTCACTATAACATCCGGTGTACCACAGGGTTCTATTCTTGGACCCTTGCTTTTTATCCTGTTTATCAATGACATTCATACCTGCTTCCGGAAATGTAAATTTTTATTATACGCAGATGACCTGAAGATTTACAGGACAGTAGGTGATAATAATGATCATCAGGCATTACAGGACGACCTGCGCAGATTCAATCAATATTGTCAGAGTAATAAATTGCAGCTCAATCTTGATAAATGTAAAGTCATAACGTTTACTAAGAAGCGGTCGGTCAGCGAATATAGTTATACGATGGGAGGTCACTTTCTTGGCAGGGTAGAATCCGTTAGGGATTTGGGCGTTACACTGGACACAAAATTGACCCTTGATGTACATGTCGCGAACATATGTAGTAAAGCGCTTAGGATGTATGGGTTTGTCATGCGAGCCGCCAATGATTTTACCCGTCCATATACATACTTGCACCTGTACAAGTCTTTAATCCGCTCGCAACTGGAATATGCTGCTTGTATCTGGAACCCGCTATACGCAGTATATTCCGATAATATTGAAAGGGTACAGAAAAGGTTTCTTCGTAGTATGCAATATAGGTGTTACCACAGCTACCAGTCGTACCCAGCTTTACTCGAAAAATATGATCTCTTGGACTTAAAATCAAGAAGGAAACAAATCCAAGCAATGTTTCTGTATGATATTTGTCACAATCGGTATGACTGTACCGATATCATTAATAATATTAACTATAGCGTTCCACGAAGCTCTCGTATGCGAAGGTGTCGTGCTACTCCCCTATTTGCTACGGATAGATCACGAACTAACGCGGGCCTGCGTGCCCCCTTACGAGGAATGCTCGACGACTATAACGCAAGATTTAGTCATATTGACATTTACGCAAATAGTGTGGGTGTTTTTAAGCGTTTAGTGTGTGAGAAACTTAAAAGTTAAATTAGATGTATTTGTGAAAGCCTTAGAATTGTATTCTTTTTTCGCTATGCTTATAAATTTATAAAGTACAGATCAAGATAATGTTATTCTACTGATATTTGTTAATTTATTTAGCTATTTATGTGTGATTTATTTATTTCTTGTTGATGCATGGTGTGGTATACTTACTCCTGACCTTTAAACAATCTGTTATCTTT
Source organism: Miltochrista miniata (assembly GCA_933228765.1). Lineage (NCBI taxonomy): Eukaryota > Metazoa > Arthropoda > Insecta > Lepidoptera > Erebidae > Miltochrista > Miltochrista miniata. Next base: position 18,410,176 of record OW121769.1, read on the forward strand.
CTATACGCTATATTTGTGGTAAACGTTGTGGATGTCACAATCATTTAAATGTATTGTTATAACTATTTATGCACTTATTATTGTGATGTTATTTGTTTACCTGAAAATAAACTAAAAAAAAAGTCCTATGAGTACTTTAAAACAATAATAAATCTGAAATTTGTAATAAGTGTTCTAACATTCCATTGATTATTATCGACGCTGGAAAGGCTAATTGCATTAACGACCATTATATGAATTGTTCAGGATTCTGCATTTAAAGTTTCAAATTTTGCAAAAAAAATCATAACTAATTAACCATTTGAGTTATTCCATTATAAATCAGAATGGTTATTATAAATAACGTTTACTATGAAATGTATATAAATAAAAAAAATTAGGTCTCCTCCTTCCGCAATATATTGGAGATAATACAGTGCACAACATAATCTTAGTAAGGTAAATATGACTTAAGTTACTGTAACATCCTCACTGTGGTTCGCTAAAGACGTGTGAATGACCAAATAGCTGTATAAAATGAACTAGATAAATGTTTTATATTCTGATCAGTATAGTTCCACATCAAAGTAAAATGTTTTATCGGGCTGAATCAAGTCAAACGATGACAGCCAGATTATCTTATCTGGCATTAAACGTAAAGTCCCTGCTAGACTTTTAGTATTAACTCCCAATATGAATGACTTATAGAAGTGATCGGTAAAATTAATATTCAAATTACATTATATTTTTCTTAATAAATCAAGAGCGTAACTTTATGTATTAGCAAAAGAAATAAAACTACACGATTCAGAAATGAATCCCTGTCATTAAAATGGAAAAGCTATATTTTATGCGTGTAACCATTAGATTGTACCCATAAACTATGTAAGTGGAGTGTGGAGTAGTGAGTTATACTCACCACACTATCTGTTTTCCCAGACTTCCCCTAAGGATGAGTATTCCAGTAGTTTTCACGGCGTCCGGTCAAATTTATTTACAAAATCGTACTATCTGACCCATCAGATACTGGAAATTTTCTTGGTTTTTTCTTGTCGTACCCATAATCTTAGATCTGCTAATTGAAATTATTTTATACTCAGCCATTACTTGAGACTGGTCTCCAGCAGGAGCATTTTGGTCGTGGGGGGTCATCCATCACTCTTAACTAGTGCTGTTCAGGCGACAATGTCCTGTAATTATCTCGTTAACTAGCCTCATGTTTCCTCTTGTTAGCTTTGACTATCTCATTCCCGCTGAAAATCTCAATCAAGGATTAAACTTCTGTCATTATGCTCCTGCTGATAACGCCCTTAGTATTTTATGAGCGATGGGAAGTTCAGGCTTAGGTCCAACCAAGCATTCATCTGCTCACTCTGGGGCTAGATTATCTACTGTTTCGTCACCCGAAATTCCCTAGGTTCCAGGTACTCAATCTATGTACGTATACTTCGGTCTTTCACTTCAACATGTCAAGTGACTTTCTATATTCCTTCACGATTGCTGATGTTGCCTTCCTTAAATTTCATTTGCCCTAAAAAAATTCACACCCTACAATCTCCATAAAAAAGGTTGCCTGTAAGAGATTGCCTTGTGCGATAAGGCCGCCAATTGTTATTGCCAATAAGTGTAATTTTAACTGTTTTGCTCAAATGTTATTTCTGGTGTACAATAAAGAGTTTTTTACTTACTTAAATTTCAATGACACTTGACTGTTGCTGTATATGCTTGCCTTTCCCGAGTTTGTTTTGCGGTAAATTATTTGCGCGCTCTCAGTGATTGCGGTGATTTCACACATTGACACAATTTATTTTATTATTTGGACCACTTCCAGAGCGTGGTTGTTCAGCCTCACTGGTTCAGCACTCATTTGCATTATCTTAATTTAGGTTCGTCTCTTTGCTTTTCACATCGTGCCAGAGCCTTCTTCAGCGAGAACAAAGAGTACCCCATCGTCGGAATATACCTATGTATATTATTATGTGCATCATCTTAATTTTATTATTTTTCATCTTATTACCAGACATCACACAAGTAGCGATAGGCATCCTCCCTTACTCAAGTTACGGCTGCCATCTCTGACTCCATCAACCGGTGTCTCAGCATTTTATGTTTCACCCATTCTTATGTCTTTGTCACTTTCTTTGCAGTTCAGGGTAGTTTCCAATAAATCTGGAGAGTTTCAATTGACTCGGATGTGACTACATAAAAGATTCCTTGACGTCAAAGAAGTACCTCAACGCGAACTGCTTTTGTTTATGCCTAACAGCCTACGGTTGGGAACCCCGGGTAAGCCCTCGGAAGGATACCCCAGGACTCCCAACAAATCTATGGCTACCACTGCGGCCTCATTTAGGGCGGGGGGGTTCGTTTGCCATCCCGCGTCTTTGGGGGGCGTGCGTGAATCCCTCACATCACGCTGTCGTCTAGGGCCTGCTTCTGTAAGGACGATGACCAAGCAAAAAGGCAGCGCAGTCCTACTTACTCCCGCTGGAGATCATGGCTCGCACCATGGTCTCCAGCGAGAGAGTGCTCACGTCCAGACCTGCCACGAGGACCTGGCGCTCTTGCGCCCGCGCCCACTCGGCCGTTGTTTCCCGGTGTATTCGCCACAGATAGGTCTGTCTGTGACAACCGGTAGGAGAGAGCACCGTGGCTCCTCTCCAGTCATTCGTCCCTGACGGGTCTGACCGCCGCGATTGTGGTGAATCCCGAATTTGGTTGCTCATGTCGCACCTTTCAGGTCTTCATGATTTCCTGTTAGAGCTGGGACCGCTGAGCCTCGATTTCTCGAGACGCAGGCCTGTGGCCCCGCTCCAGCGCCTATTAGCGCCATGTGGTCCTGCCTTGCAGGACTAGAAAGACAGGATATTTCATCGTAGGTGTTCTACTTTCATGATTGCGGTTTTTTATATTGACAAGATCGAAATACGCTGCGCTATGTGTGCAGATGTTAACCTTAAAAAGCGTCTTGTAGGTCTTGCTGCGTATAGCTGCTTTTTAGCCCCACAAAGAACGTCCGCAATCTACTTTCATTTCTATATTCTTCTTTGGAAGTATTTATTTCTTCTCCTCTTTATATTTTTTTCATTGAACACATCTATGGTATTTATGAACAAATTCAGTGGTCCGTTTGAGATAAAGATGCAGATACTGACCATATGCCGAAATATCAAATATTCTCAATAACACATGGAAAATATCCCGTTAGCTGTAATACTAATAAAAAAACTTTTTTTGAAATAATTTTATTTTAATCAATTTTTGTAACGTGTAAAGTGAAGTGACGCAAATTTGGAATTCAATAAGTAGGTTTTCGCATTTTTGCAAATATCGGCTGCAGATATTGGCCTTCGCAAATGTCCAAAAATTTGCATTCGTTATAGTTGTGGAAGACGACACCCGTTGTCACTAGTCAATTATGACTAGTGACAACGGGTGTAGTCTTCCAGTTTTACAGTGTATAGGTGGCTGAAGTACCCACAGAACATTTGGCTCTTAGCTAACAGCCGCGGTCTAACTGCAAACGACGACCTTGACGTATCGCCTAACCGCCATTGTTTGATATTTGTCTTTCTTTTTTGGTGGTTTTATCACAGTAATGCAATGATTTTTTCATTAGGCAGAGTAGCTTATGTGCTCTAAACACATCAAAATAATTTCAGGTAAAATTGTGTTATCGACCAATTTATTAGTAAGGGCCATCGACAAAATTGGTTTAACGTCCTAATTTTTGCAATTAAAAGGAAGGTAAAAGGGTTTATACGACAGTAAACTAAAATTTATTGACCAGTAAATTGACTTATTTTGAAATTCAAAAATAATTACCAACCACTAAAATGTTTTATGCCGTGAAAATTTTAATAAATGGAAATGTTTTAAAATAATGATTTCTTAAATCATGTGCAGGCTAAATGACTTATCAGTATTTAGCTGCTGTCATGGGCGCTTTATAAACCAAAATCAAAAAGATTGAGGATTTAAAACACAAAAAATATACGAAAATTTCGAAAATCACCGATGTCTTAACGTCCACCAAAGTACTCAGATTAAATCGTTACCTAGACCATTCGAAAGAGAAAAATCAGGCGATTCTAACGATATGTAAAACTCATTTTCGACCAAATTGACTGTTAATGCAGTTTGCCTTTATTTATTTTATTTATTTATTTATTTTATGCTGGGTTATTTTGCCTTTCCAGCGTCGTATGGTATAAACATTGAGTAACTTTTACTATTAACATTTGAAAGTGCAGGGTTATAGATTTTAAGAATATTGTAGTAAACATCTGTGATTTTTCTGTGCCATAAAGATAAAAATACAGATAAGACTGATAAAAAACAGCATTTGTATGCTATTTTGTTAGTATGCTATTTTGTTAGTAGTGACTGCCTCTGTGGCGCAGTCGGTAGTGATACCGCCTGAAGCGCTGGAGGTCGTGGGTTCGATTCCCACCGGTGACAAATATTTGTGTGACCCATAAATGTTTGTCTCAAGAGTCTGGGTGTTTCTATGTATAATATGTATGTATTTAAAAAGTATATAAGTATTAATTAATATCCGTGGTCTGATACCCATAACACAAGCAGGTTATTCCTAGCTTACTTTGGGATCAGATAGCGTTGTGTGAAATGTCCGTGAATATTATTATTATATATCAGCTGGATCTGAGGCGGGCTTTGCACCCGGTGCTATTATTATGATCAAATCCGGTACAAAGTCACCGATTATCACGATGATATCATAAACAAAAGCGTGGAACTGCTTGGGTTCGTACTTAAGGAGACCTAGGAGATTTGTGACAGAGGTGAGCTGTGATAGACGCGATTTCTCCCTACCTATGATGGTGAGCAAGCTGGCAATTACACTTGATTGACGTTTTAGAGACGCACTAGTTGAATTAATATTCGTCGGCGGCGGCGCACGCGAAGAGCCTCTTCGCGTGCGCCGCTTAGTTATAACATCGGCGTGCAAAAAAAATCTTTAAGTAAATTTTTCGTCAAAATTTTCATTAAATTTATACCATATCTTATTGACGCTTTAGAGCTAAAAGCGCTCGCAGAGAAAAGCATTTAAGCAGACCGCAACGGGCGCTCTCCCACGATTCGGTCAGTACGCCGTGAGGCAGGAATGACCATGGGAGGTGGGAGGGTATTACCTCTCTAATCTTATTAAATGCGCGTTATTTTTTCGTAAATTGTGTAGTTATCTAGGTCTCAAAAGCTTTCATGTTATTGTTTGTTTCTTGTTTAGAAAATTAAAATTGTTATTTAGTGCAAGTCGACTTAATTTTTATGCTGGGTTATTTTGACACTTTTTTATTCTTTTGCAATGTCTGTATGTGTGTTTGTACATTAGTATAACAAGGCCAAATATTGCAAGTACTGTCCGCAATAAAAGCTTGTGTCAAAAAAGTAATTTCCGATTAGAAATTATGCTTGGTTGTGGTGTGGTGAAGCAAATGATGCATGCTGGATAACTACTTTTTTGTTTCAGAATCCTAATAACTACAAACGTAAAAGGCACTGCTAGTGTTGAAATACGTGACCTGGCCTTTAAAGAAGTAAGATTGAGAGGCAAAAGTTAAGGCCGCGTCGTCTTACAGTCTTAAATATATGTCTTTGTCGAGATATATTAAGAAGAAAGTGGCTTATCAAGCAAACCCAGTAGGCGAGGCTCCATCTATGGTTATGCACGTCCAACGACATGTACAGAAGAGGAGGAGAAAATATTAAGTATTTAATGGCTAACATGTGCAGCATCTAATTATGGGCTGACAACAAAAGAAACGAGGATCATTGCATATAACAGGTGGTGTGGAACATTTTAGTGATAGGAGAGACTTTGCCTCTCTGTGTGTGTTCTACCGCCTGTACAACGGTTTGTGCTCTGAGGAATTATTTGATATGATGCCTACGGCTACATTTTATCATCGCACCGCTCGCCACGGACAGGGTATTCATCCTCACACGTTGCGTCCTGATCGCTTAAGCTTTCAGCTGGGTTGCACCAGCCGTGGTCACAAGCAGATTCGGTGCTGGTGGTGGCTGGTGCAACCCAGCCGAAACGTCAAGCCTCAATTTTAAGGTATGCATGATCGCGTTAATACCCGTTTTATATAATTATTAATATCATGCAACGCGAAAGTTAAAAGCGGAGTCAAAATTGCTCCAAACATATGGCAACGTTACATGGATCGAACCTGAATAGGGAATGGAAGGTACACCATGTCTCTTCGATGATATTGCTTAACAAGGACGGACATACACTGAACTGTTGCTAAGAATCAGAACAGTGTTCCACAAATTACAAGAATGTGGACTACACCTAAATAAGAAATGTAAATTTTTCCAAAAGTCTGTTACATATTTAGGACATACAATTATTGATAAAGGCTTACATGCAATGCAAGATAAAGTTACAGATATAAAAAATAGTACACAACGTACGAATGTGTCATCATTACGTACATTTCTAGGGATGATGCATATTTTTTAGCAGGCTTTGATTACTCATTTATTCATTCATATAAACAATAAGGTTAAGAAAAACTACAGAACATGCATATGCAGACTACCTGTCAAGATAACCGAATTCTATAGATACAACTAAGTATAACTAAGTATACAGTTACAGATGATGATGTTTTCTATTTAAACAAAATTGCAGAAATGTCTGTAACGCTACAAGAAATAAAGAAGGCTACAACGAAAGATCCAGACTTACATAAACTTCGCTTAGATATTGAATCTGTAAGAGAGAATCCGAAGAGATAACATGAATTCTCAATGCAAAATGATTATATTTTTTATGGAATAAGAATCGTGATTTCAAAGAAACTTTAAAACAAAATGTTAGAAGAATTACATACAGCTCATACAGGTATGGCTAAAGTGAAAGCATTAGCCAGAAGCTACATTTTTGAACGTGGTGAAACAATGCAAGATATGTTGCAAGTTAAAGAAGAATCCTACAAAAGTACCTGTACAGCTTGGGAGAATTCAAAAGAGCCTTGGAGCCGAATTTTTCCAACGAAAAATTCACAATGATTAACCAATATTTTCTTATTGTTGTTGATGCTTACACGAAGTGGTTAGAAGTTATACTAACGACGTCAATTATTGCAACATCTACAATTAACATACTCAAAAAGTTGTTTAACACATTTGGCTTACCAATATCTCCAGTCTCGGACAACGGAAGACAATTCAGGTCAGAAGAAATGCATGGATTTTTTAAAGAAAATGGAATTCAGGCAAGGAGAATATAATTTCAACATCGTCAAATATATTGAACACAATGTCCCGCCATTTAAATACAGTAAACTCCCAACAATCGATGACCCAATACATTCGTAGGCCCCCACCAGTTCAAAAGGCCGAGCAGGTTGATAGACAGCTCGTGAAAATGGTTGCAAAAGGTCACCACGCTCTGAGAATTGTAGAAGAGACTGAATTTAGAAAATTTATTGAATTAGTTTCTTAATGCCCAGGCTATAAACTGCCATCAAGGAAAACGTTGTCCACAAATTTAATTTCAAGTGTTCATAGTGACGTTATGGCTGACGCAAAAAGAAAGGTACAAGCTGCATCAGCGTTGTCCCTTAGCACTGACGGTTGGACTTCTAGAAATAATGACAGTTATATAGCCATCGTAGCTCATTTTATAGATGTAGATACAAAACAATCCGTTTTACTTGGGTGTCTTAACTATAATGAGCGACATACGAGTCAAAATTTGTGTGACTTCATGAAAGGTGTTATGGTAGAGTGGAACATTTCACACAAAGTTACCGCCATTGTAAGCGATAATGCAGCAAATATAATATCTGCTATAAGACTTGGTGATTGGCGGTTGATCTCATGTTTTGCTCACTCTCTAAATCTTGTAGTTAGAAGAAGCAACAAATAAAATTAGTGACGTTTTGGAAAGATTTTAAAATATTGTTGAGTTTTTCAATCGCAGCACCCAAGGAAAACTTAAACTGGCTGCTACGCAGCGGCAAATGAATATGCCTATTCTCAAGCTCAAGCAGGATGTACAAACTCGCTGGAACTCCACCTACGATATGCTCAAGCGAATAGTACAGGTAAAGGATGCAGTGATTGCCACTGTTGCGCTTCTACGCCCCGAGCTTACCTTAAATGCAGGAGACTGGGAGGTTATAGAGGGAGTTTTACCGCTACTTAGTCCATTCTACGAGATTACCGTAGCAATTAGTGCTGAAAAAAACGTAACATTATCAAAAATTATAATTTTTTGCAATTTACTAAAAATTTTTTTTGCAAAAGCCCGTTTCTCTGAATAAAAAAAATATTGATGTGCAGTCTACGCTCAAGCAAGGGATGGAAGATCGTTTTAAAGATATTGAAAAGCATACATTATATGCGGAATGTACAATTTTAGATCCCCGATTTAAGATGAGGGGACTAAAAAATCAAAAAGCATGTGAAATAGCAGTACAGGCCTTTAGAAATAAAATAGGTCGAGAACAATTATTACTTCAAAGTGATACTCCAGAGCCTATTCCCACTTCCAGCGATGAGTCTATTATACCCAGTGCCAGTAATATAAAAAGCAGCATATGGGATGAATATGATCAAGAAATAAAAGCTATTGCTAAGCCACATAATCAACTCGCAGCTGGCATTCGCGAACTAGATAAATACCTAAATGAGGAGTATCTAAATCGCAAAGAAGATCCGAACTTTTTTAAGAAAAATCATCACCTAATTTACTTTTAGAACATCGTTTATTCTAAATAAAAATTCAATTTAATCAGTCGTCTTTACAAAATAAATTAAATAAATAAAAAAAATTTAAATCTAACCTAACCTAACTAGTCCATTGAGGGGTGCTAGGTCGGGAAACCTCCTCGTGAGCTTGGACCGGTTTCCTATCCCTTCGGGCTATATGCCCGGGGGGAGTGGCGACTGGACCAAGACGGTGCATCCTTGATAGTCGGCTAACAGGCGCAGCGCTGGAGTGTGCTGCCCCTGTAAGTCGATGAACCAATATCCCGACAACCGACCCCATGACGAAGGGGGTCGTGGTATGGTGGGCCTGCTAGGCCTGCGGTTGCGGCGTTCACCGCCGTAACAAATGGCGTCCGCTCCCGGCTACGGCCGGTAGAAGCGCTTTTGTTCGTCGGTCTTTCCGACCGAAGCCGACCCCATTGCACGAGGGGGTCGTGGTATGGCGGGCCTGCAAGGCCAGCGGTGTTGCGACAGCTCCCGGATACCCGGTGGAAGCGTCGCAACTTTCTTGGCGAGGTTTGCTCCCGGCTGCGGCCGGTTGGAGCAAGTTGCTGTGCGGCAGCGGCCGCATGTGCGGCTGTTCCGCCTGTGCGGCTGATTTCGCCTGTACGGCAGTCGTATGTATGTGCGGCAGTTAAGCCCCTCGGCACGCGGCAGCTTGAGATGCTGCGTGTGGGCTCCTGCCTGCCTGTACGACTGGTCCGTCTGTGCGGCCGTTCCGCCTGTGCGGCCCTTCCGTCCGTGCGGCCGCTCCGTGCAGCATTGGTCGGGGTGTGTGTTACGGCGCATCTGCGACGTCTCTCGCCGTTATTTGACGGAGTTGACCCCATTGCACGAGGGGGTCGTGGAATGGCGGGCCTTCAAGGCCCGCGTTTACGCGAGGTATGCTCCCGGCTGCGGCCGGTTGGAGCGAGTTTGCTGTGTGGCAGTGGCCGCATATGCGGCTGTTCCGCCTGTGCGGCTGATTTCGCCTGTACGGCAGCTGTATGTATGTGCGGCAGTTAAGCCCCTCGGCACGCGGCAGTTTGGGCGGCTGCTGCGTGTGGGCTTCTGCCTGCCTGTACGGCTGGTCCGTCTGTGCGGCCGTTCCGCCTGTGCGGCCCTTCCGCCTGTGTGACCGCTCCGCACAGCATCAGTTTTTGGCCGGGCGTAAGGTCGGGGGACCGCGCCCATTGACGGCCATATGGCGGAAGACACCTCCCCGTGTTCCGGAGGTGTCTTTAGTGCCCGCCCGCTCGGCCGCTCTCTACCCCTTCTGCTTGCAGAAGGGCGCTCGAGAGTGGTGCGATGCAGGCTTGTTTTCTTCAGCTCCTTAGGGAGCTCTGGGGGGCCGACCATCTGGTCCCCCGAGGAGAGCCCCAACCCTACGGGGCATCCCTAGCCGGGTCGACGTAGAATCTCTTTTTCATATCCATCGGCCCGGCTATAGGGTGAGTCGGAACACCGCGGGGTTTAGTGGGCAGGACGGTCCCTGTTTCCGGGATCGGTAAGTCCCACACACCGTCCCAGCTACCCCCGTAGCTGGGATGACGGTGCCTAAATGCATTCCCCGCGTCAACAAAAAAAAAAAAAAAAACTAGTCCATTGAAATGTTACATGAGCTTTGCATTTATTAGAGGACGCAATATTATTTTTGGGACATGGTGGTAACCGTTTCCGAGGATTTGGGAAAAAAGTGTTTTCAACCCCTTTTTAAGATTGCGGGGACAAGGGTTCTATTGACCCCCCCACACATGTCCCAAAAATAAAATTGCGTCCTCTAAGAAATGCAATATTCGGTCCTTAAATTGTAACATTTCAATGGACTAAACCTATTCCGTTATGAGATGGTACAATTTAAAGTGCAAGTTAGTATTTTTGATAAACAATTCGTTTTTTTTTTAACAAATTATATATCCGATGTACGAACCACATTTTTGGTGTGAATTCGATAAAAAAAGTTATCTCGTTTTGAGTATTATTTTAGTTTTTTAAGTAGGACATGTTTAGTTAATCAATTGGTTTTTTGCACAGCATTCAATTTTCTGGTTTGCATTCAGTAAATTAGTGGCGATACCAAGTGTGCAGAAAAATTAAACAGATGTGCATTTAAAAATATCCCTTTTTATAATAACTGAACAGTACCTAATAGTCCATTGAAATGTTACATGAGCTTTGCATTTATTAGAGGACGCAATTTTATTTTCGGGACATGTGTAGGGGTCAATAGAAGCTTAACCTCAAGTTTGTGGGGTCGCCACCCTTGTCCCCCAGCCGCAATCTTAAAAAGGGGTGAAATCACTTTTTTACCAATATCTCGGAAACTATGAGTCTTACAAAAAATTTGTGAAATCATAATTTGTAGGAAATTGTTTTGCCTACAAATATGTCAAACAAATTTTTGCCCTAAATTAAAATTAAAGAAGTTACCCCCACACATGTCCCAAAAATAAAATTGCATCCTCTAAGAAATGCAATATTCGGTTCTCAAATTGTAACATTTTAATGGACTATAATAATAGTTTTAATTGTTGATTATTTCTATGAAAACAAATATTTTAATAAATACTTTTGTAAGCTAAATATTTTTGTTTTATATTTGAGCCAGGTATTAAAGACAGACCGTTTTCTGTGAGTTGATCTTAACATCTCCAACCAATGTTCGGTAAAACGTATTACGCTGGCACTCACCAGCGTAAGACGTTTTAGCGGACATCGGTTGGAGATTTTAAGATCAAACGATGATAAACACGACTAGGCACAGTCAGTATCAAAATGAGCGAACGATCGGCCTTTTACTGATTGGAACTGGGAGCTGACGAACTAGAAGACCGATCTAGTTCGTTTAGAAGCAAAGACCTAAATTGAGCGATCTCAGTCGCAAACTATTATGCCCAAGACTAGAGTGCACGGCGTGGGCCCAACAGCGCCAGGTCCTCGTAGTGGGTCTGGACGTTGACACTCTCTCGCTCGAGACCATGGTGCGAGCCATGATCTCCAGCGGGAGTAAGTGGGACTGCGCCGCCTCTTTCCGGCGGCCTGAGCGCCGCCGACGTGTCTTCGCCGAGGACTATCGGTCTCCATGACCGGGGGTCTGAGGACAGTTAGCGGGTCGCTCACCGTCCTTACAAAAGCAGGCCCATGACGGCGGCGCAGCGTGACGTGAGAAACTCACGCACGCCTCCCCCCCTTAGAAGCGGGATCAAACCCGAAACCCCCTCAAAGACGCGGGATAGCACCCGAACCACCCCCTCGGCGAGGCCGCGGTGGCGGCCGTAGGTCTGTTGGGAGTCCTGGTACATCCTTCCGAGGGCTTACCCGGGGCTCCCAACCATAGGCTGTTGGGCGTTACGTGAGGTTTTTTAGTCGGTAGGAGTCCAGCATAACATCCATGAGGATTTTCCCTTACGTAAACAAAAAAAAAGGGTACATACATAATAATATGCCTTGGCATCAGCAGCAACTGTTATTTTGTTTGTAATTTCGATATTTGTTACCGGGATCTTTTGAGTTCCATATGGCCGGTTCTTCTATATACAATTAAATAAAAAGTTGAACCATTTCATTATTCCACTCCATATTTTACAAACCCAATTTTTTTATAAAGAAACGTAGGTAATCAAACACAAAATTGTGTTCTGCTCCGCAGCAGAATCACTTTGACTACATTATGTACAAATTACAGAATAAAATGTAGATAAAGTCTTTACTTTTGTAGCTTAATTTCAAAAATTGTATCTTATTTAACTCACCTGTCCCTCCGTGTTTATAGTAGGTAAACATACGTATATGTCACCCAAAAAGCTTTCCATGAGGTCGTAGAGAAAACAAATGGGTTTACTACCCGTTCGCTCTAACTTTGCCGCTGGCTTAGAGGCATTTACCCGACTTGTTAATTAGACGAAGTAAATAGACAGTAGCTAATGTCACTTCGTCATAGAAAATACGCAACATTGTATGAAGAAGTGACATTAATTGCTGTCAATTTACTTCGTCTAATTAAAAATTCGACTTTAGTATGAAGCCGAGCGGCAAAGTTAGAGCGAACGAGCAGTATATAATATCGTTTATATATAGCTTTGAGATAGGCCTGTAATTTTATACCATATCTTTAGGGCCCTTTTTGTGAATTGGCGTAATAAATGCTGATTTCCACAGCCTGGGCACCAAACCCTCGTTTAAACGGTATTTTAAATAAGATAGTAGGTCCAGCCGCGCATACTATCAATTTAAATGGCATACCGGAAAATTGGCATGGCATTAGGAGTGCCCTGATAAACAATTTTGCCGACCAGCGAGACGAAATATCGTTGTACAACGATTTGACGCTCCTGACCCAAGGTTCGGCAACCCCACAGAAATTTTACGAGCAATGCCAAAATTTGTTTAGCACTATCATGACGTACATCAGCCTCCACGAGACGATTGCGAGCACCGTAGAGTCTAAACGCGCTTTGTATAAAAACTCACGTTGCAATCATACTTGCGTAGTCTATGCGACCCGCTAGGTTCTTGCATTCGGTGCAAGCGGCCTGATAGTCACGAACAGGCTCTAGAGTTCGTGCACGAGGAAATGAACACCTTGTATTTACAGCAACGCAACGATCATGGTCCGAGCGAGCGAAAATCTGAAGTTGATTTAGAGCCATCAACTTCAGCTCCCTGTGCAGTGGTATCCACAACTGCTGTTCAATCCAATATACTGACTCGGATTCCACTTATAGTTAAACGAAGAAAACAGCAACGATTACAAAACACCTACTGCCCCGCGCGTAGCCGTGTATATCTGCGAGTGTAACAAAAATATGGCAAACGTTTTGAAATGTAACGTGTGTAATATTGTGATAAGTGAGCTACTGTCATATATACGAAATAAAGAAATATTGGTTCGAATTTGTGTGTCGGCTTTTACGGGGGAAGAAATAAAAACTGCAAAGACGCTTCTTTTTCAATCTATTCCAACGGATAGACGAAACATACTACGTAAAAACAAAGGAAACGAAGAACGGGATTATGCAGACATTATTAACATTTGTATAAGTCAGCGAAGCCTGACATAATACTCATATTTGTGGCAAAACAACTTGAGAAATTACCGCCAATCCTCTTTGACCACTTAGATTTTTCGAAGCTGTTGAAAGATATCTTGGTTTTAAAGAATGAGATTAACGAAATTAAGTCTACGTATGCTATGATAAGCGGGATACAAGAAGTAAAAAATGATTTAATGCGTTTGAAGTATGATTCCTTGCCTCCATCCTCGGCGTTCAAAATAAATGGAAGACATGGTGTGTGGGTGAATAGTGGCCCTATGGGTTCATCGCATGATTCTGCAAAAAACGAATCCAATGTGTTCAAAAATTGTACTTAAATTAAATATGAACAACCGTTATCACAATATATACAAATGGAGGTAATTGAAGATAATAAAAAAGAAAGAAAGAAAGAATAACAATTTATTTCTGCCAGCTGCCGTAACAAAAGCGTACATCCCAAAAAACAAAAAAAAAATGTCTGACTGTAGGTAACAGTCAACAGTGTTACATAAGTTATCAGTGTCACATCACAAGTTGTCAAACATAATTTAGCTTTCTTCTTCTTCTTTTCTTATATGAATGGCCCCGTCGTTTACCAACGATTCCGCCAACGTCAAGGTGGAGAATAGATTTACTAGTTTGAAGTTCGGTTTTGAGACAATTGTTCGGTCTCTTAGACAATTTTTATTTTTATATTCTGAAATAGAGGACGACACAAGTGTTAGTATTGGTTAGTAAACGTATATTATATCTACATATCATTAAAGCTGGGTAGTGAGGACAGAAAAAAGAGAAAGGGGGTTCTGAGATTAGGAGTGTATAGCCAAATAGGTACGGTTATAATTTTATTTTATTTATGGAGATAAATTTGTAGAGGATTTTTATTAGTGGGGAGTTGACTAGGGTTAACAAATAGGCCAAATTAATCGGTCGGGAGATCCGTTCAGGAAGGAGGTCGTATAGGGGAACCACTAATCTGGGACAGGAAAAGAAAATATGTTCGAGGGAACCTTCAGCTAGACCACACTCGCACAGAGAGTGGTCCCGAACGCGAATTTTGGCCAGAAACACAGGTGAACATACAAATCCTAGTCGTAGGCGAATTATAATTGAAGTAGCAGACTTGTTTATAATCTGTTTTTTGTTGAAGAACCAAGGTCTGGAGGGGATAGTGGGTTGGAGGGAACCATAAAATTTTCCCTTGATCAGACGAGAGGATTGCCAGGAGTCGTTCCAGGTCTTCGATAGAGAGAAACTAGCCAGAGAATGAAGATCTCTAGCGAAAGTGTAGTTGTAGGTAAGACATCCTGACGTGGCAGCTATCTTTGCATTGGAGTCTGCTGTTTCGTTGCCTGTTATGCCAACATGGCTGGGGATCCATGCTAAAACTACCTCAATATCAGACAGGTGACACCTGTGTAACACCGACTTTATCTGAAGGGTAAGGGGGAAGATATTGCGTGACTTAAATGGGTTCTTTAATAGATCCTTTAGGCAACTCAAAGAGTCAGTCAATATAAGCGCCTTATTAAGTTTATGAGATTCCACATACATGACTGCCTCCAGGAGGGCTATGGATTCACCAGTGAAGACTGAGTTAAAATAAGGGCTTTTAAAGTTGAGGATAATGCTATACCTTGGGATCCAGACTGCTGAGTCGACTGGTGCTTCTAGGGACAGCTTAGAAGCATCCGTGTAGAGGGTGAGCCATTGTGACCAATCTTTGTTTATAATGTGAAGGAATTTTTGGTTGGCTTCTAGGCAATCTTTAGATATTCCAAAGTCTAGAATTACCGATGGTTGGAAAAGCAAAGATTGAAAGTCAGTATTAAAGAGGGGATTAAGGGATGTTTGGGATACAGGGACAGGAAGGTTAATAAATTTTGCAAAGGAGTTTGAAAGGAGGGGGTGAGATTTATGTTGCCAATATGGAGAGGTAAGGAGGAGATGTGATAGCTGGTTGAGAATAGGAAAAAGAGGATGGGGGCTGAGTTGAGTTATATTAAAAAAGAATCTGTCAGCGAGGTATTGTCTGCGAAGATGAAGTGGAGGTTCCACACACTCAACTTGGAGTGCGTTAATAGGAGAACATTTCATTGCGCCTGTTATTATTCGAAGACATCTAGACTGGAGCTTCTCTAGTTTCGCTAGGGCAATCTTGTTGCAAGGTTCCAGTAAAAAGGTGCCGTAGTCAAAATGGCTACGAATTACTGCATTGTACAGTAGTTTCTGGCAGAAGGGGTGGGACCCCCATCGTACCCCAGACAGCGATCGTAAGACATTGACACCTCTTTCACCTTTAGTTAACACGTGATTAAGGTGGGGAATCCCAGTCAGTTTGGAGTCAAGGATTAGGCCTAGGAATTTGACTTCATCTTTGATAGGAATCAACTCGTTAGCTACGGAAAGGGAGACGAAAGGGACATTGCGTTTACGTGTAAAGATGACAGCAGAACATTTAGCAACTGAAAGGGAGAGGTTGTGGAGTGTAAGCCAATTATTTAAGTAATAAAGACCAGAATTTAGAGAGGCTGTAGATTCGGAGAAGGAGGAGGAGGAAGTGTAGAGGGCAATATCGTCAGCATATTGAAGGATATTGCAAAAGGAGTTAACTGTAAGGTCTAGGTCAGCCGTATAGATGTTGTATAAGATAGGACTTAGAACTGAACCTTGAGGAAGGCCCTTCCATACAACACGGGGGGGAAGAATATTATCCTGGTACCTGACGGAGATGGTGCGTCGCATGAGCATGTTGCAAATAATATGTACCAGCCTCACAGGAATACTCAGCTGGAGCATTTTTTGCCTGAGTAGTGGAAGAAGGACATTATCATAAGCAGCGGAGATGTCTAAAAAAACACCTATGACATGTTCATTTCGGGAGAATGCCAGTCGTATCTCAGAGGTGAGAATACCGAGGTTGTCCAGCGTACCCTTACCCTTTCTGAACCCAAACTGGCTCTGAGAGAGTAATTGACGGTGTTCCAGGATCCATTCTAGCCTGAACTTGATAAGGATTTCCATAATTTTGGCCAGGACTGAAGAAAGGGCAATAGGGCGGTAAGAGGAAGGAGATTTGGGGTCTTTGCCGGGTTTAAGGATAGGGATGACAATTTGATTTTTCCAGGATTCCGGGATGATTCCAGAGCAGAATATGGAGTTGAGGATGTTGAGGAGTATACTTTTACTGTTATTGGATGATCTACAGATGAAGGAGTATGGGATGCCGTCTATTCCTGGAGAGGAATCTTTGAGATGGTCAAGAGCATAGGATAGTTCAGTGAAAGAGAAAGGGTTATTCATGGAGTCAAGGAGATTATCTATGATTGGGGGATTGGGAAGGGGTAGACAACCAAGTTCGGGAACAAAGGGAGGGGCTAGGTTACTTATGAATTCCGATAAGAAGGAGTGAGGTTCATTGCTAGAGATATTGGAGTCCACCATGCTGCATCTAAAGGTTTTGATGCGTCTCCAAACAAGTGAAATAGGGGAGCGAGGAGATAGGGATTCACAGAATTTTTGCCATCCTAGTGATTTTTTTTTTGGCGAGTAACCTGGAGGTATGGGCAGAGATTTTTTTAAAATCAAGATAATCACACATGGTTAACGATGTTGCAAATTTATTCTCTGCCTCCTTGCGGCCACGGACGCTCTCTGTGCATTCCGAGTCCCACCATGGCGGAGAGGGAATTGATAAAGGTGGAGGATTCTTGAGGGGAATGGAGCATTCGGCAGTGGAAATAATTGCAGCAATGTAGGACTCATAGAGGGGAAGAGGGTTAAGGGGATTTACTGGAGAAAGACACAGTAACTTAGTATCCAACAGATCAGCATACACGTCCCACTTAGCGTCTGATAAGCGGAATTTAAGGAGGGGTTGGAAAGGTCTAGGAGATGGGGTAGATAGAGGGGATTGGAAATAGGTTATGTTGATAGGGAAGTGGTCGCTGCCAAATGAGTTTGGCAGAGGGGACCAGGACATGAGGGAAGCTAAAGCAGGTGAAGCTAGGGTAAGGTCTGGAATACTGATGTTTTGAGCCGGGGAGACTCTGCGGGTTGCAGAACCATCATTCAGAACACATAAGTCCAGTTCATCCATTAGATCAAGAAGAGTAGAAGAAACTGAGTCGGTATAGTGGCAGCCCCAGAGAGTATGGTGGCAGTTAAAGTCACCTAGGACGATTAAAGGAGGAGGGATTGAGGTCAAAATGGACTTAAGGTCAAGTAGGATGTGATGGCTTGGGTGAGGGATATAAAGGGAGATGAAGGATATGTTGATGGCTCTGACAGCTACAATATTGTAGCCTAAATCGTGTGGAGGTAGATTTATTTGAGAGAAGGATATGTTCCTGCTAATGAGCAGGGCACATCCTCCCCAACCATCATCTCTGTCTTCTCGGAGGCATGAAAAGCCGGGAATCCTAAAGTTGATTCCAGGCTTCAGTAGGGTCTCCGAGATGGCTAAAAGGAACGGATTGTATTGATTACATAAGAGTAAGATATCTGGTCTACGTCGTCGTATGCTTTTACAATTCCATTGAAGGATTTGGAGGGCCATTGAGACTGTTGTTTTTAGTGAAGACTCTAAGTAGTTGTTCTACAAGAACAGAGACATCGTGCGGTAGGGCATCAGACATTTTAGATAGGATGTTGATTAAGGAGCAGAGGAGGAGTTCAACTAGGTTATCATTAGGGGAAGCATAAGGAGTGGTTTCAATAAAGCCGCAGCCATTAGGCTGACTGGATGGGGGGGAGAGTGTGATATCTCGGTGTGCTTGAATATCATAAGATTTACCTGGTGTAGGTTTGGGGCGAGGGGATCGGTAAACTGTTTTCCTGTAGGAAATAGGGGAGGCAGATTGTGAAGACTGTGTAGAGAGAGGGGAGACTATAGGGGATTGAGATTGATGGAATAGGGGGTGAAGGGTTGCGTTATGAACTGGTCTGGAAGCCAGCTCAGAATATAGAGTTTTATGGCGTTGGGGAAAACGTGCTGAGGCGTCAATATAACTTATGTTTTCCTCAGCCATAACAATTTTAATTGATTTTTGCCGGCTGTGTTCCGGGCACCTAGGGTCAGTTGCCGAATGATTACCTCTGCAAAGCAAACATGTAGCATCTGTTTCAGTTACAGTACAGGAGTCACCTGGATGGGATTGGGCACATTTATAACACTGGGACTTTGAGCGACATTGCTTAGCAATGTGCCCAAATCGGCAGCAGTTTCTACACTGAATAGTGGGAAGTTGGTACAGTGAAACAGGGAGAGAGGCATTGAAACAGTAAACTTTTTCTGGAAGGGTCTGGCCTAAAAAGGTGAGTACTACTGTATTTGATGGAATCCATACTGTAGCTTTCTCATTTTTGGATTTCACATTGAGGCGTCTAGCCCTCACTACTTCACCACAGTTGCCTGGAGTGGAAATGCCCCGTACTAGTTCCTCAAGGGTCCAGTCCGTGGGGATGTCACGGACTACACCCATGCGGAATAGCTGGAAGCTAGGGATTCTAGTTACATAATTATTTTCTTTTAAAATATCTAGATTGGCGAAATTATTGGCCGATTCGGCCGAGTTGAATGTCAGATTGACCTTGTTTCTGCCAAGATTCACAATGCTGCCTTCTTTAATGTCGCGAACATTGTTCGCATGTAAAAATTGCGCGAATTTTAAGGCCTTAAGGGTAAGACCCATCTTTGGGTCTGGTTCAAGCCTCGAGACAAAGACCGAGAAAGGCCCTTTATCTGTATCGGAGTAAAGGATGTTCGAGTCAGGCTCATAGCCTGGTTTAAAATAAATTAATTGGATCGACTCCGCAGGGGAGCGGATTCTTTTTCCCTCCTGGTCATTATGTAGTAAAGGGTCTGCGGATCTTTTAACACCTTTAGGATGTATATCCGGAGGAATCCCACCCCCTTCATCGGGGGGTTTATCCTCGCTCATTTCCAAGGAAATGAGCGAGTAGTAGTAACACTATCTAATTCACACTAACCTTATATATCCTCCACCAAGACAACACAAACAGTAAATTTCAGAACAGAAGACACTATTTGAAATAAAGCCAAATATAACCTCAAAACACACAACTCTCAACCATGCGTAGGACAAGAATTCCTAATTTAGCTTTAAAATTATACATAATTCAAATCATGTAGAAAATATTGTTGAGTTTCATGTACCTACATAAGTTTTAAATCGCACCACCCAAACCAATCACTAATACAAGAACAATAATAGGTGCAGATACAGTGTCATATTTTACAACAAAACAAATCGATAGCCACTGCAACTGGTAAAAGCAGGTCGTTTCTCAGCATAATGCTGTTTTTTTTTTTGTTTTTATGCTTTTCTGATCAGACATCACTAGGTTTAATAAGTAACGGTGAAACGGTTATTAGTCTTGGCAAATCAAAACATTCATTTCCGAAATTTGCCTTAAGCATAAATAAGTAAATCAGGTATCAATATTAGTTCGTCATAATTCGTGAATAAATTATTAAGCTATCCTATAATTAGATAATCCTAAGAAACTATTGCATCATCCCAGTGCATTCGAATTCTTGTGCAGAGTACATAATATGGATAACTATTCAAAACAATTCCTTGTTTGTCACGAAATATCATATTCATCTCGTCGCTGTGCATGATTGAAGCGAAGTTTACAAACGCAGTGAATAAAACTTTTGCTATTCACTTGCCTATGATATATTACCTATGATATTATTAAATAACAATTTTTACACACTGAAATTTAGTTTTAAGAGTTAGTATATATATGTAATTTAAATGTGTATATATGAAAAAAAAAAATGAAAACTAAACATCAAAATGAATTAAATTTCTCTAAAATGTTCCGTGAAGCACTTAGGTACTTATCACCAATAGTCTCTCACATTATATGCGTCGTGAAAGTGATAAATAAGATAATTTGCAAAGTCACTATGCATTTTTGTAACGCATGTTCAAACGTTTTTACGAACAGCACTACCGATTTTTTAAGAACTTTAAACTTTTTCGGCACTTTAATTACACATACACAACGCACTGACACGCCTTATTACGTTTTTTCTAGATTTTCTCAAAGATTACGGGTCTTCTTATACACTTTGGAAGTCTGTGGCACTTAGGGCAGAGTAGCTTATTTGTGCAGTTGCGTAGTACTTTCATCAACCGCGCCATTTTCTTCTTCTTCTTTTTGCCCATCATTAACTGATATCGAACTACGAAAATGCACGAAAAAACAAAACGAGGTAAAAAGAAAACGTTCTAAGTCAAATGATCACATTTTTACGAATATTTTTCGCTGTGTCGCCTCGGCACAGGCGGGTACATTGGGTACGCCCGAGCGCGCCTTGTACGGCAGGGTCGCCATGTAAGGATGGGTGTACGGAGAGAAATTAAAGATGTTGTTTTTTCAACGATCAGATTTACTGTCTCTTCTAATAACGATTACATTCTCTTAAATACAAATATAAATGACGTCACAATGTATGTTACTAGGTACTGCACTACAATATAATCTGTCTAACGATTCAAGTGAGCGAGTACAGCCGACTACATAGGGACAGAGCAGCATTGATCCCGACGGAGGTGTGAGGGTTGCATCGCCTCCGATCGCCACGGTGAGTCAGGACATAACCGTATCCACCGCCGTTGGTATGGAGAAAGAGGAGACTAGGGTGAGTTTGCCCGTTACGCCTCCGCGAGTCGCAGAACAGCAGATTACCATAGCCCTAAAATACATGGGCTGTTAGTCAAACGAGCGCCGATGGACGACGATTAAGGGTTGAGATAATGGCACTGAGGGGTGAGTTCGCGTAGCTGACATCTTCGTTGAGTGCCCAAATAACGGACATGCTTGGTAAGTTCACTATCAAAATTAACGTTGTTAAGAAACGTGTGGCTGATTTCTATAATGTATTATAACCAGTTCCATCAAGTGCCAACAATCAAAAGTATAAATTTCAACTGTGGGTCGTCACAGCCTGCACCCGGGTCGGCAGCGCGTGTGTAGCGCCTCTGGTGTTGCCTCTGGTGTTGCAAACGTCTATAGGCTACGGTTACCAACCTTCCGGTGGGCCGTAAGCTTGTCTGCCACCTAAGTAGTATAAAAAAAAAAAAAAAAAAAAAAAAAAAGATTCAAAATCTGAATCGCGAAATTACAAAGCTAGAGGGTTGCAGCTGAAATAATAGGGCATAGTGCAGATCGCAACTAAAAATGATTACTGTTTGTCAAAAAGCATTCCTTCAGGTGTAACCTTAGGGGTTAGGAGAGAGAGAGGAAGAAAACAATTAAATAGTAGGTATACAAAATTTATTAAAAAAAATAGAATTAGGGGTATATAAGTGAAGTTTCACTCAGGGGGGGGGGGGGGTTCGGTATGCTCGTAACCGTAGGTTGCAATTACACTGAGAATTAAAAATGCCACTGTCCTGCGTTAGTCCCCGGGTAGGATCGGAGCAGCGGCCGTGTAGCAGCAGTAGGCAGGGCTCTGGCCGTGCAGGTAGGTGCAGCGGCAATGTGACCGACGTCACGTAGATGATGTTGAGGAGTAGTTGAAGACGAAGAGTGAAAGGTGGACGTGAAAGTGAAACCCCAATAAACTCGGGGTTCACACACTGAATTTCATTTTACTAAATAATTCTTTAACCAAACTATTATAAAGGAATTATTTATGCAGATTTTTCTACGCGCGATCAATTTAACGGAGCTAATGAGCTTCTCGGCGTGATACGTGTATGCGTTAGAACGATCTCAAGTGCTGTGGCCCGGCTGAGTCTGGAATAATCTCCGCGCGCGCGCCCGCTGTAGTAACTGGTTAGGTATATGTATATATAGGTATCTAAGCTAATGAACAATAGCGATGCTATACTACTCGTTTGCGCGAGGTTTGCTTCCGAGTTAATTTATTTAGATCTATTAACTGAAGTATTAAATAGATTAAGCATAGTTTTAGTGCAGCTAAACTATGATAATAGTAGGAAGTGTAACGAACCGTTACACAGGTTTTGCAAATCAAGAGATAGCGCGTTGAAAATGTAATAAAGAGTTATTACCTACACGGAAATTTCCCGAAAGAAAAGCGTGGAGGTGACCACAAGTCTCATAAATTCGAGGACAAGAAAGAAAAAGTCATTAAATTTATAAAGGCTTTTAAGTGTTCAGAGCCTCATTATTGTCGTGGCAATACAAGACGCCCGTATTCACCTTCAGAGTTAAGTATTAATAAAATGGTCAAAATCCACAACGAACAAGCACAAGAAAGCCACAAAGTAAATAGTTGTATTTTCGAGCCATTTTTAATCATTGTTTTAATTTGGGTTTTGGGACTGCTCGGGTCGACATATATGCTCAACATGACTTCGGCTTAATGAAAATATAAAAACTACACAAAATAATAACGTAAAGTCTATGTTGATGGCTAAAAAAACGGTACACAAACGTCGTGCTCAAGAATTTTTCAAAATGTTAAAAGAAGACAACCGTAAATAAAGATTCTTCGTTTTGACTGCCAAAAATATGCCCCTGCCGAAAATACCAGACCAGAGTACCTACTATTCCTGTCAATTATATTTTTATTTTTTCACTATTGTGGAAGGTAACTCCAAGTCCGCATTAATAAAAGAAAATGTGTTCAGCTATTGCTGGACAGAGGACCAATTTGCAAAAGATGCAAATCTTATAGTATCTTCAGTTTATCATCAGCTGTATAGGACAGATTTTCCTCCAGAATATAATCAAGTTCGACTTGTGGCCGAACGGGTGTTCCGGTCAAAACAAGAATTCTAGGCTGATTGCCATGCTCTCACGTTGGTTAATAAAAGATGCACCAGCCCATATACATCTAGTTAAAGTGGTCTTCCCAGTAGTGGGACATTCATTTCTTCCGCCGGGTAGGCTCGTATTGAAAAAGAATTACGGAAAATTGAAAATATAATCGAACCAGAAGAATAGTTTGAGGTAGTAGATAAACACGCTAGCGCTATAAACGTTGCTAAAATGGTTCAAGTGTGCGACTGGCAAACCTTCGTCAAAGAATTATATTGGTAACTACTAAATGGCATTATACCTTTTAGTAAATGCAAAAGATTTTATTTGAAAAGAGGCAGTAAAAACCAAGACATGTTTGGCAGTAGAGGAGAACTCCACTACAAAAATGATTTAGGTCAAAGGTAAAAATATGGCAATGATTTCTCCAACCATTATTCCACAGGGCGCACAAGTAAAAGCCTTAAAATGTCAACAAACTATTATCTACTCATTTCGGGAACAAATGGCGCGATTTACAGAATTTGGAGTATTACAACAGAGTAGTACCAACATCACAGGAAATACTGGACGGAAATACGATTGACGATATCGATTCTCCTGAAGAGTAATAAAATTGCTACAATATTCCGTCCTTCTTTGGTACGGATCCGACTCGCACTTGACCGGTTTTTATCGTTCATTTGACTGGCTACTACTGCAGACCACGATTATTGCCGTCGTCGCATCGCACATATTTTAAAACTTATAAGGAGGGTTATTGTAAGCGAACCGTAAAAGATAACCGTAAAAGATAGATTAAGAATTTTTTTTTATAACTTTTTAAGAGGAACAATTTTATAATGCACTATTTTTACGTCACTTTAACCATTTACGCAGTGTACGTAATGGAAGCTCTGAAAAGAAAGAAATTTTCCCCGTTCTCAAAACATTATTCATGGCTGCTCCGCCACTATTCGTCTTAGTGTGATGGTATATTGTCATTAACCATCCTCAATAAATTGACTATTAAACTGTAAAATTCTTTTTGAAATGCAACCATTAGTTTCTGAGATCCTAGCACAAACGAACTCTTCTGTTTTAAAATATTGTGAGCGGACCTTACGAGATAGACATCATCTGGAACGCGATATTCGAACAGTAAACACGAGATCCTATTTAGCAGTCAATATTGGATATAAATAGTAGTTAAAACTACAGATAAGTGTAATAAAATAGTTGAATTGTGCAAGATACAAACAGTGATAGTTTGATAATGAAGATAACACTCCTCATTCGTGAATAAATAGTGGAAGGAAATAGTATATCGCAAACCACCAAAGTGATTAAAAATAAGTTTCTTTTGCAAAATAATCGTACCAAAGGTGAGAGTTAAGATCGTCACGTCGTGTACACGACACAAAAGGTATTCCTTTACTTCAAGTATCTTTGTAAAGTGTCGTTAAATATATTAGTGCCCGTTAATTTTCACCATTTTAAATCGACCGCCCCACCTACCGCAAAATAACAAGGCGCGTTCCAGTTCTCAAAAGTGACTTTCATGGGAAATTGAGCATCGACTGGGGCGCGACGCGGCACGCCGCAGCTGTACCAAACAAAGCGATACGGCACGACGCTATTTGTTGTGAATTCACTCCATTGCTTAGTTTAACAATAATCATTTGAAAATTTGGTACGACACGCAGCACAAAGTGACGGAGCGACAAGATGTCACTGCAAAGAACACCACCGAAGCCAGGCTTGTCACCATCGGGCCGCACTCAATCTCAATCTGAAGTGCTTAACGCTTTGTCCGACGTTTCACACGCAAATACATCTAAAAGAAAAAAACGTCCGCGCACAGATCAACCTGTGACTGGCGACCAGGAAGAAGCTGGCACCACGGAGGTCCTAATGATATCCATTAGGACCTCCGTGGTGCGAGCTAAACAAATGGAAGAAAGAAATCGACACAAAATTAAATGAAATGTGTAAAAACCAGAAAACACTCATTACAAAGCTTTCATCAGAAATTATGGAAGTGAAAAAACAAACCACGCTAATCCAAAAATCTAATGATGAAATTATGCTCTCAATGTCATTTATAAACAAACAATACGAAGAGGTTAAAACAGGTCTAGAAAATTTGAAAAAAACGCACTCGGAGCATCGTAGATCATTGGAGACTATAGAAAAAAAAATACACGACTTTCAATTGAATTCTAGATCATCCAGTATCGAAATCAGAAACATACCACACGCCGAGCAAGAAACCGGTGCTTACCTAACAGACGCGGTGGGTAGGATCGGACAATCCACCGGTATCAACATAACTACTTCTGATCTCCGTGATGTGTACCGTATACCAGGCAAATCTGGAACTACACGACCCATTGTCGTCGAATTTCACACCGTTAAAATGAAAACGAACTTAATAACAGCAGTCCGTGATTTTAACAAGAAGAAATCTTGCGCCGAAGATAAATTAAACACACAAATAATATTCATTCCTGGGAAGAAACAACCAATATTCATCGCTGAACACATGCCCCCTAGCCAAAAACAACTGTTTTATCAAGCACGTGAATTTGCCAAGCAGAACTCCTACCAATTCTGTTGGTCCACAAATGGTAACATATTTTTGCGAAAAGCCCAAGGTGAAAAGCAATTGCTCATCTCTTCAGAACATTGCCTCTTCGAACTTCGTAAACAGCAATGACTGGTTCTTATTTATATTAGAATATTCCACCATCATACACAAACTATATTTGAAATACCTAATGACTCGCTGAAATTTGTTATTTTATACCTAAAAAACAATCAGAACACAAACAAAACACCCCTCTACCAAATCCCACGTTGCACATACACTACATACACCATACATGTTATCATAACTACGCGATATTCACTATTGCTACACCACAGTCTCAAATTAAAGGATAGCTATACATTGACAAGTACCTTCACAAATAGGTCAGTTCAACTCACAGCTTATAACGAATTGCCAATATTTACTAAAAATGACTCCTATTACAACTATAAACTCTGATCTAGACTCGTATAAATTCATGAACTCGTACACTTGTAAGCCAGAAAACTGTACAACGTATCTGAATAATGGCGGTGACTCAGTATTAAAATTGCTTCATATCAATATATGTAGTATAAAGAAAAATTTTGATGAACTATGCATACTGATGTCAAGAACAAAACTAACATACGATGTCATAGTATTAACGGAATGCTGGCTGAGTAAGGTGACACATTTACCAATCTTGGAAGGATTCAACTCACATTGTACAAAAACATTACTAAATCAAAACGATGGTGTAGCTATATACATAAACAAAAACATAACTTATTCAATATGTGAACCAACTTTGAAAGGCGCAACAGGCTTAATTTGTAAAATAAGTGATGTGACTATTATAGCTATATATCGATCTCCATCACTATCAACCAAAAGCGACTTCGATATTTTCATTGATAGTCTGAATCTGCAATATAGTAGCTCAACCACCAGAAACCTGTTCCTGGTGGGGGACATTAACATCGACATAGGCCCTAACACTAAAAACCCGCATGCAGAGTGTTATTTGACATTTAACGCTATCCACGGACTTTATCCAACTCACAATTACTTAACCAGAATCAAAACATGTCTGGATCATGTGCTAACAAATACAATCTTGCCCACTACTACCTTAATATTAGAATCATCAATAACTGATCACAAGCCTCTGGTATTGACCATTGACAAATCAACCCAAAAGTGTCAGCATTCGTGTGACAGAACAAAAGTC
Organism: Miltochrista miniata; assembly: GCA_933228765.1. NCBI lineage: Eukaryota > Metazoa > Arthropoda > Insecta > Lepidoptera > Erebidae > Miltochrista > Miltochrista miniata. The sequence continues at coordinate 18,437,477 of OW121769.1, forward strand.
AACCATATAAAAATAAAAGAAGAAATAGAAAACATTGATTTTTGCTTTATACTCGGAAGCGACAATGCAAACCAATCGACGGATAAATTTGTGTCAATGTTGATGGATGTCATCAACAGACACACGAAGATAATTAAACAAACAAGGAGGAATAGAATAATTAAACCCTGGATGACTGCAGGATTAATTCGCTGTATTAACAACCGCGACAAACTCCACTTAAGAACTAAGAAAGCTCCAGATAATATCACTTTAAAAACAACTTACACGCGATATAGGAATTTCTGCAACAGGCTACTCCGCAAACTGCAATAGCATACGAAACATCGCTGATAGAACAAGCAGGAAATAATTCGAAGGCCCTGTGGAAAGCAGTAAAAACAATAACCAATACCAAAAAAAATCATTCTTCACCTATAGAACTACTGCAGACAGATTCAAATTCTCAGCTGTCAGTCCTATAGATGTTTTAAAAACTTTTAAAGAAATTAATATGAAAACCACTAAAGATTTATGGGGTCTATCTGTCAAAACTGTTGCTCATATTATAACTGTAATAGCCCCGCATCTGGCAACTGTGTTCAATAGCTGTGTCGAGACTGGTGTGTTTCCTGACTTGATGAAACATAGTAAAGTCATACCTTTATTTAAGGCGGGAAATAGTGAGGATCCCTCGAACTTTCGACCTGTTTCCATATTACCTACACTCAGTAAAATTTTTGAAAAGCTAATGCTTAAACAGTTGCTCAATCACTTTAATAAACATAATTTACTACACAGGAAACAGTTCGGGTTCACAAAGGGTTGTTCAACAGTGGATGCAGGAGTTGCTTTACTTAAGAGTATTTACACGGCTTGGGAGGATTCGCAGAATGCACTGGGTGTGTTTTGCGATTTGTCTAAGGCCTTCGATTGTGTTCACCACGAAACTCTGGTCAAAAAGTTGCGCCACTATGGTGTCAGGAATAGAGCTCTCGACCTCATGACTTCTTATTTGAGCAATAGAATTCAGAGGGTTGAAGTAAACGGTATACGATCTCCAGGGACCCCAGTTGTAATGGGTGTCCCGCAGGGTTCAATCCTTGGTCCATTTCTCTTTTTAATATACATAAATGATTTACCTTATTATGTTAGGGATGAACATGAGATTGTTCTGTTCGCGGATGATACTTCTCTGACATTTAAAATTAATAGACAGTTAATGGATTATGACGATGTTAACAGTGCACTTTCAAAAGTTGTTTATTGGTTTAGCGTTAATAACCTTCTTTTAAATGATAAAAAAACTAAAGTAATAAAGTTTTCGACACCTAATGTGAGACAGGTGGCGACCAATGTACAACTGAATGGATCCGGGCTGGACTCTGTGGAGACTACAGTATTTTTAGGCATTACAATTGACTCGAAGTTGCACTGGGGCCCGCATATAGAAAAATTGTCAGGTAAATTAAGTTCTGCTGCATATGCAGTTAAAACAATTAGACGGCTCACTGATGTTGAAATGGCTAGAATAGTCTATTTCAGTTATTTCCATAGTGTTATGTCATACGGAATTCTTCTCTGGGGAGATTCAGCGGACATCAATAACATATTTATATTACAAAAGAGAGCTGTGAGAGCAATATACCAGCTAGGTCCTAGAGTTTCTCTAAGAGAAAAATTCAAAGAAATTAATATTCTAACTATTATATCACAATACATATATGAAAATTTAATTTATGTGCATAAAAATAAGGACCAATTTCTAAAAAAATGTGATATACACAATGTAAATACCAGGCATAAAGATAATCTTGTTTTACATGCTACTCGTCTACACAGTATAAGCAGTTCTTTTGTCGGACAATGTATAAAGTTTTATAATAAACTTCCCAAAGAAACTAGATTATTGTCAATAAACAAATTCAAAGCTACCATTAAAGCCAAATTATGTAGCAAGGCATATTATACAATTCAAGACTATATAGATGATAAAAATGCGTGGGTTTAAGGCGCTCCAAGTCAACACACAAAAAAAAAAATTTATGTACCTACCTAGACGAATTTTGTTTAAAAAAGGATATTGCTTAATGAAAACTCGCGTGTACAAATCTCATCACACAAATCATTCAACAATTACACCTCTGTAGTTGTTGAATGATTTGTAATTACCTACTGGATGTTAAAAGAGTGGCTGGAGTTTTATTGCCAGGTTCTTTTTTTCTCCAGCTCTACCTATTGCTTTGCGAATCTGGCAGTAAATGTAAATGTAGAAGCAATCATTTGGACGTTCATAAGCGTTACATTGTGACCTATATGAATAAAGATTTTTTCATTTCATTTCATTTCATTTCTTTAGCCTCCGTAAACCATGTGTGTAAGTACTTTAGTGTATTGGGAAATCAGCTGGCGGATAAAATACTTGCCTCTAATAAAATACGTCCGGCCACAATTACGGACCTCACACGTGACATAAACGGCCCACCGAACTCAATGGGCATTGCGGAGGTGAGCGAGGCGGAGGTAGACACCATCATCAGGCAACTGCGGCCGGATTGTGCTGTGGGATGGGATGGAGTTTCTTCAGAGGTTCTAAGACGCTCGCGAGAGGAGCTGGTCTCTCCGATTACACATATATGCAACATAGCTATAACCACGGGAGTCTTCCCTGAAGCCTTTAAAAAATCAATTGTCCACCCTATTTTCAAGAACGGGGATAGGAACAGTATAAACAATTACAGACCCATTTCTATACTGACTTCATTGTCCAAAATCTTGGAAAGAATTTTAAATAACGCTCTCAAAAAATTCCTCAACAAATAGAACATCTTGGCCAAAAATCAGTATGGCTTCCGCTCAGGCACTTCTACTGAGGACTCTATTTTCGACCTAACAACCAAAATCTGCAAAAATCTCGATAGCAGAACCAAATGCCTGTGCATATTCCTAGACCTATCGAAAGCATTCGATACGGTCTCAGTCCCCATACTTCTAGCAAAAATGGCAAAGGTGGGAATTCGTGGTATACCATATAGTATCTTTGAAAGCTATCTAAAGGACAGAAAACAAATGGTAAAAATCAATAGTTACACTAGTGATGAGATTACAACTACCTACGGCGTCCCCCAAGGGAGCGTTCTGGGTCCCACGCTATTCCTACTTTACATAAACGACCTCTGCACACTCAAACTACCATATACTGATATTTTCACATATGCTGACGACACCGCTATTCTTGTCTCTGGACCAGATTGGCAATCAGTGAGGGAAAGAGCAGAACACTCATTATCTGTAGTCATGGCATGGTTAAATAGAAACCTACTAACTTTCAATTTAACCAAAACCTTTTATGTTCCCTTCTCAATTACTAAGGTAGGAAGACCACCATGTAACTTCTCACTAAAAGCCCATACTTGCACAAATCAGGATTCCTGCGCTTGTAACGAAATAACCAAAGCTGAATCTGCAAAATATCTGGGAGTATTGATAGACAGCGGTTTGAAGTGGGATAAACATATCGATCTGATGACAACACGTGTAAGAAGATTAATTTATGTATTTAAGCAGCTAAGGGATTCTACACCATTGGAAAAGCTGAAATTGGTATACTCGGCACTGTGTCAATCAGTAATCCAATATTGTATCACAATATGGGGAGGAGCGGCAAAAACACATCTAATTGGCTTGGAGAGGGCACAGAGAGCCGTGCTAAAAGTACTCGCAAAAAAGCCCTACAAATATCCCACACTCCAACTGTACACAGATTTAAAGGTTCTTACAGTCCGACAACTATCCTTGCTGCGAATGGTCTTGAGAATGCACAAATCTTTGCCACCTCTCAACCCTAATAGACGCAGCAAAAAGTCTATCTTCCCCAGCACATACTGCAGAACTTCCTTCGCTAGACGCCAATCGCACAGTATAGGTGGCAAGGTCTACAATACTATTAACAAAAAGCTTTGCATGGATAGACTAAATAAATACGACGCAAAAACCAATGTATCGAATTGGTTGCAGGGTCTCGACTACCGAGAGACTGAGGATCTACTGACCTATCTAAAATAGCACACACACACACACACACACACACACACACACACACACACACACACACACACACACACACACACACACACACACACACACACACACACACACACACACACACACACACACACACACACACACACACACACACACACACACACACACACACACACACACACACACACACACACACACACACACACACACACACACACACACACACACACACACACACACACACACACACACACACACACACGCACACACGGGAGCGCGCGTACACACCACAGATCTTCACATTTTGCATGCTAATATATCCTGAATAAAATTATTTAATTACTATTTATTTATATACAACACAATAGCACACTGTTCACCATAGTAGGAATAATTAGCACCGTATCTCCAAGTCAGAACACTGAATTCCATAATACAGGCAATAGCCTAGTTTGGGATGCAGTCGTTAGTACCTCTAGTAACACAACAATATGTAACCTACATTGTAATTTTATCATGTAACCTATGTGTTGTAAATTTGTTCAATAAATTACTTTATTATTATTATTATAGACATAGGTATGCTGTCGTGAACTTTTTTTTAGAACTTTTTAAGAGAAACAATTTTGTAGTACACAACTTTTACGTAACTTTAACCACTTATATACGTTTAGGAAGTAGTAGTAGTACGCTTAGGAAACTCTCAGACGGTAAATAATATTCCCCGTTTTCGAAACATTCTTGATTGCTGCTCCGCTGCTATTCGCCTTAGCGTGATGTTATATAGCCTGGTCTTCTCTCGTTTTCCATAAATTCATTTGCACTAATATTGTTTGCCATAATCATCCCCGATCATAATATTTACTTGCACTATTATCATTTATACTAATAACGTTTGCCTTAACACCTCAACAGTCATAATTTTTATTTGCCATAAAATGACTTTCTATAACAACATATATCATAATAATTAGTTTCCATAAGTAACACATCTCATAATCGACTCTTGACATAATTAAAATTTGACATAATTATGAAAATAATACATAATATTGTTAGGTCGAAATAAATTTTCGTTAACACCCCGACTCAGTGCAATCCGACTCGGATAGGTTAGGTTAGAAGACTAAGGCGGGAGCGAAGCGAAGCGGAGCTCCCGCCTTTAGTCTTCGTGGTTTTTTTTTTACACCACCCAGAAGAAGGAACCCCGCGAAGCGGGGCTCAGTCGCGCTTAGTTAGTAGACGCCATATGAGGTTTAGTTTTAGGTTTAATTGTGAATAAATTATCTGTGTCGTATAAATTATCTTCATTTATATTATGGTGAATAAAAGTTATGGAAAATGGCATTATTGAAAACGAAAATTATGGCAAATGCATTTATGGATTTAAATTATTATGACACTTGATCGATTATGACCAATGGAATTAGTGAAAGTCATTTTATGACATTTCACGATTATGGCAACTGAAGCGTTATGTCTAATGAAATTATGGCAAATACCAGTATGGCATATGAAATTATGGCATTTTAAATTATGGCAAACATTAGTAAACCATATAGCCTATAGCCATCCTCAATAGATGGACTATCAAACTGTAAAAGAATTTCCGAAATACAACCAGTAGTTCCTGAGATCCGATAGTGACCAGGACATCATTAACTAGTAACCGAGATTGCTCCCACAAGTACCGTCACTGATATCGATAAACCGGTTAAGTACAACGTATTGTAACATCTCCTGTATTGTATCATATTCTCGCAAACAAATGCTTTAAAAAGGAAAGGTTTGACAAAAAGATTATTTCGAATGGCCTCGCGACACGTTCAAACTGCACTTGACAAGACTCGTCAATATCATGACATGTGTACATACATTTCAATGTACACACACGCAAAGCACGCACACTGAAGCCACTTTCATTCATGTTAATCAGACTTGACAAGTGCAGTTTGACGGTGTCGGGAGCCCATAAATGATATGTAATTTGACAAAAGCACCTAGGTAGGTAAAGACACTTAATAATAATGGGCTCCCGTCCCGACACGGTCCAACGACACTTGTCAGGCCCCGTCAATATCCTGTGTACAGAAACGTCGATGCACACACATGTGCAAAGAAAGCACGTACATTGAAGCACTTTCATTCATAATTATGAGGCATGACATGTGCAGTTTGACCGTGTCGCGCGAGCTCATAACAAAGTGACAACCTGAAAGATAAGGGCTTAGGGCCGTAAAATGAATATTAAAAAAAAACAACTTGACAAGACAAATCAATGACAATCACTCATCACATCGCTTCAACTCGTGTGATCGAATGTACTCATTTCCCGCTTTCTTGAATTGTGAATATCTTATTGCAATATTGACGACATTCTGCTGTGATTACGGACTACGATTTTGACATTGATTTGAGATTTTAACGGTTGTACGGTTTTACGTACAAACAAATAGTAGCTATTATTATCGGGAGCGAAGCTAGGAGATATTAAAGATTTAGTTTTATGCTTAATGTATAATCGTTAGCACGCACACAATTTACGTGACATTTGTTAAATATTAATAAATCGACAATTTCCTCTCCCATCCTGCGTGATGGATCGGCACGTACAATTTAGCCATAAAAATACGCGTGCTAACATCTTATAAAATTAATGTATTCTGAGTATCTCACTCGTTACAGTCACCTTCGGCTTATTTCACGGTGCTGATTTAATTGTGGGTCGACCACGACCCTTTATGGTGTTTAGCAGTGAATCTGGGGAATAAGTCAACAACTACAACTAAAAAAATATACGGGAATACGAACCCGTACAACGGTTGCTATAATCACGAATTAGCGTCGATACCAGTATAGTCAAATGTCGACATTTTGTTACATATATTAAACAAATTCCGTGTCTATTAACAACTTAAAATTAAAAAAGGCAGACAAATCTTACAGAATGAAAACTAAAAAAGGATGTCTCAACAAGGTGGAACTCGGTATATCTTATGATCGAAAAGTTAATAATTATCAAGCAACCTGACATTGGTCTTAACGGAGTTGAAAAGGACGCCAGAGAATTTAACCGGTCCGGAGTGAGCGATAATTAAACACTACTTGCCAATTGAAAGGCCCGCGCTCGATTTGACAGAGATACTTTCGCGCGAATAATTATGTAACAATGTTAATAATTGTCCCACTAATTAGAGGCTTACAACATTCTTTGCAAAAGAATATTCCTGAGACAGTCGTGTCTGCAAACCTTCAAAAAAGCTTACTAGATATGATTTTACGCCGACTTAGTCAGTTAAAGACTAATGAAATCGTGACAAAAGCAGCCTTTCATGATCCTCGATTTGAAAAAGCGGGTTTTGAAGCTGATAATAATGCTGAGAACGCTTAGCAATTAATAAAAAACGGAGGAACTTAGTAATATTATCCTACAAAACCCTAATGGTAGAACGGACTTCTTAAGCGCGTCCATCAGTATCTCAATCAAAATATCGTTCACATGGCGACTTTTCGATGCGATCAAATGAAAAGCAGCCAGTTTTCATAGTGCGCGTATTCATGGATCCACATATTCCACTACTTTTATATTAGTTAAGGCGGAGAGACAAGCAGTGTCCTAGGAGGTATTGGGTTAGTTCAGCACGGGCAACGTGAGGATTGCACAAGACACATGGAACCCCGCGGTGCATCATCAGTATAACGTGCACAGCTACGACGTCATGCCGACTTATCGGTTCAATCGGTATATACCGGTTCAATCCATATTTATGGCTTATTGTTCAGGTCCAACAACGCCGCGGGAAGAAAGCGTAAATAAATTGAAACTGTACTGACTTTTTCACACTATGTATTGGATCAGGTGTACACAAAAACATTAAATCCCTCGGCTTATAAACTACAAGCGGTAACGAAACCTTAGATTTAGAAAAAGGGTACATCAGCATCTATCGAGCGTTAGTTTAAACAAGTCATATTATAGTCATGAACATACCGCCCACCAACCACCAAGGACATTATTGCAAAATGTAGTTCCAGAGTAAAAACATGGCAAAGTAGTAAGTACAAATTGAAAACCCTTAAAACTAAACAAAATCTGAACACTAACAGTGGGCGCACACTAGGCGTCTTGTCGCGGCGACAAGCTGCGGGCGCCAAATTACATACATTTTGTTCTAAGCTCCGCACACTAGGCGACATGTCGCCGCGACTTCGTGACAAACAAGGTGACAAGTCGCCGCGACATGTCGCCGCGACTGTCGCCTAGTGTGCGCCCACTGTAATATCATCACATTTCCAACTTTATACCCCTTGTAGTTTATATGTTATAATAACAAAAAATTTTGCTTGAGAACTACTATTAAGAACAACAGAAAAACAATCATTAAGAATAACAAACAAAATTTAAAACTACGCAGTAGCCGGAACGACACACTTTAAAATAATTCTGTCCCAGCTGTTACAGACCCACGATTCAATAAAAGAATCTCTAAATTAGGTGTCAGGTCCTGCGACTTCACACTGCGAGCTTTCCTATGAGCATTTGCAACAAAGAGTTTCGACAATACTATTTTTAAGATACAAAAATTATATGAAATTCTTAATCAGAGCCTACCCTGGAAATAATTACAGTATCAAAAAAATGCAACAAAGAGTTTCGACAATACTATTATTAAGATACAAAAATTATATGAAATTCTTAATCAGACGCTGCTAAGCGTCCGCCTACCCTGGAAATAATTACAGTATCAAAAAAAATAGTGTGACACGCTGTTGTTCCCAAGTTCCATAATACAGATTTCCATCGCGAAAATGTATTTCATGATGGTATGTACCGCGTACCTTTGTTATTTCCAATTTATTGTCAAAGGTTTTTATAACTTATTTTCAATGATTTTTATAATTTATTTTAGGCTCATACAAGAATCCCAACACACTAAACCAAATCGTTGTATTAGTAAGCTTACGTTTGTTTAATTCACTTTCAGAAATTTAGCTATCTCCATCCTCTATTGAACTAAAAGAACTGCGCCGCAAAATTAATCTATTGTTCAACAACAGCTTGATCGGCGCAACTTTCGTTTCAGAATTAACTAAAGCTACTCCCATTTTACCTTCTATCTATATCAACGACTAGCTGATGCCCGCAGCTTCGCCCGCGTAAAATTTGTTTCCGTTCCCGCTTCCCGTATTTTATCCCCTTGGGGTATAATTTATGAAAATCCTTTCTTAGCGGATGCCAACGTCATAACATCTACCTGCATGCCAAATTTCAGCCCGATCCGTCCAGTGGTTTGGGCGGTGCGTTGATAGATCACTATGTCAGTCAGTCAGTCACCTTTGAGTTTGTGGAGGAAAGGTTGGGAATGTTCCTCCAACACACAAAGGGAGGATCCTCCGACCAGGCTAGGTGATCGCGCCTGGCGGGCCGAAGCCCACCGGTTGATGTTGGACTGTTGGTTATATCATTCATCATCGTGAGAATTCTGATATTGCGATTCAGGATTTATATATACTTCGTTGTGTGAACTTTCATATCGCGATGCAGGATTTCTATGTCTTCGATATGTGGCGGTCGCCACATCACTCCCCTCCGAGACCGGAGGTCGATTGCGAGTATGAGTCTGGTATCTTGTAGTCTGTTGTCAGATGCGCCAGTGCCAGTTCGTGTAGTTCCATTTAGTTGGAACTGTACTCCGCTAGTTCCAGTGCGTGGGAACTGTGTGCCGCTGATTTCTTTGAAGCGAAATCGTATGCCACTGATTCCAGTGCGTAGAATCGAATGCTGCTAAGCCCAGTGAGTCGAAGGGCTAAGTGCAGAGCTGCGGTGCGCGGTGCTGCGGTACCCTCAGTGAGTCGGGGCGGTTCGATGCGTAGGCTGCTGCGTAGACGGGAGAGATGCGCTCTTCTTACAAGTACCGTAGTAGTGCAGGGTCTGTGCCTAGACGCTGATGTGGCCAAAGAGGTAACTAGGCTGGAGCGGTCGCTGCTAGCTTGTGGTATCCCTGTAGAGGCCGTAGATGCTGGCTGGCTGAGACTGTTTACCGGGCATACTGGAGTGCTGTAAACGTGGCGATGATGATGATGATGATGCTGCTGCTCCAGATCAGAAGTCGCCACAAGTTATATATATTTAGATTAGAACATAGCCCATTAATATGCATCAGAATTATAAATAACCTCTATTTCTACAATTACATACATCGCTGGAACTCCTGTAATTACCACTTTGGGATCTTAATATTTACTAAAGAAGGTAAGTTCTACGGTGAGTACCTAAGGCATTTTTTATTCAACCGTTGAGTACCTCCTCATCCCTGCCAGCACCAGCTAGTCAAAGTTTTTGTTTCAAAAACCTTTGCCAGATTATGCTTGGTGCCAGCCGCCCAAAGGGGTCAAAGAGCCGAGAAATATCCGAAATTATTATTTTTGTTAATAGTTACAGTAGGAACAGGCAGCGTCACGGAGTACTCGAAGACGTCTTTACTCGATTCCCAGGTAAGTCCGAGTATCTTTTATTATTATCTAGTTATACTAACTTTTAATTCTTATCTTGCTTAGATCCCCTTCCCTGTATTTTTTCTATTATTCCTTCCTATAACTGTTCCACTTCTGTAGTTTAAACTCCCCCTTCGATTGGACTGTATTTAATTTATATTTTAATCTTCTTAATCTGTTTTTAGGTACCATTTTATATTCATCAAACTTACCTACTGGACACATGGATCATCACGCCGTGGTAACTTTACGACGTATCGACCACTTTCATCATGTGTTGCAGTTGCTTCAAATAATTCTTCACATTTGAGTAATCCTCGGTTAATGGTTTCGTTCGCGCTCGTGGCCCCGCAGACTCAGTGTTCTGTAAACGATCACTGCAGTAAGCAACTTTCACTATGGCCGGTCCATGGATGGGTGACCATCCATGTGATCACTTTGTGACATTTATTTGAGCGTTTCCGTGCTTCGGAAGGCACGTTAAGCCGTTGGTCCCGGTTGCCAGTAAAATGGCAGTCGTTAAGCCAAGTTGAAGGCTTTATTTCAACAGCAGGCAGTCACAACGTGCGCCTGTCCATTTTAAACACGGCAATACGGCTCACAACGTATTACGTGGGACAAATTATAAAAAGGTGAAATGTGGGTATATAATATGCCTCTGCCTACCCCTTCGGGGATAAAGGCGTGATGATGAACCTGAACCTGAACCTATAGTTCCACTTCTGTAGTTTAAACTCCCCCTTCGATTGGACTGTATTTAATTTATATTTCAATCTTCTTAATCTGTTTTCAGGTACCATTTTATATTCATCAAACTTACCTACTGGACACATGGATCATCACGCCGTGGTAACTTTACGACGTATCGACCACTTTCATCATGTGTTGTAGTTGCTTCAAATAATTCTTCACATTTGAGTACATCCTCGGTTAATGGTTTCCTATGTTCAGATGGTTCCTTTACTGACTTCCAGAACTTCCGATTCTCCTCTGGAAGCATGGAATGTACACCCGTAGTATGTGGAGAATGATTAGAAGTTTTAGCTACATCAGATACTCCCGACAGTATCCACCCTAAAGAAGTATTCTGCGCCAGCAGCGTACTGCTTTATTCCTTTCGATAACTGGTTGGATGACTTGACTATAAACTTCCGCACCAAAGAGCATATCTATCTGCTTGGGCAAATAATAAATAATCTGGATCGGCCAAATCTTTTTCAGTCAAATCGTCCCAGTCTTCTTTAGTTACCTTGGTAACTGGTAGAACCGATGTTATCGATTTTAGCACATATGCTTGAACCGTCGTTTTGTAACTAGGACCTTTCCTAGACTTCAACGGTACAGTGACGGTATTCTTAAAACGGTATCATTTGTCGCAACTCGTTTCAACTCTAAATTCTGAACCATTGCTTCAGTTATAAACGAGCCTTGCTACCCCTGATCTAGTAAACTTCGAACTACCCTATTAGTGCCATCTTTCGATTCAGCATTCACCAAAGCTGTAGGCAGTAAAATAGTTTTCTGACCATTCCCAGTTGAAAGACGTGAAACCATTGTTTTGCTAGATTCACCCGTTTTTGTAGCCGATTTTATAACTTCCGTCTGCCCTATATTCAGCGCGCTGCATTCTCAGTGTGAGAAGCATGACGGTTCCCATCACACGGCCCGGAATCACTGATTTCTTCGTGCTTCGTGAATTTGATAATACCTTTGAGAATGCTATAAAGCGAAACCGGTTAGATGTTGTTAAATCATATTATATTGTGGAATTTAAGTGCAACTGTGTGTTTCAATAATGTATTACAACAAGTTCCATCAAGTGCCGACAATCGAGAGTATAAATGAAACAAGTTTGAAATTTTTTGCACACTCAATAGAATAAAGGATGCACAAAAGAATTTGCTATTTTATACATTACTCGTTGACCCGCGCAACTTCGTTTGCGTAAGAGAGAGAGAAATAGAAAGGTTCCCTTCGCATCTTTTCTTATGGCGTGGTTTCCTGTCGCGAGTATAGGTACCCGTTGCATTATTGCATTTGGCACAAATTGGATTTCCGTGAATTAAAATGGTTATTGTAAGCGAACCTAATTCGAAGATTTAGGAGCCAACTCTTCGTAACTTCTTGAATTCCAGTAGGATAAGACGGGGATCGTTAGTACGAGTAGTTATAGTTACCCTACGTAATGCCTACTAAATGATGCAAAAGAAAATCAATAAAATATATCAGTTTTGTTAAGAGATTCAAGAAACTCGTTAATCCAGATGTTCACATTGAGGAGCCATTTTTACATCTATACTAATATTATAAAGCTGAAGAGTTTGTTTGTTTGTTTGTTTGTATGGTTGAACGCTAGGATCTCTGAAACTACTAGTATCAATATAACTTTTAATCTATTGGCCTACAATTTCCAGAAAATGACCTACGTTTATTTATGATTGTCTACTAAATAAGGACGTGAACTTCATTTTAAAAGGTGAGGTGGCTCCTCAATTTATACGGACACTACTAAAACTACTTCTGGCAAAGAGTAGCGTCAAGGTCAAAGTACAATTACCCGTAGCACTACCAGGGGTTACGGGATATTTTACTTTCCCGTGACATTACTGGTAGTGCCAAGAGAAATATGGGTCGGCATTCTACAGTAACCAAACATCAGGTGGGCCGTAAGCTTGTCTGCTATCTTAGTAGTATAAAAAACCGGCCAAGTGCTGGGCGGACTCGCCCACAAAGGGTTCCGTATCGCTCGTCTGAAGTCTTCAGCAGATGTGGCCCGCCCACTGGCACTTTACAGTGCTGTTTTTATATGTATAGATATAATTTTGACTAACTAAATCAAAATTCGTACTACTTTGAGCGAAGCAAATCTATATTTGTAAAAATAGATGTTGTTTTTGTTCATTGGTTTATAGAGCATTCTCTGGTTTTGCTAAGGAATTGATATCTTAACTTCTTTCTTTCTGATAGTTCTGGATATTGACTTGAAACAGACTTTTGAGGCTGAGGCAACCCGTACTGCTGCAGACTTTGTCCTCTTACTGTTTTTTGTGATTTAATATATAGATATACTAGCTGATACCCGTAGCTTCGCCTGCGTAAAATTTGTTCTTTCCGTGGGAACTTATTCCCGGGATAAAAAGTAGCCTATGTGTTATTCCAGACTATAATGTATCTCTGTACCAAAGTTCAGCCAGATCCGTTCAGCCATTTTAGCGTGAAAGAGTAACAAACATCCACACTCACAAACTTTCGCATTTATAATATTAGTAAGAAGTAAGATAATGCTAATACAGTTTCTTCTATTGTGGCCAGTCATTTACTGAAGATTTCATCTGCTAAATGTTCATCTATAATGCCTCTGATCGTTTGTATTCATTCATCTGATAGGCTACCTGTATAAAATAAGAAAGAAAGCGAAGATGGTAATACTCCGTGTTATTCATATGATCCGTGTACACCTTACCTAGAACTTGTTTATTCATAATACCTAGTGTCACGGGATAGGTGGTTCAGCCACCATGAGATAAATATGAACAATAGGGTTGAAGTAATACTGCAGTTATCTGCGTTTATTAGGTAGGTACACCGAGTACAAATATATACGATAGGTATATGGTAGTGAGCAAGTAGGCGAGGGTTCTTCAAGTCCTAGACCACCAGACCCAGTGATGACGCGCAGATGGAGTACATCACCTGGGAAGCAGAGCAGCCGCTGGCGCAAGAGTCAGACACCGCGCGTGCAGCAGTTTATATAGGGGTTTGGCAGCTGCGCGGGACGAAAATAAAATAAAAAATAAAATAAAATAAAATTTATTCCCTTTGAAATTTTTAAAAAAATATTTAGGTTTGTCAAAATTTTTGTGACTCTACCGGGGGTTCGGAAATGCTACAGACTGAGAAGAACACCCCAAGAAACTCAGTCCGGTCCCTCTTATTCATCTTAGTATCTAATACAGTTTTGTTTTTTAAATGTAGAAAGGAGCAATTCGTGTCACTGCCAGGCAGTCTTGTCTTCTAGAAAGTCTTTAATGCTATAATAAGCTTTCTGGTACAATTTAAGTTTTACTAGTTTTTTAAATTTATTAACTGACAAACCTGTTATGGCTGTCGGCAATGTATTGTACATTCGAATACAATTGCCCGCAAAAGAATTGCTTATTTTATTAAGCCTAAATCTAGGTACAGCCAATTTATTCTTATTTCTTAAGTTTAGGTTATGGATATCACTATTTTTAATAAATTTACTGTTATTTTTATGAGTATATAATAAGTTTTCATATATGTACTGTGAATACACAGTAAGGATGTTGATATCCTTAAACTTTTCTCTTAATGACTCCCGAAACCCCATACCATAGATAGCCCGGACAGCCCTTTTCTGCAACACAAAGATACATTCGATGTCGGCAGCGTTACCCCATAATAGTATGCCATAGGTCATGACACTGTGGAAGTAGCTAAAGTAGACAAGACGCGCTGTTCTAATGTCTGTCAGTTGTCGGATCTTTTTAACGGCATAGGCTGCAGAGCTCAGTCTGCCCGAGACTCTCCCGATATGAGGCCCCCACTGCAAGTTGGAGTCTAACT
The DNA here is from genome assembly GCA_933228765.1 of Miltochrista miniata. Taxonomy (NCBI): domain Eukaryota; kingdom Metazoa; phylum Arthropoda; class Insecta; order Lepidoptera; family Erebidae; genus Miltochrista; species Miltochrista miniata. Next base: position 18,452,582 of record OW121769.1, read on the forward strand.
TTATGCCCAGAAAGACAGTTTCATCGACCAATTCTACTTGATCATCCCTAATCTTAATACTGGTGTTAACGAGCCTAACATTTGGCAAGGTGAATCTAATACATTTTGTTTTAGTTTCGTTTAACAATAAATTATTAGCGTTAAACCAGTGGACTACCCTAGAGAGGGCATTGTTTACTTCGTCAAGATCGCGTTGTCCACGTTCAACTTTAAATATTAAAGATGTGTCATCAGCAAACAAAACTACCTCGTGATCGTCTCTTATAAGGTGAGGGAGATCATTTATGTACACTAAAAATAGAAAAGGTCCCAGAATTGAACCCTGAGGCACCCCCATTGTTACAGCAGAACCATTTGACTGTTTACCATTTATAACTACTCTCTGTACTCTATCTCTAAGGTAAGAACTAATTAAATCCAAGGCCGTCCCCCGGATTCCATAATGATCAAGTTTTTGAATTAAAGTCTGATGCTGGACGCAATCGAAGGCCTTAGATAAGTCGCAGAATACACCATAAGCATCATACGACTCCTCCCAGGCCTCATATATACACTCTAACAATTTGATTCCAGCATCCGTGGTAGACCGACCGCGCGTGAAACCGAATTGTTTAGTATGGAATAGTTTATTTGTATTAAAATGATTTTGCATTTGATTAAGCATTACCTTTTCAAAGATTTTACTAAACGTGGGTAGTACAGAAATAGGACGAAAATTGGACGGATCTGAGGTGCTACCCGATTTAAACAGAGGAGTTATTTTACTAAACTTCATTAAGTCAGGAAACACACCACTATCAACACAATTATTAAATATTATTGATAATTCAGGGGCAACCATTTCAATTAACGAATTAACTAAATGTACAGAAATTCCCCAGAGGTCAGCAGTTTTCTTAATATTTAAAGATTTAAAAGTTTTTATGACAGTGTGTATACTAATTTTACTGAATTTGAATATTTCATTACAGCAAGGAACATTTGCTTTTAACAAGGATTCTGCTATTGGGGTAGAAGAACCTAGGGCTCTGGTCAAATCTACTGGAATTCGAGAAAAAAATTGTTCAAATTCGTTAGCGACTTCGGCATCTGTTGTAATTATGTTACCATTTACTTTAAGTTTAAAATTATTATCATTCGATTTTGCTTGGCCTCTTTCTGCGTTAATTATTTTCCAAGTAGATTTAACTTTGTCTACACTATTGAGAATTTTATTACTTATATACTTTCTTTTGGCTGCTAAGCAGTCTGCTTTAAACTTTTTTGAATAAGTTTTAACATAATTTAGAAATTCATCTGTTCTATTAAGCTGTCTTTCTGAGTATAGTTCATACAGTTTTTGTCTACTTTTATGTATATCCTCAGTGGCCCATTCACTGAAGGCTGGCCTATCACCGATTGTGACTTCCTTAGACTTGAATACGGAGTTGAACTCATTGTAAAAGGAATCAAAAAATAACTTATACATTACATTTGGATCTAAGCCAGTGTCTAAAAATGGAAGTTTATTGCAAAGTCCAACTCGCATACGTTCCAAGCGGTCACTAGTTACTGGTCTACATAATATTTTACGTCTTTTAACTTTTTCTCTTGTGATCTTGAAAGATGCTATTTGCCCAGTATGATCTGATTTTATCTTATTTATAATACTCTTACTTTCTGGCAACATATCACTGTATATATTGTCCAGACAAGTAGCTGTTGTATCACAATATCTAGTAGGCTCTAAAAATAAGTTAGTGAGATTGTGTGATTTAAATAAATTTAAGATATCATTGGTCTGACGCGTATTTATAAGTATATTAACATTAAAATCACCGCACACTATTAGGTGTTTATTAGTTTTTCCAAGTTTAAATAGCACTTTATCCATTACTTCCTCAAACTCACAAAAGGGTGAGACTCCAGGTTTATATACGCATACTACTATGAATTGCTCCAATTCTACGCACGATATTTCAACTGTACACTCTACAGAGAGGGACACAACATCTTTCCGTTCCTTATATTTTAATTTCTTATTTAATAAAATCAACGAACCCCCCCGTGTTGTGTTGACCCTGCAGAACGCACTACCAACCCGGTGACTACTGAAACTGAACATGAGCTCATACTCCTTACGCATATGTTCTGTAAGACAAACAATTTCAATATTTTCTGAGCTCATGAACAGCTCCAATTCAAACTCTTTGACCTGTGTTAATGTTGCAATATTATAATGCACCAGGCTGATGTAATCTACATTTTTTAATTTAGTTTTGTTCGGAGGACAGTTTCCGATAAAATTACGGTTTGCAATTAAATTTAACTCCATTAATTTACAAATTTGGCTAGAGGGTAATTCCTCTGTTGTCCCAGCAGTTAATTTAAATTACTTGGAACAGATTCCAAAGTCCTAAATCTACTCTGCTCAAATAAAGCAGTTTTGTCAGCCAAGTTTTTGGCTACAGAATAAAAATAATTAAATAGCAAACTTGCTATTTGTCTTTTATAATATTTGGGTAGACAATACCTACCCTTGTGATTATTATAGACTATAAACTTACTATGTGACAAATTTGTGTTAAATACAGAATTAAAGTCAATTATATTAAATTTATTATTATACTGACTTATTAAATTTAAACGCAAATTCATCTTATATCTAAATGAATTTTCCGAATCTGGCACACCTTTTATAAATGGAAGTGTGAACATTACAACTTGTATGACATTTAAGTTTAAGATGTAATTCATGTATAGGGACAAATCATCATTGCTAATTTTCCCCCTGTTTGCACAGAAAATTATTATTTTACTGTTAGCTTCAAATTTATATTCTAATATCTTTTGCATAATACCACTTAATGAAGCACCCGGATAGCAATTATTAATAACCGAGTAATAACTTGAATTTGAGTTTTGTTTTAAAAATGAACTTAGATTGGTACCAATATCATCACTAAATACAATTAATTTAGTACAACTATTACTATTACTATTATTTACACTGTCACACAATATATCCACTGATGTACTGGGCGAGCATGTGGTAATGGGAGCTAGGGGCTCAGCGGTAACCGGTTCGCCCTGGGCCTCCACCGGCTCAATTGCTTTAGGGCAGTTAATATTGCATAAGTGGTCATTTAGGAAACAATTAAGGCGCTCAGTGTTATCATTTGATGTTTTGAGTACCTTGTCTATTGTTAAAGAACATTTAGTAAAGTCCTTAAGGGACCATTCATATTTTTTAGTCATATATTGTAGCTCAAATTGCAAACTTTGTATTTTTGACTCTAATTTTTGTGTGTCAGTGCAATATTTTAAATGGCTTTGTTCTAGTTCTAACATTGACAATTTAGCTTGTTCTCTAAATTTTAAACAAGAACCTATATTTTTACACTTCTTGATTAACATTTTATGGAATTTTAATTGCTTTTTTGATTTTTGTATGAACTTTTTAATTTTTAGATATTTTTTTAGTTTATTTCTGCTGCAAAACAAAACCGACTTGTCCTGTTGATATGGACTGTCACCTGTAAGATCTATAGTAGTCAAGTCCAGGTTTTGAGAATTTGCAGAAGGAATAAACTGCGGGATACCACTCATTAACTCACTAAAAAGATTATCGGTTTGTTGGGCAGTAACTTTCTCAGCAGCTTCTTCCAGGTGTGAGATCTGTCCCTGGGCATCCCTTAGCTCCTGTTCCAGAAAGGTCGTCCTCCTCAAGGTTTTCTCATACTCGTCACTGCACTCTTGGAACCTATCTACAATTGACTGAAGGTGGTCCCGCTCCGCAACAATGTCATCATAACTAACATGAAGTCTTGATAATTCGCATTTTAATTTTTTTGTGTCATTCAAAGCGTTTATCAATAGATTTTCATTTTCCTCTCTTTCCTTTTCCAACTGTACACAGAGCTCCGTTTTAGATTTAAGCTCCAGCAACACCAACTGAAGTTTGGGCTCTTCCTGCTGGCGGCCGAGAGCTCTGCGACTACGGGTATTCATATTATTAATAAGTAAGTGCAATTAAACGCGAATTATATGATGGAGCTCCTTGTACAGTTTATGGTAAGAAGTAACAAGGTTATGTACCGGCAATAAATTATACTTAATATTTTTATGTACTTACGCAAATACACCAACCGTCGTCAACGTCGAGTAAACGCTTATACAAGTATAATAATTCTACTCACGAGAAACAGTCGATTTATTATGTATTTACGTGAAAAAGAAAGCATTTAACATTCGAAAAAAACGGGTACCTGACTCGTCACCTCTTACACCAAAATACACGGACAGAACACTTTTATTATATTAATCTGACTATTTTAGGACACTATTAATGCGATGATATTGGTTTTAATTGGTTTAAAATTGTTTAAATACTAAATAACTAATTAATTTTAAAAATATTTTCAGAGAGCTAAAATTTTTGACCGAGGCGTGCAGAGGTGCGCGTTGAGCGCGCGCCTGATCGTGTCGTGGTGGGCGACGATGATGACGTCATCGTCACACTAGCCAGCCATGTACAGGTTTCCCTTCTCACAAATGTATTTTTGACATACAAAATATGAAGGCCAGTTGTGGACAAGTGAGCGAGTTTTCATAATGTATTTTAACAAGTTTCATCAAGTGCCAACAATCAAAAGTGGTAAAGGAAATTTGCTATTTCTCCCATGTCTGGGTTCGCAAGCTTACAATATCATCAATTAGAGACTTATCATCGCCAGAGACACCATGTACCAAAGCGTACGAGGAATTGAAGAAGCTCTTGTTAGAAAGTGTAAATTTAATGATTATTTTGTGTAAATCCACCCCCCCAATTCGTTCATGGAATGGAATAATTTTATTTTAGAAAGAGGAAGCCGAGAAACGGTGAAACTGATTATGTACTGTCGAGCTCAAAACTGCAACTGCACAACAACGCTCATTATGATGTGACGTGCGTTCGGGCTGCTTTTGCGTTTACATATAAGTGTGTGTGTGTGTAATGTTACAATGCTACCATCAACACGATGCGACGCGTCATAGCGTAGACTAGAACAGCAAAATATGATTAGTTCGTGTTAGACAAAGATAACGATATAATAATATATTCGTTGTCATAACTGTATTATTCTTTACAACTGCTGTGAGTCATTAAATACTGATACAGTAATTTAATAACCTAGTAAATGGGGAAACTTTTGAAAGAAGATGGCTTGTATACTCAAAATTAGCAGACAATGTATATTATTTTTGCTGCAGTATATTTAATCGAAATGTCCACTCTAATTTGAGAAAATATGAATAAGACGACTGGAGACACTTGTCGACACGTCTCAAAAGTCACGAAACATCTACAGATCATCGACGTGCTATGAACAATTCCATAGAAACTTCGATTAGACTGAAAAAAGTCAGAGGAATAGACAAACACTTGCAAAACAGATTGTAGATGAAAAATTCAAGGTAGGCCGCTATACTGGAACGAATGGTCATAGTATTCTTCTTAGCAGGAAATAATCTGCCGTTCAGAGAAAGCTCTGGATCTGAAACTTTATACACTAATAATAATGTCAACTTCCTGGATTTGGTGCAACTTCTAGAAAAATATGATCCTGTGATGATGGAACACCTTCGCCGTATTGTTAGTAAGGAGACTAATGTCCACTATTTCAGCAAAAGAATTCAAAATGAGTTAATTGGCTTACTTGGAAGTGAAGTTCGAAATACAATTTTGACTATGATTACAAATACTTCTCTATCATACTATTCTGCACTCCTGATGTAAGCCACGTTGATCAATTATCATTAACTTTCCGTTTTGTTGACACTCATGGAGAAGAAATGAGAGTACGCGAGTGTTTCGTTGCTTACAAGCCGGTAAGTGACTCTTTAGGAGAAGGGCTCACTGGTCTTTTTCTTGACGAAATTGTTCATGAAGTTGACTTGGATATGAACGATTGTCGAGGTCAAGGGTACGATATTGGCGCCAACATGGCAGGAATAAACAAAGGTGTCCAAACCAGAATTCTGAACCAATATCCCCGAACATTTTTAACCTGCCTTTGATTATGCCTAAATTTAGTAGTAGCAGATGTAGCTAAATCATTCGTTAAATCGGTCTCTTTATTTGGATTTCTCCAAAAACTATCACTGAAAAACGTTCGCAAAACTCGCTGTTAGAATAGATCCCACGTTTAAGTCAATCCGATCCCGGAGAAAGAAGCGATCATTTGAGTATGAAGCTGCAGATGAAACACCAGCAGATCCCGAAGAACTTAAACTAAAATTAACGTCTTTTACCCTATAATAGATACAATTGAGCATCCGTCACTCGGTTTGGACAATTATCCGAATTTAATGATATATGGTCTTTCTTGTATAACATCAAAATAATTCCTGATAAATCTTTTTTAGAAGAAGTCTTTTTTGGCAGATTTTCCACAAAAACATCTGCCAAGAAAACGGTTCCAACTAGAAGCAGGAACAACACGTCCATACAAAAACCAATTAGTGTGGTAGATTACAGTACCGATATTGGGTTTCTTAGCGTAAAATAGTAGACGCGAGAAATTAAATTCGTTTTTGTCCAATTGAACTAGCCTCTGAAATTTAAAAAAATATTCTATTCAGATACATATCCTATCGCAACTCCGAGGTAAAGCTGAGATAGCATGTTCTAACAAAGACTTCGATTTATGGGAAAAATTGAGCGATTTCTTAAAAATCTATTCGGTGAGAGGAAGCATTACGCTCATTTGTTAACTGACTTGCAAGAATGCTGTCAGTATAACAAGGAGCCATTGGTCTTAACCAATACGCTCTACGCCTGGAAACGTGTCTATCAAAATTGTTACCGAAAGTAACTTTATCCAATAAGAAAAATATCGGAGTTAGCGGGCCGTATAGCGACCATGGAAGATTTAGTACTCCACACGTTTTTGATTGGCTTAAAACCTGACATTACTAATTTAGTCAGTTGCAAAAGCCCATCCTCTCTCAACGACGCTATCAACGCAGCGGTATCAGAGGAGAAGATCCTCAATTTATTTCCCAAACGTAATTCACACATGTCCTCACCACAGCGCCCTTCCCAAAAACTTTTCTTAAAACACTCAGAGCCCAATACTTCTCCTAAACCCCAAGTTCGGGACTTGGGGTTTAACAGTTTGATCGAGGTAACCTCTATTGTCGATATTGTAAAAATCAAGGTCATACCATCGACAACTGCCGTAAACGGGAATACAATAATAGTCGATTTAAAACTCCTCAGTCATCCCAATTCCAGCATTCTTCTCATCCTGAGCAGTTTAAAAGTAAATTTGCTCGTGTTAACTGCGTTGGTGATGAGTATCACGAACTGGAACCCCAATCAACGCAATCGACTCACAATACCACGAGGTTAATTTAAACAAGTAATGGGTTCACGGAGGTGTCTCGTGGAACCCAAACTCCAAAAACCTTCTGCTATATCGTTCAATAACAATGACACTGTTTCTATACCCAAGGACCACAAGGGTAACCAGCCCCAAGCAAGAGTCCACACTTCAAAGCCTAAGGACCACAAGGGTAACCAGCCCCAAGCAAGAGTCCCTACTCCTATACCCAAGGACCACAAGGGTAACTAGCCCCAAGCAAGAGTCCCTACTTCTATACCCAAGGACCACAAGGATAACCAGTCGCAAGCAAGTCCCTACTTCTATACCCGAGGACCACAAGGGTTACCAGCCCCAAGCAAGAGTCCAAACTTTTAACCAATCCGAAGAAACCAAAGTATTCGAAGTATCATGTATGTGGGATAAATTATTAGACTTAAGCAATAACGGAACGCAGCGGATGAGAGAGAGAGGGAAGTATGTGTGTGAGAGAGAACAGAGAAAAATGGCGACTAGACTATATACGTGGTTCATGTCGGTTCATCACGGTGTAACGGTGCAAATTTTCAGTGTGTTCACCAAAAGTATTTTTCAAGTTAATTCGAGCATTTATTTTGCCAAACAATCCCACAAAATTGGGGGCTCGTCCGGGATTGGCAAAATAATTTCGCGTGTACAAGATCTAAAATTAAATAACGACGGTGGCTCGCATGTGGCGAAAAAAAAATTTCTACGGTGGCCAAAGCGGCATACGGTGATCAAATAACGACGACGACGAGAATATTTTGTGATTACAAAGATGGCGAAAGACGAATCACGTACAGGTATGAGCTCCATGCTGTATCTGACTTCGGATCTTATACCGAAATTCACCGGTCAAGATAAAATGTACCCAGTGCCGCGATGGGTACAAGATGTAGAAGATAACGGAGAAAAATGCGGTTCGACGCCGTTGCAACAGCTGCTGATGGCACGGAAATTCCTGTCTGGCACCGCACAGCTTTGGTTGCAAGCTGAACGCCCTTACAAGACATGGGATGAGCTCAAGGCGGCTCTGAGTAAAGAGTTCCCTGATACCGTCGATATAAAGGCGATACACGAGCTTATGAGCCGACGAAAGAAAAAACGCGAAGAGAGTTGCATTGATTATATGATGGTCATGAAAGAATTAGGAAAACGGGGTATGATGCCCGATTATGTGGCCATAAAATACATCATCGATGGTATAGTTGACCATTAAACTACCAAAATAATGTTATATGGTGTTACTACGTACTCTGATCTTAAAAAGAAGCTGAAAATCTATGAGACCGTAAAAGAAAAAATATAGTTTGAACAGTCTAGGAGTACCTACAGAAATACCTACGAAAAACGCATCCTACGTCACGACAATGCAGCAAAAAAGTGTTATAACTGTGGTGATGGCGATCATGTGTCTGAAAACTGTCCGCAGAAGGCACAAGGTCCAAAATGCTTTAATTGCAACGAATACGGACATATTTCACCAAAGTGCCCTAATCGAAAAAACATGGCGGCGTCGGCGGCGGCAGGCAGTCGCGATTCGAATTCGCCAAGATGGCGTAGTCACGGCACAGAGCATCGCGCGCCTTTACAGAGGGAGAGGCCAAAGCTGGCAAACCCCCTCTGGCAATAATTTGACATTTTGACGACTAAAAGTGCCTACTTACATAAAAACTGTTTTTTGAAGTTTCTTTCACTAGACTAAGTCTAGTTGACAGCGTGAGCGGTTGAATTGTCATTTTATAAAAATGATGAAATAATTAGATATTAATACAAAAAGAAATGTCATTAAAGAAATCTGAAGAAAAATGGCATTATCTTGTGTAAGTAAGTAATTTTATAACAAGTTATTATTATTTACACCTATTTAAACGTATAGATAATATTCAGATTTGTTTAGCAACTTTACCGGACGTCACATCAATACATGGATTGGTTGAGCGACTTGGGGTGATATGACACCAAATGTATCATGTGTGTGTAAAATTTATGAGTGTATTGTTTAAAGTGTATATATAGGCTTCGTATTGACAGTCGATTGCTATTGTAGTGCGAGTCTAAGAAAGTGTGGGTGAGGAAGATTTCCCCCCGTCACCCGCAAAATATGACAGACAAATTTGTACCGAGCAATCGTTCTATGCCGTCTCCCCTTAGACAGTTCGCGTTGCTCTATGAGTCACGGTATTTCCGGCGATAGAAAATATCACAGAGGTGATAGAGGTATATCGACGTATGGGAGCGGGAATGGTGAACGCAAAGAAGCCATGTTCGGCCAATCATCGTTCGACAAAACGGAGGATACGTCACACCTGTCAAACTCATACTGCAGTGACGAATTGACAGATGATAAAGTCAATGTCAAATTGAATATGACATTTACGACGTAAACAAAAGATCGCAACGGACGAAACCTATGAAGATTGTAAAATTATGTGGTAAAACAACAAGTGCTCTTATTGATTCGGGCAGTGATGTGAACTTATTATCGTCTGAGTTTTGTGGTAACATAAATAAAACGATGAACAATAACATAACCTTAACCGGACTTGGTTTCTCTAAAGTGGAGTCATTAGGTTGTTTAACAACAAACATTGTGATATATGGGTACTTTTTTGCTGTGTACGCAATACGACGATGTGTTGTTCTACGTTGTACCTAGAGACTGTATGCCTTTTGATGTAGTCATAGGTCATGAGTTTTTAAAGAGTGTTATTGCGGTGATGAATGGTAGTTCTGTGTGGATGAAACCTGTTGAATGGGTCAATCAAATAAATTGTTTTAGTTTCAGTGTCGACGTTGGTCATGTAAGTAATACTTACCTTAAAGAAGAGGTGGTCCAGATGGTTCAGAGCTACCAACCGTGTCAAATTAAAGAGGCTCCTATACAGCTGAAGATAATTGTGAAGGATGACGTCCCAGTGGCACAACGTCCACGACGCATATCCTTAAAAGAGCAGGCAGTAGTAGAAGAACAAGTTGCGGAGTGGCTTGAGTAAGGAATTGTGCGCGTAAGTTATTCAGAATATGCTAGTCCAGTAGTTCTTGTTCGTAAAAAAGATGGTGCTATAAGGGTGTGCGTTGATTATCGCAAATTAACTAGTAAAATAATAAAAGGAGTTTCCGTTGCCGATAATTGAAGATTATATTGACAAGTTGGCTGAGGCAAAGGTAATTAGTGTATTGTATCTAAAAAATGGATTTTTCCATCTGAATGTCAGCAGTGCGTCTATAAAGTATACCGCATTTGTTACACACCAAGGCCAGTTTGAATTCTTTAAGGCTCCGTTCAGATTGTCCGTATGTCTCTTAACTACTTCATGAGATTTATAACTATGATCTTCAGACAATTAATATCTAAAGGGATTATTCTAATATTTGTCAATGATATTCTAATTCCAGGAAAAGATGAAAACGAACCGTAGATAGATTAAGACAAGTTTTGAAAGTGGCAGCTGAATATGGTTTGCGAATAAACTGGAAAAAAGCACAGCTGATATGTCGACGCATAACTTATTTGGGTCATGCGATGTAGAATGGACGAGTGAGGCCTTCTCGTGATAAGGTTGATGCTGTGGCCAAGTTTCCTGAACCCAAAACAGTTAAGCAGTTACAGAGTTTTATTGGATTAGCGTCATATTTCAGAAAGTACGAGTACATACAGAATTTTGCATCTATTGCACGGCCACTTACAGAATTGCTTAAGAAAGATGTAAATTTCGAATTCAATGATACACAAAGGTATGCATTCAATTGTTTGAAGGAATGTTTGACTAGCACTAGACTAGATGCACACGGACGCATCGCTACTGGCTTATGCTGCTATACTCATGCAACGATCAGACGATGATGGTGGACTACACCCAGTATATTTTATGAGTCGCAAGACAAATGATGCAGAAAAAAAGTACGACCATATAAGAAGCAGTACAACCATATTCTCACAATTGTAGATGCATTCACGAAATTTACTTGGATATTTCCTACCAAAGGTACCACAAGTAAAGAAACAATTGAAAAGTTGAAAGTTCACCAACAACATTTTGGTAATCCAACCAGATTTATTACTGATCGAGGAACGGCTTACACGAGCGGTGAGTTTCAGGAGTATTGTAAAGAGGAGAGCATACAGCACATCAAAATCACAACAGGAGTGCCGAGAGGTAACGGACAAGTGGAAAGGGTTCATCGTACTATTATCTCTGTACTTACAAAGATGTGTATAGAAAACCCTGCTCTGTGGCACAGACACGTAAGCAGATTACAGCGTTCTCTAAATAGTACTTTTCAACGAAGCATAAACACGACCCCGTATCAACTCTTGATTGGGACTAAGATGAGGACGAAGGAGGACATCGAGATTATGGATTTGCTTCTAGAAGAAGAAACAGAATGCTATTCCGAGGAATGATAAAAGTTAAGAGAGAAAGCCAAAGAACAAATTCTTCGAGTTCAAGAAGAAAACATAAGAAATTTCAATAGAAAGAGAAAGAAGAGTAGAAAGTACAATGAAGGAGACTTAGTGGCAGTAAAGCGCACGCAGTTTGGCACTGGAATGAAGCTGAAAGCCAAATATCTGGGGCCCTATCAAGTTGTGAAAGTGAAAAGGAACACCAGATATGATGTGAAAAAATTAGACCCTAATACTGAAGGCCCTGGGGTAACCTCTAGTTTAGCAGATTATATGAAGGCATGGCCAACCTCCACTATATAAAAGGTGGGATTTGTATGTTTGTTTTTATTTATTTTTTGTTTCAGGTTTGTGTGTGAAAGGTTGAATGCAATATTATAGTTTAGCTTAAATTGTTATATGTAAGGTTTCAATTTGTACCTGTAAAACATTGTATCTTTTGCTATAATATGAAACGTATCATAGAACTGTATAATACAAATTATCATGTTGTTACTGTAACCTTTAAGATTCGAATGATTGCGATGATTGATTGTGTCAGAATGTCTGAGGACAGACATGGATCAGGATGGCCGATTGTGGGATAAATTACTAGACTTAAACAATAACGGAACGCAGCGGATGAGAGAGAGAGAGGGAGAACGGAGAAAAATGGCGACTAGACTATATACGTGGTTCATGTCGGTTCATCACGGTGTAACGCTGCAAATTTTCAGTGTGTTCAATAAAAGTATTTTTAAGTTAATTCGAGCATTTATTTTGCCATACAATCCCACATGTATACCCAATAAAACCTCCTTACCAACTGTCCTCATCCCAACATCAGTATTTGACAAACCCTTAAGATTTCTTATCGATACTGGATCCTCTGTATGCCTTATTAAAAACTCTTCTATCCAGTCTTACTCCCGCCTGAATCTAAAAGGCATTAAAAGGCATAAATAGTCGCGAAAATACCATGGCCACTCTCGGTGACTTTGATTTTCTTTCCATTACACATAATAGAACAAACAAGCTTACCGTAGGATGGTATAGTAGGAAATGACTTACTTAACCGCTACAATTGTTCTATCTATACTAATATTATAAAGAGGTAAAGTTTGTGTGTTTGTATATTTGTTAAATTGTAAGGGGTAATCTCGGGATCTACTGAACCGATTTCAAAAATTCTTTCACCAATGGAAAGCTACGTCACTGTGGAGTGTCATAGGCTATATAGCATCACGCTACAACGAATAGGAGCGGAGCAGTTATAGTAAATGTTTCATAAACGAGGAAAAAGTTATTCCTTTTGAGAGCTTCGTTGCGTGAGCTGCGTAAATATTTATAGTTATGTAAAAAATATGTACTACAGAATTGTTTCTCTTAAAAAAGTTCTAAAAAAATTGCACGATAGCATGTGTCTTTCTTTTTTGTTTAGCCCCGGGGAAGCCCTCGGAAGGATGTGCCCGACGAGGCGTTGTGCAATAATGCGCTCAAAGAGCTTACACACCTCGTCGAGCAACACGATCGGCCTTTCGGATCAAGACCAGTTTCCCTGTCTTCCAGACCTTGGGAAACTGGCCTTTTTCGAGGCATGCGCTATAAAGACCTATAAGGCCCAAGCTCCTCGAGAGCCAGGACCCATGCTCGGCCTGGAATGCCGTCGGGTCCAGGGGCGGTGTTTCTGCGGGATTTAGGCCGCAGGACAGCCGCCCCTAACTCACCCTCGGTGACTACGGGCACGTCGTTCTCGCTGCCTTCCGCGTTGGGCGCCTGAGACGGAGCCATGCGCGGAGGAATGTGTTCCTCCGCTCTCGACGGGAACAAGGAGTCCAGGTCCCCCTCTCTGGGTCAGTGGGGGCGCCTTAGGGCGTAATTTGCCTCTTACCATGAGGTACGGGCGCCCCCACGGGTTCCGCTCAAGAGTCACTATCAGCTCTTCGCGGCCCAATTTTTTGGACCGCTTGATGGCGGTCTGGAGGGCCCTCTTGGCCTCCCTGTACCCATGGTAAAGCTCCGTCTCTCGGGCTGCCGCATCGTCTGGGCGGCGATGCCTCCGGAGAAACCTGGTGTACCGGCGGCGCGCAGTAACGTAATCCGCGCGCAACTGTGCGATTTCCGGCGTCCACCAGTACACCTGTTTTCTCGCTGGTCTGGGCCTAGCCCTGGGCATCGCCGCATCGCAGATGTGCTACATGGCTCTCCCGAACCACTCCACCTCGGTATCAACATCGGCAGGCCTGTCCGCTGTCGGAATCCAGGCCTGCACGATGGCCGCCTCCAGGAGAGCCTCCCGATCAAGGCGATGGACTGCCAAACGCTGTTCCGGGGGATTCGCGATTTTTGGCGACAGGTTAGGTGGAGGGGAGACGTCGAACCGAATATATCGGTGAACTGACGACGTCTCCTCCTCTTCCACCACGCGCCATCCCTGGACACGGCGGGCAAGCCCAGGGGTCGCAAACGAGACGTCTATGACCGAGCTGAGCCCCCGCCGCGTCCAGGTTGCGACATTCCCCCGGTTCAGGATGACTAGGCTACGTGTAGTGACCCAGTCCTGCAGTATTCTCCCCCTGTCTCTGGTTTCCCGGGAGCCCCAAGCCTGCGACCAGGCATTGAAGTCTCCCAGGACCAGGACAGGGCGAGGCCGGCATACAGCGAGAACGACGTCCAGTTCAGGGAGCCATAGCTCAAACTGATATTGCCACACCCTCATATTCCGCCGCGACGCAACCCGGGCCCCTAGCAATAAGCGCTAGGCGCGAATCGTCCGCCAGTCCCCCCAAAGATAGTCGCCAGGCCGTCCAGATCCACCGGGCTTCCCGGGTGAACCCAGTACGGCTCGGCGACGACCGATAGCATGTGTGGGGTGTGGTGTTGGGTTGGTGCACAATAACCATTTTAATGACAATCAATTTTTTTCTACAATAATGCCGCGGGCTACCTCTTTCATAAACGAAATTGTTCTTAAAAATAATGCGACGGGAATACACACAACGAGAAACCTTTCTCTCTCTCTCTCTCTCTTACGTAGTATTGAATATTAACGACGAGACGCTACGGGAGTAAACGCAACGCGACGGGAGTAAATGCGACGGGAACAGGTAATACTCTCTCTTATGTGGCGCAAACGAAGTTGCGCGGGTCAGCTAGTTAAATACTAAACATAGGTAAAAATAAATTAAAACTTACCTCTAGTGATCCAACTTACCAAATTCCTCCTCGATCTGAAATCACCGTAGAATGCTCAGTAATTAATCCTGAACTGAAAGAAAGGTCTAATTCTAGATCAACACTTAAGTGATACATTTTATTCATAGCCAACTGCTTAGTTAAAGTAAAAAACAATCATTGAATTAACCTAACAGTTAAACTTCGGAAACACCTCTTACATTTAATTCCAACCTTCAACTTACCTTACATCCAGTAGACTACGAATATTTTCCATCACACACCTCTAATATAACGTGTTTAGACAGAATCAAAGTAGTCCTCAACCTCCTGCGTGTTTCGCACCTGAATTCTGAAGAACGCGAAGCACTTAACGATACATGCTCTGTATATTCAGATATATTCCACTTACCTGGGGACTCACTTTCCTCAACTGACGCCATCCAACACGGAATTCGTACTACTTCAGATCAACTGATTAATGTCAAGTCTTATCGATTTCCTGAAATACGTAAGCAAGAGGTAAATTCACAAATTTAAAAAATTCTTGATCAAAATATTATTCAGCCCTCTTTGTCTTCCTCGTCTTCGCCTATAAGGATTTTTGCGAAAAAGATTGATAACTCTGGCGAAAGAAAATGACGAATCGTTATTGACTAAAAAGCTGACCGATAACAGCATTGGGGAAACCTACCCTATTCCTAATACTGTTGGGAGTCACGGGACATCCTTCCTGAGGGCTTACCCGGGGCTCTCAACCATAGGCTGTTGGGCGTTACGTGAGGTTTTTTAGTCGGTAAGAGTCCGGCATAGCATCCTACGAGGATTTTCCCTCACGTTAAAAAAAAAAAAAAACAAACCCTATTCCTAATATCGTTGAGATTCTCGACCAACTTGGCAATTCCAAGTACTTCTCCACCCTTGATCTCGCCTCAGGGTTTCATCAAATCAAGATGTCACCTGAGGATGCTTGCAAGACTCAAAGTCAATAGGATGCCTTTTGGCCTGAAAAACGCTCCTTCGACCTTCCAAAGACTAATGAACAATTTCCTTACTGGTCTCCAAAGAGAAAAATGTTTTGTGTACTTGGATAACATAGTTGGTTCATCATCACGCCTTTATCCCCGAAGGGGTAGGCAGAGGCATATTATATACCCGCATTTCACCTTTTTTATAATTTGTCCCACTTAATACGTTGTGAGCCGTACTGCCGTGTTTAAAATGGACAGGCGCAGGTTGTGACTGCCTGCTGTTGAAATAAAGCCTTCAACTTGGCTTAACGACTGCCATTTTACTGGCAACCGGGACCAACGGCTTAACGTGCCTTCCGAAGCACGGAGACGCTCAAATAAATGTCACAAAGTGATCACATGGATGGTCACCCATTCATGGACCGGCCATAGTGAAAGTTGCTTACTGCAGTGATCGTTTACAGAACACTGAGTCCGCGGGGCCACGAGCGCTTCAACATGACAACATAGTTACTTACTCCTATGACCTTAAAAGTCATGTCAATAACTTGAATGCAATTTTTCAAAGACTTCGTTCATTTAACCTAAAATTGCAACCCGATAAATGTGAATTCTCTGAAATGGCTATTCAATCTCACTGTTCCAAGCAGCAAATTACAACGATGGCGTCTTCAATTACAAGAATTCGAATACAAACCGATACATGCCGTAAAGATAGGTTTAATTCAGCAGCAAAAGCATTGTCTCGCTATCCTGTTAATCCAGTAACGGAAGAACAACCTTCAATTTACGACAATCCTCAACCTTCTACCAGCGGAGTTAATAATAGCCCTAACGGCCTGGCCACGGCGATCGGCGGTGCGAACGGCGATGCGGCGGGCGAGGCCACTAATCGCGCGGCATCGTTTGCAGGCCACGGGGTTGTGGCGTTCGCCACCGCGACCAGTAATTTCATCACTGGCCTAGTCGCCGCGTCTGCCGCCCGACGCCGTGGCCAGCGCCGTACTGCTTCATGCATTTGTTCCACTCGCACGCCGCACCGCCGGTCGCATCGCTGTTGGCCGCGTCCCGTGGCTTGCTCAGTACATTTCTATTCATTTGTTTGAGTCGCAAGACGCTTCGCCGTTCGCCGCGCCCCGTGGCTTGCTCAGTACATTTCTATTCATTTGTTTGAGTCGCAAGACGCTTCGCCGTTCGCGCAGCACGAAATTTCGCTATGGCGACTGTCCCGTGGCCAGGCCGTAACTCTAGCCCAGAGTCAGAAATTCCTCAAAGAATACTTGAAGATCTAATCGATTTAGGTGTACTGGACGACAGTCCAAACCTAGATTTAGATTTCAGAACTCCTACTACCTCCATAGACTCTCCAAATACTTCTATCCTGCAGAAATACCTAAAATAACAGACGAAAACCCTACAAACTCTAGCAGAGAGTACTCTGACTTCTTAAAATCTTTTGCAAACAAAACTGACACTTTCAACACCCAAATTATAGAGCATAACGAATCCCTCTTAAAAAGCTCCTCGAAAACAATCATTATCCCTGTATCGATAGATCTTGATGAATGCAATCCCTTCCTCACGGACGTATTCTCTACTCTGGAGGATTTAAATAATATAATGTAAGGAGAGATCGAACTTCTTTCTTTCAAGAAGATCGAATTAAGAGGAAAGGTCTACTATCTATTATTTAATAAAGTACACTATTTCGATAATTGTTCATATCCAGATATATTTAAAACTCTAAAGTTGGCTAGAGACGATATATGTATCTCTGGTGAAATTAATGAAATAGCTATCCCAGATTTTAAAAATTCATTTGAGCGTCATGCCTTTGTCAAAATCTATGGCATGCTAATGTATTTGTTCAACAATACTAATATTAAAGTCAACGTACATCATAACTCCATTATATATCCTGTGCTATAACTCCATTATACATCATAACTCCATTACATATCCTGTGCCTTATGAGACAGCTATGAGCTAGAGATAGCTAAAATTCTTAAAGCAAACCTCGATATTCCCATTGCTGGGCACCTCGGCTCAAACAGAATGTTTGACCGAATAAAAGAGCGTTACTTTTGGAAAAACATGAGATCAGACATGGAAAATTATGTCAAAAATTGTGCTCTCTGTCAAACAAACAAAACACTTCGTGGAATCAATAGATCTCCCATGCAAATCTCAATTACTTCCACTCGTCCCTTCGAAAGAGTTAGTCTAGACATTGTTGGACCCTTACCCGAAGCCGGACTCATAAATATTTAATTTATCCTAACCCTTCAGGATGATTTGACCAAATTTTCCATGGCGTATCCCATTTCCAATGCAACAGCAGAAGAATCCTGCGAATGTTTAGTGCATTTCATATCTGTCTTTGGAATCCCAAAGACAATCCTTACTGATCAAGGAACAAATTTAACTGCTGATTTATTTAAACAAACTTGTAAAATTTTAAAGATAAAACAGCTTTGGTCGTCTCCTTACCATCCACAAACTCGGGGAGCTCTTGAAAGGAGTCATTCGACCCTAAAAGAATACCTGAAATCTTACGTCAACGAAAATCAAACAAATTGGCATACATTTGTTTATACTGCTATGTTAACTTATAATAGTAGTGTCAACTATGCAACTCGCTTCACGCCCTACGAGCTGGTTTTTCGTCCTGACTCAGTCTTCGACTCCTCTCCAAATGTCACTTATCCCGAATATGTCAAGATGCTTAAACACAGACTCAAGGTCACGGGGACAAAGCACTTGAAAACATAAAAAGAGCAAAAGAAAAATCTAAACGCTACTACGATGCCCATTCATGTCCTGTACAATAAATACAAACGTCGGAGACTCTTTTGTATCTCAAAAATCATTTACGTCTTCGCAAAGCTCACCAGTATTAAAAGGCCCATACAAAATTATTAAAGTAAATGGTAGAAATACTCTGACTTTAATAATTAACAGACGATATGTAAATTATCACTTTGATGAAGTCAAATTAGCCAGGCATCGTGATGATAGCTAATTAAGCCAAATAGTTTTGTTTTATTTTATTTGAATAAACTAAATACATTTATACAATCCCTTTATAAATTAGTTATAAAGTTATAATAATAAATAAACATGTACAATGAAGGTTTTTTTACAAAAACTACGTAACTGAGTGCAAATTTTACAAAAACGACGTATCTGAACGCAGTTAAGTAGTTTTTGTGAAAAAATAAACGTCAGTTATAGCTGTCAAAAATGTCGGACTACGCGCAAAGCGAGGAATTATCTAATTCAATTTTTAAAAGAAAACGCAAAGAAAAGAAGGAGACGATTATTAAAAACAAGAAAGTAAAGGGTGAGGAACATATCAACCACAAAAACAAATTGGTGGCAGCTCGGAAAATCGGTCCTGATTGCAGGTTTGTTTTGATAACATTGCATTTATTTTTTTCGTTAGCATCTTGAAATAGTAGGCCTAACTCAGTCTATTACATTGTTTCAGATGCAAGCATTACCAAAGTTTTAATAAAGTGTCACCCAGAGATCGTGAAATGATACTTGCCAATTTCAATAACCTTGATAACAAGAATGAGCATGATGCGTACTTGATGGCTTTGATATCTACCTAGAAACTGTGTGTCTAGCAGCTGAAGAGCTGCTAGACACACAGTTTCTAATCCACGAAAATTCAGAATGAGTTCTTTCAAATATAAAGTGCGAATAAAACTGGAAGAAATAAATGTTTGCATGCGATCGTTTTGCAGTTTTCATGGTATATCTGTGGGTCGCGTGAGACGATTACAAAGTTTAATATCTGCAAACATATTGACACCTAAGGATCAACGAGGCAAACATACAAGAAATAGAGAAAGGAAAACACCAGAAGTTATTTTAAATGTAGTTCGTGATCAAATTGCATCATTTAAATCCAGACAGTCACATTATTCACGTCGTGATAACCCCAACACATTTTACTTGCCAGAAGACTTAAGTGTAACAAAGATGCACAAGTTATTTTTGGAAATGTACCAAATAAACGTAAGCTATGTGGTATACTGGTCTGTATTTAATAATGAGTACAATCTGAAATTTGGGCTACCTAGAACAGACACTTGTGCTGTCTGTGATAGTTATCGATTAAAAATTAAATGTGCTGCATTACCAGAAACAAAGAGAATATTGGAAGTTGAGCATAAACTGCATCTAACTAAAGCAGACAAATTTCACCAGATAAAAAAGAAATATAAACTTAAAGCACAGCAAGATAATGTGATGGCTATTAGTTTTGACTACATGCAGAACCTGCCGCTGCCACATATTCGCACAGGGGATGTTTTCTATGCCCGTCAATTATGGATGTATGTATTCGGTATACATGATATTGGTAAAAATAAAGTGTGCATGAACTTATACCTCGAAACAAAAAGGGGCAATGTGATGTCACATCTCTTTTATTAAAATATTTTAATGAACACAGTATTACCAATGAGCATCTCATAATTTTCAGTGATGGATGTCCTGGTCAAAATAAAAACTACCTCATGATAATTTTTTTATATGTATTAGTTCATGTATTTCGCTTGTTTAAATCTGTAAAATACGTATTTCCTATACGTGGCCACTCTTACCTGCCAAATGACCAGGATTTTGCCTTGATTGGCAATTTGAAAAATAAACACACCGTAGAAACTCCAGAAGAATGGGAAGACCTAATAAAAACGGCACGCAAACATCCATCACCTTTTGAAGTGAAAAGTATTACTCATGACATGTTTTTTGATCTGAAAAAGGCACTAGAGCCTTATTTTTTAAAAACTTGTAAACCAGCAATGAAAATTAACGCTGCAAGAATGATTAAAATAGATCAAGAATCACCACTTGTTTTGGTTAAGTATAACTTTACTGGAGAATGGACAAGAATCCATGTACGGACAAAGCGTCCACTGCCTTTGGAACTGAATTTTAGTCCATTGTACAAGGCTCAAATTCCATTAAATCCTAATATAAAGCTATAGATATTCAGAGATTGAAACATTTTTTGAGTGAACCCCACAAGATGATTATTTATGATAAAATATGTGAAAGTGTAGCAGAGGGAGGAGAAGATATTGATATTGATAATGAAGATGTAAGTGGAGGAGAAGAATAAATAATGAGGGTGTTATGTATGGCAATAAACCACTTAATTATGATTAATTAGATGTCTTTCATTGCAAAACTTTTACTTTTATTTTTACAAAAAAAACATTAATGCTTTTTTTTTACAAAAAGAACACAACAAACTACATTTTATCATTTTATTCCATAACTGTAAGTATAAATAATAAAAAATGTTACATATTCAATGCAATACAGTGACATGAATAAATGATTAAATTTTCTAAGTTATTAAACGAAAAATATGGATTGGAGAACATTTTTTTTATTTCATGTAAAATTGTTGTTAAAAAGTTGTGCTGTTTTTGTAAAAAACCCTTCTTTTATGAGTTAATTATAATTAAAAAAATACTAGTAACGTATACGTTACTAGTATTTTTTTATATTTATATTGTATAGTTACAATAGTTACTTATATTAGTACAATTGTTTTATAGATTACTTGAAGTTATAAATACACTAACACAATTCTATACAGTTCCCTGTGTTCTGCACAAGAAACACTATTCTTTGCCCCTCAGGGTTTAGGGGATATGCGTTACTTCTCATGGAGCTAACGTTACACCCTGAGGGTACAGTAGTGGCTTCTTCAATGAGATCCCTAAGATTCAATATCTTAGGGATTAACGAAAAAGCCCACATTAGGAGGAAGGGCATAACGGTACTCCGTTCGTTGAGCAGCCCGCCTGGGGCAGTACCTCCGCCCTGCAGAAGACCGCGGTAATAGTAACCTGACTCCGGTTGGGTTATGTTCTCCGTCGGTTAGCAGGGATCCAGAGCTCATTGGGGCGACTTTGTGCCGGTGACGGTGAGACCAGAGGCTTACCTGGCTCCATTGGCGGATAGAGGCGCGGAGTATTGGTACGGCGGTCAGGGAGACCCGGTGAAACGGTTGACCGCTGACCGCCCGCAGGCTGTACGGAACCCGAACCTGGGGATCACTTAATCTCCGCCCCAGGAGGCTGAACCAGCAGCCTGTGTAAAGTCCCTGGTGCTGTGGTCGTGCCGGAGGAGGATACCGGAGTGGACGCGGCCACTGCATTGGGGGGGGACCGGGGGCCCTTCCGTACGCCGTGCCAATCTTCCGCATTACCTTTGTCTGCCTTTGGTGAGATGGAGCCTCGCTTAGTCTCCTGCGCCAGCGGCACACAGGCGCCCCCACAACCTTCTTAATTCCCCTTTTTAAAAAAAACAACCATGGCAGCAAAAAGGAAAAATAAAAGGGTATCCACAGCGGCATCGGCGTCCACACTTCAAGTGGACTTTTGCAACATCAGAGGCATGCGCGCGAACATCAACGTAGTCCACCACCATCTTGAAACTGCGAAGCCAACCCTTTTTTTCTTGACGGAGACGCAGATCTCATGCCCGGAAGATGCATCTGACTTAATGTACCCTGGCTACAAGCTGGAGTACCACTTCAGGCGGAAAGCCGGGGTGTGTATGTACGTCCGGGATGATGTCTGCTGTCGCCGTCTTACAAGCCTCGAAGACAGGGACCTGTCTACGTTATGGGCGCGCGTGGATCACGGGGGCCACACCCGGATCTACGCGTGCGTGTACAGGTCTCACAGCGGTAACACGGACACAGTTCGCCTTTATGACCACCTGCAGCAGTCGACTGACAGGGTGATTGAGCAGTGTCCCTCCGCGGAGATAGTGATTTTGGGAGATTTCAACGGTCATCATGTTGACTGGTTGGGCTCCCGGACCACCGACTTTGCGGGAAAAGCTGCTCACGAATTTGCCTTGACCTATGGGTTCTCCCAGCTGGTTAAATCCCATACAAGGATACCAGACAGGGAGAACGAGCATAGTGCATTGCTGGACCTCCTGCTGACAACGCGTCCGGACGGATACAACGTTTCAGTGGATGCTCCGCTAGGATCGTCGGACCACTGCACGGTGGTCCAGGCGCCGAACAAGCGCGGTCATAAATACCTTACTTTATTAAATTTGGAAAATGGGATTTTTTCTGAGGGTAAATAATAAAAAGAATTCTTTATGAATGTACATTAGTGTTTTATTTACATAATTTAATACATAATATACAGTAAACTGTACAAAGTACTGTTTAACAAAAAAAATTAATACGCAATATTTGAGATTTATTCTGCATCGTTCGTAAATATATCTGAATATGATATTAACGCCGTTCATGAAGGGGTTATCGTTAAATATAATATTCTTTTTATATAAAAGACAAGAAAACTAAAACTACAATTTATTTACAAACGTCATCATAACCACAACTAAGCTAAATCATTACAACAGCAAACCTAATTTCAATTTAAACTAAATTCTTTATAAATCTAAAACCTGCCTCGACATAACGCTTTTTTTTTCTTACGGGGAAATTTCCGAAGACCAGTAGGTAATGAATGGGTCTAAGCTGAGTAAAAGTCTGTAAAGTTAGTCCGTATTCGTAAATTAAAAATACTCGTGACATTTTTCTCGTGTGATCCCGTCTGAAAGCCTTATAATTTTTGTTGTTAGATTCTGCTGGCTCTTCTGATAATTCCCCAATAGATAACCAAGCATACTGTGCTACTTCAGTACTATCGAAGAGGACTTAGTGAACGGAAGCTGGAAGATTATACCACGGATATTCTTGAATTAAAATTCGAGCGGTTTCCAAAGAATCTTCATTAAATTTATTCGAATTTATATTCAGTGTTGCTAGTATTGATTAGTGAATTCACAGCAGAGTCATCTACTTGTGATAATTCTACCAAACTTCTACGTTTCGAGCGCTTAGACAAATTTCAAAAATATTTCCTGGAATGTCCGCGTTCGGAAGATGGCCCGAGCTGGTTCGCGTTTTCTTGAATGCACTCCTCCTCATTACTCCTTACTAATTTGAAACATTCATTTTCATTTAACCAATCTGAGTAATTTTGCCAAAATGTTGATTTACTTCTAGAGACAACTTTCCAAAATCCATCAAGACTTAAATATAAATTGAGTATTTTACTATCTAAGTTCCTAATTTCTACATTATTGGCCTCTTCCAGTAAAGCTACAATAGTTACCAACACGTGTTGATGTTTTTTGAGGAATAGTTCTAGCCATGGCAGACCAAATCTCAAAAAAATGCATCCTTGAGAAAGAACATTTAATCAAAGTTCCTGAAAAAAAAACATTAATAATTAACATGTGTTTCGTAGACAAGCCTACGCAGTCGTAGAGCCTATATAGCAACTAAAGATGCAAAAGGGCGCAGCAAAACCTTTTATATTTTCAAAATAGACAGTTCGATCTTTAATATAAGATATGTGAGAGTATTCGATTATGGTTGAAATTTTTTGTAGGGCTATGTGAAGTCAACTATAACATACAAATTTGGTAGAAATACTGTGTGGCGTAGCACGTAAAAATACGCCATAATAAGTAAAACAAAACTTAAAAATATAGCTAATTAGTAATAACATACCTTGATCTTAGAAATCCATTTCACAAACCCCCCTCAAAAATAATGCAGTTCTGGAAATTCAGTCACACATACAGCAGTGCTAATGAGTTACTGATAAGGCGAGCGCAACGTAATGATGCGTTCACTTTAGAGAGGTCGAGAAATAAGTAATAATTAGGTAGAATGGGTAACATATTTGTATTTTAGGGTAGCTTATCTATCGGTAAAACATTATACATAATTAAATTGGAGTAATTGATAATGAAATTTTAGCATTTATGACCTATTGGCGGAACCACCGTGCACTGTGTCGTTCGGACGCATGTGCCTCTCGCAAGGCCTGAACCACCTCGGCCCAAGGAGTGGCGACATGTGTGGCACTACAAGTCAGCAGACTGGGATGGACTGCGAGAGTTCTATGCTTCGTACCCGTGGTGGCGGCTTTGTTTTGCCTCAGAGGATCTGGATTCTTGTGCTATAGCAGTCGCTGAGGGGATCTTGGAGGGTATGGAATGCTACATTCCCAACCGCTGGATCCCTGTAGGTGCAAAAAAGCGACCGTGGTTCAATCGGCTCTGCAGAGAAGCTCTAATGCAGAAAGAATCTGCCTACAGAGCTTGGACCACGGCTCGTGCAAATTCAGATCCAAACATCTCTGAGGTAAAACGCAAATTAAATGCCGCCTCGAGGTCCAGTAAAAGAGCAATTGTCAAGGCCAAGTTCGATTTCGTCGGCAGAATTGGCGAACGGCTAGCAGGCTACCCTTCAGGAAGTCGTGAATTTTGGTCGCTTGCCAAAGCTGCCGAGGGAAACTTCTGTCGGTCAGGATTACCACCCTTGCTTAAACCCGACGGTAGTTTGGCCCAGAGTGCCAAGGAGAAAGCCGACCTTTTGGGTAATCTCTTTGCCTCTAACTCGACCATGAGCGACGGGGGTGCTTTACCGCCGGGCATTCCGAGTTGTGGCACTTCCATGCCGGAAGTTAAATTTACACAGCGGAATGTCCGGCGGGAGCTTCAATTCCTGGACGTTCATAAGTCGAGTGGGCCAGACGGCATTCCCGCGGTGGTACTAAAGCATTGTGGTCCAGAGTTGTGTCCGGTACTTACACGTCTTTTCACACTTTCCTATTCCATGCAACAAGTCCCGGCGTCGTGGAAGATCGCGTATGTACATCCTGTACCCAAGAAGGGTGACAGGACCGACCCGGCCAATTACAGGCCTATAGCCGTCACCTCCCTTTTATCCAAGGTGATGGAGCGTGTAATTAATACACAGCTCCTGGGGTACCTTGAGGAACACGACCTGCTCAGCGACCGGCAGTACGGTTTCCGTCACGATCGCTCGACGGGCGATCTTCTTGTGTACCTAACACACCGATGGGCGGCGGCTATCGAGAGTAAGGGTGGGGCTCTAGCAGTGAGCCTCGACATCTCTAAAGCCTTTGACCGGGTCTGGCACCGTGGTCTACTTACGAAATTGCCCTCATATGGACTACCTGAGAGATTATGCGGATGGGTGTCCAGCTTCTTGGCCGGTAGAAGCATCAGGGCCGTCGTTGACGGCAGCTGTTCAGACTGCATGGCCATAAACGCTGGAGTACCGCAAGGCTCAGTGTTGTCCCCTACTCTGTTTCTGCTGCATATCAATGACATGTTGTCTATTGACGGCATTCATTGTTATGCGGACGACAGTACGGGGGACACTTGTTACACGGGCCGCCCCGGTATCTCTCGGGACACAGTGGAGGAAAATCGTGAACAGCTTGTGTCTGAAATCGAGGCTACTCTTACTAGAGTGTCCGATTGGGGTGGACAAAATCTTGTCCAGTTCAACCCTTCCAAGACACAAGCGTGTTTTTTCACCGCTAAGCAAACCCCAATTACTGTAGCGCCGCAATTTCAGGGCACATCTCTTTCCATCTCCAAAAGTATAGGGATCCTTGGCGTTGACATCTCCAGTGACGTTCAGTTCCGTAGTCATTTGGAGGACAAGGCTAAGCTGGCGTCCAAGAAGCTAGGTGTGCTCAACAGGGCGCGGCGGTACTTCACTGCGGCGCAAACACTGCTTCTCTATAAGTCGCAAGTGCGGCCGCATATGGAGTACTGCTGTCACCTCTGGGCGGGAGCACCTGAATATCAGCTTCGTCCATTTGGCTCGGTGCAAAGACGAGCTGTAAGAATTGTCAACGATCCTGTACTTACAGCTGGTGTGGAACCTCTTCGCGACAGGAGAGACTTTGCCTCCTTATGCGTGTTCTACCGCCTGTACAATGGTATGTGCTCTGAGGAATTGTTTGATATGATGCCCACGGCTACGTTCTATCATCGCACCGCTCGCCACAGACAGGGAGTTCATCCTCACACTCTGCGTCCGGTGCGTTCAAGCACGGTTAGATCCGATAGGTGTTTTCTTCCGCGCACGCTTAGGTTGTGGAATGACCTCCCTGCCTCGGTTTTCCCAAACGCCTACAGTATGGGGTTCTTCAAAAGGGGTCTTAGAAGGTTTTTACAGGGTCGGCAGCGCGAGTGTGGCACCTCTGGTGTTGCAAACGTTCATAGGCTGCGGTGACCACCGGTCCTTCTGGTGGGCCGTATGCTTGTCTGCCAACTTAGTGGTATAAAAAAAAAAAAAAAAAAAAAAACATTCATCGAAAGTTCAACGAATGCTTCCGGTATATACTTTGACCCGGTCGGGTCACTTAAAATAGTAGATGGACATTGTAATATTTTAATTCCTATAAACATTTCTTATATACCACAACACATTGAAAACATGAACGGTGTAATAGGCAGCTGTCAGTCTTTATGTAAACAATGCATACTGTATTCGGATATCGAATGTCTCAACTTGCTTCAGCCTCTGTCTATCAGACATAATTATATAAAACGTGATTTTGAATCTATTTCACATTTAATTGAGTTCAAAATCAAATGATCAGCCTGGTTTGGTGGAATCGAGACCGTACTCAAACAAATATTTGGTACTATGGATGAAAACGATGCAGTCGAGTACAGTAAAGCTATTAACATTATTGGAAAAGACCAATCTTCACTTTCTAAATTACTTAAGCAAAATATTCTAGTTACGACATCCACCCTTTCGTCCTTTAGAGATACCCTGAAATGTGTCAATGAAAGGCAATTAAACAGCGCAATCGAAACTATTTATCAACAAAATTTCACTAAAGTTTCTGATAGCTTACTGTTAAGGACAAAGTTCAATCAAAATTAATATTCTAGAGAGTAGTCTTTTAACATTTGATCAACGGCATCATGTTCAGCATAACTAATATTTTATATCCACCTATAATAACCCCAAAAACAATTATTTTCAGAACTGGTTGACAACTATAGGTTTTTAACTGACTATACCCAGTTCCGCATTAGTCATGATAATAAAATAGTATTTCGTCATTGCGCCTGACAAGTTCCAGATGTGATTTTTACAAGGTTTTGGGAAACTCAAAAAAACATGTTTTTACAAAAAGTGTGTAAGTTATCAAAAATCTGTAAATGCAGTATTATGAACAATCATTTTTTTACATAATATGTAAGATATACATTTGAAATGCAATGTTGCATATATTTGCAGATTTTATTATTTTATTCTGTAAATCTGCACATACCTGTTTTGGCACTGTGCACGCAAATTATTCATGTGCCATTTTCATGCACATAAGGGATAATGTTAGCACTGTTTTCTCAAAAACTAGTCTATTATGTGACATTTCGGTATAAAACATTCAGTGTACTACTTTCAATTTCACAATCATCGGTCGGTCTTTTTATAATGTATTAGTATTGATTAAAACTCCTGTTCTTAATCCTAAAAGTTAAATTAAAAGTATGTTAAAATACCTAAAAGTCACAATATAAACTCCTCTATAAAGTCCTTAATCCACTTACACGAGTTCAATGAAGAGTGCAGAACAAAAAAGATGGAGCTTAAAGTTTTGAATAATTACGTACGATCTTATGCCTGTAGAAACCGTGCTCAGTTTTATGCCTATTCTTAATTAGGTAATCAAATTCATGCAATCCAATACTGGACATAGGCCTCGCCCAAATTACGCCGGAACATACGGTCCTACGTCTTCCGCATCCAGTCACTCTCTGTGACCTTTTCAGGCGGTCGAGCCATCAGGAAGGGATCGTCCTATCCTACTTTCAGCAAGCTCGGCTATCGTTTCTTTTATAGATGTGTACCTACCATCAAAACGCATGCTCTGAGAGCTATGTATTACAACGATGGTATTCTGATGGATAATACCGTTTCAAATCAGGTTTCAAAGTAAGTAGACTTTTGGGCAACCACAAACGTCAATCTTTCGACTAGGATTAGGCCCTGCTAAGTCGTTTCTTTACGGTGAGGCAAATTGTGACACTATTCGTGAGAACAACTTGTAAACACACAAGCTCGCGCACAAGTGACATGGGGCAGGTCTTGTCACCTTTTTTTAAAGATCAGAGTCACCACACTCCCTCTCCCTGTGTGTGTGTCTGTTCCAGCCGGAGAATGAAATTTAATACACTTTAAGGACCAGAGTCCCACCAAATTTAAGGTTCCGTCCTCTCAAGGGGATTTATTACTTTTGAGTTGCTCAAGAGCTGCGCTGACTTCGCTCTGATCGATATCTGGTTCATTGGTGCGTTAATGGAACACTGTGGCCATCATTACTAGGCCACGTAGGCTTTAATCTGTGATAATTATAGGTCTCTGTAAAAGGAGTCCATTTCCTCGAGAATCTTGATGAAATTAACCTTGAGGGTACAATTTTGCTACCTGTGGTTGTTTGCTGCTGTTGAACTGTTGGGTACAGACCTTAGTGCCCCTGTTTTGCTCAATCTTAGCCTCGAAAACACTGGTGTTATTACGTCTGAGGTCGTGTCTTAGCAGCTTTTGAATTTTGACGTTAAGGTCAAACCGTTCTGACGAATACGCAGGCGTAGGTCTCATTTCCCGTCTAATCTTCATAACTTCGAGAGTCTCGGAGCTTTGAACACCTTTTTTGTCACTGCTAAACAAAAATCTTCTAGCACTTGTTGTAACGTTTTTACCACTGTGTCGGTTTTATAGTTGTCAGTGGTTTCTAGCAAATCGAAACGATTTCGAAGTTTCAATTGAAACCTTTCGGATCCCAATTCTATGTAGCGCATAGTAGCTCGAAGACCAGGCTTTATAACCTGGGCTCTTTCTGAAAATACTGGGACAAGTCAGTGATCACAACCGGCATTAAACCACCTGACAATCACAAAGTCATTACTTTTGTCCGTTATGACAAATACTTTCTTATTAATTGTGACTTTGTCGGGGCTTCACCAAATCTACTTATATAAATATACTCATATTAAAGAAAGAATTCACCAAGAAGTGACCCTGAGATTTGAGGGAAAATCAACAAGTAGGTATGTGCCCCAGTCATTTGCCGTATCACGGTTTAACGATTACCTTATACCCTACAGTTTGGCGTTGAAAATCCCCCATTAACATTGAAGTTGGCAGTGCCTTGTAATATCTTTGCTATGTCGTCGTATACAGCCTCGATTGCCTCTTTCGTGCTTCTCGAGGTAGTGGCAAACACCTGTATCACATTCAGGGAGTTCCTGTCGATGAGTTCCAGTATATGATATGCTACCCGAGCCGATACACTGCTGACTTCCACACCACTGCCAATGAGGTAAATTTTCACCATAAAATCGACACCACCGTCGGAGGTCCTTCCATCACTTTGCTGAAAAAATACAGCGTTTCATCTGGTGTGGGGGATAGCGTGTTCTAGTGTTCCTTGATTGAAGAGTGTAAGTGAAGATACCCTTTATTCGGACCTCGCACAATTCTAGTACGTCTTTGCGACTCAGTTGTACTACGAGTTTGATAAGATGTTCGTTTAGCTATGGAGTGTACCTAAAGTGCGTCGTTATATGGAGCCAGGATCAGTCGTGAATGGTAGCCTGTCTTAGCCCGTAAATTCTTTGCACTTCCCTCCCGCCATTGTTGCGACCGCTACCGCGACCGGAACAGCAGAAGTGTAGGGAACTGGGGGCCGTTTATTTTTATAAGCTTTCATATTGGTAGGGCTTTGGGCCTTTTGTACGACGTTGACCAGACGGCTAAGTAGTGCATTAGTAGTGCGTAGTGCTTTATTTTGTTTGTTTTTCTCTTCGTCATGACCTCATCCGTTAATCAGCAGGAGCACCACTCGCAGGTGAGACCCGAAAGTGGCCCCTATGTTGTGGGTCAATACAAAACTTATAAATAAGTAAATAAAATAATAAATAAATATTCTCGGACATTTCACACAACGCTATCTGATCCCAAAGTAAGCTCGGAATAACCTGCTCGTGTTATGGGTATCAGACCATGGATATTAATACTTATATACTTTTCAAATACATACATATTATACATAGGAACACCCAGACTCACAAACATTTATGGGTCACACAAATATCTGTCTCCGGTGGGAATCGAACCCACGACCTCCAGCGCCGCAGGCGGTATCACTACCGACTGCGCC
The DNA here is from genome assembly GCA_933228765.1 of Miltochrista miniata. Lineage (NCBI taxonomy): Eukaryota > Metazoa > Arthropoda > Insecta > Lepidoptera > Erebidae > Miltochrista > Miltochrista miniata. The sequence goes on from OW121769.1 coordinate 18,483,558, forward strand.
ACAGAGGCAGTCAATAATGATAATAAATAAATAAAAAGCACATTACTTACGAATTTCGACACACTTTTCTTTTCAAAACTAATTAAAATGATGGTTAAGGTCACCTTAGACCATGTTTGTCGCCATAATGTTACATATTTATCATGTTTTCCGCGCGATATTGGCAAGATCGCATATTCCATATGTGCGTGTGTGCACATAACGTTTTTTTCCAAAGCTTAAAACACATACGGAATATTGCAAAATTGGTTCTAAACTACGAATAATGTATTCTATAGAAGTGTAATTCGGCTCAAAAAATGGCTCCACCAAATGGGGACCGCGGAAGGTGGGGCTTAAAAAGGGGACCGCGCGACACAGTTAGTCCGCGCTGTCGCGCGTAACGTACGGTTGTGTCGCTGGAACCAATCAGTCAGTGATATTAATTGTGTTTTCGCGTTAAATATATCCCAAAAATGCCTTCGTGTGTTGTGAAGTGGTGCAGAAGCCATACGGATATGAAAAACTCTGGAATCACCTTCCATAAGTTAGTAAATATTCATTTTAAAATCCCGTACTTGGGGAAGTTGAAAAGTGTTATGCAACATGAACGCAATTCCAAAATTAAATTATTTTTATGCAGTGTTCATAGTATGTTAAGCGCTGAGGTAATATTGTTAGTAAGATATTATATTAGTAGGATGATATTATGCATAGATGATATTATTAAATTATAATTTTTGTTTGTTTCGGAGTTTGCATGGCGTTGTCAAATATGCTGAATGTGGAACGTCCACTTCCAGAGACAGTTGAGCAAATTGCGGGCTATATTGCAGGGTTCGTAGCAAAAAAGTTACAAACCAAAATAGAATGTTTGTCCTGCATCAATTTATTACTGGCAACGGAAAAACTTTATTTTCACAAACTAATTTGTTTGAAAGATTTTGGAGGATTATTTTATCCTCATTTATTGTTTTCAAAATATGTCTTAGGTCTGAAACATTACTCAGGCAGCTTGTCAACATAGGAGGAAAAGGGTTGTCTAGCTCTAGGGCACACAATTTGAAAATAATGGTAAATAAGTGTTTTGCCAAAATAATAGAAAGAAATGACGTCACGAAACCCCTGAAAGACAGTCATCCTATAGAAAGCAATCACGATGTTATGTTGTTGAAGGCTATAATCGAACAATTTCTAATAATTCGTCTGCATTATATTGCTAAAAACGAGTCCTTATTAAATTCCAACCGCCATAAATTGAATAAACTAAATATTTTTAGAGGTTCATAATTGTGAAAAAAAAAACAACGTATTTTAATTTGTATATACGCATACAAAGTAGTTCAATCAATAGAAAAATAATAACAATCCAGTTATTATTTTTCTGTTGAATAAACTTTGGTTGAACTTATTCAATAAAAAATAAACACATAAACAAGCTTTCTTATTATTGCATAAAACCATCCACGCTTAACACGTTCGCCGCTTCGGGTGGGGCGCCGAGCCGGCATGACCTTGGCGCGACCAATCGCATGCAAGTATTCAACGATGGATGTGTGAGTGATATGTTTTATTGCTGTGTTTTAGTATGCGTAAGTTACTCCAAGATTTTAGCGGTAACTTTATAGGTGTTACATTTCTATAGAATACATTATTCGTAGGTTCTAAACTAAATATTACACAACGGATTTTACTAGCATGTGTAGATTATAAATATGCAAAAATAGAAAAATCGAAAAAATGCACATATGGAACTTGTCAGGCGCAACGACGATTTGTCTTAAAGGTGCTATCAGTGAATGATAAAAAATATTATATATACCACAACATTCCATACCCCGCCGCTGTGTCTGATAATGTTTATTCAACAATTATTCCATCTACAAAGTTTATAGGTATAACTAGAGATAGATCCTTTTATTGTAAATTAGATAGCTTAAGTGACTGCAAAACAGTTTATAATCTGGAATATATTTGTTATAACCTAGAAGTAGTTTCAAGTTCTGTGACTCCGATCTGCGTATCGGAAATTTCGAAAGCACTTACTACGGTGCCGAATATGAGTAAAATTAATTTGTCGGAGGTCAATTAGACATCTGGCAACAACTATCCAATAATAAATGGATTTATGTAATTAGTAATCCTACCAAACTATCCATTGATTGTAAAAACTCCAGTAGGGGAGCGAGGGGCTTGTTGTAACAGGGGTAAGTAGTAACAGGCTTTTTTCACTAGGGTCTTAAACTTTATTAACGTATTTGTTTGACTCGATTTTACTATTATGCCACGCCGCGTCATTATTGCCATAGCCAGTGTCCCGCATGGTGTTATCACTTAGAACTGAGCATTGAATTATAAAGTAACCAACTTACGTAGGTTCTCAACGTTGCAGTTGCATTGAGACTTGTCATGATATTTAATTTCGTTTCATTATAACGTAAGAGTTTCCAGAAACACGTGGTAGTTGGCGCTGTATGCAATATTAAAAAATCTATTATTTTAGTTAAATATTCACAACTAGATGGCGCTGTGCCTTTTTTTAAATCGCGGTATGGTTTCGTTACATAGGGTCATATAAGTAAGACTACTTTTTTGCCTAAGGTAGTTTATTAATACTTTTTACGATCCTAAAACAAATTTTTCTAAAAGATTCAAGTTACTTAAATATACCTATTTGTTACACTCGATTTTTATTTCATGGCCACGCAGTCAGAAAGTTTCTTGTAATAGCTGCTTGGCACCGCTGGTGTCGTCACTTAGTCGAGTGACGTCTCTATCTCATAATATACAAATGTACTCTGTGGTGTCCCGCTGGCCGGCGCAGTGAGTGGAAGTGTGCATTGCATGCATGTGTTCATTTTTGCCAGGTAATATAAAATTTAACTATCGTAAAATTTCAATATAACTGAAACAAGACCTATAACAAGAAAAAATACTAGTCCACTAGAGCAAGAAGAAATTGAATTCTTCAGTAGGTATTAAAAAAAAGAAACCAAGAACGATGAAAAACAATTTTAAAAAAACATGCAAGAACAGGAGCTATTACCTACTATATCTCAACACTTAAAATCGAATCTGGAAGACGCTGACCACAACTTCGCTTAACGATATCATTCGCCGTGCTCTTGCCACCGTCGGTGTGCCCGCTCTCTTAGAGCCGAATGGCATTTTTAGGGACGATGGCAAGAGACCGGATGGGATGACCTTAATTCCGTGGGAGATGGGTCGGGTGCTAGTTTGGGATGCCACTTGTGTAGACACTTTGGCCCCGTCCCATCTTCCTAGAACAAAAGAATAAGCCAGCGCGGCAGCAGAAGCGGCAGAATATAAAAAAATAATTAAGAATAAGGGTCTCGGCACGTCGTACAATTTTATTCCAGTCGGTGTCGAGACCCTAGGTCCATGGGGTCCCAACGCACATATTTTTTTTAAAATTTTGAAGAAGCGTCTTGTGGAGTCAACTGGTGACCTAAGGGCTGGCAGTTATTTCTCCCAACGAATAGGCATCGCCGTTTAAAGGGGAAATGCTGCCGGTCTTTTGGGCACAATGCCACGGGGGCCCTATTTAGATTTAGTTTAGTTTTATTTATTCAATTGTAAATAGTTATTAATTTATTTTAACATTTGTCTAATATTTTATTGAATAAATCACTTTGTGGTATTTTTGTTGCAGCATTTAAATGAGATTCCGTTAAAAGATAAACTTGATGCCCAAGCAGAGTTAATGATGATCTTAAAAAGTTATAAGTCACGCCCAGTACAAATTTCAGGATATTTTACCAAACATTCCAAGACTCCCGACCCTACTCTACCCCGGCCCGTCAAAACACTTGAACAAATCGATCATCACCGGCATATCAAACAGCAATATCCAATTATTCCACGGCAGTTTCCTGATCTGAACCTTTACCGGGCGAATACGCTGTCTTACCATAATCCCCTGGGTCTGATACTCACAACAGATTTTTCTTTCTTTAGATATATAAATTAAGTATCTGAAGTAAATTTTCCGAAACCTCAAAACGTGCAACAATTACGTAGATTTTTAGGCATGGTTAATTTTTACCGTTCGCATATTTCGAATGCAGTAGATTTATCAAGCCGAGTTAAATAAATACTTGCATAAGAAACGTGATAAGACATATATATATACAGTGGACAGATAAGGCGATCGAGGCATTCGAGAAGGTTAAGGAAAGCTTACAAAGCGCCGCTACACTTTCTAACCCTTTGCCAGACACTAACTTAGCCCATATGACTAACGCTTCGAATACTAGTGTCGGTGCAGTTTTACAGCAGCTAGTTGAAGGTCGTTGGCAACCACTTGGTTATTTTTCCAAGAAGTTATCAGATACGGAAAAGAATTATTCTACGTACGATCGCGAGTTGTTACCGATATATTAAGCTATTACACATTTTAGATATTTAGTAGAAGGTCGCTCATTAATTGTTTTTACAGACCATAAACCATTAGAATTCGCTTTTACAAAGTTAAATAGTGACATAGAAAGTCCTAGACGAATTTGTCATCTTTCTTTTATCAGTAAAATTCGGCACGGACATCCGTCATATAAAAGGTAGCGATAACATGGTAGCAGATGCACTTTCGAGAATTGAAACTGTAACCTGTCCCACGTTACTCGATTTCCAAGAATAAGCTAACAAAAAATCTAGCGACGAGTACCTAATGCAAGCATTACGTGCACCTGGTGACAACTTGCAATTTAAGCAGATATTGGTTACCTGATAGTAATAAACATATTTATTGCGAAATATCTACGAACAAAATTAGACCTTATTTAGCGCAATATTTTAGAAAGTTACCTTTTAAATCTGTACACATCCTTACCTTACCCATCTCAACCTTAGCCATCTCGGTATAAAATCAGTAAACAATGGATAGGGATATTGCGAAATGAGCAAGAGCCTGTGTACAATGTCAAAGAGTAAAAATTAGTAGGCATACTGTGTAGGAGATTTTGAACAAGCTGAACGTTTCCAACACCTACTTATCGACATAGTAGGGCCCTTACCTACCTCAGCCGACGGGTATAGGTACTGTGTCACGATGATAGATCGTTTCACAGGGTGGTCCGAAGCATACCCCGTTCAAAATATTGCCACTGAAACAGTAGCGAAAGTAGTTTATGACGGCAGGATATCGCGATTTGGTTGCCCTTCGAAGCTTACAAGCCACCAGGGTAGGCAATTCGAAAGCGATTTATTTGGTAAGTTACATACATACATATACATATGGTCACGCCTTTATCCCCGAAGGGGTAGGCAGAGGCATATTATATGCCCATATTTCACCTTTGTATAATTTTGTCCCACGTAATAGGTGGTGAGCCGTATTGCCGTGTTTAAATGGACAGGCGCAGGTTGTGACTGCCTGCTGTTGAAATAAAGCCTTCAACTTAGCTTAACGACTGCCATTTTACTGGCAACCGAGACCAACGGCTTAACGTGCCTTCCGAAGCACGGAAACGCTCAAATAAATGTCACAAAGTGATCACATGGATGGTCACCCTTCCATGGACCGGCCATAGTGAAAGTTGCTTACTGAAGTGATCGTTTACAGAACACTGAGTCCGCGGGGCCACGAGCGCAGCTTTGGCAAGTTAATGAAATATTTAGGGATATATAAATTACGCACAACCCCTTATCACCAGTGCATAGAGCACTAAAAGTGGCACTTATGGCCCGTTTAGAATGCAACAACAGTAATTGGGTAGACGAATTATCTACCGTGTTACTAGGTTTGCGTACCGCTACTAGAGGTGCCAGTGGAGTGAGCGCAGCTGAACTAACTTATGGTAAGACAATTCGTTTACCTGGTGAATTTTATGACAATTCTAAAATTTGTGATTCGGAATATTTGCAAAAGTTAAGAGATACTATTGCCGAATTAAAACCGCGACCGAAAAGTCATAGTAATACACGCTTAATATTCCTTCCTAGTTACTTAAATTCGTGTAAAAGTGTGTTTGTGAGGAATGACATGTTGCGTAAATACTTACAACTGCCATAATATGAAGGACCTTATCTAGTTAAAAATAGAAAACCTAAATATTATACCTTGAAAATTGGGAATAGAGAGTCATTTGTATGTATAGACAGGCTCAAACCAGCCTACACCATAGACATAGACGATTCTCCACACAATTTTAGTTCTAAGAATGTTAGTAATAACGATAAAATGATTTACATAATGACACTTCTAGCACAGTTAAGTGTAGTGATGTATGTCCTAAGACAACACGATGTACTACCCGTTCGCTTTAACTTTGCCGCTGGCGCAGCGGCGTATACCCGAATTGTTAATTAGACGAAGTAAATTGCCCCCGGGCGAGGCCGCAGCGGCGGCCGTAGGTCTGTTGTGAGTCCCGGGACATCCTTCCGAGGGCTTACCCGGGACTCCCAACCACAGGCTGTTAGGCGTTACGTGAGGTTTTTTAGTCGGTAAGAGTCCGGCATAACATCCTCAGAGGATTTTCCCTCACGTAAAAAAAAAAAAAAGAAGTAAATTGACAGTAGCTATTGTCACTTCGTCATAGAAAATACGCAACATTGTATGAAGAAGACAGTGAAATTAGTTGCTGTCAATTTACTTCGTCTAATTAAAAATTTGACTTTAGTATGGAGCCGAACGGCAAAGTTAGAGCGAACGAGCAGTAGACGTGTAATCAGAACACCACTACGTTTTGCTTAGTTAGCAGTAAGGTATTAGGTACGGTTGATAAGCATCGCAATCGATGTTAAAATATATTTAGTATGTTATACAGGGTGAATTTTTGAAAAGGGCTTGGATGGTCAAATCCGAAACTATAAGGAATAGCTAAAAATGCTCAAAGGAGTCACGAGCCCGATTTTGATAAAACTTAAAACCTCATCATTAGATTTTTGAAAAACCAATAATCGTAGCTGGGAATCAAACCCATTCATTTTGAAAAAAAAAACACATCCTTTATTATTACTCCATACGATAGTGTCGCTGATAAGGATCAAATTCTGCGAAGTAATGATATACGGAAAATTTAAGAAAAGTTTGAAATTTTAATAGAATTCATATTTCATGTACCTAAATTGTATCAAAATTTGTTTCGTTCAAAATTCCAGAATAGATCGTAACTATTCCATGTTTCAAATCATGCTCAGAATGATTCTTTGGAGAATATTCTAAACGGAATCAATAATTTTGAATGCAGTACGATCCTTTAGGTCTCGAATCCAGCTATGTATTGAAAACAATGAACAATTAATCAGATAACGTAAGAAAATTAAATTGTATTTTGTTAAGGATGAGCACTTTCCTTTAGTTTGCCGTATGTCATTACTTCCCAGAATAAAGTCCTTAATAGCAACACTATCGTATGGTTTAATAATATAGGATGTCTTTTTTTTTTTCAGAATCAATGGGTTCGATTCCCAGCTAGGATTATTGATTTTTCAAAAATCTAATGATGAGGTTTTAAGTTTTATCAAAATCGGGCTCGTGACTCCTTTGAGCATTTTTCGCTATTCCTTATAGTTACGGACTTGGCCATCCAATCCCTTTTGAAAAATTCACCCTGTATATTGTTTTGATTATTTTGTATTTTTGTTGAAAGTCATTAGAAAATTATTTCATGCAAATATTGTAAAACTCAGCATTATTTTTAGGTTAACTGTAACTGTGTGAGTAAATAATTATTTTGGGTTACACACCCTGATAAAGAAAATTATTAAATTTAATTGTGATTTACATTTTACAACTCATTGTCTATACTTGTTATATTTACGTCAAATTTTTACATACATACTGTGTATATGAAATACACAGTGTGTTAGCCTAGATACATTTTACAATTTTTTTCTACATTATGGGTTTCAATCAGAGTAAACCACAGCAGAATAATGTGGCAATCGCTCAGTCAGTTACTAATGAGTTGATGGGCCAGAAAATTAATTATATAGAGATAATTCTCATAGTCATAGCAATAGCTATAAGTTTGATGTCTGATGATCTAATAAGAAGCCGCGTAAAAAAGCGAGTGCGCAGCTGGTTTGCGAAAGAAGTAGCGAAAGTGGCATGTTCTCCACCAGTGGTCAGGGTAACCCAACCACCTACCCAGACTGTGCACGCCGCGGATATTGTATACTAATTTTAAATATGACTTGTTAACTGTGAAATTTTACTGTGTGTATTCAGTGCCAGTGTTACAATTAAGAAATTTATGTTAATTTTAAGAATTTTTCACGATTTTTTTTCTTTTATGAGGGAGGCTACTGTAGGGAACCATGATATTAAGATGTATGTAGTTCCTGGAACGCACGCCGTGTTATAGTTATTGCCAAACAAGAACCACTAGAGCGACATTTACATCTGGCCAAAGCAACAATTTTAGACCCACGCTTTAAGCGTATTCACTTTAGTTCAGCGCTAGCTGTTTCCACTGCAATAAAGGCACTGTCAAAAGAAATACGTTTAGCACATAGACGTAGAGGACAACTTTACCCAATAACAGAAGTCGGCTTACAGCCGAGCACGTAAATCAAAGAGTTTTTCTTATGTCTGTATCAGATAAATATTGGTAATTGGTTTGATGAATAAATAATTAATATTTTAATTGTTGTTCTTGATTTATTAAAAATTATGTCTATTGATTAGTATTTATCTAGTAATGTAAGATGATTAAAGTAGATTAGGCCAATTTTTTTTTTCATGTTATACCGATATATCGATATATCGATATTTTGAAATAAAAATATAAATATCGATATCGATATATTCAAAAATTACCGATACAATATATATCGATACTTTATTCCATTTCCGACATCCCTACCGTGCATTATGCACTTCGTATGTACCTGTGTACCTAGAGGCGGCTGCGTCCGCTCATAAGTTTTTCAGTCGCAATTATACTCACTTACTATTCACACGCGCTTGACTTATTATTGCACCCTGAAATTTGATAGGAGATAACTCCTACAGGGCGGCAAAATGTCAGTAAAAATAAAAAAGTAGAAAATAAATTTTAATAAGTACGAATTAAGAATAGTGTAAATAAGCAATAATTTTATATTATTATTAAAAAAGCGTGAGGTGCATTTTACTTTTTTTTAATACTATTGACACTCTGCACTCTGCACTCCACGCTTTTTAGGGTTCTGTAGCCAAATGGCAAAAAACGGAACCCTTATCATTCGTCATGTCTGTCTGTCTGTCCGTCCGCATGTCATAGCCACTTTTCTATGTATTCTGTAAACCGCATTAAGATTTTTGCATAAAAATAGAAAAAAAGCAGTAAATTTTGGGGGTCCCCATACTCAGAACTGAAACTCAAAATTTTTTTTTCATCAAACTCCGTGTGGGGTTCTATAGACAGGTCTTCAAAAATGCTTTTGAGGTTTCTAACATTTTTTTTTTTCTAAAACTAATAGTTAGCGCACGAGAAACTTCCAAAGTGGTAACCCCCCCTTCCCCCTCTCTAACTTCTAAACTAAGAAAATGATAAATCTAAAAAAATATAATTATAATGTACATGGCCATTTTTTATCGAATTATTGCATTGCGAACTGATAGTTTTTGCGTGATGCCTGAACAAACAGACAGACAAACATTTTTGGCTTCGGTGTCGGTCAAGTAACACCCCCTGCCATTTATTTTTTTGTCATTTTCTATGTACAGAATTTACACTTCTACAGATTTATTATAATTATTTTTGAAAAGCAATTAATATGCAATTTGATAAAAAAAATATTTATTATAAGTATAGATAATATGAATCACTAATTGCAAAAAGGGCACATGGTACACATTCGGACAAAAATATGTTATTTGACTTTTTCAACGTATTATAACAAGGTCTATGTTCTCTACAAAAAGGGCACACAAGACGTTCACCGTTCTAGAGATATCAGCACCTTGTTTACACAGTTTACTGCAAAATGGTCTCATGGTGTGCACCATGTGCCGTTGAAACGTCGGTGAATGTAAGTAAATAGTATTTCGCGTGAAGTCCCGAATTCTATAAGTATGAGTGTTAAAAATCGCGATAGTTTAAAAATAACATTAGCAAACCGTTACTGGCCGGAAATTGCACAAAAAGTGAAAGACCTTGAGTGTTATCGGAGAAAGTGTGCGCTCCAACCGCGACCACGGGCGCTGCAACGTGCTCGAAACGTCGGTGAATGTAAGTAAACAGTATTTCGCGTTAAGTCCCGAATTCTATAAGTATGAGTATTAAATGAGAATGCCAAACGAGTGGCTGTAGCTGACCTACTAGTTCATAAGAACCGCAGTAAAAAAATTTATACTGAAATGGATAAATAATAAATAAATAAATAAATATTCACGGACATTTCACACAACGCTATCTGATCCCAAAGTAAGCTAGGAATAACCTGCTTGTGTTATGGGAATCAGACCACGGATATTAATACTTATATACTTTAAAATACATACATATTATACATAGAAACACCCAGACTCTTGAAACAAACATTTATGGGTCACACAAATATTTGTCTCCGGTGGGAATCGAACCCACGACCTCCAGCGCCGCATAAATGCACTAAGTTGACTCAACAGAATAAAAAAATAACTACTCTAACGTTTGATTATATGGCTGTTCTTGACTTGCCTAAAATACCTGTGCAGGAGGTTTATTATTTCAGATAGCTGAGTGTAAACACATTTCGACGATTAACCGCCAAGCCCTCCTGACATTTTTTCTTGAAAATATCTTTTGTGTTAAAAACTTCAAAAAAGTTGTATCTCACACAATACTACAAGCTCGTATAAAGAATTCGCAATATTTCGAGTGTTTTTTATATCGTGGCAATACCTACGAAATACGCGCGTGCAATATTTGGCGGCAATCGCTGCTAACTTCAGTGCGTGCCTCGCAACTTGTAAGAACTCGACGCGTGTTTCGCAACTTCAACTTCAAAAGTAAGTTTTATTGTTTTTTTTTATTTGTACCGATATTTTATTGATATTGTATGTGTATGTAATATGTTAGTATATTTGGAATCTTGTTTGTGCAAAATTGACAGTTTATTACGAAAAAAGAGCTAAAAATAAAGTAAATGTAGATAGAAGTTATTCGCTGTAAAAAAAGCTATGCGATTGTTCGACAAATTCACTGAAATGTTATAGCAGTTAGAAGTTATTGTACTTTAATATTTACAAAATACATAATAGAAGTAGTCTCAGATTTGGTGTTATATAATTTCAGAATGTCTTCCTACCGGTCAAGAAACTTGGTCAAGCTTTGTTTGGAGTCAGACAAATAAGATTCAGACACAAAACAAAATGAAAACGAAGTTGTCCAAGATTCCACCATACCATTACACATTGATCCTCTAATTCCTGTGCAGATAGAGTACATAGACCAATTTAATACGACTTCTGAATCACTGCAGATCCTTAACATAGAAAATTTTGTTATCGACAGTATTCCCTTAGCCAAATCTTCACAGATACATGCACATTTTGAAGAAATTTTAGAATTCCCTCGAGAAAGTAGTTCAGGAAGTTTAAAACCGTCTACTGAGATGCCATCAGCAATCGATGCCTCACTTATTCAACCTACAGATTTAGGATTTGATAATGCCTCTTCACAGTTAATATTGCAGCAAAGTGTCGAGGTGAGTGACGTCGAGAATACAGTACAAGAGCCCCAAAGTAGCCCACAAGTATTCTATGGCGATATGTCTGAAGGCAGAAGAAGGAGAAAAAAGGCTGATCCTGAACAATGGAGAAAGAATCTTAACAAGAGGCTTCGGATGGAAGGTAAGCCCTACTTAGGCTATAGTGCGCCAAGAGGTGAAAAGGTGCAGCAAAATAAGAACAGACCTGAAAGATCAATGGGTCCTCCATGTACGTCTGATTTCTGCAAAAAATCTGCAGTGCGCCGTTGTGATGTATTTACTGAAGACAATCGCAATAATATTTTTGATGCTTTTTGGAAATCTATGGATTGGTCACAACGCAAAATTTACGTCGGCAACAATGTAACTGTTGTTACTAAAAACCGAATAACCACTTCGGGCACATCACGTCGTGGAGGCACTTTAAAATATTACTTGCCACTTACTAAAGAAGATAATACGACAGAGAGAATTCCGGTGTGTAGAAAAATGTTTATAAACACCCTTTGTCTCGGTACATTTACAGTTCAATCATGGGCGACGAAAAGTCGATCTGGAATACTTCCCTCTCGAGAGAATGAATGTAGATCCAGGAATATTACACCACGTGAAGGTCAGACAGCACAAGATCTAATAATATCTCTTTGATTCTATCCCCAAACTACCGTCACATTATAACAGAAAAGACACTAGTAAACTTTTTATAAAGCCAATTTTTCGTAATATGTCCCATTTATACCAGGTTTATAAACAGTTCTGCAGCGATAAAAGTTCTACGCCATTTTCAATAAAAAAGTTTGATATTATTTTTGCAAAAAAAACATTGCAATACACAAATTAAAGAAAGACATGTGTGACACCTGTTTGACCTATCAGAACGGGAATTAATGTGAAGATGATTATCAGCAGCATATTTTAAGGAAAAATACTGCTAGACAAGAAAAAGAAAAGGACAAGAAGGACGCATTATTAGAACGTTGTATACTCTTAAATGTTGACTTGCAAGCGGTAAAAGTATGTCCGTTTTTGACTGCTAGTGCAGTCTATTATAAAACCAAATTGACTCTGCATAATTACTCTGTCTATAATGTGGCTACTCACAATGCTACATGCTATTGGTTTGCGGAAACAGAAGCCGACTTGTCATCTTCTACATTTGCCGACCATGCTTCTAGATTATTTAGAAAAACATTGTCTATCGGATAATATTCCCATCATAATTTATTCAGATGGTTGTGCGGCGCAAAATCGTAACAATGTTCTAGCTAATGCTTTAATTAATTTTTCTATACGTCATAACGTAGCTGTATACCAAAAGTTTTTAGAAGTAGGACATACTCAGATGGAGGGGGATTCGGTACATAGTTGTATTGAAAGGAAGCTTAAAAATAGGATCATTAACTTGCCAAGTGATTATGTAACAGCTACAAAAGAAGCAAGGATTAAATCCTGTCCGTATGAGACATGCATGTTAGACTATAATTTTTTCCTTAACTATGCAGATCCTAAAATGTGGCGATATTCTTCGATAAGACCAGGTAAAAAAGCTGGTGATCCCAAAGTTACAGACATTAAAGCTATTTCTTACTTACCAGATGGATTAATCAGAGTAAAACTTGATTATAACCCTGAATGGATAGAAGTTCCTCAGAGACCTAAAAGGCTTCCTGTCATAGAACAATATCAATCATTACACTCTGAGCAGTTACCGATTCCCGACTCTAAATTTAAACATCTCCAAGAATTGAAATGTTTACTGCCGTTAGATTGTCAGGCATTCTACGATTCCTTGCCTCACATTTAATAATAAGTTTAAAATATTGATTTTATTTGATTATAAGAAGTACAAAAATAAGATCTCAATTAATGACTGATAGGTGGTAGACTGATTATGATGTTAAGTGTTAATATACATTGTATTTTATCTTAATTTTTCATAATAAAAGTTATTTTCTTCTAACGCCAATATCTTTTATTTCCTGACTCCTCGTAAAATCCACATTGATTTTGCGACCAATTCCTCCTAAATTAAATAACAAGATCTCCTATCTACAATTTCAGCCTTTTAAAAAAGTGTAAATTTCTCCTATGTTACTCAGTTATATATTAGAACGCAGTAAATACATAAATTTATTTTAATATTGTAAATAATAATATTTCAAACCAACTATTTTTTTTTTACTCTTATTTACATTTGTATCAAAGATATTGGTTTTTTGCGCCTTCTGTAAAATTTTGACATTTTGAGTTAGGAGGTCTTGACGGTTAATCGTCGACTTGGGATTTACAATGCTGGAAATAATAATGTTACAGCTTATGTTTATCATGAGGGCATAGCGAGAAAAACCCCAGATGATGTTTGTTCCTTCATGCTACATTATGTAAATACTTTTTTGGACCCTGAAGTGGAAGAACTTACGACTGTTTTGTGATAATTGTGCAGGCCAAAATAAAAACCATGCTATTATCAGAATGTTAATGACTTTGGTAGAGCTGGGAAAATTTAAGAAAATCAGACTATATTTTCCACAAAGAGGTCACTCATTTTTGCCCTGTGATAGAGCCTTTGGCCTCATAAAAAGGAAGCTAAAAGAATTTGATAGACTTTACACTGTGGACCAATATGTGCATGAGGCCATTCTAAAAGCATCAAATATTGATAATAAATTTAAAGTGTTTCAGCCTGATTCAACTTTAATCTACGATTTCCAAAATTGGTACCCAAAATATTTCTTCAAAAATAAGAAATCTGAACCAAGAGATAATACACCTTCCATTCCTTTTACAATCTCCAATTACCATTACTTTGAGTTTAACTTCAAGGACCCAAAAGTACTAAAAACCAAGGAATTCATTAGTGGTCTTATTTCACACTATTTCAAACTAAGAAAACCTAGTCTGGGCATCACTTTACCATTGGAAAAGCTTTATTCTATGCCCATTCCAATACTTGAAGATAAGATGAAAGATATGAAAAAATTTAAACCCTACATTCCAGATCAGTTTACCAACTTTTGGGATCAGATCTACAACTGGCCAATTGAAAACAAAACAGAAAGATCAAATAGAGTCAAGAATTAGATAATTAATTATATATTTAATATTTGATTATAAAGTAAGAAAAATAAATAACAATATAAGTTTTAATTTGAGTAAATGTTAGTTTTATTTACCCAATTAGTTGTATGGATTGCTGTTAATTAATTGCAAAAAGGGTTCAAGTCCCTCTTAAAAGCAAAAAGGTCACATGTCCATATTTTTTTAACTGTAAAATCTAAGTTATTTCAACTGATATTAATACATTGAAGTTTTATCCCATACAAAGTAATATGGCGAACGAAATCCAGAAAGATTTTTTTTTGTTTTTATGTATTGTTAAAGCTAGAAAAAAGTTTTTTGTCCCTCCTTGTAAAAACGGGTGCAAGGACATGTGCCCTTTTTGTAATTAGTGATTCTATTGTCTCCTAGGACATCCTTCCGAGGGCTTGCCCGGGGCTCCCAACCATAGGCTGTTGGGCGTTACGTGAGGTTTTTTAGTCGGTAGGACTCCGGCATAGCATCCATGAGGATTTTCCCTCACGTTAAAAAAAAAGCATAGATAATTGTTAACTTTTTGAATCTTAATGAAGATAAAAATGTTATAATATTTAATATAAAGTGAAAACTTTAATTTTTTTAAATTGTAATTAGGGTGCGTTCAAACGCGCACGCCCCACTCTCTTCACGCGCGTTTGAACGCGACCTTATGTTTTTGATTGAACTGTGTTCCAGTCTGTTTTGAATAAAAGATTCTTGAATCGAACTGTGTTCTTACTTCAAACATAACGCAAGCCTTTTCTTTTTTTTTTTTTTTCTTAACGTGAGGGAAAATCCTCGTAGGATGCTATGCCGGACTCTTACCGACTAAAAAACCGCACGTAACAGCCTATGGTTGAGAGCCCTGGGTAAGTCCTCAGGAAGGATGTCCCGTGACTCCCAACAGACCTACGGCCGCCAAGGCTTCGCCCAGGGGGTGGTTCGGGTGCAATCCCGCGTCTATGGGGGATTTCGGGTGTGACCCCGCTTCTAAGGGGGGGGCGTGCGTGAGTGCTCACGTCACGCTGCCGTCATGGGCCTGCTTCTGTAAGGACGGTGAGCGGCCCTCTCACCGTCCTCAGACCCCCGGTCATGGAGGCCGATAGTCCTCGGCGAAGACACGTCGGCGGCGCCCAGGGCGCCGACTGCGGAACTCGGGTGGGAGAGTTCTCTCCCGCACCCGGCCCGCCGCCTCCTTCGCGAGCATGACCTGCTCGCAGAAGGAGGCGGCGCAGTCCCACTTACTCCCGCTGGAGAGCATGGCTCGCACCATGGCCTCAAGCGAGAGAGTGTCCACGCCCAGACCCACTACGAGGACCTGTCGCTGTTGTGCCCACGCCGTGCACTCCACCAGCGTGTGGAGCGCCGTGTCATCGCTGCGGTCCTCGCAGTGCTGACATTCGGCCGTGGTTTCCCGGTGTTTTCGCCACAGATACCTACCGAAGCTACCGTGCCCGGCAAGCATTTGTGTCAACCGGTAGGAGAGAGCACCGTGTCTTCTCTCCAGCCACTCGTCCATGACCGGTCTGACGGCCGCGATTGTGGCGAATCCCTCCTTTGGTTGCTCAAGTCGCATCTTCCATGTCTCCAGGGTTTCCTGGTGGAGCAGGGTCCGCTGGGCCTCGATTTCTCGAGACGCAGGCCTTTGGCCCCGCTCCAGCGCCTCCTTGCGCCATCTGAACAGTGACGCAAGGGCTCTCGCTTCCAGGTCCCATGGAGGGGTCCCGGCTAGGAACATAACGCAAGCCTTTCTTCACTTGATATCAATCTCCTGCAGTTGGTATTTTTCTTCTGTAAGTGTGGTTTAAGCAAACAGTGTAGGTCATAGAAAGTTATCCTTGATACTCTATAGGAGTTTTCGAATATTTCGTCATCACAGGTTTGAAAGAAAGTTGCGAATTCCCCATGTAGAGGACACCGGGGCAAGACGAAGCTCGGGGCAGGACGGGAAGTATGCTTGTGTGCGTGAATGATGAACATAATAGATCGAAACTCAACGCCATTCGGTCGATATTCATTCGCGTCACACGAGTCCGAGCGACGCGCGCGTGTTACTTCGTGTTTTGGCTTCACAGCAAACAAAAACTGTTTGTATGGGGATTTTGTGCGAAGGTGTAGACAAGGATGATGAAGTTGCGCATATAATAATATGTGAACGCTGCCAACCAGATTGACATAATACTCATAATGCCCCACATCGTTTCCCATTTTGCCTCGATCATGGGGCATGACGGAATATTTGACATGTGCCATTTAGTTACTACTTGCCAAAAAAATATGTGACTTAAAATATTATAACTATGTCAGTTAAAACTAAGTGTTAGGTTTGTTGTAAGGGAAGTTTAATAAACTTTCCTTACAACAAATTGCGATACTTGTTACACGGGCCGCACCGGTATCTCTCGGGCTGCAGTGGAAGAAAGCCGTGAACAACTTGTGTCTGAAATCGAGACTACTCTCACTAGAGTGTCCGATTGGGGAAAACAAAATCTTGTTCAATTCAACCCGCTTCAATTCAATCAGCTTCTTCCGTTCGACTCGGTACAAAGGCGAGCCATCAGAGTGGTCAACGATCCTATGCTTGCAGGTGGTGTGGAACCTCTTCGCGACAGGAGAGACTTTGCCTCCTTGTGCGTGTTCTACCGCCTGTACAATGGTTTGTGCTCTGAAGAATTGTTTGATATGATACCCACGGCTACGTTCTACCACCGCACCGCTCGCCATAGACAGGGTGTTCATCCTCACACTTTGCGTCCGGAGTGTTTGAGCACGGTTAGATCCAGTAGGGGCTTTCTCCTGCGTACGCTTAGATTGTGGAATGATCTTCCTGCCTCGGTTTTCCCAAACGCCTACAGTATAAGGTTCTTCAAAAGGAGTCTAAGAAGGTTTTTACAAGGTCGGCAGCGCGAGTGTAGCACCTCTGGTGTTGCAAACGTCCATGGGCAGCGGTGACCACCGGTACATCTGGTGGGCCGTATGCTTGTCTGCCACCTTGGTGGTATATAAAAAAAAAAGTTTGATTTTCGTTTTATGTCGTTTTTTCTCTTAAGTATCTCATCTTGCCCCGGTCCCCCCTACATAGTGATATTTTAGCTGTTCTCGAATCCAAAATCTGTTTTATTTCTGAATTCAAGTAATTCGAGGCAACCAATGCTAATTTCTCTTCCTCCTCCAGCAGAGAAAGATACAAAATAGCTGCTTTATTTATTTTTACCGACAACATGACGTGTAATCTGACTGAGAGAACGCGTGTCACTGGGCCACTCACGCACCAGGCAATGCGAATAGGCAAAGCAGCTCCGCTCCGCTCCACCCCGCTGCGCTTCAGTGGAAACACCTACCTCTTTTCACAGCTCCGCCCCGCACCGCTCCGCCTCAGTGGGTCGCCACACCTTAAGCCTTCGTGGATATTTATTTATAACCATTCAACATCAACATCAATTTCGATGGTGTGAGTCCAAAACTTAATAATTTTGTCATTGGCTAAACAATAGGGATTGTCTAAAATTTTATACCCTCATTTTTTCTGCTATATTTTGAAAATATAGAGCAATCCAAGAAACTAATTTGAATAAATTTGTTATATTCACCTTACTTATTTTTTTATTAAGTATTTAAAATGTAAAGTTCACGATGACGTCATCAGTATCATTTTGACCTGGGCTTTAGCCTAAATTGTACCTTTTAAAAAAATGTAGCAAACGTAATGAGCCGTCACTAGTGTCAATTTCATGTCATCACATCAGAAAATTTTCTTTTGGTTAATTTTCTTTTAGTTTTTTTCTCGTTTTTACTTTCTACTAATTTTGTTTTATTTTATTTTGTTTTATTAATGTATGTGTGCAAAGTGCAGAAATAAAACATTTTTCTTTCTTTCTTTCTTTCTTTTGCATACCACATTTAGGTAAATACAAACATAGTTGTTATAAAGTTTTACCGTCTTTATTAAGACGCGAACGCCTGTTATTATTCATTGACCTACAATCGCCATGAATAATACATTTGTAAAAGCTGACTCGCGGAACCTTCCAACAGTTGAGAATGTAATGATACTGGAATTCATGGCCACAAGTAGCCAGCATAACCTGGCTGAAATAAGAGGAGCAAAGATTTTAATGTAAGTTTATTTATTATCTTGGCATCTACTCATAATTTACTACTTACGTACTTTAATACTAAACTAAGAAATGTGGTTTTATTTAATTTCTAATGTTATGTGTCTATTGTTATAGGTCATCTCGTGATTCTTATATAAGTACAGCTGTGGGATATGTTACAGTGAATCGAACAGGAAGTGATTGTGTAGTCAATGCTAAAATTGTTCCAGAGCATAGAATCAGTAAAAAATTGTACACCGTCACATGTAAAATAAACGAAGGAACAAATACTATTACTCATGCAGCCTGTGAAGACTGTGCAGCATCTGCAGGTATTTTTATGACCATAAGCCCTGATTGCTACTAACAAAAACATCAGTGACTTGACAAGCTCTTTCTTTACAGGTGGTTGTAAACATTCACTCCTGCTTCTATTCTGGTTGGCGAAGAAAACTGCAGAACCTTCATCAACTGCAGTTGAATGCTACTGGGTTAAGCCAACGCTTTCAAGTGCTGGTACAGAACAACTTCTTAGCAAAGAAATATTCCCAAAAAGTAAGGTACCAAAGCTGTTACCAAGATCACACACCATTTTGCAGGAATTTCAAGAAGAGTGTGGAAGGAGAAATCTAGGCAACTCGCTGATTTTAAAATTTGCTAATGAAAACCAGTTAAATTCAAAAAATATCTTCGATATCATGTTAGCGTTTACAGAAAATGAATCTGCACATGACTATGATAATTTTAAAAAATATTTAGGGAATATTTTTAACGATGACATCATACAAGAAATATCTACGAAAACAATCAACCAAGCTGACAGTAAATATTGGCACAGTATCCGTCAGGGAAGATTAACTGCTTCCAAATTATATGAAGCTGCCCACTGCAGTACTGATGGAGCTTTAGTGCAACAAATATTAGGTGGATACAAAGTTCCCGAAACTAAAGCAATACAACGGGGAAAGAGGCTGGAAAGCAGGGTACTCCAAGCGGTAGAAGAAAAATTACCGTAAATTGGGGTGAATAGGGATTGAGAGGTGAATAGGGATATAACCAGGAAAGTTTTTCGACGCTCAATATTAATTCTAAATTCATTACAAATTCTCTAATTTTTTTGTGGTGAAATAGTAGAATGTTGAAAGAATACATGGCAACACTGAATATGCATGACATTAGCTGCTAACCGTCAAAAATCGTTATTGAAAATAACTTCCAGTGGCAGTAATTATTTTCGTGTTAGAAACTTTGCTTTCATAAATTAATTTGATATTAATAAAAGACGACTGTGACTTACAAACGTTATTTAGTGTTTGGGCCACCATATATATTAAAGGTAAGTCTCAGTTGTTAATTTATTTTATTGTTTTTGTTAATTTAGAAATACCATATAAAATCTGTTGTCTTTGAGGTGAATGGGGATGCCTTATATATGATTAACAACGAAAGAGAGGTCAATTGGGATGAGAATAACTTGAATAGGAATGACTTAAATATGAATAGGTATGGATTTGCAGGGTTGTCACTAAACAGTTATTAAACATTCTTTTTTATATAATGTCTATGTAGGTAAGAATTTGTAAGAATTAATGATATTTTTTTCTAAAACTTTTATTTAATTACTAATGCAGTGTTTTTTGAAGTGATAACTTTTTAGCGATGTTTTAATTTGAAAATTTATTAAACAACAGTAAAAAGAGACAGAATGTGGGGAAAATGAGATAGGAAGCATTACATAGAGCTACGTGGTAGTTTGAATACGTGATGTGAGTGAATGGACGAGCAAGTCAGTCAGTCAGTCGTGGTGTTTTGTATACACGTTCCCGAAAATTTTCACTTTTCTCATTATATTGAAATCAATCTTTTAATGTTTCTTCTTATTCTACCACGTGTGAATTGCACACATGATGTTTTATTTATTCTGTGGCAAGTATTTATAATACCAGTTATATAGGTATGATTTTCGATTTTCAGATATGCCTCGCGTGTACATATCAAAAAGTACAAAGCCTTATAAGAGATATGATCCTTTAATATTAAAAACAGCAATAGAAGCCTATGAAATTGGTAATAATTCTATAGTTGAAATAGCTAAGCAATTCAATATAAGCAAATCGGTTTTGCACAGACATGTAACAAGATCAATGAAATCTCAAGGCGGACAAAAATGTCTAAACGAAGAAGCAGAAAAATACATAATAAAATATATTAATATTTGTTCAGAATGGGGGTATCCACTTGATACTTATGACTTGCGCATAATAATAAAGGGATATTTAGATCGAATGGGTATGGAAATAAAAAGATTCACTGATAATTTACCTGGTGTGACTTATATTGAGAGTTTTCTAAAGCGTCACCACCAAGAAGTTTCTCTTAGAATAAGCCAGAATATCAAAAGATCTAGGGCTGCAGTATCACCACAAACTATAGAAGATTATTTTATACAGCTTCATAATTCCACAGCGGATGTACCTTTAAGTAACATCGTAAATTACGATGAATCCAATTTAGCTGATGACCCTGGAAAAAAGAAAGTTTTAACTAAAAGAGGTGTCAAATACCCTGAAAGAGTTATGAACCATACAAAGTCGTCGACGTCTCTTATGATGGCTGCATCCGCTGATGGTACACTGTTGCCTTGCTACGTCGTGTATAAAGCCGCCCATCTATACAATACCTGGACAACAAATGGCCCCCCTAATTGTCGATATAACCGCACTTCCTCAGGCTGGTTTGACGGCAATACTTTTGAGGATTGGGTGGAAACCGTGGCTCTTCCATACTTCAACAATAAAATAGGAAAGAAAATACTCATAGGAGACAACCTTTCTTCACACCTGTCATTAGACCTCATAAAAAAATGTCAAGAACAGGATATACACTTTGTATTTCTTCCACCAAACTCGACCCACTTGACACAGCCGCTGGACGTAGCCTTTTTTAGGCCTATGAAAATTGCGTGGCGTGACATCTTATTCACATGGAAAAAAACTGAAGGACGCGTACTGCCCACAATACCCAAGAATGTATTTCCTAAATTACTAAAGAAGATGTTAGAAAAAATGGAACCAAATATAAAACAAAATATTTTAGCCGGGTTTATAAAAGCAGGAATAAGTCCGCTGAATAAAGAAAAAGTACTTAATAGATTGCCAGGAAATCATACAAGACACGAATTTAGTACGGAAGAAAAAGAAGCAATCGATGAGTCAGTGTTGTCATTATTAAAAGAAATGCGATATGGATCGCAAAGTACAAAAACTACTACAAAAAAGAAAAAAATTAACGTTATTCCCGGAAAGAGTGTAGAGGACAGTGACTACGTAGATACTGATATTTCAAGCGCGTGTGCAGTATCAGAAATTGAACCGAAACAATCTTCAAAAAAAATTAGAAGACGCCTGAACAAAACCACCAATAAAAACCCAATACTTGCAGAAAAAGAAAACTTAATAGCAGAAGTAACAAATTTAAATACTAAAGGAAAAGGAACTGGGAAAAAGTCTAAGCCACAAAAAGGTACACTAGAAAAAGTAATAGAAGAAAAAGACATATTGAAAGAACAGGAAAATTTAAATTTTGATCTAATTGACATTGATAAGATGCCCGTTATACTAGAAGATGATTTACATGTAACAGAAGAAATTACGATTTATCCAGAAACAAATTCATTTATTAATAAGGAACAGGAAGAAGAAATTTTAACAATGAAAGACTATGATGAACCATTTTTAAAAGTAACTGATAACAATATTCCAATTACAGAGAAATATACTTTAGATGAAACCAGTTTAGAACTTACTGATTACAAACCCTTAACTAAGAAAAATATTGCAGAAGGGAAAAGAATCCATATTTTGTCTGATGAAAAAATTATATACAAAAGTAATAAAAATAGTATGAAAAATTATTTGAAACTTAAACCTTATGCTAGTCGCCTCGGAAAAACCAGAGATTACGATTCTTCACAACCAAAGCCTGGTCCAAGTGGCCTCAGAAGACCCAGTTATTATAAAAATGAAGACGAAATTCTTCGAGATTTGATTAGTTTTGAAGATAGCGATTAGCTATTTTATGAATATATTTTTATTTACAAGAGTACTTATTAAATTTTTGTTATTTTATAGTTATGGTATCATACCTAACCACTTCTTGTGATCTCATATTCTTAGACGCTATATTATGAGGGAGGATGATTTGGAAAACAATAATAGTTACAAAACATTTTAGTTTATGGTAATTTTTTTTCGAGTGTCATTTAATGATGTTTTACATTTCATTTGCTAAATTACAAAAAAAAAATGATTATTACTATGTTTATTAACTTTATATAAGTATTGATTAGACGTTGTTGTTTTAAAGATAGCGATTAGCTGTTTTTTATAATTATTTTTTATTTTCAATAGTATAATAGTTTTTAGTTATGTTATAGTTATGTTATCGTACCAAACCAAATATCAAAGTGGCCTCAGAGAACCCAGTTATTATAAAAATGAAGATGAAATTCTTCGAGATTTGATTAGTTTTGAAGATAGCGATTAGCTATTTTATGATTATTTTTTATTTTCAAGAGTATTAATTTTAAGTTATTTCATAGTTATGGTATCATACCTAACCACTTGTGATCTCATATTCTTAGACGCTATATTATAAGGGAGGACGATTATGGAAAACAATAATAGTACAAATTATTTTAGTTTATGGTAATTTTTTTCGAGTGTCATTTTATGACGTTTTTACAGTTCATTTGCTAAATTACAATAAAATGATTATTTCTGTTTTTAATAACTTTATATAAGTATTGACTGATGTTATTTCAAAATTTATAAAGTATTTAAATTGCTATTAAAATGAAAAATAAACCATTTCAATTCATGTTTGTACCTACTACTATTTTTATTTCATAGCCTTTGTCCTTTTTCAAGCTCTAATCTATCTGTATGCCAAATTTCATCAAAATATCTTCAGAAATGACGAACTTTCATCCCCGGTTTCCCCCCTTTTATTCCTTTGTTCGCAATAAAAGGTAGTATATGTATGTTCTCAAGGTTTATTCTACCTTTGCACCAACTTTTATCAAGATCGGTTCAGTAGTTTACGCGATAAAGCAAGAGTTACCTACTTTCGCATTTAAAATATTCGTATGGATCTGATAAGAAATTCAAACAAAATAAATAGATGTGTAAATTCATTATTACAACCAAGTAGTGACAGCCCTAGCAAATTTCTCTATTGACATTATTTTCGTCCCCATTAACCTCAATTTTCAGGTGAATAGGGATAGCATCTATTTGTGCTTTTTTCGTTTAAACTGTAATGCTAACTGCATAGTTTTAAATTGGATAACAAAGATACCACCAAGACTCAATCCTTTTGATTCCGATAAAGCAAAATATATATCAACAACTATCTTAAAATTGTTCTTAAAGTTGGGATTTGTCCCTATTCACCCCGTTTTACGGTACAGATAAAAGTAGAAAAGTGTGGGTTTATACTTATAAATGGAATTTTGGGAGCATCGCCTGATGGAGTTTGCCAAGATTTTGTGATAGAAATGAAATGTCCGGCCTCAGAAAAAACTATCAAGACATATATTAAAAATGATAAAATCTGTGAAAAATTTAAAACACAAATAATGTGCCAAATGTTGACTTGCAAAAAAGCTAAGGGATTATTCTGTGTTGCAGATCCACTATTTGAGACAACAAACAATATCCATGTAGTTTGGGTGGATTATAGTGATACCTATATTAAAGAAATCATAAAGAGAGCTGAAAGTTTTTGGATGCAATATATATTTCCAAAATTAATAGAAAGTGCAAAGAAATAAAACATTGGTATAATTTTAATAACTTTTTATTATTTCCCCTTGTAAATTAATCAATCCACATACTATTATTAAAATTGCATCCAAATAGGGTACATACTTATAATTAACCACTGAATGAGGTTTCAGAAGATCATACTCCCTTATACGCCGGATTACCCGCTCAACATGGATTCGTAGGCTGGCTACTACTTTACTCTAAAGTGCTTCAAAAGTAGTTAGCTTAGTCCCTGAACATAGGCTTGGTGGCCTTAACAGTTTAATACCATGTAAACTAAGTAGAGAATCTATCTCTTTAAACCCTCTGTCAGCTAGAATAACTGAATTAGGGTTTAATATGCTTAACAAATTACTTTTATCAACTATAGCTTTGTCAGATATTCTACCTCCATAGCCTTTTGAAATGAAACTTACAAAACCATTAGGAGTGCAACCAATCAAATATGTGTATTGCAACCTTTGTATTGAGACCATGTCTGTGCTTGTTTTAATGGATTTGAAGGCTTAGATATTTGTATTTCAAAACAATCTATTATCATTTGAACATCTGAATACCTTATTTTAAAGACCAAGGGTAAATTTTGTTTTATTTGTTTAGATGGTGGACAAAAAACAAAATTTTGAAAAAAGTTACCTAACACTTCAATCCCTGTAAATATCATTAACGATAACTTTGATCGAGATATATTAAATTAATCACTTATTCGTTCTAGTGTGTCATTTTGCTTAATTTTAAGTAATGTCACAATGAGATGAAGTAAGTCAATTTCTGCTTGGCTTTTTTGAACAATATGTTCTAGAAGCCATGAGTATTGTTTGGGTAACCCCAAATACATCTTAGGTTTGTTAAAAATTATATCTAACATAATCTTTCTGCTTTGCAAAATATCTTCACTGGATTGACATACTAAAAATTCTTCTGTTTCTGATGTGCAACCAAATAGCGAAGGAGTAGCTGCTGAAGATGTTTCTTGTGAAGACAGCACATCTACAGTGGTAACATTCTTATTATGCTTCCGAATTTTATAGTTGGTGCTTTTGTCTACCATCGTTATTTTACACTGGGTTGCAGCATTAATCTGGAAAATAAGGTAATCAACTTATCATTAGGGCAATATTGTAAAACATTACTAGAGTTTACTAAACTAAACTGTTCTTCAGGACCATAAAAACAGTCACAACTATGAGTACATATAACTTTAATTTATTGCAAGAAGTAATTCACAATGACTATAAAAATATACCTTTAGTGGCGATGTAGAACAATCCGATGTACTGGGCATCATTGCTTTAGATGTACTAGGCACACTAAACTCTTCATATTTTCTTTTTAAAGTCTTGCTAGTGGTTGGTTCTTGTAAAAGCAACTTCCGTAACTCTAATGAAGTTTTAATAGTTTCAGGCACCTTCTTTGTATCCTTAATATTGCGCAGAGAAGCTGAAGGTTTCAGTCTGGGCTCCGCATTCATTAGTTTACATTGGTAATAATTATACAAATCCTCCCTGGGCTAAAATAAAAAAACGAACTATTTTAGTCGCAGGCCATGAGATTAAGAATAGTTTTATTTAATCAGGTAAACAACAAATAGGTAGGTATATACATAAAGGAACTTAAAATATACTACCTCCAAATGATCTTCGCAACAAAACATTGTGTATTCCTTAAAATATTCCACGTTTACTTCGCGACACCATTTTTCTCGCAAATCTTCTCGAATACGGACAATAATTTTGTTAGGGCTATTTCTGCTGTCGTTCTTGCAAGTGGGAACAAAACACTCTAAAATTCATAGCTAAGCTGTTCAATAAAATACGAAACCAAATTATCGATAGAAATGTGGTTGGTTTGTTTGGTTATGTTTATGTTATTGTTGACATGACAGATAGTCACTTTTATTTCATATTATTCCCCAGGCGAAGGCATTATATCCATAAACCTGACAACGCGACTTTGAAGGTCAAATGAAGGTTATTCACATTTTGCCAAAAATACCAATAATCCTGTATTATTTTCCATTTCTAAGTCGAAGGTTGTGATCAGTAGCCCTATTCCTCGAAATGGTTTTGTATTTATACCGGACTTCAAAAAAGTAAACAATCCCCATTGACTGAAAAAAAATGGTAATTTGAAAATTGATGTTATGAAATATTTTGCGTAAAATGTTTTTCCAAATGAAACATTTGACAAAATAAAAATTTGTAAAAGTACTACATAGTTGGTAAATAAAATATTGTTTAAACGTTCGCTACCTAAACGTAACGTTTGCGTTACAATTATTTGTGAAGAGATTTTTTGCCAAAGCTGCCGAGGGAAACTTCTGTCGGTCAGGTTTACCACCCTTGCTTAAACCCGACGGTAGTTTGGCCCAGAGTGCCAAGGAGAAAGCCGACCTTTTGGGTAATCTCTTTGCCTCTAACTCGATCATGAGCGACGGGGGTGCTTCAGCGCCGGGCATTCCGAGTTGTGGCACTTCCATGCCGGAACTTAAATTTACACAGCTGAGTGTCCGACGGGAGCTTCAATCCCTGGACGTTCATAAGTCGAGTGGGCCAGACGGCATTCCCGCGGTGGTACTTCAGCACTGTGTGAAGCACAGTGCTTAAGTACCGAAAAGAGTTGTGTCCGGTACTTACACGTCTTTTCACACTTTCATATTCCATGCGACAAGTCCCGGCGTCGTGGAAGATCGCGTATGTACATCCTGTACCCAAGAAGGGTGACAGGACCGACCCGGACAATTACAGGTCTATAGCTGCCTTTGATCCAAGGTGATGGAGCGTGTAATTAATACACAGCTCCTGGGGTACCTTGAGGATCACGACCTGCTCAGTGACCGGCAGTACGGTTTCCGTCACGGTCGCTCGACGGGCGATCTTTTTGTGTACCTAAAACACCGATGGGCAGCGGCTATCGAGAGTAAGGGTGAGGCTTATGCGTGTTCTGCCGCCTGTACAATGGTATGTGTTCTGAGGAATTGTTTGATATGATGCCTACGGCTACGTTCTATCATCGCACCGCTCGCCACAGACAGGGAGTTCATCCTCACACTCTGCGTCCGGTGCGTTCCAGCACGGTTAGATCCGATAGGTGTTTTCTTCCGCGCACGCTTAGGTTGTGGAATGACCTCCCTGCCTCGGTTTTCCCAAACGCCTACAGTATGGGGTTCTTCAAAAGGGGTCTTAGAAGGTTTTTACAGGGTCGGCAGCGCGAGTGTGGCGCCTCTGGTGTTGCAAACGTTCATAGGCTGCGGTGACCACCGGTCCTTCTGGTGGGCCGTTTGCTTGTCTGCCACCTTAGTGGTATAAAAAAAATAAAAAAATAAAACTTTCGAAGAAATTTAGAGCTTTTGGCAGATATATACAAGAATATCATTTACACAAAAAAAAATGAACCAAATTGTACTGACGATAGTATAGAAGAAGAAGCTCAAACTCCAAACACTAGGTCACTATATAAAAAGAATATATAATAATTACTATATCAACCCTACAGTAAAACTACACCAAAACTAAAACAAAGTTGCGATGAATTTGAGAGGCAAAATGGTCGACACTTTACCAATTCTGAAAATAGACATCTGTCATTTTTTTAGCCATTTTTTTTTTTTCAAAGTTAGCTGACCACCAGACCTTGCTATTTCGAAGTGGTGTATTAAAGATTTTGATGGATTTCTATCAACCATCGTATCAGTCATGTAGTGGATACCAGACAGCAACATTAAGACACTATCACCAAACGTCAGGACCACCACAAGCTTCAACGTCTCACACTAACTGTCAAGCTGATTATAATTTATCCAATTCATGTATAAATCAAATCCCCGCCAAACAGCATCGGTTTTGCCTTTGGAAGAAATTATATCAAATACCACAGATACACTGGAATCCGAATATGATTTTTCGTGAAATAATCATAATCAATCATACAAGTGATTTGTATGATTGATTATGATTAATTCACGAAAAATCTTATACAACAAAAAAATATTTCTTTTATTAAAATAAAATAGGATACGCGTGGTTTTTAGTCGGTAGGAGTCCGGCATAGCATCCATGTTGAACTTGGGAACTTGGGAACTAAACGGCCCTTAAGCTGTCAAAAGCTCTGTCTGCAGTTTCCCGTTTTTAATTGCGAAATAATTGATTCAGTATAGTAAAAGTGTATATATAATATAAATTTCGTGTGGCAAAGTATTTTGAGTTAATTTGAAACAATTTGTATTAGAAAATAAAGTGAGAAATGAACAATATTGTGAACATATAGATGTTGGGAATTTGAAACTACCTTAAACAATTAAAAAGTGCAGTGGAAATTAAAAATAATAAATGAAAATACATCAGTGGAGTGCTTTCCTGGTACATGACGGTTGATAAATCAATTATTTAACACTTGAAGAGTTAATTATATAGTAATTTCTGCAAAATTCAGAAATATTTCAAAAATTTACATCAGCGCCATCTATTGATAGACATTGGCAAATTGGGCACATATTTTAATTTTATAGAATTATCTTTATTGGAAGGATGGCTAAGTGTAACGCTTGTGGCAAGTTTGTAGCCGACAGGAAAGAAGAGGTAGTTACTTGTAGGAAATGCCATGGTAAACATCACCTTGCCTGTGTTCACTTGAAACAGCCGCCTAAGCCATCGTCCGAATGGATGTGTCCGGGGTGCAAAAAAGCAGGCTCCTCTACTGATCCTTTGGCTACTCCCATAGCTGGTACGGTGGGCGGTAATTGTGGAAAAACCCCTGGCAGCTCGGACAACTTGTATGAAGATGCTGCAGATCGGCACGTACCTCCTTTAGGGGAGAATATTGTCTATGAAGTGAGGCTTTTGGAGAAGGAATTGCAGAGTATGAGGGAAGAGTTGAGAGCGGAGCTAAAGGAGATTCGGCGAGAGGTCTGTGAACTTCGCCAGACTGTCAATGAGTGCGGACGGCGGGTCGACAGTTTGGAGTGCAGAGTAGCAGCGCTCGAAAACCGGCAGAACGACGCCGCCTCTGAGTGTTTACAAGCTAAACTCGAGCAGACGGTGGCGCAACTCAAAATAGAGCTCAACGAGAGGGAGCAGGAGTTGCTCTCATCTGACCTCGAAATTACTAACCTTCCGGACGGCGAGGGAAACGTCATACATACGGTCGAGCTCGTAGCTAAAAAACTAGGAGTGATACTCGAAGCCCGAGATATAGTTTTCGCGGAGCGAGTCGGCCCCAGGCCGGTGGGTGGGGCCGGTGCCGGTGCGGCGGGGGATGGGCCGCGCCGCATTGTGGTGCGCCTGGCGCGGCGCGGCCTGCGCGACGACTTGCTGCGGAGCGCGCGCGTGCGCCGCGGGGCCACTAGCGCCGACCTCGGCCTGCCGGGCTCCCCGCGGCGATTCTACATCAATGAGAGGCTCACCCGAGCCAACCGGCAGCTGTTCTACCGGGCGCGCCGGGCGGCCGAAAGCGCGAGCTGGAGATACGCCTGGACGAGGCGCGGCCGGGTGTTCGTTAAGCAGGGGGAAGGTAAGCGTATGATCAGCTTACGCTCGGAGGAGGACCTTGAACGTGTTTTCCCTGTCGATGCCTCTGGAATCAATAGCAAATGAGCGACAAGTATGTAATTTAGTATTCCTTGCTAGGTATATCATATTTGTAATATTTGGATTTGCACTTTATGCTTCATTTAAATGTTTGCACTCTACTTATTATGAATGCAGGAAATTCTATAATATTCTGCATTCTTCCTGTTTACTTTGTGTTGCTTGCAATATGATGCTGGAATGGATCATGCATCTCATAATTGATATTGTCTATAATGCCATTTATAAGAAAAAACTCAGAAGTAACGTTCTTGTTTTGTATGAAATTAGTGTTTTTGGGGCACCATTTGAAAATGGTAATAGTGTAATATTCTATTTGTTTGTGATATGTTTGGTTGTGATATGCTATTTGCATTTGTTAATTATAATAAAACTAGTAAAAAAATAAAAGTAAAGAATAAACTAATAAAATGTAAATTATTAGTACCACATCAATTTACATTTTTGTCTACTGCCGGTTACAGTAAAGAACTCAGGTGTCATATTATTGTACTGTTTATTACATACAATAAAGATAAATATGTTTTTTACAAAATTGATGTTTCTCTAACATCATTTGAGCAGAGTGTATTGGTTGTGATATACTATTTGCAGTTATTAATTATAATAAAACTAGTAAATATAAAAGTAAAATATAAAATAGTAAAATGTAAATTATTAGTAATATATATCAGCTTGAATTTTTTAACAGTGTGGTTATTATTATTTTTTATAGTATTGTCTGTGCATGTGACTGTCTATGGTGGAAACGTTACTTATGGAGACATAATTTTTATAAATTTCAGTAATGAAAAGAAATAAAAAATTGCGTTTAGGTTTATTTAATGCGGGTTCTCTTGGTACGGGTCATGATGAGTTTCTTTTGGCTATGGAGGAGGTTTCAGTGGATATAATGGCAATCAACGAAACTTGGCTGGAGTTGGGGGATGAGGGCCGCGCGCCCACGGCGCCTAATTATAGATTGCGACACACGCCGCGCCCGCCCACTGTGCCAAAGGACGGAGGTGGGGGAGTCGGGTTCTATGTGCGCCGGGACCTGAGGGTGCGCACCGTACCACATCCGAGCTCGCCCTTGGTTGAACAGATGTGGATCAGACTGAATCTCAACTCACAATCCCTTATCATTGGCACGGCTTATAGACCACCTTGGTTGAATGTTAATACTTTTATTGATGCAATCTCTGACACACTATCCTCACTTACCCCCTCTGATAAAATATTGTTGCTTGGGGATTTCAATATTGACGTTCAGAAGCCTGATGATAGTAAAACAAAAATTTTCAATAATTTTCTAAATTGTGTCAGTCTGAAGAATGTCATTGTGGAACCTACGCATTTCACTGAAACTGAAACTGTAATTGACCTAGTGTGCACCGATGCCCGGGTATCAAGTGTTTCTGTGATGCACAGACCTGAGCTCTGTCGGCATGCAATGATATCGGTAGAATTGAATTTTAAAACTGAAAAGCCTATTCCTCAATGTACACTCGAGAGCAATGAATCCGGGTCACTTAAAGAATCCTAAAAATCTCGGAAACTAAAAATGCTAGGTTAATGCAATAAATTGTATTTAATAGACAATGTAATACTCCTTAAATGAAGGTATTAAAACTTCTTAGTTATTGTAAAGTTATATCATAAAAAAATCAAATTTGAAAAAGGGCCACTTTCGAAGATGGAACTACGAAATTACAGCATTTGGTGTTGCTTTTGTTTGTAATCTGTCATTTATGTGGGTACATAAACCATGTTGATAGTGCTCTATATTCATTAATCAAGCTGAAATTATGTCGCTTACGCCTGAAGAATGCACCAGAATACTTACAATGCTGGAAACCGGCCGGAGTCAGCGCGATACAGCCAGGACTGTCGGTGTGTCGCTGTCAACAGTACAAAGAGTTCTCCGACGTTACGAAGAAACTGGTTCTAACCTACGCAGACCAGGA
This sequence comes from Miltochrista miniata, assembly GCA_933228765.1. Lineage (NCBI taxonomy): Eukaryota > Metazoa > Arthropoda > Insecta > Lepidoptera > Erebidae > Miltochrista > Miltochrista miniata. Next base: position 18,515,708 of record OW121769.1, read on the forward strand.
ACGGGCAGAACCAGGTGTACCACAGCACGAGAAGACCGATACTTGGTGAACACCATGCTTCGAAATCGCTTTCTCACAGGAACTGAACTCACCAATCAGTTTCGACGCCTCGGAGGAAGTAACCCAAGTGCATGGACAGTAAGACGTCGGCTTGCTGAATCTAACTTAAAACCCCTTAGACCTGCAAACGGCCCTAAACTGGAGTGTGGGCATCGTATTTCGAGACTAAGGTATGCCCAGAGCCACGTAAATTGGAGTATTGAAGATTGGTCAAGAGTTATGTTCTCCGACGAATCAAAATTTATGCTCTACAAGCACGATGGAAGACACAGAGTGTATCGAAGACCAGGGGAAAGATTCAAGCAAGCATGCATCGAAGAAAAAGTAGCCTACGGTGGTGGGTCTGTACTTGTGTGGGCCGGAATTTCTTCTGAAAGTCGCACAGAGCTGGTGATCATAGAAAACGGCTCTTTAACTAGCGTAAGATATGTGGAAGAAATCCTCAATGATCACGTTGGTCCATTTATGGTCAATTTAGGTGAGGATGCTATATTTATGCATGACAATGCCCGACCTCATACAGGTAGGATTGTGAATGACTACCTTCAAGAGATGAACATTACTCGTATGGAGTGGCCAGCGCGCAGCCCGGATATCAACCCGATCGAGCATGCTTGGGACGAGCTAGGCAGATGCGTAAAACAACGAAACCCTCCCCCAATCACGCTTCGTGAGCTCAAAATTGCTCTCACAGAGGAATGGGAGAATATTCCCCAAAATCGTATAAGGAACTTGGTGTACAGCATGCCAAACCGCGTAAACGCAGTAATGGAAGCACGAGGAGGCAATACGAAGTATTAAAATTCAAGAAAATCGTAATAAAGTTCAAAAATTTCATGTTTCCTATTTTTGTTTTAAGGAGAGATCAGCAGTTTTTTCTTTATGTAATTTTGTGTTAATAAAATGTATGGTGACTCATATTTTTTTTACTTTCATTTAAGGAGTATTACATTGTCTATTAAATACAATTTATTGCATTAACCTATCATTTTTAGTTTCCGAGATTTTTAACATTCTTTAAGTGACCCGGATTCATTGCTCTCGAGTGTATTAGTTTCAGGCCATTGAAAGACATACTGCTTGATTATTTCATTAATGATGTAGGTAAAATGGACTGGGACCACATTGCAGATCTGAATGACGTTAACAGCATGGTGGTGACTTTTAACGCCTATATGGTGAGGTTATTGGATCTTCATGCTCCACTCAGGAAAGTGACCTTGAGAGAAAGGAATCCTCCATGGATCACTGATACGGTAAAAGATATGATCAGACTTCGGGACAGGTGTCATCAGCGTTTTAAGGGTAGTAAGTCTGATTCTCATTTTAATTCATACAAAGAAATGAAAGTTTTGGTAAAAACTGCTATAGATAGTGAGAAGAGGGCTTATTTTAGATCTAACATAATAATAATAATAATATGCTTTATTGTACACCAAAGAAAATTAAACTTAAAACTAGATGTTACAAATATTAAGAAGGTACAATGGGCGGCCTTATTGCAAACAGCAATCTCTGCCAGGCAACCTTTAGATGGACATGACCGTATCAGAAATTAAATATCGGGCTTTCTAAATTGGTGACAAATGCAATATTGATAATCTCTCCATAACAATGCATACTTACACATTACACATAATATATAGTATACATAGATACACACACTTAACATACATACATAATAGATACATAAATACATACCTACATACATAATTATATACATACATACATATAAAAATACATATACATAGCTCAGTATATAGCTAGCTTAAAGGGAAAGATAATATTCTTTCACCCTCGCCTTAAACGTTACCGGTCTCTGGCTGGTCAATACTAATTGACCGTGTCAGTGCGCCATGATCGATTCATTGTTTTTTTGCTGTGGTAACAGCTGTCTCAAGGAAGCGGACGTTGGTCTATGGGTTTTTTTTGTGATGGACGGAGGAATTGTGCGTACCAAACGGGTTTAAAGTCTTCCAGAGTATTCGATAGTGAGGGTATAAATAGCCCTGCTATGAAGTTCACGGTCTCTTCTAACATCATAAGTTTTCCGATTCACATCTTAGTTAACGTGGAGCTCTGATGATTTAGCGCACCTCATGTGTTGCGAGGTTACAGTTTGACTCGGGCACTGTACAAACCTGAGGACTTGTTGAGGAATATAGCCTAGGTTCTACTTTCCTCAGAAAGAATAAGTTTCTGTTTCAACCTACACCCGGGATACCGGTAAGTGTCATTTCTTGTTTGCAAAGCGGTTCGAATTTCGTCGGTCGCGATGTCAGTTATTTCATTTGTCGTTTACTTGTCATAACAGGGTTTTTTTACTACGGGGAAAAGCGGCCCGTCCACGGTTGGCAGAGCCACATCCAAAGACACGTGGACTGCACGAGCGAGGGGCTTTGAGAGGAATCAGCCGCCTCCACGTGGCATTCTCGCGCTGTGCTGCTCTCAGATTAACTCAAGGCCAGTAATTGTCATGTCACCCTATTACAAGTGTAGTTAGCTGCTTACCCGTTCTACCTGCTCACGCGGCAGAGGTCTATTGAGTGGAATTAGTACCTAAGCCCTGACTATATTTCTGTGTACCTGTGATATTTGTGTCTATCAGTGAATAAGCTCTCTGTGTGTCTCTGTGTATCTCTGTGTACTTAGTAAATATATGTGTGTACACCCTATTGTCTGTTTTCGTTAGAGCCCTAGCCTACCCTTGCACACAGACTGGAAACTTAGAAATAAGGCGCCCTGGGATAGAGTTCTCTGCATAGCTACCTCGCGCTAGTTGGTGAGTAACACTGATCATCTTTGTGTTACAAATTTGGCGCCCAACGTGGGGCGCCAATTGTGTGCAAGTGTGCAAGGGTAGGCTAGGGCTCTAACGAAAACAGACAATAGGGTGTACACACATATATTTACTAAGTACACAGAGATACACAGAGGCACACAGAGAGCTTATTCACTGATAGACACAAATATCACAGGTACACAGAAATATAGTCAGGGCTTAGGTACTAATTCCACTCAATAGACCTCTGCCGCGTGAGCAGGTAGAACGGGTAAGCAGCTAACTACACTTGTAATAGGGTGACATGACAATTACTGGCCTTGAGTTAATCTGAGAGCAGCACAGCGCGAGAATGCCACGTGGAGGCGGCTGATTCCTCTCAAAGCCCCTCGCTCGTGCAGTCCACGTGTCTTTGGATGTGGCTCTGCCAACCGTGGACGGGCCGCTTTTCCCCGTAGTAAAAAAACCCTGTTATGACAAGTAAACGACAAATGAAATAACTGACATCGCGACCGACGAAATTCGAACCGCTTTGCAAACAAGAAATGACACTTACCGGTATCCCGGGTGTAGGTTGAAACAGAAACTTATTCTTTCTGAGGAAAGTAGAACCTAGGCTATATTCCTCAACAAGTCCTCAGGTTTGTACAGTGCCCGAGTCAAACTATAACCTCGCAACACATGAGGTGCGCTAAATCATCAGAGCTCCACGTTAACTAAGATGTGAATCGGAAAACTTATGATGTTAGAAGAGACCGTGAACTTCATAGCAGGGCTATTTATACCCTCACTATCGAATACTCTGGAAGACTTTAAACCCGTTTGCTATGCACAATTCCTCCGTCCATCACAAAAAAAACCCATAGACCAACGTCCGCTTCCTTGAGACAGCTGTTACCACAGCAAAAAAACAATGAATCGATCATGGCGCACTGACACGGTCAATTAGTATTGACCAGCCAGAGACCGGACACTGCCACTCATAGAAAAATAAATGTTACAACGTTTGAGCTCGTCTGATAGTAACCGGGAGTGCATTCCACAATCGTGCAGCTTCAACTGTAAAAGACTTATCAAGAAAGTTTGTTGAATGCACTGGTATAAGCAGGCTTAAGTTCTCCGTCGATCGCAGGTACCTAGAGTGCTTGTTTCCTAGAAACTCGAACCGTTCCTTGAGATAATAGGGAGTGAGAGAATTAAATAATATATTATATAGTAAAGAAAGGATGTGAGTATTACGTAGAAGGCGAATCGGGAGCCACCTGAGTTGATTGCGGTATTCAGAAACGTGATCATATTTGCATAAACCAAATATGAACCTTATACAGAAATTTTGAAGGCGCTCAAGTTTATTTAGTTGCTCCTCCGTGAGATCAAGGTAGCTGGCATCAGCATAGTCTAAGACTGGAAGAAGTAACGATTGTGCAAGCGAAATCTTCGTCGAAATCGGAAGAAGGCTGCGCAGTTTACGCAAAGAGCCAGCTGAGGCAAACAATTTGCGATTAACTTCCTGCAACTGTGGCCCCCAGGATAGCGTCTTATCAAAATAAATCCCTAGGTTTTTGACCTTATCACTCAAAGGTAGCGGCATCCCGTTAAAGACTATTTGTGGCAACTGTGCCCAGTTCACTTTACGAATCATCCCGGTACTGCCTATAAGGATTACCTGAGTTTTAGTAGGGTTCACTTTCAGACCATAGCTGTTACTCCAGGCACAGATACGTTCCAAATCACAATTCACCACGGTAAAAGCCTCATGAATGTCATTTAAAGTAGCTTGCGAGTATATTTGCAAATCGTCTGCATAAAGGTGGTAGGATGAAACTAGTTGTTTTGTAATGGAATTAATAAAAATTGCGAACAATAGAGGAGACAAAACGCCACCCTGCGGTACACCAACTCCGATATTGCTCCAGGAGGAAACCGAATCATCAATACATATACGTTGCTGGCGACCATACAGGTAACTGCGAAACCAATCAATCACTGGTGGAGATATGTTAATAGAGCGTAGAATTTCAAGCATTATACGAAAATCTACAGTACCAAAAGCATTACTGAAATCACTGAAATATTCCTAACATTCATAGGAACATAGAAAACCCTAAAAAATTATGGAAAAATATCAAATCTGTGATAGCATATAAGGGTGTTAACGGGCATGAACTGCGTTATTTCTGCAGTGATCCAGAGGTTATTAACAAACAGTTCTTGGATGTACCTGGTAGTGGTGAGGTGACCTTGTCAACTGACCTTTTATGATATTTCGGCGACACGGTCGGCCATCGTGAAGGATCGCCGCTTGGCCGTCATTCCCCCCCCCGCCCCGCGCTGCCTCGCCAGGCGGGCGGCCACTCATCGACCGCCCAGTCAAATCTCGGACGCGGTTCGGAACAATTGTGCGCGATACATGTGTGTGTCAGTGCCTCGGTCGACACGGCAACTCGGAAACAACCTCAAAGGAATCTCCAGGCCTCGGAGCAACCTTAGGAAGACCGGGAATCAAGGTAAGTGGCGAATCATTCTTGGTGGCGGTCCGATCTCCGAACTTCTTGTGTCGTCTTATGTGCCTGCAGGAACTACCAGAAAGACAGTCCACTAACTACACTGAGTTATCGAACATATTTATGGTCCTTCGAGCCGGATTTCAGCCGGATTTCGGTATATTTGTTGGTATTTTTTCAAATCATAAGTCGGTTGTAGATTTAAAAATTGAAATTCCTAACCGCCACTTACAGCTCTGACACAAGTCTCGATTCGGTCGGATACAATTCAAATTAAAGTCGTTAAGTTTGTTTGTCATTTGCGGTTCGGTTATTGTATTATATTGTGCGGTATGCGATATTTGTGAAATTATCCTCAGTTATTAGAACAATTTATTTGATTTATTGTAGGGTTCCGTTATATATTTTTTTTCCCTCACCCGGGGGTGGGTGCATCACGATTTGAGTCTTAACGATTTAAAATGGCTAAGGTATCATCAACTAAATTTAAAATTCAAGTCGAATGGCTTAGAAGCACGTTAGAAATGATCGCTGGAAAAACTCAAACCAATGCAGTTATTTCGGCGAGATTACGTAAACTCGATGAACGATACGCACTTTTGTCGGAACAGTACGAGTTATTGCTGGATAATACCGTAGATTCGGAAATGATTAAAATCTATACGGCTGATTATAATGAGGCGGAGTTAGCTTATAATCAGCTGGAAGCGGTCTCGTCGGCTTACCCGGGTATGGACGGGGTTCACAGACCGTCCGAGAGTTCAAATACGGCAAGACTTCCCAGAATCGATTTATGCAAATTTGATGGTGACGTTTTTCAGTGGACAAGTTTTATAAGCCTATTCAGTTCGTTGGTACTAACACGGAAAGATATATCAAAGACGGAAAAATTTCATTACTTAGTTTCTCATGTGTTAAATGAACCGCATACCTTAATACGGCATTTACCTATGGTAGACGAATCCCTAGATATAGGCTTAGAAATTCTTAAGGGTAGATATGAAAATATCAGAATGCTAGCAGATAGTCACATTTCTAGAATCCTACAGCTACCTACATTAAATAAACCCTATGATCTGCGTTCTAAAATTCTAAACCCACTGTTGGAGTCCACTCGCGCCTTGAATAATTTAGGCCTTCCTATAGATCAATGGTCTTATATTTTATTATTCATTAGCTTAAATAAAATTCCGTTAGACGTTAAAACTCGGTTTGAACAGAAGTACGGCGGAAATATAATCACCCTACCCACATTCAATCAACTTGTGGAGTTTTTGCAAAATGAATGTCGGCTTATAGACTCGACAACAGCTGACGGCGCGACCTTGAAGGACAATCGTACCCGCCGCACCATACACATCATCGGAAACGAAAGTGAATCTTACAGGAATGAACGAATAATCGCTAGGCGCTGTTTATACTGTGAAATAAGCGGTCACATGATTTCGGAGTGTTTTAAATTTAAAAAATTAACCGCGGGTCAGCGTAAAGACTGGGTGCGAGCTGAAAACTTATGCTTTAAATGTTTTGGTAAGCATTCGGCATCTACGTGCGATAAAAGGACAGCATGTAAACGCTGTGGCCATCGGGGTCACAACGACTTAATATGCATGCACAACTATACTGCGTCTCGCGCTAGCTCGCCTTCGGAGGGACCTGGCTACCGCAGCCACCGTCCGCGTCGTCGCACGCGCACGGCCTCTCCTCGCGAAAGAAGAGAGGTACCGTCGCGCTCATCAGCTGAGCGTGTGGTTCAGGTCAGCCCGCGCAACGGCTATCAGGCATGCGAACGGCGGGAATCGCACGAATCGCGCGGTCAGTCACGTAATAATTCTCAAAAGCAATATTCAGCATAGCAATTAAGGTTACATGATGACTCATCTTCAACGTCTTTGCATCGAAACCCGTATAATGTTATTCTACCCACAGCCATTATTGAAATTAAGAATAAAAATGGTGAATTCGTTAAAGCACGGGCTCTCTTAGATTTAGGGGCTCAAATGTCGGTAATAAAGGGGGATTTGGTATCTACCCTCGGATTGAAACGGTCTTATAGTAATGTACAAATCACGGGTATCGGTGGCATTCAAGCCAATACATATCAACACGTTGTTGTTATATATTTCAGACCAGAACATTCAGAACACCCAGTACTAGCGGTAACGGCGGCAGTTTTAAGAAGGCTTACGTCTTATTCGGTTAACAGAACAAATTTGGTTTTTAAAGAGTTGAAACTCGCAGATAACGGCTCATTGAATTCTTCAGAGATAGACGTAATTTTTGGATGTGATATACTCGGTCAAATCTTAAATGGGGAAAAGATTACTTTGTGTCAGGGTGGGCCCTACGCGTTGGGCACGGTATTTAATTTCGCGGTATTCGGACCAGTTTCGCCGGAGACGCGGGAGCTGGCCGAATCGTCGGTTAACCAGTTGACACTCAAGGAAACGGTGGAAAGGTTTTGGCGATCTGAGGAACCCCCTCTTAATAAAATTAAAAGTCCCGAGGACTTGGAATGCGAACAATTATTTGTTTCAACGGTATCGCGAGGCCCGGACGGTAAATATATCTCGCGCTTACCTCTTATCTCGGCAGGTGATAGACGTCTATTAGGAGACTCACGCCAGCCCGCTTATAAGCAATTTATGTCGCTTGAGAGGCGGATGCAACGGAATCCGGAATTTCGGGAGAAATACATTGAATTTATTAATGAATATATTAGGCTGGGACACATGAGTGTATCGCAATTTGATATTAATTCGGGGCAAGAACATTACTTTCTCCCACATCACGGAGTATTTAAAAAATCGGGCGACGTGAATAAAATTCGCGTTGTATTCAATGGCAGTCAGAAAACAAGTTCGGGAGTGTCATTAAACGACTGTCTGTTTTCGGGAGAACGATTGCAAAACGATATCTATACTTATAATAAAACTGTAGAGGGTCGGGAGTCTGTACATGGAAGATATTTTGAAAATTTTAAGTGTAGGGCGTTCTCTAATCGATACTGAAGCCGAAAATGTAATTTAAAATTTTCATGTCTGTCTGTCTGTCTGTCTGTCTGTCTGTCTGTTTGTATCCCGACTAAGTATCACGCCGAAACTACTGAACCGATTTGAATGATACTTTGTACGATGTAAGCTTTTAGTCCGAGGAAGGTTCTTAGATACTTTTGATCCCGATATTTTGCGCGGTTCCTTCAGGAGAGGGGATGAAAGGCAAAATAGGTTTTTAGCTATAATTTCTCACTGCATGGTTCGATTTCAAATATTTGTTTGGTGTCTGAAAGGGAGTACTTTAAGCATTATTCCATACAATTTTAAATATTGAGGGTTATATAGTTGAGAAATTAGGGGCATCTCAACTTTCGGTAAATCTAGAATTCAACGTTTCTTTTGAAAGTGAGTCTAAACGGGCGTGTTGGCTTAATCATAAAAGAGCTTAATGATTAAGGCTATCTATACTTATAATAAAACTGTAGAGGGTCGGGAGTCTGTACATGGAAGATATTTTGAAAATTTTAAGTGTAGGGCGTTCTCTAATCGATACTGAAGCCGAACATGTAATTTAAAATTTTCATGTCTGTCTGTCTGTCTGTCTGTCTGTCTGTCTGTATCCCGACTAAGTATCACGCCGAAACTACTGAACCGATTTGAATGATACTTTGTACGATGTAAGCTTATAGTCCGAGGAAGGTTCTTAGATACTTTTGATCCCGATATTTTGCGCGGTTCCTTCAGGAGAGGGGATGAAAGGCAAAATAGGTTTTTAGCTATAATTTCTCACTGCATGGTTCGATTTCAAATATTTGTTTGGTGTCTGAAAGGGAGTACTTTAAGCATTATTCCATACAATTTTAAATATTGAGGGTTATATAGTTGAGAAATTAGGGGCATCTCAACTTTCGGTAAATCTAGAATTCAACGTTTCTTTTGAAAGTGAGTCTAAACGGGCGTGTTGGCTTAATCATAAAAGAGCTTAATGATTAAGGCTATCTATACTTATAATAAAACTGTAGAGGGTCAGGAGTCTGTACATGGAAGATATTTTGAAAATTTTAAGTGTAGGGCGTTCTCTAATCGATACTGAAGCCGAAAATGTAATTTAAAATTTTCATGTCTGTCTGTCTGTCTGTCTGTCTGTCTGTCTGTATCCCGACTAAGTATCACGCCGAAACTACTGAACCGATTTGAATGATACTTTGTACGATGTAAGCTTATAGTCCGAGGAAGGTTCTTAGATACTTTTGATCCCGATATTTTGCGCGGTTCCTTCAGGAGAGGGGATGAAAGGCAAAATAGGTTTTTAGCTATAATATAATTTCTCACTGCATGGTTCGATTTCAAATATTCGTTTGGTGTCTGAAAGGGAGTACTTTAAGCATTATTCCATACAATTTTCAATATTGAGGGTTATATAGTTGAGAAATTAGGGGCATCTCAACTTTCGGTAAATCTAGAATTCAACGTTTCTTTTGAAAGTGAGTCTAAACGGGCGTGTTGGCTTAATCATAAAAGAGCTTAATGATTAAGGCTATTGTAAAATAATTCAGTCCGCGCCGAAGGCGTGGACTGAATTGTTTTAGAATCGACTTAATCTTTAAGCTCTTTTATGATTAAGCAAACAGGGCCGTTTCACACGCTGCTTGATGAGTCTCATTAAGAAGTACCCCTCCATTCGTACACCTTATGTGACGTAAACGAAGTTGCGTGGGTCAGCTAGTCACTAATATTATAATGAAATTTAGGGTTCCACAAATTGTATTTACTACGGATATTAAAATGATGTTTAGGCAGACGTGGATTCACCCGGACGATCGGAGATATCAGTTGATTCTCTGGCGAGCGTCGCCCACGGAGCCCCTACTTACCTATCAATTAAACACAAATACATACGGTTTGAAGTCGAGCTCTTTCATAGCCATACGCTGCTTACACCAGCTCGCCCGGGATGAGGTTGATAAAACCCGTGCCGCTAAGTTACTCATAGACAACACATACGTTGACGATTTGAATGGCGGCGCAGACTCGCTGATTGAGGCGCGTGAGCTTCGCGATGAGTTAATCTCATTGATGAATTCGGCCGGCTATGAGTTACGGAAATGGTCCAGTAATATGCCAGCATTACTGAATGACTTACCCACGGAACACTTGGAGTCACCGCGGCGTTTCGATGATCGCGATTCGGGTGGAACGGGTTTTGTCAAGATTTTAGGCATTCAGTGGGACCCCAAATGTGACAATTTCACTTACCATGTAAATCTGCCCACAGATAGTGACGTCACACGTCGTAGTATTCTGTCAATAGTGGCTAGACTTTACGACTCACTTGGGTGGATCTGTCCAGTAGTTTTTAAAATAAAACTTTTATTACAGTCCCTATTGGCGACTTCTGATAACTCAAAGGGGGTAGCTTGGGATGCCCCGGCCCCCATAGATTTAGTGCGACAATGGAGGGATATCATCTCTGACTTACCGCATCTGCAACGTATCTCCATTCCCCGGTGTGTCAAGTTGGAAGGACCGACTAAATATACTCTTCACGGGTTTTGTGATGGCTCCAGCGTCGGTTACGCTGCAGCAGTCTACTTGCGCGCGGAGGGCGCAGACGGACGGACTCACGTACGCCTACTTATTGCTAAGTCACGTATAACGCCATTAAGGGTTAAGTTAACCATACCGAAACTGGAGTTGAATGGTGCTAAGTTGCTGTCAACGTTGGTTAATCACACGGTCGAGTCAATGGAGGATAAGGTTCGGTTAGACCAAATTGTAGGCTGGTGCGACAGCACTATCGTTTTGGCGTGGTTACGGACACCACCTCATAAATTACAAGTCTTTGAAGGAAACCGGGTTTCGGATATAATAACCTCTAAGACCAACATCGACTGGCGTCACGTACCCGGCGAGATGAATTGTGCGGACGTTGCGTCACGCGGTTGCTCGGCGGCAGAACTCTTGAACCATCCCTTGTGGTGGGGATCGAGTTGGCTGGAGCGGCCGCCCCATACGTGGCCGTCCGGGGGCCCAGAGTTCCCGCCAGATTTGTTACCTGGCCTGAGGCCGGCCGTTAGGGTTGCTAACGTAAACGAATTGATATCGGATTTTAATTTATTAGATCGTTTTAGTTCATATGAAAGGTTGCTAAACGTTACTACATACTTACTACGCTTTAAAAACAATTCAAAAATTAACTCTGAGAAGGTTTACGGTAGTTTAACGGTGTCGGAACGTAGACTCGCCAATCTGTGCTTAATTCGTATTGTGCAGTCAAAAAATTTCTCCGATGAATTGACAAACCTTCGAACGGGTACTGAAATTAAAAATTCATTGCGACGGTTGAATTTATTTTTGGACAGGGATGATATTATTCGTGTCGGCGGCAGAATCGGCGCCTCTACCCTTCCATATGAGTCACGGCACCCTATATTAATACCGGCGAGGGGTAGTTTCACAGACTTGCTAGTCAATCATTATCATAAGGTCTACTGTCACGTTGAGTGCGATTCTCTCACGACGCTACTGGATTATCTCGGCGCGGCGTGTCACGCGACACATAACGTTTAAATGCGTTCAATGTTTTCGACACCGGGCTCGGCCTAAACAGCCATATATGGCGGATTTGCCTGCCGATCGTGTTACCGGAGTCAGACCTTTCGTCGGGGTCGGCACGGATTTCGCTGGACCTTTTTACGTTAAAACGAGCTCGTTGCGTAATGCAAGGGTTCAAAAGTGTTACTTATGCGTTTTCATTTGCTTGTCGGTTAAGGCGGTACATCTAGAAATTGTATCAAACTTATCAGTTGAAGCCTTCGTGGCAGCCTTGACTAGGTTCGTATCTAGGAGAGGCGTACCGTCCTTGATCCGATCAGACTGCGGTACAAACTTCACGGGAACCGATAAATATTTAAAGGAGTTATACATATTCTTACGGAACCATCACCAGGAAATTGATCGGAAGCTGACGGCTCAAAACATAACTTGGCTCTTCAATTGCCCTTCAAACCCTTCAAGCGGTGGGATATTCGAGTCGGCAGTGAAGGGTGCCAAGACACATGCGAAACGGGTTCTCGGAGAAGCCAAGCTCACTTTCGAAGAGCTGACCACCTTTTTTACCAAGGTAGAGGCGGTAATGAATTCTCGGCCGCTTTGCCCCCTTAGTACGGACTCGGAAGACCTTGATGTATTGACCCCCGGTCATTTCCTAATAGGGCAACCTCTCGTTGCACTTCCTGAGTATCCCTACACGGAAACTCCGGAGCACCGGTTGTCTCGGTACCAACTTATTCAAAAGATATCCCAGCATTTCTGGTCTCGGTGGAGATGTGAATATCTTCACACACTCCAACAAAGGCATAAGTGGACTTCTCATAACGAGGCTCCCAAGGTCGATGACCTGATATTGATAAAGGAGGATAATTTACCCCCTCTCCAATGGAAACGCGGTCGGATCGTTAGGTTACTTCCGGGTAGGGACGGAATTGTCAGAGTTGTAGAGGTCAGGACTCAGCAAGGGAACATCTTACGACCTGTCTCTAAGCTTTGTGGATTGCCTTCGGTGGTTTAGTGGGTAACCAAGGCAGAACCTTGGTTAGGCGGCAGGATGTTTCGGCGACACGGTCGGCCATCGTGAAGGATCGCCGCTTGGCCGTCATTCCCCCCCCCCGCCCCGCGCTGCCTCGCCAGGCGGGCGGCCACTCATCGACCGCCCAGTCAAATCTCGGACGCGGTTAGGAACAATTGTGCGCGATACATGTGTGTGTCAGTGCCTCGGTCGACACGGCAACTCGGAAACAACCTCAAAGGAATCTCCAGGCCTCGGAGCAACCTTAGGAAGACCGGGAATCAAGGTAAGTGGCGAATCATTCTTGGTGGCGGTCCGATCTCCGAACTTCTTGTGTCGTCTTATGTGCCTGCAGGAACTACCAGAAAGACAGTCCACTAACTACACTGAGTTATCGAACATATGAATTGCAGAGGTTTGGGTCCAGCCAATTCCGCTTTGAACAAACCAATCATGTTGAGATCCTTAAAATTATTCGAAGTTTAAAAACAAACGCCTTAGGAGTGGATGGTGTGTCTCGTGACATGTTGATGATGACACTTCCTTTCACAGTTTCTGCCATAACAGGAATCATTAATAGGTCACTGGCTACTTCTACATTTCCGGACCTGTGGAAAATAGCATTGGTTAAACCAATTCCTAAAAAGTCAAATCCAAATTCGATTAAGGATCTTCGGCCAATCAGCCTGCTTCCTTGTTTGTCAAAAGTCTTAGAAAAAGTGGTTTGCCTTCAATTTAGAAAATATATAGAAACTTCAAAAATCTTACCTGAAAAGCAATCTGGTTTCCGGATAGGGCATAGCACTGCAACTGCCTTGATGGATGTGGTTGACGATATTTTGGGGGCCAGAGACCAGGGTAGGGGGACTCTGCTCAATCTGCTTGATTTTTTACGTGCCTTCGATTCCATAAATATTTCTCTGTTATTGTCCAAGCTATCCTATTATGGTTGTGAATCAAAGACTGTGAGATGGTTTGACAGTTACTTGAGTGGTCGCTCTCAATGTGTGCAGCTGCTGAATGGCAGTGTTGATGGAGGCATTGTGGAATCTTCTCTTAGTCCAGTGTCGAGGGGAATTCCACAGGGTTCGATCCTCGGGCCACTGCTGTTTATTATTTACACTGCAGATATAACGAGTTCATTTAACTATTGTGACTATCACCTATATGCTGATGACCTTCAGCTCTATATCTCTTGTCATCCAGAGAACTGTCATGAGGCTGTGGATAAAATGAATAAAGATTTAGACGGGATTTCAGACTGGGCAAGGAAAAATTCACTTGTCTTAAATCCCGGTAAGTCTAAATTTTTGGTGTTGGGTTCCAGGGCATCTATCCAGAAAATCAAACAATCTGACCCAGATGTCATGATAGATGGATCCCAAATTGAGCAGGTGTTGGAGGCTCGGAACTTGGGAGTGATTTTTGATGGATTGCTGCAGTTTGAAACCCAGATGTTGGAATCTGTACGTAACTGCTTTTACCGACTCAAGCTGCTTTATCGTGTTCGGCCTTACATAGATGTTGATATGAGAATTATGCTGTGTGAATCTCTAATTCTGTCAAAATTAAACTATGCTGATACAGTGTACGGGAATTGTCTTTTGAGTAGAACCGAAAGGATGATTCAACGTGTTCAAAACGCATGCGCACGATTTTGTTTTCCTATTCCTCCTCGCTCGCATGTAACCCCCTTTATTAATGGGGGAAACATGATGAAAATGTCTACTCGCAGAAACCTTCATTTTGCCTCTTTACTTTTTGGTGTTATTCTAACTCAGAGGCCTGAGTACCTATACAAAAAGCTTACCTGGGCCAGAACTTACAATAAGCATAGGACTCGAGCTTCCTCTTACCTTCTTGTGACACCCAGGCATCATGGAGCAGCATTCCGTGGCAGTTATAGACTTAAAAGTACTAGGTGTTGGAACAACTTACCGCCGCCGCTCCGTGCTTCTAAGTCAGTTTTTACGTTTAACAGAAAGCTAAGGCAACACTTGCTTAACGAACAAAAACTAAAACCTTACCTTTCTTAATAAATATCAATTTTCCTCTCACATGAACTCATTGTTCTTGTAGAAAAAGTTTTCTTTTGAGTGCCTTAAATTATCATAATTCGAATACATTACTTACAGTAAATAAATTGAGGATAATTCACATTGTAACTCAAAATTGTGTTGTTCATAATTGTTTATAATATTCCTTATATAATCAATCAGTATTCAGGTAATCACATTTCCCTTGGCATTTTCTTTGCTTGCTTTTCTTTTCTTTTTGACAAGACGCGCATCTATTGCAATTGAAAACCCCGCGAAGCATGTTTCTGTCATTCATTCATTCATTCGTTCACCACCATAGACAATCCAACTAGTAAAATTGTGAATTGGTTCATTGGAGATTATTCTTATCAGATGTTGATGGTTTTGTTGTGGCTCCCGACACGGTCAATAATATTGAGTCAAGTCTGATAAATGTGAATGCGAGTTGGTTCAGTATGCATGCTTTGTTTGTGCACAGATGTGTGCATCGACGTAATGTACACATTTGTTGACAAAAAGTTATTGATGTCTATTTGACCGTCTCCTGAGCCCATTAAAGATTAAGGGTTTGTATCGTGTGTGGTTTAAACAGGTTTAGAGGAAAATTTCTGAATACCAATATACCAATTTTGATATATAAAAACTATAGATACGTTACCAGTAGACGGTAATGAGTCAGGCAATTACCTTACCTTTCATATAAAAATTCTTTTTTAAATGTATAAATGATCTGCTGTTTTTGAAAGCCGTGATGTTCGTGCATGACGTGTCTAATTATGACACGTCGTTGCTAAATACATGGTTGTTTGTGCTGTGGGGTGTGGGGGATAGGAGCTAACATTATATTATGTTGGTTCTTGTTTGCTACACTTTGTGGCGCAGACAATATTGTTAGTTACCTAATTAGTATTGTGGAATGATTTATCATAATAAGATGAATCATGGTGTTATGATTTGCAGGTGGTATCATAATATGCAGATAAGCATAAATATAATGGTTATACCTACTTAGTCATGTAACTTAGCAATGTATTCTTTTTTTTTATTTTATTTTGGCAGTTTGCTCGGCCGTATTTTCACTGGCCCTAGCAGAAAACCAGCGCTAACTCGCTAATTACGCGAAGTAGCATCAAAGCTGAGCTAGGGACCATTTTTGTCTCATGCGGGGATATCAATGTTATCTGTTTGCTATACCTAAGTACCTAATATTACTTATATTGTGTCCTTGCTGAGAACAAAATAAATTATTTTTCTTTCTTTTTCTTTCTTTCTTTCTTTCATGTAGAGTTTTTCTCACGTTAAAACAAAGTCTTGAGTGACTGCACTGTGACATTAAATCGTGCGCAGACAGAGTTCACCTTACATGGATTGCCATGCCTGCCAGTTCACCAGTTCGGTATGGCGATATCTTATATATAAAATTCTCGTGTCACAGTTTTCGTTTCCGTACTCCTCCGAAACGGCTTGACCGATTCTCATGAAATCATTTATACTCTTGATTGTTGGCACTTGGTGGAACTTGTTATAACACATTATGCACTTTTGCTTTCTCACTTGTACTTTATTCCACTATTTTCATCAAAGGTCTCATAGAAACTCTCAAAAAAGTTGAGTTACCTTTGAGAATGCTTTGAAGCGAAACCGGTTAGATATACGTAATATTCATGAAAATAGTGGAATAAAGTACAAGTAAGAAAGCAAAAGTGCATAATGGATTCTCATGAAGTTTTGTGAGCATATTGAGTAGGTCTGAGAATTGGCCAACATCTATTTTTCATACCCCTAAGTGACCGGGAACCGGGAATAACATTCCACGCGGGCGGAGCCGCGGGCATCAGCTAGTAATAATATATAATAGGTAGATCATATGAAGAAATAGACAAGTCTTTTCACGCTTTCATATTCAATGAAACAAGTCCCGGCTTCGTGGAAGACCGCGTGCGTATATCCTGTGCCCAAAAAGGGTGACAGGACCAACCCAGTAATGGAAAGTGGAAGCAGAAAAAAAAATAGTCCAAATATGCAATAATTCGTAAAAATTGATTCCGAATGTCACAAGTTACCTAACGAAAAAGGCACAGTTAAGCAGGAGGAAATATAATTATATAATAAGAAATTACGCCAAGGATATATTTTCTTCTTATAAAAATGTTCGTAATGTTCAAAAACAATTATCTAACAGCAGTGGCGTAGCATGGGTGGGGCGGAAGGGGCGGCAGGCCGCAGGGGCGGCAAAATGTCGCAGATGCAGATGCAAAAAAAAATAATGAAAAAATCAAAAAATACACTCATTTGCAAAAAAAACGGGCGGTTTTGATTTTCATTCATCTTTAAAAAGATACAATACCAAAAAGGTTTTAATCGTTTGTACACGTTACTGGCCGGTTTTAAAAATGCCGTGGTATTTAAAAAAGTACGTTCTAAATTCAAATTTTCATTTGATGTTCATTTTTACAGAAAACCCTTTTTTATCCTACATTTTTGGCGCGAAGTTCCAGAAGTTAACATCGACTTTCACAACTTTTATTCAATTTTTATCGAATAATTTCATATCCTTGACTGTCAAAGCTTTATTTATTGCTGTTTGGCTGTATCAAAAATGGTAGATAAAGTAGTAAAAGCTACCAAAATTTTCGCGCTGCTTGAAGAGGGTTGCAGCCAATGTTTCGTGGCTAGGAGGCTAAATGTTAGTCGCTCGACGGTCCAAAGGACCTGGCAGCGATATCAGGAGACTGGTTCCGTCGAGAGAAGGCCTGGTTCTGGAAGAAAACCATGTACCCAACCACGGGATGATCGTTTTCTTGTGAGTCGCTCATTGAGAAATCGCAAATCTTCGTATGTGGATCTTAAGAACAACCTCCAAGAAGTAAGAAATGTGCATATTAGTCTATGGACGGTCAGGAGGAGGCTTCTCGCTGCCAATATACGCAGTCACTGCCCGGCCCGCGGCCCCAAATTACTCCGTGAGCACAGAGTTCACAGGCTTAGGTTCGCTAGAAATTGTGAATCATGGACTCAAGAAGATTGGAATAGGGTTTTGTTCTCTGATGAAGCCAGGATATCTCTGTTCGGTGAAGATCGACGTCGGCGAGTGTTAAGAAGACAAGGAGAGCGCTTTGCAGATGCATGTTTCGAAGAAATCACACCTTATGGTGGGGGCTCTGTTATGTTTTGGGCAGGAATAAATTCAATGGAACGTACAGAGTAAGTCTTCATTGAAAACGGCTCACTGACTGGGCATCGATACATGACGTAAGTTCTAATTCCTCATGCACAACCCGCATTGGCCGCTCTAGGTCAAGACTCGATTTTTATGGACGACAATGCTCGCGCCAACCGATCCCGCAATGTTAATGCGTATGTGCAAGAGGTCGGCATTCGTCGTTTGGATTGGCCAGCTCGAAGTCCCGACCTCAATCCCATAGAACATATCTGGGACGTTCTAAAACGGCGTGTGAGATCAGTACACCCGGCTCCGCAGACCATCAGATAGCTGAAGAATGTGGTTACTGCGGAGTGGGAACGTATTCCGCAAGCAAGTACCCGGGATATACTCGCTAGCATGCCCAGACGAATTCAAGCTGTGACTTTAGCTAGAGGGGGTCACACTCGATACTAAACATTTATCTGCTTTTACTTTATTAAAGAAAAACAAACAAAAAAAACTTTTTTATTTTTCCTTCATGAGCATATGCACTACTAGCGAACATACACTACTAGCGAGGCTTAGCATTATTTCCCATAAATTGTAACAAAATTTTATGAAATACTGATGAAAACGATTATTTTCTTATTAATTTACCAAATTGTGAGGATAAAACTACCTATAATTATCAAACAAAGCAATATTAACATTTGAAATGGTTCATTGCTTAGGTGCCCGTTTTTTTTGCAAATGAGTGTATATAAAATACAAGAAAAAATTAGTTTGTTATAAATTGCAAGGTAAACAAGTAGCATGTCTTGTGAAGAGCGCGCGAAAAGCCGGCAGCTATTTTTATTCTGTTGCCACGATCCTTGATCCTGTGGTCGCTTGTTGTGTTCTGAAATGACGCCCCTGATTTGTACTGAACTTTGTTTGTTTTAGTGCATCGTGAAGTACCGGTACGCAATCACTTACGTACGTAAGTAAAAGTACAAACATACGTACACGTATGTTTGTTTCGCGAGAGCTTTGGATACGGAACGTACGAACTAGTTTTTGAAAATGAAAAGAGTCAAAGAAAGCGGTGCGGAATTCCGCAAAAAAGGCTAAGAAAGAAGCAGATGCGCAGAAGTCTGAAGGTGCATTACTGAAAATATTTAAGTTCCAGTTCAGGCCTATTCTGTTTCAACGAACAACGAAGTTCGGGCCGAAGTTTCGTATAAAACCTACTACGGTTCCATACGTTCCGCAACTTGCGGACGAAACGAAGTTGTGTGACGTTAAACCTACTCTAATTCACCTATTCTGTTTCAACGAACAACGAAGTTCGGGCCGAAGTTTCGTATAAAACCCACTACGGTTCCATTCGTTCCGCAAATTGCGGACGAAACGAAGTTGTTTGACGTTAAACCTACTCTAATTCACAAATCGTACGAACGAAAATTCAACTTTGACAGATAATTGTTCGGAATATTAACCTAATATTGACGAAACCAAAAGTGCTACCGTTTGATTTTCGTTTCCTTGTATATTTTGTAAGAATTTAAAATAAAATGTCTAGAATGTTACTCATTGAGGCTGCTCTACGTGAGGAACGATTAGAGCGTAGAAGAAATCGTCGTAGACTGCCAAATTATGTCAATTTTATGATTATTTCCGAAGTAGAATTAATTGTAAACTATAGGCTCAGTCGGCAACTGTTTGAGGAGTTGTGCTAAGAAATAGTTAGCTACGGGAGAGAGCCCTCCCACCCGAGTTCCGCAGTCAGCGGCGGGGGCGCCTTCGCCCAAGACTATCCGCCTCCATGACCGGGGGCCTGAGGATGGTGAGGGGACTGCCCACTGTCCGTGGTAGCCATAGGTCTGTTGGGAGTCCTGGGGTATTCTTTCGAGGGTTTACCGAGAGTTTTCAACCGTAGGCTGTTAGGCAGGATACGTGTAGTTTTTTTGTATCTATGGGGATTTTATCTCACGTTAAGAAAAATAGCCCCCTTGGCATTGGGCCCAAAAGACTAGGAGCATTCCCCTTTGAATAGCGATGCCTATTCTTTGGGAGAAGTAACTGCTAGCCCTTGGATCACCAGTCGACTCGACCAAAAAGTATGTGTGTTGGATCCCATGCACCGTAGGTCCATGAGGTGCAACGCGGTCTCGACACCAACTGGAAGAAAACTGTAAGACAAGCCGAGACCCTGATACCTACTTAGATGTTTTTTTTTTATTTTCTACCGCTTCCGGGCGTTTTCTCTTGTACTAGTTCATACTGAAAATAATGTATGTTTATTTAGGTAAAATAAAACGAAAACAATTGTCTTGCCCAACTTTTATTAACTGATACAATCTATAAACTATTTATCTTTCATTCTTTCCTATTATATAGTATCTCCTATCCTATTTGTTTCTAATATCTTGAATCAGTTCTAACAGAGCAGCTTGAATCTGCATCAGTATATTCATGATCCCAGCGAGCTCGGTATTTCTAAGTGTGTCATTCTCTGCACGCACTCCCTCTATATCAAACAATCTCCGTCTCATATCAGAGCCAGAAGATAGTCCCCTCCACCTAGGGGCAGTTGGTACAGAAGCTGCAAAATAAATTCACAATAAAAATAAGTTACTCATCAAGACAATATCTCACGTGTGTGTGTGATATTCAATAGAATAAATAACATTCAATTGCACTGTAATATGAATTGTTTACTTACAAAGGTTTTTATGTTTATATGTATAAACGATATAATATGTTTTAGTTATAGATTTCAAGTAATAATAATCTTAATTTTCATTACATTATTGTTGGTTGACATGAAACAAACGTCAGATACATTTTTTAACGTAAGGTTTACATTTGCATCTCTAGTTTGTCTTTATAAAAATGGTTGAAAATATACAATTATATATATAATACCTTTTTATTCTTATTTTCTGCATACATTTTACAAGAAATGTATTATAAACCACTTGTTACATGTAAATTATTTTATTAAAACTTACTTGTTTTTAAATTTTAATAAAAGTGAAAACCGTATTTACCGGAATAAGACATCAGCAAATGACCTCCCTATCATTGTCGTTCACGAAATGTGTCTATGCATCCGAAGTTCGTGCTCCGATCCGCAATTGATATAGAATAGGGTCAGCTACGAAACTTCGTTTTGTTTTCGTTCGTTAACGAAGTTTCGTTTTCGTAGAAAGAGTTTAGGCCCTCGCCCATAACCGCAGCGTGACGTTAGGGGTTCATGCACGCCCCTCTTAGAAGCGGGATCACACCCAAAACCCCCCAAAGACGCGGGATAGCACGCGAACCACCCCCTAGGCCATAGGCGAGGCCGCAGTGGTAACCGTAGGTCTGTTGGGAGTCCTGGGACATCCTTCCGAGGGCTTATCCGGGGCTCCCAACCATAGGCTATTGGCTATTGGGCATTACGTTAGGTTTTTCTTGTCGGTAGGAGTCCGGCATAGCATCCAATAAAGATTTTCCCTCACGTTAGAAAAAAGGCCCAAAAGACTGGGAGCATTCCCCAAGCGATGCCTATTCATTGGGAGAAATAACTGCTAGCCCTTAGGTCACCGTCGACTCAACCAAAAAGTCCACAAGCATTGTACCCCATGCACCGCAGGTCCATGGGGTACAACGCGGTCTCGACACCAACTGGAAGAAAAGTAGTAGATTTTTTTAATTTTCTACCGCTTCAGGCTTTTTCTTTTGTGCTAGTTCATACTGAAAATATGTAGCTATGTATATTTAGATAAAATAAAACGAAAACAATTGTCTTGCCAAACTTTTATTAACTGATACAATCTATATACTATTTGTCTTTCATTGATTCATATTATCTCCTATCCAATTTGTCCCTAATAATTTGAATCGGTTCCAACAGAGCAGCTTGAATCTGCATCAGTATATTCATGATCCCAGCAAGCTCGGTATTTCTAAGTGTGTCATTCTCTGCACGCACCTCCTCTATCTCAAACAATCTCCATCTCACATCAGAGCCAGAAGATTGTCCCCTCCGCCTAGGGGCAGTCGGTACAAAAGCTGCAAAATAAATTCACATTAAAAAT
Organism: Miltochrista miniata; assembly: GCA_933228765.1. Taxonomy (NCBI): domain Eukaryota; kingdom Metazoa; phylum Arthropoda; class Insecta; order Lepidoptera; family Erebidae; genus Miltochrista; species Miltochrista miniata. The sequence goes on from OW121769.1 coordinate 18,537,865, forward strand.
AAGTTACTCAACAAGATATATCTCACGTGTGTGCGATATTGAATAGAATAAACACATCAATTGCACCGTAATATGAATTGTTTACTTACAAAGGTTTTTATGTTTTTAAATACGATTTATATGTTATAGATACATATAGATTTCTTATAATAATAATTTTCATTACATTATTGTTGACATGAAACAAACGTCAAATACATTTTTAACGTAAGGTTATGACATTTGCATCTCTATAGTAGTCTATATCAAAAGGGTTGAAACTATACAATTATATATAATAATACCTTTTTATTCTTATTTACTGTTTACATTTTACAAGAAATGTAATAAAACCATTTGTTACACGTAAGACTTTAAATTAAAACTTACTTGTTTTTAAATTCTAATAAAAGTGATAACCGTAATTACCGGAATAAGACATCAGCAGACCTCCCCCTATCATTGTCGTTCACGAAATGTGTCTATGCATCCGAAGTTCGGGCTTCGATCCGCAAATGATACAGAATATGCTCAGCCACGAAACTTCGTTTTGTTTTCGTTCGTAAACGAAGTTTCGTTTTCGTAGAAAGAGAGTAGGCCTCCTGGTTCGAAAGCCACGTTAACATCCTCGGTGGCATCCTGCAGCAGCGAAAGTTATTCCAGTGTAAGTAGGTATATGATTCCTCGATCTAGAATCGTGCGTGGCTTAGAATTACTCCAGTTATTTTAGACATAATATGTATGGGGAATACATACAGAACTTATTTTACAGGCACAAGAAGAAGACGTGCCCGCCGTCGCAGTTGGAAGTAGTTCTGGTCCCATTTCAGAGCAGTGTCAGGACGAAGTCGACTCACCAGAAGTACCTTAAGCATCTAGTCATAAGCCTACAGATGTGAAATCTTGTTGTGTTGAAAAAGTGAATGTTGCCAAATAAGACATAATTGAAATCGTGCCTTCTGCTCCTGCCGAAGTCAAAGATGTGAATCTCGACGATGTAGGTTGCTGGCCTTCTCCTATGACCGACGAAGTCAGAACGCTTCTAGTACGTCGCGGATCTGACTCAATACAGCACATCGATTCCAAATTTGCTGATGTTGTTCGCTCAGGGACTTCAACGAAAGGCGGTACCCGAAAACTAACCAAAGAGTGGTTCTACAAAATATTATCTAACGGCGGAAAGGTTCTCCGAACATGGATGGTGTACTTTGAAGCAATCCTTGTATTGTTTTTCTTGCAAGCTGTTTGGCAATTCGGGCTCGAACTTCGCATCTGAAGAAGGATGCAACAAATGGTGGAAACTAAATCCGAGAATTGGAGACCATGAAAATAGCCTGGACCATGAACAGAGCTTCTTGAAATGGAAGGAGTTGGAAGTTCGCCTGAACTGTAAAGCAACCATCGATCAGAAACAACAAGAAGTTTTCGAAAGTGAGGAGAAGAAGTGGAGGGATGTACAGTACAGGTTGCTGAATATTATCCAGTTCTTAGACAAACAGAATCTGGCCTTCAGAGGACATCGAGAAGACATTCCAGGAGATGATAGTGGTAATCGCGGGAACTTTCTGGAGTTAGTGCACCTCCCAGCTAAATACGACCCGCTTCTAATGGAACATCTGACAAAGATAAAGCTGGGAGCAAGAGTCTCAGTTTCGTATCTATCTCCAGAAACCCAGAATGAATTTATAAACTTATTGGGACAGCAAGTTCGATCCACCATTATACGTCGCATTCAAGAAACTAAATATTATTGCGTAATCTTCGACAGCACACCAGACATCTCCCACAATGACCAAATGAGCCAAGTTCTGCGATACGTACATATCGAAGGAGTCAAAGTCGTCGTGGTAGAATATTTCATTGACTTCTTCGAACCAAAAGGAAAAAATGCAGATCTCAGCAACAATATAATCGCGAAGATAACATCAGACGGACTGGACATACAGAATCTGAGAGGACAGGCTTATGACAATGCTGCCACAATGTCAGGGATCCACAATGGAGTTCAAGGATTAAAGCATTGAATCCGAAAGCTCTAATCTTCTAAAGATGCAGCTTTGTCCCACGAGCAGGAAATCCCTCAAGAGGTGTTCGCATCATTATACAAGATCATTCAAGAAATGACGACTCGATTCCAGCAAATTCAAGAAATATCGGACAAGTTCGGATTGTTGATGCCAGCGAAACTTTTGGACAGCAAGCTCGAGTGTGATCTTTCCCATGTATTAGAAGACATCGACAAGGACGAGTTTCAGATGGAGCGGAAGCGTCTCCAGCAGTTTGTTGCCTGTTCTGAATCAGAGGAAGATAATTATAAGTGATAAAGGACCACTGGAGCTCCTCCAGTTCATTCAAAAACTGAATCTCGCAATTTCGGTTCCAAATATAGTCATCTTGATTCGTGTATATTTGACTTTGGCGATTAGTTTTGCGAGTTGTGAGAGAAGTTTTCCGAAGTTGAAGCTAATAAAAATTACCTCAGATCTACTATGAGCTCCGCTAGACTATCAAACTTGGCTATATTGTCGATTGAACAAGAATTGGCTGCTAATATTGATTTTGACAAAGTTATTTCTGACTTCGCTGCTCATAAGGCCCGTAGAATCCGCTTGTAAAACCGCTCATCCTATTTTACCTTCAATAAATAAAACGTGCCTGTGAAATTTAATTTCAATTAAGTACCTATAGAATGGGAGCGGCAAAGTGGGTCTCCCGCCCCAGGCGCCGAGATGGCACGCTACGCCACTGTCTGACAGAATAACAATAACTTAAGTTGAGAGTTCTCTTCAATTGATTTTGGACCACACAGTTAATGGTTTTATGCCTATTTCAAAAGAAGCTGAAGAAAAAGTAGTATAAGTATTTATAAAGTAGTATCAGTATCAGTAGTATTAGTATATATTATGTTTCTTTCCGTACTCGCTAAATACGGTTTCGATAGTAGCTCTAGCCACACGTGGTAACATGCCAACATCTATATTAATAAAATTACAGGGTAATCTAGTCATGTTTCAGCGCCCAGCCCACCCTTAGACCTAGAAACTTGAAATTCTTAGGATAAGCTTAAGACATGGGAGAGTGTCGATAAGAAAGGATTTTTTGGAAATCCCACTATTAAGGTAGCAAAATAAGGTATAAAAGGTTGTATGGAACTTCGCCATTTTAAATGATAGCAGCATGAAGTTACGGACGCGTGTTTTTATTAGAAAAAAAGACACGTGCCAAGGATTTGAAAAAAAAATCCAATATAGGGGTAAAAAAGGGAACGTAAGTTTGTACGGGAACTTCCTCATTTTCAAACACAACTACTCCAAATTGCGTATACTATCAGTAGTATTAGTATATATTATGTTTCTTTCCGTACTCGCTAAATACGGTTTCGATAGTAGCTCTAGCCACACGTGGTAACATGCCAACATCTATATTAATAAAATTACAGGGTAATCTAGTCATGTTTCAGCGCCCAGCCCACCCTTAGACCTAGAAACTTGAAATTCTTAGGATAAGCTTAAGACATGGGAGAGTGTCGATAAGAAAGGATTTTTTGGAAATCCCACTATTAAGGTAGCAAAATAAGGTATAAAAGGTTGTATGGAACTTCGCCATTTTAAATGATAGCAGCATGAAGTTACGGACGCGTGTTTTTATTAGAAAAAAAGACACGTGCCAAGGATTTGAAAAAAAATCCAATATAGGGGTAAAAAAGGGAACGTAAGTTTGTACGGAAACTTCCTCATTTTCAAACACAACTACTCCAAATTGCGTATACCTACCTGCTTCTAAATAAAATAAATGATATTTGTTTCAGGATTTTTCAAAAATCTATCCCGAAGGGTGTGTAATATTGGGAAACACTCAATTGAGGCCCCGTGTGGCGACGGGGTCCCGTGTTGCGACGAGTAAGAGGACAAAATATCGCCACCCCAATACATTCCGAGGGTGCCGTAAGAGGCGAATAAGGGAATACTGTCGTAAAAATATCCATTGCGTAGAGAGGGAAAACTCGAAATGAAATCCGTGTTTGAATTGACAATCGTTAAGTCAAGTTGAAGGCCTTATATGGGCGGCTTGAAAAAATTCAACTGTGGATCGCGGCGACCCGCGCCTGTCCATTTCAACACAGCAATAGGTTCACCACCTACCTACGTGGGACATAAGACTGAGGTGAAATGTGGGCGTGTACTATGTCTCTGCCTACCCCTTCGGGGATAAAGGCGTGACTGTATGTATGTACTCTATAGCGTGTTCATAGGAAGAAACAGAAGTAGTGTGCACACTTTTATTTATGTACTTATATTTTTCGGCTAAATCGATCGTAAATAAGTGGACTAATATTAGAGACAGCTGGATGAGGAGTATGAATGATAAAAAGAAGTCAAAAGCATCCGGATCCTCTGCGACATGTCCGAGAGATTATGTTTATTATACTTTGTGACATTTATTTGAGCGTTTCCGTGCTTCGGAAGGCACGTCCCGGTTGCCAGTAAAATGGCAGTCGTTAAGCTAAGTTGAAGGCTTTCTTTCAACAGCAGGCAGTCACAACCTGCGCCTGTCCATTTAAACACGGCAATACGGCTCACCACCTATTACGTAGGACAAATTATACAAAGGTGAAATGTGGGCATATAATATGCCTCTGCCTACCCCTTCGGGGATAAAGGCGTGACCATATGTATGTATGTATGTGTATAGCTAATCCGTGGAACCCTAGAATATGACGAATTCACAAATCAGTCGAGTAGCGAATCTGGCGAACTAACGAATCTGTCCAATGCAAGAATCTGTCCAGTGCATTGTGTGACGAATTAAATATACAAATCCAATCTGCTGGCGATGAGGGACAAAAAATTCATTGATTGTTCAAAAACGGTTACATTTAAATAAAGCAAGAAGATTCAGGGAGCTTAAAAATGGTTCTTGCAAGACAAGGTGAATGCACTGTGTTATCTTTTGACTTTATGCAAAACCTTTCCATGCAACATATTAAAACAGGAGATGTATTTTATTCTAGACAAATGTGACATTACGTATTTGGTATTCACGACTTGCAGACGATAGTGTATCCCTGTATACTTATCCAGAGACAATAGGAAAGAAAGGGGCTTCCGATGTCACATCACCGAGAGAGTGATCACCTTGTACTTCTAGGTGAAGGATGCGGTGGCCAAAATAAAAACCATGTGATGGTTTATTTTCAATATTTCTTGGTTAAAACTTTTCAGAAATATTACTCATATATTTCCAATCAGAGGTCACATATGCCCACCAAACAATGAAGATTTTGCACTTATTGCCAAATGAAAACGAGTGTGTTACGTGTTATTCTAACATCTAAGAATCATGAGCACGTTAAGGTGAAAGAACGTTTCACAGGACCGTCAACTCGATGTGTAATTCCCAACAAACGTCGCCAACCTGACCAGTTAACACTTGATTCTCTGTATTTGGAGCCATTGATGATGTCCAAGGGAAAAATACTAATTTTTTTTATTTTTAGCCTCAAAGTACGACTTATTCGCATTAACTGAAACTGGTCTAAATAATTCTATAAACGATGGAGAACTAATACCACCTGGTTATAAAGTACTGAGGTGTGATAGAATGGACGGACGCAAACAAGGAGGAGCGTTGTTAGTTTCATCACCTCGATTCAATCTCACACGTGTCCCCGCTGGCGGCCATGACTTGGACACCGCCGCGTTCGAGTTAGTTTCTGTCGAACTAAATAGACATATTTTATTTTTTTGTTGCGTAGTGTATATTCCTCCTTCATCTAATTCTAACGAATATATGCATTTATTTCACATTTTAGAGAATGTTTGTGGTAATTATGATAAAGTGTTAGTGTTGGGTGACTTCAATTTACCCTCAGCAACTGTAGAAACACGAAGTTATATGGAATATGTGATTGCTTACTGCGGATTTCGGCAGGTAAACAACATTTTGAATAGTAACAATAGACTTTTAGATTTAGTTTTGACAACTTTTACGGCGAGTGACCTTGAGATTAAACTAGGGGATGCTCCACTGGTTGCTATTGACGTGCAGCACCCTCCACTGGAATGTAGTATGACCTTGGTCGGGTCGAAGGAGGTAGTGGGTACAACACATCTCCGAAAATTTGAAGATAAACCTGATTATCGGAAATGGAATTTTTATAAAGCGGATTTTTTTAATTTATATACCATATTTCAAAATTTAGACTGGGAATTATTATACACTTGTAAAAATTTAGATGAGGCCATGGCATGTTTTTATAATTTAATTTATGAGGCTTTTGCGGAATGTGTGCCAATAAAAATACAACAGGGAGATAAGTCTAGGTATAAATATCCCGAGTGGTACACTGCGGACCTAATAAAAGATATCAAATCCAAGGCGAAGTGCCATAAGCAGTGTAAATCAACCGAATTAACCCTTAAATGCATAAAGTATCGAAAACGATACAACGCGTTCAGAGACTTCTAGTGGTCTTTCTTTTTTTTTCTGTGGTCCAGAATGAATGATCTACAATACCTTTGACATATTTTGAACCAAAAAAAGTCATGTTTGGCACATGACAGTGCTGACATCTTGATTTTTTTCACTTTCTTTCTCGGTTGTCGACAGATTGTAACTTTTGTGAAAATTTGGATTTTCAATCCGTTAGAATCCCAAGTAAACACCGATAATTTGTATTGCAAAAACTACAATATGGAAGGTAAGTCTAAAAACATGAAGCAGAAGTTTGTATTATTGATTGCATTTTACTTGTTTTTATTGTAAACTAAGTTTTTTCCATGTATCGATTTCGATACATTATGCACTAACGTTCTTTTTGATAACCCTATACTCATTATTTGCTTATTTTTAGGCTGCTGTTATTATATTTTACACTTGTTTTTGGCTGGCTTTGCATGGTGTGTTGTGGTTTACAGATACGCAGATAGCGGATCTCCTACGCCGCTTGGAAAATGGAGAGGTTTCCGATGATGGCATGGAATCTGATGGGGATGACATACCATACTATGCATCTCGTGAAGAGTTGGTGAGAGAACTTGAAGATCAGGTAGAACAGGATGTCTCTGATGAGGTTTTGACTGCCGACGCCGACGGTGACCCTCCATTGATTCAAGATTCTACAGACTCCCACGAACTAACACCATTACCAGGTACAAGTTCCCAACTTCCGGCTTTTAGCATGAACAGCACTAGAAATTTAGTTTGGAAGAAGCAATCACTTGTATATGATGAGGATAAAATCAAATTTGAAGGCAGTGAAGAACTTTCTCCAGATGTAATGGAATTGCAAAGTCCTTATCAGTTTTTCAGTTACTTCTTTACAAATGATCTGCTGGAAAAAATTGTAGCAGAAACAATTCGATATGCTGTACAGACAAAACCCGATAGACCGGAATCGTTAACAATAACGGACCTACGTAAATATATAGGGATTCTTATATTTATGTCTGTATACCACTACCCCAGCACACGATCCTACTGGTCCTCCAAGTTTGGCTTTAGCTCTATCAAAGACGCAATGCCGGTCAACAAGTTTGAAAAAATCCGAAAAATACTCCATTTTAACAATAATGAACATCACCACAGCACGACAAATTGCACAAATTGAGACCAATAATAGACCACCTCAACCAACAATTTTCCAGTGTAACAATAGATCAGCGACTGTCGATAGATGAACAAATGTGCTCGACCAAAATAGGACATTTTCTCAAACAGTACCTACCCAACAAACCCCACAAATGGGGGTTCAAACTATTTGTGCTCTGCAATTTGTCGGGATTCGCTTACAGATTTCAAATTTATGCTGGTAAAGAGCCTGATGATAGATTACCAAATGAACCTGATGTTGGAGTAGTGGGACAAGCTGTACTGAGGCTCCTGAGAGTGGTTCCACGACAGCAAAACCATATCGTGTACTTCGATAACTACTATACATCCTTGCCTTTGATGTATGTATTAGCTAAAGAAGGAATTCATACCTTGGGAACTATTCAAAGAAACCGTTTAGGGAAATCATGTAAGCTTCCAACAAAGCAGGACGTTATGAAGAGTACAGTACCTCGAGGATCATATGAAGAATATGTGACAAACTTTGAAGGTGTAGACATGACCACCGTCAGTTGGAAGGATAATAAACAAGTTGTCCTAGCTTCAACATATGTTGGTGCACAACCTGTGGAAAGTATAGAAAGGTTTGATAAAAAGGAGAAAATGAGGATAGCCATAACATGCCCCAAATTGATCAAGGAGTATAATGCTCATATGGGTGGCGTTGAACTAATGGACTCCTTTTTAGGGCGATATAAAATACGAATGAAAAGTAGAAAATGGTACATGCGAATCTTTTATCATCTACTTGATTTATCCGCAATCAACTCCTGGATCTTATACAAAAAAGTTTCGGCTAAAAATGGTGTTCCAACAAAAAACATCCTGAACCTTGCCGACTTTAGGTCTGAACTAGCTGATACACTATGCAAGTATGCTCCAACTACCAGAGGCCGCCCAAGTACCAGCAGCCCATCCAGCAGACCAGAGGGCCCACCACCTAAAATTCGGAAGGGCAAACCATGCCAAACATTGCCTCCGCTTGAAGTCAGACTAGACAAAACCGATCACGACCAGATAAGAACAGACACTCGAAGCAGATGTATGATGCCCTCTTGCCATTTACTCAGCATCATAAAATGTGCAAAATGTAACGTCCATTTGTGTTCTAAAAAGTCAAAAAACTGCTTCACAGTGTTTCATAACTCAGCAAATATTTAGTTAGATAGATATGTGTAATATAGCAAAATAATGCATACTGTATCGAAAACGACACAAAGTATTTTTTTTTGAAATAAAGGTTTCAAGATATTTCAGGATTTTTTTTATTATTTTTCCTATTATCTAGACTTCTTTTCGTAGTACCGTAAATTGGGGTGAATAGGGATTGAGAGGTGAATAGGGATATAACCAGGAAAGTTTTTCGACGCTCAATATTAATTCTAAATTCATTACAAATTCTCTAATTTTTGTGTGGTGAAATAGTAGAATGTTGAAAGAATACATGGCAACACTGAATATGCATGACATTAGCTGCTAACCGTCAAAAATCGTTATTGAAAATAACTTTCAGTGGCAGTCATTATTTTCGTGTTAGAAACTTTGCTTTCATAAATTAATTTGATATTAATAAAAGACGACTGTGACTTACAAACGTTATTTAGTGTTTGGGCCACCGTATATATTATAGGTAAGTCTCAGTTGTTAATTTATTTTATTGTTTTTGTTAATTTAGAAATACCATGTAAAATCTGTTGTCTTTGAGGTGAATGGGGATGCCTTATATATGATTAACAACGAAAGAGAGGTCAATTGGGATGAGAATAACTTGAATAGGAATGACTTAAATATGAATAGGTATGGCTTTGCAGGGTTGTCACTAAACAGTTATAAAACATTCTTTTTTATATAATGTCTATGTAGGTAGGAATTTGTAAGAATTAATGATATTTTTTTCTAAAACTTTTATTTAATTACTAATGCAGTGTTTTTTGAAGTGATAACTTTTTAGCGATGTTTTAATTTGAAAATTTATTAAACAACAGTAAAAAGAGACAGAATGTGGGGAAAATGAGATAGGAAGCATTACATAGAGCTACCACCTACCTACCTTTATTCTACCTTTGCACCAACTTTTATCAAGATCGGTTCAGTAGTTTACGCGATAAAGCAAGAGTTACCTACTTTCGCATCTAAAATATTCGTATAGATCTGATAAGAAATTCAAACAAAATAAATAGATGTGTAAATTCATTATTACAACCAAGTAGTGACAGCCCTAGCAAATTTCTCTATTGACATTATTTTCGTCCCCATTAACCTCAATTTTCAGGTGAATAGGGATAGCATCTATTTGTGCTTTTTTCGTTTAAACTGTAATGCTAATTGCATAGTTTTAAATTGGATAACAAAGATACCACCAAGACTCAATCCTTTTGATTCCGATAAAGCAAAATATATATCAACAACTATCTTAAAATTGTTCTTAAAGTTGGGATTTGTCCCTATTCACCCCGTTTTACGGTACATATTTTTTTTCCAAACGAAATCGCGTTATTATGCATTTAAGGGTTAAAAAGTGATTATGAAGTGTTCTCTCACTACCGTTCGGTAGTGAAGGCTAAGATTGCATTCTATTATGAAGAGTATCAAAGTAGGTTACAGTATAATTTTAAAAAAGAGCCAAAATCATTCTGGGCTTTTGTAAGGTGCTATGGCTATTAGTGGCTGTGGCTATTAGTGAGGAAGATAGTGCGGAATGTTTTGCTTCATATTTTCAGTCTGTATATAGTGCGGAGCGGCCAGCGCTCGACCCGTTAGCCGCTGAGCGAGCGGCGGGAGGCGCTTCGTGCCCGGCGCCAGTGATGGGCGTAATTAATTACAAAAGTAATTCAATTAATAATTGAATTACAATGTAATTAAGTTACAATGTAATCTAATTACTCAGTAATTAATTACTTTGTAATTTAAATACTTTGGATGTTCCGGTTAATTAGTTACTAAGTAACTAGTTGCAAAGTAATTTGATTACTTTATAACTAATTACTTTGTAATTCATTACTTTGTAATTATCATACATTCAAGCAAATCAATACCACAGCCGGCAGATCATACATTCGACGGACGAAGCCGTCTAGTCAGGTCAATCGTGAGGGAGACAAGGGACAAGACGCGGAAGGGAATGTCCCGAACATGTTCGGGACACATTTTAGGGCTGCCGCGTTTGCGACAGCTTCCTATAATTTATTAATATTAATTAAAATGGTGCACACTAATTTAATACTCTTGCACTCCAATATGGCCGCCGCACCACCGTAGTAAAATTTCATGTTGGGTATCGTTTATGGGGTGTTTTGGTACGCTGAGTACGGATTTCGGGTTCATTTAGCAATCCAATATGGCCGCCGCGCCACTGTTGTAAAAGTTCATGTTGGGTATCGTATAAGGGGTATTTTGGTATGCTGATTCCGAATATCGGGCTAATTTTGCAATCCAATATGGCCGCCGCGCCACCGTTGTAAAAGTTCATGTTGGGTATCGTATAAGGGGTATTTTGGTATGCTGAGTACGAATTTCGGGTTAATTTAGCAATCCAATATGGCCGCCGCGCCACCGTTGTAAAAGATTATGTTGGGTATCGTATAAGGGGTATTTTGGTAGGCTGAGTACGAATTTCGGGTTAATTTTGCAATCCAATATGGCCGCCGCGCCACTGTTGTAAAAGTTCATGTTGGGTATCGTATAAGGGGTATTTTGGTATGCTGAGTACGAATTTCGGGTTAATTTTGCAATCCAATATGGCCGCCGCGCCACCGTTGTAAAAGTTCATGTTTGGTATCGTATAAGGGGTATTTTGGTATGCTGAGTACGAATTTCGGGTTAATTTAGCAATCCAATATGGCCGCCGCGCCACCGTTGTAAAAGAGCATGTTGGGTATCTTATAAGGGGTATTTTGGTATGCTGAGTACAAATTTCGGGTTAATTTTGCAATCCAATATGGCCGCCGCACCACCGTTGTAAAATTTCAAGTTGGGTATCGTATAAGGGGTATTTTGGTACGCTGAGTACGAATTTCGGGTTAATTTTGCAATCCCATATGGCCGCCGCGCCACCGTTGTAAAAGTTCATGTTGGGTATCGTATAAGGGGTATTTTGGTATGCTGAGTACGAATCACGTGATAATTTTGTAATCCAATATGGCCGCCGCACCGTTATCACAAAATTTCAAGACGGGTATCGTTTAAGGGGTTTTTTGGTATGCTGTGTACGAATCACGTACTAATTTTGCAATCCAACATGGCCGCCCCCCCTTAATCACAAAATTTCATGACGGGTATCGTTTAAGGGGTTTTTTGGTATGCTAAATACGATTCACGTACTTACTAATTTTGCAATCCAATATGGTCGCCGCGCCGTAATCACAAAATTTCATGACGGGTATCGTTTAAGGGGTTTTTTGGTTTGCTGAGTACGAATCACGTACTAATTTTGCAATCCAATATGGCCGCCGCGCCGTTATCACAAAATTTCATGATGGGTATCGTTTAAGGGGTTTTTTGGTATGCTGAGTACAATCACATTATAATTTTGCAAACCAAAATTATATTGGATATTGTATTGCATATTGGCCATATTGGATTGCAAAATTAGTACGTGGTTCTTACTCAGCATACCAAAAAACCCTTAAACGATACCCGTCATGAAATTTTGTGATTACGGCGCGGCGACCATATTGGATTGCAAAATTAGTAAGTACGTGAATCGTATTTAGCATACCAAAAAACCCCTTAAACGATACCCGTCATGAAATTTTGTGATTAAGGGGGGGCGGCCATGTTGGATTGCAAAATTAGTACGTGATTCGTACTCAGCATACCAAAAAACCCCTTAAACGATACCCGTCTTGAAATTTTGTGATTACGGCGCGGCGGCCATATTGGATTGCAAAATTAGTATGTGATTCGTACTCAGCATACCAAAAAAACCCGTTAAACGATACCCGTCATGAAATTTTATGATTAAGGCGCGGCGGCCATATTGGATTGCAAAATTAGTACGTGATTCTTACTCAGCATACCAAAAACCCCTTAAACGATACCCGTCATGAAATTTTGTGATTACGGCGTGGCGGCCATGTCGGATTGCAAAATCATCACGTGATTCGTACTCAGCATACCAAAAGACCCATTAAACGATACCCGTCATGAAATTTTGTGATTACGGCGCGGCGGCCATGTTGGATTGCAAAATTATCACGTGATTCGCACTCAGCAAACCAAAAAACCCCTTAAACGATACCCGTCATGAAATTTTGTGATAACGGCGCGGCGGCCATATTGGAATGCAAAATTATCACGTGATTCGTACTCAGCATACCAAAAAACCCCTTAAACGATACCCATCATGAAATTTTGTGATTACGACGCGGCGGTCATATTGGAATGCAAAATTATCACGTGATTCGTACTCAGCATACCAAAAAACCCCTTAAACGATACCCATCATGAAATTTTGTGATTACGGCGCGGCGGCCATATTGGATTGCAAAATTATCACGCGATTCGTACTCAGCATACCAAAAAACCCATTAAACGATACCCATCATAAAATTTTGTGATTACGGCGCGGCGGCCATGTTGGATTGCAAAATTATCACGTGATTCGTACTCAGCATACCAAAAAACCCCTTAAACGATACCCATCATGAAATTTTGTGATTACGGCGCTGCCGCCATGTTGCATTGCCAAATTATCATGTAATTTGTAGACATTTTAATGCATTAAGTATGTAGCTGGTTACCATGTCGTGAAAACGCTTGAAAAGTAAAAGATCACCACATTTACCATGATTCGCGTATGGGAATTTTAGTGAAATCCCTTTATCACTCAGGAATTAAGCTGATGGTCTTCAAAATGTATAGCCAAGAACCATCAAGGATACATTGACTAACGATCAAAAAACCGCATCAAAATAGATCCACCCCTTGGGCCGTGACGAATCCTTAGGACAGAGATATTAATTATGAAAGTTGGTTAATTGAATTAATGAGTAACTAGTTACAATGTAATTAATTAACGTGTAATTCCATTACTCAGTAATTAATTATAGCTAGTACTCATTGTAATTAATTACTCAAGTAATCTGTTACAGAGTAATTGAATTAAGCATTACAAAGTAATTGTAATTTGTAACGGTTAATCTAATTACATTTTGCCCATCACTGCCCGGCGCGCGTGCATGTAGGGGAGCTGAGGCCGCGCGACGTGCGCGAGGCGCTTCGCCGCCTCAAGCCTAAACGATCGGTGGGACCGGATGGAGTACCACCATTTGTGGTCAAAGATTGTGGAATGGTTTTTGAGGGACCGTTATTATATATTTTTAATTTATGCCTAGCCTAATGTCAGTACCCTAATGAGTGGAAAATCACACGAGTGATTCCGGTGCCGAAGGGAACCGGCTCCGACGTAAGCGACTTTCGGCCGGTAGCGGTGCTGTCGGCGTTCGCTAAGGTATTTGACTCCATTTTGCATAAGTACATTTACGCACAAGTTAAGTTGCAACTTAGTGACGCTCAGCATGGATTCCGCGAGGGACGGAGTACAGCCAGTAACTTGTTGTTGTTTGTGACGTACTCAGCAGCAAGCATGGATGCTGGCAAACAGGTGGACGTGGCGTACTTCGACTTCCGGAGGGCTTTTGATGTGGTCAATAATGACATTTTGTTAGATATATTTTCGAAAATGGGGTTTACGCCACAATTATTAAAATTCTTTTCGAATTATCTTGGCGAGCGCCCGCAGTACGTGGAATACGCGGGATGTGAATCGAAACCATATTTTATCTTTTCTGGTGTGAGTCAGGGAAGTAACCTCAGCGCGTTGGAGTTTATTCTGATGATTAATGACCTTCCGGAGGTAGTGACTAGTTCAAGGTTACTCCTGTTTGCGGATGATTTAAAGCTATTCTTTTCGATTGCTGACAGCTCGGATCGTAGGCGACTGCAAGAGGATATTAGTAGGGTGGTCGAGTGGAGTAACAAGAATAAGCTTTGGTTTAACACTGGCAAGTGTTGTGTGGTGACGTACAGCCGCGCCCGCTCGCCGCACCTGCACCCGTACGAGGTGGGCGACAAAACTCTGGAGCGCCGCGAGAGCGTGAGGGACCTTGGTCTTGAGATGCAAGCAGATCTAATTTTTCATGGACATATTGTTAGCATGTGTACCAGAGCATTTAAAAACTTAGGTTTTGTTATAAGAGAATGTAAGGATTTCCATAACACAGATGTGATAAGAGTTTTATACAATGCATTAGTCAGGAGCCACCTCGAATATAATTCCATTAAATGGAGTCCATATGAGGCAAAGTATTCCGAAATGTTAGAACGCATTCAAAAAAAATTTACAAGATTCTTATACTTGAAGGAGTTTGGCGTCTATCCGTTCTACCCCTTGATGTACCCGAGCTTGTTCGTTATCGGCATGGTCGGGTACAGCAGGCTGGCGGTGCGGAGGGATGTCGCTCTCCTCAAGTATATGCATAGGATAGCAAGGGGTGAACTGGAGCACCCGGAGGTGCTTGAGGCTATCGAGCTGTGGGCACCGCCAGGGCGAGCTACTGCGCGCCGACAATTACAACTACTTAGAAAGCCTCCAGCGAGGACAAACCTGTTGGAATATTCTCCTATGTCACGTGCCATTAAACTGACTAATTTATTGCCTACCAATATTGATATATTTAGTCAAAGTCTGCCGAGGTTCGCAGTGAGCATTCAGCACTTTATAATTCAACACTTTATAATTGTAATATAATGTAATGTGATGTAATGTACTGTAATGAAATTTAATTTAATGTAATGTAATGGAATGGAATGTAATTTCTTAATATTAGTAAAAAAAATAGGCTAGAAATTATGTAATATTAATTTATACTATGTTCCTGCACTATCGAATTAGGCCTTGCCTGTAAAGATAGTGTGTATGGTTTTAAAAATAAATAAATAAATATATTCACCCATAAGTGCTGCATCTACTAGGCAAGAAGAACCAGCTGATCTATCTTCAATAAATATGCAATGCCCGCCTATTTCATCTACTGGCCAAGAAGAACCTGCTGATCTATCTTCAATAAATATGCAATGCCCGCCTATTTCATCTACTGGCCAAGAAGAACCAGCTGATTTATCTTCAATAAGTCTGCCATGCCCGCATATAAGTGCTGCATCTACTGGTCAAGAAGAACAAAGTGCTGCAACAACTGGCCAAGAAAAACCAGCTGACATATGTTTGATAGGCATGGATTACTTTTTGTTTAAATAATGAAAAATTATGTTATTATTAATTATTTGCTGTGTGATATTGAGACTGTCGAAATGACAGAATCATATATATTTTTTTGAAAAAAAATTAAGAGAAAGGAGTGTAATATTTTTTGTTGTATATTACACCCTGAAGTTTTAATCATTTTGTTCCTTATGCCTGGTGACTAGGAAAGTTATTCCTGTAGAAAAAGTGGTTGATAGTCATGAGAACAAAATGATTAAAATTTTATTGTGTAGAGAAATAGCGTTTTTATCATTATTAAGTAACTGTAATACTTACCGAAGTGTTAAGAATAACTTTTCTTCTGGGCATATTGATTTTTTACATGTTTTTGGCTTAATTTCTTCCATAATTAACGAAAACACAAAATTGAATTGTTTTTTATTTAGTCGGCAAAACTTCCGAAGCTTTTTTTCATCAGAATACAAATGCCTTTGAATCAATATTTGGTAGTATCCTTCTTCATTTCTGCTTTTGAAGATAGGGTCGATTGGTTCTCTATTTTCATAATGTAGCAACAGCAGCTCGTCATCCTCCTCTTCTTCTTCAAGAATGTCAATAAGCACTTCGACCGTGATTTGACTCCGGTAGACACACGTCTAGAGGGAGCTGACAAACAACACCGACTGACTTCGAGACACGCCCGCGCACGGCCAGGCACGGCCGCGCGCGGCTCACGGCATTCGTCGGCCGCGCGCGTCTGTCGCGTGCCTTGGAAGCGATGCCATACATTTTCATACTGTGACTATTGTCGCGGCTGTCGCGAGCGACCGACGACAATCGTAGGCCACGCGCGGCCGCGATCAGTCGCGATGCACGGAATAGCACCTTTAGCCAAGATCATCTAGAATTATTTTTTGGTATAATTCGCCGACAAGGTGAATATAATAATAAAAATCCAAACGTAAGCCCAATTTCATGGGATATACTGAAAAATACTAAGGACACTTAGAACTACGATCTTCTTTCTCCGGAAATTGCATACCGCTAGATAATTTTCTTGTCCTGAATTGTTCTTCAGCCGTCAAAACGTTAAACAGAACTGGTGGCAAAGACGTAGAATATTTTGAATAGTTCTAGTGTAGATTTTTGTTTGAAGATGTAATCGGGGGTGAATCATTTAAAAAACATGTAATTACACGTCGAGGCACATACGAACTCGTAGGAGATATAAAAAAAGGGCAAATGCCATGCTAGTGATACTACAGCGAAAATTAATGTAGAAATATTATCAAATATGTTAAATGACAATAGCAACTATGGTCTTTCGGGAAGTGCTGAACAAATTATAGGATAAACTGCTGGATGGATTGTTAGAACATTAATTAAAAATGTATCCGAAATTATAACAAATATATATAACTCAGTTTTCATAAATTAATTACTTTGAAGGATATGGGAGGCTTGTGCTATCCTTCTCATGATTTATACACTATGCCTGAAATCTGAGACAGTTATCAAACACAACTTTTAAGAAAATCGAACTCAGCATTTCCTAAATCAAAAATAAATAATTCGGCTTAAGTTAGAAATATTAAAATCTTTTGTGAACATCAATATTTTATCTTTATTGGACAGTCATTCTTTAGATCAGCCGGCCACTTACCCACTGAATACATCTCATGAAGGCAATAATTTGACCCGACTAATCGACTACAACTAAACGTTAAAAGCATAATAAATTTTCACTATTTGAGGACGTATGAGAAATGGTGTCTAGCGAACAACCAGTTGTTGTTATTTTTTTTATTATTATATATTTTATGTTGATTGAAATGTTAATTTTTTTTATTTTGACTGTAGCACACTGATCTGTTTTATTACCACAATATATTTCTTTAAATCTTATGAATAATATAATGAAAAATAAAGAATTTTATTCCATATAAATGTCAATTAAAATAAAGATGTCAAAAGTTAATTAATGTCAAGTTAACAAAATTTTGTTAGCTAGAGGAATAACCCACTCCGGCTTGCATTCGATACAAAGGTGCCCATAACACTCGCTGCATTACCGCGCTGGATAGTAAAAGCTAACCTATGTTTATTTTAATAATCTTATGTACATAATTTTAATTAATAAAGAATGGTTGTTGAAACATATAACATATTTGAGTTTGCAACTCAACCGAACGTGTTATGTAGTAATTAGAATCAATAAATTTATTTATCGAAACCGGGTCAACTTTGTGCATACGCTGCAATTACATGGAAAGACGTCAAATGTTGTAACCATTATCATTTATAGAATACAGTGAACAAATATATTTTTGAAATATGAAGAGCCTTTTCTCCCGGAGCTCCCTCACGCCCCGCAGCCCACCTCCGGGGCCCTCGCGCCCACGGGATGATGCTGCAGCTCAAGCTTCTGTGATTTCTACGCCCGAGATTCAAAATTGGCTCAGCAAGATCCAGAACTGCCTTTCCGAGATATGCAGTATTTCAACCGACGTAGGTAAGCGCAATTTAGGCAGCAAATTACGGATCTCCAACATCTGCAGGAGTGTCTTACACGGGGCTTAAAATATGGCGGTCCAGTACCAGTCCACCAAACAGAAACTTATAGCAGCTTATTGCGAAATAGAGTCTTTGGAGAAGGAAAATGACATTCGAGACCAGCTTGTACAGCTAAAACGTGATATCCAAGCTGTTTCACAGGGAGTGCCCACTGCGCCTCAAGGATCATAATATGCTGGTATGATTCGGAAAGGAAATAATGACCTTGTTTGCTCTCCAAAAACTGCCAGCGTATCAATCTATCCGGCGGATAAAGATAAACCCAGCGACGAAACCAAGAAAACTCAAACTCAAAAAAACATTTATTTCGCATAATCCTAATACATAGGCACTTGCGACACGTAATACATAGGCACTTGCGACACGAAACTACTACGAAACTAGTACAGGATGCTATTAGGCCCGACAAATTGAAGCTCCACATACGCGGACTGAGGAAGACCAAGAACGGTGGCGTCATTATTAGCACTGAAGGAAAAGAGGACCTGCAGAAGCTAAAGTCATCTCAGCAGCTACAATCGATGGGCCTTAAAGTTGAAGAGACCGCTAATAAGAGACCTCCCTTGATTCTCTTAGGTGTGCTGTCCGACCTATCAGAAAAAGTTTTGTTCGACTGTCTGTTCGAACAAAATATAACTGAAAAGCACCCGAGCCTCACTACAGAACAATTTTTAGGTTCCATTAAGCTTAGTCATAAATCTGGCAAACGAGACTCCCCTTTCAGCAATTACATTATAGAGGTAACAGCTGAGTTACGAAAAATGAATCTTGCACTGCAACGCATCTACATAAACTGTTCGTCCTACCTAGTAAGGGATTTTACACTTGTAACAAGGTGTTACAAGTGCCAACAATACGGGCATTCAGCTAAGTACTGTAGAGATGCCAGCCCAACATGTGGCCATGTGGAGAAGTTGGCCATACAAAAAAAAGAGTGCTCGATTAGTGAACAACCCGCTAAATGCGCAACGTGCAAGCGCTACAACAAGCCGTTCAATCATAGCACCGGCAATGTACAGTGCCCGGCCCGGAAAATTGCTCAAGAACGAGAACTCCTGTCAACAGACTACGAGGGTGCCTAGAGCTCCAACTGAAATTGCGCTTTAAGTCAGGCAAATCCATTAACATATTATGACTAAATCATGGAAATTGAACAGTGTTATTATTATTTTGGAGACGAGACTTAAACGTGTTCACCTACTGTGTATTACTTATGGTTATTAATATAGGTCCCATTCAAATATAAACAAATTGTGATTATGATAAACATTAGGTATTTACTGTGTAAGCCATAATAATATCCAATTGCCAATTCTGCAGTGAGTAAGAAATTTCATGTCCTACTGTTATACGAGGCAGCATTAGTATGTAAATTTACTATTTAACATTTTGTTTTTATTTTTGCACGACATTAGTTTTACTGGTTTGTTATTTATAAATATCCGTTGTCTGGTACCCATAACACAAGCAGGTTATCCTAGCTTACTTTGGGATCAGATGACGCTGTGTTCTATAAATACAGATATAATATTGTATCTAGTTTAGGCACCAATCTCAAAATTATAATGTTTATTGTGAATTAAATGTATAAGTACCATAGTTAAAACACACTATGAATTAAGAATATTGTATTTTTTTTTGGGAAAATAAAGAATTATATATAAAAAAAAAAATACGAGTATACTTCGTTCTCTCATTCACTTACTGCATACTCGTATATAAAATTGTCACAAACATTTGAAAATTATGTCGTATTTAGTTATGAGTCCTCGTCATCGCCAGGGCATTCATCCCGGTTGCATCCTAAGCATTTCACTTTTTTAGTTATAAGTAAGATAAATAAATGTAATGAATATAAAATAAAAAAATCATGAAAAAACTGTTTATTTTTATTAACATGAGACTTTGTGTGCCAACGCTACACTCTGTGGACGTCATCGCTCGGCGCCTTATTCAACTCTAGCTGTTTCGCTTGCACGAGGGTTATGACACCTATCTTTGTTCTCGTCATCCATTCGGCGAGATATAGAGGCTGAGCTTACCCGCACCGTTACTAGAGCCATCTTTACAGACTGAAATCATTGAATGTCACTCGTCTTCCTGTTTTTTAAAACTGTCATTACTCCTACTACTGTTCCATCTAATAGTAAACCATAAGTCACCCGTTTTGTTGTTAATAAAAATAATCTTTATCTCCTAGGGTCTCCTATATTTGAAGATGCTATTCCAAAAATAATAACACAAACAACTTCAAAATGTGAATTCAATGTGGATCGGCTTCTCAATTTTAATTCACATTATGCTATCACAATTCGAAAATTTGTTAGTTCCTAATTCTACGTATCTACTTCGTTGTTGTTCTTTTTGGAAACATCAGAATTCTTTATATTCGATTGATTCCCTTATTAAGTCGTCTTTAGAGTTCATTCTTAACATACATCTTAGTGAACAATCTTGGACTCAGGCATCTCTTCCCATTAAATATAGTGGGCCAGGGGTCCGCAAAATTTTCAGGGTGGCTTTGCCAGCCTCTTTATCATCTGTACATTCCACGTCGACTCTCATAGGCAAAATTTTGAATATTTGTCTTCAAAACTATGAGACGGCTGGCTTTACAGATGCCAGGAATGCTTGGTTTATGGCTTGTCCAGGTCAAAATTTTCCTATTCACTTAAATTCACATTGGAGCTGGGACGACGCAATTTCAAAATTAACTTTTGACTCATTTCTAAACGCCAGCTTAGGCCAAGATCGTGCAAGATTATTAGCGCTCAGCAGAAAGACATCCGGTGATTGGCTAAATGCTTTTCCGACTGCCAACACTGGAACCTTTCATGAATCAGCCACTCTAAGAATGGCAGTTGGCTTGAGACTTGGCGTCCCGCTCTGTGCTCCACACCGTCGTCCCTGTGGCGTAAACGTTGACTCTTCGGGACACCATGGACTATCATGCTCGAAGAGCGCAGGTCGCTTCTCTCGCCACGCTGCGCTTAACGATATCATTCGCCGTGCTCTTGCCACCGTCCATGTAGCAAATGGCATTTACAGGGAAGATGGCAAAAGACCGGATGAGATGACTTTAATTCCGTAGGAGATGGGTTGGGTCACAGTCTGGGATGCCACTTGCGTAGACACTTTGGCCCTGTCCCATTTTCCTAGCATAAAAGAAAAAGACAGCACAGCAGCGGAAGCGGCAGAAAAAAAAGTATAAGGGTCTCGGCTTGTATTATAATTTTCTTCTAGTCAGTGTCGAGACCCTAGGTACATGGGGTCTCAAAGCGCATAATTTTCCAAAGCGTCAGGTTGAGTCAACTGGTGACCCAAGAGTTGGCAGTCATTTCTCCCAGCGAATAGGAATAGCTATTCAAAGGGGGAATGCTGCCAGTCTTTTGGGCACAATGTCACAGGGGCCTTGTATAGATTTAGTTTAATTTTATTACTTATATTGTAAACAGTTTTCTTCATTGTAATAATAGGTCTTTACCTATGTAATTGCCGTTCTGCAGTACTGGGGGCCTACCATAAACTCTTAAAACAGGTCAATATTAGCCGATAATTGAAAGGCCGGCATAATTTGTACCATAAACTCGACGAAAAGCAGGCGAGTCAGCCATTGCGTGTCAGAAGTCACGTGATTGACATTTCAGCGGCTTGGCGTTACCATGAAGTGATTTTTGACAAGTTTGCCATCCAAAACTGAGCTGCCGTGTTGTCTTATTTAGCAGTCGTACAATACTAACTTTTATTGAACTGTTTTCTTTAATTTTAATTAAAAAACGTAAGTATTCGATAATTTGTGCTTAGAATAATATACTGTTGTTTTTAAGGATTATTTTAAAGATTAAATTGAATTAAAAGTGCCATTGTTTTAGATGTGCGATGAAGATGAAATTTTTGAGTTTTAAGAGGATGATTACGAAAACTCTAGAAAGAAAACTACTAACAAAATTCAAAGGAAAGTCATCCGAAACATGGTAAAACCATTTGAGTTAGAGGATGGAATGTTCCTGCAGCGATATAGGCTACCTAAAGAGTGTGTATTTGAGTTGTGCAATGAAAAAAGACACTTCATGTCACAGCCTACGAAGTCAACAGATTTAAGCGTCGAGGTCAAGTTTGTCCTTTATTATGCATAATAAGTTAATAATTGATAAAATATGAAATAAGTACTTATTAAAGGGGCTTCTGTATTCATTTATTTCAGGTATTGATTGCATTGTCATTTTATGCAACTGGATCATACCAAAGACCAACAGGCGACATCGCTGCACATTCTGTCGCACAGCTGCTGCATTATTGCAAGTGACCCAATGCCTACATCATCCACTTTTGAGGCAGAAATATATAAAATTTCCAAACAGTGCTAATTAACGTAGAGCGACTGTAGCTGGGTAAGATCAAAATAGTTCTCTATGTTTGCATGATACATTTATGAATCATGGAAAATTAAGTGGAACAATTTATTATTCGTATTTATTTTATTTTACCATTCTATTTATGTTTATATTATGTATCTAATTGTGTATGTATTCATATAACTATAATATTATGTAGTGGAATCTTTTTTATAAGTATGTATATTATACATATTATATAAGTATGTATATTATTAAGGTATACAATCTTACTAATATTATAAATGCGAAAGTTTGTGAGTGTGGATGTTTGTTACTCTTTCACGCTCAAACCGCTGAACGGATCGGGCTGAAATTTGGTACAGAGATACATTATAGTCTGGAATAACACATAGGCTACCTTTTATCCCGGGAATAACTACCCGCGGGAACAAATTTTACGCGGGCGAAGCTGCGGGCATCAGCTAGTTAGTTTATAATATTGATATGTATTATATTATTTTCTTGTTAGTGAAGTTTAAATATATTGATGATCTTTATTAAATGCGCCTACCTCATATATAGCTCTGCACCACCTTATGGTTGACTGGTAGAGAATGCCTTTGGCATTAAGTCCGCCAATGTACTATTTCTGTGCATAAAGTCTAAATAAATAAATAAATAAATAAATTTATAGGTAAGTACTTACATATTATTTTGGTGAACTTATCAAGACTTTTATTTCAGATTTTATAGCAAATTTCGTATGCCTGGAGTGTTAGGGTGCATTGATGGGACGCATGTAGCAATAAAACGGCCAGTGGAACATGAAGAACGGTTCTACTGTAGGAAACAGTTAATATGTAACACAGATATTTTTTTAGGCATGCGATGCTGATATGAAAATTATTAGTGTGGATGCTAGTCATGGTGGGGCAACCCATGATGCCTTCATATGGGGTAACCATCCATTAAGAGCTCTTATGGAAGATTTAAATAACACATGGCTTTTAGGTTTGTTTATTCCCATTTGATTATATTTTGTACTGCCTTGGCAAAATATTAGTTACAAAAACTTGACTGCCAAATTACATTATATTTAAATAAATTTCTGCCTGCCCCAATGGTTAAGATGTCTGACTATTTTGTAGATATGTACGAGGATATTAAGAATCATTAGATTTTTTTTGAAGTGAAACTTCTTTATCGGCGTTGGAAAAAAATTTGCGTCACGTCACGTCACGATTTTTGGTTACGCGCCATCTTTGTTCTGTTCCCCACCACGGTGGATTCGAATTAAGAGTACTTTATCCAGGGCTAGCATGTCATTTAAGGGTTTTTGGACTTTTGGACTTTTGAACTTTTGGGCTTTTGGACTTTTGGATGGGACATTGGTACTTTGGGTCTTTGGAACTTTGAGACTTTGGGACTAAAAGTCCAAAAGTCCAAAAGTCCAAAAGTTGAAAAGTTCAAAAGTTCAAAACTTTTGAACTTTTCAACTTTTGGACTTTTGGACTTTTGGACTTTTGGATGGGACCTTGGTACTTTGGGTCTTTGGGACTTTGGGACTTTGGAACTTTGGGACTTTGGGACTTTTGGACTTTTGGATGGGACCTTGGTACTTTGGGTCTTTGGGACTTTGGTACTTTTGGACTTTTGGACTTTTGGAATTTTGGACTTTTGGACTTTTGGACATTTGGACATTTGGACTTTTGGACTTTTGGACTTTTGGACTTTTGGACTTTTGGACTTTTGGACTTTTGGACTTTTGGACTTTTGGACTTTTGGACTTTTGGACTTTTGGACTTTTGGACTTTTGGACTTTTGGACTTTTGGACTTTTGGACTTTTGGACTTTTGGACTTTTGGACTTTTGGACTTTTGGACTTTTGGACTTTTGGACTTTTGGACTTTTGGACTTTTGGACTTTTGGACTTTTGGACTTTTGGACTTTTTGGACTTTTAAACTTTTAGACTTTTAGACTTTTAGACTTTTGGACTTTTGGACTTTTGGACTTTTGGACTTTTGGACTTTTGTACTTTTGTACTTTTTGACTTAATTTAAGGTGAGGTGAAAATTAAGTTTATGAAGAAGTTTCACTTCTTACGTGTGTACACTAAGTACACGCAATTTTTTTTTCTTATAGGTGATTCCGGCTACCCTTTAAGAAAAAGCATGATGATTCCCATTGTTGATGCGGCTCCTAATACACCGGAGGCTTACTACACGGAACAACACGTAAAACTCGCAATGTGATAGAACGGACTACTGGGCTTCTCAAAGCACGCTTTAGATGTCTTCTTGTACTTAAAGTTCTACATTATGAACCTATTGAAGCAGCATCTATTGTAAATGCTTGTGTTATTTTACATAATCTATATTGTATATCTATATCTATATCTATACAGGGTGAATTTTTCAAAAGGGATTGGTAGGCCAACTCCGAAACTATAAGGAATAGCGAAAAATGCTCAAAGGAGTCACGAGCCCGATTTTGATGAAACTTAAAGTCTCATCATTAGATTTTTGAAAAACCAATAATCCTAGCTGGAAATCGAACCTATTGATTTTGAAAAAAAAAACACACCCTATATTATTACACCATACGATAGTGTTGCTATAAAGGATCTTATGCTGGGAAGTAATGACAAACGGTAAACTAAAGGAAAGTGCTCATCTTTAACAAAATACAATTTATTTTTCTAACGATAACTGATTAATTGTTCGAAATGTAGACCATTGTTTTCAATACATAGCTGGATTCGAGACCTCAAGGATAGTACTGCATTCAAATTATTGATTTCGTTTAGAATATTTTCCAAAGAATCATTCTGAGCATGATTTAAAACACGGAGTAGTTACGATCTATTCTGGGATTTCAAACGAGACAAATTATGAAACAAAATTTTGGGACATGAAATATGATTTCTACTAAAATTCCAAACTTTCCTTAAATTTGCCGTATATTATTACTTCGCAGAATTTGATCCTTATCAGTGACACTATCGTATGGTGTAATAATAAGGGGTGTGTTCTTTTTTTCAAAATCATTGGGTTCGATTCCCAGCCAGGATTATTGGTTTTTCAAAAATCAAATGATGAGGTTTTAAGTTTTATCAAAATCGGGCTCGTGACTCCTTTGAGCATTTTTAGCTATTCCTTATAGTTTCGGATTTGGCCATCCAAGCCCTTTTCAAAAATTCACCCTGTATATATATATATATAAAAGAAAGTCGTGTTAGTTACTTCACTTATAACTCAAGAACGGCTGAACCGATTTAGCTGAAAATTGGCAGGGAGGTAGTTTAGAGCCAGGAGAAGGACATTGGATACTTTTTATCCCGTTCGACATCATTCCCGTGTGACTTGACATGTAACGTCAGTCACTATAAAACGTGTACACTAATAAAGACCAAGCAAATGTACCAGGGGCGCATAAGATACTAAAAGGTGCTAATCTTCTTCACGGGAAAGCATTATTCAGTTTCCCACGGGAACTTCATCCCGGGAAAAGCATTTTGTTCAAAAAAATACATTCAATTTCCAAAAGCTAATTTAAAGAATAAATAGATACATAAAGTACTAGGAGTGCATATGACACGAAGAGCTTATCAAATGTCTCTACCTCTTGCGGTAGGAGAAGGAGACTGTTCTTCAACTTAATTCCCCCATCCCCGAACATAAAGCAAAATATCCACGTCCCACAGGGTCTTTTCCCGGGATAAGATAGAAATTAAGCTACAAATTAAATGTCGTCACTAATAAAGACGGAGCAAAGTACCAGGGGCGCATAAGACACAAAGAGGAGCCACCTAATCTGTAGCTTTTAGCGAGCTAATATACCCAAATTCCGTTTCCCATAGGAACTTCTTCCCGGGAAAAGCATTTTGTTCCAAATAAATTCAATTCCAAAAAGCTTATTTAAAGAATGAATAGGTTCATAAAGTACTAGGAGTGCATATGATACTAAGAGCTTATCAATTCTATGCCTTCCCTTACTTTTGTTTCCAGGTATCTCAATAAAAAGTACTAGGCGTGCATAAGATACTAAGAGCTAGAAAACAAAAAGTCGTGTTAGTTACACGTTTATAACTCAAGAACGGCAGTACTGATTTGGCTGAAAATTGGTGGGGAGGTAGCTTAGAACCAGGAAACGGACATAGGATACTTTTTATCCCGTTTGACCTCGCTTTTTTTTGTCGATTAACTATGCTGCCGGCGACGTACACCGGTAGTCCACGTCCTATGCATGAACATGCGCAATTTCTACAATAATGCGGCGGGAAACATCTATCGATAACGAAATTATTCTGACGGGAGTAAATGCGACGGGTACGGGTGATTTACTCTCTCTCTTATGTGACGCAAACGAAGTTGCGCGGGGCAGCAATAAAGCTAATATTCCCGTGCATGAGATGACATCTGAAGAAGTGTTAAGAGAATCGCAATTACAACCTTCTACTCACTTTGGCAACATTGTAGAGCAGCACTCATCTGGGAGTCAAAACATGGAACTGCAGTCTGCAGTCAGGCATAGCTACAAGAAGACAACTCATTGGTCATTTGTGGGCAAGCCGAATGACCTGAAAAAAAACCGGACAAGTGTGAGTCGGACACGCCCACCGAGGGTTCCATACATCCATCAACCCCTCCGTCTATACAAACTATACATTTGTTCTATTTAATTGTATGAGATACGAGAAATTCAAGTAAATCGAATCTCGGAGTTGCAAGTAACAAGAAACTAAGAAATCGAATCTCAGAGTTTTGATAATGTTTACCATTTTTTATGATTTAATTAGAAATGTGTATTTTTTGCATCCCTTCTATTCGAAAAGTATCACTTTGTACCACTATAAAGATCTTTAATGATAAATCTTTGATATGATTTGAATTATCAACTTAAACATTCATAGAAATCAAACTCAAATTGTATGGATCACTGGCTAGTAGTATTATAAAATACAATAATAAAGTTAGACTTCAGACTTTACGTTAACGGTTCAGAAAATAAGATCTAGCATCAATGCATATGCATTGTCATGGGACCATAGACCTTGATATATGGTATTAATTTCAACTTATCTTCACGCGTTTACGAGATAAGGATCTTGACAGACATAGGGACGGACAGCAAAGTGATCCTATAAGGTTTCCGTTTTTTCGTTTAATGTACGGAACCCTAATTAAGAATAGATTATTAGTATTAAGAGTCTACCAGACGCCAAATTGTTGAAAGAAGATAGAAGATATACATTTTAGCGTGCAAGACAGAGAGAGATGCGATCAGTTTTTGTGCGTTTTTAACGAAATAAATTAATTATAAAAAAAACTATAACCAATATTAAAAAAGTGGTCTAGTGCAAATGAAGATTTTACTATTGTCTTTCTTATAAATATTTTATATTATAAAAACAACTTACAACTTATGAGATCTAGGTTACAATTTAAAGTAATCAAGGTATTTTAAACACAAAAATCTATCGAGAATTTTATCAGCAATCGTGTTTTTAGCCTAGTGCGTTTTTAGTTTATGAACTGAAGTTTATTTATTTATTTATTAATGATCAACATAATACATTCATTACAGGTATATTTTACAGTAACTACTCGCTTAAACTGTAAGGTTTTTGTGCGAGCAGCGTTTACTTACATAATTGTATAAAAACACTACATATCACTCACTGCATGTGCCCGCGCAACAAGCACAGCAAAACTATAAACATGCAATAAATGTGTAGTCCGTATTAGCTTTATAATATTTTTTTAATAAGTTATTAAGTTGACGTGAGTATTTCTCATCATTACGGTACTTGCAAACAATGGAAGTAGGCAAGCCGTTCAATATATACGGTAACAAGTAACTACTGGACCTGGCACCATATCTATTGTTAGTTTTCGGTAGATAAAATTTTTTTGCTGATTTTAATGTTCTTAAATTTTCATTTCTTATATATTCGTCTAGTACATTTACATTTACAATTTCTTCTTTTAGAATGGCCAGCCTAGTTTTACTCTGTACGGGAAGCAAGTCACAGTATTGAAACAATTCACTATAACAGTTACGGTTTTCAAGCTTCACTCTCTTGGGAACTATTGTTTTTAACAATCTAATTTGCAACTGATAGATTTTTTCCATGTTTGTTTTACATGAACGTCCGTAGCTGCTCAATCCGTACCCAATAACACTATCGGCCAATGCTAAATATATCACTCTTAGAACCTTATATGGTGTTTTATATCTAATTATATACATTTTGCTAAGTATTGCTCTCAGTTTATTACAAATGTAGTCAATGTGTGTTTTCCAATTAAGTCTGTGGTCAACGATAAGGCCTAAATACATGTGTTCACTAACTAATTCTAGACTGATACATTCGCTTCTGTGGCAATCCCGGTTATTATGCATGCAGTTGTGTCCGTGGGCTACTATGGATGGTACATAATTCGTCTGCCTTGCATTTTGTGCAGATTGAATACACATTAGTTTAGTTTTTTGTGCGTTGATGACTAATCCTACATCGTGAGCCCATTTACACATACGGTCGAAGTTCTCCTGCAACCTACGTTCTGCGCAAGCCAGTACTTTGTCCGCCACCAGAATGCAAGTATCGTCGGCAAACTGATATACGGAACCATGCTCGAAAAGATTACACATTTCATTTACGTATATTAGATATTCTTTAGGACCGTTCACGGAGCCCTGTGCAGTGCCCATGGAGGTTGGAATGCTGCTACTAAATTCCTTACCCACCTTAACTTTGGTAAACCTTTGCTCGTGATAATTTTTTATAAGTTCTAGCATTGGTCCACGTATGCCAACGCTCTCTAGTCTCCTGTATAAAACATCATACCGGAGCAGATCGAATGCCTTGCTGAAGTCAATGAAAACAACGAGCACGTGACACTTATTATTCAGGTGCTCGTTGACCTCATTGGTGAACTGACATAGTAATTGAGAGGTACTTTTGTTTTTTTGAAATCCAAATTGTTTTTTATGTATTACATTGGTTTTTTGAAGGAATTCATCCACTCTCTCACCAATGTACGTCTCAATTATCTTGTCCAAAGAAGGCAATATAGTTATTGGGCGATAGTTATTGCAGTCGGTGTGGTCACCTTTTTTATATATAGGTCGCATTACCCCCATTTTAAGCTCGTCCGGGTACTTAGATGTGTCAATGCATGTGTTAATAAAGTGCGTTATGGATGGTGTTATCTGTTTAGATATGAGTTTTATGTCCATAGCCCGTATTCCATCATATCCAGGACTCTTTTTGGTGTTGAGTCTGCTAATAAGTTTCTGCGTTGTGTGATCGGCTATTTTTGGCAGAAGCATAGACACATCCAACTCCCTGTGCGGTCTGGTACTCATGAGCGGAATATCACAATTAACCACAATTTTTTCAGTATTTTTTTTAAATTCGTTAGCAAATAACTGAGCTACATCCTTTTCACCTACTGTAAAGTATCTCCGTAGGACTTCGTCAACAGAGCTCACAGTTTTACCACAGATTTCATTAATTAATTGCCACACCTTCTTCGGATTACCAAAATTTAAATTAATTTGTTTCTTATAATATTCATTTTTCAGGAAATTCGCGTATTTATTTGTTTTATTTCTATATTTATTGTAAATAATTTTATTTTCTATCGACGACTCTTTTTTAAAAATCTTATATAAGTCTTTTTTTTTGTTACACATGTATTCTAACCTTTTATTGACCCACTTACAGTTATTATTTTTTCTTTTTATGGTTATACACTTCACACTATTTTGATATGAATGCTCGAAATTACTACGTATCATACTATAAACCTCACCGGAGGTACTGCACTGCAGCGGAGCATGCCAATCCGCGCGCCGCAACTCGCTAAGCAGCTGTTTGTTATCATACGTATAAATAACCGGTTTTTGTTTGAGCAACGACGCGCTATCGGCACGGTCACTAACGATGGTGCATGCAGTTATAAAATGATCTGCCACCGATTCGCTTATCACGGCAGAATAAACGGTAGACATAGCTGCTGAGTTACTGCGCACGAATATGTGGTCAATGCAGCTACTTGTAATAATACATCCCTTCCTTTCCACCCTGGTAAACTGGTTCACGCAGCTATGCAATCCCATTCCATACAAAACATTTAAGTAATCCTGCACTAAGCTGTTATTTAATGAAATGTTTATGTTCATATCTCCCAGTAGAATCATATTGGTTCTATCGCAATGATTTGTACATAGATACTTTATTTCCGAAACGAAATTTGTCTTAGAAGAATTAGGGGGACGGTAAGTAACACATAAGTTTATTTTATTTTTATTATTATAGTACAGCTGCCCTAATAGAAATTCACAGTAAAATGCACAGGTGGGCATAACAGTAAATTGCAAACTTTTATGAACGTATACGATAATGCCACCACCCCTTTTATGAGTTCTCAAATTAGTATACATATTGTAGTTACACAGTTCGAACAAAGATTTAAAGCTATCTTTTATATTGACCTCGGTAAGTGCTATCACATGTGGTCTACTCGCACTTGATGCAATTATTTGTTCTAGGCTTGCAAAGTTTAACACCATAGACCTAATGTTAACATGCAATATGGTAATTTTATTGTTACAGTTTGGCAACGAAGTTATGTACTCGTTCCATGAGTTATAATTACTTTCGTAGACGTAGTCTTTCATATTGTGTGCCATTTACTACACAGTATAAACATTTATATAGGCTATATAAGCAGTACAAAAACCAGATACACAAAGGAAATACTTCAACACACACTGAACCAACCACTCCATAATTTTTTGAATTTGATTTGAACAGCACATTATATATATGTATGTAGATAAAAAATTATATATGTAGATTATATATGTAGATATATATGTAGATAAAAAACTAAAAATTATAATAAAAACTAAATATTTAAAAAGGATATAGGGTCTCAATTCTTGCTGATGTTTGGTGATAATTGTTGGGCCCATTTTTTTATTTCCTCTTCGGACCGGATCATATAAATTTTGTCACTTTCATTCTTCCTAATCAGTACGTTCCCTCGCTTACACCAGACGAACTTCACCAATCCGGTACTTTTCAAATCTGTTTTGGCACGCCATAGTAAATAAGCTGTAGCTGGAGTTAACGCTTCTCTCAAGAAAATTCTGGAACTTCCTTCTCTTCCTAGGTCTGTTCCCGATATAGTTTTTGTCTTAGCACTTTCGAGCCACAAATCTCTTTTTTCTTCTTTCAGCGTTACCACCATTGTCTCATTATTTCGTGATTGACCATTAGGAGACTTACTTGCTTTCCGGTACACTTTGTTAATATCTTCTGGATCCATCTGCAACTTATCACATATTGATTTCGCTATTTCCTCGAGATTTTCTTTATCTACCTTGCTAATTCCGCAGATTTCAATCTGATTGTTAATCTTAGCCTGATCCAGAATATTTACTTTTTGTTCCATTAATTCCACTTTATTTTTCATATTTATATATTTATTATTAAGGTCTTTGCTTTGTTTGTCCATAGCCCGTATCTTGTCCTCGTATCTATTTATCGTCAGCTGAAACTCATCAAATTTATCAGAGAAGAATTGCAGACTTCTCTTCATTTCCTCTTGAATGGTCTCCCTGATGAGCCGACGTATGTCGTGCGTGATATCTTTTATGGATGCAATGCCTGCAGTCTCAGTATCAGTGTTGTCTTCGTCGTTTTCCGGCAAGATTGCCGAGACACGCCTTTGTTTTAGGAATCCACTACAAGACTTGCATTTCCAATCCACAGACTCCATAGATGTGAGGGTAGCCAATTGATCCGTGGTCAAAGACGCACACACCGCGTGAAGCCACTTGCTACACTTTCCACATTGTATACCGGCGGATTTTTTGGTTACGCCTTTGTCGCACTTCACACATTTAACCATGATTAATAATCACGTAATATACTTGAAGAATATTCACTATGCCTCACGAGTGTTTACGACTAGTGTAGGTAGGTAGGTTGCGCGCACGTACTACTCACTCAATCGCTACGCGAGCACTGTCCGCTACGCAACAAGTTGTCTGTGTTAAAATTTTAATTCATTAGACTCACGAGTCCTGAGATCTAGATCAAGGTAAAAGTCTATTTGGCGTCATACAGACTCTTAAACTTAGCGGGATATATGACTGTCAGTATTGAAGGCTAATTATCTCTGGTACTTAGCCTTCCATACTGACAGTACTAGTACTGGTAATATGGTGTTAATAATGCATGCAATAATTTTTGAAATAAAGGCTTATTGTTAATACCTTTGGTACATATTGGCCAACGTATCTGATATGCTCAAAAGACAACTTTCTATATTTCTTAATCTGTTGGCAATGTCTTGTGTTGCCTCTGCTCGCACACGACTTGTCTTAGCCAGAATTCTTCTAGCTGCCTCCTGCGACATTGGTGTAGGCCTATTACTCCGTCTCAGAGGTTGTCTAGACACAATTCTTTCAACTGTCTCATTGGGTTGGGAGATAGGTTCAGTGGGTTGGGTTATTGGTTGTGATTGAGTATTCAGTTGAGTGGGTGGCTGGTCCTGAAGGGGGAATATTAAGGATGGGCCAGTATTTGTGTCTAGGTCGGGAGTAACTGCCATTGGTGGGAAAATTTCAGTATCCATAGAATGTATGACACATTCTATGGATACTGAAATTTTCCCACCAATAGCAGGTTCATTTGATGTAGCCTGCAAAAAACATTAGTTTAAGTAAACAAGTCAAAAGTATTGATCTTGTCCTAGGTATTTCAATGATGATAATATGTATAAGATAAAAACCTTATCCATGTGCTGTGTATAATTAACTATAATAAAATTATATCTATTAAATAGATTAAGTATAACAACCCTATTACATAAATACTCAATAAATATACTTAACAATAATTAAACATAATATAAATAACAATAATAATGATAACTTTACATCTGAGCATTTTTATTTAAAATATATTATTTACATGAGAAGTTATATTCAGTGCTACTTGAATCCCTGGGAGACTCGAGCCAAGGTCGTCACTAAGAATTGATAGAAATTTTAATTCGATTTCTGTCAAGTCGGGTACTGTAGAGGGTCCACCTCCAGTCCGTTAGTGGGATGCTCTTAAACTGGCACACTTACGTTTCAATTTCCCCTTGTAATCTACCCAATACTGAAAGGGTAAGGTTTTGAACAATTAACACTTTGGTAAGTACATATTATTATCATTTAACACACTTTTATACTCTAAATACGAGAACAATTGCAGGTAAAGGACTAGGTACATCACAGGAAATTCATCCAGTTAAACAGACACCGCACTCTATGTTTGCATATGTATGCCGCCCGTATGCTTGTCTGCTACCTTAGTGGTATAAAAAAAAAACAAAAGAAAAAAATCTAATGTTCGAATTGAGTAAATGCAATTGAAAACATAAAAACTCACAGTTACCCAATTTTTACAATCTTTAATAGCACCGCGCTCCTGTGGTACTTTGCGCGAGCTTGAGCGCTTCTATTATAGCCCACTGCAATATCTTTGTGAGCGTTTAAAAATTCCCACATTACTTCCAATTGCTCAAACGAAACTCTCCTAGAACTCATAGTTGCAATGAATTTATTCTTTGTACAATATTTAGCACGGGTGTGGTGTGACCGGGACAAACGCTTAGACGATATTGACTGTACACAGGTCCACATTTACACTAGAGGACTTAAATAACTAGAGGACTTAAAACCAAAACATAACTAAAATATTTCATCCGTCCACTTATGTTTTTCAAATTCCCTCGTAAATTTCATTTCAATTGTCAACATACGTCACAAAAAATGTCGTTCAAGAATAAATAACTCGATAAGTTATGGTCATATGATATATTTACTTTTGTTCGGGTCGAAAAAAACAAATTTGTTTAGGAGAACTTGATAATTAGCTACACTAGTTGAAATATTATATTCTTGGTTCATGAAACCGGAAAACCGTTAAGATGAGAATTATTTTAGAATGTTTGATTTTATGACATTAGAGCCGGCAAGTTGCTACCAAACCGACCAGAGAGAATTACGCATGTCAGAATTCGAAACTTTGCAGCTCAATCGAAAAGGCTCATGGTACAAAAGAAAAACCTGCCAGGTTACGTGTAAACTTGAGCTGATTTGCGCTTGGCAGGTTTCGGAAAAGTTTATGGTAGGCGCCCTGGCCATTTCAGATCAAAATATTTTTTGTTTGGCAAGAATTCTAATTTCAAATTAATTTCATTTAAAAAACATGGAGATCATTTTGGGCAATAACTGTGCTGTGACTTTGGCAATAACTTCAAGTTATGGGCAATGACTGTACTTTTCAGATGATTTTTATTTAATAACATTCTTCGCTGTTTACGTTTTTGTTTTTGATTTCTATGCTGTTTCTGATCTCATTTTATAAACGAATTGGCTTACATCTCCGGACACCGACTATTCTTTGCTCACACAATAACTTGCTACGCTCGTCACCATGGATAATACTGAAAGAATTGACCAGATACTTAACCGCATCGACACTATTGGCACCGCCGTGAATGCTTCGACATATTTTTCATTTCTGTGCGCTATCTTTTGTGTCAGACAATTGTTAGTATGGTAAACTGTCATTGTTCTTTGTACAGTGGGAGACATTTAGAAAACTAAGCGTCTCTTAAGGTTCGGCGGAGTGACAGGGTTTAAAAGAAACTATACAATATGAATAGGATATGAGCATTCCGGCGAAGGCAGATAGGTAACCACTTGAGTTTTCTGCAAAATTCGGAGATGTAATCATATTTGCGTAGTCCAGATCTATCTAATAAGATCTAAATAATAAATTCCGGAGTCTCTTAAGTTTATTTTATACCTCTACGGTCTTGAGTGAGATCTAAATAGTCAAGGTTGGGACAAAAAAATTGTTGTACAAGCGCAATCTTAGTCGAAATTGGTAGAAAATTTCTCAGTCTGTGCAGGGACCTTGAAGCAGCAAATATTTTGCGTCTCAGCTCCTGCAATTGAGGACCCCAAGACAGGCATGAATCTATAAGGATACCCAGATTTTTGACAGCATTCATGTGAATTTTTCTTTTTCAGACTGTTTGTGGTGACATTTTTAATGTCAGCCAGCCTACAGTATACCGAGCCAAGATTTATAATTTTACTCAAGGAAAACAGTTGCAGCGTATGGATATAAAATTCGAGGAATTGGGGAGAAATTCGAATCACCACGGATTAAATAATATAGTTGGAGCAATTGATTGTACCCACATCAAAATTAATAGACTAAGAAATAAATCATTCAGAAGCTTATAGAAATTGAAAGTCGTTAAAGTTGGCTTTGACCTTAAGACATATTCTCTCTTAAGGTCAAAGCCCACTTTAACGACTCCGCTCCCACCCGGCAAATTCAAACATAGGCTTTAAATATTGCTCTTTACATACATTTTACATTGTCATCATCAATTAGCAGACAGCTCGCTCTTACCGCCGTCAGACTGCTCGGGAGTGGACGCCTCGCTGGCCGTGCGTTGTAGACGCGCGGTCCGCGCGGTGCCCGCGCGCTCACTGCTAGCAGTCGCCTCGCACCGGTTCGCTACTACGAGTTGCTTCAATGGAAACCGATCGCGAACTGTGTCTATTGCGAAAAGCGAGAGCGGTCGGCGGGTGGACAGCTGGCCGTCTGCTAGCTGTCGCCGCGTGGACTGCTGGGTTCGTGCTAGCTGTCGCCGCGTAGACTGCGAGCAGTAGTCTTCTTTTAGGGCAGTGTTGGGTGGGAGCGGTGTTGAAGCGGAGTCGTTTAAGTGGGCTTTGACCTTTAACATTCAAGTCATAGTTGGCCCGAATATGGAAATACTGGATATAGTTACAAGATGGCCGGGAAGCTCCAAAGATAGCCGAATATTTAGAAACTCCCGAGCTTATGTGCGCTTTATTAGGTAAGACCTGGAAGGTATTTTGGTAGGTGACAGTAGCTATTCTTCCCTACCATTTATGTTGACCCCTCTTTTGCAGCCTACAACTAGAGCGAAGAATAACTACAATTACGCCCAAATAAGGACCAGGAATGTAGTGGAGCGATTTTTTTGGGGTATGGAAGCGGAAGTTTCCATGTCTCCAATAAGGGCTGCGAACAAAATTAAGGAAAGCATCAAATCGTCAGTGAAGTTCTAACAGTGCGTAAGTCAATTTTATGCGGTTTTTACATTTTGATACCATTCGTTAAAGATTGGCCGCGCGCTTCTTTCCGACCAATCAGAAAGGAGATAGCTAGCCAATAGCGTTCCACTTTTCGAAATTACTGACACCGCTTAAGTAAACCTGTGGGCCAACACAGCGTAAGTCAGTCGTTCGCTGTAGTCAGTTGGAGGTGCTGCGTGAATTATTCCCAAAAAGGTAATTATTTGCATTATTTTGTGATTTCATTACATTAACTTTGTTTTTTATTTAATTCTGAAGCTATGTAACATAAAAATAGGTATTTTGTTTTGTAATTATACTAGATTAAGTCGCCGAATTGAAAACTGTTTGACTTAGGCCTCATTTACGGAGACGCGGGGCGTCGCGCGTTGCGATGAGCGGTGCGGCCCACACTGAATTCAAATATATGGCGTTGTATGAGTGCGTTTACGGAGCAGCGATTTTAGACGCGTTTGTTTGAAATGGGGCGTTTTTTTGCGGCCGAGCCCGCGGATGGCACCGACGCGTCCCACGCGGCGTTTATCGCGGCGGCGCACGCAGCGGCAATTCTCGATGAAGACACGTGCGCTCCCATGTCTCGCTAACATAAAACTAGTCGATTTGATCGAGGCGAGCGTGCGCCGCCGCGATGCCCGCCGCGTGCTTCGCTAGACGCTTGAGGTTTCGCCGCGGGCGCAGCGGCGGGCACCGCCACTCTTCCCGTCTCGCTTCTCTATGAACAACGTCGTATATTGCTATAAGTTTGTGTTTACGCGTGCAATGATGCGTGCCGCTTCACGCGCCGCCCCACCGTAAACAGAAAAAACGTCCGACGCGCCGCGAGACGTCACGACACACGCGACGCGAGACGGCCCGCGTCTCCGTAAATGACGCCTTACGCAGTGTTTTGATTATGAGTTTATGCAGTGTTTCTATGAGTTACGCAGTGTTTCGATATTAGTTACGTAGTGTTATTATAACCTTTATTTTTTTTCAGGACTCCAAAAATATGAATTCTACGAGTGATAGTGAGAGTGAAGATATTTTGGAGTTCTGTAAAGAGTTGAATATAAAAGTCCCTTTAAAAAAACAGAAGTTTAGAAATGTATCTATTGCAGAGTTAGAGAACAAAGATATAAATAACTTGCCTATGGAAATACTACCTGAATTTCTGCCTATAAGTAATGAAACAGCTTCAGAATTAAATCAAGAACTATCACAAGATCCAGTGACATTAGCAGCTGAGATAGAAGAAATTGCCCAAAGTTTTGTTGGAGAACTATCGCAAGCAACAGTTACTGTTCCACGTTCATGTGAAGAACTGCCACAAAATGTAGTGCTAGAAGATCCAGCTTCACATTTAGATGCATCAGTGTCTCATGAGATAGCTCCATGTACATTTAAAGAGCAGCCATCTGTGTCAACGACTACTGCAAACCCTTCTTTTCGTTTAGAGATGCAGCCATCGGATGATGAGTATGGAGATTCAAATTCTAATAGAAAAAGAAGCCTAAAGGGATTTGCAGACTCTAAGAAATGGGACAAATTTAAAACAAAAATAAAACGTATGAAAGGAGAAGAGTATGTGGGATATCGCAGAGATAAGAAGGTTCAAGGAAATGAGAAATTCAAAGTACTTTATGATATTCCTCGTCCAGCACGTGAGATGGGTCCTAGGTGCACCTTTACATTTTGTACAAAGTCTAAGGTTCGTGGTTGTTCGAATTTGACTGACGAAGAAAGACAAAATAAGTAAGTTTTGGAAGGATATGACATGGGGGCAAAGAAAACAGTATGTTGTATCTAACGTCATGATTTGCGTCAAAAAACAAGTAAAAAAGACAGAAAATTCAAGAAGGCGTGATAGCAAACAATACTTTCTGAATTCATCTATTGGACGAATTCAGGTGTGTATGCAGTCATTTCTAAGAAATTTAGAGTTGAAATAGTCTACTATAAGATGTTGGGTAGCTTCTTCAGAGCATGGAATGGCAAAAACATCAAATAATAACGTTAATGAAAGGAGTATTATCAAGAAAGATGACATGGCTTTTCTTAAACAGTTTTTTGCTTCGTTGGCTAAAATGCCATCACATTATTGTAGAGCGAATACATCCAAACAATATTTAGAGCCGATCATTGTAAACAAAACCGCACTATACAATTTGTACGCCACAGAGTGTGAAAAAGCTGAAAAAATCGCACGCCGCTGGACATTTTGTAGAGTTTTTGATGAACTAAACCTGAGCCTGTTTGCAGTCAAAAAAGATCAATGCGACACTTGCTCTTCTTACGAAGTGGGCAATGTAACTGACGATATTTATAACGCACACGCACACAAAAGACATGGCCAGAAACGAAAAAGTTAAGGATAAAGATAGATCTCAAAAATTTGGGGATGTGCACGTTTTCACGCATGACCTACAAGCTGTTAAGTTGTGTCCTCAGTTACAAGCTAGTGCTCGTTATTATAAGACTAAACTCTGTGTACATAATTTCACGATGTACAGTCTAGCAACAAAAGACGTCTACTGCTATTGGTTTGACGAAACTAACGCTGGTCTAACTGCTTCCGTATTTATTTCATGTATCATAGACATGCTAAGAAAAACTTTAGAGCAGAAATGTGTTCCTATTATTCTGTATTCTGATGGCTGTACTGCACAAAATAGGAATGTATTCCTTGCTAATGCACTTTTGCAATTAGCTATTGAAAAAAATGTCGTGATCGAACAAAAGATTTTGGAGAATGGTCATCAGCAGATGGAGTGTGACGCGGTGCACAGCTCCATCGAGCAAAAATCTAAAAATAAGGAGATCTTCCTGCCCTCTCAGTATGCATCATTTTCCAACGAGGCTAGACCTAAGCAGCCCTACACAGTTAAGTATTTGAGTTACGAGTTTTTTGAGGATTACTCTCAAAAAAATACTTTTATTTACGACTCTATTCGTCCAGGTCGAAACACCAACGACCCTACTGTCACAGACTTAAAAGTGTTACAATATATCCCCGATGGAATAATAAAATACAAATTAAGTTTTGATGCAGAATACCAAGAGTTACCTCGTGGTAGAACTCGACGTAGAATGTTTACGTTCCCTGAAAACCTATCTAGCAGACCAAAGCTGTACCAAAGCACAATAAAAATAACTGAAACTAAATGGCGCCATTTGCAAGAATTGAAAGCTGTTATTCCTTTCGACTGTCACAGTTATTATGACTCTCTACCTCATTAATACCTAATTGATCTCGTTTTATATTTGTTTTTAAAGTTATTTTGTTTATTATAAACATAGGTACCAGACCTAGTAATTGTTACCTATAACTAAGTCATAAAGTGTAGATTATTAAAAAAGTTACTAATTACTTGTTAATTAATTATTAGTTACTTGGTACTGGGTGGCGCAAAAGTTCCACTTAATTCAGCCCGATAAAACATTTTACTTTAAAATGGCCGTTACGTCTTTCCACAATAACTAAGGAATAAATTTTTTTTTTAATATAAAACGATACAATATTCATTCATAATTGCTCTACAATATTGACTCCAAATCGTCTATCAAAATCTTCAGCATTGAAAGTCATTTTTGTTCATATTTATTCTGGTTCCGACATTATCAAAAGTGCTGACATTTCTACTTCTTTTGTGTACTTACAATATTTGAGAGTCTGGAAATCTACAAAAGAAAAATTTTACGTAACAATTCTTCAAAAGACTGCGACCGGAATCAGACGTTTTAAAGCACGGAGTGGCGCTTATTCTTCATAAATAATACTTGAAGCCTTTTTCTTCATCATCAACAAAAATAGATCTCAGTGCGGTAAAGGCGCAGGCTATTATGGTCATTTTCAGTGTCAGACTTTTATTTATAAGTTTTTTACAATTTCTTTTGTGTTTAAATAGTGTTATCATATTCATATGTTAAGTTACAGCAATGTGGAGGTAAGTCAACCTACTTCATCGCTTTTGGAATTAGTTCGCTGCCCTCACTGTTCCCAAGCCCGATTTTTTAGGGGTGAGCGGGGCTTGAAAATACATGTTGGGAAAGTACACAAACTCCAACATGTGTTTCCAAATCCTCCTCCACCCGTTTCTCCCATTATTATTGGTGGTGATAATGCCGACATTCCCTTTTGGAAAACCCTTGCTAAATTAAAAAAATCGGCCCCTGTTTTAAAAAGGATTCCTCAGGGTGCAAGACCTACAGTAGCCAAATGTTTAGCAAGTTACTTGGGTCTTGCAGTCCGAGAAAATTCTAAATCGGCTTGGGAGCAGTTATACCTTCCCATTCAAAATTCTTCACATCAAAAGGAAAAAAATAATTCTGCAAAGTCTCTAACCGCCCAAATAAAAACAAATTGCAGTATTTCGGCTAACATTTTAGATTCAAAATTTTCAATAGTGCGCAATAATAATATTTATAATTTAGTCGAATCGAAATTAAGGGATGGTGACATAAGTGGGGCATCGAGACTGCTTTTCAGTAGCGATGTGGTGGCGCCGTGCACTCAAGAAACACTCGCGGCCCTGCGGAGTAAGCACCCAGCGCCTGTGGATGACCTTCTTTTCCCTGAGGCTCCAGACTCGAACGCTGATTGCCTCAGGGTAACGGCCAAGGATGTATTGACTGCTGTTAATTCTTTCCGAAGTGGCTCCGCTGGTGGTCTCGATGGCTTGTCCCCGCAGTATCTAAAAGATCTTGTGGGCCCAAGCGCCGGGGACGCTGGCGAGTTGCTTCTGGGAGAATTAACGGCTTTATTGAACCTGATGCTCTCCGGCGGTGTGGTAAATGACATCGTCGACATGTTGTATGGGGCAAATTTGTGTGCTCTATATAAGAAAGACGGTGGCATTCGCCCTATTGCCGTAGGGTCTACTTATAGACGGATGGCAGCCAAAATGTGTTGTAATTTTTACAAGGAGCACTTAGCAGAGCAGTTTCAGCCCCTCCAAATCGGATTTGGTTCGAAGGGGGGCTGTGAGGCTGCTATACATGCTCTATCTACATACCTTGACCGTGGAAAAAGTGAGGTGGGTTGACGTGAAGAATGCTTTCAACTCGTTGTTCAGGGATACCTGGTTGACCCAAGCTAAATTAGAATTTCCAAAAGTTTACAATTTTCTTTGGCAATATTACTGGTACCCCACTAAATTATTATATAAGGACAACGATTTGGAATCTGCCGTTGGATGCCAACAAGGAGACCCCCTCGGACCGGTAATTTTCAGCTTAGCTATTCATCCTATTATTCAGCAGTTAAATTCAAAATTTAATGTATGGTATTTGGATGATGGGACCCTGGGAGGAGATGTACAGTCTGTTATACAAGACTTAGATTTTCTAAAAAATAAATTTAAATTAATCGGTTTAGAATTAAATGCAAATAAATGCGAAATTTATATTAATGATGAATTGGACAAACCCTCAATCTCTTCTAAATTTAATTCTTTAGCCCCTGGCATCAAAATTGTTGAAAAAGAGACTCTTCGCCTCCCTGGGTCCCCAATTTTTGAAGATGCCTACAACAATTATATAGACGAGAAAATTCAAAATTTTTCTGTTATTTCAGATCGCTTACTTAATATTAATATTCATTCGGCTTTCACAATTCTCCGGTTTTGTTTATTTGTACCAAAATTTACCACCATTCCCAGATCTTCTCAGTTTTGGAAATATAATGCACTTTTGGCAAGAATGGATGAAATTATATTAAGCACTTTAAGCAAGATTTTAAATGTGGTCTTGGATGACCGAGCGGCACTGCAAGCGACTCTACCGATTCGTTTGGGTGGCCTTGGCATTCGTAAAATTTCCGAAATTAGTTTACCAGCGTTTCTGTCCTCGGTCCACAGTACAGAGGAACTAACTAGGAAAATTCTTGCACCTACACTAGTTCCGAAATACTGTGTAAGACCGAAGCAGTTAACGCTTGGAAAATTGCCTGTCCGAACTCCGAGTTGCCAAGGAACCTTTTCTCACAACGTCAGTGGGACGGGCCGCTTTGCAGTTTAGTGAGAATTAACCTATTAAACTCCTGTACGACTCCTGCTGAGCGTGCCCGTTTACTGGCAGTGGGTGTGTGGGAATCGGGTCTTTGTCTACATGCTCTTCCGTCGTCTAACATAGGGACCATGTTAGACGATTCTACCTTTCGCATTGCTTCTTGCCTACGTTTAGGTGCGCCATGTGTTTGTCCGCACCAGTGCCATTGTGGAGTAATCGTCGATCGCCTTGGACATCATGGCCTGTCTTGCAGCAGAAGCATTGGACGAATACCACGGCACGCCAGTATAAACGATATCATCCGTCGTGCTCTTGTCGCCGCCGGTCTGCCATCTAGACTTGAACCAAATGGTTTGGCACGTGACGACGGCAAGAGACCGGATGGTATGACATTAATGCCGTGGAAGATGGGAAAGTGTTTAGTGTGGGACGCCACGCCTTCTCATCTTTCAGGAACTGCTGGTTGTGCCGGTGCCGCCGCCGCTTCTGCTGAGACCCTTAAACGGCAAAAATATTGTAATCTCTCAGGAGATTAGGTGTTTGAGCCGTTTGGGGTCGAAACCTTAGGGCCATGGGGTCCAAGCGCAAAAATTTTCTTTAGAGAGTTGGGAAAGCGTTTGTTCGACACTACTCGTGACCAGAAGGCTGGCTTCTATTTGGGGCAGAGATTAAGCATTGCCATTCAACTTGGCAATGCTGCCAGTCTTCTGGGAACGCTACCACAAGAGGACTGCGATGCGGAGAAATATTATAGCATTGTCAAAGGTAATAATAAACGTAAGTGTATGAACAGTTAAATTACCTTTGACAATGCTATAAAAGCGAAACCGGTCAGGTTATATGTATTAATAATAAAAATTGTGGAATAAAGTACAAGTGATTAAGCA
Organism: Miltochrista miniata; assembly: GCA_933228765.1. Lineage (NCBI taxonomy): Eukaryota > Metazoa > Arthropoda > Insecta > Lepidoptera > Erebidae > Miltochrista > Miltochrista miniata. Next base: position 18,581,656 of record OW121769.1, read on the forward strand.
AAAAGTGCATAATGTGTCTTAACTAGGTACTTAATTAGTTTAAGAAAAAAATGTTGATTCATTGTGATAAATAAAATTAAAAATTTATAACTAGCCAATTCTGTCTAAGAAACATAACGTATGTCCAAACAAATTTTTGCAACAACGCGGAAGTCACGGTTACTCTTAATTAATAAATTTTTCTCAAATAAAACGACTATTATTTCTTCATTAAGGCGATTTTAAATACTTTTTCCAAATAATGTATACTCTCTCTAATGTAGCTAACTTAAATTTTACGCTGTTATTTTGCTCTCCTGTAAAGTAGACTTTTTGACTTACGCACTGTTAGAACTTCACTGACGAAATGTGATTATAGCATGTGCTGTTTTACATAATATTGGGATTGAATATGGAGATGATTTTTTGGTGAATGAATCCAATAGTGAAATGCAAGGCCCACATCGGGAAACAAGGTCTCGGATTCTATCATCTTCAAAAGGACTTGCCATGAGACAAGCGGTCATAGGACAATTTAATTAATGAGACAAGTAATTTTTAAATGGTAAGGGACAACTATTGGTGTATAGAGACCCCACCACCAAACTAACCGCAACTACAAAGTGTTGTTTGTGAACTTGCTAAAATTACTTGTACTATGATCTGTATTCATGTCTGCTAGAAAAAAAATCCCTGTCATAGCTGTCTGTTTTTACAATAAACTGTATCAAACTAAAATGTATTTTTATTTTAAAAACTTATTTCCGACCAATTTAAACTACAAGTTTTTTGACATTCACAGGACAGTCTTGCCTAGTGTTTATTTATCATTTTTATACCACTAAGGTGGCAGACGAGCTTATGGCCCACCTGATGGTAAGTGGTCGGCGTAGCCTGTGGACGTTTGCAACATCAGAGGCGTTACACACGCGTAACAAATTTCGGCCAGATCCGTTCAGCTGTTAGAGCGTGATCGAGTAACAATCTTCACAAACTTTATAATAGTACCTAGGACAATATAGTAATATATCGGTACTGCAAGATTATAAATAACAATGCCATACAAATCTTTTCTTACTGACTTAATTCTTTTAACAGTACTTATTTTTTTATATTTCCATTTAAATTTTATGTTTCTCTAACAAATATCTGCTTCAATTTTATATCCATTTCTCGTGTTTTTTAGTTCTTCTAAATATATTCTCCTTTTAATTTCATCCACTGAATAATTTTCTTCTTCATCATCCACTTTACGTTTGTTTTGCCCGTTGTTGGTCTGCAGTTGGTAACGGTACGAAAACTAGGGTAAAAGAAGAGCTGGGTATGGACGATGGTGTGTATGTGGACGTAACAGAGTTGGAGGATGGTGTGTATGTGGACGTAACAGGGTTGGAAGATGGTGTGTATGTATGTGGACGTAACAGAGTTGGAGGATGGTGTGTATGTGGATGTAACTGGGTTGGAGGATAGTGTGTATGTGGACGTAACAGGGTTGGAGGATGGCGTGTATGTGGACGTAACCGCGATAGAGATTTGAGAAGGTGTAGTAGACAGTGTAATTGGAGTATTGCTAGTGGAGAATGTGGAGAACAGACGCTCTCGTTTTTCTTGTTTTTTTTTGTGGAACCATGATTGCGAGTCATCGTCTGCTTCCTCTTCTCGGTCTGCAGAATCTGAAAGGAATATTACATAAAGTGCTGTTTTTAATAAATAAATATTCACGGACATTTCACACAACGCTATCTGATCCCAAAGTAAGCTAGGAATAACCTGCTTGTGTTATGGGTATCAGACCACGGATATTAATACTTAAATTCTTTTTAAATACATACATATCGACGGGAGCAAAGAGCAAACGGACATCTGCATTTTTGCGAAAATCGTTTTTTTTGCATAATTGAATTAAGAATTTTGTTTTCCATTTGGACACATTTTTTTAAATTTTTTAAATCAAATATTTAGTGGTATTTTGCAGCGTATAAAAAGACACCTACACCCTTTTTTTAGAATGCAACGAAGTACACACGGGCATATACACTTGTCCGTGAGTGCGTCGGACAATTTGGCGCGTTCGCTTCATATAAACAAAGGTATCAGTTACTTGACCGTTTCGTCACGGGAGGTTGACATATTTAAGCTTGCGTACTAAGTATTATTATTCTAAAATCTGTGATTTATTCAACTACATTCCATAGTATACTGTAATTATAATAACATGTATAGCAGAAGGAATAAATTATTGTTAAAATTGGCACAAAATAGAAAACGAAGTGATGTTTACAACAGCAAAGATCTCACAAATTTGATGGAAAATACAATCATGGAACAATCCCATGAGGGATCTTTTTTTTTAACGTGAGGGAAAATCCTAAAGGATGTTATGCCGGACTCTTATCGACTAAAAAACCTCACGTAACGTCCAGCAATCTATGGTTGGGAGCCGCGGCTAAGCCCTCGGAAGGATGTCCCAGGACTCCCTACAGACCTACGGCCGCCACTGCGACCTCGCCCAGGGAGTAGTTCGGGTTCTATCCCGCGTCTTTGGGGGGTTTCGGGTGTGATCACACTTCTAAGGGGGGGCGTGCGTGAGATCCTCACGTCACGCTGCCGGTGAGCAGCCCTCTCACCGTCCTCACGTCCCCGGTCACGGAGGCCGATAGTCCTCGGCGAAGACACGTCGGCGGCGCCCAAGCCGCTAACGTGTTTACCGACTAAAAAACGTGAGATTTTTTTAGACGGTAAGAGTACGGCATAACATCCTCTGAGGATTTTCCCTCACGTAAAAAAAAAAAAAAAAGCCGCTGCCGGGACAACTCGGGTGGGAGAGTTCTCTTCCGTTCCTGCCCCCCCGCCTCTTTCACGAGCATGACCTGCTCGCAGAAAGAGGCGGCGCAGTCCCACTTACTCCCGCTGGAGATCATAGCTCGCACCATGGTCTCGAGCGAGAGAGTGTCCACGTCCAGACCCACTACTAGGACCTGGCGCTGTTGCGCCCACGCCGTGCACTCCACTAGCGTGTGAAGCGCTGTGTCATCGCTGCGGTTCTCGCAGTGCTGACACTCAGCCGGTGGTTTCCCGGTGTCTTCACCACAGATACCTACCGAAGCTACCGTGCCCGGTATGTCTGTGACAACCGGTAGGAGAGAGCATCGTGTCTTCTCTCCAGCCACTCTTCCATGACCGGTCTGACGGCCGCGGATGTGGCGAATCCCCCCTTTGGTTGCTCAAGTCGCACCTTCCATGTCTCCACGGTTTCCTGGTGGAACACAGACCGCTAAGCCTCGATTTCTTGAGACGCAGGCCTTTGGCCCCGCTCCAGCGCCTCCTTGCGCTATCTGGACAGTGACGCAAGGGCTCTCGGGTCGTATGGAGGGGTCCCGGCTAGGAGACATGCCGCCTCACAGGAGATCGTGCGGTATCTCTTATCACCCTGACGGCCATCGCTCTCTGCGGGCTCAGCAACCTAGCCACATTGCTAATCGTCAGGGTCTCCGCCCATACGGGGCCCGTGTAGGGCCATGCTTCGCTCGATCCCCAGGATCCCCTGATGTTGGGCATCAGCCGCGCGAGTGAAGCTGATGCTCCCGTTAATTTTGGGACCAAACTTTGGAAGCTTGCACTGGACTCTTTTATTGTACCGAAAAAGTAATATTATAAAGAGGAAAGATTTGTTTTTTTGTTTGTAACGAATATGCTCCGAAACTACTGGGCCGATTTGAAAAATTCTTTTACTGTTGGGAAACTACACTCTTTGCGGTGAACAAAGGCTATATTTTATTCCCATATTCCCACGGGAACGGGAACTACGCGGGTGAAACCGCGCGACGTCCGCTAGTCATCATTAAAAGACAACTGCAAAATCAGTAACAGGACCTTTATGATACGCAGTAAATTGAGACAACTACATTATTTTGCTATCAATCATACGTGCCCTTTATTTGTTATAAAAAGGATAACAATTATTGATTTTTTTTAATGAAATTAATTAGGGATCATGATTTAGAAAGTCCGAAGTAGAAGCAAACATATGGCAGTTGACTCATTTAGTAATTTATGTTGTACGAAGTATAAAAAGACATCTGCCGTATTTTTTGAAATATGAATATTACAGTTGGCTGACCGCCATTACTTCTTTGAAATGCTATTTTAATTAAGTATTCCAAATTTCAAGGAGCTAGCTTTGTAATTGTAAAAGTTACAACGTTTTTGCGTTAAAAACGCTCTCCTGAAAACTAGTGATTTTACAGATGTCCGTTTGCTCTTTGCTGCCGTCAATATTATACATAGAAACACCCAGACTCTTGAGACAAACATTTATGGGTCACACAAATATTTGTATCCGGTGGGAATCGAACCCACGACCTCCAGCGCCGCAGGCGGTATCACTACCGATTGCGCCACAGATGCTGTAATCCTAAAATAAGAGCACAACTGGAAAATGTTACGGGATATGTCTTGAAAAAATCAAAATTAAAGTGTACTGATTGCAAATCTTCTTTATTTCATAAAAATAAGAAAGAATTTGTAATTCGATACAGAGCTTTAGCAGAAATCAAAAGAGTTTGACACTATCCCGCCGCCATATTAGTAAATTTCTTCTCGAATTTGCAAGATATTGTCACTAATATTATACAAAAAGACGCTAAAAAGAAAAACATTCAACATCATATTGGTGATTGGTATACACGCGGTCACAGTCTTATTATTTATATCTTTGTTATTTTGTAGTTAGTACAATCAATACATATAATAAAATCGTAACAGGTCGCTGTCTGTACATGGAAGATAAATAAGAAAAAATATTATAGGGGGACTTTATGAACGCAATAGAACCCAAAACAATGATTTTTAGAATTTTTGTCTGTTTGTCTGTTTGTCTGTATGTCTGTATGTCTGTATGTCTGTTTGTCTGTACGGTTGTGCACGCTAATCTCAGTAACCGCTTAACCGATTGCAATGCGGTTTTTTTTATTGTGTTGAGGTTTGTTCCACTTAACATTTAGCGTCTATTTCATGTCAATCGGTTTATAAAAAAAAGTTATAACACTTTTAAGAATCAGATATGTTTAAAATTTTAACTGTAGCGGTTTCTTTGAATGAGAGTGTAAATCTAAACTGGCGTTTTGGCTTAATCAATACATCAATATCAATCAATCAATCAATATCAATATCAATACATGTAATAAAATCGTAACAGGTCGCTGTCTGTACATGGAAGATAAATAAGAAAAAATATTATAGGGGGGCTTTATGAACGCAATAGAACCCAAAACAATGATTTTTAGAATTTTTGTCTGTTTGTCTGTATGTCTGTATATCTGTTTGTCTGTACGGTTGTGCACGCTAATCTCAGTAACCGCTTAACCGATTGCAATGCGGTTTTTTTTATTGTGTTGAGGTTTGCTCCACTTAACATTTAGCGTTTATTTCATGTCAATCGGTTTATAAATAAAAAAAGTTAAAACACTTTTAAGAATCAGATATGTTTAAAATTTTAACTGTAGCGGTTTCTTTGAATGAGAGTGTAAATCTAAACTGGCGTTTTGGCTTAATCAATACATCAATATCAATCAATCAATCAATATCAATATCAATACATGTAATACAATCGTAACAGGTCGCTGTCTGTACATGGAAGATAAATAAGAAAAAATATTATAGGGGGGCTTTATGAACGCAATAGAACCCAAAACAATGAATTTTAGATTTTTTGTCTGTTTGTCTGTATGTCTGTTTGTCTGTACGGTTGTGCACGCTAATCTCAGTAACCGCTTAACCGATTGCAATGCGGTTTTTTTGAATGAGAGTGTAAATCTAAACTGGCATGTTGGCTTAATCAATACATCAATATATACATACATACATACATACATATATAATAAAATCGTAACAGGTCGCTGTCTGTACATAGAAGATAAATAAGAAAAATATTATAGGGGGGCTTTATGAACGCAATAGAACCCAAAACAATGATTTTTAGAATTTTTGTCTGTTTGTCTGTATGCCTGTTTGTCTGTACGGTTGCACGCTAATCTCAGTAACCGCTTAATCGATTGCGATGTGGTTTTTTTTATTGTGTTGAGGTTTGCTCCACTTAACATTTAGCGTTTATTTCATGTCAATCGATTTATAATAAAAAAGTTATAACACTTTTAAGAATCAGATATGTTTAAAATTTTAATTGTAGCGGTTTCTTTGAATGAGAGTGTAAATCTAAACTGGCGTGTTGGCTTTACAGGGTAACAGGGCAGTTTCACACGCTGCTTGACGAGTCTGATGAAGAAATACGTCTCCTTTCATACACCTAATGTGACGTAAATAAGGTTGCGGGGTCAGCTATCAATATCAATCAATACATATAATAAAATCATAACAAGTCGCTGTCTGTACATGGTAGAAAAATAAGAAAAAATATTATAGGGGGGCTTTATGAACGCAATAGAACCCAAAACAATGACTTTTAGAATTTTTGTCTGTTTGTCTGGACCCAAAACAATTCAGGCCACGCCTTCGGCGCGGACTGAATTGTTTCAAAATAGACTTAATCTTTAAGCTCTTTTATGATTAAGCAAACAGGGCAGTTTCACACGCTGCTTGATGAGTCTGCTGAAGAAATACCTCTCCTTTCATACACCTTATGTGACGTTAACGAAGTTGCGGGTTCAGCTAGTAAAGCATATATCTATCTATCTATCTATCATATGAAAACTGTATTTTCAGTGGTATTCGATTATGATTTTATAAAATGCAACACGCATAAAAAAGAAATAGTTAAAAAAACTTGAAGACATATCTATTAACTTCTGTATAATTGGTGCAAAGACACCAATAAATTTATTGTTATGTGGATCACGAACAGATTGTAACGAACAAGATATAATACAAAAAATGGCCGTCGAGAATTGAAAGAAAAGGGTTAAATAAAATGTTTTAAATGAAGTTGATGTTTCAATTCACATTTTTAAATACCTATTCTGTATCCCGTGCTTCGTGATTTCAGGCAAATTTATTATAAATAAAACTTATTCTTATTATAATAAGTTTTATTTATAATAATTTTTTTATAAAATTATAATAAATGGCTACTTATTATAGTAAGTTTTATTTCAAATGTTTCATTAATTAAACGTCGTAAATCTGTATATTTATAGATAGATATAGCTATATATTTATAGATGTATACATGGATGAATTGTTGTATTAACTGAGGGCCTTAAAAGGCAACATTGTATGTTTCATATTATGAAACGTAAAATGTTTGGTATGCTTTGTATGTTCTGTATTTTAAATTATATTAATTTTATGTTTCATATAATTAAACATACAATGTTGCCTTTTTAGGCCCGCTGTTCATCAGATGGCGATGTATACAGTGCCATTAGAGTGACGTCTCTATCTCAGTATATACAAATGTACTCTGTGGGCTGTGTGGACGTGTGTTCTCGAGTGAGCTATATATTTACATTATTACTATCTAAACTAAACCTAAATAAGGCCCCAAAAATAATAATATCAAAAAGTACAATGCTCATTTCATTTAAAGTTCTGTTGGTATAATAATGTATTTCATCGATTATTCAATTACTAAGAGCCGCTTGTTAAAATGCCACAGAATTTTTTTTTTGCAAATGTAAAAATGTTTCATGAAAAACAATACAAGTAAAATTGAAAAACCTTCAGTGCAATCGCCAGGGTTAGGTTAGGTTAGAACTGTGAAAACAACAAGAATGCCAGACAAAAAACAAAATATGAAACCACCGTCGGTTTATTGACCATGGCATTCAGGAAATCGAGGTAAATTTAGATCTAGATCAAGTTTCAGGAATCGCGGATCGGTAATAGGCCCGGATAGTCCAAATAAAAAAGCTAACAAGTGTGTGAAACCTTGTAATTGGAAAATAGAAAAGAAACCGGAGGAAAACTAGAGTCGGTGCAGTTAGCAACGGGAGACTGTGACCGCGTGTATACCAGTCACCGTCTAGGTATATTGGACAGAAGCGTAGGGTTATTTTTTTTAATAGATAGTGACGCAAATGTTTCTGTGATTCCGTATGATAAAGTATATAAAAAGTCTCGGTGTAATTCTTTAGACATTGAGAATTATAAATTGTATGCAGCGAACGGAACTGAGATAAAGACATATGGTATGCATAGTTTAATTTTAGATTTAAGATTAAGACGAGCATTTCGTTAGATGTTTATACTAGCGGATGTAGAGCAACCAATCTTAGGTGCTGCATTCTTAGCTAGGTATAAGTTATTAATAGATTCGAATGGACGAAAATTAATTGATCAAGTTCCTAATTTGAGTACTAGGTGTAGCATGAATAGCTCGACAGAATCTGCTGTAAAAACTATTGTAAATAACTGTCCATATTATGATTCGTTGCGTAAGTTTCCAGAATTAACTAAGCCAGTGTTATGACACAACAAGAAGTACCTAAGCATCGAGTGCATCATCACATTGAGACAACTGGACCTCCGTTATTTGCGAGAGCCAGACAATTGCCACCGTCGGGTGGCAATTGTCTACGGTACGTGAAAGCTAAAAATGCATTTAAATTAATGCAGGAATTGGGATTTGTAGGCCGAGTAACAGTCCTTGGGCAAATCCTTTGCCTGTTCTGTCAAAGAAGGATGGAAATATTAGAGTCTGTGGGATTATAGACGTTTAAGTGTGATTACACGCCTGATCGCTATTCTGTACCTAGAAATCAAGATTTTACTTGCTATATAGCAATTAAAAAATTGTTTTCGAAACTAGACATAAATAGAGCGTATAATTGCATTCCAGTAGCCGAAGGTGACATAGATCAAATTGTTGTAATAACACCTTTCGGATTATTTTCCTTTAACAGAATGCCGACAGGATTACGTAATTCTTCCCAAACTTTTATGAGTGTTACGCATCATACTGTGCTAAAGATTTGCTAGATTTTGTATTTAATTTCTTAGATGATTTAATTATTCCGTCATAATATGGGGAGGAACATAAGTGTCAGTTAGAACAAGTTTATCAAAGGTTTGAGCAATTGGTATTACGATAAATTTTTCGAAATGGTGTCTTTGGACAGAGTAAGTTACAATTTTTAGGCTATGAGGTATCAACAGAAGGGTTTAGGCCATTATAAAATAAAGTAGAAGCAAACCTAGGACAATTGAGGAATTAGGAAGAGTCTTAGGTATGTTGAATTTTTATATAGCTCATATTCCACATTTAACTGAAAATCAGTTAAGAGTTAAATGAATTTTTAGGTTATGCAAAATGTAAAGATAAAACGGAAATAAAGTGGAACGAGAAAGCAGAGCATAATTTTGAACAACTCAAAAAGCATCTCAAAAATGCAGTTTTACTATTACATCCTTTAGAAATTACAACCTTATCGCTAATGACCGATGCAAGCGACATTGGCTAAGGGCCTGTCCACATCACCACGGCACGACGTCGCACGTTGGATCCTGTAGTATGAGCTGGTTGGTCATTAATCAAAATTAAAAAAATCCCGGTAGATAATTTTTTTTCATAGATTTAGCAAATAGAGTATATACCACATTTATTATAAGTAATTAAAGTAGTATTGGTTGTCTAGTATACTTTTTATGATACGACAAAGTTGACCATATTTGTATTTTCCTTGTAGTCAATTAGGTTTTTTAAGTTTGGTGCAGTATTGAAACATTGTATTACTTTAAAAGTAACAGGGTATAATTAATAAAAAAAATCATGAGTGATGCTGAAGGTATGTAGTATTTAAAATGTATAAATTTAGTTCTTCACGATAAAATAACTTCTTCATAATAAATTTTTATTTAAAAACCACTTTTTCTTCAGAAGTGCAGTTTTGATACTGTTTTTTTTCGAAAAAGTGCATTTTGTCAGGGTACTAATTAGTTCTCCGTAACTCGTTAGTTAGTGTGTTTTATATAGTTGATATCAAAAGTTCAGACAAAATGCTCCTTTTCAAATGGCAGTGGTTTATAGTTTCACGGTGGTAGATTAAAAATATGAGCCAGTCGTATTTCGGTTAGTTATTACACTTAACTGTGAAAATTTTCGTCTTTAACATGAATGAATAGTTTTGAATTGTATTGTAGCCAATTATATAGGTTATTTTTAAGTTTTTTTTTTCTTCGGAATAGTGGATTATCTAGTAAAAAGGAGAGATTTGTGTGACAAATTATTTTTAATTCAATACAAGAAATTAGATAGCAAGTTTTTAAAATTAGAGGAGATAATTATTGCAGAAACCAACTGCCCTGCTTCAGATAAAACTTCCCTTAAAGAAACACTGCATATTTTTTAAAAATCTTTTAAAATAAAATAGCAATCGTCGAACAGAATCAAAGAAAGGTTTGTTAAAAATAACTCAACGTAGCTAGATAAGACTTGCATTTTTTAAAAATGATGGGTGAAAGGGTGAGCCCAGGTAGGCCCCCGAAGGATTTTGAGCAGAGTAGTGTCCGCAGTAAGCGTAGGAAGACCGAAGTTTTACGTGCATCCGGTTCTGGCAGTGAACTTTTTTATTCTGCTCAAATGTATTTTCGAACTGAAGACCACCATTCCCAATTAAATAAATTAAAAGACTGATATTCTATCACCGAAAACCACAGTAAATGAACAAGAGGCAGTATCTCCTCAAACCGCTTTGTCTATGTTTAGATACTGAAGCGAAATAAAGTAAGAAGCAGTATAACGTGGTACAAAGTTACGCGCCTCATATCTTTCCTTCTTAACTTAACGCTCGTAAAACTTCGAGAAAGGACACTATAACGGATGTATTTAATTTGTTTTTAATTTTTTCGGATCCAGTAGTTTCGTGCTCAAGGGTTGTGAGAAAATATAAAACTACTCTTCCTAGTGAGGTGCTAGAAATGATTTTACCAGATTAAAAGAATCTAGCCTTCATAAATCCATTTATTGTGATATATATTCAAATTGTTTAGAGTAATAAAGACATTAATAAAGTTATTTTGCCTCAAAACACCTTTAATAAAGACAATTATGAAAGTTAAGGTAGCGAATGATGTTTGCCGGGAGCGTTCCAAGTGGCAATCAGTGGTCTCTGCCTACCCCAGTGAGTAATAAGCGTGATTTTATGTATTTAGGTACGTATGAATGTATTATACACCTTTAAGACTTAGCTTAAGTCTCGGAACGTCGTTAAATAATATTGACCAACCATCCCATACAACAGGATCCACCGTGCGTCGTCACCCTCGAACGGTGCGGTACCGTGGCGCTGCACGTTGCTGCGCCATGACGTGGGAATTTACGTTGTCGTACCGTAAAAATGTACATCACGACGCCGCAAAGTTACACGTCGTCGTGCATTGTAAATTTTTGGCACATTCTTCACTAAATACCAGATAAATAGCAGTCTCGTTGTTGATATGGACCGCTCATAACGTATTCTGCATTTCACTAGAATATATGAGGCGTTAAAAACCTGTGACATCTTTTATTCACACGTACTACCCGCTAAGACAATAAAGGTGATTTTCCGCTCCTGTGAGTTATGTAAGCAAATTAAAAGGAATAATACAAGGTCATAAGAAAATTTCATTAAATTTTAAAAATATGTCTCCTTACTAAATGTTTTTGATTAATTTATCACATAAAAAGTAGGATAAATACAGTCAATAATAAAGAATCAGAATTTATCCAATTTATAATACAATATTTTTTCACAAATTTGACAGATACTGAAAATTTTTTGGTGGATGGTGGTTGTTTCCTCTGCGGAATATTGCGCCATTACCTATTACCTATAGCTTTATAGCCTATTCATCCAAATTCACAACGAAGCTGGGATGACGCAATTTCAAAATTAACTTTTGACTCGATTTTAAACGCCAGCTTAGGCCCAGATCGTGCAAGATTATTAGCGCTCAGCAGAAAGGAATCCGGTGATTGGCTAAATGCTTTTCCAACTGCTAACACCGGAACCTTTCTTGAACCGGACACTTTGAGAATGGCAGTTGGCTTGAGACTTGGCGTCCCGCTCTGCGCCCCACACCTTTGCCCCTGTGGTGTTACCGTTGACTCTATGGGACACCATGGACTATCCTGCTTAAAGAGTGCAGGTCGCTTCTCTCGCCACGCTGCGCTTAACGATATCATTCGCCGTGCTCTTGCCACCGTCGGTGTGCCCGCTCTCTTAGAGCCAAATGGCATTTTTAGAGACGATGGCAAGAGACCGGATGGGATGACCTTAATTCCGTGGGAGATGGGTCGGGTCCTAGTCTGGGATGCCACTTGCGTAGACACATTGGCCCCGTCCCATCTTTCTAGAACAAAAGAAAAAGCCAGCGCAGCAGGGGAAGCTGCAGAAAATAAAAAGACAAACAAGTATAAGGGGTCTCGGCTCGTCGTACAATTTTATTCCAGTCGGTGTCTAGACCCTAGGTCCTTGGGGTCCCAGCGCGCATAAATTCTTTAAAATTTTGAAGAAGCGTCTTGTGGAGTCTACTGGTGACCTAAGGGCTGGCAGTTATTTCTCCCAACGAATAGGCATCGCCATTCAAAGGGGGAATGCTGCCAGTCTTTTGGGCACAATGCCACGGGGGCCCTATTTAGTTTAGTTTTATTTATTTTGTAAATAGTTATTACGCTTTATTGTACATACCATGTCTCATATTTTATTGAATAAATTATAAAGTACCATGTTAGTTAGGTACCTATTTCCAAATATTGAATAGTAATATTGATTCATAAAGATTTATATAATAGTGAGTTTGTGTTTTTAAGAAATGATGCGGAACGGAAACCTTTAGGGCTAACGCTTACATACAACTTTTAGTTGAACAACTATTTTGTTGTGTATCGTATGTTTAAAAGAATATATTAAAACGCACATACAGTCAACTCGATAGTTGTTCGACAAAAAAGCCAAAAAGCTATATCGATTTGCTTTTGATTTAAAAGTTGGACAACTATCGATCAAGCGCTCAATTTGTATTGCATTGTATTGATGTGCGCAGACCATCGACTAAACAGTCGATCCGCGACTGACCGCGACGCTGCCAGTCTCGTATAAGCATTTGAAACGGCGCCACGTCTCTTGTCGGCATGGCGGGAACTATTACGGACGATACGGAGGAGTTCATTAACAGCGTAGAAAAAAGGCCTGCGCTTTACTTAAAGAGTCTAAAAGAGTACTAGGACATCAATCTGAAGAAAAAGCTATGGGAGGAAGTTTGCATGGAAGTCGTATCTGGATGGTTGGAATTAGACCCAGAAAATAAAAGAAAACGAGGTTAGTTTCGTACATTGCATTATTTATTTATTTAAAAAAACATTTTATACTATATCGTATTGCCAAGGTACAGAGCCTTGAGGAGAAACAAAATAAGACGTTAAGTATTGTCGGACATTTATACCTCCGGTGAGGTTTCTGCCTCTGTTGTCACCATGAGATATTATATTTTCTAGTGGAGCGTCATAGAACGTGTCTTTGAATTGTATTCCATCTTTCATTCGTACGAGGTTATGTAGTACACAACATGTTTTTATTATAGATTCTGCAAAATCTAGGTTTACATCGAGCCCTCTATGAAATATGCGCCATTTGTTGGCTAAAATACCAAAAGTGCATTCTACCATCCGGCGAGCTCTTGTGTGTCTATAATTGTAGACTTTTTTTTCATAAGATAAGCCCCTCTTAGCATAAGGACGTAAAATAGTATTGGAAAGCCCAAACGCATCATCAGCCACAAGATAAAACGGCATATTTTTCCCATTATCGTCATGGGGCAATATTTTTCCATTCGGAATATTCAAACTATTTTCCTCTAATCTTTTTCCCATATTTGAGTTTTTGAAAACACTTGCATCGCAAGAACCTCCATATGCACCAACATCAATATAAATAAATTTGTAATCGGCATCAGTCCAAGCCATTAACACCATAGAATGGTATTTTTTATAATTAAAAAATGAATATCCAGAGTTATCTGGTTGAATTAACCGAATATATTTGCCATCGAGGGCACCAATGACATTAGGGAAATTAGTTCGAGCATAAAATTGATCTGCAATTTGAACCCAATCTTCTTCTGTCCTTTGAGGCATGTAAACTGGTTGCATTGTTGCCCAAATTTGATCACACGTATCTCTTACGATGTTTCTTACAGTTGTTGCTCCTATTCGATATGTAAATGAGAGAGTATTGAAGCTGTTGCCAGTTGCCAGATATCTGTAAAAAAAATATACGTATTACATAAAAATATACAGGGTGTAACGGAAAGGGGGTATACACACCAAGGAAGTTTTAATCTACTTTAATCCCTTTATTATAGGAATAAGCTTCAAGTTTTGTGATATTATCTGTTAAATAGGTAAATAAATATTGTATACATTTATAGGTGCAGAGGTCCAGCAGAAATGGCTTAACTTGAGAACCTGCTTTTCAAGAGAATTGAAGGCTCAAAAAACAACATCCGGGCAAGCGGCAAAGAAACGTCGAAAATATCGATATTTTGAAAAGTTGCTATTTCTAAAATCTTCATTAGCAGAACGACCCACTGATGGTAATCTAGATTCCACTGCAGCTGAAGCCGAAAATGAGACTGAAACCTCTGACACTATGGGCTCAAATGTACCTATAACACACAATACAAGGAAAAAAATAAATAACTCTGGTCCGAAGTTCGAAGAAACTTTGTTGAACATACTAAAAGATGATTTAGACGAAGACAAACATTTTGCTCTCTCTTTAGTTCCTACGTTACAGTCTATGACAGACGACGAAAAATTTCAAGCCAAAATTGAAATACTGCAAGTATGTCGAAGGATAAAAGCCAATAGACAACATACTCAATCTTCCGTAACACTTCCTTCACGTAACATTTTATTACAGCCTTCCACAAACACTTTCTTACAACCTGGATATTATTACACTGGATCTACCCCACCTCATATTGACGCTTCTAGACCGGAATATATCCGGCAATGCCCATCTACTAGCTCCCAACAACCTGATTACACTGGATCTACCCCACCTCATATTGACGCTTCTAGACCGGAATATATCCGACAATGCCCATCTACTAGCTCCCAAAACTCTGCGGATAGTTTGCAAAGCTACCTATCGAATTTCACACCTTCTCCGCACAGTCCTCTACTCGACTTGATCTAAAATTTTATTTAAGCTGCACTAACTCAATTACTGGCTGTAATTATTATTAAAATAAAACGTTGATTACTATATTATAAATGTGTTTTACTTACCTTAAAGTAACACTTAGTCTCTCTTCTACTGATATGGCGCATCTCCATCTTGTATCTTGGCGTTTTATAAAAGGACCCACGAATGAAATTATTTCATTGAACGTTTCTTCACTCATTCTATAATATTTGAAAAACTTGTCTGGGTGCTCTTTCAGCTTAGAAT
The DNA here is from genome assembly GCA_933228765.1 of Miltochrista miniata. NCBI lineage: Eukaryota > Metazoa > Arthropoda > Insecta > Lepidoptera > Erebidae > Miltochrista > Miltochrista miniata. The sequence continues at coordinate 18,597,027 of OW121769.1, forward strand.
GTAACGTATGAAATATTCCACTAGATAATCTATCACTAAGTACAGGATGTACACAGTATCTTCTTTTTTTATCTCTCTTAAAATTTCTATAAAGCAAAGCACAAACTAAAACTTTGTTGTTAATTGACATGGTTTGTAAACACCTTGACTCGAGCGTTGCTGAATAAAGACTGGTCGATTTGAGAAGATATAAAATCGATTGTATACGCACTTCCATCAACTAAACTGTTCAGTTCAGTAGAAATCACGAAAAGTACACAACTCGACGAAACAGTTTAGTCGATGCAACAGTTGTATGTAAGCGCCTGCCCTTACAATGTCCATATGAAGGGCCATACCGAGTCATCAGTAGAAAAGACAAAGTATTTTGTATACAATTGCCGAATAGACAGTTGAATGTGTCTATAGATAGATTAAAGCCAGCGTATATTTAACAGGAAGAAGATTTAGGTTAAATTAGTACCGGCAATATAATATCAACAGATGAAAATAAAAATCATATGTCGTTCCTCGACGAGACAAACGGTACTGACGAGTAAATAATATAGCTAATGAAATTTTATTCTAAGTAATTATTTTTGAATAAATCAATTCATTGATTAATTATAAGTGCCTCCAACCAGTTGTGCTTGTGTTTAGAACTGGAATCAATATAAAAATCAGCGAGGAGGCTTTTCAATTGTCTGCAGGTTTGCAAGCGTCAGCGTTTTAAAATGTAGACATGCAATAAATAATTTTGTAAAGTCGCAGCAAACACGTTGTATATGGTGTAGGCGCCGGTGATGGCACTTTCATGTTGTCGAAGCCCGAGACGTGGCTGCGTATCTACAGCAACGTCGCGGACGCCTGCTGTCAGTACCTAATTGTCAGTGCAAATACATTTCAGTGTTTTTTATTGGATTTTGTGTAAATATTTGTTTGATATAATAGTAAGTTTATTATTTTCTATTTAATGTTGCAAGATTGCAATGATGGAGTGATTCTGAATGTAAGTACTCAACCTGCCTGGTCACTGAGTAACCTGGTTCGCTGTCGTAATTGCTCCCAAGCTCGATTTTTTAAGGGTAAGAGAGGTTTGAAAGTGCATAAGTCCTAAAATTTCTAGCAACTCTTCAACGCTGGAGGCCCAACGTGTAAAAATTCCTTTTTGGCAAACCATATCTAAATTGAAAATTTCTGTTCCGGTCTTAAAAAAAATACCCCGTGGTGCAAGACCAGCAGTGGCTCAAAACCTGGCCCACTGTATTGGTCTTGTAGTACGGGAGAATTCCACTTACGCTTGGGAGCAATTACTTACCTTTTCTTACAGGATTCTACCTACATATTTCAAAAAATCAGGCAAGTAATAAAAGTTTAACATCCCAAATAAAAGATAACTGCAATTCATCTTCTATTTTAGACACAAAATTTACAGCTTTTCATAATGATTCACTATATCATTATGTAGAATCCAAATTAAGGGAAGGTGATATAAGAGGAGCATCCAGGTTATTATTTAGTAGCGACGTGGTGGCGCCTTGCCCTCCAGATAGTCTTGCAAATCTGAGGAGCAAGCATCCCGCGCCAAAGGACGACCTGGACCCCAATTCTCTCCACTCGGATTGAATCCGTGGCCGACAAATTCCGCGATAAATGTCATCTTTCTCTTGATATGCCGTTTTGACTATTCTCGGAGCGTAGTGGGTGACAATTGTCTGGCTATTTTCACCCGGATTACGTCGCATGGTACATATCACACGTATTTCCTATACTCTGTTAAAATTAGGTTGATAATTTTGACAGCTCACGCCTATGAAGTATCGGATTTGTTTATGTCAAGTATACTTAAAAAAATTATCGTAGCACATAGACGAGTACCGCCCACTTATCGTAGTGAAGCGTCTTCCAACAATACCGCAGAATCGATTATAGAAAAATAATTCGAATAAATCGAAGTTATGTATATTCATTTAAATGCTAGTAAAGTTAATAAGTAGGTTTCTACAATATTTATTTGTAATATGATTAGCTAAGTATAATACAAACAATAATAATGCAATTATATTTACCTATCGATTTTTAATATTTAAAGCAATTAGTATGCTAACTTTTTCATAATATTTTATTATAAAGTAAAAAAAGACAACTTGGCCCAGACGGGACTTGAACCCGCAACCTTTGCCTAATCCAGGGCAATGCTCTAACCAATTGAGCTACGGGAGCCGTACTGATACAAGTTGAAATTCTTCACCTTATTGTAACCGCCATTTAAGAGTATGGCACAGAGCCATCTATCGAGCTACTTAGCAACTCTGATATCAATGAACGATATTGCAATCATTTTTTATACATTGATTTGATGTCTCCGACTCAATCTATCGATTTTTAATATTTAAAGCAATTAGTATGCTAACTTTTTCATAATATTTTATTATAAAGTGAAAAAAGACAACTTGGCCCAGACGGGACGTCTGGGCCAAGTTGTCTTTTTTCACTTTATAATAAAATATTATATTTACCTAATTACCTAAAATAACAAAAACGGTTTTTTTGTAACTATCGATTTAAAATTTCACGCAATCGATAATCCAATAGATTCATTAACGATTGGACACTATGGGGTGCCCTACTAAGAGCTGTCAAAATTATCATCCTAATTTTAACAGAGTATAAGTCGTATGGTATTTTATCTGTAATCCTACACTTCTGTTCTGTCACTAGTTTTAAGTTTATAGTTTACCTAGTTAAAAGTTAATTTTCAAACGACAGTGTTTTCATGTTACGCAACAATAAAACTGAAAATGGTACGCCACGGAGCTGGAGGTGCATTACGTGGAGAGTAAAGGCGTTTGATATACTCGATGTTAATTTACGAGTATGCTATACAACTTTGTGAAGTTCAAGGTAAGTATTTAGCCACAGTCTCGTATCTCGAGGTCGCCCTTCACAAATCAGAGGCTCTGTGCTTCCACGGACCTCGGACGGGGCCACCTGCGGGATCCAGCCTACAGGTAGGGGGCGTCAGCATCGGCATCGAGCCCTCGATGAAGTATCTGGGGCTCGTACTCGATGGCCGGTGGAACTTCGGACATCACTTCCGAAGTTTGGTCCCAAAACTGAGGGGAGCATCGGCCGCACTCGCGCGGTTGATGCCCAACATCAGGGGACCCAACGCTCCCTACAGGAGGCTGTACCTGGGGATCGTGCGAAGCATGGCCCTGTACGGGGCTCCCGTATGGGCGGAGACCCTGACGGCCAGCAATGAGGCTAGACTGCTGAGCCCGCAGAGAGTGATGGCCGTCAGGGTGATAAGAGGATACCGCACGATCTCCGGTGAGGCGGCATGTCTCCTAGCCGGGACCCCTCCATGGGACCTGGAAGCGAGAGCCCTTGCGTCACTGTTCAGATGGCGCAAGGAGGCGCTGGAGCGGGGCCAAAGGCCTGCGTCTCGAGAAATCGAGGCCCAGCGGACCCTGCTCCACCAGGAAACCGTGGAGACATGGAAGGTGCGACTTGAGCAACCAAAGGGGGGGATTCGCCACAATCGCGGCCGTCAGACCGGTCATGGACGAGTGGCTGGAGAGAAGACACGGTGCTCTCTCCTACCGGTTGACACAGATGCTTGCCGGGCACGGTAGCTTCGGTAGGTATCTGTGGCGAAAACACCGGGAAACCACGGCCGAGTGTCAGCACTGCGAGGACCGCAGCGATGACACGGCGCTCCACACGCTGGTGGAGTGCACGGCGTGGGCACAACAGCGCCAGGTCCTCGTAGTAGGTCTGGGCGTGGACACTCTCTCGCTTGAGGCCATGGTGCGAGCCATGCTCTCCAGCGGGAGTAAGTGGGACTGCGCCGCCTCTTTCTGCGAGCAGGTCATGCTCGCGAAGGAGGCGGCGGGCCGTGTGCGGGAGAGAACTCTCCCACCCGAGTTCCGCAGTCGGCGCCCTGGGCGCCGCCGACGTGTCTTCGCCGAGGACTATCGGCCTCCATGACCGGGGGTCTGAAGACGGTGAGAGGGCCGCTCACCGTCCTTACAGAAGCAGGCCCATGACGGCAGCGTGACGTGAGCAACTCACGCACGCCCCCCCTTAGAAGCGGGGTCACACCCGAAACCCCCCATAGACGCGGGATTGCACCCGAACCACCCCCTGGGCGAGGCCGCAGTGGCGGCCGTAGGTCTGTTGGGAGTCACGGGACATCCTTCCTGAGGGCTTACCCGGGGCTCTCAACCATAGGCTGTTGGGCGTTACGTGAGGTTTTTTAGTCGGTAAGAGTCCGGCATAGCATCCTACGAGGATTTTCCCTCAGGTTAAAAAAAAAAAAAAAAAAAAGCCGCAGTCTCGTATAATCGGGGTTTGGTCTATCTATACAGACAATAGAACATACTGTTGATAACATATCACCATTACATGTTTCTATATGTCTTTAGTCCACTGTCTTGAAGTGTCTTGACAGTCTACTATTACAGTCTAAAGCCCGGTTATAAACAAAGACAGTATAACATGTTGTTAGCATAATTTGAATTCCTCTGACTTATATTCCTCTGTCTTGACAGTCTTCTACTCTATTCAAAGCCCGGTCTATTCAATACAGATACTAGAACACACTGTTTATAACATTATATCAATATGTCTTTTATTCCACTGTCTTGACAGTCTTCTACTCTTATAGGTGCTGTGTACGCTAATATCCTTAGTACTGGTACTTGATCAATATGCATTGAGGAAATAGTAAATACACTGAATAAACGAAAGAAATAAACAGAACAGAAGAAGTGAATAAAATAAAGAAGAAATGAATAAAATCACACTACAGTAATTGGAGTATCATTGGACATATGAGTATCATTGGAGTAATATTTTATCACAGTAAGTATAGTAGAAATTAGTTAATGGAACATTCATTTATTTTTATGTAAGTAAAATGTGCCGCCCACACAAGTTTCTTTTCTTCTTCGAATTGCATCCATGTTGCTATTGTACTACCTAATGTAATAGATTATGACAAAAGGTCATTTATGTAGATAGGAAATTTTATCATTCAATATATACTAATGCAATATTAGTATGTAGCCTGTAATGCATTGATGAATAAATACCTACAACAACTAAATGAACTGTTTCATATATACAGAACTTGCCTTATTGACTTGTCATTTGTTTCAGATTTATGGCTCAAAATAAAAAATCCTGAATGTTTATGCACGGTTAGCCGGAAGCTGTCATCATGTTCACCTTACCACATTTTGAATAGCTCCAATGCAATGACCCTAATGAAGCAATAAGAAGCCACAGGCAATACCACATAATTGGTTAGTTATATTTAGTCACTTCTTTTATCCCCAAAAGGGCCAGCAAGGGCATACTAACTTCACCTTATAGTATTTGTTCCACATTATAGGTAGTGAGCTATGTTGTAATGTATACAGGTGCAGGTTGTGCCTGCCCGTTATTGACATTTTTAAAGCTGCCCATATGGTCTTTACGTGGCTTAACAACTGCCATTTTAAAGGCAACCGGGATCAAGGTCTATACATGCTTTCTGAAGCTAGAAAACGCTCACAAATGAATGTCACAACGTGGTCCAGTGATGTTAGATATTGCTTAGGTCTAGGATACTTACTGCAGTGATTGATAGTTGAGTCCGCTTCAAATTTAACTCCTTACCTCTTTTAACAACACAAAATTTACATCTTACTTAATAACAAATAAATGGTGATTATTTATTTCAGGAGATAGTGGATATGCCCTAAGGCTATGGTGTCTTACACTTCAACAAGACTATGAGGAAGGACCCACCAACAAACCTGAATTATGACACCTTGTCATGTTAACGACAAGTGATGCTGGTCACAGAACAATTTTATTAATAGCCACTAATTTATCAGTCTGACCATCTTAGCTAGAATCACATTCTTCCATCAACAGGTCCACCACTTGCAGGTCACAGAGCCACAATACATGCAGTAGAATATTAACAAGAATGTGTTAAGTGTTTTATTCCAGGAATAAATGAAAGTTAATTTCATTAATATAATAAGTTTTATTAACCCTTTTAATTTGAGAATTACAACTATACTGTGTATGATTATTAATTTCAGTCAGTAAAATGACATTTAATTGGTGCATTTAATGACAGCATACAGCAGTTAAAGCATTCAGCTAATGTAAAGTGTATAAAATGTCGAAGTCTATTGATAGGCGAACATCACTATTGTAGCGGGTCACCTTTTTTGTATCAGTGACAGTTGCACTTTTCATTTTACTAACTGAGATTAATAATCCTATTTTAGAACTACTTACAACTAAGAAATAGCACAGTCACTAAAGAACCATTACAGGTTGACAGTTGAAAGATGAATTCTATTTCTGTAGCCGCTTTAAATTTGGGATACAGGAACTACATGTTAGGATGATGTTGAAGTTAGCTTCATTTTTGTGATCCTGGTGTATAAGTACACTCCTTTTTACAGCCTATGGTATTGTTCAAACCTGAAATAGATGCAACAGATTGTATTAAGAAATTATAAAACATTACAATAAGTAACACAACATCTGTCTCTCCGTTCCGACAAACTGTTGCGATATGTATGACATAAAAGATATCATATTAACATGTTGCAATGCATTAGGTACATGATAAATTGCTGTTGTTCTAGGCTAGACTAGTAGCAGTTATAGATCAACCACTGACTGTCTCGAAGAGACCCACCACAGTAGCATTCACAGAGAGTGACAACAATTTTGCATTATAAATAATAAAAGGTAAGTATTAATATAGTCATAGTAAAACAGACATGCATGTGCCTGTGTTTATATAAAATCTAGCCTGCCACTCTCCTGACACCTACTGTGATGTCAAGTATTTGGACTAATTGACACCACATTGAAGTTTGAACGAAGAAATCTTGTATCTTTTGGCACACGAAGTACAGGCACTCGTGGTTTTTTGTTTTTGTTAATACTACTATGTCTGTGCATAGTAGGTAAGTACCTACTTTTATAACATCACTCATCATCATAGGAGACAGGTAGGTATTCTAATATTATATTATTATTTACTTGTTTTTTTTTAATGCAAAGTAAATATTCCGTCTACACACATACTGTTTACTTTTTCATTCATTTAAAAATTAATATTTTTATTTAATATGATAGTTTGCGCCCCCAATAACAACTTATTATGGAAATTAAATGTATTCTCATTACGTTAGTATTATTATGATATTATTATTAAGGTAAAATACGTAGAAAATCGCTAATCGATTTTATTGGTGCCGATTTATTTGAGAAAACCGGTAATACCCAAGAGAAAACGTTATTTGTTAACATCACTGTGTGACATTCATAGACAATAACAAAAGCGGGGAATTTGAACTTTACTACCGCCCAGAATACACAATTTAGTGATCACCAGACTATTTTTAACAGCATTCGATCCACAGACTTGAGCTCTGGCGATAGACATAGGCGTGTAAATCGAGAATCGGCCTCCTGTCCTTTCCCGATTCTCCAAATTCCGACTCTGATATTTTGACTGTTTCAGCCAAGGAAGTGATGACAGCTGTTAATTCCTTCCGAAGTGGTTCTGCTGGCGGCCTCGACGGCTTGACTCCTCAACATTTAAAAGATTTGTTGAGTCCGGCCGCTGGAGAGGCTGGCGAAACGCTTCTGAAGGAGCTAACAGGTTTGGCTAATTTGATGTTATCCGGCAATGTGGACGAAGGAAGGTACCATCGACATACTTTATGGTGCCAATCTCTGTGCTCTCCGTAAGAGAGATGGTGGAATTCGTCCCATTGCCGTTGGCTGTACTTTCAGGCGAATGGTAGCCAAAATTTGCTGTCAGTTCTATAAAGAAGAACTGGCTAGCAAATTTCAATCCCTACAGCTCGGTTTTGGGTCAAAAGGGGGTTGTGAGGCTGCCATACATGCCCTGTCTACTTACCTTGGCTGCGGTAAAGGAGAGGTTGTTCTTAAGGTTGACTTGAAGAACGCCTTTAGTTCAGTAAATAGGTACACCTTGTTGACACAGGCCAAATTAGAAACTCCCAAAATTATTATTGTATAAGGACAACATTTTAGATTCTGCAGTGGGTTGTCAACAAGGTGACCCTCTCGGGCCACTCATTTTCAGTTTATCAATTCACCCTATAATTAGCCAACTAAATTCGAAATTTAACATCTGGTATCTAGATGACGGCACTCTGGGAGATGTTGATACAGTAATTACAGATTTGGTTTTAATAAAAGATAAATTTGCATCCATTGGTTTGGAACTAAATCCTACAAAATGTGAATAATTTGTTAATGATAATATTGACAGTGTTTCTACTATAAGAAAATTTAATAGTTTGGCTCCAAATTTAAAAATTCTTGAAAGACATACTCTTCGCCTCCTGGGGTCTCCTATTCTAGAAGATGCCTATGATTCCTTTATTGAAAAAAAGATTCGAAATTTTTGTGAAGTTTCGGATCGACTCTTTCAAATGAATATACATTCAGCATTTACTATCATTCGGTATTGTCTTTTCGTCCCAAAATTAACTCATGCTCTCCTTTCATCTCAATTTTTTAAATTTATTTTTCATACCACGCTTTGTAAAATTTGGAATGCAGATTTGGACGACCGGGCGTGGCTCCAAGCGTCTTTACCGATACGTTTGGGCGGCCTCGGCGTTCGCAAAATTTCCGACATCAGTTTACCAGCATTTTTGTCTTCAGTCCATGGCACTAATTAATTAACCAGGAAAATCCATGCCAGGCAAGATTGAAGCCATTAATGCTTGGAAAATGTCTTGCCCGGATACTGTTTTGCCCACACATCCATGCTCCTAGAGGCAATGGGATAGGCCGCTCTGCAACGAAGTAAGGAAATAATTATTGAACACGTGTTCGAATGTTGCAGAACGTGCTCGCCTATTGGTTGTGGGAGTATGGGAATCAGGTGTCTGGCTTCAGGCTCTTCCGTCGCCCAACATAGGTATTATGTTGGACGATATTACATTCAGAATTGCTGCCTGTCTTCGTTTAGGTGCTCAATGCGTTTCTCCTCATTGTTGTCAATGTGGAGAAGCAGTCGACAGCCTTGGGCATCACGGCTTGTCTTACAGCAGGAGTGCTGGTCGCAGGTCCCGCCATGCGTACATCAATGATAGTCATGCAAACAAATATTTGCATTGAGCGGGGATCGAACCGCGCCTCTTTATTTATCGCGCCATGCCACAGAGGCTATTCTTATGTTATTATTAAATAAGGCAAATTATAATAATCTGCTTTATTTAATTTGTTGTCTGTACCCTGAATAAAAAAAAAATTACATACCCCTGAAAGTCGAGGGAATTTGATCCATTTGCATATTCTGCTCTAATTGATTTGTAATGAACAATGGCTCCCTTCGATTAGTAATAAACCCTAAAAAATTATTAAAAAAATATTAAAACTAATCATTTATATTCTAAGATTCTTCTCGTATCACAGTGTTTGTTACTGTACTCCTCCAATATGGCTTGACCATGATTTTTATGTTTTTTTTATCCTTTTTCTTCGCAAAAAGAGTCCGCAAAAACAAGCAACACGTGTGTACTTCGACAGCACTGGAATGGCACTGGATTGGCCGTCTATATTATTCCAGTGCAACTGGCTGGGAAGTGTAAATATTTGTTTGCATGACTATGGATATTTGCATTGGTCTGGTTCATTGGGTTGAGGAGGTCAGATGGCGGTCACTTGACTGAAAATCCATACTTTCATTCAAAGCGAAATAAATGCGAAAGTAACTCTGTCTGTCTGTTATGCTTTCACAATCAATTCCATGTCAATAGATTTTTTATTCCAATTACATTGTTTTTCAGAAATCTTGCCAGAAATTTCAACCAGTAATAATGAAGTGCAAATAATTGTGTCTCATGACTCTTCTCTAAAACTAAAAAGAAAAGCTACAAAAGATAAATACTTATATTCAGTTTTGTACTTTTGCCATAGTATTTAGTTCACCGTGAAAATGATTTAGTCTTTACCATGGTCGACCTAGGCGGACAACCTTTGTGATGTAATGGTAGTGTGTTCAACTACTGATTCTGAGGTCTCGGGTTTAATTCGCTTACAGTGCAAATATTTGTGTGCATGATTATGAATATTTGCATTTGGTCTGGGTGTTTATGTAAAAACAATTATGAAAGTCAAAGATTGGTACTATTCTGGCACACAGCCGCTGTGTGAGAATCGAAGCCACCGGAAACATGTGTTGTCTACCTACCCCAATGGGATAGAGGCGTTAATTTATGGATGTATAATCAAACAATGTTCACCCAACCCAAGTGAGCACAACTGCTATGCACATTACCTGGGATTCAATATCCCAGGTAATGTGCATAGCAGTTGTGCTCACTACTATCACAGCCCACAGATCATAGTTCTCTTTATACTGTGCTACTACCTCGCAACTTTACCATTTTACCAATTCCATAGTGCTCAACACCCTCTAATTCTAATCTATATTTATAATAATAATCCAATTTCGAAATAATTTTCAGAGAAAAGGGGTAAATCGTTATCAAGAATTTACTCGACTGAGGCATCTGTTCTCGCACGCCAAGTACAGAGGCCGAAGAAGACCAAAGCCAGTTATGCTACAAAACTGAAAAAGGCATTAGATCTATCAGAGAACATAAATTTTCAAAAAGTGATAAAACGTTTTACCACTGCGGCTTCAATATTTACCTGTCTGCAATTCAGAGAAGTAGGTAAAAAGAAGTCTGGTCGCAGATACACAAATAAAGAAAAAATAATGGCACTGGCGCTGTATAAACAAGGCCCAAGAGCCTACAAATGGCTTAGAAATATATTTGTTCTCCCAACCCCTTTATCATTGAATAAAATGATAATAAGCGCTGGCTTAAAGCCAGGTATCAATGAAAATTTATTTAATGAGTTGAGAAAAAGGGCCTCCAAAATGCAAATCAACCAAAGCCTGCTCATTATTATTTGATGAGATTGCCTTAGCACCGCATTTTGACTACAAAAGAAGGACAGACATGATAACAGGGTTTGTGAATAATGGAAAATGCACTGAAAACATAATTGCAGACCATGCATTGGTATTCATGATAAGGGGAATCCAACACAATTATAAACAACCAGTGTCTTATACCTTTTGTCGTGGAACCACATCTGCAATAGAACTTGCTCAACAAATTGAAGAGATCATTAAAAAATTACAGTGTATTGGTTTTAAAGTATTGACTACTATTTGTGATCAAGGATCTACTAACGTGAGTGCTATGAATAAACTAGTACAAAATACCAAGGCAGACTATTTACGCCGTAATGACGAATTTAGAAGAGATGTATTTGAAATTAATGGAGAAGAAATCATACCTTTATTTGATCCACCTCACCTACTCAAAGGCATCCGCAACAATCTAATAACTAAGAATTTAAAATGTACCATTAAAAATGAAGTTAATATTGCTAAATGGGAACATTTAGAAATGCTACTTAAAGAAGACCCTAGGTTTGATGGACTTCGTATGCTACCGAAATTGACAGAAAGTCATATAAATCAGAAAAAAATGAAATTGAAATGTGCTGCTCAAGTACTCAGCCACTCAACTGCAGTGTTCATGGGATATCTAGCAAGTTAGTAGTTCTGTTAAACTTAATTAAGTATATTATGTATTTGATATTATGTAAACAATGTGTAATATGTATATATTTAGAAAAAATATGCATCATTGTATCATCCATTCGGTTAAGTACATAACTCAACGTAAATAATCTCAATCCCTACTTCCCTACTAATATTATAAATGCGAAAGTAACTCTGTCAGTCTGTTACGCTTTAACATTTGAGACCCTGGTAAGAACATAGGCTACTTTTTAACCGACTGCGCAAAACGAGGGTTATGATTTTACGCGATAACGACTTCTGTGTGTTCATAATATTATAGTGAATTGTATAAATAACACGTACTAATAAGTTTCAGGAAAAGGAATATTGGTAGAAGATGCTACGGAGACTGCCAGAGTACTGATTTTCTTTGACGAATTATTTGATTCTGTAAACGGAAGTTACCATAATTATAAGAATAAACCAGGCAAAAAGTTGCTTGGACCTCTGACACCAAATTCTGCCCATCAGAAGTTATGGGATGAGGCAAAGGCTGTTTTAAAAACAATTAGTTTTATTGATACCAAAAATAAAACAGTGCCTTCTATTACTAATTGGATACGAACCCAAGAAAATTTTGAATATTTAAAAAATAAATTGTTTAACAGCTACAATGTTAAGTCAAATATGGCTGCGACATTTCAATCAAGACCCATTAGAAAACTTTTTTGAATGTATTCGTAGCCATGGATATCGGAACAACAATCCTACATGTGCAGCCTTTGAATCGGCGTTTGCATCACTATTGATAAATAATTTTAGTGGAAGACACTCCCCTGGTGCAAAGTGTGAAAAGGACAAATTAACATTTGTGTGTTTTCATCATTAAAAAAGATTATTGTTTTAAATTTGCCACCTGCCGAATTAGAATGCGAAGAAATTGAACTAAATGATTTAAATTACGAATGTAAAAACATTAAAATGAAAAAGGACAATCCTATATTATGGTCTGCATTGGAATATGTATCCGGATATGTAATAAAGCAAGCTAAATTGAAAATATTTAAAAATTGCGAATCCTGTACAGCGTGTTTTATTAAAAAAAACATTGACAGACAAAGTGTAATAGCTTGCAAAGAATATGAACAAAGTGTTCAATATTTGACATATCCCACCGATTATGCAATAGAATACTTTTCTGTAATACAAGATACAACCATGCATATAATTAGAAAAAGAAATAAAGAAAAAGGCATTAAAAATTACATTAAGACACTAATTAGCATCAATTATAATTATAATTTTATTACATGCCCGCTACACAAAAAAAAAGTAGTTGAGTTCATTGAAGAATTATCATGTAATTATTTTTTATACACTTGGTGCAAAGACTGCAACAAATTATTAAATGGAATGAAAACTACGTTTTCAGAAGAAGATATTATTCAAAAACAATGCTTGTAACCGGGCTAGGTGACCAGGACCAGACGTCGTCCGTAGAGTGAATGAAAGAAGGATTTATAGAAAGAATGGTATATTGAGAGGTATTCGTACAACATACACGCATTTACTTATATCTACGATAACTGAGATCCAAAAGATCCAGAAAATGGATACAGTTGTATGCTCAGTTCCTAATCCTAGTAAGCACAGATCCAAAAGATCCAGGGAAGGATGCAGTCGTATACTATGCTTTCTAATAATGTAGAACTCACAATGGTCGACGACGAACTGGTCATCTCACGACTTCCCTAAGGAAATCGGGGGGTAACTGTAGCTAGGCAACGCCTATTCCAGTAGAGTAACCGCCGCCTGCGAATACAGGCGGGTCGCTGGGTGAGTGGCATGGTGGCCACCGTGGTGTCTTTTCCGGTCTTCGAGTCCGGGAGGGTCATAACGCCGCCAGCGAGACCTGACACCGCCGGCGAGGATATCTCAAGCGAGGAGGGCCAGTGAGCGGTCTACGAGCCGGCGACGACTTGGCAGTGATAGCACATATGACATCAGCGAGGTCGAACCTGTACGAGGAGTTCTCGTAAGGTGCCCGTCAGCTGATGTCAGTGGGGTTTCAGCTAGGTGTAGTTGCCGCGGGGATTAAATCCCGCGGCAGTGGTCGGTCTGGTGGGCGGCGATGGTATGGCGCAAGTTCCCGCAAATGGCGGAATGTGGACCCCTCAGTGCGGGTGAACAGGTTGGCGCTCAGTCGGCCGATAAAGTCATCGAGACTCTCTATGCGTAGGTCCCTGGAGATGGTACTATTCCTCACGTAACGAGGGGCGTCTACAATAGTGCGTAGGGCGAGCGACTGCTGCGCACGCAGCTTTCGGCGGTGGCTTTCTGCGACCAGCGCATACCAGCCTGGGGAGGCATACGTAATGCGCGGTCGTATGTATGCCTTGTAGACGCCCAGCTTCGCACGTAAGGGGAGGCGGGACGACAGAACCGGACGCAGAAGGGCTCGAGCGGCTCGTGTTTGGCCAACAATGTTCTTAACATGAGGGGCCATTGTAAGACGACGGTCTATGGTCACGCCTAGGTATTTTACCGTGGGAGACCAGTCGACGTGGCTTCCGAGCATGGTGAGAGGCGAAGGTAATCTCCTTCCACCCAAGGAGATCGCCTGGGTCTTCGCCACATTGACCGTCAGTCTCCAGTCTTCCAACCATGGCGGGAGTGCATCCAATGCACGCTGCATTTTTACTGCCGCGTGTTTGGGGTTGAGAGAGGTAGTGATAAAAGCGGCATCATCAGCGTACAGTGCCAACATGGCGCCTCCAGCTACAGGGATGTCGTCTGTGTATCTGCTGTAACAGATGGGAGACAGACAACTTCCCTGGGGCACGCCAGCCTGGACAGGGCGTTCCGTAGACAGGACACCATCGACTGCCACGTGAAAGCGACGGTCCTGGAGAAAGGTGGCCACAGTCTTAACTACTCGACGGGGAGTAGTAGACGTGGCCAGCTTGTAAATCAGGCCGGAGTGCCACACGCGATCAAAAGCCTTCTCCATGTCGAGGAGCACCGCGACAGCACTCTCCCTCTTGTTGAGGGCGACAGTCGCGTGGTGCAGAACTCTCACGAGCTGGTGTGTCGTGGAGTGCTCGGCACGGAAGCCGAACTGTTCATCGCGTGGCTGAATGTGAGGCGCCAGGTGCAGCAGCAGAAGCTTCTCGAACACTTTCGAAATGGTCGACAGCAGCGTGATAGGCCTATAGCTTTCGGGTTTCAGTATATTTTTCCCGGGTTTTGGCAGCATGATGACTCGGCCGAGTCTCCACGGCGCAGGAAAGTGGCTTGTGCGGAGGATACCGTTGAATAACTGCGTCAGCGTGGCGATTGTTCGCGGGGGTAAGTGACGCAGGGCTTCATTCGGTATCTGGTCGGGGCCAGAAGCTTTCCGTAGTGGGGTGCGGCGAATCGTTCGCTGCACTTGTCCCGGGGAAAATACTACTGGATCTTCCGTGGGTGCTATTGGCGCTTGGAAGTAAAATTCCAAATGCTGCTGGATAGCTTCTACGTGCTGCATGTTGGAAGCTGGGTTTGGCTGGAATTGACTCTCCAGGTGGTTGGCAAATATCTCCGCTCGGTCCTCGGCACGGTAACGTGGGGTTCCGTCGCCGGCCAAGAGGGGCCTAATCGGAGATGGTTTCCCGGAGAGCTGGCGGCAAAGACGGTGAATACCGGACCAGTCGTCTCCAGCTCGCTCTATGGTGCGTTGCCACGATTCGGTTGTAGCCGTCTCTAGCGCAGCCGAGATCTTCGCAGCCAGAGCGTTGAGCTGGGATTTCATAATCGGGCATCGGTTTCGCTGCCAATTTCGTCTCAGCTTCCTTTTTCTCTCGATCATCGCCAGGATGTTCGCTGGGGTTTGTGGTGGTCTCCGTGCTGACGCAGCATCTAGCCTTGACTCTCGAAGCGCAGCGTTGATGACAGCACTGAGGTCTTCTGCGAGCATATCGACGTCAGCGTGGGACTTAATACGGCGATAAGGCGAGTTCTCTGCCATGTAGTCGGCAAAGGCTCGCCAGTCCTGGCGGTATCGAGGGGGCTTTAAGGCTGTTCGGGCTGGCACATTTGAGAGTGAAAGTAGGACAGCTTGGTGGTCCGAGAGGAGGTGGTCGTCCAGGACATCAATTGACGACGCGGTCGGAAACCCACGAATAATCGACAGGTCGATGACATCCGGTGAGAAGGCTGCCTGGTACGGGTAGTGCGTCGGGACCTCTGGTCCAAGCACCTCGTATCCGTGGCGGTCTGCATGATCCAACAGGCGGCGGCCGCTTGGGCAGGTGGTGGTTGAGTTCCACGCCGTATGTTTTGCATTGAAGTCGCCCGCGATTACGGTTGCGACCGGTGAGTCCAGCAGGATGTGGACATCAGCCACGGCAAACCGAACCGCCGGCGGCCTGTAAAAGGCGTACAAACGTGTGGGCTGGTTCTCAATGCAGACCTCCACGCCGAGGGCATACGACGACTGCAGAGTAGGTACTGGCAGCGGTTGGTGGACGATCCTTCTCTTCACTACAACTGCTAATCCCCTGTATGCAGTTCCATATGGGGAGATGTGGTCCTCTCGGTATACATGGTACCCTGGCATTTTCAGTCTTGTGCTGGGCTTGAGGTGCGTCTCGTTGATAAGAGCAACATCAACTTGACGCTGTGATATAAGCGACCTCAAAAGCCTGACCTTTACGGGAGACAGTCCGTCGGCGTTCCAATAGACAATGCGTAGGGGACTACCGGCCATACGCGCAAAGATCCCCTACGCACTTAAGGATGAGAGGGACTGGATCCCGCCCCTCCTGAATGGCCACGAGCACTTGATTAAGTACTCCGATAGCCAGGGTAACTACTGGGTCTACTTTTAACTTTGCCGGAGAGGCATCCCGCTTCGCCTTCGTCCCCCCTGCGGGGGCAGCGACCACGGGTGCAGCAGACGATTTCGGTTTGCTGTCTGGTTGCGCTGTCGCCGCAACCTTCTTGCTCCGGGGTTTCCGATGCCTTTTCTTCTTGCTGCCTTTCCTGGCCTGGGCTGGGTTGGCAGCAGCCATCAAAGAGCCGGGAGCATTTACTTCGGCGTAATTTGTGGCGGTTTCAAGTTTGCTGTTTGAATTGGTGGCGGTACGGGCAACTGTGCCGGCCTTCTTGTTCCGCGCTTCCTTGCGGAACACCGGGCAAGTTGTGTTGTTCGCAGTGTGAGGCCCACCGCAATTCGCGCAAGTCGGTGGAGTCTCGAGAGGCCGTGGGCAATCCCGTGCAATATGCTCCTCACCACAACGAACACAGGCGGGCGGCCTGTGGCAATTGTGGGAGGAGTGTCGAAATTGTTGGCAGCGATGGCATTGTGCTGGGCCTCGTTTACCGCGCCATGCCTCAATCTTTACACCGGGCATACAGAGCAGCTCTGTCACATCGTATATGCCCGGTGTAAGATCTGGGGTGCGCTGGAGTTGCGCGAAGAATAGGCACCCGGGACGACCCGGCCTAGCCCGGATTGCACGGACATACTCCGGCACGTATCCAAGGTCTTGCAGCTCTTGTTGGATATCCTCTGGAGCAGTATTTACTGGAAGCCCGCGGATAGCTACTTTTAAGCTTCGTTCCGCAGGTAGGGAGTAGGAGAACCAAGATAGGTTGGTCTCCTTCTCCAACCTGGTAAGATACCGCTGGGTGATACGGTATTCATCCTCGGTCTTAGGCATAAAGCGGACACCTTTCCCAAAAGGTCGTCCGTTGGGTGCATGGTGGAGCAGCTTTTTCAGCTCCCTAAAGTGCACCGGCCATTCCGGCAATACCTCCACCACTAGTGGCGGGTATTTCGTAGTGGCTTTTGGGGCTGAAGCAGCCAGCGTGGCTGTCTTAGGGAGCACAACTGCATCCTGGGACACTGCATCACTGATGACTGCTGCGAGCGGCGTCACAGGTCTGGGTGCCGCTGTGTGCGACGACGATGTTGACGGCGACGACGGTTGTGGCGGCGATCGAGTCATTGCAGCGTAGGTGCTGCCCTCCGGTGCCGCGGGGGGCGTTTCCTTTCTGAATGGCTCAGCGCGTTTTCGTTCTAGCGAAGGCGGGGAGAGGAACCTCTCGGGGACCACGAACGGTGTTGGAGCCGCAAACCGGGGTGCCGGCATAGGCCCAGAAAAGGCGGAGAATAGGGGAGGCCGAGGTTGGCCCACGGCACTTCCCGGGGCATCCCTTTTCGTTGGTCTTGGCAGGGTAATGCCGGTAGTTCGGTCTGGCGCCTGGCCAATTGACGCCATTGGCAGTACCTCGGATTCTTCCATAGGAACCGTCGGTGTCGGAGTGCGAGGTAGCGGACTAGCTGAGAAATATTCTTCTTCGCCCCCCTCCTCCGGCGCTGCCTCGAGAGGGGTAGAAGTAGATATGCTAGCAATAGCACGGACTGCGGGGTGGCGAACTTCGCGAACTTCGTCTGCAGCGACTAAGCGGGCAAGTGCCGCTTCCGCGGCGCTCCGCGAGCGCCAAAACGTTCGCTTGCCTACACCCGGGGTGTAGGGAAGGCTGGGACGGGTCGCCTTTCGAACAGGCGGGATTTGTTGTGGTGGTGGCGGCATGCTAGCTGGTTCTCTAAGCGCGACCTATGTTGGACACCTGAGTAGCGTGTGTAATGTTCGATCGATCGGTCCCCGGGACTTTGCCGATGCCGGCACTCCGGGGACGAACTATTTGCCACACAAAGACTACTTAGATACTACGACCAACAGAACTCAATTTGCAAACACAACATATAGCAATGAATGTTTCGTAGAACAAAAAGTAGGCCCGAGCGCACTGCGGCGTACGGAGAGCACCCCCCCCGTGCGCGCGAGACAACAGGCGAGCTACTCACAATGGTATATCGAGTTGATATTATATATAATAGTACACGTAACGAAACCATAGCGCGTTTCAGAAAATAGGTACAGCGCCATCTATCGAGTGAGGAATAAAACTTCTGTTACAGTCTCCCCCTCTGTCTACGAAGACGTCCCGACGAGAAAGACAGGAACAATATGGTTAGGTAGATTCGACAGGATTTTTACGCAGGCGTCCTCTCTTGCGAATCATTTTTACAGGTGCTGGCACTGGATTCTGGTTCTCGATACAAGTGTAATGCGGAGACATGGTATTTTCAACAGGGTGTTCATGTTCTTTCTCCCCCTGGACTAAAATAGCTCTGATGGTATTGGAAGTAGCATTAGTTCTCAAGGTAACAGGTTGAGCATCATCGGCTTGAGGCACAAACTTTCTAGTCTCATTTAATAACGTCACCTGTTCATCACCTAAACTTGGAACTCCAATACAGGATATCTCCGTACTTGGAAATACACTCGAGAGCAATGAATCCGGGTCACTTAAAGAATGTTAAAAATCTCGGAAACTAAAAATGATAGGTTAATGCAATAAATTGTATTTAATAGACAATGTAATACTCCTTAAATGAAAGTAAAAAAAATATGAGTCACCATACATTTTATTAACACAAAATTACATAAAGAAAAAACTGCCGATCTCTCCTTAAAACAAAAATAGGAAACATGAAATTTTTGAACTTCATTACGATTTTCTTGAATTTTAATACTTCATATTGCCTCCTCGTGCTTCCATTACTGCGTTTACGCGGTTTGGCATGCTGTACACCAAGTTCCTTATACGATTTTGGGGAATATTCTCCCATTCCTCTGTGAGAGCAATTTTGAGCTCACGAAGCGTGATTGGGGGAGGGTTTCGTTGTTTTACGCATCTGCCTAGCTCGTCCCAAGCATGCTCGATCGGGTTGATATCCGGGCTGCGCGCTGGCCACTCCATACGAGTAATGTTCATCTCTTGAAGGTAGTCATTCACAATCCTACCTGTATGAGGTCGGGCATTGTCATGCATAAATATAGCATCCTCACCTAAATTGACCATAAATGGACCAACGTGATCATTGAGGATTTCTTCCACATATCTTACGCTAGTTAAAGAGCCGTTTTCTATGATCACCAGCTCTGTGCGACTTTCAGAAGAAATTCCGGCCCACACAAGTACAGACCCACCACCGTAGGCTACTTTTTCTTCGATGTATGCTTGCTTGAATCTTTCCCCTGGTCTTCGATACACTCTGTGTCTTCCATCGTGCTTGTAGAGCATAAATTTTGATTCGTCGGAGAACATAACTTTTGACCAATCTTCAATACTCCAATTTACGTGGCTCTGGGCATACCTTAGTCTCGAAATACGATGCCCACGCTCCAGTTTAGGGCCGTTTGCAGGTCTAAGGGGTTTTAAGTTAGATTCAGCAAGCCGACGTCTTACTGTCCATGCACTTGGGTTACTTCCTCCGAGGCGTCGAAACTGATTGGTGAGTTCAGTTCCTGTGAGAAAGCGATTTCGAAGCATGGTGTTCACCAAGTATCGGTCTTCTCGTGCTGTGGTACACCTGGTTCTGCCCGTTCCTGGTCTGCGTAGGTTAGAACCAGTTTCTTCGTAACGTCGGAGAACTCTTTGTACTGTTGACAGCGACACACCGACAGTCCTGGCTGTATCGCGCTGACTCCGGCCGGTTTCCAGCATTGTAAGTATTCTGGTGCATTCTTCAGGCGTAAGCGACATAATTTCAGCTTGATTAATGAATATAGAGCACTATCAACATGGTTTATGTACCCACATAAATGACAGATTACAAACAAAAGCAACACCAAATGCTGTAATTTCGTAGTTCCCTCTTCGAAAGTGGCCCTTTTTCAAATTTGATTTTTTTATGATATAACTTTACAATAACTAAGAAGTTTTAATACCTTCATTTAAGGAGTATTACATTGTCTATTAAATACAATTTATTGCATTAACCTAGCATTTTTAGTTTCCGAGATTTTTAGGATTCTTTAAGTGACCCGGATTCATTGCTCTCGAGTGTAGATTAGACGACTCTGGTGACAGTTGTACATCTGCCTCTGATATGGCCTGAACAGCATCCTGGTATAAAAAATCAATAACTGGTGAGTATCCATCAAACAGGTATGTCCTTGCTCTTTTTGGCGGGGTAGAAAGTTTTAGAGGTATGAGGGGCCTATACGGTCGCTGCAGACTCATTTCTGTGGCAGACGCTTGAGGTAAGTCAGGAATAGCTCTTGTATTCAAGACAGGTGAGAGAACGACCGTATCTTCATTGAATGTAGTGAAGTTCTCGTCGTACAGTTCGTAGACATCCTTCTCATTGTCTACGAAATGCCAAGTGAACTGAGGTAGATTTAAGACCATTCATCTTGTATGAAACCAATGCCTAATAATGTTCGGTTATTGCGGGCTTCCGGCAATATCAAAAATTTACAAATAGTGGTACGACCACAAAGTGTAACTGGAACTTCCACAGTTAACACGCGTTGCCTTTTCTAATGCCCATCAGCTAGGGTGATAAAGGCAGTTTCTTGGCCAAAACCGTACCCTTTCTGTCTCAATAGAGAGTACAAATTGTAGGAGGCGACACTGGATTTAGCGCAAGTGTCGACATAAGCTACGCCTTGAGTATCGGCGATATTGACGAAGACAATCGGTCTAGCACGGGCGTCAATCTTAACATTCAGCGCACAGAACCCAACATCAGTAGATATTCCGCTAGATGTCTTCGACTTGTGGCAAGTTGGACAGTTGCTGCGAACAACACCAGGTGTTCCACATCCATAGCAGGAAAACTTTGGTGTTGATGTTGACGGGACGAGTGACTTCGATTCAACAGCTTTGACTTCAGTCTCAGGTTGGCTTGCTTCCTTCCTCTTTTTCTTATGGCACTGTTCGATAGTATGTCCTGATAATCGACAATACTTGCACCTAATCTTCTTACTATCTTTCTTCACATCTATTGCCTCTAAAGTTATTGGTTTCGAGGTAGGTTCACTGATAGTACTGAGATGTTTCTTTTCAGCCAGCGTTCGTTCAACTCCACGAGCCGCTTTGAGTAGATCGTCGAAAGTATTAACATCATCCCTAGGTATTTTCTCTCGAATGTTTATATGAAGCTGCCCGAACAACATGTCGATCTGTTGAGTTTCACTAGGTTCTGGCTTAGGTAATTGTGCAAACAGAAACCGTTTCTGGGACAAATATTCCTCCGTTAAGATATCAGGAGCTTGCTTGTTAGACATAATATCTTGATAAATTATGTAAGCAGATTTTTTGGGTGCAAAAGCTTCACGGAGCCGGCTTTCAAAATCGGACCAGACCTCTACAGAGTCCTTTATACCTTGCCACCAGATTCCAGCTTCTTTTTTCAGCAACAAAGGTAGGCCGGTAAGTGCGTCAGCATCGCTTATCTTTTTAATTCTTTCAAACACGCTTACGGCAGCTAGGAAAGTTTCTACAGCCTCAGATGTTCATGTGCCGTCGAAATGCGCGGTGCAAAAAGCAAATGAACCAGCACTCTTGCTTGAAATTGCTGTTATCAACTTCTGGAACTGATCCTCGGTAAATGATATGGCCATTTTAGGGTTTTTGGCTTGAGATTTTGAAGCTTGAGTTCTTGTAGCTCTCGGTCCTTTAGTTTTATGCGAAGGTCCGGAATTGCGACGCGATGTTGTTGTTGTTGATTCTTCTTCGATCTCTTCCTTCATCGAACTTAGTACGGGACACGGAGTTCGGTAATTAGTTCACTCGTTGAGCGCTAATTGAAGCCTACTCGTTGAGCGCTAATTGTAGCCCACTCGTTGAGCGCTAATTGTAGCCCACTCGTTGAGCGCCAGTGTAACCGGGCTAGGTGAACAGTCGTCGTCCGTAGAGTGAATGAAAGAAGGATTTATAGAAATAGTAATTGAGAGGTATTCGTACAACATACACGCATTTATATCTACGATAACTAAGATCCAAAAGATCCAGAAAATGGATACAGTTGTATGCTCAGTTCCTAATCCTAGTAAGCACAGATCCAAAAGATCCAGAGAAGGATGCAGTCGTATACTATGCTTTCTAATAATGTAGAGCTCACAAGGGTATATCGAGTTGATATTATATACTAGTACACGTAACGAAACCATAGCGCGTTTCAGAAAATGGGTACAGCGCCATCTATCGAGTGAGGAGTAAAACTTCTGTTACATGCTTTGAATATTATAAAAAAAGACAATAAATAATATATGTCGCATATTTCTTGTACTTATTTATTTAATTACTAGCTGATATCCGCGGCTTGGCCGCGTGATATCGGTACCCGATCCCGCTTCCCTTGATATCGGTACCCGATCCCGCTTCCCGTGAGAATATTTTTCCGTAATGTAAAGCCTATAAGTTATTCCAGACTATAAGCTACAGACTATAAGTACAGAGATTGTACCAAATTTTAGCCCAATCTGTTCAGCCGTTAGAGCGTGATTGAGTAACAAACATTCAAACATCTTTACTAACTTTCACATCTATACATATAATAAAATGATAGAAAAGTCACAAAAATATAGTTAGAAATGTTTTTGTCTGTTTGCTTTGCTTTGTCCGGAAGGATCTCGAAAAGTATTCAATAGATTTGATTCAAATTTTGCACAAATATTAACTAGGGGTAGGGTCTTGAAATAGGCTATATATTATCACGCTACATATCCTAAGGGCTAAGCAGAGAGCAATCAAATTGGCATATAACATAATTTTCACGCGTACGAAGTCGCGGGCAACAGCTAGTTTATAATATTAGTAGAATTTCCATTATAATAAAAAATGCAAGTAGTCATAAAATTAATTGTGATGGATTCAGTGTATAAACGACCAAAACTAATAATAATAAACCACGATTGAATCCGTTAAAATTTGTTTTATTTCAATTTGTATTCTCAATAACTTTTGAAAGCCTTAAAATAGTACTAAATATGTAGCTATACGTATGTACAATACGCTAAATATGTAGCTATACGTATGTATACAGATACTTAAGTAGTTTGGTTATGGTTATGTATACGAAATTTTTAACTCTGTCCTTAGTCGCTTGAGGCGCTGCAATCGCCAACCATCGAGCTTACACTCTTATCTCCATATATTCAATATACTCTGTGGTTCCACTTATTCCGAAAGCCTTCCTTGACTTGTTTCCGTTGTTCCGCAGTGGGTATCTGCAAAAAATTAAAAATATTTTATTTTCAGGAAAATACTGATGATTCTCAAAATAATGAAAATACTGACAATACTCAACCTAGTGACCCATGTGGGAACCCTACCCATACAAACCCAGAACTAAGTCTATCAGAACCGCGAAAGAAAAGAAGTAAAATTTCACAGTTGTCTACAATAGTCAGTAGCATGAAAGAGATGCAATACGATTTATCCAAATCAGAAACAGGGGACATCTTCAGGAAACACATTGCAAAGCAATTGAGGACCCTTTCTACAGAACAGGCTATCCTAGGCCAAGAAGAAATTCCGAGTGTGATAACAAAATGTCGACTACACGATTTGAAATACGGAAATATGACAGTGAATAGTCCTACATATTCTGCAAACACACATGCCAGTGAGAATTTGTCAAGACCAAGTAACAATTATGCGCCAAGACCAAGTACTAGTAGTAGTACTTATATGCCATTGGATAGTCCAGCGTCTATAGATACACAAACCACTGGGGACTCATTAAATGTAGTAAGCGATGACCCAGAATACATTAATATAATCATGAATGCTTTCGTTAATGCTTAATTGTCATAGATATGATACTTAATAAAAAAATATTACCTTGATGTGGTCTTTTAATTTCTTGACAGACTTCTGGTATAATTTTTGAAATAGTTGGTTTTGGCAATCGAAACATACGACTGAGGCTTCTGTAACTATCTCCAGTAGTTAAAAAAGAAAGAGTGACTTCTAATTTTATTTTTGCGGGTATAGCTTCTCTGAACAATGTATTCTTACGCTGGATATTATTCGAAACTAATAATAACAGTTCTTCAAAGTTTTCTGCTGTCATTCTTAGTGCCAATCTCTACTAGATCTTCTACCTTCAGTTGTTGTAAAAGCATTACTGACCCTCCTTTTTGATCTCTTTCGCTGATCCAATTTCTCACCCAAATCCGTTCCTTTTTTCTTAGCTCCTTATCAACCTCATTAATAACTTCTTGTAGCAAGAGTGATTGAGCACGTTTGAAACATTTTCGAAACTGATCTCTTCTTGAAATCATTGTCACTGAAGTGTTCACACTTCAACGGCGTCTAAATAACTGGAATGATGTAGACTGACAGATCCAGTCCAGTGCTGGCCTGGAATCTCGCTTAAATCACTGGACTGGAATAATGTAAGCCGGGCATTATTTTGTTTAGCGTTTACGTAGTCGTAACAGGATGATAGTAATCTGAATGTTTGCATATCCATTCTTGATTAGATTCATTGTGCATTGTTTAAATTCGTTTTTGTCTGGCACGTTCCGTTTCAAGGTTATATTAGGGGTTAAAGTATGAAATTGCCGATTAGTACCGAAAATCTAAATTGTTTATTTTTTTAATTTTTAACAAACTTATTTATTCAATATAGTTACCATTATTATCTATACATTGCTGCCATCTAATAGGAAGGTCATTTATGCCTTTGCGATAGAACTCTAAGGATCTAGACTGCACAAACTCTGTGAAAGTATTTTGTACTGCCTCCTGGGAAGAAAACTTCTTGTCACGTAGATAATTGTCCAAATCCCGAAAAAAATGGTAGTCCGTTGGAGCAAGGCTGGCGAATACGGAGGATGACGAATGGTTTCTAAGCGCAGTTCCTGTAGGGTTAAAATGGTTTCTCGTGCTGTATGAGGTCTCGCGTTGTCATGGAGCAATAATGGTGAAGATCGATTCATGAGTCGGGGCTGTTTTACTGCTAGTTTTACCAACATTGTACGGAGTTCGGCACAATAGACATCTGCCGTTATTGCTTGACCAGATCGGAGAAAACTATAGTGAATAACACCATGCTGAGACCACCAAACAGTTACCATTACCTTTTTATTGGTAAGTTTCGCTTTAGGACACTGTTGTGGCGTTTGGCCTGGGGTCAGCCATTGCATTTTTCTTTTACGGTTGTCATAAAGAATTCACTTTTCATCACATGTCACAATTCGATCCAATATTCCTTTATTACAAGGAAGGTACAGAAGTACCGATTCAACAAGGCAACACAAGTTTCAACACGCGTTTCTTTCTGCAGATCGGTCAAATCGTGAGGCACCCATTTTTTTGTATTTTTTATTTTATTGATTTGATGCAAATGAGTCAATATTGTGGGTAAGGTAACGTTAAACCATGTCGCTAATTCCTGGGTAGTTTGACTAGGATCGGCTTCCACCATCTCTCTCAATTCATTGTTATTCACCTGTGTGGGCGGTCTTCCTCGTGGCTCGTTCTTCAAGTCGACGTTTCCTTCACGAAAGCGTTTAAACCAAAATCGCACGGTGCGTTCATTAGTAGACCCCTTTCCAAACGCAACATTGATATTGCGGGCTGTTTCTGCCGCGTTACTTCCGCGTCGCAACTCGTATTCAAAAATTACTCGAATTTTCGCAGTATCCATCTTTCTTGTCTAAGTTGAATATCAAAAACAATTGAAAGTCGATATTCAAATGTTTCACATTTTTTAAAAGAAGAACATCATAGAAACTATGGTAAAAAAGTTTCATTCGAAAACCTCAAACCACGAAGATTCCATGTCAATTCAAAGAACCTATTGCAATAAAACGGCAATTTCATACTTTAACCACTATTACTTATTAACAAAAATTAGAAAGGGTACAAAAGTAACATACCCCTATGGGTACAAAAGTAACATGTTACTTTTGTCCCCATAATAATTTCAGTACTTACATCATATTTTATGTGCGTCTTTACTTCAACAGAATGCCACGACAACGCGTAAGGACCATTGCACGAGGAACTACCGACACGGAAGTATATCGCAAAGCGGCTGAAGAGCATATCAAAGATGGTGCAAAAATAAGAGCCCTTGCCAAAACATATACTGTTTGCCATGTAACATTATATCGATTTATAACAAAATTAAAAGCAGGAAACACTAGCGCAGTCGTGTTGTGAGTTTTTGATATTAACGAGGAGAGAAATCTACGCGACTATTTAATCGAGGGCTCTGAAGTTTATTTCGGGTTATCACCACCTGAAGTACGAAAACTGGCATACGACTTAGCGATTAAAAATGCAAAGAAAATTCCTGATAAGTGGCACGAAAGTCAAATGGTTGGTAAGGAGTGGTTGACGGGATTTTTAAAACGATACCCAAGCCTCTCTTTGAGACGTCCTCAAGCTACCAGTCTGTCGCGAGCTTCGAGTTTTAATGAACATAACGTGAGTAGTTTTTTCAATAAACTTGCGGAGGTCATGGATAGGTATCAATTTGAGCCAAAAGATATCTGGAACTGGATGAGACAGGGGTGACCACTGTCCAAAAACCGAGTAAAATAGCACAAAAAGGAATAAAACAGGTAGGTGCAGTAACCTCAGCAGAACGAGGCAGATTAGTAACTGTTGCTGTTGCCATAAATGCTCAAGGAGGACATATACCTCATTTTTTTGTATTCCTATTGAAACGATTCCAAGACCACATGATACGTGAGGGTCCTGTGGGTTGTGCCGGGGCTGGCAATGCTAGTAGATGGATGCAAATTGCAGAATTGGCGTCAACTTGTGGGCTGGATGAGCGCTGACGGCATAGGCGATCTCGTCCAGTTACCTCCAAGAGCAAAAGCAGAGGATTATGTCACGATGTTAGAGAAGAGTATGCTTCCCAGTGTGAGGAACGTTTATTCACAACAGGAGACGCCTCAGTTTTCTTTCGTGCAAGATAATTGTTAGATACACACAGCTAGATTAACTGATGCATGGTTCCATCGTCACCCTGAAATAACGAAAATAATAAGGCCGGCTAAGTCACCTGATCTTAATCCGATCAAAAATGTTTGGGGTTTGATGGTGCAGAGGTGGGATCAACGCAATGAAAGGAAAGTCGAAGCCCTCACTCAACATTGTCATCAAACATGGGAAGATATGCAAGGAACCGACATCTGCACTAATCTAGTAGGTTCCATGCACAACCGTCTCTTAGCAGTCATAAATAACCACGGGCCTACACTCGTTTTTAAACATTTATTTATTTATGGAGAACCGACAGTATAATCAAACTTGAAAATACATCGATATAGGCACCAGGAAGCCAATGATAGGTTCCCACGTTTAAGTACACACGATATAATTCACTTCCTACTAATAAATATAAACAAGCAAATAGTTTTTTATTTCATCTTACTTTTTAGTTTAATTGATCGAGTAAACGTCAAATATTCACACAAACATCCACATTTATAAGATTAACTTCATTAAGATCCAAGATAATATATTGACCTGTCACTGGCTTCAATGCTAAAGAAAGATGCTAATTTCTTCTATTTTACGATTATCTATACACACGTCGTGGTTCGTTATCAGTCGCTTGACGTCGGTAAAGAGTAACACGATCAATTTCAGAATAATGTCAACCTGCTAAACATTCATTTTCCTCGACTGTACATCGATACCTTCCTGTATCTATCTTCAGTACCTATAGTGTAGTACACACGGCAGTATTACCCCTGGCTACTTACTGCTATACACCCATTATTATAATAATTATGATAAAAATAATATCAGAATTAAATGATCTAGTTAATAACCTATGGATTTAGGTCAAAAGAGTTCAAGAAAACCCATTTTCGCTAAAAGTTATTTTTTAGACGGCGTTGTATGGAGGGTGTCCATAGTGCGGCGGTTCGGACGTTAACTTCAACGATACCTCAAAACAACTTCGCTAAAGTGACCAAATGCATAAAAATAATTATAGGAGCAAGTAGGAGTGACGGTAGCGAAAAATCTAAAACGCAAAGTTAAGTTTACTATTAAAAGTTAGCTAGCTAGCTTACTAATAAAATCAGAACATTAATATCGGAAGTCTTCCTGCGATATGGAGTTCCACGTAGGATAGTTAGTGATACTGGGGTACAATTCGTAGCAGAAGTGATGCACCAAGCATGTCACGTGATGGGTATCAGACAGTCGCTAACGCAATGGCGTTAGCGACTGTCTACCTGTGGTCCCGGTTTTTCATTTCGACGGGTGATACAATGGTATCACCCCGTCGAAATGAAAAACCGGGACCTTAAGCCCCAGTTAGCCATCCTCGTAGGCCAAGACCATAAGTCTTGGGACACACATCTTGCGGCCATTAGGTTCGCGATGAATACCACTGTCAGAGCAAGCAGCGGGTTTTCACCTGCTTATCTTATGCTGGAATAAATGATGATGATTATCCTGACGTTTGGCAGAGAGCCGCGCTCGCCGACCGACGTCCTGGTGGATATGAAAACTATTGTCGTAAACGACAACTTTGTGACAAATATCACCCCATACTTACGTAAGTTTTCATCGGCGCTTCCGGAGGCCAGAGACGTCCCCGAGCGAGCTCAGTTCGTGCAAAAGAGGTATGCGGACGAAGGTAAACGTCCGCCTCCCGAGTATGAAGTTGGTGATCTAATCTTGTTAAAGACCCAGGGTACGAACGATGCGTGCCCTGGCCAGTCTGCGAAGATCATACCCAGGAGAGATGGCCCGTACCAAATCAAAGAGGAGGTAAGTCCCACGTCGTATCTGATAGGGGGTATGACAAGAGGTGAACATGTAGAAAAGAACCACGTGTCTCATTTGACCCCGTTTGTTGGTACTATCCAGGAAGTACCGGTTAGAGAGAAGCGCAGACGTGGTAGGCCGCGTAAAGTAGCTAATGCTAGCCCGAACGTAGAGGGGGAGTGTGAAGCCGCGCGGGAGATTGCATGTAGGCACTTACGCAGAAATTAATCGCGAGGTGTAGAAACGAAGCGTCGCTCGCTCGCTCGTATGATCTGCCCCGCGCACCCCGCACACCTCACCCGCGAACGCTCCGTCCGTGCGCTACTGCCCCTGCTGCCCAGTAGCAGCGTTACCAACCCTACTGTTTTAACAGTAGATTTGCTGTTTTCACATTGATGACCATGTTTTCTGTTTCATTCCTATTTTCTACTGTTTTTGGCGTTCAGCGCCACCTAATACACTACTATGTAAACATTTTTTGATAACCACTACGCAGCTACGCAATGACAAACCACTACGTAATAAAACGCATTGACACTAGATGGCAGTATCTTCTTTATATTTTTATGCACGGGGAAATCCCTATTTATGAATAACAGCTACACCGACCGTAAAGCCTTAAGAAATTCAACAAAAACATGTATGATTTTTAAAATAAAAATGTGTGTGAAAATATTGAAGATGAGGCAATTGAAAATGAAACTGAAAAATAATTTTACTTTGATTTTTGTTTTATTGCTGTGATTATAAATATATCAATTGATGTGAGTTCTAGTAACTAAGAAAGTTGTTATTTATTTATATGAGCAAAATTATGAAATCTGCCTTTTTTTCTTTATCTACCGCTTTCTACTGTTTATTTTAGGCGAGTTGTGGTTTTTTAGTTTTTTGAGGTTGGCAACACTGCCCAGTAGTCAGTCGATCCAGCCACCCCGTGACGTATGCGTGCGCACCTCGATACCTATACGTAGGTCCGGTTGCTAATGTGCCTAATTGTATTGTTTTACTGTATTGTGTATGTGATCAAAGCATTATACAAGTGTACCCTTACAGCTTTGTACTTGATTCATCGCCCCAACCCCTGAGCTAGCACGCACACACAGTCATCAAGCTAGTACAATCCATTATATTTATATTTATTACTAGATTCTGCCCGCGACTACGTTTGCGAGGTGATTTTATCTAATAACCAATAGACTTTGACCTGTCCAATGCATAGGTCTTCTATTAAAACAACATTTCCGCTGAACCAATTGTTATGAAACATACAGCGTAAGGCTGACCCCACATTAGGCGTGTGCTATTCTCGGGAGTGTGAGTAGCGCGGGCGCCTACGCAGCGCGCCACGAGCGCGCTGCGTGAGCGTCGCGTTTTACTGCCCTGCGTGTGTGGAGATAGCACGCGGCGCTCGCGTCGCTCACACGCCCGAGGAACGCGCACGCCTGATGTGGGGGACGCCTTATTTAAGTGGAAAAAATACCTACAAAGTCTTAATAGTGCAGTTATGATCAAGCTACTGAATTTTGCTCCAACCTCGAACAAATAAACATACAAACAGACACGAAGAAATAAAATTATAGATTTGGACTACCGTCACAGCTATTTTTAAAATTTTATAATAGTAGAGATTTAATCATGCTAAAGATATTCAGGAAATCATAATTTATTGTGATAATTGCACAGCCCAAAACAAAACCCGCATATTATTTACTGCAATGATTCGCCTGATAAATTCCAAAGCGTTGATTACCGCCGAAACAATAAGATTTGTTTATCTGGAGCCTGGCCATACTTATATGGCAGCTGACGCAGTCCATGCATGCATTACTAACAAGTTTGCAAAACAAAAAAAATGTGTATGATCTTATGGTGGATCCACACAGCCCGGCGGCATGCGTTGGCGGCCGTGGATAAACACGCGTCATAATCTTCGCTTTCGGGACAGCATCACCTAAAGAAAAGAAGAAAACGACGTGTGGTAGCTGCAGACTTTGAAGAATCTTCGCCGGATCCTGCGAGCCCACATATTATTGTTACTGTGGTAAGTGGCATTATTAGTTTGCTCTCCTATATCTTGTATATTATATATATTCAACTAGCGGACGTCACGCGGTTTCACCCGCGTAGTTCCCGTTCCCGTGGGAATATGGAAATAACACATAGCCTATGTTCACCACAAAGAGTGTAGCTTCCCAACAGTGAAAGAATTTTTCAAATCGGTCCAGTAGTTCCGGAGCCTATTCGTTACAAACAAACAAACAAACAAAAAAACAAATCTTTCCTCTTTATAATATTAGTATAGATGTTAAACAAAATCAAAGACGAACCCTCTCAATTATATTCTAACCTATCCTCATTTTTTGCAAATTCCTATAATAGTCAAACAAAAACCATGAATCTAGAAATTGCTAATCACCTCAAACTTTCCTCACCTTCGAAACCAATAATACTGATCAAGTCTACCGATTCATACGGTCTTGCGATTCAACATTTCATATAGCCACCGCGGAACAAGTCAATTTAACTTGTATACGCCTTGATCACAGGTTCCGGCGGCGGCAGGAACAATTTAATTCGTGGAATGACTTGTGCAACTTTTTAATATGTAGGTTCTCACACGTTAAGACAATATCACATCTCAATTTAGAATTGCGGTCACTTTTCCAAAAACAAAATGAATCGATTACCGAATATTTCCATAGGGTTGATCTACGTCGTAGCAATATCATAGAAAAATTAAATGCAGACATTTCCAACGATACTTTATCAGGTCGAATAGCGACCACTGAAGAAACAGCTCTGAATGTCTTTGTGAACGGACTTAGTTCTAACATGGGAACTATGCTTCGTACACAGGGATTCACATCTCTTAACGAAGACGGCCGTTTCGCTATTCAAGAAGACAAAACTCGTGATCTATCGTGACCTGAAACCCTTATTCCTATCCCGCGATTCACTAAAACGTCTCGTTCTTAACTTTTAAACCCTCATTCCCCGTTTTCCTAATTTACCTAGCGTTATAACTACTAACTCCTTTGTTAAAGTTAATTTAGATAAGCTACTACGTTTGAATTTCAACACTAACAGAACAAAAAGCGAACTTTTAGACGGCTTTGGTTTCATACTAAAATGGCTGATAGGTACTCCTGAATACTCCCTCCTGACGCTAAAGACGCTTGTCATTATGAACAACGCATCTAACTTGTCTTCTTAAACAGCAACTGTATAAAATTTCTTCCACGCTATCTAACTTTAACGAAATAGTATTCAAAATATTATACGACGAACAAGTCATAACCGAAAACCTTGCTAAAATTACTTCGTATTTTAATGCAACAGACAAGGTTCTATTTAATCTTACTACATCCGATGAAATATCGACAATGTCTATTCAAATTCTGGAGGCTGTAACACCGTTAGAAAGAGACATAGATGATATCATAATTAGCATACTGTTTATTCAGGCGGAGTTCATCCCTCAATTATTTCAACAACTAGGCTAGAAAGGATTGTTGACTACTAGTCCCGCCAGATTAAATAGAAATCTGGTCGCCTCTATTACACTAGATAACATTCATGCAATTCTAGAGTCCGCTTCTATCACGTCCTATATCTACATGAACAAGCTCGTATTTATAGAACTCCCCCTAGTTAGAAAAGACAAATTTAAACTATATCATTTATATTCCGTTCCTATACCTCATCCTGAATTCTTCGTTAAATGAATTGGATTAATAATATATAATTCCGGAAATCCACCCCTTAGGTGGATTTTCATGGGTGGATTATCTGACTATTTTGATAAATAATATATTATTCCGGAAATCCACCCAAGGGGTGGATTTTCATGAGTGGATTAACGGACTAATTCAATTCACCCTATATCCCACTATCCTTCCCGAGCAAACCTATATTGCTACCAGCACTGCCAGGCAACTGTATTACATCACCAACTCGCTGGACAACAGCAAGACCTTCGCAGCCAACGTCGCAGTCTGCAAACTCATTGTCTATAACTAATCTTCAAGACCTATGTGCGAACTTTCTATCCTGACCGCAACGTCTAGAAACGTACCAGATTCCTGCGAAGTTGCTACTTTCTCAGCACACATTAATACATTTCAAAAACTAAAATTCAACAAATGGATTTTCATTTTGAAACACAGCACTCAATACGCACAGGAATGCGGTCAAAAAACTACACATGGTGAAATCTCTAGAACAGGCATCATCGCTCTAGAAAAAGGTTGCAAACTCTACACAGCGATTGCAACACTATCAGGTGAAGACAGCAAGTCCAATAACATTAGTCATCCAATAATAACAGTAGATTTGGAAACATTTGCATCCAACATAACTTCAACAAAGAAAAATCACTAGAACTTAATGCCTTTAAAGGTAAACAATATTTCACTGGACTCGTTAAAGACAGTTAGAGAAGAAATAAAACTACAGACACAGCAAATAAACGAAAACGAAAACTTCATCGAGAAAGCGTTACCAAAGTTTTCCAATGCAAGCATCATCATCGGACTTATTTTACTAATATTCATATGCCTTAAATGGTGCAACATCAATCCCTTCCGATGACTTTTTAGAAGATCAACATAGTGTAGCGAAAGAAGCATACAAATATTCAACAATTGTTTCGATCGATCGATCAACAGGTACAAATAAAAAAAAAAAAAAAAAAATCAAAAATATATTTATTTCACATAGGCATTATACAGATGCGCTTGCAAAACGTCCAGAATACAAAACAAAAACTCTACCACCAGTTCACAACGCGACCCACCTGAGAAGAACTGGCAAGAAACTCAGCGGGTTGTTCTTTTTTTTGCTCTATTTACAATTTTAAAGAATCTAAAAACTAGGCATTTTAACAATTTTTTTGAGAATCCAGCAGAGCAGGTCATTTCCAGGCTTCCTTATCCAACAAATAATCATTGATTGTATAGTAGCCCCTGCAGTTCAATTTACTTTTAACAGATCTTTTAAACTTATTAAGGGACATACTTTTAATTTCGTCTGGAAGCCTGTTGTAAAAGCGTATACAGTTACCCATGAAAGAATTGCTGGTTCTGTGCAATCTGCTATGAAAAACAGCAAGGTTATTTTTATTTCTAGTGTTGACATTGTGTCTATCACTTAACTTAGCGAAACTATGTAGATTTCTTTGTACATACATAAGGTTTTCAAAAATATATTGTGATGCTACAGTAAGAATATTAACCTCTTTGAATTTTTCGCGCAGAGAGACCCTTGGACCTAGTCTATATATAGCTCTTATGGCCCGCTTTTGTAAAATAAAAATTTTATTTATATCTGCAGCATTGCCCCACAGTAGAATACCATAAGACATTATACTGTGAAAGTAACTGAAATAAACTATTCTAGCCGTATCTACATCAGTCAAGTGCCTTATTTTTTGTACAGCAAATGCTGCTGAACTTAATCTACTAGCTAGTTTTACAATATGTGGACCCCATTGTAAACCAGCATCAACCATTAACCCTAGGAATGTGGTTTGTTCCACAAGTTCCAACTCTCGACCATTAAGTTGAACATTGGTTTCTGACTGTGCAACATTAGGCAAGGTAAATTTAATACATTTAGTTTTATTATCATTTAGTTTAAGATTGTTAGTGTTAAACCAATGAACCACTTTCAAGATTGCGTTGTTGACATCGTCATAGTTATCTATTTGTCTTTTAACTTTGAAAATCAAAGAAGTGTCATCTGCAAACAAAACAATCCTGTTGTTGTCCCCCACGTAAAAGGGTAGGTCATTAAAATATATAAGGAATAAAAATGGTCCGAGTATTGAACCCTGCGGGACGCCCATAGTAACTAAAGATCCCTCTGAGCGTGTACCATTAACATCGACCCGCTGAATTCTATTGTTCAAATATGAAGTCAGAAGGTCGAGAGCCTTGCTTCTTATGCCATAATGGTGTAATAACCAATGGTACTAGTGCATACCAGAGCCACGTCATCCTACATCTCGGAAGACGACGACGAAGAAGAAGACAGCATAGCAATAAATTCCAGTACAAATTCTCAAAAATTGAGCCAAACCGCCCAATCTTTGTTTTAAAGGGGGGAGATGTTAGATAATGGTCTAGTTCCCACTGACTCACCCCGACTCTAGCATCCCTAAGTGACTCACACCGTAATCTAGTTTAGTCATCTCGTATTGTTAAGCTTAGTATAGGATACGTCACCTAGTATTGTAACAGTTATCATCACATCTCGCCCTCCCCGGCGAATAATATGGTAATCGCAAATTCTAAATTTTACAGGAGAAGGAAATAACTGTTTTGTGCTTATATCTCAGTGCAGGTAGATTGTATGGCAATAATTTATATGTCAAAAGAAAGCTAATTTTTGTACAGACTAGTTTCTTTGTTAATTTTATTTTAAAAGGATATTGGAATAAAGTAATTTAAGAAAAAACATTTTACTGAAATTGTAGATAAAACGTATAGTATCTACGCAATGTATCATTACCATATTATTCGCGTGTTATTCCCATTGCTGTCGTGGTCAGTAATAATGCATTACAGTATTGTTCATGTAAATATGGAGCTAAAAACGTTTACGGCACGTGAACTTTACCATATTATTCGGGGAAATACATGTGATAGTGTCAACGGTAATATTACTTTGCAAACTATTCATCAATATATAGTGTCAACTGATTATTAGTAATACTATATTGCAAATATAATATTTCATCAAATAATACAGTACTTATTAATAAAATTAGATATAATATGCAATATTAGAGGCAGTTGATATTCGTACTACATGTTTTATTTAAATAATAATCATAAATAATATTTAAGAAATACAATGGATTAAATTTGAATACTGTACCTATTCATGATGTTAGAAATTTAGGAAACTGTAGGTCTATTATTCAATAAGGGGTTCTGTGTTAATATAGTTATAAGTGACTGTTTCTTTCTGTTCAAATAAAATAAATAAATAAAACTGCAGATTTCTTTGTTAAAAATAAAGTCCGAACGAAACTGGTTTTTAAGCCGAAACCGAAACTGAACTTTCGGCCCCAGTGCCCCCAGTTTATTGTGTGGGGATTCTTTTTTCTGCTTTTAGTTGGTATATATATACAAACACAGACATACATCACTTGTGAAAAATTTAGATCTCTATCTATCATGGATTTGATAGAAATATCTCCACCTAACTTCTATAGGTGGATATACACTCAATTGCAAAAAAAACGGGCGGTTTTGATTTTCATTCATCATTAAAAAGATACCAAAAAGGTTTCAATCGTTTGTACACGTTACTGGCCGGTTTTAAAAATGCCGTGGTATTTAAAAAAGTACGTTCTAAATTCAAATTTTCATTTGATGCTCATTTTTACAGAAAACCCCTTTTTAAGTAAGTAAGCGAAGAACGAGAGAAACCTGAGCAAAGCTCCATACCGCGGCGCATCCATAGCGCATCCATATCGCGGCGCTTAGCGGATGGTGTACTTCGTCACACCACGGAGCTGGAAGGATCGCTGTTTTGTGAGTTGCGATTGTATGATTTTGAAGCGATAAAAAACATTGCTCCGTTTGAACATTACGAGGATGCAGCACTTCGGTTGCAGCTGCAATTAAATAATGATTCTCCCGAGTAGCTCATGTTAAAAAAAGTTGTAAATTTAGCCAAGCGAAAGTTTAACGGACATTTTATAAAAGTAAAAAATAAATTGTTCATTGTGTAGTTATACCCGGAGTTATTACTTTCAATGTATTAATAATAACATCAGAAAGATATGTTAATCATATCAGAGTGTTACCACAATTACATTTGTAGCATTTATTTTTTGTGTAGCAATCTGGTACTCGGGCTTGACAATGTGTAAAGCCGCCCTTAATCAATTCATCGCTGGTTCTTTTATCTGTGGTTTTGCTTTGACACAAGTGACAAGTTTTGTCTGTGGCACGCCCGATGGATTTGCATTAAGTGCGAGGCCGCATTTGCGTTTTTCCGCGGCGGTTTCTAACCTCAAAATGTCATCAAACTGTCAAAATCAATGAAATCAAGTCAGTGTTTTGACATTTTGAGGTTAGAAACCGCCGCGATAACCGCAAGTGCGGCCTCGCCCTAAAGGAACAGGTTTTGTTAAGATTTTTCGTGAAAGACGGGACTTTGACCGAGACCTGCTTTGGGGTAGTTGGAGGTCCTTTGGCTTTTGCTCTGAGACTGTGCCGCGAATCAGTTTTTCGCTCAAGCGCGATTATTTGTTACTTCGCATAACCTAACAGGCTGTGATTGGGTTGCTGCATTACATCTTACTACATTTTACCCAGAAAACTGGTGAGTCACTTCTTCTTTTGCAAAGCGGGTCGATTGTTGTCTGTCGCGCAGCCAAGATCTTAATTTGTCGTTTCTTTCATGACAGTCATGGAGAATGTTCTAGGTGACGGACGGAACGTCTGCTCTTGTCAGCGAGTCAGAGATTAAAAGAGTCGCTCTGAATAGTTTATTAATATTATTTTGTGAATTGTGTGCAAGTGTAAATATTTCTTGTTATATATTATCTTTCCTGTGCCTGTCTCCATCTTCCTTTCTGTACGGACCTGTATATATCGCTTTTGTAAAAATATATAAATTTGGCATTTTGAACCACTCGTTGTAAGTATATCAATTCCTTCCTGTACCTATCATCTTCAATACCTATAGACTAGTACACACGGCAGTTTTACCCCTTGCTTACTGCTATACTGGTGACCCCTTTATTGAACCAGAATGTCGACCGAGAAGGAATTCCAAGATGCGATAGCTCAACCAAGCCCCAACAATAGTGATGTATTAGTGTACCTGTGTAGTATGTCTTCAAGAGTGTGGAGTAGGCCACATACATAATGGCACAGATGAAAAAATATATTAATTATTTAAGAAAGGATGAACTTGCTAACGAGCTGTCCCACATGGGAATTTCAGTGGAACCGGAAACGACAGTGTCTGGCCTTCGGAGTGAGCTAAGAACGGCACACCGACTCGTCCGTCGAGGTAGCATCAAAGCGAGTGCTCCGGTACCCGCTGATGCATCGGCTGAGCTCTCGATCTGCCTCCCAAAAGTCTCCGAGCTGGAGGAGGCTATTCAGTCAGGTGACATCTTCATTAATAAGGGTAGGTAGTCGTCTTAGGGTGTCTATCAGAGCCAACTACTTATTGAGTAGGTTAGCTCGTTGTGGTCTGGATTGCCCCGACCTGGTGGATATTCGTGGTAGGCTAGTGAAGATCATCGCTAGGGCTGAACCCAGTAGTGATTCTGAATCCGAAGGTTCGGATGATGATGGTGAGGATCCTTCGGGTCGTGACCAGGTAGAATATACTTCACCAGTAGTGAGAGAGGACCGCTCGGTGCGAGCTAGTTCAAGTAGGAATAGTTCTACATGTAACATAGTGTATAAAGAACGTCCCCTTAACTTATGTTCATTTAATTTAAAATATGATGGTTCTACTTGTGTACGTGTGTTTTTAGAGAGATTAGAGGAACTTAGATGTGCTCGGGAGGTTACTAAGCCTAGACTCCTTATGGCTTTCTCCGACCTGTTGGATGGACCGGCTTTGTCTTGGTTCCGTACAAACAAAGCTAACTTCATCTCATATGAGGATCTTATTAGTGAGCTTAGAGATACCTTTGATATTCCTGATTATGATTACCGCCTCAGGAATGAGATAACACAGCGTACACAAGCCCGCTCTGAGTCCTTGGTTAACTATATATGTACAATGCAAGCCATGTTTTCAAGCAGAGGCGGCGTAAGGCGTGGGCGACGTGGGCCACCGCCCACGGCCTCGCGGTACAAGGGGCCTCGCGCCTTAAAAATTTTTATGCATTGCTTCAAAGCGAGAATAAAATAAAAAAATATATAAATTAATTTTGCTGTGAAAATTATGTATCGATTCATACAAATCGGCGGACAGGAATCTTGAAAAACTTTTTACTGATTTTACAAAAACTAATGATGCCAATGTGTTTATCTTAATAATTGTAGTCGACAACATCGAGACACAGTTTTGATTAAACTTCAATTTTAAAAAATATTCAACAAAAACTGATTTCAATGTATGGAAAAGTACATTAAAAATGGGTTAGCTTGCGATTTTCTCGTGTTTTCTTATTTGAATGCGTATAGTGGCTTTTAATGGGTCGTTAGCAAAATACCTGCCAAACATTTTAGGCACCGCTCTGGAAGCTATATGACAAAATATCATGTTTCTAATTTTCTTTAAGAAAATATGTCTAATTATATCTTTTACTTTGCATGTAATAATGTAATATGTCTAATTCTTTTTAGGGTTTCGTAGCCAAATGGCAAAAACGGAACCCTTATAGATTCGTCATGTCTGTCTGTCTGTCTGTCCGTCTGTCTGTCCGTCCGTGTGTCACAGCCACTTTTCCCCGAAACTATAAGGTCTATGATATTTAAACTTGGTAGCTAGATGTATTCTGTGAACCGCATTAAGATTCTTATATAAAACTAGAAAAAAAGCAGTAAATTTTGGGGGTCCCCATACTCAGAACTGAAACTCAAAATTTTTTTTTTCATCAAACCCATACGTGTGGGGTATCTATAGATAGGTCTTCAAAAATGCTATGGAGGTTTCTAACATCATTTTTTTCTAAAGTGAATAGTTTGCGCAAGAGACACTTCCAAAGTGGAAAAATGTGTGTCTCCCCCTCTCTAACTTCTAAACTAAGAGAATGATAAACCTAAAAAAAATATATGATGTACATTGACATAAAAACTACCAACGAAAATTAGTTTGAACGAGATAGAGCTGGTAGTTTTTTTTTAATACGTCATAAACCGCAATTTCCGGTTAGTGAAATCACTACCACTGCGAACGTGTTAAAACATCAGTCAAAGTTACAACGACAAGAACTTTTATATTATGTTACTTGCTGCTGCGAAACCCTTCCTGGGCGAGTCCAACTAGCACTTGGCCGGTTTTTTTTACAGTTATAGATACCTAATTGTTAATAAACTACATTTTAGCTTAGTAGGTACTGTCCTATCCACATCAAAAATAATATGACTATTGACTAGCATACGGGATCGGGAGTTTTTGAGAGATACTTATAGCAGACGACTATAATTTTTTCCTACTTTTTTAGTATTGTTTAGCCTTTTTCATTAAGATTTGAATAAAATAATTTATTAATCAAATAAAACAATAACACTTTTTATAAAACATATATCATAGTTATAATAAACTAGCTGACCCGCGCAACTTCGTTTGCGTGATAAATGAAGAACCGCTCGACCGATTTTGTGCAAACTTCACATAAACCATCTACTTAATAGTCCGAACAAAGCCTAAACATTTGGTTTGGATAGGTGAGCCCGTTCTTGAGTTATAAAATTACAACGAAAAGTGGCATTGATTTTTATATATATAGATACAAAAACTAACTTACAAAAACAAAAGTGGTAAAATGTAGACAAAAATTAGAGATATGTAAATAAAAAATTGGCGTTCAAATAAGAAAACACAAGAATATCGCAGGCTATCCCTTTTTTAATGTACTTTTCCATGCATTGAAATCAGTTTTTATCAAATATTTAAAAAAAAATTGAAGTCTAATCAAAATTGTGTCTCCGTGTTTTCGACTACAATTATTAAGATAAACACATTGGCATCATTAGTTTTTGTAAAAACAGTAAAAAGTATTTCAAGATTCCTATGTCCGCCGATTTGTATGAATCGATCCACTGTACGCCGCCGACCAATGCAGGGAATCCCTTGTTTTATTCCTTCCGGACTGTTGGTTCCACTGCTAAGTTCCACTAAGGGGTCCAACAGGATTTACAAATACTCGTGGACCCATTTAGGTAGTGGAACTGTTGGTTCCACTATATATGTTTTATCCTGGATTTTTTGGGACGAGTGACCACACTCATCACATTTGACGTAAACCTCTCGCGAAATCTGTCTCGCCTAAAATCGCCTACAATAAATGAAAATATAGAACAGAAACGATTAAATGAACATATATGTACAGTACATCAAAATAATCAAACAAAATTAGAATTACATAAACTTAAAAAAATTGTAGCTTAAAACTAACAAAAATATATAACTAAGAAAATAAATTAAAAGTATGTTCATTCAATAATCAAAGAAAATTAGAAATATGTAGACAAAAAATTTGCGCTAAAATAAGAAAACACGAGAAAATCGCAAGCTATCCCTTTTTAATGTACTTTTCCATGCATTGAAATCGGTCTTTGTCGAATATTTTTTAAAATTTAAGTCTAATCAAAATTGTGTCTAAATGTTTTCGACTACAATTATTAAGATAAACACATTGGCATCATTAGTTATTGTAAAAAAATTTTAATAAAAAATAGAACCGACTTCATGCAAATCCTTAAAAATAAAATTTACTTAGAACAAAGTAATATAAAAAATAAACAAAAAATAGAACCGACTTCATACAAATCCTTAAAAATAAAATTTACTTAGCACAAAGTAATATGTATTTTGATTTACCAGATTTTATTCAATATCATAATAATATTGAAGTCTGCGCCAAGTAAACCCATAGGTTTTTTTTTTTTGACGCGGGGAACGCATTTACGCGCCTTCATCCCGCGGGATGGTGTGACTCCCGGCCCGGTCCGGAATGGACCGTCCTACCCACTAAACCCCGCGGTGTTCCTCCTCACCCTTTAGCCGGTCCGAGGGATATCAAAAGATTATTCACGTCGACCCGGCTAGGGGCGCCCCGTTTCTTCAGGGCTCTCCTCGGGGGAGCCAGATGGGCGGCTCCCCAAAGCTCCCTAAGGAGCTGAAGACCACGCCTGCACCGCTCTCGAGCGCCCCTCTGTAATAGAGGAGACAGAGAGCGGCTGGCGCAGGCGTGCGCTAATGGGCACCCCCGGAACACGGGAAAGGTGCCCACCGCCATGTGACCGTTGGTGGGCGGGGTCCCCCGACCTTACGCCCACGGTCAAGAAACAATCGGGGGCGCGCAGTGACTCCTCACCGCGGCGCCCCCGAACTGCACGGCAGAGCGGGAGCATTATCCGTTACTCCCGCTCCCCCGCACAGTGCACCTCCCGCTTTGCCGCCGGTCGCGCCGTTATTCACGGCCGGCAGCCCGAACTGCATGGCAGGGCGGGAGCATTTACCCAAACTCCCGCCCCCCACGCAGTGCCTCTCCCACTTTGCCGCCATCGTCTCGCCAGCAAAGGTGGCGATGCGACGGCGACCCAGCATTGCTGCTGCCGGCCGTGAATAATGGCACGGCCGGCAGCAACACACACCACCGAGCAACCCACAGGTGGGTTACTCCCGCCTCGGCCGGAATTAGCCAGAGTAGCACAACTCCCCCACAGAGGAAGGGGAGTGGTCGCTACTCCGTTGCCCAGGATGCACCACGAGTAGGATCCGACCCATTGGGGTCCTTAAGATGTTAGTAGGACCCCGCATCCCAAGTAAACCCATAGGTTAGGTAGATATTATTAATGGAACCAACTTCAATATTATATTGAATAAAATCTGATAAATCAAAATACATATTACTTTGTGCTAAGTAAATTTTATTTTTAAGGATTTGTATGAAGTCGGTTCTATTTTTTGTTTATTTTTTTTATTGGTTAAGTGACGGGTAGACCGAAAAGTATATCTATCTATGTGTTAAGTTCTCATCAACACAAATCATTCAAGCCAAAACACAAGGTAACCGCTGTAATTCCCTCGACTGTCTTTCGGTTCCATCATCAGATCGACTCCAGACCTTCATTAAGAGCGTAAATTCGGTTTTCAAATTTCTTTACGATCGTAAGAAATCAGCGCGGCGCGGCGCACATAGCCGTATAGTGCCAATTGTTGCTACCAACAAGTTTGATACTTTGGTTTTCCTTGATGTATTACCGGTGTCATATTCTTAGTCTAAGCGTTCAATCTTTTAATTTAATTTTTATGTTAGTAATATTAGTTAATAATTATTGATTATTTTATTGCAAATTGATTGATATTAAGTAGTGATAAACACTGACATCATAAAATTAATAAAGTTGACATTTATTTACCAAACTAATATCAAGATTGCAATTAGAAATACCGAACCGAAGGTACCGACGTGCATGCATGAAAAGAAAAATGAAAATTGAAGAAGCAAGTGAGGTGTGTATGGAGCGTGCCGTGTGGCGCTCGGTTCTTTCTGCCTACCCCGCAAGGGATTTGGCCTGAAGATAGTATAGTATATAATACACACATACATGAAAACGGTCCATAAGTTTATTTTTAAAGTATCTAAATATACGAAAATTGTAGAAAGTAATGGACAATATTCTATTTTACACTATAAACATTTAAATTTGACAATACACATACATAGTTAAAAACAATAATATTAACGTAGCAATGCGCAGGCGCTTGGCATGGTCCGATGTTTTGCTGCCTACTGCAGATTCAGTGCTGGCAGGAACATTAAAATATTTTTAATAAATAATCAATAAATATTGTTGGATATTCTCACACAACATCATCTAGCCCAAA
The DNA here is from genome assembly GCA_933228765.1 of Miltochrista miniata. Lineage (NCBI taxonomy): Eukaryota > Metazoa > Arthropoda > Insecta > Lepidoptera > Erebidae > Miltochrista > Miltochrista miniata. The sequence continues at coordinate 18,640,753 of OW121769.1, forward strand.
CTAAGCTATAAGCTTGAGCTATTGGATCTAAATCTAATCTTAATTGATAGTATGTGTTTTTCATTTACAACAACCAAATATTTATTAAGAGGTATGTGCATAACAATGCACACCGCCAAGAAAAAGCCATTCCGTATCGGCATTGATCGATTATTAGATACCTACTAAGATGAATTTTGGGAGGGACCGAACTGAGTTTCTTGGGGTGTTCTTCTCAGTTTGTAGCATTTCCGAACCCCCAGTAGAGTCCCAAAAATGTTGACAAACCTATTTTTTTAAGTTCAAAGGGAATATATTTTATTTTATTTTATTTTATTGGTTCTTTCTAGGCGCAATCATTTTGGGCAACAGACGTTAGTCGTAAAAATTTAACAATTTAGGTTCTATCCTCGTAGTCCAGAACTCGTCGTCTTTCGAAATATTTACTGTGCTTATGGGCAAATTAGTGTTTAGTCTACACCGTAAATCGATAAATGTTGGCTTGACTGAAAGTAATTTAAATACAATTCATTAAAAATATTTATTATATACACAAGATCACTAGAAGATAAAATAAAAGCAGCTTCTCACTTGATTTGAAGTTGGCCTTGGATTTTAAAATACTAGTCATGCTTTGTAAACAGATCCGTTTTTCTACATAATTTAATTTTACCATCTGCTATGGCTTGTTCCACATCCATGTATATAGGGACTGTTCTAGGTTAAATTGATTGATTGGTTATTAGGTCGTCTAAAACAAGGTTCTTTAGCAGTGGTGAGACCACGCCCCCTTGTGGACAAGCTTTGGCCATGGCTGCGCACTGGTTTCTGCTTGTCTGTAGCTTTAAAATGAGTCTGCAGGGAATGACTGCAGGGAAGACTTCATTCTGTCCTGGAGATTTGAAGGACTTAAAGCTGTTAATTACCCATTCAGTTTTTTGTAAGTTGACAGAATAGATTAGAACAGGTCTTGCGAGCTCCCACTGGACTTCTTCTGTGGATACGTTTTCCACCAGCCACATGAGTGTCTGCAGCAATTGGCATTCTGGGAAGTGCGTTTGTATCAAAATACTCTCGGCTTCTTTTTATGATAGTTAACGTTAGTAGAATGTTGTAGTGGTAATTTATATGTTATTAATTTATTGTTTTCGAGTAATTAAGTGATTTAGTGGTCATTATATAATGTTAATTTGCCTTTGAAAATGCCGAAAGGTACCACCAAGTGCCATCAATCAACAGTATAAATAATTCTTTTCATGTGTGGGTCAGGCCGCCGCGCCGTAAGGTTTCTTTATAGATACGGACAGTTCTGTACCTTGTTTGGCTAGTATTAGTCTGACTCTATCAGAGGTTTCTACTTGGTACTTTTGTATCTCAGTCGCTACTTGTATTTTGCTTTAGCGGCTTTATAGCCGTCCCAATCCTGGTCTGGTTCCTCACAGGTGTTCCATAATTACCACATATGAAAATGGTGTGTTAATATGTTATTATCAATACCACACGAATAGTGACTACCTGCCTTGCGTATAATACCTACACCTACGCTGTTCGTGAAGAAAATAGTGCAACTGTAAAAGCTTATAACTTGGTCAGTTTTCGTTAGTTTCATTTAATTTTTTTTATACAGTATTTTGAAGCGAAACTCTAGTCGGGGTGTCTGAGCTTTGCACTATACAAAAGTTCACGTTGTATATCGACCATAAATATTTATATATATTATTATACGTCACAAAGTACTAAGATTGTTTGGTCACGCTAGAATTAGACTATTTTTGTTCATTTTTTCGTATTCAAAAATGGAACATCGAGCGACATGACCACTCTCTGAGAGCCTCTCGGCGGTACTAAATCGTATTTGTTCGCGTATCTGCATTTATAGGGGTTCACAAAATCTATATATATAAAAATCAATGCCACTTTTCGTTGTAATTTTATAACTCGAGATCGGGCTCACCTATCCAAACCAAATGTTTAGGCTTTGTTCGGACTATTTAGTAGATGGTTTATGTGAAGTTTGCACAAAATCGGTCGAGCGGTTCTTGATTTATCACGCAAACGAAGTTGCGCGGGTCAGCTAGTACTTTGTAAAAAAAAATCTGTATCTAGTTACTTAAAAAGAAATATTTTTATTGTCAAAGGAGAAGTTCTGACATAATATTACATAATTATCATAATGATTTAAACTACAGAAGCTGGTGAAAAGACTACTTTATTTTGGTGAAATTTCTCAGTATTTGAGTAAAATTTACAGTCATTTTTCTCTAAAAAAAGGTACCTACCTGATATCAGGTTATTCTACAAACAGATAGCTAACGCCCTTTGCAATTCCTTCGTATCCCTTGTTTTTTAAATTTATCAGTAATTTGACATGAATTTAAGCATCGAAATCTATGCAAATCGTACGATTTGAAAAACCTGTTTCACTTTCGTTGATATTAACCATATGTAATCAGTTGTTAGGTAAAATATGTTTTATGAAACGTTTAGAGAGCTAAATTTACTAAGTATGTAAGTGAATACCATGTTTGTACGATAAATATTTAATGACTTTAAATGCAATGAAAAGTATGGTTTCTGAGCAATATGTGGCGCGAAAGTTAACAAACGCACTAGTTGTCCCTACAATTTTCGGTGGTTGCCCTCGATTTCTCCTGGATCCCAGCATCAGATCCTGATCCCTGGATATGGGACCACCTCAGAAGTAGCCTCATTCAAACAAAAAAAAATTCAAAATCCATCCATAATAGGTATGATTGGAATTTTATCGCGTAACATACAAACAAAAAAAATAGCGTACGAATTGAGAACCTCCTCCTTTTTTGAAGTCGGTTAAAAACAGTAAAAAGTATTCCTTCCGGACTGTTGGTTCGACTACTAAGTTCCACTAAGGGGTCCAACAGGATTTACAAATACTCGTGGACCCATTTAGGTAGTGGAACCAACAATATATGTTTTATCCTGGATTTTTTAGGACGAGTGACCCCACTCACCACATTTGACGTAAACCTCTGTGGTTATTTTTTTTTCCTTATGGCGATACTACTATTATTGGCGCAGGGCCTCGCGAAATCTGTCTTGCCCACACCAAATTTAGGTCTTGCCCCGCCACTGTTTTCAAGGTTGTCATGTAAGATGCCCAGTGAGGAACAGCTGGACATTCTCATGCACAACATTAGACCTGACTACATGAAGGAACTGGCCTTGCATGATGTCAACTCTGTAGATGACTTGAGACGTTTGGGTAAGCGCTTGGAGCTTGCGCGTACTAGGGCAGACGCTTTCCATGAGCCTGCTCTTGACAAGTTTGAGATTTCATCTGACTTACACCAGCTTAAGAACAAAGGTGTACAAAAGTCCGCTAAGCAGGTGTCTGCAGTGGAGACGCCGGTTACCCCCCACGATCGCAAATGCTTTCGTTGCGGCGGGGGCGGTCACACTGCATACAGCTGCACACAGTCAAGGGAGCTGGTGTGTTTCCGGTGTGGTCTCAAAGGAGTCAAGACCCCAGACTGCTCACACTGTACTAGAAAGTCAAAAAACGCGTAGGCCAGGGCCTTATTAGGAACTCTGTACATTACTCTGTATCTGAGTCTATTTCTGATAAGGTCCTGTTTCCTAAACGGGATAGTGACATTAGACCGTATCTGGTTGTTAAGGTTTTAAATTTAAATGTCTTAGGCCTTCTAGATTCCGGTGCCTCCTGCTCTATACTAGGTAAGGGAGCGCACCGCATCTTCTTGGAACTGGGTTTTGATCTTGTGAGTATCAATCCTACTTTTCGTATTACAACTGCAGACAGCACTCACTTGCAATGTCTGGGTTGTATCTCTTTGCCAATTGAGTACAATTCGGTTATCCGAGTTGTCAAGTTCTATGTTGTCCCAGGAATAACCACCTCCATGATATTTGGTGTGGATTTCTGGCAACAATTTAAGTTAAGTGATAAGTTAATTTTACAAAATATTAGTCTTGATAGCTTTAGTGATACTAATCCTATAGAGTCTGTGTCCCTTAACGGTGGCCTCGAGGATTACAACAACTTGACTGCTAAACAAAGGTGTGTAATCAACGGGGTTATTGAGAAATTTGACTCATTGAACACTGATAAGGTGGGCTTAGGTCGGACCTCACTTGTACATCATGTCATTGACACTGGTGACAGCAAGCCGATAAAGCAGCGTTATTATCCGCTCTCTCCCCTTAAACAGAAGGCCCTGGAAGCCGAGTTGGACCGAATGCTGGAGATGGGAGTAGTGTCCCCGTCTCAGTCCGCGTGGAACTCTCCAGTGGTCATGGTGGAGAAGGCAAACGGTGACCTCAGATTGTGCTTGGACTCTCGCAAGCTGAACTCTGTGTCAAAGAGTGACGCCTACCCCTTACCCTATATCAATCAAATCTTGGACCACCTTAATAACGCTAAGTATTTAACTTCTGTAGATTTGAGTGCGGCTTACTGGCAGATTCCATTTGACTCACCCCAGTCTGCTGAGAAGACTGCTTTTACGGTTCCCCGGAGGGGATTATTCCAATACAATTCGATGTGCTTCGGTCTTGTCGGTGCCAGTGCCACGATGCAACGCCTCATGGACCGTCTGTTTGGTCCCGAGTTCGACAACAAGGTATTTGCGTTTCAGGATGACATAGTCTGTGTGTCCAGCACCTTTGAGGAGCATGTAGAGCTCTTACATAGAGTCTATCAGCAACTCAAGGATGCTGGCCTAACTATTAACATGAAAAAATCCCACTTTTGTCGGAGTGAACTCAAATACCTGGGGTATTATGTGGACAAACATGGCCTACGGACAGACCCGGGTAAAGTTGAGGTTATCCTCAACTATCCCACCCCTTCTAACCCTAAGGAGGTTAAGAGATTTCTGGGAATGGCCGGCTGGTATCGTCGCTTTGTTAACAACTTCTCTAAAATTAGTAAACCTCTGTGCAAACTGACTTCTACGAACCTTAAGTTCGAATGGACCCCTGAGGCTGAACAGTCCTTTAACCTGCTAAAGTCAGCCTTGGTTTCTGCCCCTATATTAAAAATGCCTAACTTTGAGATGCCCTTCCGCATTCTTAGTGACGCGTCAGCTTACTCAGTTGCTGCTGTACTGACACAAACTCACGATGGTGTTGAGCACCCTATCGCCTACTGTAGCCGTTCTCTTAACAAGAACGAGGTGAACTACAGCACAACTGAGCGAGAACTTTTGGCCGTGATTTTCGCCTTGGAACAATTTCCTCAGTACTCTACAATATCCTGAGAGCTTGTTAGGGTATCAGCAGCGAGTAAAGGGAGCATTCGTTTTCTATGAAGGGCATTAGACTCTAGTTACTTAGCCTGTCCGGTACATGAGTCAGTGTCTAGTTAGGTGTATAGGAGGATCTTTCTTTGTTATTGTAATGGTAGCAGTCAGCTTGGGGTTGAAGTACCTAGCTGGTTGTCTTTGTTTATTAGTCAGTACTTTTCTGTTTTCTTTATTGTGTATTTCCAGCGTGTCATATCCGCAGGAAATACTATTAAGGGGGGGGTGGTTGTAGCATTTATTTTTTGTGTAGCAATCTGGTACTCGGGCTTGACAATGTGTAAAGCCGCCCTTAATCAATTCATCGCTGGTTCTTTTATCTGTGGTTTTGCTTTGACACAAGTGACAAGTTTTGTCTGTGGCACGCCCGATGGATTTGCATTAAAGGAACAGGTTTTGTTAAGATTTTTCGTGAAAGACGGGACTTTGACCGAGACCTGCTTTGGGGTAGTTGGAGGTCCTTTGGCTTTTGCTCTGAGACTGTGCCGCGAATCAGTTTTTCGCTCAAGCGCGATTATTTGTTACCTCGCATAACCTAACAGGCTGTGATTGGGTTGCTGCATTACATCTTACTACATTTTACCCAGGAAACTGGTGAGTCACTTCTTCTTTTGCAAAGCGGGTCGATTGTCGTCTGTCGCGCAGCCAAGATCTTAATTTGTCGTTTCTTTCATGACAGGGTTTTTTACTACGGGGCTAGTTGCCGGTTGAGATATTTGGTGCCGCACCTATAAGTTAGTGGGCTGCACGTGGTACGACAACGTGGAAGTGCGGACTACACGAGCTTCTCATGTGAGAGGTATCTGCCGTCATCACCTGGCAGTAACAACAGCCAGTCACTCTCACTCAGCTCACTCTGCAGGCCAGTAGATCCACTACTTATGTGTAGCCTAGTAGTATTAGTACCTAAGCCCAGACTATTTTACTGTGTATCTGAGATATTTGTGTCTAACAGCGAATAAGCTCTCTGTGTGTCTCTGTAGCGTGCTGTGTTCTTAATAGATATATGTGTGTGCACCCTATTGTCTGTTTTCGTTAGAGCCCTAGCCTACCTTTGCACGCACACTGGAATCTCTGTAGTAAGGCGCCCTGGGAAAGAGTTCTCTGCATAGCTACCTCGCGCTAGTTGGTGAGTAACACTAAACAGCATTGTGTTATACATTGTGATGGATGGAATCCTAGCCATCACAGGACGAAATGAAAATACTAAACTACTACCTATGGATAACGTGTGAGTGAGTATTGCAGTGTTACAGAAATCTTATATTTAGAAGTAAACGTCAACAAGTATACTCCACTGAGAGGTTCATCTATATATATAAAAATCAATGCCACTTTTCGTTGTAATTTTATAACTCGAGATCGGGCTCACCTATCCAAACCAAATGTTTAGGCTATGTTCGGACTATTTAGTAGATGGTTTATGTGAAGTTTGCACAAAATCGGTCAAGCGGATCTTGATTTATCACGCAAACGAAGTTGAGCGGGTCAGCTAGTCTTATATAGAATTACCAAAAAAAATACAATACAAAAAGGCATGTGTAAATATAAAAAATGATGATAATTATTGTTTCTTGTGGTCAGTAAGGGCTAGTTTGTACCCTTGTAAAAAGAATATCAATCGAAAATCATCGTACCCCATGTATGTATTCTGTATAATATACTTTGCTTGTAGCACATCGTTGCAATTTTAAGGTCCGACTCTGCCTTCCCCGCGCGATTTATGTGACGTAGTAACATTTAATTCCATTTACGAAATAGTACTTGTAGCGTGTAGTTGTTGCGTTTAATAATTAAATAAATATAATGATGGAGTCTGTAATTGTAAGTAAATTATTACCACTTATTATCTGTTCTATTTCACTACCGAGTATGCATTATTGCTTTTTATTATAATTTATAAATTTTATAACAGTGATAGTTTAATGTTTTTCTGTTTTGTTTTAGGTTTCCGATTCAGAAGAAGTAGATTTTGGCGTGTATGCTCAGGATCCGTACGCAGAATTCAATGAGATGCTACGCCAGCGAGAACGGGAGGTTGCTAGCGATCGCCAGCCGCAGCAGAGGGATACTGCTAAAAAACAACGTCGTCGAGAAAGAACGAAGTCCAAACTACAGCATCCATAACAATTTTATGTGATGGCTCGTGTAGGACGAAGTATAAGACTAATTAAAATTGCAGTTATGGACCTATGCGCACAAACTAGTGACAGTGACAGCAGTGACAACGTAGTTTTAGATGTGCAGTATATAGTTAAAAATGCCGCGGACAACATTATGGACGAAACTGAATTACAAGTGATTTTTTTTTAAATCATTACTAGATAATGGCTTTTAATTCAAACCAACCCTTTGGGTTATTTTGTGTGTTTTACATTAATTACGTTTTTAGAATAAATATACCTACATAGGTACTTACTTAATAATGAACTCACTAGTAAGAATAGTGTAGTGACAGTGCTAAATGTGTAATACGCTTAGACCATATATCACGGGACTAGCCTTTGCGAACCACCGCATACAAAAATATTCTGCCAGTTTTCATACAAGTGAAGGGGGAAACACAAAGACATATAAAATTTCATTGCATTTAAAAATGTATTAATCGACAAACGCGTAATGGCTGTTGTGTGTTAATTTTTATTGTACAGTCAACTACAATGAAATGTACTAGTTTAATCATATAAAATGATGTACTGATGTACAGTGCTTTTTATAAAGCCAAAAGACCAAATGGTCATGTGCAATGGCAGAAAACAATGCTTAAGTAAGGCGCATTCTGTGGTTAGATGATCTAAGGTAATACGTGGTAAACAGTCTTGAAGAGTATTATGATTAAGAGTAGTTATTATCTTATTTTAAGTAAGCTATTTATGAATTAATAAATAATTATAATTGTAAATATCAGTATGTATTCATTATTATGATAAATAAATCCATAATTTAAGTTAAATGTAATGATATTATATAGTGTATGTGTGTAAAATAAAAAAATAATAACATGTAACTCGTTAAAATATCTTTGACATATGATATATATAATAAATGTACGTTATTAAACATTTTTATAAAATGCTTGCCGCAACTGTGCGTCGCCGCTGCGATGCCGGAACGTTATTACTACGTCGTAGTAATGCTGCGGTGACGCAACGCCCGTGGGGCCGTCTATGCGTCAAAATATTTGCGTTCGTGTGGACTGGTTCTTACTCATAAGAACTCTGATATTTGAAAGCATACTCCATTAGCCTACAAACTTCCGGTAAATAAATACAGGGAAAGAAAATCGAAAGAGCAGAAAGGCCTACCAAACCAACTAAACAAGGTTTCGCACTGAGACAGGTCTAATAATAGATATCCCTAAATCCCCTTTTGGGAATACAAATGATGGAAATATTAGCAGAAGGCTCTTTGAGAACCCTGCATTAACGGCAGAAATAACTGGCATCAGTTATGGCCTAATTGGTTAAAAGTTATATTGTGAGCAATTTCAAGCGGGTTCAAAATTGACCTCTTTAAATATGAGAGTTATGTTTAAGAAACTGCTCATATTTATGTAAAGATATAGAGTTGGCAGTCTATGATACCAACAATGCATAAGATTTTCGTCCATGACGCAGTGCTAGTTGAAAAGGTATTATTACCAATAGGACAGCTTTGCGAGAAAGCTGCTCAGGCTCGAAATAAACATTTTAGATGTTACCGCCAAGATTTTTGAAGAAATTGTAACCAAGATATACTTAACCGGCTTCTTCTCAGTTAAGATCCTCTGCGTAGTAGCAAACGAGCTATAAAAACAGGAAAGCAGAAACATTTTTGCCTGAAACTATGGCCATGTTTGTATCTGCGGAATTCAACCCGTTAATAGAAAGTTCATCAGAGAGCGATGAAGAAATATTGAATTTTAATTCTAAGTTTCTTCAACACTCTCTAATGAAATCACTAGTGGTTTTCTTCGGAAAATGTAGTATTATTGAACAAAATAAGTATTTTTATTATTTATTTACCTGGTTTAAATACCAATTAAGCATTGAAATAATTTTGGTCGCTTAGGTCGAGCAAATACCTTTATGTTTGCCAGGCGTATCTGATGCGCGGTGGCATTATTATTCGCGAATTATTTATGTTATATTTAATTGCAGATCAGATATTATAAATACATTTAACATCATTTTAGAAAATTCAAATGCTTGGGGTAATGAGTTCTTATCTTCGGCTGAATGTTTCATCAATAAGTTACAAGATCAATAAGTTCCGCTTTTTATTACATACTCTGTCTTTAATGTCAATTGATTTTGAGCTAGCAAAACGAGAAATAGATAAGTTTTGAATTTTGATTAGGAAATGATTTTGAATTTACTTATGATAGTATTCAAGAGTTCAACGAGCCACCGCAAGGACGACGTCCGCGTCGTTTAAGTTCTGAAGTATATTTGAAAACATATTATAGACGCCTGTTCATTGAAATTGTAGACAATATTTCGTCGCAAATATCAAAAGCTTAGGTATCAGTCACTGTCTCAGCTTACTTTTCTGGATTCATTGAATAAATTGAAATTCAGCTTGTACAGCCGATTGTCCCCAGAAGACAAAATATCTGCTTTGTTAATTAGGTTTCCAGGAATATTTGACGCTAGTGTTTTATTTTCGGAGCCTATTCGTTAAACAAACAAAAAAAAACTAATCTTTACGCTTTATAAAATCTTAAATTAAAACTATCGGTACTAAATGACGTTTTTCTCAAGTTTTAATTGTATGTAATATCTATTTAACCCTACACGTCACCCTGGCAACCGCGGAAAAATCTTTCTCGGCTTTGAAGTGCATTCATACTTACATGCGTAATTCTCAATATCAGTAGAAAATCGATTGTTAAAGTCTTTCCATTTCTTTATTTTCTCGATGACTGTTCTAATTTGATAGTTTTAGTGTTGTGACCAAATAAGTAATGATATCGATCGAATATCGTATCATTGCCAGTACAATTTATATAGAACTAATATGGGCACAAATCATAGACGCCGCTCGAAACAATAACCATCCCCCTTTTACGGATACGGATTAACAAGATGTTAGATTTATAAAAAATGCATGTGCGGATGTTACTGCCGAAAACTGGGAAAAAATCGTAAGAAGAAGCCAAAACATTATAGCTACGGATTGGGAAATAATCATGTGTACAGGAACTTATAATAAATGTTCGAGAGAGCTCATCGAGTGACAGTGACGATTCGTCAGATTTTGATTAAAATAAAAAAAATAAGATTACCTGTCATTATAGGTACTTGTTTTGTTGCATTGTCGAGTACCTACTCATTTTACAAACGCTTCGAAAATTTTAGAGAAGTTGGCATTATCAATCAAAAATTAACACGTGTAACGTCTTGTACTGAAATATAATATCTACTAGTTAATAAATTTGTACAAAAGTATCCGGCAGTAGGTAAGTAGTTTAGTTTCTTACAGTTTGTAAAAAAATGTCGAATCTGTTATCGTGTTAAGTTTATCGATAGCTCAATCCCTATCAGTTTCTTAGAGTCAGGTATAACCTTGTACCTGCGTAAATGTCATATTTTTATAAAATAATGCATACATAATGTAAAAAAGACGTTCGTACAAGTTTTCACAGGAACTGTCATGGACCTGTCATCGAGAAAATAAAGAAATGGAAATAGTATAGTGACTTTAAAAGTCAATCGAATTTCAATTATAATGTTTTAGCTCATTTTAATAAAAATAAAGTGCTTTTGAATATAAATAAGTTTAAAAGTAAACCAACTTATAAGGTAAATTTAACGAGATGTAGATTATTTAAAAGGATTTAGATGTTAGAGGTTTAGGATCTTTAATAGAATAGTAAATAGTAGTTACTTTAATAGTTCCAGCTTAGGCAAGTAAGGTTGGTAATTATGCAAGCGTGATCTTCGTTAGGTGTATGAGAGCCTGTGGGTAAAATGTTGAGCTTGTAGCTACCAGTGACAGCAGTTGTAGAAATAGCATTTTATATAATTCCTTTTCAGCATGCGCTTCACCAAGGCTTTTTTTATAAGCCACCTTTATCATGCACGTAAGACATTGTCATATACAACATCAATGCCTACGTGTATAACGGAGGTGGCAAAAGTCGGAACATAGTTATGAGTTTAAATACGCAATTATATGTATGTAATGCCTACAGGATACAAACTACATGTCGGTAAGATTTTTTTACTAGCTTCCCTTTTGAAAATTTTTGCTGAAGACAAGATCAAACACCTCACTGATGTGGTTTTTGATGGTTTGCTGCAATTTAAAACTCATATGTTAGAAGCTGTACATAATTGCTTTTACCGTATCAAGCTACTTTACCGTGTTCGACCATACATAATTATTGTGGATACAAGAATTATGCTATGTGAATCACTTATTCTGTCGAAATTGAACTATGCTGATGATACGGTAAATGGGAATTGTCTTCTAAGTAGAACCGAAAGGACGATTCAACGGGTTCAAAATGCATGTGCGCGATTTTGTTTTCCTATTCCTTGTCAATCGCATGCTACGATGTTAGCCTTTTTATCAATGAGGGAAACATGATGAAAATGTCAACACGTAGGAACCTTCATTTTGCCTATCTACTTTTTGCAATCATTTTAACACAAAGGCCTGAGTACCTAAACAAAATACATACCTGGTCCAGGAGTTCCAGGACATACAATAAGCATACGACTCGAGTTTACCCTTTCCTTCTGGTGACACCCAGACAGCAAAGTGCAGCTTTTCGTAAAAGCTTTTGACTCAGAAGTACTCGTTGTTGGAATAACTTACCGCCACCGCTCCGTGCTTTGAAGTCAGTTTTTAGGGTTTAATAGGAAGTTGAAACAACACTTGCTTAGTGAACAAAAACTTAAACTATTACCTTACCTTTCTTATTACAATTTTTTTTTCGCATCACTGAACTCATTGTTCTTGATAGAAAGGGTATTCTTTGGGGTGATATTTTTAATAATATTAAGTTCTTGAAAGTAACAAATGCTCTCTAGGTTTGTCCAATTGGCGAACATCGCTTCGCCGCCATCAGGTGATAGCCGGGAGCTCCACCCTCATTCGCCTGAAGTCGATGCATGGCATGCATCTCGCGCTGATAGGTTGTGTGACAGGACGTAACGTGTTTTCACAAATCAAAAGTCTGTTTTTCGAGATGTTTTTACTTAAACAGTAAATAAAAATGATTAAATATTTGTGGACAATCTCACACAACATCATCTGCAATTCTTTCATCGGTAACTGTATACGCTTTTACAACAGGCTACCAGACGAAATTAAAAGTTGTAACACACTACAATACTCACCAACACATTATCCATACGTTGTAGTGTAGTACTCTCATTTTGTCTCGTGATAACGAGGATTTCACACATTATACAGTAATCAGGGTAACACAGAGATATGGAGCCCATATCTTTCTGTTGTTTTATCCCGTGTTTACATCCATTCACATTATAATTACACATAGGTTAGACGTCGTTGATCTGACATTGTCATTTTGACAATGACAATGACTGATACTTGTCGACGAAATAGTTTTAAAAAAGAAAAAGGGAAATAGTTTTATTTAGTTAACAATAAATCTACGAGTATATTAGAATAAATAGATATTAGATTAATAACCAGATTTAGAACTAATGACAATTTTATATAGTTTGTGAGCAAGTCAATTTCAGAGTGGCCACACCAGAATTCGCGTTCCGTGTTACGTAGAGCATTATGTAAAATAGAGGTTTAAATATTTGCTTGGAGGATAAGATTATTAGTAAGCAGGCTTATTTTAGCTTCAGATTCAAAATCGCATTAATGCCATAAAGCCCTAATCGTGCGTTGCATGTGAGGAGAAGAGAAATAAAAAGTCACGAACGGAACGTGATGGATGAGCAAAGTGAAACGAATCGTAGATGTAACTGGTTAGGCAGGTTCGACTGGTGGGCCGGAAGCAAAGATGGAGGCGCGTTTTTTCTCTCGAGTGAGAAGACATGTAAGGTGTCTCTTCAAAAACAACTTGTACCACCAAAAGACTCGCAAAATGGTATTTATAAGCTAGATAGACCTTCTCATAATCGCGGACCGTGAGGTACGTGCTGATTACTAATGACGCGTAACTTTTGTTGTAGCGGGTCTTTGGCGGATTCTCAAAAAGTAAGAGAGAACCTCTCACTTAAACCTGTCAGCGTGGGACGTGTGCTCGACAGTCGATTCTGCACACCGTTAGCAAACCCGGCTTGATGCGGTAACCGGTGCTCGCACCGAGATTTTATTTTATTTTTTCTACGCCACATACATTTTCGTTTCACACTACTGGACACCCAGGAGGGCCACCTGGATTCTTTTTGTATAACCCTACGCGAGGTTGATTACTGCACCTCTGGGATTAGAACTACGCGATAGTCCATCGCAAGTTAGCACGACGCGCTTCGTATCCAGAGAGCTGCATAACGATCTGCCTACGCTTCCATTAGAATGTAACTAATTATTTAGCTTTTAAACTATAGATATTAGTAGTACAAACCAGAATGGATCCATTTCTAGGTCGCTAGGTTAGCGTATATTTTTGTTAACCACGTCACGAGGTGATGTTCTTGTTATTATGTTCTTGTTATAGTGTTATTCTTTTGTTGCTTCCTTATTTTTATTTTTTTCTATTTAGTGCATATAAATATTTAGTAAGTAAGCAGTTTATTTAGACTGTCGTCACCATGTCCCGAATGGCCTCCTCTGAAAATCAGTGCTGTCGTCACGTTAACAGTGAGGCAGCAAAAAGCTGAGAGGGGGCCTTATTCTGCACTTAGGTGACAATGTTTTTTATACTTATGTAATTATACTTAGCTTAAATTAACTTGCCATGTCACGGTTTTGTGGAATAAAACACATTTTGTTTTTTTGTGTTTTTGTTTTGTTATGTTTGGTTTTTTGTGTCAAATAGCATATCTTCATCGCAACGGCGCGAGGGCCGACCAGGTCAATAGATCTGATGCATTTAGCAAGTAAGTAAAGTGTTTATAGATATAAGTATCATTACTTGTGTAATACAGGTGCACCCAGCATAGGGATGCAACGTATTTAGGCTGAATAGTGCTATCACTCTACCCCGAAGCCTGTGGGTTACTTCTTGTGGAACATTAAATGTGGTGATGATAATACGCACTGACTTTTCTTTCACGAACTCATTGCAACAGGGTTTTACTAGCCAGACAACACGGCCCTTAACCTAAAAGGGTCTAATGTATCTCCGGCTGCTGTTATCCAGGTAATCTTCCTGCACTACACAAAATTATTGTAACGTGGGACTTGGGAAGTCCACACCGACACCCCTGACTCCCGTTGTACTGCAGGGGCTACTATACAATTGGTGATTATTTGTTGGATGGAGAAGCCTGGAAATGACCTGCTCTGATGGATTCTCAAAAAATTGTTAAAATGCATAGTTTTTAGATTCATTTTGTAAATAGAGCTCTAAATAGAATAACCCGCTGTGTTTCTTGCCAGTTCTTCTCAGGTGGGTCGCGTAGTGAACTGGTGGTAGATTTTGATTTATATTCTGGACGTTTTACAAGAGCATCTGTATATATGCCTATTGGCTGGTTTACACGGGCTTAGTAGCTAAGCGCTTAGTACTTGTCACTAATACTAAGTCCTCGTGTGTAAACACGCTGATTAGTGCTTAGTATTAGTGTTTGTGAATAGTGCAAGTGAATAGAGATCGATCCTATTTACTAAGCGACAAGTCGATACCCCCACCACGATTTACTAAGCACTTGTCGCGTGCTGACCGCATGTAAACAGCTCGACAAGTTAGTTAGTGACAAGTTGTACCGGGAAGTGAAAGCACGTGTTTATTTACTTACGTATTTTTTTGTGATCATGGCTGCGGAAAGGTGGAATTCGGAAAAAACAATCAAGTTCATTCAGGAATTTAAATCCTATGAATGTTTATGGAACCACAAATCGGCTTTATATAAAAATAAACTCGCAAAAGATGCTGCTTATCAGAAAATCGTTGAAGAGATGAATATTGCTGGTTTCGGAGTGCCTGAGGCAAAAAAGAAAATGAGAACACTTCGGTCAACCTATTACCAGGAAAAGAAAAAAATTCAAAATTCAATGCGATCAGGAAGTGGGACTGATACTGTCTATGTGCCAAATCTGCATTGGTACAAAGAAATGCATAGTTTGTTGAAAGATATAGACGAAAGGCGCACAACTATAGAAAATGTAAGTAATAAAACAACATTTTTCATAGGGTAGGTATTAGATTTATTTTGAAGTAGGTATTATATTCAATAATAATAAGTCTCGAACCATGATTATTTATCATATACTTGCAGGTATATGTTTTGTGGGAGACTGAAGCCTAAGCTAGGTTATAAACCTGTGTTATAATATAACACAGGTATTAGTAGGTATGTACTTATTTAACAATAGATTTAATTTAATTAAGTTGTACATTTTAAACTAATAGATCATTCTAGATTGCCATGATACGGCACCTTCGTTTACGAAGTAATTCGTATATCTTTCTCTCAATTGTCGGGCCATCCTTGACGAGTGATTACTACCCACTGGCTGAACATTTTGCAAATCAAAGTTGGCGTCCCTCCATAATCCTGGAATAATTTCCCCAGTTTCCAAATTTTCATAGTCAACACATCTCGTGGTTAGGTATGTCCTTGAAGTTTTTCTGAGCCAGTTATGTATAGTGCATGTTGTACGAACAATGCGATCAGTAACTGTGAGATTCGTAGATATAGATGTTCTAAAAATTCTAAAGCGACTGGCTAAGATGCCAAAAGCATTCTCGACGATTCTTCGGGCCCTTGACTATCTATAATTAAAAATTTTCTGTTCGTAGGTCAAAGGACTATGCTTGTAAGGTTTCAATAAATATGATTTCAGGGGAAATGCGTCATCTCCAACAAAAAATCCATTGTTTGGCAACATATTGTTTTCGAGATCACGAAAAATCGAACAGTTCTGAAAAACACCACCATCTGAGCACCGGCCGTTTGCGCCAATATTAGCCTATATAAAACAGTAATCATCATCTACGACGGCCATTAGCACGATGCTGTTGCTTCCTTTATAATTAAAATAATCACTGCCACAGTCAGGAGGTGCTTGAATACATATATGCTTGCCATCTATAGCACCGTGAGCCCCTGGAAAGTTCCAACGTGTATTGAAACCTCTTTCTATTTTCTTCCATTCATCCTCTGTAGCAGGAACCTGAAATGCAATTTTATTTTTCAGGATAGCGGATCTACAAGCAGCGAGCAACATAATCCTATAAGTAGCGAACAAGATATCTCTATGGCTTCCACTTCAGAGGTTGAATCTATTTCGGAACCAAGGGGGGAACAACGTCAAAGTACCTCCAGTAAAAATATGTCACAGCGGAAAGGAATATTTCGTGCGATTGGAGAACTAAAAAAATTACAAGAAGCTGTCAATAGGGATGTACCTGAAAAAGAAGACAGATTCGATGTGTTTGCAAAGAACGTAGCAGTGCAGTTAAGAGAATTATCATTCGAGAGAAGTATGATTGCACAAACAAGAATACAAAATATTTTGAGTGAACTAGCGATCGAGAACTACATGTACAATAATACATCTGCTTCCATTGAAACATTGGAAACCATCTCATCTACGGGATCGTTACGTAATGCATCCACACCTGCTTTAATTTCTGATGAAAATATCCTATCACAGGCCATAACAATGACACTTGACGGTGAAGACTTCACACAATAATATTTCGTGTACTTATGTTATTTCAAATGATTACACTAATGATAACAATAAACAAACATATTGTTTTTTTTTACCTTCATGTAATCCGAAAGTTGATTATAAATTTCATCCAAGACTTCGGGTATGAATTTTGAAATCGCTGGTTTAGAAACTCTGAACACGTGTGATAACATGCGGTAGCTGCTTCCTGTTGCCAAAAATGACAAAGTAACCTCCAATTTTATTTTAGCTGGTATGGCACTCCTCATATTTGTGTCTTGTCTTTGAATTGCTGGTGCAACTTTTTCTAATAAAATATCAAATTGTGCCGTTGACATTCTCATAGTTACTCTATATTCTCCTGGATCTTCGGTTGCTAGCTCTTTTAATAGAAGAGCAGAATGGCCCCGTTCATCTCTGCGCAGTAACCACTGTCTTGTCCACAAACGTTTTGTGTAATGTTTGTCTGTAATGTTTGTCTTTCAAGGTCTTCGATCATGCTTGAAATAATAATGTTTGAATATTGTTTAAACACACTGCGCAAAATCAGGCGGCGTCGTTCCATTTCGAATGTCTGGTCACTAATGACTTCTACTGGCTCCAACGTGTAAACGGTTACTTTTCACTTGTCATATTGAGGCTTAGTATAGTGACAAGTACTAAGCGCTTAGCTACTAAGCCCGTGTAAACCAGCCATATGTGAAATAAGTTTCTTTTTCTTTCTTTCTTTCTGTGTCCAGAAAGGGTGTCGGTCCAGTCGTATCCTAATGGATACGACTGGACCAACAGCCTCTACGTCAAAGTCTCTATTCCACAATATAAAAAGATTAAAAAAGAGTTCATGCCACACATAATGCCTTCAACTTGGCTCATAAAATAAAATAAAATAAAATTTATTCCCTTTGAAATTTTTAAAAAATTATTTAGGTTTGTCAAAATTTTTGTGACTCTACCGGGGGTTCGGAAATGCTACAGACTGAGAAGAACACCCCAAGAAACTCAGTCTGGTCCCTCTTAATTCATCTTAGTATCTAATACAGTTTTTTTTTTAAATGTAGAAAGGAGCAATTCGTGTCACTGCCAGGCAGCCTTGTCTTCTAGAAAGTCTTTAAAGCTATAATAAGCTTTCTGGCACAATTTAAGTTTTATTAGTTTTTTAAATTTATTAACTGACAAACCTGTTACGGCTGTCGGCAATGTATTGTACATTCGAATACAATTGCCCGCAAAAGAATTGCTTATTTTATTAAGCCTAAATCTAGGTACAGCCAATTTATTCTTATTTCTTAAGTTTAGGTTATGGATATCACTATTTTTAATAAATTTACTATTATTTTTATGAGTATATAATAAGTTTTCATATATGTACTGTGAATACACAGTAAGGATGTTGATATCCTTAAACTTTTCTCTTAATGACTTCCGAAACCCCATACCATAGATAGCCCGGACAGCCCTTTTCTGCAACACAAAGATACATTCGATGTCGGCAGCGTTACCCCATAATAGTATGCCATAGGTCATGACACTGTGGAAATAGCTAAAGTAGACAAGACGCGCTGTTCTAATGTCTGTCAGTTGTCGGATCTTTTTAACGGCATAGGCTGCAGAGCTCAGTCTGCCCTAGACTTTCCCGATATGAGGCCCCCACTGCAAGTTGGAGTCTAACTTTATGCCCAGAAAGACAGTTTCATCGACCAATTCTACTTGATCATCCCTAATCCTAATACTGGTGTTAACGAGCCTAACATTTGGCAAGGTGAATCTAATACATTTTGTTTTAGTTTCATTTAACAATAAATTATTTGCGTTAAACCAGTGGACTACCCTAGAGAGGGCATTGTTTACTTCGTCAAGATTGCGTTGTCCACGTTCAACTTTAAATATTAAAGATGTGTCATCAGCAAACAAAACTACCTCGTGATCGTCTCTTATAAGGTGAGGGAGATCATTTATGTACACTAAAAATAGAAAAGGTCCCAGAATTGAACCCTGAGGCACCCCCATTGTTACAGCAGATCCATGTGACTGTTTACCATTTATAACTACTCTCTGTACTCTATCTCTTAGGTAAGAACTAATTAAATTCAAGGCCGTCCCCTGGATCCCATAATGATCAAGTTTTTGAATTAAAGTCTGATGCTGGACGCAATCAAAGGCCTTAGATAAGTCGCAGAATACACCATAAGCATCATACGACTCCTCCCAGGCAGTGTTCTTTCGGTTTGGGTTAATAACAGAAATATATCTGTTATTAACCCAATCAAATATGTGTTAACCGTAACCAGAATACACCGAATAATAATAATGTAACAGAATTAATAGCTTAACAGAAACAACATGTTACCGTTTTGTATACAGTAACCGTAACCGAATTGATAAAAGTTATTTTGCTTGTTGCACTCTACTCGTAGGTACCTAGATGCCGGTCGGCGTCTCCTTTGTTCTTCGCTCGCCAAAGCGATTCCTTTCACGCACACATAGGTACAAATAGAAAGAATCAAATGTATTTTACGAATTTTAGTATGCACCACTGTTTGTTTATATTTAACTGAGTCGCGTTTTCCAGTGTTACTGCCGTGTGACGTCGATCATGCCGATTCATGTCTTATTGTGTGCAGTGTCAGTTTATTTTACGCGCCACATGAAAACAACGGTGCAGCGACCGTTCTTTTCATGTTGGATATGGTATATGGGGTTTTTTGGTATGCTGAGTACGAATTTTGGGTTAATTTTGCAATCCAATATGGCCGCCGCGCCACTCTAGTAAAATTTAAAGTTGGATATCGTATAAGGGGTTTTTGGGTATGCTGAGTACGAATTTCGGGTTATTTTTGCAACCCAATATGGCCGCCACGCTACCGTTGTAAAATTTCATGTTGGATATCGTATAAGGGGTTTTTGGGTATGCTGAGTACGAATTTCGGATTAATTTTGCAATCCAATGTGGTCGCCGCACCACTGTTCTAAAATTTAAGGTTGGATATCGTATAAGGGGTTTTTTTGGTATGCTGAGTACGAATTTTCGGTTAATTTTGTAATCCAATATGGCTGCCGCGCCGCCATTGTAAAATTTTATGTTGGATATCGTATAAGGGGTTTTTGGGTATGCTGAGTACGAATTTTCGGTTAATTTTGTAATCCAATATGGCTGCCGCGCCGCCATTGTAAAATTTCATGTTGGATATCGTATAAGGGGTTTTTGGGTATGCTGAGTACGAATTTCGGGTTAATTTTGCACTCCAATATGGCCGCCGCGCAACTGTAGTAAAATTTCATGTTGGATATCGTATAAGGGGTTTTTGGGTATGGTAAGTACGAATTTCGGGTTAATTTTGCAATCCAATTTGGCCGCCACGCCACCGTTGTAAATTTTATGTTGGATATCGTATAAGGGGTTTTTGGGTATGCTGAGTACGAATTTCGGGTTAAATTTGCAACCCAATATGGCCGCCACGCGACCGTTGTAAAATTTCATGTTGGATATCGTATAAGGGGTTTTTGGGTATGCTGAGTACGAATTTCGGATTAATTTTACAATCCAATGTGGTCGCCGCACCACTGTTCTAAAATTTAAGGTTGGATATCGTATAAGGGGTTTTTTTGGTATGCTGAGTACGAATTTTCGGTTAATTTTGCAATCCAATATGGCTGCCGCGCCGCCGTTGTAAAATTAAAGTTGGATATCGTATAAGGGGTTTTTGGGTATGTTGAGTACGAATTTCAGGTTAATTTTGCAATCCAATATGGCCGCCGCACCACTGTAGTAAAATTTCATGTTCTCTCGCATCTCTCGCCTCCGGAGAAAATTGAGCTTGTTTTTTATCCAATAAACCATGAATGTTCTTAAAAAAAAAAAAAAAAAAAAAACTACAGGACAGTTTTTTTTCTTGTATACATTTCAACCACAAAATGCATTCAACCGACTTACTACATACCTACATAGGCAGAAAATTATAACACGCCCATACAGGCTAGTATTACAGTAAGTATAAAGTTCGCCACAATTTTTTGTAACTTTTCCACATTTCAGCAAAAATGAAATGGAAAACGGGTTAATTTTGCAATCTAATCTAAAATGGCCGCTACGCCGTCGCTATAAAATTTTATATTGGATATCGTTTTAAGGGTTTTTGGTATGCTGAGTAGAGAAAGAGTAGAGTAGAGACTCGTGGAGGTGCGGCTGCCATACCTATTGGATTGCAAAATAAATCCGAAATTCGTACTCAGCATACCAAAGAACCCCTTATGCTATATCCAACATGAAATTTTACTACGGTGGTGTGGCGGCAATATTGGATTGCAACATTAACCCGAAATTAAATAAATAAATAAATGTTTATTGCAAAACTCCGCCGAGTTTTGCAATAAACATTTATTTATTTATTCGAGTTCTCCGCCGGGGCGGAGTCGGAACCAGCCACTTCTCCCAAACATGGACGCCTTGAATCCGGAGAAGGTAAAGGCCGTGGAGGAGTGGGCGGTGACCCGACGAGAGATCGCCGCCTTAGAGGAAAAGCTGGCCAAGAAGAGGAGGCGAGTTAAGGAGTTGGAGAAAAACCACCTCTTTTTAGGGAACTTAAAAGGGATGTGCCACAAGGGCCCGAAGAAGAAGACGGGCGGCTCGGCCCCCAAAACCAAGAAGGCCGATGAAGGAGGTGCAGGAGGTTCCGGAGCAGCCAAAAAGAGGAAGCTGCAGCCAGAGGTGAAACCAGGCCTCTCTTCCAAGAGGTCCCCAAAAATTTCGTCGCCCGGGGTCTCCAAACCGATGAAGTCTTCCAACTCCTCCTCCCTAGCGGAGGAGGACTTCCACCGGGAGGTCCTGAGGCGGGCGAAGGCTGATCCCAAGTTTCTTGACACTCTGCGGGCGGGGGTGGCGGGGGAGGAGCCGGAGAGGAGGAGTAGGCTGGACTCTGGAGCCTCAACCGCCGCATCTCTCGCCTCCGGAGAAAATTGAGCTTGTTTTTTATCCAATAAACCATTAATGTTCTTAAAAAAAAAAAAAAAAAAACTACAGGACAGTTTTTTTTCTTCTATACATTTCAACCACTAAATGCATTCAACCGACTTACTACATACCTACATAGGCAGAAAATTATAACACGCTCATACAGGTCAGTATTACAGTAAGTATAAAGTTCGCCACAATTTTTGGTAACTTTTCCACATTTCAGCAAAAATGAAATGGAAAACGAATAAAAATAAATAAATACACAATCACAACTCAAGTACAGCCACATCCGCCACGACAAAGTCAGCGAAAACATTATGAAAACTGGTAGCAGCGGACCCATCTTTAAAATTGCTGCAACTATCCTTTCATATTTTGGTCTCTAGACACGGTCAACAAGATTGAATCAACTCTGTTTAAATACACTCATTTGCAAAAAAAACGGGCACCTAAGCAATGAACCATTTCAAATGTTAATATTGCTTTGTTTGATAATTATATGTAGTTTTATCCTCACAATTTGGTACATTAATAAGAAAATAATCGTTTTCATCAGTATTTCATAAAATTTTGTTACAATTTATGGGAAATAATGCTAGACCTCGCTAGTAGTCTATGTTCGCTAGTAGTGCATATGCTCATGAAGTAAAAATCAAAAAGTTTTTTTGTTTGTTTTTCTTTAATAAAGTAAAAGCAGATAAATGTTCAGTATCGTGTGTGACCCCCTCTAGCTAAAATCACAGCTTGAATTCGTCTGGGCATGCTAGCGAGTATATCCCGGATACTTGCTTGCGGAATACGTTCCCACTCCGCAGTAATCACATTCTTCAGCTCTCTGATGGTCTGCGGAGCCGGGTGTACTGATCTCACACGCCGTTTTAGAACGTCCCAGATATGTTCTATGGGATTGAGGTCGGGACTTCGAGCTGGCCAATCCAAACGACGAATGCCGACCTCTTGCACATACGCATTAATATCGCGGGATCGGTGGGCGCGAGCATTGTCGTCCATAAAAATCGAGTCTTGACCTAGAGCGGCCAATGCGGGTTGTGCATGAGGAATTAGAACTTCCGTTATGTTCCGGATGCCCAGTCAGTGAGCCGTTTTCAATGAAGAATAACTCTGTACGTTCCATTGAATTTATTCCTGCCCAAAACATAACAGAGCCCCCACCATAAGGTGTGATTTCTTCGAAACATGCATCTGCAAAGCGCTCTCCTTGTCTTCTTAGCACTCGCCGACGTCGATCTTCACCGAACAGAGATATCCTGGCTTCATCAGAGAACAAATCCCTATTTCAATCTTCTTGAGTCCATGATTCACAATTTCTAGCGAACCTAAGCCTGTGAACTCTGTGCTCACGGAGTAATTTGGGGCCGCGGGCCGGGCGGTGACCGCGTATATTGGCAGCGAGAAGCCTCCTCCTGACCGTCCATAGACTAATATGCACATTTCTTACTTCTTGGAGGTTGTTCTTTAGATCCACATACGAAGATTTGCGATTTCTCAATGCGCGACTCACAAGAAAACGATCATCCCGTGGTTGGGTACATGGTTTTCTTCCAGAACCAGGCCTTCTCTCGACGGAACCAGTCTCCTGATATCGCTGCCAGGTCCTTTGGACCGTCGAGCGACTAACATTTAGCCTCCTAGCCACGAAACATTGGCTGCAACCCTCTTCAAGCAGCTCGATAATTTTGGTAGCTTTTACCACTTTATCTACCATTTTTGATACAGCCAAACAGCAATAAATAAAGCTTTGACAGTCAAGGATATGAAGTTAATCGATAAAAATTGAATAAAAGTTGTGAAAGTCGATGTTAACTTCTGGAACTTCGCGCCAAAAATGTAGGATAAAAAGGGGTTTTCTGTAAAAATGAGCATCAAATGAAAATTTGAATTTAGAACGTACTTTTTTAAATACCACGGCATTTTTAAAACCGGCCAGTAACGTGTACAAACGATTGAAACCTTTTTGGTATTGTATCTTTTTAAAGATGAATGAAAATCAAAACCGCCCGTTTTTTTTGCAAATGAGTGTATTAAATGAAAGTAACAGTGTTTAGTTGTAAACATTTATTTTCGTCAAGATATTGTTGGTTATTTGACCGTGTCCGGAGACCACACATATTATTTTCTGTGTCTAAGTACGCATATTTTACTCTATGGCGCGGTATCACGCACTTAACACTTGACGTGGCGCTATGTGTGGTCAAAAGCACGTTGGGGTTATAATATACACTAAAAATATGAATAAAAATTCTGTACACTGAGCTTGCAATAGGCCGACATTCAGCAAAACTATGATAGCGATGTCATTGCAAATCACAGTAACTGATTTTCAATGTCTGCCTAAATTCGTACTCAGCATACCAAAAACTCTCTTATACGATGTCCAACATGAAATTTTACATCGGTGGTGCGGTGGCCATATTGGATTGCAAAATTAACTTGAAATTCGTATTCAGCATACCCAAATACTTGTTATACTATTTCTGACATGAAATTTTACAACAGTGGCGCGGCGGCCATTATGGATTGTAAAATTAGCCCGAAATTTGTACTCAGCATACCAAAAAACCCCTCATACTATTTCCGACATGAAATTTTACAACGGTGGCGCGGCGGCCATATTAGATTGCAAAATTAGCCCGAAATTTGTACTCAGCATACCAAAATACCCCTTATACGATATCCAACATGAAATTTTATATCAGTGGCGCGGCGGCCATCTTGGATTGCAAAATTAACCCGAAATTCGTACTCAGCATAACCAAAAACCCCTTATACGATATCCAACATGAAATTTCACAGCGGTGGCGCGGCAGCCATATTGGATTGCAAAATTAACCCTAAATTCGTACTCAGCATACCAAAAAACCCCTTATACGATATCCAACATGAAATTTTATAACAGTGGCGCGGCGGCCATATTGGATTGCAAAATTAACCGAAAATTCGAACTCAGCATACCCAAAAACCCCTTATACGATATCCAACATGAAATTTTACATCGGTTCCGCGGCGGCCATATTGGATTGCAAAATGAACCCAAAATTCGTATTCAGCACACCAAAAAACCCCTTATACGATATCCAACATGAAATTTTACAACGGCACGGCGCGGCAGCCATATTGGATTGCAAAATTAACCTGAAATTCGTTCCAATATATCAAAAAGCTTTAGAAAAATATCCAACAAGACATTAGGTATATAACTGCGAAACGGGGGCCATTTTGTAATCGCTTTATAATAAAAAAAATGTGTGCGTGTACTTACGTAAGAAGTGAAACTTCTTCATGGCCTTATTGAAATCACTTTTAGTCCAAAAGTCTAAAAGTCCAAAAGTCCTGAAGGCCAAAAGTCCAAAAGTCCAAAGTTCAAAAGTCCAAAAGTACTAAAGTCCAAAAGTCCAAAAGTCCAAAAGTTCAAAAGTTCAAAATCCAAAAGTCCAGAGGTCCAAAGGTCGGCTGTGTCATTAACCTGTATCGTAACTAGAAACCCAGGTTAACATTGTATGTGATAACAGTTTCAATAGATTATTAACCGTTTCAAAGGGTTATTTAAACACATCATTCAACTTTTAAACCTTATTGATAAATTAACCGATATAAAGTAAACCGTATCGATATGTAACCCTTATAATAGGTTACCGATTCAATCTGTAACCGTTTATTTCGGTTAATCTTTTAAATGGGTTTTCCGTTCACTGCTCCCAGGCCTCATATACAGGGTGAATTTTTGAAAAGGGCTTGGATGGCCAAATCCGAAACTATAAGGAATAGCTAAAAATGCTCAAAGGAGTCACGAGCCCGATTTTGATAAAACTGAAAACCTCATCATTAGATTTTTGAAAAACCAATAATCCTAGCTGGGAATCGAACCTATTGATTTTGAAAAAAAAAAAACACCCTATATTATTACACCATACAATAGTGTCGCTGATAAGGATCAAATTCTGCGAAGTAATGATATACGACAAATTTAAGGAAAGTTTGGAATTTTAATAGAATTCATATTTCATGTACCTAAATTTTGTATCATAATTTGTTTCTTTCGAAATCCCAGAATAGATCGTAACTATTCCGTGTTTTAAATCATGCTCCGAATGATTCTTTGGAGAATATCCTAAACGGAATCAATAAAATTGAATGCAGTACGATCCTTGAGGTCTCGAATCTAGCTATGTATTGGAAACAATGGTCTACATTTTGAACAATTAATCAGTTAATGTAAGAAAATTAAGTTGTATTTTGTTAAAGATGAGCACTTTCCTTTAGTTTGCCGTATGACATTACTTCCCAGAATATGATCCTTAATAGCAACACAATCGTATGGTGTAAAAATATAGGGAGTGTTTTTTTTTTCAGAATCATTGGGTTCGATTCCCAGCTAGGATTATTGGTTTTTCAAAAATCTAATGATGAGGTTTTAAGTTTCATCAAAATCGGGCTCGTGTCTCCTTTCAGCATTTTTCGCTATTCCTTATAGTTTCGGATTTGGCCATCCAATCCCTTTTGAAAAATTCACCCTGTATACACTCTAATAATTTGATTCCAGCATCCGTGGTAGACCGACCGCGCGTGAAACCGAATTGTTTAGTATGGAATAGTTTATTTGCATTAAAATGATTTTGCATTTGATTAAGCATTACCTTTTCAAAGATTTTACTAAACGTGGGTAGTACAGAAATAGGACGAAAATTGGACGGATCCGAGGTGCTACCCGATTTAAACAGAGGAGTTATTTTACTAAACTTCATTAAGTCAGGAAACACACCACTATCAACACAATTATTAAATATTATTGATAATTCAGGGGCAACCATTTCAATTAACGAATTAACTAAATGTACAGAAATTCCCCAGAGGTCAGCCGTTTTCTTAATATTTAAAGATTTAAAAGTTTTTATGATAGTGTGTATACTAATTTTACTGAATTTGAATATTTCATTACAGCAAGGAACATTTGCTTTTAACAAGGATTCTGCTATTGGGGTAGAAGAACCTAGGGCTCTGGTCAAATCTACTGGTATTCGAGAGAAAAAATGTTCAAATTCGTTAGCGACTTCGGCATCTGTTGTAATGATGTTACTCATCAACCTACCATGCTACTGTTAACTACGTCCAACAGCTTATCGTGCCTTCCGAAGCACGGAAACGCTTGTAACTTTTGAATTGTCACAAAGTGATATCCCGCTTTACCCAGTGGCCAGAAGTGATACCGATACATGATATGACAGCAGAGACGGTTGCCAAAAGCCCTTTTATCAGGCTGAAAAGCACGCTTTGATTGTCCAACAATTATTGTCACAGTCAGAGGCAAGCAGTTTGATTCAGCACTTTTCAAATGCCTCGCTAAGATTGCATGCTTCCAACTTAAGCTTTGGTCTGGTGATCATGACGCACAACGCTGCGGTATGCGGTATGCGGTGCCGGGCACTCAAGCATATGAAAAACGTCGAGAATGTTCTCTTGTTCCGTCGCAGTATGCGTCAGCGGCGAGGGGCAAGCGCGGTGAAGTGGGGAGGTGTACTGCCGCACAGCGCGGTGTCATTCTCAGTTCAACGCTGCGGTGTGCGTCACTGAGTCAATATGGAATTTTTCGAAGACAATTTAATAGAATTAGTTCGCAACTATCCTTCTTTATATAAAAATAAAGACAAAAAACATACAAGTTTGATAGTTAAAGAAAATTGCTGGAGGGAGATAGCTGAGAATTGTTTATTCGACAGCGGTAGGTACCTACCTAAGTTTACATAAAAAAATGGCAAACATTACTAGTGACACATGAAACATTTTGATGATTCTGAGGTTGGAAACTTGATGAACAATTTAATTTAAATTTAATGAACAATTTAATTGGTGGTGTTTATTTAGTGTTATAGAAAATAAGCAATAAGTTTTGAATTACTCACTTAACTTGTCCTACTCTACTCTACTTCACTGTCTTGCCAAGGTACACTACCACGATCACTGTTGAAATACTGCTTGAACAAGTCACGTGTCACCGAACCATTTATATTATAACCTCTTCCCGGTATACGCGCCATAGGAATTACATTTTCAGAAGGCATTTCAAGAGAATTTCTGTCTGAATCGTGTATGATCAAAGAACTCATCATATTATGGATGATACAAGCTGACATAACCAACTTGTCTACGATACGAGGGTTTACTGCAATAGGTGAAAAAAATATTCGAAATCGTTGACATAATATGCCAAAAGCATTTTCAGATGTTCTTCTTGCTCTACTAAGGCGGTAGTAGAAAATTCGTTTTGACCTATCTTGAGACGCATGATTTTTGAGTATGGTTTCATCATGAAGTTGGTGAGACTAAATGCATCATCACCTACGAAAACATAAGGCATTTCTATGTCAGCTTCCGGCAACTTTGTTGGCGGGGGGATCTTTAGCTGCCCATTTTGAATTTTCTTAAATAAATCAGATTTCATAAATATGCCTGCGTCTCCTTCTTTGCCATAAGAACCAACATCTATTGTTATAAATTTTCGATTCGCATCGACCACGGCAAGTAAAACAATAGAATAAAACTGCTTATAACAAAAAATAAGGACCCGCTGTTACTTGGGCACACGATGCGTATGTGCTTACCATCTATTGCCCCGATACAATTTAATCTACGCAGAACGCTAAAGAGATTACTTTGAAAATGAATCAACAAGAAAAGAAACTTTACACTCCCGACGAAATCAAGAAGATAGCAGCAAAGCATAGCAATCACTTAACAAGCAAATGACAAAAGGCATGCTAATGTATTATTCGACGGCAATGCTCTGGTCACGCTTGTTAGACATAAAAGCCAAGCGCGGTAACGCAAACTTGACTTTCGAGGAGATTGAATTCTGCAAAGCAGTCCAACAGCACGAGTACAACATCCCACAGCCAATATATCTATTTCTAAAAGGAATAGGGGAAGTCAAAGACGCTACAGGTAAAACTGTACATCTATCTGACCATAACCTTCCAGTAGCAATAGTTCAAGGCAACGGGGGATATCACTCAAATGCAATAGGACTAAATGACCACAACCTCTACGAAGAAATTCCATCCCTTGGAATTTGTGGAGACATAGTCATGGCAGAAGCATCTGAAGCGGCGCAACCAGTGCCAAACTTCAGAGTACTCCCACCAAACACCAGAGCTACTCGCAATCTTTGCGGATACTTTGGAGCGATAGGTTCACGTAAAGAAGAGGTACGCATGACGCTGAATTCGTTCGGCATTAATGCTAACCAATTCGACGAGGTCATCGCAGGAACACGTCTGAACATACATTTACTGCAAAGAGTCAGCGATTACTTTACGGGATGTCTAACATTCCGTAACGAAAAAGTAAAGCTAGACGCCCTTACAGTAGAAGGAGACGCTGTTCAACTCATTAAGTCGATTCCGACAGATGAGAACGCCGATGTAAATGCGCGCTGGACCGGTCTTATCATAAGGCCAAAGTCAGCAAACGCTAACACGGTATCTACTTTTGGTGCCTCATATCTTATGGGCTACCAATTAGAAAAAACTGCAGTCAACGGCACTCACCAAAACTGGTGTTGCGTCGAACAGACAGATGCAGCCAATCCATGGGTCATCCCAGACGAATGGATACAGAACAGAAATGCGAGAAGAGTTCTACCACCTGGAATGGAGACTGAGAGGTTTTCCTCAATATCAGACTCCCAGAGGAATCGAACCAACGCAATTGTTCGAAGAATGATAAATCAGTCCACGCTGATTAATAATGACACAAGACCGCGGCCACGGCGAGAAGCAACGAGGGTACAGTCAAGTGATCATTTAGATATTAATTATTTTAAAAACTTTAAAACGCTTTCACAAACGTGTCAGTGTGAATAATTTAGAATGTAAATATCTTTAATTTTAGTTTCATATTATTTTCATATTAGAGTAACGAAGCAGACGGGGGAAGAGCGAGACCTCCTGCCACAGGCCTTTTATGAGCCTACTAGGAGGTTCTCAGAAACATGTATTGTTAGTAACTAAGGCTTTTGAAAATAAAGAATAAAGAAAGAATACAATTAGGAAAATTCCATAAAAACCAATATTCTTCGGCTATTCTTTTAAAATCTTCCTCGGTGGGTTCAGGAAGTGCAACGTTTAAAAGTCTCAAGCATATACTTTGTAAGACTTTCTTCTATTAGTATTCTGCATATCCAATTATGGCTAATTCGAAATTGAAAACTTAAAGATCTATAGCTTTCTCCAGTCACCAAATACTTGTAAAAAAAAAAGTAGGTACTTAATTAGTGGGTCAAACATCGGTGCAAAGGTAGTTCGTTTTAGTTCAGTGGTCCATGTAGGTAATCAGAATAGTGAATTATCAATTATGAATCCATCTAACTAAATCTTATTTCTCCATGAAGAAAAATACTTTATTTATTCGGATTATCTCGTTTAAAATCACTTCTCATGTTTACCTCCACAGAACATCGAACTAAAACAGACTATATAGTAGTTCTATATTAACTAACAATGTTATTGTTTCAGCTGAAGAATGTAAGAATAAATGGCGTAATTTACGCGACAATTATAGAAAAAATCAGAATAAGAAGAAAACGGGAAGTTCTTCTTCCGTTTCAAAGTATGACGACGAAAGACTTAAATTCATAAATGACAATTTTGAAGAAAGGGACTCTATTTCAAATCTAAATCCCGGAAATGTTCTTGAGGTTGATGAAAAAAACAATTTGCCAGAGATAATATATGTTCAGGACCAACTTCTTCAACGCCGTATTCACCATGTGAATCTATTTCACAACAACCATCGCAAGAAGGACATTCAATAACATAAAACAAAACTCAAGGTACATCACAAGTGAAAAAGAAAAAAAGAGACAGCATTGTCGAAGAGTTTAGAAAGAATAGAGAAGAAAGAACAAACATGTTGAGA
Source organism: Miltochrista miniata (assembly GCA_933228765.1). Classification (NCBI taxonomy): domain Eukaryota; kingdom Metazoa; phylum Arthropoda; class Insecta; order Lepidoptera; family Erebidae; genus Miltochrista; species Miltochrista miniata. Next base: position 18,671,671 of record OW121769.1, read on the forward strand.
CAATTTACAGAAAAAGGCAATACTCCAGTACACATATTCTTTAGGAGTATGGCCGACGTAGTTTGTCAATTTCCTCCGGACAAAATAGCTCAAATCAGAGCACAAGTTCGTAACATCGTTACTGAAATGGAATTATTGGTCTTGGCGCAACGAGAGACACCATCCCCACAGCAATCATTCAACACACCACGCATACAACTCGCAACGAGAGACACCATCCCCACAGCAATCATTCAACACACCACAGCAACCAATCCACGCATACAACTCGCAACGAGAGACACCATCCCCACAGCAATCATTCAACACACCACAGCAACCAATCCACGACGATATTATTAAAAGACGACGATGAACTTAGTGGCTACCAAGTAGTTGGTATGCCCTAAGACGGGTCTTGTCTCTTCCATTCAATATCTTTCTTGGTGTATGGTAGAACTGACTCAACTTGCAGTATCAGATCTGCTGTAGTTGCATACGTTGCTGAACATTGGGACGGAATGCAAGTGTACACATGTGATGCTTATGGTGACGTATACACGAGCGCGCAATTCTACATGAGCGATAGGATGAAACCCCACTACTTACGGCTCAGCTTCTGAGCTTATGGCTGCTAAAAAAAATCTATCCCTTCACTTTTTAAAGTGTATGAGAACGGTATAATAAGAGGTTCCTTTGGCGTTGCTGGCCAAAAAAAGTGTTTTCGTTTTACCGGTAGTTACTTCAGCAGCCACTACGATGTACTCATTCCTGTACGAGATGCCCCTCCATCTTCTTCGCTCTTTGATCCCATAACATTAAATTCTGTAACATCATATACTGCTATATGTAGGTACATAATATGACTGAACCTTTTCGCAAAGTGAATTGAACACGAAGCATAAGGGAAAAGGCGGTAGAGACCGACAAAACTAAAAAAAGAAGACCTAAGGTATTCAAACTGTCACGATCTGAACAACTTCGAGAAGCTACGGGTCTTACCTACAAACACACCCTGAAAAACGTCGAGAAACCATCATATATACATCAGTACAGTGCTTCACACCCTGAAGTTAACCGGGCAGCTGTAGCACGCTACAGTGCTTCACATCCTAAAGTAACTAAAATCTAAAATAATAAAACAATATGCCCACGTTTCTCTAAAATGAAGTGAAATTCCACCAAAAACATTCTGTAAAAAAACTAGCCAAGTCTCGATGGAGCTGCTAGTTTATCTCTAAAAATTAATGAAATCTAGACAAAGTCGTGCCAAGTCTAAGGTTCCTTACTGCGATTTTTTTATTATTATAGTTAATGTTGTGTGACTTGGCCGTTGAAGGGTACAAAACCAGGTGCTCCATGACACCATAGCACCAATCTGTCTCCAGAACCGCTACCCATTGACGATGGAATTTTGCCATTTGGAAAACGTTGATTTAACAATCAGTATAACAGCGTATTACAATAATACTTATGTATAGGTGAGCCTAAAACCATCAGTATAAAAAATATTTCCAGTAAAGACGGACTTCCAATCATTGATAGAAGTACGGCTGTACGTCTATTTTATGTTAGATCGGTGGTCGATTTGACGCTCTAAAAAGAAGAGAGCAGAAGTCAGGATTGTCAGTGCTGAATGCATGTGTTGCACAATCAACAACAGCCTAAAATCAGACACTAGCGTCCAATTACCAATACCAGTATTTATAACATTACGTGTAAACAAAATTGACTTGTACACACTAACATATAAAGAAAGTTCATCGGCCAAGTCACACAATATTAAATATTAAATATAATAATAAAGAAATCCTAAAAATAGTCCTGCCAAGTAAAGGGTTAATTTATAATTTTTCAGCATTTAAAAATGGCGATGTTTATTAGTGTTATTAAGGGGCGCGTCTGTAAAATGCACAAAAAGGCATGATTTTGGAAATATTTAAGAACTCACGTCATTAAATGACACTCAAATGTAACCTTAATTTTTTAATAGATGAGACTACATTAACACCGTGTGCTTTTTACAAAATAATTATTTACTTGCGAAAAAACCTCTGAAAATCATCAAAATTTTCCTTTGTCAATTTGATTATTCCTGCTATTTCGATGATTTTTAATAACTTTGAGGGGTGTTTTTTCTAATGTAAATAATTATTTTGTAAAAAGCGCACGGTGTTAATGTAGTCTGATCTATAAAGAATTTAAGGTTCCCCATTTTAGTGTCATTTAATGAAGTGAGTTCTTGAATATTTCCAAAATCCTAAGCGCATTTTTTGCGGACGCGCCCCTTAATACAAAGGTCGTAAATAAATAATTTGTTAAGTTAACATGTAATATTGTTTTCACTAGCAACCCCTTTGCCTTGTTAGTTCGAAAACCACAACGTGTTACTTTCGGCCTTACTACTAGTTCGAAAGTAACAACTGACGATTTTTGTGTAGTTGTGCATTGATTTTCTTGACTGCGTGCACAACTGCGCATGCATTAATTTTCTGCATCCTTTGACATACCAACAGAATTAGACTCAGTAAGTGAACATGCTATTAAACGTCCTTGTCGACAGTTGAGGCTTGTTGCTCCTTCTAAAATTGACCAAAAAAACCATTGATGATGCTCTTATCTATACTAATATTATAAAGAGGAAAGATTTGTATTTTTGTTTGTAACGAATAGGCTCCGGAACTACTGGACCGATTTGAAAAATTCTTTCACTGTTAGAAAGCTACACTCTTTGCGGTGAACATAGGCATATTTATTCCCGTATTCCCACGGGAACGAGAACTACGCGGTTAACCGCCTAACGTCCGCTAGTATAGATATATGATTGTTGTTGATTACCAGCCTCTTCAAATTGTTGAAAACGAAGGATTTCGTCGCTTTGTACATAAACTGAACACTGATTATAAAGTATCTTCTCGCAGTACTTTGAACCTCTAATTACAGGAAAAAGTAATATTCACTCTGTATCTTTAAAAGAACTACGCGACGTTGATAACACAGGCCTGCAAAATGAGGGTCATAACTTCCTCTCTGGAATTTGATAGCTGATTCTAGGGTATTTTGGTGCGCTGATTACGAATATGTACTTAGTTTTTCTGCATCACCTCCAGATTTTTCAAAAATGGTACAGAAAGAAAATAGAAAAAAAGAACCAAGTTTTCTCATAAAAAATATATATTTAAAAAAGTACATTACTTTTAACTTTAAAAACGACTAAAATATAATAACAACTTGTTACTAGTCTAAATTACATGTAAATTTTATTTGTTGAACCTGGTCCTTTTTTCCTGGAACCTTCGGTTGTGCGATTTTTGGCTAAAATTCCAGTTTGGATCGTCGCGCTTCAATAACCAACAATAGTCCGCCATCATGCTAGTATTCCATGTTCCTTGATACCAGACTTCAAGCTCTTTCAAATCTCGGTAAAATCTTTCGCCTTGTTCTTCGCCAACGGCTCCTAGATTTTCTGGGAAGTAATCAATGTGCGAATTTAGGAAATGAAGTTTAGTGCTCGTTTATGTCCCTTTTATTATTAAAATTGTATCCAGTTATGTCACAACAACAACAGTAGCAATCTTTATCATGGTTGTTATCCTCTCTTCGTAGCATAGGCGAAACGATTTTGAATCTATTTTTCTGTCCTTTTGACCACTGGCGAAGTTCTAATAAACAAGTCGTACAAAGTTTATGAGGTGTCCAAGTTTTGACTTTGGGTAATTAAAACGTCTCCATAATAACTTTTGTAAATATTTTTTACAAAGTCAGTAATGCTGTTTCGTTGTTTTATCACCATAAAATTCCCGCAAATATTACAAAAACAATTTGGAGAATTTAAACATCTTCGCGATGACATTTTAAAGTTCATGTTGCAAGATGCGCACTTCAAATGTTAATTTTCTAAATAAGTGCGGGTAGTTAATAAAAAAAGCCTTTTGGATTATCTTTATTACACCCTTTTTTAATAATATTTACAACAATTAGGTAATATTACTACTAGGTAATATTTTTTATTATTTTATTACTAAATTAAGTCAAAATTACCCGTTTTCAACATGGTTAATGCGGATTACTTGTACTTTTTATGTAGTAATCATCAAATTACTGATTTGCATTAATTTCTATGTCCCCTTACACGAATTAAATGCAATAAAAATTAAGCTGAAGTATTTTAATGACGTTTTATAAATTTCTAAAGGTAGACGCTCAGACATTTTGGAGCTAAATCTTAAATATTCAATATCAAAAAATCCTGACGTGATGGATTTTTTTTATTATTTTTCTCGTAATCAGCACATCAGAAACTATAGAAAATGTTACTCAGATTTCAAAGAGGAAAACCATTGCAGACCTGTGTAATCTCGCAATTACAACAGATGGTTGGACGTCCGATAGAAACCAATCTATTTTTAGTATTACAGCTCATTATATAATGGATGCTGAGTTACAGGCACGTGTCATTGCAATAAGCGAATTGACGAAACCACATACTGCAGCGAATGTCTCCCAAGCAATCAGAAACATTATTGACGAATGGGGTATTTTCGATAAATTGTATCAATCGTAACTGACAACGCATCAACAATGAAAAAGGCTATGAAAGACCATATAATAAAACGTAACCATTTGTGTGTTGCACATGCATTGAATATAGCAGTCAAAGACTGCCTAGAAAAGCAAAATGAAAGCAGTACTGCAGAAGCAGAAATAAACAGCGAGCTGTTAAGATTTATTAAGCAGTCGTGGTATTGTTATAAATAAAATAAATAAATATAAATAAATATTGTTGGACATTCTCACACAACATCATCTAGCCCAAACTAAGCTATAAAGCTTGTGCTATGGGATCTAGATGACTGATAGACATACTTATATATTTCTAAATACATACATATTATACATAGAAAACACCCAAACTCCGAAACAAACATTTGTGGATCACACAAATATTTGGACCGACCCAGGAATCGAACCCAGGACCTCCAGCGCCGCAGGCGGTACCACTACCGACCACGCCACAGAGGCAGTCACTATAGCACTAAATCGGCCAATAAATTGAGACATATGCAAAATTCTCTGAATCAGGAGATTTTAAAGCTTAAGAAAGATGTGGCAAGAAGGTGAAACTCATCTTATTATATGATCGACACCAAAAAAAATGGTACCTTTATCAGCAACTTTACCACTATTAGACGTATTTGTAGAAAATTTAAGACCTGATGAATATTCGTAACTGGATGACTGCATCGAAATACTTGCACCTGTTGAGAAGATAACGGTGATAATATCTGGTGAGTATCCCACAATGTCGAGTATTATACCTCCAATGCAGCATGCATTAACATTGAAAAATATGAAAACACAGCCAGGATTAAAGCTTCAACAGTCGCTTGTTACAGTAGTGAACAGACGGCTCAATGTTTTTGAAGACAATCGGACGGCGGCAAAGGCAACTTTTCTTGATCCAAGATTCATAAAAAAGGCATTTGGTGTTGATACTAACGCAGAAAATGCTCAGAAACGGGTTATTGAAGAATTAAAAGAAAATAGTTCTGTGGTATGTATACTTAAACGTTTTTCAGTGAAAACTGTTTTCACCCCTTTCAGGAGATCTCACAATGTTTATCTACGTACGCCCAAGGTTCCCCTTAGAAGGTCCAGGTGTCTACAAAGTTGACTGCAGCTGTGGGAGCCATTATATAGGCCAAACTTATAGAAGCATCTCGTGCCGGATAAAGGAGCACATCAGAGCGGTCAAAAACAATGATCCACAAAAAATCTGCGATAGCTCAACATCTTTTAGAAGCAGGTACGAATCACTGGATTGAGTCACATAACCCTCATATTCTCTCGACCAAACGTCACGACATACCTAGAATGGTTGAAGTGGCTATTAACCCTCGATCACTCGCGCAGGGTTTTGTAGGCACCCCGCGCATTTTTAAACGTAAAAATTACTAATCATTTCTTTAGTTACGCATTTGTTCGGCTCAGTACCTTCAATTGACCTTTAAACGCGTCGACACGGGACGAGAGGGACAGTGTGGCGCGAAAGCTCGCAGCGTGAGGACATGCCAAAGTTTGTGTGGGGTGGTCACGACACCCCGCGAGCGCTCGTGTAATACTTTTACAGAGGTTACTTTATCAGCAAGGTACGTGATTTCAATTATTTTGTAAATGTGTTTATTGTGCCGGTATTTACTATAATAAATGTATATTGACGTATTTGTAAGCATATATGTAATAGTATTGGTTTACACATACCTACTTTAATTTACCTTTCTGTGTTCGTATGTAACATATTCTCATTTTTTTTTTCAGATGAGTTGGGAACAGGAGCAAGCGAGATTAGCAGCTGTAACACTCTGCAATACTCACTCACACATTATTCACGTATTGCCATCATAAATGACGTAATACCACTTAGTATTTATTGCAATAACTGTTTATCTACCTAAAATAATAAGAAACGGACCCTAGATCTTTGTCAGCATGTGTATTACGCTATTTTACAATGAATTATGTAATAAAACAAAAACGGCTAAAATGTCAGTTATTATACAACATGTAGATCTGCATTTGTGCAATACTTGCACACGTGACTCTACTGCCTACACTCGTTAAAATTTTGTGATTTTTTTTTTTTTATTTCATGTCAAATTTGATTTTATTTGCAAAGGAGCTCTGCCTGTACCCACTGGTCAATAATACGTGAATATAAATTTAAGTAAGTACTTAATAATCAATAAATTAATCTAAAAAGCGAAAGACTGTAAATGATACTCGCATAATGCCTATTCATTACCCAGTGCTATGACCTCTAGCGTCCAGCTGATCGATTGTAGGTATAAGGCCTCATTTACGGAGACGCGGGGCGTCTCGCGTCGCGTGTGGCGTGACGTCTCGCGGCGCGTCGGACGTTTTTTCTGTTTACGGTGGGGCGGCGCGTGAAGCGGCACGCATCATTGCACGCGCAAACACAAACTTATAGCAATATACGACGTTGTTCATAGAGAAGCGAAACGGAAAGAGTGGCGGTGCCCGCCGCTGCGCCCGCGGCGAAACCTCAAGCGTGTAGCGAAGCACGCGGCGGGCATCGCGGCGGCGCACGCTCGCCTCGGTCAAATCGACTAGTTCTATGTTGGCGAGAGATGGGAGCGCACGTGTCTTCATCGAGAATTGCCGCTGCGTGCGCCGCCGCGTAGGACGCGTCGGTGCCATCCGCGGGCTTGGCCGCAAAAAAACGCCCCATTTCAAACAAACGCGTCTAAAATCGCTGCTCCGTAAACACACTCATACAACGCCATATATTTGAATTCAGTGTAGGCCGCGCCGCTCATCGCAACGCGCGACGCCCCGCGTCTTCGTAAATGAGGCCTTGAGGTCAAAGCCCACTTACACGACTCTGCTCCCACCCGGCAAAAATAATATAAGTCAAATATAGGCTTTAAGCATTGCTCTTTAGATATATTTTACATTGCCATCATCAATTAGCAGACAGCTCGCTTTCAGCTATGCTATTCGCTAACAGTCTATTTTATAGGCTGTACGCAGCGACGAGTTCGTCGATGTGACGCCAAGAGATCGACCTAGGGCACAACGCTGTTCGAAATGCTATTCAGTAACACTTTTATACTCGTCGACGAATCAATGACCCCGCCCACTCGTCCTTGTTTTGTCGACGAGTTAAGGATTCCAACAATAGAAGTTACGATTTTTATCGGTAAATATCAATTGAGGAATAGTGAAGAGTATGTGGGTTTAAAAAATATGATAATGGTATTTTTAGGCATGTTAAACAATATAGTTCCACTGACATTGGTAATTATCCGCTAAATGTATTGAATTTAGTTGTTTAAAAGGCTGAATTAAGATTGCTTGTGCCAGACCACCTACGTTTTATAAAGCTAACAAAACGTCAAGAAAAAGTACTACTATATGTAAAACTTTGCCGAAGTGTTAAAATTATTCTATGTTCCTTAGATTATTATCAAATAATATTATTAGTACATACTTAGTCCGTAGTATTATTATTATTGTTGTGTTGTGGTCAAATTATCATCCTGTTACGTGAAGGACTGACTTGAGTAGTATTTAGTATCTTTGATTTAAATACTTAACAAACATCAACAACTCAGTAAGTACTTATTCATTTCAAATTCATATTCATCATTAATAGTTGCTTTAAATTAATATTATTAGCATACACACCTAACGAAATTACCATTATAAGGATGTCAAGACTTTCTATCCCGTCGCAAACGCAAGTAGATAAATTGTTGGAGTGTTTAGAGCAACAGCGGTTTCTCGCAACTGAGCATGCTCGGACTGCACATGCCCGGGATAGGACACGAGCTGCTTGGGAAAATGTAGCTCTCCAGCTTAATAGTGACGCTGGGGGCTGCACGAAATAATGGCAGCAATGGGCAAAAGTATGTATAGTACTCATTAAATGTTTGAATGCACTGTATAAATTTACTATTAAATCAAAAGTTACTTAACTACATTGTTAGACCAAAACATTCGATTTTGACAAAACATGTTGATTGAAAAAAAAAAGTATGAGAACACTGTCATTGTTCCTGCTAAAGTGGAACTTGGTACTAACTGAAAAAATAAAAGCTGTGCTTGGCAAGGTCCTCATTTACATATCACAGACTTTGAGTATTGACGTTGTACTGAGGATATTAGTTTGATATGGTGGTGATAGTTGTACATCATTATGTGTTCTTGTATTTAGCTTTTATTACATATTTTTTAGTATTGGAAAGACAAAAAAGCAGCAGTGAAGAGGAAAGTCAGCCAAATGCGTATCTCCCGCCTACAAACTGGTGGTGGTGTGGGTGAACCATTGGTTCTATCCACAATAGAGGAAAGAATTGTATCCCTAATGGGTGGAGAAGGGTTTGCTATTGGTAACAGGGAGTTGGAAATTAACCCTTTCTCTGTAATTATGCTTATTAATCCCCTTTAATGTAAATGGTGCATGCTTTTAGCTTGAGCCTCCTAGGACGTTTTCTTTGTAAATATTTCGTAACACCTTTTTTATATTTCTAGCCAGCCACTGATGCTCAAGTAATGGATGTTTCCACTGTTGAGACTGTAGATCCTCCGCCTGTAGAGGAATCATTTATATTGGTATGTAAGCTTACTAAAACTATAAATAAACTAGTTGATGCTCGCGGCTTCGCCCGCGTGAAATTTGATACCCGTTACCGCTTCCCGTGGGAACATTTTCCCGGGATGAAAAGTAGCCTATGTGTTATTCCAGACTGTAAGCTATCTCCTTACTAAATTTCAGCTGAATCCGTTCAGCCGTTAGAGCGTGATTGAGTAACAAACATCAAAACATCTTCACAAACTTTCACATTTATAATACACTCGAGAGCAATGAATCCGGGTCACTTAAAGAATCCTAAAAATCTCGGAAACTAAAAATGCTAGGTTAATGCAATAAATTGTATTTAATAGACAATGTAATACTCCTTAAATGAAGGTATTAAAACTTCTTAGTTATTGTAAAGTTATATCATAAAAAAATCAAATTTGAAAAAGGGCCACTTTCGAAGATGGAACTACGAAATTACAGCATTTGGTGTTGCTTTTGTTTGTAATCTGTCATTTATGTGGGTACATAAACCATGTTGATAGTGCTCTATATTCATTAATCAAGCTGAAATTATGTCGCTTACGCCTGAAGAATGCACCAGAATACTTACAATGCTGGAAACCGGCCGGAGTCAGCGCGATACAGCCAGGACTGTCGGTGTGTCGCTGTCAACAGTACAAAGAGTTCTCCGACGTTACGAAGAAACTGGTTCTAACCTACGCAGACCAGGAACGGGCAGAACCAGTTGTACCACAGCACGAGAAGACCGATACTTGGTGAACACCATGCTTCGAAATCGCTTTCTCACAGGAACTGAACTCACCAATCAGTTTCGACGCCTCGGAGGAAGTAACCCAAGTGCATGGACAGTAAGACGTCGGCTTGCTGAATCTAACTTAAAACCCCTTAGACCTGCAAACGGCCCTAAACTGGAGCGTGGGCATCGTATTTCGAGACTAAGGTATGCCCAGAGCCACGTAAATTGGAGTATTGAAGATTGGTCAAAAGTTATGTTCTCCGACGAATCAAAATTTATGCTCTACAAGCACGATGGAAGACACAGAGTGTATCGAAGACCAGGGGAAAGATTCAAGCAAGCATGCATCGAAGAAAAAGTAGCCTACGGTGGTGGGTCTGTACTTGTGTGGGCCGGAATTTCTTCTGAAAGTCGCACAGAGCTGGTGATCATAGAAAACGGCTCTTTAACTAGCGTAAGATATGTGGAAGAAATCCTCAATGATCACGTTGGTCCATTTATGGTCAATTTAGGTGAGGATGCTATATTTATGCATGACAATGCCCGACCTCATACAGGTAGGATTGTGAATGACTACCTTCAAGAGATGAACATTACTCGTATGGAGTGGCCAGCGCGCAGCCCGGATATCAACCCGATCGAGCATGCTTGGGACGAGCTAGGCAGATGCGTAAAACAACGAAACCCTCCCCCAATCACGCTTCGTGAGCTCAAAATTGCTCTCACAGAGGAATGGGAGAATATTCCCCAAAATCGTATAAGGAACTTGGTGTACAGCATGCCAAACCGCGTAAACGCAGTAATGGAAGCACGAGGAGGCAATACGAAGTATTAAAATTCAAGAAAATCGTAATAAAGTTCAAAAATTTCATGTTTCCTATTTTTGTTTTAAGGAGAGATCGGCAGTTTTTTCTTTATGTAATTTTGTGTTAATAAAATGTATGGTGACTCATATTTTTTTTACTTTCATTTAAGGAGTATTACATTGTCTATTAAATACAATTTATTGCATTAACCTATCATTTTTAGTTTCCGAGATTTTTAACATTCTTTAAGTGACCCGGATTCATTGCTCTCGAGTGTATTAGTAGGATACTTAGCTGCACTTCTGATAATCATAAATAATAATAATAATAAGCCTTTATTTTAGAAATAATTACATGCAATTGATTGAATATTAACTATCTTATAATAATCAATTACATCCCTTTGTCTATCCTCTGTAAGATGTCTGTAAGCTTTGTTTTTACCCATAGTCTTATTGTCAATCTTGTCAGATTTTCTTGCATGCAATATACTTCTTTCCATCGCCCTTTGGCAGCTTCTTAGACTGTCTCTATACTTTTTATTCAGTGCCCATGTCTTGCATCCATATGTGATGCAAGGTAGTATACAAGTGTTGAAAGCTGTTCTTTTAGTATGAAGGTTGTAGTCTTTACTTTTCATTATTTCTTTTAAACTTTAGTATCTTCTCCATTCAGATGCGATTCTTAAATAAGTAATATATAAATATTTACTTGCAGAGCATACAACAAGATAATGTGGAACAAGGTTCGGGGAGCATTTTACAGATATGTGAGCATTAACAGTCCTTCTGAATCTAACCTGGTTTTATATTATAAGCTTAAAATCAAATGAATACCAGTTCCTAAAAAAAAAATATTTCCTTCAATAACTGAACTAATCATCATACCTTATATTTTTAAAGGGACTGGAGCCTTCAGTGGTATTGGGTAGCAGTAGTGTGCATATAATGCAATCCCAGCAACCCTCACCTATAATACCAGTAAGCTCATTAACTTTACTGAAATAACATTACCGAATTTACATTAATGCTAGCTGACCCGCCAAACGTTGTTTTGCCATTTTTTTTATGGTGATGAAAAATAGATGTTGTCCTATTCTCAGACATACCCAATATGCACACAAAATTTCATGAGAATCGGTCAAGTATTCCCCATGTTTTTTTAGTTTTATGTCCATCGGTCAAAGGGTGGCAGAAATGGTCTTTCTTCTTGTAACATACAAATATTTTTGATTTACAGCAACCTTTGCCTGGTCCATCCACCAGAAGAGACGATGTTGTAGTAAATACTACACCAATAGTTGAACAACGGGTAAGAATTCCGATAAATATACAAGAGTTTTTTATAAAAGTTTATATATATAATTTAATTTAGCAATTTCTTACGGCATTAATTACAGATAGAACCTATGTCGCCGCAACCTGCAGTGCCTCATTGGAGTTCCCAAATGGCTTCTATGAGTAAGTTTCCAACCCATAATCCTTTGTGGTACACCCTTATTAATAGAGTAGGTATAATGGTCATCAACACTGCCTGTAAACGATCACTGCAGGAAGCAACTTTCGCGATGGCTGGTTCTTCGACAGGAGACCACTTAGTGACATTTCATTTACTAGCGTAGCTATAAAGGCGTGACTATATTGTGTATGTATGGTCAATTACTGCGATCAACAATGTATATGGTCAATTGGTCACACTAACAACGAATCTTGCTAGATACAAAAATATTTTTCTTAAATTCACTGTTTTATAACAAGTGAGTCGAAGTGAATTATTGTAATGAACCATTAATTAGTATTATTATTTTAAAGCTCCACGAAGGCGTCGTCTAGCGCGGCGACGTATCCTCCCTCGTTCTCCACCCTCACAGAGACAGTCTCAGGTGGAAAGCCTCAGCGAGAGGTTTATTGTAGGATAATGAAACGAGGCTTATTGCAATTGAGGAGAGGCGAGTGGAGAATGAGAGGTTATTGACTGAGAGGTCAATGACCATGGAAGAGAAGCGTTTGGAGAATGAACGGCAGACATTGAATAATCAACGTCAAATGTTTGACATTTTCATGGAGGTGTCTTCGACATTGTCGAAGCAATTTGAGGCAATGCAGGAACTATGTAGTGCTACTAAATCATTGGCAGAACGTAGAGGCGACTGAAAGTACCATTTGTATTATTAGTTGTGTTTCTATATGTTTTGTTGTGGTTTAACTGTGTAGTGTTTTAATGTAATATTGGTTAGCAGGTATGTTAGTTCTAGTAGTTATTTAGTTTATGGTTTAATTTGAAATTTAATTTAATAAATTTAAATAATTTAAATTTAATTTTGAAATTTTTCAAACCGCCCATAAGGCCGTCAGCACAAAGTGCTCACCCATACAGAGACAGGCTTAGTGAAAGTTGCCTACTGTAGTGATAGTTTATAAAACAGTGCTTTTTGTTATGGTGGGGATATTGAAAAAAAACAATATGTAAATATTATTTTATTACACCCAAATAGAAAGATAGAAGAATTCTTTTTTATTCTACTGTAACATAAAGTACAGTAAATTGAAATTACTCTTATACTACTATAAACACGGAAACTAAAAGTACCAAACAACTATAACTATCACATAACATGCACACAAAAAAATCTAAATTTAAATACTTCTCTCCTTTCAGGAAATAAACCCTCACCCCGCCATAGTAAATTAATAAGTAAATAACAATAATAAATATTTGTGGACAATCTCACACAACATCAACTAGCTAAAATTAAGGTAATTAAGGTTATAGGATTTAGATGGCTGATAGACATACTTATTAAATTTAGACTTTAAATACATACATATAATACTAGCTGACCCGCGCAACTTCGTTTGCGTCACATTTCCCCCGTTTTTGAAACATTTACTATTACTGCTCCGCTCCTATTCGTTGTAGCGTGATGCTATATAGCCTATGACACTCCACAATAACGTAGCTTTCTATTGGTAAAAAAAAAATTAAAATCGATTCAGTAGATCCCGAGATTACCCCTTACAATTTAAAAAATATACAAACACAAACTTTACTTCTTTATAATATTAGTATAGAATAATACATAGAAAACACCCATACTCCGGAACAAACATATGTGTATCACACAAATGTTTGGATCGACCCGGGAATCGAAGCCCGGACCTCCAAGCGCGGCAGGCGGTTACACTACCTGCTGCGCCCCACAGAGGCAGTCGTCATTATATATGACGTGCTCGCCATAATTGATTAACCAATGTTTGTCGGCTTATTTGGCCATGTTCCAGATTATCTAGGGCTGGCTGCTGAACGGCTAATGAATTAAGTAATCTAGCCTCTTCATCACTGTCTCGTGGGGTCAGGTTTGGAGCCGGTATACCTGCCCTGTTGCACATATTGTGTAACACACAGCATGCGATTATGATTTTACCCACCATGAGTGGCTCATAATGCAAAACCCTGTGGACCAATAGGCACCTAAAACGTCCTTTTAAGATTCCTATTGTCCTTTCAACGCTGTTTCGAGCACTACAGTGGTAATTGTTGTAGTGACTTTCTGGAGTCCCGGGATTCGAGTTCAGAAATGGAGTCATTAAATATGACCTTTGAGCATAGCCGGAATCTCCTGAAATCACAAGAGAAACTGATTACATAATTATTCTCTATTTACAATACAACTGATATAGATAGATTATATTTAGTTGGTACATGCTCACTTTATTATTTTGTCTACATGGAACTTTATAGTTCAGCCAAATTTCAGCCAGAACTGTTTAGCCGTTAGAGAGTGAAAGAGTAACAAACATCCATACATATATGTACACTAACAAACTTTAGCATTTATAATATTAGTAGGCAAGATAGTAAGAAGTAAGATTCAAAATTTAGTTTTTCTTACCAAGTAAGTAAACTCTTTCACCAGTATGGTTCAGAGTTTCTAAATGCTGCTTTATAGCTGTATTCGAAAATATAAAGCTATCATGTGTGGCACCTCCAAATGTGACATCCACATGTAATATATTTAAATCTGCATCACTGATTTGAAATACATTATAATAGATACTCTTATTACCATTGAATAATCATACAATTATTTGTTTATGAATTATAAAACAAATTAGCTTACAAAAAGAACATTCCTGGCATGATATCCTTTCCGACAGTAATACCTCTCCTCATGCTGTTTGGGACGTATCATGGACACCAAGGTGCCGTCAACACAACCAATGACGCCAGGAATTTTAAATTTTGCGAAAACTCTGTAACATTTTCATAAAGTAAGATACCTACCTAGGTAGGTACCTACATAATAAAAAGTAATAAGTAAATGAGAGAATTGTTAATAAATCTATAGAATGATTGCCTACCTTTCCTTCAAAGCTTGCTGTTCTTCTTGATTTTGGGGAAATCTAATATATTTATTTCTAATATTTATATTATTTAGAGCATTAACAACTTGTTGAATTACTCTGGAAGTAGAAGATTGGGACGCAAAGGTGTCTAAATTTTCGGTTAAAATTTTTTGGTAACTGCCACTCGCCAAAAATGATAAGGTAGGTACATAATATCTGAAACAATAATTAATTATTAGTAGGTAGGTACCTACTAACCTATTTATAGGAATTTTAAACTACATTGTTACAGCATCTCAATGAATCTACAAATACCTCAGCTTATAAACAAAAAACTTAGTAACTTAGCAGCTTACCTTTAGTCTAATACTTATGGCACTTGCACGAATTTGTGTAGGCATATAAGGTGATCAGTGATGCCAATTTGGCATATATTATGCTAAATTTGGCATATTTTCATCTTGTTTAGCAAATTTATTTGTTGTTTAGCATAAAGCATATTTTTTAGCATATTTAGGGCCGGTTTATCAATAGCCAGATAAAACGTCAGATACTAATCTAGTCGATAACTTTAACTGAGATTTTAACAATAGAATAAAATATTTCAATTTTTCAATGTACCGATAGCGGTCAGTTAACTAACTGACTGTTTTTGTTACTATATTCACACTAAATCTGCGAGAGCAGGACGCACTTATGTACATTTTTAGGTTTTAGAAAGAGACGGCCAACTTTCGCTGCAGTGACAGCGGGTGACACTATTGACTTTACTGTATTTATTACCATAACCATAACCTTACCTTGTTCGTGCGTGTTGTTTATTTTCTTCATGTTTTTGTTAATTTCTATAGCAAAATTAAAAGAGGGATGCTGTGTGTGTGCAATTGTGATGCAGTTTTCTTAGTTGTGAACTACCTAGTTTAATCTTGATTTTTAATGTCTTTATTCAATTAGATTCGGGTTTGTAGTACCTACGAGTATACGATATATTATAATAAATATAATAATTATGTTTTTCGAGACGAAATTCTGTGTCATTCCATTCAGACATATTATCGGGTCGTTCTTTTACTACTCTTTGTTTTCTATCTGGATTTAAGTAGTTTATTTAGCGCTGTATAGTCTTCTTCGATCATTAAATAGTCGATTGAATCAAAAAAATCCATGTTTACACAACTTCGCGAAATTGTGTAAACATGGATTTTTTGTTTGTACGAAGCTTCGCACACACACAAACAAAATATAACCTACAAACTGGGCTCAAGTAATGACTGAAACGTCAAATAACTCCACAGATAGCCGCTAACTGGGGTTCGAACGGACAGATAAATTTATCAGCCCGTTAGCGAGTTTATCAGTCAGTTAAAGCTTATCCAGTAGTTGAAAAATTGAGAATCTTGTTAACTGTATAATTAACCCTTTCTGGTTGTTTATCTGAGCATTGAAAAATCGGCCCTTAGATAATTATAAAATAAAACTTTCACCATGAAATTAACGTAAATGCGTAAAATTCCTTTCATTTGGAATAAATTCTTTGTCATAGTCTTGGCATTCCTGGTGCCAACATAATGGAAAGGGGACAATCATGACGTCAAATGCTCTGTACTGAACCGCTAAGCGTAATGTTACGTTCTCTTTGCTCTACGGAATTGCGGGGATTCCCCAGTAAATCTCATTCATTATACCATAGACTAACAGTATTTTTCATTCCCTTCTTGTTGCATGAAAGAAATGAGAGAGAAATAGAATATACATTCTTTACTGTGTGTTATTGTCATTCTAATTCGTTAGGATAATAGTGTTCGGTGTTCTAATTAAAGTTCTCATAATTTTCAAGGGAATTATTAATTGTTTGACAGTCCTTAATCTCTATCTCTTCATCTTAGTATATATCCATTAATATGCCACCTAAATACAGTCAACATTATCGGTCAGAATGGGAGCAAATGCCGAATTTCAAGAATTGGTTGCAGCCTGTCGAAAACGATAAGACAAAGGCCTCTTGTAAGTACTGCAAATGTAAAATTATAGCAAAAGTTCATTGTTTAAAGTTACATATTTTATCAGCGAAGCATAAAAAAGCTGTAGAGCCGGTGAAAAGTCAAAGAACAATTAATTTTCCTACAGTGAAAAAAGATCTGAATACCCAGAGAGCAGAATCTTCACTAGCTATGTTTGTATGCGCACATTGTTCGATTATGGCTGTCGATCATTTGTCTGATTTATGTAAACACCAATTCGGAGATAGCAAAAGTGGAGCCTTGAAAATTCATCGTACAAAATGCACAAATATAATAAAAAATGTTTTAGCGCCTCATTTTATTAAAGAAATTGTGTCAGATTTGGGAGACCAAGGGTACAGTCTTCTGCTCGATGAATCCACAGATATTTCTGTAAGTAAAATGTTGGGAGTTTCGATCAGATATTTCAGCCGATCTTCAAAAACTATAATATCCACATTCTTAGGGTTGGTCGAGATTGAAGATGGAACTGCAAACAGCATAGTCAACGGTATTAAAGGATTATTGTTAGTTTTGAATATTGAAATAAAAAAAAATATCGGTATTGGTACCGATAACGCAACGGTGATGACAGGTACTAACAACGGAGTACATGCCTTGCTAAAAAATGCAACTGGTAATGATAATTTGGTTCTAGTTCGCTGCGTATGTCATTCGTTACAGTTGGCCTTATCTCATGCCTCAGAAGAAACTTTACCACGTAATGTTGAATTTCTTATAAGAGAAACCTACAATTGGTTTAGTCATTCCTCAAATCGCCGACTACATTACAAAAGTATATATCAAACAATTAACTGTGGCTCTGAACCATTGTTAATACCACAAATGTGCAACACCCGATGGATATCAATTGAACCCGCAGTGAATCGTATTCTAGAGCAATGGGTGGAATTGAAACTCCTGTTTGAAGTTGCCAGGCGCGATAATCACTGCTATATGGCAGAAACACTTTATGCCATGTACAATGATCCTGTAAATCATCTATATTTATTGTATTTAAAACCTGTTTTGGAGGAAGTTCAGGCTGTGAACAAGCTATTTGAAAGCAACAATGTTGACCCAACAAAACTTTATAAGGATTTGTGTGCTTTAGTTCAATCTACAAGTCGGCGTATATTGAACCCAACTGCGAGAGTCGATATATTTACAGAAAATATAGAAAGTTATTTAGATCCTAAACCGTACATGGGATATGTTTTTGAATCAAAATTACGGGAATATAACATTCACACGGAAATCGAAAACAATTTACGTCAACGTTGCCTGAATTTCACACTTAAACTTGTAACAGAGCTACGTTCTAGATTACCCATAAATTTTAAAGTACTTGAGAAAATGTCAATGTTTTCTGTAGAAGAAACTTTAAAAACAGTTATCCATCTCTTATTGATATTGCCCAAGAATTTCGATTGGACACATCTACAATTGATAGACTCATGTCTCAATGGAGAAACATAGTTCACATTAAATGGGAATGTACATCTTCCACGATTGACTTCTGGAATGAAGTAATGGATTATAAAGATTCAGCTGGTAATAACCCCTTTGCAGATTTGTCTCAATTAGCAACATCTTTATTAACACTACCACATTCTAACGCTGAAATCGAACGGGTTTTCAGTCAGATGAATATTGTAAAAACTAAGCTACGCAATCGATTATCTGTAAAAACTTTAAATGCCATATTATACATTCGATTCGGCCTAAGGAGGGCAGGAAAATGTTGCTACTCTTACACAGTTCCAGACAACGTACTGAGCTCTATAGGTACCAAGGACAGTTACTGTCTGAACAATGAGACTGCCTCATCTTCAAGCACACAAGATGTTGATGAAGACCAAGACATTAATATTTTATTTGAAAACATTGGTGATTAAAACATATATGTTGTTAATAAACATTTTAAAATTTTAAGACATTTTATTTGACATTCAGAAATGTTAGCATATTTTTTAGCATTTTCTTATAGCAGTTGGCATAATTTTAATACCATTTTAGCAGATTCTTCATTGGACTTGTTGGCAACACTGAAGGTGATATATCACATACTAATATTTTGATTAGATCTTCGGAGAGTCTGTAAATATGAATAAAGTCCGTATCTCTGCAAATTGTTTTTAATTGTCGCATCTGTCTTGCTTGACGAGATTTATTCCTATCGTCGATTTTCTTGGCTTCTTTTAATAACTTAATCATTATAATCAAACGAGCAGACATAATTGATATGTTAAACTGTTTATTCCGCAGCAAACAATCAACTTTTCGTAGAAATAATTTCGTAGATAAGCGTAGCAATTGAAGCTTTTGTATTTGGCAGCCAAAAGCGAGGATGTGGGCAAGGCTGTAAGCGTACTCGACGCTGTTTTTCCTTAGCGAATACTAAAACGTAAGGAATTGTGTCAGTTTTGCTCGTCGGCGAGTAGTTCCAATGGCGTCCGTCACAGCCTTGAGCGCTAGTGTAGGTTTCAAAACTTAGTGAATACAAAATGAATAACTCGCCGCTGTGGCAGCGCTGTACGCAAGGCTGTTTCCTTAGAGAATAGCACTGCAGCGAGCTTACCGCCGTCAGACTGCTCGGGAGTTGACGCCTCGCTGGGCGTGTCTTGTAGACGAGCGGTCGGCGCGGTGCCCGCGCGCTCACTGCTAGCAGTCGCCGCACCAGCACCGATCGCGAACTGTGTCTATCGCAAAAGGCGAGAGCGGTCGGCGGGTGGACAGCTCGCCGTCTGCTAGCTGTCGCCGTGTGGACTGCTGGGTGCGTGCTAGCTGTCACCGCGTAGACTGCGAGCAGTAGTCTTCTTTTAGGGTAGTGTTGGGTGGGAGCGGTGTTGGAGCAGAGTCGTTTAAGTGGGCTATGACCTTTAGGCATACTGGCTGCGTTCGAGCGTTCACCGCTCACTCTTCATCGGCGATATCTAATTTTGTTTGGGATTATCAAGTCACAGTTACAGGACTGGCAACCGAAAAAAATAACAGATTTTTGAAACGCCCCAGAGCTGGTACAATGGCTAAGTTATACCCTGATATAATACCAAAAGGGTGGCTTTTTCATTTTATAAACAGCATTAAGCGAAAGGGTCATCAAATTGGGTTGATAAAGAACAAATGGACAAAAGACATAGTTCTACTTAGCTGTCTTGCCGATGCTACCGCTTGATAAAATCATGGAAGGATGGGAGTATGTTAAGGGACGCATATTAATCATCAATGAAATTTTGCCGTATGAAAACCAAATTAATCAGTTTGTCTCACACATGGAAAAGACCTGGTAAAAATCTGACAAATACATTGATGTATGGTGTGTTTCCTCAGAGCGTCACAGATCTCAACCAGGTTGTCTGAACCCCATTGGACAATGTAACCCAGGTCCCGGTCGAGATCCGCCACGAGTTGCCGTCTCTTCTCCTCCACGTCGTGTCACCCATCCACTTGACGGCCAGAATAGCTCCCATGCAGAGTACTATCGTCCGCATAACAATGAATGCACCCAAGGGACATCATGTCATTGATATGCAGAACAAAGAGAGTTGGGGACAATACCGATCCCTGAGGTACTCCGGCATTTACCTGCAAAAAGCAAGAAGCCTGACCATCACAGAGAACCCGTATACGTCGTCCGTGCAGCAAGCTGGTCAACCAGCGGCACAACTGAGGCGACTGGCCGTATGCCGGCAGCTTGGGAAGAAGCGATGCCTGCCATACCCCATCAAAGGCTTTAGCGATGTCTATACCAATAAGGTTAAGGCGTCTGGTCCGGCAAACCAGAAGACGCGGGTTCAAAAATTTTTTCACATTAAATTTGTGATTGAGTCAGCATACTAATTGCTTTTCAAAATTATCTCTATACCAATAGCCAGAGATTTGCCGTGCCTCTCCAAAGCCTCATCCCAGGTGTGTGTTATATACGCTAGGAGGTCACCCGTTGATAGTTTTGGCCTAAAGCCGTATTGACGAGCGCTAATTAGCGAGTGATCCGCCAGATACCGCATGAACTGCTTGTTGATAATCAGCTCGAACACCTTGCAGATGACGGTGGTTACGGCTATGGGGCGATAGTTGGCCGGATACAGCCGATCCCCTTTCTTGGGGATCGGCTGGACGTTCGCCTCCTTCCAAGCCTACGGCACTTCTCCAGACGAATAGGAAAGGCGATACCTACAGGCATGTTAGCGTTGGAGACAATTCGGCTGCACACTTCCTCAGCACCACTGCCGGAATGCCATCAGGACCACTGGCTTTCCGCGTGTCGAGTGACCGTAGCACCGCTCGCACATCGCACTGTCGGATGACATGAACCACATATTATTATACTAGCTGACCTCGCAACTTCGTTTACGTCACATAAGCTGTATGAAAGGAGAGGTATTTCTTCATCAGACTCATCAAGCAGCGTGTGAAACTGCCCTGTTTGCTGAATCACAAGAGCTTAAAGATTAAGTCTATTCTAAAACAATTCAGTCCGCCCCGAAGGCGTGGACTGAATTGTTTTAAAATAGTCTTAATCTTAATTCTGTCAATCTCATTAAGCTCTTATGATTAAGTGCGCGTAACTAGCGTAAGCGTTCGATGGACGTATGAGCAGCGTAGACGCGACGTATACGCCGCGCTAGCGTCACACAATTTCATTGGCGTTTTGGTAGCATCGTTAACAAAATAGATTCTGACCAGGAAACACTATTGATGGCTTTACTTTTAAAAAAGAAGACTATTGCGAACTGCGAATAAAATTTTGTTCGTAGTTCGGGAAAGACTTTCCGGGCTGCGCCTCGGGACCCTATGCTATTATTTTTTTATATCGATTTCTTTCATTGATTACATAGTAATTAAAACGATGCATACGAAAATACATGTTAATTTGCAATTCAACATGGCATTGCAATCCAACATGGCCGCCACCGCGCCGTATTTACAAAATTTCATGATGGGTATCGTTTTAGAGGTTTTTAGTATGCTGAGTACGAATTGTATGACGATTTTGAAATCCAATATGGCCGCCGCGCTGTTATTACGAAATTTCATGATGGGTATCGTTTTAGAGGTTTTTAGTATGCTGAGTACGAATGTATGACGATTTTGAAATCCAATATGGCCGCCGCGCTGTTATTACGAAATTTCATGATGGGTATCGTTTTATGGGTTTTTAAGTATGCTGACTATGAATATCATGATATTTGAATTCCCACTTAGCATATAAAATAACCGGCATCCTGCCGTTTGGCAGAGTTTGTTTCGTCAATTTTCACTCCCCAAAAAACTTATCGCATAGTTTCATTTCCTAAAAGAATCTTTAGCAAATTTATATTTCGCATTTTAATTGCTTCGTCAAATAAGAGCTTGCTCAATTTTTATTAAGTCAAATATACTCTTAGGATAATTATTTTCTAGTAGCAGTCATTTCCATGCCGAGGATAAGTCGCTTGTGAACAGGATTGTACACGATCCCCCAGTAACGCGGCGTATGCGTCGCGTATATGTCGCGTATATGTCGCGTTGCCGTCGCGTATCCGCCGCGCATACGGCCGTCGTACGCCTACGCTGGAAAATCGCTAGTGTGAAGGCGCACTAAGCCAACACGCCAGTTTAGATTTACACTCGCATTCAAAGAAACGCCTATGATTAAAATATCCAAAATATCTGTTTTTAAAAGTGTTATAACTTTTTTATTTATAAGCCGATTGACATGAAATAAACGCTAAATGTTAAGTGGAGCAAACCTCGACACAATAAAAAAACCGCATTGCAATCGGTTAAGCGGTTACTGAGATTAGCGTGCACAAACGTACAGACAAACAGATATACAGACAAACAGACAAAAATTCTAAAAATCATTGTTTTGGGTTCTATTGCGTTCATAAAGCCCCCCTATAATATATTTTTTTATTTATCTTCCATGTACAGACAGCGACCTGTTACGATTTTATTATATGTATTGATGATTGATGATATTGATATTGATTGATATTGATTTCAGTAAAGAGAATGGCCATGGTACGGGCTTCTCACACCCGCACTGGCGGAGGACCATCAAATGAAAAGCCATTGACCGAAATCGCAACAAAGTTTCTACAAATACTCGAGGCCGATTTCGGTCAAGGTTTGCCTGACATTCGGGTGGAACTGGTAAGTAAATAATGTATGCAGCTTCATGACTATTTGTTGTACTGAGCGCTCTCATATGAATACCTCTTGTTGTATCATTTCAGCTGCCAGAGATTAGTATGGATGTGAATGTGCAGGATTCCCCAGCATCAGTGTCTGTGTTGCAAAACACAGGAGTTCAATATCGAGGTCCTAGATTTTCAACCTATCCCAGCTGGCTCTTCTATCCAAAATATACCAGTTAGCGCCCCCCAAAGAACTCCTTCTCCCATCCAAAATATACCAGTTAGCGCCCCCCAAAGAACTCCCTCTCCTATCCTGAGTCCTGCACCAGCATCTGTGCACTAATCTCCGCGTCGCCGACATCGGAGGCGCGAGCCACCAATATCACAGGAGCCTGCAAGACGTACCCTAGTGTAGTCCTCACAAACTCACGCCGACAGGATTGTGAAAATGGCGGACTTTATGAAGGAGGCAGTCGAGCAATTGAAATTGTTGACCAATGCTGTACTAAGGTTAGTAATGAACATCTTTGTTATTTAGGTATTTATGTTGTTATATTTGACTGCCTTGTTGATCTAGAGGTCGAAATGTGCGACTGCAGATCACAAGGTCGTGGGTTCGATTCTCACTGGAGACATAAATGTGTGATCCGTGATTGTCTCAAGAGTCTAGGTGCTTCTATGTATGATAAGTATGTATTTAAAAGTATAATAATATAAGTATTTTAATGTCCGTGGGGTCTGATTGAAAGATTAATGGCTGTACCTCGTATAGGTTTTATGCAAAATAAACAGTAATTGCTGATGTCCATGAAATTTATTTACCTATATTATATTTTATTTAGCTCGGACTGCAGAGATATAATGTGGGTAACAATTGTCCTGGCTGCTGGATTATTTGTGGAATGAATTACAGAAGGCTTTGAATGTACCTTACCCCGTCCTTTTCCTACCTCAACCCTTTCCTATCCACCAATCCTATTCCTACCTCATCTTCTTCCCATCCTTTCTCCGCCAAGCCAACGTTGCCGTGCGTATGTGCTGCGTGACTAGGGGCGAGCCTAGTATTAGCGTGCCAATTGCCCTGGGGCCGGGCGACCCCAGAAGAAGGCTAGCCTTACTTAGACATGCGGGGCTCTGTCTGGGTGGACTTTATTTTCCCTTGCTTTTCGTGGGAACGCAATGGACAAAACTAAAAACAAAATCCAAAATGGCGGCGATGCGGTTCGCAACCCATCACGTCTCGTTTCCCATCGAGGCGAAAAGTGGACTGTGGATAGCCACTTTGCTACGTTGAATGTAAGAGGAGGTATGATAGACAAAATTGAGGAAGTATGCAAGATGATGAAAGAGAGACGACTCGATATTCTGTGCGTGAATGAGACAAAGAGGAAAGGATGTGACACCACCACACATGGACCCTACACTGCCTACTGGTCGGGTGTGCCTAAAACCAGTAAAGCGTGTCAGGGCGTTGGTGTAGTACTGTCTGCGAGAATGAATGAATGTGTCACAGAATATGAATGTGTAAGCCCAAGACTCCTTTGGTTGAGGCTGAAGGTTGGACTTACCCGCATCTTTGTTTTAGGAGTATATGCTCCGCAAGATGCGCGGTGGCGCCGATCTTTACGAGACCAAAGTGAGAGGCAGGCATTTTGGGAGAGCATGAGTGATGTTTTGAGTAAGTGCAAACTAAATGAGAGGATAGTAATGTTAGGCGATTTTAATGGGTGGGTTGGAGTCAAGCGTGATGGGTATGAAAGAGTATTGGGAAAGTTTGGTGATGAGCGAGTGAATGAAAATGGAGAAAGTTTGCTTGAAGTATGTTTGGAGAGGAATCTTGTGGTGACTAACACCATGTTTCACCACAAAGATATCCACTTGGTTACGAGACAAGAAGGAAGTAAGAGGAGCATGATTGACTTTGTGATTGTTGACGCAAGGATGAGAAAGAAAGTACTAGACACTCGAGCCTACCGCGGTGCTGGGATTGAGACAGACCACTTCTTGGTTGTCAGCCGAGTAAGAGGTCTGTTTCAGCGGTGGAGGCACCGTGTGCGTGAACCTGTTAGTGTACTAGAACGCATAAAAGTTGAGAATTTGCAAGAGATAGGTATAAAAGAGGAATTTGTGAGCAAACTAAGCAAAAAGTTTGATAATTTAGATGAAGTATGTGAGATTGAAGAATTATGGAAGCCGATTAAGGAAGGACTCGTGGAAGTTGCGATTGAACTGTGTGGTGTGAGCAAGAGAAGCCAAGGATGTAAGTTAAAAAGAATGACCGCGGAAGTTCTGAAAGCGTTGTCTGATAAGAAGAAAGCATGGTTGGACTTGCTGGCTACAAAGGCCAATCAAAGAATGCAGAAGGCAACGGATGAGGATGTACGAATGGCCAACGATGAGTATAAAAGGTATAAGCGTGTGGCAAAAGAGGTGTTAGTAAGAAAGAAGGAGAATGATAGAGATGAATTTGATAAAAGGTTATCTGGTGACTTCCAACAGAATATAAAATTCTTTTGGAAGTCCATAAAAGCGGTGAGGAGTCAACAGACCACATCACCGCTTAATAAGATCAGAAATCAGGATGGAAGTTTTGTGGGAGGAGAAGAGTGTGTGCTAAAAATATGGAAGGAGTATTTTGAAAGTCTATTTGATAAAGAGGATACGCAAGTGCAAACTCATTTTTGTGAAATGAATGAAATCGGCAATGAAAACGACATTAGCATGGAAGAAATAGTGGAAGCATTGAATAGTATGAAACTAGGCAAGGCTGCTGGGATTGATAGGGTTTCCGTTGAGATGCTGAAAGCAGGACGTGGCGTGGTGATTGACCAGCTGTACCGCCTTTTTAATCTGTGCTGGAGGAATGGCAGCGTACCAAAAGAATGGTCCAAAGCCGTCATTGTGCCGCTGTACAAAGGAAAAGGGTCGCAGCAAGAGTGCAAAAATTACCGCGGCATAAGCCTGCTCAGCATCGTCGGTAAACTGTATGCGAAAGTGTTGATAAAAAGAGTGATGAATGAAAGTGAAGGAAAAATGTGGGATGTTCAAGCAGGATTTATGAAAGGAAGGGGATGCACGGATCAGGTCTTCTCCTTACGATGCATAGCAGAAAAAGTTTTGGCGAAAAGCCAAAAGGTATATTGCGTATTCGTAGATCTGGAGAAGGCCTATGACAAAGTGGTGAGGAATGAACTATGGTCAAAATTGTCTTTGTACGGGGTGAGCAGCAGCTTGATACGAGCACTGAAATCTCTTTATGAGGGCTCGAGTGCTTGTGTCAGGATCAACGGAGCTTGCACGGACTTCTTTAATATAGAAAGGGGTGTGAGACAGGGTTGTGTAGCGTCACCGTGGCTGTTTAACCTGTACATGGACAGTTGTTTGAAAGAATTGCAAGAGAGTGCGTGTGGTATAAAACTGAACGAGCTGACCATCAAATGCCTCCTATATGCTGACGATCAGGTGATCTTAGCTGCATCGGCGGAGGAGTTGCAGTTGATGGTTAATATTATGCATGAGGCGCTGAAAGGTAGAGGAATGAAAGTGAATGTAAGTAAGACTAAAGTAATGGTTTTTGAAAGAGAGAAATGTATGACGAATTGCCCTATTATTATCGAAGGGCAAAGAGTGGAACAGGTGAAAGAATTTGTATACCTGGGTTCAAAATTTACGAGGGATGGAAAGTGTGACCAGGATATTGAGAGAAGAGTTTTGGCAGGAAATCAAGTGAATGGGGCGATGCATACCTTTATGAGCAGTCAAAACGTGTCTAAGAAGGCGAGAGTGGCTGTGCATAGGGGTGTGCTTATCCCCACACTTATGTATGGTAGTGAAAGTTGGGTGTGGCAGAAGAAGCATGAAAGTAAAATTAATGCAGTGGAAATGAGAAGTCTGCGAAGTATAGCTGGAGTGAAATTGATGGACAAAAAAAGGAATAGCGTGATTAGAAAACAATGTGGTATAACTGAAGATGTAGTGACAAAGATAGAAAAAGGGATGCTTAGATGGTTTGGACATGTTGAGAGGATGGATGAAAATAGACTGACTAAACAGATCTATAAGGCAAGAATGAATGGGCAAGCTGGTAGGGGTCATCCTCGGCGTACGCATGGTAACCAAATTGATGACCTGCTGGAAAAAGGCCAGGTCAAGAGTACCCTTAACCGGCGAGCGTGTATGAAAGCACTTATGAAAGTAGAAGAAGCGAAAGTGGTATGCCAGGATCGTAGCAAGTGGAAAGCCATAGTCTCTGCCTACCCCGATGGGAAACAGGCGTGATGATATGTATGTATGTATGTATATTTTATTTTTGGCCACAAATTGCTACAATTTTAAATTTCTAAAGGAATAAACTGACAGCTTTTATTAAACAAATAACCCATTATAAGTAAGCAGTAGGATCTACAAAAATCTCATACTTAAAAAAAGTTTACAATTCAAATGTTAGTGTAAGTTTGCCTTAAGATTAAACTATTACTTTATAAAATTAAAAAGAAATTTAGTAACAATGATTCTGGAATACTATACAGCAACTTATTGTTTCAGGAAGTTAGATGCCGTCTTTCCCACAGCCTCTGCACAAGAGAGTGCCGGCTAGATAAACCATGCTGCAGAGCGGTGTTGGTATTGGTAATACGCGAATAATTAAATAAATATTTGTGGACGTTCACACACAACATCAGAAGTATGAACAGATCCTTTTATTGAACTTTTACTAGAATTACCACAATAACTTTTTACAAGACAATGGCGACAGCCTCTACTCGTATTGAGAACCAAAGAAAGCACAAGGCAGAAGACAAGCTCGTAGATCCAGACACCCTAGCTGCAATCGAAGATGCGAGAAAAGGCCCAAGATTGAATTGGATTCCTAAAAGAAGTTCATATGCCTTGGGTCAATCATAGACATGTTCGACTACTTGACCGATAAATTATTTGATGTCCAACCATCAGTTCATGACACAGAGGGTATGGAAACTAAAAGGCAAGAAGGGTTAATATAAATCTTGAAGTCGCAAGAAAAAATATAACAGTAGGGAACCATGTCATAAGCACTCACATGACATAACGTTTCAAGGTAGAAAACCAAAGGAGTAGAGGCTAATATGATCTGGAAAACCTCGGGATCAAGTTTCAAAGTGGGGGTTAGAGGCAAAGAATTATCGGTTCCAACGTACCAAGCTCTCACGAAGTGGGTAAGCATATTGAAGAAAAAGGGTTTAGAATATAAGGCCTTTTTGAACCTAATGATCCCGCAAACTGGTATGTGACCATGGGACCATATCTTGATATGTTTTCTGCTTATCCACTTCGTGTCAACTAATTGAGGTTGGGTCACAGCAACATGCCTATATCGAAGGCAGACGGGGTTCACAAAAGCTTTCCCCTATCAAAATATGGTTTATCTGAGGCTCACCATATACTATTGGAAGGGTCGTCTTTTCCTCTTGAAAGAAGATCATCATCAGAGACAAATATTTGTGTGACCCATAAATATTTGTTTCAAGAGCCTGGGTGTTTCTATGTATAATATGTATGTATTTAAAAAGTATATAAGTATTAATATCCGTGGTCTGATACCCATAACACAAGCAGGTTATTCCTAGCTTACTTTGGGATCAGATAGCGTTGTGTGAAATGTCCGTGAATATTTATTTATATTTATTTATTTATCTATTGTGCAGAGTCTTGGGCATATAACATCGTGGCTCTGCATGCTAAGAAGTGAAGGGGCTTATAGAAAGAAGTATGCTATGGCTGTTAAGAGAGCTATGGCCCACATACCCTATATTGATGATATTATAGAACTCACCAAGACAACAAAACAGGCGTCCAAAATATCAATGGTAACGACAGAAATAGTTATGGTAACCACCTCACGACAAGCAACGAGAATGTACTTCTCTATATCAACTTTTAGGTATGTATGGAACAAGGAGAAAAATAAGGAAGATTTCTCTAATTTCTTTAGCAGTACAGGAGCGGGAGGGTGGTGCTCTATAAACAGGCTTCTGAGTCTAAAGACAAGTTTTACGTTAACGGGAGAATGGAAGAGGAAAAAGCAACCAAAAACTGTTGAACCAGTGTAATAATTTGAAAATCCTCCAAGGACCCCTAGTATTTCAAATGGTCACTCAAATTATCTTGGGGCTGTAATTAAGCTTCTTGAATCATTTCTTCATTATTTAATTGTTGCACTGGTATGTTAGCCTTATTAAAAATGTTGTGTAAGATTACACAAGCATTGACAATAGAGCCTGCTACTTTTGGGGAGTAATGCAGCACTCGGTACACAAGTAAACAACGAAAACGTGCTTTAAGAAGCCCAATTGTGCGTTCTATAAGGTTTCTGGTATGGACATGCAAATTAGTGTAGTGTGCTTCTGGTGATCTGGATCTGGATCTGGATGCTGTACCTGGGTACAGCATCCAGTATTGGTGTCATCATGTACTTTCCCAAGGGATATCCAGAGTCTCCTAGTGAAAGAAAAATATTAATATTATAAGAAAGTATGGCATAGTTTTTAGCAAAGTGCAAAGAAAGTTTATGACGAACATACCAAGAAGCCAAATGTCTTCAGTATCACTAAGAGTTTCCAAATGTGCTCTTAAGGGATGTGTACTCCATATAAAAGAGTCATGATTAGCACCACCATGACTTGCATCAACACTTATAATTTGCATGTCTGCATCACAAATCTGAAAAAGAAATTAAGTATTTAGAATGACATTTGTAACGTGCTATCCCGTTACATGGCACCATGTTGATGAATTAAATACAAAATTTCGAATTTCATAGTGTTTTATCGTTTTGAGGTGCCTGGCCACGCTCAATTTAGATACATTTTTTTACTGCTCTGGGCTGTTTTGTTTCATGACCTAAGCAGTGCTTTTCTAGACTAACTTTAAAAATTTGAGTTGACAATGAAGTGAGCTGTCAAATGGACACCGGCATTGCCAGCCTATATTTCGAACCGAACATGTCGGGGAATTTTTAATTCTCTTTAATTTCGGCCATCCATGGGCCAAATAACTCGGATTCTTCATTGATATAAATTTTGAGGCTTTTGTCATTTTTGGATGACTTATGGACATATGGCGTCGTGTCCCAAAACTTCATAGATTTGGTGTTTTTCGCAGATTGTTTGAGACTCGTCCGGCTTGATCCCGTCTCTCGGTGTGTCTGACGAATGGTTTATTTTTGTTCCATGCGGTATGTATTTTGCAAATTTGATTGTGTATCTTGTGTGTAACACGTGCTCCAATACTAATGTCTATTGTGATGCTCCTTTCAGCTTATTTAGCGCCGTACCCTTGGGGGACAGTGTGTGCCCAGGGATACGAATCACGTTCGTCTCAACGTTTTGTTCGTGGGACCCGCTTTTTAGGGCTGAGTATTGTGTGAGATATCCCACTCTGACTGACTGCCTCTGTGGCGCGGTCGGTAGTGACACCGCCTGCGGCGCTGGAGGTCGTGGGTTCGATTCCCACCGGAGACAAATATTTGTGTGACCCATAAATGTTTGTCTCAAGAGTCTGGGTGTTTCTATGTATAATATGTATGTATTTAAAAGTATATAAGTATTAATATCCGCGGTCTGATACCCATAACACAAGCAGGTTATTCCTAGCTTACTTTGGGATCAGACAGCGTTGTGTGAAATGTCTGTGAATATTTATTTAAAAAAAAAAAAAAAAAAAAAAAAAAAAACATCGGTAAGTATAGTGAAGTGATTGCTGTATAACATCATCGCCACCAGAGAGACCGGGCTGGTCTGGAACCTATAGGTACAGGGCGTCAGTGGCAGGTTTGCTTACTGCATTCCGCGCCGCCCGCCCGTCCGGTACAAGAAGGACAGTGTTGGTGGACAAGGTGGTCGGTCAGTGGATTCAAAGCCACCGGTATAATTTTTTTATTTTTTTTTATTACTTTTGTAGAAGGCTTACAGACTAATATAAAACTAGATAAAACAAATAGATTACAATATTGCTAATAACAAGCCTCCATATATAAATATAACTACAATACAAATATTGCTACAATATTATATTATATATCTACAAATTTAAATGAGCGCAATAATGAAAAAATAAATAAATAACACTTCAATACATAATAAACTTCTCACAATAATTATATAAACATAATAAAAGAATAAATACATCTGTGTCCATCCCACTAACCAAGCTAAATTATAGCGAAAGAGAAAAAAAAAATTAAATAGCTATGATTTATTTGGCTCATGTCAAACGTCAACTGTCAACATTGTCATCCTTCCTTCATCCTTGTTTGTGTTGTGCGCATAAATTTTATTAGATTATTTTTTTACAAATTACAGCTACGATAATTAAATACTATAAACACATATTATAATAATGTAAAATACAATACAATGTGGGATCTTAGAAACTTTCCACTTACAAAATAGTCAGAATAACATAGTATATTAATATAAATACTCTACAAGGTAGACTGTTGCCGTACCTAAATGTTAATTATTAATACAAAAGAAAGCTGTAAATACATATTTAAGTACAAACACTACATAATTGATTTGCGTTAGGTTACAGACTGACGCTGAGAAACACATATTATGACTTAAACATCACGATCCACATCATTATCAAAGAAATCTTTCGCCATGATTCTTCTTATCGTACATGCCCGAGCGCAGAATAGATCAAAGTGGAATGATCAAAATGCAAAAAAATAATGCCATTCAACCCTCAACAGGTTTATAAAAGAATACCTGAATGTTTTTCAAATGAACCTAATTTCACTGTAGACAATACATTGTTAGAGTATTTGAAGGAACACAGAAAATTAAATCAAATAATAAGAGGAAGAACAAAAAAACTTAAAGTAAACAACCATTGCACCATCAGATGTAATCCAAAATAAAGAAAATGATCGCAGTGTTGTGGATACTGGTTGGAGCCCTCATTGCAAATACTTTTCGATCTATGATTATTTTCCAGAAGATGAATGCGAATATTGTAGTCTTGTTTATCAGGTTAGTAAATGTACAATTTATTATAACTTGTTAAACGTTAGTAACTAGCGTAATTTATCTATTGATCCCAATTAGAGTTTATTTTATTCATAATAAGTTGTATTTATTTAATTTTCTAGCAAAATGCCTTTTAAAATAGTAGAGAGTACAGAAAATGGTAAACGACTGCGCCAGCACAATGGGAACGGGAACAACGTGGAACATTATATTGGCCAAGAAATAATGTGGCTATTTTTATAAAGAGCTGAGGATTCTAACCAGAAAAAAATTGGAAATCGATGCCATGTATCCTGAATAGCGTTGAAAAAAACTGGAAGAATTCTCGTATCTTTTATATTCCATTCTTTTTTTCAATGCTTAATTCAAGAGATTTGACCCGTAAATATTTCATGTTATTTTACAACAAAACCGAAAAAAAAAACAAAAGTATGAAAGAAACGATGTTTCTTTTTTCAAATACTACAATATTTCATTAAGATATCTATGCATTAGCTATTAAATTAAGAGGAGGGTAGATTAAAAAAATCAGCGCACTACGCGTACGGCCCACTGGTGCATCTACTTAGTTGTCAATTGTAACAAATAGTTTTATCAGTTTACGTCCTCGTTTCTTTCTACTTGGTTATTATTTAATCAAAATAGCGCAATTCTGCATTGTGTGACATTGCTTACCTCATAATGCCTCGTAATAAAAGTTGTGTTTTGGATCATTGTCAAATAATAAACAGAGATGGCAAGAAATATGCGGAATGTGTATTTTGTGCAAAGGAATATGCCTATGCAAATGCTACACGTATGGTAGATCATTTATTATCATGTGTACAGTGTCCATACGACATAAAGCCGTCGTTTAAGGATAAGGCAAAGAAGTCCAACACGAAAAACAAGTTATTGCCTGTGAGTTTAACTCCTGTAAGTAAATTAGTGACTCATGATTTACCATCTACTTCTGCTGCTGTAGAAGAAAACTCTTTACCCTTGGCAAAATAATCTCAAATAATACAACCATCATTGTAACTGACACTACTAAGTCTTCTGTTGATGACATTGATGCTCGATTGGCACGTGCAGCATATTCTTCTGGGTTACCACTTAGTTTATTTGAAAATAAATACTGGCAAAACGCTATCGGTTGTTTCACCATCACTTAACGCACGCGTCAACGTTAAAAATGGCGCTAACAGTCGTTAAGCTGGAAACTGAGTTGTTTCACAAAATGGTGGCCTTGACGTATGTTAAAAAGTAACGATTACGTTAACCAGTGCCTGAGGCATTGGTTAACGTTAAAATTGACATTCAATTTCGAACATAACCTAAACATAATGGACTCTCTTTTATTTTCGTCTTTGTTTGATAATAATTCTAGCGATGATGAATCTAATTCTGTAGTAAGAAAAAACAAGGTATTTAAAACCCGTATCAATAACTTAGACCAATGGGATGACCACGAGTTCATTGCTAGATACCGAGTATCAAAAGAAGTCGCGCTTTTGTTAACACAGCAAATCGAAAATGAAATACAGTTTGCTACTGAAAATTAAGTGTATCTACCTACCTGTTATACCTATTTGTTGTTAAATGCTCGTGAAATTATTAAAAAAATCTTAATAAATAAGGAGACCGACATTATTTCATTAGCTTGTATAATGTTCGCTTATTTCAGAAATCTAACAGTAAAACCAATAGATCAGGTACTTGCTACATTGCAGTACTATGCCTCAGGGTCTTTCATGAGATGTGTTGGTGATATGTCGGGGTTACATAAATCAACAGTATGTCGTATTATTCATGGAGTGACAGGAGCTATAGCTAAATTAAAATAACTGATGAGGAATTGTTGGCTGATACGACAGATTTTTGTAAAATAGCCCGATTTCCAAAAGTATTAGGTACAATTGATTGTACCCATATTCAGATCCTTTCCCCAGGTGAGCACTAGCAGCAGGTAGGTAGTTACTTTAAGCTACATAATTACCTTTATATAAATATGTATGTATGTATGTACCTACCTACTAACCTAATATAATATTTTGTTAAAATTTTAGGTGGACAAAATGCAGATTTCCGAAATAGAACAGGTGTATTTTCCATTAATGTGCAAGTTCTTGGTGATGCAAATTGATATATTAGAAATATTGTTGCGTGATGGCCAACCTCAGCTCATGACAGCCATATATTTAACAGCTCTTACTTTAACAGTAGATTGGAATCTGGGGAATTTGGTAATTATTGGCTACTCGGAGATTCGGGCTATGCTTTGAAGTCCTACATGCTCACCCCTCTCAGTGATCCCCAAAGTCAGACGGAAAAATATTATAATGAAAGTCAAATACGAACTAGTAATAGCGAAGAAAGGCTATTTGGTCTCTGGAAACGAAGATTCCCAATAATTGGTACTAAATTACGTTCCAAATTAGATAGTGTTCAAAATATAATTGTTGCGACGGCAGTGTTACACAATTTGTGCCGTGAATTAAATGTCATGCAGCCACCAGATAATATTCAAATAAATGAAGAATTACAGGAAGGAATTAATATGGGTACGTATCATAATACACACATCAACACCGTCTAGGGATATTTCACATTTTCTCAATTTTCAGAAAATCTGTTAGGAATAATATGCAACAATGTTATTTTCTTAGGAAGCCCATTTTTCAGACTATATTTTAAAATAAAATAAAAATATATTTTCGACTTATATAAAATTTTATTAAAATGAAAACAAAAAGTAAAAAAATGGTGCAACTAAAGATGAATGTGTTATTTACGAAAAAATAAAAAAATAAGTAATTTCTTTTCAATTTTTTGCACTGATAGGAAAAATCAGTAGTCAGTAAAACCACCAATGACGTTAATCACGGTCCTGCAACGGTTTTTCATGCTTTGAATTAAGTTATCAAAGTCTCGCTGCGGGATATTGTCCCAAGTTCTGCTAAGATGCAAAAGAAGTTGCTCTTCAGTCGCAATGTCTGCAGAAAAATTCTTATAAGCCCTTCTTTGGAGCATGTCCCACGCATGCTCGATGGGGTTTAAATCAGGCGATTGAGCCGGCCAGGGTAAAACCGACACGTCATGGTCCTGCAGCCAGCTGGTCACCGCTCGCGCTGTGTGCGGACGGGCGTTGTCATGCATGAGAGTAAATTCTTGACCCATTTGAAGTCGATGAGGGTAGACAATGGGTACAAACACCTGGTCGCGGTATTTTTCAGCGGTCATGGTGTTCATGTGTAATCCAAACGAGGTCCGTTCTTCCACCAAAACGAATTCCCGCCCAAACCATAATTGTCCCGCCCTTGTATGGATGGACTACCTGGGGGTGTTGCAGACGACTCTCACGACCAGGAACTCGCCAAACGCGTACTCTTCGTGAATCGGGATGAAAACCGAATCGGGACTCATCGGTAAACAGTACTACAGACCACTGGTTATCTTCCCAAAGCAAATGTTCACGAGCCCACTCTAATCTTCGTCCACGATTTCCTCTGCGTAGTGCTGGAGTACGAAGTGGTCTGCGAGCATGAAGGTTAGCTTCATGCAGTCTCCTCCTCACAGTTTGGTCACTGACAAGCAATTGGTGTTCTGACTGGAGTCGTTGAACCAACTGCACGGCTGTAACGTTTGGCTGCATTCTCGCGGCAACTTGTAAAAATCGGTCTTGTCGTTGCGTGGTTATGCGTCTCCCGCCACGGTGTCTTTCAGCCACTGCCCCGGTTGCACGATAACGTGACCACAATCTTGAAATAACGTTTTGCCTGGTTCCAATCTCCTCAAAAATACTCCGCTGAGTAGCCCCAGCTTGGAGCATGCCTACTGCCCTTAGCATTTCTTCTCTAGTTAAATGGCGTCGCTGCATGACTTACACAATGAAATAAATTCGTAATTAATCAATAACTAGCTTTAAAACTTCAACTGGACAAAACAAATACCAATTAACTATCGTCGGTAAAATTAAAATTTCGAACTTCGCTATATTAATGCCGCGCAAATCATTTGTTTTAATTTCTTTTTTTTTATTTCAAATTTGGAATCATTCAAATATACCTACAAAATAAGATTCAATCAAAAGTTTTTAAAATCGGCCAGTATTTTTTGAGATGCAGAACTTTTTAAAAAATATCCCTAAACGGTGTTGATGTGTGTATATAATTTCAAAGTACATATGGTTGGAATATATAAAGTTAAAATACCGAAAATCAAAATATACAATGCATCAAAATATATAAAGTTATTTGACATAAGTTTTAGATTTCTAAGTTTGAATGCCATAATGGTCGAAATATATAACAAACACAATGCATAATGGTTCCTAGGGTTACGTTTTATAATATATAATTTCAAAATAATCCGATTTGGATAGGTAAGGCGGGAGCTCCGCTCCCGCCTTAGCCTTCGTGTTTATTTTTTTAAATAAATTACTAGAGGACGTCACGCGGTTTCACCTTCGTAGCTCCCGTCCCCGTGGGAATGCGGGTATAAAATATAGCCGATATTCACCGGGGCAAGCGTAGCTTTCCAACAGTGAAAGAATTTTCAAAGTCGGTCCTGTAGTTTCGGAGCCTATTCGATGCAAACAAACAAACAAATCAACATGCAAACAAACAAACAATCAAATCTTTCCTCTTTATAATATTATTCTAGAAAATAATAGATTATACTACAAAACTATTATTTAATGTATACACGACCTAACTATTTAAATCGGATTGCATTATTTTTAGGTATTTTGACATTAATTGATATTAAATGTTGGTATATGACATTTGTATAAAATGTAAATTATGCATATTGGTGATTTTATATATTTTGAACTTATACAATGTAAACTTATACACTCCTATTGATAAAAATCACCAAATCCATACTTACTCCGAGGCTACTCTTAGACTTGTTAATCTCAAAGTAACGTCCTATTAAGCACATACTTGCATCGTTATTAATAAACCTCGAGTAGCCTCGAAGTAACAATACTTTCTTTACTCCGGGATTAGAGCGTGCGATATGGCAACCCACATATTTTAAAAGTAAAAATTGAGACCATGAATGAACTAAGAACGAATGAAATGCATGATGTTGACATTATTGACAGTTACAGTAATACAAATTTCATTGAATGTTTACGTGCCGTTGCCGCGTGTTGTTTTCATCAAAAGTATTTTAACTCGTATTATCAGGACATTTGTGTAAATCTTTAAAATGAGCCAAAAACGTACTCGATCTATCAACTGAGATGAAGAAGAAAGGGTAAGTCACGTCAAAATATAATTATGTATTTCGGGATGATCTATTATTACTCGTGGTGACTTTGTATTGCATTGAAATGTACATATCGATCCCTCCTACGTATATTGTGGTAATCCACAAAAAGTCGATTTTTGTTATATTTCAAAAATAATGTATTTTAGTACTATAGAATCAGTACAAAAAATAATTTTAAAGAAATTCTCAAGGGAAGTCTATTTTTTAGGCCGTATAATAGTGTGTCTGTACCCAGCGATTGACCATTGCCTGGGTGGTAACGAATTCATTGAATAATTAGATCTATATTAGTTCTATCGAGATATGTATAACACGCAATTTGTTCCGTTCTAGTTTTTACACAAAATTACTTCTTCTATAACAGTTACTCAGCGATGTACTTTTAAATTACGCACTTTAAAAAAACAAAATCTAGACAGGCGATTAGATCTACATTAAATCTAACTACTACCCGTTCGCTCTAACTTTGCCGCTGGCGTAGAGGCGTATACCCGAA
This sequence comes from Miltochrista miniata, assembly GCA_933228765.1. Classification (NCBI taxonomy): domain Eukaryota; kingdom Metazoa; phylum Arthropoda; class Insecta; order Lepidoptera; family Erebidae; genus Miltochrista; species Miltochrista miniata. The sequence goes on from OW121769.1 coordinate 18,709,559, forward strand.
TTGTTAATTAGACGAAGTAAATTGACAGTAGCTAATGTCACTTCGTCATAGAAAATACGCAACATTGTATGAAGAAGTGACATTAGTTGCTGTCAATTTACTTCGTCTAATTAAAAATTCGACTTTAGTATGGAGCCAAACGGCAAAGTTAGAGCGAACGAGCAGTACTTATGTACTTTTTAATTATAATATTCTTTTCATTAAGTTAAAAAAGACAATTGAAGAAAGTAAACCTAGCGATGTGAATGTGAAAAATTACTTCTTCTATAATAGGTACTCAGCGATGTACTTTTAAATTACGCACTTTAAAAAAACAAAATCTAGACAGGCGATTAGATCGTAGTTTATTTGTATAATACATTATTTTTTGTTGGTTTCAGAATCTCAGTTACCTCGTCCTGATATAGAGGTGCTGATGAAGAGGCCATAAATAATTTAATGGACATATTTGATGCCTTTGCCAGTTCACCCACTGCTCGTGACTTTGAAGGATTTAACAATACAGCACATGTCTACGCTGATACGATAATAATTAACACTTTCGTCCAATCTTCTGACACATCGATGCCCCTGCGGTTTTAACATTGACACTTTGGGGCATCATGGTCTTTCATGTTTAAAACGCGCAGGCACGCCACGCTGCCTGCGCTGCCAATACTTTGACCCCGTCCCATCTTTCCTAAAACAAAATTAAAGCCAGCGCAGCAAGCAGCGGAAGCGGCTGAAAATATTAAAATTAATAAATATAAGGTTCTCGACTCATCGTATCGTTTTCGTCCAGTCGATGTCGAGACCTGGACCTAGTCCATGGGGTCCCAATGCGCAAAAATGTTTCAAGAATTTGAAAAAACGCCTTGTGGAGTCGACTGGTGACCCAAGGGCTGGCAGTTTTCTCGCTCAACTAATAGGTATTGATATTCAAAGGGGGAATGCTGCTAGTCTTTTGGGCACAATGCCACGGGGCCTTATTTAGGTTTAGTTTAAATAGTAAAAATGTAAATATATAGATGTAATAATTATGTTTCTTTGTAATTTTTAACAATAAATATTTTAATTATTATTACTTAATCAGAAAGTCATCAATGGAGTAATAAGGGTATATTACTCTATTGATGACTACTTCCACTAACCAATTACCTAAAGCTGAAATAAATTTGTTTAATGATAGTATTTTCATGTGTTTTTTGCCTAATATTCTTCCAGGCCTGTACCATATTTCAGCCTACATACGTTTAAAAGACTCAAGTATGCCAACGTAAATTATGGTATTGTACTACATACAATTGAAATCAAATGTTAAGTTACGACGAAGAATATATTAAGTGTTACGTACAATACTAAAAGTAGTTTATTTTTCTGCGTATAAAATAGCATGTAATACTTACGATAAATTAACTATTTTAGAATACGGTGTAAAATGTAGTAACATCAATATCTTAAAAACTGGTAAAATATTCTCATATAGTTTGATATCATAATAAAGTACTTTATTTATCTAGGCACCATAGTCATTTTTAAGTAAATAACTTCGTAATTTAAAATTTTATACAACTTTGTACATTCAAACAGCTCTCCTGTAAAGTTGTCATTTTGGGGTTACCATAGTCTACGTAGGAGGGATCGATATGTTTTATTGTTTCAGCAATTATTTCGATCTATTTTGAAAGAGTATGCGCCTATAATTGAAAATAAGTCGTTAGATTCTAATGCAAATAAAAGAAAATGCCAAGCATGGGAGGAAGTACACAAAAAGTAAGTAACTATAGTCTATTTACCGAGACAAGTTAGTACGGAAGCAAGCAGATCGCATGTCATTGGTTGAAGCTAAGAGACAAAGGGCGAAGCCAGAGCCCTTGCGTCGCTTTATCAGTGGCGCAAGGAGGGGCTGGAGCGGGACCACAGGCCTGAGTCTGGAGAAATAGAGGCCCAGCGATCCCTGCTCTGCCAGGAGCTTATGGAAACATGGAAGTTACGACTTGAGCAACCAAAATGGGGGCTCACCACTATTGAGGCGGTAAAGCCGGTTATGGAGGAGTGGCTGGAGAGACACCATGGTAGCCTCACCTATCGGGTGTCACAGATACTTACCGGACACGGGTGTTTCGGTAAGTATCTGTGGCGCATACATAGGGAGGTAACACCCGAGTGTCAGCACTGCGGTGACTGCAGCGAGGACACGGCGCTGCATACTCTGTTGGAGTGCTCAGCATGGGCGCTACAGCGCCGAGACCTCGTTGTAGGCCTGGGCGTCGACGTTCTCACACTGGAGACCATGGTGAAAGCTACGGTCTCTAGCGGAAGCAAGTGGGATGCCGCTGCATCTTTTTGCGAGCAAGTTTTGCTTCAAAAAGAAGTGGCGGGGAGGGACCGGGAGAAAAATCTCCCTCCCGAGTTCCGTAGTCGGCGGTGAGGTCGTCGCAGGCTGCTATACGCCCAAGACTACCGACCTCTATGACCGGGGGCCTGAGAACGGTAAGCTGGCTGCTCGCTGTTCTTACAGAAGCAGGCCAAGACGATGGCGAATATATCTTTGCCCCTCATAGTGGTGATAGTGGTGGGACAGTACCCAAATCCCCCCCGTTCCCCTAGTAGCGGGTTAACACCCGAACCAACTACCCAGACGCGGGATAGCACCCGAACCCCATAGGCGAGGCTGAAGTGGTCACCAAAGTCTGCCGAGAGCCCTGGGACATCCTTCCGAGGGCTTACCCGGGACTCCCGGCCGTAGACAGTTATAGGGCATCGTGTGGTTTTAATCGGTAGGAGTCCGGCATAGCATCCATGAAGGATTTCCACACGTAAAAAAGAGACAAAGGGCGCGTTCAGATGTTCATTGTTTGACTGCAGCGCGCCAGTCTATATTGTCACTCGTACGGTACGGACGCTTTGTTTGCTTGCTAAATTCTTTTTTACGACTGTGCTATTTCTACTCTCGGACACTGTGATCGCTTCTACTTAATAACACAAGCAGGTTAATCCTAGCTTACTTTGGGATCAGATAGCGTTGTGTGAAATGTCCGTGAATATTTTTTTTTTTTTCTACTTTGACCCGGCTTGTTTATTGGACTGTTTCCTGTTTATATTGTGATTTGGCGCGTTACTCGGACTGGTTCCAGTTTAATTTGTGACTTGATTTGTTATTTTGGATACTGAAAACCCTTCCAATGACAGATTCAACTCAGAATATAACTGTCAAAAGACAGAAACGGCCTTTTTCGGGTTTCGGGGAAACGGGAAAAGACTATGGTATTGAATCTGTATAATAACTTTTTGCAAGCTTCACCCAGTGCCTCTATTAACGATATTTCAAAAACAATTGCGTCATCAATGGGCATTCATTGGATGTCAGTGTACAGAATCGTGAAAGAAAAGAATAACAGTGGTATTCTAAAATCGCCTAAGAAGCGAAAACCCCGGATGACTGTTATAGATAAAACTGACGACTTTACAAAATGTGCCATTCGGAATATAGTACATCAATTTTTCTTACGAAATGAAATTCCCACTTTGGACAAAATATTAGCAGCCGTGAACAGTGATGGTACTCTGGGACAATACAAGCGAACGTCGATGTACAAAATAATAAAAAAAAATAGTTTTAAATACTCTAAGAGAAGTCGAAACAGTATGGTGACTGACAGAGATGATATATTTTTTTGGAGAAGAAATTATTTACGCGCTATACGAGAAGCAAGACGGTCCGAAAGGGAAATCTGTTATTTAGACGAAACATGGGTTAACGAAGGCCACACTACATCTAAGGTACTACCCGTTCGCTCTAACTTTGCCGCTGGCGTAGAGGCGTATACCCGAATTGTTAATTACACGAAGTAAATTGACAGTAGCTAATGTCACTTTTTCATAGAAAATAAGCAACATTGTATGAAGAAGTGACATTAGTTACTGTCAATTTACTCCGTCTAATTAAAAATTCGACTTTAGTATGGAGCCGAGCGGCAAAGTTAGAGCGAACGAGCAGTATGGGTGGACTCAACAATTAAAAATTTGAGACAAGCGTTCATAAACGGATTGTCTACCGGACTAAAAAACCCATCAGGTAAGCTTTTAAATAATAAAACCTACCTGCGAACTAATTATCTATAGATAAATGTAACAATGTAAGTACTTGCCTGCTTCACTTTTCTTTTCTATTTTAGTGATCATTCACTATTCACGGAATAACAACATACCCAGGTGGTTTATTTATCTTAAAATTTCATTGTTTTTTGTTGTAGGTAAAGGGAAAAGACTTATCGTTACCCACATCGGAGGCGAAAATGGATTTGTTGAAGGAGGGTTAATGGTCTTCGAATCGAAAGAGATGGCGACTATCACCAAGATATGAATGCGAATGTTTTTGAAGAATGGTTTTCCCAAATTTTAGAAAAATTTAAGATAATTCAGTAATTGTTTAAGACATATCATATCGCCTCATATCCCTCAAGGAAGCTGGAAAAAATTCCTACAACAAACACAAAAAAAGATGAAATTATTACTTGGTTGCGAGAAAAAAATATCCCATATAACGATAGTATGTACAAAAGAGAACTGTTACTTATAGTGAAGAATCATAAACATCGATATGAGGCGTGTGTAGTCGATGAGCTCGCAAAATCAAAAAATAAACAAGTGCTACGGTTGCCCCCATATTATTGCAAACTAAACCCAATTGAGTTTATTTGGGCCCAAGTTAAAGGACACGTAGCGCAAAATAATAAAACATTTAAGCTAGCGGAAATAAAACGATTACTAAATGAAGGCATCATGAAAGTAGACAGCGGTAAATGAAAAAAAAAAAACATCAAGCACGTGGAAGAGGTTGTAGAACCAAAAATGGACCTAATGGATAAAAATTTATCAGAACAATTTATAATTAATCTAAGAGAAGAGAGTAGCGATGATTCTACGGAAAGTGAACAATAACATTTTAAAATGAAGTTTAACATATTGTTTTATTTTCCAAGTAGGCATACTTAATACAACCAGTCGACTTTTTGAAAATTTTAAATGAACCAACTACTGACATTGGTAATTTAAGCAGTACTGAACGAGCCTTGTCACCCCAAGACCAAGGGGGGTAAGGGGGAGAACGGCAAATAACATCGTGGCTGGCCCCAAATTTCAACCTCACCTGCACGCATCAATCCTTTGATGGCGATGACCTGTTATCATCGCGGTGCTCCCTGCTAGATAACGGACGAGGCTCTGGCGACCGAGCAGTGGCGGTATAACCACACTCCTGGCCAGGATACTGGTCAGAAGAGGTCTCAGCGACCTTGAGGTATAAATAACCTCAAAAAGAACTGGTGCACAAGGCAAGGGAAAACCACTGCTACTACTTTCCCAAGACAGTCAACATGAATACGAAGGTACATAGAGAAACGATGCCATGCGATCCGCTTAGCAACCGGCGCCACGATGCGTCCGGGGCGCGTGGTGACAAATTGGTTACCGGCCATGAAGAGATTAGGGATCAGACTATTCATGGAAATTATGCTACTGATTCCCATATTAAGTTACGTCATATCCAGACGATAGGCACTTGGAATGTACGTGGCTTTCAACTCGACCCCGGCAAACTCCACGTCGTCGAGAAAGAGTTAACCAGGTGCACCATTAACATCTGCGGGTTGAGCGAGACACACTGGCGGAATAGCGGACATTTTCTTACTGACGCGCACGTGGTTTACCACTCTGGGAATGGCAACAAAAGTGAAAATGGTGTGGCAATTCTGGTGCCCATTCATCTGAGGAGTGGGGTAATTGGTTACGAAACCATAAGTGACCGATTAATTAGCGTCAAACTGAGAGCATCACCAACAAATCTCCACCTGATACAAGTTTACGCTCCCACTACTTCAGCAAGCGATGAGGAGCTGGAGAAGTTTTATTCGGATTTGGAAAGTGCTGTTACGAAGGTCCCCAACAGAGAACTGCTTGTCATCATGGGTGATTTTAACGCCAAAATAGGAAAGGACTCTCTCATCTTCTTAGCAGCTGTACGGGTAAGTTTGGACTGGGAAAACGCAATGATAGAGGTGAACGTCTGATTCAGTTTGCCACCGAGAACGACTTTGTGATAGCTAACAGCCTGTTTCAACATCACCCTCGACGATTATACACCTGGACGACGCCAGATGGGAAACATCGTAATCAGATAGACTGTGCGATGGTTAAGTCTAGATGGAGGACTTCGATCAGAAATGCTCATACTTTGCCTGGAGCGAGCTGCGGGTCTGACCACGAGCTCTTGATTTTTAAATTAAGGGTCAAACTAACGACCCCTAGCAACTTTGTGAAGTCAAGGAAGATTGAAGTGAAGGACTGCAATAAATTTGCTCTATCTGTCAAAAACCACTGGAGCGAATGGGCAGACACACACCATCCTAATTAATCCTCAGGAGAACTTTGGAACAGAGCTAAGGATCTTATAAATCAGGCTGCCTTGGAATCCGGACCGCCGCCTGAACCACGTAAACGGCAGCATTGGATTACTGATAGAACCTTCGCTCTGATTGAGGAGAGACGGGCCATGAAAGCCAAGGGTGCAAGCGTGAGAGACATAAACTCGCTTTCCGCTCATATTCAACGAGAGTGTAGGCGTGACTGTAATGCGTACTATAACAACATTTGCACGGAAATTGAAGCTCATGCCAATCATAACGAGTCCAGAGACCTTTACCACAAGATCCGTTTCATAACAAAGTCGCTACCATCAAGAACATGGGCAATTGAGGACTCTAATGGCCAAGTAGTGACTGAAATACACACTATCTCTGAAGTATGGAGAGAGTACTGCCAGTCCTTATTTGAGGACCCGCACTCGGAGGATTTTCCATCTACTGAACCTGGAGCTGAAATTGAACCAGGTATCCTCAAATCAGAGGTTAGTGCAGCTATTAAACACTTAAAGAACGGAAAGGCCACTGGTAGGGATTTGATTCCGATTGAAACCATCAGAGCTATGGGAGAGTACGGTGTCAGTATCTTTCATACTATCTGCAACAAAGTATGGCAAACAGGAGTATGGCCTTCCGATTGGACACACACAGTCTTCACTCCCTTGCACAAAAAGGGGTCAACGAGAATATGTAACAACTACCGTTTAATTGCCCTTATATCTCACTCTAGCAAAATTATGTTACATATTCTTAACGAACGACTCAAGTCGTTTCTGTCACGTGAGATCGCGCCGGAACAGGCTGGGTTTGTTAAAGGAAGAGGCACAAGAGAGCAAATTTTCACACTGCGCCAGATAATCGAGAAGGCACGAGAATTCAAGAAACCGGTTTACATATGCTTCGTTGATTTCTCCAAAGCGTTCGACTCGGTTAGATGGCCGAAACTGTGGAACACCCTCTTGGAGATGGGCACACCAAATCATCTGGTGGGTCTTCTACGGGGACTTTACGAGCAGGGTAGCATCGGTACGGGTTGACGAGACTTTGTCAGCGGACTTTCACCCCAGTGCAGGCGTCCGGCAGGGCTGTATAGCATCACCGCTCCTCTTTAACACCTATACGGAACTTATAATGCGGATGACCCTGGAAAATTGGACGGACGGTGTCTCGATTGGCGGATATAAAATTATCAATTTGCGATACGCCGATGATACTACCCTTTTTGCATCCAGTCCAGACCACTTGGAGGAGTTGCTTCTAAGAATGGAACGTGTGAGTCTTGCCTTTGGATTGAGAATAAACCGCAGGAAAACAAAAGTTATGATTGTCGATCGTGCTAACGACAACTCGCCGGAAATAACCCATATTATGAACTGCGATGTAGTATCTACCTACGTATACCTGGGAGCTTTAATAACGGTGGATGTGAGGGTGAGGTGAAAAGGCGCATGGCAATAACGAGAACCTCTATGGACAAGATGAAAGTCATTTGGAGGAATAATCACATTACCACAGCTACTAAGATCCGGCTTGTGCGAACACTTATATTCCCCATATTTTTATACGCAGCGGAGACTTGGACGATGCGAGAAAAAGAAAAGAAGAGGATAGATGCTCTGGAAATGTGGTGCTGGAGGAGAATGCTGCGAGTATCGTGGACAGAATTTCGCACCAATGCCTCGATACTACACGAGCTCGGCATTACACAGCGTCTATCAACTTTGCTATAAACTCGTATACTAAAACTGTTCGGACACGTCTCCAGGCAGAGTGATGATTCTGTGGAGCGCCTTGTTGTGCAGGGCAGAATAGAGGGTACCAGGCCGCGAGGACGATCACCGATGAGATGGACCGACCAGGTTAAAGCGTTGGTGGGAGGGCCCTTACATGGGTGCACGAGGATGTCCGCTAGCCGAGAGAAATGGCGAGAGATCGTGAGGCAAGTTACATCTGCCACAAACACTTCAACTTGTTGACCACGACCACTCTGTTGGGAGTGCAACGACTGAGAAGAATGAGCCTTGTGGACGCATCTTTACATTTCTAAGCGATTGTTTACGCCCACTGACCATTAATGACGGTCATCTGTCCTTTTCATTTGCATACAGATTCGAGAGTGAGAGGGCGCTATATTAACCTGCTTCAGTGAATAGACTATAGGTATTGATATTTGTTTACATGTGTTAAGTAGGTATTGATATTTGTTTACATAATAATTATAACTAATATTTCAATCTCTTTGTGTTAGGTTCAATGAGTTAAATAGGCGGTCTAGACAGCTAGATCAACTGAAAATACAATGGAAAACTATGAAAATAAATGCACGGAAAGCCTACAATTCCTATAAGAAGGAAACCAACAAAACAGGTGCCGGAGCAAGACCTACAACTCCTGATGATGTGATAATAGAAGTAAAAGATTTATTGAATCCTGCCAAGCTGCTGAGAGATCATAATATACAACGTGTCCCAAAATTCAACGATAAGCGGGCACCAAAAGGTAGACCTGATCATGAGCACTCGAGGAAAAATATATCAAATTTTTATTTTGGTTACAAAATTAGAAATTGTTTGAAAATTTTCACCTTTTATGATATTTTGAGCTACCACGACCACAATTTCTCAAATAGGCTTAAGGTTTTCTTGTATCGGATACCTAAGTAGTACTACTATTCACCACAACTCCTAAAAATACTAAAATGCCCGCAGTTTTTATACAAAAATTGATCAAAATAATATTTTTCCCTTAAATTTAAACAAAAAATTAGATTCACTCTATTTGACTAATGGTCTTGTAAAAAAAAGTATGGGCACCACTACGGCAAGTTATTTTTAAAATTGACGCAACTAATTAAGATTCCAAAATGGTACAATACTCTAATGCTGCGTCCACATTTGTTACATTTGGACAGCACGTTTCTCCACTACTGTGTCAGACTTGCGTTTTGATACCATGAAAACTGCAGCTTTTAGGCTATCCATGCCGAACACCCGAAGAAAATTCTTGACATAGAATAAACGTCACGGTGATTTATGGCGTTATTAACTAGTAGTCATGCCCAGTGTAGACGCTGTTTGTATACGGACACACATCAAATACACGTAGAACGCGTCATGAAATCGAAAATGGGTTTTGGTGTGTACTTTCATAGGGTACTCGGTGCTGTTCATTGTCCGCGTCACCGGGAGACGTCCGCACTTGCATTTATGACCCGCGTTGAGGAACACGGGACGGGACAAACACAGAGACGGGGTACAGAGTGAACCACTGGAGTTTGGAGCGCTCGTCGCCCCGGTGACTTTGTGTTCCATAAACGATCACTGAAGCAAACAACTTTAGCTATGGCAATTCTTTGGATGGTGATCACAACATGATCACTTTTTAACAATAATTTTATAATTCATCGCTGTGCCCGATTTTAAAATTTAATTTAATTTTACGATTTTTAGGGTTCCGTACCTAAAGGGTAAAAACGGGACCGGTCTGTTTGTCTGTCCATCACGAGGCTGTATCTCAGGAACCGTGGTAGCTAGAAGTGTATGAGCAGCGTAGAGCTGAAATTTTCACTGATGATGGTATTTCTGTTGCCGCTTTAACCACATCCTTATCCCTATCCCTACTCCCTACTATAATATTATAAATGCGAAAGTAACTCTGTCTGTCCGTTACGCTTTCACGCCTAAACTGCTGAAGTGATTGAGATGAAATTTGGTATAGAGATAGTTCGAGACCCTGGAAAGGACATAGGCTACTTTTCAACCGACTTTGCAAAAGGAAAATAATGATTTTACGCGATACGACTTTTACGCGGACGAAGTTGCGGGAACTAAGTGGGGCTCTTATACAACAAACATTTCATCATGTTTACCCGTTTTTTGGTACAGAAACCTCTGTGCGCGAGTCCAACTCGCACTTGACCGGTTTGTATATATTTTTTACGATTTTTGGATTTAGAGATTCGTTGAAGGTTTGTTAGTTCAGAAGTTATAGAGGGCCTAACTTGTAACACGCGCTGACTTGGAAACCTAGAAAAAACCAAAATAATACGAGTACAAACCCGCCTTCTTAATCCAATGCCCCGATGAGTGACTACGGACGCTATTGCTGTGTGGTCTGACGCAATGGATGGCGCTGTTTGCCATAATGATCTTTTAAGGGTTCTGTACCAAATGGGTCCCAATTACTGAGACTCAGTTGTTCGTGTCTGTCTGTCACATAACTGTACCTCATAAACCGTGAAAGTTAGAAAGTTATTTGTATGATAGCTAGACTTTTTGCTGCTATAACAACAAAAACTAAAACCGGCTAAGTGCGCTCGGACTCACCCACGGAGGGTTCCGTGCCAAAAACGGTAAACATTACGTTTGTTGCATGTGAGCACCCAGTGTAATTTTCAGCTCTCTAGCTATCATGGTTCCTGAGATACAGCCTCGTGACGGACAGACAGACAAACGGACAGCGAAGTCTTATGAATGGGTACAGAGTAGGGTGGGTAGTGTAGAAGTGGTAAGTAGGGCTTCGTACGCCGTACCCAAATGGTCAAAAATAGGGTTCCATTTTTCCCACTTGGGTACGGAACCCTAAAAAAAATATAAAAATATGATTAAGGGGGTTCCAACATAACAGACGTGATTTAACGTAACGGAACTCCCCATGAGCGAGTCCGACTCGCACTTGCCCAGTAGATATAATATAAAAAAAAACCGTCCAAGTGCGAGTTGGACTCGCCCATGAAGGGTTTCGTAGCAGCAAGTAATATAATATAAAAGTTCTTATAGTTCGTTGTAACTTTGACTGATGTTTTAACACGTTCGCAGTGGTAGTGATTTTTCCAAACGAAAATTGCGGTTTATGACGTATTAAAAAAAAACTACCAGCTCTATCTCGTTCAAACCAATTTTCGTTGGTAGTTTTTATGGCAATGTACATCATATATTTTTTTTAGGTTTATCATTTTCTTAGTTTAGAAGTTAGAGGGGGGGGGGACACACATTTTTCCACTTTGGAATTGTCTCTTGCGCAAACTATTCACTTTAGAAAAAAATGATTTTAGGAACCTTAATAGCATTTTTGAAGACCTATCTATAAATACCCCACACGTATGGATTTGATGAAAAAAAAATTTTTGAGTTTCAGTTCTGAGTATGGTGACCCCCAAAAATTACTGCTTTTTTTCTAGTTTTATATAACAATCTTAATGCGGTTCACAGAATACATCTAGTTACCAAGTTTCAATAGCATAGGCCTTATAGTTTCGGAGAAAAGTGACTGTGACACACGGACGGACAGACAGACGGACAGACAGACAGACAGACAGACATGACGAATCTATAAGGGTTCCGTTTTTGCCATTTGGCTACGAAACCCTAAAAAGGTACCTATATCTACAATATCTACATACCAGCCACAGTAAAAAACGTCAACCTATGAGGTAGGTAATCTGTGATTCTTTTTTAAATAGATGATTGATGACGCATTCCTTGAATTCGATTTTTAAATTTTTTTTCTCGCTTCGCGCGTTCGCTGCATCCAAATCAAATGTGATGAAATTACCTTGATTCTTTTACATAATTATAAAAAAATATTTGAAATATTGTTTGTAGGCACAATACTTTAATCGTGGTGTATTTTAAAATTTAAACAGTGCTTAAGCTGTGTCGCTGACCAAATCGTAAGTAGAAAGTTTATATTTTTTATTAACCTCCCACCCAACTTAACCGGTTACTATTAAGTTCAAATAGGTATGTATTCTTTTTATTATGAGTAAATAACCCTAATAGTATAATATATTAGTACATTCCTATAAAAAGTTAGGTCAGGATGAGTAACTTTGGCGGGTTAGGGAAAATTATTTTATCAGAGTGAATGTGCACGCAGGTTTTACACAAAATGAAATTTTGGTGTGATTTGTAACGAATATAATATAATTATGTAGGTACTTAATGCAAAATAAAAACATTAAAGGGAAAGGAATTGTAGTGTTGTGTGTGATTTTCTTGTCGTGATTTTCAAGAGAAAGAATGATTGATTTTGGTTTCAGTTCGGTTCTGTTTTGAAAATTAGACGTTTTTGAAACTTAAACTCTAACCCCCTTATTCATAATCGTTTATTAAACCTATTTTAGTTAAAACACATTTTAAGTCTATTGCTGTCTCTAACCATACTCTGTCATTGGTTAGAGACAGCAATAGACTTAAAGTGTGTTTTAACTAAAATAGGTTTAATAAACGATTATGAATATGAGGGTTAGAATACGTACTACTTAGCATTATCTCTGCTTAAACTATATTTTGTCTCTGATTTCGCATAAATAGGTACCTCTTCTCATACCGCGCGCACTCAATGGTAAGCTTTGTTTGTTTATTTAGATCTTTTGGTTTGTTTAGCGTCAATTGACATGGAGTGGACTCAAGAGAAAGTGATTGATTTCATTGAGGCTTATAAAATTAGAAAAATATAGTGGGATCCTACGCACAAATATTTTTTTAATAAAACCCTCAAAAATGACACCTGGATCGAGATTTCCCAAGAAATAGGCTATTCCATTGAAAATCTGAAAAAAAAAATTGAATATTTGCTAGCTCAATTTAGACGTGAAAAGGCGAAAATGAAAAAAACGGCTGGTCAAGGTAAGTAATTAACTCTTTATTATATAACTACTTTACCCACTTACTTGGTAAACTTAACATAGGTACCTATTGATATTGATAAGGTAAACTAAATTTATGGTGTGCAATATGGTTGTGTTATTTAGGTAAGTAGGTACTTAGAATTAGTGACGTAGGAAGTTCAGTTTTTGAACATTTACTAATTCGAATATGAATGAATATTCAATTTTTAAATTTGGCGCCCCTTTATATAATATTGGAGTTTTAGAACCTATACTACCTACTATCTAATAGGTAAGGATTATACCTACCTAGATAAACTATAAACATAATATATAACGATGATGTGGAGGAATACTACGATGCATGTATGTAGGTATGTATAATAAAATTCTTAGTTCTTTTTTAAATAGTTTGTTTTAGCCTTTTGTAGATATTTTATTACAATAGTTGTAAATAAATTATAATATAAATTGTTAATAATATATGTTTACTTAATAAATAATACAATATAAGTGTAGGTATATAAACGAGGTTTAAGTTACAAATCTCAATAAAAAAAACGTTCTTTTTAAATAGTTTGTTTTAGCCTTTTGTAGATATTTTATTACAATAGTTGTAAATAAATTATAATATAAATTGTAAATAATATATGTTTACTTAATAAATAATACAATATAAGTGTAGGTATATAAACGAGGTTTAAGTTACAAATCTCAATAAAAAAAACAACAAAAAATACTATCTTCTATACATATAATAAAATGATAGAAAAGACAAAACTGTACATAAGAAATATTTAAAAAAAATACTCGCTGTGTGTTCAACATAAGATACTGAAGCCGAAAATATAGTTAGAAATGTTTTGGTCTGTTTGTCTGTTTGCTTTGATTTGTCCGGAAGGATCTCGAAAAGTACTCAATAGATTTCTTTCAAATTTTGCACAAATATTAACTAGGAGTAGGGTCTTTAAATAGGCTATATTTTATCTAGCTACACATCCTAGGGGCTAAGCTGAGAGCAATCAAATTGGCAATAATAACATAATTTTCACACGTAGGAAGTCGCGGCAACAACTAGTTAAAATAATTTGAATTACAGGTGCAGATGAAACTTATAAATCGGGTTGGTACGCCTTTGAAACTCTGGCATTTCTCCTGGATCGAAACAAACCCCGTCATCGAATTAACACGGTAAGTTCAGCAATAGTGATCTTGCCAAGGTAATCTGCCACTACCACAACAATATTCAGCTATTTCATTTCTCACTTCTTGCGAGGAAGTAGTTGATCTTCGGGGGACGGCCAATATTGGCAAGAGAGTATTCGATGGAGCTGGTTCACTCCTCCAACTTCCTTGGATTACTTCACCGCAAACTTCCGTGTCAAAAGTGTGTGGAGGAGTGTACAATTGCACTGTTTTTTTTTTTTTTTTTTTATACCACAGATACCACTAGAGTGGCAGACAAGCATACGGCCCCCCCAGATGTACCGGTGGTCACCGCAGCCTATGGACATTTGCAACACCAGAGGCGCCACAAGCGCGCTGCCGACTCTTTAAAAACCTTCTAAGTCCCCTTTTGAAGAACCCCATACTGTAGGCGTCCGGGAAAACCGAAGCAGGGAGATCATTCCACAACCTAAGCGTACGCGGAAGAAAGCCTCTATTAGATCTCACCGTGCTCGAGCGCTCAGGACGCAACGTGTGAGGATGAACACCCTGTCTATGGCGAGCGGTGCGATGATAGAATGTAGCCGTAGGCATCATATCAAACAATTCTTCAGAGCACAAACCGTTGTACAGGCGGTAGAACACACATAGAGAAGCAAAGTCTCTCCTGTCACTAAGAGGTTCCACACCACCTGCAAGTATGGGATCGTTGACAACTCTCATAGCTCGCCTTTGCACCGAGTCAAATGGACGAAGCTGGTATTCGGGTGCCCCCGCCCAGAGGTGACAGCAGTACTCCATATGCGGACGCACTTGCGACTTATAGAGAAGCAGTGCTTGCGCCGCAGTAAAGTACCGCCGCGCCCTTCTGAGCACTCCGAGCTTCCTGGACGCCAGCTTGGCCTTGCCCTCCAAGTGACTGCGGAACTGCACATCACTGGAGATGTCAACACCAAGGATCCCTATACTTTCAGAGATGGTGAGAGATGTGCCCTGAAATTGTGACGCCACAATGAATGGGGTCTTTTTTGCGGTGAAAGCACAAACTTGTGTCTTGGTAGGGTTGAATTGGACAAGATTTTGTCGACCCCAATCGGACACTCTAGTGAGAGTAGCCTCGACTTCAGACACAAGTTGTTCACGACTTTCTTCCACTGCAACCCGAGAGATACCGGGACGGCCCGTGTAATAAGTGTCGCCCGTACTGTCGTCCGCATAACAATGAATGCCGTCAATAGACAACATGTCATTGATATGCAGCAGAAACAAAGTAGGGGACAACACTGAGCCTTGTGGTACTCCAGCGTTTATGGCCATGCCGTCAGAACAGCTACCGTCAACGACGGCCCTGATGCTTCTACCGGCCAGAAAGCTGGACACCCATCCGCATAAACTCTCGGGCAGTCCATAGGAGAGCAATTTCGTAAGAAGACCACGGTGCCAGACCCGGTCAAAGGCTTTCGAGATGTCGAGGCTCACTGCTAGAGCCTCACCCTTACTCTCGATAGCCGCCGCCCAGCGGTGTGTGAGGTACACAAGAAGATCGCCCGTCGAGCGACCGTGACGGAAACCGTACTGCCGGTCACTGAGCAGGTCATGTTCCTCAAAGTACCTTCAAATAATTTATTGCAAAAACATGTTACAAATTATAATACATTTAAGGTGTCATACAATGTTATAGTCATTACATGTTATACCGCTTCAGGCATGCAAATTTTGTAAATGTCAATAAGTATTCAGATTAGGTCAGATACAAATTGTCAGTTATTACGTATTAGAAGTCAATTAGAAATATCTACAGAATCGAATCAAACAATTAATCCTTACAATGCATTACCCTACTGCGTACACAACAGCAGAAAACCATAATGTCATAAGCTACACAATAACTTATAGATCATTATCATCGAGATACTCCTTTACTGTATAATATACCTTATTAACCAGTATAACAAAAATTTGTTTTTTAAATAAGTTTGTATTTTTGATAACTAAAATTGATTTTGGTAACCTATTGTATATTCTAGGTACCATTCCTAAAAAGTTTTTATTAAAAATTTCCTTATTGTGCGGCCTACAGTGGATTTTGTGCCGATTTCTGGTGCTGTTGAGAGTATCAAATAGATGAAAATTATTTTTGACAAACATTAACACTTCAAATATATATAAACTAGGCAATGTAAGGATACCAAGACTTAGAAAGTAAGGTTTACAGCTGTCTGTTCTTTTGATGCCGCTTATGGCCCTAACACATTTTTTTTGAGCTATGAACACCGCATCCATGTTTGTTGACAGGCCCCAATATATTACGCCATATCTTAAAATTGATGTGACAAAGGCATGATATGCTGCAAGCGCGGTTCTCTGATGTGCCACCCGCGAGAGGTTATACAAAGCAAAATAGCATTGACTAAGACGCTTGCAAACCATCTCTGTATGTGTCTCCCAAGACATATTTCTATCTAAATAGATACCCAAAAATTTGGTGACATTTGCTTCTTCTATTCTTTTAGTTTTATAAATTACGTCAATTTGTTTGTGATTAGTCCTTTGTTCGAATGTCATGATTTTGGTTTTGTCAAAGTTTAATTTAAGATTATTTGCATTTAGCCAGTCAATTAAATCGTTTAAACATTCTCGTATATTATTTTCCATTATTGTAATGTCATCTGTATTAAAAAGCACAGTGCTATCATCAGCAAACAAAATCATAGGGTGTCGTGTACAACTGGGCATATCATTGATGTAGAGAAGAAATAGCAATGGCCCCAAGATACTTCCCTGGGGCACGCCGTACCTAGTGAGCCTTTGATTTGACATATATGTTTTTTCAGTTTTTGATGTTGGACAGACCTTACTTATGGTGGTTAATTGTTTTCTTCTTGTTAGGTAACTATTTAATAAGCTATGAGCGTTACCCCGGATTCCATATCTATCTAGTTTTTTTAGGAGTCTCGTACGATCGACAAAATCAAACGCCCTGCTCATGTCTATGAACAGAGCTGCTACAGGTTTCCTTACGTCAATATTTGTAATAATTGTTTCATTAAGTTTGTAAATCGCCATATTTATGTTTTTTCGTTTTCTAAACCCATATTGTTGAGTTACTAGAATCTCATTTTGTTCTAGGAATGAGTACAAACAATTATAGATAACTTTCTCGAAAATCTTTGCAAATATTGAGAGTAGTGCTATTGGTCTATAATTGCAAAAACTTTCCCTGCACCCTTTCTTGTATAGGGGTTTGATAATGGATAGTTTTAGGTCTTCCGGGAATATACGCTGTTCCATACATTTGTTAATAATGTGACTCAGAGTTGGAGCAATAACAACTGCCACTGATTTTATAATAATAGTTGTAATCCCATCATACCCTGTGCTCTTTGTATTATTTAATGAATTTATTATTTTTACAATGTCATGGGAAACTGTCGGTGTCAAAAATATAGATTTACAATTCATGTCAAATTTTAAATATTTATTATTGTCATTTGTTTTTAAACTTTCTATCTCGTCAATAAAATAATCATTAAAAGTTTGAGCTATGCACTGTGGGTTAGTTAAAGTCTTCCCGTGTAACGTGACTTTATTGCTTGTTTCTATGGGTTTATTATTTTTGCCTTTATTTATTATCTGCCACGTGGCTTTGCTCTTATTTTTAGCTTTGTTAATATGGTGACTATTTTGTACTTTTTGTGTCAAGCGAAATATGGTTTTTAGTCTTTTAGAGTAACATTTATATTTATATTTGTTTTCAGGATTAGGCATTCTTCGAAACTCCCACAACATAGCTCGTTTTCGTTTACAACACACT
The DNA here is from genome assembly GCA_933228765.1 of Miltochrista miniata. Classification (NCBI taxonomy): domain Eukaryota; kingdom Metazoa; phylum Arthropoda; class Insecta; order Lepidoptera; family Erebidae; genus Miltochrista; species Miltochrista miniata. Next base: position 18,727,551 of record OW121769.1, read on the forward strand.
TTAATCCCTTTACTTATCCAGCTTGGTTTCCTTACTGGGGTCATTTTTACTTTTTTAAGGGGAAAACATATGCTATAAATTTGTTGAAAAATGTCGTGAAATGTCCTAAAGGCTTCATTTGAATCATTGCATTGGTATACATCAGAAAATGAGAGACCTGCTAAACACTCCTTAAACTTCGAGATATTTTCTTTACAATAATTCCGTCGTAAAATAAACCAGTATGGAAGGGTGCTTCTTTCTATCACAGGACATTTGATAAGTTGAGCAGTGTGGTCAGACATAGCTAACTCAATTACCTCACATTTACTACCTTTGATATTGTGAATTATATTATCAATACAGGTTCCTTTACATAATCGAGTAGGCCTGCGTACACCAATCGTTAATCCATAGCTAGCTAAAGTATTTAGAAAATTCTGAGACTTTTTTGTATTCTTTAATATATCCACGTTAAAGTCTCCGCACAATATAATTTTCTTTTTACGAATACGGCAAATATAATCTAAGATACTATCAAGATTCAATTGAAATAAGTACAAGTATTCCTTGGCCTCATGAGGGGGCCTATATATACATACAATAGCAATATTAGGAGGATCAAGCAGCTCCACCGCGCAACATTCTATAATGTTCGGTACGCACCATTTTTCTATATTAATCTGCTGACCTTCCATAGGTTTCTTTAAAAGTATGCATGAGCCTCCATGTCTATCATTTCTAGCATAATATGCATTTAAATGGTAGTTTTGTAAATTGAGACGAACATGATCACCCTTTTTCATATTCGTCTCAGTAATGCAAACAATGTCAACAGGTTTACCTTCCGCCAATAAATTATTTAAATGCACAGTAAGCAAGTCTGATTTTCCTACAAGACCATTTATGTTTTGGTGCAACAGTAAAATTTGATTAGGGACGAAAAAAACTTGAACAGTGTGGGTCCGAGTTTAATTTAGGAGTTTGTGGTACTGACATAGTCAGATTAGCTTTTACTGGCTTAAAGTAGTTCAGTATACTTTTTTGACAATATTTTGGAGCTTTCACAGACCCTTTTACATGGCGGTGACTATCATTCAACAGTTTTTTACCTACAAGAAATGTTTCTCTATATTTCAAATAATTGATTTCAGTATTCAACTTAAAACTTAGTTTATCAAGGCATATTTTATTATATTGTTGAGGATACACTAAAGTAGAATATTTGAAATAATCTAAAATATTGATAAATTTGCAGTTTGTATAACATTGCGCTAGTAATTTTATGCATTGGTTTAACATACTCTCATTTAAACTTTCATTATACTGTACACCAAGTAAAAAAATCTGTTTACATATGTTAAGCCTACTAAGCAATATACACAATTCTTTATAAAATAGGGACGGTTTTTTTTCGTTGGTTCCGACAGAAATGATGACGATATCCTCCTTTGTAAGGGTTTCAAATATGTCCGAGCTGCTGTGATACTGCGAGCAGCTAGCGCCCGGTTTTATCATAGCTGATACATTATATTGATCTTTCCAGTCACTATACCGGCTTTTTAGCATACTTATTGCTAATCCTCGAATCTGTTCGTCACCAAGAATAATAATCCTGGGTTTCAGTGTAGACGATGTGCACTGAGCAGTCGGTTCATTTATGTGACAGGTGCTCCTGTCTTTATTTTCCATAATATTTTTTTCAGGATCTTGTAAGGGCTTCTGTGGTAATATTTCCTGACAAGTCTGTTGCTCACTCTCGGAGTAGTCCCTTTCAAAATCAAGTGTTTTTCTACACAGTTTTTTGTTTCGTTTCCTACCAATGGAGCTAGACCGACTTTGTGGAGTATTCGTACAAACAGTCTTAAGATATTTAATTTTTTTCTCCTGTTCCTGAGATATTTTAGTTAAGGAACTGTTCTCCAGTAACAGTTCGTCAATTTGTTGATGTGCACTCTCAAGTTGGCCGGCAAGAGTGTTTATTTTGCTTCTTAAGTTGTTTATATATTCGCTATCCATGGTGTGCTCAGGAAGGCTATCGGCTATGGAAATATCATCGTCAGACAACAATGAACTCGAAGTGCAAAGATTATTTATTTTATCACAAGATGATGATTTCTTTTGTTTCTGACGAAGTGTAACCTCAGGAGTGTACCTCAGGAGCTGTGTATTAATTACACGCTTCATCACCTTAGATAAAAGGGAGGTGACGGCTATAGGCCTATAATTGGCCGGGTCGGTCCTGTCACCCTTCTTGGGCACAGGATGCATGTGCGCGATCTTCCACGACGCCGGGACTTGCTTCATGGAGTATGAAAGCGTGAAAAGACGTGTAAGTACCGGACACAACTCCGGACCACACCGCTTAAGTACCACCGCGGGAATGCCGTCCGGCCCACTCGACTTATTAATATCTAGGGATTGAAGCTCCCGCCTGACGTCCCGTTGCTTGAATTTAATTTCTGGCATGGAAGTGCCACACCAAGGGATACCAGGCGGAAGCGCACCTCCATCGTTCATGGTCGAGTTGGAGGCAAAGAGAGAACCCAAAAGGTCGGCCTTCTCCCTGGCACTCTGGGCCAGACTACCATCCAGTCTATGTAGAGGTGGTAATCCCGACCGACAAAAGTTTCCCTCGGCAGCTTTGGCGAGCGACCAGAATTCACGACTTCCAGAAGGGTAGCCGGCTAGTCGCTGACCAATTCTGCCGACGAAATCAAACTTAGCCCTGGCAACCGCTCTTTTACTGGCCCTCGAGGCGGCATTTAAAAAATTATGTCAGTGGACTATCGTCATTACCACAAGTTGTGCATTCTCGGGCTCTAGTAGCATTGGTCTTCGCAAAACCCTAAACACATTACTTATTATGCCGAATGCATTTTCGACGACTCTTCGACATCTGGATAGCCTATAATTAAATTTTCTTTTTTGGCATTCTCTGGCATAGGTTAAACCAGGATATGGCTTCAAAATATGCATCCCCAGAGGGAACGCAGCATCTGCTACAAAGTAATATGGTATTAGAGTGTTTCTTCCATCTAATACGCTCGGTGGTGGAAAATTTAAAGAACCATTTTCTATTTTTTCCTTAAGGATTGAATTATTAAATATGCCACCATCTGAAATTCTACCTTGACTCCCTACATCGACAAAAATAAACTTATATTCAGCATCCACCACAGCAAATAAAACAATACTAAAAAATGATTTATAGTTAAAAAAATCGGTTCATTAAATTTTGTAGCGATATTCAGCCAAGCTTGGGGTGAGTCAGGTACCTGCAACAACCGTTATATATATTGCAGTAATATTTAAGTTAAATACCTACAAAATCGTAATGGTACAATTATAATCAAGCTGCTGAATTTTCCTCCAACCCCGACCAAATAAACAAACAAACAAACATGATAAAAAAAATCATAAATTTGGACTCAGAAGCCCTAAATTAGTCGATCACAGTTTTTTTTATTTCTCTTGAATGTATTGTCACAGCTATTTTTACAAATTTATAATAGTAGAGATAGATAGAAATCTCAAGACAAATATTTATGAATCATACAAATCTTTGTCCCGGTGGAAATCGAATCCACGTGATCCGCAGTAACAAAGCACGACTGCAGATCACGAGACTTTGAGTCGACCTCTAGACCAACGAGACGACATTTTGATACTTTTTGGTAAGACCCAATGTTTTGCTTTTTATTAATATTACCAAAAAATTTTCAGGAAGAGTTGGATAGAAACTCAGCAGGCGAAGAGTTGAAACACGAAAAGAAATTTTTAAGCCACCGTTGTCAAAAAAGAAGAAAGTAGCGGACTCCGATAGCGACATGTTGAATTCTGCTTTAGGAATGCTTTCTTCTGCAGCGGCTGCAGCGAAGGAAGTATCAGCCAGACACGCTGCTGCTTTTTCAAACGCGGATGAGACTCAGGCGTACGCTAGTTTTATAGCTAGTAAATTCCGGTCGTACACACAACGCACAAGAAACCGACTGTATCATGAAATAGGCAATCTTCTTTTTCAAGCTGACAATGGCTTTTATGATGACCAGCCTACACAACAAACTCCACATGCGCATTCTTCACAACAAACTTCACTTGCATATTATACACAACAAACTCCACATGCGCATTCTACACAACAAACTCCACATGCATATTATACGCAACAAACTCCACATGCACATTCTACACAACATACTCCATATGCATATTATACACAACAAACTACACCTGCGCATTCTACACAACAAACTCTAAATACATATTGTACACATCAGAGCACTCCATCGCCAGTGCTTACTGAACTCTCTCCAATAGAAAATAATTATCTTGAGCCATCCTATGAAAACAACGATACTCTAGATTCATTCAGTGACCTTTTTACTTAATGATAAAATTCATGAACACTATTTTTTCTAGCTCTCTCTCTTCCTTCCAAAAACACATACACACACACACACACACACACACACACACACACACACACACACACACACACACACACACACACACACACACACAAACACACACACACGCACACACACACACCTGAAATCTCCACACTTCACAAAACAGCTGCAAATATAAGAAACTAATATTTTCTGTGGTTTGGTAATAGTTATTTATGATACAAGTGTGGTATGTTGCTCATTACACTCGAGGGGATATTGCAAGCAGGACTAAGAGTCCTAAACAAGGTGAAGCGGTTTTTACGCCACACCAGAGGTGTCTGCTGTACAAGACGCAGATACGTCTTTGCGTCGAATACGGGTCTTACCTTTGGGACGACTCCGCGAGGTACTTGCTTGACGCGCTGGACTCAATGCAGCGCCAGCGGCGCGCTATTAGCATTATCAACTACCGGTGACGGAAAGTCTGAAGCCTTTGGCGCAGCGAAGAACTATTGCATCTTTGGCTGCATTCTACCGTATCTATCACGGTGAGTGTTCTGAAGAAATCTTTAACCTAATCCCACCCTCTCCTTTCCGATCCCGAACAACGCGTGCAGGACAGAAGTGCCAATCTCACACAGTGGAGAGAATCTTTGCTAGAACTGAAGGATTCAAAAGATCGTTTCTCTAGTGAACCATAAAAATCTGGAACGACCTGCCAGCGCCGTGGGAAACAGGTGCGCTGGCAGGTCGTTCCAGAGCTGAATGATTCAAAAGATTTTTTTTCTATAGAACAATTAAAACCTGGAACGACATGCCAGCGCACGTGTTTCCTTCCTTTTACAATCCTGGGTTCTTCAAGCGGAGCGTGAAAAAGCACATCAAAGGACTGCCAGCTTGAGGGCCAGTCTAAATAGTCTTACAGACTGTGAAAGTGGCCCCCAATTGCTAGAAGCCGCTGTGACTTTCCAACAGGCGGCGGTATCAATTTGGCGAGCTAAGTATAAAAAAAATCAAACTGAGAGTGTAATGACCAAACCTCACGTGTGTCATACGACGTTTTTCAACACATTTACTATTAAACAAACATTTTTTTCTGAGCGTGGTGTGTTACGACAAAAACAAAACGCTAAACAGCCAAAACGAAAAATGTATAAAATCTGATTTTTATCTATACATATAATAAAATGATAGAATAGGCAAAACTGTACGTAGTAAACATATAAAAAAAAAAATTGCGTGTACTTAGTGTACACACGTAAGAAGTGAAACTTCTTCATAAACTTAATTTTCACCTCACCTTAAATTAAGTCAAAAAGTACAAAAGTACAAATGTACAAAAGTACAAAAGTCCAAAAGTCCAAAAGTCCAAAAGTCCAAAAGTCCAAAAGTTCAAAAGTTCAAAAGTTCAAAAGTCCCAAAGTCTCAAAGTTCCAAAGTCCCAAAGACCCAAAGTACCAATGTCCCATCCAAAAGTCCAAAAGTCCAAAAGCCCAAAAGTCCAAAAGTCCAAAAGTCCAAAAACCCTTAAATGACATGCTATCCCTGGATAAAGTACTCTTAATTCGAATCCACCGTGGTGGGGAACAGAACAAAGATGGCGCGTAACCAAAAATCGTGACGTGACGTGACGCAAATTTTTTTCCAACGCCGATAAAGAAGTTTCACTTCAAAAATACTCGCTGGGTGTTCAACATAAAATACCGAAGCCGAAAATGTAGTAAGAAAAATTTTTGTCTGTTTCCTTTGCTTTGACCGGAAGGATCTCAAAAAGTTCTCAATAGATTTGATTAAAATTTTGCGCTAATATTAACTAGGGGTAAGATCTTCAAATAGGCTATAATATTATTACGCTACATATCCTAGGGGCTAAGCAGAGAGCAATCAAATTGGCTTTTAAACATAATTTTCACGCGTATGAAGTCGCGGGCAACAGCTAGTGTATTTATAAATTAGTTCCACGTTGAATTATTTAAAAAAAATATTATATTCAAGGTGGCATGAAACGTATCTAAGTCAAAACTAATTTGTGAACAAGGGTTTTGAAGATGTTATTTATTGATTGTTCAAATAGTAAGTAATAAAAAATTCTTACCTATATTAATCCTGAGTCCACAATTGCCTCACATGTCTCTGGCACTATTTTACTAATTGCTTGCTTTGAGATTCTAAATAAATATTGTAAAGAGGAACACGAGTCACCCGATGCCAAAAATCTCAAAGTCAATGAAAGCCTCTCCTGCACTGAAATTGCCTTTCTGAATTGAGTATCTTTCTTTATTATTTTTGGGCCTATTAAATTCATTATATATTCGAAGTCTGTTGGCGACATGCGTGTGAAATTTTTATATTTCCCGCTTACTTCTTGAAATTTTAAATCTTTCAGTAACGCATTTCCGCCGTTTGTAGGGCGATTTCTGAAAAGTTCAGCTTGCCACCATCGCCTGCGTTTTTTTTTCTTTTCTTTTTTTAACACTCATTAGGTTAGGACAATAAAAGCTGCACTAGCACTAGCTACGCATAAATTTGCTACTGTTAGTTCTGCGGCAGAGCACGACATGTTTGCCAGTGGGAGTTTAAATGAAACCACAGATAGACGCCACTCTGTGTAGTTCGGTACACACCGTTGTATCATTTTACCAATCATTATATGCCATGGACTCTGACAGCACAATCTGACAGCACAACCGGACGGCATGACCTAGGCCCGTCCACATTGAGCGGTACATGTTCGACAGAATTACACACTACACTAGTCGATGATATGACACAAATGTGGACCCAGCATAAGATAACTAGTCACAAAAAAAATATGCCCACCATTTGTAAACAAGAACCAAAATTCTTAATTTTTCTTGTTTGTAAAAATCACTTTTGCTTTATGCACAAAACGAGTCATAAGTTGCAAACTTCTAGAATTTTCATGGAACGGACGATAAAATTTAAAAGTAAGAGATAAACAGAGAGAGAGAAAGATAGCGAGAAGTGTACGTTAGAGAGGGATGGATAGATGTTCTTTGTTGAGTGATAATAATGCAGGTAGATAACATCCTGTTCTCAGCAAATCAGTACGCTCTGCTCCTTTGTTTACTGCGCACCTTTCCGTATTCAATTGACGTGGCTCTCGTACTAACGACTTTTGGCTTTGCATGTTGGACTGGATTTAAGTGATCTGCAAACTGAACTGACCTGGCATTATTTTGGACTGTGACAGTGTTTTGTGACAGTGTTTTGTTACTTAGCAAAAAAATATTCTTATGATGAAGCTTTTCGATCGGTATGATAAAGCTACAGGGTAATTATTTTTCCTCGTGTAGCGGGTTCGATTCCCGGCTCAACCATGTAATTATTTAAAAATCTATGAATGCAGTTTAAGTTGTATTTTTAATTAAAATAATGTCTTCTTTCAATAAAATAATCCATCTACAATATTTAAGGTACTTTCCCTCCATGTGGCATAGCCGTGGGACACCCTGTATATAAACACCTCCACAATGTCTATAAACAAGATGACCCCAATTTTCTTTTTCGTGTAAATCTTGTTTTGCAAATAACTGGCAGCAAATAAATAAAAATAGAATAAAGTAGATTACAGAGTTGTTCGAAATTTAAAAATAAATTTAAATAAGTAATGATTTTCGAATATGGAGGGAAAACTTTTAAAAGTGTTTGATTGTGCAGTTTCTTTGATTGTAAATAACGTTTATTATCAATAATACGTCTCATACGTATGGTTTGTGCATTTTTGTGACTGTAGTCATCATGTCACGTCCGTCGTCATTTAAGTCGCGAAGAGATGTTAAGAGCTGTTGGTATCCTGCAAGCTGGACGAACTCAACGCGACGTAGCGGATGCTGTCAACACCCAACCAAGCGTAATTTGCAGATTATGGGCACGCTACAGGTCTATAGGGGATGTTGCCGAACGTCACAGGGGACGAAAGGATTACTACCCCGCGACAAGACCGTTTCTTGCAAAATTCCGCAAGGCGGCAACCCACGTACTGCTCGTCAGTTGGTCGCAAGCCTCCAGTCTCAGCATCAAGTGGTTATTAGCGATCAAACTGTCAGGAGAAGACTACATGAAGCCAATCTTCATGCTCGCAGACCGCTTAGGGTTCCAGCTCTTCGACGTGGAAATCGAGGTCGTCGCTTATTGTGGGCTAACGCACATTTACAGTGGACCGACCATCAATGGGCACGGGTTCTGTTTTCCGACGAATCTCGCTTCGGTTTTCATCCTGATTCGAGAAGAGTGCGTATATGGCGAGTTCCTTGACGTCGGAGTCGTCTCCAAAATCCGCAAGAAGTTCATCCTTACCTAGGTGGAACAATCATGGTATGGGCTGGAATTCGCCTTGGTGGAAGGACCGACCTCGTTTGGATACGGGGCAATTTGAATGCAAACCAATACATTCAGGAGGTTATACACCCCATGGTAATCCCTCATCGACAGCAGTTCGGTCAAGATTTTATGTTCATGCAAGATAATGCACGGTCACACACCGCGAGGGTAGTGGTCAATGCGTTAAGCGAGCACAATATTACGACGTTGGAATGGCCTGCTCAGTCTGCCGACCTGAATCCCAGGCATAGAGCATGCCTGGGATTTGCTTGGGAGAAGAGCTTTCAGTGATTCTTTGGAAAATCTGAACACTGAAGAGCAACTTTTTTTACACCTTCGCAGTGTATGGAGCCATATTCCACAGACGATGATTGACAATCTCATACTAAGTATGCCACGCCGTTGTCGTCGTTGTCGAGCTGTTGCTAATGCTTTAGGAGGTCCTACAGATTGTTAAAAACGTTTAAAGTACGGTTAATTACTGTATTTCTTACTACCTCGTTATTTTTGTGCCTAATCATAGAAGAGTGTAATACTCAATATTGGCACTATTCAATTCTTTCTTAAAAAAAAAATTATATGAGAATGTTTTTATTAAAATTAAAATCGGTATAAAAATACCCTTCTATTGATATAAAACACTCACTATTACAAGATAGGGTTTTTAAATAAAAAATAGAAATGTCCTTGTTCCCTAGACTTTGTTGATGTGTGTATATATATCATTATGTATTGGGTCAGACATAAACCCAGACAAATTATCCGGGATTAGATTAAAGTTTAATTAACAAATAAATAACATTTCATCAAACACAATAACTGTGAAACTTATTGTGCATGAAATTTTATCATAAATAGATTTAAGTCTTGTGTAAATATTGTGTTAGAGTTAAGTATCATGGCATACAAGGGTTTTTCATTTGAACTTTCGTTGTCCCTGTATTACTAGCCATAGGAACAGTAAAGCTCGGTTAGATGTGATTTAAATCGGTCACATCTGAGGGGCAAGTGCGAGTTTCGGCGAGCGCCTGTCGACATTCACGGGTTAGCGCGTTATTGCCGATTTGTATGGAATCGAGACAAGTTCCCGCGTTTACAGCTAGATGGCGGCGGGGTCTTGATTCCATACGAATTGGCGCGCCGTAAATGTCGACAAGCTCACGCAAAAACTCGCACTTGCCCCTCTGATCTAAATAATCAACCCAGATTCGAATATAAACTAATTATGAAGTAAACAATTCCTAATTTAATATTTCTGCTATTTCAATGGTTTAGAATTAATTCCCTTCCTCATTTGGCAATGGTAAAATGGAGTTTTAAAGGATGATAATTATTCAATTCATAAAATCATGCTGAACGCGAATTACATTGTAAATAAAGTATATAAGTACAAGTCTCATCCGCAAAACGCCATCGTACACGTCTAGGCTTATTTTACGAATTATACACGAAGCTAGAAATTCTATAATTGAGCTTGAAAGATCGATAAGCCGAACTCCTACCTGACCTAACCGAAAGAAGCCAATTCTATCCAAGGCTCAAGTAATAACTCAAGCTATACTCAGACACTATAACTTCTAGTAATCAAGAGTCTTGAAATTAATATCAAACATGCAATGCATAATATACAGGGTGGAATTTAAAGACGGTAGTTGGCGGTTAAGTACCCTCAATATTGACGATGGCAAGTTTTGCTGAAAGGAAACATTCCTTTATTTTTAAAAGTAAGTAAAAAACTGCATTTACAGATTTTTAAAAAATCACCTGCTTGAGCCGGGAATTGAACCTGGGAGATGTGTATAAAAAAACATACTGTATTTTATAACATCAACCAAAAGAGTCTTTAATAGGGAACAATTTCTTTTAAGCAACATAGTATATTAAATTAAGGGAAGATCAAGTAAATATGTTTTTATTGTAAAGCTTATTCACTATCTAAAGAAAATGAAACAGTCTTGTGTGTATTTTACCTCCAACTACCGTCTTTAAATTCAACCCTATATAACTGAGCTTTGAGCCGAAGGTCTCAATTAAACACAAGGCACGTGACAGATGCAGAGATCGAGCTGTTCGTAAGTAAGTAACAAACCAGTTATTCTGATGTCGACAATATATGGCAGCGATCTGAAAGACCTGTGTCGTAGTTGGTGTAAAAGTCAAAAAGAATATATAAACGTAGAAAGGCCACTGGTTGTCAAAATGTACAACGGTAATATGGGAGGTGTCGACCTAGCAGACCGTATGTTGGCTGTGTGTCCATCCCGATCCAGAACCAAAAGGTGGACGAATCGCTTCATTTCCTCCTACATGTTGAATTTATCAACATCAAACGCTTGGATTCAATTCCGAAATGATATGTTAAAACTAGGAATTCCACTTAAAAAAATTAAATCGTCGAGGTAATGAAAGATGGACTTAGCAGAAAATATTATTGAGGAAAATACTTACTGCGAAGATATATTAGAAGAGGAGTATAATTCTGAGGCCAAAGTTCGGAAAAGAGGTAGAGGCCAGGTATAGTTCCCGTTCCTTCAAAAATTCGAAGACAGCAAGGAGCTTTACACATGCCTGTCTTTGAAGGTACAGCAAACAGATGCCGTTTGCCTGGATGCACGAAGCGAACTACCGCCAAGTGCAGTACTTGCCTGATAGCTCTGTGCTTAACTTCGAGTCGTAATTGTTACAAAGCATTTCATGAGTAAGTAGTATAACTATTATTTATTTTTAAAACATTTTTTTAGTTGCAGAAGAATATTTTTATTTTGTATGGTCTCAATACTGTGTAACAAAAACTATTATAGAAGTTCCATAAAGATCTCTAATATGTTAAAGATGATTTGATATGTATATTTATAATCTCATTAATAAATTTTAAAATTTATAATAATTATTGAATATTGGGACTTAATGTTGCAGAGAAAACTCTGCAACATTAAGTCCCAATATTCAATATTTTGTACAAAAGATAGCATGACACAAGTTACAGAAAAGTGTCCCTTAGACACCTAGGATTAAGGTAAAGATAACACCACGAAATAAGTCCCGCGGCAAAATTTGGAACTAAAAATTACATCGTCGCATTCGCCGCCATTGCCGCTATTGTCTCGCGTCGGTAGCTAGTGCCATAATAATTGCTAAAAAGTAGATTTTGAAATTTAGAAATGCCTAAAGTAGTGAAAAGTGGATCCAGAGAAATGATTCTCAAGGTGAAGGAGTTTTGTGAAGCTGAAATCAATACATATAATAAAATCGTAACAGGTCGCTGTCTGTACATGGAAGATAAATAAGAAAAAATATTATAGGGGGGCTTTATGAACGCAATAGAACCCAAAACAATGATTTTTAGAATTTTTGTCTGTTTGTCTGTATGTCTGTATGTCTGTATATCTGTTTGTCTGTACGGTTGTGCACGCTAATCTCAGTAACCGCTCAACCGATTGCAATGCGGTTTTTTTATTGTGTTGAGGTTTGCTTCAGTTAACATTTAGCGTTTGTTTTATGTAAATCGGTTAAGAAATAAAAGAGTTATAACACTTTTAAGAATCAGATATTTTGAAAATTTTAATTGTAGGGGTTTCTTTGAATGTGAGTGAACCTAAACTGGCGTGTTGGCTTAATCATAAAAGAGCTTAATGATTAAGACTATTTTTAAACAATTTTAAATTCTTTTTTTCTCTTTTATGATTAAGCAAACAGGGCAGTTTAAGTAAGTCTAAATTGTTTTTTTTCTCTTTTATGATTAAGCAAACAGGGCAGTTTCAGACGCTGCTTGATGACTCTGATGAAGAAATACCTTTCCTTTCATACACCTTATGTGACGTAAACGAAGTTGCGGGCTCAGCTAGTGAGGAATAAAGATGTTCTGATCCCAATTAATCAGGTTCGGGCAAGAGTTGCTACCATGACAGGTATAGTTTAGAGTTGCCAGTTCATTTTTTTATGCTGTATCTGTGGGACTTATATTATTATCTTCTGTTGTTGAATGAATTGCATTCATTGCACAATGGTTGATGGTAAATTAATTTAATACACTTTTCCACTTACATAAGGTCTAATGTAGGTAATAATAATAATAAGAAAGTAAAGTCCCAAAAATAAAATTGCGTCCTCTAAGAAATGCAATATTCGGTCGTTAAATTGTAACATTTCAATGGACTATCTACGCAATGTCGTGTTACTACCTTGAAAATTTATTTCATCTTTTAAAAGTACTCTCAGTTTATTGTTAGTAGGCAATTCTTTTCGAATTAAATAAAAGTGATGTATTTTTTGTCGTATAGCAGCAAGATCGAAGGAATCTAAGTCATTTTTTTTTGGGTGTGGGCGACTTTTTCCTGGAGTTACAATTCTTGTAAATGTGCTAGCTGCAACTTGTCCTGATACTAGGGGAGAAGGACAAGTTGCAGCTAGCACATTTACAAGAATTGTAACTCCAGGAAAAAGTCGCCCACACCCTAAAAAAAATGACTTAGATTCATTGCGTAGATAGTCCATTGAAATGTTACAATTTAACGACCGAATATTGCATTTCTTAGAGGACGCAATTTTATTTTTGGGACATGTGTGGGGCGTCAATAGAAGCTTAAGCTTAAGTTTGTGGGGTCGCCACCCTTGTCCCCCGGCCGCAATCTTTGTTTGGCCTACAAATATGTTTATAAATTTTTTTGCCCTAAATCAAAAATTAAATAAGTTATAAACAAAAATTGAAAATAAAAATATGAAAATTTTCTTTTTTGCTCTGTGGCGTTTTTTATTATATTTTACAAAAAAATTACCTTAGACCAATCTTGTAAATGATCTTTTGAGGACTTTTTATTTAAATTTCTCTTAAAAGATCATCTACAAGATTAGTCTAAGGTATTTTTTTTGTAAAATGTATAAAAAAAATTATAGAGCAAAACAGAAAATTTTATAAAAAAAAGCCCAATTTTTTGTAAAAATTTTTGTTAAGCTATATACATATTTGTAGGCAAAACAATATGCTACAAATTATGCCTCTACAATTTTTTGTAAGACTCATAGTTTCCGAGATATTGTGAAAAAAATATTTTTTCCCCCCTCTTTTCAAGATGGAGGCCGGGGGACAAGGGTGGCGACCCCACAAACTTGAGGTTAAGCTTTTATTGACCCCCCACACATGTCCCATAAATAAAATTGCGTCCTCTAATAAATGCAAAGCTCATGTAACATTTCAATGCACTAAGAATACTCCATTCAATTGGATTTCGGTTTAGAAAGTGTCAGTTCAAACGAAAACTTTTGATGGAACGCTATGACATTACTGCATGGCGTGCCCGTTATATAGAGAGAATGAGGGCAGTTAAATCGAACGCTATGCGACCTGTCTTATATTTAGACGAAACATACATACATCCAACCTATCAAGCCAAAATATGTTGGCAAAGTGATGAAGAACAAGGAGTACTTAGTGTCTGACTCTGTTGGAAGGCGTTGGATAATTGCTCACGCTGGGTCTGAAAATGGTTTTGTTGAAAATGGCTTATTAATGTTTAAATCACAGTCAAAATCAGCTGACTATCACGACGATATGAACGCGACAAACTTCTTAAAGTGGATGAGAGAAAAGGTTGTCCCCAACTTACCAGAAAATTCTTTAGTGGTAATGGACAACGCACCTTATCATTGCACTCAAATCAACAAGGCACCAACCATGTCAAGTTTGAAGACCAAAATGCAGGAATGGTTGAGAGAAAAGGGGATTTACTTCCAGGAAAACTGGATCAAGCCCATTTTATTTTATTTAATAAAAAGCCATAAAGGTCCGCCTATTTGCGGAGACCCTGACGGCCAGCAATGAGGCTAGACTGCTGAGCCCACAGAGAATGATGGCCGTCAGGGTGATAAGAGGATACCGCACGATCTCCGGTGAGGCGGCATGTCTCCTAGCCGGGACCCCTCCATGGGACCTGGAAGCGAGAGCCCTTGCGTCACTGTTCAGATGGCGCAAGGAGGCGCTGGAGCGGGGCCAAAGGCCTGCGTCTCGAAAAATCGAGGCCCAGCAGACCCTGCTCCACCAGGAAACCGTGGAGACATGGAAGGTGCGACTTGAGCAACCAAAGGGGGGATTCGCCACAATCGCGGCCGTCAGACCGGTCATGGACGAGTGGCTGGAGAGAAGACACGGTGCTCTCTCCTACCGGTTGACACAGATGCTTGCCGGGCACGGTAGCTTCGGTAGGTATCTGTGGCGAAAACACCGGGAAACCACGGCCGAGTGTCAGCACTGCGAGGACCGCAGCGATGACACAGCGCTCCACACGCTGGTGGAGTGCACGGCGTGGGCACAACAGCGACAGGTCCTCGTAGTGGGTCTGGGCGTGGACACTCTCTCGCTCGAGGCCATGGTGCGAGCCATGCTCTCCAGCGGGAGTAAGTGGGACTGCGCCGCCTCTTTCTGCGAGCAGGTTATGCTCGCGAAGGAAGCGGCGGGCCGGGTACGGGAGAGAACTCTCCCACCCGAGTTCCGCAGTCGGCGCCCTGGGCGCCGCCGACGTGTCTTCGCTGAAGACTATCGGCCTCCATGACCGGGGGTCTGAGGACGGTGAGAGGGCCGCTCACCGTCCTCACAGAAGCAGGCCCATGACGGCAGCGTGACGTGAGCAACTCACGCACGCCCCCCCTTAGAAGCGGGGTCACACCCGAAACCCCCCATAGACGCGGGATTGCACCCGAACCACCCCCTGGGCGAGGCCGCAGCGGCGGCCGTAGGTCTGTTGGGAGTCACGGGACATCCTTCCTGAGGGCTTACCCGGGGCTCTCAACCATAGGCTGTTAGGCGTGGCGTGAGGTTTTTTAGTCGGTAAGAGTCCGGCATAACATCCTATGAGGATTTTCCCTCACGTTAAAAAAAAAAAAAAAAAAAAGGTCCGCCTATTTACGCAGTTGATGAACTTCTACAACAACGTAATCACGAGGTAATTAGACTACCCCTTTACCATTGTGACTTAAACCCCATCGAAAAATTTGGAGCCTCGTGAAGAGAAGAGTAGCAGATAAAAATGTTAGTCAAGATCCAAAGGATATAGTAAAACTAACTGAAGCTGCTTTTGCTAGCATAACACCATGACTTGGAAGACTGGAATAAACAATGTGATCATGTGAAGCACTTTGAAGACGAATATTTTAAAAATGATGGATTAATAGATGCAACAATGAATAGGATCATTATATCAACCAAAAGTGATAGTGGTACGGAATCTGATACTGTCTTCGATACGGAAAATAGCGACAGTGATTGCTCTATGAGTTTACGCCTTTAGGTGATCATAATTATTTTTATAAAATACTAGAGGACGTCACGCGGTTTTCCCCGCGTAGTTCCCGTTCCCGTGGGAATATTCGTGAGACTAGGTGTTTGTTTGTGTAGTAAAAAGGCAACTATCGTGAATCGAAGTGAACCCTAGACTTTGTGTATAGTTTTTTAATAGTCATTTCTAATAGTTAAATAACGTTACTTTTCGTCTCAATTGAACTTGTATGTAATCCGGCATTATTAAAAGTAGTAGTAGTAGTAGTTATGTTTTAACTTTTAACTGTAATTTACAGGAGGGTTATTTATGGTTACGTCACAGAAAAAAAACTGACGAAAAGTTAATATTTGTAGTCTCAGGACTTGAAAGATCATCACAGGGTGACATTTTTTGAGATTTTTTTTTGAATCCATAAAATTTGAAAAGTACATGAGCAAAATTTTTTTTATATTTTTCTAATAACTGTCATGACTTGGCCTATTGCCGGTTTTCGGCTTGACGTTGATTTCTGGGACACGTTGTATAAGAACAATGGAACTTTTATTACATGTCTCTTACAAACTCTATTTAAAAAAGTGGCAAGCACGAGGAGATGCAGAAAAAAATATTGTCAAAGAAAGAAAAGATGAAATAACAAAGAGGTTTTACAAGGAGATGGGTTTAGTGGTAGATCTCCCAAACGAGGGGGGAGGCAACAGTAACGACGGCAATACTGCCAGACGGTTTTTTTTCTTCCGCTGATCAAGTAGCGGGAATTACTGGACTTGACAGCAATTTGATTAGCCGATTTTCTGTTATTTTAAGCACTCTTGCAAGCGGCTACTTAGTAAAAATGAACGAATTCCGTAGGTATTGCTTTGAAACAGCAAAAATTTACAGTCGTACATACAATTGGTACAACATAAGTGTAACTGTTCACAAAATATAAATGCACAGTGCAGATATCATGGAAGTTCAGGTTCTCCCGATAGGTACCTTATCCGAGGATATACAGGAAAGTAGACAGAAAGATTTTAAAAACTTCCGTCTCTTTCACGCACGGAAGACATCACGATTAAATACGAATGCAGACATATTTCATATGCTACTTATAACTTCCGATCCAGTTATTACAAGTTTGCGTAAAAAACCAAAAAAAAAACCTATTCCTTTTAACAAGGAGGTAACTGATTTGTTAATTAGTCCCGATATTCCTACTTATCACTGTGTATTGGATGAGGATAGTGATGATGATGAGAATGAAAATAATGATGAATAAATTACTACAATAATTTATTCATCATTATTTTCATTCTTATACTGGGTGTTTCTTTTAGGGTGTCAAGCCGCCACTAGCTGGTAGCAGGGTTCCATACCTATCGATTTAACCCCCATGTATGTTCTACGATTTTTTGTAGTTTTCGAGATATAATTATTTTTTATGAAATATAATATTTTGAAGCGCTCGTGGCCCCGCGGACTCAGTGTTCTGTAAACGATCACTGCAGTAAGCAACATTTACTATGGCCGGATATGGATGGGTGACCACCACGTGGACCACTTTGTGACATTTATTTACGAGCGTTTCCGTGCTTCGGAAGGCACGATAAGCCGTTGGTCCCGGTTGTCAGTAAAATGACAGTCGTTAAGCCAAGTTGAAGGCCTTACGGGCGGCTTGAAAAATTTCAACTGTGGGTCGTCACAACCTGCGCCCGGGTCGGCAGCGCGTGTGTAGCGCCTCTGGTGTTGCAAACGTCTATAGGCTACGGTTACTAACCTTCCGGTGGGCCGTAAGCTTGTCTGTCACCTAAGTAGTATAAAAAAAAATATTAATTAAAACTTCTTTTTGGTTCGACTTTTCTTGGATATTTTTTTAATATTATAATGCCTATTGATTGCAGTATTATGGACAAAATAATCTCCTTCCTAACTTTGATACAAGATGTAAAAATTTTAATCGACAATAAAAAAATAGGGAATTATGCAGAACATTATATCTCGAAAACTACAAAAAATCGTAGAACATACATGGGGGTTAAATCGATAGGTATGGAACCCTGCTACCAGCTAGTGGCGGCTTGACACCCTAAAAGAAACACCGTGTATATATTGTACTTCTTTAGTAATTGCATGTTTTGATTATAGACAATGATTATAAACAGATATATAAAATTTTAAATTGTAATTTTTGTTTTTAAACCTTTAAGAACCTAAAATACCTACTAAGAATTAAAATAAAATAAATTAAATACTTACCTCGTCCACGTAAATCATGCAAAAGGCCAGTGTGCGTCGGCGTAGAAATTTGATTTAAAAACTGGTCTAGCTTGAGGTCACCGGTGACCTACGCGGCACCCTAATGCAGGAATGGGTCCGGTCACCGGTGACCGGCGCACACTGTAAGAAAATCGGAATCTAGCGGGATTTAATTCAAATTTCGAACATTGTTTTATCTATTATCTATTGATGTCTAATTATTCTATAGCGATCACTTAAAACGGTGGCATAACTTTTTTGTTGTGGGTAGCTTAACATAAATATTAGAAATGTTTATATCAGCGTCAAAACTGAGTTACACTCGTTACGCATTTTGCAGTGTTAGTTGGTGCGAATTAAGATTACGATTACGAAGCAATTATGAAGTCAATGGTTTTATTTATTGTATATATTTTAGGGTTTGTGTTTAATACGTAAGAACATATACATTTTATCCGATTTATAACAAGCATATTTGTTAAAATCCACCATATCTATTAGAACACGAAATTGACTAAAATTTTCGATTGTTTTAAATTCATTGGATTCGAAACCCAATTTTATAGCATTTTATAGTAAAGTATATACCATCATAGTAAAGCTGATACTTTCAACTAATTGACGCAATCCACAGTTTGTGCGCTTTTTTGCGACGCCCATACATTTTTTTTAAATTTTCAGTATGACAGTATCGAGACAACGAAAATTGTAATTTTCGAAATTATGTCTTCTAATAGAGGATGTGATCGTTTTGACCAAGATTTTTCAATTTTCATGGATAGTTATCATCGTGTGACTTTTTCTGAGTTTTCTAAAAACAAAATCAAGGCTTTGTTGAAAGCACAATGTCAACAAATTGATGTAAAATGGAGAAAATGTGGACGTCACTGCGACCGTGTTTTAAGAAAATATATAAATTGGTTAAGTACATATATTACATTGCCATAGAGTGTTTTACAAGAAATTCTATCATCTAGCTCATTTACTCCAGGAATACCTGCAAAATATTTTCGAGATTTTTGTGATAGAACTCAAAAACGAAAAAATCATTCAAAGACCAAAAGTCATTGCAGCTGCTTTTGGTCTTTCTCCATTACATTCGTGGATAGGATTCATGGAGTGCATACTGCACATGGCATATAGATTCTACATAAAAGTCTGGCAAGTTAGAGGTGATCAACATATTTTTTTTGACCAAGAAAAAATGGGTTTATTATTGAATATGCCTAAACAGCATTTTGGAATTACCAATGATGGCAACACTGCCAGACGTTTTATTCGACATTCTTCTATAACAGCTGAGATAACTGGCGTAAATTCAGAACTGATTCATCTATCTACTATATAAAAATAAGTCGGGTTTTCCTTCCTGACGCTATAACTCCAGAACGCACGAACCGATTTCCACGGTTTTGCATTCGTTGGAAAGGTCTTGGGCTCCGTGAGGTTTATAGCAAAGAAAATTCAGCAAAATTTCACATACAGCGCCATCGCGGGCATCAGCTAGTTTCATATAATTTTAGAAACATTTGCGGCTTTTCAATAAATTTAAATGCCTTTGATTTGTTTGTAAAGGATACCAAGGAACTCTATCTAAAGGAATATTATTGGTACAATATGTAGGTACATATTATATCAGTGTACATATAATTCTTTTTCATGCTAAAGATGTGATATCATCATGTATATAATATAGTACCAATTGGCCAACTATCAGAAGAAGCCCAAAAGGCACGCAATAAAGACAATCAATACTATAGGGAGTAAGTAATTCACAAGATAAACTTCGCGGATGGATACAAATATAGATCTTTTAAATAGACTATGAATATCATCTGACCCCTATTTAGCAGCATTAAGGAGCATACCACGCATAAAAATAATAAACTGGAGCCAGACGTTTTGTCGGTGCTTACCCTGCTCACAATAAACGAGTAATATGCCTATTTTCCATATTTTTTTACTATTTTAAACAATAAATTAAACGAAAATGATTATATAGAACACATATTATAACTAATTTCAATGAAATTAATGGGTTTAGTATCATTAGGAATTAAATCCCGCTAGATTGCGACTTTCTTACAGTGTGCGGCGTGGCGTTCAACGTGTTGCGTGAAAGAGTAACAAACATCCACACTCACAAACTTTCGCATTTATAATATTAGTAAGATATTAAATTATCGGGTGTCTACGTCGTGGAAGACCCCCCGCCAGATGGACCGACGACCTGAAGAAGGTCGCAGGGACTGACTGGATGCGGAAGTCGCAAGACCGTATATTGTGGGGCAATTTGGGAGAGGCACACGTCCAGGAGTGGACTGCTATAGGTTGATTTGATTGATTGATTTGTGTCATAGTGTTTGTTACCAAACTCCTCCGAAACGGCTTGATTGTATTTTTATTTTATTGTTTGTTTTTTGGTACTAAGTTAGTTTCATTTACCTGAGCAGGTTATCTTAGGCCTCTAATTTGTTGAGCGATCTCTTTTACACTTACAAGCATAAACATTAGGCATCTTAGCGAAGTTGCAATACCTTACATGTTGTTTTTTTTACTATTACAGGTTGTTCTGCTGTCATAGCTGTATAAGTACAGCACCGGTTTTACCTTAGTCGGCGCCGACGCAGCTGGCGGAAGTTTCTTGAAAATACATTTAAAAGTTATTATTATTCAGAGGAAAACGAGCCCAGCGATGAAGAGGACACCCTCGGGCACAAAGTTAAGAACGCTATATTAAAACGGAAGAGTGACATAAAGAATGTTCAAAAGAACTCGTTCACTGTTGGAAAATTGTCGAATGGTTGTGTCTCTTATATCTCATCCAACAGAGACGATGGTGCTTATGCATCCCATCTAATCAAAATAGAAATTTATGATATAAAAAAGACTATTGATATTCCGTCAACAGATCTATGGAAACATGCTGAATTTCGTGTAAAATATTACGCAACAGATGATTCAGACGAGAATTTAAAAAGTGTTCGAGATGTGGTTTACAATGTCACAAAACAGCTTGCTACTTCAGACAATTGTACCAAATACTTTATAAATAATTGAACTAGTGTCTCTGCTATTTTAGTGTATTACTAAATTACTTAAGTTTAACGTTTAAATGATCAGTGATCTTCGAAAGATAGGGCTAACGCGATCCACAAAGTATACCCACCATGAATACATTAAACTGCGATTCATATAACTCGGAACTAGTAAAGCTTGCTGAAGAAGTGTCATTAGATTTTATAGCATCAGAATTCAACCAGGAATTCAATATTTCTCAATCTGGAAAAGGAAACAGAAACAGCACCAGACGAGGAACCAGCTATGAAAAGAATACACCTTGAAGCACCATCCACATCATCAGTGGTTTTTCAAACTGTAAGTACAGAAAATAAGGATATAATCAAAAGTTCACTTTGCAATGTGTCGGTAATAAAAAAGTTTGTGAGTAACCATTTGAATAGTAATATGCATAAAAATAATTCACTAAAGAATGACTCGGAGTTAAAAAATGTTATAATCGTTGAAAGTGCTTTCGGGAATAGAATTATCACATATAGAATTAAATCTGATATAATTATTGATCACAATACCCAACCTTTTCAAACACCTGAATTATTTTTAAAAGAAAATAAACATGTCGTACTTACTTTACTTGAAAGATGTATCACAGATCTGTTTATTGTAAAAGTAAATTTTATTCTCAATGCGGACTTTACACAGACAGCTAAAAAAATACTTAATACGTTCGACTTCCAAATAACAAATGATGTCGTTTGTCGCGGTAATGATAAAGATATAATCCATTCTTTAATAACTTCTGAAATAAGTTGATAATAGAGTTTGCTAAAAATTAATTACTTGGACATGAACGTTAATAAATTTAATAATCCATTACGAGGATCATCCTACATAGACTTGCCATTAGAAATAAAAGTTAAAAAGCCGTAATAAATGTGCAAAATAAAGATAACGAATGCTTTCGGTGGGCGATTTTATCAGCATTATATCCAGCTGAATCCAATGCTCAGAGGGTAACATGTTATATTCCTCATAAAAATAAATTGAAATTCGGCAATATTTCTTTTCCTGTAAAACTGAAAGATTTTAATAAATTTGAAAAACTTAATGATCGTAGTACTTAATGTTTTTGGTCTAGATTACGATTCTGTGAATAAGAAATATAAAGTGGTTGGTCCATTATATTTCACAAAAGAAAAAAGAAACAATCATATAAACTTATTATACATAACTCAAGCTAACAGAGGTCATTATTGTTACATAAAAAATCTTTCAAGGTTAGTAGCTTAACAAATTTCTACAATGTATGGTATGTGTGGTATGGTTCATATTTGTGACGGGTGTTTATTAAATTTTACATCGCATATAAATTTAAAACAACATCAAGAAACAGATTGTTTCCATATTTCAACAAAATTACCGTCGGAATGTGATAGAAAAAGAAATTGGTTGAACGAAAATTAAGAGTACCCTTTGTAATATACGCTGACTTTGAGGCTTTTTTGAATCCTATTAATAGTTGTTCTAATAATCCAAATAACTCTTCGACAGAAAGCATCCAAAAACATGAAATGTATACCTTTGGTTATTACATTACATGTTCTCAAGATGATAAGCTTTCAAAGTATAAATCATTTACTGGTAAAGATTGTGCACTTATGTTTATGAAAATTATAAAAGAGGATTTGGTAAATATCTGTAAAAAAATACATTTGTTAAAAGTCCGCTACCGTTAACAGAAGAAAATATTAATGCCTTTAATCAAATTAAAGTGTGCTATATTTATAATCGCAACTTGAATAACGATTTAAAAATTTGTTATAATTGGTTTACTGGTTTATATGAAGGAGTTGGTCATACACATTGTTCTGAAAAATATCAAGTACCGAATTTCGTACCCGTATTTTTACATAACTTAGGTAATTACGATTCTCATTTTATTGTTCACGGTCTTAATTTTGAAGATGGTAATATAGAAATCATTCCTGAGAATAAAGAGAAGTACATTTCTTTTTCAAAAATATTAAACATAAATAATCGTATCATGAAATTAAGATTTCTTGATTCTTTTAAATGTATGTCTAGTACTTTGGAGAAATATGCTAAAAAATTATTACTGGAACAATTCAAAGAACTCAAATTAAATTTTCCACGTGAGGAAGACTTTCGACGCCTAATACGTAAAGGTATTTATCCTTACGAATACCTGACTTCATTTGAATGTTTGAACATAACATCTCTTCCTCCTCCTGAAGATTTTTATAGCTCGTTAACTGATATGTGTGTTACAAAAAATGATTACCTTCATGCTCAAGACGTATGGAATCATTACAGTACATACTAAAATAAATTTAGAGCTGTTAAACAAAATAAACAAAATTGCTTTTATCGCAAAAAATATTCGAGGGGGTATATCCCAATATAGTAACAGACATGCAATAGCAAATAATCTTTATATGACAGAATATGATCCTACTGTACCATCTTCCTTTCTAATGTACCTGGATGCAAATAATCTTTACGGCTGGGCTATGTCACAATGTCTCCCTACTGGAAAATTTCAATGGGTTGATGTAAATACAAACTTTCATGTTTCTGATGATTCGGATCATGGATTCATTTTAGAAGTGGATTTAGAATATCCGAAAGAATTACACGAATTCCATACGGATTTGCCGTTATGTCCTGAAAATATATGTTTTGGTGTTAGTAAAGACAAAAAATTGATTCCAAATTTAAACGATAAAAAGAACTATGTCATTCATTATAGGAATCTTAAACTATGTTTGAGAAAAGGACTTCGTTTGGTTAAAGTTCACAAAATTCTTAAATTTAATCAATCAGCGTGGTTTATATAGATTTGAACACTCGCATGCGTTCGTTGGCAACTTCCGATTTTGAAAAAGATTTTTTTAAACTAATGAATAACTCTGTTTTTGGTAAAACAATGGAAAATGTTTTAAAACGAGTAAATGTTAAATTAGTAAACCATTGGGTAAATAGTGGAAAAACTCAGGGAGCTGAAACTTTAATAGCAAGACCTGAATTTCATAGTTTATCTGTATTTTCAGAGGACTTGATTGCAGTACAATTAAACAAAACACAAGTTCTATATAACAAGCCGATTTATCTGGGATTTTGTATTTTAGACATTCAAAAACATTAATGTATGAATTTCATTACGATTTTATGAAAGAAAAATATCCGGAAAATATTAAACTACTATACACAGATACTGACAGTTTAGCATACCAAATATTTACTGATAATTTTTATCATGACATTAAAGAAAATTTAGAGAATTACTTTGATACATAGGATTACCCCCCTGATGATAAATATGGTTTACCACTGATAAATAAAAAGAAGTTAGGATTTTTCAAAGACGAAAATAACAGTAAAATTCTTAAAGAGTTTGTAGGACTTCGAGCAAAAATGTATGCAATGGACGTAGAAATAAATTTATAGCTAAAGCCAAGGGTGTTAATAAATGTGTCACAAAAAAATTTACTCTAAATGATTATAAAACCTGTTTGTTGCAAGAAAAACTACATTACAGTGAAATGTTACGATTTAAGTAAGTCGCTAAAACATACCATTTACACTCAAAACATTAACAAAATATCACTTTCATATAGTGATACAAAACGATACATATTAGAAGACGGTATCAATGCGTTAGCTTGGGGTCACTACAAAATTAAGAACATTTAATTGCAACATTATTTTATGTATAAGTCTGTAGTTATTAATATGGATACTAATGTTTTCAAACACCTACCTGGACTATTATAATAAAATAAGTCTATAAAGATATTTATAATATAATTGTTAAAAAAAACTGGTAACCGAAACTTGTAAACAGAAACTTTAACGTACGAAGAGCACTATCATTAGATGTAATTTTATTTAATTTTTTAAGAATAATTTTGGTATAATTTCTAGTATTGTATAAAATTAAAGTAATGTTAGTTTCATTGTATATGCGTCTAATTGTATTATAGTAAGTAGTAATAAATGCAAGTTCTTCAACAAATTGTTTCATTTTTAGTCTTGGTCTTTACTCACTTGCAGTGTTGGATTTCGTACGATAACTATCGTATTTGTACTAAAATTCGTGAATATGTACGATATACTATCCATATTCAGGGATCGTACGCAAAAATACGATCATTTATATCTTGATAAGATAATCTTTAAGAATCTTTTTACAACTAGCAACATTAGACTCGGCGCAATAGAGTAGGTGTGTATGAGTGTGTGTGTGTGTGTGTGTGTGTGTGTGTGTGTGTGTGTGTGTGTGTGTGTGTGTGTGTGTGTGTGTGTGTGTGTGTGTGTGTGTGTGTGTGCGTGTGTGTGTGTGTGTGTGTGTGTGTGTGTGTGTGTGTGTGTGACAGCGCTCCGTCCACTACACATTCTGGGAAGTCCCACGCACAGTCGAATCTGTACGTGGGACTTCCCCAAATGAATGAATGAACTGATCATTTTTTTTTCAAAGGTTATTCAGTCACTTCTCATCGCGTTTATACAACCTCTGCATTCTGCATATTTTATTGTTAAATTATTTGATATTTAGACCTTACGAGCAGTTTTGGTGATGACTGAAAGTGATACAGATAAAGCTTCAGCTTCTACTACAAAACAGAAGCGCCTAGCAAGAGGTGATTTGGTGAAAAAAGAAAAGCACCGATTACAAAAATATAGGGTTGAGTGGGAAAATGATCCAAATTTTAGCAAGTGGGTTACTCGTGACATTACTGATGTATATAAATTTACGAATAAACGGCGCGCAAACACGCGAGCCGAGCCTGACTCCGCTCGTGTTTCAGCGCGCCACGCGCTGTTTAAACAACTACGCTCGGCGTGGCTCGGCAAAGTTCGCACGATCCATCACTTGTCGGTTTTTTCGATACGGATCAAAGGCGCGCGTGCCATCTTTGGCTCGGCTTGTCTTTATACGCGCCATCTAAACACCCAGATGATCCAGAGCGCGCGACGAAGGAAGACTTCTTTTGTTTTTAGCGGCGTTTTTAATTTGAAGAATTGGGTTTGTACGACATGGGAGTGGAGCAATGAAAATGTTCAACTCTTCATTGAACTATAATAATATGAAGAGGAACCAGCGATATGGAACGCAAAAGATCCAGGTCACAAAAATCGCAACAATGTGCACAATGCTTGGACAAGAATAAAAAATA
This sequence comes from Miltochrista miniata, assembly GCA_933228765.1. Lineage (NCBI taxonomy): Eukaryota > Metazoa > Arthropoda > Insecta > Lepidoptera > Erebidae > Miltochrista > Miltochrista miniata. Next base: position 18,753,993 of record OW121769.1, read on the forward strand.
AGTTCTGTGAGGGACGTATATCTGTAGAAGAATTGAAGATAAAGAAGGACAGCGCGGTTCAACAGTGAGATGTGTGCCGCATCTCCACGGACGGCTCGGCTCGCGTATGATCGTGCTGCCCCGCGTCGTTTAAACGAGCAGGCTTGCGTCCGAATTAAGCCGAGCCGCGCCTACACGGATGGTGCAGCGCGGTGCGGCTCGTGTTACAGCGGGCCGTTTAACCGCACCTTAAAGCACGGTGTAAGGTATGTGAAACAAATATGACTGCTGAAAAGCAAGTACTAATGAAACACTCGGAAGGTAAAAAACACACAAAAATTTATCTGTGATACGTGGTTCCAAATCATTTACATCATATTTTGCAAGTACCAGTAGTTCGAACTCGGAAACAAACACCAAAAAGATGGCAACTGTTACAGAGATCAAGCTGGCTGCTTTTCTGGCTGAACATAACATAGCCTTTAACGCTGCCGATCATCTGGGTAAACTGCTTAAGGAGTGTTTTATAGATTCAAAGATCGCAAAAGAAATCAATTTTACTAGAAAAAAAAAGTGCAAAAATAATATGCAATACTATTGCTCCAACGCATAAAACTGCTATGGTGGCTGAACTGAAAAATATTAAATTTAGCATTATGACCGATGAGTCCACAGACATTTCTACTAATAAAACTTCTTGTGTAGTTGTCAGGTTTTATGACGAAGCAGAAGGCAAAATAAAAAGTCAATTTTGGAATTTACACGATATTTTTACTGCCGATGATCCCGATACCGCAAACACAGGAGCTACTGCTAATAATTTATATGTCTGTCTGTATCCCGAATAAGTATTTGTGTGTCTAATTACACAGGCCTGCAAAATGAGGGTCATAACTTCCTCTCTGGAATTTGATGGCTGATTCTAGGGTATTTTAGTGCGCTGATTACGAATATGTACTTAGATTTTCTCCATCACCTCCAGATTTTTCGAAAAAGGCACAGATAGAAAATTGAAAAAAAAGACCCACGTTTTCTCATAAAAAATATATATTTAAAAAAGTACATTACCTTTAACTTATAAAACGACTAAAATATAATAATAACTTGTTACTAGTCTACATTACACGTAAATTTAATTTGTGGAACCCGGTTCTTTTTTCCTGGAACCTTCGGTTGTGCGATTTTCGCTTAAATTTCCAGTTTGGATAGTCGCGCTTCAATAAACAACAATAGTCCGCCATCATGTTAGTATTCCATCTTCCACGATATCAGACTTCAAGCTCTTTCAAATCTTGGTAAAATCTTTCGCCTTGTTCTTTGCTAACGGCTCCTAAATTGTCTGGGAAGTAATCAATGTGCGAATTTAGGAAATGATGTTTAGTGCTTGTTTATGTCCCTTTTATTTTAGAATTGTATCCAGTTATGTCACAACAAGAAAAGTAGCCATCATTATCATGGTCTTTAGCCTCTCTTCATAGCATAGGTGAAACAATTTTGAAGCTATTTTTCTGGCCTTTTAAACACTTGCGAAATTGTAATAAACAAGTCGAACAAAGTTTATGAGGTGTCGAAGTTTTGTCTTGGTTACTTAATACGTGTCCAAAATAACTTTTGTAAATATTTTTCACAAACTCTGTAATACTGTTTCATTGTTTTATCACCATAAAATTTCGGGAGATATTACAAAAACAATTCGTAGAATTTAAACACCTTTGCAATGACATTTTAAAGTTCATGTTTCAAGATTCAACTGTTAATTTTCTAAATCAGTTTGGGTACTTATACAAAAACCCTTTGGTTTATCTTTATTATACCCTTTTCTAATAATATTTACAAAAAATAGGTATCTAATATTACTACTAGGTAATTTTTTGATTTTATTACAAAATTAAGTCAAAACTACCCGTTTTTAACATGGTTAAGGCGAATTACTTATACTTTTTATGTAGTAATTACCAAATTACTGATTTGCATGATTTTCTATGTCCCCTTACACTAATTAAATGCAATAAAATTTAAACTGAAGTAATTTAATGACGTTTTATAAATTCTAAAACGTAGGCGCTCAGACATTTTAAAGCAAAATCTTAAATATTCAATATCAAAAAATCCTGACGTGTAGGATTTTTTTTATTATTTTTCTCGTAATCAGCACATCAGAAACTATAGAAAATGTTACTCAGATTTCAAAGAGGAAAACCATTGCAGACCTGTGTTATTTATTTGTCTGTCTGTATCCCGAATAAGTATCACGCCGAAATTACTAAATCGATTTGAATGATACTTAGCATAATCTGAGCTTATGATCCGAGGAAGGTTCTAGGATACTTTTAATCCGGATATTTTGTGCGGTTCTTTCAGGAGAGGCGATAAAAGGCAAAATAGTTTTTAGCTATAATTTCTCACAGCGTGGTCCGATTTCAAATATTTTTTGGTGTCTGAAAGCATTATTCCACACAAGTTTCAATATTGAAGGTTATGTAGTTCAGAAATGAGGAGCATCTCAACTTTCGATAAACCTAGAATTCAAGGGTTTTTTTGAATGAGAGGGTAAATCTAAACGGGCGTGTTGGCTTAATCATAAAAGAGCTTAATGATTAAGGTTATTGTAAAACAATTCAGTCCCCGCCTTCGGCGCGGACTGAATTATTTTTAAGCTCTTTTATGATTAAGCAAACAGGGCCGTATCACACTCTGCTTGATGATTCTGATGTAGAAGTACCTCTCCTTTCGCATACCTTATGTGACGTAAACGAAGTTGCGAGGTTCAGCTATCTATACAAATAAATAAAATTAGAGTGTATACCTAGTATTCGAGGATTCCTTTGAATGTGAGGGTAAATCCAAACTGGCGTGTTGGCTTAATCTACTATTTAGCAAACATGGCAGTTTCATACGCTCCCGTGAGTATGTTGAAAAAATATCTGCCCTGTCATACACCTTATGTAACGTAAACGAAGTTGCGAGGGTTAGCTAGTTTCAGAATAAGGAACAATGCCTCTTAAGGGTGCGCGTCCATTGGCCCACGCCGGACGCACCGCACGCACGGCACGCAACGGATTTTAGTTTGCTTTGTATGATTTTACACAGCGCTGCGTCCACTATCCGCACCGGCCGCATCGAAAGCCGGCATTTATGAACAAACAATGTGTTGCGTGACGGTGACGTCACACAAATCAGTTGGCCACTAGCAGCACCTACTGAACACGTGTTGAAACTTAAAATTTTTAATACATACATGAACAAACAATGTGTTGCGTGACGGTGACGTCACACAAATCAGTTGGCCACTAGCAGCACCTACTGAACACGTGTTGAAACCTAAAATTTTTAATACATACATATCTACGTATGTACTTTTCTTTTTTACCTTCTTTTATTGAAGTTTATATTATTTATCTTTACACATAAATAAAATTGAAGTGTGTGTTTAAAGTACAGATTTTCAGTGATTGTATATGAATGTATAAACGATACTTATAGCAAAAATACTATTTTAAAAATTTTGGTCTGAATGTCTTAAACTAGAACTAAAACCCTAAAAAACTGAATCCACGTAGACGAAGTCGCGGTCACAGTTAGTTTTAAATAAAAAACACATTATTAACTATATACTTTATTTTAAAATTTTGGTTTATTGTAACTGTCTACCAGCTCTTACTCTGCTTTGTTGCCAACCTACAGATACAGTTAAATTATGAATTTAGCTCTTGACATATGAATGTAATTGAAAAATCTTTCTGCATCATGAAGTAAATCGGGAACAAATAATGAATGATACTCTCCAAGGCGCACAAATAATTCTTTTTGTTTCATTTTTTATATTGTCTTTTTTTTCCTTGTCTTGTGTTTAGTTTACTAAGTTTTGTGTGTGCCTATTAAAAAATATTTTCTTTCTCTCTTTATTCTTTCTTTCAAATATTGGTCGCTTCAAATTTAGAGATTATGAACCCTCATTCTGCGTTTAGTTTTACGTTTAACAAAAAATCCGGCTACAGTGGACGCATGCCATCGGCAAATCCGTTTAATCTGTTGCGTGCCGTGCGTGCGGTGCGTCCGGCGCGGGCCAGTCGACGCGCACCCTAATAACATCTTTTTTAAATGATAACTACACCATATATTTATTTTTTCTGGGAGAGGCTTATGTGCTGTAGTGCAACTGTAGTAGGCTAACTGATTAATTTGTTTTTAACGCATTACTTTCCATGGCAAGATTAGCTGGAAAAAAATCACTTTTAGCGATAATCTCTACAATGGGTAGTAGGCAGGCAGGTGGTAGGTAGGCACATACAATGTAATACTACATATAACATTTTATTTTTCCAGCCCACGGCAGCAGAGTCTTCATTCTTGACGGAGTCAGATATGGTTATTAGGCCTAGTATGTCTCAACATCCTGCATATGACAACATAGTAGGTGACCATGAAAACCTTGAAAGAAATACCTCAACTCCAATCATGGTAATTTCATTCGTGTAGTTGTTGTTTATGTACATGTATTTTTGTATGTAACAAATAATCACAAACACTACAGGACCAATTTGAAAAATTTCTTCATTAGGAAACTCCACTAGCCTCAGGCTCCTATCATTACGCTTCTATCCAAGGGAATGGAGCAGTAATCATAAATGTCAATAAATCAGATAGATTTTCATTCATTATTTCAAATCGATTAAATTGCAGGCATATAATTTTAAATGGATTAAAGAGGTGCAAAGGCAGTTCAAAGTATGCCAAGATCTTGTCTGGGAGGGGGCGGCTGCAAGCAATATCTCTAGGAATAAACTATAATAGAGGATGAAGATTTGTTATTTTAAGCTAGCTAACTACATTAGACTTTCATTTTCTTTTCAGGAGTCGCATAGCAGAGGAATACTTAAAGATATAAATGTGAAAAAAGTTACGGATCTCATACCTCGAAAAAGAAAATTGTATCAAAAATGCAGGAAAAATATGTCAGAAATATTAACCCTTAGCCACCTACCATAACTTTTTGTCACACAACCACCTATCATATGTCTATGAGACTCCTGAGTAAATTGGTTCTTTAAAGTAATATCTTGTTAAGTAAAGTAAAAGTACAAGAGAATCATTTTTATAGGCATTTTGTCTTAATTACTATAAATCAACAATATCTCCTATTTTTAGCTTACAAACTAAGTCATTTAGTAAATGAGATCTATAAAAAATAATCACATGGATAGTAACTTCTTTTATAATTTTTTTACTTATTCAATAATCAACCATAGCAAAAAAACAAAAAGATGAAAATTAAAATAAATTAAAACAAAATTGCAAGCCCTAAACTTATAGTTTTTCACGACAATTATTGCAATTATTGCAATTACCGCACAATTAACGCACGTACGACCTTGATGAGCAGTTGCACGGCACTGAAGGGCGGGGAAAAGGTACAGGAACGGACGAGTTCGTAAACGACTCGGTCTCAGATATATTTACGTTTTAAATATCTGCTGGATCTGTGAGACGTATGGTAGGTGGTTAAGGGTTAAGAAAGACTGCCAAGAAATTTCAAACGAGTAAAAAGTGTAACAGAAATGTATTAACTGTTTTACACTCTGATTCCTCAGTTAATAGCTTATTGAAAAGCAAATTGAGCAGCTCTTTTTATTTGTTGCTGCAAAGCCAATTAAAAAATGTGCCAAAAAAACTAAATGGACGGAGATGGTCTCTAGACGACAAAGTTCTTGCATTAAGCATTTTTAAAAAATCAAGTGCTTGCTATAGATTGCCGAGTCGAATGTTTTGTTTACCCAGTATTAGTTCTTTAAAAAAATTATTGAACAGAATACCGTTGCTGTGTGGCATAAATGAGCAAGTGACTAAAACTATTAAAGAAATCACCAGAACAAGAACAGTGCAGGACAACCTATGTCTGGTGGCTTTTGGCGAGATGTCAATTAGAAAAAACTTGACCTACAATTCAAAACTTGACCACTATGATGGCTACCAGGACCATGCAAGCCAGGGTCGATCCCCAGAAGTAGCAACCCATGCATTAACATTTATGGCTATTGGCATACGAAAAGCTTGGAAACAACCTATGGCCTTTTATTTTTCTGGTAATTGCGTTACAGCAGACAGATTAGCTGTACTTATTAAAGAGGTGTTCCGTTTCTCATACATTTTTTTTTATAATAAATAAATAAATAAATATTCACGGACATTTCACACAACGCTATCTGATCCCAAAGTAAGCTAGGAATAACCTGCTTGTGTTATGGGTATCAGATCACGGATATTAATACTTATATACTTTTAAATACATACATATTATACATAGAAACACTCAGACTCTTGAGACAAACATTTATGGGTCACACAAATATTTGTCTCCGGTGTGAATCGAACCCACGACCTGCAGCGCCGCAGGCGGTATCACTACCGACTGCGCCACAGAGGCAGTCAAAATAATAATAAATGTAGACCAAGAGACTTCAACACTAATTTCCTGATCTATACTAATTTCCAACTATTAATAGACAGCTGATCAACTACTTAAATACTAAACATTAAAATGTTCAGGTTTTGACTGCTTGTTTTGGCGCTGGCTTGGAAGTCATGGGCGTGGTGTGTGATTTAGATGGCGTAAATATACGTGCGTGTATATATATATTATTAATAAACTAGGGTCCTCGAACGAACAACCTTGCTTCGAACATGACGGACACGAAATAGTAACGATCCTGGACCCACCACACTTATTAGAATGCTTTAGGAACAATTTTTTAAAGCATGATATTCAATATCTACAAGATGTACAAGTAGATGGCCAACAAAGTTTAGGTTAGTATTGAAAATAGTATTTGAAATAAATTATCTGGCAGTGGCATTGATGATGATGATAAATTATTTTTTTTTTATTGCAGCGGTAGCTAAGTGGAGTCACATCGAGAAATTCTACCACTTAGATAACAAGAATGAAAATTTCGTTTTTGCTCCAGCGTTAACCCAGCAGCATCTGCAGCCAAATGGCAAACAAAAAATGAAAGTGCGCTTAGCTGCTCAAGTTTTAAGCCATTCAGTTGCAGCTAGTTTATTTGCCAAAGTAGCACAAAGTAAGTTATTTAATTTCACTGTTTTTTTATACCATTTACGTGGCAGACAAGCACACGGCTCGCCTGATGGAAAGTGGTGTGGCTTATGTACGAGTGCAAAACCAAGGGCGCCGCGTTAACCCTCTGAAAACCAAGTAACCTTGTATTTGTCATGGAGCTCACTATCGTCTATCCATCTATCTATCTCTCACAGTCCGCTCCGACAAGACAGTAAATAAAAGTCTTATTAATGCTAGTGCTGTGTTAAAAAATATATGAAATAATTTATTTTCAGATGAATTACCGCAAGATGCCGTAGCAACTGCAGCGTTACTGTCCAAAATGGACAATTTATTTGATGCAATGAATGGAGACACAGCAGACCACAAACGTGGCAAACCTTACTTAACAAATATGTCCGAAGCCAGCCGTCATAGTGAATTGTTCACTAAAATGAGATTTTTTTTTTCAAATATGAAATTTTTAGGGGCTAGGAGCAAGCCACCGTCACAAGACGGCTGGCTGAGGACACTTAACGCAATCGAGCGTATTTTTAAAAATTAAAAAAAAAGTAATGTAACAACATTGTCTGTGCGGAGGCTGAACCAAGATCCTCTCGAAAACTGTTTTGGATGCATTAGAAGCAATTGTGGTTGCAACCCAAACCCCACTTCGGTGCAATATGTTGCAGCATTAAAAACCAGTATCATAACTAATTTCATTAATAATAACAAAAACAGAAACTGTCTGGATGACAAAAATACTTTATTAAATAATTTAAAGTTTTTTTTGAACCAGGGTATTGATCAAAGAAACCCTGCGAGGAATCAGAATCCCTCACAGGGTGTGATCAGGGACCCAATATTTCCCCGGAAGAAATAGACATACCTCAGTGTTCTGGAGAAATGCAAGCTTGCGCATATGTATGCGGATACATTGCTAAGAAAATGTCCCTTAGTTGCCAATTTTGCAAACGCATTATGCTTGCCGATCCAAACACTGAGGTTTGTCATATATTTACGTCATTTAAAGAGTACAGTGAAGTAAAAAGTAGTTTGAAATACATTCAGCCCAGTTTCTGTAAGCTGGTTGAAAATGCTGCAACTATAATTAATGAATTCCTTGCAGAGAATGCACACAAAGAAAATATAAAACTTATTTTAAAAAATAAATGTCAGAATCTGAATAAAGATTGGTTGATGGGTTGCGAAGAACATTTTACTGCCAACCTACAAAATATTATTAACAGTACAATTGCTATATGCACCAAAAGGTTTTCGACCTTAAAAAATCGAGGATTTGTGGAGGAAGCCTCCAAACAATCGTTAGCGCGAAAAATTAATATTTTAAGAAATATTTAAAAACCTTGTTTTATTTATTATTAGATCATTTAGCCAAATTGACGTCGCCACCAGCCTGATGGTAAGAAAGCAGTGGCGCATCTAGCGATTGGGGGCCACTTCTTACAGTGGTCCTCAAGTTGGCGGCCCTGTGATGTGCCTCTTCACGCTCCTCTTGAAGAACCCGGGATTGTAAGATGAGGGAAAGACGTGTGCGGGCAGGTCGTTCCATGTTTTTATAGTTCGACAGAGGAACGATCTTTTGAAACGCTCGGTTCTGGCGAAGATTCTCTCCACTGTGTATGAGTGGCATCTCTGCCCGGCACGCGTTGTTCGGGATCGGAAAGGAGATGGTGGGATCAGGTTGAAGAGCTCTTCAGAACATTCGCCGTGATACATTCGATAGAAGGCAGCCAAGGACGCTATGGTTCTTCGCTGCGACAAAGGTTCGAGGCCTCCCGTCACCTCAGGACAACCAATTATTCGGATAGCACGTCTCTGCATAGCGTCAAGCGCGTCTAACAAGTACCTCGCGGAGTCATCCCAAAGGTGAGAACAGTACTCGACGCAGGGACGAATCTGCGTCTTGTACAGTAAACATCTCTGATGTGGCGTGAAATACCGTCTCACCTTATTCAGGATTCCCAGTTTCCGCGAGGCCAGACCAATACAGCTCTCTATGTAGTTTTTGTGATTGAGCTCACGCCGGACGTCTATACCGAGGATCTCCAGGTTGTCCTTTAGTGGAATTGTAATGCTCTGAAGAGAGGGCAGGGGTAGGAATGGGGACTTCTTAGCTGTAAACGCACACGCCTGTGTTTTTCTGGCATTGAACTCGACCAGGTTGTCTGAACCCCATTGGGCAATGCGGCCCAGGTCCAGATCGAGATCCGCCACGAGTTGTCGTCTCTTCTCATCCACGTCGCCTCGCCCTGCCGCTGGACGGCCAGAATAGCTCCCATGAAGAGTACTGTCATCCGCATAACAATGAATGCACCCAAGGGACAGCATGTCATTGATATGCAGAAGTAAGAGAGTTGGGGACAATACCGATCCCCGTGGTACTCCGGCATTTACCTGAAAAAAAACAGGAAGCCTGACCATCACAGAGGACCCGAATCCGTCGCCCGTTTAGGAAGCTGGCCAACCAGCGGCACAACTGATGCGATAAACCATATGACGGCAGCTTGGAAAGAAGCGACGCATGCCATACCCTATCAAAGGCTTTTGCGATGTCTAGGCCAATAGCCAGAGATTCGCCGTGCCTCTCCATAGCCTCACCCCAGGTGTGCGTTATGTACGCTAGGAGGTCACCCGTTGATCGTTTCGGCCTAAAGCCATATTGGCGATCGTTAATTAACGAGTGATCCTCCAGATAGCGCATGAGCTGTTTGTTGATGATTAGCTCGAACACCTTGCAGATGACGGTGGTTACGGCTATGGGGCGATAGTTGGCTGGATCCGACCGATCCCCTTTCTTGGGGATCGGTTGGACATTCGCCTCCTTCCAAGCCTCCGGCACTTCTCCCGACGAATACGAAAGGCGATACAGGCGTGTTAGCGTTGGAGACAATTCAGCTGCACAATTCCTCAGCACCACGGCCGGAATGCCATCAGGACCACTGGCTTTCCGCGTGTCGAGTGACCGTAGCACCGCCCGCACATCGCACTGCCGGATTACAATTTCCGGCATCGTGGTTCCACAGTTGGCGATTTTGGGAGGTTGCTTGCCACAGTCATCGACCCGGGAATTAGCCGCAAAGAGCTTGGCCAGCATTTCCGCTTTCTCTTGGGCCTTTATTTTTATTATCTAATTTTAAATACTCTTTTTCAGCTTCTTCTAACTTCTTTAAACCTAATTCTTGAATACGCCTATCTGGACCAAGTTTTACTAAATACTCCTTTAAATATCTTAATTTAGAATGTAATTCTCTTATTTCTTGGGACATACCTTGATTACAATATTTAAAAAAAAAATCTAATAAAGTAATACACAAAAAAATCATATAGTAAAAATAATGAAGTAAAACATTAATCAAAAATTGACATCGTAAATATAATAATGCATACGCTTACCGACACCGGATGTGTAAATTGATCACGGATGACGTCAAAGGTGTTGTGTTAAAATGTTGCGAAATCTAGCATTTACATTGGACTGGAACTGACTCCCAGCTGCTCCACATCGGACCCGTTCTGTAATCTCCCGGCAGCCTGCATATCCTCTCATCATAGGCTTGAGCATTCTCCCAGCGCCCAGCTCCAACACACATCACCATCACAAAGTCAGAATAGAAAATCTTCTATCGGAGTACCTATACCTCGCAAGGATCTTCTTTTTTCTGTCTTACTGAAATTCTTCTATAAATAGCATCTTCTTCTTTTTTTCTCGACATAAATTCACGTACAGGCTCAGGTCACATTCTTCTTGCGATGTTCATTTTTCTTCTTTACTAGTCTTCTAATCTTGATAAGTATTTGACGGCTTCTTCTTCATAACGTTTCGGTACCACTTTCAATTACTTATAAAAAAAAACTGCTGGCTAAGGGTCGCCATGTAATGGAGTGACGTAGGGTACATTAGAGACAACTGTTCAATGCCATAATTAGTGTAATAATGTCCTAAATAATGTGTGCAGTTACATTATATAAGGTGAGGCGAGCCACACACTACACCATTGAAGTCCCCCAGAAAAACCAACTCGGCGTTCGGGAACCGTACCTGCGCGTCATCAGCCCCCTCGCTGAGGTGCTGATACAGCCTCATCATCTCAGCTGTCCCTGTGTGGGATCGATAGACACACACGTAGATCTGACTCATGGAGCCGTGATCTACGTGCAGCCAAAGGACGGAGAGGGAAGGGTCCTCAAGGCAGCGCAGCCGGCGACAGCAAACATCCGCCCTAACGAACGCGCACACCCCGGCTTTTTCTCGAAATAGTTCCTCGATGATATAGCCGGGGTAACTAAGTACGACTGATCGGCAGGGCGGAGTATTTGCGTCTCCGTTAGGAACATCACAGCTGGCCGTGCCGTCTCTAGATGGTGATGGACGACGTTGAGGTTGGCATGGAGTCCGCGGATGTTAGCGAACTCCACCTCAAACAGTACGTTACTGGGAGTAGTAGCGGCCGCTGTGGTACCTGATTTTCTTTTCTGCACTGCCATGATTGCTGGGAAAGGGAGACGTGAAGACGGAGTGACATTTGTTGCAGCAGTGAGTGACAAGGCGTAGGGGCTAGCTTCATCTAAGACTGTGTGGTGAGACGGAAGCCGACCCGCCGGACGGAAGGGCCCCCGTACCCCCCCCGAGTGTGGTCGCCGGGGTCCCAGTCCGGTCACCATCCGGCACGACGAACCACTTCGGGATTATGCGCGGCCTGGTGGGGCCGCCTCCCAGGGTGGTTAGTCCCAGTTGGGCCCCTATACTATGCCGCGGTAAAACCGTTTCTACGGGTCTCCCTGGCCGGCGGGTCGACCCCCGTCAGCCACACTAGAATCCGCTTAGCGCCTCCTGGTCCCCCCCTGCTGCATCAAACATCGCCCCGGGCCCGGCTGTGCAGCTGCTGAACCCCGAATGCAACCCAACCGGGGCTGGGTTATTTGGGGGGCTTTTCACAGCTGCACGGTGGTACCCCCCCGGACCAACACTTTGTACCACCTGGCACCCACATGGGAGCCTAGGCCACCATGTGGGTACTTAAATTCGCGGAGCCTCGTTCTTTGGTTAACAGGTGCACCACGTGTAGGTGAGGTCGCTTGGGCCCTCGAAATTTGGTGGTGGTGGGGCCCCTTACACCCAAAATAAATAAATTGAGTTGAGTTTGAGTTAACGGTCAACTAGATTTATACTGTAATATAATGTTATACCATATTTACAGTGTAAAGGGCTAATCGTTTGCATAACTTGTCGATTTGGATAAATTAATTATTTGGCCTTTACTGATAAAAAATTACACAGGGTTTATTACAGCTGTTATGTAAAAAATTTGTATGGCAATTTTCACTTCAGGGTATACCTTTATTGTGATGCTGATTATGTGAAAATTTCCATGCAAAATTTTGACATAATATGTAGCTGCTGCAACAAAAATACTAAATAAATTCAAATCTCCCGCGCTAAGAAAGTTTACTGGTGGCATAAACTGTAGCGCTAGTGTAGCCTCTGTAAGCAGTTTTGTAGTATGAAGTTGCAGTTCTTCTCTCGAAGTATAAGTGTTCTGTGGTTTTGTCAGTTCCCCGTGCGGTGTTCTATTAGAATAAGAAAAATAATATGTCGCATAAGTCGACTAAGGGTACAGGGTTAAACCGTGTTGTGGCCGATGGCCTAGCAATTTGTCACCACAATATTACACTTTTTGTCGATCTTATATAAAATATATATATTTATGAAGATTATTTGAAGATTATTTTTTCCTAACAAGAATATAGCAATAATTAAAAATAGTTACATCGTGTTTTACAGCTCTATATATTTCACGTCAAATCAAAACAAAACAACAATAAAGTACTTAGTGCTAAATTCAAATTCTGATAAACGACTAATCTAATAATTGATGTACATGGAAATGAGCATTCGTTTGCATTCGGAAATGCGATGATTGCCGATGTGCATTCTTTATGGCCCCGTACTGTAACTATTTAATGATTTTATTTTCTGTCATTGTCATATTGCTCAAAGGTTAACTGGAAGAGATTCCTTAAAGGGATAAGTTCGCCATTGTACTTTCTTCACCTGTCTTGATTGTATTTTTAAAATGATATTAAGTAATTTTAATTATTAATGAGCAACTATTTTGGCCATGGGAGTGGACACATTTTATTTGGCGCAATTTATGCATAAATTGCGGTAGGATAAACGACCTAGTGCCGGGTCAACCCGAGCACATGGTCCTAAATATGAATTATGGCTTATATTACGCAGTAGTAGTGGAAAATCTAGTGAACACGAATTATTTCTGGTGTGACTGCGGGATGGCGACATACGACCATTACCCGCCGGACGAGTGCGAAATATGCAGTCCGGCGGCCTAGAAGATTCAAGTAAGTGCCGAAAAATGGATTCTTAACAATTTGGAGTACTTACGTAGTAGATAAAGGTATAAATTGTGTAATGTCCTCAAATATTTTTTACCTTTGTTTGGTTTGTAGTAGTAGTGATGATTGATTTGTTGAATTTTGTAAAAACTTTATGAATCATCACTTCATTCTAGCGATAGATCTGGTCCGTTTATAGGCCGATGTTTGGAACTCAAAATCTGCTAAAATCCTCTGCCGGGTGTAGCTTTGGTATAGCTGAGGGTCACACAGGGATCTTTATAAAATTTAAATTAATAACAAATTTCTTCGAAGCGGACATAAGCATAATAGCAGTGGTCATTAGACTGTAGGTATATACACTCGAGAGCAATGAATCCGGGTCACTTAAAGAATGTTAAAAATCTCGGAAACTAAAAATGATAGGTTAATGCAATAAATTGTATTTAATAGACAATGTAATACTCCTTAAATGAAAGTAAAAAAAATATGAGTCACCATACATTTTATTAACACAAAATTACATAAAGAAAAAACTGCCGATCTCTCCTTAAAACAAAAATAGGAAACATGAAATTTTTGAACTTTATTACGATTTTCTTGAATTTTAATACTTCGTATTGCCTCCTCGTGCTTCCATTACTGCGTTTACGCGGTTTGGCATGCTGTACACCAAGTTCCTTATACGATTTTAGGGAATATTCTCCCATTCCTCTGTGAGAGCAATTTTGAGCTCACGAAGCGTGATTGGGGGAGGGTTTCGTTGTTTTACGCATCTGCCTAGCTCGTCCCAAGCATGCTCGATCGGGTTGATATCCGGGCTGCGCGCTGGCCACTCCATACGAGTAATGTTCATCTCTTGAAGGTAGTCATTCACAATCCTACCTGTATGAGGTCGGGCATTGTCATGCATAAATATAGCATCCTCACCTAAATTGACCATAAATGGACCAACGTGATCATTGAGGATTTCTTCCACATATCTTACGCTAGTTAAAGAGCCGTTTTCTATGATCACCAGCTCTGTGCGACTTTCAGAAGAAATTCCGGCCCACACAAGTACAGACCCACCACCGTAGGCTACTTTTTCTTCGATGCATGCTTGCTTGAATCTTTCCCCTGGTCTTCGATACACTCTGTGTCTTCCATCGTGCTTGTAGAGCATAAATTTTGATTCGTCGGAGAACATAACTTTTGACCAATCTTCAATACTCCAATTTACGTGGCTCTGGGCATACCTTAGTCTCGAAATACGATGCCCACGCTCCAGTTTAGGGCCGTTTGCAGGTCTAAGGGGTTTTAAGTTAGATTCAGCAAGCCGACGTCTTACTGTCCATGCACTTGGGTTACTTCCTCCGAGGCGTCGAAACTGATTGGTGAGTTCAGTTCCTGTGAGAAAGCGATTTCGAAGCATGGTGTTCACCAAGTATCGGTCTTCTCGTGCTGTGGTACACCTGGTTCTGCCCGTTCCTGGTCTGCGTAGGTTAGAACCAGTTTCTTCGTAACGTCGGAGAACTCTTTGTACTGTTGACAGCGACACACCGACAGTCCTGGCTGTATCGCGCTGACTCCGGCCGGTTTCCAGCATTGTAAGTATTCTGGTGCATTCTTCAGGCGTAAGCGACATAATTTCAGCTTGATTAATGAATATAGAGCACTATCAACATGGTTTATGTACCCACATAAATGACAGATTACAAACAAAAGCAACACCAAATGCTGTAATTTCGTAGTTCCATCTTCGAAAGTGGCCCTTTTTCAAATTTGATTTTTTTATGATATAACTTTACAATAACTAAGAAGTTTTAATACCTTCATTTAAGGAGTATTACATTGTCTATTAAATACAATTTATTGCATTAACCTAGCATTTTTAGTTTCCGAGATTTTTAGGATTCTTTAAGTGACCCGGATTCATTGCTCTCGAGTGTAGTTAAAGTAGGTTGCGAATTCTTTATTATGTAGTAATACTGACAATTGTCTTAATTTTATCACATTACAGACAAAATATACCTAGTCGTCAGCGCCGTTACCACCATCGTCACAGTCCGCACTACCAAATCAGTTTAGCTTAGGTAAGTAACTATATTTATTTCATATCTAGGTATACTAATATTAAAAAGAGGAAAGAGTTGATTGATTGTTTGTTTGTTTGCATCGAATAGGCTTCGGAACTACTGAACCGATTTGAAAAATTCTTTCACTGTTGGGAAGCTACACTCTTTGCAGTGAACATAAGCTATATTTTATTACCGTATTCCCACGAGAACGGGAACTAGGCAGGTGAAATCGCGTGACGTCCGCTAGTATTTAATATAGTTATAAGTAGAACTTAGTCAGAGTCCACTTAAGCTGACCTTTAAGACCTTTCTGCGGCTCAAACAATTGTAAAATGAAACCCTTACACTAAAGCTTTGTGTGTCGAGTAACATAGGGATAACCATAACTATACTGTAAACAATGATTGACTTTTTGTAAAGTGTTTATTTAATTTAAGGCAATTGGAACACAAGAGCTTGCTGTCGTCGTCTTTATAAGGTGTCATGTGTGTGATTTACAATATATTTATATTAGGGATCTTGCTAGCATTTTGGTGAACTGTAAACTTATAGTTCAGTTACTAACAAGACATCCGACCAAAATGTGTTTTAATTGGAGGTGAGAACTATTAAAACTAAGATAGAATCAAAGTTACTTGTGTTTGACATAGTTACTTGTATTTGGGTGATTTCCAAATTTTTTGAAGTGACTCCACGGAGATAATTCAACAAATATGAAACCCTTACACTAAAGCTTTGTGTGTCGAGTAACATAGGGATAACCATAACTATACTGTAAACAATGATTGACTTTTTGTAAAGTGTTTATTTAATTTAAGGCAATTGGAACACAAGAGCTTGCTGTCGTCGTCTTTATAAGGTGTCATGTGTGTGATTTACAATATATTTATATTAGGGATCTTGCTAGCATTTTGGTGAACTGTAAACTTATAGTTCAGTTACTAACAAGACATCCGACCAAAATGTGTTTTAATTGGAGGTGAGAACTATTAAAACTAAGATAGAATCAAAGTTACTTGTGTTTGACATAGTTACTTGTATTTGGGTGATTTCCAAATTTTTTGAAGTGACTCCACGGAGATAATTTACTTTTGAAATTATTAGGTGTCTCTGAAAAACTCACTCTGTGGCGCAGTCGGTAGTGATACCACCTGCGGCGCTGGAGGTCGTGGGTTCGATTCCCACCGGAGACGAATATTTGTGTGACCCATAAATATTTGTTTCAAGAGTCTGGGTGTTTCTATGTATAATTTGTATGTATTTAAAAAGTATATAAGTATTAATATCCGTAGTCTGATACCCATAACACAAGCAGGTTATTCCTAGCTTACTTTGGGATCAGATAGCGTTGTGTGAAATGTCCGTGAATATTTATTTATTTATTTCTATGATAATAAGTGAAGGGTCAACTGCAATAATGATGCATGCCCTTTGTTTTGAGATAAATGGGTTCTGAACCCGGGATTGCGTAACCGCCGCCGCAACTCTCGAGACCTCTAGCCGTTTACACTGATGTTGCCCTCTGTCGCCTCAATATAATCAGTATAATCTTAGATAAATCTTCAAAAGTCAGAACGAGAATGATTCATACTGTGTCCCCGTGAAAACACGGGAATAAATATAGCATTAGTCACCCGGCGATAGTGTAGCTTCCCAACAGTGAAAGTCTATTCAGAAGTCTATTCGATGGAAACTAAACAACAATCAAATGTTCCCTCAATAGAATAGATACAGAATCCACTTTTTTTTGCAATTCTGTCTATTTGTCCACATGTCTGTTTGTTCGTGATATTATAATGATTATAATTATTATTTATTCGTGTTTGCCAATCTTCCGAACAGTCGATTGCTTTGGCAACCATCGCGGCCAACTTTTTTCGTTCCTCTAATCCTCGTACATTTTTCGATATCTAAGGCAGTATGGCTCGCGGGAGAAGTGGAGTGGAACCTTTAATTAAGTGGACCCTTTATTTTTTTTACAAAAGAAACTATTTTGATACCGAAATACAGACAGGTTAATCCTTCTTGCCTTGTAATCTGATGACACTGTGTCGTAATCTGATGACACTGTGTCAAAAACAATGTTCGTGAATACTATAATTATACTATATCTATATTTAATATTATAAAGAGGAAAGATTTGTTTTTTTGTTTGTTTGCTTGTTTGTTTGTTTGTTTGTAACGAATAGGCTCCGGAACTACTGGACAGATTTGAAAAATTCTTTCACTGTTGGGTAGCTACACTCTTTGCGGTGAACATAGGCTATATTTTATTCCCGTATTCCCACGGAAACGGGAACTACGCGGGTGAAACCGCGTGACGTCCGCTAGCTTTTTATATAATTATACCAGCTGATGCCCGCAGCTTCGTCCGCGCCAAATTTCCCGCTTGCCGTGGGAACTTATTTCCGGCAAATAGCCTATGTGTTATTCCAGACCATAAATCTATCCCTGTAACTAAATTTCAGTCAGATCAGTTCGGTCATTTAAGCGTGAAAGAGTAACAAACATCCACACTCACAAACTTTCGCATTTATAATATTAGTAAGATATTAAAGTATCGGGTGTCTACGTCGTGGATGACCCCTCGCCGTATATTGTGGCGTAATTTGGAAGAGGCACACGTCCAGGAGTGGACTGCTATAAACCTATAGCATATAGTCCGATTTGATTGATTGATTTGTGTCGTAGTGTTTGTTACCAAACTCCTCCGAATCGGCTTGATTGTATTTTTATTTTATTGTTTGTTTTTTGGTACTAAGTTAGTTTTATTTACCCGAGCAGGTTATCTTAGGCCTATAATTTGTTGACCGATCTCTTTTACACTTACTTACAAGCATAAACATTAGGCATCTTAGCGAAGTTGCAATACCTAACATATTGTTATTTTTACTATTACAGGTTGTTTTGCTGTTTTAATGCACCGGTTTTACCTTCGTCGGCGCCGACGCAGCTGGCGGAGGCGGTGCCAACGCCAACAGAGCCGGTGAAGAAGAAGCCGGCTAAAGCGGCGCCGGCGCCGAAGGAGCCGGCGAAGGTGGAGCCGACGCCGACGAAGGTGGAGCCGGCGCCGACGAAAGTGGAGCCGACGCCGGCGGCGTCGATTTCATCTTTGGCACATATATACGCCACAGTAGAACCGGCCCCGGCGTCGGGTGGATGCCTGGCAGCGCAGGGCCGCCTCCACCCCTACCACCGTCGCCGGTTGGTTAAGTTTAGGTTAGGTTAGGTTAAGTTTAGGTTTCATTAAATTCTATTTTTTTTATGTAGTACTTAAGTAGTTATGTTTATAGTAAATATTTTTAAAATTTTCTTAAATTGGTTTTACTTATCCGTCCTTCAATATTTTACAATTATTTATCTTGTGTCTTATTGACCCAGTCGGGTCGGCTCCACAATAGGTGCAGTCTGGACTGCGGTAAGTCGGACTCGTTCTGGAGTTTAGTGAACGATGTGGTCGTGGGATTCACGTGTGGATTCAAGTGGATTTAGGTTTGTATCAATCTCATGCACACACAGCGTGGCCGCCTCGTCCTCTGTTCTGGACATTCTCTCGCTGGACACAATAGTGCGAGCCATAATCTCCAGTGGGAGTAAGTAGGGGTCAGGCATAGCATCCATGTAAGATTTTTCTCTCGTAAAAAATAACTCTCATGCACAGGCTATTTAGATAATAATTTCGCTGTTGACACGCTCACGCTCATCAGTCATTATGTTAGGAAACATCTGTTTACTCGGGCACATAAAAAAATGTGTTGTGCGGGTCACTCTACTGCAATTGGTCGATGAATCCCAGCTCACCGCAGGGAGCCCATGCAAACTGCTAGCGATAGTCACCCTTATGGTGGTGAAGCCTCGAGTTTGGTGATAGTAAGTACTATTACCAACTTGAAGCTTGCACGTTCCCTGAACCTTTTTCCTTGAAAGCAGTCATTGTAACGCGACCCGCCCATTTTATGGCTGACAATGGCTGACAATGGCTGACCAATGGTGTTCACTTTTTTTGAAACAAAAGAGCATTTTTTTGACAAATCGTAATGGTATGTTAACCATTTCTTTACATTGACGCAGACGCATTAGTTTCATCTTACCCTTTGCTGGCGCCACTAGTTCGCAATAGATAATTTAATTTATCAATATTGTCAATAGTCATGAGTTCACGCAGGAACCTCAACATTATGCAACGCTCCAACATAATCCACCTGCGCAACGAAGGAGCTAATATAACACAAATAGCCGAGGAGCTGAATATGTCGGTAAGTAATTAAGCATTTTTATTGTCGTTAAATAAGAGTGGCCGTCGTGGCCCCGCTGACCAAACGATCACTACTGAACCGAACTTTCACTAAAGTCAATCCTTGGATGGGTGACCAAAAATTTCAACAATGGGTCGTCACAACCTGCGCCTGGTTCGGTAGCACATGTGTAGCGCCTCTGGTGTTGCAAGCGTTCATATGCCATAGTGATCGCTTTTCATCAGGTGGGCAGTAAGCTTGTCCGTCACCTTAGTGGTATAAAATAAAACAGCTTTGCTCTCTTTCATAATAGTTGGTCTTGAAAGTTTTTAAAGCTTAAGGGATTTAGTGTTAAAGCGTTTTGGATAGGGAGAGACAGAAGTAGTTTTATATCTTTGTTTTATTGTTTTTTGTAAATCTATCATGTTAGCTAACTCTGCTACGTTTTTTTACAGAGAAACACCGTGCGGTTTTGGATCAACCGCTTCGACAGCCAGGGTCACTTGGCAAATAAAGTTAGAGTGTCGCGACCACGTGTCTTCACGGAGGAGCGGCTGGAGCGCATGGTGACGACATACGAGCAGGAGCCTTTTACTCCGACACGGCTGTTTGCGAACGAATATGACTGTAGTGCGCAAGCAGTTCGTATGGCACTACGTCGTGCAGGCATTCGACACAGAAAACCAGCAAAAAAAAATTTTACTGTCGGACGACCATAAAGCAGCACGAGTCCGATTTGCTCGCGATTACAGGGATTTTGATTTTTCACATACCATATTTTCTGACGAAAAATCTTTTAAGTCGAGTCAAGTAGGTCGTCGGCATTTATGGCGTGTGAATAATACGCGCTACGAGCCAAGAAATATTACCCCTAACAGTGAATCTGGCAGAGTCGTGGTTAATATGTGGGCCTGGATGAGTTCCGCTGGACCAGGAGAACTGGTCTTTATCCCTGAACGGGCTAACGGTGCTAATTACATGGAATTGCTGAACGATACCATGTTACCGACAGTAAGGTCGTTTTATCCGGAGGAAGATGTTCCTGTAATTAATTTTGTTCAGGATAATTGTCCTATACATCGGTGCCACTTAGTTCGGAATTGGATTCAACAGCAACCTAATTTGCATGTTATCCCATGGCCATCTCGATCTCCGGACCTAAACCCAATCGAAAATTTATGGGGTATAATGGTTCAGAGATGGGACACAAGAGCTGAACGGACTAAATCAGCTCTTTGTGAACATGTCGACCAAGTTTGGGACTCATTACGGGGCACAAATCTTTGCGAAGTCCTTGTGAATTCCATGCGTAGCAGATGTGATGCTGTTATAGATGCAGGCGGTGCACTCACAATATATTAAAGGCTTTGTTTCTTACAATGGTTTCTTGCCTAACTCTTTGTTTGTCTTCTTTAAATATATTTGTTAACAATGATAAATAGGAATATTATCGGGTTGTAAACTTTCTCTAAGTTATTGCAGGTTTATCAATGGGTCAACAAATACTTATGAGTGCAGATGTTTGCATAACGTGCGGCAATAAACATTTTTTTGTAACTTGGGACTGTGTCGAGTGTGAGTTTATGGGGATTTTAAGACCCGCTCAATTGTTTAAGTAACGACTTAAAGAAGAGATTTATTATATTATACAATAATCGAAACACACCAACAAAAACCGGCCAAGTGCGAGTCGGACTCGCGCACGGAGGGTTCCGTACCAAACGAAGACAGACAGATGGACGGCGAAGTCTCATGAATAGGGTTTGACCATTTGGGTACGGAACTCTTAACCCTTCAAAAGAGTTGTTTTGACCGCAATTCAAAATTATATATTTTGTAGAGTTGTTTTAGTTATTTAAGATTTTAAAATTATATTTTAATAAGTATAACTTTATGTAGATTTCATGCACGTAGTGTCTGTTTGTCTATTAATTGATTTGCAAATATTAATTTATACTTTTAGCGCTTAACCCTATCAATATGTTTCCTTTCTCTATTTTTTGTGCTTTAGGGTTAATTCATTTGATCACAAACATTTATTTCTGTAAATATTTTTATTTTCCCGTTTTTGTTTTTTAATAATAAATATTTTGTTAAATAAATTTTTGTATTATTGAGTAGTCACAAATATATCAATACATATAATAAAATCGTAACAGGTCGCTGTCTGTACATGGAAGATAAATAAGAAAAAATATTATAGGGGGGCTTTATGAAATAGAACCCAAAACAATGATTTTTAGAATTATTGTCTGTATGTCTGTTTATCTGTTTGTCTGTACGGTTGTGCACGCTAATCTCAGTAACCGCTCAACCGATTGCAATGCGGTTTTTTTATTGTGTTGAGGTTTGCTCCAGTTAACATTTAGCGTTTGTTTTATGTAAATCGGTTTAGAAATAAAAGAGTTATAACTCTTTTAAGAATCAGATATTTTGAAAATTTTAATTGTAGGGGTTTCTTTGAATGTGAGTGAACCTAAACTGGCGTGTTGGCTTAATCATTAAGCTCTTTTATGATTAAGCAAACAGGGCAGTTTCAGACGCTGCTTGATGACTCTGATGAAGAAATACCTCTCCTTTCATACACCTTATGTGACGTAAACGAAGTTGCGGGCTCAGCTAGTATATAATATATATGCTAAATGATACGCTTGGGCTATGCGTAGAGAATAGGGAACCCTGAAATAATAAAAAAAAACACTTCATGTCAACACTTGCCTTTACAAAATGTTAAATTAAGAAACCCAACTGATTTGGTTTTTGTGACTTCGATAACGTTACCACTCATGCTGAGAGTGCCCTTTAACCGAAGCCCTTCAAGTTTGTTATGCACGGTCTAGACTCTCGTGGAGGCGACAGGAGGCGAGGCGACAGGCACATTCGGCGTATCTCTAATATTAATGTCTAATAATATTATAATATTAATAGGCATATAAAGCCGCTAACGCAGTCACTTGAATCACGTCCATTTTTAGTAGATGGAGCGGGCAACTGTAGGTATAAACCGAGAGTGTCGAGCGCCTCCAGGAGGCGCCTCGTGAGAGTGTGGATGGCAGCACTCCTGTCGCCTCCGCTCGCCTGGTCTCTGTTGAGCGCCTCCAGGAGGCGCCTCCACGAGAGTCTGGATGGGCTTTTGCTGGGCCTCAAGCATTATTAGTATAAATTTACTAACAATCTTGCAAAAATCTTCAGTCTTGTAGTAGACGTTTTCAATATGGAAGTAGAAGTCGACGATTTTATGTTTAGAGAGCAGCTCAGTCATAACTTGACCTGTAACATTTTAAGCGACAAATGTACTGACGCGGCGGTGGTGAATAGATATAGATAAGTTATATATAGTATAGCTGTAGATAAGTAAAATTGTAGACTATAGATATTGACATAGGATATATTTCATGCCAGTAAAAGTTTAATAAATTTCGAGCGAATAGTAAAGTACGTATGTATTCAAGTGTTGATTGTACTATTATTTTCTATTTAATAAGAATACAACCGTTTCGTATGCAGGTGTGGCAGTTTCAGACGTTGCTAGTGATATTATTGTGGAATTAGATCGCACATTGACACCTGTAGATATTCGGAGAGCACAGATCATATATCGAGATGATCATGTATCATCACCAGCAGGAATTGGTAGTGAAACATCATCTGTCGCTGCGTATAGTACTAATTCACTTAAACAACAGATAAGTAAGTTACGCAATTTACAATCTTTCGTCTGAAGGGCTAGGTTTTGCACGCGTACTTTATCCGCGTTGAATACATACGTACTTTACTATTCGCTCGAAATATATCCTATGTCAATATCTATAGTCTACAATTTTACTTATCTACAGCTATACTATATATAACTTATCTATAACTATTCACCACCGCCGCGTCAGTACATTTGTCGCTTAAAATGTTACAGGTCAAGTTATGACTGAGCTGAAAAGTCTCAGATCTATAGCTGTCTTCACTATGCATCGAGTGGAGAACATTGAAGACACCCTCAAGAGAATTCAAGTTCCTTCGCAATGTGAGACCAGTCCCTCACGACTACTTCCTGATTTGCCACAGACGGAATTACGCCAACTAAAAAGCTTAGAGGAGAAGATGGTGGATGAACAAGTCGAAAAGCAATTTTTTTTTTATACTACTTACGGCCGAACCAAATAAACGATCCGTGTTTTGAGATTGCAGTCAAACCAAGATTGAACACGATCCTTAGATCGATCTTCGATCTGCGTCCACATATCCATTTGACGCGTTCGGAATCCGGATTGCACGGCGGATTGGAGCCAATCTTTTCCCTCCCTGTCGTTCCGTTATAAGCATAATTTTGTGCACGTACTTTTTTACTTATGATTGATATAACACAAAATAAATCACAACTGTGAACTAAAATATGTTTAAATACTTTAATGTTATGATTCCTAATGGCACAGAAAAGCTTAATTTTATTCTAGAACATTTTTTTTAGAACATTGAAGTGTGAGTTCTGCTTACTGCGAAACGTTCAGCTCCCGCCTGTCACATCTCAATTTCACATCTGTGACACAGATGTGTTGTTTTGCAAAGACAATAGCGGCCTTTACACACACACTCTATCGTGCGTGAAACAGCAATCGTGCGCGAAAGAGCGCGCGTATAAAGGATGTGGAAGGGAAAGGGAAAGACCTCGCGCCGCGCTTGTCAGTCGTGCGCGCAATCGCGTTTCCTCAGGTTGCCTATACACATAAAATTCATTCGCGCACGATTAAGATGGCGGACATACGTACATGGAATAAAGAACTAATCTTAGGGTTAATTACATTGTACAAAACTTTTCCTTGCCTTTGTAAAGAAAAAGGTTTTCCCGACGCCAATCGTGATTTTGTGGTTAAGAAATTACAAAGTTTAAGGGGCTCGTTCCGAAAGGAACATAAGAAAGTTACAGACAGCCAGCGAACATGATAACTTGCGCCACGCGATATCTTCTATCCATTTTTCACCGCAACACCCACGTTCTTCAGTAAAACTGTGTGAATTGCACACACTTCAACACGCGCCAGTTTCGCGCAATCTATCCCGCGCGATTAGCCTTTACACGGCCGCTCATTCCGCTGAGGAAAACAAACGCAAGCAAACGCGCGCGAAAGAACGGGTAGCGTAAACAAACTGTACAAAGACAGTCGCGCGCGAATGAGCGTGCAGGCTATCCCGCGTGCAATCCTGTACGCTCCTGAGAACGCGCGATAGAGTGTGTGTGTAAAGGCCGCTATTGTATTGTATTCTCTTTGGACAATGTATGTAATACTATTGTTTTGGTTGCGTTAGTTTTGTCTATTTGATTTGAAGCGCATTACAGTTCAGTTTAAATTTCTCTTTTTTCCTTCTTTTATATTGGAGTGAACGACCAGTACGGAAACATTTACCTATTAACAATATTATTTTATAATAAGAAGCCGTGTTTAAAATAAAAACTATGGACGCCGTAAATGTAAGTGTATAAACAATTTCTTTCTGCTGCATGTTTTACTGATTATCTAGTTTTAACTTAACATAACACATTTCGCGCCTAAACAAATCTTTTAACTTTTTGTTTTTCAGGTTAAAGTTAGACCATTATCAAAAGATGAGACGAAAGTATTATTATCACTAGTCGAATCGAGTAAAGTGGTTAATAATAAAACTACTAATGCAACGTCCAACAAAATGAAGAATGAGGAATGGGTTCGCATCACACACAGTTTCAACGCCACCACATTATGTCGCCGCACTCCTCAGCAACTCCGTTTAAAGTGGGAAAACCTTAAAAAGAATGCTCGCAAACGAAATACTGCTATAAGGATGAACAGCTTAAAAGTGAGTACCTATTATACATACAATAGTGGTAATGATCATCATAGAATTTTATTATAGTACCTATTTAACTAGAGGCAAAACTCTGTGGCCACTCATGAAATAAAATTTAAAATAAAATGTCTAAGTACTGGTGGAGTTATTTATGGTTTTGGAAGATTAAACAAATAGATACTATTAAAATTATAACATTAATCTAATGAGTTTAACAGTTACTACCTAATTCTAATGCCACTGCTAGTCATGGCCTCTCCCAAAGCTCCCTATCCTCAGCTTGTTATTATATGTTTAGAATCAATATAATTAAATAAGACAGTAATGTACAACACTGTAATTTGTTTCAGACGGGTGGTGGTCCTCCAGATTATATACCTCCAGACGATATCCTAGATCGGGTAGCAACTCTGTTGGGTGGTACTGTGGATGGATTTACTGTGGAGCTGGGAGGTGACGCAGAACCCAGTGAGAGCAGTGCCATCACAATTTTTGCTAGTGATGGTGGTGATAGTGGTGATGGTGGTAGTATCATTGTGGCGTGTGATCCCCAAGACATCGAATTGGGAAATATCATCTCGGAAGCCAGCGGTAGTAGCATTGCAACCACAACACCAGTAACTGTAAGGCTTCCAAAACGTATGAACCTCATGAGCACTCCCAGAGCTAGTGGTAATTTCATTAAATTGTTCTAATAATCCCATCATTACGCAGTGGAACTAGATTTCAATATTTAACTAAATTCCTGTAATATGTTGATGCACCAATGAGTTCATTCAGTAAAATGCACTAGTGCAAAAGAAACCAACATGTATCTTACAGTTCTACAGTGGCGAATTGTCCATAGAAGCCCATTCCTTGTGGCTTCCCTTTTCAGATCGGGCAGTGACATGTAATATTTACTCATAACTAATAAACACAATTATATATTCTCGAACACTCATTCAAATATAAAAATATTTGCAAATTTACATGGTAAGTCGGCATTTTCGTCTCAACCCCTACTACAAAAGTCATAGCAATAAATTTTCGAGTCAAAGTTCAAAGACCCTATCTCTGACATCACGCGGTAAGCCCGGCTTCCTGATCATTTTGCGTCTGCTTCGTTAGTACTACGCAAATGTATATATGCGTCCTATTCTCTCACATTTTTTTAAGATTTGATTCGTGGATTTTCGCCTAAAGTAAGCCATGAGTTCGTGGCTTACACCTGAGACAGTCATATTAATAGAAAAGGACAACGTATTTGACTTGAAAACTCGACCAATTTAAAACGTTGAAACGTTTTGCATCGAAGTGTGTTTTTAATTTGATGTGTTGTTATTACTTCATTTCACATGCGTTTCCCGTGAATAATAATAAAACATAACATAGTTTCAATTGACTTTATAAAGTATTGTGCTGTTTATTAGTTAATTATAAATAATTATCTACTTCAAGTACTAAATACATCGTGAAAGTGTGTAAAATTGTGTTTTGTGTTCTGTATTTTGTTGTGATTTCTGTACACATGATTATTGTTTTGGAGTCACATAATGCTCACTGATGGACGTAGGCCTTCGGTATTACGGGTTCGATAAAAAATAAAGGTCAGTGTTTTTTTATATTTATCAAGTAGGTATCTCAGAATACGCTAGTGATATTAGTTCAATGGCTTGGGATACCTAATAATCTTTATTTTGGCTGAATGTTTCATTAATAGTTTATAACATAATAAAGCAGTTTTGTTCCATAGAATCACTTTGTCAGATATTTTTGAAAAAATAGATAAGAAGTATGTTTTTATTTCAATTTTGTATTGTAAAATATCGCTGTTTTTAATCTATACTTATAATAAAACTGTTGAGGGTCGAGAGTCTGTACATGGAAGATATTTTGAAAATTTCAATTGTAGGGCGTTCTATAATCGATTCTGAAGCCGAATATGTAATTTAAAATTTTCATGTCTGTCTGTCTGTCTGTCTGTCTGTCTGTCTGTCTGTCTGTCTGTATCCCGAATAAGTATCACGCCGAAACTACTGAACCGATTTGAATGATACTTGGTACATTCCGAGCTTATAGTCCGAGGAAGGTTCTTGGATACTTTTGATCCCGATATTTTGCGCGGTTCCTGCGGGAGAGGGGATGAAAGATAAAATGGTTTTTCAGCTGTAAGTTCTCACCGCGTGGTCCGATTTCAAATATTTTTTAAGTGTCAGAAAGGGAATGTTTTTAACATTGTTCCACACAAGTTTCATTATTGAGAGTTTCGTAGTTCAGAAATTAGAGGCATCTCAACTTTTCGAATTCAAGGGTTTCTTTGAATGTGAGGGTAAATCTAAACTGGCGTGTTGGCTTAATCATAAAAGAGCTTAATGATTAAGGCTATTCTAAAACAATTCAGTCCGCGCCGAAGGCGTGGACTGAATTGTGTTAGAATGGACTTAATCTTTAAGCTCTTTTATGATTAAGCAAACAGGGCAGTTTCATACGCTCCCTTGAGTCTGTTGAAAAAATACCTGTCCTTTCATACACCTTATGTGGCGTAAACGAAGTTGCGAGGGTCAGCTAGTACTCTATATGGCTGAATGTTTCATTAATAGTTTATAACATAATAAAGCAGTTTTGTTCCATAGAATCACTTTGTCAGATATTTTTGAAAAAATAGATAAGTATGTTTTTATTTCAATTTTGTATTGTAAAATATCGCGGTTTTTAATACTCTATAGGTACTTGAAATCTTACTAATATTATAAATGTGAAAGTTTGTGAGTGTGAATGTGGATGTTTGTTACTCTTTCAGGCTCGAACGGCTGAACGGATCGGGCTGAAATTTGATACAGATATCCATTATAGTCTGGAATAACACATAGGCTACTGTTTATCCCGGGAGTAACTTCCCACGGGAACTAATTTTACGCGGGTGAAACTGCGGGCATTAGCTAGTACATGCATATTATTAAAAACATTAGAAGTACCTATACCTATTTCGCGTCTAAGTCCCAAATTTATGAATTATTTTCAATTAACTTCAATCGAGACAATTTGAAATAGGTAGGTATGAGCTTGCAGAGAGTAGTAGAATAATTTCAAAACATGGTTAGTGTTCAAGTCAGGTTTTAGTTCAAAATATGTAACTAGATGGCATCACTTTTTGGTATATAGTATCTAGATCGCGGTATGGTTTCGTTACCTGAGCAGACATATAGCTGTGAATATTGTTTTAATAAAAACAAATTTAGTACAAGGATATACAGTCTATTATTTACACCTAAGGTCGGTTAAGACCTTTTCAGTTAGTGTAAAATTGTAAATTTAAATATCTTTTTAGTCATCAGTAGATAATTTATGATACTTTTTTATTTTATAAGCCAATTTATCATGCACGTAAGACATTGTTTTGAATTAAATACATGGATCTTACGAGTATAGTACAGGTGGCAAACAAAAGGCATTACACCGCCGCGCGCCACCATTTAATAAATACGCGAAATACCTACACTACAGGTGTGACCAACTGGATATTATTTTTTTCACCGGCTTTCCTTTTGAAAAAATTCAGCCTTCGCGGCTGCTGTTCTACTATACTATATGATATACTTATTGATGGTTATATTTCACAGGCTTCAAACGCAAATTGGTGAAGGCGGACGACGATGAACGCAGAGCCAGAAATATAGCCATTGCGGAATATTACAGCTCAAAGAAGCATTTAGATGCCGAAGTGGAAAAAATATTATTAGAAAATGAAAAAATGAAATTAGAGATAGAGCAATAAAAAAAAAATAACAAGTAAATTATGAAAGTAGTTTTAATTATCTAACATCTTCATATGACATCTATACTAATACACATTAATACATATTAATACTTTTTAAATACATACTTATCATACATAGAAACACCCACACTCTTGAAACAAACATTTATGGGTCACACAAATATTTGTCTCCGGTGGGAATCGAACCCACGACCTCCAGCAGGCGTTATTACTACCGACTGCACTACAGAGGCAGTCAATGTTCAATTAATCAAAATGTTCACTTTCTATCAATGATACTTCTTTACTGCTTGATCAATCCAGTAGAGTTATTTCATTAATGGTAGACAAAATACATTAGAGAAATATTGCCTAGTTGTCAGGAACTAATACCTATGACTGTTGAAGGATATGGCAATGATCATTAGGTAAAAAAAAATCCATATTGTAGTGAACTATGAGCGACAAATCCATATTGTAGTGACCTATGAGCGACCTATCTAACTTGTAGCGATTTTATACAAAATAATGATTTATTAATTCTGCTCTCTGCCTGATATCTTCTGATGCATTTGGAGCACCTGGATCAACATCATTCATTGGAGGTAACTCAACTTCTGGTGGAATTTCCTCTGCATTGTAATTTCTACAGATGTTGTGAAGAACTGCAGTGGCTATTATAACTGCTTGACTATTCTGTAGTGACAAGCGTAGCGGGAGTGCTATAACAGGAAACCGACGTTTCCAAATTCCAAATGTCCTGAAAAGAAAGACTTGACTGATGAGTTTTTATGTAGCTAATGGTTAGTTTAAGTTAAATGTTAAGCTCTGTTTACAGTTCATACATGTGCTTGGAAATATTGCAGAAAATGTATGGACTTGCACTAATCACTTTTCCAATCAAAGTGCAAACCGGGCTTTAGAGGATGTGTTTTATAGTTTTTCTTGATTTACCCAGTTATTAATGGACAAATAGTGCTAAACAATGAGTTTTTAAGGGGTAGTCTTCAGTAAATAGTCCAGCATTGAAGCGTTCTTGTTGCAGGTGAAACACAAAAGCTCGGTACAAAACTGAGGTAATGAGAAGGAATATCATATAGGCTTATAGCTACTTATTCCCCAAAACTATAAACAGAAATTTCTATATTACTTACCGTTCAATAGTATTTCTTGTTTTGATGTGTGCCTCATTGTATCTCTGTTCACTTGGTGATGCAGGATTTAACATTGGTGTCAACAAGTAGGTTCGGTTGGGATATGCGCTGTCACCAAGCAGCCAATTATTGCCAAAAGCTCCATTTTCACACCGAACTATAATAGAAATATGAATTTAAATATCATACACCAATACAATCTTATATTGGTGCAATATATATTGGTGCAATATTTCAATGGAATGATGTATTTAAACCTACATACCTCTTAAAATGGAGTTTTTAAAAATGGTGGCATCATGTACAGAGCCATGCCATCGTGCAACAACATTCATGAGTTTCAAGTCAGCATCACATACGCCTTGAACATTCAGAGAAAAATAGCCCTTCCTATTTCTAAATTGTTCTCCAATTATGTTACCTGAAAAGATTTACATACTTAGGTACTTATCAAAATGAACTCATACATACAGACAACATCAAAATATCTAACTTTTATTGATTTTCTTAAAGAAATGAACTACAACAAATTAATAACTTTATACATACATGGAGACTGTATTCGTACATGTGTACAGTCAATACACCCAAGCACACGAGGAAATTGTGCTATTCTGTAAAACTTCTGTACAGTATTTTGGTGCATAACAACATATTTATGGTGTTAAAGCAATAAATTTGACTACTTCCGTTTCCCTTCCAACATCTTTTCCAGGCGATTAGCGCCACCTAGCGTTCCTTAGGGAGCAACCCAGTTCCCGCACCACCATTAAACACGAACCGTGTCGTTGTCAAAGAAATAATAAAAACACCGGTAAATACCATTCAAACCGCCTTAAAGATAGTAAAAATCAATACATACAAGTGCCGTGCATAATCTAAAGTGAAAGAATCAATTTAGGGGCGCCCCAGAAGAAATCAAACATATAACAAGACGAAACCAGAAACAAGATGCCGGCTTCAACATTACCGGTGAGTTAGTTATCAACACATACCCAACCCCATCCCCCATACAGTCCACTTCTATTCCTTAACATTATATTTGGTCCTGCGACCGGATTCTCAAATTCGTACCAAAAACCTATTTGTTAACTTTGGGGTTCGCCATATTTGTTTACAGTAAAATTGCAATATAACAATTTTCATTTGTTATTATCAGTTAAATAAAACATAATATCAACATTGTTTTTATAACAAGAAAGCATATTCTAACATTTCTATCAAAAAGTTTCGAACATTTTAACATATTATATCATACGGCGGGAACTCATTGTGTCTTAGCAACCATATTTGAAATTTGGCCAAAGCATATTCCAACATTTCTATCAAAAAGTTTCGAACATTTTAACATATTATATCATAAGGCGGGAACTCATTGTGTCTTAGCAACCATATTTGAAATTTGGTCAAAGCATATTCCAACATTTCTATCAAAAAGTTTCGAACATTTTAACATTATATCATACGGCGGAAACTCATTGTGTTTTAGCAACCATATTTAAAAATTTGGTCAAATTCCATTTTTTCGTGATAATTAAAAATCAACCAATCATAATTCATCATTTCATTCGCGCGGAACACCGGAAGTTTGTTCATTCTTGTGTTGAAGTCTTCCGGTTGTGAAGCAGTGACGTCAGTGACATAACATGGAATGGAACTGACAATCATTCATTCAACATAAAAACAAAGTGAAGTCAGTAACATAACAATCAGTGGAACTGACAATCAATCAGTCAACGTGACGTTTGTATAACATATGATACTGACGTAAACGTGTTTACCTTTTTCGATAACATTCAAAACAATTCGACTTTAACTTTGTGTTTTAGTATTTTTTCATAACAAATCAAGATGAGTGAATCATTAATAGCTCATTATGAGTCAAAACGTAACATGGCCCTCAAGCGGCTCAAAGATGCGGTTACGTGCGCGCGTAACTGCAAAAATGATAATAGTATTGTGAATCGACTTGAAACTTGGTGTTTACGTCTAGAACAAATTCTTGAGACATTTAACGACACCCACGTACAACTTCAATGTGAGTTCATTAAGGCAGGAATGGATGATAAAGATGTGTTGTTAAACCAAAACAAAATTCAAGAACAGGCTGATGACATGTACTTTGAAGTGTTGGAGGCAAAGCGGTTATATTTACCTACAGTTAAACCAGATAATTCCTCTGTGAAACAAGAGTCTGCTAAAAACTTCCACCTATCAAATTACCACTGTTTTCAGGCAATTTTAAAGATTTTCCAGGGTTCATTGACCTTTACAACACACTTGTTCATTCACGTCCTGACCTATCAAATGTAGAGAAATTTCAATATTTAATTACATCGCTTAGTGGGGATCCAATCAACATAATCAGAGCATATCCAGTGTGTGAAGCAAACTATGTCAGTGCATACACAGCTTTAGTTAACAGATACAATAACAAGCGCTACCTAGCCTTTTTGTGTTGGGAACAAATTCAAAATTTAAAATCATTAACTTCGGGTTCTCCTCAGAGTCTCCGTAACATGCTTGACATTTATAATGAAAATTTATCAATGCTCAGCTCATTAGGGTTGAACACATCAAATTGGGATTTTGTGCTTTTTCACTCCCTATTAACAAAATTAGACAGAGCTTCTCGTGAAGCATTCGAGTTAGCTAATACAAGTTCTGAATTTCCAAGCTTCAAGGAATTAACAACATTTTTAAATGATAGATGCAGCGCTCTTGAACGTTCATCATCATCATCATTGCCTGGTGCACCACAACGCCCAGCAAATCAAAATTCATCATTATCAGCTATTCAGCAACGTGCAAATGTGAACAATCAATCAAAATCAACCATACTATTGGCCCAAGCGCCTCATCAATCATGTACTTTGTGTAAAGAGGATCATGCCCTCTATGTGTGTTCAAAATTCTTAGCAAAAACTCCATATGAGAGATCACAAGTTGTGAAACAATTCAAAATTTGTTTTAACTGCCTTCGGTCAAACCATATTACTTCAAATTGTATTTCAACACACACATGCAAGACATGCGGTCAGCGTCACAATTCTTTGTTACATTTTACTAAAAGGACATCAGCCCACACACAACAAAATCAGACTTCAAGTCAAAACAAATCATCATCATCATTGAAGCGTACAGTACCTGCTCCTGAAACAAAAGAGAATGTGGTTACACCCATCACATCATTATCAAACACCACTGCTGAGTCATCATCATCATCAGGCTCACATTTTGTTATGCTTGCTACTGCCGAAGTGGAGGTAAGAGACGGTCGAGGCTCCTTTCAGAAGGTCCGCGTTTTAGTGGATCCAGGTAGTCAAAGTCATGTTATCTCTAAGGCTTGCGCACATCGTTTAGGGTTGAAACAATACAAATCTCAAACTCCAATGTCAGGAATAGGTGATACTGCGGCTTGCTCTTTGGGCAAAGTATTTTTAGAAATGCGACCAATTGGTAAAATTGAACCATCATTCACTCTTGAAGCGGTGACTCTTGACAAAATTTGTGGTAATATGCCCACTCATCCTGTGGACATAGTCAATTTTCAACATCTATCAAACATAAAATTAGCAGATGAAAAATATCATTCTTCACGTCCGGTGGACATATTATTCGGTGGAGAGATTTTCCCACATATTCTTTTACCAGGAAAAATTGATGGTGGCCCACATGCAGCAACTGCCATCAACACAATTTTCGGTTTTATCCTGATGGGAAAAACCTTATCATCATCATCAAATTCCACTCCTTTATCAATCAATCATTTATCAATGGATGCCAACTTAGATGTGGCTATTCAGAAGTTCTGGGAGTGGAATAACATTCCATGTGATCAGACACAGCAGCCTCATTCTTCAGAGGACATCCAATGTGAGGATACATTCCAAACAACACACAAACGTAATAGTGATGGACGGTACATTGTCCAGCTTCCTTTTCGTGATCAATCATCACCATCATTTGAAGGTGCATATCCGATAGCTCTTCGGCGCTTTTTACAATTAGAGAAACGTCTCTTAAGCAAACCAGAGTTTCATCAACAATATAATCAACATGTGATGGAGTATTTAACAACTGGACAAATGGAGAAGGTTCCAGTAGATAAGGCCTTTGTTGGCAATCGTACTTCAAACGTACAACGTAAGCTTCCAGAAGCTATTTGGAATCATGTCCCTGGGAAACAAAACCCTGCGGACGCAGCAAGTCGAGGTTTGTCCCCCGATGAGCTTATCAATCATGACCTATGGTGGACAGGCCCACAGTGGCTGTCATTTGATCAAAACCAATGGCCTAAAGAGCCTACACACATTAACAAGACATATTAATCAGATCCTGAAATCAATTGTGAAAAACGTGCCTGTGTTTTGAACATATCAAACACTGTAGATGAATATCCACTAACAACACTTCCAACACTGGACTATTCAAACATAAGAATGAACAAACGTTGGCGACGTTGGCGTCTCGGTCGTATCATTGAACTACACATAGGCCGTGATAATGTGTGCCGCTCTGTTGCAGTCAGAACTGCTCAGGGCATTCTTAAAAGACCATTAGTAAAACTGTGTCCATTACCAGATGCAGATCAATAACCATTTAACATACTAGATTAATTAACTTTATAATTTCTTCAATCATAACCAGCAACTTTCATTATAAATTTAATTTGTCATCATCAAAACAGCATTATTGTGAACAAATATTTTCATTTTTCAGACTTTCAGTCTCATTAATTCGCCAGCAGGGGGGGAAAATAATGTTAAAGCAATAAATTTGACTACTTCCGTTTCCCTTCCAACATCTTTTCCAGGCGATTAGCGCCACCTAGCGTTCCTTAGGGAGCAACCCAGTTCCCGCACCACCATTAAACACGAACCGTGTCGTTGTAAACGAAATAATCAAAACACCGGTAAATACCATTCAAACCGCCTTAAAGATAGTAAAAATCAATTCATACAAGTGCCGTGCATAATCTAAAGCAAAAGAATCATTATAGGGGCGCCCCAGAAGAAATCAATCATACAACATTGAACGCAGCCAGAATCAAGATGCCGGCTTCAACATTACCGGTGAGTGCAAGTTAGTTAACAACATTAAACAACCAACCCCATCACCCTTACAGTCCACTTCTATTCCTCAACATATGGTAAAGCCTACCAATTGCGAAGGAAATATCCCTCACTACGTTGCTGGCTGAAGACTTTGATACCCCAATAAAATCAGCGACTGAAATAAGCATAGTTCCCAGTGCATAAAAGCGCAGTGTCAATAGTAATTGATGCAGCGGTGACACACCATTATTTCTGTAAAAAAAATAATCATTATGAAGAGGTAAATAAACTTAACAATATTTATATTTTTGTCTCCAATGTTCTTACCGTTTTGAGGTTACTTTTACAAAGGGCATTATTTCAGTTAACAGTATTTCCACTGCTGCTTTATTAATCCTAAATCTAAAAGTAAATTCAGCATCATTGAGGCACTGTGTATGCATGTAATTAATTCTTTTGTAGTTTCGCGATGCTGAACCTCTTCGTTGATTTCGCTCTTCGTCACTTTCAGAATCAAATATCTCCATTATTACCTCCATATCACTGTCACTATCATTCAAAAATATCGCCATAATTTACAATTTACTTATGACTTAACAAATTACTTATGCAAATCCTGTTTTGTAGTCCATAGTCCAACGATTTCAGGGGATCGTAAACACCGCTTGCAAACAATCCAAAATGAAACGTCAAAAATAAAAGATTGAATACATGGACCGAACAACTGTCATTTTCGAACAAGTTTCAATCTCAAAAACACGGATTGGCCCTCCCATGGATCGATTGTGAAAATGGATTGTCGGAGCAATCCATCGATTGATTATATGGACGCTTTAAGCGAGGAATCGATCGAAATTGGGGTTTTAGATCGTCATATTTGGATTGAGATTGCTTATTAGGATCGGCCGTTAGTTGGCAGACAAGCTTACGGCCCACCGGAAGGTTGGTATCCGTAGCCTATAGACGTTTTTGCAACACCAGAGGCGCTACACACGCGCTGCCGACCCGGGCGCAGGCTGTGACGACCCACAGTTTAAATTTATCAAGCCGCCCGTAAGGCCTTCAACTTGGCTTAACGACTGTCATTTTACCGACACCCGGGACCAACGGCTTATCGTGCCTTCCGAAGCACGGAAACGCTCGTAAATAAATGTCACAAAGTGGTCCACGTGGTGGTCACCCATCCATGTCCGGCCATAGTAAATGTTGCTTACTGCAGTGATCGTTTACAGAACACTGAGTCCGCGGGGCCACGAGCGCTTCAAGAATTGGTTAGATTTTTTTATTTTATTATAGTCGCTCATAAGAGGCTCAAAAAAGTGTACTAAATACATGCTGATCAGGGAGACCTATATAACAGTGGCCATACTTTTGATAAGTATGAAATTTGAGTGTTTAACAATTTTTTAGTCAACTTATTATAGGTCTATAGGCTATACATCCCGAGGGTGTCGTAAGAGGCGACTAAGGGAACACTTTCGCAATAAGATCCATTGCGCAGAGAAGGAAAACTCGAAATGAAACCCGGTTGTCAGTAAAATGACAATCGTTAAGCCTAGTTGAAGGCCTTATGGGCGGCTTGAAAATTTTCAACTGCGGGTCGCGAAGACCTGCACCTGTTCATTTCAGCATGGTGATAGGCTAACCACCTATTACGTGGGACATAAAACTATAAGGTGAAATGTGGGCGTATAATATGCCTCTGCCTACCCCTTCGGGGATAAAGGCGTGATGATAAGTAAGTAAGTCATCATAGGTAGACGGCGGCGGTGGGCGGCGCGGGTGCACGGATATGACTGTGGCGGGGCGCGGGGCGCGTGTGTCGTGTTGGCGTAGGCAAAGCCCGCACGACACGCGCCCGCCGCCCGCTCTCGCATGCAAGCAGGCGAGTACTCAGTTAAGCGGTCGATCATAATACATACATTTCATATAAATACTTTTCATGCTGTTAACCAATGGGTGCAA
Organism: Miltochrista miniata; assembly: GCA_933228765.1. Taxonomy (NCBI): domain Eukaryota; kingdom Metazoa; phylum Arthropoda; class Insecta; order Lepidoptera; family Erebidae; genus Miltochrista; species Miltochrista miniata. The sequence goes on from OW121769.1 coordinate 18,791,434, forward strand.
ATCCTGCCTCTTCGTATCTCGTACTAAGAAGTAGCTACTTCGATAATTCAAGTAAAAAGTGTTAAGATTTTTTTATCTTATTTCAGTTTAATATGCTGAGATATACGGGCGGCAGTAGAGAGCGCGACTGCGTGAATCGTTGCCTTGAGAAGATTTTCACCAATTACTTAGCACAATTTTGCTCATGGACCGGCAAGAAAAACAACTTCAAGCTGTCATCGCTCAAAGTTATGACGACAATAAAACGTAAGTTTCATGATCGCATTCGGTTTTTGATTTATGCATTTAGCACGAGCTGTTTTAAAGTGTTTTATCACATAAAACTGTAAGTCGGGGAAGGCCACGACACACCTACCACGGTCAAATTAATCGTGTGTTAGCAGAAGGTAGTGTCAAGAGCCGAAGGAACCGACGTGCATGCATTAAAAGAAAAATGAAAGTTGAAGAAGCAAGTAAGGTGTGTATGGACCGTGCCGTGTGGCGCTCGGTTCTTTCTGCCTACCCCGCAAGGGATTTGGTGTGAAGATAGTATAGTATAGTATAAAACTGTAAAACAAATGAAAATCACTACTGTGGCTGTCCTATACTTATAAATGATTTGTCACCTACATAAATATATCCCTAGCAGTTCACATAGTAAGTTTCATATTTTTAGTTTGGTGGACCCCACGAGATGGACCCACAGCCCACAACACTTCAAACAAGTGAATTTGTCAATTTATATGACAAATAAATAAACACTGCCTCTGATAATTGTTACAGTTGCTGTACGTTAATCATTTCCAAATATAACAGACGATGGATTTGAACGTCATGTGATGAGCTATGAGCTGGTTTCAGCATGCTGCTACAAGACTGAAGAGGCAAAACTAAGTTTAGTGCTGAAGAGAAGAAATGCCCTATGGGTCCGCGACCCTGCTGCTTGCACTAGTAAAATTTTCCTTCCCAATGTTAGTCTGCTTCGATAATTTTATTATTATTTCTTTTCTTTTTTATGACCATGCCAGACACCTATAATAAGGATATGTATCCATTACAAAAACAATGTAATACACTTTATTGTCTGATTTACATGTACAGAGCAGAAGGTGCCCTTTGGGTCCGCGACCCTACTGCTCTGTGCACTCGTAAAAATTATTTTCCCAATGTTAGTGTATATCGATAATATTGGTTCTTTTCTTTTTTTTTATAACCATGCCAGACACCTAGAATATAGCTATGTATCTATTACAAAAACAATGTAATACACTTTATTGTCTGATTTACATGTACAGAGCAGAAAGTGCCCTTTGGGTCCGCGACCCTGCTACTCTATGCGCTAGTAAAATTTTCCTTCCCAATGTTAGTCTGTTTCGATAATTGAATCGTGTGATTTTGAAACAACACAAGCGCCAATTTTTACGAGACTTACTTTTTGAAAGCAACGTGTTCTTTGGCATTATTTCTACTATTGCTTTAAAAACCAGACATGTCCTCTAACTAATAATACTACAGATAGGAAATTTCTAAATCTGAGGTGCTTTGAAATAACACATGTCCATGCAGCAATGTAGAATGTGTTGTTTCTAAACATTTTGCCATAGACTTGTCAAAGTCAAAATTGACGTTATAACCTATTCACTTTTTACCATGGCGCCAACAACGAGCGATAATTCTGAGGAAAATAAAATAAAACGGAAAAAGGGTTTAAAGCAGGTCACTTATAAAAGTAAGATAATTAAAAAAATGAGATTAAAAGGTCTCTCATATGTAAATTATTCTGGTCGCACTGTACCAGCAGTATTAAAAGGTGTATGCAGGTAAGAAACATTATACCTAAATTATTGTTGAACAATCCGCATTCATAAGGAGAATTTTTCTTCTAGAACCATTAAATATAAGCGACGCGACGGGAGTAAATGCGAAGGGAAACATTATATCACCTTAAATATTAATACTACACCTCTCTCTTTCTCGCTCATGTGACGCAACCGAAGTTGTGCGGGTCAGCTCCAATGTATATAAGCGACGCGACGGGACTAGGCGCGACGAGGAGTAAATGCGACGGGAAACATTATATTGCTCAAAATATTAATACTATACCTCTCTTTTTCTAACTCTCATGTGCCGCAAACGAAGTTGCGCGGGTCAGCTAGTCATAAATATAATTTATGCACTTAAAAAAATTCAAAAAAAATCCAATTTTCGCACTACTATAAGATTGGTACTTTATTACATAGCTCTCGCCTTCTGGTGCCGCCCGGTGAGGGTGGTTTTGAGGAGGAGGGGGAGCTGCAGCCCCTTCTGCTGCCGCCCGCTGAGGGCGGTGGTGAGATTGTGGTGGTGGCGGAGCAGCAGCCCGAGGCGGCAGCCCAAGAAAGGCTGCCTTCAGGGCCCATTAACTGCCCGCGGCGGCCAAGATTATTTTAATTTTTTTAAATTAAATTATTATAAGTATACAATTTAACGCAAGTTGCATGATCTTTTAGGACTTATTGTCGTGTTCGTCGGTTACCGAAAAATAATAATCAGGAACGACACATATCTCTCCACTTGACTGACCGCTGACTCCATCAACCATTCTAGTACCCTCATGTATCATTACCTAAGCAGGCCTACGATACTCACCTACACCTCAAAGTAGTAAGGTAAAAGCACAAATTTTATCTTCATCTTAGAGTCAATCGTAATGTAGGCATAATTCGATTATTGTGTCAAGTGGTCAAAATCTTAATCTTTGGTATGTTTAGTCTTTGGCATGGAATTGTTTAGAACACAGGAAGAATCTTTCTGAATGTGCGATATGCAGTCGAAACTTGGAGCTAACCTCCAAATGGGGATTCGATGGATCTTCAGCTCAGAGTAACTACAAGCAAAGAAGTGAACTGGCAAAATTCGACGACTCTACTGTGTTCATGACGAGCCTCGTTCCTCTGAAGCTAGCGAGTGAAAATGATGTTATTTGGAGCAATCCAAACCCATCTTCAACATCTTATTGCAGACCTATTAAATTTCAGTTTGCCAAAGAAACGACTGACTTTGTTAAGCAAGAACAAGCGGAAATGGGGGAAGAAATACGAAATTTGGCTATTTCAAGTTGCGGAAACTTGGAAGTTACTCATGAGTTGCACATGACAATAATTGATGGGAAGGTGACTACAATTGTTACAGATACTCCACTCCATCTTGTCTTGCAAAACCTAGTGAGATGAATGATCTTTCACAAATGTTTTCAAGACCTGTACGAGAAGATGTATATTAATATGGATTATCTACACTTCATATATGGATTCGAAGCATGGAGTGTTTTACATATTTCGTATAATTTGGATTTCAAAATGTGGAGTGCACGAGGGGACAACAAGAACCTTAAGAAGTTAAGGAAGGAAATGGTACAATCGGAGTTCAAACAACAAATGGCACTTTTGATTGATGTTGTCAAGCAGGGCTTTGGAATTACGAATGATGGAAACACGGCCAAAAGATTTTTTCGGGAATACAAAAAAAGTGCTCAAATAACGAAGATTGATGCTGATTTGATAAAGCACTTCGCAGTCATATTGCAAGTGTTATCTTGTGGGAAGGCTGTCAATATCGATGGATTCCGTGAATACTGCAAGAGGACCGCAGAGATCTTTGTACATCACTACCCCTGGTACAATATGCCTTCCAGTGTACACAAAATGTTAATACATGGCGCTGACATATGCAAACATTTCTCGTCGTCCTATCGGAATTTTGTCAGAAGAAGCAGGAGAAGCCAGCAATAAGGACTTCCGAAATACCAGAGAGCGCCGCACGAGGAAAACGGGAAGAATCCAGTATAATGAAGACATTATGCACATTTTTTTGATATCTTCAGATCCTTATATATCTCATCTGAAACCTAAATACACCAATTTTAAATCATCAAGAATGATTCCAGAAGCTATGCAGTTATTAATACCAGACGAAATAATAGAAGTTGAAGCAGAAGAAGAAATAGATGTTGATGAAGAAGCTCCAGAAAATGCGCCAGATCCCTTGGAATATTTTTTTAATTTTTATTTATATTAATTTGCATCTTATTTTTAGTTTTTTAATTTAGTTACATTTTTAATTGTATAATTTAAATTTTGTTTAGTTGAATTGTTATAATTTATTTTATTGTTAAATTTTAGCCACAAAATTAAAAGATATTGACCCAATGACCAACGCCGCGTCTGCAAAAAATAAGATAGACAATCTAAGAATTTCTATAAGCCTTTCTCCAACAGATATATCTGGTCTCATGTTTGTGTCTTTTTTTACTTATAAATGTCCTCGCCTTGGACAATAATTCGTAAAAACTTTATTTATCCATTCTTAGAAAGTTATATAATGTCATCAAAGTCACCAAAGGAGGAGTAGGTTAATTAAGTTCTATGGACTTGTATCTTCGATTTTAAGATATGGAGTCATATTCTGGGGCAATGCAGCTGGAAAGGATAAGGTGTTCAGAGCACAAAAACGGTGTATACGATCAATTTGTAACCTAGGTAGAACTGATAGCTGCAAACCATATTTCAGAAAATTGAAAATACTTACCTTTTTTTATACCACTAAGGTGGCAGACAAGCATACGGCCCACAAGAAGGACCGGTGGTCACCGCAGCCTATAAACGTTTGCAACACCAAAAGGCGCCACACTCGCGCTGCCGACCCTGTAAAAACCTTCTAAGACCCCTTTTGAAGAACCCCATACTGTAGGCGTTTGGGAAAACCGTGGCAGGGAGATCATTCCACAACCTAAGCGTGCGCGGAAGAAAACCCTTATCGAATCTAACCGTGCTGGAACGCTCCGGACGCAGAGTGTGAGGATGAACTCCCTGTCTGTGGCGAGCGGTGCGGTGATAGAACGTAGCCGTGGGCATCATGTCAAACAATTCCTCAGAGCACACACCATTGTACAGTCGGTAGAACACGCAAAAGGAGGCAAAGTCTCTCCTGTCGCGAAAAGGTTCCACACCACCCGTAAGTATAGGATCGTTGACAACTCTTACAGCACGTCTTTGCACCTAGTCAAGTGGACGAAGCTGATATTCAGGTGCCCCCGCCCAGAGGTGACAGCAGTACTCCATGTGCGGCCGCACTTGCGACTTATACAGAAGCAGTGTTTGTGCAGCAGTGAAGTACCGCCGCACCCTGTTGAGCACACCTAGCTTCTTGGACGCCAGCTTAGCCTTGTCCTCCAAATGACTACGGAACTGAACGTCACTGGAGATGTCAACGCCAAGGATCCCTATACTTTTGGAGATGGAAAGAGATGTGCCCTGAAATTGCGGCGCTACAGTAATTGGGGTTTGCTTAGCGGTGAAAAAACACGCTTGTGTCTTGAAAGGGTTGAACTGGACAAGATTTAGTCCACCCCAATCGGACACTCTAGTAAGAGTAGCCTCGATTTCAGACACAAGCTGTTCACGATTTTCCTTCACTGTGTCCCGAGAGATACCAGGGCGGCCCGTGTAACAAGTGTCCCCCGTACTGTCGTCCGCATAACAATCCTTGTCTCTATATTTATGAAACTGCTATATTTGTAAAACGTAACTTATTTAAGTTTTACAAGTTAATAGGTCACGTTGAGCTGACAAATTGCATTTGGTCCCATGTAGGACAAAATTATACCACAAAGGCATTTTTGCAATGGCACCCCAAGGTATTCAATAAATTGCCAAAACATATTAGACAAAGTGAACTTAGCGGTTTCAAAAAAGAGTTATTAACCTTTTTAATACAAAAAGCATATTATTCTATTGTAGATTTTTTCAATGATAATACAAATTTCTGATTTTTTATTTCAATTGTATGACTTCACAATGAAAACTGTAATAATGACATACTACCCGTTCGCTCTAACTTTGCCGTTGGCGTAGAGGCGTATACCCAAATTGTTAATTAGACGAAGTAAATTGACAGTAGCTAATGTCACTTCGTCATAGAAAATACTCAACATTGTATGAAGAAGTGACATTAGTTGCTGTCAATTTACTTCGTCTAATTAAAAATTCGACTTTAGTATGGAGCCGAGCGGCAAAGTTAGAGCGAACGGACAGTAATGATTAATTTTGTATGACTTGACAATATTTATATCATAATAACGAAGAATCTTTAATAATTCTGTTATGTACTATTTGTTATGTATTATTTATGTCTATTTCCATATCTTTCCTTTCTCGATGACAGTTCTGTTTTGATAGTTGTAGTGTTGTGACCAAATAAGAAATGGATATCGATCACATATACCTACTTATCTTATATATAAAAATGAATCGCAAAATGTGTTGGTAAGCGCATATCTTCAGAACGGGTGGACCGATTTCACTAATTCTTTTTTTGTTGTGTAAGGTATTGTCAGGAGAAGGTTCTTATGGAAGAAAAAATATTGTATTCCCACGGGAACGGGAACTTCGCGGGTGAAACCAAGTGACGTCCTCTAGTTACCTATATTTTTTTCAAGGTGGGAACATAAAATAATTCTGTAACATACCTCCGACAGACGTTTCTCTGCCGGATGAGCCGCCGACAGAACGTTTTGATTATGAGTTTTTCACCGACAGAACCTTTAAACTACGAACGTTTCGCCGACAGAATTATTTTTTTAGCGCGTGAAAATATCTCATTAGAGAAAGCGCGACGGAACTCACCACTGATCTCACCAGATACCGCAGATGCGCTCTCCGAAGTAGCCTTGCCTACAATGCAGGCGCTGACTCCACGGGACAGACGCAATGTATTTAGTACTAGCTGTTGCCTGCGACTTCGTACGCTGCATTTATATGTAATTCTATAGATTGATGTAACTTTTTTATTTATGAACCGATTGACATGAAACCAACACTAAATGTTAAGTGGAATAAACCGCAACGCAACTCAAAAACCGATTTGGACGCTGACGCTATACGGCGTCATATATATAACTATTACTTGCGCAAAGAAATTCCTACACTTAAAAAACTTGTTGTTTCTTTACGTGAATGTGGTTTGTACCGTGGCCAAAAATCGTCATTAAGCCTGGTTTTGAAAGAAATTGGATTTTCTTATAAAAAATCGGACAAACGTAAATATTGATGGAGCGTCACGACGTTGCAATAGCTCGCTGCGAATTTTTGAGCAAAGCCAAAAAGATATCAGATTGGGCAAATGTTATTTTCACTGACGAGACTTGGTTATATGCAAACCACACAGTTTCTAAGAACTGGACTGACGACACCGCCGCTTCCACTACTTCAGTGCCAATGGGAAAAGGTGAACGCCTTATCATATGCCATGCAGGGTCTATAAAAGGATTCGTGTCAGATGCTTTACTGGCCTAAATCCAAGAAAACAGTGGACTACCTCGAAGAAATGAACGCGGAGATTTACGAAGGATGGTTTAAAGTAATGGTGCAATGTCTGGAGGAACCGTCGATAATTGTTATGGACAACGCTACATATCACTCCAGACAAATTGATAAAATGCCGACGCAGGCCAATAAGGGTGCGCGTCCATTGGCCGGCGCCGGACACACCGCACGCACGGCACGCAACGGATTAAACGGATTTGCCGATGGCATGCGTCCACTGTATCCGGATTTTTTGTTTAGTTTTGAGTGTTTTCTTGTCGTGAGTGGACGTATTTTGCGTTGGAGATTGATGAAGATATTATTATTATTAGTTGCTTGTTGGCAAGAAAAACGTTAAACTAAACGTAGAATGAGGGTTCATAATAAGAATTTGAAGCGACCAATATTTGGAGAGTATAAGTCTTTTGATTTGTTCCCGATTTACTTCATGATGAAGAAAGATTTTTCAATAACATTTACATGTCAAGAGCTAAATTCCTAACTTTACTGTACATATTTGTAGGTTATCAACAAATCAGAGTATGATCTGGGAGACGGTTACAATAAACCAAAATTTTTAAATAAAGAATATAATTATAATAAGACAACCTCTTTAAGGCAGAAAACGAAAAAGAAATTAAATATTTGGATTTGGCTCATGAGGTTGTTGACATGTGGCATGTTGATTCGGCAATTATTGTTCCAATTATCGTTTCGGTCCACGGTTTGATGGCAAAGAGCCTCGATAACCATCTGAAGAGGCTCTCATTAGACGGCTGGATCAAGGGCCTGATACAGAAGGCAGTACTTCTTGACACGGCACGCATTGTGAGGAGGTTCCTGTCTCTGAAGCCCTAACCACCGGTAGCTTGGTCCCTGCACCCGATGCCGGTGGGACACTACTTTTTTTGTATTTTTAAATAGATTTTTATTTTTGTAAGTATTATTTATTTAAAAATGTAAGACAATATGTTAAGAATAAAGAATAAATGGAATAATAATAAATTATTTATTTCGGACCAGGATCCATAGTGTTAGTAACAGAATTCTTACAACTAGTGTTAGTAATAATATAGTGATAGTAATTTACGTACACAGACAGATACATTACAACAATGAAATGAGACCATCATACTACTAGGACACTGAATGCCTCGCATGCAGTCCAATCCAACGTCCGAGCATTGGACAGTCCCATCTATCGCACAAAACGCCCAAGGTGCTTTGTGAGCTGCCCCGTATCCTGCGCAGGAGAGATGCACTCCGTTTTCGGATGACTGCGTGAAAACCGGCAACCCTTACCTCCGCGAACATCCCTGAAGCACTACAGAAACGTGGCAGCCCAACCAATATCCTGAACGCATTATTATATTGTACACGTAGAGCGTTGTATGCCCTCTGCGTGTATCTGACCCACAGATTGCAGGTGTAGAAAGTCTGTGTAGAAATTATGTAACCGGTTTTTTATTTAGAACTAACTGACCGCGCCTTTGTCTACGTGATTTCAGTTTTTTAGGGCTGTAGCTCTAGTTTAAGACACACAGAGCAACATTTTTAAAATAGTATTATTGCTATATGTATTTTTTTTTTGTTTAACGTGAGGGAAAATCGTCATAGGATATTATGCCGGACTCTTACCGACTAAAAAACCTCACGCCACGCCTAACAGCCTATGGTTGAGAGCCCCGGGTAAGCCCTCAGGAAGGATGTCCCGTGACATTGCTATTGGTCCAGGAGCCACCGCCTGTGTTTTTTATTGATTAATAACAGGCTGAATCTTTGTGAGTAGTTTCCGTTCGACGAGACGCCCAAGTTTTTCCTCTGTGAAAATTCTCGATAGAGGTAGCTAATAAAGTGCGCAGCTATAAAACATGTCGATTTGATGGAGTGTTGAAATTGTCTAACCGTTTATTTTTTATTACAATGTTTAAATAATTGTATTATAAACTGGGAGGAATAATTGTCCTACAAAACGTATGGTTTGTTTGAGAGCGTCCTCCACTCCGAATATGTCGAAACGACGGGGCCATAAAAATAATTAATAACAAGTAGATTTTTTGTATGGACCTTTGTAAATATTGTTAGAATGGAATGACCGTTTAGTCTTACAAATTTAGTGGTAGGATTTCTCAGTCCGACACTTCGAAGTTGTCAATTCTATGGTAATATTTTTTTCATTAATAACAGCCTAGTTTAATTTTTTTCCTATCGGGGATAAAGTGTAGAACACTATTTTATCACTGGCCTACAAAAAAAGTAATATGTATATACAGGGTGAATTTTTCAAAAGGGCATGGATGGGCAAATCCGAAACTATAAGGAATAGCTAAAAATGCTCAAAGGAGTCACGAGCCCGATTTTGATAAAAATTAAAACCTCATCATTAGATTTTTGAAAAACCAATAATCCTAGCCGGGAATCGAACCCATTGATTTTGAAAAAAAAAACACAACCTTTATACACCATACTATAGTGTCGCTGATAAGGATCAAATTCTGCGAAGTAATGCTATACGGCAAATTTAAGGAAATTTTGGAATTTTAATAGAATTCATATTTCATGTACCTACCTAAAGGGCAATGCCGAAATTAGGCCCTGATTGCCCATACTTGGCATTTAGCTGAAAAAATAAGTAATGAATTTGCATAATTTTTGACGCTATTCACGACTTGATAGAAGTTAGGATTTATTTCGTCAAAATAAAAAGTTATTCAATAAATACACTGCCATTTGCATCTGCTGGGTTGCCAGTCTTTTGTAAACTAATAGAATACGTAGTATTTTTACAAAATACTCAGATTAAGTTTTTACTTAGATACTTTTTTCTTTTTTTTTTATACCGCCGATGTGGCAGACAAGCATAACGTTTGTAACACCAGAGGTGCTACACTCGCGCTTCCAACCCTGTAAAAACCTTCTAAGACCCCTTTTGAAGATCCCCATACCGTTGACGTTTGGAAAAACCGAGGCAGACAGATCATTCCACAATTCCTTATCCGATCTTACCGTTCTCGAACGCTCCGGATAGAAAGTGTGGGGATGAATCTGAGGCGGGTTACGTAAATATTTGTTTATTATAATTATTTATACTACTAAGAAATACAAGACAACCGTGCACCGTGACCTGATGGAAAGATCTTGATAAGAAAACGTAAAGGTACATAGGATACTTATTTATGTATAAATCTAATTTTCTAAACGGTAAATAGTAAGTTTTATTGAATTTCAATGTATTGTAATAATTATTATACACGTTGACGCTGAGCTTACATAATATGGATATACTTGTTTGCGACGATCGACAGTAGACATTTTGTTTGTTTAAATAGCAACACTAAATTAAACTGACTTTAGTCGGTTCACAGTTATATTACCTCTGACTGACAGCTTGTCGATCATTTCCTGTGTGTTGGCATATCAGCAAAGTCCCCCAATGAGTGCCAGCCTAGGACGTTTTACCGATTATAGTGGAGATTATAACATCCAACCGTTAGCACGAAGAGTTTTGTTTTTCATGTCATAATATATTTAACTTTACTAAAACAGTGCTCTTTATAATTATACGATTGAATTTGAGATTTATTTATTTATTTACGTATAAAAAATTAAAGAAACATTCACTACCATCACCAACGAAGGTGAAGTTGCTGCTTCCACAACGTTCCACGTCTCAATTAATGGTCACACCCGAAAAAAAACGATAGCAAAAGAAGCAAGTAAGTTTCGACTAAACGTTCGATAACATGGGAGAAACAAAAACTTATTGGGGTAACACAACAATCAAGATAGGCAACCGAAGTGCTAGAGGTAATATATCTCTGAATGGACTAAGTCAAGTGAGCGACTGACAGTCACCCAGTGTTATGTCATTGTCAAAATGGTACTGCATCATTGTACGTTTTTCTGTTTTTTTTATCAATAATTAAATATTCAATTCTGATCATGAATACTGACTTTAGGTGAATGAATAAATGTATGAAAGACAACAAATACATAATTAACTAGCTAAATGACTGCAGGAAGAGTTTCTGATAACTCTAAAGTGCTTGTGTAAGGGCACATTTATAAAAATTAAAAGCCTTGATATTTTGGAAACCCCAACTTATGTTTTAACTATTCTTTTATGAATAAATTATTTTTATTTACAAGCAATATATTGTACCCATTTTCATGATTGGGCACCCTGGGCCTAAAGTACTATGAAGACCTGGCATTGCCCTTTTGTATCATAATTTGTTTCGTTCGAAATCCCAGAATAGATCATAACTATTCCGTGTTTTAAATCATGCTCAGAATGATTCTTTGGAGAATATTCTAAACGGAATCAATAATATTGAATGCAGTACGATCCTTGAGGTCTCGAATCCAGCTATGTATTGAAAACAATGGTCTACATTTTGAACAATTAATCAGTTAACCTAAGAAAAATAAATTGTATTTTGTTAAAGATGAGCACTTTCCTTTAGTTTGCCGTATGTCATTGCTTTCCAGAATAAGATCCTTAATAGCAACACTATCGTATGGTGTAATAATATAGGGTGTGTTTTTTTTTCAAAATCAATGGGATCGATTCCCAGCTGGGATTATTGATTTTTCAAAAATATAATGATGAGGTTTTAAGTTTCATCAAAATCGGGCTCGTGACTCCTTTGAGCATTTTTCGCTTTTCCGTATAGTTTCGGATTTGGCCATCCAATCCCTTTTGAAAAATTCATAATTAAATATACATAATATCAAGCGGTCCTGATAAACATGTACCATTATCCACTATTCTTGGAATAAGCACGATTAGCAGCATGGAACAGAACTGGACTCTCGTTGCGGAGGTACCGTGTTCGATCCCTTGGAGATTTTTTTTCTTTTTAATCGTGGAACACAAATTGTCAACAATATTGGAAGAATGTCCGTCGCGTATTGAATAAATTAAGACGCATTAATTATTTATTATTTTTCTAATTATTTTCTAAATTGCGGATGGGCATTAATTGATGGAAAGTACCATTATTATTGGTTTGATGGTCCGCACAGTCCATCTTTGGGAGAGTTGACTGCTGAAGTTCAAGGTATTTTATTGGTTTTCATACGTTTGATTATTATACTGTAATTTGTTAATTTTCTGGAATATTTTGTTACAGAATCAGATGACATTTCTTCTGATGACGAGGAAGATGAAGACGACACAGAAGCATCGGATGAAGCGTCGACATCGGAATCCGACGACGATTTTTTTTTTTTATTCTTCTGTTTCTATATGTTTTTATTTATTTTAATAATTGTTTTTTTTATTTTCATTTTTGAAAAATGTTTTGCTTAAAAATGTATTGATCAAGCTTGCGAATACATGTCTCCAAGCACCAAAACAACAGCAACGAAATAATGTCATATATTTTTTATTTTCTTGTAGGACTAGCGATACATACCCATTTTTTTGTAGGACACTGTTTGATTTAGGCAAAGGATGCACTAACTCATGATGTGTTTTTTTTGTCCTACGGTTATTAATGAAAAAATATTACCATAGAATTGACAACTTCGAAGTGTCGGACTGAGAAATCCTACCACTAAATTTGTAGGACTAAACGGTCATTCCATTCTAACAATATTTACAAAGGTGCATACAAAAAATCAGCTTGTTATTAATTATTTTTATGGCCCCGTCGTTTCGACATATTCGGAGTGGAGGACGCTCTCAAACAAACCATCCGTTTTGTAGGACAATTATTCCTCCCAGTTTATAATACAATTATTTAAACATTGTAATAAAAAATAAACGGTTAGTCAGACAATTTCAACACTCCATCAAATCGACATGTTTTATAGCTGCGCACTTTATTAGCTCCCTCTATCGAGAATTTTCACAGAGGAAAAACTTGGGCGTCTCGTCGAACGGAAACTACTCACAAAGATTCAGCCTGTTATTAATCAATAAAAAACACAGGCGGTGGCTCCTGGACCATATATGTATAGTTTATACATTCAATGCAATCATTAAAAATCTGTACTTTTCACATTGCAAACACACACTTCAATTTTATTATTTGTAAAGATAGATAAAATAAACTTCAATAAATGTAGGTACCCTTAAAAAAGTACATACGTAGATATGGATGTATTAAAAAAAAATTTCAACACGTGCGCAGTGGGTGATGCGAGTGGCCAACTGATTTGTGTGACGTCACCGTCACGCAACGCATTTTTTGCTCATAAATGCCGGCAGTCGATGCGGCCGGTGCGGATAGTGGACGCAGCGCTGTGTAAAACCATACAAAGCAAACTAAAATCCGTTGCGTGCCGTGCGTGCGTTGCGTCTGGCGCGGGCCAATGGACGCGCACCTTAAAAAACAAGAGATAATTGACTGGCTCCAACGTCATGGCGAAAATGTGGATAATACTTTATTGAAAGTACAATTATTGACTATTTTAAAATCGAAAAGAAAAAAAACCTCCCTAAAAGATATGTTATCGACGAAATAGCTGCCGAATGTGGTCATTGGGTTCTTCGACTTCCACCGTATCATTGCCAGTACAATGCTATAGAACTAATATGGGCACAAATCAAAGGACATGCCGCTCGAAATAATACCCATCCCCCTTTTACGACAAACAAAATGTTATATTTATTAAAAAATGCATTTGTGGAAGTAACTGCCGAAAACTGGGAAAAAATTGTGAGAAGAACCCAAAACATTATAGCGTCGGATTGGGAAATTTATGTGGCATTCGATAATATAGAAGTACAGGAACTTATTATAAATGTTGGGGAGAGCTCATCGAGTGACAGTGACGATTCATCAGATTTGGATTAAAATAAAGAAATAAAGATTACCTGTTACTTACTATTATTATTTCGTTCTATTGTCGAGTACCTACCTATACCTAATTATTTTACATCAGCTTCAAAATTTTAAAGAAGTTGGCATTATCACAAAAGGCAATGTCAACCGTTGTCCGATACTGCGCATGCCCAAGTTGATGCTCAAAATTTTATGTTACGTAATCTGAAGACCTAAATGAAACGACCATTACCGAAGACTTAAATGCCAATACATCAAATACTACTGAGCTTTCTGATATTACAAATGCATCAAAAATTATAACTAAGAAAAAACGAAACCTTGTTCCTTGGACACAAGAACAGAAAGATATTGTTACCCAGTTTTTTTAAAAACCACATAAAAAATAAACAACCACCAAAACGCCATGAATGTGACCAAGTGCGAGATCTGCATCCTAACATACTGCACAACAAGAATTGGTTAAAAATTAAAGTTTATGTACAGAATATCTACACAAAAGGAAAGAAATAGACATGTGTAAATATATGAACAATGTGAAGAACAGAGATGAAACTTATGTGCCAAACGGCGCCAACGAAACTAACACAACTGCAAACAGTTCAATTACTAGCCAAACACTGCTACCATCTCAGAACATTATACAATCAAATATATTGGACCAATTTGAGTTCCACGAATCTCCATACCATGCATTGCTTCCACCAATTGAACATGTAACAAGACAATCATTATCGCAAGGGCAGCTTCTTAATCCTTCGATACAAGACCCAGTACCCACGACGTTAAGTTATACTGTGGATAATGATGGTCGCAATTCTGATGACAACCATACCTTAGAGAGCTCGGAGATCGATGATAGTGACCAAGATGAAACGTTCGGTCCTCCATATTCTGATTCGTCCTGTGACACTTGCTATTCAGAAAACGCTGAAGATATAGTGGAGATTCAATCGCAGTGTCTTGACAGACACTGCGATTGAATCTCCACTGGTAACATATTAGGGAGCCACAAAAAAATCTCAGGTAATATCACCACAAATAATTAATAGTTTATTACTTCTACCTATGCTTTAGTCGTTCTGTTTTCTGCCATGTATCGTCAAATCCGGTGTAACTTTTGAGTTATTAAAGTTACCTACTCTAAAATCGGCTTTGAGCACTCCTATAATATAATTATAATGGGTCGTGGCGAACATGGGCAATTTATCGGTTTCTCAGGTTAGCCACTATCCATAAATAAAATTTGGTAAAATATGTCCAATCAATCAATATCATGATATGTTTTCTATGCATATGGATGCGCCAGTACCGACGCATACATATTTTTTAGTTTATGTATTTAATGGTATTTATTATAATTATTATATGTCAACACTCACGCACTAAACGCATCTTACTTTTATGTATTGTCTATGGCAACACTATCCCGCCCGCTTCCTACATTCACATTCCGCCATAGCTATTGGAAGATACGCACGCACCCGTCTCTTAACGCTCCGCTCCGCTATCGGCCGCTGTGATTACCCATCATATCGCGCTACATCGCTTATCATCAGCCACAGTCTCGAGAGTTACGGTTATAACTCCTGTGTGCATATTTCGCGGTCGTGAATCAAGACCCCGAACGCAAAGCTGGGAGCAGCGCCTACCTACCAACAAGAGTTCAAGGTAAGTGCATTTCCAAGTGTGGTCCTCCGTCCGGATATTCCATCTAACGCATTCTTTCTACTAATAATATTAATTACCTCTTTTCCTATTAAATTCACGCATACGCATATATATATTTAGTATATTACTCATAAATACTCAACGCAAATATTATATTTAACGCCACCCGCACGCATTAGAAAAGTTAATTATCTTTTCACACCGCATATTTTATATTACTCATAAGTACTCATATTCTATAACGCATTTACGCTATTTATCATAATCATATTTACCTATATATAATCAACCCGCTGGCAGGTAGCGCCCCCCGAAATTATCGCTACCCAGGACTTGGACCATCCTGGCCATGTTAGTCCGGTTGTCCGATTCTAGGCAATCATTTTGATATTTTTTGGTAATTAGGAGTTTTGGCATAAAGTAAAACGGACAATCCAAAATTAACAATTTTCTCAACCGTCATAAATTTAACGTAGTTTTCCCCAATTTCATTACAATTTCATATTATCTTTCGAATTGTAATCGTAGATAAAACTCATATTTATACGTTAATTTTATACCCACATATATTTATTTTATTGTGACGGTACTGGGCAACGCAGCCGATACATAACGGTATTCAAACGATTAACAGCTGATTGTTACGCAGACTCCATATTGGGTTTGTTCTCTGAATACTTTATCGCAAACAGCTGATTTAAGCTAACAGCTGATCGTTGTTCGAATTTTATACTTTTTCGCTGAATATTTCTATTACCTACCCACTTATATACATACTCGTATCTCGTATCAATTATATTATCATGGCTTCTAAAGACAAATCCCATAGTAAAAGTTCAGACGAAAGTCAGGTCATGATAAATTTTTTAGAATACAAAAAACAAAGTTTGTTTCACATAGTTCAAGAAGTGTACAACTTAAGTCTCAAGGTTACCGATGAAACAGTACGCATGATGTTTCTCGCTCGGGTTCAATCTATCGATAAAACCCGATCGGATTACATCGAAACTATCGATAAATTGTTAATTGAACAATTAAAAGATAATCCGCAGGTACAGCCGAGTTATAGTGTTTTTAATACATTTGATGAATTATACTGTTTCATAAAGCAAACGGAAACTACTCTGAGACAAGAACTCGACGATAAAAAGAAAAGTGATAATTTTAATATCAAATTACCCCCACTTAAACTCACAGGTTTCGATGGTACTTATGGTAAGTGGCCTATATTTTATGAAAATTTCTGTAGTGTGATACATACGAATACTCGTCTCACCAACGCCGAAAAGGTTCAATATTTGATAGGTTGCCTTTCGGGTAAGGCACTTACTGTTTGTTCAGGCATAGCTGCTACCGCACAAAATTACGATGTTATTTGGCAAGCCCTTCTGGCTAAATACCACGATACCAGGGTTCAGGCGTCGTGCTATTTAGAACAAATGTTACACCAGAAGCCAGGGCAATCGGCTGATCAGATCTTGGAGAACTTTTGTTCAGCTGAAGCAGCTCTGCAGCGTCTACCTATCACAAATTTATCAGATTTCATAATAACTCATTTAGCATTAAGCAAGTTTGATAAACCTATGCTTGAATTGTTTGAACAATCTCATAGACATTTGAGTGTACCTACATATAGTGACGTCAAAACATTTTTGACAGAACAAAGCAAACTCCAAACGCTCCGCTCACCATCACATTCCCAAAAAGGTGATTATCGCGCTCAGCGGAGTTCAACCGCCTCTCATTTAAATAAACCTAAGTCATTTTTTACGCAAACCCGCCCTACTAATTTGAAATCAGTCGATACTTCTAACATAAAAAATTGTATCGTATGTAACAATAATTCCGCTCACCCTTTGTTCAAATGTCAACATTTTATTCAAGAGACTGTTGAAACGCGAAATGAAATAGTTCGTAAACATTCCTTTTGTGTTAATTGTTTAGGTTTTCATCACGTGAGTGCTTGCAGATCTGTTAATAGGTGTTCGATTTGCAATCGGTCTCATCATAGTTTACTGTGTTATAAAAATAATTTGAACGCATCAAATTCAACAAGAAATCATGCTACCGGCAACGCATCGAGGCAGGCAAACGCGTCTACTGCGCCGTCCGAGCATTCCATGTCGACTCATGCGTCATCGGCAGATGATCCGTCCCGCTCGCACTCGCGGGAGGCGCGGTCACATAGTGGCAATATCGCGTCGTTATCGGCTGTGATCCCTCCGCCGCGTAATTCAAGCAGCGCGACCACGGTTTTGTTGCCGACTGCTTGTGTATATGCAAATTATAAATCGGATCGTATACGTTTGTTTTTGGACTCAGGGTCTATGAGTAACTTTATTACGAAGTCTTGTTGTGAGCGTTTGCACTTAACCATACTTAACGCTCCTTCTGTCATTAAAGGCATAGGTCAACTTGAAAGCCAATCTTATGGAATTACGCATTTCAAAATATATTCGCGATTTGATGCCCGCTGTTCTTATTCGGTTAGTGCACGGGTTATAGACACTATTACAGATTTGTTGCCTAACGTGGAAATTGATACAGCGGAATTAACCCATTTACAAAATTTACCTATGGCTGACGAACGATACTATACTCCGGGTGGTATAGATTGTTTGTTAGGTAATGAACTCTTCCCCATGATTTTAGGGTCGCAAAAAATTACATCCCCAACCTCATCAGTAATCGCGATAGAAACCACGCTCGGATACGTCGCAATGGGAAAGGCGCATGCTTTACCTTATTCGCTAGTGGCAAACAAGCATCCCCGCGATCGCATGTCTCATTCCTCCGTGTCCGACAAGGCCTTCTTATGTCACACTCAAGATGTGTCTCTCGAACAATTAACGCAACGCTTTTGGGAGATAGAACAGGTGCCAGATAAGAAGCACATTAGCACGGACGACGCAGCATGTGAAAAGCTGTTCTCGTCTACGTACTCACGCGACGATACCGGTAGATATACGGTTAGTCTTCCCTTTAAATACCCTCCCAGTGAGCTAGGGCATTCGTACACAATCGCCAAACGCAGGTTTTTAAATTTAGAAAAAAAGTTAGACGCTTCTAACTTACGCAACGATTATAATGCCATTATTCAAACATATATTGATCAAGGTTATCTCACTAAAGTGTCAAATAGCTTTCTAGACTCTCAAGTTTATTATATGCCGCATCGGGCCGTTTATCGCCCTGACAAAGAAACCTCTAAAACGCGTGTGGTCTTAGACGCTGGGTGTAAAACCACGTCAGGTAAATCGCTTAACGATTTGCTTTATACGGGACCAATATTACAGAACAATATCTTTCATTTGCTTCTCAATTTGCGTATGTACCCGGTTGCTGTAACCGCGGACATAGAAAAAATGTATTTTCAAGTGAAACTTACTCAAGATCATCATACATATCAAAGAATATTATTTAGGTTCGATTCCAATTCTCCTATTGAAAGCTATCATTTCAACCGCGTTTGTTTTGGCGTCTCCAGCTCACCCTTCCTGGCAATGCGAGTCGTAAACCAGCTCGCGTCAGACTGTCGCGCTTTATATCCTCTGGCGGCTTACGAAGCTGACAATCACATGTATGTTGACGACTACGTTAGTTCCATAGAGAATGTAGAATTAGCTGAAGACACCTATAGGGAAATGGTCGCTATGTTTAAATCTGGAGGTTTTAACTTAACTAAGTGGATCTCTAATGACAATACCCTATTGTCACGTATCCCGTCAATTCATAAGAGCTGTCTCGCTGTCAAGTTTGATGAGGATCCTCATGTTGACACTAAGATCGTGGGTATGCAATGGCAACCTAACGATGACACCTTTAACTTTAAAATAGTGATCGACATGCCTTTAACATGCACTAAACGCTCGATCCTTTCCGTAACCGCGCGCTTGTTCGATCCGCTTGGAATCATCAGTCCAGTGGTCGCATACATGAAGTTGCTTATACAAGAATGTTGGAAATTACAACTGGACTGGGACGAGACGGTCCCGGGTTGCATTCTGTCTAAATGGAAACACTTTCATAGGGAGTTGTCGCGTTTATCTGAAATAAAAATACCGAGACATATAGGTTTAACATCCGCTCTTCGAATTACTCTAATAGGCTTCTCGGATGCCAGCCAGCAATGTTATGGTGCTGTTATCTATGTACGAATAGAAACGGCTGAGAACGGAAACGCTCTTAATGTGAATCTACTGACCGCTAAATCCAAAGTGTCAGATTCTAATAAAACGCTAGCGCGTTTAGAACTCTGCGCGGCGGTCTTACTCGCAAAATTAATTAATTCTGTGCGCACTGTTTTTAATAAGCGGTGTCAAATAAACAATATATTCGCATTCTCTGATTCTACGGTAACCCTTACCTGGATTCACTCTCCCGCTCATAAGTTTCAAACTTTTGTAGCTAATCGCATCGCTCAGGTAAATGAATATCTGCCTGCTTCCCATTGGTATCACGTTCGTGGGGTTGAAAATCCCGCCGATATAATCTCGCGCCCTGTGACACCTAAAGGGTTAATAAATAACTATCTTTGGTTTCACGGGCCGAAATGGCTGTCCGCACCTATAAATGCATGGCCTGTGAAGGAATATAAAATCAATCATAACGAGAAGACAGAATTACCGGAAATTAAAATAGCTTCTCTCCATGCACATACCATACCTGTCTCCGATCACGTTCACATGATAGACGAACTTGCCGAGCGTTGCTCGAGTTGGGTAAAATTTATTCGTTCACTGGTTTATGTATTACGTTTCACAAGGATTCTCAAATCCCGCGGTATACTTTCTGTATACGATTTAGAATACGCAGAATATTATGCGGTCCGCTTCGATCAGTCTAAGTATTTTCAGGTAGAATTACAAGCACTTAAGGCTACTAAAATTTGTCCAAATCAGGCTATTTTAAAACTCAACCCTTTTCTTGACGAACAAGGGTTAATTAGAGTAGGTGGTCGACTTACTCATTCTCAACTAAATTACAATACAAAATATCCAATACTGCTATCACCTAAAGGACGTATAGTGTCGCTCTTAGTAGACCACTATCACACCGACAATTTACACACCGGTCCTGGACTAGTGTTAGCATTGACTCGCCAAAAGTATTGGATTCTTTCTGCACGAAATTTGATTCGCCAACGAGTACATAAATGTAATTTATGTTTTAAAGCTAGGCCTCGTTCTACAACTCCACCTATGGGTGATCTTCCATCCATTAGAGTTTCACAAGTAAAGTCGTTTGTGCATACCGCAGTTGATTACGCGGGACCCTTTTACGTAACTCACATAAGGCGTCGTGGAGTAAAAAGTCATAAAGCGTATATTTGCTTGTTCGTCTGTCTCACAACAAAGGCGCTCCATTTAGAGTTAGTAAGTGATCTTAGTACAGATTTATTTCTCGCTGCCTTTAAACGTTTTATCTCACGCAGGGGTCCTGTTTCAGTGTTGTACAGCGATGGAGGCACTAATTTCATAGGTGCGAAACGAAAATTGAACGAAATTTACACGCTTATACAGTCCACTAATTATAAAAATGATCTGAATAAATATCTAACTCAACATAAGATTCAGTTTCAGCACAGCCCACCTTTCGGGCCCAATTTTAATTCGTTGCCTGAAATTAATGTCAAATGTGTTAAGTCTCATTTATTTAAAGCTATCGGGAGTCAAATACTCACCTATGAAGAATTCAGTACAATATTGGTGCAAATTGAAGGCATTTTGAATAGCCGTCCGATTTGCATACTTTCTTCGGATCCATCGGATCCAACCCCCCTAACGCCTAATCATTTTCTTAATGTTACTCCGCTTAAATATTTACCCGCTGAACACATTGAACCCCTATTACCAGATAACAGACTCACCCGCTATCAATTATTAAATAGAATTGTTCAAAGTTACTGGACACGTTGGAGCAAAGAATATCTTACCTCTCTCCAACTTAGACATAAGTGGAATATGCCGTCCAAACCTGTGACGATAGGAACTGTAGTTGTTGTTAAGGATGACAATACGCATCCTTTATCGTGGCCACTCGCGGTTGTATCAGAGGTGTTTCCCGGGAAGGATGGTGTAATTAGAGTCGTCAGAATTAAGACTTCTTCTGGTGAATACATTCGTCCTGTAACTCGGCTTTGCCCGTTACCCACGCAATAACTCCTACGCTTTTGAATTATTTTTAGTTCATAAGTTTTCATTCCTTTTATTTTTTTATTTTGTTTATTCAATGTAGAGGAAGAATCCTCTAAGCCCCCCGAAGTTGGATGCGCCAGTACCGACGCATACATATTTTTTAGTTTATGTATTTAATGGTATTTATTATAATTATTATATGTCAACACTCACGCACTAAACGCATCTTACTTTTATGTATTGTCTATGGCAACACTATCCCGCCCGCTTCCTACATTCACATTCCGCCATAGCTATTGGAAGATACGCACGCACCCGTCTCTTAACGCTCCGCTCCGCTATCGGCCGCTGTGATTACCCATCATATCGCGCTACATCGCTTATCATCAGCCACAGTCTCGAGAGTTACGGTTATAACTCCTGTGTGCATATTTCGCGGTCGTGAATCAAGACCCCGAACGCAAAGCTGGGAGCAGCGCCTACCTACCAACAAGAGTTCAAGGTAAGTGCATTTCCAGCATAATATGTATATATTTAGAGAGATATAGCAGTACCCATGTCTACAAGTTGTCTAAATCCCACAGCACAGGTTTTTTTTTTGCAATAACACAAACTTTGTGTTATTGCAAAAGAAACACATCAAGATGAGAAGGCTCATAAGATTTAATTGTTAATTAAGCCACAGGAATAAATGAGGAGGTATAATGAGTAGTGATGAATGAAAGAGTTGTTCGGCGTTATCATGGTGTACGCTGAGGATTCCTACGGGGATGTAATTAATTATAGCAGAGCGGGACACCATAGAAACTACCAGTGGTAACAGTGTAAAAGAGAATTAATATTAGGAAATGGGGTTTTTGAAGTTGTAAAAGTCTCATCTGAAAACAATGTCGCAGATGTATTAACTAAAGCCCTTGGAGATAGGTATTAAATTCCTTAACTTTTTAAGCATGTTGGGTGTAATTCTATACTGGTGGTCCTGTTATTGCATGCAATAATAGGACTGATCCCAAGACTTCATGTCGTAGGGCTAGTCATGTTTTCAAGATTTGAAGACTCGTAAGATTTAATTGTTAATCAAGCCACAGGAATAAATGAGGAGGTATAATGAGTAGTGATGAAAGAAAGAGTTGTTCGGCGTTATCATGGTGTACGCTGAGGATTCCTACGGGGATGTAATTAATTATAGCAGAGCGGGACACCATAGTAACTACCAGTGGTAACAGTGTGAAAGAGAATTAGAATTAAGAAAGGGGGTTTTTTAAGTTGTAAAAGTCTTATCTGAAAACAATGTTGCAGATGTATTAACTAAAGCCCTTGGAGATAGGTATTACATTCCTTAACTTTTTAAGCATGTTGGGTGTAATTCTATACTGGTGGTCCTGTTATTGCATGCAATAATAGGACTGATCCCAAGACTTCATGTCGTAGGGCTAGTCATGTTTTCAAGATTTGAAGACTCGTAAGATTTAATTGTTAATCAAGCCACAGGAATAAATGAGGAGGTATAAGAGTAGTGATGAATGAAAGAGTTGTTCGGCGTTATCATGGTGTACGCTGAGGATTCCTACGGGGATGTAATTAATTATAGCAGAGCGGGACGCCATAGTAACTACCAGTGGTAACAGTGTGAAAGAGAATTAGAATTAAGAAATGGGGTTTTTGAAGTTGTAAAAGTTTCATCTGAAAACAATGTTGCAGATGTATTCACTAAAGCCCTTGGAGGTAGGTATTAAATTCCTTAGCTTTGGAAGCAAGTTAGGTGTAAATTATAGACTGGTGGTCCTGTTATTGCATGCAATAATAGGACTGATCCCAAGACTTCATGTCGTAGGGCTAGTCATTTAGTATTAATGTAGTTATTGCATACACATTTCTTTGTTATTATGTATACTTACTATGTCTTGTGTACACACTCAGTAGCTCAACATGAGCGCATGGTGTGCAGTGAACCAATAGAAATAAGAAATTAAAACAACTGTCTAAATTTTTATTGAATCTCAAGTTGTAAATTACTAAAAGAAGTTTTTTGTTAAAATGTTAAAAAGTTGATATTGTGATGACTAACTCGTGTGCCTGTTATTTTTAACAAGTTTATAACCTTAAACTCGTGTATTGTTATTTTTAACAAGTGTATAACCTTTTACTCGTGTACTTATTATTTTTAACATGTGTATTATCTTTAACACTCGTGTATTGTTAATTTAACATGTGTATTACCTTAAACTCGTGTATTATTATTTTGAACTTGTGTATTTTGTAACCAAATCAAAACCTTTAGTTATGTGTCAACATACTTATCAGTCACCATATACTTACATGTAGGTATACTCCAATTACTCCAAATGATGTGATTACTCCGAAGTTGTAGAGCTTGCATAGCAAATGGAGGACGGCAGTTTGAGCAAGACATAAATTAAAAGTTAAATACAAAAATTATTACGTGATGTGATGTGGCTCCTCAATCCTTACCTACGTTGAGGATTTTAATTAAAGAATACCAAATTTGAATTGATTGTTCAATTATTCCCCCTCCCCCTGCATTACTAAATTTCATTAAACATTTGCATTAAGTAGAATTTCAACGGAATGCTTTTTTCGCTTTTTAGCCGGATTTCAGTAAAAAACAATGAATAACTCTGGTTACTAAAAACATATCAAAGCAAACTACGTACCGTTAGAAAGATCATATTCTAGAGATGTTTTAAAAAAATCGGAAGCTTGCTACCACTTTTAGTTTTTTTTTAAAGGCAGCGGAAATTTTCTATCATGGAGTGCCTTCCTACCTCCGTCGAATTGTCGGGGCTTGTCTCTCTGAGAGAGCCATAACTTACCCGAGCTGGCTAGGGCCGGGTCGGCGAGATGTGTCGTGCGGTGTTCCACAGGGATCGGTTTTAGGGCCGCTCCTGTGGAACATCGGTTACGACTGGGTGCTGCGTGGTCCGTTGCTCAGAGGGGTCGGCGTAACGTGTTACGCCGACGACACCCTCGTTACGGCGCGGGGAGCAACGCACCGTGCCGCAGCACTTAAGGCCACGGCAGGGGTTGCTCAGGTCGTGGGTCGGATTCGGCGGCTGGGTCTCGAGGTCGCCCTTCACAAATCCGAGGCTCTGTGCTTCCACGGACCTCGGATGGGGCCACCTGCGGGATCCAGCCTACAGGTAGGGGGCGTCAGCATCGGCATCGAGCCCTCGATGAAGTATCTGGGGCTCGTACTCGATGGCCGGTGGAACTTCAGACATCACTTCCGAAGTTTGGTCCCAAAACTGAGGGGAGCATCGGCCGCACTCGCGCGGCTGATGCCCAACATCAGGGGACCCAACGCTCCCTACAGGAGACTGTACCTGGGGATCGTGCGAAGCATGGCCTTGTACGGGGCTCCCGTATGGGCAGAGACCCTGACGGCCAGCAATGAGGCTAGACTGCTGAGCCCGCAGAGAGTGATGGCCGTCAGGGTGATAAGAGGATACCGCACGATCTCCGGTGAGGCGGCATGTCTCCTAGCCGGGACCCCTCCATGGGACCTGGAAGCGAGAGCCCTTGCGTCACTGTTCAGATGGCGCAAGGAGGCGCTGGAGCGGGGCCAAAGACCTGCGTCTCGAGAAATCGAGGCCCAGCGGACCCTGCTCCACCAGGAAACCATGGAGACATGGAAGGTGCGACTTGAGCAACCAAAGGGGGGATTCGCCACAATCGCGGCCGTCAGACCGGTCATGGACGAGTGGCTGGAGAGAAGACACGGTGCTCTCTCCTACCGGTTGACACAGATACTTGCCGGGCACGGTAGCTTCGGTAGGTATCTGTGGCGAAAACACCGGGAAACCACGGCCGAGTGTCAGCACTGCGAGGACCGCAGCGACGACACGGCGCTCCACACTCAGGTGGAGTGCACGGCGTGGGCACAACAGCGCCAGGTCCTCGTAGTGGGTCTGGGCGTGGACACTCTCTCGCTCGAGGCCATGGTGCGAGCCATGCTCTCCAGCGGGAGCAAGTGGGACTGCGCCGCCTCTTTCTGCGAGCAGGTCATGCTCGCGAAGGAGGCGGCGGGCCGGGTGCGGGAGAGAACTCTTCCACCCGAGTTCCGCAGTCGGCGCCCTGGGCGCCGCCGACGTGTCTTCGCCGAGGACTATCGGCCTCCATGACCGGGGGTCTGAGGACGGTGAGAGGGCCGCTCACCGTCCTTACAGAAGCAGGCCCATGACGGCAGCGTGACGTGAGCAACTCACGCACGCCCCCCCTCCCCCTTAGAAGCGGGGTCACACCCGAAACCCCCCATAGACGCGGGATTGCACCCGAACCACCCCCTGGGCGAGGCCGCATCGGCGGCCGTAGGTCTGTTGGGAGTCACGGGACATCCTTCCTGAGGGCTTACCCGGGGCTCTCAACCATAGGCTGTTGGGCGTTACGTGACGTGGTTTTTTAGTCGGTAAGAGTCCGGCATAGCATCCTAGAAGGATTTTCCCTCACGTTAAAAAAAAAAAAAAAAAAAAAAAAGGCAGCGGAAATTTGAAATTTAAGTTTTAAAACTCTTTTTTTGCGTTTGAAGAGCCATAACTTTCTTTCTTGCAATAAAATGACTTGCATTTTACTTTTCAAATATCCTACCAAGCAATGAGATTCTAATAATAATAAAAAAAATAGATCTATCGATAAAAAAAAGGTATGATTTTTTAAATTTACCACGTTTAGTAAAATCTTTAAAAAGGTAATGCTTAATCAAATGCAAAATCATTTTAATACAAATAAACTATTCCATACTAAACAATTCGGTTTGTTTGCTGATGACACATCTTGAATATTTAAAGTTGAACGTGGACAACGCGATCTTGACGAAGTAAACACTGCTCTCTCTAGGGTAGTCCACTGGTTTAACGCAAATAATTTATTGTTAAATGAAACTAAAACAAAATGTATTAGATTCACCTTGCCAAATGTTAGGCTCGTTAACACCAGTATTAAGATTAGGGATGATCAAGTAGAATTGGTCGATGAAACTGTCTTTCTGGGCATAAAGTAAGACTCCAACTTGCAGTGGGGGCCTCATATCGAGAAAGTCTCGGGCAGACTGAGCTCTGCAGCCTATGCCGTTAAAAAGATCCGACAACTGACAGACATTAGAACAGCGCGTCTTGTCTACTTTAGCTGTTTCCACAGTGTCATGACTTATGGCATACTATTATGGGGTAACGCTGCCGACATCGAATGTATCTTTGTGTTGCAGAAAAGGGCTGTCCGGGCTATCTATGGTATGGGGTTTCGGGAGTCATTAATAGAAAAGTTTAAGGATATCAACATCCTTACTGTGTATTCACAGTACATATATGAAAACTTATTATATACTCATAAAAATAATAGTAAATTTATTAAAAATAGTGATATCCTTATGGATAAACTTAATAAATAAGAATAAATTGGCTGTACCTAGATTTAGGCTTAATAAAATAAGCAATTCTTTTGCGGGCAATTGTATTCCAATGTACAATACATTGCCGACAGCCATAACAGGTTTGTCAGTTAATAAATTTAAAAAACTAGTAAAACTTAAATTGTGCCAGAAAGCTTATTATAGCATTAAAGACTTTCTAGAAGACAAGACTGCCTGGCAGTGACACGAATTGCTCCTTCCTACGTTTAAAAAAAAACTGTATTAGATACTAAGATGAATAAGAGGGACCGGACTGAGTTTCTTGGGGTGTTCTTCTCAGTCCGTAGCATTTTCGAACCCCCGGTAGAGTCACAAAAATTTTGACAAACCTAAATAATATTTTAAAAATTTCAAAGGGAATAAATTTTATTTTTTAAAAATATGAAGTGACGGTATGCCGGAAAAAATAAAAAAATCATTAAAAACAAATCTTAGGGCCTAGACGAAATCTTTGATGCTAAGTAGATAGCAGACGACCCCTCCTACCCCCCATTTTCGTATGTTCAACGTTCTGCCGAACACCCTGTATAGTTCGAATGAAGAAAACATTTGTACTGTTATTACGTAGATATCGATGACGTCACGATGACGATTATTTTCGTTTGCGTTTGCGGGGACAGCTTAGGAACGCCTGAACACTAAGTATGCAGTTCTTATTTTCTCTAAAATCGATGACATGGGTCCTAAGAACAGATCTTTGTATTTCTTATATTTATTTACAGTGTTGCCCATACTGACCGCTTAGAATGTTACACCCCCTATAATCTTGTAAAAAATGTACATCTATTTTAAAAGTCTTTGTAAATCAAATAGTAATCAATAACATTACCCTTTGAGGTACTCCACGACATATCTTGTTGATGGTAATTCCGAAATCCTTCCTATCCCTTCCAATTCTGGCTTATATTTCTAAAATGAAGGCGACGTATTATTTCCGAGAGCTCTTAGAAACTCGAGATCTATCGTGACCTGAAACCCTTATCTCTATCCCGCGATTCACTAAAACATCTCGTTCATAACTATAAAACCCTCATTTCCCGTTTTCCTAATTTACTTAGCGTTATAACTACTAACTCCTTTATTAAAGTTAATTTAGATAAGACTGATTCTAGGTTAGATGAACTACGTTTATATACCAACACTAACAGAACTAAACGCGAACTTTTAGACGGTTTTGGTTCCATATTAAAATGGCTGATAGGTACTCCTGACGCTAAAGACGCTCGTCATTATGAACAATGCATCCAACTTATATTCTTAAACAGCAACTGCATATAATTTCTTCTACGATAACTAACTTTAACTAAACCGTATTCAAAATATCATACGACGAACAAGTCATAAACGAAAACCTTGCTAAAATTACTTCGTATTTTAATACAACAGACAAGGTTCTATTTAATCTTACTATGTCCGATGAAATATCGACAATGTCTATTTAAATTCTGGAGGCTGTAACATCGTTAGAAAGAGGCATAGATGATATCATAAGCAGCATACTGTTTATTCAGGCGCAATCCATCACTCAATTATTTCAACAACTAGGCTAGAAATAATTGTTGACTACTAGTCGCGCCAGGTTAAATAGAAATCTGGTCGCCTCTATTACACTAGATAACATTCATGCAATTCTAGAGTCCGCTTATATTCCAGACCATAATCTATCCGTGCACCAAGTTTCAGCCTGATCCGTTCAGCCGTTCGAGCGTGAAAGAGTAACAAACATCTACACTCACAAACATTTGCCTTAGATTTCCCCTTGTTAGAAACGACAAATTCACACTATATATCATTTATACTCCGTTCTTATACCTCATCCTGAATTCACCCTATATTCCACCATCCTTCCCGAGCAAACCTATATTGCTACCAGCACTACCAGGCAACAGTATGTCATCACCAGTGATCGGAGTAGGTAGATTGATATTTGCTACTTGTATCAAACGTCTATATTAA
This sequence comes from Miltochrista miniata, assembly GCA_933228765.1. Lineage (NCBI taxonomy): Eukaryota > Metazoa > Arthropoda > Insecta > Lepidoptera > Erebidae > Miltochrista > Miltochrista miniata. The sequence goes on from OW121769.1 coordinate 18,820,736, forward strand.
TATGGACATTTTTCCGGAATTTCGGAAGTGTTTGTTTATTTTTGAAAAAAATTCGTAGTCATGTATTGTGTGTCTTACTTAATAAATAAAATATATTTTTGGTATTGGAATTGGTTTATTTTTACTGAATTAAAAGTTTTAAGGTTACGAAGATGTTATTGATCGATATTAGATAAATAAATCGACGAAGAATTATGTCTTCATCGATATATTTATCTAAGTCGATCTGACGTCACCTATAAAAAAACGTAAGTGCAATAGAGAACATGACGTGCACCGTCTCATTTCAAAGTATTTTTGCACCGTGTGCGAACTTTTTAAACTGTCTCTGATTTTTCTTCTTTCCCTTTAACTCTCTATAACCTCTTCTAACTATGCACAGTCCCTTGAGTGTTTTTATACAGTATTTACACAATTTATTAAATAGTGAATAGTAAATCTGCCTTTCTATTAATCGAGCCATAAAACATTTTAAAGCAAAATTAGTATAGGTAGTTATTTATGTCTTTGTTAAAGGTGTCTTACGAAGTTTCTTCTCTCCAAAAGAGTTAAAATATGGCAAATGTGAAGGCTACTACTGCAGAAAAATGGATATCCGGTCATCCCGAACTAATTTAAGATCACTCTAGTGGTATAATATACTGTTCGAAATGTGAAAGCCATTTGAAAAGCGTTAATAAATGCAACATTAAAAGACATATCGAAGGAGCAGTACACCAAGACACGTTTAAGCGGCCCAAAGTGGAATTTTATTTTGACCTTATAAAATTTCTCATTTTGTGCAATATTCCATGGTCTCAAATTGCTACTTTTTAAGAATTCTTTAATAAATATATGTGTAGCGCTTGTCGTTGTACGTGTACTAATCGTAAACTGCCAGATGAATCTCAGTTACGTAAAGTTTACTTGGACAAGGTTTATAAGAATAAAATGGATTCTATTAAGCAAAATAATAAACATGAAAAACTATGGATATTGTTATAATAATGTAAAAACACATACTTTTGTAATAATCTTCTTTTATTTCTTTCTAAACACTTTAGATAACAAAAACTTCTTCTATTCATTACACCGGAACAGCGGAACAGGCCGAAACCACAGAGTAGCCATAGAGGCAAACCATAAACATAGACAAAAGAATTGTAGAATATAAATGGAATGCCAACACGCCTCCTTACATTTATATTCAAACAGTAATTACTTGTATAATATTATAATAATAACATATGCAACTTAATTTCTAAGAGTATACACAATGCAAAATTATGTTTAACAACTAACTTATGTTTAACAACTCTCTGAACTTCAAGAATTTTACATTTCCCAAAGCCTTAGTTATTTTTATTTATTAGCAGTATTATTTTCCGACTCTATTTTAATAATTTCTATCAATTTTTCTTTAACATACTCATGAATATAATGGAAATGCACTTCTATGTGCTTAGAGTTCTTTGTAAAGTTTCCATACTTAGCTATGGCTACAGCACCAGAATTATCTTCATAAATTTTACATGGATTACATACTTTAGAAAATACATCATTAATTAAACATATTAAGAAATGGAGTTCCGTTACAGCCTCAGAAAGAGCAACATATTCTGCAAATGTAGAAGACTAAGTCACACAGTTTTGTTTTTTGGACTTCCACAGTACAATGTTTCCAAACAATCTTATTACATATCCCGAGGTGGACTTTCTATCACTTGAATCTCCTGCCCAATCAGAATCAACAAAGCAGTCTAAAATATCAGTATTATCATTTTTAGTATATCTTAATTTTAATTTCCTTGTCAAAAACAAATATTTCAACACTCGTAAAGCATATGCAAAATGTGTCTCATTACAGCAATTTTGAAAACGACTAAGACTCGAGTACCAGAGCTAATATATAAAAGAGCACCTATTACATTTCTATATTTGACACTTTCATTTAATTCACATTTTTCTAATTTTAAATTTATTTCCATAGGAGTTTTATACAATTTAGAGTTTTCAATATTATAGCGTTTAGCTAAAGATTCAATATAATGTTCCTGACTTAAAGTTAAAGTATTTTCTTGCTCATAGTTATATTCAATATCTAGGTATACCAATATAGTTTTTGACTTTACCTAAATTTTTCATTTTGAATTTGTTACATAACTTATTTTTTATTTCATCTATAACACCTTGGTCTCTAGAACAAATTAACAGATCATCAACAAACAACAAAATATAAACAGTAAAGTTGCTTTTTCTCATAAAATACAGACAATAATCATATTTGCATCTTTCAAACCCTAGTTCACTAAAAAAATGATTGAAACATTCATACCATGCACGTGGACTTTCTTTTAAGCCATATAATGACTTATTTAACTTATAGACCTTATCAGTCCCATCATCATAGCCAATAGGCTGCTTTACATATACTTCAGACAAAACTTTACCATTTAGGAATGCAGTCTCCACATCCATTTGATGTATTTCTAAATAATTTTGACAACAATATGACAACAAGAGTTTTAAAGTGGGCATTCTCGCTACAGGTGAATAAGTATCATCAACACAATCAATTTGTTGGAATCCTCTAACTACCAATCTAGCTTTATACTCACATTGACTTTTCCTTTTGTAGACCCATTTCACATCAATTACCCTTTTCTCCACGGGTGGGCTGTCAACAAGTGTCCATGTATTGTTTTTAACTAGGCTGTCAAACTCTCGGTCCATTGCAGCCTTCCACTTATCTGCATCTTTACAACTCATCGCCTCCTGAAAATTTTCTGGGGAAAAAGCATCACAAAAATTTACAGTTATAGAATAATAGCCAAATTCTTCGTCAAAACGTTTCGGTGGCACAATTTTCCTTTTTGGCCTCTCTTCTTCCTTATCTTTTACAACTTCAATATGATCATTACTATCTACATTATTTTCTTCTTTACATTCTGTAGCAATATTCTCTACTTCTTGTACTTCTGGTTTTTCATCTGTAAACCCACATAATGTTATGTCATTTTCTATAATATCGCAGTGTCTAGCTACTATTACTCTGTTGTTGATCAATACTCTATATCCAGTGTCACTATAACCCAATAAGATTCCACATTCTGCCTTTTTGTCCCATTTAGACTTTCTCCTTACTTCAGGAATTCGTACAAAAACTCTGCTGCCATACATTTTCAAATATTTAATTGTTGGCTTCTTTTTGAAAAATATTTCATATGGCGTTTTCCTTTCAATAGTATTTGTTAACGTTCTATTCTTAAGATATGCAGCTGTTTTAATTATTTCTGGCCAATATTTTCTTTCCACCTTTGCTTCTGATAGTAAACATCTTGCCATATCCATTAAAGTGCGGTTATATCTTTCCGCGTTAAGCTCGTGTACATAAGCTGGACACGGCTTTATCATTATTCCTTTCTCTTTTGCAAACTGTAAAACTCTCACATTTATGTATTCTTTACCGTTGTCGCACCTCAATTCTTTTATCATTTTACCAGTTAGGTTGTGTACTTCATTGACATATTGTAGAAAACATTCAAATACTTCATCTTTAGTCCGGATGCAATATACTTTGACCAATTTACTATAATCGTCTATAAAAGACAAGAAGTATTATTCACCATGATATCCTGTTGTTTGATGGGGACCATTTAAATCTGTATGGACAATTTGCAATATCTCATCAGCTCTTCTTCGGTTGTTATTACATGGTAAATTATGCATTTTATTCTCAATACATGTGACGCACTTGAGATATTCAGGTTCTATGTCAGTTGGCAGTCCATCCAAAGATGCATTCTTGCACATCAATTTTAAGACATACTCCACCCATTAATCCACATCCACATCACCAAAGTGGTTTGCTTATAAAGCATTATCTTTCCTCAAAGACAAATTTATAAAAAAAAATCTAATGTATAGAGTTCAAAATCGTATGATTTCTTAGATGTTAATATTTCGAACAAAAATGGTTCGAAAAAAATTTGAGATATCGAGAAATCGTTTAGTGTATTGTTTACCGTGAATTTAAATAGATAAAATTAATATTACTGTATGTTTGTTCATAGCAATTTTTTCTACAGTTTATTAAACACTCCTTCTAACTTGTTCTAATAAGCCTAAACTTGGTTTACATTTTATATAAATACTAGCCGATGCCCGTAGCTTCGCCCGCGTGCAATTTTGTTTTCGTTCCCGTTTCCTAAAGCCTATATGTTATTCCAGACTATAATCCATTCCTGTGCCAAATTTCAGCCAGACCCGTACAGCCGTTAGAGCTTGAAAGAGTAACAAACATCCATACTCACAAACTTTCGAATGTAAAATATTAGTAAGATTGTAATTACATTGTAGATTGGAATACTCCTGGTACAAGCAGCCAACCCACTGTGGCTGCTCCTTTACCACCACCTGAGGCCCTTTCTCCATCTCCAGTTGCTGTGTTGGAAGAGGAGTGCCAGCCTCCTCCGCGGAAGAAAGCAAAAATGAACAACAGTGATACTATTTTGAAAATGCTGATAGAGGCTGATGGTAAATCTAGGAAGAATGCCAGGGAGCGTGACAGAGTGTTTAAAGAGTTACAAAGAGAAACATTAAAGATAAACTACGAGATGTTCAAAGAAAAAGTAAGGCAGAGAGATGCAGAAATGCAACTGCAAGCTGCTTGGTTAGAATTTTTTAAAAAGGCAATGGAGGTTTTAGTGACGCACTTGGAAAAAAAATAATTTTATCAAAATTTTAATTAATTTTATGATTTTTAACATAATTAAACTCTTATACTGTTCCTAATTGTATTTATTAATAGATTTCTAATTGCTCTTCCCCTTAGTAAATCATATCTTGTTCGTTCTTTATATACAGGGTGTTTCTTTTAGGGTGTCAAGCCGCCACTAGCTGGTAGCAGGGTTCCATACCTATCGATTTAACCCCCATGTATGTTCCACGATTTTTTGTAATTTTCGAGATATAATTTTTTTTCGTTATTTTTTATAATTACGTGTCCACGTGGCTTTAAATAATTACAACTTCTTTTTGGTTCGACTTTTCTTGAATATTTTTTTATTATTATAATGCCTATTGATTGCAGTATTATGGACAAAATAATCTCCTTCCTAACTTTGATACAAGATGTAAAAAAATTTATCGATAATAAAAAAATAGGGAATACTGCAGAACATTAATGGAAATTCGGACTTAAATAAAAAAAAGCTACGCTTAATTCGCCGAAGCGAATTTCGAATTTCGCGAAGAATTTAGCCGAAGGGTCAATGTCAGAAAGAGACAAAAACTAGCGCATTCCAATTCCAATTAGATTGTAAATATCATGGATCCATACGTTAGAGAGAGACATCCATATTTTCTTTTGTTGTTGTGTCCTACACTTTTGTAATGTTCATTGTTCTTCAGTCGACTTATCGTCTGCTTACCGTGCGCCTGCGTTCTTGTGACTTCCGATTTTACAAACAACTGTGAATTTTGCTCGTTTATTGGACTTTGTTTTGCCTATTGATTTGGATTTTCGTTACCTTGGCACACACGACTCTGCGCGTTAACTGGATTGACTTTGATTGTTGCTTGTGTTGTGAGTAATAATCATGCCACGAGACTACGAATTATCATCGCAAGATTATGCGCAAATGCATTATTTCTACGGGTACGCCCGTGGAAACGCATCACTTGCCGCAAGGATGTTCCGTGAACATCTACAACGCAGAGGAGGACGACAGCCTGAAACATACCCAGACCATCGAGCAATACTTCGAGTACACCGAGCGTACGAGGAAGGACGTAACCCGGCTAATACAAGCCGAACAAGATCACTTCGAGCGGATCCTGATCGAGTCGACATTGTAATGGAGGAAGTGTCACGCGATCCGTCAACTAGCACCAGGGCAATCAGTCGGCGCACAGGAATCCCACCCACATGTGAGCGTACACAGAATTTTACGGTTTGAGAAGATCCATCCGTATCACATTAAAAAAGTGCAAGACCTGCTTGCTACAGGTTACCAAAAAAGAATAGATTTCTGTCAAGAAATGATAAGAAGGGACGCTGAAGATCCCAATTTTTTTGATAAAATTCTTTGGACAGACGAGTCAAAGTTTACCAGGAGTGGTGTATTTAACACCCATAATTATCATTCATATGCAAGAGTAAACCTACACGAAATTCGACGACACAGTTTTCAGAGACAATTCTCTATTAATCTCTGGGCTGGAATATTGGACCGACAGTTGATTGGGCCCTTTGAACTACCAGATACTTAAAATGGAGAGAGATATTTGAATTTCATAAGAGAAGATTTGCCGACACTGTTAGAAGATGTGAACATTTTATTACGGTTCCGACAGATGTTCTACCAAATGGACGGAGCTCCATGCCATTTTGCAAGAGCAGTCAGAGAAGAAATGAATTTAAATTACCCTGGAAGATGGATAGGTCGCGGTGGTCCAATAACTTGGCCACCCAGATCGCCCGACCTGAATTCCATGGACTATTTTGTTTGGGGTTTTTACAAAGAGTTGGTATACCACACAGAATATGAAAATATCGAGACATTAAGGACCAAGTTGTCAGAAGCCCAAAACCACATAAGAGCGCAACAAGAATCTTTTACAAATTTGAGAAGAAATTTTATGCGGCGGTGCCGCATGGGCATTTTAGTCGGTGGGCGGCATTTTGAACATTTATTGTAATAATTTAATAATAAATTGTTTTATAAAGTAATTTAAGTTTTATTTTGGCTCCTTTAATTTTAAGAATAGTACCTACTAGGTATTTAGTTATAAAAAGTATGTTTTTTTATTAACAAATGAGCTCTGTTCAAACGTAAAGAGATAATAAATCTTAGAATTAACAAGACAGCCAAAAAAATAGAAAATTATAAAATATGAACATTACGCAATTTTCGATACTCAACACTTAACCACCAATTTCAGCGAATAATGCCCCGTTAAGAACATTATTTTTTCTATTATTATGAAAGCTTATGAGGCTAGACAGTTTTTAAAATTAGTAAGAAGCTATGGAATACCTTTCTTTTTTTTATTTAATTTCGAATTTCCATTATTTTTCTGCATAATTCCCTATTTTTTTATTATCGATAAAAAAATTTACGTCTTGTATCAAAGTTAGGAAGATTATTTTGTCCATAATACTGCAATCAATAGGCATTATAATAATAAAAAAATATCCAAGAAAAGTCGAACCAAAAAAAAGTTGTAATTATTTAAAGCCACGTGGTCACGTAATCATAAAAAATAACGAAAAAAAATTATATCTCGAAAACTACAAAAAATCGTAGAACATACATGGGGATTAAATCGATAGGTATGGAACCCTGCTACCAGCTAGTGGCGGCTTGACACCCTAAAAGAAACACCGCGTGCAGGCTATCACCAATATGAAATGTTCTGAGGTGAACTTAACTTTTGGCTTCGTTTTTGGACTTGTGATTGGTTTGGATTCGGACTGTTTATTTTCCCTAAACGACGACTTTTGCTTTCTCCTGGATTTTGTGTGACTAGTGCCAAGATGTCCGTGTATACCACCCGCGAATATGCTAATATGCACCTCATTTATGGAGAATGCAGGTGTAATGCCAGTGCTGCTGCCAGACTTTACCGTGAAAGGTACCCTAACGCTGCTCGCTATCCCGATCATCGCGTGTTTACGAACGTGCATCGTTTACTGTTTTCAGAGGGCCACTTCCCAAATCATGAGCATGTTGGAGGAAGATCTGCTAACCCGACAGTGATGCCAACTATACGGATTTTTCCGTATTTATGCGGATTTTCAATGTCACATACGGATAACACTAACCTACAGATTTTTATACAGAATTTTTTGTTCCGAAATATAAAATAACAGTAACTATAATTTATATATTTTTAATAAATACAGTATTAGTATTTTATATAATCAAATAGAAATTTAGCTTACGATACGAAATACAAGAAATTTTAGGCGTAATTATGGCAATAATCAACCAAATTGACATAATAAACGGGGAATTCCAGATCTTTTTCGGGAATTCCCCGTTCACTTTTAGTGAATGAAAAACGTTAGTATTGTATGAATGGATCATACTGAACTGAATGAATCATCTTTGCATGTTATGTAAACAAAGGCGATAGAAGAGCTTTAATTATTGTTCTTTATTTGGCTTTTCATGTTATTTTCCTTTAAATTCAGTGTGTATAGTGAACAGTGTTCATCATGTCAACTATAAAGCAACGTATTATGCAACGTTTCAATGTTAGCTGGTTAGAAGAAGTTGGGTTTAAAACTTGGCTGGCACGCAGTACTAAAGGTGACTCTTTCGCTTATTGTAAGCTATGTTCGACCGATCTTTCGATTGCCACAGGAGGTAAAAACGATATTTATAAACACAGTAAAACGTCAAAGCATCAGAATGCCGCTCCTAGTACCTCACAACAATCTATGTCATCTTTTGTGTATAAAAAAGAACACATAGATAGTGTAAATAAAGGTGAAATACTTTTAGCCACTTTTGTGGCGGAACATAACATATCTATGAACGTTATGGAACACCTTCCGAAATTAATAAAAAAAATATGCCCCGATTCAGAAATCGCAAATAACATAAAATGTGGAAGAACTAAAACTACTGCGATAATAAAATCTGTTACAGGCGCATATGCGAAAGAAAACATTATTCAATACTTGAAATTAAATAAGTTTTCATTGCTACTTGATGAAAGTACAGATAGGAGTTGTATAAAACACCTTTGTATGATTGCAAGATTTTTTAAGGACGGTAATGTTACTGATGCTTTCTTAGGCCTAATTCCTCTTCACCATGCCACTGTCCAAAATCTCTACGAGCATGTAACTACTTTTTTCAATGAAAATAAAATTCCGTATAAAGACAACATGATAGGATATGCTGCCGATGGCGCTAACACAATGATGGGTAGTATTAATTCTCTACTCACTAGATTTAAATCGGACATACCACATCTGTACGTTGTAAAATGTACTTGTCATTCGTTCCACCTTTGTGCTTCATACGCCTGCCTGAAACTGCCCCGGGAACCAGAAGATTTATTGAGAGACGTTTACAACTACATTAGTAACAGTCCTAAAAGAATAATAACTTTAAAAGAATTTCAAGAATATGTTGATTTAAAGCCCCATAAGTTGTTACATCAAAGCCAAACCAGCTTCCAGAGGAAGCATCCCGGCTCACCAGTCGTTCAGTACCGTTCCTTTAGTTCGGAAGTGTCCGCTACGTGTGACGTACCATACCTATCGTATCCGCCGCGCCTCCCGCTCTCTTTGTTTCTATTGTAGTTAGTGTTGTTAGTTCTATTGTATTCTTTTGTGTGTTTTCTACGTATTTCTTTAGTGTGTAATATTCTTCGTTTGTCCTTTTGTGTATAAGTGTAACGATAGAATTATAGTAATTATATATTTGTGTATAGTATTTTTGAGCTAGCCTGCGTTTAATTGATAGTTACCACGAACCCTCTACTGTTATACTATTACACTATATTATTTTTTAGGTGCTGCAAGTTGTAAATGATGACCCAGGATTGCCCAACTTCTCGAAAGAGACACTGAGAAAAATTATGAAACATCTCAATTTCAAATTCGCTACTCGATCACGCAAGAGTGTATTTTGGTATTACAATAAAGAGTATCTATCTATCTATCTATCATGGCGCCAGCGCTACCTGCGTTTAATTAAACAATATCGCAGGGAGGGAAAATATATATATTATCAAGACGAGACCTGGGTCAATGCTGGTACGTGATTTTTTTATTTATTTATTTACCAATAATGGTTACATAATAATATAACAAATAATATCTCGCCAAACTAAAAAGTTTAACTGTCAACTCTTAGTTTCTTATATTTGTACCATTTTTGTTTTGCTATCGAAACTTATGATTTGTTGATGTTCTTTTCAGGTTATACTACAAAAAAAGCCTGGATGAGCCTGACGGAAGCATTACCTCTTCTCGACAGGCATTTTTAGACGGCCTGACTACGGGATTAAAAATCCCACAAGAAAGGGAAAACTACTAATAATTAGTCACATAGGCGGAGAAGAAGGCTTCCTGGACGACGGACTTCTTATGTTTGAAGCAAAGAAAGGTACAGAAGACTACCATGACGAGATGAATGCAGAGTGTTTCGAGGATTGGTTCCGCGGTATTCTACCCAAACTCAAACCAAATGCAGTAGTCGTAATTGACAATGCGCCCTATCACTCTAGTAACTCCAAACAATCCCGAAGATGTCATGGACAAAACCACGAATTCAAGAGTGGCTGACTAATAAAAATATTGTATTTGAGCCAAATATTAAGGCCACTCTAATAGATATTGTGATACAGCAAAATCTTACTGATAAATATGCCGTAGACGAGATGGCTGCACAAAAAGGCATCACAGTTTTAAGATTGCCCCCTTATCACTATGAGCTGATCCCCATTGAGTTGGTATGGGCACAGGTAAAGGGTCACGTTGCAAATAATAATAAGACGTATAAAATGCAAGAAGTGAAAAATTTATTTCAAGAAGGTATAAACAAAGTGACACCGGCTAAGTGTCTCACACTATAAAAGAGGAAGACAAAATGTGCCACCTCTATCATATTATATTTATTATTAGTGTTACCGAAAGCGACAGTGACAGTAATTCCGAAAAAGATTGATTAAAGTACATAATTATGGCATTTTTGTTTCATTTTAAATGTACAGTAAAGGGTCAAAAAGAATGCACATCGAGCTTTAGAAAGAGGCAATCGGCTAATTTCGACTTCGTATAGCGATATCTGTGTCGCACACACCATGACGTTTGTTTTGTCAGTCATGGTTCAAATGCGAGAGAGTGCAGTCGCTTATCTAAGCCAATATATACAGGATTACAGGAAAAGTCGTGCTAGATCCGTTAAGGACCTTCCTTGAAGGACAATAGGCGCGGGACCATTAGAACTGCTACCTGAAGCGTCCCAACTACTTTTTTTTCTACGAATTGTAATACAAACTCTTTTTTTTTCTAAGCGTGTCAAAAATCCTACATGGATGCTATGTCGGACTCCTACCGACTAAAAAACACACGCGTGACACTAAAACCGCCAAATCCAGTTTCGTCTGTGGAAGAATTAAGAGAAAGGATTGTGGACGCAGCCAATCAAATGAGGACAACATTGACCACTGGAGTAGTAAAGACTGGTCTCCGTAGAAGGATGCGAAAACGTATTCATAACCGAGGCGGCCATGTTGAACATGAACTGTAGAGTATGAAAAAGTTGTGTAAAAACCTTGTTTAATAAATGACATTTCATCTTTTCCTATTGTTTTATTTTACTTTTTAGGGCTAAGTATTAATTTTCTTCTCCACTGTCGCTTTTAAAACTAAGTTTTTTTCAATGAATTTAAATACAACCCTACATTGCTATACGTCGTTAGATAGCTGATGAAATGTAGATATTTTAAAAAACATCTGCCGAACGACTGCCGTAATATTTTTTTTACATATCCCTTAGAGAAAAATAAACTTGTTACTATTTTTTTTATTTTCATAACTTTCACTTGTCTTCTACGACATGTTCAATTAATTTATGCACTATTTCAATGATTGACGTTTTGGAGCATCTTATTTACACATGTCAAAATGCAACAAAAATTATAAATAAGGCGCCCAAAATAAAAATAAAAAATTTTGTAACCTAAAAATCGGCAATTGTCAATAAAAATATTAAAAGTCGAATATCTCGAACAGGGTTAAGTTTAGGGTAGGGTGTTTCATAGTGAAATTAGTCAGAAATAATGGGTACTCCACGCCCTTAACGGATCTAGCACGACTTTTCCTGTAATCCTGTATATAGAGCTGCTAAAACCCCTATAAAATTAAATTAGTACCTACTATGGCATCTATAGGGAAAAAAGGTAAGCCGTTAGTCTACCAGTCACGCGAAATTATCCATAATGTTTATAAATATTTTTTATCTGAAGCCAACCAATTTAAAAAACATGAGGATGTTAATGTAAGTAATTATTTTAAGAAGGTTCAACAGAGAGTTGCAGATGCCACTGGAATTTCAAAAAGAACTTTGAACAATATATTAAACGAAGTCGGCACTGGCACTGATAATACACATTCCAGTGAAACAAAATCCAGCTCTCGAAAAAAATGGGAGACCAAAAAAACAATTTCGTTTAGATATGGACGACTTTGATTATGATGTTGTTAGAAGAATGGTGTACGATTTTCATCTGCGTTACAAACAACTGCCTACAATAAAAACATTAAAAGCTAAATTATCTGAGGCTATTAATTATAATGGGTCTGAAAAGACGTTGAGAAAAATTCTTTATGAAATAGGATTTGCGTTCACAAAAATAAAAGACAATAGAAAAGTTCTAATGGAAAAGCACGATGTAGCTCTCAAACGAATTGAATATCTGGACAAAATACGCGAATTTCGCGAAGCAGGAAAAAACATTATCTATATGGATGAGTCCTACATACATACAACCCACACTAAAGGAAAAACTTGGAGTGATGATAAGCAAATAGGAGTAAAAAAACCGATTTCAAAAGGTCAACGTTTGATAATTGTTCACGCAGGTAACGAAAAAGGCTTTGTACCAGGAGCCTTTTTAACGTATAAATCCACGGACGCTAAAGGTGATTATCACAACGAAATGAAATAACGAAAACTACGAGAAGTGGCTGGTTAATCAATTAATTCCAAATATACCTAATGATTCTGTTCTGGTTATCGACAACGCACCCTATCACAATAAATATGTTGAAAGACCCCCCAACTCAAACACCAATAAACCGGAAATGATCAATTGGTTACAAAGACACGAAATTTCAGTTGATCATAAATTAACAAAACCTCAGATATATAATATTATATGTCAGCACAAGGACAGATTTACAGAGTTTTCCGTGAACAAGATACTAGCCGAACATGGGCACACTGTGTTGCGATTGCCACCGTACCATCCGGATTTTAATCCAATTGAAAATATATGGTCTCAACTAAAAGGCTATGTAGCCGCGAGAAACGTGGATATGAATTTAAGTTCAATAAAGACATAATTAACTGAAAAATTAAACATGATCGGGGCTGATGAGTGGAAAAAGGTTTGCGATCATGCGATAAAATGCGAGAATGAATATCGAGGAATTCAACACGCTATGGACGACAAAATAGATATGATTGGATAGGCTAGTAATAAATACAGCTGATAGTGGCAGTGACACAGACCTCAATGAGAGCACAGATAGTGAAATGGAAGGAATTGAATATACATGATTTTGTTTTTATTATACTAATTCCGTATTTTTCCCCGTGCGGTGTTCTATTAGAATAAGAAAAATAATATGTCGCATAAGTCGACTAAGGGTACAGGGTTAAACCGTGTTGTGGCCGATGGCCTAGCAATTTGTCACCACAATATTACACTTTTTGTCGATCTTATAAAAAATATATATTTATGAAGATTATTTGAAGATTATTTTTTCCTAACAAGAATATAGCAATAATTAAAAATAGTTACATCGTGTTTTACAGCTCTATACAGGGTGTCCCATAAATCGACGTCCAACGGGAAACCAGAGATGGTACATGTGAAAAGTATTAAAAAAAAATTTAAAAAAAAATCCGACTTATGTACTTAAAAAGTTATAGGTATTTAAAAAAAATCAAGAAAATCGTCATCCTGTACAACACTTTTGACTACAGTGTCTACAAATATTATTATTTTTTAAATTTTTTTTTTGTTTTGTAATCCTGAATAACGTGTTTCTTAATTGTATTTCAAAATTTTAACTTAATTGTCTTATTTCTTAGTAAAAAATCACATTGAACTCAAACAATGAAATGAAAATTGCTACACCACGTAACTTTGACCGACGGCCATGTAAAAAAAAAATACTAAACACTATGTGGCAAATACCTTTAAAAAATAACGCATTTATTCACGATTCCAAAATGGTATCATACATAATCATAACTTAAAAAACATAGTAGAAATAATACGCTTACCCGTAACTTTTGGTATGTTCGAAATACTATGACTCATTAAATTTAACTATTGTATTGTTTGGTGTCCCTTTCATTGTGTGAGTGAAAGAAGAATACACGATTTTCATGAGGTGCGAATGAAACAAATAGTGACGCCATCTGCTATAGCAAAAAAACATGGCGAGGAAGGGGACAAGGATTAGTACGTTACGCTCCTTCGTCTACTGCGCATCTCTCTGTATTCGTTTGTGTTGATTTCGTACTTTCGACTCGGCTTTGTTTATTGGACTTGATTTACCGAACTGTTTTGTGAACTAGATTTTCATCTGTGCTTGTGTATTTTAATTGTCACTATGTCGACTTACACTGCGGAGGAATATGCGAACATGCACTACATTTACGGGGAATGTAGAGGAAACGGCAGAGCTGCAGCAAGGCTGTATCGTGAAAGGTATCCTAACTCACATCGATATCCTGATCACAGAGTTTTTATAAACTTGCATCTGACGCTTGCTCAAGGTCGCTTTCCTAGTGGAATGGTTAGTGAAGGCAGACCTATCGACGACTCCCGCCAAGATATTTTAGAAGCGATAGCCGAAGATCCGAGTACCTCCGTGCGACGGATAGAACAAATCACAGGAATACCAAAAAGTACAGCACACCGGATTCTTCAACGTGAGGGATATCACCCATTCCACGTGCAGCGTGTGCAAACTCTGTTGCCTCGAGACTATCCGGGTAGAGTAAGATTTTGCCAAATAATGTTGCAAAAGCACAGAGAAGACCCTAATTTTTTAGAGACAATTCTGTGGTCGGATGAATCCACTTTTAAAAAGGATGGGTACATAAATATGCATAATTTTCATGAGTGGCATATCGATAATCCACACCTTCTAAGAGAAGACAGATCACAATATCGGTTCAAAGTGAACTTATGGACCGGTATTTTAAATGGAAAAATAATTGGACCTTACGAGTTGCCAGAAAACCTGACCGGCGATGTTTACTTGAATTTTCTGCAAAATGAATTGCCCAATTTGCTGGAAGACGTGCCATTGAATATTTATAGAAATATGTTGTAGGTTTCAGCAAGACGGCTGTCCGGCCCATTTTCGTGTCTCAGTGAGAGAATTTTTGGACAGCGAATATCCACACAGATGGATAGGACGTTCCGGACCAATAGCGTGGCCAGCCCGGTCGCCGGACCTTAATCCATTAGATTTTTTTTACTGGGGAGCTATCAAAGAAAAAGTATACGCGAAACCGATAGTAAATATCGAAGAGCTCCGCCTTAGAATTACGGAGGCTAATGAGGACTTATGCTCCAGAAATTATGCTCGCAATATTAAGCGTTCTTTATTAAGAAGGATGAGGGCGTGTATTGCGGTAGGAGGCCAACACTTTGAGAATATGTTGTAAAAAAATCTACCTTTTGTGTTAAAAATGTTGAGTTCCATATGAATAAATAACTTTTATTGTTCGCATTGACTTTTATTTCTACGATGTTTTTTAAGTTATGATTATGTATGATACCATTTTGGAATCGTGAATAAATGCGTTATTTTTTAAAGGTATTTGCCACATAGTGTTTAGTATTTTTTTTTACATGGCCCTCGGTCAAAGTTACGTGGTGTAGCAATTTTCATTTCATTGTTTGAGTTCAATGTGATTTTTTACTAAGAAATAAGACAATTAAGTTAAAATTTTGAAATATGATTAAGAAACACGTTATTCAGGATTACAAAACAAAAAAAATTAAAAATAATAATATTTGTAGACACTGCAGTCAAAAGTGTTGTACAGGGTGACGATTTTCTTGATTTTTTTTAAATACCTATAACTTTTTAAGTACATAAGTCGGATTTTTTTTTTAATTTTTTTTTTAATACTTTTCACATGTACCATCTCTGGTTTCCCGTTGGACGTCGATTTATGGGACACCCTGTATATTTCACGTGAAATCAAAACAAAACAACAATAAAGTACTTAGTGCTAAATTCAAATTCTGATAAACGACTAATCTAATAATTGATGTACATGGAAATGAGCATTCGTTTGCATTCGGAAATGCGATGATTGCCGATGTGCATTCTTTATGGCCCCGTACTGTACCTCCCTATACTTCCAATAAAAAAGATCGATCCTCTAGTAACAATAATAGAATAAAAAAATACATTACAACTTAATATTAAATCTCAAACACAAAACCAAACTGTTCATTAATTTATATTTCACTTATTTAGCTACATCCCCATTTATTTTTCTTCAAAAACCGGCAACCCACAAAACGTCATTTTACTGCAGCTAATAAAAAGTTAGAGTTTAAACTTATCTGACCACCATTAGTATTTTTTTTTCAAAAATCTACATTATTATTCGCCTACACTATAAGAGGTATCTACCCTCAAAAAAAGGAGTCTCTACCTCTAGCCATTTGGACTCTACGCGTATGCCAGCAGTCAATGAAGGAAAAAGTCATGACTGTTAGAATGTTCAGAAAAATCTTACAATTTCATAGAGGGTCAAAAACCAGCAGTATCCGTTATATTACAGCGCCGCTCCGGTCACTTCCCATTGATAAATGCAAGCTAGAAATGTCCTACGGCCCAAAAAAAAATTAAAAAACAGGTCTGCCTTGAGGTCACTGGTGACCTACATGGCGCCTTAATCTAGGTCAGGCGTAGGTCACGGGTGACCTACATGGCGGCTAACGTGTTAATGACATTATTAGATAATTTTAAGATAATATAGAAGTTCCTAATATTGCAAATTTAAAATAGAAGGTTTATACTGCATTGTTTTATAATTTAAAGTTGTTCCTAAAATCTCTACTTTCTGAGCTAGAAAGTAAATTTGCTCCGGAAATGCAGAAAATCTCAGACTCGATTTTTCATTTTTAATCATCCTTGTACAATTTTGTGCTATTTATTAATATTTACACTTATGTGTAGGTTTATCAAATATTAGCAGTAGACAAAAGATACCAACAACAGGACATTTTGAACTTGGAAATTCCAGACTGGATGTTGGAGCCGTTTTCAAATGTCAACGCAGCATGTCAAAATATAAAAATGACAGTTAGAACTAATAGAAAAACAACAAAAGAAAAAACTATATAACACTCTCAAACAGTTTTTAAAACTGGTCTGAAACAAAAAAAGGGAAAAACATCCTCTAGAAGTGATGAAGGAAACGGTAGATGTGGAAATTGAGAAAGAAAATTTACCAACCATGTCCTGAATGTATGATTAACTAATTTCAGATGTAGAAGGCAACAATAAAACATTGGCGGTGATAAGTTTCGATTTGATGGTATCGTCTGAAATACACATGATTAGAAGGATTAAGTTATTTTTAGAGAATCATATCTTGTCTCATAATTATTAAGATTTAATAATATTTCTTTTAGTAGTAGGATTATATTGTTTTGTTGCTACAATAAGGTCAAAAACTCATTATTAATCAAGGCTGATCTTCAGCTGAACCTATGTTCTTTCTGATTTTAGGCGAAAATTAACATAACAGATTTTGTAAAGTGGATTTATTATTTACTTACTATGTATGTGCCCACCAATTTTTTTTTTAAATTCTAAGTTCTAAATGTTTAGAAGAATAAATAGGTGTTCTTATTTTCTTCAAGCAATTTATTAATGTTAATATGTTACATTTTGAAATAGGCAACTATAGTTCTTTAATAAATAAATTATTAAAATACAATTTCTCTTTACTTAAGGGGCGCATCCGCAAAATGCACAAAAAGACATTTAGGATTTTGGAAATATTCAAGAACTTACTTCATTAAATGGCACTAAAATGGAACCTTAAATTCTTAATAGATGAGACTACATTAACCAAAGACTTCTATATAAACTGAGGTAGACATGCCCTACGCACCGATTTTTGAAACCTATAAACTGAGCTAATTAGCAGCGTTGCTCGCACTGTTGAGAGTCAAAACTTCGAAAGTAGGTGCTCGACTTGCAATCGGAGTCCATACGCCTTTTCTTTTACTCTTTTTCTATTCGTATATTGCTATTGTGCGTGGTGAAAATTACGTAAAAAATATTTATAAGCGAGTGTAGTCTTATTAATGTGTGTATTTGAGGATTGCTTTTGAAATCTCGTTTGTTAGAGTACGGCGCGTCTACCTCAGTTTATATAGAAGTCTTTGACATTAACACCATGCGCTTTTTACAAAATAATTATTTACTTGCGAAAAAACCTCTGAAAACCATCGAAATTTACCTTTGTCAATTTGATTATTTCTGCTATTTCGATGATTTTTAGTAACTTTGAGAGGTGTTTTTTCTAATGTAAATAATTATTTTGTAAAAAGCGCACGGTGTAATTGTAGTTTCATCTATTAATTTAAGGTTCCATTTTAGTGTCATTTGATGAAGTGAGTTCTTGAATATTTCCAAAATCCTAAGTGCATTTTTGGCTTAACTTTAGATTAGCTGCCATCGAGTTTGAGGTTCATATTTTTTTTACACAAAGCTAATATTATTAGAAGCCTCCACGCGAAGTTTTAACTTACGGAGATTAATGGTTAACGAGAAAAAAAATAATAAAAATCGTAAAAAAATACCAATAATTTGTCACTTTTCACCACAGACTACAAACACTCCCAATGTTTTTGACGTTCGGCTCGTCCTTTACGTAACATTAACGCAAAACAATGTTTTACTTCATTTAAAAATTAAATAACTAATTATATTTAGTGACAAAGTTAAATTTTATACATATTTTATTATATTACGTATATATAAATAAATGAATGCTATTAAATATATACTTATAATAATTTAATGACGGTTGCCGATATGCGAAGTGTTGGGCATGATCGAAGATGGCAGTGACGATTTACGGCTGGAAGTGTGTCCCAACAATGAAAGGTCTGCTGAAATATTGGTGCCACTGATACAGAAACATGTTCTGGAAGGCACTGAAATACACACGGACTTTTGGAGAGCATACGAGTGCCTTCCTCAATACGGGTACATACATAAAAAAGTAAACCACAGTGACCCGGTAAATAAATTTGTGGCACCAGATGGGACACACACCCAGCGCATAGAAAGCCACTGGCGAAATTTAAAAGTATTGTTCAACAAAGATCAATATAAAGGAAACTTTTCAGATTGGATTGTAGAATATTCATGGAGGAGAAAAATAAAGATATGATACCACAAAGATCCTTTTGAAGAATTACTAAAAGCGATTGAATATGTGTACAAAATAGATTAAAGGAACTAAATTTAAATTTTATTGTTTTATTTTAATTATTACATTGATAGTACACCCTGGCTCAGACAGGTTATGTTCGAAGGGGATGGTAGGGTTGAGTTAGCGGGTTAAGCGATTGATTTGATTATCTCTATGCACATATTATGGTTAGGTTACCCCAACTCGGATAGGTTAGGTTAGAAGGCTAAGGCGGGAGCGAAGCGGAGCGGAGCTCCCGCCTTAGCCTTCGTGGTTATCCCCCCCTCCCCCCCCTTAAATCGTGGGATAGTAATCCGAAGTCCTACCGCATTTTTTGCGAACTAGCCCCTTAATTCATTTTCTAAGCTGGTGGACTCCAAGTAGTTCAATGGGTGGAGACAAATTTAATTTTATGGACTCAAGTGGGTAAATCACCGAATACTGAAATTAGTCTAATAAATAAAACACAAGTGGAGAAGAGGAAACTAAATTTCAAGACTTTTGTAAACATAACATAAACTTTTCCCTGAAATTAGTGCTGAAACATTCTTATTTTCTCCTTCAAGGCAGCTCTCGGCCCTCCACTTCGCTCCATGACAAGCTAGCGGGTATTTCTTAGTTTACAATACATAATTGTGATTTGATTTTATGGCATTAAAGCCCATGTTATACAGTCCACAAAGTTTTTATTTAGAAGTTTCCCCTAAAGGCCGCTTCATAAATATGACCACCAGTACAAGCTATTTTCACTGTATGACAAGGACAATGACAATTATGACCACCAATACAAGCAATTCTCACTAAGCAGGTCATATCAGTATCACATACCAGTATGACCACCAATAAACGGGGAAGTTCGCCAACTGAACTAAATCGATGCAAAGAAGTGAAATGGCCCTGATGTATTTCATTGTGAAAGCTTCAAAACACATAGTGGAAGGTAATATACTATTGCCTGATTTGGAAAGCCTAGACATCCCCCCAAAAAGATGGCACCAAAAAGCTACTCACTGTTAGAGTACACAAAGAATGAGTGGGTTCATTTGCTTGACCAATTACAAAGATCATACATACTCATTAGGCAAAGAAAGAAATAGTAGCTTTAGTAACAATGGAGAGCATATGCCCGGGGGAATTGCCATGGTATAAGCGCTGTAGAATGTGCAACACTAAAGAAAAGGACACACTGTCAACTTAATGTACTGCCTTTCACAAATAATTGGTAATACGCCATCAATTCACTTCAATCAAAATTCGTATCCATGACACTTTCACCCTGGGCTGAGGAAACTGAATTTTAACCATAAAAATAATTTTGTTTTTGCAAAATCTTCATAAAAATTATGTAAAACGATAATAGATTTTATATTTAGTCATAGTCATCAACATTTATTTTGCACAGCACTTACGAAACGTCACGAATACAAAGTAAATGTAGTACCACATGGCAAGAAACTCGGCGGGCTATTCTTTTTAGTGCTCTATTTACAATATAAACTGTAAATTCTCCTGCCCTTAGACACATAAAAGATAAAAAGCTTTAAGCAAATTATTGAAATCGCAATATATTGCAGAAGCCGCTATTGTCATAGCCCAATAAAACACTACAAGTTTCACGTCACAAGTTCACAACGCATGGCGTATAAATTACGCACATCATGTTCAATTTCAGATAACAAGATGGTAGCCATGCGGATGGATTGTAGCAACACAAAATCCGCGTTATCAGGGTTTACAAAACAAAGTATTATTTGATTTCGATTACGTCGAATTAAACACAACAACGGCGCAAATGAAAAAAGCACAAAAGTGAAGTGAGTTTTGACAGTTGTAGTCCGTTCAAGTTCATTCTAGCTGTGAGGTTGGCTTCTCTGATTCTCGTGTTACCATAATAAGATTTTTTTTCTCCCATATACTCCAAACTAAAGTCGAAACTTATTATCTTCTTTTGCTGCCGTGTTTTTGGGCGTGTAAATTATTTGAGATGTTGGAAGCAGCACCTTTGCCCTCCTTGGTGATGGTGATGAGTGTCTTTTTTGAATTACATTTTCATTTTATGTAAATAAAAATAAAACTTTAGAAAAATCTAATAGTAACAGAACTATGTCTTTAGTAATGTTAATTATACTGACTAATGAATATTTACATAAAAACAAACTCCCAGTCATAACGGTTTCCTCTTATAATCTCCCCTAATAGCGGTAAAATGTCTGAAGCTGGCACTCATAGGGCGAATTTATTGCAATACCAACTTACAGAAAACGATCTGTCAGAGGTAAATAAACTTGTTGTCTGACATCTGACATTCTGACCTGTCTTTTTTTTAATGTTTGGCAAATTATTGGCAACAGGTGTCTGCACATTGTGTGTACCAAACTCTTTGATTGTGTGTCAAAAATGATTAATGTGGCGGACGGAAACACATTGTTAAAACGCGACGCGTCCCGATTGTATGTTGATACGCGTGTTGAGTAGAATCAATTTCTATTGATTCTATGACTAGCCACACTATCAACATCCGACACGCAGCCATGCGCGCACACGCCTCTGAAATTCGAATCTAGATGTGCCAGATCGAAAGTATTCATCTGAGTTACCTATACCACAGATTAAATAATAGTTACTACGTAACAGATACATCACTCCCATACTTAACCTCAAAAATATTAGCTAAAACATATCGCTACAGTGGAAAACATTCTCTACGACGTATTACGAGAGTCGAGTTTCGTGCGTACACCGTACGATTGCGTATCGAGTGACAACTATTGTCAACATTAGGGTTGTAAGCACGTAACAAAAATACATATAACTACAAAAAACAATAAACACAGTGTCTGAAAAAAAACTTTATTATATTTTATAACTTCTTCTTCTTCTTTATATAAGAATTATATTATAACTAGCTGATGCTCGCAGCTTAGCCCGCGTAAAAGTTTGTTCCTTTTCCCGCTTCCAATGGGAACTTATTCCCGGGATAGAAAGTAACCTATGTGTTATTCCAAACTATTATCTATCCCTGTATCAAATTTCAGCTAGATCCGTTGAGCCGTTAGAGCGTAAAAGAGTAACAAACATCAACACATCTACACATCCGCACTCAAACACTTTCGCATTTAATTTAAGAATATTAGTAAGAAGTAAGATGAAAAAAAAAAGCAACACTAAATAAAGCGAAATATTATTTTACGCGGGTAATGTACATTGGCTGTGCGCACTTCGCTCGGTCTGGCGTGTGGCAGCCCTCTGCCGGTCGGCCACGTTAGTTCTGCTACGTTATACTTAGGAGTAGGTGCTTATAACACGACTTGTAGCGAGTGACGGAGGCCTGCCTATACTAATATTTTAAAGAGGAAACATTTGTATTTTATTGTGTATGTTTGTAATGAATAAACACAAAAACTACAGACCCTCTGTAGCGAAGATCTGATGATCTTGCGAAGTTCTGATTAAGTATACTCCAAGGAGATTTCTACTGGAGAAACAGACTTCATGGTAATATCGCGTCGGTCTATTTGTTTTCTATCTAAATTTGAATATGATTCAGTTTCTAATGTCAAATGGATAATTTTCTTTGCACGTCATTTAGTTAAAGCCGAACAACATAATAAGCTGATCTAATATTATCAAGACGCAAGGACGTAGGTAAGAACATATCTGGACGTAAACAGCATTTAATGAATTTATCGGAATTAATACGAAACCAATAAAGAACCCATCCAATTAATCATTTTCTTTTTCGTTTTTCTTTGTTTTTCGACACCCTCTTTCAAAATTTTTGAAATCGTTCTTTCACGATTGGAAAGCTACCATCATCCTGAGTAACATAGGCTATATTTTATTCCTATTTTCCCACGGGAACAGGAGATACGCGGGTGAAACCGCGTGACGTCCGCTGGCTATTTAATAAATCCATAGCACACAACCATACACTTCTACTTCTGTCAGCTAACTGTATTCAGAGATTACTATTATGCCGGGGCATCGCGTGTCGGTAATATGTGCACGGTGCACATCGGGTGTCGAGACATAGCGTCGCATCGTGTTTTATTAATGTGTTTCCACACTGAATGCTGCGTCGCGTCGCACTGTGGATCGTTTCATACAAGCTAGACGTCGGAAATTCTTATTTTATTTGAAGTATTTTTATTTAATTATTTCCTACGTATTTATAACAGTAAATAGTAGTTTTCGTTACAAGTGTGGGATTTCTGTTATTACAACGAGTTCCTACAGATGTTGACCCGAGCCGAAGGCGAGAGGGTAGTGTTTGAGATTCAAACAAGTTTTGGTTTTTACAAATTTCTCTTGCTTTATTTGATAAGGTTTATTCTATCGTTACACAATATGTATATCAAACGTATTAAAACAAATATAATTTACTCTCGGATTAGTCGCTATAACAGTTGTAATATGCTTAAGTATGATTATGTGCGCACTCGCTTGCAATGTAATTTGGAATGGGACGCCGCACCGGGCGCAGCGTGGCGTGGAGGCGGTGTCGCGCGTGGCGCGCGCCGGCACCTGATTGGCTGTTGAGTATGGTACGATGGTGGCGTGATGTCTGGGTTCTAGACCGGTTCGCGGCGCGAACATCCTCCGCCCCGTTGAAAGCTCCAGGTCCAGCTTTCAACCAATTCATTCATCTCCAGTCGGTACCAGGCCAAGGCAGTTGATAGCTCGCCGGCAGAGATGCTCTTAGCAGTAGTGACGTCGGCTACTCTAGGTACTCCGTCGGAGCCGGGATATAATTTGCTGAATGTATCTAATAAGCCATGAATCTAGACCAGGTCATCGTGGAGATCCCGACGCTTCACACGCCATTTGGTTCTTTGTTGGAGCTCGTACGCATACTCGGAAGCCCACTGCTTCCAAAATGTTCTGTTGCTTGTTAAAGTCGCTCGTAGCGGTCGAGGTGGCGCACGTTGAGGTTGCCGAAGCTCGGTGTAGGCAGAGCGCAGTCGTGGACCTACGAAGTAAACGTGAGCCAGGGTGAGAGTCAGGAAATCGTAGGGTGGGGGGCATAAGGGAAATAAAGGTAGGCTGTTTGGGGTGACTTCTGTCTGAGCAACACAGTGGACAGCTCTTTGAAAGTCAGATGGACTGGGCCTAACACACACACACACACATGTAGGTGAGATGTGGCTGACTTCGAACCGACCACTGCCGACCCGTTGAAGCGAGGAGCGTATGCTATGATGAAGCGAAACTCACAGGTTCCAACGAGCTGCATATCCTTAATAATATTGCCTTTTCTAGACAATTGTTGATTTCCTAACTGGCTGCATCCAAATATTGCCATTATAACCATAAATGACACTAGGCATACCTCTACGAGCGAAGAATCTATTTAGAGCTTATGTGAAAGCATCTTAGTAAGGTTACTAACCACCTCAAGGTGGATGCACCTTTTATCTCATACATAAAAAATATACACAGAACACATTTGGTTAGTTAGAATTTTTGACCCTTACGGTCGGTTCAGTAGGTAAATTACCCATCGTAGGCATGTATGGGCTGACCCTGGTGCATATTATGCACCTGCCTCCCAATGGCCTGTAACATTTTCAAATAAGGGCTAAAAGGAGTTAATAAGTATTAAAAAAGGTAAGGTTATGATTAGATTTCAGAATAATTGAATGTTTTTATATGACGAATTAATGAGTCAACCCTCCCACACGCAGAAAGTGGAATGTGAGGTTAAATAGATTTTATACATTAATATAGAATAACATTACATTGATTTTAAACTTAGACTACCAAATTAAAATTTCAAATTGTTTATTAGGTATTGCTTGGATTCATGAAATAACTCTTCTTCCTGCTAATAGGATAGTGAGTGTAGGAAATATGTGGACTAGGATTCATAGATAGCGTTGGTTTTTTCTTAACGCAAGCTTCTGGAACTGAGAGCCGTTTCCTGGCTGTGTAGTGAGACTCCCCCGGACGAATTGGAATGTTTCTTTGAGGAAGACCTACACAGAAACGACTATGGGTTTTAGTAATATTGTTAGTGATGAAGTGCCTTTGACAAGCGTAGTCTTCATCAGAAAAGGGCTGTGTTTCAGCATCCCTTTTACTATTAGGGTTAGTGGTGAAGTGCCTTTGACAAGCGTAGTCTTCACCAGAAAGAGACTGCATTTTCACAATCCTTTCTTTATTAGGACCCATGATGAAGTGCCTCTTACAGGCGTAGTCTTCACCAGAGTAGGGCTGAATTAGGAAATTGGTTTTACGAATAGTGTTGGTGATGAAGTGCCTTTTTGAAGCGTAGTCTTCATCAGAATAGGGCTGGGTTTGAGGAACACTTTCTGTTTCCCAAACATTGGTCAGCTGATTGTCTATCCGTGGACTTTGATCTATTGAAAAATTACAAATTATGGATTGATTAGTTGTATTGGGGTTTAAGTTAGGCATGTGACCTGTGACGAGCCAACCAAGTTTAGAGCTCCTTAATTTAGTGGTACTCAACCCTAGGGACCGGTGTTTGTTACCAATTAGATCCCAAAATAAGTCGGCACCTATGAGCATATCTATAGGGGAAGATATGTTGAAGCTGGGGTCTGCTAACTTGAACCTACTTAGGTTAAGATGACTAACATCAAATGAAACTTTAGGAATATTATTTGTTATCTTCGGTAAGACTAGACAGCACGTTGAAACTTGGAATGCGTTAGTCTTAGAGAATAGTTTTAGGTTACAGCGTTCAGTGCTTTCGTTTATTGGGCTATTACCTAGGCCAACAATATGTGCACTTGACGGCTGAGGGACCAAATTGAGTCGTCTCTTTACACCTTCTGTGATGAAGGACGACTGACTCCCGCTGTCAAGTAAGGCTCTAACTGTAATAATATTATTGTTTGTGGGATTCATTAGGCGCACCATAGCAGTGCATAGTAGTATCTCCGAGGAGGACAAGGTGGACATGGATATAGTCTCTTCACTAGGGCTAGGTGACACTGGAGGGTCAGGTAAGTGGAGGCAAGAATTATGTCTCTTGCCGCACCGACGGCAGCTGCCAGGCAGCTTACAATTTTGTGCATCGTGACCGTACCTGAGGCAATTCTTGCACAACCTCCATTCAGTTACTAAGGAATTTTTATCTTCAGGGCTCTTAGATTTGAATGTCATGCAGTGGTACAGAGGATGATTACCTTGACACATGGCACACTCAAGTTTGTTATGAGTGGAAGAAGTAGTAGTAGATTCCTTGCTCTCCGAAGTTGCCACAAAGGCCTTAGTTTGGGGTTTATTTGTGGAATTGAATTGTTTATGATTATCTGATGCCTCAGTACGATTTTTATTTACTATTTCAAAAACGTCAGCACGATTTTTGAGAAAGGAGAAGAAATCATCAAGACTTGGGATATCAGGTAGAGTATTTCTATGTTCCTCCCATTTGTATTTGGTGCCATTGTCCAACTTTGTTGATAAAATGTGAATAATGAGAACATCCCAGTTCTCGGTGGGTAACCCTAAAGTGCTTAAGGCACGGAGATTTTTATTGACATGATCAATAATGTATCTTAAAGACTTGTCAGTTTCTCGGACATGTTCGATATTCAACAAAGACTTTAAGTGGTTATTAATTAGCTGCCTTTTATTGTCATAACGGCTACAGAGAATAGACCAGGCCTCAGTATAGTTTCTATCAGATACTTCTAGGTTGCTAAGTACGCGTGCGGCTTCGCCCTCCAAGTATGAACTCAAGTAATGAAATTTGTGAATGTTTTTAATTTTAGAGTTATCATGTATCAATGAACAATAAATTTCTTTGAACTCCAACCATTTGGAATATGTTCCTTCAAATTTAGGTATTTTTATAACTGGTAATTTAAAGCCTAGGTTAGAACTACCGCAACCGTCATGGCTATCGTGATGATGACAGTCATGACAGCTGTTGACATGAGAGCAATTGGAAAGTTGACCTTGATCTTTCCTGGAGGACGGCCCGTGTGTTTCTACGAATTCACGAGCAAATGAAATACTGTTATCAAATTCTTGTTCAATTAAGTCCCTATTACTAAGTTCCTGAGCCTGATTACTCTCACTTAATAATTCTATTTGGTTCTGCACCTCGTCGAAATCTATGAGTAGCGCTTCCATTCGCGATAACTTCATTCCAACTTTGTTGACTTCAATAGGTGAAACAGGCTCTAAAGTAGCCAAAGAATCTAAATAAAGTTTAAACTTGGTAACGCGTCCCTTAATGGAACCACGTTTAATAATCAAATCTTTAAGTTTCATCTCGGAAGCCATAGCGAACAGAATTCAAAGGTGAATGATAGATATAAGTAACAAAATAGGTACGATACGCTCCTCGTTTTCCCAGGCCGGCAGGGGCCGGCGCTCCGTCAGCGAAGACTGCACCGCAAACAGGCACTCAGCTGATGAGCAGGTAGGTAGCTGGCAGCGGGCGCAAGCTGACGACGGGCCGCAGTAGGCGGTCAATGACCTTGCACCTGGAAAATGCCGTTTGGGCCAGTGAACAGCGGATAGTAACAAGACAAGCGTAGTAGCGAGTGCGATGCGAACAGTTGATGTGAAGTACTGTAGTGCAATATGCAGATAGGTAGGTATGTAGAAGTTGCTATAGCAAGCGACACTTATTTATTTGAAATTAAATATTAATGCTGGGATGCATCGTGCAATGGATTATGAAATGATAAATTGCATAGGCAAATACCTTGCAAGCTCTCTCAACGTAAGAAACTTTACAAAGTACTCGTACTTATAAATCACTAATGAAATATAAAACGTAGGCTGCCAAGTA
The DNA here is from genome assembly GCA_933228765.1 of Miltochrista miniata. Taxonomy (NCBI): domain Eukaryota; kingdom Metazoa; phylum Arthropoda; class Insecta; order Lepidoptera; family Erebidae; genus Miltochrista; species Miltochrista miniata. Next base: position 18,848,714 of record OW121769.1, read on the forward strand.
GTGCAATTTAGCTTGAAGTTAGGCTATCCTTTCAATGAAATTTAGTCGCATCTGGGTGCGTCGTAGTTAAAGTCATATCACCTAAGCGATATGTAGGTAGGTATCTAAAATAGGTACATAGGTTAAACTGAAATATTTCGCATAAAGCATGCTATGGCTGAATATTTGGCTGCGTGAATAAGGCAGAATAAGTAGGAAAGGTTACATTACTTATTAGGAAAGCTTGTGCATAGTGCGTGTTAAAGTTGCATAATAAGAAAGTTAATGTAGGTAGGTAAGTACCTAGGTAAATTACCTAAATTGGCTGCGTGACTAGCGCAGAATAAGTAGGGAGTTATGTAGGTAGGTATAAGAAATTAAACGTACTTAATTAAAATGAGAAAGCTATGCCGTGTTGCCCAAAGGAAGGGGACAGACGGACGGGTTGGATATGAGGGGAATATATAGGAACCGGCTCACCGTTTACTGGCAGATCCTGGCGACTGCGCTGGGGCGGTCGCTTCCACGACCAGATGAGGCCGCGAGTCTTCCCTCTTGCTGCCGCGTCGACGCCGGCGCCGCTGGCACCGGGATCCGGCGAGTCCGCGACGCTTCTTCCCGTCGGTAGATACGGGCGGCGCAATCCGCCGCTTGGCCGGTCTTTTCCCTTCACTAGTAACAGTAAAGGAAGAGGGTTAGCGGCACCCGTATACCTCCGTAGATGATGGTGAAAGTTACCGGCTCGTGTCCTGTCACGGTCGCCCTTTGTTTGAGATTCAAACAAGGTTTGGGTTTTACAAATTTCTCTCGCTTTATTTGATAAGGTTTATTCTATCGTTACACAATATGTATATCAAACGTATTAAAACAAATATAATTTACTCTCGGATTAGTCGCTATAACAGTTGTAATATGCTTAAGTATGATTATGTGCGCACTCGCTTGCAATGTAATTTGGAATGGGACGCCGCACCGGGCGCAGCGTGGCGTGGAGGCGGTGTCGCGCGTGGCGCGCGCCGGCACCTGATTGGCTGTTGAGTATGGTACGATGGTGGCGTGATGTCTGGGTTCTAGACCGGTTCGCGGCGCGAACAGGTAGAGAGTCGGAACGAGTTGAAATAACAGTAACACACGTTGTATTGAACAACTATTGTAAATAAAGTTGCGAAAAAATTAAGGAATTTAATAAAATAATAAGAACACAATAAACTCAACTAACTAATCATTTTTGGAAAATGGCGCCCACTGTAGAAGAATATAAGCACAGACTATGGCAGTGCACGTCATACAGCCAACTTTTTATATTTATAAATTTAATTTGGCCGATACTAATTAAATTTATGGTGGTAAGACACGCTGGGCAGCTAAGGTCGTAGCGTCGGAGCGTGTCGAGACTCTAGTGAAGTCGAAGATATTAATTAAAGTTCTCAGGGGTAGTTTGTCGTAGTTAGGTTTCGAATGAAGTTACACTTGTAAGTAGTTATATCTGGTTTAATGGGTGACCACAGTTCACACACAGTTATTACGCAGAGGATACAGTTTTACAAGGGTAACACAAGTATAAAACAGTTAACACAAATACTTAACAAAGGTAGGGCTCCGTGGTAACGAGTAGTAATATTGTATTATGCTCTACGCGCACTTAAACTTAACGGAGCGTCCGTACCGCTCTCGCACTACACGAGGAACGGAAAAAAGATGGTGGGCTCGCGCAGCGGCAGCGGCTCTCTGCGCGCATGCGCCGCGCGTATAATAATGTGTACCGCGCCGTGGCGCGGCGCGTCTTGGAATTAAATGAATTTGGCTTGAACACCCTACCATTTGGGTAGGTGGCTAATATTACTCCCAATATCGAGCCGGTATACGTCCACGGGTGGCTCGCGGGAGACTGTCTGCTAGACGCTTAGATCATCTAACCACAGGATGCGCCTTACTTAAGCATTGTTTTCTGCCATTGCACATGACCATTTGGTCTTTTGGCTTTATAAAAGCACTGTACATCAGTACATCATTTTATATGATTAAACTAGTACATTTCATTGTAGTTGACTGTACAATAATAATTAACACACAACAGCCATTACGCGTTTGTTGATTAATACATTTTTAAATGCAATGAAATTTTATATGTCTTTGTGTTTCCCCCTTCACTTGTATGAAAACTGGCAGAATATTTTTGTATGCGGTGGTTCGCAAAGGCTAGTCCCGTGATATATGGTGTAAGGCTAGACGGGATGCTATAAATTTCAATTAAAACTACTTTTAAATCTGATATTGAAACAAATTAGTAGCTTTTTTAGAAATATTTGCATGAATCATAAAAACTTCTATGATTTTTTTTTAAAGTATAAACTTCGTGGCTGGTTTTTTTCTTTTTAATAGACATTATTTTGACAGTTGGGAAAGAAAACGCACGAGTGCGGGAATGGTAAAGATAAAGCACCAGTGTGTAATAGCCCCACAGATCAGTGAATAGCCCACATCCCGAATGCTATAAGTCCCTGTAATACGCCAGTTTTTGAGCAACTGCATTAAAAAGTTATTTTTAATACAGTTGCTCAAAAAGTGGCGTATTACAGGGACGTTTAGCGTTCGGGATGTGGGCTATTACACACTCGTGCTTTTTTCTTTCCCATTCCTGCACTCGTGCGTTTTCTTTCCCAATTGTCAAAATAATGTCTATTCATGCAAATATTTCTAAAAAAAGATACTAATTTGTTTCAATATCAGATTAAAAGTAATTTTAATTAAAATTTAAGCATAAATTATTATAAGTATCGGCCAAATTAAATTTATAAAAATAAAAAAAGTTGGCTGTATGAAGTGCATTGCCATAGTCTCTGCTTAGGAAGGTATATATTCTTTTACGGTTGGCGCCATTTTGGATATTCAGGTTTGTTGTGTTTTTATTATTTTATAAAATTGCCTAATTTTTTCGCAACTGTATTAAAAATAGTTGTTCAATACACGTGTGGGACTGTTATTTAAACTCGTTTCGACTGTTTACCCTCGCCTTCGGCTCGGGTCAACACCTGTCGTAACTCGTTGTAATAACAGAAATCCCACACTTGTCTCGAAAACTACTATTTCAATACGTATTGATTGTTATTTATGGCATTACGTCTTATTAGCTAATCATCTATACATATAATAAAATGATAGAAGAGTCAAAACTGTACATTGGAAATATTTAAAAAAAAATACTCGCCGGGTGTTCAATATAAGATACTGAAGCCGAAAATATGGTTAGAATTTTTTTGTCTGTTTGTCGGTTTGTCTGTTTGTCTGTTTGTCAGTTTGCTTTGCTTTGTCCGGAAGGATCTCGAAAAGTACTCAATGGATTTGGTTCAAATTTTGCAAAAATATTACTTTAGGGTGGGGTCTTCAAATAGGCTATATATTATCACGCTACATATCCTAGGGGCTAAGCAGAGAGCAATAAAATATTTAAGATAGTGGATTGATTTAAACAAAACGTAGCAGTTATATTAGTAAGAGATAGATTTTACACACAGGCTACATATTATTACGCTACTTAGCCTAGAGGCTTGGCAGAAAAGAATTCAAATCCAAACCATAACATCATAACATAATTTTCACGCGTACGAAGTCGCGGGCATCAGCTAGTTGAACAATAAGAAAGATGAGATGAGTGATAGACAGTGTAATTTCCATGTAATTAGGACTTCGCACGTTAAAGTACCGTTTAATTATGTCATTAGGATTGAAAAAAACTGTATATATAAATAATATTTATTTCGAAAATTAGGCTAAAAAGTTAAATTCAATTAAATCAAAAATAATAATATAAAGTAAGAACAACAAATAAACACATGTGTAAATTCTGTTTTGCCTGAGAAATATCATAAATGCTAGGATACAAGTTACGACCTGCATAAATGGCCCTCCACCTTAAAACTTCATAACTATTTAGGGTTAACTTAGGCATCTAAATATAAAGAAAGAGCTTCCTCGCGTGAATACTGGCGCTTAGATTTCATAAACTTCTGGTCTCTTCTCAGGTCTTTTACCTCCTCTGGAGATTCGGCAACTGACTTAATGAAGTCCGCTGCAGTATAAAAACCACGTGCTTGTATGGCCATTTGTGCGGCATAACACAATTGGGTAGGTTCGTGAGCGTCCACAAGATCCTTGACTTTTTGACATTTCTGCAGGCCGAAAAAAGCCTTTTGCAGCCGTCCAGGTGTAGCGCCTATGGCTTCTTCTCCTTCCGAAGAGAAGAATTCATTGTTTTCCTTCAAAAAATCAAACTTGAAATAATTTGTTTCAAGTCAGTCTTTATATTTGAGCAGAAACCTTGTAAAAGAAAGCAAAAATAAATAAAAAATGTAAAGTCACATCTGTAAATCTGTTCTAACAATCATATAAGTGCTGAATAATTAATTTCAGGTAGTCAAATAATGGTTAGTTACCTTTCGTTGCAAGATCCCGTTGACTTCCATTTTTTCTCGATTTTAATCGAAAGAAGTTTTATTTTCGACATAAGTCGTTTTATAATGCAGTCTTCATGACTTGTCAAATTAGATTTAGACATTACAAACTGCAGAATTCCGTTAGGGAAATCGAGACTACCTGCCCAGAAACGAGAAAAAAAAGAATGATGCAAACTCGTGCGAAATCAAACAATTAGAGATTTTTTATTTAGAGGGTTGGAGCTTTAAAATATGCAAGGTTTTGTAAGGTTACAAAAGTATACTCATATTTAGATTCTCCGTTAAAGTCAATTTCGCGAGTGTAGAGGAAGCTTAACAGGAGGGAAACACGTGCGCTGGCATGTCGTTCCAGGTTTTTATGGTTCGACAGAGAAAAGATCTTTTGAATCTTGCAGTTCTAGTGAAGATTATCTCCACTATGTGAGAGTGGCGCCTCTGTCCAGCACGCGTTGTTCGGGATCGGAAAGGATGAGCGGGATTAGGTTGGAGAGTTCTTCAAAACACTCACCGTAATAGATACGGTAGAATGCACACAAAGACGCAATAGTTCTTCGCTGCGCCAACGGCTCCAGACTTTCCGTAACCTCCTGGCAGTTAATAATGCGAATAGCCCACCGCTGCATAGAGTCCCGCGCGTCAAGCAAGTACCTATCGGAGTCGTCGTCGAAATAAATGAAATCTGAATCGTCCCAAAGGTGAGAGCAGTATTCCACGCAAGGACGTATCTGCGTCTTGTAAAGCAGACACCTCTGGTTTGGCGTCAAGAACGAAGTAGGAAGACAGTTTTTAGCAATTGATAGAGTGATGCAAGTGGAAGGTTAAAATATTATAATACATACCTGCATATATATTTTATAGTCCAGAAAAGTCGAGCCATAACGAAAAAAAAATGCACAGGTCACCTACTTTTATTTATAAAGTGATTGCTGGATGCGGACCTGGATTTAGCTACACTGTGTGGCTGTTGATCGCAAATGTTTGGTCTGCTTATGCTTGTATGGCTGTGGGGTAGGACGACCCCTCACCAGATGGACCGATGAGCTGAAGAGTATACGTCAAGCAGTGGCCTGCCATAGGCCGATTTGATTGGTCCTAGGTATGTACAAGTAACTAGGACTTTGGCGGTCTTGTCGCACGAATTATCCTGTCCGTGACCGGGTTGTCAAAAAAAAAACATGGTGAAGCGTTAACGAAAAAAAAAATTATGAAGTGTAAAGTGTCGAGATTCTTTGGCGGGAACTGGAAGGAATAGAAAAGACATGAAGATGAAGATAATAATATAACTGGAAGGAATCGTATCGCGTCGTTTTTAAATTTGCAAAATTAGTGTGTTTTCGAGTGTTTTGTGTGTATCAATGGTTGATTCTTATACATAAACGTTCGACAACGTGCACTAGTGTTGGGAAGTGATAAAACGCAGTTAATCGCAAGTTTTCTTTGACAAAAAATCCAAAGAATCTTTCAAAAATTTTCCACCGCTTTTCTGAAGGAAGACTGACTTTGACTTAGGGCTGTACTTGACTTTGTCTGGACTTAGAGGACGAGGACTGTGACTTATTAAAGCAAAATGAAGAGATAATAAATATACAAGACTTGGCTGTATGGCTTAAATTGCCTTTGCCTATCCGAAAATGGATAAATAAAACTACTACTACTGTTAATACTGTCAGTAATGTCATGACAGACGTCAGACTTGACAGTCAGAGATCAGACTAGTCAAGTAAATTATTTCAAAACATAAAGAATTTCCGACTTTTAGTTTTACCTCCTCATTCTACAAAATCTTTCGTCGGTAGCGCTATACCCTTAAAATTCAACCGCCGTTCAGTTAACAATTACAAACATACCGATCTATTTAATTTGTGTTTCATAAAAGATATTTAATAGTTTTCGAAATGTCTCAAGCGCGACTTACATCTTGTATTCCTATACCATTGGAGCAGAAAAAGCTTATAAACGTGATAGAAAAGGCAAAAGATTGGGCATTAATGCATGGAGTTGGTATGCGAGATAGAAAACACTTCAACAAGGATGTTATTCAGGTAATGACCATATTATTGTTTGCTAGTGCAAAATTAAGTCGGAAGTCATAAGCTGCCATCATATTAAACTTCTCTATTGGTTATAAAGTTTTAATTGGAGCATGTTCATTCTCTCTTGCTATCTCAAATATTTCTTCTGTAGACATGGACAATGCATTCTACCCCAAAAAAATCCTTGGTAGCATTTTAAACACTGTCAGAATGATTCGTTAATTAGTTAGTATAGAGTTGGTGTGGGTCAGGCACAGCACAGTCATGATGCTGCTTTGAACCTTTGTCATACAAAATTGTAAGGTATGCCATGTTGCCTATGTTGCCTGACAATAAAGATTTATTATTATTATTATAATGGCTGCACTGCTAGTGTGTAATTTTGAACTCGTTAGCCGTACTTTTTGTATGATAAAGGTTCAAAGCAACATTGTGTTCACCATATTCTATACTAGCTGTTGCCCACAACTTCGTAAGAATGAAAATTATGTTATAATGCCAATTTGATTGCTCTCTGCTTAGCCCCTAGGATATGTAGCGTGATAATATATAGCCTATTTTAAGACCCTACCCCTAGTTAATATATGTGCAAAATTTGAATTAAATCTATTGAGTACTTTTGGAGATCCTTCCGGTCACAGCAATCAGACAAAAAAAATTCTAACTATATTTTTGGCTTCAGTATTTTATATAGAACCCAGCAATTATTTTTTTTAAATATTTTCAATGTACAGTTTTGACTTTTCTATCATTTTATTATATGTATAGATAATTCTAACCTTTTTTTTTTATTATAAATAAATATTGTTGTACCTACATTTTTTATGTTTCTGTACTTACCTACATTGTTAGATGACCCACACTTTATTGTCAACAGATTGCACCATTTGCCCTTCTGCCTTCTCCTTTTCCTAAGGCTGAGTTTGAAAAAGCAGTTGAATTGCAGCCCATTTTAAATGAACTGATGCATAAAGTAAGTTAATAATGTTAATCCAAAATAGCAACTGAGTTCTTTTAGTCTAGAATAGTTTATTGGTTTCTATTGAGTAGTTTATTGGTTGAAGTCCTGCTTTTCTATAGGGTCAGCAGCGCGAGTGTGGCACCTCCGGTCCTTCTGGTGGGCCGTATGCTTGTCTGCCACCTTAGTGTTATAAAAAAAATACTCGAATATTTCTTTACCAAGCGCCTGTCCATTTCACCATGGTAATAGGCTCACCAACTATTACGTGGGACAAAAACACATATCATGAAATGTGAGCGTATTGTATGCCTCTGCCCATACCTTCGCGATAAAGTCGTGACTATATGTATGTATGTACACATACTAGGGAATGCAATCCAAATCTCGCGTGATCTTGTGTAACCACGCAAAATAGGTGCATTAAATGATGTCGAGTTGCGGAAACCAGCCTGTGTAAACCTAGATCTTGTGTAATCTTTCGGGATCAATCCTGAAGCATAATATGATGAGATCCCGTTAGAGATTCATGGGATTGGGTAGCAGTGGTCAGCAATGCTACACACATTTGTTTTTTACGAAGCTACTTTCAAATTCACCCGTAACTGGGTACTTTCTGATCTCCTTGACTTATACATTTTGTTTTGATTATGTTAATTTCCAAAAAAGAACAATAACTACCTATTTGAGATGAATTGAAAAATAACTAATACATATAGTCACGCCTTTATCCCCGAAGCGATAGGCAGGAGCATAATATGTGCCCATATTTCACTTTATAGGTTTATGTCCCACGTAATAGAAGCTTTTATTGCCGTGTTCATTAAAATGGACAGGAATGGGTTGTGACGACTGCAGTTGAAATTTTCAAGCCGCCGATAAAGCCTTCAACTTGGCATAATGGTTGTCATTTAGACTTGGGTAGGTACTGTTCGTACTGCCGGACGTGTTATATGGCATAACCGCGTACTGGTTCAGTACCCAGTACGCGACAAAATTTAGCAGGACCCAGGACCTTTCTCGGACGCGATATACCGCTCGGGCGCGTACAGTCGACGTTCGGCCGCGTCCGAGTCCGAGATGGAATATAAATACTCGGCCGCGTCCGAGTCCGAGATAGAATCTATTATACTATCTGTGGTCCGAGCGACCGGGTGACCGGAATGATGCACGCTTGGGAACATTTTGTTACGTAGTGTATCTCAACTTAACTAGTACGAGTAGTAACGTATACTGATGAATTTTATATGAATACTTGAGGCACGCCTGCCTGCTTAATGGGCTCAGGAGATGGTCAAGCGACTTGAATTAAGTGTACATACACGTCGATGCATACCCATGTGCAAAAAAATCATGCACACTGAAGCTACTTTCATTCATATTTTAATCGACTTGTCAAGTGCATATTGACCATTATAGGAGCCCATTAGTCGAGGCACGTGTAGTACCTGCCAGATAATAATATATTAAACGAATAATATTTATTATTAGGATAAATGAAGAAAAAGTGTCATTTTTTATTTTTTTAATTATCTCGAAAACGGTGCGTGCTATCGTAAAAATAATGGCATTCTTGACCCTCCGTTGAAACCCCCCATCCAATATACAATACGAATAACAATTTTTTATACCACTAAGGTGGCATAATGTTGCCTGTAGTATAGGTTTATTTGTTGGTTTGATATCAATCGTCAAAAAGAGTCCATGCTGGCGGTGTTGCAGTCATCGTCATCAGCTAGCAGTTTCATAAAAGAGAATGATTACGAGGTAGATTTTTTTTTCTAAATCTTGTGTCTCGAAAACCGTGCGTGATATCCTGATCAAATACAACAAAATTCTCATCCCCCTTTAAGAAAGCCCCAACCATAAGGGGCAAACACATACAAACATAAGTGACCCCCCCCCCTTTATTTTTTTCAAAGCGGGATATAGTACATTAAGGCATTCTTAAGAACTGCAGATATAATATGGTCTATGTTTCTTGTTGCTGTTTTATACGGCATCTAGACTTTTTGGCGCAAAGCAGGCAAGGGCGGTTAGCGCTCCGTTGTATAATTTTTCTAAATTAGAGTATTTTCAAATGTTTTGTGTGTATCAACGGTGGATTCCGAAGACTATACTTGACTTTGACTGGGACTTAGAGGAAATGTAAAATGAAGCTGAAAAAAGAAACAAGACTTGGCATTCGGTCTAAGTAACCAAAGCGTGTTCAAATTAATATTAAAAAAAAGAACCGGGATCTGTCAGAACACTCAGCAGGACCTTTCCGTTCCGTTTTCATAAACCTAAATATACGCTTTATTTTGTCTGAATAAAGATAATATTAGTATGATAGCAGTACCAAGGCCATCTAGAGCACGTAGACCGCATTTCTTACTCTCACGATACGAATGGTTCTTGTAGAGAATATATTATAAATTATCTGTGGTTCTACGTTCTATTCGATCGTACCAACATAAGCAACTCAAAGGAAAGTCCCTTTGAGTTACTTATGTTGGTACGATCGAATAGACCTTATTTTGTATAGCTCAAGGTCTATTTACACATACATTTTATAACAGCGCCATCTGGTGCAACTGGGATAATTCAGATACGTCCACCCTATCGTATCTGTTTTGCCTGGGTTGCAGTAGATGGCGCATGATGGCATGCAAATTCAAAAGAACTTTATGGCCATAAAAATAAGGTGTATTTTTCTTGATAAGATTTATGAGGGTCCGGCACCTGTCAGAACAATCACGACACTGTATGTACTCGTACGAAAGACCGGGTACTGGTCCGGGTTCAAGAGAACTATATTCGCTAGTTAATAAGGTCTATTTTTCTTAATACGGTTTATGAAGGTCCGACACCTGTCAGAACAATCAGAACACTGTATGTACTTGTACGAAAGACCGGGTACTGGTCCGGGTACTGTTCGAATGCCATATGGCACGGTTCGGAAAGCTATGCTATATGTCAGGACATCATCGGGTACTGTTTTGCGCAAGTCTATTGTCATTTTACTGACAATCTGGTTTCATTTCGAGTTTTCCTTCTTTACGCAATGGATCATTCTGCGAAAGTGTTACCCTAGTATTTAGTTAGTAATATTGAAGAATAAAGGTTTTTTTTCGTTTAGATAATATTTTATTTTGAATAACCTCACAAAAAGCTTAGGTACATTGTTTTTAGACCTCCAAACTTTACATTTCTTTTTTCTTGAAACTAGACGAGATCCGGATAGCTCCGGGATCTCGCAGAATTGATATTTCTAATTAATTCTAATCTCGGGGCTTGAATTTGAGTTCTCGTTTCGGGATTGCATTCTCTAATGCATACTAGGAACTCATTGACTGTCAAAATTGTGCAGCTCTATTGTGCAAAATTAATAAGCTTTATGGTTCTCAACACGTCTAAACATTGTAAATTTTTTTTTAAAGTTGCGCTAATGGCTGTTAACTTAAAAAAAAATGTTACATAGTTTTCGCTTCACTTATTTGACGTATTAATAATGCATAACTAGCTGATGCCCTCAGCTTCGCCCACGTATATTCACGGGATAAAAAGTAGGTTCAATTTCTATCCTTGTAAGTACCAAAATTCAGCCAGATCCATTCAGCCGTGAGAGCGTGAAAGTGTAACAAACATCCACACTCACAAGCTTTTATAAACTACTAGCGAACGTCACGCGATTTCACCCGCGTAGCTCCCGTTCCCGTGGGATTGCGGGAATAAAATATAGCCTATCTTACCCGTGATCACTGTTGCTTTCCAACATTGAAAAAATTTTTCAAATCGGTCCAGTAGTTTCGGAGGATTCCAGGATGCAAACAAACAATCAAATCTTACGTCTTTATAATATGAGTATAGATTTAAGTAAACTCAATTATCTTACTGCGTTCATTTTGGACAGCCGATAAAAGTAGGTATCTCTTCAAACTTAGTTTGGTCACTTGGTATCGGAAATCAAATTGTCTAAGGTCTCAAAATGACCGGAGGGGCTAAAAAAGCAACATAATGCGTTTCATTCATAATCTGGTTTGTGTATTTCTACAAATGGTTCAGTGTCAATATTTTTAATAATTACAATAAAATATAATTATTACCTACATATCTATATGTGGGTATATTTACATTATTACTATCTAAACTATACCTAAATAATGCCCCCGTGGCATTGTGCCCAAAAGACTAGCAGCATTCCCCTTTGAATAGCAATACCTATTCGCTGAGCGAGAAAACTGCTAGCTCTTGGGTCACCAGTCGACTCTTCAAGGCAAGTTGTGCTTGGACCAGAAAAGTCAACATTTTGAGCACTTTTTATGTACAGGTCGCGCACGACGACGAATTTTTAAGAACAACACTACAAAATGCTCTACAAGTAGATGAATTCACCGCCAGCCTCTATGACATATGGATGAAAGTTCGAAACGAGGAAATAAAACAGGTAAAAAACGCATGTGACCTTTGAAAACGGAATCTGGGTGCGATCATGTTACTTATTCAAATATACACATTTTAAATTCACATTCATAGTCCACTTGCTCACACATATTAATGTGCTTACTCTCTAAATGTTATTCTTATAACGTGTCCAGTTTTAAGACACGGGTGGCCTGGTTTGTGAAAAAAATAGTACTTCACAAAAAATCCACATTACTCTTTTATCCGTATAATTTATTTAGTAGGTACGCAACATGGCTAACGGGTACATTTTCATTTCATTTTTTTATAGTTACTAGAACATTTTTATGTGTGTAACAGCACCCATGTTCTGCTCCGTAGTGTAGTACTTCATGCAGACGCAATACATGACATAATGAGCTATTTTCGGAATAGTTCGAGATGTATTACGTATTCATGACTTAACATTTCTTGATTGCAATTTACATGTTATAAAAAATCAATAGAATCAGTCATTTGTATCTGGCTTGATAATTTGTGCAGACCAGCATTTCCCAAACTATGGGTTGCGACCGACCAGTGGGGGACCAAAAGGGGGTCCGAAATGTATACGAGACGATATACCGACCGCAAAAACTGAACCAAAGTTGTCTCAAAATTGGAAAAATTGTTAGATGGGGGGAAGTTATGTTTGGGAACCGCTGGTAGACGTTTATACTCAAATGACCGATTCTAGTTAGTTATAAGAAACTTCATATATCATCGCTGCACGTATATGTAAACTATGCCGTATGGCGTAGCCAATATCGCTAGGAATGCTGCGCTCCGACATCATGCTGGAGTCTCGGTGCCCGCACACGGAGAACCAATGCGCTAAACATAGTCCATACTGCTCCTGGAAGCAAGTGGAAATCAACAGCATCGCGTCAGGATTCGGACACATGGGCCCGAGGACCAGGGAAATACAGAGGTAGAAGATGTACAAAGTGCGCTTATGGCTCTCATTCACACATTCAAATGAAATTGAACTTAATACAAGCTGTACAAACAATGCTGTTATGCGTTTTTGGCATGTTGAGATAATATCTAACTGAACCACTTTATTCATCTGATGCTTTTTCATGTCACATCATTCTCTTGTGATATAATTTAAGTAACGCAATAGAACACTTTGACAACAATTCTAATATTTATGTTTTTAGCTGTTTATGTAGTATATAACGTTATTTTATAACTGTCTATCATTAGAATGTTATAGCACAACTTATAGAAAGTTTAAATATCATGTATTGGAACCTTCCAAGCAATAATTCTTTAGTGTCATCACAGCCCATGTTCAGTTCAGAAAAATTATAAATAGTGTTGTCTAAATCAAAAAGAATCAGTTCTGTTTGTGAATGTGTGAGTGAGGTTTCAATGATGTTCTCTGAGTAATAATGAAATCAGGCATGGGGCGACTCGTTCAGTTATTATTTATTTTGCCTGAACTAGGTATATAAGTAATATGTTTTTAAATAGAAACGGTACTAGAAATGACATTTTAAAACATAACAAAACTAGTTTTTTTAAGAATATTAATTACGTGGTGGCATGAGGAAACCTGAAATTTAGAGCATTAATCAACATATTTCTCAAGCGTGCCTCTACTATCGCGTACAAGTAGTTGTACTTACTTGCATACTTATCGAGAAACAGTAATATAAGTAACAAGTGTTAGTTTTCTTTTGTACGTGGCGGAATGTTTTTAAGCACTTCACCACGCTGCTGCTAAAGCAGCAGGATAGGTTTTGTGGGCTCCCAGCACTGGAGAAGAGCATACTACCCACAATCCCACATCGGTGTCCCCACTCACTCAGACTCACTGCGTACCATAGGCAAAAGAGCCTTTAATGGCGTTATTGAGGGCCCCTCTGAATGCCAAGAAGGCGGATAACGAGCGAGTGCACCCCCGGAACACAGCAAGAAGGGCGGGACAACCGCTATTGACCACTGGGGAGCTATCACAGGACGACGTTATAACCAGAGTGATCTTAGTGGCATTCTTGCAGTATTGGGTTGGTATGGATCATTGTGGCACGGCCTATCGTGGTTCTTTCAAGCGATACTGATGATTACAGTGACTTCAGTGGTTAATTGACAACTCTGAACTGAAGGGAACTCTGATCGGTGTGGCATGCTAGAATAAATGAGATTTTCCGTGCCGCTGTAAGCTATGCCACCTCAATATGAGTGGGGATGTCACTTAGATCACTCTGGTTCCAACGTCGCTGTTCATCCTTTGGAGGTCGGAGGGCCAACATGATTGGCTGTCGGTCATGTCTTGCACCAGAGCAGAGATGTTCGGTAAATTTTAATATTTTACAGATTTTTCTCATAGCACTACACAAGAAAAAAAATGTTTCAGTGTTTTATTTGTTCTAGTGATAGATAAATGATAACATTTCTAGTAAAGTTTACTTTTGTGACTAACAAACTAACTCGTTGTCAAGAGATAGGTACTTCTGTGTAAAAAAAAAATCTGAATTATATTTTGTTCTGTTACATAACATGTTCTAATATTGTATATATTTGTCTGTGTTGCAAATCATTGTCACAAATGATAACTACTAGGTAAAGGAAAGGTTGAGGTTTATGTGCAATAGGTTGGAAATTTCCACTTTGGAAAGTATGTTATTGAGAACTATATTTCGATCCTAAGGAATCTTTCTCATTTTGCGCTAATGATTTTGCAATAGGTACCATGAAACCCGAATGTTAAATGTTGCATTTGGCACGTTCCCACTTGATCCTATACATTGCTTCCACGGGGACCACGTAGCTTTTTATTAAAATATAAAGCTCGCCAAATTTGCGCCGCCCGTCAATGATGGAAAACGCTTCAGACAAAGTGGTATTCAAGTTGGCAGCCCTATGATGTGCCCCTATATTATTTTGTACTATATTGTGGCCATATGAAACACGTGCGCGGGCAGGTTGTTTTAAGTTTAATGGTTCCACATAGAAAAGATGTTTTGAATTAACGATTCAAAAGGTCGTTTCTATTTCTTGACTCCCAATGGAATCAATATAGAGATCTAGTGAGAACAATTCTTGCCTATATCCAAATTTATGTATGATCTAATTGCATGTTGTATAAAGTAAGCGATTCACAACTGAACGTGTTGCCCGCCTAAACTTAACCAAGTTCCCCACACTACGATGGAAATGAAATTTAAAAGGTCTGATGTGGAATTTGCAAAGTCAGGTTCGTTAGGAATACATTTTAATGGCAATATTAAAGCTTTGAAGTTTATTCCGCATCGGTCTTTTAATTTTATGAATCAGAATGTTTCGTAGATAATAAATACATAGTATCGCATTATTAGCAGTAGGTAGAATAGGTATAGTTTAACCTCAACCGTTATACCGCTTCTGATGTATGGTTTTGTTTGTTATCAGTGGTATACACTGGTTGCGGTCAAACTATATTTGTATTATTTTAAACTTTCATTCCCATAATCGGTAATTTGACGAAAACAAAACAGACTAATATTAGGTACACAAACGACTATGAAAGTATGTCAATAGTGTTATTTCACGATCATTTCCATTATTCTATCCTGAACACAGTTAACAGTTCTTGGTTCCTCATCTCCTTCTCCACCCTTAAAACTCTTCTCCTACTTGTACTTGAATATGCATAATGCATTATATCTATTTCGCCTTCGGCTGAACGAATGCTTATATTCACTTTGTGTTTTACAGCCCTCATTCAGTCCCATTATTCCTAATTATTTGATCCTTAATGACACGTATTTATGATCATTAAAGTCATCATACTCGCTGAAAAGTTCTAGGGTATTGACATCTTTTTACACTAAGTTTTAACGGTACAAACTGTGCGGTCGTGGAATGCGCTGACTTTAATATAGACGTGCACAGCTGTCCAAGAGTACTCTTTGACTTCATAGTAGGTATATGTAAATTTGTATGCCTGTTTATTATAATTATTTAATACAAATTTGGTATCTATTTTATTGTACTAAGTGTATGATGTATAAGTTGCGTGTGTGTGTGGTAATTCATATCCTTTTTTTAACACTAATAACTACCCACATTATCATTGACAATATTATCCATCTAAAATTGCCGCCTTCTGAACATAGATTATAATAAAACTGTAATCCCTTTGTAGGAGTGTTTTTAAAGGTGTGCAACTTACCTATTCTATTTGAGGGTGGTGTTTGGGTGGTGGATGATGGATTATAAGGAAATAGTGTTGTACAGCTCACAAGGTTTTCAATCAAATTACCGATAAAAATAGATTTAGATGATTGATTAGCTGTAAATACGCTGTTGATCACTATGCAATGGCGCACACAGCATTAAATAATATTATTGTAGCGGCTGAAGAGTGTAAACCGTCGGCTATCAATATCCTTTTACGAATCAATAAACTGATTATTGTTTGTAAAATAAACTACGTAAAGATTGGAGGATGCTACTAATATTTACTCTTCGAGTTGAAATCAAAGCGTTATACACTAGGTATCGTTTTGTGGATGTTAAATATCTAAAAAATAAGAAAAAAATGTTAGAAGCTACAGAGCTTGGACACATGGGGGCAGGCGAGTATCGTGAACTCAATAAAGTTTGCAAACAATTCAAAACAGCCTCTCCCAGTTTTATATTGCGAGGGCGATTGATTGTACTCTACTAGCCAAATGGGTTGATGAGGTGGTTTCTTTCATGCTTTCCTTCTCTTCACTCACCCCGTCTGTTAGTCAGCAGGGGAAACTGGTCTGAGTCTGAAAATCTCTGTAGGACTCCATCACGCTTAAAAGCACACGTTCACGGTATCTGGGATGAATCCGTTTCTGTAAAGTGCTAGGTTAGAGAGTGTAAGCGACCGAGACTATACCGCTAGCTCACCCCCGCTAACGTCTGCCCCCGTCGCCCGCAGACCATGGTAGGGGGGGGGGGCGCACGAATTTTCCATGCTATAACTACATATAATGAATATACAAACCACACAAGGCAATTTGCCGGATTAGAGTCCTCGAAAAATAATTTATGAAATTTGAAAGTCACAATCACAACCTACGCTTGCAACCAAGATTCGTCGTATACCGTAATAGATATTCTAAGACATCACACTCTCCATTGGAATTGTCAGCCAATAAATCAAACAGGGTTTCAAGGTGTTGTTTTGGGTTACTTTGACTCCTATTTGACTGTAAAAGTGACTCGTTTTCGGGCAACTCCACTACGTATTGCTTATTACCTTTCGTTACGCTTCAATCTTAGTCGAGTGTGGCGTCAAGATCTACTACTTATCTGATACTTTGACTTCCCCCTAAGCCATGTAAGCATGGTACTGTATAAGAGAATCAATGTATCAAAATTTAGAATCGATGGCTAGTATTTCTAATGTGTTATTCATTATCGAACATCTTTATCCAGTCTAACTTTCAGTCAGTCAGTAGAACCTTTCTAGATTTATACAGTTTAGATAGTCATTAATGATATAAATATGAAAAAAAGAGACTAGGTGCACTTGTAATATAAATTTTGCCACTGAGGTGATGGTGCACACATAAGAAGAACTTTCAAATTGAAATTCTTCTGCGTCTCCTAAAACAATGAGTTGGACAGAATTTCACAATGTTACTTAATTCCAGTCACTCAGCCTGGGCCTGTTTCGTTCGGATTACCTGATGCAACATGCTGAGCAGTATAAAATCAAGCAAGTGGAGTTTAACACGGTCGCGTCGAGTTTTGGTGCCATATCTTCGCATCTACCCGCAATGTCTCGGTACCGACACACTTGCTGCACGTCTTAGCCGTTAGCTGGATACTTTTGAATTTTGAATTCCTTTTTTATTGTTATTTTAACGCGTCTATTCTTAAGTTGTCAGCAAAGAAGCTTGGTGTAAATACTGTACATTGCGAATAAGCTTAATAGTATCCAGGTAATCGGTTGGGGACTCAGTATTCAGTCAACATCTCTCATGTGACTGCTGTCATGTATGCACGCCACATCTATCCTTCTCTATCATATTATACGTTTGTCGATTGTTGCACTTTGCGCTTTTGCTTTCACCTTAGAAAGACTTGGAAGGCCTGTGTAGATGTACCGCTTCTTAGACGTATAAGATTCATTAAGTAATATTTATTTATATTATTGAATTGATGCTCGTTCGGTATGCAGTATTTGTTGAAATCGAGCATGGATTTGGAAGCTTAGTAGTATACGCTTGGGTAGCACGATCACTTGAGAGATGTTACCTGTCCACGCCTGCATTGTCGGTGTAAAATATGATCAAAATCTGTTATTTGTTTTGTGTAATAATTTGTGTTTTTCTGTCCAACCATTGCTGGGTATGGCCTAGGGTATACATCTTTCAAAAATGTCTTTTGCGCTTAGTTTTCTTCATATTATTTACATGCATTAATTTATTTTTATTTGTTTCTTAGTTTCCGTGACGGACGTCGTTAATTTGGCATACAGTTTTATTTAAACAATACAGCACAACTCTTGAAAGCTCCCTGCCGTAGTTTCCCCAAAAATGTCATCAGAAGGTTCAGGAGGAAAGAGAAAAGGAGGTTATCGATCCTCCTCGGTTCACCTATCTCACATGTTTTAAGCTTATTACACATATTACACACAACATGTGCACGGATCACAACTTAACCACCAGCATATGTAGAGCGCTCTGCTCTCAAAACAGCCAGCAGCTCAAGATATGTGAAGTAGAAACTCAATTGCCATGACGTGACGTCTCCATCCATCCCTCCCTAAATAATCTTTTCTCTGTGAATGCCTCGCTCTCTATCAAGCACTGTCGAACCTCTCGCACTGTCACATCCAATCTTTTGTAAAATTCTGCTAGTTTACCTATTTTGGTGACGAAAATAGCACCAGAACTAGACTAGAAAACTGCGAAAGTTACTATTCAGGGGTATTTTTTTTCGAATTACCGGCATGAAAAGAAATATACTCGGTCACCGTGAGTCACAAAACAATTTAGATAAAACATATCACAAAACAGTTAAGATAAAACATCTCAATTGTATTATCACTAACCGTTTAGCACACAGATAGGATAGGTATGAGTGATAATAAACTCATTATGAACATATATCTACTCGATACGGTATCTCCATCCATTGACCCACATTTCTATTATATGAATGTTTAAATTATTTATTTCTATTTGCGTTAAATGTGACTTAAGAAACAAAATGTTTTCGCCCGAGTAGACAAAGAGAGAACTTTAAAAAGGTTATCTAAAATCGACCGCCTAGTGTTGTCGCCAAACTTTACTTTAGCTTACTTCCGCTCCGTCTTTAATGTAATGCGTAGTTACTACTTTCTAAGCGTATAACGTGGCGCTGTAAAATATGGTGGGGAATAGCATGAAACCCTGTGGAATCCCTGTATGTGTTCAAGTAGTTGGGTACTACTGTCATTAACTTTAATGCCGTTATTGAACTCGAACCGACGGCAAAATTCCTCGG
Organism: Miltochrista miniata; assembly: GCA_933228765.1. Classification (NCBI taxonomy): domain Eukaryota; kingdom Metazoa; phylum Arthropoda; class Insecta; order Lepidoptera; family Erebidae; genus Miltochrista; species Miltochrista miniata. The sequence goes on from OW121769.1 coordinate 18,868,024, forward strand.
GCACTGTGTGACTAAACCCCGATCCGATACAGTGACGTCAGATAGCTCTATGATTCAATGTGTCTATTGCTTGCTTCTGCTTAAAATTAAGTACGCCCTTCAAGCATTGTCAAGATCTTAGTACACTTTTCAGGGGTAAAGAGCTTTTATCAGGTCAGTGAATTTATGCTTATAAGCTTGTTTTGATTATAATTTACAAGACAAAATCCATTTAAAGCAAATGGTTCAAGGGTTGAAAAAAGTTTTGATTAGCGACTAGTTTTAACACTGTTGTGGTTATTAGCGCCATCTAGCGAAGAAAAGTCGAACGACTTTGATACTGGGAATCCTGCATCGCACTATGAAGATTTCCGTGCTGGATTGAAAAATACGCCTAGCGTGACTTTGCTTGGCAAGAGGATCCTTCCTTTGCATCGCACGAACTTCTCGCCTCCGTTCTTTCACACTTTCACAAAAGTAATAAGCATTTTTGACTTTTATTAATTTTAAGACCGACCCGAATTCTCTGCGGGATCCAGTCCGAATGTTTAAGTTTTATTGCTTGTTTCTACTAAGTTGCGGTTCAGTGGGTAAGTGTTTTGTTAAAAGCGAAATCGTTTCGGGTTATGCAATTTTGCTCTAGATGCTTACGCTACGAAATATTGGTCCCTTAATTCGGTTCGCGGTTATTACAAAATAATTGGCCAATCGGAACATAGATTATCGACCATTAGGGACTCAAGAATTTTCTTAGCTTACTTTTGGAAAGCAACGCAGCAAGGAGATTACAACTATGCAATACAGATCTAAACCTCTTGACTAGCTAAGTAGCAGTACCCAATTACTCAAAAAGTGATCCCAATAGAATAAGGAATATTAATATTGCCTTTTTTAGGGTTTCGTAGCCAAATGGCAAAAACGGAACCCTTATAGATTCGTCATGTCTGTCTGTCTGTCTGTCCGTCCGTGTGTCACAGCCATTTTTCTCCTAAACTATAGGGCCTATGCTATTGAAACTTGGTAACTAGATGTATTCTGTGAACCGCATTAAGATTCTTATATAAAACTAGAAAGAAAGTAGTAAATTTTGGGGGTCCCCATACTCAGAACTGAAACTCGAAATTTTTATTTTCATTAAACCCATACGTGTGGGGTATCTATAGATAGGTCTTTTAAAATGCCATTGAGGTTTCTAACATAATTTTTTTCTAAAGTGAATAGTTTGGGCAAGAGACACTTCCAAAGTGGAAAAATGAGTGTCCCCCCCCCCCCTCTAACTTCTAAACTAAGAGAATGATGAATCTAAAAAAGATATATGATGTACATTGCCATAAAAACTACCAACGAAAATTGGTTGGAACGAGATAGAGCTGGTAGTTTTTTTTTTAATACGTCATAAACCGCAATTTTCGGTTAGAAAAATTACTACCACTGCAAACGTGTTATTAAATACTAGCTGACCCGCGCAACTTCGTTTGCGTCACATGAGAGTGAGAAAGAGAGAAGTATGGTATTAATATTTCGAGTATTATAATGTTTCCCGTTGCATTTACCCCCGTCGCGCTTATTCCCGTCGCGTTGCGTCGCTTGTATTCATTAGAGCTGAACCGCATATCTTCGTTTGCGTCACATGAGAGTGAGAAGGAAAGAGGTGTTAAAGTGATGTAATGTTTCCCGTCGCTTTTACTCCCACGCATCGTGTGCAAGTCCGGCTCGCACTTGGCCGGTTTTTATCGTTTAGTTGACTGGCTGCCACTGCAAACCAAGTTTACTTCCATCGCGTCGCTCATACTTTAAAACTTAATAACTCTTATTAAGTTATTGTAAGAGAACCTTAAAAGATAGGCATATGCTGTAACGGACTTTTTTTTATAACTTTTTAAGAGGAGCAGTTTTGTAAGACACATGTTTTACGTAACTTTAACTATTTATGCAGCGTCCGCAATGTAAACTCTCAAAAGAAAGAAATAATCCCCGATCTCGAAACATTATTCATGGCTGCTCCTCTCCTATTCGTCTTAGCGTGATGTTATATCGTCATTAGCCAGCCTCAATAAACGGACTATTAAACTGTAAAATAATTGTTGAAATGAAACCAGTAGTTTCTGAGATCCTGGCACAAACAAACTCTTCAGTTTCATCATATCGTGAGCGAACCTTAAGAGATAGACAAATTAGGTTATTGTGAGCAAACCTTAAAAGATAGACATATGCTGTCGCGGACTTTTTTTTAGAACATTTTAAGAGAAACAATTTTGTAATATGCAATTTTTACCTAACTTTAACCATTTACGCAGCGTACGCCTCGGAAGCTCTCAGGCGATAAAAAATATTCCCCGTTTTCAAAACATTATTGATTGCTGCTCCGCTCCTATTCGTCTTAGCGTGATGTTATATAGCCTATAGCCATCCTCGATAAATGGACTATCAAACTAAAAAAGATTTTTTGAAATCCAACCAGTAGTTCCTGAGATCCTAGCGTTCAAACAAACAAACAAACAAACAAACAAACAAACAAACTCTTCAGCTTTATAATATTAGTATGGATCAATCAAAGTTACAACGAACTATAAGAACTTTTATATTATGTTACTTGCTGCTACGAAACCCTTCATGGGCGAGTCCAACTCGCACTTGGCCGGTTTTATTTGTTTTAAGAAACAGACAAACGTATTGACGTCGTGTGTTTTAGTGAAACGGACTCCAATTTTTATCGCGAGTTTTCGAGTCGTCGACCGTTATTTAAAAATGATTCTTACAGTAAGAACTAAGGTGCTAACCATTAACTAATAAATCTTCGTATTTTGTCGCAATATTAAAAAATAATTTCTCTTGATGCATGGACATTTACTGTTTACTCACAGACCCGCGCAACTTCGTTTACATTACATTTCGGCTATCCCGTGCGTATATTTATATATTAATTAAAAATATGACCTTCCTCTTGAATCACTATCTAATGCTGAAAACTGCATGAAAATCCGTTGAGTAGTTTAAAAGATATAAGCTAACAAACAGTGGCAGCGATATCATTTTGTACTAGGTATCTATATAAATAGAAAAATTTCGCAGTTCCATAAACTTCAAATAAGGATTATATAGTAGATTGTTAACCGAGGGTGGAAAGAATCAATTCCCGAGGTATTTAGACGCCCGCAGCGAGGGCGGCTATAGTCCGAGTCGGAATTGATTCTTTTACCCGAGTTAAACACTCTACTTTTCATTTCAAATACGAGGAAAATAAAACTAATAATAAGATTCAAACCTTACCATAAAAGATTATTACCAATTGTTTTGAATTCTGTTACAGATAAATACCAACTACATTAAGTCGACTTTTAAAATTTTAAATATGGAACTCACCGCGTAATTGTTGCAGAGATTACCGGCCCCATACACGTACAATATTATTGACTCAATAATATTGCTACAATATTTATTTCCATCCGAATATAGTCTGTTCAAACCTCAAAATTACCCATACATGGTCAATTTATTGCTATATTGACCAATATTATTGTACGTGTGGGGCCGGAAGAAATTTTCGCTAAGTTTTCACTGGCTGTTTGGAAAGTCGCATGGCCGCAGCTTTTTTTTTATTTTTTGTTTTACACAAATCTCTTCACTATCACAGCTGGCCTGTCAACAGTTCTATTTTTAAAGTTCATTCCGGCCCTTGGGTGGGAAGTAATTTGTATGAGTTTTTCCCTCCCTAGGGAGGGAAACAGCATGTTCTACCCAATAGTCAGATCAAGAAAACACTATTTTCCGAGTATGAGAAATGAAATAGTAGATTGTTAACCGAGGGTGGAAAGAATCAATTCCCGAGGTATTTAGACGCCCGAGCGCAGCGAGGGCGGCTATAGTCCGAGTCGGAATTGATTCTTTTACCCGAGTTAAACACTCTACTTTTCATTTCAAATACGAGGAAAATAAAACTAATAATAAGATTCAAACCTTACCTACCATAAAAGATTGTTACCAATTGTTTTGAATTCTGTTACAGATAAATAACAACTACATTATGCCGACTTTTTAAATTTTAAATATGGAACTCACCGCGTAATTGTTGCAGAGATTACCGGCCCCATACACGTACAAATTACTTCCCACCCAAGGGCCGGAATGAACTTTAAAAATAGAACTGCTGACAGGTCAGCTGTGATAATAAAGAGATTTGTGTAAAAAAAAAATTAAAAAATGCTGCGGCCATGCGTCTTTCCGAACAGCCAGTGTGAACTTAGCGAAAATTTCTTCAATGTAGCAATAAATTGAACATATTATTGAGGTTTGAGCAGACTATATTCGGATGGAAATAAATATTGAATCAATATTGTACGTGTATGGGGCCGGCCGGAGTTCCATATTTAAAATTTAAAAAGTCGACATAATGTAGTTGTTATTATTTTATCTGTAACAGAATTCAAAACAATTGGTAATAATGTTTTATGGTAAGGTTTGAATCTTATTATTAGTTTTATTTTCCTCGTATTTGAAATGAAAAGTAGAGTGTTTAACTCGGGTAAAAGAATCAATTCCGACTCGGACTATAGCCGCCCTCGCTGCGCTCGGGCGTCTAAATACCTCGGGAATTGATTCTTTCCACCCTCGGTTAACAATCTACTATTTCCGAGTATGAGAAATGAAAAATATATTCTGCAACTTTGCATACATGTTCGAGTTCTCTATTCAAAACAATATTATGGTAGGCTAGATTTTGTGATTTAATTAAAACAGTTTGTGATCTATTCTTGTGCGGTAATGAGTCTCTAATGTCTATTGTTGCACTATAATCCATCCCATATCTGCTGGGAAGTAATTAGCATTATCAAAAAGTTCTTAAGTGAACATTCACATTTTTATAGAATCAGTTTATTGAACTGTAACTAAGCACTATTTGTCTGAATTTGGGCCATTCCCAATTAATATTGGGAAAATCTTTGGGCTGGTCATACTGGGATTTTTTTTTGTGTGGAATTTTTCCTCTCGTTATCATAACCTCCCCCGACTTGCAGGCCAGGCTGCGTCGGGCCTCGAATATCTCGGTTCCTACCGAGATATTCGAGGCCCGACGCAGCCCCATCGCAGCCACTGACTTGGCTATTTCAAAAGAAAAACGCCTTTAGCACAGTGACTAAATAACTTCATGTCTTGAATCTTGAGTGCCAATGGCGATGTCCTTATATTTGATGATTATACGCCAATAGTGTATTATATTTTTGATGGTTACAAACGTTGCTTAGTAAATAAACGGACTGTAAAAACTGACCCTCACGATAGCTGATGGTTCTAACAGTATGTGCTTATAGTGACGTCATTCCATTGTATACCAGTGACTAAGTATACAGTAACCAAGGTGTACAAAGCAATAAATTTCAAGTTAAAGCATATTAACTCTTGTTTTGGTATAATTTTCTATTGTAGTGCATTGAAGTACTTGCTATTAGTTAGTATTACCTAGTTTTTGGCTTCCGTATTATTCATTGTTATGTCTCATACGTTTGTAGTTATGTATTTGCTTGTAGCTTTTATATTTTTATTAATTTATTCTAGAATTAATTTCTTTACCATAGAGCTCGTAACGATATTTGGAATTAGCGGCATATTTCAAAAGACACAACTCAATATTAACATTCGAGCGTACCTACTGTTGAAGTGACAAACTTTGGTAAAGAAAGTAAAAAGTTGTAAATGAACTGTAGATAAAAAAATGTATCGCTGTGTAATAAATAGTCAAAGAACTTAAGGCCGTATTACAGAACGTTTTTCAAAACTCAAGAAAATAAAGGTGATTTCTCACCTCTAGTGTTTCTTGAGCATTGAGAAGCATTTTGTAATACCGCCTTTATAGTGCTTTTCCACTGCGCTACGTTGCTATAGATGCGTTTGATAACCATCGATCACATTCGTCGGTCCACAAGTGCCGTTGACGTTGACCATTTATATTGTCGAATTGTGCGTCCGACGAATGTGATTGGTTATCAAACGCATCCATAGCAACTTAGCATAGCACATATTTGGTGTAAAAGCACCCTAAGACTGATATTGCATTATTCAAACTGTAGTTCATTTGCTAATCAATAAAATAATGTTGATGTACCCGGTGTGTTCGAACTTCAAAGCAATTTTAAGAGTGCGCGCACAAGTCCGATAATCGGACACCGTTTTTTTAGGAGAATAATAATACGTTCTTATTGCTATATTGCAACGCACGCGTTCTAAAAAAATAGAAATAAAATTTGAGTGTCTCGATCGAAAAGTAAACTCCATTTTTATCGGCCTAGAAAAATTGGGCGCACCCCTAATATAGAACCTCTACGCATAGTAGTTAGATTTTTTTCAAATCGGTGACAACGAATCTTCCGGGTACATCAAAAGAAGCATGATCTTTACGACAATATCATTATCATGTAAACAGAGCGCCATCTCTTGCGCGGAAATTCAAATAAATAATTTGAATTTGGCAAAAGAGGGCGTTAGTATTTTGAGAATTGAAACTGTAATGTTCTGTCCATGTTTCAGCTACATTCTACGCCAGCTGGGTCATGGCGATTTGATTAAAAATGTAAGTATATTGTACAAAATACCACGATAGGCACATCGCTCATCAAGCATCTGACAATAAGGTCAGTTCGGGACCGTTAGGCCTTACTAGATATCGAGAGCGCGGCGCGATCTTACAGTACAGTGTCTTATTCAATCAAATCAGCCTATGACAGTCCACTGCTGGACCACTAATTAGAGATAGTACAGATGGAAACCTACATACTAAATTCGCTGAGGCTACGCACACATAGACAACTCATTCACAGACAACTACGCACACATAGACAACTCATTCACAGACAACTACGCACACATAGACAACTCATTCACAGACACGAGGTCAGGCGGTCTCAACCGAATTTTCGATACTGATTTGTGCGCGAGTGTGTGTAGCAGAGGGTAGGTGTAAAAGAAAAGTACATACATGAGTTTTCCATCTATACTATCTCTAATTTGTGGCTGGACGTAGGCCTCTCCCAAATTCCACTGCAATAAACGGTCATGTGCCTTCCGCATCCAGTCAGTCCTTAGGTCGTCGGTCCATCTGGCGGGGGGTCGTCCTATCCCACATATATCAAGTCGCGGTCTCCACTACAGACCTCGTCTTTTTGAATTATCATGTACTTTATTGCCGTCGCCCCGCTCTCTGCTGACATCCTGTTTGAGGCCTTAGTGGCATTTACTTTACACGTTGAACAAGTAAAATGGCAGTCGTTAAGCCAAATTGAAGGTCGGCCTAAAAATTTTCCACATGAGGTAGCCACACCTCCTGTCCATTTCAACATGAAAATGGGCTCACCATCATGACGTGTCAAAGCAGAACGATGTGTTTGTATAAAGATAATTGAAAGAACAATGACGAAGCTCTCGAAAACATTGCCTTTTTTCAGATGCCTCAGAACAATGCCCTATCGGGTCTGTGTGGTGGAATAATAGCGGCGTACGATTTGTTCGGCGTACCCTCAGCTGTGGTACTATTCGTTGTGGAAGAGGTGTCATACAACATCTGCGATCAAAGGTTCCATGAGTTTGAAATATGTGAGAAACGACCAGACATTATGGTGAGTTTAGAAATATCTCTCGTTACGCGTAGTTCCTGTTCCCATGGGAATACGGGAATAAAATTGACTTATTTCACCCTATATTAATGTTGCGTCCCAACAGTGAAAAAAAAATTCAAATCGGTTCAGTAATTTCATAGCCTTTTCAATGCAAACAAAGAATCCAATCTTTCCTCTTTCTAGGCAAAGGTTCCTTGGGCAAATTTTTAAAAGCAATTAGGGTAAACCACCCAATTATTGGCACTTTTAGAATGAATTATTGGCACTTTAGTTAAGAGTATATTTCGAAAAATAAGGGAATCCTAGTTTATTTCAGTTCGGTGTTGCCCATTATGTAGTTGTAGGTATGCATTAAAAAGTAAAATAGCATTCTTTTTCTGTTAGAAATGGGCAAAATTACCTAAAGTGCCAATAATTGGAGGAGTGCCAACGATTGGGTGGTTTACCCTATTATGTTCACTAAATTATAAATTTAATGTGAAAACATGATCGGTCTAGAGCAGGACTCGAACCTGGGTTCTTCTGGTATTTCGGGTCAGACGTCCTGTCCACTCAACCACCGAGACACTACACTCTCAAACGACTAATTCTTTCACCTTATACGTCTTGGGGCGACGTATACATATTATTAATGTTTTTTGCCCTCAGATCTACAGAATGACACTGAACGAGATATATGAAGAGACGCAGCTTAACGAGAAAAATCAACTCATAGTGTAAGTATTCCACATCCCAACAAGTGACATTGTCTGTTACGTTTTTCGCCGAATTACTGAATCGATCCTAATAAAATTTGGTACAGAGATAGGGGAAAACCACACCAACCACGCAAGCGGAGCCGTGTCTACCTATATCTTTCTTATATTTTTATTTATAAAAGATAAGTTGAGATTGTAACAGCACTTATATTATAACCCGAGAACGGAGGCGTACTCGTTCTGGCATCATCTGATAATTTGATTTATTAAAATTGTCTCCACCCCTAATAGCAGAATGAGTAAAAATGGAAAAATTCACATAAAGAAAGCCATTATCTATGGAAAAAAAACAAAGCTGAGTCAATTAAGTATAACATATGAAACTCCAGAACGGGTGAGCCGATTTTGTGGCCTTGATTTGTTGGAATTATCGCGAATTGCACTTGGGAAAACAGGAAAATAAGTAATCATAAAAAGAAATCATTTCCTATGAAGCCGAGTAATTTTAGGGCCTTACAAAATTCGCTGTACTTAATCAGTAAATCAATTGTACGCTGCTACGCACCTCTTAGGTTGTGGACCCAACTCGGACTTGCCCAGAATGGAAATAGCGACTGAAATAGCGATAATATCTAGAATTATTGTATTCGCAGCGATGGTGCTCCGGTGGCAGTGGTGTACTACCGGTCAGGCTACGAGCCGGCGCAATACCCCACTACTAAGGAATGGGATGCAAGACTTCGAGTTGAACGGTCTACGTAAGTACCACAAATATTTTTGCCAGAACAAGGTATGGCGATTCTTTGATCACCGGCAACTCTGGGACTTAAAAATTCAAAATTTATTTCATTTTGCGAAATACAGGTTTACAGGATATTTTCTTGTCTTGTCTTCCGGCAGCAGGCAGTTTTTAGGAAAGTGTTGGTTTTAGCTGGTAGGAATCCGACATAGCATCCGTGAAGATTTCCATACGTAAACAATGCCTGAAGACAAAAGTCTATAACCAGTGCGTCCTACCAGTTACGACCTGCGGTGCCGAGACGTGGACACTCCCAGTAAAGTAAGTCCATGCCCTTAAAGTTACACAGCGAGCAATGGAACGAACTATTCTTGGGGTGTCTCTGAGGGATAAAATCCAGAACTATGTTATACGTCAGAGAACCAGAGTGGTCTCCTCTCTGGTTCTGATTCTCTGTTCTGGTGATCAATCGATGATCGATGAAGCTAACGAGTTCTGGAGTGGAGACTGCGACTTGTACACGTGTGGTAAGACGACTCCTCGCCTGATGGACCGACAACCTGGAAAAGGTCGCAGGGAGTGACTGGATGCGGAAGGCGCAGGACCGTGTATTGTGGCATAATTTAGGATAGGCCTACGTCCAACAGTGAACTGCCATAGGCTGATTTGATTGAAACAAAAGCGATTCTTTACGCCGCACCAGGAGTGTCTGCTGAACAAGACTCAACTTTGGGACAACTCGCAGAGTAGTTGTTGGATGCTTTCCCCAGACGCCTTCATGGGACGGTGTCCTAGCAATCTGATACACTTTCAGATACTTCAGAAACTCTTAATTTATTCTATCTGTACCCATAATTTCCCAACTGCTTAGTGAACACATTGGGCACTCAGACAAAAGGTGGACGATGGTCCTATCTTCTTTCAAGCAATCCGGGCATTTTTAGTCACTCCTAGCACCATCGGTTTCCTATTCAGGCAATAGTGTTCTGTAATTATCTCGAAACTGGACACATGTTTCCTCTGGTTAGTCTAACCAGTTGGCTAGTTCTTTTCGCATCTATTCCTTTGATTAGAAGATTTTCGACTGTCTGATCCCAGCCGAAGATCACCATCTAAGGTTGGTTTCTACTTTTAAGCTCTACTATTAATAAAAAGTCCTTGGTGCAAAATACTAAGGCCGAGGAATTCCCAAAGTTGATTTGCTCCGACCCATCTTTTGCTCGACTATCTTAGATGACAGAATTATACGTAAATGGCATCGTCCTATATTTCAAGACCCACACATTTTGCTCCTGATCCACTAGTGGGTTTCGTCGCGACCTGTAGTTTCGGAGCTAACGGAGGGAAAAATTTGGTTTTCCAGAGCAATAAAGTGTCCGTCGATCCAGTACCAGCTGGCGGGCACCAAGAAGGTGCAGCAGGCGCTGGCGGCGCCGGGCGTGCTGGAGCGCTTCATGGGCGACTCGGGCACCACGGGCCGCGTGCGCGACATCTTCACCGGCCTCTACTCGCTGGACTTCGACGAGAGCGGCGAGCGCGCCGTCGAGATGGCGTTAGCCGACGCTGACAAGTGCGTACCGACCTTTCTGTGCCTCTGCTAACTGTGTTGGAGCGCTGCTTCTCTGACTCTATGTATGTTTATTTATTTATTTATTTATTTGAATCGCCAACATTCGTTTACACTTTTACATGACACAATATCACATAGTTAAGTGAAAGATATAGTGTAACAAATAATTATAGGCATGAGCATGCAACTTTTATATAAAACAATCTAAACTAACTTATCTAATATAAATCTATTCATCACATATAAATCAATCAAACGTCACTGTTAACCGATTGGACCATTCTTACTTCATTATCCTTGTTTTGAAAATATTTGTGGAAGTCTATACAATACAATTAAGCGTAACACGAAGTAGCCATCCAACTAATACCCTACAGCTATAAGACACTACATGGACAAAGCACCTTCTTTATCCATGTAGTGTCTTACAAGTGCACACTGGAACCCTAAAAGCGAGTCCGCGTGAATGTCCACAAGGTCACTATACTCATTTCCCAGTCTGGAAAGCCTTGGAATCGGAGAGTTAGCACAATACACTGTTCTGCGCAATGGCGGATAAAAAGGAGTTATTCGGTTACGAGGATATCTAGCTGTGACCCTTATATTAATCCTGGCCAACAATTGCGGGCAGTCTAGGATATTATGCAAAATTTTGTACATGAAAATACAGTCATTCAGTTTCCCCCTATCCAGTAATGAAATCATACTAAATCTCTGCAGTTTCTTGGGGTAAGGTGTAGTTTTCATTGCCCTTTCCTTGTGAGAAATGTGCCAAAGAAATCTCTTTTGAACCCGCTCTAGTCGCACCGAGTGTACAGCAAAGTGGGGTCTCCAAACCACGCTACAATATTCCAAGATACTTCGCACTAGACTATTATATAATAAAATTTTGGGCCTGCTACTACGGAAAACTTTCCCATTGCGTATAACAAACCCCAGCATTCGGGACGCACGTTTCACAACAGTTTCCAATTGCGGCAAAAATGTAAGCCTCTTGTCAAATACGACTCCCAGATCCTTTACCTCATCGACCTCTTGAACTTCCTCTTGATCTATATAGTAAATAGCATCGAGCAAATTGACCTTGCGAGAGAATTTAACGTGTAAGCATTTCTGCGTATTAAGTTGCATCCCATTTTGCTTACACCACTCAATCAATCTGTTTAAATCAGTTTGCAGCAAATGCACGTCCTTTAAGGAATTCACTATGCCGCCAAACTTTAAGTCGTCTGCGTACATGAAACTGTCTGCAAATTGAAAACACGTAGGGAGGTCATTTATGAATACATTAAACAAAATGGGGCCAATATGTGAACCCTGAGGAACCCCAGACGTAACGGGCCTAGTGCCAGACTCATAGCCATTGACAACTACAAAAAAAGAACGGTCGTCTAAGTATGACCTCAACCAACTCAAAAAGCTACCCGTTATGCCATACATGGACAGCTTTCGAAGAAGGATATTGTGGGGGACCCTGTCAAATGCCTTGCTGAGGTCGGTGTATATTACATGATACTGCTTGCCAGCCTCCATAGCCTCAGCTAGAGTCTCTGTGAACGCCACCAAATTTGTATTAGTGGATCTTGCTGCCACAAATCCATGCTGACTTTCATTTATAAACAGTTTAAAATGATTTTGTATTTTCGGACATACTTGAGACTCAAACACCTTAGCGAAAGTTGATAAAATTGAGATGGGGCGATAATTCGACACTACAGAATCATTGGCCGATTTATGAACAGGGACTATTTTAGCTATTTTCCATTCTTTGGGAAACACTTCAGATGATAACGATTGATTAAATATTAATATCAAGGGGGCAACAAGATACTTTGCACATTTCGAAATAAAAACTGGCGGTATGCCGTCGGGACCAGCTCCCTTTGTATGGTCTAGATTCTTTAATTTTGCCAGTAATTTATCAACTTGTATAACAGGGGTAATTAAGTTCAGGCCTTGGTTTTCTATATTTTTTAAGTAGTCAGAAGCGTTAAATACTGCGCTTTCAACATCGCCGCTGTAAACTGACGAGAAAAATCCTGCAAACATCTCACAAACCCGCATCCCATTTGAAGTGGTTTCGTTGCCATCAGACATCAATAGGGGGTAAGAACTAGAACCGCCTCGTTTCGCCTTTACATAAGCCCAAAAGTGCTTTGGGTTTTTAGTATATATATGTTCCCTTCAGATACGTGCTCAAGCCGCAGCGGGAGGGCGGCGGCAACAACATGTACGGCGCCGATGTCCGCGACGCGCTACTTCGCATGCGCCACAGCCGCGAGCGCGCCGCCTACATACTCATGGAGAGGATCGTGCCGCCGCTCGTACGTACCGGGGAGGGGGAGGGGGCTAGATTACACAACATGTACGGCACCAATGTCTACGTTTCACAACACACATCCATCAATAATGACTGGGTGTAAAACTTTGGAAAGAGATAACTACATTTCTGTCGCTCACTATTTAGGGACATAGCTAGTTTTCTCTACTAAAGGTAATTATAAAATGTGTTTCCAGGTGTCCGGTTACGTGATTCGGCCCGGTGGTCCCATCCCGCCTCCGATTGTCGACATCGTCTCCGAACTTGGGATATATGGCGTCATTATCGGGTAAGTTTTTACTATTTTATCAATTATACATAATTTGTTTGTTTATTTTGATTTGTCCACTGTACCAAGCACACGATTGCGGGCAAGACTTTTATTAGAACATGATCGAACAGAACGGTTTAATGGAGGTGGTACAGGAGGGGCACGGTTATTTTATTTATTTATCTACTCTAATACTATAATACAAAGATTATAAAATTGAAATCAATTCTATTATGACAAACATTACGCACAGGCCAAAAAAAAAGTTTCATTACGATACAGGTCTTGTATGGACACCTATATCGTAATAAAACTTTTTAATCATTACGATACACCATAAACAATCTCCAGCTGAAAAAAAAGTTTGAACCTCTACTTTAAAAAAAAATTGTGTCTCCAGAGTAGCGAAAAATCCTAAATCTATGGTCTCCGCAGCCTAAAAAAAAAGAAACACTCATACTCAATCGATGTTTGCGCCTTGGCGCCAACATTTTACATTTAAATTAAACAAAGTTTGGTTTTGTTTGTAAAATAAATTAGTTTTTGTGTAAAAACATGTCTTAAAGCGAGGATGGTGGTAATTGTACACCACCAGACATTCTGGAAACTGCGTCAAACATGACCATGAACCTGTTACCGGCGAAATCAAGGAGCAACTATATATCACAACAAAATGAAATCAGGTATTATAGTATGAGAGTAGATAAAGTAGTGTATGACACTGTACATAACTTGGTCTTATAACACTCGTGTGATACTATAAAAAAACTCGCCTACGGCTCGTTTTTTTAAAACACACTCGTGTTATAAGAACCCTCATTATGCAACAGTGTCATAAACTACTATTAACTAATGAGGGTAGTTGATTATTTTGAAGATTTTATTTAAACATTGTTGCTATTATGATAGACGATACGATCAATTTTGTACGATACTTACACAGCAAAAATGAATTGATTGATTAAAACTTGTATGACAACTTTACTGTACATTTGTTTCAGAACGAAGGATAAAATATATCAGAACACGCAGGTCGGACATGTTCTCCGTTCTAAACTCGCCGACGCTAACGAAGGCGGTGTCGCTGCCGGCTTAGGCGCCCTAGACTCCCCCTATATCATTGACATGTAGCATATAACCATTTCAAATGAAAACCCCGCTTCTGAGACCTAATAGTACTTAAAACGCTGTAATTCCGAAACACATTATTTATTCATAAATCCATAGTTAAACGGTATTAGGGACCAATCTAATAAACTTTATAACAAGTCTATTCTCGCCGTTATAAGAGTCCAGAAATAAAATAACTCGGCGAAATGACAAAATTTCGTCTTAGGGACTACCCACATTTAGCGAAATATTTTCTATCCCTTACGAAATAATGCGTTCGATTTTGCTGTATCTCGCTCTCATTACTCATGTTTCAAAGGATTAGAAAAAGATAGAAATACGGCGAAATGTCAAAGGCCGTGAATAAATGTGATTAATCCCTTACTATTACTACTTTATCAGAAAATAACTCATTGATCGGATTATCGATCACCCGTGGTGTAAGCGAATATTCTTCACTGATAATTCGTTCTGGATCATTTCATAGAGTATTTTCAATGGGCTGGTCCATCTCCAATGTATATGTCATCAATGAAAAGCTAAGCATAATGTAGAGAGACTCCATAAAATACAGCAGAATAATAATAAAAATCCAAGTCTATTATTGTGTCTATATTAACGCTATAAGGAGCAAAAAAAATTTTACCATTCGTAATATTACCGTAAGCCATAGGTATAGGAGTTTATTAATAACTTTGGAGTCTTGAAGCTGTAAAATGATTGAAAACTAATGCATTTCAGGGTAGCGTACTGACGAACATAACCATACACTGGCAGGCAATGCCCGACTTAAATGGAAAGTTACTGGTGAATTGAAGAGTTTTTAATGTGTAAATTTCCCCAGGTATGTCAGCCTGGACTTACCGAATAAAACCACACGATACCTATTTATCCCTCAAGGACCGGACGCCCGGGTAACTCTGAAGGATAGGCATTTTTTACCATTTCTTAATATGAAACAGATGATATTTCACCAATAAGGTTCCATCTACAAGTTCATGTCGAAAATTGGCGACCTGGTGTATAAAATTCCATATTAATCTATAGTTATTTTTTTAAAAAAATGTTATAATACTGGTAATCGTCTCTTTTGAGGGTACTTGTATATTTAAATAGTATTTTTAATGTGTAAGTACCCTCAAATTAACGATTTTGTCAATGGTCTCTAAACTTGCTTTCCATTTTGTGCAGACGGGTAGTACAAATAATGTTACGAGTATTATATTAACAGTAACAAAAGATGACGTAACGAATAGACATCAGATAAGTTTTAATGCATTTTAATTATTGTAATATCTTTTTTTATAGAAAATAATTGTAAATATTTATTAATTACTGAAAAACATTGAAAATCTCAAATTAAATTAAAAAAAAACAGTGATTTTACGGCATTTTGTATTATATTTTTGTACTTATATCACTAGAATTGAAACGCATGCATTTTATGATAACTATGTGATTGAATTTATTTACAAATTAATTTCTTTTTACTAACTTGACCTTAAGAATATACTAAAATTATGTTTTAATATACATGTGATAAATTTTGAAGCAAATGGTTTTTGGTGTAAATGGTCTCAAAATTGTAGTTACCATAGTTGATATGATAGAAAATTACAATTGACTATAGTTATGTAAAATTCATTTTGTCACTAATAGCCTAACATGGTGCTGTTGTATTAAATAAATAAACTATAAGCTAACTTGGATTTTGTAGTTTTTTTTAATATCCAACAACTTATCTCACAGCAAGCGTCTACTCCCACCTGTTCTGTAGAGTAGTTCTGTTAACAGAACTGCTAGTAATATTCTTCCCATTAGTTCTGTCCGCAGAACGAATAATACTTATTGCAATTCTCACCTATTCTGTTGGCAGAACTATAGGTATTTTTTTACCATTAGTTCTGTCCACAGAACCGATTGTAATTCAATTAATTAATTAACAAAGGTAATTGAATCTAAGTTATTTAGGGTCCTGATGATTACATTCCTGATTATTCAGCAATGAAAAATTTTATAACTACCAAGTAGGTATAAGAATCTACCTCAGAGGGTCATTAGTGGTTTTACTGGGGTATAAATGGCTCATTCGCAAAAATACATTCGAGTGAGTGCGGCCCGTGCGGCCTCATGATCTGATCAAACGGTACAACTCGCCCGCAGGCCAGATTTGGTACGGGCGACGTGTCTGTTACAATTACTATATAATTTATGTAGCCCATTTTTTGACGAGGAATGACAATTCCTTATCGTGCCACTGGTGGAACTAGTTGGTGGCACGACGAGGATAAAGGGGAAAATCCTCATGGATGTCATGCTGGACTCCTACCGACTAAAAAACCTCACGTTACGCCCAACAGCCTATGGTTGGGAGCCCCGGGTAAGCCCTCGGAAGGATGTCCCAGGACTCCCAACAGACCTACGACGGCGGCCTCGCCCAGAGGGGTGGTTCGAATGAGAGTCAAAGTTGCGGGTGTACCATTGCGAATCATGTTCTACCACTTATCAAAAAAATTAACCTAAAATGTACTAAATTGTAGTACCCGATTCAGAACGAAATTATTTCGGAAATAAAATACACCCGCCATATTGACATCAATACGGCGGGTGTAGGGTGTGCTATAATATTTTATTACTTAGATAACCATTATTCATAAAATATAATTACACCAAAAAATTGTACCTAAAAGGTACCTCAAGTAAAAAAAAGACAAACTCGATCCGTTGGATAGTTTCTGAGAAATAAAACTCGGCTCGGTGGAGACTAGAGACCGAGCCCGGTATCAGATTGAATTGTCCATGGATCACGTCGAGTTGTATCCAGTGATACCGGGATCCGTTTCACTCAAAAAATATATTAATATTATTAGCCGCCAATCACGGTATCCGTGGCTACAAGAAATAGTGTTAATTATGATTCGAAACAGATCACGATTTACCAACTTCCCAATTTACCAACTTCAAGTTTGTGAGGATACCGCGCAATCCGACTTGGGTAGGTTAGGTTAGAAGGCTAAGGCGGAAGCGAAGCGCAGCGGAGCTCACGCATTAGCCTTCGTGGTTATTTTTTTTATAACCACCTAAGCACTGTATACTGTAGTTTGACTCGGCCGGATTTTAGAAATAAATGCCTACAGCCGCGCGGTACGTAAGCATGCGATAGGGCTGCCCACCCTGCATTTTAATAATATGTGCCTACTTTAACTTTCTATTTAGTATTGCGATTGTAAATATGTACATACATACATTCATATAGTCACGCCTTTATCCCTGAAGGTGTATGCAGAGGCATAGTATACGCCCACATTTTACCTTATAGTTTTACGTACGCGTAATAGATAGTGAGCCTAATGCAGTTGATTTTTTCAATCCGCCCACAAGGCCTACAATTTGTATTAAGGATTGTTGTTTTACTGACAACCGGCTTTCATTTCGAGTAAATATGTACCTTTTTTATTTAAACGAAAAAATACTTTGTGAGTAATAATATAATATCCCCGCAACGGCTGGCGGCGCAGGGTGGCGGCGTGGCGGCGCAGCGCCCGTTATCTACTAACGATTGAGTGAGACGGGTGTAGAAATTTGAAAACGGCGTAGACAATAATAATCGGCTCACCACATGTTTCGTCAGTGATAGAATCACGGAATTCTAGTCTTTATAATCATTGCGTTAAATTTTTGATTTACAAAATGAAAACTATTTTTCGATTTGAAAGTACTAGTCAGTCTCTAGTACACTAGTACTTTTCGTACATTGTCAAGTTGTGTTAAACTTTGGAAGTTCATATTTGTCTCTATGCGTGTAATAAAAATCAAAGGTGACAAAAATGCTGTAATTTTTTTTTATAAATAAATATCTAAATAATCACGGGCATTTTCACACAGCGCTATCTGATCCCAAAGTAAGCTAGGAATAACCTGCTTGTGTTATGGGTATCAGACCACGGATATTAATACTAATATACTTTTTAAATACATACATATTATACATAGAAACAACCAGACTCTTGAGACAAACATTTATGGGTCACACAAATATTTGTCTCGGGTGGGAATCGAACCCACTACCTCCAGCGCCGCAGGCGGTATCAATACCGACCGCACCACAGAGGCAGTCATACGGTGCTAAGTGTACTGTAACATCGGTCATCCACAAAGAAATGAATACTCTTGAAACATACCTAAATCATTGCTCTCAATTAAATAACTACGAACTGACAACGGAACTAAATGTACTACCTACACGTACTAGAGTTCTGAACTAGTTTTTTTTTTGGATATTGTACTATATTGGATCGCACCGTTCACTGACTGAGCAAGCACAAGTCTAGTTTTAAACACAAACATACCTACTTCATGTAACAACCTAGTTCACTCGTGTCAATCACTTTGTTTAACTTTAGTCAACTAGTGGTATAGTACCAATTAGTACTTAAGTAAAATCAATTTATAGTCTTACCTTTCGGAGTTTCCAGGTAATCTAAAAAACGTTATATCTGGGTGCGTTATTGACGAATTCATGCAACCAAAACAAGCACAATAGACACTAGTTGTCATATTAAATATTTTTAGTAAATAAAACACGCGCGGTTACTATTTAAAAAACGACACACCTTCCATTCGTCTACTCGGCACAATCGCGACTGCGGACGCTGCTTGCTTGCTGAAAGGCATGCCGAAAACGAGAATCGTAGGTATAGCTTGCGCTTCGTCCGTTTGTAGGGAGCTACAATACTGGTTAAACAACTATATTTATACTGTGACCTAAGTTACCACCATTCACTTGGTAAGTTTGATGTATATGTTATTCAGAACATTCAGTGTAATAATTAGAATTTGGAGTGGTTTTGTTTAGATTTTTAGATGGTTATAAAAAAAAATAACCACAATCGCTAATGCCTTCCAACCTAACCTATCCAATTTGAAAATGAAATAACTCGTGATCGGTTTCGAATCATAATAAACACTATTTCATGTAGCCACGGATACCGTGATCGGTGGTTAATAATATAAATATATTTTTGAGTGAAACGGATCCCGGTACCAGTGGATACAACTCGACGTGATCCGTGGACAATTCAATCTGATACCGGGCTCGGTGGAGACAAAGCCGTTTTATTTCTCAGAAACTACCCAACGGATCAAGAGTGTGTTTTTTTACTTGTGGTACTTTTTAGGTACAATTTTTTTGCGTGATTATATTTTATGAATAATGGTTAAGTAACAAAATATTACAGTACACCCGCCGTATTGATGTCCGTATGGCGGGTGTATTTTAGTTCCGAAATAATGTCGTTCTGAATCGGGTACATATTTTTTAGACCTAGGTACAATTTAGTACATTTTAGGTACATTTTTTTAGTAAGTGGTACAACATGATTCGCAATGGTACACCCGCGACTTTGACTCTCATTGGTTCGAGCGCTATCCCGCGTCTTTGGGGGGTTTCGGGTGTGATCCCGCTGCTAAGGGGAGGGGGGGGGGGGGGGCGTGCGTGAGTTTCTCATGTCACACTGCCGTCATGGACCTGCTTCTGTAAGGACGGTGAGCGACCCTCTCACCGTCCTCAGACCCCCGGTCATGAAGGCCGATAACACGTCGGCGGCGCCCATGCCGCCGACTGCGGAACTCGGGTGGGAGAGTTCTCTCGAGTACCCGCCCCGCCGCCTCCTTCACTCACTTCCCTTACTCCCGCTGGAGATCATGGCTCGCACCATGGTCTCGAGCGAGAGAGTGTCCACGTTCAGACCCACCACGAGGACCTGGCGCTGTTGCGCCCACGCCGTGCACTCCACCAGCGTGTGGAACGCTGTGTCATCGCAGTGCTGACACTGGGGCGTTCCCTGTGTCTTCGCCACAGATACCTATCGAAGCTACCGTGCCCGGTAAGTATCTGTGACTCGTCCATGACCGGTCTGACGGCCGAGATTGGGGCGAATCCCCCCTTTGGTTGCTCAAGTCGCACCTTACATGCCTCCACGGTTTCCTGGTGGAGCAGGGACCGCTGGGCCTCGATTTCTCGAGACGCAGGCCTTTGGCCCCGCTCCTGCGCCTCCTTGTGCCATCTGAACAGTGACGCAAGGGCTCTCTCGCTTCCAGGTCCCATGGAGGGGTTCCGGCTAGGAAACATGCCGCCTCACCGGAGATCGTGCGGTATCCTCGTATCACCCTGACGGCCATTGTTCTCTGCGGATTCAGCAATCTAGCCACATTGCTGGCCGTCAGGGTCTCCGCCCATACGGGGGCCCCGCATAGTGCCATGCTTCGCACGATCCCCAGGTACAGTCTCCTGTAAGGAGCGTTGGGTCCCCTGATGTTGGGCATCAACCGCGCGAGTGCGGCTGATGCTCCCCTCAGTTTTGTGACCAAACTTCGGAAGTGATGTCCGAAGTTCCACCGGCCATCGAGTACGAGCCCCAGATACTTCATTGAGGGCTCGATGCCGATGCTGACGCCCCCCAGATACTTCATTGAGGGCTCGATGCCGATGCTGACGCCCCCTACCAGTAGGCT
Source organism: Miltochrista miniata (assembly GCA_933228765.1). NCBI lineage: Eukaryota > Metazoa > Arthropoda > Insecta > Lepidoptera > Erebidae > Miltochrista > Miltochrista miniata. The sequence continues at coordinate 18,888,831 of OW121769.1, forward strand.
GGACTGCAGTAAGCAACTTTCACTATGTCCGATTCTTGAGTGGGTGACCACCACGATACCAGTTTGTGACATTAATTGCGAGCGTTTCCGTGCTTCAGAAGGCACGTTTAACCCGGTTGCCAGTAAAATGGCAGTCGTTAAGCCAAGTTGAATGTCATATGGGTGGCTCAAACAATTTTCAACAGTAGGCAGTCACAACCTGCGCCTGTCCATGACACTATTTTCTCTTTGCTCACCATGAAGGTGAAATGTGGATGTATAATTATGTCTTTGGCTTCCCCTTCAGGGATAAAGGCGTGACCACGTGTATGTATGTTGAAGTACTCACGTCTGCGTCTCTCCTGGTAAACCCCAGGGGAGATATGTGACGATTAGAGAAAAGAGGTGGGGCTTAATTTTAAGGATTGGGAATTAATGTGGATTAATGCTGCCATATTGGCGCATATTGTCACATTCTCAAAATAGTTACCAGGTTTGAAAATGTTACATGGTTAGAGATTGCAATACGAAATAATAGCTTTCAATAAATTTATTTAAATAATATTAACAATCTACACACAAGATTTAATATATTATATGTATTCAGTATACTTGGGCATTTTGGATTTGAAGAAGGTTCCGCCGTCGGTGTATCCTTCAGTGTATTGGAACTTCGGGTGAGCACTGATGACCTGGAAAACGATGGAAGAAAATATTAGTATAAATACAAGCTGGGGTCTGCGGACGGCGAGAGGGCTACTCACCGTCCTTACAGAAGCAGGCGCAAGTCGAGTGTGACGTGAGAGTATCATGCACGCCTCACGCCCCAAGAAGCGGGGATAGTACCATTAGTACCCGAAACCCCTACGGGAGGCCGCAGTGGTAGCCAAAGTAAGTAAATCGTATTTCGCGTGAAGTCCCGAATTCTATAAGTATGAGAGCCAAAGTCTGTTGGGAATCGTGGGACATCCTTCCGAGGGCTTACCCGGAGCTCCTGATCATAGGCAAAGCACGGATGAAGAAACACGTAAAAAAAATTGTTATCTAGAACTTGGGAAAGGACATAGGCAAAATTCAATACCGGCAAAGATAATATATTAGAATTAGATATGTACAATTGAACATATAATAGTATTACAATTACAACTCTCTACCTCCCACAGAGCAAGCTTCCCCACCCCCGGCACAGCTGTCATTATTATAGTTGGAGGGTATTTTGACGCAACGTTTGCTTATTAGCCTCAGTGGTCACGCACACATTCAAGCTCTGTACAAACATAACGAGTTTTTAGTGTAGGTGACGAATTGAAAACGAATCTTTGTATGGAGTTTCTGCCCTGTGATACTGAAAAAAACTTCTGTGGGAAATGGGTACCGAAAATCTTTACGGGCAGAACCGCGGGCATTAGCTATTTACTCTATTTAGTCATCACAACACAAGTAGCATACCTTCATCCTTTCATAGTCATCATCGGCGCTGGTGATCAGTTCCGGCACATCAAGTCTGGGTATGGCGAACAAATTCATGAGCAGGTACTTCTGGTTGGTGTACAACTGGCGCTGGTCGGCCCATTCCATCTCGCGGGGCAACCTCCAGTCTTTCATCTTAGGTTCTTCACGCTCCGTGTATTGGTCGAAATTCAAACGTTCAATATCTTCGACAACCTGTGGATGGATAGTATTATACATCTTAAGTTCTAAATTAAAGATTATAAACTTCTCCTGTCCACATTCGTCACTGAAGTCTCGTAGCCTGCTTTGAACACGATTTCGAATCTATCTTTTTCATAACTATTTAGCTATTAATCAAGAAAAAATCTTGTTAATAATGTAGTTACAAAAATCGAATTAAATTTTTGTTTTTAAAACTGGCTTTCATAACTGTCCCCCAATCGCTAGATGCGCCACGGCTTTCCATCAGGCTGGTGGAGACGTCAATTTGGCGAGCTAAATATAAAAAAAAAGAAAAAAAAACTAGCTGCCTAACCGGAATTAATTTTCTTTGTTTATTAAAAAACAGAAACATTCATCTATACTAATATTATAAAGAGATTTGTTTTTAGGGTTTCGTAGCCAAATGGCAAAAACGGAACCCTTATAGATTCGTCATGTCTGTCTGTCTGTCTGTCTGTCTGTCTGTCTGTCTGTCTGTCCGTCCGTGTGTCACAGCCACTTTTCTCCGAAACTATACTATAACTATGCTATTGAAACTTGGTAACTAGATGTATTCTGTGAACCGCATTAAGATTCTTACATAAAACTAGAAAAAAAGCAGTAAATTTCGGGGGTCCCCATACTCAGAACTGAAACTCAAAATTTTTTTTTTCATCAAACCCATACGTGTGGGGTAGGGGAGAGGGGGGCACATTGGAACATTATTTAAGTAAAATATTATATTTCTCAAATGGAACAATTTATCAAGGTTTATTTAATTTTAATAGTATATATGGGGTTCATGTCATATAGTAACAATGATATTTACTTATTTTAACTTATGACAATTGCACAATTTTAATTTTTTTAAACCCTTAATTTGTTTAAAAGTGCCCCACATTTGGGGCACTTTTGAAACCTACTGGGGCAGTTTAGAAAAAACAGGATAAAATGAAATCAATTCATGTTATAATATAATTAACACTATATTTATGCCATTTTCATCTTACATCACCAATAAGGATATCCATTTATTTCTTACATCAACTAATAATCAAATAAAGTTAATAAAAGTCAAAACGGCCTGGGGCAGTTTTGAATAAGTCTACAAAGCTATATATACTTTATACTTTTTCACTCTATAATATAAAGTGGTTGGTTTAATATTGTATATAGCAGCAGAAGTCCTGAGCTTAAGACCATCGTTGACAATACACAGTACAGCTTTTTCGGCTTCACTTCGTTCACGTCAGTTTCGTTTTTCTTTTTATAGTTTTTCACCATTATGACTGTAAAAATATTATAAAATGTGGATATAGTAATGGGTGTCTCAGTAAGAGTGCACTTTTTCATTTTAATATAAAAAACATATTTTTTTGAGAGAGTTGTGATTTTTTTATTGAATTGTCAAAAAGACATGTTCCGATTAAGTATGGAACAAAATATCCGTCAAATGGCCTCCACGGCTCTGATGGCAGGCCATTACTCTATTCATGAAAATTTTCATGACTTTTTCACACAGATGAGGCTGTTTCGCACCGATGACTCGTTGGATCTCGGATTTGAGCTTAGGCATTGTTTCTGGTTTATTTGCTTAAACCTGCGATTAGAGAAAACCCCAAAGAAAAAAATCACACGGCGTTAAATCTTGGTGGCCAGTTCACATCAGAATTTATTGAGATATTTTTTCCGGCAATCGTTGCTGCAATGGATTGTTTCATGCGCGGTGTAGCAGGTGGCGCGGCGCCGTCTTGCTGAAACCACATGCCGTCCGCACACAACGGACGCTCAGGAGTCTCACTGTCCATTACCGACCCAGTTTCTTCATTTTTTTTTGACAACTCTTCGAATGGTTCACACATTAGGTGCACTTTCTCGATTGAAAATTGTTCGTAGTTTGCGAGCGGTCTCAGCATAACTTTCCAAATTTTTGTAATAAGTTTTCACAATTATTACGCGTTGTTCTTTCGAAAAGCGCTCCATTTTTATTAATCGGAACAAATAAATGTGTAAGCTGTCAAATCTCAGAGTCGCCACTTGCACCAAAAAAAAATAGCACTAAATTTAAAAAGTGCACTCTTATTGAGACACCCTTTATCTAAATAGTTAAAAACACAAATTAACGAGTTAATTATACAGGTTGGGGCACCTTTCAACATTTTATTCAAAAGTACCCCATTGATTGTATTCAAATCTTCCCCAATATCTACCTTCAATATATAAAGTTCTAGACGAAAACATAACTCGTGTTCAATAAAGTAATATCTGTTTATACTCAGTTTAAAGTATAAACAATAATCTGAAATAATCATAATTCAAAAATAGCCCTCCTGTTATTAGTAATTTGCTTACAAATAAAAAAACAAATACTTACTTTTGTCTCCGTAAAGCACCCTCGAACAGTTTTTCTTAATGACGTTGACTTTGACGTTAGTTAGAGACTGACAGATGTGTAGTTTGATGTCACCAGTAATAAAAAGGTTTTTAAGGTTAAAAATAGTAAAAGGTGTATTCATAAATCCGGTTATTCAAAACTGCCTCTGTTCTAAACTGCCTCCCTCTCCCCTACCTATAGATAGGTCTTACAAAATGCTGTTGAGGTTTCTAACATCATTTTTTTCTAAAGTGAATAGTTTGCGCAAGAGAGACTTCCAAAGTCGAAAAATGAGTGTCCCCCCCCCCCCTCTAACTTCTAAACTAAGAGAGTGATAAATCTAAAAAAAATATATGATGTACATTGCCATAAAAACTACCAACGAAAATTAGTTTGAACGAGATAGAGCGGGTAGTTTTTTTTAAAAACGTCATAAACCGCAATTTTCGGTTAGAAAAATCACTACCACTGCGAACGTGTTAAAACATCAATCAAAGTTACAACGAACTATAAGAACTTTTGTATTATGTTACTTGCTACTACGAAACCCTTCATGGGCGAGTCCAACTCGCACTTGGCCGGTTTTATTTTGTTTGTAACGAATAGGCTCCGGAACTACTGAACCGATTTAAACAATTCTTTCACTATACTATATTATATACTATACTACCTAGTTGGTACCTAAACCAATAATTTTATTGGTTTAGGTACCAACTAGGTAGTTGGTTATGAAAATCAGGAGATAAAAGCTACAGTAGCTACGAAACACAATGCAAATGGAAGGAAATTTCAGGACTATGAGGATTTGTGTTAAATGTCAACATGATAAGCTTAAAACTGTTCACAGAAAAGCACCTGCTATAAGGTAGCAATCAGCATCCCAACAGAAGTATCCTGTATATTTTGGTTCCACCAAGGACAAGAAAGATCATAAATTCATAATATTACACTGGTCAACAGTGAAAATTTTTCCAGAGATTTTTTTTTGTTTTTTAGTAAAATGAAGTGTGCTGATTACGAAAATACCATGGGTTTCTTTCTAGCAGCTCTAGTATTGACGTTAGACATAAGGTAAAAATTATTACAAAGATATGATTTTTTAAAGATTTTTATTTAGAAAAGCTATTGTGGTTGAGGAAAAAAATTTTTTTTATAAGATTTTCTTGAATGCTGTGCCTGTGTAAGATCCCGACAAATATTCCAGCAGTAATCTGACATCATATGTATGTCCCATCTGCCTTGGTAACGTTCTTCCATTGTGCGAATATCCTGGTGAAACCTTTCACCTTGTTCTTCACTATAATCTCCAAGGTTATCAGGAAACCGATCCAAATGAGAATGTAAATAATGCAGTTTAATGCTCATGTTACACCCTAAGTCTTTCAAATTAGACAACATGTCATTCATTAATTGGACATAGTTATCTGACTTATGATTCCCAAGAAAATTTTGAATAACTGCAACAAAACATTTCCAAGTCCGCTTTTCAAGTTCATTCATAGATTCAACAAAAGTTGGGTCTTTTATCAGTTGTCTAATCTGTGGTCCATCGAAAATGCCTGCTTTCAACTTTTCATAGCTCAATCCAGTAAATTTCTTCGACAGATAAGCAAAACATTCACCATCTTTGTTGAGGGCTTTTACAAACTGCTTCATAATACCAAGTTTTATATGGAGTGGTGGTAGTAAAATACGGTCTTGATGAACTAAAGGGGGGTTTATTACATTTTGCTTACCAACTGTTACTGAATCCCTCAGTGGCCACACATTTTCAGTCCAATGTTTGTTTTTGTCGCGGCTGTCCCATAAACATAAGAAACACGGATACTTAGTATAACCTGCCTGTTGTCCCAAGAGAAAATTGACCATTTTCAAATCTACACAAATTTTCCAGCTATGTTCTTCATACTTCAGTTTTTTCAACACAATAGAAATGTTTTCATACTGTTCTTTCATAGAAGTTGAATGTCCTATAGGCACAGAACCATATTTATTTCCATTGTGTAATAGCACACACTTTAAACTTCTTTTACTGCTATCAATAAAAAGACGCCATTCACTTGGTTTGTATTGTTTTAAACCCATCTTTTGCATAAGACCTTCAATATTATTACAGTAAACAAAATTCTCTTCAGAGGAAAAATATGGTAGTAGATCCTTTTCACGAGTACGATAAAATGTAACTTTCGTATCAGTCGTTATTAGGTTTTTTTCTTTCAAACGAGATGCTAAAATTTCAGCAGATTCTTTTGATAGATTTAAATCTCTTACCAAGTCATTTAATTTGATTGAATGGTTGAGGATTTGTTTCTTGACTGGGTATAAAATCAGAGTCAGATTCAGGCTTTTCTTCTTCAATTTCCATGTTATCTGGTTTAAAACATGTTGATGATGTCGATGGTACTGGCACTGGTGACTGGTCGGTTTGTGTGAGAGGCCTCTGAGCAGAAGATAACGTCGGATGTGCCCACTTATCCCAGTTTGCAGAGTTGATGCTTGTAATGTTTACCATACAAAAATAGCAATCATCATGATGATTACGAGGTTCTCGCCAAATCATGGGTGTCTTGAACTTCAGGGCTGATCTTTTTCCACTTGACCATTGTCGCAAAGAGACAACACAATTTTGGCAAACAGTATTTGGTACCCATGACTTCTGTAGATTGCACATATTCACTCCAAAGTAAGAAAAGTACGCAGATTTCACGAAGGCCGTGATCGTTTTACGATATTTTGCGAAGGTATATAAGCCACAAATAAAACAAAAACTATTTGGATTGTTTAAACAACGTCTTTCCTTCGTAGACATGGTTTTAATTGTGATTTTATTTTAATCTACCCGCTTAAAATTGAGAAATAATGCACCGTCACCTTAAGTGCGGGTAGAATGAAAAATCTCATAAACTAGAGCTGCTACGCCAATACTAGTGTGATATTTTAAATAATCACAACTTAAAATGTAATATATTCTTGGAAAATTTTAAAAAGTTAACATTTGTTGGGCAGTGTTATAGTTTCGATTAAATCTGCTGATGGCAATGAGGTCACCGCGCTGTGGAGGCTTTAAATTACTATCATAATTATAACAGACACTATACCAAATAACTAAGTTGTTTAAGTCCATTATTATTTTTTTGTGGGGACACCGGCATCGCCCCAGTCCTACGATCTGACCACCTGTTCTGCCCCTCATTTCGTACATTTCTGCTGAGTGTAACCCAAAACCTACTCAAATGGGTTGCAAATCCCAGACACCCTCACAGTGTTTCCCTCTGTACCACGCGATGGACCTGGCGCCCCCAAATCCATAGAACAATGAGGAAACGGTCTCTCGTAAGTTATATCCGAACCTATTTAAATGTTTTAGCTTTTAATGGTCAACAGATTTAAGGGGCGCGTCCGCAAAATGCACAAAAAGACATTTAGGGTTTCGGAAATTTTCAAGAAGTTACTTCATGAAATGACATTAAAATGGAACCTTAAATTCTTAATAGATGAGACTACATTAACACCGTGCGCTTTTTACAAAATAATTATTTACTTACAAAAAAGCCTCTGAAAATCATCGAAATTTACCTTTGTCAATTTCATTATTTCTGCTATTTCGATGATTTTCGATAACTTTGAGAGGTGATTTTTCTAATGTAAATAATTATTTTGTAAAAAGCGCACAGGTGTTATTGTAGTTTAATCTTAAGAATTTAAGATTCCATTTTAGTGTCATTTAATGAAGTGAGTTCTTGAATATTTCCAAAATGCTAAGTGCATTTTTTGCGGACTAGCCCCTTAAGTATTTATGGCACTACTAACTACTTACCACTTCAACTTCACCACCACCGCTCCAATCATATACTAGCAGCTCAGCATGAGTAGAGATATCTCGCAGATACTTGTTCTTGTATTGGCGTTCCACCTCGTTCAAAAATGGAACAGTCAGTGCGCGCATTGGCTCCTCATGTTTCAAACCTCGCTCCTTCACAGCTTCTTGTACCTGAGAATAACATGACCTTTCTTTTATTCCAATAAAATTAAATTCACATCTTGATGTGAAGCCGACTCAAAGAGTTTAGTTTGTTTGTTTGAGCGCTAGGATCTCAGAAAAGCTGGTTGGATTTTAAAAAACCTATAACAATTCAATAGTCGATTTATAGAGGATGGTTATAGGCAATAATATAATATCACACCAAAACTTTTTTCATTGCTGCTCAGCAATGAAAAATGTTTTGAAAACAGGAAAATGTTTTTTCATATGTTCTATTGCATCAGCCCCGGATCTAGGGGGGGGCAAGCCGGGGCCCGTGCCCCGGGCGGCAAAATCAGGGGGGCGGCAAATCAGAGGGCGACAAATTCAAACTTTGCATACAAATGCACAACTCATCAGTTAATTAACCTGGTCCATAGTAGATGCCTACCTAATTATAAGCACTCCAACTTATTCAACTCTTTTCACAAGAAATAATTATGTACAAATCATATCAGAAATGAACTTCAAAAATATGCCAGATGCTTGAAACGAAGCGAACAATTCTTAGATACATGCGTCGCTTCTTTGCAAACCTGCAGCATGTTTTGCAGGTGGCAACCGCAGGGACGGCCACAGTATTTAACATTCTAATTTTTTTTAAATTGTTGTGTTCTTAAAATGGCAAGTTTCCTGCACGGGTGACGTATATCTACAAGTCCTCTGTGCTGGTCAGGTTCCCTGCTTTCTGCAGTTTAATTCAAGAGTACCACAGTAATCTGTGTTGTCCAACACTATTTCTTCGGCATATTATCCCTTGGGTGCACTCGTTGTTATGCAGACGACAGTACTCTACAAGAGAGTCAATTTGGCTGTCAAACGGAGGGGCGGCCCGACCTGGAGGAAAAGAGCCGGCAGCTTGTGGCGTATCTCGACCGGTCTGACCGCATTTACCAATGGGTTTTAGAAAACATGGTATCTAAATTTAAATGCCAGGAAACTAAGGCGTGTGCGTTTACAGTTGAAATATCTCCTTTCCATCCTCTGCCGTCTCTTCACAATGCGATAATACTACTGAAGAACTATCTAGACATCCTTTGACCGTTCAGAGCGGGCGTTCCGACGTAGAAGAAAAGAGGCGGCATCTCGGGGTGGACATCGACCGGGCCTGACCACATATCCCAATTTAATTTAGAAATCCTGGTAGACCCGTTTATAGCTAAAAGATCCCCGTTTTCTTCTTTGCCCTCTCTTCAGAAGGAGAGGAGCATCGGCAACCTCTTCTACTGGTTGTCGCAGATGATTACTGGGCACGGGAGCTTCTGTAAATGTCTATGACGACTACACCGGGAAACCACAGCTGAGAGACAGCACTGCAAGGAACGCAGCCATGACACAGCGGTGCACACATGGGAGGAGTGCACAACATGAGCACATCAGCGTCAGGTCCTAGTAGCAGATTTGGTCGTGGTCATTCTCTCGCTGGAGATCATTGTTATGTAGACGACAGTACTCTACAGGAGAGTTAATTTGGCTATTTATGGGAGTAAGTGGGATGTCGCCGCGACTTTCTGCGGGTAGTTCATGAGGAAGCGGAAAACCGGAGATAACTGCAGCGCCCCACTGCAGACTTGTCTTCGCCCAAACGGGCCGGACTATCAGTCTCCATGACGGGGGCCTGAGGATGGCGGGGGGCTGCTCACCTTCTTTACAGAAGCAAGCAAAAGAAAACAGCGCGACGTGAACGTTTCACGAACGCCACACGCCCCAAGAAGCGGAAGAGCACCCGAACCCACTACGTAAGGTCGCAGTGGTAGCCAAAGTGTTGGGAATCTTGGGACATCCTTCCGAAGGCTTGCCCGGGGCTCCAAACCGTAGGCAATGTTAGGGTGTGTGTGTGGTTGGTTTTCTTCGTAAGAGTTCGGCATAGCATCCATGGCGGATTTCCATACGTATCTAAAAAAATCCTCTATTTAGAATGCGATAATACTACTGAAGGACTATCTAAGTAGACAATCTCGGCCTTGACGTCCACCGTGAGCTCCGAATTAGGAGCGAAAATAGGAGCTCTAAATAAGGTGAGGTGGTTCATTACGCGGACTACGCCACAATAGAGGTGTCTCCTGTACAAGACGCAGATTTGTACCTTAGCGACTGCTCTCAGGTTCGAACTAAGGAACCTAAAAAAATGGGGGGGGGGGTGTTAATGGGGGCGGCATTCTCACATTTTGCCCCGCCTAAAAAAATCTCTAGATCCGGGGCTGTATTGCATACACTGCAATTATTAGTTACATATATAAACAATGGGCAGCCTTGAAATTTCACAACTATATGAGCCCATAATCAACTCTTGCACAGTGGTAGTATACCTCTGCCTACTGCTTTAAGGATAAAGGTGTGGATTATATTAGTGTATGAAGCATAATTGAATCAAGAGTGATTGTCCATACACTTACCTTCTCAACATTCATGTCCAGATAAATGACTAAATGAGGCCTCATCAGCTCCTCAATGGTGTTCCCTCTCAACTGATAGTATACATCTCGGACACCCTTACTAAGAAACTTTTGAGAGTACATAGCTTCTAGAAATACAAAATCAGAGTATGGAGATCTTTCCAGTACCACTCCTTGACCAGTGTTGAATAAATGAGCTAGAGCGTCAATATACTGGGAATATCTAGCAGTATACATCATAAGTTGGAAATTCCCAGCTAGGCGATGGGTTGGTGTCAAATTAAAATTCACATGGTCAAAAGTTCGAGTGTCTTCAGGTATGCAAGCATCGAACATGCGAAGATCACAACCGTTTGGTCGTATGTAGTGTATATCCATGTTGGCTTCAGGGAAATGCTTCATTCCCAAATCAGCGGCGAGGGCTGCAGCAAATTTAGTCTTGCCGACAGCCACAGGGCCCTCAACAACAACCACTTTCGAGTTCTCATCGAATCTGTGAGTAGTTCGATCGAAGAGACTTCTCAAATAAGTGTAGTCTTTATTTACATAGTCGAAAGGTGCTGGTTTGGGAGGAGGTGGTGGCAAAGAATCTCTGAGGGCTTTACCGGCAATACCTCTGTTTTGTACAAAAGTGCAAGCTGCAATTTTACCACCCTGGCTCGGGCTGAGTACTTTGACAACAGCAGTTTTAATCAATGTGGCCATGATGATTTGAGGTATCTTCTGTACCTGATAAACGAAACACTCGCATTAGTCTATCTAGAGCAACTAAAAAAATATTTATTCAGATTACCAAGTACATACCCCAAATCAACTTAATCAAAACAAAATTTCATTGAAATTCGATTTCTGCTTGTGACATAATCAGTCTCAGAAAAGTGCGTTCAGAAATTAAAATTAATGCTTCCTCCACAATACTCCACATTATGACATTACTAGTACTAGTACTCGCGAAGTTGAGCGAAGTTCGTCGGCGAAGTTGCCCGATTCAAAGAATTTTTTTTGACGAAGTAGGCCGAGGTGCCCCGCTACCACTGATCTGTAATCACTGATCTGTATTATTAATACTAAAGATCAGTGTCTGTAATACAGATCAGTGCCCTCTACACTGACTCGTCCAACTTCATTCAACTTCGCGAGGTGGAGGAAGCATAATGCCAACCGTACACATTAGGCTCCAGACTTGCACAAGTCTGGGGCCGAAATTACGGCAATGTTTTTGCATTTCCATACAATCTCTCGTCGTGATAATATCCCTTTCGTCGTGTGTGTATAGACAATTTTACAGAGGGTGTAATGCCGTGCACACGAGCAAGAAAATCCCCGCGATTTTCTTGCTCGTGTGCACGGCCCCTTGATTGCACAAGTATACTGTACCTGGTTGACATAAATACCCTGATCCACTGGCGAGATAGATCGTTGACTCGCTAACGAGCCTACGGTTATACTCGCGAAAATGGAGCACCCAAAGTCAGTGGACTTTTTCTGGCTCGCTGGCTCGTTGTGCATTTAAGTACGCGGCCGATAAAACCGCCAGTGGATCAGCCGTGCCGGCGTGGCAGCGGGCAAGCCTATAGTCTTTTTGCGAATTCCACCACCAACTTCACAAAAACCACTGACAAGTAAAACCTTTGACTTGCAGGCTCATTGACGAGCCAACGATTTTACTCGTCAGTGGATCAGATCTTCAGGAGCCCAATATGGGCTCGCGACGCTGTCAAACTGCACTGGTCACGCCTGATAAATATGAATGAAAGTATTGCTTCAGTGTGCAGTGTGCGTGATTTCTTTGCACGGGTGTGTGTACCGATGTGTATAATTTATACACATCATATTGACAAGGCATGACCAGATTGACCAGACCGAGTCGGGTGCCCAATACTGCTGCAAATAAAAAAATAGTTTTTCGTATATTTTATGGACTTTTTTTGACATCAGTATATAGGTTTATGGGCGAAAGTCGATATTTTTGGATATATTTGTAATAAACGGTTAGGGTTGCACCTCCGCGTCTGAACATTGAAATTCTGGGGATGTCCCGCATTTTGATAATATTTCATTCTGAAGCATAGATAATCTAATGTTCAATAGCCCCATTAGCAAATGGAACTATAAAATTCAATTCTGGGTTCTTCTTTGACAAAAATAAGGTAATAATTAATTAATAAAGCTAGAGATGGGAATTTGCCCGGAAAAAACCCAAATTTGTAAAAAAAACGGGAAAAAACCCAGGGAAAAAACCCGATTGGGAATTTTTGCGGGTTTTTTCATATTTAGCATATGTAACATCTAGGTAATGTATAGTTACATGTATATATCATTTAGTACGCACTATTTCAGTATTACTAACTAGTTGGAGATAATCTAACTTTGTTCATTTTACCCCCTCTCTATAAAATAGATTGCATAGGGGCATATGGCGAGACTTTGTATGAAGTCTATGACTCTTTTGCATTATATTACGTCACTAGGTCACGTGGCTCATCTGTTCAAAGTTTGAAATAAAACAATACTAACAACGTCAATCGGAGTGAACTTTCATTTTCACAGAGGAGCAGTTGGGTGAAACCGTCTCAAGGCTTCTTGTTAATAATTCAATAAACAGTTACGTTTTGATATTCTGTACTATCTAATCAAATATAATGAAATTAAATAAGAAGCCTGTCTCTGTGTGTGTATTCATCCGCTCTTAGCGACCAGTAACCCGAAACTACAAACGCGCGAACGCCAACCTCCACCATCTGAGGACAAACAATAATTCGGATGTGCTATCCGAATTATTGTTTGTCCTCAGATGGTGGAGGTTGGCGGGCTCTGCCTCTCTGCATAGCGTCAAGCGCGTCAACTAAGTACATCATGGAGTCATCCCAATGATGAGAACAGTATTCGACGCAGGGGCGAATCTGCGTCTTGTACTGCTAACATCTCTGATGTGGCGTGAAGTACCGCATTACCTTATTTAGGACTCCTAGTTTCCGTGAGGCCAGCCCAACACAACTCTCTATGTAGTTTTTGTGATTGAGCTCACGCCGGACGTCTATACCTACCGAAGATCTCCAGGTTGTCCTTTAGTGTAGTAATGTTCTGAAGAGAGTAGGTAGGGGTAGTAATGGGGACTTCTTAGCTATAAACGCGCACGCCTATGATTTTCTATACTCGACCAAGTTGTATGAGCCCAATGGGCAATGCGACCCAGGTCCCGGTCGAGATCGGCCACGAGTTGCCATCTCTTTTCCTCCACGTCGCGTCACCCATCGACTAGACGGCCAGAATAGCTCCCAAGCAGAGTACTATCATCCGCATAACAATGAATGTATCCAAGCAAGGGCAGCATGTCATGGATATGCGAAAGAAAGAGAGTTGGGGACAATACCGATCCCTGTGGTACTCCTGCATTTACCTGCAAAAATTAGGAAGCCTGCTGCATCACAGAGAACCCGTATACGTCGCCCGCTCAGGAAGCTGGCCAACCATTAATGTCATAGAGATTATATGGATATATGGAAAATTTATCCGAAATGCGTGCACCCGGTAGTTTGGTGGAAAGGACTCTGCAACTCCAAAATGCTGAGTAGGGTTGCAGTGAGTACGTATTCTAACTACTCTCTATACTTCAGCAGCCACTGAACGATCATTTAGTACGAATGCGCATATACATAGTCACAAACGAAATAGATTGACTACACTACAGACATGGTAGCAAAATAGCTTTTATATCGTATAATATGGAACCTGGGCAATTCTAGAAGCTTTGCAGCGGTGCGGTGCGGTTTGTAGCGGTGTCGTATTGATTGGCGATATATCGAGGTGATGAGGTGCCTGTTTTATACCGCTAAGAAGACCAATCCCATAGCCCTACTCAGAGGTGTGGGACAGAGAGATGTTATATCTCCAAAGCTCTTGCGCTGATGAAACTAATGCGCTGGAGGACGTCTTCAAGTTGTTGGACTGGAATGGATGGGGCGTGAATATAACCGGTTAATGAAATCTAAACCTTCGGTTTGCTGACGACATCGTTTTAATAGCGCTGGAACAGGTGAGCGGTATGCTGCATAGTCTTAGTGAAGAGTCTCGACGTGTTGGCCTCAGCATGAACCTGGACCAAACCAAGGTCATGTTCAATGAGTATGTCGTGCCCGGACCAATATACGTTGAACGATCGAGGCTTGAGGTTGTCCATGAATACACCTACCTTGGGCAGGTAGTCACATTTGAAAAACGAGTAAACTGGATAAGGAAATAGCCAGAAGGATTCGCTTGGGCTGAGCAGCATTCAGCAAACTGCGCCGGATTTTCTACTCGCCGATACCGCAATGAATGAAGACGAAAGTCTTCAACCAGTGCGTTCCACCAATTATGACCTACGTTGCCAAAACGTGGACATTCGGAGTGGGGCTAGTTCACGCCCTTAAGGATGCGCAACGAGCGATGGAACAAGCTATGCCTGAAATCTCTCTGAGGGATAAGATCCAAAATGCTATCCCGCATCTTTGGGGGGCAGAAAGAGGCGGCGCAGTCCTACTTGCTCCCTCTGGTCTCCAGCGAGAGAGTGTCCAAGTCCAGACCTGCCACGATCGAGGACCTGGCGCTGTTGCGCCCACGGTATGTATTCTACCAGTGTGTTTCCCGCGCTCCCCGCAGTGCTGGCACGCGGCCATGGTTTCCCGTTGTATTTGTCACAGATACTTACCGAAGCTCCCGTGGGATACGGAAATAATACTTAAAATACTTACTGGAAGTATCTGTGAGTAGGAGAGAGCACCGTGCCTCCTCTCCAGCCACTCATCCATGACCGGTCTGACCGCCGCGATTGTGGTGGATCCCCCCTTTGGTTGCTCAAGTCGCACCTTCCATGTCTTCACGGTTTCCTGGTAGACCTGGGACCGTCGAGCCTAGATTTCTCGAGACGCAGGCTTTTGGCCCAGCTCCAGCTCCTCCTTGCGCCATTTAAATAGTGACGCAAGGGCTCTCGCTTCCAAGTCCCGTGGGGGGGGGGGGTTCCGGCTAGGAGACATGCCGCATCACCTGAGATCGTGCGGAAACCCCTCATCACCCTGACGGCCTCTGCGGGCACTATTGTAAAGTGTACTAAATAATTGTTACTATAGGTCGTTTTTTTTAATTCCAGGCAACAGCTAGTGCCCTAGATGCATCGGCGCAAAGGATGTGCGCATCGCAAAGTACCTATTTTTCGTTGCATTTGTCCTAAAGATAATAAAAGAATGTTTATGTTTTTCGGATCGTCAAATAATGAAAATTCCCGTCTATTGGGTTTTTTCCCGCATAAATACCGGGTTTTTCCCGTTGGGTTTTTTCCCTCCGCCCGTCTCTAAATAAAGCACGTTTATCTACTCTGATACTATAATACAAAGATTATAAAATTGAAATCAATACTATTATGACAAACATTACGCACAGGCCAAAAAAAAAGTTATATTACGATACAGGTCTTGTATGGACACCTGTATCATAATAAAACTTTTTAATCATTACGATACACCATAAACAATCTCCAGCTGAAAAAGAAGTTTGAACCTCTACTTTAAAAAAAAATTGTGTCTCCAGAGTAGCGAAAAATCCTAAATCTATGGTCTCCGCAGCCTAAAAAAAAAAAGAAACACGCATGCGCAATTGATGTTTGCGCCTTGGCGCCAACATTTTACATTTAAATTAAACAAAGTTTGGTTTTGTTTGTAAAATAAATTAGTTTTTGTGTAAAAACATGTCTTAAAGCGAGGATGGTGGTAATTGTACACCACCAGACATTCTGGAAACTGCGTCAAACATGACCATGAACCTGTTACCGGCGAAATCAAGGAGCAACCTGGGAGCAACTACATAATTATCACAACAAAATGAAATCAGTTATTATAGTATGAGAGTAGATAAAGTAGTGTATGACACTGTACATAACTTGGTCTTATAACACTCGTGTGATACTATAAAAAAACTCGCCTGCGGCTCGTTTTTTTAAAACACACTCGTGTTATAAGAACCCTTATTATGCAACAGTGTCATAAACTACTATTTGAAAATTGGTATTTTTATCGGTATATTTTCCCTGTACATGCTAGTATATTTCAGTATATTTTTAAGGAACTTTGGTATTTTTGTGTAATTTAATTCGGTCACACTGACTGCCACTATGACTGACTACTGTCAGCTGTCAGAGTTAATATAGTGACTTATTGTTACATTCTCTTTGAGTGACATAGCACGTGGTTTTTCATTGCCTGCCACTTGCATTACAAATGTTTTAAAAACGCCTTTATATATAAATATTAATATAATTAATAAATAAAGATAACACAACACAATGGCTAATTTAGAAATGGAAGAAATGGACACAGCAAACATTATTTTAGATGGTTTCGTTATGCCTAAACGTACTGTTAAGCATAAGGGTAAGAAGAGAATAACAGTATCTGGCATGAATGTTGAGGAACACAATGTTATTCAAGAACCGTCGAAGTCAAAATCACCAAAGGATAAAAAAGCAACGAAGAACGCCGAAGCTAATGAAAGTCAAGAAAATCTGAGAAAAGTAGCAGTGCCTGCGCACAGGTATAACCGTTAAAGTAGTATTGACTTGTGATTTATCCATCAATTTTGTGACGTTCTTTTTTTCCAATAGTAATTGTACTAAAAATATATTGATTACTAGCTGATGCTCGCGGCTTCGCCCGCGTAATATTTGGTTCCCCTTCCCGCTTTCCATGATAACATATTCCCGGGATAATGTGTTGTTCCACACTACAATCTACCTTGGTACCAAATTTCAGCTCAATCCGTTCAGCCATTAGAGCGTGATTGAATAACAAACAACATTAGTAGGGTAATAACTCTAATGATCTGTATCTTCGTTTCTTAATTTTGTAGTACAATTGAATCATTTTGTAATCAGGCCAAATTCCTTGAATTTTATGTCATATCTGCTCATGTGCTAGGATTGACAAACGGAATGTGTGGTATTTTCTCCCCCTTCTTTATTATCATTTTATGATGAAATTCAGCTATGAAACTCCAGATTCCATTGATAAATTGTGCAGTAAAATTTCGTTTATCTTTACAGATACTCACCACTCCAAGAGAATTGGTTAAAGATATTCACACCGATTGTGGAACATTTGCTGCTTCAAGTTAGGTTCAATACAAAAACTCGGAATGTTGAAATCAAAGTAGGTCCAGAAACTAAAGATATTGCTAATTTACAGAAAGCTGCTGATTTTGTGAAGGTATGATATTTTGGTACTATTTGTAGCATGTATTGAATGTGTGCGTGTGGTAAACCACCCACGAGGTCTCACGTCACCTTACCCAGGTCACAGGGTAGACCAAAGGTGAGTCACTGTAATTTGCTAGATAGGTTGTTTTTATTATGACAAAAGAGATACAGGTTGTATACGTGTACACTTGAGTCTGAATCAATCAAATCAGCTTATAACTTAGGATGTAATATGATTTTTTTTTTCTATTTATTTCAGGCATTTGTATATGGCTTTGAAGTTGATGATGCACTCGCATTACTGAGACTGGACGATCTATTTGTGGAATCATTTGAAGTAAAGGATGTCAAGACATTACAAGGTGACCATTTAAGCAGAGCAATCGGAAGATTAGCGGGAAAGGCCGGAAGGACAAAGTTCACCATAGAGAATGCCACTAAAACTAGAATAGTCTTAGCAGACTCTATAGTATATATTCTTGGCAGTTACCAGAATATTGCTTTAGCCAGGAGAGCTATATGTAATCTGATTATGGGATCACCTCCGTCAAAAGTGTATGGAGACTTGAGGAATGTAGCGTGTAGGGTTGCTGACAGATTTTAATTACTCGTAATATAAAGTATATTATTTTATAAAACGTGTATTATTTCTTTAAACGTTTTACTATCGTCTTCTTTATTGGTCGCAAACACGCAAGAACAGATATGCCACTTTCATACAGTTCTCTACGTCTAACTGTATGTAAGTGACCAGTTATTTTTTTGTGGAGGTTGCCGGCACCGCCGATTCGCCTACCTTATTCTGGTGCCATTTTCATCCATTTCCCCAGTTTTAAGAACGGAATGCTTTAAAAGATAGTGTCTCTGTTGAACCTTGGAGCATTCTGCCAGCACACATGGCTTAGTTTCTGCCTCTATCCTGTGAACTGTCTGTGAGAGTAGCCCGTATTTCGCTAGATGTCGCCTAGAGATGTTATATTAGGTTACGATTACGATATTCATGTTATTAATTATATTACTTAGATGATACTATGTTAACGTATTAGGTTACCCAGTAACAACCAAGAGGAGCTTTGCTTACTATTACATCGCCTCAGTGCTTATTTGTCCTATCTACCAACGGTCACATTTTACAGTAGATGCGTTTTTCCTTCATTTTAAGTTAAAAACGTTTATTTTCTAGATTTGAAGGTCTTTCGTAATACGCGTGTCACTTACGAATTTTTATTTTTTATGGTTTTAATGGTTTAATTTTTATGTGCAGATGGCAATTAATTATCCCATATTTCACAGTTTTTACGTGGAGAGAGAACAAATAAGCGCAAATAAAATTGCGTATACGGACTTAAAACACTACCTCATCGGAGATAGAACAAAGTGACTTTTTCATTGTAGCGTGTTTATTTATGCTATCTTTCAGATTTTCTATACAGGATGGCGCATATGTCACCGTAATAGTCATACGTAACAAACACAAACGGGCTTATCTTTTAAGTTAAGAACGTAATTTATTTTAAAAAATTATAATTGGAGTTGGAAAATAGAAGATAAAACACTTTAGGTACTTATTACTCTTCTTACTAATATAAGTTTAATGGTCGTCTTAGTTCTTCACATAAATACGGAGAAACTCAGAAATTACAGAGCAAGAATTTAAAATTTTAGAATTCCAACAATATTACATACATATTTAGGTACAGGTCGAATTGAACGTATTTGAAGGTTGCTAAAAACATCACCCTGTTTCAAATTCAAAACGAAATCGAGTGTAAATTAAAAAGTACCTACTTGCTGCTCGGTTTGCGGCCATTCGACCATTTTTTGACGAAATTCAACCAATTTTGTTACGTAATGACATTTTGAAACGTCATTCTACTGCATCTAATAAAAAGTAGAACTTTAGATGTGCGTTACGTATCAAAACATAGAAACGATAGTCAGATCGCGCGGTATAGCTACCTATAGCTGTAATGTTGTAATTCAGGAACATGTTATGAGAGTCATCAGTAACATAGTATGAATTTTAGCACTCATATTATGTAACCGGTACTTGTTACGAGTATATTCATTACAACTCTACTCTAATGTCGACATGGCTTTCGATTAAATGGGCGGCGGCGGCGTCATCGTGGCGAGCCAAATTTTTGGAATGTTTTATGAAGCGTGATGAATGTGAAAGTAATTCATTTTAATCTTTCAAATAGAACGATGAAATTCAATTCTGGCTTCTCTTTAATGAAAATAAGGTAATCTTACTAATATTATAAATGCGAATGTTTGTGAGTGTGGATGTTTGTTACTCTTTCATGCTCGAACGGCTGAACGGATCTGGCTGAAATTTTGTACAGGGATACATTATAATCTAGAATAACACATAGGCTACTTTTTATCCTGGGAATAAGTTCCCACGGGAAGTGAAAATTTACGCGGGCGAAGCTAGTAAGTAATAAATAAGACACGTTTTGAAAATCGGTATTTTTATCGGTATATTTTCCTTTTGCAAGTTGGTGTATTTCAGTATATTTTTAAGCAGCTTTGGTATTTTTGTGAAATTTAATTTGGTCACACTGTCTCTTTCTGACAGTTTTGACATTACATTCTCTTTGAGTGACAGTGACATGTCATAGCACGTGGTTTTTCTTTGCCTGAGTTTGCCTTGCCTGCCACTTGCTTCGTATTACAAATGTTTTAAAAAGGCGAAATAAAAATAAATAAAGATAAACAACACAATGGCTGATTTAAAAATGGACACAGCAAACATTATTATTGATGATTTCGTTATGCCTAAAAATACTGTGAAGCTTAAGGGTAAAAAGAGAACTATAGAATCGGGAGATGGCATGGATGTTGAGCAACACACTAATCAAGAACAGTCGAAGACAAAACCACCAAAGCGTAAAAGAGCAAAAAAGAACGCTGAGGCTAATGAAAGCAAAGAAAATTTGAGAAAAGTAGCAGTGCCTGCGCACAGGTACATAAAACGCTTAAATTTGTAGTATTGACTTGTGATTTATCCATCAGTTTTGTGACGATCTTTTTTTCACCGTAATAGTCCTTGTACTGAAAATATATCAAATGTTTAATTTGTAGTACAATTCATAATTTTTTAAACAGTCCAAATGCCTTGAATTTCATGTCATTTCTGCTCATGTGCTAGGATTGACAAACAGAATGTGTGGTGTTTCCTCACCCTCTCTTTATTATCATTTTATTATTAATTTCAACTATGTAACTCCTGATTCCATTGTGACTATTAAGTTCATCATTGCCGAAATACATTTTGCAGTAAAATTTCTTTTGTCTCTATAGATACACACCTCTCAAAGAGAATTGGTTAAAGATATTCACACCGATTGTGGAACATTTGCAGCTTCAAGTTAGGTTCAATACAAAAACTCGGAATGTTGAAATAAAAGTGGGTCCAGAAACTAAAGATATTGCAAATTTACAGAAAGCTGCTGATTTTGTGAAGGTATGATATTTTGGTACTATTTGTAGCATGTATTGAATGTGTAATGAGTTGTGTGTGGGGTAAACTGCTACAGGAGCATAAGGTCAAAAGCGCAAAATGACAAATGATCTCAAATTGTCAAAAGCGCTCATAGGTAAAGGGCAGATTATCAAAAGTGTAAAATGTCAAAAGCGCAGAATGTCAAAAATTTTTCTTAAACTGGATAATTTTGTTATTAAATAGGGTATTCGTCTAACATAATAAGTTGAAACCGGACTTTCTGTGGTCTTTACGCGTAGTGACAAGAGTAACTTAACAGATACATTGTGTGGGTAGTTGTTGTATAAACATTAAAACTTGTGAGCTCCTAGTAATTAATATTAAAATAATAGTAATATTACTAATTACGATTTGATTTAAGTTTAATTTTGTTGCCAAACTCACCTCTACTCGCCACAAGATTAAGTTTCCTGTTTATAATCATCACAACAAGAGATTCAACACAACAAAAAAATGGACAGCAGATTTGAGAAAAATCTTGAGAAACTGGAAGGTATGTTCACAAGTGGTCTTCGTAATCATGAGGATAGATTGCAGAAGGCACTGGACTCCACAGGCCCAATCCATACAGACATTGCTGCTCTCTCCCGGGACTTCATGGAGTTTAAATAGTTTGTTATGGAATCGCTGGGGCACTTGAAAACTCAAGCCCAACTTCTGTCACTCGGTATGGACCGTATTGAGATGTCAATGCGCAAGAAGGTTCTGCTGCTTCACGGCATTCCTGAAAAGCCGAATGAAAAGTTACATAACACTTTTCATAGTTTATTAACCGACCAAATGAAGTTGCCCGATGTGGATACTAACATAGTTGAAGAGTGTCATCGCCTGGGATCGAGTCAGGAAAAAGCACGTCCCATCGTCATTAGGTTCCGTGACATGGAGTACCGCCACTTAGTCTGGGATCACAAAACTTCGCTTAAAGGAACTGGTTACACCCTTTCCGAGTTTCTCACAAGGAGCAGGCACAGGGTCTTCACTGCAGCACACAAGCATTTTCATATGAAAAACGTTTGGACTGCGGATTTGGCGGCTTTTTTTTTTTTTTTTTTTTTTTTTAACGTGAGGGAAAATCCTCGTAGGATGCTATGCCGGACTCTTACCGACTAAAAAACCTCACGTAACGCCCAACAGCCTATGGTTGAGAGCCCCGGGTAAGCCCTCAGGAAGGATGTCCCGTGACTCCCAACAGACTTACGGCCGCTAATGCGGCCTCGCCCAGGGGGTGGTTCGGGTGCAATCCCGCGTCTATGGGGGATTTCGGGTGTGACCCCGCTTCTAAGGGGGGGCGTGCGTGAGTGCTCACGTCACGCTGCCGTCATGGGCCTGCTTCTGTAAGGACGGTGAGCGGCCCTCTCACCGTCCTCAGACCCCCGGTCATGGAGGCCGATAGTCCTCGGCGAAGACACGTCGGCGGCGCCCAGGGCGCCGACTGCGGAACTCGGGTGGGAGAGTTCTCTCCCGCACCCGGCCCGCCGCCTCCTTCGCGAGCATGACCTGCTCGCAGAAAGAGGCGGCGCAGTCCCACTTACTCCCGCTGGAGAGCATGGCTCGCACCATGGCCTCAAGCGAGAGAGTGTCCACGCCCAGACCCACTACGAGGACCTGTCGCTGTTGTGCCCACGCCGTGCACTCCACCAGCGTGTGGAGCGCCGTGTCATCGCTGCGGTCCTCGCAGTGCTGACATTCGGCCGTGGTTTCCCGGTGTTTTCGCCACAGATACCTACCGAAGCTACCGTGCCCGGCAAGCATCTGTGTCAACCGGTAGGAGAGAGCACCGTGTCTTCTCTCCAGCCACTCGTCCATGACCGGTCTGACGGCCGCGATTGTGGCGAATCCCCCCTTTGGTGGATTTGGCGGCTTTGGTAACAAAGTATCCCAGTTCATCCACCAGTGACGGCCCTGGGGAGCTTACAGCCGCTTCTGCGATTGCGACTACATCGAAGATGGGTCATAGTGCGACTTCTAACCCCAACTCTGATTCCAGAACCACGAGGAGCCGACGTCGTTAATGTGTCGTAGTTGTGTTAAAACTTGTTGTGTTCACTATACTTGGCCGTGTTATTGCACTTGTGAGCGTCACAACAATTTATGATTTTACATACTTTATTAGAGTTACCCAGCAGTACATGTTATTTATTACTTTTTAACCGGTTAAGTTTCACTTTTATAAACGCTTTTACTTTTCACTACAAACTAACCATTCAAATACAAAACTTCACACTGACAGCTAAGCATCAAACTGTCACTGTCATTGTAAAAGACGGAAAAAAAAAGTATAGTGTGTTAGCATAATATGTACAGTTTGAGTCTTTTTAGTTGTGATTTCTCGTAATGTTCCTTAATTTGACACTGTGCCTTCAGTATGTTCTGTTTTTCTTTTTATATGAATTTCTTGTTTAAATATTTATTGCTATGTGTGCGAGTGGGTGGGCTGATATTTGGTTATAAATAGTCTACTTTTTACTTTATTATTGTGTAGTATATTTATTGCTTATTATTTGTACTTTATTCTTTATTTATTATTATTATTATATTTATATAAGTAATATTTTAATATATTTATCATTTTAAGTTATGGATAACTGTTCTATATCGAGTGATAATAGCTTTCACTCTTGCTCTCTTTCAGATTTAAGCTTTGTTAGTGCTGGCGATGGCGATGATGGTTCTGCAGCCCTTACTTTGCATGATCAGCTCTTCTCTATTTTTACCAGATATCCCAAAATTTTTAACATAGTTCACATTAATGCTCAGAGTATTCCATACCATTATTCTGATCTTCTGGCATCCTTTAGCAGTGACCAAATTGACGCTGTACTGGTCTCTGAAACATTTTTAAAGCCTTCTCATTCTACGAGGCTTTTTGGAATTCCTGGATTTGTACTTGTACGTAATGACAGGACGGACAAACGTTGTGGAGGAGTGGCTGTATATTTGCGTGAAGATATTCCGTTTAAAATATTATGTACCTCTCAGTCGAGTTATACTCACTCAGCGGAATATATCTTTTTGGAGGTAACAGTACAGCATATCAAAGTGTTGCTCGGGGTTTTTTATAGTCCTGATCTCCACGTAAACTACTTCCACTCTCTTGACACCTTACTTAGCGATTTAAGTCCTTCCTATAGTCAAGTAGTCATTTTAGGGGATTTTAATACTTGCTTGGTCAATGATGATAGCCGTAGCCACTCTTTACAGTCTCTTGTATCTTCATTTAATCTTCACCTTCTACCTTTATCTGTTACGCATCATTGTCCAAACCGTCGCCCTCATCTTCTAGATTTAATTATTGTCTCCTCCCCTGATCTTGTTGCCACTCATGGACAACTTACTGCCTCCTTCTCACACCACGACTTACTCTATCTATCCCTGTCTATGCGCCCCCCTAAGTCTAAGTCACAATTTTCTGTTTTTCGCAATTTTAAAGGTATTGCACTTGAGGATTTGAGGCGAGATGCTGAGGCCATTGATTGGTCATGTGTTGTTGAACGTAATAACTTAGACGAAAAAGTACAAGACTTCAACAATATCTTAACGGCATTGTACGATCAGCATGCACCTAAGCGCCGCGTGAAATGGAAACGGATACCTGCACCCTGGATTACCACGGAGATCAAAGATGCTATGGCTATAAGAGATAAGGCCAATAGGATGTATAGACGTAATCCAACAGACATTAACTTCACTAAGTTTAAATCCTGGCGTAACCGTTGTAATCGTCTGTGTAGAGATGCTAAACGCCGCCACTTTCATAAATCTCTTGACACCCGTGACTCCTCCAAGATATGGAAGTTTCTTAAATCTAACGGTATTGGGAAGTCACCCGTTATTGATTGTCATGACATTGACTTAAGTGCTCTTAACAAGCACTTTTCACTTCCTCCTATATCTCTTGACTCGCTTGTTAAGTCAAGCATCCTAGTTAATCTCTCTCTACTGCCTCTTCCACAATGCCCTACATTTACTTTCAAAAATGTTGATGAACATGAAGTCAAAAGATCCCTCTTAACGATTACTTCTTCTGCGATTGGTAACGATCAGTTATGTTCAAAAATGTTTACTCCCATACTTCCTAGCGTGATCCCTATCCTCACTCATATATTTAATTTCTCCTTGAACTCTGGTTGTTTTCCCATTGCTTGGAAACAAGCACTTATTATTCCATTACCTAAAACTACAAGTCCTACACTTTTGTCCCAGTTTCGTCCTATATCCATTCTTCCATTTCTCTCCAAAGTCCTTGAACATTTAGTACATCGACAATTATCTAATTACCTGTTGCAGAATAATCTCCTTAACCCCTTGCAGTCCGGTTTTCGGCCGGGTCACAGTACAGTAACGGCACTTCTGAAGGTAACCGATGATGTTCGTCAGGCCATGGAGAATAAATCTCTCACTCTACTAGTACTGCTAGATTTTAGTAGTGCATTCAACTCCGTGGATTTTGATGTCCTTCTAGGTATTCTCAAATCCCTTAATCTCTCTACGGAAGCTGTGGCCTGGTTTGACTCATATCTTCGGGGGCGCTCGCAGTGTGTTTGCCTTAACGAGTCAGTCTCGGAATGGCGTAGTCTCATTGCTGGCGTGCCTCAAGGTGGCGTACTTTCTCCTTTACTATTTTCCGTTTTCATCAACTCCGCTGTTCGAGTTATTTCTTCCAACTTCCATCTCTACGCTGACGATTTGCAGCTTTATCGTCATTTTACGTTGAACGAATGTAGAAGCGCCATTGCAGGTATGAATCGCGACTTGAGTGCTATTGGTGAGTGGGCTAGGTCATTTGGACTTCAAATTAACCCTAAAAAGTCTCAGGCGATGGTTATTGGTAGCAGGCAAATGCGATCAGGACTGGATATGGCCTTACTACCGTCTCTCCTGCTTGATGGTGTACCTATTTCGTATACCGAGACGGCTAAAAATCTTGGCGTTATTATGAATGGCAATTTGACCTGGGATGAACACGTCGGGGAGGTTAGCAAAAAGGTGTATTATACATTCCATACCCTCAAATATCTTCAGCCTTTCTTGCCCGTGGACATCAAAATCTCTCTGGCTCAGTCACTAATACAACCAATTATTGACTACGCAGACTCCTGCTACTTGGATGCTACTGAGGAGCTTTTAAATAAACTTGAGCGACTGCAAAATTTATGCATTCGATTTATTTTCAATCTACGCAAGTATGATCATGTCACAGAATTTCGCAAGAAACTCAAGTGGCTCCCAATCCGACTTCGTAGGAATACTCGAATATTATGTGTTTTGTTTAATATCCTTCACAACCGCCTTTGTCCTTCCTACCTGCGAGAACGTTTTTCTTACATGCGTGGGCCTGACGCTCTTAGTAGGTCACATCTTAAATATCTTCTTACTATTCCTCGCCATAAATCTGAATTCTACTCTTACTCTTTCACTGTTCATGCGGTAAGGCTGTGGAACGCTCTCCCGCCGAAGATACAATCTTGCCAATCTGTCTCACTTTTTAAAAAGAAACTGAAAGAACATTACCTCTCCTCTTTGCCGTAACTATCTGAACTTAAGTATATCTAAATGGGATATGTATGTATGTATATGTGTATACTGTACCTATGTATTTATTATAGTGAACGTATGTATGGGTATGTATGTGCCTATGTTTGTATATATGTATAGTTTAACAAATTATATGTATTTGAGTATGTATACTATTATTTTATTTAGGGTCCTTAACTTGCACACACTTATTAATCTGTATCCTATTTTTAACATCTCCTCTTACGGGCCTACTGGAAGAGATTTCTGTAGAAATAAGTAGGCCCTTGTACAATGCTGTTTTCTTTATTATGTTTTTCTCTTTTTTTTTGTAATTTGTGTGTACATAAACTAATAAATAAATAAATAAATAAAAGAAGATTCAATTAGGTTAGGTTAAGTTATAACCGTGACACCTGCTTTGAGATACCAGTTGAAAGCGTGGAGGAAGGACATTCCCCGAATGTAGTAACAAGCTTGTCGTCACTTAATAGTGGAAAGCTAAAGAATGACTGCATAAATGTCCGCTTGCATGCTGTTTACATGCATGCTTGCACATGGTTAAGGTCTCATGTAATTTATAGTCAGTAGACTACAGTTTAAGTAGGATTTTTGACATAGTTCGCCTTTGACAGTCTACGCTTTTGACTATGTGCGCTTTGACATTAGTGCTTTTGATAATCTGCACCTTGTGCGATTTTGACAATTTGCGATCATTTGTCATTTTGCGCTTTTGAGCATATGCTCCTAAACGCAGTAAACCACCCATGAGGTCTCACTTCACCTTACCCATGTCACAGGGTAGATCAGAAGTTGCATACATACATACATATACTGACGCCTTTATCCCCGAAGGGGTAGGCAGAGGCCTATACCGGCCCACATTTCACCGTGTACAATTCGGTCCCACGTGACAGGTGGTGAGCCCATCGCCGTGTTGAAATGGACCGCCGCCGTCAGAGCCTCGTCCGTTGTTCAGCAGGTGCACGAGCTTGCACGTGAGGTTGACTTGGGCCCGATGGTGTTGGTAGGGCCCCACTACACCCACGATCAGAAGTTGAGTCACTGCAATTTGCTAGATAGCTTGCCTTTTATTATGACAAAAGGGATACAGGTTGTATACTTATCTTGTACCCATAAGTATCTATCAATCAAATCAGTTTATCACTGGGGATGTAACATGATTTTTTTTCTTCTTATTTCAGGCATTTATATATGGCTTTGAAGTTGATGATGCACTTGCACTACTGAGACTGGACGATCTATTTGTGGAATCATTTGAAGTGAAGGATGTCAAGACATTACAAGGTGGCCATTTAAGCAGAGCAATCGGAAGATTAGCGGGTAAAGCAGGACGGACAAAGTTCACCATAGAGAATGCCACTAAAACTAGAATAGTCTTAGCAGACTCAAAAATACATATTCTTGGCAGTTACCAGAATATTGCTTTAGCAAGGAGAGCTATATGTAATCTAATTATGGGATCACCCCCGTCAAAAGTGTATGGAAACTTGAGGAATGTAGCGAGTAGGGTTGCTGAGAGATTTTAGTTAGTAGCTATATAAAGTATATTTATTTCTAAAACTTGTATTATTTCTTTAAATTTTGTATTATGGTCTTCAACATCTTCTTTGGTCACAAACACGCAAGAACAGATGTGCTATGTTCATACAGTTCTTAACATCTAACTTTATGAAAGTGACCAGTTGTATTACTATAAGTATTAGGTAGGCTATTCTGCTGCCCATTTCATCTATTTCCCCTGTTTCTAGAATGTCCGCCAGAACCGAACTCTTTGTTGAACCTTGGAACATACTGCCAGCACAAATGCTTCGTTTCTGCCTCCATCTTGTGAACTGTGAGAGTAGCCCGTATTTCGCTAGATGTCGACATGGCTTTCCATTAGACGGGTGGCGTCATTGTAGCGAGCGAAATATAAAAAAATAAACTATTGAACTAGAAAACCTTTCGAAAAGGTTTTACTATAGGACAGGCACTCTAGTAGCCTGTACTATAGGACAACATTTGCATTGGTGAGCTCCAATGCCTCACTGGAGCGGTTAAGGGCTGGTGCTTTACAAGCTGTTTAGGCTGCTGCAGAGTGGCGGAAGAGTAACGAACCCTCGTCTCGCTCATCGACAGATTCAGGTGGCAATAGTCCCCGTTTGGGTCTGAAGCCCTCAGCTCTAGCTTGGGGTCCACTATGATTGTATATGCGACTAGCAAACTTCACGCAGTTTCACCCGCGTAGCTCCCGTTCCCGTGGGAATATGGGTATAAAATATAGCCTATGTTCACAGGGAATAGTGTAGCTTCCCAACAGTGAAAGAATTTTTCAAATCGGTTCAGTAGTTTCGTAGCCTATTCGATGCAAACAAACAATCAAATCTTTCCTCTTTATAATATTAGTATTGATAAATACAAATTAAAGTCAAATAAATTTTGGAAGTCTTTAATATATTATCATTAGCTATTGGTGCATAACATAATTATAAAGTTTATACAATTTCTCTTCACATTTTATACTAATTTCAATATAATGGAATGGTTCAGTTACTGTTTTTAACATGTGGATTGTGGATGCTATGCTGTACTCATACCGATTAAAAACCACACATTCCCTGTTACTGCCTATGGTTGGGGGACCCGGGTAATCTCTCAGATGGACGTGCCGGGATTAGTTCATGTACTGCCAGCATGTGGGTGATTTAAAGGTACAATATACAATACAATACCTTTCAAATTACAGTGTCGGTATTTAGTTTCTATAATAAAAGTACGAAATCCGAGAATAGGTATCTTTATGCTTCAGATTAGCAAGTTGATATCCATTTAAGTATTAATATCCGTGGTCTGATACCCATAACAAAAGCAGGTTATTCCTAGCTTACTTTGGGATCAGATAGCGTTGTGTGAGATGTCCGTGAATAAATATATTTTTAATTTTATTTATTCTTAGTTGTAAAGTTCAAGTATAATATGCCGCGTCCACCCCTTCGGGGATAAAGGCGTAACCATATGTATGTAGTAAAGTTCATGATAATTTTTTGGTCCTTCGAGCCGGATTCACTGCTTACATTGACAAGAGTTCAACAGCTTACAAACTAGAGCAGTATCTTGTATTTAAAGTGTCGGGGCACACGCGACAGTACCAGACGCGCGTCGTAACTCAGCGACGCGAAGGTCCAGGGCTCCGCGGCGCTCCACTCAGCGCAGTACACAGAGTCTTCGTGCTGTTCGTACGATTGGAGGACGCCGTCTTCTAGCCTGGAATGTATACACTTGGTTTAGTCTGTGTGTGTGGACTTGAACTTAGCTAAGTTAGTGTGTGTGCGGCATGAGTGTAAGTGTGGACTCACATTTGACTGAACTGATGTGTGTAAACTCACACTCGGCTTAGTGTGGTAAAGTGAATGTGCGTGAATTAATACTTTGCTGAGTCAGTATGACCGGTATGAGTGAGTTTCTAGGACTCGCATTAGGTTGAGTCAGTGTGTGTGAGTATACAGGGTGGAATTTAAAGACCGTGGTTGGAGGAAAAGTACCCTTAATATTGATTATGGCATGTTTTCATCCAGTAAAACTTGCCATTATCAATGTTAAGGGTAGATCTTAACCTCCAACCACGGTCTTTAAATTCCAACTTGTATAATTATGTTTTCTTCATTGAATCGAAGACTGCAAACGAGCGTGAATGTATCGACTTACACTTGATTTTGCTAGTGTGTGCAGTTGAGTGTGGATTGTAGCATTTATTTTCTGTAGATGCAGCATTGAGCGTATGAAGGCGCCCTAATCGATTTATTGCTTTTTTTTTACTCGGTTGTCTGTGGTGACCTTTGCTGTCAGGATGACATGAGTGTCGGTGACGAGACGATTTTGCATTCAAAGAAACAGGTTTTTAGATAGGATTCTAGACTATTCCACGTTAGAGAGGGTATATAAAGCCCTGCTTTGAAGTTCCAAGTTTCTTTACCATCTTCTCAGCACCTGTAAAGTTACCTTTAACACCTTGCTAAGTAACAGCCTAAGCAATTTGTAACAAGTATCTGTAGACCGCCTCCGTAATATTAGTGCAGTAATCGGTACTACTCTTATGTATTTCTGTGATATGTGTGTCTATTAGTGAATAACTTCTCTCTGTCTCTGTAGTGTACTGTGTACTTTATAAATATATGTGTGTACACCCTACTTGGCTGTTTTCGTCAGAGCCCCAGCCTACCCTTGCACACACACTAGAAACTCTGAAGTAAGGCGCCCTGGGAAAGAGTACTCTGCATAGCTTCCTCGCGCTAGTTAGTGAGTAACATACTGAGCAATAAAGTGGTTACAGGATGCATGTAGTACTTAACCCTTATCTGAGCGCGGTGAGTGCGGTATGAATGTGGACTCGCGTTCGGTCGAATCAGTGTGTGACGAAATCACACTGGTCTGATCCAGTATGTGCCGCAAGTGTGTGCATACTCACACTGGACTGAGCCAGTGTGTGTATACTCACACTCGTCCGACCCAGTGTGTACGGTAAGAGCGTGTATACTCACACTTGGCTGAGCCGCTTGCCGTCGTCGTCCGAGTCGTGACACACACTGGCTGCGGCCGTGAGTAGTGCTCGCGCGTCGGAACTGCCCGTCAGTAGTAACTGCTCGTGGTACGTGTTGTAGCGGACTGTCCACACCCTGCGAACAACACACTCACACTGAACCTGGAACTCACTAGATTTTCTATAAATATAAAAAAAAACTGAATACAAACATGCCTTTATCCCCGAAGTGGTAGGCAGAGGCATAATAAGTATACGTTCACATAGCACCCGTATTTTTGTCTTAAGCACATTTTGGCCTATTGCTGTTTTGAAATGGAAATGCCCAAGTTATAGTTGCGACTACATTTTCAAGAAAAAAATTAGGCCTTGCGTTTTGCCTTTTTTATACCACTAAGGTGGCAGACAAGCATACAGTCCACCAGATGTACTGGTGGTCACCGTAGCCTATGAACGTTAACAACACCAGAGTAAATATCTTCTAAGACCCTTTTTGAAGAAACCCCATACTTGACTTAACATTACCATGTTGCTGGCAACTGGGACCGACGGGTTAACGTGCCTTTGGAAACACGGTAACGCAAATAGCAACTATCACAAACGCTCGCAAAGAAGTCACCCGTCCGAGGACCAGCTATAGCGATAGTTGCTTAACGCAGTGCTCGTTTACAGGAATACACAAGTTTATAAAAGATCACACCTTTATTCCCGAAAAGGTAGGGAGAGGTATATGACATGCCCACATTTCCTCTTTTTTATGATTTGTCCCACGTCATAGGTGGTGAAAATAATGCACAAAAAACATATAACATATACAGCAACAAGCAGAAATATTGAACGGTGACAAGAATACATACCAGTGCGAATGGTCACTCCTGGTGAAAATGGGCTCCTTGCCGTTCCGGTAGTCCCATATGTTGAGTGCCGCGTCGTCGCCCGCGCTCGCCAACTGGAATTGTCTGCAACATTCATAATTATATTATTTTGTGGCCACAAACTACCACAACCGCAGTGCTTACATATATGTACTATCGCAGTTGAAATCTATAGGTAGGTAGTTCCAAATTCCAGGTTGAGACTAGTTGAGAGAAATATCCCAAATATTTGTGTGATCAGCAAATTGTTCAGTTGTCATGTCTTGTAGCACTGCGAACTGTGCGCATACATACATACATATATACACAAACCTGTTAGGGTTAAAGTCCAGGTCACGCACCAGTTGCCTGTGCGCGTTGTCGACGCTCCACGCGGGCTTGGCGCCGTCATGTCTTGTAGCACTGCAAACTATGCGCATACATACATACATACATATAGACACAAACCTGTTAGGGTTGAAGTCCAGGTCACGCGCCAGTTGCCTGTGCGCGTTGTCGATGCTCCACGCGGGCTTGGCGCCGTCCGCGCGCGTGTCGTAGCACTTTATGTGCATGTCTTGTAGCACTGCGAACTGTGACCTTACATACTTATAGCAACGATAATATAATAGTATAGCAACTCCCTGCCCCCCACTGAGCAAGCTTGCCCACCCCCGCCACAGATGGCATTATAGTTGGAGGGTATTTTAAATGAACGTTTCCTTAACCTTAGTGCTCGCACATACATTCAATCTCTGCACAAACATAAAGTGTTTTATAGTGTAGGTGACAGAATTGAAAACGAATCGTTTGTATGGAGTTTACGCCCTGTGATTATAGCTTGACAAAAAAAAAAAAGAGTTGAAAAATAGTGGAGGCTCCACTGTGCAGTTCATATGGCAACCCGTTAGATAGAACCACCAATCAGTATCCAGTTGTCAATTACGTCAATAGAAAACCACCAATCAAATTGTATTACGTCATTGATTGACAGACATATGTGACGTTATTGACAAAATTTTGATGTGCATGTGCAAGTGTAGCCAGCATGCAAAATATTAGTTCTGTTTTTAGACTTTTTTTACTAAGTTATAGTCAGTATTAGCTGCCCTACCTCGGTTGGATATTGGTCGTTAGTAGCAAGCTGTCGTGCAGTGAGAATATGGTTGAAACGATACGAGTAAATACAAGTACTTTGTCGATGTATTCAAATTAATTCATAAACCGAGTAGTTCTGTTATATTCTGTAGGTACATTCGTACTGTGTAAATGAACGTGCTGGTAGATGGCACCTACGTCGACCCAAGAGGTACATAGAAGAATAATATGTTATCAACTCCGAGCGCGTTAGTTCGTTCCTAATAAGAAGGTATTGCCACATTCGTTCCCAGGG
This sequence comes from Miltochrista miniata, assembly GCA_933228765.1. Classification (NCBI taxonomy): domain Eukaryota; kingdom Metazoa; phylum Arthropoda; class Insecta; order Lepidoptera; family Erebidae; genus Miltochrista; species Miltochrista miniata. Next base: position 18,922,291 of record OW121769.1, read on the forward strand.
TACCTACACCGCTTGGAGACTCCCAAACCATTCGGCAAGTCTATCCGTGATCACAGTCGTCGCACCGCGGACAGGGACTAATAGATAGCAATTTAAAAGTCATTAAATTGGGAAATTTTACCCATGAAACGACCAAAAAGTATATCATAAACAAATTTAAAACATGTGAACACACAGCTTAATAGATCTTATGTCATACAATTAGAGTCTACTTCAAAATAACGACAACAGTTACGCACTCACCTGCGCATTGCCCTGGTGTGGGTTCCACTTGCCAGCTGTAAGTTTAAGTCTTGGGCCGGGAGACAAACGACTGATGGCAGAACCTGTGTGAGCGTCATGTACCGCCAGTTCTCCGGAACAGACCACTCCTAGCCGACTGCTGTCGGTAGGGTGCCATTCCGCGCATCGGATTTCTTCTTCTGCTTTCTAGAAAGGCATTTTTGGGCGTTGGAGAAAGGCGAGGAAGGCTGTAGCGATGTTACAAAGATTAGACGAGCCTAGACTACATTTAATTGAAAGGGACACTTCTACTCTCGTAACTATATGTATAGCTGTGACGAAAAAAGTTGGCGGCAGCCCACCCAAGTTTGCACGATGGGTGGGCAGGGTTAAGGCTTAAGATAGTTTGAGGTTGCAGCATCCTTATTTGAGATATTTTTACTGATTATTTTAAATGCGAAAGATTGTTAGTATGGAAGTGTGGATGTTTGTTGCTCTGTCACGCCCCAACGATTAAAACGACCTGGCTGAAATTTGATACAAGGATAGATTAGATTAATTATATTCGGGAATAACGCATAGGCTAGGTACATTTTATCCCGGTAAAACAGTTCCACGGGAAGCTGGAACCGGAACATAATTTTACGTCGGCGGAGCTGCCGACGTCTTTTAGTCATACAATAACTTTACGTAGGTACCTCTGGGTTGATGGTGAGGAGTAGTTCCATGTCCTCAGCATTTCTGCCTTGTATTGCACTCAGGTCGTCCAGGTCCTTCGGTATTACCTGCACATATGAATTATAGTGTGATGTACCAGTACTCGTAGAAAACTTCACTCTGAGTGGGTATATGGTAGGTATGTCCCATTTTTTTCCACTAATGAATGAATCAACGATGAACATGGGTACACTGTCTGTTAGTAGGCAAGATCTAGTTAGATCCTAACAATTGGTTAGTTAGGTAGGCAGAGGTATACCTACTATACACCTACATTTCCTAGATTGAATATTATTCCAACTTAGTAAAGGGCTAGACTAATGTCATATTGAAATGGGTAGGCACATGCTGTGGCTGAAAGTTTTGAAATGATAGATAAGGCTTCCGAGGTCGACACCAAAGCTGAAGTTGATAAAACTATTCCTTATGTTAAGAAATTCAATAGCAATTCAGATCAATATAATGAGTTTCATACCTCAACAGTTGGCAACTTGAATATGGAAACTCCCATAGTGCACTGCGAAGTAGCAGCGTCGTAGGCATTGTGAGTAGTGAGCAGGACGGCTGCATCGTGGGGAGAACAGCGTAGGTGCCACACTTCGCCGATTTCATGTTTGTAAACCTGGGTAAACAAGGAACGTACGGTTCAAGATTCCGAACTCAGCAGCGAGCAGCACTACTGCCGCTGCAGTGCTGCGACAGCACCTCTGGTCCCCATGCATTCTGTAGGTATAGATTTATGTTAGAATATATCCCGAACTCGACTGCAGTGTCGCGGCTGCAATGCAGTAGGTACGTAATTAATTTCTCTGATTCAAAAGAGGAACAATTAATTGACTTGATGGATTTATATCCACCCCTTTATGATAGCGGTCATAAAATGTATCTATCGTTATAATTTAATTAAACATAGTAATATGGAACGAACACCACGAGCAGCGCGACACTGCTACCTTAATCGAAATCTGCGCGGCAGGCAGCACTGCTGCGCAGCATCACAGTGGCAGCACTGCAGCGCAGTAGGTTGCTGCGTGCTGCCGAGTTCGGGATCATAGATCTTCGGCAGGAATGAGACAGTCAAAGATCTTCGTCAAAGGAATGGATACGCATAGAACAAGCCAACTGGTTAAGCTAACCAGAGGAAACACGAGGCCAGTCATTAAGATTATCATATAACACTGTCGCCTCTATTACACTGATGAATATGTGTATTGGAATAGAGCTTGCCTGAACAGGCATTCGACAGTTTACCACCGACTACCGCTATTAAGCAAACTATCGGTAGGGAGTCGAATAAAACAAGCGGTGGATCAGATAGTCATGTTCTGCAAAAAAATTAAATAGTCCTCTCTTCAACAGAAAAAATAGGAGGACTAATGAGCGCTGCGGGAAGAGCATGTTTTATATCGTTACGTAACAAACCAAAGGTATTCGATCACAGCATCACAGGGTCCTCGAATCAGTAGCTCCGGCTCGTCTGATACCTACGATTTGTTACAGCAGGTGGAGGCTGCTCTCCCGGAGGGCTCCGGTTCTATAAAAACACTCTAGGAGGGGTAGGACATATTCGTACCAGGTGGAGTCAGGCTAAATCAATTCGCTTCTTTGACCCAAGTGGAACTAACATAACCTACTTTTTTGGATCAGCCCTAATAGGTTAATAGGTTCTGTTTAAAATAAAACAAATTATATACTAATTGATAAATTTATACATCAATAGTATAGAAATATTGAATAGTATAGATTAACTCTTCATTTCGCCAGGGCTTTCCGTTCTCTGGACTCTGTGTGTGGTGTGTGTCGACTTGTGCCATGAATCTATTTATGGGATCGCTGTGATTTACTTTCTTATGTAGGTACTGTGGCATTCAATATGTCTCCCTCTAGTATACTTTTTCTTTTTCCAAGTTTCGACTTGTCATCACTCAAAAAAAATAAGACAATATTGCAGTCTTGTTGTTGCTCCAAGACGAAATGCACAAGGTAATGATTTTGTTCATATTTCTGTGGGACCTAAAAAAAGACAATATATTCTCATTATGAATCTCTTAGGCACTGTTTTACTCGTTTTTCTGAGTTATTTACCTACTTGTGTAGCATAAAAAAATGAACCAACCTTATTTTCTCAGAATATAAGTGGACTCTTCCGCCAGAAGACCCAGAATGTTCCGTTCACCCATGCTGCTCTCAGACAACCTTGGAGAGGTAGCCACAAGTGACTCATTAGAGTCCAACACTTGCACGACACTCGCATCTTCATTAAAACATGAAACCCTGGGGTTTTGGAGACACCATGACAGTAGACAAATGTTGATTCACGGACAAGTGTCAGTAAACTCTCTGAACTGACACAAATGATGACTAACGAATCTAACGTTGACGTTGGTTAACAACATGGAGAATGTCGACGAATTTCTTTGGCAGCTTCAGGAATGCACCAATGATATATCTTATCTCTCTGCTTATTGTTATATACTGCTTTAAGTTAAACTTTCTGAGAAAAAAATTACCAACCCCTCAATTCAATGGCATTTAACCACTCCTGCGCATAACATGTGACCACTATCTCCCTCCTTATGACATTTCCGGGTTAATCCATGCTTAAACAGATGAGAAGTAAAAGGAAAATTGAGCATTTATTGTTACAATGACACACAGTATAAGTATTGTGTGTGTCGCTGTAACTATAAATGGTAATTGTAACCAAAATGCACTAGCTTTGGAACCCGGTGTCTTTCTTTTCAACATAATATTACCTTGGTATGTAAAGCTCCTGTATCTTCTTCGAGCTCCACGACATGTATCTGGTTCGAGTTGGGCTTCAGGCTCTGTGTGCCGATGAGGAATCGTATTGCATCACTTTCTCCATATTGTGGTGATAATGCTCTGGTCTGGAAGGTAAACAATTATGGGGTGGTAAGTTTCAACTGTGGGTCATAACAACCTGTGCCCTGTCTATTTCAATATGATGTTAGGCTCACCACCTATTATGTGGGACATAAAACTGAAATGTGGGAGTATACTACGCCTCTGCCTACCCCTTCAGGGATAAAGGAGTGACTTGAGTGACACTTTAATACACACAATTTTATCAAGATTTTGAACTTATACAGTAGATTTTGTAAAAAATAAAACTGATGTTTATATTGGGTAGGACTTCGGATTGTCGTCCCACGATTTAAGGGGTGGGAGGGGGTGGAAAGGGGGGAGGGGGGGTTGTAGAACCCCCACCCTGAAGGAAAAGTTGCGGAAGCCCCCCCTTTTTGAGTTATGATTTTTTTAATATCCTAACCTAACTTTCGCATTGACATCGATATAAAGGTCGAAATTGTTAAAATAATATTATAAAGCGCTCGGCGGCCGCTACCGCGGCACGCTCGCTTCGCTCGCTCGCCTTCGCGCGTCAATGGTCACAGTTCCAACCTAACCTAACCATAATAAGATAATCAACAATAGTTTGGCTAAAAGGCTGAAGCCGAAGGCCGTAAAATATATATTACAAAAAAAAAAAATAACTGTCAGAAAGTAACAGTGACAGCGCGTCGACGTTTAGTTTTACATAGCGGCAATAGTCGGTAAATTATTGTCAGAATACATTTAAGTAATAGCATTCATTTATATCAGCAAAATATACGTAATATTATAAAATATGCATAAAATTTTACTTTGTTACTAAATATAATTATTTATTTAATTATTAAATGAAGTAAAACATTGTTGTGCTTTAACCTTACGGAAAACGAAACGTATAGTGACGAGCCGAATGTCAAAAGCATTGAGAGTGTATGTATTCTGTGGTGAAAAGTGACAAATTATTGGTGAATTTTAATGATTTTCATTTTTTTTTTTCTCGTTAACCATTAATTTCCGCAAGTTAAAACTTCGTGTGGAGGCTTCTAATAATATTAGCTTTGTGTAAAAAAAATATGAACCCCAAACTCCACGGCAGACAATCTAAAGTTGAGCCAAGCATTACATTGTATTTGAATAACTTAACATAAAATCGCTCCTATATCCCCGACGGGGTAGGCAAAGGTAAATTATACACATCCCCACTTTGTACCAAAATGTAATTTTTGTATCTAGATTTGTGCAGCATATGTAATGTCCTACTTCTCACCTGGTGTTCCAGCCCATAGATAATCGAGTTTCCTTCTTCCATAGCATAGTCTTTTAAATAAGTTGTGTATTAATTTGTTAACATAATTAAGTATAAAATTATTTAGGCTTTGAATTTGTTTTGATGTACAACACAGACACACACATACACAGCAGCATACATGACATTGATATCAATGACAGTGACATAGACACCTGACAGTAATGACAGAAATCGTGCTTGTAACGTCAAAGATGTCAGAATTGACAATTATTTTTAGTTAGTTGGTTCCTTAAGGAGCAGTAGGTAACAGAAACCATGCTGCCTAGTCATTGATAGAATTTCCAATCGTCAGTAGTAGAAATTACCCTTTAATAAAAATCCACATACACATTAGAAAGGAAAAAAAATCTCGAAAATACTCTGTGAAAAATTTTAAAACTCGTTAGCGTCCGCGTCTTTAGCCAAATTTGTCAGAATTGACAATGTTGAAGTTTGAAGTCATGGTTTCTCAGTTTTGTTTTTATTTCACCCTTATTTATATTCCTAGCCTACTTTTACCACTTTTAGCAGCAATTTTGCACATCATCGTGTACCTATGTAGAATATTCGCCCTTAGCCTAATAGGATCCAGTAGGGGTGGGTTGATATGTTTTCTACACATTCACTGTGTGGCGTAAATCATGGATTTGCTATATTAGTTTATTAGGCGCTATTAAGCGTAGGTATAATGATTATACTTAGGTCGGTATAATGGGTGTGTCCTTAATAGTGTCAAAGTAGGGATATTTGATGGAAGGAGATATGGTGGGATGTAAGCTATATATAGGCGTGCGCAATGGTAAAAAGAAAATCAGGAACTAACTACATTTTTTTAATTTACTTCATACTGTCGAAGAAATTTTACATCAAAGTAAATCATACTATAAAATATATTTCCACTGAAATAATCAGTGAGTGGCTTAATAGCCCAAGTATTTATCTAAATTTTTATATGTGAAAACGGAAGCTCTGGTAAGCATCAATTGCATTACTTAAGTTTATTTAGTAATTTAATTGTGGGTAAATTTCATGTAAAAAAAGAATATTTTAAGTAAATGTATTTTATCAGGCAGGCGTTTGTGAAATTTAGAAAAGGGGGTAATGTTCTTTGTATATTAAATGTTTTAAAATGGGGTTAAAAATAATAGTAAGGGAAAGTTTAGGGAAATCTATGGTTGAAGAGGGTGTATATAAAATATATTGTTTGTTCTTTTCAGAATGAGCTTCCAAGTCTTTGTTTAAAAACCCTGCCTATACCCGCTAGCAGGTAGCCTCCCCCGAAATTTGTGCTACTTCAAGGAACAGACGCCCTTGGCCTATGCGAGTCTGGATGCCCGAAATTTGAACATTTTTTTTGCATTTACATAAATTTTTGGCTAAACGGGTATTCCGAAATTTGAAAATTTGCTAACATCATTTTTATTAACGTAGCTTGTCCCCAAATTTAGTTACAGTTATTTTTACTTGAAACTGTAATAGTAGAATATCTTTTATTATATAATTGTTGGCTTATAGTCATATTCATATTTTGTATTGTTCATCGTAAGGAAACAATTCTACCCTCATTGTTTTTGACAATTCCTTGTAATAAATTTAACGCAAAAAATATACCCACATTAATAAAATTTGAAGACAAAAGTAATACAAAACTAGAGGTAGTGACTACAATACAGATAAGGTAGATACTTCTCTAATCTACTTATGTATAGGTATTTAAGGGTCGGCAGCGCGAGGGTGGCGCCTCTGGTGTTGCAAACGTTCATAGGCTGCGGTGACCACCAGTCCTCCTGGTGGGCCGTATGCTTGTCTGCCTGCCACCTTAGTAGTATAAAAAAAAGGTACACACAATTTTTTAAAATTCTTATTTGTTTGTCGTAAGCCTACTGAACGGATTTTGATGCTCTTATTTCTATTAGAAAGGTCTTGGTCCAAGTAAAAAAAAGGATTTTAAATTTTACGTCTGTTTGATTGCAATTGATTTAGCAATACTTTAACCAACATACACGGGCGGAGTCGCGGGCATCAGCTAGTATAATCTGTATGCATTTAGAAAAATATCTGTTGGTATGTTTATAGATTGTGAACCAGAACCCAGCTGCTTATAAGTACCTAGGATGTAGGTAGTTACCTGCGTATTTGAAGACATTACACGAGTTCCGCATTTTCTGAAACAAACAAACAAGATTTAACTATGAGAACATTGTACAAACAATAGGTACCTATAAAGCTAAATTACAGACTTTTGATACTCCAGACTCCACGAGAGGTAAAAAAAATCGAAAAATCTGCTTACCTACCTACGATTATATTTTTGGGACATTCTCACACAACGCCATCTAGCCCCAAATTAAGCTATATAACTTAGTACTATAGAAAACGAATAAACAGTGTACACAAGTAATTCAACTTACCTTTAATTCAACTTTTTTTTAACGTGAGGCAAAATCCTCATGGATGCTATGCCGGACTCCTACCGACTAAATAGGCTTTTAGTCGGTAGGAGTCTAAAAGCCTATAGTTGGGAGCTCCGGGTAAGCCCTCGGAAGGATTTCCCAGGACTCCCAACAGACCCACGGCCGCCACTGCGTCCTCGCCTAGCTAGGGGGTGGTTTGGGTGCTATCCCGCGTCTTTGGGGGGTTTCGGGTGTGATCCCGCTTCTTAAGGGGGGCGTGCGTGATTCCCTTACGTCACGCTGCCGTCATGGGCCTTCTTCTGTAAGGACGGTGAGCAAAAACAAACATTGATTGCCCTCACTCACACACAGTGCAACTGAACGTCATAGATCGTGTTGCTCTATGCTCTCACTGTACTATATACCACAGGGCGGAAACTCTATACAAATGATTCATTTTCAATTCTGTCACCTACATTATAATAAAAACCCGATAAGTTTGTACAGAGCTTGAATGTGTGTGTGAAGGTTATGCAATCGTTCCGTCAAAATACCCTCCAACTATAATGACAGCTGTGACGGGGGTGGCGAAGCTTGCTCAGCTTGCTGGGAGGCTGGGAGTTTCCTATCTTTAAGCAATACTATTTATATTATATTATCTTTGATACTACACTGGCTAGACGAGTTGGTACAGGGTTCGGTATCGAGTTCTCCTTCTCTTCACCATGAGCTCGGCCGTTAGTCAGCAGCTGCACCACTTAACAATGAGGTGGACATGGATGCGCAAGATAGCGAGTAGGGGTAGGATCCTATCGCAGACAGATAAGACTGACACCAGTGGAATGTACCTACTAGCTAATGTAAATGGTATTGCGTCTTTACTGACTGAAATCATGGTAGGTATAGTCACTCCATTATCCCCGAAGGGATAAGCAGACCAGAAGTATACGTACCATACAACCACATTTCGTTGTTTGTTTACCCACGTAGTAGGTGGTTAGTCTACTTATTACCGTTGGTATGCAGGCGCAATTTCTTACTAACCGATGGAGCCATCATGTAGATGGAGTGACCAAGGCACGATTAAAATAGCATAGCCAAGATGCGTGAGGACCTCAAATCTTCACATCTGCCACATTCACTTCTGATTTTCACAGTTCTCCCTGGGTCCCTGGTGTCACCCCTCAGAAGGTGACACCTTGGGCGGACCCCCCTCTCCTCCCTTGCTACGCCACTGTATATGGAGCGTCTATGGGCAAGGTGCGTGAGTCACATGGGCCTGGGCGTTTAGGGAAGGATATAGCGTGAGATACGCGCCGGAACTGAGCGGCGATAGCCGTGGGAACATCCTCGCTAACGTGAAATGTAGATTAAACACAACCGAAAACAATGCTGTATTATGTATTACTACTTACTGTACTTTAATTAAATTACTTACTTCACTCTTATTAAAATTTAAAGTTAGCATTGCCGGAGTCTGCTTTTCCCTTCGAATAAGGTGTTTCCAAATAGCTATAATCTGTCTTCAAGTCTAGACTTCTAGAGTGAACATATTACTTTTAGACAAGCTTAATGGTAATTTATGCAAGCAGCAAGCGTGCTCCATTTTCGACCACATCATCACTTACCAATTGGTGAGATAGTGGTCAACCGCGAGCATAATTAGAACAATTAAGTAAAATGTATTATAATCGTGCACAGGTCAGATTGGTGTACTATCGCAGAAGCTTACACACAAGCCAAATAAAAAAATGTTTGTGCGTGTAACCTTTATGCGCGATTGAAGTATAACTTTTTTGCCATTGACTGCATCAAATATTATATTATTAAATATCATTCATTCGAATTTCTGAATAGCGGAAACGTAGTTCGAAAATTCAAATAGTAAGCGTTACTTTGGTTACTTTCTTCAGAAAAAAAATCTGAGTTACTGTCTAGTCGCGCCTTAAGAAGTTTTACTTCAAAAAACAATTGGGTCTACCTAGCTATGTAACTTATAAGTTCAATTTCGTTTCAATCATCAGGCATGTCCGTTGTTATGATGTTGACAAATCAAGTTTACTTCCAGATTTCCACTTGATAAAGTAAAATTATTACCGTAACCCTACGACCGTAGCTCGTAGTAATGTCACGGATAAAGCAGCGGGCGCAGCTAGTATATATTCAACAAGTCTTTTCACTACCTTCGTTCTTAAGCCTCTCACCCATTTTAACAACATTTTATATCATCGTAAAGTCACCGTGGCTGTTTAACCTGTACATGGACAGTTGTTTGAAAGAATTGCAAGAGAGTGCGTGTAGTATAAAACTGAACGAGCTGACCATCAAATGCCTCCCATATGCTGACGATCAGGTGATCTTAGCTGCATCGGCGGAGGAGTTGCAGTTGATGGTTAATATTATGCATGAGGCGCTGAAAGGTAGAGGAATGAAAGTGAATGTAAGTAAGACTAAAGTAATGGTTTTTGAAAGAGAGAAATGTATGACGAATTGCCCTATTATTATCGAAGGGCAAAGAGTGGAACAGGTGAAAGAATTTGTATACCTGGGTTCAAAATTTACGAGGGATGGAAAGTGTGACCAGGATATTGAGAGAAGAGTTTTGGCAGGAAATCAAGTGAATGGGGCGATGCATACCTTTATGAGCAGTCAAAACGTGTCTAAGAAGGCGAGAGTGGCTGTGCATAGGGGTGTGCTTATCCCCACACTTATGTATGGTAGTGAAAGTTGGGTGTGGCAGAAGAAGCATGAAAGTAAAATTAATGCAGTGGAAATGAGAAGTCTGCGAAGTATAGCTGGAGTGAAATTGATGGACAAAAAAAGGAATAGTGTGATTAGAAAACAATGTGGTATAACTGAAGATGTAGTGACAAAGATAGAAAAAGGGATGCTTAGATGGTTTGGACATGTTGAGAGGATGGATGAAAATAGACTGACTAAACAGATCTATAAGGCGAGAATGAATGGGCAAGCTGGTAGGGGTCATCCTCGGCGTACGCATGGTAACCAAATTGATGACCTGCTGGAAAAAGGCCAGGTCAAGAGTACCCTTAACCGGCGAGCGTGTATAAAATAAAAAATAAATATAAATATTCACGGACATTTCACACAACGCTATCTGATCCCAAAGTAAGCTAGGAATAACCTGCTTGTGTTATGGGTATCAGACCACGGATATTAATACTTATATACTTTTAAATACATACATATTATACATAGAAACACCCAGACTCTTGAGACAAACATTCATGGGTCACACAAATATTTGTCTCCGGTGGGAATCGAACCCACGACCTCCAGCGCCGCAGGCGGTATCACTACCGACCGCGCCACAGAGGCAGTATGAAAGCACTTATGAAAGTAGAAGAAGCGAAAGTGGTATGCCAGGATCGTAGCAAGTGGAAAGCCATAGTCTCTGCCTACCCCGATGGGAAACAGGCGTGATGATATGTATGTATGTATGTATGTAAAGTTAAAGAATTTGATTCATCAGGTATCGTTTAGATTCTACATTTGTAAATTCTATATTCGTCTAAGAATTTAAAAAAGCAAAGGCTCCAAGGAGATTTGCGATAAAAAATACAAAACTGGAGTTAGCAACAACCTGGCCACTGACCAAGGAGGCCATTAAAAAATGAGATTAGGGGCAACGTATACAGAAATAATAAAGGTTTCTCAAATTATGTCAATACTGGTTGCATTTTTTAAAGATTGTATTTTTTTATTATAACGCTTTTATTAGTTTCACCTTTAAGTTTGCTTGCTTGTTTGCTTGTTTGTAACCGACTCTTTTGGGCTCGATTTGGTCCTACTTTGAACTATGAGTTTAATTCAAACTGCACACTTGTCAAAGACCGATGACAATGCAATAATTCGAAAAACAATAATTCGAAAAAAATGAACTAAAAATGAAAAATTAATAAAAGTTAGTTGGATTTTCTATAAAAGCGTTCTTTTTTTAGTTTTTTTAAATTCTAGTATAAAGAAGAGTGACGTTTTCATTTCTAGTATAGAGAAGAGCGACGTTTTCATTTCTAGTCTAGAGAAAAGTTATGCTCCACAGACATATAGCGGGATAATATCTGGAGCCATAGGTGAGACCGCGGTGATAGCCAAAGTCTGTCAGGAACCCAGGTATATCCTTACCCGGGCTTACCTGAGACACCTAGCCGTAGGCAGAGGTAGGGCAACATGTGGTTTTGAGTCGATATGAGTCCGGCATAGCATCCATGAGAATTACCACACAAAAAGGAAAGAGAAGAGTTACGTATTTCAATATGCTTTTATTTATTTTTTATTTATTTATTTACGTAGGTACTTTTATAAGATTTGTTTTACTTATTGGATACTAGCTAATGCCCAATGCCCGCGGTATAGTTTTCAGGTACTTACTCATTTCCAACAGGAAATTGTTTCCGGGATAAAAAGTAGCCTATGCATCAGGGAGTCGAGATATCTCTACAATACGGTGTAGGAATTCTATGTACTCATTCGGTCAGGTGTGTCTCTGGAGGAGGAAACTCTTCAAAGGTTAATGGCATTGACACTAAACTTTATTTACATACGTAATACATAGTAGTTCTTGCCATCTTTTGGATGATAAGATGAGTTGTATTATAATTTTTATATAGGTACTTACCGATTAAAATTGCATTTGGTTCTGCGTCAAGTAAAATTGTATGACAAACGGTTGGCACTGAGTTCCAATAAGAAAAGTTTTTTAGAAAAATATTTTTTAGGTTCAAGTTATCATATAACATGAGCAATACAGACAGGTTCGAGGTCATAATTGAAGATTACAATATTTAAAAACACCGACAAATGTTTGAGGTCTGAGGTCTTGGGCTCGGTCCCAGGTCGGAACAAGTATTTGTGCGATCCGTGAATAATTATTTCGGAGTTAGGCTATCTCTATCAGTTACTTAGATACTATAGCACAAGTTTACATTAGTTTTATTTGTGCTAAATGGCGTTGTTAAAGAATCTCTATAATATTTTTTTAAATGCTCGTTCATGCACTGTGTGCGCTAACCTCAAAAGTGTTGGAAAACGCGAATTCTAAATTTAAACCCAACATACCAAAGAGAATAAGAATTTGTCGTCGTAAAAAGTGCGGTAAAGTTACAACAGAGCCTGCGCCTTGGCGGCACCTTGGGTGGTTTTGTGACTCAGGCATTTTGCCGGTACGATACCAGCCCAATTATTTGAATTTAAACGACTTTGCATATTAGATATCAAAGAAGCTTGTGATGTTAGAACTAGTTTTCTGCGAGTACCGTTGTATGGACTTTTGACATTTAAGTCATTTTAATAACATTACCTACTCTAAATCACAACTCTCTACAGAGTTCTTCCGTGCTCAAGCTCACCTCAACTGCAAGTGTTGCAACTGCCATTGTTTCTCGTTCCTCCATACGTTTTAGCCTAGGTTGTAAGTCCTGGGGTATAGTTCCGAGGGCTCTGGTTGGGCCCCGGGGTCCCAACCGTAGGCTGTTAGGTGGGTTACGTGTGGTTTTTAGTTGGCATAGCCAATAGCCACCATGTAGGATTTGCCTCACGTTAAAAAAAAAAACCTAGGTTGTAATACTTTCTGGGTTATTTTGTACCTAGTCCCTGAGTTACTTCGGGACTGCTGTACAAACTAGGCAAATATCCATAAAATCAGTAAGTATTTTCGGATTTTGATGGACTAAGAGACCATTTCAGTTCTATTTTATTTAGATTCATGAACTCTATTAACTTTGTTCACTAGTGATTTATCACATGACACTTTAATATTATTATACCGTAAGTTTACATTGTTGAATTCTAGTTTATTTGGTATAGTAAACGTAAAATATTTCATATAATAACTAAAACATAATGCCTGTTTATGACTAAAAATAATAGGAAAAGCTAACCACAATATACATAATTACATGCATGCGACTTAGAATTCCTCTGCATCATCGCTCCAGTTCCCAGAAGATTGGCAGCAGTTGAATGGCAATGCTAAGTCTATTCATACATCCATATAAGTTTACATGGATGGATGAATGGACTGATTGTTTGTTACTTTTACGCAAAATAAGTAAGTTTAAACATCATAAGATAAAATCTACTTTTGTCCCGATAACAAGTTTCTGTTTCCTGTGGAAACTGTTTCGGGAAGACTTCTACGCGACTGGAGCTACAACCATTATCTTAGTGAGCAATAAGTCCGACAATGCTATGGGACAGGCAATTGCCCTACAAGAAATAGAACTAATTATCTTATTTCAGGATTATCGTCCGTCCATTCCATCATTCATCCAATTCAACTTTACGTAGACTTCCAATCTCATTTTTCTCCAAGAAGGCTGAAAGCCGTGCTCAAAGGCTGTCTTCTCTGCTGATTGGTTGGAGGCTCCTGATTTTATTCGCAGGCTACCTAATATCTTCAGGCCATTCACTATCCACCACCTCGACAGTCTAACCACAGTCCTAGCAAAAATAATGTTAGATACTTTAAGTTTAGGTTAATATTTTATGCTAAGCTTATACTGTCTAGCAGTCTTGAAGATGTCTCACGTGAAAGCAAAAGCCGTGTCAACAGAGTTGTCTTGTCATAAAGCGGAGTTTTATGACAAGACAACTCTAGTGGCGGAGTTTAAAGCACATTATTATCTGAATGGTAAAGGTACCTACTATCTGTCGTAAATCCCTTTGCGTAAAGAGTTCAATTCGTCATTCATTCCCGTTACAATTAGTTGCGATTACCCCTGTCTGTTGCACGTTAGGAGTGACGTATCAAGCACAAATTAGAGATTACTATCTCTAATGTATGTATCAAGACTGTGGTGAGATCGTCTCCATTCCCTCTATATTCTTATTAAAATTGGGTGTTAAGTACTTTGATGTTTTGCTGAATAAGCTCCATATTGCATAGCAACTGTGGCTGTGTGTGGCTTATTACTGTGGATGACCTACTTACATTATTGAATTCTAAAGCGAGTGCAATGGTAGTAATCTACCTTGATAGGCTACTACCAACTATCATTATGTTTACTACCATTAGGTCTCGACTCGATCCTCAAGCAATGCAAAAACTTGACTTCATGATTCTTCTCTCTTAATCCTTTCTATGCACTTCCGACAATCCCACGATATCACATTAGTCCTTCTTCTCCCTCCCAACTTTATTTAGAAAAACTTCAGAAACATCACAATTAAAAACAACAATAGCAAAGATAATATTGCCGGTTCTGGTCACGAATTTCGTCTTTATATTGATGGCAGAAGTAGGACCAAAACTGTAAATGTTATATTGCCGAGATGCGCAGGAGTATATCATTAGAATGATACGCAAAGTAATATCAGTTGTGTGTGCGACTCGGCTGGCGGCGGTCGTGGGTGACCTGCTGGTTAATTAATATTGAGTGTTGTGACGAACTGTGAAATGAAGTGGTCGATTTCGTTTGTTTGTTTGCTGGTGTGTTTAGCGAAGTTCTGCGAGGGCTGGGGTGAGTGCAAATCTTTGATAATTAGCTAGAACTTATGGTGTTCGAGGGAATTATTACACTTTTAGGTGTAAACAACATTAGGTCTTAATATTGTTTTTATCTTAAAAACAAAAAAAAAATGTTATTTTTTAAACTTTTCGCGATGAAAAGTGTAACACTTATTGTAGGAAGTCGGTGTTCATCTAAGCAACGACCGCTGGCGTTGCAAATTTTTTGAAACGTCTCGATACAAGTGATACATTTAAAAAAATTAAGATAAGTATACATACAATCACGCTAATATGACCGAGG
The DNA here is from genome assembly GCA_933228765.1 of Miltochrista miniata. Classification (NCBI taxonomy): domain Eukaryota; kingdom Metazoa; phylum Arthropoda; class Insecta; order Lepidoptera; family Erebidae; genus Miltochrista; species Miltochrista miniata. Next base: position 18,937,536 of record OW121769.1, read on the forward strand.
GGGTAGACAGACGTGAATTAGCACCCAGATTCTGATAATAGTTTTGTTGTTCTCATCCCCTTGAGGATATAAACAGGAAAATATTTCTTGGAAATGCAATCAAATTAGTGAAGTATATTATCGAGCTAGTTACCTATACTTGTACATTATAATATCTCCCACACAAAATCGTGTGTGCATTGTCTCAAAACAAACATAAAAAATCTTTGCAAAACGTCGCAAAGCAGTGAAAACATAAAATCCGTAAAAAAATATGTTTTTAGAAATACATAACGCTGTTTATCAGTTTTATAGCTTTTTCTTTACGTATAGAAATCCTCATGGATTCTATACCGGCCTCTTACCAACTAAAACCACACAGTGCCCTATCACGGGAAACCCGAGTAAGCCCTCGGAAGGAAGGGCGGAAACGGGAGAGTACTCTCCCACCCGAGTTCCACAGTCGACGGCTTGGGCGCCGCCGACGTGTCTACGCCGATGACTATCGGCCTCCATGACCGGGGGCCTGAGGACGGTAAGAGGGCTGCTCACCGTCCTTACACAAGCAGGCCCATGACGGCAGCGTGATAGAACTCGAAACTGCCCAAAGACGCGGGATAGCACCCGAACTACCCCTTAGGCAAGGCCGCAGTGGCGGCCGTGGGTCTGTTGGGAGTCCTGGGACATCCTTCCGAGAGCTTACCCGGGGCTCCCAACCACAGACTGTTGGGCGTTACGAGAGGTTTTGTAGTCGGTAGGAGTCCGGCATAGCATCCATGAGGATTTCCCCTCACGTTAAAAAAATGCTGGGTTTTATCTGAACGTTTAACAACAAATAGCTAATAGGGTTGATAGTTAGCTCATTTTCGTGGTTTGCAAAATAATTATGAAGTTCACAGAAAACATGACAGAAATTACCTATGAGGGAAAGTAAGCAATTTTTGCCCAGATCCGTTGTCACATTGGTATAGCAAGGCAACATTCCAGAAATAAACCGATGCCCCTTTCCCGCCCAGGAGTGCAGAACTAGTGTTTTCGACTGTTTTATCGTAACAATAATTGTGGTTTTAAACATGAAAGGTTCGACAATGTACACAAGTGTGAAACAGTGATACCTATAACGTAGTGAAACGCAACTGTTACTTTTCAAACTCCACAGAGAGCTCCAGTAAAGTTTCTACCGCTTCACTGGAGTAGAATTTGGATGAAACTTTGAACATGAATACTCTGCTATTTAGAAGAGTCTCATAAGATATCTACATGAAAAATATTAACCTTTTCGACTTAAATAATTTAATAATATACTATGATTTTGGCCAACTTTCAAGCCTAGAAAGCCCATACGAAAGTGAGAGAAAAAGCTTTCAAGTGGTCGGAGACAATGCGATTCCTTTGTCTTCTGCCAATCCGAAGCAGACACCCCATATCGAGACTCGGTGGTCCAATGGATTAGATACTAACTGCTTTCAAAATTATCTCTAATGCACTTCAATTTTTATTTATTTTTTTAAAAAGCTAACTAAAACAGTCATTAAAGGTTTTGACGTTTTGTCAAATGTAAAAATAAATTAAAGTAACTACTCTAACATAACCAGACGAGGCTAGGCTAGACGAGGTCAATCACCGAGACAATCCTAAAATTAACCAATACCTAACAAAATACACAGCTAGAACTAATATTAATTTATTTAAATTTACTGAAATATACGGCTAACTTTGTTAAGTATTCGTTGACGGCAGTTGTTCTGACTGCATGGCCAAAAATGCTGGAGTACCACAAGACTCAGTGTTGTCCCCCACTCTGTTTCTCCTACATATCAATGGCATGTTGTCTACTGACGGTATTCATAATTATGATGTTATGCGGTTGAGAGCACGGTTGACACTTGTTACACGGGCCACCCTGGTATCTCTCTCTTTTAAAACGTGTTCTATCGCCTGTACAATGGTTTGTGCTCTGAGGTTTTTTCACGGCTACTTTCTATCGTCGCAATGCTCGCCACAGATAGGGTGTTCCTGCCATCACTTCGCCCAGAGCGCTCATGCGCGCTATTTCCAAGCATGCTTTAATTGTAGAAGAGTTCCTGCCTCGATTTTCCCCAACATTTACAGAATGAGGTTCTATATTAGGGGTCTGAGAAGATTTTTGAAAGGTCGGCAACTCAACTCTTTGCTGCTGTCTAGGTCTCGTCCCGACTTGCAGCTGTCGACCTTATCGAATGTGGTCACGATGCCGAGGGTGAACAATTGCAACACCAGAGGTTCTACACTCGCGCTCCCGACCCGACAAAAATCAGACGGGCAATTCATTCCACAATTCAAGAAAACCATGAATATGAACACCTTATCTCCCTATCTGTGGCGAGCTGATCATAGAACGTAGCCGTAGGCATCATTTTATAAAATTCCTCACACTCATGCACAAATTATTGTACAGGCGGAGGCTCGACCCTGCCTGTCTGTAGGTAGAGGATCATAGATTAATCCTAATAACTTACCCTACGCAGTCGAATGGGCAAAGCAGGTATTCTGGTGCACCAGTCAGAAGTTGACAGCAGTACTTACTACATGTGCAGTCGCATTTGCGACTCATAGAGAAGCAGTATTTTCGTCGCAGTAAAGATCATTATATAAGCATCCCGATACTCTTCGAGATATAGGGAGATAGACCCTAAACTTGCGGTGACCCATTAAATGGGATTTTCTTAATGCTGATGTGTATTCACCGCTAAGAAACCTTGAGTCTTGGTGGGGTTAAATTGGACATCATTTCATGCAATCGGATACGCTTGCGAGAGTAGCTCACGGCTTTCTTCCACTTCAGAAAAAGATAATTATTGAAGCGATTCGTGTATTTAGGCTTTCTTCCACTTTTATTGAAGCGATTCGAGTATTTAGGCTTTCTTCCACTTCAGAAAAAGATAATTATTGAAGCGATTCGTGTATTTAGGCTTTCTTCCACTTCAGAAAAAGATAATTATTGAAGCGATTCGTGTATTTAGCTATGTGTCACCCATATAGCACCAGTCATTATATTGTATTTTTACATTATATTTTTGTTATTTATGTGAAACAACGAAGTCCGTGGAAATTTTTTCAAATTTATAATTATGATTATGACAGAACAAGGTTTGGCGGGTCAGTTCACTATATAATACTACGTTTAGTTATCGATGACGCTGCGACCGCAGCCGTATTGTGGCGTGTGAGTTTGTGATATACCTAGATAAAACGTGATACGATGTCAAGAGTTCAATTCCGGGCGAGTATGTATCATTGTTTATCCTCCGCGTTATGACTGTTTAATTGTTTATTATCTTTAGCTAAAGACTTAAAAGGCTATGTCGCAGTCATTTTAAAAAGCAGATGCTCATGCGTCTTTTTCAGTTTTCTGCAAAAGATCATTGTGTTAAGCCTTTTTAGCTACAGTCAGTTTGGAGATGGGTGACAGTTTGTGGCACTACTATCTACGACGTAAGGCACGTTAACTCGTAATATCACAGATTATATAATATATTCTATAGTAATATGGTAGTCGTTAAGCCAAATTTAGAGCCATATGAGCAACTAGCTGACCCGCGCAACTTCGTTTGCGCCACATAAGAGAGAGTATTACTGTAGTGCAGTACCCCGTAGCGTCTCGTCGTTAATATTCAATACTACGTGAGAGAGAGAGAGAGAGAGAGAGAGAGAGAGAGAGAGAGAGAGAGAGAGAGAGAGAGAGAGAGAGAAAGATTTCTCGTCGCGTGTATTCCCGTCGCATTATATTTAAAAACAATTATATATATATTTAAGACACATGCTATCGCGCAATTTTTTTAGAACTTTTTTCAAGAGAAACAATTTTGTAGTACATATTTTTTACATAACTATAAATATTTACGCAGCACACGCAACGAAGCTCTCAAAAGGAATAACTTTTCCCCCGTTTTTGAAACATTTACTAATACTGCTCCGCTCCTATTCGATGTAGCGAGATGCTATATAGCCTATGAAACTCCACAATAACGTAGCTTTCTATTGGTGAAAGAATTTTTTAAATCGGTTCAGTAGATCCCGAGATTACCCCTTACAATTTAACAAATATACAAACACACAAACTTTACTTCTTTATAATATTAGTATAGATTAAGCTAATAGTTGAATATGTCCTGGGTGGGACTCGAACCTACGACCTTCAAATCCGTAGTCAGGGAACACTAATCACTGGATCACGAAGCCAGTCAAGACTTCATGCATATATCTTTCTCCCAATACATTTATTGACCCGATACTCTTGCGGCGTCCTACATTCGCGAGCGGTTAAAGATAGGCAAGTAAAGTTGTCTCGGTATAAGAAATTCCAATCGGTGTCGAGACAGAAGGTCTATAAAGCCGCCGTGCACGCAGTTCATTTACGGCCCTGAGTTAGCATCTGAGGAAAGAAACTGCAATGGCGATTTCACGTTAGCAGTTTTCTAGGGCAAAGGTTTTCCATATTGTAGTTATTCAGCGTGAGAATGCTGCCGGAGCTGCGTCATAGAACCAGAAAGAAAACTGATTGTTTTTTTTCTTCATACACTGCCTAGCACTAGACATTTAAACAGCCAGACAGACATGCCTAGTTTAAAGTCCAATAAATTTAGACGAAAGACGTTGAAAAAATGCTAAACTAATACTGTTGATATAGAATGTGTTTCGATGTAACAAATGAAAGCTCGATTGGTCCCAATTGAACCTGATTGTTCTTATTAACAAGGCGCCAACTAGTGACGTATGAGATACGTTAAGATTTTTACGGATCTAACCTTTTCAGACATCTTTTTTTATTTTGTCAAGGACATAGGTCAGCGCACGATGTTCCACTTTTATTTTACCTGACTAAAAAGGAAGGGTTATGTTTTTTACGTACTTGTGTGCAAATCCTACGAATATTATAATACCGGACTCGTACCAGCTTTAACCATTCGGTCCTTGGGTATCTATCTATGTTAAGCCGGGCATCTCCAGGAGAAGGGGGATAATCGATACTATTAGGAACTTCAAATTATTAAGATGTAAGGTTGTGTTACCAAGGTGATGCAAGGGGTTACCAAGGGGCATGTGATGATAAGAAGGAATGAAAACCATGTAAACGAAAGAGGATGAATTTGAAAGTTGAGGGATGGTGAGCCTGAGGTAGGACAAAGAAAATATGGATGGATTGTATAAAGAATGATATTAACATGAAATGAGTGAATGATGAAAGGACGAGTGATGGGAGGAATGGAAGAAGAAGATGTGTTGCGCCGAAGACACATGAACTGGGACAAGAGCAAGAAAATGATGAAGATCTCAGAAACAAATTACCTGATTTGAAAAGTTTTATATTAGAATTATTAGATGTCGCATTTAATGAGGAAGTTATGCTGTAATAATCTTACTAATATTAAAAATACGAACGTTTGTGAGTGTGGATGTTTGTTACTCTTTCACGCTCGAACGGCTAAACAAATCTGGCTGAAATTTGGTACAGGGATACAATATAGTCTGGAATGAATAACACATAGGTTACTTTTTATCCCGGGAATAAGTTCCTACCTGCGGGCATCAGCTAGTATATATTTTATCGTGCAACTAAAAATGTCAACAATTCGGGACGACTTCCATTCATTACTTCAAAACTAACTATGGGGCAATGGAACATCAAAGAAGATAATATCTTCTTTCCATAATAACGGGTGTTTTTTTTAGAGGTATAGAACTTTAAGTTGGCATAACTGTTTTAACTGGCGGTATTTTTGTCAGCTGAAAAGTGATTTATGTTAAGTTTGGTTTGGCATTTCAACATGAATAGATTGACGCCTGAACAATGCTTCCAAATTGTGCAAATTTATTTTGAAAATCATGGTTCTGTCCGAAATACGTATCGCGATTTTCATAAGCGAATTTTGTTTAGCGGTGCAGCTCACTTTTGGTTGAATGGATACGTCAATAAACAAAACTGCCATATTTGGGGTGATGATAATCCTCAAGTGTATGTTGAGACACCGTTACATCCAGAAAAACTGAATGTGTGGTGTGTTTTATGGGCTGGTGGAATAATTCGTCCGTACTTCTTTAGAAACGATGCTGACCAGAACGTTACAGTCAATCGTGACTGCTATAGAGCTATGATTACTGACTTTTTCGTTCATCAATTGAACAACCATGATGTGCAGGAGTAGTGGTTGCAACAAGACGGCGCAACATGTCACATAGCTCGTGCCACAATTGATTTATTGAAGGAAACGTTTGGTTACCGCATAGTTTCACGTTTTGGACCCGTAGGTTGGCCTCCAGGGTCGTGCGATTTTACGCCACTTGACTATTTTCTGTGGAGATATGTGAAGTCGCTCGTCTACGCCGATAAGCCCGAAACGATTGACTACTTGGAGGACAACATTCGGCGCGTTATTGCCGATATACGGCCACAAATGTTGGGAAAGTCATCGAAAATTGGACCTCTAGATTAGACTACGTCCGAGCCAGCCGTGGCGGTTATATGCCAGAAATCATATTTAAACTATAATGCCAGAAGATTTTCTTTCGAATAAAGTCATTTTCATATCAATAAAAACAATCACCTTCGTTTTATTCCATTTCAAAGTTCTATACCTCTAAAAAAAACACCCTTTATAAGTTCCATTGCCCTTCTGCCCTTTTGACTTCGTTCGTGACATAATATGTCACGAACGAAGTCAGAAGGGTAGCAGTAGTTTATTGCAAAGTGCACCCTACCACAAATAAAAATATTTTACCATAATATATGCGCAAAACAAGTAAGCCAACTCTGCGACGCTTGCGTTTAATAATTTGTGAGATCTCTAAAAGATAGCAAAAGTGTTGTTGTTTTGGTCAACAATTTTCCTTATACATACGAGTACATGGTATTGATAGTCAATATCAGTTTCAAACGAAAGTTATGGATGCGATAGAGCTCTACCGTCAGCTTTGGAAACTAAATCAGCCTCACCTGCGTGTGGAGCACTTGCTGATTGACGGACGAGCTCATGACGAAGGGAAGGAGAACCCGAAAAAAGCTCAGTCCATCTGGCCAGCGCAGTACAGTAAGACTTTAACATCCTATCAAAAGGAAATTGAGCGTTACCCGCCCTACGTAAAGTAGTGGCACGTGGTAGGCTAATTTGATTCATTAAGTTTGAATGTAAGGGTACCCCTGAAGTCCCACCGAGGTGTAAGTGTTTCCATCAATTTCAATGAGATCCAAGTGACTTCATGCCAGCACAATTTTTATGCAATCAAAGCAACTTCATGCTAGCGGTTACCCACTAGCCAATGAAGGATGAGGCAACGATACAGGGACCCTTACGAGATTGTGATAGTTAGAAGAGACTGCTTCAGAAGCTGCCAAGAGAAACAAATTTAAAAGGAAGAATTCTGGTCTTAAGCCTTTATGACACAGAGCTAGTTTACAAGCTACAAGCCAGCGAGTTTCCAAGCAATCACTGGCTAGATTTAAAACTCGCCAACTAGCAGGTTATCAACCCGTTCCGTGGCATTGAGGCTTTTTATGAACAACTAGCTGACTTCCGGCGGTTTCACCCGCGTAGTTCCCGTTCCCGTGGGAATACGGGAATAAAATATAGCCTATGTTCACCGCAAAGAGTGTAGCTTCCCAACTGTGAAAGAATTTTTCAAATCGGTCCAGTAGTTCCGGAGCCTATTCGTTACAAACAAACAAACAAACAAAAAACAAATCTTTCCTCTTTATAATATTAGTATAGACTACCGTAATCTGTTGAATTTGCAACAAGGGCAGATTAATCGAATTGTGATCACAAGGCAAGAAACTGAACGTACGTTTCCTTGATCCACATATTGTACTAATTAGAAGTAAACAGTTACAAAATCCAGTAGCTCCGGCGCGTGTTTGGGATGACGTCACCTCACTAGCCAGATCGCGTCCAACATACATGAATGAACGAGACCTATGACCCTTGATAAGGAGTGACGTATGCGTTTATAACGTCTGTTCATATCTCTCGTAGCCGGCAGTGGAATGAAATGTTACTAATGTTCGTATGTTGACCAAGCCCTTCATTTTGTTTATGCCCAATAATTAGGTAACCGAAGGATTGGTGACTTAAAATATCGTTTCTCTGTCGAATCATAGAAACTAGGAACGCTCGTTGTGGCTGTCACAACTACAGGTTCTTCCAGCGGAGCGTGGAAAGGGCTACCAATTTCATGAACTGAGAGTGGAAATAAACTTGCTCGATGTCTTCGCCATGAATTTGCATCAGACAGGCTGCATCATTGTACATAACTTAATATAAAAATGTAAAAAAAGAGCCATTATACCGACTCATACATAAACAAATCACACGTTTAAGCTACTTCACTATTGTACCCAGGCCTACGTTACCAAATTCATTTTGGTAGGGTGACTATCCTTGAAGTACCAGATTGGCCCGACATGCTGGTACACGTATTTCGGTATTTCATTCGAAATGCCGTCCATTGGAACGTTGCCTTGTACTAGGTTGTTACTGGTAGCAGGGACTGACGTCAACTCTCTTCCGAGGCATTGATACGTTCCAGTCGAAACTATCTGTGCATCGAAATATAGTTTAAAACGTTCTTGTGTCGACTTTCGACATTTCAGGACGTTTTATGTAAGACAGTAAGATGCTTAAGGCAATGGTCATGAATTCATTACTGTGCTTGCGAGGGTTTCTAATAATTCTACTCGTAGCAAAAGTGGTATAGGTTCGTTTTGATAATTACTGACAGATGACATGACACTAGACGAGTTGATTGGGCCACTGAACGCATTGTGTCCGCGATCATTGTTCACATTGATGGCGTCTTGAGGAAGCTGGTGTAGTTTCATTGTATTCATTTACTTACAATCATTGTGGCATAATTCGATAGTAAATATTCTGGATACAACGCAGCCAATTGCTTTGATAATAAAAAATAATTTTAGAACACAATAGAAGATTGTATCTACAGCAAAAATTACAATTTTGATTAGAAGATTTAAATTTAAATGTTCGACATTATCGTAGTTTACCTTTCAAACAACCGTTCGATGGGCGGAATTATGAGGCAGTACCTACGTGTATCTTATGAACATAATAGTAAGGGTGTTTTTCTGACAGAGATGTGCTATACCTAGTTGAAACCGTTTCCATCAGTACTATGATAGGTGAACCAATAAATATGATTGCTGGATATCAAACTGATCCATAGCGACGTAGCATATGCTTATAACAGATCTCTGGTGTAAAGACACCTTTAGCCTAGTGCAAACGAGGCTATACGAGGCTATATGTCGATGCCGCCTTCGCTGTGGTCATGAACGCAGCCTATGCTGCGTTCATGACCAAAGCAAAGGCAAAGCCTCGGGAAAGCACTCAGAAGAATGACCCCAGGAGTATGATTCTGCCTTGTGAAAAGGCTTCGCTATGTATGACAATAATTTTACATACTATCGCAACAAGTAGATGCACGAAGCGCCGTGATTATCCGACCTGTGTGTGTTAGACCTTCAATCTCATTAATATGCGACAATTATAATAGAACAATAGAAGGATTCCGTAACAAGATTATATCGCATACAAAGACAGGTTTTTGCAACTCATAAAAAGTGTAAAATTGTTTATTTAGTAGGCGTTTTCACGCCAACATTTGAATTATCTTTCTATGCTTTTTATTTCCTTATTAATCAAAGATATTGGAAGAGATTTCTATACTTATGATGACGAAGTCGAAGTTCAAGAGAATTGCGTTCCTGGGACATCCTTCCTAGATGAATAGATATTCTTAATACTCTGGTAATTTCTGGTACTTAAATAATTTGTAAATTTCATTTACAGTTGTTTCAATTTAAATTCAAACTAAGGTTGCTAATATTATTTTACATCAAAATTGAAATAAGAGAAAAGGTAAATCTGATTTTCCTACGAAAGATTTTAATTATTTCTAACCGATGCTATTAAATATCTTAGAAATCAAGAACTATCTATGACATTTGCATACGAAGTAAATTGCGTTCTATAACCAGTAAACGTACTTTTCTAACTTGTATTCCCATGATTTGAATTTACAATGTTACAAAGCAATAAAAATTTATAAGTTATGTAAAACGAACAAATGTCAAGAGAATACTACCAGACGTCTAATATTTTGCAGACATTAGGCCATTAATGGCTCTTGTCCAAGTATCCCGTTAGATGGCTGTTGCTTAGCGCGCCTGCGCATAATGTTGACTTGAAAGGTCCTGTACACGGCTGGCCGATAACATCGTACCTTGTTGCATCGATAATATTAGATAAATAATGAATAAATAAATATTTGTGGACATTTTCAAACAACATCATCTAGTCCAAATTAAGTTGATATAAGCTTGTGGTATGGGATCTAGATGACTGATAGACATTAGGGGAAGGTGGTACGAGATGATCCCTCTAAGGGAGAATGCCTGTAAATCTGAGAAAGTACAATCTAATGTTAATATTAAAGATGTTTTGAATAGTCAGTTTATCTATCTAGGTATTGTCATACCTTATGTTCTCAAAATTCAGTATTGATAAGAGTTTCATTAATTATACTAAATGTCTGCTAAAGGATCATCTTGTCCACACAGGTGTATAAGATGATCCCAGAGGATCATCTTGCCCCGTTCAGATCCAACCCAATCTCTATAGTCGAATTTTTAATTAAACGGAGTAAAGTGACAGCAACTAATGTCACTTCTTCATAGAAATTATGCAGCATTGTATAAGAAGTGACATTAGTTGCTGTCACTTTACTCCGTTTAATTAAAAATTCGACTTAAGGTATCGTTAAAATGACTTTACTCAAATAATTATTTTAAAATGTTTTATCAAATATGTGTTTTGAACAATGGGATCAACCCTTAGGCATAATCAACTGCCACAGCCCCTAGTGCTTTATCATCCATAGATCCCACTGTCCACGGCTGGTCTTCCACGATACGTGACACGTGGCAATTTCCTTTTAAAAAAAAACCATAATAAAATGACATAAATGATTAAAAAAATAACAAACTCGAATGCTACTGATTAGGTCGAAACAAGCTTGATATCAGGCGGTACCCATTTGAAAATCATAAACCGAAAGAAAATGTGTGGGTACCGCCTAATATCATGGGTTATCAAGCTTGTTTCGACCTTTTCAGCAGCATTTGAGTTTGTTATTTTTTTAATCATTTAATTTATTTTAAAATGTAGAATTGCTATATTATCTTCTTACATATAGTATATATACATATAACATACATACGAGTACATACATACATAAGCGCGAATTTATTACCCTCGTTGGCGCAGCCGGGCAAAAAGACATTGGGGTGAGATGATCCACGGATCATCTTGTACAGAAGCAGACGAATCATCTTGCCCCAGAGCTTACTTTTTATTTGAAATTCTCTAACCTAACCTATAAGTATCCTACAGTCACCGCAATACGTTTTTATAACAAATGAACATATTTAGAAGCTACTAATATAATAATCATTACATAAAATCGGTTACACGAAAAGTAAAGGAGTTTCAAATTCAGGCTTACTTTAGATTAACACTGTACAATTTTTTAAAAATCACAAAACACAGTGCTCGTCCTTCACGCAGCCATCGCGGTTTGACTGCAGTCGGTGGGGGCGGGAACCTACGCTTTTCTCGAAAAAACAACTAGATGGCATGCACAGTATCGTCACAATCGAAAAGGATCGTCTTACCTCGAGGGATCATCTTGTACACCTTTCCCCTACTTATATATGCGTATTATACATAGAAAACACCCAAACTCAGAAACAAATATTTGTGGATCATACGCTAGCAGACTTGGAAAGAGACATATGACAGGTGTAATAATTACGTGCAAAGACAGTGCGCTTTTGAACAGCGGTCCTTCGTGGTATAATGTGCCTGCGACAGTTCTTTTAAGACTTTTTTGCAAGATCTCGGAGGCCTCTGGTCTTGGAGGTACACCCAATTACTTGATCTATTTATTGTTGGTATGTTTTCTATTATTTGTTCTGCTAAATTAAATTTCGTTAAAAAAATTGCTGGATTATTGCACTTAGTTTATTTTTATAGCTATTGTCTTTTGTAATAATGGGGTATGTGTGTATAAATATTTAAATAAATAACAACATTATTATGGACTATACTCATAACTTTTTTACTTTTAATCTTCTTTATATTTTTCAATTTATTATTTATTATTATTTTTAATTATTTACATTAATTAAAAACAAAATCTACATGTAGTAAAATGAACAAAGAATGTACTTAAGTAAAAATATTTCGATTCACAGAATAAACCCGATGCTAAAATTAGACACGGCATTTACTAAAGGTTATTTATAAATCTTAACTGCATCCGGTCATTTGACCGTATATAGTTAAGTTCAACTTCACATGTCATTAACATAGGGTTAAAAATAGAATGCAACTGCGATATTATGGTCTATTTTTGTCGGAATACTCGTTAGAGCCTATTTATATACTCTGTAAGTTATCACTAGTTTACTATCTTTGGCATTCTATTTTAAGAGAAATGTGTTAAGCTCAGGCAATACCCAAGTGTGATATCGATAAACTTAAATTATAATGCTACAGTTATCGTATAAGGTGTAGAGGTATTCGTGGCGTACCTACTGGTGAACGCCGTGGTAATAGGGATGGCCGTGCCACGTAAGTTTTTATTGTACCTAAATACTTAAAAAAATATTACCCGTACAATTATGTTACTCAAGAAATATGTTTGGGGACTATTTTAAGAGTAGCTGGTCCGCGACTTAAGGTGCTTGCTTCTTAAATGGGTATTTTTATTTTGCAAGAATAGTCGATCAAATCAAGATTTTAAACTCCTCAATCAGATCCCCACGTACCCTTCGACTTTTTAGTGTAGTTAGTGTTAAAATCGCTCTTCATGTGAAAGTCGTCATTTAAAATATTAACTGCCTATATTTAAAACCTAAACCTACCTCCTTTTTATAGCCAGCAGTGTATCAGGTGTAAGATGTACCTGCGGCGTGTGGGTGAACAAGTTCGAGGGCAATAGCCGGTGACCAGTGAATCACCGACATAACACTATGTAATCATAATATATATGTAGATAGTGAGCCTCCTTCTAATATGTAAAGAGGAAAGATTTGTTTGTTTGTTTGCATGGAATAGGCTCCAGAACTGATTTGAAAAATTCTTTCACTGTTGGAAAGCTACACTATACCCGGGAGACATAGGGGAGCCAATGTTCCCGTATTCTCATGGAAACGGGAGCTAGGCGGGTGAAACCGCGTGACGTCTGCTAGTTATATGTAAAGAGGAGAGATTTGATTGTTTGCATCAAATAGGCTCCGAAACTACAGAACCGATTTGAAAAATTCTTTCACTATTGGGAAGCTACACTATCTTCGGCTGACATAGGCTATATTTCGTTCCCGTATTCCCACGGAAACGGGAGCTACGCGGGTGAAACCGCGTGACGTCTGCTTGTTTATCATATTATGTGTCTGGAATTGCACTTCACAGGTTTCAGTGACGACTTGCCATTAAGATAAGATAAGATACGCGTCGTCTTACGTTGCTCGTAGGTCACAGGAATTAATTATTTAGCACTAGTTGTGTGTCCCCGACTTCGCCCATGACTTACTTAAAACACCTCACAGTTTTAATTATGTTTTCGCGGAAAGGTTTTTATTTTTTATGCGGTTGCAAAATAAAGTTGAATTAATTTACACCCCAACAACACATTTTCTTTCTCATTTGTGCAGCATTCACGTAATTAAATATCTTTATTTTATAGCTTATTATAAATTTAAAAGGTGTCATTAAGGAAGGTAGGTAAATAAACATGATAAAACATCTTGCGTTTTTGTCAAATTCGCGGAAAACATCTTGGACCGCTAAGCTCATCAAGCCACTTCCGAGCTCCCAGGGAACCCAGTTTGGCAGGGACCATGTAGTTTTAGTAGGTTTGATTCTGGCGTGTCATCGGCGGCGATTTCCACACATCTACATAAATAGATAACCTAAGCTTTTATTTTAAATCAATCAATTCATTCTTTAACTAACGGGTTTTAGGAGGTCTCTCTCAAATTTCGCCACAAGACACGGGCCTGCGCTTGGCGCATCCAGTGAATCCCTGAAACCTTCTTCAGGTCGTCATTCCATCTGGCAGGGGGCATCCTACCGCACGTGTACCAAGTCGCAGTCTCCACTCCATAACTAGTTTGCTCCATCGACCATTGGTTCTTCTACAGATGTGACCAGCCTACTGCCACTTCAAAACGTCAACCACACTTGTTCTCTTAAGCTTTTAATTTGGTAACACTTATTTGTAGAACTTATTGCCACACGCACAAAAAGATTACTCCACTGCTACTGTTTTCCAAATGACAGACAATTCCATGAAGATTGACTGCTTCCTTAGTCTAGAGGTCGAAATGTGCGACTGCGGATCACGAGGTCGTGGGTTCGATTCCCATAACACAAGCAGGTTATTCCTAGCTTACTTTGGGATCAGATAACGTAGTGTGAAAATGTTCGTGAATATTGAATGAGACCGCAGAACAGAAGAAATGGGAATCAAGGGCCCACAAACGCATTGTATAAATTCTTATCCGATTCAGAAAGAAGGCTCAAGCTAGCCTCACCTTAATGAGCTTTACCACTTAGCCTCTCCCACAAAATTATGGCGCAGAGAAGAAAATCTCAAAACAAAACCGTGTACCAACTCGTCTGGCCAGCGTCGACATTCAGCAGAGGACTGCACTAGGTTGATGTGGATCGATCCAGAAACTTTTGGCAATAATATCAATCAATTTCTTGTCCAGAAAACCGGCCAAGTGCGAGTCGGACTCCCCCATGAAGGGTTCCGTAGCAGCAAGTAACATAATATAAAAGTTTTTGTAGTTCGTTGTAACTTTTATTGATGTTTTAACACGTTCGCCGAGGTAGTGATTTTTCTAGACGAAAATTACGGATGACCTATTAAAAAAAAACTACTTAGTAGATCTCGTTCAAACCAATTTTCGTTGGAAGATTTTATGGCAATACACATCATATATTTTTTTTAGATTTATAATTCTCTTAGTTTAGAAGTTAGAGGGGGGACACTGATTTTTCCACTTTGGAAGTGTCTCTTGCGCAAACTATTCAGTTTAGAAAAAATGATGTTAAAAACCTCAATAGCATTTTTGAAGACCTATCTATAGATACTCCACACGTATGGGTTTGATGAAAAAATAAATTTTGAGTTTCAGTTCTGAGTATGGGGACCCCCAAAATTTACTATTTTTATGTAAAAATCTTAATGCGGTTTACAGAATACATCTACTTACCAAGTTTCAACAGCATAGGCCTTATAGTTTCGGAGGAAAGTGGCTGTGACATACAGACGGACATACAGACAGACATGACGAATCTACAAGGGTTCCGTTTTTTGCCATTTGGCTACGGAACCCTAAAAAGAGTTGTCTATCTATAGAGTCGGTTAACAGACGATAATTTTGCGTCATATCGTAATAATAGTCCGAGAGATAACATCTCTCAGTCTATAAGAAAACATAAACGCAATCGGCGGATGGAGTAAAAGAGAGATAGAAGCGTCATTAAGCCGAACACTAGGCCGATCGTGCCTCTTCCTATCGCTTCCTTTGCGGTCTCGCTTGCACGCTCAACTCAGACGGAACGTCACACTTTTTCGTGCGCATCCGTCGATTTATAAGACGATATCACGTCAAAATTCCATGTTTATTTTGCAAATATATTTCTTCAGGACAAGGCTCACCAATACGTGACACAAAAATGTGTATAGTTTTTCTGCCTACCCCTTCGAGGATAGTGTGACTATATTTATGCATGTTTCTTCACGGAAACATAGGTTATCAATGTGTAGCAATATTATATCTTTTACTACGAAAACCGTGTGTGCATTATTGTGTCAATAAGTTCTACAAATAAATATAATGGTCTAATCAATGAACTCTAAAGAAACAAGTCTAATGAGAGTTTCTAAGAATTGTTTTAGTCGGCATGTTGTGAGGTTAATTAAGAATATACATAGGAAAAATACTTAGAAATCTAATGACAAACTGCGATATACACGAATACATAATAAACTTACTAGTGAGTGACTGTTTGTTTTCAACATTGGTATTGCAATTTTATGTGGTGGCGCAGGGGATAATCCTTGAAAATGTTTAGGTACATAGGTATATTTACTTGTTGTTTATGTACGGAATTATCTTGAACGCCTTGCCGAACTCCGACCGGCTAAAATGCGGACAGAATGCAACTGCTAACTGAAAGACGAGCTTTTGACACAGTCTTTCCTGTCAGGGTTAATGAAAAATGCAATTCAATTGGCAACCCAAATCTACTGACAAAAGTGTGTCATTTGTTTAATGAATTCCTACTTCAAATCATTCTCTCTTCTTTAGAAAAGCTGTATCTCAGATTATAGAACTAAAGGTTTAGTTCTATAATCTGTAATTTCCATTACGATAAAAATACAGAAAACCCTGAACTCATTCGCTTAATCACTAAGTAAATATAAAAATGAAATATGTAACTTAGCGCTTGTTTGAAATAAATTTCATCTTTAAATTCTCAGATTATCAAAATTAAAGGCAGATGACGCTTATCGAACAAAGAAAGTTAGGTCAGAAAAGCAAATACACAATCCAAAAGTGACTACTATGACGCAGCAGTACTAATCACTGTTTACGTAGTCTACGCAGTAGTCACTTTTGGATTTAGTATTTGCATTCATGGCCTCACTTTCTTGTTCGGTAAGCGTCATCTGCTTTTAGTTCTATAATCTGACTTCGAATCTAATGTATTATGAACACAATCACTCAATTAAATAAAAGGTCACGGATAAAATATATTTATTGAATTCCTATATTCTTTCAATTTTGACATTTATCCTCGCACCAAAGATGATCACCGTCATTATTATTGAAACCAATTGTCGCTATTAATAGAACTGCAATAATTGCGAGGGTTAAAGGGCAACTTGAGAACCAGCCGGCCGTGCTCCCACCGAAACGTTTCACGTGACGTACTGCCATGTTGAAGTTTATGGCGCGAAACAACAAAATAATGTTTTTTTTACGAGAGTTTGGGCTGGAACTTGAAGAATGGTGATAAACAAGTGCATTATTTGTTGTTTTTGTGTGTAAAAATGAATGTTGATGCTGAAATACTGAACCTCATCATTTAGTAAGTCCACTAGAGTAAAAAAAGCAGTGGGTACGATAGTTACGTGTATTAACTTGTTACTGCTGCATGAAAAAGTTCCAGTACAATTTTTACTGCTTTGATGGATTTACATAATATCAGTAATCAGTCAGTTACAAGTCTTATCCCAGAACCTGAGAAAGACTAAGTAAGCAAACTTAAAGAACAATAACTAGGCAGCATAGTCTCTAACTTAGACTGTTTCATGTAGAACGAACGAAAAAATACCTAAACCCATGAATAACAGGTTATATGTATAGTATTTTTTTTCACAGTTCTATAACTGTCATCATTTTCATTTATTTTTGAACCAATATAGTACCACGGGTAGGTAAAATTGAATTACCATTGGTACTACTGGAACCGTTGTCAGTGTCACAGTCAAAAAATGGTTATAAACACAGGTTAATGGGAGATACCTAAGAGAGTACCTAAGTTTTAAGATTTTGTTAGGTATCTGCTAATGAGATCTCATTAGGATTGCATATGAAATAGCCATTGATATAATGTTGAATCCACATAGTCCGACATTTGATTACCCTTTTAACTAAAAGGTAGAGGACATACAGAATACTGACACTAAATAGGTACTTACGTACCTGTTCAACCTTCAGTCGCAATCTCTTCTGATGGTCAACGATCGTTGGTAACAGGCTACCAAACGAAATTAAAAATATGTCCTTCATTATGTTCAAGAAGTTGAAAAACAGTACATTTTGCCAAAATCCAACCATTTATAATTATTTGCTGGACAAGGAAATGCTGATTACTGATATTACGCAAAGTTTCAGTGAATTTTATTTTTTCATTTCAGCCTTAAGGTGTCCTCCGGGTGTTCGAGACTCATCCTGTACAAAAGAAAACAAAGAAGTAGAAACCGATGGTAACTAGTCGATTTATTTCTTTTGTATCTTAATTATTTAAAAATCCGGCCAAGTGCGAGTCGTTCTCGCGCACCGTAGATCCGTACAAATTCAATATCACCAGATCTCAAATAGTTCAGAAATAGAGTTCAGAGTTAAGCAGTTTTTACCTACTGTAAATCTATATCTTCTACATTTAAAATAAAACTGTGGAAGATGGAGAATCAGTTTTCTCTTTATTCTGTGGCATTAGACTCTAAATTATGAAAATTTTAAATGTAGGGCATTCTCCTATGATTAGGGTATGATGTGCGTTATCATAAAAGAGCTTAATGATTAAGGGTATTGTAAAGTATAGACTTAATCTTTAAGCAAACAGGGGAGTTTCATACGCTCTGAGTCGTGATGAAGAAATACCTCTCTTTTCATATATGTACTTACCTTATATGACGTAAACGAAGTTGCAAGGGTCAGCTAGTAAAGGCTATATTTTCATGATTTAATTACAAATGTGTAATTTTGAGATTTACTTCTATACATGAAATGATGAACAGCAAGAATAAATTTCGGAGTATCTCAGGCAACCTCCTTAGGACCGGTTCTCATAAGGGATAGAAATATATTAGTTCTATTGCCGATTGCTACCGAGTGCTTTTTAGCAACCTGTTTATTTCTGCCAAACTGCCACCTGGACTACCGAGGCAGTTAACTCGGTCGCCCAGGTGGCAGTTTATATGACAAAATTGATTTTGAATTAATTTTCAAAGTATGCTGAATATTCATTCTTTTTTTCGTTCTTCGTACACGTCGGCGTCGCTTAAAATTTTAACTCACGTTGCTCTAAGTCGTGTGAACTATGAGTCAAATGAATTGACCAGTTTCCAGTATATTTTGTGAAATTAAGCGCCTGTTCCGGCTACCGGCTAGACAGACGATGTGAGTTCCTACTGCTCGAAACTGATAGATTTTTCCACATTAAAAAATATTTCTTTAAATTTAAAATTTGTAATGTATCGATTTCAGAAAGCACCAGTTCCGCACAAGCTCAATGTCTGGCAGGTACAGAATGGGAGAGCAATTGTCATTACTGTCGTTGTTCAGACCTCGGAGTCGCAGAGTGCGTGAGGCAGAATACCTGCAGTATGGAACTCTTTGGTAAGCATTTATGTCAATCAATCAAACCAGTGCACTGCTGGACGTAGATCTCTCTCAATGATTTTAAGAGGGTGGTTGACCATCCTGTAATACGTTAGTCAGACGACTTGGTTTAGGATTTTGATTCTTTTAAATATTAAACTCTCCAAATTCACGACGCCCGCTTGATGACAAGCCCTGCCGACATCTAGCTATCGGGGGTCACTCTTACAGTCCATCCAACTTCTTACAGTGGTCCCTCAAGTTGTCGGCCCCATGATGTGCCTCTTTACATTCCGCTTGAAGAACCCGGCTTTGATCTCCTCTTCTCTAGACCATGATCTCGTCCGTTAGTCAGTATGTGCCCCATTTGCAGGTGGGGCTGGATGGAACCCGGAAAATCGGTACTCGGTAGTATGCAATATAAATGTGATTGAGGTATGAGAAAGATAATGGTTTACGATCCATATTTGACATGTCCTTTTTTAAAGAGGAAAGATAAGATGTTACTAAATGTTTTCAGTGGAGCCGGCTCTTTGCAAACCTAACACAACGTTCCTGAGGGACTGCAATACCTGCGTATGCTTAGATAATGGCTTAGGACTTTGCACCCTACATCATTGCAGAAGAACACGTAAGCATTTGGTTATAATTTCTTATTGGTAAGCTAAGTTTAATAACTTGGTATTCAAGGGATATCTACTCGACTATCCAGAGGCGCAGTCAGGGGAGACCGAACTCACGGCTTCTTGTTTAAGTATAATTTCTGTATGACTTATCAATCAAATCGGCCCATCACAGTCTACTGCTGGACGCAGGCTTCTTCTGATATATCACGGTACTACCACACGCTGTCCTGTCCAGACTGGATATTGTTTCGAGTTTTCCCTTTTTTGCCATGACCTCCTCGACTTTCTAGCTAGCAGGTGTAATTATTCCAGGTGAGGTTGGTTTAGGTTGCGAAGATCTTATCCAATATTATTTGGATATAATAGCGACATTTAACGTCAGTACGTCACAGGTTCAGGCTTTCTACCAGAAGGGAGGCGCTATTTGCCAGAAAGCCAGACCGAAAGAAGTATACGTATATAACAAATGTAGTAGCAGTTGAAGAAATAATTTTCTTGATTTCAGATGATACTCCTGAAATATCAAATATGAGAACAAGCGAAAAGGTCTCAACGAAACAGTTAGAGATACCAGCCGCGCCACTGCCGGTAAGAATATACAAAGTACAGAGCAATAATTTATTTTATGATTATTATCATCATCGTGAATACCTAGTTAAAGAGTCATAAAATTAAGTTCAAAAATGTGCTTAACCCTTAGTGTGCTTAACAAAAAACTTAAACTGGAATTGCACCGATATCTTTTACACGTGGAAATCCTACACTAGGCTAAAACGACACGATTCCTTACAACTGTCTACGGCTGGGAGTTCCAGGTAAGTCCTTGGAAGATCATCCCAGGCTATGATGAATGTGTTCGTAGTACTTTTACTTATTAATAAATAGATATTGAAATATTAATAAGAGCGAAGTGTGTGATTTCCTTATTTTGGAGTTCCATTAGTTATCACAATCGGCGACTGTGAATATCATGCGTGTCATCACTTTGACATTTGTGTAATATTGTTATCCCATTTATATTAATTGAATCCAAAACCTTCGATAAGTCAGTAAATATAAAAAATTCAAAAGTATTTTTCTTGGCTTAATTTTGTGACTCATTAAAAAATGTTATGGTCAGATGCCACTTTTTCCTTCTGCACAATAGAATAACTTAGCATTTTTTGAGGCTTAAAAATATTACAATAGTTATTTTTTTTTGTGTTCAACTCTGCTACCGGTCTTATGGACCGAAGATTGTTTGTTACTAACATCGGTATTTAATAAATATACCTAAATAAAATACATTTTCTGCACTATACAACAAAACCTTTAGAAAACAAGGTGTAAAATTGGTGTTGGTGAATAGGTATGTTTTAATAAACTTTTGTAAGTGTTGTGTTTAAAAGAAAATTAATGTCTATCGATTTTTGTTTCACAATCGACATTACTGCACATTATGTAATTTGGTGGACGGTGTACAAAATATTAAGGTAAGTCTTTAATAATGATTTACAAAAATCAATTTTATTTTTTATGTTGATGGAAACAAAGACTTCTATATAAACTGAGGTAGACATGCCCTACGCACCGATTTTTGAAACCTATAAACTGAGCTAATTAGCAGCGTTGCTCGCACTTTAGTGAGTCAAAACTTCGAGAGTAGGTACTCGGCTTGCAATCGGAGTCCATACGCCTTCTCTTTTACTCTTGTTCTTTTTGTATACCTATTGCTATTTGTGGTGACAATTACGTAAATATTATTTATAAGTGAGTGTAGTCTTAGCAACGTGTGTGTTTGAGGATTGCTTTTGAAATCTCGTTTGTTAGAGTACGGCGTGTCTACCTCTGTTTATATAGAAGTCTTTGGATGGAAATAGTATTGTTGTGTCACCTAATCAATCACATTCGATGGCGGTTGGTACTCCCGGGGTGTGCTAGGAGGTATCTACTTGCTCACTCTATACCATTTTTCTTAGTTCTGAGATTCTGAGTAACATTTACGCCACCCTTTGAAATATTCACCATCTTGACCACCTTGCTTACGGAGAACTTACAGGCAATACACCCAACACCACCCTGTTGCAGCATGTCACCCATTCAGAGATAGAACAATTGACCTGGCTCAAGGGCTATCCTGACTTCACGCTTTTTATCCATGATATACCAGTCATCGTCCATTTGTTAACTAAAAAGAAATTCGTTGAACGTATCTCACACGACTGCAATAAAAGATCTGATCTTAATAATTTTCATAAACAAATGAAATGATTTCAGATCCCCAAAAATAGCAACGAGCAGAATTTTCCACAACTAAATCAAATCATGTTAAAGTTTACAACGTTATGCAAGCCACACGAAGAATTTATGAAGGACTGCAACCCGTGTAAATGTTCTGATAATGGTCTGAGTTTTACTTGCACAAAGAACGAATGTCTCGACGGGGATAAGAATACAGAAGTAGAAGTGTTCAAGGAAGGTGAGGTAAGTGGTCAGAGCTGATGCACCAAATGGTAGTTACGCTTGAGATATCTGTCTATAGACAAACATAATTATTACTCCAAGTCCATTTCTCGTCTTTGCCAAATCTAAAAAACTCGTAGCTGATTTATCATTCATGTAATTTTACGACATTCGTGTTTCTCTGGAATCATATGAAACAAAGTACTTATTTTAAGTCCACTACAATGAAATCTCGCTTAAGAGCTACATGCTGATCAATTTTTGAAAAACTTCAGTTATCGAAATTTGTTTCCCTGCCACTGTCCTTACAAAGCACTCCTATCGTACAAAGCCACCCCCTTCATAAGAATGTTGAGAGAGCTTCTAGTGCAAACCACATCATTACAGGTATTGACATCATAGTACTTTACGATTGTTATTTTGAAACAGACAAGACTAAAACAGATAGATATTATAACTTGCGCATACCGTACGAAACGATAAGGCGGATATTAAATAAATTATTGAACTACTTCGAGTTATCTTACAATCTTAAATACGATAAATTGTGTTATTTTGAGGAAATTTTATATTTGCAGGGTGTAGACCATATTGAGAGCCATTCGGTCTGTCGCGCTCGCCAAACTTTTAACATCGGCTGTAACACCTGCCACTGTAATAAGTTTGGAACCGACTACTCCTGCACCAACAAAGCGTGCCCGTTGCCTCCTGATGTCGAAATTTTTGACCGAGTTGAAGTACGTATCTACTGTTCACTATACATAAACAAGTTCTGTTGTTTTCTTTTTTTATATTCATTGTAGCTCAGGGGATAGGTCTGCCATTTCTGTATATGTCGAGATCGAATCTCGAATCGTAATATAAGTAATATTTGTTATTCAAGTCTGTTAATACAACATAATACGTTTTGTACCGTTTTACACAGTGAAACTGTGTATCAACTTTTAGTCAATCAAGTACAGTTTGAGATCAAGAAGTATGAAGGTCTTTTAAGGAACTCGAAAGAAGTTCAAAGTTATAGAAACCCCTGGATAAAGCTTTAGATGCTAATGTGGCACAATGCTTAAAGTTGTCAAAAAATATAAGGCCGTTTTGACATTTGAGAAAGCGTCACTCTTATCTACAGAGTTCGGAATTAGCCAATGAGTGTCCGTTCAGTGGCAGGAATCTCATTGGTGGATTTCGAAATCCGACGTCAGTCGTCGCGATGACAGATGTCAAAAGGGGCCTTTTACATTTTTACGAGTTTAGTAAGTTTAATTAATAAACATAGCGGACGTCACGCGGTTTCAACCGCGTAGCTCCCGTTCCCGAGGGAATACGGGTATAAAATATAGCCTATATTCACCGGGGATAATGTAGGTTCTTAACATTGAAAGATTTTTTTAAATCGGTTCAGTAGTTTCGGAGCCTCTTCGATGCAAACAAACAATCAAATCTTACCTCTTATTAATATTAAGTATAGATAAAATCTTCTCGTTTCAGGATATAAACCCAGTAACGCCATACACTATCGATGACGGATTGAAAGTGATTAAACCCTAAACTTCAGAGAAGCATTTAATCTAAATGATTCGTTTCAACGAATACACAATGTGATTTTTACAGTGCAATATTAAGTATAGTATTAATTAAAACCAAAGTTATTAAACACTTCTATTATTTATTTTTAACGAATATATCACCATATTTCGTGGTATATTTATACCTATAACCTTTATAGGTTTTTTTATTTATGTGCCCAACCAAATAAAATGTCCTACTATTTCCGTTTACCCACATTCAGTTTATTATTGTGAGACATTCTTTCTTTTCTATTCAATAGTAAGTATCTGTGTTATATAGTTACAAGTTAATCATTGAAAATGCCGTGAGGTGTAACCTGTTAAAGGTTCAGATTTCGAATTCGAAGATTTCGAAGAATGTTTGTACCTTAATACATTTAAGGTTGTCGGGAGGAGATCGTTGTAAGCAATTAAATCGTCTATTGTACATAGTTACTGATAAATTTCTTGCAAGACTTGCCTCGATTAGATGTCCAATAAAGTGTATTCTATTCTATTTTTACCATTGTTCATAATTTAGCCAAGTTTTTCGATGTAGACAGGAAAAGAGAACGCAACGAAACCTCAGGTGTGTGTAGCCAACCGCATGTTCGTGAAGGACTGCAACACGTGTTTGTGTAACGAAGATGGTACAAGTTATGTGTGCACTAGAAGAACTTGCGTGCCGCTTCTACCTGACGAGGAACCGGACCTAGGAGGCATCCCTGCAGAGGTGTGTTTTAGTGGTTGTTTTTTCAATTTATCATTGCTGTAAGGGCGCCTTCAAATTAGAGGCGTGAAGAAGCGCTGCGGTGGTGCCACAGTGGTGCGCTAGACGCGCCACTATTCGTTTTCATAAAATTATTAAAAGCACGGTTGGCACGTCGTGTGTCGCTTCAGTGGCGCTGCAACGTCTAGCGCACCACAGTGGCACCACTGCAGCGCTTCCTCATGCCTCTAATTTGAAGGTGCCCTATCTATTTATTACATGCTGACTCTAAAGCTGGTTCTACCATATAAGTATTTTTACTTTTATAAATTACTTAATTACTATTTTCGAACGGAAAAATTCTGAAGTATATTGTTAGGTCTGCGGGATTTGCTAGTTTCCGAATCTGAATCGAGTTCGTTTGACTTTTGAATAATTTTACACTGCATTTAGTAGGAACTAGAGGAAGTCACGCGGTTTCACCCGTATAGTTACCATTCCCGTTGGAATACGGGAGTAAAATATAACCTTTGTTACCCGGCGATAACATAGCTTCCCAGTAGTTAAAGGATTGTTCAATACGGTTCTATAGATTCGGAGCCTATTCGATGCAAACAAACAATCAAATCTTTCCTCTTTATAATATTAGTATAGATATGGTCAAGTTATTTGATTGTTTCACTTTGCTTCTTAAGAATAGGTCCTTTCTATTCTTAAGAAGCAAATTCTTTATAAATTATATATTAAGATAATTATTATTTTCATATCAGGACCTGCGTGTGACTATAATGGCATGTCGTCCAAACGAAGTGTTTGAATTAGACTGCAATACATGTCGATGTAATCCGGATGGGAAGTCGTATTCTTGTACCAGAAGAGTCTGCGCGGAATCTGAAGATCAAGAGGTGTGATTACAGAATTAAGGTTGAGATCAGACACTATACGGTCGAAAAGCAATGTACTTTCTACACAGAACTTAAGACCCATAAAGATGGTGACGAGTTCACTGACAAAATAATTGATCATTCTTTTGTCAGTGAACTCGGCCACATCGCGTTTTTATTATAAAATGAGTTTCTTTAAAATTAAGATACCTATACTTGGTATCCCAAAATTGACTCGTCAAATTTCATGAGATGACTTGGCATCGGACACTTTATTTATTGTACATTACAGTTAAAAATAAAAAACAAAATTCTGAAGTTCTCAATACAAGTCAGTATACAACTATAGAAATTGATAAAATGATAAGTCAATAAGTATATTGTCTGGCTATATAGTGTTTGACAGTAAGGGTGGTGGTGTGATTGTATGACTATCTTGAAATATTCTTGTACTTTCTGCTTTCAACTTTGGTGGTGGTCATATTAATAAAATTATGTAAAGTTCTGTTGTTTTATTCTGTCTTTAATTTTTTATGTAGTAAATGCGAAATAACACGATAACCTATTATTCCTTGTTTCTTATTGCTTAACTAAATGCTTTTCCGATGATGTGGTGATGTAATTTAGAGCTACTGAAAATAACTTATTGATTCTTTTCCAGAGAACCGTCTTGTCAAGAAAAGTTCGATCTTTCACGACGGTAATATGTTCTTCTATTATCAATTGTCAGTAATCTCTTAATTAATCCTGAAAATTATTTTAAAATTTTTAAGTAAAATTCACTGTTACAATAAAAATATATTGAATTATTTTTACATAAAGTAAAGCATAAAGTAAAATATATTTGTAGTAATGAATAATAACAGAACACATGTATCTAGTAGGAGATGACAAAAACCTGCCAGCCAGGCCAAGAGTTCCGCATGGACTGCAACACATGCTTATGCGACAACGAAGGACGTGATTTCTCTTGCACCAGAAAAGACTGCAACAGCAATCAAGATGTTAGAATAAGAAGAAAAAGAGGTAAGTCAAATAGTCATACTCCTACTCTTAAATAGTCATAAAGTTGATATCAGGAAACTATTAAATATATACTCCAGTGGATAGAAATACTTACTGTAGTTTTTAAAATTTAAGTAAATTGTTTTAAAAATTGGTGCCAAAAATGCTTTCTCCTGTCAATACTTTTATTGTGAAAACAGCATGAAAGTTTATAAGATATCATATCAGCAAATAAGGCTATATATCATATAGCAATAGCTGTACTCACGAGTAGACTCCGAAATATAGCCAAATCAGTGAAAGCAAAAAATCAACAAGCGTGCAACATGCACTGCAACAGACATAAATGATTAATTCCAATCTCTAAACTCTGTTTTTCTTGCGTCAATGCCTAAATATATGGAATACTAGCTGAACCCACAACTTTGTTTACGTCACATAAGGTGTATGAAAGGAGTGGTATTTCTTCAGCAGACTCATCAACCAGCGTGTGAAAAAACACGCCAGTTTAGATTTACCCATTTTCAGATTCATATGTCTATGTACGATTCTTTAAAGTGATATAACTTTTTTATTTATAAACCGATTGACATGAAGTAGGTAAACACTAAATGTTAAGTATTGCAATCGATTAAGCGGTTACTGAGATTAGCGTGCACAACCGTACAGACAAACATACATACAGACAAACAGACAAAAATTCTAAAAATCATTGTTTTGGGTTCTAAGGAACGCACCTAAAGCCCCCCCAAAATATTTTTTCTTATTTATCTTCCATGTACAGACAGCGACTTGTTATGATTTTATTATATGTATTGATTGATTGATAGGTAGGTAGTCTAGGTACTTACACTTTCGATGTTCAGTCTAAAGTTATTTAAAATACGATAAATAGAGTAGACATTTTTTATCCACATTTATGGTGTAATTTTATGTTATTCAGAGACCCCGACGACTGCTGACATCGATGCAAAATGCATTGCGGGCAGCGTATTTGACCGCGACTGCAACGTGTGCCGGTGCACAACAGATGGCAATCACGCAACTTGTACGATCAAACGTTGCAAACAGGATACTAATAGTGAAGGCCATCCAACTGGTAGGTTGAACATTCATCAAATTAATCTGATGACAACACATCAGTAGAACCCAATAAATTCACTTGACTGACAGCCATTTAACTACATTTCAGACAAAAATCACAAGATTGGCAATAGTCTTATAACTTAAGATGTTGAAGGCCGCGTAAGTGAAAGCTCGGGCCCCGTAATAAGGGTTTCTAGATACACAGATAAATACAATACAACCGAGACAGCTCTGTGACATGTAAAACACACACAGTCACAAATACGCCATCCAAATACGAAAAATGTGATATAACATCCAGTCGCCTTTTTAAATGTCAGTTTCTGATGCCTTAGAGATTGAACTAAACGGCACAGGTGAACTCAGCATCATAAGAAAATAAAATTTCGAAGCAAACATTTACAAATCACACAAATATTTGGTCTTGTATGCCTGCTCCCTAAAAACAGTTAAATAGTTACTTATATTGCCAATGCTATACCTATTTCGTTCTTCATTTAGAATCGGATGGCGGCTTTCGCTGTAATCCCGGGGAGCAGTTCAAACGTGGCTGCAACGACTGTACGTGCTCAGCTGACGGCAAGAGTGAATTCTGCACAATCCTTATGTGTGATGAAGATATAGCCACTAGCATATAGACTAAAGTAACTTCAGCTGGACATATCGCAACCTTTAGATAGACATATTTTATAAGTGTCGATTGAATGAAATAAAGTGAAAGTGAAAGTGGTCAACATGGCCCATTTTCACATGCCAATAATTCGAAATATACTTTAAGCTAGTTTTGGTTTTTCATCATCTCAGTAGATGGAACCCTTGTTGCCAGCTTACTGCTGACCGTAGACCTCTCCCGTAGATTGCCTCAACGTTCGTTAATCGTAATGAAATTAAACATTAATTTAGCTGAAACAGTTCTGGTATTGTAAACCATTATCATCTTGCTCAGCTTGATTTAACGAATTCTGATGTCCTGATCAGATTGCCTGCAATTACATTAAGAATATAAAACTTAGAATAATTTTCCTGTCTCGATTTGATGTAGGCAGGATGGTTTTTTAATTTTGGCATGTCTATTCCGACAAAATTTTACAATATACAATTTAGCTACGCTCAAGAAAATGGCCGTGAAAGTCTGCGAAGAAATTGTACTACTATAATGTTTTTGTATTATGTGGTAGACTGTATGTTATATTTACATAACAATGTTTTTTTATATTTTTTATTGTTTAAATTTACTGGCAACTTATACATGTTCTCATAAAAAAATTGATGAATTCACTGATCCATAAAGGACTGTAAGAATGTTATCGATGATCTGTGTTTTCTTAATAAGTATTTTGTGACTAATATTTACTTATTATATTTCGAATGAGTTACTATTTACGTAATTCATGTAGTACGATAGTGAATTCCAATTAACATAGCTATTCAGGCTAATCAACAATTCAAGCAACAATATAATTTACCTCGATATTTCTTCTCTTTTAATTTTGAATTGTCTTAAACAGAGCGGGTTAAGATCCGAATCATAATAATATGGTAGCTTGTCGTACTAACGTTATTTATAGTTAATTATAATGAGTGAATGAGTCGTGCTCTCGTCAAATTACGCCATTTCATTTGTGGCTTGATATTTGCCAGGTGATAATTTGATTCGATTGTTAATTTTATTTTCATTACCTTAGACTTTGTGTTGAACAAAAACTCAGATTTGATTGAAATGATGCTATTTTCAATCAGTTTAGTAACTTTCCTTTATTGTCATACAGTTTTATCAACATACCCACAATTTGATTAATTAGCTCATAGGTTCATAATTGTTAAAATTTATGAGCCCATCTAGCATTTTTATCGAGTTTATAATTCTCGTGGAGATTACGGCTAAGTAATATTTATTTGTTTAGTCCCACTTTTGTTTTTTCACCCTCTTTTGATAATTATTGTTTTGAAATTAATGTGCGGTTAGTAGTTAGTTGCTTAATTTAGAGTTAGATACCTTCATGTATTAGAAGATACGTAATTAAACTTAAGTAATCTGAGTTATTAATGATCACAGAACAAATAAACGAGTCTATTATACTGATGTATTTTATTTAATCAGGAGGGAGTCAGACTTTGCTTGGCAAACATTTGATGAAGAACGAGAATAAACCAGGAGGGGGGAGAGGAAAAAGCTCGCGCACTCATTGTACTTGAACTGCCTGAAGCTATATAACCGTTATACTCGCCGTAGATAGTTTTGATAATATTGAAAAACATCACTTGTACTGTTCCACAAGATTAAATTATATGTCACCTGAACTTGGACTGAACTTCGCTTATTATTATAATCTCAAGGGACCAGAAATGAGGAATACCAGTTTAAAAAGTACTGTGTGTTTAAGAATTTCCCTACTTTAAGACTCCAGATAGTCAACAGAGAAAGAAGAATACAACACGGCTTTCCATCAGGCTGGTGGCGACGTCAATTTGGCGAGCTAAATATAAAAGAAAAATAATATTCACAAAAGGTTAATTTATAACATTTGCCAAGGACAAATATATTTGGTCAAGCAAGTTGTTGATATTGAAATATGCCTTAATATTACGAATCTATCGGAAGTTATTTGCCTCGGGTAATTGAATACTTTACTACACGTAATCTCTATAACATCACAAAAATTGCACATAAAAGTAAATTAACGAACAATTATTGCTGGTAGAAAATTATTAGCATTATTTCGTAAATCAATTATGTTCATAGTTGGTTGATTAGGTTAACGCTAGACATTCCAAAATCTGCCAGTCTCAAGTATGCTGCTGAAAAATACTGCGTTTCTATTCGTTTTGTTTCTTGAATATTCTATAGCGAGCATATGTAAGTATGTTGTTTTCTTATGTTCATCTTTATGTATTGAATGATTTGTAATATAGAATATTCTTTCTTTATCGAAAGTAAAGTTTATTCTGTATGAAAGATCGTATATGTTATTAATAACTATTTGTTGGGATAGGCATTCCATTTCACTCTCTTTTATTGTTTAACTGATACTACAAATTCTTTGGTTGTTTGTTGTTATTTTTCACACTTGACACGTATATTATTTAAATGATACTACAAATTCTTTGGTTGTTTGTTGTTATTTACACACATTTACACGTATATTATTTAAATGATACTACAAATTCTTTGGCTGTTTTTTGTAATTTTTACACATTTACACGTATATTATTTAAATGTGATGTGATTTTGAAACGGTGAGTTTCCTTTTAATTTTCGTCGCTTTTGATAATGTACTTTTTAATGCAATAAAATACGTAGATCTGCATGAAAATTATATTTTTATAATTAACATGCTATGTTTTACTATGATTAAATTTGTTTATAGAAAAAACATTATCCAACATCACAGGAAATTGATACGGGGTCATCATCATCTCAGCCAATTTGACGCCCACTGCTGGGCCATAGGCCAGCAGGGGGCTGCCAGACCCTTTCTGACTCTATTTGGAATAACTACAGTCTGGAAAGGGTGCTGGGTCGGAAAACCTAGTGAGCTGGTGCGGTTTTCTATCCCTCTGGGCTATATGCCCAAGGGGAGTGGAAACCGGACTAAGACGGTGCACCCTGGCACATCTTCTAATCCCAAGGGGTGTAAGATATAAATATACTTATTATCAAATTCAAATACATGAACGGTAGATACGAGAAATAAGTTTATTTAAAGTAATTATAAAAACCAAATTTTAGCTGATAATAAGGATTTTATGGTTTAATAGCACTTACGTGATTATTAATCATGTAAGTGATAATCATCACTGTTTAATATCATTTGATAAAGGTGTTGATTCTGAACTACATTTGATAATATATTAAAAATTCTCGATATCTCGATTTTTTTAAAAGATCCCTTAGTCAGTCCCATAGTTGAACTGAATGACGCTAACATCACATAAATATGTAATTGAGCACCTGAAAACTTGGGTTTGGTCCTGACAACGTTTCAAATAGAAAATACTTATGCTTATTTTGAAACTCTGATGGAGTCTGTTCAAATTATGGATAGAGTATGGTTTTTGACCGAGCTAGTGCAAGTGCGAAGCCGATGCGTGCCGACGGCGACTGTGCAGGGACCGTGCCACGACTGCGTGTGCTCTGTTGAAGGAGTGTACCACTGCAAGCGGCGACAATGCTACGCGGTTGATCTGAGTAAGTAAATTACAGCTGTGTCTGAAGGCTAGTTCCTACTAATCGCATCCCATGGAACATTCCGAGACTAAAAAGAAGCGTATGTGTTATTGCAGTCTAATCTTTCCCAGCCCCCTTAGGCAAATGGCACATGCGTGAATCGCAAACGAAAGGAATAGAATAGGTCAACCAATCACATCCAAGCTCGTCGCCGGCGTACGACGGGCGCGCCGCGGCGGGATCTAACAGTCTATCCCTGCACCAAATTTCGAACAGATCCGTCCAGGCTTCTCAGTCTTCTCTATAGAAGCGTGAAAGAGTAACAAACATTCACACATCTATCTATCTATCATCTATCTATCCATACTCACAAACTTTTGCATTTATAATATCAGTAAGGAAAAAGGATTAAGTAGTAAGGATGTGATCGTTTGTGAAGATGTTTAGATGTATCTTATTCAATCACGCTCTATGTATAATAGGTAGCATTTCATAAATATGAAGTACCTAGTTAAAAACCCCGTTGCAAAACTTTAAGTGTATGTAAACGAGTTCAAGATAATAAAAGCGTTTAAAAATAATATATCTACTTTATAATTATTTTACAGATCAAAAAAGACAAAAAGACTGCCAATCAAACTTCCTTTATAGAGAAGACAAAAGTTTTTGCATCTGTAGTGATGCTGGCACGTGGAGGTCAGACAATTGTCAAGAGAGGTTCAGATTTTTGCTTCCCAAGACGTCCAGCTTACATTATGAACTACGTACTAACGTCATATGCACTCCAGGCACCTTATACATCATAGATTGTAATGTATGCAGGTGCGAGTCTAGTGGCTTCATAGATGTTACTGCCTGCACAAATAGGTACTGTGCTCCAGGACATAAAGCAGATACATGTAACATGGGGGACATACTACGAATTGATAATGAAATTTGCGCGTGCAGCGATATCAATTTCTACATAGATCGTCTATGTCTCTCAATCGAATCTCGTCCAGTACAAGAAGTAACTGAAAATGAAATAGCAAAACTAGTCGAAGTTGGTAAATCCTGGAGACGAGTCGATGATCTACTGTTTAGTACATGCGATACAGAGGTCATTTATTCAGTGGATTGTAACAAATGCGTATGTACTGAAGAGCATTTGGCGTGCACAACAAAAACTTGCACGTTGAAGAAAAAGATGGCATTAAGGCATGAGATAGACGATAAAGAAAAGAATGAATTTGAGTCGTTACCACAATTGCACAGTATTGAAGAGAAGTGTACCCCTGGGCTCCCATATCGTTACGAATGCAATATCTGTCACTGCACAAAGAGTAGTGTGCCTTCCTGTGGTAATATGGTGTGTCTGGAAAATTACGCATTGGATCAGGACGCTCTAAGGGGAGCCTTACCTTTAAGTTAAACATTGAAGGATTATGAAAATAGATAATAACTAAAATAGATAAAAATACGCACAAATTATGAGGAAAGCATACAAAATATGCTTTTGATGTTAGAAAAGTTATGAATATTGATTTATTTCTTGTTATTTTATTGACTCAATGAATAATACAATGACTGGGCTATAAGAATAATACAGTTTGTTAGCCTCGTTGTATTCTCTTAATAAACATTGTATTTAATAATCATGTACCTAACTTTATAGAGGGTTTCTACTTCATCGGCAATCTGTTAGTTTATAACTGGTGATTGCTTGTGATAGTCGACCTTATATGTATATGTGTGTTACTAACTCTTAAATCTTTACTAGTTATACTAGTACTGCTAACAAATGTCTCTTTTACTTTTTGTGCATAAATCCAGCGTCTATAATGTAAGTATTCAAACTTCATTACCATCATCTATACCTAAATTCACACTTGCATTATTCAAATTGAAGATGCTTGCATAAATTGTATAATGTGATGGAATATCATAAATAGTTAAATTACTTTAATACAGCAAATGCATCAGGCTTTGAAGACCTTCCCAAGACTTACGCTGGAGAACCATGTGAAGACGGGAAAGTGTACAGAACAGACTGTAACACATGCACGTGTCATAACAATTCACTTTATTGTACCAAGATGGCCTGTATCGATATGAGTCAGTTCAAAGATACGATGAGACAGAAACGCAAGACGGATAAGAAAGGTAGGTGAACATGCTCAATGCACTAAATAATGAAAGAATCTCTAAGGTAATCGTAAATTACCTCGTTAGCGGCGTGAAGCTGCCCTTCCAGCTTCTAGCTGAAGCTGAACGTCTAGAAATAGCGGGATTTAGAAATGATTACCCTACTGATAAAAAACCGGGTACAATAGGTCCTACTGAGAAAGAGTAAGCTGATTTTAGGGACCAACCTTATCACTGAGTGATGCACACCTGTCAACTAAAGGACGAGGTCTTGGTGAAGAGAAGCAAATCTCGAAACTAATGTCATTTTTAAACTATCGCGGTTTTTTACACTCATACTTATAGAACTCGGAACTTCACGCGATTAAAAGTTACATACATACACCGACGTGTCGAGCACTTTGCAGCGCCCGTGGTCGCGGTTCAACTCTTAGGGCTACGACAGTCAAACCGCGACCACAAGCGCTGCAACGTGCTCGAAACTTCGGTGTATGTTAGTAAATTTATTTCGCGTAAAGTCCCAAGTTCTATAAGTATGAGATCTCGAAACTAACTACAAATTCAAGATAACTTTGAAAAGTAATTAGTATCAATCACACATTTAATGTGAAAAAAATTTGGTCTCGAGCAGGAGGTGAAACAATTTGACGGTTGAGAGTAGGTAGTGTCTCGGTGTCCAATGGTTAGAGCGTCTGGTCCGGCAAACTAGAAGACGCAAGTTCGACTCCCACTCGAGACTAAACATTTTTTCACATTGAATTTGTAACTTCAAATTCTTCAATTTATTTACTGCAATGTAAGACTGGAGCCAACTATTGAGTTGCTTAGCAACTATGATACCCATGAATGTTGTTACAACCTAGTTGGACACTGATTCGATATCACCACTCAATCTTATTCGAGACTTGTTTAATGATACGTAATATAAAAATGCTACTTGCAGTTAAATGAATGTGCAGTTTATTTATTTGATTTGTGTTTCACTGAATGTTCATTATAACACAGATCTTTTACAGTGTATTCGAGGTCTAAAGATGCAACAGCGAAGAAACTAATAGTTAGCGACAGAGAGTTCTTGATGCTACCGCGGCTGCCTCACCACGCGGCTGACTGTACGCCTGCCCATAAGTATAAGGTGGACTGTAACGTGTGTCTGTGCACGAAGGAAAAGAATCTCGTTTGTGACAACAAAATGTGTGTTGATCATAAGACCACGCGTAATATTGAGGCTAAGAAGCAAACTGGTAAGTATTCATGTTAAGTAACATTCAACTGACTATAAATATTCACAAACATTTTCATTTAACGCTATCTGATTCCAAAGTAAGATATGAAAAACCTGCTAGTGGTATATGTGACCACGGATATTAATACTTTTGTAAGTACTTTTACATATCAAACATAGAAACACCCAGATTCTCGAGACAAACATTTATGGATCACACAATTTTTGTCTCCGGTGGGAATCGAACCCGCCCTCGAACACACAACATCGCACATTTTGACCTCAAGACCAACGGGACAGTCAAAAGCCTGGACATACGCAAAAAGTAGAACTGGTCTGTAAATTTACCGAGACATTTTATTGTAAAGTTTAAGTGTTTGATGTGCCTTGGTGGAACAATTATATTTTAGGCCACAGTTTATTTACCAGTTATTTAGACCTTGTAGCACATGCTTTTGTATTACTTTTATTTTGGCTAGATGCAGCTGTGTAGAAAATGTAAATGTAAAAAGATAGACACACGTGAATATCTTTTCCCCACTTGCGTGGGAACGATTGGTAGGGCAATTTAAAATTATTCTTTCCAGCAGTCAGTGTTATAAAATTCCTCTCCATCAATTTTAACAGAGAAGTCAGGTTGGTACTGCTTTTACAAAGATAATATAACAGTATCACATACAGATAGGTAACTCCTGCCCCTCAAGGAGCAAGCTTCCCCACACCGCCACAGCTGTCATTATAGTTGGAGGGAATTTGAAGGTAGATTTGCTTAACCTTACTGATCACACACACATTCAAGCCCTGTAGAAACATAAAATAAATGCTCGAACTGCAGAGAATATTGTGAAAGTAACAACTGTCCTGGCTGTTGGCAATTGGTTTTGAAAGACAGAAGGTTATGAAAAGTTTTCCTTATCCCAGCCCCTCTCCTATCACAGCCTTTTCCTATCCTTAAATTCCTTTCCAATTTCATCATCCCGATGCCATCCTCTCTCCGCCAAGCCAAGGTTGCCGCTCCTATGTGCTGTTTGACTAGGGGCGAGCCTAGTATTAGCATGCCTTTCTCATTACCCTGGGACCGGGCGAGCCCAGAATAAGGTTAGCCTTACTTGGACTAGCGGGGCTCTGTTGCTTAACCTTACTGATCACACACACATTCAAGCCCTGTAGAAACATAACATAAATGCTCGGACTGCAGAGAATATTGTGAAAGTAACAACTAACTGCCCTGGCTGTTGGCGATTGGTTTTGAAAGACAGAAGGTTATGAAAAGTTTTCCTTATTCCAGTCCCTCTCCTATCACAGCCTTTTCCTATCCTAAAATCCCTTTCCGATTTCATCATCCCGATACCATCCTCTCTCCGCCAAGCCAAGGTTGCCGCGCCTATGTGCTGCTTGACTAGGGGCGAGCCTAGTATTAGCATGCCTATTACCCTGGGACCGGACGAGCCTAGAATAAGGTAAGCCTTACTTGGACAAGCGGAGCTCTGTCCAGGTGGACATGTTTTTCCCTTGCTACTCGTGGGAACTCAATGGAGTCGATAAATTTAAACACCCAGAATGACGGCGATGTGGTTCGCAACCTGTCACGTCTCGTCTCCCATCGGGGCAAAAAGTGGGCTGTGGATAGGGGCTTGACTACGTTGAATGTAAGAGTAGGTATGAATGATAAAATTGAGGAGGTATGCA
Source organism: Miltochrista miniata (assembly GCA_933228765.1). NCBI lineage: Eukaryota > Metazoa > Arthropoda > Insecta > Lepidoptera > Erebidae > Miltochrista > Miltochrista miniata. Next base: position 18,974,257 of record OW121769.1, read on the forward strand.
AGATGATGCGAGAGAGGCATTGGATATTTTGTGTATGAATGAGACAAAGCGGAAAGGATGCGACACCACGGCAAATGGAGCCTACACGGCCTACTGATCAGGCGTAACCACAACGAGCGCGGCTTGCCAGGGTGTCGGCGTAGTACTTTCCGCGAGAATGAATGAATGTGTGACAGATTATATTATGAATGTGTGAGCCCAAGACTCGTTTGGTTGAGGCTAAAGGTTGGACTTACCCGCATCTTTGTGTGTGTGTCCTCAAAAGACCAAAGTGAGAGGCAGGCATTCTGGGAGAGTGTGAATGATATTTTGGCTAAATGCAAACGAAACGAAAGGATTTCAATGTTAGGTGATTTTAATGGATGGGTTGGAGTGAAGCGTGAAGGATATGAAAGTGTAATGGGAAAATTTGGGGATGAGCGAGTGAATGAAAATGGCGAAAGTTTGCTAGAAGTATGTTTGGAGAGGAATCTTGTGGTAACCAACACCATATTTAACCACAAAGATATTCACTTGTATACAAGGAAACAAGAAAGCCAGAGAAGCATGATTGATTTTGTGATAGTAGACGCAAGAATGAGAAAGAATGTTCTGGACACCCGGGCATACCGCGGTGCCGGGATTGACACAGATCAATTCTTGGTAATTAGCCGAGTAAGCGGTCTGTTTCAGCGGTGGCGGCATCATGCGCATAAGCCCATTAGTGTACTGGAGCACATCAAAGTCGAAAATTTGAAAGATATATGCGTGAAAGAGGAATTTGTGAGTAAATTGAGCGAGAAATTTGAAAATTTCGATAAAATATGTGAGATTGAAGAATTATGAAAGACGATTAAGGAAGGTCTCGTGAAGGTTGCAGTGAAAGTATGTGGGATAAGCAAAAGGAGACAAGGATGTCTGGCAAAGAGTATGTGTGAGGAAGTTTTGAAAGTTTTATCTGATAAGAAGCAAGCATGGTTGAACTGGCTGGCTACAATGGCCAACCAAAGAATGCAGAAGGCAACGGATGAGGATGTAAAAATGGCAAAAGATGAGTTTAGAAGGTATAAGCGTGTTGCGAAAGAAGTGATAAAACGTAAGAGAAAGAATGATGAGGATGACTTTCATTACAGGTTATCTGATGACTTCCAACGGAATATAAAATTCTTTTGGAAGTCTATAAGAACAATGAAGACTGAACAGACAACCTCACAATTTAAACAAATCAGAAACCGTGATGGCAGTTTGTGATAGGAGAGGAATGGGTGTTAAAAAGGTGGACGGAATATTTTAAAAGTTTATTTGAAAGAGAGGATATGCAAAGGGAGACTCTTGTCTCGAAAATGAATGAACTTGATAATGAAAGCCACTTAAGTATGGAAGAAATTGTGGAAGTGTTAAATAGTATGAAATTAGGAAAGGCTGCTGGGATTGATAGAATTTCTGTCGAGATGCTGAAAGCGAGTCGTGGCGTGGTAGCTTGCCAGCTGTACCGCCTTTTTAATCTTTGCTGGCCAAATGCCAGAGTACCAGAAGAATGGTGCAAATCTGTCATAGTGCCGCTGTACAAAGGTAAAGGGTCACAGCAAGAGTGCAAAAACTACCACGGCATAAGCTTGCTCAGTGTCGTAGGCAAATTGTATGCGAAAGTTTTGATTAAAAGAGTGATGAATGAAACTGAAGGAAAAATGTGGGATGTACTGTAATAATAATATGAAATAGGCTGACGAAACAGATTTATGAGGCGAGAGTGAATGGGCAAACTGGTAGGGGTCGACCTCGGCATACTCGAATCGATCAAATCGCTAATTTTCTGAGAAAAGGCCAGGTCAACAGTACCCTTAACCTAAGATCACGTATGAAGACACTTATGAAAGTTGAAAAAGCGAAAGTTGTTTGCCAGGATCGTAGCAAGTGGAAAGACATAGTCTCTGCCTGCCCCGTTGGGAGACAGGCGTGATGTCTGTATGTATGTAGGTACAAACATAACGAGTTTGTAGTGTATGTGACAGAATTGAAAACGAATCCTTTGTATGGAGTTTCGCCCTGTGGTTTTTTTAAAGGTAAGCCGTGTTCGAAGAGTTTCAACACTAAGAAATGCGTGAGGTGCTTATGCAAGAATGGCATAACTAATTGTACTCCGATCGTGAAATGCCAGACAGAGGAGGACAAACTGATGTTATCAAACGGTGGACATAACGTCCATAGGCTCACCTTTGATTACAAGATGGAAGAGTGCTTTCCTGATGTCGTTTACAAGTAAGATCTATGAAAAATATTACTTCGATATCGTCTACAGGCAATGTGCTTGTAGCTTTGCTTTGCTGTGTTCGGTAACATATTGCGTTACAGTCGTTTTTGAAACTGGTGACCGTTTGAGATATTTGAGCTGAGTGTCAAAACTTGCCCACGCCCGTTTTAACACGGCAAGTGGCTTACCTACCGCCTATTTATTAAGTAGCACTGAATATACCTCTGCCTTTTCGGGGTGAAAAAGCGTGGGAGAAAATTTACCTGCTGTTTTTAATTTCGATGAACTCTCGTCTTCATTAAGTGCCTCCAATGTTGTAGCTAAAGCGTTTAATCTAAGCTCTAATATCTCGAGTTTTGATAGTTTCCGCTTCCAATTTTTAATTCTTTTTTCATGTTTCAATTTTGGACTCTTTTATTTTCTATATAGAACAATAGTAGACTGACATGCCTGTATTGGTAATTCATGTGTGACTCAAATGATCCAAATAAGAAATAAGTTATGCTGGAACCCAAGATTTTCCGTAGACTGTGACGTCTACGAAGAATCTTTAGAATACATATTATTGGAAGATGAAAATTAACCCAATACTTCTTATACTTTCAGAGAAAAATGCAACAAATGCTACTGCCAGCCGGATAAAACACTCCGTTGTACTAACAAGATGTGCTTGAACCACGAACAAGCTGTTCAGCTAGAGGAGCAAAGGCAATACTTAGAGCTACACGGACTTTAAGCGTTCCCAAGGACTACGGAGATCACACAACTACCAATATGAAGATTTGGAATAGATGGAAATAAATAATGTTTTAATTCAAGCATAATTACTATAAACTATTATTTGCAGTTGCCCAAATATAATGTGTTAATAATACAAGTATCTCTTTTATTTTATCCCTTCTACGAGATAAAAGGACTCCTACACAGTCCCTATACTTGTGACCACGGCTATTGCAACATAGCCGTAACGTCGAGAGGTAAGCAAAGTTTGAAACCTAAGAAATGAAATCTCTATAATGTGTAGTGCAAGTCGTATGAGTTTAAAAACCTTAAAAGCCTCTTTTGCTGCCGTGTAGAAGTGCTCATGGAATTTCCATCAAGAAAGTTGGAGTGTAGAGAAACAGACATTACGGTCTCGTACTGACTTACGTAAAACCCTCCAGCCGTTCCATAGCCTTGCCTTTTGTTAGGAAGCCGGGATGTCGTAACTATTTATTAATCATAATCATCAATACATATAATAAAATTGTAACAGGTCGCTGTCTGTACATGGAAGATAAATAAGAAAAAATATTATAGGGGGGCTTTATGAACGCAATAGAACCCAAAACAATGTTTTTTAGAATTTTTGTCTGTTTGTCTGTATGTCTGTATGTCTGTATATCTGTTTGTCTGTACGGTTGTGCACGCTAATCTCAGTAACCGCTCAACCGATTGCAATGCGGTTTTTTTTATTGTGTTGAAGTTTGCTCCAGTTAACATTTAGCGTTTGTTTTATGTAAATCGGTTCAGAAATAAAAGAGTTATAACACTTTTAAGAATCAGATATTTTGAAAATTTTAATTGTAGGGGTTTCTTTGAATGTGAGTGAACCTACACTGGCGTGTTGGCTTAATCATAAAAGAGCTTAATGATTGATGAATGATAATGCTATTTTTAAACAATTCAGTCCGCGCCGAAGGCGTGGACTGAATTGTTTTAAAATAGACTTAATCATTAAGCTCTTTTATGATTAAGCAAACAGGGCAGTTTCAGACGCTGATTGATGACTCTGATGAAGAAATACCTTTCCTTTCATACACCTTATGTGACGTAAACGAAGTTGCGGGCTCAGCTATTATTTAATATAAAGTGAAGAAGAAAACTTGGCCCATACGGGATTGGAACCCGCAACCTTTGCCTAAACCGCGGCAATGCTCTAACCACTTGAACTACTGGGACCGTAATGAATCAAGTTGAAATTCTTCACCTTGTTGCAACCGCCATTTAAGAGTATGGTACAGAGTCATCTATCGAGCTACTTAGCAACTCTGATATCGGTGAGGCGGTAAGCAGCACTCTCACCGTCCTCAGGCCCTCAGTCATGGAGGCCGATAGTCTTCTGCGAAGACACGTCGACGGCGCCCAGGCCGCCGACTGCGGAACTCGGGTGGGAGAGTTCTCTCCCGTTTCCGCCCCGCCGCCTCTTTCACGAGCATGACCTGCTCGCAGAAAGAGGCGGCAGCCCCACTTACTCCCGCTGGAGATCATAGCTCGCACCATGGTGTCGAGCGAAAGAGTGTCCACGTCCACACCCACTACGAGGACCTGGCGCTGTTGCGCCCACGCCATGCACTCCACCAGCGTGTGGAGCGCTGTGTCATCGCAGCGGGCCTCGCGGTGCTGACACTCGGCCGTGGTTTCCAGGTGTCTTCGCCACCTCACAATTACCCTTAAATAAAGGTATGACTAGTAAAGTCATATCTTTATTTTGAAAAGATATTTCATCAAGTCAGGAAATACACCAGTCTCAACACAGCTATTGAACACAGTTGCCAGATGCGGAGGCTACTTCAGTTATAATATGAGAAATAGTTTTGACAGATAGACCCATAAATCTTTAGTGATTTTCATATTAATTTGTTTAACGTTAGTGACGTAACGTTCATTTAACGTGGGGGTTACGTCACGGACGTATGTCAGTGTGGAACCTGTGTCGAGTCTTATCTTGATTAAAAATATATAAAGTGCTATAATCTTTTTCAAAGAACTGTTAAAAGTAAAATACATTTGCAAAGATTATTTTTAAACCACTAAGGTGGCAGACAAGCATACGGTCCACCAGAAGGACCGGTGGTCACCGCAGCCTATGAACGTTTGCAACACCAGAGGCGCCGCACTCGCGCTGCCGACCCTGTAAAAACCTTCTAAGACCCCTTTTGAAGAACCCCATACTGTAGGCGTTTGGGAAAACCGAGGCAGGGAGATCATTCCACAACCTAAGCGTGCGCGGAAGAAAACCCCTATCGGATCTAACCGTGCTGGAACGCTCCGGACGCAGAGTGTTAGGATGAACTCCCTGTCTGTGGCGAGCGGTGCGGTGATAGAACGTAGCCGTGGGCATCATGTCAAACAATTCCTCAGAGCACATACCATTGTACAGTCGGTAGAACACGCATAAGGAGACAAAGTCTCTCCTGTCGCGAGGAGGTTCCGCACCACCTGTAAGTATATTATCGTTGACAACTCTTACAGCACGTCTTTGCACCGAGTCAAATGGACGAAGCTGATATTCAGGTGCCCCCGCCCAGAGTTGACAGCAGTACTCCATATGCGGCCGCACTTGCGACTTATACAGAAGCAGTGTTTGCGCCACAGTGAAGTACCGCCGCGCCCTGTTGAGCACACCTGGCTTCTTGGACGCCAGCTTGTCCTCCAAATGACAACGGAACTGAACGTCACTGGAGATGTCAACGCCAAGGATCCCTATACTTTTGGAGATGGAAAGAGATGTGCCCTGAAATTGCGGCGCTACAATAATTGGGGTTTGCTTAGCGGACTTGGATAGGTAAGGTTAGAAGGCTAAGGCGGGAGCGAAGCGAAGCGGAGCTCCCGCCTTAGCCTTCGTGGTTATTTTTTTTATAACCATTCAGCACCAACATTTATTGAACTTTTTAGTTCTAACGGAATTTATCATGATGGGGATTAGTGAAATTTTTAGTTCATTATTCCCCATTAAATAATATTTTTACGTCAATGGGGAATAGTGAACAAAAAGTTCAATAATCTCCATTAACGGGGATTGTCAACGGGGAAAAGTGGAATAAGCCGCATGGAAGATGTCTCGCGGGTTTTTGGCACAGAAAATGTTTAGTCGTTTTAAAGCAAATAATTATAGTACAATTTCTTTTTATTTTTATGTATTTTTTAATAAATTATGCTATTGATTCAATTTTTTTTAATAACTTGAATTATTTTACTTATACGTGTCTCATTGTGTATGTTTTTCTATAGGTGCTTTGTTTTTTTTATTTTAAACAGGAGATATTTTTTTATTAGCGTATTTTTATAACAATCTTTCAATATGGGGAACACTGCTTTAGGTTTTTCTTTTGTAGCTTGTTAAAATATTTTAAATGTTTATGGAAAACTATTTATGAAAGCTAGAGTGAATTGTATAAGAATGATAATAGTTGCGTTTACGTAAGTGAACTTGGAGTTTGATTTACGGCTGAAGCTAACCAGTTACTACTACAGGAATTGCGTGCACTTATGTACATTACTTTCATATAATTATCATATTTTTGAGCAGGGAATATTGCTATTTATTTTATTTTATTTATTATAACTATAAATGGTTTCAAAATTTTTTAAAGTCAGATTGTTCACTCCTGTGAAAAGCTGATGGCTTTCAGGAAAAGAATAGAAGAGAGAAATAAGAAGAGGATTAAAATATAACTGACAATTTATTGGAAATGAAACTCGGGGTCGTGGGTGTGGTCAAGTAGCAAGTGGTTCGCGACTTCCGAGGGTCTTCGCGGGGTTCCGACTTATCTTGGGGTTTGGCCTTCTTGATGGGTGATGCAGTCAGCGACATCTCCGTGCCGTCCACTCGTCGAACTGCACGGCGTCGCAAATTGTAGGATGGACTATGGCTACCCGTGGGTGACTTCTCTTGTCAACCCGGAAGGTGGATCCTCGTAAATCTTGGTAGCCCGTAGGGTGAACACTGCCAACCCGGAGGTTGAATGCTGCTAACCCGGAGGGTGAAACTTGGTTGCAGAACCCGGAGGGTGAATTCTTCTAACCCGGAGGGTAAATTCTTCTAACCCGGAGGGTAAACTTCTCAACCCGGAGGGTGAACTTTTCTCTACCCGGAGGGTAAATTCTTCTAACCCGGAGGGTAAACCCTGGAATGTTCCATAGTTTGTGTTGGCCTGGAAACCTTGTTCCCCGTATATCCCCAAAGACCAGCCGGCTCCCGCTCTGCTATGAACAGCTGCGGGAGTCGCGAGGTCTTACAATATCTGCTTAACGAACTAGGTTTTACAAAATGTTTTTTTCACACCCCTTTAACTACCCCCTTATAACAGGGTGGACCAACAACCGTTAATTTTCACAGTTTAAAAATTAGATTACGTTATATTCAATTTAACTCACCCAAAGATGGGGTTCTCGTCGTTTGCAGCTAGACAATTATTCATCTAGGGAGAATTTCGCTCCTATAAACTGATGACAGTTATTAATAATACTGATACTTTCGCGACTGTACTTTTTAATTTGTGATGTGTTCACCGAAACGGCGCGTGCACTCGTATTTATAGTATTGAACAGCGCCTCTGGCGGCGAAGATCGTCCCTACGTCCTACGTAAGATACCTACTTGGTCAGTGAAACCCGCTCTTCTCTTAATGTGACGATTTGTCGGCAGATGGCGCTTTCAACAACATAACTGCTTAATCTTTGACAATAAACTTTCCAAATACATAATTATAATTAAAATAATAAAACGAATTAATAGAATTTTTATTCGTTGCTTAGCAACGTTACAACTTGGTTCTCTGAATACTGGCCAAGATAACTTCATAGTGGCAATGCAACGTGAAATGCCTGACATAGTCGCTATCAATGAGACATGGCTAAAGGAGGGGCAAGAGCTGTGTGCACCTACAGTTCCAGAATACCGAGTTAAGCTTTTACCACGACCATTGTCAATTTGTGGCGGGGATGGAGGTGGTTTGGGTTTATATTAGGCGGGGCTTGAATGTGAGTATTTGTAGTCACCCCATTAACCGGTCAGTGGAGCAAATGTGGATAAGGGTAAGAATTAATCATAATAAGGTAATTATTGGCACTGCCTATTGTTCTCCTAGAGCTGACCATAACTTATTCTTGGACACCATTATGGACACTATAACGTCACTTACTGATTACGATTACTTAATTTTGTTAGGTGATTTTAATATAAATGTTAATGAACACTTGGAAACAAAAACTAAACTATTCGACACCTTTTTAAATTGTACCGGTTTAAAACAAGTGGTGACAGAGCCCACTCATTTCACTGATCATAGTAGTACATTGATCGATGTTGTCTGCACTAATGCACATGTGCGCGGGGTCAGAGTGAATTCAGTTGGCATGCTCTATGGTCACGCCTTCATATTCACTGTGTTTGTCTTCCGGAAGCCTAAAATACCACCTAGGATAATTCATTACAGGCCACTAAAGGATACTGACCCCGGAATTCTTCGAAAGTGATATGACTAGAGTCAGTTGGAACCACATGGGTGCTCTAGATGATGTTGATGACATGGTTTTGGTTTTTACTACGGCTGTAACGACAATGTTTGATTTGCACGCGCCAATGAAAACCGTGATTCATCGTGAATTATCCGCCCCATGGCTTACTGACAACGTTGGATTGGTGATGAAACTGCGAGATGGAGCCTAGAAACGAGCTCGAACTACTCAGAAAGCTTCACACAAGCAATATTACAACGATTTGAAGAAACAAGTAGATTTTCTGATTCATAATGAAAAAACAAGTTCATCACCAGCGGAGGAATTGCAGCTGATGGTTAATAGTATGAATGAGGCTCTAAAAAGTAGAGGAATGAAAGTTAATGTAAACAAGACGAAAGTTATAGTTTTTGAAAGAGAAGAAAGTATGACGAATTGCTCAATCTTCATTGAAGGGCAAAGAGTGGAACAGGTGAAAGAATTTGTATACTTGGGTTCCAAATTTGTGAGGGATGGAAAGTGTGACCAGGATATTGAGCGAAGAGTTTTGGCAGGAAATCAAGTGAATGCGGCTATGTACACCTTTATGAGCAGTCAAAATGTGTCTGAGAAGGCCAGGTTGGCTGTACATAGGGGAGTGCTCATCCCTACACTTATGTATGGTAGTGAAAGTTGGGTATGGCAGAAGAAGCATGAAAGCAAAATTAATGCAGTGGAAATGAGAAGTCTGCGAAGTATAGCTGGAGTGACTTTAATGGACAAAAAAAGAAATAGCGTGATAAGGGAAAAATGTGGTATAACAGAAGATGTAGTGACTAAGATCGAAAAAGGGATGCTTAGATGGTTTGGACACGTGGAAAGAATGGATGAGACTAGACTGACAAAGCAGATTTATGAGGCGAGAATGAATGGGCAAACTGGTAGGGGTCGACCTCGGCGTACGCATGCCGATCAAATCAGAGACCTTCTGGAAAAAGGCAAGGTCAAGAGTACCCTTAACCGGCGAGCGTGTATGAAAGCAGTTATGAAAGTAGACGAAGCGAAAGTTGTATGCCAGGATCGTAGCAAGTGGAAAGCCATAGTCTCTGCTTACCCCGATGGGAGACAAGCGTGATTATATGTATGTATGTATGTTTAATATTAATATTAACCAGTATAAAATGATCCTAAACTGTTATGGAAGAATATTTTGTTTACTTACATCATGATTATAAGCACCTATCTATTAGTATTTAGAGAAACGCGACGAACCTGGTGACCTATAAATACAGATACTATTGTATCTAGTTTAGGCACCAGTCTCAAAGTTATCTATTTGTGAATAAATTGTATAAACGCCCAATTAAGATTTTTTTGAGAAAATAAAGAATTTATTATTATTAAAAAAAAAATATTAAATCTAAATTATTACCGTCAAAGTCTAAAGATATTCCTGATTGTCTGGGTGATTGTAATGCCATAAATAATCATTTTTTAGATGTTCCTGGTCTTGTCAATGATTCAATATCGCAGTTAACATATTTTGAATTCCATCGTTTCTGTAATAACCATTTTATCCTTAAACCAGTCGATTCTACGGTTGTGCTTAAGGTAATCAAAGAATTAAAATCAAATGCTGTAGGTGTCGACGGAATATCCTTGGATATGGTTATACTGATCCTCCCACATACTCTGCACTTGATAACTCAAATTGTAATTAAGTCTATAGTAACTTCTAAGTTTCCATCCTTATGGAAGTCAGCTATTGTGAAACCCATACCTAAGAGTAATAACATAACATCACTAAGAGAACTTAGGCCTATAAGTATATTGCCCTGTCTTTCTAAAGTACTAGAAAGGTCATAGGATGTCAAATGACTGAATATCTGGAAGAACATGATATCTTACCTGATAGACAATCAGGCTTTCGGAAAGGCAGAAGCACAGCTACAGCTCTTCTTGACGTAACGGATAATATTTTGGCTGCTCAGGACTCTGGTCATGGCACAATATTGGTGTTATTGGATTTTTCTAGGGCATTTGAGGCTATAAATATTTCGTTGTTGATGTCTAAGTTAACTTACTATGGATTCGATCAGCAAACTGTAAAATGTTTTAATTCATATTTGACTAATCGTACTCAGTTTGTCAAAATACATAACGCGGATGGAAGTTCTTGTGACTCGGACTAAAAGTATGTAAATAGGGGTGTTCCCCAGGGTTCCGTCCTAGGACCAATTTTATTCATTCTTTATAGTGCTGACATAATTAATTCTATACAATTCTGTAAATTCCATATATATGCTGACGATGTACAAATTTATATTTCATTTAAACCAGACGAAACTCTTACAGCAGTGAATAAAATTAATATGGATTTGGAAAGTTTTCATAAGTGGGCCTCACACAACTCCCTTCTGCTCAATGCGTCTAAAACAAAATATATGATTCTGGGTTCCAAAAAACAAATTGAAAAGATAGAAAACTTGAATCCACAAAATGCCATAAATGGATGCCCAATAGAGCGTGTCACTGAATCTCGTAATCTGTACGTTATGGATTAGCAGTTGAGATATGATAAACATATTAATGACATTGTTCGTAATTGCTTCTATCGTCTGAAGCAATTGTATAGACTACGGGACTATCTCAGCATAGACTTGCGTGTTTAATTGTGTGACTCGCTTGTATTGTCCAAGTTCAACTATCTGGACATAGTTTATGGACCCAGATTGTTAGCTAAGACATCCAATTTGATTCAAAAAGTGTAAAATGCCTGTGCCTTTTTTTGCTTTGTAATTCCTAGACGAAGTCATATTACACCATATTTGATAGCAGGCAATATTCTAAAAATGAAGTTCAGACGTGAGCTACATTTGGCTACGCTGCTGTTTGGTGTTATAAAGAGAAATAAGCCTAAGTTCTTGTACGATAAATGAACTGGATGGCAGAGCATCGTTTGTACCCTGGTAGGAAGATTACGGCGCCACTACGGATACCTAGGCATTAAACTACTGCGACCACAGGTATATATTTATGAATATTTAATATTTATTGTACTATAGCATACATAGGTTTCTTGGACGTATGTCCGTGAGTAACTGGGGGGCTTCAGCTGAAAATCAGCGCTGTGGTTGCCCGCAGCATTTATGCTGAGCTGTAGCCACATAATTTTTCATTTGTAATGTATTTTGTAATTTTTTTTCCTATCATGTTATGTTTAGAGGTATGTCATAAACCTGGTTCGTGATTTTGTGCGCCTAATAAAAACGTTTTTACTTTTTCTTTCTTTTCTTTTCTTAAAAGCTTTTAAGGGGGGGATGTAGTGTGCCTTCCCGAAGAGCGTTACCTGTGCTCGGGCCCTCCCCGTAAGTAGCGGCGAAAGCGAAAACGCGAAACCAAACACAACCGATGAATGCTGACAGGGTTTGGGCGTCCCCCCGAGGCGACTCGTAAGCCCCTTTTCACACGTACCGGTTGCCGGGTAGCCGGTGCCGGGTACTCGGCGGCGAGTGTATGGCATTACCGGGCAAATCACGCCGGTACGTGTGAAAGCATGAATATATATATAGAACATGGCTATACACTTCGGCGCTAGTCGGATACCCGGCAACTGGTACGTGTGAAAAGGGGCTACCGGTGTGCCCCCGTTGCGTCGGTACCAATGCTTGCGCACGCGGCGAAGGCGGCCGCCACCCTTCACGCAGCGCCAAGTCTGGCGGGATGCGAGGAGCCGAGTGCCGGATAGGCACGTGGAATGTAAGTGGTGGTATGGAAGGTAAGATGAATGAATTGATAGATGTAATGAAAGAGCGATGCCTGGATGTATTATGTGTCACAGAGACTAAGCGGAAGGGGAGCGGCATCGACGATCTTTCTGGCGGAGTAATTGCTTTATGGTCCGGAGTGGACCAAGAGGATCTTGCCAGTAAGGGAGTGGGTGGCTATTTCGATTCGACGATTCTCATCGTCACCTTCATGGTAAATTTTAAATACTGATTATTTCAACTATTTTTTTAAACAAACACAAAGCGTTTGGTAAGTTAAGTAACATATATAAGTCCACAAGTTAAATTTTGAGTCAGATTTGGAAGAATAAGGTTTTGAATTATTTGATCCCACGTAGGTGACGCGGCGATCCACGAAGGTGACGCAGTAGCTTTACAGACATTATTAATCATTATTTAAGTACAAATTATAAGTTTATTTGTTCTGCCGAATAGTTACAATTATGGTAACAGCTACTTAACTAAAAACAATTACCAGATCCTATACCTACACATGCTTTTGACGTAAAAGTTATTCTGGAACCATTATATTATAAAAATAACACAGTATATCTCTTTGGCACAAAGTGGCAAATTATCAGTTGTCTAGATCCCATAGCATAAGCTTATATTGTCTTAATTTAGGCTAGATGATGTTGTGTGAGAATGTCCGAACCTGGCTACTTATAATGGAAGCACTCTGTGGCTGGACGATTGGCTCACCGAACTCGAAGTAGAACTGGGTCGCATAAACTGGCACATACTGGTGTTGTGCGAAGTCCGAAGAAAGGGGGAGGACACGCTAACCCTTGGGTCGAGTGACCTATTATACTTTCGGGAAGGTGATGGAAGACATTCTTCCGAAGGCGGTGTCGGCTTTACGGTGAAAAAGGAACTCGTTAGCAGCATTGTGGAGATCAGGAGTGTTTTGCCTCGGGTAGCATACGTAACACTGAGACTTACCAACAGGACTTCCTGAAGGTGATTCAGGTGTACCTATGCTCCAACTTCGAGAAGCACTGACGAGGCAGTTGAGACCGTGTACGAGGACGTGGTACAAGCATTACACGGTACTGCCAAGACTCACTACAATGTTGATGATAGGGGACTTCACTGTCAAAGTGGGAGTACAAGAACGCGGTGAAACGAAAATCGGACTTTTTGGTGTTGGGCGTAGAAACGACCGGGGGCCGCGGGGCAGTATGCTTATCAACTTTCTTGAGGCTCAGGGGCTCTTCTTGATGAACTCATTCTTTAAGAAGAAACCCCATAGAAGGTGGACTTGGCGAAGCCCCAACAAGGTCACAAGGAACGAGATAAAATTCATCATGTCGGACAGGAGGTGTATATTTGGAGAAGATGTCTCTGTGATCAACAGGTTTAATACCGGAAATGATCACCGACTCGTCAGAGCGTCTCTGAATTTAGACTTCCGCGTCGAAAGGGTACGGATGATGAAGCCTACTCTCCGACCTACTGCGCTCCAAATAGCTTTGTGTGCCGAGAAGTTTCAATTGGAGCTTCAAAATCGTTTCGATCTGCTGGAAACCACTGGCAACGATCACGCTACAACAAGTGTCCCAAAGGTTTCAGTCTGAAAAAAAAGCAAAAATAGGTGTTCCCAGCTTTCGCCCGAGACCCTCGAGCTCATGAGAATTAGACGGGAAACGCCATCTACATTTCATTGAAGTGCGAAAATTAGGATGCATGCTGTGTTCGCACTGAGTTCTCGGCTGAACTGAGTCTAAATGAGCGATGTTGAATAGTGTTGCCGAGAATCCAGTTTGCGAACATCAATAAAAAAATAAAAATCTATGCATACTTACTTTTGCTAACTTTTGGTCTTCGTCAGACCAGAGAGATTTAAACATCAAAATCAGAAAGCTGCTATGACGCGACCTCAGACGTTATAACACCAACATCGTAGAGGCAGCGATCACACAAAATTGGGGTACTAAAGTCTTTGCCCAACAGCTCGGAAGACCTCGTCTGACAAATTGAAGACAGCGGGTGGCAAAACCGAGACCTCGAGGTTCGAGATTCTCGAAGAAGTTAGAAGCTTCTACAGAGAACTATATGCATCACGGAAAAAAAGACCGACGGGACCTAGCGACCGTGACCACAGAGCCCCACTAATGCGCCACTATACCGAAGACATTCTGGATATTGACCAGGGCAAGGTCAGGGCTGCTCTCGAACAACTAAAAACCAATAAATCCCTGGAGAGGACGGAATAACGACTGAGCTTCTTAAAGCTGGCGGGACTCAAGTTCTCAAAGAGCGGACGAGTCTCTTTAATTCCGTCCTCCAACAGGGACAAACACCTAAAGCGTGGAGCGGGAGTGCGGTGGCTCGGTTTTTGAAAAAAGGTGACAAGACCTTGCTGAAGAATTATATACCCATCTCACTCCTTAGCCATGTTTACAAGATGTTCTCGAGAGTAGTCACAAACCGCCTTGCCGGAAAACTCGAGTACTAGGTACATAAATGTATTTAAGTTGATATAAGTATAAGGTAGTAGGTGCCTTGATTAAGCTTTAGGTGGCATGATTCTTTCCCAGGATTTCTTCTTGAGACTTGGACGCGAAGGTCATTGTGTCTTTGTTCAAAAGTTCTTAGCATGCCGCACGCCTCAAGAAGCGGAAAAGCATCTGAACTAACCCAAAAGACGCATGATATCACCCGAACCCGTAGGCGAGGCCACGGTGATAGCCTAAGCCTGTCGGGTACCCTGATACATCATTCTAAGGAGTTGCCCGGGGCGCCTAATACTACGCCTACTAATACGATGTGGGTTTTAGACGGTTTGGATCTGGCATAACGTCCGGTGGGATTTCTACTCCTATAAAAGGGCTTCACACGGAATGTTATAGGTATTGCTCTGTCCTTTGCCATGATTGTAGGTACCTACTTATTTGTTCTACTATTATTCCGCTACATCAATATCAATACATAATAATAAAATCGTAACAGGTCGCTGTCTGTACATGGAAGATAAATAAGAAAAAATATTATAGGCGGGCTTTATGAACGCAATAGAACCCAAAACAATGATTTTTAGAATTTTTGTCTGTTTGTCAGTATGTCTGTTTGTCTGTACGGTTGTGCACGCTAATCTCAGTAACCGCTTAACCGATTGCAATGTGGTTTTTTTTATTGTGTTGAGGTTTGCTACACTTAACATTTAGCGTTTATTTCATGTCAATCGGTTTATAAATAAAAAAGTTATAACACTTAAGAATCAGCAATGTTTAAAATTTTAATTGTAGCGGTTTCTTTAAATGAGAGTGTAAAACTAAACTGGCGTGTTGGCTTAATCAATACATCAATCAATCATTAATTAATTAATTAATATTAATTAATTAATTAATTAATACATGTAATAAAATCGTAACAAGTCGCTGTCTGTACATGGAAGATAAATAAGAAAAAATATTATAGGCGGGCTTTATGAACGCAATAGAACCCAAAACAATGATTTTTAGAATTTTTGTCTGTTTGTCAGTATGTCTGTTTGTCTGTACGGTTGTGCACGCTAATCTCAGTAACCGCTTAACCGATTGCAATGTGGTTTTTTTATTATGTTGAGGTTTGCTACACTTATCATTTAGCGTTTATTTCATGTCCATCGGTTTATAAATAAAAAAGTTATAACACTTTTAAGAATCAGCAATGTTTAAAATTTTAATTGTAGCGGTTTCTATGAATGAGAGTGTAAATCTAAACTGGCGTGTTGGCTTAATCAATACATCAATCAATACATATGTATACATGAATATGCGCAATTTCTACAATAATGCGACGGGAAACATCTATCGTTAACGAAATTATTCTGACGGGAGTAAATGCGACGGGAACGGGTGATTTACTCTCTTACTTAAGTGACGCATACGAAGTTGCGCGGGTCAGCTAGTAGAAGATAAATAAGAAAAAATATTATAGGGGGGCTTTATGAACGCAATAGAACCCAAAACAATGATTTTTAGATTTTTTGTCCGTTTGTCTGTTTGTCTGTACGTTTGTGCACGCTAATCTCAGTAACAGCCTAACCGATTGCAATGCGGTTTTCTTTATTGTGTTGAGGTTTGCTCTACCTAACATTTAGTGTTTATTTCATGTCAATCGGTTTATAAATAAAAAAGTTATATCAGTTTAAAGAATCGTCCATAGACATATGAATCTAAAAATGGGTAAATCTAAACTGGCGTATTGGCTTAATCATAAAAGAGCTTAATGATTAAGGTAATTTTAAAACAATTCAGCGTGGACTGGTTGATGAGTCTGCTGAAGATATACCTCTCCTTTCATACACCTTACGTGACGTAAACGAAGTTGCGGGTTCAGCTAGTATCTACTATAATACGAATCTAAAAGAGTACCACTCTTACTGAAACTAGTCAGAGATCACCTTCGTGGCATAAACTTACCTTCGTGGGTAAAACGCCACGAAGGATGTGACACGAAGGTAACGAAAACATACCTTTTTTTAAAATTCCGACAAAGTTTAGCCGTTACGTTTTAAATCAAATACTACATAAATATCTCAATTAATTTGCGGTTTCGATGAATAAACTCTGACTCCAATAGCTATTAATAGACTTTTTGTACAATGTACAAAAAGTCACCCACGAAAAGTACACGAATTAAGTGTCAAATGTAGAAACTTACCGATATTTTTTTTTCTCAAGGAGCCAGGAGTTGCACGTTGTACTCCCGCGATGCCCGATCACGAATGACGTTCAGTTAAGTTGAGTTTTGTTATTGGGGCGGTCGTTTCGGTCAACAGTAAACCGTTTACTACGCAAATTTAGAGTACCTAGATTCGTGTGACCGATGTATTTTGTGTGTTTTTTTTTTTTTTATACCACTAAGGTGGCAGACAAGCATACGGCCCACCAGAAGGACCGGTGGTCACCGCAGCCTATGAACGTTTGCAACACCAGAGGTGCCACACTCGCGCTGCCGACCCTGTAAAAACCTTCTAAGACACTTTTGAAGAACCCCATACTGTAGGCGTTTGGGAAAACCGAGGCAGGGAGGTCATTCCACAACCTAAGCGTGCGCGGAAGAAAACACCTATCGGATCTAACCGTGCTGGAACGCACCGGACGCAGAGTGTGAGGATGAACTCCCTGTCTGTGGCGAGCGGTGCGATGATAGAACGTAGCCGTGGGCATCATATCAAACAATTCCTCAGAGCACATACCATTGTACAGGCGGTAGAACACGCATAAGGAGGCAAAGTCTCTCCTGTCGCGAAGAGGTTCCACACCAGCTGTAAGTACAGGATCGTTGACAATTCTTACAGCTCGCCTTTGCACCGAGTCAAATGGACGAAGCTGATATTCAGGTGCTCCAGCCCAGAGGTGACAGCAGTACTCCATATGCGGCCGCACTTGCGACTTATAGAGAAGCAGTGTTTGCGCCACAGTGAAGTACCGCCGCGCGCGCCCTGTTGAGCACACCTAGCTTTTTGGACGCCAGCTTAGCCTTGTCCTCCAAATGACTACGGAACTGAACGTCACTGGAGATGTCAACGCCAAGGATCCCTATACTTTTGGAGATGGAAAGAGATGTGCCCTGAAATTGCGGCGCTACAGTAATTGGGGTTTGCTTAGCGGTGAAAAAGCACGCTTGTGTCTTGGAAGGGTTGAACTGGACAAGATTTTGTCCACCCCAATCGGACACTCTAGTAAGAGTAGCCTCGATTTCAGACACAAGCTGTTCACGATTTTCCTCCACTGTGTCCCGAGAGATACCGGGGCGGCCCGTGTAACAAGTGTCCCCCGTACTGTCGTCCGCATAACAATGAATGCCGTCAATAGACAACATGTCATTGATATGCAGCAGAAACAGAGTAGGGGACAACACTGAGCCTTGCGGTACTCCAGCGTTTATGGCCATGCAGTCTGAACAGCTGCCGTCAACGACGGCCCTGATGCTTCTACCGGCCAAGAAGCTGGACACCCATCCGCATAATCTCTCGGGTAGTCCATATGAGGGCAGTTTCGTAAGAAGACCACGGTGCCAGACCCGGTCAAAGGCTTTAGAGATGTCGAGGCTCACAGCTAGAGCCTCACCCTTACTCTCGATAGCCGCCGCCCATCGGTGTGTTAGGTACACAAGAAGATCGCCCGTCGAGCGACTGTGACGGAAACCGTACTGCCGGTCGCTGAGCAGGTCGTGTTCCTCAAGGTACCCCAGGAGCTGTGTATTAATTACACGCTCCATCACCTTGGACAAAAGGGAGGTGACGGCTATAGGCCTGTAATTGGCCGGGTCGGTTCTGTCACCCTTCTTGGGTACAGGATGTACATACGCGATCTTCCACGACGCCGGGACTTGTTGCATAGAATAGGAAAGTGTGAAAAGACGTGTAAGTACCGGACACAACTCTGGACCACAATGCTTAAGTACCACCGCGGGAATGCCGTCTGGCCCACTCGACTTATGAACGTCCAGAGATTGAAGCTCCCGCCGGACATTCCGCTGTGTAAATTTAACTTCCGGCATGGAAGTGCCACAACTCGGAATGCCCGGCGGTAAAGCACCCCCGTCGCTCATGGTCGAGTTAGAGGCAAAGAGATTACCCAAAAGGTCGGCTTTCTCCTTGGCACTCTGGGCCAAACTACCGTCGGGTTTAAGCAAGGGTGGTAATCCTGACCGACAGAAGTTTCCCTCGGCAGCTTTGGCAAGCGACCAAAATTCACGACTTCCTGAAGGGTAGCCTGCTAGCCGTTCGCCAATTCTGCCGACGAAATCGAACTTGGCCTTGACAATTGCTCTTTTACTGGACCTCGAGGCGGCATTTAATTTGCGTTTCACCTCAGAGATGTTTGGATCTGAATTTGCACGAGCCGTGGTCCAAGCTCTGTAGGCAGATTCTTTCTGTATTAGAGCTTCTCTGCAGAGCCGATTGAACCACGGTCGCTTTTTTGCACCTACAGGGATCCATCGGTTGGGAATGTAGCATTCCATACCCTCCAAGAACCCCTCAGCGACTGCTACAGCACAAGAATCCAGATCCTCTGAGGCAAAACAAAGCCGCCGCCACGGGTACGACGCATAGAACTCTCGCAGTCCATCCCAGTCTGCTGACTTGTAGTGCCACACATGTCGCCACTCTTTGGGCCGAGGTGGTTCAGACCTTGCGAGAGGCACATGCGTCCGAACGTCACAGTGGTCCGACGATCCTAGCGGAGCATCCACTGAAACGTTGTATCCGTCCGGACGCGTTGTCAGCAGAAGGTCCAGCTAAATAATAGTTAGAAGTTTTTTTTTGTAATACTGTGTGTGTAGTGTATGTTATTACGGTGAATTTAGTGTATGTTACTTCAAAATCTATGGAAATTTGGTGAAGCAGTAACCAAATGTTTAACTGAATCGGGAAGTGTGACACGAGTAGAATGCGAAAAATGACCCCGATTTTGACCTTTCGTGTTAATTTTTGGTATGAATATTTACTTCTATTGCAACAAATTTTATGTATTTTATAGCTTAATAGCTGTTTTGTTTTATCCACTATTTTAAAACATTTCTTTCTAACTCATACGGTTTAGAAATATAAGCGTGTGACCATCAAATTTAAGCAACCAGGAGAAATAGCCGGGTGTCTTGCTCTCCTCCCGTTAGGCCTCTGGAGTGAAAGATTATGGATTAGTAGACCCAAGACTCCTGTAGGTACGTATAAAACTGGGGATCACGAGAGTTTTTTTGGTCGCAGCCTATGCTCCCGTCAGCTCGGCTGATCCCCAAGTGCTCGCAGAGTTCTGGGAATCCGTTAGGGACGTCCTCGATTTGGCTGACGGGTATGAAAAGTTGATCATGTGTGGTGATTTGTATGGATCGGTGGGGACCAAGTGAGATGTCCTCGATGCTGTCCTCGGTCCGTATGGTGGTAAGAGAGTGAATAATGCTGGTCAAGTCAATCTTAGACATATGCTTGGAACGAGACCTCCTTGTGGCGAAGAGTTTATTCCGTCACAAAGATATCCACACGTACAGTCGTCTCCGAGAGGCTATAAGGGATACAAGAGCCTACAGGGCCCCACTCTTGAAACTGACCACTACCTGGTGGTAAGCCGGTTTGTTGGTATTTTCAAGAAGTGGAGGCACTGGTGAGTGCGTGTCTCTTTCGGAGACTTTGAAAGGATAAAGAGTAAAAAACTGGAAGATGAAAGTGTAAGGAGTATGTTTGTAGGCTTAGTCAGTGAAAAGCTTGCAAACACGAGCCTTTCCGACTTAGATGTGGATGAATGCTGGAATATTATGAAAAAAAGTATAGTGGATAGTGCAAAAGAAGCATGTGGGAGTGCAAAGAGACATGAACATTTGAAAGGTGATGCCTGGTGGGGTACAGAGGTTCAATCCTGCGTAGCAAGAAAGAAGAAAGCGTGGTTGGATTATGTCTCATCTTTGCAACTGAATGACAGTATGTAAGACACGAAGAAATAAATTTACCGCCTCTGCAAGAATGAAGCCAAAGCTTTGCAAGGCAAGCAAAGAGAAGCGTGAAAGAAGAAATTTGAAGAACTTCGAGACAAATACCAAACTCTTTTAGAGGGAGGTCAAGAAGTCTCGGAGCTGTTCGACAGTTTCCAGAATGAATAAGATAAAGAGTAAAGCGGGGGACATTCTTGCGGACCCATTCGAGGTGTTAGAGCGGTGGAATGAGATCTTTGAAGAAATGTATGAATATCTCCCTGATACGGGCACTGCGAGGGAGACGGTGACTGATCTTGCGGTGCAAGCATCAAGCGGAGATATTACTTTGGAAGAGATTGAATGGTCGATACGAAGCTTGAAAAATGGAAAGTCTGCGGGAGTTGATAGGATATCTGCTGAAATGATCAAATTAGGTGGTCCTTGCGTCCGGGACGCCTTCTGGTCATTGAGCAATCTATGCTGGAGGACTGGAAGGGTCCCAATGGACTGGAGGCGTGCTATCATCGTGCACTTGTATAAAGGCAAGGGCACACGTATGGAGTGCGCCAACTATAGGGCCATCAGTTTGATCAGTATAGCAGCTAAAGTGTATGGCAAAATTGACAGGAGAATGAGGCTGGAATCTGACGGATTACTGTGGGAGGCGCAGGGTGGTTTCCGAAATGGAAGGGGATGTATGGACCAAGTTTTCTCGCTCCGCAACATTGTAGAGAAGCAGCTGGCTGTAGGCCGAAAGGTTTTCTGCGGTTTTGTGGATATGGAGAAAGCATTTGACAGAGTTGTACGGAAGGATCTCTGGGATATATTGCCAGGATACGGGATTGATGGTGCGCTGCTTCGTGCCATGCAGTTTACATATGTGGGCTGTACGGCATGTGTGCGGGTGGGCGGCAACCTGTCTCCCTGGTTTGACGTCAACATTGGCGTCAGACAGGGTTGCGGGCTGTCGGCCCTGCTGTTTGTCCTGTACCTGGACGATTGTCTTAAGAGAGTAAGATCGATGAATGTTGGATTGCGAATGGGTGACTTACTTGTGAACTGTTTGCTGTATGCCGTGCTCATAGCCGAATCACCATCAGAACTACAGTCACTAGTCACAACGATGAAAGACAATTGTCTAATGAGAGGCTTACATTTGAACGCGACTAAAACGAAAGTGATGGTATTCGAAAGAGAAGAGGACAGAACGAATGTGTGAATGGAGCGTTCGGCAAACTTTTGGGTACCAAAAGCCTAAGCCAAAAGGCCCAGCTCGCAGTACACAGTGCGGCGCTGATACCTACGCTAACATATGGAAAAGATAGTTGGGTATGGCAGGAAATACATGAAAGTAGATTAAACGCGGTCGAGATGCGCGCGCTACGCAAAATCTGCGGAGTAATGCTCGCAGATCGCGTTCGGAATGAAGATGTAAGAAAGAGAGTTAGTCTGGTAGAGAGTGGCGGTGTTAAAGTAAGGAAGGGCATGCTACGATAGTTCGGGCATGTGCAGCGAATGGGAGATGAAAGAATGACAAAACAGATATACAACTCGAAAGTGGATGGACGTAGGAGTCGGGGAAGGTCACGACACACCTACCATGACCAAATTAATCGTGTGTTGGTTGAAGGTGGTGTCAAGAGCCGAAGGAACCGACGTGCATGCGTGAAAAGAAAAATGAAAGTTGATGAAGCAAGTGAGGTGTGTATGGACCATGCCGTGTGGCGCTCGGTTCTTTCTGCCTACCCCCCAAGGGATTTGGCGTGAAGATAGTATAGTAATAAAGCTTAAGCTAAAACATCTCTTTAGGACTGGCAGGTGAGAATTCAAAGTCTGTGCTGCATTCGTCTACTCCAAGTTTTAGAATTTGTTCGGCGGAAACAGAGCAAGACGAGAGAGTTCTGCTATAATCGCAAGGGACCAAGCATGCTGCCTTGAGGAATACCAGTTTAAAATACTACTGTGTGTTGTTTAAGAATAGCCCTACTTTAGACTTATAATAAATTCTACAAAGATTCCAGATAGTCAACAGAGAAAGAAGAAATCAGAATTAATCATATTCACAAAGGGTTAAAGTGTACCTACTCTTTGCCAAGGATAAAAAATAATAATATATTCATGGTCAAGCGAGGGGTTATACCACATACGAACAAGCATGATAATGAAATATGCCTCAATATTTCGTATCTATCGGAAGTTATTTGCCTGGAGTAATTGGATACTTTACTACACGTAATCTCTATAAATTCACAGAAATTGCACATAAAAGTAAATTAACGAACATTTATTGCTGGTAGAAAATTATTAGCATTATTTCGTAAATCAATTATGTTCATAGTTGGTTGATTAGGTTATCGCTTGACATTCCAAATTCTGCCAGTCTCAAGTATGCTGCTGAAAAATACTGCGTTTCTTTTCGTATTGTTTCTTGAATATTCTATAGCGAGCATAGGTATGTGAGTTGTGTTTTCTTATGTTCATCTTCATGTATTTTTTTAACGTGGGGGAAATCCATCACGGATGCTATGCCGGACTCCTACCGACTAAAAAACCTCATGTAACGCCCAACAGCCTACGGTTGGGAGCGTCGGGTAAACCCTCGGAAAAATGTCCCAGGACTCATTCATCTTCATTTTTATATACAAGTAATAATAAAAATACATACATTAAATAATTTATAATTTATTATTTTCCTCATGTATTAAATAATTCGTAATTAAGAATATTCTTTCTTTATCGAAAAGAAAGTTTATCTATATACACTCGAGAGCAATGAATCCGGGTCACTTAAAGAATGTTAAAAATCTCGGAAACTAAAAATGATAGGTTAATGCAATAAATTGTATTTAATAGACAATGTAATACTCCTTAAATGAAAGTAAAAAAAATATGAGTCACCATACATTTTATTAACACAAAATTACATAAAGAAAAAACTGCCGATTTCTCCTTAAAACAAAAATAGGAAACATGAAATTTTTGAACTTTATTACGATTTTCTTGAATTTTAATACTTCGTATTGCCTCCTCGTGCTTCCATTACTGCGTTTACGCGGTTTGGCATGCTGTACACCAAGTTCCTTATACGATTTTGGGGAATATTCTCCCATTCCTCTGTGAGAGCAATTTTGAGCTCACGAAGCGTGATTGGGGGAGGGTTTCGTTGTTTTACGCATCTGCCTAGCTCGTCCCAAGCATGCTCGATCGGGTTGATATCCGGGCTGCGCGCTGGCCACTCCATACGAGTAATGTTCATCTCTTGAAGGTAGTCATTCACAATCCTACCTGTATGAGGTCGGGCATTGTCATGCATAAATATAGCATCCTCACCTAAATTGACCATAAATGGACCAACGTGATCATTGAGGATTTCTTCCACATATCTTACGCTAGTTAAAGAGCCGTTTTCTATGATCACCAGCTCTGTGCGACTTTCAGAAGAAATTCCGGCCCACACAAGTACAGACCCACCACCGTAGGCTACTTTTTCTTCGATGCATGCTTGCTTGAATCTTTCCCCTGGTCTTCGATACACTCTGTGTCTTCCATCGTGCTTGTAGAGCATAAATTTTGATTCGTCGGAGAACATAACTTTTGACCAATCTTCAATACTCCAATTTACGTGGCTCTGGGCATACCTTAGTCTCGAAATACGATGCCCACGCTCCAGTTTAGGGCCGTTTGCAGGTCTAAGGGGTTTTAAGTTAGATTCAGCAAGCCGACGTCTTACTGTCCATGCACTTGGGTTACTTCCTCCGAGGCGTCGAAACTGATTGGTGAGTTCAGTTCCTGTGAGAAAGCGATTTCGAAGCATGGTGTTCACCAAGTATCGGTCTTCTCGTGCTGTGGTACACCTGGTTCTGCCCGTTCCTGGTCTGCGTAGGTTAGAACCAGTTTCTTCGTAACGTCGGAGAACTCTTTGTACAGTTGACAGCGACACACCGACAGTCCTGGCTGTATCGCGCTGACTCCGGCCGGTTTCCAGCATTGTAAGTATTCTGGTGCATTCTTCAGGCGTAAGCGACATAATTTCAGCTTGATTAATGAATATAGAGCACTATCAACATGGTTTATGTACCCACATAAATGACAGATTACAAACAAAAGCAACACCAAATGCTGTAATTTCGTAGTTCCATCTTCGAAAGTGGCCCTTTTTCAAATTTGATTTTTTTATGATATAACTTTACAATAACTAAGAAGTTTTAATACCTTCATTTAAGGAGTATTACATTGTCTATTAAATACAATTTATTGCATTAACCTAGCATTTTTAGTTTCCGAGATTTTTAGGATTCTTTAAGTGACCCGGATTCATTGCTCTCGAGTGTATATAAAAATCAATGCCACTTTTCGTTGTAATTTTATAACTCAAGAACGGGCTCACCTATCCTAACGAAATGTTTAGGCTTTGTTTGGACTATTTAGTAGATGGTTTATGTGAAGTTTGCACAAAATCGGTCGAGCGGTTCTTCATTTATCACGCAAACGAAGTTGCGCGGGTAAGCTAGTTCTGTATGAAAGATTGTATATGTAAGTAATCTATATATATAAAAATCAATGCCACTTTTCGTTGTAATTTTATAACTCAAGAAGGGGCTCACCAATCCAAACCAAATGTTTAGGCTTTGTTCAGACTATTTAGTAGATGGTTTATGTGAAGTTTGCACAATATCGGTCGAGCGGCTCTTCATTTATCACGCAAACGAAGTTGCGCGGGTCAGCTAGTAACTAATAGATTAAAGTCGATTGTAATTTGTTGGGTTGGACATTCCATTTCACTCTCTTTTATTGTTTAACTGATACTACAAATTCTTTGGTTGTTTGTTGTTATTTTTCACACATTTACACGTATATTATTTAAATGAGACTACGCATTCTTTGGTTGTTTGTTGATATTTTTCGCACTTTTACACGTATAACTTGTGATTTTGAACTGGAGTTTCCTTTTAATTTTCGTCGCTTTTGATAATGTACTTTTTAATGCAATAAAATACGTAGATCTGCATGAAAACTATATTTTTATAATTAACATGCTATGTTTTACTATGATTAAATTTGTTTATGGAAAAACTACATTTATTGTTAAAAATTACAGAGAAACATAATTATTACATTTCTATATTTACATTATTACTATCTAAACTAAACCTAAATAAGGCCCCCGTGGCATTGTGCCCAAAAGACTAGCAGCATTCCCCCTTTGAATAGCAATGCCTATTCGTTGAGCGAGAAAACTGCCAGCCCTTGGGTCACCAGTTGACTCCACAAGGCGCTTTTTCAAATTCTTGAAAAATTTTTGCGCATTGGGACCCCATGGACCTAGGGTCTCGACACCGACTGGACAAAAACGATACGATGAGTCGAGACCCTTATATTTATTAATTTCAGCCGCTTCCGCTGCTGCACTGGCTTTTAATTTTGTTTTAGGAAGATGGGACGGGGCTAGAGTGTCAACACAAGTTGCATCCCACACCAGGACCCGACCCATCTCCCACGGTATCAAAGTTATACCATCCGGTCTCTTGCCATCGTCCCTGAAAACGCCGTTTGGCTCTAAGAGCGCAGGCACATTGGCGTTGGCAAGAGCACGGCGGATGATGTCATTCAGCGCAGCGTGGCGTGAGAAGCGGCCTGCGCTCTTTAAACATGAAAGACCATGATGCCCCAAAGTGTCAACGTTAAAACCGCAGGGGCATCGATGTGGAGCGCAAAGCGTGACGCCAAGTCTCAAACCAACTGAAATTCTTAGGATGTCCGGTTCCAAAAAAGTTCCGGTGTTGGCTGTAGGGAAAGCTTTCAACCAATCACCGGATTCCTTTCTACTGAGCGCTAATAATCTGGCCCGATCCGGGCCTAAGCTAGCATTTAAAAAGGAGTCAAAGTTTAATTTTGACATAGCGTCGTCCCAGCTCCGTTGTAAATTTGGATGGGTGGGTAAATTTTGTCCCGGACAAGCCATTAGCCAAGCATTCTTGGCATCTGTAAGGCCAGTCGTCTCATAGTCTGTAAGACAATTCGTCAGAATTTTACCTACGAGACTCGACGTGGCATGTACAGATGACAAAAAGGCTGGCAAAGCCACACTAGAAATTTTGCGGATCCCTAGCCCACTATATTTAATGGGAAGAGATGCCTGGGATCAAGATTGTTCGCTCAGTTGTATATTGAGAATTGATTCCAAAGAAGATTTGATTAGCGAATCAATAGAAAATAAATGATTTTGATGTTTCCAAAAAGGACAACAGCGAAGCAAATAAATAGATTTGGGAACAAACATACAAAATTTCAGAATTGTGATTGCGTAATGTGAACTAATAGAATGTAGCCGATCTACATTGGATTCAAATTTTGAAATTTTTTGTGCTATTAACTCGGGAATAGCATCTTCAAATATAGGGGACCCTAGGAGGTAAAGATTCTCTCTGCTAACAATTTTAATATTCGGACATAGGGAATTGAATTTTTCAACGAGTTCCGAATTGATGTGATTATTATGAATATATAATTCACACTTATTAAAATTTAATTCCAAACCAATTAAATGAAATTTATTTTTAATTTCTATAAGATCTGACAGAACAGAAACTGCGTCACCTCCAAGAGTCCCGTCATCTAAATACCAGACGTTAAATTTTGACTTTAAATTTTGAATGATGGGGTTAATGGCTAGGCTGAAAATGGCTGGTCCGAGGGGATCACCCTGCTGGCAACCGACTTCAGAAGAAAGTTCGTTGCATTTATACATTAATTTGGAAGGTTCGTGATAACAGTTAAGTAAATAGTTATAAATTTCAGGAACATTGCTTCTAATTTCTGACAGCAGGATGTCACGGTTTACCGAATTAAAAGCATTTTTGACATCAATTTTCAGCAAAACCTCACACTCACCTTTATTAAGGTAGGTGCGTAAGGCGTGGACCGCCGCCTCACACCCACCTTTGGTACCAAACCCTAATTGAGTCGGTTCAAATTTTTGTTGTAATTTTGACAAGATGTATCGGACAGAAATTTTGGATGCTAAACGCCTAAAAGTGGACCCAACAGCAATAGGACGGACTCCTCCGTCTTTTTTAGTGAGAGCAATGAGATTAGCTCCATAGATAACAGGAGCGATCTCAGGGTTAATGTTACCAGAGAGCATGAGGTTTACTAATTTTGTTAAACAACCGATGAGGTGCTTACCTGCATCACCCACACAGTGAGAGGTTAGGTCTTTTAGGTGTTGTGGAGAAAGACCGTCAAGACCAGCTGCTGATCCGACTTTAAAAGCATTAATCGCACTCACTGTGTCCTTATCCTGTGCAAGTAAACACACATCGGGTGATGTAGGCGGGTCCAGAACGTAGTCCGAGACTGGAGCTGAGGGATGTTTTGTCTGTAAAGACGTAAGGGTATCTGTTGTATCTGGAGACAGTACATCACTTGAAAACAGGAGACGTGCGGCTCCTTTTAAATCTCCGTCGCTAACTTTTGCTTCTACAAGCTTGTTAACATTATAAATCTTTTTGTTATAATTTCCAGTAAAACAGCAATTTTGAGTCGGAAGTGTGGGGTTAGAACAATTATTTTTAATTTTTTGTGTGAGAGATATAGTCTCGTCACTAAATTTAGCATGTAACACTTTATAAGGAAATAGCAAAAGATTTTGCCAATTTTCAATGCTATTACTATCCAAACACTGCGTTATAAATTGAGACAAAAGTGTAGCGACAGAGATCCTGGCACCACGAGGAATTCGTTTAACTAAACTTACATTATTTTTTAAATTATTCAAAAGGTGATGAAAAGGCGTGCCAGAAGGGTTACTATCAGATGGAATAGAAGCATGAGGTTGTGCGAAATTATCTGAAAGTAACGTTGTTGAGTTTTGGCTGGGGCATTTATGTAATTTTGATATATGTATACGAAGTCCTCGAGCACTTTTAAAAGATTTTAAACATATGGAACAAGAAAAAGTGTAAAGTGACGTACCATCTTCCGATTGCGTCAAGCTTTGCATTTACTTATTATTAGATATTATAAAACAGAAACTACAAAAACAAACACAAATAAAAATACAATAAAAATAATCTTGACGTTCGAGTTGACGCTCTGTCACACCGGGCGCCGGGCGCATGCGGAGGAGCCAGCAAAACCAGAAATAATTTTCAGCCTGAAAAAATAACAAATATAATTAGATAAATCGCATTTAGACTTAAATATTACTTAAAACCAAACCTTAGGTAGGCCAAAATTATATAATTGTTATTTAAAACAATTATATAATTAAAAAGAATTATAGAAAAAACATTATTCAACATCACAGGAAATTGATACGGGGTCATCATCATTTCAGCCAATTTGACGCCCACTACTGGACATATGTCAACAGGGGGCTGTCAGACCCGTTCTGATTCTATTTGGAATAACTACAGTCTGGAAGGGGTGCTGGGTCGGAAAACCTAGTGAGCTGATGCGGTTTTCTATCCCTTCGGGCTATATGCCTGAGGGGAGGGGAAACCTGACTAAGACGGTGCACCCTGGAACATCGGCCAATCAGAAGGGGTGTAAGATATAAATATACATATTATCAAATTCAAATACTTACATGAACGGATATATAACGGAATACAAGAAATTAGTTTATTTAAAGTTATTATAAAAACCAAATTTTAAGGGATAATAAGGATTTTTTGGTTTAATAGAAATTATGTGGTTATTAATCATGTAAATGATAATAATCACTGTTTAGTATCGTTTGATAAAGGTGTCGATTCTGAACTACATTTGATAATATATTAAAATTCTCGATATCTCGATTGTTTTAAAAGATCCCCTGGCTTAGTTAGTCCCATAGTTGAACTGAATGACGCTAACATCACATAAATATGTAATAGAGCAACTGAAAACTTGGGTTTGGTCCTGACAACGTTTCGAGTACAAAATACTTATGCTTGCTTCTGAAACTTTGATGGAGTCCGTTCAAAGTATGGATAAAGTATGGTTTTTGACCGAGCTAGTGCAAGTGGGAAGCCGATGCGTGCCGACGGCGACTGTGCAAGGATCGTGGCACGACTGCGTGTGCTCTGTTGAAGGAGTGTACCACTGCAAGCGGCGACAATGCTACGCGGTTGATCTGAGTAAGTAAATTACAGGTGTGTCTGAAGGCTAGTTCCTACTTATCGCATCCTTAGGAACTTTCTGAGACTAAAAAGCAGCTTATATGTTATTCCAGACTAACCTGTATTCCAGTATACCCTGTACCAAATTTC
Source organism: Miltochrista miniata (assembly GCA_933228765.1). Classification (NCBI taxonomy): domain Eukaryota; kingdom Metazoa; phylum Arthropoda; class Insecta; order Lepidoptera; family Erebidae; genus Miltochrista; species Miltochrista miniata. Next base: position 19,004,132 of record OW121769.1, read on the forward strand.
GAAACGTTCAGACTTTAGAGCGTGAAAGAGTAACAAACATTCACACATCTATAGGTATACCACATAACTCAGTTCTCGCCCAAAGACAATATATTCACTACGTAGTACAACGTCTGATACAAAATAATGATCATATTGTGTTTGGGCGAGGACTGAGTAATGTGGTAAACCTATATATATCCACACCCACAAACTTTCGCATTTATAAAATTAGTTAGGAAAAAGAATTAAGTTAGAATGTTATCGTTTGTGAAGATGTTTGGATGTATCTTATTCAATCACGTTCTATGTATAATAGGTAGCATTTTATTTTTGAAAAATCGTGTATTTAAATTCAATTTAATTGATTTGAGATAATCATTGCAGCTGAAATGGGCAAAAAGTCAATAAATAAAACATAACATCGTCTTAGAATTATAATAATTTCAAATATTAATTTTAATAATTTAATTTCAATATAAAATTTCAAATATTACAACGGTATTTTTAAAAGACGAAGAAGAGGAATAAATATTTATTGATCAAATTAGGTTGAGTAGAATTATAATATAGTTTGAACTCTTTAGGTTCGCATTTTCTGTAGGTATCACAGGAAAACAGCTTATGAGAAACGTTTCATAAGAAGTAGTTGAAACCCCGCTAAAAAATTTTAAGTGTTTGTACCTATACGAGTTTAAAATAATAAAAGCATTTAACTATAATATACCTACTTTATAATTATTTTACAGATCAAAACAGATCGAAAAACTGCCAAGCAAACTTCCTTTATAGAGAAGACAGAAGTTTTTGCATCTGTAGTGATGCTGGCACGTGGAGATCCGACAATTGTCAAGAAAGGTTCAGATTTTTGCTTCCCAAGACATCCAGCTTACATTATGAACTACGTACTAACGTCATATGAACTCCAGGCACCTTATACATCATAGATTGTAATGTATGCAGGTGCAAGTCTAGTGGCTTCATAGATGTTACTGCCTGCACGAATAGGTACTGTGCTCCAGGACACAAAGCAGATACATGTAACATGGGGGACATACTACGAATTGATAATGAAATCTGCGCGTGCAGCGATATCAATTTCTACATAGATCGTAGTGTCCGACCGAAACTGGTTTTTCGGCCGAAACCGAAACCGAAACCGAACTTTCGGCCCCAGGGTCAGTTTCGGCCGAAACCGAAACCGAAACCGAAACTCACGTGTTCAGTTTGAAATTGGATTCCGGTGGATTCCACACAGAGGGTTCCGTTACAAAAATTCGGCACAAAAATTACGTATGTAGTGTGGATGCTTTTTTCTGATTTTAGTAGGTATTTATGTTATCGGCATCAGAATAGGGTGAGGTGGTGGTGGCAGTGTCTCTTGACATTGCTTACGCTTTCAGCACCTTTCCTTGGAGCTGCGTTTGGGAGGCGCTTATTTACCATGGAATGCCTCCATACTTCCGTCGAATTGTCGGGCCTATCTTTCCGAGAGGGCCATTACCTACCCGAGCTGGCCAGGGCTGGGTCTGCGAGTGTATCGTTCGGTGTTCCATAGGGATCGGTCTTAGAACCGCTTCTGTGGAACATCGGTTACGATTAGATGCTGTGTGGTCCGTTGCTCAGAGGTGTCCGCGTAACGTGTAGGTGCGTAACGTGTTACGACGACACCCTCATTACAGCACGTGAGCAACGCACCGAGACGCAACCCTGAGGCCACCTGCGGGATCCAGCTTACATATAGGGGGCGTCAGCATCGGCATCGAGCTGTTCGTACTCGATAGCCGGTCGGATACCACTTCCGAAGTTTGGTCCCATAGCTGAGGGAGGGGGCATCAGCTGCACTCTCTCGGTTGTTGCCCAATAGCAGGAGACCCAACGCTCCCTGCAGGAGACTGTACCTTGGGATCGTGCGGAGCATGGCCCTATACGGGGCCCCTGTATGAGCGGAGATCCTGATGGCCAGCAATGCGGCTAGATTGTTTAGCCTTCAGAAGGCGACGGCTGTCAGGGTGATAAGGAGATATCGCACGATCTCAGTTAAGGCGGCATGTCTTCTAGCCGGGACCCCTTTATGGGACCTGGAAGCAAGGGCCCTTGCATCATCAGCGGGGCCATAGGCCTCTTCCTGTGAGCAGGTCATGCTCGTAAAAGAGGTGGCGGGGAGGAAGCGGGAGAGAACTCTGCCACCCGAGTTCTACAGTCTGCGGCTGCGCGCGCCCCATACTGTCAGCCTCCATGATCTGAGGACGGTGACGGGGCTGCTTACAGTCTTTACAGAAGCAGGCCTTAGACGATAGCATCACGTGAGAGATTCATCCACGCCCCGCTCAAGAAGCGGGATAACAACTGAACAACCCCCCAAAGACGCGGCCGTAGTATGCATCATTCCGAAGGCATACTCGGGGCTCCCAACCATAGGCTGTAAGGTAGGATACGCGCGGTTTTTAGTCGGTAGGAACAGTGAAAATTTTAGGCCTATATCTGGCACGGTTCCAGCGATACAACCTCGTGCGTGACTAATAGACAGACCGACGGCTAGGCCTCATGTCTCGATAATAGGCTTTAACCCCTCCGTGTGCGAGTTAGTCTCGCACTTGGCCGGTTATTTTTTCAATAGGTGCAGCAAGTTCCACCAATTATGGCACTCAACGGTATAAATCTTCTCAAGTGTTCATTTTAGAAATATCTCCACCTAAAGATGAGTTTCTTTCTTTTACGTGTGGAATTACTCATAGATGCTATTGCGAACTCCTACCGACTAAAACCACACGGTGCCCTGCTGCTAGCTCTCGGCTGGTTTTGGTTACATTCTAAGTATATGGGCACCTTCAAATTAGAGGCGCGAGGAAGCGCCGCAGTGGTGCCACAGTGGTGCGCTGGACGCGCCACCACTAGTTTTCATACAATTTTAGAAGCGCAGTTGTGGCGCGTGAGTGGCGCTGCAACGGCGCTTCTAAATATTGTCTGTCGCGCCACTGTGGCGCCACTGCGGCGCTTCCTCGCGCCTCTAATTTGAAGGCACCCTATAACTAAAACTGGACAACAGTGAGCCGGAATAGTGCGCGTAGGGTTCCGTATCAGCAAAAAACCACGTATGTTGTTTGGGAGGCCCCCTTTAATATTATTAATTTGTCTATTTTTATTATTTGTAGCTATAGCGGTAACAGAAATACATCATCTGTAAAAAAAATTAACTGTCTGACTATCACGGTGCATGAGTCTGCTGAAAGACAGACAGACGACCAACGAAGTCAACGAAACCGACCACAAAGGGGTAGGGTTATGTAATGTCCTAGATCACCTTTTTAGGATTCCGTAAAAATTGTATTATTATAACTATTGATTGGAAGTCCTGTGTAAATCTTCGGTTAGTAACATATTAAATGGTTGAACTGACCCTAACCACGTCACAAGCAGAGCTAGGCACTCAAAATTCATGAACACGTGAGTTTCGGCCCGGCCGAAAGTTTCGGCCCATTTTGGCCGAAACCGAAACTGCGGCCGAAACTCGATTTTTTGGCCGAAACTGGCCGAAACCGAAACCGAAACCGAAACTTCGGTCGGTCACTAATAGATCGTCTATGTCTCTCAATCAAATCTCGTCCAGTACAAGAAGTAACTGAACATGAAATAGCAAAACTAGTCGAAGTTGGTAAATCCTGGAGACGAGTCGATGATCTACTGTTTAGTACATGCGATACAGAGGTCATTTATTCAGTGGATTGTAACAAATGCTTATATACTGAAGAGCATTTGGCGTGTACAACAAAAACTTGCACGTTGAAGAAAAATATGGCATTAAGGCATGAGATAGACGATAAAGAAAAGAATGAATTTGAGTCGTTACCACAATTGCACAGTATTGAAGAGAAGTGTACCCCTGGGCTCTCATATCGTTACGAATGCAATATCTGTCACTGCACAAAGAGTGGTGTGCCTTCCTGTGGTAATATGGTGTGTCTGGAAAATTACGTATTGGATCAGGATGCCCTAAGGGGTACTTTTAAGCTTTAAGTTAAACATTAAAGGATTATTAAAATAGATAATAACTAAATTAGATAAAAATACGCACAAACTATGAGGAAAGCATAAAAAACATGCTTTTCATTTATTTCTTGTTATTTTAATGACTCAATGAATAATACACAATAAGAATAATACAGTTTGTTAGTCTTGTTGTATTTTTTAAATAAACATTGTATTTAACAATCATGTACCTAACTTTATAGAGGGTTCCTAATTAATCGGCAATCTGTTGGTTTATAACTGGTGATAGTCGACCATAAAATATATGTGTTACTAACTCTTAAATCTTTACTAGTTATACCTGTACTGTTAACAAACGCGTTTACTATTTGTTAATAAATCCAGCGTCTATAATATGAGTATTCAAACTTCATTACCATCATCTATACCTAAATTTACACCTGCATTATTCAAATAGAAGATGCATAAATTGTATAATGTAAAGGAATGTCATTAATAGTTAACTACTTTAATGCAGCAAATGCATCAGACTTTCAAGACCTTCCCGAGATCCGCTATGGAGAACCATGTGAAGACGGGAAACAGTACAAAATGGACTGTAACACATGCTTGTGTCGTAACAAGTCACTTCTTTGTACCTTAAAGGGCTGTATCGATAAGAGTGTGTTCAAAGATACGTTGAGACAAAAACGCAAGAAGGACAAGAAAGGTAGGTTAGCATGCTCAATGCACTAAATACTGAAAGAATCTGTATTGTAGTCGTAGATTACATCGTTAGCGGCGTAAAGGTCAGTTGAACGTCTAGGAATAGCGGGCTTCGAAATGGTTACCTACTACTGATAAGAAACCGGGTACAATAGGTCCTACCGAGTAAGAGTAAGCTGATTTTAGGGACCAACCTTACCACTGAGTTATCCACACCTGTCGACTAAGGGACGAGGTCTTGGTGAAGAGAAGCAAATCTCTAAGCTAACTTGTAATTCTTCAATTTATTTAATGGCATGTCAGGGAGACTGGAGCCATAGAGCAACGCGAACTGTCTGAGGGGAGACGGCATAGAACGATTGCTCGATACAAAATTTTCTGTCATATTTTGCGGGTGGCGGGGGGAAATCTTCCTTCAGTTTGTATGGAACTGGGCACTTTTTGTCGTCGATATGTCACATTATGTGTCACATTATTGCCAGAGGGGGTTTGAAAGCTTTGGCCCCTCCCTCTGTAGAGGCGCGCGATGCTCTGTGACTGGAGCCGACTATTGAGCTGCTAAGCAACTATTGTTGTTACAACCTATTTATATAATATAGATAAACTAATTCGATATCACCGCTCAATCTTATTCGAGTCTTGTTTAATGATACGCAATATAAAAATGCTACTTGCAATTTAATGAACATGATATGCAGTTTATTTATTTGATGTGTGTTTCACTGAATTTTCATTATTATCATCATATTTACTATAGGTATTTTACAGCGTATTCGAGGTCTAGAGATGCAACAGCGAAGAAACTAATAGTTAGCGATAGAGAGTTCTTGATGTTACCGCAGCTGCCTCACCACGCGGCTGACTGTACGCCTGCCCATAAGTATAAGGTGGACTGTAACGTGTGTCTGTGCACGAAGGAAAAGAATCTCGTTTGTGACAACAAAATGTGTGTTGATCATAAGACCACGCGTAATATTGAGGCTGCGAAGCACACTGGTAAGTATTCATGTTAAATAGCATTCAACTCGCTATAAATATTCACAGACATTTTCGTTCAACGCTATCTGATCCCAAAGTAAGATATGAATAACCTGCATATGATTAATAACTTATCAAACATAGAAACACCCAGATTCTCGAGACAAACATTATTATGGATTACACAAATTTTGTCTCCAAAATCTTAAACCCCACCGGAATCGAACCCGCCCTCGAACACACAACATCGCACATTTCGACCTCAAGACCAACGAGACAGTCAATAGCCTGGACATACCTACGCAAAAGGTAGAACTGGTCTGTAAATTTAGCGAGACATTTTGTTGTAAAGTTGTTAAACTTTAACTTTTAGGTTTAATAAACGATTATGAATAAGGGGGTTACCCCTTATTCATAATCGTTTATTAAACCTATTTTAGTTAAAACACATTTTAAGTCTATTGCTGTCTCTAACCATACTCTGTCATTGGTTAGAGACAGCAATAGACTTAAAGTGTGTTTTAACTAAAATAGGTTTGATAAACGATTATGAATAAGGGGGTAAGTGTTTGATGTGCCTTGGTGGAACAATTATATTGTAAGCTACTGTACTAAGTTTATTTACCAGTTATTTAGATCTTGTAGCACAATCTTTTATATTACTTTTATTTTGGCTAGATGCAGCTGTGTAGAAAATGTAAATGTAAAAAGATAGATACACGTGGGTATCTCTTCCCCACTTGCGTGGGAACGATTGGTAGGGCAAAGTAAAATTATTCTTTCCAGCACGCAAAAGTGTCATAAATTCCTCTCCATCAATTTCAATTGAGAAGTTAGGTTGGTAATGTTTTTGCTAAGATAATATAGCAGTATTACATACAGATATGCAACTCCAGGCCTCCCACTGATACTACTGAGGGACTGAGTTGGAGGGAATTTTGAAGGAAGATTTGCTTAACCTCAGTGGTCACATACATATTCAAGCTCTGTGTAAACATAAGGAGTTTTTTAGTGTAGGTTTAAAGAATTAAAACGAATCCTTTGTAAGGAGTTTCGCCCTGTGGTTTATTGAAGGTAAGCCCTGTTCGAGGAGTTTCGACACTCAGAAATGCGTGAGGTGCCTATGCAAGAATGGCAAAACGAATTGTACTCCGATCGCGAACTGCCAGACAGAGGAGGACAAACTGATGTTATCAAGCGGTGGACATAACGTCCACAGACTCACCTTTGATTACAAGGTGGAAGAGTGCTTTCCTGATATCGTTTACAAGTAAGATTTGATTCAAAAAGATATGCCTATGTAAGATGTGATATGTTGGCAGTTTTATGATGTGCGTGTAGTTTTGCTTTGCTGTGTTAGTGTAGTAAACGATCACTGCATTAACATCTTGTGCTACGGTCGGTATTGAAACGGGTAACCTTTTGTGATATTGCAATGTTTGGAAAACACGAAGCGCTCGTGGTCCCACGGACTCAGTGTTCTGTAAACGATCACTGCAGTAAGCAACATTTACTATGGCCGGTTATGGCTGAGTGACCATCACGTGACCACTATGAACGTTTATTTGCGAGCGTTTCCGTGCTTCGGAAGGCACGTTAAGCCGTTGGTCCCGGTTCCCAGTAAAATAGTAGTCGTTAAGTCAAGTTGAAGACCTTCGTGGCCGCTTGAATAATTTTAACAGCAGGCAGTCTCAACCTGCGCCTGTCCATATCAACACGGCAGTAAGGTTCGCCACCCATTACGTGCGACACAATCCAAAAAGGTGAAATTTTGGCATATAATAAGCCTCTGCCTTTTCCTTCGGGTATAAAAGGCGTGATCATATGTATGGAAAACCCGATAAGCCTTGGACCCGGGTGCTAGTAATGTGGTAGTTGTTAAACCTTGATAAAATTCAGCAGCAGGATGTTACAACCTGCACATGTCCGTTTTAACACGGCAAGCCTTACTTGCCGCCTATTTATTACGTAGCACTGAATATACATCTGCCTACAAAAAGCGCGAGAGGAAATTACCTTCTATTTTCAATTTCGATGAACTCTCGTCTTCTTTATGTGCCTCCAATGCAATAGCTAAATGATCTATTATTCTAATCTAAGCTTCAATGTTACGAGTTACTGAAATTTTGCTAACATTTTTTTTTTCATTTTATAATTAAATGGACATGCCTGTGTTGGTTATTCATGTGTGACTCTTATGATCCAAATAAATTATGCTAAAACCCAAGATTTTCCGTAAACGGTGACGTCAAAAAGCGTCTATGTTTAGAATACATACATATTGATGAAAGATGGAAGTTAACCCAATACTTCTTATACTTCCAGAGAAAAATGCAACAAATGTTACTGCCAGCCGGACAAAACACTCCGTTGTACTAACAAGATGTGCTTGAACCACGCACAAGCTCTTCAGCTAGAGCAGCAAAGGCAATACTTAGAGCAAAACGGACTTTAGGCGTTCCCAACGACTACGGAGCTCAAGTACAATTAGTTTTGAAAGATTTGAAGATTTGAAATCGATGGAAATAAATAATGTTTTAATTCAAGGATAATTACTGGTATACTTTTATTTGCAGTTGCTCAAATATAATGTGTTAATTGACCGAGTGAGCGTAGCGAACGAGAGACTCAGTCTCAGGATGAACAATTTTGCTTTTGGGGCGTATGTCTGGTTGTCAGTTCCGTTCACCAAACTTGGCACACGTGTTCTTTGATGTATGGGAGCCCCTCTTAAATATTATTATTATTATTATTTTAGTATTTGATGTTATAGTGAAAAAAAATATACATTATCTGTGAAAATTTCAGCTCTCAAGCTATCACGGTTCCTGAGATCAAATACTCGTGACGAAGATACAGACCGACGCGACGGATAGCGAAGTGAAGATTATAGGATCACGTTTTTTACCCTTTGGGTACGGAACCCTAAAAATAAAGGGAGGGAAGTGCGGGTCGGACTCGCAAGCGCTGGGTTCCGGACCCAAAAATGACGTGTGTTGTTCCCATACAATGCCCCTTTTAAATATTATTAATTTTCTTATTTTAGTATTTCTTCTTATAGCGGCAACAGAAATACGTCATCTGTGTAAATTTTAGTTCTCTTGCTGTGACGCTTCCTAAGATACAGCTTCATGACGGACAGACAGATAGTCATGAATACGGTCCCGTTTCTACCCTTTGGGTACGGAACCCTAATAGTATTAGGGTTTATTTACAACAACATTTTAATTTTACAATTTCAGTTACAAAACTATTACTTCTAGATAGCGCGATATTAACACGATTACAAACTGGATAATTATGATTTTATTCACAGTGCAGTACGCTAGTTTTGCTATTTTCAAGTAATTGAATTTTTGCCGTCGTGATTGTCGTCAAAAATGAATGAAACCATTAGTTTCGAGGCGAAAAGAGGAAGTTTTAGTCAATTTTCAGCGGGTTTTGCTGGGCCATACTAACAATGTTTCTCTATGACCACAACGGCAGTGATTCATGGCACATCAAATGACATTGATTTTAATAAGTTCGATGTTGATCATGTGGTATTTATTGTTAAAAATTACAGAGAAGCATAATTATTACATATCTATATTTACATTATTACTATCTAAACTAAACCTAAATAAGGCCCCCGTGGCATTGTGCCCAAAAGACTAGCAACATTCCCCCTTTGAACAGCAATACCTATTCGTTGAGCGAGAAAACTGCCAGCCCTTGGGTCACCAGTTGACTCCACAAGGCGCTTTTTCAAATTCTAATGTGGTACTGTGTTACGTGTGTAGGTACACGTACTTACTATCGACATTGTCAATGCTATCGACTTTGTCTAGCTAGAGCAATTACATCTGCTCCGTTCTATGATTGTTCAGCTATGCTCTGACGACCTGCTCCCCACGCTTTTTATGGAAAGTAATTAATACATAATAATTATATGCCACAGTGGTAATTTAGGGTGGAATGCTCCAATTTTGATAGTTACATTGAGAAATAAATACTACGGAAAGGGTCAACTATTTGATAGGACTTTGGAGGCCCTAGAAGAGGCTTTCAATCGTTGTGAGGCAGAGGGGCTACACTTTCACTAATCAGGGAATGACGATGGATGTTTCAAAGCAGGCAGACTATTTATATCTGTTCAATTACCACAGCGTCAATAATGAGCACTTAGCTATCAGGCAGGTCATGTGACCTGCCTGATAGCTAAGTCCTGTAAATACCGGGTCCTAACAGATATGCGGCACATATAATAGGTGCCTAACAGATTTTTTTGGCATGGTTTCTGGTTGCTCGCGAGGTCTACTCTTCGCAGAAGTACTAGTAATACAAGTATCTCTTTAATTTTATCCCCGCCACGAGATGAACGGGTACCTTTTTTGTTACCGCGTGGAATTCCTCATGGAGTGTCCGTCAAGAAAGTTGTCGGGGCAGAGAAACAGACACTACGACCTCGTACTGTTAACAAAAAGCATAGCGTTGCTTTGCTTTTTGTTACGGAGCCGAGTAATGAAAAGGATGTCCCCAGGGGGAGTAAAAGAGAACTCCAAACTAGTGATAGCCTCCACACCTACTTACTTTTAGGTTACCTACTAGACTCTACTCGGTTTATAAGTAACTAGCGGACGTCACGCTGTTTTACCCGCGTAGTTCCCGCTCCCGTGGGAATACGGGAATAAAATAGCCTTTGTTCACCGCAAAGAGTGTAGCTTACCAACAGTGAAAGAATTTTTCAAAACGGTCCAGTAGTTCCGGAGCCTATTCGTTACAAACAAACAAACAAAAAAACAAATCTTTCCTCTTTATAATATTACTAGCGGACGACACGCGGTTTCACCCTCGTAGTTCCCGTTCCCGTGGGAACACGGGAATAAAAGCCTATTCGTTACAAACAAACAAACAAACAAACATAAAACAAAAAAACAAATCTTTCCTCTTTATAAGTATAGATAGTATAAGTATAGATATCTCAAATTATATAGGTATGCCTATCACAATGTAAATCACATTCCTTTTCTATGACTATCAAAACGAAAGAAGGGTTTAATAGCTAATTTCTTGTAGTTATGAATACCTGTCTATGTTCAGAGTTCGGAGTCCAAACCCGTTACACTGGCGACTGGTGCACCTGCTGACTAATTAAACAAAACAAATTAAAAAAAACTAGGTTGAAGTTATGGTAGTAAGAAGGAAATCTAGATATCAGATACAAAACCCCAGTACTCCACCAATCTGTCTAGTCAAATACCCTCACATAAACATAAAATAAAGTAGTGCAAACTGGAAGAGGCTTAGGCCTGGGGAATGTGTTTTATAAACCAATCGGATCTCGTAACGTTTGATGACGTAACGCGAGATGTGGCAATAACGAAATCTGATTGGCTATTAAAACGCATGTCCTCCTCTCCGGCTTTGGTTAATACCGGGCGTTAAGCTCATCACGACTGCTGCAGTCTAATTCAGATTTGATGATGTTATTCTAATTATTGACATTATCATTAGAAAACTTTAACAATACAAATATTAACGTACTAGCTGACTCTCGCAACTTCGTTTACGACACATAAGGTCTATGAAAGGAGAGGTATTTCTTTATCAGACTCAGCAAGCAGCGTGTGAAATTGCCCTGTTTGAGTAATCAAAAAAGAGCTTAATGATGAGGACTATTGGAAAATAATTCAGTCCGCGCCGTAGGCGTTTATAACTAAGCCAACATGCCAGTTTAGATTTACCTTCACATTCAAAGGAACCCTTGAATTCTAGGTGTTGCGAAAGTTGAGATAATGAAATATTTTGCAATCGAATCTCGCATTGAGAAGTTGCAACTAAAAACCATTTTGTCTTTCATCCCCTCTCCGAAAATAACCGCGGGAAATATCGGAATCAAAAGTATCCTAGAGCCTTCCTCGGATCATAAGCCCAGATTGTACCAAGTTTCATTCAAAGCGATTCAGTAGTTTCAGCGTGATAATTATTCGGGAGGGATACAGACAGACAGACATGGCTTCAGTATCGATTAGAGAACGCCCTACACTTAAAAATTTAAAAATATCTTCCATTTACAGACTCTTGACCCTCAACAGTTTTATTATATGAATAGATAGATAGACAGCAATTATAATTGTTAGAAGAATACACTGTGAGGTGTACCCCAAGGTGCGATTTTAGGACCACTCCTGTCGAAATAAACCCAAGCACTAACAATTTTTGAATGTTTGAATAATAATCGCCAGTAAATAATCGCAAGTCGTTGATCTAAGTTGAATATCTTATGAGTAGCTTGATGAATTTCAACAGCAGGGACCTACAACTTGCGTCGTCTATTTCAACGCCCTTTTTTAGGGTTTCGTAGCCAAATGGCAAAAACGGAACCCTTATAGATTCGTCATGTCTGTCCGTCCGTGTGTCACAGCCACTTTTCTCCGAAAATATAAGGCCTATGATATTGAAACTTGGTAACTAGATGTATTCTGTGAACCGCATTAAGATTCTTATGTAAAACTAGAAAAAAAGCAGTAAATTTTGGGGGTCCCCATACTCAGAACTGAAACTCAATTTTTTTTTTCATCAAAACCATACGTGTAGGATATCTATAGATAGGTCTTCAAAAATGCTATTGAGGTATCGTGTTTTTCTAAACTGAATTGTTTGCGCAAGAGACACTTCCAAAGTGGAAAAATGTGTGTCCCCCCCCCCCTCTAACTTCTAAACTAAGAGAATGGTAAATCTAAAAAGAAGATATGAAGTACATTGCCATAAAAACTACCAACGGAAATTGGTTTGAACGAGATAGAGCTGGTAGTTTTTTTTAATACGTCATAAACCGCAATTTTCGGTTAGAAAAATCACTACCACTGCGAACGTGTTAAAACATCAAGCAAAGTTACAACGAACTATAAGAACTTTTATATTATGTTACTTGCTGCTTCGAAACCCTTCATGGGCGAGTCCAACTCGCACTTGGCCGGTTTTTTTTTAACGTTGTTACCACTTTGTACCTCACCGGCTTGCTCAGAGGGACTAACAGATGACTCTTTCCCCAGGGCGCCTTTCTTCAGAGTTCCTAGTGTGTATGCAAGGGTAATAAGCTAGGGCTCTAACAAAAACAACCGGATAAGGTGTGCAAACATATATTTAGAAAAGTTACAGTAGACTACAGATATAGAAAATGAAATTACATATGGATAGAGAATACAGATACACTTAAAATAGCACGGAGTTAGGCACTAGTACTACGGTACTGATTTAGTGAAGCTTAAGCTGGTACTAGATGTTACGCGTTACTTATGCGGCTAGTCTACAGGCTGGAATTGGTAACAAGGTACTGATTTAGTGAAGCTTAAGCTGGTACTAGATGTTACGCATTACATACGCGGCTAGTCTACAGGTTGGAATTGGTAACAAGGTACTGATTTAGTGAAACTTAAGCTGGTACTAGATGTTACGCGTTACTTATGCGGCTAGTCTACAAGCTGGAATTGGTAATAAGGTACGGCCTTCACTTTGAAGTGAGAGCGACACTGGACGTTGCCAACGCCAGACGGAGGTGGCTGGTTTCTCTCGAATTGCACCTCGCTCGAGCTGTCCACGTATTCAAATGTGGGTCTCTGATAAATAATCGAGACTGGGCCGCTTCAGTCCGTACTATGAAACCCTGTGACCACACGACAGGCTAGGATCGAAATCTATTGCAATCAGACAAAGAGGCTTACCAGTTTCCTGGGTGGAATTAGGCACACTGACTTTATAACCTCCCTTAGTTGAGGTGTCTTATTACAAAGAGCTTGAGTGAATGAAGTTTGTAGGATCAGAGAAAATTGGCAAATAGGACCGGAACTTCATAGCAGGGCTATTTATACCCTCACTATCGAATGCTCGAGAAATCTCTTCGAAAAATCCTTTGTCATCGTTTCATCAAGGCACCATAAACTACTCCGTCACTTGCTAACCAAAGTCAAGTCAAGATAATATCGAACGATGAATCGACTTACAAAAAAACACAAACCGAATACTCAAGCACTGAACCTATTTAATGCCCACTGGGACATCAGGAACAACCGTAATTAAAAAAAGTTATTGATTAAATTATTGTTAAATAGAAATCTCGAACTATACACGACCATTTGGGACACCACTTGCGCCATCTCGACCTTGGTGGAGAACTAATAGTTCCGAACGATGGTAGATAGATGGCCCCTCACTACTGATAAATCCACAATAATGCATCCGTAAAAACAAATGCTACAACCTGATGGAAAATCCTCAAGGATGTTATGCCGGACGCCTGTCGAAATAAACCCAAATCGGGCTCGTGACTCCTTTCAGCATTTTTCGCTATTCCTTATAGGTTCGGATTTGGCCATCCAAGCCCTTTTCAAAAATTCACCCTGTATAAGGACTTATCCCTTCCAACATTAACCCTTCTCCTAGACAATCTACGCACTACTTGGCTTCGCCCACTTAGGGACTGCAAACCTAACAAATAATCTATCTTTACATTGACCTATAATTAAGAATGCGCCTGCCAAAATTATCATACTAATCAGCCTGCGTGCAACGTTACACTTGGTAGAATGGTAACCAGCTAAAAAACTTATTCGTTGGAGGTACGGGGTCTTCAGTCGCATACAACACCAACAGAAGTCTTATATTTGTTATTCGCCAAAAGTATTCTGTTGACACTTTTTAGTGATCCGTACCCAAAGGGCAAAACCCTGACCCTATTCATGAGACTTAGTTGTCCGTCTGTCTGTCTGTCTGACTGTCTTTATGTCTGTCTGTCGGTTCGTCATGAGGCTGTAACTCAAGAACCGTGAAAATTTCAGCTCTCTTGCTATCACGGTTTCTGAGATACAGCTTTATGACGGACAGTCAGACATACATACAGACAGACGGACAACGAAGTCTGATGAATAGGATTTTTACTTTTAGGAAAGGCAACCCTAAAAAACGGGACCCATTTTTTTTTAACGTGAGGGAAAATCCTTCATGGCTGCTATGCCGGACTCCTACCGACTAAAAAAACCTCACGTAACGCCCAACAACCTATGGTTGGGAGCCCCGGGTAAGCCCTCGGAAGGATGTCCCAGCCAAACGGCACCCTATTCATGAGAATTCGCCGTACGGCTGTCTGTCTGACAGACAGGCGGACAGCGAAGTCCAATGAAAAAGAAGATTTTCTAATAAAATGATTTCCTTTGGGTAGGGGACCCTAAAAACAGAAAAAGGGGGAACTCGCAACTAACAATTTTTTGCCGGTTTTCGGTACAGAGCCTTCTTGGTAGGTTTTTATCAGTCATTCCACGTGCCTTTAATAAAATGACACGCATATTGTATTAGGTAACAAGGTAATTTTATATTTTCTATTAAATATTTATATGTATAAGTAATCCATAAATATTTAAATGCCTATAAATATGAAAAATCTTATTTAAAAATATGTATTACAAAAACAATCGTAAAAATGCTAATAATATTTTAAGTTTCAGTTGAAGTGATTGTGTGTGTGAGTGCATTGAAATAAGAAAAATTAATATTAAATTCAAAATTCTAAATTTTTGCTCTGAATATAAATAACTCAATTGGTTCAACGTCAATCAAGTTCTTGAAGGAAAGAATACTAAAAATTACGACTTCCAACTTTCATTTTATTACCAACGCGATTAATTTCTGAACAACGATATCACAATCGAAACCATAAAACTATACCTTGGTTCGGTTTAACGAGATTGTAAACTAACTAAAAAATTAAAACCAACATTTGATATGATATTATTTATTGGCCTACATGCTACTAAGGCGTAAAATTAAATCTTAAATAGGCGTAGTTATATTTTTTGGTTAAAAAAGTTTCAATATTAGTTAGAATATGTTAATGACTGTATCATTTCTAACCTTGTTAACAATAGTACCGTCTGGGTATACGATATTCCGTAAGTATTTTCACATTCATTTACAACAGTATATAGTTTAATCATAATTCCAATATCTCCAATCATATTCTTCTTCAATTTAAAAATCCATTCTTCTGAGTCCATTTTATTTTTATCGTCTTCAGTTTATATCGAGAAACTTGTAAAACACTCCATCATTTTTAATTCTAAAATTTAAACTTGATTAAAATTGTCGATTTGTTTTTATTAGGTCCGTGCGTTCCAAATACCCAGTTCATACTGAATGGCCGACTATGTAATTGCAACAGTATGGGGCAATCGAATGACGCATCCTGCCACATGATTGGACGGAGGCAAGCATGTCAACCAGGACAAATTATATGGGAGGATTGCAGTCAATGCATCTGTCAAGAAAATGGGAAACTTCTTTGCACAAACACACAATGTGCGGAAGAAACAACTAAGACTCGTTCAAGCGCAAGAACGGGCTCCGCTGTTTGGTGTACTCCTTTTAGATCTTACTATGTAAATTGTACTCTTTGTGTTTGTCCAGCATCTGGGAACATGGCCGAGGCTCGATGCGCTAAAGATTCGTCTTGTTCATTAAAAGGACCTCACACATCTCTCGATACGATTCCACAGAATATATGCATACCCAAAGTGATGTACCTATTCAGTTGTCTACATTGCCTATGCTCTGATGAAGGCCGCTTCCTACAAAGTAAATGTATTGAAACCTGCCAAAGGTCAGGTGAATCAGCAAAACGGTGTATACCTAAGAGTTTCTACAAAACAGACTGTAATATATGCCGCTGCCCTGACAATGGGATATCAGACAATAGCGTGTGCTCTAAATCCGTTTGTTTACAGAACTCACAATTGACTTCGTTAATGTCTTTAAGAAATATGACATCAAAGTGCAGCCCTAATAAATATACAAAACCCAGATGCATTTACTGTGAATGTAATTCTCAAGGGACTGTCAATGAGCAAGCTTGCATGGAGCAGGATTGTTTAAAAGTAGATGATTTTAACTACGAAACCATGAAAAGTACTTGTAGTCAAGGAGAGATGGTACCGACTTGTATGGAATGTTTTTGTCCCCGTAGTAAACTCACTATAGAAAAGTATTGTACTAGAGTTTGTTCACCACAGAGTAAGATTGTTGTTCTCGAAAGTGTATTGAAAGAGAAAGTCAATCTTATCGACCGAAGTACAGTAAAAGAAACTGCAGGTACCGATTCTTGTGATCCCGATTCATTATTCCTGGATCAAGGAAGATACTGTTTATGTTCTAAAAATGGAAATACGAATTTCAAACATTGTACTTCAGTTTTGGAAGATACTGTGCCTAAAAAGCCATCTAAAGTATTCGTAGAAAAAGACATGTCAGGTTCACGGAACGTAGATTATAACATTACATGTGAGCCTAATACTTACGTAGAATTTGGATGCAACTCTTGTTATTGTACAAAACATGGAACCATAGACCCGAAGTGGTGTACTACCGATGACTGCGAAGTCAAGAAGGTAATTAAAGCTCGGTCAACGGTAACAAAATTAAATAAAGAACCTGGAACCACCAGTTCGTGTGTCCCTGGTACTGTGACTAAAGAGGGCTGTAATTTTTGCATTTGTGGAAGCTCTGGTCTAACAACAGATAAAGTTTGTACGAATAGTCCTTGTGCCGGGCAACAAAATACTCGTTCATCAGAATTGGATTGTGAACCTTCATCATATTTCAGCGTTGACTGTAACACGTGTTACTGTCCATCTGATGGAATCAAAAATGTTGAAAAATGTACCAGAAATCAGTGTGAGTCTAACTTCTTAAGGTCTGAAACTTGTATACCGGGTCAACTGTTTAGTTCAGAATGCAGCATTTGCGTTTGTCCTCCAACAAGGGAAAAGAAGGACAAGATCTGCACAAACAGGACATGTTTTGAAAACGATACTCCTTGGAAGAAGATATTTAGAATATCTCAAACTATATTAGGGAACCACGTGTCTGAAGACAATCCGAAGAATTTTGAACGTTGTTTCCCAGGCGACGAGTTTGAAGTCGGCTGCAAGGTATGTGTGTGCCCTGATATGGGATTGAAGGAATATGCGACATGCACTACTACATTATGCGATGTACTAACCCACAACGTAAGTTCTGTAGTCTCTACCATTATATAAAACTCCTGTAATGTTCTGATTTTTTTTATTAAATCCTTTCTCAAGTTGTAATCATTTTCACACTTAGCTGCTGTTCTCTTAGTCAATCAACTAACTCCTTTCAACTATGTCATAAATGAAAGGAGTTAAGATTAGTTGATAGATATAATTTGTCCATAGATAGCGAAAAATTCTAAATCTATGATAGATTCCATGATATGACTGTACCTAGTTGCTTCAATCCTAATTCCTACTAATCCTATCCTCCTTCCTACTTAATATTAAATGTGGAAATTTGTGAAGATGTTTAGATGTTTGTTACTCAATCACGCTCTAACAGCTCAACGGATCGGGCTGAAATTTGGTTCAAAGATAGTTTATTGTCTGAAATATCACATAAGTTTCTCTATATGCCGGGAATATATTCCCACGGGAAGCAGAAACGGGTGCCGAACTTCACGCAGGCAAAGCTGCGAGCTTGATATAGTATTAAATAAACAATAATGAATGTGAAACTTCGATCAAAATTTTACGTAAAACTTTGTCGTGTTTTTTTTTAACATGAGGGAAAATCCATCATGGGTGCTATCCCGGACTCCTACCGACTAAAAAACCTCACGTAACGCCCAACAGCTTATGGTTGGAAGCCCCGGGTAAGCCCTCGGAAGTATATTCCAGGACTCCCAACACTTTGTTGTATTGAACTCAATTACGCTCTAACGGCTGAACGGATTGAGCTGAAATTCGGTAAGAAGATAGATTATAATCTGAAATACAAAGCTATGAATATATTCCTACGGGAAGCAGGAACACGGATACCAAACTTGCGGCGGGCGAAGCGGGTTTAGCAAATGCCACCTCTGCTCGGCACGAACTATAATGGAAAAGAATAGGATTGGATTAAGCTGATCGTTTTAAATAAAGTTCGACGATTTTTTTTCATGTTTACATAGGATGAAATAAGCAATCTTGCAGAGGATCGACAACGTATAACAAAAGTCAAGCCTGGCGCAATAGATGCTCGAAGAATGAGGCCCAAGAAAGCTCCACGAAAACCTACTATCTTTGATCACAGCACTTCTGATGATGACCACGCGCATGATAATGATGAATTCTGTTCGTATTACAACGTTACTTCCAGTGCAGAACGAAAGGACTGCACACCTGGATCTGAGTATATTATAAGGTAACTAGATTATTGTCTACGAATTCTCTCAAAAAAAGGAGGTATTCAAGTGGATTGTGTTTGTTATATTTAAGAAAGGGTTCCCAAAAGAATAGGTTAAATACATTATACCTATAAGGTATACCTATAAGTGTACCAATAAGGTGGTGCAAAATTGATCATCCAATTTTGTATTTCAATAATTTTATTTTTGAATTCATATACATAAAGGAATTTAAGTCATAAATTCAACCAACAATAGTAATACTTATTGGCAGGAGAGATTGTGTAAATATCAAAAATATTATTAAGTTTCATGAACAGTTGTCAAAATTGTCAGTGAAACAGGTAATACTTTCTACATTGCCTTATAGTAAATCTTTCACACGTAATGAAAACAATATTCGGTACAAAATAAACCGAAAATTATACTATTTGACTACAAGTAGTAGGAATAGTGAATTATTTGACTGTAATCTTGTATTACGTTATTCTTTTATGTCCATAGATAGATACTTACTTTCAAAGTTTTTAAGACGACAGGTAGCGATAACGCTATCAAATTTTTTATTGAATCAAGCCAATCTTTTGGCTTATAATAAAACTGCTTGTATTGTTTATAATCATAGCAATAATATTGACATTTTATCTTGGGAAGGATGCATCATCCCAAAAAACTAGGTTGTAAGACAACAGATAAAAAATCTGGCCATGGCTTCAGGGCTTTTGAGCCTATTGAGACCTCTAATAATGTTAGTGTAAGAAATAATTTCGAGTTTAACAACAATATAATAACTAGTAGTCTAAACTTAGTACACCAAAATATTGAAGGCATATCCAACAAACTACTGCAAATAGACCTTTATATCAAGGAACACAATATTCATGTCTTTTGTATTACAGAGCATTGGTTGGAAAGTCATGAATTAATGTTTAACAGTGAATTTTACTCACTGAACAGTGCGTTCACAAGAAAATATGCTATTCGGGGTGGCTCGCTAATATTTGTTTCTAATAATATAAACTGTAAAGAACGTAAAGATATTGTGGCCCTTTCTATTGAGCGCACTGCGGAATTATCATGTGTTGAGTTTGAGCAACTCATTGTCCTTTGTGTCTATAGCCCGCCAGATAGCGATTATAATTTGTTTGAAGAAGTAATGGAAAATGTATTGAAGCACTTGTGCACTAGTAAGAAACGTATTGTGGTGTGTGGTGATTTTAATGTTGACATACTTGTAAATTCGACGAAACGTACTAGTTTTATTAATTTATTTAGTTCCTTTGGCTTACAAAACTTATTTTGTGAGCCAACTAGAATCACCTCACATTCTGCGAAATGTATCGATAATTTGTTTAGCAACTGTGAACCACTGGCAAAAGAAATATTAAGTAACTTTCCATCAGATCACCTTGGGCAGAAAGCTTCGTTTCCCATTGATATAACGGCTAAATTAAACAAAATTTCTTGCAGGCCAATGAGTACATGTCGCCTAGCACAATTTAGTGAAAAAGTTTCTGCAAAGGTTGCCAATCTTAACGTTAATGAGGAAGATCCAAACGGCCTATACAACTCCTTATTTAATACCATTCAGTTTGCGTACTATAACATTTTCAAATCAAAAACCTTTTATAAAAATAAAGGCATGCAATTTTGTGATTGGGCAACTACTGGTATATACAAGAGTAGGGCGAAGTTATATGAGTTATATGGTATGAAGCAATTTAATTTTGATCCTGCTTTTATTCAGTATGTTAAACTTTATTCAAAAACCTTTAAAAAGGCATGTGCTGCTGCCAAGTCATTACATTTAACTCGGAAGATTAAACAGTCGAACAATAAGGTAAAAATGACATGGAATATAATTAATTCTGAAACCGGACGCCACAAAACTCGTGACCATGACATTGAATTGATTGTTAATAATAGAGTGATTAATAATAGTTTAGATGTAGCACAAACCTTTAATAATTTTTTTATAGACATACCCGTGACTACAACGAGCTCCTTAAATTCTTGCCCAGTTAAAGCTCAACGAATGCTTAGGGGCAGCGTGGACCACTGTAGAGTCTCATTTAGATTTAAATATGTGAATCCCAACGATATCGTTAAAGTATTTAAGTCGCTTAACTCAAAAAATACAGCAGACTTGTGGGGTTTTTCTGTGAAATTAATGCAGTCAATTATTTTAATTATATCTCCTCATCTAGCTGCAATATTTAATATATGTGTTGATAAAGGCGTGTTTCCAGATTTAATGAAACACAGTAAAGTGATACCTCTTTTTAAAGCCGGATCCAAAACAGACCCTGGTAACTTTAGACCTATTTCAATACTGCCTGCCATTAGCAAAATTTTTGAGAAAATTATACTGCAGCAATTACAATCACATTTTAGTTCAAATATGTTACTACACAACGAGCAGTATGGGTTTACAAGAGGTCGTTCTACTACTGACGCAGGAGTGACACTTATAAAACATATATTCAGCGCTTGGGAAAATCGACAGGATGCTATCGGGATATTCTGCGATCTGTCCAAGGCTTTCGACTGCGTTGATCATAACACTTTATTACGAAAAATAGATCATTATGGTATAAGGGACTCTGCAATGGATCTTGTTGCCTCCTATCTTAAAGATCGAATGCAATATGTTGACATTAATGGAAGTCGGTCCTCTGGAGCTTCTGTAGCTATGGGTGTGCCGCAAGGATCAATTCTAGGACCTTTTTTATTTTTAATTTACATCAACGATTTACCTTTCTATGTACAGAACTTGTGCGATGTTGTTCTATTTGCTGATGATACATCACTTATTTTTAAAGTTGATCGCAATCCAAGTACTTTTGACAACGTAAATAGTGCACTAGCCCAAGTTGTAGATTGGTTCACAACCAATAATTTGCTATTGAACGCTAAAAAGAAAAAATGTATTAGATTTACCATGCCCAATGTCAAAAATTATGAAACAAATATAACATTGAACAGTGACACCCTTCATCTTGTAGAATCAACCGTATTCTTGGGGATCAATTTAGATAGTAAATTACAGTGGACTGCCCAAATATCGTGTCTAGCAGCAAAACTCAGTTCGGCGGCTTTTGCCGTTACCAAGATCAGACAGCTCACTGATGTCCAAACAGCCAGGCTGGTTTATTTTAGTTATTTTCATAGCGTCATGTCTTACGGCATTTTGCTGTGGGGCAAGGCAGCAGATATACAAATAATTTTTGTACTTCAGAAAAGAGCCATACGTGCAATTTATAAATTAAATGCTCGAGAATCGCTTAAAGAGAAGTTTAAAGAAATAGGAATTTTAACGGTTGCATCGCAATACATATTTGAGAACATCATGTCTGTTAAAAAGAACATACATCTATATCTTAAGAACAGTGACGTACATTCAATAAATACTAGAAATAAGCATAAATTGATTGGAAAGGTTTTTCGATTACATAAGGTACACGACTCATTCGAAGGACTTGGTGTACGCCTATTCAATAAAATTCCTTTAAATATTATGAACCTTCCTTTATATAGATTCAAAAGGGAAATCAAGACACATCTTTTAAAAAGGGCATACTATACTATTGATGACTATTTTAATGATACAGAGACATGGACATGAGTTGCTTGCTCCTCACTTAATTAGGCGCGATTGTAAATGTCGCTTGTGTAGACAAAATTGTTGATCTTTATTGCATGACAAACGAATGTACTAAGACTATTTGAAAAGAGTGGCCGTGAGTTTTCTTGCCAGGTTCTTCCTCACAGGCTCTACCTATTGCTTTGCGAATCTGGCAGTAAATGTAAATGTAGAAGCAAAAATTTTGACGTTCATAAGTGTTACTTTGTAACCTAAATGAATAAAGATATTTTCATTTCATTTTCATTTCATTTCAGTGTTGGAAGTCTTTGATTGGATTTTTTTATTCATGTGACTGCCGCCAGTAGAAACTCCAACGAAAGCAGCCAGGAATGATTAAATCGAGCGATCTTGTTAACTCTGCCGAATCGGCAAAATGCGACCAAGGAATGTTTGATTCACAAAATCACATATCCATTGTGACGTGTGCGGTTGGATATGCCAAAATTAAATGAGCGTTTATTGAATTTCCCATAGATTTAGGATTTTTCGCTGACCACTTCTGTTAGTTTTTGATGCAGTCTGGAAAAGACTATTATTTATGTTAAAATATAATGAAGAACAGCAAAATTGTTTCAAGCAGACAAGAATAATATCACTGTGTGCTTGTTTTTCCAGATGTCGAATATGCATTTGCCCATACATGGGTAATATTAACATGTTTTGCAGACCAATGCCCGCAGACCGTTACTGTGAGCAAGCATATCCAGGTTTTAATTTCGTTCCGATGGGCCGAAGGCATGTTCTACAAGGTAGGTAATTACCTAAAGGAGAAGCGGTCGTGGCCCCCCGAACTTAGTGTTCTGTAAACGATCACTGCAGTAAGCCACTTTCACTATGGCCGGTCCTTGGATGGGTGACCATCCATTTGACCACTTTGTGACATTTATTTCAGCGTTTTCGTGCTTCGGAAGGCACGTTAAGCCGTTGGTCCCGGTTGCCAGTAAAATGGCAGTCGTTAAGCCAAGCTGAAAGCTTTTATAGAGGCTTTGAAAATGTTCGACAGCAGGCAGTCACAACCTGCGTCCATTTCAGCACGGCAATACGGCTCACCACCTATTACGTGGAACAAATTCTAAAAAAAAGGTGAAATATGGGCATATAATATGCCTCTGCCTACCCCTGCGGGGATAAAAGCGTGACCATTATGTATGTATGTAGGTAATTACCAATGCGAGTAGTAATCCACTCACGTGCTGCTCTCCTCTGGTTAATCTATTTTAATAATACGAGCATAACGAGCTACAGTTTGTCATTTTGGTTTGAGAGTTTCAGGCACGTCTCACGCCTCTAGAAGTGGGATAGCACCCTAACCAACCCCAAAGAACTAACTCCCACAATACCTATTTAATATTATTGTGTGTGTCTCTTTCTTCCTCGGGTATCTCCTTTTTTTCTCATGAAGAAATCCGGTCTTTTGGTAGGCTTACATGGGGACGTATTGGTACAACACGCAGAGGATCTTTGAGATTTTTTATGTATTAGGAAATACGCCTTACGTAAAAGAACGGCAATGTTCCGCGGCTTCCAAAGTCTGTCGGATATCCTGGGTATTCTTTCCAAGGACTTACTCGGGGCTCCCATGTAGTTTTGGCCGATAAGAGTCCGACATCGCATCCATGAGGCATTTCCACAACGTAAGAAAAAAATTACCTCTCCAAAGTTAACCAAATATTTTCAGGAAACACCACAGCGAGCAATGTAAGTACTACTACGGAAAAAGTTCAATATCCTTTAACAATCCACGTACCACATAACCACACCAAATATAGATGCGAAGAGGATGGCAGAATTAACGAAGAGTGTTTCATATGCGATTGTAAAGATAATGTCATTATTGAAGAACATTGCTATAAAAGCAACTCTACGAAATGTACCAGCGTCACTGTGCCGGATTGTATTAAGAAGGCAATTAAATTATACCCTTAATTGTGACTTTTCATTTGCAATTTTCCGCCCTATTAGACGGCGCACGCAGCTCCGCCCACGTGCAGTTTTGCTTCGCGCTTCCCATCGGAGTTTATTTCCGGGATAAAATAAAAAACTATAATCTATTTCTTTGCTAAATTTCAGCTAAATCCGTTCAGCCGTTAGAACGTGAAAGAGGAAGAAAAATTTTGACAGCCACTCACAAACTTTCGCAATAAAAGTAATAAATAATATAATAGTAAGTAAGATAAATAATATATTAGTGATATAATATTATTTACTTTTATTATTACTTCTTGTAAATAATATATTAGTGACATAATATATTATTTATCTTACTTCTTATTACTTTTATTGAGGAAGTTTGTGAGAGGCTGTCTGAATTTTTCATACTCTTTCAGAGTTTATAACACAATGTTGATCAGTGTTACTCACCAACTAGCGCGAGGTAGCTATGCAGAGAACTCTTTCCCAGGGCGCCTTACTACAGAGATTCCAGTGTGCGTGCAAGGGTAGGCCAGGGCTCTGACGAAAACAGCCAGGTAGGGTGTACACACATATATTTATATAACACAGTACACTACAGAGACAATGAGATTACATAGATACAGAAAGCACAGACATACATAAGAAGAATTACGGGTTACGTACTAATTGTACAGCACTAAACTAAATCAGCGTGAGTGGTGACTTAGGCGGCTAGATTACATGTATAAGTAGCTGACAAGTACTGGCCTTCGTTGTGGGTGAGAGCGACTCCGTATGTTGTAAATGCCGGGTGTAGACGGCGAGCTTCTTACACATGCACCCTGCTCACGCAGTCCACGTATGATTGGGGTGTGGCTTCTCCCACTATACAGTGGCAGCCTCCAGCCCCTAATAAGCGACCCTGTCACGAAACAGACAACCAAATAAGTCACTGACCACGTGACAGACGAAGACTGACATGGTTTGCAAAAGAAGATGTGACTCACCAGTTTTCTGGGTAAAATGCAGCAAATACTCCGTTATAACCTCTACCAAACGGTGAGGCACTAATGCCAGAGCTTGTGCGAAAACCTATTCGAGGCACAGCTCACCAAGCCAAAAAAGGAACCGACTACCTCAAAGCAGGTCATATATCCTACTCCAGGAATATTCTCGCAATCTTTAATAAAACCTGTTTCTCCATGCAAATCATCGGGGGTGCCACAGACAAAACTTGTCACTTGTGTCAAAGGAAAACCACAGATAAAAAAACCAGCGATGAATTGATTAAGGGCGGCTTTACACATTGTCAAGCCCGAGACCAGATTGCTACACAAAAAATAAATGCTACAAGTTCAATTATATTTGTCATGTTGGCAATATGGAAAACAGTTATTTGAGCAATCAAAGGGAAGAAATGTGTACATTCCGACACCTCTTGCGATAGTAGTTAAACAGCAGTTATCACCCCTATTCCAATCCGGTCAACTAAATGGACCAAGTCAAATGGTTAACTATTTTTAGTTGGTACAATTAGAATAAACCAATCTACTGCCTCTGTGGCGCAGTCAGTAGAGATACCGCCTGCGGCGCTGGAGGTCGTGGGTTCGATTCCCACTGGAGACAAATATTTGTGTGACCCATAAATGTTTGTCTCAAGAGTCTGGATGTTTCTATGTATAATATGTATGTATTTAAAAGTATATAAAGGTATTAATATCCGTGGTCTGATATCCATAACACAAGCAGGTTATTCCTAGCTTACTTTGGAATCAGATAGCGTTGTGTGAAATGTCCGTGAATATTTATTTTATTTTATTTTTATTTTAAAACTACATATTTTTCTTTCTCAGCTGTACAACATGTCAATTGGTTCGATACGAATATTTTATTGAACAAATTAAGGTCGACAAAACATATAATAATGAAGATCGTTCCCTAACTTACTGTTTCCACTAACACTAGCAAATTATTTGGTTTCTGCATCTCAGCTCCTTTCAAAATACGACTAAAAATTAAGAGCCACTATTATTCCAAATGTATGACGCAATCCTTAAACTGCAGAATTTCATCATCTACTCATGTGATTTTGTCTTTATTCATTTAATCATCATAAAGCTACTCCATTTTTTTTTAACTATAAGATTAAATGTGTAATGTTTACTCATACAGCTCCTTGTATGAGAAAATATTATGCTTCAGAATCAGAATATTTTGCATAGTATGGATGCATCGTAATTCAGTTATTTTACACCACGTTCCTCTACAAAAGCTAAATGAATTCAGTAGTCATAAAATTTTTAATTTTAATTGACATTCAGATTGCCGAAGGAATGAAGTCATATCGGATGAGACTATTCCAATCGGCTATTTTATAGTTAGTGATTAAACTACGTTTTAAAAATGCTGTAATTGGTAAGTACTAAAGACAAATTAAAGATGAAGGGAAAGCAGTCACTAGTCTAAGTTATGAGTTTACATCGGACATACGATATGAAGCAACGGCTGCCAGTTGTCGCCTTGACCTGCCTTCTGACCTACCCTGTGACGAGAAGGAACACTGCGATGGTTTATTAAGTAATGCGGTTGTCTTAAAAAAATAACAGTTATTAGCTAAGAAACGACTTGAACTTTTTATACGAGGAATCTAGCTTAAGGGAAGATGAACTCACTGGGCGCCAAAGAGCTCAGTACAACCTTCGTTCTCCAAGAGTGTGGGACTGTAAAGCTGCGTGCTAGCTGGTGACCTAATAAAGACAGGCCTAAGGTATGTTAATATACACGCCTTAAATATAGATAGGTACTGACTCCCGAACACGTAGGAGTCCCAAAGATCACGAATGAGATAAGTAATTTCCGAAAAACAGGGATTTCCTTTTGATGAATGGATATAACCGGTAATACATTCATTCATCATCATCTATGATTCATGAATGAATGTATTACCGGTTCCCCCTTTGTCACATTCACCAGTGAAGTAGCATCTTGTGGTTTTGGTAGGTTCTATTAGGAGATGCCCATTTCACCGTGTTGGCTCCGGTTGTTCGGGTTAAGTTCCACACAGAAGAAAAGGCAATGAAAATGCTACCAACTTCGATTGTCTATTTCTTTATATCAAAGCTGATATCAATGAAGCGATCATAATCACTCAGTAAAAATATTTGCCTCTTAATTATAAGAATTGTCTTTTAAACTGTTATTTCTGTAACTACGTCTTGATTTTTTTGCAGGCCTCCTGCTGCACAGCATGTTGGAAATACCTCTCTTACTGTTGATTTTTGGCATGAATACAGTTTTTTCAAGTTTACGTAAGTATTTATTATTTATTGATGTTGATAAGAGTTCCAATCGAGTTCTGGAATGAACACCATGCCTCAGAAAACGTAACCCAACGTAAGATGATGGCAGAGTAGGTACTCTGGCAATTCTGCAAGGGCGTAGAAGAGGCCAATACCTGAATTCGAACTTGTTCAAAGTTTTAGTGCCTCAATTGAATGGTCTAGCTTAGTTATGAAATAAATTCAAAATAAACAATTATCAAATTTAGAGACCCCATTTAAATAAGCGGTGTTGATGCAAACTTGTTGTCCAAGTTTAAGTTAACACATTGGCAAAAGTAAATTATGTTCTAATGCAGGTAATAAAGACTAAGTAGATATATTACCTATAACAAGCCACAGAAGAAACCATACTTAGTAGGGAATAAAACTCAGATGATAATCGTTCAAAATATTATTTATAACACACATCGTGTGATCAGATTAGAATAGAAACGCCTTTTAAATATTTGTTACTATTTTGTTACAGAATATTCTCAGTATTCACTAAAGTCCTGTCACATAGGCGATGTAGTACAAAATGATTGCAACAGATGTCTTTGTACTTCAAGCCGTTACTATGATTGCAAGCCCGTCGATTGTAACAGAACTAAAGGTATGGACATTATGCATCAAATTTTCGCGATTTGTATAGGCCGCGTCATACTTTAAGAGGAACACTGGCAGCTGCAAGGATGTGCCGCGATGTACACTGTAATGGCTGCGTGCTACCTTTGGGACTCCCTTATCCTCGTCAAAATTATTTTTGGTTAATGAAGGTATACTTACTAAGGTTTTTAAACTCACACGACTTGCACTACACATTATCTCGTCTTTTCACATATTTTGTAATAGAGGTAACGTCGAGAGGTGAGCAAAGTTTGAAATGTATACCTACGCGAAAAAGACCCGTAATCTGTAATGTGAAAGTATACTGATAGGACTTAGTATGGTCATAAAGTTAGCCGTACACAATGTTGCATACCAAATAAGGAAATGAACACCAAGTAAGGAGGCAGACGTTGCAACTCAGACAAAATATAGTCAATCAATCCAAACAGCCTATGTCGTTTGCAGATGGCCTCTTCTCATCTTGTAAGAATCATCGTACTTATACTTCAAAGGAATTAAGGGAAATTTAACGAATTGTTTAAAAAGGCTCTGTAAGATCTCTGAAACCAAAACCAAGTTTACCTCGATGCTGATACATCTGGCGAGTAGTGGCGACTAATGAACTAGAACCTGGTTCAGCCGAGCTTTTGTGTGTCAAGTGTAGCAAATCACAACCTGCTATTTAGCAGCCAACAAGAAGTCGGACTATAGATATAACCTGAATGTCGCAGTATGCTGAGAGAAGGGTTTATTACGTTCGAGATTTGGCACTTGTGGATTTTCACTAGTCAGGCACAATGTAAATATCTCCATAATGTCGTCAAGTGTGATGCTAAGTATAAGTAAATCCGAATAACAATTTCTTTTTCAGAACTGGAAGAAGCTGTCGTTAGGTCTGTACAGGTTTGTACACCAAACCAGCACTATAAGCAAAATCTAGTAAACTGTATCTGTAATGAAGATGGTACTTGGCCTCACAAGAGCTGTTTACAGACCTTCTTGTCCTTGCCTCCAACATCCGTCAAAGGAAGTACTTGCAAACCAAACACTTATGCTGACGTAGACTGTAACATATGCAGGTGTGGTCCAGATGGTGACTATTTACCCAATCGCTGCACGAAGAACCCTTGTGGCAACGATACATCTCGCAGAGCTGACACGGATAGTGACGGAAATAAATCTAGCGTTTTCAGCAACTGTATATATAAAAATTGGTACTCGCTTGCTCCTTGTCAATTCTGCTACTGTGTTAATGAAAATAAACTTGTTTGTAATACTGCAAACTATTACACTAAAAAACAAGAAATAGGTAAATATAACATGGAAATTTGCGGAACCGATATGCTTAAAGAAGCTATGGAACTAATACCAGAAGATTTAAAAGAGCTGAGAGAAGGTAACATAGATGTTTTAAATACGACAACCAGTAAACCACAAACACTGACAACACAAATTCCTTCTGACAAAAAAGATAATGTCGCGTCAAATATATTTAACAATGAGCAAAGTAGCAATAAAGATGATGTGCAAAGTAGCCAAGCCAATGACAGGGCGACTAATGTTGACAGTGGCTCGAGTAGCAATGAAGAAGAAATTAATACAGATTCCGATGAAAACAAAAGCACAGCTGAATCTCCTTTTGACAATATAAGAGTACAAAGAGAAGATTTAAACGAAAATACAGACCCCAATGCGTCTTATGATGATGATTCAAAAGACATAGTTTCAAATGACGATTATATTAATGACATAGCGGTTGATATCAATCGTGCAATAGCTGATAAGGATAAATTAGTGGATGCATTTACACATACAAGAATCGAAACTACAGTGCGACCTATAAAAACTCAATCATCTATAAAGCAGCCTTTAAACATTCAATCACAAGATCTTGAATTTACTGAAAATACTTTAAAAATTAATGTGCCCAGCGTACTTAATAAAATGATTCAAATGGCACTTAGGAAATCAATGGTGGCTATAAGTAACGCAAAGAAGTGTGAGCCAGGCTCTACGCGCGCGGACAAATGCAATATGTGTTTTTGTTTGAAGAATGGTAAAGAACTGTGTACTTCTAATAAATGTGTGTAACATATTGATATTACCACTCTTATCAAATGTTTTCTTAAATCAACAAAACCTTGCAATGCTTTTTCATGAGCTCTAACAGAAAACAGAGTTCAAAAGGGAAAAAAAAATAGTACATTGAATCTGAAACCTATGCTATAATTGTAGTTACAAATCTAATTTCCCATATAACCAATTACAATAAGAAACATAATGATGTTTCAAATTTGCATTGGTTTTAGAGTTCCTTTCACTCTATGACATCGCATCGAATTTTCACAAATTAAGATTAATGCAGATCACAATATAGAAAAGAAAAATAGCAGGTAAGTAAATCATCCGTTTCGATTGCCAGTAACATGACACTCGTAAAGTCAAATTGTTGAAGGTCTTATGGGTGTCTTAAAAATTTTCTACAGCGGTATGTCTCATTCTGCTCCTGTATTTCTCATACAAATTATGTGTCATTCCATTTGACCAAATTCTAATTAAATGGAAATAACAAATAATTGTTATCATAGTCTTAGTATATACCAATTGCCCATCTGCGGTGCCCCCGCAGCAGACTGCGGAATTCGGGTGGGAGAGTTCTCTCCCGCTCCCTCACCGCCGCCTCTTTCAAGAGCATGACCTGCTCACAGAAAGAGGCAGCGGAGTCCTACTTACTCCCGCTGGAGATCATGGCTCGCACCATGGTCTCCAGCGAGAGAATGTCCACGTCCAGACCTGCCACGAGGATCTGACCACGCTGTTACAGTCGTGGCTACATGTACAAATACACTAGTCACGACTTTGTCCCTGGGGAGGTTAGCAGATGCTTATACGCCGAACGTTCGAATACCTACCTAATGTACAAAATCGGACTAAACTAACCCATTGTACGAGTAGGTATGAGACTATGAATTAATAATAAAGCTGAATCTAAAAAACAATAAACTTAAAAACGTCGAGCCATAAAACACAAATCAATTAATACAGACGTAACAATATTCTTGTTGTCAAAGTGAAGTCAAAAATGAAACAATGATGTTTAATATATTAGTTTTAATACTTTTGAGCGTCCATGGCGTCTATTTAAGACATAATTCGGAACAACGTAAGTACTTCTTTTTACTTTTTCTAATGTGATGGGACCATGTCAATGGGATATCCTGCCGTGGAATGCGACGCTAGACGGATAAGTGAGGACCGTGTGGTTTTAGTCCGCTCGAGTTCAGTATGAAATCCATGGAAATTTCCACAAGACAGAAAACCTACTTATTTTCTTGAGAACCGCACCCCTCTAGGCAGCAAGTAATATGTTATAACTTATTATTATTTAGCATACCTATAGCACTTATTTTGCCTTTTATGACTGGGTGACATAAACCATTTTCTAAAATCGCTAAAAAGCTATTTATCCTCTATATCGTGGTAATTATAAAAATTCTTGGGGTATTATATAGGTTGGGTTCTGTATTTACTACAAATTTTCCCGGTCTTAGGTTTCGGCTGGTCATTAATAATTGAAAGAGTGAGTCCCCAGGTATTATATAGTAGATACTCCAGTACATATAAAAATCACTCTTTTACAGCGGTAGCTAAGCAGATCTGGCAAGAGCGTTGTGCTAGAAACGAAATGGTGCTCAACGACTGCAACTGGTGCAAGTGTAACGTCCAGAGACAGTTCAAATGCACCGCAAGGATTTGTTCACAGGTGGACATGTTTGGGCATTTCAACGGTAAGTGTTTTATTAGTGACATGCTTCCAAAGACTTACCCAGGACTCCCGCCCAAAGCCAGAGGTTAGGGCGTCGTGTAGGACAGCAGGGACTGGTCAGTTTCTGTGAAAAGTTGGCTAATTGCTGAGCCAGTAATATGAAGCCATTAGGGACTTGTTGCATGTATTTATTGAAATGCACATTTCATCTACTTAGTTAATATTTATCCATTTACAGATGCAATTCAACACATGGATGTAGGAATGGAGGGTCATGGCGTTTGGCGTTCTGCTACAACTGCTTGTAATTCCGGGGTGCATTATCAGAAGGACGACGTCCTATGTGTCTGTACCGCTGACGGAAAGTGGCCTAACGCTGTTTGCCGAGACATCTTCCAAATACTTCATACTGTAATTCCGACGAATTATACGGAACCAAACAATCAAGCATGCACGCCCAGAACTCTATACCAAATAGGCTGCAATACGTGTATTTGTCCTTCGGGAGGAATAATTGACAACAGCACGTGCACAACAAGAAATTGCAGCAAAGATATTTCTGAAACTGTAACAAACACAGACGAGTTCAAAAATGATACCTTGAATGAGATTTATGCAATGTGTGAACGAGGAAAAGCGTACCAAATAGGTTGCAAAACATGCGTCTGCCTCCCCAATAATAGACTTCTATGTGACAACTGCACTGATGTCGACAATATCAAAAGCAACGTGCACTTGAAGAATCAAGATAAGAAAAATAGTCTTTGTTCCAACAAATCGCCAGGTGAACCATTCAAAAAGAACTGTAACATCTGCCACTGTGACAAAAATGATGTACTTTACTGCACAGTATTGAAATGTTTAGAGGCTAATACTAGGATCACACAACCCTTAATTGATTTTGAAACAGTTGATCCGCCAGTAGATGATAATGACTGCGAACCTGGTACAGAATATAACAAGGACTGCAATACTTGCACTTGCTTCAAGTTTGAAGGTGTAAAATATTTCGGATGCACAATGAAAAAGTGTGAAAATGGTGAACGAGTTGAGAACGACGTAGATGGTTGCGTAGAAGGAACTAAATACGAAAAAAACTGCTTAATTTGCCACTGTGTTAAAGAAAAAGGTGTAAGCAAAGAGTATTGCACATTCAATAAGGAATGTAAAACAGATAAAGAATTCAGATCACAAGACGATGGTGAAAATTCCTTAGAAGATTTGCACGGATATTGTGAACCTTTACACGTTTATAAACAAGATTGTAATAAATGTAAGTGCTTAACTGACGGCAAGAGAGTTGCTTGTACATCGGAAATTTGCAAATCATCACCACCCAAGCCTATGGTGGTGGAATTCATACCGTTTATTCAGAAGAAAAATATATGTCCGAGGGGGCATAAGTATAAAGTAGACTGTAACTTCTGTCAGTGCCTTTCGAATGGTAACGCTATATGTACTACAAGGAGTTGCAGAACAGGATTAAATACTATTTGAAATTAATGTTTCAATTTTATCTTCATAATTCCCGTTGCATTGGTGAGACTGAAATTATTTATATAATGTTGTGAGCGCTTGTGGCCCCACGGACTCAGTGTTCTGTAAACGATCACTGCAGTAAGCAACATGTACTATGGCCGATCATGGATGCGTGACCATCATGTGACCATTTTGTGATATTTATTTGCGAGCGTTTCCGTGCTTCGGAAGGCATGGTAAGCCCTTGGTCCCGGTTGCCTGAAATGGCAGTCGTTAAGCCCAGTTGAAGGCCTATACCTATGGGCGGCCTGAAGATTTCAACAGCAGGCAGTCACAATCACAACCCGCGCCTGTCCATTTTACAACACGGCAATACGGCTCACCACCAATTACGTGGGACAAATTCTATAAAGGTTAAATGTGAGCGAATAATATGCCTCTGCCTACCCCTTCAGGGAAAAAGGCATGACCATATGTATGTATATAAAATCTTAGTCCACTCGTCCCCACCAACGTTGGTAGCTAAAATTTGGAGAGGAGCTTTTAAAAGGAAATTAAAATGATACGTTCAGTACACGTTGTAGATTGCAATATTATAACTAAGTAGATGGCGCTGTGCCATTTTTTTTATTGTGATATGGTTCCGTTACGTTACAGACGGTCACATAAGATGGGTTACTGTTGAAAAATAATTCATGTCATAAAGTTTTAAAGCTTAATATTTTTTAAAGTGTTTAATTTATTACACACATCGTTTCTTACGCAACCGAAAGTATAATACTTCTATACCATAAGTATAGTTCTAGTATACAGAAGTAAGTAAAATTAAGAAGGAATTTCGAAAACTTTCACCTTCTGTTGCGTAAAATTTTTATTACAGCATATTATTTTATATGATTTGAAAGATCAAGATAAATAGTTTTATTGAAATGAATTTTAGAAACAATAAATAACATAACAGCAACAAACATGTAATAGGTTACACTTTTAGAATTTGTCCGGGTAGGACGGACTATAGAGAACTTAAACTTGCATAGTAGTAAAGATAAATTATAATAGTATTACATACTAGCTGATGCCCGCGACTTCGTACGCGTGAAAATTATGTTATGATGCCCATTTGGTTTGGATTTGAATTCTTTTCTTCCAAGCCTCTAGGCTAAGTAGCGTAATAATATGTAGCCTGTGTGTAAAACCTATCTCTTACTAATATTCCTGCTACGTTTTGGTTAAATCAATCCACCATCTTAAATATTTCATTGCTCTCTGCTTAGCCCCTAGGATATGTAGCGTGATAACATATAGCCTATTTGAAGACCCTACCCCTAGTTAATATTTGTGCATTTGAACCAAATCTATTGAGTACTTTTCGAGATCCTTCCGGACAAAGCGAAGCAAACAGACAAACAGACAAACCGACAAACAGTCTTCGGCTTCGGTATCTTATATTGAACACCCAGCGAGTACTTTTTAAAATATTTCCAATGTACAGTTTTGACTCTTATATCATTTTTTATAGATGATTAGCTACGTAATGCCATAAATAACAATCAATACGTATTGAAAATAACTTTTTAATACAGTTGCTCAAAAAGTGGCGTATTACAGGGACGTATAGCATTCGGGATGTGGGCTATTACACACTCGTGCTTTATCTTTACCATTCCCGCACTCGTGCGTTTTCGTTCCCAACTGTCAAAATAATGTCCATTAGAAGAAAAAACCAGCCACGAAGTTTATACTTTAAAAAAAATCATAGAAGTATTTATGATTAATGCAAATAATTCTAAAAAAGCTACTAATTTGTTTCAATATCAGATTTAAAAGTAGTTTTAATTGAAATTTAATTAGTATCGGCCAAATTAAATTTATAAATATAAAAAGTTGGCTGGGTGGGCATAGTCTGTGCTTATATTCTTCTACGGTGGGCGCCATTTTCCAAAAATGATTATTGAGTTTATTGTGTTCTTATTATTTTATTAAATTCCTTAATTTTTTCGCAACTTTATTAAAAATAGTTGTTCAATACAACGTGTGGGACAAAGACAGTCGGAACGAGTTGAAATAACAGATTTCAACTCGTTCCGACTGTCTACCCTCTCGCCTTCGGCTCGGGTCAACATTTGTAGGAACTCGTTGTAATAACAGAAATCCCACACTTGTAACGAAAACTACTATTTACTGTTATAAATACGTAGGAAATAATTAAATAAAAATACTACAAATAAAATAAGAATTTCCGACGTCTAGTTTGTTTGAAACGATCCACAGTGCGACGCGACGCAGCATTCAGTGTGGAAACACATTAATAAAACACGATGCGACGCTATGTCTCGACACCCGATGTGCACCGTGCACATATTACCGACACGCGATGCCGATAATAGTAATCTCTGAATACAGTTAGCTGACAGCAAAGTAGAAGTGTATGGTTGTGTGCTATGGATTTATTAAATAGCCAGCGGACGTCACGCGGTTTCACCCGCGTATCTCCTGTTCCCGTGGGAAAATAGGAATAAAATATAGCATAAGTTAGTCAGGATGATGGTAGATTTCCAATCGTGAAAGAACGATTTCTAAAATTTTGAAAGAGGGTGTCGAAAAACAAAGAAAAACGAAAAAGAAAATGATTAATTGGATGGGTTCTTTATTGGTTTCGTATTAATTCCGATAAATTCATTAAATGCTGTTTACGTCCAGAGATGCTCTTGCTTGCTTTATCTGAAATCAAGAAAATAAACGTTATTCTCACAAAGAGAATTGCCGGTACCTTTTCACATGTCATATCATAATGCACATGAATGCATACTTTATAGGTCCACTATAAATTGGGTACATTGACTCCTTACCGAAGGACATCAAATGCATCAGCGTTGCATACACCTCACCGCGAGCCGGTACCAGCCTTATGGAACGCGGATTATTGGCTGCGATATAATATATATATAAATAAATCCATTCCCATTCCATGAACATTTCCCACTGAAGACTGCATTCACGTCCCCCTGTGGACGGCATGATGACACACAGGCCCGGTGAATCGCAGATTGACCTCATGACTACTAAATATGCTATACTATGTAAAAATAATTCCAGCCTTCGTAGACGTGCTATCAGACTTCGCACACGCGGTACCAACGAACGATTCGTGTCGCTAACAGGATAAACTTGACCGTACACCACTGACCTGTAATAATACCTGGACTGGTGATCGGTTCCATAAAAGTGTGCCTAATTGAAAATCGCCATTTGGCGCTGACGGCAGCTAGTGAATGTACTTGGAACTAATACTAGTGATGTACAACACCTGTCTTGGTGTCGATAAAAACTTTACCAGATATCGACTACAATGTTAATTTTATTTTTGTACCAATGATGTTTACATAATATGAATGACTACTTTAAAGTACCTAAGTAGGCTAACCATCAGGCTGGCGAATTCAGTTTGGCGAGCTTAATATAAAAAAAAGAGTTTGTTTGCTTAAACAGTGGTCGCAGGTAGAGATGGGCAGAAGGTTTAAACCCAATGGGTGGAAATGGGTTTAAACCGGTTCTTTTGGGAGGAAACGGATTTAAACCCAGGAAAAAACCCAAATATAGGGTTAAAATCAGCGATACTTTCATTTTGAATTGAATTATTTAGTGTTCAATTCTACATGAAAGTACCACTCGCCATTCGCCAGTTTCATTGTCTTAACAAGTTGAATACTTATTTTTTACTAGCTGAGCCCGCAACTTCGTTTACGTCACATAAGGTGTATGAAAGGAAAGGTATTTCTTCACCAAAGTCATCAAGCAGCATCTGAAACTGCCCTGTTTGCTTAATCATAAAAGAGCTTAATGATTAAGTCTATTTTAAAACAATTCAGTCCACGCCTTCGGCTTGGACTGAATTGTTTAAAAATAGTCTTAATCATTAAGCTCTTTTATGATTAAGCCAACACGCCAGTTTAGGTTCACTCACATTCAAAGAAACCCCTGCAATTAAAATTTTCAAAATATCTGATTCTTAAAAGTGTTATAACTCTTTTATTTCTAATCCGATTTACATAAAACAAACGCTAAATGTTAACTGGAGCAAACCTCAACACAATAAAAAAAACCGCATTGCAATCGGTTGAGCGGTTACTGAGATTAGCGTGCACAACCGTACAGACAAACAGATATACAGACATACAGACATACAGACAAACAGACAAAAATTCTAAAAATCTTGTTTTGGGTTCTATTGCGTTCATAAAGCCCCCCTATAATATTTTTTCTTATTTATCTTCCATGTACAGACAGCGACCTGTTACGATTTTATTATATGTATTGATAGTAGGTAGGAAACTTTAAGAGCATAATGCCTTTCTTATTCAGGAAAAAACTAGAAATTAAACTTCAGTATATGTTCAATAATTTTAATAGTAGAACGTTTCCAACAACAGTTCATCGTCTTTTGCTTAAACAATAAAAGTAATAACAAAAACAATAATCTAAAAATAAAATCGCTCTCGATCTTTGTGCTCAAAAACCGCTCTTTGAGGAACATGACGTTACCTTCACTATCCAAGTGCCCAGCATCCAACTTATTACAGAGAAGAGATTCTGTTTACTGACGTATAATCATCCAAGCCTGCTCACGTTAAAATGAAATAATATTTTTTACACACAATTCCAAAAGTCGCCATAAAACAAAATTGACATTCCATAGAATTTATTCGAAATCAGAACTGAAGAACCTGTTACTGTAGTTTTTCGAATTGCTTTATCTAGTACCAAAGATAGTAATAATAGTATAACATACAGATAGGCAGCTCCCCGCCCCCCACTGAGCAAGCTTCCTCACCCCCGCCACAGCTGTCGTATAGTTGCAGGGTATTTTATGGGAACGTTTGCTTAGCCTTAGTGGTCACACACACATTCCAGCTCTGTACAAACATAACGTGTTTTTTTAGTGTAGGTTACAAAATTGAAAATAATCATTTGTTTGGAGTTTCCGCCATGTGCTAGTACTTATAACATCAGAACACTATAATTTCTCACAAGAACTACACTAGCACTCGTAAATTTATTTAAATGCACGCCACAGATAATACAACATACAGTTGTACTGTCTGTGATGCACACACTCACGCACACACTTTGCCGCCATTCGTAAAGTATGAACTTCACCCATGACAAGTTGAACCGTACTTTTATTAGATTGATCCGAGAATACCTATCTATATTTTCATGCTTGTATATTTTGGTATTTAAGTATTTATATTATAGTTGCATGTGATGTTTTATGTTTTTTTTTTACACTACAGCATCTATTCTATAATCGGTTTCTTTCTTTTAACGAAATGGCAGGTAATGGTATGCTATTTCGTGATATTAAGTACATTTTATAGAACTAATTTACAGTGTTTTTGATGTTAATTATCATAAGATTTGTGTCTGGCTGGGATGATTATTTAAGTTGATACGAATGCATTTGTGGGTAGAAACGACTATACTGAAACCTGTCTTCTCGACTCATCCTTCAGGCATTCGTCTAAATTCTTTTTCATGGTGTTTATGTGACTGTCAAACCTTTTAGTCTCTTATTGTAGGAAATAAAAGAAATTGTAGTAAGTCCTTTAAACTCCCATCATCAGTCATCTCGTCTTTTCATTTCATTAATATATTTTTTATTCCATCTTCTTTTCAATACTGTGTGTAATTTCTTAAAAACGTCTTTATGAAGGCTATATTAAGACAGAAAAAAAAAACTATTTTCAGGCAAGATGACTTTTATTCCTACCTATTTTTTACTACCTATAATATTATAGTTATTGATTGTTTCATTGATTCTATCTCGCACTACTCATCGTGTCCTAATTTATTTTTAATTTTATTATTTTAAATAGAGATAAGTTTTAGCACCGGCTAATAGCATTTTTAAGATATTCATAACTTCATGACTGTATTTATTTCACCTATATTAAAAACCCCACAGTACCATGATAAAGATGTCTTTTTTTAAGGAAGCAACTGTAAGCTATCATTCAATTGCCTTTACTGACAATTTAAGCCTATCTAGAGATAATACAAGTCTAGTTTTGTGCAGATTGTGCGAAATTCAAGTAGATATCGAAGAAGTTGGGTTCGATTATGATCAGAAATCACACAGCGATGCATTATAGGTAGGTACACAATAACTTTAACACAATTATGATTAAAGGAAATACAAAAAAAATGTATTTGAGTTATCGGGATATTTACCATATGCTTCCCTTAATCGGGCTGACAGGGTAGAAATATCGGAAACACTTAACACAAGGAAAATATTTCGTCAACTCTATACTAATACAATTGTACGTTCCTTCGACAATATTTCACCTTTATACATATTATGTGCATATAGTATTTAAATAAATAAATAAACTAGTGACCATGAAACTTAAAATAAATATAAAAAAGATCACGAATAATTACTTTTCAAATTCAGAAATAATGATAGAACGCGGATATTAGAGTATGTATTTTATCATTTAGTGGGAGAGACGTTGTGCATATTCACAAATTTTACTACCTATCATAAAGTAGAAGGCAAAAGGTAGCTTAATTTGACATTTATAATTTGATTCTACTTATAATTATAATATTCAACCAAAAATATTAATCTGTATAATTATGTACCAAAGCAAACTATGTATTTTGGTTTGTACTTTTGATCCATTTTATTCCCTGAAAAGTGGAAAAAAAATCAGAAATGTTAATTCCGGTTATTTCCCATTGCGACCTGATTAAATCGAGTAGGGTTGGCACCATTGTAGTAAAGTGGGCAGTTCTCAATTTTACATTTTCTCAAAAATGCGGGTAGGTCTTTTTCGAATAACGTTAGAATGCTTTGGTACTAAACTTTCAACTGCGCAAAAGGTACGTAATAATGTGTTTAGGTAATATGAGGAAGTAGATTTTTCTAGTTGGAACATCTCTCTTACAAATACACCACAAGATATGGTTTTGTTCTATAATTTCACTAAGCATAATGAAATGTGTCCTTCTTTGTTAATCGCATTCCACAGGTCATAGTTTTAAATCTTTTCTTCAACTTCATCAAACTTGGTAGATTTGGTATAGGTTCTTTGGCATCAAAAATTTAAAAATACTGCATATCATAGTCCGCTGTTGGATGTAGGCTCCTCAAAATGTTCTCGCGAAATGACAGTAATATTGATGTCTTACTGACAGTTCTGTTACCATTTGCTAAACACACTACCGCGTCAAAAAGAATGTTCTAGAAGTTAAGAGAAGGTATCGTTGACTTGCCGGCAACACCTGATGAAGGTGGCTCTTCGGGGCAACTCGCGGAGTCTTGAGGCGCCTACGTAAGTGCAGGATGATCGCAGACCACCTAGAATATCCTTGACTGTGTCTCCTACGTCGCCACGGTATTCTACTTCTACGGTTTTACCTGGAAATAATGGGAAAGGGGTCAGACGGTGTTCTTTGGAGTCAGACAATTCTCGTCGTACCCTATACCCGGTATCAACCGGGTCATATGCGAAGAAAAATAAAGAAAAGTAATGGTGGTCTTAATATGTTTTTTGGCATGGACAAATATTTGTTTTTTTTAGGTTACCTTTCAAGAGATGTCTATAGAACGTCTATGTTTTTTAGGATCTGTGAAGAAATTTTCATGGACTTCATTGGAATTGGGAGCCCGGGTGTGATCTAGACTAGAGAGGATATCTCCAGGGACAGAACTTCAGAGTGTATTAATAGACTATCAATACTCAGAGATTTTTAATATAGTGTGGAGAGCGATGTCGTCGTCACATCCCCCTGCTCTGCTGCTCTAATTTCATCTTTAGTTCCGCACTCACCAACAGATGGCTTTAAGAGAATCTTAAACTACATCATTCAGAAACGTACCTTCAGAAGAATGATATTGAGCCATTCCTCCAGAATGTTTAAGCATAGCAATAGAGGAGCTCATGCCGTAGAACAGCTTGACCTTCCTTTATTCAGAATGCGTGACCACATCGCTTTCCGCACTGGCCTTGGACTCTACTCTATGTTCATCTTAGTTCGGCTGCTCACCAAAAGATGGGGACTTAATGCTTCTTGCTAGTCACCAGTAGGCTCTAGGGCAATCTTAATCTATAGTTAATCAACATACCTTCGGAAGAGCGATATTCAGCGATCCCTCCAGAATGTTTGAGCATGGCAGTAGAGGAGCTCATGCCGTAGAACAACTTGACCTTCCGTCCGTCTGGGCGGGTGACCACATCCCCCCCGCACTGGTCGTGTCCCGCGAACATGCCGCCCGCCATTACAAAGTCTGCACCTGCGCCGAACGCCTTGGCTACGTCTCCTGGACATGTGCAACCGCCGTCCTAGAGTGAAATATTAATATTTGAAGACATTTTTTAATAGCTAAGTGGGCTATGACAGATTGGTTGACATGTTAGACACACATAATATAAAGAAATTCTGATGAAAAAGGCACTTATGTCGTTTGTGTTAAGGCATTTTCTTTCCAAGAGGAA
Source organism: Miltochrista miniata (assembly GCA_933228765.1). Lineage (NCBI taxonomy): Eukaryota > Metazoa > Arthropoda > Insecta > Lepidoptera > Erebidae > Miltochrista > Miltochrista miniata. The sequence goes on from OW121769.1 coordinate 19,046,217, forward strand.
AGCCAGGAGAACATTTTGTTAAACCTAACTATCACTATCCAAAATTAGGACGGCATCATCAACAAAATCTATAGTAACCGCTTTCCACCAGGTGGGTCGTAAGCTTGTCTGCTACTTTAGCAGTATAAAAAGTAACTGCTTTCCCGTTTGATAGTACAAAATTACATAGATCGTTTATGGACGCTAGGAATAATGTAGGGCCCAGCATGCTTCCTTGGGGGACACCATGAGACAGTGACAAGTCATCACTAACGACATCGCCAACTGTCACTCTCACTGTCTTCTACCGGTCAAATGACTTACAATTGATTCAATTAAGATGTTTCGAATTCCGAACCTTCCCAACTTGCCGATCAGTATATGGTGCGACATAAAAGAAGCTTTCGACACAGCCTGCGTCAAAAGCTTCTTTTATATCCAGAAATTTTTGTAGTATCCTTCTTAGTATCCTTTTTAGTATCAAGTTTGGAAACTATGTGGTCTACTAATTCATAAACTGCGTCCAATTTGAAGGCCAGCCTTTACCAAAAAAAAATTAAGAGATGTTTGGATTGGAAAAGTTTATCAGCAATTTTGGAAGACGTGGAAAGAATAATATCCTATTGGTCTGTAATTATTAACTCAACTACTGTGCACTTTTGTAAACAGAAACTGATACATTATACTCACGGAAATGATATGTCCCTTGAGTCCGTGCGCTGCGTCTGCACACTCAATGACAGCTGACAGTTGAGGGTAGCCCACACCGGTCTTGATCCTGGTCGTGCACACTGACCCCGGTCCTATTCCTACCTGGAATGTAATAAGGACTTGATTAGAACGACTTTTCAATACCGAAATACGTTTAATTAATTATTATTTCTTACGCCTTCTCTCTTGTGTTCTCAAACAAGTGACTTTCAATCAAGATGTATAGTAAGTTTTTACAAAGTACCTTCAATCAACAGATTTTATATGACGATGATAGCTTACCTTAATAATATCAGCACCAGATAAAATTAGTTCTTCTACCATCTCGCCTGTGACCACATTGCCTGCCTGAAAAAGTAAAGTTATTTTCTAAGTAACGTTCATGATCTATTCTCGACCTCTCACAGCTTACGTTTTTAAAGCCATGAACTTCTTAAAATTATCAAAATAATGACAATTCAAGATATTGCTGGCCAAGGGCCTAAAGACGGCGGCGTCAAGGTGCTGCCCGGCGTCCTTACAGAAGCAGGCCCAAGACGGTGGCGTGACGTGAGATTTTCACGCACGCCCCAAGAAGCGGGATAACAGGCGAATCAACCTCAAAGACGTAGGATATCACTCGAACTCCTAGGTGAGGCCCCAGTAGTAGCCACATAATTACCCGATAGAGAGCACAGTCTGCCAAGAATACTTGGATATTTTTCCGAGATTCGTAATCCTTGAGATTGTAAGAGACCGTGCTGTTTTAGCTGGTAGGAGTCCCGCATGGTATCTATGAGAATTTCCACAATAAAAAGAAATAGTATGACGATTTCAATGTAATGTATTATGTTTCCTATAATCTGTGGAAGTAATAAAGTGAAAAACGACTGGCGTAGTATACCCAGTGGTATTTATTCCCTATTGTGGAGAACCTTTTTTAATGAAGATACTTACAATAACAGTATGCGTGGGGTAGGCAGCGCGCACTCTCCTCACGTACTCCACGAAGTGCTGCGAGTACCCGTTGGCTACGTCCAGGCAAATGAACTTGAGGCCCTTCACCGTGTCCAAGATCTCTTGCAACCGACTGAAGTCCGCCTCTGCTGTACCTGAACTCGCCGCTAAAAATACCAAGTTGTAAATTAACTTCATTTAACATTATAAATGTGAAACTTTGTGAAGATGTTTGGATATTTGTATGTTTGTTACTCAACCACGTGTAAACTGCAGAATGGATCGGACTGGAACTTGATACCGGGTTGAGTTATTGTCTGGAATAACACATAGGCTACCTTTTTATCCCTAAAAAACCAACACGTCTGATCAGCGTACCAAATAAGCCAAAATTTACTAATAGAAAAGCAAATTTAGAGAAGTCAGAATAGAAAAGCAAATTTAGAGAATTAGGAGAAGCCTAAGATTAGCAGTGGAATGTAATAGGCTGAATTGATCATTTTTTCTCAAATTTGGAATGAAATCCTTAACTAGTGATTTTTACCCGAACTGCCGAAGAAAGGAGGGTAATATTTTTTTTATGAATGTTATAGGAGATATGTAGAAGGCACATAATGAGCAAAACTATACGAACCCATTTGTTCTAAGCACTCCGGGTGCTCTGTAGCAAATTTCTGCCATTCTTCAATTGTGTAGTATTTGTGAATACATGTGAACAGTCCGTGCTGAAACAAAAACATCATTCTTTTAGCGGGTTTGAGGACGACGGGACAGAAGCATGCCCAACGCACGCACGTAAGCACGCAATAACATAAATCTATATAATAGCAACTATTAGTTCTGTGAGATTGACTGCCTCTGTGGCGTAGTCGAAAGTGTAACCGCCTGCCACGTCCTAGGTTCGATTCCTGTTCGGTCCAAATATTTGTGCGATTCACAAATTCGTTACGGAGTTTGGGTGTTTTCTATGTATAACATGTATGTATTCAGAAATATATATTTTTTTTTATTTTTTTTTTTTTATACCACTAAGGTGGCAGACAAGCATACGGCCCACCAGAAGGACCGGTGGTCACCGCAGCCTATGAACGTTTGCAACACCAGAGGCGCCACACTCGCGCTGCCGACCCTGCAAAAACCTTCTAAGACCCCTTTTGAAGAACCCCATACTGTAGGCGTTTGGGAAAACCGAGGCAGGGAGATCATTCCACAACCTAAGCGTACGCGGAAGAAAACCCCTATCGGATCTAACCGTGCTGGAACGCTCCGGACGCAGAGTGTGAGGATGAACTCCCTGTCTGTGGCGAGCGGTGCGGTGATAGAACGTAGCCGTGGGCATCATATCAAACAATTCCTCAGAGCACACACCATTGTACAGTCGGTAGAACACGCATAAGGAGGCAAAGTCTCTCCTGTCGCGAAGAGGTTCCACACCACTTGTAAGTATTGGATCGTTGACAACTCTTATAGCACGTCTTTGCACCGAGTCAAATGGACGAAGCTGATATTCAGGTGCCCCCGCCCAAAGGTGACAGCAGTACTCCATGTGCGGCCGCACTTGCGACTTATACAGAAGCAGTGTTTGCGCAGCAGTGAAGTACCGCCGCGCCCTGTTGAGCACACCTAGCTTCTTGGACGCCAGCTTAGCCTTGTCCTCCAAATGGCTACGGAACTTAACGTCACTGGAGATGTCAACGCCAAGGATCCCTATACTTTTGGAGATGGAAAGAGATGTGCCCTGAAATTGCGGCGCTACAGTAATTGGGGTTTGCTTAGCGGTGAAAAAACACGCTTGTGTCTTGGAAGGGTTGAACTGGACAAGATTTTGTCCACCCCAATCGGACACTCTAGTAAGAGTAGCCTCGATTTCAGACACAAGCTGTTCACGATTTTCCTTCACTGTGTCCCGAGAGATACCGGGGCGGCCCGTGTAACAAGTGTCTCCCGTACTGTCGTCCGCATAACAATGAATGCCGTCAATAGACAACATGTCATTGATATGTAGCAGAAACAGAGTAGGGGACAACACTGAGCCTTGCGGTACTCCAGCGTTTATGGCCATGCAGTCTGAACAGCTGCCGTCAACGACGGCCTTGATGCTTCTACCGGCCAGGAAGCTAGACACCCATCCGCATAATCTCTCGGGCAGTCCATATATATGAGGGCAATTTCGTAAGAAGACCACTGTGCCAGACCCGGTCAAAGGCCTTAGAGATGTCAAGGCTTACTGCTAGAGCCTCGCCCTTACTCTCGATAGCCGTCGCCCATCGGTGTGTGAGGCACACCAGAAGATCGCCCGTCGAGCGACTGTGGCGGAAACCGTACTGCCGGTCACTGAGCAGGTCGTGTTCCTCTAGGTACCTCAGGAGCTGTGTATTAATTACACGCTCCATCACCTTAGATAAAAGGGAGGTGACGGCTATAGGCCTATAGTTGGCCGAGTCGGTCCTGTCACCCTTCTTGGGCACAGGATGCACATACGCGATCTTCCACGACGCCGGGACTTGTTGCTTGGAATATGAAAGCGTGAAAAGACGTGTAAGTACCGGACACAACTCTGGACCACACTGCTTCAGTACCACCGCGGGTATACCATCCGGCCCACTCGACTTATGAACGTCCAGGGATCGAAGCTCACGTCGGACATTCCGCTGTGTAAATTTTACTTCCGGCATGGAAGTTCCACACCACGGAATATCCGGCGGCAAAGCACCCCCGTCGCTCATGGTCGAGTTAGAGGCAAAGAGAAAACCCAAAAGGTCGGCTTTCTCCTTAGCGCTCTGGGCCAAATTACCGTCGGGTTTAAGTAAAGGTGGTAAACCTGACCGACAGAAATTTCCCTCGGCAGCTTTGGCAAGCGACCAGAATTCGCGACTCCCTGAAGGGTAGCCTGCTAGCCGTTCACCAATTCTGCCGACGAAATCGAACTTAGCCCTGATAATTGCTCTTTTGCTGGCTCTCGAGGCGGCATTTAATTTGCGTTTCACCTCAGAGATGTTTGGATCTGAATTTGCACGAGTCGTGGTCCAAGCCCTGTAAGCAGATTCTTTCAACATCAAAGTTTCTCTGCAGAGCCGATTGAACCACGGTCGCTTTTTTGCTCCTACAGGGATCCAACGGTTAGGAATGTAACATTCCATGCCCTCCAAGATCCCCGCAGCGACTGCTGCAGCGCAAGAATCCAGATCCTCTGAGGCAAAACAAAGCCGCCTCCATGGGTACGACGCGAAAAACTCTCGCAGTCCATCCCAGTCTGCTGACTTATAGTGCCATACATGTCGCCACTCCTTGGGCCGAGGTGGTTCAGGCCTTGCGAGAGGCACATGCGCCCGAACGACACAGTGGTCCGACGATCCGAGTGGAGCATCCACTGAAACACTGTATCCGTCCGGACGCGTTGTCAGCAGGAGATCCAGCAATGCACTATGCTCGTTCTTCTTGTCTGGTATCCTTGTGTGGGATTTAACCAGTTGAGAGAACCCATAGGTCAGGGCAAATTCGTGAGCAGCTTTCCCCGCAAAGTCGGTGGTCCGGGAGCCCAACCAGTCAACATGATGTCCGTTGAAATCCCCCAGAATCACTATCTCCGCGGAGGGATACTGCTCAATCACCTTGTCAGTCGCTTGTTGCAGGTGGTCAAAAAGGCGAACTGTGTCCGTGTTACCACCGCTGTGAGACCTGTACACGCACGCGTAGATCCGAGTGTGGCCCCCGTGATCCAAGCGTGCCCATAACGTAGACAGGTCCCTGTCTTCGAGGCTTGAAAGACGACGACAGCAGACATCATCCCGAACGTACATACATACCCCGGCTTTCTGCCTAAAGTGGTACTCAAGCTTGTAGCCAGGGTACATTAAGCAAGATGTATCGCCCGGACGTAAGATCTGCGTCTCCGTTAAGAAAAGAAGGGTCGGCTTCGCAGTTTCAAGATGGTGTTGGACTACGTTGATGTTCGTGCGCATACCTCTGATGTTGCAAAAGTCCACTCGAAGTGTGGACGACGAAGCCGCTGTGGAATCCTTTTTCTTTCTCTTTGTAGCCATAGTTCTTAAAAATATGGGGAATTAAGAAGGTGAAGGGGGCGCTTTTGTGCCGGTGGCGCAGGAGACTAGGCGAGGCTCGAACTCACCGAAGGCAGACAGAGGTAGTGCGGTAGATTGGCACGGCGTACGGAAGGGCCCCCGGTCCCCCCCGATGCAGTAGCCGCGTCCACTCCGGTATCCTCCTCCGGCACGACCACAGCACCAGGGACTTTACACAGGCTGCTGGTTCAGCCTCCTGGGGCGGAGATTAAGTAATCCCCAGGTTCGAGTCCCGTACAGCCTGCGGGCGGCCAGCGGTCAACCGTTTCACCGGGTCTCCCTGATCGCCGTACCAATATTCCGCGCCTCGATCTGCCAATGGAGACAGATAAGCCTCTGGTCTCACCGTCACCGGCACAATGTCACCCCAATGAGCTCTGGATCCCTGCTAACCGACGGAGAACATAACCCGACCGGAGTCAGGTTACTATTACCGCGGTCTTCTGCAGGGCGAAGGTACTGCCCCAGGCGGGCTGCTCAACGAACGGAGTACCGTTAGGCCCTTCCTCCTAATTAAAATATTATATAAATATATAAGTATGTGTATCAGTCGTTTAGATCCCATAGCACAAGCTTTTATTAGCTTAATTTGGGCTAGATGATGTTGTGTGAGATTGGGCGGTTTTAGCCGTTTAGCCATTAGCCGGTGCGGCACCGGCACGGCACCGGCGTGACCGAATACCGGCACCGGCGCCGGGGCTTCGATTTTCCACTGCGCCGGTGTCAACGCCGGTATACGCCCGGCTAGTGGTACAGTACTGACACGGACTTCAGCACTAACTCAATAATAGTCACGATGTCGTATTTAAACGCCATGACGCGTTCCTACGCTCTGAAATGGAATCACAAACCAAATACGACGTGGCTCTCTCCCTCCGCTTCGCGTTCATCTACCCGCGCCGCGTCCCTTTACCCGCCCGCGCACTCACACGCACACGGCGACGGCGCTGGCAGGACTCCTCATCGCCGGGCCGGTGCCGGCGCCGGCAGTGCTAAAGCGAGCCATAAATTTTCATACATTTTTGCTTCCCCGGCCCCATCACGGCAATGGAAACACGCCCAATGTCCAAAAATATTTATTTATTTATATTAGGTACACGTTCACCTAAACCAAACCTCAAAGAAGAGAAATCGAATTATTTTGTTGACATGTCTTTTGTATAGGAATAATTTTAGGCCTGGAGAAAACCATTAAGTAATACCTATTCCTTCAAGAAAACGACAGTATTTCCAAGAATAGAAGTTTAATAAATTAGATCAAAATTGTTTTGATAATCTATCAATCAATATCAATCAATCAACATAAATATCAATCATCAATCAATCAATATAAATATCAATCATCAATCAATATCAATCAATCAATGTTCAATACATATAATAAAATCGTTACTGTCTGTTTGTCTGTACGTTTGTGCACGCTAATCTCAGCAACCGCTCAACCGATTGCAATGCGGTTTTCTTTATTGCGTTGCAGTTTGCTTTACTTAACATTTAGTGTTAGTATCATGTCACTCGGTTCATAAATAAAAAAGTTAGGTATATCAATCTTAAGAATCTATACTAATACTAATCTATACTATCTATACTAATATTATAAAGAGGAAAGATTTGTTTTTTTGTTTTTTTGTTTGTTTGTTTGTTTTTTTGTTTGTTTGTAACGAATAGGCTCCGGAACTACTGGACCGATTTGAAAAATTCTTTCACTGTTGGAAAGTTAAACTCTTTGCGGTGAACATAGGCTATATTTTATTTCCGTATTCCCACGGGAACGGGAACTACGTGGGTGAAACCGCGTGACGTCCGCTAGTCTATACTAATATTATAAAGAGGAAAGATTTGTTTTTTTGTTTGTTTGTTTGTTTGCTTGTAACGAATAGGCTCCGGAACTACAGGACCGATTTGAAAAATTCTTTCACTGTTGGGAAGCTAAACTCTTTGCGGTAAACATAGGCTATATTTTATTACCGTATTCCCACGGTAACGGGAACTACGCGGGTGAAACCGCGTGACGTCCGCTAGTCACATATAAAATGCTGCGTACGAAGTCGCAGGCAACAGCTAGTTTAAAATAAATATTTGTGGACAATCTCACACAACATCCTCTTGCCCAAATTAAGCTATACGAGTTAGAACCGTCCGTCTACTATATTATTATGATGATTTTGACCTTAGGGGCTAATCACGATAGTAGAAAATCACGATATAGTAATTAATTAATTACTGTGTGTTCACAACGTAATTACGTGTTTCATTATTCTAAGTGGCATCATGGATCACTTGTAGTGTTTTAGTACTTATCTGGGTCTCATAAAGGTTTTATGGACATATCCATTCAGACATTTAATAATAGTATTATTTTGCATTGACTGCCTCGTTGGTCTAGAGGTCGAAATGTGCGACTGAATTGCGCGTTCGATTCCCACCGGAGACAAAAATTTGTGTGACCCATAAAGGTTTGTCTCAAGAGTCTGGGTGTTTCTATGTATGATAAGTATGTATTTGAAAGTATTTAAGTATTAATATCCGTGGCCTGATACCCATAACACAAGCAGGTTATTCCTAGCTTACTTTGGGATCAGATAGCGTTGTGTGAAATGTCCGTGAATATTTATTCATTTATTAAATTTAGAATTGCAACTTTTTATTAATAAATATAAGGGTCTCGACTCATCGTATCGTTTTTGTCCAGTCGGTGTCGAGACCCTAGGTCCATGGGGTCCCAATGCGCAAAAATTTTTCAAGAATTTGAAAAAGCGCCTTGTGGAGTCAACTGGTGACCCAAGGGCTGGCAGTTTTCTCGCTCAACGAATAGGCATTGCTATTCAAAGGGGGAATGCTGCTAGTCTTTTGGGCACAATGCCACGGGGGCCCTATTTAGGTTTAGTTTAGATAGTAATAGTGTAAATATAGATATGTAATATTTATGTTTCTCTGTAATTTTTAACAATAAATGTTTTTTTTTCACTTTTTAAATATTAAGCTCGCCAATTACGCAGCCCGCCAGACAGAAAGCCAAGGGGACATCTAGCTAGTAAAAGGCTACTTGCACAGTCCACAAGACTTGTGACAGTGACTTGTAATCCTGAGTTCTTCAACCGGAGCGTGAAGAAGAACATAATTAGGCCGACATCTTGAGGACACCTAATTAGGTACGTACTTCTTCACGCTCCGTTTGAAGAACTCAAGATTGACAGCGTGACGTGAGGGATTCACGCACGCCCCCCCCTAAAAAGCGGGATAACACCCGGAAAACTCCCCAAAGACGCGGTATAGCAGCCGAACCCTCTAGGTGAGGCCGCAGTGGTAGCTGTAGGTCTCTTGGGAGTCCTAGGGTATCCTTCCGAGGGCTTACCCGGGGCTCCCAATCGTAAGCTGTTAGCAGGACACGTGAGGTTTTTTAGTCGGTGAGTCGGTAGGAATCCGGCACCGGCACAACATTCATGAGAACTTTTCCTCACGTAAAAAAAGAGCCAGGATTATAAGAAACACGTGCGCTAACAGAGCATTCCAAGCTTTTATAGTTCGACAGAGAAACGATCTTTAAACTGCTCAGTTCTGGCGAAGATTCTTTCCACTGAATACGAGTGGCAGAAAGAAAACAGGAGCGAGTTTCTATGGAGTAAAGACTACCATGTAGTAGGTATTACATTTTCTATTAAAAATAGACGCTATGTGTTGTGCAAACATACCTTAGATAATTCCTTAGCCATTTCGAAGGTGCCTACGGTGTCCATATTGCTCGCCATGACTGGTACCCCTTTGTAAATCTGTCCAGAGTTTCGGAATGTAATTTCACGGTACAAATCAACCTGGAACAAATAAATTAGTACGTTAGAGAGTTGTGTACAACGTTCAATCAAGAAACCATCTGCAGTTCACCTTATGATAATCCCTATACCGAGCACGTACGGCTGCTCCATTTCAAAACCTAGTAAGGACCTAAAAGCAGATTTTACAGGAGAGCGTATAAACGTAAAATGGGTCAGCCTTTAAAAAAAATTATCTTGGATAAGGAAAATTGAGATGTTGTGGTTTAGCATACCTAAAAACCTGATTCGAAACATTGTAAGAGCTTTGCTATTGTTAATTCACTATGACTCTAGTAATTCAAATCTAGAAACTGTTTAGGTAGTTCCTTTATTCTCTGTGTACCTAAAACACAATTGGACTATATCCGGTATAAGCCTAAATCGCAATAGCTCTAAATCGCATTATGCCTAAATCTTAAAATGCTGGCATTCGCTATTTGACAAAAATGCATTTATACTAAAACTCATCATGACTAATTCGCATTAGGCCTAAAACAAGTATTGCCTATCTATCAGCGGCGAAGGCTGAATTTTTTCAAAAGGAAAGCCGGTGAAAAAAATATTATCCAGTTGGTCACACCTGTAGTGTAGGTATTTTGCGTATTTATTAAATGGTGGCGCGCGGCGGTGTAATGCCTTTTGTGTTTTGTTTGCCACCTGTACTATACTCGTAAGATCCATGTACTTAATTTAAAACAATGTCTTACGTGCATGATAAATTGGCTTATAAAAAAGTATCATAAATTATCTACTGATGACTAAAAAGATATTCAAATTTACACTAACCATGTTTTGAAATTATTCTACTACTCTCTGCAAGCTCATACCTACCTATTTCAAATTGTCTCGATTGAAGTTAATTGAAAATAATTCATAAATTTGGGACTTAGACGCGAAATAGGTATAGGTACTTCTAATGTTTTTAATAATATGCATGTACTAGCTAATGCCCGCAGTTTCACCCGCGTAAAATTAGTTCCCGTGGGAAGTTACTCCCGGGATAAAAAGTAGCCTATGTGTTATTCCAGACTATAATGGATATCTGTATCAAATTTCAGCCCGATCCGTTCAGCCGTTCGAGCCTGAAAGAGTAACAAACATCCACATTCACACTCACAAACTTTCACATTTATAATATTAGTAAGATTTCAAGTACCTATAGAGTATTAAAAACCGCGATATTTTACAATACAAAATTGAAATAAAAACATACTTCTTATCTATTTTTTCAAAAATATCTGACAAAGTGATTCTATGGAACAAAACTGCTTTATTATGTTATAAACTATTAATGAAACATTCAGCCAAAATAAAGATTATTAGGTATCCCAAGCCATTGAACTAATATCACTAGCGTATTCTGAGATACCTACTTGATAAATATAAAAAAACTGACCTTTATTTTTTATCGAACCCGTAATACCGAAGGCCTACGTCCATCAGTGAGCATTGTATGTGACTCCAAAACAATAATCATGTCTACAGAAATCACAACAAAACACAGAACACAAAACACAATTTTACACACTTTCACGATGTATTTAGTACTTGAAGTAGATAATTATTTATAATTAACTAATAAACAGCACAATACTTTATAAAGTCAATTGAAACTATGTTATGTTTTATTATTATTCACGGGAAACGCATGTGAAATGAAGTAATAACAACACATGAAATTAAAAACACACTTCGATGCAAAACGTTTCGACGTGCGTTAGGTGCATTTAAATTGGTCGAGTTTTCAAGTCAAATACGTTGTCCTTTTCTATTAATATGACTGTCTCAGGTGTAAGCCACGAACTCATGGCTTACTTTAGGCGAAAATCCACGAATCAAATCTTGAAAAAATGTGAGAGAATAGGACGCATATATACATTTGCGTAGTACTAACGAAGCAGACGCAAAATGATCAGGAAGCCGGGCTTACCGCGTGATGTCAGAGATAGGGTCTTTGAACTTTGACTCGAAAATTTATTGCTATGACTTTTGTAGCAGGGGTTGAGACGAAAATGCCGACTTACCATGTAAATTTGCAAATATTTTTATATTTGAATGAGTGTTCGAGAATATATAATTGTGTTTATTAGTTATGAGTAAATATTACATGTCACTGCCCGATCTGAAAAGGGAAGCCACAAGGAATGGGCTTCTATGGACAATTCGCCACTGCTATGTATATGCTATAAAACAAAATATAAAAACATAACAGGTTTACTGTGTAGACAAAATAATAATGTACATATCTACTAAGTAGGGAATGTAAATTAATTTAAAAGTAATTTAATAATATTTTTAAATTAAAACTACTAAATGCAGACATTATTTTCCTTCGTAACAAAATCAAAGAAAGCAAAAAGACAATGAATATTAAAATTCCTTAGAAGATATTCTATTGTGCAGCCCACGTATCCATTAAGTACCGTCCTTCTCTCTTCATTCCCGTTCAACTATTTTAAATTTAACAAAGAAATGTTAAGTATTATTATTCATAAAAACCTAGTAAGGAGCACAACAAACCAAATGAAAACCTAGCAAGTATCAGAGATTTACTAGGTTTTAAAATGGTTAAAGTGCATTGCTATTACTAGGTTTGAAAGATTAATGCAAGATCTATTATTACAAAAAAAAAATTCCTAACTAGGTTTTGAAATGGGGTAGCCGAATAGTTCCACTAATTCCGTGTCAAGTAAACTATCACTCTGTGATCTTTACTTATCTCATTATTGGCAGTCCTAAGATAAGTGACTGTCAGTGAGATTTTCATTTATCAAGATTTTCGTGATTCGGAAGGCATTTGAACCGGTGCAGTGCTACTTTAAAATGGCATTAGTTAATATGAATGGTTGAAGTGGCAAGTTATGGGCGGATTGAAAAATTTATAAGTATATTGGCGAATTGAAGAACTTCAACAGCAGGTTCAGCTTGTTCATATCGTCTGATATAACAAACGCCTATAGTCTGCATTAATCACTTTAGATCTTAAGGTCTGCCTAAGTAAGCCTACCAGTTAAAAAGTATAAATAAATCGGCAGTTACATTATGAATGAATTGAAAGCGCATAATAACTAATTGTACATACATACATACATATAATCACGCGTTTATCCCAGAAGGGGAAGGCAGATGCATAGTATACGCCCTCACTTCACCCTATAGTCTTATGTCCCACGTAACAGGTGGTGAGCCCATTGCCGTGTTGAAATGGACAGGCGCAGGTCGCAATACACAAATGCTAGTGTTAAAATGTAAAAAAATAAAACAATGTTAAAACGAACTAGTAAAAAATAGAAAGACGTTACCTACAGTTATTATTATTCGATTTACCTTTTTTTGACTTACTGGAGCGTGTATAAGAACTGATAGTACTACGTTTAAAAGTTAACCACAAAGACTCCACCTGCTGACCAGGAGACGAGGCAACATCGCAGATGCCAGTACGGGCTTGGGACACCTAGTCTACTCCTAGCAGCCAAATAACCAGGTACAGTTTGGCAACAACTGGGATCACACTAAAGTTGTGAAATAAGAATAGGCCCGTTTTGACATTTGAGAAAGTACCACTTAATCAAATCAGTCAATGAGGGTCTGTTCAGTGGTGAGAATCTACGACTTGTCATTAACGGTTTCTCGAATTCAGCAATGAGTGTCGTTGCGATGACAATTCCCTTTTTATGAGTTTAATGTGAAGAGGAAGATTTCGTTTTAAATAAAGAAGTTACTGCACATGAATACAGCATTGAAAAGCTAGAAGCCTGGCCGATTTAAGTTTTACTTGTGTGTAATATATTATGCAAACTATACATTGGTCCAGTCTCACTACAAAATTAATTTAACGGCTGCTGGAACACCACAATTTGATTAAAAATGTAATATATAATGTAAGAGCGTGTTCCTTTTATCGTAGTCGGTGTATAGGCACCGTGCCAAATGCTCCCAAGTCGACAATACCACCGGCAGAATATTCTTACAAATGTATAGAGTCAAGGACAGACAGCAGATTACATTACGTTTTTATGTACAGATATAATTAGGTCTGATATGAAACAGTCTAAGTCTTATCATTGCCTAGGGAGCCTTGATAAAAAAAAGCAATTACTAGCTAATAATACATAGGTACTAATAACAAATGCGAAAGGGCTTCTATCTGTTTACCTCTTCAATTGCAATTCGAGGAGTCAACTAACTGGAGTTTATCAAAACCATTCTGCGTGTCAACTATCTCTATACAAAAATTCTGTCAAATTGGTTCAGCGACAGCGGTCAGAACGTTATTGAGTAACAAACGACTTCAACCAGGAACATAGCATTATCGTGTCCTGGGGTATCCTTCGAGGGCATTATTCGGGGCGCCCAACCGTAGGCTGTTAGGCAGGATACGTGAGGTTTTTAGTCGGTAGAAGTCATAGCATCCATGAGGATTTTCCCTCACGTAAAATTATCATAGTCGAATGGTCATTTCAAGAGACTTGATAAATTTCAACAGTAATAGTCACAGCATGTTCCAGTCTATTTCAAACACCAGCTCGATAGCACAAGCAAGGGTACCTATGCCATACCACCTCTGATGATGTAAACGCCATACGCTACGGTAATCATATCCAATCAGCTGAGCCGTATGCTTGTATGTCACCTTTTAAAAATAAAGATGAAAGAGATGTACAAAATGTTAAGCTCAACTATACTACAGTAGAATAATAAAATAACTCAATTGAGCATTGAACGACTGCCGCAGACAGGCGCAGTGCAGCAGTGCGAGAAATTGGCCATAGTTCAAAGATCTCGCTCTGTTGGTTCCGGTAGTTGCGTTGTGAGACGGAAGTGATTATCTATTTCCATACAGTATTGTAAATACGGGCATGTTTGACTTAAATGGGTGCTACGGGGTACGTAGGCAAAGTCCAAACACAGTTTTACATAAAAATTATGTTACAATACATAATTTATAGGCATACAAGCTCGAGGTTTACTGATCGACACCCATTAACTGGTGAAAAAAAGTATGAGGTGAAATGTGTATTAGCAAACTCAAATACCTACATATTAGCTTGTCAGGGTTTCGTACCAAAATGATAAAACGGGCCCCTATTCATGAGACTTCGTCGTCCGTCTGTCTGTCCGTCTCGAGGCTGTACCTCAGGAACCGCAGTAGCTAGAGAGCTGAAATTTCACAGATGATGCGTTCATGTGATTTTTGCCGTTTTTGGAACGATACCTTCCGTACAGGGGTCCACTTTGCATTTGTCCAGTTTTTTATCCGATTTCCAAAAATGAGAATGTTACTCAATTCGACCCTATATAGGTTTTATCTTTATTTTTACTTAGGAAACAGAATACGTAATCCAATCGTAGCTAGGCGTGTTGGTTTTTAGATGGTATTAAAGAGTCCGGCATAGCATCCATGACGGATTTTCCACAGGTTAAAAAAACGGCCAAATGCGAATCGGAATCGCGCATAGACGTTTTTTGGTACGGAACCCTACCAAAAACGTCAAAAAAAATCACTGTTTACTGTATGGGAGCCCCATTATTCTCCCTTTTTTCTGTTTCTTTTTTATAGCGGCAGCTTAAATAAATTATCTCTGAAAATTTCAGCTCTCTAGCTATCACGGTTCCTGGAACACAGCGTCGTGACGGAAAGACAGACTGACAGTCAGACAAACAAACAGATAGACGGACAATGAAGTCTCATGAATAGGATCCCGTTTTCACCCTTTGGGTACGGAAGCCTAAAAAGACCTGTTCCTAGGAATGGATCGGAGAATCACACATCTATTGCCTGTCTGTAACTTATAGGTATTCCAATATAAACGCTTGAATTTCCACTACATAGTGTGGTACCTGGTGGTCACCCATCCAAGGAACATCCATAGCGAAAGGAAGTTGCTTGCTGTAGTGATCAGATAGCGTTGTGTGAAATGTCCGTGAATATTAAAAAAAAAAAAAGTTCCTGTGCATACCTTCCGGTTCCATCATCAGATCAGTTCGACAGTGCCATATTCGACAGTGATCGTCTCAAAGTCGATCGTATTGAACACTGAGTCAGCAGTGCTGCGAGCATTAAGTGACCACAGACCATCCCAAAAGAGTCGAAAGTAACTCAACACTATTTTTCCTTGTTGCAATAATTAACATCGTAAATCAGCGCGGAGTTAGTCACGAGTTTAGATAAAATATTGTGATAAGGATATTGTATTCACGTGTTATTTAAATAGCCACTATTGTTCAACATGAACACGCAATATTCGTCTAGATGGGGAAAGATTAGAAGATATTTTGTCTACAAAGGGAAGTATCTGTAGATGTTTCAATGAAGTACCTACCAGTTCCCGACTTGCTTTAATGTAAAATAGAATTAAGGTGGACACAAGTGCAGCGGAAAAGCCTTGAAAATTAAGTTATGTCTGCTACGAGTACCTAGCACTAATTCTTTTTAAGCTACTTTGGCCGAGTCTGCATTTGGCTGAGAACTGCAACCTCAAATTTCGTTAGGTATCTATTTATTACAGTCTGCAAAGAGAGCTATCGCTAAGTAATTATCATCATTTCAGCGATATTCCCGGTTGCACCCGAAGCCCTCGCCTTAAAAGTAGAGGTTCACGGAGATGGTGAGGTGCGCCCTATTGAACGTTTACTAAATTATGGTTTGAATTTGCTCGAAAACATATCTGCATCAATTCTTTGAGACATCTATTTTTCTTTTAGCGAGCTCTTTATGTGATTTATGTCGGCTAAGTTAGTTCTTCCTCTCATAGTCTCGTTAAGGAGTATAAAGGCACAACTCTCTCTATCTCTGTCTCTCTTTCTTATTCTAATATCTCCCTCTTCTTTATCAATAAAGTATAATGGTATAGAAAAGTGATAATACCTACACTATTGCATCACACACCTACAACATACAACATAATTTGAGGATAGAAAATACGCAAGACACCAAACGACTGGAACAGAATACCAACTTTTATCATTCCCCGTAAAAGAAATCTCATCAGATGTTGATAATATTTACACAAAATGATCGTAAAACGTTACCTTTCTGCACGTAATGTGTGATCGATATTTACGTTGGCAACCCACCGACTCTACCGTCAACAGTGACAATGACATTCATGAGTTTCACCACATGCACTGATATGGCCGTGATTAACATACCGGAATAACATTGACCTTAGCGATTGTTATACAATCATTTGTAGTGCATTCTGTGATATACGAGTGATATAGATAAGTTTAGATTTCTTCAGACTACGCTATAATATACTAGACTAGCTGTTCCCCGCGGCTTCGACCGCGTAGAAGTCGTTCTCGCGTAAGAGTCGTTATATCGTAATATCATAAACCTCCTTTTGCACAGTCGGTTAAAAAGTAGCCCATGTCCTTCCCAGGGCCTCGAACCATCCCTATACCAAATTTCATCTCAATCGCTCCAGCCGTTTTGGCGTGAAAGCGTAACAGACAGACAGACAGAGTTACTTTCGCATATATAATGTTAGTAGGGATAATATAGATATACAACGGCAATAGGTTCACCAACTGTTACGTGGAACAAAACCGCTCAAGTGCGAGACGGACTTGCGCACAGAGGGGTCGTACCAAAATACGGTAAAAAATCACGTTTGTTGTATGTGAGCCCTCCTTGGCCCCAACTTTTTTCTTATTTTACGTAATATGAAAATTTTAGCTCTTTCGCTATCATGGTACTTGAGAATTGAGATACAGCCTTGTGACGGTTAGACAGACTGACGGACGGTGAAGACTTATGAATAGGGTCCCGCTTTTTCCCTTTGGGTACGGAACCCTAAAAACGAATGGTGAAATCATATTAAACTCTGGTGAAATGTAGGCGTATCTATACTACGTCTTTCGATGACTAATGCGTGACTATGTATAATATTATCATAGCACAACAATATTGCGTGCCCTTTGATTAAATACAAACTTTATTTAGTCGAAGACTGTACCATACATTAACTATAGACACGTTTACCACAAAATAATAAGTACAGAACGCAATCTACATACAAAGTGAGCTCGGGCTACGAACACATGGAAACCGCCCACGGTGTTCACGTACACCATGTCAAAGGATTTTCAACGTACCTTCGATACTGGTTTGTGCGCGAGTGTGCGTAGCCGAGGGTAGGTTTGAAAAAAAGCACATACTACCCGTTCGCTCTAACTTTGCCGCTGGCGTAGAGGCGTATACCCGAATTGTTAATTAGACGAAGTAAATTGACAGTAGCTAATGTCACTTCGTCATAGAAAATACGCAACATTGTATGAAGAAGTGACATTAGTTGCTGTCAATTTACTTCGTCTAATTAAAAATTCGACTTTAGTATGGAGCCGAGCGGCAAAGTTAGAGCGAACGAGCAGTACATGAGATTGCCTTCTGTTCCTTATTATTTTGTGCATTTACTGTACCAAAGTTTAAAGGTCAAAAGTTCAAGAGTACCTACTATTGGTAAGTACACTGCAAACAGGGCCTGATTTACCCATAAGCTAGCTAAGCTGAAGCTTAGGGCGCCAGGATCGAGGGGGCGCCTGGCGTCGGGCTAGGCGCTGGGCTGTTAGTTACGGTACTCCCACAATTTTTTTTTTCAGAATCTTAAATAAACATTACCTGGTGAAAATTTTATCACCAATGTTAATTATCATTACCGAACATTAATTTTGATCGCAACGTTATAATATATTTTCATGTTAGGTAATGTTTATTAACTAATTTTAAACCAAATTCCATCAATGTTAGGAGCACACTAAACGTCTGTCAATTCTAAACAAATTGTAACTACTCCTAACAACATGTGTAACATTTTGTAATAGCCAGTTTGGGAACACCATTATACTGAAGTACATAATAATATTTGATAATTTAGTGAAAATAAAAAAAAGATACGTTAAAATTAAATTCATGCGCCCCGGTACAATAGTGTGAGATTGCACTGTTGAGGCGGTGAAAACGCGCATGGAGGGAGGAGTGACTGGAAATAAACTATGGCAGCCTCACCTACCGAATGTCAGAGATACTTACCGGTTTACTACCTTGGTTTGTTTTAAACACGAGTGCATCAGTAAGTATCTGCAACGCACACGGCATAAGTTAACACCCGAGTACTAGCACTGCGGTGACTGCAGCGATAATACGGCGCTTCATGCACGGGCGGAGTTCTCAGCATTTGAACTGCAACATCTTTGCGGGCCTGGGCGTAGATGTTCTCACGCTGGAGACATGGTCTTCAATGGGAGAAAATATGAAGCCGCTGAGTCTTTTGTGAGCAAGTTGTGTTTGCGAAAGAAGCAGCAGGAGAGGAAACTCCCTCCCAAGTTCCGTAGTCGACGGCAGAGTCGTCGCACACTGCAATACGCTCAGGACTACCCGCCTCCATGACGACGAGTTGTCGTCATGCCGGTCTTACAGAAGCAGATCAGGGCGATGGCGTGTCCCATCACCCATCAAAGAAATAGAATAGTACCTACCCTATTCCCATCCCGATACACACGAATCCCCTCAAGAAATGAGATAAAACCCAAACCCACGGGAGGAATTGCGATGGCGGACAAAGTCTGTTTCGTAGCTCTTTAAACCTGCCGGCATTTTCGATCAGTTTAGTGCAAACTGCCGGAAGTGATCAGTAATGTCACATCGGGGACACCCGCAAGTTTATAAATATTTACTTATTTTACGACTGTTTGTTACTTTTCTTTCATTTCGTGACAGTCAAGAAAGTTTTTTCTAAAAATGCCATTACTAGAAAAACAACAGATCTCTTGTTTTACGTTGAAATGTCCGGATGGTTGGTGCTTAACTACCGGGATCGAGCCGTTCCATTCAGCTTACACCAAGGTTTCAGCTTAGCTCTACCACCTTATTTGGTACCTTTTGTATTTCGTCTACCTAATTACTGACAGTTTAATTAACCCCGCCGAAAAACGAGAAGTGTTGTAAGTTTGACCTATGGATCTGTGCATGTGTGTGGCATTCATTGTAGTCTAGCTACTCAATAGATAGGCCAATTTGTCGGTTTTCTATGCTCGAAAGCTGAAGTGCCGGGGATGGTGCACAGCTCTATATTTTGCAGATCATCAGCTCACTTCCTGAGTGATGCAGGGATTTCACTAAAATTCGGTGGTTCGATTTTTCGGAAACTGGATGTACCTAGGTACCTACTGTTAGGTAATTTGATATTATTTTCACTTCATGGTAACGTGTTACTGGCTGATGCATCAAATAGTCTGCGTGATACCCAACTCCTCAGTAAATTACAGGTTAGTTGCACCTGGGGGCGCTTATTCATAGCTAGCCTAGGGCGCACGGAACCCTAAATCAGGCCCTGACTGCAAATACAAAGTATTGGTTCTCTATAAGCCAGCTCTTAATCTGGTTAAAGAACAATAGTACCTACCTACTGCGTACATATCAAAAGTATAATGTACATCCATGAAATTGCGTTTTGTACCTTTTTATTTTATGCGTTTACTGCACCAAAGTTCAAAGGTCAGACTTGTACCTACTATTGGCAAAGACTTCTATATAAACTGAGGTAGACATGCCCTACGCACCGATTTTTGAAACCTATAAACTGAGCTAATTAGCAGCGTTGCTCGCACTGTTTTGAGTCAAAACTTCGAAAGTAGGAGCTCGACTTGCAATCGGAGTCCATACGCTTTCTCTTTTACTCTTTTTCTATTCGTAAATTGCTATTGTGTGTGGTGACAATTACGTAAAAAATATTTATAAGTGAGTGTAGTCTTATTAATATGTGTATTTGAGGATTGCTTTTGAAATTTCGTTTGTTAGAGTACGGCGCGTCTACCTCAGTTTATATAGAAGTCTTTGACTATTGGTACACTGCAAACGCTATAATACGCAGTAGGTACTAAATATTGGTTCTCTATAAGCTAGCCCTTATTTGATATAAGTACTGCGTAGTCTGAAAACAACTTTATGTGTTTAATTCACTGGTTTAATTCATTAATGCGTATTACTTGTTCGTGACAGGATAGAGCACAAATGTCAGCCTAATTCGTCCCGTGGGTGTCGCATGTCGTAATGGCGACGAGGGAAAGCTTTCACAAAAGTACCTATTGCGTAGAGAAGGAAAACTCAAATAAAACCCTGTATTGTAGGACACTCTTATTTAATTAGTCTATCTACGCCAATATTATAAAGAGGAAAGATTTGGTTGTTTGTTTTTGCTTCGAATAGTCTCCGATATTACTGAAGCGATTAGAAAAAAATCTTTAACTATTGGGAAGCTACGCTATCCACGGGTGACATAGGCTATATTTTATTCCCGTATTCCCACGGGAACAGGAGCTACGCGGATTAAATCAGGTAACGTCCTTTATGAAAAAGTGGACGTCCAGGCGATGATATGTGTGGTTATTGAGAAAATGTCCTGTCATCATTGACTGCCTCTGTGGCGTAGTTGGTAGTGATACCGCCTACGGTGCAGGAGGTCCTGGGTTCGATTCCTGGGTCGGTCCAAATATTTGTGTGATCCACAAATGTTTGTTTCGGAGTTTGGGTGTTTTCTATGTATAATATGTATGTATTTAGAAATATATAAGTATGTATATCAGTCGTCTAGATCCCATAGCACAAGCTTCAGTTAGCTTAATTTGGGCTAGATGATGTTGTGTGTGAGCGTCCACAAATATTTATTTATTTTATATATTTATTTATCATTACATGGAACAGTTGCTCAAGAAAAAACTACGGTTTTTTTTTAATTAAACTGTCAAAAGAAGGTACCGTATGTAGGTCAAAAATGTTCCCCGCAAAGCTTCGACCAAGTAATATTATAGACGGGCCCATCCATACATTCGTTTTGAAGACGGTAAAGTACCTAAGCTCATGCGGTTTCGGTCGTAGTCGGTGTTATTGTTCCGAAGGTGAAACACGTGTGGCAAGATAAGATTTTACGCAAGATGCCTATCTGTGCGTTCCCGAAGTGTAAAAACACTGCACTGAATGTATGTGTGCATGTCGTGTCGTTGCTGCAATATCTTTGTGTGTGAACTAGTCTCACTTTTTGAGTTCGTAATGTACGACGTGGGCCCGTCTAAACTATTACTTGGTCGGAGTCGTAAAGTGAATATTGCAATCAACGTTGACGTTGACAAATCTTTGACTTGGGTATTCCGGTGTAGATGATAGTGCATTTTAATTATGTACTTCAGGATAAAATCGAAGAGGAACATTTCCTTTATCATTTTTCCTATTGTTCAGTTGCCAATTAAAATCTATTTTGCTACGCAATTTACGATAGCATTTTTTAGAAAAAAATTTAAAAGAAAAATTGTATTTTACTGCCAGGTTCTTTTTTCTCTCCGGCTCTACCTATTGCGTTGCGAATCTGGCAGTACCTAAACTTCACGATAAAATCAAAGAGATACGTTTCCTTTATCATTTAATTTTATCCTATTATTCAGTTGACAATTATAATCTATTTTACTACGCAATTTACGATAGCAATTTTTTATAAAAAATATACATAAGAAAAAGAAAAAGTGAGATCTTTCGCCAGGTTGTTTTCTTTCGGGCTTCACCTATTTCGTTGCTATTCTGGCAGTAAACGTAGTTACAGCCTATGAACGTTTGCAACACCAGACTTTGTCCACACGCACTGGCGACCCATGTGCAGAATCTAACTAACCACTGTTGAAATTATTCAAGCATTTATTTTATTTATATTTTACGTGAGGGAAAATCCTCATGGATGTTATGCCGGACTCCTACCGACTAAAAAACCTCGCGTACGTAACGGTTGGGAGCCCCGGGTAAGCCCTCGGAAGGATATCCCAGGACTCCATGTGCCCATTAAGCCTTAAATTTGACTTAGCGACGTAATGAAGAGTCACAATCACGCTCTAACGGCTGAACGGATCTGACTGAAATTTGGTACAGGGATAGATTATACTCTGGAATAACGTATAGGAGTTCCTTTTCTTTTGTAATGCTTTCATCCGGGGTACCTATATGTTCGCATGGGAAGCGGAAACGGGAACTGAATCACACGCAGCGAGATCATCTAGGTCTGTACTCATATTATAAAAAGGAATCGATTGTTTGTTTGTTTGCATCGAATAGGCTCCGAAACTACTGAACCAATTTCAAAAATGCTTTCACTGCGTAAGGAGTATGTATGTTGGCTTAGTCAGTGAAAGGCTTGCAAACGCGAGCCTTTCCGACTTAGATGTGGATGAATGCTGGAATATTATGAAAGAAAGTATAGTGGATAGTGCAAAAGAAGCATGTGGGAGTGCAAAGAGACATGAACATTCGAAAGGTGATGCCTAGTGGGATGCAGAAGTTCAATCCTGCGTAGCAAGAAAGAAGAAAGCGTGGTTGGATTATGTCTCATCTTTGCAACTGAATGACAGTATGAAAGACACGAAGAAAGAAATTTACCGCCTCTGCAAGAATGAAGCCAAAGCTTTAGTGAAAGAGAAGCGTGAAAGAATAAATATGATTGCGGAAGAGAAGCTGACGAGGAACTTCGAGACGAATACCAAACTCTTTTGGAGGGAGGTCAAGAAGTCTCGGAGCTGTTCGTTCGTTTCCAGAATGGATAAGATAAAGAGTAAAGCTGGGGACATTCTTGCCACCGCTCTAACACCTCTAAGGGGTCCCCTTAGAGGTGTTAGAGCGGTGGAATGAGTACTTTGGAGAAATGTATGAATATCTCCCGGATGCGGGCACTGCGAGGGAGGCGATGACTGATCTTGCGGTGCAAGCATCAAGCGGAGATATTACTTTGGAAGAGATTGAATGGTCGATACGAAGCTTGAAAAATGGAAAGTCTGCGGGAATTGATAGGCTAGCTGCTGAAATGATCAAATTAGGTGGTCCTTGCGTCCGGGACGCCTTCTGGTCATTGAGCAATCTATGCTGGAAGACTGGAAGGGTCCCAATGGACTGGAGGCGTGCTATCGTCGTGCCCTTGTATAAAGGCAAGGGCTCACGTATGGAGTGCGCCAACTATAGGGCCATCAGTTTGATCAGTATAGCAGCTAAAGTGTATGGCAAAATTATTGAAAGGAGAATGAGGGTGGAATCTGACGGATTACTGTGGGAGGCGCAGGGTGGTTTCCGAAATGGAAGGGGATGTATGGACCAAGTTTTCTCGCTCCGCAACATTGTAGAGAAGCAGCTGGCTGTAGGCCGGAAGGTTTTCTGCGGTTTTGTGGACATGGAGAAAGCATTTGACAGAGTTATACGGAAGGATCTCTGGGATATATTGCCAGGATACGGGATTGATGGTGCGCTGCTTCGTGCTGTGCAGTCTACATATGTGGGATGTACGGCATGTGTGCGGGTGGGCGGCAGCCTGTCTCCATGGTTTGACGTCAACATTGGCGTCAGACAGGGTTGCGTGCTGTCGGCTCTGCTGTTTGTCCTGTACCTGGACGATTGTCTTAAGAGAGTAAGATCGATGAATGTTGGATTGCGAATGGGTGACTTACTTGTGAACTGTTTGCTGTATGCAGATGATGCCGTGCTCATAGCCGAATCGCCATCAGAACTACAGTCACTAGTCACAACGATGAAAGATAATTGTCTAATGAGAGGCTTACATTTGAACGCGACTAAAACGAAAGTGATGGTATTCGAAAGAGAAGAGGACAGAACGAATGCCAGGATAACTGTAAATGATGTAGTGCTGGAACAGGTGGATGAGTTTGTATATCTTGGATGTGCATTTAGCAGGGATGGACGGTACACCGCTGATGTAGAAAAGAGGGTAACTGCGGGAAATAGTGTGAATGGAGCGTTAGGCAAACTTTTAGGTACCAAGGCCTTAAGTCAAAAGGCCCAGCTCGCAGTACACAATGCGGTGCTGATACCTACGCTAACGTATGGCAGCGAGAGTTGGGCATGGCAGGAAACGCATGAAAGTAGAATAAACGCGGTCGAGATGCGCGCGCTACGCAAAATCTGCGGAGTAACGCTCGCAGATCGCGTTCGGAATGAAGATGTAAGAAAGAGAGTTGGTCTGAAAGAGAGTGTCGGTGTTAAAGTAAGGAAGGGCATGCTACGATGGTTCGGGCATGTGGAACGAATGGGAGATGAAAGAATGTCAAAACAGATATACAACGCGAAAGTGGATGGACGTAGGAGTCGGGGAAGGCCACGACACACCT
This sequence comes from Miltochrista miniata, assembly GCA_933228765.1. NCBI lineage: Eukaryota > Metazoa > Arthropoda > Insecta > Lepidoptera > Erebidae > Miltochrista > Miltochrista miniata. The sequence continues at coordinate 19,070,887 of OW121769.1, forward strand.
ACCACGACCAAATTAATCATGTGTTAGTGGAGGGTGGTGTCAAGAGCCGTAGGAACCGACGTGCATGCATGAAAAGAAAAATGAAAGTTGAATAGGCGAGTGAGGTGTGTATGGACCGTGCCGTGTGGCGCTCGGTTCTTTCTGCCTACCCCGCAAGGGATTTGGCGTGAAGATAGTATAGTATAGTATAGCTTTCACTGTTGGAAAGCTACGTTATCCCCGGGTAACATAGGCTATAGTTTATTCCCGAATTCCCACGGGAACATGTGCTATGCGGGTGAAACCGCGTGACGTCCGTTAGTACTTGATAAAGAACAAAATCAACCGGGTCAAACGCGTGTTTTAACGACGTATTATCATTTATCATGCATACTGATGGTTATATTTGCAGAGTAATTTGCAGTAGAAATGAGGCTGATATCGCGATATGCTAATATACCGCTTGAGTATGTGATTACACGGACACAAACGTTCCCAAAGTAAAGATAATGATTAATAGATAACGTCATTATCTACCGTTACGTCATAACGATTTTTAAACCGAGTTAAAAAAAGGAATTCTTCTCCGTATAAACTTTAATCATTTCATAAAAAGTTCATAGTATAAAAAATATATAAAGCGCATAGTTCCCGTTCCCGTGGGCATACGGGAATAAAATTTAGCCTATGTTCACCGGGAAGAGTGCAGCTTCCCAACTGTGAAAGAATTTTTGAAATCGGTCTATTAGTTCCGGAGTCTATACGATGTAAACAAACAAACAATCAAATCTTTCCTCTTTATAATATTAGTATTGATGTACAACATTTTCTATAGGTATCTAATATAATAAAGAGGAAAGATTTTGTTGTTTGTTTGTAACGATTTGAAAAAACCTTTCACTGTTTGGAAGCTACATGATCTTTGGGTATCAAAGGCTTCAATCTATTCCTGTGTTCTTACGGAAGTGGGAACTGCCACGCGCGATCCGCTAGTGACCTACAAAAAATATTATTATGTTATGCTGTAGCTAAAATAAAGTTTTATCTATCCATCTTAGAATCTCCATTTTTAGAAGTCTTGATCAATCGTCTCAACTATTCATTGAAGTAATCAATCACACTGTTCGACACAACAGAACGTAATCAATAGAAGGCGAGGCGAGGATTGGGCGCGTCGCATCTACCTCCCTACCCACGTCATTGAGCTGTCTTCGTCATACAAGTATGTATGTAGAACTATTATGTACTAGCTGACACGCGCAACTTCGTTTGCGTGATAAATGAAGAACCGCTCGACCGTTTTTCAGCAAACTTCACATAAACCATCTACTAAATAGTCCGAACCAGACCTTAAAATTTGGTTTGGTTAGGTGAGCCCGTTCTTGAGTTATAAAACTACAACGAAAAGTGGCATTGATTTATATATATATATAAATTATCTTTGATAATAGACGAAATAATCGATCAAAACTGTTAGCTTATTAATCTAATTCCTAGTCTGTTATTCTATTTTAATCCATAAGAAATTTAAAAGTAAGTCATAATCGATACTACTATTTTATAGGAGAAAGATTGGTTGGTTTATAATCAATTTACTCTGAAACTACTCAACAGATCTCAAAAATTCTTTCGCCAATAGAAAGATAAATTATTCTGAAGAATTATAGGCTATGGATGTAATGTATCCTCATGCTACTACCCAAGAGCAGTGATAAGAAATGTAAACTAATCTAGCAGATTTCCTTTTTTTAACATGAGGGAAAATCCATCATGGATGCTATGCCGGACTCCTACCGACTAAAAAACCTCACGTAACGCCCAACAGCCTATGGTTGGGAGCCCCGGGTAAGCCCTCGGAAGGATGTCCCAGGACTCCCAACTAGACATGCGCAAAACGTTACACTAAAAAGTAATGTCATATGACATTACATTTTGTACCGCGTCACATTACTTTGTACTATGACTTTTATCATGACAATCTCATGCAGCGGCACAAAGTTCTAAAATATTAATCGCGCGCTGCGTGCGCGTCAAATCCAGCATTCGTTCGCATCGCATTACAGTCACAGGACGAAGTGTCGTACGTTGTCCTAACTGAACGTGACTTTGCTAATGCGAATGTACGCACGCACGTTAAGGTGTAAATAAAGTAACGTATGATGTGGTTTATGTGTAATTCTATGCAGTAAAGTAAATTTAATAGTGTTCGAATAGATATTATGTATAATAATAGATCTAATAAACTTAATTGAAAATTGTTAGTAGTTAGTTTGAGATTGGTGTGAATGTGTGTAAGTTAATGAAGTAAAAAATACTTTATATAGGTATGTAAAAACAGTTGATCTTCCTTCATACTTTATGTACCTACCTACTGAAAGTAATCTTGTTTTGTTGCAGAAATCAGATAATAAATTGAATTATTATGAATTAACCTAAATTAGTTAAATAATCTAGATACATGATAAAACTAAAACATGTGACTAGTAGAAGGTAGGTATGTACTTCAGGCTTAGGACTGGCAATATCCATGAATTATTAATAATAAATCTATTATTATTACCCATGAATACTATTAAAAATAATATTAAAAGTACTTGACCGTAATTCGAAGCTTATATAATGAGATAGGCATATCCGTTACCCGTAGACTTATCTTACTCATGTTTGATGACGTATTTCCGTCGACTCACCAGTAGGGGGCGCCACCTGTGAACTTATAAAGAACATGGCGTCCACTTTGTCCTCATTGGCGTTTTGATTCCCGTAGCAAAAGGTTATAGCAGGAACACCTGCTAGTGCATTTATTTTTTCTAGTTACTAGTTATATACCTAGTAAAGTTATAAAAAGTGACTTGGGATGAAGTAAGTGAATTTACAGAAATAATTATTTAACGGCTTTGCCGTTCGTTTGAATATACAGTGAATCTAAAACAAGTGACTTGTGATTGAAGTAAGTGAACCTACAGACATATTTAACGGTTTGACCGTTCGTTTAAGTCTCAGGTATGTTTTTACTTCATATTTTTACGATCACATATGAGTGTGATACGTCATAACGTGAAATAACCTATTATTTTAAAATAGCACGTAAACCTTTCGAGGTTGCAGTTTCTTTCATTTAATATTTTTAGTTACAGCTAATATCAAACTGATTTTACGGATTGTATTCATAGGTACTAATACTTTTTTTTTAGATATTATTTGCTTCGTGTATGTACAGCGTAAGTACCGCCGAATATAGAAAATATTTTCAAAATATTTTTATACCTACCCACATAAAGGCACATTAATTACTAGATGTTCCTATACATGTAAAAATATGGCCTATTATGGGTAAAATCGTAATCATCCCAAGTTTCTGAATACGTACGAGTGTGTCAAAGTAATAACTAAATGTTCACCATGAAAGTAGTACTTAAATTTTAGGTACGTAACACAATACTATTTCTTTTAGTTTAGTTTCTTGATAGAAATGAATCCTCCATCCTTAGAAAGTGAGCTAATTCCAAGTGGAGTATTTCAGAAGCACGCTCTGAGCTCCAGTTACTGTATTAGGTTCGTCAAATAGCTACAGTTCCAGATCATTTAGCTCGAACTTCAAATAAAGGCAATCGCGACGCCACGTGCATTGTCGTAAGTGGAGTAAAAGAAGCCGACTTCCACTAAACCAGATAAGGATGATGGAAATAGGTGAGTTATTTCTTATTACCTAACACTGGTCCTGACCAAGTGTAAATTTCTTCACAGATCAGAGGTTAATTTACGAGGATGATAGAAACAATCATCCTTGCTTCGTATTTTATATAGGGACAGCATTAAAAGAGATTTCGGTCAGTATAACCTAAGAGGTTGATAGACACGTTTTGGCGACAAATTGCCTTGATAAGATAATATGCTGATACCCACTATTGTAAAATCATAGTCCTGGGTTCGTCAACCTAAACAAAAACGGGGAGATCCGACAATTCGAATCCCTGCTACATTTTGAAAAAGCTGACAAGGTTCTTTCTGCCAAAAGGCTTTTGCTGCCAAAACCTTTTGTATTTTTAAACAGAATCTTTTGAAAAACTTAAGTTTCTTCGAAAATATTTATGACAAAATTGAAGACCTACTTTAATAATAGGATTTCCATAAACCTTTTATCAATTTATTACAAATGGCTTGCGGCCATAGATCTGATTTCATATATTATTCTCAGAATTGTCAAAGACCCAATTCTTAAAAATGAACCTTGATAAAATATCGCCTTCAAACACATACATTTTCGAGGCTGAAGCCTTTTCAACGGCACGCGGGAAGGCATGCATTTTGGTCTTCGATCTCCAAAAAAGGATGACCCCGAAAAAATTTCATCCAAATCATTACGCCAGCCTTCGAGAGGATCAGGCGTCAAGATCAGATCTCCATCGAATGGAGTCCAGATTCCATTGTACCAAGAGCCTTTTTAGGCCTGTATTACAGTTACCACTCTCGAAGGGTGTACAATATCCATAATAATTGGGCATACGACAGTAAATGTCCCTTCAATTAAGAAATTTCTGAGCTTTATGCTCTCAAAGAGACTGAGAAGTTTAACATCCCCTGCCCATACCAGCAAAGGAAACACTAACCAGTTACCACCCTCGAGGGGTATGTACAATATTGTGTATCTATAATAATTGGGTATACGATAGTAACCAGGCGTACGATAACATACTAAGTAACCATGCAAGGATGTCCCTTCAATTACGAAATTTCCGAGCTCGAGGCTCTCAAAGAGACGAGGAGAGGTCTAACATCCTCTGCTCACACCAGCAAAGGAAACACTAAATAATATGACCCTGTCATTCTATGTCGGTCAGTTTCTGTACAAAAGTAGAAGTAGAAGTCTGTACAAAATACGTTGGTAAGGAACGAGAGTACCAAAAAGTTTAAATTTATAAAAGGGTACCGCTTTCCCTTTATCCAGAAACTCCAATCCGTCCTGCACGGTATTCGAGAGGACGCAGGTTCGAATCCTGCTCAAAACTGATAACCTTCCCACATTTAAATTTACACCGAACTCTGTTCAAGTCCCGTCCTGACAAAGTTGTAAATTTTCACTTTATGTTAAAATGCTATGGAAAACTTGACTAAGGTGGAATACTAATTGCTTTAAATACTTAAGAATCCATACAACGAAAGTTTCCTTTTTAACTGAAATGACCACATTGTGCAATGGTTCAAAAGATGAATGCTCAAGGCACTCTAAAACTAGTTCCTTTGTCACCAAGTTTGATTTCTCCACTTTTAATAACTTCAAATAGCGTTGGGTCATCCGCCCAGAATTCAGTTTTAGGACATTGTACGCCTTTGTGAAGCCAGAATAATTCTATCTTTCAGCATGTTCCGTTTACCAGATTTCCTCCAACCACGAGATTGGATGTGCAAAATACATCTCAGTCAAGCTTATTTTCATGATAAAGCTGATGTAGTTTACATTATTCTTTCTCAGAGCACATTCTTGTCTTCCGCTCGGGTAAGCCGCACCCAAAACATTTTCGTTTCTCACCATCTGGGTGCCTCGATTTCTATAGAATAAGAGTATTCAAATACTCGTCTACCTACACAAAATCTCATTTTGCGCATCAAAATCCTGTTACTCTTCACAAACACGTACAAATAGCCTTGAAAACTCTTCAAACCCAGAGATGGTTAGACAATTGGGAGAAAACAATAATAGGTTCCCAAAGAAACCTCTCATATCGTTATGCGATAGACATAGAACTACCTGAAAGTCCAATACCAAAAGAAAAGATATTAGACATAAAAGGAAGATTTATTTAATTCCAAATCAAAGAAACTTAGTTCTTTTAAAGAAAATTCAAACTTGGTGGGTCCTTTGATTTTTTACCCCTTTCGCAGTGCCTAGAGGTCGCTTTACCTCGGCGTCACATTCGGTCAATCCCCTAACCGACAACCCACTGAAGAAAATAGTAGTGCACGGAGTGGTACAAGTGGAACTCCAATAGTGGGTCCGCAATTACCGGTTCTCGTCAATTTTACAAGCTTTCCATCCGAGATGCTTTCTTACCACGGACGCGTCAGATTTCGCTTGGGAGCCCAGCTAGAAAACATTTCTCTAACAGGCTCGAGGGCCTAGAATAACAAAGATTGCACTGCATCAAAGAGAGATGTTGATAATCTTACACATGATTCGAAATCATATACCGGTACTGTGTTACAGTCTGTACTCATTCAAAGTAGTTGTAGTCCATCCCCCCAGAGGGACGAGACCAAATCAATTGCCTTGACGAACTTAACTCGTCAGCTTGCGTGTAATGGTCCGACATCAAATTGACTTCACCATACACTGCATTCCGAGCCGATACCATATGTATCAGCTCCTCCGGGTATTTTTTGTGAGCATCCTGCTTCAAACACCACTAAGGCAAGATTTCCTACAAACAATATTCCTATTATGAAATGGAGAACACTACATGATAGGCCTGTTTGTAATGTGTGGATATTACTTCCACCACCATTTTTAATACCCAAGATGCTGTCACACCTTAATCGGTCAACAGGAGTGTTTATGGCGCCGCGATGGCACAAGGTAATAATAGAGGGCAGATCTCAAAGCGAGAGCTCTGTAAGCTCCATTCGTTCTGCAGAACCTGCAAAAGAACCTAATAAACATTATTTCTTTCCTTCTAATAAACACCTCGACAGGTCTCCCACCACCTCACATAGAGAATCTGTGGAAATGTGGGTGGGGGGGGGGGGCGAAGAGGTAAATAACAGATATTAAATCAAAAACTTCTACTATTGAGCTCCTTGAGACCTACCTTTTAAGATGTTTTAACCAACTTGCATTTTATTCATGGTTATTATATTATAATACGATTCTGTTACATAAATCTGTTGTTGCTGTTCTTGATAATATAGAAACCGTTAGTTAACTTTACATAGTTCGCATGTTTTGGTTAAACATATCTTGGTCGATCTCTTTAAAAATGTAAAGAAAGATAAGTCACATATTTATTGATATTGGGATTGATGACTTAGTTCAATATTACTAAGTATTGATACACAGAGAACATTTTTCAGGTTTCTCGTCATAGTGATTTTATGCTTAGGTCGCCGCAACCACGATCTAACTTTGCTCGATTGTATTAACTCACGTCATAGGCCCGAATTAAGAGTCCGAAACTGATCATTTTCATTTCAGACAATCTGGTTGGAAAACATTGTAAACAAAGATAACACCTACGACTAATCAATTGAATCCTTTATTCTAGATAGAAATTAGGATATCAGAGTAACCGATATGAGACTACACAGTCTAATAGTTTATTTATGACTGTTAGAGGTTCTCCAACTATTCTAGCCCCGGCACTACCCGGTCAACAGCAGCTTCTAAGAATTGGTGGTGGTGGTAAGATCAAATTAATCTTTAACAAGAGGTAATTGACGATGGATTTCAAAAATGTTTATCGTCGAGTAATAATGTCAGCTACTACCACCAATCAAATATAATAATAATTCGCAATTATTTAATCCTGTCAATAGAAGGAATACTTACTACTCCTTAAATAAGATTCCTTATTTAGTCTGTTTAAGATTACATATGAAGTTGTTCAAGATGGTAAAGATTATAAATATAGATACCATACATACAACATTCTATAATATTATTTTACTAAAAATAAATTAGAATCACATTGGCGTTTCCGTCACTCACCAGGCGAAAACAAACATTTCTCATTATATAAGCTTCGAATTACGGTCAAGTACTTTTAATAGCGGCGTTTTCCCTGAAAGAAAACGCATATTAAAATACTTACCTAATTCGAAGCTTACTTTTTAAATCTGCCTGGTGAATAAAAGCCAATGAGGACAAAGTGGACGCCATGTTCTTTATAAGTTCACAGGTGGCGCCCCCTACTGGTGAGTCGACGGAAATACGTCATCAAACATGAGTAAGATAAGCCTACGGGTAACGGATATGCCTATCTCATTATATAAGCTTCGAATTAGGTAAGTATTTTAATATGCGTTTTCTTTCAGGGAAAACGCCGCTATTAATGTATTTAAAAATCAACTTTATTTACAATGATCATGCTTTTTTTTTACTTTTATAGAATAGAATGCGCGGTTCTTCATTATTAAACGCTAACTAAACAAACTGCAAAGTATCACAGAGTCAAACATAGGTAGGTAACGCGTGGCGGCTAGTTCTAAACAAATGAAGCTTTTTCGCTCACACACGTGCGGAACGGCAACGTGTGATGAGTGACGATTGCATGGAAAGCGCGCGAAGTAAATATCGACATTCAACACCGCAGACGGCACGTTTGTCCCGATTGTACTATATTTTGTCATGATACATTTCGTCGAGTAACGTACACTGTCATGGTACTCGAGCGAGTCACATGACAAGTAACGCATTACGTACCTACGTTACTTACACATGCCTACTCCCAAAAGCCCAGGACTCCCAACAACTAGAAGATTTCCTTTCCATAGGTTAAAAGTTAGTATATCAGCGAAGCCGTGGAGCACACCTGTGTGAACTTGGCACCCTACTTGCAAAAATCGAATTTTTTTTTGCGTGTTCTTGAAAAGCTTGGTTTGTAGTTGTTTGTAGTGAACGAATTTTCGTTTGTAGTTGAACCGAAAATTTTTTATGTATCAACCAAAAATAGCCAGCCCCCGGATTTATGAAAAATCAATTCTAACGGTTGATTTGTATGAAGAATCGTTAGTAGTTGTTTGTAGTGAACGAATTTTCGTTTGTAGTTGAACCGAAAAAAAGTTATGGATCAACCAAAAATAGCCAACCCCAGATTTATAAAAAATCATTTCTAACGGTTGATTTGTATAAAGAATCGTTAGTAGTTGTTTGTAGTGAACGAATTTTCGTTTGTAGTTGAACCGAAAATTTTTTATGGATCAACCAAAAATAGCCAGCCGCCGGTTTTATAAAAATTCAATTCTAACGGTTGATTTGTATGAAGAATCGTTAGTAGTTGTTTGTAGTGAACGAATTTTCGTTTGTAGTTGAACCGAAAAAATGTTATGGATCAACCAAAAATAGCCAACCCCAGATTTATAAAAAATCATTTCTAACGGTTGATTTGTATGAAGAATCGTTAGTAGTTGTTTGTAGTGAACGTATTTTCATTTGTAGTTGAACCGAAAAAATGTTATGGATCAACCAAAAATAGCCAACCACAGATTTATAAAAAATCATTTCTAACGGTTGATTTGTATAAAGAATCGTTAGTAGTTGTTTGTAGTGAACGAATTTTCGTTTGTAGTTGAACCGAAAAATTTTTATGGATCAACCAAAAATAGCCAGCCCACGGATTTATAAAAATTCAATTCTAACGGTTGATTTGTATGAAGAATCGTTAGTAATTGTTTGTAGTGAACGAATTTTCGTTTGTAGTTGAACCGAAAAAATGTTATGGCTCAACCAAAAATAGCCAACCCCAGATTTATAAAAAATCATTTCTAACGGTTGATTTGTATGAAGAATCGTTAGTAGTTGTTTGTAGTGAACGAATTTTCGTTTGTAGTTGAACCGAAAACATGTTATGGATCAACCAAAAATAGCCTAACCCAGATTTAAAAAAAATCAATTCCAACGGTTGATTTGCATAAAGAATCGTTAGTAGTTGTTTGTAGTGAACGAATTTTCGTTTGTAGTTGAACCAAAAAAATGTTATGGATCAACCAAAAATAGCCAACCCCAGATTTATAAAAAATCATTTCTAACAGTTGATTTGTATGAAGAATCGTTAGTAGTTGTTTGTAGTGAACGAATTTTCGTTTGTAGTTGAACCGAAAAAATGTAATGGATCAACCAAAAATAGCCAACCCCAGATTTATGAAAAATCATTTCTAACGGTTGATTTGTATGAAGAATCGTAAGTAGTTGTTTGTAGTCAACAAATTTTCGTTTGTGGTTGAACCGAAAAAATGTTATGGATCAACCAAAAATATCCAACCCCAGATTTAAAAAAAATCAATTCTAACGGTTGATTTGTATGAAGAATCGTTAGTAGTTGTTTGTAGTGAACGAATTTTCGTTTGTAGTTGAACCGAAAAAATGTTATGGATCAACCAAAAATAGCCAACCCCAGATTTATAAAAAATCATTTCTAACGGTTGATTTGTATGAAGAATCGTTAGTAGTTGTTTGTAGTGAACGAATTTTCGTTTGTAGTTGAACCGAAAAAATGTTATGGATCAACCAAAAATAGCCAACCCCAGATTTATAAAAAATCATTTCTAACGGTTGATTTGTATAAAGAATCGTTAGTAGTTGTTTGTAGTGAACGAATTTTCGTTTGTAGTTGAACCGAAAAAATTTTATGGATCAACCAAAAATAGCCAGCCCCCGGATTTATAAAAAATCAATTCTAACGGTTGATTTGTATGAAGAATCGTTAGTAGTTGTTTGTAGTGAACGAATTTTCGTTTGTAGTTGAACCGAAAAAATGTTATGGCTCAACCAAAAATAGCCAACCCCAGATTTATAAAAAATCATTTCTAACGGTTGATTTGTATAAAGAATCGTTAGTAGTTGTTTGTAGTGAACGAATTTTCGTTTGTAGTTGAACCGAAAATTTTTTATGTATCAACCAAAAATAGCCAGCCCCCGGATTTATAAAAAATCAATTCTAACGGTTGATTTGTATGAAGAATTGTTAGTAGTTGTTTGTAGTGAACGAATTTTCGTTTGTAGTTGAACCGAAAAAATGTTATGGATCAACCAAAAATAGCCAACCCCAGATTTATAAAAAATCATTTCTAACGGTTGATTTGTATGAAGAATCGTTGGTAGTTGTTTGTAGTGAACGAATTTTCGTTTGTAGTTGAACCGAAAAAATGTTATGGATCAACCAAAAATAGCCAACCCCAGATTTATAAAAAATCATTTCTAACGGTTGATTTGAATAAAGAATCGTTAGTAGTTGTTTGTAGTGAACGAATTTTCGTTTGTAGTTGAACCGAAAAATTTTTATGGATCAACCAAAAATAGCCAGCCCCCGGATTTATAAAAATTCAATTCTAACGGTTGATTTGTATGAAGAATCGTTAGTAGTTGTTTGTAGTGAACGAATTTTCGTTTGTTGTTGAACCGAAAAAATGTTATGGCTCAACCAAAAATAGCCAAACCCAGACTTAAAAAAATCAATTCCAACAGTTGATTTGTATAAAGAATCGTTAGTAGTTGTTTGTAGTGAACGAATTTTCGTTTGTAGTTGAACCAAAAAAATGTTATGGATCAACCAAAAATAGCCAACCCCAGATTTATAAAAATCATTTCTAACAGTTGATTTGTATGAAGAATCGTTAGTAGTTGTTTGTAGTCAACGAATTTTCGTTTGTGGTTGAACCGAAAAAATGTTATGGATCAACCAAAAATAGCCAACCCCAGATTTAAAAAAAATCTATTCCAACGGTTGATTTGTATAAAGAATCGTTAGTAGTTGTTTGTAGTGAACGAATTTTCGTTTGTAGTTGAACCGAAAAAATGTTATGGCTCAACCAAAAATAGCCAACCCCAGATTTATAAAAAATCATTTCTAACGGTTGATTTGTATGAAGAATCGTTAGTAGTTGTTTGTAGTGAACGAATTTTCGTTTGTAGTTGAACCGAAAAAATGTTATGGATCAACCAAAAATAGCCAACCCCAGATTTATAAAAAATCATTTCTAACGGTTGATTTGTATAAAGAATCGTTAGTAGTTGTTTGTAGTGAACGAATTTTCGTTTGTAGTTGAACCGAAAAAATTTTATGGATCAACCAAAAATAGCCAGCCCCCGGATTTATAAAAAATCAATTCTAACGGTTGATTTGTATGAGGAATCGTTAGTAGTTGTTTGTAGTGAACGAATTTTTGTTTGTAGTTGAACCGAAAAAATGTTATGGCTCAACCAAAAATAGCCAACCCCAGATTTATAAAAAATCATTTCTAACGGTTGATTTGTATAAAGAATCGTTAGTAGTTGTTTGTAGTGAACGAATTTTCGTTTGTAGTTGAACCGAAAAAATTTTATGTATCAACCAAAAATAGCCAGCCCCCGGATTTATAAAAAATCAATTCTAACGGTTGATTTGTATGAAGAATTGTTAGTAGTTGTTTGTAGTGAACGAATTTTCGTTTGTAGTTGAACCGAAAAAATGTTATGGATCAACCAAAAATAGCCAACCCCAGATTTATAAAAAATCATTTCTAACGGTTGATTTGTATGAAGAATCGTTGGTAGTTGTTTGTAGTGAACGAATTTTCGTTTGTAGTTGAACCGAAAAAATGTTATGGATCAACCAAAAATAGCCAACCCCAGATTTATAAAAAATCATTTCTAACGGTTGATTTGTATAAAGAATCGTTAGTAGTTGTTTGTAGTGAACGAATTTTCGTTTGTAGTTGAACCGAAAAATTTTTATGGATCAACCAAAAATAGCCAGCCCCCGGATTTATAAAAATTCAATTCTAACGGTTGATTTGTATGAAGAATCGTTAGTAGTTGTTTGTAGTGAACGAATTTTCGTTTGTTGTTGAACCGAAAAAATGTTATGGCTCAACCAAAAATAGCCAAACCCAGATTTAAAAAAATCAATTCCAACAGTTGATTTGTATAAAGAATCGTTAGTAGTTGTTTGTAGTGAACGAATTTTCGTTTGTAGTTGAACCAAAAAAATGTTATGGATCAACCAAAAATAGCCAACCCCAGATTTATAAAAATCATTTCTAACAGTTGATTTGTATGAAGAATCGTTAGTAGTTGTTTGTAGTCAACGAATTTTCGTTTGTGGTTGAACCGAAAAAATGTTATGGATCAACCAAAAATAGCCAACCCCAGATTTAAAAAAAATCTATTGCAACGGTTGATTTGTATAAAGAATCGTTAGTAGTTGTTTGTAGTGAACGAATTTTCGTTTGTAGTTGAACCGAAAAAATGTTATGGCTCAACCAAAAATAGCCAACCCCAGATTTATAAAAAATCATTTCTAACGGTTGATTTGTATGAAGAATCGTTAGTAGTTGTTTGTAGTGAACGAATTTTCGTTTGTAGTTGAACCGAAAACATGTTATGGATCAACCAAAAATAGCCAAACCCAGATTTTAAAAAAATCAATTCCAACGGTTGATTTGTATAAAGAATCGTTAGTAGTTGTTTGTAGTGAACGAATTTTCGTTTGTAGTTGAACCGAAAAAATGTTATGGATCAACCAAAAATAGCCAACCTCAGATTTAAAAAAAATCATTTCTAACGGTTGATTTGTATGAAGAATCGTTAGTAGTTGTTTGTAGTAAACGAATTTTTGTTTGTAGTTGAACCGAAAAAATGTTATGGATCAACCAAAAATAGCCAACCCCAGATTTATAAAAAAACATTTCTAACGGTTGATTTGCATGAAGAATCGTTAGTAGTTGTTTGTAGTGAACGAATTTTCGTTTGTAGTTGAACCGAAAAAATGTTATGGTTCAACCAAAAATAGTCAACCCCAGATTTAAAAAAAAATCATTTCTAACGGTTGATTTGTATGAAGAATCGTTAGTAGTTGTTTGTAGTGAACGAATTTTTAATCGTAGTTGAACCGAAAATTCGTTTATACTTATTTATTTATAAAAAATTTTTATAATTTCGTTTTTTTTTACTATAGGTACTAGTTATTAAACCTTTTGCCTTATTTGAGGTTTGTAGTGGCAGAACTTTTGAGTCTGTTAGAAGAGAAATTCATTAGAATCGATAAAGTTGAGTAAAACTCGTTTTAGAAGGATCTCGACTGAACAACTTCGGCTGAGTAGATGAAATGGAAATGGAAAAAGTTGAGTAAAACTCGTTTTCGAGCGATCTCGACTGAATTACTCCAAATGCACGTGAGTGTGTGTGGGAGAAGGGGGATGGATGTGTGTGTGTGGGTTGGTTTCAAACTCAGATTCAGATTCATTTATTTGTTGCTAGCGGTAAGTGCGTGTACGTGTCGTTGGGTAGGTAGTCTCGTGAGTATTTGTGTGTGTTTGATTGAGTAGGTGGTTGCTTGTACGCGTGTGTGTGTGTGTGTGTGTGTGTGTATGGGTCGGTACGTGGTTGAGTGTGCATGTGTATGAGTAGGTAGGTGCGTGTGTGTGCAGGTGTGTATGTGTGAGTATTTACGTGGGGACATGCGTGTGTGTTTATGTAGGTATGCGTGTGTAAGTGTGTGAGAGCGTGGGTGTGCATGTGTGTTTGTGAAAAATTACGTGAGTGCGTGCTGACGTGTGTGTGTGTGCGTATGTTTGGGTACTTAGTTGCCTATGAGTGTAAGTGCGTGCGTGTATGTGTACGTCTGTGCTTGAGTGAGCATGTGCGTGTGTGAGTGTGTGTAGAGGTGGGGGAGTGTTGAAGGATACGCACGTGTATGTGTGTGATTAAATGGATAAAGAAATCGATAGATAGATGGAAAAAGAAAAGCGATAGCAAAGTAAAACAGTAAAGAAAAATTGACGAAAAAATTAATAAAGTAAAATGTGTTGGTCCTGTATTTCATTTAGAGTAACATCTAGCAAGATGTGTGGGATGGGTGGCCGTAGTACAGTGGTTAGCGCTCCCGACGCTGATTCTAAGGATCGCGGGCTCAGTCCTACTTGGTTTATTTGAACTCTCCCCATGAAAAAATTTGAACGAAATTCTTCTACCACTAACCTCTACAGATCTTCCTCACTCGATTCTGCCCTTTGTAGTAATCGTTTATCCTTTTGAACGAGAACGATTCATTGAACATGATGCCAAAACAAGTTCCTCTTGTTTTTACCACCTAGATTTAACTTTTTTTTTAACAATTAATTCTACCGATATTCAAGTTGTTTTAGAACTATCGAATATTATTTCACAACATACCTAAATTAGTCAATTTTCGCGTTTTTAGTAGTCGTCAAGTAGCTACATCAGAAGTTACTCTTTTAAAATCACTCCAAAACGAGTGTTACTCTACTTGATCGATTCCAATCAGATTTCGTTGTTCTACAATCGGAAATTCCTCCACTACAAACCTCAACGAGCATCTTTAAGCCATTTTTGACGTTTTTAGAAGCAGTCTTGTTTTTACAACCGCAGTATTTCAGTCGACATCACTCCAAAACGAGTTTTTTTTAAATAAATAATTAATAAATAATAAATATTCACGGACATTTCACACAACGCTATCTGATCCCAAATTAAGCTAGGAATAACCTGCTTGTGTTATGGGTATCAGACCACGGATATTAATACTTTAATACTTTTAAATACATAATATAATACATTAAAACACCCAGACTCTTGAGACAAACATTTATGGGTCAGACAAATAATTGTCTCCGGTGGGAATCGAACCCACGACCTCCAGCGCCACAGGCGGTATCGCTACCGACTGCGCAACAGAGGCAGTCGTCAGTTTTACTAAACTGGATCGATCTCAATCAATTTTCGTTCTACTACAATCGAAAATTCATCCACTACTAACCTCTACAAGCATCTTTTAATCATTTTTCACGTTTGTAGTGGTCGTCCAATCTTCGCAACCAGAGTAATTCAGTTCAGATTCCGAGAAAAAGAGTTTTACTCAACTTTTTCCATTTCCATTTCATATTCTCAACCGAAGTTGTTCAGTGGAGATCCTTCTAAAACGATTTTTACTCAGCTTCATCGATTCTAATGAATTTCTCTTCTAACAGTCTCAAAAGTTCTACCACTACAAACCTCAAATCAGGCAAAAGGTTTAATAACTAGAAACTATAGTAAAAATAAATCGAAATTATAATTATATCTATTTTTAAATACATAACTACAAACGAAAATTCATTCTCTACAAACAACTACTAACGATTTTTCATACAAATCAACCGTTAGAAATGATTTTTTATAAATCTGGGGTTGGCTATTTTTGGTTGAGCCATATCATTTTTTCGGTTCAACTACAAACGAAAATTCGTTCACTACAAACAACTACTAACGATTCTTCATACAAATCAACCGTTAGAATTGAATTTTTATAAATCCGGGGGCTGGCTATTTTTGGTTGATCCATAAAAAAATTTCGGTTCAACTACAAACGAAAATTCGTTCACTACAAACAACTACTAACGATTCTTTATACAAATCAACCGTTAGAAATGATTTTTTATAAATCTGGGGTTGGCTATTTTTGGTTGATCCATAACATTTTTTCGGTTCAACTACAAATGAAAATTCGTTCACTACAAACAACTACTAACGATTCTTCATACAAATCAACCGTTAGAAATGATTTTTTATTAATCTGGGGTTGGCTATTTTTGGTTGATCCATAACATTTTTTCGGTTCGACTACAAACGAAAATTCGTTCACTACAAACAACTACTAACGATTCTTCATACAAATCAACCGTTAGAATTGAATTTTTATAAAACCGGGGGCTGGCTATTTTTGGTTGATCCATAAAAATTTTTCGGTTCAACAACAAACGAAAATTCGTTCACTACAAACAACTACTAACGATTCTTTATACAAATTAACCGTTAGAAATGATTTTTTATAAATCTGGGGTAGGATATTTTTGGTTGATCCATAAAAAAAATTCGGTTCAACTACAAACAAAAATTTTTTTACTACAATCAACTACAAACCAAGCTTTTCAAGAACACGCAAAAAAAAATTCGATTTTTGCAAGTAGGGTGCCAAGTTCACACAGGTGTGGAGCACGGCTACTTTATTAATTCAATAAAGCAGCCGTCTCATTTAAGTTATTTTACACTCTTCTTCTTCTCTTAAATGAATGACCCTTTGTTTATCAGCGATTCTGCCAATCTCCAGTAGTAAAATACATACAAATAAAATCAGTATTTTTTTTTTTAAGTCTCAAGTTGAAGTCTGAAAACCACGTTACTATTTAGCAAAGTCATTGTGATCGCTGTCATCTTTTTTTTAGTCAAGAAACGCGCGCGCGCCATTACGGTAATCAACGTAGTAACTCTTTGATTATTTAGATCCGTAGCTAATGTAGCAGGTAGTTATTTTACATTTTTTATGTGTGGAAAATTCTTTATGGATGGACTCTTACCGACTAAAAACCAACAGTTTACCTACCTACTAACAAACAAAAATAAATTTATTTCCCGGCATATACAGATGCACTTGTAAAACGTCCCGAATATAAACCTAAGAAGTATACTAGTTACCACCAGTTCACAACGCGACCCACCTGAGAAGAATTACTGGCTAGAAACTCAGCGGGTTATGCTGCCTACATACATACATACATACATATGGTCACGCCTTTATCCCCGAAGGGGTAGGCAGAGGCATACTATATGCCCACATTTCACCTTTGTATAATTTGTCCCACGTAATAGGTGGTGAGCCGTATTGCCGTGTTTAAATGGACAGGCGCAGGTTGTGACTGCCTGGTATTGAAATAATGCCTTCAACTAAGCTTAACGACTGCCATTTTACTGGCAACCGGGACCAACAGCTTAACGTGCCTTCCGAAGCACGGAAATACTCGAATAAATGTCACAAAGTGATCACATGGAATGTCACCCATCCATGGACCGGCCATAGTGAAAGTTGCTTACTGCAGTGATCGTTTACAGAACACTGTCTTTGATTATACAATAAGGTCAAGATGGACGGTCGCTCTACAATCGACATGAACAAAACGACTTACGATTTCGCAAATGTGTGCGTGCGCCGTCGAGCGGCCAGTGTATTTAGACTGTGCGTCGGCTTATCTGTGTGCGTAAATAATGAGACCAATTCATGTAACAGTTGCATGAATTTTTTTGCGCCGTTTCTGCGCCTTGACCTTCCATCTAGACTTTATATCTATGAACACTGTGTACGCGGGGCCACGAGCGCTTCTCATGCTGCAATGCTGCCTACAGCATATAGATATATCCCCAGGATAGTGAGGTACCTAGTGTAATTAATATATTTTCGTTGAAGCATATAGCTTACTTTAGCCTGTTTTTATTTACAAATTCTACTTATACTTAATAGATAGAGAGATCCCTGAACACTTTATGAAACAACCAAACCGTACAATTTTCATCGCGTTTAATGCTCCACCGGTATACCTAATAACTTCTCTATAGCTTCAATTTTAATACCAAATGAAATTACTTTTACAAAATACAATTTTCTTATTTCAAACAATTTTCCCGAAGGCTGAATTTACGTAGGTAAGTAAACTCGAACACTCTGGCTTGACCTATATACTTTCATTATGCAACTTTCTTCTTCTTGAAGGTTTGCCAATTCCATTTCCTTACGACAGAATTCGCTTGTTTACTCAGCTAGCTCAGGACGCAGCCAAATTTTTTGCGTACATGTTTTTTATTTCACCTTGTAGCAAACATTTTCATTTAATTTGATTTTAAAATCACTTTGTTTGTATAGAGAATTTGCAAGCATAATGTATTGATTTCATAAATGCTTAATCTAGACGAGCGAGGGTCAAGGACTGTGTTCAGATTATTGATATCGGGATTGATGGCACTTGATGGAACTTGTTGCACATATTGAAAAACTTCACTTGTACTTTTCCACAACATTTTTTTTTACACACATTTATTATTGTAATACCTAACCGGTTTCGCCTTTCGGCATTCTCAAAGACTATTTACTTCTTTCGGTTTACCACTGGCTAAGCTAGATTGTAATAGTCTAAAGTGTACCTACCTACCTAAGATAGCGTACACTTTATACAAAAAAAACCACTGGTGACCGAAATTCATTTGATCATTTGACGTGTGACCGATATAACATTAGGTAGGAGATTCTACTACTGATCGATTGAACAATGACCGAAAGAGTTTTTATCTAACAAATATTTGATATCTTTAATACTGATCGAATCAACGTTTGGTCGAAAAACAGTTTACTAAAGAATATTTTAACAGGGGCTGAATCAAAATGGCTAGGTTAGGTTAGGTTAGAACTGCGACCACAACACACAAGCCGAGCAAGCGTGCGGCAGTAGCGGCCGGCGTGTGCCCGAACCATACTAGTAGTAGAATGGCCTAATGTTTTATCGGTCACACGTCAAATGATCAAATGAATTTCGGTCACCAGTGGTAAACCCTATTATTTAGATCATAATTACAGTTCGAACACATTACCATTACAAACACATATTCTGTGTTCAATGAGCAGGTCCTTAGCCTTAGTATATTTAAATAAATAAATATACACGGACATTTCACACAACACTATCTGATCCCAAAGAAAAGAAGGTATACCTATACCTTCTAATATAATTATACTCCAAGATTCTAACTATGTCATAGACCAAACCCTGGAGCACAGCTAGTAGGTACGTCATAAAAAATGTATATTCTATACTAATATTATAAAGAGGAAAGATTTGCTTGTTCGTTTGCACCGAATAGGCTCCTAAACTACTGAACTGATTTCAAAAAAATATTTCACTGTTGGGATGCTAGACTATCTCCAGTGAACATCGGCTATACCTATTTTATTCCCGTATTCCCACGGAAACGGGAGCTACGCGGGTGAAACTTCGTGATGTCCGTTGGTACCTAATAAAAGCGGAAACCAATTTGGATCATCTGAATTTGGCGTGTTTCTTTTAGGTAAACCCTAACAGCCTCCAGCATCGTCAAAAACTTTTCTAAACTTTACTAAACCTCCAAATCCAGAATCACTGGACCATAAACTCTCAATGACTTTGAAAATTCTCTCATTTAGATGATGTTTTCTTTACTTAGGTAATGGTTTGTTCGTTCCACCCGTCTTAGCAGATAGCTCTTAGAGAAACATTTTAATAGCCTCTTCTACCTAAAAGTACACGGCGGAAACTCCATACAAATGTGCTCCATGTGCGCCGTATCCCAGTAGTTCCATTGTCTACGTACCCCTTCGGGGATAAAGGCATACATCTACATATATGTATGTATGTATGTTTCAAGTTGTTCTTCTTTCCACCATGTTTTGCCTTATAAGCTTATTTTACGGTACACAATTTCAGCTGTTTTAAGCCAACATCGCCATGGTTTATTACCTTCTATCACGGAGTCATAAACCAGATGGTAAGTCATGATACAACTGCGTTGACAGCAAAACCTATAAACTGTATTTCATTGTAGGTTTTAATTTATAATGCGCATTAGGTAGGCATTCATAATGTTTTTTGGCAAATATAAAGTACTAGTATACAATATCTTAGGTACTAATATTTTAAACGCGAAAGTTTGTGAGTGTGGATGTGTGGATGTTTGTTACTCTTTCACGCTCGAACGGCTGAACGGAAATAGCTGAAAGAACAATGGCAAAAAATTGACTGATAATTTACAAACGCCCATAAATATTAGTTACGCCAAGGTACTTAATTAATTGTTTATTTTGCGATTTTACTAGTGTCCAAATGTTCCAATTAAAGCCGGCGTTAAATCCGTTCCTTCCCCGTGACACCACCAAGTTGTACCCCCAGTAGTGTCATGGGGAATCAACTTTTCCCCGTTGCACCACCGTGGTGTCACGGGGAATCGTATTTATCCCCGTGACACCACCAGTGGTACCAATGGGAATTAAGGTCTTCCCTGTGGCACTACCGACTAATAGTGATGGGAGTCTTGCATGTTTCAACTTGGTAGAACTATACTATAAACGAATACTATAACTGATCTGGTGGAATTTGATCTTTAATTGATAGTATTAACGCTAAAAAAATATAGTAAAGTTGTCATGTCTGTACATTGGTGAAATAAAAAAAAATATAGGCTATTTTATAGATATCGACTATACTAAAAAAATTTTACTAAAATAGAATAATCATGGTTTCCGTGCGATCATAATTTTTTTGGTCTCGATATCTAACATTATTTTTTAATATGAAACCAGCCCATTTTGTTTTTTTTTTCTTTCTGTTTAACGTGAGGGAAAATCCTTCATGGGTGCTATGTGTTACTTCTACCGACTAAAAAACCTCACGTAACGCCTAACAGCCTACGGTCGGGAGCCCCGGGTAAGCCCTCGGAAAGATATCCCAGGACTCCCAACAGATCTACGACCGTCTCATCTCATAAGGTCCTTTCTCAAAATGTCCTTTTCGCGAAATGTCCTTTTCTCAAAATGTCCCTTTCACAAAATATGTGCACTACAGGATTAACCCCGCTCAATCCGACTTGGATAGGTTAGGTTAGAAGGCTAAGGCGGGAGCAGAGCGCTGCCTAGCCTAGTGGTTATATTTTTATAACCACCTAAGTTTTGTTTAGGTGGTTATAAAAAAATAACATCAAACTTACCAAGTGAATGGTGGTTACTTGGTGGTTATAAAAAAATTAACTAACCTAACCTATCCAAGTCGGATTGAGCGGGGTTAATCCTGTTTTTAGTGCTGCGTCTCGGTGCGATGCTCCTCGCACCGCCGCGCCTTAACGAGGGTGTCGTCGGCGTAACACGTTACGCCGACCCCTCTTGAGCAACGGACCTCGCAGCACCCAGTCATAACCGATGTTCCACAGGAGCGGCCCTAATACCGATTCCTGTGGAACACCGCACGACACATCTCGCCGACCCGGCCCCAGTCGCTCGAGTAAGTTATGGCCCTCTCGGTAAGATAGGCCCCGACAAATCGACGGAGGCAGGGAGGCACTTTATGGTAAATAAGCGCCTCCCTAACGCAGCTCCAGGGCAAGGTGTTTAAGGGGTTGGCGATGTCGAGAGACACGGCCACCACAACCTCACCCTGTGAAACCACTTCCTCGGGTCTGAGATGCCTTACTATTCTGATTTTACTATGCTTTAGGTAACCGAGTGCGAGTGTAGCGCCTCTGGTGTTGGCTAAGACGTTCATAGGCTGCGGTGACCACCGGTCCTTCTGGTAGGCCTTATGCTTGTCTGCCACCTTGGTGGTATAAAAAAAAACATACAAAATAACTTAATTTATTGCAGTCTACTTCAAAGTCTTCCTAATTCCTTTAAACTCCTAATTGTTGGTACTTGATGAATGTTGTTGTAATACGTTATGATAAAAGGGACCTTTAACAAAAAATGTGAAAATAATAATAAAAGTTGTGTTGAAATGCGGGGCATCACTACAGTGGTGCCAGAGGGAAGACCTTAATTCCCATTGGTACCACTGGTGGTGTCACGGGGATAAAAACGATTCCCCGTGACACCACGGTGGTGCAACGGGGAAGAGTTGATTCCCCATGACACCACTGGGGGTACAACTTGGTGGTGTCACGGGGAAGGAACGGTTAAATCTACATTTTAAAAGATTTCAACGATTAATAACCGCCGTGAAGCACGTGAGCCAGCCAATCAAAACGTGCGTTTCTACCTTGTCACTTTGACAGATCACAGAATACTCCGCGCTTTTTGTCGAAAGCATAGATTTAGAATGTACAAGATGAACAGTGTCAAACTGAAGACGAGACCAAAAATGAAAGATCTATGTGTGGGTTAAATAGTGTTGTTGAATGGTCACACCTATGTTATCGATAAAAGTATCTGTATAAATGGATGGAATGGAAATGAAGCTTCTAAGCACACAAAGTGCTTAGAAGTTTCATCTCCAACTTCTTGTATTGGGGAATAAATTGTTAATTTGAATGTAATCGACTATGAAAAAGTAAAAATGGGATTATATGGGGTAACTCGTAATATTAGAAATTCTGTAGTGATTTTACGAATTTTGATTCAGTGTGTGAATGTGAAAATACACTTTTAACATGTAATTTATGGCATCGTACATTGCATTGTTGCCGTAGGTACATATATATTTTGCCAATTGAATTTGAAATTTTACTAAAAATCCAACTCTTATCGACTGCCTCCGTGGCGTATTCGGTAGTGATACCGCCTGCGGCGCTGGAGGTCCTGGGTTCGATTCCTGGGTCGGTCCAAATATTTGTGTGATCCACAAATGTTTGTTTCGGAGTTTGGGTGTTTTCTATGTATAATATGTATGTATTTAGAGATATATAAGTATGTATATCAGTCGTCTAGATCCCATAGCACAAGCTTATAGCTTAGTTTGGGCTAGATGATGTTGTGTGAGAATGTCCAACAATATTTATATTTATTTATTTATTTATTTATCGTAATACTAAACCTAGAAACTCATTTATTACTGAACCCTAGTAACAATAAAAGATATTACTCGTAGATTTTTTCAAATATATTAACCTCGCCAAATTGACGTCGCCACTGATGGAAACTAATGGAAAGCCGTGGTGCATCTAGCGAATGGGGGCCATGCTTACAGCACACAAGACTTCTGACAGTAGTCCTCAAGTTGGCGGCCCTATGATGTGCCTCTTCACGCTCCGCTTGTAGAACCCGGGATTGTAAAATGAGGGAAACACATGTGCGGGCAGGTCGTTCCAGGATTTTGTAGTTCGACAGAGGAACGATCTTTTGAAACGCTCAGTTCTGGCGAAGATTCTCTCCGCTATATATGAGTGGCACCTCTGCCCGACGTGTTGTTCGAAATCGGAAAGGAGATGGTGGGATCAGGTTGAAGAGCTCTTCAGAACATTCGCCGTGATACATTCAGTAGAAGGCAGCCAAGGACGCTATGGTTCTTTGCTGCGCTAACGGCTCGAGGCTTACCGTCATCTTAGGATTTATAATTGAAATCGGATAACACGTCTCTGCATAGCGCCAAGCGCGTCCAGTAAGTACCTCGCACAGTCATCCCAAAGGTGAGAACAGTATTCGACGCAGAGGCTAATCTGCGCCTTGCACAGCAAACATCCCGGTGTGGCGTGGAGTACCTTATGTGAAGTAAAATTATAAAAATTCAACTCAAAATGGATCACAAATTTTGGAAATATTATATTAAAATAGGCACAAAACCCTAAAAAAAAGGTTAAATAACACAGATCGAGTAAAAATCAATAATATTTATAGTAAATTAAATCCAGATAAGTTTGTTTGCAGCAATGTCACTATAATGAACTATCGACATCCTTATCGATACCTACCCATGACTATTTTACTGTAAACAGCCCTTTCTATTTCTGCCTTATATATCCTCCAAAAATGCATTTACACATTAAATATTGTGTTATGTATGAAGGAAAATGCATAATCTACGTTATGAGTTGGACTTTCAGTGAAATTTTACATCCAATTTGGCAAAATATGTACGTCAAAAATGGAATGAACGAAGTCACAAATGACCTGATAAACGAGTCTTTCTTCGTATAATTGCGATTTGTAATATCCTATTCACACACTAAACACGACAATATTGTTGAAAATATAAAATTTTCTATTTTAATCGTAAGATCACTACAGATTACTGGATATTATGAATAACATAGAGCCGCCATAGGATCCCAGCGGGCTCAGCGATTCAAAATACTGACATATGAGTACACAATTTGCTTTCTCTTTTCCTCTCGAGCTAAGTGCTATGGATAATGAGGTCTCGCTCGCACGCTTTGTATATCTATTGAGAGTAGCGAAAAATTCTAAATCTATGGTCGAAAGTACCTATTGTAGTGTGCTTTTCTGATTTTCTTTAATAATTCTGACCGTGGACTGTTTTATGGACTCCGATTATTTCTTCGTGTGACTAGTGTGTGCCCAATGGACTCCTGATATTGTTTTTGCGTGACCTTGTGCTATTCCCTACTGGACTGTTTGTTTGTGAATTTGATTTGTTGTTCTTCGATAATGGGAGATCGTGGAAGACAATCGAGGCCTACGCGCATCGTATGTGTTAATTGCATCATATGTGTAAACATATTGCGCCGAGATGTGAAGTGCAAATAAAGAAATGAAAAATAGTGGTTTTATTTTTCTTTCAAGACATACCTAACTCACGATCATTTTGACAACAAATCTATACTCCACCCCACTCCTGTATGTAGGGGAAGTGTGCTTAAGATGACATACTTTTTGTTTCTACACAAATATTACAAAAAAGAAAGTCATAATGCGATCAAAATCTTACGCATTTATTCAAATACTAAATAGTTAACAGAGTCATTATAGTTTTAAAACAATCAACTGAATATACAATTTTTAAAAGTATATAATTTGCACTTAAGTCTCCGTGTGTAAGATGACATAAGCCTAGTGAAAGATGGCACACTATGTCATCTTAGACTTTATTGGTAATGTCGTCTTATAGGTCACCAATAGGTAGGAGATAGGACACGACGGTATTTCCGTCCCAGTCTAGTAGTCCGACTGGGGAAGTACCTCGGCCTTACAGAATACTCCGGCTAAATAACCTTGTGACGTGTTCCCGGCGGTTTTGTGCTGTCGGTGGGTAGACCAGAGGCTTGTCCTGCTTGTCTTCTGCGCTGTCGGCACAGAATCTCTCTGTTGTTCCAGGGTCGGCAGCGCGAGTGTGACTCCCCATGGTATTACACTCCATAGGCCACAGTAACCACTTTCCATCAGGTGGACCGTGCGCTTGTCTGCGACCTAAGTCGTTGGTGATCAATAAAATAAGATAGGCATACTACAGCCAAATAAAGATAAGATGACATAGTATGTCATCTTATACCGACGTCTAGTATGTCATCTTACCAAATGGTTAACAAAAGTTTCATTCAAATATCCTGACAAATTCTTTTTGGTTAGAATACGTTACTATCAATATTTGAGTCATATATTAATCACTATTTACAATTAAAACTATTTAAACGAAAATATTCAATCTTTAAGTGTATTTTCACCAACAAACAAAAGTATTGGGTAATTTTTCCTTCCTGTAAAATCACGAAAACGTTCACTATGTTGCAACGCGCCGTCACTCTCCGCCATACTGAACTTCGGTACTAGCGCCACCTACATGCACCCTATAAAACGTCACGGGTTCACCTTTGGCGCGTGTATTTCAGAAAATAATACAGGTGTGTCATCTTATCTGACTATGTCATCTTAAGCACACTTACCTACCTACTAAAAAGTTTCTAACAACAGTTAGATCTGTAGCAAATTGCTTACCACTACTACTCTATTTAGGTATTAGATCTCTTTTATTTGTTTGTGAAAATGTGTAGGAATACATTTAATAAAATACAATTGCTAGTAAGGGAAACTACCATTGTTTTTTGGTACAGGGATACGGTATAGTCTGGAATAACACATAGGCTTTTCATCTCGAGAATATCTTCCAACGGAAATGGGCACCGAATTCCACGCGGGCGAAGCATATTAAATCTGTCGTACTAGCTAGATGATGATCGCGACTACGCCCGCGTCGATTTCAGTCCCGTTCCTGCTTCTCATGGGAACATGTTCCCGCTATGAAAAGTAGTCTATGTTTATTCGAGACTATTTATGTACCAAATTTCAGTCCAATATATTTTGTTAAATTGGTCGTTTGTTAAGAACTCGTAGGTACGCTGTAAGTTTTCTACATTAAGTACCTATACCAATTGGTAATTAAATAGAAAAGCTGATAGCGAATGAAACGGTGTTTAGGTACATCCTTTCTGTTGGAAGTCCTGGGGTCATCCTTTCGAGAGCTTACCGCCTTACCCGGGGCTCCCAACCGTTGGCACAAGGTGTGGTTTTTAGTTGGTAAAAGAAGATAGCATCCATGTAGGATTTTCCACGCGTAATAAAAAATGTACATCCTTTTTTCTTAAATGTGGATATCCTCGTGGATGTTATGCCGGACTTGTACTGACTATAACCACACTGTGCCCTACCATCTGACTATAACTGGGAATCCCGGGTATGACCTCAGAAGGACCAGGGCCAGGCCCAGGGCTCCCGACATACCTACTGTGTCTACAATCGCAGACTTACCCCGCGCTTACATACTAATTAGCTGATACCTATAGCTACTAAATTATTATGATACCTAATATCATCTAAGCTAAACTCGTGCAAGTAGCTCATAAGTGGAAATCGGTAGAGCGTTTCCAGAACCCGCCTTGGAAGATCAATTTCGTGATGTGAAACCGCAGCATATTTGTCAGTATCATCAACGAATCCAAACTTACATAAAAGACAGTTCTTATTTTATTAGTCTTTAGAGGGGCCCTCTAAAGACAATCTTTCTGGGACTCGAGCTGTTCCTGGGCGCCGTAGCAGTCGCAGTGCTGCACCAATCTCTCCCGATTAAACATAAAAGTTGGCAAAAGATAGCACATAATCCGAGAACCTATCTTCGAAAGCTTGGGGCATGCCCCCAATCAAATTGGCACAAAATACCTATGATTTGAGAAGTGGTCCCATCATGCTACCCTGAAAAATCCATTTGAATGGTGATAAGTATTTAGGAAAATCTATTCCCGCAGAGCGTCACAGGTTTGTGAAGAGGATTCCAGTATGATCTATTTCTAAAATCAACCTTAAAAATTTCTAACATTCGTGCCAAGTTTCATTGCGGCAACTCAAAAGGCAAGAAAGGTAGCGTGCGTATACTCGTAGAATACGCAATCAATATCAAGTCAATACCTATGTACGGTAACTATAATTGTTTATGTAACCATGGCAACCGCGACAGGTGACGTTTACCGCAAGGGAAATTAGACAAACCTTGGGAAATACATAGCACTTTTGTTCTATTTTCCTCCTGTATAACGTTAGAAATAAAATGTTTTAATACTAAAACATTTACTCAAATCAAGCTCACCGCAGTTCATTTTTGGATGTGGCTTTTCCCAATTTATGCCACAACACACGGCCCTGCTTTGTGCATCCAACCCATAGATTTAGATCCGATTCCTACAGTATCTAGGTCGTCTGTCCATCAGTCTCTAGGGCAGGGGTTCCCAAACTTTTTAGTATCACGCCCCCCTACTGTTAAAATTAATATCTCCACGCCTCCCCTCAGCCCAGGGAACAGCAAGTGGGCTTGCCAAACAATTTAAAAATAAAATAACAGGAATTATTATTTTTCTAATTTTAGTATTTGTTGTTAAAGCGGTAACAGAAATACATTATTATGTGAAAATTTTAGCGCTCTAGTTATCGAGGTGCCTGAAATACAACCTCGTGACGTAAAGACAGACAGCCGGACGCCGAAGTTTTCTTGAATAGGGGCCCGTTTTGGCAACAAGAGGGAGGTCTGAGATGTATTTATAAACTTTATTACCTTCTCTTATTTTATTTAATAATTGTATGTTTCAGGGACCGTCCCCAAAGGGCCAAAACGGGCCCCTATTCAAGAAAACTTCGGCGTCCAGCTCTCTGTCTTTACGTCACGAGGTTGTATTTCAGGCACCTCGATAACTAGAGCGGTAAAATTTTCACATAATAATGTATTTCTGTTACCGCTTTAACAACAAATACTAAAATTAGAAAAATAATAATTCCTGTTATTTTAATTTTAAATTGTTTGGCAAGCCCACTTGCTGTTCCCTGGGCTGAGGGGAGGCGTGGGCATATTAATTTTAACAGTAGGGGGGCGTGATACTAAAAAGTTTGGGAACCCCTGCTCTAGGGCAACCTACTCATTTATAAAGATCTGTTTGAAAATACTTCTGATTCATTTGAATGCGGATGTCAAGACACAAGGGTATTCCCATAGATCTAGGCCAAAGGGAGAATTACACTAGGCTAAATCTATGGGTTTTCCCCCAAGCTTATGCTCGATGTTTTCAGTTTCAAAGGTCATGGTCCTGTTATTATAATATACCCCTTTTGAAGAACCCCATACTGAAGGCGTTTGGGAAAACCGAGGCTGGAACATCGCACCTCAATCTAAGCGTGCGCGGAAGAAAGCCCCTATCGGATCTAACCGAATGATTTAATTACCAGTTTACAATACAAAACTATTCACATGAATTTCTTTCAATGGGAATGCCACAATCGGTAGCCTATATCAGGAGTAATCGTATATCGTAAGATGCATGCGAAAAATTCTAAATCTATGGTAAGATGTCTATCGCAGTGATTATTTGCAAAACACTGAGTAAAGTACGATAGCTTCAAAAAAGGTTCCATCTCAATTTAAAGAGTAAGCCTGTTTGAAATTGTCTAGGAAATAGGTACCCAGTTATTAAACTAACTAAATAAATATACAGCAAGACACATTGTTCGTCAAACGCAACGATGTATTGTAACAAACGCGATGATTGTATGTTTAGCTCCTAACAATACCTAAATAGAGTTAGGTCCTACGTGGAAGAGATTTGCATTCGGCGAACCGTACACAAAGTCAATTGTTACAATGTAATTTGTTGATCTTTCCTCGAGATAAGACATCGCAAATGTTTCCGCAATAAATTATAATAGTCATATTTTGTTGAATTTGGACAAACAGACATAGTTTGTAGCCTTTAACATAGGTTAAACAAATCAGTTCATGATTATAGTCCGTAAGAGCCCGGCTTAGCATTCATGAAGGATTTCTACAGTTAAAAAAAAGGAACGGAGACAGTTTCTCATGATGTGAGTAGTATACTCTTCTGCCGCCTCAGTAGTATAAAAAACTGGAAGCTTCGTTTCGTGACTATAATTATCTAGGATAAGACTAGTTTGTCAATAAGACTAGGTCGAGGTAGGACAAAGCCGAATACTACTATGCACATCGTTAGTTTTCCTTTACTTCGCCATGATTTTCTCCGTTAGTCACTGATGCACCACTTGCTGTTGAGACTGACTTGGGTTGGGTCCTGACAATTTCAGTAAAGGCTCCATAGCACCCTGATATAGTACTTTTAGTCTTACCGATTCATCAACACACAACTTAAACCGTTGAACAAATTAAAATAAGATGTTGATAAATACATAGAGTCTCGTCTTTATCCTCAAAGGGGTAGGCAAAGTCATACTAGACGCCTACATTTTCATTTAAAATGATTTCCGTGAAAACGTCCCAGTAACACAGGGCAGCATACTGGGTCCTCGTTAAGCTAATTTGAAATCCTTATTAGGGTTTGAAAAAATTCTGCAGCGGCGGCGCCAAAGACATGTCTTCGCCTTTTTTTTTTGTTGTTTAACGTGAGGGAAAATCCTCATGGATGTTATGCCGGACTCCTACCGACTAAAAAACCTCACGTCACTCCCAACAGCCTGTGGTTGGGAGCCCCTGGGAAGCCCTCGGAAGGATGTCCCAGAACTCCCAACAGACCCACGGCCGCCACTGCGGCCTCGTCCAGGGGGTGGTTCGGGTGCTATCCCGCGTCTTTGGGGGGTTTCGGGTGTGATCCCGCTTCTAAGGGGAGGCGTGCGTGAATTGCTCACGTCACGGTGCCGCCATGGGCCTGCTTCTGTAAAGACGGTGAGCCGCCCTCTCACCGTCCTCAGGCCCCAGACATGTCTTCGCCTAAGACTATCGGCCTCGGGATAACACCCGAGCAACTACCCAAAGACGCGGGATAGCACCCGCAACCAGGTGAGGCCGCAGCGGTAGCCGTAGGTCTGTTGGGAATCCTGGGGACATTCTTCCGAAGGCTTACCCGGGGCTCCCAACCGTAGGCGTTAGGTGGGAAACGTGTGGTTTTTAGTCGGTAGGAGTCCGGCATAGCATCCATGTAGGAATTTTCAAACCATTAAAAAAGGGTTTAAAAAATAATCCTGCCAGTATGAACCACTTTTAGCCTCGTTGACTTAGTGTTCTGTAAACGATCACTGTACGTAACTTTCGCGATGGCTGGTCCCTGGATGTGTGACTTTATGACATTTCATTTTCGATCGTACCGTGCTTCGGAAGCAGCATTAAGCCGTTGGTAACTCCCGGTAACATGGCAGTAGTCAAGACAAGATGAACTAGGTACTGGAAAATATTTAACAGCGGGTCGTCATAACCTCTAACCGCATATTCGTTTCAAAACAGCAATAGGCCTATAGGTCCACCACCTTGTCCTGGGCTATCCTTTCGAGGGCTTACCCGGGGCTCCCAACCGTAGGCTTTTAGGTAGGATACGTGTGGTTTTTAGTCGGTAGGAGTCCGGCATAGCACCCCTGTAGGATTTTCCTCACGTTAAAAATAAGGCTCACACAAAATACAACTGCTGAAACGTAGTGTACGGAAGGCCTCTACCTACTCCATTGCGCAAAAAGACTTCACTATAAATGTATCAATGAATATAAACAGTTGTCTGTATACTTATGTCATCATAGCTCCTAATGGGATAGGTACATAGACCGATAATTTTCAGCTTTTCCGAGATAGTTTCTTAGTTAAGTTTATGACCTATAGCGACGTTTCCAAAGCGCAATAACTCATTAATATTTACTGCCTTTCTGGTAAGCCGTTAATTAAGTAGTATCTACAGTTTATAGACACAAAAAACTACTGCATTTTAGAAAATTCAATGAAAAATTATATAAGTAGAGGAATTAATGGTTTTCGTAGACTTCTCTACAAATGTTTTAAAGTAGGGCTGAAATTGTGTTATAGCATTAAGTAGATAGGTATTCTTTTTCATCAGGTACAGCTATCCTACCAAACCGTTTTCTTAAAACCAAGTACACAATTTCTAAAATAGATCTTGTTACAAACTGAAAACGAACATTGAGATTATAGCGTAGAACCTTGAATTTGTTCTGAAATTTAAAAAAAAAAACACTTACATCATTTCTGCTCCTGAGTGTACTCCTTTTAGGCCTAAGCAAGACATCCTTAAAGTCTAATTTAACTTCGTTGATAATATTAGGCATTTTTTCACTGAACACTAAAGTGTTTTTGTAGTTATAATTTTAACTCGAGGCGAGCGCGCGATTCCTCCCGCGCGCAATATCGACTGGCAAATGCAGCCGGTGTTGCTATTCGTTAGTTGAAATTACCACACAATCTTATCTCATATCGACGCGGACGTGCCTACTTTGTACCGATTATGAAAAAATACATTTTTATTAAATGAATTCTTTCGCAAATATTTCCATT
This sequence comes from Miltochrista miniata, assembly GCA_933228765.1. Classification (NCBI taxonomy): domain Eukaryota; kingdom Metazoa; phylum Arthropoda; class Insecta; order Lepidoptera; family Erebidae; genus Miltochrista; species Miltochrista miniata. The sequence goes on from OW121769.1 coordinate 19,102,624, forward strand.
GTAATAATATTATTGTTAGTGTTTAGTTTGTTCCGGGCGGAACTACATCTATCAAATCATAGAAATTGGTTCTACACTTGAGTAAAATTTGAATTGGTACTAAGGTAATAACCAAATCTAAACTTCGTGACATGTATTTCTAAAGGGTTACAATTCAAACAGTGAAAACACATAACGTATAACTGCTCGAATTAATTGTTGTAAAGGCGTTTCAGTAAATAAGGATAATGTATAATGTATCATACATTGTATAATTATCAAAAACATTAATGCGGCTGAAAAAGAATTCACTATTTTACTTATTGTCCAAAGCGAGAACAATAAGTGAAAAGGAAAATGATAATTTACAATAGGATTTTTTTCTATTAAAAATAATGAAGTCTCTTTTTGGATTTGTCGAATAGAAGCCTATGTCAAAAGTCAAGTAAGTGAACGTCTTACATAAAACCTATTGGAATTCATAGTACTAGATAATATTTGAAAACAGTATCAAAGTACACGATACTTGGCAAAATACTAAAGCTGGCAACACCAATTCTGTAAGTGTGACATAACGTCACGAGGGCGCACAGAAATACTCGCTTTCAGCCGCTAGGTGAAGGTTATGGAAATGACCGAAGCGACGCTATTTTCTAATAAAAAACTAGTTCAATAGTACCTCTATCTGTCTTTATTTGTTTCTGTGCCCTATATTTTTGTAGTAGTTATATAAAAAGAATATAAACATTAATCTATGATATTCACATAATAATCAGCTGTTACAATTTGCACATGCGCAATGCGGAAGATAATCTTGCCAAATGAAAATGACATTGGGCGATTGACCGAGGCCAGGATGTGCATCTTCTCATTTTATACGTCTAATCTAGCGTTTTGAAATGTCAGATATGCTATTTATGTCTATCAATTAGGTAGTACATACATTGTACATACATAGAGCAACGCGACCAGTACAAGGGGAGTAGACATAGTACGGTTTGCGCGAACGTGAACGAATGAAAACTCGGTGAACGAATTCTGAATAGCGGAAACTACATTTCCGCTATTCAGAATTCGAATGAATGATGTTAATATAACATTTGATGCCGTCAATGGCAAAGAAGTTTTACTTCAATCGCGCGTAAAGGTTACACGCACAGACTTTTTTTACTATTCCCCTACAATTGTAGAGCTTCTAACCGTTTCAGATAAAATTTCTCTATCTCAATTCAAATACGAGCGTTTCCGTGCTTCGGAAGGCACGATAAGCCGTTGGTCCCGGTTGTCAGTAAAATGACAGTCGTTAAGCCAAGTTGAAGGCCTTACGGGCGGCTTGAAAAATTTCAACTGTGGGTCGTCACAGCCTGCACCCGGGTCGGCAGCGCGTGTGTAGCGCCTCTGGAGTTGCAAACCTCTATAGGCTACGGTTACCAACCTTCCGGTGGGCCGTAAGCTTGTCTGCCACCTAAGTAGTATAAAAAAAAAAAATCGCCACCATATAACGGAGGGGGCAGGACAGGGCGGAACTAGATTACTCACTAAACCATCACAGTGCTCCGTCTCCCCTCAAGCAAGGCGCTGGATAGACCAGGTGCTGTTACTGCGACTTAGCATCTGGGGTTCAGATGGGCTGCCCGTCAAACTCCAAAAAACAATTAAAACTTGGAACGACCTGCCCACACACGTGTTTCCCTCATTTTATAATCCCGGGTTCTTTAAGAGGCGCGTGAAGAGGCACATCACAGGGCCGCCAACTTGGGGACCACTGTAAGAAGTGGCCCCCAATCGCTTTTCATCAGGCTGGTGGCGACGTCAATTTGGCGAGCTGAATTTAAAAAAAAGAATTCAAAACGCATTGTGTCGCTCTTAAAGACACTTCTGACAGCGGAAAAGGTAGAGTCCATAGAGCAACGCTACCAAAACGCATTGTGTCGCTCTTAAAGACACTTCTGACAGCGGAAAAGGTAGAGTCCATAGAGCAACGCTACCAGTACAAGGGGAGAACACATTAGCATGTTTGCTCTATAGATATCTGTGAGTCATTATGTTGCGGGGAGAAATCGTTTTCTTTTTATACACCACTACAAAATCAATCGGCTGTGACTATGGAACTTACACAAAACAATTAAAACACACAACCCTAATGCTTGCTTTCCACTGCGAGCGAGTCGGACCCATTACGGACTCCGCTATACTCGTAACGATGATTTTCGATACATGTCATGTCCGCTTTCGTGGAAGGACATGTATGAAAATCGTCGTTACGAGTATAGCGGAGTCCGTAATGGGTCCGACTCGCTCGCAGTGGAAGGCGGGCATTAAAGTTGCGCAGCGAGCCATGGAACGAGCTATGCTTGGGGTGTCTCTGAGGGATAAAATCCGGAACGATTTTATCCGTCACAGAACTAGAGTAGTCGACATAGCTCGCAGAGTATGCAGTTTGAAGTGGCAGTGGGCTGGTCATATCTGTAGGAGAACCGATGGTAGGTGGAGCAAACGAGCTCTGTGGAGTGGAGACCGTGACTTGGCACACGTGGGGTAGGACGACTCCTCGCCAGATGGATCGATGACCTGAAAAAGGTCGCAAGGACTGACTGGATGCGGAAGGCAGGACCGTGTGTTGTGGCGTGATTTGGGAGAGGCCTACGTCCAGCAGTGGACTGCTATAGGCTGATTTGATTGATAGGTGATTGTGTTGCTCTATGGTAGAATCCGAATGCAAGGAAAAGCATACCTGGAACATGGTGATTCCAATGTAATAACGCAGTTCGCCATACCTACTTCTAGAATAAAATCTATGATTTGCATGATAACAACCAGACAACTGTAAAAATGCCCAATTACTAACAAATATAAATTTAAAAATTAATAAACCCCTAACCCTGAGACAGTTCTAAGATACCTAATGATGTAATTGTCTGAGGAGTTGGCTATAGATAGGTACTGCAGACTACTTGTCGTGAAAATAACAACATTAACATCAAAAGCCAGTTAAATGTAGTTAGTTTGTTTTAAATTGTTACAGTCTTGTTTTGAGTGCGCTAAATTAATTTGAAATTTGTTTTTGACGAATAAAAGTTGGATAGGTATATTATGAACACCAAAGTAACAGTTTTCAACTATGTATAATAAATCGACGAACCAAACATGTGATTAAAATCTCTGCATCAATTAGGATCTTCAAAATTTATAGCTAAGAAAATTCTTCTCGGTGAAAATTGCCTTCGAACAAAAAGTACCAGACGACTACGGACGAGGGTTCCATATCAAAAATGACAAAAATCACAATAATATTGTTGTATGGGAAACCCCTATAAATATCTCCTTTCTTGCCCGTGGTACTACCAGTGCTAATGCTGGTAGTACCACGAGTAAAAAAATTACCCGTGGTCTACGTGGTCCCAGTAGTACCACTGGTACCTAATTAAATTTTACCGGTGGTACTACTGGATCAAAAAGAAATGACTTGTCTTTAGATTTTTTTCTATTTGTTGCTATAGTGGCAATAGAAAAAGAAATACATCATGCGTACATTTCAGCTATCCAGCTATAAAGGTTTATGAGATACTAGCGGACGTCACGCGGTTTCACCCGCGTAGTTCCCGTTCCCGTGGAAATACGGGAACAAAATATAGCATATGTTCACCGCAAAGAGTGTAGCTTCCCAACAGTGAAAGAATTTTTCAAATCGGTTCAGTAGTTCCGGAGCCTATCCGTTAAAACAAACAAACAAAACAACAAATCTTTCCTCTTTATAACATGTCTGACAGACAGACTGTCTATTCTCAATAATAGGGTTCCACCACCTTTTGGGTACGGAACTCTTTCTTACTGTGTGGGTACGTTAGGTACCCTAAAACCGCACCAAAATAAAATTGATCCTCTACGATGCCACATACCCACAGACACACAGGAATACCTCCAGAGTAAATATATTTTTAATCTAATATGATACAGTACCCGGCAAACAACTTGAACATCTCGTGAGGTGATGGGAGAAAGTTTGCGCATGTACACTTAAGTGCAAAAATAATATTGTGTCATTGCAAAACGCGGTTTTTTTTTATTGGCATTTTATTGTGTTAGCTAATTACTTTTTGGTTGGTGGTATCGAGAGAAAAGAGACCACGAAAGTCAAGGTTGTTGCTCAAGAAGTTTGCCGATTACTTTGAACCAGAGTATATTACCTTTTTTTTTGTTGGGGTTTAATAAAACACTATGTAACGTGGTGTTATCAAAAACTAGTATATTGTTTGCATTACAATGACTTGGTGCGTAGCGGCAGCTTCGTAGTCGCACCGAAACCTTCGAAATCCTTTATTTGAGTACTAATGTACGGCACTGTAACAAACAAAACGGACAGTTATACCTAAGGGATAGGCAGAGTGGTAGTAAACGTCCATATTTCACCAGTTATATTATCGTCTCACGTTATAGATGGGAGCCGATTGCCATTTTGAAATGGACAGGGGCAGCAATATTTCCTTCAAATTAGCATAACAATTCAGTGGTTCGTAAGCGAAAACAGACAGACAGTATTACTTTCACATCGGCAGGAACGAGAAAAATATAAAAAAAACCGGTCAAGTGCGAGTCGGACTCGCGTACGGAGGGTTCCGTACCAAAAAACGAAAAAAAAAACACATTTATTAATATTTTTGTGATTTTAGTTTTTTTTTTGTTATAGCGGCAACCGAAATACATCATCTGTGAGAATATCAACTCTCTAGCTATCACAGTTCCTGAGATACAGCCTCGTGATGGACACACAGACAGACAGATAGTCAGACGGACAGCAAAGTCTCAGTAATAAGCTCCGGTATTTTAGTAAGTGAGGAATTATAAACCAAAAGAGCAAAATATCCTTTATACTTTTGATTGTTGGCACTTGATGGAACTTGTTATACATTATGAAAACTCACTCACTTGTACTATTCCACAACTTTTATTTTAATTTTAATAATACCTAACCGGTTTCCCTATTATAGCATTCTCAAAGTACACTTTGAGAATGCTATAATGGGGAAACCGGTTAGGTATTATTAAAATTAATAATAGGGAAACCGGTTAGGTATTATTAAAATTAAAATTAAAGTTGTGGAATAGTACAAGTGAGTGAGTTTTCATAATAAAAGAGCAAAAGTCACTCACACACGGTATCAGCAGTTTTCTCCTTCATGTAAGAGTTGGCATCACTGCGATGGGTGAACACTGCCTTCTTGTAGTTGCCGAACCCGTCGCACTCCATGTCGGAGCCGGTGCGGCACTTCTCACGAGCACAATCTTGAAATTGAAGAAAGTTTAATTTTCATTTCGAATATCTGTATCACAATACAAACATATGTTATACTAGCCCATGTTTCAGCCGCGTAGTTCCTGTTCCCGTGGGAATATGGGAATAAAATATAGATGTTACCCGGGGATAGTGTAGCTACCAAACAATGAAAGAATTATTAAATCGGTTCTGTAGTTTTGAAGCTTATTCAATGCAAACAAACTAACAAACAATCAAATAGAAAAGAAAGAAAGAAAAAACATTTATTTCTACGACAAATATGCGGCGTGTACATAGATAATAATTATCCTAAGTATTAAACTATAGCTACCCGTTCCCCCAATAAGCTATGAACGCCACACATTGCCCAGAAAACGGTCACACCTCAGCGTATGCTGGAACGCAGCCGGTTAAGCTACGCTGACCAGCGCTGATTTTCAGACGTGGCCAGTAAGTCCGTGTAGATAGCGCGCCTATTTGTATTAAATTATATGTGTTTGTGTGTGGTAATAAAATAAATAATAGAGAGGGCAGCTCACCGTCCTTACAGAAGCAGGCCCATGACGGCAGCGTGACGTGAGCAATTCACGCACGCCCCCCCCCCCCCCCCCCTCCCCCTTAGAAGCGGGATCACACCCGAAACCCCTCAAAGACGCGGGATAGCACCCGAACCACCCCCTGGGCGAGGCCGCAGCAGCGGCCGTGGGTCTGTTCGGAGTTCTGGGACATCCTTCCGAGGGCTTCCCCGGGGCTCCCAACCACAGGCTGTTGGGCGTGACGTGAGGATTTTTTTTAGTCGGTAGGAGTCCGGCATAACATCCATGAGGATTTTCCCTCAAGTTAAACAAAAAAAAAGACATTATGTCAGGTATATTAGGTAACAAAGGGTCATCCACTTGCCAGATGGACCGATGACCTGGAAAAGGTTCAGGCTGGGACAGGATGCGGAAAGCGCAGGACCGTGTGTTGTGGCGTAAATTAGGAGAGGCCTACGTCCAAGAGTGGACTGCCATAGGCTAGGATTTGATTGACTAAGTACTCGTAATCGATTGATATTCATGTATTTTACACAGCTCCATCTCCTCCCAAATGAAATTAGGGCTGAATGTGGCTGACTTGCGCTCTGAAGATGTCGGTAAAACTACATCGCACAATTCAATTCAAATTGCTAACTTTTCATTTAGGCACAGGTAGGTACTCGTACCTACTAATATTATAAAGAGGGAAGATCGGTTTGTTCGAAATCGATAAATTCTGACTCTACTAAACCTTCTTTACGTTAGACATATTATTGTAAAGTGACATAGGCATATGTATCATTATGCCAAGGAAGTAAAGCGGTAACTAAGAATTGTCTCAAGATTTCTTTTTTATCGAACGTGCGGAAAATCTCTAAACTACGACTAAAAACCTCTCGTATCCTATCTAACAGTCTACGGTTGGGAGCCCCGGGTAAGCTCTCGGAAGGATACTTTTGGACTCTCGACAGACCTACAGCTACCATTGCGGCCTCACCTAGGGGTGGGAATGAAATAAGATAGGTGTTTCAGAACATTAATCTAAAAACGGGCATGTATAGATACAGTGGGTGCTACGGGCTTCGTTGTACGTACAGGCGAAGGCTTACCACAATTCATGTTAGACACTTCCACCCGCGGGACCTTTATACCTTCGATGAAGGATCCATCTTCAAGGGCGCAGTAACAAACGAATCGACGGCACTGGAGAAATGCAAAAATGATTACAATTCAACTTGTTCTGAGCCCAGGAGACGATCAATGCGACTTGACAATTCTCACGTGTATGTACACGTCGATGCACACACACATGCAAACAAAGCACGCACTCTTGAAGCTACTTTCATTCACATTTCAACAGACTTGTCAAGTCGTATTGATCGTCTTTGGAGCCCCTTACAACGGTTATTAATCGTGCCATTCGTGAAGACGTGCCTATTTCAGAAATTGCTTATAATGAAAGTGTACAATCTTCCACATGTATTTTCTATACCTACTAGTTAGTAAGTTAGCGTTCATCGACAAACGAGTGTGTACTTTTCATATTTTAAGTTATGATCACTTCGGCAAAACTAGTCAGGTTTAAAACATATTATATAAGTAGTGTGTACTTTTAAAATTACCAAACACAAAGTTAATAGTCATTAATTTTGCAAATGGCGCGAAAGGAGTCTTACTTGTACAGGAGCATATAACCAAAGCGGAGTACACTGCGGCGCCTCAAAATGTAGATGTCCATCAGGCCCGTACTTCTTCTTGAAATGTTTCATCTGGCGCTTGCATGGCTCTATGATAAAATAATACATCTTAACTTATTTAACATATCAAATAAAAGAAGAAATATATTATAAGATAAAAAGTAGCCTATGTCTTATTCCAAACTTATATCTACCCCTATACCGAATTTCAGCCAGATCCGTTCAGCCGTTCGAGCGTGAAAGAGTAACAAACATCCACACTTACAAACTTTCGCATTTATAATATTAACTAGCTGATGCGCGCGGCTTCGCCCGCGTGAAATTCGGTACCCGTTCCCGCTTCCCGTGGGAACATATTCCCAGGATTTAAAGTAGCCTATGTGTTATTCCAGACTATAAGCTATCTCTGTACCAAATTTCAGCCCGATCCGTTCAGCCGTTACAGCGTGATTGAGTAACAAACATCCAAACATCTAAACATCCAAACATCTTCACAAACTTTCACATTTATAATATTAGTAGGAAGTAGGATTAGTAGGAAGTAGGATATTATAAGTACTCCCAGTTGCTTCCATAAATGAATTTGGAGGCTGGTACTTTTTTTTACGTGTCAAAAATCCGTCGCGGATGCTATGCCGGACTCGTACCGTCGAAAAACCAACACGATCCCTACCTAGTCTACCTACTGCCTACGATTGGGAGCCCCCGGTAAGCCCCCGGAAGAATAGTCCCAGGAAAGAGAGAGTCTACTTTTATATGGTTGCTACAAGCAGCAATGGTTTGGCTATCGGTTTTCGGCATATTTTGGAAGCAATTGCCGCCTGTTCGTTAATGGCAGGCGTGACTATTGTATGTTTTCTAATAACTGTATACCTTTATAAACATCATAATCAAAAGATATGGATATACCATTAGCGAGGTCCTCATTGTCATCCCGTTTCCTACGCGCACTGTTCGACGCCACGACGTGTATGTCCTGACAGCGACCCTGTCTGCACACCAGCCCGTCGTCACAGCCAGGCTCTATGAACTCCTCTTCCACCTGGATAAGGTCCAATAAACTCTCGAACAAACAAATAAAAATAGGTCTATCAATGTCAGATTTCTTTATAATGGGAAGAAATAGTTGAGGACCTGGTCGAAACGTCACGTTTGATAAAATTGTGTGTGGCGACCGCCACATAGCGAATTAAGCCACAATAGGTACACGGTCCTGCGCCTTCCACATCCAGTCATGTCATCAATAACATACAATAATGTGTATATCCCCGAGGCGATAATTAGAGGTAGATTATACACCCACACCTTGTCACATTTGCGTCCCGTATAGGGGTAAGGGTTCCGTAAAACTAGGTAGCGTCCCATCATACTGCTGCTATACTCTTAAATTATTGAAATTATAATATATGAACAATCAAGATACCTGTAGTTCGACACTTCCGTTCACTTTTTCTAACGTTTTCTTGAATTCGGCACACTTCTCTCCTAACTCTGAAAATTCATTAATAATAAGTACCTACTAGAGAAGAGACCTGTGATCCATCAAATTCGACAGTAATTTCTAAAATAATATGTTGTAAGTATGCATTTCTTCTCCATCTAAGCTTTAACTGTGTGAAATGTTCTAGAGCGCTACTACCTGATCACGGGTAACAACTAAGGGGCACGTCCACAAAATCATCCGTGATCACAGCACAGGACCATTCGTCTGTACGTGTGTGTTCTTTTCTTACGCTTTGAAATATTTATAATTATGAACGAGTTATACCTACAGCGACGCAGAGTGTGTTCTCTATTTGATGTGTTACTCGCTCTGGTTACTGACGTCATTAAACGTAACAAACAGTAAAAAATTCACGTCCATGTTGCTAAGAAACAATTATGGACACTTCCGTCATAACGGGGGTTCTAAAAAAAGATGCGAATGAAACTGCGGGACAAAATACTAATCTTAAAATTACGTGTCACATTGTTTGTCCGCGATAAACACTACTACTTACAGATTTTAACCAAATTTGCACGCGGTGTGCAGTTTGATCCAACTTGAGAGATAGGATAGTTTTTTTTGTGGAGAGCTTACATGGATACGGCCGGGAGTACCGGGTTACAAAAACCTTAGTCACAACAACGCGAGGCCTGGTCCTCTCGTAAAATCCATACTAATATTATAAAGCTGAAGAGTTTGTTTGTTTGTTTGTTTGTTTGTTTGAACGCTAGGATCTCAGAAACTACTGGTTGGATTTCAAAATTTCTTTTACAGTTGGATAGTCCATTTATCGAGGATGGCTATAATAGGCTATATAAAATCACGCTAAGACGAATAGGAGCGGAGCAGCAATCAAGAATGTTTTGAAAACGGGGAATATTTTTTAACGTGTGAGAGCTTCCGAGGCGTACGCTGCGTAAATGGTTACAGTTAAGTAAAAATTGTGTATTACAAAATTGATTCTCTTAAAAAGTTCTAAAAAAAAGTCCGCGACAGCATATGTCTATCTTTTAAGGTTCGCTCACAATAACCTAATTTGTCTATCTCTTAAGGTTCGCTCACGATTTAATGAAACTGAAGAGTTTGTTTGTGCGAGGATCTCAGAAACTACTGGTTGCATTTCCAAAATTATTTTACAGTTTAATAGTCCATTTATTGACCCTGGCTTATGGCGGTATAACATCACGCTAAGTCGAATAGTAGCGGAGCAGCCATGAATAATGTTTCGAGAACGGGGATATTTTTTTTTAGAAGCTTCCATTGCTGACGCTGCATAAATAGTTAAAGTTACGTAAAAGTTGTGTACTTCAAAATTGTTTCTTTTAAAAAGTTTAAAAAAAAAGTACTTGACTGCATATGCCTATCTTTTAAGGTTCACTTACAATAACCCTCTTATTAATTTTTAAAGTATGAGCGACGTGACCGGAGTAAACTTGGTCTGCAGTGGCAACCAGTCAACTGAACGATAAAAACCGGCCAATGAGTTCCATACCGACAAACGGATGGGTGGAAGTACAAGCGACGGGAAACATTATATCACTTTAACATCTCTTTCTTCTCACCCTCATGTGACGCAAACGAAGATGAGCGGTTCAGAATCAGCTCTAATGAATACAAGCGACGCGACGCGACGAGACTAAGCGCGACGGGGGTAAATGCAACGGGAAACATTATAATACTCGAAATATTAATACCATACCTCACTCTCATGTGACGCAAACGAAGTTGCGTGGGTCAGCTAGTAATAAAATAAAGTGCTGAAATAAATAAAATCTGCTTACGGTGGTAAACACTGCACTTGCCGCAACAGTTGCACTGCTCCTTGTCCGGTATGAACCCCCCGGGGGGACAGGCGTCTTCTCTGACCTGGCCCATGGCGCACTCGTAGCCGCGGCACGACAGGGGACAGTCGTCCCTCGTAGCCGGCTCGTAGCTACCGCTACGACGCCTACGAGAATATTCATTCATATTTTTATTCATGTATAATTGATAACAAACATACATATAGTCACGCCTTTATCCCCGAAGGGGTAGGTAGAGGCATGGTATACGCCCACATTTCACGGTGTAAGCCTATTGCCGTGTTCAAATGGACAGGCGCAGGTCGTGACAACCCACAGTTGAAATTTTTCAAGCCGCCCATAAGGCCTTCAACATGGCTTAACGATTGTCATTTTTCTGACAACCGGGTTTTATTTCGAGTTTTCCTTCTCTACGCAATTGTTCGTTTTGCGAAAGTCCCTTCGTCGCCTCTTCCGACTCCCTCGGGATGAATTGGGGTGGCGACATTTTGTACTCTTACCCGTACTTTTGTACTCACACGGCGGACCCCATCGCCACACGGGGTTATTGATTAGGTAATTATTAAACAAGTTCTGGAGTGGAGACCGACTTGGTACACACACGTGGGATAGGACAACCCCCGCCAGTTGGATCGACGACCTGAAGAAGGTCGCTAGGAGTGACTGGATGCGGAAGGCGCAGGACCGTATTGTGGCATAATTTGGGATAGGCCTACGTCCAGCAATGGACTGCCATAGGCTGATTTGATTGATGAATAAAATTATTATACATAGTTTTACATTTCATTTTGTGTAGAGAACACCGAGTCAATGGTACTCACATTTTTAAGGTTTCGTCAGATAGCTGAGGCAGTGTAACAGGAACACCTGGACAAAAATAAGTTAACAAACCTCATGGTGTGGCGGTTAGAATTTCGTAGTTAGATCTAAATGAAATGTTTCGGAAAACACGAGTAAACTGATGGTTCCGGTTGTCAGCAACAAGTTCTTAAGCCAAATTGAAGGCCTTATGGAACTATTGGGAGTCCTGGAGTATCCTTCCGAGGGCTAACCCGGGGCTCCCAACCTTAGCCTGTTATATCTAAAGGCGCGTATCGACTGCGCGCGGCAAACCAACGAACATTGGCTCGCGCGGCGGCCGCGCATTATGGGTACTGAGCTGCCGGCGGCCGCGCGAAATCGATACGCACCATAACAGGCACCGGTTGCCAAAAATCACACATATCCCATCGGATATGTGCGCGCCGCGCAACTGCACGCTGTGGAACCAAACATCGGACTCGGTGACGGCGCGGCGGCCTGTTTTTAGTCGGTAGGTGTCTGGCATTGCATCGATGTAGGATTTTCGTCACGTTGAAAAATGGGCCTTATAAAAGTGAAAACCTGCATCTGTCCATTCAATACGGCAATTGTCTCAACAACCATTACGTGGAACTAAAACTAGCGTTGAAATGTGGGCGTCTAGTATTATTCCCCTGATTCCTTCGCGGATAAAGGCATAACTTGACTATATGCAATATGAAAAGGAACAGAAAATTTTGAGGATGAAATAAACTCATGAAATTATGCCGCAGAACTGTGGGTAATAAAATTGGTATCGGTATGATGAGGAAAATGACCGTTTTCGTATATTTTGTATAGCAAGTATATACTTACATCTACGCAGCATCTTGTCACATCTGAGCGCCTTATATTCTTGTTCAGGATGACCCCAGTATGGATTGCAACCAGCTCTGAAATCTAAAATGAACAGTCAGAAAGACAACCAATAGCCGTTTTACTTAAAAATAATATAATGAGCATCGGTGAACTCCCTCTGAGGTAGTTCAGGGTGACCCCAGTATCGATTGCAGCCAGAGGGCTAAAGCTAATAATTTCTGAGACGAGATGTGTCGAGAATAACTGCTCAACAAGGATCGACGCACTTCATGTTTCTGATATTCACCTCAGAGGGAGTTCACCGAAGCTTATTGAATTATTTTTCAGTTGATAGGCTATCATTGACTTTTTGACAGTTCATTTTAGATTTCAGAGCAGCGGGCCTAAAAAGGCAACATTGTATGTTTCATATTATGAAACGTAAAATGATTGGTATGCTTTGTATGTTCTGTATTTCAAATTATACGAATTTTGTGTTTCATATTATGAAACATACAATGTTGCCTTTTTAGGCCCGCTGCTCTGAAATCTAAAATGAACTGTCAAAAAGTCAATGATAGCCTATCAACTGAAAAATAATTCAATAAGCTTCGGTGAACTCCCTCTGAGGTGAATATCAGAAACATGAAGTGCGTCGATCCTTGTTGAGCAGTTATTCTCGACACATCTCGTCTCAGAAATTATTAGCTTTACATAAATACCACAATTACAATACACACAATTACCTATAGTAGTAACAGGCAAAAACTCTTCGGTTTCAAAGCTGTATTCATCTTCAATACACGATTGATCCAGTTCTGAAACCAGAATTCATAATTATTGCTTGTCCAACTTATCACAATAGCGTTTGGGGTGCCACTCTCATACAGTGGTGAGAATCTTTGACAGAATAGCGCGATTCAAAATAAAGTTTTTCAGTTGAACCATAGTAGCATTGAACGCTCTGCCAATGCACGTGTTTCCCTCTTCTTACAACCTCGAGTTCTTTAAGCGGAGCGTGAAAAGGCAGATCATTGGGTCACCGACTTGAGAGTCGCTGTCAATAGTCTTAAGGACTAAGAGTAGCCTTCATTTCGCTCGAAGTCGCCATGACTTCATAGACGCCTTATGGCGTAAGTCCTAACTACGAGTAGGTACCTAGTGCTTAGTGATATTATAGATGTGGAAGTAACTTTGTTTGATGGTCTGTCACGCCTTCACGATTAAACCGCAGAAGCGATTTAGATGAAATTTGATATAGAGATAGTCTCAATCTCTGGGAAGGGCATAAGCTACTTTTTAACCGACTGTGCAAAAGGAGGGTAATGATTTTACGCGATAACGACTTCTACGCAGACGAAGCCGCGGCAAACAGCTAGTAATTACAGAACTATTGAATGTAGGACCCCCTTTTTGACAGTACTAATGTAATTCGAAGTAGATAATCGCTAGACAACTAACCTCTGTACATGATACACTCATCGCAGCACCTACAAAGCGAGTAGTCCGCCGGCACGAACATCGCGCGCCACTTGCCGTACTTGCGGTCGCAGTAGCTGCGGTACTCCGAAGGTTCCACTCTTCTCTCCCTGACGATTGAAGAGTAGATAAGTAGGTATAGGTATGAGTGACTCTATAAACGATCACTGTAGTAAGCAACATTTACTATGGCCGGTCATGGATGGGTGACCACTCTGTGACATTTAGTTGCGATCGTTTCCGTGCTTCGGAAGGCACGTTAAGCCGTTGGTCCCGGTTGCCGGTAAAATGGCAGTGGTTAAGCCAAGTTGTCGGCTTTTATGGGCGGCTTGAAAAAAATTCAACAGTGGGCCGTCATATTCTACGCCTGTCCATATCAATACGGCTCACCACCTATTACACGGGACAAAATCTAAAAAAGTGAAATGTGGTCATATAATATGCCTCTGCCTATCAAATCAAAATCACATCAAAATTATATTCATTTCACTTAGCCATTATACAGATGCGCTTGTAAAACGTCCAGAATATAAAACTAAGACTCTACCACCAGTTCACAACGCGACCCACCTGAGAAGAACTGGCAAGAAACTCAGCGGGTTATTCTCTTTTTTGCTCTTTTTACAATTTTAAAGAATCTAAAAACTATGCATTTTAACTTATCTCTTCGGGGATAAAAGTCGTGGTCATGTGTAGTAGTAGGCTAAACATGCCTTCCGAAGCACGGCAACCCTCGCAAATGAAATCTTGTCAGTCATCTCAGGACCAGCCATAGTGAAAGATGCAATGATCGTAGAACACTGAGTCTGCGAGTCTACAAACGGGCATTCCATATCTTTTTCTTTCTTTCTTTCATAATGTTGCTATTAAGGAACAATTTCTGGAAATTTATAGCATACGACAATCGAAAGGAAAATACGAGTAGTAGTCCGAGAGCTGGCACGAATTTTTGGGTAGGTATTTGAGGCAAGCTGAAAACTTGTCAGATACCTCTCCTACTATATCCCAACTCGGAATTGCAGACCTGGCTGGTGAGTAGCGGGGCTAAATCAACCCCTAAATTTTTAAAAGTATTATTTTATTTTTCCAAAAAATATATTTGAGGCACTACGCAATTTATATATGTTGCAGTGTAATACTTAATGAATACGAAAAAAAATAAGCCAGATAATTTAATCGGGGTTTTAACATTGCCAGACGCGTGCAAAAATATTTTGCAAAAAATTATAAAAAATGTTTTTGAGGCAGCTTGAAATTTTAATGGAGCGTTATTTATAAGTAAAAAATAAGATTCCCAAAAAGACAGATCGTTTCGGTGGGGCTTTCTACCTGCCAGGTGATCAAACAAATAATGAATGGGTACGAGCCTGTAGTGCTATAGACAAGCTGTAGTGTGAGAGAGAGAGAGCGCATAACGACAGCTGTCTTCGTTCTTGCTTGCCGCGTTACTATTGGCTCTGGCGAGGCCACGTGACTTACAATAACCCATGAGGTTTAAATTTATTTCATTAAAAACAATACAGATAGCACTTAAAATATTAGGATTACAGTAATTCAGTCATTGTAGGCACATATAATATTTTCTTTTTCTATATCAAAGTAATAAAAGCAGTACAATCGTTAAATCTTACAATTCATGGTTTAACTTACACTTGACTAAAGTAATGGAATACCTATCAGCTACGGCAACAAGTTGTGACAGTGTATTATCAGATCCTTGTCTGAACTAGGATGTTAATCCTGTGTCTCAGACGTTCATCTGACTAAGCAAACAAGAGAGCACATTATAATACTAATAATATACAGGATGAATTTTTGAAAAGGGATTGGATGGCCAAATCCGAAACTATAAGGAATAGCGAAAAACGCTGAAAGGAGTCACGAGCCCGATTTTGATGAAACTTAAAACCTCATCATTAGATTTTCGAAAAACCCATAATCCTAGCTGGGAATCGAACTTGTTGATTTCTAAAAAAAAAACACACCCTTTATTATTACACCATACGATAGAGTCGCTGTTAAGGATCAAATTTTGCAAAGTAATGATATACGCCAAATTTAAGGAATATTTGGAATTTTAATAGAATGCATATTTCATGTACCTAAATTTTGTATCATAGTTTGTTTCGTTGGAAATCCCAGAAAAGATCGTAACTATTCTGTGTTTTAAATTATGCTCAGAATGATTTTTTAGAGAATATTCTCAACGGAATCAATAATATTCCTTAGTTATTCCTTGAGGTTTCGAATCCAGCTATGTATTGCAAAGATTTTGAACAATTAATCAGTTAACGTAAGAAAAATAAAATGTATTTTGTTAAAGATTGAGCTCTTTCCTGTAGATTGCCGTATATCATAACTTCCCAGAATATGATCCTTAATAGCAACACTATCGTATGGTGTAATAATAAAGGGAGTGTTTTTTTTTTCGAAATCAATGGATTCGATTCCCAGCTAGGATTATGGGTTTTTCAAAAATCTAAAGATGAGGTTTTAAGTTTCATCAAAATCGGGCTCGTGACTCCTTTGAGCATTTTTCGCTATTCCTTATAGTTTCGGATTTGGCCATCCAATCCCTTTTGAAAAATTCACCCTGTATAATAATAATATATACTAGTAATATTTAATATATAATTTATTATTATTCCTATTCCGAAATATGTTTGATTATGTAATTTTAAACATTTCAAAAATTAAAAGATAAATAAAATAAAACGGGTTGTATAAAATATAGAATAAAATTAGTTTGACCAAATTATAAGTAGGTTCCTACATTTATATTAACTCAATATCTCTAAAATATTAATAAATGAATAGAATTTATTTCAATTTTATTTTATACTTGAAATAATTGTACTACTGGAGAGTTATTATATTTTTATAAACCTGGTTTTGCGATTTTTTATTTTAATTATTGCTTTTTTTAATACGTAACGTCCATAAATCAATACAATATATTTTATGCAAAATGTTTTTAGTAGAAATTCAGAAAATTTAATATTTTTAACTCCGAAATTTTAACTAGAAACCTCATGGGTCGCACGTGGCTTCGCCAGAGCTAATAGTAACGCGGCAAGCAAGAACGAAGACAGCTGTCGTTATGCGCTCTCTCACACTCCAGCTTGTCTATAGCACTACAGGCTCATACCCATTCATTATTTGTTTGATCACCTGGCAGGTAGAAAGCCCCACCGAAATGATCTGTCTTTTTGGTAATCTTATTTTTTACTTATAAATAACGCTCAATTAAAATTTCAAGCTGCCTCAAAAACATTTTTTATAATTGTTTGCAAAATATTTTTGCACGCGTCTGGCAATGTTAAAACCCCGATTAAATTATCTGGCTTATTTTTTTTCGTATTCATTAAGTATTACACTGCAACATATATAAATTGCGTAGTGCCTCAAATATATTTTTTGGGAAAAAAAAATAATATTTTTAAAAATTTAGGGGTTGATTTAGCCCCGGTACTCACCAGCCAGGTCTGCAATTCCGAGTTGGGATATAATAGGAGAGGTATCTGACAAGTTTTCAGCTTGCCTCAAATACCTACCCAAAAATTCGTGCCAGCTCTCGGAATATAGGTAATTGTATCTAATTATCAAAATTCCATTCAAATTTCAATTATTTAAGATGTCTTCACCATAAACAATACACAAACGGAATAAGTTGAATTAAGAGGGACCGGACTGAGTTTCTTGGGGTGTTCTTCTCAGTCTGTAGCATTTCCGAACCCCCGGTAGAGTCACAAAAATTTTGACAAACCTAAATTTTTTAAAATTTTAAAGGGAATAAATTTTATTTTATTTTATTTATTTTATTTTATTTTAACCTCGTCTTTGTGGACTGAAAATTGTTGATGAGGCTGGCTTGGGACCTAAGAGAACCGCCAACTTGAGGATCACTGTCTTATGGACTGTGAGAGTGACTTTCAGGTGAGCGGCGTCGGCGTCAATTTGGTAAGCTTAATAGGTAAATAGAAAATCATTTCATTTGGCATATTGAACGATTTAGGAACCCAAATAATAATTTAAAGAAAATAATTTAAAATCCAATTTACTTGCAGGAATCCCGAAACAGCTCGCATTCCGTGTGGTTGTTGAAATGTGGACACTGAGGGCAGACTTGATAATCTACGACAAAACCATCGTAAATATTTATTAACTATTAAAAGTGTTATAACTTTTTTATTTATTAACCGATTGACATGAAATAACGCTAAATGTTAAGTGGAGCAAACCTAAACACAATACTAAAAACCGCATTGCAATCGGTTAAGCGGTTACTGAGATTAGCGTGCACAAACGTACAGACAAACAGATATACAGACATACAAACAGACAAAAATTCTAAAAATCATTGTTTTGGGTTCTATTGCGTTCATAAAGCATTTTTTTTTATTTATCTTCCATGTACAGACAGCGACCTGTTACGATTTTATTATGTGTATCTATATCTATTGATGACTAGCAATTTTATCTATCCTAAAAAACTAATGGAATCAGGCGTTAAATGGCTGAAATTTATCTTAGAACGATAATAAAGGAAGGGAGGGAAAGGAACCCACCTTACACCCTCGATCCGTCAATCCTAACGTGCAACAGTTAAGGATAACCACAACTAATTGTAAGGCAGGAATGACGAACCGAACTCCTCAGGAAAGGAATTTTGGATGTTGTACAGATACAGTGGACATCTTAAAAAAACTTACGAACATAACATAACTACTTTACTGTTACCTCTTCCAAGTACCTACTTACAGCGAGTCTAGATACCGACAAGGGTTTACAGAAGCGCAGTTGCGGAAACGGCCGGAGGGAGACAAGAATACGGTCTACGTGAGGGAAAGTGCCTGCAAAAACCTTCTAAGACCCGCTTTGAAGACAATATGGGCCATATGGGGTATTTTGTCGACGTTCAGGGGAAAATGTTCCAATCCGACTTTATGTAGGTACGAATGCAACAGACGAAAAGTGTAAGCATGAACACCCTATCTGAACATATTAATATATTCTATGGAAGAAACATCTAAAAGCATGAAAATTCACCCCAGATGAAACTGCGCCCGCATGAATGGAAATACCTCCTCCACCGATTGTGAATTGAATCGTGCTTGAATCAATACCTATGAAATAATTATACCTGTTTCTAATCAAGAGTACCTATGCCAGTTCTTACCAATTCTAGTCCTGCAAATAGGTCTGACTGTCCTCAGTGACGCGAACTGCACAGTGCTATAATCCTGGTTACTGCGCTCGCACTTGTCATAGTCAATATCGGCCTCATTGTTCCTCACAAGAGATATTATTTCTGTCTCCCTCCAATACTCGCTCGTGTCCATGTCTTTTTCCATCAGCATTATGAATGGTAAGTACTGGAATAACAGTAATTATTCGTAGATCCCTACTACTGATGCTACGTAATTTATAAAATGGAATACAAATCACAGACCCTACTCTGATAAAATTTGATAAGTAGGTACCACAGCGATAGGTTAGAGTTTAGGAAAGTAAAAGAGCTACCTTTTATCGCGGAAAAAGACTTGGAAGGGTTGGAGTAAGGTATGAGATAAAAGTTTTCCCAATACAAACTTTCGTAGCTAATCATATTAAAGTTGTATCATACGACTTCAGTCATCTTTTGAAGCGCAAACTGAGGAAAAAGCAGCTGGTTCAGTGGACATGCCTTCAGAATCCTGGAGACGTCCTCTACGGGCGTGTCCTGAAAGACCTGCAGGTCTGTCAGAACACTGATAGAATGAAGAAACCGTACGATTTAACAGGTGAGAAGGTCATATTCCCGCACTTAACATAATTTCAGAATCTCTTCATTTTACACAATATATATATACACACATATTAAAATACGGCACTTGTAATTGTTGTGGAACAGTACAAGTGCCGTTATTCGATATGTGCAGCAGGTGTTCCACCAAGTGCCATCAATCTACATACATATGGTCACGCCTTTATCCCCGAAGGGGTAGGCAGGGGCATAATACATGCTAACATAGCACCTTTTAGAATTTGTCCCACGTAAATAGGTGGTGAGCCGTGTTGAGATGGACAGGCGCAGGTTGTGACTGCCTGCTGTTGAATTTTAAACGACTGCCATTTTACTGGCAACCGGGACCAACGGCTTAACGTGCCTTCCGAAGCACGGAATCGCTGCTATCAATCAACAGTATAAAAAATATGCATTATGTTTCCCCGAAAGGATAGTTATTATACCTACGCTAACAATTCACCGTTCGTATTGTCCCATGATGATCGTATTGCTATCACTGTACCTACTAGCAGCCGGGACCAGGGCTTGGCGTGCCTTTCGAAGCAAAGAAACGCTTGTACCTATCTAAGTGTAAATAGCGCAGAAGGTCAATGAGTTTTGTTTCCAGTTTTCCTCCTCTTCGCCATGACCTCCTCCGTTAGTAAGCAGGTGCACCACTTGCTGGTGAAGCTGGCTTGGACCGTGTAGACCTTGATAAGGTCGCTTCACAGCCAAAACTACCATAGACAAGCAAGTTACCTTCAAGTTTTCACTAGTCTTATTAACTTGGTCGGCAGTATTTGAATTCAGGCTGAGAACTGGTACCATACTCTTGGCTTCTGCATTCTTGCATTTGTAAACTATACATATAACATTTATCAACATAAAACTTATATGATTCATTCTAATTTGCTATTTTTGTAGGTAAATATAATACAAAAACGGAGTTGGCAGTGCATTGACAGCGTTTTGACAATAACTCTATGAAAAGAAGCAATCAGAAGAAAAGTTTGTATCAATAAAACTAGTTTTTCTCGCAGATTGGCCCGTGTGATACCCAACATCGAACAAACTGGAATTAACGACTGCCAAGTTTAGTGGCGAACGTGACCGAACACGATCCGAAGTACGGAAACGCTCAAAATGAAAACGGACAAAGCGGTGTCCATCTCGGGATATAGCATAGCATCATAGCCCAAGATTATTAATGCATTGACTAAGCCCGGGGCCGCACTTGAGGTCTACCGCGGCGGTTTCTAACCTCAAAATGTCATCGAACCATCAAAATCAATGAAATCAAATCAAAGCTTGACCTTTTGAAGTTAGAAACAGCAAGTGCGGCCTCGGCGTTATATAGATTCTCATCATAACAACATCGACCACAATAAAGTCACAATGGTTGACTTTTCCAAAGACTTTGACCGCAACCATTGTTTTCTCAACCCGTTCACTCATTGACAGTGCTGCCTGCGGCTACGGTTTCTTCTATTCCAAGTTCGGCAGCATGCAGCAGCTACACAATGCATAGGATGATGGCTTGGTCACTCCAGTACCTTCGTGCGAGACAATGTCGGACAACGCTACAGAACGAATAATTGTGTCTTTTGTTAGAAGATGACACAGAGCAACGCGCGCCCATATACAGTTCGCGTTGCTCTATAGAAGAGGAAGATGATGACTTGTTGTTGAGACAGAGGCCGCATTGCAGGTGGCGGGCGGTTGCGCGGTTGCGGTTTCTAACCTCAAAATGTCAAAACCAATGAAACCATAGACTCCGATTTCATTGGTTTTTGACATTTTGAAGTTAGAATTTGACATTTGAGGTTAGAAATTAGAAACCGCAACCCATAGATTTAGGGTTTTTCTAATTTATTCCACAACCGCAGTGCGGCACCCCCATTCCCAACCGACCGGACCACCTGAGTTATCCACCTGGTTGGTCAGTTAGAAATAAAAGTTCCTAACCACCCACCTTGTGCACCTGGTTGGTCAGTTAGGAATAAAAATTCCTAACCACCCACCTGTGACTGTATAAAATAAATAATGTCCATAATGTCTACTTTATCAATATACCCACATGTCTATATATGGCAAAACAATTGAAGATCAGCAAAACAAATGAAGATCGACAAAACAAATGAAGAGCGACAAAACAAATGAAAATCGATAAAACAAATGAAAATCGACAAAATAAATGACGGTCGGATAAACAAATGACGATCGGCAAAACAA
This sequence comes from Miltochrista miniata, assembly GCA_933228765.1. Classification (NCBI taxonomy): domain Eukaryota; kingdom Metazoa; phylum Arthropoda; class Insecta; order Lepidoptera; family Erebidae; genus Miltochrista; species Miltochrista miniata. The sequence goes on from OW121769.1 coordinate 19,124,497, forward strand.
ATGACGATCGAAAAAACATATGCAGATCAATAAAACAAGACTATTGCTTATAGTCCTGTTTTGATGAAATCAAAAAATATGCCATATTTTGTAATCTAGATGCGATTGCCATTAAAAAAAAAAGGTGCAAGCAAATCGCGACCTTAATGACACTTCTCTAAAAATGTGCTTATAGTCGTTTATAGACATAGAGCAACGCGAACTGTCTAAGGGGAGACGGCATAGAACGATTGCGCGGTACAAATTTGTCTGTCATATTTTGCGGGTGGCGGGGGGAAATCTTCCTCACCCACACTTTCTTAGACTCGCACTACAATAGCAATCGACTGTTAATACGAAGCCCATAAAAATACACTTTAAACAATACACTCATAATTTTCACACACACATGATGCAATTTGTGTCATATCACCCCAAGTCGCTCAACCGATCCATGTATTGATGTGACGTTCGGTAAAGTTGGTAAACAAATCTGAATAAACACGACTATTGTCTATACGTTTAAATAGGTGTAAATAATAATAACTTGTTTTAAACTTACTTGCTTAAAAAATATAATGCCATTTTCCTTCAGATTTCTTTCATCACATTTCTTTTTGTATTAATATCTAATTATTTCATCATTTTTATAAAATGACAATTCAACCGCGCACGCTGTCAACTAGACTTAGTCTAGTGAAAGAAACTTCAGAAAACAGTTTTTATGTAACTGGGCACTTTTGGTCGTCAAAATGTCACATTATTGCCAGAGGGGGTGCACTAAGCTTTGGCCTCTCCCTCTGTAAAGGCGCGCGATGCTCTGTGTTTATAGACATCACTGATCACGAATATGTAAAAATTAAATAAATATTATGCATGTACATAAGGTCGAGAATTGCTTGCACCTGTTTTTTTAAATGTTTTAAACATCTAGATTTTAAAAAAATGGGTGCAAGCAAATTTCGACCTTATGAACAAGCGTAATATCTATTAATTTTTTATATATTTGTGATCAGTGATGTCTATAAACGCCCAAAATCGCATTTTTAGAGAAGTGTCATTAAGGTCGAGATTTGCTTGCACCTATTTTTTTTAATGGCAATCGCATATAGATTACAAAATATAACAGAGTATTTTTTGATTTTATCAAAACAAGACCATGAGCTATAGTCATGTTTTATTGATCTGCATATGTTTTTTCGATCGTCATTTGTTTTGTCGATCTTCATTTGTTTTGCTGATCTTCATTTGTTTTGTCGATCTTCATTTGTTTCGTCGCTCTTCATTTGTTTTGTCGATCTTCATTTGTTTTGCTGATCTTCATTTGTTTTGCCATATAGACAAGTGGGTATTGATAAAGTAGACATTATGGACATTATTTATTTTATACTGTCGCAGGTGGGTGGTTAGGAACTTTTATTCCTAACTGACCAACCAGGTGCACAAGGTGGGTGGTTAGGAACTTTCATTCCTAACTGACCAACCAGGTGGATAACTCAGGTGGTCGGTTGGGAACGGGGGGTGCGGCCGCTTATAGTCATCTCGGTGTAGCATGGTGCGTATGACAGTTGTCGATCGCGTTTCATTTCACTCTTGAAAGATGCCTTGAATTACAATTATGAACTTAGTATTTCAGCTACATCCCATTCATAATATATTAAATCGTTAATCACTGTTGTATATAAAATTAAACTCAACCAGAATATTCTAGTCCACAAATAAAATGAATTTGGAATAAAATATGAACAAATTGTTGAGTATAACGTAACACCAAAGATGTCTTTAGTGATGGGATTCTACAAATGACATCTACAATGGATAGTCGATATTTTGATAAAACAAAACGTATATTGTCCGTAGTTCCAACTTTTATTGTAAAAAGTATATTATTGAGTTATTATTATTAATATTTTTCCTCTTCTCGGTTACCTTCTTTTTTTTCTTGCGAAGTTACCCGGTCTTTTGATAGGCTGTACCTTATGAACGGTGATAGCTAGAGAGATGAAATTTTCACAGATTATGTGTTTTTGTTACCGCTATAATAACAAATACTAAAAAAAAAAATATAATATTTAAGGGGGCTCCCATACAACAAACGTATTTTTTGTCGTTTTTCGGTACGGAGACCTCTGCTCACTTGGCCGGTTTTTTAAGCTGTTTAGTTAATTCAAAAATAAATATAGCAAAAATTTTCATAACAATAATAAACAGAACGTGATTTATCTCGTTTATCGTAGAATTCTAAACATGAATTGCATATCGACACATCCCTAGTAATGTGGTACTGATAGATATCAACGTCATACTGCCAACTGTCATACGCACCTTGTTACAGCGAGGCGACTATAGTAGTCATTTTTGCATGTGACACATTACTCTTTGCGGTTCGCGTTCCATTTTTCCGGTTTTCTCTTTGAGTTCGCGACACCCATAGATTTAGAATTGAGAGTTGCGAAAAATTCTAAATCTATGGCGACGCCATAGATACTATTTAGAATTTTTCTCTAGTTACAGCCATATTTTTCTCTAGGTACAGCCAAAGATTTTAGGAGTTTTCGCTACCTACTCTCAAGGTGCAGCAGTCTGCAGTCGCTGCCCGCTTCGGCCGCAAACCGCAGTGGTGCCGCACTTGGATCCACGTTCATAGAGATGCATAGAACTACATAGCATTACTTGCAGCCTGCAGCTGCAGTCTGGGCTATGCGTCTTGGATTTGGACCTCCTACAAATTCCCCATGCACTGAACTTGGTTGCTAAACGGCTCGTAGCTGAAAGACACGACTTCACTGCGTTATGTAGCGTAGTATACCAATCAGATATTGATGGTCTTGTCCTGTACGAATCCTTTTGCCTACAAAAATACAGGGAAACAGACTCATTCCTATTACAATAGCGTAAATAAAACCTGCACATCATGTTCAACCGTTTATTCGTCATGTAAAATATATGATACAAAAGTGTCTAAGCCGATCGGTAAAGTCCTTCCGATGTCTACCAACTAAGATTTACATAATGTATGCTTTTATGGTTCATCTACCCGTATAATGACATAGGAAAGTACCTAATGGCAAGTTAGGTACCTCAGCCCCTGCGTCAGATTTTTATTTATATTCAGCTCGCCAAAATGATTTGGGAGATATATGCCGCTGAAGTAGGCATCAAATCGGCATATAGTTCCTTAAAGTGAAGTCTTAAGGGCTGAGTCTTCGACCAAAGTAATGACTTCCAGCACTGAGAAGTGGTTCTCGACAGTGTTACCGAGAATTCGCAACGTGAAAATTCGAAAGAGGACTATCGCAGCCATCTGCTGGATCTAGGCCTCTCCCGATTCACGGCACAACACACGGCCCTGCACTTTCCGCATCCAGTCCGTGCCTACAACCTTTTCTAAGCTGTCGGTTTATCTGGTCCCGCCATATAAACCGACGGCTTAGAAGGTCGTACGTCCTACCTTGCATTTGCAGAACCGTGGTCTCCACTCTAGAACTCGTTTGCTTCATCAGCCAATTCAGAAACTTTTAGGTACAAATGCCCTTTTCTATACATTATACGAGCAGAAATGTTCACATTATTTAGCTAAACAGTCGTCTGTGAATACTTGCGTATATAATTAATATCTATTACATTTCCTACAATCGTTATCCAACACATCTAATTTGGTTCTCTATACATTTGAATACAAATAAGGCCACTTGGTTTTCTTATCTATCGAGTATCAAAAACTTAGGTATTGCTCTGAGGCTCTTAGTCCATTGAAATGTTATATGAGCTTTGCATTTATTAGAGGACGCAATTTTATTTTTGGGACATGTGTGGGGGTTCAATAGAAGCTTAACCTCAAGTTTGTGGGGTCGCCACCCTTGTCCCCCGGCCTAACTTTTAACTATCTATTTCTATTTTTTAACTATCTGTTAAACTGCCAATTAAATGGCAACTGCTATGGTTCAGGCACAGAGGTTACCTTTTTCAAAATGCACTTTACTCATTTTGCATCTTCCATTTTTTTTTAAGCCGCGTTGTAAAAACGAGGGGTGATACAAGTTTAACTTGTGTATAACCCCGTCAACGAAAAGAATGCGGAACCTAGTCAAAGAAAATCGAAAATAACAGATTTTCGAACCTTTTAGCCCCTCTCTATTAAATAGAATGCAGAGGGGCTCATGTCGAGAATTTGTCTGTACTCTGTGACTCTGTTGCATTAAACTACGTCACTAGGTCATGTGGATCATCTGTTCAAAGTTTGAAATAAAACAAATATGACAACGTCAATCGGATTGAACTTTCACAATAAACGTGTTAGAGAGGGGCAGTCTGGTGAGAACGATCTCACGGCTTTTTTGTTTGTTAACGCTATACTTGAAATCTGTCATTTTCTATTTTCTTTGACAAGTTTCCGCATTGCACTCGTTGCGCGCGGGTCATATCTGTCTGTGACATCATAGCTTTAAGATGAATCAATGTTCAGGGGGAATTTTGTTCGAAAGCATAGGTGATCGACATAGTACGACGTCAGTCATTTTCCAGAGTAAGACAAGAAAGAGAACGGTGCCTCTTCATAAAAGTACGCTCTGCGGCTGAACGTTTCTAAATGGGACATAAATTAATACCAGTGAAATTACAGTATAAGATTGATGTATGTTTAATCACAGTTAATAGATTGAAAAAAGTCTAACTATTGGCGTTCAACATCAGTCGGTTAGTCTCTGAATATTCTTCAGACATTTTTGAGTCGAATACATTACGATATCGCTTATGAGTTATGAGCCTTATGATATCAGGAAAAACTGTCATTCTATCATCTAATGTGGACACAAACTAAACCTAATCTGGTTTTAAACCCTCGTCTATTCGCAGTCCAGGGGGACCACACTAGACTGCTAAGCTATCGAGTCACGCTCAGAGCTGTTGAAATATTTCAACTATAGGTACGTCTTGGAACGAATGAGGTGAAGCTAAGTTACACATTGGACTAGACTGAAAATATACGCAAATTCGAATTCCGATCGCGCATTATTTAATTTTCAAAATTATACCTAACAGACATTTTGTTAAATCCCATTAAAAACTGCTTAAAATGAAATCATAATAGGCTGCATAGAGCAGACTACCTATTTGCTAAAGGGTATATAAATTGTATTTTGTGATTCCGGTGAATTCCATCTATTCAGAAGTGGCCTTCGGTCACAGTATACATACATAATAATAAAACCTACATGCTGAAAAGGTGTAACTATAAAATTCATAAGTATACAATACTAATACAATTAAAAACTTCATGCGTTTTGAGCTTCTCCGTTGAGCAATACAATACAATTCATACCTAGATTTATATTTTAAAGTAGTAAGTATTAAGTAAAATGTGTAAATAAGTAGCGCCAGACCAGAGTGCTTTTCCGCTAGAGATGTGCAATGCTACGTTGCTATGGATGCCTTGATATCCACCTATCACATTCCTCCATTCACATGTAACGTTGACAGTTTATTATTGTCTAATTGTGCAATGTGATTGGTGGATTTCAAACGCATCCATAGCAACGTAGCGTAGACATCCCTGTTGGAAAGGCATCCTAGTTGTAGGCCAAATTGTCAAACATTTCAGTACTACCAAATAAAGTTTGGGTATCGAAAAAAATCTATCGTAATTATAATATCAACTTTATTTCAATACAATAAGTTTCCATTTCATTTGAGCAAAAGAACCAGCAGTATTAAATATGAAAAAATTTCGCGCTTGCAATTTCAACTCTATTTTCATGACATAAATATAATTTTCATTTGTAGGACTAGCATTTGGCCGATGCCCAAACTTTTTCGGTTTGTACTGTACCTCGATATCGAAGGCACACAATCTATATGCCTTAATCAAATCATGCCATCCTCTTTCAAGGTAACACATGGATACCTTTTTACTTATAATATGACTAGCGACTCGCCCCGGCTTCATATTGTAGATCAGTGGTTCCCAAAGGTAACAGAACTTGGACCCCCTCTACAAAAGTATCCAACATCGAGAATCACCTGTCTTAGAAGAAAAAAATGATAAGTCGTGGAGATGAGTGGCCCTTTATTTCAGTGTTCCCTGATTTGCTTCTAGTTTAGGAACCACTGATATAGGTAAGAACTAGAGTGACAATTTATAATGCTATCGCCGAATAACTAAATTATGACTAGATATAAAATCACAGTAAATTAAAAATAATAGTAACTAAATACTTTCTGAGAGTTTGAAACAGATGGCTAAGATTACATCTCTGATTACGGCGAGCCGTAATTACATTTTTTGCGGCAGTCTGCTTCATCCTGCCTACCCTACCCATAATATCATAATAAAAAGTTTTACACGGCAAATTGATTTACAAGTAAAAAGATATCAATATGTTTCATAGTGCTATTTATATTAATATTAGTCATATCTATAGTCCAAAAGTCATTCAAACAGCAGCGTGTGTTTGTGTTTGTGTGTAAACCAACACAAACACATATGCACACACAAACTCGTCTTCAAAACACAATCGTACCAATAATTTCCGAGAGATTCTACAAACTTACCTTACCGTATGCTAGTCCTAAGGTCCATTAAAGCGCTCGCAGTGATGACCCCATGCCTCTGCTTGCTGACACAATTCACATAATCACTTTCCCCTCCTATAGTGACTGTTGAAAACGAAGTAGAATTCCTTCTATGTTGCGTCGAAGTCTTTTTCCCCCCACTCATAAACCCGTGATCTGAAGGACTTTGTCTAGTAACTGGTTGGAAATAATCGCCATGGCAGTTTGAAGATTCAACCCAATCATGTCTATCGAAAATTTTCGTAGCCCTCAAGGGTTTAGTGACGGAATGTTCTGAACGGTATTCTTTAAGGGGTCTTTCAGGGGGTCTGGTAAGTTTGGGACGCAGTTTGGGATCCGCTGACAGGTTTTTAGATTTGTTGTACGATTTGTTTTGGTCAATCTCGTGAAAATTTTTGGTGCTTTTGCTGGTTGTTGTGGGTAGTGGATGGGTTTTGTTGCTGAAACAAAGTTGGATATTATTTCATTCAATTCTATAATGTAAAGTAAAAAAAGAAACTTTGTTCAGATCGGGCTTATGTACGTGACTCAATAGATGTAAGGTCAAAGCTGGAAAGTACGTCTGAAAGGCAAGACCTTACGTTCGACAAAAAGGGTACTTCCTGCGTAGCTATTGGCTTATATTTTTTTATTATTATCCAAACTCAGAAACCGTGCTTCGGGAAGCACGGTAAACCTTTTGTCCCGGTTGCCAGTAAAATGGCAGTCGCTAAGCCAAGTAGAAGGTCTTTATGGCGGCTGGAAAATTTAAACAGCGGGCTGTCACTGCGCCTGTCGATATCAACACGGCAATACGGCTTACCACCTATTACATGGGACGAAATCTAAAAAGAGTAAATGTGTAACCCAAAGATGTTCTGTGTTACTCACCAACTAGCGTGAGGTAGCTATGCAGAGAACTCTATCCCAGGGCGCCTTATTTCTGAGTTTCCAGTCTGTGTGCAAGGGTAGGCTAGGGCTCTGACGAAAACAGACAATAGGGTGTACACACATATATTTACTAAGTACACAGAGATACACAGAGACACACAGAGAGCTTATTCACTGATAGACACAAATATCACAGGTACACAGAAATAAAGTCTAATTCCACTTGATAGACCACTGCCGCGTGAGCAGGTAGAACGGGTAAGCAGCTAACTACACTGTAATAGGGTGACAGTTACTGGCCTTGAGTAAGCTGAGAGCAGCACAGCCCTAGAATGCCACGTGGAGGCGGCTGGTCCCTCTCAAAACACCTCGCTCATGTAGTCCACGTGTCATTGGGTGTGGCTCTGCCAACCGTGGACGGGCCGCTTTTCCCCGTAGTAAAAAAACCCTGTTATGACAAGTAAACGACAAATGAAATAACTGACATCGCGACCGACGAAATTCGAACCGCTTAGCAAACAAGAAATGACGCTTACCGGTATCCCGGGTGTAGGTTGACACAGAGTCCAACTCCTTCCGAAGAGAATAAGTTAACTCAGACTAATTCCTTAACAGGTCCTCATGTTGCAACTAACAACCTCCAAAGCTAAATTGAGGCGTGCCACTCAGAGTAATATCAATCCCTCGTCCTTAGCCGATGGTCAAAAGAGACTCGGGACCTTGTATCAGGGCTTTATCCCCTCTCTCACGTGGAATCGTCTCGAATTTTTCATCTAAAACCAGCTTTCATTCAATGCAGAAAACGATTCGTCACTCGTCCTTATGACATCCTGTCATTCTGACAGCAGAAATGTCACCACTGACAACCGATTAAAAAAAGATAACTAGATAAGGCTGCTTTCACATCCTGAATACTGCATCTATAGAAAATATATGCTACAAATGTAGGCATATAATATGCCTCTGCCTACTGTAAAAGCATGATGATATGCATGTACCTATGTATGAAAGAATAAGAAATTTACCTATAGCTGCCATGTTGACTCCTTCGGGCTTGTCCGTTAATTTGCGAGCCTTTCGCCATGATGCTGTACAGTTTGTTCCTGTAGTCGTCGACAGACATCTGTTTGTCGTCTCTTAATGGTAGAACTACGTCTGATGGTAGTGTTGGCTCGTCGCGTTCACGGTGAAATCTGGCATATAAAACACATAGAATTTGGAGGCACTTAGTATGCTAACTAAATCGAATTTAAGACGATCAGTTAAGAGTAGGTGGTCCAAAGGATAGGATGTCTAACCCGGAATGCCAGGAGACGCTGCCGCACACGCATTCACGTCTCGGTATGAATGGCAATCGGACCGTTGCGATTCGAACCAGAGATCTGAATATAGCAGTCGCCGAAATAAGTCCAGCGGTTCTCAAGTTTTAGCAAGACAAACGAACATTTTTATGAAAATTTAGGCCTCAAACTGAATGCCAGTGAAGAGTGGGGCGAGGTAGACAGCGGCGATAGCGCGGTTAGAGTACAACAAAGTAGGTAACATCAAATAAACGCACCGAGAATTTGACTTCATTTATAAAGTTGGTCAGTCTGCTAGACTTCCTGGAGGAACTGGGATGGCACTAGCCATATCACAAAATCACAACCCCCCACGCAAAATAGGCGCAAAAAATGACGTCGAGTTTTGGGCAACCAGCCCGTGTAAACCAGACCTAGAAAGTTGGTCGAAATGTGCGTGACGCGACTCGTCCCGTCCATATGCACTGCGTTCGCACACAAGCAAACGCGCTCGGTGCATTTGTTTGAAGATGCCTAGCTTCTTGGACTCTGGTTACGAGGTCTCGCCGCTGTCACCATTGCCCCGCTCGTCACTGACATTCAGTTTGAAACCTTTAACATACTTACTTTCCAACATATTCATGGTCGAGAGCTATCTCAGCACTGAGCCTCTTAGCCGGGTTGAAGACCAGCAGCTTCTGCACCAGGTCGCCCGCATCTCGCGGCGCACAAGACAACAGACACGTCAACGAAGGACCCCCAGTGGTGTTCGAGGCTTGCTCTCGTATCAGAGAGGAGCCGTAGCCGCTGCATACTACTTGCATATCTGGGGATAGATGGATGTTTCAGGGAGAGATTAACATTTCCGCTTTTTCATGGCATAAGTTACATTATGTTGCAGCAGCGAAAATAAACACTGCTGCAATAATATAGACACAATAAAAGTAGGCTACATATGACCACTTTGTGACATATCCATTTGAGAGAGTTTCTGTTTTCTATGCTTCGGAACACACGATACGGCGTTGATCCCGGTTGTTAGTAACGTAGCAGTCGTTAGGACAAGTTAAAGGCCATTTGAGCGGCTTGAAAAATGTTGTATCGTCACAATCTGCGCCTGTAGGTAGATTTCAACACGGCAATGGACCCACCACCTATAACGTCGGACAAAATACTTTAACGTGGGACAAAATACTATAACGTGAAATGTAGGTGTATACTATGCATCTGCCTAATCCGTCGGGGATAAAGTCGTGGCCATATGTTTGTATGCATATTTTCACTTATACGATTTTTACACTTTTTCAAACTTTGTGAGGAACAATTTCATTCAATTTACGGGGTGAACCGGCGGACGAGCTCTGAAAAGGAATGATTTTTCCCGTTTTTGTATCTTTTGCATTGCTGTTCATCGTAGCGTGATGTGCCTAGCCTTATTCAAAAAAAAGACTATCATACGTAAAAGGACTATTGAATTCTAACCCGTAATTCGTGAGATCATCGCGTTCAAACAAGCAAAAACAAACAGACTTTTCGGTATAGATATAACTCACCTTCAGGAGAGGGTCTGGGTAACGCAGACATGATTTTCTCCACTTGGTTCACGGTAGAAGTGCCAGGAAACAAGGGCTTGCCAGTCAGCATCTCGCCCAGGATACAGCCTAACGACCACATGTCTATGCCTTTTGTGTAACTGTACCACAAAAAGATGGGATATACATCAATCCATCGAACCAGGGTATCTGAATCCACTGCTGGATGGAGGGTTGTACCAATAATGCTGGGAGGGTGATTAGCCCCTTTAGGTTCATAACGTCAACTGTGCCAAAACGTCAACTTCCCAAAACGTCAACTGTCCCAAAACGTCAACTGTCCCAAAACGTCAACTTCCCAAAACGTCAACTGTCCCAAAACGTCCACTTCCCAAAACGTCAACTGTCCCAAAACGACCACTTCCCAAAACGTCGACTGTCCCAAAACGACGACTTCCCAAAACGTCGACTGTCCCAAAACGACAACTTCACAAAACGACAACTTCCCAAAACGTTGACTAAGGGTGACAACAACTACTTGACATAGTTTACCGCAATTTACTAAGGATTTTAAGGATCTCTATTTCTACGTAGAGGAATGTATAATTGTATATACAGGATGTGTCGTAAATCGTGGACCAACGGTCAGGGTGTGATAGAACAGGACGGTACCTGACTGTTACGTACTCGACATGCATCCTTCGCCTTTGTAGGGTTCCGTAGCCAAATGGCAAAAACGGAACCCTTATAGATTCGTCATGTCTGTCTGTCTGTCCGTCCGTATGTCACAGCCACTTTCCTCCGAAACTATAAGGTCTATGCTGTTGAAACTTGGTAAGTAGACGTATTCTGTGAACCTCACTAAGATTTTCATATAAAACTAGAAAAAAAGCAGTTAATTTTGAGGCTCCCCATACTCAGAAATGACACTCAAAAAAATTTTTTTCATCAAACCCATACGTGTGGGGTATCTATAGATTGGTCTTCAAAAATGCTATTTCTAAAATAGTTTGCGCAAGAGACACTTCCAAAGTGGAAAAATGTGTCCCCCCCCCCCTCTAACTTCTAAACTAAGAGAATGATAAAGCTAAAAAAATATATGATGTACCGGTTTACCACTGTTGACCGAAATTCATTTGATCATTTGACGTGTGACCGAAAAAACATTAGGCCATTCTACTACTGATCGAATGAACAATTGACCAAAAGAGTTTTTATCGAACAAACATTTGGTATTTTTACTACTGATCGAATGAACGTTTGGCCGAAAAACAGTTGGCTAAAGAATATTTTAACAGGGGCTGAATCAAAATGGCTAGGTTAGGTTAGGTTAGAACTGCGACCACAACGCACGAGCCGAGCGAGCGAAGCGAGCGTGCCGCGGCAGCGGCCGGCGAGTGCCAGTACCGAATTCTACTTATTTCGCTTTTGTTTGTTAAAATATTCTTTAGTCAACTGTTTTTCGGTCAAACGTTCATTCGATCAGTAGTAAAAGTACCAAATGTTTGTTCGATAAAAACGCTTTTGGTCAATTGTTCATTCGATCAGTAGTAGAATGGCCTAATGTTTTTTCGGTCACACGTCAAATGATCAAATGAATTTCGGTCAACAGTGGTAAACCCATGATGTACATTGCTATAAAATCTACCAACGAAAATTGGTTTGAACGAGATCGAGTTGGTAGTTTTTTTTTAATACGTCTCGCCTAGAAAAATCACCACCCTGCGAACGTGTTAAAACATCAATGACAGTTACAACGAACTACAAGAACTTTTATATTATGTTACTTGCTGCTACAGAACCCTTCATGGGCGAGTCCAACTCGCACTTGGCCGGTTTTTTTCATCGTCCATATATTCGTATCGTTTATGCAACACTGACAAATGAAACAAATGAAGACCGACAAAACAAATGAAAATCGGTAAAACAAATCAAGATCAATGAAACAAATGAAGATCGACAATAAGATCAATAAAACAAAAGACTAAGCAAGTTGATGATGTCAAAAACTACTTGCAGCCATATTTTGTAATCTAGGTGCGATTGCTATTCAAAAAAATAGGTGGAAGCAATTCTCGACCTAAAGACTCTTATCTAAAAATGTGCTTTTACGCGTTTATAGACATCACTGACCACGAATACATAAAAAATAAATACATAATAATATAATGCATGTTCATAAGGTCGAGAATTGCTTGCACCTATTTTTTGAATGGCAATCTTATCTAGATTACAAAATATGGCTGCGAGTAGTTTTTGACCTTATCAACTTGCTTAGTCTTTTGTTTTGTTGATCTTATCGTCGATCTTCATTTGTTCATTTTCATTTATTTTGTCAGTCTTCATTTGTTTTATTTATTGTATACTTTATTAATTTGTATATTTTGCATAATTTGTATATTTTGTATATTTTGTTCCTACGGGAAGCGGGAATGGGCACAAACTTTTACGCGGGCGAAGCTGCGGGCATCAGGCTAGTACGTCATAAACCGCAATTTTTGCCTTTCATTCCATTACTCTAAAAAAAACATTTAATTTCATAAACATAAACCTTATGCTGCTACGGGAAGGAACCCGTCATGGGGGAGTCCGACTCGCTCTTGGCCGGTTTTATTGAAAGTAGTCGTTTTGGGAAGTTGTCGTTTTGGGAAGTTGTCGTTTTGGGAAGTTGTCGTTTTGGGAAGTTGTCGTTTCGAGATGTTGACGTTTTGGGAAGTTGACGTTTTGGGAAGTCAATTTCAGAAGTTGACGTTTTGGGAAGTTGACGTTTTGGCACAGTTGACGTTATGAACCTAAAGGGATTAGCCTTACTACCTATACCACGCTGGCCAGACGGGCTCGTATAGGGTTTTGTTTCGAGTATTCCTTCTCTCTTTAGTCAGCAGGTACACCACTTGCAAGTGAGGTTGATGCATTCACAAAGATCTGGATGAGGATCTACTATGGGTCCTGACCGGAATACATCGCTTTGCCCTGTGGATATAGCGCTCCGTTTCAACCGGCATATTCACAACGATTACATTAAAAGGGTGTACTTTTGGATCCTGAATAACGCATTCCCGGCAGAGATGCCACTTTAATCCAGCGGAGAGAATCTTCGGCAAAATCCAGCGATTCAAAAGATACTTTCTCTGTTGAACCTAAGAACTTGGAACGCTCTGCCAAAACACGTTTTTCGCTCCTCTTACAACACGGGGTGCTTCAAGAGAAACGTGTGTTGAAGATCGGTCGATAACTGAAGGACCACTGTCTATAGTCTTGGGAACTGTGAGAACGGACATCAATTCGCCAGAGATTCTTCTTTTCTCCATCATATTATCGAGGAAAATAGTAAAAGAATTTCTTCATCATTTAAATCCCTAAGGTTATACCTACCTACTCTTAAAAAACCTACCTTTTACTGGCGATAAGTATTTCCGGAGCCCTGTACCACCGCGTTGCGACGTAGTCAGTTAGGCAAGGATCAGCGCCTTCCTCTCCACCGGAATATATGCTGGATACCGACCGAGCCAGGCCGAAATCGGCCAACTTAACTCTGAAATGATTTGAAACTCGCGTCAATCAATAAAATCAGCCAACAGACAGGTTTCCACTGCGACCGACCTCAGCATGCCCATTAATGAATCCGCTTAACTCCCAACAGTAAACTCTGGTGCTGTGACGGAAAAACAAGTAGGGGAGAGTTGGGTAATACCGAGCCCATAAGGATTTGCAGCTATAATTACGAAACTTCTTGATATTTAAAAAAACAAAATAGAGTAATTAGTAGGAAATTTATTTAGGTACATATACCTTATAACAAAAACTTCCATAATTTAAACAAACAGTAATTATTGTCAATTTACAAAAAAAAAGTAAAGTCGCGGTATTGTCAAACTGGTCCGATAATATCGTGCCCAGGTTTGACAAAATCGTGCCCACATTAATTGTACACAAATGGGTAAGTAACAAACGTAATAATAGAAATATCTCGTGAAGATAGGGATCCCTAATTGTTGATTCAGGGGTACTGAAGTTTCTAGCAGCTGTCTTTATTTTACTTCCGTTTCGTATAGCCTCAAGTGCAGCCTTCAAATTTTCGGGATTCCATGACTTCTTCTTTTTCTTTGGCACAGATTGGTGCATCTGAAACAAAGATAATATTATGAAGCTATATTATCTTAATTTCTATATAGGTACCATATTTATTTTCATTAAATAAGTCATATTTATATATATATCCTAAGCGAAAATACCTATTTTGATTTAAAAATACCTACTCTTTCATCAAAATAGGTATTTTCGCTTAGGATATAAAATGCCACAAACACGTACATAAATAACTTTTTGTCGAGGTAATATAAGTTAATGTAAATAAAACATATTTTTCATAGTTTACAATTTCGCGATCTCGACTGATAATACCGCGCCCCCGGCGCGGAATTATCAAACTTAGTCATTTTATTTTTTAACCTCAAAATTATATGAAAAATATTATAGTACCTACGTAAAAACTTTCTGACATAAATTCTACAGTATACAAGCATTAAAAATTTATAGTAAAGTATTACAATATAACAGTATTTACTTACCACTTATCGAAAGTTCGCGCAGAATTATAAGGGGTGACGAAAAAAACCTCTACCGCATGCACTGTCTCCGTCGTCGCGCGGATCATAATGGCAGTGCGCTGGGAAGGGTGTAGGCATGTCCTGCTTCGATGTATACGTGCTGTATCGCAGAACTAGTGGATAGTTTTTGAACTACGCTGAGGCGCGGAATTATCAAGCGCGCGGTATTACCCAACTCTCCCCTATGCAGTTTACTGATGCAAGAACCAGATTAATTAAGTTCTCAGCACGCGATGGAAAACGGGCTAATCGCATTTGACTGCTGGATGTAGGTCTTTCCTAATCATATCGGAAGGTTGATTGGTCTGACCAGACAAGTTGGCACAGTCTTTGTTTTGAATTTTTGTGTTCTTCGCCACAACCTCTGTTGCGCCACTGGTAGGTGAAGTTGGCTTAAACCCTGAATCTCTCGTTAGGGCCCGAATGCACTATGAAAATCGCATATAGGTAGTAGGTATGTACGCAATGGGAAAATGTTATTTTGTGGAAACAACTGTACTTACTACCAGTCAGTTCCAAATTTACCGAATCTTAGATTTGGTGACTTTGGAACTGAATGTATTGTGTGTAGTACCCATACCACCTTTTTACATATAGTTATAGAAATCCTAATGGGCCCTATGCCGTTAGGTTAGGTACTCATGCCACTGCCTAATAGCTAGGATTCCCGAGTACCTAAGCCCTCGGAAGTATTTCCCAGGAATAGACCGATAGTCAAAATATAACAATCGTTCGCAACTATTCATTAAAAAATAGATATCTACTTATTTGTATTGCCAATAGCACTTTCTTTCAACCTCGAATTCAAATATTCTAAGTAATTTTTATTACAAGAACCTTGAAGCCCTGGAAATTCTATAGACGATTGGTATCAAGTACGTCTTTGAACCGCATTATATAAAGTGCTTAGTTGATTGCACCTAGGTTACCTACTTTACGTCTGTCTATTAGTCACAAGGTTGTATCGCTGTAAATTTGATAGATAGAAAGCTAAAATTTTCTTAGCTATCTAGTAAGACTTCTTTGAAATACATATAAAAATTATATCGGTTTCGGTTTCACTAAACTCGATCTATATACACTAGTAGCAGATAAAAGTTCCTGCTTTACCGCTTACTGTGACTACCAAACTAAACTAGGTAGGTATATAGGTGTTTTCTTCCGCGCACGCTCAGGTTGTGGAATGACCTCCCTGCCTCGGTTTTCCCAAACGCCTACAGTATGGGGTTCTTCAAAAGGGGTCTTAGAAGGTTTTTGCAGGGTCGCCGGTCGGCAGCGCGAGTGTGGCACCTCTGGTGTTGCAAACGTTCATAGGCTGCGGTGACCACCGGTCCTTCTGGTGGGCCGTATGCTTGTCTGCCACCTTAGTGGTATAAAAAAAAGGTACTTTCTGTATTATCAGAGTTTATTTCTACTATGATATGTAGATATTATCGATAAATTACACCCAGACACAGAACAAATCAATGTTCTAAGCACACAAAGAGATTTGTCCTGGGTGGGAATCGAACCCACGATCTCTCCGACTGGACCACGTGGCCATTCAAAATGAATTATGACGGTAATCAAATCACAGTATGCAATGGGGTATTTATGTATCTCTCGTCTATAGTGAGATTTCTAAAGCCAGTTTGAACTGCAAGCGGTGTACTTGCGTGATGACCACCGACTATCCAGACATATTCAACCTATAATAATCCTCGTAGCAGTAGAAACTTAACGCGCAGAGACATTTTCTTTTTCAAAATGTTATTTACTTATCACATTTTCGGCGCGTAAATTATAACTTCCTGGTATCCTGGAAGACTGAACAAGAAAGCCGTGAGATCGTTCTCATCAGACTGCCCCTCTCTAACACGTTTAGGTATTGTGAAAGTGAAAGTTCAATCCGATTGACGTTGTCATTTTTGTTATATTTCAAATTTTGTACAGATGATCCACGTGACCTAGAGACGTAGTTTAATGCAACAGAGTCACAGACTACAGACAAAGTCTCGCCATAAGACGGATTTAAAGAGGACGGAAGAGATAATATTTTATAGAGAGGGGCTAAAACGGATGTACAACGGACCTGTACAAGGCAAAAATACAAGGGTTCTTTGTTTCCTACAGAACTGTAAAAAGCTCAAACTATAACACAATTTACCTGCATGCGCTGTCAATAAGCACATTACTCGGTTTCTGATCCCTGTGTATCACGTTTCCCGAGTGTATGTACTTGGTAGCTTTCAACATCTGGTACATTATGTATCTCTTGTGTATGTCCTTGAGTATGTTGCCACGTTTGATCACGTTGTGTAGATCGGTCTCCATGTATTCGAAGCCGAGGTAGATGTCGCGGTTGTTTAAGGCCCTGAAAAGATCAAATTTATGGAAAATACCTGAAGATAGTTTTGAAGTAGATACTGTTGTTGCGCGTTGGTTGAAGCGCTCATAGCCTCGCGGACTCAATGTTCTGTAAAAGATCACTGCAGTAAGCAAATTCCTTGGGTAACTTGGAGCTTTGTGACATTCGTTTGCAAGCGCAACCAGGGTCGTCACAACCTGCGCCTGGGTCGGCAGCGCAGGTGTAGCGCTTTTGGTGTTGCAAAAACGTCCATAGGTTACCTACAGTAACCAACCAAGGTGGGCCGTAAGCTTGTCAGCCACCTTAAAGTATTAAAAAAAATGTGCGATAAGCAAGAGCGGTTCCAAAATTCTGCAGGAGGCCAGACGCACATGCCGTCCAATTGCTGTGAGCATGCCTTGATATTGAAGTCAATGCTTGGTTTGGTTGGCAATGCGGATGCACGGTGATTTTTTTTATACCCCTTAGGTGGTAAACAAGCTGATAAGTGGTCATACCTAGCCTATGGACGTTTGCAACACCTTCACACGCAGTATCACCAGGCGCAGGTTGTGACAATCCATTTGCAAATGACAATTCTTGATTCTTGATCAATTAGCCACTTCGCTTCAGATCGCCAGTTTTAAGCGACACATTCACATAGCTCCCTTAGAAGAGTTAGAAGTCCGACAGCATAATGTCGTCAGCATAATTTCGCTTACTCATGCAGGTTCCATACTACTACATTACTTACCTACTCTCTAATAAACTGTAATACTAAGGTGCTTCGAAATATACTTTTCTTTGTTACGTGTGGTAATTCTACATGGATGCTATGCCGGACTCCTGCCGACTAAACCCACACGATGCTTTGAGGGGTAAGCCCTTCGAATAATGTCCCAGGGTTTTGGAAATAGGCTCAAGATGGATTCCTGGTATACGAAAGCGCCAGGAAAGGATTTCGTATTGAGTTGTTGATAATAAATTTCGGTACTCGCAATCACTACCCGTCCATAACACACACATACGACTTGTCATACCTAGGCCTTCTGCCATAGAAAACGCTCGTGAAGGAGGCGGCGGGGCGGGTACGGGAGAGAACTCTCCCACCCGAACTCCGCAGTAGGCGGCCTGGGCGCCGCCGACGTGTCTTCGCCGAGGACTATCGGCCGAGGTCTGAGGATGGTGAGAGGGTCGCTCACCGTCCTTACAGAAGCAGGCCCATGACGGCGGCGCAGCGTGACGTGAGAAACTCACGCATGCCTCCCCCCCTCTTAGAAGCGGGATCACACCCGAAACCCCTCAAGACGCGGGATAGCACCCGAACCACCCCCTGGGCGACGCTGCAGTGGCGGCCGTAGGTCTGTTGGGAGTTCTGGGACATCCTTCCGAGGGCTTACCCGGGGCTCCCAACCATAGGCTGTTGGGCGTTACTTGAGGTTCTTTAGTCGGTAGGAGTCCGGCATAACATCCATGAGGATTAACCCTCACGTAAAAAGCGCCCATGCCATATCGAGCTTCTTATTTACAGGGGCGCTCGGAAACATGGCTCGTCGCCACCCGCCTTCTGCAAGGGCGACGCAACAGACAACCCAAATTGTCATCCTCATAAATTTTGACTGGGTGACGGACATGCCTAGGCGATCTTTCGTCTCACTTCTGGGACAACCATCTGAGTTTAAGCTGTTATCCCATCGATTGTTTTGATCATTTTGTCACCTTCCGAAGTCCAGAATTTCTTCGATTTTTTTTACGGAAGTAATGACAGAATGATATTAGTTGACAAATGATGACCAAATAATAAAATTAATGACTGAATTACTGATAGGATATGATATAGAATAAAATTAGCCAAAGCCTGCTCTAGTCTGATTTGATTTTCTCATTGCTGAATGTAGGATGTCACAAGGGCTTATGTATAAATGGTATACCGAAAGGTTTTTTTTTAAACTACTGTAAACTCAAGATGAAGAAGGTACCAATAATTACCCTCGCCATGAAACAGGTAGGTATCACTATTATTACTCAATATGGAAACTACACCAGAGTAAATTGAGACACTGCTTGAGAATAGTGCCAATATTTTGGACTATTAGTATCACAGCATTGCCTAGCTAGCTTAAAAAGCTTGTGCTATGAGGTCTAGACAACTGATATACATAATTACTTATTATATTTTTAAATACATAGGTACACATAGTATGTACCCAGTTGTATTCAGACACAGAACAAATAACATATTATTCACACAAAGAGGTTTGTCTTATAAGGAAATCAAACTTACAACCTCCAGTTTTATAGTCAAATACACTAACTACTAGAGGGAAAAGTATACTGCACTTCATTTAAGACTATTAAATAAGTAGGTACTATAATTAGTGAGTGCAGAGGTATTGATATCTGGATGTTAGTTACTCTTTTACATTTTAACGGCTGAACGGACCTGGCAGAAATTTAGAGATAGAGAGTCGAGAGATAGATTTAGTACAGGGATGCGATCAGTCTTTGACTATAAGCGGATTTGTTGTGAGTCAAGTGTCAAGCCAAGGGTGCTCCACAGCAGCAGCACCCCTCTCAGCATCGGGAATCTAAGTCCTTGATGTCATATCGCTTGAGGCGTTTGTGGTAGCTAATATTAGTTAGCTAAGCTAGCAAGTAAGTTGAATAACACTTATGCTCCTTTTTTAGTCTGGGAATAAGTTCCCATGGGAACAGGAACAATATTTCATGTGGGCGCTATCTAGTTTACTAGGAATCAGAGTAAGATTACTTACCTGTGTATACTGTGTAATTTCACAACATTCGGATGGTTCCTAAACGACTGAAGAAATATAATTTCTCGGAAAGTTCTCTGAGCATCTGTTTGGTTTCGGAATGCATCAAAAATTTTTTTTATTGCCACCACATCCTTGCTCTTCTTGTCAACTGCCTTCCAAACTATCCCATAGGCACCTTTTCCCAGTCTCTTTTTAATATCAAACCTTTTTAGAATGTGCTCATCAATTTCTGACATATTTTTTTCCGGACTCTTTTTCTGAACCTGCTTTGCTGCCACATCTTTTTTCTTCTCATCCTTTTTCACTTGGTTTTGATTCATCTGTACTTCTTTTCAAACGAACTTACACGGCGATTGTAAAATCAAATTCTGCAATCGATCTATTTAAAATTCATTTATTCTGTATAGGTACCTACCTACTCATGTTTTGTAAGTAAGTGCTTATGGCAATATAAAATGTAAATTCTAAGAATGTCGTGAGCTTATTTGAATATCAGCGAAGCGTGACTACCATCCTTTTCAAAATATTGATTATTTACGCCAAGCAACCATAAATATATCAATATTCGTTTGGTACACAAATACAATTAAATCTAAGATTATTGTCAATTTACTTACGTGCAAAATTGGAAAAGTATCGCATCAATCCCATTATCCATTTGCGGTTTTTTTTTCTGTGTAATTAGCTTATTTTTTTGGTCAATTCAATAGCCAATAACTAAAAAGCTATCGGCACATTTGAATTGTGCCACTTGAGCTTCATTTGTTTACGGGCATCCAAACAACGTGTCAGTTGCCATGGTAACGAACGATGACAACTTTAGTAAAGGGCAAAAAATGTATAATCGATAAATCGGGAAAAAAAATTATGTCAAGGACAAATTTTCTATTATTTACGATTAAAAATCAATTTAATTAATTTTCTCTATAAACTTAATGGCTCAGTAAGAAAGCGTGCTAAATGTCTCTGTTGTGCACAAGCACTGGTACTCGGCCATCTGCTTGTTTGCAGTTTGGTAGGTTTTTAGTATTGGTAGGTTAGTTTAGTACCTACTTTTTTTATAATAACTATTGTGGCAGACAAGCTCATGGCACATCTGATGGTTGTTGGTTACTGTGGCCTGTGGACATATTGCAAGAGGCGCTACACACGCGCTGCCAACCTAGGCGCAGATTGATCTTGATCTAATATTAGTTTTGGTTATTTAAATTAATATAGCTTTTGAGCATTAGCTTCCTCACATACACGCATAATAACTACTTTTCCCGAAAGGGAATATAAAGGCATACTGTACTCTCACCTTTCACCAGTTGCATAGGTACTGTCTCAATGTCCGACGTTATAGGGAGATATCCTATTGCCGTATGGAAACGGACAGAAGAGGCATTCATAAATTAATGTAAGACAATGATTATAGATAATTTATTTTAAAATATATTAGTACATTTCAATATTGTGAATTTTAACAATTGTAATTGAGAAAGACCTAGGTAGGTACACTAATTGCATAACAATTGGGTTTTATTATTATTAATAATATTAAAACCAATTGTGATGCAATAATAGTGAATCTAGTGAAGTATAATCTAAAATTGCAGCATGATTTTTTTAATTTTAACGCCCGCTCACTGAGCGAATTTGTCTCTAGAAATAAACAATAATTAAACTTTTACTCAGTCCTTAATTAACACAGAAAACCCAATTACTTTATTTTACTAATTTACTCAGAGTTAACAATGCTTCATAGTTTTTTAATCGGTGACTATTTTTTAATGTGTTGATTAGGTAGTTCGTGCTGTGTTTATAATAATAATAATGGGCAAATTTTAACATGCAATTTTAAAATTAGGCACGGTTATTTATTAGGTACTGTGTACAATGTGTAATACACAAATTACAACCAGACACGAGAATAAGAACAAAAGCTGCTTTCAAAGTCAACAATTAAAAAATCTATGAGCAATAAAAGATTTCATATTTTTGATACCACAAATTAATATTTTAATTAAATTATTTAAATAAAATCATAATAAACTATAATCAATCTTTATCACTATTAAATTTAAAGGTATTAAGTCGAATACCTAACATGATGTTGAAGATCAATAAGACCTATACATATAAGACCCATCTTGGAATTCGCTTTCCAAGTTTGGAGCCCTTACTTTGTCAAGGACATACAGTTATTGGAAAAGGTGCAACGTAGCTTTACAAAAGTTCCTAGACAACTGAAGGGGCAACCATATAAAGATAGACTAAAGCTGCTAAAGTTGACATCACTCAAGGAGCGTCGAGATCGTGGTGACCTCATAGAAACGATACGACATAACGACATGCGGGATTTTCAGAAAATGCTTATTTTTAACACTAATGATCGACTACGGGGCCACCACCTTAAACTCTGCACCAGCCTCTCTCCCACACAAACATTTTTTCGGCAATAGAGTGGTTAGAGAGTGGAACAAGCTGCCAAACGATATTATATCTCCTAAGCATATTATGTATGTATGAGAAAATCTGAGTGTTCATTGTACAACCGTTGGATATCAAATAAATTAATAAATTAAATATCAGCACAAACTGTGAATTAATTTAAGAACAAACGGATATGTTTTTAATTAATAGAAAATGACATATAATGACATGATACAGTCAACTATCAGCTGAAGCAACTGCCTGCCTGATTTATCAATAATAATAAATACTTACGTGGGAACGAGACTTTAAGTAGGTTGAAATTTTAATTAAAATATCAACTGCTTCTATGAACTAAGCAAGACCCATATCTGTGTTGTATCATATCATATGTGTGTGTGAGGCTGTGAAGTAGTAAATATACATATTAAGAATAATAATATCTTAAATAAGTCACTAACTTAAAACTAACCTATTTATTATCTAGTTATTGGCCATCTACATAGTGTTCCTACACTGGACATAATTCACCATTTAAGTACCTAAGCGTAATGATGATGAATAAACTCAGCAGGTAAAAGTGACAGTTATTAATATCTACTTAATAATAATACTGTATAATATTAACAATAATATACCTAAACCTCAACAAAAAATATCAAAAATATAACTTAAGACTAGCTTAACAAAATCATTAAAAAATTCAAAAATATATTATGCATGTAAGTACTCTTCAAGTACACCTACCTAATGCTGGTATTATCTTTTGAGGGAACCTGTAAACGAAAAGTTAACGATTCTATTTAACTTATTTATTCGCTCAACGTGTTATAATTGATATATGAATGGATTAGAATAGCGCCCTAACAAATGTAACTTAAATAAAACTGCAGAACAGAGGTTTTTTATTACATTATTACTATCAAATCTGATCGCGTAGATCATTGAAAAATATATTTACTTCATGAAACAGGAAAGTGTGGTTGAAGTTTAGCAAGCCAGTTACGTAAGTATGGATTTTTTAAAACGTATCTGGTTTTTTAACTTTATAAGTACAGTTTAAATGTAAAACCACCTTGGATATCATATACCTAAAGGTAGGTTAGCGTTGAAATTTAAAGCTATCATATTATTACTTCGTTAAATTTATTTTAAGTAGTACAAGTAACACACTTGTTACTTTACTATTAGTATTATTACACCTTTATTATAAAACCTCGTGCCGTTAGGTAGGTAGTATTCAAAATACATTAAATATTAACTAAGACCCTACAAACGTTCAGAGCAATAGCGCATTAAAAATAGGAAGGTTGTTGTTTAAGCACCAATGATGCCTTGATTTCAAATGTACTGGTCAATTTGTCTCAATATTAATGAATTTTCAATAGTTACCTATGAACTTGGACCGTCTATTACGCCTACCTTGGTAAAGTTTCAGATCTCAAATTAGTAGGAATTCCTATTTAGTTCGTTTGTCTGTTATATTTAATCACAAAAATGTCAAATTGACACGTTGATATCTATTATATAAAAATAAGTCGGGTTTTCCTTCCTGACGCTATAACTTTAGAACGCACGAACCGATTTCCACGGTTTTGCATTCGTTGGAAAGGTCTCGGGCTCCGTGAGGTTTATAGCAAAAAAAAATCAGCAAAATTTCACATGCAGCGCCATCGCGGGCGAAGCTGCGGGCATCAGCTAGTTGTCTTATAAAATGAGGAACATTTCTAGCAGACCTAAGTTTAGTTTTCATTGCAAAAGTGTAGAGCAGTACTTTGCAGTTATTTTAAATTAATAACATACGAGTACTTTATAACCAACAAATATGTTAGTTTAAATCTAAAATGCAACTTGAATATTCAATTATTCAACAGCTAAACGCTTAAAGTTTAATGAGTTAAGCTTATAGAAATGCAGTTTAAACTGATGTCTACTCTACCCGACCTACAATCTGGTAAAGGCACATTTTTAGATCTGAAAGTATTCCATTTATAGCATGGGAGGGTGTATCTTGACTTTGTCCTCTTCGTCCAAACGTCCCATATCAACGGTAGATGGTGTTGGAAGACCACACGGCCACAGAAGCGAATCAGCTTCATGTGTCATTATGTGCTCGGCTTCCACTGTAATAAAGTGACTGTGTTATTAATTTATTAGTATTTCATTATTTTATACTTCGTTTCGCGGAACTAGTGGAAACTGAATTATTGATGCGTTGTTCCGCGGGACTACTGGGACAGACAGACAGACAGACAGACGGACAGCGAAGTCTCATGAATAGGATCCCGTTCTTTACCCTTTGGGTACGGAACCCTAAAAAGACTCACTAGTTCCGCCAAGGAATAGTCTTTTATTTCTATGAACTTTTTAAAATATAATACTGGATTGGCAAACTATGACCAAATAAATAATAATAATTATTGTGGCTCCCACACAATTGTAACTTTTATATCGTTTTTTGGTACGGAACCATTCGTGCCCGAATCCGATTCGCAATTATTTTTTTGGTGGTATTGATTTTATAGTAGAGGTATGATATTATAGACGTACGTCAAAGTAGTTTTTATACCACTAAGGTGGCAGACAAGCCTACGGCCCACCAGATGGACTGGTGGTCACCGTAGTCTATGAACGTTTGTAACACCAGAGGCAGAGGCCGCTACAATTGCGCTGCCAACCCTGCCGGAATCTTTTAAGTTTATTATGTAATACTATTTTATTATCTTTGGTAGTACTATTATAATTGTTACGTTTGGCGTACATCGTTAAAACTTTGACATAGGTTTCGGCAGTTACAAACATTAAAAGTAATTTTAATTATACTGTTACTAAATAGGGTCTACTTAATAGAATACTGACGATAACACTTACTTCTGATTCGGTGGATTTTGTTTCCATAAGCCAAATCCCAATAATAAAGAGTCACAAAAGAGAGAGGTATCAATGGCATAAGCAGATACGATCTCTTTGTTCTCCTGAAACTGTTAATCATTTAAATTATTCATATGCGTTAATGTACAAAATAGTTGTAATCAATCATAATTCGCCTTTTTCAATCGTCTATGAAAAATAACTACATACAGACATACCATTCATGCTTTAATCTCTGACTGGGTAGTCATTGTACGCCCTCATTTCATATTTGTTTTTGCCCCACATAGCAAGTGCCAATGTATTGTAGAGACCGTTTCCTCAGCATTCCACGGATTCACCGTGCGGGCGCTAGTTCCATAGCGTGGTACAGAGGAAAACAGTGTAAGGGTATCGGGGACTTGCGATCCATTTGAGTAGGTATAGGGTGGCCACCATAAGACGCGTCAGCTAATATATTAAACATAATCTAGTACTTTATTTAATACAGGTTCTTAATGAAAGACGAACTCTTACCCAGTATATAGACCCGTTGCAGCTGTGATGGAGAAAACTGTTAGCCAAAGGCAAGTATCCCTAGATTTGGCTATTTCCATTGCCATTTGACGCTCTTGCATTTGATACTGCAACTGAATTTGTCTCTCCATCTATAACGGTTATTTTACAGATAAATGTTCAATTAGATATGACCTATGAAAGGTGTAGGTATACATGTAAATTATTGCACGTAGTGAATTTATTAATATTAAATATTTGAATAACTTCAAAGTATCCACTTTGTCCAGTATCAAATTCATCACTACTGAAATCGTTAGGTATCGATAGAATGTTAATAAAATAGGTTGCCTGGCAGAAATTGCATTAAGCAATAAGGCCGCCAATTTGTACTTTATTTGCAACATATGGACTCTATTTGTATATTTTCATGGTGCGCAATAAAGTAAGTAGGTATATCAGTACCAAATAAATAAATAATTAAAGAAAATAAAACTTAAGCCACACGAGAGCCTTTTCATATAGGTACCTACTGATTCTTTTTTGTTGTGTATGGGGCATGTATTTAAATACTGGTAAGCCTACCTAGATCATAACTGTATGTAGGCATGCCAGTATTTAAATATTTATGAATTACAAATTTAATGTGAAAAAATTTTCGGTCTCGAGCAGGATTTGAACCTGCGTCTTCTGGTTTTCCGGACCAGACGCCGGACCGGACCAGACCAGTTGGTTAAGGCGTCTGGTCAAATTCTGGTCAAATTGGGTCAAATCCTGCTCGAGACCAAAATTTTTTCACATTAAATTTGTGATTGAGTCAGCATCTTAGACCATATAACACGGGACTAGCCTTTGCGAACCACCGCATACAAAAATATTCTGCCAGTTTTCATACAAGTGAAGGGGGAAACACAAAGACATATAAAATTTCATTGCATTTAAAAATGTATTAATCGACAAACGCGTAATGTCTGTTGTGTGTTAATTGTTATTGTACAGTCAACTACAATGAAATGTACTAGTTTAATCATATAAAATGATGTACTGATGTACAGGCTTTTTATAAAGCCAAAAGACCAAATGGTCATGTGCAATGGCAGAAAACAATGCTTAAGTAAGGCGCATCCTGTGGTTAGATGCTCTAAGGTCAGCATACATACTAATTGCTTTTCAAAATTATCTCTAATATTTATGAATTATAAAATAAAATAGTATAATTTTACATACTATTTTATATAAATAGACTATACATTCTTGATCCTAGGTTAAACTGTTAATTACAAAATTGTTAATATTATGCTCAACATTAATTATTATTAATGTATCCTGAATGTCGAGGAAGAGTTAAGTAACAACGATTGACCTAATAACTAGCGTATGAGAAAATACCTAATAAATTGCTGTCTTAAATTATATGCATTTAAAATATTTAGAGAAGAAGTGATATCTAATGATTAATGTACTATGTGATCTAAATAAACAAACCTAGGTACCTTGAAATACATAAGACGGCTTACCTTTATTTTATTTATGGTCTGTATAAATTCCTGGTTGTTTTTGAAGTTTTCTTCCATATTTACAGTGAAGTAGTTTCCCATGTTGAAAAGAATAAATGATACTTAAGTATCAAATAAGAGTCAAAGCACTGGATTGAAATTTATCTAGGTACGCTTTGTTCTACTCTAAGCTTCCTACAACAATCAGCTGATTGTTGTCAAACATACCACTTCTAAACAGAATAAAAAAGTATGTTACATTTTTGCCGCAGGCAAGAATAAAAACAATCTTTCCAAAGGATTTCTTATACCTAATTCACAAATTTAACTTTTCAGGAGTCCCTGACTTCAGGCCCGAAAATTATATTTTTGGTTTTTTAATGTGCATGCTGTTACACACAGCACAAAGTTTATCGGCTTCGTGTTTTCGAGTATACAAGGTCAATCGATTAAACGATGAACCGTATGAACTAACCATCATCGCATCACTACTTGCTAATTATTTTGTTCGTTTCACATGCGTCAGGCTATGGTTGGATATCATACTGCCTGCCCGCCCGATCATTATTTGAGCTCAGCATTCAAGTTTTAAGTTTTGACATAGTCCCAGCAAAGTTTTTTGGGAGTATTGTGAGAACTATGTTTTACTACAACATACACATCATACACTCGCGCTGCGATGCAAACAAAACAGTCGTGGTATCGTTTCGGCACATCGGCAGCCATTCTTCTATGCCCCATTATTCTATGCCCAAAACTGTATAATTAAATTGTAATGTCACTTGTCACTATTTGTCAATTTGACGTTTTATTACTTCGTTCGTTCGATTCCATTCCCGCCATCGAGCCAAACTGTAACGAAACCATTGATGATTCAAGATAATTTCAAATTAAATATAAAACTCTAAGATGGGTATTCTAGGCTTAACAAAACTTATAGCAGATATCGCCCCTCACGCAGTAAAGGAAATGGAGATTAAAAACTTCTTCGGTATGTTAGGCAACGGTAGAAAAGTACCTAATTACTGCTTATTTCGATTTTGTACAAATCTTACTATTACTTACTTTATTTTACAGGGCGCAAAGTTGCAATTGACGCTTACATGAGCTTATACCAGTTCTTGATAGCTGTTAGAAGTGAAGGTAAGTTTTTTACAGTGTGTTTGAGAGACATAGCATTAACCTAGCCTCACATTTCACCATGTAATAAAATAAATATTTTAGGTAATCAGCTTGTCTCAGTCGATGGAGAGACTACTTCTCATCTCATGGGTACATTTTACCGTACCATTAGACTGGTAGAAAATGGCATCAAGCCAGTCTATGTGTTTGATGGTAAACCTCCAGAAATGAAGTCGCACCAACTAAATAAGAGAGCTGAGAAGAGAGAAGAGGCTGAGAAAGAATTGCAGAAGGCTACTGAAGCTGGTATGAATGCTTACTTACTTTATAAAAGATAAGCTGTTCCCCGCAGCTTCGACCGCATAGAAGTTGTCATCGCGTAAAATCATAACCCTCCTTTTGCGCAGCTGGTTAAAAAGTAGCCTATGTCCTTCCTAGGGCCTTGAACGATGTCTATACCAAATTTCATCTCAGTCACTCCAGCCGTTTAGGTGTGAAAGCATAACAGACAGACAGAGTTATTTTCGCATTTATATTATTCATAGGTATTAGCTACTATACTTATAACTCTGCTGCTACCCCCTCTGGCTTAACTAAGTTCTATGTCTAGCTAGAGGATTTGATGCAACAGAAAGATACAATGCTGTAATATCTTGATATCTTTCGGATTAGCTATTGGTAGAGCTATGGACAACAGTTTATTTTCAGCATTGTAGGAAGGGCCGTAGAAAGTAACTGCAGTCTGTTTCAAGCCCCTTAGCTCTTTCGAGAGCTTTGGGGTCATCCTTCTGAGGGTGTACCCGGTACTTCTGGCCTTAGACCGATGGTAAGGCACCATGAGGTTTTAGTCAGTAGAAGTCCAGCATGACATCCATGAGAATTTCCACATGAAAAAAAAACCCCTTAGCTGCAAGCTATTGTATTAAATGCTAAATCAAAAAGTTTCATTATGTACAAGTAGTGCAATGAGCTGCCTTACTGCTAAAGTCAATCTTCACCAGGACAACCTTTTGAATTATTTATGTAAAAACTTAAAGTTAACTAATTTGTTTAACTTGCATCCTTTTAGGTGACAAGGAAAGCATGGATAAATTCAACCGTCGTCTAGTTAAGGTGACAAAACAACACAATGAAGAGGCTCGTGAATTGTTGAAGTTGATGGGTATTCCAGTTGTTGAGGCTCCTTGTGAAGCGGAGGCCCAATGTGCAGCACTCGTAAGTATTGTTACAGCCCTTAAAGTCCTCGGCCGTATTTATTTGCAATAACAACAATTTTTACCAAGGCAGACATATAAGATCCACTTATAGCTAGACCAGATAACTCAGTCCACACCCAAACTACTTAGTACTGTCTTATACAACATAATGATTATATTGTCTTTGGGCGAGGACTGAGTTATGTGGTCTAGTTATAGATCCTGTTGTTAATATTGAAGATTTACTATCAGGAGCTTTAGATGCCACATTCTTTCATTTTGTGGTACTTAGTAGATTCCATTTAATAAAATAGTAACTAGGTTCTCTGCTATGCCAAGTATGAGTACAGTGAAGTTTGTTGTGTAAATGTATTTCAGGCAGAGGAGAGCTTTTTCACAATGTTCCACAGATTGTGAAAATCCCCAAACCTACTTAATTGGTCACAAGTCTCAGATACCCTCACTGTTCCTCTCTGCAACTCCCTAATCATTTATTTTTTACATTTCAGGTGAAAGCTGGCAAAGTATATGCCACAGCTACAGAAGATATGGACGCTCTTACTTTTGGTACATCTGTGTTGCTGCGGCACTTAACCTTCTCCGAAGCCCGTAAGATGCCTGTCAAGGAGCTACGTTTAGAGCAAGTGTTGCAAGGACTAGAATTGAACCAGGCTGAGGTGAGTTCCCTGATATTTGAGAATGTCCACAGTCATCATATCTGAGAGTTGTAGATCCCTTCCCGACTAAATTTACTTCTTACTAATATTATAAATGGGAAAGTTCGTGAGTGTGGATGTTTGTTACTCCTTCACTCTCTAACGGGGAAACGGAATTGGCTTACGGAGAGATTATACTCTGGAATAACATTTATGCTTTTTATCGCAGAAAAAAGTTGCCATGGAAAGCGGGAACCGAATTCTACGCCGGCGAAGTTGCGAGCATCTTCTAATCTTCTAGCTAGTCTATTAAAAATGCGAAAGTAACTCTGTTATGGCTCCACTACACGTAGACGGATGCGTCCGCAGATAGTGGCAGGTGCGTCTGCAGATGAATTTACATGAGCTGTACACACGTCTGTAGATAGATCAGTCAATGTTCACCCTGGACAGACGCCACACGCCACACGCACTCGCACATTAACCTTTTTTTTTTTAGATTTAGCCTGAATGTAGCTAGTAGATTATTTTTCTTTTTTAGTTCGTGTAATGGCACACCCATCGTGTCAGCTATATGATTCCATGATTCATAAATCTGAAATGGTATTTTTTTTTAGTTGGTAACAACGTTTTTTCATATATAATTTTTATACTAAATCTATACTATCTATACTAATATTATAAAGAGGAAAGATTTGTTTTTTTGTTTGTTTGTTTGTTTGTTTGTTTGTTTGTTTGTAACGAATAGGCTCCGGAACTACTGGTCCGATTTGAAAAATTCTTTCACTGTTGAGAAGCTACACTCTTTGCGGGTAACATAGGCTATATTTTATTTCCGTATTCCCACGGGAACGGAAACTACGCGGGTGAAACCGCGTGACGTCCGCTAGTGATAAATATAATCATCATCAGAATGGATATCTAACCTACCTACATGACGTAGGTATCCATTAGCCTCGATAGAACAACAACATATTTATTTATATGATATTTATTTTTAGGATTTTATTTACAGTTTTTAGCTTGTACATACATATGGTCACGCCTTTATCCCCGAAGGGGTAGGCAGAGGCATATTATTTGCCCACATTTCACCTTTTTGTATATAATTTGTCCCACGTAATAGGTCCACCACAAGTTTTTAGCTTGATATAGCTCAATAAACCTAAAAGTTTCCGCGGTGTTCATATTGTTCTTCGTTTCGAGTGCGTTCATTCACAATCGCAACTCCGATCAAACTGATGCATCGGCAGACGTGTGGACAGTCGCCGGACGTTCGCGCCGAAACCCTTTGATACGTGCCACAAAAACCGACAACAAACGGATTCGAGGCGGACGCGTCTGCAGACGTTAAATACCTATCACAGACGCACAAATCACCCCTCTACACGTCCTTCGGACGCATCCGCAGATGACGTCTGCGGATGCATGTCGGACGCTTTACACTTTCGTGCCTGACCGATTCTGATTAAATTTGGTACAGAGAGGATATACATACTGGATGAAATAGTTCAGTAAAATAATTCAAACATCACTTACAATACATAACATCTTTTCCAGTTCATAGATCTCTGCATCCTCCTCGGTTGTGACTACTGCGGGTCTATCCGAGGCATAGGGCCCAAAAGAGCCATTGAGCTGATCCGACAACACCGCAGCTTGGAAGAGGTCCTTAGAAATATTGACACAGAGAAATATCCTCCCCCTGAGAATTGGGACTACAAGCGAGCGAGGGAGTTGTTCTTGCAACCTGAAGTCACCGATCCTAAGGATATTGAGGTATGTTGAATAGTTTAGTTGACAGCCTCTGTGGTGCACTCGGTAGTGTAATATCACTTGCCGTGCTGGAGATCCTGGGTTGGATTCCCGGATTGTTCCAAATATTTGTGTTTCGGAGTTTTAGTGTTTTCTATGTATAATATGTATGTATTTACAAATGTATAAGTATGTCTATCAGTCGTCTAGATCCCATAGCACAAGCTTATATTAGCTTAATTTGGGCTAGATGATGTTGTGTGAGATTGTCTACAAATATTTATGTATTTATTGAGAGGACTCTCTGCTTTGTAGTTGTTTAAGATTTTGGGTTGATATGCTTTGAAGCATTTTCAACCCAATCTCATATTAGGCTCTCTATATTTTTTTATAATATCAATGTTTCTTGAAACCTGGGTCAAATATAATTCCTCGCGTTTACCCACCAGCTATAGATAAATCTTCTCTAAAATGAGGCCCTTCATTCTAAAACTGTGTTTCGTAAACTATGGAGGAAAAAAATCCATGATTCACAGACAAAGAAACAAACAAAAATAAATTTATTTCGCTTAAGTTTTTTTTTTGAGCCCTAAGGCACCTCCAGAAAACGCTACATGCGTACCATTATGACAGACTCTTACTGACCTCTACCTTAGTCTCTAGCCCTCAGGCCTTGGAGACTCATCGGATGTGATCACCCTTCTAGGGAAGGGTAATTTAGATCTAGGTATTTACAACAGTTAATTTCGCTTAAGCATATACAGATGCACTTGTAAAACGTCATGAATTCAAACCAAAGAAGTACCACCAGTTCATTACGCGACCCACCTGAGAAGAACTGGCAAGAAACTCAGCGGCTTATTCTTTTTAGTGCTCTACTTCTTCTTCTTCGTGTCAATGGCAACAATAAAAAATAATAAAAAAGTAATAGCTAAATAAGCCCAACCCATAACACGGCAAGACCAACTGCACGTTCAAGTGCTTTACTTAAAATATTATAAAATCTAAAACCTATATCTTTTCCCATTATTTATTCACCTTAGGGTGGGTCCCAAAACGAAAATTTCACGAGTTGTTCATCTGAAGTGAAACACTAGCCAATTGAACGCTTCTTTTTAACTTCCAGCTAAAATGGACGGACCCTGATGAGGAAGGGCTGGTGAAATTCCTGTGCAGTGACAAACAGTTCAATGAGGACCGAGTGCGGAATGGAGCCAAGAAACTGTTGAAAGCTCGCTCCGGCACCACTCAAGGCAGACTCGATGGGTTCTTTACTGTGAGTATGGTTGTTTTAGGGTTCTGTACTCAATAAGGTAAAAACGGGATCCTTTTTTTTTTGTTTTTTATACTACTTAGGTGGCAGACAAGCTTACGGCCCACCGGAAGGTTGGTAACCGTAGCCTATAGACGTTTGCAACACCAGAGGCGCTACACACGCGCTGCCGACCCGGGCGCAGGTTGTGACGACCCACAGTTGAAATTTTTCAAGCCGCCCGTAAGGCCTTCAACTTGGCTTAACGACTGTCATTTTACTGACAACCGGGACCAACGGCTTATCGTGCCTTCCGAAGCACGGAAACGCTCGTAAATAAAATGTCACAAAGTGGTCCACGTGGTGGTCACCCATCCATATCCGGCCATAGTAAATGTTTCTTACTGCAGTGATCGTAAAAGATCCTATTCATGAGACT
Organism: Miltochrista miniata; assembly: GCA_933228765.1. Lineage (NCBI taxonomy): Eukaryota > Metazoa > Arthropoda > Insecta > Lepidoptera > Erebidae > Miltochrista > Miltochrista miniata. The sequence continues at coordinate 19,158,138 of OW121769.1, forward strand.
TCTTATTCTCATGTGACACAACTGTAATAGGAAAATTTCACAGATGATGTACTTCTGTTGTGTGTATAGTTTGAAATGTACTTAAAAAATTATAAAAATATTTAAACTAGATGATGGTCGCGGCTTCGCCGTCATGAATTTGGCCCCCGTTCCCGCTTCCCGTGGGAACATATTCCCGGTATGAAAAGTAGCCTATGTATTATTCCAGACTATAAGCTATCTCTTCACCAAATTTCAGCCCAATTCGTTACAGCGTGATTGAGTAACAAACATCTAAACATCTTCACAAACTAGTAGGAAGTAGGCTTTCAACATAGTGAAAGTACTTTTTGAAATTACTTGAAAATGGTATTATTTCCAGGTATCTACAACACCAAACCCTAAACGTAAGGCTGAGGAAGACAAGAAGAACGCAGCTAAGAAGAAGGCGAAAGCCACTGGCGGAGGCAGGGGGCGGAAACCTAAGTAACAATTATACTTCTGTTTCAAAGTATAGTTTACTGTCTGTGCGGGACATCAGATTTTAATATTATCTTTTAAAATACATACTATAGTGTCGTCATTTTAATAGGTAACATTTGACAGTTCATCAAAATTCAACAACGCAACCTAACGAATCGCAAAATCATCCATTTAATGCTGATTCGAGTGTTTTAGGCTTAACGCGATGTAGACCAACTATGATTTAGGTATTTCTCGAAATAGTCCATTACGAAATAGACCAACAGCTTTAGGGTGCCATCAGACGGGACTGCATCGCAGCGACTGCATGCAGTTGCTATATTCAACTGTGCAGTTGTCTGCAGTCGAATCTGACTTCACGCAGTTGAAGCCAAGCATGTAGGCCAAAAGCTTTAGTGTAAGGTTTGACTCCGAAATGGAAGCACAGACGCTTCTCTTAATATTATTTCGGCGCCGCCGTCACCGGCAGCGATGTAATCGAATTAAAAAACTGCAGAGTGCAGCGCGTATGTGGATTGATTCTATGCTATTATTTTGCCATACGGAAGGTGATTTTTAGGGTTCCGTAGCCAAATGCCAAAAACGGAACCCTTATAGTTTCCTCATGTCTGTCAGTCTATCTGTCCGTCAGTATGTCACAGGCACTTTTCTCCGAAACTATAAGGCCTATGCTATTAAAACTAGGTAAGTAGATGTATTCTGTGAACCGAATTAAGATTTTCATTAAAAATAGAAAAAAAAGCAATAAATTTTGGGGTCCCCATACTCAGAACTGAAACTCAGAAATTATTTTCTCATCAAACTTATACGTGTGGGTATCTATAGATAGGTCTTCAAAAATGCTATTGAGGTTCCTAACATAATTTTTTTTAAAGTAAATTGTTTGCGCAAGCGACACTTCCAAAGTGGAATATTTGTGTCCCCCCTCTAACTTCTATACTAAGTAATGAGGAAATCCATGTGAAATCCATGTTTTAAACCGTACTGAAGACGCAACTAACACGCGCGTTCGGCTCCTTGACTAACTGCACACTAACTGCATGCAGTCGTACCGTCAACTTCGCGCAGTTCGCTACAGTCGTGTAGTGTCACCGCATGCAGTTAGTGTGCAGTTAGTCAAGGAGCCGAACGCGCGTGTTGGTTGCGTCGTCAGTACGGTTTAAAACATGGATTTCACATGGATTTCCTCATTACTTAGTATAGAAGTTAGAGGGGGGACACAAATAGTTGATATCATAACTGTATGAAGTCGAACATAAAACTGCATGCAGTTAAATATATCGACCGCGCGCAGTCGCTGCGATGCAGTCCGTGTGATTGCAGCCTTATAGGCATACAGCTACTTAGGCTAAAAGCGAATTGTAAATGACATTTAGACGTAACGCGACTTAGACATACTACGAAATAGTCTTACTGAGCGCAAAGGCTTTTAACGGCGGGCATAAAATAATATATTTTTTCGTTTTGTTAGAACTGCCCAATTGCTTAACTTTTTTCAATTACGATTACATATTTATTGTAATAGTGACAGGTACGAGTAATTTTACGTTTTGCTTTCAATATTAAATGTATGAACTGACAGATGTAAAATATAACCTATTAAAATGAACCACTTTAAATGGTGAATAATGTAATCAGGCATTGCAATAATAAATATTTGTGGATATTCTCACACATCTTCAAGCCCACATTAATATAAGCTTGTGCTATGGGATCTAGACGACTGATGACATACTTTATATTTCTAAATACATACATAGAAAACACCCGAACTCCATAACAAACATTATTTTGTGGATCACACAAATATTTGGACCGACCCGGAAATCGAACCCAGGACCTCAGCGTGGCAGGCGGTATCACTACCGAATGCGCCACCAAAGCCGAGGTAGTCATCGTAGAACGATAATAAAGTATTAGTCCATTATGTGAGACCAAAAAAACAATTTTTGAAGTAATTTCTTGCCTTACCTTGTTTTATACCACTCAGTTGGCTATTTTTGAAGTGCTTTTCTATTTTTGCATTTCATAGTCTACCTCATAGTTTCTTAACAAAAAAGAATCTCGTATGATTTTGCAAGAACTCCAAAGTGAAATTGTTTATGTTAATTTAAACCTTATAGTTAATAGAATAGGGTTGGAAATGTCCTGATTGATCCCTGTAAAGATCCTTGACAAGGTATTTTATACCGTATAACGTTATGTTTAAGATTTAGGTTTAATTGTTGCGTTTAATACCCAGCGCTGTGCGCTATTAAGACTTTGTAAATGCCTATGACTGTGTTATTTGAAGTTTAATAATAATTGAATGATTATTTTGAGCAAACTTGTTTTATTTTCAAGCCCTAACGTAAACAAGAAACCGTGAGATCGGACTCATCAGACTGCCCCTCTCTAACACGTCTTATGAATTTTTTTTTTAAATTTTGTATGGGTACTCTCTCAAAATGACCAGCTATTACTGTCTGCAAAATTTCAGTACCTACTATAAGTCACGTGGTTTTGAAATTATGAGTTTAATTCAACAGACTACAGAAAAAATCTGGACATAAGCCCCTCTGCACTCTATTTTATAGAGAGGGACTAAAACGAGGATTGTTATGAGTTTTAGCAGGGCCTCGAACTATATCTATACCAAATTTTATCACAATCGCTCCAGCCGTTTAGGCGTGAAAGCGTAACAGACAGAGTTACTCGTATTTATAATATTAGTAGGGATGTACCGTCACAGCTAATTTTATAATGGTAGAGATTACAGACAGATAGGCATCTCCCTGCCCCCACTGAGCAAGCTTCCCCACCCCCGCCACAGCTGTCATTAGAGCTGGAGTGATTTAGGGAATGTTTGCTTAACCTTAGTGGTCACACACATATTCCAGCTGTGTACAAACATAACGCGTTTTTAGAGTAGGTTGAATTGAAAAGTAATCATTTCCGTCCTGTGCCAATAGTTTAGGGCCCCCGACACGGGTCAATATATTGAGTCAAGTCTGATATTTATGAATGGAAAATGTTCTAGTGTGCGTTATTTCTTTATATGGGTGTGTGCATCGACGTGTATGTACACATGATATTGACGAGGCATGACAATTGCAGTTTGACCGTTTCGCTAGCCCAGATTTAAATTTTGATAAATTTTGAAAGATCATCGGCTCAATTTCTAGGTGATGAAAAGATAAGTTCGGTTGATCTGAATTTTGGTACTTATTACGAGTATGATTACTTAGATGATATTTTCGTTAAATAGTAACCTGGAAATTGGTAGTGTAGGTACTTTACAGTTATCACTTGGGCAGTATAACGCAAATAAAACAAGTAACTTGTACAAAACAAGGTGATTATACACGGGTACTACGGGTGGGTAGTTGTGACATACACACACTAAACTGTAGCTGCGAATTTTAATATTTTTAAAATAGTTAATTATAATTTAAATTAATGTGTTTTGCATAAAATTGCATAAAACCCACCTGCATTTGCTGTCCATCGTTTTCAATCACAACTTGCACTCCTATATTTTTCTACACTCATAACATCACAATGGACTTGAGGCTGGCTAATAATATGGAAGAACTGGAGAAACTATTTAGCACAAGAATGCAGGATTATGACCAGAAACTGCATACTCACTTCTGGATCAAGCACTGCAGCAGGTGACCTAACAACCTTATCCCGTGAGTACACTGAATTTAAATCTTTTGTATGGCAAGCATTCTCGAGAATGAAGATGCAACTTGAACTGCTATCGCTGGGCCTAGACAGGCATGAAACTGTCATGAGGAGAAAGGTTTTATTGTTCCATGGCATCCCAGAAGAACCAAGCGAAAATTTACATGACGTTGTCAACAAAATTGTATCTTCCAAAATGAAGTTGCCTGAAGTTAGACCACAACATATTCAGATTTGTCATAGACTCGGTGGTGTGTCCAATAAAACAAGACCAGTGCTTATACGGTTCTACGGTGTGGAGCAACGTCACATCGTGTGGGACAGTAAGACGTCTCTTAAGGGAACAGGCGTCACTGTTTCGGAGTTCCTCACAAAAGCAAGACATCGGGTATTTACTGCGGCCAGGCAACACTTCGGCATCAAGAACTGTTGGTCGGCGGATGGTAAGATTGTAATCGTTACTCCCGACAAAGCTCGCCGTAAAGTCGAGTGTAAGGCCGAACTCGATAACATTATCTCCCAATTTCCCGTTGATGCTGCAATACCGGATGAAACTAGGCTCCGTGATACTGTCCCTGCTCCAAGAAATACAACTCCGAAGGCTACATTGAAGACCAGCAAGACAAGCCGGCGTCGTGTGTAGGAAAGTGTGTGCATCGGCTATGACTGTGAGATAGTCGCCGTGGACTATGCGGCTTACATTGTGGTTTGTGTACTTGCCCAGCAACGTTAACTACCCGTTTTATTTTTAGTATTACTTTCACTTTCCCTTTTCACTTGTACTATCATTTTAACAGTTTTAAACAACAAAACAATTTGTAACACTTTTATTTTTACTTGACCGGCTGTTTGACATTTGTGACATATGACTTTGATTGACATTTTGTGAAGTCTAACAGTTGCGTTTCGTTACACAATTAAATGTTGGCACACTTAAGCTTATTCTGATATTCAGCCAACTATAATGGTCCTAATTTTAGTGTTGTATAGCTTCAACAAGATATGATTAGTGCTGGAGTTAACGGAATAGTTACCTGGAACTATTGAGAGTTTCCGATATTTAGATGAATTATCCCGTTGACCTTGATAATAAGTTAGTTACCTTGAAAGCTTAAATAAGTACCTACTTACCTGAATGTTTAGTGTCAGCAATTTTGTCCATGGTGGCTTAAAACTGTCCGGACTTATTTTTTTTTTTGTTTTTTTTGTATAGTATTCCATTATTTTTATTTTTAAACAATCCAAATTTTTTATTTTTTTATTTTTTTTATTAAGTATAACAGTAATTTGCAGCTTGGCAGAGAGGTAGGTGCGGAGTTAGTGTTCTGCACGCTCAGCTACATTGTTTAATTAATGATGGCTATAGCTGTACTTGTTTCATTTAATTTAATTAATGAGGAAGCCTTTGAGGTCTTTTTTTACTAGTTTTTTTTTCTTTTTTTTCTGTCTCTTACTGTGACATGGATGAGGTTCTCTCTGACGGCCTACCATGTATGAGCGGAACAGTGAAGCCGCCATTGTACTTCTGCTCCTTTTTGCCAAGCTGTTTAGTGTTTGTAACGCTACGTCTCACAGTAATTCCGCTTCGGGACAGGCGAGTTGGTGGGCTTAGCATGTTTGTATTTTTTTATTTTTTAATAAGTATTTTATTTTATATATTTTTATATTTCTTCACCTTCGTCATACCTATTGCTTTGTAATATGACCACAAACATTTTAAACGACAGTTTCTTCACATGTTCTCCTACTTCCGACAGTTTCATTAGCGCGGACGATGAATCCTCTGCAGCTCTGACCTTGCATGATAATCTGTGCTCCATTTTTGAGAATCATCCCAAAAACTTCAACTTAGTACATATTAACGCGCAGAGTGTTCCTGGCCACTATTCTGATGTTCTGGCATCTTTTAGCAGCTCTCCTTTGGATGCGATACTGATCTCCGAGTCCTTTTTGAAACCATCTCTCCCGTCAATTAACTACCTTCTTCCTGGTTTCAATCTGATCCGAAACGATAGGACCAGTAAAGAATGTGGAGGGGTGGCAATTTATCTTCGTGAAACCATCTCGTATAAGATAGTCAGCATATCCTCTTCTCCTATCACCCCATCAGCTGAACATCTATTTATTGAGATTTCTTTAATGCATTCTAAGGTTTTACTCGGAGTTCTGTACAGTCCAAATCAGTCCATTGACTATTTTGATTCGTTTGAGTGTCTCTTAAACAATTTGACTCCCTCCTATGAGCATGTGGTCATAATGGGCGATTTTAACACTTGCTTGCTAAGGAGAGATAGCAGGTCTCGTAAGTTGTTATCATTATTATCTTCTTTCAATCTTTGTACTCTTCCTCTCACTGCCACTCATCACTTTCCTGACTGTATTCCCACTCTTATTGATCTTATTATAGTTCCTTCTCAGGATGTTGTCTGTTCCCATGGCCAGCTAGTTGCTCCCTTCTCATATCATGATCTTATTTTCCTGTCTTATCGGATTCGTTCTCCCAAACGTGTGTCAAAGTATCGTTTCCTTCGCAATTTTAAGGACATTGACCCAGAAGCGTTGCGGAGTGATGCTGGCGATATTGATTGGTCTCTAGTGTATAGGTCCACCGACGTTAATGAAATGGTTGACTGTCTTAATTATAAAGTCGTTGAGCTTTACAATCGACATGCCCCAGTTAAACGTATCAAAATCAAACGCAACCCGGCCCCCTGGCTGGATGCTTCCATTAAAAACATCATGGCCCGAAGGGATAGGGCTAAACGGCGTTTTCGGAATAATCCTTCGGAAGGCAACCTGCTCGCCTTTAAAGCTTTGCGTAACCGTTGCAGTCGAATGTGTAGGGATGCAAAGAGACACCATTTCCACACCTCTCTCGATAGTCGAAACTCTTCCGAATCCTGGAGATTCCTGAAATCTGTTGGTATAGGCAAACCTAATGTGACCTATAATAACGATGTGGATGTTAACGCTTTAAATACTCATTTCTCAAAAGCTCCTGTATCATTGGATGCTGCTACTAAAAACTCCACATTGCAAGCTCTCTCGGCTAGACCTGTACCGGGGATATCACCTTTTTTCTTTTATCCGGTATCTGAAAAAGAGGTTCGGACCTCTCTTACCTCTATTACTTCCTCAGCCACCGGCAATGATAACATTTGCTCCAGGATGATCCTTCCCATTCTTCCTGTGTTACTACCCGTATTAACGCACATTTTTAACTATTCCCTCTTCTCTTGTACCTTTCCCGTATCCTGGAAGTTTGCATATGTTATTCCTTTGCCTAAAACCTCTAATCCTATCACAATGACAGATTTTCGACCTATTTCTATTCTACCCTTTCTCTCAAAAGTTCTTGAGCACATTGCCCATAAGCAGCTATCCTTTTTCCTATCTTCAAACAGTATTCTTAGTCCATTCCAATCTGGTTTTCGCGCCGGCCACAGCACAGTTTCCGCACTTATTAAAGTAACTGATGACATTCGCTGGGCTATGGAAAGGAAGGAACTAACCTTGTTAGTATTACTTGACTTCAGCAGCGCATTTAATTCTGTCGATTTCGATATGCTTCTTGGTACACTGAAGTCTGTAAATATTTCTCCCCCAGCCATATCTTGGTTTGATTCCTATCTTCGGGGACGCTCGCAGTGTGTACGCTTAGATGACAAGTCTTCCGACTGGTTCCAGCTCGCAGCGGGCGTACCTCAGGGTGGTGTTCTCTCTCCTCTTCTATTTTCCATTTTTATTAATTCTGTGTCGAGGCTAATCTCAAGCAACTTCCATCTCTACGCAGACGACTTGCAGATTTATCAACATTTTGTGGTTTCCGATAGCTTGTCCGGTATATCCAACATGAACCAGAACTTAGATCGCGTTAGTGACTGGGCCAGGTCTGTTGGACTGTGCATCAACCCCCATAAGTCACAGGCAATAATTATTGGTAGTAAGTACATGCGCAGCAGTTTGGATGTAGACACATTGCCTCCTGTGCTTCTTAATGGAACTCCAATACCATACACTGAAAAAGTTAAGAATTTGGGAGTAATTATGGACGTCAATCTATCCTGGGGTTCCCAGGTTAATGAAGTTAGTAAAAAGGTTCATTTTACTTTCCACACACTAAAATGCCTTCAGAACTTTCTACCCCTAAGGACTAAAATTATCCTGGCCCAGACTCTTATTCAGCCTATTCTCGACTACGCCGACGCTTGCTATTTAGATGCCACCGAGGAGCTCCTAAATAAACTTGAGAGGCTTCAAAATTTATGCATACGTTTCATATTTAATCTCAAAAAATATGATCATGTCTCACATCTTCGCCAGAAACTCAAGTGGCTCCCTATCCGTCTTCGCCGGAACACTCGTATACTCTGTCTCCTCTATAATACCCTGTACAACCCCAATTCACCTTCCTATCTAAGGGATCGATTCTCCTTCATGCGAGATCCAGATCTTCCGTGTAGATCGCATCTACGCTCCATTCTTAATATACCCAGACACAAATCAGACTGCTACACTAACTCCTTTACAGTTCATGCGGTTAGGCTGTGGAATTCCCTTCCGCCTAACATACAAGAGTCTAAATCACTTTCTATCTTTAAAAGGAAAGTTCGTTTACACTACCTCTCCTCCATTATGTAAACTTTTCTTTCATTCCGATGTAAATGTTTTGGTCATTTCGAACTAATTTCCTCTTGTATTTATTGTTTTATTAAAGGTTTGTTATGTATATGTATTTACATATATATGCTTATAATATGTATTTATGAATATTGTATATATCTTGAGTAGGTATTTATGTATACAGTATCTATTATATTGGTTTGTGTATGTTTACTTTATTTTGAACTGAGTTTACTAACACACTTCTACCTTTAACATACTTCTTTCTTCAAGCTATCCTTTCGCCGGACTGCTGGAAGAAATTTCTTTTTTTTTAGAAATAAGCAGTACCATTGTACTTATTTAACTTTTTCGTATTTACCTGTAAAAACATTGTGTGTACATAAATGTTAAATAAATAAATAAAAAATAAATAAATACTTCTAAAAACGTCGTACCGACCAACACAAACATGATATATTCAATAGTATTACCATTTCATATACAAACACATTACACTTATCACCTAAGTGCTATATTGCACATAACTATACCAGCTCAATGAAATTTTGAACACTAAGCGCCTCTTCTACCAAATCTATCACGGTAGGTGTATTGAAGAGCTATTCAATCCTACACTCTCCTTTCCGATCCCGAACAACACGTGCAGCCCTCTTAGACAAGTGGCACAAGCTTGCTCAAACTTAGCAACTTGGCTTGTTACGGAGTGCAAATATCAATATAATTGTAACAAATTCATTATACCTATACCATGACAAACAATGAATTAATTGAATTGAAAAAAAAAATATAAAATTTTTTAAATATAAGCGTAAATCGCAAACGAAAGGATAGAATATATCGACCAATCACACTAAAGCTCGGCGCGCTCGTCGTACGTCAGTGACGAGCTTGGAAGTGATTGTTCGATATATTCTATCTAGATTTACGCTTGTGCCACTTGTCTAAGGGCGCTGGGCCACTTTCAGGGTGCTTTTACACCAAAGATGTACTATGCTACGTTGCTATGGATGCGTTTGAAATCCACTAATCACATTCGTCCGTCGCACAATTTGACAATATAAACTGTCAACGTGACATGTGGACCGACGAATGTGATTGGTGAATATCAACGCATAGATAGAGCCTGTTATAAAGAACCTGGCAATAAAAACTTCATTAAAAACAACCTAGTTCTTTTCTAACAGGCTCTATCTACCTATTGCATTGCGAATCTGGGAGTAAATGTAGAAGTAATAAATCTTGACGTTCCGACTTTGTGATCTACATAAATTAATATATTTGCATTTTGATTTCATTTTTTAACATAATAAATATTACTACATAAATATAGCACATAGACATTTATTGTGATTTTGGACGATTACAGAATACATTCTATCTATACAATAGATACAAAATTTCATACTCAGTCATACATTGGTTGCTCTAACATAATATCACAGCCAATTGTATCTAAATACACGACTTAACAAACTTCTATACCAGTGCCAATTTTTTTGAAAATTTCTTTCATTGTAAGTTAAAATCCTATTCTGTATTCTGCAAACGTCTTATTCACTTCATATACTTTCAATAATATTAAAGCAAGAAACCACTGTAACTTGAGATCTGTCTAGGAACAATTTGCTCTCAAACAGGTCTCAATTTAAAGTGGTCTGCGTCACATTATTATTATTGAAGAATATGAGGCGTTACATTAGGTATTCAAAAGTTGGCTTTCAAGAAATTAATAAGCCCGTTGGTTGAGCCGTCGTGTGACGTCACGGGCTTGTTATCCTCTAATTCCGGCTCAATAGCTTTGGCCAGTTGCTTGCCAAGTTCGACTCCCCATTGGTCGAAGGAGTTGATGTCCCAGATTACTCCTTGAGTGAAGATCTTGTGTTCGTATAGAGCTGTGGATATGAAAAGTATAATATAAATAAATATTTTGAGGAGTACACAGCGTCGTGTAGTTCAAATTAAGCTAATATAGGTAAGTATTAGCATGTAATACCTACGTAATAGCGGTAGATGACCCTTGCCGAACAAGGAAGTGAGAAAGTAAATACTAAATCGAAAAGGGAATACTATGACGCGACATTGCTAAATACTGTTCACACGTAACGAGTGATTTCTCATTTTTTTTAGTCTAGTCTACGCAGTATTCACTTTTTGATTGAGTATTTGCTTTTCTGGTTTCACTTTCTTGTTTGGTAACCGTCATCTGCCCTTAGTTCTTTAGTTTTTAGAAGTTTGAATATACATATTCAAACTTCTAAAAACGCGTCAAGGGAATGTGTACTTGAAATGGGATTTTAATTTCAACTTCATCAAGTTCGCGAGAAAATGAGTCTTAACCCTAGTTGCAGTAGTTCGATTGGTACCTAGTTCGGTTGACCGAACTAATGCAACTTTTAGTAGCAGAAGTCCGGTTGATTTCAATCACAGAACTGTTGCTACCTCTCTAGCTGCAGTGGTTCGGTTGAAATGAAGATCGGTAAAACAAATGAAGATCAACGAAACAAATGAAGATCAACGAAACAAATGAAGATCAACGAAACAAATGAAGATCGATGAAACAAATGAATATCAATGAAATAAATGAAGATCGGCATAGCAAAAGAAGATCGACAAAATAAATGAAGATCAAAAAATAAATGAAGATCGGTAAAACAAAAGAAAATCGACAAAATAAATGACGATTGACAAAACAAATTAAGTTCGGTGAAACAAATGAAGATCGAAACAGCAACAGTTCGGTGATTGAAATCAACCGGACTTCTGCTACTAAAAAGTTGCATTAGTTCTGTCAACCGAACTACCAATCGAACTACTGCAACTAGAGGGACAATTCGGTTCCGTTTACCTAAGGTAAGAAACCCCAAAAAAGATTTAAAAAAACCTATAAATCCAGCTGCTAAATGGAAATTAGAAAAAGAGGGCTGAAAGCAATCTTACCAATGAGAGCGCCGAGCGTGAAGGGCGTGACTTTCTTGAGTACGATGGAGTTGGTGGGGCGGTTACCCACGAACACCTTGTGGGGGAGGATCTTGGCCACCGCTTCCGGAGACATGCCTGATTTCTCCAACTCGGCTTTAGCCTGTATATCACACCAGAAGCTTATAATTATTACATACTAGCGGACGTCACGCGGTTTCACCCGCGTAGTTCCCGTTCCCGTGGGAATACGGGAATAAAATAAAGCCTATGTTCATCGCAAAGAGCGTAGCTTCCCAACAGTAAAAGAATTTTTCAAATCGGTCCAGTAGTTCCGGAGCCTATTCGTTACAAACAAAAAAACAAATCTTTCCTCTTTATAATATTAGTATAGATAGCATAGACTAGATTGAAATTCTGTTACCGCTTCCCATAGGAACATAATTTTCAGGGACGAAAATAGCTTATGTCTTATTTCATCCCGACTATAATCCCGTTCCCACTTCCATTGGGAACCAATTCTCGGGATAAAAAATGTTATTCCACGCTCTTATCTATTCCTGTACCAAATTTCATCCAGATCTGTTCAGCCGAACGCGATTGAGTTACAAACATCTTTAGTAACTTTTACATTCATTGTATAAGTAGGATTTTGTGTTGTGCTGTTGTGGCAACAAATTAATCGTGTGTTAGTTGAAGGTGGTGTCAAGAGCCGAAGGAACCGACGTGCATGCATGAAAAGAAAAATTAAAGTTGAAGAAGCAAGTGAGGTGTGTATGGACCGTGCCGTGTGGCGCTCGGTTCTTCCTGCCTACCCCGCAAGGGATTTGGCGTGAAGATAGTATGTAAGTATATGTATGTAGTATGTTGTGGGAACGCCGGATGTTCGTTATTCTTTCAAGCTATAGCGGCTAAACGGATCTGGCTTAAAATTTGGTACAGGAATTAATTGGAAAAAAAACTATTTTTATCTCAGAAACAAGTTCCTATGGGAAGTGAGAAATGGAAACACGCGGGCATCATCTGGGATGTAATTTTAATTCTGTATCTGAAGGGCAAGTGCGAGTTCCGGCGAGCGCCTGTCGACATTTACGGGTGAGCGCGTTATTCCCGATTTGTATTGAGACAAGTTCCCGCGTTTACAGCTAGGTGGCGGGGTCTCGATTCCATACGAATTGGCGCGCCGTGAATGTCGACAAGCTCACGCAAAAACTCGCACTTGCCCCTCTGAACTCTAAAAGTAAGGTGAGTAACGTCTCGATGCGTATCTTGATGGTTCCTTTAATAGGTTAAAGATTTCAGTTTCACAATTTCGCTAAAATGGAACAATATAAAGCTAAAATAAAATAGGATGATTTCTCAGCTCTGTCTTTTACAGCCTATTCCTCCATTTTATTTTCTTTTACTAAAAACATTACCTCTCATGTTAAGTCAGTTAGGTAACATACATACATATATTATAGTCACGCCTTTATCCCCGAAGAGGTAGGCAGAGGCATAATCTACGCCGACATTTCACCATACAGTTATATTTTGAAAACGACACTTGCACTGTTGCACAATATTTATTACTAGCGGACGTCACGCGGTTTCACCCGCGTAGTTCCCGTTCCCGTGGGAATATGGGAATAAAATATAGCCAATGTTCACCGCAAAGAGTGTAGCTTCCCAATAGTGAAAGAATTTTTCGTTACAAACAAACAAACAATAAAACAATTTTCTGCCCTTTATAATATTAGTATAGATTATAAACCTGACCGGTTTCGCTTCACAGCATTTTCAAAGGTCTAGACTAGATGGAAGGACAAGGTAGTATTGCCTTTTTTTTTTAAATATTGTGGAACAGTTCATACAAGTAACAGTATAAATAACACAGTTATATGTCTCCCACGTAATAGGTGGTGAGCCTTTGCCGTGTTGTTTCCTTAGTCACCTCTTACGACACCCTCGGGATGAATTGTGGTGGCGACATTTTGTACTGTTTCCCGTCGACAAACGGGGCTATGGTTAGTACATAAGTTAAGTAAATATTAAAGAAATGTGTATACCTCTTCGCTAGTCTTCCCCTTCATGAGCGCCTCGGTCTGCGCGAGGAAGTTGGCCAGCAGGATCTTATGGTGAGTTCCGCCTGAGATGGGGTTGTGGGACTGAGCTGGAGCCAGGAAGTCACACGGAATCAGCCTGGCAAAAGTTAATAAAGGTTGAGCTTGAGCATAATATCGTTATGAACTACTAATTGCTTTTCAAAATTATCTTAATGTTTGGGCAGGTTTCATCATAAATCAAATGAATATAGGTGTAATTCTATACATTTGTGCCGTGTAACTTTTTAAAAAGTGCCGGTAGATGGTGCCTACGTCGCCCCGAGCCGTATATAAGGTGAAAAAATTGGTTAGTTCCGAGTAGGTTTCGATGGCCGTTTTGGTAAAGGCATCGCACGCTATGCGAGAAGACGCAGGAAAAATCCTGCTCGAAATCGATTCTTTTTTCCAAATTTAAATTTGTGAACTTCCTTCAAAGAAAACACGAAAAATCTATAAGAAGAAAAGTAAAAATGTCATTGAAGTCATTAGGCTGGTTTCAGAGTCACGCTGACCGTCGGCGCTGACCGCTCAGAGCGTAGCTCGTCAGCGCGAGACGTTTCAGTATCGTTGTGGTGTACACATTATGATGTACTAGCTGACCCCGCAACTTCGTTTACGTCACTTATAGTGTATGAAAGGAGAGGTATTTCTTCATCAAGCAGCGTGTGAAACTGCCCTGTTTGCTTAATCATAAAAGAGCTTAAAGATTAAGTCTATTCTAAAACAATTCAGTCTACGCCTACGGCGCGTTTTAAAATAATCTTAATCATTAAGCTCTTTTATGATTAAGCCAACACGCCAGTTTAGATTTACACTCACATTCAAAGAAACCCCTACAATTAAAATTTTCAAAATGTTTGATTCTTAAGTGTTTTAACTTTTTTATTTATAAACCGATCGACATGAAATAAACGCTAAATGTTAAGTGGAGCAAACCTCAACACAATAAAAAAACTGCATTGCAATCGGTTAAGCGGTTACTGAGATTAGCGTCCACAACCGTACAGACAAACAGATATACAGACATACAGATATACAGACAAACAGACAAAAATTCTAAAAATCATTGTTTTGGGTTCTATTGCGTTCATGAAGCCCCCTACATTATTTTTTCTTATTTATCTTCTATGTGCAGACAGCGACTTGTTACGATTTTATTATATGTATTGATGATGTATACAGAGGCGCGCGTGCGTTGGTCAGCGCCGACAGCTACGCGGCGCCGACGCGCGACGCGTACGGACGCTGACCCGTCAGCGCCGACCAACGTACGCGTTATTCTAAAAGGCTTCTTAAGAGTCCATATGACGCCAAATAGACTATTACTTTGATCTAGATCTCAGGACTCGTGAGGTCAACTGAATTATAATTTGAACACAGACAACTTCAGTTCATGAACTAAAAACGCTCTAGGCTCGAAACACGATTACTGATAAAATCTTCGATAGATTTTTGTGTTGAAAAAACCTCGATTTCGTAAAATTTGAAGCTAGATCTCGTATGTTATACGTTGTTTTTATAATATAAAATATTTATATTTATAGGAAAGACTATTGTAAAATCTTCATTTGCACTAGAGCCTTTTTAGGGTTTCGTAGCCAAATGGCAAAAACGGAACCCTTATAGATTCGTCATGTCTGTCTGTCTGTCCGTCTGTCTGTCCGTCCGTGTGTCACAGCCATTTTTCTCCGAAACTATAAGGCCTATGCTATTGAAACTTGGTAACTAGATGTATTCTGTGAACCGCATTAAGATTCTTATATAAAACTAGAAAACGAGCAGTAAGTTTTGGGGGTCCCCATACTCAGAACTGAAACTCAATTTTTTTTTTTCATCAAAACCATACATGTGGGCTATCTATAGATAGGTCTTTAAAAATGCTATTGAGGTTTTTAACATCATTTTTTTCTAAAGTGAATAATTTGCGCAAGAGACACTTCCAAAGTGGAAAAATGTGTGTCCCCCCCCTCTAACTTCTAAACTAAGATAATGATAAGTCTAAAACGAATATATGATGTACATTGCCATAAAAACTACCAACGAAAATTGGTTTGAACGAGATAGAACTAGTAGTTTTTTTAATACGTCATAAACCGCAATTAAAGGTTAGAAAAATCACTACCACTGCAAATGTGTTAAAATATCAATCAAAGTTACAATGAACTATAAGAACTTTTATATTATGTTACTTGCTGCTACGAAACCCTTCATGGGCGAGTCCAACTCGCACTTGGCCGGTTTTATTTATATTGGTTATAGTTTTTTTATAATTAATTTATTTCGCTAAAAGCGCACAAAAACCGATCGCATCTCTCTCTTTTTTGCACGCTAAAATGTATATCTGCTATCGGCTTTTAACAATTTGGCGTCTGGTAGGCTCTTAACCGCTCTTGCACATACCACGTGGGCCGTCCTTATGACGTTTAGGGTTAATCGCGTGCACGGATCCGTGTCTAAACCGACAAGGCGTTCATACACTTTACTTTAGCTGTTAGCACTGACGGTCAGTCCATTCATCCAGCCTTTAAAGGCATATTAAGACACTTTACTACATACCTAGTGCCCTGGTGTATGAGCTGGTAGAAGGCGTGCTGCCCGTTGGTGCCCGGCTCGCCCCACACGATGGGCCCAGTACTGTAGTCGGCCTGGGCGCCTCCCCGCGTCACGTACTTGCCGTTACTCTCCATGTCGCCTTGCTGGAAGTATGCTGCGAACCTGACGATTACATAATAATTACAATGTTGAATAAAATATTAAATTTTTAACGTGTCAACGTCTTATAATTCGATGGAGCCGGCTGCACGAACGAAAAAAGATGATGCAATACGTCGTTACCTCGCTCTGAGGCGTTCCATTTATTTTAGTAATGTTTGCAACAGATGGCGCTATAATCAATTGATGTATTTTTATATTTCTTTTTGTTTTGTAATGGATTTTTTTTTTGGGTAATTTTTTTTTTTTTTATGACGTTGTCACGTTCAACCATCGTCAGTAAACCGACTTTACAGACAACCGATTTTTACATGTGACTATATTTGAGAAATGTTACACCCTTTTTTGTTTAACGTGAGGGAAAATCCTTCATGCATGCTATGCCGGACTCCTACCGACTTAAAACCTCACGTAACACCCAACAGCTACTGTCGGGAGCCCCGGGTAAGCCCTCGGAAGGATGTTCCAGAACTCCCAAGCGTTACACCCTGGCTAAGCGATCTGTAATAAAAGCGCTCGCAATATTTTCACCCGCCATTTTATACATTATCTCCCAGGAGTTGCTAATTAAACAATAACATTTAATTAGACAACAGTTAAATACTTACTTTACTTAATTTCCTGTGAAAGTAGCTTTCAACCAACAAACTCTTCAGCTTCATAAATAGATATAGATGTACCTGTGTAGATATTGGTCGTAAGGGAGCAACGCGTGTGTCTCAGCGCCGTAGAAGTTAGAGTACCATACTCCGAGTAGCGCCAGGATTACTGGTGCCTGCAACATATAATACCATTATAAACATACATACATTATAGTCACGCCTTTATCAGTGAAGGAATAGGCAGAGGATATACGCGCACATTTCACTATTTTTGTATTTTGTCTCATGTAATAGGTGGTAAATCTATTGCCTATATTAACTGCCTACCCGCTGTTGTAATCAAACTTCAAATTGGCTTAACGGCTTACCGTGATTTCCGAAGTACGGAGACGCTTGTAATTAGAAATGTCACAAAGCGATAACCCATCTCGGAACCACCTATAGCGTAAGATGCTATCCGACGATAATCGTTTCTTGTTGCAATATCTACTGAAAAAGTCCTCATCACACGGACCATCTTTTCTAACGAGTAATTTTCGGTCCGTATCAATTGTTTGATATGATGCCCTCGGCTACGTTCTATCATCGCCCCGTTCGTCACAGACAGGGCGTTCATCCTCACACTCTGCGGAGCGTTCCAGCACGGTTAGATCCGGTAGGGGGTTTCTTCCGCGCACGCTTAGGTTGTGGAATGACCTCCCTGCCTCGGTTTTCCCAAACGTTTACAGTATGGGGTTCTTCAAAAGGGGTCTCACAAGGTTTTTACAGGGTCGGCAGCGCGAGTGTGGCGCCTATGGTGTTGCAAACGTCTATAGGCTGCGGTGACCCCGGTGGTCACCGCAGCCTATAGACGTTAGCAACACTCCTTCTGGTGGGCCGTATGCTTGTCTGCCACCTTAGTGGTATTACAAAAAATTCCTTACATTTTTCTCAAGCGGAGCGGTGGTATAGTGGTTGTCCATGAAGCTGGCCCCTTCGAGAAGTTTCTCGAAATTGTCGTACCCGATGTACAGAGAAATGGACAGACCGATGGCAGACCATAGCGAGTACCTGAAACGAATTACTATTGTTGTACGTAGTACGGAATTTTATTTTAAACTCAAAATATCTTTTAGCCCCTCTCTATAAAATAGACTCATTTTGTATATTATGTTCTTGGTGTACAATAAAGTATATAATAAATAAAATAAATAAATAGAGTGCAGAGGGGCTCATGTCGAGACTTTGTCTGTAGTCTGTGACTCTGTCGTATTAAACTACGTCACTATGTCACGTGGATCATCTGTTCTAAGTTTGAAATAAAACAAAAAGGACAACGTCAATCGGATTGAACTTTCACAATAAACGTGTTAGAGAGGGGAAGTCTGGTGAGAACGATCTCACGGCTTTCTTGTTTTCATGTCGGTAGATCAGAAAGTAATACTTATGAACGTCAATATTATTGTTTCTACATTTATATTGCTGCTAGATCAGCAAGGCTATAGGGGCCTGTGACGAAAGAACCTGGCAATGAAATGCCATGGACAGTCTTTCTACCAGTCAGTATATACATTATTTTTCTACCAAATCTCTCTACTTTGTAAACCGTAAGTGAGTTTATACGGTAAAAAGAAATTGTAAAGCTTTGAATGAAGAGATCTTACTGTATTCTAGCATCACCTAGTCTCTAGACTAAATATGGGGGTGTCGGAAGTCTTATCTGAAAGTGGTGCATCTGCTGGTTTCACGACCGAGAGACGGAAAGCCCAAAACGAAACCTGTAAGAACCCCCCTGGTCAAATTGGTACAGTAAGTTCTATCGCCTTCCAAAAATGGTTGAGTGAGGTTTACGTCCAGCAGTGGAATGAGATAGATTAATATGAATATACAGTCAAAGGAAAATGAGGTGGGGGGGGGGACAATAGCATCAAATTGACGCTATGGCTCCCCTCACCCCCTCATTGTTTGACGCCGTCAACACAAATTATAGATAGTACAGATAGAAAACTCATTTATGTACTTTTTTTTACAACTACCTTCTGCTACACACACTTGCGCACAAAGCAGTATCGAAAATTCGGTTGAGACCGCCTGACCTCGTGTCTGTGAATGAGTTGTCTATGTGTGCGTAGTGTCTGTGAATTTAGTATGTACGTTTCCATCTGTACTATCTCTAATTTGTGCCGTTAATCTTCGAGCAACCTCAATTATGCGGAAAAATTACTGAAATCGTCACAAAATAATTGTGTAATCATTGTGGGTGACCTCGGTTCTTAGGCCTCAAATTGGATGTCAGCGGCGAGTGGTGTGTTTGTTAACGCTTGTTCGAAATCGCTCCGCTCGACGCTGTCATCGAGTTTGAGGTCTTAGACAAAACGACCGAGCGAGAATTACTTCTAACAGATTACCGCTATATAAGAACTCATTCATCACTGTTTAGATAATTAGATTACATCACTTTAGAGTGATTTTCTCACACATCATGTTGATAATTGCAAGCGGAACAAATAGTTACAACGGCGGTATTTATTTATTATTCTGATGTCTTAACTAGTCTTACTAATATTATAGTTAAATGCTAAATTTTGTGAGTGTGGATGTATGGATGTTAGTTACTCCTTCACGCTCTAACGGCTGAACGGTTCTGGCTGAAATTCGGTACAGGGATAGCTTATAGTCTGGAATAACACATAAGCTCTTTTTTTTCGAGAATAAATCCCTATGGGAAACGGGAACTGGAACAAAATGGTATCGGCCATAAAAATATTATAAAGAGGAAAGATTTGATTGTTTGTTTGTTTGCATCGAATAGGATACATAACTACTGAACCGATTTGAAAAATTATTTCACTGTGGGGAAGCTACACTATCTATGGTGATAGGCTATATTTTATTCCCGCATTCCCACGGGGAACGGGAACTACGCGGGTGAAACCACGTGACGTCCGCTAGTTCTCTACAAAGCCCATCCTTTCATACCGCTACATACCTGCCACCGACCCAGTCCCAGAACCCGAACATGTTGCTCGCATCGATGCCGAATGCTGTCACCTTCTCAGCGTTCGTCGACAACGCCACGAAGTGCTTCGCCACGGCTGACGGCTGAGGGAACAATACTTGAATTACTGAGAGACTATTTTCTTTCATGTTTGGTTATGATAAGTGAACTGTAAAGTGTCTGGGTCATTTTAAGGTCATCGTTTCCTCTACCTCAATGTTATTTAAAAGATAGTCAAAATTCATAGTCAATTTCCCAAAGACAATACTAAACTACTCTTTTGAATATTAGGTATTATATGATGGTTGTTACTCGATCGAATCAATTTAGCTAAAATCTGGAATACAGATAGGTATCTGACACCCTGTATTACCATTACCACCCATCGGAAAAAAGTTTTTATGGAAAAAGGGGCCACAAAAGTACCACCTTGCGTAGGCGGAGTAGCAGTGGCAAAATTTTAAAGGGCGTGTCAGACATTTTTGTAAAACGAACCAGTTACGTTTACCGACACCTTGAAACCGTCCGTTTACTGACAGCTTGACCGTCCGTTTACTGACAGCTTGAAACCGTCCGTTTACTGGCAGCTTGAAACCGTCACCTCGAAACTGTGCTGTGTTTTGTTTAAGTAAGATTCGGTTTTAGGCAGGTTTTGTTTACGGCAGATTCGTGAGCAGAAACTGCAACTGGATTAAACTGTTCTGGGAGGTGGTTTAGATTGCGAAACGGTAGTCTGTATTTGGACCTGGGAACCCGATTGGGAAGCTCCATCTCGAAAATGAAATGCCTATCTCTACACACGTTAGTATGAAACAATCAACTTCAAAACTTACATCTTTAGCAGCTTCCAGGAACCAAGTCTTGGCCGAAGTGGCGTTAGTGATGGTCTCCTGTGTGGTGAACGTTTTGGACGCAATGATGAACAGCGCTGTCTCGGGGTTCAGACGTTTGAGCACCTCCGCCAAGTGCGTGCCGTCAATGTTCGATACGAAGTGTACCTATATTGTTAGAATTGTTGATTAACTGGAAGGTCACCCTTAAATGCCCTTTAGCCAAGTTTTATACAGATTAAAAGTATTAACACACGTTCCGATTTGGTCGGACCCAACCATCCGTCAGCAAGCAAATCGGAAAGTGTGTAAGGCAGTCGGCCCGACATAATTATTATTAATATCGGTCGGACGTGGTCGGATCGCCGACGCATCCGACAAGCCAACCATCCGACCAAATCGGTACGTCTGGAGCGTTCATTCCGACCGAATGCAGCTTAGTCACATTCGCTACACAGTCGACGGAGGATGTCAAAATGAACGACGCGGAGAATGCGATAACAGAACGCGAAAAAATAGTGAACCTTTTAGACTTATCTATACTAATATTATAAAGAAGTAAAGTTTGTGTGTTTGTTAAATTGTAAGGGGTAATCTCGGGATCTACTGAACCGATTTTAAAAATTCTTTCACCAATAGAAAGCTACGTTATTGTGGAGTGTCATAGGCTATATAGCATCACGCTACAACGAATAGAAGCGGAGCAGTAATAGTAAATGTTTCAAAAACGGGGGAAAAGTTATTCCTTTCGAGAGCTTCATTGCGAGTGCTGCGTAAATAGTTATAGTTACTTATGTAAAAAATATGTGCTACAAAATTGATTCTCTTAAAAACTTCTAAAAAAATTGCGCGATAGCATGTGTCTATCTTTGGGTTGGTGCACAATAACCATTTTATTGGCAATCAATTTTTTACTTCAATAATGCCATGGGTTACCTCTTTTATAAACGAAATTGTTCTTAAAAATAATGCGACGGGAATACACGCGACAAGAAACCTTTCTCTCTCTCTCTCTCTCACGTAGTATTGCATGTTAACGACGAGACGCTACGGGAGTAAACGCAACGCGACGGGAGTAAATGCGACGGGAACAGGTAATACTCTCTCTTATGTGGCGCAAACGAAGTTGCGCGGCTCAGCTAGTATAACATAAATACTTTCCTTGTCTGTGAGACTTAACCCAAAAATGTTGCCCACTCTTTTCTATTCTTTCTTTTTTATTTTGGGGCACTAATGTAGCTGTCACACAACTATAGCGATAGCCGCTATAGTTGTGGCGCTTGCTTTGAAAGAGCAGGTGTCATGACGTCCGTACACTACTACAGAATAAAGGCAACTGACGGTTGGATGTCCGACCGTCGGAACGTCTGTAGCAATGTTGGATTGGTTGCTCCGTCTCGGCCGCGATTTGGTCGGATCCAACCAAATCGGAACGTCTGTTAATAACTTATAATCTGCTATTGGCGGCTAGGTATATTCATAAGTAAACGAGCTAATGGTTCATCTGAACGAAAACGGTGGAACCTATGGATATTAGTGTTAGTATTTAGAGTTATAGTATGGAGTTCGTCAAAGGGTCTTAAAATATTTTCGCAGGGTCGGCAGCGCGAGTGTAGCGCCTGTGGTGTTGCAAACGTAGGGTACGATGACACTTCTCATCAGGCGACAACCCAAATGTTCTAAGAAGGCCCTGACTGACATAACCCACCTCTCAACCTCATCTATTCAATTCTTGCTTAGAAAACATTCCTAACCCCTTTAAAGACCTATAGGTACATACTACACTCTTTCTTGCATTAGAGGTAAAGAATGCCCGACAATATCTCTCAAACATCTTGGCTTGCTTCGAGTTCTGTGTGAACCGAAGGCATTCTGCTTTGGTCAATTGGTAGCCCTCACTGGGATCATTGGCTTGTTTTATCTCTATTGTCGTTAAATCAGCGGATATATCAAAGCCGAATTATATATAGCATCTAGTCGGCTTACGGGGAATCCCGTAATACTCTTGTATTCACCGAGATAATTTCAGTATCTACTTAGGTATATTGGTGGTTAAGGCGCATGTTTAGGAGAGGAGATATCAACAACTTAAGGTTCATTCAAACATTTGAATTATTCTGCGAGCAATTAACTGGCACCAATGAAGATCTTATTACCCACATGCTAAATGTGCCTTATCAAAACTTCGACGCCCAAGTCAGTCTCACCTGTGGTGGGCCTGCTCATCAACGGATAGGTCATGGTGACCAACCTGTCTGGTCAGTGTGAAACATACTGCATACAGGAAGATCAATCCTCAGACTCTGAGGATCAATCATCTTATTAAATGATGATACATATTGTGTGTAATGGTGAAAATTTAAGATATGACATACATTGAGTACTGGAGTCAAGACATTGCTCAATTAGATTATCTAACGTCATAGTGACATGAGTAATGTAGTCTTGCCTGGAAATCCCCTAACCTTTAATTATAGTCTTTTTTGGCACTCCAGGGAATCCCTGAATAACCACTTAAATCCCCTTACCTGCATTATAGGCTTATTGGGCACTGCAGGGAACCCCCAATACTGATCATTATCCTCATACCTTCATTATAGTCTTATTTAGCAACCCAAGGAATCCCCGAATAACGACCTAAGTCCCCTAGTCTTCATTACAGTTTTTTGCCACTCGGGGGAATTCCAGAATAATGATTTAAGTATAGCGAAACGTCATATTTTTGTGTACACACCACGCCCAGTCCTTTTCTGATAACCTGTACCTGTATACAGTTATCAGTCATATACCGCTGCTATCAGTTAAGTGGATTTATGACTACTTAACCTACACATTGGAACAGCTAGAAAGAAAAGTGCGTTCGAGGACGGTTAAATCCGATAGGGGCTTTCACCCGCGAAAGATCCCCCTGCCTCGGTTTTCCCAGACGCCTACAGTATGGGGTTCTTCAAAAGGAGTCTCAGAAGGTTTTAACATGGTCGGCAGCGCGTGTGTAGCGCCTCTGGGGTTGCATGCGTCCATAGTCTGCATCTGCAGTGACCACTAGTAGATCTGGTGGGCCGCATGCTTGTCTGCCACCTTAGCGGTATAAAAAAAATAGACTCAAAAATTCAACTCTCTACTATCAGAACTGGATAAATATGATACATAGTTTCTGAGTGTGACCACAGAATAATAATGTATAAGGTGTTTCTAAATTTTTCTAGTTGCGACGACTGAGTCACTGGTGGCGACCGGGCTATCGTAGAAATTGGGATTTAGGTTTGTTTTTTGGACTTGGATTTTGGAATTAAGATTATGGATTTTGGGTTTTGGTTTCAATGTTTCACATTTGCCAGGCGTCCTGTGGCAGCCGCCACTTGACAACTTTGTTTACTACTGAGAGGCAGACCCAATTGATAGAAAGTGGTTACCGTAGGTTATGAACATTTGCAACACCAAAGGCATTCTAAACACTGTTTGAAGACTGACCCAAATGAAATTAACTGCAGAAGAAATTTACGAGTTTCCTACAAGGTAGTTTACCGGTTTCATATATACCTTGAGGTGATTGGCGTAAGGTTTGAGCGCTTCGGTGACCATAAGCGGTCCAAGGTCGGATCCACCGATGCCAATGTTGATCACATCTGTGATGGCTTTGCCTGTGTAGCTAAAAAAAGAAAATGTCTTAGCTAAGAATTGGTCCTTCGAGCCGGATCACAAGCTAATAAAATGTATTAATGATTTTCAAATCACAACTCAACAGCAACTTTCTTACAAGACTTCATAATGCTACTTATATGATAGAGATATCTGTCCTCTCTTTCTAATTGGTACCACCGTACATCTCATGATTGCATGGGTAGATGGGTACCATCAGGCAAGTCATGCGTCTTGGTGGAATATCTTATCTACCCAACTACTTTTATAAATATTTGTTGTAAGGATACATAAATCTGCAAATTATTTGTTTCAGTTTTGGATCTTTTTAAACCCACTGCATCTATGTATAAGTATGTTTTTAGAAATATTTTTTATCAGTTATCTGATCCTGTAGCACAAACTTATATTAGCTTAGATTTTAGCGATAGCCGACATTGTAGGCAAGATGTCGATGTGTAAACAGAAATCCCACATTATATTTAAGAGTGTTTATATTAGCTTAATGTTGACTACAGTATCTCCTTTACAACTAGAAGATGATACTTCTAAGAACTTACCCTTTCCATTGTCCGCTCACAACTTGACCTGTGAACTCCTTCATATGCGCGAGCACTGCGTTAACATCAGGAGTCACATCAGCACCATTCACCAAGATGGGCCTGTTTTGTCTGTTACGAAGAGCAATGTGCAAAACAGCACGATCTTCGGTAAAATTTATTTTTTCACCTGCAAGGAAATGCTGTTATTTAATTTGAGGGTACTTGAGGTACAAAGTAAAATGATATGGAGGCTCTATCTCACAGGTTCAGTATAATGGTGCGATAATTAATTCCAATATCGTTTTAACTGTCTCTCTCAAAGGAACTTGAATTGTAATAGATTTTAGAATGTAAAAAGAAATATTTTATATACTTGGCAGATAAGTACTAGAAATATTCATTATGCAATACCATTCGGTATACAGACAGAACCTGAATTGAAAGTGAATTAAAAAAAGAATTTAAATCTTCTCCATAAGAAACAGAATTACACTCATAAAGGACCTACCTGAATATAACCTTTAAAATATTAATATACTTGCCTGAGAACATAGCATCTCTAGCTTTCTCGACATTGCGACTTTTCGCGAGATTCAGTAGTAGCTTCCATAGTTCATCATCAACGCGATTCTTGGAGTAGTCCAAAAGGATTTCACCATCAGCAGGAGTAGGGATTCGAAGGCTGCACAAAGGTTAAATAAAAATAAAATTTATTCACCTTGAAATTAAAAAGAAAAATAATTTATTTTTTTAATGTTTGTGACTCTAATGAGGATTCTAGGTAAATGCATTTTAGAAATTCTGACAGAAAACAATGAGGACACTCACAAACTTTCGCATTTATAATATTAGTATGATTTAAACTTGGATACTGTTGATATTGTGTACACAATGTGATGCAATTGCTTCTGAAACATGCTATTAATTTATTCTTTGAGAACCAACCAACCATGTTCATTTTCCAAGTTTGTAGAATTCCCCTAAACTAGGAAAACACAACACAATATTTAAAATAAAAACTTCTAATTTCACTGGGATTGACACTTGGATAGTGATGATATTGTATATTGCATAACCAAGAGATACAATTTCACCTTACAGTTCTTTGATAAATGGATCCTGATATGAGCTTAAAGTCTCAAAAAGTAGGCTTTTTTCACCTAGCCAAGTGCACAATCCCATGCTTCTGAAGTAAAGATCAGATAGGCAACTGGGATTGAATAAGGATGAATTATTAACAAGCAGTTGATTCTGATGCCATAGAAATTTCTTTTACAGTAATTGTTTGTGGGGGATTCCCAAAAATTATAATTTTTTGGCACAATAATCATTATAGGTTACATTGCTACAAACATCAATCTGTTTTTGTTGAGTTGAATGCCACACTGATAACTCTTTCTGTGCTATGTGGTTCATATTCTATAGTGAGAAATAGCTTTAGTCTGCTGCGATTTCGTTAACATTTCTTGTCTGCTGTAACTTTCAGCAATGTTTATAAAAACATCTTTTTTACGAATCTTCACATTTGAAGCTGCATCATTGGGCTAATGATACTGATAAAATTAATTTATAATTTCCATAGATTTCTTAAATAAAACAATGGTATTTTCATGAAAAAAACTCTATTATGAGTTGATTTTATCACTTTCCACACTTATGCAATGTTAGAATTCCATGGAATTCTGGAATGGAGTAAAGGATATCTACAAACATATTTTTTTAAACGCAGAACTGCAGCAGAAAAAATAATGTTTTAGACATGGATAACTCTTTAATTTTGATGTTACGAGTTCTCTATAGGACTTTAGTATTTTAATAATTTAATTGACTCAGTTCATAGCCTGGTTGACAATATACATACAATCTGAGTATCAATTCATTCAGTATAGGTAAGAAATTAATTGAGCGATAAAAAAATTAAGAACCACATCTGTGACCTTTGCAATTATGCATAATTTAACCTACTGTAACTATTTTTATATACAGAATACCAAACATAGATAAGTAACGTGTTTAAAGTACACCTAAACTAACATGCAAAAGATCCTAATTATTAAGTGAAAGTAATTATTTAAAAACCTGAATTTGTTGAAGCGGTCGGCATCTTGTTGGAATAATTGCTGGATATTAAGTTTCGCACCGTTCGCGTCGTAGAATTTCTGAATTTCTACGAACGCAGGATCTTGTTTTAAATTAATTTTAGGTTCCATAGTTTTAATTTTAATTGATGCTGCACTGCTTCTATATAAATACGAGATACGACTGTGGTGACACTTCCACAATAAACCTGATAACAGCTGTCTTTTTGACATTACAATGATAAGTGAAGGTTATTCGCGTTTAGTTTCACGGAGGACTGTAATGTTTGGTCTAACTCGAAGATAATATTGGGTATCATATTTTATAATATAATACCATTCATCATTATGTATGTATATTATGATTATCTTTCTCCTTTTATTTGTTATTTATGGTTAGATAGGTTTAATTTTTATTTAGTACTGTACTTATCAATAAATGAATGACATATATTATGAAGTCATTCATCATTTCAAAGACAAATAAATATAGACTTAATTTAGTTTTTTCAATGTAACAGATTAATAGAATACTAAATTAGATTATTAGATTACAGTTATAGATTGTATGGGAAAATGCAGTTCTCTTTCGTCAGCCGCAGAATAAAACGCGTAAACGGTATGTGCAGCATTCAGCACCTCTATAATGTAACGCATACTTTATGTCCAAAAAAGCCCCTATTTCAAATTTTAAGTATTCTTCATCATCGTCTAAAAATAGTCAAAACTGTAATGAAACCACTTTATTGCTGCCGTTATTCATATTTACGGCATACCAGAACTCTGCTCTTCTTTTGTTTTCCTTATGAATCGGCCTTCTACGTTTTAAACAAATCAACAAAAAATACTACCTATTGTTCTAATATAAGATTGTATTAGGTACCAGCTTAGACCATATAACACGGGACTAGCCTTTGCGAACCACCGCATACAAAAATATTCTGCCAGTTTTCATACAAATGAAGGGGGAAACACAAAGACATATAAAATTTCATTGCATTTAAAAATGTATTTATCGACAAACGCGTAATGGCTGTTGTGTGTTAATTGTTATTGTACAAGTGCGACATAAAAGAGTAGAAGTTAATTATTTTGGAACTAAAGTATTTTGAATTCCTGGCAACACTCGAATTCGAGACTTTAATGTCAACAGTGTCAACTTTAGACATCTGTATGTCAACAAAATGTAGATGATCGCATTGAAGGAGTAGAATATTATTTAGATTTTGATTTATTGGACTAGTTTTCAGTGATCATGAATAAATGAATACGCTTTTTAATTCCTAGGTGGTTTTAATTATTTATTTATCTGAAGGAGGTCGGGTAAAGGATGACGTCGTCTACCTCTTTTGGCGTATAGACGTGATAATGAATGTCTGTCAGTCTTATCTCGTATTATTACAACTAAATACTTACATCTGTGCCAATAGGTAAGATATGTATACAGCTAAAAACGATTGTATTATAATACATCAATCATAAACATTGCGTAAAAAAAATCAAGTATCAAGATTAGTTAATCATAATTATCAGTGCTACCATCTGCTCGATGGTGGCGCCCTCATTTATTTTCTACTCTTTTATGTCGCACTGTACAGTCAACTACAATGTAATGTACTAGTTTAATCATATAAAATGATGTACTGATGTACAGGCTTTTCATAAAGCCAAAAGACCAAATGGTCATGTGCAATGGCAGAAAACAATGCTTAAGTAAGGCGCATCCTGTGGTTAGATGATCTAAGGGTACCAGGAATCCTGAGATTACTGTCAGTCACTCCTACGGCTACGGTCACCATTGATAAAATGTATCTATTAAGTAGGTACTCCGGTTTCCAATTTTAAATTATTATAAGTACCTAAGTAGGTACTAGCGAATGCCACGTGGTTTCGCCCACTTAGTTTCCGTTCCCGTGGGGAATATGGGGATAAAATATAGCCTAAGTCATCAGGGAATAGTGAGCTAGCTATTAAACAGTAAAAAAAATATTTAAAACGGTTCAGTAGTTTTAGAAACTATTTTCGGCAAATAAAAAATTATTTCCTCTTTATAATATTACTAGCTGACCTGAAAGGAGAGGTATTTCTTCATCAGTCTCATATGAGCGTGTGAAACTGCCTCATTCGCTTCGTTATAAAAGTGCTTAAAAATTAAGTACCTATATTCTTAAACAATTCTGTGAATTGAATCAATCAACTAAATTAATTAACGGAATTATTTTACAATAGCCTCAATAGTTAAGGTTAACGAAAGTTGAGATGTCACTAATTTTTGAACTACAAAATCCTCAATATTGAAACTTGTGTGGAACAATCTATAAAGTACTCCCTTTATCACACCAAAAAATATTTGAAATCAGATCACGCGTGAGAAATTAAACTGAAAAACTACTTTGTCTTTCACGCTCTCTCCCAAGGGAACCGCACAAAATATCGGGATCAAAAATATCTATATGATCCATCCAATGGAAGGAGTAATTCACTGACTCATCACGCACTTAACAGACAGACAGACATACAAGAGCCTTTAGGCGAGATGACACCTCGTGCGACCGTGGCTATGTCATGTTTGTAGGTACGGTAGAGGGGATGCATACACTACAGTATCCTAGAACCTTCCTCGGTTTATTAGCAGAGATTATGCCAAGTATCTTTCCAACTGAATCAGTAGTTTCGGCGTGATACTTATTCGTGATATAGACATAGGTACAAAAAAGCCTAAGCGGTTTGTTTTAAAAAGAAAATAAGCTGCACGTCGGTGCACACTCAACTTACTCAACAACATAAACTTTATGAAGGTAGGTAGATATGTATTAAAATAAAACAACAATATTAAACTTAACTTTTTATTTATATGATGAAAAATAAACATCGAAATTTGACAAAAAATAATATGCAATCCATTTCTTTCCACATCTCTTTTCCCACTATCACTAACTTAGTTTAAATACATTTTTGCCAAGTTTCTAACGTTGTTATGATCAAAATTGTCTAAGTTTAAATGTTATAATACAGGGTTTCTTTTAGTATCATGGAGTAAAACTACCTTAATTTTTTTTCAGATCATTACCCGACGACAATTTATTAAAAAAAAATACAAAGAAAAGAATATTTTAGTAAGTTCCCTACCTCATCAAATCTCTTGTAATAATATCCATATTTCTTTTCGGTCTTTACACTTCAGTTAGGCATAGTATAATCAGGCCCTATTTTTTTTAACCTAAGATAATATGAAAATGAAAACATTAATCTGTTAAATATATTTGGAATACTAAATAGGTAGCTACGTGTTATAATCCTCCACAAACTATAAACCAATAATATCTATTCAGTAATTAACATCTCTATTAATGGTAGCATTAAATGTTAGGTTATATTTAACGGCGTATTAACAAAAAAAATTGTATTTAAAAAGAAACCTAAAGTTCTAATTTATATTTAATATTTTCCCATGTAACAATTAAAAAGTTATGGAAAAATAAAGATTGATAATGCAACTCTACTATCAAGACTACCCCCATATAGGCGCGCTAGGATGCCTTTTCATCAAAGATGACGTGCAATCCACCAATCATATTCCTCAGTCAAACAATTTGACAATTTAACTGTCAACGTGACATGTGGACCGACGAATGTGATTGGTGGATATCAACGCATCCATAGCAACGAAGCATACTCTGGTGCAAAAACATTCTTTAGGTTGCGCAACTATAAGCCCCGCACGTTGATATTGCGCTTGGCGGCCATCTTGGTGACGTATGTCCGTCGAGCCGTCAGTACTAAAAAAATCGGTTGTCTGTAAAGTCTGTTTACTGACAATAGTTGAACGTGACAACTCAGCCTTAAATGGAACGCCTCAGAGCGAGGTAACGCCGCCATAAGTCATGTTTTTTTGTGCGCGCATCTGGCTCCATCGAATTATAAGACGTTGTCACGTCAAAAATGCCGTACGCAGCTTCGCGACGCCAGCCCGCGCTCGCGCTACGTCACGATGACGTCACTTAGCTGTCATTATGACAAGGTTCCACCGCAATATCAACTTGCGGGGCTTATAATTATGTGGCGCAGTCATCGAACACCAGTTGTTATTATTGTTAGTAATTTACTCTACATTCAGTCATTTGTTGAGTCAAGATTTTCAATGTTGGTATTAGAAGAAAATTGTTAAGTATATTTTCTTGAACGTTGGATTCAAATAATTGATATTTTTGCTGGGACAACCAGAAAACAGCCATTCATTCCAACCGATCGCCTGATGGTAGACCTATGGATACACCATCAACAATGTTCAAACTTCTAGGGTCTACCTCTACTGCCAAGATTTAGTAAAGGCCAGATTTTAGTTATTGACTAAGTTACTCCTCTACCCACATTCCTCCAGATTTACTTCCCCAATTATTTAGTTATGTTATAAGCTAAAAGCGGTCCAAGTCAGCCATCTTTAATACATAGCTAAGGACCAAAACGAGCTTAGGCTCGAAAAGCGCCCAAGAAGAAGTCAATATCTATTCTGGTTTTAGCAGATTTTGGCCTTGGCACGAAGGAGATTTTATTTCGTGTGTATTGTCTACAATAAAATTTCTTACCAATAAATAGTCACAATATGCAAATTTTATTTAATATTTTAAACTCTATTACAAGACAATAAAGACCATTTTCAAAGGGTCAAATTAAAGATACATGTTAATACACCATATTATACAAAAATATTAAAGTAAAGACAACGTAACATACCGCGATTAAATAAAAATACTAATTTACATTACTAGAAGTCGGTCAAAATTAGACTTTATCACAATGCAGTAAAGATTACTTTTAAAATCATACTGTGTGAATTTTCGATATGAACCAAATTACACGTGTTCAAAGCAAAATGATATACCGAAGTGTTAAAAATTTCATTTGGAACTATTTTTCTACGAACACTTGATGTCGTTTAGGACGTTTTACCCGTTGATATGACGTTTCCTTCTCAGGAGATCCAAGGCAATGTGGCACTTATTACAAAGTGATAAAGATTCTTTTCCTGTGTAATGCTACACCGACCGCGAGCCAAATAAGCATGGCGGCGGCATGTGCGGCTAGTAACTGCGCATGAGTCGGTGCGTGAATGGCCCAATGGAGAGGGAAATTTTTCTTCAATAACTCGCTGCCGATGTACAGGAACAAGGCGTTTTGGCCTGATAAACAAGAAATATAGATAAATAAATAAAATTATCGACAATTTTAGAAACTTCATCTACCCCTCATATTATACACGTTTAAGTTTGTGCGATGGGATCTAGAAAGCCGATAAATTTAAAAGACTTCTATATAAACTGAGGTAGACGCGCTGTACTGTAACGAACGACATTTCAAAAGCAATCCTCAAACTCACACATTGCTAAGACTTACTAATAATAGTAGTTTATGACACTGTTGCATAATAAGGGTTCTTATAACACGAGTGTGTTTTAAAAAAACGAGCCGTAGGCGAGTTTTTTTATAGTATCACACGAGTGTTATAAGACCAAGTTATGTACAGTGTCATACACTACTTTATCTACTCTCATACTATAATACCTGATTTCATTTTGTGATAATATAGTTGCTCCTTGATTTCGCCGGTAACAGGTTCATGGTCATGTTTGACGCAGTTTCCAGAATGTCTGGTGGTGTACAATTACCACCATCCTCGCTTTAAGACATGTTTTTACACAAAAACTAATTTATTTTACAAACAAAACCAAACTTTGTTTAATTTAAATGTAAAATGTTGGCGCCAAGGCGCAAACATCGATTGCGCATGCGTGTTTCTTTTTTTTTAGGCTGCGGAGCCGCATTTTTTTTTAAAGTAGAGGTTCAAACTTCTTTTTCTAGCTGGAGGTTGTTTATGGTGTATCGTAAGGATTTAAAAGTTTTATTATGATACAGGTGTCCATACAAGACCTGTATCGTAATAAAACTTTTATTTTGGCCTGTGCGTAATGTTTGTCATAAGAGTATTGATTTCAATTTTATAATCTTTGTATTATAGTATCAGAGTAGATAAACAATATTTACGTAATTGTAACCACAATAGCAATATACGAATAGAACAAGAGTAAAAGAGAAGGCGTAGGGAGTCCGATTGCAAGCCGAGTACTTTCAGAGTTTTGACTCACTACAGTGCGCGCAACGCTGCCAATTGACACTGTTTATAGGTTTCAAAAATCGGTGCGTAGGGCATGTCTACTTCAGTTTATATAGAAGTCTTTGATAAATTTATGTTGTATATTTCCAAATAAATACATATCATACGTAAAAAACATCTAAAATGCCTTGTCATATTTATCGACGTATCTAACCAAGACATTCAACACAGTCTATTTCCCTAGACCGCGTAATATACGTTATGGAACATTGTGGTGTTTTAGTGACATTAGGTAACTTGATGAAGAGCTATCTGGGAAATCATATACTGCATTTAAGTGGTAATCTTAAAAGTTTAGCACTTCAAGTTCAGTATAGTGTTCTACAAGGTAGTATCCTCGGTCCTAGATTATTTTTAGAGTAGGGACATTGTAAAATGGCTCCGAAAGCCGGATGATTATACTCGTATACATATGTATTGATTAAATAAGAGATCTAAGAGAAAATAGACATACCAGCATAGTACAAAGGTCTTCCACCCCACTTGGTCTTGAGATCCACAATAAAGTACAAAGCCGCTTGTATGAACAAGGCCATGGATGACGTCACTAGGCAGAAGGACAGCGACCACAGGTTCTTATTGACGGGGATCACGCCTCCGTTCTTGGAGAACATGCAGAGAGCTCCGCCGGACACGCCGAGGATTATTGACCAGAATACCCAGCGCATGATGCGGGCCCTAGGAAAGAAATTTTAATTATTATACAGCTTTACAATAATAACATCGTTTATTTGCTTGAAATATGGTTTACAGGATGACATATTTTTGATCTGAATATGTCTTGGTCTTAGGAATCTATATGTAGGAATCGCTATATACACAGGATTCCACTTTACGTGTGACAATGGCGATATCGGTTGAGTTCCCATTCGTTGGAAAGTGACGTCTATTAAATGAACGATTATCTAATAGAAACATGTTCATAAATATACACCTCAGTCCCTATCGTAGTCAGTCCCCCTCCGTGACCCTTTCTTATGCTGTATCCACATTTGTAACATATCAGCGTGTTATCGTGTCTAACATGTAACTCGTAGCTGCAGATTTTGTACCGTCATGCAATCTGTTACGGTAATGGAGCAATGTGTGGTAAAAATGTTTCAAGTGGACGCAGCATTAGTCGACGATCTATATGGGTAAGCCCTCCAATGTATTTATTTGTATAGATGACTTTCTGCATCTGCACTACTCCTTTATTGTATTATGCATGGACTTATACCGAATCAAAAATAAAGGATGCCATCCCAGACTTATATCGGCTTAAACACACGGTGGCCTTCTGCCTACAGCAGGGAGTATCAAGTTATCCTTCAGAAGGATAACCTCGGTGGTTCACGTATTCCGCCTCTTTTCGTTCGAAGAAAGTTGCATAATGTTTGAGGGTACTTACGTATGTTATGAATACTAACCTAGCAAAATTTATGAGTTTCTATCCATTTTGAGGGTAGTTACATATATATTAAGCTCACGTACCTAGCATGGTTGTAAGCGAGCATGATCCTGGTAGCATGTGCCTTGCCTGTACCACCAGAACGCCAGATAGAATGCCGAGGAGACCTTCAGGGTCGTGGGGCACCATCACATCGTCTTGTATACACATTATTATATGTTTTTACACATTTTGAGGGTAGTTACATATATTAAGCTCACTTACCTAGCATGGTTGTAAGCGAGCATGATCCTGGTAGCGTGTGCCCCCGCCTGTACCACCAGAACGCCAGATAAGATGCCGAGAAGACCTTCAGGGTCGTGGGGCAATATCGTCTTGTAGATGTCCTTGAAGGTGCCACCTTTGTGGAGATGGGCGTCGCCAAGGATATACCTATGGAGAATAAATAACCCTTATTAAATATTATAATGTGTTGTAGTTTGTGAGAATGGGTGTGTGGGTGTATGGATGTGTAGATATTTGTTACTCGTTCGCGCTCTAACCGCACAACGGATCTGGTTGAATTTGGTATGGTGTCATTTCAGACTCTTATATGTATATTATGTTATATATACCTGGACAATCATAATCTGTCAGAAATCTTATAGGCTGTGAGAGAGACTGTGAGAGTGGCCCCCAATCGTTAGATTTCGGACAGCTTTCCATCGAGCTGGACTAGAGATGTAAAATGACTGAATCTGACCAGTCACGATTGTCAAAAACCGTATTTGACCGGTCATTTATTGTCAAATTCAATCAATTTGACTTAAACTTACTGTTAATTCTAACTAATAAAGTGACTAAATATGCCAATTTTTCCCGACAGGGGGCACCATTTCAGTATAATCTATACATATAATAAAACTGTTGAGGGTCAAGAGTCTGTACATGAAAGATATTTTGAAAATTTTAATTGTAAGGCATTCTCTAATCCCTCGGTTCCCAAACTGGGTTCCGCGGAACCTAGGGGTTCCGTGGAGTAGGCATCAGGGTTCCGCCGAAATTATGTTGAAACACGCTAAATATGTGATGAGAAAAACTCCATTAATATAATTAAATCTTAAACTATTATTATAGTACGGATAATCACCATCTAATTTCGTAGAGATGTAAACTATGCATAACTTCTAAGAAAACGCGTTAGAGCTATGAATAAAAGGAAATCTATTACAACTAAACATTTGGTAGATCTAAAATCTATGTCCGATTACTATCCTGAAAATAACAATGAGTGTAAGGGGTACACAATTCATGTAAGTATTATAAAAAGAACAGCCAGGGGCGCTGATTTTGGGCAGTGTTATTTTCACGCTGTGATTTTCGCAGTTTTGGCCCTCGGTCGTGATCTCCCAGTGTATTCATCACAGATACTTACCAAAGCACCCGAACCCCGGTATTTATTTGTGACAACCGACAGTAGAAATTGTCATATTCTCTGTAGTCACTCGTTCATAGCCGGTTTTATCCCCCGGATTGTGGCGAACCTTCGTTGTTAATGTCGGACCTTACAAGTCTTCATGAGTTCTTGCCGGACCTAGAATCGATTTCATGAGGCGCAGGCCATTGCCCCGCTCCAGCACCTCCTTGCACCATAAAAAAACGACAACGCCACTTTGAACCACCGCAGTGCCAGTGCTAGGAACACAGCGGGTACAATTGCTCCACACATTGGAGGGTGCAACAGCGCCAGGTCCTCGTGGCAGGTTTGGACGTGTATCACACTGTCCCACCTGAGTTCTCCTAAGTATAACGGCCTCGGGGGGGGGGGGGGGGGTTGAGAGGATGTCGCTCGGCGGGGTTCCATAAAATAAAAGGTATTTGGCTAGGGTTCCGTTGTCTTTAAAGTTTAGGAAGCCCTGCTCTAATCGATACTGAAGCCGAAAATGTAATTTAAACTTTTCAAGTCTGTCTGTCTGTATCCCGAATAAGTATCACGCCGAAACTACTAAACCAATTTGAATGATACTTGGTACATTCCGAGCTTATTTTCCGGGGAAGGTTTTAAGATACTTTTGATCCCTATATTTTGCGCGGTTCCTGCGGGAGAGGGGATGAAAGACTGTGACTGTGATGAAGATATGGTTTTTTTAGTTGTAACTTCTCAATGCGTCGTCCGATTTCAAAGATGTTTTCAGTGTCATAAAGGGAGTACTTTTAGAATTATTTCACACAAATTTCAATGTTCAGGGTTTTGTTGTTCAGGAATTAGAGACATCTTAACCATCGCAAAATCTAGAATTCAACGGTTCCTTCGAATTTGAAGGTAAATCTAAACTGGCGTGTTTTCTTAATCATAAAAGAGCTTAATAAATAAGGGTATTGTAAAATGATTCAGTCCACGCCGGAGGCGTGGGCTGAATTGTTTTAGAATAGACTTAATCTTTAAGCTCTTTTATGATTAAGCAAACAGGGCAGTTTCATACGCTGCTTGATGAGTCTGATGAAGAAATACACCTCCTTTCATACACCATACCAGTGTGACGTAAACGAAGTTGCGAGGGTCAGCTAGAAAGGGAGTACTTTAAGCATTGTCCCACACAAGTTTCAAGGTCGAGGGTTTTGTGGTTCAGTAATTACTGGTGTCTCAACTTTCGCCAAACCTATAATTCAAGGGTTCCTTTGAATGATAGGGTGAATCTAAACGGGCGTGTAGGCTAAATCATAAAAAAGCTTAATTATTAAGGCTGTTGTAAAACAAACCAGTCCGCGCCGAAGGCGTGGACTGAATGGTTTTAGAATAGCCTTAATCTTTAAGCTCTTTTACAATTAAGCAAACAGGGCCGTTTCACACGGTGCTTGACACGTCTGATGAAGAATTAGGTACCTCTCCTTTCGTGCACATTATGTGACGTAAACGAAGTTGCGAGGGTCAGCTAGTTCAAAATAAATATCAAAAAGCACTCAAGATCAAAGTGACTGTTTATGACCCTTTTTGACAATAAATGACCGTTTTTGACCAATTTGACCGTAAATGACAGTCAGTCAAATTCAGTCACTTTGGTCATTTTCATCTCTAAGCTGGAGACGTCAATTTGGCGAGATTCATATAAAAAAGGCTACTTTCTATACCCGAAATAAGTTCCTATGGGATGTGAGAGCAGAAGTGAGCTATTATTACATGGTTATCATTATCGGTCAGAAGTAGTTAAAGAGATCGAGCCTTCAGCTCCTTGAAAGCCCGAGTCGCGACTCGAAGCTTAATCCAAGCCTCGATTCGCGACTCGAGTTATATTCAGAGCTCGAGTCGCGACTCAAGCTCCGACTTTAAGGATCTTTTTTATAATTCTCACAATATTCGAATGAGTCATCGAATGAGGATGTCATTAGAGTGCTAGTGCCAGCAATACTACATACACTTAATTCGAGTCTGCGGGCGAGTTGTACCGGCACATAAGAGTCAGTACAACTCGCCTGCAGGCAATATTTGAACGGGCGACATGTTGCCTTATCCGGTTCTCCTAGGTATCGTATCAAGGATCCTAGGATCGGACGGCGTTGTGTAAAAAGTGTACGTATTTATGAACAATGAGTCTGTGCAAGCTCTTCTTTCATACATACATACATATAGTCACGCCTTTATCCCCGAAGGGGTAGGCAGAGGCATAGTATACGCCCACATTTCACCTTACAGTTTTATGTCCCACGTAATAGGTGGTGAGCCTATCGTCGTGTTGAAATGGACAGGTGCAGGTCGTCGACCCGTAGTTGAAATATTTCAAGCCGCCCATAAGGCTTGGCTTAACGATTGTCATTTTACTGACAACCGGGTTTCATTTCAAGTTTTCTTTCTCTACGCAATGGATCTTTTAGCGAAAGTGTTCCCTTAGTCGCCTCTTACGATACCCTCGGGATGTATTGGGGTGGCGACTTTTTGTACTTTTACCAATCGCCACACGGAGGACTTAATGGTATAAGCTCTTCTTAGGGCTACATATAAATATACATACCTGTCAATATATCCTGCGATGCCACCAGTACAGTTCTGCAGCGAGTTGCCATAGGTCAGAGACATGTGCAGTCCTCCGGGGCCCATGTAACCTTTAGGACACCCCGGGGCCGGTACCAACAGGGTTATGCACACCTAGAGAAGGAAAACGGGTGGTTATAGAAAATTTTATAGTAAAAAAATAAAAAAACCATGATGGGTAGACTTAAGCCGGCTTTTGTTTTGTTTCATACTAAAAGAAAAAGAACATTTTAGGATCACTTTGCTGTCCGAACGTCTGTCTGTTTTTATTGACGTTTATTGGCAGCTCGATACAAATTGGTGGTTCTTTCTAACAGTTTGCCATATTACCTGCACAGTGGCGTCTCCATTATGATCTACTCCTAGATATAACTTACTAGCTGACCGTCACAACTTCGTTTATGTGACATTTTTCATTGCTGCTCAGCTCCTATTTATTGTAGCGCGAGCGTGATGATTTGTAGCCCATGACACTCCACAATAACGTAGCTTTCTATTTGTGAAATAATTTTAAAAATTGGTTCAGTAGATCCAGAGATTACCCCGTACAACGTCACAAACTCACAAACGTTACTTCTTTATAATATTCGTATGTATAGATGGATAGGTGAACCTACCTGTATAGCTACAAGCGCAAGGGTAGCCAACCACTGCGACCAGCCGGCTCTGATGTCGCGGAATAAAGAGCGGCCTGAAACACAACGTCGTACATTAAAATTACTTTTTAACCGACTTCAGAGAAAGGAGGAGGTTCTCAATTCGTCAGTATGTATTTTTTTTTATGTATGTTAAGCGATATTTCCGTCAATTATAGACGGATTTCAAAATTTCTTTTTTTGTTGAATAGGGTTTACTTCTGAGGTGGTCCCATTTTCACCAGATCAGGATCTGATGATGGGATCCAGGAGAAAACGAGGGCAACCACCGAAAATTGTAGGGACAACTAGTGCGCTTGTTAACTTTTTAATTAAGTGCTTTAATGTTCTACACTTTAATGAAGGTCTGGAGTCGACCTGATGATAGTGTCGAAAGACAGACGAGGGCATTCCTTAACAATTTACAGCAGTTACCTTGTGTTTGGGCTTGATTGATTTGTATTGATGAGAACTTTACACCTAGATTTACAGTTCCGACTTTAAAAAAAAGGAAGTTGTCAATGTTTCATGTATGTTCACCGATATTTCGTCAATTATAGACGAACTTCAAATCTGCTTTTTGTTGGATTGAGTTCACTTATGAGGGGGTCCCAATTTCACCAGGTCAGGATCTGATGATGGGATTCAGGAGAAATCGAGGGCAACCACCGCAAATTGTAGGGACAACTAGAGTGAGATTGTTAACTTTTTAATTCAGTGCTTTAATGTATTACAATTTAATGAATGTCTGGAGTCGATCTGATGATGGAACCGAAAGACAGTCGAGGGAATTCCATAATGATTTACAGCAGCTACCTTGTGTTTGGGCTTGATTGATTTGTATTGATGAGAACTTTCACCTAGATAGATATATTTTTCGGTTCACCCGTCACTTAAAATAATGAAAAAAAATTTTTCAATAAAAAATAAAACCGACTTCACACAAATCCTGAAAAATAAAATTTACAAAGCACAAAGTAATATGTATTTTGAATTTATTTGATCTTATTCAATATAATATTGAAGTTGGTGCCATGAATAATACCTACATAAAACTATGGGTTTACTTGGCGCCGACTTCAATATGATATTGAATAAAATCAAATAAATCAAAATACATATTACTTTGTGCTTTGTAAATTTTATTTTTCAGGATTTGTGTGAAGTCGGTTTTATTTTTTATTGAAAAATTTTTTACTGTTGATTGTTGGCACTTGGTGGAACTTGCTGCACATATTGTAAAACGACACTTGTACTGTTCCACAATATTTATTATTTGGTCTAAGATCCCTAGAAGAGCGACCTTCACCGAGCTGGTTATTGGATGAAAAGTGTTTTATATTCAACTAAATTGTCAAAAATTAAAATGAACAAAAGATATGTAGCCAACGAGTTACGAGCATGTAGGCTGTTCATATATTTCGGGTCTTTTTCGCGTAAACATCTAACTATTGTCACCTCTCGACGTTTCGGCTATATTGCAACAGCCGTGGTCACGAGTAGACTGTGGAATGCAGCGAATATTGCTAGCCTACGCCCACGACTGAGCCCGCTTCTTATCCAGGTAGAAAATCAGGGGCAGTATCTATTAGATTATAAAGGTATCAGCGTTTCAGTTGTGCTATCGTTCTCTTTCCCACTCTAATCAATTCCACCCGGGAAATGAAATGATAAAATCGTGTCAACTGAAATTTCAAATAATAATGAACATAATTTATTCATCATCATCAGATTCCAAAGTAAAATAGGATTAACATACTTGTGGAACCGAACAACAAATATCAATTTATACACTTTACAGACTCACAGACTTACAGAAGTACAGTAAAAGTCTGACGGGGTGGTGCAAAATAGTACTGTTTTCGACTTACCGGGAGTAATATTCTGGCTAGTCTTCATCGCAGCACACTCAATAGCCCCCACAATGAAATACATGGCGGCCAGTCGCTGCAACACGCCGGGAAGACGCAGGTCCACCCACGACACGTAGCGGGAACTTAGGACTAACCCGATTAGGGCCAGCATTAGGGAACGGTAGGCTACCTGGGAAAAAAAGTATTGATATTGTGAGTAAGAAATTCATTTTTGAGCTTTTCGTCGAATTTGCCTTTGAAAATCTCATTCATTTTTAACCCCCGACGGAAACCCGGACGGGGTGTTATAAGTTTGACGTGTGTGTGGGTGTGTGTGTGTGTGTGTAAGTCTGTCTGTGGCATCGTAGCTCCCAAACGGATGAACCGATTTTGATTCTGTTTCTTTTGTTTGAAAGATGGGTAAAGGGAGAGTGTTCTTAGCTATGTTTTATAAAAATCGGTTAAGCCATTTCAAAGATATGAGGGTTGAAAGTGGGGATGAAAAATTAAATTTGTTGAAATATACCCGTGTTGGGTATCAAATGAAAGGTCATAACTTATACATCACGATCACAAGTTTTATGAAAATCGGTTTAGCCATTCGAAAGATATGAAGAGTGGAATGTATTTCTAATTCTGTAACCACACTCCGCGCAATTCGCATTAGTTCTGAACAATTGTTGATAGACTATACGTATGTTGATATTAAAAAACTCCTATAAAAAGCATGAAATAAAAAATTAAATTTAAAATTTAAAAAACCCCCGACTCAAAAAAACCTGTAAAAAGTAAAAAAATAACTATTATATTATGACCTATCTACCCTAAGTATTGAAACTTTATTATTATTATAGGTAGCTATATTATTTACCTATTCATATTGTTAACTAACTGTTTGTCTCGTCGGGGACTGCTCACCTAATCATAACCTAATCGTGCGTCTGTCTCTATTTAGGTATAGAGCGGTCCCCCCGACGAGACAAACTGTTAGTTAACAATATGAATACGTAAATAATATAGCTACCTATAATAATAATAAAGGTTCAATACTTAGGGTAGATAGGTCATAATATAATAGTTATTTTTTTACTTTTTACAGGTTTTTTTATTGTTCTTTTTTTGTGAGTCGGGGGTTTTTTAAATTTTTAATTTAATTTTTTATATATAAAATTTGCTCGGAATAGTCATATTTTTAGTGTAGCGTAGGATCTACTGGATGGAACACATTGTCAAAAAAGTCAGTAGAAATTCTTAAAAGTAAAAAGAAATAATAAAAATTATCTAGTACTCTAAACCAGTGACTGTAAAATATTAATAATTTCTGTGTGAGGAACGTATTTGCGATGGGTTTCCTACTGAGACCAAGCCAGCCTCGCACAACTCACACAGAACGCCTGCCAATAGCTGTACGGCATATTATCATCATCCTACATTTCAGGACACACTCAACATCGACCCACAAGGGGGAATAAATGATAAACAGGAGGATAAAAACAATAAAGAAATTTAAAAGCCATTACCTGTTGCAAAGCCA
This sequence comes from Miltochrista miniata, assembly GCA_933228765.1. NCBI lineage: Eukaryota > Metazoa > Arthropoda > Insecta > Lepidoptera > Erebidae > Miltochrista > Miltochrista miniata. Next base: position 19,200,865 of record OW121769.1, read on the forward strand.
AAATCCTCGGCATAGAAGTCCTGAGCCTAGCGTTGAGAGAGAGCACCAAGGCCTCTCCCATCGCGAAGGCGAACCACGGGTATACCACGTCGGCCACTGTCAGACCGTGCCATACGCTGTGAGCGAATATTCCATAGCCGCCGCCACCGGCGTTTACGAACACCTGGAAAGAGGGAAAAATAAGCAAGCTGATGCCCGTTTCACACGGGTACTGGATCAATCGTTGTGTGAGTATATGGATATAGGAGCTATGTCGACGGATTTCTTCTTGCTTTAACACAAGAAACCTAACCACGAAGGGTAAATTACCCTTCTAACCTATATCTATCCGTGTCGGGGCGAACTGGACCAATTACGAATTGGACATTGTGGGAATTGGACGTTGTGAGAATTGGACAATTTGCGAATTGGATGTTGTGGGAATTGGCCAATTTGAGCCCGCTGAACATTTTGTGAATTGGACATTATGCGACTAAAGCGATCAATCAATCAATTACTACGTATGCCTCTCCCAAATTAAGCCACAATACACAGTCTATGCCTTCCGCATCCAGTCACTCCCTGTGACCTTTTTCAGGTCGTACTGGTTTTTTTTTCTGGTACTGGATCACCGGATTAAAGTAGATACAAATATTCTTTGAACTAGGTTGTGTATCGTGTAAAGATTTGAGCTAAATCGATGCAAAACATTTAGAGGCGTAGATACATAAAAGAACATTTTAAAATGTTATTTTATGTATCTACGCCTCTACGCCAAAATATCTATTAAATAATAGATATTTTAGGACATTCTTACATACCGCCATCTAATCCAAAATAAGCTAAGTTGTGCTATGCGATCAAAATAACTGCTTAACTTACCTACTAATACTACTAGATTTATTCGTGAACAACATTTTATACTAGAGCAGAAAATACAACCTGCGTCTACCAAACTCGGGAAAATCACTTCAGACCGCTCTAAGGTCTAAGGTGGCTGTTGGGAGCCCTGATCTGTTGGGAGTTCTGGGACATCTTTCCGAGGGCTTACCCTGGGCTCCCAACCATAGGCTGTTGGGCGTTACGTGAGGTTTATTTAGTCGGTAGGAGTGCGGCATAGCATCCATGATGGATTTTCCCTCACGTTAGAAAAAAACCAAATTTTTATTAACTTGCCATATTTAGCTCGCCAAAAAGCCGAGTTAAGGGAAACTACCACAGTCTACAAAACATTGACCATGGTCCTGAAATTTTCAGCCCAGTAATATGCCACTTCACGATTTGCTTGAAGAACTTGGGTTTGTAAGTGGAGAGGGCAAATTGATAGAAAAACAGTGACTTACCATAAGCGCGATAGAAAATCCTCTAAATATATCGAGCGAGCGGAGGCGGGCGCGAGTCGGTGACCGCGGAACGCTCGCTTCTGTTGTCAAGACGCGGGTTTCGGAGCCCAACTCATTGTCTTCTCTGAAATTTAAAAGCCAAATAGTTCTGAGATAAAATAGGCTAGGAACATAGAGTAACGCGACCAGCGGGAGTAGACATAGCATGTTTGCCATAAACATATCTGTGAGTCACATGTTGCAAGGGTAGATAGTATTCATATACACCACTAGATACAAAAGCAACCGGCTGTCACCATGGATACTTTCAGTTATACACATAAATATTTGTTATTACATTGGAGTATGCATTGACAGAGAGGAATGTCTCCCCTTTCGAAAAAAGTCATACTTCATGTTGTTCTATGGCTATGATAATTATGCTAATACACAAGAGAGCGGACCAGCAATAATAAATGTAAAACAAACAGCTCTTTCTCTCTCTCACAGCTAGTAGGCACAGAATATATTTCCTTCTCTTTGCCATGACCTGGTTCGTTAATCCAGGTGCTCCACTTTCAGGTGGTGCTGGCTTGGGCAAGATCTCTGTAGGCCTCCATCACACTCATAAATTCAGTAGCAATTACATTGATCACGTCTTTCATTCCCTAAGGGGTAGGCAGTAGCATATTATATGCCCACATTTCACCTTTTTAGATTTTGTCCCACGTAATAGGTGGTGAGCCGTATTGCCGTGTAGATATGGACAGGCGCAGGTTGTGACTTCCAGTTGTTGAAATTTTTAAGCCGCCCATAAAAGCCTTTAACTTGGATAAACGACTCCCATTTTATTAGCAACCGGAACCAACGGCTTAACTTGCCTTCCGAAACACGGAAACGCTCGCAAATAAATGTCACAGTAGTCACGTGATGGTCACCCATCCATAACCGGCCATAGTAAATGTTGCTTACTACAGTGATCGTTTTTCAGACCACTGAGTTCGCGGGGCGACGAGCATTGGAGAGACGAATAAATGTTCACTACCTACTTACCTCGCAAAATATCTAGCATAAATCCGTCCAGCAACAATCCGTTTCCCGATGCCTTTGACGACGTACCATAGCGTGGCCATGGACAACAGAATCACTACAAGTGTCAGTATAGGCAAATAGGCGGCATCAGGCTCAGCTGTCATGTGAGGGGTGCACAGGTCTGTGCCGTTTACCGTGACGTTCATTACATATTGGCCGTATTCGCCGAATTGGTAGGTACCTGGGGAGGAAATGTGGGATCGTGATTATGTAGTTTCAATGTCATTGTGGTTGTGGTACTAACACAGGGCGGAAACTCCATACAAATCATTCGTTTTCAATTCTGTCGCCTACACTAAAAAACACGTTATGTTTGTACAGAGAGCATGAATGTGTGGTGTGTGAGGCCACCCAGGTTATACAAACGTTCCCTCAAACTAAATGATAGTTGTGGCGGGGGTGGGGAAGCTTGCTCAGTGGGGGCAGGGAGTTGCCATCTTAGAGATAATTTTGAAAAGCAATTAGTGTGCTGACTCAATCACATATTTTGATGTGAAAAAATTTTGCTTTTATATTATTAGTCTTCCCAAGGCGTAATGTGGTGAAAGAATTTGACGGTCGAGAGTAGTGTCTCGGTGGTCCAACGGTTAGGGCGTCTGTTCCGGCAAACCAGAAGACGCAGGTTCGAGACCAACATTTTTCCCATTAAAAAGTTGCCTATCTGTTTGTAATACTATTATATTTGGTACTAAGGCAAGAGTAACTGTCCTCGTTCATCAACGACAGCTCAAATATATGAATGGATTTGGATCATCACATAACAATAGTTTTAATGATGGAACAATATGGACATCTTGGAATTATCTATTATTTACCTATTTATTTTTTGTAATTAGTGTGACATGGGTGGGTACAAAGATCTTATAGTAACACATAACTGGTTCTCCAAGTCTGCCAGTGGCTTACACAATTCTTATACAATATTGTCGTAATCTTTAAAGAATTTCATTTTTTATATTACAATAGAAAGAAAGAAAGAAAAGAAAAATAAATTTATTTCACATAGGCATATACAGATGCTCTTGTAAAACGTCCAGAATATAAATCAAAATCTACCACCAGTTCACAACGCGACCCACCTGAGAAGAACTGGCAATAAACTCAGCGGGTTATTCTTTTTAGAGCTCTATTTACAAAATGAATCTAAAAACTATGCATTTTTACAATTTTTTTGAGAATCCAGTAGAGCAGGTCATTTCCAGGCTTCTCCATCCAACAAATAATCACCAATTGTATAGTAGCCCCTGCAGTACAATTTACTTTTTACAACCTTTTTAAATTTATTAAGGGACATACTTTTAATTTCGTCTGGTAGCCTGTTGTAAAAGCGTATACAGTTACCCATGAAAGAATTGCTGATTTTGTGCAATGTGCTATGATAAACAGCAAGGTTACTTTTATTTCTAGTGTTGACATTGTGTCTATCACTTAACTTAGCGAAACTATGTAAATTTCTTTGTGCGTACATCAGATTCTCAAAAAAATTTTGTGATGCTACTGTAAGAATTTTAACCTCTTTGAATTTTTCGCGCAGAGAGACCCTTGGACCTAATCTATATATAGCTCTTATGGCCCGCTTTTGTAATCAAATTTTATCTATATCTGCAGCATTGCCCCACAGTAGAATACCGTAAGACATTATGCTATGAAAGTAACTGAAATAGACTATTCTAGCCGTATCTATATCCGTCAAGTGCCTTATCTTTTGTACAGCAAATGCTGCTGAACTTAATCTATTTGCTAGTTTGACAATATGTGGACCCCATTGTAAACCAGCATCGACTGTTAACCCTAGGAACGTCGTTGATTCCACAAGTTCCAACACCCGACCATTAAGTTGAACATTGGTTTCTGACTGTGTTACATTAGGCAAGGTAAATTTTATGCATTTAGTTTTATTATCATTCAGTCTAAGATTGTTAGTGTTAAACCAATGAACCACTTTCAAGATTGCGTTGTTGACATCGTCATAGTTATCTATTTGTCTTTTAACTTTGAAAATCAAAGAAGTGTCATCTGCAAACAAAACAATCCTGTTGTTGTCCCCCACGTAAAAGGGTAGGTCATTAAAATATATAAGGAATAAAAATGGTCCGAGTATTGAACCCTGTGGGACGCCCATAGTAACTACAGAGCCCTCTGAGCGTGTACCATTAACATCAACCCTCTGAATTCTATTGTTCAAATATGAAGTCAGAAGATCAAGAGCCTTGTTTCTTATGCCATAATGGTGTAATTTCCTGATTAATGTTTCATGTTGGACGCAATCAAATGCCTTAGACAAATCGCAAAACACACCAATTGCATCTTGTTTATTCTCCCAGGCCTCGTAAATACATTTCAATAACTCTACACCAGCATCGGTAGTCGAGCGTCCTTTAGTGAAGCCAAATTGTTTCTCATGAAACAATTTGTGACTATTGAAATAGATCAGCATCTGCTCTAGTATTAGTTTTTCAAATATCTTGCTCAAGGTCGGCAACACCGAGATAGGTCTGAAATTACCCGGATCTGAAGCACTGCCAGCCTTGAACAGTGGTATAACTTTACTGTGTTTCATCAAATCAGGAAATACACCACTTGAGACGCAATCGTTAAACACAGTTGCCAAGTGGGGTGCAATGACATCTATAATACTTGATACGGATTTTACTGATAGCCGATTAAGGTCAGCGGTTTTTTTAACATTAATAGATCTAAATGCTTTTAAGATGTCGTTGCAGTTGACAACTGTAAATTCGAACGCGCCCTCACAGGCAGCTACAGATTCTGCTAATAAAAGCTCGGCGGAGGTGGAAGACGACCGGAGAGTGTTAGTAATCTCTATAGGTACATTACTGAAAAATTTTTCGAACTCGGTCGCCACATCCATATCCCCCGAAACGTGGCGATTGTCTATCTTTAAATGAAACTTTCTTTCATTCGCTGTACACCTACCACATTCCGCATTTATAATGTTCCAAGTAGTTTTAATGACATTCGCAGAATCTAAAATTTTATTTCTAATGAAATTAGACTTGGCTAAGGTACAGGCTTGCTTAAATATCTTTGAATATTTTTTAACATATTCCTGAAACTCTGGGTTGAAATTATGCGATTTTTCAGAATACAGTTCATATAGTTTATGGCGACTTTTATAAATTCCGGGTGTTGCCCAGTCACTGAAAGCAGAGCTGCCTCCGATTGATAAAGTCTTAGGGGTAAAGATTTTCCCAAACACATCATGTATCAAATTAAATAAATCAGAGTAGGATTCTTCTACACTAGTGTAATTGGGCAATTCTGTTATTTTCTTGACTAAGTTTCTTCTGAATGTTTCCAAGCGATGTGTGTTAACTGGGACAAAACTAATTATTTCCTTATTTTCCCTACTATTTCTCAGATAAGAAACAAACTGACCGCGATGATCTGATTTTACAGGGTCCACTATACATTTTTTAATGGGATTTATATTAGTATAAATATTATCAATACAAGTAGCACTAGTGGCAGTTATACGAGTAGGTTCCAAAAATCTATATATATAAAAATCAATGCCACTTTTCGTTGTAATTTTATAACTCAAGAACGGGCTCACCTATCCAAACCAAATGTTTAGGCTTTGTTCGTACTATTTAGTAGATGGTTTATGTGAAGTTTGCACAAAATCGGTCGAGCGGTTCTTCATTTATCACGCAAACGAAGTTGCGCGGGTCAGCTAGTATATTATACAAACCAAATGACTTGAACAAATTTAACATTTTCTCTCTCTGTAAAGGTTCCCGTGCAGTTTCTAAAACATCTACATTGAGATCCCCACAAAATAGGACCGTTTTTTTAGTACTTTGGCATTTAAACAATGCTTCTTCAAGTTTTTCTTCGAACTGTACATATGGAGCGTCTGGGGGACTGTATATGCTTAGTACAATGAACCGCTCAAACTCTATACTGGCTATCTCAATAACTCGTTCAACAGAGAGGGCTACTATGTCTTTACATTCTTTACAATATACACTTACTACAATACGATATACACATTCATTATTATATGTCATTTTATATCACATTATATGTCAATTACAGTGATTAGTAAGCAAAAGCATTACTACGCCCATAGTTTGGCAGTGATATTTTGTACAACGTTATGCCTGATTGATTCTAAATTTTACGCACCAAAATGCCAACATTTTGGTGCGTAAAATTTAGAATCAAAGAATCAAAAATATATAAATCTGATCAAAATCTGAACACAAGATTGTGTTTGTCATTAGCGGCCTTTACACACACACTCTACCGCGCGTTCTTAGGAGCGTACAGGATTGCGCGCGGGATAGCCTGCACGCTCATTCGCGCGCGACTGTCTTTGTACAGTTTGTTTACGCTACCCGTTCTTTCGCGCGCGTTTGCTCGCGTTTGTTTTCCTCAGCGGAATGAGCGGCCGTGTAAAGGCTAATCGCGCGGGATAGATCGCGCGAAACTGGCGCGTGTTGAAGTGTGTGCAATTCACACAGTTTTACTGAAGAACGTGGGAGTTGCGGTGAAAAATGGATAGAAGATATCGCGTGGCGCAAGTTATCATGTTCGCTGGCTGTCTGTAACTTTCTTAAGTTCCTTTCGGAACGAGCCCCTTAAACTTTGTAATTTCTTAACCACAAAATCACGATTGGCGTCGGGAAAACCTTTTTCTTTACAAAGGCAAGGAAAAGAGTTGTACAATGTAATTAACTCTAAGATTAGTTCTTTATTCCATGTACGTATGTCCGCCATCTTAATCGTGCGCGAATTAATTTTATGTGTATAGGCAACCTGAGGAAACGCGATTGCGCGCACGACTGACAAGCGCGGCGCGAGAGGTCCTTCCCTTTCCCTTCCACATTCTTTAAACGCGCGCGCCCTTTCGCGCACGATTGCTGTTTCACGCACGATAGAGTGTGTGTGTAAAGGCCGCTATTGCCATGCTTCTGTGACAAGAATGATACGAATGTGTGAGTAAAACCTCACGAGACGGAGATTGATAACAAAACAACAAACAATGAACTGTTTGTTTATTGACGGACATGTCCATTGATAACAGGATTGATCACCTCATTATCTTTAACAACTTTTATACATTGAAATCAGGGTATGGCAGTCGACTGCTGAACGTAGTGTAGGACTCTCACAATTTTCGATATAATACACGGCTCTGCGCTCTACGCATCGAGTCCTTTTTTCTTTTTTACGTGAGGGAAAATCCTACATGGATGCTATGCCGGACTCCGATCGACTAAAAAACCTCACGTATCCTGCCTAACAGCCCACGGTTTGGGAGCCCCGGGTTAGCTCTCGTAAGGATACCACAGGGCTCCCAACAGACCTACGGCTACCACTGCAACCTCACTTGGGAGGGGGTTCGGGTGCTATCACGCTTTTTTGGGTGATGTCCCGCTTCTTAGGGGGTGGGGAGTGAATCCCTCACGTCACGCTGTCGTCTAGTAGAGTCTGCTTCTGTAAGGACGATGAGCAGTCCCCTCACCGTCCTCAGGCCCCTGGTCATGGAGGCCGATAGTCTTGGGCGATGAGCATCTAGTCCCTTCCTACGACATGTATTCCTAAACACGGAAACGATCGTAAAACAAAATGCAACAAAAAGTCACCCAACTGAGGATGAACCGCATCGTGAGCAGGGTTTTTGTTTTAGGTATACGTGTCGAAACCTCCCACGGATGTTATGCCAGACTCTTGCCGACTAAAGCCTAGAGCCGGGAGCTTCGAGTAAGCCTCGGAAGGATGTCCCAGGATTCGCGACAAACTTTGGCCACAAATTAGAGATAGTACAGATGGAAATCTCATGTATGTACTTTTTTCACACCTACCCTCTGCTACACACACTCGCGCACAAATCTGTATCGAAAACTCGGCTCAAACCGCCTGACCTCGTGTCTGTGAACTCAGTCAGCGTTTTCTATGTGTGCGTAGCCTCAGCGAATTCAGTATGTAGATTTCCATCTGTACTATCTCTAATTTGTGCTTTGGCTACCAGCTACCACCGCAGTCTCACCTTGGAATTTCGGTACTACCCCGCGTCTTTGGAGGGTTCTTCGGGTATAAACCTCCTTGTTGTTCGTGAGATGTTCTAATAGTGATCATTTACAGAACACAGAGCAAGAGGGTCAACGAGTATTTCCTTAGGATAAATTTATGAACAATTCTATCGTAATGGCTCATGAATCATACATGCATGACACAAAAGTGCTCAAACAATTACATTACAAATAGCTCAAACAATTATTATACGAGTTGTGCAGCATATTCAACTCTAATGTGTTGTTATTTAGGTTTGAAAACATGTTCAAAACCTTTAGCCGGCTGTATGTTTAGGGTACCGTACCTAAAGGGTAAAAACGGGACCCTATTAATGAGACTATGCTGTCTGACTGTCTGTCACCAGATTTGCTCCATGGTCACCAGGCTATATTTCGTGAACAATTAAACTAGGCAGTTTTGTGGTTATATATTAAAATACCAGAAAACAAAATGCCTTTACTTAAAATGCATTAGACCAAAATACCCGAATTCGAAATACCTTAACATTCAAAATCCCTTATTTCAGTTCACCTTACCTTAAAATGTCTAAACTTAAAATACAAATAATTATTATATCAGAATTCAAAATACAAATTTTCAAATATCCTTAATTTAAAATACCGAAAATAGAATACAATGTGAATATAAAAAAAACCATAACCTACCCAGTTTATCACTATAACCTACTGGGAATAAAGATTTATTGCCACACGTTTTCTTATTTATTTTACACCCCCGCCCCCCCCCCCCACCTAAGATTCAGAGTTACAAAAGTACTACAGTGGGCTAACGAAAAAAAAAAAACATACAGTCGGAGTGTTAATCATCCACAGATATATAGCATCCATTTAGGATTTAAATCATGTTAAAAAAAAGGTATTTTGTGTTTGAACATTTTAGGATAAGGTATTTGATAAATTTATTTTTTGGGTTTCGGTTATTCGACCGTAAGGCATTTTAAATTATTTATATTATAAATATTTGCCTTTTGAATATTGATATTTCGATTTCGGGTATTTTGGGCTCAGGCATTTTAAGTAAAGGCATTATGATTTCTGGTATTATGACGGTATACCCAGTTTTGTACCTATTTTCGTTGCTGCTATAACAACAAATACTAGAAAAGTAAAAGTTATATATTCAATGGGGGTTTCCATACATCAAACGTAATGTTTTGGTACGGAACCGTCCATGCGCGAATTCGACTCGCACTTGGCCGGTTTAATATAAATGCCAAGTCCCCAACGCGAAGTATAAACATCTCAGGACCAGTTTTGGTGGCGGGTCAAGCGGTCAATTCTCGCAAGGATCGGGTTTCAAGTTGCACGCAGTACGGATATTTGCATGCGAATTACGATGCGTGAATATGGTTAGGTCTCTGAACTAAGCTAAGTAGATATTCGAGTAATCGTATTTGCAAAAATATGTATGCAAATGACCTATGTAAACAGCCATCTGGAAAAAATGTACAGTACGTCCTAGATATTAACATGTTGTTTGGCATTTGAATAACTTATCTGGTAAATATTGTGCTCAACAAATGGATTGACTCTATAGCTAGCTGTTTCATTGTATACCTACCTAGGTACCTACATTCAGTACAGTCATGTATAACCTTAAAGGAATAGATAAAAGCCTCAGACTAAAAGAAAGGCATAGGTACTAAACGCCCAAATTTCATCAGTGTATTTTGTCGATGTAATAGGAGGACTGGATGCTGAAGATGCAACCGTGAATTTTGCTGAGAGATTTGGGAGAGACCTTCCAGCAGTAGACTGCTATAGGCTGATTTGATTTAATTAATTGTTGGTGAGTCTATTGCAATGTTGGAATGGACAGGGGCTGATAGTATGGGCGTGGCTACCAATACCAACTGTTTCAAGACAAGACAATTTTCAAGCTGTCCATTATGGCCTTCAGCTTGGCTTGGCAGACGACACAGTCGGGACAAACGACTTGTAGTGCTATGTTCCGAAGCACGAACACGCTGTAAATGTAAATGCTACGAATGGTCACCCATCTTGTAGTGTAACATGTTTAACGTTGTGCTCGTTTACAGAATACTAAGCTAGCGAATAAAGAAGTTCTTTTTATTAAAGAAATTGTTTTATATCGCGCTGCTAAATGCGTCGACAGAGTAGGTCTTTTGGTTTTACTATGGTTTAGCAAACTAAGTTGTGAACATTTTAAATACCTAGTTCAGATTTTTTCATAGCTAGTAGAAATGCATACTGGTCACCATTGAAAGTGGTTAGCACAGCCTATAAGGCGACGGCAACACCGTTACAATGTGTAGGGAGCCCTGGGGTCATCCTTCCGAGGGTATACCCGTGACGCCCAGCTATAGGCAATTGGCAGGACAACGTGGGGTTTTAGTGGATAGAAGTGCGGCTTTGTACAGTGCACGGCATCTAACTTGACAAGGTTTTGGAGTAGTGTACGATGCGCGAACTTACCCCGTTCGCATAAGTTCGCGCATCGTACACTTAGATGCACCCAAAAAGTGCGCCGCTTACTCCAAAAAGTGCTCCGCTCACTCCAAAAAGTGCTCCGCTCACTCCAAAAAGTGCGCCGCTCACTCCAAAAAGTGCTCCGCTCACTCCAAAACCTTGCCAAGTTAGATGCCGTGCACTGTATCCATGAAGGTTTCCACACAATAAAAAAAGCACCATTTCACTCTTGATTCTCAGTCAGTTCAACAAGTGCATCGCTTGAAGTTTAGTTTAGGGCCTCAAAGTGTGGAACCTTTTACAAATGGTAACCATATCCTTGTGTCACGATAAGTTTCAAAGATATTATCTCTTAAATCTAACCACGCAACTATTATTCTTTTTATTGATATTTTGCAAGGATTGACTTCACAACACGCGATGCCATTCGTCGCTCTAGTTATCACGTTTACAATGCGCTTTCTGTAGCGAATGGTATAGATATTAGATATTTGCATTCAATGATAGCATAGGAGGGTTATCCTTATTACCATCTTTTTTTTTGCGTGGAAATGCCTCGTAGATGTTATGCCGGACTCTTAGCCTAGCTGACTACAGCCGGGAGCCCTAGATAAGCCCTCGGAAGGATGTCCTAAATTTCGGTTACCGCTGCAGCCTCAACCAGGAGTTTATTATCATCATATGAAGTTTGATTGTCCTACGAAGGTTTTCCATTATGTTAAATTGATTTTATTTGCCTAGCTGTCTAGTAATAATTTTCTTTGCTTTACTTTATTCAAATTTAAAAACCTTAGAACCTTTCGGATTGGTTAAGTTTACCACTAAATATGCAGCATCATCGGATCGTCCACTCGGCACAGCCGGCATCCACCACAGGAAAAAAAAAGGGTTACCACAGCGTAATCAAAAAATTACCTAGAGCAACTAATCATCTTACAGAATATGCTGCCTGTTTCTGAGATTAGGGCCAGACATATTACAAATGATTGTAATGGCTTTATGGGTTATTTAAATAGTTTCAACCAAAGACTTCTATATAAACTGAGGTAGACGCGCCGTACTCTAACAAACGAGCACTTCATTTGTGAACAAATGTGGGTGAAGAACTGTATAGAAGGCTTCTGTCTACCCTTCTAGGGATAAAAGCGTGACTATTCATGTTTTGACATTGATTGCAGTGCCTTTACTTGTTTACTCTCTCTTATCCATAACTCAATGTAGGTAATATAATTAAACTTTGACACTTGTGAGATTACACTTTGTTCAAATAACTTCCTTATGTCTAAAAATATAGTGTAATCTGTTTACAAATGTCCATACTAATATTATACAGGTAAGGTGGGGTTCTAATGAGATCTTTGCGGACAAATCCAGCTTCAACTGCAAATGGTGATTATGCTGCCTAACAGACCACTGGTAAGCAAAGAAACATCAACCTCCACCAACTTGAGGACATCTTTCAGAAGTCTTATGGACTGTGAGAGCCGCTTCCAATTGCTAGACGTTGCTATGGCTTTCCATCAGTGGGGCGGAGTTAAATTAGCGAGATTCTAAAAGAAAACTTTGTACCCTGTGTGATGGTAAAAATCCAGTAAGTAACAAGGTGCCTGCTTCCAGTAGTGGGCTGCAATGGATTGATGCTAAAGCTGAAGAGTTACTGTGTTTTGTTTTTATGCTATCACAGATTACAGGATTACTGGATCTAATTTAAACAAGTTTTTGACACATTGTTTATTGAACCCCTACAACAAATAGGAGCTGGACGATCATTACAAATGTTGAAAACTTGGTAGACTTTCATGCATTATTGTACAAGTATTCGGCTAATTTATGTAGCTGTATACATAGTTTTGGAACAATGATGAAAATAACACTATAACATCATCTCTACAAAACTAGTTAGAAAAGTAAATAGTACGAGTTATTCACACAGTTTCAAGTTTACACAAGATATATTTGTATCATAAATGTTATTTGTGCTATTATGTCATGATTAAGAAAATATGGACACTATTGATCTTTTGGTAGTAATAGTCTAAAGGTCTTAGCGCTAGAATACTACCTAATTGTAAAAAATAGAAACCAATTTAAAATAATAGTATTTATCATCACTGACTTTGAAAACATTAACCTTCATAATTAAAACATAATTATTCAACCTCATTATTTGCAGTTTAAATACCATTATGTAGCCTTTCCAGTTCTAATAATAATAGCATAAATTATAGACTAAATCTACCTATTATACAACTGAAACATTGAAACTTGTTACAACTTTCACAATAAGCCAGAACTGGGCAGCTGCAAATGACTCATTGTAATCACTAATGCAATCTTTGTGTCTTTTAATAAGTCTACAACCAATATTTATAATCATCTTATCATATTTTGTAATAATTTGTTTGCGAATTGCACTGAGATTGAATTGAACTGTAGAGAATGCAGACGCTACGAAAGTCGAACTCATACACAAAGGTGATAGAACAAAAGGTATTTTGTAAATAATATGGTCGGATGTACTAACCGTTACATATTTCCCCTTCGCCATTTCTGAAAGCATATATTAAGGAACTTTTTGTGTCCACTGTAATTGCGTCTGAGTAAAGTATCGACGCATCCTTCTGCAGGATACAACCTTCGCATTCTTCAGATTGAGACCAAAACTCAATCGGTCTATCAGTGTTAATTTGTAAACAAGCTTGGTCGTATCGTAATCTAGAGGCGTTACACTCCCGAATGAACGCTCCAATATTCTCAAAACTTCCGAAAGACATTGTTCAGGTTTCTACATCAGTATCACAATCTAAAATTAATAATTCGATAAAACAAAGCCACAGCACAGCCACTGCACATTCATGTAATTTGCGCACTTGTCAAACAAACAAAATGTCAACTCGTAATAAAACGTCAACATGACTACATGAGTCATCCATTTTTTTAATATTTCAAAGCAACGAGACGTTATCCATACAGCCTTTACTTTTCCTGTGAACTTGCGTGATCTTTATTGATTAAACGATTACTGCTGTTGCCCGCGTCTTCGTAAGAGTGAAAATTATGTTATAATGCCTATTTGACTCTGCTTAGCCCCTAGGATATGTAGCGTGATAATTTGTAGCCTATTTGAAGATTCTGCCCCTAGTTAATATTTGTGCATTTGAATCAAATCTATTGAGTACTTTTCGAGATCCTTCCGGACAAAGCAAAGCAAACAGACAAAAATTCGGTATCTTATGTTGAACACCCAGCGAGTATTTTTTTTTTAATATTTCCAATGCACAGTTTTGACTTTTTAATCATAATACATATTATGTATTGATTTTTGGACAGAATTTACGTTATTTAAAAAGCGGGAAGTTTCAGCTGTACAAGTTCAACGCGATCCTTTTTAAAATTTTATATTCTATGTAGCATTTTAATTATAAATTTATTAGTATCTGGAATAATGTTTATTCTCAACTTACGAGAAAAGAGTTAAGTAAACTTTTTACATTGCCGGACCTGACATTGCCAAAAAGAAAACAAAAAATATTAGTTCCACGGTCGTACACACTATATGGTCAGCGCCATTATGGTGAAAATCAACTGGGTCGTATAATGGCGACCTTTTTCACCAATTTCGCCCAGTCAAAACATTAGTGAGACTTAAAATTTTTGGGTTAGGTCAACCATAGCGAAAAATTCTAAATCTATGGGTTAAACTACCCTTAAAATGTAGGCACCCAAAAGGGGTACAATAAACGGTTATAGGACTTATAGGTTATCGAAATAAATAAAACACAAATTTAAATTTCAATTACATAATTAGAGCTTTATATCAAAGTGGGTGAGAAAGCATTAATTTTAAAATACGCAACAGTACTTTAAAGAAGGTATTTCTGATATTTTCTGGCACATTCAGTGGTGCTTCGAATGTATCATGGTTTTCGTAAAACCACTCTGGAAACGGCCGAGTCTCGAGGATGTAGTGCCATTGTTTTTCCCCTACTTCCACAATGAAGCATGAAATAGGCCCTTTGAAGTATAACTGAAAAAGACACAATACATATTGTAAAGTTTCCTTATACCGACACTTACAGAACATGGGTAGGTAGGCTAAGAAGCTAGACTAGACTGGTCTAAGGGTGGCTCACATACCTTAGTCAGACCTATCCTGTTACCTATGCAGACGCAGTGGCTAAATGTTTTAAATGAGGGATACATATTCTTGGTGAGCATAGCAAAGTAGGAAGCTGTGGTTGTTGTTTCTATTTTGTCTGTGACTCCGTTGTACATCTGCCTGTCTGTCGGTCTGTATCTCATGAACAGTGACAGCTAGAATGTTGTCAATTACATGCAAGGGGGGTCCCATGCAACAAACGTATTTTTCTTTATTACGGACCTTCGTGGTCGAATCCGACTCGCCTCTGCTGTTGCAAACGTACATTACATAGGCTACAGTGACCGCATAACCATCAGATGTGCCGTGTGCTTGACAGCCTTTGGCGAGGCATGGAACAATAAAAAGCCATGTACATATTCTTACCGTTATTGAAGGATCTTTTTCGTCTGCGTGTTCAGTCAAGTAAGAGTCGGGCTCTAAGCTTGTGAAAAGTCTGTAAACATACAGAAATTTTTATACACACATACATAAATATATGATCACGCCTTTTATCCCCGATGGGGTTGGCAGAAGAATATTATATGCCCACATTTCACCTTTCAGATTTTTGTCCCACGTAATACTGCCGTCCTTAGGATAAACAACGCAATCGACATTTTTGACGAAATTGAGTTATTAGATAGATAGATAGATAGATAATTCTTTATTGTACACCGATATAGTTACAAAAGAAATAATCTATTAGAAGCACAATGCATAGGAACATAATCAAATGTACAATGGGCGGCCTTATCGCTTAATGCGATTTCTTCCAGGCAACCTTTGGATGGACATAAATGATAAGTGCAATCAAGCAACGCGGTGTAGTCAACTTAAATAAATTATTTAACAAAAACAATAGATACATACATTTAGAATTGAATAGACATACATAAGTAGTAAAATAGAAAATAATTCATAACTTTCATTGATAAATAGGAAGAAAATGATTTTTAACTAGATTTTTGAATGAATTTAGTGTTTGAGCCTGTTTAATATTCAAGGGCAGTGCATTCCAAAGGCGAATGGCTTTAACGGTAAAAGATTTGTCATAAAAGTTTGTGGAATGCGTCGGCATATCCAGTCTCAAGTTTTCAGACGATCTCAAAGTCATGGGATTTGTGTTACTAAAAAAACAAAAGCGTTCTTTAAGATAAGTTGGAGCTTTGGGATTAAATAGAGCATTATATAACATACTTAAAATATGCGCATTCCTGCGAAGGCGGATAGGGAGCCTCTTGAGTTTGTCACGAAAATAAGATATGCGATCATATTTGCGTAAACAAAATATGAATCTTATGCAGAAGTTTTGGAGGCGCTCAAGCTTATCAAGTTGCTCCTCGGTTAGATCGGGATAGCTGACATCGGCGTAGTCAAGTAAAGGGAGGAGAAGGGACTGTGCAAGCGCAATCTTAGTAGACGTCGGAAGAAAGTTCCGTAGCCTTCGTAGTGACCCCGCCGAAGCAAACAGTTTGCGACTAGTTTCTTGAAGCTGGAGTTTCCACGAGTTATTAGTATATTCGGAATCACCGAAACGAGATCTACAAGAATCAATTACTCATTTTTTGATATCTTGATTAGTTTTCATTTTATAGTTAAGCATAAACAGCGCAATTAATGCATTTCCAACTTTTTACTAATCATAAGCATCGTAAGCAAACATGCGTTGTTTATGACTCGTATTTAATATGAATTTTAATTAGCCCGTCTTAAGCGGAGTAACGCAAGTGTGTATTTACGATTATTATGACTAGAAAAGTAAAGGCAAAGAAGGTCTATTTCAAAGATTGTTGCTCTTAACAACTAAAAAATAAAAATATTTTGGTTAAAATTTGACTAGTAACTGGAAATTTTAGCAAGAGGTCATAGAAAAAAGTAATTATCACAGTGATCGTTAACAAAGTATTGAATTATAGCAAACTACTTCGGACATTTGATTAATTAATGATGTATTTTAATATTTTATGAAATGATAATGAAAGAAAGAAAGAACAAGTTTTTATTCTACATTAATGCCTAATAATAAAACAATTTCACATTTCAACTTATAGTTTTATGTCCCACGTAATAGGTGGTGATCCACGTAATCTTTAAGCTATTTTATGATTAAGCAAACAAGGCAGTTTTATACGCTGCTTGATGAGCCTGATGAAGAAATACACCTCCTTTCATACACCATGTGTGACGTAAACGAAGTTGCGAGGGTCAGCTAGTGAATTATAAATCAATAAATAATTATAAATTTGATAATGTTACATAGTATTTTAATTAAAATTATAATATATTTTTAATATAATAATACTGACAGGTGCCCTTACGTAGGCGACTCGGTAATGAGCCTATTTGGTGCTGCTATTCAAAGCTCCCGGGGATAAAAAGAGACGAATACACTGAGCTCCTAATGTTGTACTACGACAGAAAAACTATATTTTGAATAGCTTAGTTCTATAATAGCAGAAAGGAGGGAGAGAAACGTACCATACGGCCTGGAAGATACAGTTGACACTAGTTCGAAGGCAGGGTTCAATGTACCTAATAGTTTGTGTCATTAAACAATTTATTATAGATTATCATTAGGTATATAGTCTCACTTTGTAGATTTTAATTCACAGTAGTAAAGGATAACCACAGATGTAACGCGAATTGAAATCCTATAAGATATAAGACAGCAAAAATTGACTATAGATATTACTAGTCGCTTAGTTCTGGCTGGATTTCTTTAATATAATGATAGTAGCACCTCCGTCCGACATGCGTTTTTCTGGGTCGTAAAGGAAACAGAAGGATTAAGTTAAGGAGTTCTTTAAAACACTCGTCTTAATAGATTTCGTAGAATGCAGTCAAAGCTAATAAAGATTTCGTAGGATAATATTTGATATTTGTTTAATTAAGTACGTAAAATTAAACGCATGCGAGCTTCTCTAAAAGAATTTACTAGTCATAATGAACACATTTGCTACGTATAAGTTATAAAATTGGAACATACGTCGAAGTAATCCCATATCTTTACTAGACATAAACATCACAAAATGCATTTACTAGAGATAAATGACGCATCTGCAGCACATGCGTTGATAATGCTTAGTGATTTGGTATTATTGCAGGGAATATTTACTAGCCTTAAACATTTTTTCTTTATTTTAAATAATGAAATAAACTAATTGTATAAATATAGTATCGCACATGCAAAGTTCACATTTCAAGGAATCGAACAAAACAATAAAACTTAGAATATTCCTGTTAGTTTCCGAGAGACAATAAAAAAAACTAAAAAAACTTTAAACGCGATTTACTCGAAAGTTACTTCCAAGCAAGTGCGTTGTTTATCCTTATGACGGCAGAATAGTTGGTGAGCCGTATTGCCGTGTTGATATGAATAGGCGCAGGTTGTGACTGTCCGCTGTTGAAATGTTTTTTTTAAGCCGCCCATAAAGGCCTTCAAATTGGCTTAACGACTGCCATTTTACTGCAACCGGGACCAACGGATTAACGTGCCTTCCGAAGCACGGAAACGCTCGCAAATTGGTCATGAGGTGGTCACCCATCCATAGCTGGCCATAGTATAAATGTTGCTTACTACAGTGATCGGTTTCAGAACACTGAGTCCGCGGGGCCCAGATATTTTTAAATTCAGTCTAAATAGGTCGGTTGGGCAACCGGGACTAGTGCTCGGATGACGATCATCTGTTAAAGGAGTTACTGAGGTTTTCATATTGACTGATACATAAGGATTTCATAGAACCACCGAAATTAATGATATAAGCACCTAAATTACATTACTAATATTAGCAAAGAAATATCTGTGATGACTGATGACCCCAGATGGGTGCCATGACGGACTCCTAATGGTTAGAATAGAACCACAGGGTGCTCTTCATCTGCCTAAGACTAAGCCCAAGAGTCTCGGGTAGGCCCTAGTTTCAGAGAAGGAAAACTAGGATACGAGTACCCAGCCCCGGATCTAGGGGGGGGCAAGCCGGGCCCGTGCCCCGGGCGGCAGATTCAGGGGGGGCGGCAAATCAGAGGGCGACAAATTGAAACTTTGCAGACAAATGCACAAATCATCTGTACCTTACGATAGTAGAATACCTACCTAATAATAAACACTCCAACTTATTCAACTCTCTTTTTACAAAAAATATTATGTTCAAATTATATCCGAAATTAACTATAGATATATCCCAGATGCTTGAAAGGAAGCAAACATTCCCATGCATGCATCACTTCTTTACAAACTTGCAGCATGTTGTGTTGTGGAGGCGGCGGCGACCACAGTAATTCGTATTCAAATTTTTGAAAATTAGTTGTGTTGTTCTTAATTATATCTCTTGTTGCACCATAAGTCAACGGATAGCATTGTATAATCAATTCACAAAATATTATAAGTATACTCAATTGTGCCGCTGGATGGCCAGATTCCGGCACTGGTGACATATATCTACTAGTCCTCTGTGCTGGTCAGGTTCCCTGCTTTCTGCAGTTTAATTCAAGAGTACCGCAGGGATCTGTGTAGTCCAACACTATTTCTTCGGAATATTATCCCTTGAGTGCACTGGTTGTTATGCAGACGACAGTACTCTACAGGAGAGTTAATCTGGCCGTCCAAAGGAGGGGCGGCCTGACCTGGAGGAAAAGAGGCGGCAGCTCATAGCGTATCTCGACCGGGTCTGACCGCATTTACCAATGGGAATTAGAAAAACTGGTAGATTTAAATGCCAGGAAATAAGACGTGTGCGTTTACAGCTGTAAGATCTCCTTTCCGTCCTCTACTCTCTCTTCATAATGCGATGATACTACTAAAAGACTATCTAGACATCCTCTGACCGTTCAGAGGGTGGCGGTCCGACGACGTAGAGAAAAGAGGCGGCATCTCGTGGCGGATCTAGACCGGGCCTGACCACATTTCCCAATTTAATTTAGGAAACCTTATAGAGTAAAATGCCAGGAAACACAGGAATGTGTGCTTACAGCTGAAAGATCCCCTTTTCTTCTCTACCCTCTCTTCAGAAGGAGAGGAGCAACGGCAACCTCTTCTACCGGTTGTCGCAGACGATTACTGGGCACGGGAGCTCCTGTGTGACGAATACACCGGGAAACCACAGCTGAGTGACAGCACTGCGAGGAACGCAGTCAGGACACAGAGGTGCACACAGTGGAGGAGTGCACAGCGTGAGCGTAACAACGCCAGGTCCTATTAGCAGGTCTGGTCGTGGACATTCTCTGGCTCGAGATCATGGTGGCCACGATCTCCAGTGGGAGTACCTAAGTGGGATGTCGCCTCGACTTTCTGCGGACAGTTCATGCTCGTAAGTGGCGTGGCGTGGAGTATCGAGAAAGAAGCAGGAAACTGGACATAACTGCGGCGCCCCCGCTGCAGACTTGTCTTCGCCCAAGATCTTGGTCTCCATAACCGGGGGCCTGAGGACGGCGGGGGCCTGCTCACCTTTTTCCACAGAAGCAGGCCCAAGAAGACAGTGTGACGTGAACGTTTCCCGCACGCCACACGTCTTAAGAAGCGGGACAACACCTCTGTCGCAATGGTAGCCAAAGTCTGTTGGGAATCCTGGGACATCTTTCCGAAGGCTTACCCGGGGCTACAGACCGTAGGCAGCGGTAGGATTTGTGTGCTTTCAGTCGGTAAGAGTTCGGCATAGCATCCATGACGGATTTCCATAAGTATCTAAAAATCCCTCCAAAAAAGTACTGTGCAAGACGCAGATTTGTACCTTCGCTAAAACTACTCTCAACTTTGAATTAAGAAACCTAAAAAAATAGGGGGGGGGGGATTAATAGGGGCGGCATTTTCACATTTTGCCCCGCCTAAAAAAATCTCTAGATCCGGGACTGCGAGTACCTATCCGAAATCTTATGTTCGTTGGGTAACTAACTACGTATATTTTGGACGTTATTTAACTGAAGACCAAACCCCGATAGGTCTTTATACCGTCAAGGTTCAACCTCGTCTAACCTAAGCGGCACTTGGTGGAATTTAAAGCTAGCTAGACTAGACCGCCGTCACTGTGGTGTGGAACCCTTGAATCCAAGGATAATAAGGCAAGCTAAAAACCAAAATTACTGGTCAGAAAATTCATATGCGAATTTGTTGATAATCTTCATGATTTCATTCTTTAAGTCCTTTTCAGATAAATTATCCTGGCTACTTGTGGCTGATTGAGTTTTGTTTGGTCTTGTGTTGAATATTCGGCTGGAGGATTGGCGAGCGGCAGCTCTGAAATAAACATTCAAGTTAGATGCCGTAGGTATACCTACATCAATCAGAGCAGTTTATCGCTTTTATTTTGGTACGCTATTTAGCACTACTGTACCTACCTTGCTAGCCCCCGACGCGACGGTTTGGTAAAGGGATTTATTTAGAGTTACTTAATGCAGTTAGTCATTTGCCGTTATTCAGCAGGAGCATGGTGCACCACTCTCAGGTAAGTAAGCTTGGGGTCCTTCTATCAAATAAAAGTATTGGGGTCAGAATATCTAGGAAAAGTTTCAAAACAAAACATACAGAACGGAACTTAACAGAATTCTTGCAATAAGTTTCTCTACGAATCTAATTCTAATCTCTGCTCTGCTCGCGGCGCTGCACCGCACTATAATTAAAATTGGTTCCCTATAATGTAGTGTGCAATTATTACATCTGTAATCTCTGAATACCTACCTAATTAAATGATAAACATTGAAGTTTAAAATATATTGTTCATCGAAAAAATTTAAGCTTGGATAGAAAAAAAAATCACAAAAATAATTCCTTCGAGCCGGATTTGAACCAGCGACCTATGGATGACCATTTACAGAAACAACTACAGTCCACCGCTCTACCAACTGAGCTATCGAAGGGATAATAAAATTGGCCAAATAGCATACTACATTATATTTATTTATATAATTCTTGTGAAAGGCGATTTCAAATAAATGTCACCTCGACTGAGATCTAAGGAGATCTTGAAGGCTTCAAGATCTCCTTAGATCTCAGTCGTGGACTTTATTACTACGTTAATGCGCAGTAACTTGCTCTGTAAATTCAGAACTTAGGTACTTACTGATCTAGAGGTAGGTAGGTATTATAAGAACCATTAAAAAACACGTATTCAGCCCCTCGTTTCTAGGCTTCTAGCTATTCTGTACCTCAGTGTGCGTAAATGTACACTTCATGTCTTCTTGTACTCTCGAAAACGGTGCATGGTGCATCCTAGAAAGAAATTTTCTGGGATTCTAGATAACGTAGAAATCAGTGTCGCATAATCTGCTGATTCTGACGTACCTAAGTATTCCAGCGTCTTTAGTTGACACAAAACAGATGAAGTTTTCGGACGGATACTGTGTAAGATAAGTAGGTAGGTAGGTACTTACTGTCTAATCCTTGGCGATACCGCATAGTAAAAATCTTCCTGATCCTCTGAACTGCCAAGCCTCAGTTTAGGCTCCAACCAATCATCATTGTTCAAATGTAAAACCCACAAAGGGTCTCCAATGACGTAGCCACGTCCATAACCGACATTTTTAAAAAAAGAACTGCGGGCGCCATTTCGCGAAAGTAAGTCGTTATCAGGCAAATCTTCAAAGGTTGGAAACAATTTGGCGTCAGTAGGGATGATTAAATACAATATTAGCAATAACAACATTGTTAGAGGAATGCACGTAATGAACTAAATGGTAATAATGAGTTCTGCACAGCGTAATTTAGTTTGCAGCTGAATAAATATCTTTGTCTTTACATAGTACAAAAAAAGTGTTAATATAGGTAGTCGCTTCCACTGTTCGTACGCTCAAATCTTTGAAACTACTTAACGGGTAGGCAGGGGCAATGAGCAAACGAAATTGTGAAATAAGGTATATTTCACAATTTTGTTTTGCCCAACTGTAATATGTGGCGAGTGAGCATATTGCCATGAAGAAATGGACAGGCGCAGGCATTGCGATACCAGCTGTTGAGTTTCACGCAAACGACCTGACCGCGCACGTATATCCCTCCTCTTATAACCCTGGGTTCTCCAAGCGGAGCGTGAAGAGGCACATCATAGGACCGCCAAGCCGCCAAGTTGAATTGTCAGAAAAATAATTTACGGCGTTTAAAATATAGGAAACATTTGTAATTTTAGGAAGTTGTAGTTTGTAGTTTTTCGAATTTAGCATTTTAGGAAGTTGTCGTTATTGGAATTTAACATTTTAGGAAGTTGTAGTTTTTGGAATTTGCCATCTTAGGAAGTTTGTAGTTTTTGGGATTGGATATTTTAGGAAGTTGTCGAAGTTCGATTTCGATTTTCGAAGCCTGATCTTACGCTCCCTCATGTTGAGAACTATAATTTCGCTCTGAAGCCACTGGCGATGGCGGGCAGCAGTCGCAACCCATAGTTTGGGAAATTCTGGTGTAATCTGTAGGTAGTGTCGCCGACAGTCGAGATCATGACATAGGTACGTTAAGGTATACCTAACTGATGAAATAAACAAAATGTATTTAAAATATAATTTTATTTGATTTTATAAAAATTCTTCATAATTTATAACAAATGCGATCAGTGTTGCAACTACAAAACATTTCATGATCATAATTTTTAAACAGAACCTATTTTGTCCTTGTTGTACTTAAATTCATCAATTGAAGCAACACTGATACTGAAACGAACATGGCTTAAACACTAAATAAATTACAATTATACATTAGTGATGTCTACAAACTTGGCATTATAACCTAACAGTCTGAGCTTCGATGAAAGGAAAAAAGTACTCAGCCTAATGCAGGTCGGATTCAAGAACAGAACCTCCTTCATTATTTCTGGGGATATCCTTCCAAAGGCTTACCCGGGGCTCCCAACCATAGGCTGTAGGTGGTAGGGAACTTGTTGGTTTTTAATTGGTAAGAGTCCGTCATAGCATCTATGACTGATTTTCCACACGCAGAAAAAACCTCTTAAATAAGTATTTTTCTATTTTTAGTAGGTACTTATTCATATGGTGGCAACATAGAAACATTGTCTAGAAATTTTTATATTCTAGCTATCACGGTTTATGAGATACAACTTGGTGACGGACAGCTGTGTCTCGGTCACAGGGTTAGGCTTGGGCATAATCGTTCACTTCGTGGAACTCGTTCCTCAACTCTCGTTCCGGAGTTGGAACGAGTTCCTCTAAATCGTTCCGACTCCCAGTTCCTTTAGCTCCGCGGACTAGAGGAGCGGTCTGTTATAACTCCGGCTCCACAGTTCCTTTAGCTCCATGGATTTGTGAACGATGTGTCTATCGTTCCAGCTCCACAGTTCCTTTATCTCCGTGGATAGTGGAACGAAGTGTTTAGCAAACTTGTAGCAAGTATTATATAATATCTTCGGTTGTACTAAGAACCGATCTACTATTAATGCGACTTTATTAATAGTTTAGTACTTATTAAATAATGTTTTATGATTTTAAGCACCGAGCATACGAGTTATATTTATTTAAACTTAAATCACACTCGCGCGCCGGGTTCCGTAGGCACCAATAACGGTAAAAAATCACGTTTGTTGTATGGGAGCCCACTTACTATTTTTTCTTTTTTTAAATATTTGATGTGATAGCAGTAACCGAAATACATCATGACATGTGCTAAAATTTAACTGTCTAGCTATCGCGGTTCATGAGATACAGCCTGGTGCCAGATAGACAGACGGACAGTGTAGTCTCTGTAATACGATCCCGTTTTTACTCTTTGGGTACGGAACTCTAAAAATAATACTCTTGTTTGAAAACAAAAAACTTACGTAAACAAATAGCACACTCGGAAATAAACTTCATCCCATACAGATAAAGTCGAAAGTATTATAGCAAGGGATGCCTACTCACCAAGAACAGCGCGATAGACACTGTGTAGTCTATCAACATTTGACCAATCGGACTCACCGAGGTATACAAATAAACCGCTGTGATTGGCGCGGCACAGCCGGAGCGAACGGTGAGCGAATCGCGGGGCATGGCAGCACGGCTCCGGTAGGAACGATATGAATAGGAACGAGCGTGCGTTCGGCGTATCAACTCCGACTCGGAGTTGGAACGATGGAACGATTTAACTCCACAGAGTGGAACTGTATCCTTTCGTTCACTACATCGGAGCAGTTCATCGGAACGACTCACTCCGGAGTTCCACAAGTCTACACAGGGTCCTTTTTACCCTGGATGCAGAACCGTAAAGCTATCTTTGCCATACTCTGTAGTCATCACTTTTTTATGTTTGGAAGTTTGGAATGTATTACATATTATGTAGTAGCAAATAAATACAGCAACGCTTTCACAAATTGTACAATCTCTGAACCGCCCAGCTTAGACTCGCCGTACAAGCGGTCCACAAATGTTATTGGCACTTCTCCTACGGTGTACTCCAATTGGCGCGCTCTGGAATAAAAGTTAAAATTAATATAGGTATTACTAGGTGATGCCCGCAGCTTGCTTAACTCGCGTTAAATTTGTTCCCGCGGGAACTTATTCCCGGGATAAAAAGTAGCCTATGTGTTATTCCAGACTATAATGTATCTGTGTACCAAATTGTAGCCCGATCCGTTCAGCAGTTTGAGCGTGAAAGAGTAACAAACATCCACACTCACAAACTTTCGCATTTATAATATTAGTTAGAAGTTAGAAGTTAGAAGTAAGAAGTAAGATAGTAAGTGAAGTTAAATATTTATAGAAAATAACCATTTATTGGACGACATACACAATGCTAGTCTTTCTGGATAAGTTTAAAATACATTCGAACCCAAAACTAACAATAATTTATGGACACACAAATATTTGGTCCCAACCGGGAATCGAACCCCAGACCTCAGCATTGCGTCGCATACACTACCACTGCGCTACTGAGTCAAAAACCGTTCAAGTGCAAGTTGGACTCAGTTACAGAGTAATTTGTGCCAAAAAATAGCTAAAGAAATCATATTTGTTGTACCACCCTTAGATTTTTTTTCTGGTTTTAGTACTTGTTGTTTTATCGGCAACAGATATACATCATCAGAGAAAATATCACCTGTCTAGCTGTCATGGTTCACCAGATACAGCCTGGTAAAAAGGACAGACAGATGGAATACCACAGGGCGAAAACTCCATACAAATGATTCATTTTCAATATTGTCACCTACACTTAAAACCCGCTATGTTCGTACAGAGCTTGAATGTGTGCATGACTAATAAGGCTAAGCAAACATTCCGTCCAAATACCCGCCAACTATAATGACAGCTGTGGCGGGACTGGCAGGGGTGGAGAAGCTTCGTCAGTGGGTGGGGAGTTGCCTCCGTATGTAATACTATTATATTATCTTTGGTAATGGGGACCCATTGGATCCTTTGGGTATGAAACCTTAGAAATGGTTAATCAGTGACAATGTAGTGAATAACTTTACTTACCTAATGATCATTTCCATTTGGAAAACGTAGCCCTTGGATACACAGCTGTCAATCAGCTTTTGTAAAACATCCTTTTTATACAACCTGAGAACACACAATTTTATGTTTGAGAAATACAGCCTCTTGAAAGCTTTACAATAGATCTTAGTGTGTAAATAGAGAACAATACTGTTTCAATAGAAACACAATAATTAAGAACCATAATACAAAGAGTAATCCAATACTAAAGACAGTGACATAATAATTATGAAGATTAATCTTATTAAAAACGTACCTAAAGGATCCTGTTAAATCTGAAGCCCCAGGCCTCAAAAGTAGCTGAGTTAAGAAGTTAGCTCCTCGGGAGATAAGTTTACGTTTGAAGTCCCAACCGTGGACTCCTCCGTCGCCCTCGTACCGAGTGCCAGAAACTACATCATAGTCATGTTGTCTCTGCAGTTCTATGAATTTGGGAATGAATTTGGGCTGAAAATAAGAACAATACTTTTGAAATAATTTTATTTAAGTATTTTACATTTTTTTTAAATATTCTTGAAAAATATCATTATTATATTCATGTATTTTTTTAAAGAAACAGCAATTAGGAGGCTACAGTAGAATGTTTACTGAAGGATTATTCTTGCATTTACTTCTCAACATTTTCTTTTAACTAGATGTTTAGAATGCCAAGAAACTGTTATTCCTTTTACATCTATGGAATTCTTTCTAGTATTAAACCCCTAGTTTATAAATTAATTTACCAGGTCAACATATTAATATCATAACCATCAGGATTTTATGTACTGTAAAATAATGTTAACTATTATTGCATCATTATATTTATGTAGTTTTATCTAGAAATTAAAACATTCATGGAGTTGATACTTACCGTTTGATAATATTTACAAGTATTAATACAACATCAATATTTCTGAAGGGGTAGGCAGATGTGTATATGTAAAAGGGGCAAGCAAAACAATTATTTAGCTTTAGTCAGATACAAAACTTAAAGAGAACTGGAAGAATTAGAGTAAGGGCTTAAATTAAAGATAATATACCACATTGATAGGGGTTTGTGATACTTACGTGGTGACTCAAGTCTGCGTCCATTATCAAGATAAAGTTGCCGGTTGCATGTCGAATACCATGTATGTACGCCGTTCCCAAGCCGAGTTTCTTCTCCCGCGGTCGAAGTACTATCTTATTGGAGCCATAGATTGTCTGTAACTGTTTGGCAACATCCAGAGTACCATCTGGACTTCCATCGTCGATTATAATAACTTCATAATCGTACCCACTGTGAAATAGAACACAATTTTTATCATTTGGAAACAATGTCTTGGAATCACATGTTTATGACTTAAATAAATTTGTTAGACGTTACCTGCTATCCAAATATTTTACAATAAGCCATATTATGATGGGTAAGTTTTCTCTTTCATTGTATGTTGGTAATAAAATTGTATATTTATCGCTTTTTGTGATTTCGGAATCTAAACCCGAGGCAGCCATCCTGTCAAATTCAGTCATTTACCTATTTTTTTTTTGTGCATTTTGCAGTCACAGACGTACATTAACGTACAATATGTAGTACGTCTGTGGCATTTTGACAACAATTCGTATATTTTTTTATGGCCAGATAGCCAGGACTTACAGCTCCTTATTTAGTATTTTTTTTATTTATTACTCACATTATTGTATGTACTCGTACTCCAGGAAAATTAAAATTTTGAGTACAATACATTCCGTACAAGAGGCAGTACAAAGGGTGACCTTTGAAAAGCTGATGGCTTTCAGGAATAGAGAGAGAAATGAAAAGATTGAATTTAAAATGTAAATAATTAGTAGTTTATTAGAATTGAGCACTTGGGGGTCGTGGGTGTGGCAACTTCGGGCAGCAAGTACGGTTTCCGAAGGCCTTCGCAGGGTTCGACTTATCTTGTGG
Source organism: Miltochrista miniata (assembly GCA_933228765.1). Taxonomy (NCBI): domain Eukaryota; kingdom Metazoa; phylum Arthropoda; class Insecta; order Lepidoptera; family Erebidae; genus Miltochrista; species Miltochrista miniata. The sequence continues at coordinate 19,229,197 of OW121769.1, forward strand.
CTCCAGGATGTCGATGCAGTCCGCCAGGTAGCCGTGTCTTCCACAATTTCGGCCGGCACGGTATTCCCAACCCGCAGGGCGGATGTTCGCTCGTAGAACTCGAAGGGTGGATTTTACCAACCCGTAGGGTAGACGGTTTCTTGGACCCGTAGGGTGAATGTTCCTTCGTGGAACCTGAAGGGTGGACTTCTTGAACCCGTAGGGTGGACCCTGGAATGTTCCAGAAAACGGGTTAGCTGGAACCCTTTTTCCCGCCCATTGCTAAGACAGCCGACCACTGTTAAACCATTTGGGAGTCGGTTGCCTCACAATGGTTGGTTCTATCCTAAGTTTACAGAGACCTTTTTTTTCACACCCCTGTAATCTACCCTCCCATAACAGGGTCGACCAACAGCCGTTAATTTTCACTATTTTAAAATCTAGAATCATAATAATTAATTTAACTCACCCAATGATGGGGTCTTCTATTTATAGCTATTTGCTCCTTATCCTTGACAAATATTTACGAGGATATTTGCGATGATATAAACGATTATTTTTAAACTGATGTGATTCTCACAATTTCCAATTACACTGATACGTTCGTGATCTATTTTAAATATTAATCTGGCGGTCCTCCTGCATTGACGCAATGCCTTATATATCAATGAAATAGCGCCTCTAGTGGCACCGCTCGAAACTACTCAATCGTCAAGACCGTATCACTGCCTATAGCTTCCGTCGTTGCGACACTAACTCGGTAGATGGCGCTTTCATTTATTAATCTAAGTTTTCATTTTAAAACCCCTAACGTTGAACCCCTATTTGCACCCGTTGTTTCACAACGTTACATACTCCCCCTCCCCAGTGAGCGTTTGACGTACCCTAACGCGTCAAACGCTGCGTTCGTCCTCGAACGCCCCTAATATAATACCTACTACTCGTCTATGTGTGTGTGTATGTTAGTGTGTTGTGTGAATGAGGTGATGCTGGGTGTAGCGAAGAGTCGGCCTTAACTTTAATGAAACCAACTCGCAGGATGTATTTAGGTGATTCTGAAGGATCTTATGGGACAGAAAGAGAAAAGACGTATTTGAGGCTTTGGGTTGAAGGTTCAGGTAATACGCACCGCCTGAAAGTGGGGTGTGTATAATAAGGCTTTTTACTGAAGGCTGGGATTTATACAACCGTCCCAGAGAAGAACATCCTACTAGGGCTAGTGTAACACTTCCGACTCATAGGATGGACTATCCCCCAGGGCAAGCCTCTAGCTTCCGAGTGGTAGGAGTAGCCATATGACGAAAATAAAGATAACGGTGATCTACACCTACGACTGTTAGGGCAAGACAAATGCTGCCAAATAACAGTCCACCATATTTCTGTTCGGGTAAGCCTCATGCTTCCTCGTAACAGTACTAAACCTACACCATAAATCTGTTCGGGTAAGCTTCATGCTTCCTCGTAACAGTAACCTACAACATAATTCTGTTAGGGCAAGACCATGCTGCCAACTAACAGTAAACGACGAACTCTGTTAGGGATAGACTCATGCTTCCAACTAACAGAAAACTCCCAACTATACCAAGAAACAGAAAAGTGATAGAAAATAATTTACTTGCAGAATCCTCCGTGATGCTAATTAACCCCTATGTCCCCATGACGAACACGGCATGTGTTTGTCACTTTGTCATGTGTAGTTACTTGAAAGTCGTGTGTAATGTGTAGTGTCCCTATCTAATTGCTAGGCTATTTAGCCCTTTAACAAAATAACATAAAAAAACTAAGTGCTTATTTGCAATCTTAGTAGCAATAACAAAAGCTAAGTGCTTATTCGCAATCCTAGCAGAAGAATGTTGACCATGACCACTATGTCAACCCTAATAAATAACTAAGATAAACGATCTTTGGCCATTATGCCAAATATCCAAAAATATGGTGCCCTTGCTTGCCACCATGTCAGTGTAAAATGTATCTGCGTGTCCAAATAAATGATATGTATGTATGTACGTATGAAACCTCCCCCGTGCAAGCTTTGTTTTGCTTGCGCGTCTAATGTTGACGTAATCATGTTGATGCAAACGTGTTATTTATCGTTGCATCTAAGGCCAGTGTCACACTACCTTCCATGCTATATAATAACCCGTCAGCTTTGGTCGGGAACCAAAACTTAAGACCTTTGTAACCAGTTTGACTCCTACTTCCGCCTTTGGGAGTCACACAACATGAAGTTCAAGTGTCACTATGTAAACAAACAAACAAAAAAAAAAAACTGCTTATGAAGTGTTTGGAATTGTGTGTGAAGATAATTGTGATGAATATGTGATGACCATCTACTACCTAATTATTATGTAAGTGTAATTGTGAAACTTCCGTATGATAACATGTATGCGTGTAACATGACATGAAATGTGGTACCTATATGTGACCTAAGTATTTAAATTCTATTACGGTGTGTTAACACCCTTATATTTTCCAAAAATAAATATCAAAAACACTATTGTGTAACTGTACTGATGTACTAGATACGCTATTCGCAAATGCATCTTAATGCAGTGTGTTACGGCCTTTACCGTTATCTGCATTCGTCTTTGTAACATTGAGGAATGTTTATGTTATTCGTCTCACCGATGCAATGGACGATACCGAATGTTGTTTTATGTCTTTGACGTGCCAACTTCCTAGGTTTGTTCCTGTCATATCTTCCAGGATATAGACCAAATTTGATAACTTTTCCTTGACCCTACATTTGATAAATTTGGGGGCCAGTTTTTTAGAAAAGTATGCGTCTTTGTCACTTTGGAAATAGCATTTTTTCCACACTATGTCGCCTACTTCGAATTGTGCGTGTCGGTGTCTCGTGTTGTAATGGTGTGCGTACTTTAGATGGCTACGCCAGAGGTTCTCTTGTACTGTGTTGAACACCTCTGCGAGATATCCTAGGTTCTCCGCGTATATGTTTCTAGGCAATAGGTTAAGTTCGCTTGGGTCATCATTTTGTAAGTAATGTGACCCGCATGTTACCAATTCCCTACCATGAACCAAATATGCTGGTGTGTAACCGGTGGACGCGTTGATCGAGTTGTTGATCGCAAATTGGATTTTTGGGATATGTATGTCCCATGATCGATGGTCATTATTGGTAAATATTGATATGGCTGTCATTATAGTTTTATTGTACCGTTCTACGGTATTTACTTGGGGTGTGTATTTAGGTGTGAAGTTGATGTTGGGAATTTTATATTTCGTAAATAATGTGTTCAACTCTTTGCTTATGAATTGGACACCGTTATCCATTAATACCGTTTGTGGTATGCCGTGCACCATGAAAACATTGTCCTCTAGTATTTTGGCTATTGGTTCTGCGGTAGCTCTGCGTAGTGGGAAGATTAAACAATATTTAGAGAAACAACACGTGACGACGAGAATGTATACGTGTTGTTTTTTAGAGACCGGTAAGGGTCCTACTAGATCAGTCGAAATTGTCTGAAACGGGCGAGAGCACTGTTTGGGACGGCCCATTTTACCGATGGATGCTTGAGTGTCATGTTTGTGTGCTTTGCACTTTTCACAAGATGACACATAGCTTACCGTGTCCTTATATAGCCCCGGCCAGTAATACCGTAACTTTATTTTATGGTATGTTTTAAAAATACCGAAGTGTCCGGCTGTAGGTGAGTCATGGTTTTCTCGAAATATTGCGTTTCTCGCTTCGGGTGGTACTACCGTTTTCCACTCGAACTCATTGTTTAGAAAGTCCTTTATGTCAGTTCGTCTGTATAGTACGTCGTTCTCTATTTTGAAGTTGGGGTATGCCTGCGGTAAGCTAGTCACGCCGTTGCATATTTTCATGAACCATTCGTCCTTGCTGTCGGTGACTTTGCATTGTTTCGTGGAAATGGTAGATACTGGTACAGCTCGTGACAATGCGTCTGGTATTATGTTGTCTTTGCCCTTCCTGTGCTTTAACTCGAAGTTGAAGCAGCTAAGCCGTATGCCCCAACGAGCTAACCGGCCGGTTGGATTGTTCAATGATATAAACCATTTTAGTGCCGAATGGTCAGTATACACCGTGAATTTGTGACCATTGTCTAGGTAGCATCTCCAATGTTCTAATGCGGCTATCACCGCCAAGCATTCTCGTTCTGTTACACTATAATTCTTTTCCGGCCCGCTCAGTGACCGACTCATATATGCTATTGGGTGTTCTACTCCCTCGTGTAGTTGTGTTAACATGGCACCAATGCCAAAGTTGCTTGCGTCTGTATGTACCTGAAATGGTTCGTCGTATTTTGGACATTTGAGTACCGGGCTTTTTATTAAGTGTGCTTTTAATTCCATGAACGCCCTTTCCGCCTCTGTGTTCCAATGAAAAGCCGGGGCTCCTTTCTTTGTTGTAGTGAGTTTGTTAAGAGGTGCAGCAATCGTACTGAAGTTGGGTATAAACCGTCTGTACCATGACGCAGTGCCTAAGAACCTCTTAACGTCCTTCTTTGTTGTTGGTACCGGGAATTTCAGGATTGAGTTGACTTTCTCCGGATCTGTTCTGAGACCCAGACCATCCACAATGTACCCCAGGAACTTTAGCCTGTCCTTGAAGAAATTAGATTTTTCTAGATTGATGGTTAGATTTGCCCTTTTTAATATTTGTTGAACTCTTGAAATGAGTGACACATGTTCCTCGAATGTAGATGACGCTATCACTATGTCATCTATGTAGCAGAACACCTTGTTTTGAAACTGTGGCCCAAATAGATTGTCCATTAGTCTTTGTTGTGAGCTGCTTGAGTTGCTTAGTCCAAATGGTAAAACCTTGTAATGGTATGCTCCTCGTCCTGGGATGAAGAAGGCTGTTTTTTCCCGGTCTTTTGTTGCTAAAGGAATTTGCCAGAAAGCTTTGGAGAGATCCAGTGTTGTTAGATACTTCACTTCTCTCAAGTTGTCTAATATCTCTGATATGTATGGCAGGCTGTATGCGTCCTTTTTTGTGACTGCATTGAGCTTGCGACTGTCTAGGCAGAAACGGGGCTTGCCGTCTTTTTTATTGACGATTAGTACGGGGCTTGACCAAGGGCTCTGACTAGGCTCGATGACGTCAGCCTTTAGCATCTCGTCTACTTGTTCTGATACTATTCGCGTTTTTTCAGGGGACATTCTATAGGTTCGTTGTTTGATTGGCTTGCTGTCTCCCGTATCGATGGTGTGTTCTATTAGATGTGTTCTGCCTAGCCCTACTTTCTCATATGATATTTCGGCACATCTGGATATCATTTTTTCTGCTATTAAGCGTTGTTGTTTCGTGAGACTACGCCAGTCATACAGTTTGTTTTGCTCTTCGGATATTAATGACAATTTAGGGTCATCGTCCACTAATATGGGTATATGTCCGAAGTATTTGGGACATAGGTTAAATCTGAGCCAGAAATAGAAAGAAAGAAGAAAGAAAACAGTTTATTTTGCAACAATACAGACACAATATTAAGTACAACAAATTATGTGTAGTAGGTACCTTATCTTAAATTAAACCTAGTCATCACAAAATTGTTGTGTATTCTTAGTATTATAGAAAAAAATAAAAATAAAATAAAAAAAAAAATCAAATAACCACCACCACTAACACACACACACACACACACAAGAAGAAAGAAAAAAAAATTGACAATTATAATCCTACAGGGAAAAGGTACCACACAAACAACAATAAGCATAGTAAATTGTGCCCATCTTGCGCAAAACTCGGCCCTCTCTCAGCTTAATGCTGTCAATTTACATTGACTGCGCTGATTTTCAGAGAGTGCCGAATATCGAGATGGCGCCACTACCCCTCCCGACTCCCGACCAATGATCAGGGTCCAAAATCTAAAATAGTTCACAAAAAAAAAATGCATATATATATAAACCCAAACATTACAATAAATATTATTAATGTGTAAGTTAGAATTATAATAATTCAGGACAAAAACGAAAATCAAAAAAAAAAAAATAACATGAAATCATAAAACCAAATTACTTTTCAATGCGGCAACACAGCAGCAATGTCACCCCTGCGGCATCGTCACTGTCAAGTGTCACATAATGAGCGCGTGCTGCCACGCGTCATCTACGTACGTGGCATTATTAATATTAACCTTAATTATTTTATTTGGTTCAGGACACAAGAAAAAAAAAACTTTTATGATCAAATCAGAATTAAATCACGCAAGCTGTTTCCGCCCCGTGACCAGAAACAAACTCTGGAAGGCAATAAAAACAAACCCACACACAACCACTCAAAAAAGACCCGTGACACAGAAAAAGTAAGTACCTACACTTGTTCTTTACATATAAAAAATAAATAAACTAGTCTCAGAGATTATCTCATTCAAAAAGGAGCAGCAGTTTAAGTTTCCTTTCTTAAATGCTCTAACTTTGCAACTCTAGCAGTTATATTTGTAAGAGAGAAGGAATAATGTAGATAACAACAATAATAAATAACAACAATATAAGTGGACACTCTCACACAACTTCATCTATCTTCCTCGGTTAACAACCCTACATATTTCTAAAGTACATACATTTCAATTGATTAATAATTTTTTTTTTCCTTAAGCTAGTTATTTCTTTTTTTTTTACACCAAAACAGAACAAACTTATGTGCCTATCACACAGAGACCCGTCTGGGGTGGAAACCTATTCTACGACCCCCGAATCCGCACCCAAGCACACCAACCCGTCGAGACGCTCATAGGTGTTACTTTGTCCTTCTTAAGGTGGCCAGTTTTCCTAGCCGTAATTTGTGCATCTATAGTTCCCTCGATCGAAGACATCAGCAATACATACTCGCTAACTTTTATTTCATGATCTTAGGATCATCATAAACATTTCTATTATTTATACATATCCTATAAATTTCAACTAAATTAAAATATGAGTAAATTTAAAATAAGGAAATTATAACAACAAATAGAATTAAAAAAAAAAAAAAAAAGAAAAAAAAAAATCATAATATAGTGGTGAATTGTATATAGTGTTCCAAGGACTTAACATTTTTATGTCTTAGTATCAATCATTATTATTATTACCATTATTAGTTTCAAATCTATAAATTTAAAACGAAATCTATACCTAAAATTAGGTTTGTGGTTATGTTAGGCACTATATACGCCGTAATTATGTGAGTTCTGTCTTCGAATTTGATGGGTAATTTTATCTTCCCTTGTACAACGGTTGTGTGTCCGCCGGCCGTTGTAACCGTTGTACTTATGTTTTCCTCTATCTTATATCCTAAATTTTGTAACACTCTGTGCGAGTTGTTACCTAAAATTGTGATTGCGGCTCCTGTGTCCAACAATCCATATGCTTCTAACTGTGGGTTTGACATGATTGTTATTTTGGCGTAAGGCCTGGGGTCATTTGTAGGTAATGGGGAGAGTATAGAAGATTCCTTCTGAACTGTAAGTTCGTTTTCTTGATTTTGAAGGGCTTTCTCAGCGACCCCGTCTTGCTGATTCAGACTTCCATATCTCCCTCTTAGTTTTCCGAATTATTGCGGCGACCTTGAGTGGCTGACTTATTGAAGTTATGAGTGAAGTTTTTGTTGTGGTATGTGTATCTGTGTGCTTGATCTGGTTGTACATTACACGATGTGCATTCTGTAACCCTTACTCCTTTTCTTCCACATTTGTAACAATATGGCTCCTTACTATTTCGACATGCCATAGTCGAGTGGTATCTGGACCCGCACTTTGAACATGGCCGTGTGTCGTCCGATGTTGTCGCCGCCACAGTGTTTTGCGATCTGAAGTTACGACTGTCGCGGCTGTAACCTGTGCTGTAAGCGTTACTGGTCCCGTAGGTATTGTTCGCCATTCTGCTGTTTGGGAAGTTACGGCCGTTTCTGTTAAAGTTGTTGTAACTTTGCCCTGTAGATGTAGAGGTCTTGTTCGCAGTCTTCCTGCTTGTGAATGCGAATTCCGCTGCTACCATCCCTTCAGATGCTGTTGGAGGCTCTGTAAAGAACGCTCTGCGTGCCACCATGTCTTCATGTTTTCTGCATATGTTCTTTAAATGTTCCAATGAGACTATATTTCCATTGGTTGCTAGGATGGTGTCGTAGACGGGTCTGATATTGTTTAAGACAATGTGTAACTTTTCCGTTTCAGACACCTTGTTGCTTAGTCGAGCAAACATTCCATCCATAATGGCCAGGTACACTACTATGCCTTCCCCGTTTCCTTGAGTGCGTTGTCGAATCTCCTGCCATAGCCGGTTTTCGTAGTTACTGACTCCGAAATCCTGTATTAGCGCATTCGTTAGATCTTGCCAACACGCAAATTTATCGCGATTACTGCGGTACCAATGCCTAGCGTTGCCGGTGAATAATTCAGAGGCTGCTGTTAACAATCTCTTGTCGTCGATTTCTCTGGCTTGTTTAAAGTCTTCCACCCGTTCAATGAATGAGTGTACCTGCGAATTACCGTCGTATCTAAATTTGGAAAGTTCCGTAAGAGAGCATCGCTCATATTTTACGGGAAAGCCTGAAAAGTGACTCTCTTTCCGGTTGTTACTATTTGCTTTCTCTTTAATGTCCGCGAGGGTGTCTGCCTCCTGCGCCTCATTGGTAGGGGCAGCAATGCTCTCGTCCGCATCATCAAATTCGCTGGTGTTTGATGCATGCGAATAACTTTCGGATATGGCTTTCAATCTCTTGTATGTAGTTTTGAAAGTGAGATGAAAGTCGTCGTATCTTTCTTTTAGGTCAGACTCCTCTGGGGGAATGATTCTAGCAAACCTAGACTCCATGTGAGCACATAAGGCTTTGGAGCTCGCCAATAATGACAGTTTGTACTTGTCCTGAAGGGACGCCACGTTCCTCTCCAACACGGCCAGCGAGGAATACAACCCTACTAAGTCTTCCTCCAAATCCAAAGGGGAGACCTGTAAGTCCTCTTCGTCCGTGGTTAACTTTAATTTTTTAATTTGTTGCCTGAGGGCTGCCACCGTTGAACCAGGTTCCTCTCCCCGGATCTTAACTTCATATGCAAGTTCCGCCTTTGGAAGTGATGTGAAATTTGATTTGAATGCCATTGTACTGACTATTTCAATTGCTATTGCCGGGAATCTTTAGTGATGATGATTATTTACCAATATCTAGTGTATTTATCTGCTACTTATTTTATATGAAGTGTTAATTTTATGTAAACAACGAATGTTCGCTATATTCGCTAACGAATTCTGTTGTAGTGAACGACGGCCCTTATCGTTGTCTGTTTACGTATTGTTGAATGTTAAGGAATGTGAATATTTTTCGATTCACCCGCCGAATAACGAAAAATAAATTCTACTTTTTAGGGTTCGTTGAACCGAATTATAAATTGAACCTTTATAAAACTTAGTATTTGCTTTAGGAATTACTTAAGTTTGGAAGTGTTTCTTTTTAGGGTTCCTTCACTCAATTAATAGATTGGACCCTTCTAGAAATTAATTGTCTGTCTGTCTGTCTGTGTGTTTAATGTAATCTAATCCGACGCAGTGAGTAATGAAAGTGAAGTGTGTGATGATGGGTTGACGAAATTTACTAAATGTTTTTCAGTTTTGCACGAATAATGCAATTTTCTACGCTGCTATTATTTTTATTGAAATGTAACTATTTTCACGAACGTGGTAAGAGTTAATTGTATATTGACTCGTACCAACTATTTTTTTTTTTTATAGTTATTTACTACTACGGAAACCCTTAAATATTTCGAACTGTGTTAAAACGATTCGCACTTGGATGGTTCTGGAAATAATCTGTATCGTAGTAACTAACTTTTTTATGTAGATTGTTCCTTACCACTACGGAACCCTTGAATATTTCGAATTGGTTGAAAACCGATTCGTACTTGGACGATTCTGGAAATATTCTGTATCAGACTGTTGGTGTCCGGAGTGTATTTTATTCACTTCCACCCACAGTTTATATGGGAAAAAAAAAATTTCTTCTAATATCGAGCTAGTAAATCAACTTACTCGTAAACGTTATGAAAGCAACATCTGCCGTTGTTTATTTAGAACCCGAATCAAAGTTAATAGTTTACTATTGTTTTTTGGCAAGAATGTTTTCGCTGCGTAATCTACGTTTGGAATGTTTTTTCTTACAGTTGTATTTCAGTGTATCAGAATTCGACGTAATTCGAAAAGTGAATCAATTATGAATCTTTTATAATTTACGTGAAGTGAAATTCGTAAAATCTTTGTTCTAACGTTTTACTAGCGTGAAATTTCAATAGGGATTGTTACCCAGAAGTGTGATTATCGGCTGTTGGTCTCGCTGTAAATTCACATATGGGAAATACAACAAAATAATACACAAATTGAGGCGGTTTGAAGCCGTACAAAAATAAAAATTGTGGTGGTGATATCCTGTGACTACTTTTTACGATGAATATAGGCAATACAAATCACTTACTAATATTAATGTAAGCGTTTCAAATGTGAAGTTTTACTTCAGACTTTAATAAAGTAATATTTAAAATTGGAACAAAACAAAAAACTTTTACTTGAAATTTACTTAAAATTTTTCCACCATAAAATACTATTTGAGGGTGTGAAAAATAAATCGGGGACCGTTAAAATTTGGAAAAATTACAATTTACGTTGAGAAAAAATTCAATTTTTGCCTTGTTCTTGATTATGCCGAAATCTGTCTAAAATCACAAAGAAACACACAAAATAAGCCGGAAAGAACAAGTTGGCAGCAGAGGTCAGGAGAGCCAAATTCCTGGGTAGTTATGATAATTTGGAGGGAAACTACCCCGCTAACGGGCACTCTTAAGACTATTTTACACAAGTTGAATATCTTATAATTATGACCTCCCGACTCCCGTCGGAAATCGCTTTCTCGCTACCCGAAACCACGATATGGGCGCCACTGAAAAGCTGTTGGCTTTCAGGAATAGAGAGAGAAATGAAAAGATTGAATTTAAAATGTAAATAATTAGTAGTTTATTAGAATTGAGCACTTGGGGGTCGTGGGTGTGGCAACTTCGGGCAGCAAGTACGGTTTCCGAAGGCCTTCGCAGGGTTCGACTTATCTTGTGGCTCCAGGATGTCGATGCAGTCCGCCAGGTAGCCGTGTCTTCCACAATTTCGGCCGGCACGGTATTCCCAACCCGCAGGGCGGATGTTCGCTCGTAGAACTCGAAGGGTGGATTTTACCAACCCGTAGGGTAGACGGTTTCTTGGACCCGTAGGGTGAATGTTCCTTCGTGGAACCTGAAGGGTGGACTTCTTGAACCCGTAGGGTGGACCCTGGAATGTTCCAGAAAACGGGTTAGCTGGAACCCTTTTTCCCGCCCATTGCTAAGACAGCCGACCACTGTTAAACCATTTGGGAGTCGGTTGCCTCACAATGGTTGGTTCTATCCTAAGTTTACAGAGACCTTTTTTTTCACACCCCTGTAATCTACCCTCCCATAACAGGGTCGACCAACAGCCGTTAATTTTCACTATTTTAAAATCTAGAATCATAATAATTAATTTAACTCACCCAATGATGGGGTCTTCTATTTATAGCTATTTGCTCCTTATCCTTGACAAATATTTACGAGGATATTTGCGATGATATAAACGATTATTTTTAAACTGATGTGATTCTCACAATTTCCAATTACACTGATACGTTCGTGATCTATTTTAAATATTAATCTGGCGGTCCTCCTGCATTGACGCAATGCCTTATATATCAATGAAATAGCGCCTCTAGTGGCACCGCTCGAAACTACTCAATCGTCAAGACCGTATCACTGCCTATAGCTTCCGTCGTTGCGACACTAACTCGGTAGATGGCGCTTTCATTTATTAATCTAAGTTTTCATTTTAAAACCCCTAACGTTGAACCCCTATTTGCACCCGTTGTTTCACAACGTTACACCTTGTCACTAAAAGCGATTAATCGAATTTAGTTACTTCCTACCTAGACATTGTTTCCTATTTCATAAGTTACCTGCATTTGTTTGTATACTGTGTAGAATAGAGATTGAGGAGTTTTAATAATATTAAAGAAAGGGTGGAACAGTTGAGGAGTCCTTATTTAGATACAGGACTCTAGGTTCAGTTACCTTTTTTGTTTTCGTGAAACGAAACGTTAATTAACCTTTCAAAGTACTGTCAATGTCATTTGTCACGTCCAGCATCCATCGACCATCAACCAACAGCCAAGTTTGTCAACAAACCGCAGACGTTGCATCGCAAAGAAATAAATTATTAATATTTAATATTAAAATTTCACCTTGTATCCGTCTAAAATCAATCGAAGAACAACCCCACGAAATATTATTTTACGCAAATACTGTTAACGTGCCCATTCAATTTTTTTACAAACGTATTTGACATTGGACAATGTTACGAAAGTGATTCTGTGTTACAATACATTACTAAAACAATGGGGAAAACTAGCAAGGTGGTCATATGTGGGATGAAAGGAGTGGGCAAGACAGCTATATTAGAACAGTTAATTTATGGAAATATTACTTTGAAGTCGTCATTTTATCCAACTATCGAGGATATTTATGTGGCAAATATAGAAACCGACAGAGGGACTAAAGAGAGAGTTTGTTTCTATGACACGTCGGGCTTGGAGCCGCCGCTCACAGGCGAGTTGAAAGGTTTAGACTAATTTGATTTGTTACTGCTTGTGTGCTTGAGCAGCCTATGAATATTCTTGGTATTAATTTTTCATCTGCCGATTTTACAGCCTTAATTTTAGTTGTTCTTTTTAATAACAAAATTTGTGGCTTAACTTTAGATTAGTTGCCATCGAGTTTGAGGTTCATATTTTTTATACACAAAGCTAATATTATTAGAAGCCTACACGCGAAGTTTTAACTTGCGGAGATTAATGGTTAACGAGAAAAAAAATAATGAAAATCGTAAAAAAACACCAATAATTTGTCACTTTTCACCACAGAACACAAACACTTCCAATGTTTTTGACATTCGGCTCGTCCAATACGTTTTGTTTTACGTAACATTAACGCACAACAATGTTTTACTTCATTTAAAAATTTAATTAATAATTATATTTAGTTATTAAGTTAAATTTTATGCATATTTTATTATATTACGTATATTTATATAAATGAACGCTATTAAATATTATAATAATTTAATGACGGTTGCCGATATGTGAAACTAAACGTAAAACGTCGTACGCATTCTATGGGTTGGTCAAGGTCAACACTTTCAAATGACACCCTATTTGTGAATTTGTGTCTTGTATAGGAGACGCGTAGTTTTTTTTTTCAACCCCAGGTCGGCATTTGAATTACGCATCCCTAATTCAACCATAATTAGTACTTAATGGTTAACACCCCGACTCGGATAGGTTAGGTTAGAAGGCTAAGGCGGGAGCGAAGCGGAGCGGAGCTCCCGCCTTAGCCTTCGTGGTTATTTTTTTTTTGGCTTGTCGACGAGTTCTTATTTGGAGAACGATTACTTATGTTGTCGATTTTATTGAACATAACCTCAAAAAATAAAAATCTAAATTCAAGGTAACTATTGATTTCCTAACTTTGGGGAGGGGTCAGGGGGATTCCCCCCTCCCCCTCCATTTTCCATCTTCCAATTTCGACCTTGAAATCGATTTCAAAACAAGAAAATGCGAAAGTTAGGTTAGAATTTTAAAAAAATCATAACTCAAAAAGGGGGGGCGTCCGCAACTTTTCCGTCAGGGGGGGGGGTTCCCCACCCCCCCCTCCCCCCTCCCCCCCACTCCCACCCCTTAAATCGTTGGATAGTAATCCGAAGTCCTACCAAATTTGTTACTAAATTTTCGTTTGTCTAACCATTATTGTCAGAAAAAATGCTTTTATTTCTTTATTTCAATTGGCTTTACCCTTGTTGTAAACTCTAATTATCAAGACACTTTGTAATTTTAATTGGAATGCAGCTAACAAGTATGTAGTTATAGTAATGTTTTTGACATCTTTGTATTTTTGCTTTATCTATGATTTCGTTAGTAATTTTCATCACGCACAGAAGCAATAGCAAATGTAGACACACTTAATTAAACTTGGTATGTATTAAAAACTCAATTAACCATCAGGGTCACAAGTCCCAGACACCGATACAGAGAACATCTTTGTATCATGCTATGGACTTGGCACCCATGGGATGAATCCATGTAATGCTAAGAACTAAGTCTCTCATTGTAAATTATATGAAATAATAGTTATTAAACCCCAGTTCGACCTTAATAATATGTAACAGTGGAACATCTAGGACTAGGTGAACAACTTAATGTATCATGTAGGTTTAGTACCTCCGAATATATTTGTTTCCCAAACTAGCGGATGTCATGCGGTTTCACCTGCATATCTGGTGTTCCCATGGGAATACAGGAATAAAATATAGCCTATGTCACCTGGGGATAGAGTAGCTTCCCAACAGTGAAAGAATTTTTCTAATCAGTTCAGTAGTTTCAGAGTCTATTCAATGCAAGCAGACAATCAAATCTATATATACTGGGTGTTTCTTTTAGGGTGTCAAGCCGCCACTAGCTGGTAGCAGGGTTCCATACCTATCGATTTAACCCCCACGTATGTTCTACGATTTTTTGTAGTTTTCGAGATATTTTTTTTTTTCGTTATTTTTCCACGTGGCTTTAAATAATTACAACTTCTTTTTGGTTCGACTTTTCTTGGATATTTTTTTATTATTATAATGCCTATTGATTGCAGTATTATGGACAAAATAATCTCCTTCCTAACTTTGATACAAGATGTAAAAATTTTAATCGATAATTAAAAAATAGGGAATTATGCAGAACATTATATCTCGAAAACTTCAAAAAATCGTAGAAAATACATGGGGGTTAAATCGATAGGTATGGAACCCTGCTACCAGCTAGTGGCGGCTTGACACCCTAAAAGAAACACCGTGTATATAAAAATCAATGCCACTTTTCTTCGTTGTAATTTTATAACTCAAGAACGGGCTCACCTATCAAATCCAAATGTTTAGGCTTTGTTGGGACTATTTAATAGATGGTTTATGTGAAGTTTGCACAAAATCGGTTGAGTGGTTCTTCATTTACCACGCAAACGTAGTTGTGCGGGTCAGCTAATCTTTTATAATATAAAATACGAACAAACGAAGATAAATTTATTTCACTTAGGCATATACATATGTGCTGTTGTACAATCCCAGCACTAAGGGTCTATCAGATTTCATTATTTTCATAAGAGAATTATTCATCAATTTTTCAAGAACTCCATTATGTTAACATTCAGGAAACCAAGGCAGAGCCAGAAGTTAGGCCCTATCAGACCCACAAGCATTGTAGATCGATCATTTGTATCATAAATACTTAAATGTATGTACTCTCTCACCAGGTCCACCACAGTCTCCGACAATGCAGTTGACAGCCAACCAAGTGCTTCAGCGGCACTATCTCAGCTTTGCAGAGGGATTCGTAATGGTCTATGACACCACTAGGCCCGAGTCCCTAGATGTTTTGATGTATTTGAAAAAGGATATTGATAGGAATAAGGACAAGAAAGAGGTAATTTAGGCTTACTAATATTATAAATGCGAAGTTTTTTGAGTGTGGATGTTTGTTACTCTTTCACGTTCGAACGACTGAACGGATCTGGCTGAAATTTGGTACAGGCATACATTATAGTCTGGAATAACATATAGGCTACTTTTTATCCCGGGAATAAGTTCCTCCGGGAAGCGGAAACTGGAACAAATTTTTCCACACAACCCCTCAAAACCCACACAAGCACTTCAGCAATAGAGTGGTTAGAGAGGGGAACAAACTGCTTAACGATATTATATCAGCACAAACTGTAAATCAATTTAAGAACAAGCTGAAATTTTTTTTAATTAATAGATAGGAGAAAATGACATAGAATGACATGATACAGGCAACTATCAGTTGAAGCAACTGCCTGCCTGATTTATCTATAATAATAATTATAAAATTTTACGCGGGCGAAGCTGCGGGCATCAGCTAGTAGGTATACAGACTTAGTGGTTTTGCATCCCATGGGAACATATTCTAGGATAAATAGCAGCCTAGGTGTTATTCCAATCTCTGATCTATCCCCAGATCTGTTCAGCCGTTTGAGCACGAAAGATTAACAAACATCCATACATACAGACAGACTTAGAGTTAACTAGCAGACGTCACGCGGATTCACCCGCGTAACTTCCGTTTCCGTTGAAATACGGGAATAAGCCTGTGTTCACCTGGGATCGTGTTGCTTCCCAACAATGATTTTTTAAAATGGGTTTAACCGTTTCGGAACCTATTCGATGCAAACCAACGATCAAATCATTCCTCTTTAAAATATTAGTATAGATGTCATGCAGTAGGCATTGACTTCTAGCCCACAGAGACAAGGTAAATAAAAATGAAAGACGTTAATCCCTTCCCGAGTTGCAACCTAAAAGTTGGGTGCTTTTCTATTGGGATTTCTCCTGACCCTGGATACCAATATGAAACTAAAAGTAAGCCACTGAAGTGCTTGAGACCTCATGATCAATGATCGTATCATTTGGTCACACAATGATCGCGTATCGCATTCGAGGACAAAGCTTCAAAGCTATAACGTTCTCTGCACAATGCCATCTAGTCTTATCTCTTTAAATCTATCTAATCTTTGACTGCCTCTGTGGCGCGGTCGGTAGTGATACCGCCTGCGGCGCTGGAGGTCGTGGGTTCGATTCCCACCGGAGACAAATATTTGTGTGACCCATAAATGTTTATCTCAAGAGTCTGGGTGTTTCTATGTATAATATGTATGTATTTAAAAGTATATAAGTACTAATATCCGTGGTCTGATACCCATAACACAAGCAGGTTATTCCTAGCTTACTTTGGGATCAGATAGCGTTGTGTGAAATGTCCGTGAATATTTATTTATTTATTTATTATCTATGACATCTGTCATTGCGCAATATGGCTGACGTAAACCGTCACTAACAAAAAAAATGTTTTAGTGAATTTACTATACTTCATTATTATATTTTTTCAGGTAGTTATGTTAGTCATCGGAAATCGTACGGGCCCTGATGACATCAATAGTTTAGAAAATACCTGTTTGAAGGCGTCAAGCTGGTGTGCACGGGAAAAGATTCGCCATTTTGAAGTTTCAGCTATGGATCGGGCGTCATTGTATGAACCATTTATTTTCATGACGTCACGCCTCAATCCGGTACAAAATAAGACCGCTTTCCCTCAATTGAGCACTTTGAGTAAATTAACCCAGAAGAATAATAAAAGTGAGGCTATGTAACGGTACGTTTTTAGTCTATGCCCGTTTTGTTATCAACCTTGAAGGTTGTTTCCAAATGAGGTTTGATATGAGCTGTCAAAATTTGGCGGTAGCCATAGTAAACGGTTCGGCTGTTCCACCTATCCCACCTGGCATCACACCTGGGTGGGAAAAGTGGTATTTTTTCCACACTTCCCACCCGGGTGGGAGTGTAGGAGAGTGTAGCATTTCAATTCCGGATTTGTCCACCTATCCCACCTGGAAGATTACATGCATGGCAGTCACCAATATCATTATCAAAATAAAATTATAATAATGTTGATTACAGTCAATCATAAAACATGTAATAAATGTGGGGAAGTTTTAACAAATTTATATCTAGTCTTATTTATTTTTTTGTTAAGTCGTTGTTGATGATCATTCTGGCTCCTGAGCTGGGAAGAGTGGAAGTAAAATGGTGCTCTTATCCCACCCAGGTGGGATAAGCGGCGCAAGTAATCTTCCAGGTGGGATTGGTGGACAAAACCGGAATTGAAATATTCCACTCTACCCACCCGGGTGGGAATATTTTTTCCACTCATCCCACCCAGGTGGGATGGCCAGGTGGGGTAGGTGGGATAGCCGAAACGGTTACGCAGAAGCTTTTCTGGCGCCGAATACGAAAGATTTCCATCATAGTAGGTAAGTGTTGTATTACATATGCCTTCAATATTAAAAAAAATAAGGACATTTTCTGTCTTAATACCAATTGAATTGCCAGATTTTTGACAGCTTAAATTAACGATAGAGTGTGGTTAATTGTGTAGAATACTTCTCAAATATATGTATGTAGAATTGAATCTATTGAAATCAAATTTTCATACCACAAATTAAGGAGTATTCTACATCATCATTGTATCATTCGATTTTATCAAGGGAGATATTATTGTATGGCACGTGACATACCTACCTGCTGCCATTTGGATATTTATGGAATAAAACATAAGTATATTTCTAGGTCAAAGTACTCAAAGTATGTCCGCCAAGAAGTATGTGGGACCTGTGTCCAACTTTGTCAGTTATATTTCATGAAAGGTCCATATTTTCCCTTTCTATCGATATAGACAAATCGTGCGTGTCCGCCATTTCAAAATTCGACGTCAAAATGGCTGACAGCAGGTAGGTATGCCACGAAGCTTCATAGTCTTGGTTCTGTTCATCAGTATTTCTAAAAAATGTTAATGCTTATCCATTGCGATTTTATTTTTCGGTTTAGATACACCGATACAGGGCTGATGGGAACCCTTGTGAGGTTTGTAAATTAATGAGGTTTGTAAATTAATTTTAGCAAATTTTAATGATTAAGTATGTTTTAAAAACTTGTATTATTTTAGATCTCTTCGTTAATTAATATATTGATTTTGTTTTAAACTGAAATTATGTGTAACCGTCGGTAATTACGAAAAGATAATGTGAAAACAATATCGGTTTAATTTCGGATTCGTCGGTACCTCCTTTCTGCCTGTGACCTCGAAAAATCTTTACTCCTGTGGGGGATGTCCCTAAAATTCCGAATTCCGAAAACATGACCGCTGGACGGTTCGGCAATTTGGCTGATTAGGAAACGCTTTAGGCACGCCCGAAAGAATACGAACCTAATCCTTCTATACTTACATATCTATCTATATATATAAAAATCAATGCCACTTTTCGTTGTAATTTTATAACTCAAGAACGGGCTTACCTATCCAAACGAAATGTTTAGGCTTTGTTCGGACTATTTAGTAGATGGTTTATGTGAAGTTTGCACAACATCGGTCTAGTGGTTCTTCATTTATCACGCAAACGAAGTTGCGCGGGTCAGCTAGTTATGTATAATATGTATGTATTTAAAAGTATATAAGTATTAATATCCGTGGTCTGATACCCATAACACAAGCAGGTTATTCCTAGCTTACTTTCGGATCAGATAGCGTAATGTGAAATGTCCGTGAATATTATATATTATTATTATTATAATCCTTCAGTTTTTTTTATTACGCGAGTAGTAGGTGCTTGTGCCAGTGTAGAGTCCTCTTTGCCATTCTCCCTGACTGGAGTGGATGCTGGCGTGATTATTATAACCACATACATACATACATATCATCACGCCTGTTTCCCATCGGGGTAGGCAGAGACTATGGCTTTCCACTTGCTACGATCCTGGCATACCACTTTCGCTTCTTCTACTTTCATAAGTGCTTTCATACACGCTCGCCGGTTAAGGGTACTCTTGACCTGGCCTTTTTCCAGCAGGTCATCAATTTGGTTACCATGCGTACGCCGAGGATGACCCCTACCAGCTTGCCCATTCATTCTCGCCTTATAGATCTGTTTAGTCAGTCTATTTTCATCCATCCTCTCAACATGTCCAAACCATCTAAGCATCCCTTTTTCTATCTTTGCCACTTGCAATGCAACTTATGTAATCTTCTTACATCAAACAAAAACACCATCGATGTGGTTATTTTTTGTAATTACCGATAGTAAAAAATGTACTTATGACATGTATTATTACTATATGAGAATCTCATTAGATTGTATGAAATAATTTACTTACTAACTGCAAATTTGAACCTATTTTTATTTATCTATGCAACCAAATAAATAATCTTTGTTATGAATTTTTAAGTAGGAATTTGTACATTGCCGATGTCGATACGATTGTTCAATCTTGGAATACTTTACATAGATTTTATAGCCAGGAAGAAATAGAATAGAAGTTAATTGAAACTCCACATGTTTCTGCCTCGGTGATGCATGTTTAGCAGTGGGTACTTTTAGATTGGATACGTTGCGTTTCAGCGCAAGAACGACGTATTTCCGAGCTAGAACGTCTTATCTAGTTTGCTGAAACGACATATTTCCGAACTAGAACGACTCGTTTAGTGAGCCAGAACATCGCATTTCCGAGCTCGAACGATACATTTCCGAGCTAGAACATAATATTGTGTGCTACTATGACGCGTAGGTATTTATTCTAGAAGTTAGTAGCTCTCTTTTTAGTGTCGATCGAATCCCACCCGAATTCTTTAGTGGTAGGTAAATATATAGATGAGCAATTGAATATAAAATGTTATCAATGTTTTTTTTCTCAAGCCCCTTATTTGTTATGTATGTACTTAATATAATTATCGCGATCATCATAACTTCATCTGAATGGAATTTTGTGGGGCATAGATTTTATAGAAATTACTAGAATTTAATGTCGTTATAGTAAGATTTTTGTGGAAATTATTTGCGAACTAAACTGTCGTACCTACGTATCTATTTCAGAATAGACTTGACTATCTTCGGACCTAACGGATGGAGGTCGTTGCTCAAGAATCAGAAGTTAAATTACGTCAGAGTCTAGTGCGAGTTTTAGCGAGTGCCTATCGTGTCTAACGTGACTCCCGGTGAAACGCGTATCACGTAAACGCGTTTCACTGTGAGCCAAGTTTCCGTGTCTACAGCAACGCAGCTCGGTGGTGTCTAGGTTCCATACAAATACGCGTCATCGCGCTCACCGTGAGTCACGATAGGCACTAGGCGGCAGTGTCTCGACTCTATACAAATTCGCGTTATCGTGGTCGCCGTGAGTCACGATAGACGCTTGCTAAATCTCGAGGTACTGAGTTGAGTGGACCTCTTAAGCTGAAATAAACACGTAATACAACAATTTAATTAGTTGCTTAGTACTTATGAATGAATTTAGTTAATTAGTTTTTAAGAAATTAGTGCAATATTTTATATAGAACTAAATAATATAGGAATTGTGACTTTTAGCTACCTTTTTAAATTGAAACATTGTAATAATAAAATATAAATTTATCAGCAGTTGCTAAGTGGCTTGATAGATGGCTCTGATTTTTTACTTAAAAGGTCGTTTTTATGAGTGTGGTGAAGAAATTCAAATTGTTTCGGTGTGATTGGTAGCTCAGTGGTCCGCTTTGCCCCTGGTAGACAAAGCAGATTAATAGGGAGACAAATTTGAAATTTCGTTCTCGATCAAATTGTGTCTTTTCACTATAAATAAATTTATGCATAGTATGACATTATGAATCTCAAATGCAAATTACATAATTATACAAGATGTTGCATTTGCAAATACTGATACCGCTCTCCACGCAGAAAGTTCAAAACGTATAAATTTGCTTGGCGCTTGACCGTTGTTTTTAAAAAACTTGACAGTATGCTGAGAGTTGAGACACCCTTGCGAAGCCTTACCCTTTTTTTTTCCCTACCGTAGGCAGTTGAAGAGCACCGCGGTGTTCTAGCTGGTGTCCATGAGGTTATTCGTTATTCGACACGTAAATAAATACTCGAAAGTGAATAAATTTTATTCCGGTCTAATTATATTTCTAATTGAGTTTCGAACATTTTGCGTTTTGAACGTTTTACAAAACTGTAAATATTTTTAACATCAGCTGTAATGTTCCGGCAAAGGTGACAGTATGAGCACAAAATAGTATTGTACAGGAGGAAACTTACATACAAAGTGCGCTCGGGCTACGCACACTATAGACACGAGGTCAAAGGTCAATCATAGTAATTTTCGATACTGATTTGTGCGCGAGTCTGTGTAGCAGAGGGTAGGTGCGAAAAAAATGTACATACTATACATGAGATTGCTTTCTGTACCTTATTATTTTGTGGTATGAGTTTGAAGTATTTTGTAATTGCAAATCAACAGCCGATAATTAAGATTATACTATTAGCGCGTAGGTATGTTAAGCAGCTATATACCTTTACATCTTAATAGATCTGACTTTGACTTATATGCTAACTTATGAATATTAATGTCACCTCAATGAAAGTATTCTACTATTGCAGTTTACTGCTGAACGAAGGCCTCTCCCAGTTGGGGAGTGTGATTAGCCCTATTGTACCAAGCTGAACGGGTTGGTACAGGGTTTCGTTTTGAGGTTTCGTTCTTTCTGCCATGATCTCGTTCGTTAGTGAGTAGGTGCACCACTTGAAGGTGTGGCTGGTTTGGGCCCGAAGGATACTGGTAGGGCCTTAGTGCCTTTTCACACGTACCGGTTGCAGGGTAGCCGGTGCTTGGTACCCGGCGACGAATGCAAGCGTTTGCCGGGCAAATTACGCCGGTACGTGTGAAAGCTATAGTACATGGCCATACACTTCGCCGCCCGGTACCCGGCACTGGCTACCGGGCAACCGGTACGTGTGAAAAGGCACTTATTGTATATACAGTTTGCAAAGATATTGGCAAAAAATCTGTAGGCTTTCGCAGGCCCGGTGCACATTAGCGGCAGGGCACGGGAAGGTATTGTTAGACGACGAATAAAAATATAACTTGTGTTATGGTAATAAAGTTTTAATTTATTTGCTAACGGACCTAAGTACAATAACAACACCGCGTTTTTACTTAAACTTACGTCCGTAAATACTTAAATTTCAATTTTATTATCAGAGCATTAAATATTACTATTCGTCGTCGCCTCAAAATAATTCACTGACCCTTGCCAGTAATGTCCGCTTGGTCCTAATCTGCATCTCTTTACTGTTTACGCTTATTGTTTTTTAGAAGTGTAGCTGTATGTACTTAAAGAGATATAAATGTAATATATTAAAACTCTAACTTATTGTGATGTTTCGCTTAACTACTTATAAAATTGAGTTTTTAGTGAATTTAATTATACCTACATTTATCTTTAAGTTTATTGTAAAATAAATGAATTATTAATAACAATTTGTATTGTTTTAGCTTAGCTGTATATTCATACTTAACGAAAACTACATAATCACAGTGATTTGATTTGATAAGTAGATAAGTTTATATAAGCCTTTTTGCGGCGTGGTAGAGACGAAGTGAATCGTGGTGGTTTTGTGGGTAGTCGTCTCCTTCTCAAGGGTCGGTATTCCCTAAGTCACAAAGTTCACGCAGTTGGATAGTTAGTAGTTTCAAAATGATTTCCACCTTGTACAAGTATTAAATGATCTTTTGAAGAATTCAAGATGAGATCAGATAGGTGTTCAGAATGATTCCTTTAAAGTGAAGCTTTCGGTGTCATCGGTCGTCAGAGCTACGATCAATGTACTATTAAAATCAAAGGCAGGATTTTTAAATAAGATAACAATCTGATGGCATAATTTTATTCTTGCATTTCAAAATGTAATTACAATCGTCTTAAATAATAATATCCTTGTTTCACCTACATCTAACGCGGGATGTAATCCCTCTACTAAACAGATAGCCTCTAGATGAGCGAGGTTAACGGCAATAGCTTATGCCTTTGCTACACGGGTTATATGTGCTGCTGTTATTCATGAAAATCCTCTTTTTTTAAATTTGCATTTATTGAATCTACTGATACTTTCAAGAGTTTCTTATTCATTCAACGTATTACTAGAGGTCATAATTCAGTGAACGCGTTGAGATATATAATATAATATGTTAAGTTCATATTTAAAGTCTAAACAAAAACTCTGAAAAATATAGGTTATTCAAGCTCTTAAAAATATGGATATCTTATTAGAGATTATTTTTTTGGGTGTCTGACTATTATTAAATACCAATCTACGGTGGTTAAATCAATTAATTTTACCAAACGCTAATACGCCTTTAGAATGCAAACTCCCAACAGTTATGCTATTACTACTTTTAGATTTTCACAAGGCATTCGATACCCTAAATATTTCCTTGCGCTTTTCAGTTCAGAGTAGAATAAATGTTTTGATTATTTTGTATAAGGTAAGACATAGGTGGGGAAAGAAATAGCAGAGGAATGTAAACCCATGCCACACATTGCTATATAAAAGTCCAGTACGTACAGAGGCATATCCCAGGGTTCTGTTTCGGACCCCTTAGTTATTGTTAGTTAGAAATTAGAAAACAATTTATTGGATGTGCTATAAAATTGTATTTAAAAACTATTCTTATTCATTCCATAGAATGAAATGTTTTTATATAAGTATCATACACAATAACAGCACATATATAAAACCCTTGAAATTCGAAAAGTGATATTTTATAATTTAACAACATTATTACCTACACCTATTTATATTTCGATTGAGACTATTACAAATAGTAATATGTAGCTATTTAAAATTATTACAAAATTAGATCATGATGCATTTTTATAAATTACTTGTGTACAATCATAATTTTTATTACCATAAAGAATTTATTTGGAATTCTTGTACAATTGCAAAGATTTATTGTATATGTATACTGTTAGTATAATCAAACATAAAATTTAATGATAATTTACAAGAGAATCCTGACATACATAAATATGATTTATTTTCGTAGGTACTTATTTGAACATAAAATATAATAAATAAGCTTCTCAATCGGTTGTTGTCACTCTCTTCGAGACAAAATTTTCATTATATATATGCTTTGCTCTAGTTTACATAGCGATATTATTATCGATCTAAATGGGCAGACTAGACCTGTATTATATATATTATACTTAATAATTAATTAATTGTGACTTAGTCGAGTGTCTAGACAACTACCTAAGATTAGAAATGCTTAGGCGTATGTTACGTATAGCAGTTCCTGAAGTAAGATATTGAATTACATTTACTATTTATTGAAAAAAATCTTTGGTAAGAAAACAATGGTTCCATTACAAAAACCTCTGAAATCCTAAATGTAGGAATTTATTTAGAAGTAAAAATATAGGTAGTTGTCTATGAATGAATATTAGTAAGCCTCGTAGACTAAACTAAACTAGTCTGCCCGTAACACAGTCCCAACAGATGTGCGTCGAACGCGTGTGACTAATCTACACTAAACTATTCAGTGACTAGCATAGCTGTTTCAGTATTGAATACTAGAACATTATTTTTATCAAATAAAGCAACAACACCTATATGAACGGGAGTACTGTAAAATGTCCCCCTTTATTTATGATCTTAATGATGTGAAATACTTTAAACATAATCCTGAGCTGAGGTATTTTAAAATATTTGAAGATACAAATTATATGAAGATGAAATCAAAAGTAGACTAAGTAACCGAGTTTGATAAGTTAATGATAACAATTGAAATAGTTTGATATCAGATCAACATTGTACTTGCTTTTTCTAATTATGTGTAGTCTATAAAACTTAGTGTGATTACGTAGAATGATATTATATAGTTTTAATCTCGCAACGGTCTTACCCTCTCAACTTGAACCCTTGAAGCTTTTGTTATTGAAACATCCTTTAATACACGCTGTAACTCAATCAACCTATGTTTTATAGACTACCTATAGTATTAATTTTAGATTCTTTATCTGTTCAACGAATTCAATATTTATAATGTCTTAGACACTATCGAGATTAACACAGTTTCATAAGATCATTCTTCTAACCTTAGACGCTATTTTATCATTTATGAGATTCTTCTCAAAAGTAACCAATTAAACTGTTCCATTATGTATATTCAATAGTAATTATTATATCTTGGAAGGTCTAAAGTTGTTTTTAAGTTATGATAGTCTCACGAATAGACACGTTTCCTTCTTTATCAATATTTTTCTAATGATACTTTACCTTCATCTATTCATCTATTCTTTATCTTCATCTCTAAAATTGATTTCGAACATATCATTTTTAGAGACTTCTACATTTTTACGTACTGAATTTTTCTCACTGTAATCTACACAACAACGCTTACAGCAATCCTTTTTTTTATTTCAAACAACCGTTATATCGCTTATAGCCGCAATGACGAACACCTCATTAGATTTATATACATTTTTTCTATCACTCTTCCAAAAATATGTACTGTACCTACCATGTCCAATAGTTTCTCATTCTTCATCTAAGATATATTTTTATTAGCACTAGTATTTAAACAATGACATACTATTCATTTTTAACAACATATACCTACACGCCTATAAAATTCAAATTATTATCATTTTCAATTTTCTGAGCTTGATACTGAATTAAATAAACTTGGTCTTTCTCTCATATTAGTGTTGCGATCTTTATGTCTAATGGTGGTGATAAGAAATCGCTTAGAACGTTTATGAACTTATTAGTAGATATGTACCACGGACAGGGATGCATTGAACATTATTTAGATTCCTTAGGAATGATAAATGGAGTCTAAGGAATTTATTTATGAAATTTATTGTTGTGTTTTTGACACTAGTTCATTGCAAATTTCAGTGACTTTACATCTAACAGTGGTACTGAAATTAAAAACAATTAAATCACGGAGCAAACTTTCTAACTGTAAAGATAGTAATGGAATTTTTTTTCAATTATTATTACATTTCAATAATTTGAATTTTAGTTAAAATTTTTTTGTTAATGTTCATTTTTAGCTATACATGCGTGATTTTTCTATCGTATTCGTTACATTATTAATTTATTATGCTAGCATTAATTCTAGCTTAAACGTAGCTATATAAATTGACATCCTGTCATTGTAGATTGCTACTAATTCTTGTTCTAAAAGTTTAGATCTTAAGCCTCGATTGATGAAGAAAGAGACCAAAATGATTTAGCGACTACTATTACCTATTTTGAATGCACACTAATTTCCAATGCGTTCTTGAAAAATTTTTAAAAACTTTTCTTGCTCGTCACATTACGCTAAATGATAAAGTTACGTTATTTTTGCGTCTAAGCTGGCCCTGAATATTTAAGCACAAACTTGCTGATATAAGTTTTGTATTTAATATTCGTATTCGTAAAACTTAATATTCTCTAAATTAAAGTTGTGTCAATAGATAAAATTTTTAAATTTGCAGTTGCGATTTAGTTTATGTAGGTACCTAGGTATAATAAATAAATTCAGAAAAGTAATGAATAAATAAATATTATGTAGTGCCTCCATTAATTTAACAGACATTTGAAAATCTTTGGCGGTTCCTTAACTACATGAAAAAAACAAACTCGATTTAAATTTAATATTAACGGTCATTCATCAACGACGTCCATCTTGAATGTGGTTGGCTTGCGGCCAATCGGTTTCATTGCCAGCCTACGTACCGTGGCATTTGTGCAATTTGTATTTAGAATCTCCTCGTCACTGCTGCTCGAGGCGTCGAAACGACCAGTCGTTCCTACGTCGCCTTCTGAATCTGATGACTGTAAAAAATGCAAATTTAGCTTTACTACTCTGTATCCGATGCCTAGTGATTAAAATATAATTTGATAATATCAAAAACGATTATAAGACCATGACCAGTGATTAATAACAGGCCTCAAAAATTACCTTAGTAGAATGTAGGCGTTAGAAATAAAGGGTGTTGCGATACAACAAACATGTCCAAGTGCTATGCGTTGTCCCTATTAAAAAGAACGTGATGATTGCGCCAACATTTGATGCGACCAATCGCGTAAACTAATTAAACGCGAATAATTATCATCGCAAGTTCTCTCAAACTAGGGAAGATTGTCTCCTATTAACATCATTAAATTTGATCGAGCGAACAGTTTTTGCACGAATGGAATTTTATCGATTTCTGTAGCCCGAGTGAAACACTTCTTTACCTCTTGAGAATTTATATAATTAGATATGTTTGACAACAAATGCGTACATGCACCTACGTATTCGTAAGAACTTGCAATGGTCGCGCATGCTCTTTTAATTAGGACAACGCTATAAGCTATAGAAAGTCCTTGTTATCTACGTAAAAAGTACAATAGGTATGTGCAATTGTGCATTGTAATTTGTAGGTGAGTAAGGTCTTCTTAGGAAAACCCTCAAAGTGTAGAGACTACGACGCATTAAAAGCTTTTAAAAATTATGTCAATTAAAAAAATGTAACGAAGGTATTGTAAAAAATAACAGTGGTAGGTATAGATATTGCAATGTATCTAAGTTCAAAAGAACACAAAATTAAGGAATAAAACCACAATTACCTACCAAATCCATAGAGTTAAAACTGTTATAATCAGCCAGTGTGACCATACCGATCGCTGTGTTGCCAATGTGTATAAAATAGAAGAATTGTAAAAAAAACATCCTAGATCATGCGAAAGCAACATCATTATGCAAAAGCGTCGAACATGAAGACAGTTATGGACCAACGTTTATTTCTTGGGGCGGCCGCGGGCGATCACTTGAGGGAGGCGTTTGTTCGGCCGCTCGTCACTGCTGTCCACACCCTATACATCACACATTTACAATAATTTAGCATAGAACAATACAAAAAATTATTAGTGAGAGATAAATATGAAAATAATGCTAGCCTTCTTAGGGTTCCGTAGAAATAAGGTAAAGGAGTTTTATTCTGCTTCAAAATATGCCTTCAACGTACAGTTCAAATTATCAAGATTTCGTATATAAAAAAACGTAAGTAGATATTGAGTAGACTCTGCTCGCAACAAGGAATAGCATTATCTCATATATTGTAATGAAACGTAAAAAGTACCTAGTTTTTAGATAGGCGGGCGCTACAGTCTGAGTCCGTTTTTCCATGATTTTACTTAGAGAAAAAGCCGAGCAATAATCTTGTCAAGGATTTTCCTGAGGATGCCTTATTCGTGTACTAAGGAAAAGTAATTCTTCTTTGCTGGTGATAACAGTTAACTAGAGACTATTTACTAATTATCCCGACGCGACGGTAAAACCTAAATTGCAATGTAGGCGAGAAAAATATACCGCAGTAATTATACTACCTACGAAGTTTAAACGTAAATTATCGCTACGATGTGGTAGTTTTAACTATTTCTTTCTTTACAAACGTCTTGGACATTATAATTCTTGCTACGGAACCCTTGACCAGCATTTTTGTTTCTGGGTATTCATTCTTACCAAAAAAAGGATTTATACCTCACAGTTAAGTGCTATACTTACATGCATGTGATTAGGTACTTTTATCGGAATAACTTTGAAAAATAAACTATGAGGTTGATTAAGGTCAAAAACTGAATAGGCAATAAGGCAGGACTTCAGCCCTTTCCGTTACAAACACTATTAGTAAGTACCTACAATATACATAAGCGTTTTTCAACAAACTTAAGTTTTACGATTCGACTGTAGTCTTTAAAGGGACCCCCAGATTGAAACACAACTAATTCCGAGCTTTTAATAAAAACCAATCCATCGTCGAAAAGGCAGGGTATTTGGAGAAATACCTACGCAAACAAATCTCAGTATTTCAATTGATACCTTATTTTTATATCATAAGTTTCATCATGCTATAACCCTATTCAGTGTTTGAACTTTTGGAAGCCGAACACAATGGCAGCTTACATCAAAATCTCCGATAGTGAATTTAGTAGCGGCGGCTTCAGCGAGCAGTTGAGCCGGTGGTGGGGGAGCAGCCTCTGGAGACAGCACCTAGCCGTGACACCGCCCGCACAGGGTTAGTAATTGATAGTACCTATGTGTAAGCTAGCTTAGCTGTACCGAGTACCTTGGTCTAGGTTTCTAACAAGTTAAATTGTAACAAATAGGTTGTGGCGACCTCACACCATCGATGTTGACAGTGACCAAGGGTTCGATTTTTTTGCATAGTTCTGTAAGTGTTCCAGGGAATAAACAGATTTGTTAAAACTTAGGGTTTTGAAGTTTTATCCATAGATTTAGAATTTTGTTTTACCACAGAGGTAAAACAAAATTCTAAATCTATGGGTAAAACTCGCAAGGGTTCTGTGGCGCCCAACGTGGGACTCAATGTATACCTAAGGTATTATTCAGTATTCATACCATAGTATGAATGTGTAAACTAGGTTTGATTAAAGCTGAGTAAATAATATGCAAAGTAATAATGCTATAAGTAAGGTCTTGGAGATTAAAGTATGAATTTTTACGTGTTCCACTGCTCTGTTTAATGTATTTGAAAAGGACATCAAGATAAGAAATCATATTGAATAGCTGTAGTAGTGACCTTTACTTCTCAGATTGGGATTAGGAAATCGTTTGAAAAAAAATCAGTAGGTAATATCATAAAATACCATGGGTGGGTCCCATGTTGGGCGCCACTAAAACTTTATAATGTTTCTATGTTCAGGGAGATGTTTTTAGAACATGTTTATTTACTGAAACTAGTATGTAGGCACAGAAATCTCAGGGATACGTCAATCTTTAGGCGTCTGTAGGCATATAATGCATTCATTTGCCATTATTTAGTACTCGATACAGCCTAACTAGTGTTACACAAAAACACACAGTTTGAAACACGCATACCACACAGGAAATCTAGCAATTTTATCTAGCTGTACCTAGAATTAAAGAAAGAAGATCCAACACCGTATTAGCGAAATGTAGCATAAAATTTTAATAGGCATATCTGTGATGAACATTCCTTAAGTTTCTAAGACTGGTAGTGGTAATTTAAAATGTATTCTAAAAAATATGTCCAAAAGTATTATAATTATGTCACCATCCATCACAAATATCTCCACTAAATGACTAATATTACTAGCGTTAACTCCAGATTAATAATATTTTGTGATTGAAAATTCATCCAAACTTGAGCAACCTGCGATAAATTGGTCAATATTTGGGATCTTAGGCTTTTTATGGGATAGAATGTGAATGTTAGAGCGTTGTCCAGCAAACCATAAATGATCTTGATGAGTAAGAACTTACCCAGTAAGAATAAAGAACTTACCTAGCAAGTAGTAAGAACTTGCCGTTGCCAATAAGATTGTTATGTATGGTTAATTGGATGGACATAAAAAGTATTTTAAAATGGACGTAACTAACATATTCATCCGGTTATACTGATTGAAATGTAGAAAGCAGTTGCAGACATTAACCTTTTCTCCCTATTTCAAACAACGTATGGTAAAAGCAGTAATGTGCCTTTACCAAGATTTACACGGCCCCAGCAAGCTTCCCTTGCAAATGCCACAACTGCTGACTAACGGAAGAGATCACTGCGAAGAAAATAAAAGTCTAATATACTACAAACTGTATACTTACGTCCTGATCACTCATCATTTCCTTGGTAGATACTGTAGTCTCGATCCTTCTGATAGATCCCTGGTGAATGTCCACGTCGAAAGCCAAGCATTGGAAGCGGCGGAGTATGAACACAACCGGTATAGGCAGTACTCCGGCTAAGATCATGACGATGGCTATGACGAGCACCCATGTGGGGTACGGAGTCTTCACGACGCGACCCTGTTGAAAATAACGGATGAATATTTATACGTTTTCAGTGCTCAATTTCATTAATAATAATGTGACGTCACTCGGTCGAATAAGCCTAAGCGTATTGTCTACTCTCATTATTTGGTATAGGTTATCCGATTTGTATCCTAGATAAACGCCATTACATTTTAGAACGTAGACAGAGCAAGACCACACTCACAAAGAAAAATTTGATTTTAAAGTATGAGTCGTTACTAAAAATACTCGTATATTGGTGTTACCTAAACCTGCCTCTATGCAAATATGATATTTTATCTTTATTTACATTGGTAAAATACCAGAAATATACTAGCGATAGCAATGAATGTAAAACAGCAATAAAAACACATTTTCCCTCACATATTTTTAGGTACGGGTTCCGTAGAAACATTAATTTTACTTTTGTTTAAACACTTCTATTTCTTTACTAGCTGACCCGCGCAACTTCGGTTGCGGCAGACGAGAGTTAGAAAAAGAGAGGTATGGTATTAATATTTTGAATAATATAATGTTTCCCGTCGCATTTACTCTCGTCGCGCCTAGTCCCGCCGCGTCGCGTATATAGGTACATTAGAGCTGATACTCACAACTTCGTTGCGTCGCATGAGCGAGAAAGAGAGAGGTGTAGTATTAATATTTAAGGTGATTTAATTTTTCTCTTCGCATTTACTCCCGTCGCGTCGCTTAGGTATATTTATTAGAGCTGACCCGCACAACTTCGTTTGCATCACATGAGATTGAGAAGGAGAGAGGTGTGGTATTAATATGTAAAGTGATATAATGTTTCCCGTTGCATTTACTTCCACCCGTCCTTTTTTTTGGTAAGGAACTCATGTATGTCCGACTCGCACTTGGCCGGTTTTTATCGTTCAGATTTGCTACCACTGCAGACCACGTTTACCTACTCCTGTCGCGTAGCTCATACTTCAAAACTTATTAAAAGGGGTGATTGTGAGTGAACCTTAAAAGATAGGCTTATGCTGTTAAAGACATTTTTTTGTAACTTTTAAAGGGGAACACTTTTGTAATACAAAATTTTCACGTTACTTTAACCATTTACGCAACGTACGCAGTGGAAGCTCTCAAAAGAAAGAAATTTTCCCCGGTCTCGAAACATTATTTATGGCTGCTCCGCTCCTATTCGCATTAGCGTGATTTTATATCGCCATTAGCCATCCTCAATAAATGGACTATTAAACTGTAAAATAATTTTCGAAATGCAACCAGTAGTTTCTGAGATCCTAGGACAAAAAAACTCTTCAGTTTTTTAATATTGTGAGCGAACCTTAAGAAACAGACAAATTAGGTTATTGTGAGCGAACTTTAAGAGATATACATATATGCTGCCGCGGACTTTTTTTTAGAACTTTTTAAAAGAATCAATATTGTAATACCTACTCATTTTTTACGTATCTTTAACTATTTACGCAGCGTACGCCTCGGAAGCTCTCAGACGGTAAAAAATATTCCCCGTTTTCGAAACATTATTGATTGCTGCTTCGCCCCTATTCGTCTAAGCGTGATGTTATATAGCCTATAGCCATCTTCAATAAATGGACTATCAAACTGTAAAAGAATTTTTGAAATCCAACCAGTAGTTCTTGAGATCCTAGCGATCAACCATACAAACAAACAAACAAACTTTTCAGCTTTATAATATTAGTATAGATTAGTTCTACATAGGCAGGGTTAGAGCATGAGATGAAATGTATGAGAAAGGTAAAATCTCTAAATCAAAAAGTTACTACCAGATATCGCCCAAGCCTTACGGATCCCTAAAACCAAACCAGACCACGAGCTTTAAAATACAATACCCAACACGACTATAATGTGGAACATATTAAAGTCTTTCGATATTCAAAGAAAATGTTAAAACTTTTAGTTAGTTTATTAATAGCAGTAGTAGCTGCGAAACCTAGTCATGTGGTCATCGAGACATCAAGTGGAACCTACATTGGAAACCAAAACATTGGATACGACACGTTCTTTGGCGTTCCGTATGCTATGGTTGACCCTGTCAATCCGTTTGGTGTTAGTGTCTAATATAAATTGAATTAAAAAAAGTAAATTTATTTAGTAATTCACTTTAACAATAGGGCGGTACTACAGTGGGTTACTTCGTGCTCCTGCTTACCAATAAGGACATCACTGTCACTAAGGCTAGGCTGCCCAGAGGCAATGCCTTCGGAGACCTGACGACATCCTTCACAGGAATACAAGGACCTTTATACCCACAGGTAGAAAGAAGATGCCGCACAGTTTAGAATCCGACATGCTACAGATAGGTTGTGGCGAAGCAATGTGATATCCATGAGGAATCAGTACGTTAAAAATGCTGAGCTGAGCGTGCTGATTTGAGATGAGCATTTGAGACTACTTACATGAACTAATATGGTTTGAAAGATCTTCACATGATTATCAATTCTTATCTTTTTCAGGATCCCGTGTTTTATTCTAATACCTCCAATCCACATTACTGTAACGACTCGTCAATTATGTGTCCGCAAGTACACTACATAGTTGGCGGCACATTGCAATGCCTTCGTCTCAACATGTATGTGCCTCAAACTGCAAATACCAAACGTGCAGTCTTGGTATGGTTTCCATCACATTTTACTTACGGATTCGCTGGCGATTATGGCGGAGAACATTTAGTCAAAGAAGATATTATAGTAATTATAGTAAATTTTAGGCTGGGAATATACGGATTTGGATGTCTCAATGATCCTTCCATTCCAGCAAATATAGCGTTGCGTGATCAGTATGCCGCATTGAGATGGATAAAGATGAATATAGCACATTTCGGTGGAGACCCTAATGCCGTAACTATCGGTGGACAAGGTTACGGGGGAGGTATGGTCGATGTACATTTGTATTCAGAATTAGATTTACTGTTTGATAAAGCTATCATACAAAGTGGGTCAATGTTTGGTCAAGGATTATTTGGTCCTGCTAAACCAGATCCTATTGTTCAAGTAGCAAAAAAATTAGGGAAAAAAGTTAGTAAAAATAGCAAACTACGAGACGTCTTAACCTTTTTATCCAAAATGAATCCAATTGATGTGGTAAATGCTGCAGAAATCCTAAACATACGATGGTCCATTTGTAAAGAAAAACATTACAAGAATGGCATCAAAAATTTTATAACAAAAGGCCCGTATGTCTTGAATAATACAGAAACAATTAAAACGAAGAAAATTCTTATCGGTTACAATAGTATGGAGCTTTTAGGCTCGTTTATGCAGTACAATTTAACTGATTTTTACAAATCTGTACAAAATATATTTCATCAAAGACTAAACCAAACCTTTAATTTGCCGGAAAAACAAAAGGAAAAGCTTAGCAAGATTGTAAAGAAGTTTTACATGGGAGGAAAACCTATTAGTGACGCTGATAAGATAGAAGTTATAGAATCAGGTTCAGATTTATTTGTAAACCACGCTGTGGAAATGTCGGTAGATAAATTTATTGATGCAGGTGCTACTGTCTATAAGTATTTATTTTCTTTTAATGAAGGCAATAAGCTTGCAAATATACCTAGAACAGGCGCTACAAGTGGAGAAGAGCTCAAGTACTTGTTTGAAACGATAAGCAAGATTTCGGGTAACGCTCAAATAAATATGAGAAAGCTACTTATAAAGTACTGGGCCAATTTTGTAAAATTTGGGTAAGTAATTAAATAGTAGAGTTAGAGAGATGTTTTGATGTGGTAGAAATTTAAGCTTGACATTATTAAAATGTCAAAGAAAAATCACACCTCAAGGTTTCGGTACCACTCTTTGATTATAAGTTCGCACATTGAATAAATCAAACTATAGATAGTATAATGAAGTGAATGTCCATTAAGTGTTTTAAGATCTCAGGAAGTGACTGGATGTGGAAGGCGCAGTACCAAATATTGTGGCGTAATTTGCGAGAGGCCTGCGTCCAGCAGTGGACTG
This sequence comes from Miltochrista miniata, assembly GCA_933228765.1. Classification (NCBI taxonomy): domain Eukaryota; kingdom Metazoa; phylum Arthropoda; class Insecta; order Lepidoptera; family Erebidae; genus Miltochrista; species Miltochrista miniata. Next base: position 19,264,422 of record OW121769.1, read on the forward strand.
CCATAGCCTGATTTGATTGATTGATTGAAGTCGTTTAACACAAATAAATATTCAAGCAACATTCCACTATCTTTCTGTGAGCAACTAAGATTTTTTAGTGATGTTTGGTACTTTCCCCATCTATCCCGATTTTACTTCCACTACGATACTTATATCTTGACACATAGGTCAGGTACATAAATACTACTGTATACAGAAATTATTGTATTACTTTTCAGAAATCCTACTCCCAAAGGCAAACCCGTATTATGGACTCCAGTGCTCGGAGAAAACAGACCTTATTTGAACATTAAAGAGATTCCTGTTATGTCAGAAAATGTGTTCCGAGAGCGTATGGCTTTCTTAGACTTGCTGTTCTATGTTTATCAGAAAGATGCGAAAAATCAATAAAAATACATCCCTTTTAGAGTTTTGTAGTAAACTACATTATAAACCCATACATTCTCGTCTTATTCCTCGAAGGGGTAGGTAACGGCGGACCAATCGACCACATTTTGCCAGATATTAATTATAAGAATAGAAGTGAAGTTGTATAAACCTATTTATTTCGTTTTAATAAATAATATTATTTTTCATTATGTTTCAATTGTTTTATTTCATTCTGAAATTGTTTTGCTTTATTAAATTTATGTGTGGTGTCATCAAAATGAAAATCTATTTCCGTGTAGGTAAAAGGGGCTTAAAGTCAACTCGTCCAAATTAAACTAACATAGGATCATGCTTTAGAATCCAAACAACTGATAAACCCAACTACAGGAGTTCCTGGGAACTCGGCATGGTAATAGCCTTCGCCACAGTATTTTTGCTTTGATGCATCAAAGCAAAAATACTGTGGCGAAGGCTATTTGTCGTGATATTACACGAACACACGTTCGCAAGTAACTTACACGATAATAAGTAGGAAAAGATGATTGTAATGGCACCACAAATACATATTTTGGTGTTAGTAAAATACGTCTAGGCAAATATGATTCAAAAAACGTTATTTAAGTCGTAAATAGGTATTCGAGCGATAGCGATAAATGTAAACTGGTAATAAAACATATTAAAGACATTCCTTTATATACCTTCACGGGTTCCGTAGAAACTTTTATTTTACTCTTATTTGTGTTTATGTAAAGAGACACAGTAAGAGGAAAAGAGTACAATGACACTGCTTAATATTTCCAAAGGAAAATGACTTACAGGAAACCGGCAAGGCAAAGTGAAAACCTTAGATGAACAATTTGAAATGGTAGAAGTGTTAAAAGAAGAAATATACCAGCAGATTTCATTCGCTCCTTACTGATTCCTAAAACCAACAACACCAGATGCTTTAAATTGTAATACTCAACACAACAAGATTTGCGATACTCAAAGAAAATGTTTATTTTTTTATTAATATCAGTAGTTGCTGCCACTAATCATGTGGTCATTGAGACATCAAATGGAACTTTCATTGGTTACCAAAACAATGGATATGATACGTTCTTTGGGATTCCGTATGCTATGGTTGATCCTGTAAACCCGTTTGGTGTTAGTGTCTAATGTTATAAGTCTTGGTGTGCCTGTCTATGTGTGCTTGGACCCCAGTGTTTGTATGGACGTGTAATATGGGTTCTGGCTGTCGAAATCATGGTTCGGTGAATGATAAAGGTTAATTGTATGTGATGGTTATTAATATAGGCTTCCCTTCTATTACGCGGGAACGACCAAATTAATACCAAATTTTGGGTGTGTCTGTCTTGTGTACCTCTGCCTCAGAGATATAATGCAATCAGAGAAAGGAACCTCATGGTATAACATTTCTACAAAATAGAAATACCTAACCTATAACTGCAAAAACGGATAAGGAGTAATACGGCCCTCGTCATTAGACGATAGACCGTTCAGCATCCAGTTCAGATGTGGTTAAGTCGGTACCTACGCATCCAGAATTGGCATTTCATACATGTTCCAAAAAAGGCATTACTGATTTAAACATCATCAATGCCGTTTTGTAACTGCCTTTTTGAGGCCCCATGCTACCGAGCGACGTGTGTTTGTAAGTTCTTCATATACCTAACTATTATAATAATTAAGTATGTACTTAAGTATTATTTGTTGTTTTTCAGAAACCCGTGTTTTATTCTAATATTACCAAACCACATTACGGTAACGACTCGTTTGTTATGTGTCCACAAGTACACTACACTGTTGGCGGCACACTGCAATGTCTTCGTCTCAACATGTATGTGCCTCACTCTATAAATACCAAACGTGCAGTGTTGGTGTGGTTTCCATCGCATTTTAGGTACGGGCTCGCTAGCGACTATGGCGGAGAACATTTGGTCAAAGAAGATATTATAGTAATTATAGTAAATTTTAGACTGGGAATATACGGATTTGGATGTCTCAATGAACCGTACATTCCTGCAAATATGGCTTTGCGTGATCAGGATGCTGCATTGAGATGGATAAAGATGAATATAGCACATTTCGGTGGAGACCCTAATGCCGTAACTATCGGTGGACAAGGTTACGGGGGAGGTATGGTTGATGTACATTTGTATTCAGAATTAGATATACTGTTTGATAAAGCTATCATACAAAGTGGGTCGATGTTTGCTCAAGGATTATTTGGTCCTGCTAACCCGGGTGCTATGGTTCAAGTAGCGAAACAATTAGGAAAAAATGTCGGTAAAAAGACCAAACCGAGAGACGTTTTAAACTTTTTATCCAAAATTAATCCTATAGATGTGGCTAAAGCAGCAAAGATCCTTAATATACAATGGTCGATTTGCAAAGAAAAATATTACAAACATGGTATTAAAAATTTTATAACTAAAGGCCCGTATGAATTAAATAAAACAGAAACAATTAGAGCAAAGAAAATTCTTATCGGTTACAATAGTATGGAGCTTTTAGCCACGTTTATGCATCACAATTTAAAAGATTTTTACCAGTCTGTACAAAATATATTTCATCAAAGACTAAACCAAACCTTTAATTTGCCTGAAAAACAGAAAGAAAAGCTTAGCAAGATTGTAAAGAAGTTTTATATGGGAGGAAAACTTATTACTGACGCTGATAAGATAGAACTTATAGAATCTGGTTCAGATTTATTTGTGAACCACGCTGTGGAAATGTCCGTAGATAAATTCATTGATGCAGGCGCTACTGTCTATAAGTATTTATTTTCATATAATAGTGGTAATAAACTAGCAAGTATACCTAGAACAGGAGCAACAAGTGGAGAAGAGATGAAGTACTTGTTTGAAACGGAAAGTAAGATTTCCGGTACCGCTCAAATAAATATGAGAAATCAACTTGTAAAGTATTGGGCAAATTTTGTAAAATTTGGGTAAGTAAAGTACCTACCGATTAATAAAAAAAGAGGGAGACATCAGTCTATTCTAAGATACTACCTATTGTAAGAAAGCATTCTCGGGGGTCCCGTCATTTAAAAAAAAATGTATTCACAGTTATGCATTGATTAGGATATCGATTGCTCCTGGGATATCCTCCCTCTCTGGACATCCTTCTGGCCTGGGAAATCCTTCCGAGGGCTTATTCGCGAAGACAGTTGTAAGGCATCGTGTGGTATTTTCCACTCGTACAAAAAAAAAGAAAATCCTCTTCTGATTTTAGTTTTAGTACATTTCAGTTCTGATAAAGCATACTTCCACTATGAATATTAAATCTTCATTCATATACTACAGCATTCTTCAAGATTTAGTAATATTACTTTTCAGGAACCCTACTCCTGATGGCAAACCCTTATTATGGACTCCAGTGCTTGGAGACAACAGACCATATTTGAACATAAAAGAGAATCCCGTTATGTCAGACCATGTTTTTCGACAGCGTATGGCTTTCTTAGACTTGCTGTACTATGTTTATCGGAAAGATGTCAAGAATCAATAAATCCCTTTCGTAATAAAAAAATATAAACCTATGGTCGACACCCACATTTCGTCAATTAGGTATGTTAATAGAAGTTTATATCTTTTATTGGCATGTGGGAATGGACAGGAGCAACTTCTTTTTAATAAATATTACTTTTCAATGTATTCTTATTTCTGAATTTCTTTAGTTCAATACTATTTATGAGTGAGATCTTAATTTATGTAGGTCACAAAGTAACACTTAAAAATGAAGGAATGGCAATTCAGGAAAAGGACAACTTAGGAGTGGACAATTTAGGAAGAAGAAATGGACGAAGTCGACTGGAAGATTATGAACCCCAAAGCACTAGACACTATCGCATTGGTCCTGCTGAGTACTTATCTAAACTAGATCTAACCAGAAATAGAAGACACGACTTATTATCTTATCTCTACATACTTAAAAGATAACTATCGTAATACAATTATTAAAAGATATCATTGAAGTTCAGAACGACTTGCGTCAAATTGACCATTTGAAATAAACTATAGTTTTATGCAAATTATGATCATTTAACACTTATTTTATTATTACCACTAAGGTGACAAACAAGTCTACGACCTGCCTGATCGAAAGTCAGTCACTGTAGCTTATAGACGATTGCAACGCTAGAGGTGTAATAATTCGCGATATTGACCTTACTGCCATATTTAAACGGAAAGGTAAAAATTGCTCTTAGATTATTTTGGCGTTGTAAAAGAGGGTTTTTTTTAGAAATAAGTTTCTAAAATGAGTACGAAATCAGAAAATGAATACAATGGACACAAAGTTATAATTTATGATAATTTTAAATGTGAATCGATTTTTTTATTATTAAAGTTAAATATAAGGAAAATAGCGGATGATATAGGTACCTAAATAATATTATGTTTACTGTCTCTGCGGATTGCAATTATCAGATTCAACTGTCAAGGTACTTTTACCGTGGAAATAAAACAATGGGGCTAGGGGACTTCCCTGTAAGTGCTTGTGTCAGATATGCACTCCTCCGCTCTGACTCAACTTATTATCAACGATACATAAATAAACCACTTCAATTCGCATAGAATTAGTATTAATTTAGACGAGCGAGAGAGAAGTTTTTACATTTAATACATTTTTTCTACATAGCCAGTGTGTAAAAAGCCATTTTTAAAGCAAAATAGGTACAATGCGGTTGGTACATCCAGGTTTATTTACTGGAATATTGTTGTGTTGGTTTGTGAGTGTTAGATCGGAGACTGTGACCGTAATGACCGGTAAAGGAGATATTATTGGACAGGTTAACGATGGATACAACACTTTCTTTGGTGTACCTTACGCTACAGTGAATGAGGACAATCCGTTTGGGGTAAGTATTTGTAATATTCTTATAGAATAAACATATACGCTTCTTGTACTTTCACCAAATTGTTATTTCTTGTATACCATCAATTAATATTTAGTACATGAATAGGAATGACTGGCACTCGTTATTGTGCCGTGTTAACTCTGCATTTAGAGACTAATATAGCCCACAAATTCAGGAAAACACTTGTGCCTATGTCTGGACTAACCGCAGCGCAACACCGAGCTAGAAGGGCTATGAGCACTTTGAATTTAAAAACAAATAGCTGCTTTCCGCAACTTCACTCCCGCGAAATTTTGTTAATATTTCCGCTTCCCATGGAAGTTTATTTCCGGGATAAAAAGTAGTCAATGTGTTATTCCAGACATCTTTCCCTATACTGTACTGTAATTTTAGCCAGATCCGTTCAGCCGTTAGAGCGTGAAAGAGTTACAAACATCCACACAAACTTTCGCATTCTTAGTAAGAAGTAAGATTTGTCAACTCATAACTGGTTTTCACGCAAATTTAAATAAATCTGATAGGTATAGTTTGACTTGACCGCAACCGCTGTATCGCTCCTTGCGTACAAAATCATACGCAAGGAGCGGTACAGCGGTTGCGGTCAAACTATACCTAAAATTTTATTTTAACAACAATATTAGTTGATGTCAGTTTTTTTTTTATTTTCAGCCAAGCTTACAGCACCCTAGTTTCGAAACTCCCTTCAACGCCAACGATTCTACCGTGATGTGCCCTCAAGTATTTCGCAAGGTTGGGGGAATACTGCAATGCCTTCGACTCAATATTTATGTTCCTCATTCAGCGAATTCAAACAAAAGTCTACCAATATTGGTCTGGTTCCATGGAGGTGGTTTTATACTAGGTAGCGCTGGTGAATATGGAGGCCAACATTTGATCAAACACGACATAATAGTAATAACAGTGAACTATCGACTTGGTCCTTATGGATTTTTATGTCTAGATGACGCTTTAGCTCCGGGAAATCAAGGTTTGAAAGATCAGGTAGCAGCTCTGAAGTGGATTAAAGAAAATATTGGCGCATTTGGTGGAGATGCAGATAAAATTACCATTGTCGGAGAGAGCTATGGAGGTGGAGCTGTTGACTTGCATTTGTATTCGTTATTTGATCCTTTATTTGACAAAGCTATTATCCAAAGCGGATCTATCTTTGCCGAAGGACTTTTTGTTAGACCTGATTATACTGCTGCTATCAAAATTGCCAAATATCTAGGTCATAATGTAACAAAAACGAAACAATCTTTGAAGTTATTGGCTAGAGAGAACCCCCTTGATGTCATGGGTGCTGCACGAAACTTGAGCTTACGGCTAACAGCTTGTAAAGAAAAACGTTTTAGAGGCGTTCGGAATTTCGTTACACAGGATCCTTTTCAGTTATATAACCTAACTAGAGTCCGAGATATTAAAGTAATGATTGGATACAACAGTAAAGAAGATTTTGGATCTTACGCTAACAAACCACAGTCATATTACGATAGTATTCGTGATATATTCTCTGACAAATTGAAAAAGAATTTTATTTTGAGAAAACATGAATTAGAGTTTCTTAGTAAAACATTTAGAAAATTTTACTTAGGAGGAAAAGATATTGGACCTGAAGCGATGCTAGAACTGAGTGATTTCACATCAGACTTTAGGCTCAATTATGCTGCTGAATTATCAGTTGATAAATTATTGGAGCATGGAGCTGAAGTTTATAAGTATTTGTTTTCGTATGTTGGAGGCAGTGTGTACAAGAACATTACTGGGGTTGGTGCTATCCATACCGAGGAGTTAAAGTATTTATTTGATATGAATTTGACATTGAATGATGAACAAACCATGATAAGGGATAAAATGACGATGATGTGGGCGCAGTTTGTTAAACTTGGGTATGATTATCATGCGTACATCAAATCTTACTTAATATTATAAAAGCAAAAGTTTGTGAGTGTGGATGTGTGGATGTTTGTTACTCTTTCACGCTCTAACGGCTGAACAGATATGGCTGAAATTTGGTACAGGGATACATTATAATCTGGAATAACACATAGGCTACTTTTTATCCTGGGAATAAATTTAAATAAATATTCACGGACATTTTCACACAACGCTATCCGATCCCAAAGTAGGCTAGGAATAATCTGCTTGTGTTACGGATTTAATACTAAGATACTTATCGAGACACCCAGACTCTCGAGACAAGCATTAATGGATAACACATTTTTTGTCTCCGGTGGGAATCGAACCCACGAGCCCACGACCTCGTGAACCGCAGTCCGACATTTCGACCTCTAGAGCAACCAGGCAGTTAAAAATCAAATCTCCATTGATCCCATTGCTCGTCATCTCAGTCAATTGACGCACACTGATTGTGATAGACCTCCCCAAAGATACGCTCCTATGTATGGTCCTGCTCCCTGAATTTTATAAAGTCGCCAGATCACCTTGGTAAAATTCATTAATATTTTACAATCCTTGAATCCTTCAAGATTCACAATAGCATATCAATCAATTTTTTTTGACTGCCTCTGTGGCGCAGTCGGTAGTGATACCGCTTGCGGCGCTGGAGGTCGTGGGTTCGATTCCCACCGGAGACAAATATTTGTGTGACCCATAAATGTTTGTCTCAAGAGTCTGGGTGTTTCTATGTATAATATGGTATGTATTTAAAAAGTATATAAGTATTAATATCCGTGGTCTGATACCCATAACACAAGCAGGTTATTCCCTAGTTTACTTTGCAGGGATCAGATAGCGTTGTGTGAAATGTCCGTGAACATTTATAAAAAATTAGCCTTTTCAGTTCACGGATTTAGGCCTCTAACAGTGCTTACCACGTTCACGGACAGAAACCATTCCTAAAAAATTGTGATATGACACACAATTAGATTTTTCAAGTAAATGTTGCGGCAGTAACGGCCAAAGACGTAACCGGTAGTAGGTAGATCGCCCGGCCACAGAAGGAGTGTCACGTCATGATGTCCTTCAATGTGTGCGTGAGAGACTTAACTTGTGTGCACGCGTCGGAGTGCTTGATGTGACACTAGCTGTCTGTATTACAGCCTAAAACGGCACAGAGTCACGTCGTTCCTATGTGTGTAATGAAAAATCTTCGGCTGTGAACGTAATTCCACTTTTGATACATTTAAAATCACCGGCTACAGCCGTAGTGCCATATTATGAGAGTCAGGATGTACGGTTCTCGACGTACTGCCCGTGAACGTGTTACGCTTCATATTGGAAGGGGGTTTGACACTACTGTACCACGCTGGTCTGACGGATTGGTACAAGGGATTGTTTTGAGTTTTCCTTCTCTTCGCCATAACCTCGAATGTTAGTCAGCAAGTGTACTATATAATCTATAATACTCCTAACCAAGGTCAACAAGACATAAACGAAACCACTCGCCCGGAAACTGGTTCATGCTTAGACCACATCATGCTCAAATCACCTCACCCAGCGCACGGGTTAGTTATTAACTCTAGGAAGTTTGTATTGGGCATCAAATATCTTGGTCCACATTGCACTGCGAGTTTTTTAGTTTACACTTTTTAAAGTACCTATTTAAGTTAACGCACTCTTTTATTTCCAGGCGTCCAATACCTGAGCCAACAGACTTGCTGCCAGTGACGTGGGCTCCAGTGAACGGTACCACCAAGAACTACTTGGACATCGACGAGGATCTGAAGATCAAGACTCAAGTGTACCACCAGAGGATAGCTTTTTGGGACCTGTTCTGGAGGAACTATAGTACACGATCGGTTATTTATTATGGAAAATATTAGAAAATTGTATTTAGTAGCATATAATTGTAATTTAAGTAAAGTACCAAAAGAGATAGACAATAATAATCATTATATTGTTTTTATTTTACGAGCTAAAGAAGTTTATCATACATTCCTATCTACAGTAAGCCACACCTCTATGCCAAAGGGATAGGTAGAAGCACACTACGCCTACATTTTACCAGTTGTTAGTTCCACGTGATAGCTGATTAGCCTATTGCTGCCTTAAAACAAACAGGGGCAGGTTTTCGCTATCTGATTGAAATTTCCCATTACGACTACCCTGTCTGTTATTGGCAGCTTAAACCAAAGCCTTGACGTGCCTTCTAAAGCACGGAAACTCTCGTAAACTGCAGTTCCCCTCACAAACAGCCACCTGTCTCAGGACTCGAAACACGCTTAACGCTGTGATTGTTTACACATAGAATATAATATATTATATTATCTGTGGTTTACGCAACCCTGAGCAAGCCACGCTTCGAGCGCTTCTTATTCAATTGATTTAAAAAATAATGTTTCATACTCGTATTGTAGTCAACATATAGCTGTGGATAATAGCAAAGATAATATAATAGTATTACATACAAATCGGCAACTCCCTGCCTCCCACTGAGTAAGCTTCCCCATCCCCCACCAAAATTTAAAGTGTCTATTGCCGTGTAGAGGAGAGAAGTACATGAGAGAGTGTCACTGCGTTGCATTACGTAGTACTACCTACGTACTTAGTGCTATTGCTTTGGTTTAATTTGTGCTTAGCCGAGGGTAGACTTGAAAAAAAGTACCAACAACATGAGATTGCGTTCTGTTCCTTATTATTTAGTTTCCATAGCTAGTGTCCCTAGTATACTCACACACACATTCAAGCTTGATTCAAGCATTCACATTAAAATACGTGTATATTAGTGTGGGTGAAAACGAACATTTTTGTATGGAGTTTCCGCCCTGTGATAATAGTTACTGTTTAGGTGTGGCATATTCATAACACCATATCTATAGTCACGCCTTTATTCCGAAAGGGTAGGTAGGCTTTTTTTTATTAAACGTGAGGGAAAAAGCCCAACCTAAGGGCTCGTTTAAGGAGACGCGGCGCGTCGAGCGGTGCGGCCCGCCAAGCGGGCCGCCAGAAACACAAGAGCGTTCAAGGAGAAGCGTTTTTGTAGGCGTTTGTTTGAGTTGTAGCTGCCCCAGCGACGAGTGTCGTCGCGTCGGACGCGGCAAATGAAGCGACAGGTGACGCTGCGGAGGACGCGGCGGGTAAACCAGCGAGTCTCGCAATGGAGGAACGCGTCGGATGAAGCTGCGGGTGACGCCGCAAAAGACGCGGCAAGGGAGGGGTGGGAGAGGTGCGGGGTATGCGTTAGGAATGTCGGGCAATTTCGTTCCTAGAAAATATCGATATTAAAATAAAAATATTTTTCAAAATAAAATATCGATATTTTATTTTTAAAAATGTAATCGATGTTTATAACCTTCTGGAGCAGAACGTCATGAAAGCAAAATGTCATGTACGCAAAATAAACGATACATTTATGAAAGATATACAGGGTGTCCCACGGCTATGCCACATGGAGGGAAAGTACCTTAAATATTGTAGATGGAACATTTTACTGAAAGAAGACATTATTTTAATTTAAAAAACAACTTAAACTGCATTCATATATTTTTAAATAATTACATGGTTGAGCCGGGAATTGAACCCGCTACACGAGAAAAAATAATCACCCCGTAGCTTAATCATACCGATCGAAAGGCTTCATCATAAGGATTATTTTTTGCTAAGTAACATAGTGTCAGAAATAAACGGAAGAGCATGTATCTTAACATTTATATCTTAACAAGATTTATCACGTTTTTTTGACTGTTCTTGTTGTTTTTTTTTAAGAATAAAGATAGCACGGAAACACAACCGTTATTATTCAACTTGTGTTCATGACTCCGCTTTTTTTCAACCGATTGCCATTAAACAAAGCTTAGATTTAAGCCTTGCCAAGATCTCTTTAATATAAAACAACTTATAAACATCCGTTCAGTAGTATTTGCGTCCATCGCGAACAAACAGGCATAAGGACAAACAGACAAGAATTAATAAAAAAAAGTTGTGTGCTGTATCGATCGTTAAAATATTATCTTTTAATATCTCCGTTGTACAGACACGACCACTTCACATTTTTTTAATACGAGTAGACATGTAGATGGAAAACACCCAAACTTGGACAATTTTTTTTTTTCGATCAGCCTATCGGTTTAAACCCCAGATCATACTCGGGAATCAAACCCAAGACCTCAGTGTGGCAGTCGCACGCACTTTCACTCCGCCACCGTGACGGTGGCAGCCAAGCGTTAAGTTTATATTTTACATTTTAATAGTTTTGGTAATTCAAATTAGATAGCCAAAATCAATCAAATCTGGACGTAGGCCTCTCCAAATTTACACCACAATAAATCCCTCCGGAGCAGAACCCTCCGAATCAATACATATAATAAAATCGTTACAGGACAGGTCGCTGTCTGTACATGGTAGATAAATAAGAAAAAATATTATAGGGGAGCTTTATGAACGCAATACAACCCAAAACAATTATTTTACTTTTTAATGATTTTATGATATTTTGGGTTACAATATCGTTACTAAAATATCGATATTTATAAACGATATATTGATATTTTTGAAATATCGATATACATATCATTATCATTTATAAATAAAACATCCCTAGTCGGCGCCAGTAATAAGGTGCGAGAGTCGCAGCGGGTGTCGCAGCGGGTGACGCAGCGGGTGTCGCTGCGTACCACGCGGCGCATGCAGCCTCGAGGGAAGCCACGCCGCCAGCGTCGCTCAACGCCCCGCGTTTCCTTAAGGGGCGGTTAACCCGCACAAGTAGGCAATTGGCGCTCCCCTCGCCCCGGGCGCAAGACACACCGCGCGCCGGCAGCGGCAGTCAACTCTCATGCCACAGTATACAGTATAGTAGAAAGAAACAGCATGCTAACTTTGTTTGACGTAGTAAATGCATCTAACTTTATTAAGTGTAGTGATTTATTAGTTTCGTAAATAAAAATAAATGAGTTAATCGTAAATAAATTATGTATATTATACTATTATTTTTAAGTTAAAGAGTTTGTTTGTTTGTTTAGTTGTTCTAACTCTAGAGTCTAAGAGACTGCTAGTTGAATTTCAAGAGTTTCTTAACAGAATGTCCATTTTTGAAAAATACCAAAATATATAACATCACGCTAAGGCGAATAAGAGCTTAGCAGCAACGAAACATTTTTCGACAACTAGGATATTTCATTTCTTTTGAGAGTTTCCGTTGCGTACGTTTGTTACAGTTGCGTAAAAAATGTAAATTACATAATAGCTGGTCATAAAAATTTCTAAAGTTTTCTAAAGTTAGTATGCTAAGTATGAATCACGGGATCATTGTGCAATCCAAAATGGCCACCGCGGTGTAATCACAAAATTTCATGATGGGTGTCGTTTAAAGGGTTTTTTGGTATGCTGAGTACGAATCACGTACTAATTTTGCAATCCAATATGGACGCCGCGCCGTAATCACAAAATGTCATGATGGGTATCGTTTAAGGGGTTTCTTGGTATGCTGAGTACGAATCACGTGATAATTTTGCAATCCACTATGGGCGCCGCGCCGTAATCACAAAATTTCATGATGGGTGTCGTTTAAGGGGTTTCTTGGTATGCTGAGTACGAATCACGTGATAATTTTGCAATTCAAAACGGCGGCCGCGTTGTAATCACAAAAATTCATGATGGGTATCGTTTAAAGGGTTTTTTGGTATGCTGAGTACGAATTACGTACTAATTTTGCAATCCAATATGGCCACCGCGCCGTAATCACAAAATTTCATGATGGTTATCGTTTAAGGGGTTTTTTGGTATGCTGAGGACGAATCACATGATAATTTTGCAATCCCAAATGGCCACCGCGCCGTAATCACATAATTTCGTAATGAATATCGTTTAATGGGTTTTTTTGAATGCTGAGTACGAATAACATGATCATTTTGGAATTCAATTTGGCCGCCTAAGCTATTTAGGCCCACTTGCGCGGAGTGTCGAGTTAAATATATAAATATAGAGTTAGTAAGCTCTGAGTTAAATAAATAACTTCTTAACTCTGACCACGTCTTGCACAGTTGCAAATTGGCACGCGGTTAACTAACTCACAGTAAACCGAACAAGTTTTTTTAGTCTGTGTCGTTCCATGCAATCCAACCACACACAAATGTTAGAACGAAGAATGGAACATGTGTCCCTATCTCTTTTACACTACAGTCTGCTACGTATGATTTACGATACTACCATACTTACGATACTACCATTTACGATACCAATGATAAAATTTTGTGATTACGGTGTGGCGGGCATATTGGATTGCAAAATTATCACGTGATTCGTACTCTGCATACCAAAAAACCCCTTAAACGATACCCATCATGAAATTTTGTGATTATGGCACGGCGGCCATATTGGATTGCAAAATTATCACGTGATTCGTACTCAGCATACCAAAAACCCCTTAAACGATACCCATCATGAAATTTTATGATTACGGCGCGGCGGCCATCTTGTATTGCAAAATTAGTACGCGATTCGTACTCAGCATACCAAAAAACCCCTTAAACGATACACATCATGAAATTTTGTAATTAAGGCGCGGCGCCTATATTCGATTGCAAAATTATCTCGTGATTCGTACTCAGCATACCAAAAAACCCCTTAAACGATACCCATCATGAAATTTTGTGATTACGGCGCGGCGGCCATATTGGATTGCAAAATTATCACGTACTTCGTACTCAGCATACCAAGAAACCCCTTAAACGATACCCATCATGAAATTTTGTGATTATGGCACGGCGGCCATATTGGATTGCAAAATTATCACGTGATTCGTACTCAGCATACCAAAAAACCCCTTAAATGATACCCATCATGAAATTTTGTGATTACGGCGCGGCGGCCATCTTGTATTCCAAAATTAGTACGCGATTCGTACTCAGCATACCAAAAAACCCCTTAAACGACACCCATCATGAAATTTTGTGATTACGGCGCGGCGGCTATATTCGATTGCAAAATTATCACGTGATTCGTACTCAGCATACCAAAAAACCCCTTAAACGATACCCATCATGAAATTTTGTGATTACGGCGCGGCGGCCATATTGGATTGCAAAATTATCACGTACTTCGTTCTCAGCATACCAAAAAACCCCTTAAACGATACCCATCATGAAATTTTGTGATTACGGCGCGGCGGCCATATTGGATTGCAAAATTATCACGTACTTCGTACTCAGCATACCAAGAAACCCCTTAAACGATACCCATCATGAAATTTTGTGATTATGGCACGGCGGTCATATTGGATTGCAAAATTATCACGTGATTCGTACTCAGCATACCAAAAAACCCCTTAAATGATACCCATCATGAAATTTTGTGATTACGGCGCGGCGGCCATCTTGTATTCCAAAATTAGTACGCGATTCGTACTCAGCATACCAAAAAACCCCTTAAACGATACCCATCATGAAATTTTGTGATTACGGCGCGGCGGCTATATTCGATTGCAAAATTATCACGTGATTCGTACTCAGCATACCAAAAAACCCCTTAAACGATACCCATCATGAAATTTTGTGATTACGGCGCGGCGGCCATATTGGATTGCAAAATTATCACGTACTTCGTTCTCAGCATACCAAAAAACCCCTTAAACGATACCCATCATGAAATTTTGTGATTACGGCGTGGCCGCCATGTTGGATTGCGAAATTATCATGTAATTCGTAGACATTTTAATGCATTAGGTAGCTGGTTACCATGTCGTGAAAACACTTAAAAAGTAAAAGATCACCACATTTTTACCATGAGTCGCGTATGTATTTGTAACGGTTAATCTAATTACATTTTGCCCATTACTGATATTTTTAGACTGTGGCGCGATTCCAACGTATTTTGGCATAATAATTACGAAATAGTTGCGAAAAAAACTGACACAGGTCCTGCCTCCACAAGCGCCAGGGCGAGACTGATCGGCCGTCAGCGGCGCAATTCTATTGCGTTTGGTAGATATTCGTACATGATAACTATGTAAATAGTTGTTTATAGAAAAACGCTCGGAAAATGTGTATAAAAACTTAATACCTTTAATTGAGTGCAAAAAAAAATATAAAATGTTAATAGTTTAGCCACAGTATTGAAAAAACTTTCCTGAGAGAGTCAACTTTGGGATTTTTTTCTATCTAGTGAAATTTATTGGATCGTGTAACGGGCTCGGAATATGTTTAGCTTATATCCTTAACTATTATATATATATTTTTCAGATTTAAAAACCCTTTACTTTTGAATAGGATTGTTTCAAAAAACTCAAAATCTGACCCACGCGGCCTTAAACGAGCTCCTGCATTTCCATATGTTTGAGTTTGCGCGTAACGCTACGCGGGCCGCCTCACGCGCCGCCTGACTATAAACGGTCAAATCGCTTGACGTGCCGCTGCAAGCCATGCCGTACGCGACGCTTGACGCCCCGCGTCTCCTTAAACAAGCCCTTACTCAACACCATGTCATCCATCTACATCTAAGTAGGTACCTATCGATCCATCATTTTTATTTATTGGTTCAACTGTTCTTGAGTTCATTCAATTTCGATGAATCATGCTTTCTGCAAACAATTATATCGTCCAACTCGCCGTAATTAAATACCGTGGGACACCCCTAATTAACCAATTACTGTGAATCATGAATTATTTATTAGATAAATACAGAATTTTAATGGGCACAATCAGTGTTCTGTTAAACACCAAACGGAGTAGTTCATACTTTGATTCAAAGTGGTTTTCTTAAAGAATAAAATGTATTTATGGAGTATTCAGAATTCAGTTTTATTTACTGGGATATTATTGTGTTGGTTTGTTTGTGTTAGATCAGAGAGTGTGAGCGTAGTGACCGGTAAAGGAGATATAATTGGACAGGGTCAAGATGGATATAACACGTTTTTTGGTGTGCCTTACGCTAAAGTTGATGAGAGCAATCCGTTTGGGGTTAGTATTTATCTATTTATACTTTTAGTAGGTACCTATCTATGTTTCTTGTTACTGTATAACAGCCGTCCGAGTTATCCGAGTGATTATAAGGTTAAAGGAGACTGGTTAAAATTACTTATTTAAGTAAATCTTTAAGCTATATAATTATGTTATATACATACATATGTCACCTCACGCCTTGATCCCCGAAGTGGTAGGGAGAGACATAGTATAAGCCCACATTTCACCTTTTTTTTAACGTGAGGGAAAATCCTTCATGGATGCTATGCCGGACTCCTACCGACTAAAAAACCTCACGTAACGCTCAACTGCCTACGGTTGGGAGCCCCGGGTAAGCCCTCGGAAGGATGTCCCAGGACTCCCAACAGATCAACGGCTACCGCTGCGTCATCGCCTAGGAGGTGGTTCGGGTGCTATCCCGCGTCTTTGGGGGGTTCCGGGTGTGATCCCGCTTCTTAAGTAGAGGCGTGCGTGAATCTCTCACGTCACGCTGCTGTCATGGGAAAATGGGGATAGCGTGACCGCAGTCCCCCACTACCAAAATTTACGCATCCGAATTATACGACTGATTAAAATTAATAGGCATGTTTTAGAGGTGTGGGCTGCATAAGGAGTTCAGAATAACATCATGGGTCAGGTTAAAGGAGACTTCGATTAAAGCCCTTAAAAGGATTTTTACTTAGGTCTTAAAAATTTTACAAGGTGAAAAGTAATTTCAAGCGTTTCTTGAGTATTGAGTAAACAGTTGGTAACACGTGGCCTTATTTCAATTAAAAAGCAATTTCCAACTTTAGAACGTAATGTAATGAATGTCATATTTTTTTTTCAGAAAAGCTTACACTACCCAAATTTTACAACACCCTTCAACGCTAACGACTCATCAGTGATGTGCCCTCAAGTTCTGGAAACGGTTGGAGGAACACTACAATGCTTAATCCTAAACATCTATGTACCTCACAAAGCCAACTCACAAAACACTCTGCCAATATTCGTCTGGTTCCATGGAGGACATTTTTTAAAAGGCAGTGCTGGGGAACAGGGAGGCCAATATTTGGTCCGACATGACATCGTGGTAATAATGGCGAACTATCGGCTTGGTCCATACGGATTTTTATGCTTAGATGAATCTTCAGTACCAGGCAATCAAGGATTGAAAGATCAGATAGCAGCTCTGAAGTGGATTAAAGATAATATTGGCGCGTTTGGTGGAGATGCAAACCAGATAACCATAGCTGGGGAAAGTTATGGAGCTGGAGGTGTTGATTTACATTTATATTCGTCATATGAAACATTATTCCATAAAGCAATAATTCAAAGTGGATCTATTTTTACTGATGAGCTGTTTGTAAGACCGGATTATGATGCTGCTATTAAAATAGCTAAACATCTTGGTCATAACGTAATAAGAACGAAAGAAGCTTTAAGAGTATTGGCTAAAGAGAACCCTCTTCGTGTTATGGGAGCTGCACAAAACTTGAGTTTATTAATGGCAGCTTGTAAAGAAAAACGTTTTAGAAGAACTGAGAATTTCATCACAAAAGATCCTTTCCACTTAAACAATCCTGCTAGAGTACGAAATATGACATTAATCGTGGGATATAACAGTAGAGAATGGTTTGGACTTTACGCTAATAAACCAGAGTCATATTATGAAAGTTTAGGTGATATATTTACAAACGATTTGAAAAAGAATTTCAAATTTAAAGAAGATGATCTAAAGTTTCTTAGTGCTACATTAAGAAAGTTTTATTTAGGAGGAAAAGATATTGGACCAGAATCGATGCTGGAATTAAGTGATTATACATCAGATTTTAAGCTTGACAGTGGCGCAGAACGGTCTATTGATAAGTTATTAGAGCAAGGTGCTAAGGTTTATAAGTATTTGTTTTCTTATACTGGTGGTAGTATGTATAAGAATGTAACTGGTGTCGGTGCTATACACGCGGAGGAATTAAAATATCTATTCGAGAGGAAGTCTAAATTGAGTACCGATGAACAGAAAATGGTAAGAGAAAGGATGACGACGATGTGGGCCAACTTCGTTAAAGTAGGGTAAGTTTAAACAAATTTTTAAATTTATTATCTGCGGTTAGGTTAGGTTAGCGTGGCAAAGGAGAGAAACACCCCGACGGGGCGTCTGGGACTTGCGACCCATTTTGAGTACCTAGTACTCCTAGTAGGTAGTAATAGTTTTGTAAATCTTAGGTAAATTATTATATGAAAGATTTTTTTTAAATTTCACTATCAATAAAATAAAAAGACGAAATGCGCGGAACAAAATCTGTTGAAACTGATACAGTTTTGATGTATTCAAGTTTCTTATAGGATACCCACGTATTCCGTGTTGTTTAAGTGGGTTTGAATCACACATGCTCATAACGCGATAATTTTAAAAATAACACTTCAAATAATTCATAGTATGTAGTGTGTAATAACTTAACCAACCCATAGTATGTAACTATGTAATAATAACCTAACTGTTCAGGTATAACTGGTTTCATTTTATCAGCAAACTAGGTTCATTAACCTTTAAATGCAGCTAATTTAAGTGAGTATAATATGATTCATATACATAACGGGTAAATAAGAGCACTGTTTATAAAAACTTGAACGAGATTGAATTCATTAATTGTTATTTGTACGTACATATAGTCACGCGGCGGTTTTGCCCGACGGGGTAGCCAGAGACATATTGTACGCCACATTTCATTAGTTGTTTTTGTGTTACTGTTACGTACGTAGTTCACGTCACCAACATTTCTGCCGGTAGAACCCATGCCACTCAATTTTTTATAAAGGACCAATGACTATCGCACAATAAACCTACTAATGCACGAACTATGATAGCTTTTTTTTTTAACGTGAGAGATAATCCTTCATGGATGCTATGCCGGACTCCTACCGCCTAAAGAGTTGGTAGCACCGGGTAAGCCCTCGGAAGGATATCCCAGGACCGAACTGTAATAGCTTTGAACGACCTGCCCGCGTACGTGTTTTCCTCATCTTACAATCCCAGGTTCTTCAAGCGGAGCGTGAAGAGGCACATCACAGGGCCGCCAAGTTGAGGACTACTGTCAGAAGTCGTACGGACTATGAGAGTGGCCCCCAATCGCTAGATGCTCCAAGGCTTTCCATCAGACTAGCGACGTCAATTTGGCGAGCTTAATATAAAAAAAATCTAGTCAATCATATAACCCATGCTTTCAGAAAACCAATACCTGAGCCAACAGACTTGCTGCCAGTGACGTGGGCTCCAGTGAACGGTACCACCAAGAACTACTTGGACATCGACGAAGATCTGAAGATCAAGACTCAAGTGTACCACAAGAGAATAGCTTTTTGGGACCTGTTCTGGAGGAACTATATGACGAAATCGGTTATATATTATAAATGAGATAAATCGTCTACTGAATTAGAAGAGATGTAATATAATTGTATATTTAGCTGTACATTTATTAAACTAGTACCCCGAGCGCATACATGCATATAGTCACGCCTTTATTCCCAAAGGGGTAGGCAGAGGCATAGTATACCTTATAGTTTTCTGTCCCACGTAATAAGTGGTGAGCCTAATGCCGTGTTAAAATGGACAGGTGCTAGTCGTGACGACCGCAGTTGAAATTTTTCAAGCCGCCCAAAGAGATAGCCTCTTTGGGCTTGGCTTAACGACTGTCATTTTACTCGCAACTGGATTTCATTTAGAGTTTTTCTTCTCTACGCAACCGATCATTTTGTGAAAGTGTTCTCTTAGTCGCCTCTCACGACACCATTGAGATGAATTGGGGGTGGTGACATTCTGTACTCTTTCCCGTTGCCATTCGATGTTCCGTACGTCAGTAAGGCAACCCGAGCAGGTACTATAAATGTGTCTGGAATCAAGACCTTGCCAGATTATTGAGTGGTTAATTGGAAGGTCACTGTCATTAGTCCTTTAATAATTAAATGTAAAAAAACGGTCTCGAACGTCTGGTGGGTTTGCCGGACCAGACGCCCTAAACGTTGGACCACCGAGGTTGCTCCAAACGGCTTGGAGCAGCCTTGGGTAAACCTTTATTCGTTACATGTCGCCATGGCTTTCCATCAAGCATTTCTATTTTTGCGAAATTAATAAAAAATAACTCTTGACCAGACTCAGACCTTAACTTTTCCTAGGTGTGGCCGCAGTGGTAGCCATAGGTCTATTGGGAGTCCTGGGGGAATCCTTCCGAGGGCTTACCCGGGGCTCTCAACCGTGTGTGGTTTTTAGTCGGTAGGAGTCCGGCATAGCATCCCTGTAGGATTTTCCTTTAGTTAAAAAAAGACCTTGACTGTAATTTAACCAGACTATGAACCCAGGATCTGACTTCAAATTCCAAATATGACTAAATTGTCTTTTAGGTTTTCTCAGCGTCTTGGACGTATCTATTGCCTAACCAGCGGCTATCCACGGCTCCACCCATACAACTATATTGAATCGTGTATGTATGTACATTGTACCTATGTAGCGAAGGAAAGAATACACATCTAAAAACTACATCCACAATAAAAATCCTTGAGTCGTTGCTAAGTAAGTTCTCACTACCACCCCTATATCACGCTGTGAGATTTTCCACATTTAATAATGTTAATAAACTTTTAGGGGTGACATTGAAATCGTTCTTCAATACAATCAAAATACATAAAGAGTTTCCATATTGAATAATGTTAAACTTTTGGGGGTGACATTGAAATCGTTCTTCAATACAATCAAAATACATAAAGAGTTTCCATATTGAATAATGTTAAACTTTTGGCGGTGACATTGAAATCGTTCTTCAATACAATCAAAATACATAAAAAGTTTCCACATTGAATAATGTTAAACTTTTGGGGGTGATATTGAAATCGTTCTTCAATACAATCAAAATACATAAAATTCCTCGTTTCAAACAGTGCATAGTTTACCTCGTTAGCATCCCAGGCGCCGTAACTAGGGGGATTGATAAACATGAAGACGAGGGAGGAGAGCAGGATGCAGGTGACGATGCAGGGGCCCACGTAGCGCCACGTCACCTGCCAGTACAGCCCCGGGCGGTAGCCTGTCATCTCGTAGATGTCGTTTGTGAACCTGCCGAACGATAGCACTTTATGAACAAACATCTATATATAGGTATACTAATAGTATAAAGAGGAAAGATTTGATTGTACATATGTTTGCATCGAATGGTTCACTATCATATTTAAGCATATAAATTTATAAGATTTTAAGCTTAAATATGATTAATGCTAATTTTATTTATGACTAGCTGAGCCCGCAACTTCGTTTACGTCACATAAGGTGTATGAAAGGAGAGGTATTTCTTCATCAGAGTCATCATCATCAAGCAGCGTCTGAAACTGCCCTGTTTGCTTAATCATAAAAGAGCTTAATGATTAAGTCTATTTTAAAGTTCTCTTTTATGATTAAGCCAACACGCCAGTTTAGGTTCACTCACATTCAAAGAAACCCCTACAATTAAAATTTTCAAAATATCTGATTCTTAAAAGAGTTATAACTCTTTTATTTCTAAACCGATTTACATAAAACAAACGCTAAATGTTAACTGGAGCAAACCTCAACACAATAAAAAACAGCATTGCAATCGGTTGAGCGGTTACTGAGATTAGCGTGCACAACCGTACAGACAAATAGATATACAGACATACAGACAAACAGACAAAAATTCTAAAAATCATTGTTTTGGGTTCTATTGCGTTCATAAAGCCCCCCTATAATATTTTTTCTTATTTATCTTCCATGTACAGACAGCGACCTGTTACGATTTTATTGTATGTATTGATATTGATTAAGACAATTATGCTTAAACTAGCTGATGCCCGCAGCTTTTCCCGCGTAAAATTTGTTTCCGCGGGAAGTTATTCCCGGGATAAAAGGTAGCCTATGTGTTATTTCAGACTATTATGTATCTCTGTACCAAATTTCAGCCCGATCCGTTCAGCGGTTTGAGCGTGAAAGAGTAACAAACATCCACACTCAAACTTCCGCATTTATAGATAATATTAGTAAGATATCATTAGTCTAAATTACCATAATTATGCCAAAATATTTTATGGTTATTTTTTTAAGCAAATGGATAGTGAACCGCATCGAATAGGCTCCGAAACTACAGAACCGATTTGAAAAATTCTTTCACTGTTGGGAAGCTACACTTTTCTCGGTGAACATCTTACCAATATCATAAATGTGAAAGTTTGTGAGTGTGGATGTTTGTTACTCTTTCACGCTCAAACGGATGAACGGATCGGACTGAAATTTGGTACAGAGATACATTGAATACTGGAATAACACATAGGCTACTTTTTATCCCGGGAATAAGTTCCCACGGGAAGGGACCAATTTTTCGCGGGCGAAGCTGCGCGCATCAGCTAGTAGGCTATATTTTATCCCCGTATTCACACGGGAACGAGACCTACGCGCCGTGACGTCCGCTAGTGTTTAGCTTAGTAGAAAAGGGATAAGAGCATAAGATATAAAAGTGACATTTTTAAGTAAAAAATTTTAGGGTTTCTAGGTAACAGTATTATGTAGGTACTGTTACCTAGAAACTGTAACCCGCTCGAACTGTTCGAGGATATTGGTTTTAATTGCTAATTCTTGCACTTGGAAATCCAAAAAAAATACACATAATGGTTCAAGTTTGTACTTCAGGCGACTGTAACATATCTAATTTACAGGCCGATAAATATAACTAATCGCATAATGAATTTTCTTACAAAAATCAGTCTCATAAAGTCGACAAACAAAATGACTTTGAAAAAAAAGTCTACAATCGTATTGATCAAGTATCAAAAAGCATTGATAATATAATTACGCGCTATTTTGTTTAATATGAGCAGGGCATTCGATGTTAATAATAGGCTCTGTTGAACGTCAAATTTTGTTCCTGTTCCCGCTTCCCATGGTAACGTATTCCCGGGATAAAACTACCATATGTTTAGACTATATATCTATCCCTGTACCAAATTAAAGCCAGATTCGTTCAGCCGTTGGTGTGTGAAGGGGACAAACGTCCACACATCACACACACATACTAATTATTATTAGTAAGATGGTTTTTGTCTCCATGCAATATCCAGGACTCACCTCTCATGTCCATAGACGTATATAACGGCGACCATCTCCAGCAGAGCGACGACAACAAGCCCGATAGTCCCGGCGAATGAATCGAACATCTTGAGCCAGTACTCGCCGGCGCCAGTCGTGAAGATCAGACCAACCAGGAAGCAGAAACCGCAGACCACACCTGGCAAGAGTGAGAGATATGTACTGTACTAGGTGATGAGAGTTTTAAAGACCAGGTTTGCTGGTTAAACTTTTTATTTGATTAATAGCTGTTCCCCGCGTCTTCGTCCGCGTAGAAGTCGTTATCGAAAATCATTACCCTCCTTTTGCGTAGTCAGTTAAAAATTTGTCTATGTCCTTCCCTTAGACTTATACTATCTCTATACCAAATTTCATCAAAATCGGTTCAGCGGTTTAGACGTGAAACGTAACAGAGGACAGACAGACAGACGGAGTTACTTTCACATTTATAATGTTAGTGGTAGGGATAGGGATAGTAAATATTAACAAAAAACATGTTCCTTGAGTAGCTTCAGTTTGATGAGACGCCCTACATTTCTCGTACAAAAATCTTTTTTCCATCTATTTTATATCTATACTTCTCCTAGAATGTGAGCTGATGACCTTCAAAATGTATAGCTTAAGATCAAGTAGATCAAATCGGCTTTCGAATAAAAAAATACCACTTCAAAATTGGTCCATAGGTTCAACCCAAGACAGTCTGCCTGAAATCCTAAGGCATCCTCACAAAAAGTTACCCGGAACTCTCAGTTCGGTTCGACTAAAACCACACGGTCTTGCCAGAAAATTTCCAAACATGAAAGACAAAACGTAGAAAACTCACCAGTAATGACAGGCTTGCTGAGTCTCTTAAAGAAATCAATATCAAACATGGTACACAGCATGCCTTCCATGATGCCGATCTGACTGCCGAGCCCCAACGATAGCAGCATCAGGAAGAAGATGATGGACCAGAACGGGGCTGGAGTCAGTTTCAAGATGGCTTGCGTGAACACTATGAAGGCTAAGCCGGTGCCTTCTGCTGCCTGGAATGTGGGAATGATGGTTATATTGAGTTGATGTAAAGATTTCAAATGGGAACTTGTTCCCGGGATAAAATGGATACCCTTAATCAGTAAGCTCTTCTATGATTAGTCAGACATGCCAGTTTATTAGCATGACCCTACATTCAAAGGTACCCTTGAATTCCTGATTTAGCACAAGTTAAGATGTCTCTAATTTCGGAACTACAGAACCCTCAATATTGAAAGTTATGTGAAACTATCCTAAAAGTACTCTGTTTCTAACACTAAAAAATTTTTTGAATTCGGACCACGTGTTGAGAAATTACAACTGAAAATCCATTTTGTCTTTCACCCCCTCTCCCAAAAGAATCGCGCAAAATATCGGGCTCAAAAGTATCCTAGAACCTTCCTCGGTTCATGAACGGTCACCCCAGGTAAATTGCTTCTGGTCTGGAACTAGATTTGTTGGGGTCTCTTTCTTTTGTCAGGACCATGTACCTGGATGGTCTTGATAGCATTGCAGTACGTCACTTTTAAGATTGTTCTGTATATTATTAAAGACTGAAACTTAAATGTAAGCAAAGAATTTGTAATTACCTCCTCCAATTGCTTTGTCATGGAACAACCTGTCAGGTTGAAGGCCTTGACGAGAGTGCTGTTTAGCAGAGGGAACTCCTCGCGATAGTAGTCCTCAGTGGAGTTGATGGTGAACTCGCCGACGTAGTGACGCGCTAGGATCTTAATCTCCCTGGAAAGGAATGTGCATCTTGCTTAGTCAAGTAGTAAGCTTCTTACAAATTTACTGCTTGCACGGTCGTTGGTTTTAACGGCCCTACCAAGGCCGTCATGGCCCGATCTATACTTATACATAAAAAAAATCAACTACGGGTCGTGGCGACCTGCGCCTGTCCATTTCAACACTGCAATAGGCTCACCACCTATAATGTGGGACATAAAACTATGAGGTGAAATGTGGGCGTATACTATGCCTCTACCTTCCCCTTCGGGGGATAAAGGCGTGACTATACTAACAACAAATAAATACCACCAAACAGACAATACTCACACAGGAGTTGAAGGATCAGACGGCATATGTTTTCAAAAATGTTAAATAATCATAGTTCAGGTTCTGCTTCTCCAAGTTTGCAGGTCACTCTTGGACTTAGGCCTCGTCCAAATTTATTTTGGAAGGGTGATTGGAGTTACTGTACATGCTAACCAAAGTAGAAAACTTGGGTAGTAAAGGTATAATTACTTAGCAATACAATTTTCGATCATAGTGTTCGCCTTGAAGTCCAGAATGCTGAAGATGACGACAGAAGCGTAGATGGCCATCACAGCATTGCATACAAAATAAAAAAATAAATAAAATAAAATTTATTCCCTTTGAAATTTTTAAAAAATTATTTAGGTTTGTCAAAATTTTTGTGACTCTACCGGGGGTTCGGAAATGCGACAGACTGAGAAGAACACCCCAAGAAACTCAGTCCGGTCCCTCTTATTCATCTTAGTATCTAATACAGTTTTTTTAAATGTAGAAAGGAGCAATTCGTGTCACTGCCAGGCAGTCTTGTCTTCTAGAAAGTCTTTAATGCTATAATAAGCTTTCTGGCACAATTTAAGTTTTACTAGTTTTTTAAATTTATTAACTGACAAACCTGTTATGGCTGTCGGCAATGTATTGTACATTCGAATACAATTGCCCGCAAAAGAATTGCTTATTTTATTAAGCCTAAATCTAGGTACAGCCAATTTATTCTTATTTCTTAAGTTTAGGTTATGGATATCACTATTTTTAATAAATTTACTGTTATTTTTATGAGTATATAATAAGTTTTCATATATGTACTGTGAATACACAGTAAGGATGTTGATATCCTTAAACTTTTCTCTTAATGACTCCCGAAACCCCATACCATAGATAGCCCGGACAGCCCTTTTCTGCAACACAAAAATACATTCGATGTCGGCAGCGTTACCACATAATAGTATGCCATAGGTCATGACACTGTGGAAATAGCTAAAGTAGACAAGACGCGCTGTTCTAATGTCTGTCAGTTGTCGGATCTTTTTAACGGCATAGGCTGCAGAGCTCAGTCTGCCCGAGACTTTCTCGATATGAGGCCCCCACTGCAAGTTGGAGTCTAACTTTATGCCCAGAAAGACAGTTTCATCGACCAATTCTACTTGATCATCCCTAATCCTAATACTGGTGTTAACGAGCCTAACATTTGGCAAGGTGAATCTAATACATTTTGTTTTAGTTTCGTTTAACAATAAATTATTAGCGTCAAACCAGTGGACTAGCCTAGAGAGGGCATTGTTTACTTCGTCAAGATCGCGTTGTCCACGTTCAACTTTAAATATTAAAGATGTGTCATCAGCAAACAAAACTACCTCATGATCGTCTCTTATAAGGTGAGGGAGATCATTTATGTACACTAAAAATAGAAAAGGTCCCAGAATTGAACCCTGAGGCACCCCCATTGTTACAGCAGAACCATTTGACTGTTTACCATTTATAACTACTCTCTGTACTCTATCTCTAAGGTAAGAACTAATTAAATCCAAGGCCGTCCCCCGGATTCCATAATGATCAAGTTTTTTAATTAAAGTCTGATGCTGGACGCAATCGAAGGCCTTAGATAAGTCGCAGAATACACCATAAGCATCATACGACTCCTCCCAGGCCTCATATATACACTCTAACAATTTGATTCCAGCATCCGTGGTAGACCGACCGCGCGTGAAACCGAATTGTTTAGTATGGAATAGTTTATTTGTATTAAAATGATTTTGCATTTGATTAAGCATTACCTTACAAACACCAGTAGGACATCTCTTACGCACTTGTTGTTGGGAGAGTTGTAACCGAACCAGTACAATATTTGGGTAGCTTTATAGTAAAGGTATACTTACTTAGCGATACAAGTCTCAACCATAGTATACGCCTTGAAGCCGAGAATGCTGAAGATGACGACAGACGCGTAGATGGCGGTGACAGCGTTGCACACAGATACCAGTAGCACATCTCTCACGCAGTTGTTGTTGGGAGGGTTGTATGAACCGAAGGCGATTAGCGAGCCAAAGGCGAGGCCAAACGAGTAGAACACTTGCGTGGCTGCGTCCAGCCATACTGTTGGGTCGAGAAGCTTTTCCAGCTGGCAATAGAAATTATATGTACGTTAGAAAATAAAATAGAAATAAAAAAAGCAATTGACTGGTCTTTAAATGTCTATTTGCCATAACACCAGTTGTGACGGAATCAGCATTTTGCAGTATACACTATTATAATACAACTTGGATTAACCGAGCAATTATATTACAGCCAACGCTTCAATTTTGAATCTAGATTTTGAAAAAACTCCTAACCGACGGTTACTGAAAATTTAGGCCATAGGTAGTTATAACATGGGCACAACAGCGACAGGTCCTCGTAGTGGGTCTGGGCGTGGACACTCTCTCGCTTGAGGCCATGGTGCGAGCCATGCTCTCCAGCGGGAGTAAGTGGGACTGCGCCGCCTCTTTCTGCGAGCAGGTCATGCTCGCGAAGGAGGCGGCAGGCCGGGTGCGGGAGAGAACTCTCCCACCCGAGTTCCGCAGTCGGCGCCCTGGGCGCCGCCGACGTGTCTTCGCCGAGGACTATCGGCCTCCATGACCGGGGGTCTGAGGACGGTGAGAGGGCCGCTCACCGTCCTCACAGAAGCAGGCCCATAACGGCAGCGTGACGTGAGCACTCACGCACGCCCCCCCCTTAGAAGCGGGGTCACACCCGAAATCCCCCATAGACGCGGGATTGCACCCGAACCACCCCCTGGGCGAGGCCGCATCAGCGGCCGTAAGTCTGTTGGGAGTCACGGGACATCCTTCCTGAGGGCTTACCCGGGGCTCTCAACCATAGGCTGTTGGGCGTTACGTGAGGTTTTTTAGTCGGTAAGAGTCCGGCATAGCATCCTACGAGGATTTTCCCTCACGTTAAAAAAAAAAAAAAAAAAAAAAAAAAAGGTAGTTATAACAAAATAAAAAGGAAAAGAAGTAGTAGTAACACTAGGGGCAGTAGTCAATCAAACACCTAATCAAACATTAATGTTAGAATATTGAACTGATCATTGCGTTAAAAATGGCGGACGTTTCATAATAGTTCGTAAAGTGATTACATATATGCTATACCTTAGGCTTGTACATGTGCCATATTCCATCAGACGAGCCCGGCAAGGTGACGCCGCGAATGAAAAAGATGGTCAGAACTGCGTACGGGAAGATGGACGTGAAGTACACCACCTGGAACACAAGACACAAGTATATTCTTAACTGATAGAATTTCTTACTGTACACGCTCAGAAGTAGGTTTCAATAAAACAATCAATAAACAAAAGCGAACTTAATTTGACACGTTACAAAAAAATTTAAAAGGTGGAAATGTAAAAAATTGCTTTGACACGTGCGGAGATATTTCATGCACATAGGTCTTTAACAACAGCACAAAATGATATAATTGGTACTCAATCAATCCAATTATTATGAAACATTTCACCCAATCTTACCTTCCCACTACTCTGAATGCCCTTCATTACAATAAAGAACACGATGGTCCAGGCCAGGAACAGATAGCACACAATCCACCAACGCGGCACTCCCGGCTCATCAATATTTGGAGACACGTCAAGAGCCTCGCGATACCAGTAGTACACCGTGGCTGATGCTTTACTGCATTCCAACTCTGCTGTGCCGTTGTCTTGGGGGCAGGATGACCAAGGAAGCTGATCGGCTGTTAACTGTTGAAGATTGAAGGTAAACATAAGTGTACGTGGAAGGAGGCGCTTACTGGACCTTACTGTATAAGATGGGTGGAGGATATAGATAGGAATACCTCCATTGGGTAGGTATAAGGGGAATAACAATCTTACCGATGGCGACGCACCTGCTGATCAACAGATGGGGCAAAAGTGCAGGTGCCGTTACAAGGATGGGAAGATCGACGACAGTTGCTGTCAATAATGCCGAAAAATGGTCAAGAAACGTTTTGGATCCTACTACACATACTAGATGTTTTTATGAACCGGTGAATGACATCATATCCTCTGCTGAGAAGACGAAGGGCGTAAGTGGGATTTCCAGTCTTCTCACTGGACCTTCTCACACTCTCCACTCAATGACCGTTCATTACCACACTCATCTTCATTAGCTTCGGTTTCATTTGAAGCAAGCTGTCCTACTTCTCATTCTACCTTGAAAGGCTAGTATTATCTCTACCATGCAAGGACTTAACCTAGAACTAAGTATTCTTAAATAACTTACCCGAATACTGTTAAAAAGATAGAAGAAAACCCAAGTAATGATGACATTGTAGTAGAGAGCTACGAACAGCGTCACTATACAGCTGGATATGCCGATACCGCCGAGCCAGGGGTGGATGGTGTTCCACACGCCGAGGGAACCAAGACGCATCTTCTGGCCGATCGCCATCTCTATCAAGAAGAGTGGGATGCCTTCCAGGACCAGCATTATCAGGAATGGAATGAGAAAGGCACCTGTTGACAAGAATGATCTTCAGTAAGCAGGGATGAAAATAAAAAGAGGCAGTGGGGAGGGACCAGGAGAGAAATCTCCCTCTAGAGTTGGGGCGTGGCGGTGTCGTCTCAGGCTGCTATACGCGCCCAGAACTATCGGCCTCCATGACCGAGGGCCTAAGTACTATAGTACCCAACTCTCCGGAAACTCTAGGAAATTCATCCGAGGGCTTACCCGGGTCTTCCGGCCGTAGAAAGTTGAAATGCATTGTTAGGTATTAGTCGGTAGGAGTCCGGCATGTCGTGCATGTAGGATTTCCACACATCAAAAAAAGGTTATAATATACCTATTACGGATGGACACTCGGCGTCTGTGTTGCGCCTTAATGTTCAAAAAATAGTATTATTTTTAAAATGCTACAATGTGCTACGAAGTTGCTACGAGCTTGCTACATATTCGTAGACATTGCGATAGAATCATTCTCGAATTAATTATTCGTAAGTTTTGAATTGTTACACAGTTATTGTACTCTGTAGTATTGTAATTCATAACTTACTATCACGCCCGAGAGGATAGGCAGACGTGACTTACACGCAACTTTGCATGTAGTTATGTTGACCTCACGTCACATAGGGCAGGTCTATGCCCTCAGTAATTATTGGAATAATCTATTACCATTCCAAAATACGAACCAAAATTTCAACAGTCAAGACAGATTTTACACATTCCTACAATCTCTGTAGTCCGAGTCTATTGTATAACCATAATAAAAAGTAGTAAGTATTGTCAGCCGCAAAAATGTCTAAAAAGGTTCTATTTTCGTCCGGATAAAGATAGCCCTTGAGAGTTTTCATCTACTACGCATTTCGTTTGACTTACCTACGCTGTAAAATCGATACACTGTGCCTAGTCTGGGGCACAGTACTAAATATAGAATGCTTTGTGTCAACATTCCGTCTGAATGCAAATGAGGTTGTAATTTCACGAAAAAGTTTGATTACCGTAATATATGTGTGTTTGTATACTTGTGGTATGGTGATCATTACTTATGGGTACTAGGCACCACCAGAAACCTTGTATTAACTCGCCATTATCATAAAACTGTATGTGGTTAACCCTAGTTAGATAGGTTAGGACTGAAAGGAATGTACGAAAAAATTTAAATCTACGGATTAACCACAGGATTAACCTTAGGAATACTAAAAAAATGTGAGTATGTATGTGTGGACGATTGACACGCCTGTTTGGTACATACATACATATCATCAGGCCTGTCTCCGATTGGGGTAGGCAGAGACTATGGCTTTCCACTTGCTACGATTCTGGCATACCACATTCGCTTCTTCTACTTTCATAAGCGCTTTCATACACGCTCGTCGGTTAAAAGGGTACTCTTGACCTGATCTTTTTCCAACAGGTCTTTGATCATCATGTGTAAATCAGGTCATTGTTTGGTACAGGGAAAAATAATAGTCTAGTTTCTAGAATAACACATAGGATTTTTTTAGTGTGGAAATTAGTCACAGATGTCATGCCAAATATTTAGAGACTAAATGCACACGTTGCCCAACCAATATCTACGACCAGGTACCCTGGGTTAGCCCTCGGAAAGATGTCCCAAGCTATAACACATGGTCAACTTTCTATCCCGTATGCATCCCATAATACGTTCCCATTGAAAGCGGGAAAGGGGACCGAAAATGTTTATAAATATTTTTATGCTTTTTTTAACATAAGGGAAAATCCATCACGGATGCTATGCCAGACTCCTACCGACTAAAAAACCTCATGTAACGCCCAACAGCCTATGGTTGGGAGCCCCGGGTTAGCCCTCGGAAGGATGTCCCAGGACTCCCAAGAGACCCACGGCCGTCACTGCGGCCTCGCCCAGGGGGACGGTTCGGGTGCTATGGCTGGTGCTGTGTCTTTGGGGGGTTTCGGGTGTGATCCCGCTTCTAGGGGAAATATTTATATTATACTAGCGGTTCCATGACACGCTTCGCTGTGACTTTTTTATGGTGGTTTCATGTACCATCTAAGAAACTTGTTGTAGATCGTGTCAAATTTTGAGCTCAATCGATTCAGTACATTTTGAGTTTTTAAAGTGTACACATACGCACAGAACATTTATATATATATATATATATATATATATATATATATATATATATATATATATATATATATATATATATATATATATATATATATATAGATTGGCTTCAATTAATCAAATCAGCCTATGGCAGTCAATCAGTATGCTTGGGGTATCCCTGAGGGATGATCTCTAATCTAAATCCGAAACGATGTCTTGATATGACAGAGAACCAGAGTGGTCGAAATAGCTGAGTCTGCGTTTTGAAGTGGCAGTGGGCTGGCCACATCTGTAGAGAAACCGATGGCTGCTGGAATAAACGGATTCTGTAGTGGAGACCGCGACTAGGTACACGTGGGGTAAGACGACCTCCCGCCAGATGGAGCGACGACGTACAAGTCGCAAGGAGTAACTGGATGCCGCAAATTCGCGGGACTGTGTATGGTGCCGTAATTTCGGAGAGGCCTACGTCCAGCAGGATTTGGATTGCCATATTGGCTTATAAATTTCACTTATCCTTGATATTATCATGAAATATTATACACTAGCGGACGCCACGCGGTTTCACCCGCGTAGTTCCCGTTCCCGTCCAGAAATACGGGAATAAAATATAGCCTATGTTCACCGCAAAGAGTGTAGCTTTCCAACAGTGAAAGAATTTTTCAAATCGGTCCAGTAGTTCCGGAGCCTATTCGTTACAAACAAACAAACAAACAAAAAAACAAATCTTTCCTCTTTATAATATTAGTAAAGATAAAATATTAATCTGTATTCCTTGTAGGAAACAAGGACTAAGTATAGATTAATATTTTATGACACGTAGCGACATAAAGCGACCGATTAATGTGTTGTTGGACAAGCACTTAGCTTGATTAAATCTTACTGAAAGGGTTGCCATATCAAGTCGTTAACGGAAAGGGTGCGTCAGTGTTACCTTGTTAGCAGAGGATCGTATGGCCCCAATATTTGAAGTGTCAAATATTTTTAACTAAGTACCTATCTTTTCATTCGCTAGCGAATGATGAATAAATCGTTAACGTAATTTCGAGTTCTTCCAGGGGGATAATATATTCGATAAAAATACTCTATAGTACTTACGAGTATACAGGATGGAATTTAAAGACGGTAGTTGGAGGTAAAGTACCCTTAATATTGATAATGATAAGTTTTGATGACAGGAAACATTCCTTTATTTTCAAAAGTAAGTAAAACTGCATTTAAAGGTTTTTTGAAAAATCACCTGCTGGAGCCGGGAATCGAACCTGCGAGATGTGAAAAAAAAAACAACTGTATTTTATGATACTAACCGAAAGAGTCTTTAATAAGGAACAATTTCATTTAAACAACATAGTATCTTAAATTAAGGGAAAATCAAGTAAAATATGTTTTTATTATAAAGCTTACTCATTACCAAGAGAGAAAAAAGCATTCTAATTGAGAACCTCCTGCTTTTTTTGAAGTTGGTTAAGTGACCAGAACAAATATTCCCATTCACAGAAACTTGAACATTTTTAACCAACTTCAAAAAAAGGAGGAGGTTCTTAATTAGATTGTTTTTTTTCCTTTAGATAGTGAATAAGCTATACAATAAAAACATATTTTACTTGGTCTTCCATAAACTTAAGATACTATGTTGTTTAAAAGAAATTGTTCCTTATTAAACTCTTTCGGTTGGTATCATAAGATACAGGTGCTTTTTTTTTTTCACATCTCCCAGGTTCGATTCCCGGCTCAAGCAGGTGATTTTTCAAAAATCTTTAAATGCAGTTTTATTTACTTTTGAAAATAAAGAATTGTTTCCTTTCAGCAAAACTTGCCATTATCAATATTAAGGGTAGTTTCCCTCCCACTACCGTCTTTAAATTCCACCCTGTATATTACAACTATCTCCGTAGAAAAAAAATCATGTCGATGTAGCAGTTTGTAATATAAATTGTACGAACCCAAACCAACACGTTTACAGATAATATTTTTTAAGTATGGAAGTACCCCACCCATAGATAACTTGGTACCTACCCAACCAACAAGTAAAAAGAAAAAAAATACTATTTAACTCGAGTGGTTGCCAGTAATTGTCATTAAATAGATAGATGAAATAAAAACAAAAGCATATAAGGATTTTAGTAATAAATTTTAGCCTACTTTCTATTCCGAACCTCAAAAAAAAAGAAACAATCTTACCTCCTCCATTTTGCTGGCACAGATACGGGAAGCGCCAAATATTCCCAAGTCCAACAGAGTAGCCGATGATTGACAAGAAGAACTGCAGTTTCCCAGACCACGCTGCACGGTCTTCACCCGGGATCTCTCGCTGCAATGACCCCCTCGAGCCTTGCAGAACTATAGTCACTCCATGAGGTCTCTCACTGCCATCAGCCCGCGCATTTAATGGCGCCAACTCGTGACCGTTTCGCGGCCCGATCGCTTCGGCTTTTGCCGCCATTTTGTTTTTTTTAGCTCTTATTTGTATTATTACAGCTTATCTGTATTATCTATTGTTATTTAAAACTCTACTTAAAATTAATTTAGTTTTCACTTGTGATTTATTGTCTTTAATTTACTTAAGTTTAACAAGATTATTAGAGTGATTACCTATGAAAATGTTCATAATACTATTGATGTATTTCGTAATCATACGTGAAGTATCGTATCGCGTCTTTTTTCACAAATTCTACAACTTTAAAATATGTTGTTGTTCTTTGTAACAGTTTTTGACGCAATCTTAACGAATCTCTAAACACGTAATCGGTTTCTCTGTGCATAAATGAGAGTTATTTTATCTATCGTGTCAATTAGTGCAATAATTTACATTTCACAAGTCAAAAAGAAAATATTTGAATCTGGACATGTTTTTAAATTAAAAATCGTCGGGGAAGATGATGCTCCGCTGTGACCTGAAACAATTTTTTAAAATTAATTCCCTATGTACCTACGCAAGAAATGATTTAGGCATATTATATTTGTTAAAAAAAGGACAGTTGTACTGTTCCACAATATTTATTATCATATCAAATGGCATTTTCAAAGGTCAGAATAACAACACAAAATAAATCTATTTTTCTTTTTTTTAATTTTGTGACCATTCACACACAACAACAACAATTTTGTAATGTCTATGTGGTACTGTATCGAAAAACACACCAAAAAAAAGAAAAAGTAATCATTGAATCACAGGATTACGGTACAACACTCAGAAAAGCATGCACAAGAAACAGGGAAATGGCCCCAAAACACGGCGTCTTAACAAGAAGTTGCGGAGAACAGTACCAAAGATAATATAATAGTATTACATACAGATAGGCAACTCCCTGCCTCCCACTAAGCACGCTTTCGCACCCCCGCCACAGCTGTTACATAGTTGGAGGGTATTTTGACGGAAAATTTGCTTGGCCTTATTGGTCACACACACATTCAAGCTCTGTACAAACATAACGTGTTTTTAGTGTAGGAGACAGAATTGAAAAATAAGCATTTGTATGGAGTTTCCGCTCTGACTGTACCAAACTTAGTCAATAGTACATTCATGTATTTTTATATGGAATCCACTTAAGGGTTAAAAAAATTAAAGGTAAAAAGTTAAAGGTTTAAAAAATTACGCAAGAGAGGTGAAAATGAAAGCGTTTTTTGTCTGCATAAAAAGATTGCATTTTTAATCTAAAAGATGTGTGTCAAAAATGGTTTTGTTTTAAATTGCATACTAATTGTACATACCTAATGTGTAAAACGATCATAGAGTCAGCCCCAAGTTTTAGATTAATGCTTTTTTTGACTTCAATTTTTATCGACGCGATAGAAAAAAATATCAAAACATATGAAGAAAATATACATCTATAAATTGGTTTTCTTCGATTTTGTATAAGTATGCGTATTAGCTTATTACAACTAAAATAAGCTATAAAGTAGTACATTTCCTAGCGTTAAGGACGCGCGTTTTGTATGGTCAAGGTCGTTAGCCCTACCAACGGCCTTAAAACAGAATACCTATCCCACAGCAAGCTGAAGAAATTTAGAGCTTTTGATAAAGGCACGTGAAGAGACGTAGAGGTTTTCGATCATATTGCATACCTTTATAAATATTCTAGCAACATTCAAAGTTTATTTTTTTTAAATTAATTCATACTGACTTGGGTTATTTAGACCTTATGCCAAATCTTGTTTCCTTATAATATCTTCATTTCACATTTATAAGTCACAGTCCTCGTCGTCTACGTCCAGTCAAAGTTAAGTACAGTCCTAAGTCAAAGTCAGTTTTTCTTCAGAAAAGCGGTGGATATATTTCTGAAGGTATCTTTAGATGATTTGTCAGGAACTACAAAGTCGCGATTCACTGCGTTTATCACTTCCCAACACTAGTGCACGTTATCGAACTTTTATGTTTAAGAATCCACCATCGATACACACATAACACTCGAAAATACACTAATTTTGAAAACTTGTAAAAAGTAGCGACATGCTTCTTCTCAATTCCCGCCATAAGATCATTCAAAGCCTAAATTCGTAACCATAGACTGACAATATAGTCATCGGTTAAAATAGGCTGACAAAGAATGCTGGACTCTTTTATGACGCAAACTGAATGATGGGTGCGCTGTATAACTGAAATAACCAGAATCCTATTATATTCATTCATGAAACACAGAGCGTGACATATGAATGGACGGAACAATACTATTATGTACTAAAATAAACTAAGTTAGTGTTGCAGGCCAACAATTGCATAGCGACCTTCAAATTAGGTCACTACAGGAAGTGATGAAATACTCGATAAATGCCTCTGCTGACTCGATATAGCCCGAAGCTCCCAACCGTAGGCTGTTCAGTAGGATACGTGTGGTTTTTAGTCGGTAGGTGTCCGGCATAGCATCCTTGAGGATCTCCCTCACAATAAAAGGCTGTTAGTTAGGATTCCTACGAGTGGTTTTTAGTCGGTAGGAGTGAGCATCCCTGTAGGGTTTTCCTCACGTTAAAATAAAGGCCTACACATATTGCATTATTCAATTTTCTAAAATGTTGCCGTGCATTTTCACTAAAAACAGACTGCTTAAACACTATCCTACTTTGTTAGATATTATGAAGGCGAAAGTTTATATATTTGGATGGTTGTTATTCATTCACGCTATAACTACTTAATGGATCTGGCTGAGATTTGGAAATTACTATAACCAAAGATAATATAATAGTATTACCGCGCCACAGCTGTCATTATAGTTGGCGGACGTGTTGAGGGAACATTTGCTCAGCATTATTGGTCACACGCACACCATCAAGCTGGAGTTTCCACCCTGTGCTATTACTAAGGGCGGATTAGACCCAAATCGGAATAAGACTATAATAGAGAATAACTTATACTTATTCTAAAAGTAATGTGAAATCCATTGTATCAACAACTAATAAGCACAACCTAACTTTGAAAACCATACTGAAATAGACTACTTCAGTACAAGTTATTCTCTAGGAAAGGTAGTCTTACTCCGATTTTGGCCAAATCTGCCCCAACACTACTTTTTATCTCCAGAATACTTTGAGTATGTTATACTTTGAGTTGACTGCCTCTGTGGCGCAGTCGGTAGTGATACCGCCTGCGGCGCTGGAGGTCGTGGGTTCGATTCCCACCGGACACAAATATTTGTGTGACCCATAAATGTTTGTCTCAAGAGTCTAGGTGTTTCTATGTATAATATGTATGTATTTAAAAGTATATTAATATCCGTGGTCTGATACCCATAACACAAGCAGGTTATTCCTAGCTTACTTTGGGATCAGATAGCGTTGTGTGAAATGTCCGTGAATATTTATTATTTTATTTTTATTAATATGTTCTCATAGGATGCGAAAACACAAAAGTAAACAATAAAATTAAAAATCTTAGTGAAAAAATGATTGTTGCGTATAGGAATATTTTTGACCTCGCTAACTCTGTCTGTTTCAAGCGAATCTAGATTATGAGTATAAGAACTATTGTAATAATGTAGGTAAATACTTAGCATTTGTATATTTCTACCAATCCGCAAAAATTTTCTATTTACCCATTCAAAAAACCCGATAAACCATTACATAATGTCCCCAGCTATCATAGATAGATCTGTTCATATGTCCGCGAATTTTCAAGCAATTCGGTTCATGAGTGGCGACCGAGACAGTTTGTTCAAATTTGGGTCAAGGACGTACAGAATTGGGCTGGGGTGCGGCTCCCCTATTTTAGAAACCCGTTTCGAGAGAAGGCAAGAAAAGGGATCAAAAGAAATATGCTAACTTACTTTTGTTGGCGAATGTATGAATGAGTAGGTACGTTTTATCTACACTAATATTGTTCAGAGGAAAGCTTTGTCTTTTTGTATGTAGCGTATAAACTCAGAAACTACTGGACCGATTTCAAAAATTATTTTGCCATTGGAAAGCTACATTATCAAATCCTATATAAAAGGGGTGCGCATTTTCTTACATAACTTTTTAACTCCTGTCATCTAAAATATTTCTCATACCATTTAAAGTCATAATTCTTCGAAGATTTTTTTTATAAACAGTGATTATAATGAGCACAGATAGGTAGTAAGACAAATAATAGGATTAAGAATATTATGTGGACCAATATCTTAATCCTATTAAATATAAGTTGCTATAATAGCAATAAATACTTATAAGTCTAAACGGCAAAATCCGCAAACGTTTTATATTTTCAGATTGTATAGAAGCTGTATACGGCTTTTGTTATCGATTTCGTTGACCTACTTACCTACCAGTATACTGGCCTATCATTATCCCAAGTACCGGTGAGGGACAGCTGTCTCAAACTCTACAGGGACTTGTATTATGAGAGATGTAAGGCCATTATGAATCGCCAAGTGTATGAATTTGTATGAATAAAATTTGCAAACTCGTTTAAATTCAATGTGTCTGGTTGGTACAGTTTTGTTGTCTGCCTTAAGAAAGGATTAAGACTCAAATTTATATTATAACTCTAGTTATTGTCCGCAACTTTGTACGCGTAAGATTATCCGCGTTCTAAAATCTATCTCAACTAATATTTTAAAGAGAAAAAAATGTTTGTCTTACTAATATTATAAACTAGCTGTTTCCCGCGGCTTCGACCGCGTAAAAGTCGTTATCGCGTAAAATCATAACCCTCCTTTTGCGCAGTCGGTTAAAAAGTATCCTATGTCCTTCCCAGGGCCTCGAACTATCCCTTTACCAAATTTCGTCTCAATTGCTTCAGCCGTTTAGGCGTGAAAGCGTAACAGACAGACAGACAGACAGACAGACAGATAGACAGACAGACAGACAGACAGAGTTACTTTCGCATTTATAATATTAGTAGGGATGCGAAAGTTTGTGAGTGTTGTGTGGATGTTTGTTACTCTTTCACGCTCAAACGGCTGAACGGATCTGGCTGAAATTTGGTACAGGGATACATTATAATCTGGAATAACACATAGGCTACTTTTTATCCCGGGAATAAGTTCCCACGGGAAGCGGGAAAGGAAACAAATTTTACGCGGGCGAAGCTGCGGGCGTCAGCTAGTAATGAATAAACTCAAAAACAACTACGTCGATTTTTAAAATTCTTTCACTATTGGAAAGCTACATTTAACCTGAGACTATATTTTATTCCCATATTCCCACGGGAACGGGAGCTACGCGGGTGAAACCGCGTGGCGTCCGCTAGTGTTTTATATTTTTTAGCGCGTATCTTGTGCTATAGGACCTAGAATACACATTAATATAGTAAACATCAAAATTCGAAAGGAATAAATGTGAATTATTCAGAAAATTTTGATCCCGACACTCGAACTGGAGACTTTAGAACTGCAGTTATATTCCGCGCCACAGAGGTGGCTTCTATCAATACATATAATAAAATCGTAACAGGTCGCTGTCTGTACATGAAAGATAAATGAGAAAAAATATTATAGGGGGCTTTATGAACGCAATAGAACCCAAAACAATGATTTTTAGAATTTTTGTCTGTTTGACTGTATGTCTGTATGTCTGTTTGTCTGTACGTTTGTGCACGCTAATCTCAGCAACCGCTTAGCCGATTGCAATGCGGTTTTCTTTATTGTGTTAAGGTTAGCTCCGCTTAACATTTAGTGTTTATTTCATGTCAATCGGTTTATAAATAAAAAAGTTATATAGAAGCATACATAGACTTATGAATCTAAAAGTGGGTAAATCTAAACTGGCGTGTTGGCTTTTCTTAGATTCTTTTGACTTTTGTATATAGGTATAGGTAATTGACTGTCTTTTTTTTAAATAAATAAATATTCACGGACATTTTACACAACGCTATCTGATCCCAAAGTAAGCTAGGAATAACCTGCTTGTGTTATGGGTATCAGACCACGGATATTAATACTTATATACTTTTAAATACATACATATTAAACATAGAAACACCCAGACTCTTGAGACAAACATTCATGGGCCATACAAATATTTGTCTCCGGTGGGAATCGAACCCACGACCTCCAGCGCCGCAGGCGGTAGGTATCACTACCGACTGCGCCACAGAGGCAGTCGGTAATAGTAAGTATAGCCCTTTTTAAAAGGGATATTTTTAAATGCACATCTGTTTAATTTTTCTGCACACTAGGTAACTCCACTAATTTACTGAATGCAAACCAGAAAATTAAATGCCGTGCAAAAAAACCAATTGATTAACTAAACATGTCCTACATAAAAAACTTAAAAATAACTCAGAACGAGATGACCTTTTTAATCGTATTCACACCAAAAATGTGAAACAGAAATACAAATTGCATATCAAAAATACTAACTTGCACTCTAAATTATACAATCTTATAACGGAATAGGTTAGGTTAGGTTAGACTTTTATTTTTTCTGATCAATAAAATTTAATTTTGTAGAGGTGACTGATTAAATTGAGGTTTTACTTATATTAAACGATGTTCCTAAAAGTAAATTAGGCGATAGATTTTCTTAAAAAAAGGTTTTAATATTATTGTTGAACAATGGAATTTTTAGATATACTATTCTGATAATAGTTATTCGTTCAGTTAAACAGTTCTGCAAATAGCATTAAAAAGTATAATGAATTTGGTTTATTAAGTGTGCATAATTAGTGTGCAAGTCAGTATTTTTGGTTTAACTTTGAAATATTTTGTTTGGAAAAAGGGAATAAACAGATATCGATTTAAATACATGCCAATGTGCCTTAATTTCCATCATGAATGGCAAATTTATTAGCATGCCAATTTCAGACAAAAGTATAAGATGAAATGTGGACGTATACTATGCTTCTGCCTACCCTTTCGGAGATAAAAAACGTGGCAAACGAATCATTATATGGTTTGACTTCACAAAGATCGATAGAAGCGGTGCTGGGCTATATTGTTCACGTAACGTGTTTTAAAGGTCACATCAGGCATCGTTATAAAGAACTATTACTAGTCTAATAATAGGTGTGTCTTTTTGTTCATTTGTTCATTAAAGCACTATAGGTACTGCACGCTCGCTCTAAGTTTGCCGCTCGGCTCCGTACTAAAGTCGAATTTTTAATTAGATGAAATAAATTGACAGCAACTAATGTCACTTCTTCATTAAATGTTGCTTATTTTCTATTACGAAGTGACATTGGCTACTGTCAATTTACTTTGTCTAATTAAAAATTCGGGTAAACGCCTCTACGCCAGCCGCAAACTTAGAGCGAACGGGTAGTACATAATCACGGTGGCAGTGAGAATAATTGTTGAGCAGGTCATGCTCGTGAAAAAGGTGGCGGAGCGGGAACGAGAGAGAACTCTCCCACCTGAGTTCCGCAGTCAACGACATTCGCTGGGGACTATCGGCCTCCATGAACGGGGGCCTGAGGACAGCGAGAGGGTTGCTCACCGTCCTTACAGAAGCAGGCCCATGAGCCATGAGCGTGACGTGAAGGATTCACGCACGCCCCCCCCCTTAGAAGCGGGAGCACACCCGAAACCCCCCAAAGACGCGGAATAGCACCCGAACCACCCCCTAGGCGAGGGCACAGTGGCGGCCGTGGGTCTGTTGGGAGTCCTGGGAGTCGGGACATCCTTCCGAGGGCTTACCCTGGGCTCATGGGCTGTTGGGCGTTACGTGAGGTTTTTTAGTCAGTAGGAGTCTAGGACTTTCCCTTACGTAAAAAAAACATATATTAGAATAATTGTTATGGGATGGTCCTTGGATGGGTAACCACTACGTGACCTCTTTGTGACATTTATTGGCGAGAGTTATTGTGCTTCGGGAGACATTGGTCCCGGTTGTCTGTAAGATGACAGTCAAGCTGGGTCCACCTGATGCTGTTGGGAGTCCTGGGACATCCTTCCGAGGACTTGCCATACCATAGACTGTTGGGCGTTACGTGAGGTTTTTTAGTCGGTAGGAGTCGGTAACATCCATGAAGGATTTCCCACACTTTAAAAAAAAAAAGTGTGTGCGTGAAACCTTTACACGCGATTGAAGTTAAACTTCTTTGTCATTGACGGCATCAAATGTTATATTAATATCATTCATTCGAATTTTGACTGCGTTTCCGCTATTCAAAATTCAAACAGTAAACGTTACTTCCGTCACAAAAAAATCTGAGTTACCCCTAGTCGCGCCGAAAGGAGTTTTACTTCAAATATCGGGCCACCTGGTGGTTGGTTACCACAGTCTATGGACATTTGCAAAGAAGACTGCAGAAGTGTTAATTACATTATTGTAACTACGAGCTTTTATGTGTAAATATGGGGTACGGGATTCAATGTCACAGGCAAAGAAGTAGAGCAGAGCTAGTCCTTTATAATGAACTATCACTGGTTTAATTTTATAGGTGTGTCTTTTTGTCCACATACAACATTTACAGCAGTGACAATAATTCATGCTAGTTCAAATAATAGCAGACCTATTATATAGTCTAGTTCCCCCGTGGCCTTCGTGTTCATGACATTGTGGCATTGCTACCTACTAATGGAGAAACGCCTTCTCTGTTGTGGGGACATTTTGCCCCAACCACATGGTAAGCGGTGAGCGGTGATTTTAACATTATTACACACTAGCGGACGTCACGCGGTTTCACCCGCGTAGCTCCGTTTCCCGTGGGAATACGGGAATAAAATATAGCCAATGTTCACCGGGAAGAGTGTAGCTTCCCAACAGTGAAAGAATTTTTCAAATCGGTTCAGTAGTTTCGGAGCCTATTCGATGCAAACAAACAAACAATCAAATCTTTTCTCCTTATAATATCTATGTCGCAACCGCAACAGATTTTGCCGTTCCCTCTTAGCCCCTTTTCACACGTACCGGTTGCCGGGTAGCCGGTGCCGGGTACCCGGCACCGGCTACCCGGCAACCGGTACGTGTGAAAAGGCACTTAAGCATAGGAACTTATCTCCGGTATAAAAAGTAGTCTACGAGTGTGTTATTCCAGAGTTAAATTTATCCCTGTACTAAATTTAAGTCAGATCCGTAAGAACTTGAAAGAGTAACAAACATCCATACATCTACACTCACAAATCGCTTTTATAATATTAGTTAGATAAGTAAGAATATTAGCAAAACCACTTAAATATATTTTATAGCAATCTATGAAGAGTTGATCTTTTGCAGAATTCGCTACTGAAAACTGATGAAAACTGATTATACCTATACTTTCATTACCTGTACTAACTACAAGTTTTTTGAGTAGGCATGAGAAGCAGAATAACCGAGCGAATAAAAAAGGGGTACCACAGGGAGGTAATTTAGGTCCCGGCTTGAATATATGCAATACATGACATATATCACTCGTATGGCTAATCATTACAATTACATTGAGTAAGTAGATCCTTAGAATGTAATCTACCTAAAATACTTTAAGGTCTAATCAAATTAACCTTAATTGACACACTGACACAGAATTAAGCAATAGGTATAATATTAGATGTTGAGCATTCCCGGCTATCGCAATGTATCTCAAGGACTAACACAAGAAAGTGTTTGACCGATTTCGAAAAAAGGAAAGAAGAAAAAAGAGAACTTTTAAGAGGCTTCTCTCTAACCTCATCCTCAGTCCACTTGGATCCACTGAATGAGTTCATTGATGGATCCAAGTACACTTTTTCCTCCACCTGAGTCCATCGTACCAGCCAATACAACAAAACTCTAGACTTCTAGAACCGTTTTTTTTTAAATGTTGGCAGATCAGATATACGGTCTACTATGATTTGACACCATGATGGTTGGTTACCGCGTAGCCTGTAGGGCTTTGCACCACCAGTGGCGCTACACACGCAGTGATTACCAGGGTGCAAGTTGAGACTTTCCACAGTTAAAAAATTTTTTACCCACCTATGGTAACCAACCATCATGGTGTACATAAGATTGTTCTAGCTCAGACTCTCATTCGGCCCATTATTAATTGACCACGCTGACTTTATGCAGCAATTTAGATTATCTCGAACAAAGTCAGTCTGCTTGTGACCACGGCTGGTGCAACCTAGCCGAAACGTCAATTCTCAATTTAAGGTAAGCATTTTCGCGTTAATACCCGTTTTATTTCAAATTTCAAGTACAATTTGACACATATAAAGTGTAATATGGAGAAAAATTCACAAAGTATTTTATGGATATTTTTTGTCGAGTTTCAACGGCCTGGAGGCCTCCAGCTCAAAATAGAAAGCTCGGACCTTAAGGTACCTACCTAACTTACTAATCTGTACATCTATAAGAATATATTTTTTATTTATCTCGCCAAATTGACGTCGCCACCAGCCTGATGGTAAGCCGTGACGCATCTAGCGATTAGGGGCCAGTCTTACAGTCCGTGTGACTTTCGACATTGGTCCTCAAGTTGGCGGCCTTGTGATGTGCCTCTTCATTTACGCTTCTCTTGAGGAACCCGGAATTGTAAGATGAGGGAAACACGTGTGCGTGCAGGTCATTCCATGTTTTTATAGTTCGACAGAGGAACGATCTTTTGAAACGCTCAGTTCTGGCGAAGATTCTCTACTCCACTGTGTAAGAGTAGCATCTCTGCCCGGCACGCATTGTTCGGGATCGGAAAGGAGAGGGT
This sequence comes from Miltochrista miniata, assembly GCA_933228765.1. Lineage (NCBI taxonomy): Eukaryota > Metazoa > Arthropoda > Insecta > Lepidoptera > Erebidae > Miltochrista > Miltochrista miniata. The sequence goes on from OW121769.1 coordinate 19,309,241, forward strand.
GGGATCAGGTTGAAGAGCTCTTCAGAACATTCACCGTCATACGGTAGAATGCAGCCAAGGACGGTATGATTCTTCGCTGCGATAACTGTTCGAGGCCTCCTGTCACCTCAGGACAACCAATTATTCGAATAGCACGTCGCTGCATAGTGACAAGCGCGTCTAGTAAGTACCTCGCGGAGTCATCCCAAAGGTGAGAACAGTATTCGACGCAAGGGTGAATCTGCGTCTTGTACAGTAAACATCTCTGATGTGACGCGAAATACCGTCTCACCCTATTCAGGATTCCTAGTTTCCGCGAGGCCAGCCCAATACAGCTCTCTATGTACTTTGTTTTTGTGATATAATAAAACTGTTGAGGGTCGAGAGTCTGTACATGGAAGATATTTTGAAAATTTTAATTGTAGGGCGCTCTCTAATCGATACTGATGCCAAAAATGTAATTAAATTTTTTCATGAGTTTTTCTGAATCATTTGAATGAAACTTGGTACAATCTGAGCTTATGATCTGAGGAAGGTTCTAGGATACTTTTGATTTTAATATTTCGTGCGGTTTCTTTGGGAGAGGGGATGAAATACAAAATGGTTTTTTAGTTGTAACTACTCAATGCGTGGTCCGATTCCAATTTTTTTTTCAGTGACAAAAAGCAATTCTTTAAGGATTGTTTCACATAAGTTTCAATGTTGAGGGTTTAAAAAACCCTCAACATTGAAACTTGTGTGAAACTTTAGGAAACTTCAGGAATCAGAGACAACTCGACTTTCGCAAAGCCTAAAATTCAAGGGTTCCATTGAATGTGAGGGTACATCTAAACTGGCGTGTTTGTTTAATCATAAAAGAGCTTAATGATTAAGGCTATTGTAAATACACTCGAGAGCAATGAATCCGGGTCACTTAAAGAATGTTAAAAATCTCGGAAACTAAAAATGATAGGTTAATGCAATAAATTTTATTTAATAGACAATGTAATACTCCTTAAATGAAAGTAAAAAAAATATGAGTCACCATACATTTTATTAACACAAAATTACATAAAGAAAAAACTGCTGATCTCTCCTTAAAACAAAAATAGGAAACATGAAATTTTTGAACTTTATTACGATTTTCTTGAATTTTAATACTTCGTATTGCCTCCTCGTGCTTCCATTACTGCGTTTACGCGGTTTGGCATGCTGTACACCAAGTTCCTTATACGATTTTGGGGAATATTCTCCCATTCCTCTGTGAGAGCAATTTTGAGCTCACGAAGCGTGATTGGGGGAGGGTTTCGTTGTTTTACGCATCTGCCTAGCTCGTCCCAAGCATGCTCGATCGGGTTGATATCCGGGCTGCGCGCTGGCCACTCCATACGAGTAATGTTCATCTCTTGAAGGTAGTCATTCACAATCCTACCTGTATGAGGTCGGGCATTGTCATGCATAAATATAGCATCCTCACCTAAATTGACCATAAATGGACCAACGTGATCATTGAGGATTTCTTCCACATATCTTACGCTAGTTAAAGAGCCGTTTTCTATGATCACCAGCTCTGTGCGACTTTCAGAAGAAATTCCGGCCCACACAAGTACAGACCCACCACCGTAGGCTACTTTTTCTTCGATGCATGCTTGCTTGAATCTTTCCCCTGGTCTTCGATACACTCTGTGTCTTCCATCGTGCTTGTAGAGCATAAATTTTGATTCGTCGGAGAACATAACTTTTGACCAATCTTCAATACTCCAATTTACGTGGCTCTGGGCATACCTTAGTCTCGAAATACGATGCCCACGCTCCAGTTTAGGGCCGTTTGCAGGTCTAAGGGGTTTTAAGTTAGATTCAGCAAGCCGACGTCTTACTGTCCATGCACTTGGGTTACTTCCTCCGAGGCGTCGAAACTGATTGGTGAGTTCAGTTCCTGTGAGAAAGCGATTTCGAAGCATGGTGTTCACCAAGTATCGGTCTTCTCGTGCTGTGGTACACCTGGTTCTGCCCGTTCCTGATCTGCGTAGGTTAGAACCAGTTTCTTCGTAACGTCGGAGAACTCTTTGTACTGTTGACAGCGACACACCGACAGTCCTGGCTGTATCGCGCTGACTCCGGCCGGTTTCCAGCATTGTAAGTATTCTGGTGCATTCTTCAGGCGTAAGCGACATAATTTCAGCTTGATTAATGAATATAGAGCACTATCAACATGGTTTATGTACCCACATAAATGACAGATTACAAACAAAAGCAACACCAAATGCTGTAATTTCGTAGTTCCATCTTCGAAAGTGGCCCTTTTTCAAATTTGATTTTTTTATGATATAACTTTACAATAACTAAGAAGTTTTAATACCTTCATTTAAGGAGTATTACATTGTCTATTAAATACAATTTATTGCATTAACCTAGCATTTTTAGTTTCCGAGATTTTTAGGATTCTTTAAGTGACCCGGATTCATTGCTCTCGAGTGTAGTTATATAATAGACTGAATCCATAAGCTTTTCTATGATTAAGTAAACAGGGCAGTTTCACACGCTCCTAAAAGTCTGATAAAGAAACACCTCTCCTTTCATATACCTTATGTGACGTAAACGAAGTTACGAGGATCAGCTAGTTTCTCAATATACACAGACCAGTAGGCGAACTAATTATTATCTTCTATCTTCTATCTATGTATACTATAATAAATCTGTAGAGAGGTCAATTCTGTACATGAAATATATTTTCAAAATAACTATCAGGGGGTGATTAGTGATCGATACTGATGCCAAAAATGCAATCAGTAAAATTTTTGTCTGTCTGTCTGTCTGTCTGTCTGTCTGTATGTTCCTTATAGAAACAAAAACTACTCGATGGATTTTAACGAAAATTGATACAATTATTCTTCATACTCCTGGGCAGGTTATAGTACACTTTTCATCACGCTAAAACGAATAGGAGCGGAGCAGCAATCAAGAATGTTTTGAAAACGGGGAATATTTTTAACCGTCTGAGAGCTTCCGAGGCGTACGCTGCGTAAATGGTTACAGTTAGGTAAAAATTGTGTATTACGAAATTGTTTCTCTTAAAAAGTTCTAAAAAAAAGTCCGCGACAGCATATGTCTATCTTTTAAGGTTCGCTCACAATAACCTAATTTCTCTATCTCTTCAGAGATAGAGAAATTAGGTTATTTGCTCACGATGTAATGAAACTGAAGAGTTTGTTTGTACTAGGATCTCAGAAACTACTGGTTGTATTTTAAAAATTATTTTACAGTTTAATAGTCCATTTATTTAGGCTGGCTAATGGCAATATAACATCACGCTAAGACGAATAGGAGCGGAGCAGCCATGAACAATGTTTCGAAAACGGGGATTATTTCTTTCTTTTGAGAGCTTCCATTGCTGACGCTGCATAAATAGTTAAAGTTACGTAAAAATTGAATACTACAAAATTGTTTCTCTTAAAAAGTTATAAAAAAAGTCCTTGACAGCATATGCCTATCTTTTAAGGTTCACTTACAATAACCCTCTTATTAAGTTTTAAAGTATGAGTGACGTGACGGGAGTAAATTTGGTCTGCAGTGGCAGCCAGTCAACTGAACGATCAAAACCGGCCAAGTGCGAGTCAGACTCGCACGCGATGAGTTCCATACCGGAAAACGGATGGATGGAAGTAAAAGCGACGGGAAACATTATATCACTATAACGAGAGGTGTTAAAGTCACATCCTTCTCACTCTCATGTGATGCGCCATAATGAATACAAGCGACGCGACGCGACTATAATAAGCGCGACGGGGGTAAATGCAACGGGAAACATTATAATACCTACTCGAAATATTAATACCATACCTCACTCTCATGTGACGCAAACAAAGTTGCGCGGGTCAGCTAGTTCAATAATAAATCACGAACTTTCAGAAATGGCGGAATAAATAAAGAAAAATTTAATTTGTCGTGACACTGAATATTCATCGCGTATTAAATACGTAGTCTATTGACACGGTGATGGGAAGCACTTAACACGGACTCAAATTGGAGAAGATTTCATAGGAAATGTCATGTCTAAAAAAGGATCAATAAAGCTGTTTTTAAGATTGGTGATCGCCCTGATTGTGGTTCCCCATCTTGATTGCTCAAGTCATACCTTCCAAGTCTCCATGGTTTCCTGAAGGAGCTGAGACCGCTGGGAGCCTCGATTTCTGGAGGCGAAGGTCTGTGGCTTGGTTCACTTCAGCGCCTCATCTTCGCCGCGATCGTGAGGTACTTTCGATCACCCTAAACAGCCATCGCCTTCTGCGGGCTATGTAAACGAACCCGCAGTATAGTCTCCTGTAGGGAGCGTTGTGTCCCCTTGTGTTGGGAAACAACCATGTGCAGCTGTTGCCCTCCTCAGTTTTGGGAATGGTGTAACTTCGGAAATGGTGTACGAAGTTCCATTGGCTATTGAGTAAGAACCCCAGATCCTTTATCGAAGGCTGGAAAATGCATCATTATGGCATAAGGCGCAAGGCTCTCGATCTTCTGACTTCATATTTAAACAATAGAATTCAGAGGGTCGATGTTAATGGTACACGCTCAGAGGGATCTGTAGTTACTATGGGCGTCCCGCAGGGTTCAATACTCGGACCATTTTTATTTTAATGACCTACTCTTTTACGTGGGGATTTATTTTATTTTGGATTACAACAGGATTGTTTTGTTTGCAGATGCTACTTCTTTGATTTTCAAAGTTAAAAGACAAATAGATAACTATGACGATGTCAACAACGCAATCTTGAAATTGGTTAATTGGTTTAACACTAACAATCTTAGACTGAATGATAATAAAACTAAATGTATTAAATTTACCTTGCCTAATGTAACACATTCATGTGCACCATATTTAAAAAAAATGAACCTCTTAACTTTTCCATGTGTTTATGTTTTTGAGGCGGCGGTGTTTGTGAAGAGATACTCTAATTTATTCACATATAGGACGCGTTTAAGACACAAAAATAAATTGCACATAGTTCCTAGCAAAACACAAAAAAAGCATGAAAGTATCTTTTGCCTGGCCCCACGCATTGAATCTACTAGAACTGTTCCGGAGCTAGAAACATTTAAGAGGAAACTGCACGATTTGCTTGTAAGTAAATGTTATTACTCTTTACAGGACTTCCTGTCAGATAAGTCACTTTTGCATTAGGTCACAATCCTTGAGTCTGTTGTGTTCTGTAAATGTATCAACTACTGTGGCAACTAATGAATTTTGAATAACTTATTGTATTTGACCTTTTTTATGTACCTCTTACAATAATGATTAGATATAAGATGCATAACTTTGTATAGATAAATTGACTCATTACTTAATATTTGATTTTCCTATGTATGTACCTGTTGGAATCGTTATTGGTATTATGACATCACTTCGTAGATATTGACTCTTTATAAACTTATATTTGCAATATTCAAGAGGGTATAATTGAAATCTTCTAATAACATTATTGTAGTAATATAATCATTTTCATTTATAATAATTATAGACTATTCTACAAATTTTGATTGACATTTACAACTGGATATTTTTTTTTGTGGTCTTTGTTGATGTAACTAAGTAGCTACTAGTATTAATTGAATAAGAAATGTTCCAAATTTTCGTATGCCTCAAGGTGGGCGAAACATAGCAGATAATATCACATTGTAACACCTGTATGACCTACGTTTTACGAAATAAAATTATTTGTATTTGTATTTGTATTCAGAAACCAATGTTCAACTTAATGATCGAGAGTTGGAACTTGTGGAATCAACGACGTTCTTAGGGTTAACGGTTGATGCTGGTTTACAATGGGGTTCACAAATTGTAAAACTAGCTAGTAGTATACCTACTGTGCTAGTAGATTAAGTTCAGCAGCATTTGCTGTACAATAGATAAGGCACTTGATTGATGTAGATACGGCTGGAATAGTTTATTTCAGTTACTTTCGCAGTATAATGTCTTACGGTATTCTACTTTGAGGCAATGCTGCAGATTAGAGATGCGCCGAATGTGGGTTGCACCGAATTCGAACATTCGGCCGAATATTCGGTATAAAATGTAGCGAACCGAATATTCGGCCGAACTATTCGGTTCAAATTAACGCGATAAACAGGTTAATACAGATCAGACGACGAGGCTGGCGACATTCTTTCAGCGCTAGGCGCGCAGCCCTCAACCCCAGGGCGCAGATTCTTAATCGAACGCCTTGCAAGCGTTAAGCAAGTTTACAGTCGAAATGTCTTTTGTCTTACCATTATCACAGTATAAAGAGATAACCTACGATCTGTAGACTGTGCCTTTAGTCACAAATATTTTACCAGTAAATCTCCGTCTATGTAGGGAATCGCCACTCTGTTCATATTACGGTAGACCCGCTGTAATCCGGCCCCTGGCTAATCCATTACCCCTTGTAATCCGTGAAGGTCATCAAATATGTAGGTACCTATTTTTGACAATTTGATCGTCAAAATTGTAGAATTTTGACATGAACATTGAAGAAAAATGTGATATTTTATAGCCTAAATGACGTTTATTTTTAAAATAAAACGTAAGCTTATTTACTGTGGTGTTATAAAATATGTAAAACGTAAGCTATCTACTGTGTTGTTTAATATACTCAATTCGATGCATATATTATTTGTACTTCAGAGCACATATAACACACAGAATCTCATTATTGTATCTGTAATTTGTCGGATTACAAGGTACTCTTTTGTAAAAATCTCCAAACTATAGCATAGCACTAGCACTCTATAATCCGACAAATTGTGTGAGACACTACCATGCAAAACGTTCATCCGATTACCGCGGTTCTACTGTATATAGTAGTTTACTTAGGTCTACAGATCCTTCAAGCTGTAAAAAATCGCAGTTTTCGCAAAGGCCCTAAGCAGAGGATATCGTTAATATTCCTAATAGCACACCTCTACACCGAGTCGAACGGGCCAAGCTTGGTATTCAGGAGCACCAGCTCAAAAATGACAACAGCACTGTGTGGCCGCACGCGCCTATAGAGTAATTAGCAGGAGATGGTGAGCTGAATGGGCTCATTTTTAATGAAATGAGTTTGGTTTTCCACCAACGAAGAGTTAAAAATAAAAATTAGCATTGAGATGAGCGACGTGAATATAAAAGTGAAATGGAAAATGAGTAGTTTATTTTCACAGAGTAAGTTCAGTTGGAGTTTTGCACTGGTTGTGTGCGTATTAATGATAATGTCGTGTGACACGGAATCAAGTGAAGAAAAATACTTGCATATTGTATCTTAAAGAAGAACAGATTACAACGGACTCTGTTATGGCTCGGACCACTGTCTGGAACTGAGCCAGCTCATTACAACAATTTTAGGTGGTTTAATAATAACATTTGTTAATAATTGAGAACATTCTCACACGAAATCATCTAGCCCAAATAAAGCTAATAAAAGCTTGTGCTATAGAATCTAGACGATAGATAGACAACAGACATACTTATATATTTCTTAATGCATACACATTACTCGTATACATCGAAAACACACAAACTCCGAAACAAACATTTTTGGATCACACAATTATTTGGACCGACGACCCAGCAATCGAACCCGGGACCTTAGCGTGGCAGGCGGGTACACTACCGACCGAATGCGCCACCGAGGCGGCTAAACGGATTCAATAATGGGTCTGCTCTGCTTGCGGTGTAAACCGGACATTTTTTAGGGAAGCAACGTTGAGCACTCGGAGTTGTTTGGATTGGACGCAAGATTGGAATTAGCACCTAAATGAGTATGTTACTGTGCGTCACTAGAGATCTCTGTACCATGACGTTAATTATGGGAAAACCCCTACCTATTCAATAATTATTGAACTATTAATGATAGTTTCAACATTCGGTAATTATTCGGCAAAAAAACCGAATATTCGGCCGAATACGAACTTTTCAAAACCTGCCGAATGTACCAAATTCGAATATTCGGCCGAACATTCGGCGCATCTCTACTGCAGATATAAATATTTTTTTTATTTTACAAAAGTGGGCCATAGGAGCTATAATATAGATTAGGTCCAAGGGTATCTAAAATTCAAAGAGGTTAATATTCTTACTTGTACTGTAGCATCACAATATATTTTCTAAAAACCTTAATTATGTATGTACAAAGAAATTTACATAGTTACACTAAGTTAAGTGATATAAAAATAGATAGAAATAAAAATAACCTTGCTGTTTATCATAGAAGACAGCATAAAATTAGCAATTCTTTCATGGGTATACGCTTTTACAACAGGTTACCAAACGAATTTAAAAGTAGGTCCCAAATAAGTTCAAAAAGTTTATAAAAAGTAAATTATAAGTAGGTAATACAAGGGCTACTATACAATTAATGCTTCTTTGCTGAATAAAGGAGCCTGGAAATGACCTGCTCTGCTGTTTTTTCATAAAAAAAATTGTTAAAATGCATAGCTTTTAGATTCTTTAAAATTGTAAATGGAGCACTGAAAAGCATAACCTGCTGAGTTTCTTGCCAGTTCTTCTCAGGTGGGTCGCGTTGTGAACTGGTGGTAGAGTTTTTTGGTTTATATACTGGACGTTTTACAAGTGCATCTGTATAATGCCTAAGTGAAATAAATTTATTTTTGTTTGTTTGTTTGCTCAATGCCGATGCTGATGCCTCCTACTAGTATACTAGATCTCGTGGGCAGCCCGTCCGAGGTCCGTGAAAACATAGCCATGAATTTATGAAGGGCCACCTCCAGACCCAGCCCTCGTATTGGACCCATGACTTGAGCAACAAGTGCCGTGGCCCTTATGGTTGCTCCTTGTACCGTGACGAGATTGTCGTCGGCGGCGTAGCACGATACGCCTACACCACTGAGCAGCTGATCACGCAGCACCCAGTCGCTGTCGATATTCCACAGAAGCAGTCATTAGACCGAACTCTGCGTATCTCACGATTCTTCTCGCCGAGTAGAAAGCGCCATTACTTACCCAAGCTAGCTCGGGTAAGTTATGGCCTTTCGCAGAGATTAGCCCCAAAATCCGACAGAAGTAGGCGCAGCTCCGGGGCAAGGTGTTGCAGTCGTTAGTGACGTCACGGAACTCAGCCATCGCCACCTTGCTCGCGATTTTACTCCCCCTGTTAGGATCGGATCTCGACACTCATGAACGCCACGTCCACGGTGCACCCTTGCATTTGAGGTGCTCGACGAGGGACTCTGCAAAGAACTTGCACACTCGTCGAGCAGCACTATCGGCCGGTATCCAGATGGTGAGGCCACTGACCACCCCGCCTTTCGGATCAAGACCAGTTTCCTCGATTTCCACACTTTGAGGGGGATGAGGAGGAATATGTTCCTCAGCTCTCGATGGGAACAGGGAAACCAAGACCCTTTCCATCCGCTCTGGCTGAAGACTTTGGGTTAGTCTATGGCCCAAAACAAGATGTCCAGATTGTTCTTCCAAGAAATTTTCACAGTCTGACAAGAGGGTAGTGGTAGTAATAGGATTTTTAGCAGTAAAGGCATGCACCAGTGTTTTGCGGGTATTGAAACCGCTCAGGTATTCTGAACACCATTGGGAAATGTGGATTAGGGCCCGGTGGAGATCAGCCACAAGTTGCCGTCTACTTTCTTAACGTCGATCTACGTCCGTGCCGCCATCGACCGGATTAAAGGCCGCGATCGACCGGTTGGCTAGTAGCGAAAAATTCTATATCTATGGGTTATAGTAGTAGGTATGGTTGGCATAGAGCAACGCGACTAAAACATAGAGCTGTCTTTTTTTTAGGGTCGTCCGCAGAAATAGTGTCATGTTTAATTTACTTAACAAAACAACCTAAACAGATCGATGTCAATAAAACACAATTAAATCCTATTCAAAGTACTGAAGGTTACCACAGTTACTAGTTTACGTCACTCCCTAATGTATCATGCGTACATTGCGCCATAACGTGGAAAATAAAGACGCGGGTGAGCTGCCGATCTCACAGAAGCAGGCTGTCGCCGTCGGTGTGACGTCACGCACCTTACGTCCCCAAAGAAGCCTATCTAGAATTGTAGGCGTGGGCCTATTTACATTACCAATTGGGAGAAAAGGAATTCCCATGCATATACAACACAAGAGGAAGTGGATCCTCGTGGAAAACGTTCTTAAGTACTATTGAATAAGTAATTTTATAATTGTTAGTCTTCTATCTATCTTCGATCTAAATATATATAACTCAAAGGTGACTGACTGACTGACTGACATAGTGATCTATCAAAGCACAGCCCAAACCACTGGACGGATCAGGCTGAAATTTGGCATGCAGGTAGATGTTATGACGTAGGCATCCGCTAAGAAAGGATTTTGATAAATTCTACCCCCGAGGGGATAAAATACGGGAAGCGGGAACGGGAATAAATTTTACACGGGCGAAGCTGCGGGCATCAGCTAGTGTTTTTATAAATGTGTATACTGTAATCGTTGTCGTTACTGAACTACCAGGACCTGTTCCCTTACATATTTCTCCTGAACCGCCTGGGAACTCTTGACAATAATCAAGACATCCCAGAAGCGTTTTGAAGCGCTCGTGGCCCCGCGGACTCAGTGTTCTGTAAACGATCACTGCAGTAAGCAACATTTACTATGGCCGGATATGGATGGGTGACCACCACGTGGACCACTTTGTGACATTTATTTACGAGCGTTTCCGTGCTTCGGAAGGCACGATAAGCCGTTGGTCCCGGTTGTCAGTAAAATGACAGTCGTTAAGCCAAGTTGAAGGCCTTACGGGCGGCTTGAAAAATTTCAACTGTGGGTCGTCACAACCTGCGCCAGGGTCGGCAGCGCGTGTGTAGCGCCTCTGGTGTTGTAAACGTCTATAGGCTACGGTTACCAACCTTCCGGTGGGCCGTAAGCTTGTCTGCCACCTAAGTAGTATAAAAAAAAAAAAAAGAATTAGAATACTTCGACTTGTAGTTATTAGAGTCTCGATGAACAAAATTATCGGAAACTGCCCGGAAAAATCTACTAAAAAAAAGAAAAGTGTGTTTAATAACAACCAACGTTTGAGCTTTACCTTGTAATAAAAAAAGCGTAAAAGTACTTATATATGATGTAGGTAGGTACCTACTCCATATTTTGTGACCTTTAGCGAACTTTTCACTACACCTAACCTTTTTTTCGTTTTATATTTAACGACCTTTGACTGTAACAGTTTATTCGTTTTATATTTAACTTGATTAAGCTGAACTGTAGGTACTCGAGGGAAATACAGCTAACGCTCACGTTTTTAAAATTTTACTGAAAAGAGTTCATGAAAATGTTTTAATTATGTACATTGTCCAATATTTATTTACGACTAGTTGACCCTCGCAACTTCGTTTACGTCACATAAGGTTTGTGAATGGAGAGGTCCTTCTTCATCAGACTCATCAAGCAGCGTGTGAAACGGCCCTGTTTGCTTAATCATAAAAGAGCTTAAAGATTAAGGCCATTCTAAAACAATTCAGTCCCCGCCTTCGGCGCGGACTGAATTATTTTAATAGTCTTATTAATCCAACACGCCCGTTTAGAATTACCCTCACATTCAAAGAAACCCTTGAATTCTAGGTTTTGCGAAAGTTGAGATGCCTTTAATTCCTGAACTACAAAACCCTTAACATTGAAACTTGTTCGTTAAACTTGTTGAAGTGTGAAACAATCCTTAAAGTACTCCCTTTATAACACTGAAAAAATTTTTGGAATCGCATCAAGCGTTGAGAAATTACAACTGAAAAACCATTTTATCTTCCATCCCCTCTCCCGCAGAAACCGCGCAAAACTTTGGGATCAAAAGTATCCTAGAACCTTTCTCGGACTATAAGCTTCAAGTGCACCAAGTATCATTTAAATCGGTTCAGTAGTTTCGGCGTGATACTTATTCGGGATACAGACAGACAGACAGACAGACATGAAAAGTTTAAATTACATTTTCTCGCTTCAGTATCGATTAGAGAACGCCCTTCAATTAAAATTTTCAAAATATCTTTCATGTACAGACTCTCGACCTTCAACAGTTTTATTATAAGTATAGAAAACGGACCGCGCGTCGTCGCCATTTTATCATGCTGTCAATCACTGTCGCCAGCAGAAAGGGTAAGGGTAAGTCCAAAAACAGGCATAAAGTTAAGTCGTAGCAGGACTATGAGCAAATCTATACTACTTTTTTTTAACGTGAGGGAAAATCCATCATGGATGCTATGCCGGACTCCCACCGACAAAAAACCTCACGTAACGCCCAACAGCCTGTGGTTGGGAGCCCCGGGTAAGCCCTCGGAAGGATGTCCCAGAACTCCCAACAGACATACGGCTACCACTGCGGCCTCTCCCAGGGGCTGCTTCAGGTGCTATCCTGCGTGTTTGGGGGGTTTCGGGTGTGATCTCGCTTCTAAGGGGGGGCGTGCATGAATCACTCACGTCACGCTGCCGTCATGGGCGTGCTTCTGTAAGGACGGTGAGCAGCCGTCTCACCGTCCTCAGGCTCCCAGTCATGGGCCGCCGACTGCGAAACTCGGGTGGGAGAATTCTCTCTCGGTCCCGCCCCGCCGCCTCTTTCACGAGCATGACCAACTCGCAGAAAGAGGCGGCGCAGTTCCACTTACTCCCGTTCGTACCATGGTCTCGAGCTAAAGAGTGTCCGCGTCCAGAGCCACCACGAGGACCCGGCGCTGTTGCGCCCACGCCGTGCACGGCGTGCACTCCAGCAGCTTGTGGAGCGCTGTGTCATCGCTGCGGCCGTGGTTTCCCGGTGTCTTCGCCACAGATACCTACCAAAGCTACCGTGCCCGGTAAGTATCTGGGAAAATTTTTTGTGTGTGTAAAATTTTTCAGGAGAAAATTTTTAATGCATTACCGTCCAAAATCTCTCAATTTACAGAGACCAGTAGACAAACTAATTCTTATTCAATAACAAGAACTTTCAGAAATGGCGGAATAAAGAAAATTTAATTTGTCGTGACGCTGAATATTCGTCGCGCATTAAATGCGTAGTCTAACGAGCGCGCAAATATTGACACGGCGAAGGGAAACACTTAACACGGACTAATTGGAGAAAATTCCATAATAAGTGTCATGTATAGGATTAATAAGTAAAGCTGTTTTTAAGCAGGTTTCAATTTTTGAAGTGTATTTGAAAAACTTTATTATTAGGTACTGAAGCATAATTCAATTTGGTTTACCTACTGCAGAAACAAAGAAAGATATCCGTGGCAACCGTGTTTATGTTTCAACAATTTGTAAACTACTTATGCGTACCTATAACGGAAATGAGAATTCATTCCTCGTCTTTATATGACGGTTAGATATAGGCATAGAGCAACGCGACTAAAACATAGCGCTGTCTTTTTTGAAGGTTGTCCGAAGAAATGGTGTCATATTCAATTCACTTAACAAAGCAACCTGAACAAATCGATGAACACAAAACATAAGCAATTAAATCCTATTCAAAGTACTGAAGGTTAAATGACTGAAGTTACTAATTTACGTCACACTGTAATGTTTCGTATGTTATGACAAAGGGTTATGACGTACCTTACCACTGTCAGATCATTTTCTGTGTGTTGGTACTGCATTAAAGTCTCCCTATGAGTGCCAGTCACAGATCAGAAGTCAAAGTTTAAAAAACTAATACCGCATATTAGGGGAGATTATAGACCCTGAAGGCCAGCAATGTGGCTAGATTGCTGAGCCCGCAGAAGGCGATGGCCGTCAGGGTGATAAGGGGATACCGCACGATCTCAGGTGAGGCGGCATGTCTCCTAGCCGGGAGCCCCTCCATGGGACCTGGAAGCGAGAGCCCTTGCGTCACTGTTTTTTTTTTTTTTTTTTTGTTTTCGCACATCTCTGCCGTGGGCAAAGGCAATGTATTCAATTTTATAAAATAGCTATTATTCTTATTATTTATCTAGCCGAATAGGCCTTTGAATCTTGTTTTATTATTGTATACTATATAAGTGTGAAGTGATTTCACGGGCCCGGGGAACCTCAGTCTCGCTTTGTAGGCAGTGCCAAGACGCGGCGTGCTGGCGCAGCCCGGGCCCGTGGCCCCACTTCACACCCTTATTCTTTTCTATTATATACCTCTATCGCGCTGATGTTTAAAAATAAGCTTAGATGTAAATTAACATTCCTTTCTCATATTCACATTTTTATTTCTTTCTGTCTATATGCGTCACTGTTTAGATGGCGCAAGGAGGCGCTGGAGCTGGGACAAAGGCCTACGTCTCAAAAAATCGGGGCCCAGCGGTCACTGCTCCACCAGGAAACCGTGGAGACATGGAAGGTGCGACTTGAGCAACCAAAGGGGGAATTCGCCACGATCGCGGCCGTCAGACCGGTCATGGCCGAGTGGCTTGAGAGGAGACACGGTGCTCTCTCCTACCTGTTGTCACAGATACTTACCGGGCACGGTAGCTTCGATAGGTATCTGTGGCGAAGACACCGGAAAACCACGGCCGAGTGTCAGCACTGCGAGGACTGCAGCGATGACACAGCGCTCCACACGCTGGTGGACTGCATGGCGTGGGTGCAACAGCGCCAGGTCCTCATAGTGGGTCTGGACGTAGACACTCTCTCGCTCGAGACCATGGTGCAAGCCATGATCTCTAGCGGGAGCAAGTGGGACTGCGCCGCCTCTTTCTGCGAGCAGGTCATGCTCGTGAAAGAGACGGCGGGGTGGGAACGGGAGAGAACTCTCCCTCCCGAGTTCCGCAGTCAGCGGCTTGGGCGCCGCCGACGTGTCTTCGCCGAAGACTATCAGCCTCCATGACCTGAGGACGGTGAGAGGGCTGCTCACCGTCCTTACAGAAGCAGGCCCATGACGGCAGCGTGACGTGAGAAGTTCACGCACGCCCCCCTCTTAGAAGCGGGATCACACTCGAATCCCCCCAAAGACGCGGAATAGCACCCGAACCGCCCCCTGGGCGAGGTCGCAGTGGTGGCCGTAGGTGTGTTGGGAGTCCTGGGACATCCTTCCGAAGGCCTACCTGGGGCTCCCAACCATAAGCTGTTGGGCGTTACGTAAGATTTTTTAGTCGGTAGGAGTCCGGCATAGCATCCATGATCGATTTTCCCTCACGTTAAAAAAAAAACAAAAAAAAGGGGAGATTATAAGTTGTAGTCGTTAGCACCAAGAGTTTTTTTATGTAAATCCATTTATCAGTAAGTATAATTTAATGTAATAAATTTAATTTAAAATGAAGAGTAGATACCTAGTTGTACTTGACCAGATCCTGGTCATGGAACCGGAGTTAATTGTTTTATTGTATAATGTGTGAATTAGTGTATTATTTTTATTAAATTTAAAAAAGATGTGGTTATGTTACTATACGATTTTTCTAACGTTTCATTTTTATTTACTTATTAATATGAATAAGTACTCAAAAAAAGACACTCATTAAAATCACCAAGGAAGAGAAAATATTTAAGGTGTGGAAGCAGCAACTTCGCCCGAAGTTGCTGCTTCCACACCTACTACCCATCTTTATCTCTGACAATTATCTCCATCCAAAGGTTGCCTGGTAGAAATCGCACTTAGCGATAAGGCCGCCCATTGTACATTACAAGACCTTGTATTCCTTAACTATGTAAATATTTTTTTTGGTGTACAATAAAGAATATTTCTATTCTATTCTATTCTATTCTTAAATATTTCTTATTATTTTATTTTATTTATTTTTTTTTACGTGAGGGAAAATCCACATGGATGTTATGCCGGACTCCTACCGACTAAAAAACCTCACGTAACGCCCAACAGCCTATGGTTGTGAGCCCCGGGTAAGCCCTCGGATGTCTCAGGACAAATAAGTTTGACTTTAGGATTACATGGGAGAAACATAAACTTATTATGGTTACACGAAAATCAAGGAAGCCAACCTCTGTGAGGTAAACTGAACGGACTAAAAGCACAGAAGGGCTTTTCGCCGTCCATTAAAAATCAGGCCCAAGATGGCGGCTCGATGTCACTTTGAACGCACTACTCACGCCACAAGATAAGCGCTCGTGGCCCCTACGACTCAGTGTTCTGTAAACGATCACTGCTGTAAGCAACATTTACTATGGCCGGTCATGAATTGGGACCACCTCGTGATCACTTTGTGACATTTATTTGCGAGCATTTCCGTGCTTCGGAAGGCATGTTAAGCCGTTGGTCCCGGATCCCAATAAAATGGCAGTTGTTTAGCCAATTGAAATCCTTTTATGGGCGACTTGTAAAATTTCAACAGCGGGCAGACACAACTTGCGCGAGTTCATTTCAAAACGGCAATACGCCGCCTTTTACGTGGGATAAAATCTAAAAGGGGAAATGTGGGCATATAATATGCCTCTGCCTACCCTTTCAGGGATAAAAGGCGTGACCATTAGCATTTATTAAATAAATAATAACTAACACCTAAGCTTTGCACAGTAATACAAGAAAGCCGTGAGATCGTTCTCACCAGACTGCCCCACTTAAGACGTTTATTGTAAAAGTGAAAGTTCAATCCCATTGACGTTGTCATTTTTTTTTTGACGTGACAACGTCTTATAATTCGATGGAGCCGGCTGCACGAACGAAAAATCTTGACGCAATACGTCGTTACCTCGCTCTGAGTCGTCCCGTTTATTTTAGTTATGTTTTCTACAGATGGCATATAATCAAATAATGTGTTTTTATATTTCTTTTTGCTTTGCAATGTTAATTTTATTTGTAAGTATTTGTATTTTTATTTTCTGACGTTGTCACGTTCAACCTGCTTGTGTTATGGGTATCACACCACGGATATTAATACTTATATACTTTTTTTTAAAATTAAATAGATACATACATATAATACATAGAAACACCCAGACTCTTGAGATAAACATTTATGGGTCACACAAATATTTGTCTCCGGTGGGAATCGAACCCACGACCTTATCATTACCGACTGCGTCACAGAGGCAGTCAACTCAACAGTATTTCAAACTTTGAACAGATGTTCCACGTGACCTAATGACGTACTTTAATGCGACTGAGTCACAGTTACAGACAGTCTCTCCATAAGCCCCTCTGCGCTCTATTTTATAGAGAGGGGCTAAAAAAAGACATAAATACTATAAATAGGTATATGGTAAGCACTCTATATTCTGTGACCTCAGATGAAAAGACTTCTTTAGTCTGAGTTTGTGACCTTTAAAAACCAAATTTTGACTGTAAGTAGGTACCTAACCGTGTTCGTCCTATATTTAACTTTATAAAATGAACTTTACCCCAATTTTTAAAAAAAATACAGAAAAGAGTTGATGGAAATATTATAACATTGTCCAATATTCATTTACGAATACATTATCATGTTGTCTATCACGGCCCCAGCAGGATGAGGAGCATGTTATAGCTTAACATGGAAAAATACATGGGCTACTTTTTATTCCTTTTTTTTGAAGTAAAACTTCTTTAGGCGCTACCTAGGGAGTAACTCGGATTTTTTTTCTGACGGAAATAGCGGTATTTCAAATTTTGAATAGCGGGAACGTAATTTCCGCTATTCAAAATTCGAATGAATGATATTAATAATTTGATGCCGTCGATGACAAAGAAGTTTTACTTCATTCGCGCGTAAAGGTTACACGCACACACTTATTTTTTTTAAGTGAGGTAAATGCTACATGGACGCTATGCCGTACTCCTACCGACTAAAAACTTGTGTGAATTAACTAAGTTAAAAATGTGTTTTCTCACATACTCCGGCTAAGCAAGTGTATGAAATTACCGTTATGAAAACAGAACGGCGTAGTCAACTCACCAATGTGTGAGATTATTAGTATACTAGCTGACCCTCGCAACTTCGTTTACGTCACATAATGTGCACGAAAGGAGAGGTAATTCTTCATCAGACTCGTAAAGCACCGTGTGAAACGGCCCTGTTGGCTTAATCATAAAAGAGCTTAAAGATTAAGGCCTTAAGGATTTATGATTAAGCCAACACGCCCGTTTAG
The DNA here is from genome assembly GCA_933228765.1 of Miltochrista miniata. Classification (NCBI taxonomy): domain Eukaryota; kingdom Metazoa; phylum Arthropoda; class Insecta; order Lepidoptera; family Erebidae; genus Miltochrista; species Miltochrista miniata. Next base: position 19,327,161 of record OW121769.1, read on the forward strand.
ATTTACCCTCTAATTCAAAGGAACCCTTGAATTTTAAGTTTGGCGAAAGTTGAGATGCCTCTAATTTCTGAACTACAAACTCCTTAATCTTGAAACTTGAATCGAAAAATCCTTAAAGTACTCCCTTTCCAATACTGAAAAAATATTTGTAATCGCATCACGCGTTGAGAAATTACAACTGTAAAACCATTTTATCTTTCACCCCCTCTCCCGCAGGAACCGCGCAAAACTTCGGGATCAAATGTATCCTAGAACCTTCCTCGAACTATAAGCTCGGAATGTACCAAGTATCATTCAAATCGGTTCAGTAGTTTCGGCGTGATACTTATTCGGGATACAGACAGACAGACAGACAGACAGACAGACATGAAAAGTTTAAATAACATTTTCGGCTTCAGTATCGATTAGAGAACGCCCTCCAATTAAATTTTTCAAAATATCTTCCATGTACAGACTCTCGACCCTCAACAGTTTTATTATATGTATGTATAGATGAGTGTCCCCCTAAGCCCTAAAAAACCCCACACGTTTTCCACCTAATGCCTACGGTCGGGAGTCACGGGTAAGTCCTCGGAAGGATTGTCTTCTTCTGTAATAGGTATGTTCTAATAGGATGCGGCACTTCGAACATTATTCCACGCGGGCATGGATTGTCGTCTTCTGTAATAGGTATGTTCTAATAGGATGCGGCACTTCGCATAATCCCACGCGGGCATGGATTGTCGTCTTCTGTAATAGGTATGTTCTAATAGGATGCGGCACTTCGAACATAATTCCACGCGGGCATGGATTGTCGTCTTCTGTTATAGGTATGTTCTAATAGGATGCGGCACTTCGAACATAATTCCACGCGGGCATGGATTGTCGTCTTCTGTAATAGGTATGTTCTAATAGGATGCGGCACTTCGAATATAATTCCAGGCGGGCATGGATTGTCTTCTTCTGTTATAGGTATGTTCTAATAGGATGCGGCACTTCAAACAAATTTCCACGCGGGCATCTTCTAGTAAATAAAATAGTGGATACCTACCTTATTCACAGATTTCTCTGTGTATTTACATTCAGCAAACTAATTTAAATAACCTATCCGTCACAGTGAGTGTCACGCTTAGCCTTATCAGTCGACATCCAATTATTTTGAACGATATTTTTATACGGTAACATTTCCTACACTTGGCCCCAATCGTGACTATTTCTTTAAACTCTTACTAGCCACACTCTCCATTTTTCCTACCATTTGTAACCTTACTTTCCAAAGAATAAGAAACGCTCAAGGCTAACCGGCAACTAATCGATCATACATAGATTTTTTTTACGTCACACCTTTATCCCCGAAGGGGTAGGCAGAGGCATAGTATACGTCCACATTTCACCTTATAGTTTCATGTGTAGTCGGTGAGCCTATAGCCATATTGAAATGGACAAGCACAGGTTGCCACGACCCACAGTCGAAACTTTTCAAGCCGCCCATAAGGCCTTCAACTTGGCCTAACGATTGTCATTTTACTGACAACCGGGTTACATTTCATGTTTTCCTTCTCTACGTAATGGATCGTTTTGCGAAAGTGTTCCCTAAATCGCATTTTACGACAACCTAAGGATAAATTGGAGTGGTGACTTCTTTTAACATTTTCCCCGTCGCCACACGGTGCACGGGAGGTTTATGAAAACGTCAAAAAAGTCTGAAGAACATTACCAATGCGAACCCAGTTATTACTCGACAGTAGAGATTCTGGAAGCAACTCGATTCTGGAAGTAAACGACCTCTCAAGAAGAAAAAGCCACGAACACTTATACCAATCAAATAGGGAGAACCCAATGTTCTGATGAGCCTAATAACATATGATTATTACCATTCTACTGACTGACGTGAAGAATATCATTGTAAAAAAAGAACGAATAAAATTCCTGTTACCTATGCCCTTTACACAAAGGACATCATCCCTCAAGGAAAACTCCATTCAAACAAATTAATATAACACTGAAATGGAATTTCACCAATATGAATACCTATGTCGTCATCAAAGAAAAAAAAAGTTATAGCCATGAAAGAGACAGATGTCATACGATCTCTTTCGTCTCAGAAAATGCACGGTCACCCTGGCTAGGTTGTTGAATTTTCCGACCTACGCAAACTAAGACTATGTGTTGATGTAAAACATCTATTTATACTTCCGTTCTCCCCAAACGGTCACGTGTCTGAACCCAGCACGTGTCCTCAGCTCTCCTGACCTTACCCATGGTTCCTGCGGCGCATCTCCTTACCCCCCACTCCCCGCAAGTAATCAATAAATTTACCTTCCGACTGAACATGTGAGGAGACAGCTTATTTATAACCTCTTTTCACAAGGCTTTACGTTGCCTTAGTCAAGATATACACAGTTTAAAAAAATCGATCAAATGTTTTAATATTGTTTTTAAATGGTTTTTTGTGTACAACAAAGATTGTACCTGTACAGCCTGTATTTATTCTTTTTTTTTAACTGTGTAAAATCTACACTTAAGTTGATAAATTGGAAATTCACTAAAACATGATATTAAACTCGGATTCGCTAATTTCGGAAATTATTATAATATTATTGTAGAAGGACGAAAAATCTAATCCCAATGCCTAATTAAATTACAATAAATATTTTAAAATAGAACTATTCACTAATTTGAACACTTACTAAAATAAACACATACAGTTGCTTCCGTCGATTTGAAAGTTATTTAAATAAACAAAAATATTATTTCGTATTTTAAAGGATATTTTCAATGGGATCGCGGTCGCGCGCTCCGTACCGTCGATCATACTCTACTGAAGGCCTACCTCCTCGACGGACAAGGTAATATTAGAGTTGCGCTACACTCCTGTAAACGATTTATCGATAGATGTTTCGTACAGCTTTTTCAGTAATTCCGCATATTCATAAGCAATTTTTTTTTAATTAAGTGCTTGTTACCCCTCTAGCCAGTTCAGTGTACTGTAAACGTTATGTGCGTTGAGGAGTTATTTTACATGTTGATCATTTTACGGAGGATGGAAAAAACTCGTAAGTACATGTAGTTCCCTGCATCCACTGTTTTTAATTTCTGTAGTAAACATAGTCTGTCCTCTGCAGTTTAGGCTCATTGACCGTTGTTGTTAACGACGCTAAGATGATTATTGTACGTAATTTGAAGAATAATTTATTCTCTCACAGAATTCACACGTAAACATGTCTTTCTATGATGAATTGATGAGGTAGTATAATTAAAACATTAATTAGTGGTTTAATAATAGTAATAATAAAAAAAGAAGATACCCGTGTTAAAGAGACATAATAATAAAACTTTTAGTTATTATTACAAAATTATTTATTTTTACTTTTTTCAAACTTTACGTCCGTGTCTGTTGCTTTATATCTTAAACATCAGCGTATATTTTTTGGGGTTCCGTACCCAAAGGGTAACAACAACTATATCGGAAGACTTCGTCAGAACTGAGCGATCAGAAGATCGTTTAATAATAATAATAACACACACACTACACCTCCGGACTCATCACTCAGCTCCGCCTCTCTCCCTCGTGAAAGTACACCAATAGCAGAGGCGTTGAGCTCAACATCGAGTGATGAGTATTTCTCTCCGCCGACGTCGCCAACACCAGTGCGTCGGCCGGGGAGAGGCCGGCCACCGCTATGCTTGGGACCCCGACGCCCACCGGCTTCGAATAGGGCCCCCGCTACCGGTGGTGATGTGCACCGCATGCCATGGTCGATTTCATTGAATGAGAACGTCATGCGGGCATATTTCATGGCTACAGAGGGGGGAATTAACCTCACTGCGTATCGTGTGAGAATGCTACCTCTGTTTCAGGAACTTGAACCATCAGTCAACGTGTCAGCACAGCGTCTATCGGATCAAGTGCGGGCCATACAACGTTGTCATCTGTTGGATGCTACCGTACTTGAGAGGCTACGCTCGGACGTATGTAGCAGTCTTGGTCAGCCATCAACATCATCGCTACCTGAGACACAAACTGTAACTACAATTTTACCATTAAATCACGGTAGCGATGATGTGATGAATGCCAGTGCTACAAACGTAAGTATCCACTGCAACGAGCAATTAAGGAGTGCTTTGGAGTGTGCGATTCGAGAATTTCTATGCCGTCACAAATTAGACCACGTCTACCACGTTTGCCCACGCATAAGAAAAATATAGCTCTAGTGTGTGCCCTGGATTCGCTATTATCGAATTATTTTGATAATAGTGAAGATCTCGGTGATACACACTCAATTCTGTATTGCGGAGCCGTCGCAGCTTGTCGTATAGCAAATGTTAAGTTTTATAATGATAACGTTGCTATACGACCCAAACCAACAGTGCCGGCTTGGCAATGTAGAATTGAGCGTCGTATCTCTGACACTAGGGCACTCATTGGAAAGCTGATTTGCTTCAGGTCAGGAAATACTCGCCCACGAGTGATGCGGTTCGTGACTCGGGCTTTCTCGCGGATAGACTACCTGAAGCAAAAAATTTATGCGTGGGCAAATCGTGTTCGTAGATACAAAAAAAGAGTAGACCGCTATTCTCAAAATCGCACTTTCCAAAGAGACGAAAGGTGGGTATACAGAAATTGGGAGCGTCCTGACTCTACTGGGGCCAACGTGCGGCGACCAGATGATGATGTAACTACCTCATTCTGGCGCAACATTTGGTCGGAGCCCGTTGGTCACACTGAGGGTGATTGGATGCGAGATGTTGAACATTTATGTGAGCCTATTAAAACCATGGAGCCAATAAGCATACTAACGGAAGACGTCTCCAGTGCGGTCCGTCTGCTGCCGAATTGGAAGTCGGCGGGACCAGACGGATTGCACAATTTTTGGATGAAATGGTTTAAGAGCTCACATGAACGTTTGGCATCTCAATTCGAATTATGCCTAAAGTCAGGATCGTTGCCAGATTTCGCCACTACTGGCATTACCCATCTTTTGGTATAAGTCTGGTAGTGCCACAGACCCAAAAAATTATAGACCCATTACGTGTCTCCCTACCATCTATAAACTTTTAACATCTATTCTGAGAGGGAAAATATCGTCACACTTGATTGACAATTCCATCTTGTCCACCTCTCAGAATGGATGCAGAAGTGGGTCTCGTGGCACTAAAGAGCTCCTTATAATTGATATGGCCATTAGCCAACAGACACGCCGTAACCGCAAGAATCTGGCGACATGTTGGATAGACTACAAGAAAGCTTTCGATTCTGTGCCGCATACATGGCTTTTGAGGGTACTAGAGTTGTATAAAATTGATGCAACTCTACGTGCCTTCATGCAGACATGTATGGGGCAATGGAAAACAGTCTTGTGCTATCCAGGATGTCGACAGGTTTGCGGGAACAGTGTGCCTATAAGGATTGAGCGGGGTATATTCCAGGGTGATAGTCTCAGTCCATTATGGTTTTGCCTAGCTCTGAATCCTCTGAGTACTATACTAGAGAATTCAGGGTTAGGCTATCGGTTGCGGAGGGACGGCCAAGTCATATCCCACCTCCTATACATGGATGACTTAAAGCTATTTGCATCCAACAAGCTGTAACTGATGGAATTACTAAAGATAACAGAAGTTTTTAGTAGTTCTATCAGAATGGAGTTTGGTGTTGACAAATGTGCGGTCATGTATGTAAACAGAGGCAGGATAATAGAATCTGAAGGAGTTGAACTTTCAGATTCTATACAACTTGGATGTCTTTCCGCAAACGAATCATATAAATACCTGGGTATGTCGCAGGCGTTAGGCATTTGTGAAGTTGGCATGAAGCAATCGTTGAAGGAGCGCTTCTTTGGCCGCTTGAAAAAAGTCTTAAAAAGTCTTTTGTCAGGAGGTAATAAGGTGCGCGCCTATAACGGTTGGGTCATGCCAGTTTTAATGTACTCCTTTGGCATACTCAGGTGGATTCAGACAGAACTTGAAGCCCTGGATAGGAAAGTCCGTACGTTACTCACCACATACCGAATGCATCATCCGCGTTCATCAGTGATGAGGTTGTACATACCGCGGAAATGTGGGGGTCGTGGTTTGCTAAATGCCAAGACCCTTCATAATCGTGAGTTGTGCAACCTCAGGGAATATTTCCTACACGGTGGCTCGGATGTGCATCGTGATGTGGTTGAAGTTGATAACGGACTTACCCCGCTTGCTCTGGCAAAAGAGAATTGGCATAAACCTATGATACTAAGTCTCAATAATCGTAAGGATACATGGAAGAGCAAGGAGTTGCATGGACGTTTTTATCGGGCCCTGCATGGGTCAGATATAGATTTTGCATCTTCTGTATCCTGGCTACGATTCGGTGACCTATTTGGGGAAACCGAAGGTTTTGTATTTGCAATTACTGATGAAGTTGTGATGACTAACAATTACCGAAAATATATCTTAAAGGATGGTACGATTGACATATGTCGGGCGTGTCACCGTCCCGGAGAATCTCTTAGGCATATTATTTCTGGTTGTTCTAGTCTGGCCAATAGTGAGTATTTGCATAGACCACTGATCTGTATTATAATACAGATCAGTGGCATAGACATAACCAAGTAGCTAGGATTATCCATCAACAACTTGCTTTGAAGTATAACCTTGTTGAATTAGAGGTACCGTATTATAGATATGTGCCCGACCCAGTTCTCGAAAGTGACCATATCACGTTGTACTGGGACCGACCTATTATCACTGACAGGACTATTCTTGCCAATAGACCTGACATAGTGATAATAGATCGTTTAGAGCGCCTTGCAATAATAATTGATATCACTATTCCACATGACGACAATCTCGTGAAGGCAGAAGTAGACAAACAAGCCAAGTATTTGGACTTAGCCCACGAGATCGTGGACATGTGGAGTGTTGACTCAGCTATTATTGTACCGATAGTGATCTCTGTGCATGGACTAATAGCCAAAAGCCTCGACCAACACCTTAAGAGGCTTGCGGTGGGCAGTTGGGTCAAGGGCTTGATGCAGAAGGCGGTTCTTCTTAACACGGCACGTATTGTGAGGAGGTTCCTGTCTCTGAAGTCCTGACCACCGGTAACTTGGTCCCTGTACCCGATACCGGTGGGTTACTATTTTTTATATTTTTAAATGTACTTTTTTTATATGGATGTATATTTAAAAATGTAATTTATAAGTATTTTAAAGTAATAAAGAGGAATAATAATAATAGTAGATTTGCTTTTTGAGTCATCCACTTTTTGAGATCAACAAAAAATGTCTCACAAGGTTATAGAAAAGCACACATCCGCAGGGCAGCTTGTGGCAAGCTGAATGTGCGTGGCTACACATCGGTCCCGATTCCTCAGAGTTTTGTTGCGCTTCTCGACCAGTTAGCATTTAATGGGCTAACGGGAGACCGTACTCCCGGAAGTGCAGCAAATCTCAACTCTGGCTTGCCTTAATTGGCCGGCCAGAGGGAGGAAGCCAGAGCTTTATGCTCGGGGGTGGAAGTGTCATTTTCAAGGGCATAACTACGGGGAAACCCGCTCCGGGTCGCGATTGTATAGGGGGCCCATCTAGTGAGTTGGCGAGTCACCGTCTGCCAAAATTTTGGTAATAATACATTGAAATGGCAGACGCCGTCATCATTCATAGCATAAGTTACTTAGTTCCATTTAACCCCCAACACAATAGCCCATTTGTAGTTAGCATATTTTTCAATAGTTTAGCTCCCATTGCGGGCGGTTCATTACCGTTCTTCTACATAAGGCGGGCGTGAATCGTCTGCAGTGGGGGTCCCATATCCTCTTACATTAAAAGTCTCAAAGGGCCTCTGCGTGTTGGACCAATATGTCCCCATGTAAGCCTACCAAAAGACCGGGTACCTTCGTAATAAAAAAAAAGAAGGTACCCGAGAAAGACAGAAACATAATAATAATATTGCTTTGAAATATAACCTTATCGAATCAGAGGTACCGTATTATAGATATGTGCCTGACCCAGTTCTCGAAAGTGACCATATCACGTTGTACTGGGACCGATCTATTATCACTGATAGGACTATTATTGCAAATAGACCTGACATAGTGATAATAGATCGGCTAGAGCGCCTTGCAATAATAATTGATATCACTATTCCACATGACGACAATCTCGTGAAGGCTGAGATAGATAAACAAGCTAAGTATTTGGACTTAGCCCACGAGATGGTGGACATGTGGAGTATTGACTCAGCTATTATTGTACCGATAGTAATCTCTGTGCATGGACTAATAGCCAAAAGCCTCGACCAACACCTTAAGAGGCTTGCGGTGGGCAGTTGGGTCAAGGGCTTGATGCAGAAGGCAGTTCTTCTGAGCACAGCACGTATTGTGAGGAAGTTCCTGTCTCTGAAGTCCTAACCACCGGTAGCTTGGTCCCTGTACCCGATGCCGGTGGGACACTATTTTTTATATTTTTAAATGTACCTTTTTTATACGTATATTTAAAAATGTAATTTATATGTTAATGTATTTGAATAAAGAGAAATAATAATAATAACCTGGCAACCCCACCTTCGAGCAGTAATATATATTTTTATCGGCGTTACAAATAAATATTTTTATTACCTATATTTGTAAATAATTCGAAGCTAACATATTAGAAAACGTTTAGGAAGCAGAAAAATGGAAAATTATAGACGAAATTGTACCAACAAACCAGAAACACAAATTTTAAAGAAGAATGACATGACATATGTCATGACAGCGGAAAATATTGAAAATATGTAACAAGAAATATATAATTATGCTAACAAGAGCCAAAGCCAGGATACTAAATGCACGACCAACATCACCGGACTCGTCGCACAGCTCCGCCTCGCAACCCATGGAAACCATACTACCGGAATCGATTGTTGCTGAGGCGTCGAGCTCATCGAGCGACGAGTATTTCTCCCCACCGACGTCGCCAACACCTGTACGTCGGCCGGGGAGAGGCCGGCCACCGATCTGCTTGGGACCCCGAGGCCCACCGGCCTCGAATAGGGCCCCCGCTACCGGTGGTAATGTGCACCGCATGCGATGGACTTCATCCATGAACGAAAACGTCATGCGGGCATATTTTGCAGCTACAGAGGGGGGAACTAACCTCACTGCATACCGTGTTCGGTTGCTGCCTTTGTTTCAGGCTCTTGAACCGACTATCAACGTTTCGGCGCAACGGCTTTCGGATCAAGTGCGGGTCATTCAACGTAGCCATTTGTTGGATGAAGCCTTGCTTGAGAGGCTTCGCTCAGAAGTACAGTGTAACATTATCATCCCTACTTCGTCTCTACTTAGTGTAACAAGTGAAGTGATTACTGACGAACTACCACCTATCGTGCCCATTGACGACGTAGTGGATGATATTGTTACAACAGTAAGTACACAATACAATGACGAATTAAGGAGTGTTTTGGAACGAGCGATTCAGGAATATAGGTTTTCTGATCCCATGTGTCGTCCACGTATACCACGTTTGCCTACGCATAAAAAGAATTTAGCGCTGGTGGGTGCCCTGGACTCTATTCTACAAAGTTATTTTGCTACTTGTGTAGAAATAAGTGATGCGCACTCAATTCTGTATTGTGCGGCTGTAGCAGTGTGTCGAGTGGCTGGTGTTAAATTTACAAAATTTGAGCCAGCTACTAGACCTAACTCTGTCCGCCACGCTGTTATAAATGCGTGGCGGAGGGCAAGGAGGCCGACCACCGGGCGGGCAGCAAAGCCTGCGCTGCCTCAAGGCCGAAGCCCCGTCCGTCCGCACGGGGGGGTGAGGCTGTGGGTGCAAGTTCGCGGCAGGGTGCGGAAATGGACGTCCATTAATGGACACCCATATCCGCATCCTGCAGGTGAATCTGAACCACTGCACTGGTGCTCAGGACCTTCTGTACCAGAGCATCAGGCAGTGGTCCATTAACATCGTCGTCGTCGCCGAGCCGTACTGGGTTCACCCGGGAAGCCCGGTGGATCTGGACGGCGTGGCGACCATTTTTGGGGGGACCGGCGCGGACGACTCGCGCCTGGCGGTCATCGCCAGAGGCCCGGGTTGTGTCGCGGCGGAATACGAGGGTGTGGCTGTCGTGGCCGTCTACATCTCGCCGAGCCTCGACCAGCATCAGTTTGAGCTATGGCTCCCTGAGCTGGACGTCGTTCTCGCTGCATGCCGGCCTCGCCCTGTCCTGGTCTTGGGAGACTTCAATGCCTGGTCTCAGGCTTGGGGCTCCCGGGAAACCAGAGACAGGGGGAGGATACTGGAGGACTGGGTCACTACACGTGGCCTAGTCATCCTGAACCGGGGGAATGTCGCAACCTGGACGCGGCGGGGGCTCAGCTCGGTCATAGACGTTTCGTTTGCGACCCCTGAGATCGCCCGCCGTGTCCAGGGATGGCGCGTGGTGGAGGAGGAGGAGACGTCATCAGATCACCGATACATTCGGTTTGACGTCTCCCCTCCACCTAACCTGCCGCCAGCAATTGCGAATCCCCCGGAACCGCGTTGGGCACTCCATCGCCTTGATCGGGAGGCTCTCCTGGAGGCGGCCATCGTGCAGTCCTGGATTCCGACAGCGGACAGGCCTGCCGATGTTGATACCGAGGTGGAGTGGTTCGGGAGAGCCATGTCGCACATCTGCGATGCGGCGATGCCCAGGGCTAGGCCCAGACCGGCGAGGAAACAGGTGTACTGGTGGACGCCGGAAATCGCGCAGTTGCGCGTGGATTGCGTTACCGCGCGCCGCCGGTACACCAGGTTTCGCCGAAGGCGACGCCGCCCAGACGATGCGGCAGCCCGAGAGACGGAGCTCTACGATGGGTACAAGGAGGCCAAGAGGGCCCTCCAGACCGCCATCAAGCGGTCCAAAAAATTGGGCCGCGAAGAGCTGATGGAGACTCTGGAGCGGAACCCGTGGGGGCGCCCGTACCTCATGGTAAGAGGCAAATTACGCCCTAAGGCGCCCCCACTAACCCAGAGTCTCCAGCCGGAGCGGCTGGAGGGGGTCCTGGACTCCTTGTTCCCGTCGAGAGCGGAGGAACACGTTCCTCCGCGCATGGCTCCGTCTCAGGCGCCCAACGCGGAAGACAGCGAGAACGACGTGCCCGTAGTCACCGAGGGTGAGTTAGGGGCGGCTGTCCTGCGGCTTAAATCCCGTAGAAACACCGCCCCTGGACCCGACGGCATTCCAGGCCGTGCATGGGTCCTGGCTCTCGAGGAGCTTGGGCCTCGACTTATGGGTCTTTATAGCGCATGCCTCGAAAAAGGCCAGTTTCCCAAGGTCTGGAAGACAAGGAAACTGGTCTTGATTCCAAAGGCGGGGCGGCCGGCAAATTCCCCATCAGGGTACCGGCCGATCGTGTTGCTCGACGAGGTGTGCAAGCTCTTTGAGCGCATTATTGCACAACGCCTCGTCGGGCACCTCACACGCGTGGGGCCTGATCTGGCGGATAGCCAGTTTGGCTTCCGTCAGGGACGCTCCACCGTGGACGCGATCATGCGCATTAGAGGCCTGACGGAGGAAGCAGTCTCACAGGGTGAGGTGGTGGTGGCGGTGTCTCTCGACATCGCCAACGCATTCAACACCTTGCCCTGGAGCTGCGTCAGGGAGGCGCTTATCTATCATGGAGTGCCTCCCTACCTCCGTCGAATTGTCGGGGCTTATCTCTCCGAGAGAGCCATAACTTACCCGAGCTGGCTAGGGCCGGGTCGGCGAGATGTGTCGTGCGGTGTTCCACAGGGATCGGTTTTAGGGCCGCTCCTGTGGAACATCGGTTACGACTGGGTGCTGCGTGGTCCGTTGCTCAGAGGGGTCGGCGTAACATGTTACGCCGACGACACCCTCGTTACGGCGCGGGGAGCAACGCACCGTGCCGCAGCACTTAAGGCCACGGCAGGGGTTGCTCAGGTCGTGGGTCGGATTCGGCGGCTGGGTCTTGAGGTCGCCCTTCACAAATCCGAGGCTCTGTGCTTCCACGGACCTCGGATGGGGCCACCTGCGGGATCCAGCCTACAGGTGGGGGGCGTCAGCATCGGCATCGAGCCCTCGATGAAGTATCTGGGGCTCGTACTCGATGGCCGGTGGAACTTCGGACATCATTTCCGAAGTTTGGTCCCAAAACTGAGGGGAGCATCGGCCGCACTCGCGCGGCTGATGCCCAACATCAGGGGACCCAACGCTCCCTACAGGAGGCTGTACCTTGGGATCGTGCGAAGCATGGCCCTGTACGGGGCTCCCGTATGGGCGGAGACCCTGACGGCCAGCAATAAGGCTAGACTGATGAGCCCGCAGAGAGTGATGGCCGTCAGGGTGATAAGAGGATACCGCACGATCTCCGGTGAGGCGGCATGTCTCCTAGCCGGGACCCCTCCATGGGACCTGGAAGCGAGAGCCCTTGCGTCACTGTTCAGATGGCGCAAGGAGGCGCTGGAGCGGGGCCAAAGGCCTGCGTCTCGAGAAATCGAGGCCCAGCGGACCCTGCTCCACCAGGAAACCCTGGAGACATGGAAGATGCGACTTGAGCAACCAAAGGGGGGATTCGCCACAATCGCGGCCGTCAGACCGGTCATGGACGAGTGGCTGGAGAGAAGACACGGTGCTCTCTCCTACCGGTTGACACAGATGCTTGCCGGGCACGGTAGCTTCGGTAGGTATCTGTGGCGAAAACACCGGGAAACCACGGCCGAATGTCAGCACTGCGAGGACCGCAGCGATGACACGGCGCTCCACACGCTGGTGGAGTGCACGGCGTGGGCACAACAGCGACAGGTCCTCGTAGTGGGTCTGGGCGTGGACACTCTCTCGCTCGAGGCCATGGTGCGAGCCATGCTCTCCAGCGGGAGTAAGTGGGACTGCGCCGCCTCTTTCTGCGAGCAGGTCATGCTCGCGAAGGAGGCGGCGGGCCGGGTGCGGGAGAGAACTCTCCCACCCGAGTTCCGCAGTCGGCGCCCTGGGCGCCGCCGACGTGTCTTCGCCGAGGACTATCGGCCTCCATGACCGGGGGTCTGAGGACGGTGAGAGGGCCGCTCACCGTCCTTACAGAAGCAGGCCCATGACGGCAGCGTGACGTGAGCACTCACGCACGCCCCCCCTTAGAAGCGGGGTCACACCCGAAATCCCCCATAGACGCGGGATTGCACCCGAACCACCCCCTGGGCGAGGCCGCATTAGGGGCCGTAAGTCTGTTGGGAGTCACGGGACATCCTTCCTGAGGGCTTACCCGGGGCTCTCAACCATAGGCTGTTGGGCGTTACGTGAGGTTTTTTAGTCGGTAAGAGTCCGGCATAGCATCCTACGAGGATTTTCCCTCACGTTAAAAAAAAAAAAAAAAAAAAAAAGACCTAACTCTGTTCCAGTCTGGCAATGCAGAATTGAGCGGCGCATTGCTGAGACTAGGGTACTCATTAGTAAGCTATGCTGCTTCAGGGAGGGTAATACTCGTCCTAGGGTCATGCGTTTTGTGACTCGTGCATTCGCGGGGACTGATATTAGTCCTCGCGAATATTTAGTACGGGTCACAGAACGTATTGACTACCTGAAGCAGAAAATTTATGCGTGGGCAAACCGTATACGGCGATACAAGAAGAGAGTGGATCGCTATACTCAGAATCGCTCCTTCCAAAAAGATGAGAGGTGGGTATATAGAAGATGGGAGCAACCCGATTCGAGTATGACTAATATGTGCCTACCGGATGCTGACACCACGAGTACATTCTGGCGAGGCATTTGGTCGGTACCTGTTAGTCATACAGAGAGTGAGTGGATGCGGGATGTCGAACTTTCATGTGAGTCTATACAGACTATGGAACCAGTACTAATAACACCTAGCGACATTGCCAGTGCGGTTCGTTCGTTGCCCAATTGAAAGTCAACTGGGCCGGACGGACTGCACAACTTTTGGCTAAAATGGTTCCATAGCTCACATGCTTGTTTGGCATCCTGCTTTCAATCATCACTTGAGTCGGGGTCGCTTCCATCTTTTATGACTTCTGGAATTACCCACCTTCTCCACAAATCCGGTAGTACTACGGACCCTAAAAATTATAGACCGATTACTTGTTTACCAACGGTCTATAAGCTTCTTACATCTATTTTGAGAGTAAAATTAGGTACTCATATTGAAAATAATTCCTTAATGTCTAACTCTCAAAATGGATGTAGAAGCGGGTCACGTGGTACTAAAGAACTCCTTATTCTTGACATGGCCATTAACCAGCAGGTTCGTCGTAACCGGAAAAACCTGGCGACATGCTGGATTGATTACAAGAAAGCCTACGATTCAGTGCCACATACATGGCTGTTGAGGGTGCTGGAGTTGTATAAAGTTGATGCAACTCTTAGCACCTTTTAAAGGCATGTATGGGGCAATGGACAACGGCTCTTGTATATCCAGGATGTCGTCAGGTTCTTGGGAATGGCGAGCCTGTCAGGATCAAGAGGGGTATATTTCAGGGTGACAGCCTGAGTCCCTTATGGTTTTGCCTGGCGCTGAATCCTCTCAGTACCTTACTGGAGGGTTCAGGGCTAGGCTATCAGTTCAGGAGAGGAGGTCAAGTTGTTTCCCACCTTCTTTACATGGATGACTTGAAATTATTTGCCTCCACCGATTCCCACTTGATAGAGTTACTAAAAGTCACAGAAGCTTTCAGTAATTCTATCAAAATGGAATTTGGTGTAGATAAATGCGCTGTCATGCATGTAAAGAAGGGACGAATTGTGGAATCTGAAAGAGTACATCTTTCAGATTTCACAAAACTTAAATCCATCTCCGCGACTGAAACCTATAAGTATCTGGGTATGTCGCAGGCATTAGGTATTACAGAGATTGGCATGAAACAAACGTTGGTGGACCGTTTCTTTGGCCGCCTGAAAAAAGTACTGAAAAGTCTTTTATCGGGCGGTAACAAGGTGCGGGCTATCAACGGTTGGGCCATGCCAATCTTAATCTATTCCTTCGGCATACTTAGATGGACTCAGACTGAATTAGACGCCCTGGATAGGAAAGTCCGTTCACTATTGACCATAAACCGAATGCATCACCCGCGTTCGTCTGTAATGAGGTTGTATATCCCACGAAAGTGTGGAGGTCGCGGCTTTTTAAATGCCAAGACCCTACACAATCGTGTGGTATACAACCTTAGGGAATATTTCCTTCATGCTGACGTGGGTATGCATCGGGATGTGGTAGCAATGGATAACGGACTGACCCCTCTTGCTCTTGCCAAGGAGAACTGGCACAAACCAGTAATACTATCAACTACAGATCGCAAGGAGATATGGCAGAGCAAAGAGCTGCATGGACGATTTTATCGGGCCTTACACGGGCCCGATGTAGATTTAACAGCATCTGTCTCCTGGCTACGTTTCGGTGATTTGTTCGGCGAAACAGAAGGTTTTGTCTGTGCAATTACAGACGAAGTTGTTATGACGAATAACTATCGGAAATATATTTTGAGAGATGGTACGGTTGACATATGTCGGGCATGCCACCTACCCGGTGAATCTCTCAGACATATTATTTCTGGTTGTTCTCGTCTTGCCAACGGCGACTATTGGCATAGACACAACCAAGTGGCCAGGATTGTCCATCAGCAACTTGCACTAAAATATAAACTTGTGGATTTGGAGGTACCGTATTACAGGTATGTGCCCGACCCAGTTCTTGAAAATGGTCGTGCCACGTTGTATTGGGATCGATCTATTATCACTGACAGGACTATTGTAGCCAATAAACCTGATATAGTGGTAATAGATCGATCAGAGCGCCTCGCAATAATCGTTGATATCACGGTTCCACATGACGGAAACCTCGTGAAAGCCGAAAAAGACAAACAATTAAAATATTTGGACTTGGCTCACGAGGTTGTCGACATGTGGGATGTAGATTCAGCGATTATTGTTCCGATAGTCGTTTCAGCACACGGTCTAATTGCCAAGAGCCTCGATCAACATCTCAAGAGGCTCGCGTTAGGTAGTTGGGTCAAGGGCCAGATGCAAAAGGCGGTACTTCTAGACACGGCACGTATCGTGAGGAGGTTCCTGTCTCTGCAGCCCTAACCACCGGTAGCTTGGTCCCTGTACCCGATGCCGGTGGGACGCTATTTTTTTATATTTTTAAATATATTTTTTTATTTTTAGAATGTATTTAAAAATTTAAATTAATAAGTTTATAAATGTAAATAAAGGGAATAATAATAATATATACTTTATTGTACACCATAAATTAAACAATTACAGATATTGCGTATTAACATAGTACAATGGGCGGCCTTATCGCTAAATAGCAATCTCTGCCAGGCAACCTTTAGATGGATAGGATAGTATTAAGTTAGAATGTGGGAAGTTTAAATGGTGACATATATTTCTGTCAAAAATAATATAATTAGATATATATATATATATATACCTACCTATACTACACATACATAAATATCATAATATATACATACGTATACATATATATATATATATATATATATATATATAGATATATATATATATATTTTTTTTTTTTTTTTTTTTTTTTTTATACTACTTAGGTGGCAGACAAGCTTACGGCCCACCGGAAGGTTGGTAACCGTAGCCTATAGACGTTTGCAACACCAGAGGTGCTACACACGCGCTGCCGACCCGGGCGCAGGTTGTGACGACCCACAGTTGAAATTTTTCAAGCCGCCCATAAGGCCTTCAACTTGGCTTAACGACTGTCATTTTACTGACAACCGGGACCAACGGCTTATCGTGCCTTCCGAAGCACGGAAACGCTCGTAAATAAATGTCACAAAGTGGTCCACGTGGTGGTCACCCATCCATATCCGGCCATAGTAAATGTTGCTTACTGCAGTGATCGTTTACAGAACACTGAGTCCGCGGGGCCACGAGCGCATGTATTGTGTATGTTATATATATATATATATATATAACATACACAATACATATTATACAGATACATATGTATTCATAAATTCAGATATTAAGACTTAAATTGATAAATAATACAGTTTTACTTGAGCCTTAAACGATGCCAACGACTGAGCTCGCCTGATGGATACCGGTAGTGCATTCCACAATCGTGCAGCATGAACTGTGAAGGATTTGCCATAAAAATTTGTAGAATGCCTTGGAGTATATAGTATTAAGTTCTTCGATGACCTTAGGAACCTCGAATGCGTGTCACTTAAAAACTCAAAACGATGTTTGAGGTAAGAAGGAGCTAGAGGATTAAACAATATATTATAAAGTAAAGAAAGTATATGAGTATTCCGACGAAGGCGAATTGGGAGCCACTTGAGCTCTTTGCGAAATTTACAGACATGATCATATTTACGTAAGCCATAAATAAATCTTATACAAAAGTTTTGAAGGCGCTCAAGTTTATCTAATTGCTCCTCTGTAAGATCAAGATAGCTGGCATCTGCATAATCGAGTATTGGGAGTAAGAGAGACTGTGCAAGCGAGATCTTTGTATTGGTTGGAAGAAAGTTACGTAGTCTTCGTAAGGAACTAGCTGAGGTATACAGTTTACGACTGACATACCGCAGTTGATGATCCCAGGATAAGCTACTATCTATAAAAATACCCAAATCCTTAACACTGTCACTAATAGGTAGTGGTATCCCGTTAAAAATTACTCGTGGAAGCTGTGCCCATTGTACACGAGAAATCATCCATGAAAACTGCCTACAAGGATAACTTGCGTTTTAGCAGGATTCACTTGTAGGCCATATTTGCAACTCCACTCACATATCAGCTCCAAGTCGCAATTTATGGCAGAAAAGGCCTCGTGCAAGTCACCCAGTGGTGCTTGAGTGTAAATCTGCAAGTCGTCTGCATAAAGGTGGTAGGACGAGGTTAGTTGTTGAGTTATGGAATTTATAAATATTGTAAAGAGAAGAGGAGATAAAACGCCACCCTGCGGTACACCAACCGTAATTTCACACCATGAAGAGACAACATCATCAATGCAAATACGTTGTCGGCGACCAGACAGGTAACTATGAAACCAATCAATCACTGTAGGAGATATGTTAATCGAGCGCAGTATCCCAAGCAAGATATGGAAATCTACGGTATTGAAAGCATTGCTAAAGTCTAGCAGCGTGAGGAGTGTAAGATTTCCATTCTCCATTCCCATTCTGATATCATCTGTAACATTTACTAGAGCCGTAACGGTACTATGCCCCGGACGGAAACCGGATTGAAAGGTATTTAAAAGGAGATTTTGACATAGAAAAGAATTCAGTTGATTGTTGACGAGGCGTTCTAGGACTTTGGACAAAAATGGTAGGATAGAAATTGGACGGTAATGATTAAAGGATGAAGGATTTGATTGTTTAGGTAGGGGTAAAAGCTGTGCTTCTTTCCACTTTGAGGAAAATAAGCCCGTGCTAATGGAGTGATTCAAAACGTCACAGATGATTGGCAATATTATATCGAGAATGGGAAGAATCATGTTTCGACTGATGCAGTCAGTTCCGACGGCTTTAGATGTTATAGCCACTATGCTTTTCTTAACATCAATTTCAGTGAAATGACTAAATACAAAAGGTGGATAATCAGGAGTTGGTAATTGAGAAAGACGATTTAAAAGATCGTTTCTCAGTCTATCCATAAAATCTTGGAAAGACGTGTCCGCGCACGTGATTTCCGCCTCTTATAACTCTGGTTTCCTCAAGCGGAGCGTGAAGAGGCAAATCGCTGGGCCGCCAACTTCAGGACCACTGCCAGACTCTTATGGACTGTGAGAGCGGCCCCTGGTGGAATAACTAATTGTCGCTATAGCTTTCCATCAGGCGAGGGCGTCAATTAGGCGAGCATAATTATTAAATAAACTCTTCGTCAAAAATTTGCTAGTAAATTATACACTCGAGAGCAATGAATCCGGGTCACTTAAAGAATCCTAAAAATCTCGGAAACTAAAAATGCTAGGTTAATGCAATAAATTGTATTTAATAGACAATGTAATACTCCTTAAATGAAGGTATTAAAACTTCTTAGTTATTGTAAAGTTATATCATAAAAAAATCAAATTTGAAAAAGGGCCACTTTCGAAGATGGAACTACGAAATTACAGCATTTGGTGTTGCTTTTGTTTGTAATCTGTCATTTATGTGGGTACATAAACCATGTTGATAGTGCTCTATATTCATTAATCAAGCTGAAATTATGTCGCTTACGCCTGAAGAATGCACCAGAATACTTACAATGCTGGAAACCGGCCGGAGTCAGCGCGATACAGCCAGGACTGTCGGTGTGTCGCTGTCAACAGTACAAAGAGTTCTCCGACGTTACGAAGAAACTGGTTCTAACCTACGCAGACCAGGAACGGGCAGAACCAGGTGTACCACAGCACGAGAAGACCGATACTTGGTGAACACCATGCTTCGAAATCGCTTTCTCACAGGAACTGAACTCACCAATCAGTTTCGACGCCTCGGAGGAAGTAACCCAAGTGCATGGACAGTAAGACGTCGGCTTGCTGAATCTAACTTAAAACCCCTTAGACCTGCAAACGGCCCTAAACTGGAGCGTGGGTATCGTATTTCGAGACTAAGGTATGCCCAGAGCCACGTAAATTGGAGTATTGAAGATTGGTCAAAAGTTATGTTCTCCGACGAATCAAAATTTATGCTCTACAAGCACGATGGAAGACACAGAGTGTATCGAAGACCAGGGGAAAGATTCAAGCAAGCATGCATCGAAGAAAAAGTAGCCTACGGTGATGGGTCTGTACTTGTGTGGGCCGGAATTTCTTCTGAAAGTCGCACAGAGCTGGTGATCATAGAAAACGGCTCTTTAACTAGCGTAAGATATGTGGAAGAAATCCTCAATGATCACGTTGGTCCATTTATGGTCAATTTAGGTGAGGATGCTATATTTATGCATGACAATGCCCGACCTCATACAGGTAGGATTGTGAATGACTACCTTCAAGAGATGAACATTACTCGTATGGAGTGGCCAGCGCGCAGCCCGGATATCAACCCGATCGAGCATGCTTGGGACGAGCTAGGCAGATGCGTAAAACAACGAAACCCTCCCCCAATCACGCTTCGTGAGCTCAAAATTGCTCTCACAGAGGAATGGGAGAATATTCCCCAAAATCGTATAAGGAACTTGGTGTACAGCATGCCAAACCGCGTAAACGCAGTAATGGAAGCACGAGGAGGCAATACGAAGTATTAAAATTCAAGAAAATCGTAATAAAGTTCAAAAATTTCATGTTTCCTATTTTTGTTTTAAGGAGAGATCAGCAGTTTTTTCTTTATGTAATTTTGTGTTAATAAAATGTACGGTGACTCATATTTTTTTTACTTTCATTTAAGGAGTATTACATTGTCTATTAAATACAATTTATTGCATTAACCTATCATTTTTAGTTTCCGAGATTTTTAACATTCTTTAAGTGACCCGGATTCATTGCTCTCGAGTGTAATATAGCGTCCTGCGTCATACTAATTAAACCCCGATATCACATAATACTGTTCTATTATCTATTTTCATACTCATAGCTCATCGCTATCTTAGCTACACCTTCAAAGTGGCATGTTGATCAACACTTGGATAATTAATCTCGCGAGAGTCAGAGAGAAGTCAATGTCACTCTCACCATGACCCATGAACAAGAGTAAATTCAAAAACCGGTCAAGTGCGAGTCGGGCTTGCGGACAGATGTTTCCGTACTATTTGGTAATTTTTTGGGAATATTTTTTTTTTTCAGATTTCATCTGAACTTTTTTCTTTTATGGGAGGAGGCCATCTTATATTATTTTTTATGTTTTTTTTCTATTAGTCAGTGTTCTGTAAACGATCACTGCAGTAAGCAACTTTTTCTATGACCGGTCTTTGGATGGGTGACCACATTTGCAAGCGTTTCCGTGCTTCGGAAGGCACGTTAAGCCGTTGGTCTCGATGCCGGTTGGATGTTAAGTCAAGTTGAAGGCTTAAAACTTTTGACACGGGAAGTCACAACCTGCGCCTGTCCATTTGCAAACACGGTAAACAGCTCGCCACCTATTACGTGGCACATAATATTTTAATTGGCTGAAATGTGGGCATAACATATGCCTCTGCCTTCCCCCTTGCGGTATGTGTATGTAATAGTGACAACAGTTATACCTAGGTACGTCGTCTATGAAAATTTCACACAGCCTGGTGACAACATTAGTGTCAGTAATAAGGACCTTTTTTAACTGAGGAAAATCCGTCATGCATGCTATCTCTCTTACCGACTAAAACCACACGCTCCCTACCTACCTACGGTTGGGTGCCCTAGGTTAGCTCTCGGAAGAATATCCCCAGGATTCCCAACAGAAGTAATAAACACCCTTAAATTATTGAATTGAAGACATGAATATTTAGAAACTGCAAACATATAGTGGCGGCTGTGGGTCTGTTGGGAGTCCTGAGACATCCTTCCGAGGGCTTACCCGGGGCTCCAAACCATAGGCTGTTGGGCGTTACGTGAGGTTTTTTAGTCGGTAGGAGTCCGGCATAACATCCATGAGGATTTTCCCTCACGTTAAACAAAAAAAAATGCTGCAAACATATTATATGTAGATGTTTAGGAATACCGGGGCAGGAAACTCATTCGGACTTTTCTTTTACTTCGTGTATACTACATGTTTCTTATTACTGTAGTTGTCAAAGACGTCACGACAATTTTGACTGGCTCACGTCACAACTGTTTTAACTTTGGCAAAACCACAACTTTTTTGTCGTGCACTTCAGTAGGTAACTTCCTATGTCTGCGACTCGCTGTTCGAGTATACATAAAAATAATACTATGATTGTATACAAGTCCGTGCAACATAGAGGAGCCGAGCTGACGTGATAGTTATTCATTAGTCAGTATCTTATTAAAAATTTTGACATAGTTTTAGGCATATCAATCGATACAAGGGATGTTAAAATCCACATCCCTACTTAGCTCTGACGTCACTTCAAACTAGGGGGTGAGCATGCGCGAGAAAGTGCCTCCGTAATGTTCCTGTTCGGCATACTTCGGGTTAGCTCGGCAGTTTTCGTAGCGCGAGGTCTCATCCACCGGTGGTGTCGCGATTTCGCAATTCAGGGTAAAGGAATTTGAACTGTGTTCCGTAGCTTTAATGTATAAAATAAGAAAACAGAGATGAAAAACTGCTGCATTGAAAAGTTTTACCTATAATAGGTTGGTATAAATCTGCGTCATAGCATAAGAAATTTATTCGCGTCTATTGCGTCGCAGATAATGTTATGGCAACATTAATTTAAGGCGAAGTAAATAATGATGTTTTAGGTACCTACCTATTAGAAAGTATAATGTTTGCGGTGATCGTGAAAGCCTCATGGCTATTATGCCAAAATTACTATGCATTACATCACACCCTGAGGGGGTGTGCAGGGGTAACGTCACGCGGTTTCACCCGCGTAGTTTCTGTTCCCGAGGGAATGCGGGAATAAATTATAGCCTATGTTCACCGCAAAGAGTGTAGCTTCCCAACAGTGGAAGAATTTTTGAAATCGGTCCAGTAGTTCCGGAGTCTATTCGCTGCAAAAAAAAACAAATAATCAAATCTTTCCTCTTTATAATATAAGTATAGCCTAGCCGATATCACACGGTTTCGTAGGCGTAGACCGTAGTTCTTTACCGTTCCCGTAGCAATGTTTTTTTTTTAATTTGTCTCTAAATTTTATAGTAAACTAGAGGACGTCACGCGGTTTCACCCGCGTAGTTCCCGTTCCCGTGGGAATACAATAATTTTCTTCCATAAGAACCTTCTCCTGACAATACCTTACACAACAAAAAAAGAATTAGTGAAATCGGTCCACCCGTTCTGAAGTTATGCGCTTACCAACACATTTTGCGATTCATTTTTATATATAAGATGTGGGAATAAAATACAGAATATGTGACCTGGGCATAGTGTAGCTTCCCAACAGTTAGAGAATTTTTCAAATCGGTTTAGTATTTTCAGAGTCGACGCATACAAACAAACAATCAAATCCTTCCTCTTTATAATATACTAGCTGACCCACGCAACTTCGTTTACGTCACATAATGTGCACGAAAGGAGAGGTAATTTTTCATCAGACTCGTCAAGCAACGTGTGAAACGGCCCTGTTTGCTTAATCATAAAAGAGCTTAAAGATTAAGGCTATTCTAAAACAATTCAGTCCACGCCTTCGGCGCGAACTGAATTATTTTACAACAGCCTTAATAATTAAGCTCTTTTATGATTGTGCCAACACGCCCGTTTAGATTTACCCTCTCATTCAAAGGAACCCTTGAATTCTAGGTTTGGCGAAAGTTGAGATGCCTCTAATTTCTGAACTACAAACCCCTTAATCTTGAAAATTGGGTCGAAAAATCCTTAAAGTACCTACTGCCTTTCCAATAGGTACTAAAGAAATATTTGAAATCGCATCACGCGTTGAGAAATTACAACTGAAAAACCAATCTATCTTTCATTCGGGATCAAAAGTATCCTAGAACCTTCCTCGGACTATAAGCTCGAAATGTACCAAGTATCATTCAAATCGGTTCAGTAGTTTCGGCGTGATACTTATTCGGGATACAGACAGACAGGCAGACAGACAGACAGACAGACAGACATGAAAATTTTAAATTACATATTCGGCATCAGAATCGATTATAGAACGCCCTACAATTGAAATTTTCAAAATATCTTCTATGTACAGACTCTCGACCCTCAACAGTTTTATTATAAGTATAGACTAGCTGATGCCCGCAGCTTCGCCAGCGTAAAATTTGTTCTCGCTTCCCATAGGAACTTATTCCCGGGATAAAAAGTAGCCTATGTGTTATTCCAGACTATAATGTATCCCTGTACTAAATTTCAGCCCGATCCGTTCAGCGGTTTGAGCGTGAAAGAGTAACAAACATCCACACTTACAAACTTTCGCATTTATAATATTAGTATATAAGCAGCGTTTTTTGTAACGTGAGGAAATAATAAAGGATGTTATGTCGGATTCCTACCGACTAAAAACCGCACGTTTCCTAGCTAATGCCTACGGTTGGGAGCCCCGGGTAAGCACTCGAAAGGATGACCTCAGGACTCCTAACAGACCTTGGCTACCACTCCGACCTTACCTAGGCAGTATAAAGTCTTCGTAAGATATACCTATATTCGTAAAAATTTGACGGTTTTAGACGATTACGAATTCCATGATCCATGTGACCACTTTGTGACATTTATTTGAGCGCTTCCGTGCTTCGGAAGGCACGTTAAGCCGTTGGTCCTGTTGTCAGTAAAATGACAGTCGTTATGCCAAGTTGAAAGCCTTTTTGGTGGCTTGAAAAAAATTCAACAGCAGACAGTCACAACCTGCGCCTGTCCATCTCAACACGGCTCACGGCTCATACTACTCACCACCCATTACGTGGGACAAATTAAAAAAAAAGGTGAAATGTGGACATATAAAAATTATGCCTCTGCCTACCCCTTCGGGGATAAAGGCGCGACCATATGTATGTATGTATTATTACGAATTTTGTCTATTTCAAATCTGTTCTAACACAATTGAAATAACAGACTTGGGCCCCGACTCCAACGCTCGTGCTTAAGCAAGGTCCGGTAGGAGCTATCATCCACACACGCTTGGGATGTGGAATAATATCCCTGTTTCCGTTTTCCCGAATGTTTACAATATGGAGTTCTTCAAAAAGGGTCTTAGAGGGATTTGGCAAGGTCACAAACAAGGTAACCAGGTCAGTTTCGCCCACATTTTCGTACCTGATGAATAAATACACCTTTCTTAAGAGAGTAAACGTTAATGAGACGTAAATGAAGTTGCGAGGATCACCCAGTATGTACTTACTATGTAAGATAATTAAATAAAGATTTGGGCTAGATTGTCTAAAAAAATCTCTTACAATTTCCCATTCCAATCCCATGGCACAAAAGAAGCGAATAAACGCAGATAATTGAAAAAAGCGAGTTTTACGAATCGTTCATTGTTAAAGGACAAAGAAAGCTGTTTCGTCTTTATGAGATGAAATGGTACGCTCATGAAGCAAACATAAGGGCTCGCTAATAGCGTTTTTATTACATAGTATGTATGTACGCCTCACGCCTTTATCCTCGAAGGGGTAGGCAGAGGCATAGTATACGCCCACATTTCACCTTATAGTTTTATGTCCCACGTGATAGGTGGTGAGCCTATCGCCGGGTTGAAATGGACAGGAGCAGGTCGCCGCGACCCGCAGTTGATGAATTAAGGCCTTTACTTGGCTTAACGATTGTCATTTTACGAGGTTTCATTTCAAGTTTTCCTTCTCTACGCAATGGATCTTTTTGCGAAAGTGTTCCCTTAGTCGCCTCTTACGACACCCTCGGAATGTATTGGGGTGGCGACATTTTGTATTCTTACCCGTCGCAACACGGGACCCTTTTATTACTGTAAACTTAATGGTTTCCACGGCTCCGCTCGAGTGGGATTCTTTTTCCGTTCCTGCATCCTATCGGAACGTACCTATTTCAGGGATCAAAAGCTTAAATATGTGTTATTCCAGACTAAATCTAGCCCTGTACCTAATTTCAGCCAGATTCGTAACGCGTAGCAAACATCCACACATACATATCAATCTTTCCAGTTTTAGCCCCTCTGCAACAGTGCAGAGGGGCTTATGGCGAGACTCTGTCGCATTAAACTACGTCACTAGGTCACGTGGATCATCTGTTCAAAGTTTAAAATAAAACAAAAATGACAACGTCAATCGGATTAAACTTTCACTTTCACAATTAACGTGTTAGAGAGGGGCAGTCTAGTGAGAACGATCTAATATTAGTAAGGAAGGATATTACCTAATTTACGTAAATTTGGTAACCAACCAAAGACAAATAGTAATGTCTGCCGACCGTGCTTTCTATGAAAGGAGACGTCTACCAAAAATGTTTCTGACAACAGAGTATTCGAGCAGCAGAGGTTTCAGATTAACGTTCCAGGCTCTAAAACTATAAGGTGAAATGTGGGCCTATGCCACCGCCTACCCCTTCGGGGATAAAGGCGTGACTATATTTATGTATGTATGTATGTATGAAATTGAAATCTCAATTGTTGCGTTGAAATGGCTGTCTATTTTAACACAGCAACAGGCTTTTGTGCGTGGTCCAAAACATCGCTTCACGCTGTTGAATTATTTAAGCGTTCTTTTGAATCGCTCAGTTTTGGCGCAGATTCTCTCTACTGTGATACCGCATAGGACCAAATAAATATTGATTGAAAAGGCCTCAAAATCAGCTCTAGGCTTTCCCTAGGTCGTACCTAATATCGTTTCTTTGTATCTAACCTTGAGCATCGTATTGAGCTGGCTGCTCGCCAAAATTGGTAAAATCGATGCGAACGGAGCCGAGTTGTGCATAGTACTGCTACAATACGTGGCACGTATATGTTTGACTTTGCGGCGTTAGTTTATTCATCGTTCTGTTTCCAGCACAAAAAAAAAATAAACCGCCAGTCGGACTTGCGGAAGGAGGGTTCAGAGGGTTGTTCAACCATAATAAGTGAATGGTTAACACCCCGACTCGGATAAGTTAGGTTAGTTTAGGTTATCGAACCTCTTAGCCTTCGTGGTTTTTTTTTGTTTTGTCGACGAGTTCTTATTTGGTGAACGATTCTGTAATCGAATTAATCGTTCTGTCGGCGAAACGTTCGTAGTTAAAAGGTTCTGTCGGTGAACAACTCATAATCAAAACGTTCTGTCGGCGGCTCATCCGACAGAGAAACGTCTTTCGGTCCTTCAAACCTATGTTACCGAATCGAAATTTGAGCGTATACTATGGCTCTGCCTACCCCTTCGGGGTTAAAGGCGTGATTATATGTACGTATGTATGTGGTATAAGAGGATACTACATAGGTACATGCCAAATTTCATGATTCTAGGTTAACGGGATTTGATGTTGACTCCCTTGAGAGTGTCGCAAAACAAGTGATTGACGACATATTAGGCCGTAACTTTTTTCTGCGAAAACTTAGAAGTTTAATTTCTTTACAGCTTCAAGGAACCATAGACTTTAATATATGGTAGGTATTTATTTCAACTTTATACCTTCCGCGTTCTCGAGATAAACGCTCTTGACAGACAGACGGACGGACGGACGTACGGACATCAAAGTGATTCTTTAAGGGTTCTGTTTTTTTCCTTTGAGTTACGGAACCCTAAAAAGCAATTATTTTGTTAGATCAACAAAATCGTTTGAAACAATTTGTAGTTTGCAGTAGTAATATTTTCCATTGTAGTATCATTCAATCGCCATTATCAACAATGAATCTAAACGGTTTTCTACCTAATGTTGTTGAATGAGGGCCGATTTTCCAACGTTAGATATTTCATTTTCTTGGGTGCAACGGGCCCTAGTCGACTCGGGGCCCCTAGGCCTTATCCGCCTAGGGATTTACCAGCCCTGGCCATGATTTTCAGCTGGAGTAGGTAAGTGGCACGCCGCCCGCCCGCTTCGTCTTTTTGCGAGCAGTCGAGCAGGCTATTTCAGGTTCCACTTCCCAGCTATAGCTAGTGGTAGCAGCATGAGGTTTTATTCGGTAAGATACTGGCATAACTTTCATGAGTGTTTTCCACTTGGCCGGTTTTTTTTACTACACCACGTAGTAAAAAAAACCGGCCAAGTGCCGCTTGGAATCACCCATGAAGGGTTCCGTAGCATCAAGTATAAAAGTTTATTGTAGTGTGTTGTAACTTTGATTGATGTTTAAATTTAACACGTTCGCTGTGGTAATGATTTTCCTAGGGGAAAATTGCAATTTATGACGTTTTAAAACAAAACTACTTACTAGATCTCGTTCAAACCAATTTTCATTGGAAGTTTCTATGAATGTACATTATATTTTTTTTTTAGATCATTCTCTTAGTTTAGAAGTTAGAGGGGGGAGGGGAAACTCATTTTTCCACTTTGGAAGTGTCTCTTGCGCAAACTATTCAGTTTCAATAAAAATTATGTTAGGAACCTCAATAGCATTTCTGAAGACCTATCTATAGATACGGGGTTGATGAAAAATAAAAATTTGAGTTTCAGTTCTGAGTGTGGACCTAGACCCCCAAAATTTACTGCTTTTTTCAGTTTTATGTAAAAATCTGAATGTGGTTCACAGAATACATCAACTTACCAAGTTTCAATAGCATAGGTCCTATAGTTTCGGAGAAATGTGGCTGTGACATACGGACGGACAGACAGACAGACATGACGAATCTATAAGGGTTCCATTTTTTGCCATTTGGCTACGGAACCTTAAAAACTGGACAAGTCGGACTCACGCACAGAAGGTTCCGTACCAATAAACGGCAAAAACGTGATTTTTTTGCCGCTTTTCCCTCTCTCTCAGCACCGCTTAATCCCCCCTCATTTCGTTTATTCATCATCTGTGAAACTTTCAGCTCCCTATCTATCACAGTTCCTGAGATACATCCTCATAACGAACAGACAGACAGACACACAGACAGACAAACAGCAAAGTCTCATGAATAGGGTCCTGTTATTGCCCTTTTGTTGTTGTTCCCCTTGTTTGTGGAACCCTAAAATGCACCAATGTTGTCTTGGGCTCGACTAGGTATTTTAGCATCGTGAATACTTTCTCAGAGAGTATGTATTGGAATTAATGGAAAGCCTCCATGCTTGGTCATACAGGAGTAGCAGTAGCTGTTGATATCACGCTATAGGTTATCAAAATAAAACAATTTTGCAGAAGATATTTCTTTTATTTTTATTATATTCTACTAGCAAATACTCCAGGTAGCTATTCTCGACCGTACGACATTGAAGCGTAGACTGAAATTTGCAGGTGAAATGAAATCTGACTCATATTAAGAAATGATAAAAAATGAAACGAAAGATTATTGCACAACTGTAGATTTTCTTCAATGTTTTCAAGTCGAGAATTGACCTGACAGACAATAGGTTGACAATAAGTTGATACAGAATTAGTTTTGACATTGTTTTGACGAATTATATGTATATAGTAAACATTTAATACCTACATAAAATTAAACATGAATGTTTGAAAACAGCACATGTTAGCCAAAATGAAAGATGGTTGTAACCTAGCGGCCCATTCAGGGTGAACTTACTTGTTGCCATTCATGTAGACGGCAGACGTAATCCAAATTATATTATAGTAGCGGATTACACGTGCTTTCACCCGCGTAATTCCCGTTCCCGTGGGAATACGGGAATAAAATATAGCCTAAGTTCACCGCAAAAAGTGTAGTTCCCCAACAGTGAAAGAATTTTTCAAATCGGTCCAGTAGTTTCAGAGCCTACTCGATGCAAACAAACACACAAAATGGAATAAAGAATCGTTTTCGAGCAGGATTTGAACCCGCTGAGTTTTCTCACATCGCAATCGTATTACATTTTAAATATCAACGTTCTTTGTGGGGCCAATTACAGGTCACCTCTGTACGGATGCTGGATTACAACCGTTTGGCTTATGTATAAGGGACAACTTACACTTATTTAGCTTACAAACATCAGTAATCAGAGCTAAATATACTGGAGCTGAATAAGTGTGTGTGTGTTCAAAAAACAGTTTGAAAATGAAACTAAGAATACTGCTATCGTCATAGTCAACTATTCTAATTGCATAATAGGTTTCTATTGTAATAGATAATTCTTTATAATTCGAAGTAGATACTTACATATTCTAATAGCAAAATATTTTTCATATTAAAATATACCTACTACGCGAAATATCCTAATTGACAAATGCGACGCATAGCTACACGCGACAAATGTCATACGTGATTTTGGTCATTACTTCTCGAATGAAGGAGAATTGAGTTAGTGAAAAGTGTGATTATTACCAGAACCCTACCTGAATTGGGAGTCTAGTGTCTACTTTTATTAGCTGCTAAGAGCAGTTACGGTTTGGCTTTTTTTATATTCGGCAGACGAGGAGCAAGCAACTGTCGTCTGACCTCCCGCACTGGTTCGCAGGCGCACTGCAGCAGTAGAGCAGGTAAGGTCGCTTGGCGTCCGAAGTACGTAATGAGAGACCCCATGACGGATTCTGAGTGGTTTTATTGAAAGGTTCGAGATCGACATTCTCATCTCACTGTTACCTCCGGAGGTGTAAAGTCCGTATGACCTTTCAGACGTAAAAGGGGGAGGAGAGCAAAGTGTCTCGTCTAATTAGTCTGAGCAGTTCCTTAGATTTAACACATTATGACTTCTAAGGTCTGATTTTGGCAACTCCTAGATAATTAAAACGATTTACATTCTATTTTATCTATAAAACTATCGCTAACTTTATAACGTTAAGTTTGAAATGAATGATAAGGGCATTTTCATGTTAATAATAACACTTTCTAGTCGCAACAGCAGCAACATTATAGCATTATACTTCTTAACTTGAACCTCGTACTGCTACGTAGCAGACGGAAGTGCCTATTGCAAAATGAAACTCTCAAAAAACGTTTGATATTAGTAATTGCCGCCTTACAAAACTAGTTCAAGCGTTTCTTGAGTTTTGTGATAGAGCCCTTAAAAGTCTGTAGGTGCTATATGTAATGTAAGAGGGCGCCAACCTAAGTACTTAATTAGGTAGAACCAGTAGTACCTACTTAGTACGTATTAACTATAATTATTAATCTGTGGTAGAACATATATTGTGTAGCTACTTTTTACTCTGGTTTCAAGGTAATACAGTATGTTTTAGGTGGATTTCATTGATTTTATACGCAGTCTCAGCGAGTAGCGCTCGAAAACAGATTAGTTTAAAGTTACAACGCAAAGTACGTACAATCTGGGCGTGGAAGTATTGCAAGGTGGCCCTAAACTTACATAGTATACTGGGTCGCAAGTCCCAGACGCCTACAAGTTCCCCTCTGTAGTATAGGCGTCGTAAACTTAAGTCTTTACCATGCTATAGATCCGGCACCCGCGTTGTGAGTCCATGGAAAACACAGAATGAGGATCTATGTCATCTAGAAAGAAAATATACTTGGCAGGAATGCATTCTTGCTAAGTATATTTTAGGTAGTGCACTACTTTGTACTGGGCTAGTAACGACTACCATTGTTTAAAACTGCTCCTTAACATCTACTCATTAATTTGTAAAATATTTTTAAAACCAATTCATTTACTTTCTAATACACATGCATTTACCTAAATTCTTTGGCACAACACTGCTGGCATTATAACTATTTGCAATTTATCGGGGCAGGGTTGCACATACTCGATATGTTTACACAATTTACATTACCGATTCGTAAAAAGTGCTTTAGAAAGAGACGTCCTCTGTTTCGGTAAAGCGCTACCTCTGTCGCACTACATACTAACAGTCCGACTAAAGGCTCAATAATACTGGGCGAGTTTACGAGCTGCTAGTTGACGAATTTCAAAGCTAGCGAGTGAGGGACAATGGGACAGTTAAAGCAAATTGTAAAAGAGCGAACGGAGTGAATTTATAAGCTGCTACAAATATATCTATATATATAAAAATCAATGCCACTTTTCGTTGTAATTTTATAACTTGAGAACGGGCTCACATATTTAAACCAAATGTTTAGGCTTTGTTCGGACTATTTAGTAGATGGTTTATGTGAAGTTTGCACAAAATCGGTCGAGCGGTTCTTGATTTATCACGCAAACGAAGTTGCGCGGGTCAGCTAGTATATTATATAGAGATAGTACAGATGGAAAACTCATGCATGTACTTTGTTTTCACACCTACCCTCTGCTACACACACTCGCGCACAAATCAGTATCCAAAATTCGGTTGCGAACGCCTGACCTTGTGTCTGTGAATGAGTTATCTATGTGTACCTCGTGTCTGTGAATGAGTTGTATATGTGTGCGTAGCCTCAGCGAATTTAGTATGTAGGTTTCCATCTGTACTATCTCTAATTTGTGAAGCTGCTTTCGAGCTCACGGATTTGTAGTACAAAATAATAAGTAACTTGTAAATTCGTTCAGTGTCATCGAGGCTTAATTAATATAATATTCACAGGGCGGAAACTCCATACAAATCATTCGTTTTCAATTCTGTCACCTACACTAAAACACGTTATGTTTGTACATAGCTTGAATGTGTGTGTGACCACTAAGGATAAGCAAACGTTCCTTCAAAATACCCTCCGATTATACGACAGCTGCGGCGGGGGTGAGGAAGCTTGCTCAGTGGGGCGGGGGGGGGTTGCCTATCTGTATCTAATTTATTTATTTATTTATAGGTATATATAGGTATTATATATAGGTACGTGTATCTCTTTATCAAAGTTCGATTTATCGTCGTATTTGAATATAATTGTAACAAATCATATTAAAATTGTGCTTAGGATGAAAACAAATAGTGTTGAGAAATAAAAATGCGATAAATAATCTAATAATTTTCTGTATCGTAGATGTAGTTCCAAGACGGCGCTTCCATCTCCATCGCATGTTTCCCAGACCTCATGTAATGTAACGAATTCCTCGTACTTTTATTATAAACCTCAGACTCATAAAGAAAATAAACCTATAATGTCTTGAAGGATACTACTACATCAGAAAAGAAAAATAACTGACTCTCTGTACAACTGGTCCTTCGAACCGGATCTCAATTCATCCTGCATTATTCTCTATACAAATAAGCCGCAGTGTTTATAATAAAGTATATCTTTTTAGAATTACGAAACTCGTTTATTATCATGTAATGTAACAAATTTCTCGAATATTTATCATAAACCTTAGACTCATAAAGAAAATAAACCTATACGTCTTAAAAGATACTACTAAATAAACATAACTCTTTTGTACAACTGGTCCTTCGAGCCGGATCTCAAATCTTCCCGCATTATTCTCTTTACAAATAAACCGCAATGTTTATCATAAAGTTAATCTTTATATAATTACGAATCGCGTTTATTCTCAAATGTAACTAAACATTTTATAATTCAACCGTGTTGTCCTACACAGGGGAGTATGTATTATTCAAATCAACCTATGGCTATCCACTGCTGGACGTAGCCCTATCCCAATTCATTCCATAACCTACGGTCCTGCGCTTTCCGCATCCAGTCCCTCCTTCACTTTCCCAGGTAGTCCGTCCATCTATCCTATGTTTGCCGTCGCGGGACTTGTATATCCTTAGAAACCTTTAATTTCATGTACTCCATCATGCCTTCTCTTTCATCTACCCAATGATTAAGGGTTTCATTGAATAGATAAGCAGGCAGATAAGCTTACGGCCACCTGATGAAAGGTGATCACCATAGCTGCAAAACCTTCTAATATCCTACAAAAATATTATGAAGTGTACGAAAAAAAAAATTTGGTGATACGTGTGTGAATAATACAATTAAATAAAACGATAATAAAATATGGGAACAAAAAAAGAAATGAAAATAAAAACATAAATTTAAAAGCTTTTATTCTTTTAAATAAAAGTATTTCGTAAAAGTCATTTAAATAGGTATAGACAACACCTGCCCCGCTTAATAGCCTCTTCGCAACGTTATTTTTAACGGTTAATTAATAAGTACTTTATTTTTAAATTGCTGTTATAGACTTATTCGAAAACTAATATGGTAAATAATTATTGATAAAGTCGTACGTATGATTAATGTAAAACTTTTTCATTTTGATCCTATAGGACCCATTTTAGTCCGTGAAAATTTTATAAACATATAATTTTATTGCACACAAATTCAAGCTGAAGGCGTATGGAAATGTAAGAATGTTTTAACAGACTTCAATGACAGGTAGGTACTCAATTCGACTGTATATTTTCTTTGTGAGTTTAACCTCAGAATTTCTTTTTATGATTTACCTGTTTTTATTTATTTTTATTTAAAAACTACTCTCTATATTTTACAAAGATCTCGACAGTACTTTCCGAGGTATTCTACTTATACAATTATTATTAATTCGCTTAGTTTTAATTCGACTTGAATAAACTCTAAACAGTTCAGTTACCTACATAATTTAAAAAAAAGTCAAGCAAGAACTTACTATAACCTCAATTTTTGAAAGCGATTCATAAATAACTTTTAGTTAAGAAACAAAGTAAAAATACAGTCTAGTACAGAATCCCCTTATAATTTGAAATCGGTTAAAACTGTGAATAAATATAAAGTAATATTTTTTATCCATTAATGTCAGATTATATCATAAAGCTAAATAAATTTACAATCTTAAAATGAACTATGTTCAATGCCTAATGAGTACAAACCAGAATAATGGCTAACGAAAAATAACACTAAATAAAAATTGCATGTTATTTGTTTAAACATCTAAATAGCTATGTTAATTAACATAATAAAACAATAGCAATACTAAAACGCAATTTAAAATACAATCTCAGCTGATTGATGCCCCTTGCTGGGCATAGATCTCTCCCCATGGATCAAATAATCTATATGGGGGAGGGGGATATTTATTAAGAAAAAGTACTTACATATTTTTAAGAATTAACTATAACAGCAACTTTAAATAGACAATTTAGGAATGAACAGTACATACACTACATAATACATTTCAGAAAATAACGAGTATTTCGTAGAATAATTTTGTTTTATAAGAAATCCAAAAGTTACATCGTTATTGTTTTACACAAAAACATACATACATCAAATTTTAATGATTAATAATTACTGATTTATATATAAATTTTGACACTTCCAATTAACAAAAAAATCTAAATAAGAATAACACTGACCACGAATCAAGTCTTTTATTTTATTTAGAAATGATACCTACCGGTCACAGCACCGTAACCGGTCAAGTGGATAGAATAAAATAAAAATATTGCAATAAATATAAGTATGTAAGTAAAGTAAGTGTGTGTTCTTGACGTATTACAACAAGTACCACCAAGTGCCAGCAATCGAGAGTATAAATTATTATAACTTGGAACCTTTTTTGAAATCATTTAATTCTCCATCAATGTTATCTGTAACAATTTTTGGATACAGTGTAGTATTCTAATCGGTAATTTTCGACATTCAATCAGCGTCTCCCTTCGTCAATGGTAACCTATATTCTATCTGTATTTAATATATCGTTCTATTTTAATACAATATAATAACTGACAGCATACTCTATAGTATATCTTCTTCCATACAGAATACAGAACCATCTCGCCTTCATATAATTGTATAATTTTAATTCACTACAAAAAAATTCTATTTGAAGTTTTTTGTATTGAACATTAATGAAAAAAATATATTTTTACTAACTTAAAAAATTGTAAATCGTAAACCGTAGTCGTTATCCTCCATCTAATATTGTAATTTGACTATCTATTTGACTAAGCACAACACTACAGTATTATAAATAAATAAAAAATGTCCATAACACAAAATCACATCACTGATCACTGCAGTTTGTACTGGGGCTGGGTAACGTTACGTTATAACTGTTATTATTATCCATGTTAACGTTTTAACAACGTTATTTGCACTGTTATTAACATTTTATCAGTTATTTGTTGATGTCACCTTTGAGGGCACGCTCGAGCACTGCCTTGGACGCTATTTCGACAGTCACAGTCTTGCTTATAGTAGACAGCTGACTTTGGTCGGGATGTCCGGTTATTTCGGTCAACGGCTCGGTCAAAATGCGAAGGGAAGAAACTTTGGCACGCTGATAAGCACTCACTGTGTTTATACCGAGAAATCTGTAACAGAAATGTATTGTAAATTATATTATTCTTTGAATATAATTAAATATTTAAGGTACCTACTAATTATTTAAATAATAGTGACTATCGCATCAACAAGATGTTAAACTCCATTGCGTCATTTTCAGAAGGATTCTGGATTAAGACTATAAAAAGATTTGTGCGTATGTGTGTACTGTATACACGAGTAATGCGTTATGTGCGTTTGTGTATTGTATGAGTGTGCGTGTGTTGTGTGAATATGTGTGTGGTCTAAGAGTATGTTGTGTGTGTTTGTGTTTTACATGAGCTATGTATGTGTGTGAAGCTACAATACCTGATTCCAACATAGCACACGAGCAGCGCAGCCCCGGCGGCCAGTACCCGCGCCACCGGCGACACGGCGAGCTGCACGCACACCCACGCAGCCGCCGCGGCCGCACACATGCACGCCACGGCTAGGGCTGTACGGACCCAGTGGGTGCAAGTAAACCCACGCTCCCATACCACTCTGAGGACAATTTATGGAGCATTTATTTCCAAGTTCGGTAGTTTCAACAGTCATACACACACGCCTTTGTCCCTGGGTAAGCAGAGCTTTACTATAAGACTACATTTCACCATTTTTTTTTAAATAAGACGGTGGTGGTGACTACGCTTTTAAAAATTTTCAAAGCGCCCCTAGGATTTTCAACTTGATTAAACGATTGCCATTTTACTTACAACTGAGACTAACTCCTTAGCGTACCTTACAAAACATTGAAATGCACGCAAATGAAATTTCATAAATTCTTTATTCTGGTTTTATAACAATACAACAACATCGTGTCACTCTAAAATCTGAGAGAAACAATACATGTATCCAAATAATTGCATTAGATTAACGGGATTACTTATATTTCTCACATCTGTGTTGTATAATTTCTTTTTTTTTTTTTTTATTTATTTATTTACATCGTGACTTACGTCTATCATGACAGGGAGAACCCAATGCGATAGAGTAAGCAAGTATATCCAATACATAATATTCTATAATATATAATACACGCTCACACATGTATTTTCACACATTCTTCACGGGAAGACGTATAGATTATGTTTTTTTTACACAAAAGTCGACTAATGATTTCAGAAAAATAATATTGATCATTAAGAACGCACATTAATATTGAATATTGCACACACTAACCTGTTGGTCTCCTGCACTATGTACGGGGTGTTGCACACGTGACATTTCAAACCGTTAGGACTCTGGGCACTCTGAAAAAAAGAGAATTTAAATTTTAACCCTCTACTAAAAGTTCATAAAAGTGTCTCACAATATTTCATGCTACACTCAGAAAGTTGCTATAAGATTTGACGGGTTTTTTTAAATCAGGTTTGGTTCCAATTTGAGATATACCTACAATATTTCTATCAAAGTCAGATTTAATAGAATCTTGGAACGCTTTGCCAGCGCACGTGTTTACAGCTCACGCCACATAACTATGCGTCTATGAAGATCGTTTGTTCGCGCCGCACTTATGCTTTATTAGGTATTATGCAATAAACTACTGCTGAGGCGCGAGGGCCGACCCTCCCACTTCAGCAGCGCAGTAGTTTACACTGTGATACCTACTAGTGCATAATTCCGGCGCGAACGAACGAACTTTATAGACGCAAAGTTATGTGGCGCGAGCTGTAGCTTCTCTATTTTTCAAGCGGAGCATCATTGATTGACCTACCTTTTTTTTTTTATTTATTAATTTCAATTTACAACATGCAATTTACAACAACAAGCAATCCATAAGCCATTAGGGCTTGTCTGGATTGCTGTCTACTACAGTACTACACAGTGTTATACAAAGGTACCTATATTAAATACCATGCAAATTATTGAACGATAATTTAACTATACAAACAAAGTTAATGTAAAATAAGATCTGAGTACAATTAAATCATAAATAGCATAGTAACTACAATTCAAATTATTAATCAATAATTAATTAATAATAATAACAATATTTTTAAATACCTATACGATTACTTATACCTATATGATTGATTATGAGATATGATTGATGAACCTATATGATTGTATGCGTCTATCTTTTGAAAAGTTAACCCATTTTCGAGACAAAAGGGAATAGACGCACATCAGACTCAACTTATTCAAAGTTTGCTTATCTTAAGAAAGAAAGAAAGTTCGGCAAGTAATACAAATACTATATTTACCTCAACGAGCCAGCGACTAAGACAGTCGTGGTGCACGGCGGACACGTCGCCGGTGCAGCGGCACGGTTGGATGAGCGGTTCGTTGCGAGAGCTATCGTAACAGATCCAGCAGTCGCGGGTTGAACCAACGCTACTGACTAGAGAGTCAGTTTCCACATTCTGAAAATGTAATAGTTTATTATAGAAACTAATTTTAATTTTTGTATATAGGTACAAAACAAGGTCAGGTGTGTTATTACACTTATAATTTTAGAACGGGTGAGTCAATTTTAACGAATTTCGACTGGTTCGATGCGTGTCTACAACACAAATAGCAAGAGATTAAAAAATAACGACGAAAAATCTCATATATTTTCTATAGAACGGGATTCTAGTGCGTAACAGATCCTACACCCACTTACCCTAGATCGGTTAAGTACAGCCTCTTCGCTAACATCTCTGATAGACGGCGGTCGCACCACTATGCTATATACGACCCTGACTATTAACCATTTCCAGTAGATAAACGAATATCGCAGCATTTCATTGCAACTTTGCCACCAGTACAGGATCACACTCTGAGGAAATCATCCAGATATAATACTGTCGAATGATAGGACATACTTTGCAAAGCTGTCTGAGAATGATACATTGATAAAGCAATAATGCTTGTAACTGAGGGCAAATAATACACCATGAATGATTTGATATTTTATTCAAAATCGTAGGCAAAGCTGTTGAGAAGACTGTACGATCCAATGTTTTAAAAGTCACTATGGAATATTGCTTTATAAGCGTAAAGACGAAACAAAAACACCCATCTCCAACAACAAAAGCTATACATACAAATATGAGATGAACAAAGCAAACATATCAAAATCTCAAAGATTTTGTTTATACTGTTGATTGGTGGAATTTACTACCTACACATCTTGAATTAAAACAGCTACGAAAAAGATTAATTTGTGTTCGCAATTTTGTTAATACATTATAATATAACTGTATTTTATGTACGTTATAACGATATGTTATTTACGTTATACGATATAACGATAAATTATTTACGATCAATCAAATCAAACAGTCTAATAGCATTCCACTGCTGGACTGCCTCTCCCAATTAACGGCACAACATACGGTCCTGAGCCTTCAGCAAGTCATCCCGACCGCTACCGTAACTGGGTACGCGACGTGTCTGGAACTAGGGTGTTTTCTTGTTAGCTTACTGTACCATACAGATCAGATGGGCTGATACAGGGTTCTATTTCGAGATTTCCTGCTCTGTGCGCCATGACCTTGTTGTCATTAGGAGGGTGCACCAGTCGCAGGTGAGGCTGGCTTAAGCCCCGACCTTATTTGGAATTTATTTAGGTACTAGCGGACTTCCCGCGGTTTCACCCGCGTAGTTCCCGTTCCCGTGGGAATACGGGAATAAAATATAGCCTATGTTTACGGCAAGGAGTGTAGCTTCCCAACAGTGAAAGAATTTTTCAAATCGGTCTAGTAGTTCTGGATAAATAAATAATTAAATAACTATTCACGGACATTTCACACAACGCTATCCGATCCCAAAGTAAGCTAGGAATAACCTGCTTGTGTTATGGATATCAGACCACGGATATTAATACTAATATACTTTTTAAATACATACATATATTATACACTAGCTGACCCGCGCAACTTCGTTTGCGTCACATGAGAGTGAGAAAGAGAGAGGTATGGTATTAATATTTCGAGTATTATAATGTTTCCCGTCGCTTTTATTTCCACGCATCGTGTGCGAGTCCGACTCGCACTTGGCCGGTTTTTAACGTTCAGTTGACTGGCTGCCTCTGCAAACCAAGTTTACTCCCGTCGCGTCGCTCATACTTTAAAACTTAATAAGAGGGTTATTGTAAGAGCACCTTAAAAGATAGGCATATGCTGTAACGGATTTTTTTTTATAACTTTTTAAGAGGAACAGTTTTGTAATACACAATTTTTACGTAACTTTAACTATTTATGCAGCGTCCGTAATGGAAGCTCTCAAAAGAAAGATATAATCCCCGTTATCAAAACATTATTCATGGCTGCTCCGCTCCTATTCGTCTTAGCGTGATGTTGTATCGCCATTAGCCAGCCTCCATAAACGGGCTATTAAACTGTAAAATAATTTTTGAAATGCAACCAGTAGTTTCTGAGATCCTAGCACAAACAAACTCTTCAGTTTCATTATATCGTGAGCGAACCTTAAGAGATAGACAAATTAGGTTATTGTAAGCGGACCTTAAAAGATAGACATATGCTGTCGCGGACTTTTTTTTAGAACTTTTTAAGAGAAACAATTTTGTAGTACACAATTTTTACCTAACTTTAACCATTTACGCAGCGTACGCCTCGGAAGCTCTCAGACGGTAAAAAATATTCCCCGTTTTCAAAACATTATTGATTGCTGCTCCGCTCCTATTCGTCTTAGCGTGATGTTATATAGCCTATAGCCATCCTCGATAAACGGACTATCAAACTGTAAAAGAATTTTTTAAATCCAACCAGTAGTTCCTGAGATCCTAGCGTTCAAACAAACAAACAAACAAACAAACAAACAAACAAACAAACAAACTCTTCAGCTTTATAATATTAGTATGGATAGAAACACCCAGACTCTTGAGACAAACATTTATGGGTCACACAAATATTTGTCTCCGGTGGGAATCGAACCCACGACCTCCAGCGCCGCAGGCGGTATTACTACCGACGCGCCACAAACAAACAAACAATCAAATCTTTCCTCTTTATAATATTAGTATAGATAAATAATCGTTATGGTCAGGGGAGCCCC
Organism: Miltochrista miniata; assembly: GCA_933228765.1. Taxonomy (NCBI): domain Eukaryota; kingdom Metazoa; phylum Arthropoda; class Insecta; order Lepidoptera; family Erebidae; genus Miltochrista; species Miltochrista miniata. The sequence continues at coordinate 19,367,743 of OW121769.1, forward strand.
CAGTTTCAAAATGAATGTGTTTATTATAACTTCTATCGATGTCATTTTGTATTTATAACGACTTACTCTCTTTAAACGTGGCACAGTATGCACAGTTCAAAGTGTATCTCGGCTGATAACCGCCTGTATGAAGCTAATTATTGTTCGTTCACATCAATGTGATGTTAACATCGCTATCGCCACTAAATAATATCCTTGTTTATTCAAGTCGGTATGAATTATTATTATGACGTCTCTCTGGCAGAATCTAACTAATATTTCTCTGGATTTTGGTTTCTCTTTCAAGCTCTAATGGGCGCTCCACATTCACACGAGAATCTGAAGACGAGAACACGAAAAAGGCACGAGAAACGTGAATGTGGATGTGATTCTAGCCGTGTTCTCGCCTTGTTCTCCGGAGGATCCAATCGAGGCTGAACTAATCGAGTGTACATTAAAAACATCTAGTTTTAGTTATCATATTTGACCATCAAAGGGGATTTTAGGAAAACCCTTTTAGGTATAACGGTTAGAGACAGGGCCGTCTTAACCGGGGGTTCGAAGGCGCGGCCGCACCCGGGCGCCGAGCCCAAGGGGGCGCAGGCCGAGCTCTAAACATTTCGATATTTCCTTACCTAATTAAACTTTAACTCATAAGTACAATATTAACGCCATTCCTCCGTTTCGTAAACTAACGTCAAATAAACACCTATGCATAAAAATATAGGCATCACCATTGTATTATTGTCACTTTTGCCTTTCGGCACGTGTCATACCGCTCACGATATGCAAGGTAAGATAGCTCTTATTTCAATATACATAACAATTAAATTTATTTAACACTAGCGGACGTCACGCGGTTTCACCCGCGTAGTTCCCGTTTCCGTGGGAATACGGAATTAAAAAAAATAGCCTATGTTCACCGCAAAGAGTGTAGCTTCCCAACAGTGAAAGAAGTTTCAAATCGGTCCAGTAGTTCCGAAACCTATTCGATGCAAACGAACAAACAAACAGTATAATCTTTCCTGTTTATAATATAGACGCACACGGCAATATCTCCATTCCCAAGACGTTTGATGCGCCCTTTGACATAGGCGCCCGGCGCCCGCACTTTAAGCGAAATGGCCTCTATTATTCGGTGTCTAGGGTGTAAATTGTAATTTTTGGCACCTTAATGGTGGAATTTCCAAAAATCCTTTCTTAGTGGATCCCTAGACCATACAAGGAACCTATTTGCCAAATTTGGACTTTCTAGTCCTAGCGGTTTGGGATGTGCGTTGATTATCAGTCAGTCAGGACATTCACGTTTATGCTACTGCTCCACCTGCGTCTTAACGCGTAAATTAACACCATAATAGCACTTCAACGTAGATGTGGCCAAGGTTTTAACGTGGTAAATTACAAACGGCATTAGTAATGGCATTAAACGTTAGCGATAGCACGGGCTGTCGGTTTTTTTCGACACAGCAAAGGGTTTTAGCAGGTAGTTTTGCGCGCTAAGCGATGTTGGCTACGTTAACGCAATCTCATTTCGCGGGCATTCATGTAAAAAATTGGGGCTTACTCTATGATTGCTTTACACATTATGTATAAATAATATAAAATTTACAACCAAAGCATATTTTGACACCGATTTTTTAGATTAAAAATCTATTTCTGGCTATTATTTTCCGTTTGCATAGGTAGACAAAAAACGCCTTCATTTGCGGGGTTTCCATTAATCCACTCTAACGGCGTTGTGACGGTCTTCTCTCGTTGTCCATAAATTCATTTGCACTAATATTGTTTGCCATAATCATCCCTGATCATAATATTGTGTAATAATGTTTGCCTTAACAACTCAACAGTGATACTTTATTTGCCATAAAATGACTTTCTATAACAACATATATCATTAAAATTAGTTTCCATAAGTAACACATCTCATAATCGACTCTTAACGTAATCAAAATTTGAAAATAATACATAATATTGTTAGGTCAAAATTAATTATTCTTAACACCCCGACTCAGTGCAATCCGACTCGGATAGGTTAGGTTAGAAGACTAATGCCCGCTTTCCACTGCGAGCGAGTCGGACCTATTACGGACTCCGCTATACTCGTAACGACGATTTTCATACATGTCCTTCCACCAAAGCGGACGTGACATGTATCGAAAATCATCGTTACGAATATAGCGGAGTCCGTAATGGGTCCGACTCGCTCGCAGTGGAAAGCGGGCATAAGGCGGATGCGAAGCGAAGCGGAGCTCCCGCCTTAGTCTTCGTGGTATTTTTTTAAAACACCCAGAAGTAGGAGCCCCGCTAAGCGAGCTTGGTTAGTAGACGCCATTATGAGGTTTAGTTTTAGGTTTAATTGTAAATAAAAAATCTAAAATTATGGCAAATACATTTATGGATTTAAATTATTATGACACTTGATCGATTATGACCAATGGAATTAGTGAAAGTCATTTTATGTCATTTCACGATTATGGCAACTGAAGCGTTATTTCTAATGAAATTATGGCAAATTGAAATTGAAATTATTTTATTTATTTATATTGGGAATCACTGAATTGTTGTTGCTAATCAATATGCGTAGGTACCTATCTCTAAATTATGAGTGGAATATTATTGTTAATTTAATTCACATTAATGTACTTGGAGTTGTAAATATTAAGAATGGTGATGGTAATATTCCTACTAATAATATTATAAATGTGAAAGTTTGTGAAGATGTTTGGATGTTTAGATGTTTGGATGTTTGTTACTTAATCACGCTCTAACGGCTGAATGGACCTGGCTGAAATTTAGTACAGGGATAGAGTATAATCCGGAATAACACATAGGCTACTTTTTATCCCGGGAAAATGTTCCCACGGGAACCGGGAACGGGTACCAAATATCACGCGGGCGAAGCCGCGCGCATCAGCTAGTTGTTGTATAAATTTGATAATGACTGATTGGATCTATGTAGAATTGTCGTTGTTGTGGGGAGCTGTTGGAAATGTTCAATTTTAAATAGTGAAGATGTTGTGAATCGTTGGTTGCTTATAATATCGCTTTGGTGTTTTACTGTAAAGATATTGTAACTGTGTTGAATAAATAAATAAATAAATACCAGTATGGCATATGAAATTATGGTAAAGATTAGTAAACCCGTTGTGACCTTAATGTAGCCAAAGCGCATTCTTAATGCCTTAATTATCGAGTAGTTGGATATCAACATTAATGTTAACGCAGGTGGAGCAGTAGCATTATATATATATAGATTACAGATCTTAGAGAAAAAGAAGTGAAACATCAAAAATTTATTGCGTTTTTTGGTTGACGGGGGGTGGGGGGCGCAGTCTGAGCTTCGCACCCTGGCGCCATATAGCCTTAAGACGGCCCTGGTTAGAGATAAGCAAATTCCCACGGTTTCGCCCTCGTGGAGTTTTGTTCCCATTCTCGCATCCCACGGGAACGTAATCCAAGGATAATAGTCTACGTATTATTCAAGACCATAGTAATCCCTGTAACACATTTCAGCGTGATTGAATAACAAGCATACGAACATTTTCACAAACCATCAAATTTATGTTTTAGGCAAGTTATATCATATAGCAGACGTCACGCGGTTTCACTCCTCTCTACTACTACCTACTACCTAACTCGGTTTTCCCAAACGCCTACAGTATGGGGTTCTTCAAAGAGTTCTTAGAAGGTTTTTACAGGGTCGGCAGCGCGAGTGTGGCTCCTCTGGTGTTGCAAACGTTCATAGGCTGCCGTTGACCGCCGGTCCTTCTGGTGGGCCGTATGCTTGTCTGCCACCTTAGTGATATAAAAAAATAAACCTACTCTAACGCGTAAATAAAATATAGCCTACTAACTGGTGCTCGCGGCTACGCTCGCGTGAAATTTGGTTTCCGTTCCCGCTCCCCATGGGTACATATTCCTGGGATAAAATGTAGCCTATGTTTTATTCCAGACTATAATCTACTCCGGTTCCAAATTTCAGCCCGATCTGTTCAGCCATTTGAGCGTAAAAAAAACGCATAATATACCGTCTCCGTTTCGTCGTGGGTAAATGAAAACCGCATCAAAATTGATTTTCATCACAAATAATGTTAGTTGCAGCGCCCCCTGGTGAGTTGTCACCGTAACATCTATCTTAGAACATGTACCAAATCCCAGACCCATAACCGTAAACGGCATTAAAACCGGCCTAGTAGTTAAGGAGAAAAGTGGCAACATTGATTTTTCATCACAAATAATGCTTGCTGCAGCGCCCCCTGGTGAGTTATCACTGTAACACTTCGGAGCCTATTCGATATAAACAAACAGGCAATCAAATCTTTCCTCTTTATAATATTAGTATAGAAAACCGTCATAAGCTCTGCATAAATCGACATTCAAAGAATCGATGTCGTAAGTCTAACCAAAATATTTTCATTTCTTTTCTATTCAACAGACGTACACACTGTTACAGGCTAGAAAGAGTGTTTTTCAAACAATATATACAATACTTCCTTTCACAGTATCTATGATAACATCAATCTTTTTTATACTACTGATGTGGCAGACAATCACCTGATGGATGGTTGCCGTAGCATATAAGAGTTTGCGACACCAGGGTCGCTACATACACACTGCAGGGCGCAGGTTGTGACGACACAATGTTGAAAATTTTCAAGCCGCCTATAAAACTTAAAATTGGCTTAACGACTGTCTTGTTGCTGACAACCAGGGGCCATAGGCTTTTTGTTTGTTTAACGTGAGGGAAAATCCTCATGGATGCTATGCCGGACTCCTACCGACTAAAAACCCTCACGTAACGCCCAACAGCCTATGGTTGGTAGCCCCGGGTAAGCCCTCGGAAGGATGTCCCAGGACTCGCAACAGAAGGAGGTCATAGGCTTAACGTGCCTTCCGACGCACGGAAACGCTCGCAAATGAATATCACAAACTGAGAAGCAAGCGCGAGTTTTTGCGTGAGCATGTCGACATTCACGGCGCGCCAATTCGTATGGAATCGAGACCCCGCCACCTAGCTGTAAACGCGGGAACTTGCCTCAATTCCATACAAGTTGGCGATAACGCGCTCATCCGTGCATGTAGACAGGCGCACGCCGAAACTCGCACTTGCCACTCTGGTCACATGGTGGTCCACCATCCATGGACATGGCAGTGATCGTTTGCATTGAGTCCGCGGGCCACGAGCAAAAATCACTTCAAGCATAGTCTAGTAATATATTCAAATCTATTTAAATATGTTTCATTAAGGCTAAAACATGCAATAAAATTCCGATGGTCCGATGGCTAAGCTACCGGAAGTGCTAAGAACACTCCTAGGACGTTTCTGATTAAGTCTAACTTTTGAATAGGCTCATCAGATTTTGAGATATGAGGGACCTTGACTTTCCAAGATAGGTATTAGTGTATAATACTCGTAAGCAAACCCCCACCCCCCGCATTGTCTATCTGCCATTGTTTGAGACTGTAGTAGTTAAGAGTGTTGACATATTCCATTAGAATTAGAAATCCCCGAATAGTTAAATATTGAAAAAAAATTGGAAGTAAAATAAACAAGCCATTTCGCGTTTAATTTTTAACATATATAAGTAGGTACTCAGTACATCAGACTTATTAAGCAGCGTGTGAAACTGCCCTGTTTGCTTAACCATAAAAAAGCTTAAAGATTAAGTCGATTAAGAATTATTATTACAAACAATTCAGCCCACGCCTTCGGCGCGGAATCATTAGGTATAGTGACATAAAACTATAAGGAGAAATGTGGGCGTATACTATACCTGTGCCTACCCCTTCGGGGATAAAGGTGTGACTATGCATGTATGTATGTACCAAATTTCAGCAAACTACGTTCAGTCGTTAGAGCTTGAAGGAATAACAAACAAAAACATTTTTCACAGTAAATTTTACTAATAATATAAATGGGCAAGTTTGTGAGTGTGAATGTGTAATGTTTTGTACTATCCCGGGAATATAATCCCACGAGAAGCGGTAACCGGTACCGAAAAATCCTCTAGTTTACAATATTAGTGAGTTTACATACCTTAGCATCATGATGATGAGCAAGCAAATCCGCGAGGCGAGCGTCGTCTAGCTGCTTGGCCAACAACCGGCGCGGGTTGAGCAACCACAGGCGCTCGGGAGCCATCGAGTTCCACAGCACGCACGGGAACCATAGCGCCACGCCGATCTCCGCCAGGCGGAACACCAGGTCGTGCCAGTTGCGGGACACTACTGGGACCCTGCACCGAATGTTCACGGTATAACTGTCTATTGGGGTGTATCTAGGACCTAAGAGTTCCACAGCACGCACGGGAACCATAGCGCCACGCTGATCTCCGCCAGGCGGAACACCAGGTCGTGCCAGTTGCGGGACACTACTGGGACCCTGCACCGAATGTTCACGGTATAACTGTCTATTGGGGTGTATCTAGGACCTAAGAGTTCCACAGCACGCACGGGAACCATAGCGCCACGCTGATCTCCGCCAGGCGGAACACCAGGTCGTGCCAGTTGCGGGACACTACTGGGACCCTGCACCGAATGTTCACGGTATAACTGTCTATTGGGGTATATCTAGGACCTAAGAGTTCCACAGCACGCACGGGAACAATAGCGCCACGCCGATCTCCGCCAGGCGGAACACCAGGTCGTGCCAGTTGCGGGACACTACTGGGACCCTGCACCGAATGTTCACGGTATAACTGTCTATTGGGGTGTATCTAGGACCTAAGAGTTCCACAGCACGCACGGGAACCATAGCGCCACGCTGATCTCCGCCAGGCGGAACACCAGGTCGTGCCAGTTGCGGGACACTACTGGGACCCTGCACCGAATGTTCACGGTATAACTGTCTATTGGGGTATATCTAGGACCTAAGAGTTCCACAGCACGCACGGGAACAATAGCGCCACGCCGATCTCCGCCAGGCGGAACACCAGGTCGTGCCAGTTGCGGGACACTACTGGGACCCTGCACCGAATGTTCACGGTATAACTGTCTATTGGAGTATATCTAGGACCTAAGAGTTCCATAGCACGCACGGGAACCATAGCGCCACGCTGATCTCCGCCAGGCGGAACACCAGGTCGTGCCAGTTGTGGGACACTACTGGGACCCTGCACCGAATGTTCACGGTATAACTGTCTATTGGGGTGTATCTAGGACCTAAGAGTTCCACAGCACGCACGGGAACCATAGCGCCACGCCGATCTCCGCCAGGCGGAACACCAGGTCGTGCTAGTTGCGGGACACTACTGGGACCCTGCACCGAATGTTCACGGTATAACTGTCTATTGGGGTGTATCTAGGACCTAAGAGTTCCACAGCACGCACGGGAACCATAGCGCCACGATAATCTCCGCCAGGCGGAACACCAGGTCGTGCCAGTTGTGGGACACTACTGGGACCCTGCACCGAATGTTCACGGTATAACTGTCTATTGGAGTATATCTAGGACCTAAGAGTTCCATAGCACGCACGGGAACCTTAGCGCCACGCCGATCTCCGCCAGGCGGAACACCAGGTCGTGCCAGTTGCGGGACACTACTGGGACCCTGCCACCGAATGTTCACGGTATAACTGTCTATTGGGGTATATCTGGGACCTAAGAGTTCCACAGCACGCACGGGAACCATAGCGGGAACACCAGGTCACGGTATAAGCTTCAATTTAACTTCGATTTAGATGTAGACTATCCTCACTCCTGTGAGGTCAAGGTCTACAGCAATGACCAAAACCAAAAAAAAAATAACAAAAAAATCTAGCTCAGTGGTCTTGAATAGAAGTTAAGTATTTAGAAGATAAATTGGTAGGGTTGGAAACATGGTGTAGGTATATGGCAGATTGAAAAATATTGTGATAAGTGAACAGTGGGTGCATGAGGTTTCCACCAAGATTTTTGAAGTCCATGCCAACCTCTCCTGTGGCATAGTACACCAGCTGACCAACGGCTGCAGCTTTGCCAGAAGTAAAACAAAATCGCTTTTAAGTCTATCCTTGATGCCTGAAACCAGCTTACTTCCCAGTTGGGGGATGGTGCCTCCAGTACAGTAGTGTAGGCCTTCAGTACATGGTAAACTGTGCATTACTTACTTGGTCTTCCAAAATTCGCTGAGGGTCTCGGAGGCGAGGAACCCAGCGATGAGTATCAGCATAAGCGCCTGACTGACGAGGCCAACACGCGACTGGTGCAGTTGGGAATGGTTCACAGAGCGAGGGTCCACTGTCCCGTCTTTTTCTGCGAGGTCGGTTTGGATACCCTGGAAATGAGTACGTAAGTAGTAAAATAAATTCGAGCGTTTAGATGTGGTGCGAAGACTTTGTGCACCTAATGACTAACACATGATCTCTTGGCGAAAAGAAGGAACACTCGAAACAAAATCGTGTACCAACCAGTCTGGTCCAGTAGCGTAATGATAATACCTCCCTACAGCATTTCATATTGCTCCAGGAATTGACTGATTGGATTGCGGTGCCTATAGTTTTGATTAATGTAAATCTGGTGTTCAGGCCACCTCCGATCAGGCGGGCCGTATGGAGAGAATCTTTACCAGAACCGAAAGATCAAAAGATCGGTTCTCGGTCGAACCAGAAACTAGCGAAATGCTTTGCTAGCACACGTTATCCTCTCCACTACAACCTCAGGTTCTTTATGGAGCGTGAAGAGGCACAATATTGGACTGTCGTCACGAGGGCCACTGTCAACAGTCGCAGTTGACTTCACCATGGTTAGATTTCGCCATGGCTTTCCATCAGGCCATGGGCTCCTATAAACGCGGTAGGCTGCCATGCAATGCCACGACGTACGTCACATCACTATGCTTACTACGCAAATGTACTGTTGTGGTCTGCTTCATGCGCTGACTTCGTTTTGACATTCCTATAGTGACGCAGCGTTTGGCGTGACGTGTACGCAGCCTATGGCGTTATAGGAGACCAAAGCCTAAGACAGGTGGCGGCATTATGCCTACAGAGTATTATGACGAGCTAAATATATGTATATAAAAAATTTCTGCCATCGTTACATCAAAATAATATCTAGAATTTACGCTTCAAATCATCTGTCTAGCTAAACCAGGTTTTCTATTAATAAAAAATTAAATAATGAATTAATAAGCCGGTAGTGTCATTGACTTAATATATACGTAAGGTTAATATAACCATTAATAAGGATTATGACGTGAGATAATATTCTATAATTATATTATGACTTATGTGAAGGATTCACAGCCTATTCATTCCTACATAGGGAGAAAGCCATTCACACCTATATGAGCAGTCAGAACGTGTCTAAAAGGCAAGGATGGCCTATAGAGGAGTGCTTGTCCCTACACTTATGTATGGTAGTGAAAGTTGGGTTTGACAGAAGAAGCATGAAAGTAAACATAATGCAATGGAAATGAGAAGTTTGCGAAGTTTAGCTGGAGTGACATTGATGGATAAAGAAAGGAATAGTGTGATATGGGAACATTGCGGCATGACAGTAGATGTAGTGACTAAGATAGAGAAAGGGATGCTCAGATGGTTCGGACATGTGGAGAAAATGGACGAAAATAGAATGACGAAACAGATTTATGAGGCGAGAGTGAATGGGCAGACTGGTAGGGGCCGACCTCGGCGCACGCATGTCGATCAAATCGATAATCTTTTGCGAAAAGACCAGGTCAAGAGTACCCTTAACCGAAGAGCATGTATGAAGACACTTATGAAAGTTGAAGAAGCGTAAGTTGTTTGTCAGGATCGTAGCAAGTGGAAAGCTATAGTGTCTGCCTACCCCGTTGGGAAACAGGCGTGATGTTACGTATGTATGTTATGTGAAGAAAATTCTACTTGAAATGTCATTGTAAATATTATAAAGCTGATGAGTTTGTTTGTTTCAATTATAGGATCTCAGAAACTACTGGTTGGAATTCAAAAAATATTTTAAAGTTCGACAGTTCATTTATCGAGGATGGCTATAGACTAGGTAAGTAGCATTCCGCTACGACGAAAAGGAGCGGAGCAGCAATTTAAAATGTTTCGAAAAAGGGAAAATTTGATCCTTTTGAGAGCTTTCGTTGTGTGCGCTGCATAAATGGTAGGTACCTAAGTAAAAAAATATGTATATCCCGTTCGTTCTGAGTTTGCCGCTGGCGTAGAGGCTAGTGGCATAATAATGGGAGGCGACCGCGGCAAACTTAGAGCGAACGGGTAGTATTACCATAGTAGAATCAGTATTTGTTCCTTTCAAAAAGTTGACAACTAGAATAGAACCTTTTTATTTTATTTTATCACTACGGTCGCACTCTACAGGGTAGACCGGTTGCAGCGCGACGATCATACCTAAATTCAAATACCTATTTGAAATTCCTCGCAGCCCTTGTTCCTACATAGGGAGACATTTTTTTTTAACTCTTTCCTATTATTGTTGTGTTGGTGACCACGGTAACCACTCATCACTATGAGAGCCGTTTGAAAATGAAGCATTTAAGAAATTTTGTGCCCTGGTTCAGGCCAAAGAAACGGGTTGAATTCCTGTCTAAAGCAAGTTGTCTTTTCCACATTATTAGTTGATAGAGAATTAAGCAGTATTCCTTACCTGTTTGGTGACAAGAGTGTCTTGTACGTCATCGCCATCGTCCGCAGAAGACGGGCCCGGCCGGGGCGACAGTATAGTGCATACTTTTGTCTCTTTCAGGAACTCACCGCGAAGCTAGGGGGAAAAATACGTAAATAAATATTGGAGGATATTTTTACATTGTGTCATCTATTCGAAATGAAGTTCATATTAGCTTGTGCTATGGGATTTAGACAATAGCTGCGATAACACGTGCAGTCCGAACTGCGGATCGCTACTCCGTTGTCAAACCTTGCACCGTGCCGTACGATCTGTCAGTTTGGACTGCGGCTAAAACTGTTTGTTAGCGTTGGCAGCGCGAGTGTGGCGCCTCTGGTGTTGCAAACGTCCATAGGCTGCGGTGACCACCGGTACATCTGGTGGGGCCGTATGCTTGTCTGCCACTTTAGTGGTATATTTTTTTTTTAAAAACTGTTGTGAAATTGCGACTTAAATATGACTACAATTTGGAACGCGGGCAATTATAACGCGTTTCCAGCAATTTATCATCATAGTTTGATCCGCAGTCAAAGCAACAGATCGTACTACCCGTTCGCTCTAACTTTGCCGTTGGCGTAGAGGCTTATACCCAAATTGTTAATTACACGAAGTAAATTGACAGTAGCTAATGTCACTTGGTCATAGAAAATAAGCAACATTGTATGAAGAAGTGACATTAGTTGCTGTCAATTTATTTCGTCTAATTAAAAATTCGACTTTAGTATGGAGCCGAGCGGCAAAGTTAGAGCGAACGGGCTATACGGCGGTTGCGTCCGATGCGCGGTCCGGACTGCAAATGTAAACACCGCTTATAAATACACATATACAATATATTTCTATAAAGAAGTTGATTGAAGATATTACAACAAAAATAATCGAACACGTGTTTCGTGACTTTGTAACATTTTACGCTTAAGGTAAAACGTAACTGGCGAAACCGAGGGGCACATGTAGTAAGAATATTGACAATACAATATAACATTACGAATGTCAACACATACTGAATCGTAAAGGTTCTCAATACATCAATGTAGTCAACAAAAGACAATGGGCCATAAGATCAAATGAAGCTGTGACGTGACCAATAGGCTTTAGGCCTTAAACTGAATTTCAGCGATGAGCGACGGCGAGAGCGACGCGATCTAACGTACAGATTTTTAATGAAGTGAACTGAGTGCCTAGTGATAGTTTTTGCAAGCACTTATCGTGATTCACGGTGAAGCGCGTATTCTTGAATTAGCATGGAGTCGAGACAAGTTCCCACGTTTACGGCTAGTTTGCGCTGACTCGATTCCATGAAAATTGGCGTAAACACACTCACCGTGAATCACGATAGACGCTCGCAATACTTACACTAGACAGTCACGGCACTCTGGATGACAGCGGAGTAGACGAGGTTGCTTTTCCACTTCGCTACGTTGCTATGGATGCGACTGATATCCACCAACCATATTCGTCGGTCTACAAATATCGTCGGACATTTATATTGTCAAATTGAGCGACCGATACAGGCGATTCGCGGCTTTCAAACGCTACCATAGGAACGTAGCATAGCACATCTCTGGTGGAAAAGCTCGTGATCGCACCGCGCTGTCGCCATCGTTCCGATTGCCGCCGACATCCAGTTTGAGGCCTTAGCGAGATCATCAGTTGTGGCATGAACAATACTCTCTTAGCGGTTGTATCGATAACAAACTATGCGATACAATATCGTTGTTATGAGAACGTAAACTTGCGTATGATAGGTGCTGTTAACAAATCAAAACAATCTAGTATTTTATTGAGGCCCACGTAAACGCCTTTGTAGAATTCAGTGCAATTTCCGCATCCCCATGGTAAGTTATTCCAGGGATAAAAGTAACGTATATGTCTTTACAGACCATAATCTATTCCTGTACAAAATTTTATCCAGTTCTGTTCAGCCGTTAGAGCGTAAAAGAGCTACTTGAAATGTTTCAAGCCGCCCATAACCCATTCGCTGTGCTCAGAGACCAAGTACCACCACCACCACCACCACAATTCTGGCAACCCTTGATTCTTTAAGCACACCACAGGGTCGCCAACTTAACGACCACTGTCAGAATTTTAATGGACTGTAAGTGGCCCCCTTTTGCTACTTCTTCAATGAGGCGGGCGGCGTCAATTTTCGCGAGTATTACAAAAAAATTGATGCTTGAAACCGCTACTCATCCTAGAATGAACCTTCCACTCAACCGCTGTGCAGTTAAAGAAACCTTACTACCTTATATTCGTCATTTTACATTGTTATTTATATAAAGGCAAAGTGCTAAAGTTCTGTAATGGAGATGGTGCGCTTCGATCGTAATGTTCCATTGTGTGCAAGTATACAGAATTTATTGTTGTGGTGTCATAGCGATGCTGCCTTAGACCTTCCTTCTTGATATTACCTATAAATAATTAAAATATCCCTACTACTAGCCTTCCTCATACATTAATTAATACAATCGAAGATCTTCAGAACTAGCCAACTGGTAAAATTAACTAGAGGAATCATGAGGCAAGTTATCGAGATAATCACAGGACACTGTCGCCTGAACAGGCACCTGACAGTGATAGGAGTGAAGGACGACCCTATAATGTTCAGAGTGCATGGAGGAAGAAGAGACCAGCCTCCACCTACTGGCTGAGTGCCCCATGTACGCACTAAGCAGATGGGAGACTATGGGGACGGACAGAGTAAATTTAGAAGGAACATCTGAAGGTGGATCAGATAGTCCGATTCTGCAAGGAAAAGCGATTAGATGGGGCGCCGTGAAGACTGGTGTGATACCCAATCCAATTCCAGAGAGGTGGCTGGGGAAATGGACGAAATGGGCAGCAGAACATATCGTCCGCTCGGCATAGCCGGCGTCCCCCACAAGAAAATAATAATTCCTCATTTATGATAATGCCACTTCCTTCCTACATGAACGCTGCCATTCCAGACTCCTACGAGTCCTACCGGCTAATCACTCGGTGCGGCCGAAAGTCCCGGATGTGCCCTCGGCAGGATAAGTCCAGGGTTCCGACACAGAATTTGTTTGTCTTGCTAATATTATAAATGTGAAAGTTTGTGAGTGTTGATGTTTGTTACTCTTTCACGCTCGAACGGCTGAACGGATCTGGCTGAAATTTCGTACAGGGATACATTATAGTCTGGAATAACACATAGGCTACTTTTTATCCCAGGAATAAGTTCCTACAGGAAGCGGGGACGGGATCAAATTTTACACGGGCGAAGCTGCGGGCATCAGCTAGTAGTAGAATAAATATTAAAGACGGCTCCTACACATCAAACATGATTTTATTGCCGTTATTCGTCCGACTCGCACTTGTACTGCTTTCTACAAATTGAAATTAGGTACATTGGCCCTAGTGATTTACCTTGAAGTACACCTCCACTCCATAAATCAGGAAGAAGATGACCACGATGAACAGTAGGACAGCATAGCAGCCATTGAACACGTGCTGATAGAATGTCTGCAACAAAATGAAATGTCATTTACATATACAGTACTGTACTAGCCAACCGCATGAGAAGGGTAGTTTATCTGTAAATAGAGAATACAATCCCGAAATCCCGAATCTCTAGATCCCGGGATCTCTGCAGTTTTCTGGCCCCGAAAATACAGGGGGACTGTACTTAGCTAATCTCGGGATTTTCGGAAATGCTACAAACACTTAGTTTGCGTTCTGTAGTCCGCTGCGAGCGCCTTGATTTATTACATTACGACAAAAATAAACCTTAAATGAATCGGGGTTGGCAAATAGTATTAGAAGTGCAATAAGCATGTTCGAAAATGGAGGAGTTTGTAATACTTTTTTGTTTTGTCTATTTTCTTTACTAAATACCGTCGAGACCCCTCACTTCGCTTGGGTTTTGACACTTTTTGCAACCTTATCTTTCGGAGGTTAATGTATTTTGAATTGAACTGATTTAAAAAAATATTTTACTTAACACTGGCTATTACTAGACGATGTAAGTATCGAATATCATTATATAGGCAACAAATATTATGTGGGCAACAAGTGGACCAAAAAAAATCAGCGTCGTAAGATATCGGAGTCAGGACATTGTCTAGTTTTTCAATCCTTCCAATGCAAGATCTATCGAAATATTTGTTTTCTTTATTTTTTATTACTTGCTTATAAAGTCCAGTGACAATATGTTTCATTACCAAAGTCCCGACCTTAGAGTATCTCACTGCAACATTTCTATCTATCTATATAAATATATAATAACTCAACGGTGACTGACTGACTGACATAGTGATCTATCAACGCACAGCCCAAACCACTGGTACTCTTTATACTGTGACTGGACGGACCGGGCTGAAATTTGGCATGCAGGTAGATGTTATGACGTAGGCATCCGCTAAGAAAGAATTTTGATAAATTCTACCCCCAAGGGGATAAAATACGGAAAGCGGGAACGGGAACAAATTTTACGCGGGCGAAGCTGCGGGCATCAGCTAGTGCATTCATATATCACAACAGAATTGACAACCCTAGGGGTAGGCGAAGATCGGTAACAATGTGGCCGCGACCATCACCTCGGCAGTATTTTATGCCGCTATGATTTCAAAGTTATTATAAAGAATAGAGACAATTAGATGTATTTTGTAATAAAATAAAATGTTGAACATTAAACTTCCTGTAACACTGTTTTAAAAAAAGGTTTCCTACATAAAAATGAAAGTTGAAGAAGCAAGTGAGGTGTGTATGGACCGTGCCGTGTGGCGCTCGGTTCTTTCTGCCTACCCCGCAAGGGATTTCGCGTGAAGATAGTTAGTTAATTTTATTTTCCTACATAGACAAAAAAAAAGTAGTGCATTTCCCAACACAAAAAAAGCTTTTGTAATTAACATAGGAAAGTTAGTAGCAATTAAGCTGCAGAATCTTGCCATAAATGAAATATACTTGCTCTTGAGCAGTTTTATAAGCAGTCTACTCAAAGGGTATGTTGGTAATTTAAAATTATGCGAAATTAGGCGAAAATCGGTAACCCAGCTGAAATAAGGGGTCTCGACGGAATGTACCTATATTGTGATTTGAGTGAACTTTTTCAGAAAACTTTTTTAACACGTAACTTTTTTAACGTTGTAAACACAACGATATTGAAAACGTTATCTAAGAAATTTCAGCCCAATTAGAAACCACACCACATAGTCTAATCCCGGGATAGCGCCGATATCCCGGGATTACGCATCAATAATCCCGTGTTCCCGGGATTGATAGATATGCTCAGGATTGTATTCTCTAACTGTAAATGATATTGAAGAACCACATAATGAATTTGAAATACACGACATAAGCTGTGACCTTGCTCCTCGTCGTTGCACCCAGCACTTCGAAAGCGCAAGTCACACCGCCAGCGGGCGGGCGAGCGTGCTAGACGGGCGAACATCGTTTCACCTCTTTACATACTTCGGTTCACACCGCGAGCTGCCGACTAACTTACGAGCTAAGCTGACGAAATATCCAATAATTCCAGCGAAGCTACTAGCTAGGCGCGCCCGCTTCGTTAGCTTAGCTCGCCCGCCAGCTCGCTCGCCCGTCCTCCCCGTTTCCAGTACTACTACTAGTCGTCGCTGTCTATCGAATGGCAGTGCCTAGTCTCCAATCTGCACCACCCGGTTCGCCCGTTATTCCGTAGTTTTTGGTGTGAACCCCATAGTTTAGCTCGCCTTATTTGGCGTAGTTTACATAGCTTCCTTATCTAGTTTCGCCCACCCGCTTAGCTGGCTCGCCCGCCCGCTAGAGGTGTGGCCTGCGCTTTACCCAAATTCCCTTTTTTGCATGCGGAAATCCTCATGGATGTCATACCGGAATCCTATTGGCTACAATCATGGGTGAAACCTTAGAAGAATACACAAGAGAAACAGACTTTTTACCCCCATCGTGGCCTCTCAAAACGGACGTGATTGGGTATATTTGACTGCCTCTGTGGCGCAGTCGGTAGTGATACCGTCTGCGGCGCTGGAGGTCGTGGGTTCGATTCCCACCGGAGACAAATATTTGTGTGACCCATAAATGTTTGTCTCAAGAGTCTGGGTGTTTCTACTTTCTATGTATAATATGTATGTATTTAAAAGTATATAAGTATTAATATCCGTGGTCTGATACCCATAACACAAGCAGGTTATTCCTAGCTTACTTTGGGATCAGATAGCGTTGTGTGAAATGTCCGTGAATATTTATTTATATTTATTTATTTAGTATACCTGTAGTCGCCGACGTTACGTAAGAAAAAATAAGAGAAAATTCGAAAAATAAAGCCTAGTTTCCTTCCTGGGGCACCCTTCTAGAATCTAGACGACGGATAGGTATGGAGCGTGTAGTTTTTAATCGACTTAAAATAAAACCGGCCAAGTGCGAGTTGGACTCGCCCACGAAGGGTTTCGTAGCAGCAAGTAACATAACATATTAGTTCTTGTAGTTCGTTGTAACTTTGATTGATGTTTTAACACGTTCGCAGTGGTAGTGATTTTTCTAACCGAAAATTGCGGTTTATGACGTATTAAATAAAAACTACCAGCTCTATCTCGTTCAAACCAATTTTCGTTGGTAGTTTTAATGGCAATGTACATCATTAATTTTTTTTTTAGATTTATCATTTTCTTAGTTTAGAAGTTAGAGGGGGGACACATGTTTTTCCACTTTGGAAGTGTCCCTTGCTCAGAATATTCATTTTAGAAAAAAAATGATGTTAGGAATTTCAATAGCATTTTTGAAGACCTATCTATAGATATCCCACACGTATGGGTTTGATGAAAAAAAAATTTTGAGTTTCAGTTCTGAGTATGGGGACCCCCAAAATTTACTACTTTTTTTCTAGTTTTATATAAGAATCTTAATGCGGTTTACAGAATACATCTAGTTACCAAGTTTCAATAGCATAGGTCTTATAGTTTCGGAGAAAAATGGCTGTGACACACGGACGGACAGACAGACAGACAGACATGACGAATCTATAAGGGTTCCGTTTTTGTCATTTGGCTACAAAGCCCTAAAAAGCAGGTTATTTTTTTTTAAGATAATTTGAATCCAGCATGACATAAGTGGGGATTTCCACACGTTAGAAATTCCTGATTCTTTCATTATTTAATCAAACGTATAAACAAACTATTTAGCGTTATCATATTTTGTATGGAAATGTCTATTCCTAAGTGCTAAATACTAAAACAATGAAAACTACTATATTTACACATAATATGGTTAGTAGCAAACGAGCTAATTACATGATAAACATTTTATTTAAATCAAATGTTCAAAATAAAGGCCACACAAACAAAAAAAAAGTATTATTTCCGTATTTTTTGACTTCTTTTTTAATATATTACAATACGTCATCAAATTCATGGGTGGTGCCCGAAGAGGTCTTAATAAACACATTTTTTTTAATATGAGGCAAATCCTACATGGATGCTATACTACTACGACTATATAAATACTACCGACTAAAAATCACACGTATCCTACCTAACAGCCTACGGTTGGGAGCCCCGGGTAAGCCCTCAGAAGGATACCCCAGGACTAATATAAGACATGAACCTCAACGAAGTCTAGAGATATTTTATATTTCATCAAAAATGTATTTAAAAATCTTGCAAATAAATATATCTTATCTTATCTAGGAAGAATTTTCTTATAAAGGAAATGGAAGCATGGTAGGTTTTTTAAGAACTTTAATAATTAAAAAAAAACATTTCGTGATTCTTTTGTTCTTAATAAAAAGTTTATGTTTTTAATCGTTGTAGAAAATTGTTACGATATCAAATGCTATTATTATTAATATTCAGTGTTACCATCTCTTAAATTAATTACATATCGACATTGATTGTACATAGTTAAAATTAAATTGTCAATGTCTTGCTGCGGCATGAGGTCTCATGTTCTTGGCAAGTGTCCGTAAAGTTTATTAATCAAAATAACAAAAACCTAACCTATTCGGGTTTACCACTGGTGACCGAAATTCATTTGATCATTTGACGTGTCACCGAAAAAACATTAGGTCATTCTACTGATTGGTATTTTTATTTTTACTACTGATCGAATGAACGTTTGGTCGAAAAACAGTTGACTAAAGAATATTTTAACAAACAAAAGCGAAATAAGTAGAATTCGGTTATGGCACTCACCAGCCGCTGCCGCGGCACGTTCGCTTCGCTCGCTCGGCTTGTGCGTTGTGGTCGCAGTTCTAACCTAACCTAGCCTTTTTGATTCAGCCCTTGGTAAAATATTCTTTAGTCAACTGTTTTTCGACTAAACGTTCATTCGACCAGTAGTAAAAATACCAAATGTTTGTTCGATAAAAACTCTTTTGGTCAAATGTTCATTCGATCAGTAGTAGAATGGCCTAATGTTTTATCGGTCACACGTCAAATGATCAAATGAATTTCGGTCAAAGGTGGCACCTAAACCGGTACGAACCACATTTTTGGTGGAAATTCGATAAAAAAGGACATCTCGTTTTATGTAATATTTTAGTTTTTCAGGCATTATAGGATTTTTTTTTTTTCATTTTAATTTTGAAAATAGAATAAAAGAGGTTTTATTTAGTCTATACTAATATCTTCTATTAAAAAGAAGTAAAGTTTGTGTGTTTGAATATTTGTTAAATTGTAAGGGGTAATCTCGGGATCTACTGAACCGATTTTAAAAATTCTTTCACCAATAGAAAGCTACGTTATTGTGGAGTGTCATAGGCTATATAGCATCACGCTACAACGAATAGGAGCGGAGCAGTAATAGTAAATGTTTCAAAAACGGGGGAAAAGTTATTCCTTTTGAGAGCTTCGTTGCGTGTGCTGCGTAAATATTTATAGTTATGTAAAAAATATGTACATACTACAAAATTGTTTCTCTTAAAAAAGTTCTAAAAAAATTGCGCGATAGCATGTGTCTATCTTTGGGTTGGTGCACAATAACCATTTTAATGGCAATCAATTTTTTCTACAATAATGTCACGGGAAACCTCTTTCATAAACGAAATTGTTCTTAAAAATAATACGACGGGAATACATGCGACGAGAAACCTTTCTCTCTCTCTCTCTCTCTCTCTTACGTAGTATTGAATATTAACGACGAGACGCTACGGGAGTAAACGCAACGCGACGGGAGTAAATGCGACGGGAACAGGTAATACTCTATCTTATCTGGCGCAAACGAAGTTGCGCGGGTCAGCTAGTATTATAATATACACTTTTTATCGATACTAAAAATATTTTCAACTATAATTTCGTCCATAAAAAAGGATTAAAATATTCGTAGACTTTGTTGAGTTGTGTAAATACACTTTGGGTCTCGATCTAATTTAAGCCCCAGTTTCCACCAATGCGGCGACGAGACACGTTTTATTATCCAATCAGATGTCATCAAAAAAAAAGGCAATCTATCATGACTCATTATATATATTGCCTTTTTTTTGTTTAACGTCAGGGAATATCCTCATGGATGTTATGCCGGACTCCTACCGACTAAAAAACCTCACGTAACGCCCAACGGCCTATGGTTGGGAGCCCCGGGTAAGCCCTCGGAAGGATGTCCCAGGACTCCCAAGTTTTATCGATTGCCTCGTTGGTCTACGGGTTGTAATGTGCGACTGCGGATCACGAGGTCGTGGGTTCGCTTCCTACCGGAGACAAAAATTAGTGTGATCCATATTTTTTTGTCTCGAGAGTCTGGGTCTGTCTGTATAATGATAAGTATGTATATTTTAAAAGTAAATAAGTAATAATGTCCGTGCAGCCGTGGTCTGATACTCACAAGCAGGTTATTCCTAGCTTAGGTAACATACGAGATCTAGCTTAAAATTTCGCAATCGAGGTATTTTCAACACAAAAATCTATCGAGGATTTTATCAGTAATCGTGTTTCGAGCCTAGAGCGTTTTTAGTTCATGAATTGAAGTTATCTGTGTTCAAATTTTAATTCAGCAGACCTCACGAGTCCTGAGATCTACATCAAAGTAATAGTCTATTTGGCGTCGTTTGGACTCTTAAGTCAAAGATCTACCACTTGGATCGTCAGTAGGTAAACTGGTTTATGAGCCCAGAAGGAAATTTATGTTATAATAATATTACCTCATCGGAATGTAAGAACAGTAAGATACAAGTTTAGATGGGTTTTTGATTAGTTCATATTTTAAGGTAAATTGGTACTTATTAAGGAAAAATATATGTTAAATATTTTCCCCAGTGGTTGTAAATGAAATGATATAACAGTCTACTTTGAAATTCTGTAACTTAACTTTTCCTTTTAGTGCATTTAGCTAGTAAAGGATTTTACTAAGATGTTGATCTGGTAGTCATATCAGGGACCCCTCACACTAGCGTTTCTTCTGCGTTGTTCGAACGTCTCGTTCGTTTAGGCAGCGCCTGTGCACTACTGTGCAGCGACGCTGTGCAGTGCAGGGGGCGTCACTTATCAGTTCTATGGTGTACAACACGATTCCATCCACACGAAACATATTAGAAAAAAATACTGCATTTGGTAGCTGTTCAACGCTGGTGACGCACCGTTTGATCAGAAACGACGCCCGTAAAACGGTAGTGTAGCGGAGGCCTATGAACAGCACATTGGCGCCCCTATTATTCTCTTTCTACTCAATTCTACCACGCCAAAGTCAAGATTTATTTATAACTAGAGGACGTCACGCGGTTTCACCCGCGTAGTTCCCGTTCCCGTGGGAATACTATATTTTTTCTTCCATAAGAACCTTCTCCTGACAATACCTTATACAACATAAAAAGAATTAGTAAAATCGGTCCACCTGTTCTGAAGTTATGCGCTTACCAACACATTTTGCGATTCATTTTTATATATAAGATTACAGTCATGTTCTTCAAGCGAAGCGTCGAAAGGCACATCCTTGGGCCGCGAACTTGAGGGTCTGTAGTCTTAAAGACAGTGAGAA
This sequence comes from Miltochrista miniata, assembly GCA_933228765.1. Classification (NCBI taxonomy): domain Eukaryota; kingdom Metazoa; phylum Arthropoda; class Insecta; order Lepidoptera; family Erebidae; genus Miltochrista; species Miltochrista miniata. Next base: position 19,389,230 of record OW121769.1, read on the forward strand.
TAGCCCCCTATTCGTTTGATGTTGCCGTGACTTTACATCAGGCGGGCGGCGACATTTCGACATCTTAAATACAATACTACTCGAGGCGTTCTAGAGTTCTAGACCAAAGCGTGGAATGATCCCTTACCGCTTGTACCTACATCAGGTACCGGAATCGCCTTAGTACCGACCGCAAGGATGCAGACCGCACTTACATATGTATCCGTTTTCGTAAATTTATTACATACATACATATGGTCACGCCTTTATCCCCGAAGGGGTAGGCAGAGGCATATGATATGCCCACATTTCACCTTTTTTTATAATTTGTCCCGCGTAATAGGTGGTTGTCACTGCCTGCTGTTGAAATAAAGTCTTCAACTTGACTTAACGACTGCCATTTTACTGGCAATCGGGACTAACAGTTTAACGTGCCTTCCGAAGCAAGGAAACGCTCAAATAAATGGTCACATGAATGGTCATCCATCCAAGGACTGTCCATAGTGAAAGTTGCTTACTGCAGTGATCGTTTACAGAACACTGAGTCCGCGGGGCCACGAGCGCTTCAGTAAATTTATTGTAGTAAATAAAAAAATATATCCTCACCTTTTTGACAGGATCAGTGTCAGCAACGTTCGTGGTCAGCACCTCAGCAGCCAGCAGCGAGAAACTGATGACATTGAAGGTCACAAACGCCAGGAAAGACTTGGAGAGGAACCGGGGCCTCTCCCAGCGTATGTCACGTAGGTGGAATACCTGTCGACAAGGAAATTACGTATTATTAAGTATGGAGTATTATAATCTGAAAAAAATTAATTGCTTCGATGGCGCAGATCTTTTTTTTTATACCACTAAGGTGGCAGACAAGCATACGGCCCACCAGAAGGACCGGTGGTCACCGCAGCCTATGAACGTTTGCAACACCAGAGGCGCCACACTCGCGCTGCCGACCCTGTAAAAAACCTTCTAAGACCCCTTTTGAAGAACCCCATACTGAAGGCGTTTGGGAAAACCGAGGCAGGGAGATTATTCCACAACCTAAGATCTGCGGCAAATTCAATCCCTACGTCACTATCCCTACTAAAATTATAATAGCGAAAGTAACCCTGCCTGTCTGTTTGTTACGCTTTCACGCCTAAACGGCTGGAGCGTTTGATATGAAATTTGGTATAGGGATAGTTATAGGTCCTGGGAAAAGGCTACTTTTTAACCGACAGCGCAAAAGGAGGGTTATGATTTCACGCAATAACCGACTTCTACGCGGTCGAAGCCGCGGGGAACAGCTAGTAGTATTATAAACTCGAAATTTTATAATACTACTACCTGCTATCGCTGAGCGAATTTTTAACGATGGAATAAATACCCATGATTTTGGAGAACGGGAACAAAATTCTACGCGCAAAATAGAGGAGAAAAGAGAAAGAGGATGTTTATACAAATGCATAAACGCAATCTGTGCAAATCAGTCGTTCTCGTTCCCAAAGTTGCTACAAAAAGTTGCTGAGGGTTTCTGAGTCCGAAACTACAGGTTTTACCGTGTCTGTTTGTTTATTCGTAGTTGGAGCAAAATCAATAAATAAGACAATGAGAAAATTACCATCAGTAAAGAATCTGTTAAGAACTAATTAATCAGCTCACGTATTATCACTAACAACGTTTTATCATCACGTTTGATCCATTCATTGATACGCAGGAATGTGAGGCAGCTTTTAGATTATCATTCACGTGAATCAAGTATTTATTCCAAAATGGGTGTAAGCCGTTGTTGAGCTCAGGGTTGTCACTACATTGTTCTGAAGAAGAAAAAAAGAAAGAAAGGAGAAGAAAGAAAATGTTTTTTTATTTTGCAAACAGGCCATACACCGACGAAAAATTAATTTACTGACTTAAAATTAAAAAAAAAACAACAACAACAACAACAAAAAAAAAAAGATAGGTACCAACATATGAATACACCGGCACAGGCAGATGGAAGGGTATCGTGTGGTTTTAGGCGGTAGGATCAAAGATAATAATAGTATTACATACAGGTAGGCAACTCCCCGCCCCCCACTGAGCAAGTTTCCCCACCCCCGCCAAAGCTGTCATTATAGTTGGAGGGTGTTTTGAGGGAACGGTTGCTAAACCTTAGTGGTCACACACACATTCAAGCTCTGTACAAACATAGCGAGTTTTTAGTGTAGGTGACAGAATTGAAAACGAATCATTTGTATGGAGTTTCCGCCCTGTGGAAGGAGTCCGGCATAACACCCATGAGGATTTCCTCACATAAAACAAGAAGCCGTGAGACGGTCTCACCCCCGACTGCCCCTCTAACGTTTATTGTGAAAGTTCAATTCGATTGACGTTGTCATTTTTGATTTATTTCAAACTTTGAACAGATGATCCACGTGACCAAGTGACGTAATTTAATGCAACAGAGTCACAGACTACAGACACAAGTCTCGCCATAAGTCCGTCTGCACTCTATTTTATAGAGAGGGGCTAAAACGAATCATTTGTATGGAGTTCCGCCAGGAGTCCAGCATAACACCCATGAGGATTTCCTTGTTATTCTTGACTAGCGGACGTCACACGGTTTCACCCGCGTAGTTCCCGTTCCCGTGGGAATACGGGAATAAAATATAGCCTATGTTCACCGCAAACAGTGTAGCTTTCCAACAGTGAAAGAATTTTTCAAATCGGTCCAGTAGTTCCAGAGCCTATTCGTTACAAACAAACAAACAAACAAAAAAAACAAATCTTTCCTCTTTATAATATTAGTATAGATCAAAGATTTCCTCACATAAAAAATATATATTTCTATTTATGTAAACGAATCTAAAGGTACCTACTTACTAAGTGATACCGTACAAGGGAGTGTGTAAATATTACTGAGAGTTTTCCTCTACACTAGTTTTTTTGTATATTTACATAATAAACTATATTAAATTTACATAATTTGAATATGTTTATAAACCGTTGCAGTGTAAATGTACTCGTTCTGCTATTATTAGCTAAGTATTTGCTTACTATTCCGTCTGTAGAGTGTATTAGGAATCTTTAAAAGTTGAGAAAACCCAATCGACGGTTAAAAGGTACTATCCCTACTTCATACTAATATTATTAATGTGAATGTTTGTTAAGAGGTTTGGATGTTTAGATGTTTGGATGTCTGGATGTTTGGATGTTTGGATGTTTGTATGTTTGGATGTTTAGATGTTTGGATGTTTGTTACTCAATCACACCCTAACGGCTGAACGATTTGGGCAGAAATTTGGTACAGAGATGGCTTATAGTCTGGAATAACACATAGGCTACTTTTCATCCCGGGTTTTTTTTTTATTTATTTATGTATATAAATAAATAAATTAATTAATTATTATTGAATAACACCACTTGTACTGTTCCACAACATTTATTTACGTTACACCTGACCGGTTTCGCCTCTCGGCATTCTCAAAGGTACAAAATAACTAACTTGATGACCACTACATCATGCAAATACATCCAAACAAACATCAAGTTAGTTATTTTGTACCTTTGAGAATGCCGAGAGGCGAAACCGGTCAGGTGTAACGTAAATAAATGTTGTGGAACAGTACAAGTGGCGTTATTCAATATGTGCAGCAAGTTCCATCAAGTGCCATCAACCAGCAGTATAAATAATTAATTATTACTGTTTTTTCTGATTTTAATATTTGTTATTGTAGCGGCAATAAAAATACATCATCTGTGAAAATTGCAGAAAATTCACAGACAGACAGATGACGAAGTCTCATGATTAGAGTTTCGTTTTTACCTTTTGGTACGGAACCCTAATATATCCGACTTACCTATCCTAGGTAGGTACATTGGATTTCTGATTGTCGGAATTCAGAATTTTTAAATTTATTATTATGACTTTTGGAATTAAGTTTTCTGTATTTATGTAGTGTACCCATAAAATTCAAAAGTCATCTTATATTATGTTAAACTCTTAAGCTTCATAATATTCAGTAAGTATAATACTTAGATCTTTTTTTTACGTTTGTAAATCGTTACTTAAAATCTGACCTTCAGCGGCCTTGTATAATATAAATATTAAGTATAAAAATAAATTCGCATTATTAGCCGAAAATCTACCTACTGTACCGTAGGTGGATGTGGCAATAAGACGACTTTCGTAATAAGAGTTCGTCCTATGACGACCTTATTCATACGACCGGCGACCTTATTCCTATTTATGAATTTGTTAAATCATTTATTTTTAAAAATTACAGAGAAACATAATTATTACATATCTATATAATTTACATTATTACTATCTAAACCAGTGATGGGCAAAGTACGGCCCGCGGGCCAGCTTCGGCCCGCGAAAGCTTTTTATCCGGCCCGCCGACGGTCCTTCGACATATATATGGCTCGCGATAATCATAATTTAACGGCCCAGAAATATTAGGTAAGTATGTAGATTCTACTTAATAGAACAATGGACGCATAATAGGTGAAGAGCCAGCGAAGAGAAAATTCTGATTGTCCCAGCTCGAACCAGCATTCGAAAAATGCCTTTTGTTCCTACAAACTTGGTCCGCCGCTGAAACTTCTTAATTTTTCTGGCCCGCCATTATGAAAGTTTGCCCACCGCTGATCTAAACTAAACCTAATTAAGGCCCCCGTGGCATTGTTTATATTTTATTGTTTGCATTGGCATTTATGAATTCATTCACTCAGCTTCGCAAAATATAAAATCGGAACGAATATTTTGCATGTTCGCGACATTGACAAACTGCTATCAAAAACATCACAACTTATATGACGTAACTGACTTAGGTATGTGTTGCTTTGACATTATAAATGAAGAATTGACATAATAAGGTCGTACAACTCAAATAGACACTGGGGAATACTGGGGATGATGCCCCCATATGTCAACGCTACTACCGAATGCCGCCAGAAAAGCAAAGAATACTTTTTTTATACCACTAAGGTGGCAAACAAGCATTCGGCCCACCAGATGTACCGGAAGTCACCGTAGACTATGGACATTTGCAACATCAGAGACGTTAGACTCGCGCTGCCGACCCTTTTTTTTTACGTGAGGGAAAATCCTCAGAGGATGTTATGCCGGACTCTTACCGACTAAAAAACCTCACGCAACGCCCAACAGCCTGTGGTAAGCCCTCGGAAGGATGTCCCGGGACTCACAACAGACCTACGGCCGCCACTGCGGCCTCGCCCAGGGGGTGGTTCGGGTGCTATCCCGCGTCTATGGGGGGTTTCGGGTGTGATCCCGCTTCTAAGGGGGGGCGTGCGTGAGTTGCTCACGTCACGCTGCCGTCATGGGCCTGCTTCTGTAAGGACGGTGAGCCGCCCTCTCATCGTCCTCAGGGCCACGGTCATGGTGGCCGATAGTCCTCGGCGAGACCGCGCTGCCGACCCTGTAAACCTTCTAAGACCTGTTTAACTAATTCAAGGACAATGAGGTTTAGCCATGCGATAGCCCATGATCGTCGCCTGCGCTACTCTCATCTAAAAAGAACGGTGATAATGAAGAAATGACATGATAAATGAAATAAATACTGCAATTTGTTTGATACACTTTACTGTAAAATGAATATAGTCCATTGTAACGGGTTATGAACAGCACAGTGGTCATTATTTTCTACTCTTTTTTTCCAACCTGTAGTGTTGTTGTAATAGATTGAACACCGGTATAATTACAATACACAAATAATAGCACTTAGAAGCTAAAAAAGGTGTGAATATTCACACGGTTCTAAATTTGTCTGAACCAGCTTTTATTAAAGAAGGAAAACTCGAAATGAAACCCGGTTGAAAGTAAAATGACAATCGTTAAGCCAAGTTGACGGCTTGAAAAAAAATCAACTGAGGGTCGTCACGACCTGCGCTTGTGAATTTCAACACGGCTATAGGCTCACCAACACGTGGGACATAAAACTATAAGGTGAAATGTGATCGTATACTATGCCTCTGCCTCCCTCTCTCGGGGATAAATGCGTGACTATATGTATGTATGTATGTACGTATGCAGCTATGCTCATTTGTTTCGTCCGTAATGTACATCGATAAACTTTTTAAGTCCTAATTTTAGCCCCTTTGGAGGCGGAATTATGAAAAATCATTTAGACCAGGGGTTCCCAACCTTTTGCAGGCCGCGGCGCCCTTACAAGTCTTGAAATTTGTCACGGCTCCCCGTCATATCACGTGTAATCACCCCCCCCCCCCCCGCCCCTCGACTAGTAATCCTCCGCACAAGCCACTTTCCTGTGATGGAGCCTCGGCCAAGTCATATGCAGATCTAATCCGGGAAAACATGTGAAGCCGGCGTTATCTAGGGAAACTTGTCTTCTTTTTTACTTGTGGAATCTGTGTGCCGAAATCTTACCGACTGAAACCATAAGGTGCTCTACCACTACCTACAGTCGGGATCCTCGGGAAAGATGTCCCAGGATTCCCAACAGAACTTGGCTACCACTGCGACGTCATATACTTTACTTCGTTTGGTTCGAGTACTTCCCCGCGTCTTTGGGAGCTTTCGGGTGTCACTCTCGCTTCCTGGGTCGTGTGTCGTGCGAAAAACTTTAACGTCACGCTGTCGTCTTGGGCCTGCTTCTGTAAGGACGGTGAACAGCCCCTGCCCCGATCTTAGGCCCCCGGTCATAAGAGTCTGATAGAAAGGGCAAAATCGAGTGTATGGCACCCTCGCCACAGACTGGAAATCTCGGGTTGGAGAGTTATCTCCCTGCTCCCTCCTCGCCATCTCTTTCACGAGAATGACCTGCTCGCAGATAGACGCGGCGGCGCGGCTCCCCACGTTCTCCCATTGGAAATCATTGCTCGCACCGTAGTCTCCAGCGAGATAATGTTCAGGTCAAGACCTGCCACTAGAACCTGGCGCCCACGCTATGCTCTGTATGGAGCGCTGTGTCCTCGCTGCTTCCTTCGCAGTGCTGACACTGAGTCGTGGTCTCCCGGCGTAATCGCCACAGATACTTATCGAAGCATCCGTGCCCTTAATTGTCGGTTACAACCGGTACCAGAGATTGCCATGGCTCCTCTCCAGCCACTCGTTTGTTATCGATCTGATCACCACCTAAGTTGAGAGATCAACTAAGACACTTCGATATGGTCAACGCGGTGAGGACTTGGCCGATTTCCTTGGGCGGATGGTGGCAACTTTCGCCTCTAACCATTCTTAGACACCGCGTAGTTTAGTTTAAAAAAATCGAAATAGTTATCTTGACAGACAGACCCTTTTTTACAAAGGAGTTTTGGAGCGGAGTCCGCGACTCGGAAAACGACGGCGCGACGCGACGGGTAGAACTCAAACTCAAAAAACATTTATATCGCATAGGCCTACTACTTAGGCACTTGCGACAAGTTTATGAATACAAATCAAAAATCTTGGCGGGCTATTTTTTTAGTGCACTTTTTATTTTTTGAGAGAGGGGCGCCGCGAGGCGCCTCCCGCCGCCCCTCTGGACTTTCTACGGCGCCCCAGGGCGCCCGGCGCACAGGTTGGGAACCCCTGGCTTAGACTAAAAAGGCCCTAAAAATGTAGAGTTTCTAGGTCCCAGGGTTTCGACTTACTATATCTATACTTCTATACTAATATTACAAAGAGGGAAGATTTGATTGTTTGTTTGCTTGCATCGAATAGGCTCCGAAAGTACTGACCGATTTAAAAAAATCTTTTTAATACAGTTGCTCAAAAAGTGGCGTATTACAGGGACGTATAGCGTTCGGGATGTGGGCTATTACACACTCGTGCTTTTTCTTTACCATTCCCGCACTCGTGCGTTATCTTTCCCAATTGTCAAAATAATATCTGTGATTCATGCAAATATTTCTAAAAAAATATACTAACTTGTTTCAATATCAGATTAAAAGTAATTTTAATTAAAATTTAAGCATAAATTAATATAAGCATCGGCCAAATTAAATTTATAAATATAAAAAAAGTTGGCTGTATGAAGTGCACTGCCATAGTCTCTGCTTAGGAAGGTATATATTCTTTTACGGTTGGCGCCATTTTGGATATTCAGGTTTATTGTGTTTTTATTATTTTATAAAATTGCTTAATTTTTTCGCAACTGTATTAAAAATAGTTGTTCAATACAACGTGTGGGACTGTTATTTAAACTCGTTCCGACTGTCTACCCTCGCCTTCGGCTCGGGTCAACACCTGTCGTAACTCGTTGTAATAACAGAAATCCCACACTTGTATCGAAAACTACTATTCTCTGTTGGGCAGCTACACTATCTCCAGTGAACATCGGCTATATTTTATTCCCGTTTTCCTACGATAACGGGAGCTACGCGTTTGAAACCACGTGGCGTCAGTTAGTACCACGAGAAACAGTTCTCCCTCGTGATCCCACTAGTGGAATATAGTAGTGAGACCAGGGTTCGCCTATATATGTATATCAGCGGATATATATCTACTACTACTATCTTCACGCTAAATCCCTTGCGGGTAGGCAGAAAGAACCGTGCGCCACACGGCACGGTCCATACACACCTAACTTGCTTCTTTTTTAAATAAAAATGTGGTCATTTCACATTTCTTTACATTATTTTACAATTTTATTTCACATTTTTAAGTGTCCCCTTTCGTAATGAAATTCGCCTTTTTTTTAGTCTGAATATATATACGATATATATCGGATACCTATATTAAAAAATCGGATTCTTGATTTTTATTTTTATTATAAAAATCGATTTTTTTCGAACCCTGAGTGAGACCACGAGAAAAATGAGATTTACCCCTTCCGTTTAGAACTGAAGAGGCCTAATTGAAAAGTGAACTGAAATAAACGACTGTTTTGATTGAGAGAACCTCAAACTGTAACAATTAAACAGTCCACTTTTCAACTATGTAGTCTTTTCCAATTTTCACCATATTCATACATAGGTGGGAGGACATTTAACCTTACTTGGTAACACACTAGTTAGACGAGTTTAGTTTCTGTTTTCCTTCTCATCGCCGTGACCGCGTTTTTAAGTCAGCATATGCACCACATGCAGGAGAGGTTTGGGCCATCAAGATCTCTGTAGGGCCGTTATTTCCTTTTTAACCGACTTCAAAAAAGGAGGAGGTTCTCAATTCATCTGTATGTTTTGTTTTTATGTATATTAACCGAGATTTCCGTCAATAAATTATAGACGGATTTCAATTTTTTTATTTGAGTTTCGTACCCATACGGTAAAAACGGAACCGTGTTTATGAGACGGGCAGTGTGGACTGTCCGTCTGACACCAGGCCGCGTCTCATGAACCGAGATAATTTTTGGAGACATTTTCACACATCTCATGACTGCCTCTGTGGCGCAGTCGGTAGCGATACCGCCTGCGGCGCTGGAGGTCGTGGGTTTGATCCTACCGGAGACAAATATTTGTGTGACCCATAAATGTTTGTCTCAAGAGTCTGGGTGTTTCTATGTATAAATATAAATATGTATGTATTTAAAATATATAAGTATTAATATCCGTGGTCTGATACCCATAACACAAACAGGTTATTCCTAGCTTACTTTGGGATCAGATAGCGTTGTGTGAAATGTCCGTGAATATTTTATTTCTTATTAGGTATTTATCATCTAGCCCAAATTAAGCTAAGATAAGCTTGTGCTAGGGATCTAGACAACTGATATTTCTAAATACATACATATTATACAAACAAAACACCTAGACTCTGAAACAAACATTTGTGGATCACACAAATATTTGGATCGACATGGGAATCGAACCCAGGATCGCAGCGCGCCAGTGGATTACACTCTCGAATACGCCACCGAAGCAGTCAGGCTTTTTTTGGTTTTAGTCCGTTTTGTTATGAACTGCAACTATATAATTAGATTTTCTTTCATTCCTACTATTCCTACTAATTCCTACTAGTAATATTATAAATGCGAAAGTAACTCTGTCTGTCTGTCTGTTTGTCACGCTTTCACGCCTAAACGGCTGAAGCGGCTGTGATGAAATTTGGTATAGAGATAGTTCGAGGCCCTGGGAAGGACATAGGCTACTTTTTAAACGACTGCGCAAAAGGAGGGTTATGATTTTACGCGATAACGACTACCCACTACGCGGTCGAAGCCGCGGGGAACAGCTAGTTCTCTATAAAATAACGCTATTTTACTTTTCGAAAAATACCAACCCTAACATAGACATCCACGTGATTTACTATGTGAACCAAACCAGGGTTGTCATGACAATCACGTACGCTAATTACCACATAAATTAACTGTACACATTTATGTTTACTCCAAGTAAAGCTAATGTAAAGCATGGCTGCAAATAATTAAATGGCATAGAATTAAATCTATACTACTATATAAAATTGTTGTAAAGTTGTCGTGTCTGTACAATAGCGATACATCTATACTAATATTATAAAGAAGTAAAGTTTGTGTGTTTGTTAAATTGTAAGCGGTAATCTCGGGATCTACTGAACTGATTTAAAAAATTCTTTCACCAATAGAAAGCTACGTTATTGTGGAGTGTCATAGGCTATAGCATCACGCTACAACGAATAGGAGCGGAGCAGTAATAGTAAATGTTTCAAAAACGGGGGAAAAGTTATTCCTTCTGAGAGCTTCGTTGCATGTGCTGCGTAAATATTTATAGTTATGTAAAAATATGTAGGTACTACAAAATTGTTTCTCTTAAAAATGTTTTAAAAACATTGCGCGATAGCATGTGTCTATCTTTGGGTTGGTGCACAATAACCATTTTAATAGAAATCATTTTTTTCTACAATAATGCCACGGGATACCTCTTTCATAAAAGAAATTGTTCTTAAAATTAATGCGACGGGAATACACGCGACGACAAACCTTTCGCTCTCTCTCTCTCTCTCTCTCTCTCTCTCACGTAGTATTGAATATTAATGACGAGACGCTACGGGAGTAAACGCAACGCGACGGGAGTAAATGCGACGGGAACAGGTAATACTCTCTCTTATGTGGCGCTAACGAAGTTGCGCGGGTCAGCTAGTACATCATATAGTCACACATGGCAAGCGCATTTCACCGGCCACGACACACCTACCACGACCAAATTAATCGTGTGTCAGAAAGTGGTGTCAAGAGCCGAAGGAACCGACGTGCATGCATGAAAAGAAAAACGAAAGTTGAAGAAGCAAGTGAGGTGTGTATGGACCGTGAGGTGTGTATGGACCGTGCCGTGTGGCACTCTGTTCTTTCTGCCTACCCCGCAAGGGATTTGGCGTTAAGATAGTATAGTACATAGTATTTCACCTTATACTTTTATGTCCCACGTAATAGATGGTTAGCCTATTGCCGTGTTGAAGTGGACAGGCGCAGGTCGTGACGACCCGCAGTTCAAATTTTTCAAGCCGCCCCGCCCATATGGCCTTCAACTTTGTTAAAAGATTGTCATTTTACTGAAAACCGGGTTTCATTTCAAGTTTTCTTTCTTTTAATAGAGATAATAAAAATAACAAGTTCTTGGGTTATGTAATGATACGATACTGAAAAAAAAATTGAATTCTTGTCTGTTTGTCCGTGTGAATAACCTTATGTCTGTTTGTTCGCGATAGACACAAAAACTGCTGCACGGATTTTGACACAGTAGTAGAAAGATCTTGGTCAGACTTAAAATCTTACGTTTGTTTCATCGCATTCGGTAAAGTAAAAGCAGAGGTACGAACAAAAATAGAATAATCAAGGTTGAATTTTCGTGCGATCGTTGATCGTTTGGTCGCGATAACCGACATCCAAGGCAAAAACCGCGGGCAATAGCTAGTAGCACATATTATTATGTAGTGCTTAATGGAACGACGCTATTTCAAATGACCTTTCTTGCTTATCTTAATGTGACTAGTTTTACCAATACAATAATGATAATTCTGCTCGGATCCTGTCTTTCTAAATATAACACACTAGCGGACGTCACGCGATTTCACCCGCGTAGTTCCCGTTTCTGTGGAAATACGGGAATCAAATATAGCCTATGTTCACCGCAAAGAGTGTAGCTTCCCAACAGTGAAAGAATTTTTCAAATCGGTCCAGTAGTTCCGGAGCCTATTCGATGCAAACAAACAATCAAATCTTTCCTCTTTATAATATTAGTAGATATAGACAAGCTAATGTTGCATGACCGGGGGCCTGAGGACGGTGAGAGGGCGGCTCACCATCCTTACAGAAGCAGGCCCATGACGGCAGCGCGCGTGACGTGAGCACTCACGCACGCCCCCCCTTAGAAGCGGGGTCACACCCGAAACCCCCCATAGACGCGGGATTGCACCCGGACCACCCCCTGGGCGAGGCCGCATTGGCGGCCGTAGGTCTGTTGGGAGTCACGGGACATCCTTCCTGAGGGCTTACCCGGGGCTCTCAACCATAGGCTGTTGGGCGTTACGTGAGGTTTTTTAGTCGGTAAGAGTCCGGCATAGCATCCTACGAGGATTTTCCCTCACGTTAAAAAAAAAAAAAAAAAAGCTAATGTTGCACACTTGCACTAAACATTTTTAAAAGATGATGAAGCCGATATTATCGAGATAGATATAACAACAATTCCTAAAGACAGAAAAAGAATTAAGGGGCTTCCACACCACAATCGTGATTTACCGTTTTAGTCTCTCTCTATAAAATAGATTAGAGAGGGGCTTATGGCGAGACTTGTGTCTGTAGTTTGTGACTCTGTCGCATTAAATTACGTCACTAGGTCACATGGATCATCTGTTCAAAGTTTGAAATGAAAAAAAAATGACAACGTCGAATCCAACTCGCACTTGGCCGGTTTTTTATTTATTAGTCCTACTACTGGTTACTCAGTAGTTATATAACTAATTATTGTGATACGATAAAAATAGCAAATAGCAAGTGTTAAATAAAAAATAATTTATTCAAAAACAATAATTGTTATAAATTATTGCATTAACAGTGACAAGTTCAACAATTATAACTGGTAAGAAAAAATAAATACATACCATCGGTGTTTGTTTAATAATCTATTCTATTGTCTTTTAAAATTAGATATGTGGTGGATACTAATTGCTACCTTAGTAAAAGACTGGGCGAGCACGGAAATAAGGCTCAAATCGCTAGCCTCGCTCGCTCGCAATGCCTTTCCATCACGCGGTGGTAAAACAAATAGAAAAGAAAGGGCAGGTTTCATATCACACGCTTAAAAAATGTAATGGTACGGCCACACACTAGATGAGGAGCGAGAGAAATTTGTCAGACTTGCGCACGGAGGTTCCAAAAATGGCAGAAATATATTTTGTATGGGAGCGCCCTTATTTTTTTTGTTTTTAGTATTTTCGTAGCGAGGAAAACGGGCAGACACGTATTGCTTGAGTTACTGGTCATGCGGCTCGTCATGCCACGAGTACCTACCTACTGCTCAACGAACCATTGCCATTTTTTAAAGAAGACGAAGCAAATTGTCGGTTTTTAGTGCGAGTCAAATGAGTGGCAATACGACCGAGGGAACAACGCGATGAACATTTCGGGCAGAGTAGTCTGAATCTGTTAGGGCAATATTCGCGATAACGCGAAGGGCAGTGCGAACGACTAATGTGGCTTTATCTATGAACGGAGATTTCTGCCAAAGGTGCTTCATCTACCGAGACATCTATTAATAATAATTATATCAACATTTTTTTCGAGCTTTCTATGAACAGTGATTTCTGCCAACCGTGCTTTCTATTAACAGTGATTTCTGCCAGCCATGCTTTCTATGAATAGTGATTTCTGCCAACCTTGCTGTCTATGAAGGGAGACATCTAAAGTACGATTATTAATCTCAGTCAGTAAAATGACAAGTGCAACTGTCACTTATACTGAATTTAGTACCGAATTTTCATTCTAGAAATGTCATTTTACTGACTGAAATTAATAATCATAGTATACCAACAATGTTTCTGTCAAAAGTATTCGAGGGAACGATTAACGTTCAAAGCTCTGGCTCCAAGGGTTAAAAATCCTTTCCTAACAAAATTAACAAATAACCAGTTGTACTATTTTACTAACATAATAAATAAATAAATATTCACGGACATTTTACACAACGCTATCTGAATAAGTGGCTACAAAATCGTTTCCGTGCCATTGATGACACTAAAAGAGCCCAACTATTGTCAGCAGCGCGAACAGTTTAGCTTAAACAAAACTCGCAATTAAATGGCTCATTACCAGCACTGAAGATAGTCAAACGACCCACCAGTGTGTATAGAACAGTGCACTATTATTTCCAAGGCTCTACCTTTTATGGAAAGCTATTGCGACTTGAGCTCATGGTAAACCCATTCGATTCATTCCATAATAACTAGCGTTTTAAGGCGGCGCTAGTCGGTCGCTATAACTCGGCCAAATAAGCATACTGTTTCACCTCACATCGTATAGTGAGAGCGAGAAGCTGCGATAATGTATTCATTCAAAGGTCCTTTGGTAGGGTGTTATGAAAAAAGTACTACATGTATCAACATAGAATAAAGTTTTCAGAACTCTTTGAGAAATGAAAATTGTCGGAACGGACTTAGATTTTGGGTTTTTATTACTTTTTATACTCCTTTAATGGTTTATTTACACAGATAGTTCTCTAAAATTTGGCAGAAAAATGTATTATTTAATGGCTTCTATCTCTTTCATAGTTTGCTAATTCCCATTTATTGAACGGTACAGACAAAGTTATGAGACAAAACGGTAAAAGGTTTGACTTTGTATGTAGGGTATCAAGCAGTTGAATAATATCCTCCCGAAGTTTGTATGGACAAAATAGCGACTAGCGCAACCTTAAAGGCTGTTTCTAATTACGTGCTTCAATTTTTTCAAAAAGTCACTTCAACATGACATTTTTTTTATAAATTGTTACTTAGTATGTTCATTTGATTGAACTTTGATATGGCTTAGGCTTTGATAAAACTAGGGTGATCGATTATATTTCGATCAAGGTGCAAGCCTCCAGCGAGATGAGGTAAAACCCCGCCCGCCCCGCACCTTTGCAAGCAAGTCATGCTCGTAAAAGGATGCGGGGAGGAAGCGGGAGAAAATCTCCCATCTCAGTTCCGATGTTTTCGCCCAAGACTGTCGGCAAAATTGATATCCTACATTACTGTCGGCCGCCATGAAATCCTGAGGACGACGACTGGTCTGCTCGCCTTCCTTACAAACACGCCCAAAACGAAGGCGCGACGTGAGAGTTTCACTCACGTCTCACTCCTAAGAAGCGGTATAACCCCTGAATCGACCCCCAAAGAAGAAAGAACAAGAGATAGCACCCGAACCGTTGCAATGGCTGGCTGGCTGGCTGGCTGGCTAGAAGGCTGTTGAAATCGAGAAACGTGTAGGTACGGGTAGGTACGCGAAGCTGTGGCTATTACCTAGTTTGATAGACATTACTTTAGTTTCATTATTCAGTGACCCTGGACATTTGACACAATATGCATTACAAAATCTCCAATTTTAGCGAGCCTTAGTTTTCTGCACACGATGAAATATCTATAATTATAATGCGTATTTAAATATGTAATGATATTCAGTGTCCTATCCTGTCCGAAATATCACGGTCCGTTGCACCGCGACAATGCTGGGAAGCATTTCACAAAATAACGTTTCTTTCTACGATAACAGTGCTATAGAAATCAAAACTGTTACGAAAAGTAGAATGTTTGAAAATTCAACATTGTTTGAAATAGTTTTGTTTGGGTGTTTCATGCTTGCATTGATTTAATAATATTGTCATACCAATTTAGGCGTTGGATTTGACGCGGAAAATTAGGTAACTCGATAAAATTTAGATTTTGGATATTTCACTGCTTATGGGGTTCAAATAGGGTGGCGAAACCTGTTTCAACCCCATAAGTTATTAGCACCTTCAAAAACGGTTCGTCGTATAATCAATTTCCGGTTTCGTCTGTAATGCGGTTCAAAATTTCAAATGTTTATTTCTTCTAATTATTGTTTTGACCTAGTGCAAAATCTCTTGTATATATCCTATACTAATAGTAACCTATACATATACCCAGTGGCGGCTGTACCTTAAGTGCGCTCGTGCAGTGAACCACCAGCTCAAAGGATTTAAAAATAACAAAATTTATTAATATATTACTTACAATTATTAGGTATTTACCTAACACTTATTTTTTAAACATACAAGAACTCAAAACTAATAACATGTCTAATTATGACGAAACAATTTAAGCTCTTTGTTACACTACTAAAGCCTAGATTCCCTGTTACAAAAATTCGGCGTGCGCTTTTCCGAGTGCACGAGGGCTGCTCATACAACGTGTACTAGATACGAGCTAAAACGCCTGGCGCGTGAGACAAAACATCGTTCATAGAAAATGTACCGAGCAATGAGTCGCTTTTCGTGCGCCGCACGCGATCGTGCAATCCGAAGATTACCGAGAGTCCTCGATGTTTTGTTGATGACGAAATTCAAATTCTCCCGGAGTATTGTTTCGCTGTATATGTGACGCGTTAAATATATTGATTGTTTTGATTTTTAAATTGTTAGTTGTTTTATTTTGTTCTTAGTTCTATTCTATATTGCGTGCAAAGTGTGTGGAGTGTGTGAAAATGAGCATAAACAATAACTAAGTACCTAAGTACTTAAAACTATACAAAACTTTTCAAAATAAAGTTGATAGGTATAAAATTAACGCTTACTAAATTTAAACCAAAAAAGCAGGTAAAGTGCACTACCAGATCGAGGACCCACCAGCCGCCACTGCATATACCTAATAGGTATAATAACTATAAATTCACGTAACTACCTACCTATAAGTCTTTTTTATCAGAGTACTAGCTGACCCGCGCAACTTCGTTTGCGTGATAAATGAAGAACCGCTCGACCGATTTTGTGCAAACTTTACATAAACCATCTACTAAGTAGTCCGAACAAAGCCTAAACATTTGGTTTGGATAGGTGAGCCCGTTCTTGAGTTATAAAATTACAACGAAAAGTGGCATTGATTTTTATTTTTATCCTTTAGGTTCATTATATATAGATAGAAGATCGATGAATAACAATAATTAAGTAAATACCTACCTAAGTTATTTGTGTGCTAACTTCAGTCTTAATGGATCTTTGCTGTAATCCATTTGTATATTTGCCAGGATATACAAACAGAATACATCTAGTAGTGGACGCCACACGGTTTCACCCGACTAGTTCCCGTTCCCGTGGGAATACGGGAATAAAATACGTGATGTGATAGTTTCTGAAGACGTTTGGATGCAGTGGCGGCTGTACCTTAAGTGCGCTCGTGCAGTGAACCACCACAACCACACAGCTCAGAGGATTTAAAATAACAAAATGTATTAATAAATTACTTACAATTAGGTAAGTACCTATTTACCTACCACTTTTTCTTTAAACATATAAAAACTCAAAACGAATTATGACGAAACAATTTAAGCTCTTTGCTACATTACTAAAGCCTAGATTCCCTGTAACCAAAAATCGGCGTGCGCTTTCCCGAGTGCACGAGGGCTGCTCATACAACTTGTACTAGATACGAGCTAATGCGCCTGGCGCGTGAGACAAAACATCGTTCATAGAAAATGTACCGGGCAATGAGTCGCTTTTCGTGCGCCGCACGCGCTCGGGCAATCCGAAGATTACCGAGAGTCCTCGATGTTTTGTTGATGACGAAATTTGAATTCTCCCGGTATTGTTTCGCTGTATCTGTGAGTCTGTGACGCGTTAAATATGTATTGATTGTTTTGATTTTTAAATTGTAAGTTGTTTTGTTTTATTTTGTTCTTAGTTCAATTCTACATTGCGTGCAAAGTGTGTGGAGTGTGTGAAAATGAGCATAAACAATAACTAAGTACCTAAGTACTTAAAACTATACAAAACTTTTCAAAATAAAGTTGATAGGTATAAAATTAACGCTTACTACCTAAATTTTAAACAAGAAAGCAGGTAAAGTGCACCACCAGATCGAGGACCCACCAGCCGCCACTGTTTGGATGTTTAGATGTTTGTTAATCAATTACGTTCTAAACGGCTGAATGGACATAGGCTAATTTTCATCCCGGAAAATATTACTCATTTTAGTAAAGAGGTAACTGAAGCTTTTGGCCAGTAAATTCATCAAAAATACGAATCTCCGAAGAGAATGAGAACTAGAACGACCTGCCACACGTGTTTCCCTCATCTTACAATCCCGGGTTCTTCAAGCGGAGCGTGGGCCGCCAACTTGAGGACCACTGTCAGAAGTCTTACGGACTGTGAGAATGACCCCCAATCGCTTGATGCGCCACGGCTTTCCATCAGGCTGGCGACTTCAATTTGGCGAGCTTAATATACAAAAAAAAAAGAATGTTTGGAAGCAACCCTGTTCTCGTTTATGTCATTTAACTGCATAAACACCGTTAAATATACTAGAAAGTGTCTTTAACAGAGCGCGGAAGCTAATTGGTTTAATAACGTTAGTGCAAAAAGAGAAGGTCAGGGTTTTTTTTTGTATTACTGAAGCGGCAGAGAAGCATACTGATAAGCTCTGGATCCAGGATGTAAGCCAGGACGACGTCAGATCAGATCCAGGTAATGGCAAATCAATAGGTGATTTGCCATTACCTGGATCTACTGCTCAGTACTCGTGAGGTCTGGGGGGAAATGAATAAAAAATTTAACATAGACAACTTCAGTTCATGAACTAAAAAAAAACGCTTGAAGCTAAAAAAAACACGATAACTGATCAAATCCTCGATAGATTTTTGTGACTAAGACACCTCGATTTCGTGAAATTTTAAACTGTCATCGAGCAGTATGTCATAAAGTCATAAGTTTTAAGTTGTATAGTCCTTTTATAAATTACTAGCTGATCCGCGCAACTTCGTTTGCGCCACATAAAAGAGATTATTACCTGTTCCCGTCGCATTTACTCCAGTCGTGTTGCGTTTACTCCCGTAGCGTCTCGTCATATTCAATACTACGTGAGAAAAAAGGAATAACTTTCCCCCCGTTTTTGAAACATTTACTATTACTGCTCCGCTCCTATTCGTTGTAGCGTGATGCTTTATAGCCTATGGCACTCCACAATAACGTAGCTTTCTATTGGTGAAAGAATTTTTAAAATCGGTTTAGTAGATCCCGAGATTACCCCTTACAATTTAACAAACACACAAACTTTACTTCTTTATAATATTAGTATAGATATATTTCGTTAAAAAAGCATAAAAACCGAGCGCATGTATATCTGTTATCTTATCAACCACTAGCTGTTGCCCGCGACTTCGTACGCGTTAAAAATTATGTTATAATGCCAATTTGATGGCTCTGTGCTTAGTCTCTAGGATATGTAGCGTGATAATATATAGCCTATTTGAAGACCCTAACCCTAGTTAATATTTGTGCAAAATTTTAATAAAATCTATTGAGTACTTTTCGAGATCCTTCCGGACAAAGCGAAGCAAACACCCAAACAGACAGAAAAATTTCTGAGTATATTTTCGGCTTCGGTATCTTATGCTGGGTCCACATTTGTGTCATATCATCGACTAGTGTAGTGTGTAATCGTGTCGAACATGTAACGCTCAATGTGGACGGGCCTAGGTTATGCCGCCTGGTTATGCTGTCAGTGTTAAGCCTGTCACAGACGTAGCTATAATATATTAACATATCGAGATACCAATACTAATATTATAAAAAGAAAAATTTGATCGTTTGTTTGTATGTTAGTTTTTTTTTTGCATTGAATATGCCCAAAAGTACTGAACCGATTTGGATAATTCTTTCATTGTTTTGATGAAAGCTCGGGTGACTTATGCTATATTTTATTACCGTATTCCCACGGAAACGGGAACCACGCCGGTGCAACCGCGGGACATTGACTATTATATTATAGAAAAAGTAATACACACGGGAGTTAAACTTTAATATATTTTTAATCTCACTCGGTCTACAGAATCGCCTTTAAAATATATCGAGATATAATCTGTCGACATATTTTGTTGAGCGCATAGAAATTTGTTATAACTCTGTGTGTGGTGTGGACTCTCATAAATTAAGTTAGAAGATATGTCGTAATTTGCCTTGCTATGTTTCATATTCATTAATATTATAGTTAGACACGTATGTGACGGGCTTTATATTGTGTTGACAGGCAGCTGCAAGTTTTAAATATCGAATGCAAGGAACGGGTCATGGATCTTTTCTTTTTTAACCGACTTCAGAAAAAGGAGGAGGTTCTCAATTCGTCTGTATGTATTTTTTTTTATGTATGTTAAGCGATATTTCCGTCAATTATAGACCGATTTCAAAATTTCTTTTTTTGTTGAATAGGGTTTACTTCTGAGGTGGTCCCATTTTCACCAGGTCAGGATCTGATGATGGGATCCAGGAGAAAAGGAGGGCAACCACCGAAAATTGTAGGGACAACTAGTGCGTTTGTTAACTTTTTAATTAAGTGCTTTAATGTTCTACACTTTAATGAAGGTCTGGAGTCGACATGAAGATAGAGTCGTAAGACAGACGAGGGCATTCCTTAACAATTTACAGCAGTTACCTTGTGTTTGGGCTTGATTGATTTGTATTGATGAGAACTTTACACCTAGATTTATAGATTCGACTTTTGAAAAAAAAAGGAAGTTGTCAATGTTTCATGTATGTTCACCGATATTTCGTCAATTATAGACGAATTTCAAATCTGCTTTTGTTGGATAGAGTTCACTTATAAGGGGGTCCCAATTTCACCAGGTCAGGATCTGATGATGGGATTCAGGAGAAATCGAGGGCAACCACCGAAAATTGTAGGGACAACTAGAGTGCGTTTGGTAACTTTTTAATTCAGTGCTTTAATGAACTACAATTTAACGAATGTCTGGAGTCGATCTGATGATGGAACCGAAAGACAGTCGAGGGAATTCCTTAAAGATTTACAGCAGCTACCTTGTGTTTGGGCTTGATTGATTTGTATTGATGAGAACTTTCACCTAGATAGATATATTTTTCGGTGCACCCGTCACTTAAAATAATGAAGAAAAATTTTTCAATAAAAAATAAAACCGACTTCAAACAAAACCTGAAAAATAAAATTTACAAAGGACAAAGTAATATGTATTTTGATTTATTAGATTTTATTCAATATAATATTGAAGTTGGTGCCATGAATAATACCTACATAAAACTATGGGTTTACTTGGCGCCGACTTCAATATGATATTGAATAAAATCTGATAAAATCAAAATACATATTACTTTGTGCTTTGTAAATTTCGTTTTTCAGGTTTTGTTTGAAGTCGGTTTTATTTTTTATTGAAAATTTTTTTTTTAATAATAAGTACATAGGTACTTCCCGTTCGCTCTAAGTTTGCCGGCCGCTTTCCCTACTCCGCCTCTACACCAGCCATAAAGCCAGCAGCAAACTTGGAGCGAACGGGCTGTAGACATTATTTCATTGGTAGTAACTATGCATTTCGTACTGTGCTGTGACTGGTATGTAGGTATTGTAGATAAAACGAGTACATACATACATATGGTCACGCCTTTATCTCCGAAGGGGTAGGCAGAGGCATATTATATGCCTACATTTCACCTTATTTCTGAAATTGTGCCAGGTAATAGGTGGTGAGTCGTATTGCCGTGTTGAGATGGAGAGGCGCAGGTTGTGACTGCCTGCTGTTGAAAGTTTTCAAGCTGCCTAAAAAGGACCTCAACTTGGCTTAACGACTGCCATTTTACTGGCAACCGGGACCATCGGCTTAACGTGCCTTCCGAAGCACGGAAACGCTCAAATAAATGTCACCAAGTTGTCACATGGATGATCACCCATCCAAGGACTGGCCGTAGTGAAAGTTGCTTACTGCTGTGATCGTTTACAGAATGCTGAGTACGCGGGGCCACGAGCGCCTCTTATCTTGTAGATATTAATGATATAAAAAACCGGCCAAGTGCGAGTCAGACAGTCTGACTCGCACTTGGCCGGTTTTTTCCGCACGAAGGGCTCCGTTGCGGAAAATCACGTCTGTTATATGGGAGCCCCCCTTAATCATAATTTTACTAGATGATGTTTGTCCGCGTGAAATTCGGTACCCATTCCCGCTTCCCGTGGGAACATATTTCCGGGCTGACAATAGTAGTCTCTGTTATTCCAGACTATACCTAAGCTATCTGTACCAAATTTTAGCCCAATCCGTTAGAGCGTGATTGAGTAACAAGCATCCAAACATCTTCACAAACAAACCAGGGAAGTAGGGTGTATTTGTTATAACAACAAGTACTAAAAGTAATTATTATTAAAGCGGCAAAACTAAAACTTACATCATCTGTGAAAATGTCAACTTTCTAGCTATCACGGTTCATGAGATACAGCCTCGTGATGGAGAGACAAACAGACGGACGGAGAAATCTCATGAATAGGGTCCCATTTTTTTACCCTTTAGGTACGGAACCCTAAGAATCGTAAAATTAAATAAGATCTTAAAATCGGGCACAGCGATGAATTATAAAATTATTGTCACAAAGTAATCAGGTGGTAATCACCATCCAAAGAATTGCCATAGCTAAAGTTGTTTGCTTCAGTGATCGTTTATGGAACACAAAGTCACCGGGGCGACGAGCGCACCAAACTCCAGTGGTTCACTCTGTACCCCGTCTCTGTGTTTGTCCCGTTCAGTGTTCCTCAACGCGGGTCATAAATGCAAGTGCTGACGTCTCCCGGTGACGCGGACAATGAACAGCACCGAATACCCTATGAAAGTACACACCAAAACCCATTTTCGATTTCACGACCCGTTCCACGTGTATTTGATGTGTGTCCGTATACAAACAGCGTCTACACTGGGCATGACTACTAGTTAGTAACGCCATAAATCACCGTGACGTTTATTCTATGTCAAGCATTTTCTTCGGGTGTTCGGCATGGATAGCCCCGAAACTGCAGTTTTCATGGTATCAAAACGCAAGTCTGACACAGTAGTGGAGAAAAGTGCTGTCCAAATGTAACAAATGTGGACGCAGCATTACGTAGAACATATTGAATAAATCCACGTGTACCTACGTTAGAACACCCGGCGAGTATTTTGTTTTGTTAATATTTTCAATGTAGGTATAGTTTTGACTTTTCTAAAATTTTATAATATGTATAGATCCTATAGAAGATTTGACGTCAGGTAGACCCTTAAGAATCAGGTTCATGACGGCAGCGTGACGTGAGGAACTCACGCTCCCCCCCCCCCCCCCCCTTAGAAGCGGGATCACACCCGAAATCCCCCCCCCCCCCCCCCAAAGACGCGGGTTAGCACCCGAACCACCCCCTGGGCGAGGCTGCAGAGGCGGCTGTAGGTCTGTTGGGAGTCCTGGGACATCCTTCCGAGGGCTTCCCCGGAGCTCACAACCATAGGCTGTTGGGCGAAACGTGAGGTTTATTAGTCGGTAGGAGTCTGGCATAACATCCATGAGGATTTTCCCTCACGTAAAAAAAAAAGGCCCTTAAGAACTAGTCATATCTAACTTCCGAGCTACATATTCAAGTTCTTAAGTTTTTTACCTAATTTATCTGTTAGGTTTTAGGAAAACCTAGCAGATAAATTAGGTATCAAGCTAAGCACTAAATCACTGAACATTGTCTAAAAATAAATAACATTGTCTAGCAGTTGCAAAACACAGATTCAATCTCACATAATTAATAACATTTTTTGCCATTAATAACAAAGATTTAATGAATTTTCAGTACCTTGTCAGTCATAAATGCAGTTTATATAAATAAAATTAGTAAAATATGATCAGGATGTTTTAAACACATTCATAGACAAGTCAAACGCGACTTTTTTGTTTATTTTTTTTGACGTGAGGGAAAATCCTTCGTCGATGCTATGCCGGACTCCTACCGACTAAAAAACCTCACGTAACGCCCAACAGCCTACGGTTGGGAGCCCCGGGTAAGTCCTCGGAAGGATATCCCAGGACTCCAAACAGACCTACGGCTACCACTGCGGCCTCGCCTAGGGGGTGGTTCGGGTGCTATTCCTCGTCTTTGGGGGGTTTTCGGGTGTGATCCCGCTTCTAACGAGGGGCGTGCATGAATCCCTCACGTCACGCTGCCGTCGTCATGGGCCTGCTTCTTTAAGGATGGTGAGCAGTACACTCACCGTCACATGGAGGCCGATAGTCTTCGGCGAAGACACGTTTGTTTGTTTTAACGCTAGGATCTCCGGAACTACAGGTTGGATTTCGAAAATTCTTTACAGTTTGACAGTCCATTTATTGAGGATGGCTATAGGCTATATAACATCACGCTAAGATGAATAGGGGCGGAGCAGTAATCAAGAATGTTTCGAACACGGGGAATATTTTTTACCGTCTGAGAGCTTCCGAGGCGTACGCTGCGTAACAGTGGGCGCACACTAGGCGTCTTGTCGCGGCGACATGTCGCGGCGACAAGCTGTGGGCGCCAAATTACATACATTTTGTTCTAAGCTCCGCACACTAGGCGACATGTCGCCGCGACTCCGCGACAAGCAAGTGACAAGACGCCGCGACATGTCGCCGCGACTGTCGCCTAGTGTGCGCCCACTGTAAATGGTTAAAGTTACATACATAAAAATTGTGTATTACAACATTGTTTCTCTTAAAAAGTTCTAAAAAAAAGTCCGCGGCAGCATATGTCTATCTTTTAAGGTTCGATCACAATAACTTAATTTGGCTGTTTCTTAAGGTTCGCTAACGATATAATGAAACTGAAAAGTTTGTTTGTGCTAGGATCTCAGATACTGCTGGTTTCATTTCAAAAATTATTTTACAGTTTAATAGTCCGATTATTGAGGCTGGCTAATGGCGATATAACATCACGCTAAAACGAATAGGAGCGGTGCAGCCATGAATAATGTTTCGAGAACGGGGATTATTTCTTTCTTTTGAGAGCTTCCATTGCGGACGCTGCATAAACAGTTAAAGTTACATTTAATTGTGTATTACAAACTGTTTCTCTTAAAAAGTTATAAAAAAAAGTCCGTCACAGCAAGCATATGCCTATCTTTTAAGGTTCTCTTACAATAACCCTCTTATTAAGTTTTAAAGTATGAGCGAGGCGACGGGAGAAAACTCGGATTGCAGCCAGTCAACTGAACGATAAAAACCGGCCAAGTGCGAGCCGGACTCGCACACGATGAGTTCCATACCGAAAAACGGATGGGTGGAAGTAAAAGCGACGGGAAACATTATATCACTTTAACACCTCTTTCCTTCTCACTCTTATGTGAGGCAAACGAAGATATGCGGTTCAGCTCTAATGAATACAAGCGACGCGACGCGACGGGAATAAGCGCGACGGGGGTAAATGCAACGGGAAACATTATAATAATCGAAATATGTATTAATACCATACCTCTCTCTTTCTCACTCTCATGTGACGCAAACGAAGTTGCGCGGGTCAGCTAGTGTCTTATATTTACAGACTAGCCCATAGTGACCGCTCCGAATGTTACACCCTGTATAAAAACTGAAATTGCTGAAGTATTGTATGATGAATATAATTGGATTGAAAACTAATTTTGCAGCGAATTTATGGAAACAACAAAACTACACAAAACTAACTTCTAAACACACACTGATTGAGCGAAGCCACGAGCGCTTAGTCAATAGTCTTGCCTATCCCTTCGGGATAAAGGCGTGACTATATAAACTAGATATACCTTCTAAACTACAATCCTTACTAATATTATAAATGCGAAAGTTTCTCTGTCTGTCTGTTACGCTTTCACGCCTACACGGCTGGAGCGAATAAGATGACATTTGGTATAGGGATAGTTCGAGGCCCTGGGAAGGACATAGGCTACTTTATAACCGACTGTGCTAAAGGAGGGTTATTATCTTACGACATAACGACTTTTACGCGATAACGACTTCTACGCGGTCGAAGCCGCGGGGAACAGCTAGTCAAGTGTAAT
Organism: Miltochrista miniata; assembly: GCA_933228765.1. Lineage (NCBI taxonomy): Eukaryota > Metazoa > Arthropoda > Insecta > Lepidoptera > Erebidae > Miltochrista > Miltochrista miniata. The sequence continues at coordinate 19,415,059 of OW121769.1, forward strand.
TTAAAACAGTTTCCTTTTAAGGGTTCACTGTATAAACGCATGCTGCAATGTTAGGTAGGGCCTTATACATATTAACGAAACCTTGATCGTAATTAGTAATAACAGTATTGATCTAAATCTAAATACATAAATCTAACTGGAGTACCAGCCGATTCAGAGTTTATAGATAGAATGGGTCCTTTATTCTCAACGAGTTATACTAAATCGGGTTACATTGTGACTTTACATACGTACATTATAGTCACGTCTTATCTCCGAAGGGGTTGGCAGAGGCATACCACAAGGCCAAATCACACCTATCTAGTATAGGACCCCGCTATAGAACGACCTTCACTGAGCTGGTTAATGGATGAAAATTATTTTGTATTAGCTGATTAATGCCCGTAGCTTCGCCCGCGTGAAATTTGTTCCCGTTCCCGCTTCTTGCGGGAACTTATTCCTGGAATAAAAAGTAGCCATACCATATTCCAGACCATAATCTGTCCCTGCACCAAATTTCAACCAGATTCGTTCAGCCGTTAGAGCGTGAAAGAGTAACAAACATCCACACATCCACACTCACAAACTTTCGCATTTATAATATTATTAAGATTCAATTAAATATGTCAATAAATAAATTGCAAAGGGGTTGCCCCATAACAATTCAGTCCAGAATATGATTAATCAAAAATTTAAAAAAAATTAACAATTCACTGATTTGGGTAATAAATACATTCCATATCAATTGAAAGTACGTCCATAGGATATACAAACGTTAGGTTGTCGAATTTTTTTTCGTCACAGCCCTTGGGACCCGGTAAGGAACCGGAATTCAGGACTGATTTTTCGCAGAAAATCCCATACTACCGTGTTCCTAATGAAATAATCTTTATATTTAAATTAACTTTAATTATATAACCAATAACCAGACCGTTGTAAGTTACTAGTAACGATATACCTGTTTATATCTGCGTAACCAAAATTGGTATGGAATGTTTAACCAAACCAGTGAAATTTTAGTTTTTTTTTGATTAATCATATTCTGGACTGAATTTTTTTAGGCAACCCATTTGCAATTTATTTATTGACATATTTAATTGAATACAAAATAATTATCATCCATTAACCAGCTCGGTGAAGGTCCTTCAATAGCGAGATCTTAGACCTATCGTATAAAATGTAAAATAAAAATTGAAATAAAAAAGGTCGAAATTTTTGAATGAAAATATTCCCACGGTCCTTCCGTGCGAATATTTTCATTTACAGACGCTGAACTAGAACTATTTAACAGACTTCAAAAAAAAAGAAGAATGTTACACCTATCGTATAAAATGTAACAAGAAGCCGTGAGACGGTCTCACCCGACTGCCCCTCTCTAAAACGTATATTGTAAAAGTGAAAGTTCAATCCGATTAACGTTGTCATTCTTCTTCAAACTTTGAACAGATTATCCACGTGACCTAGTGACGAAGTTTAATGCAACAGAGTCACAGACTAAAGACACAAATCTCTCCATAAGCCTCTCTGCAGTCTATTTTATAGAGAGGGGCTAAAATTAAAATAATAAAAAAGGTGGAAATTAAAGACCGTGCTAATATTACCATTCACAAACGCTGAACTAATACTATTTTAACAGATCTAAAAAGAGAAAAAGGTTCTTAATTTGCAGTTTTTTATTAGTGAGTGCTGTACACTAAAAATTTCTTTTTCACATCTCACCGGTTTGATTCCTGGATCAAGCAGGTAATTTATCAAAAATCTTTAAATGCAGTTTTACTTACTTTTGAAAATAAAGAAATGATTCCTTTCAGCAAAATTTGCCTTCAACAATATTAAGGGTACTTTTCCTCCAACCAAGGTCTTTAATTTCCACCCTGTATATCAAGTCTGGTCTGTACATCACGAGGCTGTATCTCAGGAACCGTGATAGCTAGATAGATGATTTTTTTCACGGCTAAAGTATTTCTGTTACCGCTAAAAAAACTAATAGATTGAAGGTACTACAAGGTACTTTAAGATACGGAACGCTACGTCCCGAGTCCGACTCACAAATGCCGGTTTTCAATGAACAGCTTTTTTTATATATATATTTAGCTCGCCAAATTGACGTCGCCATCAGCCTGATGGAAAGCCGTGGCGCATCTAGCAATTGGGGGCCATTTCTGACAGTGGTCCTTGAAGAACCCGGGATTGTAAGATGGGAAACACGTGTGCGGGCAGGTCGTTCCAGGTTTTATAGTTCGACAAAGGAACGATCTTTTGAAACGCTCTGTTCTGGAGAAGATTCTCTCCACTGTGTATGAGTGGCATCTCTGCCCGGCACGCGTTGTTCGGGATCGGAAAGGAGAGGGTGAGATCAGGTTGAAGAGCTCTTCAGACAGCTGTCGAATTTCTTTGACCAACATATTTCTTTGTAGTAATAAATGAATTTTATCTCTACCCCGAATAATAGCTGCAGTACTCCGACGCCCCTTGTGGCAACGGAAAAGAGTACATACATTAAATAATGTAATCGTAATTGAATCAAGTTGAGCAATTCTGCAGTTCTAACAAAACGAAAAAATATATTATTTTATGCCCGCCGTTACAAGGTTGCGTTGTTGAATTTTGATAAACTGTCAAATGTTACCTATTAAAATGACTAAACATTAAAAATGTCAAATATTTGTTTCTGAGTTCAAAAAGGGAATTTATAATATAATTTTAAATGTCTGTATTAAAATTAATAATGTCAAAGGCTGGAATATTTTTGCATATTGCCAAAGATAATATTGAGTTGCCTATCTGTATGTATTACAACTCCCGTACTCCCACTGAGCAACCTTCCCCCCACCCCTGCCATAGCTGGCATATAGTTGGAGGGTATTTTGACGGAACATTTGCTTAGCCTTATTGGTCACACACACATTCAAGCTCTGTACAAACATAACGTGTTTTTAGTGTAAGTGACAGAATTGAAAACGAATCATTTGTATGGAGTTTCCGCCCTGTGATATTACTTAATTGTATTGTTACTTACAATCTTACAATGTCGATGTAGTGTCATAGATAGAGCAACAGGATCTATGACTTTTAGCCCCTCTCTGTAAATATATTGTAGAGGGGCTTATGGCGAGACTTTGTCTGTAGTCTGTCACTCTGTTGCATTATATTACACCACTAGGTCACGTGGAGCATCTGTTCAACGTTTGAAATAAAACAAAAATGACAACGTCAGTCGGATTGAACTTTCACTGTCACAGAGGGTCAGTTGTGTGAGACCGTCTCACAGCTTCTTGTTATCGGAAGGGAAGGCACCATACTGAGACTTTTCCCTCTGTCAAAGCGGGCTCTTAAAGGGGCACGTTTACACACACATGTGTAAGAATTATGAGTGTATTGTTTTGTGTAAGTTCCATAGTTACAGCCGATTGCTTTTTAGTGGTGTATATGAATACGATTTCCCCCCGCAACATATGACACACAGATATGTATAGAGCAAACATGCTATGTCTACTCCCCTTGTACTGTTCGCGTTGCTCTATGTGTAGTTGCAGTTACTTGTATCTGTAGTACCACAGGGCGGAAACTCCAGCTTGAATGTGTGCGTGTGACCAATAATGCTAAGCAAATGTCCCGTCAACGCGCACGTCAACTCTACTGACAGCTGTGGCGCGACAGGGAGTTGCCGATCTGAATGTAATACTATTATAATTATCATTATTAATTAATTAATTATTATTATCTTTGGTAATACACTAAAGTGGTAAAGTTTGTGAGTCTGAATGTTTGAGGTAATCTCAGGAGCTGCTAACTCAACTCGTAAAATTATACTCACATAATAAAATTTAAGTGTCTGTTTGCAATTTCAAATATAACACAGCTTTTTACTAAATGCATGGCTTGGCATTTGCAAGGCCACGGCCAAAAAAATTACCATATTCAAAAACTTAAACAAATGAATGAATACGATACGGCACGGTTAGGCTGATTTGATTAATAAAATAATAAATAAAAAATGTTTAATTCAGATATTCATGAATCCATATTAAAACTCAAAATAGAATACACACAAACAAATAGGTAAGTAGGTAGGTACGCATATATGTATATGAAAATAAATTTTAATTTAATTACACAGAAGAAATAAAATCAAATGAAATGAAATTAGATAAAAATTTAAATAATTAAATTGCAATAAAATTTAAATCTAAAAAATCGAATTGGCAATAAAATAAAATTATTGATTAGCTACAATCCTATTCGTCATCTGTGAGGCTTGATGCCAGGAAGGGTTGTGTCAATCCATCCAGAGCTATTTAATTGGTGAATATTTGACCTTAATTAACATTAGCTAAGACTTGGAACGTTAAGTTTTTTTTACCACAAATAATATGTATAAATATTAATGGCCCTTAAAACTACGATGAATGGAGATTTTACAAAAAAAGATAAATAGGTGTTTAAAACAAAAAGATTGGAACATCAAAGGTAATAAGGAGGCGCTGCAGCGTGAACGTAAACGATCCAGTTTTGGTTTATTTTGCCTAATGCATTTAAATATTTCTCATTCTTTTCTAAAAGTTTATACTTAAACAGGTTACGAACATACCTAATATTCGTTTAAGTTAGTCATTTCATTTCAGTTATATGTTATGTAAGTAGGTACTAAGATTTTAAAAACAAAAACTTTCGTCTTCGCTGTCAAGTCGAGAATAGCCGCCCTGGATAAGCAGGAGTAGAGGAAATTTTGTATGTTTCATTCAGTGGTTTCATACGTTTCTCTACATGGTCAGTTAACCGACGAAAAACTGTTAAATAAAGTATTGAAAATACATAGCGGAGCTACATACGATAAGTTTGATATTTTTGCCGACAACGCATGCGTGACACCCCTGATGCAGTATAAAGGAATCTTTTGTATTTGTCATATTGCTCAATTTATGCATAAATATATCCGAATGGACGTAAATTGGTGTCGCCAAAAGGCACGCATCGCAATTAATGTTATCGTAAAACCTTGTTAGATGAAACGGCTTATTCGCAGTTTGCCTTTATCGCTAATCGTCTACCGTTCCGAAAATATTGTCTCTTTGCTGAATGTATCTTTCGCTGAATGTTTCTTTCGCTGGTTGTCGGCATACAGTTAGAGTTAAAGTTAACATCGCAGATTTTTGCGAAACCGATGAGACAATCAGCAAAAGAGACAATAAGCGAAAGCGACATTCAGCGAAAGAGACATTTTTTTACGTGTAGAAGTCCTACAGGGATGCTGTGCCCGATTCCTACCGGTTTATAAAAAAAAACCACACGACATCCTACAACTGACTATGGCCGAGGGTCCCGGATAAGTCCTCAGAAGCATGTTCCAGGGTACACTTTGTACTCTTCGGGTTATTAAAAAAAACGGCCAAGGAAGGATTCCGTTCTGAAAAAAAATCTAGTTTGTTGTATGGGAGCCCCCCTTAATACCTCTACAGTATTTGTTATAGCGGCAACAGAAATACATATGTGAAAATTTCAGCTCTCTAGCTATCACGGTGACAGTGACGGACAGACAGGCAGTAGTCTCATGAACAGGGTACCGTTTTTTACCCTTGGGGTACGGAACCCTAAAAACAGGGAATCGAAGCAAATTTAGAAAGAGTTTTCTACACAGAGTCAAGCCCATATTTTTATCTCAGCTTAAATTGCAAGCTTCAAATAGAAATATCTGTCTGTTTCTGCCTTAGACTATGGTTCGACAGAGAAACGATCACTTGACTCGCCCAGTTCTGAAGAAGGTTCTCTCTACTGCATTCCTAATTTCCGCATAGGTACTTCAACATGAGTAACGTTGTCACAATTACTCATTTGCAGATAATAGTCAATGGCGTATCGCCAGTTTCTTGACCGCATAACCCTTTGTATACCCATTGTTATTTGACCTTGGGAGGGCAGCCATCTTGGCAGGCCAGAATTTTTACCTACGGTAATGACATACTTGGTACTTGAAATGAAATGCTTAAAATATTTTATGCATTCTCGCCCGTGACCGACTCTAATAAACTTTAATTCAATATTGTACCCCTTTAGGGGGTGAATTTTTGGCAAAATAAAAATAAAATAAAATAAAATAAAATTTATTCCCTTTGAAATTTTTAAAAAAATATTTAGGTTTGTCAAAATTTTTGTGACTCTACCGGGGGTTCGGAAATGCTACAGACTGAGAAGAACACCCCAAGAAACTCAGTCCGGTCCCTCTTATTCATCTTAGTATCTAATACAGTTTTTTTTTTAAATGTAGAAAGGAGCAATTCGTGTCACTGCCAGGCAGTCTTGTCTTCTAGAAAGTCTTTAATGCTATAATAAGCTTTCTGGCACAATTTAAGCTTTACTAGTTTTTTAAATTTATTAACTGACAAACCTGTTATGGCTGTCGGCAATGTATTGTACATTCGAATACAATTGCCCGCAAAAGAATTGCTTATTTTATTAAGCCTAAATCTAGGTACAGCCAATTTATTCTTATTTCTTAAGTTTAGGTTATGGATATCACTATTTTTAATAAATTTACTGTTATTTTTATGAGTATATAATAAGTTTTCATATATGTACTGTGAATACACAGTAAGGATGTTGATATCCTTAAACTTTTCTCTTAATGACTCCCGAAACCCCATACCATAGATAGCCCGGACAGCCCTTTTCTGCAACTCAAAGATACATTCGATGTCGGCAGCGTTACCCCATAATAGTATGCCATAGGTCATGACACTGTGGAAGTAGCTAAAGTAGACAAGACGCGCTGTTCTAATGTCTGTCAGTTGTCGGATCTTTTTAACGGCATAGGCTGCAGAGCTCAGTCTGCCCGAGACTTTCTCGATATGAGGCCCCCACTGCAAGTTGGAGTCTAACTTTATGCCCAGAAAGACAGTTTCATCGACCAATTCTACTTGATCATCCCTAATCCTAATACTGGTGTTAACGAGCCTAACATTTGGCAAGGTGAATCTTATACATTTTGTTTTAGTTTCGTTTAACAATAAATTATTAGCGTTAAACCAGTGGACTACCCTAGAGAGGGCATTGTTTACTTCGTCAAGATCGCGTTGTCCACGTTCAACTTTAAATATTAAAGATGTGTCATCAGCAAACAAAACTACCTCGTGATCGTCTCTTATAAGGTGAGGGAGATCATTTATGTACACTAAAAATAGAAAAGGTCCCAGAATTGAACCCTGAGGCACCCCCATTGTTACAGCAGAACCATTTGACTGTTTACCATTTATAACTACTCTCTGTACTCTATCTCTAAGGTAAGAACTAATTAAATCCAAGGCCGTCCCCCGGATTCCATAATGATCAAGTTTTTGAATTAAAGTCTGATGCTGGACACAATCGAAGGCCTTAGATAAGTCGCAGAATACACCATAAGCATCATACGACTCCTCCCAGGCCTCATATATACACTCTAACAATTTGATGCCAGCATCCGTGGTAGACCGACCTCGCGTGAAACCGAATTGTTTAGTATGGAATAGTTTATTTGTATTAAAATGATTTTGCATTTGATTAAGCATTACCTTTTCAAAGATTTTACTAAACGTGGGTAGTACAGAAATAGGACGAAAATTGGACGGATCTGAGGTGCTACCCGATTTAAACAGAGGAGTTATTTTACTAAACTTCATTAAGTCAGGAAACACACCACTATCAACACAATTATTAAATATTATTGATAATTCAGGGGCAACCATTTCAATTAACGAATTAACTAAATGTACAGAAATTCCCCAGAGGTCAGCAGTTTTCTTAATATTTAAAGATTTAAAAGTTTTTATGACAGTGTGTATACTAATTTTACTGAATTTAAATATTTCATTACAGCAAGGAACATTTGCTTTTAACAAGGATTCTGCTATTGGGGTAGAAGAACCTAGGGCTCTGGTCAAATCTACTGGAATTCGAGAAAAAAATTGTTCAAATTCGTTAGCGACTTCGGCATCTGTTGTAATTATGTTACCATTTACTTTAAGTTTAAAATTATTATCATTCGATTTTGCTTGGCCTCTTTCTGCGTTAATTATTTTCCAAGTAGATTTAACTTTGTCTACACTATTGAGAATTTTATTACTTATATACTTTCTTTTGGCTGCTAAGCAGTCTGCTTTAAACTTTTTTGAATAAGTTTTAACATAATTTAGAAATTCATCTGTTCTATTAAGCTGTCTTTCTGAGTATAGTTCATACAGTTTTTGTCTACTTTTATGTATATCCTCAGTGGCCCATTCACTGAAGGCTGGCCTATCACCGATTGTGACTTCCTTAGACTTGAATACGGAGTTGAACTCATTGTAAAAGGAATCAAAAAATAACTTATACATTACATTTGGATCTAAGCCAGTGTCTAAAAATGGAAGTTTATTGCAAAGTCCAACTCGCATACGTTCCAAGCGGTCACTAGTTACTGGTCTACATAATATTTTACGTCTTTTAACTTTTTCTCTTGTGATCTTGAAAGATGCTATTTGCCCAGTATGATCTGATTTTATCTTATTTATAATACTCTTACTTTCTGGCAACATATCACTGTATATATTGTCCAGACAAGTAGCTGTTGTATCACAATATCTAGTAGGCTCTAAAAATAAGTTAGTGAGATTGTGTGATTTAAATAAATTTAAGATATCATTGGTCTGACGCGTATTTATAAGTATATTAACATTAAAATCACCGCACACTATTAGGTGTTTATTAGTTTTTCCAAGTTTAAATAGCACTTTATCCATTACTTCCTCAAACTCACAAAAGGGTGAGACTCCAGGTTTATATACGCATACTACTATGAATTGCTCCAATTCTACGCACGATATTTCAACTGTACACTCTACAGAGAGGGACACAACATCTTTCCGTTCCTTATATTTTAATTTCTTATTTAATAAAATCATCGAACCCCCCCGTGTTGTGTTGACCCTGCAGAACGCACTACCAACCCGGTGACTACTGAAACTGAACATGAGCTCATACTCCTTACGCATATGTTCTGTAAGACAAACAATTTCAATATTATCTGAGCTCATGAACAGCTCCAATTCAAACTCTTTGACCTGTGTTAATGTTGCAATATTATAATGCACCAGGCTGATGTAATTTACATTTTTTAATTTAGTTTTGTTCGGAGGACAGTTTCCGATAAAATTACGGTTTGCAATTAAATTTAACTCTATTAATTTACAATTTTGGCTAGAGGGTAATTCCTCTGTTGTCCCAGCAGTTAATTTAAATTACTTGGAACAGATTCCAAAGTCCTAAAACTACTCTGCTCAAATAAAGCAGTTTTGTCAGCCAAGTTTTTGGCTACAGAATAAAAATAATTAAATAGCAAACTTGCTACTTGTCTTTTATAATATTTGGGTAGACAATACCTACCCTTGTGATTATTATAGACTATAAACTTGCTATGTGACAAATTTGTGTTAAATACAGAATTAAAGTCAATTATATTAAATTTATTATTATACTGACTTATTAAATTTAAACGTAAATTCATCTTATATCTAAATGAATTTTCCGAATCTGGCACACCTTTTATAAATGGAAGTGTGAACATTACAACTTGTATGACATTTAAGTTTAAGATGTAATTCATGTATAGGGACAAATCATCATTGCTAATTTTCCCCCTGTTTGCACAGAAAATTATTATTTTACTGTTAGCTTCAAATTTATATTCTAATATCTTTTGCATAATACCACTTAATGAAGCACCCGGATAGCAATTATTAATAACCGAGTAATAACTTGAATTTGAGTTTTGTTTTAAAAATGAACTTAGATTGGTACCAATATCATCACTAAATACAATTAATTTAGTACAACTATTACTATTATTTACACTGTCACACAATATATCCACTGATGTACTGGGCGAGCATGTGATAATGGGAGCTAGGGGCTCAGCGGTAACCGGTTCGCCATGGGCCTCCACCGGCTCAATTGCTTTAGGGCAGTTAATATTGCATAAGTGGTCATTTAGGAAACAATTAAGGCGCTCAGTGTTATCATTTGATGTTTTGAGTACCTTGTCTATTGTTAAAGAACATTTAGTAAAGTCCTTAAGGGACCATTCATATTTTTTAGTCATATATTGTAGCTCAAATTGCAAACTTTGTATTTTTGACTCTAATTTTTGTGTGTCAGTGCAATATTTTAAATGGCTTTGTTCTAGTTCTAACATTGACAATTTAGCTTGTTCTCTAAATTTTAAACAAGAACCTATATTTTTACACTTCTTGATTAACATTTTATGGAATTTTAATTGCTTTTTTGATTTTTGTATGAACTTTTTAATTTTTAGATATTTTTTTAGTTTATTTCTGCTGCAAAACAAAACCGACTTGTCCTGTTGATATGGACTGTCACCTGTAAGATCTATAGTAGTCAAGTCCAGGTTTTGAGAATTTGCAGAAGGAATAAACTGCGGGATACCACTCATTAACTCACTAAAAAGATTATCGGTTTGTTGGGCAGTAACTTTCTCAGCAGCTTCTTCCAGGTGTGAGATCTGTCCCTGGGCATCCCTTAGCTCCTGTTCCAGAAAGGTAGTCCTCCTCAAGGTTTTCTCATACTCGTCACTGCACTCTTGGAACCTATCTACAATTGACTGAAGGTGGTCCCGCTCCGCAACAATGTCATCATAACTAACATGAAGTCTTGATAATTCGCATTTTAATTTTTTTGTGTCATTCAGAGCGTTTATCAATAGATTTTCATTTTCCTCTCTTTCCTTTTCCAACTGTACACAGAGCTCCGTTTTAGATTTAAGCTCCAGCAACACCAACTGAAGTTTGGGCTCTTCCTGCTGGCGGCCGAGAGCTCTGCGACTACGGGTATTCATATTATTAATAAGTAAGTGCAATTAAACGCGAATTAAATGATAGAGCTCCTTGTACAGTTTATGGTAAGAAGTAACAAGGTTATGTACCGGCAATAAATTATACTTAATATTGTTATGTACTTACGCAAATACACCAACCGTCGTCAACGTCGAGTAAACGCTTATACAAGTATAATAATTCTACTCACGAGAAACAGTCGATTTATTATGTATTTACGTGAAAAAGAAAAGATTTAACATTCGAAAAAAACGGGTACCTGACTCGTCACTTCCTACACCAAAATACACGGACAGAACACTTTTATTATATTAATCTGACTATTTTAGGACACTATTAATGCGATGATAATGGTTTTAATTGGTTTAAAATTGTTTAAATACTAAATAACTAATTAATTTTAAAAATATTTTCAGAGAGCTAAAATTTTTGACAGTTCGATAGTGTTGCCAGACTCGGAATCTAATGGCAGAGTGACGTTTCGGACACTAAAAGTTTGGACACTTCGTCCTAAGAGTCAATTTCAATTTTAATATATTTTCGGGGTGACAATTCGGACAGCTAGCTAGCTAGCTAGTATGATAAAAGCTGATTATTATATTAAGCTGTTTAGTACAGTAAGATAAAACGTTTTAAAATTATCCTTTCTTAATGGGTATCTATTACGATTTTTGGGGATGGTTATTAGCTACAAAGTTACGATGTAGTCCCACTATGTCGAGTCCCGTTACGTCGAGTCTCCGCTACGTCGAGTCGTTCTTTCGGTTGGTGCAATAAAGCGTAGTCGCCTCTACGTCGAGTCGCCGCTACGTCGAATTGTTCCGAAGGCCGGTGCAATAAAACGTAGTCGCCTCTACGTCGAGTCGCCACTACGTCGAATAACCCTGAGTGTAAGCACCACCAAGTGGATGTGCCGACACGTCGAGTAGCCTCCACGTCTACTTGGCAAAGTTTGTTTTGCGTTTATTCCATTTATTCCCGCTATGTCGAATCAATGAAAACCTACTTAAGTAAATTTTATTTGTACAGTCGTGTAAAAGTGATAGCGGATTATTAGAAATAATGGTTAAATTGACTCCCTTCATAGCCAATAAAGGATGATTAGATTAGGTTAGGTTGCAACAGTGACCACTTATGTTAGTTTCTTCTATCTTGGCTAAAAATGTAGAAATGTAGAACAGAGTGGAAGGCAAACGACAAAACAAAAAAAAAAGTCGGGGTACTCTGAGTCGGGGTGTTAACCATTCACTTATTATGGTGAACACCTCGACTCGGATAGGTTAGGTTAGAAGGCTAAGGCGGGAGCGAAGCGTAGCGGAGCTCCTGTCTTAGCCTTCGTGGTTATTTTTTTTTATAACCATTCAACACCATCGAATACATTTTTAGCCGTTTCGTTTCGGTTAATGTGTACATGTTATCGAACTTTAGCTGCTTCTCGAAGATAAACCTAAGTTTAGCCGGCTAATCTTAAGTTTATGTTCACACCTACCTTTAGCCGTAACATATATATATACTAACCTAACCTAACCTAACTATGACTTTTATACACGACTATACTATTAGAACTTCGTTCAGTAATTAGTAGACGTGACGGTAATAAATGAGACATTTTTCATTGATTCGACGTAGCGGGAATAAATGGAACAAACGCAAAATAAACTTTGTAAGGTAGACGTGGAGGCTACACGACGTGTCGGCACATCCACTTGGTGGTGCTTACACTCAGGGTGAATCGACGTAGCGGCGACTCGACGTAGAGGCGACTTTGCTTTATTGCACCGGCCTTCGGAACAATTCGACGTAGCGGCGACTCGACGTAGAGGCGACTACGCTTTATTGCACCAACCGAAAGAACGACTCGACGTAGCGGAGACTCGACGTAACGGGACTCGACATAGTGGGACTACATCAAGTTACGATGGATGATTGTTTACATCCTAAAATGTTAAGTTTAGAGTTCAAGTTCAGTTTTGTGAACTGGCGGTAGCTCTTTGGTTTATTTATGTGATATTTTGGTTATTCATCTGTATATATGCCTAAGTAAAATAAATGAATTTTGTTTGTTTGTTTTGTCAAGAGCAGCATTTCTAATCTCTACAGTGTATGTGAGTAACAGGATTACATTTTTCAATACTTTATTCTCAAATATCACAAATTGTATTTTGTCCCCCGAAAAGGCGCGGAGCATATTGCCGTGTTAATTTGGAATACATCACACAGTACATTTATAGGTACCTCTAAAACAAAAAAAAATGTGTGAAATTTAACACATTATTCAATTGAATTCGTAAACAATTGTGTTTGATGGCTCATATGCATATAAATAGCACGCAAATTTTAAAATTGCGTAAATGTAGTATGAATTAGCGAACACATTAGCTGGATGAACTCTGTTTTAGAAGTAGTGGACCGGCGAGGTCAACCGGCCCGAATTCAAGGCTGCATCGCTAAATATGCGCTGTGCTTATTGTGTCACTTTGCTTTGTGCCCTTTTATTGTTTTATGTGGACTTTATTGGACTGGACTTTATTGTTTTATGTCTATCATCTTAGCTTCAGTATGGGTTTTCAGACTTTAGACCCCGATAATAAATACTTTAATCCTGCGTCAACTATTTGGTTTCGTGTTGTGCGCGCATTTTTCCCTCGAAGAGGTATCAGGGCATACAATGCGCTACATTTCATCGGCTCTACTTTTTACATCATGTGATATGTAGTGAGTCTATTGCTGAGTATTGATTTTGTAAACCGATTGAAAAAGTTCGTTTGAAAATGGTACGGGGAAACTTCACCATGAAGATTAGTCAGTTTTTAAGATTCTGTACCCAAGAGTACAAACGGGACCCTATTCTGTCCGTCTCTCTGTCTGTCCGTCCGTTCGTCTGTCTGTCCGTCACGAGGCTGTATCTCATGAACTGTGATAGATAGAGAGCTGAAATTTTCACAGATTATGTGTTTCTGTTGCCGCTATAACAAAAAAAACTCAATTTTTGGTACGGATCCCTCCGTGCGCGAGTCCGACTCGCACTTGGCCGGTTTTTTTTTATAAATATGTACCGATAGTAAATTCAGGTTCAAATCACGAAATTCAATTCCTTCACTTAGATAAAGACCGAGTACTTCTTACTAATATTATAAATGCGAAAGTTTGTGAGTGTGGATGTTTGTTACTCTTTCACGCTCAAACCGCTGAACGGATCAGGTTGAAATTTGGTACAGAGTCTGGAATAACACATAGGCTACTTTTTATCCCGGGAATAAGTTCCCAAGGGAATAAATTTCACGCGGGCGAAGCTGCGGGCATCAGCTAGTTTTTAAATAATACTTCTTTTTTATCAGACTGCAACTTTTTTTACTCTGACTTGAATTCTGTTACACGCAAATATTCGTTCTGCATAAACCCATCTTGAGTTGGTATCAAGATTTTATCCTTGTGCGAACCAATTTCTTGGAAAAATGCACACAATCATCTTCATTTGTACGGATGATATGATTCTTGTTTTCTTTTTATAAATATTTGCCTGTTCAAAGGCACCACTTTGTCGAGTTAGAACTTGCAGTGCAGCAAGAAATCTGTTCTTGAAAAAGGCAATATTAGCGGAAACTCCATACAAATGATTCGTTTTCAATTCTGTCACCTCCACTAAAAACACGCTATGTATGTACAGAGCTTGAATGTGTGTGTGACCAAAAAGGCTAAGCAAATGTTCCCTCAAAACACCCGCAAACTATAATGACAGCTGTGGCGCGGGACTAACGGGGTGGAGAAGCTTGGTCAGGGGCAGGGAGTTGCCTATCTGTATGTAATACTATTATTATTATCTTTGCTAATACGGAAAGACCTTAGGAAAAACAATATTAAGCTATTCTCAGTAGGTACTACATAATATAAATCTTTAAAGACATCGTATTAATGTCTAAAAATAAATTACGACATTGGCATAGAAAAGTAGCTAAGGTTATTTCATTAACATTATTAAGTAGCTAATTAATTATCGCAATGTCAAGTTTGGATGGAGTTCTCATGTAAAAATTACGAGGTATTTTATGTACTTCTCTAGGTCATGGTCTGCCACAAGTTTGGCAAAATCTGGCCATTCGTTTTTGCGTGATAGAGGAATAAAGAAAAAAACATAGGCACAGTTATACTGTGACATAGGGCAGTGGAGAGGGTTATGCTCTTAAGAGTGGCCGTTCGTGGTCGAATCCGCAACGGGGAAATCCTAATGCGCACCTCACCAATTTAATAGAAAGAATTGTCCGATTTAAGTGGCAGTGGGCGGGTCATTTAGCTCGTAGAACTGACGGCTGATCATCCCATCAGCCGGCAGCTCTACGGGCTAAATGACCCGCCCACTGCCACTTGCACACAAAACTCAAAGTGGCTAAACGTCCTGCAAGGTCAGATGATGCAATAAAGGTCACGGGAGCCTGCTGGATGCGGGTGGACATTGATCGAACGTTGTGGCGATATGCCCAACAGTGGCGTTCAAACGGTTGAGATGATCGTACCACTTTTTTTTATATTTAGCTCGTCAAATTGACGTCGCCAGCCTGATGGAATGCCGTGGCGCATCTAGCGATTGGGGGCCACTTCTGACAGTGGTCCTCAAGTTGACGGCCTTGTGATGTGCCTCTTCACGCTCCTCGTAAAGAACCCGGGATTGTAAGATGAGGGAAACACGTGTGCGGGCAGGTCGTTCCAGGTTTTAATAGTTCGACAGAGAAACGATCTTTTGAAACGCTCTGTTCTGGCGAAGATTCTCTCCACTGTGTATGAGTGGCATCTTAGCCCGGCACGCGTTGTTCGAGATCGGAAAGGAGAGGGTGGGATCAGATTGAAGAGCTCTTACCATATATTTATGGTCTGTTTTATAGAGCGAGAAACAAGTCAATTGGTGCCGGATATCCTATCCTAAGTATTTTTGTATTAAGTTAGTAAGTTGGGCTCCAACTTCATTGCATCAACCTGGCTGAGATTGCCTTAGGAGTCCCCCATAGTTAAACTCTGGTATTACTACTTCGGTCTTGATTTTGGACAAAAATGGCCGACGGACATCAGAGACCGACGACCTGGAAAATGTCACTGGGAAGGACCGATATGGCCGATAGAGCAAACCAGTTCTGGAGTGGAGCCCGCGGCTTGGTAAACGTGGGGTAGAACGTCCACCCGCCATATGACGTCGACAAGGAAAAGGTCGATGGATGTGGACCGCCCACAACTTGTGGCGTAATATGGGACAGGCCTAGCCTACGTCCAGTAGTTGACTGCCATACTATGATTTCGCCTACAATAATTAGCAATAGAGTTTGTCTAATACTCAATGACTCATTTTCTTTTGTAAATATTATCGTTAAACATTCCAATTTGCATTCATGTAAATTTGGATCTACACTTAGCATATCCATACCTATAGAACTCAGTTAATATTTACTTGGTACAAACGTCTCTGCCTAAATAAATATGACATGTCGTTCATACACCCTATTTCTTAGGAACCTTTTCACAAAATATTGACCAAAAAAATTCTGCAAAATTTCCATAATTATAGAAAAAATGTGTAACATTAAAATTCAATTAATATAAATCCACTCCGAGCTGGACCGTGACTGGTGCAAAGGCTAGCCATTGCGATCCAGAGGTAACGCGATAAGTACTGGCCATTGCGATTCTGAGAAGCAAGCGATAAGAGCTGGCCATTGCGAATCAGAGAGGTAAGCGATAAGTGCTGGCCATTGCAATCCAGAGGGGTAACGCGATAAGTGTGATGGGTACTTTTGCACCAGGTGAGAGTGAATGTGGACTCTTTTTATGATTTGCAAAATGAATGACGAAATGTATTGGATTTGTATTATATCATGATATAAATAATTAAAGGTAAAGAATTTGTTTGTTTGTTTGTTAAGGCCTCTTTCAATTCCTGGGACATCCTTCCGAGGGCTTACCCGGGGATCCCGGCAGTAGGCAGTCGCTAAGAGGTCAGCATAGCATCCATGAAGAATTTCTACACGCGAAAAAAAAAGTCCTCTCTCAATAACTTTGTGAGGGCTGGCCTTGCTGTACCACGTTGCTTGGCCAAACGGGTTTACTGATTAGAAAGCTAATAATAATACGTATGTGATTATTTCTATACTATTATTATGCAGGCGTTCTATATTTAGACTAACATAATTGTTCTATTTGATCATCATAACCTTACCTAATTCAATTTATTTGGGGGGGAAGGGAGGAGATATTTACCACTACCCTCGTTGGCCAGACGTGGGTTACAGAGTTTTATTTTGATACATAATCTGTAAATATTTCAGCCATTTAACTATCACGGTTCATGAGACACAGTCTGCTGATAGAGAGACAGGCAGACAGACAGCGGACTCTCTGGGAGTTTCTTTCTCTACCGCATTGGTTACTTTTGCAAAAGCGTTCCTTTAAACGCTTTTTACAACAACAAAACCACGGTGTGAATTGGGGATGAAATTTGTATAACATCACTACACATGACGTGTATTCGCGAATTCATAAGCTCTTTTTTATTTTTACATACACAAATATAGCAACCCCTTTTTCCCCTAAAGGGTCGACAGAGGTATACCTACCTACTATTCCCCAGCAGCATAATTACTTCAGCCTCGCATATGGGGTTCGGGTGCTATCCCGCGTCTGAGGAGTTGGTTCGGGTGTAAACCCGCTACTTGGGCAAGGGGGGGGGGGGGGGGGGACATCACTACACATGGCGTGTATTTGCGAATTCATAAGCTCTTTATTATTTTTACATACACAAATATAGCAACCCCTTTTTCCACTAAAGGGTCGACAGAGGTATACCTACTATTCCCAGCTGCATAATTATCTCACGTAAGGGGTCGTCCATTAATCACGTGAGGCTCGAAAGGGGGGGGGAGGGGGTCTGCCAAAAATCACGAAACATCACCAGGGGGGGTGGGGGGTGTAGTGAGATATCACGTGTATTTATTTCGAATAGCAACTTTACAACCCTGAATTTGAGATCACTGTAATTTCTGAACAACAAAACCTACAATATTAAAACTTGTATGGAATAATTCATAAAGCACTTAAGTGAATAATATAGAATTAATTCCTTTCTTACATCAGAAATTAATTAAAATCGGAATACCTACCTATGCGTTGATTATACAACACAAAAATCATTTTGTTTTTCATCGTGTCTCCCAAAGGAAACGCGCAGAATATCGGCATCAATCCGATTAATAATAATCTCAAATTATGTCAGTATTATTTAAAATGGTACTATCCATTGTTTTGGACAGAAAGACAGAAAGACATACAAAAAAAACCTCTTTTGCTTCAGTATCGTATGTAATGGAAGTTACATAGATAGAATGTCTAGTAAAAATATATCTTGGTAAATAATTACCAAATATATTTGACGTACAGAATTTTAAACTCTCTATAGCTTTATATATATTAGACTAGCCGATGCACGCAACTATGACCCCGTCCACCGATGGTAATTTGGGGGCAGGCCTCTCTCCTTGTTCCGGAGATGCCTTCAGAGTCCACCCGCTAACCGCTCTCTACCCTCTCTGCTTCCAGAGAAGCGCTCGAGAGCGGTGCGATGCGGGCGAGAACCCCGAAGTGTTGGGGGCCCCCTGCCGGGCCGGGCCGACGTGAATAATCTTTGGATATCAATGCCGGCTGTAGGATGAGGAGGGACACCACGGGGTTAAGTGGGTAGGTGCTGCCCCCGCAGCTAGGATGATGGTGCCAAACCGCGTTCTCCCGTAACAAAAAAAACGTAGCTCAGTCCACATGGATATCGATAGTCGTGACCAAAAGCATAATGATCGTATGGAAATTCAACCTTGATTATTGTACTTTTGTTCATAACTTCGCTTCTATTTAGCCAACTGCGATCAAAATAACGTAAGATTTTAAGCTTGACAAACTGACACCTTCTTTATTAGCTCCAAAATAATGAATATTATATAGAAGCACGACGGGAGTAAATGCAACGGAAAATATATTTAAATATTAATACCATATCTGTCTCTATTATGTGACGCAAACGAAGTTGCGCGGATAGCTAGAAGTTTGGATAGATAATAACAATTGAGACTTCTATGTATAAAATTTTAAAAAAACTTTGTAGTTACTAAAAATACACGTGATTCGGCCCAGGGGGGGAGGGGTAATCTGAAACCTCACCAAATATCACCATTGGGGAGGGGAGGTCCAAAAAAAGCCCAAAAAAACCTCACGCGATTAATGGACGGCCCCTAACCAATGTGATCCAATATTTATTTTTTATTACTTATTTTATGAAAGCTGTTTGTAGTTGTTGTCTGAAAGCCAGTACAGCAAGTTCGCTATTACGGAAGCTTTTGGGAAGCGCAATCGTTTTGGAAAAGTCAGGGTTAAGTCCTGTACCTTTCTCTTGCATACGGGTTGTCTTGTAACCCGGTAGAGACAGCAGCAGATATTAATATTAAAAGTTGAAACTAATTAGGTTTCCGTATATCCGTACGGCTGTCTGTCTATCAAGACGCTTTGTCTCGCGAATGCGTAGAGGTATCGAATTAAAACTAAACTCACATACCAAGGTCTACAGTCCCTTTTTTTAACATACATACATACATATACATACATACATATGGTCACGCCTGGAAGCGCTCGTGGCCCCGCGGACTCAGTGTTCTGTAAACGATCACTGCAGTAAGCAACTTTCACTATGGCCGGTCCATGGATGGGTGACCATCCATGTGATCACTTTGTGACATTTATTTTAGCGTTTCCGTGCTTCGGAAGGCACGCTAAGCCGTTGGTCCCGGTTGCCAGTAAAATGGTATCTAGTCGTTAAGCTAAGTTGAAGGCTTTATTTCAACAGCAGGCAGTCACAACCTGCGTCTGTCCATTTAAACACGGCAATACGGCTCACCACCTATTACGTGGGACAAATTATACAAAGGTGAAATGTGGTCATATAATATGCCTCTGCCTACCCCTTCGGGGATAAAGGCTTTTTTTTAACGTGAGTAAAATTCCACAGGGATCCTATGCCGGACTCCTACCGACTAAAAACCACACGTATCCTACCTAACAGCCTACGGTTGGGAGCCCCAGGTAAGCCAGTCCCAAAAAGCTGCAAAAATAATAATCAAACTTTTAAGTGAACACAAAAAGGTTACGGCCGGTGATCACAAATAAAGGTGTATTTCGGTATCTTTAGAGAATCAAAGTTAATAAGAAATTTCCCGTTGACCCCAGAACTACGAAATTCGGCAAGAAATATCGTCAATAAATAAATATTCACGGACATTTCATACAACGCTATCTGCTCCCAAAGTAAGCTAGGAATAACCTGCTTGTGTTATGGGTATCAGATCACGGATATTAATACTTATATACTTTGAAATACATACATATTATACATAGAAACACCCCGACTCTTGAAACAAACATTTATGGGTCACACAAATATTTGTCTCCGGTGGTAATCGAACCCACGACCTCCAGCGCCGCAGGCGGTATCACTACCGACTGCGCCACAGAGGCAGTCAATAGTCTTATGGACTGTAAGAGTGGCCATTCGGTAGATGCTAGGGGCCAGAGCTTTCCATCAAGTAGGCGGCGTCAATTTGGCGAGCTATAATCACAGGGCGGAAACTCCATACAAGTGATTCGTTTTCAACACTCTCACATCTATACATATAATAAAATGATAGAAAAGTCAAAACTGTACATTGGAAATATTAAAAAAAAATACTCGCTGGGTGTTCAACATAAGATACCAAAGCCGAAAATATAGTTAGAATTTTTTTTGTCTGTTTGTCGGTTTGTCTGTTTGCTTTGCTTTGTCCGGAAGGATCTCGAAAAGTACTCGATAGATTTGATTTAAATTTTGCACAAATATTAACTAGAGGTACGGTCTTCAAATAGGCTATATATTATCACGCTACCTATCCTAGGGGCTAAGCAGAGAGCAATCAAATATCTAAGCTGGTGGATTTATTTAACTAAAACATTGCAGGAACATTAGTAAGAGATAGGTTTTAAACATATGGTACATGTTACTACGCTAAATATTTTAGGGACTCGGCAGAGAACAATATAAATCTGTGTGTATAGTATAGCATAATTTTCACGCGTACGAAGTCGCGGGCAACAGCTAGTACACTAATAAACACGTAAGGTTGAATGTGTCGTTAACCACTAAAGTTAAGCAGTACTCGAAACACCCTCCAACTTTTTGACAGCTGTAGCAGGGGTGGGGAAGCTTGCTCAGTGGGGGGTAGACGGGTTGTATGTAAATATATTAGTATTATCTTTGCTACTATTAAATTTACTATTTTTTCAAGTAAAGCTTCTATTGTTTTGGATGTTAATTGGATTTTCTGAAAGATTTATAGTTTTGGTTACGGCTCAACATTAAACTTCCATCCTTTGGTTTGTTACTCATGCGACGCACAGTGATCAATTATTGAATTTTAGCTGGACGGAATTCATTATTCTCAAAATGAAGGTAGTTCGAAAAAATTGTCGCTACGTGCTTAAGAGTATTGTGTACACTTCGTACTACAATATTATTTTGATATGTTTGTTTGTGTCATCAGAAATTAACGCTCAAAGATATCAATTCCGCGAATTGCATTGATAATTGCCGTTTACATAAGATTTATCTAGTGAAGTTATTTATATTTTGTAGTGTAAGTTGTTTACTGTGGCATTGAAAAAAAATGGTGCATATTCTTAAAGGTATTTATGATTTATTCCTGTTGTTAGTTTATGCTTCATAGTTCTTATTGTTCAGAAAAAAAATTAATAATTCACATAGAAAATTTTACCCTATTTTTTGAGCTTCTGAGAAACATATCTTTAAAGAAACATAAAGAAACATTACATATTTAAGTTATTTAGGAGTATTAAGCCCTCAGCTATTATATTCAATGAGACTTTTTTGCTCATTTTTGCACTTCTTGAACAAAGTTTATGATTTTTTAGGTAACGGTACTACAATAAAAAATCAAGATTTGTTCAATGTGCTTAAGCAACATCCTCCAATGAAACCTACAACTAAGCAATCAAAAGACATGCTACTTAGCTTTGTATTAGATACCATTGGAGTGCCAAATTTGGACGTTACAGAGAGAAACAACTTGCGTAATACCATTCATAGCTTTTGTACTTCAACCGCTAGAAATTGGATAGCAACTAGCCGGGACGTCACTAAATTTGAGAAAAAGTACCATAATTGGCTTAATAAATGCATTATTATCTCCGGGACACAAACAAGTGAACCTTCTACATCACAGAATACGCGTAAAGGGCGGCCAAAACAGCTCTTTTCAAATGTTTGTGATAGAACAAAGCGACGAAGGTTAAATGAAGAAGTAAATGCTAAAACTGCGGAAGAATTATGTTTAGCCGCGGAAATGAAATTATATAAGATTGGAAAACGTAGTGCTGCTTCTACTTTACACAATATATCATCTTCTTCCGATAATAGATCAGATAAACGATTTAGTGACCAAAATGAAAAGATTTCGTATTCGACAAAAGATAGAGCAAGAGCCAGCGGCCCCCAGGCATTCGGTAAAGTATAAAAGCTGTAAGTTTCTCAATGTATGTCCCCAACACAGGTAAGAACGAACCCCGCCTATGAAACTTGAGTCGCGGTGGCTTTCGCAGGTATCAGGTAGTTAAGGTGTGTACAATTGTGTGTTAAATTTGTTAAAGTATAAAACTCAGTTTTTACATATTTTACTTATAATAATCCTAAAAGTCACCTTGTCGAAAGCCAGACACTTCGTACGGTTGCAACCCTCTGCCAGACACCCTTAAAGTATATTTCATTATTACTATACTTACGGTATAGTATAAAAGCTGCAATTTATATATGTTATTTGGAGAACTATCAAATGATGTTTTCTCAATAGCCAGACAGTTTCAGTAGTTCCTTAAAAAGTTAAAGTCTAATGTAGGTGCGAGCGCGAGGGATATTATGTGTCAGCGGGTGCGAGTGAAATACCGCGTTCGGTCCACTGCGACGTTTTACTGCACATCAGCTGTCATTTATTGTGTATAATGAGAACTATTTTCTAGATTTACTATGAAAATTCACTATGTACAATAACTAAGAATCAACGAATAAATGTTTAGAAAATTCTTTTATACAATTTTTGTGTTTAGGAATCATTAAATTAACACTCCAATAATATACTTAAATAATTATTTTAATAATAGTTATTGGAATAATATAATTAATCTAATACCTACAATAATTAATGGAAAAATATTTCGAAGATATTCTATGACTCGTGGTCGTCGATATCTTGAGTGTCCTCATCACCGCTGCTCCAATCTGTGGGTTGGTCGTTATCAATATCGTCTTCTTCGCCAGTTTCAGATTCAGTTGGGTGAAGAGCTGGATCCAAGGTTTTTTTTTTATACTACTTAGGTGGCAGACAAGCTTACGGCCCACCGGAAGGTTGGTAACCGTAGCCTATAGACGTTTGCAACACCAGAGGAGCTACACACGCGCTGCCGACCGGGGCGCAGGTTGTGACGACTCACAGTTGAAATTTTTTAAGCCGCCCATTAGGCCTTCAATTTGGCTTAACGACTATCATTTTACTGACAACCGGGACCAACGGCTTATCATGCCTTCAGAAGCACGGAAACGCTCGTTAATAAATATCACAAATCACAAAGTGGTCCACGTGGTGGTCACCCATCCATATACGGCCATAGTAAATGTTGCTTACTGCAGTGACAGTTTACAGAACACTGAGTCCGCGGGGCCATGAGCGCTTTAATTTTTCCTTATTTTGGTTGCGTACCTAAAGGATAAAAATGGTTATTAATGGTTATTGTTCATAGTGAATTTTCATAGTAAATCTAGAAAATAGTTCTCATTATCCTACTTCCTACTAATATTATAAATGTGAAAGTTTGTGAAGATGTTTGGATACTTGGATGTTTGTTACTCAATCACGCTCTAACGGCTGAACGGATTTGACTGAAATTTGGTACAGAGATAGCTTATGATCTGGAATAACACATAGACTTTTCATCCCGGGAAAATGTTCCCACGGGAAGCGGGAAAGGGTAACGATTTTCACGCGGGCGAAGCCGCGCGCATCATCTAGTACACTATTAATGACAGCTGATGCGCAATAAAACGTCGCAGTGGACCGAACGCGGTATTTCACTCGCACCCGCTGACACGTAATATCCCTCGCGCTCGCACCTACATTAGACTTTAACTTTTTAAGGAACTACTGAAACTGTCTGGCTATTGAGAAAACATCATTTGATAGTTCTCCAAATAACATATATAAATTGCAGCTTTTATACTATACCGTAAGTATAGTAATAATGAAATATACTTTAAGGGTGTCTGGCAGAGGGTTGCAACCGTACGAAGTGTCTGGCTTTCGACAAGGTGACTTTTAGGATTATTATAAGTAAAATATGTAAAAACTGAGTTTTATACTTTAACAAAATTAACACACAATTTTACACACCTTTACTACCTGATACCTGCGAAAGCCACCGCGACCCAAGTTTCGTAGACGGGGTTCGTTCTTATCTGTGTTGGGGATATACATTGAGAAACTTACAGCTTTTATACTTTACCGAATGCCTGGGGGCCGCTGGCTCTTAGACCAAGAGGCATTATCATTGTTTATAGACTTGAAATTAACACGTCATCAATACATAGCCCTGAGAACATCAGCCATACGCAAAAATCTGAAACATCTTTATCCACCCTATTATAAAATTATTGAGGAAAAAGAAAAATGTTACCCGGTAAACATCAGTGTTTCTGATATTTCAGCAGAAGTTCCCGTCCAAGATTTGGTGGACCATACTGTTTCCCGTTTAGTGGAAAACCAGGATGTTGTGTTAATGTCTTTTACCGACCAGTCTATCATAGAAACAAACATGTATTATAAATGGGGTGCCGATGGAAGTGGGAGTCAAAAGAATTATAAGCAGGGATTTGAAAACGAAGATTCAAATGATTCAAATATTTTTATATCTTCATTAGTTCCCTTACGTTTGCAGTGTAAACAGGACAACAAAGAAACTGTTATTTGGCAAAATCCTCGAACCAATTCTACTAGGTTTTGTAGACCAATTAGGTTACAATTCATAAAAGAGACTGAAAACACAATTAAATCAGAATTTAATCATATAGGTGCTCAAATCGCAAATTTAATGCCTACAACAGTTTCTTGTGGGGATCGCACTTTACGAGTAAATCATTGTTTGTTGAAAACAATGGTTGATGGTAAGATATGTAATGTCTTATCATCAACTAAGTCAACCCAAAAATGCTATATTTGTAAAGCCACCTCGGGGCAGTTCAATAAAATGATAGATACAGAGCCTTTGGCTTACGATCCTAACACATTGGAATTTGGAATTTCATCTCTGCATGCATATATACGTTTTTTTGAATGCCTCTTGCATATTTCTTATAAATTACCCATTAAAGCATGGCAGGTCCGTGGCAAAGAAAATAAAAAAGTTGTTGCCGATAGAAAAAAAACTATTCAAGAAGAATTTAGAAAGCATCTCGGCTTACTAGTCGATGTTCCCAAACAGGGGTTTGGTAATACAAACGCTGGAAACACGGCTCGTAGGTTTTTTGAGAGCGCGGATGTAACGCACGCAATTACTGGCATAAATCATGATTTAATAGTAAAATTTGGAGTAATTCTAAAAACATTGAGCTGCCCTTATAAAATTAATAGCTCCGCTTTCAGTGATTATGCAAAAGAAACGGCAAAATTATATGTAAAGGAATATGACTGGTATCCTATGCCACCCACAGTTCATAAGATTTTGTTTATTTATTTATTTATTTATTTGGCAAGGATATCATTGAGCATTTTTTATTGCCTATTGGCCAACTAGGTGAAGATGCACAGGAATGTCGACATAAAGAGGTAAAATATTATAGGGAACATAATACCAGAAAAATATCCCGAAAAGCAACAAATGAAGACTTATTTAAAATTTTACTAGTGTCATCCGATCCCCAAATCTCAAGTCTTCACTCAGTAGCTTTCAGAAAAAAAGGTGCTCTTTCCTGCGATGTTATAGCGTTACTAGACGAACCTTGTATAGTTGACGAAGAAAATCAAGAATGAATATGTCTATATTTTATCTAATAATTTATTTTGTGATTTAAAATACGTAATAATGCATGATAAATAACAAATTCAGCCTAATAAATTAATTTTATATTGAAAATAATACATTTCTGGCTTCCAATATTTTCGTACACCTAAAAGTTGAAAATTGATCACTGTGCGACGTGTGGCAGGATACCACTAGTCACTATATAATTAATGTGATGTTTTATTTTGTTAAGCGCAATGTTTGTACGCCGAAAACGGCAGAATATTATGGAAACTTAAACTTTTGTAACAACTTTTTTGTACAATATTCGGACAAATAAACGAATATCTATCTATCTAAAAAAATAGAGGTGCTACGATCGCAAAAATAGCACGTCATTCCTAACTTGTATAACCTCCAGATTGTACCGTATTTTGAGCAAATAAATAAATATTATACATTCAACAAATGCTGCGGTAGCAAAACAGGATATAAAGTAGGTCAAACACAACATTTATTATCGCCAACTTATGTAACGATTCTAAAATAAAAATCGCATAGCTAATAATGTAAATGGCATGTAGAGCCAAGTTCACTACATCCAAGTTGAAGGTTAACTTGAGGAACTAAATGTTTGTGGGTGCAAGGCACTCGTTTATTATTCGGTGATAAATCTATA
This sequence comes from Miltochrista miniata, assembly GCA_933228765.1. Lineage (NCBI taxonomy): Eukaryota > Metazoa > Arthropoda > Insecta > Lepidoptera > Erebidae > Miltochrista > Miltochrista miniata. The sequence goes on from OW121769.1 coordinate 19,441,687, forward strand.
CTAACATTATAAAGAGGACAGATTTTATTGTTTGTTTGTTTGTTTGCATCGAATAGGCTCCGAAACTATTGAACCGATTTGAAAATTTTTTTCACTGTTGGAAAGTTACACTATCCCCGGTGAACATAGGCTATATTTTATTCCCGTATTCCCACGGGAACGGGAGCCACGCAGGTGAAACCGCGTGAAGTCCACCAGTTGATTACCTATATTAGTAACCGTTTGTTTATGATTTTACGATGTGAATATAAGTGCGCATCATCCTTGTATCCGCAAACTATATCCGAAAGTTTTACGTAGTTTCAGTCTACAGAAACTACTGAAGACAATAAGAGTTATCTTTTGTGAAGTAGACTGATCCACAAGGAAGGTATTTGTCGAAATTCCATGCAGTAAATGGGTGAAAAGAGATGGGCAATTTAATTAGGTATGGGCATTGAGCATAATACACTCTAAAATGAAAATAAGTATAAAAAAACGTGTTTCGGAATTTTTCGAAATGTACCCTTGTGTAAAATTGGAGGTGAAATTATGTATGGAAATCTGTCAATCATAAGAATTAGTATAATATGCCTTTTCAGTTACGAATTTAAGACATCACGTATGTAGGTAAGTCCTAATAATTTACAGAATTTTCTAATGTAAAAAAGGGGTCAAAAGTTTTGGGTATGTAAATCGTTTACCGAGTGACTCTGAACGCATTTGGATAGTATTCAGCAGTAGGTAGCAATTTTGATAAAAACCTGCCAAAGACCACTGTTACAAAATTGCTTTCAAATAGCACCCTAGTAAAACTACAGCGAAATAGATTCACTTGTTTTAGAGCTATGGGTACATATTTAAACAGAAATGAAGATGTAGGTATTATTTTATTACCTTTTTCATTGCAATTTCTTGACAATTTAAGAGTTACGAGTTATTAGGGATTACCGTAGCGTGAACTTCAAAACAACAGTGGAGCAACAATACTTTATAAGTTAAAAAACCGGCCAATTGCGAGTCGGAATCACGCATGAGGAGGGTTTCGTACCAAAAAAGCGGCAAAAAATCACGTTTTTTTTGTATGGGAGCCCCCTTAATGCATCTTTTTTTCTGATTTTATTATTCGTTGTTATAGCGGCAACTGAAATAGCCTCGTGACGTACAGACAGACAGACGAGCGAAGTCTCATGAATAGGGTCCCGTTTTTATCCTTTGGGTACGGCACCCTAAAAACAACAACAAACAACCAATGAAATTTAGACTTTTCGGGAAAACTGTTTTACAAAAACCCATCCTCTCCGTCGCATTCCACGTAAAATTTGTTTAACGTGCGGACTGCGGACGTTGTCACGGATGTCAACACAAACTTAGCCTACTAAAACCACACGGTCCCTAAACATCCGTCTAACGCTGGATGCTCCGGGTCACTCCTTGGAAGGATTACCGGCAGACTTGGCTACCACTTCGGGTACCTACTTCGGGGGTTGGTTCAGGTGTTATCAAGCTTCTTGTCGAGTGAGGCGTACGTGAAAGTCACATCACACCATCGTGTTGAGCCTGGTCTGTAAAGACAGCAAACCGTCTAGGGCGTAGACAAACCTGCGTCGCTTCTGCCACAGACTATGGAACTCTGATAGGAGAGTTCCATAGTCTGTGGCAGAAGCGACAAACACACACACACACAAATACAAATGCTTCTCTTTATAATATTTGTGTATCAGAGAATAATAATCTTCACCTGTATGCTTTTATTGACTAAATAATGTACTTGACAAAAGTAATATTTATTGAATTTTGATATTTTAAATAAAAAATTAAGTTTTTTTTATGGCTGAGAGAAATTGCTTTACACGATAAGGTTGAAAATTTTATAGTTTATTTTTAGTTGCAACATTTTTGTAAATAATTTTCTATTTCTTGTTTACGCAATTCTTAATTACTTATTATTGGACATTAGTAAAATGGTTACCTATCATAATAACTAAAGTTGTTTCAACTATTTTCAATACAACTACGGTTGATTCACCTATGTTCATTACGCATATTGGTCGACTCGACTACTCGTTAATTCACATAATTTCGAATAAACTATAATTATTTGAACTAATGGACGATTAATATAATGTTCATTTAAGATATTGGACATGTTGACTACGTTTGAAATACCTAATGTACGAAGGGTGAATGTCGTTTCCACCCGTTCCTGTTTTAACCCGAAAACTTATCATTAAAGACGATTATTTATGTTCCCAATTCCACCCGTTTTTTTAATAAAGTATAGTCAAGTCTAACTACCGAAAATATTATTTCCAAGTGAGTGAAGGGAAAACAACAAAACAAAAAAAATAACCACGAAGGCTAAGGCGGGAGCTCCGCTCCGCTTCGCTCCCGCCTTAGCCTTCTAACCTAACCTATCCGAGTCGGGGTACTCTGAGTCGGGGTGTTAACCATTCACTTATAATGGATCACACCTCGACTCGGATAGGTTAGGTTAGAAGGCTAAGGCGGGAGCTCCGCTCCGCTTCGCTCCCGCCTTAGCCTTCGTGGTTATTTTTTTTTGTTTTGTAGTTTGCCTTCCACTCACTTGGAAATAATATTTTCGGTAGTTAGACTTGACCGTACTTTATTAAAAAAACTTAAACAGTGAATTTTCGGATATTTGAAATTCTGAATAATGTTTTTCGGGAAAATAACAGTCATTATGATACGTACCCCTGAGTACCTACTGAGACTCGTAATCGTACAATAAACTCGTAGGCGAATTGATTATTATGTATTTCATACATAGTTCAATCAATCTTAGCTCAGTTAATTGTAGTTGAATTAATCGTAGGTGAATCGTCCAATATTTGTTTCGACCAGTAGTTATAACAAAAATAGGTGAAACGATCTTTAGGTGTTTTAATCAGTAGTTATTTTGACCGTAGTTGTATAGAAAATAGTTGAAACAACTTTAGTTATTATGATAGGTAACCAGTAAAATACAATCTAATATCAATATTCCCATCCAACTGTAAACGGTAATAAAATAAATCAGAATAAAAGACACATACCATACACACATGGTTCAGATAATGAGATGTTTCCGATTAAAAATAAAAAGTTATAGGTAACAATAAATACCTTAAAATAACCGGTTTCATAAAAGGAAGTATTTTGGCTTGCAGTTCATTGCACTTACCTTGATAAGTTACGTCGCTATGCACCAAGACCAAACTTAATCATTATCACTATGAATCAAAATAAAATAAAAAAATTGTCCAATAACTATAAAACACACGAATGCACTAAACAAAAAAGTTCATTTTCATTTTTATAATTTTCACATAAATAAATCTCAAAAAATCCTCTCATAATTAGTTTTTTTAATAACTTAAAAAATAACTATTATGTAGCAGTTTTTTTTCTACGATCGAACGTAAAGAGTATCGCATTTTAAAAAATAATGTTTATAAAATGAATATCCGTTCGCGTAATTTTGCGCGGCAAAAGCGCGTAGTCGCGTCTACTGTCCGCGGGCGGTGAATTGCAACACTGGCTGAATTCAATGATAGTGTACTAGTATATGGAAAGATGAATCAAAACAAACCAGTTGAGTGCGTATTGTGCGCGGTAGATATGATTCTGTAGTACAGACTGTATACTATATTTCTTTTCAGGATTACAAACGTAAGGTTCGCTCCAAGGTTCCTGGTAAATCTTTGCGAGGTTTTAAAAATTGTAAGGGTTGAAAATTTTCGAAAAATCGTAGCATTGTTAATTGTAAAGATAAACCTTTTGACCTGAAAGGTAATTTAATGGAAAAACCGGGTGGCGACTATGGAAGGTTGGAAATTAAACTCTTACGAAAATCATCAAAGTCACAGTTTAAACTACCAAGTACCAATACCTTCTCACTGTCACAAGACCTTATCTTTACAAGTATCAAATAAAAACGCGATTTCTGCCCTGTGCGCTTAGAATACTCGACAGATTTTTATGCAGTTTTAGCAATAGAAATAGTCATTCAAGAGTAAGGTTTATTTATAGGTTTAAAACATACTTAGTACAGAAAAGCTAAGCAGAGATGTGAACGATATTGCACGGATCAGCTTGTTACAAAACGACCCGTGGCCTCAGGCTTCATCAGTGATACACAAGGTACACAACCCATGTCACTCAATCAATTGCAAAGATTTCCAAATTTTTATCTTCAAAAAAACCAAATTTCTTTCCAAATTTCTATCTTCAAAACTTTACAAATTTCATCCCCGATATTACACCCTTAACGGTATACTTTCTGAGTGAAGAGAGTATGAGTGCCGAATTTGAAGACTAAAGCTTATTTTTTTTATTTCCCATAGGTTATTTGTCACTTAATTTCACCCCTTAAGGGATGAATTTCCAAAAATTCCCTACTACTATATTACCACGTAATAAAAGTAAACATGTATCTTCAGTACTTTCAGCAGTGTCCATTTCATTCATTTTTATGTGTTGATTAGTTAGTCAACTTTTTATAAACAAGTTATATAACACGGACCCGATGAGAAAATGTTTTTGTTTCAATTTAAAAATTAGTACATTTTACAAGTATAATTTAAAAATTAATGATGATAAAAAAAATATTACACACTTCAACAAAATGACGTAAATACTACTAATTTTAAGACGGATTCGAGTAAGTTTTGTAATTAATTAGGTACTTATGTTTTTTAAATGATATTTTTTTTTATGATAAAATTAATTATGTTTTTTAAACTATAAAGCACGTCATTACTGGTGTTAGCGGAGTCACTTGTACAGTTTCTCACATTCCTTCCTAAAGTAAACAAAATAAATAATTGGATGGTTCCTTCTCACACGAGGCCATCAAGCCCAAATAAAGCTTGGCTAGGATAGGAACTAGATAACTGATGAACCATACTTACTTATTTATATATTTATTTCTAGACACATGAATTCGTATGTAGCTCTGCACCACTAGTCTGGTTGACTGGTAGAGAATGCCTTAGGCATTAAGTCCGCCAATATACTGTTTTTGTGCATAAAGTTTAAAAAATCAAATAAATAAAATATTTTAAATACAATTTTTTCCGTATGGAAATCCCCCTAGATGTCACGCTGGACTCCTTTTTTTTAACGTGAGAAAAATCCTACAGTGATGCTATGCCGGACTCCTACCAACTAACACCACAGGTATCCTACCTAACAGACTACGGTTGGGAGCCCCGGGTAAGCCCTCGACAGGATGTTCTCAGGACTCCCAGCAGACCTACTCAGGGGGGGGTGGGAGGTTCGGGTGCTATCCCGCGTCTTTACGCCGGACTCCTACCGACTAAAATCACACGGTGTTCAACAAGGACTTCTTTATAAACAGAGGTGCTCCTCATTTTATATAGAAGTCTTTGGTGGGTGTCCAAGCCCTCGGAAGAATGTGCCAGGGTCAAAGTTTATAGGCATTTCATACAATTTCAAGCGAAGTTTTCATACACTGCCGAAAAATAAGGTAATACCTGAGTAAAACCCACAAAACCATAGAACGAATATAAAACGCTTATCTTAGTTCGTTAAATTAAAAAGAAAACCATTAAAGTGCCATAAATATAATATGTGTCCAATCAATTTTCAAGATTTAAATAGACTTAAAAACCGGCCAAGTACGAGTCGAACTCGCACGCAGGGTTCCGTGCCAAAAAACGGAGCACCTCGTCGAGAAACACGATAGGCCGGTACCCGGATGGTGAGGCCGCCGAACACTCTGCCTTTCGGATCAGGACCAGTTTTCACGTTTTCCATACTTTCGGAAAGTGGCCTTTTTCGCTCAAGAACCCTATCAATCGAAGCACAACTTCTTTGAGAGCCAGGACCCATGCTCGGCCTTGCTCCGGGAGCGGTGCTCTTGGGGGATTTAAGGAGCAGCACTGCCTCCCGTAACTTACCCTCAGTGACTTTAGACGAGACGAGACCAAACGCAGAGGAATATTTTCAAGGAAAGGGGGTTTTATAGCTGTAAAGGCATAGAGTGATTCTAATGTTCGGGCCACACTAAGGGGAAATGCCATTAATTATCGCGTTGATGGACGTTAAACGTTAGTGTAGCCACCGAATTATCGCGATAATTCGACAACGGCATTCACATTGCCGTTTGACGTTAGGCGATAGCTCAAGTGGCGGCACATCAAAGAGATTAACGCGAGAATTATTACGTTGAAGCGGCCACACTACGTATGTCAGTGCGCACCGTGAGAGTGTGACCGTTTTCAGTATTTTAATACTTTTTTGGTATATTTTATTGACTTTTTTCGATATCAGTATATTAATGGGTATATTGGCAAAAGTCAGTATTTTTGGGTATATTTTGAATAGAAGGTTAGGGTTACACCTCCGTGTCTAAGCGAACATTGGATTTTGTCCATAATAAATTTCATTTGGGAGCATAGATAATCTTATGTTCAATAGTCCCATTAGCCAATGGAACCACGGTTAAATTACTATTTATATATATCACTATATATTACATACTAGCGGACGTCACGCGGTTTCACCCGCGTAGTTCCCGTTCCCGTGGGAATATGGGAATACAATATAGCCTATGTTCACCGCAAAGAGTGTAGCTTTCCAACATTGAAAGAATTTTTCAAATCGGTCCAGTAGTTCCGGAGCCTATTCGTTACAAACAAACAAACAAACAAACAAACAAACAAACAAAAAAACAAATCTTTCCTCTTTATAATATTAGTATAGATTACATTAAATATTAAACAGGTACTTAAAAAGTACCTAGGTACAGGTATTTTTAATTATTGTTCTTCAAGGTGTGCAGTTACAATAAACATAAAAAAAACCGGCCAAGTGCGAGTCGGACTCGCGAATGGAGAATTCCGTCCACCGAAAAGGGTTAAAATATACCTATCACGTTTGATGACATGTATGAAAGCCTCCCATAATATTATTTTAATATAGCGGCAACATAGAGAGGAGACAGACAGCGAAATCTCAGGTAAGTTCCGTTTTAACCATTGGGTACCGCACCTTAAAAATATTCAGCATTTTTGTTCTGCTGACGTGGGGAATGCGGTTGGCACCGTCATTCCAGCTCGCGGGGACAGCTGGGTGTGGGGCTCCCGGTCCCGGAAAGGGGCCGTCCTACCCATTAAACCTGGTGGTATTCCTCCTCCCTATAGCCGGCCGAAAGCCAAAGAATTTCCAAAGATTATTCCCGTCGAGAACCGTTCGGCGGCTCTCCTCGGGCACAGATTACTAAATAGTTACTACGTAACCTCGGGGAGCAAGATGGGCGGCTCCCCAAAGCTCCATAAGGAGCTGAAGTCCACGCCTGCACCGCTCTCGAGCGCCCCTCTGTAATAGAGGAGACAGAGAGCGGCTGGCGCAGGCGTGCGCTAATGGGCACCCCTGGAACACGGAAAAGGTGCCCACCGCCATGTGACCGTTGGTGGGCGGGGTCCCCCGACCTTACGCCCACGGTCAAGAAACAATCGGGGGCGCGCAGTAACTCCTCACCGCGGCGCCCCCGAACTGCACGGCAGAGCGGGAGCATTATCGGTTACTCCCGCTCCCCCGCACAGTGCACCTCCCGCTTTGCCGCCATCACCTCGTCAACTGGCGAGGTGACAGCGGCCCAGAACTGTTGCCGCCGGTCGCGCCGTTATTCACGGCCGGCAGCCCGAACTGCATGGCAGGGCGGGAGCACCTACCCAAACTCCCGCACCCCACGCGGGAGTCCCACACACCATCCCAGCTGCGGGGGCAGCTGGGATGAAGGCGCGTAAATGCGTTCCCCGCGTCAAAAAAAAAAAAAAAAAAAAACCTACAGATAGTTTTACATGCAACTCGTCTACAAAGTTTAAGCAGTTCTTTTGTCGGACAACGTATAAGGTTCTACAACAAACTTCCCAAAGAAACAAGATTTTTGTTAATGAATATTTTTTTAAGGCCCAATTATGTAGCAAGGCATAATAATATATTACAATTTCAGACTATATAGATGATAAAAATAAAATGCGTGGGATAAGGCGCTCCAAGTCAACATACGAGAATAAAAAATAATGTACCTAATAGACGAATTTTGTTTACTAAATGATATTGTTTAAATAAAAAGTGCTTTAAAAAACTACACCACAGTAATTGTTAAATGAATTGTAATTATCTACTGGCAGTTATAAACTTAAAAAGAGTGGCCGTAAGTTTTATTGCCAGGTTCTTTTCTCTCCGTCTCTACCTACTGCGTTGCGAATCTGGCAGTAAATGTAAAAGCGATCATTTGGACGTTCATAAGCGTTAATTTGTGACCTATATGAGATTTTTCATTTTCATTCCTGACAGACTTTGGCTACCACCACGGCCTCACCTAGGGGTTCGGGTGGCACCCCAAAGACACGGGATAGCACCCGAACCGCCGCCGCCGCCTGGGCGAGGCCGCAGTGGCGGCCGTAGGTCTGTTGGGAGCCCTGGGACATCCTTCCGAGGGCTTACCCCGGGGTTCACAACCACAGGCTGTTGGGCGTTACGTGAGGTTTTTTTAGTCGGTAGGAGTCCGGCATAACATCCATTAGGATTTTCCCTCACGTAAAAAAAAGGGGATTCGGGTGGTATCTCACGTCTTTGGGGGGGTTAGTGTGGGCGTTACTGTTATCTTGCTTCTTGAGGCGTGAGGCGTGCGTGAAACTTTTTCGTCATGCGTCAAGATTTCAAATTTCTTAAATAATAAGGCTGCTTGACTGTGACACGAATTGCTCATTGCTATATTTATAGAGGAACTATGATTTACCTATTAGATTTTAAGATAAAATTAGGAAAATAGCCAAATTGAGTTTTCATATAATTCATAATTCATAATTCATTTATTTGCGAAAATGGGTTACAATGGTGTTAAGATATTATAATTATAATTATAATGAAGTTCTGCCATCCTCCACCCGTAGGTATGCAAATTTTATTATATAACATGCACAAGCTTTAATGTAATAAAAATGTATCCAATTCAATAGCCATTAAATAATCATGTAGTAACAATGACATGTACAAACAAATATATCAAAATAAATTATGAAATTAATTACATTCAGTCCAGAACTTGTATGTTTTTGTCGTTAAGAAATTCCTGTATATTGTAATATGTTTTATCAACAAGTATATTTTTCAGTCTTTGTTTGAATATATGGTCTTTTTGTATGTTACATAACTGTATTGGTAGTTTATTATACACTCTGGATACCATGCAATAAACACTTTTGTTTAGAAAAGCCGTTCTATTAGGTACTGTACGTATTTTATGTTTATTTCTTTTGCTATTTAAATTATCAAAAAGTTGTGAATTTCTTTTTACAAAAACAGCTACTTCTAAAATGTATAAACTAGGTAAGGTCAACAATCTCAAGGCCTTATAGTGAGGTTTGCAGCTTTCTGTCCCTTTAATTCGCATCATCGCTCTTACGCATTGCTTCTGTGACTTAAAGGCAACCTCCCAAGCCGTGGAATTTCTCCAAAATATCAATCCGTATCTTAGAGTTGATTCAACATAGGCATAATATGCTGATAAGAGCGTGGAAATATTCACTGGTCCTTGAGAGAGTGTATAAAGCATAGGCACTTTTATTTAATTTGGTACAGATGTAGTCTATATGCGCCTTCCAATTTAATGTGCAATCTATTTGCAAACCCAAAAATTTGGCAATGTCTACCTCACTTATTTTAGTACCCGAGTATTCAATGTTAAAATCTTCTGGTAGATATCTGACGCGATTTCTAAACACCATGATGTTTGTTTTGTTTAGATTTAATACGAGATTATTGGCCTTTAACCAGTCCACCACTTTGATAAGGCTATTGTTAATGTTATCTGTTAGATAACTTTGATTTCGATTTGAAAATACTACTGTGCTATCATCTGCAAAGAGAAACATTGGGGCAGTGACAGCTCTAGGGAAATCATTTATATACATGAGGAACAATAGCGGGCCCAAAACACTTCCCTGAGGTACACCATACTTAACATGCCTATAGTTCGATGTATATATCAATTCTTTTTTGTGTATTTGAGATATTCTAGTGATAGATGTGGCTTGCTTTCGACCAGTAAGATAAGACATAACTAAGTTTAACGCATTGCCCCGAATGCCTGATACATAAAGCTTATTTTTAAGTGTTTTATGGTCTACGCAGTCGAAAGCCTTAGTAAGATCCATAAATAAGGCACAGGCTGGTATCTTTTTATCAATACTTTTCATAATTTCTGCAAGAAATTTAAAAATTGCTTGATTTATAGTTTTTGTTTTCTCAAATCATATCATATTTCTCAAATCATATCAAATCATATCAAGTTTCTTGAGGAGATCTTCTTGGTCTCGTTGCAGTTTGAAACACTCAACCCCCGGTAGTCGCGACAATTTAGACGACAGCTTAACGGATCGGAGTAGAAATAACACATAGGCTACTTTTCATCCCGGGAATATGTCCAATGGGAAGCGGGAACGGGTACTAAATTCCACGTGGGCGAAGTCGCGAATATCACTTTGTTTATAAATGAGAAAGAAACTAGTAGTGCGAGAAGATTGAAATTGCAAAGACTAGACGCTAACTATAGGAACATCATATCAAATTGATAAACTACTTATTTGGGAATCGGTTCACAGTGCAATGTCATAATATTATAATATATTACTGTTGTTTATTATAATAATCGTTACAATAGATGGTAACAATGATTATGTTAGCATTATGATGTAGTTACCTCATTCTAAGGCATAATATTATTCTAAAGAACACATATACAACTCATTTTACACTAGCTTTTTTTTTTGTTTAACGTTGGAGCCCCGGGGAAGCCCTCGGAAGGATGTCCCAGGACTCCCAACAGACCTACGGCCGCAACTGCGGCCTCGCCCAGGGGGGTGGTTCGGGTGCTATCCCGCGTCTTTGGGGGGGTTTCGGATGTGATCCTGCTTCTTTGGCATACACTCCCACCCGAGTTCCACAGTCGGCGGCCTGGGCGCCGACGACTGCGGAACTCGGGTGGGAGAGCTCTCTCCCGCACCCGCCCCGCAGCCTCCTTCACTCACATGACCAGCTCGCAGAAAGAGGCGGCGCAGTCCCACTTACTCCCGCTGGAGATCATAGCTCGCACCATGGTCTCGAGCGAGAGAGTGTCCACGTCCAGATCCACTACGAGGACCTGGAGCTGTTGCGCCCTCGATTTTACACTAACTTATGTGCCGTGTCGGGTCTACGCGATTAAGCTCTAGCCATCAAAGTATGAGTTTTCAAAAAACAGCGGGAACTTAAGTATCTATTAATAACTGTCTGTATGCCAAAGAGCTCAGTCATGTTAGTAAACTTTTATAAACCAGGCGTCCTAAAATGTGCCCTATCAGCATTTATCATACCCTTCGCAATAATGAACCTGGAACGACCTGCCCATGTTTCCTTCATCTTACAATCCCGGGTTCTTCAAGCGGAGCGTGAAGAGGCACATCACAGGGCCGCCAACTTGAGGACCACTGTCAGAAGTCTTACGGACTGTGAGAGTGGCCCCCAATCGCTAAATGCGCCACGGCTTTCCATTATGCTGGTGACGTGACTTTGGCGAGCTTAATATACTTAGGTATATAAAAACAGAAGTTTTACGATGGACGGTTTCTGCCAACAAAACTACTCAAGAAAATATGTGGGAATACAGGGATTTAAATAAATAAATAATAAATATGACGGACATAATAAGGAATAACCAGCTTGTGTTATGATGGGTATCAGACCACGAATATTAATACTTATATACTTTTTAAATACATACATATTGTACATAGAAACACCCAGACTCTTGAGACAAACATTTATGGGTCACACAAATATTTGTCTACGGTGGGAATCGAACCCACGACCTCCAGCGCCGCAGGCGGTATCACTACCGACTGCGCCCCAGAGGCAGTCAAAATGCGATAGGGCCTTACCAAATTGTGTGGGAGCTCAGTTGCCCTCACCTACAAGTAGGGAATGCAATACCGGGATACCGGGATGCCGAAATACCGGGAACCCGCAGTATTTTTGTGGGACCAGTCCCGCACATAAATCGAGCGGGATCCCGCAAGGTTAGCGGGACTGCGCAAAGGTCAACGCCATTGTTGTTCTGTAAGCGGAAGCGCGCAAACTGATTCGGCTCGAGAAAGGTTTTTTCAGTTTTTTGTAATTGTGACGTAAATTATATGTATAGTCTAATAACGTCCTTATTAGTTTTAGTGATAATAAATCAGGAATAAAATAATAATCAGGAAGATTTGACTTTTCTTGTATACAAGCAGTTAGAAAAGTATTTAATTTTCTTGTACATTGCATGCTGGCTATCTGATATGTTAAGGTAGGAGTCGTTTGGCAGACAAGAATATTGTTACTTTCAAAATAATGCCATCACTACCAATTATCTGTTTCTAATAATTTTAATTATTTTATTACTTACTTACTAGCTGACCCGACAGACGTTGTCCTGCCTTATATGGAAAATCGGTATACCGAGTTCTGAGTTAGGTACCGGTCCCCTGTTCCCGTTCCCGGTTTCGGTTTCAGAGTTCCCGGTTCCTGGTTTTCAGTTACCGGGTGCCAGTTCCCTGTCAGTCTTTCTGTTCCCGGTTCCCATTTCAGAGTTTCCAATTTCTAAGACCCGATCAAAAATCGCAATAGAAACCATTTCTTTGAACAGTTCGAGCCGGGTTACAGTTATTTCAATGTTTCTTTCTTAAACCTTTTCCTGACAATATCAAACCCAACAAAAAATAATAAGCCAAATCAGTGGAGCCGTACTGAAGTTATGCGCGGACATACATTTCGCAGTTTCATTTTTGTATTTATATCTTTTTAATAATCTCAATACATACGTAATGTTGAATAATTCATTTTCGTTTCATTTTCAGTTCTAGATGCATGTATAAATATGCGGGATCCCGCAAATACCGGGATCCCGCGGGCCTGAGATATCTCAGTCCCGCAAATACCGGGATTAAAATATTGTTGCGGGATTGCAATCCCTACCTAGAAGTGGTTCATCTACGGACGACCGACGAGGTCGTGATAAAGAGAAGGAAAACTCGAAACAAAACCCTATAGGTACTTACCTGTCTGGACACCGTAAGCGCGTAGTTAGTAAGGTCAAAACTCTCCCAAAATATAATTGACAGAGGCCTAGGTTCAGCAGTAGACTGTGATAATCTGATTTGATTGTTGGATGACCTAATTGATTCTCTATGATCAAAGATACCCCAAAATGCCGCTACACAGTAGCAACTACAAGTAGGTGTATAGAACTAAACAGAGCGAAATGTCTGATAATATGGCCATTTGCGTTTCTGGTCTTATGCGTATTTATTAATTAAATACTGGTCATTTGCGTAAAGAAATTCTGGTCGAATATGTGTCGAAAGGGGCGATTCTTGACCGAATGTTGAATGCACTGAACGCATAGACGGAAATTAAGTGATAAATTTCCGTCCACGCTTTTCTAGCGTGGAAATTCACGGGTGAAAATTAGTACCTACCTATCAAATTGGGCAATAACTAAATATGACACACATGACGTTTCACTCATTCAGGTTGTATCGACGTTTTCTTCCACCCTCTTCAAATTTTAGAAGAGTACCTATTTAAATAAACCGGCCAAGTGCGAGCAGGACTCGCCCATGAAGGGTTTCGTAGCAGCAAGTAACATAATATAAAAGTTCTTATAGTTCGTTGTAACTTTTATTGATGTATATCACGTTCGCAGTGGTAGTGATTTTTCTAACCGAAAATTGCGGTTTATGACGTACTAAAAAAAAACCTCCAACTCTATCTCGTTCAAACCAAATTTCGTTGGTAGTTTTTATGGCAATGTACATCATATATTTTTTTTAGATTTATCACTTTCTTAGTTTAGAAGTTAGAGGGGGGGGGGACACTAATTTTTCGACTTTGCAAGTCCCTCTTGCGCAAACTATTCACTTTAGAAAAAAATGATGTTAGAAACCTCAACAACATTTTGGAAGACCTATCTATAGATATCCCACACGAATGGGTTTGATGAAAAAAAAAATTTTGAGTTTCAGTTCTGAGTATGGGGACCCCCAAAATTTACTGCCTTTTTTCTAGTGTTATAAAATAATCTTAATGCGGTTCACAGAATACATCTAGTTACCAAGTTTCAACAGCATAGGCCTTATAGTTTCGGAGAAAAGTGGCTGTGACACACGGACGGACAGACAGACAGACAGACAGACAGACAGACAGACAGACAGACAGACATGACGAATCTATAAAGGTTTCGTTTTTGCCATTTGGCTACGAAACCCTAAAAACCGGCCAAGTGCGAGTTGGACTCGCCCATGAAGGGTTTCGTAGCAGCAAGTAACATAATATAATAGTTCTTATAGTTCGTTTTAACTTTCATTGATGTTTTAACACGTTCGCAGTGGTAGTGATCTTTCTAACCGAAAATTGCGGTTTATGACGTATTAAAAAAAAACTACCAGCTCTATCTCGTTCAACCTAATTTTCGTTGGTAGTTTATATGGCAATGTATATGATATTTTTTTTTAGATTTATAATTCTCTTAGTTTAGGAGTTAGAGGGGGGGGGGACACACATTTTTCCACTTTGGAACAGTCCCCTGCGCAGACTATTCATTTTAGAAAAAAATGATGTTAGGAACCTCAATAGCATTTTTGAAAACCTATCTATAGATACCCCACACGTATGAGTTTGATGAAAAAAAAATTTTTGAGTTTGAGTTTTGAGTATGAGGACCCCCAAAATTTACAACTTTTTTTCTTTTTTAAAGTTCTTCTAGTTTTATATAAGAATCTTAATGCGGTTCACAGAATACATCTAGCTACCAAGTTTCAATAGCATAGGTCTTATAGTTTCGGAGAAAAATGGCTGTGACACACGGACGGACAGACAGACAGACAGACAGACAGACAGACAGACAGACAGACAGACAGACAGACAGACAGACAGACAGACAGACAGACAGACAGACATGACGAATCTATAAGGGTTCCGTTTTTGCCATTTGGCTACGAAACCCTAAAAACACGACGTCTAAAGTCAAATTTTTAATTAGACGAAGTAAAGTGACAGCAACTAATGGCACTTCTTCACACAATGTTGCTTAATTTCTATGAAGAAGTGACATTAGTTGCTGTCACTTTACTTCGTCTAATTAAAAATTCGACTTTAGGAAACGTTTTAGGAAGACGTGCGTCGTAGTTATGCATATTAGAAAAATACGTCGTTATTTACCTAGTACTAATGAATGTATTCCTAGAACCCCTAAACCAAACAACCGTATTAGGTACCGTATATGTGTGTGTTTACTTAGTACCAATATTTGCAGTCTATAATTCTACCCCGAATGGTACCTACTCGACTAAACTAAACCACAATTCATAGAAAAAATATGGGTTTATTTCACCGCGTGTCTCTTCGCCCTTCCGTCTAAGTCCGACTCGCACTTGGCCGGTTTTTATTCACGTAAATGCAATGACTTGATTATCTAATAATTTTTCGGAAATCTTCAGAGGGCTTACTCGTAGCACCCGGGTTCCCAACCGTAGGCTGTTAGGTAGGATACGTGTGGTTTTCGGTCGGTAGGGTCCGGCATAGCATCCATGTAGGATTTCCCTCACGTGAAAAGCAAGAAAGCCGTGAGATCGTTCTCACCAGACTGCCCCTCTCTAACACGTTTATTGTTAAAGTGAAAGTTCAATCCGATTGACGTTGTCATTTTTTTTAATTTCAAACTTTGAACAGATGATCCACGTGACCTAGTGACGTAGTTTAATGCAACAGAGTGAAAGACTACAGACAAAGTCTCGCCATAAGCCCCTCTGCACTCTAGGGTTAAAAAGGCAAAATTTGCATAATTAAGTAAGTAAGTATATGAGAATGGTCGAGAACGGCATGTGTTGAACATTTTTTTGCAACCACAACACTTTCTGGCTCGTTCAACGTTAAAACAATCGAGAAAAACTGATAAAAATTCGTAAACAGTCACGATTTACGATTTCATACTCGTAGCGAATAGTTCAGGTCCATTTTGAGGATTGATAGCAGTTTCGGTGTAAATAACATGATAAATACATAAAGTCACGCCTTTATCCCCAAAGGGATACGCAGAGGCACAGTATACGCCCACATTTCATCTTATAGTTTTATGTCCCACGTGGTGAGTCTATTACCGTGTTGAAATGGACAGGAGCAGATTGTGACGACTCACAGTAGAAATTTTCAAGCCGCCCATATAACGCCTTCAAGTAGGCCTAACGATACTCATTTTACTAACAACCGAGTTCCATTTCGAGTTTTCCTTCTCTACGCAATTGATCTATTTGCGAAAGTGTTTCCTTACTCGCCTTTTACTACACCATCGGGATGTATTGGGGTGGCGACATTTTGTACTCTTACCCGTCGCAACACGGGACTCCGTCGCCACACGGGGCAATTTAAATTTAAATTTTATGGAAGTAGAAAATGTTCACTGCAGAAAAGCAGAACTGAAATTAACGTATGGCGCCATCTGTACGACAACCACTATAACACGTAATGTACACAAACAGTGAATATTAACACAACGTAATAGTTCTACCGTATGTTAAGAGATGGCGCTTTCACAAATAAACTTAGCCAGTTTTCTATGATGGCAATAGATGGCGCTTTTATGAATTATTGCTGCTGTTGCTTTCACAAGTTGACAATAAATGGCGCTGTATCAAGTTACGTATTAAAACAGTTTTAACAGTATGAGGATTCGGCGGGAAACTTTCAGACAAGCGTGATAATGTACATCAATAATTTTTTAATACAGTTGCTCAAAAAGTGGCGTATTACAGGGACGTATAGCGTTCGGGATGTGGGCTATTACACACTCCTGCTTTTTCTTTACCATTCCCGCACTCGTGCGTTTTCTTTCCCAATTGTCAAAATAATATCTGTGATTCATGCAAATATTTCTAAAAAAAGCTACTAACTTGTTTCAATATCAGATTAAAAGTAATTTTAATTAAAATTAAAGCATAGATTAATATGTGTATCGGCCAAATTAAATTTATAAATAAAAAAAAAGTTGGCTGTATGAAGTGCACTGCCATAGTCTCTGCTTAGGAAGGTATATATTGTTATACGGTTGGCGCCATTTTGGATATTCAAGTTTATTGTGTTTTTATTATTTTATTAAATTGCTTGATTTTTTCGCAAACTGTATTAAAAATAGTTGTTCAATACACGTGTGGGACTGTTATTTAAACTCGTTCCGACTGTCTACCCTCGCCTTCGGCTCGGGTCAACATCTGTCGTAACTCGTTGTAATAACAGAAATCCCACACTTGTATCGAAAACTACTATTTTAATACAGTTGCTCAAAAAGTGGTGTATTACAGGGACGTATAGCGTTCGGGATGTGGGCTATTACACACTCGTGCTTTTTCTTTACCTTTCCCGCACTAGTGCGCGTTTCCTTTCCCAACTGTCAAAATAATGTCTGCGATTCATGCAAATATTTCAAAAAAAGATACTAACTTGTTTCAATATCAGATTAAAAGTAGTTTTAATTAAAATTTAAATTTAAATTAATATAAGCATCGGCCAAATTAAATTTATAAATATTAAAAAAAGTTGGCTGTATGAAGTGCACAGCCATAGTCTCTGCTTAGGTAGGTGGTAAATAGTATGTTTTAATAATATTAATTAGGAACGTAAGATATCAAATTAGTCTTAATATATGAAATCAGTCTTAATTTGAGCACTTTGTGGAAACTTTGATCTGATGCTCTAAGAAAATTAGTATTTTGCACCTAAGGCACAAAGTCCTGATTTTTATGTCCTTGAAGCTTGGACAAAGGGCACAATGTCCTTGGCTTGAAGGTGCAGTAGTAGGATCTGAAGATTTTTTGAGATTTTTAGAGGATAGCTCCAATAGACTTTTTAGATCCCGCCTCAAAGATGGTACCCGGTAACGCTTTTGCAAATGTTCACAATTAAGCATACTTGTTTTAGAAATGTACGTCTGAACTTTGTATTTCCTGTTGCGAAACTGTTGAGTACTTAATGAAACCCCACGAGTTAATTCAAGCAACATATTTAGTAACTGGTAAAATAAACACAGTGGCCAATGTCTGTTTTCTCTTTCGACGGAACATTTTTTTGCCAAAGCATGAAAAACATCTAAATCACCTTTAGTTTTAATGTAAAAATGAATTATTGCTGTCAATTGCACTTATATACATACATACAAGATATTTACATGCGTGTATACAAATACTTCTACAAAACCAAAACAAGTAGTGAATAAAAATACTACCTACACTTATTGCCTATTTTCCTACACTGGGGTGCAGACGCACCCCACAGCACTTGTACAGGCGACCATACTATACGACTGTCGTCGCGGCGTTGATTAATCGCAAGCACTAATCACCAAACTAAAGTACTGTAAGGTAACTGAGATATTCACAAAACAAATCGGTCTGGGGTTCACCAGCACCCCATGTAGGGTTCCAGGGTTAAAAATAGTTGTTCAATACAACGTGTGGGATTGTTATTTCAACTCGTTCCGACTGTCCACCCTCGCCTTTGGCTCGGGTCAACATCTGTCGAAACTCGTCGTAATAACAGAAATCCCACACTTGTATCGAAAACTACTATTTCAAAACTAGTGTTACGCCGCCCTTAAATCACTATGACAGTTGACATATGAAGTGACGTAATTTCCGAGTGTATAATAGAGAGTGTGTGTATATTATAAGCGACTGCCAGCCATTTGTCGGGTCATTCTGTAGTCTGTACTGTATACTAAGACTAGCCGAAGCTCTGCCCAATTTATTGTGTGTCTATACGGAGAATAAAGTAATTAGCAGAGTCCTGAAGTGTTTAATTGCCCCTTCTGTTACACTAGTGTAATTTTGAGTGTTTATGTGTAATTTATGGTGAATTATTAAACATAAAGGTTCGACAACGTGCAAAAGTGTTGGAAAGTGATAAAGCGCAGTGAAACGCGAGTTTTTAGGTTTGTCGACGAATTTCACAGCAAGCCCTATTAAGGTACCACCGCCTTACTAGAGTAGAACTTAGTCCAAACTTGGACATACATGAATACGCTGCTCATAAGAAGAATCATAACATGAAAATGATTTATATTTTCACAATGAAATTTACTTGACTTTGGCACTCTCAAACCGAGAAAGTCCAAGAACAAGAAAAAAAAAAAAAAAAAAACAGTATGTTACAATTTATTTTAGAAAATTATTCAGACACTTACCTCTGCCCAGAAGCAGACTATGAGGGATGATCCCGTCATTAGAAGAGGGTAGTACGCTGACAAGAGACTCGTCGCCCAGCCCTCTTGGAATGCAGACTGCGAACAAAATATACATTGAGCTCACTGTAACTTTACCAGAAGACGCGGAATACATAGAAAGGATAAGGCGCTGATATCGCGTCCGTTTTATTCAGTCTGTGTGTCTGTTGCATTAAACTCGTAACTTCAAAACCACGTGACTTACAATACTAAAATTTTGCAGACAGTAATAGCTGGTCATTTTTAAGGGGGGTATACAAAATTTCAAAACTTCACGTGGTTTTTTTAGAAGACGTGTTACAGAGGGGGAGTCTGGTGAGACCGATCTCACGGCTTCTTGTTTCAATACATTATAATGAATCTGCGCCCCTGTCTAAATTATGATGTACTATAATTTATTAAGTTTTCTTTCAAGTTATATTTACTGGCCCCTTATTCAGAATGTAGCACTTCTATAAATAAACAAATTAAATAATAAACCTTTTTTAAACTGTACTCAAAAAATATTTAAGTAATAAAATTGTACATTTATATAATTTACGAACTAAATTAAATACTTAATTAAACTTTTTATATTTAAACTTAATTTAGTGAAGAATAAATTTAATGATAATATTAGTTAGTTACGTACTCTGGTTCCATCATTAACATTAACAATTTAAATTCACTCTTTAGCAATGCACATAATTACATACATTTTATCTTATTGATAGCCTTATAGTCGACATAAACAAGAAGCCGTGAGACGATCTCACCCGACTGCCCCTCTCAAAACGTTTATTTTGAAAGTTCAATCCGATATTATACTTCACTGACACTGACGTCGTTGCCGTGGATACGAAGCGCGGCGCCGTTTAATTCAAACTTTGAACAGATGATCCACGTGACCTAGTGACGTAGTTTA
Organism: Miltochrista miniata; assembly: GCA_933228765.1. Lineage (NCBI taxonomy): Eukaryota > Metazoa > Arthropoda > Insecta > Lepidoptera > Erebidae > Miltochrista > Miltochrista miniata. Next base: position 19,461,888 of record OW121769.1, read on the forward strand.
ATGCGACAGTCACAGACTACAGACAAAGTCTTGCCATAAGCCCCTCTGCACTCTATTTTATAGAAAAGGGCTAAAAAGGTAGATCAAAAACCAATATGTAACGTCAGAAAAGCATGGATATACGAAAACTATTTAACCTCACGTCTAAACGGGCCGTTTCTTGTATACGATGTAAGACTAAACCTCCTCAAAAATTTTAATACGAATGTAACTAGACATTAAAATCGTGGCTAGGACTGCCTCAATCGGCTGACGCGTCGACACTATACAGAGCCTCAAATAACTTCGGAATGACGTTTAAGAAGCCGTCGGAACTCTACAAACATCTACGAGTCACTAAAATGCACATCTTAGCAACATCAAAAGACGAATTATCGTCAAAACTCTTCCAAAGGATAAAAATATACCAGAGCTCGAGTCACGCCTCCAATTCCATAAAAGATTCATGATGGGTTCGCAGACTGATAGAGTAGGTCTAGTCCTGTATTAGGAAACAAACAGATAAAGACATAACAAAATCTTTTTCATTTCTCATACTCGGAAAATAGTGTTTTCTTGATCTGACTATTGGGTGGAAAATGCTGTTTCCCTCCCTAGGGAGGGAAAAACTCATACAAATTACTTCCCACCCAAGGGCCGGAATGAACTTTAAAAATAGAACTGCTGACAGGTCAGCTGTGATAGTGAAGAGATTTGTGTAAAAAAAAAAAAATGCCATGCGACTTTCCAAACAGCCAGTGTGAACTTAGCGAAAATTTCTTCCGGCCCCATACACGTACAATAATATTGATCAATGTAGCAATAAATTGAACAAATTATTGAGGTTTGAACAGACTATATTCGGATGGAAATAAATATTGAGTCAATATTGTACGTGTATGGGGCCAGCCGGAGTTCCATATTTAAAATTTAAAAAGTCGACATAATGTAGTTGTTATTATTTTATCTGTAACAGAATTCAAAACAATTGGTAATAATGTTTTATGGTAAGGTTTGAATCTTATTATAAGTTTTATTTTCCTCGTATTTGAAATGAAAAGTAGAGTGTTTAACTCGGGTAAAAGAATCAATTCCGACTCGGACTATAGCCGCCCTCGCTGCGCTCGGGCGTCTAAATACCTCGGGAATTGATTCTTTCCACCCTCGGTTAACAATCTACTATTCTTCAACAAGATGAAAATGATACATATAAAGTGCACGCAATGAACCAGGAAATGCAGAGTGAGTGGTTGACTCTGGGCGAGTTTTGTATTCCTATGGCCTTGAAATGGCGTACCTTATTGTACGACTGGTCGCCAGCTTTGCTGAAGTTCTACCTGAATGAGTTCCAGTTGACCCTTCCTGACCAAAGTAACCTTGTCAGATGGAGGAAAGCCACAGATAAAACATGTAATACATGTGGCGAAGCAGTTGGGACAGCTAGGCACCTGCTGGTGTTATAGGACGCTATTAGACCGGGGCAATTACTCACGCCGACATGATAGGGTATTAGAAATCATATGTGAGACCATAAGTTTGAGCAAGAAAAGGATAAGCGAAATTGTGTTTGTAAAGGAAGGCTGTTCAAAGAAATCACCTCAAAAGCCCTACTCAATTTTGATAGCTGCCGCTGATTGGAGCCTAGTTGTTGATACGTATGAAAAACACTATAAAATACCGGATTACGTATGTGCTTCGCCATTCAGACCCGACGTATTCCTGTATTCTAAGATGCATCATGAGCGTGCAGTGCTCGTGGAGCTCACGGTGCCGTGGGAAACTAACATACCGAAGGACCACGCTATGAAGTTAAATAAATACTTTGAATTGACCAATGAGTTGACCAAAAATGGTTATGTGGTTAAACTCTATGCCGTATAAGTAGAAGCAAGGGGAATACCAGCTAAATCTCTATATAACTTATTTAAAGCCCTATGATTGTCAAGAGCTTCAGTAAGCTCTTTACTAAAACGAATATCCAAAGCGGCATTAATAGGATCTTACCTAATTTAGTTAGGCAGAGAGGGGAACATTGTGAACGGTGGAAGGTGAGCGCTGACGCGTCTTAAGGTGGCCACTCTTCTAGGTCGCAAGTCCCAGACACCTTCACAGTGTTTTTTTTATTTATTTTTATTTACTGATATTTCTATTTATTTATTATGTTTCCCTCTGTTGGCAGTGGCGGATACAGGGTAGGGGCGCGGGGGGCGCGCGCCCCCCCCTTGGGTGCTTGGGTAACATCAGTTAGAGCAGGATAGATACAGTGTATGAAATACTACGAATGCGACAAGCGTTGACGGGCACACACTTGACGTATTAATAAACTGACCATATGTCCCGTTTTGAACGGAACTGTCCCTTTTTTCGGTCACCTGTCCCGGTGTCCCCAAACATAATGCCGGGACGCTAAATAGTCCCGTTTTCCGAAACACCGGGAATTTATTTAAACGAAGTTCGTAAGACACGCGTGGTCGGGGAATCCATAGACAGAAGGTATAAAAGAAAAAATGTTAGACCTCCAAGATAAGATCATCTGACGAAAGGCTCCTCTCCGTGTTCTGGAGATGCCTTTAGTGCCTACCCGCTCGGTAGCTTTCTGCCCCTTCTTCAAGCAGAGAAGCGTTTGAGAGCGGTATCATGCGGGCTTGGTTTTTTGGCAACTCCTTAGAGAGCTCCGGGGCTGTCACCCACCTTGCTCCCTGGAGGAGCCACGAACTTGCAGGGCGCCCCCGGCCCAATTTGAAATCTTTGAAGAGAGTTCAGGAGGAGGAAGGAACACCGCAGGGTTTGGTGGGTAGGACGGCCCCTATCCGACACCGGGTGGCCCACACGCCGTTCCTGCTGCCCTCGTGGCTGTATTGACAGTGCCCAACTGTATTCCCCGCGACAACAAAAAAAAGATTTTCTGGTAAAACCTCAGATATCATTGTGGATTATTTACATTAAGTTTTGGGGGTGGTAGATAGGCGAGGAGAGGAACTATAATGTATTAGCAAAGTTACAATCATCTCTGAAAAAACCATTGAACGTTATTGGATGTGGTGCCCATTTGATTTAATCATCAAATCAGCCTATGGCAGTCTACTGCTGGACTCAGACCTCTCCCAATTAACGCCACAATACACGGTCCTGCGCCTTCCGGATCCAGTCCCAGCCTGCCACCTTTTCCAAGTCGTCGGTCCATCTGGCATGGCGGGTCGGCGTTCCACACTACGTTTGCTGATTCTCGAACCCGTTTTCTCCATCGGCCGTCACTCTCCTGCAGACGTGACCAGCCCACTGCCACTTCGGTGTGCCTATTGTCGAAAACATTGGTTTTCTGCCGGATAACCCTTATTTTGAAGTCTATCCCTCAAATATATTCCAAACCTAGCTCGTTTCATAGCTCGCTGCGTCATTTGATTCACAATGTAATAAAATCTGCTGTAGGTATATGGTCTACCTTTTGATTACGAATGTATTGTGGTAAAAATATATTCTTCATTTTATATTTACACGGTTCGAGTTGAAGATCTAAAGGAGTTTAGCGCTGAAGCTGAAATAGAACATTGCTAAATGCTCGGCTATAGTAAAACAAGGTGACTTGTATTTATGCGTGCCTTGGAGAAGTTTTAAAAAATGTACCAGTCATTAAAATACTATTTTGAATCATGGAATAAAACTGGATATTATGGAGATTTGGAAGGTGCGACTTGAGCAACTAACATGGGAAAACGGCACAACCGGGGCGATCAGACCGTCATGGACGAGTGGCTGGAGCGGAACCACTGAGCTTTCTCCTACCGGTTTACAGAGATAAGTTTCGGGTATGGTTGCTTCGGTAAGTACTTATCTGAAGCGAATACACCGGGAGACCACACTTGAGTGCCACCACTGCAAGGAACGCAGAAAGGGCACAGCGCTCCACACAATTGTGGAGTGCCTCAGCGTGGGCGCAACAGCGCCTTGTCCTTCACAGCACAACCGGTCAGGACATAGAGATTTTCGTGCTGGAAACCTTGGTGCGAGCAATGATCTCTGGCGGGAGTACGTGGGCCGGTCGCCGCTACCATTTTCTGCGAGCTGGTAATGCTCGTGAAAGAGGCAGCGAGGAGGGAACGGGAGAGTACTCTCCCACCCGGTTCCGGAGGCGCCGCAGACTTGTCTTCGCCAAGATTATCAGCCTCCAAGACCGGGGGCCTGAGGACGGCGCGGCGCGGCGGGAGGGCTGCTCGCCGTCCTTACAGAACCAGGCCAAAGACGGCAGCGTGATGAGAGAGTTTGAAGCACGCCTCACCCCTCAATAAGCGGGATAAAACCCGAACCAACCCCTAAAGATGAGGGTTAGTACCCGAACTCCTAGAAGAGGACGCGGTGGTAGCCAAAGTCTGTTGGAAATTCTGTAACATCCTTCCGAGGGACTGTCACGGGGCTCCCAGTCGTAGGCAGTGGTAGCCGTGGTACGACACCGTGTGGTTTGTCTGTAAGAACCCGGCACATTTGCATTAAATAACACTTTTTCTAAATAAAGAATTTCTGTCGATTTTCATTAACCTTATATCTGGAGTATTTATAAAAACTTATGTCCCGTTTTGAGTTAAAAAATAAATGGTCAGTTACGTATTGAGGACACCAGTGCCACCAAGCAGCCAATGCAGAAAACTCTCTGGCTGTGTGGCCGTGAAAGAGTTATTGGCGTTAATAGTTACAGCGTCATCTAGCACCTAGAGCAGTCAACTCTTACGTTATAATGAAACGTAGAAGTAGGAGCAAGGGGAATACCAGCTTAATAAAGACCTAGGATTGTCAAGAGCTCCAGTAAACTCTTCATTAAAACGAATATCCAAAGCGACATTGTTAGAATCTTATCAAATCTGGTTAGGCAGGGAACATTGTGAACGTTTATGCGTACAGAAAGGTGGCCACCCTAAACCTACTCAAATGGGTCGCAAGTCCAAGACCCCCTAACAGTATTTCCCTCTGTACCACGCTATGAACCCGGCGCGGTGCCAGCACTGTGAATCCATGGAATGCCCCCATAAGACGTGTATTTCGTTAGGTCCCTTAAACATTGTATATTTACTGTATTACCATTATACCATTTCAAATAAAATATTCATAAACTTCACATGTGACTTGATTACTTTTATATTGCGCTAATAGTAAAGGTAGCTCAAAACTCAAAATATCTTTTGCGCCCCCCCCTTGAGATTTTTCTGTATCCGCCACTGTCTGTTGGTACCATAGCGTGGTACGCTGTGGACCCGGCGCCCGCACGGTGAATCCATGGAATGCTGAGGAAACGGTCTCTACAAACGCCAATATAGGCATATTATATGGGGTAGGCAAAAGATACACCCAAACTGGGCCCGTAACTACAGACTGAAAGGCTTGCATCATTACGTGGGACCAGAAAAAAACTTCGAAAAAGGAAGCAAGCCGTTTGTAGTTACCGAACAAAAAAAAAAGCCGTAATTTATTTAATTTATTCTTGTTAATCATTTTAATTGTATGCATGCTTTTTTTTATTCAAACTCATATTTGTACGTCCTTAGGACAAAACATAGCGGACTTGTGAATTTAAGATCTATTATTAATGTATTACCTATGTTTAACAAATAAAGATTCTGACTCTGACTCTGACTATTTAGTAACTATTTAGTAATCTGTGCTCTGACTCTGAAAAACAGTATTGCGGTTATAGAAGCGTTTTAGCGATGCTATTATAATTTATTGACGTATCGATCTTCAATCTTAAGAACTTCATCTGACCGACGACCCAGTAGATTCTGTTTCCGTTTCGGCATCCCACGGGAAACGGGTCCAGGACAGCATCACCACGCGTTTCGTTAATACGGTTGTTTGACAGGATCTTACCAAATCTGGTTAAGCAGGGGAGGGAACATTGTTGGCGGTGAAAGGTGAACGCTGATGCATCACAAGGTGGCCACCCCAAACCTACATTCTTCCCAACCTAAACATCTATCCAACCTAAACCTTCATTTATTGTTAAAATAAATAAATTTTGGGTCGCAGGTTCCAGACACCATTACATACAGTGTTCCCCTCTGTCCCACGCTATGGACCCGGCGCCCACATGGTGAATCCTGGAGTGCTAAGAACGAGGTATGTCTCTATCAAATAGATAATAAACCTTCCTTACCGGAGACACGAAGTAAGCCCCTCGGATGAGCGACGCCAGGAAAGCGACAAGGTACAGCATCTTCTGCGTGGTGACCTTGCAGGCCCTCAGAAAGGTGGGCGCCTTGAGGCGTCGGTACTCCGTCACTATGCATATCGTGAGCTGGACTGCGCACACGAACGCTACTAGGAGGAACACTCCGCCTATACCTGGAAAAGAGTAAAGATACGAGTCAGTGATCGTGCTTTATTTATATACTACTGAGGTGACAGACAAGCCTACGGGCCCTACGGCCCACCTCATGGTTGGTTGCCGAAGCGCTACACACGCGCTGCCGACCCGGTTGCAGGTTGTGACGTTAAGATTTTTCCAGCCGACTATAAGGCCTTCAGTCTGGCTTAACGACAGTCATTTAACTGACAGCCGAGACCAACGGCTTAACGTGGCTTCCGAAGCACGGAAGCGCTCGTAAATAAATGTCACACAGTGGTCACAGGATGGTCACTCATCCAAGAGCGGCCATAGTGAAATTTGCTTACTTCGATGTTCTTGTCTATCGCCATGCTGTATCTCTTGAACCATGACAGCTAGTTGGTTTCGTACCAAACAAAACTGTATGAAGTCTCGTTTGTTGTATGGGAATATTTTATCTTTCTGTCTTTTATATTTTTTGTATTAATAATATTTGTTTTTTTTTTTAATATTTAGCTCGCCAAAGTGGTGCCGACTCCTGATGGAAAGCCATACGACATCTAGCTATTGGGGGCCACTCTCACAGTCTACAACAAGAATATAGACGGTGGTTCTCAAGTTGGCGGTTCTACGATGTGCCTCTTCACACTCCGCTTGAAGAATCCAGGTTTGTAAGAGGAGGGAAAAACGTGCGCTGGTCGTTTCAGGTTTTTATGGTTCGACAGAGAAACGATCGTTTGAAACGTTCAGTTCTGGCGAAGATTCTCTTCACTGTGTGATAGTGGCACCTATATCCAACACGCGTTGTTCGGGATCGGAAAGGAGAGGGCGCGATTAGATTGAAGAGCTCTTCAGAACACTCACCGTGATAGATACGGTGGAATGCAGCCAGATGCATTATCTGTGCAAATTTGAACTGCTTAGCTATTCTATCATGATTCCTGAGGTAAAGTCGGCGGTGGTGATGACGGACGGCAGAGTCTTAGAGATCTTAGTAATAAGTACCCGTTGTTTCCCTTTGGGTACTTACATAACATAAAAAAACACACCGCTGTTAACAATGTAATAACAAAATAGACTGACAGTAACTGACACAGTGGTTTTGTAACCTTGCTCTATCTAGCTATAAGTAATTACGGTTATTTCCGCGATAGGTACGTTATAGCATTCACTTGAGTTTAAAACAAGTTTGATCACATAAAACGTCATATAAACCACTAGAAAAGTTAGAAGATCGATTCTTTGTTGACCCATCAATAGAAACCTGGAACGCTCTGCCAGAGCATGAGTTTCCCTCTCACTACAACCCCGGGTTCTTCAAGCAGACTGTGAAAAGGCACATCATAGGGCCGGAAATTTAAGGGATACTTACTATTAAAACTAAAACTCGACTATTAACAGTGGGCCTCAAATTGTTATTCTTTTGGAGCGTGTGCTTAATCTTACTTATTACTTACCTGAAATTAACATGGACTGAATTCGATAACTGATTATGTGCCTTGAGAGCGGTAGCCGGTAGGCGTGACTGTTATCATACATACACACAGTCACGTCTTTATCTCGCAAGGGTAGCCAGACATTGCCATGTTTAAATGGACTTGCGCAAGTTGTTACTACCCGCAGTACCCGCTATGTAACTCGCCTATAAGGCTTTCAACTAGGCTTTACGACTGCCATGATACTAACAACCGGGATCCATGTTTATACAGCACAGAGTCAGAAAGGCTACGAGCCAAAAGTAGATACTCACATGCATGATATGGCATATTATGCCCGGCACACTCGAGACCGGTATACCGTATCTCACACAGACACGTGCCGTTCATGCAGTCTGCTCTGCCGCTGCAGTCGTGAGCGCAGCCGGTGGCTTCAGCCGCTGACATCACTGGGTCAGTACGCTAGCTGACATGACTATAATGGAAATTTGAGCAAACGTGGATACTTACACGCATGGTAAGGCATATTATGCCCGGCACACTCGAGACCAGTATACCGTATCTCGGACAGACAGGTGCCGTTCATGCAGTCGCCACCGCCGCTGCAGTCGTGAGCGCAGCCGGTGGCTTCAGCCGCTGACATCACTGCGTCAGTACACTAGCTGACATGACTATAATGTTAGTTTTAGCAAACGTGGATACTTACATGCATGGTAAGGCATATTATGCCCGACACACTTGAGACCGGTATACCGTATCTCGCACAGACAGGTGCCGTTCATGCAGTCTGCTCTGCCGCTGCAGTCGTGAGCGCAGCCGGTGGCTTCAGCCGCTGACATCACTGGGTCAGTACGCTAGCTGACATGACTATAATGGAAATTTGAGCAAACGTGGATACTTACACGCATGGTAAGGCATATTATGCCCGGCACACTCGAGACCAGTATACCGTATCTCGGACAGACAGGTGCCGTTCATGCAGTCGCCACCGCCGCTGCAGTCGTGAGCGCAGCCGGTGGCTTCAGCCGCTGACATCACTGCGTCAGTACACTAGCTGACATGACTATAATGTTAGTTTTAGCAAACGTGGATACTTACATGCATGGTAAGGCATATTATGCCCGGCACACTCAAGACCGGTATACCGTATCTCGCACAGACAGGTGCCGTTCATGCAGTCGCCCCTGCCGCTGCAGTCGTGAGCGCAGCCGGTGGCTCCAGCCGCTGACATCACTGCGTCGGCGTAGTACGCTAGCAGCGAACGCATCTTACGGCGAGCGACGGACTCCGCCGCTTATGGGGGCTGGAATTTAAAGAAATATTGATGTGAATACGACTATGTCTATCAACAAAAAAAAAATTAAAAGGACCAGTGCTTCAGTTCGCTCCGGGAGTGCCCACAGAAGTGGAACTTAAACAATAACATACGTCATACGTGTACTCTTTGCATAGGTTTTTTTTTAAAATTATAATCAAGATCAAAGCTCCGGAGCCCGAGAATTCTCAGATACGAGTTTATCACCTCGAAGAATTTCCTCGAGCAGTTCGATCGAGCCTACTAACGAAATGACTAACGGACGAGGTCATTGTAAGGGAATGAAAGCTTGAAACAGTTGAAACCAAACTCTGTTCCTATCAAAATTCCTCCATAGCATCGAACTTGTGAGTTTGAAAATTGAGGGAAACAGTGGATTTTACCCGTTTACCAATTCGCCATTCTGTTAATGAAGAGTCATAATACCTACATAACAACAACTACACAAGTCAAAACGAAAAATACTTACAAATTTATTTAAAAGCAAGCTATTAATAAATATTAATAATCTGCATATGTATGACAAATAGTCGGTGCCTATCGGCAAAACACAAAGTACTAGTACATACATAATATATGTGTGGTTGACCCTGAGGTTATCGATTACGCGATTCCGTTGCTTCCCGTTGCCGATATACATACATACATATTTGCGATAGTGGCACATAGTGGTCTGCGGATTGGAACTTACCTATTTTGTATTAATGAAGGTTTATTTAAACACTAGCGGACGTCACGCGGTTTCACCCGCGTAGTTCCCGTTCCCGTGGGAATACGGGAATAAAATATAGCCTATGTTCACCGCAAAGAGTGTAGCTTTCCAACAGTAAAAGAATTTTTCAAATCGGTCCAGTAGTTCCGGAGCTTATTCGTTACAAACAAACAAAAAAACAAAAAACAAATCTTTCCTCTTTATAATATTAGTATAGATTATTTTATGACATCAGAGTATGGAAAGAGTGTCAATCATGTTGACCAACAAACAACTACTTAGGTATTAAATGTTTTGGTGATGCTCTCTTCAAAATTTCTCCAAAGACTGGTTTTATTTTTTAATCCCTGCTTGTGTGGAATTATGTTCGCTCCTAGATTCCTTTGGAACTTACTCCGGGAATCAAGTAGCCTATGTTAGAATCCGGGAATACTGTTACATGAATCATGAATTGATCTAACCCGCCGCTCAGTGCCGATCGTGTCGCTTTAGTGCGAGGCCGCATTTGCGTTTTTCCGCGGCGGTTTCTAACCTCAAAATGTCATCAAACTGTCAAAATCAATGAAATCAAGTCAATGTTTTGACATTTTGAGGTTAGAAACCGCCGCGATAACTGCAAGTGCGGCATCGCCCTTAACGTCACCACGTAAAACGCGCGCTAAGTAGTCTACGAAAATATAGCTAAAATGTCCTTTTGTGCAAATAAAATTTGTAGAAATTATAGGAGGAGATTAAAAACTTCTAAAAATGTCAGCTATCATCGGTAACAACCCAAAATAAAGCTTATTTTGATTTTTCTTTTCTTCATTATCATTATTAATCACGCAAAATTCATCAGTGTTGCCACTTTATTGTTTTATTCTCCCAACTTAACAATTGGGAAAGGAGTAAGTATAACTAGTTTGTCTAGGAAATGATTATATTCATTTCTTAATACACTATTGCCCTATTGGCCCGCCCCGGCTTCGCGCGGGTATACAGTATTTCTCCACTATTTAATGGATGTCACATATAAAACCGGCCACGTGCGAGTTGAACTCGCCCATGAAGGGTTCCGTAGCCGCAAGTAACATAGTATAAAAGTTCTTGTAGTTGGTTGTAACTTTGATTGATGTCTTAACACGTTCACTGTGGTAGGTAATGATTTTTTTAGGCGAAAATTGCGGTTTATGACGTAATAAAAAAAACTACTTATTAGATCTCGTTCAAACCAATTTTCGTTGAAAGTTTTTATGCCAATGTACAACATATATTTTTTTCAGTTTTGTCATTCTTTTAGTTTAGAAGTGAGAGGGGGGGACACATTTTTCACTTTGGAAGTGTCTCTTGCGCAAACTATTCAGTTTACGATAAAATTATGTTAGAAACCCAATTGCACTTTTGAAGACCTATCTATGTATAGACACGTATGATGAATTTTTTTTTTGAGTTTCAGTTCTGAGTAGGTATAGGGAAATTTACTGCTTTTTTTTTCTAGTTTATACAAAAATCTTAATGCGGTTCACAGAATACATCTACTTACCAAGTTTCAACAGCATAGTTCTTATAGTTTCGGAGAAAAGTGGCTGTGACATCGGACGGACAGACAGACATGACGAATCTATAAGGGTTCCATTTTTTGCCATTTGGCTACGGAACCCTAAAAGGCCCAACAAAATCCATTGCGTAGTTTTAAAGATTTAAGCATACATAGGGATATAGGGACAGATAACACGACTTTGTTTTAAATTTATACAATGTAGTGATTATAATGAATTGGGTCTAATAAATCAATTATGATATAAAAATTTGCATAAAATAAATGAAGGACATGAAGCTACACAACTCCTACGAGTTTTTCGGTGCATCATTGTTACATACATTATATTCGAATTCAGTAGATTCTAGGTATCCACCAAGTTAAGAAACAAAAAAGCAATAGAAAGTGTGTAACGGGCAGGTTATAGGTATACAAGATATTAATTTACCTACAACACTATGCCGTCAACGCGTGAACAATTTTATTACTTACACAAAAAAAAATTACAAGTCAACACTTCAGTTTTATTTATTTGTATTAATACTCATACCCAATAAACAAATAAATATACAATATTGATAATAGTATATACATCCTTCATTATATTAGATTAATTACATAAACTATAATAATACTTATTTAATGCAATTTTAGTGAGAAGCTGGTATCATTATTTACGCACACATAAAAGCCGACGCGCAGTGTAAAGACACTGGCCGCTTGACAGCGCACGCACACATCTGCGAAATCGTAAGCCGTTTTGTTTATGTCGATTGTAGAGCGAGCGTCCATCTTGACTTTAAATAATCTAAGTAGGTACGTAGTATGCTATTGGAACACAACATAAAGTAAGTACTAAAGATAGTTTTACAAGTAGATAAACTTTTATGAGACCATAACACGAGCTCACAAGCAAACAAGTGTTGTTCATTCAGCTCTGTTCCTGTCATTCATTGAGATCTGATGTCAACTTCCGGACGGATCGTATTTTACTAACATGGACATACTTCCTAGAACAGTTCACTATAATAGGCATGCCTTGAAAGGAATGCTATACAGATATATAAAGCCTTATCCACCAAGAGTTGTGAAAGGTTTTTGTCCCATGTAGCTTTGGTGAGCCTATTACCGTTTTGAAAAGAACAGGTTAAGCTGCTTTTTGGTTGATGAAATGCGAGGTTTCTTGCACCTGCTTTCAACTTCGCTTAACGACAGGCAACCTGGATCAAAGACTTAACATGTACCCGGAAATGCTCGCAAACGAAAATGCTACAAATTGATCTCAGGACCAGTAGCAGCGTACAGAACATCGAGTAAGCGGGGTTGGTGTTTCATGAAATGCTATGCATGCCTAGACACTTTATGTCCTGGGGACATCCTCCAAGAGCACAATGCAATAGTTCATTTAACAGTTTATGTGTCCAAACGAATTACAAAGAGACGTAGAAGAGAAAAGAATACAATTTTCTCTGGTTATTTCTAAAAGAAATCTTTTCCAGCAGGCATACGTAAACTGACCATTTATTTTTAAACTCAAAACGGGACTTTTAACCGGCTTCAAAAAAAGAGAGGACTTACCTCAAATAAGTACTAATAACTTTTCATTGGCTGAACCGATTTTTATTTAGGTATTTGAAAGTTGATATTTCCTATTTGGTCCCATTACAAGGAAACCAGGATCCAATGATGTCATCCCAGAGAAATCGAGGAAAGCTTTCAAAAATTGTGGGGCAACCAATGTGTTTGTTAATTTTTACATTAAATTTGTCAGAAGAACAAATTTGCTTTATTATAGGTTTTTTGCGCTTGAGCACCGTCATCCCAGCTACGGGGGAGCTGGGACGGTGTGTGGGGCTCACCGGTCCCGAAAATGGGATCGTAATACCCACTACTCCGTAGTGTTCCTACTCACCCTATAGCCGGGTCTAATGGTGTGAAGAATTCGTTTCAACGTCAATCCGGGAAGGGGTGCCCCGTAGAGACGGGGCTCTCCTCGGGAAAATAAGACAGTCGACTCCCCCAGAGTTTCCTAAGTAGCTGACAAAAAACGAGCCCGCATCGCACGGCTCTCGAGCGCCCCTCTGTAACCGGGCGGACACTGGAGGCACCTCAGCAACACGGGAAGGTGCCTTCCGTCAAATTATCATCGGTGGAGGGCACCCCCAACCTCCGTCCATCGGTACGACATTAGTCGGGGGCGCGCATGAAACCTGCCATGCGGCGCTCCCGCACCCGCAAGTTTTCACGTTTGGTCGCCATCACCACTTTAGCAAAAGCGGTGACCGCGACCCAGCATTATTGGCCGCCGACACACATGTTTATGATTTTTTGAGAAGGTAGCTTGAAATTAATGTAAATTTGTCAAAAAAAATTGTACCCTTACCCCTTTTCAATCAAAACATCCAGCGATTTTTGATTTTCTTCCCATACAGGTACTTTTCCTATCTGCCTGATATTTCTCAATTTCTTATGTAAAAAGGCAAATTCACCGTCCCAGATATTCACAGCTTGTTTGTAAAATTCTATAATATACTTAATTCACAAACTTTTCAGCCATAGTAGTGCAATTATCTTTAAATCTCAATTAAATTACGCACACTAAATGGAAGATCTGTTTCTGAGCCACATTGTATTTACAAGGGGGTACGGTTTCCTATCCCTTCGGGCTATACACTCGTATACGCTACGGCGCCGGGAGGAGTGGAAACCGAACGCTGCTGGTGCACCCTGGAACATTGCTTACGGGTGCGGCGCGGCTCTGCCTCGCTGTGTGGACGTGGTCTTCAGCTCCTTAGGGAGCTGTGGGAAGCCGCCCATCTGGCTCCCCCGAGGAAAGCCCCGAATTAACGAGGTGCTCCTAGCCCGGTCGATGTGAACAGTTCTCTTGATATTCATCGACCCAGTTACAGTGCGAGGAGGAACACCTCGGGGTTAAGTGGGTAGAACGGTCCCTTTCTGGGACTCCCTGTCCCACACGCCGTCCCAGCTGGCTGGTATGACGGCGCGTAAGCAAAAAAAATGTCTTTATGGTGATGAATTTCTATTGCAGCCTAAATTTCCGAACCATTCCAACCTTCGATACAACTCGAAGAAAACTTGCTGACTGATCGCATACAGAATGCTGTTGGAGGATCCTCAAAAAAACATTTTTATAATTTGGAACATTTTTCTATGCAAAATAGAATGGTGTTATTCAATATGTCCAAAAATAGAAAACTTAGTTATCAATTTATCACATTACGCCAAAACAAAAAAAAATAGGCACAAACAAGTCTGTGTTTATGCGTGTGGCTAAGTAAACGATAGCGCGTGCATCCAGCGAAACCTTCGAAATAGATTTTTTTTGCCAGGTTTCTGAAAACGGGACAATTTAGCGTCCCGACGCTTTGCTTGGGGACAACGGGACAGGCGACCGAAAAAAGGGACAGTCCCGTTCAAAACGGGACGTATGGTCAGTTTAGGCATACGACATGAAACCATGAGAGACATAACGGAAATGGTAGAAGTGTGAAGGAAAACTATCTTTATTGTAGAACGGTTTCAGCGCAGTCGTATAAGAAGGGGTATGTCAAGTGTTTGTTTTGTCACAGTTGTCGTTTTGGGAAGTTGTCGTTTTGGGGCAGTTGACGTTTCGGGACGTTGTAGTTTTGGGACAGTTGACGTTTTGGTAAGTTTTCGTTTTGGGACAGTTGACGTTTTGGGAAGTTAACGATTTTGTGGAGTTGTCCTAATGGACCTAAAGGGTCGGAAGGGAAACCCTTTAGGTAAGGTAGGCGGATGAGCACCACCACCAGTTTTAATCGTTAGGCGATGGTATAAGCATTTCTTAGGATTTCCACACTTACAACAACAACCGCCATAATATGAAACACGTTTAATGTATGCAGACAAAAAAGGTGTTTAAAAATAATTAAGAAAACACGTGTGTCTGAAAAACCTTGTTAACATAATGCTGAAGTATCTGGAGCAGAACTCATTTTTGGAATAAGAATTTTTTTTTTTTCAATTTATAGCTCGGTAGTTGTGGTTACAAAATTCTATGATTCACGGCCGTTGTCCTCGTTGTAGTGGCTTTGTGCCAGGCTGCTGACTCTTGGACGAGGAGGGAAGGACAGATATCATTCTGGAGGTGTGTTTTACGATTGTTAATCCGTACGGTTGTCATTCCATGTCATGTCAACATGTCATTCATTGAGCGCCCAGAGTAATTCCTCCTCGAAAGGTTGTTCCAGAATTTCCAGCATATCCTTTACAAGTTGGTGTTTGTTGCATCTGTTGACGGATCACGCTGCAATAGAAATGATATTCCCTCCATGTGCCTCAATGTTGTTCACGAGACATACAGCTATCTCAATTTTGGAAGTCCTGGGGACATTCTTCCAACGGCTTACCCGGGGCTCCCAACCGTAGGCTGTTAGGTAGGATACGTGTGGTTTTTAGTCGTTAGGTGTCCGGCATAGCATCCACGAGGGATTTTGAACGGTAAAATATGCACTGAACACAAGATGTAACTTTATTTCTTTCATAAACTGTAAATATGTCAATCTTTTTATGTCCACAATTCGCCCACCACGTGGTGACACGGAGGTCGATGCTCTGTTCCGTCTGAGTCTAAATATATACCACCCAGCAGTTATTACCGAGTTGAAAATATATCTAATATTTGTGTGGTGTAGCAATCACGTAACTTCGACGTCTTTGCGTGACGTGACGAGAAACATGTCTGGTTCATCGTAGGTGTTTAGTTTTACGTAAAGAATTACTAAATTATTTAACCATAAAAACGTGGTAATCTCTGCCAGCGCACATGGTTCCCTAATTCATCTCTCTCACGTCACAAAAAGCGGTAAATAGCGAGCCGGACTCGCGCACGGGGCTTTCGTACCAATAAAACGGCAAAAAATTACGTTTGTTGTATGGGGAGCTTCTCTTAATTACATTTTTTCTGATATTAGTAGACTAGCTGATGCGCGCGGCTTCGCCCGCGTGAATTTTGGTTCCCGTTCCCGTTCCCGTTTCCCGTGGGAACATTTTCCCGGGATAAAAAGTAACCTATGTGTTATTCCGGGCTATACTCTATCCCTGTACCAAATTTCAGACAGATCCATTCAGTTGTTACAGCGTGATTGAGTAACAAACATCCAAACATCTAAACATCCAAACATCTTCACAAACTTTCACATTTATAATATTAGTAGGAAGTAGGATATGTATCAGATTTCTGATGTTAGTATAGAGGCAATAGAAATACATCATCAGTGAAAATGTCAGCTCTCTAACTATCATGGTTTCTGATATATACAGCCTGAAGACAGACAGATAGCGGGCGTCTCAGTATTCTCCCGATTTATTATTTGGATACGGAACCCTAAATTAACGATAGACCGCTGATACCTACTTTGTAGGGTTCCGTACTCAAAGGGTTAAAACGGGACCCTTTCCATGAGACTTCGCTGTCCGTCATGCGTCATGAGGCTGTATCTTAGGAACCGTGATAGCTAGAGATCTGAAATTTTTACAGATGATGTATTTCAGTCGCCGCTATGGCAACAGATACGGGGGGAATAAGGGGGACTCCTCTACAACAAACTAGATTTTATGCCTTTATAGCCCCTCTCTATGAAATAGATTACAGAGGGACTTTTGGCGAGACTTGTGTCTGTAATCTGTGACTCTGTTGCATTAAACTACGTCACAAGGTCACGTGGATCATCTGTTCAAAGTTTGAAATAAAACAAAAATGACAACGTCAATCGGATTGAACTTTCACTTTCACAATAAACGTTTCAGAGAGGGCAGTCGGGTGAGACCGTCTCACGGCTTCTTGTTTTGGTACGGAACCCTCTGTGCGCGAGTCCTACTCACACTTGGCCGGATATATTTTTTTATATCTTACAATTATCTTGTTGTTCCAAATTCATCAGGTTTAATTTGACAAAAAACCGCATTGCAAGTTCACTAACTCTAACGGATGCCAATGACCCCTACTACGACACACATAAGAAATTATCTATCATTATCACACAGAATTTAACTGTCCAACCTGATATCAATAATGGCAGTCGCATTCCCCTCACCATTGTGCCGCCGAGTCAGCTTAAGTGAAAAATAATGTGTTAAATGTTTTTAGAGGATCGAACGACACATTGTCACACATTGCGTCCAGAGCGTTCGAGCACGGTTAAATCTGATAGGGGCTTTCTCCCGTGCACGCTTAGGTTGTGGAACCTTCCTGCCTCAGTTTTCCCAAACGCCTACAGTATGGGGTTCTTCAAAAGGAGTCTTAGGGTCTAACCACATTTATCGACGCGGAATCGGCTTAAGCCGAGTGCGTATAACCACACTACTCGGCTTATCGTCGATCAGCAGTTGCGACGGCTGTTGACATGCGATCGGCAGTCGATTACTCCGAACGTAAGTGAACAGCCGTCGTGACGTCTGTTCATTGTTGTGTTTTGTCTGAGTTCGACTAATGTGAAAATATTTCATTATTATTCTAATACATATACATTTTATGCAGGTACCTATGTCAATATTTACACTCAATATTAACTTCAATATATAATAGGTTTGTTATAACCTTAAACCCTAATCGTGGTCAAAGTTCATTACAAGACTTTTCTAACAAATCCAAACACAGCTATGATACGATGTTCAATCATGAAGTTACAGTTCATTTCTTACGACTCCATCATCAGATCAGTTTGACAGTACCTACCATATTATTGTGTTGTTATCAGAACTACAAACATCTGCCAATTTTCAAGATGCTACGATCCTTGGAAGATGGTTAAATTAGTTACCTGAGATTCCATTGCATAATTTTACAAGTCAATTAAAAAAAGGTTTGTTATAAACCTTGAAACCTAAGCGGGGTCAAAGTTCATTACAAGACTTTTCTGGCGAATCCAAAAACAGATATAATACGATATTTCATCATGAAGTTCCAATGCATAGCTTCCGGCTCCATCATCATATCAGTTTGACAGTACCATATTATTGTATTGTCATCAGAACTACATACACCTGCCAATTTTCATGACGCTACGATCCTTGGAAGCTGGTTAAATTAGGTACCTTAGATTCCAACGGTTCCATCATGAAGTTTCAGTGCCCCATCATCAGATCAGTTCGACAGTACCATATTATTGTATTGTCATCAGAACTACATACAGCTGCAAATTTTCATGACGCTACGATCCTTGGAAGATGGTTAAATTAGTTTCCTTAGATTCCATTACATTGTTAGTTACATACACGA
Organism: Miltochrista miniata; assembly: GCA_933228765.1. Lineage (NCBI taxonomy): Eukaryota > Metazoa > Arthropoda > Insecta > Lepidoptera > Erebidae > Miltochrista > Miltochrista miniata. Next base: position 19,480,423 of record OW121769.1, read on the forward strand.
CGACCTAATAAAAGCGTATTAAAAAGATCGATTTTTTGAAAATCGATCTTTTAGACCTCGATTTTTTTGGGAATCGATTCATCAGGTAACGATTCGAATCGATATAAAAGTCGATCTTTTTCGGAAAGAATCGCCATCCCTACTGCAATCGCGAGCGCCTGTGCCACCGCCATCGGTACTCGGCCGTCTCCGGCGCCGTTCGGCTGCCATCGGAGATGAAGGCATGCGTGCGGATCATACGACTGCTACCCAACGCCGATCGGCCGTCTTCGGAGACGAAGACATGTGAGCGGATTATTCAACTGCCGTTCGACCGTGTCCGGCGCTGTCCCAGTGCCGTACGGATGCGATCAGCTAACCGGTAAACGGCTAGATTCGCCGTCGGCCGGTGTCGCGCCACAGATTAAATAATAGTTAATAACATCCATGAGAATTTCCCCTCACGTTAAACAAAAAAAACATATTTCGTGCCACTAAACAGTCGCGCCGCGTCGTCCGCGCCGAGCCGACGCGAATGGTATTAGTAACACCCTTATTGCGTAGACATAAAGGCTTTTTTGACCGGCATTAGCCGATTCCGCGTCGATATATGTGGTTACACCCTTAGAAGGTTTTTACAGGGTCGGCAGCGAGAGTGTTGCGTGCGCCTCTGGTGTAAACGTCCATAGGCTGCGGTGACTACCAGAATAACTGGTGGGCCGTATGCTGGTATGATGGTCGATGGCGCCGAAAAGTGCTAGCATGGCGACCACGTACTGGAAAACGCAAAGTGTGTAGTGTAGGCCTCCCGCGGTCGCGGAAGTCTGCCGAATGCAGGCGGCACAAGGACCGAACGTTGTGGCGATCCTTGAGGGAGGTATGTACCTACCTCCTTTTTTCAAGTTGGTAAAAAAATAATCTAGGCATGTTTATTGTCTAGGCGCAACGGACTACAAAACGAATCCAGATCTGTTGGTGGGATTTCGAAAACCCCGAGATTAGTCAAGTAGGTACAGTCCCGACTTCCGAGATTTTCAGGGCCAGAAAATCCTGGGACTGGATATTGTATTCTCTTTACGACGGAATAGCCAAGCAAAATCGTCTGCCATAATGATGATGAAATGTTTTTAAGGAGAAGCCGCAATAAAGGACGTCTGTCGGGAGCTCTGATGGGGTTATTCTTTCAAGGGTTTTAATCGGCAGGAGTCGTTACATAGCATCCATGTGGATTTTCATTTTAAAACCTTTAAAGAAAGGTACCTACAATAACTGGTATATTAGTAACTGGAAACCATTCCCTTTTGTGTACATGTATAATAATAACAGCGCAATGTATTAATTCCAAAGACTTCTATATAAACTGAGGTAGACATGCCCTACGCACCGATTTTTGAAACCTATAAACTGAGCTAATTAGCAGCGTTGCTCGCACTGTTTTGTGTCAAAACTTCGAACGTAGGTGCTCGACTTGCAATCGGAGTCCATACGCCTTCTCTTTTACTCTTTTTCTATTCGTATATTGCTATTGTGTGTGGTGACAATTACGTAAAAAATATTTATAAGTGAGTGTAGTCTTATTAATATGTGTATTTGAGGATTGCTTTTGAAATCTCGTTTGTTAGAGTACGGCGCGTCTACCTCAGTTTATATAGAAGTCTTTGATTAATTCAGGTCTACATGGACATACGCGACAAAAGATAATAAGTGCAAATAGTACAAAGGAGTATTTTACCTTCGATTCAAAGAAAAGGTCAATTCCTCATGACCTCACGTTCAATCAATGTCAAGACACGAAGGGTATCGAATATCAATCAATCAATAAAATCAGCTTATAGGGTGAGGCCGCAGTGGTAGCCTGGTAGCCGACAATCGTAGGTCTGTAGCGAGTCCTGGAGTACCTATCCTTCCGAGGGCTAACCCGGGGCTCCAAACTCCAAACCGTAGGCTGTTAGCAGGACACGTGAGGTTTTTTAGTCGGTAGGAATCCAGCATAACATCCATGAGGATTTTCCTCTCGTAAAACAAAAAAGCAACCACAGTCCTGTGCCTTCCGCATCCAGTTAGTCCCTGCGACCTTTACTAGGTCGTCGGTCCATTTGGCAGGTGTCCTACCCTACCGTACGTTTGCCGAGTCGCGGTCTTCACTCTAGAACTCGTTTGCTCTCCACCAGCCGAATATGTACTACCCGTTCGCTCTAAGTTTGCCGCTGGCGTAGAAGCGAATAACCGAATTGTTATTTAGACAAAGTAAATTGACAGTAGCTAATGTCACTTCGTCATAGAAAATAAGCAACATTGTATGAAGAAGTGACATTAGTTGCTGTCAATTTACTTCGTCTAATTAAAAATTCGACTTTAGTATGGAGCCGACCGGCAAACTTAGAGCGAACGAGCAGTACTGTGCTGTTATAATACCAGGCAGTACTTAGGTAAGTACTGATGATAGCATTAGAACAGTACATATTCAAATAAATATGTACTCAGAACTAAATTATATTTAAACTTGATAAGTACGTACGATAACATTAGTAGTAGTAGTAGTTCATAACAAAATATATCTACGCTCCCAAGCTACATACGTCCTTATCACAATGAACTAATGCTCAAAATCAAATTACTGTTCATCTTGTTTACTATTTGTGTTAATGTTTTTAAATGTGGTTAATTGGCGATGAAAAGGGCTTGGTTCTGGTATGTATTACGTTGTTCGCACACAACTTTGTGCGAAGTACATGGAATTTTTTGCTGTTGAAAGAAAACTTAATCTAAAGAATTTTCCGACAAAGGTTGTATTCCCATTGCCAATTGGTTGTTACTAAAGCTTCCTGTACACTGCTCGACAAGTTGAAAGAAGTTACGTAGTAACTTAGTATTTATTCATCTGTGCCCGAGGCAAAGTAAAATTTTGACGAAGTAAGCCGAAGTGCCTCTCTAGTTCTTTACACTAGGTAACGTATTCGTCCAGCTTCGTTCATCTTCGCGAGTAATGTGGAGGAAGCTTAAGAACTACATTACCAGGTGAAAACCAACCATTTTGTCCAATCTGAAGTAACGTAAGGACCGCAGTAGTAACAATAAATTTTAATGCTAAACATAATTATAGCATAATTTAAAACATTATTGAAAGTACGGGCATTTATGTGTTAAATCGGAGCACCCATTTAAGAAGAAGCACTCCTGGCACCGCGGACTCAGTGTTCTGTAAACGATCACTGCAGTAAGCCACATTTACTATGGCCGGTCTTTGGATAGTTTGGATGGGTGACGGTACTGACGGTTCCGTGCCTCGGAAAGCACGTTAAGCCGTTGGTCCCGGTTGCCAGTAAAATGTCAATCGTTAAGCCAAGTTGAAGGCCTTTATGGGCAGCGTCAAAATTTCAACAGCAGGCATTCACAACCTGCGCCTCCTCTACATATCAACAAGGCAATACGGCTCATCCACCACCTATTGCATAGGACACAAATCTAAAAAGGGGAAATGTGGGCGAATAATATACCTCTGCCTACGTATGTATGTCTGTACAATTTACCGTAACGGTTGCCAATTTGCCATATAAACAGCACAATGGCACATTTTTGCGAGGCTGTAGTGACTTAGTGAGTCACAGGCGAACCCGTGGGCCACAGTTATGTGCTATAAAAACGCGTACGAAATCATTGCTTTATCACGTTCAGCCTCAAGGTCTTACATACACAAACACCTACACACAGCTGTTTTCCTGGACAATGCCCTCGGACAAGCGCCACAAGATAATTAAGTACAGAAATCAATTTCATGTATTTACTTTTTAAGGTTCCGTACCCAGAGGGTAAAACAGGACCCTATTCATGAGACTTCGCTGTCCGTCTGTCTGTCCGACACGAGGCTGTATCTCAGATGATAGCTAGAGAGATGAAATTTTCACAGATATATAAAAGATAGTATTTTTGTTGCCGCTATAACAACAAACAAACTAATTTCAGAAAAAGACAATTAGGGAGTCTCCCATACAAAAAACGTGAAGTTTTCTATTTATTGGTACTGAACCCTCAGCGCGCGAGTCCGACTTACAGTGTGAGTCGGACTCGCACGGACACGTGCCGGTTTTTTATTTTTACAAACTCGCCCTCGGCTACGCACACTCGCGATCAAACCAATATCGAAATAACTATTTAAGTCCTCTGACCTGGTGCACAAATTAAAGATAGTACAGTTGGAAATCTCATGTATGTACTTTTTTTTCACACCTACCCTCTGCTACGCACACTCGCGCACAAATCAGTATCGAAAACTCTCCTCAACCTCGCCTGACCTCGTGTCTTTGAACTCCGTGAGCAGTGCCTATATGTGCGTAGCCCGAACGCACTTCGTATGTAGATTTCCTTCTGTATTTTATTATTTTGTGCAAGCGCTCTGCCGATAAAATCATCTGGGTCAAATTGCTCTCGCAATTAGCACACAGAAACTTTTGTGTACGTTTCAACTATAACAGAATGACTAATTCTATATGACCGGGTTTAAAATAGATCACGACGAGATTTGGGTCAATATTCTATCAAACCTATGTTACGTATAGCACGTTCGCTCTAAGTTTGCTGCTGGCGTAGAGGCTGGTGTAGAGGCGAAGTATGGGAGGCAACTGGCAAACTTAGAGCGAACGGGTAGTTCTACTAATATTATAAATGTGAAAATTTGTGAAGATGTTTGGATTTTTGTGACTTATTCACGCTGTAACGGTCATCAGATTTTTGTCTACGCTTTCGAGTCGCACAGTTGGCTATCTATCTTATACTTACGCCTTTTTTTTTTTTTTTTTTTTTTATACTACTTAGGTGGCAGACAAGCTTACGGCCCACCGGAAGGTTGGTAACCGTAGCCTATAGACGTTTGTAACACCAGAGGTGCTACACACGCGCTGCCGACCCGGGCGCAGGTTGTGACGACCCACAGTTGAAATTTTTCAAGCCGCCCATAAGGCCTTCAACTTGGCTTAACGACTGTCATTTTACTGACAACCGGGACCAACGGCTTATCGTGCCTTCCGAAGCACGGAAACGCTCGTAAATAAATGTCACAAAGTGGTCCACGTGGTGGTCACCCATCCATATCCGGCCACAGTAAATGTTGCTTACTGCAGTGATCGTTTACAGAACACTGAGTCCGCGGGGCCACGAGCGCTTCGTCGGACGCCTTGTCGGACGTATAAGAGAACAAATATAATAATCTGGGTATCCATTATTCATCTATACATAGATAATTATTAACGACGCACGTCCATGTTGTTCATAGGTACATGCTCCAGACAGCTCCACATACAAACAAAACCGAGTCATCCAGCCCCGACCCCTTCAGTAATTATAATTAACCTAAATTATATGCTATTGTATTGTTTTGTCTTTCCAGTATCTCCTGCTTTATAACTTTATAGCGGACGTTACGCGGTTTCACCCGCGTAGCTCCCGTTCCCGTGGGAATATGGGAATAAAATATAGCTTATGTTCACCGGGGATAGTGTTGCTTCCCAACAGTGAAAGAATTTTTCAAATCGGTTCAGTAGTTTCGGAGCCTATTCGATGTAAACAAGTCCCTAGCCCCATTCTTTATCGGTATCGAAACGCAAAAATTGGACGAGCTTTGAAAAGGAAAAGGCTACTTTTTAATTCCGGAAACAAGTTCCTGTAAGCTGCGGGTTAGGATCACATTCGTAGTGTATTAAGTCTATCACCCTCTTTTAGGTGTGGAAATCCCTTATGGATGCTATGCCGAACTCCTACCCAACTAAAACCATGCGGTGCTCATCCATCTGTCTACAGCAGGGATACCTAGGCACGTCCTCGAAAGTATAACCCTAAGACTTCTGGCAAGGCAATCAAAAAAATATTTGACGAGAAAAGAGAAGTCCTGAATACTAACGTTTGTTTTACAAAAAGTTATAGGTAATAGACCACTTACTACGCTTATCAAATCAAGATTAGATATACATTATATTTAGCTAAACATAAAGATAGATTATCTTATTTTGGCAGTGATTTCGACTTCTGTAGGTGGGGCTAAAGATTACAATCATTTTGTATAATCCTGAGATGACAGACAAACATATTATGGCCATCTAATTGTAAGTGTTTCGCTAAAACGTTGAAACGCTCGGGCAGCGCATGTGTTTCCCTCCTATAATAAGCTCACGTTCTTTAAGCTGAGCGTGAAGGCATATTTAAACCAGAGTACCTACTCTGGTGGAGAGGCACATCAGCGGGCAGCTGCCGCCGACTTAAGGATCACTGTCTTACATTACCTTGTGCCAATTGTTATTATTATTCGAGAAAAAATGGCGATTCTAGCCTATAAGCTAGTCTCACTGCGACCATTACTGATCTATTATGATCTCCACTGCAAGTTCTTGACTGAGTTCTGCAAATTCCAGAAAGTGCAGTATCTTTACAGCCCCTGTTCGTTTGATCTCACTTGAATCGAATATGTTGCCTCAGGTTGCCTCCAAGTAGAAAACTGCGACTACGCATCAAGGCTGGGCATTCTGTCAGAATGTACACAGGTGTTTCATCAGCCTGCAGACATAGCCTACACTGACGTGTGTCACTAATCCCCAGATTGTGCATCAAGTGCCCTAACCAGGATACGTAAGTTATTCCAAGACTACCGAGGAAGTCTTTTTGTGAAAAGCAGAAATTCGTTTCACCGTGTGTTCCATTCTTGGAGAAATCTCCAGAGTTGGATAGCTGCAAAGAGACAGTAGGTGTTGTGCCACTTGTGCACTGGACGAAATGCGAATGGGACGAAGTGCGAATGTGACAAAGTGAGCAGAACCCTGTGAGAGTGCTTTCAGGTGCTAGATGGCATGATCATGGCTTTCAATCAGACGGGTGGAGTTGGAGTTAATATGAAAAGCTAAATTTTCCCTTTTTTTTTACGTGAGGGAAAATCCTCATGAATGTTATGCTGGACTCCTACCGACTAAAAAACCTGCTAACAGCCCATTTTTAAAAAGACTTGATGCAACTGGAAAACGTCATGTAGAAAAATTTACGCAGTTGCGGTTGTGAAGGGTTAGTGTCTCCATCCATCATTATGATAAGATCGGTGATAAGTGTGATAGGTACACGACCGGTGATGTTATGTTAATAGCTCGAACAATAACATTCGAGCGATAAACAGGTGTTTGTAAGTTCATGCAAACGTTTCGTCACGCTGAATTTGTTTTTACTGTTTTAATTCTTATTTATAAGTATTATCCTGGCCAAAAATCTGGCTTTTAAAACACAAAATGTATGTTCCCATACTTACTTTTTATTTTATCAAATTAAAAATCTCTTAAAACAACCAGGTCCATCGGTAATATTAATAAAGATTCGATCATAAATTCAAAATTGATTTCTTTACTTTCTATGAGTAGGTAACGTACTAACCACAAATTAGAGATTGTACAGATGGAAATCTCTCGTATGCAATTTTTCTTTCAACCCTACCCTCGGCTACACACACTCGCGCACACACCAGTATCAAAGAAATTACTATGAAAATCCTTTGACCTTCGTGTCCATGAAATCCAGTGAGCGGTGTCTATGTCTGCGTAGCCCGAGCGCATTTTGTTTGTAGATTTCCTTCTGTACATTATTATTTTGTGGTATTAACCGAACTAGGTATAGTAAGTTCAACTCATCTGTGCGCGCGGCCCTATGTGTGGGTAAACCTCGTATAAACACAGTGACTTCGTGTGCGTGACAAGAGGTACAGTGAAGTACAAAATACAAAAACTCTTGTTTAACTAAAATAAAAACTTAATGGGTGAAATGTATGGTAAACATATTAATATGTATCGCTGCTAGAAGAATAAAATTGAGAAATTTAAGGATTCGCTGCTCTCTACAACGCTAATTATAAATCCAGATTCCATATCAAAATGTCCATAGTATTCTTCTACTTACTTTGTACTACTACTACGCCACATCTTTTCATCAATTTGAACTAAACGTTCGTTTATTAATTTCATTATTCCCATCACATTTTGTTCGATGTTAAGCTAAGCATTTTTTTTTTTCAATTCCTCCTACATTTTCGATTGCGTTGAGTTCAGGATGATACGGTGGTAACCGAAGTTTTAAGCCATATGGCTGAAGTATGTCATAAATCTTATAACAAACTAGCTGACCCTTGCAACTTCGTTTACGTCACATAAGGTGTACGAAAGGAGAGGTGTTTTTTCATCAGACTCATCAAGCAGCGTGTAAAACTGCCCTGCCCTCTGACAAAGGAACCGCGCAAAATATCGGCATCAAAAGTATCAAAGCACCTTCTTCGGATCATAAGCTCAGATTGTACCAAGTTTCATTTAAATCAATTCAGGTAGTTTCAGCGTGATACTTAGTCGGAATACAGACAGACAGACATAAAAATTTTGAATTACATTTTCGGCTTCAGTTACGAATAGAGAACGCCTTACAATTAAAATTTTCAAATTATTTTCCATGTACAGACTCTCGACCCTCAACAGTTTTTTTAGATGTATAGACTATAGAGTATGGTCTTTTTACTTTTTAAATAAGCATATAGTTTAAGCAATGGTTTCTTCTGTCGACCATCTCTGCATTTCTATTTTATTTTGCAATTGAATTTGGGCTCTATCATTTTCTGACTATTCTGTAGGCCTTCATAAGTTACACAATTTTACCATACATTATTTTGTTATGCCTCGAAGGGTTTAGGCAGCGTTTTCGTTAAAAGCTCCCAGATTCCCAATTGTTAAAATGCATAGTTTTTAGATTCATTTTGTAAATAGAGCACTAAAAAGAATAACCCGCTGAGTTTCTTGCCAGTTCTTCTCAGGTGGGTCGCGTTGTGAACTGGTGGTAGAAATTTTGATCTATATTCTGGACGTTTTACAAGAGCTTTCTTTCTTTCTTTCTTTCTTTCTTTCACACCTTATTTTTTTCCGACATCTCCAACTAATATCGTTATATTTTAGTCAATGTCAAACAAACACAATAGACTCTTATACGCAAACCGTTCTCAAGAATCATTGGTGATCTCACCATGAAAATCAATGCAGTAGTTTTAAAGTTTATTGTGAACAGACAGACGCGGCGGGGACTGATAAAAAATATTAATTACATCGAATTGACACATCAAAAATATTTATCTGACTTCTTAAACATTTTCTCCGTGAAGAACTAGACATTTTCTTTAACGACTGTACCCATGGTATAATCACTTAGAACACTGTGTAATGAATTATAATGTAACCAACTTACACAGGATGTCAACGTTGCAGTTACATTGAGACTTGTCATGATATTTAATTTCGTTTCATTATAACGTAAGAGTTGCCTTCAAAACGTGATAGATGACGCTGTATGCTTTTTGTTTATTATATTTTTTATTTCGCGGCCACGCAGAGAGTTTCCTGCAAAGACTGCTTGGCACCGCTGGTGTCGTCAATAAGTCGAGTTACGTCTCTACCTCATAGTATACAAATGTACTCTGTGAAGACGGCCGCGTCACTGCCACACAAATTAAAGCTGTATAACTACTAGCGCACGCACACATAGCGCCGCGCGCACTGATGAGTTGAAATATCTATACAGATTGTACAGACAGGTTTCTTCAGGCTCAATAAACAGTTTTTCCAAAACAAGCTCGTATCTCATAGCACTGTCATTTTAAGAAGAAAAAACAAAAAACTATCGAATCGAATATTTGACACCTTGTTTTTTTTTTCTAAGGAAAAATAACAGACACAGGTGTGCATGATCGTCAACATACTAACCCAACACAATCACACCCACGGTTCACGGTGATGACGTCACGACCCGTTAGAAATAACCAAAACACCTTTCGTGCATGCTATTTTTATAAAAGTTTAAGAATGAAGGAAGTGCTTTTGATACATACGCGTGTCAACGTTTTCAACAGTCATAGCCCTACTAGCTCAGCTTTTTAATGATCACTGCGTTAAGCACCTAACGAAACGGTCGGTCCTGTGATGGGTGACCGTTTGTGGCATTTCCATTAACGAGCGTTTTCCTTCGGAAGGCAGTTTAAGTCGTTGGTCTAGCGACAATCGGCCTCCTGTCCATTTCAAAATGAGGGAACTAAACCCTTTTTTGGTACGGAACCTTCTGTGTGCGAGTCCGACTCGCACTTGGCCGGTTTTTAATAGGTGATGAACCTATAGCCGCCCTTGTTAAAACGAGCAGGGGTAGTTAGTTGCTTCCAGATGTAGTCATTTTTCAAGCCACCGTGTCCATAAAACCTTCAACTTAACTCAACATTTATATTAGGAAACACTTAAAAATAATATGCTACAAGCGGTAACCCATCTGTAGCGTAGCGCTCTCAACACATACGTAGTAGGTACTCGTTTTGTCGGAACATAATACAATATTAAAATAGCTACTTAACTAATATTATAAAGAGGAAAGATTTTATTGTTTGTTTGTTTGCATCGAATAGGCTCCGGAGCTACTGGACCGATTTAAAATTTCTTTCGCTGTTGGGAAGCTTCACTCTTCCCGGTAAACATAAGCTATATCTTATTCCCGTATTCCCATGGGAACGGGAGCTATGCGGGTGAAACCGCCTGACGTCCGCTAGTTTAATTTAATAGACCTAAATGGCTTGTAATTTTATTACTTCTGAACAAGCGTCTAATTATAAATAGGTAGTATTATTAAAACACATAAAAATTTACATAAGTTAATAATGGCTTTTAGAGGAAAAAAATTGTTTTCATTATTTACCGAGTACAAAAAAATGTTTATTGTCAGTTTAATATTCATTAAGTGCTGCCTCGATGCCACAATGGTTGTATATGCAACTGCCGTTTCTGAGATTTAGGGTTCTATTCTCAACATCCTTCCGAGGGCTTTCCGGGACTCCCGGCCGGCAGTTAGTAAGGTATCGAGTGGTCTAGTTGGTAGGAGAAGTGGTATAACACCCAAACTACCACCCAAAGACGCAGGATAGCACCCGAACCCCCCGTAGGTGAGGCCGCAGTGGTAGTCGTAAGTCTGTTGGAAGTAGGGTTACCATTTCTGAAGAAATGTATGCCTGATTTACATGGTAGAAACGCCTGATTTTCACAAAAAATGCCTGATTTTCTTGAAAAATGCCGCTTAATAAAAGAAATACCTACTTAATAATAAGTAAAACACATTGCTTGAATGAATTTTTAATTTGATAACATCTATTTTCAGACACGTTAGAGTAGGTAATAAGAAAATCAGCCAAATATATGATTTGTTCTTTGTATGAGTTGTTTAGAAAGGAATTCCACTGTACGTTTTCTTACTTCCAATGATAATTATCTGATGACGCCATTTTTAACAAGTCTTTTTGAGTTTAAATTAGAGATGCGCCGAGTGACACTTTTGCCGACTAACGAGTACCGAGTTTTACTCGGTTCAATTTTTTTCCAACCGAGTACTCGGCCGAGTAACTCGGTTTAATCAAATTCCCGTTTCAGCCAGGTCGTCGGTCCATCTGGTGGGTGGACGTCCTACCCTACGTTTATAGATGTGGCCGGTCCATTGCCACTTTAATGTGCTTATTCTGCGAGCTATGTCGACCACTCCGGTTCTCCGCCGAATAACTTCATTTCGGAGTTTATCGCTCAGAGATACTCCAAGCATGGCTCGTTCCATAGCTCACTGTGCAATTTTGAGGGCATGGACTAGCGCTACCGTAAGTGTCCACGTTTCGGCACCGTATGTCATAACTGGTTCTAGTATTACGCACTGATTGTAGACTTTCGTCTTCAGACACTGCGGTATAGGCGAATTGAAAACGCGACGTGGCTTGCTGAAGGCTGCCCAGCCCAAACGGATCCTTCTAGCGATTTCCTTGTCCAGGCGCAATGTTTTAATTAATCCACCTAAATATATTGCTTTACTTAAACCGAGTATACTCGGCATTAAAACCGAGTTATTCGGCTGAGTACGAGTATCAAAAAACCCGCCGAGTACGCCGAGTACCGAGTATAAACCGAGTACCTACTCGGCCCATCTCTAGTTTAAATACATATAATATGTACAAAACTCTTTACAATTAATCATTTCGCCTGACATAGAACAATGCCGGCCGGGCGCCTGATCAAGTGCTAAAATGCCTGGCAAATCAGGCGAAAGCCTGGCATATGGTACTTCCAACTTGGAAGTACCATGAAGTATCCTTACGAGGGCTGGGCTCCCGTAGGCTGTTAGGTAGGATACGTGTAGTTTTTGGTCAGTAGGAGGCCAGCATATCATCCCTGTAGGACATCCCTCACGATAAAACAAAAAAAAATCATGTGCATAGGATTTCCACACATAAAAGAGAAAAAGGGATAATACCTACTACAAGTCTGCATAGCATTCCGTTCAATGTATTTGCCTACTCCCAGAGGGCTTATAAGTCTTATAACCTTGATACTTTGATAGCCAACTGCCAAACTACGATGAATACCAAATTTGACACAGCTGGCGAACATCGGTATAGAATAACAAACAATACAAGCACTGTAAACATACACACATACATGTGTTGTGTCCATAGATTTAGAATTTTTCGCTACTCTCAATAGATATACAAAGCGTGCGAGCGAGACCTCATTATCCATAGCACTTAGCTCGAGAGGAAAAGAGAAAGCAAATTGTGTACTCATATGTCAGTATTTTGAATCGCTGAGCCCGCTGGGATCCTATGGCGGCTCTATGTTATTCATAATATCCAATAATCTGTAGTGATCTTACGATTAAAATAGAAAATTTTATATTTTCAACAATATTGTCGTGTTTAGTGTGTGAATAGGATATTACAAAACGCAATTATACGAAGAAAGACTCGTTTAACAGGTCATTTGTGACTTCGTTCATTCCATTTTCGACGTACATATTTTGCCAAATTGGATGTAAAATTTCACTGAAAGTTCAACTCATAACGTAGATTATGCATTTTCCTTCATACATAACACAATATTTAATGTGTAAATGCATTTTTGGAGGATATAAAGGCAGAAATAGAAAGGGCTGTTTACAGTAAAATAGTCATGGGTAGGTATCGATAAGTACAGTTTGTCTATAAAGTCGTGACATGAATGTTTGAGGAACTAAAAATAGTTATGTGTGTGGCAACACTGGCAACACGAAACATATGTACGTCAGTTGTCAATGCTATCGTCGAATTTCGTTTACTCTCTTACGTAACTTTAATGTTTGGATTAAACTGCAACAAATTGAGATCAAACTACGCATAAAGGTTTGAGAAATGAGTAAAGAAAATCGGAGTGGTGCGCAGGAAGTGATTTTTAAAGTTTTCCAGTGATGTTTCGCGGAGTACTAAGCTGGACAATTGTTGTGCGATTTTGAGGATGTTTATGAGCGAAAAGCATCTTTGGTGGGTATGTAATCGTGTTATTGTTTGTTTTGAATCTGTCTGAAGTTACAAATTCAATGAATTTACGATTTGGAGACAAAAAAAAGGCATTGTTTACATATTTTTAGGTTAGAATCTTAAACTTACAATCTACCTATAATGTAAGTCAGTGGTTAGAACAACATGGTTATTTTATAGTACGACCTACATTTTTGATACTCAGTTCAATCTGGTTTTCTACCAATTTTTATTTTGAATTAATTGCTTTATGGCAATAGTTGGTTTCCAATATGTAATTAATTTTCTTTTTTTACTCTTTTCAGGAAAATCAGAGAGTACAGTTAGGCGAATAGTTAACGAAGGTTTTAATAATGAAGGAAAGTTTGAAACTCCTGGTAAACACAGAAAAGGTCGGCAAAGAAAGAAATAGACGATTTTAATATTTGAGCACTGCGCCAAAAAAATCCTTGTCAGATGGGGGAAAGTTACAGATAAAACATGTAATTACATGATTGTGGCAAAGCAATTGGGACTGCTAGGCACCTGCTGGTGGGTTGTAAGACGCTATTAGACCGGGGCTTCTGGATCTGGTTCAATAACTTTATTCTGGATCTGATTCAATAAAACAGAAACAAAATTAAAAATGTATAATGTGTTTTATTTATTAACTCACTAGCTGATGCCCGCAGCTTCGCCCGTGTCGAATTTGTTCTCGTTAGGAACTTATTCCCGGGATGAAAAGTAGCCTATGTGTTATTCCAGACTATAATGTATCCCTGTACCAAATTTCAGCCAGATCAGTTCAACTGTTCGAGCGTGAAAGAGTCTCACATCCACACTCATAAGCTTTCGCATTTATAATATTTGTATTGTTCCCGTTCCCGCTTCCCGTAAGAACTTATTCCCGGAATAAAAAGTAGCCATGGTTATTCCAGATTATAATGTATCCCTGTACCAAATTTCAGCCAGATCCCTTTAACCGTTCGAGCGTGTAAGAGTAATAAACATCCACACTCACAAACTGTCGCATTTATAATATTAGTAAGATTTTACTCGGAACGAACTCCTCGTATCAAAATCATTTTGGTCGTACTATATAGGGTTGCATACATGCATTCAGCAGCGCCCTCATTTAATTTCACGACTTTATAGACAAATTGTATGTCGATAGTTCATTATAGTGACATTGCTACAAACAAACTTATCTGGATTTAATTTACTATAAATATGATTGATTTTTACTTGAACTGTGTTATTTAGGGTTTTTAGGGTTTTATGCCTATTTTAATATAATATTTCCAAAATTTGTGATCCATTTTGAGTTGAATTTTTATAATTTTACTTCACTTAAGGTACTCCACGCCACACCGGGATGTTTGCTGTACAAGGCGCAGATTAGCCTCTGCGTCGAATACTGTTCTCACCTGACTGTGCGAGTTACTTACTGGACGCGCTTGGCGCTATGCAGAGACGTTTTATCCGATTTCAATTATAGGTTGTCCTAAGATGACGGTAAGCCTCGAGCCGTTAGCGCAGCAAAGAACCATAGCGTCCTTGGCTGCCTTCTACTGAATGTATCACGGCGAATGTTCTGAAGAGCTCTTCAACCTGATCCCACCATCTCCTTTCCGATTCCAAACAACACGTCGGGCAGAGGTGCCACTCATATATAGCGGAGAGAATCTTCGCCAGAGCTGAGCGTTTCAAAAGATCGTTCCTCTGTCGAACTACAAAATCCTGGAACGACCTGCCCGCACATGTGTTTCCCTCATTTTACAATCCCGGGTTCTACAAGCGGAGCGTGAAGAGGCACATCATAGGGTCGCCAACTTGAGGACTACTGTCAGAAGTCTTGTGTGCTGTAAGCATGGCCCCCATTCGCTAGATGCGCCACGGCTTTCCATTAGTTTCCATCAGTGGCGACGTCAATTTGGCGAGGTTAATATATTTAAAAAAATCTACGAGTAATATCTTTTATTGTTACTAGGGTTCAATAATAAATGAGTTTCTAGGTTTCGTATAACGATAAGAGTTGGATTTTTAGTAAAATTTCAAATTTAATTGGCAAAATATCTATGTACGGCAACAATGCAATGTACGATGCCATAAATTACATGTTAAAAGTGTATTTTCACATTCACATACTGAATCAAAATTCGTAAAATCACTACAGAATTTCTAATATTACGAGTAAAAATGGGATTATATGGGGTACCATATAATCCCATTTTTACTTTTTCATAGTCGATTACATTCAAATTAACAATTTATTCCCCAAAACAAGAAGTTGGAGATGAAACTTCTAAGCACTTTGTGTGCTCAGAAGTTTCATTTCCATTCCATCCATTTATACAGATACTTTTATCGATAACATAGGTGTGACCATTCAACAACACTATTTAACCCACACATAGATCTTTCATTTTTGGTCTCGTCTTCAGTTTGACACTGTTCATCTTGTACATTCTAAATCTATGGTTGTGTCAGTCAACGTTACATTATACAGACGTATAATATTCCTACAGTATAATATAATACATAACATAATACCCATCTACATGTTAACGTCCGAATTCTGGCAATCAAAATAATGTCGTTATTGATCTGATGATGGAAACGGAAGGTCTCTTGATACTGAGGCAACCGCCACATGACGAAGAACAAAAAAATCTACATCCAATACTAAGAATACGTAGTACTTACTATTAGTTATTTTGTATTATGAATCCTACATCGCGATTGTGAAAATTCTCAAACTGAAGAATGTGGGACAACAGCCCAACATGATGCTCACGGAACGTTACCTAGGAAGGGAAGCATACTTTGTATCGGAGTATTAACTCTACCCTTTTCTCCAGAAAACCGAAATTATGCATTATCTTTGATGAAACTTTTCATAGGTTAATAATGAATACCAATGGGAAAATTGTGGCACAATCAGAAGACAGCAATTCCGATAGGATCTACTGGATCTACAGCTAACAGTGCGTCTTCTCAGGCATTGGTGAGTGGTGGCAGTGCTGAGTTATCATTATCATAAACTTAGCTCTACGCAGTGGGTAGAGGGGGTGCTTCTTGCGGGTGCAGTCTTCTCTCCTTAAAAGTGTGTGGGGCAGCTTATGCTGTCTGTCCTCCAGAAGCGTGACCCTTTACGAAGCAGTTCCCAATCTGGGTTGCAGTAACCTGACTTCTATCTGGCGACTTGGTTAGGACGAGGCGAACCACCGCACTGTGGAAAATAAAGGACCTTTTCGGACCATAAATCAATAACTTTGTTATTTGTGGATGAAATCGATTGAAATTTTGCACACTTATAGAGTATTAAATAAGGCTTTAGGTGTTATGCTTTTTGTCCGGATTTAATTCAGTAGTTAGTAGTAAAAAAAGATAAGAAAACAAATTGTTGGAAAAATTACCTTTATTTTGTTATGTTAGTGAAAATACTAGACATAATATCGTAAAAACATTTATTTTATATACTTGGCTATCATAAAAAACTAAATATAAAGTAATTTTCCTATTTCAGTAAGCAAAAAAAAATGCCTTGAATAAAAAAATATTGTATTATTAGAATTTTTACGGTTATTATAAAAACAATTCGTAATGTTATTTAATAAAAATAATAGGAGAAAATGTTAAACCTATGCTAAATTACACTTGCTGAACTTCGGGATCTAAAATGAGCTCGTTTACTTTTAGAAGATCTAGAGTATCTTCATCGAGTTCCTTCACACTTTTGCTATATGTTTTTCTGAGACTGGAAATGTACGAGTCTGAAGTATAGAGAAGAGTATGAAATACATCTTCATTTGTAACTTGATCGAGAGCACTTCCTGGCATGATGCAAACGAAATTCGAATATACGGTCTTTTGGTCAATATCAGCAAGCCTAAGTGCTTCCACAAGTCTTGATTCTGTCCTTTCTCCAATTGCACGTAATCCTTGTAGATAGGCATTATATATGTGATCAAATCCATATTCACTAAGAAGCATGGTATTTTTTCTTTTTTTACTTGATTCTGACGAGTTCCCATATGAAACACACGTTCTTCCACGTTTTCCTGATGAAGTAGATGGTGTGAAGACATTCGTTGCTTCTTCAGAGCTCGGTAGAGGTACTACATACTCTGAATCCAGCCAATTCATATTCCTATTTAAAAATAAATCTTTCCTCCTTGCAGCTTCGGCCCAACGTTTATTAAAGTATGGGATAATTTTCCTTTGAATATCACCAATAATCAAACAAATGTTGTCTTCAGAAACATTGTGATTTTCTTTTAAAGCTGTTTGTATTGCTTCAAATGTTTTACCTCCTTCAATATATGGAAGTAATATATCACGCTTGGTACACTTAAAAATAGTAGACATTGTAAAAATTAAACTTCTGTTTAGATACAACTACAAATTTATGATAGCAACCTAAATACGTAAACTCTTTATATACTATTCGAAAATAAGGGTAGTGTGAATTTTGTTGATAACCAATTTACCACAAAATGTGTGCAATGCAGATAAAATGTCATTTCATCAATTTAAAATATATTTCATATAAAATCAAACCACAAACTAGTAAAAAAAATAGTCTACTTCGGAAACCGCAACAGATTGTGTTTTTCAGTTTCCTGACTTCCATCACTCTTTTTGTGAGAACTTTAAAAATAGCAGATGGTTGCAGCATATTTTTATATCATGATATTTATGAATGTCTAGGCTATCAAACAACATCAAAAGTAAGCCTTTGCAAGTCTTCGGTAACTGTTAAAAGTCTCGATGAATTTAAAAAACTGTATTTTTTTTCGTATTTTATTTATTTA
Organism: Miltochrista miniata; assembly: GCA_933228765.1. Taxonomy (NCBI): domain Eukaryota; kingdom Metazoa; phylum Arthropoda; class Insecta; order Lepidoptera; family Erebidae; genus Miltochrista; species Miltochrista miniata. The sequence continues at coordinate 19,498,558 of OW121769.1, forward strand.
TTTTTTTACATAAAAATAGGAACGTAAATATTACAATTTTATAATTGTTTATAAATCTACATAAAATAAGCTTTTCAGAAATGCGTAATAATAGATATCGATTCCCACAAAATTTTACAGGAAATCAATTTGAATGTAGTAATTCCCTTTTACGTAAATTTATAATTCTTATGAAACATTATCTTTGTGGCATTAAAAAATATATATCCTACAAAAAAAAATATATAAAAGATTACACGATAGTAAACTTCAACTTATGAACTAATTAATTAACGTAATAAAGTCTACAGTTAACGACATAAGTAAAATTGATTTATGATATGCCAATGTTCTAGCATTTTCCACAGTGCACCGTGGTGGACTTCTGGCCCTGTTGCCCCGGAACAAGTCTGCGATGTGCGCAGATAAGGACCACCGCGTAAACAAAAACAAATCATATAGGTATTAGGTACCTTTATCTACTATTACAGGCAATTAATATCAAAAACGTTTGTTTTCTTCGCTAATGGCATAACGTCATTTTGTGTAATTTATACCTACGTGCCTTATCACCTTTTATAGAGAACATAATCGCCACAATAATTAAACGTAATGACGCCTATCGTACCGTTCGTAGCGATACGACAAATAGAAAATTTATTATGTATGCTTTTTCACAAAACGACAAATGGAACCGAGATGTAGCGCATGCTTTCCTTAAATCTCTTAAAGCCCAGAGTTTTTAAACGGAGTATGAAGAGGCACATCATTGGGCTGCCAACTTGAGGGCCTCTGTCAATAGTCTTGAGGAATTGTGGACTGTGAGAGTGCCCCGAATTCGCTAGAATTTTACATGGCCATCATTACAAAAAAAAAGATGCATATCATGCTGAGGAGATGAGCGGAGTCAACTCAAGGTATTGACAATAGTGTAATCAAGATGCAGACGACCTTCACGAAACAGTCCAGCATCTATGAGGACTTCCAAAAGCAAAAAATGCCATGAGGCTTTCACGGTAGTTGCATTCCGTCGACATACCGACGAAACCGTTTAGTCGTGACATAAGTAAAGCAAATGAGATATTATTTGCACCATGTAAATAATAGATTACGCCAGCCGCAAATTCTACAACCATTGAATGTGAATATCATAGCAAATATTGAGTAAAACACGTCAAGAACATCAATTATAATTTAATAATTATACCTAGTGTCAAGGATCATCATGATCACAGTATCATAATGCCATGACTTGATTACTGAATTACAGCGAAGTTCCCAAGACAAGTTAGCAATCCACAAGTAATTAGCTCGCATTTAGGTCAAACATGGATAGTAATCCCAACATGCTCCTGTCCTGCCAAGAACCCTGGGACATCCTTCTGACGGCATACTCTGGTCTCCCGGCCATAGACTGTTGTAAGGCATTGTGTGGTTTTAGTAGGTAGGAGATCAGCATAGCATTCTTGGAGGATTTTCTCTCGAGAAAAAAACCTGCTGCTGTGTTTCATTTTAACATGGCAAATCTCTTGCCACTAATTACGTGCAGCCAAATAGAAATGGTATAATTTGGATAAACAGAGGATTAGCTTTTATATTTTAGTCATGACATAAGTAAAACATGCCCATTAGGGCAAACTGGCAGGGGAAGAACCCGGCGTATCATCATTGACTGCCTCTGTGGCGTAGTCGGTAGTGATACCGCCTGCCGCGCTGGAGGTCGTGGGTTCGATTCCCACCGGAGACAAATATTTGTGTGACCCATAAATGTTTGTCTCAAGAGTCTGGGTGTTTCTATGTATAATATGTAGGTATATTTAAAAAGTATATAAGTATTAACATCCGTGGTCTGATATCCATAACACAAGCAGGTTATTCCTAGCTTACTTTGGGATCAAAAAGCTTTGTGTGAAATGTCCGTGAATATTTATTTATTATTATTTATTATTTATTTATTATCAAATCGAAAAGCTTTTGAGATAAGATCTGGTCAACAGTACCCTTAATCTAAGAGCATGTATCAAAACGATATTAGAATAGAATGTTGTATGCCAGGATAGCATGGAGCCCCAAGAAGCGGGATAACACTAGGGCTTGAACTCCGGAATTCCGGAATTGACATAATTCCGGAATTCCGATGAAATCTAATATCGTTCTCAATTCCGGAATTGGCGAGATGAATACCGGTATTTCGATATTGAAAAAAAAAACTATTTTCGCTTCTTCTTTAATTTCATTACAAACAAAAATGTAGATTATAAGCTTCTTATCCAATTTAATTTCCTTTAATTGCTACAATGTTGATAATTTAGGATTTCTCTATTAAAAATTAATTCCATAATGTACTTAGGTACAAATCATTTTATTTGATGATATTTCTAAAACCTACTAAGAAAGTAAATTCATAAAATTAATGGCATTTGATAGAAAACATACAATTTAAATAATAATAATCATAATATTATTAATGACGTTTTTGTATTTTGTTTACATTTAGACTTCAATTTATAGTGCGAACTTAGACTTAGCTCTGACTTATGCTACGAGTTAGAGACCGTATTCTTAGCATTCCATGGATTCTCCGTGCGGGCGCCGGGTCCATAGCGTGGCACAGGGGGGAACACCCCGACGGCGTCTGGGACTTGCGACCCATTCGAGTAGGTTTAGGGTGGCCACCATACTATGCGCATAAACGATCACCTTCCACCGTCAACAATGTTCCCCCCCCTGCCCAACCAGATTTGGTAAGATCCTATCAATGCCGCTTTGGATACTCGTTTTAGTAAAGAGCTTACTGAAGCTCTTGGCAATCCAAGGTCCTTAAATAAATTATACAGGGATTTAGCTGGAATTCCCCTTGCTCCTACTTCTACGGCATAGAGTTTAACCATATTGCCATTTTTGGTTAACTCATTGGTCAAGTCAAAGTATTTATTTGTCTTCATGGCGTGGTCCTTCGGTATGTTGGTCTCCCACGGGACCGTCAGCTCCACGAGCATCGCACGCCTGTGTATCCTCGAAAACAGGAATATGTCGGGCCTGAATGACGAGGTACATACATCCTCTGGGATTTTGTAGTGTTTTTCATACGTGTCTGAGAGTATAGTCCAATCGGCGGCAGCCATCAAAATTGAGTATGGCTTTTGAGGTACTTTCTTTGAACAGCCTTCCTTTACAAACGCAATGTCATTTCTTTTGTTTGTGGTTAATCCCTTTTTCGCTCTCGCTACCGCCAAACTGACAGCCTCACGTATGATTTCCAATACCCTATCGTGTCGGCGTGAGTAATGACCCCAGTCTAGTAACGTCCTACAACCTACCAGCAGGTGCCTAGCAGTTCCAATCGCTTCTCCACATGCATTACATGTTTTATCTGTGGCTTTCCCCCACCTGACCAGATTACTTTGGTCGGGGAGGGTCAATTGAAACGCGTTCAGGTAGAACTTAAGCAAAGCCGGCGACCAGTCGTACAACGTACGTTTAACTTTGATAGAAAAGCTGTAAGAATTTGACAGAGGTCTCGCTCAGCATAGTTCAGTAGTTCTGACGGAACTCATGGGGCCCTTACCTTATTATCAGGGGCAAACTTTGCCCCAAGGCGCTCCACTGACCCAGAGTGAGGAGCGTCCTGGGGTCCCTGTTCTCATTAAGGCGGAGGAACATATTCCTTCGCACATGGCTCCGCCTCAGGCGCCCGACGCTGATTACAGCGAGAACGACGTGCCCGAAGTCACTGAAGGTGAGTTAGGGGCGACTGTACTGCTTAGATTCCGCAGCATTCCAGGCCGAGCGTGGGTCCTGACTCTTGAGGATCTCGGGCCTCGAGTGATGGGGCTCTTTAGTGCATACCTTGAAAAAGGCCAGATTCCCAAGGTCTGGAAGACAGAGAAACTGGTTCTGATCCGAAAGGCAAGGTGGTCAGCAGTTTACCCATCCGGAGATCGGTCGATCGTGTTGCTCCGTTGAGCAACTCCGGTCGATCCCAACAATGATACGCTCAAGGAGCTTGCATACCTCGTTAGGTATGCAAGCTCCTTGAGCGTATCATTGTACAGCGCATAGTCGGGCACCTCACTCGCGTGGGGCCAGATCTGGCGGATAACCAGTTTGGTTTCCGTAAAGGGCGCTCCACCGTGGATGCGATCATGCTCATTATAAGACTGACGGAGGAAGTAACATCGCAGGGTGAGGTGGTGTTGAAAGCGATGGCGATGTCAAGAGACACCGGCATCGCCTTCAACACCTTGCCCTGGAGCTGCGTTAGGAAGGCGCTTATTTATCATGAAGTGCCTCCCTACTTCCGTCGTATTGTCGGGGCCTATCTTTCCGAGAGGGCCATAACTTACCCAAGCTGGCTAGGGCCCAGCCGGGTCAGCGAGATACATCGTGCGGTGTTCCGCAGAGATCAGTCTTAAGACCGCTTCTGTGGAACATCGGTTACGATTGGGTGCTGCGTGGTCCGTGGCTCAGAGGCGGCATGTCTCGAGGATCTGGCAGCGAGGCAACTTGCGTCCTTGTTTAAATAAATTAATTATATTTCTAATTTATTCTTTTCTGGTGCAAGGAGGCGCTGGAGCGGGGTCATAGGCCTATATCTCCAGAAATCTAGGTTCGGCAGTTCCAGCTCCACAAGGAAACCGTAGAGACCTGGACTTGAGCAACAAACCGAATCGCCACATCACATGACACAAGGGGGGAATCACCGAATCGCCACAATCAAGGCGGTCAGAACGGTCATGGGCGAGTGGAGTCCTACCGGTTGTCACAGATGCTTACCGGAGTCGGGAGCTTCAGTAAGTATCTGTGACGAATATACCGGGAAACCACACCTGAGTGCCAGCACTGCGAGGAACGCAGTGAGGACACAGTACTTCACACATTAGTGGAGTGCACAGCGTGGGCTTAACAGCGCCCGGTCCTCGTGGTAGGTCTGGACGTGGACATTCTCTTGCTGGAGACCATTGCGCGAGCTATGATCTCCAGTGGGAGTAAGTGGAACGCCACTGCGTCTTTCTGTGATCAGTTAATGCGGCGAAAAGCGATCGAGAGAGAACGCTCCCACCCGAATTCCGCATGTCTTTGCCCAAGACTATCGGCCTCCATAATCGGGGGCATGAGGACGGTGGGAGGGCTAATCGCCGTCCTTACAAAAGCACGCCCAAGACGAAAGCGTGACGTGAAAGTTTCACGCACGCCACACGTCCTGAGATGCGGGATAACACCTGAACAAGCCCCAAATACGCGGGATAGCACCTGCGGTGAGGCCGCAGTGATAGTCAAGCTCTGTGGGGAATCCTGGGGTCATCCTTCTGGGGGCTTACCCGGGCCAACCGTAGGCAATAGTTAGGAAACTTGTGGTTTTTAGTTGGTTACGTTAAAATAAATAATTTTACTGGGAATCAAAGTAGTTTATCACTAATCACGTAGGATTGCCAGCTCCCGTTTCTTTTTTTTTACATATCACTATTTTGTACAAAACGAAACTTGATTGAGTTCCGGAATTCCGGAATTCCGGAATTCAAATACTTTTTTTTTTTTTTTTATACTACTTAGGTGGCAGACAAGCTTACGGCCCACCGGAAGGTTGGTAACCGTAGCCTATAGACGTTTGCAACACCAGAGGCGCTACACACGCGCTGCCGACCCGGGCGCAGGTTGTGACGACCCACAGTTGAAATTTTTCAAGCCGCCCGTAGGGCCTTCAACTTGGCTTAACGACTGCCATTTTACTGGCAACCGGGACCAACGGCTTAACGTGCCTTCCGAAGCACGGAAACGCTCGTAAATAATTGTCACAAAGTGGTCCACGTGGTGGTCACCCATCCATGTCTGGCCATAGTAAATGTTGCTTACTGCAGTGATCGTTTACAGAACACTGAGTCCGCGGGGCCACGAGCGCTTCAATATAAAAATTAAATACTGAATATTGAATATCGAATTAAATACTGAATATCTTAAATTAATGCTTAAATACTGAATATCGAAACCCAATTCCGGAACTGAAAAAGCGTCCGATATTCAAGCCCTAGATAACACTCGAACAACCACATAAAGACGCGGGATAGCACCTTTGACATTTATTTACGAGCGTTTCCGTGCTTCGGAAGGCACGATAAGCCGTTGGTCCCGGTTGTCGGTAAAATGACAGTCGTTAAGCCAAGTTGAAGGCCTTACGGGCGGCTTGAAAAATTTCAACTGTGGGTCGTCACAACCTGCGCCCGGGTCGGCAGCGCGTGTGTAGCGCCTCTGGTGTTGAAAACGTCTATAGGCTACGGTTACCAACCTTCCGGTGGGCCGTAAGCTTGTCTGCCACCTAAGTAGTATAAAAAAAAAAGCACCCGTACCCCCCTAGGTGAGGTCGCAGTGGTAGCCAAGATCTGTTGGGAATTCTGAGGATATCCTTCCCAGGGCTTAATCGGGGCTCCCAAACGCAGATAGGGAACGTGTGGTTTTTAGTCGGATGGACTTTCCTCACATAAAAAAAATCAGGATAACAGCAAGTGGATAGCGATAGTCTCTGCCTTTCCTGTCAAAGTCAACAGACAATATACATCAAAGAGAATGTGTTATTTGTTTATGAAAATTGCTTCACTAATACCTTTAAACGTAAACTTACCTATACCAAACAGGCAGGAGTAAATATTTACTAAAAATATGTAAAAATTTGCGAATGGCATTTGATCACAAAATACCATAGCGGAAAATAACCACTAAATATGGTTATTTTCCGCTATGGAAATTAATTTAGCTATTGATCAATTTACAATTAGACTATTAGAGCGACTGTATTGAGGCGTATTTTGAGAAAGGGTTACGTCCAGTAGTGGACTGTGTCATAGTCCTAAGCCGCTGAAGTGATTTAGATGAAATTTGGTATAGAGATAGTTTGAGTCCCTGGAAAGGACATACGCTACTTTTTAACCGACTGCGCAAAAGAAAGGTAATGATTTTACTCGAACGTGGCGAGGAACAGCTAGTCTATACTAATCTAATATTATAAAGAGGAAAGATTTGATTGTTTGTTTGTTTGCATCGAATAGGCTCCGGAACTACTGAACCGATTTGAAAAATCCTTGCACTGTTGGGAAACTACACTATCCGCGGTGAACATAGGATATATTTTATTCCCGTATTCCCACGGGAATGGGAGCTACGCGGGTGAAAACGCGGGACGTCCTCTAGTAAGCTATAAAAGACGAATTCTTTGTTTGAGAACGCGTGTCTTGTGTGATCAAGGTCGTTAGCAATATCTTAAGCACTTAAGCCTTAACAAAATTAATTAGTTGTTAAAGAAACAATAAACGCTAGTAAATAAAAAAAACATTGAAATGATGCAGTAGTAATTAATTGTCATGTTAACACTAACTTTTAACTGTCTCACCATTCGATGTATATAGTTCAGTTATTTGGTGCGAGATAAAGAGTTTAGCTGGAAAGTTTTTCGGGAGTTTTATAAATTGACCATTTTATAGATTTTGATGTGCTCTTTACAAATTTAAACTTTGCTATCTTTGCCGATAGCCTAGCTGTATTGTAGAAATGCCATTCCTATAGCAGTTTTTTTTTGGATATAATATTATCTTCCTTCCTGCTCATTATACGATAGCAACATGTTATTCTATTTTAAAATCAATGTAGAGAAAATTTTGAAGAATTTATGTCTTTTCCAAGTTTTTTGTAAAACTTATAATTTCTGTAATTTTTCTATGTAAAACTATCCAATTACTGGGTTAATGCCCTAAGCCCTAATAACAAGAGTCCGTGAGATCGTTCTCACCAGACTGCCTCTCTCTAACACATTTATTGTGAAAGTTCAATCAGATTGAAGTTGTCATTTTTGTTTTATATTCAAACTTTGAATAGATGATCCACGTGAGCGTGACCTAGTTACGTAGTTAAATGCAACAGAGTCATAGATAGACTACAGACGAAGTCTCGACATAAGCCCCTCTGCCCTCTATTTTATAGAGAGGGGCTAAAAACCTATAAGGATACCTATTTTTACGTAAATAACAGCGATTATGTTCAATACTTTTGAAGTACCTAAAACTTCTTTAGCGCGACTAGGGAGTAACTCGGATTTTTTTTCTGACGGAAGTACCTACCTACCTAACGCTTACTATTTGAATTTTGAATAGCGAAAACGTAGTTTCCGCTATTCAAAATTCGAATGAATGATATTAATTATAACATTAGATGCCGTCAATGGCAAAGTTTTACTTCAATCGCGCGTAAAGGTTACACGCACACACTTTTTTTTGTAGCCGGACGGTTCGGCCAGGTTTTTATATCTGTTATTTTATTAACGTCAGCCGCTGAAATTTCATTGTCACTCGATAAAAATGTAATTTTTGTTGGAGAAATATTTGTCATTGTGACATTGAAAATGGAGGAAATATCATTGTTCCTATAAATGCCTAAGTAATTACGCAGGTAATATGCTGACTGAGTCAGCTGGTGACCACTGTCGGTACAACATAGGACTTATTATTCTGCTATTTACATATAATATACATATTACGATCACGCCTTTTATACCCGAAGGGGTAGGCAGAGGCGCACATTTCATTTTAGATTTTATCTCACGTAATAGGTGGTGAGCCGTTTTGCCGTGTTGATATGGACAGGCGCAGGTTGTGACGCCCGTGGTTGAAAATTTTCAAGCCGCTCATAAGGCCATTTTACTGGCAACCGGGACCAACGGCTTAACGTGCCCTCCGAAGCACGGAAACGCTCGTAAATGACTGTCACAAAGTAGTCACCCATCCATAACCGGTCACAATAAATGTTGCTTACTACAGTGATCGTTTACAGAACACTGAGTCCGCGGGGCCCCGAGCGCTTAGGATGAATTCTGCTATTTAATTGAAATTAAAAATGTGGCATTTTGACAAATAAAATAATTCTCAAAAGAATGTCGTTGTTTCAAAATGGAAATGTCATAATGCTATTTACTTTGAGAATTCATTGGTATGAAGAAAATAGCATTTTAACAGTGACTTGCGCTAATTTAAAAAGCACAATGGAAAGAATGATACTGAAAGCATGCAGCGGCTATTGAATAAACTGTATTGAAATAATTACATTAAGGCAGTGGGTAGGCCTAACGACCTTGACCATACAAAACACGCGTTCTTCGGGCTAGGAAATGTAGCATTTTATAGCTTATTTTAGTTGTAATAAACTTATACACATACTTATTCAACATAATATATGGTCACGCCTTTATCCCCGAAGGGGTAGGCAGAGGCATATTATATGCCCACATTTCACCTTTGTATAATTTGTCCCACGTAATAGGTGGTGAGCCGTATTGCCGTGTTTAAAATGGACAGGCGCAGGTTGTGACTGCCTGCTATTGAAATAAAGTCTTTCAACTTAGCTTAACGACTGGCATTTTACTGGCAACCGGGACCAACGGCTTAACGTGCCTTCCGAAGCACGGAAACGCTCAAATAAATGTCACAAAGTGATCACATGGATGGTCACCCATCCATAGTGAAAGTTGCTTACTGCAGTGATCGTTTACAGAACACTGAGTCCGCGGGGCCACGAGCGCTTCTTACTTATTCAAAATCGAAGAAAACCAATTTATGGGTGTAGAATTGTAGATATATTTTCTTCCTATGTTGGCATATTTTTTACTTTCGCGTCAATAAAAATTGAAGTGATAAAACACATTTAATTAAAAACTTGGGGGCGACTTTATGGTCGTTTTACACATTATGCATAATTAATATACAATTTACAACAAAACCATATTTTGGACACACATCACATCTTGTAGATTAACAATTTGATTTTGGCTATAATTTCCATGTACTGGTGCAGACAAAAAACGCTTTCATTTGCACCTCTTTTTCGTCATTTTCTTAACCAGTCCCCTTAACAAATCATTTCGCAGATATAGATAAATCTCAAGTTTATTACGATATAAATACCACACTTCAGTTATTTGGCAAGATCGCTCGGAGAGTTGGCAATTGTAATAGGTAGTAGAGAATTATATGAGAAAGTAAAATCAATGTACAAAATATATTGTATAGTACTTTACTTTAACTATAACAAACTGCTACTAATGTTTGTATGACGGCAGCATGATAACGATTTGTTGTACAAATTCTTTTAACACAACTGAAAAACAGTGTTAAATATTTATTATTCGTGATTGGTAAGGTAAGTAGGTAATACAAAGAAATTGCTTTTAAAATAACATCTACGTCAGGAAATTCCAGTAGATATAGTCATCTGGCTTATGACCTGGTCCATCCTAGGGTCGGCAGCGCGAGTGTGGCGCCTCTGGTGTTGCAAACGTTCATAGGCTGCGGTGACCACCAGTCTTTCTGGTGGGCCGTATGGTTGTCTGTCACCTTAGTGGTATAAAAAAAAAATCCCATTATGGTCCATCCTATGTGTTGTCTTTAATATGGTGTTGTTGATGTTGTGAATGTTCTTTTGCCCGTCTCTTTAAAATAGAATGCAGAGGGGCTTATGGCGAGACTTAGTCTGTGACATCATGACGTACAGACAAACAGACAGACGGGCGAAGAAATCTCAAGAACAGGGTTCCGTTTTAAAAATTATTTTTGAAAAGCAATTACTTATGCTAACTTATCATAAATTTTAAATATGGAAAAAGAAATGATTTCGAGCAGGATTCGAACCTGCGTCTTCCAGCAAACCGTGCAGACGCCTTAACCACGCAGCCACCGAAACCAACCAAATTTTCCACCTTATTATACGTCTTGGGGCGACGTAGGCACCATCTATCGGCACTATTTAGAAAGTTACACGGCACGAATGTATAGAATTGCATCTATATTCATTCGATGTATGATGAAACCAGTCCGAACTTTAAGATTATTTTTGAAAAGCAATTAGTATGCTAACTGATCATACATTTTAAATATGGAAAATTTTTACCCTTTGGGTACGGAACCCTAGAAACGATTACCGATCACACGTACGATCACAGAATACATAATTCATATGCTAACCGCAGTAATCGTTTACAGAACACTGAAGCTAGAAGGGCCACTAGTACTGGGACATCCTTCCAAGGGCTTACCCTGGGCTCCCAACCATAGGCTCTTGTCTTTGGGGGGTTTCGGGTGTGATCCTGCTTCTAAGGGGGGGCGTGCGTGAGTTCCTCACGTCACGCTGCCGTCATGGGCCTGCTTCTGTAAGGACGGTGAGCGACCCTCTCGCCCATGCCGCCGACTGCGGAACTCGGGTGGGAGAGTTCTCTCCCGTTGGTCCTCCATACCATAACCAGTAGCTTCAAAGATTTATAGTTTAGGTTGGTAATACTTATACAGGATGATCAATCCAAATGGGTCAATAGGAAGAAGTCAGAAACTATGAGAGATAGCGACATCTGTTCTTAGGAACCATGGCTTCGATTTTAGATAAAATAAGAACTGCCATACTTAGATTTAAAAAAATCTCTTGCACAGCTAGGAAATCGAACCCGGTCGTTTTATTTCTATTTGAATATCGATTGTGTAGGTCTTAAGGAGTAAATGTTACTATTAAACATGATATCTGAATTAAACAACAAAAGCACTCACGTGATTGTTCTTTTATTCAGTTTTACTCTTAACACTTAATTTTTAGAGTAACTATAACGTGAAACAAAGTCAGAAATAACATATTTGTGCAAAGGTATTAAGTACCTACCTACTATTTTTATTATAAATTACGTTAGAGAGCTTAATTCAGTATCAAACATCTTTGATTTTTTGAATAACGTAGGACTATGGTGTACCCCAAGGAGCAAACTTAGGTCCTACGCTTTGTAATTGTAATTACAACATTTTCAACTTAAACTTTGCACGCTAATTATTACTGACGTCAATTTATTTGAGCGATTATTAACGGAATCAATACAAAAGATCTGAACAAGGCCAAGAGATAAACGAACTAAAATATTTAATTCTTCTCAAAACTTGTTTTGCAAAACTGACTCTAGATTAACGATTTTATGAAAAATATTCAAGATATGGGAGTTCGTTAAAAATTGTTTCTAGGTAATCACAGAGGGCCTAAAACGGCCAAAAAAACGCGTTTCATTCAATATCTGATTCGTACAAGAAATGGTTTAGTAACTGAAATACGGTAACATTATTAAATGAATCATCTACAATACAATACAGGGGAATCATCGAAATGAAATGATTGAATTAAAACAAACGCAGTAAAATGAAACATTTTATGATCAGATTATAAAACATATAATGTTACCGTTTTAGGTCCGCAGGTCAGCGTTTGATTCTCCTACTCATGTAGATAATCGTTCTTTCTAACAACACCGATATGTATTACAGTTCGGCAACGACATTTTGGCACTTGCCTTCAAATAATATTGTATTACGAACAGTATAATAAAATTTCGCTCAGTCAAACAAGGTTAATCATTTAATTAAAAGTAGATTAGATATAGAAAAGAAACTAGCAGGAAATAATATCGATTATAGTGAAAACATTGAAGGTCGTACCAAATGCGAGGATCATGCCAAACGAAATGAAATACTAAAAATACAGAACTAATTTATATGTAAAATACCAAAACTGACATTTTATTCACGCTCTGTTGAGCTGATATCAATAAATCAATCTTCCAAGTCCAATGCTGGTAAAGTCAAATTCTCTCGCACTCTTATACACATACTAGCGGACGTCACGCGATTTCACCCGCGTAGTTCCCGTTCCCGTGGGAATACGGGAATAAAATATAGCGTATGTTCACCGCAAAGAGTGTAGCTTCCCAACAGTAAAAGAATTTTTCAAATCGGTCCAGTAGTTCCGGAGCCTATTCGTTACAAACAAACAAACAAAAAAACAAATCTTTACTCTTTATAATAAAGGGTGTTTTTTTTCGAGGTATAGAACTTTGAAATGGAATAAAACGAAGGTGATTGTTTTTATTGATAAGGAAATGACTTTATTCGAAAGGAAATCTTCTGGCATTATAATTTAAATATGATTTCTGGCATATAACCGCCAGGGCTGGCTCGGACGTAGTCTAATCTAGAGGTCCAATTTTCGATGACTTTCCCAACATTTGTGGCCGTATAGCGACAATATCGCTCCGAATGTTATCCTCCAAGTGGTCAATCGTTTCGGGCTTATCGGCGTAGACGAGCGACTTCACATATCTCCACAGAAAATAGTCAAGTGGCGTAAAATCGCACGACTCTGGAGGCCAATCCACGTGTCCAAAACGTGAAACTATGCGGTTACCAAACGTTTCCTTCAATAAATCAATTGTGGCACGAGCAATGTGACATGTTGCGCCATCTTGTTGAAACCACTACTCCTGCACAACATGGTTGTTCAATTGATGAACGAAAAAGTCAGTAATCTTCGCTCTATAGCAGTCACGATTGACTGTAACATTCTGGTCAGCATCGTTTCTAAAGAAGTACGGACCAATTATTCCACCAGCCTATAAAGCACACCACACAGTCAGTTTTACTGGATGTAACGGTGTCTCAACATACACTTGAGGATCATTATCACCCCAAATATGGCAGTTTTGTTTATTGATGTATCCATTCAACCAAAAGTGAGCTGCACCGCTAAAGAAAATTCGCTTATGAAAATCACGATACGCATTTCGGAAAGAACCATGATTTTCAAAATAAATTTGCACAATTTGGAAGCATTGTTCAGGCTTCAGTCTATTTATGTTAAAATGCCAAACCATACTAAACATAAATCACTTTACAGCTGACAAAAATACCGCCGGTTAAAACAGCTAGGCCAACTTAAAGTTCTATACCTCTAAAAAAAAACACCCGTTATAAGTATAGATAGTACAGATAGGTATCTTTTTTGAAAGGAATTCATCGCATCGGAACCACGCTGGTCAGACAGGTTGGGTTGGGATTCGGTTTATGCTTTGAGATTTCCTTCTCTTCGACAAGACCCTTCATTATACCTTTTCATTACTGTTCCCCACCCCACGAGCTAACGACAGTAGAATAGTGAAATTCTCAACAACTGAAAAAATCTTGTACATTTTCTAAGTCATATTTTCTTCTTTTGTTCGATTAGATTCTAAGACAAATTACACGTTTTAGTCGCATTATGTCCAATTCGCAAAATGTCCAGCGGGCTCAAATTGTCCAATTCTCACAACGTCCAATTTGCAAATTGCCTAATTCTCACAACGACGACCATTTCGCAAATTGTCCAATTCTCACAACCTCTTTCACCGTGCATGCAGTCAGACTATGGAACTCACTTCCGCCTGGTATCAGAGACAGTAAAACTATCACCACATTTAAAAAGAAAGTCCGTGGACACTATTTGTCTACAGTGTAATCCTATTTATCTATATATGTAATTTTTATTTAAATATATATAATTATATTTACTTATTTATATATGTATTATATACAGTTAATAATATTTATCTTTTATTTTGTGTGTTATGTTAGTTCTATCCTGTTTTGTAAACACACTTTTTCTTGATCTTTTCCTTTTTCTTCACGTTCTCCTCTAGCCGGTCTGCTGGTAGATATTTCTTACAGAAATAAGCAGTACCTTTGTACCTATTTATCCTTTTATTATTGTTATTTTACTTTCCTAGTGTGTACATAAATGAATAAATAAATAAATAAATAAACGTCCAATTCGCAATTGATCCAGTTCGCCCCGACACGGATAGATATAGGTTAGAAGGGTAATGGCGGAACCGCAGAGGTCTCTGCCACTTACCCTTCGTGGTTAGGTTGACATAGCTCACATATCCATATACTCACACACAACAATAAATTATACACACGTTTACAAAATCCACTTCAATAAAACGCTTCTCGTAATCAAGGAGGATCCCTACTGGACTAATTGCGAATTGGATCAATTGCGAATTGGACCAATTGCGAACTGGACCAACTGCGAACTGGACCAATTGCGAACTGGACCTATTGAGAATTGGACAGTTGGACATTTTGCGAATAGGACATAATGGGACTAAAGGTAGCCATCTAGACGCAGAAGAAATCAATGTGCTCATCATACGAGATTGATCGTGGGATGGGAGTTGAATACATGACCACCAGTTTCGTCAGGTCTTCCTCTACTGGTAATGTATGGTACTACCCGTTCGCTCTAACTTTGCCGCTGGCGAAGAGGCGTATACCCGAATTGTTAATTAGACGAAGTAAATTGACAGTAGGTAATGTCACTTCGGCATAGAAAATACCCAACATTGTATGAGGAAGTGACATTAGTTGCTGTCAAATTACTTAGTCTAATTAAAAATTCGACTTTAGTATGGAGCCGAGCGGCAAAGTTAGAGCGAACGAGCAGTATAGTATAGTTTAGAATGGTAACTTAGTATGCTAATATATATTTTTATTGTATGTTTTCTCCGAAACTACTAAACCGATTTGAAAATTTCTTTTACTATTGGGAAGCTACACTATCCCTGGACGATATTGGCTATATTTAATTCCCGTATTCCCACGGGAACGGGAACTAAACGGACAAAACCATTTGGCATCTACACTATAATTAATGGCGCCAAACAGGCATTTATCTACGCCATAGACATTTTGACGTCAGAACATAAACTCGTGTAACCTATTGTTCCGCATGAATCATGCATGATAATTTTAACATGCATGACATGCCTCAGTGGTGCAGTGATGAGTTTATGCGATTACCGTGTTGAAGTCCCAGGTTTGATTTCCAGGTCGTATTAAATATTTGTGTGATTCGCTAATGTTTGTTTCGGAGTTTCGATGTTTTCTATGTATGTATAATTATGTATGTATTTGGAAATACATACATACATACATTATATGGTCACGCCTTTATCCCCGAAGGGCTAGGCAGAGGCATATTATATGCCCACACATGTATTTAGAAATATTAAGAATGTTTTTATTCATAGCACAACTTGAAATATAACTATTCAGAAATATTTTTATACATAATGTATGTTTATCAGTTGTCTAGATCTCATAGCATTACTTTTTATCAGCTTAATTTGGTCTAGTAGATGATTCATTATTAAAATTCGAAAGTGGGTAATACAATATGGAAAGAAGTAAATAAATGCTTAAAAAATATAATAGTTTTGTTTGAGGTCAGTCAAAGACAATATTTCTCAGAAACAGTATTTAAGTAATTCCTTGCGGAAGCTAACATTAAAAAAAAACATTAACGTATGCTAATGAATTCATATTACCAATTCAAATGTTTAAAACATATTATCATACTTCATATTATGTAGGAAACGTGAATGAAGTGTGGGACATTAAAAGACAGTGTTATATGGATATGACCTGAATACATCACGTTTTCAATTTACGAGTATACTAGCTGTATCACACGGTCTCGCCTGTGACGAACGAAACTCGTGACACCAGCACCACCTATCTACATCTACACTAATATTATAAAGAGGAAAAAAACAGTATTTTTGTATGTTTGTAATGAATAAACTAAAAAACTGCTAAACCGATTTGAAAAAAAATTCACTGTTGGGAAGCTACACTCCCCGTAAACATAGGCTGTATTTTATTCCCGTATTCCCACGGGAAAGGAAGCTGCGCGGGTGAAACCACGTGTCACTTGCTGTTTAATATAAAACCCAACTCCTCGGAAGAGGCCGCTATAGGGGTAAGCTGCGCGGGTGAAACCACGTGTCACTTGCTGTTTAATATAAAACCCAACTCCTCGGAAGAGGCCGCTATAGGGGTTAACCATTTGAGGTCAAGCCGCGGCCTCCCGGTCAGAGGCCCCGATAAGCCGTAGATGGAAGTGCACCGTGTGGTTTTAGTTCATAGCATTCATGAGTCTTTCCAAACTTTAAAAGAAACTATCTATTGCAATAAGTACACCAGATTTTTTTATTATTACTGATCCGCTCTATTATGAATCAATAAATTCTCAAATGGTATTTAATGCACATATTGAATAACACCACTTGTACTGTTCCACAACGTTCATTTATTTTACATCTGACCGGTTTCGCCCTGCGGCATTTTCAAAGGGTAAAATTAATTTTTAAAACCACTACATCATGTAAATGTATGCTCTGTCTATGTCTTATAGAATGAAAATGGTATTTAATGCCATTTTCATTCTATAAGACAGTGACATTCTGAGAATGTATTGGTGCTTCTCTAAGTAAAGATTGTCTTTTTAGAGTGATTAGAGGCTTGCATTTTAATTTAACGTGTGGAAGTTCTGACAGATGTAATTGAAGCATTGGGAGCAACAAGGGCGTTCGATACCCAAAGCCCGTTTTGATGTTATCGCATCAAAATATGCACAAAGCCATCTAGTTTCGTATATCAAAAACTCGTTTCGATTAAAGTCATCCAGGTGACGTGAGAATCATTAATGTCGAAGGTGGCGCTACGCCCTTGTTGCATAGATAACAAAAGTGCGTTTAAATTCGAGCCCATAATGACCTGTTTGCAGTTTGAAAAACTTTTTAATGTAAAAATTTATGAAACAAGAGATTCTAGTGACTTTAGATCAGAGATGCTGGCCAGAGTTAACATGAGCCTCCCCAAAAAAGGGAAAAATGAAGGTAAAGAATAAAAAGGTTGTGGAAAAAATGTACGAAAGTTAAAGAGAGGTTTGGGCTAAGAATATACATCAGCTCGAGGAAAGAAGGTATCTAAAAAGGTTTTTAGACATATTACTACGCGTTGTTCCACAAAATGTTGTGTTAACCTCAATCAAAATGCACAGAGAAGTTATTTCGTGACTTTTAGAATATAAGTGACAAAGTGCAGCAAGATACCTACCCTCTTAATATAGTGTTTAGAAACAAATTAAAGTTGAGGGAGAATGTTGGGCCTGACAAGTTGAAATGAGATAATCAAGCTGATTCAGAAGATTCCCTTCAGTCTACTGATTATTTGGATGAATCTGATTAAAAACACGAAAATCAGAAAAAAATATTGAGAAAGTTGAATATTTGAACGGTCATTGTAATAAATACACATGTTTAACTTACATTATATTTAAAAATATTATATAAATATCCAAATTGTTATTTATTTTCCCAAAAAAATAATAGTAACATTAACGTCCTATCTGTTTTACCAGTTGGGTGCAACAAAGGCGGATAACACAAGTAAAAAAACTTGATTATACGATATTTCTGATTGCTCTAAAATAGTTTTAATACCTTAATATTTTTGCTAAATCATGGGACTAATAAATAATAAAGTAAATGTAAGTGAAATTAAAAGTATTAAAATAATATAAGACAATAAAACTTTAATTATCAATTTCCTCGAAACTCAATTTTACAACATACGCCCTTGTTGCACCCAATGCTTCAATTTACCTTTAACTCTTCGGAAGAAAGTCTCTAATCACCGTGCTGGAGTAGCTTACGTCAGCATAAAATAGTAGACTTAATTGTCTCTGTTTAGAAACCGCTCAGAACAAATACTGCAAATTATATTCTGCTGACACGTACAAGCGCAACTTCATTAACTTTACAGTTTGGCTTTTCTATACTATTCATGTTTTATACCAATAAACCTCTTTCTCTTTCTCTTCTTAAATCACTTTATTTATTGCTGAAAATTGCAGTAAAATCTGTACGAGTTGTTTAAAATATTTAAGCGCACATGCAAAAATAACGTTTTCATTTTATACTATTTAAAGAAGAAAAGTTTCGTTGGGACCTCGCATGCATGAGTTATCACTATCAAGAAAATAAAAAAAATATCTTTAAATCTCTGACTTTTTGCATTAAGCTTCTATTTAAAACAATTTATTGTTGGTTGGTCAAATATGCAAAAATAATGGCCACAAAACGAAAAAAATCACGACAAAAAAGTAGATGCAGCCGTTCTAAGTGATGAACACACAATATCAACGAACTTGGTTACTATTTTTATTTTTAAGAATGTACATAAAAATATTACTTTAGCTCATAAATTACTAGCTTAGCTGACGCCCGTAGCTTACCACACGTAGAAATTAGTTCCCCGTTGCCGCTTTCCATGGGATTCCAGGGTAAAGTAAAGATAAGATAAGCATCTGTCCATTTTCAACATTGCAATAGGCTCACGAGTTCACGACCAACTTACTAGTTTCGTATGCCTGTGTCAACACCATCAGGGAAAGGTATGACTTTTTGTAGATTTGTAAGTTTTTGTATGTGGCGAAATTCATTTAGGTAGGTACTTCGCTACCCTACTTTTGAGACATTGGGGCAGTTTTGTATGGATCAAAAAGTCATGAAGACAGGCCATACTACCCTCGAATTTCTCGGTAGTGTGCACGATGGGCATGCCCATAACCCTAATATATATTTTGCTGTCTATAATAACAACAGCAGCAGTCACAACCTGCGCCTGTCCATTTCAATACGGCAATACGGTTCACCACCTATTACGTGGGACAATTCTAAAAAAGAAGGTGAAATGTGGGCATATAATATGCCTCTGCCTACCCCTTCGGGGATATAGGCGTGACCATATGTATGTATGTATGTCTACAATAACTAAAGGCATATAACTTTTAACACCTCCTTTGTGGAATACACTATATCAATCAATAGCGAGCGAGTCTATCTATTCTGAGTTGCAGTTGCAGATTTTCAGGCGGTATGAGGATATTGATTGACCGCGTATTGTGGCATGGGAGAGCTGTTTGGACTGCCATAGGCTAATTTGATTGACGAGGATCTGCGCCTTCCAGAACTTTTGTTCTCATAGCATAACCTCATTTGACGCCAGATGTTGAGTATCCTACTATCCTACTAATATTATAAATGTGAAAGTTTGTGAAGATGTTTGGATGTTTGTTACTCAATCACGCTCTAACTGCTGAACGGATAACAAATAACACATAGGCTACTTTTCATCCCGGGAAAATGTTCCCACGGGAAGCGGGAACGGGTACCGAATTTCACGCGGGCGAAGCCGCGAGCATCATCTAGTAGGTACAATTATAATGTCCCTTAACGTTTATGTATTTAATTGCAAAAGAATAACACCTAAGTAAGCTTTCTAAATTCATTTCACTTGCTTTTATTTTATACTACGAATAGAGAATACGCTGTGTGAATCGGAAAGAAACATAATAGCTAAACAAAGATTTACCTACTCATCAAAATCACTTGTTAAAGGAATCTATCTGACTCCATCGCATTTGTAATTTCTTTATTCCCATATATTATGGTAGACAAGCGTACAACCCTGAATGAGAGTGTTCACCGTAGCATATGTCTACAACTGCAACACTAAAGGCGCTAGTCTCGCGGTACCAGTTTGGCAAAAGCTTTTTATGACTGCTTTTGAAGAACCTAATACTGTAAAAATAAATGTTCGGTAAAACCAAGGCAGGGTTTCATTCCCATATTTTAATATTGAAATTTATACTTATCATGCATAAGATTTGTTTGTTAGTTTATTATGGATATGTTTACAAATTAATAATATTTCACCAAAAGTCTTAAGGTCAGTCCTGATCGGTTTAGGCTAGAATATCTTTCCTTACTTCAAGAGTTAAAAGCTAATCGAAATTGTTTTGCACAAAGATATCATATTTTTGATAGATAAGAATTGACTTCTGTGATAATAAAAGGCGAACAAGAAACAAAAGACACATGTACTAACTTTAATATAATCCTGTGTGACTCAGACATTTTGTAACTGTAGCAGAGCAGATGCCAAAACAGCGACCACTAAATAAATCCAATGAGAATAACAGTTATCACAATATCACATCACTATAAATATCACAACAATATTGACTAGAGCTCACAGGCAACACAAAACTTTTTAAAATTTGTCAACAAATTAAAAAAAAAAACACTATTTTAAAATTGGAAACTCAGCGAACACAGCGCCGAGACACCGCTACCAAGCTCACTCACGTATTTACAAAAGTAAATAAAATAATTATCAACACATTACACAATGATACTGAGTACATACGACGGACACACGACGCCTACTGCGCGCCAATACAAATCGCGGATAATGTTATCCAAATGTAAAACTCGTTACATATTTATTTATACGACGTGTTTAAACGTTTCTTTGTTCGCGTTAATATATTTTGGAGCATTGACTTTTGACACTTTAAAATGGAAAGTGGCGAATGATAGTAAAATGGTATGAACGGAACGTAAAGCGCGTGGGATGAACTTTGGAATAAAAAATGCGACTTTAAGAACATTTTAGTTAATCATATTTCTTATACCTAGTAACAATTTAAAAAAATCGGAATGTGAAACGAAGATTAATTCTCAAAATAAATGTATCTTTTTTAAATGTTATTTACCTACTTTTTATATATTTTATTCTTTCATCTTGGCATTATTAATGGCATTTTTTAGAGTGACAGTAGAAAAACGTTGGAAGTAAAATTTTTTAATGTTGTTGTCAACGATAATTTTTTTTTCTTAAATCCATAGTAAACTTACGCAGCTTTGACCTTTTTTTTTTCAATAAAACTTGTACCTATTTGATTATACCAATTTATTTGAAATTTAAAAGTCGACTACTTTCATTCTTCCAGTTACATTGGCAAAATCGTCATTTCTGCATAAAGTTGAAACGTTGACGACTTCTATTTAAAATAATGCAAAAATGGCCCTGGCTCTGACACTTTACGTTACCTTGCTAAGTTGTAATTTACTTCCTTCCTTCTAATATGATACATAAATAATAATTCGTTATCTTATAATATGGACAAATTCTAAAATGTGAAATGTGGGATTTAGTTTGCCTCTGCTTACCCCTTCGGGGATAAAGGCGTGACCATTAGTATCTTATAATATATTAAAGTCTCGTGTCACAATGTTAGTAAACATACTCCTCCGAAATGTGGTTTTTTATACTACCAAGGTGGTAGGTAAGCTTACGTAGGTCGAAATAAGGTATAGGTAGGGTATACCGTCACAATACCAGAAATTATAATGCCTTTACTCAAAATATCGTAGCCCAAAATACCCGAAATCGAAATATCAATATTCAAAAGGCAAATATTTATAATATAAATAATTTAAAATGCCTTACGGTCGAATAACCGAAACCCAAAAAATAAATTTATCAAATACCTTATCCTAAAATGTTCAAACACAAAATACCTTTTTTAACATGATTTAAATCCTACATGGATGCTATATATCTGTGAATGGTTAACAGTATCCCGACTCGGATAGGTTAGGTTAGAAGACTAAGGCGGGAGCGAAGCGACCTATCCTACCTAACAGCCTACAGTTGGGAGCCCCGGGTAAGCCCTCAGAAGGATACCCAAGGACCAACAGACCTACGGCTACAACTGCGGCTTCACTTAGGTGGGGGGGTGGGGGGGGGGGTGTAAATAAGTTAAAGCCAAATAACAAAACGTGTGAGTGACAGTGACACATTGTATTCTATTTTCGGTATTTTAAATTAAGGATATTTGAAAATTTGTATTTTGAATTCTGATATAATAGTTATTTGTATTTTAAATTTAGACATTTTACGTTATGGTGTACTGAAATAAGGTATTTTGAATGTTAAGGTATTTCGAATTCGGGTATTTTGGTCTAATGCATTTTAAGTAAAGGCATTTTGATTTCTGGTATTTTAATATATAACCATAGGTAGGTACGTGAATAAAATCGCTCTTTAACAGAACTGTTAGATTAGAAAACTGTAGAAGCATGTACAGAGTTACATCCATGGAAGAATAATGTATTTTCTGTTCCGTGAAGTTACCAATACACCCAGCGCCATCTAGTAACAATACATTGCACTGATTGAAAATTGTGATAAATATAATATTTCTTTAAGTACATATTACGTAAAACTGAAAATCAATAATTACGGCACCAACTAGCAATCACGAACGTTTTGAAAGTTTCAGTAAGTACCTAAGCTAAAAGCCTGTGTGTAGCATTTTTTTTAACGTGATGGAAAATCCTCTTGGTTGTTATGCCGGACTCCTACCGACTAAAAAACTTCACGTTACGCCCAACAGCCTGTGGTTGGGAGTCCCGGGTAAAGGTCATAGCCCACTTTAACGACCCCGCTCCAACACCACTCCCACCCAACACTGCCCTAAAAGAAGACTACTGCTCGCAGTCTACGCGGCGACAGCTAGCACGCACCCAGCAGTCCACGCGGCGACAGCTAGCAGACGGCCAGCTGTCCACCTGCCGACCGCTCTCGCCTTTCGCAATAGACACAGTTCGCGATCGGTGCCGGCGCGGCGACTGCTAGCAGTAAGCGCGCGCGGGCACCGCGCCGACCGCTCGTCTACAACGCACACCCAGCGAGGCGTCCACTCCCGAGCAGTCTGACGGCGGTAAGCTCGCTGACAGCGAGCTGTCTGCTAATTGATGATGGCAATGTAAAATATATCTAAAGAGCAATGTTTAAAGCCTATATTTGAATTATATTATTTTTGCCGGGTGGAAGCGGAGTCGTTAAAGTGGGCTTTGACCTTAAGCCCTCGGACAGATGTAGCCTTAAAATAAATAGTTAAAAAGTTGGAACACACTAAAATCTAAAATAAAGTCACTATCAAGTATAGTCAAATGGCAATGGAAAATTGGATGGGTGTGGGTGACCATCCATGTGACCACTTTGTGACATTTATTTGAGTGTAACCTGGCAGTCGATAAGTTAAAGGCCTTTATCTATATCTATAGGCTTGAAAAAATTCAACAGCAGGCAGTCACAACCTACGCCTGTCCATTTCAACACGGCAATACGGCTCACCACCTATTACTTGGGATAAATTCTAGAAAGATGAAATGTACGCATATAATTTGCCTCTGCCTAATTCGGTGATAAAGACGTGACTAAATTATGTATGTATGTTTGTAAAAGGCTACCTCTTGATAATATTAGTAGGCAAGATGCAGTTACTTTGGATTTTCCTTCTATTGTAAAATTTTAAGTGTGTGTAGATAATTATTCTTCAAAACACTAAGATAATATACCTAGGTAACAAAACAAACTAAACAGCTGTTTCCATTACGATGAAGAATCACGCGAATACTTATATATATGATCATTATCATAAACTTGCTTATATTTTTTACAATATCCGAAGGGTTCTACGACTCTACGTCATTAAGAACTCATAATCTATGGTTGTCCATAAGTATCTACCTAATGACAAAGAGCAAAAACTTGAACATCATATTCAAGACAAAAAAAAACTCAATCATTGAAAATATAATCACGGAACGGCGTTTTAACATTTTTTTTTTCATTTCATTTTTACCCCTGTACTAGCCGATGACCGCGTGGATGTCGGGTATCGCGGCCAAAAGAATAATGATCGCACGGAAATCCAACCTTAATTATTCTATTTTTGTTCATAACTCCGCTTCTACTAAACCGATTGCAATGAAACAAACGAGGAGGTCCGGAACAAAAGCCGATAATTCCACTTTGGCGCCCAATGTCTTTTTATAGTTTCTATTGGTAGTTGAAGTAGTGGTCTAAGAGCCAGCGGCCCCCAGGCATTCGGTAAAGTATAAAAGCTGTAAGTTTCTCAATGTATATCCCCAACATAGGTAAGAACGAACCCCGTCTATGAAACTTGGGTCGCGGTGGCTTTCGCAGGTATCAGGTAGTAAAGGTGTGTAAAATTGTGTGTTAAATTTGTTAAAGTATAAAACTCAGTTTTTACATATTTTACTTATAATAATCCTAAAAGTCACCTTGTCGAAAGCCAGACACTTCGTACGGTTGCAACCCTCTGCCAGACACCCTTAAAGTATATTTCATTATTACTATACTTACGGTATAGTATAAAAGCTGCAATTTATATATGTTATTTGGAGAACTATCAAATGATGTTTTCTCAATAGCCAGACAGTTTCAGTAGTTCCTTTAAAAGTTAAAGTCTAATGTAGGTGCGAGCGCGAGGGATATTATGTGTCAGCGGGTGCGAGTGAAATACCGCGTTCGGTCCACTGCGACGTTTTACTGCGCATCAGCTGTCATTTATTGTGTATAATGAGAACTATTTTCTAGATTTACTATGAAAATTCACTATGTACAATAACTAAGAATCAACGAATAAATGTTTAGAAAATTCTTTTATAAAATTTTTGTGTTTAGGAATCATTAAATTAACACTCCAATAATATACTTAAATAATTATTTTAATAATAGTTATTGGAATAATATAATTAATCTAATACCTACAATAATTAATGGAAAAATATTTCGAAGATATTCTATGACTCGTGGTCGTCGATATCTTGAGTGTCCTCATCACCGGCTGCTCCAATCTGTGGGTTGGTCCTTATCAGTATCCTCTTCTTCGCCAGTTTCTGTAATAATTAAATAAATAACAGCACATCCCCGGATATAGTCAACTTGGCAGCTGAGTTTGAAGCCTTCAAAATGTTTATTGTAACTGCTTTGAATCTTCTACAAAGTCAGGTGGAAACTCTGGTCAGGAAGGTGGATGCCATGGAAAACCACAGTCGAAGGAAAATGCTGCTCTTGCATGGTGTAAAGGACACTTCCTCAGAAAACACGGCAGAGGTTGTGGTAAGTGTAATAAACAAACAACTTGGTATAGACACCTTTGTGGCTGCAGATATACAGCGTTGCCATAGGCTGGGCAGACAATCTTCTAAGCCTAGACCAATATTGGTCAAGTTTGCAAGGGTTGGCCAGCGCGACAGCATTTGGTTTTCCAAGACAAAGCTCAAAGGCTCCGGGATTACTTTGTCAGAGTTCCTCACTAAGATGAGACATGACGCGTTCATGGCTGCGAGAGAGCGTTTTGGTGTTAACAAGTGTTGGGCGAGGGAAGGATCAATCCACATCATTGGCCCTGATGGAACGCGCCACCGCATCACTTCCTGCCAGGAGTTGGATGACATTAAGATCCTGATCATTCCAGATCAGGGAAAGGCAGCACCTGTCCCATCTAAGCCATCCAGTATTAAGCCCAGACGTGTAGCTGCATCAAAAAAGTAATAACTTTTTTTTACCAACATAAAACCTTTCGGTGTTATTTATAAGTACTGTACTTGTTGTAAATTATTTTTCTTTGTCATTGTCACTTCACAACTTTTACGTATTGTTACTTATTTTTAATCTCCACCGGTATTACAAAATATTAACATCTTATCTTATCTGATAGAAATTATAAAGTGAGTGCAACATTCCATTTCATTTGATAGCAAACAACGCGTGCTGCTATCAAACTGTCAAGTGTCAACAAAGTCACAAACGTCAAAACAATTTGATATGCTTTTTTTTTTCCTTTTTCTTTTTTTTGGAATTAATTTATACTGGCTTTGGTCACTAAGACTATATGCCAAATTTGACATGCTTGACGGCTGCGGTTAAGTGAGTATTGACTATTAGTGTTCATAGCACAGATACTCATATTTTTATTCCTAAGCTTTTCTTTTCTCACAGTTGCCTGTTTTTGTCAATGCTTTCAGGTTTGTTGGGCTCACGCTGGAGTAACTATTAAGCTTGGTTTTGTGTTTGATGCGACTGTTAGAACTGGGATAATGTGTATGTTTGAATCTTTATTGTTTAATTTTAGTTTTATTTTTCATTTTGTTCATCAAAATATTATTAGTATTTCCCAGGCTTTCTTTTGTAGTTACACTCGGCTGGTGGGTGAATAGGATTGTATAGATACTTTCTTAATAAAGTGGCTATACTTTTATTAATATAAATAATCTATATTTATTATCATTATATTTATTGTATTGTATTTTATATAAGTACCTATTCTTAATTATATACATTTACTTATGTCATTATTAGAATGTATAGATATTGATTCAGACACTTCTATGGTAACAAATAGTGTAAACAATAGCTTTGCAGATGTGCCATCACTTGCAAACCAGCTTCGAAATCAATTTTCTGATGCACCCTTGAACTTCAATGCTGTACACATCAATGCCCAGAGTATTCCCGCCCATTTCCCCGAGATGCTGGCCAATTTTGACTCTATAAACTTACACGCCATTCTGGTTTCGGAGACATGGATGAAGCCAGGAAAACATTCTACTATCTCCTATACCCTTCCGGGCTTCCGACTAATAAGGAATGACCGTGTCCCTGTACCCGATGTTTGTGAGCGTGGTGGTGGTGTTGCTATTTATCTACGCACGGATATTCCATACAAAGTTATTGAGTTATCAGCACAACCACCACCAAGAAACTCGGCTGAGTATGTTTTCGTGGAAATAGAACTATGTCATACTAAGGCTCTTTTTGGGGTATATTACTGTCACTCTTCAAAAATTGACTACTTCTCTTCCTTTGAACGTATTCTTGAAAACCTAGTCCCATCCTATCAACACTCCATTATCATGGGTGATTTCAATACATGCCTTGTTAAGAACGATTCCTACTCTCTCCGCCGGTCTGCCTCTCTACGTAATATAATAGACACTTGTAACTTGACTATTCTTCCCCTTAATACTACTCATCATTTTCCTGACTGTGCACCTTCCCTCATAGATCTTATCATTGTTTCATCTTCTGAGCATGTGGCCAAACACGGCCAGTATAATGCTGATATCTTTTCATATCACGATCTCATCTTCCTTTCATACCGACTTCGCCCTCCTAAGGCAAAACGTAGGGTGCTGATGCAGCGGAACTTTAGTGGTATGAACGTAGAACGGCTTTGTGAGGATGCAAGTATTATTGACTGGACGTCGCTATACAGCACAGACTCCCTTGATGACAAGGTTTCAATATTGACGAATAACTTGATCAAACTTTATGACACCCATGCACCGATCCGCGCTGTCAAGTTGAAACATACGCCATCTCCGTGGCTCACAGCTGAAATCAAGGAACTAATAGCTAAAAAGGGGAGAGCTAAAACTAGATACAAATACAAACCAAATGACTACAACCGTGAAAAGTATGTATCTATTCGCAATCACTGTAATAAGGTGTGTAGGAATGCACAACGCCAATATATCCATTCGTCTGTTGATAATGGAGATCCAGCAAAAATCTGGAAATTTCTTAGAACACTTGGAGTTGGTAAAGAAAAACAAGAAGTGAATCCAAAAAATATTGATCTCAATGCGTTAAACAAGCATTTCTCCTCTACTTTTAGTTTTGATGGTTCTACCAAAACTCACACTTTAAATCGACTTTCTCAACTTCCAACTCCCGAGTATCCTCCTTTTGTATTTAGTCAATTCACTGAATGTGGTGTTAAGAAAAGCATAGAGTCTATGTCGTCTAAAGCCGTCGGAACTGACTGCATTGGACGAAATATGATTCTCCCAATTCTAGATATAATACTCCCAATCATCTGTGACGTTTTGAATCACTCTATTACCACTGGTTTATTTCCAACAAAGTGGAAAGAAGCACAGATTATACCCTTACCGAAACAATCTAATCCTTCATCCTTTAGTCATTACCGTCCAATCTCGATCCTACCATTTTTGTCAAAAGTTTTAGAACGTTTAGTCCACAACCAACTTAATTCTTTCCTAGGTAAAAATCTTCTTTTAAACTCCTTCCAATCCGGCTTCCGTCCAGGGCATAGTACCGTGACGGCACTAGTCAATGTTACAGATGATATAAGAATGGGTATGGAGAATGGAAATCTTACACTACTTACGTTGCTCGACTTTAGTAATGCATTTAATACGGTGGATTTCCATATCCTGCTTGGGATACTGCGCTCTATTAACATATCTCCTACAGTGATTGACTGGTTTCATAGTTACCTGTCTGGTCGCCGACAACGTATTTGCATTAATGATGTTGTCTCATCTTGGTGTGAAGTATCAGTTGGTGTACCGCAGGGTGGCGTTTTATCTCCTCTTCTGTTTACAATATTTATAAATTCAATAACTCGACAATTAACTTCGTCCTACCACCTTTACGCAGATGACTTGCAGATTTACACTCAGGCACCACTCAGTGATGTGCATGAGGCCATTTCGGTCATAAATAGCGACTTAGAGCGAATATGTGAGTGGAGTTGTAATTATGGCCTACAGGTGAATCCTGCTAAAACACAAGTCATTCTTGTGGGTAGTTCCTGGATGACTTCTCGTGTACAGTGGGCACAGCTTCCACAAGTAATTTTTAACGGGATGCCATTACCTATTAGTGACAATGTTAAGGATTTGGGTATCTTAATTGATAATAACTTATCCTGGGATGCTCAGCTGCGGAATGTCAGTCGTAAACTGTATGCCTCAGCTGGATCCTTACGAAGACTACGTAACCTTCTTCCAACCACTACAAAGATCTCGCTGGCACAGTCTCTCTTACTCCCGATTCTGGACTATGCAGATGCCAGCTATCTTGATCTTACAGAGGAGCAATTAAATAAACTTGAGCGCCTCCAAAACTTTTGTATAAGATTTATTTATGGCTTACGTAAATATGATCATGTCTCGAATTTCCGCAATGAACTCAAGTGGCTCCCTATTCGCCTTCGTCGGAATACTCATATACTTTCTTTGCTTTATAGCATACTTTTTAACCCTCTAGCTCCTTCTTATCTCAAATATCGTTTCGAGTTTCTTAGTGACACACATTCCAGGTTCTTAAGGTCATCGAAGAACTTGAAGCTACACATACCGGTGCATTCTACAAAATTTTATAACAAATCCTTCACGGTTCAAGCTGCACGTTTGTGGAATGCACTACCGGTAACTGTAAGGCGAGCTCAAATCGTTTAAAACACAGGTACAACAATATTATTTATCAATATGAATCTAGGCATCTATGTATGTGTATGTAGGTATTATGTATGTATTAGTATGTATTATACATATTTATGTATGGTCTGTGTATGTAAATGTTTATTTGAGTATATGTGTAGTATATCTATGAGTATGTATGTCTACATTGTTTTGACAGAAACTTGTCACCATTAAACTTCCCACACTCTATCTCAATACAATCCTATCCATCTAAAGGTCGCCTGTAAGAGATTGCTGTTAGCGATAAGGCCGCCCATTGTACACTAGTTGTTATGCAATGTCTGTAATTTGTTAATTAATGGTGTACAATAAAGTATTTATTATTATTATTTCCTTTATTTACAATTTTAAAACATATTAATTTAAATTTTTAAATACATTATATAAAAAAAAAAATATTTAAAAATATAAAAAAATAGTGTCCCACCGGCATCGGGTACAGGGACCAAGCTACCGGTGGTTAGGGCTGCAGAGACAGGAACCTCCTCACAATACGTGCCGTGTCTAAGAGAACTGCCTTTTGCATCTGGCCCTTGACCCAACTACCTAACCCGAGCCTCTTAAGGTGTTGATCGAGGCTCTTGGCAATCAGACCATGTGCTGATATGACTATCGGAACAATAACCGCTGAATCCACATCCCACATGTCGACAATCTCGTGAGCCAAATCCAAATATTTTATTTGTTTTTCTTTTTCTGCTTTCACGAGATTTTCGTCATGTGGGACGGTAATATCAACGATTATTGCGAGGCGCTCTGATCGATCTATTACCACTATATCAGGCTTATTGGCTACAATAGTCCTGTCAGTGATAATAGACCGATCCCAATACAATGTGACATGACCATTTTCGAAAACTGGGTCGGGCACATACCTGTAATACGGTACCTCTGCATCCACAAGTTTATATTTTAGGGCAAGTTGCTGATGGACAATCCTGGCCACTTGGTTGTGTCTATGCAAATACTCACCGTTGGCAAGACGAGGACAACCAGAAATTATATGTCTGAGAGATTCACCCGGTCGGTGGCATGCCCGACATATGTCAACCGTACCATCTCTCAAAATATATTTCCGATAGTTATTCGTCATAACAACTTCGTCAGTAATTGCACAGACAAAACCTTCGGTTTCTCCAAAAAGATCACCAAAACGTAGCCAGGATACTGATGCTAGTAAATCTACATCGGACCCATGTAAGGCCCGATAAAATCGTCCATGCAGCTCTTTGCCCTGCCATATCTCCTTGCGATCATTAGTAGTTAGTATTGCTGGTTTGTGCCAGTTCTCTTTGGCAAGAGAAAGAGGGGTCAGTCCGTTGTCTATTGTTACCACATCCCGATGCATACCCACGTCCGCATGAAGGAAATATTCCCTAAGGTTGTATATCTCACGGTTGTGTAACGTCTTGATATTTAAAAAACCACGACCACCACATTTCCGTGGGATATACAACCTCATTACAGACGAACGCGGATGATGCATTCGGTTTGCGGTCAACAACGAACGGACTTTTCTATCCAGGGTGTCTAGTTCTGTCTGAGTCCATCTCAGTATGCCGAAGGAATATCCTAAGACAGGCATGGCCCAACCATTGATGGCGCGCACCCTGTTACCACCTGATAAAAGACTTCTCAGTACTTTTTTCAGGCGGCCAAGGAAACGATCCACCAACGCTTGTTTCATGCCTGTCTCAGCAATACCTAATGCCTGCGACATACCAAGATATTTGTAGGTTTCAGTCGCGGAGAGGGATTTAAGTTTTGTAAAATCTGAAAGTTCTACTCTTTCAGATTCCACAATCCGTCCCTTCTTTACATGCATGACTGCACATTTATCTACACCAAATTCCATTTTGATAGAATTACTAAAGGTTTCAGTGATCTTGAGTAACTCTATCAAGTGGGAATTGGTGCAGGCAAATAATTTCAAGTCATCCATGTACAGAAGGTGGGAAACAACTTGACCTCCTCTCCGAAACTGATAGCCTAGCCCTGAATTCTCCAGTAAAGTACTGAGAGGATTCAGTGCTAGACAAAACCATAAGGGACTCAGACTATCACCCTGAAATATACCCCTCTCAATCCTGACAGGTTCACCGTTCCCAAGCATCTGACGACATCCTGGATACACAAGAGCCGTTCTCCATTGCCCCATACATGCCTGCAGGAAGGCGCGAAGAGTTGTATCAACTTTATACAACTCTAGCACCCTCAACAGCCATGTATGTGGCACGGAATCGTAGGCTTTCTTGTAATCAATCCAGCATGTTGCCAGATTTCTCCGGTTACGACGAACCTGCTGATTAATGGCCATGTCAAGAATAAGGAGTTCTTTAGTACCACGTGACCCGCTTCTACATCCATTTTGAGAGTTGGACATTATGGAATTATTTTCTAAATGAGATGATAATTTAACTCTCAAAACAGATGTTAGAAGCTTATAGACCGTAGGCAAACAAGTTATCGGTCTATAATTTTTCGGGTCCGTGGTACTACCAGATTTATAGAGGAGGTGTGTAATACCTGACGTCATAAAAGATGGGAGCGACCCAGACTCAAGTAATGATTGAAAGCAAGATGCCAGACAATCACGTGAGCTACGAAACCATTTAAACCAAAAATTGTGCAGCCCGTCCGGCCCAGTTGATTTCCAATTGGGCAACGAACGAACTGCACTGGCAATGTCATCAGGTGTTATTGTGACTGGTGCCATGGTCTCAATAGACTCGCACGACCGCCCGACATCCCGCATCCAATCACACTCTGTATGACTAATAGGTGCCGACCAAATACCTTTCCAAAATGTGATTGTGGTTTCGGCATCAGGTAGGCACATATTAGTCACACTTGAATCGATTTGCTCCCATCTTCTATATACACACCTCTCATCTTTTTGGAACGAACGATTCTGAGTATACCTATCCACTCTTTTCTTGTATCTGCGTATACGGTTTGCCCACGCATAAATTTTCTGCTTCAGGTAGTCGATACGTTCCGTGACCCGTACAGAGTATTCGCGAGGACTAATATCAGTCCCCGCAAATGCACGAGTCACAAAACGCATCACTCTAGGTCGAGTATTACCCGCCCTGAAGCAGCATAGCTTACCAATGAGCACCCTAGTCTCGGTGATACGACGCTCAATTCTGCACTGCCAGACTGGAACAGACTGTCTAGGAGCTGGCTCAAATTTAGGAAATTTGACACCAGCTACCCGACACACTGCTACAGCCGCGCAATACAGAATTGAGTGTGCATCACTAATATCTACACAAGTATTAAAATAACTTGGTAGAATCGAGTCCAGGGTGCTCACTAGGGCCATGTTTTTTTTATGCGTAGGCAAACGCGGTATACGTGGGCGACACTTGGGATCACAAAACTTATACTCTTGAATCGTTCGCTCCAAAACACTCCTTAGTTCATCATTGTATTGTGTACTTACTGTAGTAGCAATATCATCCACTACTTCATCAATAAATACGTCAGGTTGCGTTGCATGGATTTCTAATGCAGTTGTTTGAGACGAAGTAGGGATGATGATGCTACACTGTAGCTCTGAGCGAAGCCTCTCAAGCACGGCATCATCCAACAGATGATTCCGTTGTATGACCCGCACCTGATCCGACAGCCGCTGTGCCGACACGCTGATAGTTGGTTCAAGAGCCTGAAACAAAGGCAGCAAACGAACACGGTACGCAGTGAGGTTAGTTCCTCCCTCTGTAGCCGCAAAATATGCCCGCATGACATTTTCGTTCATAGAAGAAGTCCATCGCATGCGGTGCACATTACCACCGGTAGCGGGGGCCCTATTCGAGGCCGGTGGGCCTCGGGGTCCCAAGCAAGTCGGTGGCCGGGTCCTCCCCTGCCGACGTGCAGGTGTTGGCGACGTCGGCGGAGAGAAATACTCGTCGCTTGAAGATGAGCTCGACGCCTCAGCAGCAATCGGTTCCGATGATATGATTTCCCTGTGCTGCGAGGCGGAGCTGTGCGACGAGTCCGGTGATGTTGCTTGTGCTAAGCGTCTCCTGGCTCTTGTAAGCATTAGTATTATTTTATTTATCACATATTTTTGGTTGACATGACATATGTCATGTCAGTCTCCTCTATAACATTTTTCTTCGTAACAAATATCCATTGATAATAGCATAATTCTATTGTAATATTCATTGTGTAGGTTTATGTATATATACTATTTCCTAATATGTATCACTTTTACACGAAATGCAATTATAATTTGGAAATAATGATTTTTTTCCTGCAATAAAAAAATATACCATTGCTCTTGGGTGGGGTTGCCAGTTTATTATTATTATTATTAATTAATCCATGTTAACATAGTCATAAATAATCAAAATTTTCTTAATTTTATTGTAACATCATAATTACATACCTTTTCTTTCAAGCGGGGTAAAATTTGAAAATATTTATAAGTAGTAGATGATCGCGTAGTTTCGGATCCTTTACCCCTTACCATGATGACATATCCAGGAATATGTGTATGAAAATTTAACAATATACGTTTTCTGGTAACCATGACACCAGATGAATTCTAGCACAGATTAATAAATAGTTACTACGTAAATTCTAGTTTACTTTGGCTTCATCTCAGAAACCGTGACAGTTTTATAGCTATCACAGTTTCTTAGATTCAGCTAAGAAACTGTGATACTGTAAACTGCCTCCTGACAGGTGGACGACGAAGTCTCATGAATAGGGTCCCATTTTTATCCTTTAGGTACGCAACCAAAATAAGGTAAAATTAAAGCGCTCATGGCCCCGCGGACTCAGTGTTCTGTAAACCGTAGGCCGGATATGGATGGGTGACCACCACGTGGACCACTTTGTGATTTGTGATATTTATTAACGAGCGTTTCCGTGCTTCTGAAGTCATGATAAGCCGTTGGTCCCGGTTGTCAGTAAAATGATAGTCGTTAAGCCAAATTGAAGGCCTAATGGGCGGCTTAAAAAATTTCAACTGTGAGTCGTCACAACCTGCGCCCTGGTCGGCAGCGCGTGTGTAGCTCCTCTGGTGTTGCAAACGTCTATAGGATACGGTTACCAACCTTCCGGTGGGCCGTAAGCTTGTCTGCCACCTAAGTAGTATAAAAAAAAACCTTGGATCCAGCTCTTCACCCAACTGAATCTGAAACTGGCGAAGAAGACGATATTGATAACGACCAACCCACAGATTGGAGCAGCGGTGATGAGGACACTCAAGATATCGACGACCACGAGTCATAGAATATCTTCGAAATATTTTTCCATTAATTATTGTAGGTATTAGATTAATTATATTATTCCAATAACTATTATTAAAATAATTATTTAAGTATATTATTGGAGTGTTAATTTAATGATTCCTAAAGACAAAAATTTTATAAAAGAATTTTCTAAACATTTATTCGTTGATTCTTAGTTATTGTACATAGTGAATTTTCATAGTAAATCTAGAAAATAGTTCTCATTATACACAATAAATGACAGCTGATGCGCAGTAAAACGTCGCAGTGGGCCGAACGCGGTATTTCACTCGCACCCGCTGACACATAATATCCCTCGCGCTCGCACCTACATTAGACATTAACTTTTTAAGGAACTACTGAAACTGTCTGGCTATTGAGAAAACATCATTTGATAGTTCTCCAAATAACATATATAAATTGCAGCTTTTATACTATACCGTAAATATAGTAATAATGAAATATACTTTAAGGGTGTCTGGCAGAGGGTTGCAACTAGTGTTGCCAGGTCCAATCAGATGAAAATCGGTACAAAGGGTAAAAATAATCGGGACTTAGCTATTCAAATCGGGACAAAATAAAAAAAAACCGGCCAAGTGAGAGGATTCCGTACCCAAAAACGGCAAAAAGTTATTTATGTGTGTGTGGGGGGGGGGGGGGGTGTTGCTAAAACCCTTTTTTCTAAATTTTCTTTAGCGGTTCGTTGCGGTTTTTTGTTCGATAGCTGATGTGACCGGGATGGTTGCTGGCTTGTATAAATTGTAGAGATCAACGGCTCACTTCTTGAGTGATGAAGGTATCGCGACGCTCATATAAACGCTCGTTTCATGATTGTAGCCCTAACCGTTTTACCGGAACTCCTCCATTGGCTCTGGAAGCGTGGGCCCTTGTGCCATTGTTCAAATGGTGCAAGAAGACACTGAGGCTGAGCCTGCGCACCGTGAAATCGAGGCTCAGCGGTACTATCTCTGCCAGAAATCTTAGAGACTTGAAAGATGCGACCTAAGCAACCATGATGGGGAAACGCCACAATTAAGGTGACAGATAGAACGCCACAGACAAGTCATGGACTGGATTAGTGGCTGGAGACGAGCTATGGCTATATCTGTGGCGAATACACTGGGCTCTTAGTGCTTAGCACTGAATGCAGCGAGGACACAGCGCTTCACACATTTTCGCTGGAGAGTGCGCGCTATGATCTCCAACGGGAAGAAGTGAGACGCCGCGTCTTTTTGCGAGCAGCTCTTGCTCAAAAAAAAGGCAGTGGGAAGAGAGCGGGAGATAACTCTCCCACCCGAGTTCCGCAGTCGGCAGAGGGCACCGTAGACTTGTCTTCGCCATCCAACCATCGGCCGCCATGGCCGGGGGCCTGAAGACAATGAAAGGGCTGCTCACCGTTCTTACAAAAGCAAGCTCAAAACGACGGCGTGACGCAAGAAGAGGGATAATATCACAAATCCCAATCAACTCCCTAAAGACGTGGGATAGTACCCGAACCACTATGTGAGGCTGCGGTTGTAGCAATAGTCTATGGGAAATCTTAGTTCCTGGTGCTCTCGGCCGTGGGCAGTGGTAGGGAATCGTGTGGTTTTAGTCGATGAGAATCTAGCATGGCATCCATGAAATATATCGAAGCGTAAATAAAAAATAGCCCTACTATTTCCAAAATCGCCAAAAACTTATCCGATACGGATGAGGGGTGGAATTTCCAAAAAACGGTGAAGCTCTTTTCCCGTTTTGTGGCTGTAGTCATAATCGTTTTTGAAATGGCTCAAAAGATGAACTCCTAATTTAATGTGTTAATACTGTGTAATTTTGGAGTTGTTATCTATTTCGAGACAAAGTCGTTATATACAATATACCTAGATTGTTTTACTCTAAAGACTTTGAAAAATTCACCCCCTTAGTTAGGGCATAAATTAAAATACCTTGATATAGGGATCTGGAGGCTCACCACAACCATTTACGTTACATCACAAAAATAAAAAGCTTTCTATTGATGAGTTAGGCAATCAATAATATTCATAAAAATTCTCATTACTTAATTTTACACCTTAAAAGGTTAGAATTTTAGCAAATCTTGAAATATATCTAAGATCCTAATTTGTAGCCGAAAGGCCACTTTAAAATGTTGTATTTTATAGTTAGTTGTAGGTACCTTTAAAACTTTAAAGAAGCGCTAGATTTGGGGGTTTCTCTCTCATCTGAAGCACATTCTATTACTGAATTTTAAGATCTACAAGAATTAGCTTTTTCTTTCGTACATAACTTGCCACGTTATTTCACCCCGAAATTCGACGAATCTTTGTTTAACTACTGTGGATATTTATAAAAGATAAAAAGGTACTTTTCAAATGTCATGTTGATATCTTTTGTATGATTCGGCTGGGCGTTGACGAGTAAGCCATTTTTATACAGCTTAAGTATGTATTAAGTATGGTTATGACGTAAATACATAATTGTTCTGGGTTATCAGAAATCGGGACATTTAGCGTCCCGATCAAGAACAAATCGGGACGCGTCCTCAGACCCCTGAAAATCGGGACGTTCCGCCCAAATCGGGACACCTGGCAACACTAGTTGCAACCGTACGAAGTGTCTGGCTTTCGACAAGGTGACTTTTAAGATTATTATAAGTAAAATATGTAAAAACTGAGTTTTATACTTTAACAAATTTAACACACAATTTTACACACCTTAACTACCTAATACCTGCGAAAGCCACCGCGACCCAAGTTTCGTAGACGGGGTTCGTTCTTACCTATGTTGGGGACATACATTGAGAAACTTACAGCTTTTATACTTTACCGAATGCCTGGGGGCCGCTGGCTCTTGCTCTATAGTCATACATGATAATATACAACACTCATACCGCAACAGATCCCGTTAAAAACGTACTAAATAAGGGTCTTAAGATAACTGAGATTTCCTTTCGATGGTACACCAGGTTCCCTTACAACAAACAGTCGAGAAGGAGAAGAAAAAAAGGCATAATACTGCAAAAAATTAAAAAGTAAGTTTCAGTCTACAGACGCTGCAGTACAAAGGCTGCCTACCATCCATAGGCCTTCAAGGTTTTTTCAAGTTCAAGTGGTCACCGCAGCCTATGAAATAAAATTGGAAATGGAATTTACTTTGAGCGGCGAAGAAGTTAAAGACAACTCTACGTATGAACAGGGGTTTTTTTACCTGAGGGAAAATCCTCATGGATGTGTTGCCGGACTCCTACAGACTAAAAAACCTCACGTAACGCCCAACAGCCTATGGTTGTGAGCCTCGGGTAAGCCCTCGGAAGGATGTCCCAGGAAATATGTACAGGGGGTAGCATATTCATTAAACTGAAAGCCCCCGTTTTCATAATTCTGCACTGAAGTATAAATTGAAACAAAACCACCAGGTATAGGTATAATTCTGAATGCGCTCGCGCATCGCGAATATTCGCCCAGACGAGTGCATGTGCACTAGCGAATCTGTAATTTATAGTTGTTTCTTGTTTAATTAGCTGTAATTTGGCTTGTAATGTAATATCGTTTTATGCTTGCATAAATGGATGACGTCAGCGGCTGTTGAGATTTGCAGTTATACTTACTAAAACAGGATTTTAAGTTTGTATACCTAATATTTTAAAACTTTCTGACAACGTAGGTCGTATTAGACGAGGCCGCAGTGGTGGCCGTGAGTCTGTTGGGAGTCCTGGGACATCCTTCCGAGGGCTTACCCGGGGCTCCCTACCATAGGCGTATCGTGAGGTTTATTAGTCGGTAGGAGTATAGCATCCATGAGAATTTTCCCTCGCGTTAAAAAAAACGTAGGACGTATTACTATTTATTATTCTTAACCTGTTTAGACAATGACTATTATCACAGTATAAAGAGCAAAAACCTCTGTCATATTATTTTTACCCGAGAGCCGTTGACCGTCGAAATTAGACAGTTATTCAATGAGAAACTTAGTTTTGTAATGCACTGCTCTATAATAAACTTTATCTACTCTGATACTATAATACAAAGATTAGAAAATTGAAATCAATACTATTATGACAAACATTACGCACAGGCCAAAAAAAAAGTTTTATTACGATACAGGTCTTGTATGGACACCTGTATCATAATAAAACTTTTTAATCATTACGATACACCATAAACAATCTCCAGCTGAAAAAGAAGTTTGAACCTCTACTTTAAAAAAAAATTGTGTCTCCAGAGTAGCGAAAAATCCTAAATCTATGGTCTCCGCAGCCTAAAAAAAAAAAGAAACACGCATGCGCAATCGATGTTTGCGCCTTGGCGCCAACATTTTACATTTAAATTAAACAAAGTTTGGTTTTGTTTGTAAAATAAATTAGTTTTTGTGTAAAAACATGTCTTAAAGCGAGGATGGTGGTAATTGTACACCACCAAACATTCTGGAAACTGCGTCAAACATGACCATGAACCTGTTACCGGCGAAATCAAGGAGCAACTATATATCACAACAAAATGAAATCAGGTATTATAGTATGAGAGTAGATAAAGTAGTGTATGACACTGTACATAACTTGGTCTTATAACACTCGTGTGATACTATAAAAAAACTCGCCTACGGCTCGTTTTTTTAAAACACACTCGTGTTATAAGAACCCTTATTATGCAACAGTGTCATAAACTACTATTAACCAATTATACGCGCAAATAGGTAGGGTGGGTAGTACAAAGTTTTGGATTCTCTTAGCTACACATTATAATTTTAGTTGTGTGCTCCAAAAGGGTTTTTTTTATATACCACTAGAGTGGCAGACAAGCATACGGCCCCACCAGATGTACCGGTGGTCACCGCAGCCTATGGACGTTTGCAACACCAGAGGCGCCACAATCGCGCTGCCAACCCTTTAAAAACCTTCTAAGTCCCCTTTTGAAGAACCCCGTACTGTAGGCGTTTGGTAAAACCGAAGCAGGGAGATCATTCCACAACCTAAGCGTACTCGAGCTCGCGTGCTCGAGCGCTCAGGACGCAACGTATGAGGATGAACACCCTGTCTATGGGTAAATCTGTGTTGGAAGCCCTGGGGGTTACCCTTCCGAGGAATCCGAGGGCGTATCTGGTACTTCCAGCCGCAGGCAGATAAAAGGGCTAGGGCGCCGTGTGGTTTGGCCTGGATAGAATAAAATGCTTAGAATTTTGGGACACGTGGAATGGATGGATGGGAATAGACCGACAAGGCGATCGAGTATGAAAACAATTATGAATGTAGAAGAGACGGAAGCTATATGTATACAGAATGAATTTTTCAAAAGGGATTGGATGGCCAAATTCGAAACTATAAGGAATAGCGAAAAATGCTCAAAGGAGTCACGAGCCCGATTTTGATGAAACTTAATCCCTCATCATTAGATTTTTGAAAAACCAACAATCCTAGCCGAGAATCGAATCCATTGATTTTGAAAGAAAAAACACACCTTTGTTATTACACCTGATGATGTTCTGATGACCTGATGATCCTGGCATATATACAGGATATGCCAGGATCAGAACAAATGGAAAAAATAATCTATGTCTACCGGGATGGGAGACAGTTTTGATGTCATGTATATAGGCTTATGAAATGTATAGGTATGTATTTCATAGTATTCAACATTATAATGCCAGGACATATCTACCTATGTGATGTAAGCCAGTTCATCCAGAAAGGTCCACGTTTGTACCGCGTGCGAAGCTGCCAATGGTCATCAATCACTGTTGTGGATTGTGGACACCTCCATTGTTACATTTTTGTGTATATGGGTACGTGCCAAATTGACCCAGACGCTGGTGACGTGGTATTACGTGATTCGGAAGTGAATGATTATGTAGGTATACGAATTTATATGACTATTAATTTTGTTAGAAATAATTCGTTGAGTATTTGCAGGATCCATCGGTTTTCCAAACGCCTACACAGTATTGTATTCTGTCGCGTCTGGGGAGTCTGCGCCAGTACCTTCCATAAATCAGTTGATACTTAGAAGATAGTAGTCTTGAACATAAGATCTTGTTGGTGATGCACTTCTTTCGGGACACAACATCCGAATGTTTAACAGAAATGAAAATATCTTCATTTATTTAGGTCACAAAGTAATACTTAAGAACGTCAAACTAACTATTTAGTAATCTGTGGTCAAACATATTGCTTCTATCTTACTTTGCAAATCTGGCAGTAAATATTTACTGCCAGATTTGCAAAGTAAGATACAGCCGGAGAGAAGAACCTGGCAGTAAAACTCAACAATAACTGAACGCTGTTTTGTATGAAGGTAGCATAATTATCTTTACTTAAATATCATTGGATCCAAGTAGGATTTTTTCCACGTTTAAAAAAATGCGTATTACACGTTCTTTTTTATACTAGTGACGTTGCAGACAAGCATACGACGACTCATCCTGATCAAATTTGGTTATTGTAGGTACTCAATGGACGTCTGCAACACCAAAGGAGCTGCCGACGTTA
This sequence comes from Miltochrista miniata, assembly GCA_933228765.1. NCBI lineage: Eukaryota > Metazoa > Arthropoda > Insecta > Lepidoptera > Erebidae > Miltochrista > Miltochrista miniata. The sequence continues at coordinate 19,539,923 of OW121769.1, forward strand.
TTGCCGTTTCGAAACACTCAGGATCAAAATGTGGCTATTTCTTGTTGAAAAATTCAACAAATCTGGCAGCAAATATTTACTGCCAGATTTGCAAAGTAAGATACAGCTGGAGAGAAGAACCTGGCAGTAAAACTCCCGGTCTCTCTTTTATAAAACTGCCATTATGTACCTAATTACAATTCAGTGGTTTAGTTTTTAAAACTAGTGAGTTTACATTAAACAACATACTTTTTAAACAAAATTCGTCTAAAAAGCTCATGTCATGCGTCATGAAGTGTCAGAAACGACAAAGTAAGTTACCAAAATTCAAGTGAGTTCTTATAAAAAAGATTTACTTATGGCGTTTTTATGCTGAGATGAGTGATACTTTTAGTGGCATAGCATTTTAGTCCATTGAAATGTTACAATTTAAGGACCGAACATTGCATTTTTTAGAGGACGCGATTTTATTTTAGGGGACATGTATGGGTCAATAGAAGCTTAACCTCAAGTTTGTGGGGATCTCTAAAAAATGCAAAGCTCATGTAACATGCGTTGCTGTGTTGGTCCCGGTTCCCGGTAACATGGCAAATGTAAGTGAAATTGAAAGCCATGGCGAATTTTTCAACAAGAAATAGTGGCTATTTCTTGTTGAAAAATTCGCCATGGCTTTCAATTTCACTTACATTTTTTTTTTCATTTTGATCCTGAGTGTTTCGAAACGGCAATAACGTCGGCAGCTCCTTTGGTGTTGCAGACGTCCATTGAGTACCTACAATAACCAAATTTGATCAGGATGAGTCGTCGTATGCTTGTCTGCAACGTCACTAGTATAAAAAAGAACGTGTAATACGCAATTTTTTAAACGTGGAAAAAATCCTACATGGATCCAATGATATTTAAGTAAAGATAATTATGCTACCTTCATACAAAACAGCGTTCAGTTATTGTTGAGTTATAATTTCACGTACTTACCTATCGGTACCTAATAGATTTCATCTATGAATGCGATAGAGAATACAAAACGTTTAATACAGAAAGAGAAGGCTATCTGTGTCGTTTTGCACACAGCAGCAGACCACACCACGACTTGTTTCGCTCGCAGCTATTAGCCGACTAAAAGGAATTACAACAATTGTGTGACTTTGTCCGCGACAGTTTTTGAGCGCTAATGCGATATCTACCCTTTTATACTATAACATCATTGCATGGATCCCATGCTGAACTCTTTACCGACTGAAAACCACACGTTCCCCACCTAGTTTCTACGCTTGGGAGCCACGGGTAAGCTCTAAGAATGACCTCAGGATACCTAACTCACCTTGGCTACCACTGCGGCCTTCGTCTAGTATACCTACCTACATACTACAATTTCTAATAGGTACGTTTTACCATTAAATAAATAGGTATGGCTTTTTTAGCTTGCCATATAAACAGCACAGTGTTGGCGCCTCCTTTGTTTTTAACTCTTTTTTTCCAAGCTGAAGGATTGACGTGTCATTTTATTTAAGCTAAATGTATTATTGCTGTCTCACAAGGTGATATTCCAGAATTAACCCACAACTGATGATGTTGAAACATTCAAAGGTTCAGCAAAGCTGACCTCAGTTATCTGGTATGCACCGACAACATAGGTATTTTTATGTTCATTAAAATCGTATACAATTACTCTTACTTTATCTGTCAAGAACTTATGACCTCATTCAGAACAATTACACCATTTTATTGCAAGTATTCATATCATTGTTTATTTCTACTGCAATTATCTTGTAGCTTGGGACTTCAGGAGACAGAGCTACAGAGAGAAAGAGAGAGACCTTCGCCAGCCAAAACCGAGTGCTTGAAAAGAGAGTTTCTCTATGGAACCAAAACACTTGAAACCAACGCGTTTCCCTCCGACTACAATCTCGGGTTCTGGCACACAGTTCGGCGCGTTTACGAAGGTTGATTTTTTTTTATACTACTTAGGTGGCAGACAAGCTAACGGCCCACCGGAAGGTTGGTAACCGTAGCCTATAGACGTTTGCAACACCAGAGGCGCTACGCACGCGCTGCCGACCCGGGCGCAGGTTGTGACGACCCACAGTTGAAATTTTTCAAGCCGCCCGTAAGGCCTTCAACTTAGCCACAGTATAAAGAGTAGTGACTTGGCTTAACGACTGTCATTTTACCGACAACCGGGACCAACGGCTTATCGTGCCTTCCGAAGCACGGAAGCGCTCGTAAATAAATGTCACAAAGTGGTCTACGTGGTGGTCACTCATCCATGTCCGGCCATAGTAAATGTTACTTACTGCAGTGATCGTTTACAGAACACTGAGTCCGCGGGGCCACAAGCGCTTCATTGATGATATTTTCGAAGAAATCAGTTCAGCAGGACGCGCGGAACTGTATATTGTTCGTCAGCCCCAGAAGCGGGGGATATTATGGTACAAAGCCAGCCCCGATGGGGGAGAATCGAGCTGGGGATGAAAATGATTTGTAGGGAGTGAAGAAAAGCGCCCGCGGAGAATAGCATTAAGCAGACCACAACGGGCGCTCTCCCGCGATTCGGTCAGTACGCCGTGAGGCGGAGGGTAACCCCGGGATTTAGTAATCTGTGCCCCGGGTTCTTCTGATGGGCCACCAATTTGAGAGCTACTGTCGGAAGGCCTTGCGGATTGAGAGTGCCCTAATCACTAATGTCGCTGTGTGCCAGACGATAAATAAGATTGCTATAGCAAAAAGAACACTAATATATAGTAAGAACGTACGTATGCGCTTTGCTGATCACTTTGTATTGTACATAAGCTGTATGGGGTTCTTCAAAAGGGGTCTTAAGGTTTTTACAGGCGCGAGTGTCGCTCTGGCGCTTGCAAACGTTCATAGGCTGCGATAACCACGAGTCCTTCTGGTAGGCCGTATGCTTGTCTGTCACCTTAGTGGTATAAAATAATTCAGGTTTCGGCAAGAAATGGAGAAATATTCGACAACAACTCATCCAGAACAGCGGTAGAAGTAGACTCATACACAGACCTATTATAACCACTAACAATGTTATCTAAATTACACACGAGTGTCTGTATGTCCCTGCTTATCTGATAATTACGTGATGTTGCGTCTCATCTGTTCATTTCACAGAAAAAATTGATGTTTGCTTTGTTTAAGTGATAGCTACGGAAAAGCCTGTTGCCATGCCGTGAAAAATAATATTTATTCTGCCTATCTATACTAATATTATAAAGGGAAAAGATTAGTTTTTTTTGGGGTCGTCCGCGCCGTTTCCCCCAAAGATAGTCGCCCTCGCCAGGCCGTCCAGATCCACCGGGCTTCCCGGGTGAACCCAGTACGGCTCGGCGACGACGACGATGTTAATGGACCACTGCCTGATGCTCTGGTACAGAAGGTCCTGAGCACCAGTGCAGTGGTTCAGATTCACCTACAGGATGCGGATATGGGTGTCCATTAATGGACGTCCATTTTTCGCAACCTGCCGCGAACGTGCACCCACAGCCTCACCCCCCCCCCCCCCCCCGTGCGGACGGACGGGGCTTTGACCTTGAGGCAGCGCAGGCCTTGCTGCCCGCCCGGTGGTCGCTGGAACTACTGGACCGATTTAAAAAAAATCTTTTACTGTTGGGAAGCTGCACTCTTTGCGGTGAACATAGGCTATATTTTACTCCCACTTCAGTATTCCCACGGGAACGGGAACTACGCGGGTGAAACTGCGTGACGTCCGCTAGTGTTACAAAAAAATGATGATTGTTCGGGTGCTATCCCGCGTTTTTAGGGGGTTGCTCGAGTGTTATCCCGCTTCTTAGGAGGCGTGCGTGAATCTCTCACGTCACACTGTCGTCTATGATGATCACCTTCCCTGGTCTGTGGATCCTCTGTTCTTTCACAACTGTTTTGAACGGCTGAGGTTTATGTACAAAAAGGATGAAAACGGGACCTTATTGCGGAGACTCCGCTCTCCGTCTGTCTGTTTATCTGTTACCTGAGCTGTATCTCAGGAACCGTGATAGCTATACTTATAGTTAAAATTTTCACAAAAATTTCTGTTGCCGCTATAAAAACGATTAAGTAGGTACAACAAACAAAGTTCCTGCCATTTGTTTGTTAAGAACTATCCGAGCGCGAATCGGACTCGCTCTTGATCGGTTTTTTTTTATGTTTATATTTTTGAATAAAAGTAATGATATTGTCAGACATTTTTATAAAACATGTATTGAGTATAAACGACTCAAATAGGTAAACAAACGCCATTTTGTTTACTTCAACAACGATAACATTATCGTTTCACTAAACATTTCTAGCACACAGCAACAGACATCTTGTCTGTTATCTCCGTTCAATTTGACTGCCTCTGTGGCACAGTCGGTAGTGATACCGCCTGCGGCGCTGGAGGTCCTGGGTTCGATTCCTGGGTCAGTCCAAATATTTGTGTGATCCACAATTGTTTGTTTCGGAGTTTGGGTGTTTTCTATAATATTATGTATGTATTTAGAAATATATAAGAATGTATATCAGTCGTCTAGATCCCATAGCATAAGCTTGTATTAGCTTAATTGTGGGCTAGATGATGTTGTGTGTGAATGTAGGTACACAAATATTTATTTTATTTATTTCAATTAGGTACGCAAGTAAGTATTTTGCCGCCAGTTTCCCTTTAGATTCTAAAGTGACATACAGATAGACAGACATACATACAGTGCCTATGAATGACTCCCACGAGTTTAGAGAGAGTCATTATATCCGCATTTCACCAATAGTATTTTTATTTTGTCCCTCGTTCAAGGTTCATTTATTCATTCTATCATCAAACCGCTCGCCATAGACAGAGTCACAGTATACAGATGTATTGTATTGTATTTTATTTCTTAACAACTGTACATTGTGTTGAAAATAAAAATTACCCTAAACCACATTCATTAATTACACATTTAAAATACCTCAAACAAAAGAATTATTCTATATAATAAAAAACGTCACATCGTCCGTACTCAAATGATAAAATTACTACAAAACATGAAGACCACAATAATTATAAAATGTACAAATAATGCATTTATAAAATTCCTATTTCAAATGTCAAATATAATAAAAATGTCACGTCACATCATCCGTACTCAAACGATAAAATTAATACAACACATGAAGACCACAATAATTATAAAAAGTAAAGGGTGTTTTTTTTCGAGGTATAGAACTTTGAAATGGAATAAAACGAAGGTGATTGTTTTTATTGATATGGAAATGACTTTATTCGAAAGGAAATCTTCTGGCATTATAATTTAAATATGATTTCTGGCATATAACCGCCAGGGCTGGCTCGGACGTAGTCTAATCTAGAGGTCCAATTTTCGATGACTTTCCCAACATTTGTGGCCGTATAGCGACAATATCGCTCCGAATGTTATCCTCCAAGGGGTCAATCGTTTCGGGCTTATCGGCGTAGACGAGCGACTTCACATATCTCCACAGAAAATAGTCAAGTGGCGTAAAATCGCACGACTCTGGAGGCCAATCCACGTGTCCAAAACGTGAAACTATGCGGTTACCAAACGTTTCCTTCAATAAATCAATTGTGGCACGAGCTATGTGACATGTTGCGCCGTCTTGTTGAAACCACTACTCCTGCACAACATGGTTGTTCAATTGATGAACGAAAAAGTCAGTAATCTTCGCTCTATAGCAGTCACGATTGACTGTAACATTCTGGTCAGCATCGTTTCTAAAGAAGTACGGACCAATTATTCCACCAGCCTATAAAGCACACCACACAGTCAGTTTTACTGGATGTAACGGTGTCTCAACATACACTTGAGGATCATCATCACCCCAAATATGGCAGTTTTGTTTATTGATGTATCCATTCAACCAAAAGTGAGCTGCACCGCTAAAGAAAATTCGCTTATGAAAATCACGATACGCATTTCGGAAAGAACCATGATTTTCAAAATAAATTTGCACAATTTGGAAGCATTGTTCAGGCTTCAGTCTATTTATGTTAAAATGCCAAACCATACTAAACATAAATCACTTTACAGCTGACAAAAATACCGCCAGTTAAAACAGCTAGGCCAACTTAAAGTTCTATACCTCTAAAAAAAACACCCGTTACAAATAATGTGTTTATAAATTTCCTATTTCAAATGTCAAAAATAATTAAAAATGTCACAGTAAATGTCAGATAAATCCACAATTACTTCAGTTTCCAACCAAGAACTCATCACAGTGTCATGGCTTAATTAAATGACAAAAATTAATAATAATATAAAAAAAAGAATTAAAATAAATAATAAAATAACGATAACGACAATTATCTGCATCACATTATCGCAAATGTCACAAATAAAAAGAATAAATAAGACAAAAGCCAAACTTATTATGTCGAATTAAAAAACTCATCCATTGAATAAAAGCACTTTACGATGAGAAATTCTTTAAGCACACTTTCGAATTCCTTAGTGTAGATGGTGGTTTTAATATCTGAGGGAAGCCTATTGAAAATTTTAACGGCATTGTAGGAAGTCCCATGTTTGACCACATCAAGTGTAGGTGAAATAATGGATGGTATGTCTTTTCGCCTGGTGCTTTCACGTTTCAATCGCTCCTCTTCGGATTCAAATTTGTATATGTTTTTAGCGAGATACGTAAGCAAAACCATAATGTAAAGGCTCGGCACCGTGAGAATATTTAAATCCCTAAAGTATTCCCTACACGACTGTTGCTGCTTTATCTAATTGCCCTTTTCTGAGCAATTAAAGCTTTTTCAATGTTATATTTATAACTACCCCCCCAAAAAATTATGCTGTACCTCAGTTTAGATTCCACCAAGGCAAAGTACACCATCCTTAGTTGATTTTGAGTCACCACGTCCCTCAAGCTTCTCAGCACGTAACAGGCAGAGTGTATGCTAGACTCTATCTGTGTCAACTCATTCTTCCAATTCAATAGACAATCCAGATGCACTCCCAGAAATTTAACATCTGATACGGAGTCTATTGTATCACAATCCAGAGTACATGTAAGTTCATCAGAGGTTTTGCTGGTGGTTTTGAATAACACAACCTTCGATTTGGACGTATTTGTTTTCAGACAATTTTGTGTGGTCCACACATGGAGGTATTCCAAAGTCATATTTACTTTTCGGCTCAATTCCTCAAAGTTATCTGCCGCTACAATAGCGTTTGTGTCATCAGCGTAAATTGTCAACTCAATCTGTCCATGCGACTTGTTTATAACGGTACTAATGAGGTCATTGATAAAAACAATAAAGAAAATCGGACCGAGCGTGGAACCCTGTGGAACGCCAGTTTTCATTTTCACAAGTTTCGATCTTATGCCTGTTCATGTTTTTCTTTCAGCATACCAATTTGCTCATATTTGTCCATTTTGATCTCTACAGACATATATCTGTTATTTAAATAAGAAGCAAATAGTTGTTTAATTGCACCCCTAACGCCATAGCGATCCAGTTTTCCTAATAATATGTCGTGTTTGACAGCATCGAAAGCAGAACTCATATCCAGGAATATTCCTGCAACCTTCTGTCTGTTATTTAACTTATAAAGTATGTCATTAATTAAATTGTCTATAGCATCTACTGTTCCCACCTTCTTTTGGTAAGCAAACTGTCTTGGGTCTATAATATTATTTAAATACAAATGCCTAAACAATCTAATTTTGAGTAAAATTTCAAATATTTTAGACTTGGTGGGTAACAGCGATATAGGTCTGTACATTTTGGGATCCTGCTTAGAGCCTTTCTTATGGACAGGCACAACCTTGGCTATTTTAAATTGATCCGGAAAAACGCACTGATTTATACAAAGATTATAAAAATTGCTTAATGGTAGAGCCAATATATCGATATTGTCCTTGATAACTGTTATGGGCACATCATCATAACCACATGAAGGCTTGGTTTTCATCTTTTTGACTATATCAAAAACTTCCTTGGGAGTAACCAGGTCGATATCCATTTCTCGCTCAACTCTAGCAGTATATTTTCTTAGTAAATCCAAGGCTGTGTTGGAATTTATATTGCACGTATTTGCATTAGAATTAAATGCCGAAACAAAAAGGTCAACAATTTCAGCAGGATTGGACGTTATACAGTCCCCCTTAGCAAGGGTGTAACTTAATTTCTCCTTTGTCTTTTTATTTCTATGCCTGTTTACTATCTGCCAGACATCTTTGGAAATGTTTTTTGATCTAGCTAAAGCCGTTTGCACTGCTAATCTTTTCGCTTTAGTAATTACCCTTCTATAAATGTTGATATATTTTTTCCTATACAAAACCAACGAAGAGTGAATATTGCCTTTTACGCATAAAAATCGTTTCATTTTACTTGAAATCTTAATGCCCTTTGATACCCATTTTAGACCAGATTGATGATTAGTATTTACCTTAATTTTTACTTTTCTAAAACTATTCTGAAAAATGTCATTAAATTGAGAAATAAAAGTGTTTATACCCACATCAGTCCAGCTTTTCGCTTGAAGCGCTTTTCTAAATCTAGATTTATTAATTTTATTAAAGATTCTCTTATTTGTAATTGTATATGTACTATACTCTTTATTAAGTGAAATTCCTCTTTGTATAGAATGGCATATAATGGCTGCATGTCCGTCTGCTAATCCATTGTGATCAACTTTACACTCCAATATATTCCCTTCATCAAGATTCGTCAAAAAATTATCCAAACACGATTGCTTATCGCCACGCATAAAAGTTACAGTATCTGTCACCAGTGGTCTAAAATTATAGCTAGTCAAAACATTATTGAAACTGTTCCTTTTTTCAGAGTCCCTCAAGAGGTCAATGTTGAAGTCTCCACATACTATACTTTTCTTATCAAAAAGATGTTCTAATAGTTGATCCAGCATGCTCATGAAAACTTCGAGATTATTATCATATGGACTACGATAGCAACAAAAAACATATATACCTGTTTGCGAATCCCTGACGCCACAAATCTCAAACGCATCTCTCTTATACAATGTTTTGCATAATATATCCAGTTCTTCACAATTTCGATCCTGAGACGCAAGAATCAAAGATCCTCCTCTCTTTTTATTTATTCTAAAATTATGTGAGACTAGATTATAGTCCTGAAAATTAAATAGTTTAAGTTGACACTCATTTAAAAAATGTTCAGTCAAACATATGTAATGCAAAGAATTGTCGCGATCATTTACATACATTTCCAATTCATGCTTTTTACTGTTAATTCCACATACGTTCTGATGGAAAATACATAAAGGAATATTGTGACAGCGGTCATGATTTGCATTAGACTCGAAAAAGAAAAATGTCAAGAATTTATAGTCATTTACATCCAGTGGAACATAACAACTGTTTTTAAAATTATTACAAACCAGTTTAAATAAATTATTAAGGCTAAGTACATTCAAAAAAATATTTTTATAAATCTTTCCTACTATCACATTCGTGTGCTTCATCTGATTCAAAAAACAATAAAGAACAGACTGCACCTGCATCGGGTTTTTATCATTTGAGCCGCCCAGTACTAATATATAATCAGAATACGTAAAGTTATGACACATTTTGACACATGACACAAGAACCTCGGATAACAATGCATTAGGTTTTATGAAGGCCGTTACTTCAAAGGATTCACCAAGTAACGCTTCCATCATTCTTCTCATTCTGTATCCATTTTGATCCGCAAAAATATACAGTTTATGTTTCACAGAAGAGGATTCGGCGGCATACATCTCACCACGGTTTGGGTGAACTAATGTCTTGTCATCACTTGTAGATAATTCACAACAGAGGCTCCGGTTGAATAACGCCTGCTGGCTGATGGCAATTGTTCCTGTAGCTTGCGAGTTCACCAAAGTTGCCATATCTATATCTCTGTACTCAGTGCGAGGACTTGATTGTGAAATGTTATCATTATCTTTAGGGGATTGTGGTACTTGCCGTTTAATTGAGGAATCAAAGATATTATGATTGATGTTAGAAGTATCTTTACTTTCAGTGGATTTTAAAATCAAACAATTCTCAAAAGGAACTGGTAACTCTGTTGATGAAGTACGCGGCAAACCCCTTCTAAAATGGGTGCACTGAAGACGTCTCCGTAACTGTGGAGAGTAGAATTTTAACGGTGTACAATATACACTATTATTTTGTCCAATACCGACTGATTTTAATAGTTTCATTTTGTTTTTGTAATTTGTAATCTCCCTTTTGTAGTTCTCATTTTCTAGGTTAAGATTGTCAATCTCGCTATGTGCAGTTTGAAGCTCAATCTCCAACAAATCCACCTTTTGTTCCAAAGCTACAATGTCCTCCCTGTTTATATAGCTGTTTGGTTGACTTAGATATGAAATATCCAGTTCTGACTCGCTATTGTCTAAGTCGGTGAAATGTTTGTTACGACGTTTGTTTACATTAACGTTACCAAATCATCCATACTTGTGGAATGAGACGAACAAATTTATTCTTGAAAATCACAAAAAGAGTACGCTTGGCAAGATTCGAACCATAGGTGTCATCCCTTTAGGTTCATAACGTCAACTGTGCCAAAACGTCAACTTCCCAAAACGTCAACTGTCCCATAACGACAACTTCCCAAAACGTCGACTGTCCCAAAACGACGACTTCCCAAAACGTCGACTGTCCCAAAACGACAATTTCCCAAAACGACAACTTCCCAAAACGACAACTTCCCAAAACGACAACTTCCCAAAACGACAACTTCCCAAAACGACAACTTTCCAAAACGTCGACCAACAACTACTTGACATAGTTTACGGCAATTTTCTAACCTAACCCAGGGGTCGGCAACCTTTTGAGTCGGAAGAGCCAAAAATTACGATTTTAAATTACAACATTTTTAAAGAGCCACAAAATCTTTCTTGATCCCACGATCCCCCCCCCCCCCCCCCGTAAGAAGTGGGATAGACTAGACTGCGGGGAAAGTCTGCTATCGAGACAAACCAAGTCTGTCGGAAGGTCTGAGAACATTCTTGGAAGGGCGTCTCCAGGACTTACGGCCATAGGCAGATGGTAAGTCACAGGGTGGTTTTGGAGAATTTCCACAAATAAAAAAATCTGAGTGATTATGTGGGATTCTCCCACTAAAACCCAGGGATATTCCTTTATGTCACTATTGTTGGGTCACAGGGAAGGCAAACGTACAACAGCTACCTGCAACAGTCTCGACTCTGGGGGTCTAAATATTACCCACCGAAACTTCACTGCCGCGACGCCTGAACACGTGGGGTGCGTCTTAGTCAGTCTCACGGCTGTCTTAAAGCTTCCATCATCGGCCACGCGTGCGAGGTTGGCATACTGGAAGTGTTAGGCCATCCCGCTCTGGCACCCGCAGCGCTTTTCTCATTGCCGTTGACGTCAAAACCGAACTAATTTTCTTCGCTGTCTAACATAGCGTAAACTATATTAGACAGCGATGCGACCGGGCCAATTTAGAACTCTTAGAGCGGTACGCTCGCCACTCCAATCCGTCAAAAAGCGACGGTGTGCAGCGCTTTATCCACGGCGCCGTCCTCGCAGTGGGTACGTTGCCTCAGGCTCAATGCCTACCACATCATGCAGGTATTTACTAAAATATCCGTTCCCCGTGAGGCGCTGTGTGAGGTGGTAGGTATGTCAGTGCCGCTTTTCTACTCAGGACCTCAGAATAAATAAGATGGCAGAGACGAGCTCAATGCTTACCGCCGAGCTCTAGCCTGGTGCGCCATTTATGAATGAGATCATTGCGCGCTCTATTACGCGAGCTTTCAATCTCTTCCGAAGATGGTTTTTTGCCATTTTGACGCACCAATGCATTGGACCGGTAGATTTCTGCCAGAACTGCGGCTTCTAGGTTCCGCGACGGACTGTCAGAATTAGACATGCCGTCTCTTATGATATTATATTCTCTGGGCTATGGCCCGCCTGCGGACATCGCAGCAGAATCCTATTAGAAAGAAAATGGTGCTCCATATAACGCTTTCAAGCGCAGCACACCACCATTAGGCGAGTTTGCTTGTTTAACTACTAGTAAGACTTGTGGTATTTTTGGAAATGAAGGGTGATAATGTTCTTGAAAATGAATATTATGATAATTATGTATGCAACTAAAGAGCCGCAGGTCTACACCCAAAGAGCCGCATGCGGCTCGCGAGCCGCGCCTTGCCGACCCCTGACCTAACCCATCCGAATCGGGGTGTTAGTGTAAAACTCAGTTCCCGTTTTTGCTTCCTAAGTGGTAATAATAGAACACATGTCTTATCAGCACTGTCTGCTGTTGGAAGTTGAAATTAGGATTAGCTCTCAAAAGATTAGTACTAAATCATAGAGAAGAAAAATAGATTACACACATTACCTATGCTTCGACCGGCATTCTATACAATGTCTAGGTATTCTATACATTTCCTGGGCAAAGTGTAAAATAGTTTAAACATTTAATATCATTTCATACATTGTCTGAACGACCCCGTCATTCTATACAATGCCTAGGTATTGTATAGAATGACTGCATTATACAAATTGCCTATAACATATATACAGGATATGTCGTAAATAGTGATCCAACGGTCAGGCTGTGATAGAACAGGTACCTGACTGTTACGTACTCGACATGCATCCATCGTCTTTTTTCATCGTCCATATATTAAAAAAATAAAAAACTCACACCAATGGCAGACAAGACTAGTGCTGCCGCTGGAAGAAAGACTCTGTAATGAGATTCGAAGGAATTCAGCCGCGAGCGTGCGTGCCTCGTCTCAAAAATATATTCGCGAAATTCTAAAACTTTTAATATATTCTTTACTAGCTGTTACCCGCGACTTCGTCCGCGTGGAAATTATGTTATAAGCAAAGTTTGAACCGTATTCTATTTGAGCCTCTAGGATAAGTCGTAACCAAAATGTGGGAACATATTTAGGACATCCTCCAACTTACCCGGGGAGTTATGCGCTAGATGGATTTTTTAACGTGAGGAAAATCCCACATGAATGTACTATGACTCCCACTGACTAAAAACCACACGTATCCTACCTAACAGCCTACGATTGGGAGCCCCGGGTAAGCCCACTAAAGGATACCTTAGGACTGCGCTAGATGGATAGGAAGAGACCTCATGGTTTTAGTGGGTCCAAGGCCGGTATGACGTACGTGTTTATTAATTAGTCCCTTTAATAATTATAAGAGTAAGTAGTATGGTGAAGCGCGAATACGAAACGTTTGTTAGATTAGGGCCACAGACTGAAAACTTTACGCATAATCGGAAGAGTTGAGACGATAACACTAACGCTAACGGTAGCCAGTAAATGGCAGTCGTTAAACCAAGTTGAAGACCTTATAGATTTAATAATTTTCAAAAGTAGGCAGTACTAACGCCTGTCCATTTCAACACGGCAATGCGGCTCACCACCTATTACGTTACGTGGGACAAATTAAAAAAAGGTAAACATATAATATGACTCGATACCCCTTTAGGGATAAAGGCGTGACCGTATGCATGTACTTATTATGTTTAAGGTGATTTAATTTATGTACCTATGTCACTGTAGCCAAAGCTCAACATTTTTTAGTAAAGTTGTTTTAAGAATGTTCATTATAAACAACGTTTGTGTGGCGTGTTGGCTTAATCATAAAAGAGCTGCTTAATGGTTATGGCTATTGTAAAATAATTCAGTTCGCGCCGAAGGCGTGGACTGAATTGCTTTAGAATAGACTTAATCTTTAAGCTCTTTTTTGATTAAGCAAACAGGGCAGTTTCACACGCTGCTTGATGAGTCTGATGAAGAAATACCTCTCCTTTCATAGATCTTATGTGACGTATACGAAGTTGCGATGGTTAGCTAGTCTATACATATAATAAAACTGTTGAGGGTCGAGAGTCTACTGAAGCCGAAAATGAAATTACATTTTTCATGTGTGTCTGTCTGTCTGTATTCCGAATAAGTATCACGCCGAAGTTACTGAATGGATTTGAATGAAACTTAGTACAATCAGAGCTTATAATCCGAGGAAGGTTCTAGGATACTTTTGATCTCGATATTTTGCGCGGTTCCTTTGGGAGAAGGGATGAAAGACAAAACGGATTTTTAGTTGTTACTTCTCAATGCGTTTTCGATTTCAAAATTCCAATTCCAAAATTTTTTTTTTGTGTTTTAAAGGGAATACTGTAAGGAATGTTTCACACAAGTTTCCATGTTAAAGGTTTTCTAGTTCAGGAATTAGAGACATCCCAACTTTTGCAAAACCTAGAATTCAAGGATCCCTTTGAATGTGAGGGTAAATCTAAACTGGCGTGTTGGCTTAATGATAAAAGAGCTTAATGATTAAGGCTATTGTAAAATAATTCAGTCCGCGCCGAAGGCGTTTACTCACGCCCCCCCCCCCCCCCTTAAAAGCGGGATCGCACCCGAAACCCCCAAAGACGTGGCATAGCACCCGAACCACCTCCTAGGCGAGGACGCAGTGGCGGCCGTGGGTCTGCTGGGAGTCCTGGGACATCCTTCCGAGGGCTTACCCGGGGCTCCCAACCATAGGCTGTTAGGCGTTACTTAAGGTTTTTTTTAATTGGTAGGAGTCCGGCATAGCATCCACGATGGATTTTCCTTCACGTTATAAAAAAGTATACTACATATTACATGGCTTGTACAATAGTATAGCGTAGCCTGAAATTTGATTTATATTAGTGTGAGCTATGAGATCTAGAAAACTGATAAACTTACTTATTATGTTATATACTAAATGCATATTTAAAAACAAACACGTACTCTAATGAATTTGATTATTGTTCTTTATCAAGCCTATAAATTACTACTACTAATCTTTACAGTTAGGTACTTTTGATTGTTGCCCGTAAATACATAAACAAATATATTTTGTGTCTGTCAAGCCGTTAGAATAATTATATGAAAGAATATGAAATATAATTTCATTGACTGCCTCTGTATGATCCAGCCTCTGTGGCGTAGTCGGTGTAGTGATACTGCCTGTCGCGCCGGAGGGCTTGGTTCGATTTTTGGGTTGTTCCAATTAGTTGTGTGTTCCACAAATGTTTGTTTCGGAGTTTGGGTGTTTTCTATGTATAATATGTATGTATTAAGAATTATATAAGTATGTATATCAGTCGTCTGGATATCGTAGCAAACACAGAATTTAATTTTTCCCTACCGGGCCTCCAAGATATTTAGCGTGATAATATGTAACCGGTGTGTAAAACCAATCTCTTACTAATATTACTGCAACGTTTTAGTTTAATCAATCCACATACTTACATATTTCATTAGCCTCTGCCTAGTCCCTAGGATATGTAGCGTGATAATATATAGCCTATTTAAAGATCCAACCTCTAGATTGCTATTCAAATAAAAGATTAATTAAAATTATTCAGTAATTTCTGTATTTTGCAAAAATATACAAACAGATTTTCATTGTTCTCTGCCGAGGTCCTAAAAAATTTAGCGTAATAATATGTTGTCTGAGTGTAAAACCTATCTCCTACTAATATTCCTGCTGCGTTTTAATTAAATCAATCCAACGGTTTAAACATTTCATTGCTCTCTGCTTAGCCCCTAGGATATGTGGCGTGATAATATATAGCCTATTTTAAGACCCCTAAGTAATATTTGTGCAAAATTTGAACCAAATCTGTTCAGTACTTTTCGAGATCCTTCCGGACAAAGCAAAGCAAACAGACAAACAGACAAAAAAAATTCTAACTATATTTTCAGCTTCGGTATCTTATGCAGAACACCCGGCGAGTATTTTTTTGTTAATATTTCCAATGTACAGTTTTGGCTTTTCTATCATTTTATTATATGTATAGATTATGCAAGTTCAAGAACCATAGGTATCCGGGGACCTACAAGATCTCTTCGCCTGAAAATACGTGTAAGTACCTACCCTTTTCCTACTCCTCAAGCTGTCGAAGTAATAGGAGGGAGGATAGGAGAATATTTAATTTAAATTCAACAATAATATCGTTTATGCAACACTAACAAACGAAAAGTACACAAACTTTATTATTTTGTATATTTTATTTTGTATATTTTGTATATTTTGCATATTTTGTATGTCTATATTTTATTTTGTATATTTTGTCTTTATTTATTGTTCCTACGGGAAGCGGGAACAAACTTTTACGCGGGCGAAGCTGCGGGCATCAGCTAGTACGTCATAAACCGCAATTTTTGCCTTTCATTCCATTAACTCTAAAAAAAAAAATAATTTCATAAACATAAACCTTATTCTGCTACGGAAGGAACCCGTCATGAGGGAGTCCGACTCGCTCTTGGCCGGTTTTATTAAAAGTAGTCGTTTTGGGAAGTTGTCTTTTTGGGAAGTAGACGTTTTGGGAAGTTGTCGTTTTGGGAAGTTGACGTTTTGGGAAGTTGTCGTTTTGGGAAGTTGACGTTTCGGGAACTTGACGTTTTGGGAAGTCAATTTCAGAAGTTGACGTTTTGGGAAGTTGACGTTTTGGCACAGTTGACGTTATGAACCTAAAGGTCGGAATCAAAGTCGTCAGCGTCCACACTCAGACCAAACCAACTTAGATTGATTAGTCGAAATAACAGAATGTATTCTTCAGACGGCCAATCAGTGGTTGTTGTTTCAATAGTAGAAAAATGTCGTGAGAACTGAAAAAAATCACAACGGTCAATCACGGTCACAGAAAGATTGGAGATATAAACCACTTAGAAATTCACGTATCTACCTATAAGCCGTAAAAACATTTTATTGCTTATAGTTTGTATTTAGGTATCATTGCTTTATAATGTAGGTAGGTAGATACTTCACTAATAGTTGATCACTTTCACACTGTATTTTGCTGCGTATATGAGTCATTCCGTGAAAATTTGCACCGTGACTATGTGGACAAAGCGGACAATTTCCTAAATTATTGTTTCAGATTATATTATTATCCGACGCACTGTTTCTTAAAGTTCTAGAAAAAACTATACTTTACTTTGGAAAATGCTTTCTTTACTAGATATTGCCATTTTTATTAGGGACCATGACTAAACTGTGTCCATTTAGTGACAAAATGATTTATTTTTTCTGGATAAATAAGTATTTTTAAATTTTATTATACGCTCCCTGTGTGAAGATTATAGGGTAATCTACCAAGATAAAAAAATTGACTTACCTTTTGCAACATTAATGTTGTTATATTCATATGTTAAAACCATATCGTGACGTTTTGAATAAAAAGGACTACTTTTTTCATTTTTTAGCTACTTCAAAAGCTTTTCAATGAAACCAAACTTGCATGGGATGTACGCATGCTAGTGATATAATTATTTTATGCATTTAAAGTACAGTATAATAATATATTCCATCATAATCGATAACGATGGAAGGACAAAACATTGTGACCATAACTAAATAGGAAATACTATCGTGACTAAATAGATACTTAGGCAGTGTTCATAAAAATGCCAAAAGGTGATGAAATAAATCTTGAATATTGCATTAAAATGTGCTTCCAAATAAACAGATTGTTTTGTGGTTAATTAGTACTATACCTTCTTAAGTCATATAGTCTAAAATTAATAGCAAAGTTAGGCGAGCTAGGGAAATAAAACAATTAATATTTTTAAATTCCATCAACAGTCTTAATTGGTTTCATTCAGTACGTAGTTAGGCTAAGTTAGGTTAAGGTGGGTTAGGTTAGGTTTTTTCTTTGTTCTTCATATTTTTCTGCATTTAATTTTATTTATCCACATAGCATTTAGCACGCTCAGTCGCTGTTAGAAACATCACTGGAGAAAAAAATACATCACTGGAAATAAAAAAGAACATGTACAGTACATAATAATAAGTAATCTAAAACATGAAGCTCATGGTTTTATAAGCCACAAGGCGGTAAGCAGAATGTCACACACAAATTGCATACTTTAGATTGGAAGAATCTTAACAGAATATTTTTCCCGCCTTATAGCCGAATGTACCATAGTATATCATTAGTAGCATAAATTCATCTTAACAGGTTAAGATTAACTGCATTAAAATTATAAATCGTATAAGACGTTTTCGATATTCTCGTTTAATACAATAGGATAATATTTATATTTTGTTTCTTCCAAAAAATGAAAAAAAAATACAATTACGTAGACACATTTGTCATAACATTTTATTATTGTCAAACTTAGGTAAATTACATTATAGACTAAGCCTTACGTGTCCATTTCGTCACGAAAATTGTTCCACTAATATGTCACATGACTAAATGGACGTGACGAATCGTGTTTTGTCCTATTAATTTGCTAAACAAAAACATTATTTGCAATTAAAAAGTAAATCATATTGCTTTATTGCATAGTCAAATATAGTAAGCTATTAATAAAAATACAATATGTATAAAGTCACTTACCAATTTGACATAAAATTCGCAACTAAACTGGACATCTTATTTAGCCTCCTGAAAAAAATGTTGTGTCGTCACAGATTCTACACAACTGACAGTAGAATAATGAAATAAAACGGTTGTTTTCGACTGGTAATGTTGCCTAGATGTAAAAATAAAGATGTTTGAGTAATTTCAAACTTTAGAAGCAGAGTTAAGAGCCGTGACTAAAGTGGAATGTCCATGTGTACCTAAATGTTGGTTGACGATATTCACAAGAATTTTATTCTAAATTAATATATTATAATATATATTGTGGGAACGCTATGGTAGTGAAACGTGGGAACGCTATGGTAGTGAAATTTAAAACCAAAAATGGCGGCGATGTGGTTCGCCACCCATCACGTCTCGTTTCCCATCGAGGCGAAAAGTGGACTAGGGTTAGCCACTTTGCTACATTAAATGTGAGAGGAGGAATGAAAGATAAAATTGAGGAGGTATGTAAGATGATGCAAGAGAGGCATCTTGATATTTTGTGTGTGAATGAGACAAAGCGGAAAGGATGTGACACCACGACACACGGAGCCTATACGGCCTATTGGTCAGGTGTAGCCACAACCAGCACAGCATGCCAGGGGGTCGGTGTACTACTTTCCGCGAGAATGAATGAGTGTGTGACAGAGTATGAATGTGTGAGCCCAAGACTCCTTTGGCTAAGACTGAAGGTTGGACTTACCCGCATCTTTGTTTTGGGAGTGTATGCTCCGCAGGATGCGCGGTGGCACCGGTCTTCAAAAGACCAAAGCGAGAGGCAGGCATTTTGGGAGAGTATGAGTGATATTCTGGATAAATGTAAACGAAACGAGAGAATAGTGATGTTAGGTGATTTTAATGGTTGGGTGGGAGTGAAGCGCGATGGATACGAAAGTGTATTAGGAAAGTTTGGTGATGAACGAGTGAATGTAAATGGAGAAAGCTTGCTAGAAGTATGTTTGGAAAGGAATCTTGTGGTAACTAATACCATATTCAACCACAAGGATATCCACTTGTATACAAGAGAGGAGAGAGATCAGAGAAGCATGATTGACTTTGTGATAGTAGACGCAAGACTGAGAAAGAAAGTGCTAGACACTCGGGCGTACCGTGGCACCGGGATCGACACAGATCACTTCTTGGTAATTAGCCGGGTAAGGGGTCTGTTTCAGCGGTGGCGACATCGTGTGCATGAACCCGTTAGTGTACTAGAGCGAATAAAAGTTGAGAATTTACAAGAGTTAGGCATAAAAGAGGCATTTGTGAGTAAACTGAGTGAAAAATTTGAAAACCTAGATGAAATATGTGAGATTGAAGAATTATGGAAGCCGTTTAAGGAAGGACTTGTGGAAGTTGCGATTGAAGTGTGTGGGGTTAGCAAAAGACGACAAGGATGTATGGCAAAGGGAATGAGTGCGGAAGTTCTTAATGCGTTGACTGGCAAGAAGAAAGCATGGTTGGACTGGTTGGCTACAAAGGCCAATCAAAGAATGCAAAAGGCAACGGATGAGGATGTAAAAATGGCAAAGGATGAATATAAAAAGTATAAACGTGTTGCAAAAGAGACGATGATGAGAAAGAAAGAGAATGATAGAGAAAAATTTGATAAAAGGTTATCTGAAGACTTCCAACGGAATATTAAATTTTTTTGGAAGTCCATAAGAACAGTGAGGAGTCAGCAAACAATGTCGCCGCTCAATCACATCAGAAACCAGGATGGAAGTTTTGTAAGAGGAGAAGAATGTGTGCTAAAGAGATGGAAGGAATATTTTGAGAGTTTATTCGAAAAAGAAGATATACAAGGCGATACGCGTGTTTTAGAACTGAATGAATTTGGCGATGAAAGCGAGTTAAGTATGGGAGAAATAGTGGAAGCGTTGAATTGTATGAAAGTAGGAAAGGCTGCTGGAATAGATCGGATTTCTGTCGAAATGCTGAAAGCTGGACGTGGCGTGGTAGCTTGCCAGCTGTACCGCCTTTTTAACTTTTGTTGGCGAAGTGGCAGAGTACCAGCAGAATGGTGTAAAGCTGTCATTGTGCCGCTTTACAAAGGAAAAGGGTCGAAGCAAGAGTGCAAAAACTACCGCGGCATAAGCTTGCTCAGCATCGTTGGCAAATTGTATGCAAAAGTGTTGATAAAAAGAGTGATGAATGAAACTGAAGGAAAAATGTGGGATGTGCAAGCAGGATTTATGAAAGGAAGGGGATGTACGGATCAGGTCTTTTCCTTACGATGCGTAGCTGAGAAAGTTTTGGCTAAAAGTCAAAAGGTCTATTGCATATTCGTGGACTTGGAAAAGGCCTATGACAGAGTGGTGAGGAATGAACTGTGGTCAACATTGTCCATGTATGGAGTGAACAGCAACTTGATACGGGCACTGAGGTCTCTCTATGAGGGTTCTAGTGCTTGTGTCAGGATCAACGGGGCCTGCACGGACTTCTTTCACATTGAAAAGGGTGTGAGACAGGGCTGTGTAGCGTCTCCGTGGCTGTTTAATCTATACATGGATAGTTGTCTGAAAGAACTGCAAGAGAGTATGTATGGCTTAAAAATGAATGAACTGACCGTCAAATGCCTCCTATACGCTGATGATCAGGTGATATTAGCATCATCAGCGGAGGAATTGCAGCTGATGGTTAATAGTATGAATGAGGCTCTAAAAAGTAGAGGAATGAAAGTTAATGTAAACAAGACGAAAGTTATGGTTTTTGAAAGAGAAGAAAGTATGACGAATTGCTCAATCTTCATTGAAGGGCAAAGAGTGGAACAGGTGAAAGAATTTGTATACTTGGGTTCCAAATTTGTAAGGGATGGAAAGTGTGACCAGGATATTGAGCGAAGAGTTTTGGCAGGAAATCAAGTGAATGGGGCTATGTACACCTTTATGAGCAGTCAAAATGTGTCTGAGAAGGCCAGGTTGGCTGTACATAGGGGAGTGCTCATCCCTACACTTATGTATGGTAGTGAAAGTTGGGTATGGCAGAAGAAGCATGAAAGCAAAATTAATGCAGTGGAAATGAGAAGTCTGCGAAGTATAGCTGGAGTGACTTTAATGGACAAAAAAAGAAATAGCGTGATAAGGGAAAAATGTGGTATAACAGAAGATGTAGTGACTAAGATCGAAAAAGGGATGCTTAGATGGTTTGGACACGTGGAGAGAATGGATGAGAATAGACTGACAAAGCAGATTTATGAGGCGAGAATGAATGGGCAAACTGGTAGGGGTAAACCTCGGCGTACGCATGCCGATCAAATCAGAGACGTTCTGGAAAAAGGCAAGGTCAAGAGTACCCTTAACCGGCGAGCGTGTATGAAAACAGTTATGAAAGTAGAAGAAGCGAAAGTTGTATGTCAGGATCGTAGCAAGTGGAAAGCCATAGTCTCTGCTTACCCCGATGGGAAACAAGCGTGATTATATGTATGTATGTATGTATAATATATATTTGGAGTTTAAATTAAAATAGACATTACAAGCTTTAAAAATACGCCAAAACAAAGAGCTAAAATTGAAATCTACAGGGAAAATTTCTTGTCTTAAAATATACATATGACGTGTGACATACTAAAATTATCATTTTTTTTGCTTACTTTTATTTATAATTAATTAAAGCGTATTGTAATTGCTAATTTATATATCTGTTTTTAAAGTTAATCAATCCGTCTTTTAGCTAAAATAAAGTCTATAAAGTATCGGATTACTCAATTTGAAGTAATAATTTCGAAAGTGTTGTGACTGTGGTTTTTGCATAGGTGCAAATTTGTACGGAATGACTCATATGTTTGTTGACAAAGCTTCATAATATTTCCACTGCACTTCCCGATATAGTTCACAAGTTCCATCAGTAATTCACTTTAAACAGATCGTTCCAAAAAAACATTTTAAGACAAAAACATTGGAGCTCCGTAACATGATGTTTACACAAACAGCGCCACCTGGCGGATCATTCAGAGTAACAGAGTGTTCATCCTCACACGTTGCGTCCTGAGCGCTCGAGCACGGTGAGATCTGATAGAGGCTTTCTTCCGCGTACGCTTAGGTTGTGATCGAATGATCTCCCTGCTTCGGTTTTCCTAAACGCCTACAGTATGGGGTTCTTCAAAAGGGGACTTAGAAGGTTTTTAGCTTTTTACAGAGTCGGCAGCGCGATTGTGGCGCCTCTGGTGTTGCAAACGTCCATAGGCTGCGGTGACCACCGGTACATCTGGTGGGGCCGTATGCTTGTCTGCCACTCTAGTGGTATAAAAAAAAAGTGGTATAAAATTTCAGTAAAACAAGTTCCACATTAAAACTTTAGTCACTCTTGAAGTCTTGACCCGTTATTGGTTTTATTCAATGGCGGTTGTGTTGCTCTATCTATGCTGTTATTTATCATAATCTGAAGCCTTCCAATTTTAATTAGTTCCAATGTCTAATTAAAACTGGGACTTTTTAATAGGATTAGGTACACTTCCGTCAGATCCTAAACAGTAGGTTAAAAAAAGTTATTGTCAAAAAATAATATTCAAGAACAATCCAGCGATTATTTAACATTCTACCGAAACCACCAACAATTGTTACATTTCTTTAAAAATACATAATTTTAACACGTCATGTGAAATTGAAATATCTGTTTCACTTTTGTGGCCAGGTAGAAACAATGGATACAGCGGAAAAATACCTACCGGTTTTACACAAACAAAAGAAAAAATGTGTAAAATCCGGTTATTGCAACAATGTATTGTTTATCTATGATAATGGGTATCGACAATGTATTATCGTCGCGCTATCAGATAGTGCGTTTCCTTCAAGTGCCCCTACCTACCACATCCCCCCTACATCCTTATACTCCAATCCTGCCCGATCTGACAATAATGTAAACATGTCATGTTTTGACAATCGTTGTCTAGGACAGATGAGTAGAAAAATATACCTAGTATGACAAATCATTGAATTTTTTACTATCCTGAGTAGGTATTTTAAATGAAAATAAACTATTATAAAGAAGTTATTTGGTGTAGAAATAATTGTAAGAACACTGTATGACTCCTGGATACTGGAATATAATCAGGGTGAATACTCAATTGCAAGTAACTATGGATAATATAGGATCAAATGTGTTTGTTTACATTATTGCGCAAAGCTATTGAAATACAGTATACCACATCCCCCCTACATCCTTACTTACCTACTAATATTTTAATCGCGAAGGTGTATGTTTATGGATGTTTGTTAACTTGTTACTCTGTCACGCTCTAAATGGCTGCAGATCAAGCTGACATTTAATATAGGATTCGAGATAGTATGGAATAACATATGATTTAGGTTTATTCCCGGAACAGGTTCTCATGGGATGCAAGAACGGGAACAGTATTCCACGCGACTGGAACTGCCGGCAACATCTATTCACACTTTCAAACTTATGTCTCTACTAGGGAATGCAATCCCGCAACACAATTGTAATCCCGGTATTTGCGGGACTGGGAGATCTCAGTCCCGCGGGATCCTGGTATTTGCAGGATCCCGCATATTTCGGAAAGTCATTGAGAAAAGAATAGAATTCTGTATCATACATGCATCTAGAACTGAAAAATAGTCACGTCTTAACCTCTGAAGGGGTAGGCAGAGGCATGTTATATGCCCACATTTCACCTTTTAAGATTTCGTCCCACGTAATAGGTGGAGAGGCGTATTGCTTTTACGTGTCTTGAAATGGACAGGTGCAGTGACTGCTTGCTGTTGAAATTTTTCAACTTGACTTAACGACTGCCATTTTACCGGCAAAAAGAACCAACGGCTTAACGTGTCTTCCGAAGCACGGTAACGCTCAAATTAATGTCACAAAGTGGTCACCCATCCAAGGACCGGATATAGTAAAAGTTACTTACTTCAGTGATCGTTTACAGATAATTATAGATACACTGAGTCCGCGGGGCCACAAGGAAAAATGAATTATTCAATATTAGGACTTATGCATTGAGATTATTTAAATGATTATACATATCCCACTAATATTATAAATGTAAAAGTTTGTGAAGGTGTTTGGATGTTCGTTACTCAATCACGGTCTAACGGTTGAATGGATCTGGCTGAAATTTGGTTTAACTTTTTACCCCGGGAAAATGTTCCCACGGGAAGCGGAACGGGAACCAAAATTCACGCGGGCGAAGGCGCGCACATCAGCTTGTAAGTAATAAAATACCTAATGAAATTTATTAGAAGCAGATACTTATAATAGGTATTTTTGGCATAAGGTACTTTAAAAGTGCATATAAAACATAGCATGTCAAAGACTCCTAACTGTACACAATGTCAGATAGCCAGCAAGCAATGTACGACATAAATAAATAATATTCTAACTGTTCATAGTACAAGAAAAGTCAAATCTCTCTGATTAAATCTCTAAAACAAATAAGTACGTTATTAGGTTATATATTACGTCACAATTACAAAAAACTTTCTGAAGCCGAATCAGTTTGCGCGCTTCCGCTTACAGAACAACACATGGCATTTACCTTTGCGCAGTCCCGCTAATCCCGCGGGATCCCGCACGATTTACGTGCGGGACTGGTCCCGCAAAAATACTGCGGGATCCCGGTATTTCGGGATCCCGGTATCCCGGTATTGCATTCCCTAGTCACTACATTCCTAAAAGAGACCTTTAACAAAAATGTGAAATTATAATAAAAGTTGTGGAATAGTACAAGTAGGTAGGTACATACTTGTTTTTACATAATCTTCGTAAAACATCTTCAATATTTTTTCTATTGTCTCTGGATGAGGATTCCAATATGTTTTTTTCTAGATCAGAAATGTGGTGCATCGCTACAGTGGTGCCAGAGGGAAGACCTTAATTCCCATTGGCACCACTGGTGGTGTCACGGGGATAAATACGATTGAAGAGTTGATTCCCCATGACACCACTGGGGGTACAACTTGGTGGTGTCACGGGGAAGGAACGATAATAATAAATGCGTTGCGTTTAACCACTGAAGACCCGACTCTGATGTTTGGTATCGTACAGAGATAGAGCTTGGGAAATGACATGGGTAACTTTTTATCCCGGGAACAAGTTCTTGTGGAAACCGATACGGGAAAGCCTCCACGCACTCACATTTCGTGAGAATATCTCATTAATTCTCACGCCAACACAAAATTTAATTTTGACTATCAGTGAGTTGCAAAAACAGCATACCTATATCTTTATGAATAGGTCACTAGAAAATTCGTTAAAATACCTACTACAAGATCCAGGTGGTTCCTATCTTGACGTAGATTTAAAAGCCTATCAGCTCAGCATTCTCTTTGTGACAGTTTAGTTGGCATACTTGGCATCTGTATGTAAATTCTGAGTATTCACAATGTTTTAACAATATCTAGGACCGTTCTAGTTAGGTACTATTTCTAGGCTTTACATGTTACTGAGCTAAAAAGAAACTTAAGTATTGAATAGGCCAATTCTCGAGGTCTATGACTCACTCACACTTCAGTAATTCACGAGCCAATTAGTCTATAAAGAGAGGAAACATCAAAAAGCGGCCAAGTGCAAGTCGGACTTGCGCATATAGAGTTCCGTGTCAAAAAACGGCAAAAAACGCACGTTTGTTGTATGGGAGCCCCCCTTAATCCACTCCTTTTTTCTAATTTTGTTGTTATAGCGGCAACAAAAATACATCATCTATGAAAATTTCTACTCTCTAGCTATCACGGTTCCTGAGATACAGCCTCATGACGGACAGACAGATGGACAGTGAAGTGTCATGAATACGGTCCTGTTTATACCCTTTGGGTACGGAACCCTAAAAATGTTACAAAACAACGATCAGCGATCACAACGAACGTAACTAAACATGCAACAGATACTAAAACCGTTCTAATTTTTTACGAGATAGGTATCAAAATACCTTGACACTAGATTTCATGAAAGCTACGTAACTTTATTGCAGCCAATTGAAATAGTATTTTATCTACACGGTACAAAGTCTAATTTTGCTTGCGATAGGTAAATTCAGTACGAATGCACTCAGTCTGCACTGAAAACATTAATCATTGCTGGCAGTTACGAAAAGAAGGAAGGATTTGAAGATTATATTAATTAGTACACGGTAAAACCAAGTAATTAAGTACAGTAGGGGTACAGACATGGGAGTCCTGGGACATCCTTCCGAGGGCTTACCCGGGGCTCCCGACCGTAGGCTGTCGGAAGTTACGTGAGGTTTTTTAGTCGGTAGGAGTCCGGCATACCATCCATGAGGGATTTTCCCTCACGTTAAAAAGAAAACAGGGGGGGGGGGGGGCGCAGAGTCAACGTCATTAGGCCTTTAATTCCGCATAGACCGTATTATTTTGAAAGATTGCATAACATGAGGAACTAAAACCTGTATAAAAAACCTAGAATTATTATCATTCGTAATCTAATATCTACACATAAAGAACTTAGCTGTCTGACTCATCAATGACCAGTCAAAACTACATACTAAAAGTATAGGTATTTATTATGAAATATGAACGTTTCTTTCGTGAAGTAGAGAGTTAGAGACCCAATAAGATATTTTTCAAAATTCATCTTCCAAGGGGTAACAAATATTGTAAGGAAGACAATGAAGAAAATAGAAGTAGGCTATAGCCCGAATATTCAGCATAGCTATTCAAAAAAATGTATTTAAGAACTTTCGAAAGTTTTTGTAGGTACAATGTTTGAAAACTGATTAGGTGCTATGGGTTAGAGGCGTACACAGGGAGTTTGATATTGTGTCATAGGCAAATGGGGGCCATGCACACCTAACTACTAAAATATTAGACTACTAGCTCATGCCCGCAGCTTCACCCGCGTAAAATTTGTTCCCGTTCCCGCTTCTCGTAGAAACTTAATTCCCGGAATAAAAAGGCCTATGTGTTATTCCAGACTATATGTATCTCTCTACCTCATTGCAGTCAGATTCGTTCAGCAGTTCCAGTGTGAAAGAGTTACAAACATCCACACTCACAAACTTTCGCATTTATAATATTACGTAGTAAGAAGTAAGATTATAGAAATTGGCGGCAAGGAACTTCATTAACATTTCCAAGAATAACCATGGACAAAGCCATAACACCAGCAGGATCAGGATTATTCATTTTAGTTCTTTAGGTATTTTAGTTTTACAGGTAATTCTATTACCTGAATAAGTACCTAAAATATCCTCAACTGAAAATGTTACTTCTTGAGATTGTTTCATCCATTTCTGATAACATTCCTGTGCTGGCGTTACAGCCTCTTGGTCATCCTAGGAGATCTATATGAGGTTCTTGATAGTCAATTTCTATTAGGTTAAAGTAGACCAAATGATAATCTATTAAGTAGGTATAGATATTTCAACTCATCAGTGCGCGCGGCGCTATGTGTGCGTGCGCTAATAATTATACAGTTTTCATTTGTGTGGCAGTGATGCGGCCGTCTTCACAGAGTACATTTGTATATTATGAGATAGAGACGTAACTGACTTATTAACGACACCAGCGGTGCCAAGCAGTCTTTGCAGAAAACTCTCTGCGTGGCCGCGAATTAAAAATCATAATAGACAAAAAGCCTACAGCGTCATCTACCACGTTTTGAAGGCAACTCTTACGTTATAATGAAACGAAATTAAATATCATGACAAGTCTCAATGTAACTGCAACGTTGACATCCTGTGTAAGTTGGTTACATTATAATTCATTACACAGTGTTCTAAGTGATAATCCCATGGGTACAGTCGTTAAAGAAAATGTCTAGTCCTTCACGGAGAAAATGTTTAAGAAGTCAGGTAAATATTTTTGATGTGTCAGTTTGATGTAATTAATATTTTTTATCACTACATATTATTATAAAACAAAGTCCCCGCCGCGTCTGTCTGTTCACGATAAACTTAAAAACTACATGGATTTTCATGCTGAGATCACCAATGATTCTTGAGAACTGTTTGCGTATAATATAATTTGCTGAGTTTGTACATACATTGACTAAAATATAACGATATTAGTTGGAGATGTCAGAAAAAAATAAGGTGTCTGGGAGCTTTTAACGAAAAGGCTGCCTAAACCCTTCGAGACATAACAAAATAATGTATGGTAGAATTTTCTAACTTATAAAGGCCTACAGAATAGACAAAAAATTATAGAGCTCCAAATTCTAATGCAAAATAAAATTGATATGCAGAGTTGGTCGATAGAAAAAAAAACATTGCTTATACAGCAAATATGACAAAAATTTAACTGTTTGACTTGATTTAAAACGTAAAAAGATCATAATCTATACGTCTAAAAAACTGTTGAGGGTCGAGAGCCTGTACATGGAAGATAATTAGAAAATTTTAATTGTAGGGCGTTCTCTAATCGATACTGAAGCCGAAAATGTAATTAAAATTTTTCATGTCTGTCTGTCTGTCTGTATCCCGAATAAGTATCACGCTGAAACTACTAAATTGATTTAAATGAAACTTGGTACAATCTGAGCTTAGGATCCGAAGAAGGTTCTGGGATACTTTTGATCCCGATATTTTGCGCGGTTCATTTGGGAGAGGGCAGGACAGTTTTACACGCTGCTTGATGAGTATGATGAAAAAATACCTCTCCTTTCTTACACCTTAAGTGATGTAAACGAAGTTGCAAGGGTCAGTAGTTTGTTATAAGATTGATGACACACTTCAGCCATATGGCTTAAAAGTTCTTCGGCTGCCACCGTATCATCCTGAACTAAACCCAATCGAAAATGAATGGGGAATTTAAAAAAAAAAAAAATGCTTCGCATAACATCGAACAAAATGTGATGGGAATAATGAAATTAATAAACGAATGTTTAGGTCAAATTGATGAAGAGGTGTGGCGTAATACAAAGAAGAAGAATACTATGGACATTTTGATATGGAATTTTAATTTATAATTAACCTTATAGAGAGCAGCGAATGCTAAAATTCCTCAATTTTGTTCTTTTAGCAGCAAAACATATTAATATGTTTAACATACATTTCACCCCTTAAGTTTTATATTTTAGTTAAACAAGTGTTTTTGTATTTCGTACTTCACTGTACCTCTTGTCACGCACACGAAGTCACTGTGTTTATACGAGGTTTACCCACACATAGGGCCGCGCGCACAGATGAGTTGAACTTACTATATGTACATAATAAGAGAGAAGCGCTCGTGGCCCCGCGAACTCAGTGTCCTGTAAACGATCACTGCAGTAAGCAACTTTCACTATAGCCGGTCCATGGATGGGTGACCATCCATGTGATCACTTTGTGACATTTATTTGAGCGCTTCCGTGCTTCGGAAGGCACGTTAATCCGTTGGTCCCGGTTGCCAGTTAAATGGCAGTTGTTAAGCTAAGTTGAAGGCTTTATTTCAACAGCAGGCAGTCGCAACCTGCGCCTGTCTATTTAAACACGGCAATACGGCTCACGGTGGGACAAATTATACAAAAGGAGAAATGTGGGCATAAAATATGCCTCTGCCTACCCCTTTGGGGATAAAGGTGTGACCATATGTTTGTATGTACATAATAAAATATTAGAAGCAAGACAAATGGCATAGAAATTTCAAAATACTACATAAACAAATATGAACCAATTGACTTACAAATTTGATGATGACAAATTGATTATGAGCATACTTCTCATGCATTGTATAAAATAGACACTAAATTCAATACACATTCATGTATTATTTATATTGAACCTGTTAGAGGCTTCAATAGGGAGATCTGTAATGATAAATGTTTTATGTAATAAATAAATAAATAAATTAATGGTGTATGTTTGTTGCTGCCATAACAACAAATACAAACAAGAAGCCGTGAGACGGTCTTACCCGACTGACCCTCTCTAAAACGTTTATTGTGTAAGTGAAAGTTCAATCCAATTGACGTTGTCATTTTTGTTTTATTTCAAACTTTGAACAGATGATCCACGTGAACTAGTGACGTAGTTTAATGCAACAGAGTCACAGACTACAGACACAAGTCTCACCATAAGCCCCTCTGCAATCTATTTTGTAGAGAGCGGCTAAAAACTGAGAAATGAATTGTCAATTCAAATATATCTAACACACATTATGAGAACATTCAATAGTTTACAGTTAAATTGGTATAATACCAATAGTAACTGTGTTGTAGAACATCAAAATTACATACAATGATGCCATAAAGGAGTATGCATACATGTCATGATGGTGTGTCTACACATTACCGATGATATTTGGTTCCGACAGAGGCTGATTACGGCCACCTGTTATACCAAATTTGACAATAGTAGATAATGTGTATTTATGACAATTTTAATGTGTGTTTATGATACTGTTAGTAGCAAAAATCTCTTTTGGCTCATACATTAAGCCAAAAGACTAATTAAGTAATTAACAAAGAAAAAAAACTTTATTTTTTTTATTTTATGTTCAGAAATTATAAGAGACCATCAAACTTGCAATAGTAATTTATCATAACAATTATGCCCTGAGGAGTAGTTCATCGATTTACCAGATACTCTTGTCGTGGTATATAAAAAATATTATTTTATCTTGTCCCATATTTGGACATGATTTCCTTTATCTGTTATAATACCTATGTTTCCAATATGCTTATGATTAGTATGTCCGTATGACGCAGCAGTATGCGTTTAAAAGTAAAAACTTCCTGAACATTCAACCCCAATTAGAGGGAAATCCAATTGACTTTAATTATATAAACTGGTACTCACCAGCTTCTGTTGTTATTGTGGTATCTGTTAATACGGTCACCAGAAACACTGCCTGTGGCACTAAGTAACACTACACGATCATAAACGATCATAAACACAGTTAGTCAAATATCGCACAAAATTTGGATGAACACATCGAAATAAATACACAAAATACTATGTAATTGGACAACAAAATCTGAGACCAGTTTCCAGTCCACTCGACAATTACATTACATTTGACAGTTGACTGACAGATCGATTAAACAAACGTTTTTTTCTTTATTGTTATTTATTTTACAGCCTTTGGCTTCAATCAAACTTACCAGGTGAGTGAATCAAAGAGTATAGTAATATATATAGGAGTGAATAGAATCATTTTACCACACATAATACATAAATAAAGGCACGTATGCGTTATATATAGAGAATCAGTCTGTATTAAGCTGTTGTTTTATTACTAACAAAATATTTTAGTTTTACAAAGATTCACTACTGAACACATCCACTATGACGAAGGTACAATGTTGTGTAATGAAGTTATTACAAAAAAATGAATTGCATAATACTTTGAATTATGTCCCCAAGGCCCAAGCACTCATTATTTACTAGTACTTCAATCAATTTGTAAATAAAATACATTCATTTGAATTTATATTCATATATCTTTCCGGTTTTTATGAATGGCTTGTGCGGAACACTATTATTGATTTTACTTTGTAATGAATGCCGTAAGTTATAATATTCAATTAATATGGCATCAGTGCACGTTCTAGTGGTTATTCTGCATTTGTTATGTTTTAATATAATTCGGAAAAGCTATGCAAATGAAACTCCCGTGGCATTCACTTTTAAGGAGTATCAATACAAAGATACACCCAAAAATGTAGGTACCTAAGTATATTATTGATGCTACTTATGGACTATGATGTGATGTTTTTATTATAATATCGTTAATATGTCAATGTTTTCAGGAAATAACATTCAGAGAATTTGAAACAGCATGTGAACAAACTGGAGGTTGCAGTCACATGTCGGGATTGTTAAAGACACGCTGTGTACGAGAATGTGTTTCACCATCATGCTACAGAGACCTTTACCAGAACGACCCGGTATAAAATTTGATAGATTTCAAGAATTTACTACAAATATCAGGATAAAAATAAATACACTCATTAGTTCATTACACATATTGCAATAATATTTATAGCAGGCGTCACTAAATGAGACACTACTTGAATACTATATGACGGCCGCGACTTCGCCGTTCCTCATCTCGTGGGAACTATTTCCTGGGATAAAAAGTAGCCTGTGTGTTATTTCAGAGTATACTCTATCCCTGTGCAAAATTTCCGCCGTTAGAGGGTGTAAGAGTAAAAAATATCCTAACATCCTGACTCGTCTATCACAATTCACTTCCCAATTATAGGCGAATATGGTTGTACTCTTTTTATTGTTTTACAATATTTCTAAGGATAATTATGATTATGCTAGATAGAGGATGCCCGCAGCTTTGCCCGCGTAGAGTTCTGTTTCCGTTCCCGTATCACATGAGAGCTTATTCCGAGGACAGAAAGTCCATCCATACTCACAAACATTGGCATTAAAACTATTAAAAGTGACGACGGAGTTTACGTGTTTGGCAAATAGCAAAAATCTTGTTGCGGCTTTATAAAGCGGGCTTTATACTGCGACACATTCCAAGAATGACCTCGCAAAGTAATTTTATTAAAAATCTTCTCAAAAATGTTTTATTTTTTCAGCTCGAAGAAGGAGAAATTGATGTTAGATTAAATTCATTCAAAGGCTGCTTTATACAAAGAAGTGGTCGCACAAGAAATTGATTTCGCCCAAATGTAGCGTCGTCGTTATTGCTATGTGCTAATAAAATTAACAAAATCCGTAAAAAAATGCGATATATTCTATTCGTAAGTACTAACATTAACATCGTTTTTTTTTGTTATTGCACCGCACCGTTTAGTTTTTGAAAAGTGAAAGAATTTTCAAATTGGATAATTAGGTGTAAGTTGTAACTATTGTCGGAGATTATTCAACGCGAACAAACGAACAAACCAACAAATCTTGCCTCTTTGTAATATTAGTATAGATAAGCTAACAGTAATATTGTGAAACACTTTTTGAGTCCTCATTCCCCTACCATAACAAGTGCGTTAAAAATAAGTTTAGTTAATAAGTTTAGTTTTAGTTTAGTTTCTGTTTCTTTGTTAATACATACATACATTTAATTATGCCTTTATCCCCGAAGGGGTAGGCAGAGGCGTAGTATACGCCCACATTTCACCTTATGGTTTTATGTCCCACGTAATAGGTGGTGAGCCTATTGCCGTGTTAAAATGGACAGGTGCAGGTCGCCGCGGCCCGCAGTGCAATTATTTAATTATTTATTTATTTATTTTACCCTTTATTGTACGCCAAGTAAATAAAATTATGGTACATAAATACAGTGCAAGAAGAAGTACAAGAGGTACAATATAATTAATAAGACAAGTTACCTACGTTATATTTATATAAACACTTAAACTCAGCTATACTTACCTACCTACTTTTATTTCAGCTTCTCAAGAGCACCACTGCTGGCGAAGTTACATTTCATAGCATTCCAAACTAAGGATACCTATTCGTGACTTTATAATTTGTGATAAATATGGTTTCAGAAATTCTTATCGATAATTACATGGCTAATAATAAATATGGCATGACCGAAGTTGATACTTACAGTACCAACTTATCTATATTTTTCATCTAGGGAATATGTTTCCATAGCAAGTGGGAACGGGAACCAAATTCTTGTACTAGGATTTCAGTATTATATTTCATGTTATCTGATAAATCAGAATATACTAACTTTGTAGTAGAATAAATTTTATTTTTCAGTTTTTAGTTTTGATTTGAAGTCTGTTTTTTGTTGTTAATTTTTTTATCTGCATGATCGATTGCAATACTTATAAGAATAAACAATTTTTTGGTTAATCAGAACTGTACTTAATTTTGAAAGAACAACTATATACCTACCCCTTTTTACTTCTGGAAGTCCTCATGGATGCTGTCCTGCAGAACTTATACCGCCTAGAACCACATAATACCCTATGATCTACCTACGTAGGAAGTTAAGACTTTGTCCGCATCGCAGACTCTCCAAGTGGGTTTGGATTTAATCCCACTTCTTAAGAGAGTACAGTTATGTGCCTGTGCCCGTAAGTTTCTGTGGCACTCCGTGGCGTCTCGTTGTGCGTCGGTGAGATAGTGAGGCTACCATGACGTCTTTCTAACTAGCCACTCTCCATAATTTTATTAGGTGGTATATAGGTACCTTCTTTGACATAGCACTGTCCTTGAGCTGGGTGCCAATTAACCACTGATCTGTAATATTACCACAATTAGGTACAATAATAATACAGATCACTGCAATTAACTTAACTCATAGTTTGTATCATATCACCTCATTCCTTACAACTTACAAGTAGCAAGTTATGAAAAGAAATAAGTACATATGTATCAAAATTAGTTTATTTTTACCTACTTTTAATAAGTTGAGTTTAGTGCAAATTTTTAGTTTCTTCTCCAATAGAAAAGCCGTACAAAATCTTACGTTTTTTGGCTTTGTTACTAGACCTTTTTAGGTATACTTTCCCTCACCCTTTCTTATATTACACGGTACTCTACAGTATGTATGTATTGTTTAAACCAACGCCTGAGTCTTTTCAGTTGAATAAATTAATTTAATTTGGACTCCATAGCATCAAAATAATCATCGCTGAATAGTCGATTATACGATTTCATTTTAATAAACCGTACTCTCACTCAATCAACTGTTTGACAGAATTGTGGTACCGCTCTATTTTGTATGATAAAAAAAAGAAAAAGGGATAGTTTCACTTGCATTCGTGAGAAGCGGTCTAGTGATAATTATATCAAAATGGCATCTCTTTGCAGACAAATTATTAGAGGAAATGCGTTAAAAAGTGTTCTGTTTTCCAGTGCCAGGCGAGGCTACTCCGACAAAAGTAAGTAACTGAGATAATCAAGGTTTTATTCGGCCACCATCCTTGTCATTTTCGTTACGTAATGTCAAAAATCTCAAAAATTATACATCTGATTTGATTGCAATTTATTTACAAACACAGCAGTTAAAACATGAAAATACAAAATCTTATGTTTTTGTCCATTTCTTAGTAAATAGTTAAGGAGACACCACAAAATAAGAATGGAATTAATTCCATCTTCAAGTCACGTTTTTATTGATTATTTATCGTTCATTGAATAAACAAGTATCTCCCTTACACATAATACACTTAAACCTAAATAAATTTTCTTTTATGCTGAAGATCATAGCACAAAATTATTTTATTACTGAGTGAAAAACATTTTTTAGGTTATCTACCTTATCAATAAATCCGTGATAAACATCTTACTGCATAGCACTCATACTCATTTATAGTTCCAAAAAATACTTGTATTCATTATGGTCTTCGGATCTATTTCACGTCTCATTGAAAAGCTCACAAAACCATTGAAATACTTATTCAAATTGTATGAATTTAAAAGTATCTAGAATAGACAACTATGTTTACTCTCTCCCTTTAGAAACCTCACTGAAAGTTTTATTTCCAGATCAATTTCTAACAGGCTCTACTTATTGCCTTGCAGTTAAAACAGTAAATGAGTATGTAGAAGAAATAACAATAGAATAGAATAAACTTTATTTGTACACCATGTTAAACCAAATTTTACAATATTTTTTTGCAAAAACAATCTTGACTTGTAAAGATTTTGTAGCCAGGTTCTATTCACACAGTCTTTACTTATTGTCTTGCAAATTTGCCAGTAAATGTAGAATCAATAATCTTGAAATTCATAATTTTCAATGAAGAAGCAATAATTTTAACATTCAATAGGTACATATTACTTTGTGGCCAACATAATTATGTAAGAGGCACTGAACATTTAATTTGCATTGAACATTCGGGTGCACTTCCGAAAACCTCCCACCTCAGATTGATTTGAAACTTTGCACAGACCAACCTCTGGATGTTCTAAGACAACCCCTAAAGGGATTTTTGGCGCATAGCAATATATAAATCAAATTTTGAAATTTGTATTTTAGCACCCGCGTTGTATCTATCCCTGCCCAATCCAACTTGGATAGATTAGGTTAGAAGGCTAAGGCAGGAGCGGAGCTTCCGCATTAGCCTTCGTAGTTATTTTTTTATGACTAGGTACTTAAGTTATTAATAAAAATTTTAAAAAAATGTTAAATAATAAAAACAAAAAAATAAAAATAATAAGAAATATCTCGAAAACTGCTTCAAACCGCCAAAAACAAGGCCTGTGCAAAATTACAGCTTAATCAAAGGTGGGGGTTTTCGGAAGTTTATCTGAACATTCATAACTGTAACTTTCATTACTTTGGTTAGAAACATCACTTTAAAGTTAAGTCACTTAATTTCTTATCTATTTAATCAACTGCGGCAATTTACAAAATATTTTATTATTCATCTATTGTAGGTCAGTCGAAATGACTTCCAATAAAAGGTAGTTGTTAAGAACCCACCTTAGCCTACCCAATTTGGCTGTGCTCTTAGATCATCTAACCACAGGATGCGCCTTACTTAAGCATTGTTTTCTGCCATTGCACATGACCATTTGGTCTTTTGGCTTTATGAAAAGCCTGTACATCAGTACATCATTTTATATGATTAAACTAGTACATTACATTGTAGTTGACTGTACAATAACAATTAACACACAACAGCCATTACGCGTTTGTCGATTAATACATTTTTAAATGCAATGAAATTTTATATGTCTTTGTGTTTCCCCCTTCACTTGTATGAAAACTGGCAGAATATTTTTGTATGCGGTGGTTCGCAAAGGCTAGTCCCGTGTTATATGGTCTAAGGCTGTGCTGCATATTTTCATAAACTTATTGTTTATAAGATGTCCAAGTGTTTTAGCTCAGAAACTGCTCGGCTAATTTGAAAAACGCTCTTTACTTAATCAGCCATTACAGAGATTTTAAAAAAATATTGCAGGTAACGAAAGTAAAAAAGTTAATATCTATAGTTATTTTTGTCCAGTGATGCCCGACCCACTGGAACATGCCACCGGTATGGAGCGCAGAGAGCTGATGGCTATGCAAGCCGGCAATGATGATCCTTTTAACATGAAAATCATAAAGAAAGCCGCCGGTACCCGAGAGAATCCCACACTTGTGCCATCTTGCTTTGACGCTCGCATTGTTGGTTGTATATGTAAGTACATTAAAATTTTTACCTTTACTGCAATCTATATTGATATTATAAAGAGGAAAGATTTGTTTTTTTGTTTGTAATGAATAGGCTCGGAAACTACTGGACGGATATGAAATATTCTTTCACTGCTACACTCTTTGCGGTGAACATAGGATATATTTTATTCCCGTATTCCCACGAGCACGGGAACTACGCAGGCAAAAGCGCGTGACGTCCGCTAGTATTCCATAATGCCTAACCAACAGTGCAATACTATCAAAGAAGATAAATTAAAGCCGCCTTTGGTATTCAATGAAAATGAACTGCAGTTTATCAATATTCTTCATAATTAGAGAGCTCTCACAATCTCTAGCATACATAACTTCCAATATGAAGTTTTGATTGGCATAAGGTGCCAGCCAATCATATGGCCACCTAATTGGAAGGGTTGCCTGTGGATGTTAGCAATAACTGAGGTTCCTCACTCACTGCTGGCTGTGAAACAGACAGACTATCTGTGGCTAACTTTACTCTAATCCTATGACCAGTGACTTAGCATGCCTTCCGAAGACTAGAAATGCTACTTAAAACCACAACTACATTTACTTAGAACACAGAGCTATCGTAACTGTGAGATGCTCTGATTTGACCTATTTCCTGGCAATATGTGAAGAAACGTTACGTTAGCCAAGTTGAAGGCCTACAGGCGGCTTGAAAAATTTCAACTGCGGGCTTATGCAACCTGCTCCTGTCCATATCAACACAGCAATAGGCTCACCACCTATTATGTGGGACATAAAACTATAAGGTGAAATGTGGGCATATACTAGGCCTCTGCTTACCCCTTCGGGGATAAAGGAGTGAAGCTGTCCTGTCAAATCCTGCACGACTGATTTATACAGGTACGCCAGCTTGCAAGTGCGGTTGGTTTAACACCTGTCTTCTAATAGCTGTAACAAAAAACTTAATCGTCGGTCGACCACCAGTGCATTGGAAGGGTGTATGCTTGTCTGCCACCGTAGTGGCATAAAAAAGATAGTAGCTCTATGGAATGGTGATACCCCGCATGTGTTTGTTACAACCTGATGTTTCAATAAACTGTTATGTGATGCTTTCAGGTGAGGAGCACGCCACCGCTGTCACATGGCTCTGGTTACACAAGGTAATAAATTTTATCATCTGGCAACACCAGTAAGGGCAATAAGTCATGTTTGTTACCTACAGCCAAGTTACAATGCATTGTAATATAACTAGAAATACTATACTCTGTAAAATATAGCTTGATATCTGTGACAGTTCTACAAACGTAAACAAGATTAGACTTTATGTCAACGGCATAAAGCTTTAGTGGTTGAAATGCAGAGAGTGAGAACACAGAGGTGCAAACTGTAAATAACAACTTTATGCCTTTGAAATAAAAGTCAATTTTGTTTACGTTAATATAACTGTCACAGAGATCATGCTATATTTTATAGAGTATATGTAAGGTCTGTGAAAAAACTTGTACTGTTGTATCTGTGGAGTGCTATTTTGTCTGTTGCTTCATTCAGGTCACTCTCCGACCCAATGTTAGTTACGTTTTGAATGCTGGCTGCACATCCAAAATAATAAGGTGCTTAAACTCATAGAGACAAACATCACTATCTCTGGTTAGTTCATTATGGCACTCGCATGTATACATCATTTTGTAAGATTAAACGAGTACATTTCATTGTAGTCGACTGTACTTAGTGGTCACCCATCCAAGGACATGCCATAGCAAAAGTTGCTTACGCATGGATCGTTTACCAAACACTTCCGAGTCCGCGGGGCCACGTTTTGAGCGTTGCGATGTTTCGGACCTTAATCATTCGACAGTTTTACACAATCCATCCATCTTATAACCCCTCTCTATAAAATAGAGTGCAGAGGGGCATAAGTCAAGACTTTTTTTTTTTTTTTTATACTACTTAGGTGGCAGACAAGCTTACGGCCCAAACGGAAACGGAAGGTTGGTAACCGTAGCCTATAGACGTTTGCAACCCTAGAGGCGCTACACACGCGCTGCCGACCCGGGCGCAGGTTGTGACGACCCACAGTTGAAATTTTTCAAGCCGCCCGTAAGGCCTTCAACTTGGCTTAACGACTGTCATTTTACTGACAACCGGGACCAACGGCTTATCGTGCCTTTCGAAGCACGGAAACGCTCGTAAATAAATGTCACAAAGTGGTCCACGTGGTGGTCACCCATCCATATCCGGCCATAGTAAATGTTGCTTACTGCAGTGATCGTTTACAGAACACTGAGTACGCGGGGCCACGAGCGCTTCAAAACGCTTTCTTTATCTGTAGTCTGTGACTCCTTTGCATTAAACTACGTCACTAGGTCACGTGGATCATCTGTTCAAAGTTTGAAATCAAACAAAAATGGCAACATCAATCGGATTGAACTTTCACAATAAACGTGTTAGAGAGTGGCAGCCTGTTGAGAACGTCTCACGGCTTTCTTGTTTTATCTATACTAAATTAATATTATACTGTTAAAGATATGATTGTTTGTTTGCTTTGATTAAGATCCGAAACTACTGAACTGATTTGAATTTTATTTTTGTGCTTTCACTATTTTATTCCCGTATTCCCACGGAAACGGGAACTACGCGAGTGAAACCGCATGATGACATCGGCTATTCTGTCATAAATTATTTGTACATCAATTTTATAAAGTTTTTCTTTTTCAGGACAATCCTCGCCGCTGTGAATGTGGACACTGGTACAAACTGGTCGAGAAGCCGTTCGCATAAACGTTATAACTTAGATTTTTATTAGTAGTGGTGATAAAAACGCGCATCGCATTGTATGGTTCAAACTTCAAGTGTTGCCATATGATATAATGTTGTTGCGATAGTTCAACTTAATTACCAAATCGACAAATCATTAAATAATCGTAAGAATAAACAGACTTTTCTTTTGCGTTACGCGCTACTGTTTGTCGTCAAATAAATAATTTAATTACAATGGTGTTTTATTTTTTGACTGCCTCGTTGGTCTACAAGAGGTCTTGCGACTACGGATCACGAGGTCGTGGGTTCGATTCCCACCACGAGACAAACAGTTTTGTGATCCATAAAATTTTGTTTTCGATAGTTTCTATGTATTGTATATTTTGTGCCCTCTTTTTCCGTAGTACGGTCGTTTTTGTCCGGCAGCCGGACAATGGAAGAATTGTTTTTTCGATTGTCCGGTGAAGATACTGGTTGGGCGGTTGTACACTTTCAGAACTGTACTTTGGTCCGGTTGACGAAAAAAAGTCCAGAAAATCTATTTTTCTTAATACAATTTATATTGTCAGTAGTACCATCAATGGTACTTCAGCGAGTAAACACGGGATGAAATAATTGTATTGTATTTTTAAGTGGTACTAGTAACGTATAAGTGTGTCAGTAGTACCATCAATGGTACTGATCAATGGTACTACAGGGGAAAATAAAGGGAAATTTATTTATTACTAGCTGACCCCACAACTTCGTTTACGTCACATAAGGTATATGAAAGGAGAGGTATTTCTTCATCAGACTCATCAAGCAGCGTGTGAAACTGCCCTGTTTGTTTAATCATAAAAGAGCTTAATGATTAAGACAATTCAAAAAAACCAAATAGCAATCGGTTAAGCGGTTACTGAGATTAGCGTGCACAACCGTACAGACAAACAGACAAAAATTCTAAAAATCATTGTTTTGGGTTCTATTGCTTTCATAAATCCCCCCTATAATATTTTTTCTTATTTATCTTCCATGTACGACAGCGACCTGTTACGATTTTATTATATGTATATTGATATTGATGATTGATGTACAGACTTAGACCATATATCACGGGACTAGCCTTTGCGAACCACCGCATACAAAAATATTCTGCTAGTTTTCATAGCGGGTGAAGGGGGAAACACAAAGACATATAAAATTTCATTACATTTAAAAATGTATTAATCGCCAAACGCGTAATGGCTGTTGTGTGTTAATTTTTATTGTACAGTCAACTATCTTTACATCCTACTATCTTTACTGCGGGAAATATTTGTTTAGCAGCATTCATGGATGCTCTCTCGTAGTCACAGTGAATTATTTTCGGATTCCATTGCAACTCTCTTTGTATCAATTGGAATACAATAATTGTATTCCAATTGATACAAAGAGAGTTGCAATGGAATCCGAAAATAATTATATATAATATTTATATTATTATTAATTATTAATAAATTAATATTAATCCTTTTGTCGCGCACCGTCCAACACGCAAATCGTCCAATTGACTCAATCCGTCCAAAACGCAATCTGTCCAAAACGCAATCTGTCCAAAACGCAATCTGTCCAAAACGCAATCCGTCCAAAACGCAACCCGTCTAATACTCAATCCGTCCAGAACGCAATCCATCTAAAACTCAAGGCGTCCAAAACGCAATCTGTCTAAAACTGAAATTCGTTCAAAACTCAAGACTTTTTTCTCTTGCAAATAATGAACATTGACAGCCACAGAAAGGATGGAGCTACGATATTTTTTTTTATATTAATTTTTAGGTTTCCGTTGCCAAAGGGTTAAAACGGGACCCTATTACTAAGAGTTCGCTGTCTGTCCGTCTGACCGCCACCAGGCTGTACTCGTATCTCATGAACCGCGATAGATACAGTTGCAAATTTTGGGTGGGTCTAAAATAAATAAATTAAAATAAATAAATTAGATAAAATAAAAAAATAAATAAATTGATAAAAAAATTATAAAAAAATTGATTGGAAAGGTTTATCGATTACATAAGGTTCATGACTCATTTGAAGGACTTGGTGTACGCCTATTTAATAAAATTCCATTAGCTATTAACCTTCCTTTACATAAATTCAAGTTGGAAATTAAGGCACATCTTTTAATAAGAGCATACTATGCTATTGATGAATATTTTAATGATACAGGGACATGAAAAATAAGTTGCTACTCCTCACTTAATTGGCGCGATTAAACGTTGCTTGTGTAGATAAAATTGTAAATCTAGTATTACTATATTTAATACTAGTAATTTAGTATAGTAGTATTTTATATTTAAGCTGTTAGAATAAATTTGGTGCGTGCCGGAGGACATGAGTGTTGGACGGTATGCGTGTTAGACGATATGAGTGTTGGACGGTATGCGTGTTAGACGATATGAGTGTTGGACGGTATGCGTGTTAGACGATCTGAGTGTTGGACGGTATGCGTGTTAGACGATCTGAGTGTTGGACGGTATGCGTGTTAGACGATATGAGTGTTGGACGGAATACGTTTTTTTTCGTTGGACGATTTGCGTGTTGGCGGTGCGGCCTCCGGAGCAGAACGTCATGAAAGCAAAATGTCAAAAACTTCAAAACGTCAAAAAAGCTAAATGTCATAATCGCAGAATGTCATGCAATAATATAACGGCAGATCGTCATACTCGCAAATCGTCAAAAAGGCAAAATGTCAGGATTGCAAAATGTCAAGCTATGATACATAACTAGCGGACGTGACGGTCGGATAAACAAATAACGATCGAAAAAACAAGTGACGGTCGGATAAAGAAATGACGATCGGATCATAATCATAAATAATTTTATTGTGGATCATAGGTACAAAAACATGTTACAATTCCAAATCTCCGGCTATGTCGGAAAATCAATAAAACAAAAGACTCTACGCAAGTTGATAAGGTCAAAAATTACTTATAATATATTTTATAATATAGATGCGAATACCATTCAAACAAATAGGTGCAAGCAAATCTCGACCTTAGAGCATGCATAATATTTATTTATTTTTTTATATATTCGTGATCAGTAATGTCTATAAACGCCTAAAAGCACATTTTTAGAGAACACTCATTAAGGTCGAGAATTGCTTGCACCTATTTTTTTAACTACGGGAACGGGAACTACGCAATGGAACTATTGGGATACGGCGTTTAGTTACGGATAGGAAGTCGATTTCTTCATTTTAACACCTAAATAGTAAATGTAATTTCTAGTATATTCTCTTTATCTCTATAAACAGTTATTTGTAGTACGTTGTGTTACGTAACTGTTACAAAAATGAGCAACGGTAAGAATCGGTAAAAGTCAGCAATCATGACTAATTGCGATTATGACCATCTGCGATCATGACCAATTTCGATTATGACCATCTGCGATCATGACATTTTGCGTACATGACATTTTGCTTTCATGACATTTTGCTTTCATGACATTTTGGTTTCATGACATTTTGCTTTTATGACGCGTTCTGCTCCGGAGGCCGGTGCGCGACAAAAGGATATTAATAATATTTTATCAAAAAGGTTGTCTACCATAAGCACTAGATCTTCCGTGGTCCGGTCAACCGGACTACGGAACAAAATACTTTTTCCGTTGTGCGGTCAACCGGACCACGGAAAAAACAATTCTTCCGTTGTCCGGCTGCCGGACAAAAACGACCGTACTACGGAAAAAGAGTGATTTTGTGGGAGGGCTTTAGGTAAGGAGGAGTGGACTCCAATTGACAAAACTACACAGGGCCGTCTTAAGGCTATATAGTGCCAGGGTGCGAAGCTCAGACGGCGCCCCTCCCCCCCCCCCCCCGCCCCGGTTAACCAAAAAACGCAATATTTTTTTTATGTATCACTTCTTTTTCTCTAAGATTTGTAATATATATATATATATATATATATTGCTACTGCTCCACCTGCGTTAACATTAATGTTGATGTCCAACTACTCGATAATTAAGGCATTAAGAATGCGCTTTGGCTACATTAAGGTCACAACGGGTTTACTAATGTTTGCCATAATTTCATATGCCATACTGGTATTTGCCATAATTTCATTAGAAATAACGCTTCAGTTGCCATAATCGTGAAATGTCATAAAATGACTTTCACTAATTCCATTGGTCATAATCGATCAAGTGTCATAATAATTTATGTAAATCAATAAATGTATTTGCCATAATTTTCGTTTTCAATAATGCCATTGTCCTAACTTTTATTCACCATAATATAAATAAAGATAATTTATACGACACAGATTTTTTATTCACAATTAAACCTAAAACTAAACCTCATAATGGCGTCTACTAACCTAGCTCGACGGAGCCCCGCTTTGCGGGGCTCCTACTTCTGGGTGGTTTAAAAAAGAACCACGAAGACTAAGGCGGGAGCTTCGCTTCGCTTCGCATCCGCCTTAGTCTTCTAACCTAACCTATCCGAGTCGGATTGCACTGAGTCGGGGTGTTAAGAATAATTAATTTCGACCTAACAATATTTTGTATTATTTTCATAATTATATCAAATTTTGATTATGTCAAGAGTC
Source organism: Miltochrista miniata (assembly GCA_933228765.1). Taxonomy (NCBI): domain Eukaryota; kingdom Metazoa; phylum Arthropoda; class Insecta; order Lepidoptera; family Erebidae; genus Miltochrista; species Miltochrista miniata. The sequence goes on from OW121769.1 coordinate 19,584,496, forward strand.
GATTATGAGATGTGTTACTTATGAGTCGAGACGGCCCTGCAAACAATATTAGTGCAAATGAATTTATGGAAAACGAGAGAAGACCGTCACACTCACAACGTCGTTAGAGTGGATTAATTCAAGAAGTTACGCGTTAACACAAGATGGAGGTTGAACCTAATCACACAATGGGGGTTTAAGGGGACTAGTTTAGAAAAAGACGAAACCCCGCAAATGAAGGCGTTTTTTGTCTACCTATGCAAACGGAAAATAATAGCCAGAAATAGTTTTTAATCTTAAAAATCGGTGTCAAAATATTTGGTTGTAAATTTTATATTATTTATACATAATGTGTAAAGCAATCATAGAGTAAGCCCCAATTTTTTAGATGAATGCCCGCGAAATGAGATGGCGTTAAATGGCGTTAATGTAGCCAACATCGCTTAGCGCGCAAAACTACCTGCTAAAACCCTTTGATGTGTCGAAAAAAACCGACAGCCCGAGCTATCGCTTAACGTTTAATGCCATTACTAATGCCGTTTGTAATTTACAACGTTAAAACCTTGGCCACATCTACGTTGAAGTGCTATTATGGTGTTAATCGCGTTAAGATGCAGGTGGAGCAGTAGGATAAACGTGAATGTCCTGACTGACTGATAATCAACGCACATCCCAAACCGCTGGGACTAGAAAGTCCAAATTTGGCAAATAGGTCCTTGTATGGTCTAGGGATCCACTAAGAAAGGATTTTTGGAAATTCCACCATTAACCCTTCAACACACTAAAAAAATATATCGAAAATCGGTAATCGCACGGACCTAGCTCCACCACCCTAAAAATGAAAAAAGATTTCCCATTTCCCAAAAAAAAAATTTTATCTCACTTACCAGACCAAATTTTTCAATTCTGCAAACTGCAACCGGATCATTGATAAATTGTTTATTTTACTGTGTATAATAATAAACAATAATGAAAACACATTATTTATAATAAAAAAACAAAACACACACGCACACTCGCACTTGGTACACACGCACTCAACAAAAAAAACATAGATTACTCTACCACCACACCATATTTTACGATCCTGTAAACACCATCCGGATTATTGATATATTGTTTATTTTACTGTGTATAATAATAAATAATAATGCAAACACATTATTTATAATAAAACACGAAACACACACGTACTACACAAACGCACGCCATCCATGCGCAATCGACTCTCAACTTCAACTCTAAATAAAAATCGAACATTTTTGTAAAAAATTCTGGCCCATTGACGTCATTTTATAAGATTCCAAAAACAAGAAAATGTTATAAACTACACATGCAATAAACCTGTTCATAGAAAAGTAGGACGTAAGAAGGCTAAATTTAAGTTTAAAGTCGTCTGGGTAGGTGCGGCGACCGGTCGCCGCGCGGGGCTTTACGGAAAAGTTTGATTATTATGCGCGGCGACCGGTCGCCGCGAGGAGCTCAAAGGGTGGCAAAAATTACAATTTACACCCTAAACCTAATAATAGAGGCCATTTCGCTTAAAGTGCGGGCGCCAGGCGCCTACGTCAAAGGGCGCATCAAACGTCTTTGGAATGGAGATATTGCCGTATGCGTCAATATTAATATTATAAAGAGGAAAGATTTGATTTGGTTCCGGAACTACTGGCCTGATTTGAAAAATTCTTTCACTGTTGGGAAGCTACACTCTTTGCGGTGAACATATGTTATTTTTTTTAATTCCCGTATTCCCACGGAAACGGGAACTACGTGGGTGAAACCGCGTGACGTCCGCTAGTGTTAAATAAATTTAATTGTTATGTATATCGAAACAAGAGCTATCTTACTTTGCATATCGTAAACGGTATGACACGTGCCGAAAGGCAAAAGTGTCAATAATACAATGGTAATTTAATATGGGTTTGACGTTAGTTTACGAGACAGGGGAATGGCGTTAATATTGTACTTATGAGTTAAAGTTTAATTAGGTAAGGAAATATCGAAATGTTTAGAGCTCGGCCTGCGCCCCCTCGGGCTCGGCGCCCGGGTGCGGCCGCGCCTCTGCACCCCCGGTTAAGACGGCCCTGAAACTACAAGTAAACTTTACGGCATAGCATAATGCACCTTTTTAATTCAAACCAAGACTAACGCTACGATGACGGTGATGATTGAATGAATATACAAGATACCCTGAACCAGAAACAGCAGCCGAGATAGCGATGGAAATTTGGGATATAATACGTTATTCCTACTACGTATAGAAACCATTTTATTATAAGACTGTTTTCTATGCTATATCCTACAGTGATGCTATGCCGGACTCCTACAGACTCAAAACCAAAAGGCTTTACAACAGTTTATGTCCGGGAGTCCAGTGTAGGAGGAAGGTTTCTGCGTAACCTAATATTTCCACGCGGACGTCCGATGTCAATGTTGTTGCTGAGAGTCAGGGGCAAGGTTCTGCGGTATCTGGTGAGCCAGATCGGGACCGCTGTACTATAATAGACCTTAACACTCGGAAGTTGTACTCTCCGGGGTAGACGTAGATATGTGACTATTTAAGTAGAAATGCATAGCAAGCTGCTGATAAGTTTCCACCTTTTACTGGTCGTGGTACCCATCACTAAGGTTTATACGAACATAGTAGGATCTTTCCTTTAATAATTTCAAAGGGTATCTGTTTATTTAGTTTCTTTTAGCCTGTTGATGCCAGGTACCTACCTACAAGTTATTTTTGCGGGCGTCGTTTTACCCCACCCAGGGAGCACGTGTAGGGTGAGAATAGGAGAAGATGGTAATTCCTACGGACGCGACGCAAGCCACCCACCGAAAATAAATCTAAGCGCATTTTCCAATTTTTAATTCTTAAAAAATAGTATGTCAGTGGTACCCCATGGACCTAGGGCACTGATCTGTATCGTAGAGGGAGAGGTATATTCTCCCTCTACGATCTGTATAGAATAGTGACATAGGGTCTCGACACCGACGACTGGAAAAAAAATGTTGTATGACATTGACAGTTGACAGTTATGGTTCTGACACTTGTCATAACAATGTCTTCTGTCTTGGTCTTGTTGTTTGTTGTTGTCCTAGAGTGCAAGAGCTTCTCGTCTTCGTATTGTTTTATTTTATTTGGGCGGAAAATATTATCTTCTAGTTTAATTACTTTGCTAAAATGGCTATGGGTCCACAGCCTTTCATAGCAGACGGCTTTGCTGATGACTGTGACGAGCTGATACATCGATGCCTTAAAGAAACTCCCGTGACTTACAGTGCCTTTACAAAAGTTTTCAGAAGCATGCAGATGTCTTGTGTATTTCAGTAAGTTTCTTTTTAGATTTTGTTGTCATATACGTTTCAAAACATCGTTCCTCTATCGAACTATAAAAACCTGGAACGACCTGCCCGCACACGTGTTTCCCTCATTTTGCCATCCCGGATTCTTCAATCGGTGCGTGAAGACTTGAAGAGACACATCACAGGGCCGCCAACTTGAGGACCACTGTCAAAAGCCTTATGGACTGTGAGAGTGGCCCCCAATCGTTAACTGCTCCATGGCTTTCCATTAGGCTGGCGACGTCAATTTGGCGATCTTAATATAAAATAAAAATTTACTTTGACAATTTCGGATGGCCACTACCTCCAGGATTTCCTTATCTTTCTTCTTTAACTGCAAGTCCTGTGTTAGGTCAAGTGTCGCTAGCCTATGCAGTCGGGTTCAGGGTTCCTGTATGTTTGTTATAGACATGAGCTTATTTGGGAGACAATAAAGGCCATCTAGCCAAAATTAAGCTTGTATACTTAGGCTTACTTATTTTGTTAACAAATAAATATTGATAGAAAACATCCAAATTTAACAAATATTAGTCACTTCAGGACCATAGCACTCTATTTCCAAAAACATTCTGAGTACCTACAATCATAAGGTGGAAACTGCATAGGAATGATTCTTTTTCAATTCTGTCTACACTAAAAACATGTTATGATTGTACAGAGCTTGAATGTGTGTGTGACTACTAAGGTGAAGCAATAAAAGTTCCCTCAAAAAAGTATGTGACAGCTATGGCAGGGTGGGGAAGCTTGCTATTATTATCTTTAGTACAATGCTAACTTGAGGACTACTGTTAGAAGTCTTGCAGACTGAGAGTGGCCCCCAATTGCAAGATGTCACTATGACTTTCCATCTGGTAGGCAGCTTCACTTTCATGAGCTTAATTTAAAAGAAAGGAGTCCATCCTGTTCCAGAATTGATTGATAGAAACACACTCTTGTTTCTATCAATCAATTCTGGAACAGGATTTATAACAGAATGATTTTATTCAAAACAGAATATTTTCTATCCAGAATTATCTCTTTAACAAAATTACCACATTCAAGAACCATCACCATTTTTTTTAAACATGAGGGAAAATCCTCATGGATGCTATGCCTGACTCCTACTGACTAAAAACCTCACATATTATCCTGCCTAACAGCTGGGTTCGGAGCTCTGGGTAAGCTCTTAGAAGGATACCCCAGGACTCCCAACAGGCCTACGGCTACCACTGCAATCTCGTCTAGGGGGGGTTCTGGTGCTATCCCGCATCTTTAGGGGGTTCACCGGGTGTTATCCAACTTCTTAATCCCTTACGTCACGCTGTTGTCCAGGGCCTGCTTCTGGAAGGGCGGTGAGCAGCCCCCTCACCATCCTCAGGCCCCTGGTCATGGAGGCCGATAGTATTCGGCACCATCACCATCTAACCAAAATCACTTTATTTATTTATGCACACACTAAGAATGTAAATATCAGTATAGCAGAAAACTTAGGTTAGTGGTACTTTTTATTGTTCCAGTGAGAGGCAGTCGGGAGCAGAAATTGCAGAGCTATCGGAGGAACTCATAACAATAGCCAAGTATTATATGATGGCTAACACCAGCAATTATGAGGTAGTTATTATGACTTTAAGCCCCCTTTTTTTTATTTCAGCAATCCCCACAATGTCTCATGCCAAAACTTTTGGTGAGCTCCCCACCTCAGTCAAGCCTAGCTCTTTGTGGAATATCAAAGTATTTAAATACATTCCATGGATTCTCTGCAGGTCCTGGGTCCATAGGGTGGTACAGAACATTGGAATGCATAACATTGTCTGGGACTTGCAACCCAATGAGTAGGTTTAGGGTGACCACTCTACAATGTATTCAGGCACGCTCACCACTACTATCAACAATGTTCCTTTCTCTGCCTAACCAGGTTTTGGTTTAGTAAGATCATATCAATGCCACTGAATATTCGTTGTAGTAAACAGCTTACTGAAAAGCCTTTAGGTATGTATCATTTACTGTATGTATCATTTCGAATCGTTCCTATTATCTTTTATTTATTTATTTATACCATATTAGGTGTTCCCCGCGGCTTCGACCGCGTAAAAGTCGTTTATCGCGTAAAATCATAACCTTCCTTTTGGACAGTCGGTTAAAAAGTAGCCTATGTCCTTCCCAGGGCCTCGATCTACCTCTATGCCAAATTTCATCTCAATCGCTTCAGCCGTTTAGGCGTGAAAGTGTAAGAGGCAGACAAACAGAGTTACTTTCACATTTATAATATTAGTAGGGATACCATAAAACAAATAAAATAACAAAAATCAATGTACAATATGACAATGTTTTTAATTTTTCATTACAGGCATCAGTTGTAGGACTCTTCCTAGTATACGCGTTGGTGAAACTCCAGCCATTTGAAAATTTCGCTTATTTGCGCATAGCTGAAGACGATGTTCAATACATTGAGCGCATAGAACTAGTGGCCCGAAGAGAGAAGCGGTTAGATGTGCTCTATACCCTGGGTTCAGTGCTTGCTGAGCACACTCGGTACACAGCAGCCGCTAGGGAAAGGGGCATGGAACCATCCTTCAGGAAATATTTGGAGAGTAAGTTTTTTTATGTTGTTTTATACCGTATCAGACTTACCCAGGATCTGAGTAATTTCTAGTGTCCGACCGAAACTGGTTTTCCAGCCGAAACCGAAACCGAAACCGAACTTTCGGCCCCAGGGTCAGTTTCGGCCGAAACCGAAACCGAAACCGAAACTCACGTGTTCATATTGAAAAAAAAAAAAAAAAAAAAAACCAGCCAAGTGCGAGTCGGATTCCCGCACAGACGTTTCCGTTACAAAAATTGGGTACAAAAATTACGTTTGTTGTGTTGATGCTTGTTTCTGATTTTAGTAGGTAGGTATATTTTGTTATAGCGGCAACAGAACAAGGTGAGGTGGCGGTGGCAGTGTCTCTTGACATCGCCGACGCTTTCACCTTGCCCTGGAGCTGCGTTTGAGAGGCGCTTATTTACCATGGAATGCCTCCATACCTCTGTCGAATTGTCGGGGCCTATCTTTACGAGAGGGCCATAACTTACCCGAGCTGGCTAGGGCAGGGTCGGCGAGATGTGTCGTTCGGTATTCCATAGGGATCGATCTTAGGACCGCTTCTGTGGAACATCCGTTACGATTGGGTGCAGCGAGGTCCGTTGCTCAGAGTTGTCGGCGTAAAGTGTTACAACGACACCCTCATTACAGCGCGAGGAGCAACGCACCGAGACGCAGTCCTAAAGGCCACCTGCGGGATCCAGCTTACTACCCGTTCGCGCTAAGTTTGCTGCTGGCGTACGGGATGGTGTAGAGGCGTAGTATGGGAGACGACCGGCAAACTTATAGCAAACGGGCAATACATATAGGGGGCGTCAGCATCGGCATCGAGCTCCCGATGACGTATCTGGGGCTCGTACTCGATAGCCGGTGGAACTTTGGATACCATTTCCGAAGATTGGTCCCATAGCTGAGGGAAAGGGGCATCAGCCGCACTCTCGCGGTTGTTGCCCAATATGAGGAGACCCAACGCTCCCTGCAGGACACTGTACCTTGGGATCGTGTTGAGTATGGGCCTGATGGCCAGCAATGCGGCAAGATTGCTTAGCCCGTAGAAGGCGACGGCTGTCAGAGTGACAAGTGGATACCGCACGATCCCAGTTGAGGCGGCATGTCTTCTAGCCGGGACCCCTCTATGGGACCTGAAAGCTCTTCCTGTGAGCAGGTCATGCTCGTGAAAGAGACGGCGGGGAGAAAGCGGGAGAGAACTCTCCCATCCGAGTACTTCAGTCTGCGACGGCGCCCCATACTATCAGCTTCCATGACCGGGGGCCTGAAGACCGCGACGGGGCTGCTCACCGTCCTTACAGAAGCAGGCCTTACGCCCCCCTCAAGAAGCGGGATAGCAACTGAACAACCCCCCAAAGACGCGGCCGCAGTATGCATCATTCCGAGGGCATACGCGTGGTTTTTAGTCTCATGTTTCGTTAATAGGGTCCCGCTTTAACCACTCCGTGTGAGCGTACGACGCGCACTTGACCGGTTATTTTTTCAATAGGTGCAGCGAGTTCTACCAAGTGGCATCAATCAACGGTATAAATCTTCTCAAGTGTTCATTTTAGAAATATCTCCACCTAAAGATGAGTTTCTTTATTTTACGTGTGGAATTACTCATAGATGCTATTGCGAACTCCTACCAACTAAAACCACACGGTGCCTTGCTACAAGCTCTTGGCTGGTTTTGGTTATATTCTAGAAGTACATAACTAAAACTGGACAACAGTGAGCCGGACTAGCGCACGTAGGGTTCCGTACAAGAAAAGCGGCAAAAAATCACGTAGGGTCAAGTGTTCAACAATGAAACACTAAAAGTTCATAACCTCGTACATCTCATGTTTTTGCTGATAGAAGTCTATAATTTTACAGGCATGTAGTCAATATGATTGGGTATCGAATGTCATTTATAGATTTTTAAAATAAAGTGATTTGAATCGACAAAGAAATAAAAACTAAGAAATGGGATTTGTGTCATTGTGTCCATATAGGCGTACACAATGAAACACCATATATTCAACAATGAAACACCATAAATAAACTGTGCCTAATTCAAATTTTGTTTAATGTAGGTAGTTATTAAAGAAAGAGCAGTCCGTTTCTACGTTAAATGCAGTGGCACGACGTGCCATGCTGCATGCTTCAGGCTTTTTTAATGACAGTTCTGCATGCCCTGATTTATAAGACCGTAAACATTCGATTCCAGCCATTTTCCCAGCCAACAGAATATCGAATATTGTTAATTTTTGCCATTTGGTAAGCAATACGCCCCTCGTCCTTTTTACAGCTTTGTTACGCGCCATCTTAAAATTAAAACAAATTTTAATAGATAAGGTTACACAATATCAACCAATAAAAATCTATAAAACAGTGTTTCATTGTGTCCATTGTTAAACTGTTTCATTGTTGACTACCTAGGGTTTATCTAACTAACTTTTAATTTATGTTCACAAAATTGTAACTTTGAAACAAATGAAATATGCCAAAATAATCTACAAAACATGAAGAATGCAGGATAATCATAAAAAATATAATATTCCTAACCATTAAATAATGAAAAATCTTTAAAGATAGCCAGAAATACTTCAATTTTTGACGAAAATAGTAAAAATGAGCCGCAGACGCGTCTTTTCTTACGCGGTGCCGCCGCAAACTGGGATACGCCCAGTGTTGCCGCTCGGGGAAAAATAAAGTCACCAATTTTTTACCAAAATGTCACTAGATTGTTAGGAAAAATGAAATGAAAATGTCACTAGAAGTCACTACATGTTCAGCTATTTCAGCAGACTTTGATGTTGTATGGTGTGGTAATTAAAAGCAAATATAAAAAATTGGACATTTATTTAAGACCAGTTCAAGTTTATAAAAGTTTATTAATTGTAAAAAATATATATCTATGACGTCATCGTCGTCCAATATTGTGAAAGTGGGCAGTTCCATTCATTGCAACCAACTATTAACCAACCCATTGCAACCAACTAATAACCAACCCATTGCAACCAACTAATATCCAACCCATTGCAACCAACTAATAACCAATCCATTGCAACCAACTAAATTCAAACTAATCACACTTGAAAGTGATAAGTAAAGACACAAACACTAGCAGTCAAAAAATCTCAATCTATAATATCACTACGTTTTAAAACTACATTTTGGCGGCAGATTTACTATTTTGTTTATCTATTCTACTTCCGTTTCACTCAAAGGATAATGAACGCTCGAATAATACAGACATTTACAAATATTGTAATATGAGATAGCAATTAGTACGATTTCACTGGACAGAGTGAGATGTAATATCATGCAACAATCAGACGAAATAATATGATGTGGAGCGTTATTTAAAGATTTTATGTTGCCGGTATACACAAACAAAAAAGCTACACAATTACAAACTTCCCAGAGTAGTAAGTTCATAGACATAAATTTAAAAAATATGATGACATTGGGCAAGTCACTAAAAGTCACCAGATTTTATTTTGTCACTAAGCCCTAAAAAATTGTCACTGTAAACATAGAAAACTCACTAGATCTAGTGACAAAGTCACTAAAACGGCAACACTGGATACGCCGGTGGTATCTGTTGAGTGTCCTTACGCGATATATTGCACTATCTGCCAACGTCGCGTTTTGGAAATATTACTATGTTTTATTGTGTACCACTGTTTCATTGTTGAACACTTGACCCTATGTTGTATGCTTTAATATTATTTATTTGTCTATTTTTATTATTTGTTGCTATAGAGGCAACAGAAATGCATCATTTGTAAAAAAAATAACTGTCTAACTATCACGGTGCATGAGTTACAGCCTGCTGACAGACAGACGACCAACGAAGTCAACGAAACCGACAACAAAGGGGGTTACGTAATGTCGTAGATCACCTTTTTAGGATTCTATAAAAATTGTATTCTTATAACTATTGATTGGAAGTCCTTTGTAAATCTTCGGTTAGTAACATTTTAACTGGTTGGGCTGACCCCAACTACGTCACAAGCAGAGCCAGGCACTCAAAATTGATGAACACGTGAGTTTCGGCCCGGCCGAAAGTTTCGGCCCATTTTGGCCGAAACCGAAACTGCGGCCGAAACTCGATTTTTTGGCCGAAACTGGCCGAAACCGAAACCGAAACCGAAACTTCGGTCGGTCACTAGTAATTTCATAAACACAAGATGGATAAAATAAAATAATGTTGGTTTAATAAAGAAAAAAAGTCTCACTAGTTCCGCCACGGAACTACTTCAGCGGAACAACTGGGAATAATCGATTAAAACATGCTAAAACTCATAATATTATAAAAAAAAATTAATAAAAAATAAAACCGACTTCAAACAAATCCTGAAAAATCAAATTTACTTAGCACAAATTAATAGGTATTTTGATTTATCAGATTTTATTTAATATCATATTGAAGTCGGCGCCAAGTAAACCCATATTTTTATGTAGGTGTTATTCATGGCATTGAAAATTTTTTTTTCATTATTTTAAGCGACGGGTGAACCGAAAAATATATCTGTCTAGGTGAAAGTTCTCATCAATACAAATCAATCAAGCCCAAACACAAGGTAGCTGCTGTAAATCGTTAAGGAATTCCCTCGACTGTCTTTCGGTTCCATCATCAAATCGACTCCAGACATTCATTAATGTAGTACATTAAAGCACTGAATTAAAAAGTAGTTGTCCCTACAATTTTCGGTGGTTGCCCTCGATTTCTCCTGAATCTCATCATCAGATCCTGACCTGGTGAAATTGGGACCACTTGACTGTCTTTCGACTCTATCATCAGATCGACTCCAGACCTTCATTAAAATGTAGAACATTACCTATAGCACTTAATTAAAAAGTTAACAAGCGCACTAGCTGTCCCTACAATTTTCGGTGGTTGCCCGCCCTCGTTTTTCCTGGATCCCATCATCAGATCCTGACCTGGTGAAAATGGGACCACCTCAGAAGTAAACCCTATTAAAAAAAAAAAAAATTTGAAATTCGTCTATAATTGACGGAAATATCGCTTAACATACATAAAAATAAACCGGCCAAGTGCGAGTTGGACTCGCCCATGAAGGGTTTCGTAGCAGCAAGTAACATAATATAAAAGTTCTTATATTTCGTTGTAACTTTGATTGATGTTTTAACACGTTCGCAGTGGTAGTGATTTTTCTAACCGAAAATTGCGGTTTATGACGTATTAAAAAAAAACTACTAGCTCTATCTCGTTCGAACCAATTTTCGTTGGTAGTTTTTATGGCAATGTACATCATATTTTTTTTTTAGATTTATCATTCTCTTAGTTTAGAAGTTAGAGGGGGGGGGACACACATTTTTCCACTTTGGAAGTGTCTCTTGCGCAAACTATTCATTTTAGAAAAAAATAATGTTAGGAACCTCAATAGCATTTTTGAAGACCTATCTATAGATACCCCACACGTATGGCTGTGATGAAAAAAAAAATTTTGAGTTTCAGTTCTGAGTATGGGGACCCCCAAATTTTACTACTTTTTTTCTAGTTTTATATAAGAATCTTAATGCGGTTCACAGAATACATCTAGTTACCAAGTTTCAATGGCATAGGCCTTATAGTTTCGGAGAAAAATGGCTGTGACACACGGACGGACAGACAGACAGACAGACATGACGAATCTATAAGGGTTCCGTTTTTGCCATTTGGCTACGAAACCCTAAAAACATACAGACGAATTGAGAACCTCCTCCTTTTTTGAAGTCGGTTAAAAAGAAATATTCGTTTACTAACTTTCAAACTTTTGCGTTGCATGATAAGAATTATATAAAAACTAACGCGATCATCCTACTAATATTATAAATATGAAAGTTTGTGAAGATGTTTGGATGTTTGTTACTCAATCACGCTCTAACGGCTAAACGAATTGGGCTGAAAATTGGTACAGGGATAGCTTATAGTCTGGAATAACACATAGGCTACTTTCTATCACGGGAGACTTTCTATCACTACTTTCTAGAAGCGGGAACGGGTACTGAATTTCACGCGGGCGAAGTCGCGCGCAGCAACTAGTACCTTATAATTGAGGCTTGACGTTTCGGCTGGGTTGCACCAGCCGTGGTCACAAGTACCACGTGAAATATTCGTTTGTTTGTTATCTAGAAACTCGGAAATAACTGAGCCAATTTCGCATGAAAGTATCTAATTATTCTGAAAATGGTGGGTCACAGCGGGATGCGGGGTCCTACTGACATCTTAAGGACCTCCTTTGGAACTTAAGGAATCCTCTTGGAGCATCCTGGGCAATGAAGTAGTAAGATGTAGTAACCATTCCCTTTCCTCTGTTGAGGAGTGGCGCTACTCTGACTAATTCTGGCCCAGGCGGGAGCAGTCCACCCGCGGGTCGAGGTTAACGACACAGCCGACAGCAGCAGTGCTGGGCCGCTGTCGCCTCGTCAGTTGACGAGGTGACGGCTTTCCCGGGGCTCCCAACCGTCGGCATTAGGTAGGAAACATGTGGTTTTTAGTCGGCAGGAGTCCGGCATAGCATCCATGTAGGATTTTCCTCACGTTAACAAAAAAGATCCATCACATGTACAACTAGGCATTTTACCTGCTATAACAATAACACGTATTTTGCTATCGCGATTTAAAGACGTTTTCCTCTCCTAGCGCCATCTATTGTCAGTTTACAATCACAAAGTCTTTGAAATGTAATTATACTGTACTTATTTACTACAGACTTCCCTTCATTGAACAATCTGGGCCACCGTCCGAAAGGTGTGTTCCTGCGGCAGAATGAAGAGCTTGATATTATCAAGGAGCTGAGCGCGGTCCAGCTGAAGTATGACTCTGCAAAGGTGGCTGCGAATGGTATGTACAAAGTTTATTACTTAAATGTTAGATTAAAATATTTTTTTTTTATATTCAGCACGCCAAATTGACGTCGCCACCAGCCTGATGGAAAGCCGTGGCGCATCTAGCGATTGGGGGCCACTTCTGACAGTGGTCTTCAAGTTAGCGGCCCTGTGATGTGGCTCTTCACGTTCCTCTTGAAGAACCCGGGATTGTAAGATGAGGGAAAAACGTGTGCGGGCAGGACGTTCCAAGTTTTTATAGTTCGACAGAGGAACGATCTTTTGAAACGCTCAGTTCTGGCGAAGATTCTCTCCACTGTATGTGAGTGGCATCTCCGCCCGGCACGCGTTGTTCGGGATCGGAAAGGAGAGGGTGGGATCAGGTTGAAGAGCTCTTCAGAACATTCGCCGTGATACATTAATACATGCCCCTGTGGCGACGGGAAAGAGTACAAAATATCGCCACCCCAACTCATCCCGAGGGTGGCGTAAGAGATTTACGCCAATCGACAGTTTATTATAGAAATATTTGTCAACTTTATCCCAATAAAAACTTATGTTACATTTCATGTTCATCTGACTGATATTTTTTTTCAAAAGAAGTTCTAATTTTCTGCTTCACTGTAATACATGCATACATATAATCACGTCTTTATCCCCAAATGGGTAGGCAGGGTAGGCATAGTATACGCCCACATTTCACCTTATAGTTTTATGTCCCACGTAGTAGGTGGTGAGCCTATTGCCGTGTTGAAATGGACAGGTGCAGGTCCCCGCGACCCGCAGTTGAAATTTTTGACTTAAAAATGGTCATTTTACTGTCAACCGGGTTTCATTTCGAGTTTTCCTTCTCTAAAAATTCACTCTAATAATGTAATAAATATTCTATTTTGAATTTTAACCCCTACGTAACATGCACATTTTATTCCAGTTCCGGAGCTGAACTACGTGGACAGCAAGTTCGCTAGTGACCTGAACTCCTCTTTGAAGAACATCGTCTCCGGCCTTATTGAGACAGAAACCGCCTCAAGTATGTTTCATTATAGTTTATTATATACATAATATAGTGTAACTATAGTTTATTATATACATAACATAGTGTAATCTCTCTTGTACTCTTTCGTACTCGGTACTCTCAGAAGTTCGCTGTTTTAACAGGTTATGTGCCCGGGTGGTGGGCACATAACCTGTTCTGGGGGCTCTGGTTCCTAACCTATTAAAACACTGTTAAGTTTCACAGAACAGCTGAACTCTGTGCTCTGTGAAGTGCTCTGAATTGCAAACGTCCTTAAGCTACGGTAACCAATCATCTGGTGGGCCGTAAGCTTGTCTCCCACCTTAGTATAAAAAGATTAAGTTGGTTGTTAAGCTGAAATTGTTATAATAAAAAAAAAAAAATAACATCTTCAAAACTTAATTAGATAGGTATGTATTTTATCTTTGCCAGATTCAGAGGAAGATGGGCCGGTCCAAGAAACGGCCAGGAATATCAAAGACAGAGCTATGAAGATCAAAGTGAACCCTATGAGGCATCTCGTTGGAATACAGGATCGGTATGTACTATAGTTATCAACTAAAGACTTGAGGACACGGAGCGAGCTTACAATCTACAAGCACAGTGCGGAAACTCCATACAAATGATTCGTTTTCAATTCTGTCATCGTACAGAGCTTGAATGTGTGCGTGTGACCAATAAAAAAAAACGACTAAGGCTAATAAGGCTAAGCAAATGTTCTCTCATGACACCCGCCAACTATATTGACCGCTTTCCACTGCGAGCGAGTCGGACAAATTACGGACTCCGCTATACTCGAAACGATGATTTTCAATACATGTCATGTCCGCTTTGGTGGAAGGACATGTATGAAAATCGTCTTTACGAGTAGGTATAGCGGAGTCCGTAATGGGTCCGACTCGCTCGCAGTGGAAAGCGGGCATAAAGCTTTGAGGACACGGAGCGAGCTTACAATTAAGAGTCCATATGACGTCAAATAGACTATTACTTTGATCTAGATCTCAGGACTCGTGAGGTCTGATGTATTAAAATTTGAACACATACAACTTCAGTTCATGAACTAAAAACGCTCTAGGCTCGAAACACGATTACTGATAAAATCCTCGATAGATTCTTGTGTTGAAAATACCTCGATTTTGTGAAATTTTAAGCTAGATCTCGTATGTTATAGGTTGTTTTTATAATATAAAATATTTTTAAGAAAGACAATTGTAAAATCTTCATTTGCACTAGAGCATTTTTTTCATATTGGTTATAGCTTTTTTAATATTAATTTATTTCGTTAAAAGCGCACAAAAACCGATCGTATCTCTCTCTTTCTTGCAGGCTAAAATGTCTATCTTTTATCTTCTTTCAACAATTTGGCGTCTGGTAGGCTCTTAAGCACAGGGTGAAAACTTCATACAAATGATTCGTTTTCAATTCTGTCATCGTACAGAGCTTGAATGTGTGTGTGACCAATAAGGCTAAGCAGATGTTCCCTCACGACACCCGCCAACTATAAAGCCAGCTTTGGCGGGACTGGCGGGGGTGGGGACGCTTGATCAGTGGGGGGCAGGGAGTTGCCTATCTGTATGTAATACTATTATATTATCTTTGCTACAAGCACAAAAGGTCGAAGGATTTTCATAGTAATTTCGATACTGATATGTGCGCGAGTGTGCGTAAACTACACACATTAAGAGTAGATTGCGTTCTATACCTTATTAGTTTGTGCTACAAGGCAGTGGAAAATCTATTTTTGACTAGGTATCCCAACCAGTCGCTAGCTTTTAAACTCGCCAACTAGTAGCTCGTAAACTCGCTCCATATAAAAGATCACTAAGTAAAGCATCTGACGCTATGGTCGGTCCTGAGATGGGTGACCGTTTGTGGCATTTCTAATATGAGCATTTCCGTGCTTCGGAAGGTATGTTAAGCCGTATTGAAGGGTATTTGGTCTGCAACGTGAATTTAGTATAACGGCAACACGTTTTAAGCGGTTTTATGCCAGCGTTCCACTGCCTAGCGGGCCCATTAATGAATCCGCTCAGTAATCTGCATACTTGTTTTCCTGAAACCGCACCACAGTTTACTTTAGTAAGTTAAGCGGAACCAGACCTTTAAGCCACGTCCGACTTGGCTATTAATATATTTATTAATTTAAATCCATATTTTTTGTCGTATGTAAGGACAGAAGCAAATGGCGGGCTGTTGTCTCTGCCTACCCCGGAGGGAAAAAGGCGTGACTATATGTATGTATGTATTTTAATCTAATTTCTTGTCTTTCACAGATCCCCAACAAGAAGAAATACACCACACGTATCAGACATTAAAACATCTCCTGGCAAAATTAAAACCGTCAGCCCTATCAAGACTGTAACTTCTAAAAAACGAATAGTCATGTCAAAAAGAAAATCTCAAAAAAGAAAAAGATTAAGCTCTTCTAGTTCAATGGACGACGATTCGGACATATCTTTAGAACAATCCGACGATGACAGTAGCGATATCGATTTAGCCAAATTCAATAAACCACAGTCGATTTCAAAATCAAAACCGAAAAATAATGACGAAAATCTTGTCGAAATAGAAATAGGGAGTCAAGATCTGAATTTAGGAAACCTGCCGTGTCTTATAACGAGCGAAAATAATGGTCTTTCGTATGAGATTGAAATAATCGATCAGCGTGAAGAATCGACTAATGATACTACTAAACAGGAGGTGAACGAGGATAAAAGCGAAGAATCGACTAAAAATCGAGCGAAAGCTGCCTTCAAATCAGAGCAGGAAATAATATTGGCGCGAAAAGATAGAAAGGATTTGAAAAAACCGATATTGCAGTCTCGTTTTAAAAGGATGGGCATGGAACCTATTGCAAATTTTAAAACTAAGAAGTGATTGGGAATTTTACGAACTGAACTATAGACCAATCTATAATAATAAAATTTACAGGGTGTCCTCTCATCGTTTTTCAACGTACTTCTGATACCCTTACATCTAGAATCTTAATATTTTAGAATCATTACCCTCCTTTTGCGCAGTCAGTTAAAAAGTAGCTTATTTCCTTCCCTTAGACTATCTCTATACGAACATACATACATACATATAATCACGCTTGTTTCCCATCGGGGTAAGCAGAGACTATGGCTTTCCACTTGCCACGATCCTGACATACAACTTTCGCTTCTTCTACTTTCATAACTGTTTTCATACACGCTCGCCGGTTAAGGGTACTCTTGACCTTGCCTTTTCCAGAACGTCTCTGATTTGATCGGCATGCGTACGCCGAGGTTTACCCCTACCAGTTTGCCCATTCATTCTCGCCTCATAAATACGAAATTTCCTCAAAATCTGTTCAGCGTATGCGTGAAAACGTAACAGACAGTTACTTTCGCATTTATATATTACTAGAGGGATACTATAGTCGAATTTTTGATTAGACGAAGTCAATTGACAGCAGCTAATGTCACTTCGTCATACAAATTAATAAACATTACAAGAAGTGACATTAGTTGCTGTCAACTGACTTAGTCTAATTTAAAATTCGACTTTACTTGGCCAACATCGAAAGAATTTTTTAAATTTCCACCCCTGTGGAGGTAAAGGTTTTTCAAAGTTGCGGGGTAAGGGGGGGTGCTAATAAGAATAATATCGGCTGTGGCTGCTAAAGGCCCTACCAGCCGCTTGTAAACATTACAAACTATGTATATAGCACAGTACTGAATAAATTGTTGATTTTGACATTGTCTTGTTTTTCTTCCTTATCGAAACTGATAAAATAAAAAAGTTTAACAAATTAAACACCAAAGTGAAGTCAATTTATTAATATCTACAAATATTTACGTAGGTACATTATAATTTATATTCTATACAATTTAATATCATTTATAAGTATATCATAATTTATTATAGGACAACTTATTTTAGGCCGTCGCAATTTACAGGAAAAGAACAATTTGCTTACTGATAACTAATTTCTCCATTATTAATTCTAATTATTGCGGTGTTACAGAATTTTCTACATTTTCATCTGGACTGTGTGGACTTCATTGCAATGTTTGACGCGATAACGTCTCCATTAACGCACGAAAAGTTCGCTGATCTCCCCATGAACGCACGAAAAGTTCGCTGATCTCCCCATGAACGCACGAAAAGTTCGCTGATCTCCCCATGAAACGTACGAAAAGTTCACTGAGCCGAGCGATAGAGGCACTATCGGCCTAAGCGTTCGGCTTATGACGCATCTATCTCTTCCACTCCATCAGCCGATTACGTTTATGTTTTCAGACGTTATCACGTAAAATTGTTACACATTAAAAATTGTGGCTGTTTATAATGGAACGTATTTTTCGTTGTAAAAGAACTGTTGTAGAAAGTCTTAGTAAAGAGGCGCCATCTGTTCACAGAATCACAATATGTTCAACTAATTTTACGATTCGCTCGTTATTATAAAATACGGTATTATTCTCTGTTTTAACATAATACAGCCGTAATTACAACGTTCAATGCCGAGTTTCAAAACAATAAAGTTTCAAAATAAATCGGTACAAACATTCATACTAAAAGCTACAGCGCCATCTACAGCAGCTACCTTACCATGTAAAACTAGACTATCACAATAATTCAACAACAATTAGTGTACGTTACCCCAGCAAAAAAGTAGCTCCTAGACTGATTTGAGTGGAACCTATATTTAGAGCGTATTATGCCATATATGTGCGCCGAAAAAAAAATTTGTGCGTATTGACGTTGTGGAAAAAAAAGGAAAAAACGATTTCTGCTGGAGTAACGCCGTTCCAGCAGGAAAATTCTAAACGAATAATCTTAGAGAGAAATATTTTGCATGCACCGAGGGCTCATACTTTTACAAATATGTGCCCTTAAAATAAAATTTGTGCGTCTTAAGGTTTTCGTTATATTGAGTTTTTTGCTGGGGTAACGTTTTGTGAAATGCTGTATCTCGGAAACCACTACATGTGCGCCTCTAGAATAAACTTACACGAGTAGCTTAAAATTTGTGCGAATTTGTGTCATAATCAGATTCAGGAAAATGTGTATAGTTTTCAAGTAATCACGCTTTGTTGAAAATCTGAAAAAAAGTTGCACCACCTAAACGAAAACACCTACGAACTCGCTAAAAACTGTATTCGATCCTGCTCGACACTTACAGTGATCGTAAAAAGTTTCATAAGTGCACATGCATGCGTTAACGAATAATATTACTAAAACTCAAAAAAAAACGGCGTCAAAACTTTGACATCAAAATACAAAGACTGGCTCAACGCAAGATAAGGGAGTATAAATAAAAATTTTGTGCGTATAATTAAATAATATATGGTGAAAATTCAGCGTAAAATATTTCGTATATAAGAAGAAATAAACAAAAAACAAAACATACTAACAACGGATGGTTATCCGACTAAATTCGAATGACTACAAAAAAGCGACTGTTTAATACATATCGATGACCTTCTTAATTTTACTCTCGAACAATTTGAAACGTATTGTGTCTGAGTACAGTGAAGTAGAAAAGTACTACTAAATTAAATAAACTTGCTCTTGGATTATATTCTTACCAGCGGTTTCCGCGAAATTGCACATGATTAAGTACATCCATATTATATTAGTTTATACTACCTACTACTTATAAAAGAGTAGGTAGAAAAAAGCAAAAACGTGACATACTTGTGTCACAGACACAGTTTTTTTTTAAATATTCACGGACATTTTACACAACGCTATCTGATCCTAAAGTAATAGGAATAACCTGCTTGTGTTATGGGTATCAGACCACGGATATTAATACTTAGGTATAATTATACTTTTAAATACATACATATTATATACATAGAAACACCCAGACTCTTGAGACAAACATTTATGGGCCACACAAATATTTGTCTCCGATGGGAATTGAACCCACGACCTCCAGCACCGGTAAAATCCAACGACGCGGTAAATACACTCGAGAGCAATGAATCCGGGTCACTTAAAGAATCCTAAAAATCTCGGAAACTAAAAATGATAGGTTAATGCAATAAATTGTATTTAATAGACAATGTAATACTCCTTAAATGAAGGTATTAAAACTTCTTAGTTATTGTAAAGTTATATCATAAAAAAATCAAATTTGAAAAAGGGCCACTTTCGAAGATGGAACTACGAAATTACAGCATTTGGTGTTGCTTTTGTTTGTAATCTGTCATTTATGTGGGTACATAAACCATGTTGATAGTGCTCTATATTCATTAATCAAGCTGAAATTATGTCGCTTACGCCTGAAGAATGCACCAGAATACTTACAATGCTGGAAACCGGCCGGAGTCAGCGCGATACAGCCAGGACTGTCGGTGTGTCGCTGTCAACAGTACAAAGAGTTCTCCGACGTTACGAAGAAACTGGTTCTAACCTACGCAGACCAGGAACGGGCAGAACCAGGTGTACCACAGCACGAGAAGACCGATACTTGGTGAACACCATGCTTCGAAATCGCTTTCTCACAGGAACTGAACTCACCAATCAGTTTCGACGCCTCGGAGGAAGTAACCCAAGTGCATGGACAGTAAGACGTCGGCTTGCTGAATCTAACTTAAAACCCCTTAGACCTGCAAACGGCCCTAAACTGGAGCGTGGGCATCGTATTTCGAGACTAAGGTATGCCCAGAGCCACGTAAATTGGAGTATTGAAGATTGGTCAAGAGTTATGTTCTCCGACGAATCAAAATTTATGCTGTACAAGCACGATGGAAGACACAGAGTGTATCGAAGACCAGGGGAAAGATTCAAGCAAGCATGCATCGAAGAAAAAGTAGCCTACGGTGGTGGGTCTGTACTTGTGTGGGCCGGAATTTCTTCTGAAAGTCGCACAGAGCTGGTGATCATAGAAAACGGCTCTTTAACTAGCGTAAGATATGTGGAAGAAATCCTCAATGATCACGTTGGTCCATTTATGGTCAATTTAGGTGAGGATGCTATATTTATGCATGACAATGCCCGACCTCATACAGGTAGGATTGTGAATGACTACCTTCAAGAGATGAACATTACTCGTATGGAGTGGCCAGCGCGCAGCCCGGATATCAACCCGATCGAGCATGCTTGGGACGAGCTAGGCAGATGCGTAAAACAACGAAACCCTCCCCCAATCACGCTTCGTGAGCTCAAAATTGCTCTCACAGAGGAATGGGAGAATATTCCCCAAAATCGTATAAGGAACTTGGTGTACAGCATGCCAAACCGCGTAAACGCAGTAATGGAAGCACGAGGAGTCAATACGAAGTATTAAAATTCAAGAAAATCGTAATAAAGTTCAAAAATTTCATGTTTCCTATTTTTGTTTTAAGGAGAGATCGGCAGTTTTTTCTTTATGTAATTTTGTGTTAATAAAATGTATGGTGACTCATATTTTTTTTACTTTCATTTAAGGAGTATTACATTGTCTATTAAATACAATTTATTGCATTAACCTATCATTTTTAGTTTCCGAGATTTTTAACATTCTTTAAGTGACCCGGATTCATTGCTCTCGAGTGTATAATATTATGCCACATGTATTAATCTACTTGGTGGAATAGACAAAATTATACAAGGTTAGGTACAGTTTTGAGAGCTGTGCTTGGTGTAAATGTACCTAAAGTCAACAGAACCTTTACCCTTCTTCTGTCGCAGTCGGGTAAAATAGCCCTGTAGATAGATTTAATTACCAAATTGTGATTTTCTGTGATTATGCGACTCCCCTATTTGTATTTTAAAACTGAAATGAAAACCTGATCTGTGATTTAAATTAATAAGGACTACACATGGTACATATTTATATCATTTTAATTTTAGATGCCAATATTGATGGGAATTATGTATAGAACCTGCCAGCGAGAGGTGGTTGACGATTTAACAAGTAAATTATAATGAAACAAAAACTCAACTGCGGGGGTAATTTTTTAACATTATGTATCTTAATGCAGTAGGTACCTATCTCAATTGAGACGAATCTAACGACACCTCGATTATTAAAATCCGTCAAGCCATGTAAGCTGTAGAAAACGCCAACCATATGTACACACACTCGACAAAGATTACCCTACTTCTGGCGCAGTCGGGTAAAATTACCCTGTAGATAGATTTAATACCAAACTGTGATTTTCTGTGATTATGCGACTTAGCTATTTGTAAATTCATACTTAAATGAAAACCTGATCTGTGATTTAAATTAATAAGGACTACACATAGTATATAAATAATATAATTTTATTTTTGTTTTGATATTTATAGGTAGGAAATTTGATCTGTGATTTGATGCAATAATTAGTTTAAGAGTCAATAATAAAAAAATAATTACATATCAACAAGGTCTATCATTTGATATGGTCATAATTAAACTCTAAAATTAGGTTACAAACTTTTGAACGCGACTGTTCGGTCAACACTTTAGGTATAATCCGTTCAGTTAAGAAGGTCATCGATATGTATTAAACAGTCGCTTTTTTGTAGTCATTCGAATTTAGTCGGATAACCATCCGTTGTTAGTATGTTTTGTTTTTTGTTTATTTCTTCTTAAATACGAAATATTTTACGCTGAATTTTCACCATATATTATTTAATTATACGCACAAAATTTTTATTTATACTCCCTTATCTTGCGTTGAGCCAGTCTTTGTATTTTGATGTCAAAGTTTTGACGCCGTTTTTTTGAGTTTTAGTAATATTATTCGTTAACGCATGCATGTGCACTTATGAAACTTTTTACGATCACTGTAAGTGTCGAGCAGGATCGAATACAGTTTTTAGCGAGTTCGTAGGTGTTCTCGTTTAGGTGGTGCAACTTTTTTTCAGATTTTCAACAAAGCGTGATTACTTGAAAACTATACACATTTTCCTGAATCTGATTATGACACAAATTCGCACAAATTAAGAGCTACTCGTGTAAGTTTATTCTAGAGGCGCACATGTAGTGGTTTCCGAGATACAGCATTTCACAAAACGTTACCCCAGCAAAAAACTCAATATAACGAAAACCTTAAGACGCACAAATTTTATTTTAAGGGCACATATTTGTAAAAGTATGAGCCCTCGGTGCATGCAAAATATTTCTCTCTAAGATTATTCGTTTAGAATTTTCCTGCTGGAACGGCGTTACTCCAGCAGAAATCGTTTTTTCCTTTTTTTTTCACAACGTCAATACGCACAAATTTTTTTTTCGGCGCACATATATGGCATAATACGCTCTAAATATAGGTTCCACTCAAATCAGTCTAGGAGCTACTTTTTTGCTGGGGTAACGTACACCAACAATTATATTTGTTCTCATCGATTTATACTTATGATTTTTAGTCGAATCTGAAGATGCACTATATCAAAAATCAAATACTTAGCACGGGGCCGCACTTACGGTTCACCGCGGCGGTTTCTAACATCAAAATGTCATCAAACTGTCAAAATCAATGAAATCAAGTCAAGGTTTGACATTTTGAGGTTAGAAACCGCAAGTGCGGCCTGAGCCTTATGGGCTCCAGGCACGGTTAATAATATTGAGTCAAGTCTGCTAAAATATGAATGAAAGTAGCTTCAGTGTGCTTGCTTTCTTTGCATGTACCATAATATATAGATTAAGGATTTTTCGCTGCATAATTATGTACACACTAGCTGATGCCCGCAGCTTCGCCCGCGTAAAATTTGTTCCCGCGGGAAGTTATTTCCGGGATAAAAGGTAGCCTATGTGTTATTCCAGACTATAATGTATCTCTGTACCAAATTTCAGCCCGATCCGTTCAGCGGTTTGAGCGTGAAAGAGTAACAAACATTCACACTCACAAACTTTCGCATTTATAATATTAGTAAGATTTATTGACGTGAAGTTATTGATGTACATTCGACCGTGTTAGGAGCCCATTATAGACGTTTTTACAATAGCAATACTCAACACTCAAGAAACGAATGAGGTGGGGTTTCGAGATAAGGTACGCGCCCACCTAAGACTTTTTGTAGGACACAAATCGGACCGCCGACATCTCCAATGTAGATTCTGAGCGACTTTTTGTAGGACGTGTAAAATATTGTAGTCTAATTTTATTAATTACTAGCTGAGCCCGCAACTTCGTTTACGTCACATAAGGTGTATGAAAGGAAAGGTATTTCTTCATCAGAGTCATCAAGCAGCGTCTGAAACTGCCCTGTTTGCTTAATCATAAAAGAGCTTAATGATTAAGTCTATTTTTAAAACAATTCAGTCTCTTTTATGATTAAGCCAACACGCCAGTTTAGGTTCACTCACATTCAAAGAAACCCCTACAATTAAAATTTTCAAAATACCTGATTCTTAAAAGTGTTATAACTCTTTCATTTCTAAACCGATTTACATAAAACAAACGCTAAATGTTAACTGGAGCAAACCTCAACACAATACAAAAAACCGCATTGCAATCGGTTGAGCGGTTACTGAGATTAGCGTGCACAACCGTACAGACAAACAGATATACAGACATACAGACATACAGACAAACAGACAAAAATTCTAAAAATCATTGCTTTGGGTTCTATTGCGTTCATAAAGCCCCCCTATAATATTTTTTCTTATTTATCTTCCATGTACAGACAGCGACCTGTTACGATTTTATTATATGTATTGATATTGATTAGTTGCGTAGACTTTTAAAACTACGCTTGAAAGTTTCTTGAGCATTAACAATATTTTTGCATTAGGTACGCCCCTTAAATGTGAGAGGCAGTGGACTACCACCTTACACCTGAAATTTTGCTAAAGTTCAAGAACATGCGAAAGTACTTATTTATTCATAATAAAATAAACAGTCTATTAAATTGATTCATAAATACAAATTGTTGATATCATAATGGAATGGCTTGAAATGCATCCGTTTTAATAAATGTAGTTTGTCGTAAAGTCGAACTGCGATTTAAGCATTTTTTGACTTTATAGAAATATTTGAAGAATATAACGCAAAGTGACGTCATCATTAGTCAACAGTGAACTATCTGTAGTTCGGGGTAAAAGTTAAGAGAAGTATTTTTTTTATGTCACAATGGTCTTTTATTTCTATATCAGCAGATTACTTTTCCAGTAGGCTTGAGGGTTTTGTTTATTATGCAGATTGTAAAAAAATAGTTTCGTAATAAAATTTCTGCTTTTGAACGTTGAAACTTTACCAGACGCGAAAAAAATATCGAATATCAATATGATACAAATCGTGTGAGTATAAAGAGACTATTTTGAAAATGACGCTGCCGCGCCTAATAGATAGTCATCAGTAGGTACTTCATACATCGGCGCCACCT
This sequence comes from Miltochrista miniata, assembly GCA_933228765.1. Taxonomy (NCBI): domain Eukaryota; kingdom Metazoa; phylum Arthropoda; class Insecta; order Lepidoptera; family Erebidae; genus Miltochrista; species Miltochrista miniata. Next base: position 19,609,467 of record OW121769.1, read on the forward strand.
GAACTGCAGCGCTACCCACCCTCGCAAGCTGGGTAGTTACTCTGGCCCATAGCAAGCGACATTAAAGCTAGAGAGCAGACTTATGCAAGGAACCGAACTGTCCGAGGGGTTTCACAAGGGACCTAGAATAGGACCCTGTGAAATTCTGCAGCCACTTCGATCTTTCGCCCAGTACTGAACGATTATATGATAGGTTTCGATCCTAATGGCGGCTAAGATTAGGAGGCTCTCTGAAATTTAAGCCCCTTCACTAAGGCGGAGGTAGACACACAACGTGGTCATCGAGCGCTTCCTAGATGCAGCTATAAGGTAAGTTATGGAAAGCTGCACTGGTGTCTCACTTTTACTTTTTTCTCCTAAACAGTGTACGCACACGAACAACTTTGTACACCGACTTTTACGACGTTTCGAATAGATGACGCTTTACAATCAGTTCGTTCTATAAATGTCTACCAAAAGTTGTTCGTTTACGTGCGGTGTAAAACTTACACCTATTGTCAAGCAACAATAAGGAGCAGTATGCTAAGGCTGATTCTACGTCATCTCACTTTCGGATTAGGACCAGATGCGGAAATCGGCCTTGCTTAAAACGTTGGCTAAAAAGAGCTACCAATCGAGCTCTAGGGCTAGGCGTAGGACTCGCGCAAGACAGCTTTTAGCATTCGTAGTGTTGACGAATACCTTGATGAGAGTTTTTTTTTTATTTTTGACTAAGTAATACTTTTTCAAATCCTGTACATTATACCAAAAACTAGACTACTGATGTATCAAATTTGATTGACATGATCGTATTTTTTTAAGTATCATTCAACATTGACATTTGCGGAAAAAAACCAGCGTATGCGTATTTGCGAAGCTGCCATAATTTTGAACATATTTTTTTCAATTTCGACGCAACATCAGTTTTACTTAGTTACGAAAATAAATATTTCCTGCACATTCCTGTAATCCGGAGAAAAAGGTACCTATATAATATTATTTTAATTATCGCTTTTTTCTACTATCGCTAATTCATCATCTTCACCTGACGTATTTGTTTTGGCATCATAATGTGCAAGATTCGCTTCAGACGACCCATTACTTGACTCCTGAGATCGTGGACTAGCGCTCGTCTTCCGAACATAGAGTACGTTCGAGTCCAATCTGTTATGCTCACTAAAATAAGCACTGCCGTCTGATATTCTATTCAATTTGTGTATCTGTTCTCTAAGCTCACAAACTTGACCATAAAGCTTCTTATTTTCTCTTAATATGGCAATGTTTTCAGTCTCCAGCAGCTCTCTCTTACTCCACTGTATTGTGTTCTCAGACTTTAGTCTTTCAATCTCCATTTTCAACTCCGCAATTCTTTCCTCTAAAACTTGTTTAGCTGCCATTTCGTCTTGCAGTTCGTTTTGTAATTTTTCTATTTCGCTATGACTGGACTCTGTTGATCCTAGTGTTCTATCGCTGTGAAGTTCCAGTTTAGTACTGTGTAGTTCTGCTGTCAAATTTTCGATTTTATTCAAGAGAAATGCTTTCTCATCTTTCTCGTGCTGCAAACTCTTGCAGGATTCGTCTAACCTCAGTCTTAATTCGCTCAACTTGTTTGTAAGAACGTTGTCTACATTAGAGAACTTATGCGAGTCTAAAGACGCTCTCTGTCTCATTGAAGATTGTTCGTTAAGAGGTAGATAACCAACATTTTTTCTTCTCAATTCGACACCATCCTCAGTAGTGAGGTCACCTCCTAAAATTCTGCTTTCGCCTATACTTAAAAGTTTTTCGTTGTCCCGTTTCATTTCAGTCAGCTGTTGTTCCCTTTCATTTTTTTCAGCTTTTGACGTAATCAACTCTTTAGTTAACGTATCTACTTTGGCCTTCAACTGTTTGGCCTCTTCTCTAGCTTTATTTCTTTCATTACGTACCTTGGTCCATTTCTCCCGCCAATTTGCTGTGCAGTCTGACCACCATCGCATGGTTTTTTCCATCTGTGTAGCTCTGGCGCGTGCTTCGTCCAATTCACGTTGGTAGAGGGCCTCTTTCGCCTCCCAGTCTGTATTTGTATACCGCAAGCCTCCTCCATCGTGGTCTCTGCTCCGTCGGTGACTGCCGCCATGAGAACTTTGGGCCATTTTTCATTGGTTCAGTAATACTGAAAGCACAAAAGTACAAGTGTTAAGTGACAGCAGAGCAGAAATTCTTTAACAAAAAAAAAACACTCTTGGGGTTGGAATACTGTATTGATTAAAAAGTTAGATGTAACACGGGTGAATTGTTAGCATGGCGATGACTAAGTTTTAATCCATTATCAATGATTATGATGTGTAACTACTTAGGAAGTCCTAGCTTCGGATACCAGATTCCATTTTTAATAATAACATGATGTTACTTCTTTTTTATTAGCATGCTATAGGAACTGCCTTCTGAACTCTTTGAGTAATTGCCTGGACTATTCTTTAGCAGGTGAAGTAGGAAGTCAATTATACCCCAGGTTCATGGGCGGACCCTTTTAAGAAACTGAACTGAACCTGACTTAAACCTACACCCTTTATCAACTTTAAACAGGACAATGTGCGATCTCCCACCATGCCCACCGTGCCCCCCTACATCCCCGCCACCGTGCCCTCAAGTTTGCGCGCCACCGCCCAAACCGCCGCTGTGCCACCCCAAGCCGGTCATGCGCGGCCTCCATTGGACCCAGACGAAGAAAATCATTGCTGAAGCCATGGTACTGTCGGCGATTGCAGGCTTGTGCTATTACTCTTTCGTTGGGTATCCGCGAAGAGAACGGTACAGAGATTTTTACGCGTAAGTTCGGCTTTCATTTTTATGTAGGTTGAAATTAGGGATGTTCGATCCGATCCGATACTTGAGTGGATCGATACAAAGGAATACGATCCATTCGATTTTTGTATCGATACAATGGCTTTCGATACGTTACATACATACATACATAACATCACGCCTGTCTCCCAACGGGGTAGGCAGAGACTATGACTTTCCACTTACTACGATTCTGGCAAACAACTTTCGCTTCTTCAACTTTCATAAGTGTCTTCATACATGCTCTTCGGTTAAGGGTATTCTTGACCTGGCCTTTTCTCAGAAGATTATTGATTTGATCGACATGAGTATGCCGATCAATCAGGGGTCGACCCCCTACCAGTTTGCTCATTCACTCTCGCTTCATAAATCTGTTTCGTCAGCCTATTTCTACCCATTCTCTCCACATGTCCAAACCATCTGAGCATCCCTTTCTCTATCTTAGTCACTACATCTTCTGTCATACCGCAATGTTCCCTTATCACACTATTCTTTACTTTATCCCTCAATGTCACTCCAGCTATACTGCGCAAACTTCTCATTTCCACTGCATTAATTTTACTTTCATGCTTCTCCTGCCACACCCAACTTTCACTACCATGCATAAGTGTAGGGACAAGCACTCCTCTATGTACAGCCATCCTTGCCTTTTTAGACACGTTCTGACTGCTCATAAAGGTGTGAATGGCTCCATTCACTTGGTTTCCTGCCAAAACTCTTCTTTCAATATCATTGTCACACTTTCCATCTCTTGCAAATTTTGAACCCAAATATACAAACTCTTTCACTTGTTCCACGCTCTTTCCTTCGATCGATATCGAGCAATCAGTCATACATTTCTCTCTTTCAAAAACCATTACTTTTGTCTTGCTTACATTAACATTCATTCCTCTACTTTTAAGCGCATCGTTCATTATATTAACCATCAACTGCAACTCCTCCGCCGATGATGCCAGTATTACCTGATCATCAGCATAAAGGAGGCATTTGACGGTTAGCTCATTCATTTTTAATCCATACGCGCACTCTTGTAGATCTTTCAAGCAACTGTCTAAGTATAGGTTGAACAGCCATGGTGACGCTACACAGCCTTGTCTCACACCTTTTTCGATGGGAAAAAAGTCTGTGCAAGCTCCATTGATCCTGACACAAGCACTGGAGCCCTCGTATAGAGATTTTAAGGCTCGTATCAAGTTGCTGTTCACTCCATACATGGACAGTGTTGACCACAGTTCATTCCTCACCACTCTGTCATAGGCCTTTTCCAAGTCCACGAAGTTGCAATAGACTTTTTGACGTTTTGCCAAAAACTTTTCAGCTAGGCATCTTAATGAAAAGACCTGATCCGTGCATCCTCTTCCTTTCATAAATCCTGCTTGTACATCCCACATTTTTCCTTCAGTTTCATTCATCACTCTTTTAATCAAAACTTTCGCATACAATTTGCCTACGACACTGAGCAAGCTTATGCCGCGGTAGTTTTTGCACTCTTGCTGTGAGCCTGTGACCCTTTACCTTTGTACAGCGGCACCACTGTATACTCTTTATACTGTGGCGGCACTATGACAGATTTGCACCATTCTTCTGGTACTCTGCCATTTCGCCAGCAAAGATTAAAAACCGGCCAAGTACGAGTTGGACTCGCCCATGAAGGGTTTCGTAGCACCAAGTAACATAATTTATAAAAGTTCTTATAGTTCGTTGTACCTTTGATTGATGTTTGAAAATTGCGGTTTATGACGTATTAAAAAAAACTACCAGCTCTATCTCGTTCAAACTAATTTTCGTTGGTAGTTTTTGTGGCAATATACATCATATTTTTTTTTTTGATTTATCATTCTCTTAGTTTAGAAGTTAGAGGGGGGGGACACACGTTTTTCTCTTTTGGAAGTGTCTCTTGCGCAAACTATTTCCTTCAGAAAAAAATGATTTTAGAAACCTCAGTAGCATTTTAGAAGACCTATCTATAGATACCCCCCCACACGAATGGATTTGATGAAAAAAAAATTTTTGAGTTTCAGTTCTGAGTATGGGGACCCTCAAAATTTACTGCTTTTTTTCTAGTTTTATATAAGAATCATAATGCGGTTTACAGAATACATCTAGTTACCAAGTTTCAATAACATAGGCCTTATAGTTTTGGAGAAAAATGGCTGTGACACACGGACGGACAGACAGACGGACAGACAGACAGACATGTTCCGTTTTTGCCATTTGGCTACGAAACCCTAAAAAGGCGGTACAGCTGGCAAGCTACCACGCCACGACCCGCTTTCAGTTCAGTTTCGATACGTTAGTGGATCGATACGTGAATAGTGAGTATCGGATCGAAAAATCAACCCAAGTTGTATTCTATTAAATTCTAAAAAAGATTATTATTAATCATAATATTTATCCATAATATTAATACTGACAAATTATGTTTTACTATAAACAAATTCCTATCACACTAACATAAATATTTCTCTTCTCTGGCGGTAGATTATGTTAGATCACTTGTTATTGTAACTTATATTTCAATATACCTTCAATTTCGAACGAAAAGATTTCAACTAATTATTAAGGTGGAAACTTCACGGTAAATATTCAAATATTCGTACGTTTTTTGCAATTTGCCGGTCATTGTCAGGCTGTACATTGAACAATGTGTCTACACCTAGCGGGAATCCCCTGTCTGGGAGACTTATGAATGATGCAGGGAATTAGTTCTGGATATGTTCTACTGAATTATGCTGAAAACAGAATTTGTTCCGTATAATAAACGGAAATATAAACTTTTCTAACCGACCTCCAGCCAGCGGGATATTTACCAAAATTAAGTCTGGGGAACTATAAATTGGTATTAACTTTTAGTTCTGTATTTGATCTGTTTAACAAAACAAAAAACATACTTCTAGCGTCCTTACTTCAGCCACAATAAAGCTGAAATGAAACCTCCAGTCAGCGGACTTTTTCTCTCAGGGACATTTTTTTGTAACTTTTACACTAAATTGATAACATTTAAACTATTTACGACTATATTTTACTTAAATTACCTATTCGTACATCTAGTATGAAAATTAAAAGTATAGAATTTGAAAGCTAGTAAGTGGGAAGAATACAAAATAATCTCCCTACATAGGTACAAATTAAAGTTGTTTGGGAGTAGGGTAGTTTATTAGCAATACAAATGTCGGTTGATATGAATCACAATTGCGTAAAGAATATTTGCATTTCCTATACTGATAAGAATATAGAATTGTACGGTTTTAAATATAGTATAGTGCATTTATTAAACTTATTGCACATTCAATAAGTAAAAATTAGTTTGTGTGATGCTTATTAAAGTGATGTGATGACAATGTCGGGGAGAAAAAGTTTAGTAAGCCTACATGAACAAAAAATTGTCTTGCAAAGATACCACCACCATTTTGAAGATGTAGGTAGGTTATACAAATGCTGTTTATTTTTAATATAAAAACAAATTATATTGATTTTTTGTTCACACTCGAAATTCATGGTAGGCTAGAACTGTACTGTACTGTACGTGCTTTATCGATAGGAGGAGTATGCATGCCCCACGCGGTGATCGGGTTCGATTCCCAGATGTTATGTATTACCTACTTATACGTATAGGCTTTTTAATGATACTGAGACAGCAAATAAGCTTACGGCCCACCTGATGGAAAGTGGCATCCGTAGCCTATGGACGCTCGCAACACACATGGTGTTACGCGCGCTTTGCCGTCCGAAGGAAAAGGAAAGTGGGAACATAAAGGACTGACTGACTTTATGTTCCCACTTTCCCTGGGCCTCCGGTAGCCTCACTAACGCAGTGAAACACAGTACAAAGTACTATTTCACGCTGCTATTCTGTGAGGTCGTGGTATTATACTCCGGTCGAGCCGGCCCAATCGTACATTGGTAGAAGCCAATGTGTGGCTTTCTACTCAAGCTCTACTGTAGCTCTACTCACAAACAACTTTTATTTGTACCTATGTAGGGAGATTATTTTGTATTCTACCCACTTACCTACTAGCTTTCAAATTCTATACTTTTAATTTTCATACTAGATGTACGAATAGGTAGGTAATTTAAGTAAAATTATAGTCGTAAATAGTTAAAATGTTATCAATTTAGTGTAAAAGTTACAAAAAAATGTCCCTGACAGAAAAAGTCCGCTGATTGGAGGTTTCATTTCAGCTTGATTGTGGCTGAAGTAAGGACGCTAGAAGTATGTTGTTTGTTTTGTTAAACAGATCAAATACAGAACTAAAAGTTAATACCAATTTATAGTTCCCCAGACTTAATTTTGGTAAATATCCCGCTGGCTGGAGGTTGGTTAGAAAAGTTTATATTTTCGTTTATTATACGGAACAAATTCTGTTATCAGCATAATTCAGTAGAACATATCCAGAACTAATTCTCTGCATCATTCATAAGTCTCCCAGACAGGGGATTCCCGCTAGGTGTAGACACATCATTGAACAAATATGATTTGCGCCTGTAATAGGTATTTAGTTACAGAATTATAATCATTTAAATCATCAAAACAGTCATGGACGAGTGGCTGGAGAGGAGACACGGTACTCTCTCCTACCTGTTATCACAGATAGTTACCAGGCACGGTAGCTTCGGTAGGTATGTGGTGAAGACACCGGGAAACCACGGCCGAGTGTCAGCACTGCGAGGACCGCAGCGATGACACAGCGTTCCACACGCTGGTGGAGTGCACGGCGTGGGCGCAACAGCGCCAGGTACTCGTAGTGGGTCTGGATGTGGACACTCTCTCGCTCGAGCCCATGGTGCGAGCCATGATCTCCAGCGGGAGTAAGTGGGACTGCGCCACCTTTTTCTGTGAGCAGATCATGCTCATGAAAGAGGCGGCGGGGCGGGAACGGGAGAGAACTCTCCCACCCGAGTTCCGCAGTTGGCGGCCTGGGCGCCGCCGACGTGTCTTCGTCGAAGACTATAGGCCTCCATGACCGGGGCCCTGAGGACAGTGAGAGGGCTGCTCACTGTCCTTACAAAAGCAGGCCCATGACGGCAGCGTGACGTGAGGGATTCATGCACGCCCCCCCCCTTAGAAGCAGGATCACACCCGAAACCCCCCAAAGACGTGGGATAGTACCCGAACCGCTCCCTGGGCGAGGCCGCTGTGGTGGCCGTAGGCCTGTTGGGAGTCCTGGGACAGACTTCCGAGGGTTTACCCGGGGCTCACAACCATAGGCTGTTGGGTGTTACGTGAGGTTTTTAGTCGGTAGGAGTCCGGCATAACATTCAAGATGGATTTTCCTCACGTTAAAAAAAAGGCAGAACTACAAGATGCAAATACATAAAGCAGTCATGTTTATAGTGTTACATTGTAGAATTTATTATTATATGTAATTTTCAATTCCTCAAAATTAATATTTTTGCAGTTACCTTTGTTTTAGTGGCAAAGAACTTTATCCTCAATTCATACAAAACATATTAAAATGGCTGTAAAAATATAAGATAGTCTCTGGTGCATGGAAAACCAGAAGCTGTGGGAGCCAACTGACTGAGTAACCCTCGTTGGTAAGGCTGTTGCAAAATATGTCAGTATGGCTTCCAGCTGTGATTGTTCAATCGATTTAGTAAATTTGTAACATATTCAGGTCATTAATGTTTTTATTTTCCTAAATAATTAATATCTTGTACATATTGTACAAAATCTCTCTTTATCATAGGCTGCGGTGACCACCGGTCCTTCTGGTGGGCCGTATGCTTGTCTGCCACCTTAGTGGTATAAAAAAAAAATTCTGATTAAATAGGGGATGAAAGCAGACCATGAGCACTGGATTGTTTCAAGTTGTACTACCAAAACCACTGCTGAATTGCAAGACCTAAATAGGTACTGGGTTTCTGTAGTACCTACTAGACATCCACAAAATTAATGGTTTTCTTTTGTCAATTATCAGGACAGGATTTTTTTTTTGTTTGTCCAGGGAAATCTTTTGTGGACACCAGGCAAGCGTTCAACTTCTGCAACCCAACAAGCGTTGCCTGCGACAGGCTCGACATTACCCCCCCCCCCCCCCCGAAACTGCACTGACTGTGACCCCGGAACACGAGGGGCATATCAGGACAGGATAGTTTGTAGAAGCTGTGAAAGCTAGCAGACCAAGCAATAAACTGAAAAATTAAATGAGTTTTCAAATAAGTTGAAATATTTTTGATTAATTTTTTGAAATACGATGACGAAATATGGTGAAAGTCGGGGCCAGTAGCTAGTCCACAAACGAAAATAAAATATTTTTGAAGGCACCACTAAAAAAGTACCTATCTATCTGCTGTGTAAACGTTATTAATCATGATACATTTAGTTTTTTTCGGTTTGTAGATCTTTAGGTAAACAAAACCATAAAATTGAAATTCCTTCTCTTTTCTGAAAAGTAAATAAGTCTGGCCGTAGGCATTTCTAAACATTATGATGTAGCCTTTTAATTACATTGAAATTTTTATTTAATTATTCAAAAAAGAGGTTTTATTTAATGAAAGCGATAGTGAAACTGTTTATTAATTTGATGGGTCGAGGAGCGAGCTAACAAATCCCTGTTCCCATTGCTTTGCCTGATTGATATGAAATATACATACCTGGACTAAATGTTAGAACCATTTGTTAATACGTTGATTCTTAAATTCACCAAATATCTTCTAAAATAATAAACGCAGGTACCTATATTACACAAAAGTCCAAAATTCTGTAGTAAATTATTTCGTGTTCTGTGATTAGTGATTATTTCAAATGACAGACAGACCAAACACAGCAGCAAACTTTGACAATTTGACATGACACAGCGAGAGTGGGATCGGATCGGATCGACTTAAATGGCTACATTAATGTCCGTTCAGATTCATATTACCTCTAGCACTTAGGTTGCCCATCTTGATTGCTGTGTTACCCCAATAAGTATTTGTTTCTCCCATGTAATCTTACTTACAGTCGAAACTTATTTTCTTCTTTTGCTGGCGTTTTTTTCGGGTGTGACCATTATTTGAGATGTGGAACGTTGTGGAAGCAGCAACTTCGCCTTCGTTAGTGGTGGTAGTGATTTATTTTTTTCAGAAATTCATAAAAAATAAATAATACTGAAATACAATCGCATAGTAACAGGAGCACTGTCTTAGTGAAGTTAAGTTTATTGTGGCATGAAAAACAAAACTTTTCGTGCTAAAGGTTGGATGTTATAATCTCCACTTAATTCGGTAAAATGTCTTAGGCTGGCACTCATAGGGCGACTTTGCTGCAATGCCAACACACAGAAACGAAGTTCAATGTTAAGCTAGTGTTGCCGCAATATCGATAGTTTGACTATCGATAGTTGACCTCGAAAATAATATATAATATCGATAGTATCGATATTTTCGATAGTACCGATAGTATCGAAGTTCAATATCAAATTTACTATCGATATTATTAATACTATCGATAGTATTATATAACAATTTTTAATACTATCGGTAGTATCGATACTATCTATATTTTTGCGCAATCTATAGCAGCCTGTGATTCAATAGTATTATTTTTATGCACCGTACGTATGTATTTATTTTTTTGCACAGTGGTCTTCTTACGAAATTGCCCTCCTATGGACTGCCCGAGAGTTTATGCGGATGGGTGTCCAGCTTTTTGGCCGGCAGAAGCATTAGGGCCGTCGTTGACGGCAGCTGTTCTGACTGCATGGCCATAAACGCTGGAGTACCACAAGGCTCAGTGTTGTCCCCTACTTTGTTTCTGCTGCATATCAATGACATGTTGTCTAATTGACGGCATTCATTGTTATGCGGACAACAGTACGGGTGACACTTATTACGCGGGCCGTCCCGGTATCCCTCGGGTTGCAGTGGAAGAAAGCCCTGAACAACTTATGTCTGAAATCAAGGCTACTCTCACTACAGTGTCCGATTGGGGTGGACAAAATCTTGTCCAATTCAACCCTACCAAGACACAAGTTTGTGTGTTCACCGCAAAAAAAAACCCATTCACTGTGGCGCCGCCATTTCAGGGCACATCTCTCACCATCTCTGAAAGTATAGGGATACTTGGTGTTGACATCTCCAGTGACGTGCAGTTCCGCAGTCACTTGGAGGGCAAGGCTAAGCTGGCGTCCAGGAAGCTCGGAGTGCTCAGCAGGGAAATAAGAAGAAAGAAAGAAAGAAAATAATTTTTATTTTAGATCACAGCGCACATAGACCAAACAACAGTAACCTTTTATAAAAAATAATAAAAACAGAGAAAAACAATGTACTGTACAGGGCGCGGCGGTACTTTACTGCGGCGCAAACACTGCTTCTTTATAAGTCGCAAGTGCGGCCATACAAGACCGCCAGTCGAGCGGCCGTGACAGAAACCGTATTGCCAGTCACTGAGCAGGTCGTGTTTTTCAAGGTACCTCAGATAAAAGGAACAACCTAAGATAAAAGGGAGGTAACAGCTATAGGCCTGTAATTGGCCGGGTCGGTTCTATCACCCTTCTTGGGTAAAGGATGCACGTGCGCGATCTTCCACGAAGCTGAGACTTTTTCATAGAATATGAAAGTATGAAAAGACGAGTATGTAAGCGCCGGACACAACTCAGGACCAAACTACCACCGCAGGTATGCCATCTGGCCCACTCGACTTATGAACGGGATCACGGATTGAAGCTCCCGCCTTACGTCCCGCTGACTAAATTTAATTTCTGGAATGGAAGTGCAACACCAGGGTATGCCAGTCGGCGAAGAACCCACGTCGTTCATATTCGAGTTGGAGGTAGAGAGAGAACCCAAAAGGTCGGCTTTCTCCTTGGCACTCTGAGCCAGTCTACCATCCGGTTTAATTAGGGGTGGCAAACCCGACCGACAATTGTTTCTCTAGGCAGTTTTGGCAAGCGACCACAATTCACGACTCCCAGAAAGGCAGTCCACCAGTCCGTATCATCGCTGTGATACCAGTTCAAACACGCGTACTAGTAGATCCGATCCGATCCCATCCCTGTCTTCAAGGTACAAATTATACAAACACACCCCAGCTTTTCACCTAAAGCTGTACTCCAGCTTGTAGCCAAGGGACATTAAGTCCGGGCAGGAGATTTGCGTCTCCGTCAAAATAAATAGGATCGGCTGCGCAGATTCCAGGTGGTGGTGGACTACGTTGATGTTCTTGTGTATGTCTCTGATGTGACAAAAGTCCATTTGAAGTGTGGACGACAATGCCTCTGTAAAACGTTTCATATTTTTCTTTTTCCTTGCCATGGTGTTGAGAAAACGGGAATTTAAGAAGGGTGTGTACCGGTGGCGCAAGATACAAAGCGAGGTTACTGCACTCCCAAAAGCCGGCACGTGTGATGCGGTAGATTGGCATGGCGTACGAAAGGGCCTCCAGTCCCCTCTAATGCAGTGGCCGCGTCCACTCCGGTTATCCTCCTCCGGCACGACCACAGCACCAGGGACTTTACACAGGCGGCTGTTTCAGCCCCCTGGGTCGGAGATAAATTAATTCTCAGGTTTGGGTCCCGTGCAGCTGGCGGGGGCCCTGTGGTCAACCGTTTCACCGGGTTTCCCTGAAAGCAGACAAGCCTCTGGTCTCACCATCACCCGCATATAACCACCCCAATGAGCTCTGGAACCCTGCTCACCGACGGAGAACACAACCCAACACGAAGCCCGGTTACTATTACCGCTGTCTTCTGCAGAGCGGAGGTACTGCGCCAGGCGGGCTGCTCAAAGAAGGGATTACCGTTATGCCCTCCCTTCTAATGTGGCCTTTTAGTTAATTCCAAAGATATTTGATTTAAGGGAGCTAATTGAAAAAGCCAAATTTACTGTGCCCAAAGGGTGTTGCGTTAGCTCCGTGAAGAAGTAACGCTTATCCCCTGATCCCTGAGGGGTTCTGGTCTGGAGTAAGACATAGGCTATTTAGATAGAAAGAAAGAAAAACAATTTATTTCTGCCAGCTGCAGTAACAAAAGCGTACATTCCAAACAACAAAAAAAAAGAGATATTTATTAGCTTAGCCTAGCTCTCAATAGAGCTCTTCAACCTAATCCTGCCCTCCCATTTTCGATCCTGAAATTATGCATGCCAGCCAAATGTAGGTAACGCTCTTACAGCGGAGAGTACTTCGCCAGAACTGAGCGATTCAAAAGATCGTTCCTCTGTCGATCTATAAAAGTTTTAAACGACCTGCTCGCGCACGTACTTCTCTCCTCTTACAATCCCGGGTTCTTCAAGCGGAGCGTCAAAAGGAACATCACAGGGTCGCCAACTTGAGGACCACTGTCAGAAGTCTTACGGACTGTGAAAATGGCCCGCAATCGTTAAATGTCGCTATGGCTTCCATCAGTCAATTTGATGAGCTTAATAAAAAAGCATTTTTATCCCGGGAAAACGTTTCCATGGGAAGCGGGAACGGTAACAGGAATTCACGCAGGTGGAACCGCGGACATTGTCTAACTTGCTAGTTTGCTATAACCTTTTATGGGGTTCCGTAGAATAAACCATATTTGCTTGGTGTTCCGTAACCTTAAAAGTTTAGGAAGCCCTGTTTTAGACTACAGACTCCAACCAATACTATTGAAGGAAAGGTCACTATCGATAAAACAAAACTATCGATATTATCGATACTATCGACACTATCGATTGTCATTGCAATGTTCAGCATCAATAGTATTGATACTATCGATATTATCGATAGTACATTGAGTATTGAAAAACGATTCTATCGATTCTATCGATAGTATTACAGTGTGTCGATAGTATTTATACTAATGGTGCTATCGATACAATCGATAGTATCGACACTATCGATACTATCGATAGAACTATCGATAGGCTAACAATAGTCGACTATCGATAGCCTATCGATATAATATCAATAGTCAACTATCGAGCGGCAACACTAGTTAAGGCACGTTCACTGCTGTCGCTGCGTCTCGTGCGCGTGACGTACGCACCTTTCATGTAATAGTTGATTGAATACATCGCAATCGAAGTGAAGGTGACTTTAGGATACACATGCAAGTAACTTGCACACTAGCATGCCAGCTCTTTGCACGTGCAAGTTACTGGCATGTGTATACGCTCACTTGCATGCATATAGCTGGCACACAGGTAGCTGCCAGTAGCTTGCCCAACATTTGATTTTTAGTGTCAGTACCTATACTTGTTAAATGTATCCGCAGTGTGCAAGTTACTCACACGTGCCAGTAGCTTGCATGCCAGCTACATGCACGATTTACTGGCATGTGTATCCCCGGCTTAAGACTACGCTGGCTATAGTACTAAACAAAATGTACGGTAAGCTTCGACGATATGGATGGGGCGAGTTTATAAGCTACAAGCCAGCGAGTACGCGAGCAGCTTGTAAACTTTGCTTTAAACTATCCCATTGTCGCTCATTTGCTAGCTAGATAGCATATAAAATCGCTAACCAGCTTCTTGTAAAATCGCTCGACGCTTACTGTCATCGAGGTTTATTGTTTAATATTCCTATTTGCTTTAAGTCATAAATTAGCCTAAAAGTAAAGTCCGAAGTCACCTTTCTTTTAGTCTAGTACACAGGCAAAAATCTTTTTTTTTATCAAAAGAGAAATTTGACATACTTACATAGTAACTAATAAAATAAAGCGGTGCTATGCTGTCTAAGCTTTTGCATTACTTTTGGTTGTGTAAACACAACATCACGTGAATGGCTGTTTAGATTTCCGGTTGACTTATGCTCAACCATTGTGCCGTGTTGCACCTTTGACCAGAACGAAATTCCCGGATTTGATCGATCCGAGAATTTTTTCAGGTCAAATGTGGAAAGATTTTACGTGTGGTTTCGTTTGGAAAATACATGTAACAAGCAAATAAACCAAGCAATAAATTCATGAAAGCAGGTAATAAGGGCTATTTAATAATCCAGTGCACTTCTTCCGCAAAGCGCTAAGCTATGGCAGTATTTATGGTACTTTGCAATGTACAATTTGCATAAACGTCTATGAACCAAAAAATAAATTGGATGTTTTTCATGTATCTAACACTCTTTTTTATTACAGAAAAGCTGAAATGGAAGATTGGGCTGATGAAATGGCCAGAAAGGGACTATTTCAAGGAGTGCCATCAGAAACTTTGAAAGATAAGCCCCAATAAAAGTTCATTCGGTTCGAAATCTGGTTTCAATAATGTAAGAAAGTTAATAAAATTACTGACATTCTTGTTTGTGTTTATCAATCAATACATATAATAAAATAGAATCAGGTCGCTGTCTGTACATGGAAGATATATAAGAAAAATTTTATATTTTTCTTATTTATCTTCCATGTACAGACAGCTCTTTTCTTTATGAACGCAATAGAACCCAAAACAATGATTTTTAGAATTTTTGTCTGGTTGTCTATATGCCTGTTTATCTGTTTGTCTGTACGTTTGTGCACGCTAATCTCAGTAACCGCTTAACCGATTGCAATGCGGTTTTTTTATTGTGTTGAAGTTTGCTCCACTTAACACTTAGCGTTTATTTCATGTCAATCGGTTGATAAGTGAAAAAGATAAAGCACTTTAAAGAATCATATTGTACCTACATTGCAAAGTAAAGTAAGGAACGTTCGTTTGGTTGGCCCGGCCCTCCCGGAATTTACGACTTCGGAGTATAGCAATCTACTGTACTCATCACCAGAAACATATGTACCGCTTTCTTTTTCAATGTAACTCTGTATTTTTGGAGAAAAACTCATGAAAAGGGGGCCGGGCCAACCAAACGCTTTCAGCTCGGCCCCCCTTGTAACTCGAAAAATATACAGCCAATAAAAAAAACACTTGATCTTGAGAAATGTACCCCGGCATCTCGTTATACGTTCCAAAACAGATTATGTATATTCGTAATATCAAACGATAAATCGATGTAGAAAGGGGGCCGAGCTGAAAATTTTTGATAAGAAAATACGTACAGAAGGACAAAAGATTTTTATTAAAAAACTATAAATATAGAATCTACACATGGTAAATATCATATGTACCGCCTTAGTTTCTAATAAAACTCGCTAAACTTAAAATAAACACCAACCTCAGTTCGTTCAGCTCGGCCCCCTTTAAACGTCTATAGCTTCTAAACTATGACATATTTTATTCCAAAAAAACTATTTCCTGACTCATATAAAGGAGTACACTCCTTCTAAATGAATTAAGATTCTGTGAAATTAGTATTTTAAAAGATAAATGGGATCGAAAATATCATATTGTATGTGTAGGGTGACCATGATTTCAGTGAAAATTATTAAGAAAAAGCTGCATAAATTAAGTAAAACTTTAAATGAATAAACAACTCAACAGCTTCATTTTCCCATGTATCAAAATTTCCGCAGTGTCAAAATGCCCCGTTTTACAAAATGTCTGCAGTGTCAAATGTCCAGTTTTAAAAAATGTCCAGTTTTACAAAAAGTCAAAATAAAAATTATTTATTTTAAGCTAACTTTACAAAAGTAAGCGTAACTACTTATTTTTGTACTCATAACATTTTTTCTACTCAAATTTTAATAAAAATATTTTGATAATAATAATAATATATTTATTCCACAAGTAACTAGACTTATTATGTTAGTAACAATATTTCTTATTCTATGTTAGTATTCTTAACCTAAGCACACAAAATAACATAAACAAAAGCAACTACCTAATCTAAAAATAAAATAAATAGGTAGCCGCTGGTATGCGAATCACCGCCACACGTCTATCAACGAGGTGGACAACTTGCAGCAGTGATTTACATACAGGCAGTCCAATCTGCTCGTGACGCAGCTCAGGATGACTCAGATGACTCAGGATTTTTATTGGGTTGAAGTTTGCTCCATTAAACATTTACTACCCCCTTATTCATAATCGCTTATTAAACCTATTTTAGTTAAAACACACTTTAAGTCTATTGCTGTTTCTAACCAATGACAGAGTATGATTAGAGACAGCAATAGACTTAAAGTGTGTTTTAACTAAAATAGGTTTAATAAACGATTATGAATAAGGGGGTTAGTGTTTATTTCATGGCAATCGGTTTATAAATAAAAAAGTTATATCTCTCTTAAGAATATATTACATAGATATTTTGAAGCGCTCGTGGCCCCGCGGACTCAGTGTTCTGTAAACGATCACTGCATTAAGCAACTTTCACTATGGCCGGTCCATGGATGGGTGACCATCCATGTGATCACTTTGTGACATTTATTTGAGCGTTTCCGCGCTTCGGAAAGCACGTTAAGCCGTTGGTCTCGGTTGCAAAATGGCAGTCGTCGTTAAGCCAAGTTTCACCTTTATTTCAACAGCAGGCAGTCACGACCTGCGCCTGTCCAGTTAAAAACACGGCAATACGGCTCACCACCTATTACGTGGGACAAATTATAAAAAGGTGAAACGTGGGCATATAATATGCCTCTGCCTACCCCTTCGGGGATAAAGGCGTGACGATATGTATGTATGTATGTATGTTTTAAGAATCTATTACATAGATATTTTGAAAATTTGAGTTGTAGGGTTTCTTTGAATGTGCGGTAAATATAAACTGTTATAACTACTGATTAAGGCTTTTAAAATAATTCTGACTGGATTGTTTTAGAATAGACTTCATCTTTAAGCTCTTTTATGATTAAGCAAACAGGGCAGTTTCACACGCTGCTTGATAAGTCTGATGAAGAAATACCTCTCTTTTCACACACCTTATGTGATGTAAACGAAGTAGCGGGGGTCAGCTGGTTTTAGAATATTAGTTAGAAGCGAGATGAAAAAAAAGCATGACTAAATGAAGCGAAATATTATTCCACGACATACTTACGAGTAGGTACTTATAACACGACTTGTAGCGAGTGACGGAGGCCTGGTTGGTACTACTAGTTGAGTAAAATTGAAATTGATGGATACGAGTTTTTTTTTTTTGTTGACGCGGGGAACGCATTTACGCGCCTTCATCCCAACTGCGGGGGCAGCTGGGATGGTGTGTGGGACTCCGGGCCCGGTCCGGAATGGACCGTCCTACCCACTAAACCCCGCGGTGTTCCTCCTCACCCTTTAGCCGGGCCGAGGGATATCAAAAGATTATTCACGTCGACCCGGCTAGGGGCGCCCCGTTTATTCGGGGCACTCCTCGGGGGAGCCAGATGGGCGGCTCCCCAAAGCTCCCTAAGGAGCTGAAAACCACGCCTGCACCGCTCTCGAGCGCCCCTCTGTAGTAGAGGAGACAGAGAGCGGCTGGCGCAGGCGTGCGCTAATGGGCACCCCCGGAACACGGGAAAGGTGCCCACCGCCATGTGACCGTTGGTGGGCGGGGTCCCCCGACCTTACGCCCACGGTCAAGAACCCCGAATCCCGAACTGCACGGCAGAGCGGGAGCATTATCCGTTACTCCCGCTCTCCCGCACAGTGCACCTCCCGCTTTTCCGCCATCACCTCGCCAACTGGCGAGGTGACAGCGGCCCAGCACTGTTGCCGCCGGTCGCGCCGTTATTCACGGCCGGCAGCCCGAACTGCATGGCAGGGCGGGAGCATTTACCCAAACTCCCGCCCCCCACGCAGTGCCTCTCCCACTTTGCTGCCATCGTCTCGCCAGCAAGGTGACGAAGCGACGGCGACCCAGCATTGCTGCTGCCGGCCGTGAATAACGGCACGGCCGGCAGCAACACACACCACCGAGCAACCCACAGGTGGGTTACTCCCGCCTCGGCCGGAATTAGCCAGAGTAGCACAACTCCCCCACAGAGGAAGGGGAGTGGTCGCTACATCGTTGCCCAGGATGCACCACGAGGAGGATCCGACCCATTGGGGTCCTTAAGATGTTAGTAGGACCCCGCATCCCGATGGATACGTGTAAACTAGGTAGTTATATGAAGTTCATGAATCATGATACGATGTGTACGCTTGGGTTTTAAACTACTCTCCAGGAGGTAATTTTTTAAACTTGTCATGTCCACTTTTGTACAAATAGAAAAATAAAATTAGTTTAAGAGGATCGACTGCAGTGATGTCCCAATGCGAGTATATTGGTGGTGTCCAAGGTCGAACGTTGGACCGCGCCGATGGGAGGCCATCCCCGCGCGCCGCTGCTCCGCCTGCCGATGGCAGTGGCACAACAACCGAGTTGTTCTACTGTTCAGATAGACTTTATTACCGTAGTTGTAATATATTTTAACATTTTCTTCTTATTTAGGCGTCATCCTGCCCTATGGGCAAAGAGTTTTATAGTAAGCTATAGAAAATAGTTTATTTTCTATAGCTTACTATAAAACTCTTTGCATCACTGTCCGTATGAACCTCACCTTTTTACAGGAAGCTCACATCCTAGGCAATCGGAAAATGTGTAGGTTAATTTTTGGAAAAAGTTGGTAAATGTATACTAATATTACAAAGAGGAAAGGTTTTATTGTTTGTTTGCATCGAAAGGGCTCCGAAGCTACTGGACCGATTTGAAAAATTATTTCACTGTTGGGAAGCTATTCTCTTCCCATTGAACATAGGCTATATTTTATTCCCGTGATTCCACGAGAACAGGAGCTAAGCGGAAGAAACCGCGTGACATCCGCTAGTAGCTTATAAGTTACATTAATGAAGTGGCTCCTCAATCTAAATATATGGATTCAGGAGTTTTTTGAAGTTCTTAACGAAAGTGATTTATTTTATTGATTTTCTTTTTGCATCATTTAGTAGGCATTGTGTAGGGTTAGGTACTTTACATAATGCATACTAAATAACTAACGATTTACGCGGTTTACTTATGTTTGGCAAAAAACGATATCCAAAGTGTCACATGCCAAAGCATGTTTCCCAAATTTTCATTTGGCAAAAAAACATTCGGCTAAACAACTTTTCGCAATTTTACAGTTAGAAATACTATTTTCTAAATCATGGTCACCTTATCATTTATCCTGTATGATATTTTCGATCCCATTAATCTTTTCAAATACTAATTTCACAGAATCCTAATTCATTTATAAGGAATGTACTCCTTTATATGAGTCAGGAAATAGTTTTTTCGTAGCGAAACATGTCATAGTATAGAAGCTATAGACGTTTAAAGGGGGCCGAGCTGAACGAACTGAGGTTGGTGTTTATTTTAAATTTAGCAAGTTTTATTAGAAACTAAGGCGGTACATATGATATTTACCATGTGTAGATTCTATATTTATAGTTTTTTAATAAAAATCTTTTGTCCTTCTGTACGTATTTTCTTATCAAAAATTTTCAGCTCGGCCCCCTTTCTACATCGATTTATCGTTTGATATTACGAATATACAAAATCTGTTTTGGAACGTATAACGAGATGCCGGGGTACATTTCTCAAGCTCAAGTGTTTTTTAATTGGCTGTATATTTTTCGAGTTACAAGGGGGGCCGAGCTGAAAGCGTTTGGTTGGCCCGGCCCCCTTTTCATGAGTTTTTCCTTCAAAAATACAGAGTTACATTGAAAAAGAAAGCGGTACATATGTTTCTGGTGATGAGTACAGTAGATTGCTATACTCCGAAGACGTAAATTCCGGGGAGGCCGGGCCAACCAAACGAACGTAGTAAGGAGGGCATGCTACGATGATTCGGGCATGTGGAGGGGAGCGAATGGGATATGAAAGAATGATAACAAAACAACGCGATGATATACAACGCGAAAGTGGAGGTGTCTGGGAAGGCCGCGACACACCTACCACCCTTTATTTCCCGTGGTCCACCTAATCGTGTGTTAGTTGAAGGTGGTATCAAGAGCCGAAGCAACCGACGTGCATGCATGAAAAGAAAAATGAAAGTTGAAGAAGCAAGTGAGGTGTGTATGGACCGTGCCGTGTGGCGCTCGATTCTTTCTGCCTACCCCGCAAGGGATTTGGCGTGAAGGTAGATAGATAGATATTTTGAAAATTTTAATTGTACCTAGGGGTTTCTTTGAATGAGAGTGTAAATCTAAACTGGCGTGTTGGCTTAATCATAAAAAAAACTTAAAGATTAAGTCTATTTTAAAACACTCGTTTATGATTAAGCAAACAGGGCAGTTTCACACGCTGCTTAAGGAGTCTGGTGATGAAATACCTCTCATTTCATACACCTTATGTGACGTAAACGACATTACGGGGTCAGCTAGTATTAAATATATTTAATACTAGCTGAGCCCGCAACTTTGTTTACGTCACATAAGGTGTAGGTATTTCTTCATCAGAGTCATCAAGCAGCGTCTGAAACTGGCGTGTTGGCTTAATCATAAAAGAGCTTAATGATTAAGACTATTTTTTAAACAATTCAGTCCGCGCCGTAGACGTGTTCACTCACATTCAAAGAAACCCCTACAATTAAAATTTTTAAAATATCTGATTCTTAAAAGTGTTATAACTCTTTTATTTCTAAACCGATTTACATAAAACAAACGCTAAATGTTAACTGGAGCAAACCTCAACACAACAAAAAAACCGCATTGCAATCGGTTGAGCGGTTACTGAGATTAGCGTGCACAACCGTACAGACAAACAGATATACAGACAAAAATTCTAAAAATCATTGTTTTGGGTTCTATTGCGTTCATAAAGCCCCCCTATAATATTTTTTCTTATTTGTCTTCCATGTACAGACAGCGACCTGTTACGATTTTATTATATGTATTGATGATTGATTTGTGGACATCACACACAACATCATATAGGTAGGTAGCGCAAATTAAGCTAATAAGCTTGTGCTATAGAATCTAGACGACTGTTAAACATATGTATTTCTAAATTTCTAAATAAATTGTAAGTATTAGTATTGTACCGTCGTTATTTATTATGATCATTTTTTCCCCCATTTTTATTACTAAATTAAGGGAACCTATATCTAAAAACACGATGTTGAGTAACAAACATCTTTTTCCGATTTTATGATTCGAACCTTTTTTGCTAACGCTATACTTGAAATCTGTCATGTATTCCATTTTCTTTGACAAAGTTCCGCGTCCTTCTCGTTCCACGCCGATTTTAATCCGTTTGAATTGCTCCGCTTAAATGGTCGGCGGCGGCCGCTGAAATGGCTTATAAATATCGGTACCTATCCAATTCAGATTCCGGAATAGAAATTGGGAAATCTGAATTGTTCTACTATTAAATAACAAATTTTTGAACAAGGCAGACACGTTCTTACTATTTCGGAACGAAAAAAGCCTAATTCACGGACGGAAAACGAAGCCGAAGCAAGGTATGTACGGCGCGGCGGCGGCGGCGGACCAGACATTAGGTTTCGGAAACTAAATTGCTGATCAGGAAACCGAATTCAAAAACCATTATGTGTACGGCAAGCTTTAGATAATGTGACAAATACCCATTCCAACCCATGAAGCTATAGATAAACATGGAGGCCACACTTCGAATACCTACTTGAAGCGCAGTCTGTATATTACTGTCTTGCTCTGTGTGGGCTCTACGTCTCTTTCTAAGTAGGGTAGCCCTATTTTTATTTTTGCCAGGATATTTCATTTTCTATATATTCTTTATTGTACGCAATAAAGACAATATATATTCATAATACAATTAGATGTACAATACATACCTTTATCCCCGAAGGGGTAGGCAGAGGTATATTATCATTTTACCTTTTTTGGATTATTTTTCTTTACACGGAATAGGTGGTGAAAATTTATTAAATAAATTAGATGTACAAAGGCGAGATTAACTATTTTCTCTGTTTTTACGAAGACTGATAGGTAGTATTCTCTGCAGATTGCATAGGTACATTGCGAATAACGAAGCTATTCATCCAAGTGGGTTATTTTTCTAGGTTAATCAACTGTACAGTCTGTCTATAAAGTCGTGAAATTAAATGAGGGCGCTGCTGAATGCATGTAGCAACCCTATATAGTACGACCAAAATGATTTTCATACGAGGAGTTCGTTCCGAGTAAAATCTTACTAATATTATAAATGCGACAGTTTGTGAGTGTGAATGTTTATTACTCTTACACGCTCGAACGGTTAAAGGGATCTGGCTGAAATTTGTTACAGGGATACATTATAATCTGGAATAACCATGGCTACTTTTTATTTCGGGAATAAGTTCTTACGGGAAGCGGAAACGGGAACAATACAAATATTATAAATGCGAAAGCTTATGAGTGTGAATGTGAGACTCTTTCACGCTCGAAGAGTTGAACTGATCTGGCTGAAATTTGGTACAGGGATACATTATAGTCTGGAATAACACATAGGCTACTTTTCATCCCGGGAATAAGTTCCTACGGGAAGCGGGAACGAGAACAAATTCGACACGGGTGAAGCTGCGGGCATCAGCTAGTGAGTTAATAAATAAAACACATTATACATTTTTAATTTTGTTTCTGTTTTATTGAATCAGATCCAGAATAAAGTTATTGAACCAGATCCAGAAGCCCCGGTCAAATAGCGTCTTACAACCCACCAGCAGGTGCCTAGCAGTCCCAATTGCTTCGCCACAATCATGTAATTACATGTTTTATCTGTAACTTTCCTCCATCTGACAAGGATTTTTTGGCACAGTGCACAAATATTAAAATCGTCTATTTCTTTCTTTGCCGACCTTTTCTGTGTTTCCCAGGAGTTTCAAACTTTCCTTCATTATTAAAACCTTCGTTAACTATTCGCCTAACTGTACTCTCTGATTTTCCTGAAAAGGGTAAAAAAAGAAAATTAATACCTAATGGAAACAAACTATTGACATGAAGCTATTAATTCAAAATAAAAAATTGGTAGAAAACCAGATTGAACTTAGTATCAAAAATGTAGGTCGTACTACAAAACAACCTACTAACAATGTTATTCTAACCACTGACTTACATTATAGGTAGATTGTAAGTTTGTGATTCTAACCTAAAAATATGCAACGTAAGCAATGCCTTTTTTTGTCTCCAAATCGTAAATTCAGTAAATTTGTAACTTCAGACAGATTCAAAACAAACAATAACACGATTACATACCCACTAAAGATGCTGTTCGCTCATAAACATCCTCAAAATCCTACAACAATTGTCCAGCTTGGTACTCCGCGAAACATCACTGGAAAACTTTAAAAATCACTTCCTGCGCACCACTCCGATTTTCTTTACTCATTTCTCAAACCTTTATGCGTAGTTTGGTTTCAATTTGTTGCAGTTTAATCCAAACATTAAAGTTACGTGAGAGAGTAAACGAAATTCGACGATAGCATTGACAACTGACGTACTTATGCTTCTTGTTGCCAGTGTTCCCACACACATAACTATTTTTAGTTCCTCAAACATTCATTTCACGACTTTATAGACAAACTGTACGTCTCGCGCGTTGCGGCTTCTCGTGGCAGGCTGTGACGAATGTCGAAAAAAGAAAGAGAAAAGAATTATTTCCTTGGTTATATTGTAATTTTCCTTTGGCCGGACGGTCGATTCCTCTGCGAAATGCGAATGTAAGTAATGCAGTATACACATAGGTACTAAATTCTATCTTTTCATTCTCTTTTTCCTTTGTGGGGAATGTCGCGTATGCATCTGCGGTGCCATGGTGGAGAGCGATGGTCATCATGCTTTGAGTTGTCGTCGCTGCACTGGTAGGCATCCGCGTAACCACGCTCTCAATTAGTTAATCCGGCGGGCTCTGGTGTCGGCCGAGGTCCCCCGTATCCTTGAACCACCAGGTTTGTCCCGCGCAGACGGCAAGAGACCGGACGGTCTGACCCTTGTGCCATGGAAGAACGGCAAGTGCTTAGTGTGGGACACAACATGCGGCAGCACTTTCACCGCCAGTCACTTCGCTCGTATAGTCCATTTACCGGCGGCCGCAGCGGAAGATTACAGAAAACGCCAAAAGTACGCGGAGATGGAGTCGTGTTATCTGGTCGTACCAGTAGCTGTAGAAACGATGGGCTGTTGCGGGAGTGATGCTAAGGCTCTGGTCTCGGAGCTCGGCCGTAGGCTACAGGACAAGACGCATGACTCCCACACCTGGTCGTACCTGGTACAAAGGATAGCTATCCAGCGCGGCAACGCTGCTAATGTATTGGGCACCTTTGCGCCTGGATCAGGGATGAAATGTTCAGTAGGCAATAGTTTAGTAGTTTAGTTATTTAATCTGTTTATTTTATTTTTATGTATGTGTTTCTAATTTGATTATTGGACAATAAATTAGGAACAGGATTATTGGACAACAAGTTAGGAACTGATGATGGTTTTAAGCGCTTTGTTACTACATCATAATCGGTTTTTTGAAAATGCGAATTGGAAATCCTGGCGCTTTTATTTAAAATGTATGATTAGTTAGCATACTACTTAATTTCTTTTCAAAATTTTTTTTTAATGTTCGGGCTGGTTTCATCATAAATCGGATGAATATAGGTGCAATTCTATACATTCGTGCCATGTAACTTTCTAAAAAGTGTCGGTAGATGGTGCATGCGTCGCCCCAAGACGTATATAAGGTGGAAAATTTGGTTGGTTCCGAGTAAGTTTCGGTGGCCGGTGGTTAAGGCGTCGGCATGGTACGCGAGAAGACGCAGGTTCGAATTCCGCTCCGAAAACAACTCCTTTCCATATTTAAAATTTATGATCAGTTAGCATACTAATTGCTTTTATAAAAATATCTTAACTTAAATTTTAATGGTACAATGGATAACCATATTTCTCGCTGAATACTATTTTTAGGAAACCTAAAACAATTATTCATCATTAACGTACGATAACAATACTTAACTTATTTTATTTACTCTAATAATGACATTCGTGTTTCTTCTAATAATACACAGGAAGTCCCGTATAAATCCTCAATATAGTCACACTACTTCACAACGTTTCCTATTGTGTGAAAACCATAGATTTAGAATTTTTCGCTACTCTCAATAGATATACAAAGCGTGCGAGCGAGACCTCATTATCCATAGCACTTAGCTCGAGAGGAAAAGAGAAAGCAAATTGTGTACTCTTAAGTCAGTATTTTGAATCGCTGAGCCCGCTGGGATCCTATGGCGGCTCTATGTTATTCATAATATCCAATAATCTGTAGTGATCTTACGATTAAAATAGAAAATTTTATATTTTCAACAATATTGTCGTGTTTAGTGTGTGAATAGGATATTACAAAACGCAATTATACGAAGAAAGACTCGTTTAACAGGTCATTTGTGACTTCGTTCATTCCATTTTTGACGTACATATTTTGCCAAATTGGATGTAAAATTTCACTGAAAGTTCAACTCATAACGTAGATAATGCATTTTCCTTCATACATAACACAATATTTAATGTGTAAATGCATTTTTGGAGGATATATAAGGCAGGTCCATTTCAACACGGCGATGGGCTCACCACCTGTCACGTGGGACCGAATTGTACACGGTGAAATGTGGGCCGGTATAGGCCTCTGCCTACCCCTTCGGGGATAAAGGCGTGAGTATATGTATGTATGTATGTATATAAGGCAGAAATAGAAAGGGCTGTTTACAGTAAAATAGTCATGGGTAGGTATCGATAAGGATGTCGATAGTTCATTATAGTGACATTGCTACGAACAAACTTATCTGGATTTAATTTAATATAAATATGATTGATTTTTACTCGAACTGTGTTATTTAACCTTTTTTTTAGGGTTTTGTGCCTATTTTAATATAATATTTCCAAAATTTGTGATCCATTTTGAGTTGAATTTTTATAATTTTACTTCACTTAAGGTACTCCACGCCACACCGGGATGTTTGCTGTACAAGGCGCTGATTAGCCTCTGCGTCGAATACTGTTCTCACCTTTGGGATGACTGTGCGAGGTACTTACTGGACGCGCTTGGCGCTATGCAGAGACGTGTTATCCGATTTCAATTATAGGTTGTCCTAAGATGACGGTAAGCCTCGAGCCGTTAGCGCAGCAAAGAACCATAGCGTCCTTGCCTGCCTTCTACTGAATGTATCACAGCGAATGTTCTGAAGAGCTCTTCATCCATCTCCTTTCCGATTCCGAACAACACGTCGGGCAGAGGTGCCACTCATATATAGCGGAGAGAATCTTCGCCAGAACTGAGCGTTTCAAAAGATCGTTCCTCTGTCGAACTACAAAATCCTGGAACGACCTGCCCGCACATGTGTTTCCCTCATTTTACAATCCCGGGTTCTACAAGCGGAGCGTGAAGAGGCACATCATAGGGTCGCCAACTTGAGGACTACTGTCAGAAGTCTTGTGTGCTGTAAGCATGGCCCCCATTCGCTAGATGTGCCACGGTTTTCCATTAGTTTCCATCAGTGGCGACGTCAATTTGGCGAGGTTAATATATTTAAAAAAATCTACGAGTAATATCTTTTATTGTTACTAGGGTTCAATAATAAATGAGTTTCTAGGTTTCGTATTATGATAAGAGTTGGATTTTTAGTAAAATTTCAAATTTAATTGGCAAAATATATATGTACGGCAACAATGCAATGTACGATGCCATAAATTACATGTTAAAAGTGTATTTTCACATTCACACACTGAATCAAAATTCGTAAAATCACTACAGAATTTCTAATATTACGAGTTACCCCATATAATCCCATTTTTACTTTTTCATAGTCGATTACATTCAAATTAACAATTTATTCCCCAAAACAAGAAGTTGGAGATGAAACTTCTAAGCAATTTGTGTGCTTAGAAGTTTCATTTCCATTCCATCCATTTATACAGATACTTTTATCGATAACATAGGTGTTACCATTCAACAACACTATTTAACCCACACATAGATCTTTCATTTTTGGTCTCGTCTTCAGTTTGACACTGTTCATCTTGTACATTCTAAATCTATGGTGAAAACAATGAAGTCAACCGCCATTCTATTGTTAGTTTACACTTTGACAGTTGACATGTAGTACCAATGTTGGCACATTACAGAATCCTTAGAAAATGGGAATGTAATTCACTGATTCGACAACCCAATCATGCATATTATAGTATAAAATATTTCAATTTACACGTTAAATAATCGTAGTCGAACAATAGAGCTAGTTATAAATTATTTTACTTACATTTTTTGTTAGTATGGTCTATTTCTATTATTTTCTAGGAGATACTAATAAGAAGATAGCAGCACTGCACAATTCCCTAGAAAGAGACGGTTAGCCCACAGAGAGTGAGATAGAGATACGTAGGTATTTGACTCAAGCGGTTGTTCGAAGTGTGGCCTCCATGTTTATCTATAGCTTCATGTTCCAACCAGTCCGACTAGTAGTCCGGTGATCGGATCCTTTATAGCCACGGAAAAGAAAGGGAAAGGGAATAAACGAAATAGCAATTTTCTCAACTGAACATCTTTCTATAATTACTTTCATAGAAATATTTTAGTAGGTAATGTGCCTTCCATCTACCGGTATGCCAACGTCTACCGGTAAGGTATGTCCAACTCGAGTATTATTATGCTTCCTCCACACTACTCGCGAAGTTGAACGAAGTAGGTCGAATACGATAGTGTAGAGAGGTAGAGAGGCATAGACAAAGTAAAATTTTACTTTGCCTCTCTTCTTGTTCAACTTCGCGATTATTGTAGTTTGCGATTTGTACCTACATTTTGCGTGTGGTAGTCATTTTGAGTTTTGTACATTTTGCTCTGGCCCCTCCACTTTAAGCACAAACTTAGATGAATGGAACAAAGTTTAAGCTTCCTCTACACTACTCGCGAAGTTGAACGAAGTTCGTCGGCGAAGTCGCTTGAGGCTAAGTAAAATTTTGATGAAGTAAGCCGAAGTGCCTTTCTACGCTATAATATTCGTCCAACTTCGTTCAACTTCGCGAGTAATGTGGAGGAAGCATTAGAGAGAAACTTGCGAACTAGGGAGGTACCTAAATGGCGAAGATATGGTGCTCACCGTAGACAGAGAATACTTTATCTGTCTACGGTGCTCCCAAACTGGCCGTGTAAAATGTTAACTAATGACGCTCCCACACTACTGGCGTTATGTAACAATGTTATAACCACGTTATAACAAATGTTACAAGTTGTTGCATTTCAAAGCATGATGTTTTTGGTGGGTTAATACGCCTCCTCCTACTAACAGCACGGCGGGCGCACGCACCTCATTTTTATTTTTGGGTCTCAGATCTTGGAGGATCTTTGACCTGAAATGTTTGTCAGCATTCCATTAACTCTCAACACTTTTATTTTAACGTGAGAGAAAATTCTTCATGGATGCTATACCTACTGGACTCCTACCGACTAAAAAACCTCACGTAACGCCCAACAGCCTACGGTTGGGAGTTCCGCAGTCGGCGGCGTCCCTGCCACCGCCGACTGCGGAACTCGGGTGGTAGAATGCACTCACGCTCCCTCCCCGCTGCCTCGTGCTCGCAGAAAGAGGCGGCGCAGTCCCACTTACTCCCGCTGGAGATCATGGCTCGCACCATGGTCTCTCCAATTGCACCCCTAAGTGACCGGGAATAACATTCCACGCGGGCGGAGCCCCGGGCATCAACTAGTAAAATATATAGACAGAGGAGAGAAAATAACATGTGAAAGAACATTACATTCCTACCACGCAGCAAAGAAATTAGTGGCAAGAGTGGCGTAGTCAAATCTAATATTTATTTAATTCGAAAACCCTACGCTACGTAACGTAACATTAATAAATCATGCCTAAATTATTTAATGATTTTTTTTTTCAAATTAATTACAGGAAATGAATCGTGTCCTCACGTAATATGGCGGCAGCCAATCAAAACTCCCGAAAAACGTAGTAATTTCACGAACAACCAATCAGAGTAGAATTCAGTGAAGCATGAAAGGTTGTAGGTAACTTTGTTACAGCGTACAAAAACAGAAAAATGTTAGCATTCAATCATAAATAACTATGTTTTTTCTATGCCAAAAACAACTTTAAATAATTTAATCCATTTTAATACGAGATTAGAGTGGTAGATTTACAACTTTTCCAATGAACACTTATAAAGTGAAGTCAAAACTCACGCTTGTCAAAAGCTACGTCACGCATGTTTGTCTACTGCGAGTCAGTGCGCATGTCAAGTTGAAAATTGCAAATGGCGGCCGTTGTTATTGTTCGTACCGAATTAACTATTTGTAAATTATATACCAATCTTTTTAGCGATTTTTCTAATAGAATGTTATATTGATATGATGCTTTAACTTCTCATTATTCGGCGCGACACGTTTTATGTACGTTTTTAAGTGTTTTGAGTGTTTTTTTGCTATTTTATGTGTGTCATGCAAATGGGGTAAGCTGGAATTATCGGATGTCGCTTAGGTTGTTTTGGATAGTTTCATTAAGATAATGAAGTGAAGTTCTGTGACCTAAAGTGTTAAAATGGAAACTGTATAAAGTTTATCATCTATCGCTATAACATTAGAGCGTAGCAAGAGACAGGAGCGCCTGCAATTTACAAATGTTCCATGCTGTGACTGTTCTCCCTGTACATTTCAAAATGGCTGCTGCTCTTCACGATATATGAGCTTTGCGTCACTGGAACATAATTCAGTGGATTCGATGCCTGATAAAGTTTTAGTGTTTCTAGTCGTGTGATCAATTGTGTTAAAACGATAAAAAGCTTCGTCGCTTTCCCGGGTGCGCTAAAACCGGGACAGTAGTGGTGTGTCATATGTTTTCGGTGTAGAGTGGACACTGGCCATAGGACCGATATTGCTCTGCGTTCGAGCCGGACAGTAATGTTGAGCTTCATTTCCCATGATGGTTTGGGCCACCAGAGAATAGAAATTTTGTGGAATTGAGCGGAATGTGACATTGTATGAGAGGTGAGTTTAACTTTCTAGTTTATTTACATTCGGCGGGGTGCTGGGGTGTTCAATGTTCATGACAAAATGGACACATTTATGGGTGACAGGACGTACGTCGGCCGGCGAGGACGTGCTTACTGCGATTCCGAACTAAAAAGTTCTTATTTACGGCGGAATACGCGGTTTCAGAGATACAATTCCGAATTTCGATGTTGTGTAACATGCCTCCGTGTTGTCAATTCGCGAACTTTGTTATTGCACGTACTACGACGGAACTGATCATTTCACATTATTTCGTCGCTGGTTCTTGTGTTAACATAAAATGATTGCCAGCTCTTGATAAAGATGCCTCCACAACTGTATTTTGTTTGCAAATATTACATTAACTGTCAAAAGGTCAGTGCATGTATTAAACTTGCATTTTGTTATAGCTAGATTTCGTACCTATGTTGTATTGAAACTACTGGTAGTAAAAAAACTTATTATGCATCCAAACAATCACTTAACCTTATTATGAAATGGGAAATAACCTGCCAGTGTAATTCTAATTAGATTTCATCTCTCTATTGATAATTTTTACACTAACCTAAATTTTAAAATAATAGCTTCATTGATCTTAGCTTATTTATAATATTGAGTTCAAGAATTTGATCATTTTCATATTAATTTATCAAAAAACAGTAACAATGTATTTTCTTATATTTTTATTGATCATTGGACAGGTTAATTAATCTCTAGCATTCCGCAGTAGCCACAACCACAACTAGAACAGGTGCAATGTATTGAGTAAAAAGTACAAATTAATAACCTTACATAAAATTATTCCCGATGACATTGAAAAAAGTGTCAAAATTATACCTACATTGTTTCCTTAAAAAAAGATGTTTACTTGATGGTCATTGATAGTAGGATTATTTAAAGATTAAAAAGTTTAACTCATGGTGGCTGTAATACAAATTATACCATGATATAGGTATATCTCATTACGGCTTTTCAAAGATATTGTCAGACCACACACTATGTTTATCAGGTTCATATCTTCATTCTAACAATTTTGTTGTTATGTTAGAATATTCCTACATCTTTTCATTATAGTTGATTTCTGCGAAATTTCGTAGTTTATGCTTGAAAAGTATTGTCTCAGCAGTACTCATGACTTAGCCCAACTTATGTAAATTAACTATGAAGAGCTTTAGATAGAAGTATTTAAAGCTCTTTATAGTTAATTTACAACCCAATTAATATGCTACACTTTCAATATAGGTAAATTTATAGATAAAAGGTTAAAATATACTACTAAAAATTGTATCTACTACTTACTTTTATTAGAATAATGATACTTAAAAATATTCTCAAAAATCATATACCTAGTATGTTACCCATACAATAATTTTCCATTTTTTCCCACCTTGATTATGGCATAATAATTAGGTTGTCTCTGACTCACATGTCTAATTCAGGACACCTAGTTGAAATAGTTTCAGAATTGTCAGAGGTCTCTTTTCACATTTAACTAACACACTTTAAAACGACCACTAACTACTTTATAAAACACTAACATACTTTCATACCACACGACAATGGGCTCACCACCTACGTGGAACATAAAACTATAAGGTGAAATGTAAGTGTAAACTATGCCTCTGCCTACCCCTTCAGGGAGAAAGTGTGACTGTATGTATGGACTTCAAAACCAATTGTGTAAATCATCACTGTGTCTCAATCACATGAATTTGACTTAATTTAATATTCACATAATTCTGTTCCTAGCTTCTTAAAAAACGTATGACCCTTATCTTCATTTCTATTAAGTATCTAAATTGATTGTAATTATATCATTTTCTACTTTATTGTTATGCATGTTATTATTCATTTCACGGAAACCTTACAACTTTACTTTTTAAATGTAAAATTAAATGTTTCAATTAAGAATTTTATGTTTTTAATGTAATGCAACATAAAATTAAAAATTAGTGAAGAGGTTGTCTCATTTTGGTTTTATATTTGAGTAACATAATATTTTCATAAAAAATATATCTTTGTCACTCTGTAAATCTCCCCACAGTGCAATTTGCTTTGCACCTGTGAAAGATAATATTTTTAAAGTAAAATGGGTGCCTGTCCCTCTGTATTTGGACACTTAACAACATAATTTGCCAGATAACATAGTGGCTCAGCAATTGGCTCTAAATTCAGGATTACTAGAAGTGCTGGCCCGGAATTATACAGTAATTAATAACTGTATAATTCCGGGCCACAATGCTTTATTGGGAATTTTTTTTACTAACATATTTTTGCCAAAATGTATGTTTTGTTCCAACTTGAGAGGTAAAAGAATTTTCATAAAACTATTGCTGGTTAGAATTACTTCAAAAATATACAAATCTTTAATTAAAATTCTAAAGAAGAAAAATTGAATTGATTGTTGCAGACATGTTTGTGGAACTTTTTAAACCAAACAAATTTGCTATAGTTGTACTATTTTTAAAAAAAAAAGCAAATATTGTCATGATTACCATAATTTGTCCAATTTATACATATTATTTTCTGTGGCACTTCAGACAAGCAGCCGCTTACCTGTGAACACATTTTGAAAACCTAATCAATATGAATACCTCTTATTACACCAAAATGATAAACAGACAATCTTTTGCTCTTTATTATTGTTTTAAATAAGAAACAGGATTATGGGGTGCCACCTACTGTATATTCAGTTAACTAAAGCTTTGCACAGCGCTTTAACAACCTAACCTATAAATACTAAATTTTTTTAACTACCAAACTGTAACAAGAGATTGTTATGCTATTCAATCAATATGGTATACATAATATGTGAGATGTATGAGTCAAAGCAAATGTAAAATAAATATTTTTTTTAGAGTGACCATTAAAGTTGTTCCAAGGAGATTAACTGTAGCCAGTTATGATTAGGGCTTGATAACATATCTTTTCATACTTTATAATATGGTAACCACACCTCATCAAATGGTACATGTTTCATTATGTAAATATTATTAACCTCTGAATTTAGGTTGCCAATTCAGTGACAAAATGGTTTTGTAAATGCTCATATTATAATAATGTCCCTAAGCACTAATTTCATATACTAATTAGAAGTTTAATTTTGTGAACTATCCAGGCACTCTTCAACATTCACAAGACCAAAAGGTTGTTTTCCATTATTATATTCCACTTATTGTTTAAAAAAAATCCTACATTATTGAATTTAACATTAAATTTAAACAGACCATTTTTGGTGTTTTTTAGTCAATTAACCAGTAAATTTCATCTTGTTTCACAGTGTTTATTATAATTAGACATTGGATTATATGCACTATCAAAGTGCCAAAATATGCATGCAAATATGCACTAAAAAGAGCAAAATATGCACTATCCAAAACCGTTAACCAAGAGAATTTACGTTTTTTAGACCATTTTTGGTGTTTTTTAGTCAATTAACCAGTAAATTTCATCTTGTTTCACAGTGTTTATTATAATTAGACATTGGATTATATGCACTATCAAAGTGCCAAAATATGCATGCAAATATGCACTAAAAAGAGCAAAATATGCACTATCCAAAACCGTTAACCAAGAGAATTTACGTTTTTTTACATTATTTTGATATTTTTTGATAAAGGTTTTTTCAAAACCAACGATTTTTAGTTTGTTTTTTCGCATTGTGTATTTGTTTTTTTAAGTTTTGAAATGTGCAAGGTGCGTGAGTCAAGCAGCGAATGCCACATGCTGCATTCCGTCAGTGTCTTAGTGACAACTGCGAGTCAACGCTTAATCAGCTTGAAACAATATGGCTTGAGTGACAAAACTCAAGTATAAATTCAAATGAGATTTCTTTTTCCATCACACTACAAAAGGGCTACACATGTGCAAATAAACAATAGAATCTCCGAGAACACACCACTTTTTTTACACAATTCCAAATGTCAACTTATATTTTACAGCCCAAATTTTGATACATTTTCATTGATAGTGCTATCAATGAAAATGTATCAAAATATGCAATAACGCTATAAAACTAGAATTATATGCAATTGCATATGCAAACATGCAAATGCATATAATCTGATGTCTACTTATAATGTACACTGTACAGTTAAGATTTTCTACTTCTGGCAGTTTCGATTCATAAGAACAGCCAGTGGAGTCTTAGTAATTAATAGGTACATTAAATTTTTACCCTTGGTATATAAAATTCCAAAAAAAAACAAAAAAATGTATAACAGCTATGATTTAATGTTTTCCATTTAATTTGGGTAATTATTCTATTTGAGTAAGAGTCCGTATGAGTCTAATCAATTAAAACAAGATAGAATATATACATTTTAGCGTGCAAGAAACAGAGAGATACAATAGGTGTTTGTGCGTTTTAACTAAATAAATTATAATTATATAGGTGATAACTATAACCAATAGGAAAAAATTGGTCTAGTGAAAATTAAACTTTTACTATTGTCTAATTAATCTAATTATGATAAAAAAACAAAATTATAAATTATCTTATAAAACTAACTTCAATCTCATCAGATCCAGCTTAAAATTGATGTATATAAAAAAACTATTGGGAATTTTATCATTAATCCGGTTTTTGGTCTAGAACATTTTTAGTTCATGAACTTACTAAAGTTACTTTTAAAAACATTAGTTCATTAGACCTCAGAAATCCTGAGATCTTGCGACCATACGGACCCATAGCCACTTTTCGTTGTAATTTTTTAACTGAAGAACGGGCTCACGTATCCAAACCAAATGTTTAGGCTTTGTTCGAGCTATTTATAAATGGTTTATGTGAAGTTTGCACAAAATCGATGGAGCGGTTCTTCATTTATCACATTTTTTGTAACAAATGAATTCAAAACTGCGACGGGAACGGGTGACATGCTCTCTATTATGCAAACAAATTTGCGCGGGTCAGCTAGTACATAGATATAATACATTTGCATGTAACCTATTAGATAAATACTATAACTTTTTCATCACTTTTCTATGGGACACTAGGTACATCCAATCTTTTTTTATCATCACCAGTATGCCACACAAAAGTATGAAATTTAGTACTAATTAAATTAGAAATATTAAAATTTACTTTTTCTTAAGTTTTTGTGATACAATAGATATTCAAATGGTCTATTTTAATGAAAACAAAAGATATCACCTTAAAATTCTTTAAAAAAATTCGACTGGAACTTAAATTAATCAGGCTTTGCTAAAATAGTATGACTATAAGGCGCTTTGCAGACGACGGGGCGAGCCAGTCTTTTCGACCGCGAAGTAATAATGACCGCGTCTGCCCGTCGATACCCGCGACTGCCCTCGCCGCAAACACAAAGCACACGAGGGACGTAGGCAGTTAGTTCACGTCCATCACTGGATAGCGCGTGGCGTGGGCTAAGCTAGCCGCCCCTCGTCGCCGTGTTCGTTACTTAATACAAACTGGTTTGTGTGATCCATGGCCGGTAGCCGTGCGTTGATAGTATAGGATTGCCTTTGCGCTATCGTTTGCCGTGAAATTGACCGGCCCGCCCCGCCGCCGTCTGTAAAGCGCCTAATAGTATGATAGGTATGACTTTATTTTGTAATTATAAACTAGGACCCCGTTCCCCCCGTGTGGTTCCGGGTTGCGACGGGTAAAAGTACTCGTAGAAAACTCAAACCCGGTTGTCAGTAAAATGACAATCTTTAAGCCAAGTTAAAGGCCTTACGGACGCTTTAACGCGGCGACCTGCGCCTGTCCATTTCGACACGGCAATGGGTTCACCACCTATTACATGGGACATAAAACTGTATAAGGTGAAATGTGGGCGTACACTATGCCTCTGCCTACCCCATCGGGGATAAAGACGTGGCTATATGTATGTATGCAAACTAGCAACTTGACAGAGCACAAGATGTCGCAAGCTACCACTGCCAAATGAACGATATGAGTTGTCTGCCACCTTAGTTATATAAAAAAAAATGTATAGTATTAATTGGCACCAATGACCTATTGCAAAGTGCACTTTAGGGATGACACAAACTTCAAATAAAGATAATAATAACTTATTTTATTTAGTACAAGGGTTTAAATACAAAATATTAATTTGTGACAGTAATCAACAAAAATACCAAAGAATTTAATATCCCATGTACCTGTATTCACAATATAGCGATAAATAAATGGGAAATAAATGACACCTAAAAATCTATAGCACCAATAGTAGACACTTGTAGCGACCCCATAGTTGACACCCTGTCTGCTAGAAGCTGAAGTAAAGTAATTTGTAGTGACCCCGTAGTTGACACCCTGTCTGCTAGAAGCTGAAGTTAAGTCATTTGTAGTGACCCCGTAGTTGACACCCTGTCTGCTAGAAGCTGAAGTAAATATATAATTTTTGTCTATATTTGTGGACATTTTATGGATTTTGGAAATTGGATTTTTAATTATTTGCTTTTCGTATTTGTATTTTCGGCGGGGTGGGAAAGCTTCGTCAGTGAGGGGCAGGGACTTGCCTATCTGTATGTAATAATATTGAATTATCTTTGGTTCTATATAAAATCAAACCCAAAACAGGCCCATTTTGAACCATTGTTATACACTACTAATTGTCCCAGCAAACATTGCACCACCTTAAAATGCCACCAAGTTTTCATCATCAACTTAATTTTTCTTTTTATAAAAAAATAATTGTTCTGACTTCATTTACTCCTAGATAAAGGGAAGATAAACCGAAAAGGCAAAAAAGTGGAACACAGCATCATTTATAAATGGATTGCCACAAATTACCATATAGTTTGTGGCAATTCATAGATAAACGATGCTGTAGTCAATTTTTTTATTCTTTTCACCATTTTCGCATTAATCTAAAATTGCTGAAAGCAAAAGAATCCTAATGGGCGCTCCACATTCTCGCGAGAACCTCGCGAGGACGCGAGAAACGTAAATGTGATTCTCACCGTGTGCCTTGCTCTCGAGGGGCAAGTGCGAGTTTTTGCGTGAGCCTGTCGACATTCACGGCGCGCCAATTCGTATAGAATCGACACCTCGCCACCTAGCTGTAAACGCGGGAACTTGTCTCAATTCCATACAAATCGGCCATAACGCGCTCACCCGTGAATGTCGACAGGCGCACGCCGAAACTCGCACTTGCCCCTCAGAGAGCAAGGCACACGGTGAGAATCACATTTACGTTTCGAATGCGGATTCAATATAAATTCTCGTGAGAATGTGGAGGAGGACACAACCTCCTAATTTGTGAAAATCTAAAAGATACACAATGCTGTCGTCAACTTGTCTATTTTTTCGCCCCATTTTCGCCTCGAATCTATCGCTGAAGAAAAAAGAATACATACATACATATATGGTCACGCCTTTGTCCCCGAAGGGGTAGGCAGAGGCATATTATATGCCCACATTTCACCTTTTTGGAATTTGTTCCACATAATAGGTGGTGAGCCGTATTGCGTGTTGAAATGGACAGGCGCAGGTTGTGACTGCCTGCTGTTGAAATTTTTGAAGCTGCCTAAATAAGCCATTTCGAGTTTTCCTTCTCTACGCAATGGATCGTTTTGCGAAAGTGTTCCATTAGTCGCCTTACGACACCCTCATGAGTATTAACTTTATAAAAAACAAGCTATAAAAAACTACATTTCTTAGCTTGAAGGACGCGTGTTTTGATCAAGGTCGTCGTTAGCCCAATCAACGGCCGTAAACTTTCATAGTTGAACTTTTTAGCACTACTTCTATGATAATCATTACAATCATAAATATCCCATGCAGCGAGGACTATCCCTACTTCCCTACTTATATTCTGTCTGTTACGCTTTCACGCCTAAACAGCTGAAGCGATTTAGATGAAACGTATAGAGATAGATTGAGTTCCTGGGAACGACATAGGCTACTTTATAACCGACTACGCAAAAGAGGGTAATGATTATACGCGATAACGACTTCTACGTGAACGAAGCCGCGGGAAACAGCTAGTGTAAAATAAAGTATTTAAATCTTCAATATAACATTACTCCTGACAATACAGACCTATATAAAATTAGCTCCTCATCTTTGCAGCATGGCAGCGGACAGCGATGGGCCTAG
This sequence comes from Miltochrista miniata, assembly GCA_933228765.1. Classification (NCBI taxonomy): domain Eukaryota; kingdom Metazoa; phylum Arthropoda; class Insecta; order Lepidoptera; family Erebidae; genus Miltochrista; species Miltochrista miniata. The sequence goes on from OW121769.1 coordinate 19,648,010, forward strand.
CTCGGCAGGTGGGACCGGCGGGGCGGACGGGAGCGGGTCGTGCGGCGTGGTGGTGACCTGCGAGGGCGACCTCAGCGACCCGTGCTTCCCCGCGCGCCTACGCCGCTTGCTGCGAGAGCTGCGAACGCTGCTCGTTGAGCCTCATCCACATACACTCAAAGTTAACAAGGTATGTTTCTTCAATCATTAGCGCACGTAACGCGGTTTTACCCCCGTAGTTCCTGTGCCCGTGGGAACACGGGAATAAAATATAGCCTATGTCACCCAGGAATAATGTAAGGCGCTTTTTTTTTTTGTTTAACTTGAGGGAAAATCCTCATGGATGTTATGCCGGACTCCTACCGACTCAAAAACCTCACGTCACGCCCAACAGCCTGTGGTTGGGAGCCCCGGGGAAGCCCTCGGAAAGATGTCCCAGAACTCCCAACAGACCCACGGCCGCCAATGCGGCCTCGCCCAGGGGGTGGTTCGGGTGCTATCCCGCGTCTTTGGGGGGTTTCGGGTGTGATTCCGCTTCTAAAGGGGGGCGTGCGTGAGTTGCTCACGTCACGCTGCCGTCATGGGCCTGCTTCTGTAAGGACGGCGAGCCGCCCTCTCACCGTCCTCAGACCCCCGGTCATGGTGGCCGATAGTCCTCGGCGAAGACGCGTCGGCGGTGCCCAGGCCGCCGACTGCGGAACTCGGGTGGGAGAGTTCTCTCCCGTACCCGTCCCGCCGCCTCCTTCACGAGCATGACCTGCTCGCAGAAGGAGGCGGCGCAGTCCCACTTACTCCCGCTGGAGAGCATGGCTCGCACCATGGTCTCGAGCGAGAGAGTGTCCACGTCCAGACCCACTACGAGGACCTGGCGCTGTTGCGCCCACGCCGTGCACTCCACCAGCGTGTGGAGCGCCGTGTCATCGCTGTGGTCCTCGCAGTGCTGACACTCGGCCGTGGTTTCCCGGTGCTTTCGCCACAGATACCTACCGAAGCTACCGTGCCCGGCAAGCATCTGTGTCAACCGGTAGTCGAGAGCACCGTGTCTCCTCTCCAGCCACTCGTCCATGACCGGTCTGACGACCGCGATTGTGGCGAATCCCCTTTTTGGTTGCTCAAGTCGCACCTTCCATGTCTCCACGGTTTCCTGTTGGAGTAGGGACCGCTGGGCCTCGATTTCTCGATAAGCGGGCCTTTGGCCCCGCTCCAGCACCTGCTTGCGCCATCGGAACAGTGACGCAAGGGCTCTCGCTTGTAGGTCCCATGGAGGGGTCCCGGCTAGTGTAAGGCGCTTAGCAGACGACGGGACGGGCCGGGCTGGGCAATTGCGCCGCGAACGATAGCGTTAAGGGAATCCTATGCCACCAACACACATTAAGAGCAATAAGAACGCGCCGCAGCTGCCCGCCGGACACACATTTTCGCGGCGAGAGCAGTCGCGGGCATCGAAGGCCAGACGCAGTCTTTATTACGTCGCAGACAAAAAGACCGGCCCGCCCCGTTTTCTGCTGAGCACCTTACTTGCCAACAGTAGAAATCTTTTTCAAATTGGTTCAGTAGTATCGAAACCTATCCAATACAAAGAAACCAACAATCAAATTTTTCGTCATTATAATATTAGTATAGCAGTATAGACTAACTGTTGCCTTATCGCATCCCATAGGCGGGAATGAATTCCAGGGATAAGAAGTAGCCTATGTGTTAGGACGGTTTTACTGTCATGCGGTTCCTCACTCCGTGCGGTTGTGGTTAGTATACTCTGTGGTTTTGGAAGAGTATGGAGTGTGCTGGCTCACGCACGTGGTCTAGAACCGAAGATAAGTGAAACCGCTCCTTTTCTGACCTATTCTGTCCATCTCCAGACAACAGATGAAATGGCACTTTGCTTCAGTTTCTGTTTTCTTTTTCGTTATTCAAGCTTCTATCTGAATTTTCTGATAAATGATCAGAAATTGCTGTCAGTCAACCCCACATCGCCATGATGCTCAGATTCAAAGGATCGACACCCGCCGAATGGTTTCCTGAAAATGCCCTCTTCTTAGGTATTTTTTAAAATCAGTTTGGAAATGCAGATCCCGTGTGTGACTGCCTCTGTGGCGCAGTCGGTATGATACCGCCTGCGGCGCTGGAGGTCGTGGGTTCGATTCCCACCGGAGATAAATATTTGTGTGGACCCATAAATGTTTGTCTCAAGAGTCGGGGTGTTTCTATGTATGATATGTATGTATTTAAAAGTATATAAGTATTAATATCCGTGGTCTGATACCCATAACACAAGCAGGTTATTCCTAGCTTACTTTGCGATCAGATAGCGTTGTGTGAAATGTCCGTGAATATTTATTATTTACTAGCTGACCCGCGCAACTTCCTTTGCGTGATAAATGAAAACCACTAGGCCGATTTTGTGCAAACTTCACATAAACCATCTACTAAATAGTCCAAACAACGCCTAAACATTTGGTTTGGATAGGTGAGCCCGTTCTTGAGTTATAAAATTACAACGAAAAGTGGCATTGATTTTTATATATATAGATTATTATTACCTAGAGTTTTCACTCAGGCATACATAAATCGAGGCCGTGAGGCGCGTTGTTGCTCTCCGCATGGAAAAGCTTGCAGAAATAGCGATTGGCGTAGTGGTCATAATATGGAGCCACGCTATCACCAAATGACAATTCTTTCTGTTCTGCACTTGAATCGCAGTTCATACCTGTTACCAACCACGCTTGATGAAGACCTTCCAGAGTGACCATTCTCGACTCGAAAGCGTAGACGAAACTTTACTGTTGAAATGCCTTTTAGGTCATGTTTTGCCACTTCTAAATATGACATTTCAGCAGTAACTTTCCGTCGATGCCCCGCGTCGTCCCGCTATGGTTTCTGTTGTTTTGATTTTTCGTAGTTACTAAGTCGATAGAAGCACCCATCAGGCAGTTAAAGTTGGCATCGTAGATATTGTCAGAAAACCGTTTCATCCATCTTCGTCTTCGGCCACCTTACGTTCGTTTCTTGCCTTGATCTGTTTCTTAAAAACGACAATTTATTAATTTACAAATGAATATCTTCTAAACTTTGTTTTTGTTATTGTCCCAATGCTATCCATGAATATTAATTAAAAAAAGGGTATAAGATTAAGATTATTTTGAAAAGCAATTAGTGCTAACTGATCATAAATTTTAAATATGGAAAAAGAATTGGTTTCGAGCAGGATTCGAACCTGCATCTTCGGCGAACCGTGCCGACGCGTTAACCACCCGCCACCGAAACCTACTCGGAACCAACCAAATTTTCCACCTTATTATACGTCTTGGGGCGACGTAAGCACCATCTACCCGCACTTTTTAGAAAGATACACGGCACGAATGTATAGAATTGCACCTATATTCATTCGATTTATGATTAAACCAGCCCGGACATTAAGATTCGCCGAAGACGCAGGTTCGAATCCTGCTCGAAACCAATTCTTTTTCCATATTTAAAATTTAAGGTATAAGATTTAAGATATTTAACCCAAAATTGTGCCTTATCCATCTTTTTTAAATTTCCATAGCTTGCTCTTGCTATGTCAATCTGATCTGACCACGCCCCCCTGTACATGTCTTTGCGCCTGTCTAGTGGGCGCGCCCCCACTTTGAAAACCAATGATCTAACTTATACACTAGTCTGTGTCGCCCCTTATTTTTGTACCTCGTGAAATTAGGTCAGGACATACGATATTCATAAACAAACAAACTAACCACCTGTTATCAAGTAGTATGGACACCTGTTAAGATGAATAAAGTTGTTTGCAGGAAATTTATTCCTGTCGTATTCAAATGATAGAAAAATCTACAGTCAAACATTCAATGTAAGTCAAAATTTATTCATGGCTCTCTTAGATTTATTCATGTATTATTCAGATACAGTTGTCAAGTTTTGATTAATTTCTTATTCCATCATTATTCATTCCACACCGGTGGAAGGGAAGGACCATGAAATAGTTGCTCCAATGTCAGGCAGAAGATGCCAATACATAATTCTAATATTACAGTTCTGTCAATTTTCGAATCAGTTCATATGAGAACAATCCGTTAAAATTATGAGTTTTATTCAGAAAGGCTACTCCAAGATCTCGAGAATCTTCTTTCGCAAAATTCAGTTGGAAGTGGTATAAATATTTCTTTAGCCTTATATTGTGAAATCAATAGCAATTAGTGACTTATTGTTTTTTGACACGGGAACTGCTGTTATGCACTTCGCCGCCCTGATTCGGGCTAGCAAAAAAACTATAGCGTGTCTCCGCCTACCCTTTCAGCGATAAAGGTTTGACTATCACATGTGTTTGTGTACACAACGATTTTACTGTGGAAAATAAGTTTTTAATGACCTACTCAGCTCTATTTATGGCGTGTTTAACCTGGTTAGAAAGAGCTCTAAATCTATTATTCGCGTAGTTCCTATAAAAGCAAAGTTTGTGGTCGCCGTTTGGGCGGGTTGAGTCAATCAGCTACAAAAATGCTTATGGGCCAGTTAAATGCTCTTGTTGTTTGTTTACTCGACTTCCAGATATATTCTTTAGTTCGGACAGAAGTCACACATAGGTTATTTCGGGATTTCACGATATCACGATATTTGTGACTATATTTGTAATCCAACATAGCTAACATAGGATCCGTTATTACTATTACTATCAATCAAATCAGCCTATGACAGTCCACTGCAGGATGTAGGCCTCTCCTAATTCGCGCCGCAACTGCCTGTACAGCGCCGTCCGCGTCCAGTCCCAGCCTGCGACCGTTTCTAGGTCGGTCCATCTGGCGGGTGGACGTACACGTACACCCTACGTTTGCCGAGTCGCCGTCTCCACTCTAGAACTCGTTTGCTCCATCGACCGTCGCGCCTCGGTTCTTCTGCAGATGTGGCGAGCTCACGGCCACTTTATATGTGCTTATTCTGCAAGCTATGTCGATCACTCTAGTTCTCTGCTGGATAATCTCACTTCGGAGTTTATCCCTCAGAAATACTAGCCTGTTTCATAGCTCGCTGCGCAACTTTGAGGGCATGGACTTACCCCCCTGTATGTGTCAACGTCTCGGCACCGTAAATCATAACTGGTAGAACGCACTGGTTGGTAGACTTTCGTCCTCAAGCATTGCCGTATAGGCGAATTGAAAACTCGACGCACTGTACTGAATTTCGATGACGATTTCTTTGCCCAGATTCTTTTTCTCCATTGTGATAACCTGTCTAAGGTAGGTGTACTCCTGAACAACGTCAAGCCTCGATCCTTATATCCGACGTATATTGGCTCCGGCGTGACTGGTCATTGAACATGACCGTGGTTTTTCCCAAGTCCATGCCGAGACCAATACGTCAAGAGCCAGCGAGTACACGAGCAACTTGTAAAATCGCTTCATGACATCGAGCTTTTTTACAATCTGCTTTTGACTGTCCCATTGTAAATAACTCGCCAACTAGCAGCTTGTAAACTTGCTCCGTATCATCGAAGCTTAACAAAACCGTTCACCTGTTTGTCATTTTGTATATTAGCGAATTGCTGGTTCTGTTGTACTTTCCTCCAATAAAATTCCATAAAATTATGCAGCAATGTGAACTAATTTTAGGCTTTCATGATGTGTTTTGTCTCTCAGGTGGAGCCGTGGAACTCAGTGCGCGTAACGCTGTCAGTGCCGAGAGCGGCGGCGGCGCGGCTCCGAGCACTGGCGGCGGCGGGAGCGCCCCAACTGCGAGCGCTAGGGATCCTCTCTGTGCAACTAGACGGAGACGCCGCCGTCAGCTTGAGGCTGCAGCATGGGGCTGAGCTTAGGATTAATACGGAGCCCGATGGTGAGTGTAACCAGCTTTGAAGTAACTTTTTTTATTTCCATTTTTAGCCATTCTTCTATCTACATAATCACAAATTTTGCTACTATGTGATACCATTAAAAAGGAAAAAGGGGAAACTTACTCTAACACTATATTATGCAGTTTACGAAGCACGAAACTAACTAACCCATTCGCGCACTAGAAGTGATAGGGAAGTGGTCGTGAAGAATCATTCTGGAAATGAAGGCCTTTGCCAGGATTTCTGCCAGAGCATCACATTTAGCCCAACTTACAGTTGCTCCGGCAGAAATAGTTTAAGTTCGCGGGGTGTAGTGTTTCCGTGTTTGTCTATGTAGGAATAGGGGAAAATAAACCCATAAACGACGGTTCGCAGTCAAGCCTGGTCCCCGAAGATATTTGCATGGCATATGAAACTGTGAAGGAGCACCATGAAGTCAATTCTATTTTTACTCATAACATCGTTCGAGTCGACGATTGAGAGATTTTTTTTGCCGCATGTTTTTTGTGTAAAGACCACTAGTGTGGCAGCCATATCGTCGGAAGCAGAAAATGACACAGTACCTTCTCTTCCAGATGTGAGCACGTCAAGATCTCAACAGAATGTAGAACTCTTAGCTGGTTTGACGGGAATCGGGCGAATACTAGGTGAAGAGGACGGTGCATCAACCAGTACGGCGGATGCACCGTCCGTTCCACCCCCGCGGGATAACTTCAAATCGCCGAACACAGTCTGTCCCATGGATGGGAAGATCCCGCAAACCTTTCATACCCAAAATACGCAGGACCGCTGCGAGTTTCCCTTCGGCAGCATGACGCAGGCGAGGGTTATACATAGGAAGGAGAACACGTTAGGTAAGTGGATGATAATATCCTATCTATCTATACTTATAATAAAACTGTAGAGGGTCGGGAGTCTGTACATGGAAGATATTTTGAAAATTTTAAGTGTAGGGCGTTCTCTAATCGATACTGAAGCCGAAAATGTAATTTAAAATTTTCATGTCTGTCTGTCTGTCTGTCTGTCTGTCTGTCTGTATCCCGACTAAGTATCACGCCGAAACTACTGAACCGATTTGAATGATACTTTGTACGATGTAAGCTTTTAGTCCGAGGAAGGTTCTTAGATACTTTTGATCCCGATATTTTGCGCGGTTCCTTCAGGAGAGGGGATGAAAGGCAAAATAGGTTTTTAGCTATAATTTCTCACTGCATGGTTCGATTTCAAATATTTGTTTGGTGTCTGAAAGGGAGTACTTTAAGCATTATTCCATACAATTTTCAATATTGAGGGTTATATAGTTGAGAAATTAGGGGCATCTCAACTTTCGGTAAATCTAGAATTCAACGTTTCTTTTGAAAGTGAGTCTAAACGGGCGTGTTGGCTTAATCATAAAAGAGCTTAATGATTAAGGCTATCTATCTATACTTATAATAAAACTGTAGAGGGTCGGGAGTCTGTACATGGAAGATATTTTGAAAATTTTAAGTGTAGGGCGTTCTCTAATCGATACTGAAGCCGAAAATGTAATTTAAAATTTTCATGTCTGTCTGTCTGTCTGTCTGTATCCCGACTAAGCATCACGCCGAAACTACTGAACCGATTTGAATGATACTTTGTACGATGTAAGCTTATAGTCCGAGGAAGGTTCTTAGATACTTTTGATCCCGATATTTTGCGCGGTTCCTTCAGGAGAGGGGATGAAAGGCAAAATAGGTTTTTAGCTATAATTTCTCACTGCATGGTTCGATTTCAAATATTTGTTTGGTGTCTGAAAGGGAGTACTTTAAGCATTATTCCATACAATTTTCAATATTGAGGGTTATATAGTTGAGAAATTAGGGGCATCTCAACTTTCGGTAAATCTAGAATTCAACGTTTCTTTTGAAAGTGAGTCTAAACGGGCGTGTTGGCTTAATCATAAAAGAGCTTAATGATTAAGGCTATTGTAAAATAATTCAGTCCGCGCCGAAGGCGTGGACTGAATTGTTTTAGAATCGACTTAATCTTTAAGCTCTTTTATGATTAAGCAAACAGGGCCGTTTCACACGCTGCTTGATGAGTCTCATTAAGAAGTACCCCTCCATTCGTACACCTTATGTGACGTAAACGAAGTTGCGTGGGTCAGCTAGTTATTAATAATGTGGGAAACGATTATAAATATCAATATCATCAATCAAAGTCATCATGCCCATGGTGTAGATTTAAATACAGCATTTTGTATTGGGCTGATATTTTTTTTATAGCTAGATCTAAAGTCCAAATATCGGAGCAAATCTTTTGAAAATTTCCAATCCATTGATGCATTGGAAATTTGTCTGGAGATGTGCCTTTTATGGTTTAGACATTCCTTGTCCAGAGAATCTGACCTTTCTTACAATTATGTTTTAGAAAGATAACCAAATAATTCTAGTTATAATTTCTTGTTGTACTTAAAGTTTACATTGTTTCAGGAATAGGCGGTCCAACGGGAAGCATACGACCGCCCGCAGACGGTCCATTCGCGCGACCGTCCACATCCACCTTCACAGGCCCCCCTCCCCCCTACCCGGCGGTACCCCCCGCGAACCCTTCGACTCCCTCACCCTCCCCCTCCCCGCAAACCCCGCCCACACCTCAACCCCCGCCGGCGGGCCCGGCGCACCCCCCTACAGTTGCCATGTCGTCGCCTCTACTCGTCAATCTACTACAGAATGATGCTCCGGCGCCTCAGCCTAGAACCAAGCCGCCCCCGCATCCGGCGAAGCTGGATCGGTTGGAGGATGGACAGGTGAGTGGTGAAAATTGTGTATTCCATCTTTATTTTTCCAAAATGTGATATTCAAATTATAGTGAATAATATTGAGTATGTGAAGAAAGAGTTAGTGAGTTACTGAAATATTTGACATTTATAACAGTGTCTAAAATGTTTTTGCTTGAAAATTTCACAAATATTTATAAAAAAATATAAATCTCTTTTCCAGAGTTTATTTTGCGCATGTCTAGTTCAATATTCTGTAGTAAATTTTAAACTGAGTGTGCAAGTATTTCCTTAAAACTCGTATCTATTGTTCTGTGTAGACACGTTAAATAAAGTACTTCACTGCCCCAAAATCAAAGCTAATAATAGATTGTACCATTAAATGGTCCTTCGAGCCGGCGTTACATACATTTCAGTTAAAAATCAAAGTCATAATCACTATCCACTTGAGCATAAGAAGTTACCGTAACCACTAATAAAAATCATTTATATTCACAGGTGGAGCTCGTAGTAGGTCGTCCACCATTCGCGGAATACCGGACACCTCGAACACCCGCCCCCGTGTTAGTCCGCGAAGCTGCCCCCAACGTGCCTACGCCGCCCCCAATGAACCCCGTGAACACCGTGAACCCCGTGTTAAGAGCGCCGGCTAGGCCTCCTACCTTTATCAGAAGAACATTACCTCCTTCACAGTCTCCTGCACCATATAGGATACATGTTCAGGGTACTCCACATTCGGTGCCGCAGCAGAGATCTATAGTTATGCAGTCAGGTGAGCATAAATAGTGAACATTATAGTGACTTTTCCACGTGAAATTCTTTTCCCTTTGCAATATTCCATTGGAACGTTTTTCCGGGCCAAAGAGCAAATTAATAAGGCTATGTGTTATTCAGGACTGTAATCTATTATTGGACTAAATTTCAGCCCTATCCGTTCAGCCGTTAGAGCGTGATTTAGTAACAAACATTCAAACAAATTTCAAATTATTAACTAAATGATGCTCGCGGCTTCGCCCGCGTGAAATTGGTTCCCGTTCCTGCTTCCCGTGGGAACATCTTCCAGTTATAAAAAGTAGCCTATGTGTTATTCCGGAATATAGGTACTCTATCCCTGTACCAACGTTGTATAACTTAGTACAGTAGGACGGGACCGCTATTTTAGTTAAGAAGGTTAACTATATATATATATATATATGTGTATATACTGCAGTGGTATAACTGCTTTTACAGATCAATACACATATCAAATTTATAGACCATGTGATTTTGACGGTTATAATAACTTTGTAAGTTCTATGTTCATGAGTTGTCAAGATCTGCTAAGTCTAAGGGTCTTAGCAGATCTGGACGATACACGTAAACACTCAAAACCCAACCACCACTATAACCTCAACCCCCACATTCCAGGTGGCTACACGACATCGTCGTTCCCGCCCCCACTACCTCCGCCCCCGCCCCCGTACCGCGCCGGAGTAACGCGAACTCCGCGGCCGGTGTCGATGCCAACCCCGCCCTCGGTGCCGCAGACACAACAACACTCGCGGGTCACTCAGGAAGATTTGCAAGCGTTACTGCCGCCCACTACGGCCTCTATGGATCAAAAGACGCAGTCCAGTTTTCAGGTAATGTCGTTTGTAAATTATTTATTTACTTTATGTAAAACCTCAGAAAAAAACACAGAGATATCATCACTCCTTTATTTTTCACATAACAATTAATAGGTACTAGGAAACCTTATACACCGCGTGGCACAAGGAAGAACATTGCAACAGTGTCTGGGGCTTGCGGCCCAAACAGCAGGTTTAAGACGGCCGTCTTTCAATGCGCATAAACGCTCACCTTCCACCGCTAACAATGCTCCCCATTGCCCATATACTTTATCTACAGACGACGTCCAGTTTAAGACTGAGCCTCACAAAATGGCGTTGCCGCTTTTTATAAATATTCCCCACCCGCCAGGGCCTGATTTAGGGTTCCGCGCGCCCTAGGCTAGCTATGAATATGCGCCCCTAGCTTCAACTTATTTACTCTCTCCTACTCTGACAGTATCTATACTGTCAGAGTAGTAGAGAGTTGTGCCCTGAAATTATGGCGCTACAATAAATTGGATTTTCTTTGCGGTGAATACACTAACTTGTGTCTTAGTAGGGTTGAATTGGATGCACGGCGTGGGCGCAACAGCGCCAGGTCCTCGTAGTGGGTCTGGACGTGGACACTCTCGCTCGAGACCATGGTGCGAGCCATGCTCTCCGGCGGGAGTAAGTGGGACGCAGCCGCCTCTTTCTGCGAGCAGGTCATGCTCGTGAAGGAGGAGGCGGGCCGGGTGTGGGAGAGAGCTCTCCCACCCGAGTTCCGCAGTCGGCGGCCTGGGCGCCGCCGACGTGTCTTCGCCGAGGACTATCGGCCTCCATGACCGGGGGCCTGAGGACGGTGAGAGGGTCGCTCACCGTCCTTACAGAAGCAGGCCCATGACGGCAGCGAGACGTGAGCAACTCACGCACGCCCCCCTTTAGAAGCGGGATAACACCCGAACCACCCCCTGGGCGAGGCCGCAGTGGCAGCCGTAGGTCTGTTGTGAGTCCCGGGACATCCTTCCGAGGGCTTACCCGGGGCTCCCAACCTCAGGCTGTTGGGCGTTGCGTGAGGTTTTTTAGTCGGTAAGAGTCCGGCATAACATCCTCTGAGGATTTTCCCTCACGTAAAAAAAAAAGCGTTGAATTGAACAAGATTTTGTTTTTCCCAATCGAATACTCTATTACGAGTTGTCTCGATTTCAAACACAAGTTGTTCACAGCTTTCTTCCACTGCAACCCGAGAGATACCGGTGCGGCCCGTGTAACAAGTGTCGCCCGTACTGTCGTCCGCATAACAATGAATGCCGTCAATAGACAACATCTCATTCTGAGCCTTGTGGTACTCCAGCGTTTAAGGCCTATGCTTCTACCGGCCAAAAAGCTGGACACCCATTCACTTTGGTTCCTGGGTGCCTTGAACGCGACACGGGTGGAGCTGTCGTATTTACTACCACACTGCCAGGGAGATGGGCGCAGGAATTTAATTTTAACGCACTTATTTGTATTTTCACTAAATTACCAAATATTATTATGGACTTTGGTGTAACAAAATGTTAACTAACAATTTAAAACATGTTGTTAGGAGTTGTTACAATCTGTTATAATTCCTAGATGTTTTGTGTGCTCCTCTTAGGGAGCACCGTAAGTCACAGCCCAGCGCCGATCCCAACGCCAGGCGCCCCCTTGATCCTGGCGCCCTAAGCTTCAGCTTAGTTAGCTTATGGGTAAATCAGGCCCTGCCACCCGCTCATTATTTATAGTTGCCATTGCATAAATCAGACAAAATCAACGATGCCTTACACTTAATAGACACTGGAGGTGGAATATAGAATGTACGAATTATGACCCATATTTTGAAAAAATATCTAAAATGTATTAATATGTATCCGGCTCGAAGGACCATAAATGTATTCAATAGTTTAGTAGAAAGATGTGGATGGAAATAGACTGTTGGAGTAATTTCTGTGGGTATACCAGACGACAAAGAATTTAGCATGATATGATACAGAGAAAAACAAAGACATGCAGATCATCATGAACATACATACATATGGTCACGCTTTTATCCCCGAAGGGGTAGGCAGAGGCATATTATAATGCCCGCCCACATTTCACCTTTTTAGAATTTATCCCACGTAATAGTTGGTGAGCCGTATTGCCGTGTTGAGATGGACAGGCGCAGGTTGTGACTGCCTGCTGTTGAAATTTTTCAAGCCGCCATAAAGGCCTTCAACTTGGCTTAACAACTGCCATTTTACTGGCAACCGGGGCCAACGGCTTCACGTGCCTTCCGAAGCACGGAAACGCTTAAATAAATGTCACAAAGTGGTCACATGAATGGTCACCCATCCAAGGACGCCATAGTGAAAGTTGCTTACTGCAGTGATCGTTTACAGAACACTGAGTCTGCGGGGCCACAAGCGCTTCATTGGTAAGAAATAATCAAAATAATTTCAAAATAATCAATACAATTCTAATCTAAACGTCCCATCATTCTCGTTTCAGGAGTTCCAGAGATACCAGCAGCAATACAACGCACGGCAAAGGGCAGCCTCTCGGGCATCCTCACAACCGGACTGGAACGAACCGTACCGGGATTCACTGGCGCTACTCGACTTGCCCGATAGTGATCTAGAACATCTAATGCCTACGCTCGGAGACGATTTGAACCTGGATGATAGTGCTTTTTCAGCGATATCAGGTATGGTTTTGAATTAATGAGGTTAGAGAGAATGGATGGAAATAGAGTGACAAAACATATTTATGAGGCGGGAGTGAATGGGGAAACTCATGTAGGATCAAACCGATAACGTTTTGAGAAAAGGTCTGGTGAAGAGTAACCTTAACTGAAGACACTTATGAAAGTAGAAGAGTGATAGTTGTTTGCCAGTATCATAGAATGTGGAAAGTCTTACCCCCTTATTCATAATCGTTTATTAAACCTATTTTAGTTAAAACACACTTTAAGTCTATTGCTGTCTCTAACCAATGACAGAGTATGGTTAGAGACAGCAATAGACTTAAAACGTGTTTTAACTGAAATAGATTTAATAAACGATTATGAATAAGGGGGTTAGAGTCTACCCCGTTAGGGAAGACAGGCGTGATGTTATGCATGTGTGTAGAGTAAGAAATTTGATAGAAAGACATTAGTTGTAATGCTTGGCAAAAATGAGTTGTTGTATGAGAGTGAGTGTTGTGAGTGAGCCAAGCAACTCTTGTATGAACTCAAAACAATAGGAGCAACTAATCCCTACCAATATTATAAATGCGAAAGTAACTCTATCTGTCTCTGTCTGTTACGCTTTCACGTCTAAACTGCTGAAGCGATTTAGATGAAATTTCGTATAGAGATAGTTTGAGTCCCTGAGAAGGACATAGGCTAATTTTTAACCGACTACGCAAAAAAGAAGGGAATGATTTTACGCGATAACAACTTCTACGCGGATGAAGCCGCGGGAAACAGCTAGTAGATAATAAGGTAGCTCCGATCTGGAAACATGGTCGTAAAGTCTTGAGTATTCATCATTCTCTTGCCCTTGTCCCAATGTATTGGGAGACTGCGTAATATGTGTTCGTTCATTCCTCCCTATCACTTGTCGTCTCATCATTCACACCTTTTGCATTATAAATATAAATATTCACGGACATTTCACACAATGCTATCTGATCCCAAAGTAAGCTAGGAATAACCTGCTTGTGTTATGGGTATCAAACTACGGATATTAATACTTATATACTTTTAAATACATACTTATCATACATAAACACCCAGACTCTTGAGATAAATATTTATGGGTCACACAAATTTTTGTCTCCAGTGGGAATCAAACCCACAACCTCATGATCCGCAGTCACACATTTCGACCTCTAGACTAGACCAACGAGGCAGTCGCATTCATATCATTCTTTACACAATTCATCCATCTTTTCGTTGACCTTCTGGCTCTCCATCCTTCAACATTCAAATGCATTGCTCTTTCTCATCACATGTTCATACCAAGGCAGCCAGTTTCCTCAAAGTTTTTTCAGTCACTGTTCTATAAAAATACACATTTAGATATGTAATGCTACTGATATAATTTGTTCATGAGTAAAACAAATACAAAACCCACTTAATTTTTTTTACAGAACTTGAAGCTAGCGCAAAACTCGATCTCTTGCTATCGGGGAACAACGCGACACAATCCACGCCCGATTCCCTACTGCAAGAGATCACCGGCGACCAGTTCGTCGCCACCAATAGTACCTTCAGTGAACCCCCTACGCCTCGCAACGACGTGCCTTCAAACCCTCCAAAGACAGAATCCTACGAGAGTACACAACAAACGTTCATGCCTCCACCCCCCGTTCCGTTACAATCAACCTCTAAAACGTACAACAACGTGACAACGAACCATTCTAGTGTCGCTCCACAACCTTACAAACCACCCGTCTCAAGCACACCCAACGCAGTATCGAGTCAGTCGATGCCACCTCCGCTGAAACTACCAGTACGGATAAGTCCCTCAGTCTCCACTGCCACTGTGGGTTCTCAGGCCAGTGCACAAGAAATCGAGGAGCAAAGCAAACAGTACCTGATTAAAACTCTCATGAGGGACGATGACGGACCACCGCCACCTCCCAAGGAGGAGAAAAAGGTTGAGGAGGTGACCGTCGCGCAGGTTAAAGTGAGAGAAAGCGTCGAAGTCGCTCCTGAAATGTTCGGTATCGCCAAAACCACGATAGAGGAGGACACGCGGAGGTCTGATGACGAGCGAAGGAATAAGATCGCCAAGAAGGAAAGAGATGATAAGTTAAGTCAGAAAGGTGGGAAGCCCCGGTCGGTCGGGGCGAAGGAAAAGCCCGCCACGCTCAAGGACAAGATCGTCCGAGATGGGAAATCTACCAAAGTTGCCTTACCGCGGCCCGCTACGGCCAAGCCTGTGCCGACGGCGAAGCCTGTCGTGCCGGTCAAGTCGCAAGCGCCGCCTGTCGACGCGCCCAAGTCGCCTCAAACTGAAAAGGAATCGATAAAACTAAGGCTAAAGTTAGACAAAAACGAGCCTGTAGTACAACCGGTCTACAAGGCCGATATCAGTTTTGTCAATCAACCAAAAGGTGAAAAGCCGACAGAAAACGAGTTGAAAGTTCCACCTCTCCATATACGGTTACGGGGTCGTAACAACCCGGTAATAAAAAATTCGAAAAAAGAAAAGAAAAAGTTCGGTTTGGGTGATCCTACAAAGAAAATTAAGATTAGGAAATCTTCAGAATCCGATGACAAATCTCATCGCAGAGACTCGGAGGAGTCGATAGCGACGAAGTCGGTCGATAGTGCTGAGAACAAGACTGATGAAGAGTACCTAAATCTTAAGGGCATCAAACTCAACAACCATTATGAGGCGGACGGGATTAAAACAGAGATCACGGGCGACAATAATGTTGTGTACAGAATGAAAACTATATCGAAAAATGCTCACATAGTCACTAAGTCTCACGACTATAACAAATTAAATAATAAAGTTCAAACTCTAGACTTCAAAACGAAAAAGAAATTAAAAATACTCAACGAGAGTAGTAAAACGGAAAAAGAGCGAGACAAAGAATGGCGAAACGATACGTTGGATAAGGAAGGCAAGTATGCCCAGAACGAGGGTTATAGAGAGACGCCGAATAATCATGAAGTGAAAAAGAAGTTACCGACTCCAAAAACAGACAATGGTGCGAAATGTGATAGTTTGAAGCCCAGTGAAGGGAATACAGTGCAATTGGATGTTAATAGTGAAAAAACAGGTGCTAGTGACTTGGATTGTAGGTTACTAAAGTGTCATAAAGACTTAGAGTGGACTCTCAGTGGTGAAACGCCTGACGCGAGCTATGAATCGCGTCGGACGGACGAAGACAATAAGTTGAAACGGACAATCACCGAAAGTGTTATTACCTCACCCAACGGAGTGCTCACCTCGGATAAGAAGAGAAAAACCAGTCATAGTTCCTGTACAGGTATGTATTAATTTAGTTCTTTTATTAGCACATCTAGTCTATGTGTTCGTGGTACCCACACTTCTGCCAGATATTTGTGTAAAATCATGTTACTAACTAATATAACAGGATTTAACCTGCGTATCTCTGTGCTTCCATACTGAAAGCCTAGCGCTGTGGCCTTAGACGAGTGTGAGCCTCTGTAGTGCATTAAAACCTATTGGGGCTTCTTGACCCATGGGTGAGCAAGGAATTGACATATTTACTTAACACTTTGATTGTGTCAAGATGTGCGTGAAATAAATATAAAAATATAAAGAGCTGGTGAAGTTTTTACCTGTATGAAGCATTGAAATATTATTTATCTTTTCAAAAAGTCATCGAAAAACTGACGTACGCTGAGCTATGCCCGCAGTGTGGCCAAAAAACGCAGATATATGTTAGTTTGAAAATGACGCATGCTATTTTGAGCTGTGCCGTCACACTAGGCTCCCGCCTATTTCATATTTCGTGTACTTGTCATCGCCACCGCGCTAAGTCTGCAGTATAGATCATGCACACTTTGAACTGTCGAACATGTCAACAAGATAGAATTGACTATGACCATGTACTGATGGAATATGATCAAAACTTCAGACAGTTTATGGTATGCATGTTCAAGGTGGTTGAGATGATGAATCTCAAATACTCCACAACACTTGGTCTCATGCCAATATGAGGTTGGCTATCCCACCCCTAGCTGGAGGCTTCAACTTGCTGCATATTCCAGCCTGCTGTTGCTACTCGAGAATCATCGATGGAACCATGAATGGTTTTATGATGAATTGTGCCCAACACTAACAAGTCTGGGTATTTTTTCATCCTTCTTTGGATATGTGTGTGTTAAATCCTGTTTATTAAGTAACAGAACACAAAACTTTAAAATTATTTGATTAGAGAAATTATTTCATTAGATTAGACATTACATTATAATTAACTGTAGATAAAATAATCTCAAAAAAGCCATGAAAATTCACCCTCTAAAAATTTTAGAGGAATTAAAACCTGGTTTCCATCGCGTGCTGGGCGGGCCCATTAATGAGAGCCCAGTAAACTGCATACTTTACTGGTGCACCATTGCACCACAGTTTACTGGTGCAAGTTCAGCGGGTTTTGTTAATGGGCTTGGTCAGCTTGGGGTGGAAACCAACCTTAAGACTATTTTAGGGTGACGAAGGAATATTCTCTTTTCACCATAAATAGAAATAAGTGTCTGCTTTCATTCATTATGGTTCATCAAATTATGAGGAAACTTCTGAAGCACTTAAAGACCAACTAACATTTTATCTAAGCCAGTATTTATAGTATGAATGCCTCAAGTGAGTTAAGCAAAACAGTTTCCAACCATAATTTCTTTATACTTTCCTAGAAAGACAATTTACCTCTTTGATGTGTTCACTCTAATTTTCTAATCTAAACTACAAACTTCACTGTAGAATTTCCACTTGTAACTTAACTCACTTGCGGACATTAGTGCACTACTTATTTCCTACTACTTTACCATTTCATGCACCACTATCACATCATGAGTAAAAAAACGGTACAGAGACTTCACTTTGTACGGACGCACGAATCGGTTGCACCACTACAAGCACGCCGGGGATGTGTGTGCGCATGTCAACTGGCCGCACGACGTGTACGCGATGAGTGGCCAGTTGACGATGAGCGGCAAGTTGACACGCACACAGGTACCCGTCGTGCTTGTAGTGGTGCAACCGAATTGCGCTGTTGAATAGAGCTTTGCTTCTTTTCCGTTTATTAATTCATGTCCTACTATCAAACTTATTACCTACTACTTAACAGTCTGATTTCTAATCTCGCTACTGTGCTTATGGAATGTTATTTGGGCTTAAAGAACAAGTCTGTGTTTCCGAATAATCATCATCACTGCCATATTTCATCATTTAAGCAAAAGAAAAGGCATTACAAGGCATGCCATCACAGCTTTACATTTTATACTCCTATTTATAACCAAATCAGCACTTACTTTTTCATTTTACAAAATACAGGTCATTTACTGAAAGTTTGAAGTCAAAATTGTAATGACTTCTTAAAACCCAAGGACTTGGGTACCAGAAAGCCTTGCTCCACCCTGACACCTGGCTGATATTACAAAGGCAGTCCTTTTAAAGTGGTTTTCCACTTTATATAGTTCTATATTATAGGATAATTTATTGTACATAATTTTACCAACAAAATTTAGAATGAATTGTTATTTAGAAATAGTAAATTTACTGGTAACACTATTGTAAAAGGTACAAATCTTAATGTACCCTCCTTTTTGTAAATATATTGAGCTTAGAAATTCCTGTCACGGAAAGCTATAAATCTTTATTTTTTTATTATGAAGTACTTTAGTGCTTGGATCTAAATCATCAGTAAATGATGACTGAGAAAGTTTATGAACCTATGTCACATTGCATATTTTATACCATGTGCCAAGAGCTCTTTGTACAGCTGTATTGGAATTCCATAACATTTTTTCGTAAAAGTATCTGTACAAAAGATTTATAGCTACCCGCAATAGGTATTTAAGAATGTAAACTGCTGTTCAGTACAAACATGAACTCAAAAGTACCGTATAAAGCATTCACTTCGAAGTTGACTGTAAGCAATTTGAAGATGTACCTTACATTGGCAATCAATGGATGCAAATACTTGAAAGAAAAATATGTACACATACTGTTGTCAATCTATTGAAGTTATTTTGTACTGCAATATTTACCTGATGGTATTACAGAACATCAACAATGATTATGCTCAAAATGTTTAAAATTTAAACAAAAAATATTTATATTGTGTTGCCATGTCCAATTATTTTGTTTTTGTTGACATAATATTTTCATAAATAAAAGTATAGTTGATTTTCTGAAAACTTTTCATTTCTATAAACCTGTTTGAGATAATGTACATCGTTATACAACTTTGTAAAAATCAAGGATTGCCTTTTTGTAATATCAACTAATGGCAAATTAGCCAATGGTTTAGCCAGGTAGTCCAGGGGAACGCACATTCATACTTAATGAAGGGCTTAGTCCTCAGTGTGTGTTTGATATGTAAAGTAACATCTTTGTTTTGCTTCTTGCTAACTTGTCAAAGCTTTTCAATGTTGAAACCTTTCGTGGGGGCCATAATGTGATCTTCCTTTCCTCTGTACATACACAAATGATCATGCTTACTTGCAGCCCAACATGTAACATTCTGCAGTTTTATAGGAATGTCGCACTTGTTGGTGTTTGGACTGCATAGCGCTGGCTCTACCAACTAGTTCTACATGAGTAAATAAACGTGCGGAGACCAAGCTCTGAAAAAACGCGCGAATTCGTTGCACTAATATAAGTATGCCGGGAAACTGGCACACTGGTCGTGTTAAGCGACGAGCACCCGTTGACACGGACACACATGCCCGGCGTGCTTATAGTAATGCAACCGATTTGCGCGTTTGTTCAGATGGTGGAATGCGAATTTTGAGGTGCACCAGTCGACATTCACGGTAAGCGCGTTAACGCCGATTCGTATGGAATCGAGTCACCGCCACCTAGCTGTAAACGCGGGAACTTGTATTGGTTCCATACAAATTAACGAATACGCGTTTCACCGTGAATCACGTTAAGCTCTCGCAAAAACTTACATTAGGCACGCTGCTGATCTCGTCTTATAGAAATCTTCCTTAGTCTCTGTGCGTTTATTGTGCTTTAAAAAGTGCACTAGTGATTTTAAACTGTTTTGACGATCGGTATCAAACTGGACTTATTTTTTATCTACGATCAAGTATCGCCCGATTAAAATATCACCACTGCGCGTTGGCCTTTCATGTCATGCTTCTTGCCTGCTTTCATCGATTCTGACTTATCGATCTTCTATCGTGCCTCATATTGATTGCATTTACAGCCAGATGAGGGGGTCGCGATTCCATACAAATTCGCGTTATAACCGTCAGTCACGATATGCGCCCGAAGACTGTTAACGCAGAAAAGTCCAGTAGGGTGCACTTTAACGAGTGTTATGTTATAAGATGTAAAAAGTAGGTACTTAAAATAGTGTACATCATCATACATCTACAAGGTTTCCAAGTACCCACATGATTCATACATAAAAACAAGATATGCAAAGAAACAATGAAGCAGGTGGCAGTTGTCTATAAATGTGTTATTTATTTGAATTGCACTGATATCAAATTGGACCTATCATGAAATGGATGTTCAGCAAAATGCAGCAATCATGATCGAGGTAAATTTGAATTTGCAAAGTTGGACTGATCTCATCTAAAAACTACAGATTGTAGAGAATTACGAATGGAGATATGGTAGAGGGTTTCAAGAATGTTCATAATTTTTTTTGAGAAGCATTCAGCAGACGGTTGGTGAGTTTATTGAGGGCCTGCATGATAATTTATTTTACAAGAAGCTCATAATTGCCAAGTCTTGAGAGAAGTCGGCGGCAGTTTTCAGGGTCATTAAAGTACTAGCCGATGTTCCAATATCATGTTGTTCTTTATGACATTGCTACGGTTAATGCTGTTTGGGCAGATTTCGAAATTGGTATATTTACTTACCACCTCACCATTTTTGACTGAAATCTTTGCGCATATTATCGAAATGTGTGATTCCGCTGGGTCTTTTATTTTTCTATTTTTTTTGTTGACGCCGTGGACCGCTTTTACACTCATCGCAGACCCGCTGTGGTAGCAACAGGGCGCTTTGTAAGGGACTCCCGGCCCTGATGTTGGAGCGCCAGACTCGTATCGTACCCACTAAACCACCGCGTTGGCCCGCCTCTTTGCAACCGAGTCGTCGAATAGGCCGGAGTCCTGGTCACGCCAACACGGCTAAGTAACTGGGGCTCTCCTCGGAGGACGAGATGGACTGCCTCCGACAATCTCCGTTTGGAGAAGGCTGTCCCCACTAAATGCCATCGGACACCTCTCTGTGCATAAAGCGAGTACAGAGCAGTCTAGCAGGCATTAGAAGGCACATCGGAACACAAGGGATGCCAGCAGCAATTTTGGTGGCGTAGGGATTTAATAATACACTGAGTTGCAAGTTTTTTGTAGGGACAGTTCCCACTTTCTACCGAGCAACCAAATCATGCTCTTTGCACCTAGGTCTTGTCGTTTCGTGTCGAATGTCATGTAAACAGCTTGTCCAAGTAAATGCTATAACACTTGATGTAGGGATTTTGAGACGTTTCATTGCCATTTATGGTAACGCGAGGGCATAATGCTCGCGTCTGGTGATAATTAAGTGACCTTTGATTCATTTTATTTGTGTTAATTCATAAATCAGTAATACTTGAACTTGCCATTTCTGGCGTTTCTGGTGATGCGTCGGTTCTCATCAAATGTTGAAATATTCCACGCACAAACATTCCTATAGTAACGCTGGTCTTCTCAGACAATTGATCTTAAAGCCGTCTCACTTTTACAAGGAATCGGCAGTTCGTGTTGTGTTGACGACGCTATCAATGTTTTATTGTTCAGTTTACAGTGAACCAGTATATTGAGAGTATCTTGCAATGGCAGCGGCGTAGTCAACGGAGAGGGGAGGAGCTGTAAAATACACAATACATACTGTGTAAATAACTATCAGGTAAATCAGACAATAAAAGTGACTTATTGAAAAATACAAACCAGTGTGTTCTCGGCACAAGAAGTTGTTACCTCATCTTATCCTCATGTAGATGGCAATTAATGCTAAAACCTGTGACATGTCATATCCCTGCAATACTGACCTCCAGCCTGACCACTAACATGGAATCGAGACGGCTATTGAAGAAAAGTGGGTAAAACACAATCTAAGAGATGATGAGGCCCGGAAGTTCGTACCACCTAATCATCGCCATAGAAAAGTTCAGAGAATATCCCAGGGATAGGGATTTTCGTCACCTCATCCAAAGGAAAAGTAATTTGCATAAGAAGATCTCCTGTAAATTGCGTCGGGCTGATACCGCATTGCACAAACTTCAGGTAACGTATCCTCCTTAGAACGATGTTAAAGGAGTAGAGGGGAGAAACCGCCCACACACATCCTCGATCCGTCAATCTTAATGCACAACATTTAAGGGTATCTCAACTTATTGTAAGCGTGGAATGACGTTAGTGTGTTAGAATTGACGAGTCGAGGGTTTGTGAGGGATTCCTCTCCCTCCCCTCCCCTTATTATTCTACGATGGATTTCTGGCCTGTAACGCCAGATTTCATTATTTAACGTATTCACTATTAATTGACGTCATTGCTTTGAGGTAAAAGCGGGAATCAGCTATCCTATTCACAGGTTTTAACGGTCACGTCCTTGGAAGTTCGAAAGGTGCTGTGTGAAATCATTTAGTTTAGAAATTCAGTTTGAGTAAAAGAGAGTTGACCTGTCATTAATATATTTATTGAAATGCTAAAGACGTAAGTAACTTCGTCTAAAGAACCATGGACGATGTATAAGTTTGACAACACTTAGATGACAACAACCTTTATCCCTAAGTGTAATAAGATGCAGAGATTTTGCGAGTTCGGTGCTCAAAGGATAGTTGTTTTAATTTACGAGAAAGGTAAAGATGTAAAAGAAAAGTTTAAATGATTTACAGACATAATCCCCAATGCATAAATTAATACAATAACAGATGAAGCAAATAGAATGATAATAAAATTATTCAGCGGTTATTCCTTGACCAAGGTGCAGTTATGAAACTCTTACTCTAGAAGCGGTTAAAGCAGAGCAGTTATGGATAAGGAGTAAAGTAAGTAACGAAAAACAACCACGCTGGACTTAGCTTGATTTGACCTGCGTTACCGGGAGCTAGCTCAGAGAATACTTTCAAAGTTACTAAGGAAGTTCTGAATTCAGGTCGAAAATGTCCTTAGATTACGGTGTGCGCTATAACGAGAGAAGGTTAATATAAATAAATATTTCTGACCGGAAGAAAGTTCTTGAGGTAATGGAGCCCAAAACATTCTTCTCATCAGGGATATATTAGAGATATGAGATAGCAAATTAATGGTAGGATCGAGTTATTGCCACTGAGAGTGAAATGGTTGATTTTATTGTTGAAGACTATAAATACCACCTTTATAATGCCCTTAAATTTATCACGTTTGAGTGGCAATTCAACCCCTCACGCCAGAAAAGTTACCGGATGTGATACTACATATTTTTATATATTAAGAAAATAGAAGAGGAGAAAGTATGCCGCCTTGTGGAACCTCAGCATCTAGTACACTAAATACATAGAGAACAACATTTCTTTTTGAAGATCCTGTAAAAATGAATAGGGTAAAACAGGTGGTACACAAAAAGAAAGCTACTAAAATTCATAAAATGAAATTCTATGATGAATGTGTATTTATGAACTTCGTGATTCACACTATCAAAAGCTTTTGACAATTCAAACGGGACACGTACAATTGCTTTGAGATATCGGTACTGCCCTTCACATCCTACCTTACTTCCAACAGTTGTGCTGTGCTTTCAATGTGTGTGCCGAACATTGAAAGCCACCAAAAGGATGCCGTTAACACCTAAGAGAGACAAGGACGTGATGGAACATAAGGATTGAATAGAAAGTAGATGTTTGGAATCTAGACAATAATACGTGAGATAGGTAGTTCTAGAATAGTTATGCGGGTTCTGTGAGTCATTCTAAAGCCAAAAAATATCTTATTCGCAACATCAACATTCTCTTTACAATTCAGTGTAAGAAATTCTTCATTCTCATCTTTTCCAACAATAACTCTGTGGTATCATCCATAATTACAATCGCCTGACGAGGAAGGGTCGTTAGAGTTGCGTAAAATTGTGCAATTATTTGAAATAATATGTTAACCCGATTAAGTTAACATTTAATCTAAGAAATTGCTAATTTGTAACAAATAAAATAGTTTAAATTCGCTTAATTTGCACCCACCAGTACACAAAACCCAGCAGTTTTCTCGATATGTTTTATAGCGTTCTTATGTACTTTTATTATTTTAAGTACCTTTATCTTCAAATATTAATCGTAACTATATATTTCAGAACCACCGGGATCGACGAACGTCGGCACGATACCCAGTCGAGTCGAGTCGCCGCCTGCGTCGCCTCGACGGAAAGAACGACCCAAAGACAAGTCCTACTGCAAACTGATGGCCGAGAGAGCCGCCAAACCGGACGCCGACAAGTTCGGCAGTAGGTCCCCCGCGTCCCAGGCGCAGGGCGAGGACTCCGGCATCGAGTCCATGGACGCGCTGTCGGAGAAGTCGCCCAACCAGGCCAGCCAGTCGCCGCCCGGGCCGCAGCGCAAGGAGCGCCTCGACATGCCGCGCTCCACCAGCCCCGCCTCCGTGCAGAGGATCATAGGCGTCATCGACCCGCCGCCCGCCTCCGACGAGCTGCTGGAGCGGCTCTCGCGGGCGGGCGGCCCCGCGCGCTACGAGCCCGGCCCGCCCGACATCGACGACCTGGGCGACATCGAGGCCGAGCTGGCCAAGATGCACGCCGACCACGTCAACGGTGACGACGCGCCGCGCCGTCCGCCCGCGCCCGAGCGCCCGCCCTCCCCCGCGCCCGCGCCCGCCGGCGGGGAGGCCCCGCCCGACCCGCCGCGCTCGCCGCCGCCCGCGCCCGAGCACGAGGCCGCGCACGAGCCGCACCGCGACAAGCCCCGCGCCGGGGACTTCGACCCGCCGCCCAGCCGCAGCACCCCGCCGCTCTACACCTACTCCGCGCAGGAGAAGCTCGGCGCCGACGACGCGGCGGACGAGCGACCCGCACGCGGGGAGAACGGCGACGCCACCGAGCGCGGCGACCCCGGGGACGTCAAGCTCGACCGGGTGCCGCTCAAGGCGGAGTTCCCGGACAAGAGTCTCCTCGAGCAGCTGCTGATCGAGATTCCCACGCCCGAGTACGGCGGCAAGCGCGCGTCGTCGCCCTCGCCGTGCGGGCTGGAGCGCGTGGCGCGCAGCAGCGTGCGCACGCGCTCCAGCAGCAAGCTGAGCTCGCCCGCCGACCAGCCGCGCACGCCGCGCCTCAGCCCCGCGCTGCAGCGGGCCGACTCCCCCGCCGCCCCCGCCCTCGCGCCCGCCCCCGCGCGCCACGCCAGCCCGCGCGCGCCGCCCGCCCCCGCGCCCGCGCCCGCGCCGCTCACGCCCCTGGCGCCGCTCGCGCCGCGCCTCGCCGCCGTGCCCGCCAAGCGGCGGCGGCGCGAGTCGGAGAGCTCGGGCGCGTCCACGCTCAGCTGCGAGGAGGGCCTCTCGCCCGCCGGTCGCCCCAAGAAGAAGCCGCGGCGGGCGGATGGCGGCGCGGTGCCGGCCCCCGCTCCCAATGCGACCCCGGGAGTGAAGTCGCGCAAGGACTCGGACAGCGACAGCGACGAGCCGCTCATCTGCAAGGTGCGCGGCAAGGGCGTGGCGGGGCGCGGCGGCGCGCGCGAGGGCGTGGGCACGCGCCGCTCCGTGCGCCACGGGCCCGCGCCCGCGCCGCCGCCCGCCGCGCCGCCGCCGCCCCCGCCCGCGCCCTCCGCCGCCGCGCTCACGCCGCTCAGGAGGAAAACGAGAAGTGCCGGTGAGTTGCACTCGTTATGCATTTCTATACTCACTACTCGCTTTAGGCTGAGTATTGATTTTTTGGGCAGTGTTACTTTTAATTAGAGGTGGGCCGAGTACTCGGTTGATACTCGGTACTCGGCGAACTCAGCGGGTTTTTTGATACTCGTACTCGGCCGAATAACTCGGTTTTAATGCCGAGTATACTCGGTTTAAGTAAAGCAATATATTTAGGTGCATATAATTAAAACATTGCACCTGGACAAGGAAATCGCTAGAAGGATCTGTTTGTGCTGGGCAACCGTCTGAAGACGAAAGTCTACAATCAGTGCGTACTACCAGTTATGAAATACGGAGCCGAGACGTGGACACTTACGGTAGGGCTAGTCCATGCCCTCAAAATTGCACAGTGAGCTATGGAACGAGCTATGCTTGGAGTATCCCTGAGGGATAAACTCCGAAATGAACTTATTCGGCGGAGAACCGAAGTGGTCGACATAGCTCGCAGAATAAGGACATTAAAGTGGCAATGGGGGCGACATCTATAAACGTAAGGTAGGACGTCCACCCGCCAGATGGACTGACGACCTGGTGAAGGTCGCAGGCCGGGACTGGATGCGAACGGCACAGGACTGTGTACTGTGGCGTGAACTGTGAGAGGCCTACGTCCAGCAGTGGGCTGCTAGAAGCTGATTTATTTGATTGGTTGATAATTAATCCAACAGGGTTAATCAAAAAGTATTTATTACTAACTAACTGTTGCCTGCGACTTCGTACGCTGCAAATTCTTTAGATTGAAATAACTTTTTTATTTATGAACCGATTGACATGAAACAAACACTAAATGTTAGGTGAAGCAAACCGCAACGCAATAAAGAAAACCGCATTGCAATCGGTTGAGCGGTTGCTGAGATTAGCGTGCACAAACGTACAGACAAACAGACAAAAATCTAAAAATCATTGTTTTGAGTTCTATTGCGTTTTTTCTTATATCTTCAATGTACTGACAGCGACCTGTTAGGATTTTACTATATGTATTGATTACATATTTGTTTGTAAACTAGCAAGCGACTGATAGATGTAAGGCGCGGGCGGGGTGAGGGGTGTATCAACGCGAGTTGGCCACTCGTGCCGCGTGAACCTGTTTGTACTTGTTTTCAGGCCCGAAACGGGAGTTTGATTGAACCGAGTTACTAGGCCGAGTACTCGGTTGGAAAAAAATTGAATCGAGTAAAACTCGGTACTCGTTACTCGGCAAAAGTGTCACTCGGCCCATCTCTACTTTTAATCAATTTCGTACTCGATAGTCTTTTGAGTATATTTTGGTAAACAACAAAATAGTCGTAACGTTTATATACTCCACTTGCCTTTCTATTTTCGATAGACATCGATTTATTAGTGACATATTCGGTGTTGTCCACAGTGGTGGAGGGAGCGGGAGCGGGCACGCCCAGCGGGGCGGCGGCGCGCCGGAGAGAAGCCAAGTGACGGCGGCGGCGCGCGGAGGCGCGTCGTCGGTCCCGCGACCAGTCGCCCGACCTGTCGGCCGATCCCCCGCCGCCGCTCCACCTCGCGCTCATGCTCTCGCTGGACTGAGCCTCGCCGCACCTGCCACCCTCGCCACCCTCGCCACCCTCGACACCGCGAGGTACACTCGCTGCCTTTCACCGACTGACCCGGACGGGATTTGTATCTGGACCGTAGAACATATTAGTGAGTTAAACAGTTTATTCGTCGAAATTTCATTTATTTACGATTTGGTAATTGTTAATTTATGAATCTCAGTACATTGGAAGCGGTTGTGCGTTAACACTGATATGTTTGTGACCAGAGGAATTGCAATACTAACGTTTGTGAGTGGCTCTGTTAATGTATTTAATGCGATTGTGTGTTAATGTATTTACTGGAAACGGAATTGTGTACGGTCAAGTGTTTTAAAAATGTAACAAGTGACACCAGTTACAGCCGTTTTGGGCGGAGATGTGATCTGATAACCAATTAGATTTCGTTATTTCCGCATCGCGTCATCAAGCGTGAAGAAATCTGATTGGTTTAAATAAAAGAAAACACGTCACTCATCGCCGCTTTGATGAATACCAGGCCTTATGAGTGGAAATTCGGAATAGTGGCGTAAGCGGCCTATGCTTAGACGGTGATTTGCTCAGGGCAATTTCCTAGTTAAAAATTTGAATGCTTCGTTTAATTGAAAAAACGTGAAGACTCGAGACAACGCCATTCCTGTATCCATTTTTCTAAAATAAATCAATTTTATACCACTAAGGTGCTATCGTGAATATTATTTACAGTTACCATTGTATTATATATTTACAGTTACTCTTGCAACCCTTCTGTCTGACAGGCTAAAGACCTCAATCCATACAGCCTGTTAATCTTATTTTACACTCTTGCACTTTACAGGACTCCTACCTAACATCTACCATTTTGGTAAAACTCAAATATGACAAAATATATCTTAAAATGTGTCCTGCGTCTTATGTTGACGTTACCATACGAATCAATCCATAATGAAAATCCCTTTTAGACATAATTATTTGACAATGAAAGAAAAATCTGTAATGTCCATAATATTCGTTTTGACATATTAACAATGACAGTAAATCTGGAATGTCCATACAAAATTAACCGTTTTGTCGATAATTGACATACCTAATTATATTACAATTTTTTGGCCATACAAAATTGATCATCAAAATACGATGTCGCTTGTTACATTCTTACAATTGACCAATATCAAAATGGATTTAGTAGAATTTATTTTAGAACTGTCCAAATACGTAACAAAAATATGAAATAACTCAATATTTATTAAAAATAACAGAAAATATTTATTTATCTTTTTTATTTATATGGCAGAATTACGTAGGTAACAAAAAAGTATGAAAACTGTCGAAGATGCCACTAGATTGCAACGTTTTCCTATGTGATAGATTTATAAAGTGTTTTAAAATTAAATTTTGTGTTCTTAAAATAGTTTTGTTCATTGTAGTAATTTTTACGATTTTTAAATTGATTCATTTTTTCACATGCCCACAGATTGTATCTCTATAAGTAGGATCAAATCGGTTCAATAATTATTAGTTATCAGCATTGATGCTTTGACGATACAAACTATTTTCGAAACAACAAATAAACTTGAAATGTACTTACATTGTAAGTAAATAAAAAAACTGAACAGGAATTTACAACTAACTCTTTATCAATGTTTTATACAAAATAGACTTGTACATAAGATATAACCAAATTCTGACCATAGAGATTCTAGATTTTTTTTTCTGGAATAAATTCTCCTAAATCCGTCTCACAAGTCCGTATGAAAATAGAACTGTCAAAAACTACTTATTACAATCGATTTCAACCCAATGTAATGCTGACATAGACATTTTTGCTGTATGTATTTATTTTTAGTGAAAAAAAAAAATGTTACCATTCACTATAAACACTCGAGTTTTTTTTTATTCTTTTTAAGTGTAAGTTAATTTCTATCGAATAATTTTAGAAGTGTTTTTATCTTAAGTGTGATGATAGCTGACGCTGTGAGTAGTTGATTCGAACTACAGAAATTATGTTGAAGAATCAACTAGTTACATAAAATAAATTCGGCTATGTATACTCGGCTCCTCTGATGGCTCCCTTGGGAGAGAAGGGGAAGTTATTTGTGGTCTTGGCTCTTTTTCATATTCTTGGCCGTTTTTCATATTTTTTAAAAGTGTACTTGGCCTCTTTTAACATGCCTGCCAAGGGTTATGTTTTTGATTGAATCTTCGTACTTATTATGAATAGCGGACGCCACGCGGTTTTACCCGCGCTGTTCCCATTCCCGTGGGAATATGGGAATAAAATATAGCCTATGTCACCCGCGGATAGCGTAGCTATCCAATAGTGAAAGAATTTTTCAAATCCGTTCAGTAGTTTCGGAGTCTATTCGATGCGAACAAACAAACAATCAAATATTTCCTCTTTATAATATTAGTATAGATAGACAGATTTAGTATTCTTTCAGTGTCTTATTAAGTGTTGTAAGTAGAATATAATTAACTTCATTGCATATCAATATATTACATTCATATTATACAGATGTTACAATTTTATAAATAAACAAGCGGCCTTATCTATGAAAAGCAATCTTTTACCGGCAACCTTTTAAGATTTTAATCAAAGGGCCAAGTACACTATAAAAATTAGAAAACAAAAAAAAACAATTTTATCTTGTCACTTCCGTCTTGGGGAGCCAAGGACTCAAGTAAATGTATCTTATCTCTGCCAAGGGGGCTCCAGGGTAGCCAAATCTACGTAGTCAAAAAATACCTTGCCACTTTGCGCAACTGACCACAGAGTCTACTGTAAGTTTCTGCGAGCGCCTAACATGATTCACGGTGAGCGTTTACTCCAATTTGTATAGAATCGAGTCACCGCTTAGATCATCTAACCACAGGATGCGCCTTACTTAAGCATTGTTTTCTGCCATTGCACATGACCATTTGGTCTTTTGGCTTTATAAAAAGCCTGTACATCAGTACATCATTTTATATGATTAAACTAGTACATTTCATTGTAGTTGACTGTACAATAACAATTAACACACAACAGCCATTACGCGTTTGTCGATTAATACATTTTTAAATACAATGAAATTTTATGTCTTTGTTGTGTTTCCCCCTTCACTTGTATGAAAACTGGCAGAATATTTTTGTATGCGGTGGTTCGCAAAGGCTAGTCCCGTGTTATATGGTCTAAGAGTCACCGCCACCTAGTTGTAAACGCGGGAACTTGTCTCGACTCCATACTAATTCACGTTTACGCGCTTCACCGTGAATACACGTATAACGCTCACGAAAGCTCACACTAGGCACTCAGTCCGCGCCGTGTGCAGCCTTAGTTTATTAGCAAATAGATGTGTATGAATATTGTACAAAATGCACTCGACATGTAGGCACATTGTTATAAATAGTATAAATACCCGAGAGATATAAAGAGAATGAAATAAAAAAATGCATAAAATTAAATATTTTCATACGTTTTTGCACGTAATTTCGTGGCGACGACCGCAGCGTTGTGTAGTTTTTTATAAAGTTTTGACGGGAGGCTAGCCTATTTTATCTGTAGTATATAATGAAAAAAAAACCATCAATTTTATCAATTTTCAACCATTTGTAATTCGACGCATTATAAAGTTACTACGATGAAAAATGAAATGGTAAAATTTAGATATATATGGCAACACTCGGCCTCCCGCTAAAAACGCTGGCCGCTATTAAGATGTAACCGTTAGCGTTTGTTATATTTAAGATAATTCACGACCAATAATTGTAATTTAGATGATGACTTGATAATTTCTTAGTGAATGAGATAATAAATGCGACTGAACGTATAACAGTTTGTCTGTTCGGGCTTCCAGTAAAACTAATACTTTATTTTGACGCCCCGTTAATTTCGTGATCATACATTTTTTCTACTATATCGTTCCCACCATAGATTCAACTTATTTATATGATCTAAAGAGCTTTTTACACCAAATCTATAAAAAAAACCCAGTGAAACTTAGCTTCTTAATTTGCACTGTACATAACGTCTATCAAATGATTTAGTTCTTTTATTAGACGCTAGTGTTTTTATCACAATTATTGAAGATATGGCTTCAAATTAGGCAAAATATTTCACGAAACCCGTTCGCTATTTTCATTAAACTATTGGTTGTTCTAAAAATTTAACCTTGCAATATTCTATTTGACATCAAAATGGATTTTAAAGTTATATCGCAGAGCACAAATGAGCTGTCTCCGTCGCTGCTACGTATTTCATTTTGACAGTGATCCACTTTTTGTGTAAGTGAAATGCCAGCATAAATACATTGGGAGTGACAGAGACAGGCTAGTTTTCGAAATTCTATGTGTTCTGGGTTTCAAACAAAAACATAACGTTCACTCTCACTATGGTCACTTGTCGTCATGTTGGTATCATTGTGTGAAAGGAATTGTGCATACAGTCATTGCCAATAAAAAATTTAAAAAAACAAGGAACTATTCCTTGCTTATTTTATAATTTATTGGCAATCAATGGTACTAAAAAACGTAAACCAAGTTAAAGTGAATGGTCTGTATGGAAAATGGCGAAAGGGTTGAATAGGAATCCTACAGTAATATTTTAAAATAATAATGCGATGAAAGAGTGAGACGATTGTGTAGGCATCTATACTTCGTATATTAGTTCCTGTGTAGGAATAAACCCAAAGCAATAAATTTGGATGTGAAAGTTTTATTTAAAAGCACATTTTAGACAGCTTTTACACTATTTAGCTTACATTGCAGTATTTGTTATAATTTATTACGAAGCAGTTCGTCTCCCATCCCTGTCGATGATGTTCAATGTTTTAGTCGAACAGTGATAGTAGTGCTACAATACATTACGTGTATAGTACGTACCTAGTATGTAATGAGAAAATATTTTAATAATTAGTAATGAATTTATTGCCTGAATAAATTGTGCCCTATAACTGTGTGCCGTGGTAATTAGTCTGTTAAAAAAATGTGTTAGAAAGAGATGCGGCTAGTCTGTGCGGTGGACGGCGGAATTATGTTTTTTTTTGAACGCGTTTTGTTTTTTTTTTATATAAATTATTGATTACAAAAATCGGTGCAGCCGATGTACAATCTCTTGTAAATTTTTATGTATAGATGGGATATTAATATATGTTACATTTTAAGTATACTTGTTTTTCTTTGAAAATGTCACTTTTTTTAGGTTGGGGAGTAGCGTTGTATATAGACGGCGTGGGGGTAGAGATTCGTTCCTGCCGTGGTTCGACTCCTGTAGATGCAAAAGCCTTATACTGTAATATAAAAGTATGACATGCAAGCTTGTATCATATAATTATAGTGAATGAACTCTCAATTAGCTGTGTATATCGGGTGTACAGTTTTCGATTTAGTTTATTTGGTTTTGTTTTTATTTTCGACTAATTGATAGTAATTTATGCCGATAAATAAATATCTATATTGTATGTTTATATCTACAATGAGGAAAGAGAAATACAAATAGTTTTAATAACACTTATAAATATAGTTTTAGGGGTAACACTACACCAGAGTAGCTTATAGTTTTGTTTACATTCTATAAAAACTTGTAAATAGATTGCGAAAATAGTAAAACGATGAAAGAATTGATACAATAAAAGTTGACTTGTGTTATTTTGTAATTATGTTTCGAGAAGACGACGGTATCGATTTAGGACAATGATAAAAAAATGCCTTAGAATTAATTTTCTATGCTGGCAATTTTATAAAGTTCACTTTTTTATTGTGCATTATTTTCTCAGTAAGTTGCTTTCACTGTCGTTTCTAGATTATTTTTAAAAATCATATAATTATTATATTGATATAGTACGATGAGTCACGCTGATAATCATCATAATTATTATGAATGAAGAAATTATATTAAAAAGTACGATTGAGTCATGCTGATTTATCATCATATTATTACGAATGAAGAAATAAGGAATATTATTGTTCTGCTATTATTAAATTTGTAAAGTTAGTTTATTAATAAATGAATAAAAAATACTTGTGGTTTTACTTCGGATGTATTATTTTATCCTAATTTACTAATATGAATATATGAAATATGATAAAGGTTTACTGAAATTGTTACTTTTCCAAAATAAATGGTCAAATTTTCGAATGCGTATATGGACTAACGCATACGATGGTTTTAAAAGACCTTTTATTTGGAGTATCCCTGCTGCTTACTATCGAACGAAGAAAACTCACGTGTAGGCTTGTGGTAATTTTTAGGCAGAGATTCTAGGGTAAGTCTTCAGGCAACATGGCAACATAATCGCAATACTTGAAACGCTATCGCTTTCAGGAAAGGAGAGAGAAATAACAAGATAGAATTTAACACATGAAAAATTAATAATTTATTGGAATCAGATTTTAGCACTTGGGGGTCGTGGGTTGTGGCAATATCGGGCAGCAAGGGTTTTCGCGATTTCCGATAGTCCTTCAGGGTTCGACTTATCTTGGTGGCTCCAGGATGTTGATGCAGTCCGCCAGGTAGCCGTGCCGTCCACAAGTTCGGCTGGCACGGTGTTTTCAAACCGTAGGGTGGATGTAGAATCGAAGTGTGCGTCTTCACCTTCGTGGCACCCGAAGGGTGGATCTTCCCAATCCGTAGGGTAGATAGTTTCCTCGAACCCGTAGGGTGAACCCTGGAATGTTCCAGAAGACGGGTTAGCTGGAACCCTTTTTCCCGCCCATTGCTAAGACAGCCGATCCCCGTTAAACCATTTGAGAGTCGGTTGCCTTACAATGTTTGGTTATCCACTAATTTTACAGAGACCTTTTTTCACACCCCTGTAATCTACCCTCCCATAACAGGGTTGACCAACAGCCGTTAATTTTCACTGTTTTAAAAATCTAGATTCGTTATAATTAATTTGACTCACCCAATGATGGGGTTATTGACGCTCGCAGCTAAATCGCTGATCACTTTGGGAGTACTTGGCTCCTTACTATATTTCTTCACTTTAAATAAAATTAAACTCTGATGCACCTGCGCCTTCGCGACTAGTATATTTAGATTATTTTAGTAATGCTCTTTGAAATTCGCGCGCGGTTGTTTATATATGTTTGTACAGCGCCTCTAGCGGCACCACTCGAAACTACTCAATCGTCAAGACCGCTTTTTAAATACGAATAAGGTTTCCGCCGTTTCGACACTTACTCGGCAGATGGCGCTTTCATATGTTGATCTAATTTTCGATTCTAAACCCCTAATGTTAATCAATATTTGCCCCCGTTGTTTCACAACGTTACATACTACAATAGAAACAAAGATTCTTAAGTTAAATTTTGGATTGGTAAAGTCTGGCCGAGTCATTATTATTTCTATATAGATGCGATACGGCTCCATAAATTATTCCCATAGTATAAGTGGTACAAGAGTAATGCATTTTCTGAAATTATTTTGGTGTCATTTAGCACTGATTAAGTTAAAAATGTACCAGTAGTCTCATTGTATGATTCGTGAGATAGGTAGACTAATAACCTACAGATAACCTAAAGATAGAGCTGGTTTTCAATTTGTGGTACCAATTTGGCGTTTTTGGAGCTGGTTTATGAATGTGAAAATGGACTGCGACGGACTGAAGGACGACGAGGAGAACTGTTTCATATGGGAGGGCCCGGAGTTACGAAATACGGTGCCGAGACGTGGCTCAAAGTTGCACAGCGAGCAATATGGAACGAGCCATGCTTGGAGTGTATCTCTGAGGAATAAACTCCGAAATGAGGTTATTCGGCGGAGAACCAGTGTGGTCGACATAACGCGCAGAATAAGCACATTTAAGTGTTAATGGGCTGTCCACATCTGTAGAAGAACCGACGGCCGATGGAGCAAACGAGTTCTAAAGTGGAGACTGTAAGCGTAGGGTAGGACGTCCACCCGACAGATGGACGGAAGACCTACTAAAGGCCGCAGGCTGGGACTGGATGCGAAAGACACAGGACCGCGTACTGTGGCGTGAACTGGGAGAGGGCTACGTCCAGCTGTGGACTGCTATAGGCCGATTTGATTGGACTAGATAAATGTAACATTAGTGTTAGTTGGACCATCACGGTTTAAGAAAGTAGTTGTGAAAATAAAAAATAATCGGCTAGTACGAGTCGGATTCGCGCACGGAGGGTTCCATACCAAAAAATAGTTTAAATCACGTTATTTGAATGGGAGCCACCTTTATTTCCATATTTTTTTCCTGAGTTTAGTAGGTATTTATCGTTATACTTAGCGGCAGCAGAAATACCTACATGTCATGATCTGTTTAGCTCTCTAGTTATCGCGGTTCTTGTGATACAACCTCGTGACAGACAGACAGACAGACGGACGGCGAAGTCTCATGAATAGGACGGACTTTGGGTACGGAACTCTATAAAAAGCTGTAGAGGAATCTGAAGACAATATTATAGGGGAAGTACGTACAAAATGACATGGTATTTTGTTCTTTAATCATATTTATTTAATTAACGTTATTAGAATCAGTATAATTAGTTTTTATGTATCTTAGGTTCATTGACTATCAGTAACACAGTCCTTTAATCAAGTAGGAACTATAATAAAATATATATTAAGGAATATAATAACCAATTACAAAAACCATTTTGTCCGTATAGTACGGACAAAATGACATACAGAGTAAGGACATAATGACATACACCGTTCACATATATAAATCGTTTGATCTTCTTTGAAATATCAGCACATGAAGCATGAGCCTAAAGAGCACATCATACAACGTAATCAACCTTCTCCGGGCTTTGAGCGGTAAAGATCGTTGCAATAAATGCAAGCGCAATCGCTATCACTATCTTCTGTCTCACCTAAGAAATCTCTGTAAATGTTTTCTTAGATCTGCCCAATCCTTTACAGTCAGCGCTCCACACGTTGGTGGAGTGCACGGCGTGGGCGCAACAGCGCCATGTCCTCGTGGCAGGTCTGGACGTGGACACTCGCTCGAGACCATGGTGCAAGCCATGATCTCCAGTGGGAGTAAGTGGGACTGCGCTGCCTCTTTCTGCGAGCAGGTCATGCTCGTGAAAGAGACGGCAGGGAAGGAGCGGGAGTGGACTCTACCACCCAAGTTCCACAGTCGGCGGCGTGTCTTTGCCCAGGACTATCGGCCTCCATGACCGGGGGCCTGAGGACGGTGAGGCGTCCTTACAGAAGCAGGCCCTAGACGGCAGCGTGACGTGAGGTATTCACCCCCCCCCCCCCCTAAGAAGCGGGATGACACCCGTAAATCCCCAAAGACGCGAGTTAGCACCCGAACAGGCGAGGCCGCAGTGGTAACCGTAGGTCTGTTGGGAGTCCTGGGGTATCCTTCCGACGGCTTACCCGTTTATCCTAACCGTGGGCTGTTAGGCAGGATGCGTGAGGTTTTAAGTCGGAAGCCCGGCATAGCGTCCATGAAGGATTTTCCCTCACGTTGAAAAAATCCTTTACAGTTAGAAGTGCGTGTCTTGCGTCGCCTGAGGATCTCCAATATAATGCAGAAAAATATGTGATGGAAATTTGCGGCTAAAACAGCTCATGGATTCTTGGCTCCAGGACTGCCGATCAGTTTTTATCTTTTATAGTTCCGAGGTATATCACCTAAACAAAATGATGAATGTTAATTAACAGAAACTCTACGGATAAAATGACATACCATGTCGTTTTGTCCATAGGGTATGTATGTCATTTTGTCCAAATGTAAACAAAAACAAATAAAATGTCATAATTCCATCAAACAACTAACAATTGCAAAACAGTTTATTGAAATCACTGGGTACTGACATAGTTCATAGATTCTAATAGAATTAATTATAAATAACAACCAATAACTTACCGGAAAACAGGAGAAAAGCACTAGTAAAAAAAAACTTTTGTGGGCACCTTACACGTTCGGTCTCGTTACCGCGACACAAATGCGCCAATGGCGCTCAACATCTGACAGGATTATAAACATGGCTGGCGTCGCGTAAGGGTCTAACCACATTTATCGACGCGGAATCGGCTAACGCCGGTCAAAAAAGCCTTTATGTCTACGCAATAAGGGTGTTACTAATACCATTCGCGTCGGCTCGGCGCGGACGACGCGACGCGACACCGGCCGACGGCGAATCTAGCCGTTTACCGGTTAGCTGATCGCATCCGTACGGCACTAGGGCAGCGCCGGCCGGACACGGTCGAACGGCAGTTGAATAATCCGCTCACATGTCTTCGTCTCCGAAGACGGCCGATCGGCGTTGGGTAGCAGTCGTATGATCCGCACGCATGCCTTCATCTCCGATGGCAGCCGAACGGCGCCGGAGACGGCCGAGTACCGATGGCGGTGGCACAGGCGCTCGCGATTGCAGTAGGGATGGCGATTCTTTCCGAAAAAGATCGATTTTTATATCGATTCGAATCGTGACCTGATGAATCGATTCCCAAAAAATTGTTCTTTTGAATGTGAGGGTAAATCTAAACAGGCGTGTTGGCTGTCATAAAAGAGCTTAATGATTAAGGCTATTCTTAATGATTAATAAGGCTATTCTTAATAAT
The DNA here is from genome assembly GCA_933228765.1 of Miltochrista miniata. Lineage (NCBI taxonomy): Eukaryota > Metazoa > Arthropoda > Insecta > Lepidoptera > Erebidae > Miltochrista > Miltochrista miniata. Next base: position 19,685,731 of record OW121769.1, read on the forward strand.
TTAAAAAAAAAATCTTAATGATTAATGATTAAGGAATGCTTTGCCAGTATCTATAAGGCGAGCACAATCACTAGTATCTTTCAAGAGTATGCTAATGAATCACTTTTTGTCTATTTCCGACTAGTACCTACTTCGTGTTTTCTTCTTAGTATGTATATGTCTCTAAATACGAGTATATGATAAAGTATATCGTGTCTGTATGTATGTTTATGTATTGTATATATTATATAATATGTATGTGTATTTATGTATGTTTATTTATATGTATATAATTATAGTTATGTTGTTGGTATATGTTTGCTTCTAAAATTTGTACACTGCCCCTATCAGCTTCATGTTTTCTATCCATCCAAAGGTTGCCTGGCAGAGATTGCTTTTAGCGATAAGGCCGCCTATTGTACATACGTAGATTAAGATCTTCTTCTTTGAATATTTTCCTTTATGGTGTACAATAAAGAATATTTTATTATTTTTATTATTATTTATTCTAAAATAATTCAGACTTGGACTGAATGGTAAGTAACTTCAAGTAAAGAGGCAAATTTTTGATGTAGTAGAGAATGCTGAAAGTACATTGCTTTCACAAGGATGTACTACTTCTACGTCTACTCCATTCATGAGCAATGCTAAAAAAAACTAAAATGATAGGCCAAAACGTCCGTACAGCTCAGAGCGCACGTTAAATCTGTGCTGAAAGGCCTGAAAGCATTTGATATTTTCGAGGTCATGACACGACAACCTGCCCCTCGCGACGGCTATCCGGAGGAGTTGACTGCCGAACGTAAGTGAACAGACGTCACGACGGCTGTTCACTTACGTTCGGAGTAATCGACTGCCGAACTGCCGATCGCATGTCAACAGCCGTCGCAGCCAGTCGCAACAGCTGATCGACGATAAGCCGAGTAGTGTGGTGATACGCACTCGGCTTAAGCCGATTCCGCGTCGATAAATGTGGTTAGACCCTAATGCATCTATAGGGAGGTCGCTAAAGCCCGCCAATTTTGAGAAAAGGTGACTATGTCATTTTGTCCATACATGTCATTTTGTCCGTATTTCCCCTACTTACACTACTTTGTTGAATTTGTAATGGTACCATGAAATTTTATGGTAAGTACTTATTATACCCCCCTGAGACATCCTTCCGAGGGCTAACCCGGGTCTCCCGGCTTTAGACAGTTGTAAGAAATCGTGTGGTTTTAGTCGGTAGGATCCGTAGTAACTATTTAATTAATCTGTGGTGGGAGTCCGGTTATAAGTATAAGTTCCTTGAGTCCGGCATAGCATCAATGTAGGATTTCCACACGTAAAAAAGGTGCCTATTATACCTACTTACGATATGGCAACACTCCCTTGTACTTGAACTGTTCATGTTCATGGAGGATATTGTATCTCTGTAATGTGTGCATTAAATTATAGTGATTACAAGAAATATATAAATCTCTTTAATTGTGGATCAGCGCAAAAGCACTGCAAAAACTTTTAACTGAAAAAAAATCCTGTGACCTTTTTCAGTAAAATCTAAACTGTTTATATATTATATTACTTACCTAGATTGTAGTTTTAAGTAATAATAATCATACATAGGCAACATATAATCACGCCTTATCCTAGAAGAGGTAAGCATAGGTAGATAGGTATAGATTTCACCTTAGGTATAGTTTTATTGTCCCACGTTTGATTGCCGTGTTCAAATCGGCAAGCGCAGGTTGTGACGACCCACTGTTGAAAAATTTCAAGCCGCTCATATCGACTGTGACTACGAACAGTGTCGAAACTGCAAAAATGCGTTTTTTTTCTTTTATTGCACTAATCGATTATGCTCAATATAAAGTATTAGAAAAATTTAACAGATTTTTAAAAATGGTAATATTTAAAAAGTTTTGAGTCGAACATAATCGATACTGCACACTTTGAGCGACGAGCATCATCGAAAGTGACCAATTCGATACTGTTCGTACATGTCGACACGCGTGCACACATCGAAACTGCCCGATTCGATAGTATTCGTACACATATTCCAGTGGAGATTACCAATTTCACCATCGAACGTGGTAGATACGATAGTGTTTTATGTCCAAGTAGGTGTTGTTGTCAAGTATCGAAAGTGGCACTTTCGATAGTGTACGTGGACGTGATATGTACGAAAAGTATCGAATGTGGTACTTTCGATATTGTACGTGGACGTGATAAGTACTTTCGACTGTATTCTTCACAAATCATTTATGAAATCGATGTTAAATGTTAATTTTTTCGTATTGGAATGTTGAATAGTAGTACTTAGGACTCCAGAACTAAATAAAATAACCTGTGCAATTAGAATTAAGGATTTTAATGACCTTTAAGATGGTGTATTTTTACTTACAGTGAAGTGGACAAAACTCAATAAGAGGCTGAAAATGACGCATACCGTGTTATGCCTGGCATTTAAGAAAATAATGTACAGCGATACCATCACCTACCGTCGAACAAAACCTTATTTTCGGTTTACAAGTCAAAGTCACTAAAGACTCCGTAGGAGCCTCAAATGAACATAAAACGCCAATGCAGCTGCTTCCCTACGGACAATATCTGCCAGCTTTTGGGCCAGTTTAAGCATATTAGTCGTTATCGATGCCAGCTGTTCCGACTACATGGCTATGAATGCTAGAGTCCCACTTATGCAAAAGTCGGTGAAACCCTCACCCTGATTTTGCTGCATATCATTTATGTACCTGTTGTCTATTAAAGACATCTATTATTTTGCAAAAACTCCAATATCCACCAGTCCGCACTGAAATAAAGTTATGTTCCACTCTGGTGTCTGAAATCAAGGCTTCTCTTGCAAGAGTGTCAGATTGTATTAGACTAATTAATACTACAAGATTCAATCCTGCTCAGACTCAAACTTTGTATATTCACCGTTAAGAGAACCCATTTACTGTAACGCCGTCATTTCAGGGCTTATCTGTGTCCATCCCTAATAGTCTCGGGATACTTGATTTTGAAATATTTGGTGACCTTCAACTCCTTCATTATTGAGTAGAAAAGGCCACACTGGAGTCCAAGAAGCTCGGAAAACTCAACTGAGCAAGGTGGTACTTTACTGCGGTTATTTTGATTAGTTCGAAACCGTAGAAAAACGATTCCTTACTTACAAACAATGTCGAGCTTCTTCGCAGTAAAAGATCTTTCGCCTCCTTATGCGTTATGCGTGTTCTATATTATCTTACCATATATTTATGCGTTAGGCCTGTACATTAGTTTGTTGTCTGAGTAAATGTTTACTGTGATCCCGAAGTTACCTTCTATCATCATACAGCTTGCCACAGGCTTGACAGGCTGAGTGTTTTCCCTACACTTTGTACGGAGCTCTCTTGCACGGTAAGGTACAAAAGGGTTTTTCCAAGCACGTCTGGAAATAAACTCCCTGCCTGGGTCTTACCGAAAGTTCAAAGTATGAGGTTCTTTAAAAAAAGGATCTTGGAATGTTTTCGCAGGGTCGCAGTGTGACTGTAGAGCCTCTAGTGTTACAAACTGTACGTTTGTAACACTACCTTTGATCTACAAATTTATTGCTATAGTGGTTTTAGCTAACGAGATTTTAGATACTCCACCATGACCAGGTCTAGGAATACCTAGGCCTGATGCTATGTATCATAATTATGTATGTTATTTACACGGCAAATTGTTTTAATTTGCCTGTAAAGGACTTCATGAACTCATAGTAGTACACATTTGTGTGATTTGAACTAAATAGTTTAAATGGTTTAGTTATTTTTTGTGATGCATGTGCATGAGTATTAGTTATTTAATAGAATAAGTTGACATTTCTATATTAAGGGTAAAAGATTTAAATTTATAAAAGCTATAGCTTGTTTTGTCTATATACTCAAAAATGGTAACGGCTGAACGACTCTGGTTTACATTTGGTACAGGGATAGATTACAGCCTAGAATAACAGATATTCTACTTTTTATCACTTGGAAATGTTCCTGTAATGGCGGGAATGGGAACAGATTTCCACGCGGCTTAAGGGGCGGTCATGAGCTAATATTTAATAAAAACCCGTTTTAAGTAAGAAATTTACGCAAACTTTTTAGCAAAGTATCGAAATGCAGTACAACTTTCAAAGAATAGTATCGAAACTGGTAGATTCGACACTTTCTATAAATTTTTTAACCACAAACACTATGGAATCTGCCTCTTTCGATAGGACTGCCGTATTTTTTGACAAGGTACATCATCTAAAGTGAAATATAGGTAACAAAATATAAATTAAATAATTTAATAGAGATATACCTAAGGTCAAAAAAGCTTATAAATTTTGCTACCTCATACATTGATCAGTTTCATTATAACATTTTAATATATTTTTACAGGTCAAAATATAACTTCAAACGTCTCACCTGTAAAGTTCGTGTTTTGCAGATTCGATACTGTTCGTAGTCACAGTAGCTTTCCCGGGGCTCACGACCGACCGTATGCAATGGCACGGCATCGCGTAGTTTTAGTCGGTAAGAGCCCAGCAGTCAGCAGTAGGCCATTAACTTGGCTTAACTATTGGGGATCAACAAACGGCTTAATGTGCCTTTCGAAGCACAGATACATTCGGCAATGAAAATGTAAAATAGTGGTCACCTTAGATTAGAGGATCAACAAGTAATAGAGTGTGCGCGCGCGAGTATGAACTGTAAGCACCGGTATGAACAGTCTCGAACTTGCAAGTGAGATGCCATTAGTCATAAAACGACACGCGCGCTGATAGTTACTGCCACTGTATAAAAACATCGTTTCATGAATTCATATAATTTATTTTATTGATTTGTTAAAACCTACCATATACTGAGCCTATCTATCTAGTAGTTAGTAAATACTTGCATATCACAGGAATTATCAATTAATTAGATTTACGCACAGATGCGTTGATCGCGCACAGCGCATCACTACTCAACCGCAACATGTATATAAGTATCTACAGAACATTGCTTACGCTTGGCATAATGGACAATTTGTGATGCTCGCGCTCTATAGCTAATGTTTACTCTAAGGTGGTCACCCACATCAAAGGACCAGCCATAGCTAAAATGGCTTACTGCAATAACCGTAGAGAATGTAAGATTCACGTAGCTACGAGTGCTTCAATTCATTGTTGTAATTCAAAACTGAAGAACTAGTTCTATATAGTAAGTAAAAAACTACGTTTGTGGACATTCTCACACAAAATCATCTAGCTCAAATTAAGTAAATATAGGTAAGCGTGACGATTGATAGACATACTTACCTATATATTTTTAAATACATAAATTATTATTTACATTACATATTTTTAATTACATTTGCGGATCTCACAAATATTTGGATCGACTCCCGAAGTCGCGAGTTGATCCAAATAGGCAAATATCGAGCCCAGGACCACATCACGGCAGGCAGGTACCGAATGCGCCACCGAGGCAGTCGCAATCTCTATCTAAAGAACGTATGGAATTAAAATTTATTTTATATTATAAATAATGGAATATTTTTTTACATGAACATTTTCATATAAGTAGATAGAAACTAAAACTTGTATTTTTTTTATACCACTAGAGTGGCAGACAAGCATACGGCCCCACCAGATGTACCGGTGGTCACCGCAGCCTATGGACGTTTGCAACACCAGAGGCACCACAATCGAGCTGCCGACCCTTTAAAAACCTTCTAAGTCCCCTTTTGAAGAACCCCATACTGTAGGCGTTTGGGAAAACCGAAGCAGGGAGATCATTCCACAACCTAAGCGTACGCGGAAGAAAGCCTCTATTAGATCTCACCGTGCTCGAGCGCTCAGGACGCAACGTATGAGGATGAACACCCTGTCTATGGCGAGCGGTGCGATGATAGAATGTAGCCGTAGGCATCATATCAAACAATTCTTCAGAGCACAAACCGTTGTACGGGCAGTAGAACACACACAGAGAAGCAAAGTCTCTCCTGTCACTAAGAGGTTCCACACCACCTGCAAGTATGGGATCGTTGACAACTCTCATAGCTCGTCTTTGCACCGAGTCAAATGGACGAAGCTGGTATTCGGGTGCCCCCGCCCAGAGGTGACAGCAGTACTACAAATGCGGACGCACTTGCGACTTATAGAGAAGCAGTGCTTGCGCCGCAGTAAAGTACCGCCGCGCCCTTCTGAGCACTCCGAGCTTCCTGGACGCCAGCTTGGCCTTGCCCTCCAAGTGACTGCGGAACTGCACATCACTGGAGATGTCAACACCAAGGATCCCTATACTTTCAGAGATGGTGAGAGATGTGCCCTGAAATTGTGGCGCCGCAGTGAATGGGGTCTTTTTTGCGGTGAAAGCACAAACTTGTGTCTTGGTAGGGTTGAATTGGACAAGATTTTGTCGACCCCAATCGGACACTCTGGTGAGAGTAGCCTCGACTTCAGACACAAGTTGTTCACGACTTTCTTCCACTGCAACCCGAGAGATACCGGGACGGCCCGTGTAATAAGTGTCGCCCGTACTGTCGTCCGCATAACAATGAATGCCGTCAATAGACAACATGTCATTGATATGCAGCAGAAACAAAGTAGGAGACAACACTGAGCCTTGTGGTACTCCAGCGTTTATGGCCATGCAGTCAGAACAGCTGCCGTCAACGACGGCCCTGATGCTTCTACCGGCCAGAAAGCTGGACACCCATCCGCATAAACTCTCGGGCAGTCCATAGGAGGGCAGTTTCGTAAGAAGACCACGGTGCCAGACCCGGTCAAAGGCTTTCGAGATGTCAAGGCTCACTGCTAGAGCCTCACCCTTACTCTCGATAGCCGCCGCCCAGCGGTGTGTGAGGTACACAAGAAGATCGCCCGTCGAGCGACCGTGACGGAAACCGTACTGCCGGTCACTGAGCAGGTCATGTTCCTCAAGGTACCTCAGGAGCTGTGTATTTATTACACGCTCCATCACCTTAGATAAAAGGGAGGTGACGGCTATAGGCCTATAATTGGCCGGGTCGGTCCTGTCACCCTTCTTGGGCACAGGATGCACGTGCGCGATCTTCCACGACGCCGGGACTTGCTTCATGGAGTATGAAAGCGTGAAAAGACGTGTAAGCACCGGACACAACTCCGGACCACACCGCTTAAGTACCACCGCGGGAATGCCGTCCGGCCCACTCGACTTATGAATATCTAGGGATTGAAGCTCCCACCTGACGTCCCGTTGCTTGAATTTAATTTCTGGCATTGAAGTGCCACACCAAGGGATACCAGGCAGAAGCGCACCGCCATCGTTCATGGTCGAGTTGGAGGCAAAGAGAGAACCCAAAAGGTCGGCCTTCTCCTTGGCACTCTGGGCCAGACTACCATCCAGTCTATGTAGAGGTGGTAATCCCGACCGACAAAAGTTTCCCTCGGCAGCTTTGGCGAGCGACCAGAATTCACGGCTTCCAGAAGGGTAGCCGGCTAGTCGCTGACCAATTCTGCCGACGAAATCGAACTTAGCCCTGGCAACCGCTCTTTTACTGGCCCTCGAGGCAGCATTCAGTTTGCGTTTCACTTCAGAGATGCTAGGATCTGAGTTAGCGCGAGCCGTGGTCCAAGCTCTGTAGGCAGTTTCTTTCCACATCCTAGTTTCTCTACAAAGCCGATTAAACCACGGTCGTTTCCTAGCTCCTGCCGGGATCCAGCGGTTAGGAATATAACATTCCATGCCCGCCAAGATCCCCTCAGCTACAGCTGCAGCGCAGGAGTCCAAATCTTCTGAAGTGAAGCAAAGCCGCCTCCACGGGTACGACGCAAAGAACTCTCGAAGTCCATCCCAGTCTGCTGACTTGTAGTGCCACACATGTCGCCACTCCTTGGGCCGAGGTGGTTCAGGCCTTGCGAGAGGCACTCGCGACCGAACGAGGCAGTGGTCCGATGAACCAAGTGGTGCATCCACTGATGTGGTGTATCCGTCAGGCCGCGTAGTCAGCAGAAGGTCCAGCAATGCACTCTGCTCGTTCTCCCTATCTGGTATTCTCGTTTGAGATTTTACCAGTTGGGAGAAACCGTAGGTCAGGGCAAAGTCGTGAGCAGCTTTCCCCGCAAAGTTAGTGTGCACGGAACCCAACCAGTCAATATGGTGACCATTAAAGTCCCCCAAAATCACTATCTCCGCGGAGGGATACCGCTCAATAGCCTTGTCGGTCGATTGTTGCAGGTGGTCAAAAAGGCGAACTGTCTTCGTATCACCGCTATGGGACCTGTAAATGCACGCGTAGATCCGAGTGTGGTCCCCATGATCCACGCGCGCCCATAATGTAGACAGGTCCCTGTCTTCCAGGTCACTGAGACGGCGACAGCAGATATCCTCCCGTACGAACATGCATACCCCAGCTTGACGCCGGAAATTAGCCTCCAGCTTATAGCCAGGGTACATCAAGTAAGATGTATCCTTCGGGCAAGATATCTTAGTCTCCTTCAGGAAAAATAAGTTAAGCCTCGCAGATTCCAGGTGGCGGTGGATCACATTGATGTTAGAGTGCATTCCTCTGATGTTACAAAAGTCCACATTTGGACGACGACGAAGCCGCTGTGGAAACCTTTTTTCTTATTTGACCTTTTGCCATGATGATATTTGAAAGGGGATAAATAGAAGGTGGCGGGTGCCTGTGTGTGGGTGACGCAAGAGACTAAGCGAGGCTCCAATTCCCCAAAGGCAGGCACAGATAGTGCGGTAGATTGGCACGGTGTACGGAAGGGCCCCCGGTCCCCCCCAATGCAGTAGCCGCGTCCACTCCGGTATCCTCCTCCGGCACGACCACAGCACCAGGGACTTTACACAGGCTGCTGGTTCAGCCTCCTGGGGCGGAGATTACGTAATCCCCAGGTTCGGGTCCCGGACAGCCTGCGGGCGGTCAGCGGTTAACCGTTTCACCGGGTCTCCCTGACCGCCGTACCAATATTCCGCGCCTATGCCAGCCAATAGAGACAGATGAGCCTCTGGTCTCACCGCCACCGGCACAAAGTCACCCCAATGAGCACTGGAACCCTGCTAACCTACGGAGAACATAACCCAGCACGAAGCAAGGTTACTATTACCGCGGTCTTCTGCAGGGTGGAGGTACTGCCCCAGGCGGGCTGCTCACCGAACGGAATTCCGTTATGCCCTTCCTCCTAATGTAGGCTCCTTCGTTAATCACTAGAATATTAGATCTTAGGGATCGAATTGAAGAAGCCAAAAAATAATGTATTAATATTTATTCTTAAGTAAGCAGTAAAATGGAACGTTATGCAATTAAGAACCTGTCTTAGAGTTAAGGCTTCTGATTGGCTGTTTTTGTTGATGCTAGCTTGATCAGCGAATAGTAAATGAGCCCAGCGAAACTTTTTTAGTGAAATTGAAAACGGGAACAGAATAATCTGTCAAAACTTGCTGTTCATTATTTGATATTGATCGTGTGACTGATCGACAATTTCGCGTTGTTACTAAAATTAATTATTTAAAAGTGAGTATTTTAAAAGCATATTATAATTATTAACATAATATGACTCTGGTTTATTTGTTTTTACCGACATTTGTGTAGTTAAATGTGTGCAAAATTACAACAATGTGTTATGTAAGATGGTGTCAATTGCTCATGATAACAAATCGATAAATCTTATTTAATTTACATCAAACCAATACGGTGTAAAAACAAATTATATTTAATCCTTTTTATTGGTAAATAGAATTAGGTACATACGTACTTTCTTTAGCAGCTCAGGTTATATTGGATTTAACCACGCACTCTGTATGAATTTATTGTTCTAAATTCAATGTTTAGTATTTTTCTTCTCTATTTATGGCTATGACCAAATAAAAGAAGATTCACAGAGAACCTGTTCGTTCTACATTTAAATACCCCTATATCTACGCTTTTGCTCTCTACAGTACTCGGTAGTTAATACCTAGGTCTAAGGTAGTACCTACCTAAATGTTCTACCCATACAAATTTATTTTTGTAAATAATACGAAATAGGAACGGAATATAACATTATAAAATAATATTATTCGTAATTCAATGCTGCTTTTTAATTATTATTTTATTGAATATTTTTTTAAAATTAAGTACTTATTATCGGATAACCTTAAATCTGTAAAATATATTTAAAAATATCTTAATTCTAAATTTCATATTAGATGGCAGACAAGGCTGTATCCCTTATTGCAAAGCCCCAGATGCGTGGACTGCTTAACGCTCAGATCAAAAAGAATTTGGTCATTTCACTGATCCTGGCCGGTCTCTCCGGGGTTGCCTTTAAAATGGCGGTTGGCGATATTCGCAAGAATAGATATGCTGAGTTCTACAGGTAATGACATCTTTTTATATCTATACTATATCTTATGAACGAAATGGACAGCGGAATAGGCCGTCGGATCGTCCGCCACTAGAAAATAGCTATACTTACTAATATTGACTGCCTCTGTGGCGCAGTCGTTAGTGATACTGCTTGCGGCGCTGGAGATCGTGGGTTCGATTCCCACCGGAGACAAATATTTGTGTGATCCATAAATGTTTGTCTCAAGAGTCTGGGTGTTTCTATGTATAATATGTATGTATTTAAATATTTAAAAGTATATCAGTATTAATATCCTTGGTATGATACTCATAACACAAGCAGGTTATTCCTAGCTTACTTTGGGATCAGATAGCGTTGTGTGAAATGTCCGTGATTATTTATATATTTATTTATTTAATACTATTTGTCTGTATGGAATAGGTTCCGAAATTACTGAATCGATTTGAAAAATTCTTTCCCTGTTGGGAACATGTTACATCTGCTAGTCTTTTATATACATACTGTGGGATGCTCAAGCTGGAAAGTTCAGCAAAAAAGTTTATTACACATTCCATACCCTGAAATGTCTCCAACATACTTACTATATAAAGTCATTCTATATTGTGAGTAGTACAAGGTGTGTATACATTACCTCTGCATATTGCAGAGGAGGATATACACTATGTTTTAGTCCCTAGTTTTGTTGGTCTCATAATACTGAGAAGTTTTTCTTGTCACTGTTATGTTTTGTTCTGTAAAAGAACCCTAAATTGCAAGAGCCAGAACAGATGTTATATCTTTTTCGGTGGGCGGCGGCGCGGCGCCAGCGTCACTTTGTCGAGAAAAATAAATACATACAAAATTACTGCTCCTAATTCTTTGCAAAAATACTGATATTATAAATCATGGTCCTTTTTTTTTTTTTTTTTTAACGTGAGGGAAAATCCTCATAGGATGTTATGCCGGACTCTTACCGACTAAAAAACCTCACGCCACGCCTAACAGCCTATGGTTGAGAGCCCCGGGTAAGCCCTCAGGAAGGATGTCCCGTGACTCCCAACAGACCTACGGCCGCCAATGCGGCCTCGCCCAGGGGGTGGTTCGGGTGCAATCCCGCGTCTATGGGGGGTTTCGGGTGTGACCCCGCTTCTAAGGGGGGGGGGGGGGGGGCGTGCGTGAGTTGCTCACGTCACGCTGCCGTCATGGGCCTATAGTCCTCAGCGAAGACACGTCGGCGGCGCCCAGGGCGCCGACTGCGGAACTCGGGTGGGAGAGTTCTCTCCCGCACCCGGCCCGCCGCCTCCTTCGCGAGCATGACCTGCTCGCAGAAAGAGGCGGCGCAGTCCCACTTACTCCCGCTGGAGAGCATGGCTCGCACCATGGCCTCAAGCGAGAGAGTGTCCACGCCCAGACCCACTACGAGGACTTGGCGCTGTTGTGCCCACGCCGTGCACTCCACCAGCGTGTGGAGCGCCGTGTCGTCGTTGCGGTCCTCGCAGTGCTGACACTCGGCCGTGGATTCCCGGTGTTTTCGCCACAGATACCTACCGAAGCTACCGTGCCCGGCAAGCGTCTGTGTCAACCGGTAGGAGAGAGCACCGTGTCTTCTCTCCAGCCACTCGTCCATGACCGGTCTGACGGCCGCGATTGTGGCGAATCCCCCCTTTGGTTGCTCAAGTCGCACCTTCCATGTCTCCACGGTTTCCTGGTGGAGCAGGGTCCGCTGGGCCTCGATTTCTCGAGACGCAGGCCTTTGGCCCCGCTCCAGCGCCTCCTTGCGCCATCTGAACAGTGACGCAAGGGCTCTCGCTTCCAGGTCCCATGGAGGGGTCCCGGCTAGGAGACATGCCGCCTCACCGGAGATCGTGCGGTATCCTCTTATCACCCTGACGGCCATCACTCGCTGCGGGCTCAGCAGTCTAAATCATGGTCCTAGTGATAGCTTACCGGCTAGCTAGCTCAGTAGAGAGGCACATCATGGCCGAGACCCATGGTTCCCTAATACAATGAGTCCTGAATGAAAGTGGTTGACTATAGATGTTTGGAACATCAGACCTGCTACACTCATGCTGCGAACTATAAAATAATAAAAAAGAAATATGTGAATTTCGAACTTTGATCCACACATTTTTTAATTGGCCATTGAACCTCCCAACTTTTTTCTGGTTGTACGTCATCAAGTGCAAGTGCTTTATTAGTTAACTAGCTGGTGCCCGCGACTTCGACCGCGTAGAAGTCGTTATCGCGTAAAATCATAACCCTCCTTTTGCGCAGTCACTTAAAAAGTAGCATATGTCCTTCCCAGGGCCTCGAACTATCCCTATACCAAATATCATCTCAATCGCTTCAGCCGTTTAGGCGTGAAAGCGTAACAGACAAACAGACAGACAGGAAGACAGATAGACAGAGTTACTTTCGCATTTATAATATTAGTAGGGATGAGCAGGAGCACTCATATTACAGGTCAGGTTGTCTTGGGCGCTGCAGATCTAGAAGGGATGATTAAATGTGGCCACTAATCAGGCGCAAAAGGGGCTTTTTCTGTTAAAAAAATATGAAAGTAGCCTAGGCCGGTTGGGCCATTTTTGCTTACAGAAAAATGGAGTTTTAGACCGTTTTTGCACTGCTCACATTAAGTTTATGTAAAAGATTTATATTGACCTGGTAAAAGTGGTAAATAAAAACCAAATTGTTTACTCTTTTCAGGACATACGATGCCGAAAAGGAATTCGAGGAGATGAAGGCGAAAGGTTTATTCCAATCCTGCTAAATATGAACAGTTCTAGTGTAGAGTTCTTTAATATCGCTGTGAAGATAATATTATTATTATTAAAAAGTAAACCTTATTCTTGCTTTTTTTTACTGATTACCCTCACTGTTTTAACGGCAATAAGGTGCAGGCCACTAATTTCCGCTGTCTGAGACTGCTACCACCTGCTACTGAGTGAAACTCGCGTGCGCTGGGTGACAGTTTTTATACCTCCGGATGACAGATTTTTTAAAATATGAAACTCGCCAAATTGACATCGCCAGCCTGATGGAAAGCCATGGCGCATCTAGCGATTGGGGGCCACTCTCAGAGCCCGTAAGACTTCTGACAGTGCTCCACTCACGCTTCGCTTGAAGAACCCGGGATTGTAAGATGAGGAAAACACCGTGTGCAGGTCGTTCGAGGTTTTTATTTTTCAACAGAGGAACGATCTTTTGAAACGCTCAGTTCTGGCGAAGATTCTCTCCACTGTGTATGAGTGGCACCTCTGCCCAGCACGCGTTGTTCGGGATCGGAAGGAAGAGGGCGAGATCAGGCTGGCGAGCTCTTCAGAACACTCACCGTGATATATTCGGCAGAAAGCAGCCAAGGATGCTATGCTCGAGGCCTCCCGTCACCTCAGGACAACCAATAATTCGGATAGCACGACTCTTCTAGTAAGTACCTCGCGGAGTCATCCCAAAGGTGAGAACAGTATTCGCCGCAGGGCAAATCTGCGTCTTGTACAGCAAAGATCTCTGGTGTGGCGTAAAATACCGCCTCACCTTATTTAGGACTCCAAGTTAACGCGGGCCCAGCCCAATATATCTCTCAATGTAGTTTTTATGATTGAGCTTACGCCGGTTGTCTATTCCGAGGATCTCCAGATTGTCTTTTGGTAGAATCGTAACGTTCTGAAGAGAGAGTAGGGGTAGGAAAGTTTCTTCCCTGATAATAAAAAAAAATTGTTTAGGTGGTTACATAAAAAAAATAACCACGAAGGCTAATGCGGGAGCTCCGCTCCCGCCTTATGATGCGGTTCCACTTAGGCGGAGCGAAGAGGAGCTGTGCCGCGATTCACCAATCACCAAATTATCTTCAGTTCCCAACGGACCCCGTGAGGGGACATATACCCGGGGTCCGTTGGGAATATACGCGCTGAACGGCTAAAATAGCTCCCATGCAGAGTACTATCATCCGCATTGCAAAACGAATAGGAAAGGCGATACAGGCGTATTAGCGTTGGAGATAATTCGGCTGCACACTTCTTCAGCACCACCGTCGGAATGTCATCAGGACCACTGCTGGCTTTCTGTGTGTCGAGTCACCGTAGCACCGCCCGCGCCCGAACATCGCACTGCCGGATTACAATGTCCAGCATCGTGTTTTCACAGTCGACGACAGTGGGAGGTTGCTTGCCACAGTCATCGACCCGGGAATTGGCCGCAAAAGAGATTGGCAAGCATTTCTGTTTTTCTTGGGACTCGTGAGCCAGTGATCCGCCAGGATAGCACAGCGGTGGCCGGGAAGGCTTCCAGAAATTGCAGTTGCCAGTATCCAGTGCTGCCCGTTGGATGTGACGTGAGCCAAGCCGCGCGACGCGCTGGTCGTCCGCTCTCTTAAAGGCCATCTTACTGGACCTGGTGGCTTTGTTGTACGCTGCTTTGAGGCGGGCCACATTCGGGTTTCGCACCGCCCGAGCCCTAATCCAGGCGCGGTAAGCCGTCTGTTTTTGTTGAACAGCAATGGTGCACTCACGTCCGAAGCAGCGGCGAGCTTTGCGAATACTGGCGACATCAGTGTATGGAATGTAGTATTATACCTAATAAAATCTCGCCAGCAACCGCAGAGGCGATTTCCGATGAAGCCCTACCCGCGAAACAGCGCTGACTCCACGGGACGGCTGCAAAGTATTCTCGTAGACCGTCCCAGTCTGCTAACGAGTATCTAGTGCCACAATCGTCTCGTCACCTCTACTCTTGCAAGAGACGACACCTGCAGGCGGGTAGGTACAACACAGTGGTCGAATTTACCCAGTGCACGGTGGTTCCGCCAATAGGTCATAAATGCTAAAATTTCATCATCAATTACTCCAATTTAATTATGTATAATGTTTTACCGATAGACAAGCTACCCTAAAATATAAATATGTCACCCATTCTACCTAATTATCACTTATTTCTCGACCTCTCTAAAGTGAACGCACCATTACGTTGCGCTCGCCTTATCAGTAACTCATTAGCACTGCTGTATGTGTGACTGAATTTTGAGAACTGCATTATTTTTGAGGGGGGTTTTTGAAATGGATTTCTAAGATCAAGGTATGTTATTACTAATTAGCTATATTTTTAAGTTTTGCTTTACTTATTATGGCGTATTTTTACGTGCTACGCCACACAGTATTTCTACCAAATGTGTATGTTATAGTTTACTTCACATAGCCCTACAAAAAATTTCAACCATAATCGAATACTCTCACATATCTTATACTAGCTGACCCGCGCAACTTCGTTTGCGTCACATGAGAGTGAGTTAATATTTCGAGTATTGTAATGTTTCCCGTTGCATTTACCCCCGTCGCGCTTATTCTCGTCGCGTCGCGTCGCTTGTATTCATTAGAGCTGAACCGCTTATCTTCGTTTGCGTCACATGAGAGTGAGAAGGAAAGAGATGTTAAAGTGATATAATGTTTCCCGTCGCTTTTATTTCCACCCATCCGTTTTTCGGTATGGAACTCATCGTGTGCGAGTCCGACTCGTACTTGGCCGGTTTTTATCGTTCAGTTGATTGGCTCCCACTGCAGACCACGTTTACTCCAGTCACGTCGCTCATACTTCAAAACTTTTTAAAAGGGGTTATTGTAAGTGAACCTTAAAAGATAGGTATAAGCTGTTGACGACATTTTTTGTAACCTTTAAAGAGGAACATTTTTGTAATACACAATTTTCACGTAACTTTAACTATTTACGCAACGTACGCAGCGGAAGCACACAAAAGAAAGAAATAATCCCCGTTCTCGAAACATTATTCATGGCTGCTCCGCTCCTAGGCGTCTTAGCGTGATGTTATACCGCCATTAGCCAGCCTCAATAAATGGACCATTAAACTGTAAAATGATTTTTGAAATGCAACCAGTAGTTTCTGAGATCCTAGCACAAACAAACTCTTCAGTTTCATTATATCGTGAGCGAACCTTAAGAGATAGACAAATTAGGTTATTGTGAGCGAACCTTATAAGATAGACATATGCTGTCGCGGACTTTTTTTTAGAACTTTTTAAGAGAAACAATTTTGTAATACACAATTTTTACCTAACTGTAACCATTTACGCAGCGTAAGCCTCGGAAGCTCTCAGACGGTAAAAAATATTCCCCGTTTTCAAAACATTCTTGATTGCTGCTCCGCTCCTATTCGTCTTAGCGTGATGTTATATAGCCTATAGCCATCCTCGATAAATGGACCATCAAACTGTAAAAGAATTTTTGAAATCCAACCAGTAGTTCCTGAGATCCTAGCGTTCAAACAAACAAACAAACAAACAAACAAACAAACTCTTCAGCTTTATAATATTAGTATGGATTAAAGGTCAAACTGTCTATTTTGAAAATATAAAAGGTTTTGCTGCGCCCTTTTGCATCTTTAGTTGCTATATAGGCTCTACGACTGCGTAGGCTTGTCTACGAAACACATGTTAATTATTAATGTTTTTTTTCAGGAACTTTGATTAAATGTTATTTCTCAAGGATGCATTTTTTTGAGATTTGGTCTGCCATGGCTAGAACTATTCCTCAAAAACATCAACACGTGTTGGTAACTATTGTAGCTTTACTGGAAGAGGCCAAAAATGTAGAAATTAGGAACTTAGATAGTAAAATACTCAATGTATAATTAAGTCTTGATAGATTTTGGAAAGTTGTCTCTAGAAGTAAATCAACATTTTGGCAAAATTACTCAGATTGGTTAAATGAAAATGAATATTTCAAATTAGTAAGGGGTTATGAGGAGTGCATTCAAAAAAACGCGAACCAGCTCGGGCCATCTTCCGAACGCGGACATTCCAGGAAATATTTTTGAAATTTGTCTAAGCGCTCGAAACGTAGAAGTTTGGCAAAATTATCACAGTCGATGACTCTGCTATGAATTCACTAATCAATACTAGCAACACTGAATATAAATTCGAATAAATTTAATGAAGATTCCTTGGAAACCGCTCGAATTTTAATTCAAGAATATCCGTGGTATAATCTCCCAGCTTCCGTTCACTAAGTCCTCATCGATAGTACTGAAGTAGCACAGTATGCTTTATTATCTATTGGGGAATTATCCGAAGAGCCAGCAGAATCTAACAACAAAAGTTATAAGGCTTTCAGACGGGATCACACGAGAAAAATGTCACGAGTATTTTTATTTTACGAATACGGACTAACTTAACAGACTTTTACTCAGCTCAGACCCATTCATTACCTACTGGTCTTCGGAAATTTCCCCGTAAGAAAAAAAAAGCGTTATGTCGAGGCAGGTTTTAGATTTATAAAGAATTTAGTTTAAATTGAAATTATGTTTGCTGTTGTAATGATTTAGCTTAGTTGTGGTTATGATGACGTTTGTAAATAAATTGTAGTTTTAGTTTCATTGTCTTTTTATATAAAAAAAGAATATTATATTTAACGATAACCGCTTCAAGAACGGCGTTAATATCATATTCAGATATATTTACGAACGAGGGAGAATAAATCTCAAATATTGTGAATTAATTGTTTTTGTTAAACAGTACATATTGTACAGTTTACTGTATATTATGTATTAAATTATGTAAATAAAGCACTAATGTACATTCATGAAGAATTCTTTTTATTATTTACCCTCAGAAAAAATCCCATTTACCAAATTTAATAAAGCAAGGTATTTATGACCGCGCTTGTTCGGCGCCTGGACCACCGTGCAGTGGGGCGCCAACCGACACACTGTAGTGTGCTGGGCAACTCGTCAGCATTAGGTCCAGCAGAGCGGATGCATGGTCCGACCTCTCCGGTATTCGCGTAATCCCGCGAGCCACTTGGGTCAGACCATGGGAGAGAGCAAACGCTTGGGCGGCCCATCCCGCATGATCTGTCTTGAGGACCCCAGCCACTCAGTGTGGTGACGTTTCACCAGTGCGGGAACCGCGCCGCCTGCGCGTCATCAGTCCCTTCGCTGAGGTGCTGAAACAGCCTCGTTATCTCAGCTTCTCCTGTGTGGGATCGATCGGTAGACGTACACGTAAATCTGACTCATAGAGCCGTGATCTTCGTGCAGCCAATGGACGGAGATGGAAGGGTTCACAAGGCAGCGCAGCCGGCGACAGCATTATAGTTGGCGGGTGTCGTGAGGGAACATTTGCATAGTCTTATTGGTCACATGCACACATTCAAGCTTGAAAACGCCCTGTGGCATTATACAGCACTGGCTGACTATGACTACATCCTAACTCAGTCGCATTTCCTGGAGTAGCGCTAAGCACAACATCCGTCACCGGAAATGACGTCGGACATGAGGGTTAAAAATGGTCACACTGTACCTACTTACAACTTACCTCGTTGTTAAACTAGGTATAGTGTCTACTATAGTATGAAATTAAAATATCCAAATATTTTCCAATAATTTAATCATGACATCAAGTAATATGTAACTTCTCAGAATACATAAATAATTTTAACAATTCAATCGATTACACCATGGCGACCGACATCGCCTTATCGATTATTTTACATTAGTCACTTATGATTTTATTTCCAATTGATTTCTACTTTGACTAACATAGAATCTCAAAATGAAACAGGGACCAGCCTGTCTCCACTAAAAGTATGATTCATTTTTACACTAAAATTATAATTAATAACTTCATAAAAACTATTAACACACCAATAACTTATCTATGGTTTTGTCTATTCTAAGATTTTCCCGCGCAGCAGTACTTTTTATCAGTTGTTTTGCCAACTTTTGATATTTTATTGACGTGTTAATAGTAGGTACATTTATTTGAAATGGATCGCTCGAAAACCGGAAAACGAGCCAAATCAAAATTTTGTAGAATAAAAGTTTTACATTTGATTCACTCTTCTTGTACCATAGACAACCTGACAGGAAATGTAACTATAGTCTGTAAAATGTCTTGATGCAAATGACCACCGTAACAACGTTAACAAAAAAAAAATTACAGCAACGGCATAAACCTTTTGTGTTCGAAAGAATACAGAGGTCTAATAAATAATTACTTTGTCTTTGAAATAAAAGTTCAGTTTTGTTTACGATAGTACGTACAACTGTCACAGAGATCAATCTATATTTTACAGACTGTAGGGTTCTGTAAAAATCATTGAGCAAAAGTAACAGCTTTATTTAATTTCCATTTCTTTAAAAGTTAAAACCAAAAGAGAAGAAAATAAACCACACTTTCAAACTGGGTCTCGCCTAGATTAGATTACTGCCACTTTGCCACTTATTGACCTAATAATTTTTAAATCTAATTGCAATTTTTTCTTTGAATAAAACAAGTAGATATATTTTATGAATGTATTGGTGTTTCTCAAAGTAGGTAAATGCCATTTTTTGTGACGCAGAATTACGTTGGCAAGAAATTGCCGAACTGAGGTCCAAGTGGCTTGCTTTTGGGATACCTTTCTGGTGTAAAAAAGTACATCATTACAACATTATTAAACTTTGATCGACGGATAACATGGCTGATTTAACGAAAAATATAATTACAGAACCCTCTTTGGTATAAGTAACTTAGATTAGTTTTTATGTCAAATTGTTACATTAAAATTATTAAGAGTTAATTATGGCAGCGAAAATTACATTAAATTAATCACAAGAAGACGTTAAGATTCAGTTCAATCACTTTACACGATAGATTAGAGTACTTTACTTAATTATGAGATAAATAGTCACTGCGTAGATAAATATGAAAAACAAACAAACATGATGCTTGAAAAATAATATATATAGTTAGATAAGTAGGTAGGTAAGTCAGTAGCCAATGATTACTTATCTCACAGCTTAAGAGATTACAACTAAATAGATTATAGTAAATTGCTTTGGTCGTATATAATTTAAGTATGTAGTATTATAGCCACTGAATAAATCAATATTTTAAAATGTATACCTTTATCGAGCTAACACAGAGATAAGTCAAGTACCTAACGGTATCTCAATTATTAAGTAGGCACTTCTTCGGAACTCGACTTAATAGTAACTGATTTGAAATAAGGAAGTTATGTTCCTTCCCGTTCTTATTTTGTAACTCCAAAATTTTGCTTAAATGAATGCTAATATCTTTAATCTGGCAGGCATCAGCATACATTTTCGATTTCTTGAGTCGGAAGTTTTGTTTTAATTCATGATGGGCCCAGAATATTACCTTGGTAAACTCCCAACTTTACATCGTATGGATATGAACAAGATTGGTTGTATATTTACGTAAATTAAGATAAAGTTTATACATATAAATGTTGAACGATTGAAATATGTTCCAGTAAGTGTTAGTTACATTTATTTTAACGATGGCCTTCTTGTCATGTCCCACTGTGTCAAAAGCCTGCCTTAGGTTCAAAAATAGCAGACCTTACCATAATATCATTGTATACCTTACCTCTCATTGTGTCAGTTTTGATTTCCCCAGTATTTGGCCTGCATCCGAAATTAATTAGATGTCGTTGAGGTTTTTTTAACTTGAGGGAAAATCCATCACGAATGCTGTGCCGGACTCCTACCGACTAAAAAACCTCACGTAACGCCCAGCAACCTATGGTTAACAACCGGGAAAGCCCTCGGAAGGATGTCCAAGGACAGTCGTTAAGAGGTTATATCACTTTCAAAATCCACAAAGCGATTTATGCAGGTACTTGACTTACCTATACTAGTTTTCAATGTTAGCTCGCTCATACAGTATAACAGACAATAATTGTGCATTGGGTTATCTATCACGTGCAATTCTTACATTTATTCAAACATGAATGATTATCCTATATTTTTGATAGTGTTTGCTATTTGCTTATAATTTAAAAGGTATAAAATGGCAGTATAAATTATAATGAGGACATCGAAGTATAAATTGACAAAATAGTTATAAAGAAGGTACTGATGTATGAAAATATTTTTACAAAATGTATTGTAGCCTCTTTGCATTATGGTCCATTGGAACTTGGCGTGATTGAAATGGAAAGTGCGACAGAAAAGGTAAATAGAATTACAAAATTTTGGCGCCAAAATATCCTAATTTTATATAGTTAAGTCATCACGCATTTTTTGAGAAATAAGAAAATAAAAGCGAGACAATTACAAAGGGTATAGAAAAATTGGGCATTGAAAATAATTTAGACTTATAATATAACCTTAGATCTAAATTTCACCACAAATTACATCTAAACATCAACATTACAGATAGAGAATTCACTAAATACAATTAATTTTAATAATGTAATTAATAAGCGTAATAGATTCAAACATTGATGTTTTTTTTTGTATTTTATAAGTATCATTTTGGCGGTAGATAGTAAGCCACTGTTTATGCCTGATGCGGCTGTTTCTTTTTCACAGTTCAAACACAAATTAGAGATAGTACAGAATATGGAACCTACATAGGTATCTACTAAATTCGCTGAGGCTACGCACACATAGACAACTCATTTACAGGCACTACGCACACATAGACAACTCATTCACAGACACGAGGTCAGGCGCTCCTCAACCGACTTTTCGATACTGATTTGTGCGCGAGTGTGTGTAGCAGAGGGTATGTGTGAAAAAAAAAGTACATACATGAGTTTTCCATCTGTACTATCTCTAATTTGTGGTTCAAATAAAAAAAAAAATTTTGTTCAAATTTTTGAAACTCCTTCAATTCTGAAACTGTCCTGAGATATCTTGGGTTAAATCCCGTGTCGAAACAAATATTTGTGTGATTTATAACTATTTGTTTCAGAGTTTTCTATGTATTTCGAATGTTGTCTGCATTCCATAGCACATGTTTTTTCACTTAATTTGGGCTATATGGCGAATGTCTCAAAAAAATAAATCGTGAACTTTTTAAAGAGTTCGTTTTGATGAACTGCATCTAACAGTTTATGGGCCCAAGAAGAAATATGTGTAATTTAATTTGTAGGTAGTTCGAAATTGCAATATTTTTACATTTCAATACAATAAAAACTTAACCGATGACTTACAGTGGCTTTCAAATCCTTTGTACGACGATTGGCGAAATCGGGACCTGCTATGAATTTTCTTGCCCTTTGACATCAAAAGTCTTGCCTTCTAAAGCCACGTCTCCGTAGCCAAGGTCATCATATTCGAGCTCTTTGCCGTTAGACACAGACTCTACGGAAGGTCCGTGCAGCTTGACACATAGGATATCTTTGTAGTTTTCTAACGCTAAAGCGAGCATTGAACCGCCAAGAAGAATCTCACAAGATGTGATCCTTTCAGGCGGTGTGTATACCGCTATTAGATTTCCTGAAAAGTAAAAATGAATAAGGTGAATTGTGGGCGTATATTATGCCCACATGTACATACATACATACATATAGTCACGCCTTTATCCCTGAAGGAGTAGGCAGAGGCATATTATATGCCCACATTTCACCTTTTGTATAATTTGTCCCACGTAATAGGTGGTGAGCCGTATTGCCGTGTTTAAATGGACAGGCGCAGGTTGTGACTGCCCGCTGTTGAAATAAAGCCTTCAACTTAGCTTAACGACTGCCATTTTACTGGCAACCGGGACCAACGGCTTAACGTGCCTTCCGAAGCACGGAAACGCTCAACTAAATGTCACAAAGTGTTCACATGGTTGGTCACCCATCCATTGAGCGGCCATAGTGAAAGTTGCTTACTACAGCGATCGTTTACAGAACACTGAGTCCGCGGGGCCACGAGCGCTTCATAATATGCCCACGTGTATGTCAATTAAATCGGGCTATGGCAGTCCAGTGATGGATGTAGGACATTGAAACCTTCCGTCTCTCTTTGCCCTCGAAAGAATGTCCTCAGGATGCCACAGACAACCCTGTAAGTTTCATTAGGCAAGATGATAACACTTCTGACGTTGCAAAAGTCTATTATAGGCTACGGTTACCAATTTCGTTTAGGGGGGGGGGGAGGGGGAGGGGGGGGGGGCGGCTGAGCGGCTTAAAACCGGTCAAGTGCGAGGGTTTTTTTTTACAAACGGTCGATAAAAAAATTACGGTGGATGTATGGGAGCCCTCCGTAAATTTTCCATTTGACATTTGTTGTTATAGCGGCAACAAAAAGAGGTACATAATCTCTGATAATTAACTACGTAGGTTCAATACAGTCTGGTGTCAGAACGACAGACGAACCGGAGTCTCAGTAACAGGGTTCCGTTTTTACTATCTGGATATGGACCCCTAAAAATAGTCAGTAAAACAAAACTCACCCGTATGTAAGTCCCACAGTCTGACGGAAATGTCCTTGGACGAGTCGTCGGTGGACATCAGTACACCTCCCGACTTGGCCAGTCGCAGGACCGAGGGTGCTGCCACGTGTCCACGTAAAGTCAGCCTGCAGTTACCTGTCAAATTGTATTTACATAGAGCATTAAGTTGATCTAATGATAGAGTTAAGGTATCTGATTTTGGTGTTATAGGGAAACTAATTTTTAGTATTTAAGACCTTTGCCACACACTTATTATATCAGTCCGAGTACTTTCTTTTATCAACACACACTTAATATGCCGAGTACTTTCTTTTATCAAATTATCCAGCTTTTTAATGTTGGACATTTAGCCCAAATTAAGCTAACATAAGCTTGTGTTATAGGATCTAGAAGACTGATATACATACTTATATATTTCTAAATACACATATATAATACATAGAAAACACCCAAACTCCGAAACAAACATTTGCGGATCACACAAATATTTGGACCGACCCAGGAATCAAACCCAGGAGGACCTCCAGCGCCGCAGGCGGTATCACTACCGACTACGCCACAGAGGCAGTCACTTGTCTACAGACAACTTCACGGCTATTAACGTAGATTACTATACCACACTATACGCGCATACAATTTTAATTTTAAATATGGAAAAAAGAATTAGTTCCGAGCAGGATTCGAACCTGAGCCTTCTCGCATACCATGCGACGCCTTTACCAACTTGGCCATCGAAACCTACTCGGAGCCAACCAACCAATTTTTCCACTTTTATATACGTCTACTATAATTCAAGTTAAAGCTTCTACTGTGCTTCTAATTTCGAGCAACAATCTATAAAAAGGTCATGAATCACATTTAAAATCAATACCAATGAAAACCAGTTAAAATCATACCACGCGTTAAAAAGATCCAAAACATTGTATAAATAAATATTCACGGACATTTCACACAACGCTATCTGATCCCAAAGTAAGCTAGGAATAACCTGGTTGTGTTATGGGTATCAGACCACGGATATTAATACTCATATACTTTTAAATACATACATATTATACATAGAAACACCCAGACTCTTGAGAAAAACATTTATGGGTCACACAAATATTTGTCTCCGGTGGGAATCGAACCCAAGACCTCCAGCGCCGCAAGCGGTATCACTACCGACTGCGCCACAGAGGCAGCCTTATCGATCGTAGCCGTATCGATTAAGTTATCGGTTTATATTCCAAGGAAATTATAACCAAAACTCACCAGTAACAAGATCCCACACCAAAATCCTAGTATCAGCGAGCCCCGACACCACACACCCATCCACTGAGCTGATGGCAAGCGCCACAGTGTCGCAGCCAGGCTTCCACTTCTTGAACAGAGTGCCCGATTGTAGATCGTACACTACTATGAAGTTTGGACTTGGCTCGTCCAATTCTCGTGATACTACGCACACGTAGGAACCTGGGATAAAGTTCGTTTTTGGTTAAAAAGTTGAAATTTGGACGATAGTTGAATATGCTTGCAGCTGGTTAAACCATTATCGTAATTCTTGATCTTTACTAATAGCACAGGGCGGAAACTCCAGCTTGAATGTGTGCGTGTGATCAATAAAATGTAAGCAAATTGTCCGTCAACGAGCACGTCAACTCTACTGACAGCCGTGGCGCGACAGGGAGTTGCCGATCTGTATGTAATACTATTATATTATCTTTGCTAATATTCTAAAGAGGAAATATTTCATTGTTTGTTTGCACTCAATAGGTTCCGAAACTACTGACCCGATTTGAAAAATTCTTTCACTGTTGGGAAGCTACCCTATCTCCGAGTGACGTTGGTTTATTTTATTCCCGTATTCCCACGGGAACGAGAACTACGCGGGTGCAACCGTATGAAGTACACCGTATACAAATGTCGGTTCAGATCTTTTGTTACAGTAACATTCATTTGGTCCTTCAAGCCGGATCACAAATTAGTTCTATGAGTGTACTGAAGATATCCAATATCAGTCTGACGTAATTCTGTATTATATTTTAAGATAATTTAAAAGAAAACCGGACTGAGTTTCTTGAGGTGGTCTTCTCAGTCTATAGCATTTCCGGACCCTCAGTAGAGTCACGACAATTTTGACAAATCAAATTTTTTAATTTTTTTTTAATTCACTTCCAAAAATGAAAAAAATGATCACAGTCTATGTGAACAGCCCTAAGGAGCTCTACATCTAGTTGCAAAGTGACAAAATGAGGTATTACCTTCATAAGTGATAGCTGCCTTTGATGTGATGAAGTCATGATGAGGGATTCGCAGATCGTATAGTAGCTTACGTGACGTGAGAGACCACACGAGCAACGGGAATGGCTTCTGTGTTTCATCACCGCATACCAAAATTCTGGTAAAGTAAAAGTAGGTTGCTTATATAATCTAGTTTCATTCGGATGACAGTTGTTTTTTTTATACCACTAAGGTGGCAGACAAGCATACGGCCCACCAGATGTACTGGTGGTCACCACAACCAATGGACGTTTACAACACCAGAGGCGTTATATTCGCGCCACCCACCCTATTAAATCTTTTTAAGAGCCCTTTTGAAGAACTCCATTTCATATTAACGTAAACAAAGACTTTATTCGAACGGCATAAAGCTTTAGGGGTTGAAAAGCTGAGAGTAAGAACTCAGAGATATAAACTATGAATACCTTTTTTTTCTGTATGTGTGGAAATCCTACATGGACGCTCCTACCGACTAAAACCACACGATGCCTTATGACTGTCTACGGCCGGGAGTCCCGGGTAAGCCGTACTATGAATACCTATCTTGTGCCTTTGAAATAGAGTCCATTTTTCTGTTTACTTTATACAACTGTCACCTTTGACTCTAGTACTAACGGCAATAGCACAAATTAGAGATAGTACAGACACAAATTAGAGATAGTACAGATGGAAAACTCATGTATGTAGTCAGATGGAAACCTACATACTAAATTCGCTGAGGCTACGCACACATAGACAACTCATACACAGACACGAGGTCAGGCGGTCTCAACCGAATTTTCGATACTGATTTGTGCGCGAGTGTGTACAGCAGAGGGTAGGTGTGAAAAAAAAAGTACATAAATAAGTTTTCATCTGTGGTAATAGGTTTGTGATTGCTAGGTCTGAGGTGTTCTCATCTACAACTCCATTGCATCATCATAATTACATAATAAAAAACTGTGATAAAATATGGTACAGCCTCATAATAGAACTAATGGCAGATGAGGCTTATCGAACAAGACAGTGATGCCAAAAAAGCAAATAACGAGTACTACCCGTTCGCTCTAAGTTTGCCGCTGGCGTAGAGGCGTATACCCGAATTTTTAATTAGACGAAGTAAATTGACAGTAGCTAATGTCACTTCGTCATAGAAAATACGCAATATTGTATGAAGAAGTGACATTAGTTGCTGTCAATTTACTTCGTCTAATTAAAAAATCGACTTTAGTATGGAGCCGAGCGGCAAAGTTAGAGCGAACGAGCAGTAAGTAAGTTTAAACGCGACAGTTCTAAACACTGTTTACACGAGGAAATTCTCATTGTAGTGAATAATGGAGCCATAGCGTTGTATTATTACACGTGTTCACTTCTCAACAGTAGTGACATTTGGTATTTAGTATTTGCTTTCTTGGCCTCACTAAGTAACGGTAAGCGTCATCAGTCTTTAGTTCTATAATCTGAGGGTACATCTATACCAATATTATAAAGAGGAAAGATTTGATTGGCGCTGGAGGTCGTGGGTTCAATTCCCACCGGAGACAAATATTTGTGTGACCCATAAATGTTTGTCTCAAGAGTCTGGGTGTTTCTATGTAGGTATAATATGTATGTATTTAAAAGTATATGAGTATTAATATCCGTGGTGTGATACCCTTAACACAGGCAGGTTATTCCTAGCTTATCCCGATCAGATAGCGTTGTGTGAGATGTCCGTGAATATTTATTTATTTATTTATTGTTTGTTTGCATCGAATAGGCTTCAAAACTACTGAACCGATTTGAAAAATTCTATCACTGTTGGAAAGCTATTCCCATATTCCCTCAGGAACAGGAGCTACGCGGGTGAAACCACGTAACGTCCGCTAGTCATTAAAATTGTATTTTTATTTTTTTGAAAGGACCTTACCTCCCATCGCCGGACACAAGTAACGAATTGAGAAACCTGTCCTCGCCAGCTTTGAACGTTGTCACACAGTCACCTAGAAGCAAATAATATGTTTTACTGGTAAAGGAATTCTAATTATATCGTACTGAAAAAAAATCGGTCAAGTGTGTGCAGGACTCGCGCACAAAGAGCTGCGTACAAAAAAAAAACGGCACGTTACGCCCCCCTTAATCCCCTTTTTTTTCAGAGTTTAGTATTTGTTGTTATAGCAGCAACAGAAATAAATCATCTGTAAAAAAGTCAGCTTTCTAGTTATTATGGTTCATGAGATATAGCCTCGTGACAGACAGACAGACAGACAGCGAAGTCTTAGTAAAAGGGTCCCGTTTTTACCCTTTAGGTGCGGAACCCTAAAACTGCCATAGCCAAGTTGAAGGCCATATGAACGACTTAAAAATTCCAATAGCATGTAACCACAACCTATTTCAAGATGGGAATAGCACTACTAAACGACGCAATGTGGGCATACTCGTACAGGATGCGTCTGCCTACCCCTTTGGAGAAAAACGCGTGATTATATAGAGCTATAAAAACTCACCAGTTTCAATATTCATCAGATTGACGTACATTCTGTTCCTCGCCAGGGCCACCAGATGATTGGAATCGTGGAGTCCATAGTACGGCATCTTCTGGTTCATTACACCCTTCAAAGCGACCACAAATGTACCCTGGGGCAGACAGAATAAAAGAACCAAGTTAAATCGTATGGTAAGTAAAGTAGCTGTGATGTATCTATGAATATTAGTCAAATAATCCTAATTATTTCACTAAAGGGCAGGCAACCAGAAGAAGAATCAGAGGGGCAAGTGCGAGTTTTTGCGTGAGCTTGTCGACATTCACGGCGCGCTAATTTGTATGGAATCGAGACCCCGCCACCTAGCTGTAAACGCGGGAACTTGTCTCGATTCCATACAAATCGGTGATAACGCGCTCACCAGTGAATGTCGACAGGCGCTCGCTGAAACTCGCACTCACTTGCCCCTCAGATGTTTCCTATGCATGTAACAAATGTGGTAGGTTTAGAAAGCTAAGACCGGCTTCCATTGCGACAGAATAAGGGGTCGTCCATTAATCGCGTGATGTTTTTTTTGGGCATTTTTTAACCCCCCCTCCCCCTTGGTGATATTTGGTGAGGTTTAAGACTACCCCTCCCCCCCTGCGCCAAATCACGTGTATTTTTAGTAAGTACTAATTTTTTTTTAATTTTATAGAAATAGGTACCTATTGTATAATATTTCCATACTTCTATACGAATACTAGCTAATCCGCGCAACTATGCATCGCATCATAGAGAGAGAAAGAGAGAGATGTGGTATTAATATTTTAATATATTTCCCTTCGCATTTACTCCCGTCACATTGCTAATATTCATTATTTTGGAACTAATTAAGAGTCCGCCTGACGCTAAATAGACTATTACTTTGATCTAGATCTCAGGACTCGTGAGGCCTGATGAATTAAAATTTGAATACAGACAACTTCAGTTCATGAACTAAAAACGCTTTAGGCTAGAAACACGATTCCTGATAAAATTCTCGATAGATTTTTGTGTTGAAAATACCTCGATTTCGTGAAATTTTAAGCTACATCTCATAAGTTTTAAGGTTTTTTTATAATCTAAAATATTTATAAGAAAGACTACAGTAAAATCTTCATTTGCACTAGACCACTTTTTTCATATTGGTCATAGTTTTTTTAACATTTAATTTATTTCGTTAAAACGCACAAAAACTGATCGCATCTCTCTCTTTCTTGCACGCTAAAATGTATATCTTCTATCTTCTTTTAACAATTTGGCGTCTGGTAGGCTCTCAAGAAGGTAATTGTGAGAGAACCTTAACCGTCTTCTGTTTTATCTAGTAATTGATCAATACATATTCCGATTTCAATTAATTTGTGATTTAAGAAAGGGAGTGATTTAGGAATTATTCCACAAATATTTTAATATTGTAAATTTTGTTGTTAAGAAATTAGAGGGATCTCCATCTTCTTCAATATCTAGATTTTAAAAAATAAAGAGATTAAACAACATGTATTGTTTAAAATAAATACACGTGATATCTCACTACACCCCCCATCCCCCCTGGTGATGTTTCGTGATTTTTGTCAGACCCCTCATACCCTTTCGAGCCTCACGTGATTAATGGACGACCCCTAATGAGCGGATGATGGTTGAAGAGATGTACGGGTTCATTTATATTGAAATGAGTTATGTTTTCACTAACAAAGAGTTTAAAAATGAACATGAAAAATGAGGCAATTTATTTATTTATTTATTTATTTCATTTTCATAATTACACATTACACAGTTTAAGGTTTACAGCTATTTGATAAGGCTACATTGTGTGTTTTTAGACAAATGTAATATGAGCCTCTGTAATCGAACTAGGCAATGCCTGTATTCCGACTATCAGCGCCCAACCCTCTTAACGTATAATAATTTATTATTTCACAAAAATTTGTACCTGTTAGAACAATAACTTTTCTTGGCACTTAAAACTACAAGACATAAAATAAACCCAACACCATATAATAAATGTGTGTGTGTGTGTGTGTGTGTGTGTGTGTGTGTGTGTGTGTGTGTGCGTGCCTACTTTCGTTTGTGTGCTTTCTATTTAGGAATAAACAGGAGTTGTTCGGTCTCTTCATAGGTTAACTTTTGTAGGTATGCAATTACTTTTCTTTTGCATTTCTCTCTAGTTAGTGGATAAATGTAGAGAATTTTATTTATTTTAGTGCACAAATTAGAGATAGTACAGATGGAAATCTCATGTATGTACTTTTTTCACACCTACCCTCTGCTACGCACACTCGCGCACAAATCGGTATCGCAAACTCTTCTCAACCTCGCCTGACCTCGTGTCTGTGAACCATGGAACAAATATAAGATCTTATATTTGCTCCATGCTGTGAACTCAGTGAGCGTTTTCTATGTGTGCGTACTTGCGTAGCCTCAGCGAATTTAGTTATGTAGGTGTGTGAGTAGCTTGTGTCTTGTGTACGGGGTTTGATACTGCATCTCAACAGTCATAAAATCGACAGTCAAAACATCAACACCGTAAGACCAACGATTCAAAATCTCAACACTTCAGAATGTCAGCAGCTTAGTAGGTCAATAGTTCACAAAATCAAAGTTTAAAATCTCAACATGGAAAAATTTGGTTGCTACGAGTACTTAGTGGAAGTGATACAGATATCTATACATATTTTACTATAGGTAAATAAAAGTCATGGTTAGTTATCTATTTCTTTACCTACTTATAGTAAAATATGCATATTTGTATCACTTTCATTAAGTAGGTAGCAACTAAATTTTCTTTATTCCGAACCTGACCCGGTCACGGGTTAGGTTAGAAACTTGAAAAAAAAATGTACCTAATATTTGATCCGAACGTAAGTCTCTTCCTAACCTGATCCGACGCCGATGTCCCGTTCCTATCATAACCCGAACTGCGCAGTATACCAATAGGGCTTCTGGCGCTCGGGGGCACGCCTTCGCGCATTAATGGTCACAGTTCTAACCTAACCTAACCTAACTATACCGACCGTGGGATGCGGGGTCCTACTAACATCTTAAGGATCCCAATGGGTCGGATCCTCCTCGTGGTGCATCCTGGGCAACGAAGTAGCGACCACTCCCCTTCCTCTGTGGGGGAGTGGTGCTACTCTGGCTAATTCCGGCCGAGGCGGGAGCAGCCCACCGGTGGTGTGTGTCGCTGCCGGCCGTGAGTAGCAACACGGTCGGCAGCAGCAGTACTGGGCCGCTATTGCCTCGTCAGTTGGCGAGGTGATGGCGGCAAAGAGGGAGGCGCACTGCGTGGGGGAGCGGGAGTAATGGAAAATGCTCCCGCAGTTCGTGGGCGGCGCAGTAAGGAGTTCACTGCGCGCCCCCGATTGTATCGTGTGTTGCTGCCGTCGCTCCGCCACATTTGCTGGCGGGGCGATAGTGGCAAAGTGTGAGAGGCACTGCATGGGAGGGCGGGAGTTTGGGTAAATGCTACCGCCCTGTCATGCAGTTTGGGGGCGCCTGCGCTAGGAGCTGGCGCACGTCTCCTGATTGTTTCTTGATCGAGGGCGTAAGGTTGGGGGACCCCGCCCTCCAACGGTCACATGGCGGTGGGCACCTTCTCCGTGTTCCGGGGGTGCCCATTAGCGCACGCCTGCGCCAGCCGCTCTCTGTCTCCTCTATTTTAGAGGGGCGCTCGAGAGCGGTGCAGGCGTGGTTTTTAGCTCCTTTGGGAAGTCGCCCATCTGTCTCCCCCGAGGAGAGCCCCGATTTCGCGGGGCACCCCTAGCCGGGTCGACGTGAATAATCTTTTGATATCCCTTGGGCCGGCTAAAGGATGAGGAGGAACACCGCGGGGTTTAGTAGGTAGGACGGTCCTTTCCGGACCGGGCCGGGAGTCCCATACACCATCCCAGCTGCCCCCGAAGCTGGGATGAAGGCGCGTAAATGCATTCCCCGCGTCAACAAAAAAAAACCATACCGACCGTCTTTATACATACCTACTTAACTACTAGCTGCTTCACAATTTCCTAAAATGACTTTGCTTAGGTAGAAACTTGAAAAAGACGGTCGGTATGGTTAGGTTACGTTAGAACAGTGACCCCAGAAGCCCTATTTAGATTGCTACTGCGCAATTCGGGTTATGATAGGAACGAGATGTCGGGTCAGGTTAGTAACAAATATTACATTTTTTTTTAAGTTTCTAACCTAACCCGCGACCGGGTCAGGTTTTCGGGTTAGGTTCGGAATAATCGCCAAATTTTTTCATGCTGAGATTTTAAACTTTGATTTTGTGAACTATTGACCTACTAAGCTGCCGAGATTCTGAAGTGTTGAGATTTTGAATCGTTGGTCTTACGGTGTTGATGTTTTGATTGTCGATTTTATGACTGTTGATATGCAGTATCAAACCCTTGTGTACGTGCGGACGCGAGTGTGTGTGTGTGCATACGTGCGTATTTATATATGCATGCATGTGGTTACGTGATGACGTTTGTTCCTACAGTGTTGTATTTACCTGATCGAGATTATAAACCCTCAGTTCCCTGCGACAGAGCACCACACACTTGTACTCGTCGATAGGAACCAGGTTGATGGGGTGCGTCACTCCGACCAGTTTGCGAACTAGCTTGAACCTAGAAAGGATTACATGCCATTCAGCTTTCTTAGTTAAATACCTCTAAAAAAACATCATAAGCAAATGTCTATGTATTCATAGTCATCCACGCCTTTTACTACGCATTCATAGGTTTGCCATTCCTGCCGCATTGTCTATACTAGATAATATTATAAAGAGGAATGATATGTTTGTTTGTTTGCATCGAATAGGATCCGGAACTACTGGATCGATTTGAAAAATTCTTTCACTTTTGGGAAGCTACACTCTTTGCGGTGAATATAGGCTATATTTTATTCCCGTATTCCCACGGGAACGGGAACTACGCGGATGGAACCGCGTGACGTCCGCTAGTCATTCCAATGTACGGTAACCTAAACTTAAACAACTTTACTTTACTTTTAATATTGCCCACTTTACATAGAAACTTAGGACTCTCTGCCAGGACATGTGTTTATAAGCCTGAGTTCTTTAAGCGGAGCGTGAAGTGTCACATTAGGCTATCAACTTGAGGATCTGTGAGAGTGATCTTCAACTCGCTAGATGTCGCCATAATTTTCCATCAGGCCAGGCGGTGTAATTTTTGCGAGCGAAACGTCAAAACAAAACAAAACACAACATTAAAATTTTATTTTCAGTACAGCTTCTAACTCAAACAACTAACTTAAGGTAATCGAATTTGACAATCGGTGTTACACATTATACATTTACTCTATTACTTTTATCCTAAACACGCCCAAAGAAGTATATATCTAATAACTTCAAAAACGAAAAAAAAGTGTGTGCGTGTAACCTTTAGGCGCGATTGAAGTAAAACTTTTTTGCCAATGACGGCATCAAATGTTATATTAATATAATTATGAATTTTGAATAGCGGAAGCGCAGTTTCCACTATTCAAAATTCAAATAGTAAGCGTTACTTCCGTCAGAAAAAAAATCCAAATTACTACCTAGTCGCGCCTAAAGAAGTTTTACTTCAAAAAAGAAATAAAATCATACTTACTTTGTAACATCCCAAACGCATATCTCCTCCCTTTCCGTGCTGACAGTAGCAACAAATTTCCCTCTCGTATCAAATCTAACTATCAGATCATAAGTTTTGGTATCAAACCCATCGGCCATAGAAAACTCCCTCTTATCCTTAACTTCCATAAGTTTCCAGAACCCATCATTCTCTGGATAAAACGTTGGAACTGGAGGCTGTTGAACCTCTTTCATCCATGTTTGAACAATTTGAGATTGAATTTCCATTCCATCACGCAGTCTTTTTTCCAAAATCATTCGTAATAGACCATAGAATTGTCGATGGTCATAATCTAGGGCGTAAGAATGCGTTTCGAAAAGATCTTTTAAGACTTCTATGTGTTCTGGTAGAGGGTCTATGTGGATTAAAGCTATGTCTTCGAGGAAATAGCAGGTATCGGTTGCAGCTAGTTTTGCGTGTATCCAGTCGAGATTAATGAAATAAGGCATGTTTGCGAAGGTTTCAGGTTGGTCTTTGTGAATATGGTAGTGTTGGAATGGTAGCTCGTCGAGTTTTCGAGTGTTGTAGCTGTAAAGAATAAAATATCTTATAGTATCACCACATAATGGTATTTGGAATATTTAAAAAGGCCTGGACATCAATATAGAACATCTTCCTTAAATTTATCATCTCTGCATACCCTAAAGTTGACTGGAAGAAAATGCTTACAACATCAAGTTTGTCGGAATTTAAGCAATAAAGTTCTTAGAGGAGCAAATAACATGATCTCCCTGCCAAACGCCTACAGTATGGGGTTCTTCAAATGGATTCTTAGAAGGTTTTTACAGGGTCGGCAGCGCGAGTGTGGCGCCTCTGGTGTTGCAAACGTTCATAGGCTGCGGTGACCACCAGTCCTACTGGTGGGCCGTGTTCTTGTTTGCCATCTGAGTGATATAAAAAAAGCTATATACTTATTTTGATACATTTTATTCATCGGGAAGGTTAAGGTACTTGTGCGAGCGAAGTAGCTGGATATAGGTTTGTAAATAACATAGGTATGTTATTTATAAACCTATATGTTGGAGTAGGTACTCCAACGAGACTAGATAAATAGCAAAATAAGAAGTACTAGCCCCGCACGTTGATATTGCGATTGGCGGCCATCTTGTAGCGCTACGACACGATGACGTCACTTAGCTGTCATTATGACAAGGTACCATCGCAATATCAACTTGCGGGGCTTATACCCCATCTGTTGCCGGTGCGGCATCCAATCCGTAATTAAAGTGAACATTCTTTCAAGAACTCACCATTCGTCAGAAAACTTGTTCCCTTGTTGCAAAAGACGGCCAGCCATCTTTGGATCGTTTTCTACGCACCACTTGCCCTGAAACGAGGAACAACATCTTTACGTGATGTTTTAGAATTAAAACATAAATGTGTTTCATTGAAGTCTACGATCAAGTTAATCTTATTTTGCTGCGAAACCCTCACTAAAACACCAGAACCAACCCCTAAAGACTTGAGATAGTTTCCGAACCTCTAGGTGAGGCCGCGGTGGAAGCCAAAGTCTGCCGGTAACCCTGGGACATGCTTCAGACTTTCAAAGGGCTTACGCGGAGCTCACGACCGCAGGTAGTGGTAGGGCGTAGGGCATGCATGGTTTAAGAGTCCGGAATAGCATCCATGAGGAATTTATACACGAAAAAAGAACCACACCCACTAAGATCCCGGTTTCAATGAATTGAATTTGGGTCACGTAGCTGAAGACGGTTCCTTCTGCATCACAATTTTGCCTGACACACAGTGCTGAATGCTAAAATCTTTTGTTTTGTGAGAAAAATCCTGCGGGGTTGATATGCCGGATTCCTACCGACTGAAAACCACACGTATCCTACCTAACAGCCTACGGTTGAGAACCCCGGGTAAGCCTTCGGAAAAATACCCCAGGACTCCCTACAGACCTACGGCTACCACTGCGGCCTCACCTAGGGGAGGTTCGGATGCTATCCCGCGTCTTAGCGAGTATTAAAACAACCTATTCTAGTTTTCTTCTCTTCGTTTTGACCTCGTCCGTTAATCAGCAGGTGCACCACTAGCAGAACTTCTGTGGTTATCTCTGGACTAAAAGTTACTGTCTACGACCATAGCCCAGGATTCTCGACAGACTTTGGCTTCCACGGCGGCCCCACCGGTTCATGTACTAACTTGCGTGTTTTGGGGTCTGCAGAGCTTGAATCCCATATATGTATTTCAGTAGGGGCCCATCAAAACCTCTATAGATATACAAAAATACAAACATAGATACTTCAAATCTGCCTACGGCAGTTCACTACTAGACGTAGGCTTCTCCCAATTTACGCCACAATACACGGTCCTGCGCCTCTCGCATCCTGTCCCAGCCAAACATAGATAATTAACCTCACTAATTACCCTTACCTCATAATACTCGACGAGCGTCTGCCGCACGGCTAAGTCGCAGTCGGCCAGGTACCTCTCAGCCGCGGCCCCAGCTAAGGCCGCGTCTCTCCACCGCGCCGCCCCTCTCGCGTCCCATCTGAGCCACGGAGCCAGGAGTGCTGCTAGCTGCGGCCATATTAGTGATGCTGGTGCCCAGGGTACTGAGGCAAACGAGATATATACTTTAATAAATAATTTCACACAACGCTATCTGATCCCAAAGTAAGGTAGGAATAACCTGCTTGTGTTATGGGTATCAGACCACGGATATTAATACTTATATACTTTTAAAGCGAAGCGCTCGTGGCCCCGCGGACTCAGTGTTCTGTAAACGATCACTGCAGTAAGCAACTTTCACTATGGCCGGTCCATGGATGGGTGACCATCCATGTGATCACTTTGTGACCTTTATTTGAGCGTTTCCGTGCTTCGAAGGCACGTTAAGCCGTTGGTCCCGGTTGCCAGTAAAATGGCAGTCGTTAAGCTAAGTTGAAGGCTTTATTTCAACAGCAGGCAGTCACAACCTGCGCCTGTCCATTTAAACACGGCAATACGGCTCACCACCTATTACGTGGGACAAATTATACAAAGGTGAAATGTGGGCATATAATATGCCTCTGCCTACCCCTTCGGGGATAAAGGCGTGACCATATGTATGTACGTATACTTTTAAATACATACATATTATACATAGAAACACCCAGACTCTTGAGACAAACATTTATGAGTCACACAAATATTTGTCTCCGGTGGGAATCGAACCCACGTCCTCCAGCGCCACAGGCGGTATCACTACCGACTGCGCCACAGAGGCAGTATGTTTAGTAACAGTATATTTGGCATGTTTAATTAACACTTGTACTTTTTTTACAATATTTATAAAACCTCAAAGGTTATTAAGGTGATCATTACTTGAGGCAAAACCGGTTATACAATATTGAATATAATCTAATTGGCAAAGTAATTATAGTATGATGACTAAATCAACATGCAGAATACATCTGTAGGTATATTATCTCTAGAGATTTTTTTATAACCAAAAGAGATTGGCGTTTGAAGTTGAGACCCTATCGGAGTTAACGGTGAGCCACAATAAGACTATTGTACAATTTCAATGAAGCTTTTGATTCTGTTGCGTATGACTCGGTACCTTGTGTAAAATTTTAAAATCTAGTCGTAAGTGACTCAATATCTGATTAAGTGCATTTTCTGTCGTTAATTATTAGAATCTTATGGAAATAATGTTTTGTATACAACAGCAGTAACTACTTTATTTGATAGGTGTTCCACAAGGATATTTCTTGGGCCCATATCTAATTCATAATGTATGGCTATTTCTACTTTTTACGATTCTCATCGTCACCTTCATGGTAAATTTTAAATACTGATTATTTCAACAATTTTTTTAAACAAACACAAAGCGTTTGGTAAGTTAAGTAACATATATAAGTCAACAAGTTAAATTTTGAGTCAGATTTGGAAGAATAAGGTTTTGAATTATTTGATCCCACGTAGGTGACGCGATGATCCACGAAGGTGACGCAGTAGATTTACAGACATTATTAATCATTATTTAAGTACAAATTATAAGTTAATTTGTTCATTCGGCAGTTATATGGTAACAGCTACTTAACTAAAAACAATTACCAGATCCTATACCTATACATGCTTTTGACGTAAAAGTTATTCTGGAACCATAATTATATTATAAAAATAACACAGTACATCTCTTTGGGACAAAGTGGCAAATTATCAGTTGTCTAGATCCCATAGCATAAGTTTATATTGTCTTAATTTGGGCTAGATGATGTTGTGTGAGAATGTCCGAACCTGGCTACTTATAATGGAAGCACTCTGCGGCTGGACGATCGGCTCATCGAACTCGAGGTAGAACTGGGTCGCATAAACTGGCACATACTGGTGTTGTGCGAAGTCCGAAGAAAGCGGGAGGATACGCTAACCCTTTGGTCGGGTGACCTATTCTACTTTCGGGAAGGTGATGGAAGACATTCTTCCGAGGGCGGTGTGGGCTTTGCGGTGAAAAAGGAACTCGTTAGCAGCATTGTGGAGATCAGGAGTGTTTCGCCTCGGGTAGCATACGTAATACTGAGACTTACCAACAGGACTCCCTGAAGATGATTCAGGTGTACCTATGCCCCAACTTCGAGAAGCGCTGACGAGGCAGTTGAGACCGTGAGAGAAGACTTACTACAATGTTATGATAGGGGACTTCACTGTCAAAGTGGGAGTACAAGAACGCGGTGAAACGAAAATCAGACTTTTTGGTGTTGGGCGTAGAAATGACCGGGGGCCGCGGGGCAGTATGATTATCAACTTTCTTGAGGCTCAGGGACTCTTCTTGATGAACTCATACTTTAAGAAGAAACCCCATAGAAGGTGGACTTGGCGAAGCCCCAACAAGGTCACAAGGAACGAGATAAAATTCATCATGTCGGACAGGAGGTGTATATTCGGAGAAGATGTCTCTGTGATCAACAGGTTTAATACCGGAAATGATCACCGACTCGTCAGAGCGTCTCTGAATTTAGACTTCCGCGTCGAAAGGGCCCGGATGATGAAGCCTATTCTCCGACCTACTGCGCTCCAAATAGCTTTGTGTGCTGAGAAGTTTCAATTGGAGCTTCAAAATCGTTTCGATCTGCTGGAAACTACTGGCAACGATCACGATAAGGCCGACACTGTAGTCAGGACGCTACAACAAGTGTCCCGAAGGTTTCAGTCTGGAAAAAAGCAAAAATAGGTGTTCCCAGCTTTTGCCCGAGACCCTCGAGCTCATGAGAATCAGACGGGAAACGCCATCTACATTTCATTGAAGTGCGAAAATTAGGATGCATGCTGTGTTCGCACTGAGTTCTCGGCAGAACTGAGTCTAAATGAGCGATGTTGAATAGTGTTGCCGAGAATCCAGTTCGCGAACCTCAATAAAAAAATAAAAATCTATGCATACTTACTTTTGCTTACTTTTGGTCTTCATCAGACCAGAGAGATTTAAACATCAAATCCGAAAGCAGCTATGACGCGACCTCAGACGTTATAACACCAACATCGTAGAGGCAGCGATCACACAAAATTGGGGTACTAAAGTCTTTGCCCAACAGCTCGGAAGACCTCGTCTGACAAAATTGAAGACAGCGGGTGGCAAAACCGAGACCTCGAGGTTCGAGATTCTCGAAGAAGTTAGGAGCTTCTACAGAGAACTATATGCATCACGGAAAAAAAGACCGACGGGACCTAGCGACCGTGACCACAGAGCCCTACTAATGCGCCACTATACCGAAGACATTCTGGATATCGACCAGGGCGAGGTCAGGGCTGCTGTCGAACAACTAAAAACCAATAAATCCCTGGAGAGGACGGAATAACGACTGAGCTTCTTAAAGCTGGCGGGACTCTAGTTCTCAAAGAGCGGATCTTTTGATTTGAGAGTCTCTTTAATTCAGTCCTCCAACAGGGACAAACACCTAAAGCGTGGAGCGGGAGTGCGGTGGCTCTGTTTTTCAAAAAAGGTGACAAGACCTTGCTGATGAATTATATACCCATCTCACTCCTTAGCCATGTTTACAAGTTGTTCTCGAGAGTAGTCACAAACCGCCTTGCCGGAAAACTCGACGAGTACTAGGTACCTAAATGTATTTAAGTTGATATAAGTATAAGGTAGTAGGTGCCTTGATTAAGCTTTAGGTGGCATGACTCTTTCCCAGGATTTCTTCTTGAGACTTGGACGCGAAGGTCATTGTGTCTTTGTTCAAAAATTCTTAGCATGCCGCACGCCTCAAGAAGCGGAAAAGCATCTGAACTAACCCAAAAGACGCAAGATAACACCCGAACCCGTAGGCGAGGCCATGGTGATAGCCTAAGCCTGTCGGGTACCCTGATACATCATTCTAAGGAGTTGCCCGGGGCGCCTAATACTAGACGGGTAAGTAGCTACGGGTTTTAGACGGTTTGGATCTGGCATAACGTCCAGTGGGATTTCTACTCCTATAAAAGGGCTTCACACGGAATGTTATAGGTATTGCTCTGTCCTTTGCCATGATTGTAGGTACCTTACTTATTTGTTCTACTATTATTCCGCTACATGTCTACTACAATACGAATCTAAAAGAGTACCACTCTTACTGAAACTAGTCAGAGATCACCTTCGTGGCATAAACTCACCTTCGTGGGTAAAACGCCACGAAGGATGTGACACGAAGGTAACGAAAACATAGCTTTTTTTTAAATTCCGACAAAGTTTAGCCGTTACGTTTTAAATCAAATACTACATAAATATCTCAATTAATTTGCGGTTTCGATGATTAAACTCTGACTTCAATAGCTATTATACAATGTACAAAAAGTCACCCACGAAAAGTACTCGAATTAAGAGTCAAATGTAGAAACTTACTGATATTTTTTTTTCTCAAGGAGCCAGGAGTTGCACGTTGCACTCCCGCGATTACCGATCACGAATAACGTTCAGTTTAGTTGAGTTTTGTTATTGGGGCGGTCGTTTTGGTCAACAGTAAACCGTTTACTACGCAAATTTAGAGTACCTAGATTCGTGTGACCGATGTATATTGTGTTTTAAGTTCTAAATAATAGTTAGAAGATTTTTTTGTAATACTGTGTGTGTAGTGTATGTTATTACGGTGAATTTAGTGTATGTAACTTGAAAATCTATGGAAATTCGGTAAAGCAGTGACCAATAATGTTTAACTGAATCGGGAAGTGTGACACGAGTAGAATGCGAAAAATGACCCCGATTTTGACCTTTCGTGTTAATTTTTGGTATGAATATTTTCTTTTATTGCAACAAATTTCATGTATTTTATAGCTTAATAGTTGTTTTATCCACTATTTTAAAACATTTCTTTCTAACTCATACGGTTTAGAAAATATAAGCGTGTGACCATCAAATTTAAGCAACCAGGAGAAATAGCCGTATGTTATCTTTAAATAATAAAATCAGCTAAGAATATGACAGTGCAAAAAAATCTGCCGTGTAATAAGTGCACAATATAAAAGTATGATAACAACATTATAGCTACTTACAATAAGTCTCTTCGCTCCTGAACAACTCATCATGTGCCAAGATATCCAGTATCTCCGTATCATCCAATCCTCTCCTAGAAGCCGTCAATAACGCCAAACACGTCTTCACTCTATCAGCACCCAGCGCTGACTCCGTCGTGATAAGTATTTGTATTAACTGACCCTCTAGGTCTTCGCAAATAACTAGTTCTGGTGCAGTGTCCTCGTTTAATTCCGTAAAAGTTTCTGCTGACAGTGATATTTGCCAAGCTAAGATCTGAAAATGGTGAAGTTTTAGGTGAAGTTAGGTATTCTATTGGTGAAATTTACGTAATAAAAAAGACTAGGAAAACACCCTTTTAACGTCGTCACTAATAATCCTGTCGCGCTATGAGAGTTCTCGAGCTGATGGCGGATTTGCAAGTCTAAGGACTCTCTATATTACCAAGAAATAAGTAAATTTTCTCTAGTAAAAGTATTCTTAGTCTTCTACAAAGTACCTATCTAGCGCTTGTAGGACGATAAGTTAGAAATAAGTAGGTATGTAAAAATTCATTACCTACATGAACTGAGAATAAGGATTTGTGGCTAGTTGTGCAAGCTGTTACTGAAGATGTTTTGTCATCGTACTAAATGGGATTTATAAATTGTCTTAATACAAAGTCTATTTTCAATACGCACAGTACACATATTCAGCTCTATGAATTCAAAAATGTACCTTAGCATAAAGTGGTAGAGTACATTTCTGCACAGCCTTCACGGCGGCCTCTGGCGGTGAAGCAGCACCCGTCTTGCTATAAGTGGCTGCACAAGCTGTGAGTACTGCTTTGGCTTCCTCGGGACCTACTGGTGGTGCTCTGACGACCTTAGGACCATCTTCTGATGAGAGGACTGCCATTATCGCTGAACTGGATGGCTCATCCTTTTCTGTGGCAAAGGAAAATGGATATTAAAGTGCAAGAGCGTCAGGTTAGTTTGCTATAATGTATTAGCTGTGGCTGTTTCTCGGATGGGTGAACATTTCGTTATTTTTCCATTTGCAAGCTTTCTGTGTTTCGATACGTTTAACAGCTGGTCCCGTTTGTCAGTATGGCAGTAGTAAAGTCTAGCCGTGCGTACGGGCTTGAAAATTTTCAAGAGCGGGTGTCGCAATCTGTCGTCTATCCATTTCAATACAGCTCATCATCTATTACGTGGGACAAATGCTAAAAAGTGAAATGTGGGCATGGTAGTCACCCATCCAAGGACCGGCCAAAGTAAATGCTTACTGCAGCGATCGTTTACAGAACACTGAGTCCGCTGGGCTATCAGCGTTTCCTTAGTTTCCTAGGCAGTCAATAGTTTACAGAAGCAGGCCATAGACGACAGCGTGACATGAGGGACTTACTCACGTCACACCCCCCCAAGAAGCGGGATAATACCCGAACAACCC
Organism: Miltochrista miniata; assembly: GCA_933228765.1. Classification (NCBI taxonomy): domain Eukaryota; kingdom Metazoa; phylum Arthropoda; class Insecta; order Lepidoptera; family Erebidae; genus Miltochrista; species Miltochrista miniata. The sequence continues at coordinate 19,728,378 of OW121769.1, forward strand.
CCCAAAGACGCGGGATAACACCCGAAACCCCCCTAGGTGAAGCCGCAGTGGTAGCCGTAGGTCTGTTGGGAGTCCTGGGGACGTCCTTCCGAGGGCTTGCCCGGGCTCAGAACCGTAGGCATTAGGTAGTAGGAAACGCGTGGTTTTTAGCACAAATTAGAGATAATACAGATGGAAAACTCATGTACTACCCGTTCGCTCTAACTTTGCCGCTGGCGTAGAGGCGTATACCCGAATTATTAATTAGACGAAGTAAATTGACAGTAGCTAATGTCACTTCGTCATAGAAAATACGCAACATTGTATGAAGAAGTGGCATTAGTTGCTATCAATTTACTTCGTCTAATTAAAAATTCGACTATAGTATGGAGCCGAGCGGCAAAGTTAGAGCGAACGAGCAGTATGTACTTTTGTTTCACACCTACCCTCTGCTACACACACTCGCGCACAAATCAGTATCGAAAAGTCTTTTGATGAGCGCCTGACCTCGTGTCTGTGAATGAGTTGTCTATGTGTGCGCAGCTGCGTAGTGTCTGTGAATGAGTTGTCTATGTGTGCGTAGCCTCAGCGAGTTTAGTATGTAGGTTTCCATCAGTACAGTCTGTAGGAGTCCGGCATGGCATTCACGTAGGATTTTCCTCACGTTAATAAAAAAATTATAAAACACAAGTTAATAGTACCTAATACAAGTAAGTATACCTTCAGTGACAGTGACAATCATCTTGACGTTGTGAGGCATTCGTTCAGGCAGCCAGCGCGCCGCCCGCAGCGCGTCCGCTCCCACTATACATAGCAGCGCCCCCCGGGTCCGCCCGATACCGCCCAGTAGCGCTGGTAAGGCCGTTGATAGGGACCACACGTCCTGTGGCATGACAAAATATGTAGGTACTAAGGTAAGTACGAGTATAAGCTTACAGTTTGACACCAAATCGCTTATATGCTATGTTAGGTTGCCACCAAAAAAAGAATGTCCTAACACTGAATGTAATAGATTTATGAGAGGCGCGAATTAAAATTGTGCCCACAACTTCTGTCTCTCCCTACGAACACGCATATAGTTACCTATGTTTGACCGAAAAATCACTTGCCTAATTAACACTGTAACGCAAACGTTAGTAGTGCATTGGTTTAAAAAGGTTGCCAAAACTTGTTTGCGTAGTGAAATTTTGTCAAAATCTTTTCGGCAAAACAGCAGGCTCCCATATGAGAACAATAATATAGGAAGGAGAACCAAGTTCTCATCCCCGATCCGTTAATCTCACACAGAACTGTCAAGCAATTGTATTTGTTCAAATTGTAATTGCTTCATAATTTACATCCTGAAGTTGGATTTCTGAGTTCGATATTGACAAGAATAAGAGCAATGAAAGAGCGGGTGAACATCAACTTTACAGACAATTTTAAACGAATCAAGGGTTAACATTCTAACGCGGGTATATTGGCAAGTTTGAATGTCAGACAAATCATTTTAAAAAAAATGAAAACCCGCCAAGTTACAATAAGTCGTTTGGTCTCGTGGTCCGTGTGGTAGATTGAGACACAGAAAATGGGAGTTCAAATTCTCGTCGAAGACATTGTTTTAACCTGAGACCTCCTTCCGAGTGCTTACCCAGGGATCCCAGCTTAGGCAGTAATAAAGCACGTGTGGTTTAAGCATGTTAAAGTTCGTGTATTCATCCGTGAGGGATTTATAGACGTAAAAAAAATGGCAAATTGAGATTTCAGATGCAACCAGAGATTAATTCTATGTAACAAATATCTGTTAGACAGAGATTGGTTACATAGATATTGGTAGGACTATGCAGCAGAACCATAGACAATAGATGAGGTAGCTATGAAAGTTGCAATACTCACATTTCGCCCTCTGTAGACAGTTCCAGTTAACAGCACGTGACATTGGTCTACTATAGACTTGAGCAGCTGATGCGAGCTGCTCGACTGAGGCGTCAGGCCCACGAACCTGTCAATGAGAAACAAAATATTAATCAATATCGTAGTACTGAGGTGGCGGATAAGCATTCCGGACCGGCTAGAAGCTGTTGAAAATTTTCAAGCCGCTCATTCAATTGGCTTGATGACTGACATCGTGTTACGTGCAACCGGGACCCATGGTTTAACGTGTCTGCACGGAAAAGCTTGCAAATAAATGTCACAAAGTGATCAAGTGGTTGTCACCGTGCAAAACTTGCTTATTGCAGTAATCGTTTACAAAACTCTGAGTCCGCGGGGTCACGGGCGCTTACGTCTACGTTCAAGCGAGACCGGGGTGACCCGAGGATCTCGACGACCCGACCGTTGCAATTTTTAGCGTTTAGGACCTATTTAAAACTTTGAGAATCAGTCAAGAAATATCATATACGATTTAGGGGTTGCAAAAACGTATTCTTACCTAACAATAACAGCGAGGTCCGGATGGTAGGTATGTGCGAGAGTGACAGCCCTTGCTACTAACGTCGCTTTACCGCACCCCGCGCCGCCGATGAGTGCTAGCGGCACTGTGCTCTCTCCTGTTATATATCTGTAACAAACAAATAAATAAATATTGGTTCTTTTTTTATATTAAGCTCGCCAAATTGACGTCACCAGCCTGCTGGAAAGTCATGGCGCATCTAGCGTTTGAGGACCACTCTCACAGTCCGTACGACTTTTGACAGTTGTCCTCAAGTTGGCGGCCCTGTGATGTGCCTATTCACGCTCCACTTGAAGAACCCGGAATTGTAAGATGAGGGAAACACGTGTGCGGGCAGGTCATTCCAGGTTTTTATAGTTCGACAGAGGAACGATCTTTTGAAACGCTCAGTTCTGGCGAAGATTCTCTCCACTGCGTATGAGTGGCATCTCTGCCCGGCACGCGTTGTTCGGGATTGGAAAGGAGAGGGTGGAATCAGGTTTAAGAGTTCTTTAGAACATTCGCCGTGATACATTCGGTGGAAGGCAGCTAAGAATGCTATGGTTCTTCCCTGCGCCAACGGTTCGAGGCCTCCCGTCACCTCAGGACAAGCAATAATCCGGATAGCACGTCTCTGCATAGCGTCAAGCGCGTCTAGTAAGCACCTCGCGGAGTCATCTCAAAGGTGAGAACAGTATTCGACGCAGGGGTGAATCTGCATCTTGTACATTGTTGTACAAGACGCACATCACTGGTGTGTTGTGAAGTACAGACTAAGACGGAGTAAGCCCGGAGTGACTCTCAATATAGTTTTTATGATTATGAAACGGAATACAGTAGGATTAGAGATTGGAACCCGAGACTTTAACACAGCAATTAGTCAGAATGCTTCATTCAGTCAAGGTAGGTAACTGTTTTATACTCAACTGCCAATAGTCGGCATTGCCATCCACGACATAATGTGTCTTCTTTGTTCTGGAGTTTTGGTGAATAAGATTTATAAATACGACAAATAAGAAAGTGTGCTTACGCCTTTAGTTCGTTGAGCGTGATCTCTCTGTTGGAAGTACACTGTGCCGCTTTATGACAAAACGTTAGATGCTCATTCACTTCGTCGAACAAACTGGAAACAAAAAGTATTACATTTTACTTTTTTATACGGAACATTCTTTGACGTGAGGAATGCATTTTACACTTCGATAGCCTTGAGGGAGCAGGGCGGCTTTTTATGGAATCTCTGCACCTTTTTGTAAATAGGTGGTGATTCAAGCCTATTATCATATTGAAGCGAAACGACCCAGAACTTTTCACAATAAGCTTTCAAAGTTTAACAAAGTAAAAAGATGATTTGAAAAAGAAGATGTAAGAAACGATAACTATTGCTCTCCATATTTTCGAGCATTACAGCAAAATTTGTTCGAATATTATATTAGTTTAAGTTAAGAAACTTTTCAGAAGTTACAAAGCTACCGTACCGTGCTCATTTGTACACTTTTCTGTGACAAACAACAACTACGTGCCACTCAAACAACTAAACCAGCCAGGTTAACTAATAAACAACTTTTGGTCCTTCGAGCTTCTAGTGGTTAGATAGTTCTGGTGCTTCGAACCGGATTGCACTATCGTCATTGCTCACAAATTAGTAGGAATGCCACAAACAGCACCTATTTCAGGACCAACAATATTGGAAGATGCTTATTGGAGTTTTCGCTTATTAAACAGAACACTTAGCAAGCGGGGTTATATAATTCCATGTACTACAGACTAAGTACGTTTTCCCCTAGAGGTGAGGCCGCAATGGTAGCTAAGGTCTGTTGGGAGTTCTGGGGACATCCTTTCGAGGGCTTACCCAGGTCTCCCAACCGTAGGCATTTGGTAGAAAACATGTGGTTTTTAGTCGGCAGGAGTCCATGTAGCATCCATGTAGGATTTTCCGCAGGTATAAAAAAAGCATGGGTAGCACGTAAGCGAAGATCTTCTTATAAAAAAATATGACGTCACAGAGATCAAGATATTTGCTCTACTTGCTTCTTTGCTTGAAGATCCCGGGGTTATAAGAGGAGGGAAACATAATATAATAATAATAATAAATCTTTATTTTCAAGCAACATTAGAGACAGTTACAGGTGTTATTAACTTACTCTACGGCTCATAGATACATACCTTAATACTAAAAATACATATACATATAACTTAACCTAATTGACACGCACTGACGTCGACGTGTCGCGGGGCGAGATGTTCCGTGTCGGCAGGCGTCCTCTAAAGCGCCTGTACTTCACCCCTCTGGGCCAGAAGTCAGGATCCATGAAGGTGGTGATGCGGTCTGTAGGAACCCTCACCACAAAAGAGTTGAAGCTCACATTATGATGAGAGTTCAGCTTCTCCACCCTCAAACCCAACCCGGTCTGCTTCTGGAGGTAGTCTACGACATCTACGAACTTCACGTTGTAGTGAATCCGGGATACGTAGACCATCGTAGTTGGGACCTCTGCACGGAAGTGCTGCTCTTTCGGTCTTGAAGCAGTACCGCACTGGTTCTTGCAGGAGGGTTTCCTCTTCTTCTTCTTCATCACTACCGTGAAACCCTCTGCATCACAAGGCTCCTTCCGCGGCGCCTTAACGGTTGCAGTGTTGCGCTGAGTGACGCTGCTCTGCTTCCTCCCCTTTGTTGGAGCGGCTGTAGGGGTGCTGGCCATTGCAGCTGCGTAGTCACGTTGCTGAGGAGGTGGCAAGGTGACAGTAGTCGGCTTCTTCGCGGGGGAAGAGGAGGCGGCGGGAGCGGCGGGGCGCGAGCTCACGTTCGTAGTACACGCCACAGCCACTGGACACTCGGGCGAATCAAATTCTGCTGACGCCAAACTGCACATTGACGCATTTTGCGCGCCTCGCCGTACATTGACATTATTAGAAGCCTCGTTGAGTGACCTACTAATTGAATAGTTGCTACGAAGTAACAACAATTCAGCCTGCAGACCACTGATAGTTTTATCGGAGGCCTCTAATTTTGCCAACACATCAGCAAGGCTGGACTTCAGGAATGTTATATCCTTAAGCTGTCTTGTCGACGTGACACGACAGCTTAACGTGGTCAAATCCCACCGGTGGGAGCTTGTGCAGCTCCTTCGCGACGAAATCTGGCACGTCGTCAGGATCCGTTTGCTTCAGCAGGGTGATGATGTCCTGCACACTTCGTTCCCATCCATCCCTCCTTCGGGACGGCATCTGGGCAGTTTTGCCCACTGATTGGTACAGCAACGCCTTACCACTACAGATCTCCTGTTCCTTGAAATTAGATTTGCAGATCTGCATTATGCTGATCTCATCCATAGTGTCCACTGCATTCTGGATGAACGCGAGTAACTCGTTAACGAGGACCGTCTTGTTGGTAGCCATCGCACGGCGGAATGACAGCGGCGCGTAAGCAACGCGTATCGCGAATTGCCTAAATATAATGCCTAAAGAATTCAAAGTTTCTATGATACGGCAGAGAAGTCTTGCCGGATTTCTTGTTTCTATGAACTGAGAAAAGGAAGTATATGCAACTGCCGTGTTAGGTAGGAAACCTATGGTTTTTAGCCGGTAGGAGTCCGGCATGGCATGGCATCACTGTAGGATTTACCTCACGTTAAAAGAAAAAAATAAAAGGCACAGTACGTTTTTAAAGTGCAAATTTTTTAGGGCGCGGTAGCCGAAACCTTAAAACTGTTTTCAGCTCGATCTGTGATTTCAATTTCGATAAAATCTGCACGTAACTGTCAAGTTTTCACTTGTCTCGGCACTCAAAGTCACTGGTTATGGATTTATTTTTCATGTCATATCGATCATTACCTGGTAGGTATCCCATTAAACCCAGCCGGTGTATCGTTCTCAGCTATAAGCGTGTCTAGCAGAGTCTCCAGACGTTCCCCTAACGCAGCACTCACTCCCTCCGTGTACTCGTCCTCCCCGCCCGGCGCGGACCGGCCGCGGACGCTGGCGCGGATCACGTTGCGTTCCGTTAGGTGTTGCTGGAATTAAATGTATAGTTGAAGTTTGTTTGAAAATGTATGTTCTAAATTAAAACTTTATTGAAATCAGGAAGTCGGCTAAGATAGGCCGCGGTCGGACTAATACCAAAGTTAAATATTTTACAGTAGGTAACGAGTCAGTATTATGCACTTTTGCAAGGGCAGAAAGGTAGCCGAGGAGTTGTATTTGGTATTCCTAATGTCAACACATTTATATTGGCATTATACCAAATACAACTACTCTGCTACTTTTCTGTCACAGATAAGTAACGCATTCGGATAAAATATTATGAAGTTCCTTATAGACCACGGTACCTTAAATACGAGTAAGTTATATAATAATAGGTACCTATTAATAATAATAATATTTGTGGACAATCTCACACAACATCATCTAACCCAAATTAAGCTAATATAAGCTTGTGCTATGGGATCTAGGCGAATGAAAAAAATGGCGAATAATAGACATACCATATATATATTTGTAAAAACATACATATCTATTATACATAGAAAACACCCAAACTCCGAAACAAACATTTGTAGATCACACAAATACCTACTTGGACCGACCCAGGAATCAAACCCAGGACCTTCAGCGCGGCAGGCGGTTACACTGCCGACTACGCCACAGAGGCAGTCAACATTTATAAGTGACAACACACCCATAAAAATAGCAGGGTTTAGACCCCAATAGGTTTGTACCTTGAGATCCTTCTGCAGGTTGTTGAGCCGCCTCTGCAGTTCGTGGTGGTGCGGTGCGTCTGAACAGTCAGTGCTTGCGTCAGGAGGTCCTCCCGCTCGCCACACCCACACGCAGCGTCGAGCAGCTTCTACGCTCATCAGCACTGTGTGCTGTACCTCCTGTGTACCAAGAACAAAGAAACTGTACCTGATGAGATGGTATTTTGCTACGTTGCACAGTTAAACACTTTAGTAACTTTAAAAAGTTTATTGCTGCTAAACTATCGCTAAAATATGAGAATGAATGCACCCGGTCGCTTTTCGACATGCACTGAGCTCGCGGCGCACTTAGTGCGGCCACATCGTTCTGCTGGATCAGCAATACGTGTTCATTTGCAATAAGGTATTACATACATGTACATATGGTCACGCCTTTATCCCCGAAGGGGTAGGCAGAGGCATATTATATGCCCACATTTCACCTTTGTATAATTTGTTCCACGTAATAGGTGGTGAGCCGTATTGCCGTGTTTAAATGGACAGGCGCATGTTGTGACTGCCTGCTGTCGAAATAAAGCCTTCAACTTAGCTTAACGACTGCCATTTTACTGGCAACCGGGACCAACGGCTTAACGTGCTTTCCGAAGCACGGAAGCGCTCAAATAAATGTCACAAACTAATCACCTGGATGGTCACCCATCCATGGACCGGCCATAGTGAAAGTTGCTTACTGCAGTGATCGTTTACAAAACACTGAGTCCGCGGGGCCACGAGCGCTTCTCATATTTTTTATTAGGTATTGCATCGAATAGAAACATAAGACAATGATATAGGGTTCCACTTCTGTAGCCATTTGTATTGTTAGCTGAAGCTTGGATGGATTGTTCCTCCACATTCGCACGAGAATCTCGTCGAGAACTTCATTGGACCCACATTTGGTGAACAAGGCGAGAACTAGCGAGTACCTGCGAAGAATATATGAATCATATCCACAGTCACATTTCTAGTGTTCTCGCGAGATTCTCGTGTGAATGTAGAGCGTGTATAAGATATGAGTATCCATGGTGCGACGGGTAGGGGAGAATGACAACAGCATTTAGTATTCCATGGATTCATCATGCGGGTGCCAGATACAAAGGGGAACACTGCGTCAGTGTCTGGGACTAGCACTCCAGATTTAGGTTTAAGGCCACCTTGCAGCAATCGACGACTACTTTTAGAAGTTCGAAAACGAAAAACCTATGTGATTAAAGTGGTTTTTAGATATAAATTTTGAAATCTTTATTGGAAAAGTAGACACCTCATCTGTTGAGATATCTATACATACATACATATGGTCACGCCTTTATCCCCAAAGAGGTAAGCAGAGGCATATTGTATGCTCACATTTCACCTTTTTTTTTAGAATTAGTCCTACGTAATAGGTGGTGAACCGTATTGCCGTGTTGAAATGGACAGGCTCACGTTGTGTCTGTATACTTTTGCAATTCCCACTTTTAACTTGGCTTAAAGACTGCCATTTTACTGGCAACCGGGACTAACGGCTTAACGTGCCTACCGATGCACGGAAACGCTCGCAAATAAATGAGACAAAGTGGTCGTGCGGTGGTCCAACTTCCATACTTGCTTACTACAATGATCGTTTACAGAACACTGAGTCCGCGGGGCCACGAGCGCTTCTTTCGAGATATCTATGATGCTCAATTATAGCTTAGCGGTCTAAAGCAACTTCAACTTCTAACAATTAACCATCATCCACTAACCTGTTCCACCACAGTAGTGAGGTAAGCATCGCAGGCCTCCTGCGGCAATGTCCGCACCAACACGTTGAGGGTCTTGGCCATTTCGCGACGCCACCGCGCGGGGGCTCCCCTCACCAGTCGGTAGCACGGAGGCGTCCTGCTGCAGTCTAAACTGTACCTGGAAACGATATAGTTTTGTTGTCTTAATAGAATGCATAATTTTCTCGTAGTATTATTACATACGGACAGGCAACTCCCTGCCCCCTACTGAGCAAGCTTCCCCACCCCCGCCAGTCCCGCGCCACAGCTGTCATTGTTTGTCATTTTTTTTATATTTTTTAATCTATATTAGTGTAATAAAGAGGAAAGATTTGATTGTTTGTTTGCACGAATAGGCTCCGAAACTACTGAACCGATTTGAAAAATTCTTTCACTGTTAGAAAGCTACACTATCCGCGGTGAATATAGGCTATATTCCCCACGGAAACGGGAGCTACACGGGTGAAAACGAGTGACGTCCGCCAGTATTTTATATTTTTCAGTCTGACTGAGAGGAAATCTGACTAAACTATTAAGCCATACAAGTATTTTTGACATAGAAACCCCAGTGAAGTTTAAAGTTTACTCTTTCCCAGTAAATGTAGTTTCTTCCTTTATAACCAATCCGAGGTCAGAAGCTTAAAACAAATGTGACAAGAAGGGGAGATATCTTGATGACGTCATGCCCTAAACTTACTTACCACTTATTTAATAAGGCTTTATCACTATCGTCTTCAGCCGCTTCCAGCGCGGCTTTGAAGTCGGCACATTCTAGCGTGTGAGGCAGCAGGGGAGTGCCCAGTCCTGAGTTCAGGAATAATACCGGCACTACCGCTCCTAGCTCCGATTGACCTGGAATGGAAATAAGCCTGTGCAATAGACAGATACATAGAAGGGCAAAATAAGTGGTTTAAGGTGTCTATACAAATATTTCTTATAAGGGTTATACCTCAAAGGAAAAAACGATATCCTTATAGGATCACTTTGTAGTCCGTCCGTCCGCATGTAATATCCTCTTATACCATAAATACAGGAAAAATCTAAAATCTCTACAATAATAAAGAAATCATATAAAAAAAGGTCTTTAAAGTACGAGCTTAATTAAAAACTATGTCACTTAATTAAATACTACATAAATAGCAGTAACTGTTTTCCGCGTTAGCTCTGAAGTTTGATTTTTCACAGCTTCAAAGGATCATACTCCTCAACATACAGGTAGTATCAATTTCAACTCGATACCTTTAAGTAGACGGAGGGACGGACAGGCGGACGGACGGACGGGTGTACGGAACCCTCGGTGGGTGAGTCCGACCTGCCCTTGTCTGGTTTTTAAGAATATCGCCGCTGAATATCTGTACATAAATAAAACTGTAGTCTCTTTAGGTATATAAGTGTTTTTTTATGTTTGCAAAGTTTATTCCATTTTAATATTATAAAGAGGAAAGTGGTTGTGGAGGGGTGGTTTTAGTTGGTAGGCATCCGACATGACATCGATGAGAATTTCTACAAAAGAAAAACGACGAAAATCCATAGTTCCGAATTTTGATAGCTCTGCTTTCGCCTCTGGTGGCGACGTTTTCGCTACACCGAAAGTCAGTTTACTCCTCAGCTATAAATAATTCACATTAAAAATGCAAAAAAAAAAAAAACAAATCGGCTCTTCAGCTATCACGGTTCCTGAGATGCAGTCTCGCGACAGACAGGCGGTCAGCGAAGTCTTTGGGTACTGAAACCTAAATGCCATACTTACGTGTCAGCTCCGCGATGCACAGCACAGGGAACCTATGATCTCTCTGTTGTTCTAGTGGGGAGCGCCAGTGGAGATCAGCTACGTGGACCCGCCAGCCTCGCTTCCTGGCCCGGGCTCGGAGCTTTGCCGCCGCCCCGCATTGCAATACTCCCTTTTCTGCACAGCAATCTGGAATTTAGAAATAGTACTTGTTAGTTTTTTTATCGTGTTAATCCTTCCTGGATGCTATGCCGGACTCTTATCGCCTAAAACCATACGGTGTTCTACCACTACCTACGGATGGGAGCCCCGAGGAGGCCCTCGAAAGGGTTCATCCAAGATTCATAGTACTTGTTAGTTAGTAATGGAAATCAGTAGGTGGCTATTTCTCCTGGTTGCTTAAATTTGATGGTCACACGCTTATATTTTCTAAACCGTATGGGTTAGAAAGAAATGTTTTAAAATAGTGGATAAAACAGCTATTAAGCTATAAAATACATGAAATTTGTTGCAATAGAAGTAAATATTCATACCAAAAAATAACACGGAAGGTCAAAATCGGGGTCATTTTTCGCATTCTACTCGTGTCACACTTCCCGATTCAGTTAAACATTTGGTTACTGCTTCACCAAATTTCCATAGATTTTGAAGTTACATACACTAAATTCACCGTAATAACATACACTACACACACAGTATTACAAAAAAAATCTTCTAACTATTATTTAGAACTTAAAACACAATATACATCGGTCACACGAATCTAGGTACTCTAAATTTGCGTAGTAAACGGTTTACTGTTGACCAAAACGACCGCCCCAATAACAAAACTCAACTTAACTGAACGTTATTCGAGCTCGGGCATCGCGAGAGTGCAACGTGCAACTCCTGGCTCCTTAAGAAAAAAAAATATCAGTAAGTTTCTACATTTGACACTTAATTCGAGTACTTTTCGTGGGTGACTTTTTGTACATTGTATAATACCTATTGAAGTCAGAGTTTATTCATCGAAACCGCAAATTAATTGAGATATTTATGTAGTATTTGATTTAAAACGTAACGGCTAAACTTTGTCAAAATTAAAAAAAAAGCTATGTTTTCGTTACCTTCGTGTCACATCCTTCGTGGCGTTTTACCCACGAAGGTAAGTTTATGCCACGAAGGTGATCTCTGACTAGTTTCAGTAAGAGCGGTACTCTTTTAGATTCGTATTGTAGTAGATATGTAGCGGAATAATAGCAGAACAAATAAGTAGGTACCTACAATCATGGCAAAGGACAGAGCAATACCTATAACATTCTGTGTGAAGCCCTTTTATAGGAGTAGAAATCCCACCGGACGTTATGCCAGATCCAAACCGTCTAAAACCCCCATCGTAGCTACTTACCCGTCTAGTATTAGGCGCCCCGGGCAACTCCTGAGAATGATGTATCAGGGTACCCGACAGGCTTAGGCTATCACCGTGGCCTCGCCTACGGGTTCGGTTGTTATCTTGCGTCTTTTGGGTTAGTTCAGATGCTTTTCCGCTTCTTGAGGCGTGCGGCATGCTAAGAACTTCTGAACAAAGACACAATGACCTTCGCGTCCAAGTCTCAAGAAGAAATCCTGGGAAAGAGTCATGCCACCTAAAGCTTAATCAAGGCACCTACTACCTTATACTTATATCAACTTAAATACATTTAGGTACCTAGTACTCGTCGAGTTTTCCGGCAAGGCGGTTTGTGACTACTCTCGAGAACAACTTGTAAACATGGCTAAGGAGTGAGATGGGTATATAATTCTTCAGCAAGGTCTTGTCACCTTTTTTGAAGAGCCCTCCACGCTCGACGAGCACCGACGAGCACCACGAGCAACTCCCGCTCCACGCTTTAGGTGTTTGTCCCTGTTGGAGGACGGAATTAAAGAGACTCGTCCGCTCTTTGAGAACTAGAGTCCCGCCAGCTTTAAGAAGCTCAGTCGTTATTCCGTCCTCTCCAGGGATTTATTGGTTTTTAGTTGTACGAGAGCAGCCCTGACCTCGCCCTGGTCAATATCCAGAATTTCTTCGGTATAGTGGCGCATTAGTGGGGCTCTGTGGTCACGGTCGCTAGGTCCCGTCGGTCTTTTTTTCCGTGATGCATATAGTTCTCTGTAGAAGCTCCTAACTTCTTCGAGAATCTCGAGGTCTCGGTTTTGCCACCCGCTGTCTTCAATTTTGTCAGACGAGGTCTTCCGAGCTGTTGGGCAAAGACTTTAGTACCCCAATTTTGTGTGATCGCTGCCTCTACGATGTTGGTGTTATAACGTCTGAGGTTGCGTCATAGCAGCTTTCGGATTTTGATGTTTAAATCTCTCGTCTGACGAAGACCAAAAGTAAGCAAAAGTAAGTATGCATAGATTTTTATTTTTTTATTGAGGTTCGCAAACTGGATTCTCGGCAACACTATTCAACATCGCTCATTAAGACTCAGTTCAGCCGAGAACTCAGTGCGAACACAGCATGCATCCTAATTTTCGCACTTCAATGAAATTTAGATGGCGTTTCCCGTCTGATTCTCATGAGCTCGAGGGTCTCGGGCGAAAGCTGGGAACACCTATTTTTGCTTCTTTCCAGACTGAAACCTTCGGGACACTTGTTGTAGCGTCCTGACTACAGTGTCGGCCCTATCGTGATCGTTGCCAGTGGTTTCCAGCAGATCGAAACGATTTTGAAGCTCCAATTGAAACTTCTCGGCACACAAAGCTATTTGGAGCGCAGTAGGTCGGAGAGTAGGCTTCATCATCCGGGCCCTTTCGACGCGGAATTCTAAATTCAGAGACGCTCTGACGAGTCGGTGATCATTTCCAGTATTAAACCTGTTGATCACAGAGACATCTTCTCCAAATATACACCTCCTGTCCGACATGATGAATTTTATCTCGTTCCTTGTGACCTTGTTGGGGCTTCGCCAAGTCCAGTTTCTATGGGGTTTCTTCTTAAAGAATGAGTTAATCAAGAAGAGCCCCTGAGCCTCAAGAAAGTTGATAAGCATACTGCCCCGCGGCCCCCGGTCATTTCTACGCCCAACACCAAAGAGTCCGATTTTCGTTTCACCGCGTTCTTGTACTTTGACAGTGAAGTTCCCTATTATAACATTGTAGTGAGTCTTGGCAGTACCGTGTAATGCTTTCACCACGTCCTCGTACACGGTCTCAACTGCCTCGTCAGTGCTTCTCGAAGTTGGGGCATAGGTACACCTGAATCACCTTCAGGAAGCCCTGTTGGTAAGTCTCAGTATTACGTATGCTACCCGAGACGAAACACTCCTGATCTCCACAATGCTGCTAACGAGTTCCTTTTTCACCGTAAAGCCGACACTGCCCTCGGAAGAATGTCTTCCATCACCTTTCCGAAAGTAGAATAGGTCACCCGACCCAAGGGTTAGCGTGTCCTCCCCCTTTCATCGGACTTCGCACAACACCAGTATGTGCCAGTTTATGCGACCCAGTTCTACCTCGACTTCGGTGAGCCGATCGTCCAGCCGCAGAGTGCTTCCATTATAAGTAGCGAGGTTCGGAAATTCTCACACAACATCATCTAGTCCAAATTAAGACAATATAAGCTTATGCTATGGGATCTAGACAACTGATAATTTGCCACTTTGTGCCTTTTACGTCAAAAGCATGTGTAGGTATAGGATCTGGTAATTGTTTTTAGTTAAGTAGCTGTTACCATATAACTATTCGGCAGAACTAACTTATAATTTGTACTTAAATAATGATTAATAATGTCTGTAAAGCTACTGTGTCACCTTCGTGGATCGTCGCGTCACCTACGTGGGATCAAATAATTCAAAGCCTTATTCTTCCAAATCTGACTCAAAATTTAACTTGTTGACTTATTTATGTTACTTAACTTACCAAACGCTTTGTGTTTGTTTAAGAAAATTGTTAAAATCATCAGTATTTAAAATTTACCATGAAGGTGACGATGAGAATCGTAAAAAGTAGAAATAGCCAGGTACTACATGCCTTTTCCGCCGAAGAGGTATAGACCAGATTTGCTGATTCAATATTTAAATGACTGCTATCCAGCATATTTTCCTTGAGAAGCTTCAGTTTGATAACCATCTTTTTATTAACATACAATCATATTATAAATGTTTAAAAACTCTCTCGTTCTTCACTTTACACATCTTTTTGGAGGAATGTGGTCGCGCAGGTATTTGTAACTCCCATCTCACGGCTAATATCAGTCTACCCGTCTTCCTAAAACGGTAGAAAAATCAGAAAATTACCTTGAGAATCAGCAGCACAAACATAGATCAGCATCGCCTTCCTCCTTCTGGCTTTCAGTCCCGGCACCTTGCCCAGCAGGCAGTTCCTGTGCTCCTCAGGTAATGTCTGCATGGACGCCGGCATCGGGAGACCCTCGACATCCTTCGGTGACGTGCAGGCTACCGGTGACGAGAGTGATATGGAATCTGCGAAGAATATTTTAGGAGATTGTAGTTGGTGAATTTTACTAGTGTAGGAAAGTAATTTATAATGTGTACAGAAATAAGACATAGTACAGATGGAAACCTCATGTAGGTATGTACTTTTGTTTCACTCCTACCCTCTGCTACACACACTCGCGCACTAATCAGTATCGAAAACTCTCCTCAACCTCGCCTGACCTCGTGTCTGTGAACTCAGTGAGCGGTGTCTATGTGTGCGTAGCCTCAGAGAATTTAGTATGTTTCCATCTGTACTATCTCTAATTTGTGATGTACTATGATCTTCGGAACCCAAGCAACTTCATCTGCTAGCGTTGCACCTGTTAACCAACGGACGAGGCAAAGATGCAGATGTCCTTAGGCGTAGTACACACCCAAAGGATGGGACGCGGGCATACACCCATTCTGCGTCCCTTTCTTACAAAATGTAAAAGAGTAAAGGCCCAAAGCCTTGCCTTTTCGATACGTTTTAAAAGTTCCCGCCCTACATCCTTTCTGTGTGCCGGGCGCCTTAAGGGTTGGCAAGTCCAACGTCGTCACTGCCAAAGGTCTTAAAATGAAATGGCAAACGATAGCTGCTCCTGGCTAAAATTAGACCTTGGAAATAATTTGTCGAGGCAATATTAACTACTACCGCTTATCCCTAAATATAAGATTTAACATATTGTGAGATCACTAAAACTGTTATTCGGTTAAAAGATTCGTTTGTGAAATTTTGAGCTACAGAAAGAAACTACCTATCTCATTATTTCGCGTTTTTGAAATTTGACAGAAGTTGGCATATTCACTCGGTGGCTGGCAAAAATGTATTATACAATGATCTTTAAAATTTATCCCCGTAAGGAGTGTGTTTAATAATCTGCGTCTTTACTGCACGTCTCACTCATTAATGGGATAAAAACTTGTAACTGTGTGTAGCAAAGAGTAATAAGTAAAAGATGCTGTAACGCCAGAGGCATACAAGATCAAGACAATGGTCTCGTTAAAAAAAGGTCACTCAGTGGTTCCATATACGTAAACGTGTAATTACTGGACATGTTCTGAAAATCCATCCTTTTTGCTCAAATTTTTTGGAAAATTGTTATAGATTTAGAATTTTTCGCTTTCTAAATCTATGAAAATTGTAGTTGGGTGTACCGTTACTAACAATATTCTATTCAACACTGTTAAACTGTTGGTGAGTAACAAGATAAGTCTACTGCTACTACTGCTGGAATTACGCCTCCCTTCTTTATTTGTAACTAGCGGACGTCACGCGGTTGAACCCGCGTAGCTCCCGTTCCCGTGGGAATACGAGAATTAAATATAAATAAATAAATATTGTTGGACATTCTCACACAACATCATTTAGCCCAAACTAAGCTATAAAGCTTGTGCTATGGGATCTAGACGACTGATAGACTTATATATCTAAATACATACTTATTATACATAGAAAACACCCAAACTCCGAAACAAACATTAGTGGATCACACAAATATTTGGACCGACCCAGGAATCGAACCCAGGACCTCCAGCGCCGCAAGCGATATCACTACCGACTACGCCACAGAGGCAGTCAACGTCAACATACATTGACTGTTTGTTTCCATTGAATATGTTTGGAAAGTACTGAACCGATTTGAATAACCTTTTCACTGTTGGGATGCTTTTTTTTTTTTTTATACCACTAAGGTGGCAGACAAGCATACGGCCCACCAGAAGGACCGGTGGTCACCGCAGCCTATGAACGTTTGCAACACCAGAGGTGCCACACTCGCGCTGCCGACCCTGTAAAAACCTTCTAAGACCCCTTTTGAAGAACCCCATACTGTAGGCGTTTGGAAAAACCGAGGCAGGGAGGTCATTCCACAACCTAAGCGTGCGCGGAAGAAAACACCTATCGGATCTAACCGTGCTGGAACGCACCGGACGCAGAGTTTGAGGATGAACTCCCTGTCTGTGGCGAGCGGTGCGATGATAGAACGTAGCCGTGGGCATCATATCAAACAATTCCTCAGAGCACATACTATTGTACAGGCGGTAGAACACGCATAAGGAGGCAAAGTCTCTCCTGTCGCGAAGAGGTTCCACACCAGCTGTAAGTACAGGATCGTTGACAATTCTTACAGCTCGTCTTTGCACCGAGCCAAATGGACGAAGCTGATATTCAGGTGCTCCCGCCCAGAGGTGACAGCAGTACTCCATATGCGGCCGCACTTGCGACTTATAGATAAGCAGTGTTTGCGCCGCAGTGAAGTACCGCCGCGCCCTGTTGAGCACACCTAGCTTCTTGGACGCCAGCTTAGCCTTGTCCTCCAAATGACTACGGAACTGAACGTCACTGGAGATGTCAACGCCAAGGATCCCTATACTTTTGGAGATGGAAAGAGATGTGCCCTGAAATTGCGGCGCTACAGTAATTGGGGTTTGCTTAGCGGTGAAAAAACACGCTTGTGTCTTGGAAGGGTTGAAATGGACAAGATTTTGTCCACCCCAATCGGACACTCTAGTAAGAGTAGCCTCGATTTCAGACACAAGCTGTTCACGATTTTCCTCTACTGTGTCCCGAGAGATACCGGGGCGGCCCGTGTAACAAGTGTCCCCCGTACTGTCGTCCGCATAACAATGAATGCCATCAATAGACAACATGTCATTGATATGCAGCAGAAACAGAGTAGGGGACAACACTGAGCCTTGCGGTACTCCAGCGTTTATGGCCATGCAGTCTGAACAGCTGCCGTCAACGACGGCCCTGATGCTTCTACCGGCCAAGAAGCTGGACACCCATCCGCATAATCTCTCAGGTAGTCCATATGAGGGCAATTTCGTAAGTAGACCACGGTGCCAGACCCGGTCAAAGGCTTTAGAGATGTCGAGGGTCACTGCTAGAGCCTCACCCTTACTCTCGATAGCCGCCGCCCATCGGTGTGTTAGGTACACAAGAAGATCGCCCGTCGAGCGACCGTGACGGAAACCGTACTGCCGGTCGCTGAGCAGGTCGTGTTCCTCAAGGTACCCCAGGAGCTGTGTATTAATTACACGCTCCATCACCTTGGATAAAAGGGAGGTGACGGCTATAGGCCTGTTGTAACGGTTCGTTACACTTCCTAATATATCATAGTTTGGCTACACCAATACTATGCTAAAATAATAAATAATAATAATAATCTATCTAAATTTAAACTAAATAAATTAATTCAGAAGCAAACCTCGCGCAAACAAGTAGTATAGCATCGCTATTGTTCATTAGCTTAGATACCTATATCTACATATACCTAACCAGTTACTACATCGGGCGCGCGCGGAGATTATTCCAGACTCAGCCGGGCCACAGCACTTGAGATCGTTCTAACGCATACACGTATCACGCCGAGAAGCTCATTAGCTCCGTTAAATTGATTGCGCGTAGAAAAATCTGCATAAATAATTCCTTTGTAATAGTTTGGTTAAAGAATTATTTAGTAAAATTAAATTCAGTGAGTGAACCCCGAGTTTATTGGGTGAGTGTTGCATTATCTATATTTATCAATATGTAGGTAACTCGAATCTAGAACTTAGAAATACATCTAAATACATCATTTCATAATTGCTAGATTCTTTCTAATTTTGTTTAGTACAGCCTTGCTAGTGCTTATGGAATATATGTAAGGCTTAATTACATTTTATGTAAGGATTGCACTGCTAAATTTTAATGGCAACTACCTACAGCCAAACTAATCTATCACGCAATTCAGCATTCCCATTGTGTAAAGTCTTCTTACTATTATAAAACTTTGCTTTGTATGACTGCCTCATCATCGAACACCATAGTAGCCTATGATGCCACTTGCTTCCTGCTTAGCCCTCTCCGGGAGTGGTCGTTGTGGTGTTCGGGATGTTGCAGTCAGTAGGAAAACTAGGACAAACTGTGAATCGACTAAATTTCGATTCCAGGGTTCACTTTTACGTCCACTTTCACTCTTCGCCTTCATCTACGCATCATCTACGTGACGTCGGTCACACTGCCGCTGCATCTACCTGCACGGCCAGAGACCTGCCTACTGCTGCTGCACGGCCGCAGCTCCGATCCTACCCGGGGACTAACGCAGGACAGTGGCATTCTTATTTCTTGTAATTGCAACCTACGGTTACGAGCATACCGAACCCCCCTGAGAGAACCTTAACCTACCTACCCCTATTTTTTTAATAAATTTTGTATACTTACTACTTAATTGTTTTCTTCCTCTCTCTCCCTCCTAACCCCTAAGGTTACATTGGCGCCCGATATAGGTATTGCTCGCAACCGCAGGGTGTAACGTAGTTGGGTTCCTTGGTGTTGGCATAAAACGCTTAGATTTAAGTTGTTTTTTTTGTATAACTACCTTGCCTACTGTAGGTAGTTCTGTTTAGCTATAAGAAGTGTTTTACTAGGCGGTAGGGTGAATCTAGGTTCAAGAGACCCTACTGGAAGCTAGACCCTAGTGGGATAGACAGCTAACCGCCCACGGGATAGTGCGAAGTCAGTAGTCTATCTACCTAGATTACTGGCGTTCCCGTGCATCCAGCGTCGCGAAAGAGACGTATGAAAGTGCTGCGTGACAGGGCGGTCACTATTTTTATTTTTATTTTTTTGTTTTTATTTATTTTCATACTATTTTCAACCTGATAAATTGCTACATTTTTTTCTAAATTTTGCTGTGTACCGCCACTTATCATTTAACTACCACTTACTGCATTTTTAACCAACTTAGGGAAACATTTTAATTATGTACTTGTGTGTAGTTAATAACTACCTTATTAACTACCATTTTTGTATTTATCTGAAACCTTTTTAACTGTTCATTATTGTATTTAGCAGAAACTATATAGAACTGCAACACACACCCAAACATTTTATTCTTATGACTGTTCGCGTTAAGTAATTACTTTTCATTAAAAATACTAAACCTCTCAAATACTAATTTTAAATTCAAAATGATTTGCTTTGCCAACATTACCTTGTTGGGAGATTTTGCTAGTAAAATTCAATTCTATAACACTTCTGTTTCTCGGTTTACGTGGTAAATACTGTTACTCGGAAGCTGGAAGCTTGCCCTAACAGATTTACGTAGCTAATTCTACCACTCGGAAGCTGGATGCTTGCCCTAGTAGATTTCCTCTCTGGGACGGTTGTATAAATCCCAGCCTTCAACTACAAGCCTAATTATACCTACCCTACTTTCAGGCGGTTCGTATTACCTGAATCTATAATCCTAAGCCTTAAATACGTCCTTCTTCTAACTGTCCCATTGAGTTTCTTCAGAATGATCCTAGCACAGGTTTTAAGTTAGTAAGCTAGTTTAGATAGTTTCAAGGGATTTTCGTAAGCGAAAATCCTAACCTAAAAAGGGGGGTATGTAACGGTTCGTTACACTTCCTAATATATCATAGTTTGGCTACACCAATACTATGCTAAAATAATAAATAATAATAATAATCTATCTAAATTTAAACTAAATAAATTAATTCAGAAGCAAACCTCGCGCAAACAAGTAGTATAGCATCGCTATTGTTCATTAGCTTAGATACCTATATCTACATATACCTAACCAGTTACTACATCGGGCGCGCGCGGAGATTATTCCAGACTCAGCCGGGCCACAGCACTTGAGATCGTTCTAACGCATACACGTATCACGCCGAGAAGCTCATTAGCTCCGTTAAATTGATTGCGCGTAGAAAAATCTGCATAAATAATTCCTTTGTAATAGTTTGGTTAAAGAATTATTTAGTAAAATTAAATTCAGTGAGTGAACCCCGAGTTTATTGGGTGAGTGTTGCATTATCTATATTTATCAATATGTAGGTAACTCGAATCTAGAACTTAGAAATACATCTAAATACATCATTTCATAATTGCTAGATTCTTTCTAATTTTGTTTAGTACAGCCTTGCTAGTGCTTATGGAATATATGTAAGGCTTAATTACATTTTATGTAAGGATTGCACTGCTAAATTTTAATGGCAACTACCTACAGCCAAACTAATCTATCACGCAATTCAGCATTCCCATTGTGTAAAGTCTTCTTACTATTATAAAACTTTGCTTTGTATGACTGCCTCATCATCGAACACCATAGTAGCCTATGATGCCACTTGCTTCCTGCTTAGCCCTCTCCGGGAGTGGTCGTTGTGGTGTTCGGGATGTTGCAGTCAGTAGGAAAACTAGGACAAACTGTGAATCGACTAAATTTCGATTCCAGGGTTCACTTTTACGTCCACTTTCACTCTTCGCCTTCATCTACGCATCATCTACGTGACGTCGGTCACACTGCCGCTGCATCTACCTGCACGGCCAGAGACCTGCCTACTGCTGCTGCACGGCCGCAGCTCCGATCCTACCCGGGGACTAACGCAGGACAGTGGCATTCTTATTTCTTGTAATTGCAACCTACGGTTACGAGCATACCGAACCCCCCTGAGAGAACCTTAACCTACCTACCCCTATTTTTTTAATAAATTTTGTATACTTACTACTTAATTGTTTTCTTCCTCTCTCTCCCTCCTAACCCCTAAGGTTACACTGTAATTGGCCGGGTCGGTCCTGTCACCCTTCTTGGGTACAGGATGTACATACGCGATCTTCCACGACGCCGGGACTTGTTGCATGGAATAGGAAAGTGTGAAAAGACGTGTAAGTACCGGACACAACTCTGGACCACAATGCTTTAGTACCACCGCGGGAATGCCGTCTGGCCCACTCGACTTATGAACGTCTAGGGATTGAAGCTCCCGCCGGACATTCCGCTGTGTAAATTTAACTTCCGGCATGGAAGTGCCACAACTCGGAATGCCCGGCGGTAAAGCACCCCCGTCGCTCATGGTCGAGTTAGAGGCAAAGAGATTACCCAAAAGGTCGGCTTTCACCTTGGCACTCTGGGCCAAACTACCGTCGGGTTTAAGCAAGGGTGGTAATCCTGACCGACAGAAGTTTCCCTCGGCAGCTTTGGCAAGCGACCAAAATTCACGACTTCCTGAAGGGTAGCCTGCTAGCCGTTCGCCAATTCTGCCGACGAAATCGAACTTGGCCTTGAC
The DNA here is from genome assembly GCA_933228765.1 of Miltochrista miniata. Lineage (NCBI taxonomy): Eukaryota > Metazoa > Arthropoda > Insecta > Lepidoptera > Erebidae > Miltochrista > Miltochrista miniata. Next base: position 19,750,463 of record OW121769.1, read on the forward strand.
AATTGCTCTTTTACTCTTAGATCATCTAACCACAGGATGCGCCTTACTTAAGCATTGTTTTCTGCCATTGCACATGACCATTTGGTCTTTTGGCTTTATGAAAAGCCTGTACATCAGTACATCATTTTATATGATTAAACTAGTACATTACATTGTAGTTGACTGTACAATAACAATTAACACACAACAGCCATAACGCGTTTGTCGATTAATACATTTTTAAATGCAATGAAATTTTACATGTCTTTGTGTTTCCCCCTTCACTTGTATGAAAACTGGCAGAATATTTTTGTTTGCGGTGGTTCGCGAAGGCTAGTCCCGTGTTATATGGTCTAAGCTTTTACTGGACCTCGAGGCGGCATTTAATTTGCGTTTTACCTCAGAGATGTTTGGATCTGAATTTGCACGAGCCGTGGTCCAAGCTCTGTAGGCAGATTCTTTCTGCATTAGAGCTTCTCTGCAGAGCCGATTGAACCACGGTCGCTTTTTTGCATCTACAGGGATCCAGCGGTTGGGAATGTAGCATTCCATACCCTCCAAGATCCCCTCAGCGACTGCTATAGCACAAGAATCCAGATCCTCTGAGGCAAAACAAAGCCGCCACCACGGGTACGACGCATAGAACTCTCGCAGTCCATCCCAGTCTGCTGACTTGTAGTGCCACACATGTCGCCACTCCTTGGGCCGAGGTGGTTCAGGCCTTGCGAGAGGCACATGCGTCCGAACGACACAGTGGTCCGACGATCCTAGCGGAGCATCCACTGAAACGTTGTATCCGTCCGGACGCGTTGTCAGCAGGAGGTCCAGCAATGCACTATGCTCGTTCTCCCTGTCTGGTATTCTTGTATGGGATTTAACCAGCTGGGAGAACCCATAGGTCAAGGCAAATTCGTGAGCAGCTTTTCCCGCAAAGTCGGTGGTCCGGGAGCCCAACCAGTCAACATGATGACCGTTGAAATCTCCCAAAATCACTATCTCCGCGGAGGGACACTGCTCAATCACCCTGTCAGTCGACTGCTGCAGGTGGTCATAAAGGCGAACTGTGTCCGTGTTACCGCTGTGAGACCTGTATACGCACGCGTAGATCCGGGTGTGGCCCCCGTGATCCACGCGCGCCCATAACGTAGACAGGTCCCTGTCTTCGAGGCTTGTAAGACGGCGACAGCAGACATCATCCCGGACGTACATACACACCCCGGCTTTCCGCCTGAAGTGGTACTCCAGCTTGTAGCCAGGGTACATTAAGTCAGATGCATCTTTCGGGCATGAGATCTGCGTCTCCGTCAAGAAAAAAAGGGTCGGCTTCGCAGTTTCAAGATGGTGGTGGACTACGTTGATGTTCGCGCGCATGCCTCTGATGTTGCAAAAGTCCACTTGAAGTGTGGACGCCGATGCCGCTGTGGATACCCTTTTATTTTTCCTTTTTGCTGCCATGGTTGTTTTTTTAAAAAGGGGAATTAAGAAGGTTGAGGGGGCGCCTGTGTGCCGCTGGCGCAGGAGACTAAGCGAGGCTCCAACTCACCAAAGGCAGACAAAGGTAATGCGGAAGATTGGCACGGCGTACGGAAGGGCCCCCGGTCCCCCCCCAATGCAGTGGCCGCGTCCACTCCGGTATCCTCCTCCGGCACGACCACAGCACCAGGGACTTTACACAGGCTGCTGGTTCAGCCTCCTGGGGCGGAGATTAAGTGATCCCCAGGTTCGGGTTCCGTACAGCCTGCGGGCGGTCAGCGGTCAACCGTTTCACCGGGTCTCCCTGACCGCCGTACCAATACCCCGCGCCTCTATCCGCCAATGGAGCCAGGTAAGCCTCTGGTCTCACCGTCACCGGCACAAAGTCGCCCCAATGAGCTCTGGATCCCTGCTAACCGACGGAGAACATAACCCAACCGGAGTCAGGTTACTATTACCGCGGTCTTCTGCAGGGCGGAGGTACTGCCCCAGGCGGGCTGCTCAACGAACGGAGTACCGTTATGCCCTTCCTCCTAATGTGGGCTTTTTCGTTAATCCCTAAGATATTGAATCTTAGGGATCTCATTGAAGAAGCCACTACTGTACCCTCAGGGTGTAACGTTAGCTCCATGAGAAGTAACGCATATCCCCTAAACCCCGAGGGGTAAAAGTATCCCCAAGTGACATAGGCTATATTTTATTCCCATATTCCCCCGGGAACAGAAAATACGCGGGTGAGGTTCGCTAGTCTACACTAATATTATAAAGAGGAAAAAATTGTAGTTTTGTGTTTGTGCGTGTGTATGTTTGTAATGAATATACTCAAAAACTACTGTGCCGATTTCAAAAATTCTTTCACCATTAGAAAGCTACATTCACCCTGAGTAACATAAGCTATATTTTATTCCCACATTCCCACGGGAACGGGACCTACGCGGGTGAAACCGCGTGACGTTCCCTAGTATCATATAAATAACTGGAGTATGTGTCCTATTCTGATATTATCAAACAGTATTCATTTGACTAATGGAAAGTGGTTGTTAGAATAACTATATGAGTGTGTCGCACAATGTCGTGTAAATTATAACAACACGTTGTTTATGGTGTCTGTATTATGAATGTTGACATTCCATTACGTTATTAGAATATATATTTTATCTGTGACAACATCTCCGAAACTACTGAACCGATTTGAAATATTCTTTCACTGTTGGGAAGCTACACTATCCCCGGGTAACATAGGCTATATTTTATTCCCATATTCCCACGGGAACGGGAGCTACACAGGTGAAACCGAGTGATGTCTGCTAGTATCATATTATAACGTTTATTATAATAGTAGTGTATAAGAATACAAGTGCCGCGCGCAACATATGACTGACAGTTATGCGTCGGGTAGTCATATCAAAGCGTTTCTTAATGGACGTCGTGTTTCTCTATGTATACTTCACACAAATACACATATAAAGCATGCAAAAGAAATATAAAATCACTCACCAGAAACGCTAGATCCTATAGGCCTGGGTCCTTTCAGCTGCGGCTTGTTCTCCGACTTGATAGAGGCCGAGGGTTCGAGCAGGTTCAGCGACGGCGCCATGGTGATGTCAGCCGTCGCGTCCATGGACGGCTTGGTGACCCGGTACGATGGAGACCTGCGTGGGCAGCAGTTTGACCTAAAGTGAGAGTGATTGGAGTGAGATGTGATGAGATGACATGAAATGGATTGTGACAGGCTAGACCATTTTGCCAGACATTAAAGCTACGCAATCGCTATGCTGAGTTCCTCGCAATCCTTATGCCGAGTTCCTCGCAAAAGCAGCCCAATTCAAACGTAAAAAAAAAACAAATATCTAGTGAACTGTGAAACTATTACTACTACTACTATTTTCATATTTTTGCAGTTTCTAAATATAAATATTTATTCATATCAGTGAATATGGAAAGACTAATCGTTCGGCGGCAACATCAGTCGCAGATTATACCTACTTGTTCTCTTTTGTTGCTCTGATACTAAACAATGCAAGATAGCTAAGATGTCAATGATTCATGACAAACATGTGCTTAACACTTACGATATTAATACATACATACAGTCACGTCCTTATTCCAGAGGAGTAGGCAGAAGCATATTGCACGCCTACATTTCACATTTTAGTTTTTTGACCCACTTAATAGGTGGAGAGTTACTGCCGTGTTGAAAAGGACAGGTGCGAGTGTGACTGCTCGCTGTTGCAAAAACGCGTGACTATAAAATAAAGTAATAATATACATAATAATCTTAAGCTAAGTTTAAAAACTTCTTTAGCGAAAACCAGTACACTATATAGTTTGCGTAGCTTCATCAAGACTTGAGTTGTTCGTAGAACTTCAAGCTACGTGTGCTACGACCTGTGGTGCTACGAATCTCGTAGCGGCAGTTATTTATAGCTTTTTGTTGTAGGGTCTATTCTACGACGTAGCAACTAAGTTCAGGGTAATTTATCAGCTAGTTATAAGGGTACAGTTGGAATTGGTTTTCGAGGGTAAATTTGATTTTTACCCTAGGTTTTAGGGTTATACAAAGTTAAAAAAACCGGCCAAGTGCAAGTTGGACTCGCCCATGAAGGGATTCGTAGCAGCAAGTAACATAATATAAAAGTCCTTATAGTTCGTTGTAACTTTGATTGATGTTTTAACACGTTCGCAGTGATAGTGAATTTTCTAACCGAAAATTTCGGTTTACGACGTATTAAAAAAAACTACCAGCTCTATCTCGTTCAAACCAATTTTCGTTGGTAGTTTTTATGGCAATGTACATCATATCTTCTTTTTAGATTTATCATTCTCTTAGTTTAGAAGTTAGAGGGGGGGGGGGACACATTTTTCCACTTTGGAAGTGTCTCTTGCGCAAACTATTCAGTTTAGAAAAATATGATGTTAGATACCTCAATAGCATTTTTGAAGACCTATCTATAGATACCCTACACGAATGATTTTGATGAAAAAAAAAATTTGAGTTTCAGTTCTGAGTATGGGGACCCCCAAAATTTACTGCTTTTTTCTAGTTTTACATAATAATCTTAATGCGGTTCACAGAATACATCTAGCTACCAAGTTTCAATAGCATATACCTTATAGTTCCGGAGAAAAGTGGCTGTGACACACGGACGGACAGACAGACAGACATGACGAATCTATAAGGGTTCCGTTTTTGCCATTTGGCTACGGAACCCTAAAAAGGGTTAGGAATATTCAAAAGGTAGATATGAAACCTTATTAATGAGACTTCGCTGTCTGTCCGTCTGTCCCGGACTGAGTTTCTTGGGGTGTTCTTCTCAGTCTGTAGCATTTCCGAACCCCCGGTAGAGTCACAAAAATTTTGACAAACCTAAATAATTTTTTAAAAATTTCAAAGGGAATAAATTTTATTTTATTTTGTCTACGGACCTTTGCAACATCAATGGAGGTTACACTTGCGCTGCCCACCCAGCAAATACATTCTAAGATCTCTTTTGAAGAACTCTATACAGTAAATATTTTGGAAGATTGAGGAAAGGAGCTCATAACTCAATAAATGATTTGTCTTTAAAAGTATAGACGTTCACGGAAGTAAGCCCCTTTTTTTTGAACGTGAGGGAAAATCCTTCATGGATGCTATGTTGGACTCCTACCGACTAAAAAACCTCATGTAACGCCCAATAGCCTACGGTTGGGAGCCCCGGATAAGCCCTCGGAAGGATGTCCCAGGACTCTCAACAGACCTACGGCTACCACTGCGGCCTCGCCTAGGGGGTGGTTAGGGTGCTATCCCGCGTCTTTGAGGGGTTTTCGGGTGTGATCCCACTCTTTAGGGGGGGCGTGCGTGAATCCCTCACGTCACGCTGACGTCATGGGCCTGCTTCTGTAAGGACGGTGAGCAGCCCTCTCACCGTCCTCAGGCCCTCGGTAATGAAGGCCGGTAGTCTTCGGCGAAGACACGTCGGCGGTGCCTCTGACTGCGGAACTCGTGTGGGAGAGTCCACTCCCGCTCCCTGCCCGCCGTCTTTTTCACGAGCATGACCTGTTCGCAGTACGAGGCGGCGCAGTTTCACTTACTCCCGCTGGAGATCATGGACCGCACCATAGTCTCGAGTGAGAGAGGTAGAAATAAGCCCCTATAAGAGGCCGAGGGCTTACCCCGGACTCTCGTGAATATATAAAAGTAAAGAGTCAGGAAGCTAATATTACCTGGAGGCTTGATTCTTTCAACACAGAAAACAGTAGGCAATTTTTTTTTTGTCATTGCAATTTTTTTTTCAACCCAGCAGCGACCGCAGCTTATGGTCATATAGTTAAAACAGCTATCATCTTTTTGAATTGAGACTATTATCGATACCAAATACAAAAATACATTTTACAAACAATGAGTCGAAATTCGATAGTAAATTAATTTAAAAAAAATGCTTTTTGCTTCTTGGAATCTCTACTTTAATTTTCTACGTTAATTCGTACTTACAATTTCTTCAAAAATGTGTACAAAATACAATAATATTTAGTTGTACACACCCCTATTGTATGCAAAGCCTTTACACACACACACACACACATTCACGAACCTACGTAGCTAGCCGAGGCGTGGCTAGGGGGAGGTGGCTCTGACGTCATCCACGTGACGTCAGCATGACGTCATAGTGACGCGCAGACCGACCTAGTTACCGTAATACGTTACTTCAGCTTTAAATCAAGCATATACTTTTATTACGCTCTTGTTGAATAGATTTAGGATATTGGAAACGTTGTACAAATGTTTGTTTGTTGAATAAATACGTTTGGGTATGTGTAAACATTGTTTTAACAGGAATGTTTTGGAGTAATTTGAAAGTATATCAATAAAAAATACAGTCAATACCCGTATAAACTTAGTTCAATGTGAATGGTTATATATAGTTCAATGTGAATCTATACATATAATAAAATGATAGAAAAGCCAAAACTGTACATTGGAAATAGGTATTAACAAAAAAATACTCGCTGGGTGTTCTACATAAGATACCAAAGCTGAAAATATAGTTAGAATTTTTTTTGTCTGTTTGTCTGTTTGTCTGTTTGTCTGTTTGATTTGCTTTGTCCGGAAGGATCTCGAAAAGTACTGAACAGATTTGGTTCAAATTTTGCACAAATATTACTTAGGGGTGTGGTCTTAAAATAGGCTATATATTATCACGCCACATATCCTAGGAGCTAAGCAGAGAGCAATGAAATGTTTAAACCGTTGGATTGATTTAACTAAAACGTAGCAGGAATATTAGTAGGAGATAGGTTTTACACTCAGACAACATATTATTACGCTAAATTTTTTAGGAGCTCGGCAGAGAACAATGAAAATCTGTTCGTATATTTTTGCAAAATACAGAAATTACGGAATAATTTTAATTAATCTTTTATTTGAATAGCAATCTAGAGGTAGGATCTTTAAATAGGCTATATATTATCATGCTACATATCCTAGGGACTAGGCAGAGGGTAATGAAATATGTAAGTATGTGGATTGATTAAACTAAAACGTTGCAGGAATATTAGTAAGAGATCGGTTTTACACACCGGTTACATATTATCACGCTAAATATCTTGGAGGCCCGATAGAGAAAAAATAAATTCTGTGTTTGCTACGATATCCAGACGACTGATATACATACTTATATATTTCTAAATACATACATATTATACATAGAAAACACCCAAACTCCGAAACAAACATTTGTGGATCACACAACTAATTGGAACAACCCAGAAATCGAACCAAGCCCTCCGGCGCGACAGGCAGTATCACTACACCGACTACGCCACAGAGGCAGTCAATGAAATTATATTTCATATTCTTTCATATAATTATTCTAACGGCTTGACAGACACAAAATATATTTGTTTATGTATTTACGGGCAACAATCAAAAGTACCTAACTGTAAAGATTAGTAGTAGTAATTTATAGGCTTGATAAAGAACAATAATCAAATTCATTAGAGTACGTGTTAGTTTTTAAATATGCATTTAGTATATAACATAATAAGTAAGTTTATCAGTTTTCTAGATCTCATAGCTCACACTAATATAAATCAAATTTCAGGCTACGCTATACTATTGTACAAGCCATGTAATATGTAGTATACTTTTTTATAACGTGAAGGAAAATCCATCGTGGATGCTATGCCGGACTCCTACCAATTAAAAAAACCTTACGTAACGCCTAACAGCCTATGGTTGGGAGCCCCGGGTAAGCCCTCGGTAGGATGTCCCAGGACTCCCAGCAGACCCACGGCCGCCACTGCGTCCTCGCCTAGGAGGTGGTCCGGGTGCTATGCCGCGTCTTTGGGGGTTTCGGGTGCGATCCCGCTTTTAAGGGGATGCGTGAGTGAACGCCTTCGGCGCGGACTGAATTATTTTGCAATAGCCTTAATCACTAAGCTCTTTTATCATTAAGCCAACACGCCAGTTTAGATTTACCCTCACATTCAAAGGAATCCTTGAATTCTAGGTTTTGCGAAAGTTGGGATCTCTCTAATTCCTGAACTAGAAAACCTTTAACATGGAAACTTGTGTGAAACATTCCTTACAGTATTCCCTTTATAACACTAAAAAAAATTTTGGAATCCGAAAACGCATTGAGAAGTAACAACTAAAAAACCGTTTTGTCTTTCATCCCTTCTCCCAAAGGAACCGCGCAAAATATCGAGATCAAAAGTATCCTAGAACCTTCCTCGGATTATAAGCTCTGATTGTACTAAGTTTCATTCAAATCCATTCAGTAACTTCGGCGTGATACTTATTCGGAATACAGACAGACAGACACACATGAAAAATGTAATTTCATTTTCGGCTTCAGTAGACTCTCGACCCTCAACAGTTTTACTATATGTATAGACTAGCTAACCCTCGCAACTTCGTTTACGTCACATAAGATCTATGAAAGGAGAGGTATTTCTTCATCAGACTCATCAAGCAGCGTGTGAAACTGCCCTGTTTGCTTAATCAAAAAAGAGCTTAAAGATTAAGTCTATTCTAAAGGAATTCAGTCCACGCCTTCGGCGCGGACTGAATTATTTTACAATAGCCATAACCATTAAGCAGCTCTTTTATGATTAAGCCAACACGCCACACAAACGTTGTTTATAATGAACATTCTTAAAACAACTTTACTGAAAAATGTTGAGCTTTGGCTACAGTGACATGGGTACATAAATTAAATCACCTTAAACATAATAAGTACATGCATACGGTCACGCCTTTATCCCCAAAGGGGTATCGAGGCATATTATATGTTTACCTTTTTTTAATTTGTACCACGTAACGTAATAGGTGGTGAGCCGCATTGCTGTGTTGAAATGGACAGGCGTTAGTACTGCCTACTTTTGAAAATTATTAAATCTATAAGGTCTTCAACTTGGTTTAACGACTGCCATTTACTGGCTACCGTTAGCGTTAGTGTTATCGTCTCAACTCTTCCGATTATGCGTAAAGTTTTCAGTCTGTGGCCCTAATCTAACAAACGTTTCGTATTCGCGCTTCACCATACTACTTACTCTTAAAATTATTAAAGGGGTTTATTAATAAACACGTACGTCATACCGGCCTTGGACCCACTAAAACCATGAGGTCTCTTCCTATCCATCTAGCGCAGTCCTAGGGTATCCTTTAGAGGGCTTACCCGGGGCTCCCAATCTTAGGCTGTTAGGTAGGATACGTATCTAATCAGTGGGAGTCATAGTACATTCATGTGGGATTTTCCTCACGTGAAAAAAATCCATCTAGCGCATAACTCCCCGGGTAAGTTGGAGGATGTCCTAAATTTGTTCCCATATCCTAGAGGCTCAAATAGAATACGGTTCAAACTTTGCTTATAACATAATTCCACGCGAACGAAGTCGCGGGTAACAGCTAGTGGTTATATTAAACATGTACCAACGAAATATAATAGGGGAAACAATGTGGCTGGAGAGGAGACACGGCGTTCTCTTCTACAGGTTGTCACAGATACTTACGGGACACGGGAGCTTCGGTAAGTATCTGTGGCGATTACACCGGGAAACCACGGTCGAGTGTCAGCACTGCGAGGAGCGCAGCGAGGACACAGCGCTCCACACGTTGGTGGAGTGCACGGCGTGGGCGCAATAGCGCAGGTCTGGACGTCGACACTCTCTCGCTCGAGACCATGGTGCGAGCCATGATCTCTAGCGGGAGTAAGTGGGACTCCGCTGCCTCTTTCTGCGAGCAGGTTAAGCTCGTGAAAGACAAGGTGGAGAGGGAGAGTAGATTCTCCCACCCGAGTTCCGCAGACTCGTCTTAGCCGAAGACTATCGACTTCGATAACCAGGGACCTGAGGACGGTGAGGGGGCTGCCAACCGTCCTTACAGAAGTAGACCCGAGATGGCAGCGTGACGTCAGGAATTCGCATACGCCTCCCCTAAGAAGCGAGATGACACCCGAACCCTCCCCTAGGCGAGGCCGCTGTGGTAGGCGTAAGTCTGTTGGGAGTCCTGCGATATCCTTCCGAGGCTTACCCGCGGCTCGCAATCGTAGGCTGTTGGGCAGGATACGTGAGGATTTTTAGTTGGTAGGAGTATCCATGAAGGATTTAGGATCACGTTAAAAATAAAGGGGAAACTATATCCGTGCTGAAGAAGAGGTAAGATGTGAGCTGTGACTATCTGCTGTAGAAAAAATAGAGGCATAAATAGTACGATTTAAGGCACAACATATCCACAGCGAATCCGGCAATTTTTCTGAGGACTCGGGTATCCCATAAACAACTTGATGCATCGGCCAGTTCCAGGTCACAATGTCGTGAATATATCATATTTCCGATGAAGCTCAATAGATAGAAAATACATCGATCACAACAGCTTTTGAACAAGAAACCGCATCGAAATTGGTACATTCGCTGTGTCAAACGAATGAATTGCCTCCTAATGGGATTTTTTTACGTGTGGAAATCCTACATGGATGCTATGCCGGACTCCTACCGACTAAAACCACACGATACCTTACAGCTGTCTTCGGCCGGGAGTCCCGGGTAAGCCCTCGGAAGGATGTCCCAGGTAGCTCATAATGGTCTACTTGAAATGCAACTCTTTATATTTTCATTTTTGACGCGAGTTTGTTGAACTCAGTTTCCTTATCATAGTTGAGTTCCGTTCCGGAGATTCTCGTATCCTTGGAACAAAATCAGAAGTCACGAGAATTACGGTGTCAGCAAATTCACCTTTAACGATTTCTTAAGTACGTGGTCAATACAATCTAAAATATCTTTTTTTATTCTCCTTTTTAGGGTTCTGTACACAAAGGGTAAAAAACGGGACCTTATTCATGAGACTTCGTCTTCCGCCTGTCTGTCTGTCCTTCACGAGGTTGTATCTCATGAACGGTGATAGCTAGAGAGCTGAAATTTTAACAGATTATGTGTTTCTGTTGCTGCTATAACAACAAATACTAAAAATAAAAATATTTGAGGAGAGGCTCCCATACAACAAACGTGATAAATTGCCATTTTATCAATCAATACATACATAATATAATAAAATCGTAACAGGTCGCTGTCTGTACATGGAAGATAAATAAGAAAAAATATTATGGGGGGCTTTATGAACGCAATAGAACCCAAAACAATGATTTTTAGAATTTTTGTCTGTTTGTCTGTATGTCTGTATGTCTGTATATCTGTTTGTCTGTACGGTTGTGCACGCTAATCTCAGTAACCGCTCAACCGATTGCAATGCGGTTTTTTATTGTGTTGAGGTTTGCTCCAGTTAACATTTATCGTTTGTTTTATGTAAATCGGTTTAGAAATAATAAAGTAATAACACTTTTAAGAATCGGATATTTTGAAAATTTTAATTGTAGGGGTTTCTTTGAATGTGAGTGAACCTAAATTGGCGTGTTGGCTTAATCATAAAAGAGCTTAATGATTAAGACTATTTTCGTGGACGTGGACTGAATTGTTTTAAAATAGACTTAATCATTAATCTCTTTTATGATTAAGCAAACAGGGCAGTTTCAGACGCTGCTTGATGACTCTGATGAAGAAATACCTTTCCTTTCATACACCTTATGTGACGTAAACGAAGTTGCGGGCTCAGCTAGTTTTAAAAATTAATAAGGGTAACAAATAGACGCTTGAAATATTTAAATAATGTCGAGCTATGTATTATATAAATAGGTAGTTAAATTAAAACAAAATAGACATTTAAGGGGGCTCCCATACAACAGATAGATATATATTATGTGGCGATAGATGTGGCGGAAGAGGCGAAGAACGTCGGAGAGACCTGGAGTGAGATGAAACGTGAAGCCCAAGACCGAACGAGATGGAGAATCACTGTGGACGCCCTCTGCCCCATTCAGGGGACATAGGACCTTAAGTATCTACATACAACAGACGTGATTTTTTGTCGTGCGCGGGTTCGACGCGCACTTGATCGGTTCATTACCTACATTTCCATATTTGATACGAGTTCGTTTAACTCAATTTCCATTACGTAGTTGAGTTCCGTTCCGCAGATTTTCGTATCTTTGGAATAAGGTCAGAAGTCACGAAAATCCCGGAGTCAGTATATTCGCTACTTCTTAAATACGTGGTCAGTAAAATCTATAGCCTTTCGAACTTTCATTCGATTTCATATGCTGTTTGTTTCAGACATTTTATTTTCTTAATTTTATTTATACATACGGCAATTTAGGTGCCACTTACAGTTTTCATTTCTTAGTAATAAACTTAACCTTACGTTTTAACCAAAACTGGCCAAGTGCGGGTCGGATTAGCGCACAGAGGGCTCTATACCAAAAAAACAGCAAAAAAGAAAATGGTTGTATATATAGGAGCTCCCTTAATGTTTTAGGTACACTTAGAGTTCACAAAAACGTGTTTATTTTTCACTAGCGGATTCACGCGCTTTCACCCGTATAGCTCCCGTTCCCGTGGAAATACGGGAATAAAATATAACGGAACTATTGGACCGATTTGAAAAATTCACTGTTGGGAAGCTACACTCTTTGCGGTGAACATTGACTATATTTTATTCCCGTATTCCCACGGGAACGGGAACTACGCGGGTGAAACAGCGTGACGTCCGCTAGTACTATTATATTATCTTTGGTAATAGGGTCCCGCTTTTTACCCTTTAGGTACGAAACCCTAAAAAACACAAGGTTTTATGAGGATAGTTTTACGTTTGGAGAGTGAAAGGTTAACTTTTAGTCCCAGTAAAAACTTTAACTTTACTTTTCAAGCAACACGTTGGCTACGCCGCTGGTAACATAAAACTCCTGTACTTTTATTTTATCTGAAAGCCGTAACTTTTATCTACGAGTATATAAAATGGCCGTCGTAAAATATCACTCAAAAATGCTTAATCTTATTTGCATACCTTACGGAGAAAAAAAGGCGTGCGATCTAAATACATATATTACATACTCGTACATGGTAGCTGTATCCCTCAGCTTCGTTTCACGTCTCTGAGCCATGTCACTTTGTTTTCAAATAATTAATTCGAATGATACCTTCTGGTCGACTTTGTCCATTTCCTAACGTGACCACTTCCTAAATTGTCATCTTCCAAACTTTACCATTTCCAAAGTTGTCACTTCCTAACTTGACTACTTCCAGATTCGTCTTCTTTTAAAATTGTCAATTTTAATGATATAATCTAAATTCATCTGCCATAATATGTATGTGTAAATGGAGGTGGCAAATAAGTATTTCACAAAAGAAGTAGTTTCAACTGTGTGTTAATGAGGAAGTCAAGCAGCAGGAATTAACGCACTGAAATACAATGCTTTATCCATTAATTTTGAGTCTTTTTCGCGTTCACATCTAAAACTATTCTCACATCTCGACGTTTCGGCTATATTACAAAAGCCGTGGTCACGAGTAGACTTATGTTCTATCCGTAAATCTTCTATGAGACTGGTTGAAGTGTAGATTAATATTGAGGCAGGAAGATAGACCTCTGACTCCGTAAGAAGCAAAGTTATTTAGCCAGGTTCTTTCCTCACAGGCCTTGTCAATTTGGCAGTAAAAGTATGCAAAAATCTAAAAGTGAAATACGGGAATAAAGTATTTTATTTCATAGAAAACAAGTTAACGGTTTAACGGCTTTATTCTTATTCCAATTTGAAGAGTTACATTATGAAAATTAATTCAGAAAAATCATTGTCATTATTCTTTTGATACCCTCGGTGGCGCATGCGGTAGTGTTACAGACTGCCTCGCTGAGGACCTGGATGAAAGGAAAATGTTTGTTTCGAAGTTTAGGCTTTTTCTATGTATAAAATATAGTATTCAGAAATATTTAAGTATGTCTGTCAGTCGTCTAGATCCGCCCATCTAGCCCATATTAAGCTATTAGCTATACGTTTGTGCTAGACAAACGTATATCTAAAAGCTTTATTTGGGCTAGATGATGTTGTCTAAGAATGTCCGACAATCAATCAATATCAATATCAATATCAATATCAATCAATACATACTTAATGATTAAGGCTATTTTAAAACAATTCAGTCGTGGACTGAATTGTTTTGGAATAGAGTTAATCTTTAAGCTCTTTTATGATTAAGCAAACAGGGCAGTATCACACGCTGCTTGATGAGTCTGATGAAGATATACCTCTCCTTTCATACACCTTACATTATGTGACGTTAACGAAGTTGCGGGGTCAGCTAGTATTTAATATATTCTGAGCTTTTGACCAACCAAGTTGGAGTCAACATCAGTTTCATTAATAGCTGTATTTGACTTAATCGCTAATCCCGCCTAATACTCGCATTAGACCGCACTTAGTAGCTCAAAAGCCACACGATTTAAGTGAGCAATGTGACTACCCACAAGGATAAGACCTACACATGCAGCTCTTAGTTTTATTACATAATTTGGACAGACCCCGACATTATTGCTGTACCGGAACTGTACTTGAGTGGAACATGAAGCTGCTTTTAAGGGACGTATTTAGTGTTGGTTTAACCCGCTTAGCTCCCGTTTCCGTGGGAATACGGGATTAAAATATAGCCTACTAGCTGATGCCCGCAGCTTCACCCGCGTGAATTTTGTTTCCGTGGGAACTTATTCCCGGGATAAAAAGTAGCCTATGTGTTATTCCAGACTATAATGTATTTTTGTACCAAATTTCAGCCCGATCCGTTCAGTCGTTTGAGCGTGAAAGAGTAACAAACATCCACACTCACAAACTTTCGCATTTGTAATATTAGTAAGAATAGAAGTAAGATTATTAATTGTTACTCGTACTCGCGAATAATTTATAGCTTTCCAACAGTGAATTTTTTTTTCAAATCGGGCCATAGGTTTTGTTTGATTGGGGAGCCTATTCGATGCAAACAAAAAACAATCAAATCTTATTCTCTATCTATGATATTAGTATCGATATTAGGATGCTATGCCAGACTCCTACCGACTAAAAACCACACGTATCCTACCTAACAGCCTACGGTTGGGAGCCCCGGGTAAGCCCTCGGAACGATACCCCAGGAATACTCGTAGTGCATTATGATAAAATGTGTAAACATCGGTCCACACTATCGTGTTATCAGAAAGTCACTCTAAGCGGCATGGTATTGATAACAACCGATTGTATTCGAAAGGGATATAATATATTTATCTATATTACCGATTGGCTTGACTTGAAATCATTCATTCATATTTTCCGGTGAAAGCTTGTTGAAAATACGGGGGATATTATGAGGTACTTGGACATCTTTATGAGGTCTTACTTGGAGTTCCCGGCCATACGCAGTGGTTTAGTGGTAGTGGGAGTCAGCATAGAACCCATGAGGGATTATCATACGTAAAAAAAAAGAAAGGAGTGTTAAGAGATTTTACCTCAAAAACAACACCCTTCGTTCATACATAGGGAGTGTTTTAGATATTAAAATAATTTAGTTAATTATGTGTGGGAAAATCTGTGAAGCCGCGTACATGATGCACTAAAGTCTTTCTCTCAGTCTGCGGTCCGTTCAAATTGAAGATAGACCGCATTATGAATGAACAACATTGTCGGTCTCTGTATATTTTGTACTAGCTGTTACCCGCGACTTCGTTCGCGTGGAATTATGTTATAAGCAAAGTTTGAACCGTATTCTATTTGAGCCTCTAGGATATGGGAACAAATTTAGGACATCCTCCAACTTACCCGGGGAGTTATGCGCTAGATGGATTTTTTTAACGTGAGGAAAATCCCACATGAATGTACTATGACTCCCACTGATTAGATACGTATCCTACCTAACAGCCTAAGATTGGGAGCCCCGGGTAAGCCCTCTAAAGGATACCCTAGGACTGCGCTAGATGGATAGGAAGAGACCTCATGGTTTTAGTGGGTCCAAGGCCGGTATGACGTACGTGTTTATTAATAAACCCCTTTAATAATTTTAAGAGTAAGTAGTATGGTGAAGCGCGAATACGAAACGTTTGTTAGATTAGGGCCACAGACTGAAAACTTTACGCATAATCGGAAGAGTTGAGACGATAACACTAACGCTAACGGTAGCCAGTAAATGGCAGTCGTTAAACCAAGTTGAAGACCTTATAGATTTAATAATTTTCAAAAGTAGGCAGTACTAACGCCTGTCCATTTCAACACAGCAATGCGGCTCACCACCTATTACGTTACGTGGTACAAATTAAAAAAAGGTAAACATATAATATGCCTCGATACCCCTTTGGGGATAAAGGCGTGACCGTATGCATGTACTTATTATGTTTAAGGTGATTTAATTTATGTACCCATGTCACTGTAGCCAAAGCTCAACATTTTTCAGTAAAGTTGTTTTAAGAATGTTCATTATAAACAACGTTTGTGTGGCGTGTTGGCTTAATCATAAAAGAGCTGCTTAATGGTTATGGCTATTGTAAAATAATTCAGTCCGCGCCGAAGGCGTGGACTGAATTCCTTTAGAATAGACTTAATCTTTAAGCTCTTTTTTGATTAAGCAAACAGGGCAGTTTCACACGCTGCTTGATGAGTCTGATGAAGAAATACCTCTCCTTTCATAGATCTTATGTGACGTAAACGAAGTTGCGAGGGTTAGCTAGTCTATACATATAGTAAAACTGTTGAGGGTCGAGAGTCTGCTGAAGCCGAAAATGAAATTACATTTTTCATGTGTGTCTGTCTGTCTGTATTCCGAATAAGTATCACGCCGAAGTTACTGAATGGATTTGAATGAAACTTAGTACAATCAGAGCTTATAATCCGAGGAAGGTTCTAGGATACTTTTGATCTCGATATTTTGCGCGGTTCCTTTGGGAGAAGGGATGAAAGACAAAACGGTTTTTTAGTTGTTACTTCTCAATGCGTTTTCGGATTCCAAAATTTTTTTTAGTGTTATAAAGGGAATACTGTAAGGAATGTTTCACACAAGTTTCCATGTTAAAGGTTTTCTAGTTCAGGAATTAGAGAGATCCCAACTTTCGCAAAACCTAGAATTCAAGGATTCCTTTGAATGTGAGGGTAAATCTAAACTGGCGTGTTGGCTTAATGATAAAAGAGCTTAGTGATTAAGGCTATTGCAAAATAATTCAGTCCGCGCCGAAGGCGTTCACTCACGCATCCCCTTAAAAGCGGGATCGCACCCGAAACCCCCAAAGACGCGGCATAGCACCCGGACCACCTCCTAGGCGAGGACGCAGTGGCGGCCGTGGGTCTGCTGGGAGTCCTGGGACATCCTACCGAGGGCTTACCCGGGGCTCCCAACCATAGGCTGTTAGGCGTTACGTAAGGTTTTTTTAATTGGTAGGAGTCCGGCATAGCATCCACGATGGATTTTCCTTCACGTTATAAAAAAGTATACTACATATTACATGGCTTGCACAATAGTATAGCGTAGCCTGAAATTTGATTTATATTAGTGTGAGCTATGAGATCTAGAAAACTGATAAACTTACTTATTATGTTATATACTAACTGCATATTTAAAAACAAACACGTACTCTAATGAATTTGATTATTGTTCTTTATCAAGCCTATAAATTACTACTACTAATCTTTACAGTTAGGTACTTTTGATTGTTGCCCGTAAATACATAAACAAATATATTTTGTGTCTGTCAAGCCGTTAGAATAATTATATGAAAGAATATGAAATATAATTTCATTGACTGCCTCTGTGGCGTAGTCGGTGTATTGATACTGCCTGTCGCGCCGGAGGGCTTGGTTCGATTTCTGGGTTGTTCCAATTAGTTGTGTGATCCACAAATGTTTGTTTCGGAGTTTGGGTGTTTTCTATGTATAATATGTATGTATTTAGAAATATATAAGTATGTATATCAGTCGTCTGGATATCGTAGCAAACACAGAATTTATTTTTTCTCTATCGGGCCTCCAAGATATTTAGCGTGATAATATGTAACCGGTGTGTAAAACCGATCTCTTACTAATATTCCTGCAACGTTTTAGTTTAATCAATCCACATACTTACATATTTCATTACCCTCTGCCTAGTCCCTAGGATATGTAGCATGATAATATATAGCCTATTTAAAGATCCTACCTCTAGATTGCTATTCAAATAAAAGATTAATTAAAATTATTCCGTAATTTCTGTATTTTGCAAAAATATACGAACAGATTTTCATTGTTCTCTGCCGAGCTCCTAAAAAATTTAGCGTAATAATATGTTGTCTGAGTGTAAAACCTATCTCCTACTAATATTCCTGCTACGTTTTAGTTAAATCAATCCAACGGTTTAAACATTTCATTGCTCTCTGCTTAGCTCCTAGGATATGTGGCGTGATAATATATAGCCTATTTTAAGACCACACCCCTAAGTAATATTTGTGCAAAATTTGAACCAAATCTGTTCAGTACTTTTCGAGATCCTTCCGGACAAAGCAAATCAAACAGACAAACAGACAAACAGACAAACAGACAAACAGACAAAAAAAATTCTAACTATATTTTCAGCTTTGGTATCTTATGTAGAACACCCAGCGAGTATTTTTTTGTTAATATTTCCAATGTACAGTTTTGGCTTTTCTATCATTTTATTATATGTATAGATATAGATAGATTAGGGAACGTCACGCGGTTTCACTCGCGTAGTTCCCGTTCCCGTGGTAATACGGGAATAAAATATAGCCTATTTTCACCGCAAAGAGTGTAGCCTCCCAACAGTGAAAGAGTTTTTCAAATCGGTCCAGTAGTTCCGGAGCCTATTCGTTACAAACAAAAAAACAAAGCAACAAAAAAACAAATCTTTCCTCTTTATAATATTACCTAGTATAGGTAGAGATCCGATCAGGACAGAACGCAAGGATGCTTACGGGCGGTAGGCGGGTAGCTGGCACGCGGAGATCCGGGCAACGGACGAACAAAATGCTACAGTTTACGCTGTTGTCCGTATCTCCCGGATCGCTGACCCAAAAGTGGTTTATACTCGTATATAATGCGGGCTAAGCTCAGATACCGTAGAACGCAGTCAGTGTGCCAAATTCTTTATAGTTATACCACACGTCGTATAATGCATAGGTATATGAGGGGAGAATAATTTAATTCTGATACAAAGTTGTACAAAAATATAACTTTTTTGAAATTGACGGTTTGAGATCGTAGTTTTCTATGTGCGCTCACCTTAATCTTTCACATAGAAACAAAAAAATACTCTGACGATAGAAACCAGAGCATGCGTCATTTCATAAAGTGCTTACAGCTCAAAATAGAGAGGTAATCAACCTACCGGGTAAGCAACACGCCAGAAAACGTGTGACGTCACAAAGCCGTCAGAATGACGTCAAAAATCGTCTACGTCACTGACGTTAGGTAACACACTAACGCCTCAAACTCTATATCAGCGATGAGCGGAGCGGCGACGATTGCGGCGAGAGCACGGCGCTAGAGGACAAGAGAGTAGGCAACTTCGAACTAACGATAACAAACGCACCGAGCGCGGTTTGCTTGTGTGCGAGCGCAGTGCCTCCTTATGGGCTCAGTTCACGATCAATAATATTGAATTGTCTTTTATTGTTTTAAGGACTTTGTATTTACATAGTTGTACATGTCGTTCTATTGTAGCTTATACCTATTTACAACTAATAATATTTAAGAACAGGTGCACCTATATTACTGTGAGATCATTTTTACAACTCAATTGCTTTCGCAGAATTTGGTCTGCCCAATATATTGTGGAAAATTCCAACACACAATCTGTTAATATTTAACTTGAGTCAAGTCTGATAAATATAAATGAAAGTAGCTTTGGTGTGCATGATCACGTGTGTGTGCATCGACGTGTATGTACACATGATATTGACTTAAGTCGCTTGACCGTCTACAGAGCTAAGATGTATTTATATGATGTGGTGTCGAAATGAAGAATGCCGAAATGCGAAACCAGTCAGGTGTAAAGTAAATAAATGTTGTGGAACAATACAAAGTGGTGTTATTCAATATGTGCAGCAAGTGTCACTAAGTGCCATCAACCAAAAGATTAAATAATCGAAAAAAAATAGTCTAATAAGATCATTACTCTCTTTTTTTTATACCACTAAGGTAACACACTAACCAATCTTCTTCTCTCTCTCTCTCTCTCTCTCTCTGAATCTCTTGTCGCCCCGCTCGCCAATGACATCAAGTTTGAGCCTCAATGAATTATAATAAACAGGTTTATTTACGAGGAGATCGCGTGGCATGTGATTGAATTATTGTATGGCAGTTCGGGAGTGACGTAGATGATGGTGATGATATCCTTGGCCTATAGGTGTAAGACATACAAACATACTTTATTTTAAGATTATACATTTCAGCGTTACGTAGCAGAGATTTCAGAATAACAGGTTTACTATAAGAGTGCAGGAAGTGAGAACTTTGTAAGTATGAAATTTGGGGTGATCGTGAAATTTTAATTATTATTTTATTTCGATGGCCTTGAGTTCACCCGTGTGGAATTTTGGAAATTTGTTTCCGGGATAAGAAGTAGCCTATTTTTTTAGACAATAATCTACCCTGTATCAAATTCTTGCCAAATTAACAGTTATTTACGCATTTATAACATTAGTAGGGATTAATACGATCATTTATACTACAAAGAGCACCAATACCCACGAAACGAATTTTGAGATAGCAAATATTTGCTCTGACCCAGGATTCAAACCCAAAACCACATGAACATCAGTCCCATACACTAACCACTATACGAGTAAGATCAAGATAATCAAATAAGACTGACCCAGCTCCCAAACGAAATTTAATTCTTCCAAACTTAATTACGAAAGTATACAACTGTGTTGGTACAAAGAGAAATTATGGCGGCACAAGGACGCTATTTATGTGCTGTAATTCTAACGATTTCATAAACCTGTCTAGCTGTCTACTATAATAGAATGGCCTTTTGCCTCCTGGGCCGGGGCGAAAACACACGTTTATCACCGCTCCCAACCGCTATTTTGTGTAGGTACGCTCAGAATCATTAGAAGATAGAGCGAATATAAGCGTTGAATATTTACACCCAGATCATATTAAGGAAAGGCTTTGAAAGCAGGTGAAAGAAACTATAGTATGCCTTTGTCTACCCTTCGGAGAAAAAGGTTAACGATCACCATATTGCCCTAAAGCACTTTCCAGTCAATCATGGCATGAAGCCAAAAAGAAATGCGATGACTAGGAACGGAGCAGCAATGGAATTTGTTACATAAACTGGGAAATCTTTTGAGAGCAACGAGAAACTTCATTATGCGGGAGGAGCTGAGCGCAATAGCTAGGTAATTTTATAAAGCGAAAGCTAGTTAATCATTCTGCTAGTTCATTTGAATAAACCTTATACAGGGAAGGAATTCAGTGGCATTATGCCAACAGAGAGACAACTCTCGCACCTAAGTTCTGCAGTCTGCGGCGAGGACGCCGTAGACTTGTCTTCGCTCACCCAAGAGTATTAAGCTGAGGCCTGAGGACGGCGGGGAGCTGCTAGCCGTCCTTACAGAAGCAGGCCTAAGACAGAGGAATGACATGAGAGTTTCATGCACGCCTTCCTCCCGAACAACCTATAAAGACGCATGATAGTACCCAAAACCCTAGGTGAGGCCGCAGTGATAGCCAGTGTGTAGGGAATCCTGGGACATCCTTCCAAGGGCTTTATCTGTAGCTCCCGGCCGTAGGCAGTGGTAGAGAACCGCGTGGTTTTAGTCGGTAAGAGTCTGGCATAGCATCAATGAGGTATTACCATACAAAAAAAAAAAAAACAGTGGGAATTCAAGCATGAGTTCGACTTTTTAGACATCGACACAAGTGTATCATTCGCACATCAGTTTTATTATTAACACCTCCTACTAAAGCCAATTCACTTATGTAAATTAATGTATTAATAGAAACATATTAGTGAAAAGAAAAAAACAAAAATAAAACCTTTCCCGAGCGCAGGAAGACAAGGTGTACCTGAACAAAATAGACATAATTTTGGTTAAAATACTCAAGATAAATACGTAATTAAGTACATTATTTTTATTCATTAACTAGCTGATGCCCGCAGCATCGCCCGCGTAAAATTAGTTCCTGTTCCTGTTCCCGCTTCCCGTGGGAACTTATTCCCGGGATAAAAAGAAGCATATGTGTTATTCCTGAGTTCCAGACTATAATGTATCTCTGTATCAAATTTCAGCCCGATCCGTTCAGCCGCTAGAGCGTGAAAGAGTAACAAACAGTTACCACGCATAGAATAAGGTTCCGCAGTCAGCGCATTTTACAAGTTACTCCTCTATTACCCCTGAACCAAGTTATCTAAAACCTAGGTTTATTTCAAAGTAGGTACATCTTATACTATAAAGATTTTTTCCAGATTTACAAAGGGAAAGGGGAATAGTCTCGATGTTTCACATCTGCTAGGCGTCCCGGGAGAGTTCGTGTCTTCGCCTAAGACTATCGGCCTCCACGCACGAGGGCCTGAAGACGATGAGGGGGCTGCTCACCGTCTTTACAGAAGCAGGCCCTAGTCAACAGCGTGACGTGAGGGATTCACGCACGCCCCCCCTTAAAATCACTAAGATGCGGGATTTACACCCGTAACACTCCTCAAAGACGCGAAATAGCAATATGCGGCCGCAGTGGTAGCCGTAGGTCTGTTGTGAGTCCTGGGGTATCCTTCCGAGGGCTTACCCGGGGCTCCCAACCGTAGGCTGTTAGCAAAGATAATATAATAGTATTACATACAGAATGGCAACTCCCTGCCTCCCACCGAGTAAGCTTCCCCATCCCCCCACCAAAATTTAAGTGTCGTTTGCCGTGTCAGTACTTGAGAGAGTGTCACTGCGTTGCATTACGTAGTACTACCTACGTACTTTGTGCTATTGCTTTGGTTTAATTTGTGCTTAGCCGAGGGTAGACTTGAAAAAAAAGTACCTACATACATGAGATTGCGTTCTGTTCCTTATTATTTAATTTCCATAGCTAAGTGTCCCTAGTATACTCACACACACATTCAAGCTGGATTCAAGCATTCACATTACGTGAATATTAGTGTGGGTGAAAACGAACATTTTTTTCTGTTAGGTAGGATACTTGTGATTTTTAGTCGGTAGGAGTACGGCATAGCACCCATGTAAGATATTTTCCTCACGTTAAAAAAAAAGGCGTCCCGTGTCGTCTCACAATTTCCTTTTTATTTTATCGTTCTACGATAGATTTCCGCCATGGACCAACCTAACGGCTGATGCCATTACTTATAAAGGTCACGCTTCCAAGTCTTATTTCGAACCAAGTTGTCTCTACCGCAACAAATTTGATCATCGACAGACGTTTCCCACATTCGTTCTGTAAATCGGCTTACCCAATACAACAGTTTGATGTCCTATTTACTTATTTTACCTGTGTCACAGGTAAGGCACCCATAATAATCGTATTAGAACTTTCGCTGAGTTTCATAATAAAAAAATGTTGATTCAAAAACATTGTTGCGTGTTTATTTGGAAAGATCTCGTTCAAGAAGGGTTGAAATTATGCGAAGTACACGAAAAATAATGGTTACAATAAATATTAAGCTCAGAGAGCTTTTTGGTAGACCAAATAACTACGTTATTCTTTGGAATATTGATGTTGCATTTACAAAATAATAAATTATACAGATTGCTAAGTTCATTACTCTTCTTTTTTACCTGACACTCGTCAATAAAATTAGAGATATCATCAATACGTATTATAGGTATAATATACACTTGGATGCCATGGGGCTCTACCGAAACTTTCATGAACCAAAGTAAGCCGAATGCTTGATAAACGGATGAGGTTATGGCTAAGTGAAGGGAACTCGAAACAACACCCCGTATTAATACTCTGACTAGCGTGGTACAGTAAGGCCAAACCCCCCCTCCCCCATAGCGATTAGAAGAGGAGATGGTGAGGTACGATTGATGGACTAGTTTACAAAGTAGTAAGTAAGAATTCATAGCTCGCAGAATAAGCACATTGAAGTGGCAGTGGGCTGGCCACATCTGCAGAAGAACTGACGGGCGATGGAGTAAACGTGTTCTAGAGTGGAGACCACGACTCAGCAAACGTGAGGTAGGACTGACGACCTGGTTAAGGTCGCAGGCTGGAACTAGATGCAGAAGGCGCAGGACCGTGTATTGTGGCGTTAATTAGGAGAGGCCTACGTCCAGCAGTGGACTGCCATGGGCTGATTTGATTGATTGAAGTAAGAAGTCAAGTTGACAGCTCAAATGTGCATCATCACGCTTCGTTTGAAGAACCCGGGGTCATAATACGAGGGAAACACGTACGCTCCAGAGAGTTCCAAGTTACGATAGTTCGACAGAGAAACCATCTTTTTAGGTTAGAAATGACATCCAACTAACGAGATGAAAATCAGAGCAAGTAAGTTGATGAGGATGAGTAATATTGCTTCATCATTAACTAAATGTTTTAAAGTGACGGTGACTATTACGTAGCAGAAGATTTGAAACAGTCCCTGATGCACTTTGATCTTGTGCCAGAGACCACTGTACAGGTAAGAGATAGAATATAAACTCTGAATTGCAATTGAAATCTCAGTCCTTCTAACTTGTAGGCGTCAAAGGTGAATAAATTATTGTGACTGCAAAAAGAATCATGATGCAAATAGAATAAGTATTTTGTTGCAACGATGATCGTTGATATTTCAATACAGGCTGCCGGGAGAAGACGGGTGTAGGCAGTGTTTCATTTGGCCTAATTAGGTGCGTTTCAAAAGTTTGTATATTCACTGAATATTGAAATATAAGGGAATTGACATAAAAAATATAAATATATATATATATATATATATATATATATATATATACATATATATATATATATATATATATATATATATATATATATATAACCTACGAAAAATAAAACTCCTGCCCGTTATTCTGCGCATTCTGTGCGATTAATTTAGCTATTAATAACAGGATACTATTTCATTTGCTCGAAGTCACTCTTTGGGAAAAAAGTACTAGGAAACCATGAAAAACAAAGAGTTTCGAACTAGTGCGAGAAATCGGAATGTTGATAATTTTTTTTTATTTTAATGTAAAACCTCTGTAGCTCCAAGATAATAAATGTTTCACACCCTACAAGGAGTGTTTTTGGCGTTACAGAAAACAAGCTTAAAAGAAACCAGTAAACATAACATTCAGAGAATTGAACTTCTGCACGTAGTTTGTGCATAGTGTATTATATCGACAACGGGCGATGACGCGGTTACGGCGAGCTGGCTATGAATGATCTAGCATTCTAGCACGCTATTGCATTGCACAGGTCAAAAGCCTGTTGAAATACAGCTGATTCAACGTTCACTATAATATTATAGAATATTTAGTCACTGCAGTATCTAAGAATAATAAAGTGTGATGAACTCACAGACAACGTTATATTTATTTTAAACTGGGTTCTTGGTGTGTGCTCAGCATGTGCGTTGCAACGACGAGACTTCGTTAAAGATCTGGGCGTGGACACTCTCACGTTGGAGACTATAGTGAGTGAGGGCCTTGGTTTCCAGCAGAAGAAATAGGAACACCTACAGCTTCCTCCCCACCGCCGCTGCCCTGCCGTGCCAAGACAATACACTGTATCTAAAAACTGGTCAGTTTTCAGAAATCGAGATTTTCTGTTTTTTTGGAAAATTGACCATAAAATCCTCAATATTTGTCGGATTCCTTTGAATTTTGGATATCTCAATCATCAGATCAGCTTCTAGCTAGCGATGTAAAAATAAATCAAATTTTTAGGTAATTTCGTATTTTTACGCCCACAAACGTGTTCTGCCAACCTTAATAAATCAATGTACAGAGAACATTGTTATTACAGAACACTGTAATTACAATTGCAGTGTTATGTCATAACAAAATATGCTTAAACTTAGTCGAATTTTTTAAATGTAACATCAACATCCATAATAATTAGCCTCATCAACACACAATCGCCACTGCTTAAAGTTCTTGGGTGAGTCCTGCAAATTCCAGGACGTGCAGTATCTTTATAGCCCCGATTCGTTTGATCTCACTTGGATCCAATATGTGGCCTCCAAGTAGAAAACTGCGACTACGCATCAAGGCTGGGCATTTGGTCAGGATATGCACAGGTGTTTCATCGGCCTCAAGACATAGCTTACACTGTCGTGTGTCACTAGTCCCCAAATTGTGCATGTGTTTGTTTAACCCACAATGCCCAGTAAGTGCCCTAAGCAGGAATCGCAAGTTATTCTTGCTCAACGGCAAGCCTTCCGAGGAAGTCTTTTTGTGGTGGGCAGAAATTAGTTTCTTTGAGTGTTCCATTCCTGGGGTATTTCTCCAGAGTTCGAAAGCTGCAAAGAGACAGTAGGTGTCCAGGGTGAGCTTAACATTAAGACAATTTGGTATACCGCAAATCGTTTCTGAACCAAAGCTCCTCTGCTCGGCTCTTGCTCTAGCGATCTTATTGCCCTCGTACCCCGCATAACCTGGCACCCATCCTAAAATCACCCTGTTCTTCTCTCCCGGGGTGTTTAGTTATTGCATGCAAATTTCAGCCAGTATCGTGGTGAGAACATCTAAAGCCACGGCCAATAATGCTGCCTGTCTATCTGAATGTATTAAATTGATAGTTCTGTTAAAGCAGTTGCTTTGCTGATTCATTGCTGCACATTTAATGATGGCGTTTACCTCTGCCGGGAATATTGAGGAGTGCCTTCCAAGATTGACACTCAGTCTTCTTTTAGGTTCCTCCCCATAAACTCTGCATCCTACCTTAGTACCGGATTTTGATCCGTCTGTGTACCATCTGAGCCTGCACTGGATTCCAGGTAATATTATCCTCGCTCCAGTCCTCTCTAGACAGAATTTTCCCAGAATATAGTTTCTGTGTATGGATTTTTGGGTGCATTGTGTCCAATGGCATGCCCAAAACTGGGATATCATTAACAGCGTCCTGTGGGATCTCACGTTTTGTGAGAGCCATGTCACCTTCTCTGAGTTGCAGACTCTGTGCATGTTGGCCTTTGCCTCTCTCTCCCAGTAAATATGTAAAGGAGGAAGATTTAGCAGTGCTTCTAGTGCCTTGATCAGCGCGGTTGACATGGCCCCTGTTGTGAAAATACAAGCAGCCCGTTGTAGGCTACCAAGCTTTGTGATTATGGTTTTTTGCTCTAGCTTTTTCTACCATACCACTGAGGCATGGTGTTCTAACACCATTGGCCTCACAATGGTCTTATACAGCCAGAGCGCTATATGAGTTTTTAGTCCCCACCTCCCTCCTGCAAGCCTGTTGCATATCATCAGGGCAGATTTTGCCTTTTGTACGACACCGTCTACATAAGTGTTCCAAGCTAGATTGTGGTCGAGCATGTGTTGCTTAGGTAAGCTTTTTAGGTTTTCCAGCCTTATCTTCCGTGTAAGTCAGTGCCACTCCGCTACCGGAGGTTGGCCGTTAACTTTTGAAATTCTTCACGGTTTTGAGCAAAACGGAAGAGCTCCCTTGATTGTCCTTACATCACTGGTTAATTATGTTAAGGGCCAGAGGGCCCACCCCTTGTGATATCAAGTGCAGAGGCACTTGATATCACAACATATCCTGGCAGTTTCTCTGCACCGCCGTGACCACAAAGTTTTACAAGTATCCTTGGGCATCGATGAGTAGTTCTGCCAGCTTATACAGGGGGAGACAGAACACCTCCCTGCGGGTAGTCTCTGACAGTAGCCGATTCTAGTGTGTAATTGTATAGTTCAAGATAAACTATTCTCTTAGAGAGCATTTTGATTACCCATCTAAGCGTTGTAGAGTCTACGTCTTTTTCACGCAGTCCTCTAAACAAAGTACCAGTGGACGTATTATCGAACGCACCCCGTATGTCAAGAAATACTGACAGTTATTTAATTTCTTTATGATTCAGTGCATTTTCCAGTCTATCTACTAGACTTAGTAGGGCTGTTGCCATGCCTATCGCAGAGGCAGATCTATATCTGCCTCTGCGATAGGCATGCTGGCTATAGTGGATAGGCTTGTCCTTAAGATAGCCCTCCCTGATGTGATTATCTTATACCTTCTGCATCGATTTCCAGAGAAACAAGAAGAGGCTAATGGGTCTGTAGGATTTCACCTCAGTGTAGTCCTTCTACTAGACGGGAGATTGTTATGGCAAAACACTGCATCTATAGATAACGGGCTACTAAAGCATAACCTGTGTTATGACATAATACTGTACTTAATGTTACAGTGTTTTATCAAAACTGATCTTTATTATTTTTGAGATACAGTCATTATTGCCTTTAATTTTCTCAGGATTTATGAGACTTTTTAGAAAAAATTAAAGTCATCCCTATGTAAACGACTGTAAATAAGCGATTTATACATGTTACTACAAAACACTGTATCTGAAGATACAGTGTATTGTCATGGCACGGCAGTGCCTCTTTCGCGAACTTAACTTGTTCGCAGATAGAAAAAGCGGGGAGAAGTGGGAGAGAATCCTACCTCCGGAGTTCCGTAGTCGGCGACCCCCTGCTCGCGCAGGACTACTGGACTCCTGATCGAGGGCCTGGCGACGGCGTGTGGGAGGTCGTTAACCATCGTGGGTTGCTCCCGCCTTGAACAGAATTATTAGCCGGAGCAGCACAACGCCAACACAGGTAGCTACTCTGTTGCCCAGGATGCCCCGTCGTGAGGAAGATCCGAACCTTTGGAGTTCCGGAAGATGTTATTAGGACCCATCACAGTGTAGATCGATTAACTTAATTTGAGTTGAGTTTTGAAGACCCGGGAGACCCAATCGTAGGCAGGGAACGTGTGGTTTTTAGTTGGTAAGAGCACGGCATAGCATCCAGGACGGACTTTCCACACTTTAAAAATGCATGCAGTTATAATGGCTGAAACATTACGCCTAAAGTATGGGGTTCTGCAAAAGGGGTTTTAGAAGGTTTTCACAGGGTCGGAAGCGCGAGTGTGGCGCCTCTGGTGTTCCAAACGTCCATAGGCTGCGGTGACCACCAGTACATCTGGTGGGCCGTATGCTTGTCTGCTACCTTAGTTGTATAAAAAAAAAAAAAATGGTGTTTATTTATGGGAGGGGCATAGAAAAAAAATGATAGACCCGCTATTGTAACTGAAGTTTCGAGTACGATTCCCGGGTCAAACCTTTGTATGATCTCCAAATGTTTATTTAGGAGTTCGAGTTCTTTTGGAAGAAATGTCTAGACGTCATTCATTCCCAATATTTCTATCCCTAATAATACGAATGTGAAAGTTTGGCTGTTTGTTATTCTTTCACATAGTTAGGAAGCAATATGGCTGAATGTCTTTATGGGGATAGTTTTAGGTCTAGACCCACTACGTTTTATCACAGAAAAACATCTGTAGGAGTACTGAAGAATTGAATGAATGTTTGTACTTTTTATTTTATCACTGAACAATATCTGTAAATATTTAATCATTGGCCGATCTGTGGACTCACTATTTGACGAGCTTTCGCAATCCAGTTCATCCGAAAGTCGGGGTCCTGCGAACGTCTCCGGCACTCTAATGGTTTGGATCCTCCTCGTGGTGCATCCTGGGCAACAGAGTAGCGACTACTCCTCATCCTCTGTGGGGGAGTTGAGGTACTCTGGCTAAATCCGGCCAAAGCGGGAACAGCCACAGGGGCTGTAGTAATTCCACCGATGCAGTTCGGGGACGCCATCGTAAGAAGCTCGCGCGCGTCTTCGAAATTTCCTTGACCGTTGGCGTGGTCGGAGGACTCCGCCCACTGACCGGTCACATGGTGGCAGGCACCCTCCTCGTGCTCCGCGGGGTGTCCATTAGTCCACGCCCGGGCCAGCCACTCTCTACCTCTTCTGATGACAGAGCGGTGCTCGAGAGCAATGGAGGCTTGGTCTACAGCCACTTAAGAAGCTACGGGTGTCATTCATCCGACCTGCAAGGAGAGCGCCGCCATCCCAGGGTGCCCCGTTGGCAGGCAGCAATGACTAAGGCTCTGAATTCAGGTATGATGGTGCGAAAACGCCTTTCCCGCGTTACAAAAAAAATACACCGGTTATTCCCAAGGGCGGGCGTTGTAAAAGACGACTAAGGTTCTAATCACACCTATTCAGCTTATACCGTATTTATACCTTTTTTTCGCCTTAAAACATGCTTTTTAGCGAGTCCTACTTCGTAGGATAGGGGTAGTCCTACTTTGATAATGAACGTTTAAAAAATAGACAAAAGAGTTTGTCAAAGGTATTTAAAGTTAATCCGTTAATTAACGTTTCACGAATGATTTTTTAACGGCTTAACGTTAAACGGATTAAACCCAGTTATGCGAAATTTATAATAGCACAAAGATCCATCAGTTAGCCGGCCATTTTGTAAATTAATAAAACTTTGTGAAGATAAAATTAAGTTTAACATTTCAAAAGTATGCGGTCTATGAAACCTTCAATATGGTTGAATACTTATACCTAAGCCTTTGTCTTGTTTTATTCTGTTTAAAAGTCCGCGGTTGAGAGCGCCGAAATCATTCGAAATTATTATAACTTTGAAAGCCGTTTTGATTTTATAAAATGAGTTTGTAAAGGGGAATAATTTTAAATCTTTGTGTTGCCGATGAATTACTTTTAGTATTTTGACTTTCAAGTGTATAAATAACCATTTATTCTGTTAAAGTGTAATTTATTTGTATTCGTCCACCCCAAGGGGATTAAAAGTTTAATAAAGAATGCTACTGGCGAAATTTGTGAGACACAGCTAGTTAAAATATATCTTTCGCACCAACTACACGACATACCTACATCTTAAAATCATCAGCACCCTGTATACAACTTAACAAATCACCTTTCAACAAAAATAAACCACGTCAAATCAGTATTGTGATTCAAAACGGCCGTTTTTCGCGTTACATTCGAGCTGGTGTGACCTAGATATTCTTTCATTATACAGGATTTTAAAATTCCACCCTTAATGGCATCAAAATAGGGGGCTAAATTTTATCAAAGAATGTCACGGACGAAACTGTGTGGCACCGATATTCCAAACCGAGATTCCGAATTCAAAATCTTTCGCACCAACTTCACAACGAACATTTTAATACACGACCACGCACCAACTACACGACATACCTACATCTTAAAATCATCAGCACCCTGTACACAACTTAACAAATCACCTTTCAACAAAAAGCAACCACGTCAAATCGGTATTGTGATTCAAAACGGCCGTTCATCTGCGCGTTACGATATTCTATGACATATAATAAATGATTTTAAAATTCCACCCCAAAATGAGATTAAAATAGGGGGCAGTTTATCAAAGAACTGGAGAAATCTGTGGGACATAGCTAGTAAAATTATAGATTCTGAATTCAAAAATTCGCACCAACTTCACGGCAAACATCTTATAATCACCAGCTCCTTGTACAACTTCACAATTCACCTTCTAACAAAAAGCAAACGCCACAAATCGGTATTGTGATTCGAAAGGGTCTTTCATCTGTGCGTTACATTAGTCTGTGTGACCTAGATATTCTTTCACTATACAGGATTTTAAAACTCCACCCTTATTGGGATCTAAATAGGGGGCTAAATTTTATCAAAGAATGTCACGGACGAAACTGTGTGGCACCGATATTCCAAACCGATATTCCGAATTCAAAATCTTTCGCACCAACTTCACAACGAACATCTTAATAATCTTAGCACCCTGTACACAACTTAACAAATCACCTTTCAACAAATAGCAACCACGTTATATCGGTATTGTGATTCAAAACGGCCGTTCATCAGTGCGTTACGATATTCTATGACTGTAATAAAGGATTTTAAAATTCCACCCCAAAATGAGATTAAAATAGGAGGCAGTTTATCAAAGAACGGGAGAAATCTGTGGGACATAGTTAGTAAAATTATAGATTCTGAATTCAAAAATATTCGCACTAACTTAACGGCAAACATCTTATAATCACCAGCACCTTGTACAACTTCACAAGTCACCTTCTAACAAAAAGCAAACGTCACAAATCGGTATTGTGATTCAAAACGGTCGTTCATCTGTGCGTTACATTAGTCTGTGTGACCTAGATATTCTATTCCTACATATAATTTTAAAATTCCTCCCCAATGACATCAAAGAAGGGAGTTAAAGTTTATCAAAAAATGTCACGGGGAAACCTGTGAGGCACAACTAGTTATATTAAAGATTCTGAATTTAATCTTTTGCACAAACTTCACAACAAACATCTTAAAATCATCAGCACCCTGTACAACTTCACAAATCACCTTTCAACAAAAAGCAACCACGTCAAATCGGTATTGTGATTCAAAACGGCCGTTCATCTGTGCGTTACATTAGTCTGTGTGACCTAGATACTCTATGACGCACGCTGTGACGTCATTCGTTGTCTTTGCCCTTCTTTACCCAACATTGTATTTAACAGGCGAACAATTGTTTGTATACGGTCGATACGGCCATGGGGTTAATAGGACTGGAGAGGCGTTATGTGGGGTGATTTGGGATTTCTGAAGTGTGTATAGGTATGACCTCGACTAGTTTGGTTGGTTTGTTTGGAAATAATAGGTGTCACACGGACAACACGTTATTTTGCTGGTATTCCTCAATTTTAGAGTGAAATTTAGTTGAAAATATCATTATTTCAGCTATTGAACGTCTTTTGGTGAAATTAATGATATCTTTACGTATCCTCATGGATGCTATGCCGGACTCCTAGCAATAAAAACCACATCTGTGGTCTCGCGGCTCTAAACGTAGTCAGAGTCTCAAAATAAGTATTTATTTATTAATACAACTTTTCTATACTGGATGAAAGTTTTTAATTTACAAAAGTAACGAAACTTGCGCTTGGCAAGTCGCGTTTTGTAAACGAAGCTTTTACCGACCGATTAAGTTTGCATGGCAAGCTTGATCAGTCGTCATTTCACAAAAGTTCAAGATACAAGCAGTAGGTAAGTACCTGTATTAAGAAATTCATAAGTAATTTTTCGAAACAAAGTAGGCACAAATGTGTTGAATGACGTTTTTTAATAATAAAATATTTTTTTGTGGGAAACAGAAAAATATTGTCATTTTTCTTGATATACGCTAGATGCCCTTCGTGACCTCGCCCGCTTTTTTTTAACGTGAGTGAAAATCCTCATGGATGCTATGCCGGACTCCTACCGACTAAAAAACCTCACGTAACGCCCAACAGCCTGTGGTTGGGAGCCTCGGGTAAGCCCTCGGAAGGATGTCCCAGGACTCACAACAGACCCACGGCCGCCTCTGCGGCCTCGCCCAGGGGTGTGGTTCGGGTGCTATCCCGCGTCTTTGGGGGGGTTTCGGGTGTGATCCCGCTTCTAAGGGGGGGGGGGGGGCGTGCGTGAATTCCTCACGTCACGCTGCCGTAATGGGCCTGCTTCTGTAAGAACGGCCAGCAACTCTCTCACCGTCCCTAGGCCCGACCTCGCCCGCTGTAATTTTTGTATATCATCAAGAGTCCCTCTATCACATTACACAATTCAATATCTGTATATTGTGCCCTAACCTGCGACATCCTTAAAATAAACAGACAAACCGACATACGGACAAAAAAAACCAGCTATATTTTCGGCTTCGGTATCTTATGTTGAATGAACACCCGGTAAGTTTTTTTTTTATATATCCAATCTACAGTTTTGACTATCTTTCGACTGCCTCTGGCGTAGTCGGTAGCCTACGGCGCTGGAGGTCCTGGGTTCTATTCCTGGGTCGGTCCAATTATTTGTGTGATCCACTAATGTTGGTTTCGGAATTTGGGTGTTTTTTATTTTAATATATATAAATCTCCTGTCACGATGTTTGTCCGCGATGGACTCCTAAACTACTTAACCGATTTAAACCAAATTTGCACGCCGTATGCAGTTTGATCCAACTTGAGAGATAGGATAGTTTCTTTTTGTGAAAAGCCTACATGGCTATGGCCGGGAGTACCGGGTTAGTAAAAGCTTAGCCACAGCAACGCGTGGCCTGGTCATCTAGTGTATTATATGTATGTATTTAGAAATATATAAGTATGTATATCAGTCGTCTAGATCTCATAGCACAAGCTTATATATTAGCATAAATTGGGCTACATGATGTTGTGTGTGAATGTCCACAAATATTCATTTATTCTTCCGAGGACTTGCCCGGGGCTCCATAGGCAGTGGTAGGGTACCGTATGGTTTTAGTCGGTACGAGCCCGGCATAGCATCCATGATGCTGGGGACATCCTTCCGAGCGCTTACACGGACTCCCAACCGTAGGCTGTTAGGTAGGATACGTGCGGTTTTTAGTCGGTAAGAGTCCGGCATACCATCCCTGTAGGATTTTCCTCACGTTAAGAAAAAAGCCTCTATGAGGGATTTCCAAACGTAAAAAAACGTCAATAGCCCCTACAGGTTCCACTGTATTTAAAAACCGTTTCTAGCTTTACAGGGATACGCACACACAATTTTGTATAAGCCCAGCTGTTCTCGACTTTTACACTTATTAGCAACACATCTGGCTTTTTTTTGATTCGGGAGCTATCCCGCGTCTTTGGGGGGTTTTCGGCTGTTATCGCGCTTCTTGGGGGAGCGGGCGTGAATCTCTCACGCCACGCTGCTGTCACAGTATATTTATGTTGTCTGCTGTCGTCTAGGGCCTGCTTCTGTAAGGCCTGTGAGCAGCCCCCTACCAACACATTTGGCTAATCATTTTTATTTGCACTATAAGATAGATTTTGTGTGACAAGATACTGTAGTTTAATTAGGTATATTTACTACCTACTAGTACAATCTTAGTAGAATGCCATTTATGAACTTATTTTTATCAAATACTAGCGGACATCACGGGGTTTCACCCACGTAGCTCCTGTTCCCGTGGGAATACTGAGATAAAATATAGTCTATGTTCACCGGGGATAGTGTAGCTTCCCAACAGTATAAGAATTATCCAAATCGGTTCAGTAGTTTTGGAGCCTATTCGATGCAAACAAACTAACAATCAAATCTTTCCTCTTTATAATCTATTATAATTATAAAAATAAGTCGGGTTTTCCTTCCTGACGCTATAACTCCAGAACGCACGAACCGATTTCCACGGTTTTGCATTTGTTGGAAAGGTCTCGGGCTCCGTGAGGTTTATAGCAAAGAAAATTCAGGGAAAATTTGTGGGAAAATCATTTTTCACATACAGCGCCATCGCGGGCGAAGTTGCGGGCATCAGCTAGTATTAGTATAGAAAGGCTAAACTGATAGATACGCTACACACTCAAAGTGTCCATTATACAATAACAAGGAACACACAGCTCGTATTCAATCGTCTACGTAGTTTTTGGCGGGAAGCCAGGACCCGCGTACCGCCATTTTTTTCTCAGATTGTTTACACACGATAAGTGTTCACGAAAACTATGCGTGAACAGTTATGTGTATTCACGTACGTAGGAAGAGAGATGTTTTAATTCCCATCAATCTATGATGAAATTCCGTTCATTAGATAAGACTAATGAACAGAATTGGATGTTTCTATGTATAATATGTATGTATTTAAAAGTATATAAGTATTAATATCCGTGGTCTGATACCCATAACACAAGCAGGTTATTCCTAGCTTACTTTGGGATCAGATACCGTTGTGTGAAATGTCCGTGAATATTTATTTTTTATTTCATCATAGATTGATAATAGAAAAGGGAAAAGGGGTGGGGAACCTAATACACAAACAAACAATAAACAAAATTTATATTTTTACTTAGGCATATACAGATGCTCTTGTAAACGTCGCTTATAAAACCAAAGAGTTACCACCAGTTCACAACGCGACCCACCTGAGAAGAACTGGCAAGAAACTCAGCGGGTTATTCTTTTCAGTGCTCTATTTACAATATGTATTAATGAATCTAAAAACTATGCATTTTGACAGTTTTTTGAGAATCATCACATCCTCGACCCATCCTTTCTAACAGCGTCAAACTGCACATCCTCTAAAGCCCAGTAAAAGCTAAGCTGGCCCATTTATTTTGTTTTATTTCAAACTTTGAACAGATGATCCACGTGACCTAGTGACGTAGTTTAATGCAACAGAGTCACAGACTACAGACACAAGTCTCGCCATAAGCCCCTCTGCAATCTATTTTATAGAGGGGCTAGATGTCGGGACGAACGAACTGGGCGCCTTTTTTTTTCATTTTAACCATCTTATCAAAAATACCTAATTTCTCATGTTCAGTTTAAAACTCCTTGTTAGTGGAAAAAAACTCGTTTTATTAAAATAAGCTCAAACATCTTCACTCAATTTTCTGTAAATGAATATTCCGTAAAGCACTTTACACTTCGCGGTTATGGTTTCGTTCAGCCGTTGGTCCCGGCTGCCAAGTTAAACCTAGTTGAATGCCTTATAGACAGCTTGAAAAAAAAACTTTGGGTTCCATCTAACTAAGGCAATAATAGGCTTATTACGTAAGACTCTTTTGAAGCGCTCGTGGCCCCGCGGACTCAGTGTTCTGTAAACGATCACTGCAGTGAGCAACGCCGGATATGGATGGGTGACCACCACGTGGACCACTTTGTGACATTTATTTACGAGCGTTTCCGTGCTTCGGAAGGCACGATAAGCCGTTGGTCCCGGTTGTCAGTAAAATGACAGTCGTTAGCCAAGTTGAAGGCCTTACGGGCGGCTTGAAAAATTTCAACTGTGGGTCGTCACAGCCTGCACCCGGGTCGGCAGCGCGTGTGTAGCGCCTCTGGTGTTGCAAACGTCTATAGGCTACGGTTACCAACCTTCCGGTGGGCCGTAAGCTTGTCTGCCACCTAAGTAGTATAAAAAAAAAAGACAACGTAACTGGTGTATTTCTTGGCGGTTGTTCTGTTACCTCTGCTTACCACTTGAAGTTATAAGGCGTTATTGATAGTGTCTAGTGGAGACGCCACTTGCTATTACTACCCGTTCGCTCTAACTTTGCCGTTGGCGTAGAGGCGTATACCCGAATTTTTATTTACACGAAGTAAATTGACAGTAGCTAATGTCACTTCGTCATAGAAAATACGCAACATTGTATGAAGAAGTGACATTAGTTGCTGTCAATTTACTTCGTCTAATTAAAAATTCGACTTTAGTATGGAGCCGAGCGGCAAAGTTAGAGCGAACGAGCAGTACCTTGCTATTCTCTGCCGGTGAGGAGCGTCCCAATTTTGCGTTCAGTGTCTTGATTAACGACCACGAAAGATGCTCGCAGGAGCTATATACTGTAGCTCTCGAAACTGTGGCTGATGTTAAGCGGTATTGCGAGTTTGGATGGGTGTATGCAGTTCGCGAGCGGTGCGTGAGAGTATGCGCGGTCTCGTGACGGTTTTTACAGTATGGCGGACAGGAATATTCAAGCGGGGGGATAGTGTTGCCATACACATTACATAAGAGTATGATGCGTTTTAGTGCGTGAGTGTTTACATATAATAATTATAATATGTAGGTACCATAAATATATTATTATAAATCAGAGTCCAATCGTGCAACTTAATAATGTTCAGAAGATTCCCTATAATAATAAATTCTAAGATACTTCTTTCCAGAAATTGAATGCTTCAGAAAACATCAATGTTTACTGAAACAATATCGTTTATTCCTTGAGGCAATACAATTTTCCCAATGGTAACAATAATATAATACTATATAACGAATGGATCAACTTTCAGCTAAATATTTGTCGTGAAAGGTGAATAGCATTTAATAAGAATTATATTGATAAAACTAGCTGATTTCACGCGGTTTCAGCAGCATGGTTACAGTTCCCGTGGGAATACGGGAGTAAAATATAACCTGTGTGACCCGGAGATAATGTACGTTCCCAAGGTTTAGATTGCTAGCAAGGCAGTTGTTAAGGTAAGTTGAAGGCCATAGAGCGGCTTGGAAAATTTCAGAAGCGGGTAGTCACGCAAGAGCCTACAATTATAGGCTCTCAATCTAGGGTAAATGCAAATAGAGAACATCTGAGAGTTTTGTATGTATGTAGATACCATTGTACCTATCTCTTAGGGGTTAAAAACGTCACTGTATCATGGTATTAATAAAAATAAACATTCTTTAAAGCGAGTAGCAAGATTCCCGCGCTTTCACAAAAGATGACAGCTCTTGTCAGATTGTAGCAGAAATGACTTTGAGTGAGCTAAATATTTATTCCGTACGAGTCGAGTACAGGAAAAACTTCACAAATTATTAATGGAGAAAGCAATATTATGTGATGCATGAAATAACGTATGAGAAATTGGCGGAAAACGTAGCTTTTATTACGATAATGATAATTGGTACCTACAATGATGATAGACGGTAAACGTTGGATCTTTTATGAGCAAGATGGTCCCCGCAGTTGAAGTAGGTAGTTCAAGATGCATGGAGTTTCATTCCCTTACCCCATAGGAACGTATGTATTTCAGAGATAAAAGGTAGAATATGTTTATTTTAGACTATAATCTATCTCTATATTAAATTTCAGTCCGATCCGCTCTGCCGAAGAGCGGGAAAAAGTAAAACATTCATCAAACATTCATCGATACCTTCCACACTGACAAATACAAAGTTTCACGATTTGTTTTCTTAGCGTGCAGAAATCGTACATGGATGCTATGCCGGACTCCTACCGACTAAAATCACACAATACCTTACAACAGTCTATGGCCGGGAGTCCCGGGTAAGCCGTCGGAAGAATGTCCCAGGCTTCCCGGCAGACTTTGGCTACCCCCGTGGCCTCGTTTAAATAGTTCAGGTGCTATAAACCCGCGTAATCTTTTTAGAATATTAGTAAGAAAAGGATTCTCTAACAAAATATCGTACGATAATTGGCGGGAAACGTAGCTTTTATTACAAAATGGCCGCGCGTCACGTAGAATATTTGAAACATTATAAATATTTATTTTTATAACAGCACGCAGATACGACCTTCGCATAAATCGTAAAGTGCTCGTCACACGTCTCAATAGTGGCCATTGGTCTATTCGTGGAATATTTAACGGCATATTTTATTATTACTTATCTGTTAATAGGCGTTTCGGTGCACGTGCTGTGCCTAATTGTGTTTATTCTGAGGAATATAGATAGATTGTCTTTGAAATGGAATGAATTTTGAATTTAGATCATAAGTTATACTTGTTTTGTAATAACTTCTATGCTAATTTTCATTGATAGAAACTCTCCTGGGACATCCTTCCGAGGTTCCTAGCTTGTAGGCTTTGATAGGAAATCGTGAGGCTTTACTTCGTAACAGTAAATAGGATACATGATGAATTTCCACACGTAAACCACTCTGAAACTACTCAACTAATTTACAAAATTCTGTCGCCATTAGAAAGTTAAATTATTCCGTAGTAACATAGGCTATGTATCATCATGCCTTCACGCTACAACGCAAGGGAGCGGAGCAGTAATAATAAATGTTAAACAAACCCAGCAGATTTCGATACCTACATAATTATAAATACATAAATAAACATTTATTGTTAAAAATTACAGAGAAACATAATTATTACATATCTATATTTACATTATTACTATCTAAACTAAACCTAAATAAGGCCCCCGTGGCATTGTGCCCAAAAGACTAGCAGCATTCCCCCTTTGAATAGCAATGCCTATTCGTTGAGCGAGAAAACTGCCAGCCCTTGGGGCACCAGTAGACTCCACAAGGCGCTTTTTCAAATTCTTGAAAAATTTTTGCGCATTGGGACCCCATGGACCTAGGGTCTCGACACCGACTGGACAAAAACGATACGATGAGTCGAGACCCTTCTATTTATTAATTTTAATATTTTCAGCCGCTTCCGCTGCTGCACTGGCTTTTAATTTTGTTTTAGGAAGATGGGACGGGGCTAGAGTGTCAACACAAGTTGCATCCCACACCAGGACCCGACCCATCTCGCACGGTATCAAAGTTATACCATCCGGTCTTTTGCCATCGTCCCTGAAAACGCCGTTTGGCTCTAAGAGCGCAGGCACATTGGCGGTGGCAAGAGCACGGCGGATGATGTCATTCAGCGCAGCGTGGCGTGAGAAGCGGCCTGCGCTCTTTAAACATGAAAGACCATGATGCCCCAAAGTGTCAACGTTAAAACCGCAGGGGCATCGATGTGGAGCGCAAAGCGTGACGCCAAGTCTCAAACCAACTGAAATTCTTAGGATGTCCGGTTCCAAAAAAGTTCCGGTGTTGACTGTAGGGAAAGCTTTCAACCAATCACCGGATTCCTTTCTACTGAGCGCTAATAATCTGGCCCGATCCGGGCCTAAGCTAGCATTTAAAAAGGAGTCAAAGTTTAATTTTGACATAGCGTCGTCCCAGCTCCATTATAAATTCGAACATATATGTGTTCAAAATGTGCTACGGAATTTGTCACAGGTTAAAAAATAGACAAATATATCTATTTCTGAAGTAGTTTGATAAAACTATAAAACACTGCATTAATACATAGTATCACAATCTAAACCGCGCTTTATCATTCCAGACACGCGAATCTAAATGGCCAGCAGTGACACTTGGAGTAATTGTGTCAATCATCGCTCCAGTGTAAGGTCCGTTAGCGCATCAATCAACGCGCAATTGACCGGTGTCATGTCGGAGTCATAATAGACTTGACTACTTACTGTCTCGAATACGGAATACATACCTACTCGGCCATCTTTCATATTCTATACTTAGCCTTTTTTATTTTAACGTAAGAGAAAATCGTCATGGATGCTATGCCGGACTCCTACCGACTAAAAAACCTCACGTAACGCCCAACAGCCCAGGGTAAGCCCTCGGAAGGATGTCTCGGGACTCCCAACATACCCACGGCCGCCACTGTGGCCTCGCCTAGGGGGTGGTTCGGGTGCTATCCCGCGTCTTTGGGGGGTTTCGGGTGTGATCCCGCTTCTAAGGGGGGGCGTGCGTGAATCCGTCACGCTGCCGTCATGGGCCTGCTTCTGTAAGGAAAGGACGGTGCCAACCCTCTCACCGTCCTCAGGCCCCCGGTCATGTAAGCCGATAGTCTATACTTAGCCTGGGCCCGCATTTGCGGTTTACGGCGGCGGTTTCTAACCCCAAAATGTCATCAAACTGTTAAAATCAATGAAATCAAGTCAATGGTTTGACATTTTGAGGTTAGAAACTGCCGCGGTAACCGCAAGTGCGGCCTCAGCATTAGATAGTCCCTTAATTTTCTTTTCAGTGCCCAGTATTTGTTGCTATGGCGGCAACAAAAACACATCACGGCTTAAGAGATGCAGATAGACAGACGGACAGCGGAGTTTCAGTTTTTACCGTTGAATACGGAACCCTATAAATTATTTGAATAAACTAAGCATATATACCTATTAAAAGTTGAATAGGTAACATGAAATCTGATCTTAGTCTCTTGCATTGTGGTATTAAAAAACAGAGAAAAAACTGACTATACTATAGTAGAATGGAGTAGCTCAAGTAGAATGAAACCAATAATCTTTTACCCAGTTTAGCAAAACTTAGATGGACTTATTGGACATTAAGTAAGTTTCAACCCTCGGTTTCTTTGTCAAGTTAACGCGTCTGTCCGTCAACTTGGGACAACTAATCAATGACTAGGTCGTGCTAGTTTTCCTTTTACGAAAGTTTGGTTGGGTCATCCATTTTGTTTTAACTGTCATTTATAGCGTGACAAAATGGCGGCATTCTTGACAATTATTAAGGAAAAGTATACCTTTATTTTATGAGTTTGGGGTTGTTACTTTTTGTTAAACCGTTTGCGGTAATTCTGTTGTTATCGCAAGCAACACAATAGGGCTATCGATAACAAAATTAAGCAAATATTAAATCTATACTAATAATATAAGGAGGAAAGATTTGATTGTTTGTTTGCATCGAATAGGCTCCGGAACTACTGGACCGATTTAAAACATTCTTTCACTGTTGGAAAGCTACACTCTTTGCGGTGAACATAGGCTATATTTTATTCCCGTATATCCACGGGTACGGGACCTACGCTAATAGGTACTTCTATAAAAAGCAATTGTATTGCAATGGACTAAAATGCTCACAGAACTTCAACGTTATTATTGTTACGTTATCTGTGCCCTAAATAACTATGCACACCAAACAAAGCATTTCGGACCTCTTTGTCTGAATGAATTAAAGAGCTACCTTATTTAGATATGACCTATCTCCAACAATGGACTTTAAAAATCTGCGTAAGATATGAACATGCCAACAAAAGGAGCTATTAACTTAAAGGCTTTCTTATTTAATACCAGCTGACCCTCGCAACTTCGTTTACGTCACGTAAGGTGTATAAAAGGGGAGGTCACAGATATGAGAAAAGAGGTATTTCTTCTTCAGACTCATAGGAGCGAGTGATACTAACCTGTTTGCTTAATCATAAAAGAGCTTAAAGATTAAGTCTATTTTAAAACATCATTCATCATTCAAATTGATTCAGTAGTTCAGGCGTGATACTTATTCGGGTTAAGTACAGATAGACAGACGAAAAAATTTTAATTACATTTTCAGCTTCAGTATCAATTGGCGAACGCCCTGCAATTTACATTTTCATAATATCTTCCATGCACAGTTTTTCGATCCTCTACAGTTTTATTGATGTATAGACTAGTGGACGTCACGCGTTTTCACCCGCGTAATTACCATTCCCGTGCAAATACGGGAATAAAATGTAGCTTATGCTTATGTCAACCGGTATAGTGTAACTTCCCAATAGTGAAATATTTTTTCAAATCGGTTCAGTAGTTTCGGAGCCTATTAGCAAACAAACAATCAAACCTTTCCTCTTTATAATATTAACTAGCTGACCCGCACAACTTCGTTTGCGTCACATGAGAGTGAGATTTAATTTTTGGGAGGGAAAGTCCATCACGGATACTATGCCGGACTCCTACCGACTAAAAAACCTCAAGTACCGCCCAACAGCCTATGGTTGGGAGCCCCAGGTAAGCCCTCAGAAGGATGTCCCAGGACTCGCCTTGCCAACTATTACCATGTTGAAACGTACAAGGACGGTCTATGACTGCTGTTGAAATTTTCAAACTGCCCATTAGATTTTCAAGTTAGCATAAAGACTACCACCAGTCCCTTTCAAACCACGAAAACAACGTAAAAAAAACATGGAATAACGTAAGTTTATTACTCAGATAAGATCTAAGAAGTTCTTACTTGTACTGTACATGTCATGCGTAGTGTGTATTGTATCTAAATGTTAATGCGACAAGGTTGTACCTGCCACCATAACTGTGGAAATTACGCCTCAAGATTTATATGAAGATAAGCGCTTAATGGCGACAAAGGGTGGGAAAAACCAAGGCCTACTATCCACTGCGTACATACATACATATGGGCACGCCTTTATCCCCGAAGGGTAGGCAGAGGCATATTATATGCCCACATTTAACTCTATTAGAATTTGTCACACGTAATAGGTGTTGAGCCGTATTGCCATGTGGAGATGTACAGGCGCAGGTTGTGACTGAATGCTGTTGAAATTTTTTAAGCCGTCTATTAAGGCCTTCAACTTGGCTTAACGGCCTGCCATTTTAGTGGTAACCGGGACCAACGGTTTAACGTGCCTTTCGAAGCACCGAAACGCGCAAATAAATGTCACAAAGTGGTCGCATGGACGGTCACCCGTCCAAGGACTGGCCATAGTAAAAGTTGCTTACTGCAGTTATCGTTTACAGAACACTGAGTCCGCAGGTCCACGAGCGCTTCTATTCACTCCGTAGGTGGGAGGTCCACTGCGTAGGTGGAATATGATCAGGCCTTTGGGTTTAGTGTTTTGACTACGAAATGGGGGGTTGTCGGTTTTATTCCTTTCCCTTTTGTAAAAGCATTTTATTAGAAACTAACCGTAATTAAATAAAAATGTGGGAAAATCAAATATTACGGGGATGGAATCGCGGTCGGTCTTCCAATACCACAATATATTTTTACATATTGAGAAATTAAAATTACTTAAATTCTACAGCTTTATGTTCAAAAAAAAAAAAGAAAATTATCAGTGAAAAAAAAGGGGTAGGAAGGAGGGGGAAGTTTATTATTATTTTT
The DNA here is from genome assembly GCA_933228765.1 of Miltochrista miniata. NCBI lineage: Eukaryota > Metazoa > Arthropoda > Insecta > Lepidoptera > Erebidae > Miltochrista > Miltochrista miniata. The sequence goes on from OW121769.1 coordinate 19,794,371, forward strand.
TATTGTATAAAATGGAAACCACTTTTCTGTCTATGCGCTTAGATCTTTTTAAACTAGGTACTCAATAGATTTTAATGCAGTTTTCAGCAATAGATAAGAGTGATTCAGGAGGAAGGTTTATAGAATAATACATACACATTGTAACGTAAAAGAAGTCGCGTGACTCAGCTAGTCTATACTAATATTATAAAGAGGAAAGATTTGATTGTTTATTTGCATCGAATAGAATCCAAAACTTCTGAACCGATTTAAAAAAAAAATTTCACTGTTGGGAAGGTACACTATCCCGAATGGTGAATATTGGCTATATTTAATTCACATGTTCCCACGGGAATGGGAGTTACACGTGTCCGTTATGCTAGCGTACCCAAGAGCTATATCGAGTTGGTTACTATGCCATAAAACTCTGCGTAAATACTGCCTAATTAGTGTAAAAGTAAAAAAAACTCTTCCTTTTTAGTTTAGGAGATAAACACCACTTTCAGTGTGTACGCTGGCGTCACGATCAAGCTAGCGTACCCATGGCGGTACTCGAAAACGGCTAATTGTAAAGCAACACAGTTTGCACACAAAAACTCTGCGTCAGTATTTCTCCCACTATGCAAAATTTCATAACGATTGCTCTTGTAAGAACAGATATATTGAACAAGACTTTTCAATGACATTCGGAGCGGGCGTTACCCATGGCGGTACTCGAAAACGGCTAATTGTAAAGCAACAGAGTTTACACATAAAAACTCTGCGTCAATACATCTCCCGCTATGCAAAATTTCATAACGATTGCTCTTGTAAGAACAGAGATATTGAACAAGACTTTTAAATGACATTCGGAGCGGGCGTTATGCAGCGTACACATAGTAGTCTTATAGAAAGGGAACTTTTCTCTTAATAAATGCTATGTATGTGCGTGAAATTCTGCCTATATTAGTGTAAATACTTTAGGAGAATTCGCAGTGGAATAATTAAAAAATCCATGTTAATTTCTGTTCATAGTACACGTACAGATATGCTCAAAAGTGCTTTGTCAAGTTTTTGTAAAATACAGAATTAAAACTGAAACATAATGAAATACTGAACTAGGAGGATATTCACTTCATTAATTTGTTTTTTGTGAGTAAATCTAAACTGGCGTGTTGGCTTAATCATAAAAGAGCTTAAAGATTAAGACTCTTTTAAAATAAATCACTGAATTGTTTTAAAATAGACTTAATCTTTAAGCTCTTTTATGATTAAGCAAACAGGGCAGTTTCACACGCTGATTGATGAGTGTGATGAAAAAATACCTCTCCTTTCATACACCTTAGGTGACGTAAACGAAATTGCGTGTTCAGCTAGTTGTAAATATATCTTGTGAAACTATCCTGAACCTTCTTTCAATGTCGTTTCGTGACAGATTTTATCTATTTAAAAAATCTGTCTAAAACTAAGTAGTACGTGGTCTCTCAATGAGAGCACAGATACAATTCAAATATATATAGATAATTACAGATAAGTACAAGTTAATATTGTATCAAAATAATGTACACCTTCAAATATTTTTAGGGCAACAGTAATAAAATTAGTGTACCTATAAAATGAACCGCGATATAATTCATAAAATAATAGTTTGTAAACTTACCTAATAAATTGACTGCCACAATTCTAAACACATCAGGGTCCGGCTAGTCCGTGAACGGCAATAATATTGTTGTAGTCTTACTAAAGAAACCTGTGATGTGAGCAGGTTTTTTAGCGCATCCTTACCACATCCACCCCCAACCCCCCGACTATGAGAGCTGCTATAAGACGTGCAAGAGTTGATTTATGTCAAAACACATCATGCTAACTAATATTAGAAAATAACGCTACATCTCTGTTTATATTTTCACTAATAATTCCTTTGTTCGCGACTGTACATCGATACATTTGTTCCTAGAACTTAACATAGATTTTTTTATTATTCCACTGCGAATTCGCCTAAAGTATTTACACTAATAGAGGCAGAATTTCACGCACTATTTATACATTTAGCATTTATTTAAAGAAAAGTTCCCTTTCTATAAGAACTATTATGTGTACGCTGCATTACGCCCGCTCCGAATGTCATTTAAAAGTCTTGTTCAATATCTCTGTTCTTACAAGAGCAATCGTTATGAAATTTTGCATAGCGGGAGATGTATTGACGCAGAGTTTTTCTGTGTAAACTCTGTTGCTTTACAATTAGCCGTTTTCGAGTACCGCCATGGGTAACGCCCGCTCCGAATGTCATAGAAAAGTCTTGTTCAATATATCTGTTCTTACAAGAGCAATCGTTATGAAATTTTGCATAGTGGGAGAAATACTGACGCAGAGTTTTTGTGTGCAAACTGTGTTGCTTTACAATTAGCCGTTTTCGAGTACCGCCATGGGTACGCTAGCTTGATCGTGACGCCAGCGTACACACTGAAAGTGGTGTTTATCTCCTAAACTAAAAAGGAAGAGTTTTTTTTTACTTTTACACTAATTAGGCAGTATTTACGCAGAGTTTTATGGCATAGTAACCAACTCGATATAGCTCTTGGGTACGCTAGCATAACGGACACGAGTTACACGGGTAAAACCGCGCGACATCTGCTTGTTGCTAAATCAAAATAAAATCAATATCAATGCATATTCATGTCAATCGGTTTATAAATAAAAAAGTTATATCACTTTAAAGAATCGTACATAGACATATGAATCTAAAAATGGGTAAATCTGAACTGGCGTGTAGGCTTAATCATAAAAGAGCTTAATGATTAAGGCTATTTTAAAACAATTGTTTTAGAATAGACTTAATCTTTAAGCTCTTTTATGATTAAACAAACAGGGCAGTTTTACACGCTGCTTGATGAGTCTGCTGAAGAAATACCTCTCCTTTCATACACCTTATGTGACGTAAACGAAGTTGCGGGTTCAGCTAGTCGAAAATATATTTTAAAACTGTGAAAGCACAAAGAGAACCACAGAAAAGTAATATATTATACCTAATCATATTTAAAAACTTTCGCGCTTATTCAGCAAGTGAAACCGAAACGAATTCAAAGTGTATATGACAGACAGACAGAATTTCACTTTTTAACAGCTGTGTCGAATCAGTTTACACGTTTTCACACTCGTTAGTGTTTTGTTGTACTACTGCGCAGTAATTTTATACTATTAATGGCGTAAATAATAAAAAAACTTGTCTTTTAAATAAAAATGAATAGACGTTTGCTAGTCATAGTAAAAAAACTCAAAAAAGATTATGTTTTGAAATATTGGTAAAGTTCAGGGGAGGTTTAAAGAAAGCACATTAAGTCGTTGGTCCCGGTTACCAGTAAAATGGCAGTCGTTAAGCCAAGTTATAGCGGCTTGAAAAATTTCAACAGCAGGCAGTCACAACCTGCGCCTGTCCATCTCAACACGGCAATACAGCTCACCACCTACGTAAACCGTATACGTGGGACAAAATATAAAAGGTGAAATGTGGGCATACTATATTCCTCTGCCATAACCCTTGATGTCTGCCTAACGCGTCATCAATCAATATCAATACATATAATAAATTGTTACAGGTCGCTGTCTGTACATGGAAGATAAATGAGAAAAAATATTGTAGGGGGGCTTTATGAACGCAATAGAACCCAAAACAATGATTTTTAGAATTTTTGTCTGTATGTCTGTATATCTGTTTGTCTGTACGTTTGTGCACGCTAATCTCAGTAACCGCTTAACCGATTGCAATGCGGTTTTCTTTATTGTGTTAAGGTTTGCTTCGCTTAACATTTAGTGTTTATTCCATATCTGTCAATCGGTTTATAAATAAAAAAGTTACCTATATCACTTTAAAGAATCATACATCGACTTATGAATCTAAAAATGGGTAAATCTAAACTGGCGTGTTGGCTTTCTTCGAATCTTTAAGCTCTTTTATGATTAAGAACTTACTAAGTAAACAACAGGTAAATAAAAATATGTTAAAATAACATGATCACAGGTATGTTGTTAAATTGCTTAAAAAGTATTTTTTTTTACTCTTCTGACCTGACTGATTCTAAGCTTCAATAGGAGAATAAGTTTGGTATTGTCAGTGGCAGCCTGGTAGGGCACCGTATTATGTTCGGTAAGAGTCCGGCATAGCATCCATGAGAGATTTTCGCACGTAAAAAGAAGGTATTAAGTTCATGTCAATACGGAACCATGCTTACGGTATTTAGAATGAGTCCTGGGACATCCTTCTGAGGGCTTACCCGGGGCTCCCAACCATAGGCTGTTGGGCGTTACGTGAGGTTTTTTAGACGGTAGGAGTCCGGCATAGCATCCATGAGGATTCTCCCTCACGTTAAAAAAAGAAAACAAGGTATTTAGATCCTACGAATATTATTAAAATGAAAGTTTGAGAAGATGTTTTATAATATGTTATGTAGTTGATATTTTTTTTACAAAGCTGACACGATCAGATAGACGACGAGCAGTGACATATGTTACAAAAACGAGGATATTTTATGTCTGTGTGTGTGTTTCGTAAATGGTCAAAGTTACTTGACCGTTTTTGACGAAATTATTTCTCTTAAAAAGTTCTAAAAACGTCCAGGAGAGCGTACATATATTTTTAGGTTCACTCACAAAAACCATTTTAGTGAAAATGAAATTTGTTTCAAAAATAATGCAAAATTATGACCGGAAAATAAGAAAGCTTCATAACGTGAACGGAGCCGTGTGCAACAGTTAGTTAATAATAATAAGAAGAACTATAAAAGAAGATCAAAGTAAAACAAAGTTAAGTTAACGAGAAACTCACCTAAATACCCAAACTATATTTATGACAAAGCTCAACTATATTTATCCAATTCTCGGCTCATTAGAGGCACAAGTTTACTGGCTATGGCTATTTATACCGCGGCTAAGCCCCCGCCCGTTATACCGCTTAGTGTCCTGTAAGCCCATTCGAGCAGAATAACCCTTGTTACAACAATATGGGGTAACGAATGGAATATTTTGGTATTTTCATGTTCCGTATTTTTGAGCTGTTTGGTTCTTTTTTAATGTAGCTGGCCACAGATAAGTTAGAGAAGACAATAATTGCTAGTAATTACTACAATGGGATTATGGCGGGATGCAGACAAACGGTTGCACTGCGTAGTATAATTTTTCAAAACTAGGGTATATTTTTGAGTGTTTATGTGTCATTTATGGTGAATTCTTAAACATAAAGGTTCGACAACGTGCACAAGTGTTGGAAAGTGATATATAGCGCAGGGAAACGTTTGTCGACAAATTCCACAGCAAGCCCTAGTAAGGTACCACCGCCTTACTAGGAGTAGAACTTAGTCCAAACTTGAACATACATGAATACGCTGCTGTTAAGAAGAATCTTACATGAAAATTATTAATATTCTCGCAATTAAAATTTACTCGACTCTGGCATACTGAAGCCGAGAAAGTCCAAGAATAAGATGATTTTTTTTTAAATAAAATCCTGATGCTGAGACTTTTCATAAAGCCCAAACAAGGTAATATACTGTAATTTACTGAGTAGGTAGTTCGGTATATCGCTGTAAACGTGTACCAAATTTCAGATCATAAATCGGAAATCGGACCTGTGATTTTTTAAAGTTGGCAGACAAACTTACAGCCTTTTCTGATCGGTATTTTGAAATCCTTTCATCTCCCTGGAAGTGAGCTGATGATCATCAAAATTGATACCTAGGTAAGATTCATTTCTATAACATTGGTTTTCAAGCAGACAGACCATAATATGACCACAGGTTAAACTTAACAACATTGTTCTTAGTTATTAGTAAATGTATTTTAGTGTTACAATAAAGAATATATAGCTATCTATCTAAACGCATAACACCCCTCGTTTTCGTCGGGGGTTAAAAAGGGATTAGTCGGTCACTACAATTTGGAAGGAATTAAAGGATTTGAAGGGCAATAAATAAATAAATCCCATTTAGTTTCGTAATATTGGCGTGGATTGTTTCTGAATTTCTTTTTTGCGATGAGTGAGAATTTATTACGTTAAGGTTTTAATCAGCTTAACCTAGCACGCGCCTCTTCTACGTGGTCTCCACAAAAGAAGAGGCCAGAGGTTTCGGTTTTCCCAAACGCCTACAGTATGGGGTTCTTCAAAAGAGGTCTTAGAAGGTTTTACAGGGTCGGCAGCGCGATTGCGGCGCCTCTGGTGTTGCAAACGTCCATAGGCTGCGGTGACCACCGGTACATCACGTGGGGCCGTATGTGGTATAAAAAAAAGGTCGCTGATGCCCGGCGACCAGGGCTGGTCAGGATCTCTGGGATATCCTTTCGAGGGTACACCAGGTTTTCTGACTACATACAGCCAGGAAGGATAACAGAAAAAAAAGGTTTTAACCAGTTTTTACTTTGCGTTGAGGGCTTCGTACTTAATTTAGAAAAATGTTTTTGCAAAACTCCTTTATATTACAAATGATTATAGCTACCTAGGTTAAATAGCTTTCTAACTTTTCTTTTGCGATCCTTTCAATACAAGTATCATACAATTAATTTTCTATTATTAGGTAGGTATTTCTGCTTTACTCAATGACGTGCCCAAATTTTCCAATTTTCAAATAACAAATGTTTTTTCATTATCGTTCATTAATCTAATCTAGGTACCTAGTTACTAATATTTTCTACATTTTTCTTTGAGTGAGATATTAAGTTCTACATCAATCTCTTCTTTCTTCTTCAAAATCTTCTCCCTTGCAATCAGTTCACAGATTGTAAGCCCTCGGGAAAATCTCCCAAGATTCACGAAATATCCATAGGTACATAAAATTTTTCGCGGTTATAATATTAGTAAGGATAATTAGTTACTATATCATTAAAATGTATTCAGTTTATATTATTCTAGCGGACGTCGCGCTGTATCACCCGCGTAACTCCCGTTCCCGTGGGAATACGGGAATAAAATATTACCTATGTTATCCGGGGATAGTGTAGCTTCCAAACAGTGAAAGAATTTTTCAAATCAGTACAGTAATTTCGGAGCCTATTCGATTCAAACAAACAAACAATCAAATCTTTCATTTTTATAATATTAAAATAGAAGCGTAGACTAGCGGACGTCAAGCGGTTTTACCCGCGTGGCTCCCGTTCCCGTGGGAATGCGGGAATAAAATCTTACCTATGTTATCCGGGGATAGTGTAGCTTTTCCAAAAGTGAAAGAATATCTCATATCGGCACAATCGTTTTTGAGCTTATCTATTACAAACACACACAAATACAAAATTTTCCTCTTTACAATATTAGTGTAGATGTTATGTATGTACCCACATAAAGTGAAAACTTATTTAGTGATTAACCTTTTCACTGAATAGTCCTGCGTATGGCAGCCAATATCTTTCACATAATACAGGGACTAGATTAGGTTTCAAGTAGGCTTTCATAAATAAACTTGGGAAAATATAAGGGTCGGTATAACCTTCTCGGGATAATCTTTCACCTAAGTACCAAATATTATATTTGAGAAATATATTTTCTATTTCTAGTTTTGAGGGTATTAATCTATTTAAGCCGAAGAATAACATTCAATGAGATTGATGTGCTTTTTTTAACGTGAGGAAAATCCTACAGTGATCTATGCCGGACTCCTACCGACAAAAACCACACCTATCCTTCGTAACAGCCTACGGTTGGGAGCCCCTGGTAAGCCCTCGGTAGGACTCCCAACAGACCTACGGCTACCACTGCAGCCTCACCGTAAATCCCTCACGTCACGCTGTTGTCTAGAGCCTGCTTCTGTAAGGACGGTGAGCAGCCCCCTCACCGTCCTCAGGACCCCAGTCATGGAGGCCGATAGTCTTGGGCCAAAACATGTCTGCGGCAGATTGATGTGGTTTAAAGAATAAAATAAAATAGCAAGTGGAAACGTAAACGTAGACTCCAAGTTTGCCTATTATAGTGTTCTTCATAAAATCCCATTTAGAAGTAAATACTGTGAACCGCTTTTACAAGGAATTTTCTAAAATGTTTATAGGTAACATTAAATGCTTATTTTTGGAATTTGCTATTGAGGGTAGCTGGTATTAGATGGTCACATGGTGGACAGTCGCTTCACGCAAAATATTGCAGTACAGCGGCATCGTAGAGACTGGAAAGCTGACCCCAACTGTGTAGTGAAAAGGCTCGTTGGATGATGCTACTGAGGGTAGACGGAGAAATATTGATATGTATTTACACCAACGTTACGACATAGAACGCAATTTCATGTATGTACTTTTTTTTTCACACCTACCCTCTGCTACGCACACTCGCGCACAAATCAGTATCGAAAACTACTATGGAAATCTTTGACCTCGTGTCTGTGAACTGTGTGAGCGGTGTCTATGTGTGCGTAGCCACAGCGAATGTAGTATGTAGGTTTCCATCTGTACTACTTATCTAATCTGTGGTTTTGAGCTCTTGCAACTGATAATGATGGGTTAAGAAAGTTGCTGGAAAAAGAAGGGTGGGATGTAGAAAAATGTCGTGGTTACGAAACATCCGAGAGTGGACTATCTGAAGTGGCTAAACTGTTCCGACGAGCAAGAGACCGAGAGGACTGTACCATGCTGAGCGCCAACCTTCACTAGTTGGAGAGGCACTCTAAGAAGAAGAACACCCAAAGGTTGACTGGTAGAGAATACCCTTGGCATTAAGTCCGCCTTTGTACATATTTTTGTTTTTTTTTATACCACTAGAGTGGCAGACAAGCATACGGCCCCACCAGATGTACCGGTGGTCACCGCAGCCTATGGACGCTTGCAACAGCAGAGGCGCCACAATCGCGCTGCCGACTCTTTAAAAGCCTTCTAAGTCCCCTTTTCAAGAACCCCATACTGTTGGCATTTGGGAAAACCGAAGCAGGGAGATCATTCCACAACCTAAGCGTACGCGGAAGAAAGTCTCTATTAGATCTCACAGTGCTCGAGCGCCCAGGACGCAACGTGTGAGGATGAACACCCTGTCTATGGCGAGCGGTGCGATGATAGAATGTAGCCGTAGGCATCATATTGTATCATATTGTGCAGAAAGTTCAAATTAAAAAATAGAAGAAATATTAATCTGATAAGACTGCTATGTGCGGCTCTACCGAGATTTCGATCTTACCGGACTCCTACTGACTAAAAAACCTCACGTAACGCCCAACAGCCTACGGTTGGCAGCCCCGGGTAAGCCCTCGGAAGGATGTCCCAGGACTCCCAATTATAATATTAGTATAGACTAAAGTGACAGGCCTGCAGGACGGAAACTGGTCATCGTAGCACGGCGTAGGCTACCGCGTAGCCAATAGGTGTATGCAACACCAGAGCTGAAGCTGAGAGGGGGCCATGTTCTGCAAGGGTGACGGGTCGGCGTTTATGCTATAATTTTTAGAATAAGATTATTGTACCTACCTTTTCGCTTTTTTGTGGAATAAAACACATTTTTGTTTTTGTTTGTTTAGGTGTTACACTCACACTGCTGATCTTGCAAGAACCTTCTAAGACAACTTTAGAAAAGCCCCATACTGTAGGCGTTTGGGAAAACCGAGGCAGGGAGATCATTCCACAACCTAAGCGTGCGCGGAAGAAAGCCTTTAACGGACTTTATCGTTCTCGAACGCTACAGTCGCAAAGTGTGAGGATGAACACCCTGTTTGTGGCAAACGGTGCGATGATCACAATTCCTCAGAGCATAAACCATAATAAAAGCGGTAGAACACGTACAAGGAGGCAAAGTCTCTCCTGTCGCCTACGCAGTCTGCATGTAAGTATAGGATCGTTGACAACTATAGGAGTTTGGGTGTTTTCTATGTAAAATATGTATGTATTTACAAATATACATGTCATGTATGTCTATCAGTCATCTAGATCCCACAGCACAAGCTTATATTAGCTTAATTTGGGCTAGATGATGTCGTGTGAGATTGTCCAAAAAAAAAAAAATTTCATGGCTCTCCTTTGCTCCGAGTAGAATGTACGAAGCAGATATTCAGGTGCCGATGCTGAGATAATACATACATACATACATATGGTCACGCCTTAATCCCCGAAGGGGTAGGCAGAGGCATATTATATGCCCACATTTCACCTTTGTATAATTTGTCCCACGTAATAGGTGGTGAGCCGTATTGCCGTGTTTAAATGGACAGGCGCAGATTGTGACTGCCTGCTGTTGAAAAAAAGCCTTCAACTTAGCTTAACGACTGCCATTTTACTGGCAACCGGGACCAACGGCTTAACGTGCCTTCCGAAGCACGGAAACGCTTAAATAAATGTCACGAAGCGATCACATGAATGGTCACCCATCCATGGACCAGCCATAGTGAAAGTTGCTTACTGCAGTGATCGTTTACAGAACACTGAGTCTGCGGGGCCACGAGCGCTTCTGAGCTGAGATAATATTGTCTCTTAATTTTATTTAAGTTAGCCTTTGTATAAGTCTTCCTAGGTTATCCTCGCGCGGAGTTACCCAAGGCATCCAACGTTAGACGGATATGTAGAGACCGTATAATTTTAGTCGGTTCGATTCCTGCATGACATTATTTGGAACTTTATATATGTTACAACAAAGCAGTAAGTCTCATAAATCGTAAATAATTGAGACTATCTGTAGGACGTATTGATTTATATTGACGATTCCACAACACGCTTATCTCAACACCGCGACCACCGCACAACAAATATTATAAATGTATAATAAACATAAATAAGTACGTTGTTTTCTTCAATATATTTAGCCAACGCTTTGTTTTAGTATGACCTTCACGCTATGTCAGTATTCTCCGTCTATAGAGTCTCACAGTAAGAAGTAACTACTTACTCTTCAGATTGTTGAGACACATTATCCTTGTCCTTATGTGCCTGTCCTGAGCTGCAAGAGTTGCCCATCTCGTCCCGACGCCCTTAAGTTGTCATTCCCCGTCACTTCAACCACTATACACTGTTGTAACACGAACACACGCGTCCAGACCGGGTATTAGATAATATCGTGTAATAATTTAACATTTCCCGATGTCGCGATCGTTTCGGGCGGTAAAAGCGAGCGTCAGTACGCGCGTGTCACCACATCGCGTGCTCTCCGCCGAATAATCGATGCGCGCTCGGTCCCCGCAGTCCCTCTCGCGTCACTCCCTCCCCCCGTACGTCTCCCGCGCTCTCTCTCATTATGTAGGTACGCTTTCACATGCTACAAGAGCTTTTCAGGACCGTAGAGGACTTCCAATTTTAAATTAACAACACTTTGTCTCCTATTCTCTGTGCCAACACATCTAATGTGGCACCATTCGACTTGTCATCAGCACAATCAAATCTAATTCAACGTTTGCAACTCAGTCAATAAATTTGTAGATTCCACACAAAACTTAACGGGGTCTTGGCATGAGATCAAAAGATTAGTCACATCGCGTCAAATGAACTACTGAATCTTGATACAAAACATGATCTTTATGAAACCAAACATACTTACATCAACCAACATGCTTATTTCGACAATTACATTCAAAAAGTTTAACAAATTATTACAAAGTAGGTTACAATACAACATTCAAAATAGGTTTTAATACGGTGAAATAACTGGCAGGTAACAGTTAGATTCGAATTAAGAATCAAAAAATAAAACTGAATGTCGTTCCTGTCTCTACATACAGCAAGTGCGCGCAAGTACTATGAACTTTTCATGTTTTGAATTATAATTTCAGGTAATTAGTAATTTAATAAAACGTTTTTCCGTATCTGGCACCATGCCCAGGTGTTTTATAAACTCTGTGCGGCGTCTGAAGAGGAGTTTCATACAGGAATTCGGAGAATTTTCTTATGAAAGTGAGTTACTTTGTTGGACCTAAATAATTTGTGATAAATTTGTTCATTGTGCAATAAATGTGTAGAATTCAGTATGAAATTGTGGAGCTTATCTTAATATATCAAATTGTTGCCGTTATGGTTTAGTTATATACATTTTTAGTCAATAAATAATTATTTAATAAAGTTGACAATGTCACTGTGCCGCTCAAAAAATTTCGACGTAAAATTATTTATTTGACAATAACGACAAAGGTTTATTTTAATATCAAATAGCGATTTTAAATGTTAAAAGAAGTGTGTATTTTTAAATCATTATTTCGTTTAATCGAAGTATCTAGATGGTCTCTGGCGTGGCTTCACAAATCTTAGGTAAGTACTACCTGTTCGCGCTAAGTTTGCCGGTCGATTCCGATACTACGCCTCTACACCAGCCTCTACGCCAGCGGCAAACTTAGAGCGAACGAGCAGTACTTAGTAGCTGTGCCCTACGGTTTTGCCTACGACCTACTACGAACCCCGTAGCACTCAAACTATATACCTCTACGTTTCCGATATTTTTTGACATTTATTAAGCATTACTTTCCCACTCTTTTGGGGGAGTCCCATGGTTTTCATGGCCATTGTTACTTAGATCATTTAGCTATCTACTAAGTTAAATGGTCTTTAACTCAAAATAATTCAGCTTTACAATGGCAAAATACTTTTTTAAAATGGATAATCTAATTGCAGTGATAATCTTGCAATATCGCGCAGAAACCAAAAAAATTGATCACAATGTGAGATTCTAAAACGCGTCGTGGTATATTCCACTTCATGGTTTCCTAATTATAAAGACCGAAAGCTGTGGTGATCTAGAAGGAAGTCCTCTGCCCCGCAGTGGATGACATGCTGATGATGACGGTGTCTAGCAAGCCCACAGTTCGTCCGTCGGCAGTAGGGTTCCCGGTTTCTTCTTAAGGCTGCAATGTTCGACCTTGACAAATCCTAAGGCAATTCGAACGATTGCAGCGTACGCTTTTGCCGGATTTCATTCGATTCTAATACATTATATTCCTGTTATAAACTCTGAGGGGTTTTAAGAAAAAATCTATAAGTACGTAAAATATTGTTCTAAAGACCTATATCTATTTTATGACAAGTTTTTATGAGAATTAAACTCATTTATTTAGATAAAAAAAGTACATTACTTGTTAAGATTTTTGCAATATTTCTCATTTTTCGAGAGCGATTTCGATCGAACAAAGTAATCCTAATCGTGTTTTGATACGTTAAAAAAGCAAGAATATTTAAAAAATTACAATAATATAGTTTTATCAGATCAAATCGAAGAATATTTCCTAGTATAAAGTTCACCCCAAGATGAGTCTCTTTCGAACATACAAGTCTTAAATCTAGTTTCCAGCTAAGGTGGCAGACAAGATTACGAACTACCCGATCGAAGTGGTCACTCAGGCGTGTTGCCTACCTTACAAATACCTTTTTTTCTCGTGTGCGACTAAAACCACATGACGCCCTGCTACTGCCTACGAAACCCGGGGACATCCTTCCGAAGTCTTACCCGGGGGTAAGACTTCGGAAGGATGTCCCCGGGTTTCGGATAGACTTTGGCCACTACGCGGCTTCTACTACTACTACCTAGGCCCCTATGGGGTTCGGGTGCCCTACAAATAGGTACCTTCTGGAGTTTCCTTTTGAAGAACCATAAACTGGACGTTCGTGAAATCCGAAGTCACAACCCAAGAGCACGCGGTTGGCTAAAAATATTTTTATTTCTTCTTCTTCAATGGTTAAAATCCGAAAGCTGATAGATATTTTCTCCGCTACTAATTCTATAATTTCTCTCGTTATTGATGGCTAGTTGAAAAGAAAGTTAGAAGACTGTATGGAATTTTAAGTAATTTTCTTACTAAAACCCAAAACATTCACTCATTGTTTGGACTCTTTGCTATGACTTTCGTAGGGTAAGATACCTAGTAGGGTTAACTAGGGTTAGAAAAAACTAAAACGCAAGTGTTCACCGTCACTACCACTGTGGTGAGTCGATAGTGTAACCGCATGCCGCGCTGGAGGTCTCGGGTTCGCTTCCTGGGTCGGTACAAATATTTGTGTGATCCACAAATGTTTGACTCGGAGTTTGGTTGATTTCTATGTAAAATATGTACCAATGTATTCAGAAATGTATGTCTATCAGTCTTCTAGATCCCATAGCACAAGCTTATATTAGCTTATTTTGGGAAAGATGATGAAGTGTGAGATTGTCCAAATGTCCAAATATTTATTTATTTATTACCAACCTCCATGACTGAGGGCCTGAGAACAGCGGCGTGTATAGCACTCTCAAAGAACTGGGTTAGTCTCCCTCCCCCCACCAAGAAAGTTTTACACCCGAACTCCTCCCGTAATAAAAACTCGAGGAGACTGCGATGACGGACGAAATCCTGTATCTAGAGCCCTGGCTATCCTTCCGAGGGCGCCCACGGAACTCCTAACTGTAGGCAGTTGAAGAGCAGCGTGTGGTTTTATCCAGTAGGATACCGGTATAGCACCCATAAAGATTTTTGCATGTGAAAAAAATATATTCACTGAGCACTGCAGTTTTCAGTCAGATCGTGTCATCACGATTCGGACCGTGATGGGGTTTTTTTTGGGTATACTACGCCAAATCGAATGCCAAATAATCGAACGTTCAAATACTCGAACGTTCAAAATATCGAACGTTTAATATATCGAACATTGATATTGTAATCTTCGATATTTTGAACGTTCGATATATTGAACGTTCGATATTTTGAACGTTCGATTATTTGGCATTCGATTTGGCGTAGTATACCCGTTTTTTTTATGTGAGCGAAAACCTCACGTATCCTGCCTAACATCCTACAGTTGGGAGCTCCGGGATGATACCCCAGGGGAAGGATACCCCAGGACTCCCAACAGACATACGACTACCACTGCGGCCTCACCTTTTCGGGGGCCATCCCGCGGGATCTTTTCGGGTGTTATTCCGCTTCTCAGAGGTGGGTGTGGGGCTTCGTAATGGGGGTTTACGGATCGCTACGGTTACAGAGTCTACGGCGTAGTCATATGTTTTTCTATTCCTAATAAACATCGGAGCCAGCACTCTCTTCTTCTTTTGCAATATGGAAACATTATTCATATAGGTATGTATATACCTAGTGAATATATATACAAACATCCAAATAGACACATTTGTAACGTGATAGGTGGGTCAGCCACCTTGTCACGTCCAAATTCAGGTAGACCTACCAAGGAGATAATTATAAACACTGATGGTTGGTACCATACTACAGTTTATTTACTTTTATAACAATTTCCAATTAAGATAGTTTAGCGAGCAAGAGAGGGAGATGGGTTCTTGAGGCCGTAGACCACCAGATCCAGCCGAGGTGATGATAGAGACGAGTACATCACTACACTTTTTTTTCAAGCCGCCCTCAAAACCTTCAACTTGTCTTAACGATTTCCATTTACTGGCAACCGGTACCAACGGCGTATTGTGCCTTTCGAAGCACGGAAACGTTTGCAAATAAATATCAAAACGCCCAGCCGGCCATTGGAAAGGTTGCTTACTACCGTAATCGTTTACACGGAGTCCGCGGGGCACGAGCGCTTTTCTTTTGGATATGAAAGATGGATTAGTCCAAAACTGTCTGACTGTTTGTCACCAGTCTGTATCTCATGAACCGTGACACCTAGACAGTTGAAATTTTTACAGATAATTTAGGTATTTCTGTTGGCGCTACTTATAACACAAAATATTCAAAACTAGCTGATGCCCGCAGCTTCGCCAGCGTAAAATTTGTTCCCGTTCCCGCTTCCCGTATTTTATCCCCTTGGGGGTAAAATTTACGTCTTGGGGCGACGTCTTTTTCCATATTTAAAATTTATGATCAGTTAGCATAGTTACTAATTGCTTTTCAAAAAAATAATCTTAATAGTTCTAGAACCAAATATAAATAAAAACCTACCAAGTGCGGTCAGACTCGCTCACGAAGGGTTCCGTATCAATAAGCAGCAAAAATCACGTTTGTTCTATGGGAGCGCCCCTATAATACCTACCTATTATATTTTTATCTGATTTTAGCATTTGTTGTTGTAGCGGCAACAAATTCATGTAAGAAAATGAAAGCTCTCTGGATAACACGGTACCTGAGACACAGCCTCGTGACGGACAGACAGACAGACGGACAGCGAAGTCTCATGAATAAGGTCCCATTTTTACCCTTTGGGTATTTGGGTAATGAACCCTGTAAAGTCATATGCAAAAAAATGTTGAATACTTGACCAAAGTTATTACAATAGTATTACATACAGATCGGTAACTCCCTGTCGCGCCACACAGCTGTCAGTAGAACTGACGTACGCGTTGACGGACAATTTGCTTAGATTTATTGGTCACACACACACATTCAAGCTGGAGTTTCCACCCTGTGTACTTGACAACAAATTTTCTAATGGCCTCTTATGCTAGTTCTAAATAAACAATTCACTAACGACACCAACCAAATTAATTTACAGGTGAAATAAGACATGGCCGACTACCGAAACTTAATATAAAACGACAAAAGAATCTATTGAAAACCGTCGAAACAATTTACAACGACAAAGTTCCAATATCGACGCGATTTTACTTACAATTACT
Organism: Miltochrista miniata; assembly: GCA_933228765.1. Classification (NCBI taxonomy): domain Eukaryota; kingdom Metazoa; phylum Arthropoda; class Insecta; order Lepidoptera; family Erebidae; genus Miltochrista; species Miltochrista miniata. The sequence goes on from OW121769.1 coordinate 19,810,803, forward strand.
AAAGAAAAGTCAATTTTTAAAACAATTCATAGACAGCGAGTCTTATGAATACGCATCAGAGACTGAGAAGCCAATGAAATCGCCTGAGCCAACAAAAAATAGAAGTTCAATAAAAAAAGATTTGTCCGACAAAAATTACAATTTAAGATCAAGCGCAGCAAAAACGGAACGCAAAACATATGAAAAACCAAAGAGAAGAAAACGCATTGGGTGTGACAACGAAACGCGATCTATTTCCGAACCTATTCAGGAAGTGAGCAGAAATCGGAAGTCAAGGAAAGAGCCTTTGGCGCCAATTATAGAAGAAATTAAAAGCAGGGAACCTTTGAAATTCAACAATAAAGGTACGCAGAAAAAAAGTTTAAATCGTAGGCAGATAGTTAAGAACTTAAGACATAGGTAGTTATTTTTTTATGTGTAGAAATCCTACATGGATGCAATGCCGGACTCCTATCGACTAAAACCACACAATGCCTTACAACAGACTATGGCCAGGAGTCCTGGGTAAGCCTTCGGAAGGATAGCTTCGGTAGGTATCTGTGGCGAAGACACCGGGAAACCACGGCTGAATGTCAGCACTGCGAGGACCACAGCGATGACACAGCGCTCCATACGCTAGTGGAGTGCACGGCGTGGGCGCAACAGCGCCAGGTCCTCGTAGTGGGTCTGGACGTGGACACTCTCTCGCTCGAGACCATGGTGCGAGCCATGGTCTCCAGCGGGAGTAAGTGGGACTGCGCCGCCTCTTTCTGCGAGCAGATCATGCTCGTGAAGGAGGCGTCGGGGCGGGTACGGGAGAGGACTCTCCCACCCGAGTTCCGCAGTCGGCGGCCTGGGCGCCGCCGACGTGTCTTCGCCGAGGACTATCGGCCTCCATGACCGGGGGTCTGAGGACGGTGAGAGGGTCGCTCACCGTCCTTACAGAAGCAGGCCCATGACGGCAGCGTGACGTGAGAAACTCACGCACGCCCCCTCTCTTAGAAGCGGGATCACACCCGAAACCCCCCCCAAAGACGCGGCTAGCACCCGAACCTCCCCCTGGGCGAGGCCGCAGTGGCGGCCGTTGGTCTGTTGGGAGTCCTGGGACATCCTTCCGAGTGCTAACCCGGGGCTCACAACCATAGGCTGTTGGGCGTTACGTGAGGTTTTTTAGTCGGTAGGAGTCCGGCATAACATCCATGAGGATTCTCCCTCACGTAAAAAAAAAAAGCCTTCGGAAGGATATCCCAGGTTTCCCGGCAGTAGTTATGACATAGTACCAAAACGGATTACAACTGAGCAAAATGTCGTTACGTTTGGTACCTAAATGACGCTGATTTCCAGCTATAAACTTTATAACTGAAAATCAGTTTTATTTACCACTAGCTGAGCCCGCAACTTCGTTTACGTCACATAAGGTGTATATAATATGTCTATTCCGTCAGATTCAAGTGAAATTCAGTCCGCGCGGAAGGCGTGGCGTATTTATAAACCGATTGATATGAAAAAAAAACAGTAAATGTTAAGCGGAGCAAACCTTAACACAATAAAGAAAACCGCATTGCAATCGGTTAAGCGGTTACTGAGATTAGCGTGCACAAACGTACAGATATACAGATATACAGACAAACAGACAAACAGACTAAAATTCTAAAAATCATTGTTTTGGGTTCTATTGCGTTCATAAAGCCCGCCTATAATATTTTTTTCTTATTTAGCTTCCATGTACAGACAGCGACCTGTTACGATTTTGTTATATGTATTGATTTAGGTATACGACATTTCAAAATCAGTCAGTTTAAACTGATTTTCAAGTCTATAAACGATCACTGCAGTAAACAACTTTAGTTACGACTGGTCCTCCGATGCCTGGGCACTTTGTAACATTGCATTTGCGAGCATTTCCTTGCTTCGGTAGTTAAGTTAAGCAAAGAAAGAAAGAAAAGAAAGAAAAAGAAATTTATTTCACATAGGCATTTACAGATGCTCTTGTAAAACGTCCAGAATACAAATCAAAATCTACCACCAGTTCACAACGCGACCCACCTGAGAAGAACTGGCAAGAAACTCAGCGGGTTTTTCTTTTTAGAGCTCTATTTACAAAATGAATCTAAAAACTATGCATTTTAGCAATTTTTTGAGAATCCAGTAGAGCAGGTCATTTCCAGGCTTCTCCATCCAACAAATAATCACCAATTGTATAGTAGCCCCTGCAGTACAATTTACTTTTTACAACCTTTTTAAATTTATTAAGGGACATACTTTTAATTTCGTCTGGTAGCCTGTTGTAAAAGCGTATACAGTTACCCATGAAAGTTGTCTCGGCAAGCAGTTGGTCTCGGTTGTAGGTAACAGGTAGCTGTTAAGCCAAGTTGAAGGCGGAATGGGCGGCTTGAAAGTTAAGACCTGCGCCTGTGCGCCACATTCATCCCACACAACACGGTAGCGTATTCCATAGATAAAAAATGTATGAGACTGTGAGTCTGCAATAAAACATACCTAGATCCCATCACATATGTTATTGCAGACTTCAATCTATCCCTGTACCTAATTCCAGCCATTTCAGTTAAGCAGTTAGAACGTGATTGAATAAAAAAAACATCCAAAAACCTTCACACTCTTTCACATTATTCAATTATATTAATTTGTACTATAACAATCTAAAGAATTACAATACAACCGATTAGAAACAGATACCTACTGTACTGACTGACTGCCTCTGTGGCGTAGTCGGTAGTAATACCGCCTGCGGCGCTGGAGGTCCTGGGATCGATTCCTGGGTCGGTCCAAATATTAATGTGACACAGGTCTGGTTCACCTTAAGTTTGGTATAGGTGATGGTTTTATCATGCCATGATAACATAGAACTTACTACTGTTTCAAGTAGTTTGCGCGATACCGAACTCATCTGAAAATTACAGCAGTTTTATCTACCATGTTAGGTGTTAGGACTTCTTAGGTAGTAGTGTCGGGATTTTTTAAATTTTTAAATTAATGCTTCAATATAACATACAAAAATGATCACGCCTTTTATCCCCGAAGGGGTTGGCAGAGGCATATTATATGCCCACATTTCACCTTTGAGAGTTTTGTCCCACGTAATAGGCGGTGAGCCGTGTTGCCGATTTTATATGGACAGGCGCAGTTTTGACTGCCTGTTGTTGAAAATTTTTAATCCGCTCATAAAGGGCTTCAACTTTGCTTAACGACCGGGACCAACGGTTTAACGTACCTTCTGAAGTACATACGGAAACGCACGCAAATAAATGTCACATCACGAGATGGTCACCCATCCATGACCGGCTACAGTAAAAGTTGCTTACTACAGTGATTTACAGAACATTAAGTCCGTGGGGCCACGAGCGCTTTGGGACAAAGATCGATGATCTTTTTAATGGATTTTAGTAGACATAGGAGCTGTATACCCTCACTTTCATTTTAAACTATACCTACAATATTTTTCTAACCCTAGGTGGTTCCGAGATAGACAAGATAGCTGAAAAGCTGAAGAGTCTGGTCAAAGCCAATGAGGAAGATAAACTGGACAAGGAACTGCTGACGTGCACGGAGTCGTTCGATAAAGAGAGTCTGGAGGGAGACGGGGGAGATGGGAAGGAGAATGGTGAGAGAGCAATACTGTTGGTTTTTGAATTTCAGTCAAAACTCAGAAAGAAAATAATTTCGCATAATCCTAATACATATGCACTTGCGATCATGAATACAAATCAAAATTAGTAACACCCCAGTTCGGAACGCGGCCCGCTTGAGAAGAACTGGCAAGAAACTCAGCGGGCTATTCTTTTTGTGCGCTATTTACAATAAGTAATATTTAAAACTAAAAATCCATCAGTAGAGCAAGCAGATCATTTCCAGGCTTCCTTGTCAATCAAATAATCGTCAATTATATAGTAGCCCTTGCAGTTACACTTTTTGAATTTAATTTACGGGCATACTTTTTATTACATTTGGCCTGTTGTAAAACCGTATTATTATAGGTAAAAGTCAAGTATCTAAACCGCAAAGAACCCATGACGCAAGGCTCAATGCGCTTTTGCTGTCTATGGTTCATCCTGTGCTTGCTTCCCCGTCTCCATTACCCACAGGAAGTTGTTTCTGGGATAAAGCGCTTACCTATGTGCTTTGCCAAGCTCTATTCCATCTCTTTATGTACCAAATTTCGTCAGAATCCGTTTAGTGCTGCTGACTTGAAAGCGTAACAGATCTAGACATAGACAGAGTTACTTTCTCATCAACTCACTAACTAATTCTAAGTTAAAAGAAATGTGCATTAAACTCTTTCAAATGTTTATTATTAAAGCCTTGTCTGAACTGAATTCTCTATTTCACTGTATACAAAAGTATTTTTATTTTTTAACCTGGCAGCAAGTTCTTGTGGAAAAGGGGGTACGGAAAACTAGCACCCTTTATGGGAGCCAGTTGAAAACCAGCGCCGGGTGTTCGTACCCGGCATTATGCTGAACTGGCTCCTATTTTTGTGCAACGACGGGATATTTTGTTTGCTTGTATTTTTGTCACTACTCTAACAGTGTTGTTGCAATCAAATAAAGAGATTTTTCTTTCTTTCTTTCTAATATTATTGTGCCATTTGTTTTGTCAATGACTTCATGTACTTTAAAATGTAATTTGTGGAGATAAATAAATAAACAAACTATAAAAAAAAACAAAAAAAAATAATAATATAAAATCAATCGCTGTAGTTATATTTTTGTGGTTTGTTATTATCAGATCAGGTTCTCATGAAAGAAAAAATTAAGAAGGTAGTGTGGAAAATTTGAAATAACTGCCCATCAATGGAACGTCCCACTACGGAAAAGAAGGGGTAACTAACTCGAACTGTTTGAAGAAATGGTTTCTATTGCAAATTTGCATCGGGTCTTGGAACTCATTTATCTTGAAACGCAGGAGGATTCCAGAAGGTGACTGGTCACCTCCTGGAATCTCCAGATGGAACGTTCTTAAGGTCTTCGGTCCATCTGGCGGGGCGTAGTCCTACCATATGTGTGCCAAGTAGCGGTCTCCATTCCAGAACTTGTTTGCTCCACCATGAACCTTCTCTGATAGGTATCATTTCAACTGCTACATTATGCCGGTACACGCCTCTACCTACCCATCTCTGCGGTAGAAAATGTACCTATGACTCCCAACCTATTTTGAAAACTTATGATCAGAATCTGCTTTTACAATCCTCTCAACAGAACTCCCAAACACTCACGACGTGGTAGGGCCACCACGCACCGCACGGCCGTCCCACACTTGTTCGTACTGCGGTAAGGCCTTCGACCGGCCGTGGGTACTGAAGGGCCACTTACGTCTGCACACTGGAGAGAGACCTTTTCCATGTCCGCATCCTCACTGCGGCAGAACTTTTGCTGATAGGTAAGAACATTTCTCTCACTTTAGTTGACAGAGATACCTATTACTTTCGTGTGTAAGTGACTCCATCAAATTAACAGAATCCAAGCCAACTTTACCTGCCCATGTTGCAACTGACGGGCTGCGAAATCAAATGGCAGCTGCTTCCAAAACTGCCGAAATAAAATATATACCTATTGTGGTACATTTACCTACACATTGCCATAATATTCGCGATCTAGACAACTGGAAAACATTCAGGTTCCGATATAAAGCATTCTGGACACAAAATTTGTGGGCAAAGCACTCGTCATAGACTTTTCGGCATTGTGAAATTTTACTTCCATTTGTTAACTATTTACATAGAAAGTAGATGCTGAATTTACCGCCATTAAACAACTTGAATTCTGATGAGGATACGGGTTCGGAGTCCCTACCGAGCCCCTCACATGCAATTGTAGTTAAAATATACTAGTGGAGGCCACACGGTTTCACCCGCGTAGTTCCCGTTCCCGTGAAAATACGGGAATAAAATATAACCTATGTTCACCGCAAAGAGTGTAGCTTCCCAACAGTTAAAGAATTTTTAGAATCGGCCCATTAGTTTCGGAGCTGATTCGATCCGAACAAACAAACAATCAAATCTTTCCTCTTTATAATATTAGTAGGTATAGATGTATTGGTAGGTACTTTTATATGGCGAAATATGAAGAGACTGATTCTATGAATTCCATTTCCATCGTTAGATCGAACCTCCGCGCCCACCAACGCACCCGTGGTCACCACTCGTGGCAGTGGCGGTGCACCGCTTGCGACAAGGCGTTCAGCCAGCGCCGGTACCTCGAGAGGCACAGGGATGACGCCTGCCGCAAGTACAAGTTAGTGATTATACATCCTTCTACCTCGTTTTTCAGACGTGTGAATTTCTCCACAGATGTAATACCGGACTAAAATATTTTTGACCATGTAGCGCCCCGGGAACTGCTCGTAAGATTGTTCCAGGATCCCCGGCAGACTTTGACTGCCACCGCAGCCTCGTTTGAGGGTTCGGGTGTTGACTCCCCTTCGGCCAGATTGGAAACCAAAGTCGGACTAAAATCTTTTTGACCCCTATCTATCAATCTAGCGCCCCGGGTAACTCGAAAAGTCTCCCAGGATCCTGGGCACCCCCTAGCTACTACAGCAGCCTCGTTTATGAATTCTGGAGTTATCCCGCGTTTTTTAGGTCCTCCACATTCTCAGCGAGAATCTCGCCGAGAACTTATTTTTGGACAAAGGCGAGAACCGCCAAAGAATAAGTGACACATTCACATTCGAGTTTCTGGTGCTTTTCTCGCGAGAATGTGGAGCGCCCTTTAGGGGATTGGTTTCGGTGTAATGATGTAATCCCGCTTCATAAATAAAGGAGCGAAACTTATATCCAGAACGCATTTTAAAGTCTAATATCTCAGCGGCCCTGTCTTTGTGAACGAACCCTAAGTCTGACGCCTTTATTGGGCTACCATTGCGTCGCTGGAAGCAACTTTACTTTTACAGTCCTCAACATTTTAAAGTGGCCCTAAGTTGGAGAGCCAACGATGTGCCTCTTCACGCTCCGCTTGAAGAGTCCTGGGTTGTCGGAGTCGGTAATAACTTGGCCCAGACGTGACTTGAACCCGCAACCTTTTCATAAACCAGGGCAACAGTATGGTGCAGAGCAGATATTGAAACCATTGTGCGCTGTCAGAGCGTTCTAAGTTTCTATTTTGTTCAGAGTTTCTAGTTGTTGTATTATGAGGATTAAACTATCTTCTATAAAATTGTTATTTTACAGACAACACGCAAGAAATTCTCAGAAGTACAACTCTAAAAACGTACAAAAGAATGAGTTGTCGTCCCCTGTGCCCATGTACGGTATAATTCGCCACAACGCTAAGCTAAACGCGGACTTATCAACTGAAGGGTGCGAGGGGCCGATAGACCTTTCTATGGGGAAGAGAAGGACGGAAGAGGTTTTAGGTTAAGATGACTTAAGTTTTAAGCAATAAATATGATGGTATTGATTGAAAATGGTCTGTTTTTTTAATTTTTCTTTGCTCCTGTAATTTTAATGTGTCAGTAAGGTGCAGCATGGGGTTCTTCAAGAGGACCCCTCTTGAAGAACCCCATCCCCAGAAGGTTTTTACAGGGTCGGCTGCGCGAGTGTGGCGCCTCTGGTGTTGCAAACGTTCATAGGCTGCGGTGTGACCACCGGTCCTTTTGGTGGGCCGTATGCTTCTCTGCAACCTTGGTGGTATAAAAAATAGGTGCCTACAGCTTGACAAAAGTCCGGGACGGAACTAATATTCTACAAAGTTGTAGCTGTAGCATATGACTTGCGATCAGCTGAGGTACTTGGTATTGTAGGTATCTACTTCTAGGAATTTCAGTTTTCTGCAAGTTAATGGCCAAATAGTGCGTCTTCACGCTCCACTTGAAAAACCTAAGGTTGCCACCCATATCAGGGCAACACATGCGCTGGGAGGGTGTTCCAAATTGACTGATGGTTTTCGCTGGAAGAAATTCATTTACAACCAGAACTGATACTTGGTACAAATAATACTAGTAATTATTTTAGAAATAATTTAATAAATCCAGATAATTATATATTTTTCTTGAACACCGAAATACATCACAATGGCAATGTAAGCCAATATTATACTTATTTTAATTTTTAGAGACTACTTAGTCAAATCATATTAATGGTGCCTTAATAAGGTGATGCTAAGCCCGAAAGCTGGACAAAACGTTTTGCTATAATGTAGACAACAATTGGAAACTATTTGAACGTTATTTTGTAGAAATCGTCTCGTACTCTCGTACCCTCGTTATTAATTTGCAATTATTTAAAAACGTTGCTTTTTTTTTTTTCAATAAAATAGTGAATAGAGTGAGTGTTTTCTTTTATGAAACAGATAATACAAAATGCAAACAGGGTCTATACGAAGACCTATGTATATTTATTGCTGATGTACTACGTTATAAAAGTTGTTTAGCAAAATAAATATGTTCAAAATACTTACATAATGATTAGGATTTTGTATCACTAGGTATTAAAAAGCATATACACTAAATTTACGTGTTTAATGCAGTTATTAATTGGCACATATTGGTAAGTTGTTCATTGTTTAAAAATTAAGCATAATAATCTCGGATCTCACAACAGAGCTTTAAGCTTACCATTAATGTTGGTAAACTAGAAATTTAAATCACAATTTGACTAGGAATAAATTGACGATAACAACTTTTTTAAAATATATATTAGAAATAGCTATTTTAATACAACGATATTCCTATCATGCACACGTGATCTATGGGGGCCTTACAAACATCTTTAGGATCCACGCGTAGTCTAACAGAGTAACAAACATAAAAAAATTACAGTTTGGCAAAAAAGAGAAGAAAATAATGGAGGAGCCACTGTGCTGTTCATATGGCAACCCGTTAAAAAGAACCACCAATCAGTATCCAGTTGTCAACAACTGTCAATAAAACCTACCAATCAAATTGTATAACGTCATTGACTGACAGACATATTATGTGACGTTATTGACAGCTTTTTAACAATGTAGCCAGCCGGCAAAATATTAGTTCGGTTTCTAGTCTTTTTGCCAAGCTGAAGTTAGGTTGGCTTTCATTATAGAATTTGGTTTTTTGGCTGTATATATCAGGGCACCGATTCTCGCTTCACACGACATGAATGCGTGGACGGAAATCGGCGGGTGACGCGTCGCCTGTCTCATATTTAGGAACGGCGAACATGAGATGGACGACGTTTCACCCGTAAATTTGCGTCCACGCATTCACGTCGTGTGGTCGAGAATCGGCGTACCGATTCTCGCTTCACACGACATGAATGCGTGGACGGAAATCGGCGGGTGACGCGTCGCCTGTCTCATATTTAGGAACGGCGAACATGAGACGGACGACGTTTCACCCGTAAATTTGCGTCCACGCATTCACGTCGTGTGGTCGAGAATCGGCGTACCGATTCTCGCTTCACACGACATGAATGCGTGGACGGAAATCGGCGGGTGACGCGTCGCCTGTCTCATATTTAGGAACGGCGAACATGAGAAGGACGACGTTTCACACGTAAATTTGCGTCTACGCATTCACGTCGTGTGGTCGAGAATCGGCGCCCAGTAACGCTACAGGTTAGCAGTACAGCAAGTTCAGACACAGAACTAAAATTTTGCATGCTGGCGGCATTGACAAAATTTTGTTGTTGAAAAGTTGTTAAAAAGTTGCCTTATGAGCAAGGGGTCATATGGCAACTTCACAACAACAATAGAATAGAATAGAAAAGAATGGAGGCGCCACTGCCTATTATTTTTTCTATTCTTTTTTGCCAAGCCGTATTTAATTTACTTTAAAACTTCGGATATTGGGACGTTAATTAGTAAGTTGTAGAGCTGTTTAAGTAAGCGTTAAATGACTGAGCGACGCTCTCACATGAACACTCTCCGCCTGCAAGGCGACAGTGCCGAGTAGCACTGAGTGCAGTCGCGACGCTGCTGCCGAGTTCGGAATGTATTCTAATACAAATCTATACAGTATGTACGGGGACCAGTGGAGCGGTCGTGGCATTGCAGCGACCGCAGTGCTACTTGCGGTCGAGTTTGACTCATACCTTTAGATACATTATAAATTGTATTGTAGGCGATATATATATATATATAAACTTCAGCGCTATGCTAAGCAAACACATCATAAAGGCACATTGCTATTCATAAATGCACTTTCATTTTATTTTTTACTCAGAATAAAATCAAAATATTTTTGAAGTAAAACTTCTTTAGGCGCGACTAGGGAGTAACTCAGATTTTTTTCTGACGGAAGTAACGCTTACTATTTTATAATTCGAATCACTGATCTGTAATAATAACACACTGGATAGGTGGCTGTCAAACTAAAGTTATGCCTTCTTAATTCTCGCCATTGTGGCGCTGAAATCAGCAGCGCTGGTTCAGAGAACTAAAATTAGTGATGTGCCAAACTTTCTTGAACTGACGCGTATCGATAGATTTAATTTGAAATGAAAACATTTTTAGTATATATATTTTAAAATTAATTTTGTTTATAATTTGTTTAATATAAGAATATTACCAACCGAAATTACGAATATTCCCTTTAACTTCTCCAACTAAGCTAAATTGCTTGTGCTAGGAGTGGCCAGGATTCGAACCCGGGTCTTCTCGATCGCAAGACAGTCAGTCTTCTTAACCACTAAGCTATCGACGCTTTAATGAATATTGCTCCTAATAAGGGTGGTTTAAGTTGGTGTCTAGTATACCTACCTAAATGAAATAATATTTACCTGCAATTTGGCATACTCGTGTCGTCGAAGAGATTGAGAGAGGTATTAAGGCGCATCTCCACTTGAGCAGCCGCGGGGCGAGCTGCCTCAATCTGAGCGTGCCGCGTGCTGGGGAAATTACATGCATCTCCACTTGGGCCAAATTAATCAGCAACTCGGCAGCGTGCCTCAAGCTGAGCAACGAATTTCTATAGTTTCTTACTAGCTACCATGGGTGACGTATGCCAATTCGCTGCAGCTTTAGTAATAATGAATCCCTATAAAAAGAATAAAAGGCAGACAGACAAAGATCATTGTGCGGTGAACGTGGATCTCATAAGTGTCTGTGGCTTTCATACACTTACTTCAGTTAATTTGATGCATTTATCATTGTCCATTTCACCACGAAGTGAGCGTTTATATATATCATGCGCCATAGAAATAGAAAGGGAGTTATGTGTAGAAAAAAATAAAAATAAACGTGATTTTATTAATCATTCATTTATTTGACACTTTATTGTAAAACTATGGTACACTAGCGGACGGTATACTATTTATTAACCGGAAGTTCTTGTGTTATGCATAGAATAACATTTAACATCAAAATGATTAGAACACAGACGATCGCTTGAATTTGGAGTCCAGTTATGGGCTCCCATGTTGCCAAGCCATGCACTTCAGATTTTTGGATCAGTTGGAAATCTGCAATAAAATAAACATACATCAATAGAGTAAAAAATATTATGTAATAAGTATTACCCACACAAGTTAATGTCAGAAAATAAGTTAAATAAATATTACTAATAAGATTTTGTTTGGTGACGTGATTTTGTTTGAAGGCGTGACCATATGTAATGTAAAATGATACCATTATTAGACATATTTCTTATAAAGAAAAGTTTTCGATCACATCAGACCATGATCAAGTTTATCGATACGACAACATGGACATCACTAAACTAAATTAAAATCCTATTTTTGTGCTTAAAAATAATGTAATCTTACCTATATATTATTCTTATACATATTTTGTAAATAATCAAGCATTTTACATGTAGGTCAGGCTGATTTAATGATAAAAATTACAAAAAATCAACTTACCTGTGAAATCTAATGTTGCTCCCTTTTTGAAGCTAATTTTGCAAAACACACATTTCACCATGTCTATTGCTTTTTTGTAACCACACAAATCCTCACTAAACTACACAAAAGTCCTTAAATTACGAAATAATTCATAATTCCCGGCGCGATACGGGAAGTCATTTGCATGATACGTCAGATTTAGTTCCTTGAACCAACTCTAGAGGCGTTTCAAATCGGCACAAATAATTCGCTGTCATTTGTATGAGACAGCCAATCCAGTGGTAATAATACAGATCAGTGATTCGAATGAATGGAATTAAAAATTTGATGCTGTCAATGGCAAAGAAGTTTTATTTCAATCGCGCGTAAAGGGTAAACGCACGCACAAACTTTTTTTATTCGTGTAGGTCAATGTCGAGATTATTGTTTCGACGTTTACATTTATTGACATTTTCATAAGTCAATATGTATTTAGAGCCTGAGAGGAAAGAACAGTAAGCATGCCGAATTTCAGAGCCATCGCTGGCACCGAGGTTTAGTGAAATCCCTTCATCACCCAAGAAATAAGCTGGTGATTTTTACAATTTATAACTAACCATCTGAATCACATCGACTTTCGAACAAATAAAACGATCCAAAATAGGTTTATCCGTTGGGCAGCTACGATGCCACTAACAGACAAATAAGGTTAAACCTACAATCACTCTTAGTTTACGTTGGGGATTAAAATAGACATTCATTTGATCTTCCATTTTATACAATAATAAAGAAAAGCGGTCACATGCAACAATTAAAACAATTAAATTTAGCAACTTGTAAATATTACAGAAGATCTTAATACAAATGATAGTAGTCCTTATAACGATGTAGTATAGTACAAAATTGTGCGATACATTTGGCTTATATTATAATTTGACTTAGATAATTAGGAAAAGGTGACTTAGGTATAATGTGAAAAAAAAAAAACGAACAATGAACTTTTGAGTTGATAGAGACCTACCTTTCGATCTAGAACAAGGGCCAGGGTGATGGTTCAACGCAGTGGAGAGAATCTATGCCAGAACTAAGCGATTCAAAAGATCGTTTCTTTGTCGAACCATAGAATCTTGGAACGCTCTGCCAACGCAGATGTTTTTTTTTATACCACTAAGGTGGCAGACAAGCATACGGCCCACCAGAAGGACCGGTGGTCACCGCAGCCTATGAACGTTTGCAACACCAGAGGTGCCACACTCGCGCTGCCGACCCTGTAAAAACCTTCTAAGACCCCTTTTGAAGAACCCCATACTGTAGGCAAGAAGTTTACTCCCTAATAGCCCGGGTTCATCAAGCGGAGCGTGAAGTCGCAAATTAGAGATAGTAGGTATAGATGGAAACCTACATACTAGATGGAAACCTACATACTAAATTAGAAGAGGCTAGGCACACATAGACAACTCATTCACAGACACGAGGTCAGGCGGTCTCAAACGAATTTTCGATTGTGCGCGAGTGTGTGTAGCAGAGGGTAGGTGTGAAAAAAAGTACATACATGAGTTTTCCATCGGTACTATCTCTAATTTGTGGTGAAGTGGCACATCATTGGGTGTCAACTTGAGGACCACTGTCAATAGTTTGGTGGATTGTGATAGTCACACTTTGCCCGCGAGGAGTTATTTCTCATTTAGTCACACTTTGCTCACGAGGAGTTATTTGTCATTTATCGACGCATAAAAGGTCATTGTCCGTTTTTCGACTGCATATTTACAATATTTTTTTGGTTTTTAATATACATAATTAAATATTGGACATTTCATTCATTATAGATTTATCAACGAAAGTTAATTTTAAAAAGCTACCATAGTATATTTTATATCATAATCCAATTAAGTACATAAATTTCACAAAAATATTAAGACATATTTTGTTATAACGATTTATACTCGTAAAAAATAATATCGATTTGACATTTGTCATCACGACGACTCATTGGCTGATCCTGAATCCACAGATGAGTTTCTAGCCACTGAACGGACTCTCATTGACCGATTCCGAGATCTGCCAATGAGAGTAGTGCTTTTTCAAATGTCAAGGACCAATTATTTTTTTAAAACTTCAGTGTAAAATAATATATTTAGTATATGTAATACCTACTTAAAGTATAAATAAGGTACAGAGCGCGCGTATCCAAGAGGGACCAGTAGGCAAGGGTGAGACCATGACGACGCTTTAAAATAAATCTTTTTAGTATATTAATGGTTAAATGTGCTGCAAAATCGTGAAAAAACTATACCCTGAAACAGACAAAAAAAATCAATAATTACATCTCACAGGCAAGACATTATTGTTTTCATCGATATAGCTAGCTATAGCTCACCTGCCTACGTTGTGCACAAGGAGACCGGTGCTATACGCGCTCTCTATACCTTCTTATGTATACTTTAAGATGTATTAATTATAAACTTGTTAAAGTGCCGATCGCCAGTTCAATCCTGAGCGATGCGAACCCACTCGAGGGACAAACGGGTATTTATACAATAACGAACGAATATTCATTAATAAGTATTGAAAAACTACAAAATTTATCCATACATCTTATTTTATATATTATACATTGCTCAATACGATCAAAGTATTATATATCTCTCGCATAAATTATATATAAATAAGAGAGAGAAACAAAAAGTTAAGAGAAAAAAAACTTTAATCAGCACCTACTCTGTCGAAAGATTTGGCGATGTCTGAACAGTCAAGAAATCGTCATGCAGTGCCTTAACTTTAGCCCAGCGTTTCTTAAACTATGGGTCGAGACCTACCAGTGGATTGCGAGCAAAGAATACGTCGACTGCAACAAACTAAACCAATAGTTTTTGCTGAGACAGTCGAGAGGTGGGTCTCAAGATTCGAAATATTTCATAGATGGGTCGGAGCGCAGTCAACTTTTGGAACCACTGTTCTAGCATACCTTGCGACTCAGTTAAGGCGACGCAAAACACTTTAGTGGGTAGTCAGCCCCCTCTCCAGGTTTGGCAGTTTCACACAAATTCTACTGCGAGTATTGAAGTAAAGTGCACAAATGAATTTCAAGACGAAACACAAGCAAACAGTAATCAAAAGAGACTAGACTTGGATTATTTATCTTGTTGATTGATGGCACTTGATGGAACTTGCTACACATATCATAAAACTCCACTTCACAGCTAGCCTTTGAAAAAGTCGTAAGTTGAAATCGGTTAGGCATTACAATAATAAATAGGTATTGTGAAATAGCAAAAGTTAGGTTTTTCAATATGGACTCGACTTGCTCTTCCATGGTCGAATGTAGCTTTTTATTGATGATAAGATCGACTATAGACAGGGCGAGAGTTCTCCAGTTACCGATCCCCTTTTTTGGAAGTCTGTTAACATTTTTTTATACTCTTCTCAGCAAACCCTGTGTAGGTAACACATCACGGCAAGCAAGCCCTTTAAACACAGCGGGAGAGATATATTGTTTTCGCCCAAGACTATCGGCCTCCATGACCCGGGGGGACACCAATAGGCTTGTTATAAAACTAATATCTACAGCTTGGCAAAAAAAGTTTAGAAACGGATCTAAAATTTTGCATGCTGGCTACATTGTCAAAATGCTGTCAATAACGTCACAAATGTCACTTAATAAATGACGTAATACAATTTGATTGGTTGTTTTATTGTCGTTTATTGTCAACTGGATACTGATTGGTGGATCTTTCTAACGGGTTGCCATATGAACTGCACAGTGGCGCCAAAGATAATACAATAATATTACAAACAGATAAGCATCTCCCTGCCTCCCACAGAGCAAGCTTCCCCACCCCCGCCACAGCTGTCATTATAGTTGGAGGGTATTTTGACGGTACGTTTGCTCAGCCTTAGTGGTTGCCTGCCGAGAGCCTACCACCCGGGCATGAATTGAAATGGGCCACCTGGAAGTCCCTTAATAGGTTGAGGTCGCAGGTCGGCTGCTGCAGGGCGTCCCGGGTAAAATGGGGTTACCTGGACGCTGGGGGCGGAGGCTGCGATTGTGGTGCAGTCGATGGACCATTTACTATCATGTTCGTTGTGCCCCTACACCTGTACAAAGGCTGATCTAAACCAAGCAACGGAACGTGCAGTCGGTCTTGCCGAGTTTTGGGCTGGGCTTATTTAGCTATTACTTTGTTATTTTTTTTTATTGTTGCCATTGACACGAAGAAGAAGAAGAAGAAGAAGAAGAAGTGGTTACACACACATTCAAGCTCTGTACAAACATAACGTATTTTTAGTGTAGATGTCAGAGTTATAAACGAATCTTACGGAGCTACCGCCATTTCTACTCTTTTTTGCCAAGCTTCCCTACATCAAAAAACTAAAAAGAAAGAAGAAAAAACATTCGATACATTTATTAACGTTCACTGATACAACACATAGAATAAATACAACAGCAGGCTAGATCATACAACATCGGGTATATCTTTACACTATATATTTACAATGGCGGTGGTTCCCTGATACCCTCGCTGTGTCGGGTTCTTCCCGCCAATTCCAGGATAGCTTTCGCTTCGTGATTCGAGTCTAGCACACTGAGGTCGCGTTCATCCTGTTACAATAAGAATAATTATATTCTAACTCGTTGATCCTACGGTATCGTTTCAGAATCAATATATTTTTATTGAACAAAATCTATAACTCTTTTCTGGACTTTCAAAAACAATAACAAAATCAGTCAAATCGGTCCAGCCGTTCTCGAGTTTAAATGAAACATACGAACAGCAATTCAATTCAATAAGATTAAAATACATATGTTAGTTTAAAAAGTCTTCAACAAACAACAAAATCCCTACTAATCTCTCTTCATCTGAGCGTATTTTCAGTTGAACCCAAATCTCTCCAAGATTTGGAGTCCTCGCTTTTATTGGCTAGGTACTAGGAGCAATTAAACTACTCCCGTATGACGTCCCATTCCTAGCCAGCAGCCAGCAAGTGCTAAGATGTAAGGACTTTGTCTGTCTGTTAAGCTTTCACGTTTAAATTTGGTACATAGGCTACCTCGATAAATGTTACTTGAAGGGAGTGAAATTTATGGGATGAATGATTGCATCGGGAAACTTCTCTAAGCAGGCGGAATATATACAAAGGAGGGGAGGGAGGAGAACCCACACACACTTTCGATCCGTCAATCCTAACTCACAACTGTCAAGGGTAACCACAACTAGAACAGGCAGTAATTAGGTACCTTTATTTCCGGTGACTTTATTTGACACCTAGACTGGGTTTAGAATAAAAACTTTAATTTATTACGCCTAAATCATACAATGGGCAGAGCTAAATAACAACATTCTATAACCCTAGTATTATAAAATTGTTAAATTTATAAAGAACTACAATTCAAAATTGATTTAAAGTAGCATCTATCTTTTAAAAAAGTCTGCTACCTTTTTTTAAAACTTATATTTATTAAAATTAAAAATATCTTTGGCTACTGAAATATCACCCAAGCCTACCGAAATATTTTCTAAGTAACAAAAACATAAAAGCGTGTCTACTTAACTAAAAACAATTAAAAATAATATGGTAAACAAAATCGACTTTATTTCAACGGCACAAGGTTTATGTGGTTTAAAATGCAGAGGGTGAGGACACAGAGGTCCAAACCACAAAAAATACCACTATATAAAAAAAGTAAAGAAGGAAATCTGCATACAAAGTAGCTCGGGCTATGCACGCGTAGACAACGCTAATGGATTTTCGCGGACACTAGGTCAAAGGATTTTCAAAGTAATTTAGATTCTGGTTTGTGGACAAGTATGAGTAGCCGAGGGTAGGTTTGAAAAACAAGTACAAACATGAGCTTGCGTTCTGTAGCTTAATATTTTGTGTCCAAAACTATACATATAGTCCGTTCATAGTTAATTTACCTCTAGCTAGGAGGTTGGCTTCTCTGATTTTTGTGTTACCATACTAAGATTTTTTTTTTCTCCCATGTACTCCAACCTTAAGTCGAAACTTATTTTCTACTTTTGCTGCCGTGTTTTCGGGCGTGGAAATTATTTGAGACGTGGAAGCAGCACCTTTGAGCTCCTTGGTGATGGTGATGAGTGTCTTTTTTGAATTACATATCCATTTTATGAAATGGATAATATAAATAAAAATGAAACTTAAGAAAAATCTTATAGTAACAGAACTACGTATTTAGTAATGTTAATTATACTGACTAATGGATATTTACATTAAAAAAAAACTCTCAGTCTTAACGGTTCCATCATATAATCACCCCTAATATGCGGTAAAATGTCTGAAGCTGGCACTCATAGGGGGACTTTACTGCAATACCAACTTTCAGAAAACGATCTGTCAGAGGTAAATTAACTGTGAACGGACTATAACTACCGCAGGGTGCTTTACCACCAGATATGTGCTATGCTACGTTGCTATGGATGCGTTCATATCCACCAATCACATTCGTCGGTTCACATGTCACGTTGACAGTTTATATTGTCAAATTGTGTGATGGACGAATATGATAGTAGATTTCCAACGCATCTCTGGTAAAAAGGCACCCTTGATGACTTTGAAATGAAAATTAGTTTTGTTTACGTTAATATAATTGTCAGAAGGATCAAGCTATACTTTACAGATTGTTATCAACTTATTAAAAGCAGCAAATTATACCTACTCGGCAAGGCCTCAATTTTGCCGCCAATAAATCATATACAGGGTGGTAATTACAGAAACACCTGTTCAATTACTGCAGCCCCGTTTTTAGTCGTAGATTAAACTCATACCCACATAAAGCCATCCAACGTGTACAAAATGCCTGTATCAGATTCTGTTATAATAAACCCCGGCGAAATCGGATAGCCCCCTACCTAAATAAAAAGGAATTTTAAATATGAAGGCAAGAATGGAATTACATTATGCTTGTCTAGTTCAAAGATAATGTGGAATAAAAGACCCGAATATTTATTTGAAAAACTGACTTGGGCAAGACATGAGAGTGGAAGCATTCGAACATGCATGCTGAATCTTCTAGCGATCCCATTCAATTTATACGCCACTTCACGTTACCGAGGTTGCTTCAAGTTCGCTGCGGCAAGTATTTGGAACGACCTACCACCGCCTCTGAGGTTAAAAGCGAGCGCAGCGTTTTTCAAAAACAAATGTAAAAACAACGCGCCACCGAGAATTTGAAGCAATACTCAGATGACAAACGAACAAACTAAGGGACCATTTCTAAGACACGTTCACTTTCACGTTCATACTCACACTCACACTCACACACATACATGCACACACACATACAAAAATATTTTATTTCTTAATATTCTGCTAAGTTTCACGTTTTTTTTTCTACTATTTATAAAAACGAAATATGTTTTATTTTTTTTATTTCTACATGTGCTCCATGCAATTTTACTGTACTTACCTTCATCTTTTAAGATATGCTATGTCTGCATAGGTGCAACTGAAAACCAGCGCTACTTGCTACTGCGGTGGCAAGAAGCAAAAGCTGAGTTGCAACCTTTTGCCATTAATGGCAATAATAATTAGATCGGTATACTAGTTTATAAGATTTTCTAACATGTAATTGTTCTATGTTATGTACCATTGAGTTACGGCAATAAACTATTTTTTATTTATTTATTTTTATTTATGTCTTTTTTACCACCCTGTATGATTATAGATAATAAATCCTACGATACTCGTAACAGCTATTTAGATAGTTAAATACACAGACTAACAGATTTTCATAGCCATCTTTGCAGCAGTCTCTATCTGTCAGCGTCCCTAAACCCAGCGCTAATATTGCCTTTCCCCGAAGCGATTTGTAGAAACTGACGTTCAGACTTGTGTGTGTCCAGTACGCTGGAGCGGCTGCATATGGATTCCAGCTGATGGTAAGGTTAGGATGGGTGAGGATCATTCATGGATGGTGAGGATATCGATATACCTATATATCTTATATATTATATTAACCATTGGGTATCCACCGAACTGCAACAATGGAAATAGGTAGATTTTTGACACTAGTTAGGAGGAAACAGGAAGGGGATGATCTTAGAACAGTTTTGGGGCTACTTTTGCTTAGCTGAGGGAGTGATTTCAGGGCTTTATGAGCAGAAGACTGTATTTTGAAGTATTATTTATCGATTTTAGTCTTTATTACTTAAACAATACAGTCTAAATTAGATGAAGACGTTTGTTACTCAATCACACTCTAAAGGTGGGAACAAATTATCGGACGCGTCCGTCAGCCGCGGCTGACACAAGCAAGCCAGCTTGTATCTGAATAGTACAAATAAATGAAACTGTGCACACTATCGGTCATAAGTAGCGGACGTGACCTTGTGCTGTCCTTGAGCGCACGGACGTCCGAATAGAATCTGGCCGGCTGGATATTTTTGCTGCCGCGGACGCTTTATGAACAATCGTGCACATTATTAAGCCGCGTCCGGCGGCTGACGGACGCGTCCGATAATTTGTTCCCACCTTAACCCCTGAACAAACTCTGTTGGGAATCCTGCGATATCCGGATTATGGATATCATTCTGGGGCTGCCGGCTGTAGGCACCGCGTAGTTTTAGTCAGTAAGAGTCCACCATGGCATTCATGAGGTATTTACACGCGTAAAAAGTTCATATAAAACAATTTTGGCCGAATTTCTAACTCACTCGCGGTCCGGATTTTGGTGGGAGGTTAGAAATACAGCAAAGGTCGGTAAAGGTAAGCAAATCTAACCTAACTGAGGTAGTGGAAATAATCTGTAGGGAGCCATGGGGTTCTCCTTCCGAAGATGTACCGAAACCCCGGCCGTAAGCAGTGGTAGGTCAGTGTGGTTTTAGTCGGTAGAAATCAGACATCGATGAGGAATTCCAAACTTAAAAAAAGTTTAGTGGGAAAACACACACAAAAACAAACTACAAAACTTTCTAGACACACAAACATTCATAGCATTTCAACATTAACTTACCGATTCCTTGACAGTAAGCGGCTTATCCCCTACCCCCCAAACTTCCAGCGCTCGGATATGGAAGGTAGCCTCCTTGCTAAGCCGCTTGTACCCTCGGTAGGTGCTGCAGGATTCCGCTGAAGAACCCTCGCCGAAGGGATCCGCATTCACCCAGACACCGCTGAAATTGAACTGGCCTCCCATCAGCTGAGATTGAAATATAATTAGTCATTGTAAAATTTAAAAAACCGTTACATTGTAATCTATCAAGAGAGATTGTAAATTGTCGAAATATTTTGTACCGTAAGATAGTAATGTTGGAACAATGAACATTAAAGCGCCTAGGTGAGCGAGCGAAGCGAGAAGGCCGCGGCAGCGAAATATAATAAAAAAACTGCCTAAGACGCCATATTTCGCTATGGTGGTGCGAGCGGCAAAGAGACGAGATAGCAAAGTAAACATTTTAAAAGAGCACATTTTCCATGCTTAATAACTAATTTCAATGGACACGGAAAATTTTCCAGGTAAAACGACCGGTTGACTTTACTAAATACCATTACCAATATTAATACGATTCATTGAATCTATAAGACAGTGCGCTACATAGATTTTATACTTATTACCTGTTTCATGCAGATAACTGGTTTCATTTCATTAAATAAATATGCGACATTGGAATAAATGTTCATCAATACTAATATAAAAAAATGTGTGCGTGTACTAGTGTACACACGTAAGAAGTGAAACTTCTTCATAACCTTATTTTTCAAGCCCAAAAGCCCAAAAGTCCAAAAGTCCAAAAGCCCAAAAGTCCAAAAGTCCAAAAGCCCAAAAACCCAAAAGCCGAAAAGCCGAAAAGCCCAAGAGCCCAAAAGCCGAAAAGCCGAAAAGCCGAAAGCCCAAAAGCCGAAAAGCCGAAAAGCCGAAAAGCCGAAAAGCCGAAAAGCCGAAAAGCCGAAAAGCCCGAAAGCCGAAAAGCCGAAAAGCCCAAAAGCCGAAAAGCCGAAAAGCTCAAAAGCCGAAAAGCCCTAAAGCCCAAAAGCCCAAAGTCCCAAAGTACAAAAGTCCAAAAATCTACAAACGACATGCTATCCCTGGATAAAGTACTCTTAATTCGAATCCACCGTGGTGGGGAACAGAACAAAGATGGCACGTAACCAAAAATCGTGACGTGACGTGACGCAAATTTTTTTCCAACGCCGATAAAGAAGTTTCACTTCAATAAAGAGGAAAGATATGATTGTTTGTATGCATCGATTAGGTTCCGAAACTACTGAACCGATTTGGAGCATCTTTCACTGTTGGGAAGCTACACTATCTGCGGGTGACATAGGCTATATTTAAACAAAAACTACAATGGTAAAATGTGGACGTATACTATGCCTCTGCCTACTTCTTCAGGGATAAAGGCGTGATAATCCTACTAATATTATAAATGTGAAAGTTTGTGAAGATGTTTGGATGTTTGTTACTCAATCACGCTTTAACGGCTTAACGGATCTGGCTGAAATTTCGTACAGGGATAGAGTATAGTCCGGAATCCTACTAATATTATAAATGTGAAAGTTTGTGAAGATGTTTGGATGTTTGTTACTCAATCACGCTTTAACGGCTTAACGGATCTGGCTGAAATTTCGTACAGGGATAGAGTATAGTCCGGAATAACACATAGGCAACTTTTTATCCCGGGAAAATGTTTCCACGGTAAGCGGGAACCAAATTTCACGCGGATTTAAATTAATAAAAAAGCTTTAAACTTACCAGCCCATTAGGCAGGGTCTTCGTATTCGAGTTCATATACTGATAATGGTTATTATAGCTGGTCGCAGGGTACACCCTCATCTTAGGCGCCACAGTGAACAGGAAGGACGAGTCGGTCCCGTAGAAGGTCGGTCCGAAGGCCCAGGGCTCGTCCGCGTAGCCGCCGAAGATGTAGCCGGCGTTGTCTTGAATAATTACGAGAGAAGCACCCTGTTCTATTATACGACCTGGAATTATTTTTGAAAAGCCATCAGTGTTCTGACTATCGTAAATTTAATGTGAAAAAATTCTGAAATATTTCTGAAAAGAATTTAAAAAAAAAGTGTGTGCATGTAACCTTTACGCGCGATTGAAGTTAAAACTTCTTTGCCATTGACGGCATCAAATGTTATATAGTCCAAAGTCCCAAAGTCCCAAAGTCCCAAAGTCTAAAAGTCTAAAAGTCCAAAAAGTCCAAAAAGTCCAAAAGTCCAAAAGTCCAAAAGTCCAAAACTCCCAAAGTCCCAAAGTCCCAAAGCCCCAAAGTCCCAAAGTCCCAAAGTCTAAAAGTAAAAGTCCAAAAGTCCAAAAGTCCAAAAGTCCAAAGTCCAAAAGTCCCAAAGTCCCAAAGTCCCAAAGTCCCAAAGACCCAAAGTACCAAGGTCCCATCCAAAAGTCCAAAAGTCCAAAAGTCCCAAAGTCCCAAAGTTCCAAAGTCCCAAAGACCCAAAGTACCAAGGTCCCATCCAAAAGTCCAAAAGTCCAAAAGTCCAAAAGTCCAAAAGTTCAAAAGTCCCAAAGTCTCAAAGTTCCAAAGTCCCAAAGACCCAAAGTACCAATGTCCCATCCAAAAGTCCAAAAGTCCAAAAGCCCAAAAGCCCAAAAGTCCAAAAACCCTTAAATGGCATGCTATCCCTGGATAAAGTACTCTTAATTCGAATCCACCGTGGTGGGGAACAGAACAAAGATGGCGCGTAACCAAAAATCGTGACGTGACGTGACGCAAATTTTTTTCCAACGCCGATAAAGAAGTTTCACTTCAAAAATCTGAGTTATTCGCTAGTTCGCGCCTAAAGAAGTTTTACTTCAAAAAGTTATACATATAAAATGCAGCGTACGAAGTCGCACGCAACAGCTAGTACTATCATAAATTATATTGTGAGTTGTCACGAGAAGCCTGGGAGATGTGGAATATCGAAATTATTTTGTAAAAAATTAATATTAAATATTCAAATTCCATTCAAAATTTCAAATTGCAGAGTTCCGATACATAATAAATAAATATTTGTGGGAATTCTCACACGACATCATCTAGCCTAAATTTAGCTAACGTAAGCTTGTGCTATGGGATCTAGACGACTGATAGACATACTTATATTTTTCTAAATACATACATATTATACATAGAAAACACCCAAACAGACATTTATAGATGACACAAATATTTGGACCGACCAAAGAATCGAACCCAGGACCTCAAGCGCGGCAGGCGATTACACTACCGACCGCGCCACCGAGGCGCTATTATATCTAGCTGAAGCAGAGTCATCAAACTTGCGTCGCCACCACTGCTGGTGACGACGCCATCGCAAAAATCCGTTTACCCCGCGGTTATAAATATTTTACATCAATAAATATACAGGAAATTGTCCTATCACGTCCGGCATACAAAACTGGCACATAGTGCCAGTATGATATACCTCTGCCCACCCCTCGGTGACATAGGCGTGATCTATACTAATATTATAGAGAGGTAAAGTTTGTGTGTTTGTTAAATTGTAAGGGGTAATCTCGGGATCTACTGAACCGATTTTAAAAATTCTTTCACCAATAGAAAGCTACGTTATTGTGGAGTGTCATAGGCTATATAACATCACGCTACAACGAATAGGAGCGGAGCAGTAATAGTAAATGTTTCAAAAATGGGGGGAAATGCGACGGGAACAGGTAATACTCTCTTATGTGGCGCAAACGAAGTTGCGCGGGTCAGCTAGTAATATATATGAGTGTTCGAAACAGATAACATATCTAATCTATACTAATATTATAAAGAGGAAAGTTAGTTTTTTTTTGTCTGCATCGAATAGGCTCCACAACTAATGGACCGATTTGAAAAATTCTTGCACTGTTGGGAAGCTACACTCTTTGCGGTGAACATAAGCTATATTTTATTCCCGTATTCCCACGGGAAAGGGAGCAATGCGGGTGAAATCGCGTGACGTCCGCTAGTACTTGATAAAACCAACCTGCCATAGTGGAGAAAGACTCTCCATGTATGTGCGATGAGAACAAAAACCGCCACTTGTGTTGGTGCTTCTTGGGCAAGTGTGCGTTGAGCCACACGATGTGTGACAGGTCAATGAACGCGGGGTAGTCCGGCATCGCCTCCAGACCTGGAAACAATTAAAATAAATTGGAAATTCACACACAACATCATCTATCCAAAATTAAGGTAATTTAAGCTTGTGCTGGGATCTAGACGACTGAAAAACCTACTTATATATTTCTAAATACAGTGCAACCTTAATATAACGAATCTGAAGAGACCGAGGAAATATTCCTTATAACAAGGTTTTAGTTAAACTAAAGTTTGTTATATTGAGGTTCAGTTGGTCTAATAATATATAGAGGTAAACTGCGACTGATAAGGAACACTTTTTACGGTTCATATATATCTTCAACAATAGTGACGAGCAGCACTGTTTACATTTCTTTCTTTCTATCAAACGACTTCAATTTATTTTACGAAAAGAACGTGTCGAAACCTGTCGAGACTGAATCACATGATCAGGGTTCGTTTATATGTATTGGCGGGAACGTTTTATAGAGGTTTTGAGCTGACAAAATTCGTTAATTAGAGGTAGGTATTTGGGCGTTTTTCAAATAAAATTGGCACCGCATAAATGTCTTTACATTGACAGTAATTTTCTCCACAACCGTATAAAATTTCCTTCAGCAGAGTTATGTTATCTACTACAAAAATAACAAATAATTATCTTTAAACATTTAAAACTATGAAATCTATTGTAAAAATTAAAATATGGAGAAAAATCTATAACAGAAATTCACTATTTAGTATGTCCACCCTATACCTTGTCAACTTTATAGTTAACTAGAGGACGTCACGCGGTTTCACCCGCGTAGTTCCCGTTCCCGTGGGAATACAATATTTTATCTTCCATAAGAACCTTCTCCTGACAATACCTTAGACAACAAAAAAATAAAAAGTGAAATCGGTCCACCCGTTCTGAAGTTATGCGCTTACCAACACATTTTGCGATTCATTTTTATATACAGGATGAATTTTTGAAAAGGGCTTGGATGGCCAAATCCGAAACTATAAGGAATAGCTAAAAATGCTCAAAGGAGTCACGAGCCCGATTTTGATAAAACTTAAAACCTCATCATTACATTTTTGAAAAACCAATAATCCTAGCTGGAAATCGAACCAATTGATTTGAAAAAAAAACACAACCTTTATTATCACACCATACGATAGTGTCACTGATAAGAGTCAAATTCTGTGAAGTAATGATACACGGCAAATTTAAGGAAAGTTTGGAATTTTAATAGAATTCATATTTCATGTATCTAAATTTTGTATCATAATTTGTTTCGTTCGAAATCCTAGAATAGATCGTAACTATTCCGTGTTTTAAATCATGCTCAGAATGATTCTTTGGAGAATATTCTAAACGGAATCAATAATATTGAATGCAGTATGATCCTTGAGGTCTCGAATCCAGCTATGTATTGATAACAATGGTCTACATTTTGAACAATTAATCAGTTAACGTAAGAAAAATAAATTGTATTTAGTTAAAGATGGGCACTTTCCTTTAGTTTGCCGTATGTCATTACTTCCCAGGATAAGATCCTTAATAGCAACACTATCGTATGGCGTAATAATATAGGGTGTGTTTTTTTTGTCAAAATCAATAGGATCGATTCCCGGCTAGGATTATTGGTTTTTCAAAAATCTAATGATGAGGTTTTAAGTTTCATCAAAATCGGGCTCGTGACTCCTTTGAGTATTTTTCGCTATTCCTTATAGTTTCGGACTTGGCCATCCAATCCCTTTTGAAAAATTCACCCTATATAAGATTATAAAACTCTTACTTATATTTATTTGAACAGCATTAGTTGTCAACGACGCATAAAATAGTATATTTTCAATATTTATATAGGTATACATTTATTGTTAAAAATTACAGAGAAACATAATTATTACATATCTATATTTACATTATTACTATCTAAACTATACCTAAATAAGGCCCCCGTGGCATTGTGTCCAAAAGACTAGCAGCATTCCCCCTTTGAATAGCATTACCTATTCGTTGAGCGAGAAAACTGCCAGCCCTTGGGTCACCAGTTGACTCCACAAAGCGCTTTTTCAAATTCTTGAAAAATTTTTTGCATTGGGACCCCATGGACCTAGGATCTCGACACCGACTGGACAAAAACGATACGATGAGTCGAGACCCTTATATTTATTAATTTTAATATTTTCAGCCGCTTCCGCTGCTGCACTGGCTTTTAATTTTGTTTTAGGAAGATGGGACGGGGCCAGAGTGTCAACACAAGTTGCATCCCAGACCAGCACCCGACCCATCTCCCACGGTATCAAAGTTATCCCATCCGGTCTATTAACATATAATAATAATAACATATAATATTATATTATTATATCACAGGTTAATTTAATACGTAAAATAGGAATCTAAATACATAAAATGGGGTTTAAATGTTGACCTCAAAAAATGGAATTAGCGGAATTTCCTCCTAAGTAACGACAAAAAATAGTACTACAAAACAAAAAGATACTTCTATTTCCGTGTCATTTTATAGTCTTGGCAACATTATTTCTATACAAAACACCTCCGCACCCTCCACCGTGCCTGTTTTTGACGCAAACCGTTGCGACGTGTTGTGAGGTTACAGGGTGCTGAAAAATTGTTCCACTAAGAACGGCCTATTAACTGCTAACTAACGAGTTTATTAGTTTATACTTATACTGTAGTTGACCTTTGATTGTGCTAAATATTTATTTATGACACAAATAGGGAATATTTACTGGGTGTAACAAAATTACCTCTCCAAATTTCTTGAGATGACTTGGCATCGGAAATCAAATACAAATATTTAGTAAAAAAGGGGTAAATTTTAAATTTTTTTAATTTTTTTTTGTCGCACATTAAGAATTCATTTTTTACCGCGGCATTTTGAGGTAACATGGTCGCCGTGGCAAAACAAACACAGAACACCCGTCTGGCTGTCGTTGTCGCTCAGTAGCGATAGAAAGGGTGAAAATGAAAATTTATAGGACCTTTAAAACGGCTTTACGGTTTAAGTATTCATGTGATTTTTTTTTCTTCATTTTTGTAATGATTCTTGACTGATGCCACATCACGTGACGAAAATTGGAGAGTCAATTTTGTTACACCCAATATGATATTTCATTTAAAATCATACCGGCAATAGCTCGAGGTTACGATTCGTAACATCCACTAAGTAACAATTTTCTATACATTCAGGAAAAATGGCTACCACATGAGTAACTGGCCATTTTATTTGAAAACCGCCCATTTACACTTTTTTTGATAGTTGAAAATTCGTTATAAAGAGGTTGTTCGTAAAAAATGTTCGTAATGTAGAGGTATTATTTACATTGACTCTTATGGACAATTCAATAGGATTAAGAAAAAATCGTTTAATAGAGGAAATAGTTAAATTGAGGTTCGTTATATTAAGGTTGCACTGTATGTACATACATATTATAGATAAATTACACTCAGACACAGAACAAATCTCTGTGCTCTTTACACTAAGAGATTTGTCCAGGGTGGGAATACGTAGTTAGGCACAGAGTGGGAATACGTAGTTACCACTGGACCACGAGGCCAGTCCCACATTTGTGGACAGTAAGGTTGGTGAGCTATTAATTTATATTTCATTGTTGCATTCATGATACGATCTTGAAGAGATGGGTGACCACTTATCGTTTCTGAAATCCTACTATCCTACTTCCTACTAATATTATAATTGTGAAAGTTTGTGAAGATGTTTGGATGTTTGTTACTAAATCACGCTCTAACGACTGAACGGATTGGACTGAAATTTTATACCAAGGTACATTGTAGTCTGGAATAACACATAGGCCGCTTTTCTTCCCGAAAATTTGTTCCCATGGAAAGCGGGAAAGGGAACCAAATTTCACGAGAGCAAAGCCGCGAGCATCAGCTAGTATTATAAATGTTAAATTTTGTGAAAACGTTTGTCACTCTATCACGCTTTAACAGCTGTCCGTATCGGGCTGAAATTGGGTACAAAAATAGATTATAGTCTGGAATAACATCTAGGCTGCTCATCCCGGAAATATGTTCCCATGGGAAGACGGAACGGGAACCGAAATATACGCGGGCGCGCCAGCATCATTTATTTGAAATACAAATTTCGGGGTTGCCAGCTAACCAACATCACCATTGTATGTGCCTAAAATAGGCGCCCAGTCATTCGTAAAGAAACCAAAATTAGAGCACCTGCTTTATATCTACAGGCAACGAACTCTATAAATATAAGCAGAACGTTAAACAAAAGCGCAGAGAAAGTCATACAAAATAATCCATAAATTCATGGTCCTTCGAGCCGGATTCAAGCCAGTGATCATCACAGGTCACTGGGTTATATCCGGCTCGAAAGAACTGGGTTCATTACTTCATACTCAGATTTTAGTCCAAAATCAAGTCTTACCAAGTTCAAGACTCAATTTAGAACTTTTCAAAATCCAAATTCAAGTCTTGTTCGGGACATACCTTCTGGAACAGGCAACAGAGAAGGAATGGCAATGATGGGAGAGTTATCTTCTGCCTTCTTCTGCGCTCCGTACAAGTTGACGTACACCATCTCCGTCATTTGCTTCAGTAATGTGTTCGTGGTCAGCCTGTAAAGGAAATTTTATACTAAGTATATCATTTTATTTATACAAATAAATAAAATTGGAGTGTCTGTTTGTAATATTAAAATAACCGGTTTCTACTACATGCATATGATGAATGTATACTGGTTGAATTTATAGTCGTTCTGGACCCGAGAGGGGGTTACTCGGAATCAATAATGGAACCATTTCGGAGTGTCAAAACAGCTGTGCAGGTTATAATAAAAAATGACTTCTATGTAATCTTTATCACTCGTTCGAGTTGAAACATTAGTAGCGCTTCGATTATTCATTGAACTTTTCAATGAATGAAACTCCGAAACCCGTAGGTACCTACGCCGCGGCGCGTGTCTCCATGTGATCAGTTCATTGACCGAATGCATCGTTTCGATAATAATAGGTACTTAGATAATAATAAAGGACTCCAATTTCTCCTACATACTTTACACGGGCTTAGTCGTCGGAAATACTTTAATATTGTTCTATTTTACGGTGAATTAATAAGGTTTATGTAATAATAATGAAAATAAACACGAACAAATAGGGAGTATTTCCGGCGTATTTAAAAATTGGAGCTATTTACAAAATAATCAACTTAAATACCTAGACCTACCTATTCACAGTTTATTTACACTTCCCTGTACCTTAGCAACTGCTCAAAATGGAGTCCAGAACATTCGATACACAAACGGGCACGTTTTAGGCTATTGTCTTTTAGTTTATTCAATGTGTCTCTGTCACTTTTCACTATTTCAAAGGCGTCCACTATCGCACTGCGTAATTCATCACGAGATTCGTACTCTCGAGTGTAAACTAATCGTTTTATTTCCGACCACAAATAAAAGTCGATCGCGACGACAATACTGCGCGCGAGTTATAGTCGAACTGCGCGCCGCGGTCGCCGGTCGGCGGCGCGGTCGGTCGAGCGTATTTACCTACCTACAAGACGTAACTAGTCGAGTACCTACCGACGTTACTTGGCAACGAGTCCACGTGGACCGATGCGTTCATGCGTTGTGATTGGTCGAATTTTCCCGGCGCGGTGACTCTTCTCACTGATTGGTACGTTAGACATTGAATGAAAAATTGTAGTAGAAAATCGTAGTAAACGTATTTCGTGAAATTTAAAGGAATAACCAGGTGTTCTCGTTTTGATTTTGGCAAACGATGTAGATTTTGACATTTTCGTAATTTTTTATTGTTGATTTTCAAATTGACAGTGCCGATCGGTTCTGTTATCGAAACTGGGCCTAAACCTTTCCGTTCCAAAACGACTATAAATTCAACCAGTATACGGTACACATACCAAAATATATATTTTTTAAATTTTTGTCTGTCTGTTTGTTCCGGCTAATCTATGGAACGGCTGGACCGATTTGGACGGGACTTTCACTGGCAGATAGCTTATGTTATGAGGAGTAACTTAGGCTACTTTTTATCCCGGGAATAAGTTCCCACGGGAAGCGGGAACGCGAACAAATTTTACGCGGGTGAAGCTGCGGGCATCAGCTAGTACTATATAAATTTATATAAATTCTATATTAAAAGTATAACATAGAATTTACGCAACGGCCGGACGTTGATCATCTATAATCTTATATCGGATTCATAGAATTATTCATAGAATTTGCTTTACTTTAAAGTTGCGTAGGTTCATATGATATTAATTTTAGAGGCAATACAATGTACGATATAAGTAATATCTCGAAAAGAGTGAAGTCATACATCCCCCCTTAGATCAAGAATAACTAGATGTAATATCGACGCGAGAAATCCGGCACCTATAGAAGACGGCTCACTACATCCTTGTTTGAACTGGCGACAATGGGCCAACATTGAATAATACAAACGTATGGAACAAAACGACTTAACTGATATATCAGTGGCATGGTATTTTATGCTTACGTATAATAACTTTAAGGTACATTTTACGTTAAATGTGATACAGTCTTGAATTATTTATTTACGATTGCTAATAAATAGAATATAGGTTTAACTACGTATCGCTTTGGGACACTTTTTAACTTTCATTTTGTTCGCGACCCGTAATCTATGTTATTCTTGATCTAAGCACCCCCCGTACATTGGACCGCGGAACTATGGACTCGTTATTTAAATATCTTTGACATACCATCTATAAAGTTGATCGGAAGTAAAGTTGTGAGGTTCCACATCACCCCCGACAGATGCCGCTATGGCCTCGCCAAGGGCTTGCACATAGGACGCTTTGCCTCTAAAACCTTTGTTGATCCACTTCTGGGTGCGTTTGGATGTTGAACTCTTCAACACTTTGATGTAAGTAGATGCTAATGCTTCGCAGTACTGTAAATAAAAATAGTCTTAAAAACTTTAATACATAATAGTTTTGTAAACTAATATTAATAAAAAGAGAATTTTGTATTATCGTATGTACCTACTGATCTGTATTACGAGTATTGGATAAACTCAAAAACTACTAGACCGATTTCAATTATTCTTTTGCCATTAGTAAGCTTTCATTTGCCCATATTACGCGGGTGAAACCGCGTGACAAGTGCTAGTTTTTTTTTACATTTAGCTCGTCAAAATGGCGACAACCGCCTGATGGAAAGCAATTGCTTAATCTAGTTCATTGAGATTCACTTCCGCAGTCCATAAAAATTACCAGTTAAATTGACACCAAATGATGTGCATTTTCACGTTCACCTTGAAAAACCCAGAGTTTTAAGAGGAGGGAAACAATGCTGGCAGAGCGTTCCAAAACGGTTCGATAAAACAAGTATTTTCCTTCTGAGGTACGGAACTCTTTTTTTTAACGTGTGAAAAATCCAAAGAGACTAAAAAAACCTCACGTAACGCCCAACAGCCTACGGTCGGGAGCCCCGGGTAAGCCCTCGGAAGGATGTCCGAGGACTCCCAACAGACCTACGACTACCACTAAGGTCTCGCTTAGGGGTTGGTTCAGGTGCTATCCCGCGTTTGGGTGGTTTTCGGGTGTGATCCCACTTCTATGGGGGGGGGCGTGCGTAAATCCCTCACGTCACGCTGCCGTCATGGACCTGCTTCTGGAAGAACGGTGAGCAGCCCACTCACCGTCCTCAGGCCCCCGGTCATGGAGGACGATAGTCTTCGGCGAAGACACGTCGGCGGCGTCTACGGTACGGAACGCTCAAAATGCTACTCAATAGACCATGAGAAGCTCGATTCTGGCAAAAATTTTCTCCACTGTATGAAAGTGTATGTCTTTGCTCGGCACGCGTTATTTATGAATTCATAGCGATAGCATCATTTCATTCTTATGAGTGATACTGTGAATTGAACTTGGAAATGACTAAGACATTTATTGAATTGACATAAAGTTGAAATTACGAGTCGACTGCCACGTGATTTTCCAATCTTTCCCGATACATTTCCTGCCGCTTTTCTGCAGTCGGTATGAGGGGGTCTATTATGTTTGACCAAAAAGAAATTGCTAAATTATCACTTCCCACAAAATGTTTCGCTAATTTCATTTGCCAAATTATTACTTAGCAAAAAATCTCTTCACAAATAATTGTAACGCAAACGTAATGTTTGGGTAGTGAACGTTTAAACAATAATTTATTTACCAACTAGTACTTTTGTCAATTTTTATTTAGTCATATGTTTCAGTTGGAAAAAAAAATTACGCAAAATAAAATTAGGCAAATATTTCATAACATCGATTTTCAAATTACCATTTCTTTTCAGTCAATTGGTTAGTCAATGACAAAATTATTAAGTTTCGGAGTCACACCATCGAAATTGATATAAAAAAAAATAACCACGAAGGCTAATGCGACGTTCACACGGCGCACGTTGTTTTCGTACACGATTTTCCCGTACGCGATGCAATCGTTCACACGGCGACCATTCAACGCGTTTTTAACGTTGCGATAAAATCGCATGAATGGGTTAGTCGTGGGAACGAAACAAAGTGAACTTATGCGCCACTACGATTCGTATTCGAGAAAATCGTGCCGACGCACGGCGATCCTAGTGGCAACTAGAGATGGGCGGCGGGAAAAAACCCAACGGGTAAATACCCAGGTATTTTCCCGTTTGGGAAAATACCAGGTATTTATGTGGGTAAAAACCCAATGGACGGGTATTTATTTTTTAAGTAAAATCTTCTGAGGTTCCTTAGCATTATTTTTACTGGGCTTACCGACACCTCGAAATAGTCACTAATTGGCTAGGTATCGTATAAATATCCCTCAAAAAACAACCCGTTTTTTAACCCATAGGTAACTATGGGTAAATACCGGGTTTTTATGTGGGAAAAAACCCAATGGACGGATATTTTTTTTTTTAAGTATAATCTTCTGCGGTAGCTTAGCATTCTTTTTACTGGAAGCAATCGCGACTGCTTACGCTTACTGACACATCGAAATAGTCACAAATTATTGAATAGGTATACTAAAAATACCCCTATAACCTAATTGTTCATATGTTATTTTTGTTTCATACGAACTTTTCGTTTGATACGAACAAAATAAGCCCATTCGAGAATTCTTTACGAATACGTTTTTTAAATTATTTTTTTCAGCTAAATGACGCCGCCCGTTTGATTGAAAGCTATAGCGTTATCTAGCGATTGGGGGCCACTCTTACGGTACGGTCGGAGAGTTCTCTCCCGCTCCTTCACGAGCATGACCTAAATCGCAGAAAGAGGCAGCGCAGTCCCACTTACTCCCGCTGGAGATTATGGCTCGCACCATGGTCTTCAGCGAGAGATCGTCCACGTCCAGACCTGCCACGAGGACCTGACCACACCGTGCACTCCACCAACGTGTAGAGCGCTGAATCCTCGCTGCGCTCCCCGCAGTGCTGGCACTGGGCCGTGGTTTCCCGGTGTATTCGCCACAGATACTTACTGAAGCTCCCGTGCCCAGTAAGTGTGGCTCCTCTTCAGCCACTCGTTCTCTTTATGGTTCTAAAGAAGATTCATCTCAGGCATCTCAGCCCAGCACGTATTGTCCGGGATTGAAAAGGAGAGGGAGGGTTTAAGTGGGTTCTTTATGGTTCTAGAGAGAAACTATCTTTTGAATCGCACAGTTCTGGAGAAGATTCATCTCAGGCATCTCTGCCCAGCACGCATTGTCCGGGATTGAAAAGGAGAGGGAGGGTTTAAGTGGGTTCTTTAGAAAACTTAACTACCGTAAGATTCGGTAGCCAGCAGCCAAGGATGCGATAGTTATACGCTACGCCAACGGCCCAAGGTTTCCCGTTATTTCAGCACAATCGATAATGCGAATTACACTCCTCTGCATATCGTGGAGCGCGTCCAGTAAGTATCTACCTCGCGAAATCGTCCTAAAGGTGAGAGCTGTGCTCGATACTGGGACGATTCTTCGTCTTATACAGTAGACCCCTTTCGTGTTGCGTAAAGAACCGTCATACCTAAATTAGGACTCCCAGTTTCCGCAAGGCTAGCCATACGTCTGAATATAATTTTTGCTATTAAGCGCGCGCCGTGCCGATGCCGAGCATCTACACTAGATTGTTCTCTAGTGATAATTTCATAGTATTCTGAAGAGAGGTTAGGGGTACAACAGGAGGAGATTTTTTAGCTGTGTGGCGCACACGCCTGTGCTTTTCTTCCATTGAAATCGACAACATTTGACCCCCATTGGAAAATGTGTCTCTCTTTTCCTCCTCGTTGAATCGCTTCTCCGCTGGATGACCAGAGTAACTAACGCTAAAATGGACAGCATATCATTGATATGCAGAAGAAACAACACAGATCCCTGTGGCACTTCGGCATTAGGCTCGAAAAGGAAGCCGTGTAATAGAGGAGCCGAAATATAGCCAAGATGCAAGACACAAGCGTGTTTTTTCACCGCTAAGAAAACCCCAATCACTCCAAAAGTATAGGGATCCTTGGCGTTGACATCTCCAGTGACATTCAATTCCGCAGTCATTTGGAGGACGAGGCCAAGCTGGCGTCCAAAAAGTTTGGTGTGCTCAAAAGGGCGCGGTGGTACTTCAATGCGGCGAAAACACTGATTCTTTATAAGTCGCAAGTGCGGCCGCATATGGAGTACTGCTGTCACCTCTGGGCGGGGCACCTGAATATCAGCTTCGTTCATTTGACTCGGTGCATAGGTGAGCTGTGAGAGTTGTCAACGATCCTATACTCATAGGTGGTGTACGCGACAGGACAGACTTTGCCTCCTAATGCGTGATCTACCGCCCGTGCAATGGTATGTGCTCTGAGGAATTTTTTGATATGATGCCGACGGCTACGTTCTATCATTGCACCGCTCGCCACAGACAGGAAGTTCATCCTCACACTTTACGTCCGGAGCATTCGAGCACGGTTAGATCCGATAGGGGTTTTCTTAGCGCACGCTTAGGCTGTGAAATGATCTCCCTGCCTTGGTTTTCCTAAACATCTTCAGTATAGGGTTCTTCAAAAGGGGCCTTAGAAGGTTTTTACAGGGCCGGCAGCGCGAGAGTGGCTCCTCTGGTGCTGCAAACATTAATAGGGTGCGGTGACCACCAGTCCTTCAGGTGGGCCGTGTGCTTGTCTGCCACCTTAGTGGTATAAAAAAAAGAGAGAAGAAAAATAGCACTTGCAGGAACCTGGCTACCCAGATGTGTATTCTATCGGGCTGGAAAACTCGTCTGCAGTTGATCCAGCAGAGCTAGTACATTGTCTGGCCTGTCCTGCGCAATTTCACGTACCATTTGTATCACGTCACGTATCATGAGAGAGAGCGAACGCGTGATACCACGTTCCAGCTACTCAGAGTATGACCATTGAAATTATCAAGAAATACCAGCACAGCGTTCGCCGAGGTGTTGAAATAACCTAGTTACCTTAAAACTTCGCCTGTGTGGAAAACGTGGATGCAGAAGTGGATCCGGCTCATGGAGCCATGATCTACGTTTAACCAGAGGGCTCAGGAGGGGTTCTCTAGGCAGTGCAAACGTAACATCCGAAGCATCCGCCCTGACGAACGCACACACACCGACTTTATCTCGATATTGTTCCTCGATGACATAGCCCGTAGGTACGATATATACTTTGTCAGGGCGGCGTATTTGTTTCTCCTTCGGAAACCACACGAAAGATGGCGTTGAGATTTGTATGGAGATAACGTATGTTCAGTTGGAAATGGGTGAAAACGAGACCACTAAGAATCCGCCCTCTGTCTATCTATGTGTCTGTCACCAGGCTTGTGAACCGTGATAGCTAGAGAGCTGAAATTTTCACAGATGATGTAGTTACCTTGCTGCTATAACAACAAATACTAAAAACATAAAATAAAGTAAATTTAAGTTAAATTGAAAATACCCGTATATTTTCCCAATCGGGAAAATACCCGGGAATTTACCCGGGTATTTACCCAGATTTGGGAAAATACCCGGTAAAATCCCATCTCTAGTGGCAACTCCGGACGCCGCACGGTAACGGGAAAAACGATTTTCCCGTATGGACTACATGTGAACAGTTTCATATATTGTCTACTGCCACTACAATTGCATCGTGTACGGGAAAATCGTGCACGAGAAAAGTGCGCCGTGTGAACGTAGCCTCAGCCTTCTAACCTAACCTACCTAAGTCAGCACAGTATTCGACGTGACACCGCTTAGGAGCTACACCATAGAAATTAGTAATTGAATAGAAGCTTTAAATAAATGATGTTTGATAATAAATGATTGTTTCTACATAAAATTGCATTATTTTAATTCCCAAACATTCTTACTTAAGTAACCCTTTAGTTTTTTATCATAGCAAATCATTTGACCAAACGTTTATTGTCTAAAGATTATTTGCTGTAACAAACTATTTGGTTAAATATCAAATGCCATAATGATATTATTCATTGTAATATTCTGCCAAATAAAAATTGGATGTAATGAAAAAGTGCGTACTAAAATTATTCCAAACATTGCATTGGTATAATGAAAGGTTGTCAAAATTTCTTTGGGTAGTGAAATTTTGGCAAAATCTTTTTGTTCAAACGACAGGCACCCGGTATGAGGTATTTCGTGACATGGGATACTTAAGTGTATAGGGAATGAAACAAGGAAAATAAATATGGGACCTAAGTGTGAAGGCGTTGAAATATTGTAAAAAAAAGCATTATTTACCTCTCTAAGTAGTTGATATGGCAGCTCGGTGCTACTGTTGTAATCCGTTCCTAAACTGTTATATATCGTAGCTACGCGCTCGTCTGGGGTACCTTTAAGAAAAAGAATAAAAAACTTTGGATTATTTAAAAAATATGATTATAGATATTTTTCTTTTCATGGCTTTCGTTTTCAGGGCTTGAGAGTATGCGAAAGTCAAGTAATTTTAAGTCGACAATATAAATCATTTTTAAGTATAAGAGATTACTTTAAATAGGA
Source organism: Miltochrista miniata (assembly GCA_933228765.1). NCBI lineage: Eukaryota > Metazoa > Arthropoda > Insecta > Lepidoptera > Erebidae > Miltochrista > Miltochrista miniata. The sequence goes on from OW121769.1 coordinate 19,848,519, forward strand.
GTGTAGTATGTTCAAATTTGGACAAGTTCTACCAGTAAAGCGGTGGAGACTTGACTGGAGCTCTGCATGCAGTTTGGTAAGTAACAAAAAAAAAAGTCGCGTTTCACTGCGTTAAGTATAGTATACACACACACATGGTCACATCTTTATCCTCGAAGGGGTAGGCAAAGGCATATTATATGCCCACATTTCACCTTTTTTTAGAATTTGTCCCACGTAATAGGCAGTGAACCGTATTGCCGTGTTGAGATAGACAGGCGCAGGTTGTGACTGCCTGCTGTTAAAAATTTGCAAGGCGCCTAAAAAGGCCTTCAACGTGGTTTAACGACTGCCCTTTCACTGGCAACCGGGACCAACGGCTTAACGTGCCTTCCGAAACACGGAAACGCTCAAATAAATGTCACAAAGTGGTCTCATGGATGGTCACCCATCCAAGGACTGTCCATAGTGAAAGTTGCTTACTGCAGTGATCGTTTACAGAATACTGAGTCCGCGGGGCCACGAGCGCTTCTTAACACTACTTGTACATTGTGCATGTTGTTAATACTAAGCTAGTATAATAAACGCATTTCGTTGTATTTGTATCTATATATTATTTTAAATTTTAATCCTACTATCTAGTCCTATGGGTTCCCAAACTTTTAGGTATCACGCCCCCCTACTGTTAAAATTAATATGCCCACGCCTCCCCTCAGCCCAGGGAACAGCAAGTGGGCTTGCCAAACAATTTAAAAATAAAATAACAGTAATTATTATTTTTCTAATTTTAGTATTTGTTGTTAAAACGGTAACAGAAATACATTATTATGTGAAAATTTTAGCACTCTGGCTATCGAGGTGCCTGAAATACAACCTCGTGACGGAAAGACAGACAGACGGACGCCGAAGTTTCTTGAATAGGGGCCCGTTTTGGCCCTTTGGACACGGACCCTGAAACAATACATCGCAGACCTCCCTCTTGTTTACTATCCTACTTCTTTGAGGTATGAAGAGACACGCCACCATCTTGGCCTGCTTCTGTAAGACTGGCGAGCAGCAAACCCGTCGTTCTCAGGCCTTCGGTCATGAAGGCCGGTAGTCTTGGGCGTATTTATCTCCCGCTCCCACCTCGCCACCATTTTTTGCACGCCGAAAGACACAGCTTGGGACCATGGCCCTCAACACGGTCTTGAGCGTGATAATATCCACACCAGACCTGCGACCAGGTCTTGGCGTTGCAGCGTCCATGCTGAGCACCGTCAGAATATGTGGCACCGTGTCCTCGCTGAAGTAACCGCAGTGCTGGCACTCAGGTGTTACCTTCCGGTGTATGCAGATACTTACCGAAGCACCCGTGACCGGTAAATATCTATGACGCCTCTTAAGCCACTCTTCCATGAGCGGCTTTACCACCTCGATAGTAGTGAGTTCCCAATTTGACAGCTCAGGGAACAGGCCTATGGTATCACTGCAGCTCCTTCAGAACCCTCGCTTTCAGGTCCCATGGAGGGTTCCCAGGTAGGAGACATGCAGCCTCGACGGAGATGCGTTACCCTCATATTATCCTGATGCCAGCAATTCACGGTCAGACTAACAAAAGGTCACTTCTTACAAAAAGAGTCAAAGATAGATGTGCTTGCATGATTTTGAGAAGATTCCCGATTGTGAATATAATAGAGATAAAAAAATTGCACAACGCAGATTACTAGCAGAATTATTTAGTTTTGCTTTTAAACTATGTTTTTATTATAGTAACCAATGCTACATGCTAAATGAATATTAATAAAAAAGGTACATATAACATTTGAGATATTTAACCCAAAATTGTGTCTTAGCATCTTTTCAAAATTTACATAGCTTGTTCTTGTGATGTCACTCTGATTTGACCGCGCCCCCCTGCACATGTCTTCGCGCCTCCCCAGGGAGGCGCGCCCCCCACTTTGAAAACCAATGATCTAGTCCATTGAAATGTTACAATTTAAGGAGCGAATATTGCATTTGTTAGAGGACGCAATTTTATTTTTGGGACATGTGTGGGGGTTCAATAAAAGCTTAACCTCAAGTTTGTGGGGTCGCCACCCTTGTTCCCCGGCCGCAATCTTAAAAAGGGGTGAAAACACTTTTTTCCCAATATCTCGGAAACTTGAGTCTTACAAAAAATTTGAAAAGTCATAATTTGTAGCAAATTGTTTTGCCTACAAATATGTTAAACAAATTTTTGCCCTAAATTAAAAATTAAAGAAGTTATAAACAAAAAATTGCAAATAAAATTATAAAAAATTTATTTTTTGCTCTGTGGCGTTTTTTAAATTTCTCTCAAAAGATCATCTACAAGATTGTATAAAAAAAAGTTATAGAGCAAAAAATATTTTTTTTATAAAAAAAATCTCAATTTTTTTGTTAAGTTATATACACATTTGTAGGCAAAACAATATGCTACAAATTATTCCTCTACAATTTTTTTGTAAGACTCATAGTTTTCGAAATATTGCGAAAAAAAGTGTTTTTTCCCCCTCTTTTCAAGATGGCGGCCGGGGGACAAGGGTGGCGACCCCACAAACTTAAGGTTAAGCTTCTATTGACACATGTCCCAAAAATAAAATAGCGTCCTCTAATAAATGCAAAGCTCATGTAACATTTCAATGGACTAATCCTACTATAATATAAATGAGAAAGCTGGTGAAGATGTTTGTACATTTGTTACTCAATCACGCTCTAACGACTGAGCGGACTAACTGAAATTTGGTACGAGGATAGATATAATGTGTAATAACAAATACCGTGGGAACGAGGACATAATTCTAAACGGGGGCGGAGACGCGGGCGCCATATAGTACGTGTTAAATCTAGGTCCACGTAACATAGCAACAAAACGATCACGTACGAAACATGTCCCCGCTATTGTGTTTCTGTATGGCTAGCACGTGCATTCGCAAATGGTAATGAAATTTCTAGTACGGAATTTGAGTTGCCTTACCTCGCATATTGTACACATACAACTCCGCGAACCGTTGGAACTCGCACGAAGGCGCCTTGTTGGTTCCGTAGCCGAAGAGGAAATTTGACAGGAACTGCGCCAATCGAGGATCTATTAGCGGTCCCCAATATCTCTGGAATTAGACAATATATTGTTTAACCCTTTGACGACCACGGGGACACCGGCGTCCCAAATAGTAATTGTAAATTAAAATGGTAATTAGGAAACCAATTTAAATCTTTTTGTTAACAAAATAGTTTCTGAACATACTCTTTTCATTGTTTATTCTCGTAAAACAAAATAAAACATACCGTTCTTTGTCTATGATTATTGGAAACTGGCACTTCGTTTGGCGCGCTAATCTTATATTTTGTAAACGTTTTTTTATGTGTAAAACTGCTTTTTTAACTATTTAGGGTGTGAAATAATTGCTGCCTGGTAAGTTATTTTTATTTTTTATATTTGTAAAATTATTATTTCTGTTGAGTAAACGATAATTCATCAGAAACCTATAGGGACACCGGTGTCCCTATGGTCGCAGAGAGATACAATTCATGTGATAGTTATATTATCGTACTCATTCATTAGTATGCCAAATAACTGGTATTTTTTTCTCAATACCTTTCTTTTTTATTTGTGTCTTTTTACAGATTATGTTTCGTAAGGGTGCTGGCGTTTTCGAACTTTGAGAAAATTAAAAACAACAGATTTTGATGGCTGATAATAGTGACCATGACGACGATTTACTACTTGATGAAGAAGATCAAAGGCTTTGACACAGGACAATGATCAAGGAATTATTGACGTGGTAATGCCAACTCAACAAGACCTGAGCCTTCAATCTCCACAGCAGAACCTATGACCGAAGCACCATGTAATAATCAACCAGTTTGGAGTCAGAGAACATAGATCAAAGATCGAAAATAAAGTACTACCTTCGACTTTTCTCTGATTTGTTCGATATATTAGTGAATATAGGTACACACTATTTACCTACAGTATGCTTCACAGTAAAAACTACTTGGAGGAAAGCCTACTGTCCACCCTACAGTTCAGATAGGTAGTGGCCAGGAGTTTGATAAACGGCTTCAGTAACAGACAACGTGTGCTCCCTACTTCAAAAAAAAAGTACAGTGAGCAAATCTGTGAAGCGACAATTACAGATGCACCTCATGGAAAAGTTCTCCACCAGAAAGAGGTGGAGGACCGCTCGTCACAGACAGGGAGTTCATCCTCACACTCTACGCCCGGAGCGTTCGACCACGGTTAGATCCGATAGGGGCTTTCTTCCGCGCACTCTTAGGTTATGGAATGATCTCCCTGCCTCGGTATTCCCAAACGCCTGCAGTATGGAGTTCTTCAAAGGGATCTTAGAATGATGTTACAGGGTCGGCAGCGCGAGTGTGTCGCCACTGGTGTTGCAAACGCTCATAGGCTGCGGTGACCACCAGTCCATCTGCTGGGCAGTAGCCCACCAGAAGGACTGGCGGTCACCGCAGCCCACGTATACCACTAAGGTGGCAGAAAATAATATGTGCTTGTCTGCCACCATAGTGGTATAACAAAAAGAGGTGCGTAAATTGTGCGAAATATGATAAAGAACATTGAACAAACTATAGGTATGTGTTTTCTGGGTAAAGTTCACCTATGCTATACAAATGAAAGAAATTGTTTCGCTTATTACCATAACTAATAAATAATATTTCTATAATAAAACGATATTTATTTACATATTACCCGATTCCTAATACGAAAACAGGACAAAAGTAAAATTGAGATTGTTTGAGTAAAGGGTATCTCTAATCGACCATAGGGACATATTTGTCCCAAAAATTTCCAAAAAAACCGTAGTATTTAGATTTGTTTTGATTTTTTAATTTATTTTTTAGAAGCATAATGAGTCAGTATAAATAGCTAAAATGATAGCACAAAGTCTCATAACCTTACGGTCCTGAAAGGGTTAAAAAAAAGATATTTTGTATTACGGTGAAGTTTTGAAATTCTATTTCATCTTAGTTCACTGTGGTGTAGATATGTCGCAGGTAATAGCAGATTTTTTTTTTTTTTTATACTACTTAGGTGGCAGACAAGCATACGGCCCACCGGAAGGTTGGTAACCGTAGCCTATAGACGTTTGCAACACCAGATGTGCTACACACGCGCTGCCGACCCGGGCGCAGGTTGTGACGACCCACAGTTGAAATTTTTCAAGCCGCCCATAAGGCCTTCAACTTGGCTTAACGACTGTCATTTTACTGACAACCGGGAATTATAGGTGAATTATAGGTATATGTCATCGATTAATTAAAATTTTATTCCATAAGCGTACTAAGTAATGGGTACTAAGCCTAAAAGTAAGAAAAGTATTTCCTTATAACTTAAAAAAAAAAACTAGAAAATGAATTGTCATTTTTTTTAAATTCATCTGCCTGGCTAAGCTGAAATGAAATGAAATGAAAATGAAATGAAATGAAGCGATAACGATAGCGCTACAGAGGTGACGCCTTAAAGATCTCGTCCCTCGTGTGCTTTGTGTTCGCGGTGAGGGCAGTCGCGGTCATCAACGGGCAGACGCGGTCTTTATTACAACTTAGGCGCTTTTAAAACAACGGGGCGGGCAGGGCCGGTCTATTTCACCGCGAACGATAGCGCTACAGAGGTGACGCCTTAAAGATCTCGTCCCTCGTGTGCTTTGTGTTTGCGGTGAGGGCAGTTGCGGTCAACGGGCAGACGCGGTCTTTATTACAACTTAGGCGCTTTTAAAACGAAGGAGCGGGCCGGGCCGGTCTATTTTACTGCGAACAATAGCGCTACAGGAATCATATACTATTAACGCACATGAAGGTCAAAAAGACCGCGCCGCGGGTGCCCGCTGTAAACAAATTTTCGCGGTGAGGGCAGTCGCGGGCATCGACGGGCAGACGCGGTTTTTATTGCGTCGCAGACAAAATGACCCACCCGCCCCGTCGTCTGCTAAGCGCCTAACGGGTCTAGTTTAGAAAATGACGAAAAAGAGGTGCAGATACAATCATTTTTTGTCCGTATAAATAGACGAAATATTATATTATTTATTTACAAGTAACAATAAATATACATTAAACAATTTAATTAAAAATATTTACAGAAAAAAGGAAGGGGGGAGGGGATAAGTGAAAACAATGTGCAAGACTGTGGTAGGTGTCAAAGAATTTCTCCCCATCCCAATCGACTGGTAAGGTTCCCATAAGGCTGGCCGCATTGCCACGTTGGATGGCAATGTTTATTCTCTGAGCGAGAAAAACGAAAACAGTTGCCTAACTAAACCTATAATTTGTTGTTTCTTGATTTTGAATAAGTATATAGAAAGAAAGAAAGAAAAATAAATTTATTTCTGCCAGCTGCAGTAACAAGTGTACATCAAAAAAAAGTCTGACTGACTGTGGCTGTCAACAGTGTTACATATTTTGTCATTGTCACATCATAAGTTGTCAGTTGTTAAGTACATACATTGTGGCGTAAAACATAGATTTGCTATATTGGTTTATTAGGCGCTATTAAGCGTAGGTATATCTGGGTATACTTAGGTCGGCATAATGGGTGTGTCCTTAATAGTGTCAAAGTAGGGGTAGTTGATGGAAGGAGATATGGTGGGATGTAAGCTATATATAAGCGTGCGCAATAGTAGAAGAGAAAATCAGGAACTAGCTAAAATTAATTTATTTTACTTCATACTGTCGAAGAAAATTTACATCAAAGTAAATCTATTATATAAAAATAAGTCGGGTTTTCCTTCCTGACGCTATAACTTTAGAACGCACGAACCGATTTCCACGGTTTTGCATTCGTTGGAAAGGTCTCGGGCTCCGTGAGGTTTATAGCAAAGAAAATTCAGCAAAATTTCACATACAGCGCCATCGCGGGCGAAGCTGCGGGCTTAAATAATAATTTTTATTGTAAGGTGTTTCCCGCTAGCAGGTAGCCTCCCCCGAAATTAGTGCTACCTCAAGGATTAGACGCCCTTGGCCTATGCTAGTCTGGATGCCCGAATTTTGAACTTTTTATTTGCATTTTACATTCTTTGGCTAAGCGGGTATTCCGAAATTTGAAAAATTTGCTAACATCATTTTATTAACGTAGCTTGTCCCCAAATTTAATTACAGTTTACTTTTTACTTGAAACTGTAATAGTAGAATATCTTTTATTATATAAATGTTGGCTTATAGTCATATTCATATTTTGTATTGTTCATCGTAAGGAAAAAATTCTACCCTCATTGTTTTTGATAATTCCTTGTAATAACTTTAACGCAAAAAATATACCCACATTAGTAAAATTGTTATGAACCTTCTTGTTAGAAATAAAATTTGTTAATGTTTTAAACATTTATGAATGCAAACCATTCACGGTAGGTTTTGTTTTATATAAATTGATATTGTTTCAGGAAAATCTGAATGTTATTGTAAAGGGTGTCTCAATAAGAGTGCACTTTTTAAATTTAGTGCTATTTCTTTTTTGTGCAAGTGGCGACTCTGAGATTTGACAGCTTACACATTTATTAGTTCCGATTAATAAAAATGGAGCGCTTTTCGAAAGAACAACGCGTAATAATTGTGAAAACGTATTACAAAAATTTAGAAAGTTATGCTGAGACCGCTCTCAAACTACGAACAATTTTCAGTCGAGAAAGTGCACCTAATGTGTGAACCATTCGAAAAAAATGAAGAAACTGGGTCGGTAATGGACAGTAAGACTCCTGTGCTTCTGTTGTGTGCGGACGGCATGTGGTTTCAGCAAAACGGCGCGGCGTCACCTGCTACACCGCGCATGAAACAATTCATTGCAGCAACGATTGCCGAAAAAAATATCTCAATAAATTCTGATGTGAACTGGCCACCAAGATTTAACGCCGTGTGATTTTTTTCTTTGGGGTTTTCTCTAATCGCAGGTTTAAGCGAATAAACCAGAAACAATGCCTAAGCTCAAATCCGAGATCCAACGAGTTATCGGTGCGATACAGCCTCATCTGTGTGAAAAAGTCATGAAAATTTTCATGAACAGAGTAATGGCCTGCCATCAGAGCCGTAGAGGCCATTTGACGGATATTTTGTTCCATACTTAATCGGAACATGTCTTTTTGACAATTCAATAAAAAAATCACAACTCTCTCAAAAAAATATGTTTTTTATATTAAAATGAAAAAGTGCACTCTTACTGAGACACCCATTAGTTCTGTGTGAATAGAAAAAGTGATTTGTGTCTTAAAAATTGTGAGTGATTCGGTGCTTACCAGAACCGTTTAATATGCATATCAATAAAATTAGGTATTGCTTGCTCCATAACAGTAAATTAACGTGTGAAGTACTTATTCGCGATTATGAGCCGATTTCTACAGTAATAGTATGGGGTTCTTTAAAAAGGGTCATAAAAGGGTTTTACAGGGTCGGCAGCATGAGTTTATCGCCTATGGTGAGGCAAATGTTCATGGGCTGCGGTAACCGCCAATCCTTCTGGTGGGCCGTATGTTTGTCTGCCACCTTCATAAAATTATGTCTTTTCTATATCGATAGTCACCTTAGTAATATAAAAAAAATTTGGGGTAGGTTACAAAATGTTCGTCAGTAAAATCATTACAATAATGCTGCATAGTAGTTAGCAATACGAATATTTCAAATATATAGTTACAAAGAATAATTAATTACAATCTGCATAAAATAATTCAATAAATTAACTTCATTACCAAAAATATTTTCTATGTAAATCGTAGTAATTTTTTTTTCTCCTAAGTATGGGTAGTTGTGAATATCATGTGAATATCGTTAGGCTGCTTACAGACTGCATTTCATCACGCTATTATAATTCCATAAGCGTAAGGACAGGATACAGTTTTAATGGATAATGTTGAGATTTAGTGTAAAATTTAAGCTAAATTCTCGTGTATAAAAGAATTGCGTCATCATGTGATTGTATTGATGACACAAGTGTGCATGAGTGTTTTATGAGCGTGAAATGTATGAGATGTATGAATGTATGAAAGGTATGAATATGAGAGTATGAAAGGCACATTATTCAAAGGAATGGGTGAGTCCGGTGAATTATGAAAGTTTGAAATAGTCAGTAGGTACTTTGCATATATAAAAAAAAAATTTCTCTCCCCTATTCTAAAACAAAATTAGCGTCATTTTTTTTTTAGATTTTATCAAATTAAATTAGAGTTAGTTATGACAAGAATAACAATATCAGGTAAATTATTTAAAAATGAATGTTAATTTACTTTTGGATGTTGTCGCGGACAGTCAAACATACACGAGAAATTTAAGTCAGTGTGTAAGAGACCTTATGAATAATTGTGAAAATTTATGAGGGTACCTCAAAATATTGTTAAGCTTGAGGTCACATTGTGAATTCATTGTCATGATAAGTGAAAGTTGGTACGTGCCGTGAGTTTATAAAATTACAAAGTATTAAGAATTACGAATTTATGAAAGTTTTATGCACATGCAGTATGTTAATAGTGATGCATACGTTTTGAAAACGTTAATACATATATTATTGGATATTGGATATAAGTGTAATGCTCGGACTGCAGAGATTGTATTTTGTATGTAAGATCTGTCCTGGCTGTTGGAATTTTTTTTGGTTTGAATTACAGATGGTTTTGGATCCTTTCTAACCCCGTCCTATCCTACCTTATCCATTTCCTTGTCCGTGAATCCCTTCCTACCCCATCCTGATCCGCTCCACTATCCGCCAAGCCAAGGTCGCCGTGCCGATGAGCTGCGTGGCTACGGGCGAGCGTAGTCTTAAGCGTGCCTAATTGCCCTGGGCCCGGGCGAACCCAGAACAAGGCTAGCCTTACCTGGACAAGCGGGGCTCTGTTCAGGTGGACCAATTTAATTCCCTAGCTTCTCGTGGGAACGCTATGGTGATGAAATTTAAAACCAAAAACGGCGGCGATGTGGTTCGCCACCCATCACGTCTCGTTTCCCATCGAGGCGAAAAGTGGACTAGGGTTAGCCACTTTGCTACATTAAATGTGAGAGGAGGAATGAAAGATAAAATTGAGGAGGTATGTAAGATGATGCAAGAGAGGCATCTTGATATTTTGTGTGTGAATGAGACAAAGCGGAAAGGATGTGACACCACGACACACGGAGCCTATACGGCCTATTGGTCAGGTGTAGCCACAACCAGCACAGCATGCCAGGGGGTCGGTGTACTACTTTCCGCGAGAATGAATGAGTGTGTGACAGAGTATGAATGTGTGAGCCCAAGACTCCTTTGGCTAAGACTGAAGGTTGGACTTACCCGCATCTTTGTTTTGGGAGTGTATGCTCCGCAGGATGCGCGGTGGCACCGGTCTTCAAAAGACCAAAGCGAGAGGCAGGCATTTTGGGAGAGTATGAGGGATATTCTGGATAAATGTAAACGAAACGAGAGAATAGTGATGTTAGGTGATTTTAATGGTTGGGTGGGAGTGAAGCGCGATGGATACGAAAGTGTATTAGGAAAGTTTGGTGATGAACGAGTGAATGTAAATGGAGAAAGCTTGCTAGAAGTATGTTTGGAAAGGAATCTTGTGGTAACTAATACCATATTCAACCACAAGGATATCCACTTGTATACAAGAGAGGAGAGAGATCAGAGAAGCATGATTGACTTTGTGATAGTAGACGCAAGACTGAGAAAGAAAGTGCTAGACACTCGGGCGTACCGTGGCACCGGGATCGACACAGATCACTTCTTGGTAATTAGCCGGGTAAGGGGTCTGTTTCAGCGGTGGCGACATCGTGTGCATGAACCCGTTAGTGTACTAGAGCGAATAAAAGTTGAGAATTTACAAGAGTTAGGCATAAAAGAGGCATTTGTGAGTAAACTGAGTGAAAAATTTGAAAACCTAGATGAAATATGTGAGATTGAAGAATTATGGAAGCCGTTTAAGGAAGGACTTGTGGAAGTTGCGATTGAAGTGTGTGGGGTTAGCAAAAGACGACAAGGATGTATGGCAAAGGGAATGAGTGCGGAAGTTCTTAATGCGTTGACTGGCAAGAAGAAAGCATGGTTGGACTGGTTGGCTACAAAGGCCAATCAAAGAATGCAAAAGGCAACGGATGAGGATGTAAAAATGGCAAAGGATGAATATAAAAAGTATAAACGTGTTGCAAAAGAGACGATGATGAGAAAGAAAGAGAATGATAGAGAAAAATTTGATAAAAGGTTATCTGAAGACTTCCAACGGAATATTAAATTTTTTTGGAAGTCCATAAGAACAGTGAGGAGTCAGCAAACAATGTCGCCGCTCAATCACATCAGAAACCAGGATGGAAGTTTTGTAAGAGGAGAAGAATGTGTGCTAAAGAGATGGAAGGAATATTTTGAGAGTTTATTCGAAAAAGAAGATATACAAGGCGATACGCGTGTTTTAGAACTGAATGAATTTGGCGATGAAAGCGAGTTAAGTATGGGAGAAATAGTGGAAGCGTTGAATTGTATGAAAGTAGGAAAGGCTGCTGGAATAGATCGGATTTCTGTCGAAATGCTGAAAGCTGGACGTGGCGTGGTAGCTTGCCAGCTGTACCGCCTTTTTAACTTTTGTTGGCGAAGTGGCAGAGTACCAGCAGAATGGTGTAAAGCTGTCATTGTGCCGCTTTACAAAGGAAAAGGGTCGCAGCAAGAGTGCAAAAACTACCGCGGCATAAGCTTGCTCAGCATCGTTGGCAAATTGTATGCAAAAGTGTTGATAAAAAGAGTGATGAATGAAACTGAAGGAAAAATGTGGGATGTGCAAGCAGGATTTATGAAAGGAAGGGGATGTACGGATCAGGTCTTTTCCTTACGATGCGTAGCTGAGAAAGTTTTGGCTAAAAGTCAAAAGGTCTATTGCATATTCGTGGACTTGGAAAAGGCCTATGACAGAGTGGTGAGGAATGAACTGTGGTCAATATTGTCCATGTATGGAGTGAACAGCAACTTGATACGGGCACTGAGGTCTCTCTATGAGGGTTCTAGTGCTTGTGTCAGGATCAACGGGGCCTGCACGGACTTCTTTCACATTGAAAAGGGTGTGAGACAGGGATGTGTAGCGTCTCCGTGGCTGTTTAATCTATACATGGATAGTTGTCTGAAAGAACTGCAAGAGAGTATGTATGGCTTAAAAATGAATGAACTGACCGTCAAATGCCTCCTATACGCTGATGATCAGGTGATATTAGCATCATCAGCGGAGGAATTGCAGCTGATGGTTAATAGTATGAATGAGGCTCTAAAAAGTAGAGGAATGAAAGTTAATGTAAACAAGACGAAAGTTATGGTTTTTGAAAGAGAAGAAAGTATGACGAATTGCTCAATCTTCATTGAAGGGCAAAGAGTGGAACAGGTGAAAGAATTTGTATACTTGGGTTCCAAATTTGTAAGGGATGGAAAGTGTGACCAGGATATTGAGCGAAGAGTTTTGGCAGGAAATCAAGTGAATGGGGCTATGTACACCTTTATGAGCAGTCAAAATGTGTCTGAGAAGGCCAGGTTGGCTGTACATAGGGGAGTGCTCATCCCTACACTTATGTATGGTAGTGAAAGTTGGGTATGGCAGAAGAAGCATGAAAGCAAAATTAATGCAGTGGAAATGAGAAGTCTGCGAAGTATAGCTGGAGTGACTCTAATGGACAAAAAAAGAAATAGCGTGATAAGGGAAAAATGTGGTATAACAGAAGATGTAGTGACTAAGATCGAAAAAGGGATGCTTAGATGGTTTGGACACGTGGAGAGAATGGATGAGAATAGACTGACAAAGCAGATTTATGAGGCGAGAATGAATGGGCAAACTGGTAGGGGTAAACCTCGGCGTACGCATGCCGATCAAATCAGAGACGTTCTGGAAAAAGGCAAGGTCAAGAGTACCCTTAACCGGCGAGCGTGTATGAAAACAGTTATGAAAGTAGAAGAAGCGAAAGTTGTATGTCAGGATCGTAGCAAGTGGAAAGTCATAGTCTCTGCTTACCCCGATGGGAAACAAGCGTGATTATATGTATGTATGTATGGATATAAGTGAAATGTTAAGGTTGGTACATGGACTGTTTCTTTTCTGGGTTGTTTTGATATTTTTTTTGGGGTTAGAATGCTGGTAGGATGATTCTGTAGGTGTATTCAGTGCTATATTTCTGTTTCTTGGTTTTTTTGTAGTAAATACTGCCACTCGGAAGCGGTAAGCTTGCCCTCGCAGATTTACGTAGTGCTATAGTAAGCTCTTAAAGGCTTGCTTATTATATGCAAATATATTGCATTATAGACATATACAATGTTATTACACCGTTGTATATGTTGTTATATAAATTTTCTTCTCTGAGACGGTTATAGAAATCTCAGTCTTCAATTCAAGCCATATTCTATATTACATTCAGGTGGTTCGTATTACCTGAATCTCTTAATATTAAGCCTTAAATACGTCTTTTTTCTATCTATCTTGTGAACACCATCAGAATTACTCTATGGAGATATTTAAATGGAAATATTATCTACTAATTCAGTTATTAGAGAATTATATTATATAACTATAATTCAATCTTGTTAAATTGAATTATTAGTCTTAAATTTTGTCTATAGGGACAAAATTTTCTCTTGGGGATATTGTGGCGTAAAACATAGATTTGCTATATTGGTTTATTAGGCGCTATTAAGCGTAGGTATATCTGGGTATACTTAGGTCGGTATAATGGGTGTGTCCTTAATAGTGTCAAAGTAGGGGTAGTTGATGGAAGGAGATATGGTGGGATGTAAGCTATATATAAGCGTGCGCAATAGTAGAAGAGAAAATCAGGAACTAGCTAAAATTAATTTATTTTACTTCAAACTGTCGAAGAAAATTTACATCAAAGTAAATTATTCTATAAAATATATTTCATTGAAATACCAGTGAGGGCGTACGTAGCCCAAGTATTTTTAATAAAATTATACATTGAAAACGGAAGCTCTGGTAAGCATCAACTTCATAAATTTTATTAAGTAAATTAATTGTGGGTAATTTTCATGTAAAAAAAAAAGTATATTTTAAGTAAATTTATTTTATCAGGCAGGCGTTTGTGAAATTTAGAACAGGGGGTAATGTTCTTTTGTATATTAAATATTTTAAAATGGGGTTAAAAATAATAGTAAGGGAACGTTTAGGGATATCTATGGTTGAAGAGGGTGTATATAAAAAATATTGTTTGTTCTTTTCAGAATGAGCTTCCAAGTTTATGATTAAAAAACCCCTGCTTATACCCGTATTATATCTTTGCTGAAAATATAGGCGTAGAGCCATATTACTTATTTTACATATCCTGGAGGAAGGAAGTCCCATCCCAGAATCTGGATGAGTACATAGTTATAAGTTAGATTTAAGTTTATTACTGGTGAAGTTGTAATAAAAATATTAATACTCTGAGTTCGTGCATTAATGACTCCAGGACAAATTACCTTACCTAAACTACTGAACCGCCTGGGAACTCCTGGGGAACACTACGGACTTCCCAGAAGCGTGTCAACATAAGTTTTAAATCTTACCACCTAAATTAAATACTCTTACAAGAACAATAATAGGCGTAAATACAGTATCATACTTTACAACAAACCAAGTCAGCATAAGGCTGTGATGAAAAGATTTTCCACACCAAGCGCCGATTTTCATCAACAACCTTAGATATCGTGTAAATGGCGTCATCCATCACAAATCCGAGAGACAAATAGCTCCCTAACATGAAATGTTTCAAGAGCGCCGTCTTATAATACAAATAACCCGTGAGAGAATAATAAATAAAAATTTAAAAAATCTTTATTGGAACTAAAACGCATTAGGTACATGGTTGTTGTGATTCGATAGTGACTGCATTAGTTAACACTGTGGCGCAGTCACTAACGCCCACCTTTAAACATGAGATATAAACATTTGTTACTTATTTACAATACATAAAGTCAATAGGTACCAAATATAAAAATGTAAAAACAGTTGTTGCGGTACATTTAAGATAAAAACTAAAAACAAAGATAGAAAATAATTACAATTGATCGATTCAGGGCCTCTGAGTTCCATTCCATTATTTCCTTCATGTCTGTTTGTTTGTTTAGTGGATCGGGGTTGGAGCTTAACTCAGTGGCTTGATTACAAATTGTACAAGTACGATTTTGGAGGCATTTCCTCAACCCAGATATTGCTGTTAAAAACTACCCCAACGGATAGTTTACAATATAAATGAAAAATAACAATAATAAAAAAAAAATAAAAAAAATATTACAAATGATTTCATTTTGTATAAATTCTTTTGTTTGCTTTCGTAGAATGTTTGTGAGCAGTGCGTGAGTGTGTGTATGTGTGTGTGTGTGTGTGTGTGTGTGTGTGTGTGTGTGTGTGTGTGTGTGTGTGTGTGTGTGTGTGTGTGTGTGTGCGTGTGCATGTGCGTGGGTGTTCGTGAAATGCGTTATTGTGCGAGCGGTGTGTGTTTCAAATTATATGATCGACGCAATTAGGTCCTCCGTATCTTTATAACTTAGACTAAGCAGCCATTCGCTTACCCTTGATTTACATTCCAATAAAGTAAGTCGGTAAATGTTCAAGAGTTTATTCGCTTTGTTATACAGCGAGGGAGCAAAATAGTTGTAATGGCGTTTTACAAGTTTTGTGGTGCACAATTTCACCTCGCAACCCCTATCTTTCCTACGTTTGTGATTGTTAAGGATAAAAGGGAGCTCTGAGTGTTTACGAAGTATAACCGTCACCAGGAAGAGCTTTCTTACCGTTAAAATCTTTAGCTCATTGTATAGCGAGCTGTAGGGTACCATATCGGCTTAAATGACATAATTTTAAGTACACCCCTGTGAGCCCTTTCAAGAGTGAGAAGTTCGGACTTCCCTGCGCATCCCCAGGCTGCAACACAGTATCCCATCACCGACTGCACCAAGGCAGAAAATACCATTTTAAGCACAGCAAAGTTCAAAACCGAGCGTAGCCTCCTGAAAAGATACATAAGCGTTCTAACTCTGGAGGTGGTTACCTCTATTATGTTCTTTCCAAGAAAGATGATTGTCAATCCAAACTCCAAGATATTTGATTTTGGATTCATGAGCGATTCTCAAACAGTTACAAATGGAACTTCTTTTACAAGTGGGCACATGGGCGACGAGGCCAAAAGAAAGAGGCGGAAGTGAAACAGACCTGTGTGCAAAAGTAAGGCTTTTGGTTTTGTCAACATTCAGCGTTAGCAGATTCCGCGAGAGCCAGCGGGCCAGTCGACAAAGCCGTCTCAGCATTGAATTGGACGTCAGTCCAATTGGCCCCATGTATATACAAGTAAAACAGTGTCGTCAGCGTACGTCACTATCTTACAGTTTATAATAGTCAATTTACAGAGGTCGTTGATGTATATCAAAAACAGAGTAGGTCCTAAGACGCTATCCTGGGGCACCCCAAAAAACAAGGGTTCAAGTTCGCTAACGGCACTGTCCATCCTGACACGCTGAAAACGATTTTCAAAATAGTCTCTGAAGAGATTGTAGACAACACCTCTTATTAAATACAATAAAGTACATTGCAACAGTGATTATTACCTACCTACTTTTAAAAGTTTTATTTTTTGAAAGAAAGAAAAACAATTAACAAAAAATTATATTCTATATTTATGCACAATGTTTAAGTTTTCCAAAGAAAACATACCAAAAAAACAATTGCAACCCTATTTCAAGTACGCTATTTAGTACATAATACCACAACCAACCTTACACTATTTTATACTGCAACCCACCCAAACTTAGATATCAAGAAACCAGAAAAAGTCATTCACCGATGCAGTTCAGTCACTGCGCTGTCTCGCTGTGGAACATACCTCCAAATGTAAAGTGTAATTTAAAAATATTCTTACATTGTTTTTAAAGGCTATGTTATTTTTTGTTGTAACGTGTAGTAATTTTTAAGTTTAAGAATAAAGTACTTTTTTGATTATAAACTTATTACAACTAAAATAAGCTAGAAGACACTACATTTCCTAACTTGAAAGACGCGTGTTTTGTAACCTTTGTATGCTCAAGGTCGTTAGCCCTATCAACGGGCTTAATGAATCCACTCAGTAAACTCCAAACTTTTCTTCCCGCCACCACACCACCCCTCTTGCTCGTTTGGACTACTTCCTCACTGGTATTTGGTACATAACCAAATCACCACGCGAGCGAAGCCGCTGGCATAAGCTAGTAAATTAATTTAATTGAGTTACATCATGATAACGTGAAAACAATGTGAAAAATTAATTAGAAACGTTATTGGTAATAATTGAAAACATGTAAGTTTATAGACGTATCATTATTATTCATTACAGTACCAAAAGTCGAAAGGTATAGTCAAAAATGGGTCTATTAGCCATTGCCACTATTGTCCTGATAGTAGCTCAAGGGACACTCAGCGATTGGTTCAGCATAAACGGCCCCTTTAATTGCGAAGGAAAGATTTGTTCAGGAGGAACCGTTGATCACTCAGATATTTTTTTCTTGGGGAACATTAAAGATTATGGCTATAGTTACAAGCAGCTTGGAAAGGAAACGACTGTATTTCTTCAAGGCGACTTTGAAGACACATATTACGAAAAATTTCATGAACCGGCTCGTTCTGTAAACAGGTTATACTTGACAAACCCTGGATGGTCTGGTAACGGAATAAATGCTAGTAAATCTTATTCTGTACAATGTCAGGGCGGGCAGAAGTGCCGGCGAGCCGACAAAAACATAATGCTCAAAGTATATACTCACGGTGATATCTACCTTGTATCGTCAATTCATGGTAGTTGGAGTCGAGCCGAAGAGCTATGTGCGCACATGAAGCTACTAGTGGACTATCTCGAGGTTTACTTGTAATCAAATATTGCGCCGAAGCCACGACATTATTCATCTTCACTGTTTATTAAATTCTATTATGTACATGGCAGTGGACTGCTATTATGCTAATTTGATTCATTAATGATGTTGGTAATGTGTAAAACTAATTAATTAATAAAGCAATATTACTTACATTACTGTATTGTTTCACGCTGATGCAAGAGGGGGGTAGGTACCAATTCATTTTTTTTGCTTGTATTCATGCCGGATTTCTACCGGCTCAACACAGGCGCCTTACAACTGCCCACGGCCGGGAGCACCGCGTAAGTACTCGGAAGGATGTCCCAGGATTCCCGGCCAAAAGGGGTTAAGTACTTACTTTGTATATTAGAAGAATATTATATTAATAACGGTTTTACCCCGGGCACACTACTTCGTCCCATATCTGAGTCTAATAGAGTCAGAGCTGGCAGCTGGCAGGATTTTTTGAGTAGGTGTTATTTTTAGAGGTATAGAACTTGAAGTTGGGAACACTTTTTTAACTGGAGGCCATTTTGTCAGCTGTCAAGTGATTTATGTTTAGTTTGGTTTGGCATTTCAACATGAATAGACTGACGCCTGAACAACGCTTCCAAATTGTGCCAATTTATTTCGAACATCATGGTTCTGTCCAAAATCCATATCATTACGTCCATTTTACGGTCAACATAATCGTCTTTGAATGAATTCGATTAACTATGGAACGTTTTCGCACCACGTTTACTCTAAATGATAATACGCATCCACAGAGACATCGTACAGTGCATACAGAAGAAGTCATTGCTGCTGTAGAGCGTAGCGTAGAGGAACACCCGAATCAGTCTATCTGCCTTCGTGCACAGGAATTGAATATTGTCCATCCACTTTAAGGAAGTTTATGCGGAAAGATCTTTGTTTGTGTGCTTACAAAATCCAACTGGTGCAAGAATTGAAGCCTCGCGAGCACCTAGCAAGGCGTAGATTCGGTAAGTGGGCCCAAAATAAGATTACCGTCTATCCCGATTTTTTTAAGCGAATTTTGTTTAGCGATGAAGCTCACTTTTGGTTGAATAGATACGTCAATAAACAAAACCTTTAGTCGCATTATGTCCAATTCGCAAAATGTCCAACTGTCCAATTTTCAATAGGTGGTCCAGTTCGCAATTGGTCCAGTTCACAGTTGGTTCAGTTCGCAATTGATCCAGTTCGTAATTAGGGATCCTCCTTGATTAAGAGAAGCGTTTTATTGAAGTGGATTTTTATATTGTTGTGTGGGAGTATGTGGATATGTGAGTTATGTATGTCTATCAAATATTTTATTGGAAAGAGCTATATTTTGGAGTCATATCTTAGTTCGTCCTGGTGGTGACATGTTCCTGCCCAATTAAATATCCGTCATCGATTACTTAAATTTTGATTCCGTTGGCTCACTAGGTTCAGTCCCATTACAAATTCAGAAAAATATTTGCTTTAAACTTTACAAAAATAGAGAAAAGGAGTTGTCATTTTTAGTGTTCCGTATCCAAATGGCAAAAACGGTACCCTTATAGATTCGTCATGTCTGTCTCTCTGTCTGTCTGTCCGTCCGTGTGTCACAGTCACTTTTCTCCGAAACTATAAGGCATATGCTGTTGAAACTTGGTAAGTAGATGTATTCTGTGAACCGCATCAAGATTTTTGTATAAAACTAGAAAAAAAACAGTTAATTTTGGGGGTCCTCATACTCAGAACAAAACTCAAAATTTTTATTTTCATCAAACCCATACGTGTGGGGTATCAATAGAAAGGTCTTCAAAAATGCTAGTGAGGTTTCCAACATCATTTTTTTCTAAAGTGAATAGTTTGCGCAAGAGACACTTCGTCCCCCCCCCCCCTCTAACTTCTAAACTAAGAGAATCATAAATCTAAAAAAAATATATTATGTACATTGCCATAAAATCTACCAACGAAAATTTGTTTCAATGATATCGAGTATGTGGTAGTTTTTTTTTAATACGTCATAAACCGCAATTTTCGCCGACAAAAATAACTACCACTGCGAACGTGTTAAAACATCAATGAAAGTTACAACGAACTACAAGAACTTTTATATTATGTTACTTGCTGCTACGGAACCTTTCATGGGCGAGTTCAACTCGCACTTAGCCGGTTTTATTTTATAATTAATCTTCCTGGCCATGTTTATTATTCACTTGCAACCTAATTTACTATTACTGGGTTAGTACAGGGTGTCAGGACGTCTAGTCTAGTATTAGGGATAAGGCATGAATGACATAATTATAACATGCCATCAATGTAAGAGGGTATCTGGCCTTAATGTACGAAACTAACCTGACGGGTTGATACGGGGTTTTGTTTAGAGTTTTCCTTTTTGTCATGACCGTCTCCTCCGTTATTCAGCAGATGGACTAAGTAGGTGATGCCTTGAAGATCTAAGCATGACCCCTTCGCAACATTTTCCAAACATACTTACGGCCGGCGACCACTGCGAACTGAGCGGGCACTGTATTTTGGTGGCGGGAAAACTAGTTTGCTACTGAGTGGAATCATTAAGTCCGTTGATAGGGCTAACGACCTTGACCATACCTAGATTACAAAGCACGCGTTTTTTCAAGTTAGGAATTGTAGTGTGTTATACTCATACTCATTCAAAATCGGAAAACAACAAATTATAGGTGATGTTTTTTTCATAATACAATGGCAAACTATTTTCTGTCGCCTCGATAAAAATTGAAGTCCTAAAATGCATTCATCTAAAAATTTGGAGCTGATTCTATGATCGTTTTACACAATATGTATAATTTAAATACAGCTAGTTGTCTAGCGCAACTTCGTTTACGTTATAACCTAGATACCGACTTCAGCACCATCTAATGGACTGATTTGTGAATCTAAACCATCGACGGCGTCACCTGAACGCATACAAAAAAAAACATTCAAATCTGTCCAGCCATTTAGGCGGAGTTCAGTGACATACACACGTAAAGTACATTTCGCGGTGAGGGCAGTCGCGGGCAGCGACGAGCAGACATGGTCTGTAAAGCGCCTAATGGGCCCGTTCAGCTCGCAGTGGAAAACTGGCTTAAATTGGAAAACTATTTTTGGTTGCAATGTTTGACAGCACGGGAAGTAACCGTCGGTATTGCATGAACTATATTTATGTGCCGAAACAAACGCACCGATTATTCACGTTGAATGCAAAATTATTACATTCGTAGAGTGTTTCTGTAGTCTATGTATCCGTTGAGAGGTTTGGTACGGTCAAAATAGATATGCAAGGTTACATAAATTGTTAGGTATAAATGTGAAAATTGTTTTGAATATTTGATACCCCGTCGAATGACGAACGACATCGAAACGAAATGTGAAGTTTACTTCGAACCCACGCAACCACTACTTCCCTTCCTACAAGACGAATGCGAAAGAATCTGTTTGTCTGTTTCGCTTTCAAGCCTGAAATTCTGAACAGATTTTGATAAAATTTACTCACTCGTACGTGTGTGTAAGTAAATTTTATCAAAATTTGTTCAGTATGAATTTCTCATGGTAGTGAAAAATATAACGAAACAAATTTTTTTTAAACGCCTGACAATCTTTTTTATGAGTAAAACTTTAGTACTAATTAAGAGCTACGGAATCCTACGCTGCTCGTGAATTTAAAAAAAAAATCAAAATTTATTTCATCAAAAACAATACAGATATCACTTAAAATATTAGGATTACAGTAATTCAGTCATTGTAGGTATACATATAATATTTTCTTTTTCTATATCAAAGTAATAAAAGCAGTACAATCGTTAATATCTTAAAATTCATGGTTTAACTTACACTTGACTAAAGTAATGGAATACCTATCAGCTACGGCAAGAAGTTGTTACAGTGTGTGTATTATCAGATCCTTGTCTGAACTAGGATGTTAATCCTGTGTCTCAGACGTTCATCTGACTAAGCAAACAAGAGAGCACATTATAATACTAATTCCTATTCTGAAATATGTTTAATTATGTAATTTTAAACATTTAAAAAATTAATAGATAAATAAAATAAAACGGGATGTATAAGTATTTAGGTACACTAGTTTAGATCAGAGGTGACCAACTTGATTGTTATTTTCTTACCCAAGAACTAAGATTTATTGACGAAAACTCAAGCGAACCACCAATTCTATTCTACTTTGAATATTTATAAGTATTTTTAGGGTTTCGTAGCCAAATGGCAAAAACGGAACCCTTATAGATTCGACATGTCTGTCTGTCTGTCTGTCCGTCTGTCTGTCCGTCCGTGTGTCACAGCCACTTTTCTCCGAAACTATACGGCCTATGCTATTGAAACTTGGTAACTAGATGTATTCTGTGAACCGCATTAAGATTCTTATATATCACTAGAAAAAAAGCAGTAAGTTTTGGGGGTCCCCATACTCAGAACTGAAACTCAAAATTTTTTTTTTTTCATTAAACCCATACGTGTGGGGGTATCTATAGATAGGTCTTCCAAAATGCTGTTGAGGTTTCTAACATCATTTTTTTGTAAAGTGAATAGTATGCGCAAGAGGGACTTCCAAAGTGGAAAAATGAGTGTCCCCCCCCCTCTAACTTCTAAACTAAGAGAGTGATAAATCTAAAATAAAAATATGATGTACATTGCCATAAAAACTACCAACGAAAATTGGTTTGAACAAGATAGAGCTTGTAGTTTTTTTTTAATACGTCATAAACCGCAATTTTCGGTTAGAATAATCACTACCACTGCGAACGTGTTAAAACATCAATCAAAGTTACAACGAACTATAAGAACTTTTATATTATGTTACTTGCTGCTATGAAACCCTTCATGGGCGAGTGCAACTCGCACTTGGCCGGTTTTTTGTCTTGCCACAATCAATTGGACTTATAGTCGAGTTATTGGTCAGTAAACAGATCAGTTGTACACACCTGGTTACGATCATGGACCTATTATAAATTGAAGTTCGGTACGGGCCTACTTACGCATATTTTGCACAGATATTTAACAGGCACCTCAATGTGTTGATTGATGAGTTTAGGAACACAATTTTTATATTTATAACCTACTGACATGACACTAATATGTAGGTGCTAGTTTCCATTATAATGCTGACGACAGATTATCGTGTAGTTTAAAGCTTTTGTATTTAAATCAAATGTTTACATGACGTGTCAACGACAAATTGTCAAGATCAGTGCGAACAGCACAACCGGCCTGAAATAATTAAGAACCGCACAAGGGCCTCGCCGATCGAAGGGTTTGTACAAATTCGTAGTAGGTAGCTTTATAGGTACATGCTGTAAATCGTTCAGAATTATGTATAAGCAAAGATGTCCTCAAGCTCATTGTTGAAAAAATTACATCTCTCTGTCTCACACCTTTGCGCAGTGCTTAGGTATGGTATGATTGGTGATTTTATCCTCAAATTGGATGGTCATGGTAGCGGTATCGTACAAACATCTCAACACTTCCATATATCACCAATCAACACGACACAGCTGTACAGCGTGTCGTGTTGTAGGACTGTAAGCCATACACAGCGGCTCATTGTACAATTTTTTCTTCTGTACAATCTGCCGAATACTAAAGCCTTTTAGAAACCCGGTAGAAGTCACAAATCGCTTGCCGGCAAAGTCGACAAGTTTCCGCCAGAAGGGCAAGCCCTTGGATGAAATTTGCCGAGTTTTCCGGTAAAGCAATTTGTGACTACTCTCGAGAACAACTTGTAAACAGGGCTCAAAAGTAAGAGAGAACAGAGCCACCACACTCCCTCTCCACGGTTTGGGTGACAGGCCCTGTAGTCATCATCGTTTGTTCCCGTAGGCTTTTTTGTCCACGATGCATAGAGGTCCGTGTTTGTGAGAACCTTGAAGTCATGGTTCTGCCACCCGCTGTTCTTAGTTTCGTTAAAAGGGGTCTTCCGAGCTGGAAAAATCTTAGTGCCCCGGTTCTACTTAATCGCAGCCTCGACGACACTGGTGTTGTAAGGCCCGAGGTCGAGTCTTACCGACTTTTGCATTTTGAAATTTAGTACCCTCTGTTCTTCTGCCTGCGTGGGTTGCATTTTTCGTCAGATCCTCATAAGTTTGAGGGTATCAGGCGAGAGTTCTGAGCACCTCTTTTTGCCATTCTCCAACGAAAATCTTCGGGACACTTATTGTATGTGTCTCGGTTTTATTGTGAACACTGTCAGTGGTTTCCAGCACATTTAAACGATATTAAAGTACCAATTGTAACATTTCAGATGCCAAGGTCATTTGAAGCACATTATGAGGAGAGTAGGCTTCATTATCCGGGTCCTTTTTGCATAGAAGTCGAAATTCAGAGATGCTTGAACAAGGCAGTGACCACTGCCGGTATTCATCAGAGAAACATCTCTAAATATACATTTCTGGTCCACTATGATTAAGTTTGTCTCGTTCCTTGTGATATTTAAAATCCCCTTTAACAACGTTGTAGTGAGCTTTAGCAGTGCCGTGTAATGTCGTTGGTAAGTCTTTGTGTGTAACCTTAACTGAGTATCAGATAATGCTGACACTGCTGATTTCGAGAACGCTGCCAACGAGGTCCTTTTTCACTTTAAAATCGACGCCACCCTCTGAGGAGGTGAATTATTGGGAGGTACATCACCGTTCCGAAAGCAGAAAAGGTCGCCTGACGCAAGGGTTAGTGTGTCCTCAAAATGTCCTCGGACCTCGCACAAGCCCAATGTGTGCCAGTTTATGCGACCTTGTTCTACCTCGAGTTCAGTGAGGTGCTCGTCCAGTTTTAGAGTACTTTCACTAATGTAGACAGGATCAGTTAGCAAAGAATCTCAGCATACAGGAGGCTACCACCTACAGTGGTAGCCTCCGTATCCCGGAGACCCTTTCTGCTGTCGTTCCGACAGCTACCGTAATCGTGGACAGCGGAAACCTAACGCACCAAATTACGTGTTTTGATTAAAATCCTGTAAACTTCTAGTTCGTTGAGCACCCCCTTGTATATAAGATAGGGGGCTGAAATTTTGCACATATAATAGAAATGATACGTGTCACAAATTGAGGGGGGTGGCCCGACCAAAAATAAAACGTTTTTTCTTTTCATACAAACTTGGACCACCCTAATAAGCAGCCATATCTTTTTGTCGTTAATTTAAAAGTTAGGATTTTCCGTAGCTTCCAGGAACTGTGGACTCAGGTATGTAGTTTTACTTCATCTTCTTGACAGACGGACAACAAAGTGATACTATAAATAAAAGGTTTGAGGTACGGAAGAAAAGCCAGAAATGGCAGTTGTTGAACGATAACATATTTCGACGATAAGCCGTCGTAATAACGGGAACAGCTGGTGTAACCGACGATAAATAACTCGTCACAACATTGACATAGTGGGAACGCGCTCTTACGAGCTCAGTGATTGAGAATGTGCAGTTACATCACGGGTCTACCTGCAAGAGATAAATGATCTTTGCGTCAACACCGGTGCTGGCTGGTGTATGGATGTACAGGTGCTGGTGCTGATGGAGAGACGGTAAGTATTATATATTTTAAAGACAACGGAAGAATCTTAATTTACCTACTTATGACAATTTTTTTCTTTAATAATACCTATGTATCGTATCGTTATTCACCTTGCTTACAATTTCTTTGATACACGGATCTCATATAGCCTAGTAAACGAATAACTTGTGGATGGAAAAGTCGAAAGCAGAAACTTTGGAACTTTGTTACCTCGTAGTGGGTCTGGACGTGGACACTCTCTCGCTCGAGACCATGGTGCGAGCCATGCTCTCCAGCGGGAGTAAGTGGGACTGCGCCGCCTCCTTCTGCGAGCAGGTCATGCTCGTGAAGGAGGCGGCGGGGCGGGTACGGGAGAGAACTCTCCCACCCAAGTTCCGCAGTCGGCAGCCTAGGCGCCGCCGACGTGTCTTCGCCGAGGACTATCGGCCACCATGACCGGGGGCCTGAGGACGGTGAGAGGGCGGCTCACCGTCCTTACAGAAGCAGGCCTATGACGGCAGCGTGACGTGAGCAATTCACGCACGCCCCCCTTAGAAGCGGGATCACACCCGAAACCCTCCAAAGACGCGGGATAGCACCCAAACCACCCCCTGGGTGAGGCCGCAGTGGCGGCCGTGGGTCTGTTGGGAGTTCTGGGACATCCTTCCGAGGGCTACCCCGAGGCTCCCAACCACCGGCTGTTGGGCGTGACGTGAGATTTTTTAGTCAGTAGGAGTCCGGCATAACATCCATGAGGATTTTCCCTCACGTTAAAAAAAAAAAAAAGAAACATTGTTTGGACTAGTTAGGAGATAAACATACTAAAAGTCCTGAACCCTCCGAGGTGAGCCCGAGGGGGAGGCGGGAGCAGAAAGAAGGTCCCGTTTTTTGGTATTTGGCGTTGGGTCCCCTGATTTTGGGCATCAACCGCGAGAGTGCGGCTGAGGCCCCGCTCGGGATGAATTGGGGTGGCGACTGTTTTTTCTTTCTCGTGGCCACACGGGGTCCCCTCGCCACACGGGGTAGTAAATACTGTTAAATAAAATACCTACAGTTCTGCTCTTTTGGACTACTACCTCACTGGTATTTGGTACATAATCAAATCACCACGCGAGCGAAGCCGCTGGCAAGTAAATTAATTTAATTGAGATTTACATCATGATAACGCGAAAACAGTGAAAATTTTGTTAGAAACCTTATTGGTAAAATTAACAACATGTAAGTATATAGACGTATCATTAGTTCATTACAGTACCAAAAGTCGAGAGGTATAGTCAAAAATGGGTCTGATAGCCATTGCCACTATTGTCCTGATGGTAGCCCGAGGGATACTCAGCAATAAAGGATTCAGCATATCCGGCCCTTTTCATTGCCATGGAAAGGTTTGTCCAGGAGGAAGCATTGATCACTCAGATATATTTTACTTGGGAAACATTGCTAATTATGGCTACAGTTACAACCAGCTCGGAAAGGGAATGACTGTACTTCTTCAAGGCGACTTTGAAGACTCATATTACGAACCAGGTAATCCACCGCCACGTTCTGTAAACAGGTTATACTTGACAAACCCTGGATGGTCTGGTAACGGAATAAATGCTAGTAAATCTTTTTCTGTGCCATGTCCGAACGGGCAGGAGTGCCGACGGGCCGATAAGAACATTCGGCTTAAAGTTTATACTCACGGTGATATCTACCTTGTATCGTCAGTTCGTGGTAAATGGGGGTTGGCCGACAAGTTATGTGCGCACTTGAAGCTACTAGTGGACCATCTCGAGGTTTACTTGTAATGAAATATTGCGCCGAAGCCACGACATCATTCATTTTTACAGTTTCAATTCTATTATGTCTGCAGTGGACTGCTATTATGCTGATTTGACTCAATGTTGGTAATGTGTAAAACGAATTAATTAATAAAGCAATATTACTTACATAGCTGTTTTGTTTCTCGTTGATGCAAGAGGGAGTAAGTACCTCTTTATACTATTAAGGTGGCAGACAAGCTTACGGCCCACCTAATGGTTGGTTACCGTAGCATTGGACGTTTGCAGCACCAGAAGCCCTACACACATACGCGCTGCCGACCCGGGTGCAGGTTGTGATAAGGCCTTCAACTTGGCTTAACGACAGTCACATTACTGACATCCGTGACCAACTGCTTAACGTGCCTTCTGAAGCACGGAAACGCTCGGAAATCCACCCATGACTGGACAGTAAATGTTGCTTTATATTTTCTTGCTTGTGGAAATCTTATGGATGCCAAGCCGGACTCCCACCGTATAAAACAACAAGGTGCCATACAACTGTCTACGGCCGTGTGAGTACCGGGTAAGTCCTCGGAAGGATGTCTCAGGATTTCCGGTCAATAGGGTGTACCTACTTTGTGTTTTAGTGGATAAAACCAGTTTTACCACGCGCACACGACTTCGTCCCAGTTCTTAGTCGAATAAAGTCACGAGCGGGCAGAATTTTTCAGTAAGTTAGTACCTATAGGAGGCATACTGAAAACTTTTAAGCCATACGATAAAGAATGCGTCTGGGCATTTAGCTGGCCACATCAATTGATCGTACCAAAAGGAAAACTGAAATCCATTCAATATTAAGGTAGATCACTTTTAATACATTTCGGGAAGAATCCCCCGGTATCTATCCATCCATAGACAATTAGCTATAGTTTATAATGATCTATGATAATAGCCGATAGATCGATGGGTCTGGATCGTGCCAGACGCTGATAGCCGAACGTACGTCATGGGTTTGTTTATATTGTATAATGGAACATGGAATGCTTTGTGTATACGCGGGGCCACGAAATTGGCGATGTCTTTGAAATACAAAATTAGGGTTCCTGATATATTTTTTTCAAGGAGTGTAATTGTCTTTTTCTGTCCGCGACCGGTGTGAATGGCACTACAACTCTCCGAATTTTATCTCTCAGACCAAGGTGAAATTAGGCAAATGTTAAGAACGAAGCTTTATGGATTTTATCTTCTGAGGGCGTACCCGGGCTCCCAGCTATAGGCAGATGGAAGGGCACCGTGTGGTTTTAGTCGGTAGGAGTCCGTAAAAGAAAGAGGCAACAATGAGTTGCCTCTTTCTTTTCAGTATTCATAACTTTTAATGGAGTGTCATTCAGGGGAAGGTGAAAAGGGAACCACACTAGAGAAATCAGTGAGATGAGTAGGTATCTTGAACTGAATTCGACTGAAGCTACATTAATTTAGTAGTATTATAGATCCACTCGAAGGGAAATTAGGCGGAAGGTCCCCGGAATGTCCCTTCGAGTCTATCTATCTGGTTTCCTATAAGTAGTAGGATTTCCATAAGTAAGAAAAGTACTGCCTTTTTTTTATGTTTGGCTCGCTAAAATGATGCCGCCGTTCGATGGAAAGTCACAGCGACATCTAGCGATTGGGTGCCAGTCTGTAAGACTATAAAGCGGCCCCTTCACGCTCCGCTTGAAGAACCCAGGATTGTAAGAGGAAAACACGTGCGCTGGCAGGTCGTTCCCGGTTTTTATTGTTCGACAGAGAAACGAGATGCCTACACGGTAATTTGTTGCAAATGGCGAATTGAGTTGTTAAGTTTCAAGTAAATGGTAGCCCAAAAGTACGAATCTAAAATGCTCTCTTTGAATAATGATGATTACCTTCGATTGCGTTGGAATGGCAAGACAATAGTACTTTTCAAGGAAGGGGTCATAAGGTTCCAAGACCGATCGTAGGCAGAAGGAAAATCACAGTGTAGTTTTAATGGTAGGAGTCCGGCATTGCATCCACTAGGAGTGACACTCGTAAAAAAGAGGCATCTCATTCTCATATCTTTTTTTTATACCACATAGGTGGCAGACAAGCGTACGGCCAACAAGATTTACTGGTAATCATTGGTCACCGTAGCCTATGGACATTTGTAACACCAGAGGCGCTACACATACACTCACTTTTAGTGGCGTGTCATTTAGTGGGACATAATTAGAGAAAAATATTTTATGATTTTCAATATTCATGCTTTTATGAAAAATGTTCACGACCTGACTGATCGTAGGTAAACATTATTTTTCAGATAAATGCTGGTTTTGTGGCTCCAACAAAAACAATATGATATTCACTAGAACAGCTTGAGGTTGAAGAAAACCATACACTCACCATAAATATAGACAGCAGAGCTAAAATATTATAAGGAAATCTGTACAAAAAAATTATAAAGTAAAAAATTTCCCTATAAAATGCAACTAAGACATTGGAATATTTGGTTGTGGAACGTGTGTTGTGGTCTGAGCATCAGAGTAGGTTCAAGAAATACGTAAAAATGCTTGAAGTACAGGCGTATAGGCAACTAACATCGATTAATAAGGCCCCCGGTCATAGAGGCCGATAGTCCTCGGCGAAGACACGTCGGCGGCGCCTAGGCCGCCGACTGCGGAATTCGGGTGGGAGAGTTCTCTCCCGTTCCCGCCCCGCCACCTCTTTCACGAGCATGACCTGCTCGCAGAAAGAGGCGGCGCAGTCCCACTTACTCCCGCTGGCTCACATGGCTCGCACCATGGTCTCGAGCGAGAGTGTCCACGTCCAGACCCACCATAAGGACCTGGCGCTATTGCGCCCACGCCGTGCACTCCACCAGCGCGTGGAGCGCTGTGTCATCGCTGCGGTCCTCGCAGTGCTGACACTCGGCCGTGGTTTCCCGGTGTCTTCACTTAAAAATCCTACAGGGATGCTACGACGAACTCCTATCGACTATAAACCCCACTTTTTCCACCTAATACCTGCGGTTGGGACCCCAGGATTGCAAACAGACCTTGGCTACCACTATGGTCATATCACCCCTGAAACCTACTCAGCTAATCAACTACCAGTAGACAATCTCTGACAAATTTTGACTGAAAATTTTGATAAACGAAATAGGCTACTGCGCTTGGCTGTCCTGGGTTCGAATTCAAATGTTAATTTCGGAGTTTGGGTGTTTCCTGTACATTATATGTAGGTATTTAGAAGTATACTGGGTGTAACAAAATTACCTCTCCAAATTTCATGAGATGACTTGGTATCGGAAATCAAATACAAATATTTAATAAAAAAGGGGGTCAATATTTTTATTTAAAAAAAAAAATTGTCGCACATTAAGAATTCGTTTTTTACCGCGTCAATTCGAGGTAACATGGTCGCCGTGGCAAAACAAACACGGAGCACCCGTCTGGCTGTCATTGTGGCTTTCTACTGCCGCTCAGTAGCGATAGAAAGGGTGATACTGAAAATTTATAGGACCTTTAAAACGGATTTACGGTTAAAGTATTCATGTGATTTTGTTTTTCTTCATTTTTGTAATGTTTCTTGACTGATGCCACGTCACGTGACGAAATTTGGAGTCAATTTTGTTACACCCAATATAAGTAGGTATGTCTATCAGTCGGCTAGATCCTATACCACAAGCTTATATAAGCTTAATTTAATTTGGGCTAGATGATATTGTATGAGAATGTCCGCAAATATTTATATTTATTTAAAAATCCGTCCGTACTCTTTTCATGGCCGTCACATGGTGCGTTAGTTTTTTTCAGGTCCATGGTCACACTATGTACGTCAAAGATTAGATGGAGACGTGGCTAGCTTGGTAGTCAAGAGTAAACACTTCAAGCGATTGATAACGATAGAGACGTCGTTGTACGAATAAATTAGACACTGAATATAATTATACGCTTTTTTATTTCGTGAGTGAAAGTCCATTTTGGATGCTATGCCGGACTCCTACCGAATAAAAAACCTTACGCCCAACAGCCTATGGTTGGGAGTCCCGGGCTAGCCCTCGGAAGCATGTCCCAGTACTCCCAACAGACCTACGGCTACCACAGCGCCCTCGCCTAGGGGGTGGTTCGGGTGCTATCCCGCGTCTTTGGAGGGTTTCGGGTGTGATCCCGCTTCTCGTCATCTATGGCTAAGCTAATATAAGCTTGTGCTATAGTATCTAGACGACAGATAGACATACTTATATATTTCTAAATACATAGGTATATAGAACACCCAAACTCCGAAACAAACATCTGTGGATCACAAAAATATTTTGGACGGACTCGGGAATCGAACCCAGGCAGACAAAATCATCAAAGAGTATGTATAAGCCCCGCAAGTTGATATTGCGCTTGGCGGCCATCTTAGTGACGTATGTCCGTCGAGCCGTCAGTACTAAAAAAAATACCGTACGCAGCTTCGCGACGCCAGCCCGCGCTCGCGCTAAGTCACGATGACGTCATTTAGCTGTCATTATGACAAGGTTCCAGCGCAATACCAACTTGCGGGACTTATACTAGGAATAACAGAGCAACAAGGTAAGGGATGTGAGTAGCCTTTGCATATCAGGGTTGGCAATTAGGGCTAATCAGGGATTCTTTTTAGGCTTCTGTACCCAAAAAGACCCTTTGGGTACGAATGTCAAAGCGGTCCTAGTTTCAATGATTCGACAGAGAAACTATCTTTTGAATAGCTCGGTTCTTCTCATACTTATAGAACTCGGAACTTCACGCGAAATACATTTAGGTAATTACATTTTATACACCGACGTTTCAGCACAACATGCCCGAAACGTCGGTGTATTAAATGTAACCGCGATAGTTTAAAAAAAAAGATCTGTTCTTCTTTTTAAGGGTGTACCTACCCAGTTCCCGATTGCTCCAGGGTTCGGAAGTTCGCATAGACATTTTTTTCTACCACTTTACACGTTTTATTCCACTAAGGTAGCAGACAAGCATACGACCCACCAGAAGGACTGGTGATCACTGCAGCCTGAACGTTTGCAACACCAGAGACGGTACACTCGCGCTGCCGACCCGAAGGGGTTTACCACTGGTGACCGAAATTCATTTGATCATTTGACGTGTGACTGATAAAACATTAGGCCAGTCAAATGTTTTTCGACCAAACGTTCATTCGATCAGTAGTCAAAATCCCAAATGTGTGTTCGATAAAAACTCTTTTGATCAATTGTTCATTCGATCAGTAGCAGAATGGCCTAATGTTTTATCGGTCACACGTCAAATGATCAAATGAATTTCGGTCAACAGTGGTAAACCGGACCCTGAAAGTACCTTCTTTCCTTCCCGGATAAGTCCTCGGCAAGATGATTACTTTTGTTGTTAGATAATAATGTTCTCCTGGGGAAATCCTTCCGAGAGCTTACCCGGAGCTTTCAACCGTAGGCTGTTCGGTAGGATACGTGTGGTTTTTAGTCGGTACGAGTCCGGCATAGAATCAGCCAAAATTTAGCCGAATCAAGATTCCTCAGAAATCATATGTAGGTACACCAAGAAATGTGCATTTCGTAAAATAACTAAAGGGTTTTGTTACAACAATCAAACTATTTACGTTATGAAACAACAAAAACAAATATTTCCCAGGTTTCCTAGAATAAATATTATTCTACAAAACATTGTAGACTAGTTCATTGTTCACAAAACATAAAAGAAATTGAGCAACATTTTCAGTCACTATTATTTTAGTTTTAGCTCTAATAAAATACACATAAATTTTGCTACGATTACACGTTTGACCAGGCATATTTTTTATGCATAAAAAAATTTCGTTGTAAAACACCGCATCGAAATGTATCAATTCGAAGTTAATTCTACTAATATAAGAAATTTGTATCTGCCCGCGTAGTACAGCCACCGACTTTGATTTGCGACCCCTTTCTTCTCTGAAATCTATATATTTAAAAATGAATCTGCGAAATGTGTGTACGCGCATTACTTACGAATCCGAACGGCAGGACTGACTTCGCTAATTCTTCTTTTTTGTGTTAGTTATAGCCAGGGCCAGAACACATTTTTCGAAGATCCATTCATCTGGAGATGGGATTAAAGTCTATCGAAAGTTTTCATGGGCAAAGCTTGGTGCTAGAGTTGGTATTATTAGATGCCAAACCCTATTTCTTGTCTTAGCACAAAACAATATAGGAAGTTTAGACTTCCATTAGGTACATACACCCACAAGAGACGACGTCAAAACCATATTTCATGAAAGTAAAATCCACGTGGAGGCGTGTTAGACAAATATTCACAAATTAGGTAATTGGCTAATTGGCGACTACCAGCTGACGTGGGCGTCACTGCCGTGGGTTGTGTACATCAATACATGGGCAGCGTAAATCAAACATCCTGATTGAAATTGAAAATTGGAAATTGAAAGTTGATTTTAATTTATGACGGTTTGAAAAACTGTGGAAAACACGTACAAAATTCCAGCTAATTTGATAACAACGTATACTGAAAACGATACCACTTTTGGTAGGTACAACACCGTTAATGTTCAAGTACAAAATTTACGGTAAGTACATAGATATTGAAACACATAATATTTTGAGATTCTGCTACACGGTTGCAATTGGCAAGGGTGGCGTAATAGAATAGGTCCCACCAAGGTCAATGACAGCCATAGTAGATTTCTTTTTTTGGTTAGTCCGTAGTTTTGAAAATCCAGGGGACAAATAGATCAAAGCATCTCTATATTCAGTTAGATACATATACTACTACCTACTACCAATACAGGCAAAAAAACACACACCGCAGCGCGAATCTGCTGAGGAACTCTGAAGAAAGTGATTTAGAAAACCAAGTTCTTAGATCAAAAATGGTGGTTGTTGGTTAGAAGAATAAAACCGGCCAAGTGCGAGTTGGACTCGCCCATGAAGGGTTTCGTAGCAGCAAGTAACCTAATATAAAAGTTCTTATAGTTCGTTGTAACTTTGATTGATGTTTTAACACAGTGGTAGTGATTTAACTAACCGAAAATTGCGGATTATGACGTTTTTAAAAAATCTACTAGCTCTATCTCGTTCAAACCAATTTTCGTTGGTAGTTTTTATGGCAATGTACATCATATAGTTTTTTAGATTTGTCATTCTCTTAGTTTAGAAGTTAGAGGGGGGGGGGGGGGGACACACATTTTTCCACTTTGGAAGTGTCTCTTGCGCAAACTATTCATTTTAGAAAAAAATGATGTCAGGAACATCGATAGCATTTTTGAAGACCTATCTATAGATACACCACACGTATGGGTTTGATGAAAAAAAATTTTTGAGTTTCAGTTCTGAGTATGGGGACCCCCAAAATTTACTACTTTTTTTCTAGTTTTATATAATAATCTTAATGCGGTTCACAGAATACATCTAGTTACCAAGTTTCAAAAGCATAGGCCTTATAGTTTCGGAGAAAAATGGCTGTGACACACGGACGGACAGACAGACAGACAGACATGACGAATCTATAAGGGTTCCGTTTTTGCCATTTGGCTACGAAACCCTAAAAAACGGAGAGAAACACGGAAGTTCTTAGAAATAAAAAGAAAGCTACACAACATCTACAAAGTAGTCATCTACAAAGACTCTAAAACTGTGAGTCAGCAATAGGGTCCGTTCACACAGACCGGCTCGGAGAGCAGAGCAGATTCTTATCACGTTGAAAACAGAGCTTTTATTATTTGAAGTAAGGTTTATTCTTGCATGTGCACTGCTTTTGTCAGTAAGAATGCTTGAACGCGCTTGGTGTGAAATATTAAGAGGAGCTGACCGGCTCCGATCGCGTACTTTTCTCGTTCGCGCAGCCGTTCGGCTCCGATTTCCTGCTCTTTCTTGCTCGCGCAGCCGATCGGCTCCGATTGCGTGCTCTTTCCCGCTCGCGCAGCCGATCGGCTCCGATTGCGTGCGCGCTGCCCCACGCCGACCGAAATTTCGATAGCACAATTTAAACAGAACAGTTGTGTGCACTTATACGAAAACATGACTGATGAAAAATTTATATATTTCTTCATCGGAGCTATCTAAAACCATGTTCCGAAAAGCACCCGTTAACACCGAAAACAAAACTTGGAATACTGGTACTGCCTTTGTAGTGAATCGATGCACTCGATGAATCCGACCGGCTGCGAGCGCATCCGACCGGCTCGGAGCGCATCCGACCGGCTCCGAGCGCATCCGACCGGCTCCAAACGCATTGGACCGGCTCCGAGCGCATCCTCTTTCAGCCGGTCTGTGTGAAATAGTTGGCGGCTCCGCTCCGACCGACTCCGAGCGTATACGATCCGGTCTGTGTGAAAAGAAAAGTGCGCGCCGATGCTCTCCGAGCCGGTCTGTGTGAACGGACCCTTAGGCGAAAAATGTCATCTGCATAAAATCTGGTACGACAATGATTAAGATGGGAGAATCGGTGGCAGCAGTAAATATTAATCTGTAGTTTCTATTACTAAGTGAATTAAAAAATAAAGTATTCAACAGAAAAGTTGCATCGAATCAGCTTATTGATGATACCGAATCTGCATTAACCATGACAGCGTAAACAAATAAGTTTTTATACGTTTTAGCGTACAACTCAATAGGAAACGTTTACGCGACCTAATTACTCGAAAATCTGTGAATTCAGGAACATAAAATGTGCAAAAAATCAACATTAGCCGCCAATGTTTTGAAAAGCGTAAACTGGAACGTTTCTGCAACTTTTTTTAGCGTTGGCAACCGCATACGATGCGGTATGCGGTTGACTAGAGTTTGCTGGATACATCGATGCAATAACTCCGATATATGCTCAGCAACCTTGATAAAAATCTAACCCAGAGGAACATTAAATTATGGATCCTACATTTTACAGAGATATTTCTACATGTCCTATGCGTTTGGATATATTATAAAATATCGAAATTCAGGCATGTGGATATAATTTAGCTGGTCAAGTAAGTAAATGGTTTGGATTCCGAGAAATGCTTTGAGAAGATCCCCAGGGTTACTTTCTACCGCTAGTCACAGACAAAGAGTTCATCCTCGAATGGCGACTAAGGCTGGTCAGTGTCAACGAGATTTCCTTTCGAGGGTGCACCAGGTTCCCTGGCTAAATACAGACAAAACGGAGCAAAAAATAAAATAAAAAAACGAGTTCATACTCAGCGTTCGTATATGGTAAGGTCCGCTAGACACTTGTTCCAGTGATGCTTAGTTTTTATTCCAAGTGATTATCTAATGGTGAGCCTATTGATGTGATGAAATGATCAGACTTAGATTGTAACTATAGGATTTTGGAAATTTTCAAGCAAAACAGGTCTTCAATTTAGCTGAACGACTGCCATGCCATGGTGACCGGGACTAAAAGCATTGAAATGCGTGCAAATGATCTCACAATGCTGTCACCCATCCGAGGACCAGCCATACTGAAAGACGCTTCCCGCAGTGATCGTTTACCAAACACTGAGTCAGGGAGCCAAGAGCGGTTCTTACATTACAATAAGGTACTAAAATCTTTAATATTACTCTGGTGCGTGTAATTCCGTTCGATTCAACAGAATATAGATTATTCTAAGATGTCTTTCAATACAAGTTTACATTAAACAGCAAACGATAAACAGGTTTAAACTATACACTAGATAACATTTTTCTTTGTAGTTTTTATTAATGAACTGTTTCGCGAAACTCGTAATAATAAATGTATTCTTCTATAGCAATTTATTTCGTTTGTTCTGTTGTGTATAACTTTCAAGGGATTTTTTGTATTAAACTACCAAACAGTCAAATTTTATTAACTGGCAACATTTATACAAATGACTTTGTATACCATGGTCATGTGAAAAAGGAACTGTAAATGACTGTTGTGTAAACACAAACACAACATTACTAAATGGCCCTCCTGCGACTTATTTTCGTTTTTATTATTTCTTTGTTCTGTTCATTCGTGCCAAATCTTCAAATTTTGGGGCGGTACGATGTTCGCCCGGACCACACAAAGTATCAACTAAAATACAAACGGTACCTACTTCCAGCTGCAATTTGTATCACAATGTTCAAAGCGTTGTATAGCGCCAATATTAAATATTCTATTTCTGCACTCACAAAGTTTAAGTTTACACCAACAGGTCTGTTTAGTGAGTAGGAGTAGTAAATCATTTCCAAACAGCCCACGATTGGCTGGCCAACTATAAACTGTTAAGCGTCTGTGGTATAGCTGTTAGCAGGTAAAAATATGCAATGGAAAATACGAGAGGTATGCAGTATAAAATATTACTATACATTTTCTAGTAGCAAAATAGTGTTGATAACATTTTACAGCTTGGCGAAAGAGTAGAAAATACGGGAAAGAATTTCATAAAGAATGATAATAAAATTCAGTAAGTCCCAAATGTTGTCTTCAGCTCTTCATCAACGCGCTTGGAACATTATATAAGACGCTGAACTAGGAAAGATGGGGATTCACGCTCCATCCCCTAAATTCCAAACGCATCACACACGTTTGGTATGCCGATGACATCGTTATAATAGCACAAACGCTGAAACAGTTGGGTGGGATGCTGAACAGAGCAAGCGGAGCGTCTCGACGTGTTAGTCTTCGAATAACAAAACCAAGGTCACCTTCAATAAGCATGTCACGCCTTGACGAACCATCTACTTGAAGTTTTCCATCTACACCGACTTTGGGTAGAATACCACGCTTGATGGAAAGAACCTGGAAAAGGAAATCACCAGAGGGATCTGATTAGGCTGACCAGCATTCAGAAAACTACGTTGGGTTCTCCATTCCGCATACTGCGATGTCTGAAGACAAAAGTTTACAACTAGTTCCAACCACCAGTTACAACTAGTTCCAACCACCAGTTACAACCTACAATATCGAGATGTGGACCCTTACGTAGGGGTCCGTGCCCACAAAGTTGCGCTGCGAGCTATGAAACGAGTTATGCTAGAGGTGTCGTTGCGGGATAAACTCCGGAATGAGATCATCCGGGAGAACCCGGATGGTGGAAATAGCTAGTCGAATAAGTGCCATAAAGAGGCAGTGGGCTAGTTACATCTGCGGAAGAACCCGCCGAGGTGACTAGCCCACTGCCTCTATTTAAAGCAAAAAAGTTCTGGAGTGGAGATAGCAACTCTGTAAATGTAAATTTTAAATATGGAAAATATCTGTAAATTTAAGATGAATATAAGGATTTGCCTACATGCCAGATGGACCGAGACGACCTCGAAAGGATCGAAGGCAGGGTCTGGATGCGGATGGTGAAGGAATATTATGGCGAGAATTGGGAGAGGCCAACGTCTAGCAATATACTGCCAGAGGCTGAATTGATTGAAGTCACAAATTGGTAAACTTATGATTTATTATTTCCAAAAGCATTACTAGTCAACATCTGGTTTATGCGTTATTAATGCAATATCAAATACATTGAACATCAAAGCTTGTAAGTCGGTTTACAGAATACACACGATATCTGTCCATTTAACCGTCCATAGCTAATAATGTTTACATGAATTTCATTTTGTTTAGACAACTGGTAAGCGCGTGATTTACGGAATATATTTATGTAGATAATAAAATAAAATCCTGGCTATAATGCACATGTTTAAAGATATAGATACAGATAAGTAAGATTCGAGTCTATGTTTGTAATTCCCAAATTAACAGCTTTTCAATTCTGCTTATAAAAGTTTATACGGTAAGTACTTCGTAAAATGCAATTATAAATGTTTTTGTCTGTCTGTTTGTTTCAGCGAATATCTAAGACTGGAATTTAAATTTAAAATTGGTGTAGCGTCCTGACCAAGGTCATCTTTCCATACCATCGGCTTATCACAAACGTTGCCAGTAGTTTCCAATCCAAGAATTGATTTTAAAGCTCCAATCGAAACTGGCATCCAAAGCTATTTGGAGAGCGGCACAGTTTAGGGTCCGTTCACACAGACCGGCTCGGAGAGGAGAGCAGATTCTTCTTTCTATTTGAAGTAAGGTTTATTTTTGCATGTGCACTGCTTCCGTCATTAAGAATGCTTGAACGCGCTTGGTGTGAAATAATAAGAGGAGCTGACCGGCTCCGATCGCGTACTTTTTCTGGTTCGCGCAGCCGTTCGGCTCCGATTTCATGCTCCTTCTTGCTCGCGCAGCCGATCGGCTCCAATTGCATGCTCTTTATCGCTCGCGCAGCCGATCGGCTCCGATTGCGTGCTCTTTCCCGCTCGCGCAGCCGATTGGCTCCGATTGCGTGCTCTTTCCCGCTCGCGCAGCCGATCGGCTCCGATTGAGTGCGCGCCGCCCCACGCCGACCGCCATTTTGATGGCACAATTTAAATAGAACAGTTGTGTGTACTTATACGAAAACATCACTGATGAAAACTTAATATATTTCTTCATCGGAGCTATCTAAAAGCATGTTCCGAAAAGCACACGTTAACACCGAAAACAAAACTTGGACTGCGTGGATACTGGTACTGCCTTTGTAGTGAATCCACCCGGCTGCGAGCGCATTTGACCGGCTGCGAGAGCATCCGACCGGCTGCGAGGGCATCCGACCGGCTCCGAGCGCATCCGCTTCCAGCCGGTCTATGTGAAATAGTTGGCGGCTCCGCTCCGACCAGCTCCGAGCGTATACGATCAGGTCTGTGTGAAAAGAAAAGTGCGCGCTGATGCTCTCCGAGCCGGTCTGTGTGAACGGACCCTTACAGACCGGAAAATAAAAGACAAGTCTGCCCTTCCCATTTAAAAATTAAATGACTTCTACCCAAGTTGTAGGTCAAGCCTATTGGTCAAGCCGCGGGAATGAGCTAGTAAATTTATTTGCTAGAGATTTACATCATGATAATGAGAAAACATCGAGAAAAATAAATTATTACGGAAACGTTTTTAGTCATCTTTAATGACCAATAAAGTTTAGTAATTTATTTTTCTACATGAGGTGAATTAGAAACGTTATTGGTACTTAATTAAAAACATGCACCACGTCAAATCATATTAAAACCAACAGTCGTGAGGTATCGTCGCAAAATGTATTTGATAACTACTGCGACAATCGTCCTGATTGTAGTCCGAGGGTCACTCAGCAATGGGTTCAGCATAAACGGGCCTTGGCATAGCGAGGGAAATCTTTGTTTAGGAGGAACCGCTGATCACAGTGACACTTATTTCTTGGGTAAGATTTCTGACTACGGCAGCCATTACGACCAGCTGAACGCTGGAACAACTGTACATCTTCAAGGCGACTTTGAAGATACCTATCACAAACCAGAAATGGAACCGACTCGTTTTACAAACAGTTTATACTTGAAAAAACCCAAATGGTTTGCGAATGGAATAGAATTTAGTGAGTCTGCTACTTCAGCGTGTGTTGAAATGAATCGATGCCTACGCGCCAATAAGACCATAAAGTTCAAAGTTTATAAAAATGATAATATGTGCATTGAGTCGGAAATTCACGCCAAATGGGACATGAACGAAAAGTTATGTGCGCACATGAAACTCCTCGTAGACTCTCTCAGGGTAACCTTGTACTCGTAACTAAGTATTGCGCAGGTTAGATGCAGAGAAAACTATACAGGGTCGTCGTATAAGGATCTGCATTTTCTCAAAATTTCTTTTATATACTTTTATGAGATTTTGTATAGTTACAGGATAAGATAAATTTTATAATAAATATATTAATGATTTTTTGAAAGTATATCTGTACTGTTGTACAAAGGGCTAGTGGTAACAAGTAGACTTGTCAGTCTACTACAAGTCTACTTGTGACCACGGCTGATGCAACCCTGATGTTTGTAATGTCTCTAATTCCTGAACTACAAAACCCTCAATATTGGAACTTGTGTGAAACAATCCTTAAAGTACTACCTTTCTAACATTAAAAAAAATATTTGAAATCGTACCACGTGTTGAGAAATTACAACTGAAAAACCATTTTGTCTTTTAATTCCCTCTCCCACAGGAACCGCGCAAAATATCGGGATCAAAAGTATCCTAGAACCTTCCTCGGAACATAAGCTCAGATTGTGCCAAGTATCATTCGAATCCATTCAGTAGTTTCGGCGTGATACTGACGGATACAGACAGACAGAAAGACAGACGACACAATTTTTTAAAACTACATTTTCGGCTTCAAGATCGATTATTATAGAATGGCCTACAATAAAAAAATTCAAAATATCTTCCATGTACAGATTCTCGACCCTCTACAGATTTATTGTATGTAGGTATAGATTTATTATTATTTACATAATACAAATTGTAGAATTAGTAAATTTTTACCCGAACTGACGAAGACAGGAGGGTAATGTTTTTCGAGATAATGTATGTATGTATAATTCTTTGTCACGTCCTACAGCCTGAACAGCTTGACGGATTTTGACATGCGAGGTGTCATTTGATTCGTCGTGATTGTGTGAGTGACACCAGACAGAAACATTAAAATTTCAAAAAAATTAAAATGATTGACTTTTGGCGCTAAAATGAAAACGTTGATTTTTTTTTCTTGCACGCTTTACAGCCTCAACGGCTTGACGGATTTTGACAAACAAGGTGTCATTTGATTTTTCGTGATTGTGTGAGTGACACCAGGTATATTAAAATTTCTAAAAAATCTAAATGGCAGACTTTTGGCGCTAAAATGTAAAGTTTGATAATTTTTCTTGGACGTTTTACAGCCTGAACGGCTTGACGGATTTTGAAATACAAGGTGTCATTTGATTCGTCGTGATTGTGTGCTATGGGAACATGTACCTATTTTGGAAACCACCATTCGCTTGACTTAGCTTGTTCACGCCTGCAAATGTTGAAGACAAAGTAAAACAGTAAGTAGCTAAAGAAAATCACAAATCAAATGTAGAGCTTGTTTTTTG
Organism: Miltochrista miniata; assembly: GCA_933228765.1. Lineage (NCBI taxonomy): Eukaryota > Metazoa > Arthropoda > Insecta > Lepidoptera > Erebidae > Miltochrista > Miltochrista miniata. The sequence goes on from OW121769.1 coordinate 19,890,399, forward strand.
CTTTTCAGTTGTATGTTTACTTGGCAGTCGGGTTTTTTGTATTCTAAATAATTAAGTTTATATTATATTGCAATCGTTATTTAGTCGATTCAGTTCACCAATGTAAATGTTGGACTGACATTTGACATTAACGTAAGAAGTCACTCAACCATAGACTAGAAAGACAAACAAGCGACCGAAACGCATGCCGACACGACATTATAGAATCAGACGTTGTTGTAATGCCATTTAATCTGTTTTTATCTAGCCAATGTTGCATTATTTCAACGATGATTGTTATTCTAAGTATCAGAGTGAAGAACTGCGTGATAAGAGAACATATCGGTATGGAAAAAGATGTAATGGCGCAGTTAAAGAAAGGGATGCTTACATGGCACAGTGTGTTATAGAAGTTTTTCTATGAGAGGTCAGTGACCTTAAGAAAATCTTTATCTATTTTTATTGCGAAAATTATGACCCTATTACACTTTATTAGCACTCAGAGTAGTGTAACTGTTTGCTATATATTTTAGCTTTAGTAGTCTGAGAAATATAGCCTAGCCTCTGAAGCAAAAAAGTCCTGGAGTGGAGATAGCAACTCTGTAAATGTAAATTTTAAATATGGAAAATATCTGTAAATTTAAGATGAATATAAGGATTTGCCTACCTGCCAAATGGACCGAGATCACCTCGAAAGGATCGAAGGCAGGGTCTGGATGCGGATGGTGAAGGAATATTATGGCGTGAATTGGGAGAGGCCAACGTTCAGCAATATACTGCCAGAGGCTGAATTGATTGAAGTCACAAATTGGTAAACTTATGATTTATTATTTCCAAAAGCATTACTAGTCAACACCTGGTTTATGCGTTCTTAATGCAATATCAAATACATTGAACATCAAAGCTTGTAAGTCGGTTTACAGAATACACACGATATCTGTCCATTTAACCGTCCATAGCTTATAATGTTTACATGAATTTCATTTTGTTTAGACAACTGGTAAGCGCGTGATTTACGGAATATATTTATGTAGATAATAAAATAATCCTGGCTATAATGCAATGTTACAAGATATAGATACAGATAAATAAGATTAGAGTCTATGTTTGTAATTTCCAAATTAACAGCTTTTCAATAAATGCTTATAAAAGTTTATACGGCAAGTTCTTCGTACAATGCAATTATAAATGATTTTGTCCGTCTGTTTGTTCTAGCGAATATCTAAGACTGGATTTCAATTTAAAATTGGTGTAGTGTTCTGACCACTGTATCGGTTTTATCGTGAACGTTGCCTGTAGTTTCCAGCAGATCGAAATAATTTTAAAGCTCCAATCGAAACTTTTTGGCATCCAATGATATTTGGAGAGTGGTATGTTGTTACTCGTACAGTTTACAGACCGGAAAATAAAAGGCAAGTCTGCCCATTTAAAAATTGAATGACTTCTATCCAAGTTGTTGGTTAAGGCTGGTCACATCATCAAATCTCCATGCGAGCGAAGCCGCGGAAATGAGCAAGTAAATTAATATGATTGAGATTTACATAATGATAATGAGAAAACATTGACAAAAATAAATTAGAAACGTTATTGGTACCAATAAAGTTTCCAATTCGTTTTTCTGCATGCACCTCGTCGAATCATATTAAAATCAACAGTCGTGAGGTATCGTAGCAAAATGTATCTGATAACCACTGCGACAATCGTCTTGATTGTAGTCCGAGGGTCACTCAGCTATTGGTTCGGCATAAACGGGCCTTGGCATAGCGAGGGAACGCTATGTTTAGGAGGAACTGCTGATCACAGTGACACTTATTTCTTGGGTAAGATTTCTGACTACGGCAGCCATTACGACCAGCTAAACGCGGGAACAACTGTATATCTTCAAGGCGACTTTGAAGATACTTATCACAAACCAAAAACGGAACCGCCTCGTTATACAAACAGTTTATACTTGACAAAACCCAAATGGTTTGCGAAATGGATTAGAATTTAGTGAGTCTGCTACTTAAGCGTGTGTTAAAATGAATCGATGCCTACGCGCCATTAAGACCATAAAGTTCAAAGTTTTTAAAAATGATGATATGTACATTCAGTCGGAAATTCACGCCAAATGGGACATGAACGAAAAGTTATGTGCGCACATGAAACTACTCGTAGACTCTCTCAGGGTAACCTTGTACTCGTAACTAGGTATTGCGCAGAAGTTTCAACATATTCGTCCTGGTACAGTTAAATGCTGAGAAAAGTATACAGGGTCGCCGTATAAGGATCGCCGTTACTCAAAATATCTTTTATATACTTTTATGAGATTTTGTATAGTTACCGGATAAGACAAATTTAATGATCGGAGCAAGTTTAATAATAAATATATTAAAGATTTTTTAAAGTAAATCTATACATACAGGACTGCCCTGTATACTTTTCTCTGCAGCTGACTGAACAAAGTGCCAGTGGTAACAAGTAGACTTGTCAGTCTACTACAAGTCTACTTGTGACCACGGCTGATGCAACCCTGATACTTTAAGTTTCGATTAAGTTAAATAGGTCATTCAACGCAAAAGCTCAAAATTTTGTAACATTTGTCTTCACAATAGTGAAGACAAATGTAAAAGTAACTAAAAAATAAAGGAATAATAACTACTTTACTGTTTTGTTCCTTACTGTCGCAAGGGCCCTGTGTTGCTGACTGTTAATGAGTAAGTAAGCTGTTAACCTTAATTACCGGTGTTTGTTAAATTTTCTTATGCTTCGTCCACATTACTCGCGAAGTTGAACGAAGTTGGACGAGTACGATAGTGTAGTCTACTATTTCGTCAAAAATTTTCTTTGACTCGGGCAACTTCGCCAACGAACTTCGTTCAACTTCGCGACTAATGTGGAGGAAGCATTAGAATCGATTTATCTAGACACGCGGGAGCGTGTCAAGCCATCATACCATTGCACGAGGACTGCTTCGGTGGCGCAGTCGAGTCGGTAGTGTAATCGCCTGCCGCGCTTGAGGCCCTTTTTTTTCGTGTGGAAATCCTACATAGATGCAATGCCGTACTCCTACCGACTAAAACCACACGACAATGACATAATGATGAATGTGTACGAACAAACTATGTATTGCAATATAATGAAATTTTATTTAATAGAACAAGAATTGTGTAAGTCACTGGCAGACTTTGACAACCAGAATCATGTTATTATAAGATATTTGTACTTACCCCCATGTCAAACTAATAATTAAATAAATAAATCGAATGAAAACCCTGTACCAACCTGTGGCTAACCTAGTACATTAAGGACAAACAATCTCCCAATATAATTTTGGGGAGTTCTACGTCCAGCAGTGGAGTGTGGACTGCAGAAGGGTGGTTTGATTGATTTATTGAATAAATTGTTTAAGTGTAATAGTTCCTCAGAGCCAACAAACTTACTTACCTACTCATACAAGACGAAGTCAAAAAAAATATTATCGCATTGCACCTGTCACTTGGTTTGGATCCGTGTAAATTTCATTGATCTTGGTAAACGTATCATATATCATTGTTTAGGTACATGCTAAGTAGGTATTAACATTGATATTAAACTTAGACACCATCACCGACGTAAAATTCATAAAAAAGCTATAAAAACGGGACCACACAGAAAATAAAACGGGACGAAATACTTAATACATACTTAACTAAAATAAAATTAAGTTTACTACATACAAGTTACTTCTTTAAATTATGATATTACTTTACTTGATGAAACAATACTTAGGTGAGATTTTACTTATCAACATCTAATGTACTCATAATTTATCTATTTACATTTTTCATCTAATGTACTCATAATGTACATGAACTCATAATGTACTCATGTACTCATAATTTATGTATGTATCAGTGGCGAAGACTTCATGTAAGCCGATTCCTATCGGCTTCCTTTTTCAGAAATGACAGTGGTGTATATACCTCTTTTGTAATTAATCATTATATTGCATCATCGATCCAATTTTATTTAGAGACACTAAAATATACGAAACGCCTTGTCTAAATTAATAGCGATTCGTAAGCCACATTATTTATTTGGCAATCGTTCGAACAAACGATGGCTAAAAAGTTGAAAGCCCTTTTTTGCGTGTGGAAATCTCATAAGTCCATGGATGTTATGCCGAAACTCTTACAGACTAAAAACACGTTCCGCACCAGTGCCTACGGTCGGGATAAGCTGCTAGCTTATATTTATATTTTCTAACTATGCACCTGTGTATTTGTAGTTCTACATATTACCGCCGCCTTATATTATGATAGGTCTCAGTGTAAATTGACGCCACTTATGCATCTTTCTGAATATTTTATGCGATTTTTCTCGTGATATATACTATGTAGATATGCATTTATGTAAGTCACATAGTAAACTTTTATATTATTATGATCTCTTAAATTTTCTCACAAAATAAGGTATCTATGTATATTGTACACTAGATGGTGACCGCGGTTTCACCTGCGTGTAGGGTTACCATTTCTGAAGAAATGTATGCCTGATTTACGTGGTAAAAACGCCTGATTTTCACGAAAAATGCCTGATTTTCTTGAAAAAATGCCGCATAATAAAAGAAATATTTTTAATTAATAAGAAAACCACATTGCTTGTATGATTTTTTAATTTGAAATCATCAATTTTCATACACATTAGAGTAGGTAGTAAGAAAATCAGGCGAATATATATTTTTTTAAATAAATGATTTGTTTTTTAATAAATGAAAAAGGAATTCCACTGTACGTTCTCTTACTTCTAATGATAATTATATTATGACGCCATTTTTAACCAGTCTTTTTAAGTTAAAATATAGGTATGCAACTCTTTACAATTAATCATTTCGCCTGACATAGAACAATGCCGGCCGGGCGCCTGATCAAGTGCTAAAATGCCTGGCAAATCAGGCGAAAGCCTGGCATATGGTAACCCTACCTGCGTGTAATTCTGTTCCTATTCGGTTTAAATTTTAGGGTCCCCTACCCAGAGGGTAAAAATTGGACCCTATTCATGAGACTTCGCTGTCCGTCTGTCTGTCTGACTGTCCGTCAAGAGCCTGTATCTTGGAACCGTAATAGCTAGAGCTGAAATTTTCACAAATGATGTATTTCTGTTGTCGCTATAACAACAAATACTAAAATCAGAATAATAAAAATTATATATTAAAGGGGAAACATACGTATTTGACTCGCATTTGGCCGGTTCTTTTTTAATATTGCATTTGTATATGTTGCTTTTAATTTGAAAATTAATCTACTTTGCTTCTCACAAATTGTTTATACGTTAAGGTTAATAATGCTGGCAAAAATTTATACGTTGTTATGAATACATTAGATGTTTTGATATTAAAATACATATATACCTAAGTGGCTACTTATTGAAGAATACTTCCATTACACAAAAACAAATTAACTACCTATGTAATTAACTGACTGACCTTGTATGTAATCATCCATGGTTTGATTGGTGATAAGACTGGTAGGTAGGTATAGAAAAAAAAATAGAGAAATCTACTAACTTTAATGTGCGTCATGCGCTTTCACCCGCATAATTCCCATTCCCGTGGGTATACACTTCGACCAAGTAATAGTATATAGACCGGCCCATCCATACATTCGTTTTGAAGACGTAAAGTAAGTTCATGTGCTCACTCGGTCGTAGTCGGTGTTATTGTCCCGAACTTAGAGTATATTATTAGATACCTTCTAATATACTGGGTGTAACAAAATTTTGTCGCACATTAAGAATTCATTTTTTACCGCGGCAATTCGAGGTAACATGGTCGCCGTGGCAAAACAAACACAGAGCACCCGTCTGGCTGTCGTTGTCGCTTTCTACTGCCGCTCAGTAGCGATAGAAAGGGTGAAAATGAAAATTTATAGGACCTTTAAAACGGCTTTACGGTTAAAGTATTCATGTGATTTTTTTTTCTTAATTTTTGTAATGTTTCTTGACTGATGCCACGTCACCTGATGAAATTTGGAGAGTCAATTTTGTTACACCCAATATAGATACTCTAAGGTCCCGAAGGTGAAATACGTGTGGCAAGATAAGATTTTACGCAAGATGCCTTCCTGTGCGATCCCGAAGTGTAAAAACACGACCCTAAATTAAAAAATTAGAACTTACGAGTTAAAAGAATCGGGAACCACTTTTAACTCGTAAGTTCTAATTTTGCTGCAATATCTTTGTGTGAACTAGTCTCACTTTTTAAGTTCGTAATGTATGACGTGGGCCCGCCGTCTATACTATTAGATGGTTGAAGCTACGCTATCTGCGGGTCACAGACTGAGTATATTTAATTCCGTATTCTGGGCGGGAACTTCGGGGGTGAAATCGCGTGGCTTCCGCTAGTTTAGTAGGTATAATAGAGAAATAGCCAAGGATAACCTTTTTAACCGACTTCCAAAAAGGAGGAGATTCTCAATTCGTCTGTATTTTTAATTTATCTAATTAAGTTGTGATCTACCTACGCCACATATTTGGTGAGGAAATAAAAAAATCATACTTTTTTTTATCTTTCAGTTTTCTACAAAAAAACTTTGATACTCCTTGTTTCTGATCACCAATCAAACCAAATAACTAAAATGGAGGAAAAAAAATAAAATGAACGAACTTCTAACAACACTGCATCTATTGTGCCACTCACGATGAGGTCCTCCTCTCGAATCTTTTCGTTGTTCTTGCTGGCGGCCCGAAACGTCGCCGCGAGATACTTCTGCTCGTCTTTGTTCAGCAGCGTGCATTTCGCTGCTAATTTCTTACTTGTGTTCCCCATTCTGCAAGAAATATTCGGTTTTAATAACATATTGAGAGATCACAGAACATAAAAAAATTAAGAAAGACTGTAGAGCAACTATAGTTTTATAGTCCAAACCTGCCTGATCTGACAATAATGTAAACATGTCATGTTTTGACAATCGTTGTCTAAGACAGATGAGTAGAAAAATATAGTATGACAAATCATTGAATTTATAACTATCCTGAGTAGGTATTTTAAATGAAAATAAACTATCAGAAAGAAGTTATTTGGTGTCGAAATGATTGTAAGAACACTGTATGACTCCTGGATACTGGAATATAATCAGGGTGAATACTCAATTGCAAGTAACTATGGATATATAGGATCAAATGTGTTTGTTTACATTTTTGCGCAAAGCTATTGAAATGCAGTATAGACATGTTGCACAATAGAATTAGATCAACTAGCGAACGTCACGTGGTTTCACCCGCGTAGCTCCTGTTCCCGTGGGAATATGGAAATTAAAATATAGCCTATGTTACTCAGGGTGAATATAGTGAATATATAATAATAATATAATGAAATCTCGCGAAGTGCTACTCTTGCATGATATGTTGATACAATGTTCCCTAGCGTGTCTCATTTTATCGTGCACGCGTTGTAGATTGTAACAGAAAATCAAATAAGGCAGATAAAATAAAATAGATTATGTCAAACCAAGGTCTGCGAACCTGGCTTCCCCTCGCGCTTCCCCGCACCTGACCCTGTTTTCGCCTATTTAGTATAACCCGCACGTGATTGAATGGTATGGTATTTGACAAGATTCCGCATATTCTCATTGCGCGCGGATTATGACGTACAGTTTACATGACGTCACAAGCCAGGTTCGCAGATATTTCCGCCGTGTTGTAATTGATTTACCCTGACTCCACCTGGTACAAATTTGTCCTACCCCTAGTGTTTTTATAATTTCAGAGGCGCATAGGGAGAGCAGCTTCCACCCGCTGTAACTAATCGTAGGCATCAAATGAGCCAGAGCTGCTGAAGCTGGCCACCGGAGGCGACCAACAAGCTAAAGCTGCAGAGGCGAGGATTGATGCCTGTAATTTGTACACTAGTTTACGTAACCCCCTACGTAAGAGGTAAACCCTATCAAGGATCCTCACTTGTGTTTGAACTTACTATTAATTTTATCCTATACAATTAGAAAAAAAAAATATCCCATACAAATATCTCAAAATGGGGGGCAACTGAACTTTTTAGGGTCGGGGGATAGTAGACCCCTCCCCAAGCTTTCCCCAGCCCCTCCCACCCCCTAAAATCGACGTTATATCCCATAAGAGAAGGTAAATTTGCTCAGAATTAAAATTAACATATAATATGGCAAAAATGTCCGCAACATTTTGACACCCCTCACTCCCTCTCCAGCCCCCTCTCGCCCCTAAAATCGACAGCAGTTCAAGCAAAGTCGTACTACATCACCTATAGCTATAAGCATGAAAGATCCATTAAAATCAGTCTAGCCATTTCATAGATTACCCTGTACAGACAAAAATTAAAAAAAAACATACTTACCTAACTGAGTGTTACACAAATTATTATTAACTAATATTCAAAATTCAACTTTTGATTTATGGCATTTGGGGGGGGGGGGATCAACTAATATGATATCAAGGAAAAATTTTATTGTTTGTTTATTTGTTTGCATTGATTAGGGTCCAAAACTACTGAACTAATTAGAAACATTATTTCACTGTTGGGAAGCTACACTATTCCCGGTGAACATAGGCTATGCTTGATTCCATTATTCCCACGGGACTGGGAACTACACAGGTGAAACCGCGAGACATGCACTAGTGATCAATAAATATTGACCTGCATTTACTCCTTCACATGATTTATGAGTCAGATAATGGATAGAGACAATTTATAGAATGTATGCACTAACTTAGGAATGGATAATTTTCAATAAGTAGCTATTGTTTATTAAATGGATTTATATAAATACACAGTTTTTGTTAATAAGTTACAGATATAATATTAACATTTATTTTTCTACGCGCCAGGCCGAGGGCCAAGTAGAAAATTATATGTAAGTAATAAATGAAAACTTTGGTAGTACATACTTAGAATAGATTTAAAAAAATTACGACTTATTTTTTTATAATAACATATTTAAGCATTAAACTAAAGAATTACGAGCATTTAGGAGTTTTGCAAGTTACACATTCAAATTGTTAATACCAATAGTAACTGACGTAAACAATAGTAATGTAAACATTACCTGTGAAAGTAAATACAATATCGAAAATTTTATACACAAATACACTTAACACCATTGAACTACAAACTTTTTAACCACATAATACCGGCTATCCTCACATTATCGATAATAAATATCATTAAAATCTGTTCAGTTCATAGTAATCTAGAAATAAATTTAAAGCACAAATCAATATTTTTTGACAAAATTTTATACGAAGATTACCTGTCGAGCTGTCAACGTCACTGTCAAGAACAGTTTTTTTTATTCCTCGTTATCGTATTTTGGAACACGTCAATGCTGCGTGAAACGACCCTGTTCGTCCTCACACGGTACAATGAATTTTATTCTACCAGAATACTGGTCACGGATACTGACGACGACGCCACGCCGCCGGCGACGTCTAGCCAATGCGCCTGCGAGGCAATGAGCTTAAGACTATAAATAATTTGCCCCTAAAATATTCCTTTCAATCATTTTTACATTTATTACATAAAAATTTACTGTATGTTCCATCGTTGTGATTCAAAAACGTAGTCAAATTCATTCATTGGTAGCCTGAATAACATGTATAAATCAATAATTAAAATTAAAATTTATAAATAAATTATATTATTTTTTTGGGAATTGTATGTACCTACCTTAATTATTTACTAGCTGATGCCCGCAGCTTCGCCCACGTAATAGTTTGTTCCCGTTCCCGCTTCCGTTGGGAACTAATTCCCGGGATAAAAAGTAGCCTATGAGTTATTCCGGACTATAATGTATCCTTGTACGAAAGTTCAGTAGTTTCGGCGTCTATTTGATGTAAACAAACAAACAATCAAATCTTTCCTCTATAGAGTACCTGCCTATTAATATCGACACGACAGTGTTATAATTTATTAGGGGTAGGTAAATGAACTGTAAGGCTCTTTTTGTCGCGTATGTATCGTAACTTTAATAACCTCGTGATGCTTAGTGTTTCGTCATGAGTCATGCATGACCGCATGGGACCAGGGAATAGGACCAGGTAACGTACCTATACTCTAAAGAGATGAGAGATTCATGGCACCACGATCAGCTGCGACCTCGAGAGCTCTATTTTAGGTTTATTTGGTTTATTTCCCTATTTGTCCATAGAAGATGTACTTACCTACTTACTCGTTATTGCCAATCCCGTGCTTAAGGAGAACGGAGATTAACCGAATCCGGCAATTCGTGCGTTTCCCTTCAGAGGTACGTGTGCGTGTGCGGTGAGCATCTCTCGCATAGCAAAGAGCGGTTAAACGAAGGTCTTGGTGTTGTTGTTCAACGATTATGGAAGAGCTAAAAATGTATAGGTACCTACTTATCAAGTTATCGGTGAAATGAAAAACGTATTGTGTGACGAATTAGTTTTAAAATTCTTGCTAAAAATTAAAGCTTTGTGTTACATACTCTGTTCAGATCATAAGCATTACAGGCTCGTTTAGTTTTTAACTTTTTTAAGGTCATAATAGTTTATAGCTTGAATGCCGTGATCTCAACTGTAATAGTCAAATTCCTGGCTTTGGTTCATATTCTGCAGGACTGGTTCGTGTTGCAGCTGTCTGTTATTATTTTGATCAGCATTAAGTCTTCGCAATCTTCTACGACGAGCTGATTGGCGATTCCTGAAATATGGATATTTTCTCAAACAGCTGCCCATTGATCACATTTTCGAAGCAACCAAAGGCTTCTTGTCAAACTTAATTTCCATTAAGCAATTATTTATACAAAAAGCCATCTGAATGCTCACCATATTAACGTGAAAATCGTCCACACAGTTGTTATTAAAGTCAGTGCGGTGTATGCCTGAACAGATTTTGTAACTGTATCATTATCTATTCGCCTGGACACTTGTCTGTGTAATAAAAACAACATGTGCATCTGAGGTGGTATACTTATGGCTGTAGCAACTAATTTTACTCTCGGGAACAAAGCATTCGGTACTAGGCTTCCAAGAATTACAAAACTAAATACACCCATTGTTAATATCATACTTCTTGAGGCGTTTTGTGGATAAAAAGCACATCCAATTAAATAGCTCCAATGTGCTAAAGTTCCCATGCGAATAACCCATAATATTTTCAGTACGAATGTACTCAAGACTAAAATTACAATAGCTGTTATAAAGCACATAGCTGCTTTCATGTTTTCCAATAAAACCATCCGCTTAGTAATTATTCATTCTATGGGTTGTTTAGACGGAAAAATCTTCTATTTGAGCAGTTATCTTCCGCATGTTAAAAATGAGATCAAATTTTAGTCAAAACACAGCCATGACGACGAATACGTATTTTTTGTTGACAATATTTATTTATTGTCTGGATTCTTGACAGTAGTTCAAAGTATTACGATACATTTTTGACAATTTATTCCGTCAGGTAAGGGAAACTTCATTGATATATCGGTGATTCTGAACGAGAGAACGAGGGGTGGCATTAGGGCCCCAATATGATCTTCAGAGCCCAAGCCAACCTCGCCAGCAAGTGGTGCACCCGTTGACCAATTGAACGGAAAATTATTATGACCCAAAAATATCACTGCATGTCATTTTGACTTCCTCTTTAGTCTAGAGGTCGCAATATACGACTGCGGATCACGAGTTGTGAGCGGATCCGCAGTCGTATATTGATGAGGCGATCCCTCAAAAATATTTATTTCCAGAGTCTCTGTGTTTTTACTTAAGAAAAGTATGTAAGTATATGTAGGTAACATACATACCTACATGCATACATACATACATACTTAGGTACATAAGTACATAAATACATATAGTCACGCCTTTATCCCCGAAGGAGTAAGCAGAGGCATAGTATAGGTACGCCCACGTTTCACCTTATAGTTTAATGTCCCAATGTTATATGTAGGTAGGTACCTATTTAAAAGTATATAAGTATTAATATTCGTTGATTGATACCCATAACACAAGCAGGTTATTACTAGCGAACTTTGAGATCAGATAGCGTTGTGGAGAAATATTCGTGATTAATATTTATTTATTTTGGACGTACTTAAGTAGGTACTTTTCGAGTATTTAAGATTCTAGAAGGTACAACTTGTAGGGTAACCTACGTTTGAACTGGTTGACCGTGATTTGTGGTAAATTGTGATTACGATGTTCAACTCGGGAAAAGAAGTGTCCTAAATGGGAAAAAATATTTTGAAAAGCAATCATAAAACCTTCTTTGAACGCACCTCTATGTTTTTTAACAATGGCAATGGCTTTTGAACGCAGCTTAAGACTAGTAATACAGTACCTAAAAATATAGCTACGGTTTAGTAATAGTAGTATGCTGTAGATTTTTTTTAATTATAGTAATTGAAGGTGGAGGTTTTTAAATGCTCAAATCATTGTCTACCTTAAGGATTTAGCATCGAGAAGCACCATCGAGCTTTAGCATCGAGAGCCACAGACAAGGGGCCATTTTGGCAACTTTCAATGTACCTTTCGGAGACTAACTACATAAACTCATCAGATCTATAAAAATATATCAAGAATAAAACTTTATTTGAATCGTGTTCTGGATTAGACGAAGGTTCTTGCCACTCTGCATGCATTGATGATCGTGGTAAGTACACAAACCTCCTCCGAAACGTTTGAAAGTAGTCGAGGAAGCCATAAAAGTTAGGTCAGCGGTGCCTTAGTTAGGGCATGATTCCAAGTCCAAAACTACTGAACAGCACGCTGCCACACTCCTACAGGTACTCCGGTCCAGTGTATCTTTCACCCTCTCCACCCCAAACGCCAAGCACAGAGCATTTTATAGTGATATGTTAAGACCCGAGTGGTTCTATTGTATTGTTTCACCATTCATTTGATCCTAGGACTCAATTAAAGTTCAATTCAATTCTTTCAATGGCCTTCTTTGCTCTCAGCATCTACTCGCCAATGTCCCTTAACTAGAGCTAACAGCGAAGGAGGTTTTAAGTGTCTCTAATTATAGTTCCAAATACCTACCTACGCTTGACAATTGTCATTTTGGTTTGACATTGACACGTAGTAAAAAAGTATTTTTCTTAAAATTAACGCTGGTCACACTTACCGTGACTCGGAAAATATTGGTGTGCGGCTTGCTTCAATTCTTGTCTTGTAATAATTTGAAACAAATAGAATCCGTAAATTGTGTGAACAGACTTTGAATGTGGCTACGAAAACATCAAGATGACTCTAACCACTAAAATGGAGGTTGATTCGGGCAAGGGCGAGGGATTTCGGCCGTACTACATAACAAAAATTGAAGAACTTCAACTGATAGTTGCCGAGAAATCGCAAAATCTTCGCCGTCTTCAAGCGCAGCGTAATGAACTCAATGCTAAAGTGCGTATGTTACGAGAAGAACTGCAGCTTCTGCAAGAACAAGGTTCATACGTCGGCGAAGTAGTGAAACCGATGGATAAGAAGAAAGTGTTAGTGAAGGTACACCCTGAAGGTAAATTCGTTGTTGATCTAGACAAAAACGTAGATATCAACGATGTAACAGCCAACTGCCGCGTTGCTCTTCGCAATGAGAGTTACACCTTGCACAAAATACTTCCTAACAAAGTTGATCCCTTGGTATCTCTTATGATGGTGGAAAAAGTACCTGACTCGACTTATGAGATGGTTGGAGGCTTGGATAAACAGATCAAAGAAATCAAGGAGGTGATTGAACTACCTGTGAAGCATCCCGAGTTGTTTGATGCCCTCGGTATCGCTCAACCCAAAGGTGTGTTGCTCTATGGGCCACCAGGAACTGGTAAGACGCTTTTAGCTCGTGCCGTGGCCCACCACACTGAATGTACCTTCATAAGAGTATCTGGCTCAGAGTTGGTGCAAAAATTCATTGGGGAAGGAAGTAGGATGGTACGAGAATTGTTCGTCATGGCTCGAGAACATGCTCCTTCAATCATTTTCATGGATGAAATTGACTCTATCGGCTCTTCTCGAATCGAATCTGGTAGCGGTGGTGATTCTGAAGTACAGAGGACTATGTTGGAACTGCTGAATCAGCTTGATGGTTTTGAGGCCACTAAAAATATCAAAGTCATTATGGCTACTAACAGAATTGACATTCTGGATCCTGCTTTACTGCGACCGGGTCGTATTGACAGGAAGATTGAGTTCCCACCACCAAATGAGGAAGCTCGTCTGGACATTCTGAAGATTCATTCAAGAAAAATGAATCTTACTAGAGGTATAAATCTACGAAAAATTGCAGAGTTGATGCCTGGAGCATCTGGTGCTGAAGTTAAGGGTGTGTGTACTGAGGCTGGTATGTACGCCCTCCGTGAGCGTAGAGTCCACGTCACTCAGGAGGACTTTGAGATGGCCGTCGCTAAAGTCATGCAGAAGGACTCGGAAAAGAACATGTCTATCAAGAAATTGTGGAAGTAATTGTTTAATTTGAATTATAATGTTTTATGTATTAGGAGATTAAATATGTAATGATTTTGTGTATATCCTTTGTTTGTTTTCATCCTGATCATAGAACAACCTGTCTTCCATTTTCTGGTTAACAAGTACCTCTAACCTCTAAGGCGTAAAGCAAACGACGGGGCGGGCCGGGCCGGGCAATTTGACCGCGCACGATGGCACTATGGGAATCCTATACTATCAACGCACACGAAGGGCAAAAAGACCGCATCCGCCGCCATGGATCACACAAACCAGTTTGTATGAAGTAAAGCAGACGGCGGTGCGGGGCGGCTAGCTCAGTCCCTTCGCTAGAACGAACGTCGTGAACTAACTGCCTCTGTCCGTCGTGTGCGTGTCGCGGGGCGGGTAGTCGCGGGCATCGGCGGACAGACGCGGTCTTTATTACGTCGCGGGCAAAAAGTCCGGCCCGCCCCGTCGTCTGTCTAGCGCCTAAAAGATCCTGTTTGGACTTTCAGAACTTCACTGTGTGCTTTTGTCTAGCAGAGTATTACCAGTAGTGAAAATGATTATGCAGCATAATGTAAGGTAGTCTCCCTGTGAGATGGATATCAACGACCTACAAATTCCACTATGGAACTGAATATGCCTGCCGCACCGAGGTCCTGAGTTTAATTACTGGCTCGGTCCAAATATTTGTGTGATCCACAAATGTTTGTTTCGGAGTTTGGGTGTTTTCTATTATCCATCCATACCTACTAATATTATAAAGCTGAAGAGTTTGTTTGTTTGAACGCTAGGATCTCAGGAACTACTGATTGGATTTCCGAAATTCTTTTACAGTTTGACAGTCCATCTATTGAGGATGGCTATAGGCTATATAACATCACGCTAAAGAGTTTGTTTGTTTGAATGCTAGAATCTCAGGAACTACTGGTTGAAATTTAAAACATTTTTTGCAGTTTGATAGTACTGTTATTGAAGATGGCTATAGGCAACATCACGCCAAGACGAATAGGAGCGGAGCAGCAATCAAGAATGTTTCGAAGACGGGGAATATTTTTTTGCGTCTGAGAGCTTCCGAGGCGTAGGTACCTACGCTGCGTAAATGGTTAAAGTTACGTAAAAAAAGTGAAGGTATTACAAAATTGTTTCTCTTAAAAAGTTCTAAAAAACATAACATCCATAACAGAACATGTCTATCTCTAGGTTCGCTCACAATATTATAAAACTGAAGAGTTTGTTGGTGCTAGGATCTCGGAAACTGCTGGTTGCATTTCATAAAGTAGGTAGGGTCAAGTGTTCAACAATGAAACAGTGGTAGGTACACAATAAAACATAGTAATATTTACAAAACGCGACGTTGGCAATTTGTACAATATATCGCGTAGGGACACTCAATAGATACCACCGGCGTAGGTATCCCAGTTTGCGGCGGCACCGCGTGAGAAAAGACGCATCTGCGGATCATTTTTACTATTTTCGTCAAAATGTAAGTATTTCTGGCTATCTTTAAAGATTTTTCATTATTTAATGGTTAGGAATATTAAATTTTTATGATTATCCAGCATTCTACATGTTTTGTAGATTATTTTGGCATATATCTATCATTTGTTTGAAAGTTACAATTTTGTGAACATAAATTAAAAGTTAGTTAGATAAACCCTAGGTAGTCAACAATGAAACAGTTTAACAATGGACACAATGAAACACTGTTTTATTGTGTACCATCATAAGATATCTATACCTACAAATCTAGATTTTGAATGGTTGATATTGTGTAGGTAACCTTATCTATTAAAACATAGACTTATAACACATAGACTGAGAGTCGCTCAATTATACGTACGCGCACGCGCCCGCGAAGCCGAACCAATATTAATGTAGGTGTAAACTACTCGTCTTTATACTCGGTGACACTCACACAAGCTTACAGAAAATGTTGCCAGGAAATAAAATTTACCCTAAAAATGGAAAAAAAAATAAAATTGTTTGTATACATTTAATTTAACATTTAACTCTATTTATCTATATGCTATACTCTTCGCAGGGTAGGCAGAATGGTCTCCCATATTTTATTAATATGTAGTTTTAAAAAAAGCTAAATTAAACACTACCCCCACATTCATAATCGTTTATTAAACCTATTTTAGTTAAAACACACTTTAAGTCTATTGCTGTCTCTAACCATACTCTGTCATTGGTTAGAGATAGCAATATACTTAAAGTGTGTTTTAACTAAAATAGGTTTAATAAACGATTATGAATAAGGGGGTAAGTGTAAAACGACTTACCTACTAACCAGTATAATAAACAGTTTAAGTTTTTACTAAAGTAGGCATACCTATATATACTTCTAGAGTTCCGTAGCCAAAAGGTAAATAAGGAACCCTATTTATGAGGTTCAGCCGTCCGTCTCGCTGTCTGTCTGTCTATTTCGAGGTTCCATCTCAGAAACCGTAATAGCCATAGAGCTGAAATTTTCCAAGATGATGTATTTCTGCTGCCACTATACCAACAAATTCTAAAATCAGTAATAATTTGTATTTCAAACTGTTGTAGTAAGTAATATATTATTACTACCGGCCTCCCTGACCGAGGGCCTGAGAAGGACGAGTTGGCTACTCGACGTTTTTCCAGAAGCATTCATGGTGGTGGAATAGTAACTAACTCTACCCCCTTCCCCAAGTGGCGGGATAGCACCCGAACCCTCTAAGCGAGGCCAAGGTGGTTGCCTAAGTCTGCCGGGAGCCTTGGGACATCCTTCCGAAGGCTTACCTTACTTATTAAATTAATAAACTTGTTTTAATTACAATATTTTACTAAATTATGTGGTACCCACCTACAAAATTTTGCAAATAAAATTATTTATGTAGATATGAAGCGCTTGTGGCCCCGCGTACTCAGTGATCTATAAACGATCTGATCTGTAAACGATCACTGCAGTAAGCAACTTTCACTATGGCCAGTCCTTGGATGGGTGACCATTCATGTGACCACTTTGTGACATTTATTTGAGCGTTTCTGTGCTTCAGAAGGCCGTTAAGCTGTTGTTTCCGGTTTCCAGTAAAATGGCAGTCATGAAGCAAAGTTGAAGGCCTTTTGAGGCGGCTTGAAAAATTTCAACAGCAGGCAGTCACAACCTGCGTCATCTCAACATGGCATTACGGCTCAGCCCCTATTACGTGGAACAAATTCTAAAAAGGTGAAATTTGGGCGTATACAATGCCTCTGCCTACCTCTTCGGGAGTAAAGGCGTAAGCATATGTATGTATGTGATAAGAGTATTTTTATAACAATAACAGTTCCTAAAACCGATATTGAAGCAAATAAGAGAAAATGTGGGAAAATTTTATTCTCATTGCTTGCAACATCGTCTATGAAAATGACGTCACTAAAATGTACGATTTTTGTTTCTTTAAATGAGGTGTTTTTAACAAAAATGTAACATATTTTGCAGTACTAACCTATGCAATGTGATCTTTAGGCGTTTGGAACAATTTTCAGATGAATTGTGGCATCCTTTCACTGCAGAATACGTCATTTTTAGACGAAAATTACGCGAGCTCTTTGCACTGACACTAGATGTCCGGTACTAAAGCGCCGATTGATGTAGGCAGCTGGTATCAGCTGCCTTGAAATGGCTTCACGTCGCTCGCGCGTATTGGGTTTCTTTGCGTTATTATTCTATGTATTAAAATATGTTTTTATTTTAAGATGGCGCGTAACAAAGCTGTAAAAAGGACGAGCGGCGTATTGCTTACCAAATGGCAAAAATTAACAATATTCGATATTCTGTTAGCTGGGAAAATGGCTGGAATCAAATGTTTACGGTCTTATAAATCAAGGCATGCAGAACTGTCATTAAAAAAGCCTGAAGCATACAGCATGGCACGTCATGCCACTGCATTTAACGTAAAAACGGACTGCTATTTCTTTAATAACTACCTACATTAAACAAAAGTTGATTTAGGCACAGTTTATTTATGGTGTTTCATTGTTCAATATATGGTGTTTCATTGTGTAGAGGAAAGGAAGCATATGTGGAATACTGTTGGCAATTTGGAATAGTAAGGTATTATAAAAACCAACAGTGCCATCTTCATTATATTACCGTTAACTCTTAGCCCACACTGTCACTTATAGTTAGGTTTTGACAGCGAGCCAGCCATTGTTCTTATATGTCGTCCAGACACACGAAACCGAAAGCCGCATTTTAGAAAAAAAGAAGGTATGTGATTAAATCTGTTTTTTTTTAGTAATCCTGTGTTTTATTCGTTTCGACTGTAATTAATCTGTTAGATAACAATTGAATTGCATAAATTATATGATATTTTGTTGTTATACGCGTTTATTAACCTATAAATTCAGTTTCTGTCGGATCACGCCGTGTTGCTAAATTGGAATATATGAGGTGATGGTTATTCGGAATTCGGTATTCCAATTAATGTTCACCATTGCTATTCCAAATTAATATTTCATATGTTTATTTTATTCCATAATTTGTATGTATGTTTTATTTTATTGGTTAAAGGGTTATTTTTTGTGAGTAAACTTCTGAAAAGCGCATACCGCCAATCAATCTGAAATTTTGTGTAATGACGTATTTTGAACTCCTAATCACGAATATCATAACGAAATTTGGCAAAAAGGGGTGTGTGAGTGTGTGTGTCTGGGTGTGTGTGTCTTTTCGTGAATTTCCGTTATGATATTCTTGACTAGGAGGTCAAAATACGTCATTCCACAAAATTTCTGATTGATTGATTGATTTCAGAACTTAATTAATATAATTTTGTATAAGTGAAGAAAAATTGGAATATTCCGTATTTCATAATGGTGAGTGAAGGTAAGTTGGAATACCCCAATCGTCTAGTGCAGGTAGATTGGAATACCTAACTCAGAGTAGACACTGATTTGAGTTAGTTTGTTTAGGTACATGATAAGACTACTTTTCAAAATACTTACATGTTCTTCTAAGATAGTTTGGTATCATGCGTCACATTTCTTATCTAAGCATGATGAATACATATTGGAATACCCCTGTACCAAAATACCTGCACCAGATCTCCAAACAAGATTTCAGACATTTTGTGTTAAATTTGAAATTGTACCCACTCATGATGTTCAATTGTTTTAATACATTCAAGACTGATAAACAGCTAGTTTTGCTACCATTTTAAGATTGTCTCACGAATCTAGCTGTCACACAAAAGTTTGAAGAGGAAGGAGAGGAATGGCTATATAACATCACGCTAAGACGAATAGGAGCAGCGCAGCCATGAATAATGTTTCGAGAACGGGCAAAATTTCTTTCTTTTAAGAGCTTCCATTGCGTAGGTACCTAAATGGTTAAAGTTATGTACGTAAAAAATATGTCTAGGTACATTTTTTACGTAACTTTAACCATTACAAAATTGATCCCCTAATAAATCAAATGAACGATAATCGGTCAAGTGCGAGACCCGTCTTGCACTTGTACAAGGAAGCTTGCGGAAGTAAATGCGACGGGAAACATTAGGTAACTTTATATGTAGGTAAGTATAGATATTATTTGACTGCCTCGTTGGTCTAGCTAGAGGTCGAATTCCCAACGGACCCCACGTACTTGGCAAGGGGTCCCCTGGACATGAAATTATCTACAGTTCCCAACGGACCCCGTGAGGGGACAGATACACGGGGTCTGTGGGGAATATGCGGAAATGTGTGACTGCGGATCACGAGGTCGTGGGTTCGATTCCCACCAGAGACAAAAATTTGTGTGACCCATATTATGTTGGTCTCAAGAGTCTGGCTGTTTCTATGTATGATACGTACCTATGTAGTTACCTATTTAAAAGTAGGTACTTATATAAGTATTAATAGGTACCCGTGGTCTGATACCCATAACACAAGCAGGTCATTCCTAGCTTACTCATGTGCGTTAGGACCACGGGTGTACAGCACGGAATCGACCTGTTCCTCTACACAAAGATGGTACCTGCAGTGTACCTCAGTGTACCCCCAATGAAATTCGGTGTACTTCTTTTGATAAAAAATTATATCGTACAATTTGTACACCCGCCATCCTACAGTTAGGACTGCGGGTGTGCATTTTCCCATCAGGGGATGCGTATTTTACATATGTTTTTATTTTGTAAATATGTGTACCTGCAGCGTACCTTATTATACCCTTCTTCCTGGATAAAATATTGTATAATTAAGTAGTACATACTTAATTATACAATATTTTATCCAGGAAGACCCGCCATTCTAAGTTTAGAACTGCGGGTGTACATTTTTTTTTCTCGGCAAGCAGATGCATATTTAACTTTTTTTTATTTTTTTACGCGTATCTATTGTGTACCTGCATATAAAAATATTAAATATAAGTAACTAGCTGTTCCCCGCGGCTTCGGCCGAGTAAAAGTCGTTATCGCGTAAAATCTTAAGCCCTCCTTTTGCGCAGTCGCTTAAAAAGTAGCCTATGTCCTTCCCAGGGCCTTGAACTATCTCTTTACCAAATTTCATCTCAATCGATCCAGCTGTTTAGTCCTGAAAGCGTAACAGACAGACAGACAGACAGACAGAGCTACTTTCGCATTTATAATATTAGAAGGGATGTTGAAAATACGAGTAATAAAGGTTGAGACAACGGGGTACCTCAAGCAAGGGTAAAAATATACACTCTATATGTATACATAAATTATTAAGCTAGAAAAACATATCCCTCCTTCTTCGCAGACGGGTAAATAATATACTTAAAGCATTTTATCAGCAACAGAGTGGTCTGAGCATGGAATTCTAAAATCACGTACATTACAGGAGAGCAGTTTAAAGTTATATTTTGACCTGTAATGATAAAATAAAATTATAGAATTAAATTAATCAATGTAGGTAGGTATGAGGTAGCACAAAATTATGTGCTTTTTTTATTTTTTTTAGACCCTATTTGCAGATACCACAATCTCTGGAAGTGTAGAATTCCATGCTCAGACCACTCTGTTGCTGATAAAAGCTTTAAGTATATTATTTACCCATCTGCGAAGAAGGAGGGTTATGTTTTTCTAGCCTAATAATGTATGTATGCATATAGAGTGTATGTATGTATATTTTTACCCTTGCTTTAGGTACCCCGTTGTCTCAATTATTATCAATAAAATTTGGTATAAAGATAGTTCGAGGCCCTGGGAAGGACATAGGCTACTTTTTAAGCGACTACGCAACAGGAGGGTTATGATTTTACGCGATAACGACTTTTACGCGGTCGAAGCCGCGGGGAACAGGTAGTTATATTTAATATATTTATATGCAGGTACGCATAAAAAAAATTAAATATGCATCTGCTTGCCGAGAAAAAAAATTTACACCGGCAGTTCTAAAATTAGAATGGCGGGTGTACATACTTAATTATATAATATTTTATCCAAGAAGGTAAATTGAATTTCATTAAAGGTATACTAAGGTACGCTGCAGGTACACATATTTACAAAAAAAACATGTAAAATACGCATCTCCTGATGGAAAAAATGCACACCCGCAGTCCTAACTGCAGGATGGCGGGTGTACAAATTGTACTGTATATTTTTTTATTTAAAGAAGTTCACCGGATTTCATTAAGGTACACTGCTGGTACCATCTTTGTGTAGAGGAGCAGCTCGATTCCGTGCTGTACACCCGTGGTCCTAACGCACATGCTTACCCGATTTGAAAAATTCTTTCAATGTTGGGAAGCTACACTCTTTGCGGTAAACATAGACTATATTTTATTCCCGTATTCCCACGGGAACAGGAACTACGCGGGTGAGACCGCGTGACGTCCGCTAGTACCTAATATGTAATGGAATCAATTCAATCAAACATTTAGAAACATATAAGTAGGTATGTCTATCAGTCTAGATACCATAGCCATACATAAGTATGCCGTAGCACAAACTTATATATTAGCTTAATTTGGGCTAGATGATAGATACTGTGTTAGGATGTCCACAAATATTTATTTTATTTCATAGTAGAAAGTCAAGAGGCCATACTCCACGCCAGCATGTAGATTGTGATGGGATGAGCAGGGACCTGTGATAGGTAGTGTCTAAAAATAAAGTTTTACACAAAGGAATTCTATTATCTATTTATTTGCTGATAGATATTCGTTGTCGAGATATTTATTTACTTTCTAAAATCATGTTAAAATAACATTTTATTACTTAAACATTAAAAATAAACATTAATGGTACAGTACCTACAAAATATTCACAGTGGATTGAATATTCGATTCAAAAAATGTCGCAATATAAATTAAGTTCATAAATAAGTAGTCTAAGTACCTAGGTACTTAAATATACCTACCTATTCTCTTTGGTATAAAGTAGAAAATATAATTATCTATATCCAACAATCAATTAGATATAAGACTAACTAATTTGGAATAACAATAAAAAGTAGGTAAATAAAATTCGGAATGTCAGTTTGCAATTGGAATAAAATAAAAATGACTTCGGTAATTACCTATTTTTATTAGCAATTTAATAGTGTAGATAAGGAAAATTAGTAAAAATGCACGGGGTGTTTGATAGTAGGACTTACTTCAATGTTACAAAAATAGCTACTATTGCTACTAATGAAATAATTATTATTTCACTAGCTGACCCGCGCAACTTCGTCTACGTGACATAAGATGTATATAAACAGGTTTTATTTCAACAAACTCATGGGATCTTTTGAAACTGCCCTGTTTGCTTTATCATAAAAGAGCTTAAAAATTAAGATTGTACTAAGTTTCATTCAAATCCATTCAGTAGTTTCGGCGTGATACTTATTCGGGATACAGACAGACAGACAGACAGACAGACAGACAGACAGACAGACATGAAAAGTTTAAATTACATTTTCGGCTTTAGTATCGATTAGAAAACGCCCTACAATCAAAATTTTCAAAATATCTTCCGTGTACAGACTCTCGACCCTCAACAGTTTTATTATAAGTATAGATTAGTAGCAATATGTAGTAGCTATTTTAAAAAATAAAGTCATTATGAAAATTATAGTAGGTAAACTATGAGATCGCGTCAGATATAGGTGCGTAGGTACCTACACATTGTACGCGAGAGTGAGAACATACGGCGCGTAGTAGAAAAACAAAGGAAGAAAATAATAATAAAAATACATAATTACATAAATAAATAGGTACTAACATAAAAAAGAGCAATTTTGAACTTTAAAAACTATTCACGTCATAATTATTCACTTAATCGTTCTTATTGAAAGTACAGACACTCCATAGGTACTTGTTTTCAAATTATTTTTTCTCTACCTATTAAGTAGCTACCTTTATAAAATTTGCAGTCTTTAAAGGATTGATTTACCAATATCTAAACTAAAGCATCTCTGTAAAGTGTAGAGTATCCGTTGCCAGCGCGGAGGAATTTGGGTGTGATAGATCAGCTGCTGTAAACAATAATTAGATAGTCTATTAAGGGGTCCCGACATGATCAATTGGCAATTGTCAAGCACGTAGAATTTCATGTGCACGTATACGTCGATGCACACACAAATGCAAAGCAATCACGCACACTGAAGCAACTTCCATTCATATTTAACGTGATTGACAATTGCAAGGCATGATCGTGTCGGGACCCTATTATTAAAAAGAGGAAATATTTGATTAATTGTTTGCATTGAATAGGCAATAACACGGGAATAGGCTCACCACCTATTACGTGGGACATAAAACTATAAAGTGAAATGTGGGCGTATACTATGCCTCTGCCTACGCTTTCGGGGATAAAGCCGTGACTAAATGTATGTATTGAATAGGCTCCAAAACTATACTGAACCAATTTGAAAAATTCCTGCACTGTTGGAAAGCTACACTATGCCCGGGTGAGGCTAATATTTTATAGGCTATTATTTTATTCTCGTATTCTCACGGTAAAAGGAACTACGCGGGTGAGACCGCGTGACGGTCGCTAGTAGGCACTTACATACACACATAGGTATAGTCACAGTGTCACACCTTTATCCTCGAAGATATAGGTAGATTAGGTAGCAGTAGAGACGAGAGAGCCTGAATATAAAAAAGGCATGTATTTAAATCGATATCTGTTTATTCCCTTTTTCCGAACAAAATATTTCAAAGTTAAACCAAAAATACTGACTTGCACACTAATTATGCACACTAAATAAACCAAATTCATTATACTGTTTAATGGTATTTGCAGAACTGTTTTACTGAACGAATAACTATTATCAGAATAGTATATCTAAAAATTCCATTGTTCAACAAAAATATTAAAACTTTTTTAAGGAAATCTATCGCCTAATTTACTTTTAGGAACATCGTTTATTCTAAGTAAAACCTCAATTTAATCAGTCACCTCTACAAAATTAAATTTTATTGATACAAAAAAATAAAAGTTTAACCTAACCTAACCTATTCCGTTATAAGATAGTACTATATAGAGTGCAAGTTAGTATTTTTGATATGCAATGCGTATTTTTGTTTCACAAATCATATATTCGATGTACAAACCACATTTTTGGTGTGAATTCGATTAAAAAGGTCATCTCGTTCTGAGTAATATTTAAGTTTTTTAAGTAGGACATGTTTAGTTAATTATCTATGGTATGAGGATTCGGGAGTCATTAAGAGAAAAGTTTAAGGATATCAACATACTTACTGTGTATTCACAGTACATATATGAAAACTTATTATATACTCATAAAAATAACAGTAAATTTATTAAAAATAGTGATATCCATAATCTAAACTTAAGAAATAAGAATAAATTGGCTGTACCTAGATTTAGGCTTAATAAAATAAGCAATTCTTTTGCGGGCAATTGTATTCGAATGTACAATACATTGCCGACAGCCATAACAGGTTTGTCAGTTAATAAATTTAACCCTTAAATGCATGATGATGCATATATACATCAGTGTTTTTTTCCTTACATAATTTGTAAACGGTAACTCTAATACAGTACTTTTTACTTTTATTAGGTGCTAGAAATATCTATCGTTGGTTTTTGAGCGCAAGTTTTCATGATATGGCAGTTCAATTGTTTAAATGTCATAATTTGACAGCTTGGCGCACCACTAACAACTACCCGCTTTGGCGGCAAATTTGTGATTTTATTATAGTGGATACCAAATAGCATAAATACGTGCTAAAAATAATTTACGAGAGGATAAAGGTAAGCAGAACACATAACATTGTTTATTTTTTTATTTCAATAACAGTTTTTTGTAAATATCAGCGTTATAAATGTGATGTAGAAATACATCAGTATGCAAAAACGGCAAGAAATAGTACCGTAGTAACGGCAAGAAGTAGTAACCACTAACAACTACCCGCTTTGGCGGCAAATTTGTGATTTTATTATAGTGGATACCAAATAGCATAAATACGTGCTAAAAATAATTTACGAGAGGATAAAGGTAAGCAGAACACATAACATTGTTTATTTTTTTATTTCAATAACAGTTTTTTGTAAATATCAGCGTTATAAATGTGATGTAGAAATACATCAGTATGCAAAAACGGCAAGAAATAGTTTTACCGTAGGATAGATCAGCTGCTGTAAACAATAATTAGATAGTCTATTAAGGGGTCCCGACATGATCAATTGGCAATTGTCAAGCACGTAGAATTTCATGTGCACGTATACGTCGATGCACACACAAATGCAAAGCAATCACGCACACTGAAGCAACTTCCATTCATATTTAACGTGATTGACAATTGCAAGGCATGATCGTGTCGGGACCCTATTATTAAAAAGAGGAAATATTTGATTAATTGTTTGCATTGAATAGGCAATAACACGGGAATAGGCTCACCACCTATTACGTGGGACATAAAACTATAAAGTGAAATGTGGGCGTATACTATGCCTCTGCCTACGCTTTCGGGGATAAAGCCGTGACTAAATGTATGTATTGAATAGGCTCCAAAACTATACTGAACCAATTTGAAAAATTCCTGCACTGTTGGAAAGCTACACTATGCCCGGGTGAGGCTAATATTTTATAGGCTATTATTTTATTCTCGTATTCTCACGGTAAAAGGAACTACGCGGGTGAGACCGCGTGACGGTCGCTAGTAGGCACTTACATACACACATAGGTATAGTCACAGTGTCACACCTTTATCCTCGAAGATATAGGTAGATTAGGTAGCAGTAGAGACGAGAGAGCCTGAATATAAAAAAGGCATGTATTTAAATCGATATCTGTTTATTCCCTTTTTCCGAACAAAATATTTCAAAGTTAAACCAAAAATACTGACTTGCACACTAATTATGCACACTAAATAAACCAAATTCATTATACTGTTTAATGGTATTTGCAGAACTGTTTTACTGAACGAATAACTATTATCAGAATAGTATATCTAAAAATTCCATTGTTCAACAAAAATATTAAAACTTTTTTAAGGAAATCTATCGCCTAATTTACTTTTAGGAACATCGTTTATTCTAAGTAAAACCTCAATTTAATCAGTCACCTCTACAAAATTAAATTTTATTGATACAAAAAAATAAAAGTTTAACCTAACCTAACCTATTCCGTTATAAGATAGTACTATATAGAGTGCAAGTTAGTATTTTTGATATGCAATGCGTATTTTTGTTTCACAAATCATATATTCGATGTACAAACCACATTTTTGGTGTGAATTCGATTAAAAAGGTCATCTCGTTCTGAGTAATATTTAAGTTTTTTAAGTAGGACATGTTTAGTTAATTATCTATGGTATGAGGATTCGGGAGTCATTAAGAGAAAAGTTTAAGGATATCAACATACTTACTGTGTATTCACAGTACATATATGAAAACTTATTATATACTCATAAAAATAACAGTAAATTTATAAAAAATAGTGATATCCATAATCTAAACTTAAGAAATAAGAATAAATTGGCTGTACCTAGATTTAGGCTTAATAAAATAAGCAATTCTTTTGCGGGCAATTGTATTCGAATGTACAATACATTGCCGACAGCCATAACAGGTTTGTCAGTTAATAAATTTAACCCTTAAATGCATGATGATGCATATATACATCAGTGTTTTTTTCCTTACATAATTTGTAAACGGTAACTCTAATACAGTACTTTTTACTTTTATTAGGTGCTAGAAATATCTATCGTTGGTTTTTGAGCGCAAGTTTTCATGATATGGCAGTTCAATTGTTTAAATGTCATAATTTGACAGCTTGGCGCACCACTAACAACTACCCGCTTTGGCGGCAAATTTGTGATTTTATTATAGTGGATACCAAATAGCATAAATACGTGCTAAAAATAATTTACGAGAGGATAAAGGTAAGCAGAACACATAACATTGTTTATTTTTTTATTTCAATAACAGTTTTTTGTAAATATCAGCGTTATAAATGTGATGTAGAAATACATCAGTATGCAAAAACGGCAAGAAATAGTTTTACCGTAGGTATAATATTTTATTTTTATTTTTGACTTATTTGTTATAGATACGTAATTTATTCATACGAATTTTATAATTATTTTTCAGAATGTTCCGTAAAGTGGCAGATAGAGACATAGAACAACTTCTGGCGGCCACACAGTATGGGCGGAGTCCCTGACGGCCAGCAATGTGGCTAGATTACTGAGCCCGCAGAAGGCGATGGCCGTCAGGGTGATTAGGGGATACCGCATGATCTCAGGCGAGACGACATGTCTTCTAGCCGGGACTCCTCCATGGGACCTGGAAGCGAGAGCCCTTGCGTCACTATTTACACGGCGCAAGGAGGCGCTAGAACGGGGCCAAGGGCCTTCGTCTCGAGAAATCGAGGCCCAGCGGTCCCTGTTCCACCAGGAAACCAGGGAGACATGGAAGGTGCGACTTGAGCAACCAAAGGGGGGATTCGCTACAATCGCTGCCGTCAGACCGGTCATGGACGAGTGGCTGGAGAAGAGACACGGTGCTCTCTCCTACCGGTTGTAACAGATACTTACCGGGCACGGTAGCTTCGGTAGGTATCTGTGGCGAAGACACCGGGAAACCACGGCTGAGTGTCAGCACTGCGAGGACCGCAGCGAAAACACAGAGCTCCACACGCTGGTGGTGCATAGCGTGGGCGCAACAGCGGCAGGTCCTTGTGGTGGGTCTAGACGTGGACACTCTCACGCTCGAGACCATGGTGCGAGCCATGGTCTCCAGCGGGAGTAAGTGGAACTGCGTCGCCTCATTCTGCGAGCAGGTCATGCTCGTGAAAGAGGCGGCGGGGCGGGAGCGGGAGAGAACTCTCCCACCCGAGTTCCGCAGTCGGCGGCCTGGGCGCCGCCGACCTGTCTTCGCTGAAGACTATCGGTCTCCATAACCGGGGCCTGAGAACAGTGAGTGGGCTGCCCACCGTCCTTACAGTAGCAGGTCCATGATGGCAGCGTGACGTGAGGGATTCACGCACGCCCCACCTTAGGAGGGGTCACACCCGAAAACCCCCCAAAGACGCGGGATAGCACCCGAAAGAATTTTCCCTCACGTTAAAAAAAAGGGTACCACACAATGGTCATGTACCAAATGTAATGTACAGTTGTGTCTAAATCAGAGAAATAACTGTTTCAAAGATTTTCATACCGTGCAGTAAGCCTAATTCGAAGACAATCGTTTAATATAATAGTACTTAGTTTACATTATTAAAAGTAACCGTAATGCATACTGATGTAGATCTACATCAGTAATTTATTTTTATAAATCTATAAATAAAAAATAAAAAATTTTTTTTTGTTTATTTTTCCCATATTATATGTTTAATTTTCTACCTGTTTCAATTTATGGTATTTAAAAAGGAAAAATCATGCATTTAAGGGTTAAAAAACTAATAAAACTTAAATTGTGCCAGAAAGCTTATTATAGCATTAAAGACTTTCTAGAAGACAAGAATGCCTGGCAGTGACACGAATTGCTCCTTTCTACATAAAAAAAAACTGTATTAGATACTAAGATACTAGAAGAGAAGGGACCAGGACCAGACTGAGTTTCTTGGGGTGTTCTTCTCAGTCTGTAGTATTTCCGAACCCCCGGTAGTCACAAAAATTTTGACAAACCTAAATATTTTTTTTTTAAATTTCAAAGGTAATAAATTTTATTTTATTTTATTTATTTAATCAATTAGTTTTTTTGCACAGCATTTAATTTTCTGGTTTGCATTCAGTAAATTAGTGGAGGTACCTAGTGTGCAGAAAAATTAAACTGAGGTGCATTTAAAAATATCCCTATAAAAAATAGTACAGTTGTGTACAGTTCTTTTAAGATCGTTGCGAGGTCTGACCAGCTTGGTCAAATATTTGAACCACGCTGGCTATACGGGTTGGAACTGGACTGTTTTTATCGCCATGATCTCTTTCGTTTGTAAGGAGGTGCATCACTTTTCTCTGTCTCTTCATACTTGATGACGCTCTCAAGGTCCCACTCCGGGACAGAGTAGAATTTGATAAAGAAGTAAAGTTCTAGACCTAGGATACATAGGTACCTAATATATAGACCTGACGCGAGTTAGGCATACTGCGAATTAGCCCTAGACCACTTACGTGGCATCGCCATCGTTGGTGGGTTCCATTGTTTTAGTAAAAAAGGCAAGAGGGTGTACTGGACTAATACATACCTACTACCCGTTCGCTCTATCTTTGCCGCTGGCGTAGAGGCGTATACCCGAATTGTTAATTAGACGAAGTAAATTGACAGTAGCTAATGTCACTTCGTCATAGAAAATACGCAACATTGTATGAAGAAGAGTCAATTATTGACAGTGTCAATAATTAGTTACACTGTCAATAATTAGTTGCTGTCAATAATTGACGAATGAATAATTGACGAGTAAATTATTTACTTCGTCTAATTAAAAATTCGACTTTAGTATGGAGCCGAGCGGCAAAGTTAGAGCGAACGAGCAGTACATACAGTTACGCCTTTTTAACCGACTTCAAAAAAGGAGGAGGTTCTCAATTCGTACGCTATGTTTTTTTTTGTATGTATGTTACGCAATAGCAGCGCCAATTATGAATGGACTTTGAAAATTTTTTTTTTGTTTGAAAGAGGTTACTTCTGAGGTGGTCCCATATCCAGGGTATCAGGATCTGATACTGGGATCCAGGAGAAATCGAGGGCAACCACCGAAAATTGTAGGGACAACTAGTGCGTTTGTTAAATTTTTGATTAAGAGCTTTAATGTACTAAAATTTAATGAAGGTCTGGACTCGATCTGATGATGGAACCGAAAGACAGTCGAAGGAATTCCTTAACGATTTACTGCAGCTATCTTGTGTTTCGGCTTGATTGGTTTGTGTTTATGAGAACTTTACACCTAGATAGATATACTTTTCGGTCCACCCGTCACTTAAAATAAAAAAATAAAAATTTTAAATAAAAAAATAGAACCGACTTCATACAAATCTTTAAATATAAAATTTACCTAGCACATAGTAATATGTATTTTGATTTATCAGATTTTATTTAATATAATATTGAAGTTGGTGCCATTAATAATACCTACCTAAACCTATGGGTTTACTTGGCGCCGACTTCAATATGATATTGAATAAAATCTGATAAATAAAAATACATATTACTATGTGCTAGGTAAATTTTATATTTAAAGATTTGTATGAAGTCGGTTCTATTTTTTTTTTTTTAATTTTTTTCCCTATTTATTAGGGAGTAGGCGGAGGTGGATTACACAACGACAGTTTGCCAGTAGTTTTATTTAGTCCCACATAGTACAGTAGGGTGTAAGTAAGCCTATTGTCGTCACTGGATGATCATAAATGGTTATATATTAAAATACCAGAAATCAAAATACCTTTACTTAAAATGCATTAGACCAAAATACCCGAATTCAAAATACCTTAACATTCAAAATACCTTATTTCAGTACACCTTACCGTAAAATGTCTAAATTTAAAATACAAATAATTATTATATCAGAATTCAAAATACAAATTTTCAAATATCCTTAATTTAAAATACCGAAACTCGAATACAATGTGTCACTGTCACTTACACGTTTTGTTATTTGGCTTTAACTTATTTACACCCCCCCCCCCCCCTAAGTGAAGCCGCAGTTGTAGCCGTAGGCCTGTTGGTCCTTGGGTATCCTGCTGAGGGCTTACTCGGGGCTCCCAACTGTAGGCTGTTATGTAGGATACGTGTGGTTTTTAGTCGGTAGAAGTCCGGCATAGTATCCATGTAGGATTTACCTCATGTTAAAACACATTGATTCAGAGTTACAAAAGTACTACAGTGGGCTAACGATAAATAAAAAAAAAATAACCACGAAGGCTAAGGCGGGAGCTCCGCTTCGCTTCGCTCCCGCCTTAGTCTTCTAACCTAACCTATCCGAGTCGGGATACTCTGAGTCGGGGTGTTAACCATTCACAGATATATAGCATCCATGTAGGATTTAAATCATGTTAAAAAAAAGGTATTTTGTGTTTGAACATTTTAGGATAAGGTATTTGATAATCGATGAAGTATCTGGGGCTCGTACTCGATGGCCGGTGGAACTTCGGACACCATTTCCGAAGTTTGGTCCCAAAACTGAGGGGAGCATCGGCCGCACTCGCGCGGCTGATGCCCAACATCAGGGGACCCAACGCTCCCTACAGGAGGCTGTACCTTGGGATCGTGCGAAGCATGGCCCTGTACGGGGCTCCCGTATGGACGGAGACCCTGACGGCCAGCAATGAGGCTAGACTGATGAGCCCGCAGAGAGTGATGGCCGTCAGGGTGATAAGAGGATACCGCACGATCTCCGGTGAGGCGGCATGTCTCCTAGCCGGGACCCCTCCATGGGACCTGGAAGCGAGAGCCCTTGCGTCACTGTTCAGATGGCGCAAGGAGGCGCTGGAGCGGGGCCAAAGGCCTGCGTCTCGAGAAATCGAGGCCCAGCGGACCCTGCTCCACCAGGAAACCCTGGAGACATGGAAGATGCGACTTGAGCAACCAAAGGGGGGATTCGCCACAATCGCGGCCGTCAGACCGGTCATGGACGAGTGGCTGGAGAGAAGACACGGTGCTCTCTCCTACCGGTTGACACAGATGCTTGCCGGGCACGGTAGCTTCGGTAGGTATCTGTGGCGAAAACACCGGGAAACCACGGCCGAATGTCAGCACTGCGAGGACCGCAGCGATGACACGGCGCTCCACACGCTGGTGGAGTGCACGGCGTGGGCACAACAGCGACAGGTCCTCGTAGTGGGTCTGGGCGTGGACACCCTCTCGCTTGAGGCCATGGTGCGAGCCATGCTCTCCAGCGGGAGTAAGTGGGACTGCGCCGCCTCGTTCTGCGAGCAGGTCATGCTCGCGAAGGAGGCGGCGGGCCGGGTGCGGGAGAGAACTCTCCCACCCGAGTTCCGCAGTCGGCGCCCCGGGCGCCGCCGACGTGTCTTCGCCGAGGACTATCGGCCTCCATGACCGAGGGTCTGAGGACGGTGGGAGGGCCGCTCACCGTCCTTACAGAAGCAGGCCCATGACGGCAGCGTGACGTGAGCACTCACGCACGCCCCCCCTTAGAAGCGGGGTCACACCCGAAACCCCCCATAGACGCGGGATTGCACCCGAACCACCCCCTGGGCGAGGCCGCATTGGCGGCCGTAGGTCTGTTGGGAGTCACGGGACATCCTTCCTGAGGGCTTACCCGGGGCTCTCAACCATAGGCTGTTGGGCGTTACGTGAGGTTTTTTAGTCGGTAAGAGTCCGGCATAGCATCCTACGAGGATTTTCCCTCACGTTAAAAAAAAAAAAAAAAAAAGGTATTTGATAAATTTATTTTTTGGGTTTCGGTTATTCGACCGTAAGGCATTTTAAATTATTTATATTATAAATATTTGCCTTTTGAATATTGATATTTTGATTTCGGGTATTTTGGGCTACGATATTTTGAAATAAGGTATTATAATTTCTGGTATTGTGACGGTATACCTCATAAATGCTAGAGAAAATTCATACCCATATGTCATTTGAGCTAAAATTCCAACAGCTACGGCAAATGATGATCTAATCACAAGTCTATCTTTGAGTACATGTTTGTCTGTAAAATTTTAGGGACTCGCTGTCCAAGTCAGCTTTTGCAAAGGGAGTCAGGCGTGATGATTTAATGTATGTGTGTATGTATGCTATGTATGTAGGACTCACTATAAGTATGTATTGCACACGAAGGCATCGTCCTGTAGACCTACCTTCTAAACACGATTTCTGCTCGAGGGTCGTTCGGAGCATAGGGTGATGAATTTTGGAACCGTACTCTGTGGAAAATAAGTATTATTGGCACACAAGAAAATTTTAATAAAAAGTATATATGTAAATTTATAAGAGAAAATTTAAAAACTATACCCGTTAAGATTACCCACCAAACCACTACTTTTTTTTTCGTATATCTGTTAATCGACTAACCATACGGTTCCTCTCACTACCTATCTGTACAAAGCAGGGGGCCCGAGTAGGTACTGGCTCGTACGGAACGGTGAACCGCCTCGTCTCCACTGGGCCAGGATAAAATAGAATTATCACACTAAGATCCCCACTAAGGGATATCCTGTTGACGTTGAACTCTCATCTGCGAGCCAGATCGGCAGTCGCCTTTGAGTTTTTTAAGAGGTTAAGAGTGAACGAGGCGACGCGGCGACGGCGGCCTAACCCAGCCACCAGTCGCCAAGAGCTGACAGCGACACGATCTTGCACTTCTGCAGACCAAACCGGGAGAGCAGTATTTTCTTTTTGTTATACCACATAGGTGGCAGACAAGCATACGGCCCACCAGACCAGGTAGAGTGGAACCTCTCCGTGACAGGAGAGACTTTTCCTGCTTATGCGTGATTTACCGCCTGGACAATGGTTATGTGCTCTGAGGGATTGTTTGATATGATGCTCTCGGCTATGTTCTATCATCGCACCGCTCGCTACAGACAGGGGGTTCATCCTCACACTTTGCGTTCGAAGAGCTCAAGCATGATAAGTTGCGATAGGGGCTTTCTCCTGTGGAATGATCTCCCTGCCTCAGTTCACCCAGAAGCCTACAGTATGGGGTTCTTCAAAAGGGGTCTTAGAAGATTTTACTGGGCCGCCAATCTGCTAACCCCTCAATGAGGGACGATTGACGGGAATTTGATCCTACGACGACTAGGGACAGCGTTAAGCTCCGCATCTGTTAGGCGTCGCTTCAGGGGGTGCCAGTGGTCTCCTCGAGCATGCTCGAAATGTAGAGGCAGCTAATGTGCACTTCTTGGATTTGTATTAATGGTACCTTAATTTGATTTAATTGATAAGAATAATTTGCACGCCATTATTGGCAGAATATGTAGCTCATCACTGTTACCTTAAACACCATCTTTGATTGTACACCGTATTCTGGCAAATAAACGATTTATTTATTTATTTATTTATTTATTTTTTTTACATTAACCGGCTTAAGACCAAAATATCTAGTATCTATTTTGGTTTCGGCGTTATGGCTACGAAAAGTAAGGAAGTGCTCGTGGCACCGCGGACTCAGTGTTCTGTAAACGATCACTGCAGTAAGCTACTTACACTGTGGCTGGTCCATGGGTGGGTGACACCATGTGACATTTATTTGCGAGCGATTCCATGCTTCGGTGGACACGTTAAGTCGTTGGGTGGTTTTCAGTAATATGACTGTCGACGTTAAGACAAGTTGATAGCCTTATGGGCGGTCTGAGCAACTATGGATCGTCACAACCTGCACCCGGCCCAGCAGCGCGTGTGTAGCGCTTCTGGTGTTGCAAACGTCCATAGGCTATGATAAACAATCATTAGGTAGGTGAGCCGTAAGCTTATATGCCCCCAGTTGTATAGAATAAAAGAATTTTCAGGTTAGCTCGGAACAGTGATTATTACCTAACGAGCAAAGGCTAGCGAGCGAAGCGAACGTGTCGTGGCAGAGGCCGCTGGGCGTAAAATGGAAGAAACTTACATTAGCCTCTCTTCGAAGATAAACCTGAGTAAGTATAACCGGCTATCTTAATTTACGTTATTACCTCTGTTTCCCTAATAACATAAACATACATATAGTCATGTCTTTATCCCTGAAAGGGTAGGCAGAGGCATAGTATACGCCCACATTTCACCTTCTAGTTTTATGTCCCACGTAATAGGCGGTGAGACGCAATGGATCTTTTTGCAAAAGTGGCCCCTTAGTCACCTCTTGCGACACCCTCTCGGGATGTATTGGGGGGCGACATTTTGTACTCTTACCTGTCGCCACACGGGGCTAGTAACATATAATTATAAGTAAGTATATCTCAAAATATGTAGCTACCATACTTACTCAGCATATTCCACATGCCCCTGTCCCGTCACGTTTCTCACAAAGTGGCGGTACAACATCACAACCAGGTACGCTATTATTATCGCCGTTATAAGGATGGCGGGAATTCGGAACATGTCTGAATTAAACATGCTTTTCTTGTCGAAAACAGGAAACTAAACACAAAACAATAATTTTGGTGGTAAGATAACTTGGACGTTTTTTCTTCTCTTCCTTAACCTTGGTCGTGGTTTTTTATAGATGGATTCATGTTATTAAAAGGTTTGTAGGTAGATAGTATATTGACATAAGCTTGTGTATGGTAATAAAGACAATAAAAAATATTTAAACTGTGCCGCATGGCCCGTTACATACTTTGATTTCCTGTAGCACCCACCCACCCAAAAAAATATTTGTTGCTACAGTAGCAACAGAAATACCTAGGTACATCCTCTGGGAAAATTTAAACTCTATCACGGTACCTCAGATAAAGAGTCGTGACATACAGACAGACAGACAGTGAAGTCTCAGTAATTGGGTCCCGCTCTTACCCTTTCGGTACGGAACCCTAATAATTGAAAGCGAGCCCAACACCTGGCCAACTTTTTCAGTCTATGTTTAATCGGCTTAAACATAGACTTCCATGCCTCTTCCTGAAAAATTGTTGAAGTTTGTAGGAGTTGAACTTTACCAAAACCACGATATTCGTGTTTAGACTCTGCGTTGATGAATCAGTGAATACATCAGGGTGAGAAATTGTCTATATTTACTAGCTGGCTGACCTGGCTCCGCCCGTGACATATTTTATACCACCGTTGCCCCTCATATCTGCCTATAACCCGTGCTCAATAATCAGTCTCCCAATATTTTCATACTAACAAGTTTCTTTCCCTATTTCTATAAGGGTTTTTATCTAAAAAAAATCCATAAATACTTGCAACCCCTTTTAACCCTTTACAAATAAACTTTTGCAACACCTGTTTTTTTTGTAATCAAAAATCCATCGTTTATTTCTTACCTCCATCGGAGTGGAATTTCGAAAAATGCGTTCTAAAAGGGTATCTAAAATAAAAATTTCAAGTTTTAGGTTTAAGGGTTTGGCGTTGATGGTTATGTGAGATAGAAAATTGATTATACGTCAGTGTAGGTGTTAACAGATTTCAAAATCATTTAAGTTGTACAGAAAGTCGAGACTTGCGACGCCTTGCTCGAGCAGTACCTAGACTGCGGTCGGCTAACTAGATCGATTTTACAAAGAGAGCATCGACTGGACAGTGTTTAAAAATAAAATAATACACAATTGGACTTAACTATTTTATTTGTGCTTATAATCTTTATAGTCCAAATATTCATTTTCTAAAATCATGCTAAAACAACATTATATTATAAAATAATTTATACAGTATGTTAATTTTCTTAAAAAAATACGTATTTCAATATTAAAACGAAATAAATGCTAAAACAGCTCTTAGCTTTAGGTAAGTAAATTAGTACCTATGTATCCATCTAGAATTGTTCTGTGGAGGTATGTAAAGATACTAGCGTCTTGATTATAATATTCGGTATAGGTAAATTAAATTATTGCAGCACTTGGAAATTTTTGAATAGACAGTAACAATATTCAACTCCTACTCCTCCTGTGTCGCCGAACAGTCTGTGTACTAAACACAGACTGTTTAGTACACAAACTGTTCGGGCAACACAGGATACAATTGGAAATATAGATCAAAATGATGTTATTTAATCATATTAGACTTCTTTACCTGTAGACAACACCACAAATTAAAAATGGCATAGTGAGTTCTAGAGATATCTTAGTATGTAAAATAAGTAGGTACCTTAGACCAATAAGCGTCGCCAAGTAAAAGTTTGGCGCAACGGGTAGGCACTTAGACCACTCTGTCCCACCGGCTGCGCCAAACTTTTAGTTCACTGGAAGTTAACGGTACTCGAATTATTACTTATCAAATGATTTAGTTTTTACTGGCAATTAACAGCCTACTTACTACCTTCTGACGTTGGTCAGGGCGGCAGTTGCTTGAAGGCGAGAATCATGACATGTTTGTCAGTATTTGTGTACTGAAGAACTTACTGAGTTATGTTACAGAAAACAGTCAAACTCTAAAACATATTTGCGAGTAACACAAATATTTATTAACACTCGGGGTCTCAACCCTTGACCTCAGCAATGGCTGCATACACTAACAACACTGAGGCATAGTTTGTATTAAGGCAGGCTTCAATCAAATAAACTATAGAAGTACGATTCAATAAAAAAGCAACGCCAAATAGTGGCACCCGCATTGTGGTACATAGTTATGATGTCAGCCAAAAAACAAATAAGTTTATGCAAAGAATATTTACCGTAGAAAAGTGTCGCAATAAATCATAAAATAAAAATAATTTAAAAAAACTAAAATATTATGCTTTATTAGTAAACTGACTAAAAAGAAGAAAACATTTTTAAGTGTCACGAATATTTTTTGACAGTAATGCGAATACAAAATTCCTATAATTAATTATTATTAATTAATTTGGAATAAGATTACAATAAAAATGAAATTATTTAAAAAATAATTCAATTATTGTAAACCATCTTTTATTACGAGTAGTAGCTATTCATAATATTTCATTATTTATAGAATTGCATTAGTAGCTACATTATAAAATTCATTAGTAGCTATTTATAAAATTTAATTAGTAGCTATTCACAAAATATCATTAGTAGATATGTTATAAAATTTAATTAGTAGCCATTTATGTAATTAAAGTCGCGTTATACACATTGTACGCGAGAGAAACGTTGATCAATTAATTATATTATATACCTATATCTTTCGAAAGTACGACACTCCATCTTTTCTTACATGTGTAGTTTTATACTTTTTAAGTACCTACCTACATTTTATTTTTTATTTTATTTTTAACTCCACACTTTGGCATTGTAAAACGTCATACGACAAACGCGGTCGTGAATTCGTGATGCGACTGTAACTAAAATTGTGCATACCTACTTCTTATATCACAATTTAGTTGGTTTGTCATTAATAAGTACTAATCGTACATCTATAGTTTATTTGATCCAAGGGGGGTAGAAGATGGTTTATGTTCATTCTTTGTGTTAAAACATTATTTCTATAAGATATTTCTTTTCTCTCTCGTATCTATATCGGATTCTGTGTCCGATATATCATCCTGAGGCGGAGAGGCGGGTGGGGAGGCTTCCGGTACCAGCGGAGGAATTTGAATGTGGTGGATCATCTGGAAACAAAAATGTTGTAAGTAGGTACTTCATGTCTTAAAAATGTATGCAAAATGTCTAGCTTATAGATGAATCACCGCCGCCCGGATAGTCGTAAATGCGGGAACTTGTCTCGCTCGAATCCATTAAATCACCGAACTCACTTTCGGCACTCGGTACAATTACAAAAGCTTATTACATGTTAGGCTTAAAAACTAAAGTCGTTAAGTAGGTACCTATCTGAAAAAAAATAAAACCGGCCAAGTGCGAGTTGGACTCGCCCATGAAGGGTTTCGTAGCAGCAAGTAACATAATATATAAGTTCTTATAGTTCGTTGTAACCTCGATTGATGTTTAACACGTTCGCTGGTAGTGATTTTTCTAACCGAAAATTGTGGTTTACGACGTATTAAAATAAACTACCAGCTCTATCTCATTCGGACTAATTTTCGTTGGTAGTTTTTATGGCAATGTACATCATATTTTCTTTTTAGATTTATCATGCTCTTAGTTTAGAAGTTAGAGGGGGGGGGGGACACACACATTTTTCCACTTTGTAAGTGTCTCTTGCGCAAACTATTCACTTTAGAAAAAAATGGTGTTACAAACCTCAATAGCATTTTTGAAGACCTATCTATAGATACCCCACGCGTATGGGTTTGATGAAAAAAGAAATTTTGAGTTTCAGTTCTGAGTATGGGAACCCCCAAAATTTACTGCGTTTTTCCTAGTTTTATATGAGAATCTTAATGCGGTTCACAGAATACATCTACTTACCAAGTTTCAATAGCATAGTCCTTATAGTTTCGGAGAAAAGTGGCTGTGACACACGGACGGACAGACAGACATGACGAATCTATAAGGGTTCCGTTTTTGCCATTTGGCTACGAAACCCTAAAAACGCTTAACAATGTACTAGGGCTGACTACAATATTTTTACTACCTACCTATGTCAATAAATAAATCGGACTGAGTTTAACTTATAAGGAGAACAGTTTTATTTAATCGTCTCGAAGTATGTAGTTTTTTAAACTGTATGAACCCTCGAAGTTGGTGGTCAGCGGCTGACCATCAGTCAGTCTTTTTTCTGCGTGAAAATGGATGCTATTACCGAGGACTGTTACCGACTAAAACCACACGTATCCTACCACTGCCTACGAACGGGATGGCCGTCAGTGTGTCTGCCAGTTCTTAGGACGTGACTTACCGTCGGATTAGTGCGTTTCCGAATGGAACGGGTCCACGCGCTCCTTATGAATTGTAGTGGATTGACGAACTCATGAACATCGTTATTGGGGCTGGGGACAAAATAAGTTAGTTTATTACTTGCTGTTATTCATATCAACTTAGGTACCAGTATAGGAAATGCTGGACTAACTTTTTATTGTACTAGTTTTTAGTCTCGATTCGAACCAAATTAAACCGATCCCTACCTATTTGTCTTGCGCCGGGCGTACTTCCTAGGAAGGATGTGCCAAGATCGGCCAAGTATCTACTAGCAGTCAATCTTATCGGACTGTGGATTCCTAAGCCTAGGAGTCCTTAGAACTGATTGATGACATCTCGACCTTGGACTTCCAAGGTCGAAATGTTAAGTTCAACCGGAATTTTTTGTTAAAATTTATTCACTGGCATGGAGGTTCAAATAGCTCTCGATCTTAATTTTTTTCATACTACATTATTATAGGTACCTACCTACCTATAGTCAGCATAGTAATAAATGGCTTTCAAAATTATTTCTAACATTATAAAGTACAGAATAGTACGATTTTATAAAAAAACAGTATCACACGTGAGACAGCCCTGATGTTACAATAGCCCAAACACTACGGTGACCATAAATTCGGAAACACAGGACCAACTAACATAACTATGTGCTATCGTTGTCAAAGCTTAAAAGTTGAAAGCCTTATGCCCAGATTGGAAAATTTTGGTAAAATATACCTAGGTAGTCACTGCTTGTGTCTGTTTCAACTAAATATTGGGTCGGCAGGGAATAAAAAAGAAGAACCGCACATCTACATACAAAAAGTTGCTACTAAAATTGTTAACAACACAAACAGCAGTTGGCATGCAATATACCTATTTAGTACGCTCAGAACTACAGAAATCAGATATGAGATTTATCTAGGCAAGTTTTTGTTATAGTTAGTATTATATTTACTTGACACATACTGAGATGGCAAATAAGTATACGGCCCTTCTGGTAGTAAGTGGTCACTGAAGTTTTCAGACGCCTGCAACAACAGGGGTGCCCTTTGTGAGATGTCGACCCTGGAAAAATTTGATCTAATTTTTATCCGTTCCAACAACGGAATCTGAGGTTGCCGGTGATATGGCAGTCAAAAAGTCAAGTTGAAAGCTTTACGGGTAGCTTGTAATAGTGGGTAGTCACAACCTGTCCATTTCAACACGGCAATAGTTGTATCGGCATGTACAACACATTAAGTAGTTGCTACAAGATTTGTAGTTTGTCACCGAAGTTGCGAGGCTTACAAGGATTTTGCAGAGTTGGCAATGTAAGTGTAGTCCCTCTGGAGTTCCAAACACCCATAGGCTACGGTTACCACTTTTAATCAGGGGGACATGTGTACGTCTGCTACCTCCGTGATATAAAAAAAATACCTACCTTCCAGGCACAATTTCTAATTGAGGAGCGCGAGGGTCGGCCGGAGTGTAAGGTGATCCATTTTGGAACCGTACTCTGTGGCAAATAAGCATTATGTTAGGTACTTATAAGAAAAGTAGTGGATGCCCCGCGTTCTCTCACGTAGTATCACGTATCTAGTAGGAATAGTAAAATTTTGCTAAAATCTATATCCGAAATAGGTCGTATATCGGCTCAAAATTTGAACACAATCGATTCAGAACTTTATCGGCTCAAAATTTGAACACAATCGATTCAGAACTTTTGAATTGTTTATGTAAAAGTACATAAACTAACATGTAGCAATAGTTCAGTGTTCCGACAGTGCTTACGTCTGTTGCATTTCCATTTACGAGAGTTTTCGTGCCTCGATAGGCACGTTCAGCCGTTTAATCCGGTTGTCAGTTACAGGGCAGTCCTTAAGCCAAGTTAAAGATTTAAAAAAATTCAACAACCTGCACATGTCTATTTCAACACGGCAACAGGCTTACCACTTATTATATTATTACTTGGGTGAACTTTTACAATCCTCGTAGTACTATTCCGGACTTTAACCGACTAAAATCACACTTGGTACCGTGTGATTTTAGTCGGTTAAAGTCCGGCAACTGTAAACTCCGGGTGCGCAACGGAAGGATGCCACACCCAGGTGTTCACCCAAGTAATCCTACTTCCTACTAATATTATAAATGTGAAAGTTTGTGAAGATGTTTGGATGTTTGGATGTTTGTTACTCAATCACGCTCTAACAGCGGAACGGATTTGGCTGAAATTTGGTACAGAGATAGCTTATAGTCTGGAAAATCACATAGGCTCCTTTTCATCCCCGGGAAAATGTTCCCACGGGAAGCGGGATCGGGTACCGAATTTCACGCGGGCGAAGCCGCGCGCATCTGCTAGTGATATAATAAGTGGTAAGCCTGTTGCCGTGTTGAAATAGACATATGCAGGTTGCTTCAGAAATATATGGGCATTTGAATTTTATAGTGTATCAAAGAGTGTATAAATAGAAATACATGCGAATTTGTTTTACACTACATTTATATTAAGGAAAAATATGCATGAAAATGTCTCAAAATACACATAAACTTATACTCACTCTGCATAATCCATCTGCCTCCGTCTCGACAGCATATTGACCCAGCGGTAATACAGGAACCATACAAAGTACATCAACAATAACGTCATCAACGAAATGAGGAACACGCGCAACACGCTCTCAGTTTTCGATTTTATCAGCTCATAGCGGTTTCGGCCGTTGAAATTTGGAAGCTGAATATAAAATAAAATTTGGATTTTAAAATTGTTTAAAAATTTTCCACTATTATGATCTTTGCCTCATTAGAGCGCAGCTAAAAAACTGCTGTAACGTTTTCTATACATTTTAATAGCGCCTCGCAGTACACCGCCCTAGAGGCCATACAAAGTCTATTATATTCAAAAAATGGCGCATCGATCTTACTCCTACGAGATCCCCTAGTCCAGTCCCCTTGGCGGGTCTATGACCTCTGAGGGTAACAGTAAAATACCATGGTAAAAAGTATTGGCCCGTGGTACATCTAATTCGATTTTAAATGTCTATCATCTAGACACGCGGCGAGGACTCCAGCCAAGTTCAAATAAAAAGAAGTAGCGACTCAGCAGAAGTGTGTAACACAATAGGCGTAGTCAGTTAGGAGATGACGAACGCACTCAAAATTCCCTGTCCCCGAAAACATGTTTTTGACCGACAAAGCAAAAATTAGAAACTAAACATAGTAATATAAGTGGGATTTTTATTACTAGATGCAATATAATAGTAATGTGTTAATTTATGTTATTTTAGGTACCTATTTAATTTAATTCTACTTTGTTCATAAACAATGTGTATCAACAATCAGGCAGTGTACCGTAAGCTTCATTAATATTTATCATAATTATTATAACTAATTATGCTTTTATATGTGTTGAAAATTTCGATCAACAATATACTAGATATAGTGTCGATGCAAAAAAAGCGGCACCATCATAAATTGACTCACTTTTGAGTGGGCCCGTTTCTTTGTTTAGTTCGGTCCGAGCACTGCCATAGCAAAACCGCAATGCGCATTTAATAGTAGATTGTATAACAAGGGGGCAAAATAGTATTTTTACGGCGAGGGCGCTACTTTGAATCACAAGCGAAGCGAAGGATTCTAGAATAGAATCCCGAGCTTAGCGAGGGATTCTAACGTAGAATCCTGAGCGAGGGATTCAAAGTACACCGCCCGAGAGAAAAATAATTTGCCCCCGAGTAATATACTCTACTTTTCATTCCCTTTCTATGAGAAAAAATAAGTTTTGTACGACGTAGTTACCTTCTATAGTTATTGTTCCAAGAGTTCATGGATTGTCACTTTCATAACTTGACGTAGAACTTATTATATTTGCAGAATACAATAAAATATGTTTACCTCCTGA
Source organism: Miltochrista miniata (assembly GCA_933228765.1). Lineage (NCBI taxonomy): Eukaryota > Metazoa > Arthropoda > Insecta > Lepidoptera > Erebidae > Miltochrista > Miltochrista miniata. The sequence continues at coordinate 19,934,336 of OW121769.1, forward strand.
TTACAAGGACATTAAAACACGAACAGATAAGTGGCGCTTTTTAGTTTTTTTTTTTAGTTAGCTCAGGACACCGCGCTGTGCAGCCAACACTTACCAGCCAGTAATTCATACAATTTGCGTTCGATTTCTATGAAATTTTCAAGTTCCAAATTCAAATCACTTTGCCGCCCGCTAAAAAGCTCTTAACAGAAAAGAGCTATTTTGCGCCCCGATATCGTGGTGCAAAGTGATTCTTTTCGAATAGAAGGAATGAAAAAATGCTAAAATAACTATCGAAAGTACAAAGTTTCAGATGTAATGTCTCACTTTCAATAATTACATATATAATAAGTTATATTTTAACCGTTAAACAAATAAATAATATCATAATTTGAATAAAATTACGAATTCGAATGTTAGGTTAGAAAAAACGTTGGACGGCTTTTTGCTTCGCTTTTATCCGTTATCTAGTATATTGTTGATCGAAGGTTGAAAATAAACTAACAATTAAATCAGCCTATGGCAGTCTACTACTGAATGCCTCTCACAATTCATCCCACAACACACGGCGCTGCATCATCGTCAAGTTGAAAGTGCAAAAGAATACAATGACCGAAACCAATAAAAAACAAGTTATAGAAATTATACACAGTTTAATATTAGGTAGTAAAAAAGAAACGCCTTTCTTTTAATTAAAGGATACTCATAATATTGGAATCAAATTATGTGGTGACTCACTCACTCTTCAACGCCAAACCAAAACCCATACACCTAGCAACTTGAAATTCTTAGTGTAAGCTACTCGTACAATGCAGTTACCTACCACAAAGGATCTTTTGATAGGTACTCTACCCCTAGTAGCAGAATATAGTGGTCAAAGTTAAAGTACGTCACGGGCGCAGTCAAAGAGCCAAGCTTATAAATGTGTAATAGTATAATAAATCATATTTGAAACAACCATAGCCATGTGCGATCCGGAATCGCGCACCAAAAAACCGCAAAGAAAAAAAAACTTCTTAAATATTAATATTTTTCTAATTATAGTATTTATTGTTATAGCAAAATTCTATGTTAATCCATACGACGTTCTAGTCCTAGCGAAATTTAATGTAAATCCATACGAAGTTCGCCGGGACAACTAGTAATATAAAAATAAAAAAAAGCTCACCGTTTCTGGTTTCGAACTCGGACATTCCCCTTCATGTCCGGGCGCTCCATAATCACAAATGCACTTGGCTCCTTTTTCATCCAGCGTGCACATATTATGACAATACACGCCTTCACATTTGTTCACTAAATCATCCCTTTGCACGCTCTCGTGACGTATAACAAAACTACTGGTATTAAAAACCCTTAGAGTGTAAGGAATGCAAATTTTGGTTCCGTATGTGAGGCATCGAGCTATTTGGCCTGTGTTGGCGATTTGGTAGTAAATGTGGTCCTCGAATAGAGCAATTCCGCGAGGATCTTGTAGTTCTGGTAGACCGGCTAAGATCTTTTTCCTGTAAAAGAAAGAAATTTTTAACTTCCCATTTTGAAAGAAAATGTCTATAAGTACTATCTGAGTGCTAACCGTTGTGTAAACACAAGAACCCCTGAAACATTGGCCAACCGGAAATGACGTAGAATCTCTCCATTGATCTGAACAATATGTAGTCGTATATCAAGTTCCCGAATTGGTCAAACCATTTTGACCTACGCTTGAAAAAAATACCACGCATAGAATTCTAAGAGGCAGGGTACGCAGAGGACCTTTGTCTTCGATATTCATCTTTTCCATCTGAACGTCGTCACAGTTGCTTCCTCGCTTTCTAAATTTGTAGGTCAATCAATCGAATCAATCCATCAGCCTATAAGCAGTCCACAGTCGCCAGTCCCTTTCACCCAGCCAACTGTCATCCGCATCCAGTCTCTTCCACCCAGCCAACTGTCCAGGGCAACGATCCATTTCGAAATTGCTTTCTGTACCTTATTATTTTGTGGTACAGGTCTACCATTACAGTACAGGCTACGCAGGTAGACTAAATCGTGCGAAGGAATAGACCTGTCGGATCGCGCTGTTGAATACAGACATCAAAAATGGTCGCACAGGTCATCGCATCCTCCTTTTCATACAATACATACAAAAAATCACGTCTTTATCCCCGAAGAGGTAGGCAGAGGCATAGTATACTTGCACCCTTTGCCGTGTTGAAATGGACAGGCGCAGGTCTTGACAACCGACAGTTGAAATTTTTCAAGCCACCCATAATATAAGGCCTTCAACTTGGCTTTATTAACGACTAGCTGAACCCGCAACTTCGTTTACGTCACATAAGGTGTATGAAAGGAGAGGTATTTCTTCAGCAGACTCATCAACCAGCGTGTGAAACTGCCCTGTTTGCTTAATCATAAAAGAGCTCAATGATTAAGGCTATTTTAAAACAATTCAGTCCACGTCGAAGGCCAACACGCCAGTTTAGATTCTTTTTTAGATTCATATGTCTATGGACGATTCTTTAAAGTGATATAACTATTTTATTTATAAACCGATTGACACGAAATAAACACTAAATGTTAGGTGGAGCAAGCCTGAACACAATAAAGAAAACCGCATTGCAATCGGTTAAGCGGTTATTGAGATTAGCGTGCTCAAACGTACAGACAAACAGACATACAGACAAACAGACAAAAATTCTAAAAATCATTGTTTTGGGTTCTGTTGCGTTCATAAAGCCCCCCTATAATACACCCTCGGGATGAGTTGGGTGGCGACATTTTGTACTATTTTCCGTTGCCACATGGGGTCAAGCACTACGCCACATATTTCTATCGCTAGAGGAAAGTAGCTCAATCGAACAATTTTATCAATTACAATTGACTCACCTGCTATCTCCCTCATAGTCCATACGCAAGATATGAGCGGGATCAGTCTCGGCCACGTACAGCTTCTTGCTGAAGGAGTTGAGCGCCATGCCGATACAGTGGCGCACAGTGGCGAGGTCAGTCACGTGAACGCCGGTCAGACTCGCCCCACACCACAGAGTCCAGGCCGCGGGACACGCAGTAGAACACGCGGTGTAACTTACGTTATAACTACAAGTGACTCACCTGCTATCCCCCTCATAGTCCATACGCAAGATATGAGCGGGATCGGTCTCGGCCACGTACAGCTTCTTGCTGAAGGAGTTGAGCGCCAGGCCGGTACAGTGGCGCACAGTGGCGAGGTCAGTCACGTGAACGCCGGTCAGACTCGCCGTCCACACCACAGAGTCCAGGCCGCGGGACACGCAGTAGAACATGCGGTGGGAACTTGGGTCCACGATTAGAGCTGTCACCTGATGGAAGGGAGGAAATAAGGATATTGAAACAATGAGCTCTTGAACTGCAAAAGCTTTGAAGATTCTGCCACTGCACTACTTGTTTTCCTCCTACTATAACCACAGGGCGGAAACTCCACACAAATGATTCGTTTTTAATTCGGTCACCTACACTAAAACACGTTATGTTTGTACAGAGCTTGAATGTGTGTATGACCACTAAGGCTGAGCAAACGTTCCGTCAAAATACCCTCCAACTATATGACAGCTGTGGCGGGTGTGGGGAAGCTTGCTCAGTGGGGGGCAGGGAGTTGCATATCTGTATGTAATAATATTATTAATATCTTTGCTATAACTCAAATTACTTCAAGCAGAGCGCGAAGAAGCACATCACAGGGCCGCCAACTTGAGGGCCACTAAATATGTAAATATTGTGAACTGTGTGAATAGGTTCCAATTCGTTAGATATCGTCATGGCTTTCCATCAGACGGAGATGGAGTCATTTATTTATCAATTGTCATACAGAAAAAATATATGAGCATAAGCCACAGAGATGAAAGAGTTGACCAAGGGACTTCACATATTTATTCTGATAATGTCGTATTTTTCTATCTTTGCAATGATTTTACTTAGCAGTGGGCGTTGGTCAATATGAAAGAAGCGTTTGCTATTTACAGACAGCAAAGAGTGAGGAAGAAATATTGAAAAGTGGAGATAAAGATAGAAATACGGCTTAAGCTTAACAAGATTGAGGAGTAGTGAACTAGTGCCCAAAGAAATAATACTACGTATAATACGACTGTGAGACTGGCCCCCAATCGCTAGATGCGCCACGGCTTACCATCAGGTTGGTGGCGACGTCAATTTGGCGTCTGAATATTAAAAAAAACAACGTAGGCGAGGGCAGAGAATGAGAGGACTAACAAAAGATAAAGAGAGAAAGACAAAGAAAGAGGTAATCCTTACGTCAGAATTAACAAGCAGCTTAGATAAAGACAGAGAAAGAGAATTATAAGTAGAGAATTAGAGTGAGAGAGAGAGAGGAGAGAGTTAGAGAAGGAGAGGAGAGAGTTAGAGAGAGAGAGAGGAGAAAGTTAGAGAGGGAGAGAATGAGAGAGAGGAGAGGAGATATAAAAAGAAAAAGATAAAGAGAGAGAGAGAAATAGTCCTTACGTCAGAATTAGCAGGCAGCTTCTGCAATATGGCGCACTTCTGTTTGTCCACGTGGCACACGCGGATGTACGCGTTAGACGAGGTGTTGTCAACGAAGTATACGTTACCTGTCACCCAGTCTATAGCCACCTGACAGGGAGAGAACATTACATAGTTAATAATATTATAAAAGTTTGTGAGTATGGACACAAATTAGAGATAGTACAGATGGAAACTCATACTAAATTCGCTGAGGCTACGCACACATAGACATACATACATATGGTCACGCCTTTATCCCCGAAGGGGTAGGCAGAGGCATATTATATGCCACCATTTCACCTTTGTATAATTTGTCCCACGTAATAGGTGGTGAGCCGTATTGCCGTGTTTAAATGGACAGGCGCAGGTTGTGACTGCCTGCTGTTGAAATAAAGCCTTCAACTTAGCTTAACGACTGCCATTTTACTGGCAACCGGGACCAACGGGTTAACGTGCCTTCCGAAGCACGGAAACGCTCAAATAAATGTCACAAAGTGATCACATGGATGGTCACCAATCCATGGACCGGCCATAATGAAAGTTGCTTACTGCAGTGATCGTTTACAGAACACTGAGTCCGCGGGGCCACGAGCGCTATATAAACATCATATAAACACCTCTCACAAAGTTCACAGACACAAGGTCAAGAGATTTTCTTAGTAGTTTTCGATACTGATTTGTGCGCAAGTGTGCGTAGCAGAGGGTAGGTGTGAAAAAAAAGTACATACATGAGATCTCCATCTGTACTATCTCTAATTTGTGGTGTGGATCTTTGCTACTCTTTTGCGCTCTAACGGCTGGGCGCATTTGGCTGAAATTTGGTACTCGAATAGATTAATAACTATCTATCCCTATAACCAATTTCACACTACATACATTAGACTATGTAATCGACAGTAAATCAGTCATTTCGGTAAAAGTTTTTTTTTGAAATACGTACTTTATGTAGATCAGTACATTTTGACATTCAGACCAAAACAACCGTAGGGGATCCGGGATTCATAGAGATTACATTTTTTGCCCATAATAAGTTTTGTCGAGATGCGGGTACTGGAACAAAATTTCACGCGGATGTAACCGCGGGCATCAGCGAGTAGATATCTTACTAATATTGCAAAGAGGAAAGATTTGATTGTTTGTTTGTATCGTCGAATCAGCTCCGAAAATACAGAACCGATTTGGAAATTATTTCATTGTTGGGAAGGTACACTATCCCTGGGTGACATAGGCTGTATTTAATTTCCGTACTCCCACGGAAACGGGAACGCGGGTGAAACTGGATGAAATCCGCTGGTAGTTATATATATTACTAGCTGATGCCCGCAGCTTCGCCCGCGTAAAATTTGTTCCCGTTCCCGCTTCCCGTGGGAACTTATTCCCGGGATAAAAGTAGCCTAAGTTACTCCTTATTACATAAGCTATCTGCCAGTGAAAGTCCAGTCCAAATCGGTCCAGCCGTTCCAGAGATTAGCCGGAACAAACAGACAGACAGACAGACAAAAAAATTAAAAATATATATTTTGGTGTGTGTACCGTAGGTATATACATTCATATGCATGTAGTAGATAGCGGTTATTTTAATATTACAAACAGACACTCCAATTTTATTTATTTGTGTAGATGTAGGCTACTATTTGCTTGGATTATTTTCCCATGGCTTGTGACTTAGAATGAGAACAAAATGGCAGGTGGGTTGACAGCTAGAAATAAAATTTAAAACCGTTCTTATTTTCTATCTCACCTTGGTTGGTTTCCCAATGTTAGTGACGTTTATAACATTTTTTTCTGCATCCACTTGGAGCAAGCTGTTGGTGTCTGCTGAAGTTAGGTACAGCTTTCCTTGTCTGTAAACAAAATCATCATTCATTCATTCATAATTCAACAATTGATGTATATTTGAAAGATAACCATAACGAAATAACCAAACGAGGAACTGATATGTTCTTTAGTTTCGAGCATAAAAAGAGTGCTTTTGGTACTGATAAAACATAAACAGACGGTTTATGTTTTGTGGTGGTCATGTGGTGTGAACGTGAGACATAGGTTCACTTTTCATCCAATTGTAAATCGAGAAGTGTTCCACTGAAAATCCGTAAAATCACGTTTGCTGTATGATGGTACACCTCTAATATTTATTTTATATTTGTTGTTATAACAGCAACAACAATACATCATCTGTGAATAATTCAACTGTCTAGCTATAACGGTTTATAAGATTCAACCTGCTGGCAGATAGTCGGATAGACAGGCAAACAGCGGTGTCTCAGTAATATGTTTCCGTTTACAACAGGAAAAACCAAAGGTTAACAAATACTTTTACCAATTTTCAATCTAGTCCAGTCCTGAAAAAAAAATGGTTGCCTGTAAAGTCGGTTTACTGACGATGGTTGAACGTGACAACTCAGCCTTAAATGGAACGCCTCAGAGCGAGGTAACGCCGCATACGTCATGTTTTTTCGTGCGTGCAGCCGGCTCCATCGAATTTTAAGACGTTATCACGTCAAAAATAGCAGCAAAATCGTCGTACGTTAGTATGGGACTCTGAAAAGTATTACTAGAAGGAATAATATACATATTTTATACCTACTTGATATTAATATCCATATCAGTGATAGCGGGAAGACTCGCGCTTTCGAACTCGGTAGAAATTTTCCCGTCAGTGGAGAGTGAGCGAACGGTGTTACCTACTACGTAGAGAAGTGTCATGCCGCCTTTATCTGCTTTGCACGAATGGCGGTCTATCCTGAAATTATCAATGACCGTGGGTAATATTGAAGTCAATAATATTTCACTTAAGAGTCCATATGACGCCAAATAGACTATTACTTTGATTTAGATCTCAGGACTCGTGAGGGCTGCTGAATAAAAATTTGAACACAGACAACTTCAGCTCATGAACTAAAAACGCTCTAGGCCTGAAACACGATTACTGATAAAATCCTCGATAGATTTTTGTGTTGAAAATACCTCGATTTCGTGAAATGTTAAGCTAGATCTCGTAAGTTATAAGTTGTTTTTATAATATAAAATATTTATGAGAAAGACAATAGTAAAATCTTCATTTGACTAGAGCATTTTTTTTCATATTGGTTATAGTTTTTTTATAATTCATTTATATCGTTAAAAGCGCACGAAAACCGATCGCATCTCTCTCTTTCTTGCACGCTAAAATATATTTCTTCTATCTTCTTTTAACAATTTAGCGTCTGGTAGGCTCTTAAAGAACTCAACATTATTCATGGTGACTTTATTTTAAACTAACTAACTAACTAACTATCTTCACGCCAAATCCTTTGCGGGGTAGGCAGAAAGAACCGAGCGCCACACGGCACGGTCCATACACACCTCACTTGCTTCTTCAACTTTCATTTTTCTTTTCATGCATGCACGTCGGTTCCTACGGCTCTTGACACCACTTTCAACTAACACACGATTAATTTGGTCGTGGTAGGTGTAGGTGTTTGTGTTTATTCGATTTTAAGGTCACGAATTGCCCATAACAGACTAATCACAGCAAAATTTATGGACAACCTTTCTCATTTTGCCGTATTTCTACGTTTTTCTTACTCTTATCAATACGAATAGGTTTAGGAGGCACTCGGCGGCCGCTGACGCGGGCGGCCCGCTCGCGGCAGCGCGTTAATGGTCACAGTTCCAACCTAACCTAACCTTGATGCAAATTAGAACTGGAGTTTTTGGTGTCAATTAATTAATCCATTTTGGTGACCACTTAAAATGTTTCCTTAATAATATTAGTTCCTATGTATAATAACTATTTCCACAGTAGGTACCTACCTCGGCACAAACCCTGGATGACATCCACACCGGTAATTCCCCGGCGTATTCACGCAGGTTTGAGAACACACATCGTTCTTGCATTCGTCGATATCTTCGCAGCCAACCCCGTCGGGTTTGAGGACGAACCCCATCGGGCACAGGCAGTGGGGTCCCGTGGGGGTATGTAGGCAACTGTACTTGCATGTGTTGTTGCATGTTAGTGCTGGGGGTTAAAGGGTGGGGTTTATAATGGAGCGCGATGTAAACTTGTATTTAAATAACTTTCATCAAATGTTTCGAATTGGGAACTTAGGGTCTTTAATACATTTTTGTAATATTAGTAGAATGTATTTAGAATTATATGTTTTTCATCTTTGAAATATAAGCGTGTTTCTGAGTCGTAGTTGACAGCACTTTGTATAAAAATATTGACTGCGTCATTAGTCTAATCTAAATTTATCGTTTTTTTATAAATATTTATTGTTAAAAATTACAGAGAAACGTAATTATTACATATCTATATATTTACATTATTACTATCTAAACTAAACCTAAATTAGGTACCCGTGGCATTGTGACCAAGAGACTGGCAGCATTCCCCCTTTGAATAGCAATATCTATTCGCTGAGCGAGAAAACGAAAAAATTGCTTTCATATACTGGGTGTTACAAAATTGACACTCCAAATTTCACGAGATGACTTGGCATCGGAAATCAAATACCAATATTTAATAAAAAAAGGGGGGTTCATTTTTTATTGAAAAAAAATATTTTTGACGCACATTAAGAATTCGTTTTTTACCGCGGCAATTCGAGGTAACATGGCCGTCGTGGCAAAACAGACACGGAACACCCGTCTGGCTGTCTTGGTCGCTTTCTACTGCCGCTCAGTAGCGATAGAAAGGGTGAAAATTTATAGGACCTAAAAAACGGATTTACGGTTAAAGTATTCATGTGATATTTTTTTCTTAATTTTTGTAATGTTTCTTGACTGATGCCGCGTCACGTGACGAAATTTGAACAGGTAGTTTTGTTACACTTTATATAGAAGAGAGCTATTTCTAGATTGCAAGGATATAGGGTATCTATAAAACGTAAAAAAGCAGAATACTTACTATGGCACTGTCCATTCTCATCGGAACCATCAAAGCAATCGGGTTTCATATCGCACACCTCGTCCCATTCGATGCACTGACCATTCTTGCACCTGAACCCCTCGTCGCATGAAGGGATTGAGGGGAACAGGTTTGAAGTCAGGTTCACTGGAAGAAGCACTAGCCGTGTAATAACCGGTATACTTAAACTTAGAGAGATTGTATTTTTGGACATCACATCAGAATCTCTCGAAAAGAAAAAAAAAATGAAACGCTAGTGGCAAAGTGGACTCAGTGTTCTGTAAATGAACACTGTAGTAAGCAACATTTACTAAGGTCGGTCATGGATGGGCGACCATCGCGTGACCACTTTGTGGCACGTTAAGCCGTTGGTCCCGGTTGCCTGTAAAATGGTAGTCGTTATGCCAAGTGAAAAGCCTCTATGAGTGACTTGAAAAAATTCAACAGCAGGCAGTCACAATCTGCGCCGGTACAAATCAACACGGCAATATGGCTCAATCAAGCCCAGGCTATGTTGACCACTCTACTCTGACGGATAACCTTTTTTCTTTTTTTTTTAATATTCAGCTTGCCAAATTGATGTCGCCACCAGCCTGATGGAAAGCCGTGGCGCATCTAGCGATTGGGGGCCACTTCAGACAGTGGTACTCATGTTGGCGGCCCTGTGATGTGCCTCGTCACGCTCCTCTTAAAGACCCCGGGATTGTAAGATGAGGGAAACACGTGTGCGGGCAGGTCGTTCCATGTTTTTATAGTTCGACAGAGGAACGATCTTTTGAAACGCTCAGTTCTGGCGAAGATTCTCTCCACTGTGTGTGAGTGCCATCTCTGCCCAGCACGCGTTGTTCGGGATCGGAAAGGAGATGGTGGGATCAGGTTGAAGAGCTCTTCAGAACATTCGCCGTGATATCTACGACTATATCTACGACTACGAAACGTATCTACAATATTATACGGCTATTCAAATTATTGGGAACTATATTCATACATACCTTTAGCACAAGCTTCAGGCGTCTCATCAGACCCATCTCCACAGTCCCAGTGGTTGTTACACACGTTCGACATGTCCAGACACACGCTTTCTTGCATACACTTGAACTGCTGCGTGATATCGCAGAAATGATGGCAGCCGTGCTCGTCAGTACCTCCAGGACATTCCACTTTACCGTTGCAGCTGGTTCATAAAAGAAATATATAATTACTAGCCGTTCCCTGCGGCTTCGTCTTTTTGCGTAGTCGGTTAAAAAGTAGCCTATGTCCTTCCCAGGGACTCAAACTATAGGTATATCTTTAGGGAATTTCTATCTAAATCGCTTTAACGATTAGTAGATATGGTACGGTGGCCAGTAATAGTGGAGACAAAGTGGGCAAAATATTCACATGCAGCGTTACGTAGCTGCGTAGTAGCAAAGATAATATAATAGTATTACATACAGATCGGCAAATCCCTGCCTCCCACTGAACAAGCTTCCCCATCCCCCCGCCAAAGTTGATGTATCTATTGCCGTGTCAGTACTTGAGAGATTGTCACTGTGTTGCATTACGTATTAGGTACTACCTACGTACTTTGTGCTATAGCTTTGGTTTAATTTGTGCTTAGCCGAGGGTAGATTTGACAAAAAAGTAGGTACCTTCATACGTGAGATGGCGTTCTGTTCCTTATTATTTTGTTTCCATAGCTAGTGACCCTAGTATACTCACACACACATTCAAGCTTGATTCAAGCATTCACATTACGTCTATATTAGTGTGGGTGAAAACGAACATTTTTGTATGGAGTTTCCGCCCTGTGGTAGTAGGTAGATAAGTGGTCTAAGCATGCAGCGATCACATACACTCACACAAATATAGGTACAAGGTGTACCATTGGGAGCGGTCAGTATGGGCAAGTATGTAAATATAAGACATACAAAGATCTGTTCTTAGGAACCATGTCATCGATTTTAGAGAAATGAAGATCTGCATACATAGATTTAAAAGAAACTCTTGCACACGGCGCAAAAATAGACCTTTCATTATTTCTATTTCAATATCGATTGTGTAAGTCTGTAGTAAATTCCAAATTAAAATGTTATATTTTGCTTATTTCTAGTAAATTATAACCGGCACCTCAACTAGTTTCATAAAAACAACAAAACACCAAAACCCATCACCAAAAATACCAGAAAAACAACTGTGTCTAACCGGGTGGTAATAGGCACGCATAGACTGGAGTTATGCTCGCAACTGTACTCCCAAAACTCGCAGATCGGTGTCGCCTCCTAAATACATCCTCAGGTTATTAAAAGATATCAGAGTCAGATATAAAAAAGCGTGCGAGCACGGAAGGATGCAAAATAAAATAAAAGTGTGTGCGTGTAACCTTTACGCGCGATTGAAGTAAAACTTCTTTGCCATTGACGGCATTAAATGTTATATTAATATTATTCATTCGAATTCAAATAGTAAGAGTTACTTCCGTCAGAAAAAAAGTCTGAGTTACTGTCTAGTCGCGCCTTAAGAAGTTTTACTTCAATAAAAATCATTCACTTTGAAATTTTACAAAAAAATTAAATCGTCAAAATTGTTGGGAAACTGAGAAGAACACCCCAAGAAACTCAGTCCGGCTTTTTCAAAATTGATCTTTAAATCTAATACAGTTTGTCTCATGTAGAATAGAGCAATCTTATGGAGAAAGGAGCAGTAGGGGCGATAGGGGGGCAATAGGGGCAAATAGGTGCGATAGGGATTTTCTTCCGGGCACACTTTGATTGTGGAATGAGCTCCCTGCCTCGGTTTTCCCAAGTGCATACAGTACGGGCACAGATTAAATAATAGTTACTACGTAACAGATACATCACTCTCATACTGAACCTCAAAAATATTAGCTAAAACATATCGCTACAGTCGAAAACATTCTCTACGACGTATTCCGAGAGTCGAGTTTCGTGCGCACACCGTATGATTGCGTCATCGAGTGACAACTATTGTCAACATTAGGGTTGTAAGCACGGAACAAAAATACATATAACTACAAAAAACAATAAACACAGTGTCTAAAAAAAAACTTTATTATATTTTATAACTTCTTCTTCTTTACATGAGAATTATATTATAACTAGCTGATGCTTGCTGCTTAGCCCGCGTAAAAGTTTGTTCCTTTTCCCGCTCCCAATGGGAACTTAATTCCGGGATAGAAAGTAACCTATGTGTTATTCCAAACAGCAATCTATCCCTGTATCAAATTTCAGCTAGATCCGTTGAGCCGTTAGAGCGTGAAAGAGTAACAAACATTAACACATCTACACATCCGCACTCAAACACTTTCGCATTTAATTTAAGAATATTAGTAAGAAGTAAGATGAAAAAAAAAGCAACACTAAATAAAGCGAGATGTTATTTTACGCGGGTAATGTACATTGGCTGTGCGCACTTCGCTCGGTCTGGCGTGTGGCAGCCCTCTGCCGATCGGCCACGTTAGTTCTGCTACGTTATACTTAGGAGTAGGTGCTTATAACACGACTTGTAGCGAGTGACGGAGGCCTGGTACGGGGTTCTTCATAAGGGCTCTTAGAAAGTTTAAGCGTTAGTATAGTGTCTCTGGTTTTGTAAACTCCTGTAGGCTACGATGACCATAGTTAGCTGTTGATATAGCAGCAACAGAAAACATAGTTTATGAAAATTCCAGCTCTCTGGCCATCACGGTTTGTGACACACGGCCTCATGACGGACAGACGGACAGACGGACAGACACACGGCCTCATGACGGACAGACGGACAGACACACGGACAGACAGACGGACAGACATACGGACAGATAGACGGACAACGAATTCTCATGAATAGGATCCTTTGTGTACGGAACCCTAAAATATACAAATGTCTTACCACAACTTCATGGATAATCGGCTCCTCACACTTGTCCTCGTCGGAGAAATCCGTGCAGTCGTGGTGTCCGTCGCATCGCTTGTGTATGTCGATGCAAGTGTTACTGGCGCACTTGAACTGGCCCGGTGGACATGTGAAGTTCTCTGATCATGGTTATAAGAGGATTTTACTAATGTTATAATAGGTATTTATCAATCAATAAAATAATTACTAAAACTGCTTAATGATACAGCAATCACGCCAACTTAGAAGGACCCTTACATTAAAAGGAACCTTTGAATTCTATGTTTAGCGAAAGTTGAACAGTCTTGTAATTCTGAACTACAAAACCCTCAATATTGAAACTTAAATGAAACTAACATTAACGTACGTTTATTACCCCAAAACAATTGAAATCGGATTATGCGTTAAGAGTTGAAACATTACAACTGAGTAACTATTTTATCTCTCATCCCGTCTCCCAAAATAACCGCGGAGAATATTGAGAATAAAAGTGTCCCAAAGCCTTCCTCAGATCGTAATATTAAGCATAGATTATGCCAAGTATAATTTAAATTAATTCAGTAGTTTGGACGTGACACTTATTCGGGATACAGAGTCGTTATTGTCATATAGGTACCCAAGTAACTCACCACAATCGACTTCATCGGATCCATCGCGGCAGTCGTCCTCTCCATCGCAAATGAAACCTTTCATAATGCACGACCCTGACGCACACCTAATGAAGAGGTAATTTGTTGTTTTGATAACGTAGATGAAAGTTTACCACAGTATAGTGCACGGCATATAACTTGGCAAGGTTTTGGAGTGAGCGAAGCACTTTTTGGAGTGAGTGGAGCACTTCTTTGTGCCTCTAAGTGTGTACGATGCGCAAACTTATCCCCACTAAACCTAACTACTCCAAAGTCTTTTGTCTCATGTTTTGCCGTTTCTAAATTCGACACAAATGACATTACACCGGTAAATTTCCTACGCTATTAAAGTCGAGTTCGAGAATCGCCGCCCTGTTCTTTTTTCGCGACTTCCATTCGTCACAAGACAAGGTGAAACAAAGTACCGTTGATATATCTTTTGTCTCATATTCGCGACAACATCTCTGCAAGGTCCTCACCATTATATTCAGGGGTTTTCAACGTACTGGTTAGAGAGATAGATAGAAAGAGAAGTCCCCTCTCTCTTTCTATCTTACGCCTGCAGATGGATGCATCGTGCTCTATAAGGCCAGTGGTGAGTTGAAGTGTGCAAAAATGGCCAGCCTGATGCAACTGAACATTCATGACTGTCGTTTTCCATTTTTGCACACTTCAACTCACTCACGCACACGCGCACACACACACACACACACACACACACACACACACACACACACACACACACACACACACACACACACACACACAAAAGCGGGGTCCTCGCCATCCTCTTAGGGACAGCCGAGGTCTTGATCACAGAGTTAGAAACTTGATGCTTGATGACTTGAGGAGGGTTCTCAACATACTGGTCACAGAGGAGAGAAAGAGAGAGGGAAATCTACGTTGCAGATGAATGCATCGTGCTCTATATGGCCAGTGGTGAGTTGAGGTGCGCGAAAATGGAAAACGACAGTCAATGGTCAGTCTGCTTTGACCACGGCTGGTGCAACCCAGGAGATGCAGGTACGTGAAATCCTGTCACGATTGTGAATACGTGAGGTGTGGTACAAGACAAGACAGTCAAGAATGATTAAGAAAGAGAGTCACACACAGAAAGAGAGAGAGATGAAGCGATAAAGAGAGAGAAAGAGAGAGAGGGAAATCTTGAATCAAAAGGAAAAATGCTGCAAATGGATGCCTGGTGCTCTTTATGCTCAGTAGATAGAGAGAGAGAGAGAAAGAGAAGGAGCGGGAAGGGAGGAGAGATGGATACTTGCAACTCCCACTCTTCGCAAGACAAGGAATTACACACTGCGGGGTTCTCAGGGTAGTTGAGGTAGTTGATGACTTCAGAGAGAGAGAGAGAGACAAAGAGAGAAATATACTTACATGAACTCCCAGTCCTCACAAGACAAGGTGTCACACACAGCAGGGTCCTCATCGTCCTCTTCGGGACAGTCGGGGTCATGATCGCAGACGTAGTTCCGCGGTATGCAGATTTTACTACTGCGGCATTGGTACTGAGTGAGATTGCATACGTGTTCTGTATCATCTGTGGGAAAGATAAACAGCTGCAAAATTCACGAGGTTACATCCGTGTAGTTCCCGAGGGAATACGGGAATAAAATATAGCCTTTGTCAACCACGGATAGTGTAGCATTGGTATCGTGAAAGAATTTTTCAAATCGGTTCAGTAGTTTCGGAACTTATTCGATGCAAAAAACAATCAAATCTTTCCTTTTTAATATGCTTTTATTCGCTTCACTTGTAACTATGTATGTAAGAAAATCTTGGAATGTTAATTTGACCCACTTCCCGTCCTTCGATCAGGCTGAAATTTTGCACGCGCTCTGAGTTCTGATGACAATACATGACTAGCTAAACAACGTCATTACAAATCCAATATGGCGGCCTCCCCAAAATGGCGGACTGGCTGTTTGAAATCCACCCCCGTGATATGGGTATCGAATGAAAGGGTTTGCTGTCTTGAAAAATTGTGACGTGACTTAAATCCAATATGGCGGACGTCCAAGATGGCGGACAGGCTATTTGAAATGCACCTCCATGACATGGGTATCAAGTGAAAGGGTTTGCTGTCAGGAATACGAAAAAGCGTGTTTTTTAGTTTTTTAAACTATTAATATTATTATAATATAAGTATAGAAAAACAAATTGTGAATACTCGAAAGAAGCTTAATGTTCTACGTTGCTACGCCGTAGCATCTGGACAGAAGGTCATACGTAGCAGTAGTATATTATTTTTCATTTCTCATACTCGGAAAATTGTGTTTTCTTGATCTGACTATTGGGTGGAAAATGCTGTTTCCCTCCCTAGGGAGGGAAAAACTCATACAAAATACTTCCCACCCAAGGGAATGAACTTTAAAAATAGAACTGCTGACAAGTCAGCTGTGATAGTGAAGAGATTTATGTAAAAAAAAAAATTAAAAAGAAATGCTGCGGCCATGCGACTTTCCAAACAGCCAATGTGAACTTAGCGAAAATTTCTTCCGGCCCCATACACGTACAATAATATTGATCAATATAGCAATAAATTGACCGTGTATGGGTAATACTGAGGTTTGAACAGACTATATTCGGATGGAAATAAATATTGTGGCAATATTATTGAGTCAATAATATTGTACGTGTATGGGGTCGGTAATCTCTGCAATAATACGCGTTGAGATCCATATTTAAAATTTAAAAAGTCGACATAATGTACATACTTGTTATTTATCTGTACATAACAGAATTCAAAACAATTGGTAATAATCTTTTATGGTAAGGTTTGAATCTTATTATAAGTTTTATTTTCCTCGTATTTGAAATGAAAAGTTGAGTGTTTAACTCGGGTAAAAGAATCAATTCCGACTTGGACTATAGCCGCCCTCGCTGCGCTCGGGCGTCTGAATACCTCGGGAATTGATTCTTTCCACCCTCGGTTAACAATCTACTATTTCATTTCTCATACTCGGAAAATAGTGTTTTCATTCCTTCTATTCGAAAAGAATCACTTTGCACCACGATAACGGGGCGCAAAATAGCTCTTTTCTGTTAAGAGCTTTTTAGCGGGCGGCAAAATGATTTGAATTTGGAACTTGAAAATTTCATAGAAATCGAACACAAATTGTATGAATTACTGGCTGGTAAGTGTCGGCTGCACAGCGCGGTGTCCTGAGCTAACTAAAAAAAAACTAAAGAGCGCCTTCGTCATTATTAACGTTCTTGTAATCAGTAATCATATTTTATTGTATTCTGCAAATATAATAAGTTCTACGTCAAGTTCTGAAAGTGACAATCCATGAACTCCTGGAACAATATCTATAGAAGGTACTACGTCGTACAAAACTTATTTTTTTTCTCATAGAAAGGGAATGAAAAGTAGAGTATATTACTCGAGGGCAAATTATTTTTCCCTCGGGCGGTGTACTTTGAATCCCTCACTGCGCTCAGGATTCTACGTTAGAATCCCTCGCTATGCTCGGGATTCTATTCTAGAATCCTTCGCTTCGCTCGTGATTCAAAGTTGCGCCCTCGCCGTAAAAATACTATTTTGCCCCCTTGTTATACAATCTACTATGGTGGAAAATGCTGTTTCCCTCCCTAGGGAGGGAAAAACTCATACAAATTACTTCCCACCCAAGGGCCGGAATGAACTTTAAAAATAGAACTGCTGACAGGTCAGCGGTGATAATAAAGCATTTGTGTAAAAAAAAAATAATGCTGCGCCCATGCGACTTTCCAAACAGCCAGTGTGAACTTAGCGAAAATTTCTTCTGGCCCCATACACGTACAATAATATTGATCAATATAGCAATAAATTGAACGTGAATTGGTATTAATGAGGTTTGAACAGACTATATTCGGATGGAAATAAATATTGTGGCAATATTATTGAGTTAATAATATTGTACGTGTATGGGGCCGGTAATCTCTGCAACAATTACGCGGTGAGTTCCATATTTAAAATTTAAAAAGTCGACCTAATGTAGTTATTATTTATCTGTAACAGAATTCAAAACAATTGGTAATAATCTTTTATGGTAGGTAAGGTTTGAATCTTATTATTAGTTTTATTTTCCTCGTATTTGAAATGAAAAGTAGAGTGTTTAACTCGGGTAAAAGAATCAATTCCGACTCGGACTATAGCCGCCCTTGCTGCGCTCGGGCGTCTAAATACCTCGGGAATTGATTCTTTCCACCCTCGGTTAACAATCTACTATTGTCTTTATTATAAATCTAAAAGAGCTAAATAAATCTAAACAAGATTTATTTACCGAATAAAGTATTGTTCCTTTTAAAGAATGTACAATATGGGGTTCTTCAAAAAGGGTCTTAGAAGGTTTTTACAAGGTCGGCAGCGCGACTGTGGCGCCTTTGGTGTTGCAAACGTTCAGAGGCTGCGGTGACCACCGGTCCTTCTGGTGGGCTGTATGCTTGTCTGCCACCTTAGTGGTATATAAAAAGATGATTCATGTACCTATTATATGCATTAACGAGTAGCGAAGTAATCCAAACATATTTATGGATCACACAAATTTGATGTGACTCCAACCCACGACTGTGGTCTAGTTAGTAGTCGCAGAATACGACCACTAGACCAACGAAGCAGTCGTTCTCACACTCATACATACGTTACAGTAATACCACAAATTAGAGATAGTACAGATGGAAACCTACATACTAAATTCGTTGAGGCTACGCACACATAGACAACTCATTCACAGACAGCTACACACACATAGACAACTCATTCACCGACGGCTACAGACACATAGACAACTCATTCACCGATAGCTACACACACATAGACAACTCATTCCCCGACAGCTACACACACATAGACAACTCATTCACCGATAGCTACACACACATAGACAACTCATTCCCCGACAGCTACACACACATAGACAACTCATTCACAGACACGAGGTCAGGCGCTCCTCAATCCTCAACAGACTTTTCGATACTGATTTGTGCGCGAGTGTGTGTTTAGCAGAGGGTAGGTGTGAAAAAAAAGTACATTCATTAGTATTCCAGCTGTACTATCTCTAATTTGTGGTAATAGCTTGTAATGCTCACCGGTATAAAACGGTTTCCCATCGCATAGTGTTGTAACCTTCTTGTTGAGACACACCCCTCGACAGTAAAACTCCTCAGGGGTACAGATGTTGTTCGGTTCCACTAAAATGTTCATACAATATTAAACTAGCTTATAAGAAATTTTAAGCGGTCGTGGCTCAGCAATATTTCCTATGGCCGGCCATTGGATGGGTGACCACTATGTGATATTTATTTTGCGAGCTTGATTGAGAATTTATTTACAAAAGTAACAATAAAAGTACATTGAACAATCAAATTGAAATATTTACAGAAAAAGGAGGGGGGGGGGGGGGGGGGAAGGAAAACGATGTGCAAGACTGTCGCAACCCTCGTCTAGGTGTCAAAGAATTCCTCCCCATCCCAATCGATTGGTAAGGTTCCCATAAAGCTGGCCGCATTGCCACGTTGGATGGCAATGTTTATTCTCTGAGCGAGAAAGAGGCCTTTTGCGAGCGTTTCCGTATAGCGGATGGCACGTTAAGCCGTTGGTCCGGGTTGCCAGTAAAATTGCAGTCGTTAAGCCAAGTTGAAGGCATTTATGCTTGAAAAATTTCAACAGCGGGCAGTCACAACCTGCGCCTGTCCATATCAACACGGCAATACGGCTCACCACCTATTACTTAGAACTAAATCTAAAATGTGAAATGTGGGCATAAAATATGCCTCAGCCTACCCCTTCGGGAATAAAGACGTGATCATATTTATGTATGTATGTATAATACTTGGAACTTACCCGGTTGACACCCCTCTTCATCCTCTCCAAGCTTACAGTCCTTAACCCCATCACATCTCTTCTCTTTCTTCAAACACATATTACTCCTATGACACACCAGCTCCTCGCTACCACAATGAACCACTCTCTTACAATTATGTCCATCTTCAAGAATGAAACCAGGAGGGCAGAAACATGTATAGTTCATTTTAAGGATGGGTCTGGGGTGAGGTTCGTGAGAAATTTGGACACAAAGGTCAGAACAGGCGTTGTGTAGGCAAGGGTGTCTTAGTAAGGGGTCGCTGGGTTCTGGGGGTTGGGTTGTAGCGAGGACAAATAGTTGGGTGTCGTTTGGGAATAGTGCTGAAAAGATACATTTTATTTTTAAAATAATATACTATACTATACTATCTTCACGCCAAATCCCTTGCGGGGTAGGCAGAAAGAACCGAGCGCCACACGTTACGGTCCATACACACCTCACTTGCTTCTTCAACTTTCATTTTTCTTTTCATGCATACACGTCGGTTCCTACGGCTCTTGACACCACCTTCAACTAACACACGATTAATTTGGTCGTGGTAGGTGTGTCGTGACCTTCCCCGACTCCTACGTCCATCCACTTTCACGTTGTATATCTGTTTTGTCATTCTTTCATCTCCCATTCGTTCCACATGCCCGAACCATCGTAGCATGCTCTTTCTTACTTTAACACCGACACTCTCTTTAAAATAATATAATGAGCTAACTACCCATCTTACTTATAATTAACATCTTTTCTGTCCATCCCAAGGGTGCCTGTCAGAAATTACTTTATGGCGATAAGGGCGCCCTTTGTACAACATATTGTTAAAATTATTGTAAGCTTGTTTTCTAACTTGGTGTACAAATAAAGTTTATTCTATTCTATTTTATTCTAATCTATTCTATTATATTCTATTCTATGAGAAACTTTTATAAACATTGGTGGTCTGAGAAACTTTCTATCGCTATTTTAGCCCTTCTCTATAAAATAGAGTGCAGAGGGGCTTATGGAGAGACTTTTTCTGTAGTCTGTGACTCTGTCGCATTAAACTACGTCACTAGGTCACGTGGATCATATGTTCAAAGTTTGAAATAAAACAAAATTGACAATGTCAATCGGATTGAACTTTCACTTTCACAATAAACGTTAGAGGGTCAGTCGGGTGAGACCGTCTCACGGCTTCTTGTTTAGATTTTGGTCTATAATAATAATAATAATAATAATATGCTTTATTGTACACCAAAGAAAATTAAACTTAAAACTAGATGTTACAAATATTAAGAAGGTACAATGGGCGGCCTTATTGCAAACAGCAATCTCTGCCAGGCAACCTTTAGATGGACATGACTGTATGAGAAATTAAATATCGGGCTTTCTAAACTGGTGACAAATGCAATATTGATAATCTCTTCACAACAATGCATACTTACACATTACACATAATATATAGTATACATAGATACACACACTTAACATACATACATAAATAGATACATAAATACATACCTACATACATAATTATATACATACTTACATACATATAAAAATACATATACATAGCTCAGTATATAGCTAGCTTAAAGGGAAAGATAATATTCTTTCACCCCCGCCTTAAACGTTACCAACGTTTGAGCTCGTCTGATAGTAACCGGGAGTGCATTCCACAATCGTGCTGCTTCAACTGTAAAAGATTTATCAAGAAAGTTTGTTGAATGCACTGGTATAAGCAGGCTTAAGTTCTCCGTCGATCGCAGGTACCTAGAGTGCTTGTTTCCTAGAAACTCGAACCGTTCTTTGAGATAATAGGGAGTGAGAGGGTTAAATAATATATTATATAGTAAAGAAAGGATGTGAGTATTACGTCGAAGGCGAATCGGGAGCCACCTGAGTTGATTGCGGTATTCAGAAACGTGATCATATTTGCGTAAACCAAATATGAACCTTATACAGAAATTTTGAAGGCGCTCAAGTTTATTTAATTGCTCCTCCGTGAGATCAAGGTAGCTGGCATCAGCATAGTCTAAGATTGGAAGAAGTAACGATTGTGCAAGCGAAATCTTCGTCGAAATCGGAAGAAGGCTGCGCAGTTTACGCAAAGAGCCAGCTGAGGCAAACAATTTGCGATTAACTTCCTGCAATTGTGGCCCCCAGGATAGCGTCTTATCAAAATAAATCCCTAGGTTTTTAACTTTATCACTCAAAGGTAGCGGCATCCCGTTAAAGACTATTTGTGGCAACTGTGCCCAGTTCACTTTACGAATCATCCCGGTACTGCCTATAAGGATTACCTGAGTTTTAGTAGGGTTCACTTTCAGACCATAGCTGTTACTCCAGGCACAGATACGTTCCAAATCACAATTCACCACGGTAAAAGCCTCATGAATGTCATTTAAAGTAGCTTGCGAGTATATTTGCAAATCGTCTGCATAAAGGTGGTAGGATGAAATTAGTTGTTTTGTAATGGAATTAATAAAAATTGCGAACAATAGAGGAGACAAAACGCCACCCTGCGGTACACCAACTCCGATATTGCTCCAGGAGGAAACCGAATCATCAATACATATACGTTGTTGGCGACCATACAGGTAACTGCGAAACCAATCAATCACTGGTGGAGATATGTTAATAGAGCGTAGAATTTCAAGCATTATACGAAAATCTACAGTACCAAAAGCATTACTGAAATCAAGTAACGTCAGTAATGTAAGCTTTCCATTCTCCATGCCCATCCTGATGTCATCCGTAATGTTAATGAGGGCTGTAACTGTACTGTGCCCTGACCGGAAACCAGATTGGTAAGGGTTTAAAAGAAGATTTGTACTGAGAAAGGAGTTAAGTTGCGTGTGAACAAGACGTTCAAGAACTTTAGAGAGAAAAGGCAAGATAGAGATAGGACGGTAATCGGAGAAAGAAGAAGGGCTAGACTTTTTGGTAAGGGTATGATTTGGGCTAGCTTCCAGATCGTTGGAAATATGCCACTGGAAACAGAATGATTTAAAATATCACAGATGACTGGTAACACTTCATCAAGAATAGGCATGATCATGTTGCGGCTAATACAGTCATTACCGACTGCATTAGACGCCAAAGACGTAATGCTCCTCTTAACATCACACGCCGTGAACTGATTAAATGTAAATGATTGATATCCGGGAGTTGGAAGCTGTGAAAGACTATTAAGTGTGTTAGTTTTGGTAGTATCATCAAAGCTCGAAAAAGTTGAGAAGTGCCTATTTAAAGCGTCGAGATTAATATTCCTTGAATCTACATTTTGTTTTGACTTGCCAACTCCCAGGGTTCTTAGAAATTTCCATATTCTAACTGGATCTCCATTTTGTATGGACATTTGAATGTGCTGGCGTTGTGCATTCCTACAAACCTTATTGCAGAGATTTCGTATTCTCACATATCTCTCCCGATTGTACTCATTCGGTTGGTATTTGAATTTAGATTTTGCCCTACCTTTTTTATTAATTAATTCCTTGATTTCTGTAGTGAGCCAAGGCGACGGAGTGTGTTTTATTTTTACTGCACGGATAGGTGCATGAATATCATATAGCTTGATTAAGTTGCAATTTAGAATGGTAACCTTATCATCAACGGAACCAGAATTGTACAACGAAGTCCAATCAATATTAATTACGTCTGCCCTTAGTTTTTCAATATTCATCCGACTGAAGTTTCGCTGCATTAACACCTTAGACTTTGCCTTAGGGGGACGAACTTTGTAAGAAAGAAAGATGAGATCGTGATAGGAAAAGATGTCAGCTGTGCATTGACCGTGTTTGGCTACATGCACATCAGACGAAACGATAATGAGGTCAATGAGGGAAGGAGCGCAGTTTGGAAAGTGATGAGTAGTATTCAATGGAAGGACAGAAAGATTAGAAGAGTCTAAAATATTACGAAGCTTTAAAGATCGTGAGAGAGAGAGAGGGTCACTTTTCACAAGACAAGTGTTAAAATCACCTAGTATTATGCTATGTTCATAGGATGGTACCAGGTTTTCCAACATGAGTTCGAAAGAAGAGAAATAGTTAACTCGTGAGGAGGGGCTGTAGTAAACACCAAGAAGTACCTTGATGTGATGGAGCTCTATTTCAATAAAGATGAACTCACCCGAATCCGATGGCGGCGGCTGAGCTGATGTCTGTAAAACTTTATAAGGAATTTGAGATCTCAAATAGATAGCAACACCACCACCATCGCAATCCGAACGATCATTCCTTATTAGATGATAACCTGGCAGATTGACAGGAAGAGAAGACATATATGGCCTTAACCAGGTCTCGGATACAAGAATTGCATGGATGTTTTTATTACTTAAGTTTGCCAGCATACCGGGGAAATGGGCGTTAATACTCTGAGCATTAATATGCACAACATTAAAATTCAGAGGCACATTAGATAAATGCGATTCGAGCTCGTCTGCAAGTGAAGGAGTCCTTACTATGCTATCATTTGTAGTAATTGGCAATGACATACACTAAATATATATAAATATAAATTAAATATATAAATAAAATATATAAATATTTACTAATAAAATAAAAATCTCAATATAAACAATAATACAAAAACAAAAAGTGGTGCGTATGTACACAGCAGTGTCCATCCACCAGTTGAGTGCTAAAAACACAGATTAAAATATCAATAATAACTAAAAACCAATTATCTATCCAAAATCCAAACATCAAATAATTTACTCGTAATACATAGAGAAATAAAAATAAAAAAAAAATGCATTTATCAAAACTAAACAGAGTTCTCTATGACTAAGCAATCTTTGGAAAACAGTCTATGACAGAAAACTGATTGCTTAGTAATTTATTAACGCTACTTATAAGACTAGGCTGTATGGCTCAAATTGCCTTTGCCTATCCGAAAATGGACAAATTTAAACTGACAGTGACAATGACAATCACGCCACAACACAAAACAAACGCCAAAACGTGAACAAAACATTATGATTCGTGTTAAATTACGAGAGTGAAAGTGAAAATAAACAAAAGTAAAAGTAACAAGTGATCGCCTAAGTAATCACGGTATCAATCGATAGTATAAACAGATACTGTTATTTTTTCGCCGCTGCATTGCGCCTGGGCTTGGCACTGGCGCTTGCAGACCTTGGACCTTTATGAATTTGCTCCGCTTCCTTTGACACAGCCGAAGGCATTTTTAATTCGTGCAGTTCTTGGAGAGAAGAGATACGATGACGCGTCCCATCAGGCGCCGTTATGTGGATAAGGCCCTCTCGTGTCCAGCACTTGCTTAAGCCGAATCGTTCCCGTGCAGCCATAAATGCCTCGTGCCGGGGCTTCGTGAGAAACTCTGAAATTGTTACGCCAGAGCCCTTGAGTTTAGTTTTCGTGAACCAGATGCTATCACGAACAGAAACCTTGTTAAATTTAACCAGTATTGGTCTGGGCTTCTGTGGGGCAGATGGTCGCCCCATTCGATGGCAGCGTTGGACATCAGCTGCTACAAAATTATCAATGTGAAGCTGCTGTTTCACCACACTCACCACCGTATCCGCTGTATCCTCTGTAGCCAGCTCATTCACACCATGCAGGAGTAGCATTTTGCGGCGACTACGTGTTTCTATACTGTCTACCCTGCGAGACAGATGATCCACCTGCTGCTGAAGTAGGTTTAAGGCAGTTAAAGTGAAGTTCTTGAATGCAGTGAACTCAGCCACCAAATTGGAAGAATCGGGTGCAGTGTTGCTTGATAACCTTGCTTCAAAAATAGCCAATTGGTCTTGGAACATAGATCTGAAGTTTGCCATTGACTGTTTGATGCTTGACTCCATGTTAGGCACTTTAGTGATATTATATAAGTGCAGTATTTTGAAGGGAGATAACACTCACACTGGTAGGTGATCACTAATAATTTATGATTTTCACCATTAAATTAATAATTACTGGTTTAAATAATTTTAATTTAATATTTATTATAGAGCGATTGAGAAATAAGTGTTTATGTCACAACTACCCACAAGTTTTCTATTAGATACTTGTGGTATAAGAGGATATTACGAGTACTTGCCAAACATAGTTTTAGGTTAACAGGAAGTACCTATCTAATAAACTTTGATTCCTTTCAGAATGTCAAGATTCACGTTTTTGATGACATAAACGGCCGTAACTTTTTCAGGGGTTAACTTGAAAGTTTGAATTCTTTACAGTTAGACCGTAGACCTAAATATATGGTGTTAATTTCAACTCGATACGTGTGACCAAGTGACGTAATTTAATGCAACAGAGTCACAGACTACAGACACGAGAGAGAGAGGGATTAAAACTACACATTTGTGAGGGGGGTACATACTACACAGGGGAGTATACATTTCACAAAAATGTATACTCCCCTGTTTTTCAGCTCTCCCCCGAAATGAAGGTTAAAATTTAAGACATGGTTATATCTAATTATTTACTTTTAACTGCTGAGTGAATTACTTGTTCATTATTTATCATGTCGAGAACACAATATTTAATATAAATACTGTGAGATTTAAATTTAACACTTTTTATTATTGAGAAAAGAGTCATTTTTAGCTGTCCCTTCCCTAATCTCACGCACAAAAATTTACATTATTCTATATTTTCATAGAGAACGGTATGTTTTTTTATTTTTATCTTGGTAGAATTAATTATGCATAAGGACGTAAACAGAAACTATAACACACCATAGTAAATTTTTAAATGAAATGTAAATTATTTTGAGTCTAAAATATTAAACTTCCCGGAACATTCAGTTTTGTGACCCGATATTTCTATACAATTATATAGAAACACTAGAATTTTTTTGCTGTATTGGCAACACCATTAGGTTGACATTTCACAAGAAAGCGGGAATTGTCAGTGGTGTTAAAAAAGTGTTTGCTAAAGTTCGTGTTTGTACCGGCAATATCAGTGAACAAATTTTTCATCTCAGGTATGTGACCTTATTTTAGCTTGTTTCTGACTATTCAAGCCGTAGTTTTTATTTAATTCATTTGATAATGTTATTATTTTTACGTTACCCATTCATTTAGATGAATAAGTATCGTAATTATTTTTATAACTTGATTTTCATACCATAAGATACCCACATGTGACCTCAGTTGTGTGACCATTACACCTTAATTTCGGGGGACAGCTGAAAAACAGGGGAGTATACATTTTTGTGAAAATGCTCTTGTAAGAAAATTGTAAAGCCTTTAAGGTACGTATTTTAATAAATCCGTGGAGAGAATCTTCGCCAGAACTGAACGTTTCAAAAGATCGTTCCTCTGTCGAACTATAAAAACATGGAACGACCTGCCCGCACACATGTTTCCCTCATCTTACAATCCCGGGTTCTTTAAGAGGAGCGTGAAGAGGCACATCACAGGGCCGCCAACATGAGGACCACTGTCAGAAGTGGCCCTCAATCGCTAGATGCGCCACGGCTTACCATCAGGCTGGTGGCGACGTCAATTTGAGGAGCTAAATATAAAATAATAATAATAATAATTCAATTATTTTCTTACTGAGATCCATCCTGCGTATTTTCTGTGTAGTATCATGTATATCTGACCAGAACAGTCTGGATGTTCGTCTGTCCGTCCAAAACACGTAATTGTCTGTGATCGCTAAGCTGTTGATCGTTGTTGTCAGCTCATGGTAGCTTTCTTTGCCTGTACCTGTTAAGATTTTGAACAGCAATAAATATTTAGATGTCATACAAGTAGTACTCGTAGATAAAAAAGTATATTTTGTAATAACGTCTATTTGGTTTACATTTAAACAACTCTCATTTTATTCAAGGTATATTTTTTTTTTCAAATTCAAATCATTTATTGCCAACTAAGTGTACATGGATATTAACATTATGGTTCAGTACTTATGACTTAGTGCCTTTTACAAGCATTGCAATAGTGTGGTCACTTGTTAGTTGTTACTTCATTAGGTCGGTACTTATTCTATT
The DNA here is from genome assembly GCA_933228765.1 of Miltochrista miniata. Taxonomy (NCBI): domain Eukaryota; kingdom Metazoa; phylum Arthropoda; class Insecta; order Lepidoptera; family Erebidae; genus Miltochrista; species Miltochrista miniata. The sequence goes on from OW121769.1 coordinate 19,961,992, forward strand.
TTTATTTTTATTTTTTTTTCACTATATCATTCCCCAATTTTTTATAAGTATTAAAAAAAAAGAAAACATAAGTAGTTATATCATTCGTATCTATAAACTATATATCTGTCTATAAACATTGAGTATGGGCGACTGGCCTCGTGGTTCAGTGGTCAGTGTGTCTGACTACGTATTCGGGAGGCCGTGGGTTCAATTCCCACAAAGTACAAATCTGTTTGTGTGATGACTATATTGATTTGTTCTGTATCTGGGTGTAATTTATTTATAATATGTATGTATCAAAGTCAAACTCAACATAACATTTATTTCGCATAATCCTAATACATAGGCACTGACGAAACGTCATGAATACTCAGTTTGAAACGCGGCCCGCTTGAGAAGAACTGGCAAGATACTTGGCGGGCTATTCTTTTTAGTGCTGTTTTACAATAATATAGATGGACAGTAAAAATTATAACATACTAGCGGACGTCACGCAGTTTCAACTGATTAGTTCCCGTTCCCATGGGAATACGGGAATAAAATATATCCTATGTTCACCGCAAAGAGTGTAGCTTCCCAACAGTGAAAGAATTTTTAAAATCGGTCCTGTAGTTCCGGAGCCTATTCGTTACAAACAAACAAGAAAACAAAGCAACAAATCTTTCCTCTTTATAATAATGGTATATATTGTTGAGAATCCAGCAGAGCAAATACATTATTTCCAGGCTTTCTTGTCAAGCGTTCGTTAATTGCAGTATAATTTACTTTTTATAAACTTTTTGAACTTAATTAGAACTTAATCACACCCCTTTTTCTTAAAAAAAGTTAGTATTCATAATCCCAATCAAATGCTTACCATCAGGATGTATATAGTCGATAACTCCGTTGCTTTCGTCTGAAATGAACACGTTGTCCATATGTTGGACGTAACGGAGGCGTACATGAGGACCTGAGAACCACAAAAGTTAAGTGTTACCTAAACTGAAGTGACAGACAAACATTTGACCCACTTGATAGAAGGTGGTTACGGTCGCCTATAGACAACTGTTGCAGTGAAGAAAAAATTAATCATTTATTTATCGAATGTTATTGTTATATTAAACTCAATATGAACTACTTATATACAAATGAGAGACGTATGTATTTAAAAGTATTATTATACTTATATCTGCAAATGGCTAAAAAAAAATACGCGATAGTGCAAAGACGAAATTCCATTAAAATATTCAGTATTCCTTTCCATTTTAAATCTTTCACACCTTTTCAACAAAATGAGCTTTTCCAAGTTTTAATCTATATCTGTAGGTACTAAATTTCATAGCAATCGGTTAAGTAGCTCAGACTCCAGAGCGTAACAGACTGGTACAGTAACTATATAACATATATAACAAGTAGCGAACTATGGATATAAACATACTAGCTGATGCCCGCAGCTTCCCTCGTCTTAAATTTGTTGCCGCTTCCCGTAGGAACTTATTCCCGGGATAAAATGTAGCCCATGTGTTATTCTAGACTATAATGTATCCCTGTACCAAGTTACAGCCAGATCCGTTCAGCCGTTCGAGCGTGATAGAGTAACAAACATCCACACATCTACACTCACAAACTTTCGCATTTATAATACTAGTAAGAAGTTTAGATGGTATTAGGTTCAATCTTAAGACTTTTTAGCTAAGTACTATAATCTTGTAAGGAACGGGATTTCGCGCGGCACTGGTTTCGGTACCTACCTACTTTCGTTCCTTGACGTTTCGGTACCTTTGCTTTCCTCGACGTTTCGATAGCGTTACACTTATCGTGGTCCCGAGGTGACTGACGCATTTAGGCTGAGGAGTATTTAGCTACTAGTTCAATGAAATGTATAAAATTACCTCTCAAGCCATGTGTAATGAGGTGCTTCCTGTCTTGTCCGTTGAGACCAATGCTGTCGATGTGAATAATGTTGGGCCTTTCGTTCTCTATCACGGCCATTACCATTCTCCTAGGGTTAGCAAATAACATCATTTTAAACCAATATGTTATAAATAAGGAAAACCTGATAAGTAAGAGGGTTCCTTTCTAAAAAACCGGCAAAAAACGTGTTTGTTGTATGGGAGCCCCTTTTAATCACCCCTTTTTTCTGATTTTAGTTTTAGTTGTGGAAAAACACGCTTGTGTCGGAGGGGTTGAACTGAATAAGATTTTGTCCACCTCAATCGACACAAGCTGTTCAGTCTGTTCACGAATAGAGATATAAGCCGATGCATTAAAGAAAGGAATCTTAAATGGCGGCTTGTACTTGCGTTGACGGATAGTACAGTTAGCATATAAAATTTCAAGTCAGTTTTTTATTTTCAAATTAAAAATAAAATAAAAACAAGACCGGGTCATATTAATTTCTGAGTAGCTTCTGCCAGCGCGGCTTCGCCAGAGTGAAAGTCAAAAATTGTGAAACAGTACCTACCTACATTTTTCGGGATGAAAGGACACTAAGTATGTAGATTTGTACGGAAACGGACATAGAGTGCTTTCATCCCGTATCGTCATCCCGCAACGTATATCACATTATGTCATGGACGATCATGATGTTGGTTAAAATAAACGAAAATTTTTATTAAGTTAACATGAAAGCAAATCAAGATTTTTTTTTGTTTACGGTACGTGCGAGAGTGAGTATAGACGGCACTAGTTTGCGAGCGAGAGAACATGATAAGCACCGCCATTTAAGATTCCTTTCTTTAATGAACCGGGTTATACCGGGACGGCCCGATAGCGGCACCAGAAATATCTATGTCTAAAATATCTGTGAAAATTTCAGCTCTCTGGCTGTCACGGTTCCTGAGATACAGCGTCATGAGGGACAGATAGACGGACAGCGAAGTCTCATGTCTCTGCCCCCAGGATTCACAATAGATTTGGTTTCTACCGCGGTCTTTAGAGGCTCGGAGAATTTGGCGCGTCTTTGGGGGGATGTTCGATTATCAGGTTATTCCTAGCTTACTTTGGGATCATTTCTTGTAATAAAGATTAAGTTTCTTGTAATAAACTATCATTCAATCATTTATTTATTCATTCATTCATTCATTCATCCATTCATTCATCAGATTCTGAACTTCCACTTACCCATAGTCAGGTAACACACACATGCTGATAGGCTTCTCGTAGTCACGGAACTTGTAGACAGGCGCGCGTTTCTGTGTCCTCAGCGAGTAAACCTCGAGCAGGCTGCGGCCCGCGTCCAATATGTACAGATTGTCTGTCGCGTAGTCTGGGAAAAGGAATATTGGCGATTGTATTACAGGTTTTCATGAAAATAAACTGGAAAATGACTCGCAGACCCAAAAAATTAGGCTCATTGAAGCCGCGAGTTTTAATTTCAACTCGGTCGCGAGCGAGATTTAAATGCACGACATATTGAGGTGGGATAAGGCTGCTCGCACATTTGTCAGCACCGTACGCGCCGCACGCGCCGTACGCGCCGCATTTTAGAATTCTTTGTACGAAATTGTATGGAACCTCGCACATTACACCCGCACCGTACGCGCCGCATTTCGTGAAATGCGGGAGGCATCCGAATAACATTCTGATGACGTCATAACGCGGCGCGTACGGCGCGTGCTGGTGCTCGATGTAGCCGCATGCATGCTCAGTGTTGCCATATATACGTATTTGCCCGTATCTATACGGAAATAATGTTCAAACCGGACACACAGACTTTTATACTGAGATTCCATTGCGTGGTTCCATGATGGAACTACTGGGATTTTTTTGTTCCAGTAGTTCTATGGAACTACTTACTGGGATTTTTATACACGAGAAAATTAATCCCAATAGTTCCGGTACAGTTACAATCACAATAACATTCACCTATTTATTTGCAATGTTGAAATCCTTTAATATTCTATTTTTATTTGCAAATGAAGATCGACAAAACAAAATGAAAATCGACAAAACAAATGACGGCCAAATAAACAAATGACGATCGGCAAAACAAATGACGGTCGGATAAACAAATGACGATCGGCAAAACAAACGACGCGACGGTCGAAAAAATATATGCAGATCAATAAAACAAAAGACTATAAGCAATTTGATAAGATAAAAAAGTACTTGCAGCCATATTTTGTAATCTAGATGTGATTGCCATTCAAAAAATAGGTGCAAGCAAATCTCGACCTTAATGATTTTTCTCTCAAATCGTGCTTTTAGGCATTAATAGACTTCACTGATCACGAACGCGCCGAAGGCGTGGACTGAATTGTTTTAAAATAGACTTAATCATTAAGCTCTTTTATGATTAAGCAAACAGGGCAGTTTCAGACGCTGCTTGATGACTCTGATGAAGAAATACCTTTCCTTTCATACACCTTATGTGACTGTAAACGAAGGGGCTCAGCTAGTACCTAATACAAATATACAATACCTACATACATACATATATGCTATATACAATAGGCTGGCAGTTTTCTCGCTCAACGAATAGGCATTGCTATTCAAAGGGGGAATGCTGCAAGTCTTTTGGGCACAATGCCACGGGGGCCTTATTTAGGTTTAGTTTAGATAGTAATAATGTAAATATAGATATGTAATAATTATGTTTCTCTGTAATTTTTAACAATAAATGTATTATTTATATTATATACCTATGTACATATACAATATTACATAACATTACATCCATATTTATATAAGATTCATTCACAGATACTATGATGCCAAATAATGATCTTTAACCAATATTTTAAAACTATTCAATGACTGCGCCCGCCTTATGTTTATAGGTAACGCATTCCACAACCGTACAGCTTGAATGGAGAAAGATTTATCGTAGAAAGTTGTGGAATGTCTTGGAATTTCTAATTCCAGTCTCTCTGATGACCGCAAGGATCTCAAATGTGTGTCAGTAAGGAACCTAAAACGTTATTTCAAGTAAATGGGAGTAGTGGGACTAAAAAGGATACTGTAAAGCAAAGAGAGAATATGAGCATTCCGACGAAGGCGAATTGGGAGCCACTCGAGCAATTTGCGAAATTGTGATATGTGATCATATTTGCGCAAACCAAATATAAATCTAATGCAAAAATTTTGAAGTCGCTCAAGTTTCTCTAGCTGCTCCTCATTGATATCGAGATAGCTGACATCTGCATAGTCGAGCACTGGAAGGAGAAGGGTTTCTGCAAGCGCCTTTTTAGTGGCAGTTGGCAGGAAGTTGCGTAATCTACGCAGAGAGCCTATTATATAGTGATTTGCCGGTCGTCACTTGTTTATCCGACCGTCATTTGTTTTGCCGTTTGTCATTTGTTTATCCGACTGTCATTTGTTTTGCCGATCGTCATTAGTTTATCCAACCGTCATTTGTTTTGTCGATCTTCATTTGTTTCGCCAATCTTCATTTGTTTTGCCGATCTTAATTTGTTTTTCGATCTCCATTTGCTACCTATATGATAATTAATTCACTACTTAACTGTACTTTTATTCGTGTAATGGAACTACTGGGACACAACAAAATAAGATAACAGTTCCATGGAACTACTGGGATACGGTGGGATCAGGAAAATGCAATGAGAAATTTCTTAATATTTCTAAGAAAATGAATTTAAATAAATGGAACTTTATTTGATCTTTCATAAACTAGCGATTTGTATTTTTAAAAGAAATATTTACTCCTTTCATTTTATTCTCCCTCCGCCAATAAGCAGGCTATGACAACAATTTCTTCCATAGCTCACTGTCACAATACCACTTACTGTACCGTTTCACACACGTGTGTTTGTTCACACCAGAGGTAAAAGAAACTGCAAAAATAGTTGGCAATACCAAAGATTTGCTTACGGCGCGTGCAGCGCGTGCGGCGCGTACGGCACGTATGTGCGAGGCTATCAGGAAATGCGGCGCGTACGGCGCGTATGTGCGAGGCTATCAGGAAATGCGGCGCGTACGGCGCGTATGTGCGAGGCTATCAGGAAATGCGGCGCGTACGGCGCGTATGTGCGAGGCTATCAGGAAATGCGGCGCGTACGGCGCGTATGTGCGAGGCTATCAGGAAATGCGGCGCGTACGGCGCGTATGTGCGAGGCTATCAGGAAATGCGGCGCGTACGGCGCGTATGTGCGAGGCTATCAGGAAATGCGGCGCGTACGGCGCGTATGTGCGAGGCTATCAGGAAATGCGGCGCGTACGGCGCGTATGTGCGAGGCTATCAGGAAATGCGGCGCGTACGGCGCGTATGTGCGAGGCTATCAGGAAATGCGGCGCGTACGGCGCGTATGTGCGAGGCTATCAGGAAATGCGGCGCGTACGGCGCGTATGTGCGAGGCTATCAGGAAATGCGGCGCGTACGGCGCGTATGTGCGAGGCTATCAGGAAATGCGGCGCGTACGGCGCGTATGTGCGAGGCTATCAGGAAATGCGGCGCGTACGGCGCGTATGTGCGAGGCTATCAGGAAATGCGGCGCGTACGGCGCGTATGTGCGAGGCTATCAGGAAATGCGGCGCGTACGGCGCGTATGTGCGAGGCTATCAGGAAATGCGGCGCGTACGGCGCGTATGTGCGAGGCTATCAGGAAATGCGGCGCGTACGGCGCGTATGTGCGAGGCTATCAGGAAATGCGGCGCGTACGGCGCGTATGTGCGAGGCTATCAGGAAATGGGGCGCGTACGGCGCGTGCGGCGCGTACGGTGCTGACAAATGTGCGATCAGCTTAAGTGTACTATGATCATTCAGTTGAAGATTAATTAGGACGCCGTCTATAGTTATAATCTAGGCGTTCACGTTTGTAACATTTTCACGGCACATTTCTCCATTACCTTATCAAACCCATACCGTTATTGACATCAGCAGCTACGAGTTATATGCTCGACACGATGACACACACATGAGGACGAAGCATAAGTAAAAATAAAGGGTGTGCGTGTAAACTTTATGGTCTAAGAGCCAGCGGCCCCCAGGCATTCGTTAAAGTATAAAAGCTGTAAGTTTCTCAATGTATGTCCCCAACACAGGTAAGAACGAACCCCGCCTATGAAACTTGAGTCGCGGTGGCTTTCGCAGGTATCAGGTAGTAAAGGTGTGTAAAATTGTGTGTTAAATTTGGTAAAGTATAAAACTCAGTTTTTACATATTTTACTTATAATAATCCTAAAAGTCACCTTGTCGAAAGCCAGACACTTTGTACGGTTGCAACCCTCTGCCAGACACCCTTAAAGTATATTTAATTATTACTATACTTACGGTATAGTATAAAAGCTGCAATTTATATATGTTATTTGGAGAACTATCAAATGATGTTTTCTCAATAGCCAGACAGTTTCAGTAGTTCCTTTATGTCGCCAGGCACATCAAAAGTCTAATGTAGGTGCGAGCGCGAGGGATATGTGTGTCTGAGGGTGCGAGTGAAATACCGCGTTCGGTCCACTGCAACGTTATACTGCGCATCAGCTATCATTTATTGTGTATAATGAGAACTATTTTCTAGATTTACTATGAAAATTCATTATGTACCATAACTAAGGATCAACGAATAAATGTTTAGAAAATTCTTTTATAAAATTTCTGTGTTTAGGAATCATTAAATTAACAATTAAATAATATATTTAAATAATTATTTTAATAATAGTTATTGGAATAATATAATTAATCTAATACAATAATTAATGGAAAAATATTTCAAAGATATTCTATGAATCGTGGTCGTCAATATCTTGAGTGTCCTCATCACCGCACCCAAAGACGCGAGATAGCACCCGAACCACCCCCTGGGCCATAGGTCCGTAGGGAGTCCTGGGACATCCTTCCGAGGGCTTACCCTGGGCTCCCAACCATAGGCTGCTGGACGTTACGTGAGGTTTATTAGTCGGTAAGAGTCCCTCATAACATCTGTGAGGACTTTCGCTCACGTTAAAAAAAAAAACCCTCATGGGATTGTTCAATGATTGTATTTTCCATCAAATTTGTGAGATCTTCGCTGTGTTGTAAACATTAATTTGATTTTAGACAAGCATACGGCCCACCAGAAGGTCCGGTGTTCACCGCAGCCTATGAACGTTTGCAACACCAGAGGCGCCACTCTTGCGCTGCCGACCCTGTAAAACCCCCTCACTGTAGGCGTTTGGGAAAACCGAGGTAGGGAGATCGTTCCACAAAGAAAGCCCCTATCGGATCTAACCGTGCTCGAACGCTCCGGACGTAGAGTGTGAGGATGGATTCCCTGTCTGTGATTTCTATTTTGTGCCAAATTTGACAATAACTTATTCCTTCTGCTATGTTATTATAATAACACTGTACTACGGAATGTAGTTGAATAAATCACAGATTTAAGAATAATTAGTACGCAAGCTTTAATACGTCAACCTCCCGTGACGAAACGGTCAAGTATCTGATACCTTTGTTTTTAAGAAGTGTATAATGCCCGTCTGTCTTTTTATACGCTCCAAAATACCACTAAATATTTAAAAATATAATAAATATGGCCAAATGGAAGACAAAATTCTTAATTCAATAATGTAAAAAAACGATTTTCGCGAAAATGCAGATGTCCGTTTGCTCTTTGCTTCCGTCGATATATCCCTGGCGCTCGCATCTACATTAACTTTTGATGTGCCTGGCAACATAAAGGAACTACTGAAACTGTCTGGCTATTGAGAAAACATCATTTGATAGTTCTCCAAATAACATATATAAATTGCAGCTTTTATACTATACCGTAAGTATAGTAATAATTAAATATACTTTAAGGGTGTCTGGCAGAGGGTTGCAACCGTACAAAGTGTCTGGCTTTCGACAAGGTGACTTTTAGGATTATTATAAGTAAAATATGTAAAAACTGAGTTTTATACTTTACCAAAATTAACACACAATTTTACACACCTTTACTACCTGATACCTGCGAAAGCCACCGCGACTCAAGTTTCATAGGCGGGGTTCGTTCTTACCTGTGTTGGGGACATACATTGAGAAACTTACAGATTTTATACTTTAACAAATGCCTGGGGGCCGCTGGCTCTTGCTCTATTACGCGCGATTGAAGTAAAACTTCGTTGGCATTGACGGCAAATATCACTGAAATGATAGCGTTACTTCTGTCAGAAAAAAAATGTTTAAAATTTTCAAACCGCTGAAAAGGCCTTTGACTAGGCTTAACGACTGCCATACTGCCACCGGGACTAACAACGGCTTAACGATCGCTATTAAGTGTCACAAAGTGTTCACTTGTTGGTCATCCATCCAACGGCCAGTCACAGTAAATGTTGCTTACTGCTGTGATTATTTTCAGAACACTCGGTCCGCGAGGCCATGAGCGCGTTTACGACTCTAATGTACCTACGATACATGGCATAGTTTCGTTAATGCGAGGAATTCAAGAGTGAGAAGCTTTAGAGCCTACTCACACTCATTCAGCTCCATTCAACTTGTGCCCGATTTCTATCTTTAAAACATCAGTATTCAAAATTTGCCTTCGTCGACGTGACCACGGAAGAATGCGTTCGCTGTGTATCTCGCTCTGACTAGGCACTGACATTTCAAAGCGCAAGTAAAATAAATACGACATAAGCTGTAAGGAGCTAAATAAGTGTGAGTGGTCCCTTATATAGGTACCTACTATATACGGCATAATCTCGCTGATACGAGAAATTCAAAAGTAGGATGATCTGCTCACGTTTAAAAAAAAAAGGATGATCTGCTTCAAGTCGTTATCTAAACAGACTTTATTTCTTGTTCTAGATGAGTAGTAGTTTTTCGTTCGCCGTCTCCAGTGGATACATATACGTCGGCAGGTACATACTCGTCTACAATCAATTAAATCAGCCTGTAGTAGTTCACTACTGTACGTAGGTCTCTCCCAATTTAGGCCACAATATACAGTCCTGCACCTTCAGTATTAGCCAGCTATAATAAAATAGAATAAGCACATCAAAGAGGCAATGGGCTGGCCACGTCTGCAGACGCGTCGGCCGACGATGGAGCAAACGTGTTCTAGAGTGGAGACCGCGTTTCGGCAAACGCGGGGAAGGACGTCCACCCGCCAGATAGACTGAAATACCTATGCCTATATGGTACAAAAATCCCAAAACTAAACAAAACCAACTCACCATAATCCAAATCCACAACGCTCACTAACCCCTCTCTGAGAACGCGTTCAGTGACGCCCAGAGGGAAGTCGGTCATGCTGATCGACTCTATTGTTGACCAGAACACATCGTACACGTAGAGAAAATCTGTAAGTTAGTAAATAAATATAGTCGGACATTCTCACACAACATCATCTAGCCCAAAAATAAGCTAAGTAATATAAGTAATTGCTATGGGATCTAGACGACTGATATACTTACTTATATATTTCTAAATACATACTTATTATACATAGAAAACTCCGAAACAAACATTTGTAGGTCACACAAAATTTGGACCGATTCGGGAATCGAACCCAGGACCTCAAGCGCGGGGGTTACACTACCGAATGCGCCACACCGAGGCAGTATAATATTGACATCATCAGATCCCAGATGTTTTCACTTCTAACGCGTTTGCTCTATTGCCACAACCGGAGTTACCTGCGGCTATCGATATTTTGTATTAAAAAAAGAAATGGCATTTTTTAAAGGGCATTATTAAAGGAGACCTTACCTCTGGAAGTATCATAAGCCATGGCATGCACTCGTCCGATGTCGAACTGCGTGGCGTGTGTCTCTGGGTTCCCGAGCTGGTCGTATTGGATCCGTGTGAAGAACTGACCACCCCCTACCACTAGGTAGTTGGGACGGTATTCTTTTAAACCTGGTTTAAAACATTATAATATTACAACTAATGATATATAAAAACTATATATACGTTACCAACAACGAAAAATTGAAACAAAAAAGTTAGGCAATTGCCTTACTCTTCATACATGCTTGCCTTTTTTAAATGTAGGTACCTATAGGTATAAGATCTACAGTTTTTGAAAGCCTGTGTCTAATTATAATACGTCGTTGATTACAACGAAAATAATATGAGCGCTGACAAAGCGTTACAAGTTTTTATACTTTTTAGGTTTTTTACTGTAAATAATTGCAAGGCATAATTACAGATTTGTGCAAAGTCTAGTGTAGAAGTTACTATGGCAAAGACGAGCTTAGAATTAAATTTTAGATGACTTTTAAAAGAATTACTATTAGAGTCTACTACAGTCAACGCGTCTTTAGTTAAGTATGATTAAACTGATATCTACGAATTGCCACAGATTAGATAATATATTCTATAGTATTGCGAACGGCCTGTAAGAAGTAAGTTCTAACACATTTATTAAGTGATTACTCTCCGGTGGAACTTCGGACATCACCTCCGAAGTTTGGTCCCAAAACTGAGGGGGGCATCAGCCGCACTAGCGCGGCTGATGCCCAACATCAGGGGACCCAACGTTCCCTACAGGAGACTATACCTGGGGATCGTGCGAAGAATGGCCCTATACGGGGCCCCCGTATGGGTGGAGACCCTGTCGGCCAGTAATGTGGCTAGACTGCTGAGTCCGCAGAGGACGATGGCCGTCAGGGTGATAAGGGGATACCGCACGATCTCCGGTGAGGCGGTATGTCTCCTAGCCGGGACCCCTCCATGGGACCTGGAAGCGAGAGTCCTTGCGTCACTGTTTAGATGGCGCAAGGAGGCACTGGATCGGGGCCAAAGGCCTGCACCTCGAGAAATCGAGGCCCAGCGGTCCCTGCTCCACCAGGAAACCGTGGAGACATGGAAGGTGCGACTTGAGCAACCAAAGGGGGGATTCGCCACAATCGCGGCCGTCAGACCGGTCATGGACGAGTGGCTGGAGAGGAGACACGGTGCTCTTTCCTACCGGCTGTCACAGATACTAACCGGGCACGGTAGCTTCGGTAGGTATCTGTGGCGAATACACCGGGAAACCACGGCCGAGTGTCAGCACTGCGAGGACCGCAGCGATGACATAGCGCTCCATACGCTGGTGGAGTGCACAGCATGGGCGCAACAGCGCCAGGTCCTCGTAGTGGGTCTGGACGTGGACACTCTCTCGCTCGAGACCATGGTGCGAGCCATGCTCTCCAGCGGGAGTAAGTGGGACTGCGCCACCTCTTTCTGCGAGCAGGTCATGCTCGTGAAAGAGGCGGCGGGACGGGTGCGGGAGAGAACTCTCCCACCCGAGTTCCGCAGTCGGCGGCCTGGGCGCCGCCGACGTGTCTTCGCCGAGGACTATCGGCCTCCATGACCGGGGGTCTGAGGACGGTGAGAGGGTCGCTCACCGTCCTTACAGAAGCAGGCCCATGACGGCAGCGTGACGTGAGGAACTCACGCACAACCCCCCTTAGAAGCGGGATCACACCCGAAACCCACCCCCAAAGACGCGGACTAGCACCCGAACCACCCCCTGGGCGAGGCTGCAGAGGCGGCTGTAGGTCTGTTGGGAGTCCTGGGACATCCTTCCGAGGGCTTACCCGGGGCTCACAACCATAGGCTGTTGGGCGTTGCGTGAGGTTTTTTAGTCGGTAGGAGTCCGGCATAACATCCATGAGGATTTTCCCTCACGTAAAAAAAAAAAAAAAAAGTGATTACTCTGTCTATACTAATATTATAAAGAGGAAAGATTTCTTTTTTTGTTTGTTTGTTTGTAATTTAGACCATCGAACACAGGACCCGCCTTACTGAAGCATTCCCCTCTGCCAAGGCAATAGACCATTCGGACTAAGAGGGTTATAAAAAGCACTTGATAATCGATTGATTCACTATCATAATCGACATACATCGGCCTTAATTTGAGGACGCCATGCGTTCGCACACAGCTATAACGATTATGATAGTGAATCAATCGATTCTCAAGTGCTTTTTATAAAAAACCTCTTAGTCCGAATGGTCTATTGCCTTGGCAGAGGGGAATGCTTCAGTAAGGCGGGTCCTGTGCTAAATAGTCAAAGGTTTGTAACGAATAGGCTCCGGAACTACTGGACCGATTTGAAAAATTCTTTCACTGTTGGAAAGCAAAAGAATTTAGCACAGACATAGCTTATAGTCTGGAATAACACATAGGCTACTTTTCATCCCGGGAATATGTTCCCACGGGAAGCGGGAACGGGTACCGAATTTCACGCGGGCAAAGCCGCGCGCATCAGCTAGTATATCATAAATGTGAAAGTTTGTGAAGATGTTTGGATGTTTGTTACTCAATCACGCTCTAACAGCTGAATAGATCTGGCTGAAATTTGGTACAGGGGTAGAGTATAGTTCGGAATAACACATAGGCTACTTTTTATCCCGGAAAAAATGTTTTCACGGGAAGCGGGAACGGGAACCAAATTTCACGCGGGCGAAGCCGCGCGCATCAGCTAGTAGACTATATTTTATTCCCGTATTCGCACGGGAAGGGGAACTACGCGGGTGAAACCGCGTGACGTCCGCTAGTCTTGAATATAACGAGAAAGATAGCCAACGTCTGGACAGTTACCATCTTCCTCGTTAATTGAGCGGTAGAATAGGATCGAACATGATTAAGAATTTACTTTTTAAGGTCGACTTAAAAATCTCAACAAATACTTACGGACACACAAGTTTTCATTCAGCTCGTAGCCATCAGGACAGCCGCAGATATGACTCACGTTGGAAGTGACGAAACAGAAATGCGAGCAACTGTTATTGCTGCAAGGGTTTATAGTACTGTTCATTAGTACTGGGTGGTACATGTGCATACCTGAGGAAGGACATTGAGGAAGAAAAGTTTATTATTGGAACATTTAGTAAAGAAACGAATGAATAGAGAGCTTGTCTAATCTAAAACGGCTAGCCCTAGTACTATAAATATCTCATTTTAATGGTTTTTGAAGCATTTGTCAGAGTCAATATTGTCATTTCTTCGAAATATTGTAGGGCATTAACTATGCAATAAGGCCGAAAATATCACGTCATTTATCGGTTTATGGAGCAATATTAGCTACAAATCTCATAAGTTTGCTGTAAAATATTCTCCTTCAGGTGAGTCCTAACAAAATGTGTGATCACTATGAATAACATCGACTAGCTACACGATTCATTCATAAGCAAGACGTCCACTCGCTCGCACGTTCCGAGTGGTTATGACTAGTTGACCAACAAATCCATTGAATAAGTAATGTTTTGTTCTTTTTTTAAGTTTCGTTGGTTTTAAAGTGACGGATACAGGGGACAATCTTTTGAGTTTAAACAAGCTGTTTACTGTGTTTTACCTAATATTGCAGTATTCAATGTAATCAAAGTATTCCTCATCCTTTGAGGGCCGCGCAGTTTGTCCATCATTTGTATGGAGTTGGTGGTCCATTCGCTCCAGAAGATTGTGTTCTCGAACACGGATATGAAGTACGGATGGTGGAACGGCTCGTCGTATAATGACTGGAAAATATTATTATACTTGAATATCATAGCGGACTATTACGGCAATTAATTCCTTTGAATAGATAAAATAGTATAGTTCAACTTTTTTCCTCGAAAGGGTAAGCAGAGACATATTATACATACACTTCACAAGTGAAATTTGAATTTTAGGTACTCTTTGGCTAACTGCTGTTGAAGAGTTCAAGCTGCTGCAGGACCAAAAGCTAAGCTACTACCATTTTGCAGCCCATACTCGGCAATAGACTCGCCACCTAGGCATTAGATAGGTAAACGAGACATAGGTAAATCTGTAAAACTGTATTGCAATGCATTCTATCTCTTTACCTACTCTTTCGATGATAAGGGCGTGACTGTTTATCTGTAGGTAGGTATATTACAGTCGGGACCAACTATTTTATATGTTTCTCAAGCAAGATAATGCTAGTAATTGCATGTTAGGTACTCGACTAAATAAAAGCTATGCTTTATACTAAAAAATACTTTCAACACTACCTTAATTCCAAAACTTTCCTCTTTATACGTCTGTGCTCCAAAATAATCTACAACTTACACTAAAATTACAGGTTCCCACTCACATAATTCCTCTTTCCGTCAAGCGAGATGACACGAATGCTGGTATCGACGTAGTACAGCCGTTCATTCGGCGAGTCGACCGTCAAACCCGTAGGGAACGTGTTCAGGTGTTCAACCAGCACTTTGGATTGGCTGCCGTCCATGCGAGCTGTCATTATGAAGGACTTTTCCCGCCAATCCGCCCAGTACATGTTTCTGTTGGATAGTTGAAAGTTTGTTAAGAGGGTTGGGAGTGATCAAAGCAGATCTTTGAAAGTTTTGTAAGTATGGATGTTGTTACTCTTAAACGCTCTTACGACTAAATGATAGAATATAGTCTGAAATAACTTTTTAGACCACAAATACATTCCCATGGGTAACGGGAACGGGAAAATAATTCCACGTGGTCTTAGCAGCGGCAGGCGCCACCTGGTCTACTAGACTTTCATACCCATTTACAGGTCTACAAAGTGATAATGCGCATAGAAATCTTCGTCACTGTTCGGCAACGGTGTATTCCCCGAGCATCGGAAGACGATATGTACATAGAGTGGTTTTAAAGTGCATTTTCTTCATGCATAATTTAGTATAATTATGTGTTCTGTGCTAAAAGAGATAAATATTGATTTATCAGTAACAAAATTTGTTTCGATAATTCCATGTAAGTAAATAGCGAGGAAAACCACACGATTGCGAATATGCTACAATCTTTGTAGGATTGATTTACTTAGAAAATGTTACTTATAGTCTTACTAAGGCTGATGTACGAGTAATGCTGGAAGAAAAGAAGGTTTAAATAACCCAAGGTTTATAGTATGAGAAGAAAAAATGGTTTTCAAACACAGGTTTACATTAAAATCTTAGAAATCTAATCTATTATTTGTAATTGGATATGAAAGTATAGCAGATGATACGCGCGATCTAATGGTGGCTTCTCACGGCGCGTGATATCACAAGTCGCGCCGCGCCAGGTCGAGCCTACGCGCCGTGTGAAGGGAATGGCTCGAGGGGACGCGGGCTGGCGCGAGCAGGCGCGTCCTATCCGATCGAAGTCGGTAACTTCAAAGGCGCGGGCTGGCGCGGCGCGAGCGCACTCGTGGTGACTCGTGCGCGCGCGGGGTGGCGCGTGGCGCGGGGTGTCGGTGAGGGAGCGATGCATCGGCCAATAAATCATTTCTTTTCGACAAGTGCAAGCGTCAGTAAGTAATTAGGTACTGTGATTATTTAATTATGGAGTGGACAAACGAAACTATTTCCGAATTCATTATATTATTCGAAAGCGAATCAGCGTTATGGAATTCCAAAAGTTCTGAACACAAAAATAACAACGACCAGCACGATTCCTGGGTTAGAATACAAAGTAAATTAAAAGATGCGTGTCTCGGACTGAAGTGTCGACCTCGCTGCGGCGGGACCAAGTGCGCCGCGCCGACGCGCTCCTACGCGCGCCGTGAGAACGGGTAGCGCGTGCTCGCCTGTTTGCGCATGCTCGCGCGCACAAATCGGCTCGGCGCGGCGCGACTTGTGATATCACGCGCCGTGAGAAGCCACCATTAGTCAAATGTACCTACATTTTTGGTCCTTATCCTTAATGACCAAAAATGTAGGTACATTTGACTTAGTTGTTCCTACAAATGGGTATTAAATTGTGAAAATGAACCGGAGAACGGTTATAAAGAAGGGAAGGGGATGGAGGAACAATTAGAACTTTAAATACATGAAAAGTTGTTGAATGAACAGACTTATTTCCAAAACTCCCCAGCAGCTATTAAAAAAAAACTTAAATTTATTTAAATCGTGAATTCCCGTGTCGTGAATCGTGAATTAAACTCACCCTCTGGGCACATCCAAGGTAACATATTTGGGGTGAAACGTCTCCATTTTCATGGTGCTGCAGATTGAGCCGTCAGTTTTGCACGCAGATATGGTGCCTCGTTCCGAGTCGCTGAAGTAGAAATTGCCGCCGAGATAATCGACTGCAATATCTCCCGGTTCTTCTAGGCCTATGCTGACCAAGACCTGTAGGCATTCATTTTATAAATACTTCTGACTAGCCTTCAGATTGCATGGTCTTGGGCATTCCTTGTATTGAAACCAATAATAATACCTATACCTACCTATTTTGCTTGAGTCTAGGTATCCAAATCCGAAAAACATTATATTTTGAAGAAAGTTTTTGCATTATATGCAGATTAAAAGCCGTATTACAGGATGTTTTTGAAAACTCAGGAAATCCAATAGCGCAGTTTCATAAGGCGACTAACCTAACGACTAAACCCAAGCGATTCTTGAGTGTTGATAATATTATTTTAAAACGGCCCTGTGTGGGGCAATTTTGAATACTTTCACAGAAATTTACTAATGAAATTCAATTGTATCGTATTTAGAAACAGCTAAATGAGACAAAAGATATTTTTAAACAAATCTACACTAATGTTATAAAGAAGAAATATTTGTATTTTTTTGCGTTTGTAATGAATAAACGATGCCTATCAAAAATTATTTCACCATTGGAAAGCTACATTCACTCTAAATAACATAGGCTATATTTTATTCCCGTATTCCAACGGGGACGGGAGCTACACGGGTCAAACCGCGTGACGTTCGCTAGTAAAATAGAAACTTACGTCTACGCCTTTATAGAGCAAGAGCCAGCGGCCCCCAGGCATTCGGTAAAGTATAAAAGCTGTAAGTTTCTCAATGTATGTCCCCAACACAGATAAGAACGAACCCCGTCTACGAAACTTGGGTCGCGGTGGCTTTCGCAGGCATCAGGTAGTTAAGGTGTGTAAAATTGTGTGTTAAATTTGTTAAAGTATAAAACTCAGTTTTTACATATTTTACTTATAATAATCCTAAAAGTCACCTTGTCGAAAGCCAGACACTTCGTACGGTGGCAACCCTCTGCCAGACACCCTTAAAGTATATTTCATTATTACTATACTTACGGTATAGTATAAAAGCTGCAATTTATATATGTTATTTGGAGAACTATCAAATGATGTTTTCTCAATAGCCAGACAGTTTCAGTAGTTCCTTAAAAAGTTAAAGTCTAATGTAGGTGCGAGCGCGAGGGATATTATGTGTCAGCGGGTGCGAGTGAAATACCGCGTTCGGTCCACTGCGACGTTTTACTGCGCATCAGCTGTCATTTATTGTGTATAATGAGAACAATTTTCTAGATTTACTATGAAAATTCACTATGTACAATAACTAAGAATCAACGAATAAATGTTTAGAAAATTCTTTTATAAAATTTTTGTGTTTAGGAATCATTAAATTAACACTCCAATAATATACTTAAATAATTATTTTAATAATAGTTATTGGAATAATATAATTAATCTAATACCTACAATAATTAATGGAAAAATATTTCGAAGATATTCTATGACTCGTGGTCGTCGATATCTCGAGTGTCCTCATCACCGCTGCTCCAATCTGTGGGTTGGTCGTTATCAATATCGTCTTCTTCGCCAGTTTCAGATTCAGTTGGGTGAAGAGCTGGATCCAAGGTTTTTTTTTTATACTACTTAGGTGGCAGACAAGCTTACGGGCCACCGGAAGGTTGGTAACCGTAGCCTATAGACGTTTGCAACACCAGAGGAGCTACACACGCGCTGCCGACCGGGGCGCAGGTTGTGACGACTCACAGTTGAATTTTTTTAAGCCGCCCATTAGGCCTTCAATTTGGCTTAACGACTATCATTTTACTGACAACCGGGACCAACGGCTTATCATGCCTTCAGAAGCACGGAAACGCTCGTTAATAAATATCACAAATCACAAAGTGGTCCACGTGGTGGTCACCCATCCATATCCGGCCATAGTAAATGTTGCTTACTGCAGTGACAGTTTACACTGAGTCCGCGGGGTCATGAGCGCTTTAATTTTTCCTTATTTTGGTTGCGTAACTAAAGGATAAAAATGGGACCCTATTCATGAGACTTCGTCGTCCACCTGTCAGGAGGCAGTTTACAGTATCACAGTTTCTTAGATGAATCTAAGAAACTGTGATAGCTATAAAACTGTCACGGTTTCTGAGATGAAGATGAAGATGTTTGGATACTTGGATGTTTGTTACTCAATCACGCTCTAACGGCTGAACGGATTTGACTGAAATTTGGTACAGAGATAGCTTATAATCTGGAATAACACATAGACTTTTCATCCCGGGAAAATGTTCCCACGGGAAGCGGGAACGGGTAACGATTTTCACGCGGGCGAAGCCGCGCGCATCATCTAGTACACTATTAATGACAGCTGATGCGCAATAAAACGTCGCAGTGGACCGAACGCGGTATTTCACTCGCACCCGCTGACACATATTATCCCTCGCGCTCGCACCTACATTAGACTTTAACTTTTTAAGGAACTACTGAAACTGTCTGGCTATTGAGAAAACATCATTTGATAGTTCTCCAAATAACATATATAAATTGCAGCTTTTATACTATACCGTAAGTATAGTAATAATGAAATATACTTTAAGGGTGTCTGGCAGAGGGTTGCAACCGTACGAAGTGTCTGGCTTTCGACAAGGTGACTTTTAGGATTATTATAAGTAAAATATGTAAAAACTGAGTTTTATACTTTAACAAATTTAACACACAATTGTACACACCTTTACTACCTGATACCTGCGAAAGCCACCGCGACCCAAGTTTCATAGACGGGGTTCGTTCTTACCTGTGTAGGGGATATACATTGAGAAACTTACAGCTTTTATACTTTACCGAATGCCTGGGGGCCGCTGGCTCTTAGACCAGCGTAGTCGCTGTTTATCATAATTATCTTTTCTCTCATATTTTACAGTTCTAAATATGAGAAAAATGACATTTCCCCAGTAAATTTCCGTCTACGCATTCTGGCCATAGGTGCCCTGTGATAAATAAAGAAGTTGAGTTTAAAATAAGTCCTCCATATTCTCGCGAGAAAAGCATGAGAACGAGAAAATGGATCCGATTCACATTCACGTTTGTCGTTCGTTTGTTCTCGCACGTTCTCGTGAGATTCTCCCAAGAATGTGGAGCGCCCAAAATACTCGCCTGCTTGGTGTTTTTGACGTCATCGAGATGTGCTTTAAATATGGCTTGATGTCCTTGCGCTGTGTCCATCCAATACACATGAGTGCCATCGTATGATACTCCGTGAGCCTAGGAAGCAAAAAAATGAAAATTATAAGATACAGAGAAACTTATGGAAACAATAACTTACATAACAACTTTCTTTCTCACATGTACAAAAAACGCGGCAATTGTTTTTTTTACTGTTTGTTAAGTAGACTATGGAGATAATATGTTCGAATTTTGAATAAACTTTTTTCTAAGCCGACAACGCTGATGCAAAGAGATTTTATAAGAATTATTAGCTGATGCGCGCGGCTTCGCCCGCGTGAAATTTGGTTCCCGTTCCCGGTTCACATTTTTTATCCCGGGAACATTTTCCCGGGATAAAAAGTAGCCTAGGTATGTGTTATTCCGGACTATACTCTATCCCTGTACCAAATTTCAGCCAGATCCATTCAGTGAGCGTGATTGTATTTGAGTAACAAACATCTAAACATCCAAACATTTTCACAAACTTTCACATTTATAATACTAGCTGACCCGCGCAACTTCGTTTGCGCCGCATAAGAGAGAGTATTCCCTGTTCCCGTCGCATTTACTCTCCCGTTGCGTTGCGTTTACTCCCGTAGCGTCTCGTCGTTAATATTCAATACTACGTGAAAGAGAGAGAGAGAGAGAGAGAAAGGTTTCTCGTCGCGTGTATTCCCGTCGCATTATTTTTAAGAACAATTTCGTTTATGAAAGAGGTATCCCGTGGCATTATTGAATAAAAAAATTGATTGACATTAAAATGATTATTGTGCACCAACCCAAAGATAGACACATGCTATTGCGCAATTTTTTTAGAACTTTTTTTAAGAGAAACAATTTTGTAGTACATATTTTTTACATATCTAACTATAAATATTTACGCAGCACACGCAACGAAGCTCTCAAAAGGATTACTTTCCCCCGTTTTTGAAACATTAACTATTACTGTTCCGCTCCTATTAGTTGTAGCGTGATGCTATATAGCCTATGACACTCCACAATAACGTAGCTTTCTATTGGTGAAAGAATTTTTAACTTCGGTTCAGTAGATCCCGAGATTACCCCTTACAATTTAACAAACACACAAACTTTACTTCTTTATAATATTAGTATAGAAGTATAGATTAGTAGGAAGTAGGATAACGTTTTAAAGATAAAGCAACGCGACCGCTACAAGAGAGATCGTTGCGTTGCTCTGTGGTCAAGTAAAACGTTTCTACAAAATACTCAACGGTATAATTAGCCGCTTAGCATTTTATTGTACCTCAGTATAATTTATAAAATCTCTCCATAATGCTAAAATTGAGGAGATTGATTAGAGAATAGGCAGAAGAAAAGAGCGGCAGTCTAAAATAGAGCCTGCCGCTCTATTTTTTTTATTATAGTTATTTTTTAGCTATTTTAGTAGAATTTTATAACTGACCTGCTTTATATCCGTAGCAACGGTGACCATTTGTTTCGACTTGATTTTTATGTATCTGATATCGTTCGCCGTACTGAAGAACAGCATAGCTTCAGGTTCTAAAACATCACATCATCATCTGGGTTATGTCGTTATAATCGGTAGCAGCAGTTAATTTTGAAAAGTATTCTAACAAAATTATATATATTATATGGAAAAAATATCGGTCTTCAGCAGGACTCAAACCTGCGTCTTCCGGTGTGTCGGGTGGAGACGAACTAGCCATCAAGCCTTACTTACACTACTCGTTTCAGCCCCTCTCTATAAAATAGAGTGCAGAGGGGCTTAAGGCGAGACTTTGTCTGTAGTCTGTGACTCTGTCGAATTAAACTACGTCACTAGGTCACGTGGATCATCTGTTCAAAGATTGAAATAAAACAAAAATGACAACGTCAATCGGATTGAACATTCACAATATACGCGTTAGAGAGGGGCAGTCTGGTGAGAACGATCTCACGGCTTTCTTGTTTAGTCTGCCCGAGACGTATTATGAGGTGGAAGAATTCAGTCGCTGCGCTGATGCTGAACTAAATGAATAATTGCAGAATGAGCTCTCTGATTTAATCTTCCCAAACGTCTACAGTCTACACCATGAAGTTCTTAAAATAGGATCTTAGAAGGTTTTTACAGGCAGCAAGGGTGTAGCGCCTCTGGTGTTACAAACGTCTACAGACTACGGTGACAACATTCCATCAGGTGGGCCAATATGCTTGTCTGCCACCTTGTTGGTATAAAAAATGACAGTAATAGATAGAACGCAATTCTTGCGTTATTGCTTTTTAATTGCATAAATTCCAGAAATCTCTTGACTCGAGAATTGACGAATCGAGTGTGTGTGGTAAGTTCCTTTCCCTCCCCTTCCTACACTATCGCTAAAAATCGAATTTAAAATAGGATTATCAATCTCAGTTAGTAAACAATTGCAACTGTCACTGATACAAAAAAGGGAGACCCACTACAATAGTGAATGGCAATCAATAGGCTTAGACATTTTAATTGTAAAACTCGATTCAACCAGATCACTATTTATTTGAGACAAAAAACCTGCAACACTGGAAATGTCATTTTACTGACTGAAATGAATGATGATCATAGTATACAATAGAGGTTCTTCAATAAAGGGGGTTTAGAAGGTTTTTCAGGGTCGGCAGCGCGAGTGTGGCGCCTCTTGTTTTGCAAACATTCATAGGCTGCGGTGACCGCCAGTCCTTCTGGTGGGCCGTATGCTTGTCTGCCACATTAGTGGTATAAAAAAATACTTACCAGGAGCAAAGCACAGATAGTTGTACCTATCCTTCACATATCCAGGATCACATTCGCAACGATAGCTCCCATCCTCATTCACACATTTTTGCTGACACTCCGGCCGATCTAGAAGGCATTCGTTAATGTCCTCACAGACGTGAGTATCGATATTGTAATTGAAAGCATTCGACTGAGGGCAGAGACAAGTGGGTCCGTGACGGTCGGGAACGCATTTCGTGCCGTTACCGTGACACTCGAATTTGTTGCACATTGTTGACCCTGAAAATAAATAACTTTTATTCAAGTTCACGTCATAAAACTTCAGTTGTAATGAGACTTTCAATGGTCTATCAAAGGTATTGTCCATCAAATAAATTAGCATATGACAGTTCATTGCTGGACGTCAACCTTTTCGAAATTACGCCACAATACACAGTCCTGCTCCTTTCGCATCCAGTCAGTCCCCGCGATCTTGTTTAGGTCGTCGGTCCATCTGGCGGGGGCTTGTCCAACCCCACGTGTACGAAGTCGTGAAATCCGCTCTAGAACTGATTTGATCCATCTGCCACCGGTACTGCTCTATAGAAGAACCGATGGAGCCCATAGTGTACCTAAGATTTGATAGTTTGTTTGCTAAGAATTGGCTCCAAAACTACTGAAGCGAGTTGAAGAATTCTTTCACTTTGGAAAGCAACACTATCCCCGGCGAACATAGACTATATTTTATTCCCATAATCCCACGTTAACGAGAGCTACGCCATAATGTGAACCCGCGTTACCTAAATCGAATCCGCGTGACGTCCTCTTATCCTCTAGTCTATACCTAATATTTATCAGAAACCTTGTGCTCCACGATCATTTATCATATCTCTACGTATACTTACATTGAGCGCAGAATGGGCCTTCATCACTCCCATCGCGGCAGTCGGTCATTCCATCACACATCATTCGCCTTGGGATGCAGAATGACGAATCGTTGCAAGCCAGGGTTGCCTCACCCAAGACCGAACCGCACCCTCCTCCACCTTGCCCCATAAAATGCTTGATATTTGTGTGACCTATAAAATGTACGACATCGTTTAATATACTGAGTTACTAGCTTAGTCGGTCTTAGCTTACTCGGTCTAAATCTTAAGTCATCGAAATTCTGACGACAATACAATTTAGGTAATACATTCTGTATCGCATGCTGTAAATCCAAAATGGATGCCATAACAAAATGGCGGACTACTTTTTTTTCAATTATTGAAGGCAAACAAATAAAAGAATTTGACTAGTAGAATAGAGTTCATTACGAAAAAAAACGTTTTTTTTTTAAATCAGTGCTAATTTTAAATATGAAATGACCCATACTGACCCTTGTAACTAAATCCTACTAATACATATTATAAATGTGAAAGTTTGTGAAGATGTTTGGATGTTTGTTACTTAATAACGCTCTAACGGCTAAACGGATTAGGCTGAAATTGTATGTACAGAGATAGCTTATAGTCTGGAATAGCACATAGGCTACTTTTCATCCCGGGAAAATGTTCCCACGGGAAGCGGGAACGGGTACCGAATTTCACACGGGCGAAGCCGCAAGCCTCATCTAGCTAGTAGATACTTATTAAATACTTACGGCACAGTTCAAGGCTGGTCTCGTCACTCTTGTCCTCGCAGTCGTACTGACCATCACACACCCACAAAATAGAGATGCACTTGCCGTCAGCGCACTGGAAGCCTTTACATGTTTGCTAAAAAAACACAGTTCATATAAGTAGGTACATAAAGACACGGCTTTATGCCCGAAATAATGTTATACGAGTAATTACTCTACGTCCATATTTCGCTATTTGTTTTTTTCCACGTAATAGGTATTGAAAATTTCTAAGCTTAAGACCTTTAGCTTGACTTAACGACTGCCTGTTACTGGCAAAAGCTCTCTCACACTTCTGCCTTTCTCTATTGTTTCATGTCATTCTCCTCTCGCTGGCCTGCTGGAAGAGATTTCTAATAGAAATAAGCAGCGCCGTTGTACTCTTTTTCTCCTAACTATTATCTCTGTGTATTTTAATGAGTGTACCTACATAAACTATTAAATAAATAAAAAAGCGACCCACAGCTTAACGTGTTTTTCGTAGCACGGAAATTCGCCAATGGAAATGTCACTATTGGGAAAGATGGTGATCCTAAATACTGAGGTTGAGCGCTAAAGAGTGACATAACACGACAAGAAGTTAAAAGGTCAAGGAAAGATTCTTCATACAGTATTAGTAAGTAGGTATATATATATACATAATGCTGAAAACACTACTAGTGAAATTTCGTGAAATATTATGGCGGTGGAACGCACTCGTCAACACAATTTCGGACTGGTGAAGAACAGCACAGCGATGCCTTTTTTTACAATATTCTGACAAGCTGTATTTTAGAGGGAAATCTATATCAAGAATTCTACTTACATTTTTATTGACAGTTACAGCATCAGTGCAGTTGAGTTCATCGCTCCCATCATCGCAATCGCTGTAGTTGTTGCACATCATGTACTTGGGGATACACCCGTCTCCGTCCGCGCAAGGGAACTCGTGCGCTATGTTGCATGGCTCCGGAGTAGCTTCGTAGGACACTGCAAATATGAGGCTAAGTTTATTGAGGCTGGATTTTCAGTGTCCGAGTTGTACTTTATAGTGTGCCGTAAATTCTGGAATATTCATCCGAGAGCTTACCCGGTTACCCGGGGCTCCCGACCGTACGCAGTGATGGGCGGCGGGGTCATTGCAGGCTGCTATACGCCTAGGACTACCGGCCTCCATGACCGAGGGTCTGAGAACGGCAAGTTGGTTGCTTGCTGTTCTCACAGAAGCAGGCTAAGACGTTGGCGTGTCTCTTTGCCCCATATAGTAGTGGGGTAGTACCCAAACAAACTACCCAGGTGCGGGATAGCACCAGAAATCCTATAGGCGAGGCCACGGTGGTAGCCAAAGTCTGCCGGGAATCATGGGACATCCTTCCGATCCAAGGGCTTACCTGGGACTCCCAGCCGTAGAGAGAATCGTGATAGTCGTTCCGGCGCATTCATTTCCACACGTAAAAATACAAGCGATTTCGAAATTGGACCATGGTTCTTTACTTGCAGATTGTTTTTTACACAAAGGGAGGTTCTCCTTTCCTGACAAAAATGAGACTTACCGCAGAAGTTCTCATCAGTGCCGTCCTCACAGTCGTTATTCCCGTCGCAATGCTCCAACAGATGGAAGCAGCCTCCGCTGGCGCAGGGCAACTTGTCCTCACCATCGCAAGTCTTGTCGTAGTGGTGGTCCAGCTCATCAGAGAATTGACAAGTAAACGTGAAGCATAGTATCAATATAGAGAATAGAAATGTTGTTCTGAAAGAAAGAATCCTGATAATTTTCGATATACGTACGTATTTACTTATCTACTAGCGGACGTCATGCGGTTTCACCCGCGTAGTTTCCGTTCCCTTGGGAATACGGGAATAAAATATACCCTATGTTCAGCGCAAAGAGTGTAGCTTCCCAACAAGTCGGTCCAGTAGTTTCCTATTCGATGCAAACAAACAAACAAACAAACAAACAATCAAATCTTTCATCTTTAGAATATTAGTAGATATAGATAAAAGACTGGCTATGCCGATGCCTCATAGCAATCCAGATAAGATAGGTACCTACTCTTTTATCGATCCCGAACACCACTCTCGGTGCAAAGGTACACGCTCGATGTAATGGATGGATTCGTTTAGTATAATTATGTTAGTAGGTGCGAATTTTGATAAGGTAGGGTCAAGTGTTCAACAATGAAACACTAAAAGTTCATAGCCTCGTACATCTCATGTTTTTGCTGATAGAAGTCTATAATTTTACAGGCATGTAGTCAATATGATTGGGTATCGAATGTCATTTATAGATTTTTTTAAATAAAGCGATTTGAATCGACAAAGAAATAAAAACTAAGAAATGGGATTTGTGTCATTGTGTCCATATAGGCGTACACAATGAAACACCATATATTCAACAATGAAACACCAGAAATAAACTGTGCCTAATTCAAATTTTGTTTAATGTAGGTAGTTATTAAATAAAGAGCAGTCCGTTTCTACGTTAAATGCAGTGGCACGACGTGCCATGCTGCATGCTTCAGGCTTTTTTAATGACAGTTATGCATGCCCTGATTTATAAGACCGTAAACATTCGATTCCAGCCATTTTCCCAGCTAACAGAATATCGAATATTGTTAATTTTTGCCATTTGGTAAGCAATACGCCCCTCGTCCTTTTTACAGCTTTGTTACGCGCCATCTTAAAATTAAAACAAATTTTAATAGATAAGGTTTCACAATATCAACCAATAAAAATCTATAAAACAGTGTTTCATTGTGTCCATTGTTAAACTGTTTCATTGTTGACTACCTAGGGTTTATCTAACTAACTTTTAATTTATGTTCACAAAATTGTAACTTTGAAACAAATGAAATATGCCAAAATAATCTACAAAACATGTAGAATGCAGGATAATCATAAAAAATATAATATTCCTAACCATTAAATAATGAAAAATCTTTAAAGATAGCCAGAAATACTTCAATTTTTGACGAAAATAGTATAAATGAGCCGCAGACGCGTCTTTTCTCACGCGGTGCCGCCGCAAACTGGGATACGCCGGTGGTATCTATTGAGTGTCCTTACGCGATATATTGCACTAACTGCTAACGTCGCGTTTTGGAAATATTACTATGTTTTATTGTGTACCACTGTTTCATTGTTGAACACTTGACCCTACATATACCTACTGCTATTTTATTACTAGAGGACGACACGCGGTTTCACCTGTGTAGCTCCCGTTCCCGTGGGAATACGGGAATGAAATATAGCCTATGTTCACCGGGAAGAGTCTAGCCTCCAACAGTGAAAGATTTTTTTAAATCGGTCCAGTAGTTTCGGAGCCTATTTATTTGCATCGAAATAAACAAACAATCAAATCTTCCTTTTTATAATATTTGTATAGATATTGACCACAGATATATTATCAGAAAACAAAACTGTACGACACCAATGACGTGGATAAACGTGGCGAAAAATTCTAAATCTATGGGATCAACATATAAACTGAATTAATAAAACTCGATAAAGACACAGTCTTAAATAGATACTTAGGTTTTCTCACAAAAACCAAAGAGGTAGCTAGGTATATTCACATCAATTTCACATACAAATTCAGAGTTTGCCTTCAGTAGGATTATACTAATCGCAAGGTACAGCAAAATGGGGATTCCCCTTTTAACATAGTAAGTACGGCAAACAGGCTTGCGGTTTGTGATGATGGTCATATCTTGTCCTTACTTGTAGGGCAATTTATAGCCCGAAGATTAGATAAGGAGATCGGAACCAATCGACACGGATAGAGGACAAGTTGTGGGTAGCTGAAGTAAATTTTTTTTCACCGCCCTTAGGCATAAAACTTGGCTTAACGACTGCCATGTTCGTCAGGATTAATGGGTTACCGTTTTTTTGTCCTGGGACATACTTCCGAGGGTTTACCCAGGGCTCCCAACCGTAGGCTGTTGGGCGTTACGTGAAGGTTTTAGTCGGTAGGAGTCGTTAAAAAAAATGGGTTAACGTGCCTTTCGAATTACGAAAACGTTCGTTAATGAAAATTCTGCAGTCGCTCTCGCTTCCCGGAGCGTGAAATATAACAAAGTGATATTGAAATTTACAGGACACTGAGCAAATAGGGCTATTAAAGAATCATTTACTTACTTTATCATGATGAGTATATTTTCATAACACTTACACTAAATTAAAAGAATTGAAATAAACAAATATTTCTATAGATATGAATTTTGATGTTACTGGTGAAGCAGAGGACAGAAAAGTTAATTTTTTTAAACTTTATGGAAGGTAGTGAATAAAATTTTAAAACTACCCACGGCAAATAAACAGTCAATTCGAATAAAGCCTCTTATTTACTAGAGTGGTGGTGAGGTTGCACGTTCCAATACCTCTCTGGAATCCTTAAAGAGCCGTAGCAGTCAATAAAAAAAAGTGCAGCGCTCACACCACAGTTGAGGCAGACTCAATTACCAAAATTTTGTGTATATCAGGATCGCGGGTGTACTTCTCAGATTTGGTCTAAATTTATTGCAGTTATTTGGTACCTTCTGTGTACTATTACGTACCTCTCCTGAAAATCTGTGTACCTACGTCCGTACAATGATATTTTAAATATTAGTTACACCCGCCATCAGAACCGCGGGTGTACTGTTAAACAGTGTACGCACTCGCAGTGTACCAAATTATATATATTGGTTATGTATATTTGGTACCTCTTGTGTACCTCATGAAACAAGTGTTAAACCAATCAAATGCGCTTTACTTTCTGAGAAATTAAAAAAAACCTTATTGTACGTCTGGGACATGTTGGTGTTGAATGGTTATAAATAAAAATATCGAGATCCAAGTCGAGTTTTTAACCATAATAAGTGAGTGAGTTTTTTTATAACCATTCAACACCAACATGTCCCAGACGTACAATAAGGTTTTTTTTTAATTTCTCAGAAAGTAAAGCGCATTTGATTGGTTTAACACTTGTTTCATGAGGTACACAAGAGGTACCAAATGTACATAACCAATATATATAACTTGGTACACTGCGTACACTGTTTAACAGTACACCCGCGGTTCTGATGGCGGGTGTAACTAATATTTAAAATATCATTGTACGGACGTAGGTACACAGATTTTCAGGAGAGGTACGTAATAGTACACAGAAGGTACCAAATAACTGCAATAAATTTAGACCAAATCTGAGAAGTACACCCGCGATCCTGATATACATAAAATTTTGTGGTTCTCCTCTTCGACCAAGTATTATTATAGACGGGCCCATCCATACATTAGTTTTGGAGACGAGCCTTGGCAGTCAATAATAAAAAAGTGCAGCGCTCACACCACAGTTGAGGCAGACTCAAGTACCAAAATTTTGTGGTTTTCCTCTTCGACCAAGTATTATTATAGACGGGCCCATCCATACATACATTAGTTTTGGAGACGTTTAAGTGAGCGCATGCGACTAAGACGTTAAAGTGCGCGCATGCGCTCACTTGTTCGTTATCGGTGTTATTGTTCCGAAGGTGAAACACGTGTGGCAAAATAGGATTTTACGCAAGATGCCTTCCTGTGCGTTCCCGAAGTTTAAAAACACTACCTACCCTACCTTAATTCGAATAAAGAATCGGGAATTACTTTTCACTCGTAAGTATTAATTTTGCATCTAGTATATTAGTCTCATTTTTAGGGTTCCGTAGCCAAATGGCAAAAACGGAACCCTTATAGATTCGTCATGTCTGTCTGTCCGTCCGTGTGTCACAGCCACTTTTCTCCGAAACTATAAGGCCTATGCTGTTGAAACTTGGTAAGTAGATTCTGTAAACCGCATCAAGATTTTTGTATAAAACTAGAAAAAAAAGCAGTTAATTTTGGGGGTCCCCATACTCAGAACTAAAACTCAAAAATTTTTTTTCATCAAACCCATACGTATATCAATAGGTAGGTCTTCAAAAATGCTATTAAGGTTTCTAACATATTTTTTTTCTAAAGTGAATAATTTGCGCAAGAGACACTTCCAAAGTGGAAAAATGTGTCCCCCCCCCCCCATCTAACTTCTAAACTAAGAGAATGAAAAATCAAAAAAAATATATAATGTACATTGCCATAAAATCTACCAACGAAAATTGGTTTGAACGAAATCGAGTTGGTAGTTTTTTTTAAAACGTCATAAACCGCAATTTTCGCCGAGAAAAATCACTACCACTGCGAACGTGTTAAAACATCAATGAAAGTTACAACGAACTACAAGAACTTTTATATTATGTTACTTGCTGCTACGGAACCCTTCATGGGCGAGTTCAACTCGCACTTGGCCGGTTTTTTTTTGAGTTCGTAATTTATGACGTGGGTCAGTCTATAGTCTATACTATTACTTGGTCGAAGGTTTTCCTTACACAAAAAAAAACTATCTACAAGCAAATTAACAGCCTCTTTATACTGTAGTGGTGGTGATACCCGACAATCCTCTTCGGATACCGGTCTAATAGGCTTATTCAGTCAGTAATTCAGTATGTGCTTACAGTGCTTAAGTCACAGGTGAGGTTGTCCTACGGTTCTCCCGAAACTTTTGGTTCAGATTACAGAATGCTGAAACTCTCCTGTTAACAGTGCCGGGTAATGGCAATTGTCTTGCCCCCAATTACGTGGGATGCGGATGTACCTACCTATGCCGAGGTTAATTAGAGAAGAGAGGATATGCTTAAGGAGAACCATCTTGTAAATAAAATGGCAATCGAATGGCTCTTTAAGCGACTTCTACTGTACCATGGTACAGTTACTACTAACTGACAGCATGCTGTCAGTTAGTATGTGTATCGCTCCGCTCATAAGTGAAGTTGACTTGAAACCCAAGACGCAGTAATAAATCAACACAACATAATACACGCTGCGCTCGGGACTATAAATACCTACGGCTTCAATTTGTTTCAACCAAACCAGCCTATAGCAGTTCATTGCTGGACGTAAGTAGAAATTAGAGATAGTACAGATGGAAACCTACTTAGGTACTAAAATTGCTGAGGCTACGCACACATAGACAACGCTCACTGAGTTCACTGACACGAGTTGGCGGTTTGAGCTACAAGATGAACAGTGTCAAACTGAAGACGAGACCAAAAATGAAAGATCTATTGTGTGAGTTAAATAGTGTTGTTGAATGGTCACACCTATGTTATCGATAAAAGTATCTGTATAAATGGATGGAATGGAAATGAAACTTCTAAGCACACAAAGTGCTTAGAAGTTTCATCTCCAACTTCTTGTTTTGGGGAATAAATTGTTAATTTGAATGTAATCGACTATGAAAAAGTAAAAATGGGGTAACTCGTAATATTAGAAATTCTGTAGTGATCTTACGAATTTTGATTCAGTGTGTGAATGTGAAAATACACTTTTAACATGTAATTTATGGCATCGTACATTGCATTGTGGCCGTACATATAGGTATATTTTGCCAATTGAATTTGAAATTTTACTGAAAATCCAACTCTTATCGTAATACTAAACCTAGGAACTCATTTATTATTGAACCCTAGTAACAATAAAAGATATTACTAGTAGATTTTTTTAAATATATTAACCTCGCCAAATTGACGTCGCCACTGATGGA
Source organism: Miltochrista miniata (assembly GCA_933228765.1). NCBI lineage: Eukaryota > Metazoa > Arthropoda > Insecta > Lepidoptera > Erebidae > Miltochrista > Miltochrista miniata. The sequence continues at coordinate 19,993,888 of OW121769.1, forward strand.
AACTAATGGAAAGCCGTGGCGCATCTAGCGAATGGGGGCCATGCTTACAGCACACAAGACTTCTGACAGTAGTCCTCAAGTTAGCGGCCCTATGATGTGCCTTTTGACGCTCCGCTTGTAGAACCCGGGATTGTAAAATGAGGGAAACACATGTGCGGGCAGGACGTTCCAGGATTTTGTAGTTCGACAGAGGAACGATCTTTTGAAACGCTCAGTTCTGGCGAAGATACTCTCCGCTATATATGAGTGGCCACTCTGCCCGACGTGTTGTTCGGAATCGGAAAGGAGATGGTGGGATCAGGATGAAGACCTCTTCAGAACATTCGCCGTGATACATTCAGTAGAAGGCAGCCAAGGACGCTATGGTTCTTTGCTGCGCTAACGGCTCGAGGCTTACCGTCATCTTAGGACAACCTATAATTGAAATCGGATAACACGTCTCTGCATAGCGCCAAGCGCGTCCAGTAAGTACCTCGCACAGTCATCCCAAAGGTGAGAACAGTATTCGACGCAGAGGCTAATCTGCGCCTTGCACAGCAAACATCCCGGTGTGGCGTGGAGTATTATAAAAATTCAACTCAAAATGGATCACAAATTTTGGAAATATTATATTAAAATAGGCACAAAACCCTTAAAAAAAGAAACGCTCGTGGCCCCGCGGACTCAGTGTTCTGTAAACGATCACTGCAGTAAGCAACTTTCACTATGGCCAGTCCATAGATGGGTGACCATCCATGTGATCACTTTGTGACATTTATTTGAGCGTTTCCGTGCTTCGGAAGGCACGTTAAGTTGTTGGTCCCGGTTGCCAGTAAAATGGCAGTCGTTAAGCTAAGTTGAAGGATTTATTTCAACAGCAGGCAGTCAATACCTGCGCCTGTCCATTTAAACACGGCAATACGGCTCACCACCTATTACGTGGGACAAATTATACCAAGATGAAATGTGGGCATATACCTAATATGCCTCTGCCTACCCCTTCGGGGATAAAGGCGTGACCATATGTATGTATGTACCTAAACCATTAAAAAAAGGGTTAAATAACACAGTTCGAGTAAAAATCAATCATATTTATAATAAATTAAATCCAGATAAGTTTGTTTGTAGCAATGCCACTTTAAGGGCCGAATGCCAGAGCGCATTAGGTATTTTTACCACCTCACCTCACCGCGGGCGATACCCCCGTAGCATGCGATCGACATGAACTCATTTGACCCCAAGCACTTTGTTTGGACGTTGCCAGTTGGTGCAATTGGACGTTGACAGTTGGTGCAGCGTGTATTTCATGCCGCACTTTTTGTACCACCAAATAAATTACAACAGAAGTAGGTATAAGTTTATCAAACCTTTATAAGACATTTTATTTAGTAAGTGCCTGTTAGCAGGTATATTCAAAATGGGGTTGTAAGAAACCTTTCCTTATTTTTAACCGACTTCAAAAAAGGAGGAGGTTCTACATTCGTCTGTATGTTTTTATGTATGTTCACTGATATTTCCGTCAATTATAGACGGATTTAATTCTTTTTTCTTTTCTTCAATAGGGTTTACTTCTGAGGTAGTCCCATTTTTACCAGGTCAGTATCTGATGATGGGATCCAGGAGAAATCGAGGGCAACCACCGAAAATTGTAGGGACAACTAGTGCGTTTGGTAACTTTTTAATGAAGTGCTTTACAGTGGGCGCACACTAGGCGACAGTCGCGGCGACTTGTCGCGCAGTGTGCGCCTGCATCGGGCGACTTGACGCCGTGACAGACGTTGTGCAAGGAACACGTTGTCCAAAGCTGTCGCTGGGACTGGGACTTTGGGACTTTTGGACTTTGGAACCTTGGGACGTTGGGACTTTGGAACTTTTGGACTTTGGGACTTTGGGACTTTGGGACTTTTGGCCTTTGGGACTTTGGGACCTTGGGACTTTGAGACTTTGGGACTTTTGGACTTTTGGACTTTTGGACTTTTGGACTTTTGGACTTTGGGACTTTTGTACTTTTGGACTTTTGTACTTTTGGACTTTTGGACTTTGGGACGTTGGGACTTTGTTTGGGACTTTTGGACTTTGGGACTTTTGGACTTTTGGACTTTGGGACTTTTGGACTTTTGGACTTTGGGACTTTGGGACTTTGGGACTTTGGGACTTTTGGACTTTGGGACTTTGGGACTTTTGGACTTTTGGAATTTTGGACTTTTGGACTTTTGGACTTTTGGACTTTGGGACATTTGGACTTTTGGAATTTTTGGACTTATGGACTTTGGGACTTTGGGACTTTTGGACTTTGGGACTTTGGGACTTTTGGACTTTTGGACTTTGCGACTTTGGGACTTTATTTAAAGTGAGGTGAAAATTAAGTTTATGAAGAAGTTTCACTTCTTACGTGTGTACACTAGTACACGCAATTTTTTTTTAAATTTTAAGTGACGGGTGGACCGAAAAGTATTTCTATCTAGGTGTAAAGTTCTCATCAACACAAATCAATCAAACCGAAACACAAGGTAACTGCTGTAAATCGTTAAGGAATTCCCTCGACTGTCTTTCGGTTTCATCATCAGATCGACTCCAGACCTTCATTAAATTTTAATACATTAAAGCACTTAATCAAAAAGTTAACAAACGCACTAGTTGTCCCTACAATTTTCGGTGGTTGCCCTCGATTTCTCCTGGATCCCAGCATCAGATCCTGATACCCTGGATATGGGACCACCTCAGAAGTAGCCTCTTTCAAACAAAAAAAGAATTTTCAAAATCCATCCATAATTGGCGCCGCTATCGCGTAACATACATACAAAAAAAAAACATAGCGTACGAATTGAGAACCTCCTCCTATTTTGAAGTCGGTTAAAAATAATAGAATGCATCTTGTGAGTAAAATAATGCGTTTATTTATTTTACACCAGCTGACCCGCGCAACTGCGTTTGCGCCACATAAGAGAGATAAGAGAGTATTCCCTGTTGCCGTCGCATTTACTCCCGTCGCGTTGCGTTTACGCCCGTAGCGTCTCGTCGTTAATATTCAATACTACGTGAGAGAGAGAGAGAGAGAGAGAAAGGTTTCTCGTCGCATGTATTCCCGTCGCATTATTTTTAAGAACAATTTCGTTTATGAAAGAGGTATCCCGTGGCATTATTGTAGAAAAAAAATGATTGCCATTAAAATGGTTATTGTGCACCAACCCAAAGTTAGACACACATGCTACCGCGCAATTTTTTTAGAACTTTTTTAAGAGAAACAATTTTGTAGTACATATTTTTTACATAACTATAAATATTTACGCAGCACACGCAACGAAGCTCTCAAAAGGAATAACTTATCCCCCGTTTTTGAAACATTTACTATTACTGCTCCGCTCCTATTCGTTGTAGCGTGATGCTATATAGCCTATGACACTCCACAATAACGTAGCTTTCTATTGGTGAAAGAAAATCGGCTCAGTAGATCCCGAGATTACCCCTTACAATTTAACAAACACACAAACTTTACTTCTTTATAATATTAGAATAGATTATAATATGAATAAGACAAGTAACACGCACGCCGCATGTCAGCTTAGACCTGTGTTACAAAATACAACCAATGATAGATGGCGCTTACACCAACATAGTCAATTTGAAGTCAATTTTAAGTCTATTTGAAGACCCTACCCCTAGTTAATATTTGTGCAAAATTTTAATCAAAAATATCGACAAAGCAAAATTAACAGACAAACAAACGACAAACAGACAAAAAAATTCTAACTACATTTTCGACTTCGGTATCCTGTGTAGAACCACCCGCGAGTATTTTTTTAAATATGTTTGATGTACAGTTTTGACTTTAGATCTTTTTATTATATGTAGATATATAGACTAGGAACTTAGGTTGCCTAGAAAGTTTTCAAAAACCTATTCTCAGTCTCCCGCAGGCTGGATCCCGCAGGTGGCCCCTTCCGAGGTCCGTGGAAGCACAAGGGATATAAACCCTTGTTTGCAAAAATAAAGGATTGAATTGAGTACTTAAACCAGAAAAATAATAAATATTTATGGGGGACTTCCATACAACAAACGTGATTTTTTTTTGCCTTTTTTTATTAATAACGGCAACAAGTACACACTTGAAATGAACGCCGCAGACGTGCCTTCGCCCAAGACTATCGGTCTCCATAACCAGGGGCCTGAAGACGGTGAGGGGGCTGCTCACCGTCCTTACAGAAGCAGGCCCATGACGGCAGCGTGACGTGAGGGATTTATGCATACCCCCTTCAGAAGCGGGATCACATCCGAAACACCCAAAGACGCAGGATGGCACCCGAACCTACCCCTAGGCGAGGCCGCAGTGGCGGCCGTGGGTCTGTTGGGAGTCCTAGGACATCCTTCCGAGGGCTTACCCTGGGCTCCCAACCATAGGCTGTTGAGCGTAACGTGAGGTTTTTAGTCGGTAGGAGTCCGGCATAGCATCCATGAGGATTTTCTCTCACGTTAAAAAGAAAAAAAAAAAGGGTTTACAACCCTTGCTTACAAAAAATAAAGCTGTTACAAAGTTGAATGAAAAAGGTACATTGAAAAGCTGAGGGCTTTCAGAAAAGGAGAAGAGAGAAATAAAAGGATAGAATTAAAATTTCAAATGATGGTGTATTATAATCTAAGCTCGGGGTCGTGGTAATTTCGGGCAGCAAGTGCGATCTCCGAAGGCCTTCGCAGGGTTCCGACTTATCTTAGTGGTTCTCAAGGCTGATGCAGTCCGCGACGTAGCCGTGCCGTCCACAAATTCGGCTGGCACGGTGTTTTCGACCCGCAGGGTGGGTGACTGCTCGTAGACTTGAAGGGTGCGTCTTCACCTTCGTGGAACCCGAAGGTGGACTTCTATAGCCCGTAGGGTGGATGCTGACAACCCGTAGGGTGGACGTTCCTGCTTGGAACCCGCAGGGTGGACCCTGGAATGTTCCAGATGACGGGTTAGCTGGAACCCTTTTTCCCGCCCATTGCTAAGACAGCCGACTCCTGTTAACCATTTCAGGAATCGGGGGTCTCACAATGTTTGCTGATATTCTACTTTTACAAAGAGATTTTTTCACACCCCTTTAATCTACCCTCCCATAACAGGGTTGACCAACAGCCGTTAATTTTCACTGTTTTAAAGATCTAGATTCATTATAAATAATTTGACTCACCCAATGATGGGGTTATTGACGCTCGCAGCTAAATCGCTGATCACTTTGGGAGCACCTGGCTCCTAACAATATTTTTTCACTTTGAAATTATACTCTGATGCACCTACGCCTTCGCGACTAGTGACTTTACATTATTTGAGTAATGGGGGCTTCGAAATTCGCGCGCGGTTGTTTTTATATTTTTGTACAGCGCCTCTAGCGGCACCACTCGAAACTACTAAACGTCAAGACCGCTTTTTAAATACGAATGAGGCTTCCGCCGTTGCGACAATAACTCGGTAGATGGCGCTTTCATTTATTAATCTACGTTTTCATTTTAAAACCCCTAATGTTGAACCCCTAATTGCACCCGTTGTTCCACAACGTTACATACTCCCCCTCCCCGGTGAGCGTTTGACGTACCCTAACGCGTCAAATGCTGCGTTCGTCCTCGAACGCCCCTAACATAATACCTAATACTCGTCTATGTGTGTGTGTATGTTAGTGTGTTGTGTGAATGAGATGATGCTGGGTGTAGCGAAGAGTCGGCCTTAACTTTAATGAAACCAACTCGCAGGATGTATTAAGGTGATTCTGAAGGATCTTATAGGACAGAAAGAGAAAAGACGTATTTGAGGCTTTGGGTTGAAGGTTCAGGTAATACGCACCGCCTGAAAGTGGGGTGTGTATAATAAGGCTTTTTGCTGAAGGCTGGGATTTATACAACCGTCCCAGAGAAGAACATCCTACTAGGGCTAGTGTAACACTTCCGACTCATAGGATGGACTATCCCCCAGGGCAAGCCTCTAGCTTCCGAGTGGTAGGATTAGCCATATGACGAAAATAAACATAACGGTGATCTACACCTACGACTGTTAGGGCAAGACAAATGCTGCCAAATAACAGTACCATAATTCTGTTCGGGTAAGCCTCATGCTTCCTCGTAACAGTAACAAACCTACACCATAATTCTGTTAGGGCAAGACCATGCTGCCAACTAACAGTAAACGACGAACTCTGTTAGGGATAGACTCATGCTTCCAACTAACAGAAAACTCCCAACCAAACCAAGAAACAGAAAAGTGATAGAAAATAATTTACTTGCAGAATCCTTCGTGTTGCTAATTAACCCTTATGTCCCCATGACGAACACGGCATGTGTTTGTCACGTTGTTCTGTGTACTTATTTGAAAGTCGTGTGTAGTGTGTAGTGTGTAGTGTCCCTAACTAATTACTAGGCTATTTAGCCCTTTAACCAAATAAAATAAAAAACCAAGTGCATATTCGCAATCTTAGTATCAATAACAAAAGACAAATGCTTATTCTCAACTTTAGTAGAAGAATGTTGACTATGACTATTATGTCAACCTTAATAAATGACGAAGATCATTGATCTTTGGCCATTCTGCCAAATATCTAAACAAAATATGGTGCCCTTGTTTGCCACCATGTCAGTGTAAAATGTATTTAAATAAATAATGTGTATGTATGTACGTATGAAATCTCCCCTGTGCAAGTTTTATTTTGTTTGCGCGTAAGCTGCTGACGTAATCGTGTTGATGCAAACGTGTTATTCATCGTTGCATCTAAGGCCAGTGTCACACTATGTAAACAAACAAAAAAAAAACTGCTTGTTGAGTGTTTGGAATTTTGTGTGAAGATAATTGTGATGAATATGTGATGACTATACCCTACTTAATTATTATGTAAGTGTAATTGTGAACTTCTGTATGATAATATGTATGCGTGTAACATGACACGAAATGTGGTACCTATATGTGCCACCTAGGTATTAATATTATGTTGCGGTGTGCTAACACCCTTATATTTTCCCAAAAAAAACCATTATCAAAACCTATTGTGTAACTGTACTGATGTACTATATAAACTATTAGTGAATGCATTTTAATGCAGTGTGTTACGGTCTTAATCTTTCAATTTGTTGCCTGAGGGCTGCCACCGTTGAACCAGGTTCCTCTCCCCGGATCTTAACTTCATATGAAAGTTCCGCTTTTGGAAGCGATGTGAAATTTGATTTGAATGCCATTGTACTGACTATTTCAATTACTCTAGCCGGGAATCTTTAGTGATGATGATTATTTACCAATGTATAGTGTATTTATCTGCTACTTATTTTACATGAAAAGTTAATTTTATGTAAACAACGAATGTTCGCTATATTCGCTAACGAATTCTGTTGTAGTGAACGACGGCCCTTATCGTTGTCTGTTTACGTATTGTTGAATGTTAAGGAATGTGAATATTTTTCGATCCACCCTCGGAATAACGAAAAATAAATTCTACTATTTGGGGTTCGTTGACCCAAATTACAATTTGAACCTTTATAAAACTTAGTATTTGCTTTAGGAAATACTTAAGTTTGAAAATCTTTCCTTTTAGGGTTCCTTCACTCAATTAATAGATTGGACCCTTCTAGAAATTAATTGTCTGTCTGTCTGTCTGTTTAATGTAATCTAATCCGACGCAGTGAGTAATGAAAGTGAAGTGTGTGATGATGGGTTGACGAAATTTAATAAATGTTTTTCAGTTTTGCACGAATAATGCAATTTTCTACGTTGCTATTATTTTTATTGAAATGTAACTATTCACACGAACGTACTACGAGTTAATTGTATTTTGACTCGTACCACTAATTTTTTCTTTAAATCGTTCCTTACTACTACGGAACCCTTAATTATTCTGAACTGTGTCAAAGACGATTCGCACTTGGACGGTTCTTGAAATAAACTATATGGTAGTAACCAACCTTTTATGTAATTTGTTCCTCACCACTACGGAACCCTTGAATATTTCGAATTGTTTGAAAACCGATTCGTACTTGGACGGTTCTTGAAATGTTTTGTATGAGACTGTTGGTGCCCGGAGTGTATTATATTCACTTCCACCCACAGTTTATATGGAAAAAAAAATTCTTCTACTATCGAGCTAGTAATTCAACTTACTCGTAAACGTTATGAAAGCAACATCTGCCGTTGTTTATTCGGAACACGAATCAAAGTTAATAGTTTATAATTGTTTTTTGGCAAGAATGTATTCACTGCGTGATCTACGTTTGGAATGTTTTTTCTTACAGTTGTACTTCAGTGTATCAGAATTCGACGTAATTCGAAAAGTGAAACAATTATGAATCTTTTAAAATTTACGTGAAGTGAAATTTGTAAAATCTTTGTTCTACCGTTTTACTAGAGTGAAATTTCAATAGGGATTGTTACCCAGACGTGTGATTATCGGCTGTTGGTCTCGCTGTAAATTCACATATGGGAAATACAACAAAATAATACACAAATTGAGGCGGTTTGACGCCGTAAAAAAATAAAAATTGTGGTGGTGATATCCTTTGACTACTTTTTACGATGAATATAGGCAATTAATTCACTTACTAAAATTAATGTAAGCGTTTCAAATGAGAAGTTTTACTTCAGACTTTAACGAAGTACTATTTAAAATTGGAACAAAACAAAAAAAACTTTTACTTTAAATTTACTTAAAATTTTTCCACCATAAAATAACTATTTGAGGGTGTGAAAAATAAATTGGGGACCGTTAAAATTTGGAAAAATTACAATTCACGTTGAGAAAAAATTCAAATTTTGCCTTGTTCTTGTTTATGCCGAAATCTGTCTAAAATCACTAAAAAACACACAAAATAAGCCGGAAAGAACAAGTTGGCAGCAGAGGTCAGGAGAGCCAAATTCCTGGGTAGTTGTGATAATTTGGAGGGAAACTACCCCGCTAACGGGCACTCTTAAGACTATTTTACACAAATTGAATAATCTTATAATTATGACCTCCGACTCCCGTCGGAAACCGCTTTCTCGCTACCCGAAACCACGATGTGGGCGCCACTGAAAAGCTGAGGGCTTTCAGAAAAGGAGAAGAGAGAAATAAAAGGATAGAATTAAAATTTCAAATGATGGTGTATTATAATCTAAGCTCGGGGTCGTGGTAATTTCGGGCAGCAAGTGCGATCTCCGAAGGCCTTCGCAGGGTTCCGACTTATCTTAGTGGTTCTCAAGGCTGATGCAGTCCGCGACGTAGCCGTGCCGTCCACAAATTCGGCTGGCACGGTGTTTTCGACCCGCAGGGTGGGTGACTGCTCGTAGACTTGAAGGGTGCGTCTTCACCTTCGTGGAACCCGAAGGTGGACTTCTATAGCCCGTAGGGTGGATGCTGACAACCCGTAGGGTGGACGTTCCTGCTTGGAACCCGCAGGGTGGACCCTGGAATGTTCCAGATGACGGGTTAGCTGGAACCCTTTTTCCCGCCCATTGCTAAGACAGCCGACTCCTGTTAACCATTTCAGGAATCGGGGGTCTCACAATGTTTGCTGATATTCTACTTTTACAAAGAGATTTTTTCACACCCCTTTAATCTACCCTCCCATAACAGGGTTGACCAACAGCCGTTAATTTTCACTGTTTTAAAGATCTAGATTCATTATAAATAATTTGTCTCACCCAATGATGGGGTTATTGACGCTCGCAGCTAAATCGCTGATCACTTTGGGAGCACCTGGCTCCTAACAATATTTTTTCACTTTGAAATTATACTCTGATGCACCTACGCCTTCGCGACTAGTGACTTTACATTATTTGAGTAATGGGGGCTTCGAAATTCGCGCGCGGTTGTTTTTATATTTTTGTACAGCGCCTCTAGCGGCACCACTCGAAACTACTAAACGTCAAGACCGCTTTTTAAATACGAATGAGGCTTCCGCCGTTGCGACAATAACTCGGTAGATGGCGCTTTCATTTATTAATCTACGTTTTCATTTTAAAACCCCTAATGTTGAACCCCTAATTGCACCCGTTGTTCCACAACGTTACAACATGTCCTCAAAGTCTCGCTCTCGTATGTCAATTCGGTGAATCAGCTTATTGATAGAAATATTAGCATGCAAAATTCAATATTTGTTGTTATGGCGGCAACAGAAAATTTCAGATCTCTAGCTATGTCCATTCATGAGCTACAGCCTCGTGAAGGAAAGACAGAAAGATAGACAGACGGACAGACAAACAGACAGACTGACCGACAGACAGACTGACCGATAGACAGACAGACGGACAGCGAAGTCTCATGAATAGGGTCCCGTTTTTTTACCTTTGGGTACCTACGGAACCCTAAAAATTATCCACTTTTTCATACATTCATATTTACTAAGAAAGTAACGATTATTACACTCAAAATTAAAGTATGAAAGTACCTACGAGTACTAGGTACTTACAATTCACGTGTATCTTTTTTTGCAAATGAACCACCGTTCAATCTCGGAATCGATGAGCTGAAAAAAAAAGACTTTGAGGGTACACTACAACGAAACGGCTAGACTACAACGAAAAATAAAACTACACGTTTATTCTTTTATGTCGGTAGTGGGTAGGTACTACTGTTATAATTTATACAGTGTAGCAATAACAATGTGAATCTACTATTATACTCTAAGCGTCAAACATTATATTATTTACTACCCGTTCGCGCTAAGGTTGCCGCTGGCGGACAGGATGGTGTACAGGCGTAGTATGGGAGACGAACTTAGATCATCTAACCACAGGATGCGCCTTACTTAAGCATTGTTTTCTGCCATTGCACATGACCATTTGGTCTTTTGGCTTTATGAAAAGCCTGTACATCAGTACATCATTTTATATGATTAAACTAGTACATTACATTGTAGTTGACTGTACAATAACAATTAACACACAACAGCCATTACGCGTTTGTCGATTAATACATTTTTAAATGCAATGAAATTTTATATGTCTTTGTGTTTCCCCCTTCACTTGTATGAAAACTGGCAGAATATTTTTGTATGCGGTGGTTCGCAAAGGCTAGTCCCGTGTTATATGGTCTAAGGAGGCGAAAGGCAAACTTAGAGCGAACGGGCAATACGTTGATTGTTCAGGCATAGTAAAAAGAGAATATTTTATTCCTAGTAGTTACTGTGGTTTAGGTAAATACTATCCCTCTTCTTATCGTAAGGTCCCAAGCAACTTTGGGGCACCGAGTTCATTTCTCACAGTCATTCATTACCAAAAACAGCCGTGATCTAACTTACTTGGCCTTTGCTAAATGACACCTACCTGTACCTACGTAGAAGAGGACTGGAATGGGAGATCTCTAAGCCTATAAGAGTACGTTTAGCTACTGTACTGCCTCTTCAGCAGGTAGCAAAATAATGGCAGCTGTTGGCTTCAGTCGCTTCGCTCAGCATCAACCTTATAATTTCATCATGCCCGTCAGTGAATTATTTGGTTGTGTATTTTTATAAATATAATAAAGATAAAACAATACTTGTAGGAACTTACCATACTTGCCGTCGTAGTAGCCGCAATTGACATCTGGGCATTTTATTTCTCTTGGCTTTTTTTTACCCATATTCACTGAGTACCTAGTCACTAATCACTATATTACACGATATTTATTAATTTATACACAATAACGTACTTATCCTAATATTTACAAATAAAAACAAAATAATATTTACAGATTTCTGCAACTACTTCTAATTAAAACGATCGATTCGCGCGAACGTAGCGGGTCACGGATGACAGAGCGACACAGGTCCTACCCAGAACAGCCCTGTCAGGCGTATGAAGTGATTGAAGTGTACGCTAAATGCCTAATTGTTCTAGATTCTACACTTTTTATCATTGTTTTAAAATCTGAGGTGTTTAAAAAATAAATAATAGCTTGTATATTGTTCATAAGATCAATATCTTTAATATAGACATGTGTTTATATAAAATAAACAAGTATATTTTGAGCAATAACAACATTCATCTTTAAAATTTTTGCACATTTCCAGTTTTTCGAGAACGATTTTTATCATATAAAGTTTTATTAATCGTGTTTTAAAAATTAAAGGAAGCAAGAGCATCTATTAAACTATAGTAATACATTTTTATCAGATCAAATCAAAGAATATTTCCTAGTATAAAGATCGCTTCAAAATGGGTCGATTTTGGTCGATTTCGGAAATACTAGCCTTAATGAACTATCGACATCCTTATCTATACCTACCCATGACTATTTTACTGTAAACAGCCCTTTTTATTTCTGCCATATATATCCTCCAAAAATGCATTTACACATAAATATTGTGTTATGTATGAAGGAAAATGCATAATCTACGTTATGAGTTGGACTTTCAGTGAAATTTTACATCCAATTTGGCAAAATATGTACGTCAAAAATGGAATGAACGAAGTCACAAATGACCTGTTAAACGAGTCTTTCTTCGTATAATGGCGTTTTGTAATATCCTTAGATCATCTAACCACAGGATGCGCCTTACTTAAGCATTGTTTTCTGCCATTGCACATGACCATTTGGTCTTTTGGCTTTATGAAAAGCCTGTACATCAGTACATCATTTTATATGATTAAACTAGTACATTACATTGTAGTTGACTGTACAATAACAATTAACACACAACAGCCATTACGCGTTTGTCGAAAAATACATTTTTAAATGCAATGAAATTTTATATGTCTTTGTGTTTCCCCCTTCATTTGTATGAAAACTGGCAGAATATTTTTGTATGCGGTGGTTCGCAAAGGCTAGTCCCGTGTTATATGGTCTAAGGTAATATCCTATTCACACACTAAACACGACACTATTGTTGAAAATATAAAATTTTCTATTTTAATCGTAAGATCACTACAGATTATTGGATACTATGAATAACATAGAGCCGCCATAGGACCCTACAGGACTCAGCGATTCAAAATACTGACATATGAGTACACAATTTGCTTTCTCTTTTCCTCTCGAGCTAAGTGCTATGGATAATGAGGTCTCGCTCGCACGCTTTGTATATCTATTGAGAGTAGCGAAAAATTCTAAATCTATGGTTTGAGCCGAGTTTTCGATACCGATTCGTGCGCAAGTGTGTGTAGCAGAGGGTAGGTGTGAAAAAAAATTACATGCATGAGATTTTCATCTGTAGGCACTACCTATCTCTAATTCGTGTCGTAAGCCTCACGCAGTCCTGCGCCTTCCGCATTCAGTCCCAGGTTGACAAGTCGTCGGTCCATCTGGCGGGTGGATGACCTACCTTACGATAGGTAGGTACCTACTTGGTGAGGACTTCAATAAAAATCGATTAAATAGCAAACAATATTTACCTATCACTGGTCGTCATTATCTACATAAGTAATGTGATTGTTATCAGGCAGGTATCAGTAAAGTCGTGCAGTTTAAAAGCCTAATGTTATGTTAAGAGATATTAGTGAAGGCTGGCGCCGTGAAGCTTAGATAGGCTATATGATATAATTATCCAACATTTTTTTACGCGAGGTTATATCCTTCATGGATGCTATACCGGACTCCTACCGACTAAAAAACCTCACGTAACGCGCAACAGCCTACGGTAGGGAGCTCCGGGCAAGCCCTCCGAAGGATGTCCCAGGACTATCCAACATAGATATTTATCCAACACAGACCCTAAACTCCTTAAAACCAGCACAAGGTACCTACACGTACCTACCGTTATTTCCAAAAATAGTTATATTATATGATAGTGTATAATTTATTGCAGCATAGTTCTGCAGGTACCCACAGAGCAACGCGACACTTGCATGGACAATATTAGCACAAAATAATATTCGCGTGCACGGGGCGGCGGCGTGCAGCGCGAGGGAGGGGTCATTCCATCCACGCGTTGCGCGTTGGTGTAATCTAACTAGGTACCTATCTTAAAACGCTTAGTCGAGTAGAAAATGTATCTTTCCTCGCAAGCAGATAAACCACCCCCATTTCTGTTGAGTAGGTACTTGGCACGCCCCACCGTTACGGAAATGCATACCTACCTTATTATTTTGTGATATTAGATTCAACCATAGATTCAGAACTGAGAGTAGCGAAATTTATTTAATCTATGGGGTCAACCTTTGCCATCGGTTGGTGATTCCCGTGAACACGGACATTGGTTGGATTAAAAAACGACTGTAGGTTTACGTTTTTATCTACTACCCCCATTGCTTAATTGTAGATTGTCAAAATTATCATTCTGCATAAGTAGGTATAATTTCTGAAGCCAGGTAGCTCAAGCGGTGGCAGTAGGTACCTAGGCACAGATTAAATAATAGTTACTACGTAACCTAGGTAGCTATTTTGCGACTGTTGGGGGTCAACATGGGCAGGGCCTGATTTACCCATAAGCTAACTAAGCTGAAGCTTAGGGCGCCAGGATCAAGGGGGCGCCTGGCGTTGGGATCGGCGCTGGGCTGTGACTTACCGTGCTCCCAAAAAGGAGCACACAAACCATCTAGCAATTTTTAACAGATTGTAACAACTCTTATCAACATATTTAAAATTGTTATTTAACATTTTGTAACACCAAAGCACATAATAATATTTGGTAATTTAGTGAAAATACAAATACGTTAAAATTAAATTCCTGCGCCCATCTCCCTGGCAGCGTGGTAGTAAATCGACAGCTCCACCCGTGTCGCGTTCATGGCACCCAGGAACCAAAGTGAATGGGTGTCCAGCTTTTTGGCCGGTAGAAGCATCAGGGCTGTCATTGACGGCAGCTGTTCTAAATTCACAATTTCAGGGCACAACTCTCTCCATCTCTGACAGTATATGTATCCTTAGTGTTGAACTAAGGATACATATACATCTCCAGTGACATTCAGTTCCGAAGTGATTTGGAGAAATAAGGCCAAGCTGGCGTCCAAGCCGCTCGGTGTGCTCAACAGGGCGCACGCAGCGGTACTTTACTGCGGCACAAACAGTGCTTCTGTTTAAGTCGCAAGTGCGGCCGCACATGGAGTACAGCTGCCACTGCTGGGCGGGGGCACCTGAATATCAGAATGAATTGACTGAAGTCTTTCGTTCGACTCGGTGCAGAGGCGAGCCATGAGAGTGGTCAACGATCCCATGCTTGCAGGTGGTGTACCTCTTCGCGGCAGGAGAGACTTTGTCTCCTTGTGCGTGACCACCGGTATATCTGGTGGGCCGTATGCTTGCCTGCCACTTTGGTGGTATAAAAAAAAGTGTGAGACGGTACTGTTGAGACGGTGAAACCAGTCATGGAGGAGTGGCTGGAAAGGCACCATCGCAGCCTCACCTACCGAATGTCACAGATACTTACTGGACACGAGTGCATCAGTACGAGTAAGTATCTGCGGCGGAAGTTATCAGCACTACGGTGATTGCAGCGAAGATACGCTCAGCGTATGTACTGCAACCTCGTTGCGGGCCTGGGCGTAGATGTTCTCACGCTGGAGACCGTAGTGAGAGCCATGGTCTCCAATGGGAGATAAATAATAATAGGACGCCACTGAGTCTTTTCGCGAGCAAGTCATATTTGCGATAGAGGCAGCGGAAGAGGAACTCCCTCCCAAGTACGGCGAGTTGTCATCTTGTCATTCTTACAAAAGCAGATCAGGAGATGGCGTGACTCTTCACTCCTCAAAGAAATAGGTTAGTACCTATTTCCCCTCCCCGATACACCATTCGATGGCGTACAAAGTCTACGAAACAGACTTTGTACGCCATCGCAGTTCCTCCCGTGGGTTTGGGTTTTATCTGATTTCTTGGGGAGATTCGGGTTTAGTCCAGTTTAGTTCAAATTGCCGGAAGTGATCAGTAATGTCCCAACTCCCATCATATCGGGGACACCGCAAGGTTAAAGCAGATTCTAGGACTGTTTGTTATTTTTCTTTTATTTCGTGACAGTCAGGAAAGTTTTTTGGAAGAAGTAATAGATGTAATTACCGGAAAAACAACTGATCTCTTGTTTTATGTCGAAATGTCCGGATGGTAATCACCCGGACAAATCGAGCCGTTACATTCAGCTTACACCTAGGATTCAGGTTAGCTCTAGTACCGTATTTGGTACCTTTCGTATTTCGTCTACCTAATTACTGACGATTTAATTAACCCCGCCGAAAAACGAGAAGTGTTATATGTTTGACCTGTGTATCTGTGTATGTGTGTGTCTGTCGGTGGCATCGTAGCAGCCCAACAGATGAGCCAATTTTTCGGTTTTCTATGCTCGACAGCCAATGTGCCGGGGCCATTCCCAGCACATCGGCTTTCGAGCCGTTCTTATCTGTAAATTGTGCATATCATCAGCTCACTTCCTGAGTTATGAAGGGATTTTACCAAGATTCACTGGTTCGATTTATCGGAAACTGGATGTACCGAGGTACTTTTAGGTACTTTGATGGTATTTTTATCTCGCTTTTACTGGCTGATGCATCATGTAGTCTGCGGAATACCCAACTCCTCAGTAAATCAGTAGTGGAATATTGGGCATTCTGTCCCACTTTAAGTTCGCATCGTCGCTATCGCTCCTTGCTCACGTGGGACAGATCGCCCAATATTCCACATTTTAAAAATGTAACCTAACCTAACATTTTTATAAAAAATAATTTAAAAAATAAAAATTGCTGAAGCTCCCTCCATGTTCATTACTTACCATTTATAACCCACAACGTTTTCTGTATCCAGTTGGGTTCGACTACTTGTAGTTATAAATATTTATGTTATAAATTCATCTTTTCATTATGAGTCCATCAGTATTGCATAGCAAACATGAAATTCGTTAAACAAAGACAATCGTTACAGGTCAATACAATCTGTGACGATTTGACAAAAAACAAATTACGTCATGGAGAATTATTACCGAATACTGTACGTTGCATCATTTGTGGACCATCAAATTGTGGAAAAACTAATTTATTAATTGGTCTTCTATTGCATGAAAATGGCTTGACATTTAAAAATGTTTATGTATACTCTAAAACTCTACATCAACCAAAGTACATCTTTTTAGAAAAGGTTTTACAACGAGTACCAGGTATCACTCTTCATAAATATCAGACAAATGATGACGTTTTAAAAGTTTCAGATGCAAAACCAAATTCTGTGATTATTTTTGATGATGTAGCATGTGAAAATCAAAGTAATATACGTGATTATTTTGCCATGGGAAGACATAAATTGATTGATAGTTTTTATTTAAATCAAACTTATACCAAAATACCTAAACAACTTGTAAGAGATAATGCTAACCTAATTGTGCTTTTTAAGCAAGATGAAGTTAATTTGAAACATGTTTATGAAGAACATGTTAACACCGATATGACATGGTTGAAATTTCGAGAAATGTGTTCCTTAATATGGAAAGAACCTTTTGATTATGTGGTAATTAATAAAGATTGTTCTAAAAACAATGGTTGCTATAGAAAAACGTTTGACACATTTGTATTATTAGATGAAATTTGAATATTTAAGTAGACTGCAGTCTGTTTATTGTTATTCTTTAATTGATTCTTATTCGATTACCACCTATTTTACATAATGGATAAATCATTGAAAAAACAAATTGTTGATGCGACACAAGCTGTCAAGAAAAAAATACGTAAAATGAAGGATTTTGAAGATAATAATAAGCATGCTCTTGATACAGTTTTTAAACCTGTCACAGAATCTCTCAATTTAATAGCCAACACTAATAACCACTTAGCTCTAACAAAAAAGGAGGAAAAAGTAGAACCCAATGAACCGCAAGACCAAGATATGAAAGAAACAGATGATAGCAGTATTGCTAGTAACGAATCGGAACCCTCATCGGACTCTTCATTTCAGTCATTAGTCGGTACTAATCCAGATGCATCATCTTGGTCGTTATCTTCACAAGTACTATCAGATGTTCCATTTGGTATAAGAAATGAACGTGGAAAGCTAATGTTGGGTTCCTCTAACATAACTATTGGGGATAAAGTTATTACTGTAGCCGGACACAAATACGAAAGTACACCTGGGTTGCGAGAGTTACTGTTAAAAAAAGACATTGATCTGAGCTTGGTTAATGACTGTGACAAGCAAAATTATAAGACAATTTTACTTGTAACGAATGCACATCGTCGTGATTTCGATTCAAAAAAACCAATTAAAAGTAATAAAGGACAAAAATATTTGCAAGTTATTAAACCACTTTTCGATCAAGAAAGTAGAAGTCCAAGTTGTAGACAGAAAGTAGGAAAAGGATTACCTTCAACAAAAATGTGGAAAAAAAACACAGATTTTGTATATTGGGATGATCCCAATGAATTGGTTGATAGATTAAAGTTATTAATTGCTTCTCGAGATGCTGGGAACACAGGACTAGACAATGAAATAATATCTATCATTGAAGAACTACGTGAAAGCAAAATCATTAAATAAATAGATCTACTAATGTTATATGTGTGTCATTTTACTATATACCGTTCAACATAATACACCTTTAATATGAATGTAGACAAATTTGGACATTATATTCATAAGCGAATGCGGATATCAGAAATACTTGATTTTAATGATAACGCATTAATAAAATCTGATTATGGAGATTATGACTTGAAGACATCGAGGCTAAAAGGTGTTAAACCTCCTCAAGACGCAGATGATGCAGTAAATAAAGCATATGTAGATGAATTGAAAGGTGTACTAATCCGTGACTTACGAAAATTGCAAAGTTCTATTCCAAATAGTGTTCAAAACCACATAGAGAAAGCTTTAAAAACAATAATGTCTGAGATAGACACTCATTTGGAAAGCAAATTTTACACAAGAAAAGCAGTTGATAAACTAGTTCAAGACGCAATTCAATCTATATTAAAAGATCGAAAAACATAGCCCTTAAAGTTTGTTAAAATGACGAAACAACAAATCGTCAATGAAATACATAAAGCAGCACGAAAAAATTTTCCTCGACGATCTGTAATTTTAAAAGGTATTGATGATTTGTGGCAAGCAGATTTAGCTGATATGCAAAACCTAAAAACCTTTAATAAAGGATATAACTATATTTTAATAGTTATCGACTGCTTCTCCAAGTACGTTTGGGTGGAACCATTAAAAACTAAATCCAAACATGATGTCTCTCTTGCATTTGAAAAAATACTTTCTTCTAATCACAGGATACCAAATCATCTGCAAACTGATATGGGTACTGAGTTCTATAATTCTACATTTCAAAAGCTTTTACAGAACTATAATATTAATCACTACTCTACATTTTCAACCAAAAAGGCTTCAATTGTAGAACGAGTTATTAAAACTATTAAAAATAAATTGTACAAATACTTTAGCTTGAACGGACACTATAAGTGGATAGATGGTGGCTTGAACGGTATTGTGAAGACATATAATAACACAAAACATCGTACTATTAAATTTGCACCTGTTAATGTCAATAAGTTTAATGAAACTAACATTAAAAATAATATTACGAATTCCATGATAAAGGTAGTCCAAAAATGTCGTCCAAAGTTTAAAATTGGTGACAAAGTTCGAATTAGCAAGTACAAACATATATTCGAGAAAGGATACACTCCTAACTGGTCAACAGAATTATTTACTATAAAAAAGATAAATAACACTATACCAATAACATATCGCATCGAAGATAATCAAAAACAAGTCATATTAGGAACTTTTTATGAACAAGAGCTTCAAAAGTCGTCCTGTCCTGGTGTCTATTTGATAGAAAAGGTATTAAAAAAGAAAGGAAACAAACTGTTTGTAAAATGGTTGGGTTTGAATAACAAAGAGAATAGTTGGATTGATAATACTGCAATAGTGGAATGAGTTAATTATATAAGTGATATGTAATTTTAAAGTATATTCATTATTCTTTGGACGATGCAAGGTGGTGGACTAATAAACAATATCATTAATCATTTACCATTCGAACTACACATACCTGGTTATAACTATTGTGGACCAGGAACAAAGCTTTCGAAACGATTACTACGTGGTGATAAAGGTGTAAATAAGTTAGACGAAGCTTGTATGCATCACGATATTGCATACGCAAACTACACAGACTTGCCTAACCGTCAAAAAGCCGACTTACGTCTTTTAGATATGGCTAAGCAAAGACTTAAAGCAAAAGATGCTCGAACAGGGGAAAAGATTAGTTCGTGGATAGTAAACAAAGTTATGAAAGCTAAATTGAAGTCTGGTGCTGGAGTTAAGACCTTTTATAACTTTGTTAAAAAAATAAAAAGAAAAATCAAAAAACTCTCACCTAAAGATGATAAGTCATTAATAAATATGGCTTATATGGTTGCCCGAAAATTAGTTCCATGCATTCCAAAAGTTCGAGTACCTCGAATGATACCTATACCAAAAACTGGAGGCATTCTACCTTTAATCCCAATTTTTGCTGGTTTATCTGCTTTAGGAGCATTAGCTGGTGGTGCAGCTGGTATTGCAAAAACTGTGAATGATTATAAACACGGTCAGAAAAAATTACAAGAAACTGAACGTCATAATAAAACTATGGAGGCTATAGCAATAGGTAAAGGTCTATACATTAAACCGCATAAGCAAGGTCAGGGATTGTTTATAAATCCATCAAAAAACTAATTGATCAGCTACCTAATCGCGCTTTAACTAATATCGATATTCAGAAGTATGGTCATTGTATTCCACATTTTCGAGGAGTTTATATGAAGGATCAGTTACCAAAAACACCTAAACGAATTGAATGTGCTATAGTTAACCTAGATAATTCGAGAAATGATGGAACGCATTGGGTAGCTTATGTTAAAATAAACAATTATTGTGAATATTTTGATAGCTATGGTGATTTAAAACCGCCAAGAGAGTTAATGCTATATTTTAAGAACTGTGATGTTCATTATAACTATGATAGATATCAACAATTTAACACAATAGTTTGTGGACATATGTGTTTAAGTTATTTGCAAACTTTTTGGATTAAATACTATAAATCTTTATTATAATTATAATACTTTAAATAAAAATACTGTAAATCTTATACCACTCTTTCATTTCCATCATTTGCAAGATGTCACTCACCTTATCGATAACTGGAAACTCATCGGTGTTATCTACCTATTATCCAGACACGTTGCCATTAGCTGAGGAGTATGAATGTGCATTATTACATTTCTCTACATATAATTCTATTCCAAATTTTGATAATACAAACAATAAATTATACTATGGTTCTAAAAATGTTATTGAGATACCTGAAGGAACCTATGAATTACAAGATATTAGTGACTATTTAAAAACTGAGATAAAAGATGCATCTATAACACTCAATTGTAATAACAACACCTTAAAAACTGTGTTATTTTGTACATCAACTATAGATTTTACTAAAGAAGATACATTTGGAAGTTTATTGGGATTTAAAAAGCAGATCTTAGAAGCAAATAAATATCATGTATCAGAGTTTCCAGTAAACATTTTGCCAACGACTGTCATAAGGATTGAATGTGACATAGTTAGCGGTTCCTATATAAACGGTCAATCCAGTCACATCTTACACGAATTTGCACTTAATGTTCCACCTGGATACAGGATTATAGAAATTCCGAAAAACGCAATCTACTTTCCAATAAATCAAACCAATATAAGCTGCATACAGATAAGGTTGTTGGATATAAATAATAACTTAATAAATTTGCGAGGTGAAGAAGTGCAGTTGTATCTACATATCAGAAGAAAACAATGATAGATTATAATAAATATGTGGTACATCCAACTAAAAATAACAGTTCTACTAAAACTATCAAACCAATAAGAGCTCGGTCCAAAAGGGTTATAAAATTGAATAACAATAATAAAGCATTTCTTAAAGCGATCGGTTTGTTGAAATGAATATACTAGATGTTTTGTCCACTCCTGCATACAACAACGCTGTGGAAGGAATTGAATTTCACTCTTACAAGCCTTACGTAACAAGTTTCAATAGAAGCGATGAAATCAGGATACCTATTAATCAACAAGACTTGTATATATTACCATCAGCAAGCACTTTGTTTTTGGAAGGAACTGTTGTTGTAAACAAGGGTGGAAATTCGAAGGAAAGAGTCAGTAACGTTCATTTCACAAACAATAGTCTACTTTATTTGTTTCAAGATATAAGGTATGAGATAAATGGAGTGGAAATAGATAAAATAAAAAACGCTGGTATAACTACCACAATGAAATCATTAATATCAATGAACGAAAACGAGGCTAAAGCATCTAATGCTTGGGGATGGAATATCGAAGGCATAAATAGTGCAAATGGGGGAAGCTTTTCTGCTTCTATACCCCTCTGTAACATTCTTGGTTTTGCAGAAGATTTCAAGAAAGTAGTGATAAACAGCAAACATGAATTAATATTGTTACGAAGTAATACTAATCTGAACGCCCTAAAACTTAACGATGGTGAAACTGTAGAAGATATTATTATAAATAAAATAATATGGCGTGTACCACATGTCAAAGTGTCCGATAGGGAAAAAATAAATATGTTAAAACTGTTAGAAAAAGATCGACCACTCCAGATGATATTTAGGAATTGGGATTTATATGAATATCCGGCTTTACCAAAAACTACTAAGCATACTTGGTCCATAAAAACATCGTCGCAAATAGAGAAACCAAGATTTGTTATTATTGGTCTGCAAACAAATAGAAAAAATAATTCTAAATTGGATATGTCTAAGTTTGATCACTGTGATGTTCGTGATGTTAGAGTATACCTAAATTCAACCTACTTCCCTTATGAAAATTTGAATTCAAGTTTCTCGAATAATCGAATTGCTTTAATATATGAACAATATACTAGATTTCAACAGTCGTATTATGGACGTCGCGCCGAGCCATTATTAAATGAGAAACAATTTAAAAATATTGCTCCGTTATTTGTAGTAGATTGTTCTAGACAACCAGATAATCTTAAATCAGGTCCTGTTGTGGATGTTAGAGTGGAAATTGAAAGTGATATTGATATACCAGATCAAACTTCAGCATATTGTCTTATATTGAACGACTGTATAATCGAGTATAAGCCGTTAAGTAGCGTCGTCAGAAAGATATCATGAACAAAAATACTATTATAGTAGATGTTCAGGGTTTTAAAGATCGTTATAATAACTTTATAGTCAAAGAATTAGCTGTAGCTACGTTGGAACATACTCATATATTCTTAATAAAACCTCCTTACCCGTTATCCTCGCTAACTGATGAAGAAAGAAGACACATTTGGTGGATTGAAAGGAATAGAGGTTACCGCTGGAGCGAAGGATATATAGACTACAGAGAATTTTCTAGAATAATCAAACCCTATTTGAAGGAAAAAAAGGTTCTTGTTAAAGGTAGTGAGAAAATTAATTGGGTTCAAGAGCTATGTGGTCATAATAATGTTTCCGACATATGTAAAAATAAAAGTATTCCTAACTTAAAGACTCTTAGTGATCTTTACTGTAAAGACCTATTTTTGTATAATTGTTTTGCTCATAAGAACTATTGTGCTTTAAGGAATGTATTGTGTATTAAACAATGGTGTTTAGAAAATAATTTTTGTATTTCATAAGTTTAGTAAACCGAATAAATGTTTTATTACTATACTGTGTTTGTTTTTCATACTATTTCCTACCCAAGTCGAAATTGAAATGAAAAAAAAAATTAATCATAATACCATTTATTTAATGTCTCAAAAAATTACATTGATCTTAAACCTAACACAATGATAAAAAATGACGCGTACAAAATGTTGAAGCGTCAGCAGTACATCTCTAAGTATTAAGGTGATGTATAACTTACTTAAAACTAAAAACACATTAGTTACAATGATAAGCTATCACCATGAATTTTCTTAGATATTTTCTTAATAATACCTTCAGCCATGTCCATGATTTCATCAACTGTATCATGAACTACGTATTGAGCACTAAGTATCACACTGTCACTATCTTCACAAAACGGCAACGAAGGTTTGTCTTTGTCGTTGGTGATGTCCAAGATCTTTATCTGAATTAGCTTGACTCCTTTTGGTTGGTTGCTGATTACAAAAGATTTATGAGCTGTCTTTTTAGATTTTCTACAAATAGTTGGTTTTCTTCTTTTTGGTTCAACTTGCGTAGGAGAAAGAGGTAAAATATGTGAGAAGTCAAAGGGGTCTTGCGCGTATTGAACAATACCGTCACCATATGCATCTGCCATTATTTATAATGTATTAATGTTGAGGTATATCTGGTTGGCCTCGTCCTCCTCTGCCACGATCTTCTAACGTTTTAAATATTTGGCTCAGTAATTTCTCTGTTTTATAATATATTTCATCCCACTGATCGTAAACAATATATTGGGTTTTCACTCTTGTATGTATTTCTACTTCGTTATCTGATGTATCTTCAGCTTCTAATACATCTATTTTAATTACGTATTTTGGAATCCTCCTATTCCTTGTAGCAAAGTAACTGGTTTGAGGTTCAGAGATGCACTGCTGTTGCTTCAACATTATTAATTAAAAGACTGCTTTGTGTGAATGTAAAGAGAACAAGTATGAAACTGAATGTAATTATGAGTAATAGGTGAATTAAATAGAAACATGACCCGCTAGTGACACATACACTGTACTACGTATTAATTCAAGTTCTGACCTGTTGATTTAGTTTATTTTGCAATAAGTTGTAACGAGATACTCCCTACAAGTTTGCAAGTGTCATCGTTCACTATGACGAACATGTTCAAACATGTCTTAAGAATGATGTAATGCACATTGTTATGTACTTACTTAAGTTGCGAAATTTTTATGAATTGTAAACGTGTTGTAACGTGAATGATGATGCATATCATCAGGTGTTATGAGGTTGTGACTGTCGCTACCAAGGTCCCAGGTTTTGAAGATTTTTTTCAGAATGTCCAATAGTCCACTACTACTAACCATAGATATCCTATTTCACATTTCTAAGAAATTTTACTTTACTTTCTAAGAAATTTTACTTCGAAGTATGTAACTTAAGACATCATAACATACATACATATACATATTTTCACACCTGTTTCCCATCAGGGTAGGCAGAGACTAAGGATTTCCACTTACTACGATCCTGACATACAAGTTTCATGGCGGGCATAGCCAGCGCGACAGCGGTTTCCCGCGACCGCGAAAATCTCTCATGGTACATGATAGTAGGTATTGCAAATGTATTAGGAAATTAAAGAAAAAACAGAATACTATATTTATAATAATGCATTTATTCCAAATTTCTCAGTTTTACTTAGTTTAATTTCTTAAGATTAGGTACTTATAATAATACAAAACAGCATATAAATTTTACAGTTTTAGTTAGTTTAGTTGATTACAATAATTATAATTTGTGAATACTATGTAAAGACAGGATAGCACACAATAAAAAATATCGGTATGACCCCATGCTCTTACTTGGTTTAATTTCTTAAGATTAGGTACTTATAATAATACAAAACTGCATATAAATTTTACAATTTTAGTTAGTTTAGTTGATTACAATAATTATAATTTGCGAATACTATGTGAAGACAGGATAGCACACCTAATTTTTGTTAAAAATTAAAAATATCGGTATGACCCCATGCTCGAGTTGAAATCTTATCTTTTGCAATAACTCGTTTATCATCATCACCAGACAACGCAATTTTTGTTACAGCACATGTAAATAGCTCATGTTTTATTGACTTAAATAAAACATTTGTTTTATGAACAATTTCATTGTTGTAAAGTGTTTTTTTGTAATCGAAAACGTTAATGTCACGTACAACATTCTTTTTAATACCCTTGGCTTTTTTAATAGTGCTATCAATGGTTTTGATACAATATAACTTTGATCTCAACCCAACGAATTCGCTTATTATTTTACCACCCATTTCATCTTTAAATAAGCCTGGTATTTTTTTGTTCTGTATGGGTAAATTATACACATTATTTTTACAAAAATTGCTGGTGTCGAAGTAAGATAAAAAGTTATTTTTTATGTCTTCATAGAAATCATGGGTTTGTATATGATAAACAAAACTATCTGTGTCCGTGTAACACATCCGTATCCTATCCTTGTAAAAAGGTTGCATGACTGAATAGTGAAAGTCATACATATGACTTTTTGATAATTCTAGAACAGCAAATCCAATATATATTGGTTTGTTCAAAACTATTTGTTCAGGATTTAACTGCACCGCTACTAGATTTTTTGTGAAAACCGTTGCACTATGGAAATTTGGACGAGCAATAAGGTTTTGAGCGCATTTTCTTCGTTTAGTTATGTTTTCGATATCTTGCCACTGAGAAACTAAATGGACATTAACCCTGTTTTCAGTATTTTCTAAAGTTTTTCCAAATACACTATTATTCAAGAGCTTAAAAAAGTCTTGTTCAAAAGTGGAAGAACTTTTTTGTCTCAGTTTGGTGTTTAAATCAATATATTGTTTTAAATATGGGCTTTGTAGAAAACTGATTATTCTATGAATCTTCTTCAATATCAACCCATGTTTCATACAAGTTTGTAAATGCACGTAATGTATGACATAATTAAATTTATCATATAAATTAGGTATTAGCTTAGAACTCTTTCCCCCGGGGGGTATAAATTTTTCGGAACAAAATGGTAAATCGTTGTGCAAGTTATGCAAATGCTTAGGGTATGCTATATCCACTTCCAAAATATAACCATAATCAGCATCAATTGCAATTTTAGTTATATCTAAATTATCAATTTCTTGTTGAGTGAGAAATTTGAAATTAGATAATGGTAAGTATTGACACATACTGTACCCATACAAATTATTACAATCTATATAAGAGATATAGGAATCAGGTTCCGAAGATTTGTAATTAGCTAAGTATGTGTTATTTGCTTTAGCATGCCTGTGAGAGCAGAGGCACACTCCTCCTCTTATACCACTTTGTAACATGCGTATCATAGACAAGTCATTAATTAGTTCCAATTCAACACCTGTTTTTAATAACATAGCGTCGAAAGATAAACTGGGTGCAGTTAAATAAAAAGATGGATCTAAGTGATAATGTTGTTTGCATGTCTTTCTAAAATTTTCAAAAATATCTGCTAATAAAAGCACATCAGTTTTTAGATATAAATCCGTATATTCACCTAAACTAGTAATTCTAAATTTTGACCAAACTAAATTTGCATACCGGTAATCATCTTCAGAAACATTTTCATCATTAAGGGAACTATAAAAGTATTTCTTTGGAGGTAAAAAATTTTCATCATACCGTTTCCACGAATCCATATATTCATATGGATAAATACCTTTGCGAGTAAGTAGTTGGAATTCATCAGGAACAGGGAAGTGATTTTGTAAATGTTTAAACATTTCTGGTGTTAAAGTTTTACTTAATTTGTCTAAACTTGTACCCAAAAATTTAAATGAATCAAGAAAACGCATTTGAAAAAACTTATTATTTGAAACTGATACAAATTTCGTAAATGAGATATAGTTTTCTTTATTTTTAGGTATTATTTTTATTTCACCAGGGACGTCACCCAACGCTTTAATAAATAAATGACAATCATAACCAGCTAAGTTATGAAAAAAAATGGGGACAAATGCGGGCATTTTATATTGCAAATTACAGAACGAATGCGCAGCTCCTCGATAACGACCGGTAAGATGACAATGATCGCGGACTTTGTCACAAAAAATAAAGTTTTGGCAGATATGACAACGTGTTGCATTTTCAAAATCACACCTGTCCTCCGAGGAAAATATCATTGCAGCAGGCGACTTAATTATATCATAAATTTTTTGTACGTCTTTAGTTATATAGTCAACAAAGCGCTTATCACAGTCTCTACCTCGATATGACACGTAACGATTATAACGAGGATCATCAGAGCATACAATATAATAACCAAAAGCAACCGGCACGTGTTGGTGGAATATATTCGTATTTTTACTAGAACAATTATTATTAGGCTCAGTATTTTTTTGTAACATCGATTCAAAATCTGCGTAAATACAAAAAGGCATAGTTTGTTTGCGTTCATACTGACTGACTTTTTGATAATTCTAGAACAGCAAATCCAATATATATTGGTTTGTTCAAAACTATTTGTTCAGGATTTAACTGCACCGCTACTAGATTTTTTGTGAAAACCGTTGCACTATGGAAATTTGGACGAGCAATAAGGTTTTGAGCGCATTTTCTTCGTTTAGTTATGTTTTCGATATCTTGCCACTGAGAAACTAAATGGACATTAACCCTGTTTTCAGTATTTTCTAAAGTTTTTCCAAATACACTATTATTCAAGAGCTTAAAAAAGTCTTGTTCAAAAGTGGAAGAACTTTTTTGTCTCAGTTTGGTGTTTAAATCAATATATTGTTTTAAATATGGGCTTTGTAGAAAACTGATTATTCTATGAATCTTCTTCAATATCAACCCATGTTTCATACAAGTTTGTAAATGCACGTAATGTATGACATAATTAAATTTATCATATAAATTAGGTATTAGCTTAGAACTCTTTCCCCCGGGGGGTATAAATTTTTCGGAACAAAATGGTAAATCGTTGTGCAAGTTATGCAAATGCTTAGGGTATGCTATATCCACTTCCAAAATATAACCATAATCAGCATCAATTGCAATTTTAGTTATATCTAAATTATCAATTTCTTGTTGAGTGAGAAATTTGAAATTAGATAATGGTAAGTATTGACACATACTGTACCCATACAAATTATTACAATCTATATAAGAGATATAGGAATCAGGTTCCGAAGATTTGTAATTAGCTAAGTATGTGTTATTTGCTTTAGCATGCCTGTGAGAGCAGAGGCACACTCCTCCTCTTATACCACTTTGTAACATGCGTATCATAGACAAGTCATTAATTAGTTCCAATTCAACACCTGTTTTTAATAACATAGCGTCGAAAGATAAACTGGGTGCAGTTAAATAAAAAGATGGATCTAAGTGATAATGTTGTTTGCATGTCTTTCTAAAATTTTCAAAAATATCTGCTAATAAAAGCACATCAGTTTTTAGATATAAATCCGTATATTCACCTAAACTAGTAATTCTAAATTTTGACCAAACTAAATTTGCATACCGGTAATCATCTTCAGAAACATTTTCATCATTAAGGGAACTATAAAAGTATTTCTTTGGAGGTAAAAAATTTTCATCATACCGTTTCCACGAATCCATATATTCATATGGATAAATACCTTTGCGAGTAAGTAGTTGGAATTCATCAGGAACAGGGAAGTGATTTTGTAAATGTTTAAACATTTCTGGTGTTAAAGTTTTACTTAATTTGTCTAAACTTGTACCCAAAAATTTAAATGAATCAAGAAAACGCATTTGAAAAAACTTATTATTTGAAACTGATACAAATTTCGTAAATGAGATATAGTTTTCTTTATTTTTAGGTATTATTTTTATTTCACCAGGGACGTCACCCAACGCTTTAATAAATAAATGACAATCATAACCAGCTAAGTTATGAAAAAAAATGGGGACAAATGCGGGCATTTTATATTGCAAATTACAGAACGAATGCGCAGCTCCTCGATAACGACCGGTAAGATGACAATGATCGCGGACTTTGTCACAAAAAATAAAGTTTTGGCAGATATGACAACGTGTTGCATTTTCAAAATCACACCTGTCCTCCGAGGAAAATATCATTGCAGCAGGCGACTTAATTATATCATAAATTTTTTGTACGTCTTTAGTTATATAGTCAACAAAGCGCTTATCACAGTCTCTACCTCGATATGACACGTAACGATTATAACGAGGATCATCAGAGCATACAATATAATAACCAAAAGCAACCGGCACGTGTTGGTGGAATATATTCGTATTTTTACTAGAACAATTATTATTAGGCTCAGTATTTTTTTGTAACATCGATTCAAAATCTGCGTAAATACAAAAAGGCATAGTTTGTTTGCGTTCATAGTTTTTAAATTTAATTACTGAACCTTTATTTGGGAGGAGAGTTATTATACCTCCACATAAATGGTTGTTAAGTTCGTCAGCGGTATTGAAAAATATTAAACATAAATCACAAAGATGTAATCTGTTGTGATGAGATGTGACTTGACTTCTAAAAAGTCTAGAACAGTCTTTGATCAAACAATAATGAGAAGAGCTGTTATTTTCAAGAAACAGTAAATGAATAATTTTTCCTTTGTACTTTTTATCGATTTCAGATTTATACAAAGGACCTACAAAGGTTTTATGATTTTTTAAACCATAAATTATAAACTTAATACATGGATTGTTTCTTTCAAATGTTTTAATATCATTAAAGGTCACGGGAAAAGACATTCCCTTTAAATTTAATAATTCTCGAAAATTAGGATAAGAATGCGTTCTTTCAGGGTGTTTTTTAGTTGGATATAAAGCCGCTGTTACACACCATAAAAAACAATATCGATCTTTATTCATAATATTCAAACACGCTTTTTTAGCCTGAATTGATTTGGGTAAACTGATGAAACTCGACCCACCAAGTGGTTGGTATTTATTGAGATTCATCTCAACATACAAATGGTTTATAAATGTCCAACCACTATCACGACCTTCAAACTCTTCAATATTTGTTTTTAAATAATTAACTGTTTCAATATAAAATTTTTCGAAATCAAAATTAGAATACAATATTTTATTTTTGGTTCCAAAAGATTTCACTTCTTGGGAATTATCTTTGAATTTTAAAAATGTACCAAAATACTCAAAGTTTACCTTAACACAATTATGCTTAGCAAGAAATTCGATTAGAAGAGATTTTAATTGGTTACGAATATTTAAAAAAAAAGATTCTACTGACGCTCCCTGAAGTTCATCGCAAGACAATATTTTATATGTTAATATACGATTGCGAAACGCTGAGTTTACGATTTCTACTCCATCACTATGTTTTATTGTATGAGTACTTTTCCTATGCAAACTACTTCGTAAATGTAAATAAAATAAGGTGAGACGGTACTTCACGCCACATCAGAGATGTTTGCTGTACAAGACGCAGATTCGTCCCTGCGTCGAGTACTGTTCTCACCTCTGGGATGACTCCGCGAGGTACTTGTTGGACGCACTTGACGCTATACAGAGACGTGCTGTCCGAATAATTGGTTGTCCTGAGGTGACGGGAGGCCTCGAACCGTTGGCGCAGCGAAGAACCGTAGCGTCCTTGGCTGCCTTCTACCGAATGTATCACGGCGAATGTTCTGAAGAGCTCTTCAATCTGATCCCACCATCACCTTTCCGATCCCGAACAACGCGTGCCGGGCAGAGATGCCACTCGCACACAGTGGAGAGAATCTTCGCCAGAACCGAGCGTTTCAAAAGATCGTTCCTCTGTCGAACTATAAAAACTTGGAACGACCTGCCCGCACACGTGTTTCCCTCATCTTACAACCCCGGGTTCTTTAAGAGGAGCGTGAAGAGGCACATCACAGGGCCGCCAACTTGAGGACCACTGTAAGAAGTGGCCCCCAATCGCAAGATGCGCCACGGCTATCCATCGTGGCGACGTCAATTTGGCGAGCTAAATATAAAAAAAAAAAAAAAAAAAAAAAAAAAAAAAAAAAAAAAAAAAAAAAAAAAAATGTCCTATCCATGATTTACTGGGTACGGATGTGTTACACGCAGTACAAAAAGGCATTATTATTATTATTATATATAACCCAATTTATAAACCGAATACATACGAAACTTTTTCAGTCTATAGCTCAATTTATAAAAAATAGAGAATAAAACTACTTTATAAAAATCTTATCAGAATAATGCACTGGTTCAGTGTCTTGAAATTCTTTAAATGCGAGTCCTAGAAACTCTTGAAGTGACTCCCAAGATAGTAAGGACTCGTCACACTGTAGTTTTACAGTCACCACAGATATGTAGTCGTTAGTTTTATACAGTTTAAAATCAATCACATACCCTCCTCGGATGTGTTACACGTAGTACAAAAAGGCGTTATTATTATTATTATTATTATATATAACCCAATTTATAAACCGAATACATACAAAACTTTTTCAGTCTATAGCTTAATTTATAAAAAATAGAGAATAAAACTACTTTATAAAAATCTTATCAGAATAATGCACTGGTTCAGTGTCTTGAAATTCTTTAAATGCGAGTCCTAGAAACTCTTGAAGTGACTCCCAAGATAGTGAGGACTCGTCACACTGTAGTTTTACAGTCACAAGGGCAGTCCTATAGCGCACATCAGCGGCGTGTGATATGTAGTCATTAGTTTTATACAGTTTAAAATCAATCACATACCCTCCTCCCGTCTTCTTGGAGCGACGGGACGTTCCCGTTGCAACACGGCTCGAGAAACTGGAAGTTAGTTCACGTCGTTCTGGTTCACTGCAACTGGCTTCTTCGGACCGCAAAATATTCAGGAAGTTTGGTTTATTTTTTCTGTAAAAGAAACAAAGTGTTAATTATAAACGTACTGAATCAAAGTGACTAAGAACTTGGGATCAAAGTATACTAAGTATGAATGTTAACAATCAAAACACAAACTTAGTTGAAAAAAGTTGAAGTTTTGAAGCGCTCGTGGCCCCGCGGTCTCAGTGTTCTGTACACGATCACTGTGGTTAGCAAGTTTCGCTGTGGCTGGTCCTCGATGGGTGAGCAATTTGTATCAATTCTTTGTGCGAGCGTTTCCGTACTTCGGAAGGCACGTTAAGCCGTTGGTCCCGGTTGTCAGTAAAATGGCAGTCGTTAAGCCATGTTGAATGCTTTTCTGAGCGCCTTGAAAATTTTCAATAGCAGGTAGTCACAACCTGCGCCTATCCATTTCAACATGGCAATACGGCGTTCAGAGTCGGCAGCGTGGGTGTAGCGCCTCCGGTGTTACAATCATCTATAAGCTGCGGTGAGCACTTACCATCAGGTGGGTCGTAAGCTTGTCTGTCACCTTAGTAGTATAAAAAAAGAACATAGTGAAACCTACCTCTGTGTGGTTTTAAGGTCAGATGAATTTCTTTTTCGTCGAACGCTGTCTGACTCCAACGGAGGTGAAGTGAGGATCTTCGATTGTTTTTGCTTTTTCTCCACCGGCTTACGTTTCTTTGGTGCAACAGACTCCACTACAGAACACGTTTCAAACTCCGAATCAGACCTGTTAAGATACAATCAAATCATAAATAAAATATTCTCAGATTTTCAGTACATCAGGAATAGATAGGACATGAAAGTTAACACAGCCGACAGACAAAAACCGGGTTCGTAACTGAACAACATCATGAGGAATAGATAGGATATGAAAATGGGTGCATGAGGTCCAAGCGTCCTCACCTTTAAGCGGTGCACCTGTTGACTAACGGATGAGGGAACGATAAAGGCATTCCTAGGGGGTTGGGATGTTAGACAGCAATCGCTACCATCAATGTTGAAAATCAAAAGTCAAACAATAGCTGCTCTAGCAACCAAATAAAACTGGACCCCAGGCTCCAAATCCCAGTAGGGTTTGGTAGCTACTGAGAATGCACTAAGATGAAGAGAAGATGAAAATGAACACAGCTAGCAGACAAAAACTAGGTCCATAGCTGAGCATTTCTACTATTAAAAGAAGAACTTACTCACATGATAGAAATCTGGTTATTTCTTGTCACTTGTCACTTGTCACTTGTGAGATACTGGTTCGAATGTGATTTTTCATTCAAAAATTCCGAGTTTTATACAAATAAAATCTCGATTCAGCAATAATTTACCTCACTACAAATTGAACCTTAATAAAATATATTTGCAAGTGTATCATTATATTTATGTTGCTTACGCCCGATTGATCATGAATCATATTTTAAACAAACCTAATCAATTTAAGTCTTTTATAACTGGTACTAGTGGGCGTCCGTGGCTGATATTTTACCGGTGAAATATATTCTCAGGATAAAAGTAGTCTAATATTATACATTATTACACCAACTATCTGTCAACCAAAGTCATGGTTTCGAATCCAGAAATTTGTTTGAGATCTTAGCGATGAATTCAGCACCTATTATGTTGGTTGGTATGCCTGTGCCTACCTCTTCGAGGAATTTTAGATGCTTCGTTTCCACTTGTTGAAACGATTACTCCCCTGACCGATAGATGACGTTAGCTGTCTTGTTAATTTGAAAACACATGTAAGCATTTGTAACATATATTTATTCTTACACGTTTAGTCAAAAGCTGTTGTTTAAAATGAAGTACACACACACTTTTATTTTATTTATATGTAATATTTTAGACGCTGAAAAACAATTAAAATTATTTTTGAGATTGAGCACAGCGCCATCTAACGAATATTGGACACACTTGTTAAAACGCTTACTCCCCTGACCGATAGATGACGTTAGCTGTCTTGTTAATTTGAAAACACATGTAAGCATTTGTATCATATATTTATTCTTACACGTTTAGTCAAAAGCTGTTGTTTAAAATGAAGTACACACACACTTTTATTTTATTTATATGTAATATTTTAGACGCTGAAAAACAATTAAAATTATTTTTGAGATTGAGCACAGCGCCATCTAACGAATATTGGACACACTTGTTAAAACGCTTACTCCCCTGACCGATAGATGACGTTAGCTGTCTTGTTAATTTGAAAACACATGTAAGCATTTGTATCATATATTTATTCTTACACGTTTAGTCAAAAGCTGTTGTTTAAAATGAAGTACACACACACTTTTATTTTATTTATATGTAATATTTTAGACGCTGAAAAACAATTAAAATTATTTTTGAGATTGAGCACAGCGCCATCTAACGAATATTGGACACACTTGTTAAAACGCTTACTCCCCTGACCGATAGATGACGTTAGCTGTCTTGTTAATTTGAAAACACATGTAAGCATTTGTATCATATATTTATTCTTACACGTTTAGTCAAAAGCTGTTGTTTAAAATTAAGTACACACACACACACACTTTTATTTTATTTATATGTAATATTTTAGACGCTGAAAAACAATAATGAGAGAGGCACAGCGCCATCTAACAGATATTGGACACACTTGTTGAAACATTTACTCCCCTGACCATTAGATGACGCTAGCTGTCTTGTTAATTTGAAAACACATGTAAGCATTTGTATCATATAATTATATATTCTTACACGTTTAGTCAAAAGCTGTTATTTGAAATATCAGCAGTTGCATTTTTTATACTAGGTATGTTGAAAATTATTTATTATGAATGTAACATTATATGCAATTCAAACAGGAAAAGAGTCCGATAACATTATATCCAATTTAAACAGGAAAAGAATTCGATCACATAAAATTAATTAGACATAAAATATGATGAATGGATGATTTCACAAAAATCTTGTTGTTGAAATGTTTAAGCGGAAACGGAAAGTAATATAATATTCAACAATTAAATTAACTAAAACTGAGAAATTTGATATGAGTGATGTGTTTACGTTTGACGTATGTTGAAACATAAAAGATACCTATTTGCTTCAGCCTCAGTGTCTTAAAACAAAGGTGTACAACCAATGTGTATTACCCGTGATGACTTATGGTTCTGAGATGTGGTGCATCACAAAAGGTCTTTTCAGACGGCTCAAAGTCGCGCAGCGAACTATGGAGAGGGCTATGCTTAGCATTTCTCTACGTGATCGAATCAGGAATGAGGACATCCGTAGAAGAACTAATGTTGCTAACATAGCTCGCAGGATTAGTTAGCTGAAGTGGCAATGGGCCAGCCACATAGCGCGAAGATCGGACGGTCGATGGGGCAAAAAGATCCTTGTCCACTCAAGCCGCGCACCGGCAGGCGCGGTGTGGGACGGTCACCTACCAGCTGGACCAACGACCTGGTGAAAATTGCTGGGTCTCATTGGATGCAGGTGGCAATGAACCGGTCTGGCTGGAAATCATTTAAAGAGGTCTATGTTCAGCAGTGGACAGCGAGTGAACATCAGAATGACGGGTGTACCTCATTAAACAGAGATTCCATACACATGAAAGTAATGTTTTAGCAATGTGAGGAATGTGCGTAAAGTTTGAAGCAATGTGCTTTTAAAAAACCAGAGTTATTTCAGAAAGTTAGTGAGCCGCCAACCTGATATCAGAATGACGGGTGTATTTTTATTACGAGCAAATTGCTTACTACCTAAAGATAAAAACCTTGCCGTAGCAATGATCCGGCAATGTGCTCTCGAACGTACCAAAGCAGAATCTGATGCGGTGAAAGGTTTAAATGTAATTTTGGAAATAAATTTTTAACGCCTGCAGATTTTATACAGGCAATCCGACGAATAGTGTAAAGTAACATTTAAACTATAGTCTTTTTCTGGACAGCTCAGCAATCATGTAAACATGTCATGTTTTGACAGAAGTTGTCTATGATCATAGTGTTGTAACTAAACTGATTCTAATTATGTAAGTAATCATTGAGTTATATCTAGTTCACCGTACATTCATTTACTTCGGTTAATCAATCGCCAAATTCATCAAATCATGTAATTCGGTATATCTATATATATTATGTGCAATAACTTTTTATATTAATTTAATTAAAGGATCTTTAAAAAATAAGAAACTTTTAGAAAATTTAATAGTAGGTATAATCATTTATTTACAATAATGTATTAGTTTAGGGATGATAAAATGTGTAGACGCCTCGTTGGCTGCTCGCCGTTCTTACAGAAGCAGACTAAGACATTTTGAGAGATTTCTAATGTGGGGTTTTTAAATCCAAAGAAAGGGAACTAGGCCATTATAATGACATGGTGACAGGTATATTCGAAGCAAAGTAGTAAAAAATTATAGCTTTTTGAACAAGCGCAATAAAAGCACATTAGGTCACAAAATTTGATAAAAAAAGTTACGAAACAAAATACATAGGTATGCTGCCAATCTCGCCGCCCCAAAAAAAATAAGGGCACCTTCGCTTAATCACTTTGAACTTACTTCGGGACAGGTAAAGCCTTACGTAGGAAGAAAAAAAAACAAATCATCAAATATAACAGAAGTTCAAGTAATGCTAAAAACAGGTTTGACTAGAATCGAAGATTAATGTGTCACTCACGTCCAAAAGGAAAAGGAACACATGTAAAAAATTACTAGAAATTAAGCATTTTAAATGATTTTGATTTTAAATCAAAGAACATGTGTGCCAAGTTTGGAGAAAATTGGTTAACAAATGCGTCTTCTAGACCGAAACTGACATGCACACACACATACGGACGAAAGCAAAATCGTCTATACTGTAGAATCGAAGACCCAAACTCAAAGTGCCTTTTCACACGTACCGGTTGCCGGGTAGCCGGTGCCGGGTAACCGGCGGCGAATGCAAGCGGTTGCCGGGCAAATCACGCCGTTACGTGTGAAAGCTATAGTACACGGCCATACACCCGGGTACCCGGCACCCGGCAACCGGTACGTGTGAAAGGGGCAAAGACTCGCACTCGTCGCTCTCTGGGTCAATAAGTTATATTATTAAAGTAAGTACATTTTTTCGAACTGACAGATTGATAAAACAATGACCTCCTTTTAAAATCAATTGGCCAGTACAACAGTTTTACAACACTATGGCAAAGACAAACAAGTCTGAGAAAAAATAACTTAATGACAAGCAAAAATGACAGTCTTAAATTTTTACCATCCGAGTATTTTCATGAAATTATTCTATAATCTAAAGGTTTATTAGTGTCGAAATGTCCGCATAAATCTAACTAGAGTTCCTTGAAACGACTATGATCAGGATTGATAATTAAATGTAAGTAATTATGGAGCAGTCAAGATCCAATTGCTTTGTTTACTATATTATTTACATCTGTTGAATTCCACTATACAAATGTGTCAAGTCATCATGTGTAGTCAAATACTCGTATCAAAACCAGGTACGTCCACTCGTAAGTGAAAAGTGGGAAATGAAAGAAATACTTTTTTGCAATACTTTTTAAAAAATATAAGTTTATATTTTTGAACAATCACTCAAATAGGGGTTTGTGTATATAAAACTAGTAAAAAAAATATCATATAAATAAACGGTTAGGCTAGAAAATCAGTTTCTAATATAGACATGGTCACATGATCTTTGATGTACACTGACTAAATGTACCGCAGTTTGAAAAATAAAACCTTTAGACTTGCCGGTATTTTAAAAATATACAATGGACTTACCTGGTTTTGCGAAAACCCAAAATTAAGGGATGTACTATCGGTCTAATTGAATCATGACCCACTTTGCCAATTATTCCTTTGTAATCGTAAATGTAGTTAGGTTTTCTTCGCTTCGCACGAAAACGCGTGTAATGACGCGTTTTTGTTTATATCTAAAACGTACTATGAGCAAAAAGCGAAGAAAACCTAACTACATTTACGATTACAAAGGAATAATTGGCAAAGTGGGTCATGATTCAATTAGACCGATAGTACATCCCTTAATTTTGGGTTTTCGCAAAACCAGATAAGTCCATTGTATATTTTTAAAATACCGTCAAGTCTAAGTCGGGTTAGATGTCTATGCAATTTTAAGGTTTGTTATCACTTAACAAGATACATTTTTGATAAAGCAGTCTTATTTGAATTTCAAATAATATAATCGTTTAAAATCCAAACTCTTTTCATTGCGGAAAAAAAAATTATAATTTTTAAAACGAAATGACAATATGTGTTGATTTCAAGTAGTAGTCGGTCTGAAAATATTAAAATAAAAATCTAAGAATATTTATATTTGTATCTATAAACGAATCGTATAATGGCCAATTTGGTAGAACAAAGAGCTCGGATTGTAGTGCTTAGTGAGCAAGGTTACGGCGTTAGAGAAATATCACGTGAGTTAAATATAAGTCGTAACACGGTCAGAACCTGGATCAGACGGCACGCTGAAGAGGTACCATGAAGACCGACGACGACATAACCATGGGGTTCGTCGAATCACAAACCAACAGAGAACGGAAATGCAATACCATTACGAAGAACATCCTTTTACTCGTACCCGCTATTTTGCAGCACGTTACGACGTTTGTCTAAAAACAATTAGAAATAATTTGCACCACACTGGGCTGCATTACAGACATCATGCTAAAAAGCTCATTTAACGAATGCACACAAAACTGCGAGATTAAATTTTGCACGTAATTATTTAGATTTCGACTGGACAAACACCATCTTAAATTTAAAAATACTACTGGGATATGAAAGAAACCATCTGTTTGGCCGTTATTTTTGTTGTGATTTCAGTGATTTACCTCATTTAAAAAAAATGGAACGTTGGTATTAAAATTTTCGAATTTGGCGCCATTCATAGTTTAGTTTCGAGTAGGGGTGTTGAGATATTTTGTAGCTGGCTTTGATATTTGACTACACATTTATCTATACACTAGCTGTTGCCCGTGACGTGTGAAAATTATGTTATAATGCCAATTTGATTGCTGTCTGCTTAGCCCCTGGGTTATGTAGAGTGGATACTATATAGCCTATTTGAAGACCCTACTCCTAGTTAATATTTATGCAAAATTTGAAACAAATCTATTGAGTACTTTTCGAGATCCTTTTGGACAAAGCAAAGCAAACAGACAAACAGATAAACAGACAAAATTTTTTTTAACTATATTTATTTCAATAATTATATTAATGTTAATTTCTTTTTTATCAGATAAACGGACAAAAAAAAATTAACTATATTTTCGGATTCGGTATCTTCTGTTGAACACCCAGCGAGTATTTATTTTTAATATTCCCAATGTACAGTTTTGACTTTTCTATCATTTTATTATATGTATAGCAGGTGTACGAATTTTAAAGTAATTTCCATCGAAAACTAAGAAATTTCCATACGAACCTACTACCACTAGTTTTCCTCCTTATTGGTAAAATTTTGCAAATCCAAAATTATCCTTATCTATTACTTTTTAACCAGAAAACGGTATACTTACCTAATTTCATGATGCTAACTTTGAAGATGACGAATTTCCATACAACTTTTTATACCTTATTTTATCACTTTAATGGTAAAATTTCCAACAATCCTACAGTATTTAAGTTTCTAGATCTAAGGGTTTGGACTGGATATAGATGGTTGTATGAGGTAGAACTTTGAAAAATCCTGAAATATTAATAATAATAATAATTAATTATTTTAGCACACTGCTAAGTTGCCAACCAGTATTCTAAAGAAAACGTGTAAATAATATTGAACCGATGGAAGAGACAGAAGGAGAAGACGTCTTCTCCTTCTGTCTCCACTAAATCGAATACTTCCTCCATGGCATATTATGCAATGGAGGAAGTATTCGATTTAGTGTAATTTTACAGCAGCGAAAAAATAATTTATGCTGCTGTAAAATTATACAAAATCTTTTTTTATTTTAATATAAAATAACTGCTCTTTGTTATTTTTTTCGTTTCATGAACCCTAAGTACGTCCCTTAATTTTGGGTTTTAGCAAAACCAGGTAAATCCATTCGATATTTTTCAAATACCGGCAAGTCCAAATGGTTCTTTTTTCAAACTCCAGTACATTTAGCCAGTGTACATCCAAGACCATGTGACCATGTCCTATTAGAAACTGATTTTCTAGCCTACCGTTTATTTATAAGATGTTTTTTACTACTTTAATAAACTTACGCAACCCCCTACTTGAGTGATTGTTCGATAATACAAACTTATAATTTAAAAAAAGTATAGCTAAAACGTATCAGAGTGGACGTACCGGGTTTTGATGTTTGACTACACTAATGATGACATGAAACACTTATAGTTTAAATGTTACTTTACACTATTCGTCGGATTGCCTGTATAAAATCTGCAGGCGTTAAAATTTTATTTTCAAAATTACTTTTAAACCTTTCACCGCATCTGATTCTGCTTTGGTACGTTCGAGAGCACATTGCCGGATCATTGCTACGGTAAGGTTTTCATCTTTAGGTAGTAAGCAATTTGCTCGTAATAAAAATACACCCGTCATTCTGATATCAGGTTGGCGGCTCACTAAATTTCTG
Source organism: Miltochrista miniata (assembly GCA_933228765.1). Classification (NCBI taxonomy): domain Eukaryota; kingdom Metazoa; phylum Arthropoda; class Insecta; order Lepidoptera; family Erebidae; genus Miltochrista; species Miltochrista miniata. The sequence continues at coordinate 20,034,748 of OW121769.1, forward strand.
AAATAACTCTGGTTTTTTAAAAGCACATTGCTTCAAACTTTACGCACATTCCTCACATTGCTAGAACATTACTTTCATGTGTATGGAATCTCTGTTTATTGAGGTACACCCGTCATTCTGATGTTCACGACAGCGATAGGTTGAGATGGTGATTTGCTTCAGCAAGTTTTATTTTATAAATTATTTTTTATAAAAATGTTTGGTTAGGTTACATTTTTAAAATGTGGAATATTGGGCGATCTGTCCCACGTGAGCAAGGAGCGATAGCGACGATGCGAACTTAAAGTGGGACAGAATGCCCAATATTCCACTACTTAAATCATGGGTCATAAGATCATAAGAAGTCTCAGTCTCAAAGAATAACGATTAGGAACGGAGGATCAACTCGTAAAGTGCCTTTGTAGGTAGGACTTGTAATTTAATTAGTTGCAGCTGGGGGCGCATATTCATAGCTAGCTTAGGGCGCGCGGAACCCTAAATCAGGCCCTGAACATGGGTGAGCGTTCGTGGCCCCGCGGACTGTGTTCTGTAAACAATTAGGTACTGCAGTAAACAACTTTCACTATGGCCAGTTCCTTGGATTGGTGACCATCCATGCGACCACTTTGTGACATTTATTTGAGCGTTTCCTGCTTCGGAAGGAACGTTAAGCCGTTGGTCCCGGTTGCCTGTAAAATGGCAGTCGTTACGCCAAGTTGAAGGCCTTTTTTGGCGGCTTGAAAAATGTCAACAGCAGGCAGTCACAACCTGCGCCTGTCCATCTCAAGACGGCAATACGGCTCACCACCTATTACGTGGGACAAATCTATATCTATATACTTATAATAAAACTATAATTGTTAAAAATTTTAATTGTAGGGCGTTCTCTAATCGATACTGAAACCGGAAATGCGGCTCACCACCTATTACGTGGGACAAATCTATATCTATATACTTATAATAAAACTATAATTGTTAAAAATTTTAATTGTAGGGCGTTCTCTAATCGATACTGAAACCGGAAATGTAATTAATAAATTTCATGTCTGTCTGTCTGTATCCCGATTCCCGAATAAGTACCACGCCGAAACCACTGAATCGATTTGAATGAAACTTGGTACAATCAGAGCTTATAATCTGAGGAAGGTTCTAGGATACTTTTGATCCCGATATTTTGCGCGGTTCCTTTGGGAGAGGGGATGAAAGACAAAACGGTTTTTAAGTTGTAACTTCTCAATGCGTGGTCCGATTCCAAAACTTTTTTCATTGTTGTAAAGGGAGTACTTTCAGGATTGTTTAGTATGAGTTTCAATATTGAGGGTCTTGTAGTTCAGGAATTAGAGACATTTCAACTTAATGAATCTTTAAGCTCTTTTATGATTAAGCAAACAGGGCTGTTTCATACGCTCCCATGAGTCTGTTGAAAAAATACCTGTCCTTTCATACACCTTATGTGGCGTAAACGAAGTTGCGAGGGTCAGCTAATTCTAAATAATATGCGTGGGACAAATTCTAAATGTATGGCGTGACCCGTGACCATATATCGCACCCCCAGATGAAGACTCCGGTAACTCAAAAAACAAGTTTTTTCAGAAATTGAGAAAAACTGATTTCTAAATATTTATAAAAGATATAAATAAAATAATAAATATTCACGGACATCTCACACAACGCTATCTGATCCCAAAGTAAGCTAGGAATAACCTGCTTGTGTTATGGGTATCAGACCACGGATATTAATACTTTTATACTTTTAAATACATACATAATATACATAGAAACACCCAGACTCTTGAGACAAACATTTATGGGTCACACAAATATTTGTCTCCGGTGGGAATCGAACCCACGACCTCCAGCGCCGCAGGCGGTATCACTACCGACCATGGTGTTATCACTTAGAACTGAGCATAGAATTATAATGTAACCAACTTACGTAGGTTCTCAACGTTGCAGTTACATTGAGACTTGTCATGATATTTAATTTCGTTTCATTATAACGTAAGAGTTTCCAGAAACACGTGGTAGTTGGCGCTGTACGCAATATTAAAAAATCTAATATTTTAGTTAAAAATTCACAACTAGATGGCGCTGTGCCTTTTTTTAAATCGCGGTATGGTTTCGTTACATAGGGTCATATAAGTAAGACTACTTTTCTGCCCTAGGGAGTTTATTATTAAATATTACGATCTTAAAACGAATTTTTCTAAAAGATTTAAGTTTATTTAAATATAATTTGTTACACTCGATTTTTATTTCATGGCCACGCAGTCAGAAAGTTTCTTGCAATAGCTGCTTGGCACCGCTGGTGTCGTCACTTAGTCGAGTGACGTCTCTATCTCATAATATACAAATGTACTCTGTGCTACCGACTGCGCCACAGAGGCAGTGAAACACATTCGAAGGTAATACACATTCGAAGGTAATATTTTAGTGGAGCGTGTTTCACTACCTTATTTCTTTATTATCTGCTAAAAACCTGAAAAAATAGTTTTTTTGAGTTACTCTAGTTTTGTAGCGGAAGTAATCAACTTATTAAATCACTAACAAGAATTAGTCTACCTACTTTATTAGAAATAAAAATGACATACGTTACTTTTCACCCCAAAAATAGGATAAGTTTTTGTTGAGGATTTTTGAGTTATGTTATTAGTTTTCATCTAACCAAATAAAAATGCATGTTATTAGAACGAAAAAAAATGTTTAATTAAGAAATCAAATAAAAAATGGCACGTGGGAACATAGTGTCACCAAATAATATTATTATTATTATTTAGTTTTTAATAATATTGAGATCTTTATAACTTATTATAGTAAGTTCAACTCATCTGTGCGCGCGGCCCTATGTGTGGGTAAGCCTCGTATAAACACAGTGACTTCGTGTGCGTGACAAGAGGTACAGTGAAGTACAAAATACAAAAACACTTGTTTAACTAAAATAAAAAATTAGGGGGTGAAATGTATGTTAAACATATTAATATGTATCGCTGCTAAAAGAATAAAATTGAGGAATTTTAGCATTCGCTGCTCTCTACAAGGTTAATTATAAATTCAGATTCCATATCAAAATGTCCATAGTATCCTTCTACTTACTTTGTATTACGCCACATCTCTTCATCAATTTGACCTAAACGTTCGTTTATTAATTTCATTATTCCCACCACATTTTGTTCGATGTTATGCAAAGCATTTTTTTTTTCAATCCCCCTACTATTTCGATTGGGTTTAGTTCAGGATGATACGGTGGTAACAGGAGAACTTTTAAGCCACATGGCTGAAGTATATCATAAATCTTATAACAAACTAGCTGACACTTGCATCTTCGTTTACGTCACATAAGGTGTACGAAAGGAGAGGTATTTTTTCATCAGACTCATCAAGCAGCGTGTAAAACTGCCCTGCCCTCTGACAAAGGAACCGCGCAAAATATCGGGATCAAAAGTATCCCAGAACCTTCTTCGGATCATAAGCTCAGATTGTACCAAGTTGCATTTAAATCAATTCAGTAGTTTCAGCATGATACTTATTCGGAATACGGACAGACAGATATGAAAATTTTTAATTACATTTTCGGCTTTAGTATCGATTAGAGAACGCCCTACAATTAAAATTTTCAAATTATCTTCCATGTACAGACTCTCGACCCTCAACAGTTTTTTGCAGTAAAACTTCTTTAGGCGCGACCTAGGGAGTAACTCAGATATTTTTTCTGACGGAAGTAACGCTATTTGAATTTTGAATAGCGGAAACATAGTTTTCATTTCTCATACTCGGAAAGTAGTGATTTCTTGGTTTGATTATTGGGTGGAAAATGCTGTTTCCCTCCCTAGAGAGGGAAAAACTCATACAAATTACTTTCCACCTAAGCGCCGGAATGAACTTTAAAAATAGAACTGCTGTCAGCTGTGAAGAGATATTTGTAAAAAAAAACTAATTAAAAAATCTTATTATATTATTACCTACTGATTTGAATAATATTACTTTTACTAGTTTTATTTTCCTCATATTCGAAATGAAAAGTAGAGTGTTTAACTCGGGTAAAAGAATCAATTCCGACTTGGACTATAGCCGCCCTCGCTGTGATTCTTTCCACCCTCGGTTAACAATCTACTATTCCGCTATTCAAAATTCGAATGATTGATATTAATATAACATTTGATGCCATCAATGGCAAAGAAGTTTTACTTCAATCACGCGTAAAGGTTACACATACATACATACATAACATCACGCCTGTTTCCCAACGGGGTAGGCAGAGACTATGGTTTTCCACTTGCCACGATCCTGACATATCACTTTCGCTTCTTCTACTTTCATAAGTGTTTTCATACATGCTCTCCGATTAAGGGTACTCTTGACCTGGCCTTTCTCCAAAAGGTGTCCAATTTGGTCGACATAAGTGCGACGCGGTCGGCCCCTACCAGATTGTCCATTCACTCTCGCCTTATAAACACTTCGCTCTTTTGTCAGTCTGTTTTCATTCATTCTCTCCACATGTCCGAACCATCTGAGCATCCCTTTTTCTATCTTAGTCACTACATCCTCTGTCAAGCCGCAATGTTACCTAATCACACAATTTCTTTGTTTATCCATCAATGTCACTCCAGCTATGCTTCGCAAACTTCTCATTTTCACTGCATTAATTTTACTTTCATGCGTCTCCTGCAACACCCAGCTTTCACTTCCATACATAAGTGTAGGCACAAGCACTCCTCTATGTACAGCCATCCTTGCCTTTTTAGACATATCCTGACTGCTCATAAAGGCGTGAATGGCTCCATTCACTTGATTACCTGCCAAAACTCTTCGTTCAATATCATAGTCACACTTTCCATCTCTTACAAATTTTGACCCCAAGTACACAAACTCTTTTACCTGTTCTACTCTTTGCCCTTCGATGTAAATTGGGCAATTCGTTATATTTTCTTCTCTTTTAAAAACCATTATTTTCGTCTTTTCTACAAGGTTACACACACATACTTTTTTTAGATGTATAGAGTATGGTCTTTTTACTTTTTAAATCAAGTCATACAGTAAATTTTTTGTCATATTTGCTGTATAAGCAATGTTTTCTTCTGTCGACCATCTCTGCATTCCTATTTTTTTTTTGCATTAGAATTTGGGCTCTATCATTTTTTGACTATTCTGTAGGCCTTTATAAGTTACACAATTCTACCATACATTATTTTGTTATGCCTCGAAGGGTTTAGCCTTTCCACTGTTGACATATCGCATTTGATATTTTTTGCAATGTCTCGCATCTGTGTAAGTATCGCCTAGCGATACTTTTACTTCCGGTTAGTTTGCGGTCTTGTAGCGCAAAAAGTACTATCCCGATCCTGCTCAAATTTTTATGGAGTGTTCTTAGACAGAAACGGGACAAGTATGTAGTACATTGTATGTCTGTCTGTCACAGCTGCACCTCATGATTCTCTATTCCTTGCTATGTCTCGCATCTGTGTAAGTATCTCCTAGAGATACCTTGCCGTCAGACAGTTTGCGGTCTTGTAGCGCAAAAAGTACTATCTCTATCCTGTTCAAATTTTTATGGAGTGTTCTTAGACAGAAACGGGACAAGTATGTAGTACATTGTATGTCTGTCTGTCACAGCTGCACCTCATGATTCTCTATTCCTTGCTATGTCTCGCATCTGTGTAAGTATCTCCTAGCGATACCTTGCCGTCAGACAGTTTGCGGTCTTGTAGCGCAAAAAGTACCATCTCTATCCTGTTCAAATTTTTATGGAGTGTTCTTAGACAGAAACGGGACAAGTATGTAGTACATTGTATGTCTGTCTGTCACAGCTGCACCTCATGATTCTCGTTTAAAAAGTGCCCTCCATCGCGCACCATTCCGCGCGGCTAAGTGACGACGACCGGTACTGTGTTGCGTGTAATTACATTTGTGTTTGGTGTTTTTTACTTTCAAAACTTAACAAAATCATGACTAGGTTAGAGTTTTTATTCGTAGATTGTGTATTTCATAAAGATTTTGGTATTTTCAACGAACATTCATTGTATTTTTACGCGCCGTCGGCGTCACGGCGGCGCGGCGCCAAGCCCATACATTTGGATGAAATACAAAGAATAAATACTGTAATGATGACAATCTATCGTTATTTTATGTATTTTTATGTATTCTTTTATTGTTTTCAAGCATTGAATGTAAAATCTATTTCAATAATTTTGTGTAAAATTTGGTCGAAATTCTCGATCATTTTTTGCAAAACTTTCAAATTTCAAATAATTCATTTCTGAAATATATTTGTATGCCAGCATACCTTTTTTTTATGTTAATCGATTAGGAAAAGTTATGTAGCTGAAGATTGTAAATTTTTATGAAAAAAAGTACACAAAAAAAATTCAAAAAAAAAAAACAAAGTTACGACCACCCTTTTGGGCCTCTTTTTAAGTGCTCGGTTCATTGTTCAATTTCTAATAAACTAAACACGTTTGTCAAACAAAACTCTGTGTAAAAAAAATTTAAGGACCATACTTACGAATAAAAAAAGAATGTAAGCCACTTGAAGCACAGTTTTCTCAGAATCATGGCATGAACTTAACCTTTTTTTGGCGGTCGGCGGTCGGGTCGCCGAAATGAGTCGTATTTTGAAAAGCTTGTAAATAAAAAAAAATGTACTACGAGTTGTATTGTGTCTGTTGAACATTGTGAAATACGATGTATTTAAAATACTAAAAAAAAAAAAATTTGGAATTGTACATTATTTTTTTTTTTTTACAATTTTTGTAGAGAAAACTGGTGAAAAATTACAAATTCTTTTTTCTAATAGAAATTAGTAATACAGCAGCGTTTTCGTTTAAAGCTTCCAGACACCTTATTTTTTTCGACATCTCCAACTAATATCGTTATATTTTAGTCAATGTCAAACAAACTCAACAAATTATATACGCAAAACGTTTTTTTTTTTTTTTTTTTATTTATTTATTTATGTACTTACACACAAGAAATATAAAAAGTATGACAAAAAGAAAGATAGGTACAATGGTACTGCTTATTTCTATAAGAAATATCTCCCAGCAGACCAGCGAAAGGAGAACATGAAGAAGAAAAAAGAAATGAAAAAGTGTGTAAATAAAGGAATAGGGTAAAACTGAAATAATATACATACAAAATTAACGAAAGAATATATAGGTACTTACATCTTAATAAGTTGTTAATAGGTATAAATATAAATACATATAATATGTACTTACTTACATAAACTTAATAAATACATAACGTTCTCAAGAATCATTGGTGATCTCAGCATGAAAATCAATGCAGTAGTTTTAAAGTTTATCGTGAACAGACAGACGCGGCGGGGACTTTGTTTTATAATTATATTTATGTAGTGATAAAAAAAAAATAATTTCATCGAATTGACACATCAAAAATATTTATCTGACTTCTTAAACATTTTGTCCGTGAAGAACAAGACATTTTCTTTAACGACTGTACCCATGGTATTATCACTTAGAACACTGTGTAATGAATTATAATGTAACCAACTTACACAGGATGTCAACGTTGCAGTTACATTGAGACTTGTCATGATATTTAATTTTGTTTCATTATAACGTAAGAGTTGCTTTCAAAACGTGGTAGATGACGCTGTATGCTTTTTGTTCATTATGATTTTTATTTCGCGGCAACGCAGAGAGTTTTCAGCAAAGACTGCTTGGCACCGCTGGTGTCGTCAATAAGTCGAGTTACGTCTCTATCTCATAATATACAAATGTACTCTGTGAAGACGACCGCGTCACTGCCACACAAATTAAAGCTGTATAATTACTAGCGCACGCACACATAGCGCCGCGCGCACTGATGAGTTTATCTGTACTATTGTAACTTTTATATAATCACAGCATTATAAAAACTTTATAAACAGTCTTTATCTCCTATAACTAGTTATAAAATTTGAGTATTCTTATTATAATAAAATTCAATCAAAATAAATTTAAGAAAAGAACAGTAACTTTACTAACAATAATTAAATTAAGTACTGTAATGTTTTTATAAAAATCTAAGGCATTTTTGCTAGCATTTAATGCTATTAGTGTTACTTAGCTACCTACCTAAATAATAGTAGCAGTCTTAGGTTAGCAAATCACAGTTTGATTATTAGTCTCTTAAAGTATCCCTTCAACCAATAATATTCAGTCTACTAAATAGTTTAAAAAAATAAAAATTAAAGTTCTAAAACTAGTCTGCACATCAACATCCAAAATAACTAACAAATCACAAAACATTTTTATAAAAACTATCATAGTATGACTTTGCAATCACATTTTTGTCTACAAGTTCTTTAATGTCTTTCTTTTTTGCTTCTGTCAAACATAGTTTTTCAGTGTATGTTCTATTCAAATTAATAGCAATATTATCACGTGTAGATTCTCCTGTACGCCTGGTCTTCCTCTTGTTAACACAGCATTTTTTAAAGCCAGTCTGTGAAAAAGATGTTTTATATAAAAAGGCCATGGGAATGTCCTTTTCAACTTTAAGGACTTTTATATCGTGCCACTTGACTTGATTGTTATCTTCATCTATAATGAAGTTCGTGCCCCAACTTTCTTGCAACGTTTTTAAATCATAAAAGCGCTCATGTGTCATTTCATGCACTTTGTATGCTGGTCCAGTTTTTTTGGCAGTCCGAATTAGTGTTATATACTGCTGTGGTGTGTAAATAGGGCCTGATTTTATATGCCTTTTCACTTGCTTCTCTATAACACTGTGCACATTGTCTCCTTCATTTTGAGAGTGGCCTCTAATCAAAAACTTATGTGTTATAGACTTAACTCTCATATTAGACACCGCGTAGGCATAAGTAGACAATAAATACTTATTTTTCTGTTGCCCACAACAGCTATCTAAATAAAATATCAAATCTATATCTGCATTAGGATGGTTATTTAGCTGCATTTCTATGAAAGCTAAAACACAGGTGCCAATTTCTATTGCACCACGCTTCCCTTCAGTCTCATCCCAAAAAAAGCAATCTACGTTCTTTGCATGTAAATCACTAATGGTAAAATTAAAACAATTGATTCTAGATTTGTAAAAGAACAAAGACACTTGACCCTTGGGAAGTTGCATGACTGCTTGGAGATCGTAAACTACAACTATGGCATTTGATTCTTTCTTGTCCTTTTCTTTCTCACTTCGCGCTAAGTCTTTCTCAAGGAGATGTTGTTCATAGGCTTCCTGTAATTTGAATTTGTTTTCAGCATCTGCATTTTTATAACTCTCGCACAAGTCACACAGGTCTTTTTTTGGGCTAAAGAAACCAATATTAAATTGAATATACGTTGAAAGGTCGATTCAGAAGCGAAAGGCAAGTTATCAGCTAGGCGTAAAGCTGTGTAATCCCGTTAAATATCTGCTAATGACCTTTCGCTTTGAATATATTCGCGTGTAGTTTGAGCTCGAAGATAGTGTGATTCTACCCGCGGAATCGAATTAATAAATTGAACAACGCTTTCTTTAATTGCAGAATCGACCGTAGGATGATTTTTATGTTTTCCTCTTTGCTCACCCTCTATAATTCCAGCCTCTGACTTTTTACTTAAAGCTGTTTTAATTACTTGATCTCCTAAGTCAAGTGTGGACTTAAAAAACCTTTTGCAAACACGAATGCGCGAGTTGTCATTTTCAAAATAGAAGGCTGTATTGAGAGCCCGATAGTTTTGCGTGCTTGAATAGCGGTACTTGGGTTTTATTTCGTGGGTATGACACACATTGAACTCCCTCTGCCGCTGAAGATCGCCGAGCCCCCAAAATGCATCAAAAATCTTTTGACGAGTTATTAAGTTGAGATTGGAAGTACATTTCAATCGGCACTTTTCTCCACAAGGTGGTTGTAATTTGCGAGCAGGTATTTCTTTTCCTAATTTGCCCCGGGACTTATACGCTTTTCCTGAATTTTTTAATGTCTTAGCTAAATTCGCCTTCCATGTCTCTGGTTTCCTTAATTTTTTCTTACCCTGAGTTATTTCTTCGAGCGCTGAACTGTTTTCACTTGGATAAATATTTTGATTTGGATTATTATTATACGTTATCATCACGTCATCATTAGGATCAATAGCGTTCCGTTCATTATTTGAGCTACTACTACTTGAACTGCTGCTTGAACTACTACTGCCACTTGAACTGCTGCCAGAACTCGAACTGTTGGATGAAGAAGAAAGAGAACGAGTTCGTGGCATTTTTGATGGAGCAGGCGAGATAGGCAAAGGAGAGAAAATTATTTTTCTTTTAGGTATAGGGTTTACGTAGTGTGGATCTGCATCGGAATCATCAAACTCGCTTTCATTGTTGCCATGCGTTGGAGATGAGACAATATACTGACGTTTTGGAGCTCTTCGTAGTCTTTCAGGGGTAGGTTGTTCAGGTTGCAGTATAGGATCAACATTCGACGAAGATTCTAAAAGGGTTAGTGATGAATTTATTTCCATACCCGGGGGCAAACTTCTTACAGTTTCCTCCAATGCTGCTGGCGGGTAAGGATCCTCTTTTCCAGTGTTCAGCATCTCTAACATTAGTTTTCCTCGACCTTTCATTGTTCTGAAACAAAAAAAATGTTCATTAAGTCAAAACTCAAGTAAAGTCAACCAACTAAAAAATCACCAAAATATCACAAATTAGCTTGCGAATATCTGTAACCAATAATGAATCGTATTGCAAATGTCATAAAAACCTATTTTCTTTTTAAAATGATCTGTATTTAACTAAACAAGCAAAAAATAACAAAGGTAAATTTTCATTCAATAAAACTAACCTAAATCGAAATTTTCTTTTACTTTCATGTAAATGCCAGTAATTCAAAATAACCAAATAAAAATTTTAAAATAATATCAGCAAAACCCCCGCATTTCAAAATGTACAAATAGCAATATCAATTAAGCTTCAGCAAAACCTAATCAACTCGAAATAATAAATGAAACTTACCTTTTAAATTTCACGTAAACTCCAGCAATTCAAAATCTGCAACTATTCACACGTCATTCACTTGCATCGCTCGGAAGATAACTAAAGATGGTGGACTACTTTACGTGCGGTTCGGGATACGCTCATTCAAGTAAAGTCATGTTTCGCGCCATTTTTTAAACGGTTGGCAGTATTGTTACATGAGTTATTATATCGCCGTGTAGGTATTCGATTCGGGAACTTGAAAAGGTCATTAACTCCAAATTAGATTTTTTTGAATTAAAGGAGTTTTCATCTAGGAGTGCGATATGTTAAATGCAACATTAGCAGCTCTCCCTATTAGTACGAGAGCCCACGACCAAAACCATGTCTCACAGCAATACGGCAAAAACCCTATAAAATCGTTAGATTGTATGATTCTGAACCCGACTAGGTGTGTAGTAACGGTCGAAAGTGTAGCAACTGCGTGGGAGGCTATTTCTGCTGTGTCAAAAAAAAAAGGCAGTCGGTATTATAGCAATACGTCTGATAGTGAAAATGTACATAGATTTTATAATTGTATTACGAAAAAGTTTGTTTTCAGACATTTTGCGCGTAGCACATAGCCTGAGCGCATTTTTGAAAATGAAAACAAATTTAGCCGACCTGTATCATAGCAATACGGATATTTATTTTTTTTTAACTTTTCGTATTGCTGCCATGATTACCAAAAACCTGTTTTCAGACACTTTAAGTGTAGCATATACTCCCAAAAACGAAAATAACGTTTCGGAGTCGCCTGGCCGACGCCTCTGTTAAATGTTTTTTTAAATTTACAGCCTTCATAGATATTCAAGAATCTTCCTTGTCTATTATATGTACTTTGACAGATGACAGATGTCATTACTTATTTCTTTTGTAAAAGTTACTCAAGTGTGCTTCGAGAGTGATTTCGAAGACGACGATTCCGAATCCGACAGCGATTGAATACGAGAATATTTTGTAACTTTGAATAAACCGTTTTTTTTTTCAACTTCATCCCAGTTTCCTTTTGTGCGATTTATTTCAGTCCTTCAACTTCAATGTTACGGTTTCGGGTAAATTCTTTGTTAATTATCATCTAATAAATTCAGGGTCGCAATGTATTCATTGGTTTGTAACAGAGAATTTAAGATGCCTCAATACGATTTTTAAATGATATCTGAGTATCGAAAAGTTGTCTGATAGAGAAGGTGCTACACTTAATTTGTCTGATATAATTTTTTTGCACATGTGGACAACTTCTTTTATCATGTCCAACAATTTTCAGACATATTGCTATGATACCGATCGGTAAAAATTGTTGATATTTTCAAAACGGTCTCAAAATTTAATGCGTTCACATTTCCGTCTGAAAATTGTTTTGTTCGCATCAAATAACCAAAATTTACTAATAAAAAAGATTTTCAGACGTATTGCTATGAGACATTTATTTTGTCTCATTTTTAATTTTTTTAAGTGATTTTACGGGTTTGCGCTACACCACTAACGTCTGGAAAATATGTTTCCGGTATCTCAGAACTATCATTCAACTACAGTCTGCAAATCAGACATATTGCTATGATGCAGTTCGGTAAAATTCTTTGACAATTTTGAAAATACGGTCAGATCAAACGCTACGCGGAAAATGTCTGATATTGGTATTTTCGAGTTCAGGATAATCGTATCAATCGATTTGATGCGGTTTTGGCTGTATTGCTATGAGACAAAAATTTTGGTCGTGGGCTCTCGTACTATATTGCAAGAACTTTGAGCGATGTTATGCTTAAGATAGAGTTATGAAAGTTTATGAAGATGTTTGATACCACTTACCTCGGAAACAAGATATCAGACACTCTAGATAAACATAAAAGCTACTGCGGCATACTGTTTTACTCCGGGATCAAGTAGGTATAGGTACCTATAAAGAACTTGTGGACAAAACTTTCACTTCGCGCGTGTAGCCAGCGGTTATCAGCTCAACTCAGTAGTGGTCTAAGAGCCCATGAACATCTACCAGTATGTATTTGACCAGACCTGAGGTTTTGTACACTGAGACTCCTATACCTACCATGCATTATGCAGTAACTCACTAAACTCTAAGTGAGTCACGCGACGACTGCGCAGCCAGGACAGGTGTCGATTTTTGACTAGTTTTAAATGCATTTGACCACGTTTGCCGTTTTAAAAAAATGAAAATATATTATTATTATTATCGGAAAATAAGAATGGCAGACCATTATCGCGAGTTTTACTTAGTGGCAGACGATTTTGAAAATGCCTAAAAAATTTTTTTTTGAAAGTATTTGACCAGATCTGCCATTGATACATTTGATTGATTATGGTCTTAAAAGCTTATATTCAAAAAGGCAGACGTCTACATAGAGCATTTACATAAAAAAATAATAAAATATAATCTACTACTCGGTCAGATGAATACGCATTCCGTTCGCTGTTTTACATTAATATCAATATAAATACTGTGGGACATTTACACACAACGCCATCTAGCCCAAACCAAGATAATATAAGCTTTTGCTATGAGATTTAGACAACTGACAAACATACTTAGATCTTTCTTAATAGATAGGTACACATTATACCTAGAAGTTACATAGAAACACCTGAACTCCGAAAAACTATTAAATATGACTGCCTCGTTGGTCTAGAGATCGTAAAGCCCGAATGAGGATCACGAAGTCGTGGATTGTTACCCAACATGCCACAAAAAATTATGTTAGCCACAAAATATATAATTTGTCTACAGTCTGGGTGTTTCTATGTAAGTATTAACAAAAAAAAATGATTCAAGTATTAATATCCTGTTGTCTGATTTCCATAACACAATCAAGGTAATCCTAGTTTACTTTGGGATCACATTATAATGTACAGATGCATACAATTTTTACACAGTACTTATAAGTACTGTGTAAAAATTGTATGCATCTGTAAATAATTTGTCTTTCTAAAGTTTTATAATTCTAATTTTATATATTTTACTATTATAATTTTAATATGAAAGAATCATAGATTACCTACTATTTATATTTTGTTATTATTTCGACATGTCAAAATATTAAGTGTTAAATGAGTTAAGAGGGAACATGGGCTCAGAGAAATTTGCAAAATAGGCATTTGAATTTAGATGTTGCCGTCGCAGTGCACCTAATAACAACCCCGTAATGTGCGATAAGAAAAACTTTAGTTCAGATCGATTTTATTTGGACGAGTAGATTCGTAGTTAGAGGACTAACAGGCAAATTCACAACAATTTTTCAGATATTTGCATTTGACATACAAGAAATTTTACAACACCAAGAAAATGCAAGCACCGCAATGACAGATTGCCAAAAACCGAAACTTCAATTCAAACGCAAAGTTTTCGATGGCACAGGAGTAAAAAATTCTTTTAAAAATATAAATCTCTAGTTTAGAAAGATCAAATAAGTTTTAAAGTACTACTTATTTAAATTCAGTTTCTTAGGAAAATTAAGAAACTACTCGTTGCATTTGCCTGATAATTCCGTATAAAAATTCATGTGCATGTATTATGTATTGCCCGGTTTGAACATTATTTCCGTACAGATACGGACAAATCCGTATATATGGCAAGACTGAACATGCATGCGCCTACAAAGAGTACCAGCACGCGCCGCATTATGATGCATTTTACGAAAAACGGAGTGTGCAGTGCGCGTGAAATGTGCGAGGTTTTATATCATTACATACAACGAATTCTAAAATGCGGCGCGGTCGGCGCGTACGGAGCGTACGTCGCTAACAAATGTGCGATCAGCTTTAGAGAACATACTAACTGTCAAACAAAAAAAAATCAAACCTGACGTATGGTTTAGTCTTAAAAATAAATTTATTAAAATGAGGCGTTATTGAAACCTTTTTTTTTGTGTTTTGGTTTAATCTTCAATCAGTATTTTTCTTTTCTTGAACTATAAGCAGATTATGTTGGGAAGATATATTGACATGTGGAGTGTGCCTCTCAGCAGAGACATCTACTCCTTAGGTCCACAGCTCAGTCACTCGCAAGATGTAGGCTCAATATGTCCCTTCCTTCTATTTGGATTTTCTTCTTCTTATTGAAGTCTAAAAACTATTGCTCAAGAGTCTGTATGACGCTAAATAGACTATCATCTTGATCTATATCACAGGAGTCGTAAGGTCTACTAAATTAACTCTTTTTTAGTCAAAAATGTCGTGAATTTTAAGCTGGATCTTCTATACTTAATGTCTGGTTTAAAATGTGTTTTATAATTACCAGAAAGACAATAGTAAATCTTAATTAACTCGAACCACATGTTGTTTTTTAATTATTACAGTTCTTTTAATTAATTTATTTCGTTAAAACGCATAGAACTGAACGTATCTACCACTTTCTTGTACGCTGAAATTAATATCTGTTATCTTCTTTACAATACAAAACAATATGCTTTATTGTACACCATAAACATATTACAAGATTACAATATTTTTCTTATGCTATCTTAATTATTCTTATATTTAGGGTACAATCGGCGGCCTTATCGCGAGTTGCGATTTCTTCCAGGCAACCTATAATGAACTTAGTGCGCAGAAATAATTGTGTTTATGGGGTATATTGTGACTTTAAAAACATGAATCAATGAATGTACCTACCTAAACTATACATTACATTTATAAATAACAAATAAGTAGATATGCATATAACTAGCCTATATTTTCAAAATTTACATACACATAGGTACCTGTGTACATACATACTTACGTATAAATATACTATTACATATAGTTATAATACTTACATAATAATAAATATGTATATATAGTTATATATTTCTTCAATACAATAAATATAATAATGAACAGGGGCAGAATGAAATTGTGTGAAACATTAAGAAATTTATAGAGGTAGCGATAGATAATAATTAAGGACCATCCTTTTAAAATTATCAATGGTCTGTGCACGTCGCACAGACACAGGCAAGGCATTCCACAGGCGAGTAGCTCTAACCGCAAACGATTTATCGAAAAATCTTGTGGAATGTTCCGGCATTTTAAGGCGCAAGTTTTTCGATGACCTCAGAGACTTCGAATGAGTATCACATAAGAACTCAAAACGTTCTTTAAGATAACTGGGAGTACGGATATTAAACAGGATATTGTATAGCAGAAATAAAATGTGTGCATTACGGCGAAGTCTAATAGGAAGCCACTTGAGTCTCGTGCGGAATTCGGAGATGTGATCATACTTGCGCAAACCAAATATGAATCTGATGCAAAAGTTTTGAAGACGCTCAAGCTTGTCGAGTTGTGCCTCAGTGAGATCTAGATAGCTAGCATCGCCATAGTCGAGGATTGGCAGGAGTAGAGATTATCTTTAAACTGATTAGCGTCAGGTGGGCTCTTAACAGGTAGTTTTAAGTAATCATTTGCTGTTCTAAATTACTCAGGAACATCTATAGATACTGTGTCTATAGCATTGAAATATATACGTGGAGGTATTAGTAGGTAATATATTCGTCGTGACAAATTTAAAGAGTAAAAAAACACTATTTTAAAACATTACTTTAAAATACAAAATAAATACAGTGACATAGGTACTCGCAAGTAAAATATATGCGTTGGTGCGGGCGTTAGTGAAACAGACTGTCGCTCTCAGATCTTGGGTTCGATTCATGGGTCGGACAAATATTTGTTTGACCCACAAATAGTTGTTTCAGGGTTTAGGTGTCTCTATGTAGAATGTGTAAGTACCTACCTATGTATTAAGAGAGATCTAAGTATGTTTGTCAGTTGTCTAAATCTCATAGCAAAAGCTTATATTATCTTAGTTTGGGCTAGATGGCGTTGTGTGTGAATGTCCCACAGTATTTATATTGAAATTAATGTAAAGCAGCGAACGGAATGCGTATTCATCTGACCGAGTAGTAGGTAATATTTTATTATTTTTTATGTAAATGCTCTATGTAGACGTCTGCCTTTTTGAATATAAGCTTTTAAGACCATAATCAATCAAATGTTTCAATGGCAGATCTGGTCAAATACTTTCAAAAAAAAATTTTTTGGGCATTTTCAAAATCGTCTGCCACTAAGTAAAACTCACGATAATGGTCTGCCATTCTTATTTTCCGATAATAATAATAATATATTTTCATTTTTTTAAAACGGCAAACGTGGTCAAATGCATTTAAAACTAGTCAAAAATCGACACCTGTCCTGGCTGCGCAGTCGTCGCGTGACTCACTTAGAGTTTAGTGAGTTACTGCATAATGCATGGTAGGTATAGGAGTCTCAGTGTACAAAACCTCAGGTCTGGTCAAATACATACTGGTAGATGTTCATGGGCTCTTAGACCATAGGTAATGCCGATAAAAATATCGTAACGTGTAGTCTCCTCTCCTCCCCCTTGTCCACTAAAATCCATCATGGATCCCCGCTTCAATCACAGCATTCAGCTTTGAAGCTCGAGTTCCGCTTTAATTGGCGAAAGCCGCGTTTTCTCTATGTAATCGAGTGTTTGCACGATACGAGTATTCGTCAGACTGAATACGCGGCATATAGGGCTCGGTGATTTCCAACCGAGCCCTGGCCTTGCATTCGCAAATGCGCTGCAGACCTTGCAAGAACGATCTAAGACTCCTTTTGAAGAACCCTCTACTGCAGATGTTCGGGAAAAATTAGGCATGCAAGACAAAAAAGCAATATGTATTTAAATAAATTTTATTAACAATATTATTCAGATGAAACAATCACATTACTCTTACAACTAGAAAAATATGATTTTTTATTCACCGCATTGCCGCTACGCAACTGATGATGAAAAGCCACGACGATTTTCAGAGAGCTGTTTTCACAGTATAAAAGAATATTGACAGTGGTCCTAAGTTGACACCCATTATTTCTCCCTTCACGCTTTGCCTAAAGAATTCAGGGCTATAGGTATTTTAGGAGGGAAACATGTGTGCTGGTAGGTATAGCCATCAGTTAGGCATGGCATGTTCCAGTTAGGCATGGAAAAATTTTTTGAAATCATTTCATTTTGGGAAAAAAATCTGTCCATTGTATGAGAATGGTAACACTGCCCCCATGTGTTATTTCGGATAGAGGAGAGGGGGTATAAAATGGATTATCTCTTCAGAACAATCGCCGTGGAATATAAATATAATCGAATCTCTTTGAGACGTAAGTATTCTTAACAACTTAAACTTTACATATTACATACACATTACGATATTGTAGCTAACTATTATGCGTCACAGAGACGATCAATAACTTGACAATATTGAAGTCACGTCAATCCAAAGATTTAGAATTTTTCGCTACTCGTCAATCTCAGATCGAATGAAAGTACCGTCAAGTGTGCGTGATTTTGTTTGCACGTGTGTGTATGTTTCGGACTTGTCAAGTCACATTGATCGTCTCAGGGACAAATTACAAACTTTATATAAATATCAAACTTAGAATATAATTTCGAAGTGTTGCACACAATTATTTTATATATACTTATATACTTTTAAATACATAGCATACATATTATACATAGAAACACCCAGACTCTTGAGACAAACATTTATGGGTCACACAAATATTTGTCTACGGTGGGAATCGAACCCACGACCTCCAGCGCCGCAGGCGGTATCACTACCGACTGCGCCACAGAGGCAGTCAATACAACTGTCACGCGAATTCTACAAACTATAGTAGGTATAAAAGGAAAGATAAGAGGGGAAGGGGGGGGGGTATATATTTAGTTGGGATTGCCATCAAAGTATCTCTCAAGGAAAACTTAGTATAAAATAGAGGGGAGGGGGGATTTGTGGGGGTATTTAGTTGGGATTAGCATCAGGATGCCTCTCAAGTAACATCGCGACGCCTTGACCTCCCGCGGCGCAGGCAGAGATAAGACCGAATTGACCGTCTTCGCGAACTAGACGGTTGGCTGTGTGCATTGCTAGACGGACCTAGGAGGAAAACATAAGTAAATGTTATTTATTATTTACTAGAGGACGTCACGCGGTTTCGCCCGCGTAGTTCCCGTTCCCGTGGGAATACGGGAATAAAATATAGCCTATGTTCACCACAAAGAGTGTAGCTTCCCAACAGTGAAAGAATTTTTCAAATCGGTCCAGTAGTTCCGGAGCCTATTCGATGCAAACAAACAAACAATCAATTCTTTCCTCTTTATAATATAAAGACAGAAGTACCTATAGATTTCTTACATACATCAGCTTTGTTAAAGAAACCTTTATTTAATACAGGCAGGACACATTAAATGTTTTTTAATTGTGTGCCTCATGACTGCCTTTTTAGCGATAAGGCTGCCTGTTGTACTATTTCTGGTAAGGCATATAAGCTTACTAATATTATAAAGGCGAAAGTTTCACTCTAACTGCTGAATAGAACTGGCTGATATTTGGTACAGGGATAGATTATAGTGTGAATTGTTTTCTGTGGTACCTTCTAATAGATAAATAGATTGCCTACATCGCCGCAGGGGTACTGTCCGTGCCCACCTCGTCGTTAAATTCTGTGTGAAGATATTTTGCTGCAAAGCCTCTTGGGTTTCTCATTACCACAAACTATCGTTACAAAGTGATCACCCATCCTAGGTTCTACCATCGCAAAACTTACATTTGCAATCCGATTTCGGTATACTTCTTTTTATATATTAAGTTCGTCAAATTGACGTCACCAGCCTGATGGAAGTTCATGGCGCATCTAGCGATTGGGGACCACTCTCACAGTCCGTAAGACTTCTGACAGTGGTCCTCAAGTTGGCCGCCCTGTGATGTGCCTCTTCACGCTCCTCTTAAAGAACCCGGGATTGTAAGATGAGGGAAACACATGTGCCGGCACGTCGTTCCAGGACCTAAAAAAACATGAAAAAACAAACACTTCTCACCCCTGTGGCAGCGAAAGGATGTCCAATAGAGAGTGAGCCGCCCCATTTGTTCCACTTGTCCATATCTGGGGTCCCCACCTTGCCCTGACGACCCAGGTACGTCTGACCGAACCAATCAGAGTCCATGGCCTTCAGGTTCGCTAGGATTTGACCCTGGAAACAAGTACCTATATTATACTGTTGTTGAAACATCTATACGATTTTGTATTTTGAATTTCGGGTTGTAGGTTATGGGTTAATTTAGATTTTTTACATTATTATTTCGATGCCCAAAATGTAAAAAAAGTTTCTAAATGTGGGGAAAATTAAATTTTCGGATATTTAAACACGTTAAATACTACAACTCTAATCGTAGAGAATTATATTCTGTTAAAATTAGGATGATAATTTTGACAGCTCTTAGTAGGGCACCCCATAGTGTCCAATCGTTAATGAATCTATTCGATTATCGATTGCGTAAAATTTTAAATCGATAGTTACAAAAATTTTAGCTAATCATATTACAAATAAATATTGTAGATAACTACGTATTAACTTTACTAAGCTCTGTTAAAATTAGGTTGATAATTTTGACAGCTCACGCCTATGAAGTATTGGATTTGTTTATGTCAAGTATACTTAAAAAAAATATCGTAGCACATAGACGAGTACTTACACTTACACTTATCGTAGTGAAGCGTCTTCCAACAATACCGCAGAATCGATCATAGACAAATAATTCGAATAAATCGAAATTAAGTATATTCTTTTTTTTTTTTTTTTTTTTTTATACCACTAAGGTGGCAGACAAGCATACGGCCCACCAGGAGGACTGGTGGTCACCGCAGCCTATGAACGTTTGCAACACCAGAGGCGCCACACTCGCGCTGCCGACCCTGTAAAAACCTTCTTAGACCCCTTTTGAAGAACCCCATACTGTAGGCGTTTGGGAAAACCGAGGCAGGAAGATCATTCCACAACCTAAGTGTGCGCGGAAGAAATCCCCTATCGGATCTAACCGTGCTCGAACGCTCCGGACGTAGGGTGTGAGGATGAAATCCCAGTCTATGGCGAGCGGTGCGATGATAGAACGTAGCCGTGGGCATCATGTCAAACAATTCCTCAGAGCAGATACCATTGTACAGGCGGTAGAATACGCATAAGGAGGCAAAGTCTCTCCTGTCGCAAAGAGGTTCAACACCACCTGTCAGTAAAGGATCGTTGACAACTCTCACAGCTCGCCTCTGCACCGAGTCAAATGGACGAAGCTGATATTCAGGTGCCCCCGCCCAGAGGTGACAGCAGTACTCCATGTGTGGCCGCACTTGCGACTTATAGAGAAGCAGTGTTTGCGCCGCAGTAAAGTACCGCCGCGCCCTGTTGAGTTTTCTTGGACGCTAGCTTGGCCTTGTCCTCCAAATGACTGCGGAACTGAACGTCACTGGAGATGTCAACACCAAGGATCCCTATACTTTTAGAGATGGAAAGAGATGTGCCCTGGAATTGTGGCGCTACAGTAATTGGGGCTTTCTTAGCGGTGAAGAAACACGCCTGTGTCTTGGAGGGGTTGAACTGAACAAGATTTTGTCTACCCCAATCGGACACTCTAGTAAGAGTAGCCTCGATTTCAGACACAAGCTGTTCACGACTTTCTTCCACTGCGTCCCGAGAGATACCGGGGCGGCCTGTGTAACAAGTGTCCCCCGTACTGTCGTCTGCATAACAATGAATGCCGTCAATAGACAACATGTCATTGATATGCAGCAGAAACAGAGTAGGGGACAACACTGAGCCTTGCGGTACTCCAGCGTTAATGGCCATGCAGTCAGAACAGCTGCCGTCGACAACAGCCCTGATGCTTCTACCGGCCAAAAAGCTGGACACCCATCCGCATAATCTTTCGGTCAGTCCGTAGGAGGGCAATTTATTAAGAAGACCACGGTGCCAGACCCGGTCAAAGGCTTTAGAAATGTCGAGGCTCACTGCTAGAGCCTCGCCCTTACTCTCGATAGCCGTCGCCCATCGGTGTGTGAGGCACACGAGAAGATCGCCCGTCGAGCGACCGTGACGGAAACCGTACTGCCGGTCACTGAGCAGGTCGTTTTCCTCAAGGTACCTCAGGAGCTGTGTATTAATTACACGCTCCATCACCTTAGACAATAGTGAGGTGACGGCTATAGGCCTGTAATTGGCCGGGTCGGTCCTATCACCCTTCTTGGGCACAGGATGCACATACGCGATCTTCCACGACGCCGGGACTTGTCGCATAGAATATGAAAGCGTGAAAAGACGTGTAAGTACCGGACACAACTCTGGACCACACTGCTTAAGTACCACCGCGGGTATACCGTCCGGCCCACTCGACTTATGAACGTCCAGAGAACGAAGCTCCCGTCGGACGTCCCGCTGCGTGAATTTAACTTCCGGCATGGAAGTTCCACACCACGGAACGTCCGGCGGTACAGCACCCCCGTCGCTCATGGTCGAGTTAGCGGCAAAGAGAAAACCCAAAAGGTCGGCCTTCTCCCCGGCACTCTGGGCCAGACTACCGTCGGGTTTAAGCAAAGGTGGTAAACCTGACTGACAGAAGTTTCCCTCGGCAGCTTTGGCAAGCGACCAGAATTCACGACTCCCTGAAGGGTACCCTGCTAGCCGCTCACCAATTCTGCCGACGAAATCGAATTTAGCCCTGACAATTGCTCTCTTGCTAGCCCTCGAGGCGGCATTTAATTTGCGTTTCACCTCAGAGATGTTTGGATCTGAATTTGCACGAGCCGTGGTCCAGGCTCTGTAGGCAGATTCTTTCAGCATCAAAGCTTCTCTGCAGAGCCGATTGAACCACGGTCGCTTTTTTGCTCCTACAGGGATCCAGCGGTTAGGAATGTAGCACTCCATGCCCTCCAAGATCCCCTCAGCGACTGCTGCAGCGCAGGAATCCAGATCGTCTGAGGCAAAACAAAGCCGCCTCCACGGGTACGACGCGAAGAACTCCCGCAGTCCATCCCAGTCTGCTGACTTATAGTGCCACACATGTCGCCACTCCTTGGGCCGAGGTGGTTCAGGCCTTGCGAGTGGCACATGCGCCCGAATGATACAGTGGTCCGACGATCCGAGCGGAGCATCCACTGAGACGTTGTATCCATCCGGACGCGTTGTCAGCAGGAGGTCCAGCAATGCACTATGCTCGTTCTCCTTGTCTGGTATCCTCGTATGGGATTTAACCAGTTGGGAGAACCCAGGGCAAATTCGTGTGCAGCTTTCCCCGCAAAGTCGGTCATCCGGGAGCCCAACCAGTCAACATGATGACCGTTGAAATCCCCCAGAATCACTATCTCCGCAGTGGGATACTGCTCAATCACCTTGTCAGTCGATTGTTGCAGGTGGTCAAAAAGGCGAACTGTCGGGGCGAAAGGGCGAATTCATTTAAATGCTAGTAAAGTTAATAAGTAGGTATCTACAATATTTATTTGATTATTTGTAATATTATTAGCTAAGTATAATACAAACAATAATAATGCAATTATATTTACCTAATTACCTAAAATAATAAAAACGGTTTTTTTGTAACTATCGATTTAAAATTTTACGCAATCGATAATCGAATAGATTCATTAACGATTGGACACTATGGGGTGCCCTACTAAGAACTGTCAAAATTATCATCCTAATTTTAACAGAGTATAGCATGTAAATACAAATTAAAGTGATGCTGTTCAATATGTACAGCAGATCCCACCAAGTGCCATCAACCAACAGCAAACTTAAATAATATATGGTGACTTACAGCAAAAGCTTCATGAATCTCCCAAGTGTCGACATCGGAGACCTTCAGTCCAGCTTTGTCCAGGATCTTGGGGATGCCGTACGCGGGGCCAAGCAGCAGTTGGTCCACGGGGTCCTGACAATTCAATATTTGTTATTGAAAAGTTGGAGACCATACAAACAAACAAAATTTTGGCATCGCTAAAAAAATTAATGACAAATCAATCATCTATTATATAAAAATAAGTCGGGTTTTCCTTCCTGACGCTATAACTCCAGAACGCACGAACCTATTTCCACGGTCTTGCATTCGTTGGAAAGGTCTCGGGCTCCGTGAGGTTTATAGCAAAAAAAAAATCGGGAAATATTTCAACAGAAAAGCGGGAAAATCATTTTTCACATACAGCGCCATCGCGGGCGGAGCTGCGGGCAACAGCTAGTGCATAATAATTGTTATATTTTATTTATTTATTTATCACGCCCATTTTCAGTACACATTTCGTCATGGGACATCCGTCCGAGGTCTTACCTGGGTCCTCCCAACCATAGGCTGTTGAGCGTTCCGTGAGGTTTTTTAGTCGGTAGGAGTCCGGCATAACATCCATGAGGAACTACCCTCACGTTAACAAAAACCCCCCACATTTCACCAGCAAGATAAAAACTTTAATAGAAATTGTCTTTTCTACGTGTAATTACGTGGAGCAAACGAGTTCTAGAGTGGAGACCGCGACTCCGTAAACGTAGTGTAGGACGTCCACCCGCCAGATGGGTCGACGACCTGGGTACCGATTCTCGCTTCACACGACATGAATGCGTGGACGGAAATCGGCGGGTGACGCTTCGCCTGTCTCATATTTAGGAAAGGCGAACATGAGACGGACGACGTTTCACCCGTAAATTTGCGTCCACGCATTCACGTCGTGTGGTCGAGAATCGGCGCCCTGGTAATAAAGGTCGCAGGCTGGAACTGGATGCGTAAGGCGCAGGACTGCGTACTGTGCCGTGTACTGGGAGAGGGCTACGTCCAGCAGTGGACTGCTATAGGCTGAGTTGATTGATTGACGTGCAATTTGTTAACACTGCTGCTAAAAATTTGTTGCCAATGTGGTTAGAAGATTAATCACCTAGACTCTGCGTTTCTGCTGCTAAAAGAACATGACACAAACACAATGGCAAACATCCAATAAATAAAATCTTTTTGCCCCTTTCTATAAAATAGATTGCAGAGGGGCTTATGGCGAGACTTGTGTCTGTAGTCTGTGACTTGCTTAAACTACGTCACTAGGTCACGTGGATCATCTGTTCAAAGTTTGAAATAAAACAAAAATGACAACGTCAATCGGATTAAACGTTCGCTTTCACAATCAACGTTAGAGGGGCAGTCAGGTGAGACCGTCTCACTTCTTCTTGTTTGATTCTGCTGGCTGTAAAACATACTTTTATTGTTAAGTATAATATCATATTCGGTTAACAACTATCTCACCTGCGCCACGTAGGTGAAGTCCCTGAGATAAGCCTTGGGCTTCAGGCCCAACTCCTTGGCCTTCGCCTCCGACATGATCACGCACGCTGACGCGCCGTCCGTCTGCACACAATACACTTCGATATTACAAATATTACATACATAATATAATAGTCACGACAAGTGCATAATAGTCAGTCGAGTGTACCCAAGACAGGTGAGCTCTTTTCCTTTTAGTTTTTGTCTCAAGTTAATAGGTCAATCAATCAATCACGGCTTAACGCGTCTTCCGAAGCATGGAAACGCTCGCAAATAAACGTCACAAAGTGATCACGTGGTGGTCCCCATCCAAGTACCGGCCATAGTGAAAGTGGCTTACTGCAGTTATCGTTTACATAACACACACCACAAGTGTAATAATATAAAGTTGTGTACTAACCAAAAATGAAGCATTGGCAGCCGTGACTGTTCCATGGGGCTTGATGAAGGCTGGCTTGAGTTTGGCGAGCTGTTCCGGAGTGGACACTCGGATACCGTTGTCTTTGTCCACTACACCGTCTTTGCCATCAACTGCACAATAAATGTCATTACATTTAATTAGCAATGAATTAAAAACAAATCTATACTAATATTATAAAGAGGAAAGATTAGATTGTTTTTTTTTGCATCGAATAGGCTTTGAAACTACTAGTCCGATTCTAAAATTTTTTAACAGTTGGGGAGCGTGAACATAGGCTTTATTTTATTCCTGTATTCCCACGGGAACGGGAATTACGCGGGTGAAATTCAATATGATTTGCCAGCTATACAAACATTTTTGTAGTCCACATACAAATAGCTTCCCATAAACCTGACTCAGGGATCCAAATACAGTCTCTCGGGAATCCTGGAAGCTTATCGTAAATCCTGGGACATTCTTCCAAGGGCTTGCTCGCGGCTCCGGGTAGAGCACTGTGTGGTTTTATTCGGAAAGAGTTTGGCATAGCATCCATAAAAAAATTCAAGGTAAAAAAAAACCGGCCAAGTGCGAGTTGAACTCTCGCACAGAGGGTTCCGTAACAAAAAAAAGCAATAAAAAACATGTTTATTGCATGGGAGCCCCCTTAATCCCCCTTTTTTTCTAATTTTAGTATTTGCTGTTATAGCGACAACAGAAATATATGCGGCAACAGAAATACATAATCTCTGAACATTTCAGCTCTCTAGCTATCACGGTTCCTGAGCTACTGCATCGTGACGGTCAGACAGACAGACACACAGACAGACGGACAGCGACAAGCAAGACATTTGTATACTCACCCTTAACCGGCACTAGATCGGTGAAGTATCCCTTCTGCTGAGCCTCATGCGCCAACTTGTGCGAGCGCATGGCGTAGTCATCCTGCTCCTGACGCGAGGCCCCGAAAGCGGCCGCCAGACGATCGGCGCTATGCCCCATTGTTTCTCCCGATGAGAACTCTGCTACTGCGGGTAACTGGCACAAGCGAACATATTCTTATTAGCAAGGTAGGTACAGATCGCGCCAAATAAGTTTGCGTCTTTGAAGTTCGTTCGTTCGCGCCGCAATTATGCAATAATTAAGTAGGTAACACTTTACCGTCGCGTATACGCGTCATTTTAATATAGTTCGTTCACAGTTATTTTACCTCTGACTGACAGCTTGTCGATCGTTTTCTGTGTGTTGGCATTGCAGTAAAGTCGCCCTATGAGTGCCAGCCCAAGACATTTTACCGAATATAGTGGAGATTATAACATCCAACCGTTAGCACGTCGTATTATACTTAACTTTACTAAAACAGTGTTCCTGTTACTATGCGATTGTATTGAAGATTTATCAATTTTTTATGAATATGAGGAAAACCATTAATTACCACCACTAACAAAGGCGAAGTTGCTGCTTCCACAACGTTCCACATCTGAAATAATGCCCCGCCCGAAAAAAAAAGCCAGCACACGTGGAAAGTAAGTTTCGACTAAAGGTTGCAGTAGATGGGAGATACAAAAACTTATTCGGGTAACACAGCAATCAAGATAGGCAACCTAAGTGCTAGAGGTAATTTAACTCTGAACGGACTATAGGTAACATTTGACGTCTGGCAGTTCACACATTTATTAGTAAAAGCAAACATGACACAGAGATCAAGCTATATTTTACAGAATGTAGTGTTGATTGAAACTTCGTTTATAAATATTGATTTAAAAGTAAATTGTGCTTTCCTCACCTCTGGTACAAAGAAGTCAGGTCTAATAGAAGTGACGAGCGAGAGCCTCTGTGCCGGCGTCTTGGCGCGGTTCAGCCTTAGCAAGAGTGAACGCATCTTGCGCGAGTGTCGGATAGGCACGTCGGACATGAATTCCACACCACCCGCTACGATAACGTCGTATGCGCCGGCGGCTATCATGCCCACACCTGTAGGAATAACCCTGTTGTAACTAGATATTCATTGCGGAAGTACATGAAATAGGCAAACAGGCAGTTCCCACAAGAAAAGTATAACTACATTTGAATTCTGTCATAAGTAGGCTTTCTGTTAGGCTTTCAATGCAGTCTTTATTTCCGAAGGGGTAGACAAGACAAAAGTATGCACAAATTTCACCAGATATGTTTGATCTCATTTAATGTTGTTTTGAAACAAAAATAAATGGTGACTAATTGGTTATAGAATGTTTCTGCTGTTTGTTAGCTCAAAGTTAAGATTATAATACCCCTAAATGCCAAAAAATTAAAAATATGCTACCTCATCTTTTAGTAATCTAACAAGCTAAAGAGTGTACTTATTATTTTGTCACAGGGATGCCGACATAGCAATTGGTCCCCACTTACTAACAAAGTGCAAGGTGCAGTCACCTCCAATATTGCATGGGCCCCATAAGATCTATAATCCCATGCACATTTGAGTCCAAATTCACAAAAACTCCACTAGATGGCGCAACTTTACTCGAATATAATATTGCACATTTACATTACTCAAAAGATTAATGAGTTGCTATTTTGACAATAATCGCGTTCCTGTGTGAGGTATTAAAAAATCGGCAACGCTAGATACTTGACTTCCAATGTTATCCGAGAGATGGCGTCAATTCTCAGTGCAAAGCAATTTCGTTTCAGATTGACCATGCATTCTCAAATTCATCTGTACAAGAGTGTTATGTAATTTTATACTAACCAGTAGTGATAGCTTGATTGGATGATATACAAGCCATAGTGACAGTATGTGACGGAGTGCGGTCACTGAACCCAGCTGCTAGTGCCGCCTCACGACCAATGTTAGATGTTTTCACCTCCTGAATTACTGTGCCATAAACGATGTAGTCGATCACATCTTTCGAGATTCCAGTTTTTTGGAGGAGGCCCCTAGATAAATTAAAAAAACATATTTAAATAACTAGACCAATATCCAACCTGCCTTAGTGTATATTAAATTAAAAGCATCTGATTTTAGAATTTATATATTTTATTTTTTAAATATACTGAAAATCTGGCAAAGCTTGAGTCCCATTCACACAAGAGGGTTCTATACTAAAAAATGGCAAAAATATTACATTTTCCATCACAGTAATAAATAGGGCTTTTACCCTTTTGTTATGGAACCCTAAAAGTAAAGCACTATTTTAATAATGAGAAATAACTTTAGGTAAGTACATCAACAGAACCAAGTACTGGCAGTTCTGTTGATTCATAGTTATCTTTATAAAAGGTTTACAACCACAATACTCTAAGGTAATTCAACGGTCCTTAAATACTTTGACTACAAAACTCCACCATGCATATCTAACACGTACGACTTACAATAAGGAATGTCTGGCGAGCTCATGTGGCATCATCCTGGCATAATCAGTAAAGGACACCAAAAATGGTGTTCGCACACCATCAACCAGTACCACATTCTTGCCAGTACGATCTGGCAAAGTCTTCTTCTGTTGAAGCGCTGCTCCTACACTGAGAGCCCTTCTTGCAGTGTCTGAAATGAAACATGTAAATGTCACATAGCATGAACTTCTCACACATATTTTGGCACATTTTGAATTGTCAATTTACGGGAGCAAAAATCAAAAGTCCAAAGTTTACATTGCTTCAAAACAATAGTATTAAAATATATGAAATACAGTTACTATGTGAATTTCTAAGGTAAAAGTTAATCATTTAACCCCAAAATCCTGGTAATCTGTTGCCACGAAACACGAGAAAGTGTAAATTTATATTAAACTTACCATATTTTACTGTGGTGCTCATGTGAGACACTTTAAATAGGGATTTCGATATTTGTGATGCCATTGTTGCTTGGATACAATTATCAATGAATGCCTCTAGAACAAGCCGTGACAATATTTATTGCAAAACGAGTAACAGGTTTATAAAATCTAACTGAAAATAAATAAAATCCCAACCCAACTCCTGCTATGAAAGTTGGACTCTGACCTGTCAATCAAAGTGTCAGTCAACCAAAATACTGTCAGATCTGTCAAACGTAATTATGAGTGTTGCCAAAAGACTGTCTTATTTTCTCCCCAACCCCAAAGTATTATTTTCTTCAATAATTACGTTTTGAACTTTAAATTTTCAATGATGAGTTGGGTAGTTTCAACCTGCGCGTATCCGTTTTAACACGCTTGCTTCGGCTTTGTTTGCTGGTCGACGAATTCTGCGAAACCAACAATACCGGTCCGCCTAAGTGTGCAGCAACCCTAAAATACTCATTTTATTTTTAAAGTAGCGCGGGTAGTTTGAAAATTTATCAAATTTACTTTAAAAAATTGATACCTACCCATTGACGTTTTCATGACCTCTGGTTTGCCGGATATCGGAAAATAAAAAATACGTTTTAAGACTGATATGTTAGTTCCGACTATATAATATTATATTAAAATGACCAGGTAAGTACCTACTACATTATTAGATAGTTTGAAAACTCAAAAACTTATTTTGGTTTGTCGACAAGGGGTGTCAAAGCCCGTCCAAAATAGAGGGAGAAAAGTCTTCAGTCAGACTCCAGGTTTCGAAGCCAGGGTTTTGGATGTAACCGGGAATAACATTCTGTTTGAAATGTGTGAATATTTGTGCGTCAAAATCTTTAGGGGGTAGGTAGATAGGTATACTAGCTTGTACTACCCGTTCGCTCTAAGTTTGCCGGTCTTCTCCCTTACTACGCCTCTACAACAGCCTCTACGCCAGCGGCAAACTTAGAGTGAACGGGCTATAGGTAACTTTGGCACTGTGCTTTGGCGCTAGCTTTGTATCCCACGGTTTGCATGTGGTGGTAAGAGCAGAATACGGTTACCCGATTCTGGCAGCAATTAAAGTGCATGGAAGTATATATAGGAGATGTGAGCAAAAGAAGAAGAGAGATGCATGCTATGCATTGCATCCTTTACAGCAGAAATAGCATTGAGTATCTGTACCCTTGCACCGAAGACCTCAGCGATAGCCCATTAGACTGTAGAGCTAAGACGTAAATCATGGACGGTGCAATCCGATCGAAATCTCGATCGATTATGAAGCCCCACTACTTGACGTATTCTTCTCAGAATCATATACGGATGATTTGAGTTATTAGGTATGGGTATGGGCTGTCCGTCGTGATAGGGTTAAAACAATGAATGCTCAGAACATTCCGCGAAGTGAGTTCGGAGGTGGTCGATGGCAAAAAAAGGTAAACCGTTCTCCTGGGGAACAGTCCATGGGCCAATCGTTCTTTGGGTGAAAAGTTATTGGTCAAAACATTCTGTTGGTTAAGCATTCACTGACGTAGAGCAATGCTGGCGTAACGTTCGTGGATGAAAAGTCCATTGGCCGAAAAGTTTATAGTTTAAAGATAATGTTGACCAACGGTTCATGGAGCAATCGACTGTTGGTAAATCGTTTCAGACTCGGTAATTTGCGTTACTTTGTTGACCAGCTTGAAGGAGTGGTACCTACCTAACCTATCGTTTTTATTTTTCTTTCTCATTGCCATGGCTTGTATTAATAAAATTATCAGTTGACTCACTCACTTAGTCATACCCAGCCGAATCCATGGCACCTTACATGTTTTTTTTGGTGAAACCTTTCTTGATAGTCTCTTTTTTAAGTATAGGAATCCATCATGGACTTCTACCGACTAAAACCACACGGCGCGGCGCCCTGGAACTGCCTACATCTGAAGGCAGCACCTACTAAAAATATATATTTCGAAATTCTTCCCTTTCTAAAATTGAGAATGGAAGTTGATCGAAGTAAGTTATGGGAAGCATGTCTAGTATTTATAAGCAAAAAACTCGTTAAAAATATTAGTCTTCTATGCTTTTTTTTATCGAGTAGTAATCCTACATAGATGCTACGCCTCCTACCGACTGAAATCATACAATGCCTTACAACAGTCTACGGGAGTCCTGGGTAAGCCCTCGGAAGGACGTCCCTGGGTTCCCGGCAGACTTTGGCTACCATCGCGGCCAGACCTAGAGGGTTAATTCTTATAAATTGAAGATTACGACTGAAGGACTTTGTATCCATGGTCATGAAATAAATTTAAAAAAAAAATCTTATGACCTAATAGTAGGAACCTATTACAAAGAGAAAGATTTGATTGCTTGTATGTATGTTTGTTTGTTTGCAGTGAATAGGCTCCGAAACTACTGAACCGATTTGAACTACAATATCCCTGCGTGACATAGATCATATTTCGTTCCCGTATTCCCAAGGGAACGGGAACTACGCGGGTGAAACCGCGTGACGTCTTCTAGTTATCCTACCTATCCTACTAATATTATAAATGTGAAAGTTTGTGAAGGTGTTTGGATGTTTGTTACTCAATCACGCTCTAACCGCTTAATGGATTAGGCTGAAATTTGGTACGGAGATAGCCTAGAGCACAGATTACTAAATAGTTACTACGTAACCTAGAGTCTGGAATAACATATAGGCTCGGCATTTCACGCCGGGCGAAGCCGCGAGTATGATCTAGTACCTAGGTACCTAATATACTTTATTGTTCCAGCATCAGCTTTTTAATCTTCATCGTATCATTATGCATGACTTCAAGTTCGCAAAATACGAGTAATACTTGTAATACTCAAGGATTGTTTGATTGTACAGAAGAGTGCTATCATGGTAATCAATATTGTGACGGTAAATATGACTGCAAAGATCACCTCGACGAAAAATTTTGTGGTAAGTTTCATTTTTAATTTTTTAATAATGGGATCAGGCGTTACATGGCGGAAATCCATCGTAGAACCACAGTACCTATAACCGAGTAGCGAAAAATTCTAAATCTATGGTAGAACCTACCTACCCGTATTATACCTACTTATCTATTTATTATCCGTGGTTTGATACCTATAATACAAAATACAAAATCGTTTATGTTCTTTAACACAATTCAGTTAAGTGATTGGACTCTCCTTATAAGCAAGTAATGCCTGTACTTAGTAGGAGAGATCGCTCTTCCATAACATACATTATCAGTAAATTTAAACATAAACACGTTGCTACTTTTGAATTAGATACATAATTAATTAAGCACTTAAAGTAATAGTTTGCGTGTGTGTGTGTGTGTGTGTGCGTGATATAAGAGCAGGTTTATCCTAAAGTAAAGGAGGGGTGGGAGAGGAACCCACCTCACACCCTCGATTCGTGAATCCTAGATACTTATAACATTAAGGATAACCACAAACTACCGAAACCATGACTAACCGCAAGGAATGAATGACGAACCGAATTCCTCAGATGGTTTTTAGGGTTACGTACCCAAAAGGTAAAAACGGGACCCTATTCATGAGACTTGGCACTCCGATTGGCTGTCTGTCTGTCCGTCACGAGGCTGTATCCCAGAAACCGCGATAGCTGGAGAGCTGAAATATTCACAGATAATGTATTTCTGTTGCCGGGTTTGATTCACTCGGAATTCTAGGTGTTTACCTATATGTATTTAAAGTATGTAGGTATTAAAAAAAAAGTAGGTATTAATATCCGTGGTCTGATACCTAATAATAATAATAACACAAAAAGGTTAATACTAAGGCCAAAACTGCATCTCAGAGGAGGGCGGGGCGGCGGCGACAGCGGGGCGAGAGCGGGGCGGTGCACTGTGGAAAATGCTAGAACATTGGCATATCATAAATCAATTTTACTTATGTCGTTAACTGTAGACTTTATTACGTTAATTAATTAGTTCATAAGTTGAAGTTTACTATAGTGTAATCTTTTATATATTTTTTTTGTAGGATATATATTTTTTAATGCCACAAAGATAATGTTTCATAAGAATTATAAATCTACGTTAAAGGGAATTACTACATTCAAATTGATTTCCTGTAAAATTTTGTGGGAATCGATATCTATTATTACGCGTTTCTGAAAAGCTTATTTTATGTAGATTTATAAACAATTATAAAATTTTAATATTTACGTTCCTATTTTTATGTAAAAAAATAAATAAATAAAATACGAAAAAAAATACAGATTTTTAAATTCATCGAGACTTTTAACAGTTACCGAAGACTTGCAAAGGCTTACTTTTGATGTTGTTTGATAGCCTAGACATTCATAAATATCATGATATAAAAATATGCTGCAACCATCTGCTATTTTTAAAGTTCTCACAAAAAGAGTGATGGAACTCAGGAAACTGAAAAACACAATCTGTTGCGGTTTCCGAAGTAGACTATTTTTTTTACTAGTTTGTGGTTTGATTTTATATGAAATATATTTTAAATTGATAAAATGACATTTTATCTGCATTGCACACATTTTGTGGTAAATTGGTTATCAACAAAATTCACACTACCCTTATTTTCGAATAGTATATAAAGAGTTTACGTATTTAGGTTGCTATCATAAATTTGTAGTTGTATCTAAACAGAAGTTTAATTTTTACAATGTCTACTATTTTTAAGTGTACCAAGCGTGATATATTACTTCTATATATTGAAGGCGGTAAAACATTTGAAGCAATACAAACAGCTTTAAAAGAAAATCACAATGTTTCTGAAGACAACATTTGTTTGATTATTGGTGATATTCAAAGGAAAATTATCCCATACTTTAATAAACGTTGGGCCGAAGCTGCAAGGAGGAAAGATTTATTTTTAAATAGGAATATGAATTGGCTGGATTCAGAGTATGTAGTACCTCTACCGAGCTCTGAAGAAGTAACGAATGTCTTCACACCATCTACTTCATCAGGAAAACGTGGAAGAACGTGTGTTTCATATGGGAACTCGTCAGAATCAAGTAAAAAAAGAAAAATACCATGCTTCTTAGTGAATATGGATTTGAGCACATATATAATGCCTATCTACAAGGATTACGTGCAATTGGAGAAAGGACAGAATCAAGACTTGTGGAAGCACTTAGGCTTGCTGATATTGACCAAAAGACCGTATATTCTAATTTCGTTTGCATCATGCCAGGAAGTGCTCTCGATCAGTTACAAATGAAGATGTATTTCATACTCTTCTCTATACTTCAGACTCGTACAGTCTCAGAAAAACATATAGCAAAAGTGTGAAGGAACTTGATGAAGATACTCTAGATCTTCTAAAAGTAAACGAGCTCATTTTAGATCCCGAAGTTCAGCAAGTGTAATTTAGCATAGGTTTAACATTTTCTCCTATTATTTTTATTAAATAACATTACGAATTGTTTTTATAATAACCGTAAAAATTCTAATAAGACAATATTTTTTTATTCAAGGTATTTTTTTTTGCTTACTGAAATAGGAAAATTACTTTATATTTAGTTTTTTATGATAGCCAAGTATATAAAATAAATGTTTTTACGATATTATGTCTAGTATTTTCACTAACATAACAAAATAAAGGTAATTTTTCCAACAATTTGTTTTCTTATCTTTTTTTACTACTAACTACTGAATTAAATCCGGAAAAAAAGCATAACACCTAAAGCCTTATTTAATACTCTATAAGTGTGCAAAATTTCAATCGATTTCATCCACAAATAACAAAGTTATTGATTTATGGTCCGAAAAGGTCCTTTATTTTCCACAGTGCGGTGTAACGTATGGAGTCCCATAGAAGTGAACTGCATGACAGCGGGGCGACGGCGGGGCGGGCAGCGGTGCACGAGCGGGGAGTGGGGAGCGCCAGTCGCGCGATATCGCTGCGATTGAGCTGACGTAGTACTGTTCCTCGTTAATGTATTTTATCGTATAATGTAAGCCGAGGAATTAATTGGTATATTTTTGATTGATCGCCAATTTTGCCAAGGAAACATGTTAGTCATAAAAATACATACATAAAATGATCACGCCTATTATCCCCGAAGGGCAGACGCATTTTTCTTTCTTTCTATCTTTCTAGACATCAAAAAGTGATTTTATAATAAAAAACCGGCCAAGTGCGAGTCGGACTCGCCCATGTAGGGTTCCGTAGCAGCAAGTACCAAAGTATAAAAGTTCTTGTAGTTCGCTGTAACTTTGATTGATGTTTTAACACTTTCGCTGTGGTAGTAAATATCTAAGCGAAAATCGCGGTAAATATAACGTTTCAAAAAAAACTACTAACTTGATCTCGTTCAAACCAATTTTCGTTGGAAGTTTTTATGACTATGTACATTTTTTCTTTCGATTTATCATTCTCTTAGTATAGAAGGTAGAGAGGGGGGGGGGGGGGGGCAGACACATTTTTCCACTTTGGGAAGTGTCTCTTGCGCAAACTATTCAGCTTAGAAAAAAAAAATGTTAAAAACCTCAATAGCATTTTTGAAGACCTATTTAAAGATACCCCCACTCGTATCGTATGGGTTTGATGAAAAACAAAATGACTTTCAGTTCTTTTGAGTATACCCCCAAAACTTACTGCTTTTTTCTATTTTTATGTAGAAGTCTTAATGCGATTCACAGAATACATCTACTTACCAATTTTCAATAGCATGGGTTTTATAGTTTCAGAGAAAAGTGGCTATGACATACGAATGGACAGACAGACATGACGAATCTATAGGGTTCCGTTTCTTGCCATTTGGCTACGGAACCCTTTTTTTTTTATGTGTGGAAATCCTACATGGATGCTATGCCGGACTCCTACCGACTAAAACCACACAATGCCTTACAATAGTCTATGGCCGGAAGTCCCGGGTAAGCCCTCGGAAGGATGTCCCAGGGCTCCCGGCAGACTTTGGCTACCGCCGCGGCCTCGCCTAAATGGTTCGGGTACTATCCCGCGTCTGGGGTGTTTGTTCGGGTGTTACCCCGCTACTTGGGGAAGGGGGGATAGTTGGGTGCTATCCCACTACTATGAGGGGCGAAGAGACATGCCACTGTCTTGGCCTGCTTCTGTAAGAACGGCGAGCAGCCGACTCGCCGTTCTCAGGCCCTCAGTCATGGAGGCCGATAGTCTTGGGCGAACAGCAACCGGCGACGACCCCGTCGCCTACTGCGAAACTCGGGAGCGAGATTTCTCTCCCGCTCCCTCCCCGCTGCTTCTTTCTCGAGCATAACTTGATCGCAGAAAGACGCAGCAGCGTCCCACTTTCCACCGCTGGAGATCATAGCCCTCACCATCGTCTCCAGCGTGAGAATGCCCACGTCCAGGACAGCAACGAGGTCCCGGCGCTGCAGTGCCCAAGCTGAGCACTCCGCCAGTGTGTGCTGCACCGTATCCTCGCTGCAGTCACCGCAATGCTGGCACTCAGGTGTTACCTCCCGGTGTATGCGACACAGATACTTTCCAAAGCACCCGTGCCCGGTAAGCATCTGTGACACTCGGTAGGTTAGGCTGCCATGGCGCCTCTCCAACCACTCCTCCATGACCGGCTTCACCGCCTCAATTGTAGTGTGTCCCCACTTTGGTTGCTCAAGTCGCACCTTCCATGTCTCCATGAGCTCTTGGCGGAGCAAGGATCTCTGGGCCTCGATTTCTCGGGGCACAGGCCTCTGATCCCGCTCCAACGCCTCCTTGTGAGCTACGGAACCCTAAAAACGTTGGCATGTTTGGGTAAAAACTGGACTATATTCTTGAGATTTCGCCGTCCATCTATCTGAATGTTCATCACGAGACTGTATATCTAATATAAAAGGGGCTGCCATACAAATATTTCTAACTATATTCATGATGGTAATCTTAAAAAGTACATAATCACAAGTTGATAGGTCATTGGGAACACATATTGGGATAATGTTGCTTCCCAACAGTAGTGTAAGAATTATTCAAATAGGAATTACTGGTAGAAATTACAGGTACTGAACCTTTTTTTTTTCAATTTTTAGTTTTTATTTAAAGTCGGTGACATGTAGACTGAAATTTATATCAGTCTAGGGGTAATGCCCTCCCCAATACAAATTAATCAAGCCCAAACACAAGGTAACTGCTGTAAATCGTTAAGGAATTCCCTCGATTCGAGGGATTTCTTCGATTTCTCCAGGATCCCATCAGATTCTGACTTCCTGTATATGGGACCACATGGGAAGCACCAGCTTTCAAATAAAAAAAGAATCGTCCAAATCGGATAACTCTTTCAAGCGATTTGCCGGTAACAAACATAAAAAAAAACAGACGAATTGAGAACCTCCTCCTGTTTTGGAAGTCGGTTAAAAATAAAATTAACTTAGCGCAAAGTAATGGGTAGTAAATTTAGATTTTAATATTTAAAGCAATTAGTATGCTAACTTTTTCATAATATTTTATTATAAAGTGAAAAAAGACATACGGCTCCCGTAGCTCAATTGGTTAGAGCATTGCCCTGGATTAGGCAAAGGTTGCGGGTTCAAGTCCCGTCTGGGCCAAGTTGTCTTTTTTCACTTTATAATAAAATATTAGTAAATTTAGATTTATCAGATATTATTGACTGTAATACTGAAGTCGGTGCCAATATTTCTATGAGAGATTAATAATACCTACCTAAACCTATAGTATTACTTGGCGCCGATTTCAGTATTACATTCAATAACATCTGATGAATCTAAATTTACTACCCATTACTTTGTGCTATGTTAATTTTATTTTTCAATATTTAGTTTTTACCTACAATAAATCATACGAAACAAAAGCACTCCGTTCCGAAAGATGTGGTTGCCGGGTTACCGCCAAACCCAACACTTCGTCGCCGCGACACGGACACGAGCGGTCCGGCCGCTGAGATCAAGTTCGGTCAAGATCCGCCCCGTCCCGCCCCGCTGTCGCCGCCGCTTCCGCCCCGCAGTCGCTGACATGCAGTTTTCGGCCTAACTTATTTTGGGATCAAATAGCGTTGTGTGAAAGTATCTGTGAATATTTATATCTATCTATATGTAATACCTACTAATATTATAAATGCGAAAGTAACTCTGTCTGTCTGTCTTTCTGTCTGTCTGTCTGTTACGCTTTCACGCCTTAACGGCTGAAGCGATTGAGATGCAATTTGGTATAGGAATAGTTCGAGGCCCCGGGAAGGACATGGGCTTGCGGGACTTTTTAATCGACTGCGCAAAAGTAGGGCTATGATTTTACGCGATAACGACTTCTACGCGGTTGAAGCCGCGGGGAACAGCTAGTATTATTATTATAAAGAGGAAAGATTTGATTGTTTGTTTGTTTGTTTGTTTATTTGCATCGAATAGGCTCCGAAATTACTGAACCTATTATCAAAATTCTTTCACTATTGACACCATCCTCGGGTGACGGCTATATTTTATTCCCGTATTTACGTGGGTGAAATTGCGTGACGTCCGCTATTTATTAACTTTTTTTTAACGTAGGGGAAAATCCTTTATGAATGCTATGCCGGAGTCCCACCGACTAAAAACCTCACGTAACGCCCAACAGCCTACGGTCGGGAGCCCCGGATAAGCCCTGGGAAGGATGTCCAAGGACTCCCAACAGACCTGCGGCTGCCACTGCGGCATTTATTTGTATTTATGTCTTATTTTACAGATCAAGACAAGGAATGGAGTTTTTTGGGATACGGTGACCTATGCTATCTAAAGTCGAGAAATAAGTATACCGTAACTGGAGTTTGCAGTGACGGGTATTCATGCCGCCTAATGTGGGAGAAGTGTGACCCAAATATGGGGTGCTATAATTTTACTGACCATGACTCATTTTGTCCAAATTGTAAGTACCTACTACCCTCCTACCCTTTTTAGGATTTCGTACCCATAGCACAGGGTGTAAACTCCATACAAAAATGTTCGTTTTCACCCACACTAATATAGACGTAATGTGAATGCTTAAATCAAGCTTCAATGTGTGTGTGAGTATTCTAGGGTCACAAGCTATGGAAACAAAATAATAAGGAACAGAACGCAATCTCATGTATGAGGTACTGTTTTTTCAAATCTACCTTCGGCTAAGCACAAATTAAACCAAAGCAATAGCCCAAAGCACTTAGGTAGTAATCATAGATTTAGAATTTTTCACATAGATTTAGAATTTTTCGCTACTCTCAATAGATATACAAAGCGTGCGAGCGAGACCTCATTATCCATAGCACTTAGCTCGAGAGGAAAAGAGAAAGCAAATTGTGTACTCATATGTCAGTATTTTGAATCGCTGAGCCCGCTGGGATCCTATGGCGGCTCTATGTTATTCATAATATCCAATAATCTGTAGTGATCTTACGATTAAAATAGAAAATTTTATATTTTCAACAATAATGTCGTGTTTAGTGTGTGAATAGGATATTACAAAACGCAATTATACGAAGAAAGACTCGTTTAACAGGTCATTTGTGACTTCGTTCATTCCATTTTTGACGTACATATTTTGCCAAATTGGATGTAAAATTTCACTGAAAGTCCAACTCATAACGTAGATTATGCATTTTCCTTCATACATAACACAATATTTAATGTATAATAAAGATATATAAGGCAGAAATAGAAAGGGCTGTTTACAGTAAAATAGTCATGGGTAGGTTCGATAAGGATGTCGATAGTTAGTAGGCATTGCTACAAACAAACTTATCTGGATTTAATTTACTATAAATATGATTGATTTTTACTCGAACTGTGTTATTTAACCTTTCTTTTAGGGTTTTGTGCCTATTTTAATACTAGCTGACCCGCGCCACTTCGTTTGCGTAAGAGAGAGAGAAATAGAAAGGTCCCCCGTCGTCGCTTCTATTCTTATCGCGTGGTTTTCTGTCGCGTTTATTCTCGTTGTATTATTTTGGCACAACTTGGATTATCATTAAAATGGTTATTGAAAACGAACCTAATTCGAAGCACTATCAGTAGGTTTACGGGATATTTTACTTTCCGGGATGCCAAGCCTACTGGATGCCAAGGGAAATATGGGTCGACATGCAGCAGCGCCACTGGTGTTGCAAACGTTCGCTATGCGAATTAGTCCACTACAGTAACCAACCATCAGGTGGACCGTAAGCTTGTCTGCCATCTTAGTAGTATAAAAAACTGGCCAAGTGCGAAGCGGACTCGCGCACAGAGGAAATAAATAAAGAATAAAGTATAGATAATAAAAATTCTTATCTTAATCCCCCCTTTCCCCCTCTTTTCTGACTTTAGTATTTGTTATCATAGTGGCTACAGAAATATATTATCTGAAAATTTCAGCTCTCTAGCTATCACGATTTCTGAGATACAGCCTCATGACGGACAGATAGACAGACGGACAGCGAAGTCTCATAAATAGGGTCCCGTTTAAGGCCACGAACCCTAAAAAATCGTTTCTTTGTGCGCAACTATGCCATTAATCTAATTTCAAGGTTCTAGGTCTCGATCAGGTATCTAAGTCCGTTTTTATTTTTTTATCAATCAAATCAGTATGTACGCTCCTGGACGTAGGCCTCTCCTAATTTACATCCAGCACCTTCAGCATCCAGCCTGCGACCTCTTCTAGGTCCTCGGTACATCTGGCAGGCGGACAGAGTCGCGATGCCCGCTTTGGAACTCG
This sequence comes from Miltochrista miniata, assembly GCA_933228765.1. NCBI lineage: Eukaryota > Metazoa > Arthropoda > Insecta > Lepidoptera > Erebidae > Miltochrista > Miltochrista miniata. Next base: position 20,075,574 of record OW121769.1, read on the forward strand.
TTTGGTCCATATGCCGTCGTCTGTCGTCTTCTGTGACCAGCCCGTGGCACTTTACAGTACTGTTTTTATATGTATAGATATAATTCTGACTAAATAAATCAAAATTCGTACGTAGGTATTGAGCGAAGTAAATATTTATTTTTGTAAAAATTGATACCTAATGTCTTTGTTAATTGGTTTAGAGAGCATTCTCTGCTTTTGCTAAGGAATTGATATCTGAACTTCTTTCTTTCTTGTATTAATGGATTGTGTAGGTCTTCTGTGAGGTCTTCAGACTTTCGAGGCTGAGGCAACCCGTACTAATACAGTTTCTCCTATTGTGACCAGATTTACTGTAGATTTCATCTGCTAAATGTTCATCTATAACGCCACTGATAGTTTGCATTATCCCTGTATAAAATAAGAAAGTAAGCGAAGATGGTAATAAATCATTGATATAGATAAGACTAGATGACTAACGAACGCGCCAACATCAAGCCTACCTAACGTAAGCCCACAGGCTTAGGTGAGCCAAACGTCAGTTCAGTCTGACGCCGTTACGCCAATCGTACGTACAAATTGAACCGGGCGACAAAATGGGCAAATACACAGTAAAAGATTGCAATTCTAAAACATAAAAACACAATTAGTCATGTAGAATTACATTTTGCACGTAATTATACTATTTACGCATTGATATCAGCGTAAATACCGCTATAATCGAATTTTGAAAATAAAATCTGTGATTGCCATTCAGTGTTACCACTAAAATATCGGTTTGGTTTACCCACAACAGTGGGAGAATTAGTAATTAATTACCTATGTAAGATACATTAATAATATTACCCGACTAAGGCAGGGTTATGATTTTGACAGGCTATATACGTATGTCTGTATGTTCATGTATTCCCTCAGAGCTCCTCAACTAGGTACTTATTAGAACTGGACTAATGAGATATTGTTAGAAGCGCCTTGACGTTAGACTGGTTTTTTTAACTGGACTGGACTGGACTGGAGTTTTATATCGTGTCACTGAATTTAATGGTGCGCCCTCTAGCGGCCATAAAGTACTGTGTTAAAATTAATTTAAGAAAAAAATATCCTTTTTGGTATTAAATGAAAGGGTCAGAAGTTTTGTAAGAAGTGCCTTTTTAATGGTCTATATAGAATACTAGCGGACGTCACGCGGTTTCAGCCTCGTAGTTCCCGTTCCCGTGCGAATACGGGAATAAAATATAGCCTATGTTCACCCGGAAGAGTGTAGCTTCCCAACAGTGAAATATTTTTTTAAATCGGTCCAGTAGTTTCGGAGAGAGTTTGTTTAGTACACCGGGAACCAACCCTAAAGAAGCGGGATAGGACCCCTATGCGAGACGGCAGTGTTAGCCAAGGTCTATCGGGATGCGATGCGATATGGTTACGCCTTTATCCCCGAAGAGGTAGGCAGAGGCATATTATATGCCCAAAATTCACCTTTTTTATAAGAATATAACCCACGTCATATGTGGTGAGACGTACTGCCACTGCCGTATTGAGATGGACAGGCACAGGTTGTGACAGCCTGCTGTTGAATTTTTTAACCTTGGTCAAGTCCTTCAACTTGGCTTAACGACTGCCATCTTACTGGCAACCGGGACCAACAGCTTAAAGTGCCTTCCGAAGCACGGAAACGTCGGATACGCTCAAATAAATGCCAGCCGGGACACCCTTCGTAGGCAGTAGCAGGGCGCAGTGTGGTTTTAGTCAGTAGGCATTCGCAATAGCATCCATGCGTAACTTCAAACGTAAAAGAGAGAAACCCATCTTAAGGTAGAGAAATTTCTAAAATGGACACCTGAGAAGATTTATATCTACCGTTGATTAATGGCACTTGGTGAAACTTGCTGCACATATTGCAAACAAAACCGGTCAGGTGTGAGTCGGATTCGCGCACGGAGGGGTAAACGCAAGACTCTATGAACGAGACATGAGGCTTTGCCGTCCGTCTGTCTGTTAGTCACGAGGCTGTATCGCAGGAACCGTGGTAGATAGAGCAATTTTTTTCACAGGTGATGTATGTTTCTGCCGCCATAACAAAAAATACCTACTAAAATCCGAAAAAGACCCCACACAACAAACGTAAATTGCTGTTTTTGTATGGGACCCTCTGTGTATTCGACTCGCACTTGGCTGTTTTTTTTTAAATATGAACACGTGAGTTTCGGTTTCAACCGAAATAAAATAATAAATGAAATAGGTACATAATAATTTTAAATTTGTTTAGTAATTCTATAATCATCGTGGGTAAAAATTTCATACAGTAGTCAACACTGGCCCACGTTCGTCATGTTTATGTTTTTGTCTTTGTCTAATCGCAGCGGCGGCGGTGTTCACCGTACGCGTGTGAATGAGACAGATATATATTTACCATCACTGCTTAAAAAGTTTCATAGTTGCGTCTTCTCAGCTCATAGGTAGCCGTGCTTTTGTCGAGACGCGATGTTCGTGCTTGCCTCTCTAATGATAATATATATAACTCTATGTAATAAATACTCTGTGATAACCGGAACCGTGTACACACTTTACCTAGAACTTGTTCTTTTATAATTCCTGGCCAAACATGTATAGGTTTTTCTTCTCACAAATGTATTTTTGACTTACAAATATGAAGGCAATTCCGCATATTGAAGGGCAAAAATCAATCAAATACATATGCAGTTTTAATATAATTATTATTAGATTTTTTTGACATTTATCAAAAATTGCGACCATCTCTTTTACATTGAATTGAGCTGTCAAACATGACAATGTGTCAAAAATAAAAAAAAGTACTGACTACGGAGTATTAATATGAACTATGAGGCAAATCCCCCCTAAATTATTTTTCAACCCCATTTAAACCATGTTAAAAGAAAAAAATCAATAAAATACAAAACACGTCCTCTATCAATTCAGTTAAAGATGTTTTATGCCAAATTTGAAGAAGATCGGACCAAGGAATCACGTTGTCCCATACAAACTTTGCAACCCTTGTTTACCCCCTTAGGAGTTGCATTTTCAAAAATCCCTTCTTATTGCTCGCCTACGTGACATAAGGAGCATTTGTGCGAAATTTCATGGTTCCAGACCCAGCGGTTTAGGCTGTGCATTGATCGTCAGTCAGTCAGTTCTTGTTTTTATATATATAGAAGATAATATTTCCAAAATTTGTGATCCATTTTGAGTTGAATTTTTATAATTTTACTTCACTTAAGGTACTCCACGCCACACCGGGATGTTTGCTGTGCAAGGCGCAGATTAGCCTCTGCGTCGAATACTGTTCTCACCTTTGGGATGACTGTGCGAGGTACTTACTGGACGCGCTTGGCGCTATGCAGAGACGTGTTATCCGATTTCAATTATAGGTTGTCCTAAGATGACGGTAAGCCTCGAGCCGTTAGCGCAGCAAAGAACCATAGCGTCCTTGGCTGCCTTCTACTGAATGTATCACGGCGAATGTTCTGAAGAGCTCTTCAACCTGATCCCACCATCTCCTTTCCGATTCCGAACAACACGTGGGGCAGAGGTGCCACTCATATATAGCGGAGAGAATCTTCGCCAGAACTGAGCGTTTCAAAAGATCGTTCCTCTGTCGAACTACAAAATCCTGGAACAACCTGCCCGCACATGTGTTTCCCTCATTTTACAATCCCGGGTTCTACAAGCGGAGCGTGAAGAGGCACATCATAGGGCCGCCAACTTGAGGACTACTGTCAGAAGTCGTGTGTGCTGTAAGCATGGCCCCCATTCGCTAGATGCGCCACGGCTTTCCATTAGTTTCCATCAGTGGCGACGTCAATTTGGCGAGGTTAATATATTTAAAAAAATCTACGAGTAATATCTTTTATTGGTGTTGGTTCAATAATAAATGAGTTTCTAGAATTACATGTTAAAAGTGTATTTTCACATTCACACACTGAATCAAAATTCGTAAAATCACTACAGAATTTCTAATATTACGAGTTACCCCATATAATCCCATTTTTACTTTTTCATAGTCGATTACATTCAAATTAACAATTTATTCCCCAAAACAAGAAGTTTCATTTCCACTCCATCCATTTATACAGATACTTTTATCGATAACATAGGTGTGACCCAGTGTGACCATTCAACAACACTATTTAACCCACACATAGATCTTTCATTTTTGGTCTCGTCTTCAGTTTGACACTGTTCATACGTAATGCAACGCAGTGACACTCTCTCAAGTACTGACAAGGGAATAGACACATTAATTTTGGTGGGGGGATGGGGAAGCTTACTCAGGTGGGAGGCAGGGAGTTGCCGATCTGTATGTAGGTAATACTATTATATTATCTTTGCCCAAAGGTAGAAACGGAACCCTGTTACTAAGACTTCACTGTTCGTTCGTCTTCACTTTTAGCCCCTCTCTATAAAATAAAGTGCAGAGGGGTTTATGGCGAGACTTTGTCTGTAGCTGTGACTCTGTCGCATTAAACTACGTCACTAGGTCACTTGGATCATCTGTTTAAAGTTTGAAATAAAACAAAAATGACAACGTTAATCGGAATGAACTTTCACTTTCACAATAAACGTGTTAGAGAAGGGCAGTCTGGTGAGAACGATCTCACGGCTTTCTTGTTATTTTATCTTCTATCTAGTTGCACACTTCTTAAACCTTCCGTTGCGCTTTTCCTTTCATCCAAAGGTTTGCTGGGAGAAAACTCACTGTTGAGTTAAGCTCGCTTTTGTACATCATTGTTCTTAGTATTTAATGTTAATGTATTTCGTTTCAGTGTGCAATAAAGAATTAAATCTAAATCTAAATTTGTCTGTCTCTAGACTGTCTATGTGAGGTAGGAAAGTCACGAAGCTGTATAGCTGAAACTTACACAGAAAATGTATTTCTGTTACCGCTATAACAGCAAATACTGAAATCAGGAAAAAGGGGGATTAAGTGGGGCTCCCATACAACAAAGTAACGTTGTTTTTGTGCTGTTATTTGGTACGGGAAGCCTTTGTATACAGTGCCTTTGTGTTCGGCCCAACTCGCACGTGACGATTTTTGGTTACAGTCTGTTGATTCCACTGACTGGTTCCATTGATGGTTCCAACAGATATTTTTGTCTCCACTTTAAGTAGTAAACCTAGTAGTTAAAATCCTGGAATACATACACACATACATATAGTCACGCCTTTAACCCCGTAGGGGTAGTCAGAGGCATAGTATACGCCCACATTTCACCTAATTGTTTTATGTCCCTCGTAATAGGTGGTGAGCCTATTACCGTGTTGAGATGGGCAGGCGCAGGTTGTGAACACCTGCTGTTGAAATTTTTCAAGCCTCCTAAAAAGGCCTTCAACTTGCCTTTACGACTGCCATTTTATTGACAACCGGGACCCACGGCTTAACGTCCCTTCCAAAGCACCTGTGATATCCTGAAATACCTACTAATAACAGCGCTTCCTTTCAGGGCGCTCAATGTGTGATCAGCACAAATGTGAAGGAGCATCTAAATGCTATCCCACTCGTTACGGACCAATGTGTGTCTGCACATCTGACCCAACAGCTTTCATATACAACGAGGCTACAAGGTCATGTGAAGATATAGACGAATGTACTCGTAATCCTCCAGGATGCACTCAACAATGTCAGAACGTACCTGGGGCTTTTAGATGTGAATGTGATCCAGGATATCAATTGTCAGCTAGTTCTCATTCGTGTTTCGCTCCTGGTAAGTGGTGAAAACTGGCTTGTCTTTTTTTGCCTAAAGTTATCTATACAATATTATATAGAGTAAAGATTTGATTGTTTGTTTGTTTGCATCGAATAGTCTCCGGAACTACAGGACCCATTTGAAAAATTCTTACACTGATGGGAAGCTACACTCTTTGCGGTAAACATAGGCTGTATTTTATTCCCGTATTCCCACGGGAACGGGAACTACGCGGATGAAACTGCGTGACGTCCGCTAGTTTTTGAAGTGAAACTTCTTTATCGGCGTTGGAAAAAAATTTGCGTCACGTCACGTCACGATTTTTGGTTACGCGCCATCTTTGTTCTGTTCCCCACCACGGTGGATTCGAATTAAGAGTACTTTATCCAGGGATAGCATGTCATTTAAGGGTTTTTGGACTTTTGGGCTTTTGGACTTTTGGACTTTTGGATGGGACATTGGTACTTTGGGTCTTTGGGACTTTGGAACTTTGAGACTTTGGGACTTTTGAACTTTTGAACTTTTGGACTTTTAGACTTTTGGACTTTTGGATGGGACCTTGGTACTTTGGGTCTTTGGGACTTTGGAACTTTGGGACTTTGGGACTTTTGGACTTTTGGACTTTTGGACTTTTGGACTTTTGGACTTTTGGATAGGACCTTGGTACTTTGGGTCTTTGGGACTTTGGGACTTTTGGACTTTGGGACTTTGGGACTTTGGGACTTTTGGACTTTTGGACTTTTGGACTTTTGGACTTTTGGACTTTTGGACTTTTGGACTTTTTGACTTAATTTAAGGTGAGGTGAACATTAAGTTTATGAAGAAGTTTCACTTCTTACGTGTGTACACTAAGTACACGTAATTTTTTTATGTATGATTATCGCACATCGCCATGCCATAGTAAAACTAAAACTACACGGTCCCTACAATCTGTCTAGAATCGAATAGATGCTTTGATTGATTAGAAACTTAAGTCACACGACATCTAGCGATTAGGGGCTGCCCTCACAGTCCGTACGACTTCTGACAGTGGTCCTCAAGTTGACGGGATTCTAAGAGGCGGGATGTAACCGGGAATACGCTAAGATGACGACAGAAGCTAGTGTTATGGGAAGTTGACAAATCTCTACTATAAATGACTGCCTCTGTGGCGCAGTCGGTAGTGATACCGCCCGCGACGCAGGAGGTTGTGGGTTCGATTCCCACCGGACACAAGTATTTATGTGACCCGTAAATGTTTGTCTCAAGAGTCTGGGTGTTTCTATGTATAATATGTATGTATTTAGACTTTTAGACTTTGGGTCTTTGGGACTTTGGGACTTTGGGAATTTGGGACTATGGGACTTTTGGACTTTTGGACTTTTGGACTTTTGGACTTTTAGACTTTTAGACTTTTAGACTTTTAGACTTTTAGACTTTTAGACTTTGGGACTTTTGGGACTTTGGGACTTTGGGACTTTGGGACTTTGGGACTTTGGGACTTTGGGACTTTGGGACTTTGGGACTTTGGGACTTTGGGACTTTGGGACTTTGGGACTTTGGGACTTTGGGACTTTGGGACTTTGGGACTTTGGGACTTTGGGACTTTGGGACTTTGGGACTTTGGGACTTTGGGACTTTGGGACTTTGGGACTTTGGGACTTTGGGACTTTGGGACTTTGGGACTTTGGGACTTTGGGACTTTGGGACTTTGGGACTTTGGGACTTTGGGACTTTGGGACTTTGGGACTTTGGGACTTTGGGACTTTGGGACTTTGGGACTTTGGGACTTTGGGACTTTGGGACTTTGGGACTTTGGGACTTTGGGACTTTGGGACTTTGGGACTTTGGGACTTTGGGACTTTGGGACTTTGGGACTTTGGGACTTTGGGACTTTGGGACTTTGGGACTTTGGGACTTTGGGACTTTGGGACTTTGGGACTTTGGGACTTTGGGACTTTGGGACTTTGGGACTTTGGGACTTTGGGACTTTGGGACTTTGGGACTTTGGGACTTTGGGACTTTGGGACTTTGGGACTTTGGGACTTTGGGACTTTGGGACTTTGGGACTTTGGGACTTTGGGACTTTGGGACTTTGGGACTTTTGGACTTTTGAACTTTTGGACTTTTGGACTTTTGGACTTTTGGACTTTTTGACTTAATTTAAGGTGAGGTGAAAATTAAGTTTATGAAGAAGTTTCACTTCTTACGTATGTACACTAAGTACACGCAATTTTTTTTTGTATGATTATCGCACATCGCCATGCCATAGTAAAACTGAAACTACACGGTCCCTACAATCTGTCTAGTATCGAATAGATGATTTGACTGATTAGAAATTTAAGTCACACGACATCTAGCGATTAGGGACTGCCCTCACAGTCCGTACGACCTCTGACAGTGGTCCTCAAGCTGACGGGATTCTAAGAGGCGGGTTGTAACTGGGAATACGCTAAGATGACGACAGAAGCTAGTGCTATGGGAAGTTGACAATTGATAAACATCTCTAACTCTTTATATTCTGTTCTTATTATATTATCCCTATCTCTACTATAAATGCGAAAGTAACTCAATCTGTCTGTTACGTTTCAACGCCTGAACCACTGAACCCATTCGGTTGAAGTTTAGTACAGAGTCTAGACTTTGAAAATAGAGATGAAAATTCGTAAACTGAAATTTACCACTACGGCGGAGGGCGTCGGCAAAATCTAGAGGTCGATTTCAATAACGGAAAATAAGTAATATGTATGTCCATCGTTCCCTAGCAAACTGTCCTTCCCGCCTTTTCGCGATGTAGTTCCATTTGTATTTCTGACCATAGCGTCAGCACCGTTTCAAATACTATGTAAATTCATATGTTTCAGACCCTGAAGGTCGGTTGTTCTTCACAACAGACTACGAAATCATGTCCATTACAATCAAGACCCAACAGTTGTTTACTGTAGCAACAGACTTAAAGCAGGTTGGTAACACTTTAGTTACTTATCTATACTAATATTATAAGATATACTGAAGAGTTTGTTTGTTTGTTTGTTTGTATGGTTGAACGCTAGGATCTCAGGAACTACTGCTTGGATTTCAAAAATTCTTTCACAGTTTGATAGTCTATTTATTGAGGATGGCTATAGGCTATATAACATCACGCTAAGACGAATAGGGGCGAAGCAGCATACAATAATGTTTCGAAAACGGGGAATATTTTTTACCGCCTGAGAGCTTCCGAGGCTTACGCTGCGTAAATAGTTAAAGATACGTAAAAATTGTGTACCTATTACAATTTTGTTTCTCTTGAAAAGTTCTAAAAAAAGTCCGCGACAGCATATGCTCACAATATTGTAAAACTGAAGAGTTTGTTTGTCCTAGGATCTCAGAAATTACTGGTTGCATTTCGAAAATTATTTTACAGTTTAATAGTACATTTATTGAGGATGGCTTATGGCGATATAAAATCACACTACGCACGCACCATAAATTATGTTTCGAGAACGGGGAAAATTTATTTCTTTTGAGAGCTTCCACTGCGTACGTTGCGTAAATGGTTAAAGTTACGTGAAAATTTCGTATTACAAAAATGTTCCTCTTTAAAAGTTACAAAAAAATGTCGTTTACAGCAAATGCCTATCTTTTAAGGTTCACTTACAAAAACCCCTTTTAATAAGTTTTGAAGTATCAGCGACGCGACGGTAGTAGGTAAACATGGTCTGCAGTGGTAGCCAATCAACTGAACGATAAAAACCGGATAAGTGCGATTCGGACACACATGAGTTCCGTACCAAGAAAAGGACGGGTGGAAGTAAAACATTATATCCCTTAAAAGAGCAATTTTTTATTTCTTTTTGAAATAAATATATGTTGTTATTTATACCCATAAGACATAAGTAAAAATGCAAAAAAAAATCTAAATTGAAAAAATTGCAAGTTTTCCTAAAAAAACATTATGTTGTTTAAAAACAACATTGCGTGCTTAACTGAGATCACGAAGTACTAGACGAAACGAGCAAAGAGGAAATTGAATAAATACTCATTTTATTATCTATACTTTTTTAATATATTTTATTTATTATGGAATTTAAAAAAACTGTTTTTATGTTTAGTATTGCAAAGAGAAATACAGCATTTTTTACATTTCCTGTAAGTAAATCCCTATCAATAGAGATAATTACATCTCTCTTGCTTTTCATTCCAAATAGCCCAATGGGATGATTGGTCCAGTCTTTCATCTTTTGCTGGAGCGGATTGTGCCTGACCTTTGCGTCTATTCTGCTCTATTTCAGCCTGCAGATTGGAACTAGAAGGATGACCACGTTTTCCACCATTATCTATTAGCAAACCAACTCTGCCACAATGTCTCTGCTATTTTTAATCTGAATTGACATAAATTCAGATTAGAATTAGAATAGACAGCACTTATCAAAAGTTTTGAAGAAGACGTGTTATTATTTAGCTCAACTTCTTCGTATATCAGCCAGGCATTTACGATAGCTACATCCAGTAGGTGATAAAATAAGCTCATAGTCCACTTGCGACGTTATTCTGATGTGATATCGACCGATGAATGAATTTGAAATCTACTACTCCCATATGCATATTATATTCTCTTATTGCCTTAGGGCAAAGAAAAGACACTCTTTCTTTCTTTTGTTTGTCAAAAATGGTCACAGTAGTAGCAGGTTCTGCTCCCACATATTTTGACAGTAAATTTACGGCTTTATTGTCTTTCCATACATTAGCACTGACATCTACACCATCAATGGCAGCTACATTTTCCTCGTAATATCCTCTTGGTACAGTTTTCTTAATTATGTCATTTTATCCATAGGTAAGCTTGTTACCTTGTTACCTACCTTGAATTTCATTAGTGACGAGAGGGGGATCGCAAGTTTCAACTTGGTCGTCACCTGCAATGATAGGTGGGTCTTCGTCAAAAGGTAATACTCTACTCAGAAGTTTGTTCTTCTTCTCCGAGGGCATCTTCAAGATCTTGTTGAATTTCCTGTGCAGATTGGTAATAGTTTACTTCATCTTCGGGTTCAAAGTCTGAAGATTCTAAGTCATCTTCAGATTGATCCCAATTTTGTAAGGAATCGTGAATGTCTTTATCAGATAAACCAGTCATACTGCAACTAAAAATACAATGTATTCTTCCTGTATTCCCAGACACATAGTACACAACAAACGGAAACAATAAAATGAAGAAATACTACCTACAACTATTTTGATCGGTCATACTTCTCAATATGCGAGGAAGGCGCAGTGTTGTTTTTACACAACACAACAATTCACACCTTATTGATACCACTACATATTACGTTTATACTATTTATATATACAAATGAGTAAACAAACATATATATAAGGATAATAAAAAATAAATTTGGACTTACCTGTGAAATTACAATTTTTATTCATTATTTTCGTCCTACGATTTTGGTAAATTATTTTAATGCTACCGCCAAGAAAGTGAAATACGAAAAAAGTTTTAAAAAGTTAAAATTTATTAATTTTGCCAGTGTATGTATTTAATAATAGCAATAAATAATTATTATGTATAGTTAAAATTAAGAACATTTATATATTAGTTAGGAAAACATACATTTTAATATTATGTTGTTTAAAAACTACATTGCTCCTTTAAGGGATATTATCACTTTACATATTTATACCACACCTCTCTCCTTCTCAATCTCTGCAAACAAATTTGTGCGGTCAGCTCTAATGAATATAGGTAAGCGACGCGACGGGAGTAAGTGCGAAGGGAAACATTATATCACCTTAAATATTAATACTACACCTCTCTCTTTCTCGCTCATGTGACGCAAACGAAGTTGTGCGGGTCAGCTCTCATGTATATAAGCGACGCGACGGGACTAGGCGCGACGAGAGTAAATGCAACGAAAAACATTATATTACTCAAAATATTAATACCATACCTCTCAGTAGAGTAATATTGAGAGTTCTAACTCACTCCGCTCGTTGAACTCTCAATATTACTGATCTATAACTCTCAATCGCACATGCACGATTGAGAGTTCTAACTCACTTCGTTATTACAGGTGGTGGTGCAATATAATAACTCTTTGTAAAATCATTTACCTAAGCCAACGTTCGACATTTTAATGCTGTTCAATACACTACCGTTCAATCGGCTCTCTGCGATCCCCTGCGTCGTAATTGTGAAGAAATATGCTCTGTTAGTTAGCGATAGAGTTATTTCATAAACAGTACAATCTTACGTTTACCTATTGTGTTGTCTGTAAGCAGTTTTGGTATACCTATTTACGGTTATAAATACATAATGTCATAATTACATCTGTTCATAACCAGCCCGTCAGCATTGCATCAAACATGAAATTCATTAAACAAGCACAATCGTTACAGATTAGTATAATCTGTAATGATTTACCAAAAATCGAGTTACGCCATGGAGAATTATTGCCGAATACAGTACGTTGCATCATTTGCGGACCATCAAATTGTGGAAAAACCAATTTGTTAATTGGTCTTCTTTTGCACGAAAATGGATTGACATTTCATAATGTTTATGTATATTCTAAAACTCTATATCAACCAAAGTACATTTTTTTAGAAAAGGTTTTACGAGGAGTACCAGGAGTCAGTTTTCAGAAATATCAGGCAAATGATGACGTTATGAAAGTTTCAGATGCAAAACCTAATTCAGTGATTATTTTTGACGATGTAGCATGTGAAAATCAAAGTAATATGCGTGATTATTTTGCCATGGGAAGACATAAATTGATTGACAGTTTTTATTTAAATCAAACTTATAGCAAAATACCTAAACAACTAATAAGAGATAACGCTAACTTAATTGTGCTTTTTAAGCAAGATGAAATTAATTTGAAACATGTTTATGAAGAACATGTTAACACTGACATGACGTGGTTGGAATTTCGTAACATGTGTTCTCAAATATGGAAAGAGCCTTATGACTATGTTGTGATTAATAAAGACTGTCCTAAAAACAACGGGTGCTATAGAAAAAAGTTTGACACTTTTGTAGAATTAGATAAAATTTGAATATTTAAATAGACAGCTTTCAGTTTCTTGTTATTCTTTAATCGGCTCTTATTGGATTACCATCTATTTCACATAATGGAAAAATCATTGAAAAAATAAATTGTAGATGCAACACAAGCTGTAAGGAAAAAAATACGTACCATGAAGGATTTTGAAGAAAATAACAGACAAGTGCTTGATACAGTTTTTAAGCCTGTTACAGAATCTCTCAATTTAATAGCCAACACTAATAACCACTTAGCTCTAACAAAAAAGGAGGAAAAAATAGAACCCCAAGAACCACAAGACCAAGATATGAAAGAAACAGATGATAGCAGTATTGCTAGTAACGAATCGGAACCCTCATCGGACTCTTCATTTCAGTCATTAGTCGGTACTAATCCAGATACATCATCTTGGTCGTTATCTTCACAAGTACTATTAGATGTACCATTTGGTATAAGAAAAGAACGTGGAAAGTTAATGTTAGGTTCTGCTAACATAACAATTGGGGATAAAGTTATTACTGTAGCCGGACACAAGTACGAAAGTACACCTGGGTTGCGAGAGTTACTGTTAAAAAAAGACATTGATCTGAGCTTGGTTAATGACCATGACAAACAAAATTATAAGGCAATGTTACTTGTAACGAATGCACATCGTCGTGATTTCGATTCAAAAAAACCAATTAAAAGTAATAAAGGACAAAAATATTTGCAAGTTATTAAACCACTTTTCGATCAAGAAAGTAGAAGTCCCAGCTGTAGACAGAAAGTAGGAAAAGGATTACCCTTAACAAAAATGTGGAAAAAAAATACCGATTTTGTATATTGGGATGATCCCAATGAATTGGTTGATAGATTAAAGTTATTAATTGCTTCTCGAGATGCTGGTAACACAGGACTAGACAATGAAATAATATTTATCATTGAAGAACTGCGTGAAAGCAAAATCATTAAATAAATAAATCTACTAATATTATATGTGTGTCATTTTACTATATACCGTTCAACATAATACACCTATAATATGAATGTAGACAAATTTGGTCATTATATTCATAAGCGAATGCGTATATCGGAAATACTTGATTTTAATGATAACGCATTAATAAAATCTGATAATGGAGATTATGACTTGAAGACATCAAGGTTAAAAGGCGTCAAACCTCCTCAAGACGCAGATGATGCAGTAAATAAAGCTTATGTAGATGAATTGAAAGGTGTACTAATGAATGACTTACAAAAATTACAAAGTTCTATTCCAAATAGTGTTCAAAACCACATTGAGAAAGCTTTAAAAACAATAATGTCTGAGATAATGACTCATTTGGAAAATACATTTTATACAAGAAAAGCAGTTGATAGACTAATTCAAGACGCAATTCAATCTATATTAAAAGATCGAAAAATATAGGCCTTAAAGTTTGTTAAAATGACGAAACAACAAATCGTTAATGAAATACATAAAGCAGCACGAAAAAATTTTCCTCGAAGATCTGTAATTTTAAAAGGTGTTGATGATTTGTGGCAAGCAGATTTAGTTGATATGCAAAATCTAAAAACCTTTAATAAAGGATATAATTATATTTTAATTGTTATTGACTGCTTCTCAAAGTACGTTTGGGTGGAACCGTTAAAAACTAAATCCAAACATGATGTCTCTCATGCATTTGAAAAATTACTTTTTACTAATCACAGGAAACCAACTCATCTGCAAACTGATATGGGTACTGAGTTCTATAATTCTACATTTCAAAAGCTTTTACAGAACTATAATATTAATCACTATTCTACATTTTCAACCAAAAAGGCTTCAATTGTAGAACGAGTTATTAAAACAATTAAAAATAAATTGTACAAATACTTTAGCTTGAACGGTCACTATAAGTGGATAGATGGTGGCTTGAACGGTGTTGTGAAGACATATAACAACACAAAACATCGTACTATTAAATTGGCACCTGTTAATGTCAATAAGTTTAATGAAACGGACATTAAAAATAATATTATGAACTCCGTGATAAAGGTAACCCGAAAATGTCGTCCAAAGTTTATAATTGGTGATAAAGTTCGAATTAGTAAGTACAAACATATATTTGAGAAAGGATACACTCCTAACTGGTCAACAGAATTATTTTCTATAAAAAAGATAAATAACACTGTACCAATAACATATCACATTGAAGATAATCAAAAACAACTCATATTGGGAACTTTTTACGAACAAGAGCTTCAAAAGTCGTCCTGCCCTGGTGTCTATTTGATAGAAAAGGTATTAAAAAAGAAAGGAAACAAACTGTTTGTAAAATGGTTGGGTTTAAATAACAAAGAGAACAGTTGGATTGATAAGACTGCAATAGTGGAATAAGTTAATTATATAAGTGATACATAATTTTAAAGTATATTCATTAGTCTTTGGACGATGCAAGGTGGTGGACTAATAAACAGTATCATTAATCATTTACCATTCGAACTACACATACCCGGTTATAACTATTGTGGACCAGGAACAAAGCTTTCAAAACGATTACTACGTGGTGATAAAGGTGTAAACAAGTTAGACGAAGCTTGTATGCATCACGATATCGCATACGCAAACTACACGGACCTACCTAACCGTCAAAAAGCTGACTTACGTCTTATAGATATGGCTAAACAAAGACTTAAAGCAAAAGATGCTCGAACAGGGGAAAAGATTAGTTCGTGGATAGTAAAAAAAGTTATGAAAGCTAAATTGAAGTCTGGTGCTGGTGTTAAGACCTTTAATAACTTTGTTAAAAAAATAAAAAGAAAAATCAAAAAACTCTCACCTAAAGATGATAAGTCATTAATAAATATGGCTTATATGGTTGCTCGAAAATTAGTTCCATGCCTTCCAAAAGTTCGAGTACCTCGAATGATACCTATACCAAAAACTGGAGGCATTCTACCTTTAATCCCAATTTTTGCTGGTTTGTCTGCTTTAGGAGCATTAGCCGGTGGTGCAGCTGGTATTGCAAAAACAGTGAATGATTATAAACACGGTCAGAAAAAATTGCAAGAAACTGAACGTCATAATAAAACTATGGAGGCTATAGCAATAGGCAAAGGTTTATACATTAAACCACATAAGCAAGGTCAGGGATTGTTTATAAATCCTTCAAAAAACTAATTGATCAGCTACCTAATCGCGCTTTAACTAATATCGATATTCAGAAGTTTGACTATTGTATTCCCCACTTTCGAGGAGTTTATATGAGGGATCAGTTACCAAAAACCCCAAAACGAATTGAATGTGCTATAGTTAACCTAGATAATTCGAGAAATGATGGATCGCATTGGGTAGCTTATGTTAAAATAAACAATTATTGTGAATATTTTGATAGCTATGGTGATTTAAAACCGCCAAGAGAATTAATGCTATATTTTAAGAACTGTGATGTTCATTATAACTATGATAGATATCAACAATTTAACACAATAGTTTGTGGACATATGTGTTTAAGTTATTTGCAAACTTTTTGGATTAAATACTATAAATCTTTATTATAATTATAATACTTTAAATAAAAATACTATAAATCTTATATCACTCTTTCATTTCCATCATTTGCAAGATGTCACTCACCTTATCGATAACTGGAAACTCATCGGTATTATTTACCTATTATCCAAACACGTTGCCATTAGTTGGGGAGTATGAATGTGCATTATTACATTTCTCTACGTATAATTCTATTCCAAATTTTGATAATACAAACAATAAATTATACTATGGTTCTAAAAATGTTATTGAGATACCTGAAGGAACTTATGAATTACAAGATATTGATGACTATTTAAAAACTGAGATAAAAGATGCATCCATAAAACTCCATTGTAATAACAACACCTTAAAAACTATTTTATTTTGTACATCAACTATAGATTTTACTAAAGAAGGTACATTTGGAAGTTTATTGGGATTTAAAAAACAGATCTTAGAAGCAAATAAATATCATGTATCAGAGTTTCCAGTTAACATTTTACCTACGACTGTCATAAGGATTGAATGTGACATAGTTAGCGGTTCTTATATAAACGGTCAATCCAGTCACATCTTGCACGAATTTGCACTTAATGTTCCACCTGGATACAGGATTATAGAAATTCCGAAAAACGCAATCTACTTTCCAATAAACCAAACCAATATAAGCTGCATACAGATAAGGCTGTTAGATATAAATAATAACTTAATAAATTTGCGAGGTGAAGAAGTGCAGTTGTATCTACATATCAGAAGAAAACAATGATAGATTATAATAAATATGTGGTTCGTCCAACTAAAAATAACAGTCCTACTAAAACTATCAAACCAATAAGAGCTCGCTCCAAAAAGGTCATAAAATTGAATAACAATAATAAAGCATTTCTTAAAGCGATTGGTTTGTTAAAATGAATATACTAGATGTTTTATCCGCTCCTGTATACAACAACTCTGTGGAAGGAATTGAATTTCACTCTTACAAGCCTTACGTAACAAGTTTCAATAGAAGCGATGAAATCAGGATACCTATTAATCAACAAGACTTGTATATATTACCATCAGCAAGCACTTTGTTTTTGGAAGGAACTGTTGTTGTAAACAAGGGTGGAAATTCGAAAGAGAGAGTCAGTAGCGTTCATTTCACAAACAATAGTTTACTTTACTTGTTTCAAGATATAAGGTATGAGATAAATGGAGTGGAAATAGATAAAATAAAAAACGCTGGTATAACTACCACAATGAAATCATTAATATCAATGAACGAAAATGAGGCTAAAGTATCTAATGCTTGGGGTTGGAATATCGATGGCATAAATAGCACAAATGGGGGTAGCTTTTCTGCTTCTATACCCCTCTGTAACATTCTTGGTTTTGCAGAAGATTTCAAGAAAGTAGTGATAAACAGCAAACATGAATTAATATTGTTGCGAAGTAATACTAATCTGAACGCCCTAAAACTTAACGATGGTGAAACGGTAGAAGATATTATTATAAATAAAATAATATGGCGCGTACCACATGTCAAAGTATCCGATAGAGAAAAAATAAATATGTTAAAACTGCTAGAAAAAGATCGACCACTCCAGATGATATTCAGGAATTGGGATTTATATGAATATCCGGCTCTACCAAAAACTACTAAACATACTTGGTCCATAAAAACATCATCGCAAATAGAGAAACCAAGATTTGTTATTATTGGTCTGCAAACAAATAGAAAAAATAATTCAAAATTGGATATGTCTCGGTTTGATCACTGTGACGTTCGTGATGTTAGAGTATACCTAAATTCAACCTACTTCCCAAAATTTAAATTCAAGTTTCTCGAATAGCAGAATTGCTTTAATATATGAACAATACACCAGATTCCAACACTCATATTACGGAGGTCTTCGCGGTGAACCGTTATTAAGTGAGAAACAATTTAAAAATATTGCTCCGTTATTTGTCGTAGATTGTTCTAGACAACCAGATAATCTTAAATCAGGTCCTGTTGTGGATGTTAGAGTGGAAATTGAAAGTGATATTGATATACCAGATCAAACTTCCGCATATTGTCTTATATTGAACGATTGTATAATCGAGTATAAGCCGTTAAGTAGCACCGTGAGAAAGATATCATGAACAAAAATACTATTATAGTAGATGTTCAGGGTTTTAAAGACACTTGTAATAACTTTATAGTCAAAGAATTAGCTCTGGCCACCTGTGTTTATACCCAAACATTCTTAATAAAGCCCCCATACTTATTTAAATACTTAACTACGAATGAAAAAAAAACAAGTTACGTGGTTGGAGAGAAACAGAGGTATTTACTGGAATGAAGGTTATATCGACTATAGAGAATTTCGACGCATAATTGTTCCTTATCTAGAAAATAAAGAAATTTTTGTAAAGGGCTTAGAAAAAGTTAAGTGGATTCAAGATCTTTGTATGAATTGTATTTGTATAGATCTTGGTGAAGACAAGTGCCCAAATTTATCACTGTTGCATAACAAATATTCAAATAATGAGACAAGTTTTAATTGTATTAATCATACTAAACAATGTGCACTTAAAAATGTTTTATGTATAAAGAACTATTTAATAGAGCAAGAAAGGTAATTTGTCTTCCTATACACAGTTTTAATAAATAAAACATTTTTTTAAAGTAAATGGTTTTTATTTTTAACCCACATTTTAAATACCTATCTATAATTATTTAACACATTATTTTCACAGTACACACAATAAAATTTTAATAAAATATAAATATGACATCAGCAATTGAATACATATACATATATACATATACTCACGCCTTTATCCCCGAAGGGGTAGGCAGAGGCCTATACCGACCCACATTTCACCGTGTACAATTCGGTCCCACGTAACAGGTGGTGAGCCCATCGCCGTGTTGAAATGGACCGCCGCCGTCAGAGCCTCGTCCGTTGTTCAGCAGGTGCACGAGCTTGAACGTGAGGTTGACTTGGGCCCGAAGGTGTTGGTAGGGCCCCACTACACCAGCAATTGAAATTTGTATAAAAAATGGTATAATGATAATCATCAAGCTGTATACAGCCTAGACTCAACCATTTTTGTGTGGCTCGAGTCTAAAAGACAGCCCGAAATGCGGCAATGGGCTCACCATCTATTACGTAGGGCTCAAATATTCGGTGAAACGTGGGTGTTTACTCATCTCTGCCTAACCCTCCGGGGATAAAGGCGTGATTATATGTATGTATGTACATTTTACTGATAAATATTTCAATAAAACAAACTTTAAATCTTCATTAATTTTTATTTCTTAATATAACTTTTAATGCATATTATCATTTTTACACTAAATAATAATAAAACATAAATTATTTATGAAATATTAATTTCAATACAAATGACGAACACATTTATTTACAAACTTACACAAAATTAATCTAGTAAGGAATATTTTAAAACAAGAACTATTATTAATAAATGTTAGGGAAAGAATAGCCGCATATTTTTTTTGATATATTATGTATTAAATTTTCGGCTTGATCAGAAATTTCATCAACTGGATCTTTGACAATATATTGTGCCTTTATTATCTCCTCTTCACTCTCACTTGATCCGCCCAGGTCCGTAATCTCAATTTTGATCAAACGCCGTCCTTTTGTTGATTCACAGTTTATGATGTATGAAGGTTGTCTATGTTTCTTTAATATTTTACTCACTATTTTTGATTCGGACTTGCGCGTGGATTTCTTTCTCTCGGTGTTTTTTTTAGGCGTTTCACGGTGTGTACTTTGAGCTGCGATCCATAATCGTTCAGTTTCTTCGTCAAATGCATATGGATCTTGCGCATTTGGAAGCGATTCTGGTGAATACAATCCATTTGGCAAACCGTTTCTTTCTTCAGTGTCTTCTGTGGTTTCTATCGTGAATATATTCTTATTTGTGTTCTGAAAATAAAAAAAACGTTAGTATGTTATCTACGTTACGTGACGTGTTACCTTTTCTATAAACACAATATTATATAAGTTTATCAAATAAAATATCTTACCATGTTGTATGTCGATTTGTAAACTAATATATAAATTTAAAGTTGCTCGTATAATGTATGTCCTCGTCGTTAGTGATAAATTCAGAATGAAACAATGAACTTATAAAATTAACAACGGGATTATATACCCACAGTTTCTGAAATATGATACTATTTCTAATACATATTTCTTTAAACAACAAAATACTTACGACGTACAAGTTGAAACATGAAAGTCCTATCATGTAAAAACACGTATTGTGCATAGCAAAGCAAAAGAAATAATTCTATGACGTGTTACCTCACTACTGCAATAATTATTATATAGATGGTTGTGCGGATGTTGATGCCCCTTCGTTTCAAGAACAGGTTGAGACATGAAAATTTTAACAAGCCTGATTCGGGTACAGTTTACCCTTTACTTATGTGTGTCGCAAAAGTATTCTATAATGTATGTCACTAGTTGAGAATGAAGTAAAATAAAACGAAAATATGATTATTTATTTATTTATTTATTTACACTTTATTGTACGCCAAGTAAATAAAATTATGGTACACAAATACAGTGCAAGAAGATGTACAATGGGCGGCCTTATCGCTAAAAAGCAATTTCTACCAGGCAACCTTTATGTAGGCATTTATTTATAAATAAGAGTAAAAGACATAGGTAGGTAGGTACATTCTTATGAGATAAAAACTTAAAGTACTTAAATACATTTTTAAACATCACAATGTCATACTTATGAAAAACTAAAACCCATCATAAATTTCAATTAAACGTCCTAAAATTCAACCTAAAATTGAGCAATTACCCCAGGAAACAGTGTGAATGTTGTCCTTTAATATATACCGCTTATCATCATTGGATGATAATACAACTTTGTTGACACTACGGGTTACTAACTCGTGTTTCAAGGATTTAAATAATAAATTTTGTTTACGAGTTATTTCATTATTGGTTAACGTTTTTTTATAATCTGCTTTTACTAAGTCTCTCACTACGCATTTCTTAACACCTTTAGCTTTTTTTAAAGTACATTGCTCAGATTGAATACAATATAATTTGGGACGTAGACCAATGAATTCCCTGATTATTTTACCTCCCATTTCGTCTTTAAATAGACCTGGCACCTTTTTATTCAAAATCGGTAAACTAAACGGATTACTTTTACTATAATTACTAGTATCAAAATAACTAATAAAGTAGTTTTTCATATCATTGTAAAAGTCGTTAGTTTCAATTTTATAAATAAAACTGTCTGTATCCGTATAGCATAACTTGATAAGTTCTCTATAATGTGGGCGCATAATAGAATAGTGAAAATCGTACATATGTTTTTTTGATAGTTCTAATACAGAGAAACCTATATATTGGGGTTTATCCATAACAATTTTTTCGGGTTTCATTTGAATCGCAACCAAATTCTCAGAAAATATAGAAGCACTATGGAAGTTAGGTCTGGCAACCAAGGTATCTGCACTTAATCTCTTTTTTGTTTTATTATCGCTATCACTCCACTGATTTACTAAATGAACTTTTACACGATTTTCATTATTTTCTAGCGTTTTACCGAATATACTGTTATTAAGCAATTTAAAAAAGTCTTGTTCAAATTCGGTCACTGCTTTTTGTCTAAGCTCGGTATTGAGGTCTATATATTGTTTTAAAAAAGCTTTCTGCCTAAAAGTTATAACGCGATGCACTTTGTTTAATATTAATCCATGCTTAATACAATTTTTCAAATGTACGTAATGTATTACGTATTTATATTTATCATATAAAGTTGTGACAAGTTTAGAAATTTTACCTCCAGGAGGCACACATTTCTCAGGACAAAATGGCAAGTCATTATGCAAACGGTGTAAATATTTAGGATAAAGTAAATCTACCTCTAATATGAACCCATAATCTGCATCATCTTTTATATTCTCGATGTTTAGATTTTCTATCTCATTTTTATCAAGAAACCTGAAGTTTGATAAAGGTAAAGGTTGGCACATAGCATACCCATATAAATTATTGCAATCTAAGTATACAATAAATATATCATCTTGTTGAGGGTCATAATCTTCCATATATTTATTATTACTTTTTACATAACGATGGGAACTCATACAAAGACCTCCTCTTATACCCTCTTGTATTAACCTTATTATTGCTAAATCATCAATAAGTTCTAACTTAATTCCCGTTTTGAGAAGCATCGCGTCCCATGATAAGCTAGGAGCTGTTACATAAAAAGCTGGATCTAATTGGTAAAATCGCTTAGAAGTATTTCTAAAGTTTTCAAAAACGTCAGTCAACAAAAGTACGTCAGTTTTGAGGTAAAGATCAGTATAATCACCTAGATTTTTTATTTTAAATTCAGACCATACCAATTTAGCATGCTGGTAATCTGCTAATGAAATATGTTGATTATTTAGGGAATTATAAAAATAACATTTTTCAGGCAGAACTGTCTCCTTATAACGATTTATGTTGATCATATAATCATAAGGATATACACCTTTTCGCGTAAGTAATTTAAATTGTTTTGGACAAGAGAAATTGTTTTTTAAGTGTATAAACTGTTCTGGTTTCAAACTTTTTACTAATTTGTCTAAACTAGTAGATAAAAATTTAAAGGAGTCCACAAACCGAAGTTGTACATATTCATCTCTAGAAACTTGTATAAATTTTGTAAAAGAAATATATGACTCTTTATTTTTAGCTATGATTTTAAGTGAACCGCGAGCTTCTCCTAATTTTTTAATAAAAAAATGGCAATCGTAACCTGAAAGATTATGAAAGAAAATTGGTATAAATTTTGGAAGTTTATACATCAAATTACAGTAGTTATGTGCGGCTCCTCGATATTGACCTGTCATATGACAGTGATCTCTTACTCGGTCTGTGATTAGTAAGTTTTGACAAATATGACAACGAGTGCTTTCATTGAATTTAACAGAATCTTCGTTGTTAAATATAATTGGTACACTATTCGACAGATTGTTGTTAATCAATTGAACATCACTGTAAATATTCTCAACAAATTTATCTACACCATCTTCCCCACGATAAGATACAAAACGATTTCTACTTTCATCAAACGAACAAACTATATAATAAGCGAATGCTATAGGTATATGTACCTGACATACTGAGGTACTCGCAACAGAGGGATCCTGGTTGCACCCTTGCACTGGAACCAACATGGCTTCAAAATCTGCGTAAATTACATATGGCACATTTTGTTTCCTTTCGTAGTTTTTAAACTCAATCACTGAACCTTTTTGCGGTAGCTGAGTAATGCATTACACCGGCACATACATGAGAATCAATTTCCATACTTGATCTAAAAAATAGCAAACACTCATCACAAAAAAATAATTTCCCGTTATGGTTAGTTATTTGTTTTCTCACCAAACGCGATAAATCTTTGATCAGACAGTAATGTGAATATCTGCTCTTTTCTAATAATAGTAAATTAACCGTTTTTTTGTTATCGTTATTAAACCCAGATTTGTATAAAGGTCCTATGATCTGTCTATTATTTTCTAAGCCATATACATTTATTCGTAATCTTGGATTATTTTTTTCAAACATTTGTATATCGGTAAAAGTTACTGGAAATGACATTCCTTCTATGTTAAACAGATTGAAAAAATTTGGATATGAAGAAACTCTCTGAATGTTCCTATTTGCTGGGTAAAGAGCTGCCGTGACCGACCACAGGAAACAATATACATCATTGTTACGAATATTTACACATGCCTTTTTATTTTTAATGATCGGAGGTAAATCAATAAATCTTGAACCACGGAGCGGTTGATACCTATTTATATTTACCTCCATGTAACAGTTATTAAGGAAAGTCCAACCAGAATCCCGCTCTTCAAATTCGTCTATCTTTTTCAGTAATTGATTAGCAACATCTGTAAAGAGCTTTGTAAAATCATAGTTCATACATATAATAATATTTTTGGTTTCAAATGATTTAACTTCTGGTATGTCATGTTTAAGTAGTACAAACTTTGAGTATATATGAAAGTTAACCTTAAGGGAAGTGTGAGCTGCAAGAGATTGATCAATTAAAGATTTGACCCTACTGTGAAGGTGTCTGAAGAAAACAGGTAAAGATGTCTGTTCGTTCGTGTCAAGAGTATGTAATCTATATGTTGCTAATCGATTTTTAAAAGCAGAGTTCACTTTCTCCACGCCATGATCTAAAGTAATTACGTTATCTGACTTTCGGTGTATTTTACTCCTTAAATGTCCTATCCATTTCTTACCATTTACCTCAACACCACAGCTATCACAGAAGGGCATATTAATTGGTGAAACACACAGACAGATTAGGATGGAATTTTTAATTGAAATTTATGATGGTCAATGAATTAATCAAATTTATTTAATATTTTTATGTATTACATACAAATAGACAATTATATTAAGTTTAGTAGGTACGGACTTATTTAAAATTAATTTTATTAGAAAAGAAAGTGGCTTCAGAATCTGCGAACAACTCGCTGGCTTGCCTAACAAATTTTTGTAGATGAGCCCAGTGAGGAGATTCCTCGTCAGTCCGAAGCTTCAACCACAGCAGATATTTTTTCCAAAGGTCGTCGCCACCTTCTTGGACGTCAACCGCGTTGTACACCTTCAACTCAATGTGGAAGGGACCCTCGGTAGACACCATACGCCTCGTTTGACCGTTAGCCACCCGATTGTAAAGCACCGATGTGGATGGAGCTCTGCCGGTGTTGACGGTGGGAGTTTTACTGTCAAGGTGGAAGATGTCGTATCCCTTTTGCGCAGCCTTTTTCTTTGAAGCTCTGAAACAGGGAAATTTTCTATATTATAATATTGTACCTTAATATAATGTTCATTACATAAATAATAAATGATCATTATGAATTGGATGTTATGAATCGTTATGTTATGATAAGATTGTTATGAACTGGACAACATCAGTTTTGCTTCAGTTAGGAATATTACGTGAACAGATTAATAGATGATTGTCATGAACGACACACAAAGTTTGATACTAATAGAACTCGAACCCTAGACTTCTGGATTTGCAACTACGGTCACTCATTACTACTTAGCCAGAAAAATAAATAAATCGCTCATAATAATATTATATTAATAAAAATAACAAAACTACCATTATTTAGCACGTAACCTCGCTCACTCATATATTGCGTAATGTAATTGATTATACGTATTTTAATTGGTAGTAATTGGTATGTTATCATCACTTTACATCAGCTGGGTATAAGAGTACTAATGAGTAATAATTACCTTGAATATTCGCTTGAGGTACTTCTAGCAGATGACTTGCGTTTGACGGGAGCCTTTTTCAACGTCCCAGCCTCGCTCCTTACCACTTTGTCACAATCGAACTCTTGGTCCGCTCTGAAAACATAATACCTATTATAAGTTACAAATAGTAAATAAATACACAGAAACCTACTCAGAAAACTATCACATTATCTCCACAAAAACTTCCTCATCGTAAAAAACTATTTTTAACAGCACTAGATTTTTTACTCGTAAATTATAATATAACCAGCTTTTGCCCGCGGCTTCGCCCGTGAGGATGTCGACATAGCTTTAGTCTTTTCTCATGGTCTGATCTACCCCACATCTAATTTCATCAATAGGTAAAGCGGTTTAGGAGGCGTAAAAGCGTTGTTACGCTTTACCTTGTTACAGACAGACAGAAAGTGTTACTTTCACATATTTTATGATATTAGTATAGATAAGTAATGAACATGTACGTACTGGTACATACGGACGTACCTTATATGATCGCTTGCAACGCTTTTGACAGCTGGTGACGATTTGCGCTTTCCACCCCCCTTAGCTGCCTTCGAATTTGACTTGGCGGCTTCGATCGACGTCGCACTGTTGCCACTATCGTACTCTGAATCCGACCTGTAAATATTATGAACAGAATAGTTATTAATTGCGACTAGTAACTCAGAAAACGAAGTGTTTAGTCTGTCAGTTGCAACAATTCGGTAGTCACTCGAAACTAATAAAATTTGACAAGACTAATACGCTATCACTTGTTAGTATCACTCATCGTCACCGTGCACAAAATAACGATAGGTTTAGTTCTGGCAAATTTGTTTAAAGGTTAAAAAGATTTCTCACTTAAAAACAATAGAACATGGGATAGAATATTTTATAACTTAGGAACTCACATTTTTAGGTAGGTATAATGACGATTAAACTCACAAAAATCTGGAGCCAGGTGTTTAGTCTTCAAGGTGAAAGGTCTTGGTCTTCAAGGTGGAAGGTCTTCAAGATGGTGGTTGCTTCAATGGATTCGTTCAACGGTATAACGAAGTCAGAATGAAGCACTGACTGAATGATTCCGGATTTTATAAGAAAATTAATGATAATTTAGCAAAATACGTTAGGGTTGTCACTACGCTTAGGAAAAAATATCTCGTCACGTTACGTAATGGAAATAATCAAATTAAGATAAAAGTAATGTAAATTCTTCATGAAAGTATTAATAAGTTATACATATCTAATAATAATGTAAATATTTATGAAAATATTTTGTATGACGTAAAGTTTACTTAATATTTACATTTCCCTATTATGTTTGTATACAGGAAATGGAAATAAAAATTAAACTTAACATTATACATATAAAAAATTGTCTTTCTTATAATTTCATTATTTAATAATAACACAAATTGTAATCGCTCCATAGCTCAGTTGGCTGAGCATTCCCTGTAAGGGAAAGGTCATGGTTTCGAGTCCTACTTGAGCATTTCATTTTTCCCGATGTATTTGAAATAAAAAATTGCATTAATAAATGCTGTCAGTATTAATAAAAAATATAAACATTTAATTTATTTTATTTTTAGATATAAAATGTGATCAGAAATGAGGTAAGTATTTGATTAAAAAAACTAAATTATCTGGATTATAATATTCAAATATTCATTATGTTCAAAGAGTAGGTAATCTCGATTAATTATTTGACACCAGTGTAAATACCTATTAAATCCTTCATACAATATTTTATTGTATCGAAAAATAAAATGTATTAATTTTAATTTATTGATTATTAACTAATAGTGGCAGCCCTAATGTAATTCGTGTAAGCATTTTCGACCCACATAACTTCAAAGAATCACATTGAGTAAATTTACATACTCCACGTGTAAAAATCCTACAACTTGTACAATCCTGTCATTATCATCCGAGCCAATTCCCAACATTTTTTTTAGTTGGGGTCGGCTTTCTAGTCGTAACTATGATGCGGCTGAAATTCGGTATTTTTCCGTGGAGCGACTACCATCTGACCTCCACAACCAAATTGACGATATCGAAGTTCTATAGTTAGACTAGTTGGACTTTTGAGGGCTCCAACTAACCGTAACGACTGCCATAGATGTTAGTATGGCAACCGGGACCGACGGCTTAACGTGCTCTCCGAGGCACCCAGACTCCGAAACAAACATTTGTGATTGATCACACAAAGTATTTGGTCCGACCCGGGATTCGAACCCGAGACCATCTGCGCGTCATTCGGTTACACTTCCGACCGCGCCACAGAGGCAGTCGCAAACTTGTACAATCCTGTATTAATATAAATTTGTATTATTATTATTATTATTATAATTTTAACGAATAACTTAATTTTTGATCCCACTAATTATTATATTTAAACATAAAAGTTTTTTAAAGATATTCTTCTTAATATGTAGGTGTATCAATTTGTAATGCATTTGCTGTGGATAAGCCTATAAACAAAATAAAAATATAAATTGTTATATTCAATCACACTATAACGGCTAAACGGATCTGGCTAAAATTTGTTCAAGGAAAATGTCAGCCTCCATGGCGTGATGGATTCGATTCCCGCACGGTACAATAATTTGTTTGCATGAATATGACTATTTGCATTGGTCTGGGTGTTTATATGTATAATAATTATACATACATACATACATACATACATATGGTCACGCCTTTATCCCCGAAGGGGTAGGCAGAGGCATAATATGCCCACATTTCACCTTTTTTTGTATAATTTGTCCCACGTAATAGGTGGTGAGCCGTATTGCCGTGTTTAAATGGACAGGCGCAGGTTTTGACTGCCTGCTGTTGAAATAAAGCCTTCAACTTTGCTTAACGACTGCCATTTTACTGGCAACCGGGACCAACGGCTTATCGTGCCTTCCGAAGCACGGAAACGCTCAAATAAATGTCACAAAGTGATCACATGAATGGTCACCCATCCATGGACCGGCCATAGTGAAAGTTGCTTACTGCAGTGATCGTTTACAGAACACTGAGTCGGCGGGGCCACGAGCGCTTCACGATCGTTCAATATCTTACACGCGACCTACATCAACACCTTTGGACCTCAAGCCATCCGATCCTGCTAGGCAGTGCATCCGCTAAATAACAAGCTAGGGTTTAGTACAGGTTTTCGTTTCAAGGTAGAAAGTTGGGCAACAGTCGATCTCGATAAAGTCAAAGTGCTAATATATAATACGAATATAATACGGTCTTACAATATAGTTTTTATCTAACTACTAGCTGTTGCCCGCGACTTCGTACGCGTGAAAATTGTTACAATGCCAATTTGATTGCTCTCTGCTTAGCCCCTAGGATATGAAGCGTGATAATATGTAACCCATTTTAACACCCTACCCCTAGGTAATATTTGTGCAAAATTTGAATCAAATCTATTGAGTACTTTTCGAGATCCTTCCGGACAAAGCAAAGCAAACAGACAAACAGACAAACAGACAGACAAAAATTTTTCTAACTATATTTTCGGCTTCGGTATCTTATGTTGAACACCCAGCAAGTATTTTTTTTTTTTAATTTTTCCAATGTACAGTTTTGACTTTTCTATCATTTTATTATATGTATAGATTTACTTAAAATAAGTAGATATCTATTATAAAAATATGTTTTTATGTAAAATTGATCGTAGATAAAATATTAAATAGTGAAGTCGTAGGTAAAACTAGTCAAGTAATTTCATTCATGGAATATTATTAGCGATCAGTAGCAGGTGCATTTATGTATGAGAATTGTATACAATAACATTTCTCATACCTAAATATGCACCTGCATCATTATCATATTGCATTCGGCGAAGCTCGACAGCCGCGCGCGACGCGCGTAACGAGACCTCGCTGGGAGTGATGTGCCGACAAAGGCTTAGCGACGCGACGATCGTTTCATACGTGCTATGTAGGTTGCTATACTTAGGTTATGTAATATTTACTATATTGCACCACCACCTGTAATATTGATTGAGTTATAGATCAGTAATATTGAGAGTTTTAACGAGCGGAGTGAGTTAGAACTCTCAATATTACTCTACTCCTCTCTTTTTCGAACTCTCATGTGCCGCAAACGAAGTTGCGCGGGTCAGCTAGTTCTTTATAAAGTCCTGGAGATGAGACTGTGACTTAGTAAGGACATTGGGTTTTTTAACTTGAGAAAAATCCTACAGAGATGCTATGCCAAATGGCAAAAACGGAACCCTTATAGATTCGTCATATCTGTCTGTCTGTCCGTCTGTCTGTCCGTCCGTGTGTCACAGCCACTTTTCTCCAAAACTATAAGACCTATGCTATTGAAACTTGGTAACTAGATGTATTCTGTGAACCGCATTAAGATTCTTATACAAAACTAGAAAAAACGCTGTAAATTTTGGGGGTCCCCATACTCAGAACTGAAACTCAAAATTTATTTTTTCATCAAACCCATACGTGTAAGGTATCTATAGATAGGTCTTCAAAAATGCTATTGAGGTTTCTAAAATCATTTTTTTCTAAGGTGAATAGTTTGCGCAAGAGACACTTCCAAAGTGGAAAAATGTGTGTCCCCCCCCATCTAACTTCTAAACTAAGAGAATGATAAATCTGAAAAGAATATATGATGTACATTGTCATAAAAACTACCAACGAAAATTAGTTTGAACGAGATAGAGCTGGTAGTTTTTTTTTAATACGTCGGTTACCACAATTTTTGGTTAGAAAAATCATTACCACTGCGAACGTGTTAAAACATCAATCAAAGTTACAACGAACGACAAAAACTTTTATACTATGTTACTTGCTGCTACGAAACCCTTCATGGGCGAGTCCAACTCGCACTTGGCCGATTTTTATCTACTGACTAAAAACCACACGTATTCTACCTAACAAGCCTACGGTTGGGAGCCCCGGGTAAGCCGCGTAAGCATGTCCCCAGGACAACGACATTGCTTACAAAGACCTCCTGCCAGATGGACCTACGACCTGGAAGGGAGTCGCGGTTAGGGACTGAATGCGGGAGGGAGAAGACCGTGAAGTATGGCGAAAATTGGGAGACGCCTACGTACGTCCCGCAATGACTGTTATAGATTGATTTGATTGAAAAGCATAAGATTGGCACTGATTAAACCCTATTACAGGCGAGTGTTCTGAAGAGCCTTTTAACTTAATAATACCTTCTCTCTTAGATCCCGAGGGAAGAGGTCTCTCAAACAGTGGATAGAATCTTCGCCAGAATCGAACTTTTCAAGAGATCGTTTAATCTGTCGAACTATAGAAACTTAGAACGTTCTGCCAATTTCCCTCTATAAGCTTCTACTCTATAAATTAGCATCTTGCGATACAATACCTGAAGCAAATAGAATTAGTGAGATAAAGATGTAGGTTGAAGGGTAAGTAGGTGGACGTACCGGAGGAGCGATTTAAACCGTTAAGGGGTCAGGCCACACTCAAATCTGATGCAACATTCCACGTCTTTTGGAGAGTATCTTTTTTTTTCTCACAAATTAATATGATATAGTCAGCATAACTTAATTACTTTTTAAAATTAGTTCTATTAGCATACTTTTTGTTCTAATTTCAAAGGCTCGAGCTGTAACGTCTGACGGCACTTACGTGTACTGGATGGAGTCAGCAGAAGGACACCAAGCCATATTTAGGAGTCAGCTGGAAGATCCTGATCACACTAAACAGGTGGGTCTCTATTCTAAGCATAAATATAAGGTGCTGGACATAAAGAAAGAATGAGGCGCGAGGAAGTATTTCGTTTAAAACGGATTTTCAGCAAATTTATATTTTGTGAAGCGCTCGTGGCGCGGACTCAGTGTTCTGTAAACGAACACTGCAGTAAGCAACTTTTACTATGGCCGGTCCATGGATGGGTGACCATCCATGTGATCACTTTGTGACATTTATTTGAGCGTTTCCATGCTTCGGAAGGCACGTTAAGCCGTTGGTCCCGGTTGCCAGTAAAATGCCAGTCGTTAAGCTAAGTTGAAGGCTTTATTTCAACAGCAGGCAGTCACAACCTGCGCCTGTCCATTTAAACACGGCAATACGGCTCACCACCTATTACGTGGAACAAATTATAGCAAAGGTGAAATGTGCCTCTGCCTACCCCTTCGGGGATAAAGGCGTGACCATATGTATGTATATTTTGTGCGACATTTTTATCCCTTATTAGTTTGTTAAACGTGTTTTCGTCATTTTATAAAGTTGTGGTTTTAGGAAATTGTAGTTCTCAGCCCTCCACAGCGAGCTGAGTAGGGTCATTAATGAATTCGTTTAGTAAACTGTTTACCTGTTTTCCCACCATTTCATCTCAGTTTACTGTTGTGAGATTAGAGGATTCATTAATGTTAGCTTAGATCGTAATTGAAACCGATCTTGAGGGTCGAATACTACGAAACCTCACAGCGGTCAAACAGTTAAATTTGGGTCACTTTGTATACAGATACTGGTTAGCATCGGTTTGGAGGAACCACTAGACCTCGCAGTGGACTACCTCGGCGGTAACATCTACTTCACAGACAATAAAAAGAAAACTATCGGCGTGTGCAAAAACGACGGATCTTATTGCTCCACTCTCAGGAATCTTCCGACGTTACAACCTCGATATCTGGCGTTGGATGTCCCAAGAGGGTAAGTAGATCTTTTTTTAAATTTAGCTCGCCAAAATGATGCCACTCACCTGAGGGAAACCATGACGACATCCAGCGATTGGGAGCTACACTCACAGTGTTAGAGACGGGATCCCTTTCGTAAACATAATATATATATTCCTAAAATGTTTTGGCACAATGAATTTGTCATACTAGTTTTGGTTATAATTGAATTTTAGCACATATGTACTGTGGAATAATTATATTAGATCTAATATATTCATGCATAGTTATAATTTGCACAATGTTTTAGGCATAGTGTACAGTTGTGTCCTATATTATATACCTAGTGTCAAAGTAGGTTTAGGAGCGGCGGGGGTGGCCCTTGGGCCACCCATAAGCCTCCTTTTAATTATTTTACGTAAGTTTTTCATTATAGTTTGATACTTTTATGCCTCTAAAAAGCTATGCTTATAAATTTTATGCCTAAATATGATTATGCTAATTTTATTTATGATTAAGAAAATTATGCTTTTGTTATGGATAACAAAATTATGCATAAATATCATTAGTCTAAATTACCATATGCCAAAATATTTTATGGTTATTCTTTTATGCAAATGGATAGTGAACCGTTAGAGACTATAAATAGTGGTCCTCAAGTTGGCCGCCCTATGATGTGCCTCTTTACGCTCCGCTTGAAGAAAAGGAGGTCAGTTTATTCTATTCTTCATCGTAGGGTTACCAGTTGCTTCCAAATCCTGCCTAGATTTGGAGCCTGATGTAAGTTTTTATTGGATGCACGGAGCAACCCTGGTTTTGGGTTTACAGAGCGGTGGTTCTCGACCATTCTAAATCTAGATCAATCCAACCACCTAGATTTGAACGTGTCAGCAAAACTTTAGGTAATGGGTGCAAATGGGACAAAGTGTAAATGGCATAAAGTTATAATGGTAAATGGGACGAACTGTTTGTTGCAAAAGATACTCTTCAAGGTATGAATCCGAACTCGACTGCAAGCAGCATTGCTGTCGCGGCGGCAATGCGGCAGTACTGAGTGCAGTCGCGACGCTGCTGCCGAGTCCGGAATGTATTCTAATACAAATCTTTATAGAATGTATGGGGACCAGTTATGCTGTTGCGGCAATGCAGCAACCGCAGTGCTGCTTGTGGTTGAGTTCGGACTCATACCTTTACCTGTATTTTTTTTAATATTCTAGTCTTTTGAAAACATAAATTACCTATGTTTTCCAACTAACAACCTTCCTGTATTGTTCAACAGACACTTATACTGGTCGGACTACCACGATGATACCTTCATGATCTTCCGTGGAGATCTAAGCGGGCACAATCCACTCTATTTATTAGAAGATCTGACTTCCCCAACCGGGCTCACTGTCGACTCACCGAGTCGGCGACTATACTTTGTTGTAGATTCGACGGTCAATGTGGTCAACTTGGATAGTAGTTACAAATATGTGAGTTGATTTTCTGGTTTTACCTTTTTTTTTGTAACTAGCTTCACGGCTTCCTTCACGTAGAAGTCGTTATCGCGTAAAATCATTGCCCTCTTTTTGCGTAGTCGGTTTAAAGTAGCCTATGTCCTTCCCAGGGTCCTTCTCACACTCAAATTATCTCTATACGAAATTTCATCTAAATCGCTTCAGTGCTGCAGCGGTTTAGGCGTGAAAGCGTAACAGACAGACAGACATACGTACAGAGTTACTTTCGTATTTATAATATTAATAGGGATATCTGTAGCCTAGGATAAAAACGATTGAAAGTGTGTTGGAGGTGAAAGCATCTCGAAAGTATTTCGAGATTGATCTCGGAGATTTGAAAAGAAGTTTGAAAAGTTCGTAATAATGTAGTTTTTATTATGCCTTTTTCAGGTTCTGTCGTAGTGTGATTTTTAAGCATAGGTTTGACTTAAAAAAAAATCATTTTGATATTTAACTCTAGCTGATACCCGCAGCTTCGCCCGCGTAAAATTTGTTCCCGTGGGAACTTATTCCCGGGATAAAAAGATCCGTTCAGCCGTTAGAGCGTGAAAGAGTAACAAACATCCACACTCACAAACTTTCGCATTTATAACATTAAGTAAGATCTGCCAGGCGGCCTATGACGACTCATAATTTTATTTAATGCTGAGATGGCAGACAAGCACATTGCCTAAATAATCGAAAGTCGCTGCTTAGCGTAGCTACAGTTTTTACTACTGAGATGGCAGATAAGTACACGTCTCAAATGATCGAAAGTGAACGCTTGCCGTAGTTACTCACCAGCTACTAAACTGAGTTTTTACTTGTATCTTAGAAGACAGTTATCACATTAAAGGTTACAAAAACAATTATACAAAATTTAAAAAAAATTAATAATGAAGCGCTCGTGGCCCCGCGGACTCAGTGTTCTGTAAACGATCACTGCAGTAAGCAACTTTCACTATGGCCGGTCCATGGATGGGTGACCATCCATTGCATTATTTCAACAGCAGGCAGTCACAACCTACGCCTGTCCATTTAAACACGGCAATACGGCTCACCACCTATTACGTGGGACAAATTATACAAAGGTGAAATGTGGGCATATAATATGCCTCTGCCTACCCCTTCGGGGTTAAGGCGTGACCATATGTAAAAAAAATACAAAAGAAATAAGGTTAATCAAAAGTTTTTTGAAAGCGGCGGTAGGAATGAAATAATTTAAAGATTTAAAGATATGACAGTTACAATGACCGACAACATTCGATTTTGAAATTCGACTTCATTTACTTTTTTTCAGGCGTATCGCGCAGAGCGTTTTAACAGTCCGTACTCGTTATCCGTTTTTGAAAACACAATCTTTTGGAGCGATACATTCTCTAAGTCGATTCAGATGATGAATAAGCTATACTCTGTGGCCCAAAGCTCTCATGCGATGAGAGAAGCTCTACTTACTCTGGACACGCCTATAAAAGGTAGGTATTTGACATTGACCAGTCGAATCTGACCAAAAACCCGGACATCGGTCGGAAGTCGGACTCAGCTACCGAGGGTTTCGTACATTCGTTTTTCCAACCTTCGGAGGGACAACAAAGTGATCCTATATTGTTTCCGTTTTTTTCTTTTGGGAAGGGCCCTAAAAAGGGTGATGCTTGCTATTAGAATCGTCTGTCTTCCCTGGCAAGCGCTGCTACTAGCCGTGAAACAATTCCACACAAATAATTTGCTTTGTAATAAAAATAAGAACACTTAGGTAGGTACTTAAATAACGCTCCACGCACGGCGCGGGCGCAACAGCGCCAGGTCCTCGTGGTGGGTCTCTCTCGCTCGAGACCATGGTGCGAGCCATGCTCTCCAACGGGAGTAAGTGGGACTGCGCCGCCTCTTTCTGCAAGCAGGTCATGTGAGTGAAAGAGGCGGCGAGGCGGGAGCGGGAGAGAAATCCCCCACCCGAGCTCCGCAGTCGGCGCCCTGGGCGCCGCCGACGTGTCTTCGGCGAGGACTATCGGCCTCCATGACCGGGGGTCTGGGGACGGTGAGAGGGCGGCTCACCGTCCTTACAGAAAGCAGGCCCATGACGGCAGCGTGACGTGAGCAACTCACGCACGCCCCCCCTTAGAAGCGGGATCACACCCGAAACTCCTTAAAGACGCGGATTAAGTGTAAACGGTACAAGAGTACCTTAAAATTTAATATTACTTCAGGTTTTATTGCTTGTGTTTTATTTATAAATTGTCAGAACCTTTCGTGTTTTCACCAGATTTGCACATGTATCATCCACTGCTTGTCGTCTCCACCCTGAACCCTTGCGAAGACCACAAATGTTCACATTTCTGCTTCCCCATATCAAACACGACTCACACTTGTGGCTGTCCTGAATCTATGAAGTTAAATGGAAGCGCATGTTATAGTAAGTATTGCAAATTAGTACCTATTTCCTACTGAGTTCATTTCTTGCCTGATCCGATCTAAACTTAAATAAGGCTACATATCGCAATTGCTGGATATAGGATCTAAATTCTTCCCAGCTTCCTCAAACCCAAAGCACAAATTAGAGATAGTACAGAAGGAAATCTCATGAATGTGCCTTTTTTTCACACCTACCCTCTGCTACGCACACTCGCGCACAAATCAGTATCGAAAACTCTCCTCAACCTCGCCTGACCTTGTGTCTGAGAACTTCTTCTATTCTATTCTAATTTGTGCCCAAAGAGCCTATGCTAGGGACAGCTATGGTTCGGCATGGTTCTTTTCGGCATTATTGGGACCAAAATCCTCAGACCTCCCAACGCCTTAAGCCTTTGGCGCCAGAACCTGTTTGTCAGTAGGCGTACCTGAGAGAGGTCTAACATACGTTAGTTACGGCTTAGTCAGGTAGGCAGAGGCATAATACTGGGTGTTTCTTTTAGGGTGTCAAGCCTACGCTTGGCAAGCTACGCAAGCTACGCTCCGCTCCGCTCCCGCATTAGCCTTCTAACCTAACCTAACCAAGTCGGATTGCGAAAGCTATCACAACGAACTATTTGTCGAACCGCTCATTCTTGTGTATGTCCTGCTTGGTAGATGACATTTGAGACTATTTTTCACAACCAGATTCTATGGACACCTTAGCATTTTTTAGATGCCGGATAACCTCAAAAATCTTCTCAGTTGTCCACGGTTTTTTTATTGTTTCTGCTCGACGATCGTAAAGTTTTTTTAATTCACCGTAATAAATGTCCTTAGAGTCACAATTATTTTGTGACAAATCTGTTAAACACTTGGTATTTGCACTTTTTTCAATAACTTTTTGCGTAACAAAATCACTACTGGACGCCATTTTGTTTGTTTTGGCCAACAGCGACACGCGTGGTAAAAAACAGAACTAAATACTTCAATTTGCCGCGGCATTATGTATACGGCGTTTCAATCGTAAATCAAATGTTTAGGCATAATATATAATGACACGGCATTATACATTTTGCCTTCGGCATATTACATAACAGCGAGCGTTTGTAAAATGACGACGCCGTTTGTAAACGGCGGATTCTTACAAAATGCCTGCGACATATACACCGACTTGTTTGCCATTTGCTGTTTATCCCTCTTTTATAGATGGTTATCCTATTGCCGTATTGTCTATCAATTATAATAAAATAAATTTAAATTCTCCGCAGATCGCAAGTCTGATGACTTAGTGGTGGGTGGTGGCAATCACTTTACCAAGATACGATATGACAGGATGGGTAGCCTAGAGACCGATGTTATAGAGTTCAGCATAAGCGAAGTGCAAGCCATGGCTTATGATTCAACTAGAGGTATGTGCCTGGCGAAATAGGTATGTAAAGGTACTTTTTTAGAATTCCGCACCTAAAGGGTAAAAACGACTTTCATTACTGAGCCACCGCTGCATGTCACCAGAATGTATTGCGCGAACCGTGATTGTTGAAATTTTCCCGGATGCTAATCCCCGCAAGTTGGTAATGCGCTGGAACCTTGTCATAATGACAGGTAAGTGACGTCATCGTGACGTAGCGCGAGTGCGCGCTGGCCTCGCGAAGCTGCGTACGGTATTTTTTTTAGTACTGACTGCTCGACGGACATACGTGACCAAGTGGTCACCAAGATGGCCGCCAAGCGCAACATCAACGTGCGGGGCCTGTTCCTATACCTGTTCCTATAACAACGAATACAAAATATAAATTAAATGGGGCGCACAACGTTCCCTTACAACAAATGTGACTTTTTTTGCTCGCACTTAACTTATATTATTTTTTCTTACAGATTCGCTTTACATTTATGATGGAGTTAAAAAAAATATTGGCAGTGTTGATATGAATTTTTTTGCCAATGCTGTTATTGAAGTATTGATTGAGGAAGATTTAAAAGATGTTGTGGACATGGATTATGGTACGTTTCTGTACTTTTTAGGGTTCCGTACCCAAAGGGTAAAGAACGGGACCCTATTCATGAGACTTCGCTGTCCGTCTGTCTGTCTGTCTGTCTGTCTGTCTGTCTGTCTGTCCGTCAGGAGGCTGTATCTCATGAACGGTGATAGCTAGAGAGTTGAAATTTTTACAGATTATGTGTTTTTGTTGCCGCTATAACAACAAATACTGAAAACAAAAACATAATAATATTTAAGGGGGGCTTCCATACAACAAACGTGTTTTTTAGCGACTTTGTCTTATATATTCGGTAATAAGGTATCCTTCACAATTTAAATACGTTAGTTAATTTGAACATTTCATCAAGATCATTCATTCCCTTTACACTATGCAAAATAAATGAATACTTTAGGAGGTATAGCACAATCAAATGTTGCTCACTGAAATTAATTTCGTGTCGCCATGATTGAACAATATACGGGTCACATACTAACTTATTTTTCGACTTTCATCGTAAATATTTGTTCTTTAAAAAGTGAACAACGCTTTCCGCAGATTACTCTAGGTAGGTGTAATATTTCAAAGATAGCTATTTCATAGAAAATAGTAAACAAATAGTTCATATTTTAGATTTTTCTCCAGTATAAACAATTTACGTACAAACACACTATTTATGTTGTAGACGTAGATATCGTGTTTATAATGTCATCATTCAAATGTCATCAATATTCTGAAAAAGAAATTAAACATAGAGTTCACAAACTCTTTTTGAAATATATACTGTACCTACCGTAGAGGATCTATACAAGGATAGTTAACACTATAGAGCAACGCGTCCTGTCTAAAGACGCGCGTTGTATAACACTATAGAGCAATGCGAACTGTCTAAAGACGTGCGTTGTATAACACTATAGAGCAACGCGAACTGTCTAAAGACGCGCGTTGTATAACACTATAGAGCAACGCGAACTGCCTAAGGCGCGCGTTGCTATCCTACTAATATTATAAATGTGAAAGTTTGTGAAGATGTTTGGATGTTTGTTACTCAATCACGCTCTAACAGCTGAATGGATCTGGCTGAAACTTGGTACAGGGATAGAGTATAGTCTGGAATAACACATAGGCTACTTTTTATCCCGGGAAAATGTTCCCACGGGAAACGGGAACGGGAAACAAATTTCACGCGGGCGAAGCCGCGCGCTTCAGCTAGTGTGTTAATAAGTAATGAGGGCAACCAGTAGACGCTTGAAATACTTACAGTATATCGAGCATTGTATTTTCATAAAAAAAAAAAAATTGAAACAAAATGGACCTTTACTGGGACATCCTTTCGAGAGCTTGTCTTGTTGAGAGAGAGGAGTCCGGCACATCATCCATTAAGGATTTTCCATCTCGTTAAATAAAAAGAAAAAGGGGGGCTCCCATGCAACAAATAGGTACGACTTTTGTTGTTTTTTGGTACGGAACCCTCCGTGCGGGAGTCCGACTCGCACTTGGCCGGTTATGTATTTGAAACCAGCCTGTCAACGCCTACTACTGTAGGCATATCCTAATTTAATTTTGAGTGATTGACCCTATTGTCCCACCCTCTCTTTTCCGATCCCGAACACTGCGTGCCGGGCAGAGATGCCACTCATACACAGTGGAGAGAATCTTCACCAGAACTGAGCGTTTCAAAAGATCGTTCCTCTGTCGAACTATAAAAACATGGAACGTGCTGCCCGCACACGTGTTTTCCTCATCTTACAATCCCGGGCTCTTCAAGAGGAGCGTGAAGAGGCACTTCACAGGGCCGCCAACTTGAGGACCACTGTCAGAAGTGGTCCCCAATCGCTAGATGCGCCACGGCTTTCCATCAGGCTGGTGACGTCAACTTGGCGAGCTAAATATTAAAAAAAAAATTGTATCACGCGGGCCTGAAGAAGAATGGTACAGGGATAATCTAGTTTTGAGTTATTTTTGTCTCTGTCATAACTAAAATATTGTTATTTGTACGCTACCTTAATGATTCTTTTAATTTATTGATATTTTTGCTTTTTGTTTCCTGAATTTATTCTTCAATTTTGTGCTTAGCAATACGATTAGTACTTAATTCATTTTTTAATATCATTCAATGAAATCAGTCCCCTCCTGGACGTAGGCCTCCCCCCAGTACTATATAGAAGGATATCTGGCCTTATTATACCACGCTGGTCAAACGTGTTGACTTGTTGACTCTTTCCTACTTGAAAATATGTTTTTTTTATACAGACTATGTAACGGACAATATCTACATATTGGACGCCGGCTATGGCGTAGTGGAAGCTTACTCCCCGAAGTCGCAGCAACGTGCTATCGTATACACTTTTGAAAATCATGAGAGACCCATTAGCATGTGTGTCATGCCGAATTATGCGTAAGGGAAATATGTATATCTTTTTTGATTCATTTACTAGGTAGGTACTACTCCAATAACAGCCTAGGCAGGAGAGCTGCTTACCGTCCTTACAGAAGCAGACCTAAGACAACAGCGTGACTTAAAAGTTTTCCAAGCATTGAAGGAGGGTTACATACATACATACATACATACCTACATATAGCCACGCCTTTATCCCTGAAAGGGGCAGGCAGAGGCATAGTATACGCACATAGGTCAACTTATAGTTTTATGTCCCACATAATAGGTAGTGAGCCTTATCGCCGTGTGGAAATGGATAGGCACAGGTCGCCGCGGCCCAGTGTTGAAATTTTTCAAACCGCCCATAGGGCCTTCAATCTGACTTTACGATTGTCATTTTACTGACAACCGGGTTTAATTTCAAGTTTTATGCAATGGATCCTCTTACGACACCCTCGGGATGTATTGGGGTGTCGACATTTTGTACTCTTACCCGTCGAAACACGGGACCCCGACGCCACACGGGGGGGAGGAGGGAGGGTTGCTCCTGGGTATTCCTAATTCAGAAACATGTTGGGTCTTCGAGCCGGTATATAAACAAAAGATCACTAGATCTGTTCAGTTACCTAGAGTAAATATTACGAGAATTTATAAGTAGATACTTTCACCAAAGTCGTACAGAACGAGTTCCAACATGCTTGAAAGAGTCTTGATAAGAGTCTTGATACGACAAAACTTTCAACGAAGTTTTGTTTTTATTAGCGCTGAGCTGATTATAAGTAAATAAATATTTACCCAATACATCCCGAGGGTGTCGTAAGAGCCGACTAAGGGAACGCTAAAGATTCATTGCGTAGAGAAGAAAAAAATTGAAATGAAACCCGGTTGTCAGTAAAATGATAATGGTTAAGCCGAGTTGAAGCCCTTATGGGCGGCTTGAAAAATTTCAACTGCGGGTCGTGTACCTGCGCCTGTCTATTTGAGCACGGCAATAGGCTCACCACCTATTACGTGGGACATAAAACTATAAGGTGAAATGTGGGCGTATACTATGCCTCTGCCTGCCCCTTCGGGGCTAAAGGCGTGACTAAATGTATGTAGGTATACATATATTCACGGAAATTGAAAACACCAAAAGTTACCGCACCAGTTCCATCGTGGTTTAGTCGGTTCAAGTCCGACATTACAATTTCCACACATTACAAAAAATGGTGTGCGATAAGATCTTGCTTTGGGTTTTTTTTTTCTTCTTGTTCTTGGACTTTCTCGGTTTGAGAGTATGCCAAAGTCAAGTAAATGTCATTGTGAAAATATAAATCATTTTCATGTTATGATTCTTCTTATGAGCAGCGTATTCATGTATGTCCAAGTTTGGACTAAGTTCTACTCTAGTAAGGCGGTGGTACCTTACTAGGGCTTGCTGTGAAATTCGTCGACAAACCTAAAAACTCGCGTTTCACTGCGCTTTTTCACTTTCCAACACTTTTGCACGTTGTCGAACCTTTATGTTTCATAATCCACCATAATTTACACATAAACACTCAAAATTACACTAGTTTTGAAAAATTATTGAAACACAATGTCACGCTTGTCTGAAAGTTTCCCGCCGAATCTCTTGCTTTGGGTTATAGCACACCCTTATCTGTAATGTGTGGGATTTGTCATGTCAATATTTATTTACTTACTAGCTATTGCCCGCGACTTCGTATGCGTGAAAATGGTTATGATGCCAATTTGATTGCTCTCTGCTTAGCCCCTAGGATATGTAGCGTGATAATATATAGCCTATTTGAAGACCCTACCCCTAGTTAATATTTGTGCAAAATTGGAATCAAATCTATCGAGTACTTTTCGAGATTCTCCAAACAAAGCAAATCAAACAGGCAAATATTTTTCCAACTATATTTTCGGCTTCGGTATCTTATGTTGAACATCCAGCGAGTATTTTAATTATAATATTCCCAATGCACAGTGTTGTTACGTACATAATTATGTTTGACTTTTCTATCATTTTATTATATGTATAGATATTCAGACAAAGCTTTTTTTTCATTTTAACAGACGAATGATGGTGGCTTTAATGGATAAGGACCAGATATATATTGACAGCATTGGACTTGACGGTGCAGTTAGGAAACATGTTATTACAAAGAACTTGATGGGTATGTATCAGTGTTATTGAGAAAAAAAAGTCTCTAAAAAGGTTGAGGTCCCAGGTCGGCTGCTGTAGGGCGAACCGGGTAAGATGGGGTTACCTGGACCCGGGGGCGGGGGCTGTGACTGTGGTGCACTTCTGCAGTCGATGGAGCACCTCTCGTGTTCGCTGTGCCCCTACACCTGCACAATTGCGGATCTGAACCAAGCGACAGAACGCGCAGTCAATCTTGCCGAGTTTTGGGCTGGGCTTATCTAGCTATTTTAAAGTTTAATTGTCGCCATTGACACGAAGAAGAAGAAGATTGAGAAAAAATATCACAATTTAAAATTAAACTTTTCGTGAATATTGTTTCACCACGTTGTATTCATAGTAAGGTTAAATATTAGACCTAAGGCTTCTCTAAGTACCTACCTAGGTATATCCCCAGAGAGAAACAAGATTTTTATTTAAATCCATTTCGTAGAAATGCTGGCACATAGTATTAGTAGTAGTACATGTACGAGTATGTACTACAACCACAGATATCAGAAAAGAGTTGTTGGATTTCCTTATTTCTGTGACTATATCTGTGAGATAGGTAGTTCATCCTCACACTCTGCGTCCGGAGCGTTCCAGCACGGTTAGATCCGATAGGGGATTTCTTCGGCGCACACTTAGGTTGTGGAATGATCTTCCTGCCTCGGTTTTCCCAAACGCCTACAGTATGGGGTTCTTCAAAAGGGGTCTTAGAAGGTTTTTACAAGGTCGGCAGCGCCAGAGTGGCGCCTCTGGTGTTGCAAACGTTCATAGGCTGCGGTGACCACCGGTCCTTCTGGTGGGCCGTATGCTTGTCTGTCACCTTAGTGGTATAAAAAAGGAATATCTGAGCAGGGGAAAAA
This sequence comes from Miltochrista miniata, assembly GCA_933228765.1. Taxonomy (NCBI): domain Eukaryota; kingdom Metazoa; phylum Arthropoda; class Insecta; order Lepidoptera; family Erebidae; genus Miltochrista; species Miltochrista miniata. The sequence goes on from OW121769.1 coordinate 20,118,907, forward strand.
ACCTTTATTATAGTTAATTCGATTTCGTACCTTAAAGCTGTAGTATGGCACATAGTCACCGCTCCATAGCCTTCTTCTAACTAATTATGAAGACTTATCACAAGACACCTTTCGTTGACAGGTCCTCGTATACGGCTCCGTTACTACGCAGATCGCGTATACATATCTGACGAAGGCAATCGTGTCATCGACTCCATTCACGCCAACGGTAAGTTCTTACGCATGTTTTTTATCGTTTTTCTTGAAAGCTTTTTCCCGGGCTGTGACTCAAGCTCCAATCCGAATTGATAGAAGCCTTCTTACTGGCTCCAGTGACTGTGATGAATGCTATGGGTTAACAGCTATTTTTAGAGGTCCGTGCCCAATGTAGAGACAATCCGCCGTTTGTCTCTCCATCTGTCTTTCTGTCTGTAAGCAGACTGTATTTTCTGACCTGCGATAGCCAGACTGTTGAAATTTTCACAAATAATTTACTTCTGTTGTCGCTATAACAACAATTACTAAAAGCAGAAAAGTAAAGGAGACTCTCGAAAAAAACTAAATATTTTGCCCGGTTTTTGGTACGGAACCAGCCGTGACCATATCAGACTCGCATTTGATCGGCTTAATTTAAATATATAATGATCGGTTTAAGTGTGAGCGTATAGCATTGTTCTACTTGGAAAAGGAGCATTATTCTAAAATAATAACAATCAGCACATTTCTAAAATAATCCTTTATTACAGGCACAGGCAGACAAAATGTATTGGAGCTAACTACAACGGTTGGCAGTATAGCGGTTCTTCAAGAATCGCACATGTTCTGGGCTGCCCGACGAACTCCAAGGTTATTTTGGTCTCCCCTGGGCAACAGCTCTTCTACATCGAAAAAACATACCATTGATTTACGTAAGGATTTCATATTAATCTATACATACAAAGAAATAAAATTGGAGTGTCTGTTTGTAATATTAAAATAACCGCTTTCTACTACATGCATATGAATGTATATACGGTACACATACCAAAATATATATTTATAAAATTTTTGACTGTCTGTCTGTTTGTTCCGGCTAATCTCTGGAACGGCTCGACCGATTTGGACGGGACTTTCACTGGCAGATAGCTTATGTAATAAGGAGTAACTTAGGCTACTTTTATTTTCGAAATAATCTTTTATTTCAGAAAAAAATGCCAAAAACAAAAAAAAACTAAATAAACTAATTTTTTTTATTACATTCCACACGGACGAAGTCGCGGGCACATCTAGTTGTAAATAAAAAAATATTAAACGCGCGATGACATAAAGATCCTCGATTAAAAACATCAAGTTCAAATTAATCGACCATTATAATTTAACTAGCTGATGCCCGCAGCTTCGCCCGCGTAAAATCTGTTCCGTTTCCGCTTCCCATGGGAGCTAATTACCGGGATAAAAAGTTGCATATGTGTTATTCCAGACCATAATCTACCCCGGTACTAAATTTCAGTCCGATCCGTCCAGCCGTTCGAGCGTGAAAGAGTAACAAACATCCACACATCCACCCTCACAAACTTTCGCCTTTATAATATTAGTAAGATACTAGATGATGTGTTATTCCAGACTATAAGCTATCTCTGTACCAAAATTCAGCCCAATCCGGTCAGCCGTTGAAGCGTGATTGAGTAACAAACATTGAAACATTTAAACATCCAAACATGTTCACAAACTTTTACATTTATAATATTAGTAGGATATTAATAAATTATGAGATTACTAGCAAACGTCACGTGATTTCACCCGCATTGTTTTCGTTGCCGTGGAAATACGGGAAACAAATATAGCCTGCGTTCACTGGGGATAACGCTTCCCAACAGTGAATTAAATCCGTTTAGTGGAGTTTCGAAGTCTAATTAATTCAAACAAATAATGAAATTTTCCTTTTTATAATAATAGTTACATGAGATGAGATCATAAATGAGTCTTTGATCGTCAAGAGTAAATTCGTCTTAATAATGCGCGAATTTTAAATACTTACCCTCATTTGATCGTCAACAAAATTTCTCGTTAAACTAGTGAAAGTTTTTTTAACAAAGTGTCTTATCTCCCTTCAATTATATTTATGAATAACTTGGCCCACAAATACTAATAAAGTTACCCATTATTTTCAGTACGTTTCCCAAAAAATAAACAACTATACCTCCAAGAGATATCTGCTCGTAATCCAGATGACCAGAAACACCCATGCCGACAAGGAATTTGTCCTCAAATTTGCGTCCAAGCCACTCACGATCGTTCTGGTCAAATTTTACTGGACGATAAAAATGCCAGCCAAGACCTTAACAAAGAGGCCCATATCTGCCTTTGTGCGTCCGGATATATTCTTAAAGATAAGAAATGTATAAAGATGTTTTGTACGAAGCATGAATTCCGGTGTCCCAGAAGTAAAATTTGTGTTCCGAATGGGAAGAGGTGTGATAGAATTAAGGATTGTCCGCTTGGAGAAGATGAAGAAAAGTGTCATAATAGTGAGTATTCAGAACAGCCGTATACTACCACCACGAATTAGAGATAGTACAGATGAAAACCTACACACTAAATTCACTGAGGCTACGCACACATAGACAACTCAGTCACAGACATGAGGTCAGGCGCTCCTCAACCGACTTTTCGATACTGATTTGTGCGCGAGTGTATGTAGCAGAGGGTATTTGTGAAAAAAAGTACATAAGTACATGAGTTTTCCATCTGTACTATCTCTAATTTGTGCTACTACTCTCTACTTTGTAGACTTCAACACGATTTTTTCAGAAATTTGATTTCTTTTGTGTAACATTGAGAAAATTCTCATGATGTTCCGAATATTGTGCCCAATATACTTATTATGTCTTAAAAGCATATCGATCTAGGTACAATCAGGTATCTACATATTTATTTGCCCAATAACAAGTAAGATTTGTAAATTTAGACCAATTTCGGAAGTCACTGCATTGTCATTACCAAAAGGAACTAACCTCTACCTATGCATTGCAGCTGAACTAGACCTGCTTTTTTAATATTACGAGTACCTACAACACAGAATTTACACAGATACCAATACAGGATCTCCCAAAAGACTTTAAGCTGGAATCGGGTAACAGGCTAGGTCATAATAATTGTCAGAAAAATATAAAAAAAACAACTTGACTTTGTATTTTTAAAAATTGCAAGTAACTTTAAAAATTAGCGCGTTTAATAAGCATTCTAAAACTGTAAAACACTAGTGTTTATTTCTCGCATTGCGGCCATTTTTTTAATATTCGAAAAAAGAACAGTTTTTTAAGTGTTTTATTACTTTACTCAGAAGTGATTCTGATGTACTTGTTGTGGCTTTCCACAAGGCCGTAACTCTTAATAAGATTTTTTTTTTATATTTTTCTGACAACTATTATGACCTAGCCTGTTACCCGATTCCGGCTTGACGTCGACTTCTGGGACATCCTGTATAGTAAGCAAAAAATGTTCTATACTTCAAGTTCTATTGAATAAATCGCTTGCAGTGGTCACGTTCACTCTCATACTTACATAACCTGATAAACGATTTATGTCCACGCTATTTTAGTCCTTACACTGAAACTCGACTTTTGCATAGACTGTAACTGTTACCTTATTTCATTGACAGACGAATCTAAAACAAACTGCAGTAACACACAATACCAGTGTCGAGACAACTCATGCATACCTCGATCTAAGGTGTGTAATGGACATCCCGACTGTAGTGCCGGTGACGACGAATTTATTACCACGTGTGAAATGTTGGATTGTACCACTTCTGAGTTCACGTAAGTACCTATTAAGTTTAAGGTTAGGTATAAGGCTAGCTCAAGAGTACCCTAAAGGTGCGGTTCCACTTAGGCGGAGCGGAGAGGAGTGGAGACGAGTTGTGCCGCGATTCACCAATCACATGGCTTCAAATCCTCATCTCTTTTCCGCTTCGCACCGTGATTGGTGAATCGCGGCACAGCTCCTCTCCGCTCCGTCTAAGTGAAACCGCACCTTTAACCGGCGAGCGTATATGAAAGCAATTATGGAAGTAGAAGAAGCGAAAGTTGTATGACAGGATCGTAGCAAGTGGAAAGCCATAGTCTCTGCCTACCCCGATGGGAAACAAGCGTGTTTATATGTATGTATTAGTTATTGACCGCGACTTCGTACGCGTGAAAATTATGTTATAATGCCAATTTGATTGCTCTCTGCTTAGCCTCAAGGATATGTAGCGTGATAATATATACCCTACTAGCTGTTCCCCGCGGCTCCGACCGCGTAGAAGTCGTTAGAGCGTAAGAGTCGTTGTATCGTAAAATCATAACCCACCTTTTGCTCAGTCGGTTAAAAAGTGCCTATGAACTTTCCAGGGCCTCGAACTATCTCTATGCCGAATTTCATCTCAATCGCTCTGGCCGTTTAAGCGTGAAAGCGTAACAGACAGACAGACAGAGTCACTTTCGCATTTATAATGTTATTAGGGAAGTAGAAATTTGAAGACCCTACCCCTAGTAAATATTTGTGCAAAATTTGAATCAAATCTATTAAGTACTTTTCGAGATTCTTCCGGACAAAGCAAAGCAAACAGACAAACAGACTTTTCTATCATTTTATTAGATGTATATATGTACCGATTCTGAGTTCACGTAAGTACGAATTATGTTTAAGGTTAGGGTTGGCCAACTTGAGTAGACCCTAGTTAAGTTGATACTGTAGAAGAATTGCTTATACTGTTGATTGATCGTGCTTGGTGGAACCTGCTGCACATATTGAATAACGCTACTTGTACTGTTCCACAACATTTTTTTCTCTGCACCTGACCTGACCGGTTTCGCCTTTCGGCATTTTCAAAGGCCTTAATTTTGCCTTTGAAAGTGCCGAATACTTATACAGTATGATGATACCAAAGACTTCTATATAAACTGAGGTAGACGCGCCGTACTCTAACAAACGAGATTTCAAAAGCAATCCTCAAATACACATATTAATAAGACTACACTCACTTATAAATATTTTTTACGTAATTGTCACCACACACAATAGCAATATACGAATAGAAAAAGAGTAAAAAAGAAGGCGTATGGACTCCGATTGCAAGTCGAGCACCTACTTTCGAAGTTTTGACTCACAACATTGCGAGCAACGCTGCTAATTAGCTCAGTTTATAGGTTTCAAAAATCGGTGCGTAGGGCATGTCTACCTCAGTTTATATAGAAGTCTTTGGATGATACTCGTACAAGAGGTGCCTACCTAATGTTTCTCAATAAAAAGTATTTTTTATAACTAGCTGTCATCCTACACGTGCTAACGGCTACTTCAGCTGTAGGTATTTACACAGCAGTTAATATAACAATAATAATATATCTTTATTGAGCAAAATAAAACAATACACGTATGGCTTAAGTGACCTAAGGTATTACAAATAATTGTCTAGGTATCGAGTTACAGGGCGGACCTAGGACCAATCCCCAGCCCCGTGCTAGGACTTAACCTGTGTTACGATAGCAGGAAGATGGCCCCGTCTCCGTACCTGCAACCCGATGGTGTTGGTTATAACGGTACCCAAGCTTTAGGTATTATCAAGTTCCCAATATAGGCAAGCCTGTATTTTGGGAACTTATTCTTATCTTAGTAATATATTATACTAAAAAATATACTAAGTATACCAAAAAGTTACCGCTGCGGACGATTTATTTTTTAGTTGAATGTGAACCGACTGGATCAAATTATTCCTAAAATAAAACATGTCATTTACCAGTTGGTCGGTTAGTGGGGGTCGAAAGACAGTACAAAAATAAAAGGTAAGAGAAATATATGCTGTTTTTATTTTTGAATACTGCTCCGCTCCCCTGGGTAGCATTAAGACTTTGTTACATCAAAATAATCGGGCTATTTGAAAGGCTAAATAATTTTGAAATCGTCAAAAATACCTATCGGTTTAGTAATTTGATAGCTTCTTGATTACAAATAACCATTTTTGACATACATGCTTATAGTCACGCCTTTTTCCCCGAAGGGGTAGGCAGAGGTATAGTATACGCCCACATTTCACCTTATAGTTTTGTGTCCCACGTAATAGGTGAACCAATGAGGGGTACCATGGGTTGGGAGGGGTGATGAGTTTATTGCCGTGTTGAAATGGACAGGCGAATATTTACGACTTAGAATATTTGTATAGATTTAGGGTTCCTTCACCCCCTCATAGGATAGACCTTTATTCTTCTTCTACGTTATTTAAAACATAATTATTTCAACAGGTGCAAAAAATCACAGTGCGTTTTGAAAACATCCGTATGCGATGGAAAATATGACTGTCGAGATCATTCGGACGAAGAGAAGTGTGGTAAGTGGCACCTTGAGTAAACTTAAACCTTGTATATAGATTGCATGGTTTGAAACGATACGAAAGCTGATATGGTAGGAATAAATTTAAAACGAAATGAAACTTTAAACCCTTTTTCCATTCTTCAAGTACCTAGGTATAATGCTGACAACCCCGCCGAAAGAATAAATTAATTTATTCCCCAAAGTATCGCATCTAGGCAAACGACAAACATAAGGTTATTTTTGAAAAGCAATTAGTATGCTAGCTGATCATAGAAATCAAAAAACAATCAGTGATCAAAAAAAAAGATAAACGACAGACATACTTTATATTTATACTAGCTGATGCCCGCAGCTTCGCCCGCGATGGCGCTGTATGTGAAATTTTGCTGAATTTTCTTTGCTATAAACCTCACGGAGCCCGAGACCTTTCCAACGAATGCAAAACCGTAAAAATCGGTTCGTGCGTTCTAAAGTTATAGCGTCAGGAAGGAAAACCCGACTTATTTTTATATAATAGATTATTTATAAATACATAATGCACACATAGATAGTAACCTTGAAACTAACATTTGTGAATCACAAAAATGATAATTTGTTTTGACTTGGGATTCGATCCCATGACCTCAGTAAGTACCACATACCACCGCGGTATTCGAAAGCATTAATCAAATAACTGAAATATTAATTTTTTGATTGAGTTAGCATATACACATTTTTTGTACTGCATACTAAAACTACTGTTGCTTTTAAAAAATTATCTTCTTTTTATACTGCGTTTTTTTTCTACACCACTAAAGTGGCAGGTACTTAGGTGGCAGACAAGCTTACGGCCCACCGGAAGGTTGGTTACCGTAGCCTAAAGACGTTTGCGACACCAGAGGCGCTACATACACGCTGCCAACCTGGGAGCAGGTTGTGACGATCCACAATTGAATTCAACTTAACGACTGTCATTTTACTGACAACCGGGACTAACGGCTTAAATATACTATCTGAAGCGCGGAAACGCTCGTAAATAAATGTCACGAAGTGGTCCTGTGATAGTCACCCATCTAATATAGGTTCTTGTTTAAAATTTAGAGAACAAGCTAAATTGTCAATGTTAGAGCTGCAACAAAGTCATTTAAAATATTGCACTGACACACAAAAATTAGAATCAAAAATACAAAGTTTGCAATTTGAGCTACAATATATGACTAAAAAATATGAATGGTCCCTTAAGGACTTTACTAAATGTTCTGTAACCATAGATAAGGTACTCAAAACATCAAATGATAATACTGAGCGCCTTAATTGTTTACTAAATGACCACTTATGCAATATTAACTGCCCTAAAGCAATTGAGCCGGTAGAGGCTCAGGGTGAACCGGTTACCGCTGAGCCCCTAGCTCCCATTACTACGTGCCAGCCCAGTACATCAGAGGATATATTGTGTGACAGTGTAAATAATAGTAACAGTGTAAATAATAGTAATAGTTGTACTAAATTAATTGTATTTAGTGATGATATTGGTACCAATATAAGTTCATTTTTAAAACAAAACTTAAATTCAAGTTATTACTCGGTTATTAATAATTGCTATCCGGGTGCTTCATTAAGTGGTATTATGCAAAAGATATTAGAATATAAATTTGAAGCTAACAGTAAAATAATAATTTTCTGTGCAAACAGGGGCAAAATTAGCAATGATGATTTGTCCCTATACATGAATTACATCTTAAACTTAAATGTCATACAAGTTGTAATGTTCACACTTCCATTTATAAAAGGTGTGCCAGACTCGGAAAATTCATTTAGATATAAAATGAATTTACGTTTAAACTTAATAAGTCAGTATAATAATAAATTTAATGTAATTGACTTTAATTCTGTATTTGACACAAATTTGTCACATAGCAAGTATAAAGTCTATAATAATCACAAGGGTAGGTATTGTCTACCCAAATATTATAAAAGACAAATAGCAAGTTTGCTATTCAATTATTTTTACTCTATAGCCAAAAACTTGGCTGACAAAACTGCTTTATTTGAGCAGAGTAGATTTAGGACTTTGGAATCAGTTCTAAGTAATTTAAATTAACTTCTGGGACAACAGAGGATTTACCCTCTAGCCAAAATTGTAAATTGATAGAGTTGAATTTAATTGCAAACCATAACTATATCGGAAACTGTCCTCCGAACACAACTAAATTAAATAATGTTAATTATATCAACCTGGTGCATTATAATATAGCAACATTAACGCAGGTCAAAGAGTTTGAATTGGAGCTGTTCATGAGCTCAGAAAATATTGAAATTGTTTGTCTTACAGAACATATGCGTAAGGAGTATGAGCTCATGTTCAGTTTCAGTAGTCACCGGGTTGGTAGTGCGTTCTGCAGGGTCAACACAACACGGGGGGGTTCGTTGATTTTATTAAATAAGAAGTTAAAGTATAAGGAACGGAAAGATGTTGTGTCCCTCTCTGTAGAGTGTACAGTTGAAATATCGTGCGTAGAATTGGAGCAATTCATAGTAGTATGCGTATATAAACCTGGAGTCTCACCCTTTTGTGACTTTGAGGAAGTAATGGATAAAGTGCTATTTAAACTTGGAAAAACTAATAAACACCTAATAGTGTGCGGTGATTTTAATGTTAATATACTTATAAATACGCGTCAGACCAATGATATCTTAAATTTATTTAAATCACACAATCTCACTAACTTATTTTTAGAGCCTACTAGATATTGTGATACAACAGCTACTTGCCTGGACAATATATACAGTGATATGTTGCCAGAAAGTAAGAGTATTATAAATAAGATAAAATCAGATCATACTGGTCAAATTGCATCTTTCAAGATCACAAGAGAAAAAGTTAAAAGACGTAAAATATTATGTAGACCAGTAACTAGTGACCGCTTGGAACGTATGCGAGTTGGACTTTGCAATAAACTTCCATTTTTAGACACTGGCTTAGATTCAAATGTAATGTATAAGTTATTTTTTGATTCCTTTTACAATGAGTTCAACTCCATATTCAAGTCTAAGGAAGTCACAATCGGTGACAGGCCAGCCTTCAGTGAATGGGCCACTGAGGATATACATAAAAGTAGACAAAAACTGTATGAACTATACTCAGAAAGACAGCTTAATAGAACAGATGAATTTCTAAATTATGTTGAAAATTATTCAAAAAAGTTTAAAGCAGACTGCTTAGCAGCCAAAAGAAAGTATATAAGCAATAAAATTATCAATAGTGTAGACAAAGTTAAATCTACTTGGAAAATAATTAACGCAGAAAGAGGCCAAGCAAAATCAAATGATAATAATTTTAAACTTAAAGTAAATGGTAACATCATTACAACAGATGCCGAAGTCGCTAACGAATTTGAACATTTTTTCTCTCGAATACCAATAGATTTGACCAGAACCCTAGGTTCTTCTACCCCAATAGCAGAATCCTTGTTAAAAGCAAATGTTCCTTGCTGTAATGAAATATTCAAGTTCAGTAAAATTAGTATACACACTATCATAAAAACTTTTAAATCTTTAAATATTAAGAAAACGGCTGACCTCTGGGGAATTTCTGTACATTTAGTTAATTCGTTAATTGAAATGGTTGCCCCTGAATTATCAATAATATTTAATAATTGTGTTGATAGTGGTGTGTTTCCTGACTTAATGAAGTTTAGTAAAATAACTCCTCTGTTTAAATCGGGTAGCACCTCGGATCCATCTAATTTTCGTCCTATTTCTGTACTACCCACGTTTAGTAAAATCTTTGAAAAGGTAATGCTTAATCAAATGCAAAATCATTTTAATACAAATAAACTATTCCATACTAAACAGTTCGGTTTCACGCGCGGTCGGTCTACCACGGATGCTGGAATCAAATTATTAGAGTGTATATATGAGGCCTGGGAGGAGTCGTATGACGCTTATGGTGTATTCTGCGACTTATCTAAGGCCTTTGATTGCGTCCAGCATCAGACTTTAATTCAAAAACTTGATTATTATGGGATCCAGGGGACAGCCTTGAATTTAATTAGTTCTTACCTAAGAGATAGAGTACAGAGAGTAGTTATAAATGGTAAACAGTCACATGGTTCTGCTGTAACAATGGGGGTGCCTCAGGGTTCAATTCTGGGACCTTTTCTATTTCTAGTGTACATAAATGATCTCCCTCACCTTATAGGAGACAATCATGAGGTAGTTTTGTTTGCTGATGACACATCTTTAATATTTAAAGTTGAACGTGGACAACGCGATCTTGACGAAGTAAACAATGCCCTCTCTAGGGTAGTCCACTGGTTTAACGCAAATAATTTATTGTTAAATGAAAGTAAAACAAAATGTATTAGATTCACCTTGCCAAATGTTAGGCTCGTTAACACCAGTATTAGGATTAGGGATGATCAAGTAGAATTGGTAAATGAAACTGTCTTTCTGGGCATAAAGTTAGACTCCAACTTGCAGTGGGGGCCTCATATCGAGAGAGTCTCGGGCAGACTGAGCTTTGCAGCCTATGCCGTTAAAAAGATCCGACAACTGACAGACATTAGAACAGCGCGTCTTGTCTACTTCAGCTATTTCCACAGTGTCATGACCTATGGCATACTATTATGGGGTAACGCTGCCGACATCGAATGTATCTTTGTGTTGCAGAAAAGGGCTGTCCGGGCTATCTATGGTATGGGGTTTCGGGAGTCATTAAGAGAAAAGTTTAAGCATATCAACGTCCTTACTGTGTATTCACAGTACATATATGAAAACTTATTATATACTCATAAAAATAACAGTAAATTTATTAAAAATAGTGATATCCATAACCTAAACTTAAGAAATAAGAATAAATTGCCTGTACCTAGATCTAGGCTTAATAAAATAAGCAATTCTTTTGCGGGCAATTGTATTCGAATGTACAATACATTGCCGACAGCCGTAACAGGTTTGTCAGTTAATAAATTTAAAAAACTAATAAAACTTAAATTGTGCCAGAAAGCTTATTATAGCATTAAAGACTTTCTAGAAGACAAGGCTGCCTGGCAGTGACACGAATTGCTCCTTTCTACATGTTAAAAAAACTGTATTAGATACTAAGATGAATTTTGGTAGGGACCGGACTGAGTTTCTTGGGGTGTTCTTCTTAGTCTGTAGCATTTCCGAACCCCCGGTAGAGTCACAAAAATTATGACAAACCTAAATAATTTTTTTAAAAATTTCAAAGGGAATAAATTTTATTTTATTTTTATTTCTATAACCGGCCACAGTAAATGTCGATTACTGCAGTGATCGTTTACAAAACTCTGAATCGCGATCGTAAAATATTCGGCGATCTTAACTGAAATATTCTCTACCTCACACAGAATTCAAGAAAATCTGCAACGGCACAGATTTCCAATGCTACGATCGCTCCTGTGTACCGCGCTCTCACGTTTGTAACGGTATTCGTAACTGTCCCGATGGGAGCGACGAGTATGTAACCACATGTGAGGCGTTGAACTGTGATAATACGGAATTCAAGTAAGTATTTTTATCTACTCTGATACTATAATACAAAGATTATAAAATTGAAATTAATACTCTTTTTTTTTTTTTTTTTTTTTTTTTTTGTTTAACGTGAGGGAAAATCCTCATAGGATATTATGCCGGACTCTTACCGACTAAAAAAACTCACGCCACGCCTAACAGCCTATGGTTGAGAGCCCCGGGTAAGCCCTCAGGAAGGATGTCCCGTGACTCCCAACAGACCTACGGCCGCCGCTGCGGCCTCGCCCAGGGGGTGGTTCGGGTGCAATCCCGCGTCTATGGGGGGTTTCGGGTGTGACCCCGCTTCTAAGGGGGGGCGTGCGTGAGTTGCTCACGTCACGCTGCCGTCATGGGCCTGCTTCTGTAAGGACGGTGAGCGGCCCTCTCACCGTCCTCAGACCCCCGGTCATGGAGGCCGATAGTCTTCAGCGAAGACACGTCGGCGGCGCCCAGGGCGCCGACTGCGGAACTCGGGTGGGAGAGTTCTCTCCCGTACCCGGCCCGCCGCTTCCTTCGCGAGCATAACCTGCTCGCAGAAAGAGGCGGCGCAGTCCCACTTACTCCCGCTGGAGAGCATGGCTCGCACCATGGCCTCGAGCGAGAGAGTGTCCACGCCCAGACCCACTACGAGGACCTGTCGCTGTTGTGCCCACGCCGTGCACTCCACCAGCGTGTGGAGCGCTGTGTCATCGCTGCGGTCCTCGCAGTGCTGACACTCGGCCGTGGTTTCCCGGTGTTTTCGCCACAGATACCTACCGAAGCTACCGTGCCCGGCAAGCATCTGTGTCAACCGGTAGGAGAGAGCACCGTGTCTTCTCTCCAGCCACTCGTCCATGACCGGTCTGACGGCCGCGATTGTGGCGAATCCCCCCTTTGGTTGCTCAAGTCGCACCTTCCATGTCTCCACGGTTTCCTGGTGGAGCAGGGTCCGCTGGGCCTCGATTTCTCGAGACGCAGGCCTTTGGCCCCGCTCCAGCGCCTCCTTGCGCCATCTGAACAGTGACGCAAGGGCTCTCGCTTCCAGGTCCCATGGAGGGGTCCCGGCTAGGAGACATGCCGCCTCACCGGAGATCGTGCGGTATCCTCTTATCACCCTGACGGCCATCATTCTCTGCGGGCTCAGCAGTCTAGCCTCATTGCTGGCCGTCAGGGTCTCCGCCCATACGGGAGCCCCGTACAGGGCCATGCTTAGCACGATCCCCAGGTACAGCCTCCTGTAGGGAGCGTTGGGTCCCCTGATGTTGGGCATCAGCCGCGCGAGTGCGGCCGATGCTCCCCTCAGTTTTGGGACCAAACTTCGGAAGTGGTGTCCGAAGTTCCACCGGCCATCGAGTACGAGCCCCAGATACTTCATCGAGGGCTCGATGCCGATGCTGACGCCCCCTACCTGTGGGCTGGATCCCGCAGGTGGCCCCATCCGAGGTCCGTGGAAGCACAGAGCCTCGGATTTGTGAAGGGCGACCTCGAGACCCAGCCGCCGAATCCGACCCACGACCTGAGCAACCCCTGCCGTGGCCTTAAGTGCTGCGGCACGGTGCGTTGCTCCCCGCGCCGTAACGAGGGTGTCGTCGGCGTAACACGTTACGCCGACCCCTCTGAGCAACGGACCACGCAGCACCCAGTCGTAACCGATGTTCCACAGGAGCGGCCCTAAAACCGATCCCTGTGGAACACCGCACGACACATCTCGCCGACCTGGCCCTAGCCAGCTCGGGTAAGTTATGGCTCTCTCGGAGAGATAAGCCCCGACAATTCGACGGAGGTAGGGAGGCACTCCATGATAGATAAGCGCCTCCCTGACGCAGCTCCAGGGCAAGGTGTTGAATGCGTTGGCGATGTCGAGAGACACCGCCACCACCACCTCACCCTGTGAGACTGCTTCCTCCGTCAGGCCTCTAATGCGCATGATCGCGTCCACGGTGGAGCGTCCCTGACGGAAGCCAAACTGGCTATCCGCCAGATCAGGCCCCACGCGTGTGAGGTGCCCGACGAGGCGTTGTGCAATAATGCGCTCAAAGAGCTTGCACACCTCGTCGAGCAACACGATCGGCCGGTACCCTGATGGGGAATTTGCCGGCCGCCCCGCCTTTCGAATCAAGACCAGTTTCCCTGTCTTCCAGACCTTGGGAAACTGGCCTTTCTCGAGGCATGCGCTAAAGAGCCCAATTAGTCGAGGCCCAAGCTCTTCGAGAGCCAGGACCCACGCTCGGCCTGGAATGCCGTCCGGTCCACGGGCGGTGTTTCTGCGGGATTTAAGCCGCAGTACAGCCGCCCCTAACTCACCCTCGGTGACTACGGGCACGTCGTTCTCGCTGCCTTCCGCGTTGGGCGCCTGAGACGGAGCCATGCGCGGAGAAATATGTTCCTCCGCTCTCGACGGGAACAAGGAGTCCAGGACCTCCTCCAACCGCTCCGGCTGGAGACTCTGAGTCAGTGGGGGCGCCTTAGGGCGTAATTTGCCCCTTACCATAAGGTACGGGCGCCCCCACGGGTTCCGCTCCAGAGTCTCCATCAGCTCATCGCGGCCCAGCTTTTTGGACCGCTTGATGGCCGTCTGGAGGGCCCTCTTGGCCTCCTTGTACCCATCGTAGAGCTCCGTCTCTCGGGCTGCCGCATCGTCTGGGCGGTGACGCCTCCGGCGGAACCTGGTGTACCGGCGGCGCGCGGAAACGCACTCCGCGCGCAACTGCGCGATTTCCGGCGTCCACCAGTACACCTGTTTCCTCGCCGGCCTGGGCCTAGCCCTGGGCATCGCCGCATCGCAGATGTGCGACATGGCTCTCCCGAACCACTCCACCTCGGTATCAACATCGGCAGGCCTGTCCGCTGACGGAATCCAGGCCTGCACGATGGCCGCCTCCAGGAGAGCCTCCCGATCAAGGCGATGAAGTGCCCAACGCGGTTCCGGGGGATTCGCAATTGCTGGCGGCAGGTTTGGTGGAGGGGAGACGTCGAACCGAATATATCGGTGATCTGACAACGTCTCCTCCTCCTCCACCACGCGCCATCCCTGGACACGGCGGGCGAGCTCAGGGGTCGCAAACGAGACGTCTATGACCGAGCTGAGCCCCCGCCGCGTCCAGGTTGCGACATTCCCCCGGTTCAGGATGACTAGGCCACGTGTTGTGACCCAGTCCTCCAGTTTCCTCCCCCTGTCTCTGGTTTCCCGGGAGCCCCAAGCCTGCGACCAGGCATTGAAGTCTCCCAGGACCAGGACAGGGCGAGGCCGGCATGCAGCGAGGACGACGTCCAGCTCAGGGAGCCATAGCTCGAACTGATGCTGGTCGAGGCTCGGCGAAATGTAAACGGCCACGACAGCCACACCCTCGTATTCCGCCGCGACACAACCCGGACCCCTAGCGATGACCGCCAGGCGCGAGTCGTCCGCGCCGGTCCCCCCAAAAATAGTCGCCATGCCGTCCAGATCCACCGGGCTTCCCGGGTGAACCCAATACGGCTCGGCGACGACTGCGATGTTAATGGACCACTGCCTGATGCTCTGGTACAGAAGGTCCTGAGCACCAGTGCAGTGGTTCAGATTCACCTGCAGGATGCGGATATGGGTGTCCATTAATGGACGTCCATTTCCGCACCCTGCCGCGGGCGTGCCACCTCACTCTCAGCCCTCCGTGCGGACGGACGGGGCCTCGGCCTTGAGGCAGCGCAGGACTTGCTGCCCGCCCGGTGGTCGGCCTCCTTGCCCTCCGCCACGCATTTATAACACCGCGGCGGGGCGTCACAGGCAAGGGCCTTGTGACCGGGCTGACTACAGCGGAAGCACCGGTCGCCTACGGTGACTTCCGCCGCACACTGCACCCCCACATGCCCCACGACCAGGCACCTATAGCACCTGGCTTCGCGGGGCTGCAGGAGATGCACCTGCGCCCTCAAGAAGCCCCCAATAAGGAGGCTTCGTCCGTCCGCCACTTTCTGGGCCGCCGCGACGGGGCAGCTCACGACTGCCGACCCGTGACCGGTGGGGCCAAAGCGAATTTCGCCTGACCGCACCTGATCACCGGGACAGCCGCTCGCCTCCACGACGGCGGAGATAAGCTCGTCCGTCGTGGCCGCGTCATCCAGACCCGAAATGCGCAGCGCGGCGCATTTGTTGGGTCTGGACACGCGGACGTCGCCTGTATTCAGCGACTCCCGCAGCTTCGCCGCTAAGGCATCCGCTTTGGGGCCGCTGGTGGCGCCGGAGACCTCGAGGAGGCGCGCTCCGGTGCGCGTCACCTTGCACCGGAGCCCTCCCTCAATCTCGAGGGCCTTGAGGTCAACTGAGGCTTTCGCCTGCCTCAGTACCTCGGCGTACCCCACGCCCTTCGCCTTGCCCTCTGTCGTCACCGTAATGACGACGGCAGTGGAGCGGGGAGCGCGGAGCCTCTTCGGCGCCTTCGTCGCGGCGGCCTTTGCCGCCTTTGCCGCTTTAGCGGCGACTTTTGCCGCCTTCTTGGCGGCCTTCGCCGCCTTTTTGGCGGCCTTATTGGCCTTCTTCTTGGCTCCTACCACCTCCCAGACCCCCTCGTTCGAGGTAGTCTGGGGTGCAGCAGGAGCGCTGGCTGTTTGGGAAGCGGGGTTGCCACTTCCCCCAGGTGCCGTCTTCTTGGGGGCGGAGGGGGCGGAGGCCCTCGGCTTGGGACCAGTCCCGTTGGGTGCAGCCGTCGTCGCGTATAACGCGCCGACGGGAGCCGCCAGCGGTGGGCGGTATGCCCGGTCCTCCAGGACGCCGAGGCGTCGCTCGATGGCCTCCAGCAGCTGGACCATCGAAGGTGTCGTCTTGGGTGGTGCACGGGGAGCGGGGGTTTTTACACCCCGAGCTTCCCCGGCCCCCTGGACCAGCTGCGTCAGCTTGTCAACCTCCTCCCGCATCAGCTGCAGCTGCTTACGGGAGTCGGCAAGCTCCGCCTCCAGGCCCGCAACCCGAGCCCGGAGCTTCCCCTCCTCCTTGGAAACACTCCTCTCGAGGAGCTCCTCCAACGCTTTGGCGGCGCCTGTGACCGCGTCCGCCACAACCTTCTTCTTACCGGCCACATTTTTGGCACCCTTTACGGCGCCAGAAATGCGGGCAAGAGCCGCCATGATTTCTTTAGCCGCCGGCACCTCCGTGACCTTCCCGCTTGGCAGCGGGGGCACAATCGCCGGCGGCTCTGCTGCTACTCTACCCCCTTTCGCTCTGTAGAGGTCGGTCTTCCGACCTCTACCCGCGGTGGTAGCCACAACCTTCCGAGGGAGATCCTCCTCACTTGTGGATGTTTCCGACCCAGGCCTACGGAACAGGCCTTCGCCGCTCGACCTGGGTCTCTTCCTTTTCACGTCGGCATGGTTACCCTCGATGGCACCCTCGGTTTCGGTACCCATGTCGACCGCCGACTCCATCTCCGAGCCAGCACGGGTTGACGCGACCTCCGCGTCACTGGGGGTGGTTTTAAGGCACACCCCGGGGCCTAAACTATGGTGACCCCTCCCATATACCACCAGGGATGAACCCTGGCGGGGGTCGCCATGCCGAGACATGGCAAGCGATTCCCCGGACACTGTCCGGGTGCGCTCCTGGGTAGTAACTTTCGTCGTAATTTGCTCCATAGTGATTATTTTATTGCGTTTTGCGTCCGCCGACGTAAGGGTGGGAGTGGGGAGGTTGGGAGAGGATGTGAGGATGGGAAGGGTGGTAAGGTGGGAGTGACGCCCTAGGCACTGAGTTCCCCCCAGCGATACATCAAATTGCCGGGCGTCAGAGCGTGAGATTTGGGGTAATTTTTTATAGTTAGAGGTTTTCTTCCTCGCAACTCCAAAGAGCCACCGTGCCCGTCTGTTACCAGACGGGGTTACGGCTCGGCCGAACGATGGTCCCCATGGGACCGTGTACTTCGTCTCTGATCGCTCAGTGGCGAAGTACTCGTCGCCCTGGGAGTTCTCCGCTAAGTACGCTCTGCATAACAGAGTGCATGCGGAGAACTCCAAACCGGCCATAACGGCCCCCCCTCCTTGGTGGACTATTGGCCGTGGGCGACGACGTGCGCCTCGCATGAAGCCCACATCGTCGTCCACGTTACCAGGATGCACCACGTGGAGGTTGTCCTACCCAGCACCCCAACCCTACCCAGCACCCCGAAATTAATACTCTTATGACAAACATTACGCACATGCCAAAAAAAAGTTTTATTACGATACAGGTCTTGTATGGACACCAATATCATAATATAACTTTTTATTCATTACGATACACCTATACAACATCCAGCTGGAAAGAGAGGTTTGAACCTCTACTTTAAAAAAAAGTAGTGCCTCCGCAGCCTGAAAAACAAAAAGAAACACGCATGCGCAATCGATGTTTGCGCCTTGGCGCCAACATTTTACATTTAAATTAAACAAAGTTTGGTTTTGTTTGTAAAATAAATTAGTTTTTGTGTAAAAACATGTATTAAAGCGAGGATGTTGGTAATTGTACACCACCAGACATTCTGGAAACTGCGTCAAACATGACCATGAACCTGTTACCGGCGAAATCAAGGAGCAACTGTATATCACAAAATGAAATCAGGTATTATAGTATGAGAGTAGATAAAGTAGTGTATGACACTGTACATAACTTGGTCTTATAACACTCGTGTGATACTATAAAAAAACTCGCCTACGGCTTACACTCGTGTTACACTCGTGTTATAAGAACCCTTATTATGCAACAGTGTCATAATAGAAGTTTATGACACACGCATGCGTGTTTCTTTTTTTTTCAGGCTGCGGAGGCACTACTTTTTTTTAAAGTAGAGGTTCAAACTTCTTTTTCCAGCTGGAGGTTGTATAGGTGTATCGTAATGATTAAAAAGTTATATTATGACTAGCGGACGTCACGCGGTTTCACCCGCGTAGTTCCCGTTCCCGTGGGAATACGGGAATAACACATAGCTTATGTTCACCGCAAAGAGTGTGTGTAGCTTCCCAACAGTGAAAGAATTTTTCAAATCGATCCAGTAGTTCCGGAGTCTATTCGTTACAAACAAACAAACAAACAAAAGAACAAATCTTTCCTCTTTATAATATAAGTATAGATATAGGTGTCTATACAAGACCTGTATCGTAATAAAACGTTTTTTTTTTGCCTGTGCGTAATGTTTGTCATAAGAGTATTGATTTCAATTTTATAATCTTTGTATTATAGTATCAGAGTAGATAAACTACTATTATAACACATTTTTATTATTCAAACTGTAGTCCGGGCGCTTCAGTCGCAGACGACGTCGCGGCCAGACACGGTAAAGTTCACGTCAAAAGTATCGCAGTGAGCTTTCGTGTGCGTTGAAAGTATTTAACTTATTATGTAGCTATGTTCGATTTCTCACATACAAATGGCCCGTGTCAGCCCACGCCGCGTCGTCTGCACAGCGCCTTAGCAAACAAACAAAACAATTAATTTATTTCATTAGGCATACAGATGCACTTGTGAAACGTTACTTATATAACGTCACACTTCAAAGAAGTACCACTAGTTCGCAGTTAGGACATGACGTGTACCCCTAGTTTAATTTAAAGTCCAGATGAATCGTAAAATCTACTGTTTTTTTAACCCCTAAACTAAACCTATCGTGTCATAACTCGATGAGTCGAGCTGTTACTGTGCTCCGCTCGGGGAACACCCAAAAATTCCGAAATATGTTTTTCCTAATTTCAATATTCCGATGTTCTAAATTCCGAAGATTATAATTCCTAAGAAACAAAGCTCCGAATATTCAAAAGGACGATATTCATTTATCCGAAAGTCATTAGTACGAATTTTTATTTTTCCTAATTTCATTAGTACGAATAATCAAAAGACCGGGCACACCAAAAAAAGGCATCAAAAGCTCCGCTTCGCTTTCGCCCTAGCCTTCTAACCTAACCTATCCGAGTCGAGGTGTTAACCATAATAAGTGAATTAGCCCGCCTTAGCCTTCGTGGTTATTTTTTTTTGTTTTGTCGTTTGCCTTTTTGGGGGTCATATGTTATCGTGTGTATGCGTATGGAAGATGCGGAGAGATAAATCAAAGATAGGTTGCGTGTTAATTTGGTCACTGTAATTTCCGGCAATATATTACCACATTCACAAACAAGTTACTACGCTAAGTGAACGCGCGGGGGTTAGGCAGGGACACACAAGCGAGCGGGCACGATGGTTAGGGACAACTGTCGAGTTTGAGACGTTTGCACTCTCGTTCGACATTTGTGTACTCAGCAATAATGTATAGCTAGTGTGTGTGCCTCCATCAAAAAACGGGTGGAATCGGAATCATAAATAATCGTCTTTAATGATAAGTTTTCGGGTTAAAACAGGAACGGGTGGAAACGACATTCACCCTTCGTATTTATGATATTTCGGATTTTTGATAATCGGAGTTCGTATTTATAATATTGCGGATTTTTAATGATTCGGAATTCAACGGTTCGGTTTCTTGAAATACGGCATTCTGACAGTCGGAATTGTAAACATTCTGAATTTTAAAATTATGACTTTTAATAGAAAGGATTTATGAAACATCGGATTTTTGACTTTCGGGATTTCGAATCATTCGGACTTATGAAATTCGGAATTATGAAATTCGTGACTGTGACTTTCGGAATTAAGTTTTTCGTATTAATGTAGTGTACCCCTCCGCTCAAACACATTAACTGCTCGACACAGTCATACATCGCGCTCACAAACAAAAGTACTAATATTCATTCATAATAGTATTAGTCTTTACCTGTTTAATGGGAATTTATAAAGGACCAGCTGACCCGCGCAACTTCGTTTGCGTGATAAATGAAGAACCGCTCGATCGATTTTGTGCAAACTTCACATAAACCATCTACTAAATAGTTCAAACAAAGCCTTAATATTTGGTTTGGATAGGTGAGCCCGTTCTTGAGTTATAAAATTACAACGAAAAGTGGCATTGATTTTTATATAAATAGATTCTGTCTGCATGCCCCTAAAGTCAGCTTATTTTCACTGCATTGCGGATGACGTCAGTTTTCTTTTTCAATTGACCCTTTCCTTTGGTATGGCAGGTGAAATTAATCCAAGAAATTTAAGCATATTGTATGAAATACCGATATACACACACCGCAGTGGGATACATGAGGAATATAGGTGATTTTCTATGACACTGGAGGTCATTATCAGGTTGTAATCATTTGGCTTTACGAAGAAATCACGCAATCATCTATTTCTTCAAAAAAAGGGTGGGTGGGCCTAAGAATAAGATTCTGTCATTTACCTTAATCAGATTTCTCCGTTAAGAGTCCATATGACGCCAAATAGACTATTACTTTGATCTAGATCTCAGGACTCGTGAGGTCTGCTGAATTAAAATTTGAACACAGACTACTTCAGTTCATGAAAAAAAAACGCTCTAGGCTCGAAACACGATTACTGATAAAATCCTCGACAGATTTTTGTGTTGAAAATATCTCGATTTCTTGAAATTTTAAGCTAGATCTCGTATGTTATAATATAAAATATTTAAAAGAAAGACAATAGATAAATCTTCATTTGCACTAGAGCATTTTTTTCATTTTGTTTAAAGTTTTTTAAGATTAATTTATTTCGTTAAAAGCGCACAAAAACCGATCGCATGTCTCTCTTTTCTTGCACGCTAAAATGTATATCTTCTATCTTCTTTTAACAATTTGGCGTCTGGTAGGCTCTTAAATATAAATTACCAGCAATATCCCTTATGCTATATTTGTTATATTTTATTTCTTGTACTTATGTAATTCAACGAACTTGAATTTTGGACTTCGTACTGAGGTACATATTTCTCTTTTACTTTTAGCCCCTCTATAAAAAAAGATTGCACAGGGGCTTATGGCGAGACTTGTGTCTGTAGTCTGTGACTCTGTTGCATTAAATTACGTCTCTTGGTTACACGGATCATCTGTTCAAAGTTTGAAATAAAACAAAAATGATAACATCAATCGGATTGAACTTTCACTTTCACAATAAACGTTAGAGGGGCAGTCGGTTGAGAACGTTCTCACGGCTTCATGTTAACACTCACAAAACTTTGATCCTATTTATGTGTGGACCGCATAAACGCGTAACAAATCCACACCGAGTCTTGGAAACTAATGGCGCCAAAAAGTGGAAAAAAATCTTACCTGGGCAATTTGATTGAATGATTGGAAGCAAACGACATCTATGTTCATCTTTCTCCCATTTTTGAGTTAGCACGATATAATTTTAATAGTTTAAAAAAACTAAAAAACCTTGTTTTTTTATAGTTTATCTTGGATGTCCGCCATGTTGGATTTAAGTCACGTGACTATTCTTTTCGTATTCCTGACAGCAAACCCTTTCATTTGATACCCATATCATGGAGGTGCATTTCAAATAGCCTGTCCGCTAAATTGGACGTCCGCCATATTGGATTTAAGTCACGTCACTATTTTTTTCGTATTTCTTACAGCAAACCCTTTCATTCGATACCCATATCATGGGGGTGGATTTCAAACAGCCAGTCCGCCATTTTGGGGAGGCCGCCATATTGGATTTGTAATGACGTTTTTTAGCTAGTCATAGTCATGTATTGTCATCAGAACTCAGAGCGTGTGCAAAATTTCAGCCTGATCGAAGGACGGGAAGTGGGTCAAATTAACATTCCAAGATTTTCTTACATACATAGTTACAAGTGAAGCTAATAGAAGCGTGTTAAAAAAAGGTAATAACTTTTTTTTGTAACAGGTGCAATAACGACCAGTGCATTTTGAAAAGTTTCGTATGCGATGGTGAGAAAGACTGCTCAGATGGTTCAGACGAGGCGAATTGTGGTGAGTTGAAACTTCACTACACTTAATGTGTAATTCATATGATTTCTAAACTAAAGACTACAATGTTCGACCTTGACAAATCCTATGGCAATTCAAACGATTGCAGCGTACGCTTTTGCCGGATTTCATTCGATTCTAAGACATTATATTACTGTTATAAAATCTGAGGGGTTTTAAGAAAAAATCTATACGTTAAATATTGTTCTAAAGACCTATATCTATTTTATGACAAGTTTTTATGAGAATTAAACTCATTTATTTAGATAAAAAAACAACATTACTTGTTAAGATTTTTGCAATATTTCTTATTTTTCGAGAGCGATTTCGATAGAACAAAGAATTCTTAATCGTGTTTTGATACGTTAAAAAAGCAAGAGTATCTAATAAATTACTATAATATAGTTTTATCAGTTCAAATCGAAGAATATTTCCTAGTATAAAGTTCACCCCAAGATGAGTCTCTTTCGAACATACATGGCTACAAGCCTTACATTTAAATATTTTTTAAACTTTTGCCGTTTCGTTTATAATGTAATAGCTGAGGTTTAGTTTGAGGCTGAGTTGAGGTGATACTATTGTACACAAAGTTGAAAACATGTTTACAAAATTACGACAGAATGTTGTACAAAGGGCGGCCTTATCGCTGTACAACAATTTCTGACAGGCAATCTTGGGATAGACAAAAAGATGTTAATTGTGTAAGTAAGATGGGTGTTTAGATATAGAAATATGTAGCAACAGGTACAACATCTTACTAATATTATAAACTAGCTGTTCCTCGCGGCTTCGACCGTGTAAAAGTCGTTATATCGTAAAATCATAACCCTCCTTTGGCGCAATCGGGTTAAAAGTAGCCTATGTCCTTCCCAGGGCCTCAAACTATCCATATACCAAATTTCATCTCAATCGCTCCAGCCGTTTAGGTGTGAAAGCGTAACGGCCAGACAGACAGAGTTACTTTTGCATTTATAATATTAGTAGGCATGCGATAGTTTGTGAGTGTGAATGTGTGGATGTTTGTTACTCTTTCACGCTCAAACGGCTGAACGGATCGGGCTAAAATTTGGTATACATTATAGTCTAGCTGCAAGCGTCAGCTAGTGTACAATAAATATGTACCACAAACACTTTTAATCACATAAACAAAACATAGATTTGAATCTCAAATCAATCTGAGATTAAATCTTAGTTTAATAACTGACTAGCAGACGTCACGCGGTTTTACCCGCGTTGCTCTTTTCCTGTGGGAAATTAGGAATAATATATGGCCTGTTATCCGGCGATAGTGTAGCTACTCATCAATGAAATACCTAATTTTTTAAATCGGTTCTGTAATTTCGAAACCTATTCAATGCAAACAAACAAACAATCAAATCTTTCCTCTTTATAATATTAGTATAGATAATCACTGGACTCTCAATCACGTGGGTCGTGTGCATATTTTCCGCCTTAGTCTATTATATAAAAATAAGTCGGGTTTTCCTTCCTGACGCTATAACTCCAGAACGCACGAACCTATTTCCACGGTTTTGCATTCGTTGGAAAGGTCTCGGGCTCCGTGAGGTTTATAGCAAAGAAAATTCAGGAAAAATTTCAACAGAAAAGCGGGAAAATCATTTTTCACATACAGCGCCATCGCGGGCGAAGCTGCGGGCATCAGCTAGTGCTGTATAAAAACTAATTTCTACAGCTTATTTTAAAAGATTTGAATTTTTACAAAGTACCCTTAAAGAAACAGGTGCTACGTCGTAGCTTCGTAGACCACAAGAGCTACGCCGTAGTTGTAATAGCTCATGATACCTACGCATGATGTATTTTTGGGAAAGTAGGCTAGTCTGTTTTTTACAATTATCTGTTTGCCATAAGGTTGTTCATTTTCAGGTAACCCACAATGCAAATCGGATGAATTCATGTGCAAGAAGACGAGAAAATGTATTAGTATGGAAAAAAGATGCGACAAAAATGCAGACTGTTCCGACTATTCGGATGAGGACGACTGTGATCTTAGAGTACGTATCTTCCATTTTTTATTTGATTTGATTCGTCCATCCGAATGTACGTATTGGGGTTGACGAGTTCTATGCCAACACTATGATTGCAGTGGGTTTTTTTAATATTATATGGATACAGAAAGTTTGAATTTTATTATAGTATAGATTTAAGTGCGCTTAGTTCTTAAACTTTAGAAATTGAAGTCATAAAAAGCATTCATCAAAAATTTTAGGGTTGATTCTGCAATGATTACCGCCAAGGGGGTAAACATTTTATACATTAATACGTACCTATACAATCCCGTATGAGCAATGTGGCTAGATTGCTGAGCCCGCAGAGAGTGATGGCCGTGAGGGTGATAAGAGGATACCGCACGATCTCCGGTGAGGCGGCATGTCTCCTATCCGGGACCCCTCCATGGGACCTGGAAGCGAGAGCCCTTGCGTCACTGTTCAGATGGCGCAAGGAGGCGCTGGAGCGGGGCCAAAGGCCTGCGGCTCGAAAAATCGAGGCCCAGCGGTCCCTGATCCACCAGGAAACCGTGGAGACATGGAAGGTGCGACTTGAGCAACCAAAGGGGGGATTCGCCACAATCGCGGCCGTCAGACCGGTCATGGACGAGTGGCTGGAGAGAAGACACGGTGCTCTCTCCTACCGGTTGACACAGATGCTTGTCGGGCACGGTAGCTTCGGTAGGTATCTGTGGCGAAAACACCGGGAAACCATGGCCGAGTGTCAGCACTGCGAGGACCGCAGCGATGACACGGCGCTCCACACGCTGATGGAGTGCACGGCGTGGCCGCAACAGCGCCAGGTCCTCGTAGTGGATCTGGACGTGGACACTCTCTCGCTCGAGACCATGGTGAGAGCCATGCTCTCCAGCGGGAGTAAGTGGGACTGCGCCGCCTCTTTCTGCGAGCAGGTCATACTCGTGAAGGAGGCGGCGGGCCGGGTGCGGGAGAGAGCTCTCCCACCCAAGTTCCGCAGTCGGCACCCTGGGCGCCGCCGACGTGTCTTCGCCGAGGACTATCGGCCTCCATGACCGGGGGTCTGAGGACGGTGAGAGGGTCGCTTACCGTCCTTACAGAAGCAGGCCCATGACGGCAGCGTGACGTGAGCAACTCACTCACGCCCCCCCTTAGAAGCTCGGGATCACACCCGAAACCCCCCAAAGACGCGGGATTGCACCCGAACCACCCCCTGGGCGAGGCCGCAGTGGCGGCCGTAGGTCTGTTGGGAGTCCCGGGACATCCTTCCGAAGGCTTACCCGGGGCTCCCAACCACAGGCTGTAGGGCGTTATGTGAGGTTTTTTAGTCGGTAAGAGTCCGGCATAGCATCCTCTGATGATTTTCCCTCACATAAAAAAAAAAAGGTATCTATACAATTTATAAAAAAGCCTATTTTGAAACACGTCTTGTAGATAAAAAATCAAGTTTCGGGCTATCATTTTTCGTCTTCTTAAACCGACAAAAAATAATTTCATTTTAATATTTTCTCTCTCAGCGAATAGGCATAGCTATTCAAAGGGCTGTTAGTCTTTTGGGCACAATTCCACGGGGGCTTATTTGAGTTTAGTTTAAATAGTAATAATTTAAAAATATATTATGCTTCGTAAGCTGTTCGCATCTGCGGGCTCTTTAAGGAAGCTTCAAAATCTGCTGCCAATGACTACCAAAATTGCGCTTGCGAACGCATTACTGTTATCCTTATTGATTATGCAGATGTCAGCTATACCGATCTCACCGAAAACCAGTTAGACAAACTTGAGCGTCTTCAGAATGTCTGTATAAGGTTCATTTTTGGCTTACGCAAATATGACCATGTTTCACAGTTCAGAACACAGCTCGGATGGTTATCAATAAGACTTCGCCGGGATGCTCACGTTCTTTCGCTACTATATTATATAATATATTATTTAGCCCTTCTTCTCCTTCCTATCTTAAGGGACGGTTTGAGTTCCTTCATGACACGCATTCGAAATGTCTAAGGTCGTCAAAAAACCTGAGGTTAAAGATGCCATATCACTCTTCCATGTTCTATGACAAATCGTTTACGGTCACTGCAATCCGACTATGGAATAAACTTCCTGTCAAGATAAGACAAGCACAGACTTTAGCCAAATTTAAAACTATGGTAAAGGAACACTATTTATCTATGTAGCATACTTTTTATGTACGAGTGTGCGTTATTTAGGTAGGTATGTATGTGTATATGTCTGTATATAGGTGTGTAAGTATGTGTATATGTATGTATGTATGTATGCATATATGTAGGTATGTATGTATATATGTAGGTATGTATGTATATATGTATGTATGTGTCCTATGGTTATGTATGTTTAGGTAGTATTATCACTTGATAAATTGTAGCTATGGTATGTAAGTAAAGTATAGCAGATCTATAAGTAACCTTACCAACTTCTCCATCCAAAGGTTGCCTGGTAGAGATCGCTTTTAGCGATAAGGCCGCCCATTGTATTGCTATCAGTATATAATATATGTCATCTTAAGTTATTGAACTGGCGTACAATAAAGTGTATAATAAATAAATAAATATTATGGTACTTATGTTTTACTGTAATTTTTAACAATAAATACTATTTACTAGATGATGCTCGCGGCTTCGCCCGCGTGAAATTCGGTACCCGTTCCCGCTTCCCGTGGGAATATTTTTACGGGATGAAAAGTAGCCTATGTGTTATTCCAGACTATAAACTATCTCTGTACCAAATTTCAGCCCAATCCGTTAAGCCGTTAGAGCGTGATTGAGTAACAAACATCCAAACATCTTCACAAACTTTCACATTTATAATATTAGTAGGATAGTAGGATTTACTTCATTTGCACCTATTTTCGTCATTTTCTTAAACACGTCCCTCCACAGGTGCGCCCAACTCCATGTCCTGGCAATGAAACGTATCGTTGTGAGCAGGAGACTGAGGATTGCCTCACTTATGCCACTGAACGGTTAGGTTATCTTGTATAGAGTTTGATTAAATCTTTTCTAATGGTGGTGGGTTTGGATATGGAAAATTGATATAGTACTAACCCCTTGTATCATACTTCTATCTAAATATATATAACTCAAAGGTGACCGACTGACTGACATAGTGATCTATCAACGCACAGCCCAAACCACTGGACGGATCTGGATGAAATTTGGCATGCAGGTAGATTTTATGACGTAGGCATCCGCTAAGAAAGGATTTTGATAAATTCTACCCCCAAGGGGATAAAATACGGGAAGCGGGAACGGGAACAAATTTTACGCGGGCGAAGCTGCGGGCATCAGCTAGTTTATTAATATGACTAGCGGACGTCACGCGGTTTCACCCGCGTAGATCCCGTTCCCGTGGGAATACTGGTATAAAATATAGCCTATGTTCACCGCAAAGAATGTAGCTTCCCAATAGTGAAATAATTTTTCAAATCGGTCCAGTAGATTTGTGGTGGTTACTATGAAGGAATGACGTAATATAAAAGCGGGCTGAATGTTACTAGTAAAATTACTTTAGATTTAACTGATGTCATTAGATTAGTGTGTGGTGTGGAGTATCAATAAAATAAAATTTATGAAATATCTATTCATAATTTAACCAATTTTAAAATCGGTTGGTATTTATTTTTGACGCGTAACTCATGGCATTCACTTGGCAATTGTTTTTAAATTCCGTGGTACTGCTCGTTCGCTCTAACTTTGCCGCTCGGCTCCATACTAAAGTCGAATTTTTAATTATGTAGTTCGGGCAGACAATATTTTGTAACAATGTGCATTATTTATTTCTATCGCCCGAATAAGCGCTCGTTGCATGCAGGCTCAGTATTCATTGTCGTAATGATCATTGTCGTAAGCATCATTTACGATAGCCGGTTATGGATGGGTGACCACTTTGTGATATTTATTTGCAAGCGTTTTCGTGCTACGGAAGGCACGATAAGCCGTTGGTCCCGGTTGCCAGATAAATGGCAGTCATTAAAGGCCTTTATGGGCGGCTTAAAAATTTCAACAGCGCCAGCGGGTAGTCGCAACCTGTACATGTCCATATAAATGGGTATATCCAATAACTATCTACTGATTACTAAAAAAAATAATTCAAAACAATATTCTTATAATCAAATACGAACTTCAGCGAAGACAAAAAAAAAAGTCGCCTGGGAAAATCACCCAAATACTCAATACGGCTCACCACGTTTTACCTGGGACAAAATCTAAAACGTAAAATGTGGGCATATAATATGCCTCTGCCTACCCCTAAAAAAGGCGTGATCATATGTATGTATTTCTATCGGATTGCATATTTTATATCGGGTTTTAGGAAAGTATAGAGGTATACTCGTATACTTAATGCATGGCTTTGTATATGAATGTCCTCTGTTTAATTATAGGGTTTTGAAGATTCTTCTATAGAGCGTAGCATATTTGTCAGTCACCATAATTGTCTTATTCATTCAATTCAACGAGCTAGTTGGCGGCATTACTATGTTTGAGATTTAATTAGCATGCTAACTTATTCTTATGACTGTTTCCACTTTATTTAATTACTAACTGACCCGCGCAACTTTGTTTGCGCCACATAAGGGGCCGTCCATTAATCGCGTGAGGTTTTTTGGGGCATTTTTTGGACCCCCCCCCCCTCCCCCATGGTGATATTTGGTGAGGTTTCAGATTACCCCTACCCCCCTGGGCCGAGTCACGTGTATTTTTAGTATCTAAAAGTTTTTTTAAAATTTTATACATAGAAGTCTGTATTGTTATTATCTATCCATACTTCTAGCTAATCCGCGCAACTTTGTTTGCATCACATAATAGAGACAGATATGGTATTCATATTTTAATATATTTCCCGTTGCATTTTGGAGCTAATAAAGAAGGTGTCAGTTTGTCAAGCTTAAAATCTTACGTTGGTTTGATGGCAGTTGGCTAAATAGAAGCGAAGTTATGATCAAAAGTACAATAATCAAGGTTGAATTTCCATGCGATCAATATGTTTTTGGTCACGACTATCGATATCCACGTGGACTGAGTTGCGTTTTTTTGTTACGGGGGGAATGCGGTTTGGCACCATCATCCTAGCTGCGAGGGCAGCCGGAACGGTGTGTGGGGCTCCCGGTCCCAAAAAGGGACCGTCCTACCCACTAAACCCCGCGGTGTCCCTCCTCATCCTACAGCCGGCATTGAGATCCAAAGAATGAAGATGTAAGAAAGAGAGTTGGTCTGGAAGAGAGTGTCGGTGTTAAAGGAAGGAAGGGCATGCTACGATGGTTCGGGCATGTGGAGCGAATGGGAGATGAAAGAATGACAAAACAGATATCAACGCGAAAGTGGATGGACGTAGGAGTCGGGGAAGGCCACGACACACCTACCACGACCAAATTAATCGTGTGTTAGTTGAAGGTGGTGTCAAGAGCCGAGGGAACCGACGTGCATGCATGAAAAGAAAAATGAAAGTTGAAGAAGCAAGTGAGGTGTGTATGGACCGTGCCGTGTGGCGCTCGGTTCTTTCTGCCTACCCCGCAAGGGATTTGGCGTGAAGGTAGATAGATAGATAGATAGACAAAGCTACGAGTATAGAGTTTAAAATCTGTACGTCGAATATATTTGGTAATTATTTTCCTAGATATTTTTTTTTACTAGACTTAACTAGACATTCTATCTATGTAACTTCCATTACATCCGATGCTGAAGCTAAAATAGATTTTTTGTGTCTTTCTGTATCACGCCAAAACTATGGATAGTACCATTTTAAATAATACTGACATAATTTGAGATTATTATTGATCGGATTGATGCCGATATTCTGCGCGGTTCCTCTAGGAGACACGATGAAAAACAAAATGAGTTTTGTGTTGTATGATCAACGCATAGGTATTCCGATTTCAATTAACTTCTGATGCAAGAAAGGAATTAGGTGCTTTAATAATTATTCCATACAAGTTTTAATATTGTAGGTTTTGTTGTTCAGAAATTACAGTGATCTCAAATTCAGGGTTGTAAAGTTGCTGTTCGAAATAAATACACGTGATATCTCACTACACCCCCCACCCCCCCCCCCCTGGTGATGTTTCGTGATTTTTGTCAGACCCCCTCCCCCCCTTTCGAGCCTCACGTGATTAACCTTCGGTCCGTCGCGTGGGGTCTTTGAAAGCCCGAATATTACAAAAATGCAAAATTTTCTTATTTTATTGTATTGTAGCAGTCCAGTAGTTTATGTACCCTTCTAAGTTAGATTGTAGCGGGCGCGGACAGTGGCTAACTTCAATTCGCTCGTAACCGCCGTGTGATACGGACCTGTTTTGAACGCACGGGCTCTCAAAGACCCCATGCCACGAGCATACAATTTCGTAAAGTTACGATTTTTTTTTGTTTATTCCTTATATATTATATGTTACAAAGTTGATTATTTATATATGATGCCAAAAAAGTATAAAGTAAATAATTACGGAGTAGATTTCTTTATTTTATTTATTTTTTGTAAAAGTGATCTCAGAGTGAGAAAAATAGGTTCCTACTTTTAGATTCTAAGTTTAATAAGTATTTAATTACATATTGCTTAATAATTTATCATTGTTTTATTGTAGTTTGACAAACAAGTAATAATGTAATGATAAATTATATGAAATACTTATAATTTCCTATTTTACATGCTATTTTTCATTGGGGTTCTCAAGAACCCCACGCGACAAACCTCGTTAAGTAAAATGGCGCGACTGACCGAAGGTTAATGGACGACCCCTAAGAGAGAGTATTACCTGTTCCCGTCGCATTTACTCCCGTCGCGTTGCGTTTAGTCCCGTAGCGTCTCGTCGTTAATATTCAATACTACGTGAGAGAGAGAGAGAGAGAGAAAGGTTTCTCGTCGCGTGTATTCCTGTCACATTATTTTTAAGAACAATTTCGTTTATGAAAGAGGTATCCCGTGGCATTATTGTAGGAAAAAAATGATTGCCATTAAAATGGTTATTGTGCACCAACCCAAAGATAGACACATGCTATCGCGCATTTTTTTTAGAACTATTTTAAGAGAAACAATTTTGTAGTACATATTTTTTACATAACTATAAATATTTACGCAGCACACGCAACGAAGCTCTCAAAAGGAATAACTTTTTCCCCGTTTTTGAAACATTTACATAACTGCTCCGCTCCTATTCGTTGTAGCGTGATGCTATATAGCCTATGACACTCCACAATAACGTAGCTTTCTATTAGTAAAGAATTTTTAAAATTGGTTCAGTAGATCCCGTGATTACCCCTTACAATTTAACAAATATACAAACACACAAACTTTACTTCTTTGTAATATTATTAGTATTAGTATAGATTTAAATCGAAGTATTTTCAGGGTTTCGTACCTACCTAAAAAGTAAAGACAGGACCATATTGCTGAGACTTTGCTGTACGTCTGTCTGTCTGTCCATTACGAGGCTGTATCTCCGGAACCACGATAGCTAGAGAGCTGAAATTTTCACAGATAACAAGAAATCCCAAAATCAGAAAATTTTAGAGGGCTCCCATTCAACAAACGTGATTTTTTACCAGTTTTGGTACGGAACCCTCTGGTGCGCAAGTCCTACCCGCATTGGATCGGTTTTTAGAGTTCCGTAGCCAAATGCCGAAAAACGGAACCCTTATACGTTCGTCATGTCTGTCTGTCTGTCCGTCCGTATGTCACAGCTACTTTTCTCCGAAACTATAAGGCCTATGCTGTTGAAACTTGGTAAGTAGCCCTCTAACTTCTAAAGAAAGGGAATGAAAAATCTAAAAAAAAAAAATTTAATTGCCATAAAAACTTCCAATGAAAATTTGTTTGAACAAGATAATTATAGTAAGTAGTTTCGATTCAGCAACCGTTCTCCTACGACCGATTCGGCGTTGGACTATTCGTCGACAGGATGATTCATTTATGTCCGTTTCCCCAGCAGGGTCTTTCACCTGTGGACATTTCGCCGACAGAACCTTTCATATGCGTCTCTTTCGACGACAGCCCTTTTCAGCTACTAAGTGTTTCACCGACACAACGATAAACCTATAGCTCTTTTAACTACAGACCTATCCATCTACGATGATGAAGAATTCGCCGTCAATCTTAAGACAAACAATATTACAAAAAAATGCACCTATAGCTTACAGTGTCTTTACTATCGGCCGAACCCAATAAGTTATCTATCACTACCGTTTCTGTGGGAATACGGGAATAAAATATAGCCTATGTTCACCACAAAGAGTGTAGCTTCCCAACAGTGAAAGAAATTAAGATTATTTTTGAAAAACAATTAGTATGCTTATTGAAAAACTTCACTTGTACTGTTCCACAACATTTATTATTGTAATACCTAACCGGTTTCGCCTTTCGGCATTCTCAAAGGCTATTTACTTATTTAGATCATAATTACACTCCGAACGCATTAACAATGACAATTGTTTCCATGTAGGTATACCAACAGACAATGTTGTCAGTTTTCAAATTTACCCCAAAAATTAGGGAGAATGCAAAGTATTAAAATACTTGCAAATCAAATCATTTCCAATCATATTACAATATTTAACTAATTTTAAGGGTTGCCAGTTTACAATTTGTCCAGAAAAAAATTTTGACTTCTGAAATTAAATAATTACAATTCAAATTTAAAAATTATTAGTATTGTTGAAGTGTCAATAGTGTTAATTAATATATTAAATGTGAATAACTCAAAATGTCCAAACGATTAAATGTCATACACTGCACCAATTTGATTTGTCATATCGAACCATGTCAAGTAAAACTAATACAAATAAATTAAATGTCAAAATATCTAGGTACTCAATTAAATGTCAAATTAACTAATCAAATTAATGTCAGAATATCCTATTAATTAAATGTCAAAATATTCAATGTTATACATATGTAGATGTCATTATCATATCACTGTTTATAATAATGCAGCAAAGGTGAACGGTTCAGGTCTAATTGTTGGTTTAGAATAATGTTCGGGTCAGTATTTAAGAGTCTACCTATTTCGAGTGTCTCAAGAGCGTTCATTTTTCTGCCTTTATCACAGGAATGTAAAGCTTTAAAATTAGTTTTTCGATCAAAACTGTGTCCTTCAGTAAGGAGGTGCTCTGCGAAGTTGGATTCCGTTTTCTTGAGCCTCCAGCCACTACTATGTTCCGAAACTCTGATTTTAAACGATCTCCCAGTTTGACCGACATATTTTTTATATTACAATCGGCACACGTCAGCTCGTAAACCCCACTTTTTTGATCTATGGGAGTTGTATCCTTGTTGTTACAGATCAAACTGTGTAGGCTGTGAGTGGTATAAAATGCTGGCTTACATTCGGAAAGACTCCTAGCGCACCTATATGAGATACTACCGATGTACGGTATGCGAGCCCATCTCTTTCCGTCGGTATTAGAGTTCGTGGGTATACCACCCTTGTATGCTAAATCTCTAACAGTCTTTGCTCGTTTCCGTGATAGGATACTGTCTATTAATTGAGGTGTGAATCCATTATTTAAAACGATAGCCATAAAACGATAGCCATAAATAATGGATTCACACCTCAATTAATAGACAGTATCCTATCACGGAAACGAGCAAAGACTGTTAGAGATTTAGCATACAAGGGTGGTATACCCACGAACTCTAATACCGACGGAAAGAGATGGGCTCGCATACCGTACATCGGTAGTATCTCATATAGGTGCGCTAGGAGTCTTTCCGAATGTAAGCCAGCATTTTATACCACTCACAGCCTACACAGTTTGATCTGTAACAACAAGGATACAACTCCCATAGATCAAAAAAGTGGGGTTTACGAGCTGACGTGTGCCGATTGTAATATAAAAAATATGTCGGTCAAACTGGGAGATCGTTTAAAATCAGAGTTTCGGAACATAGTAGTGGCTGGAGGCTCAAGAAAACGGAATCCAACTTCGCAGAGCACCTCCTTACTGAAGGACACAGTTTTGATCGAAAAACTAATTTTAAAGCTTTACATTCCTGTGATAAAGGCAGAAAAATGAACGCTCTTGAGACACTCGAAATAGGTAGACTCTTAAATACTGACCCGAACATTATTCTAAACCAACAATTAGACCTGAACCGTTCACCTTTGCTGCATTATTATAAACAGTGATATGATAATGACATCTACATATGTATAACATTGAATATTTTGACATTTAATTAATAGGATATTCTGACATTAATTTGATTAGTTAATTTGACATTTAATTGAGTACCTAGATATTTTGACATTTAATTTATTTGTATTAGTTTTACTTGACATGGTTCGATATGACAAATCAAATTGGTGCAGTGTATGACATTTAATCGTTTGGACATTTTGAGTTATTCACATTTAATATATTAATTAACACTATTGACACTTCAACAATACTAATAATTTTTAAATTTGAATTGTAATTATTTAATTTCAGAAGTCAAAATTTTTTTCTGGACAAATTGTAAACTGGCAACCCTTAAAATTAGTTAAATATTGTAATATGATTGGAAATGATTTGATTTGCAAGTATTTTAATACTTTGCATTCTCCCTAATTTTTGGGGTAAATTTGAAAACTGACAACATTGTCTGTTGGTATACCTACATGGAAACAATTGTCATTGTTAATGCGTTCGGAGTGTAATTATGATCTAAATAAGTAAATAGCCTTTGAGAATGCCGAAAGGCGAAACCGGTTAGGTATTACAATAATAAATGTTGTGGAACAGTACAAGTGAAGTTTTTCAATATGTGTAGCAAGTTCCATCAAGTGCCATCAATCAACAGTATCAATAATTAGTATGCTAACTGATCTTAAATTTTAAATATGGAAAAAGAATTGGTTTCGAGCAGGATTCGGTGGCCGGTGGGTAAGACGTCTGCACGGTTTGCAAGAAGACGTAGGTTCGAATCCTGCTCGAAACCAATTCTTTTTGCATATTCAAATGAAACAAAAGAAAACCTATATAATTTTCATATTTTTTCAATTTTGTTTTCTACCACCAGCGTAGGCATACCTACTGTAATCTCCAGTATGCCTAAGCTGGTGATAGGTAGGTTGGTTATTGGGTTTGGCCGAAGATTAGGGCTGGCTATTTGCCCTTGAGAATCTAGACACGCAGACGTGTGTCACGCCAAAGTTGAGCGAAGACAAAGGATGCAGCAGCCGTGTTATATTACATGAACCATGAAGAGAGTCAGTTTTGACCATTTCATATAAATAAACCAAACATAGTATATAACAAAACAAAACATAACAATAAAGCAAACCAGAAAAAGCATATTTTTCATTTTACTTAATCAAAATCTGATCATGTTTTTCATCTCATCTCATCATGGCAACTTTTAAATGGGTTCCTTGTATGCATACAAATGTGTTGTAGCGCAATATTTATACAGATCATTTCCGGTGTAAAAGATGGAAAAGCAAAAAGATGCGACTGTCGTAATAGGAATACGTGCAGTTGACGATAATTTTGTTCTATTCTTATTTAACAGGATAGGATGTAAGCAATTAAAACTACATATATAAGAACCTAGTTAATGCTTTTTATATGTAGGATTTTTTTGTTAATTAGAAGTTTTTTGAGTTGCAAGCAAACATTAAATTCTCTAGGGTAAGTTCCTAGCCCTGATCTCTTAGTAAAATACAGTAAGCTATAGGTGCATTTTTGTAATATTGTTTGTCTTAAAATTTGACGGCGAATTCTTCATCATCGTAGATGGATAGGTCTGTACTTAAAAGAGCTACAGGTTTATCGTCGTGTCGGTGAAACACTTATTAGCTGAAAAGGGCTGTCGTCGAAAGTGACGCATATGAAAGGTTCTGTCGGCGAAATGTCCACAGGTGAAAGACCCTGCTGGGGAAACGGACATAAATGAATCATCCTGTCGACGAATAGTCCAACGTCGAATCGGTCGTAGGAGAACGGTTGCTGAATCAGTAGTTTCTTTTAATACGTTATAAACCGCAATTTTCGCCTAGAAAAATCAGTACCACAGCGAACGTTAAAACATCAATCAAGTTACAACGAACTACAAGAACTTTTATATTTTGTTGCTTGCTGCTACGGAACCCTTCATGGGCGAGTCCGATTCGCACTTGGCCAGTTTGTTTTTTCTCTATTTATTTCTTTCGTGATGAATTTTATTTTCCTAAACAGATGCGACGGAATAGTCCAGTGTCCCGGAGCCACCGACGAACTAAGCTGCCATAACAATATGTGCATTATTGAAACTCATTTCAAGTGTCTGCAAGAAAACATGTGTGTGCCATTAGCAAAGGTGTGCGACCAGCGCTGGGACTGTGGCGACGGATCTGATGAAACGCCTCAAGCTTGTGCAAGAGGTATTGTACGGTTTACGTACATTTATTTTCCTTAGTTAGCAAAAACTTGGGCGACTCATTTACGTCGCTTATAATAACTCTAACTTCAGTGTGCACCGTGACTTACACGCGAAACGAACGCGTGTGAGAATCACCACTTTTACCTTTACTTTGTATCAACTTAACGTAATAAACGGTTATTTACAAAATATCGTTTACATTAGTGCCACTCACATCTACTACTACCATTCAAGTATAAATGTGCGGCCACTAAACCGTACAGGTATTGTTATTTTGAGTTAGTAGATAGCATTGTGGAATCCCGTATGACATGAAACTTATTCAGGAGATCAAATGTTCTACTCAGTTGTTCCGTTCAGCTGTTAGAATGTGTAAGAACGTCCATGCTAACGAACATTCTCGTCATAATAATACCTAAATAAGGGGCGTTAGAAGGTTATTGCAGGGTCGGCAGCGCGAGTGTGGCGCCCCAGGTGTTAAAACGTCCATAGGTTAATTTGACCACCGGTACATCCATTGGGCTGTATGCTTGTCTGCTACTTTAGTGATATAAAAAAAAAAAAATAGTGAAAATAATATTGAGTACTTAGTAAGGATTTAATAAAACCTTCATTCATCAACCGACATGCAGACATTGAAGTAGTGCAGACGTGCAATTTGCGGTAGATGTGTGGCGTCTGCGTCACGCTGCACTGAGGGAATGGGACGGAATACTACTCGCGTCTCCTCTCTACTATATCCTGGCACATTATACTCTTCTCCTCAGATAATGTGCCAGGCCAGGATTCGCGTCAGAGTCTTTATGTCTGTGATATTGATAGACTAGCTGTGTGTCAGAGATTCGGCCTTGCTGGTATAGCCAAGTTTTAAGAATAACACAAGGATAGGTGATAGTCACCAGATAAAAGCCGCGGCAGGAGAGTTACACTAAAAATGCCAGAGCTTGACGTGGTAGATGAGGACATACTCGCTGTTGACCTCACTAGGTACGAGAAAAGCCCTTAACCTGTCCTCGCACTCCACTTTTGAAGGAAAATGAGTATGGGAAAGCGAAAGCTGAATTTGAAAGCAAGGGGGTGTTTCTTGTGTTTATAGGTCTCTCTGTCAGCATGGTAGATGATTGGCGATATACATCTGGTCAATCATCTCCCATGCTGACAAAGAGACCTATAAACTCTACAGAGCAAAAAGTCATTTACTCATAGCGCCCCTTTTCCAATGATATCGTTATTATTCTTCTTCAGTTACAAGAATTGTTAAAGACCGTGCCTTTTCGCAGATCTCTCGGAGAGGAATAGTAGACCCCGGTTTCGAAGTAAGGGCCTTGAACGCCACTTGAGTTTTCATCTGTATCAGTCAGCAAGGTCATTTAATGCGAGTTTGGCAGCGCGAGTGTGGCGCCTCTGGTGTTGCAAACGTTCATAGGCTGCGGTGACCACCGGTCCTTCTGGTGGGCCGTATGCTTGTCTGTCACCTTAGTGGTATAAAAAAAAAGAGTAGTAGCCCTTATTCTCTACCTTTTTGTATTCCGTGCGTGGTTCCGGTTCTTGTTACACGCGTAGCTCCCAAACCGGTTTGACTGATCTGGGAACTTGATACGGCATCAATATGCCGTATCAAGTATATCAGGATATATGATCAATATCAGGTCAATAAGAAGATGTGCAATGGCGTGTTGAACTATAGCCAACTGGAACTCACAGGGGCCATTCACACTATCTTGTGTTTTCACAACAGTCATTTATCCCATGTTTATTTATTTTCATGTTGCCTGAAAATAAAATTATTATTCCTCTTTATTTAATTATTTACATACAAAACATTTTTAAAAATACATATAAAAATATAAAATAATAGTATCCCACCGGCATCGGGTACAGGGACCAAGCTACCGGTGGTCAGGGCTCCAGAGACAGGAATCGCCTCACAATACATGCCGCGCTCAGCAAAACCGCCTTTTGCACCAAACCCTTGACCCAACTGCCTAACGCGAGCCTCTTAAGTTGTTGATCGAGGCTCTTGGCGATCAGACCGTGTGCTGATACGACTATCGGAACAATAATCGCTGAATCCACATCCCACAAGTCGACAACCTCGTGAGCTAAGTCCAAATATTTCAACTGTTTATCTTTTTCTGCTTTCACGAGATTTTCGTCATGTGGGACGGTTATGTCAACGATTATTGCGAAGCGCTCTGATCGATCTATTACCACTATATTAGGCTAATTGGCTACAATAGTCCTGTCAGTGATAATAGATCGATCCCATTACAATGTGACACAAATTATTATTATTATTATTTATAGCTATTAATTATTTTACCATGTGTCTGAGGTTTCGTTTTACTTTTGCTTTCAGTGAACAAAACATCAACGTTGTTTCCTAAGCACCGAGAAATAATGAAAAATAACTCTGAATGTATTGAGCAGAGTGATGAGAGCAGCAACTGCGGTAAGTATCAAAGTGATTCTGCTACTTCACTACTTAGGACTTTTCCCACTTTCATCTTCTCTTAACTGTGACTCCTGTAAAGCTGAATATACAGCAATGACCAAGATCAGAGAAGTTACACTTGATTTGATCAAGTCCCAGAATAACTATATTGAAACCTGTATTTAAATTACTCGTATTCAAAAGTATAAATTGGAAAAGGTAGATAGAAAGTACTCTCCTTTGCAAAACGTTAGACCGGGGACCCAATCAGATGTATATCCTATAGAAAAAAAAACATATATTACTGGTGCTATGTGAGCCTTATTCGATTCCAGTAATATGTATGACAGAAAAGTCAGAAAACAAACCAAGTCTAACATAACATATGCTAGTCATGTTTGAAGTGGTGCATATTTAGTAATTTAGTCTTCTTTTTCTTAGGTTGGTAGAATACGTGCACAAAATAGAGATAGTACAGATGGAAAACTCGTGTATGTACTTTTTTCACACCTACCCTCTGCTACACACACTCGCGCACAAATCAGTATCGAAAAGTCGGATGAGGAGCGCCTGACCTCGTGTCTGTGAATGAGTTGTCTATGTGTGCGTAGTGCCTGTGAATAAATAAATAAATAAATATTCACGGACATTTCACACAACACTATCTGATCCCAAAGTAAGCTAGGAGTAACCTGCTTGTGTTATGGGTATCAGACCACGGATATTAATACTTATATAATTTTAAATACATACACATTATAAATAGAAACACCCAGACTCTTGAGACAAACATTTATGGGTCACACAAATATTTGTCTCCGGTGGGAATCGAACCCACGACCTCCAGCGCCGCAGGCGGTATCACTACCGACTGCGCCACAGAGGCACTCAATGAATGAGTTGTCTATGTGTGCGTAGCCTCAGCGAATTTGTACTATAGGGTTTTGTATAGATATATATAGGTTTCCCTCAGTACTATCTCCAGTTTGTCATACGTGTGGTTTTTAGTCGGAAGGAGTCCGGCATAGCATACATGTAGAATTTTCCTCACGTTAAAAAAACTATGTACCTACCTAGTCATGTTTTTTCTTCTTTTTCTTATATCATCAGAAATAGAATGCGCAAAAGGCAAAGATTGCATGGAGAAATGTGAATCGACGACGTCTATTTTGCCCAACTGCCCGTGCAAAGTAGGATTCGAGTTGATCAAAGAGGGGGGAGGCTGCCAAGATATCAACGAATGCGATATGGAAGTTTGTCCTCACACCTGTATCAACACATTTGGTAGCTACCGATGCCAATGTAACCCTGGTTTTGTGCTAAGGTAGGTAGTATTATAGTACCCTCCTAAAACTTCAGGTTCTTTAAGCGGAGCGTGAAGATGCACATCGTAGAGCCGCTAAATTGAGGACCAGTATCTTTTAGATTGCGGGAGTGAGCCCTATCGCTAGATATCACCACGGCTTTCCATCAGGCGGGCGACGTCAATTTAGCGAGCTTATCATAAAAAAGTCCTTCTATTTTTTTTTATATTTAGCTCGCCAAATTGACGTCGCCGCCTGCCTGATGGAAAGCCGTGGCGCATCCAGCGATTAGGGGCCACTACTGACAGTGGTCCTCAAGTTGGCGGCCTTGTGATGTGCCTCTTGAAGAACCCGGGATTATCAGATGAAGGAAACACGTGTGCGGGCAGGTCGTTCTAGGTTTTTATACTTCGACATATGAACCATCTTTTGAAACGCTCCTGTTCTGGCGACCCTTTTTTTCGACTGGCTTAGTTTGGGCTAAATAACGCTGTATAAAAATTTCCCTAATATTTGACCTCTGTCTTTCATTTTAGTAAATGCGCGCGCGTATGTTTTTGAGTTTTTTTATACCACTAACATGGCAGACAAGTATACGGTCAACCTTATGGAAAGTGATCACGGTAGCCTATGGACGTTTACACGTAGCTCCCAAAGGGTGAGGGATGATGGATATAAGCTCTCCAGGATGTGGAATTCAGTCGACCGTAAAGCTGTGCCAATTAAAACTGACGTAGTGAGTGCGGTGTGTCGCCGGCCTTATCCTTCGTTGTAATAATAACGGAGGGTAGTTCGACAAGAAATAACTTCGTGGTTTTTGTCGATCCTCGCCTCAGTCCAACCGCGACCACGGGCGCTACAACGTGGCCGAAACGTCGGTCAATGTGAGTAATAAGTGTTACACGTAAAGTCCCGAATTGAGTATGACAGGAGTATACTATCCCAACAGGAACCTACCATCACTATGTAAGCCCCACGCGCAGACTGGTGACCTGCGTCGTTGGTTGACTCGAACGATCATTTGTAGACGATGAGCTCCTGGGTCTAGGTGGTGGCAAGAGAAACAGCTGGTTTCGTAGTAAACTTGTAATAATGGTAACTTGTACAAAAAAATCTGGAACGACCTGCCCGCACACGTGTTTCCCTCATCTTACTATCCCGGGTTCTATAAGAGGAGCGTGAAGAGGCACATCTCAGGGCCGCCGACTTGAGGACCACTGTCAGTAGTTTTACGGACTGTGAGAGTGGCCCCCAATTGCTAGATGCGCCACGGCTTTCCATCAGGCTGGTGTCAACTTGGCAAGTTAAATATAAAAAAAAATGAGTGTAAGTGAAGGTGCGCAATGATGTAGTGACTGGCCGCAGTTGTAGATTGGTGGGCTTAGCACGTGGATCTCCCCTCCCCACCCCCCGCGTTTAGGATACCCCTGCGGGGCCCTGCTGGCGACGATATGCCTCCGACACCTCATTTACAGTAGGTAAATAAAGATAAATAAATATTTGTGGACACACAACATCATCTAGCCCAAATTAAGCTAATATAAGCTTGTGCTATGGGATCTAGACGACTGATAGACATACTTATATATCTCTAAATATAAGTATGTACATACACATTATAAATAGAAAACACCCGAACTCCGAAACATACATTTGTTGATCACACAAATATTTGGACCGACCCAGGACCTTCAATGCGGCAGGCGGTATCACTACCGACTGCGCCACAGAGGCAAAGAATTTGTATTTGCAGTCACATCCCGAACAACGCGTGCTGGACAGAGGAGCCACTCTTACACTGTGGAGAGAATCTTTGCTAGAACTGAACGATTCAAAAGATCGTTTCTCTGTCGAACCATAAAAATCTGGAACGACCTGCCAGCGCACGTGTTTCCCTCCTCTTACAATCCTGGGTTCTTCAAGCGGAGCGTGAAGAGGCACATCATAGGGCCGCCAAGTTGAGGGCCGCTTCCTATAGTCTTACAGCTGGAACGGTGGCCCCCAATCGCTAGATGTCGCTGTGGCTTTCCATCAGGCGGGGGCGGCATCATTTTGGCGAGCCAAATATATTTAAAAAAAAAACAAAAATCAATACTCGGCTAGTTAATTTATTTTCTTTGTTTACAGAAACGACGGCCACTCATGCAAACCAATATCAAACGACATGGCGCTTGTCTACGTGACGAGATCAGATCAACACATTTCACCTTTGCTCGTGCCCAATAGAGCTATTATTAACTTTTACTATCCGTTCTACGGAATAACAGATTTCAGGGATATAGAATTAAATACCAGGTATGATTTTTATACTACTGAGGTGAAAGACTAGCATACGGCCCTATGAACGTCTGCAACACCAAAAACGCTACCTACATTCGTACTGCCAACCCTGCGAGAACCTTCTAAGACCCTTTTTGAAGAACCCCTTATTGTAAATTTACATTTTCTTTTTCTGCCTCGTTGGTGTGAGTGAGAATCACGAGGTCGTAGGTTCGATTCCCACCGGAGACAAAGTTTGTGTGATCTATAAATGTTTGTCTCGAGAGTCTGGGTGTTTCTTTGTATGATAAGTATGTATTTAACAAGAAATCCGTGATATCGTTTTCACCAGACCCTCTCTAACACGTTTATTGTGAAAGTGAAAGTTAAACGCGAATGACGTTGTCATTTTTGTTTTATTTCAAACTACTAACAGATGATCCACGTGATGTAGTTTAATGCAACAGGGTCACAGACACAGACTACAGACAAAGTCTCGCCATAAGCCCCTCTGCACTCTTTTTTATAGAGAGGGGCTAAAAGTATACATATAGTAGACACCTTATCCTTTGAAATTCGCGTTGTTCACATTACTGTGTCTAATTTCACATCTAGGGGTTATAAATATAAAAAAAAACTAACGGGTTGGATTTTAGAGTTCCGTACGGAAAGGGTAACAACGAAACCCTATTACTCCGCTGTCCGTTTGTCTATCACAAAGCTGTACCTCACTAACCGTTATAGCTTGAAAGTTGACATTTTTACAGATGATGTATTTCTGTAAGTCAATTGAAATGTGAGATGAGCAGCGCTCGTGGGGGGAAGCGCTCGTGGCCCCGCGGACTCAGTGTTCTGTAAACAATCACTGCAGTAAACAACTTTCACTATGGCCGGTCCATGGATGAGTGACCATCCATGTGATCACTTTGTGACATTTATTTACGCGTTTCCGTGCTTCGAAAGGCACGTTAAGCCGTTGGTCCCGGTTGCCAGTAAAATGGCAGTCGTTAAGCTAAGTTGAAGGCTTTATTTCAACAGCAGGCAGTCACAACCTGCGCCTGTCCATTTAAACACGGCAATACGGCTAACCACCTATTACGTGGGACAAATTATACAAAGGTGAAATGTGGGCATATAATATGCCTCAGCCTACCCCTTCGGGGATAAAGGCGTGACCATACGTATGTATGTATGTAATTGAGATGTACAGTTAATAATCGTTGTTGTTCAATGTTGTAGACAAAACAAGGTTTACTTGACTTCACCAAATCATGGATTGTTCATTGTGGACGCGTCATACAACGTCAAGCCTGTTTTGAACATTGGAAAACCAACTAAGGTAAGATGGATCCCTCAGGTTTGTGCTCACACCATTATTTTACTGCATGATTATTTTCTTAGTGACGGACGTCTATAGAGTCTGGGTGTTTCTATGTATAATATGTATGTATTTAAAAGTATATAAGTATTAATATCCGTGGTCTGATACCCATAACACAAGCAGGTTATTCCTAGCTTACTTTGGGATCAGATGGCATT
Organism: Miltochrista miniata; assembly: GCA_933228765.1. Classification (NCBI taxonomy): domain Eukaryota; kingdom Metazoa; phylum Arthropoda; class Insecta; order Lepidoptera; family Erebidae; genus Miltochrista; species Miltochrista miniata. Next base: position 20,163,378 of record OW121769.1, read on the forward strand.
GTGTGCAATGTCCAAGAATATTTATTTATATTTATTTATTTATTAATATCCTACCACGACCAAATTAATCGTGTGTTAGTTGAAGGTGATGTCAAGAGCCGTAGGAACCGACGTGCATGCATGAAAAGAAAAATGAAAGTTGAAGAAGCAAGTGAGGTGTGTATGGACCGTGCCGTGTGGCGCTCGGTTCTTTCTGCCTACCCCGCAAGGGATTTGGCGTGAAGATAGTTAGTTAGTTAGTTTTTTATTAATATCCGTGGTCTGATACCCATAACACAAGCAGGTTATTCCTGGCTTACTTTATGATCAGATAGCGGTGTGTCAGATGTCCGTGAATATTTATTTATTTATTTATTATAGTTAATTTGCCTCTGGCTGTGAGGTTGGCTTACCTGATTTTCGTGTTACCATAATAAGATTTTTTTTCTCCCATGTACTCCAACCTTAAGTCGAACATTATTTTCTTCTTTTGCTGCCGTTTTTGAGGGCGTGCAAATTATTTGAGATGTGGAAGCAGCAACTTTGCCCTCCTTATTGATGGATATGAGTGTCTTATTTGAATACTTATCCATTTATGTAAAAAAAATTGAAACTTAAGAAAAATATTATAGTAACCGAACTACGTCTTTAGTAATGGTAATTATACTGACTAATGGATATTAACATAAAAAAATAACTCTCAGTGTTAACGGTTCCATCTTATAATCTCCCTTAATACGCGGTAAAATGTCTTAAACTGGCACTCATAGGAGGACTTTACTGCAATACCAACACACAGAAAACGATCTGTCTGAGGTAAATAAACTGTAAACGGACTAAATGTGTGCGTCCCGAGCAGTCTTGTACCAAAGATAATATATAGACAACTCCCTGCCCCTCACTGACCAAGCTTCCCCACCCCCGCCAGTCCGCTGTCATTATAGTTGGCGGGTGTCGTGAGGGAACATTTGCTTAGCCTTATTGGTCACACGCACACATTCTATGCTAAGTACGATGACGGAATTCAAAACGAATCATTTGTATGGAGTTTCCCCCCTGTGGATTAAGAAGATTGCCTTCTGTACCTACCTTTTTTTTGTGTAACGTGAGGGAAAATCCTTATGGATGTTATGCCGGACTCCTACCGACTAAAAAACCTCACGTAACGCCCAACAGCCTATGGTTGGGAGCCCCGGGTAAGCTCTCGGGAGGATGTCCCAGGACTTCCAACAGACCCACGGCCGCCACTGCGGCCTCGCCCAGGGGGTGGTTCGGATGTTATCCCGCTTCTAGGGGGGGGGGGGGGGGACGTGCGTGATTTCCTCACGTCACCTTGCCGTCATGGGCCTGCTTCTGTAAGGACGGTGAACCGCCCTCTCACCGTCCTCAGACCCCCGGTCATGGAGGCCGATAGTCCTCGGCGAAGACACGTCGGCGGCGCCCAGGTCGCCGACTGCGGAACTCGGGTGGGAGAGTTCTCTCCCGTTCCCGCCCCGCCGTCTCTTTCACGAGCATTCTGTACCTACCTTATTATTTAGTGCCGGTATGTTACGAATACTTAACAATTATTACACCGAAGACAAACTTGAGTGTCTAGCGGGCTTAAAAAGACAACATTGTATGATTCATAATCTGATCATACAATGATTCATTTTACAGCGCTGTTTATGATTGGGTCATGAAATGAATTGCGAATGACTTATGTGCTGTTCTAGACTATATAGTCTATCCCTCGACAGAATATAAGCCAGATTTGTTTAGCCGTTAGAGAGTGAAAGAGGAACAAACATCCACACTCACAATCATTCGCATCTATAATATTAGTAAGATTATTAAGTTACTCATCAGCCACTATGATAATATAACTCACTCACCTTATTTTAGGATATATCGCCTTTATAAAAAGGGTTTCCAAATTCGCGCTAAGGAGGTAAAATAGGGACTTGAAGTTTTACGTAGTGAAACATAAATTACGCCCCACGCAGACCAATTTATTCATGGTACCTTTCATCAACAACTAAATTGTTCAAGATCTCATCAATTGACTGCCTCTGTGGCGCAGTCGGTAGTGTAACCGCCTGCCTCGCTTGAAGAACTGGGTTCGATTCCCGGGTCGGTCTAAATATTTGTGTGATCCACAAACGTTTGTTTCGGAGTTTGGTTTTTTTTTTTATATTCAGCACGCCAAATTGACGTCGCCACCAGCCTGATGGAAAGCCGTGGCGCATCTAGCGATTGGGGACCACTTTTGACAGTGGTCCTCAACTTGGCGGCCCTGTGATGTGCCTCTTCACGCTCCTCTTAAAGAACCCGTGATTGTAAGATGAGGGAAAAATGTGTGCGGCCAGGTCGTTCCAAGTTTTTACAGTTCGACAGAGGAACGATCTTTCGAAACGCTCAGTTCTGGCGACGATTCTCTCCACTGTGTGTGAGTGGCATCTCTGCCCGGCACGCGTTGTTCGGGATCGGAAAGGAGAGGGAGGGATCAGGTTGAAGAGCTCTTCAGAACATTCGCCGTGATACATTCGGTGTTCCTATGTATGTATTTAGAAGTATATAGTAATTATTTATTCTCCATTGCAGGTGGCTCTAGACTGGGTGACAGACAACTTATATTTCGTGGACATCACAACGCCTGCTCCGCGCATCCGCGTGTGCCACTTCGACAAGCTACGCTGTGCTATACTGCAGACCTTGCTAGCTGATTCAGAGGTAAGGTTCAACTCAAACTCAAACTCAAATAAACATTCATTTCGCATAATCCTAATACAAAGGCACTTACGACACGTCAATGAATACAAATTAAACTTAGTACCACCTCAGTTCGGAACGCGGCTTGCTTGAGAAGAACTGGCAAGAAACTCGGCAGGCTATTTCTTTCTGTGCTCTATCACAAACTCAAACTAGAAGACCAGGCCACGCGTTGCTTTGGCTATGGTTTTTATAAACCGATACTCCCGGCCAAGTAGGCTTTTCATAAAAAAAGAACTATCTCTCAAGTTGGATCAAATTGCACTCGGTGTGTCCAATTTGGTTTAAATCAATGAAGTAGTTTAGGAGTTCATCCCGGACTTAGAGATTAAATACCTTCTAATATACATATACTCTAAGATCCCGGACAAACAATGTGACACGTAATTTTTATATAACTGGAGCCCGCGTGTAATTTTTTCCCGTTTCCATTTCCCGGGATAAAAATTAGGCGTTAATCTAGACTATAATCTATCCCTCCAATAAATTCTAGCCAGATCTGTTTAGCTGTTAGAGCGTAAAAGAGTAACAAACATCCAAACTGACAAACTTTCGCATTACTATTAGTTAGGAAACGCTCATGGCCCCGTGGACTCAGTCTTCTGTAAACGATCACTGTAGTAAGCAACTTTCACTAAGAGCTGTCCTTGGATGGGTGACCATCCATGGGACCACTTTGTGACATTTATTTCAGCGTTTCCGTGCTTCGAAAGGCACGGTAAGCCGTTGGTCCCGGTTGTCAGTTAAACGGCTATCGTTAAGCCAAGTTGAAGGCCTTTTTAGGCGGCTTGCAAAAGATCTGCCTCTTACAACCCGTAGTTTTGTTTCGAATGCCACTGTTCTCTTCGTCATTACCTTAACCGTTAGTTTGCTAGTGCACAACTTGCCACTCGGGTTGGCTCTTTAGATCGCCATCATCACCATGTTTTATAAATACAAACTAACTTCTTATCTACATATTTTTATGGAAATAAAAGAAAACTTTTCCATACATTATCTGTGCATAATATCAGGGTATACTGCAACGACGGTATACGTCACGGCTTTCAGAAACAGCAGATCTTTTGTACCTTTTAAAAAAAGTTTTTTTATGAAATTATCATATTCTATATCATATTATATATGTTGTTGTAGCTGTGAAAAGTAAGGCGATTGCCTGACTTTTTTGTTACCATTTTTCCGTGTTGGTAACGTATCTATATAGTTTTTGTTTTTATATATCATTGGTATATTGCACATCATTAAACGTAGTATCAGAGTATGCTATGTTCATAAGTCGATAACAATAAAAATACCAATAATTAAAAGTCATGTTTCAATCACTATTTCCTTGTTTAGATTACAATAATAAAATAAATGTGATGTGAATTGCATTATACCTACTTTATGAGATGGGCGGGACATATTTTGCATTAAGTTGAAAACCGGAAACATGCCAGCAAAAATTTATTCTTCACAGTAGCTGCCAAACTCTTATTTTTGTAACAGATTGTTTTTTTTTATGCTACTTAGGTGGCAGACAAGCTTACGGCCCACCGGAAGGTTGGTAACCGTAGCCTATAGACGTTTGCAAAACACCAGAGGCGCTACACACGCGCTGCCGACCCGGGCGCAGGTTGTGACGACCCACAGTTGAAATTTTTCAAGCCGCCCGTAAGGCCTTCAACTTGGCTTAACGACTGTCATTTTACCGACAACCGGGACCAACGGCTTATCGTGCGTTCCGAAACACGGAAACGCTCGTAAATAAATGTCACAAAGTGGTCCACGTGGTGGTCACCCATCCATGTCCGGCCATAGTAAATGTTGCTTACTGCAGTGATCGTTTACAGAACACTGAGTCCGCGGAGCCACGAGCGCTTTAATGTTTTAATTCTAAAGGACATCGGGCACCTTTGTATGGGACACTTACCTACAGCGAACAAAAATGAAATTAGGTCTGGTGGATAGGCAATTGAATCTAGTTTACAATGGTATAGGTCCCATACCTGTGAGCCGTGGGAATAAGGAGAAAATGGACATTAAAAAAATATATATATTTTTTACTTTTTTTGTGCAATAATTCAAGAGGAAAAAAGCAATAAAAAAAAACATGTTTTTCTCTTTACTTTTATTCTGCCGCATCCAAATCTACAATAGTTTCGTCTAAAAACGCCGCAGGTGCGTGAAATTCTTCTTGATATATAGCCCAAGATAAAAAGTATACCACACTGGCGATATGCGCGCAACTCCCTACAGTGCGGCGGCCGTGTATACAGGAACAGTAATACCCTTCGAGGCTTTGTCTTCCTTGCAATGCCGGATTTATTAGTATATATGTATAATAGCGTTTTGCTCTTATGTGACGAGACTGTATTCTGCCTCGTATTAATATTTTATTTTCTACCAACTCTCTGCGATGGTATAATTCCATTATATACACTCCGTTTGGCCGCATGTGTTCATGGCAATAAGATTTGGCCAATTTCAAATGGTATATTCCCAAGGTAAATAAAAGTAGCTCGTCGTAAGTTAATTGTGGAAAATCTCTTAATTCGGGATTGTTTGCCTCTATCGGCGTGAATGCAACTCTTTGCCTGTTTAAGTTGTTTCGAATCACGTAATCAGCCAATTCATTTTCTCTATTTATATTCTCATTTATTATATTTATAAACTCTGCGGAATGAGCGCACAGCCAAATCCAACACGAAGGCAAACAAAATCCAGTAAACAAGCAGTAGGTAATTAGTAGACTCAGAACACAATGGGAACACAGTAAAACACAGATCGCTACGACGGATGACGAAGGACTGCGTTGTAGTAAAATAAGCTAGCTACCTGCGCGAGCGCAACCAAACCTGTTTTACGACAATGGGCGAGAAAGAGAACGCAACATGCACACCCACTTATCGGATATCAGTCAGGTTGACTTTACGAAAATACCACGGAGTGATATTTTAACTTACTGAGCGGTCATATTTAGTAATTAGGACAAATAGTCAACTTAAAATATGAATTTCATTTTACTTTTATTTCCATTTTCCCATTGTTATGAATTAAAATAACCACATAATATTAAATATGATTGGAAGCACTATGATTTAAAAGTGTTTTGGTTTATGTTCGCGACTTTAAAAAAAGCGGGTAAAAAACGCCCAATGTCCTTTAGATACATCTGTTTCCGCGTTAAATAGCAATGATATAAAAATACTATAGATACGTTACCAACACTGAAAAATGGCAACAAAAAAGTCAGGCAATAACCTTACTTTTCATGCATGCTACCATAGATCATTTCATAGAAATTCTTTTTTAAATGTATAAAAGATCTGCTGTTTTTGAAGGCCGCGATGTTCGTGCATGACGTGTCTATTATAATACGTCGTTGCCTTAAAGTAAGTACTTTAATTGTAGTAAGTACCTACTTAAACAATAGAAACAAAATAGTTTAGCAGCCAGTACTTTATCACTTTAAGGGTTCCATTGATATCAACTAATTATGAAAGTGGAATGCCCAAAAAAGCACGAGACCGTCTTTTCCTAAAATAATTCCTCCAATGCAACCTAGCAGATCTCTTAAATATAATAAACAAAGATTGCAACATCATTCTCTGCGTGTAAAAGAATACTGCCACATACATGAACCACGTCTCATCAAATAAAATTATAAAAAACATTTGTGCTATCAACACAGAGTCACATAAAAGAGCTACGCCTAATAACGCCAGTACATGCCGCAGTTTTCTTTTAGACAATCTCTTTCTGCAGCAGCCCATCACAGATATCACTATTCTAATATACATTACTAATATAATAATCATGACTAAACATAACGAGTATATCATCATATGTATAACGTAAAAACTGTCATAACTGAAGTCAAAAATTTTCGGAATAAAGAACTCCGTCACACTATTTATAGATATAACATTTAAATACGTGAAAATAGTCATCAGTCTCTTGCCGTAGCTAATTTTCCCGGAGTAAAACAGTACAAGTCTTATATACACGATCGTTGTAGATGTTAGGGACCAACATATAGTTGATGTAAATAAAAATCCTTTGAAAAATTGAATTACGTATGCAGTTGTTTTCTCAAAGTCTCGTATTATATAATTGTCGACGGTAACACAGATCAAATGAAACGTTCCAGTCATGATTTGGAAAATTCCGATGTAGTTTTGTAAAGTTCGCCATCTTGGCATTAAAAACCATGTAATCACTAACGCTATAACACACAGCATTGAAGTGAAACAGCCTATAACGTACAGCACTCCTTCCAAATTCATTTTCAATTTACTTTCAATGTGTTTGTATGATGTGAAAGGAACTCTGCATGCGAGAGAACTGATTTACATTGAAGTTTAGTGTAAAATAAATGAGCAGTTATCAAAGCTATACTAATTAATTTGTTGTGTTCTGGGTTATCCATATACCTACTATTATTATTATCAATATAAAAGTGCATTTGTTTATTAGGTACTTCGCTCACATGTTGTGGCTTTTCAGTACCCGTTCTCGATATTAAATTCTTCATGAAATAAAAAGTAGCCTATGTCCTTTCCCAAGTTTCTCTATCCCAATGTCTCTTCGCGATAATCTCTCTTTTCTCTCCGAATGGTATTATATATATCGAAAGCTACTGAATAAAAAAACTTGAGAGGTGTCAAGGGACACCCGGATGGAACGAAGTTCCTTTCGATTAAAGTGAAGGAATTGTAATAAAATTTTATTTTAATTTTAAAATTTTATTGTAAGCAAAAACAAAAACAGAAACAAAAACAAAAAGAAAACAAATATAAAAAAAAGTGAGTGCGTGTAACCTTACGCGCGACTGAAACTGAACAGAGCGAAACTCCTATTTGCTTTGGTGTTGCTCGTAGAGTTCATGTTCATCCCCTGGCTAGCACTAGCACTACCACTATCACTACCACTATCACTACCACTATCACTACCACTACCACTATCACTACCACTATCACTACCACTATCACTACCACTATCACTACCACTATCACTACCACTATCACTACCAAAAGTGTCGTTACAACTTTCCGTGAGATTTTTTTCCGTCTAGCGCCCTTTCACAACGCGCGTTATGGAACTTCGTTCCAAAAAGTAGGTATTTCTTCTTCTAGAAGCCAGCTGCAGCTTTGACCTCTTAAGATTTTGACAACCCCCTTATCACCTAATTTTCTAATAACCGTCACTTGTGCTGTTAAACAATAAATAATTTATAAATATACCTGACCGGTTGCATTCATGGCATTCTCAAAGGACTAAAAAAGTTTATAATATTTTTGAACAGTAGGTACAAGTGTCGTTTTTTGTTTTTTCAAAATATGGAGCAAGTTCCACCGAGTGCCATATCAACGGTATAAATAATCTTTCTAGTAACTGTTTACACTTATGTCGAAAGTCTATCCTCTCATATATTCTCTCCAGCAAACCTTCTCTTTCTTACTTCAGGTGACAGCACTCATAGTAGATCCAAGATCCCACCGCATGTTCTACTGCACACACTACGGACACGACTCCGTAGTATGGACTGCTAGTATGGCGGGCACTCGTGCGACTGACCTGGCTTTGGTAAATAAGTGTACAGGGCTAGCTGCAGACCCCTTCAACAAGAAACTGTATGTTTCTTCGATAGGGCCTGGTGAAATCTTCAGTGTGGACTATGACGGGAATAATTTGTAAGTAACTTTGTAATTTCGTTTCTAAAAACTCGTTTTAAATATTGATTTTAGGAGAAAGTTGGTATCCCAAACAGGGCGCAAAAAATGTTAAGGGCAATTTGGTCATCTTTTCGATGGCTCACCCGAGCTCCCAGCCGTAGGCTTTAGCTTTAGTAGGGGCCGTGTGGTTTTAATCGGTAAGAGTTCAGCATAGCCTCCATAAAATATTTCACAAGGTAAAAAGAAATAAAAAGGGGCAATTAGTGATCTGGTGTGCAAAGAATGAATACCATGAATTTGATATTCTGGATAGGTTTTTCAAAAACTTTCGCTTGAAAGAATGCTGGAAACGGTCCTTATTCAGATTTTTTTTCTAATACCTAATGTTGTCTAGACTCCCGTAGAGTCTGCCTTAGAACCTTCTAACTATCTATCAGTCCATATTAAATAACATCACTTGTACTGTTCCACTACATTTATTTACTTTACACCTGACCGGTTTCGCCTCTCGGCATTCTCAAAGGTAAAAAAAACTCACTTGAACAGTACAAGTGGTGTTATTCAATATGTGCAGCAAGTGCCATCAAGTGCCATCAACTAACAGTATAAATAAGTTCTATCAGTCAGTAGGTTCAGCAAGTAACAATCAAAGTTAGCCAGGAGATTGGTGCGGTTGTTAGTACTTAACCAGTTGATCCAAATCATTCTTACTTGGTGACTTGAGCTTTTCCATCATCAGATGAATTCTCCATTTAAATAAAACACCGTAGAATGCAAGTCCACAATCTTTATTTTCTTTTTCAGCAAAAAAATCATATACAGTCAAAAAAAACTACAAGACCAACAGGGAATAGCACTTTTCGGAGATCATATCTACTACAAAATGGACAGTTCTTCAAGTATAGGACGTTGCCTCTTATACGGCAACAGGACGTGTAAAAACTACCGCCATGGCGTTCATGACACCACCAATTTTGTTATACGACATGAAACTATACAGAGATTGGAAGGTTTGGTCAATAAGTGTGAGGACGCAGTTTGTACAAATGTTTGCGTGTTGGACGAAGATGGTCCCAAGTGTATTTGTAGTGATGGAACGGTTGTGAAGGATGGTCAGTGTTCAAACTCGAATTTGACCGTGGTAAGTATCGTTTTATATAAATTTAATTCTTAAATGCTCGAAATGCAGCAAGTGTATCTATAAATGTGTAAGCCCATCGTTCGCGTACGAATCTGTAGGTTCATATCCAGTTAAGTAGAAGAAAAAAGTATCTTCATGTCATAATAATATCTAAATTTCTGATATACTAGCGGACGTACCGCGGTTTCACCCGCTTAGTTCCCGTTCCCGTAGGAATACGGAAATAAAATATAACCTATGTTCACCGCAAAGAGTGTAGCTTTCCAACAGTGAAAGAATTTTTCAAATCGGTCCAGTAGTTCCGGAGCCTATTTGTTACAAACAAAAAAGCAAATCTTTCCTCTTTATTCCTCGAGGCCCACTCGTTTCGCTCGCTTGCCTTCGCGCGTTAATGGTCACTGTTCCAACCCAACATAACCAACTTTTTATCAAAACACATTTATACGGCCACTCCACCACCTATTACAATATAATTATTGACTGCCTCTGTGGCGCAGTCGGTAGTGATACCGCCTGCGGCGCTAGAGGTCGTGGGTTCGATTCCCATCGGAGACAAATATTTGTGTGACCCATAAATGTTTGTCTCAAGAGTTTATGTATAATATGTATGTATTTAAAAAGTATATAAGTATTAATATCCGTGGTCTGATACCCATAACACAAGCAGGTTACTCCTAGCTTACTTTGGGATCAAATAGCGTTGTGTGAAATGTCCGTGAATATTTATTGTTATTATCTATTAAAAAATCGAATCATAACCAAAAACAAAAGAAAGATTATATCACATGCATATACAGATGCACTTGTAAAACGTCCCGAACATAAACCAAAGAGTTCACAACGCGACCAACCTGAGAAGAACTGGCAAGAAACTTATCGCGGGTTATTCTTTTACCTACAGTACGTAAGCACTAATCTTGTTGTATAATTCCTCCTCAGCCGCTGTTCGCTGTTCAGCGTCACCAAGTATACCGAAGTGAAGCCAATATGGGGCTCATATACGTCGCCATTATGGTTGGAATGTCATTGTTTCTTATCTTGATCGTAACCTGTGTTTATTACTGCATTAAGAGGTCCAGGAATAGTAACAGTAGGAGATCGAGTTATGAAGAGTAAGTTATTTTTACAAACGATTTTGTAAATTATACATAACTAGCTGTTTCCCGCGGTTTCGTCCGCGTAGAGGTCGTTATCGCGTAAAATCATTGCCCTCCTTTTGCGCAGTCAGTTAAAAAGTAGCCTATCTCCTTCCTTTGGACTCAAACTATCTCAATTTCATTGTCGTTGTCGACGATGTCGACGTTGTCATTTTTATTTTATTTCAAACTTGGAACAGATGATCCACATGACCGAGTGACGTAGTTTAATGCAACAGAGTCACAGACTACAGACAAAGTCTTGACATAAGCCCCTGTGCACTCTATTTTATAGAGAGGGGCTAAAACTAAACGATTATTTGAAGTAAACAATTGAAACTAATTTTAGATCGAAAATCGTTCATTATATTTTATTTTATTGACCACGAAGGTTTAAATACCGACCAGTGATCATTAAAATCGTCACGTGAATAAGTCCATGGGGTCCCAATGCGCATAAATTTTTCAAGAATTTGAAACAGCGCAGCGCCTAGTAGAGTCGACTGGTGACCCAAGGGCTGGCAGTTTTCTCGCTCAGCGAATAGGTATTGCTATTCAAAGGATGCTGCTAGAGTCTTTTGGGCACTTTGCCATGGGGGCCTTTAAATTTTGTTTAGGTAGTAATAATGTAAATATATAGATTACTAGAGGACGTCACGCGGTTTCACCCGCGTAGTTCCCGTTTCCGTGGGAATATGGGAATAAAATATAGCAGTAGGGTAATATTGGGGCTTCTGCATCACGTCACCTCGCATTCGCTCGGTTCGCGATGCAGTACGCCCCAATATTACACTATTAAGCTGATCTGCGCTCGGTTCGCAATGCAGTACGCCCCAATATTACACTATTAAGCTGATCTGCGCTCGGTTCGCAATGCAGAACGCTCCAATATTACACTACTAAGATGATCTGCTATACTCCATTGTATTATAAGGTGTTCCAGTATTGTCAAATACTAGTTAAATCAATAAGATTATTATCGATTCTAATTATCCGAGCCCACAGCATCAGTCCTTCAAAACAAATTTCAAAGAATCTACCGTTTTGTTTTCTGGTAGGTATTAATATAGCACTGTACTGCTCGTAGTTTATGATTTTTACAATATGAAGTCCACATAATCGCCATTCTACTATTACTACCTGAACAAGATCTCCAATTTTTAAGGTCATGTTAAGAAATCTTTGATTTTAGATTATTAGCAAATGAAACGATTATATTGTTCACTAAAATATTTTATTGTATAAAGTAAATTTTATTAAAAATATGTTTCTTATTATCTGAACACCATTTATTTAAACACATAATATTTTTTAAAGCGCAAATAGAGTCATGATAAATACAACTATACACATCAAGGGAATGATCGTATTTGTCATATAAGCTTAACAAATTAGGACAACCTTTATCTTCTAAATTACATACGTTATCACTATTTAATATATTTTTTAACCATTGCACTTTTTCAACACCTTTGACATAAACACATTTACATCTCAAAATATCTTGAATCAAATTCTGATGATTTTCGTACGGTACAATTCCCTCATTCCAGTATATTTTACGATTACGTTCAATCCAGCTTACTTGCCTTCTTTCTTGTTTTGTCAAAGCATAAAATGGAAACGGTGGTTTTATTAGAAACATCTGCATTTTTTTATTACCAATTATGGCAATTTCTTTTACAATAAATTCATTTGCTTCTGTTTTAAAACCTTGAACATCTACAATAGCCGTCATGATAATCTACGCACAATATTACTCAGAGGTCTGTATTCCACAACTCTGTCATTTATAATTAAACAATATGCGGTTGTATTATCTGGGACCAGCGTTGAACATTCAAATTCTAAGCGCACATCAACTGGTCCTGTTTTTAAACTATCGTTTTGCCTTGAACAATCTAAGATGAAAAGCGGTGCCTTTTCTTTAAAGTCTTTCAAATCAAGCAAGGGATCGACAGGGCTGTTGTAATACGACTGGCGAAATTTCACATACATATCGTATAATATACTGTATTTATTCTCAGAGAACTTTAAACCCAAAGGCTCATATGGATAATATTCTGAATTCAAAAACAATGTTACATTAGTTACTTCACAATGATCGAAAAGCGAGCTATCTATGAGTTTATTACTCTTTCTATTAGTTTGTAAGCAGAAAATTACATATCGAGGTTTTTCTAATTGTGACGCCGTTTTAACTGACCAAGAATGTTTTGTGCTTTTCGGCAGTAAAGGATATTCATATAAGTCCCAATTTCTAAACGCCATTTGGATAGGTTAATCTCTTTCTAAATGTCTTAAAAGTGTCAATCGTTCACGATCTGACACTTTTATATGAGGTATTTTCCATTGTACTCTTAGCACGTCTATTTGAAAATGCGCAATGTCATCAGTAAGTATTATACTATTTAAATTCGAATTACTTCTATTCAGTATAAGTTCATGCTTACAATTTATCACGATCTTATTATAATCTTCAGTAAATCCTAAAATTTTATTTAACGGTATAAAAGCACTAAAATGACCATCACTTTTGAATCCATCCAAGTTCCATCCCCATAAGGCAGCAACTTTATTTTCTCCTTCATTTAATGAAATATATGATTTTATCGTCGACGTTATACCTGAATTTTTAATTCGATCTATTTCTATACCATTCACTTCATATCTGATGTCTTGAAACAAATACATAACGAAATTATTAGTGAATGCAATGCTTTTCTTAAGCGGTTTCCCATCTTTACCGAAGATTTTTGCCTCGCCTTCGATGTAAATTGAACTGGCTGATGGTAGCGCATATATGTCTTGCTGGTGTATGGGGATTCTGATTTCATCGTTTTCTCTAAAGCTATTGTTATAGGGATTATAAGAATGGATTTGATAACTTTCAATCGAAGTATCGAAGCGCGGTAATTCAGTAACCTGTAGTATATTCATAGTGTGAAACCTAGAGCTTTAAGAAAATCTTTATTCGACTTCGTCAAGTTTATTAATTTTTTCTTACGTCTTCGCTCCTTGAACGTCTTAGTAGAAGTAAGACGCTTTATATTGGCTATAGAGTTTTTATAATACAATATCATTTTGTTTTTCTTAGATACTGCAAATGTAGTTCAATATGATCTTCTTTAAAATGTATATTAATAGAGATAGTAATAGCTGGAGACAAGCTTACATACTGAACTAGTTTCAAAGGTCTTCTTTATTTTATCCTTTGATCACTCCAAAAGTTGTTTAAAAAGTTCAAACATAGATGTCCGCAATTAAAAGGATGATTTCCCTGTATATTATCATAATTATAATGAACTTTAGGGCCTGCATATCTTATAAATTCCTTTGGGGTATTAAGATTACCATTGTAGCATTTATTTTCTATAGATGCAGTATTCAGGATGTGAAAGCAGCCTTATCGAGTTATCTTTTTTTAATCGGTTGTCAGTGGTGACATTTCTGCTGTCAGAATGACAGGATGTCATAAGGATCAGTGACGAATCGTTTTTGCATTCAATGAAAGCAGGTTTTAGATGAAATAGGAGACGATTCCACGTGAGAGAGGGGATAAAGCCCTGATACAAGGTTCCGAGTCTCTTTTGACCATCGGCTAAGGACGAGGGATTGATATTACTCTGAGTGGCACGCCTCAAGTTTTCTTTGGAGGTTGTTAGTTGCAACATGAGGACCTGTTAAGGAATTAGTCTGAGTTAACTTATTCTCTTCGGAAGGAGTTGGACTCTGTGTCAACCTACACCCGGGATACCGGTAAGCGTCATTTCTTGTTTGCTAAGCGGTTCGAATTTCGTCGGTCGCGATGTCAGTTATTTCATTTGTCGTTTACTTGTCATAACAGGGTTTTTTTACTACGGGGAAAAGCGGCCCGTCCACGGTTGGCAGAGCCACACCCAATGACACGTGGACTACATGAGCGAGGTGTTTTGAGAGGGACCAGCCGCCTCCACGTGGCATTCTAGGGCTGTGCTGCTCTCAGCTTACTCAAGGCCAGTAACTGTCACCCTATTACAGTGTAGTTAGCTGCTTACCCGTTCTACCTGCTCACGCGGCAGTGGTCTATTAAGTGGAATTAGACTTTATTTCTGTGTACCTGTGATATTTGTGTCTATCAGTGAATAAGCTCTCTGTGTGTCTCTGTGTATCTCTGTGTACTTAGTAAATATATGTGTGTACACCCTATTGTCTGTTTTCGTCAGAGCCCTAGCCTACCCTTGCACACAGACTGGAAACTCAGAAATAAGGCGCCCTGGGATAGAGTTCTCTGCATAGCTACCTCACGCTAGTTGGTGAGTAACACAGAACATCTTTGGGTTACAAATTTGGCTCCCAACGTAGTGGCAAATCTCTGGGTCTACTCTGCGGTAGTCTCAGTCTGGTGTGTGTGCATAGGTGGTTATCTCTGGCGAAACCATCCTGTAATATCGTCCGAGACGCTCCAGGACGTTAATTGGTGGTGCTAGCAGCTAAGCACAAAACCTTCCCTTTCGTCTTCTTCCAGCTCCCTACATCTTTGGCTGGAAAAGACACAAAATTCTAAATTCAAAAATTTAAAATAGCTGTGATTTTGGAAAAACTTTTTGATTTTATTTGGCATACCCACTTCTTTTTCTTATTGTGTTTTTTTTTCTTTTTTTATGGTGCACACATATATTTATTATATTATTAGTGTAGATTAATATATAATATATATTATCCTATAGCTTCACCTTGTAAGGTAAACTTAGTGAATCTCTCTGTGTTAACTTAGTGAATTTCTCTGTGTAACTTAAAACTTTTTTATAAGGTGTGTACATACCTTGTAATTTTGAATGTTATTCTGAACTGTGTTATCAGAAAATTTAGAAACTTTTCTCTCTTAATATACCCTTAATCTTTGTTAAATTCTAAAAGTCAATTTGAAACATAATTACCTAACTTAGTACACTTTGTTGTAACTCAATTTACATTTTTACTTTGTAATTGATCCCTATCTGTGCCATTTTATCTTTATAATTGTTGTAAGTAAATTTTTACATAATGGCACAGATGAAAAAATATATTAATTATTTAAGAAAGGATGAACTTGCTAACGAGCTGTCCCACATGGGTATTTCAGTGGAACCGGAAACGACAGTGTCTGGCCTTCGGAGTGAGCTAAGAGCGGCACACCGACTCGTCCGTCGAGGTAGCATCAAAGCGAGTGCTCCTGTACTGTATGCATCGGCTGAGCTCTCGATCTGCCTTCCAAAAGTCTCCGAGCTGGAGGAGGCTATTCAGTCAGGTGACATCTTCATTAATAAGGGTAGTCGTCTTAGGGTGTCTATCAGAGCCAACTACTTATTGAGTAGGTTAGCTCGTTGTGGTCTGGATTGCCCCGACCTGGTGGATATTCGTGGTAGGCTAGTGAAGATCATCGCTAGGGCTGAACCCAGTAGTGATTCTGAATCCGAAGGTTCGGATGATGATGGTGATGATCCTTCGGGTCGTGACCAGGTGGAATATACTTCACCAGTAGTGAGAGAGGACCGCTCGGTGCGAGCTAGTTCAAGTAGGAATAGTTCTACATGTAACATAGTGTATAAAGAACGTCCCCTTAACTTATGTTCATTTAACTTAAAATATGATGGTTCAACTTGTGTACGTGTGTTTTTAGAGAGATTAGAGGAACTTAGATGTGCTCGGGAGGTTACTAAGCCTAGACTCCTTATGGCTTTCTCCGACCTGTTGGATGGACCGGCTTTGTCTTGGTTCCGTACAAACAAAGCTAACTTCATCTCATATGAGGATCTTATTAGTGAGCTTAGAGATACCTTCGATATTCCTGATTATGATTACCGCCTCAGGAACGAGATAAGACAGCGTACACAAGCCCGCTCTGAGTCCTTGGTTAACTATATATGTACAATGCAAGCCATGTTCTCAAGGTTGTCATGTAAGATGCCCAGTGAGGAACAGCTGGACATTCTCATGCACAACATTAGACCTGACTACATGAAGGAACTGGCCTTGCATGATGTCAACTCTGTAGATGACTTGAGACGTTTGGGTAAGCGCTTGGAGCTTGCGCGTACTAGGGCAGACGCTTTCCATGAGCCTGCTCTTGACAAGTTTGAGATTACATCTGACTTACACCAGCTTAAGAACAAAGGTGTACAAAAGCCCGCTAAGCAGGTGTCTGCAGTGGAGACGCCGGTTACCCCCCACGATCGCAAATGCTTTCGTTGCGGCGGGGGCGGTCACACTGCATACAGCTGCACACAGTCAAGGGAGCTGGTGTGTTTCCGGTGTGGTCTCAAAGGAGTCAAGACCCCAGACTGCTCACACTGTACTAGCAAGTCAAAAAACGCGTAGGCCAGGGCCTTATTAGGAACTCTGTGCATTACTCTGTATCTGAGTCTATTTCTGATAAGGTCCTGTTTCCTAAACGGGATAGTGACATTAGACCGTATCTAGTTGTTAAGGTTTTAAATTTAAATGTCTTAGGCCTTCTAGATTCCGGTGCCTCCTGCTCTATACTAGGTAAGGGAGCGCACCGCATCTTCTTGGAACTGGGTTTTGATCTTGTGAGTATCAATCCTACTTTTCGTATTACAACTGCAGACAGCACTCACTTGCAATGTCTGGGTTGTATCTCTTTGCCAATTGAGTACAATTCGGTTATCCGAGTTGTCAAGTTCTATGTTGTCCCAGGTATAACCACCTCCATGATATTTGGAGTGGATTTCTGGCAACAATTTAAGTTAAGTGATAAGTTAATTTTACAAAATATTAGTCTTGATAGCTTTAGTGATAATAATCCTATCGAGTCTGTGTCCCTTAACGGTGGCCTCGAGGATTACGACAACTTGACAACTAAACAAAGGTGTGTAATCAACGAGGTCATTGAAAAATTCGACTCGTTGAACACTGATAAGGTGGGTTTAGGTCGGACCTCACTTGTGCACCATGTCATTGACACTGGTGACAGCAAGCCGATCAAGCAGCGTTATTATCCGCTCTCTCCCCTTAAGCAGAAGGCCCTGGAAGCCGAGCTGGACCGAATGCTGGAGATGGGAGTAGTGTCCCCGTCTCAGTCCGCCTGGAACTCTCCAGTGGTCATGGTGGAGAAGGCGAACGGCGACCTCAGATTGTGCTTGGACTCTCGCAAGCTGAACTCTGTGTCAAAGAGTGACGCCTACCCCTTACCCTATATCAATCAAATCTTGGACCACCTTAATAACGCTAAGTATTTAACTTCTGTAGATTTGAGTGCGGCTTACTGGCAGATTCCATTTGACTCACCCCAGTCTGCTGAGAAGACTGCTTTTACGGTTCCCCGGAGAGGATTATTCCACTACAATTCGATGTGCTTCGGTCTTGTCGGGGCCAGTGCCACGATGCAACGCCTCATGGACCGTCTGTTTGGTCCCGAGTTCGACAACAAGGTATTTGCGTTTCAGGATGACATAGTCTGTGTGTCCAGCACCTTTGAGGAGCATGTAGAGCTCTTACATAGAGTCTATCAGCAACTCAAGGATGCTGGCCTAACTATTAACATGAAAAAATCCCACTTTTGTCGGAGTGAACTCAAATACCTGGGGTATTATGTGGACAAACATGGCCTACGGACAGACCCGGGTAAAGTTGAGGTTATCCTCAACTATCCCACCCCTTCTAACCCTAAGGAGGTTAAGAGATTTCTGGGAATGGCCGGCTGGTATCGTCGCTTTGTTAACAACTTCTCGAAGATTAGTAAACCTCTGTGCAAACTGACTTCTACGAACCTTAAGTTCGAATGGACCCCTGAGGCTGAACAGTCCTTTAACCTGCTAAAGTCAGCCTTGGTTTCTGCCCCTATATTAAAAATGCCTAACTTTGAGATGCCCTTCCGCATTCTTAGTGACGCGTCAGCTTACTCAGTTGCTGCTGTACTGACACAAACTCACGATGGTGTTGAGCACCCTATCGCCTACTGTAGCCGTTCTCTTAACAAGAATGAGGTGAACTACAGCACAACTGAGCGAGAACTTCTGGCCGTGATTTTCGCTTTGGAACAATTTCGACAGTACGTCGAAGGCCAAAAATGTACGGTCGTCACGGATCATTCATCTCTTCTGTGGTTCCATAAGCTAAAAAATCCCACGGGTCGTCTAGCACGTTGGAGCATGAGGCTCAGTCAATTCGATTTTGACATAGAGCATCGAAAAGGTAAAGACCACGTTGTACCTGATGCTCTGTCTCGTATCAAAATTGATTCCCTCGATGCAGTACCCACTAAAGACCCGTGGTATGACCACACCATGAATAGTGTTCGGAAGAACCCTAGGAAGTCACCAAATTATGACATTCGTGACAACCTTCTATATAGGTTAACTAAAAATAAATATTCTTTGACTTCAGACTTTGACTGGAAGCTGGTGGTACCTCAGGAGGATCGCTTGCCCCTGCTCTCTAAGTACCACGATGACACACTTAGTGCCCATGGTGGCGTTTGGAAGACGCATAAAAGGTTAGCCCTAAATTATTACTGGCCCAAGATGTACGAGGACGTCAAAGAATATGTTGGGAATTGCGAAACATGCAAGCAGTACAAACCCGTAAATACGTCTCGTCCCGGCCTAATGGGTAGCCCGAAGCGGGTTTCGAAGCCATTCGAAGCTATCTCTGTCGATCTGCTTGGTCCCTTTCCCACTTCGAGCAATAGAAACGTACACCTGATCGTGGTCTCCGACTACTTTAGCAAATACGTCATGTTGTGCCCTGTTCGGGTTGCCACAGGCGCTGTAGTCGCGAGGTTCATAGAGAAGAGTGTGTTTCTCGTGCACGGAGTCTGCAAGACTATTTACATGGATAATGGCCCTCAGTTTGTGAGTAAGCCATTTAAGGATCTGTTGGCTAAATACAATGTACCTAATATATATTATAACCCTAGGTATCATGCCCAAACTAATCAGGCGGAACGAGCTATTCGTAATGTTGTTCAAGCGATCTCATGCTATGTGAAGTCGCAACACAAGTCTTGGGATCAGTTCTTGGTTGAGATACAGTGTGCTTTAAACACTGCAGTTAACGAAGCAACTCGTTTCACCCCTTACTTTTTGGTACATGGTAGGGAATTTATTGGGGATGGAGTGTTATACAGGCAGACAGATATCGCGTGCCATCCTACTTCAGTCTCTGTAGACGATCCATCAGCCTTCGGTGTCAAGCTGAGAGAAATACAACGCATTTACGACCAGGTGAGGAAACATTTGAACGTTGCCCACCAGCGTAATGAAAAGTATTACAACCTCAGAAAAAGGCATGTAGAGCTGAAAGTGGGACAGATAGTTTACAAACGCACGCTCTACCTGTCCAACAAGGCCAAGAATTTTACTTCTAAGCTAGCTCCTAAGTTCCTTAAATGTGTGGTGACTGCTAAACGATCCCCTTTAGTATATAGGCTGTCAGATCTGGACGGTAAGGATCTTGGGGAGTACCATATCAAGGACATCCTGAAGTATCAGGAGGAGCAGTCTCCAATACCTAACGTAACTACATAGCACTGTTTCTCTAGTTTATTAAACCAGTGCTATGTGATCATTATGTAAGACTATTTTAATCTTTTGTTTGTATTTCTATATGTGTACGTGACTTTAAATTGTCACGTTGTAGTTTCTTCTATGCACCGCACCGAGCGTTTTTCTCTCATTCGCTTCTCAGTACTCTACAATATCCTGAGAGCTTGGGTAGTGTTAGGGTATCGGCAGTGAGTAAAGGGAGCATTCGTTTTCTATGAAGGGCATTAGACTCTAGTTACTTAGCCTAACCGGTACACGAGTCAGTGTCTAGTTAGGTACATAGGAGGATCTTTCTTTGGTATTGTAATGGTCGTAGTCAGCTGGTGTTTGAAGGACCTAGCTGGTTGTCTTTGTTTATTAGTCAGTACTTTTCTGTTTTCTTTATTGTGTATTTCCAGCGTGTCATATCCGCAGGAAATACTATTAAAGGGGGGGTGGTTGTAGCATTTATTTTCTATAGATGCAGTATTCAGGATGTGAAAGCAGCCTTATCGAGTTATCTTTTTTTAATCGGTTGTCAGTGGTGACATTTCTGCTGTCAGAATGACAGGATGTCATAAGGATCAGTGACGAATCGTTTTTGCATTCAATGAAAGCAGGTTTTAGATGAAATAGGAGACGATTCCACGTGAGAGAGGGGATAAAGCCCTGATACAAGGTTCCGAGTCTCTTTTGACCATCGGCTAAGGACGAGGGATTGATATTACTCTGAGTGGCACGCCTCAAGTTTTCTTTGGAGGTTGTTAGTTGCAACATGAGGACCTGTTAAGGAATTAGTCTGAGTTAACTTATTCTCTTCGGAAGGAGTTGGACTCTGTGTCAACCTACACCCGGGATACCGGTAAGCGTCATTTCTTGTTTGCTAAGCGGTTCGAATTTCGTCGGTCGCGATGTCAGTTATTTCATTTGTCGTTTACTTGTCATAACAGGGTTTTTTTACTACGGGGAAAAGCGGCCCGTCCACGGTTGGCAGAGCCACACCCAATGACACGTGGACTACATGAGCGAGGTGTTTTGAGAGGGACCAGCCGCCTCCACGTGGCATTCTAGGGCTGTGCTGCTCTCAGCTTACTCAAGGCCAGTAACTGTCACCCTATTACAGTGTAGTTAGCTGCTTACCCGTTCTACCTGCTCACGCGGCAGTGGTCTATTAAGTGGAATTAGACTTTATTTCTGTGTACCTGTGATATTTGTGTCTATCAGTGAATAAGCTCTCTGTGTGTCTCTGTGTATCTCTGTGTACTTAGTAAATATATGTGTGTACACCCTATTGTCTGTTTTCGTCAGAGCCCTAGCCTACCCTTGCACACAGACTGGAAACTCAGAAATAAGGCGCCCTGGGATAGAGTTCTCTGCATAGCTACCTCACGCTAGTTGGTGAGTAACACAGAACATCTTTGGGTTACACCATAACTGTCGAAATATTCTATATAGGTATACTATAATCAACTCATCAGTGCGCGCGGCGCTATGTGTGCGTGCGCTAGTAATTATACAGCTTTAATTTGTGTGGCAGTGACGCGGCCGTCTTCACAGAGTACATTTTTATATTATGAGGTAGAGACGTAACTCGACTTATTGACGACACCAGCGGTGCCAAGCAGTCTTTGCAGGAAACGCTCTGGTTGGCCGCGAAATAAACATCATATTTATACAAAAAGCATACAGCGCCATCTACCACGTTTGCAGGCAACTCGAAATCAAATATCATGACAAGTCTCAATGTAAATGCAACGTTGAGATCCTGTGTAACTTGGTCACATTATAATTCGTTACATAGTGTTCTTAGTGATAATTCCATGGGTACAGTCGTTAAAAAAAATGTCTAATTCTTCACGGAGAAAATGTTTAAGAAGTCAGGTAAATATTTTTTATGTGTCAATTCGATGGAATTAATATTTGTTATCACTACATATAATAAAACAAAGTCCCCGCCGCGTCTGTCTGTTCACGATAAACTTAAAAAATACTGCAAGGATTTTCATGCTGAGATCACCAATGATTCTTGAGAAAGGTTAAAGTATATAATTTGTTGAGTTTTTGTATACATTGACTAAAATATATTGATATTAGTTGGAGATGTCGGAAAAAAATAAGGTGTCTGGGAGCTTTTAACGAAAACGCTGCCTAAACTCTTCGAGGCATAACAAAATAATGTATGGTAGAATTGTGTAACTTATAAAGGCCTACAGAAAAGTCATAAATGATAAAGCTCCAAATTCTAATGCAAAAAAAATAGAAATGCAGAGATGGTCGACGGAAAAAAACATTGCTTATACTGCAAATATGACAAAAATTTAACTGTATGACTTGATTTAAAAAATAAAAAAAACCATATCTATACATCTAAAAAAACTGTTGAGGGTCGAGAGTCTGTACATGGAAGATAATTTGAAAATTTTAATTGTAGGGCGTTCTTTAATCGATACTGAAGGTGAAAATGTAATTAGAAATTTTCATATCTGTCTGTCTGTATCCTGAATAATCCTGATTATGAATTGATTTAAATGAAACTCGGTACAATCTGTGCTTATGATCCGAGGAAGGTTCTAGGATACTTTTGTTCCCGATATATTGCTCGGTTCCTTTGGAAGAGGGCAGGGCAGTTTCACACGCTTTTCGCACACCTTATGTGTCAGCTAGTTTGTTATAAGATTAATGACATACTTCAGCCATATGGCTTAAAAGTTTTTCGGCTACCACCGTATCATCCTGAACTAAACCCAATAGAAAATGTATGGGAAATTTAAACAACTTATAATGCTTCGCATAAAATCGAACAAAATGTGATAGAAATAATGAAATAATAAACAAACGTTAAGTAAGTTGATGAAGAGATGTGGAGTTATACTTGTCGACACGCCAAAGAAGAAGAATACTATCGACATTTTGATTGAATTTGTAATTAACCTTGGAGAGAGCATCCTAAAATTCCTCAATTTTATTCTTCAAACAGCGATACATATTAATATGACGTATAACATACATTTCACCCATTGATTTTTATTTTAGTTAAACAAGTGTTTTTGTATTTTGTACTTCACTGTACCTCATGTCACGCACAGAAAGTCACTGTGTTTAGACGAGGCTTACCCACACATGATGCCGCGCGCACAGATGAGTTGAACTTACTATATTATATTTTACATAGGCTACCCAATGAGAACCGGGATTTTTAGAACTATCTAAATTAATGATCCCACATTCTTTTCTAAAGGGTCGATTTGGGAGCTCATCTCTCATAAAGACTCCTCGAAAATAGGGAATATTATTTCCGTATTTTAAAATATCTAAATTAGTTAAGGCTCGATTGGGTAGCCGATTCTTTAGTTTTTTTCTTTAGAGACATAAATTCCAAATCCATCCTTATGTGGCTTAAGATGTAATCCCTTTCCAATGCAAAGAGCTTCCATTTTTTCATTATGTCTTTTCAATTCAGCTAAACGCTTTTTAGCCATCCTGTATTCAGTAATAGTTTTAGCAATACCAGATGCACCTCCTGCTAAGGCTCCCGCAGCTGACAGTCCCGCAAAAATAGGAATTAAAGGCAATACTCCGCCAGTTTTTGGTATTGGAATAATACGAGGAAGTTTTATAGATGAATTATCAACTAATTCTCTAGCAGCAGCCATAGCTAATTCTATTGCCGTTTTCTTGCATTTTGGTTTTAATTTTTGTATATGTTTTTTCGTTTTACTAATAACATTTGCTAACTTATTTTTCAAGCCGCTGTCTAAAGCTTTTCTGGAACCCATTTTTTTACAGTTTCTTTTAAGACCTGCACCTGTTTTAATTTTTGCTAGCATAGCTTTGCTTACTAGATGAGCTGCGAATTTTTCACCTGCACTCGCATCAGAAGCATCTGCACGTTTTTTTGCCATTTCTAACAATATGAAATCTGCTTTATGTCTATCTTTTAAGTTTGCTGATCTGTGATAAGCAATATCGTGCTCTTTACAATATTCGTCTAATTTATTAACACCTTTTTCACCACGTTTAAGTCTCTTCATTAATTTTGTGCCAGGGCCGCAATAATTGTATCCAGGTAAATGCAATTCAAATGGTAAATGATTTATAAGCCAATTGAGAAGACCGCTCTCTCTAAAACACATCACGAGACTGGTAGATAATGGTTTGAACGCTGAATAAATATGTTTTATTATAATATATTCCATTTATCAATCCAGCTATTTTCAGCAGAGGACAAACCGAGCCATTTCACTAAAACCTTGCTGCCTTTCCGCTTAAGAATTTTTTCGACTAAGTATATTTCAGGATGCATTGTTTTTTGAAGTTCTTCAGCATAAAATGCTCCTAAAATAGGCTGACCTTTAATTGTATCTTCAATTAAATAAGTAATTGGAGCTGTGTTTTGTATTTTTCGAATTTTGAATATTTCAGTCGACCAGTTAGGAGTATAGCCCTTTTCAAATGTTCCTTTGTACTTACTGATTCGCACATAATCTCCTGCTTTAAACTTATTCTTTACATTAACTTTTTTTGCCAGCGTTATATATCTTTGTAATATGCATTTTTTATTATTATTATCAACGTTTGCTGGTAGCTCATCTATAGTACGATGGTAGGTATGATTATATTTATATATAACATTTTGAAGAGCGCTAGTTATCCAATCATAATTACCTTGTAAACTAAATTCTTTGTATAATTTTGATTTCAATGTTCTAATAAATCTTTCAACTATTGAAGCCTTCTTAGTGGAAAATGTTGAATAATGATTAATATGATATGATTTCATAAGATTATTAAATTTATTATTATAAAATTCTGCTCCATTATCGGTTTGCAGATTTTTAGGTATGCGCCCTTTATCCAACAAAATTTTAAGACTCTTACATACAATGTCTTTCTTTTTACTTTTCATAGGAAATACCCATGCAAATTTTGAAAATGTATCGATAATGGCCAAAATAAATCTAAATTTTTTATTTTCTTTACAAATTGATTGCATATCAATTAAATCCGCTTGCCACAGATCATCTATATCTTTCATAATAACATTTCGTCTTTGGAAGTTCACCCTAGCATTTTTATGAATTTCATTTACCACATCAACTTTGCTCATTATTTCGATTTTTATGTTTAACAATGTTCAGTATGAAGAACTATATGATACTGAATTGAAAGTTTGCTATGCATAGCATTTATTCTTTTATTATATTAGCTTCTTTCAATTCTTCAATTATGGATAAAATTTCATTATCATGGTTTGAATTGCCTGCATCTCTTGAAGCTACCAATAACTTCAATCTCTCAACCAATTCATTAGGATCGTCCCAATATACCAAATCAGTGCTTGTTTTATAATTTTTGAGTTTTGGCAGACTGCCTCCATGTTTTAAAATGACATCGCTTGAAGTCTCTGAAAATAGCGGTTTAATAATTTCTCGATATTTGATTCCTTTGTCCCCTCTTAGCTGACCTTTAGAACTAAAATCTCTTTTATGAGCATTCGTACGATGTAACATATCTTTGTAATCAAGTTTATCTTTGTTTGATATTGTACTTAATTCAGGTTTTTTCCGAAATAAAAGTTCTTTTAACCCCGGTGTTAAATTATAGGTTTTATCTCCAATTCTAATCAAAAACATATTTCCTTTATCCAAACTTTTAGAGAGTGCTACCACTGAATTACCCATCATTAGAGTATTGTTTTCTTTTCTTATTCCAAACGGAACATTTAGCCCATCATGAATATCGTAAATATCATCGCGTTCTAACGAAATTTCTAAATTATCTTCATTTTTAGGATATTCTGTAAAATTTACATCAGCATCGTAAAAGTCATCATGCATGGTAGAAAAGCTTGCATTGTTTTCATCTGACTCGATTGCTTCAGAGTTGGCACGGGACAATTTTTCTGTATGTTGAATATTATCTGGAGCTTTCTTTGAATAAACTAATATTTTAAGCGGGTCTGTGACAGATTTTAGCATTTTATCAAGCGATAAGTTAATCACATGTTCCTGATTTTTCATTTGGGTTAACTTATTTTTAATGGAGTCAGCAGACTTAATTAATTCCATTTTAATATTTTGCTCCATATTATTACTTAATACTGTATTCAGCCGGTGAATTATTAACACTGAATATATTTTTATGAATGAAGTTAATTTATATACCTGTTCGCATTATTATTTTCATTCAAAGTGAAAAAAAAACATCGAAATTTTTTCTGTATCTCCCGCTGTTCAATGAGCAGTCTTTGTTAATGCAAACGAAATTATATGGGTTACTCCAAACTGTATTACAAACATTTTTGAATTGACTCCACGACATATCAGAACTCGCATGTTCTTCGTAAATATGCTTTAAGTTTATATCATCTTGTTTGAATATTATAAGAAAATTAGCATTATCACGCAGCAACTGTTTTGGAATTTTTGAGTAAGTTTGAGATAAATAAAAGCAGTCTATCTGTTTATGTCTACCCATAGAGAAATAATTACGAATATTAATACCTGGCTACTTTAAAGATGAGATGGGTGGAAAAATAATATCTGAATTTGTGGGCTTAGGTGCAAAATTGTATTGTATAGATACTAATGTGGTATCGATAAAGAAAGCAAAAGGTGTTAAGAAGTGTGTTACAAAAAAATTGAATATAGATAATTATAAAAAAGTTTTACTGGGGAATGAAATACTTAGAGATGATATGTATACAATTAGATCTAAAAGTCATAGAATATTTACTGAAAAAATTAATAAAGTAATTTTGTCAAGAAATGACGATAAAAGACAAATAATGGATGATAAAATAAGTACTTTAGCATGGGGTCATTACAAAACAGCATTTTAATTGAAACAAATATTCGATTTCTCGCATATTATTTATTAGAAAATATCAATGATTGAAGCTTCTTGTAATAAAGTTTGTCTATGCTATGTAACAAAGTATAATATATTCTATAAGCAATTGTTTATTTTACGATTTTATAATTAGATATACAATTGTAATAATTTTATTTATAACTAATTAATTTAACAAATTATATCTTAATGTATTGTTGTAATGTAAAGAGTATAATAAATAAATTATAATCGTAAACAGTTTTTATTTTATTGTTCCATTATAATTCACACAATTCCATTAAAGTGTAATTGATTGACAAAATTAAACAATGATTAATTTTTTAAAATTCGTCCTACAACAATTTACATTATTTATTACATTATGAAAAGATTAAATACTAGGTTTACTCAATTTCTTCACTATTTTACCCACTAAATGCTCAGTCTCATTTATAATATCATCATAGTCACTTGTCACCAAATATTGCACATTAACACTCGCATTATCAGGATCAGTGTTTATATTATCCATATTTTGATTTTCAAAATCATGTATAAAAATTTTTATGAGATGACGAGCTCGCCCTGACTCCTTACGCATTATAAACGATGATTTGCTCGAAATTTTAGATTTTTGTTTCTTTTTCTTTAATGTTTGAGCCTCTGCATTTTGCTGTCGATATTCCTCGCTGGATTTTGCCGCTACTTCTGCGTACCAGCCCTCTCTGTCTTGGGCATAATAAAATGGATTCGTAATTGGGTTGGAGTCTTCTATCAGATTCTGAAAGAAAGAAAAAATATAAATTATAAATGTAATTTATGCCTTAAGATTAAACAAAATAATTATGCAGTTATATACACCTACCTCACGCATGTTGTCTATGATATCAATAGAGGGACTGTAGGACGGTGAGTTAGCCATGGTTCTGTAAACAAATATGGATTTCATATTATTATATTGTGAAATTAAAAAAGAAAAGTGAAAATAAAAATAAAACTTACCTCAAAAACGTGCTGAAATCTGGACGACCTGCTAATTGGCGAGACAATGATGGAATGATGCAATTGTTATTACTTAGTTGTAAATTATTTTAAACAAGCGACAAACTATATTACAGTAATATGAGACTAGAATGTTTTCATTCATGATATAAACGTGTCTTAACCTGTAGAAATGCGACAACCTATACTAAAGTAATATGAGACTAGAATGTTTTCGTTCATGATAGAAACATGTCTAAACCTGTAGAAATGCGACAGCCTATATTAAAGTAATATGAGACTAGAATGTTTTCATTCATGATAGAAACATGTCTAAACCTGTAGAAATGCGACAGCTTATATTAAAGTAATATGAGACTAGAATGTTTTCATTCATGATAGAAACGTGTCTAAACCTGTAGAAATGCATTAACTAAATAATACACCGTGTTTACTATAATTATATTTAAAACAAGCGACATCCTATATTAGTTATAATGAGAATATAGAGTTTTATCATGATGCAACCTGTTTAAACCTGTAGAAACGCGTTAGTTGAATAATGCTGTGTTCAATATAATTTATATGTGGGTACCTATATAACTTGCATAATATGAGAATATATATGATGATCAATCAAATATATAAGCAGAAACAAAGATGAAGTTGATCAAACAACCCATATCACTAAATGTTAATAGTCTAAATTTTATTGATCCTGCGCAACAGATAAGACATAGCACGCTATTGCCAAATACAATTCGTTGTATAATATGCGGTCCATCGAATTGCGGCAAAACAAATGTTATGATCAGTTTACTCATGCATGAAAATGGACTCAAGTTTAAAAACCTTTATCTCTACTCGAAAACTAATTTTCAACCAAAATATAGTTTTTTACGAGAAGTCCTAAGTACGATACCGCAGATTAAGTTTTATGAGTTCAATGATGATAAAGATGTAATACCGCCGAGTGAAGCTTTGACCAATTCTATATTTATATTTGATGATGTTGCTTGCGAAAATCAAATTAATATTCGTAATTATTTCTCTATGGGTAGACATAAACAGATAGACTGCTTTTATTTATCTCAAACTTACTCAAAAATTCCAAAACAGTTGCTGCGTGATAATGCTAATTTTCTTATAATATTCAAACAAGATGATATAAACTTAAAGCATATTTACGAAGAACATGCGAGTTCTGATATGTCGTGGAGTCAATTCAAAAATGTTTGTAATACAGTTTGGAGTAACCCATATAATTTCGTTTGCATTAACAAAGACTGCTCATTGAACAGCGGGAGATACAGAAAAAATTTCGATGTTTTTTTTTCACTTTGAATGAAAATAATAATGCGAACAGGTATATAAATTAACTTCATTCATAAAAATATATTCAGTGTTAATAATTCACCGGCTGAATACAGTATTAAGTAATAATATGGAGCAAAATATTAAAATGGAATTAATTAAGTCTGCTGACTCCATTAAAAATAAGTTAACCCAAATGAAAAATCAGGAACATGTGATTAACTTATCGCTTGATAAAATGCTAAAATCTGTCACAGACCCGCTTAAAATATTAGTTTATTCAAAGAAAGCTCCAGATAATATTCAACATACAGAAAAATTGTCCCGTGCCAACTCTGAAGCAATCGAGTCAGATGAAAACAATGCAAGCTTTTCTACCATGCATGATGACTTTTACGATGCTGATGTAAATTTTACAGAATATCCTAAAAATGAAGATAATTTAGAAATTTCGTTAGAACGCGATGATATTTACGATATTCATGATGGGCTAAATGTTCCGTTTGGAATAAGAAAAGAAAACAATACTCTAATGATGGGTAATTCAGTGGTAGCACTCTCTAAAAGTTTGGATAAAGGAAATATGTTTTTGATTAGAATTGGAGATAAAACCTATAATTTAACACCGGGGTTAAAAGAACTTTTATTTCGGAAAAAACCTGAATTAAGTACAATATCAAACAAAGATAAACTTGATTACAAAGATATGTTACATCGTACGAATGCTCATAAAAGAGATTTTAGTTCTAAAGGTCAGCTAAGAGGGGACAAAGGAATCAAATATCGAGAAATTATTAAACCGCTATTTTCAGAGACTTCAAGCGATGTCATTTTAAAACATGGAGGCAGTCTGCCAAAACTCAAAAATTATAAAACAAGCACTGATTTGGTATATTGGGACGATCCTAATGAATTGGTTGAGAGATTGAAGTTATTGGTAGCTTCAAGAGATGCAGGCAATTCAAACCATGATAATGAAATTTTATCCATAATTGAAGAATTGAAAGAAGCTAATATAATAAAAGAATAAATGCTATGCATAGCAAACTTTCAATTCAGTATCATATAGTTCTTCATACTGAACATTGTTAAACATAAAAATCGAAATAATGAGCAAAGTTGATGTGGTAAATGAAATTCATAAAAATGCTAGGGTGAACTTCCAAAGACGAAATGTTATTATGAAAGATATAGATGATCTGTGGCAAGCGGATTTAATTGATATGCAATCAATTTGTAAAGAAAATAAAAAATTTAGATTTATTTTGGCCATTATCGATACATTTTCAAAATTTGCATGGGTATTTCCTATGAAAAGTAAAAAGAAAGACATTGTATGTAAGAGTCTTAAAATTTTGTTGGATAAAGGGCGCATACCTAAAAATCTGCAAACCGATAATGGAGCAGAATTTTATAATAATAAATTTAATAATCTTATGAAATCATATCATATTAATCATTATTCAACATTTTCCACTAAGAAGGCTTCAATAGTTGAAAGATTTATTAAAACATTGAAATCAAAATTATACAAAGAATTTAGTTTACAAGGTAATTATGATTGGATAACTAGCGCTCTTCAAAATGTTATATATAAATATAATCATACCTACCATCGTACTATAGATGAGCTACCAGCAAACGTTGATAATAATAATAAAAAATGCATATTACAAAGATATATAACGCTGGCAAAAAAAGTTAATGTAAAGAATAAGTTTAAAGCAGGAGATTATGTGCGAATCAGTAAGTACAAAGGAACATTTGAAAAGGGCTATACTCCTAACTGGTCGACTGAAATATTCAAAATTCGAAAAATACAAAACACAGCTCCAATTACTTATTTAATTGAAGATACAATTAAAGGTCAGCCTATTTTAGGAGCATTTTATGCTGAAGAACTTCAAAAAACAATGCATCCTGAAATATACTTAGTCGAAAAAATTCTTAAGCGGAAAGGCAGCAAGGTTTTAGTGAAATGGCTCGGTTTGTCCTCTGCTGAAAATAGCTGGATTGATAAATGGAATATATTATAATAAAACATATTTATTCAGCGTTCAAACCATTATCTACCAGTCTCGTGATGTGTTTTAGAGAGAGCGGTCTTCTCAATTGGCTTATAAATCATTTACCATTTGAATTGCATTTACCTGGATACAATTATTGCGGCCCTGGCACAAAATTAATGAAGAGACTTAAACGTGGTGAAAAAGGTGTTAATAAATTAGACGAATATTGTAAAGAGCACGATATTGCTTATCACAGATCAGCAAACTTAAAAGATAGACATAAAGCAGATTTCATATTGTTAGAAATGGCAAAAAAACGTGCAGATGCTTCTGATGCGAGTGCAGGTGAAAAATTCGCAGCTCATCTAGTAAGCAAAGCTATGCTAGCAAAAATTAAAACAGGTGCAGGTCTTAAAAGAAACTGTAAAAAAATGGGTTCCAGAAAAGCTTTAGACAGCGGCTTGAAAAATAAGTTAGCAAATGTTATTAGTAAAACGAAAAAACATATACAAAAATTAAAACCAAAATGCAAGAAAACGGCAATAGAATTAGCTATGGCTGCTGCTAGAGAATTAGTTGATAATTCATCTATAAAACTTCCTCGTATTATTCCAATACCAAAAACTGGCGGAGTATTGCCTTTAATTCCTATTTTTGCGGGACTGTCAGCTGCGGGAGCCTTAGCAGGAGGTGCATCTGGTATTGCTAAAACTATTACTGAATACAGGATGGCTAAAAAGCGTTTAGCTGAATTGAAAAGACATAATGAAAAAATGGAAGCTCTTTGCATTGGAAAGGGATTACATCTTAAGCCACATAAGGATGGATTTGGAATTTATGTCTCTAAAGAAAAAAACTAAAGAATCGCCTACCCAATCGAGCCTTAACTAATTTAGATATTTTAAAATACGGAAATAATATTCCCTATTTTCGAGGAGTCTTTATGAGAGATGAGCTCCCAAATCGACCCTTTAGAAAAGAATGTGGGATCATTAATTTAGATAGTTCTAAAAATCCTGGTTCTCATTGGGTAGCCTATGTAAAATATAATACCTATATAGAATATTTCGACAGTTATGGTAATCTTAAACCCCCAAAGGAATTTATAAGATATGCAGGCCCTAAAGTTCATTATAATTATGATAATATACAGGGAAATCATCCTTTTAATTGCGGACATCTATGTTTGAACTTTTTAAACAACTTTTGGAGTGATCAAAGGATAAAATAAAGAAGACCTTTGAAACTAGTTCAGTATGTAAGCTTGTCTCCAGCTATTACTATCTCTATTAATATACATTTTAAAGAAGATCATATTGAACTACATTTGCAGTATCTAAGAAAAACAAAATGATATTGTATTATAAAAACTCTATAGCCAATATAAAGCGTCTTACTTCTACTAAGACGTTCAAGGAGCGAAGACGTAAGAAAAAATTAATAAACTTGACGAAGTCGAATAAAGATTTTCTTAAAGCTCTAGGTTTCACACTATGAATATACTACAGGTTACTGAATTACCGCGCTTCGATACTTCGATTGAAAGTTATCAAATCCATTCTTATAATCCCTATAACAATAGCTTTAGAGAAAACGATGAAATCAGAATCCCCATACACCAGCAAGACATATATGCGCTACCATCAGCCAGTTCAATTTACATCGAAGGCGAGGCAAAAATCTTCGGTAAAGATGGGAAACCGCTTAAGAAAAGCATTGCATTCACTAATAATTTCGTTATGTATTTGTTTCAAGACATCAGATATGAAGTGAATGGTATAGAAATAGATCGAATTAAAAATTCAGGTATAACGTCGACGATAAAATCATATATTTCATTAAATGAAGGAGAAAATAAAGTTGCTGCCTTATGGGGATGGAACTTGGATGGATTCAAAAGTGATGGTCATTTTAGTGCTTTTATACCGTTAAATAAAATTTTAGGATTTGCTGAAGATTATAATAAGATCGTGATAAATTGTAAGCATGAACTTATACTGAATAGAAGTAATTCGAATTTAAATAGTATAATACTTACTGATGACATTGCGCATTTTCAAATAGACGTGCTAAGAGTACAATGGAAAATACCTCATATAAAAGTGTCAGATCGTGAACGATTGACACTTTTAAGACATTTAGAAAGAGATTAACCTATCCAAATGGCGTTTAGAAATTGGGACTTATATGAATATCCTTTACTGCCGAAAAGCACAAAACATTCTTGGTCAGTTAAAACGGCGTCACAATTAGAAAAACCTCGATATGTAATTTTCTGCTTACAAACTAATAGAAAGAGTAATAAACTCATAGATAGCTCGCTTTTCGATCATTGTGAAGTAACTAATGTAACATTGTTTTTGAATTCAGAATATTATCCATATGAGCCTTTGGGTTTAAAGTTCTCTGAGAATAAATACAGTATATTATACGATATGTATGTGAAATTTCGCCAGTCGTATTACAACAGCCCTGTCGATCCCTTGCTTGATTTGAAAGACTTTAAAGAAAAGGCACCGCTTTTCATCTTAGATTGTTCAAGGCAAAACGATAGTTTAAAAACAGGACCAGTTGATGTGCGCTTAGAATTTGAATGTTCAACGCTGGTCCCAGATAATACAACCGCATATTGTTTAATTATAAATGACAGAGTTGTGGAATACAGACCTCTGAGTAATATTGTGCGTAGATTATCATGACGGCTATTGTAGATGTTCAAGGTTTTAAAACAGAAGCAAATGAATTTATTGTAAAAGAAATTGCCATAATTGGTAATAAAAAAATGCAGATGTTTCTAATAAAACCACCGTTTCCATTTTATGCTTTGACAAAACAAGAAAGAAGGCAAGTAAGCTGGATTGAACGTAATCGTAAAATATACTGGAATGAGGGAATTGTACCGTACGAAAATCATCAGAATTTGATTCAAGATATTTTGAGATGTAAATGTGTTTATGTCAAAGGTGTTGAAAAAGTGCAATGGTTAAAAAATATATTAAATAGTGATAACGTATGTAATTTAGAAGATAAAGGTTGTCCTAATTTGTTAAGCTTATATGACAAATACGATCATTCCCTTGATGTGTATAGTTGTATTTATCATGACTCTATTTGCGCTTTAAAAAATATTATGTGTTTAAATAAATGGTGTTCAGATAATAAGAAACATATCTTTAATAAAATTTACTTTATACAATAAAATATTTTAGTGAACAATATAATCGTTTCATTTGCTAATAATCTAAAATCAAAGATTTCTTAACATGACCTTAAAAATTGGAGATCTTGTTCAGGTAGTAATAGTAGAATGGCGATTATGTGGACTTCATATTGTAAAAATCATAAACTACGAGCAGTACAGTGCTATATTAATACCT
This sequence comes from Miltochrista miniata, assembly GCA_933228765.1. Classification (NCBI taxonomy): domain Eukaryota; kingdom Metazoa; phylum Arthropoda; class Insecta; order Lepidoptera; family Erebidae; genus Miltochrista; species Miltochrista miniata. Next base: position 20,198,063 of record OW121769.1, read on the forward strand.
ACCAGAAAACAAAACGGTAGATTCTTTGAAATTTGTTTTGAAGGACTGATGCTGTGGGCTCGGATAATTAGAATCGATAATAATCTTATTGATTTAACTAGTATTTGACAATACTGGAACACCTTATAATACAATGGAGTATAGCAGATCATCTTAGTAGTGTAATATTGGAGCGTTCTGCATTGCGAACCGAGCGCAGATCAGCTTAATAGTGTAATATTGGGGCGTACTGCATTGCGAACCGAGCGCAGATCAGCTTAATAGTGTAATATTGGGGCGTACTGCATCGCGAACCGAGCGAATGCGAGGTGAAGTGATGCAGAAGCCCCAATATTACCCTACTTATAGCCTATGTTCACCGGGGAGAACGTAGCTTCCCAATAGCGAAAGAAGTTTTTAAATCGATCCAGTAGCTTCGGAGCCTATTCGATGCAAACAAACAAACATACATACAAACAAACAAACAATCAAATATTTCCTGTCTATAATATTAGTATAGTTGTAATAATTAAGGTTCTCTGTAATTTTTAACAATAAACCTCATAATACGTGAAGAATAACCTAAATTTGATGCTTACCTGTCGCAGAATTCCGCTGAGGGAAAGACAAGTGCAATTCAGCAGTCCTCCCGATCCTGAGTGCGGTGAAGAAGAAAATTTGCCCGGAACGTAAGTCTACCAAACAATTTTTAAGGCTTTCGGCCCTTACTTAGAGCAGACAGAAGAAATTTAACTGGCTTTTTAATCGTAAGGAAAAATCCTCATGGATGCTATGCCGAACTCCTACTGACTAAAAAAACCTCACGTATCCTGCCTAACAGCCTACGGTTGGGAGCACCGGGTAAGCCGCCGGAAGGATACCCCAGGACTCCCAACAGACCTTCGGCTAACCACTGCGGCCTTGCCTAGGAGGAGTTTGGGTACTATCCCGCGTCTTCCTCAGGGGCCCGGTCATGGAGGCCGATAGTCGACGGCGAACACTCGTGGGCGAAGACGGCGGTACTCGGGTGAGAGAGTTCTCTCCCGTTCCCGCCCGCCGTCTCTTTCACTCACATGACCTGCTCGCAGAAGGAGGCGGCGCAGTCCCACTTACTCCCGCTGGAGAGCATGGCTCGCACCATGGCCTCGAGCGAGAGAGTGTCCACGTCCAGACCTGCCACGAGGACAAATTGAACAGGTTACATCAAGATGGAGTATTGAAGTGTTGGCGTGTATAGTAGATTTGGCATTTACCACAAAATATTTGATGTTTTGTACCACCATGTGACCACTTTGTGGCATTAAACAGAACAATGGCCACGTTAAGCTGCTGGTCCAGATTGCCAGTAAAATGACAGTCGTTGAGTCAAACTTCGGCTTGAACTTTTTTAAAAAACACCATACAGTTACAGCCTGCACCTGTCCAGTTCATCACCTATTCATCAAGTTGGCGAGATTGACCGCGAACGCTCTGGTGACCATGGCGGCAGCGGCCCATCATTTCCAGAATTGGCAAATGCTTGTCACTGCTCTGTAAGTTAAGGGCATAAGAAGCGATTGCTTTCATACTCCAGAATTTACGGGTCGCTGCGGTCATGGTCGTCAGTGTGTTGGCGCCGTAATATTTACAAGAAGGTTTTTACAGGGTCGGCAGCGCGAGTGCAGCGCCTCTGGTGTTGCAAACGTCCATAGGCCACAAGGTGACCACCGGTACATCTGGTTGGCCGTATGCTTGTCTGCCCACCTTGGTGGTATAAAAAAAGAATCCCAATCTGTAACTAAAGTGTCATATTTGGTCCACAGCTCCAGAGACGTCGAAATCAGTGCTGTCATTGAAAGCGTTCCAATGGTAAGTATGGTAACCCACACGTCTCTTTATATATAAACTCTCTGAGACACCTTTGATAAATGAAAGTTAGATTGACCCCCCTTTTTTATATGTTAACGTGAGGGAAAATCCTTAATAGATGCTATGCCGGACTCCTACCGACTATAAAACCTCACGTAACGCCCAACAGCCTACGGTTGGGAGCCCCGGGTAAGCCCTCGGAAGGATGTCCCAGGACTAGAGTGGCCTCCTAATTGCTCGATGCGCCATGACATTCCATCAGGCTGGCTACGTCAATTTGGCGAGTCTAATTTAAAAAAAACTGACGATGCGATTTAGGGTCCCGTTTTAACCCTTTGGATACTATTACTGAGGCCTCACTGTCCGTCTGTCTGTCTGTCTGCCTGCCGTCTGTCGCAAGTACAGATATCAGAAAAGAGTTTTCTGGTTTCTGTGGTCGCAAGGCTGTATGTCATTAACCATGACAGCCAGTTCGCTAAAATTTTTACAGATTTCTATTGCCGCTTTTACAACAAATAGTAATAGAAAAAAAATTAAGGTACTCCTAAACTGCAAAAATAGCGAGACACTTCTAAGGCAAGGTCTTAGTGACTTCTTGTCCTATGTCAACCGAAAATAAATTACCTACTTACTAAACATCTTTTTTTTAACATGAGGAAAATCTTACATGAATGCTATGCCGGACTCCTACTGACTAAAAACTATCTTGCCTAATAGCCTACGGTTTGGAACCCCGCGTAAGCCCTCGGAAGGATACCCCAGGCCTCCAAACGGACCTAAAACTACCTTACAATGTCAAAAATGCAGTAGTGTGACATATAAACCTTCCTCTTCAATCACTCTATCTATTAAAAAAACCGCATCAAAATCCGTTACGTACTTTTAAAGATTAAACATACATAGGGACAGAGAAAGCGACTTTGTTTTATACTATGTAGTGATTATGGAAGTAGGGATTATTGAATGACTTCACTCATTTTCCGACCGGAGCTTATTTTTTTTTTTTTCAGCAAAACCTACTTCTATCATTACAGGCAGGCATTATAATATTATTTCTATATACAGGAGGTGTCCTCAGCAACTGAGTCGGTCTCCCAGATCCGGGTGAGAATCCAAGGTGACAGCGACACATCCACCGCACCCCGTGAAAAGTGAGAACCTTCACTGTAACATTTATCACAGATTCGATGGCCGTTGAACGACTGCATTTTTGAAAAATATTTCTTTAAAAACTTTTTCTCTATACAGGGTAATTTTAAAACACCAGTATTCTGCTAGGACTAAATAGTAGCTAACATCATTATAAGCAACGTTTGTTCTACGAATTTTGAAAATTCATTCCTTCGCTCATAAAAAAATTACGCTCATCACCAAGTCTCGTCTCAATCTCTGGAGACGAGGTGGTTAGGCATTTACATGTAAAGACAACATAGCGCGTTTCATTTATAATATGATTCATTTGCAGATTCGTATGTAGTTACAAATAAATGCTTCATAAACAAGAAAATGGTAACATTATTAAACGAATCATGTGCAGTTCATTTCATAACCCAATCATAAAAGGATAGGTATAGATGTTGCCGAAAAAATACGGGGACGCAGCGAAATGAAATGAAACATTGACAAACGTAGTGAAATGAAACATTTTATGATCATATTATGAAACATAAAATGTTGTCTCTTATACAGCGTGACGGTTCTACGAAGATACGAAACGAATTTTCAAAAGTTGTGGAACAAATGTTGTTTTTTCTGATGTTAATCATCTAGTTCTAAGTAGGTTCCTGGTATTTTACAAATGAACCTGTATGAACTTTAACTGCGTCTTTCGCGTTCATCGATCTGTGCAATTTTCTGAAAAAAAGTGTTACAAAGTTGGCCTCAATTCAATTTAGATTTAGTTTAATTTAGTCATATTAATGTAAATAGTTTTTTTTATTATATAAACATAATAATGTAATTTTTTGTACTTTTTATTATATAATGTAATAATTAAGTATACAATTTATAATAATTATTGGAACTAAATCTCAATGCAATAAACTTTGAGGCAGACTTTGTTTGTTTGATTCATCCCTTTCATCTAAAGAAGTACTCATCAGATTTGAGAAAATCTTTCCCATTTTGAAAAGTATAATAGCCTTGATTGAGGCACTGTGTGGCGACGGGATTCCATGTTGCGACGGGTAAGAGTACAAAATGTCGCCACCCCAATATTTTTTTTTTTATACGTGAGGGAAAATCCTCATAGGATGCTATGCCGGACTCTTACCGACTAAAAAACCTCACGTAACGCCCTACAGCCTGTGGTTGGGAGCCCCGGGTAAGCCCTCGGAAGGATGTCCCGGGACTAATGTCGCCACCCCAATACATCCCGAGGGTGTCGTAAGAGGCGACTAAGGGAACACTTTCGCAAAAGATCCATTGCATAGAGAAGGAAAACTCGAAATGAGACCCGGTTGACAGTAAAATGACAATCGTTAAGCAAAGTTAAAGGCCTTGTGGGCGGCTTGAAAAACTTTGCGGGTCGCGGCGACCTGCGCCTGTCCTTTACAATACGGCAATAGGCTCACCACCTATTACGTGGAACATAAAACTAATAGGTGAAATGTGGGCGTGCACTATGCCTATGCCTACCCCTTCGGGGATAAAGGCGTGATTATTATGTATGTATGTCTAATGATCTGATCTGATCTCTAGTGGGTCAGAGACGCTGATGTAAAAGGTACCACCGGTGTTGCAAACATCTAAAAACCACCATTAGGTACCACTTTCAGTGACTTTGCGCCACGTAATAGGTGGTGAGACGTATTGCCGTGTTGATACGGACAGGCGCAGGTTGTTTCAGTCTACTGTTGAAATTTTTCTAGCCGCCCATAAAGGCCGTCAACTTGGCTTAATAACTGCTATTTCACTGGCAACGGCTTCACGTGCCTACTGAAGCACGGAAACTACTACAACTATATTATACGAATACTAACATGTTATTCCGGTTATCCACCCCGTTGGGTGGATTTTTTTTGGGTAGATTAACGGACTAATCCAAGTTCAATGAATATTTGTCTTGTCATAGAGTGCGAAGATACTCGAAGGCAACTATTAGTATTCCACACAATACTGAAGCTGAGCAAGTACCGGCTAGGTAAGTACCTACTAAAGTTATTAATTTCTCATCGCCGAAACGATGTGCGTTAGGACCACGGGTGTACAGCACGGAATCGAGCTGCTCCTCTACACAAAGATGGTACCTGCAGTGTACCTCAGTGTACCCTTAATGAAATCCTGTGTACTTCTTTTGATAAAAAAATATATAGTACAATTTGTACACCCGCCATTCTACAGTTAGGACTGCGGGTGTGCATTTTTCCCATCAGGAGATGCGTATTTTATATATGTTTTTTGTTGTAAATATGTGTACCTGCAGTGTACCTTAGTATACCATTAATGACATTCAATTTACCTTCTCGGATAAAATATTATATAATTAAGTATGTACACCCGCCATTCTAAGTTTAGAACTGCGGGTGTACATTTTTTTTCTCGGCAAGCAGATGCATATTTAACTTTTTTTTGTTTTTTTTATGCGAACCTACTGTGTACCTGCATATAAAAATATTAAATATAACTAACTAGCTGTTACCCCGCGGCTTCGACCGCGTAAAAGTCGTTATCACGTAAAATCATAACCCTCCTTTTGCGCAGTCGGTTAAAAAGTAGCCAATGTCCTTCCCAGGGCTTCGAACTATCTTTATACCAAATTTCATCTCAATCGATCCAGCTGTTTAGGCGTGAAAGCGTAACAGACAGACAGACAAACAGAGTAACTTTCGCATTTATAATATTAGTAGGGATATATTAGTAGGGTTGTTGAAAATACAATCACAAATTTAAAGTGAAAATTTTTTTTCACTTTAAATTACTGCAGGTACCATCTTTGTGTAGAGGAGCAGCTCGATTCCGTGCTGTACACCCGTGGTCCTAACGCACATCCGAAACGAGTACAGAAAGACCTTAATGAGTTTTCTCGCACTTGGCCACAAGGCTTGTTCCCAGGACAATTCTTAATTTAAGGGAATCTGTCCAGTGGCAAAATACAGATAGAGTTACTTTCGCACTTTGTGATCTATCCTACTTATGCCTCGGTAACACGGAGCGAGTTTACAAACAACAAATCAGTGAGTTCGCGAGCAGCTCTGTGTCATCCGGCCTATAAAAAGCTGTATTACAATATTTTATCAGATCAAAATTACAAGTATTTTTCAAATAACTACAATAAGTAAGGATAAGGTTCGTCGTCATCCCTTCGCAATATTAGGGTAACCTTCCATGGGTTAAAACCTTTACCGTTTTTGTTTGTCTACTCTCCTTAGGATTTTTTTTTTTAAATACTGTACTGTTGAAATTTTGTAAAATAGATTTGTTTGCCTTTATGCCGTGGTATCTCCCTAGCCGAATTACGCCTCAATTCCTCAGCATGGGAGTAATGTTCTGTATAGCGAAAACTAAAATATAAAAATAAAATAGGGCGCGGTGACTAGAGTAGGTATTCACTATTCCTCGTAATTTAGGATTTGGAAATGCACGTCCGATTGAAAAACACACCCTGTATACATTTTAAATTGTTTTGATTCTTTATTATGAAGGTAAATATTCGTAAATAAATCACTTGTGTAACTCCACAGCTCCCGAGGTGGGCCAACAGGGGTCCAGAGACCGTGGGGTTTCAGAAATAGGTGGGGTGATGCAACCATGAATTTCATAAATAAGGTAAGTCGCATAAGAAGAAATATAAGTTCAATTCCTAACAAATAGTTGCCCTTCTAGTTTATAATGGAAACTTATTCCCGGGATAAAAAGTAGCCTTTTTATTATTCCAAACAATAATCTGTCCCTTCAGGTACTAAATTTCAGCCAGATCAGTTAAGCCGTTTAGAGCGTGAAAGAGTAACAAACATTCAGACACCTACACATCTACAAATTTACGCTCAGAATCTTATATATTTATAAAACACTAGCTGATGCCCGCAGCTTCGCCCGCGATGGCGCTGTATGTGAAATTTTGCTGAATTTTCTTTGCTATAAACCTCACGGAGCCCGAGACCTTTCCAATGAATGCAAAACCGTGGAAATCGGTTCGTGCGTTCTGGAGTTATAGCGTCAGGAAGGAAAACCCGACGATATAATACAAGTCTTACTAAGTAAGAAGATAAGGTTTTTAATAAATTACCTACTACTCGTCAAGGGAAGTCGCCGGTGTCTGTCACACAGTTCATACTAGCACAGACACCGTCCTTAACTCTATTTCCAAAAGCGACTACCTTTCTGCGGTTTTTTGTTTGTAAAATAGAAGTAAGAGTTCCATGTTACGATTCCATATTAAAATCAATTGAAAAAAAAAGATTAAACGCCATCGAAGCAGTATAATTACTTTACACTTTATTTTCCTAGTTGCCTGCCTAGGTATGGTATGCAGGCAATTTGGCCGCGATTGAATTTAGATCCAAATCCACCTTTTAACAATATTCGACCATTATTGTTTCCAGATGGGTATTTCAGCTGACTCGACAAGTCCAAGCCAAGAAACGTCAGATAAGTAAGAATATTGGAAAATACTAATATTATAAAGAGTAAAGATTTGATGTCTGTTTGTTTGCATCGAAGAGGCTACGAAACTTCTGAACCGATTATAAAAAATCTTTCACTGTTGGAAAGCTACACTATTCCCGGGTAACGTAAGATATATTTTATTCCCGTATTTCCACGGGAACATGAGCTACGCAGATGAAACCTCGTGAAGTCCGCTAGTATTTAATAATTTATTTCTGTACTTATTGAAACCAACACTTGAAATATGAATATATTGTTAATTGGGACAACACTAGATCATCGGTGCCTAAACCGGCCAAGTTAGGCGCTACTCATACCTATTGAGCACCATTCAGCCTATGCCGTATTTCTACTTTTTTCTCGTGCTTGGTATCATCAGAACAAATGATACCCATATTTTCTTTTTTATATTAAGCTCACCAAATTGACGTCGCCATTGATGGAAAGTCATGACGCATCTAGTGATTGGGGGCCACTCTCACAGTCCGTAAGGGTGCCTTCAAATTAGAGGCGCGAGGAAGCGCCGCAGTGGTGCCACAGTGGTGCGCCAGACGCGCCACCACTAGTTTTCATATAATTTTTAGAAGCGCAGTTGTGGCGCGTCAGTGGCGCTGCAATGGCGCTTCTAAATATTGTATGAAAACTGGTGGTGGCGCGTGTGGCGCGCCACTGTGGCGCCACTGCGGCGCTTCCTCGCGCCACTAATTTGAAGGCACGCTAAGACTTCTGACAATGGTCCTCAAGTTGGCGGCCCTGTGATGTGCCTCTTCACGCTCATATCTCTTTCATCATATCTCCGTAAATAAGTCACTGTTTGCTCCACAGCGAGAGAGAGGAGGCATCAGGGTTTGAATCCGCATGGCAGAGTTTGAGAACCACCGTCCGCAATCTCCTTCCTTTGGTAAGTGCCTCACGAGTTGTAAAAAGCTGCCATCCATTGCAACACTGCAATAGTCCTACCATCTACTACGTGGGACAAAATTCAACTAGTGAAACGGCAGTGCGTACTCTTTTAGGGACAACGCATGATTAGTAACTTTAATATGGAATGCTCTGACTGCAGTTTCAATGAGTAGCAAATCTCAAAGCTGTTGGAATTTGGGGTCAAATTACTCAACGGTTATAGAATTTCTTTTAGATGGGTAATCCCTACTAATATTATAAATGCGAAAGTAACTGTCTCTCTGTCTGTCTGTTACGCTTTCACGCCTAAGCCGCTGCAGCGATTTAAGTAGATGTAAATCCGTATATAAATAGTTGGAGTCCCCGGGAAGAACATAGGCTACGCGATATTTTTTGGATTTTACGCGATAACGACTTATACGTGGACGAAGCCGCAGATAACAACGAGCCCTGTATTAAGGTTTTCTGTTAATGGTAACTGCAATAGGCTGGCTCCTATGGAGGAGACCCTGACAGCCAGCAATGTGGCTAGATTGCTGAGCCCGCAAAGGGCGATGGCCGTCAGGGTGATAAGGGGACCCCGCACGATCTCAGGTTAGGCGGCATGTCTCCTATCCGGAACCCCTCCTTGGGACCCGGAAGCGAGAGCCCTTGCGTCACTGTTCAAATGACGCAAGGAGGCGCTGGAGCAGGGCCATAGGCCTGCGTCTCAAAAAATCGAGGCCCAGCGATCCCAGCTCTACCAGGAAACCGTGGAAACATGGACGGTGCGACTTGAGCAACCTAACGCCACAATCGCGGCGGTCTAGGTATCTGTGGTGAAGACGCTGGAAAAGCACGGCCGAGTGCCAGCACTGCGAGGATCGCAGCGATGACACAGCGCTCCACGCTGGTGGACTGCACGACGTGGGCGCAAGAGCGCCAGGTCCTCGTGGCAGGTCTAAACGTATGCTAGCCATGGTCTCCAGCGGGAGTAAGTGGGACTGACAGAAGCAGGCCCATGACGGCAGCGTGACGTGAGGGATTCACGCACGCCCCCTTCCTAAGAAGCAGGACGACACCAGAATAGCACCCGAACCACCCCCTGGGCGCAGTGGTAGCCGTAGGTCTGTTGGGAGTCCTGGGATATACTTCCGAGGGCTTACCCGGGGCTCCCAACCGTAGGCTATTGGGCGTTACGTGAGGTTTTTAGTCGGTAGGAGTCCGGCATAGCATCTATGAAGGATTTTCCCTCACGTTAAATAATAAAAAAGGCTTGCTTCTTCTTTACGTGGGACCCAAGAAATTGCTTAACTACCTCGTGGACATAGGCGTGACTGTATGTATGTATAATTTTTTAACTGATACTATTGCTCCAGGTGATCACTCAACAAGATGAAGAAAATGACAACGTTCAATGGGAAAGATACAGGTAAGAACATTGGCTGTAACATGCACAACTAAAAACTGTATTTTTGTGACGAAATCATAAAACTAACTGTGTTTAAAGTAAGTACATCCAGCTGTCTGTCAAAACCCTTTATCTCGGAAACGCGTGAAGATATCGAGTTAAAGTTAAAGTCCGTTAAAGTTGGAAATAAATCAAACTTCTAAGTTAACACAGAAAAAACTCACGGTCGCTTATTTCGTCAAAACGTGTACTTCGACAATCCCAAGATAATCAAAATTCATAAAGTAGTTCCCGTTAACCTAGAATCACGGAGGGAAGTATAATGCTGCGTCCACATTTGTTGCATTTTACTGGCACATTTCTCCAGTACCTTTTCAGACTCGCGTGTCGGTACCGTTGAAAACTGCAGCCACGAGTTACATGTTTGACACGATGTGCCGTCCGATTTGCTACAAGTGTGGATCCAGCATAAGGCAGAACCCTCGGTGGGCGAGTCCAACTCGCACATTTCCGATACCGACTCGCACTTGGTGAGATTTTATGAACCAATGATGATATTACAAGGAGTATTAATGAAATCAATATCGGCGTACCACAGACCGGGCCCCAGACCCAGCGTGACAGCCAGCATCACCGGTACAGCTGGATCTGAATATGGGCAGAGAGGTATATCTTCAAGGTAAGTACCAGATTTTAATGTGAAAATGTCGAGGTTTGTATGTATACCTAGGGATGGAAGGCAAAACTTGCCACTAGTAGTAACGCGTACGAATATGATGCTTTTCAAAATTATCTCTAATGTTTGGGCAGGTATCATCGCAAGTCGAATGAATATAAGTATAAGGTGCAATTCTATGCGGGTTCGGTCGCAAAAAATTGTACAAACGTTTTTTTTTTGTTGTCCTGATTTTATTTTTGTTATAACATCGGTGCTGTTTTAATTTCGCCTCGACGAAACCTCGTGTCTCGGTGGTCCAATGGTGAGGCCGTCTGGTCCGGCAAACCAGAAGACGCAGGTTCGAATCCTGCTCGAGGCCAAAATTTTTTCACATTAAAATTTGTGACTAACTAGGTATATCACACAGACACAATTTTGTGTTACGGAATGCGTTCATAGAAACAGACCATTTAACTGTACCTACTAACTAAATGGTCTAAGCATAGCTGTCCTAATGTATCTGAACATTATGCCGTAAACCTTTGGGATCTCTGCGTGTAACAAAAATCGATCGCGCATAAAATTCGCTACTGAGGCGCTGATGGCCCCGCGAACTCAATGTTCTGTATACGATCACTGCAGTAAGCAACATTTACTATGACCGGTCATGGATGGGTGACCACCACGTGACCACTTCGTAACATTTATTTACGAGAGTTTCCGTGCTTCGGAAGGCACGTTATGCAGTTGGTCCCGGTTGTCAGTAAAGTGACAGTCGTTAAGCCAAGTTCAAAGGGCGGCTTGAAAAATTTCAACTGTGGGTCGTCACAACCTGCGCCCGGGTCGGCAGCGCGTGTGTAGCGCCTCTGGTGTTGCAAATGGCTATAGGCTACGGTAACCAACCTTCCGGCCGTAAGCTTGTCTGTCACCTAAGTAGTATAAAAAAAAGATAGGGAACGGGGCCAAATTTGTAAAAATATATTAAAGACTAGCTGTGCCCGCGACTTCGTCCGCGTGGAATGTAATAAAAAAATGTAGTTTTTTTTTCTAAAATAAATGTAGCCTAAGTTACGTACTCCTTATTACATAAGCTTTCTGCCAATGAAAGTCCCGTCCAAATCGGTGCAGCCGTTCCAGAGATTAGCCGGAACAAACAGACAGACAGACGGACATAAATTTTAAAAATATATATTGTGGTATGTGTACCGTATATACATTCATATGCATGTAGTAGAAAGCGGTTATTTTAATATTACAAACAGACACTCCAATTTTTAGATTTTTGTTTATTTTCTGCTGCTGACGTACCACTTGAGCATTTCTGCCCGTAATTATGAAACTTATATGTTACACAGCCCCAGAGCGGAAACCTCAGGGTCTGAGAACCCATGGGGGCAGATGTTCAAGAAAAGGCTGAGCGATACCATCAACAAATTCTTTTCTGGGGTAAGTGGATTCATGACTGGATACATGACTAAACATAAATAAATTTATGGATTCACGACTTTCGAAAAAGCGGTTTTATTTACAATCTTCAATATAATATTATTAAAGAGAAAAGATTTGTATTTTTGCTGGTCCTACTATTTTTCTGGATGCGAAAGTTTGTGAGTGTAGATGTCTGAATATTTTTACTCTTTCACGCTTTATCGTCTGAACTACAGTAGCCTATTGTGTAATTCCAGACTAGTAGCTATCCCTGTACCGACCGAATATCAGCCAGATCCGTTTAAACGTCAAAGCGTGAAAGAGTACCAAACGTCCATAATACTCACAATCTTTCACATTGATGTTCAAATAGAAAATAACATTGTTTTCAGATGAAATCGCCTGTACCCACAGAGTCAGACATGAGCCATTCCCCGGTCTATGACGAAAGCGATCGTGAATTATTCGAGAGGGATATAGCACACAGACGCGCTATACAAGGAGCTATGTGAGAATCTTTTACGTTTAGTTTAATTTTGATTTCTTAGAATGGCGAGATGACGCGCGCCTCTCCGCCCGCTGATTGTGATGAATGAAATGATTCCAAGTCCAAATACTTCTAGATAATGACTGGGCTGTAGATTATAAGCAAAATTAATATTAGAATACTGAATGAGCTTACTTTTTAATAAATAAACATAGTGAGATTTAATATATTTTGCCTAGCTTTAATCTCTTTCTAATGATAGCATTGTACCTATACGAAGCAGACAGATGACAAAATGAATGTTTTAAATTGTGTGATAATAAATAGGCACTCTTTTTAAATAAAACTCGGCAAATCCCATTTTTACATGTGACTATATTTGAGCAGCATTACACCCTACTTTGTAATGAGTAGAATAAAGAGAGCTCACGATATTCTCACCCGCACTATTATATATTTTCTCCCAAGAGCTGCTCATTAGACAATAACATTAAATTAGACTTCAATATTGAAATTTTAGTTAATAAATCTGTATAATTACAGTGAGTAATTTTAGAGCTCGATATAACACAAAACGCAGAGTTGTCATGTAAATTAAACAATTAAATGGTGTTATTGACTATGCCGGGATTAGCACCATCTAGTCTTAGTATTGGTAGCATTTTCTAACAGTGACCTTTCTCTAAACGAGTAGATTAATAAAAATATTGCTTGTCTGCCCATAGAAAGCCGACGACTGCCGCCGAAAATCCGAGTTGTTCTTCAACTAGTACTGAACCTATAAAAAAAGAATCTAAAAAACCTCTACGGTAAGTCTATGAAAATTATTTTTTATCTTACTGAATACACCAATTAATTTTCCGTTCACTACCTTTACCCACGTGTTAGCGTGACAATATTTCAGTTACAACCACACGACCAAAAATTGTTTTTGTTTATTTTTTAAATATTTTGCATCAGTACAAGTGAAGATTTTCACTGGTAGATGAATTCACTTAAATTTGTAGATGGTCGTGTTACACAAATATCAAAACAATATTTTCCATGTCGTTACGTTCAATTCTAAATATTAAGCCATTAGTTTGCTTTACAGCCGAAGAGCAAAGATGAAAAAGCCTATCCAAGAACCTCCTAAAGACTCGTCTTCGGTAAGTGCTATCGACTCTGAAGAAAAATAATGTTCTTTGATTTGTTACATAATTCTTCTCGCTTCCTGCAATCTGTGAGAACGTAAAAGCGTGAAAAGAGACGGAAGTGATTCCGCAAGCAAATAATGAGCTAGTTTCGTTGGAAATACATCTCGGATAGTGTTGACGTAGGTATAATTAACATGCATCTTCTACCAGGGATCGAAATAAGACGCGATTATTTGGGTTTTGTGTACATAGGTGTATAATTTAAGAATTAAATAATAATAATAATAATATTTGTGAACATTCACACAACATCAAAATAGCCCAAATTAGGCTAATGTAAGCTTGTGCTATGGGATCTAGACGACTGATATACATACTTATATATTTCTAAATACATACATATTATACATAGAAACACCCAAACTCCGAAACAAACATTTGTGGATCACACAAATATTTGGACCGACCCAGGAATCGAACCCAGAACCTCCAGCGCCGCAGGCGGTATCACTACCGACTACGCCACAGAGGCAGTCAATTAATTTAACATAATGGTTTTCAGTCGACCCCACTACTTGAAACATCAAGTACGTATTCTCGAATACAGACAACATCTCAAACATCGTATACAGATTCCGAAAGGTGAGAGATAAAGCTTACTATAGTATCCGCAATACGAACTGGCACTTTGGGTCATAAATGTCACTTACTGTAGGGGTTGAACCATGTCGATAAAATATTTAAGAATTTGTCGATATGTCGTAATCTGATATTAAGTGGGTTATTTGCTTTTATTTGAAAATATGATATTAATAGCAAATAAGATTTTCTTAAATAATTAGCTAAATTTTAGCAATAGAAAAGTCAATTTGATTTTTTTTTAGTTAGTAATTCACCTACTCAACCTACTTATTTTAATATATATATTTAATTTAATACATTTGTCTTAATAAATCAATGCTGATATAAAAATAAATAAATCATATTTAAATTTTTCATTTCATTACTTTTGTCGATACTGTTATGGAATACGTAAAAGATTACCTGCACAGCACTATGGGTGCGACTCCCACTCCATAAGACTGTGTAGGTGCGAAAGAGATAGCACGAATCCGATGATTTATGGCCCAACGTGCCAGTTCGTATTGCGGATACTATAGTAATATAAACGCAAAAGATTGTACGTACCACGTTTCACGCTCTATTACTTGAGTGAATGTAGTTGAAATTTTCATGCGTTAGGCGTGAAAGATAGCAAACATAATGATCAGCATTTTTAGGTGGTCGGGCGGAAGAAGCGCTCTTGACCCAGCTATCTCGTTGTACTGTAAACGACCGCTGAGTTACGCATCTGATGCGACGCTCGGTTCCTTGATAATATGAGTATTGCAGGTGGCATTTTCGTTTCTGAAAATTTCTGTGCTTCTGAATCTACGAAATATGTCATCTACAGATATCCACAGCCCGCCCTTGTCCATTTTTTTTTTGTTTTTAAATTTCAACACTGCAATAGAGTATACGGTTTGCAGCGAAAGTGTAAATCCTCAGGGTGGCGTTTCTTGATCAAACGACGTTAATGCATGGTCGATCTGTCTGATATTTAAAAACTGCAAAATATGAAAAATAAGACATTTAACTTGTTGATCGAGAATCGCTGCGCATTGACGGCTTATTAACTTAATGCTTTTTTGCCACAGAGAGCTGGTTGGTCAACGTAAGAAGTCGGTATCGTAAGTGTATTAAAGTTTTTTCGTAATTTACTACATAGAGACGTTTACTTATTATTTCTGCCGATAAGTTAGTAGAAGTAATTACTGAAATTGACTAAATTCCGAATAAACATTAGTTCAACATTCTTTTTAAATTAGAATCCAATTCGTAAACTATTTACAATATAAGTACCTATATATTAAACTAAACTAAATCTAAACAAGGCCCCCGTGGCATTGTGCCCAAGGGACTGGCAGCATTCCCCCTTTGAAAAGCGATTCCTATTCGCTGGGAGAAATAACTTTAATAATCATAATCATTTATTCAATGCGAAACACAGGTAAATACAAAAACATTATTCAAGTTGTTATGTGAAAACGCAGATCGCTGTGCCCGGCCTCCGGCCTCGTTGGGCATGCAATTTTACAAAATAAAAAATTTAACATTAAGGAATCACAATATGGTACTAGGTATCTATACTTATAATAAATCTGTAGAAGTGAAAATTCTGTAAATTCAAACTATAAAAAAAAAAATAGCAGGGGGTGTTACTGGACCGACACCGAACCCAAAAATGTGATTAAAAAAATTTTTGTCTGTCTGTCTGTTTGTTCAGGCATCACGCAAAAACTACCGGTTCGATTACGATGAAACTTAGTATAATTATTCTTTAATAGCCTGGGCACCACACTGGGTACTTTTTATCCAGGAAAAGTATATAGAATTCAAACCAAACTTGAATTTTTACTTCTACAGATTTATTATAAGTATAGATGTCCTGAGAGTAAACAAATATTAAATTAAATAACAACGCTACATCAACATTTTTTGATGTAGTTAATTTTAGTTTTAGGTCATACAAAACATGCAGTATCTGAAATGTTGTAGTTTTCTAAAAAGGTTAGGAAGGAATATAAACTAAATGTAAGCTTATTTGCCACAGATCACTTGCCATTCAAGTACTCGATATTCTTTCATCTACTGCTAAAACGAAACCTAGATATGCAGGGTAAGTCTGTCAAAATTATATATGCTACTAGATGGTGCCGGCGATTCCACCTGTGTGGAATTTGTTTCCCATAGGAACGGTTTCCAGGAATAAAAGAAGCGGATATGTTGAGATAATGCAGTCTTTAGTCTTGAAGAATTTCCCGTTTTAACACGGCAATAGGCTCACCACCTATAACGTGGGATATAAGACTATAAGGTGAAATGTGGGCGTATACTATGCCTCTGACTACCCCTTCGGGGATAAAGACGTGACTATGTGAAGGTATGTATGGTAATCTATACTTATACCAAATTTTAATGAGATCCTTTCAGCCATTGGTGCGTATAGTTACCAACTTACCGTATAAAAAATTTTTGTAAGGATACTTGACGTTACATAACGTAGGTATTAAAAGTACAAGTAGACGTGTTAGCGTGACAATGACGTTAAGGATATAATGCACCTTAGGACCTAGGGTTAAAGATCCATTTCGAATGTTAACTTATATTAAGTGTGAACACGCTATTCACAGCGCTTCGTGTGTAGTAGGTACCTACAGTGCAAGTGTTTTTTAGTATTTATAATATTATAAAGATTTCATAAAGCTTTTCTAAATATTCATATCTAGCAAGATAGGTATCCTACTAGTATTATAAATGTGAAAGTTTGTGAAGATGTTTGAATGTTTGTTACTCAATCACGCTCAAACGGCTAAATGGATCTGGCTGAAATTTAGTACAGGGATAGAGTATAGTCTGGAATAACATATAGGCTACTTTTTATCCCGGGAAAATGTTCCCACGGAAAGCGGGAACTGGAACCAAATTTCACGCGGGCGAAGCCGACCGCATCAGCTAGTAATTTCATAATTAAAATAAACCGTCCAAGTGTAGTCGTATGGAGCAAATCGTTGTTTGGGAGCCGGGAACACTCTTTAATTTTTTTATATGGTTTTAGCATTTTTTGTTAAGTACAGCGGCAATAGAAATACATTATCAGTTAAAAAATCAACTGTCTACTTATCACGATTCATTAGACATAGTCTGGTGATAAACAGGCTAAAAAAGGCGGACTCTCAGTAATAGGCTCCCACTTTTATCCTAATAACATAATGTTACTAATACGAATTGGAAGAGATTGAGTAAATGTATGTTTGTCTGTCACAGTGTGATGCTACGGGAACCGTCCGTTCGTATTCCACCCACTATAACTGCAGCAATACATCGGAAGCCTACACAGTAAGTATAGCAGAGCATTTTTTTTTGCAAACTGGACCAGTCCAAGTGGGTACTTGGACTGTCACGATAAGCATAGGTACCTATATAGGACCATGTGTTGTGGTATTAATTGGAAGAAATATAACAAAACAAACAAACAAACAAAAATGTGTTTTATTTCACAAAAATGGTGATATTGTTCATTTTATATAAACAGCACTGATTTTCTGAGGAGGCCAGTTGGGACTAGGATACTATTAGTTGTTGGTAAAATAGAAAGTCACTTTACTTTTAGAAGAGGTCTATGTTATTCTGCAGTATAGTCTTACTCCGACTTTGGTCGAATCCAGCCATAGTGTATTATACTACGTTGAACTGTTTGCACTATGAGGATACCAAACACAGCTATTAGGATACTCGTTAACTCGGCCGTGCTTGAGACAGCCTAGTTCCATCGACACCCAACGCATCTTATTCCAGTAATTAAAATACGAATCATGAATGGTTGCACAAATTATAGCAAAAATCTATCGATGTAGCATGTTCTAGCGCGTCAGAGTACCATAGAGAAAAGATCACATAAGCTTTTCATCTCCGTAAATGTATATTTTAAAAGAGAAGCAAGAAGATTTTTTAAATGAAAGTATGCGCCTTTTACAGAGGACCTGATCAAACATCCGTTAGTAGTATTCCATCAATTACTGACTGTGTAGAAGACGAAGCAATTCCTGTTGGGTAAGTTTATCAAATATATTTACTTACTGGTGTAAGTTTAACCATTATAACGGGTGTTTTTTTAGAGGTATAGAACTTTAAGTTGCCATAACTGTTTTAACTGGCGGTATTTTTGTCAGCTGTAAAGTCATTTGTGTTTAGTTTGGTTTGGCATTTCATCATGAATAGACTTACGCCTGAACAATGCTTCCAAATTGTGCAAATTTATTTTGAAAATCATGGTTCTGTCCGAAATACGTATCGTGATTTTCATAAGCGAATTTTGTTTAGCGGTGCAGCTCACTTTTGGTTGAATGGATACGTCAATAAACAGAACTGCCGTATTTGGGGTGATGATAATCCTCAAGTGTATGTTGAGACACCGTTACATCCAGAAAAACTGACTGTGTGGTGTGCTTTATGGGCTGGTGGAATAATCGGTCCGTACTTCTTTAGAAACGATGCTGACCAGAACGTTACAGTCAATCGTGACTGCTATAGAGCGATGATTACTGACTTTTTCGTTCATCAATTGAACAACCATGATGTGCAGTAGTAGTGGTTTCAACAAGACGGCGCAACATGTCGCATAGCTCGTGCCACAATTGATTTATTGAAGGAAACGTTTGGTTACCGCATAGTTTCACGTTTTGGATCCGTGGATTGGCCTCCGGGGTCGTGCGATTTTACGCCACTTGACTATTTTTTGTGGAGATATGTGAAGTCGCTCATCTACGCCGATAAGCCCGAAACGATTGACCTCTTGGAGGACAACATTCGGCGCGTTATTGTCGATATACGGCCACAAATGTTGGGAAAGTTATCGAAAATTGGACCTCTAGATTAGACTACGTCCGAGCCAGCCGTGGCGGTTATATGCCAGAAATCATATTTAAATTATAATGCCAGAAGATTTTCTTTCGAATAAAGTCATTTTCATATCAATAAAAACAATCACCTTCGTTTTATTTCATTTCAAAGTTCTATACCTCTAAAAAAAACACCCTTTATTATCTATCGTAAGACACACATCGGTTTCTGAGAATTTGGCGTGATAGCGGCCAACAGCTAGGGTGACAAACAGATAGATACTTTACGGAATTGGAAATCTCCAGCACAAAATTTGACATGAACATTTCCATGCTGAACATGATTGGTGTGCTGATAGAAGGTGGAAGGTATCTCCCAGAGTCTGCTAATTCAATTCTGTCAGAATTCAGTAGCTTATTAAAAAGCTTACGCTTTCATTTATCAATTATGGTTGTTATTGCTATTGAGCTACGATTACAATTGCGTTCAGACACAATTATTATATCAATTCGGCCCCAGGAATAATCTGTTGTATCCCTGATGATTCTCATCCTCTTATAGCGGATATATAGATACAGTAAATGAAAATGTAGAATCAGAAACCTTGATGTTCATAAGAATTACTTTGTGATTTCCCGGGGCTCCCAACCATAGGCTGTTGGGCGTTACGTGAGGTTTTTTAGTCGGTAGGAGTCCGGCATAGCATCCATGATGGATTTTCCCTCACGTTAAAAAAAACGTATTACTTTGTGACTTATATGAATAAATATTTGCACTTTTTTATACATTTTTACCTTATTAGCTGCGTGGCGATCGCGGTGTCCCCCTAAATCCAACTCTGCAATCACCACGTGACTCATATACACCACTAAATAAATTACTTGTCCACAGATCTAAAAGCACAGCCCATATTTATGATAATCCCTTGAGTACTGTAAAAACTATACAGTCTTACCCCAGCAAATATATTCCTCCGGTAAGTAGCTACCTATTTACTACTCTCTATTTTTTAAAGCACTAACTTTAATGTTTCTGCTGCGGTGACGTGACACGCTTCTGGGAAGTCCAGAGTGTTACCCAGGAGTTCCCAGGCGGTTCAGTAGTTTTAGGTAAGAAGGATAATCTGTCCTGGAGTCAATAACGCAACGATTATATATAATAACTGAGTTTATTGCGATTTCACAAAATAAACTTAAATCTATCTTAAAATACTAGGTACTCATCCGAATCTTTCAGGGATGGGACTTCCTTCCTTCAGGAATATGTAGCAACATAAGAATATGGCTCTACGCCTATATCTATACTAATATTATAAAGAAGTAAAGTTTGTGTGTTTGTTAAATTGTAAGGGGTAATCTCGGGATCTAATGAACCGATTTAAAAAAATCTTTCACCAATAGAAAGCTACGTTATTGTGGAGTGTCATAGGCTACAAAGCATCACGCTACAACGTATAGGAGCGGAGCAGTAATAGTAAATGTTTCAAAAACGGGGGGAAGTTATTCCTTTTGTCTCACGTAGTATTGAATATTAATGACGAGACGCTACGGGAGTAAACGCAACGCGACGGGAGTAAATGCGACGGGAACAGGTAATACTCTCTCTTATGTGGCGCAAACGAAGTTGCGCGGGTCAGCTAGTTATTAATAAATAGCTGCCTTACGGGTATAGGCAGGGTTTTTAAACCAAAACTTGGAAGCTCATTCTGAAAAGAACAAACAATATATTTTATATACACCTCTTCAACCATAGATTTCCCTAAACTTTCCCTTACTATTATTTTTAACCCCATTTTAAAACATTTAATATACAAAGAACATTACCCCCTTTTCTAAATTTCACAAACGCCTGCCTGATAAAATAAATTTACTTAAAATATACTTTTTTACATAAAAATTACCCACAATTAATTTACTTAATAAAATTGATGACGTTGATGCTTACCAGAGCTTCCGTTTTCACATATAAAAATTTAGTTAAATACTTGGGCTATTAAGCCACTCACTGATTATTTCAGTGGAAATATATTTTATAGAATAATTTACTTTGATGTAAAATTTCTTCGACAGTATGAAGTAAAATAAATTAATTTTAGTTAGTTCCTGATTTTTCTCTTCTACTATTGCGCACGCTTATATATAGCTTACATCCCACCATATCTCCTTCCATCAACTATCCCTACTTTGACACTAATAAGGACACACCCATTATACCGACCTAAGTATACCCAGATATACCTACGCTTAATAGCGCCTAATAAACTAATATAGCAAATCTATGATTTACGCCACAATATCCCCTCCCCAAGAGAAAATTTTGTCCCTATAGACAAAATTTAAGAATACTAATTCAATTTAAAAAGATTGAATTAGTATATAACAATCAATCTATAACAACTGTATTACTTAGATAATGTCTCCCAAAAATAAATAATTTAAATATTCCAATAGAGTAATTCTGATGGTGTTCACGAGATAGATAGAAGAAAAGACGTATTTAAGGCTTAATATTAAGAGATTCAGGTAATACGAACCGCCTGAATGTAATATAGAATATGGCTTGAATTGAAGACTGAGATTTCTATAACCGTCTCAGAGAAGAAAATTTATAAAACAACATATACAACGATGTAATAACATTGTATATGTCTATATAACTGAATGCAATATATTTGCATATGATAAGCAAGCCTTTAAGAGCTTCCTATAGTAGGTACTACGTAAATCTGCGAGGGCAAGCTTACCGCTTCCGAGTGGCAGTATTTACTACAAAAAAAACAAGAAACAGAAATATAGCACTGAATACACCTACAGAATCATCCTACCAGAATTCTAACCAAAAATATACAAACAACCCAAAAAAAAATATCATATGTACCAACCTTAACCTCTCACTGATATCCAAATCCAATATGTAATAACGTTTTCAAAACGTATGCATCACTATTAACATATTGCATGTGCATAAAACTTTCATAACTTTGTAATTCTTAATACTTTGTAATTTTATAAACTCACGGCACGTACACAACTTTCACTTAACATGACAATGAATTCACAATGTGACCTCAAGCTTAACAATATTTCGAGGTACCCTCATAAATTTTCACTATTATTCATAAGGTCTCTTACACACTGACTTAAATTTCTCGTGTATGTTTGACTGTCCGCGACAACATCCTAAAGTAATTTAACGTTCATTTTTAAATAACTGACCTGACATTGTTATTCTTGTCTTACATACTTTAATTTAAGTTGATAAAATCTAAAAAATGACTTTAATTTTGTGTTTAAGAATAGGGGGAAAATAATTTTAGCGACGCATTTTATGTGTATGCAAAGCTACCTATTGACTATTTTAACTTTCATAATTCACCGGACTCACCCATTCCTTTGAATAATGTGCCTTTCATAATCTCATATTCATACCTTTCATAATACATTCATACATCCTCATACATTTCACGCTCATAAAATACCCATGCACACTTGTGTCATCAATACAATTACATGATGACGCAATTCTTATATACAAGAGAATTTAGCTTAAATTTTATACTAAATCTCAACATTATCCATTAAAACCGTATCCTGTCCTTACGCTTATGGAATTATGATAGCGTGATGCAATGCAGTCTGTAAGCAGCCCAACGATATTTACATGATATTCACAACTACCCATACTTAGGAGAAAAAATGATACTACGATTTACTTAGAAAATTTTTTTTTTGGTTATGAAGTTAATTTATTGAATTATTTTATGCAGATTGTAATTAATTATTCTTTGTAACTATATATTTTAAATATTCGTATTGCTAACTACTATGCAGCATTATTGTAATGATTTTACTGACGAACATTTAACCTATCCCAATTTTTTTTTATATTACTAAGGTGGCTATCGGTATAGAAAATATATAACTTTATGAAGGTGGCAAACAAACATACGGCCCCACCCGAAAGACTGGCGGTCACCGCAGCCTATGAACATTTGCCTCACCATAGGCGACAAACTCATGCTGCCGACCTTGTAAAACCCTTTTACGACCCTTTTTAAAGAACCCCATACTATTACTGTAGAAATCGGCTCATAATCGCGAATAAGTACTTCACACGTTAATTTACATTTATTGAGCAAGAAATACCTAATTTTATTGATATGCATATTAAACGGCTCTGGTAAGCACCGAATCACTTACAATTTTTAAGACACAAATCACTTTCTCTATTCACATAGAACTACAATAACATTCAGATTTTCCTGAAACAATACACAATTTATATAAAACAAAACCTACCGTGACTGGTTTGCATTAGATATCTTTAAAACATTAACAACAATTTTACTTCTACAAGAAGGTTCGTAACAATTTTGTTAATGTGGGTATATTTTTTGCGTTAAATTTATTACGAGGAATTATCAAAAACAATGAGGGTAGAATTTTTTTCCTTACGATGAACCATACAAAATATGAATATGACTATAAGCCAACAATTATATAATAAAAGATATTCTACTATTACAGTTTAAAATAAAATAAAATAACTGTAATTAAAGTTAAGGACAAGCTACTTTAATAAAATTGTGTTGAGAAAATTTCAAATTTAGGAATACCCGTTTAGCCAAAAAATATGTAAATGCAAAAAAAATATTCAAATTTCGGGCATCCAGACTAGCATAGGCCAAGGGCGTCTAATCCTTGAAGTAGCACGAATTTCGGGGGAGGCTACCTGCTAGCGGGCAACAAATTACACTGTAAATTCTAATTACGGGTCGCTAGACCCAACAAATCTGTAGATATTAATCACACGTTATCAACTACCAGGACAATTACTTAAGTTCGGGCGCCATGACACGCTTCTGGGAAGTCCAGAGTGTTACCCAGGAGTTCCCAGGCGGTTCAGTAGTTTTAGGTAAGAAGGATAATCTGTCCTGGAGTCAATAACGCAACGATTATATATATTAACTGAGTTTATTGCGATTTCACAAAATAAACTTAAATCTATCTTAAAATACTAGGTACTCATCCGAATCTTTCAGGGATGGGACTTCCTTCCTTCAGGAATATGTAGCAACATAAGAATATGGCTCTACGCCTATATTATTAATAAATAGCTGCCTTACGGGTATAGGCAGGGTTTTTAAACCAAAACTTGGAAGCTCATTCTGAAAAGAACAAACAATATATTTTATATACACCCTCTTCAACCATAGATTTCCCTAAACTTTCCCTTACTATTATTTTTAACCCCATTTTAAAACATTTAATATACAAAGAACATTACCCCCTTTTCTAAATTTCACAAACGCCTGCCTGATAAAATAAATTTACTTAAAATATACTTTTTTACATAAAAATTACCCACAATTAATTTACTTAATAAAATTTATGACGTTGATGCTTACCAGAGCTTCCGTTTTCACATATAAAAATTTAGTTAAATACTTGGGCTATTAAGCCACTCACTGATTATTTCAGTGGAAATATATTTTATAGAATAATTTACTTTGATGTAAAATTTCTTCGACAGTATGAAGTAAAATAAATTAATTTTAGTTAGTTCCTGATTTTTCTCTTCTACTATTGCGCACGCTTATATATAGCTTACATCCCACCATATCTCCTTCCATCAACTATCCCTACTTTGACACTAATAAGGACACACCCATTATACCGACCTAAGTATACCCAGATATACCTACGCTTAATAGCGCCTAATAAACTAATATAGCAAATCTATGATTTACGCCACAGCGGTTAGTCAGAGCCTGCATCTGTCACATGGGACAAAATACGATTTGTGAAATATGGGGGTAGTACAGTCCCCTTCGGTTCGAAATAAAAAGTAATAAGAGAGGAAGGACCTTTACAAGATACGTAAGTTACTACTAAACTAAGACTACAATAAACCATAAACAAATAGAACTCTTCAAAGACATAAACAAATGTAAGGACGATAAGCAAAAGCAAAAAGAAAGAGAGATGCGGACAAAGATAGTATAATAAGGTAAGTGCTCATCACCGAAAAATATAATATTTGAATGTGTTGAATGTTATAACCGGACGTTTTTAATACTTTTCAGATGATGAAGCGGTCAGCGTCGTTCTGTAAAAAACCGGGAGATACTATCGTGGATCTTGAGCCAGAAAACCAAGAGATGTGAGGCTCATAGTTAATTATTATTGTATTAATAGTTGTTTCTTTAAATTTTATCACAATCTGTTCATTAATCGGTCTCTGGTTTGTATGTTACAGAATATTCGCCAAATGCAGTCCATCCTCGGTTCGTGCTCATCGGGCTCAAGCAGAACCAGTGCCTGGAACGTAGGTGGACCTAAGTTTTCTGACAAAATCTAACACATACTGTTGAGCACGTGTTTTGAGCACAGTGTGAACCTTTTTGAACGTGTTAGCGTGACACAATTCCCGTCATGGTACGACGCTAACTGAGGAAATCGTTCGTTCGTCGTTCCGTGAACACGCTAACTCGTCTGAAATCAGCAAATAAAAAGTTACGTTTGTTGTATAGGCTTAAATATTTTTTTCTGTTTTATCTGTGAATGTGTTGTTATAGCGGCAACAGAAATACGTCCGTAAAATTTCAATTGTCTAGCTACCGCTGTTCATGAGATACAGCTTATAGACAGACAGAAGGGCAGACACCGTAGTTTCAGGAACAGGTTTTTAACCTTTGGATACGTAACCCTAAAACTACAGAAACCTTACAAAAAACATATCTAAATCCATATCCCGGTATTGTCTTAGATTCCCTTTACCCATCCTTAATGACCGACACTTTCGAATATAAAAACAGATATTACTTAAAGGTTGCTCTTCTACTCTTGGGTCATCAAGCGGCTAAGAAGGCAATATACCTATACTCTGTAAAATATAGCTTAATCTCTGTGACAGTTCTACAAACGTAAACAAGAATAGACGTTATGTCAACGGCATAAAGCTTTAGTGGTTGAAATGCAGAGAGTGGGAACGCAGAGGTGCAAACAGTAAATAACAACTTTATGACTTTGAAATAAAAGTCAATTTTGTTTACGTTAATGTAACTGTCACAGAGATCAAGCTATATTTTACAGAGTACAGTTTTCTTGAATTCTAATTTCAGCAATGTATTTTTCCACAGCTCTAGAGATGTGGTAAACGTGTATGTGAATCCTTTGCCAATCACGCGCCCTCTATATCAGGTAAGTGACTTCTAATCTTCCAAAAAGTACGCCAACCCCGAAGTCAAAGTCAGTCTGTGTGAGTGGTGCACCTGCTGCTCACCGGCCGATATCATGGCGCACATAGTAGGAAAACTCAAAACAAAAACCCTGTACCGATCCGTCTGGCCAGTGTGATACAGTTATGCTAAATATCCTCCCTCTTATAGGTATAAAGCAGGAGGTAAACTAGGAGAGGTCTACGTCCAGCAGAGGACTGATAAAGGCTGATTTAATTGATTGTTGATACGAATATTCCCTATGCTAAGTACACTTAGAGAAATATCATAGTGTTTTTCCAAAGAAAAACATCGTAGTAAATATGTATAGCTGCTAGGAACTATCATAAATAAACAACAGGATGTGATCATGTGAGTGCAGCTATTTATAGATAATTATTGTCAATTTTGTGTTTATTGTGTTCTATTTTTTTTCGTGTGTGTGTCTCTGTGTGCGTGTGTGTGTGTGTGTGTGTGTGTGTGTGTGTGTGTGTGTGTGTGTGTTGGTGGTTGTAAATGGATTTATTATTGTTTTTTTTTTACTTTTAGTACTTTGAGACTTAATAGCTATTTTGGTAATGTCTATTATTAAGATAAGGTACCTACTATACATATTTGCATCATAAAATTAGTTGTGATATTGTGTTGGTCTTGTTGCAAAATTAAACTATTTTCTTTTTTCTTTCTTTCTAGGTGCCTAAAAAAATAAAATTATAATTGATTAATGTCCCACAAAAGTGGACTTATATTTTCTTGCATATTATCTCTTATTGCAGGTACCGATACATTTGCCGCAGGCTGGTACCTCAAATACAAATCGACAAAGCTTTGGAGAAATTATTGCAGACAATCCGGCAAGTATATTTTTTACCTTTCCCAAAAAATTGGTTTTTCACCAATATTATTAACACTACTTACTTTTTTTTTATTGTAGTAGAGCAATCAAAATGGCATTATAACATAATTTTCACGCGTACGAAGTCGAGGGCAACAGCTACTAAGGAATCTTATAATTAAGTAATAAGGAAAAAAAAATATGAAACTGTTCTGTGAAGACTGCTTTATTATCAAATTTTGTGAAAATAATATTTCACCATTGTTTTCAGATGAATAAACCATCAACTTCGACCTCTCAAACACAGACAGATACAATAGTGGATCCTGACGCAGAACACGGAGAGAAGTGAGGCTCATTTTTATAAATATGTGTTGCTACTTGATACTGTGGATTGATGATAATTGGTGGAACCTGCTGCACATATTGAACAACAACATTTTGTACTGTACCTCGATAATTATTTAGACACCTGACGGGTTTTGTTTCACGGCATTCTAACAGGTTGTTCTCCATAACTCATATAGGTACTTAAGTATATTTTGCGAATGCCGTGAGGCGAATCTTTTCAGGTGGTTAAATAAATACTTATTATGGAAAAAGTAACCTATGTGTTATATCCCTTTCCCAAATTTAAAGCTGTTAGAGAGTGAAAAACTAACAAACACCCGTACTCAAAAACTTTCTAATATTAGTACCTAAGTAACGATTATATTGTTATAAAGTAAAGCTGTAGATTCAATTTACGACGAATGTTTACTAAAAATTATACAAAATGATTATTATTACTAGTGAGTCGCTAAAATTAAAACAAATAAATAAACAAAAATAGAGTCACGAAACTAATAAAAAAGTTATCTGCATCGCAACCTTATGCATGAGGTAACTTCCCCATAAGACTAAAAAATGTACCTACTACGTAGATTTCTGTTTACGACCTACTAGACATAAAACTGATACCTACTGTTGGTTTGTCTGTTACAGAATTTTTGCCAAATGTAGTCCAGCCGCTGTTCACGCTCAACGTGCTCAAGCAGAACCAGTACCAGGAACGTAAGTCTACCAAACCACAGTATATTATATATATTTAACCAGTATTGTAACTCCCTACAATAGGACGAAGCGCGAGCTATACCTACGAGCCTCGTTTTCGGCATGACTTCAGCACGCAAGCAGGCGTCCGCAGTCGCGATTGTGCCGAGTAGACGAATGGACGGTGTGTCGTTTTTTAAATAGTAACCGCGCGTGTTTTATTTACTAAAAATATTTAATATGACAACTAGAGTCTATTGTGCTTCTGTAAGGGCGGTGAGCAGCCCCATCACCGTCCTCAGGCCCCCGGTCAATGAGGCCGATAGTCTTGGGCGAAGAGCGATAGTCACTTAGGTGGGAGAGTACACTCCCGCTCGCTCCCTGCCGTCTTCTTCACGAGCATGACCTGCTCGCAGACAGAGGCAGCGGAGTCCCACTTACTCCCGCTGGAGATCATGACTCGCACCATGGTCTCGAGCGAGAGAGTGGCCACGTCACTTCGAAGTGCTGATGTCTTTAACCAAGTAGGTAGATGTAAGTCACGTAGTATTTCATGCGTCTACATAACATTATTTGTGGTTTGGGATCCCGTACCTACATTGTATGCACAGCAGTAAGTAGTAGCAATTACTCCATCCACTTAATTTTTAGACGCTTATAATTACCTAACCGTGTTGGTTTAGGTCAAATTTATATAAGTACCAGTAGTTGTAGGGCTGTAGGTGGCATTTATGTACTTAAGGGTATGTTGTCAACTATGGGGCAGAAAAAAGCCGTTAAGAACTTTGCATTTTTATATTCTCAGTTATTACAATTTTAGTTTAACAATTTATATAAAAAAAATTATTTAAGCATTACTTAAACTGTAAATACACAAAATAACACCTAGGTTAAAGAATATAATTAAATATATGTTTTAGAAACGCGATCTAACTTTATTAATAATAAAAATTGTATGTAAATGTCGTACTATATTTTATTTCAATACGAAAGAACATGAAAGAAGATTTTGAAATCGGGTTCCAATACAAATCCTTCAAATGTAATCTCCATTTTATACCTACAGGTCTTACAATACTTCATTCCGAATTTCCGACTTATAATAAATAGCATAAGGTTCAGATCAATAAGGCCGAGCGCACATTGGCGACAAGACTGTCTCAAAACAGACTACCGCTTTACTAAATCACCTAAAAAGTCACCGTTTAGGAAAATCTATATTGTCAAAACTAATCTGTCTTCTCACACGCATTTTCGCTGCTTCTTCGAACGAGGGCATATAATTAGACTGATATAAGCCGGGCTTATCAAACAGGCTAAGCCCACTGCTGCTAAACGAGTTATTCTTACTAGTTTGTCATTAGTCATAGTTCTACATTAACTAGTTTGTCTTGAAGACGTTTTTTAAAGTGCTTTTCGGTTGTTCCTGTCGTTTATAACCGTTTATGAATGTGTTTTCTTTAATTTGTGAGACGAATGTACTAGTTGGTGCGTTCTGACGCGCTTGTAACTCTTGGTATGCACTGGCTGAGATGTAGCCGGTGACTTTAGTTATAGTCTCATTTTCTATCTTGTGTTTTTCTTCAGCGAAGCACTCGTCGATTGAACGGCCTTGGATGATCGCGAATACGTAGCGACGTGCGATTTTAAGCATAGTTTCCGAGGTAGACAGCTGTGGTTGTGCCAGCCTTGCTGCATGCGGTGGCAAAGTTAGCAAGCGGCGAGTGAGTTGTGCCAGTGCAGTGGCTTTTTCCCGAAAACCTGGCGATGACATGCGCCAACCGTGGCCTCTGAGAGCATCGGAGACCGCCCATAGTAGCTTCTTCTTACGCTGGTCAGTCAGTTCATTTCTTCGTTTCGCAGTAAACGCTTCCGAGTATCGCCGCGACAGCTCATTAGCATTCAAAGCCCCTATACTATCGCATCCGAAGGGCAAACTCTTTGCTATCTTACTCCTGCTACTCTCCGATTTATCTTCAAGCATATCACGTTTTCTCTTCAAGAACTGATCACTCTGCGTTTCATCTAAGGTCTTAGTATCAGCGGTTCTAGCGGGAGAACCGAATAAGTTTCGTTTAGATTTCATCGCTTGAACGGATGACGATGGTACCACTGGCATAGGTTTCCTATGTTCTGGGCTGATAAAAAGAGCTCTCTTCAAAGATTCCCGTGGAGGCTGTGATCTTGTGATATGGTCAGGGTCCATAAGTAACCTTCGCATAGCGTTTTTCTTGCTGGACCCACCGCTTTTTGGTCTTGGTGTTTTAGAGGGAGTTTCTTTCCCTGGTGTCTTGCAGCCAGGCGTTTTCTTACCAGGAGTGCGTCTAGTATGGGGACTCTTGCACACTAAGGTTGAGCTGATAAGTTTTTTGTGTTGGACGAAGTTCTTGTCAATGAAAATCAATTTTGCATTAGATGAGTGCGCCCTCTCTCCTATGGTCGCTGCACTGGCAAACGTTTGGCGACGACGCGCTAGATGGGACAGACGTCGACCCGGCGAATTGGCTTGAGCCATCTTGAGTCTCAATTCTTTTCGTTTGGCAGCACTACTGGGCGACTGCATACCTCCAGAATAAATGCAAACACTAGTTTCAGTCTCAGCACCCACAAATCTCTCTGCATACCGTAATGCAAGTAATTCTATTTTTTCCGAATGTTTTGTCACATTGTAGTAAACATCATAATATTTGCACTTTATCAAATCAGGCCATGGCATCTCCTTAGCATCAATCTCAGAACTCTTGTCTTGAACAGTCGTAACTAAAGAACTATTAAGAGACACAATTCTTGGCTCTGCTGCACTTGAACTTTTGGTATCACCAGCGTTTTGCGTTCCTGAATTTAATTCAGGTATTTCAACTAAGGAAACATTTTTGGTTGGAGTGGTATTACTAACTTGAGGATCAACTTTCTCAGCATCTTTATTGAAAAGCGGTAAGTTACAGTAATATTTATCGAGCATTTGCGTCACATCTGCTTTGAATGTTGTCACTGAAGGAGGTGGTAGAATCCCATGCAGTCTTTCCTCCATCTTTAGAACTCTGCGTTTATCATGCATTTCATAATCCTTGACAAAGTTCCAAAATGGTTCTGGTTCAGGCACAATTTCTTCTTCATCTTCATCAGAAAATAGGTCTGGAGATCTCACTCCACTGTCATATGAAGCCTCAAATGAGGAATAACTTTGCTCAGAATTCCATTTAGCAGTGCTAACATCGTCATTCACACTTTGACTTTCTTCTTTACGATCGTACTGAGTACCAGTACTCTCTGGTAACTTATCCATTCTATCAGTGACATCAGAAATACTGGCATTAGATCCAGATGTACTCATTTCAATCATATTACTACTACTGCAAGTACCTGCAAATGGTCTACCACATTCTTCCACAGATTTTTCTTCTAAATTCACTAACACAGCACCAGAATTCATTGCAGTTATTGGATCTACAATAAGTTTCATCCTCTGTACATGGTTCAAAGTACCATTGAACGATAATTCACTGTTTGGCAACTTGAAAACACTGTCCGTGGTTTGCACTTGACGATACATGGGTACGCTGTCCATGGCGTTATTACTATTTTCCATATTAGATGTTATAAACACTGTATGTTTGGAATCAGTCATCGATTCTTCAGAAGAAGCTTGCACGTCAGTTTCATTAGATTTCTCGATATAACTATGCTTGATTGATGTTTCAAGTAATAATGCCGCGAGAGGTGTAGGTACACGGAGAATGTACAATAACACAGTCTGTGTCCAGATTTGAGTGTGAGTTATCACAGATATGATTAGAGCAAGCCAGATTTAACAAGCTGTAGTCTATATCTGGTGATGCACTGTGTTTATCTACGTTAGGTGTCACAATGGATAGTTCAACGTTGCCCCTGCTGCACGAGCTCGAAGAGTCACCATTATCTAAGATCACGTGTTCATTACGTTCACGGTTCACACTTTCTTCAAATATAGAATCTACCACGTTAAAACATCTCAAATAACGTTCGTACAATGATAAACTCAAAGAGTGGCAATTTGAGTCTGCAAAGGAATCCATAACCACGACAATACATTCTGACCAATTAGCGCCTAATTCACTATTAATTTGGAAATTACAATTAAGATAATGCGAAAGTACACTTATGTTGATGTTAACTACCTACTCAGCTCACCCTAATTAGTGCATTATGAAATAATGCAAATGGGGTAATTTACAACAGCTAATAGCGTCAGCCATTACGCCATAATTTTATTTGTCCATCCTACCTACCTATATGCTTTATTACCCGGCTTCCCTGCTCTCACTGTTTTGAACCACTAGTGGGACCACGAGGGATATATATAACACTCAAATTACGTTGAACGTTTTAAGAGCTTTGCGAAAAGTAGTACCCACTGCACCTCGCACACCGTAACGTCAGTCTAGGATACCTCCCCGTGACTGACTTTATTCAGCCGTTGACTAAGCTTTTGACATACCGTACTCCCAGGTGGTCTGGGAAGGTGGACGGTGGGAAAAAACCAATAACTCCGCAGGTCAAAAAGTCACCACTCAGCATCTGTGATCGCTGGCTGGGGCATGTCACACGAAGAGGTGTGAAAGCTTCATTTTTGTGAACAAGGGGGACAACACGAGCGATCAACTACCGAAGTTATTAAGTAATACTGTAGTTGACAAACTACCTATGTGAATTTTCAGCAAACTACCAAAAGCAAGACCGGCGAGGACGTAGCATATCTCTATGGAGCCTGGTACTCTGGTACAGTATATACAGGTGAATTTTTCAAAAGGGATTGGATGGCCAAATCCGAAACTATAAGGAATAGCGAAAAATGCTCAAAGGAGTCACGAGCCCGATTTTGAAGAAACTTAAAACCTCATCATTAGAATTTTGAAAAACCAATAATCCTAGCTGGGAATCGAACCCATTGATTTTGAAAAAAAAACACACCCTATATTATTACACTATACAATTGTGTTGCTATTAAGGATCTTATTCTGGGAAGTAATGACATACGGCAAACTAAAGGAAAGTGCTAATCTTTAACAAAATACAATTTATTTTCACACACTTCATTTAACACATAGCTGGATTCGAGACCTCAAGGATCGTACTGCATTCAATATTATTGATTCCATTTAAAATATTCTCCAAAGAATCATTCTGAGCATGATTTAAAACACGGAATAGTTACGATCTATCCTGGGATTTCGAATGAAACAAATTATGGTACAAAATTTTGATACATAAAATATGAATTCTATTCAAATTCTAAACTTTCCTTAAATTTGCCGTATATCATTACTTTGCAGAATTTGATCCTTATCAACGACACTATCGTGTGGTGTTATAATAAAGGGTGTGTTTTTTTTTCAAAATCAATGGGTTCGATTCCCAGCTAGGATTATTGGTTTTTCAAAAATCTAATGATGAGGTTTTAAGTTTTATCAAAATCGGGCTCGTGACACCTTTGGGCATTTTTAGCTATTCCTTATAGTTTCGGACTTGGCCATCCAAGCCCTTTTCAAAAAATCACCTGTTTATAGTGACCAAACCTTTCTGTCGTCATAGAGCAACGCAAACTGTATACCTAAGACTTAAGAGCTGCGAGTTGCTCTGTGCTTACGACACACACACGAAACCACATTATATTCTGTGCTAATGACACATGAGGGGAATATTAAAAAAATAATAAAATAATATTTGTGGACATTTTCACACATCATCTAGCCCAAATTAAGCTAATAGAAGCTTGTGCTCTGGGATCTAGACGACCGATAGACATACTAAATATGTCTAAATACATACATATAATACATAGAAAACACCCAAACTCCGAAACAAACATTTGTGGACCTGGGAATCGAACCCTGGACCTCAAGCGCGGCAGGCGGTTACCCTACTGACCGCGCCACCGAGGCAGTCAAGTGTTGCATTATACTCCCAGAGATTTAAGTTAACCCTACAGAGCACCTAGTGCCATTTATGGTACAACCACTTTTAACCCTCCTACAGATTTAATCAATACTCGTATTGACATCTGTTGATTATTAATAGGTACACTAGAAGAGTAATAACGATATAATTTAATCAGCCATTAAAAAAAATTGAACCTTGTAGGGTAATGTGTTCCTATCACAACATTTTTTTATAATTATATCAGCGCTTTAATTTCTATGAAGGTGGAGGTGACGTATAATTTATGTACAGTACCAAAATAGGCACAATTCACACAGTTCCCGTCTTGCAACGTTCCACAGTCACGCTATCACGTCTGAAATCGGAGTTGTTATAGGCGTAGCTCCCGAATGTCACAGGGGGCCATGCACGTGTAGTTGTGTTTACAGAACAGCCAATGCTCAGCTAGTTAACTTTAACTACGGAGCCAGTAATCCACTGACTAACTGATTCGTACTATGTAGCTAAGAAAGTGGATATATCTATTCTTTTGTATCTTATTTTAATCATGTCTTTGTTCCACAGCTCTAGAGATGGGGCCCACCTGTATGAGAATCCTTTGGAAGGCGTGAATCCATTATCACGGGTAAGTGACGTAACATCTTGCAAAAATATCTCCCCCTGACCGCGTGGTCCGACCAAAGGGTCCGACTGCTTCGTCTTACTAAAATTATAAATACCTAGTAAAAGTTTGTGAAGATGTTTCAATTTTGTAACACAATCACGCTCTAACGTCTGAATGCATCTGGCTGATAGTTTTGGTACAAAGATAGATTATAGCCAAATAACACATTATGCTAACATCTTTATAACCATGGAATATGGAATTGGTTTCCTTGGGGAGCGAACGGCAACAGATATTCGTAGTACAGCTAGTACAAAATGCTTTTGAAATCAAAGTTATAATAAAAACGGCAGAATGTCACGCATAGATTATTTATTATACATACATTACATAGATTTGAATTATTATGACTGGGAAATTTTGCTGACATGGAAATTTATTACTAGATATATGAAACAGAAACATCTAAATTTGTAACTATATAATAATTGAATTTTGAAATTGTATTAATGACATGACAAGATTTATTCCTGTCAAGCATATTATAATAATAAATAAATTTTGCATGCTGCCTTGGCGGTCGAGTATAGTGATACAATAATATTTAAGACAACATCCTGTAAACCTGTAGATATTTCGCAAAAAAAATGTTGAATTTTGAATTTGAATTAAATATTATATTTCGTTGATTCCAGGGTCGAAAATTGCCAGAAAATGGATCCTCAAGAACAGAGCGCCAATATGCTGCCGGTAGAATTGTAACTGATGAACCGGTAAGTCCATGCTCGTCTACCTCTACCAAAAACAAGGAATTCCGTACAAAATTACGAAGTTAAATCCCAAAGAGAAACTTTGGAATTGAGGACGGAGGCTCCAGAACATGTTTTGTTATCTTGGGTAGCATAAAACTGAACGTTGTGGTGATATCTATGGAAAAGTTTGGAAATTTATCCCAATAAATAAAAATTGGGATGACGTACAGCTTCGTCGATTTTCTCCAAAAAATATTGGGATGTAAGTAGGTATGTAATGGGCTCCCGACGCGGGACAATATATTGAGTCAAGTCTGATATTTATGAATAGAAGTTGTTTCAGTGTGCGTGATTTCTTTGCATGTGTGTGTGCATCGACGTATATGTACCAACACATGATATTGACGATGCATGGCAATTGCCAATTATTGATCGTGTCGGGACCCTTTACGAACTGCTTTGGAGAACTATGCCAATAGGCAAAAATGGTATAAAGTAGCTTTGGAGAAATGTCCCAAATAGCAAAATGGCAATGTAGATAAATGCAGCATTTAAGAACTACAGAACAAGTAAGCCGTGAGATCGTTCTGACCAGACTTCCCCTCTCTAACACGTTTATTGTGAAAGTTCAATCCGATTGACTTTGTCGTTATTGTTTTATTTCAAACTTTGAACAGATGATCCACGTGACCTAGTTACGTAGTTTAATGCAACAGAGTCACAGACTACAGACAAAGTTTCGACATAAGCCCCTCTGGTCTCTATTTTATGACAGGGGCTAGAAGTTAAAAAATTACTGCAGAATGTCACGCGATGGTAATAATAATTTCCCTTTTATCATTGATTCCAGGCTCGAGAATTATCGGATGCTGGCACCTCGAGTACTGAGCGCCAATATGCCACCGGTGGAATTGTAACAGACGAACCGGTAAGTGAGGCTTGCCAACCTTCACCAAAAATGATATTTTCTTACCAAATATATTATTATCATCCATCATTATCAATATCAATACCTATCTACATATAATAAAATCGTAACGGGTGGCTGTCTGTGAAGATTTACAAGAAAAATTAATAGGCCCCCTATTATTTTTTTCTTGTGACTTTATGAACGCAATAGAATCCAAAGCAATAATTTTTAGAATATTTGCCTGATTGTCTATGTCTATACGTTTGTGCACGCTAATCTCAACAACCGCTCAACCGATAGCAATGCGGTCTTCTTTATTACGTTGCGGTTTGCTCCACTTAACATTTAGTGTTTGTATCATGTCATAAATAATAAATGATATCATATTATCATGTTATCATATTCCTTCTGGTGGGCCGTATGCTTGTCTGCCACCTTAGTGGTATAAAAAATAAAAAAAAATAAAAAAAGTCATATCAGTCTAAAGAATCACATATAAAATTCAGCGTATGAAGTCGCAGGCAACACCTAGTTAGGCATATACTTAATCAACAATACGCGTCTCGGCTATCGGCGAACAAACGGCTTGGAGAATCTTACTCAAAAAATATTTGTAACCCGGTACTCCCGGCCGTAATCATTATACCTAGGTTTCCACAAAAAAAAACTATCCTATCTCTCAAGTTGGATCAAACTGCACACCGCGTGCAAATTTGGTTAAAATCGGTTAAGTAGTTTAGGGGTTCATCCTGGATAAACAATGTGACAAGTTTTCTAAACATCCGCTAATGGCAGAAATTCAGAAGTGTGAACGGTTTCATGCCTTTCCCCGCTTAGGTACTTGACATTACATTCGACTAAGTACTGAAAAAATAGGTTATAAAATTGGTAGGATATTAGGTAACTAGTGCCAATATATAAGAGCTATATTCCATGAAAGGTGAACTTAAATTCGTTGCTACCATTTTTTCCAGGTTCCCGTTTACGTGACTGAAGAAGACTCCAACCCGGTTGAAACCCACGGAGATTACACCACTTCCACACAATCTGACTCGACTGATTATGTATAAGAAAGGTCCGGCATTCAGTTTTATATGAATTTAACTATCCCGGCATTATATGCACGACTTTCTGATACTGATCTGAAAGCAGCCTAAGTGCAATGCGAGCGCATCTTTTCAAGACTACAGTTTGATTGAACTCGTCAAGAAATAATATTTATATGAAAGAAAATATTACGTGGACTTAGAACTGCGAAATATATGTACCTGAGGCTAAGACTTGTAGCTAGATTAGATCAAATTGTAACTTTTAGTTTACTCCTAGAATTAATATTGTCACCCGCGTTCGCAGACTACTGTCCGAAATGGATGTCGTTTAGGTATTTTGTAGGAATCTTCCTCTAGAATTTCTATTCTCTACTCCGAAATCGTTCGGCGATGCTGTATAAATTGCCACGTGGTACCTTCGATTTTTTTTTTACTGAACACTTAGTCAAAGAGCCCACTTTGTGGACTTACTATTAATGGTTTTACAAAATCTATAAAAAACATGTTTTGACTAAGACCATTTTCAAGCATATTTATTAGTTCAAGCAATAACAAACCTTGCTTAGCTACACGCTATCTAATCTAGGCGGCAACCTTTATTGACTTCTAATGATTTGTTTATTTACAAAAAAAATATGATCCGAGAGAGACATCTTTTAATTTGTATCACGCACTCTATGCCGAACTTCTAGCTTCATAATATTGATCTTTCATGAATAGACTGGAACGAACTACACTGAAGGCTGCCGTCTAGGTTATGCAGCGTCCCACATAGCACATTCACTGTTTCTGGTAGGTAGTTACTTAGCGTGTTTCTGATGAGGCTAAAAAAACAAGTCTAGTCGACTTCCATGTTCTATAATGTTTCTGTATACGGATGGCCTTAAACTCTGTTTGAAAAGTGAATGACTGGTGAAAAGACGGTACTAACATCAATCTGTATTCTTGTTTCATTGGTTTATTGATTTCTTCTAATGTTTCGTTTCGAACGCGAAATATAGATATTGTTGACAACTGTGGCGCCCTCCGATCCTGTGCCACAAGTACGACCTCTCTTTACAAACAGAAGCTAATGCTGAGATATTATAGAACATTGATGCACTTTTTAAGGATAAGCCTTAAGTAAACTACTCTCATGTTTCAGTTTTGGACTTCCGGAGTATAGGGATGACTGCCCTTTTATCTTCTACAGGCAGGTACTTAGGTATTCTTAAAACTTAAAAAAAGCACGTGCCACGCTATTTAAAAAAAAATGTTGCTAACGACGATGATTAATGCGATTGAAATAATCACATTCTATTTTTGAAAACAATTTTCAGAACCTCTGGTTTGAACATTTTATTGATGGATTTAAAATTGTATGAATTAGATGTCGTTGTAATAAAAAAATATATACAGGTAAAATACGAGAATAGATTAGCTATGTAACTGAATTTTTATTTTTATAAAATGATATTTTATGAATATTTGTTATTTAGTAAGTATACTTAAATGTGATACAGATACAGGATTTTTTATAAGAAATATCTATTTATTTAATAAGTTACATTAGTTAGTAAGTGACGCAGTTACAATTTGTTAACAAGCTTTTTTTATTATTATGGATATCTTGAGGCTTTAAACTTTGTATCCAGCTTTATTGTCGGTCTAATTTTCTTTAAGAAATGCATATCTTATTTTTTAT
Organism: Miltochrista miniata; assembly: GCA_933228765.1. Classification (NCBI taxonomy): domain Eukaryota; kingdom Metazoa; phylum Arthropoda; class Insecta; order Lepidoptera; family Erebidae; genus Miltochrista; species Miltochrista miniata. Next base: position 20,236,945 of record OW121769.1, read on the forward strand.
AACTGTTTTGTATGATAGAATAATAGCGAATGACACAGGTACGAATACGTATAGTATGAAGTTTTTGTTCTTTTATGGGTGACTGTGTCTTTACTTGTATAATGATAAATTTGAATGAAGAATTAGTTGTATGGTTAAAATAAATTTTTATTGAAGTCTCTTGTACTTGATTTATTATGCCCATCACTTACATTTTCATAAGAAAAATGCTGCGGAAGCAATAGATCCACACATTACAAGAGGAGTGCGGTGTGGAGGCCTGCAAATTCTAATAAATATCCTCTTTCATAATAATACAATTAAAGCGCCTATTACTACCTAAATCTGGACCGATCTAATTAAAATGTTTGTATTCCATTGTGTTTCAATGTGTTAATGAATGAAAACTGTGCCACTGCAATTAGGTTTTGAGATTCACTCAGAACTACGTATACGCTTACTATTTTTTTATAAGCTCCGACAGCCCCGTACAGAGCGATTAATGGCTGCATTTAAGACTATTCATTTGGACAAAATCAAAATATTTAAAAAAAAATTGTTAGAACAAATAGTTCTAACAATTTTTTTTTCGGTTCTTTCCCACCGTCCACCTGCCCAGACCACCTGGGTGTACGGTGGTAATTTTTTTTTAACTACGGTTCACCTTTGTCCACCTAGCCCTAGGTGTACCATTGAAAATATTTAATTTCCACGGTACACCTTCTCACTGCAAAACAATTTAAATATTTTTACTTTTTTATAAGAATGAGTATGTCTAAATTCCTATTACTTTTAAAGTATTTTCTTAAAATATCTTGTAGTACCTACTCTAACCACGGCAATTAAAATGTGTAATTTTTCGTCGTGTGTTATATTATCTTTATTTATAATTTGCCGATAAAAAGAAATTATCAGCATATCCTGATATTATAAAACGAAATACCATTATGCAAAATATAGACGAATACGTTTGTTTGAGAAAACGGTGGTCATGTTCCCTCTTAAATTCTTGACACTGTCATGTCCATAGATTTAGAATTTTTCGCTACTCTCAATAGATATACAAAGCGTGCGAGCGAGACCTCATTATCCATAGCACTTAGCTCGAGAGGAAAAGAGAAAGCAAATTGTGTACTCATATGTCAGTATTTTGAATCGCTGAGCCCGCTGGGATCCTATGGCGGCTCTATGTTATTCATAATATTCAATAATCTGTAGTGATCTTACGATTAAAATAGAAAATTTTATATTTTCAACAACAGTGTCGTGTTTAGTGTGTGAATAGGATATTACAAAACGCAATTATACGAAGAAAGACTCGTTTAACAGGTCATTTGTGACTTCGTTCATTCCATTTTTGCCGTACATATTTTGCCAAATTGGATGTGAAATTTCACTGAAAGTCCAACTCATAACGTAGATTATGCATTTTCCTTCATACATAACACAATATTTAATGTGTAAATGCATTTTAGGAGGATATATAAGGCAGAAATAAAAAGGGCTGTTTATTGTAAAATAGTCATGGGTAGGTATCGATAAGGATGTCGATAGTTCATTATAGTGACATTGCTACAAACAAACTTATCTGAATTTAATTTATTATAAATATGATTGATTTTTACTCAAACTGTGTAATTTAACCTTTTGTTAGGGTTTTGTGCCTATTTTAATATAATATTTCCAAAATTTGTTAACCATTTTGAGTTGAATTTTTATAATTTTACTTCACTTAAGGTACTCCACGCCACACCGGGATGTTCGCTGTGCAAGGTGCAGATTAGCCTCTGCGTCGAATACTGTTCTCACCTTTGGGATGACTGCACGCATGACTGCGAGGTACTTACTAGACGCGCTTGGCGCTATGCAGAGACGTGTTATCCGATTTGAATTATAGGTTGTCCTAAGATGACGGTAAGCCTCCTCGAGCCGTTAGCGCAGCAAAGAACCATAGCGTCCTTGGCCGCCTTCTACCGAATGCATCACGGCGAATGTTCTGAAGAGCTCTTCAACCTGATCCCACCATCTCCTTACAGATTCCGAACAACACGTCGGGCAGAGGTGCCACTCATATATAGCGGAGAGAATCTTCGCCAGAACTGAGCGTTTCTCTGATCTGAGCGTCCGATCGTTCCTCTGTCGCACTACGAAATCCTGGAACGACCTGCCCGCACATGTGTTTCCCTCATTTTACAATCCCGGGTTCTACAAGCGGAGCGTGAAGAGCCACATCATAGGGCCGCCAACTTGAGGACTACTGTCAGAAGTCTTGTGTGCTGTAAGCATACCCCCATTCGCTAGATGCGCCACGGCTTTCCATTAGCTTCCATCAGTGGAGACGTCAATTTGGCGAGGTTAATATAATTTAAAAAAATCTACGAGTAATATCTTTTATTGTTACTAGGGTTCAATAATAAATGAGTTTCTAGGTTTAGTATTACGATAAGAGTTGTATTTTCAGTAAAATTTCAAATTCAATTGGCAAAATATATATGTACGGCAACAATGCAATGAACGACGCCATAAATTATCTGTTAAAATCGTAAGATCACTGCAGAATTACAAATATTACGAGTTACCCCATATAATCCCATTTTTACTTTTTCATAGTCGATTACATTCAAATTAACAATTTATTCCCCAAAACAAGAAGTTGGAGATGAAAATGTTTCATTTCCATTCCATCCATTTATACAGATACTTTTATCGATAACATAGGTGTGACCATTCAACAACACTATTTAACTCACACCATAGATCTTTCATTTTTGGTCTCGTCTTCAGTTTGACACTATTCATCTTGTACATTCTAAATCTATGGTCATGTCCCTAGAATAGGCTGTTCGGCCCAAGTGTAGAGGCGCCATATTAACTTCATAATAATAGACAATTTCTAGACGAGTGAACTAATTGTAATTTAGTTCAATATCATAGACAAGATTGTGGCGTCGGGAGCGGATGTTGTTTATGATCGACATTTTGTAATCTTTTGGAAAATAGTCTCGTGAAAGTAAATTGTACCAAAATCGAATACATTTGGTTGATATTTAGCAAAATCTGTGTTGTTTTCAAAGCCGATGTAAATACCTTGTATATACGCTTTCGAAAGTGGCGCATGAACGTTATGTGTACGACAAAACGACTTAAGTTTTTTTCGCGACCATTATAGCGGGAAATCTTACGTTGTGACGCGCACAAATCGTGATTATTCGTAGCGAACTCTGGCGGAGTGTCGTAACAGCCTTGTTATGTGGCCATTTATGTTTTGACAGTGGATTTGTGATAGATTTCTTTATTATTGACAATGTCTGAGGAAATGGCGGTGCCTGATAACACAACTGGGGATGAAAATAATGTGTCCACCAAAGAAACTGCAGACGCAGCAGCAATCACGGAAGCTGAAGATGCGGCGCCGCAGCAACTGGAAGAACCATTAGCTCCCCCACTTGAAGAAGTTCCCACTTCGGCTGCAGGTGAGAAAAAACTTTCACATAACCTAACTGCCAACATCACGACCACTTTTACACATTCATTTTTGATTTATAGTATCATAACTATCAAACGCCCTTGCAACTAAGCCTTTTCCGTAAATTAAAATCAAAACTCATGTTATTTCTTAAGTTTTTCATTACTCATTTGTTATCTTAACTGTTGAAGTACTGTTGAATTTCTAAAATGTATTTTTACTACTATACTTAGACAGTACCTACTTATAGGTTATTATTAGAAGCAACTGCAACAGGTTAATTTGAAGATTATGTATTGGAAGTTTCTTATCAATGACAGACAAATTTTTAATTACATTATCGGGATGGTGCCGCTGGCAAACATCTAAGCTAACGGGTTGTCCCTAACAACATGTAGACCTAAGCCATACAAGTTGATGTAACTGTAGATCAATGTATCTATTTCTATTGCCTTTAAAGGTTCAACATACATAAGATCTGTGTGATTTAATCCAAAGACTTAATAGCCTAATTTTGAAGCGTCATTGCATTGCTAATCTCGGTGATTTTAAGAACATGCTGCTACAGCTTAACACAGTCAATTTCAACACTTTGATAGGCTGGCCGCTCAAATGTAACACCTTGGCAAACATGCATTGGCTACAATAATGACTTTCAATCAATGTGCTTGTTGCACCTCCGAGGTTTATAATTGGCCCTATCATAATTCCTGATATTAAAGGATAGTACATATTCTTAGTTTTAAAGTTTACAGAACATTTACCATGTACAATTGAGTTCCTCTGTAATCATGGTGCTTGCAACAGAGCCAAAATATCGGAAACACTCAATAATACATGGTAGCTATCCCGTTAACTTTACTACTAATGATTGTCAACATGAAACTTTAAATAACTGTCTAATCAAGTAGGCAATGTTATGTCATAGTGAAAATAATCATTTGTTTTAACATGTTGGAAGTGTAGAAATGAAATTATTACATTTACACCTTGCTGCTGTACATTCTATGATTATAGTATTCATATTACTTAAACTAGCTGAGTGGCCGAGATTAATTTCTTGTTTTTCTGTGTCATAGTGTGTTCTGCAACAAAACCAAGTGTCTTAAAACGCTATGGATGAGCAATTTTCTATTTTTGAAGCCTTCTCATGTTATTGAAGTTGGTCCATAGGTTGGTATAATTTAACATGTCATAAGTTGAAAAGTGACAAGCCTCGAACTTGACCTGAACAATGGATACTATGTTTTAGTTTCTGGTAGAATGTGTTACTAGGTAGCTTATTTTAATGATTTAATGCAAGGCAATTTTGGTAAGCGATCTTTTAAAGACACGTCATTCTTAGCATGCCATAGAATCACCAGGTGTAGGCCGGGTCCATACCATGGTATACTGTGACTTGTGCCCCAATGTGTCGACTTAGGGCGCCACCTTACAATGCATCAGGGGCTGGGGAAATAGATGGAATGGGCAGCAGAACAGGCGGTCGGATTGTACGCTCTGCATAGCCGGCGTCCCCCACAAGATAATAATACAATGCATCAGCTTACACCTCCATAGAAACCGAAAATTAGAAATATTTGTCTATCCTCTTTTGCATAGTTCTTTGACTAATGTAATATGAATAATGTATTTCCCTCGGTCAAGGCTTGTCTGCCAACGAGGCAGACAAGCCTTGACCTATGATAACTATATGCCAAAATAATCTATTGAAGCATAACATGCTGTGTTAAACCCCTTTCAACATGTTTATTATTATAAATTCTCGGAGGATTTTGAATAGGTTGTAGGACTCAAAGAGAATCACTATTTCATTATTTTCTACAGATTAAACAAAAAACAGTGTAGCGGAAAAGCTATTTCATAATCATAAGTTAAAAGTTTGCATTCATTTATAATCCACAAATGATTCTAATTTGATAATTGCGTCAACTGATTCATGCTTTTAGAGTCATTATTAGCATTGTAACTAATTACAATCAATAAATTGATCTTTTATTAATGAAACCTCATTAAAAATGACTCATTTATTATCTCTGGAACAATGCAAGTGCTTAACTCATCAACAAGGTGGCACTGCAACTATTTGTGAGACAAATAATGTATTATAATGTGTTTGTTGCTGCTTCACCATTAAATATCATGTAATTTTAACAAACATTATATTTGGGCTAGTCTTTTCCTTTTCAGTCCAAATAAATAAAGACTCTTTACAGTTTAATGAAACAGTAGTTTGTCACTCAGCTTTTATTTTTATGAGACTTTTAATTTCTTTCTCATCCTCACTTACTGTGATTGTTAGTTCACAACCAAAGTGCATCTTTTTTTTCTTATTTGTTAAACAATATTTGTGAAATGATTGATGGCTTGTGAGGTGTGCACATCTCTCACCATCTCTGAAAGTATATGGATCCTTGGTGTTGACATCTCCTGTGATGTGCAGTTCCACAGTCACTTGGAGGGCAAGGCCAAGCTGGTGTCCAGGAAGCTCGGAGTGCTCAGAAGGGCGCGGCGGGTCTTTACTGCGGCGCAAGCACTGCTTCTCTATAAGCCGCAAGTGCGTCCGCATATGGAGTACTGTATGCTGTCACCTTTGGGCGGGGGCACCCGAATACCAGCTTCGTCCATTTGACTCAGTGCAAAGGCGAGCTATGAGAGTTGTCAACAATCCCATACTTGCAGGTGGTGTGGAACCTCTTAGTGACAGGAGAGACTTTGCTTCTCTGTGTGTGTTCTACCGTCTGTACAACGGTTTGTGCTCTGAAGAATTGTTTGATATGATGCCTACGGCTATATTCTATCATCGCACCGCTCACCATAGACAGGGTGTTCATCCTCATACGTTGCGTCCTGAGCGCTCAAGCACGGTGAGATCTAATAGAGGCTTTCTCTTCTGCGTACGCTTAGGTTGTGGAATGATCTCCCTTCTTAGGTTTTCCCAAACGCCTACAGTATGGGGTTCTTCAAAAGGGGACTTGGCGCCTCTGGTGTTGTATACGTCCATAGGCTGCGGTGACATGCACACTCTAGGGGTATAAAAAAAAAAATTGACACATCCTCTTTAATCATATTCTATACTAGCCGTTGCCTGCGACTTTGTATGCTGCATTTTACATGTGATTCTTTAGATCGATATAACTTTTTTATTTATGATCCGATTGACATGAGATAAACACTAACCCCCTTATTCATAATCGTTTATTAAACCTATTTTATTATTATTATTATTCGAAGGAGAGTGGCTTTTCTAGCCCTTAAAGCTAGTCTCACTGCGACCATTACTGATCTATTGTGATCGCCACTGCTTACAGTTCTTGGCTGAGTCCTGCAAATTCCAGGAATTGCAGTATCTTCATAGCCCCGATTCGTTTGATCTCACTTGGATCCAATATGTGGCCTCCAAGTAGAAAACTGCGACTACGCATCAAGGCTGGGCATTCTGTTAGGATGTGCACAGGTGTTTCATCGGCCTCTAAACACAGCCTACACTGTCGTGTGTCACTAATCCCCAGATTGTGCATGTGTTTGTTCAACCCACAATGCCCAGTAAGTGCCCTAACCAGGATGCGCAAGTTATTCCTGCTCAACGCCAAGATTTCCGAGGAAGTCTTTTTGCGAAAGGCAGGAATTAGTTTCTTTGAGTGTTCCATTCCTGGGGTATTCCTCCAGAGTTGGATAGCTGCAAAGAGACAGTAGGTGTCCAGGGTGAGCTTAACAAGACCCTTTGGTATGCCGCAGATCGGTTCTGGACCAAAGCTCTTCTGCTCGGCTCCTGCTTTTGCGAGTTCGTCGGCAATCTCATTGCCTTCGTGCCCCGCGTGACCTGGCACCCATCTTAAAATCACCCTGTTCTTCTCTCCCAGGGTGTTTAGTAATTGCATGCAATTTTCGGCCAGTCTCGAGGTGAGAACATCCGAGGCCACGGCCAATAGTGCTGCTTGACTATCTGAATGTATATAGATAGTTTTGTTAAGGTAGTTGCTTTGCAGATTCATTGCTGCACATTCAATGATGGCGCAAACCTCTGCCTGGAATATGGAGGAGTACCTTCCAAGATTGACACTCAGTCTTCTTTTTGGTTCCTCCCCATAAACTCCGCATCCTACCTTAGAACCGGATTTTGATCCATCTGTGTACCATCTGAGACTGCCTGGTTTCCAGGTAATATTACCCTCGTTCCAGTCTTCTCTAGATGGAATTTCCACTGAATATAGTTTCTGTGTATGAATTTTTGGGTGCACTGTGTCCATTGGCATGCCCAAAACTGGGATATCATTAACAGCGTCCTGTAAAGATCTCACGTTTTGTGAGAGCCATGCCACCTTCTCCGAGTTGCAGACCCTGTGCATGCTGGCCTTTGCCCCTCTCTCCAAATAGATATGTAAAGGAGAAAGGTTTAGCAGTGCCTCTAGTGCCCTGATCGGCGATGTTGACATGGCCCCTGTTGTGATAATGCAAGCCGCCCTTTGTAGGCTGCTAAGCTTTGTGATTATTGTTTTCTGCTCCAGTTTTCTCCACCATACCACTGAGGCGTAGGACACCATCGGCCTCACAATGGCCTTATAGTCCCCATCTCCCTCCTGCTAGCCTGTTGCAGATCATCAGGGCAGATTTCGCCTTCTGTACGATACCGTCCATATGCGTGTTCCAAGTTAGTTTGTGGTCGAGCGTGACCCCTAGGTATTTGACTTCACATGAGAACGGAATAATTTTTCCATTTAGTGCTAAGGGCTTTAGGTTTTCTAGCCTTGTCTTCCTTGTAAATGGAATTATGTTGGTTTTATCAGCATTGATACCGAGTTCATTGTCCTTACACCACTGGTTAATTGTGTTGAGGGCCCTCTGCACTTGATATGATAACATATCTTGGCAGGTTCCCCGCACCGTTACCACAAGGTCATCAGCGTATCCTTGGGCATCGATGCGTAGTCCTGCCAGTTTATACAGAAGGCCGTCCACCGCCAGAGTCCACAGCAGAGGAGACAAAACACCTCCCTGCGGGCATCCTCTGACAGTTGCCAATTCCAGTGTGTAATTGTGTAGTTCAAGATGAACTATTCTTTTAGAGAGCATTTCATTTACCCATCTAACCGTTGTAGAGTCTACTTCTTTTTCACGCAGTCCTCTAATCAATGTACCAGTGGGCGTATTATCAAACGCACCCTGTATGTCAAGAAATGCTGCAACAGCAATTTCTTTATCATCCAGTGCCTTTTCCAGTCTATCTACTAGACATAGCTGGGCTGTTTCCGTAGATCTGCCTCTGCGATAGGCATGCTGGCTATAGTGGAAGGGCTTGTCCTTAAGATAGCCCTCCCTGATGTGATTGTCTAATACCTTCTCCATAGTTTTCAGTAGAAACGAGGATAGGCTAATGGGTCTGTAGGATTTCACCTCAGTGTAGTCCTTCTTCCCAGCCTTAGGTATAAATTGAACTTTTACGTAGTTCCATGGTTCTGGCAGATATCCCCAGGCAAAGCTAGCTCTGAAGATCCTGACCAGATGAGGAATTAGGATATTTGCACCACGCTGCAGTAAGAGCGGTGTTATCCCATCTAATCCACCTGTTTTATTAGGTTTAAATGAGTTGATGGCCCATCTCACCTTACCAGGTCTGATCACAGTAGCTGCCCTTCTCCAGTCCTCATTATGGGGTCTGGAGAGATTGGGCGCGTCTGAGGGCAGTTGCACCTCGTGAGCTCCTGGAAAGTGAGTAAGGGCCAGCAACTCTAGTGTTTCCTTTTCATCTACCGTAAAGGATCCGCTTGGCTTTTTCAAAAGACCAATTTGGTTAGTTCTGGCTTTGGCAATTAACTTGTGGAGTCTTGCACTTTGAGGCGTGTTGTTAATTTCCCCACAGAACTTTCTCCATGATGCCCTTTTAGCCTTCCTAATTTCCTTGCTGTAGTCATTTAGAGCTTGTCTGTATGAGTCCCATTCTCCGGTCCTCTTAGCCCTATTGAAAAGCTTCCGTGTTTTGGTTCGGAGTTTCATCAGCTCAGAGTTCCACCACGGCACTTGTCGTTTTGAAGTTTTTGTTTTTAGTGGACAATTACTTTCAAAGGCCCTTGTTATGCCTCTGGAGAAAATGTTTGCAGCTACTTCAATACATTCTTTTGATCTGATACTTTTTGGCATTGATTCTAGTTCTCGATCTAGAGAGCTGCAATAGCCCTCCCAGTCAGTGCACCTAGGATCCCTAAAAGTTTGTGTTACATTGCGTAATTCTGTTGTCAGTCCGAAGAATATGTGCCTATGATCTGACAAAGAGGTTTCCCTACTAACTTCCCAGTTTACAATTAGTCTAGCTAGGTTTTTAGTAGCGAATGTTAAATCTAATACTTCCTGTCTTGTCCTGGTCACAAAGGTTGGCTCACATCCTTTGTTCAGGATTTCAAGACAGTTAGTAAGAAGAAAATCAAAAAGTAACTCACCTCTTTCGTTGATGTCCGTGCTTCCCCAGCTTGAGTGGTGGGCATTGGCGTCACAGCCCACCAGTAGCTCCGCCTTGTGCTTCCGGGCATATTCCACTACTGCTCTTAGTTCTTCTGAGGGGTCCTTCTTCTCCCCAGGGAGGTAAGCCGAGCAAACGATTACATTCGCTCTCTGCCATCCCTGATGGTTTACATACGCTGCCACCAGGTCATCCGTGCATAACTCTGGGACAGGTAAAAATTCAACATCCTTTTTGAAAACGATACATGATCTAGGCCTTGTTCCGCCAGTGTTGTATAAAACATTACCGGCTGAGTCCAGGCCTTGTATAGTACCTTCGCGGATCCAAGGCTCCTGTAAAAGGGCGAGGTCAGCCCTTTGGTTTGCCAGTTGGGCTTCCAAAACGCCTGTAGCTGCGGTCGCGTGATGTAGGTTGGCCTGCAGTATCCTCGCCCGTGCGCCTGTGGTGCCCGCCATTTATTTGGCGCGCTTAACCGGTGGGGCCGTCACCTTCCTCTCCGGTGCCAGTGACATCTGACTGCCATCTGCAACCGTTGATGAGCTTTCGGCCCTACCGCCCGCCAATCCACCTCTTCCACCTCCGCCCCTGCCTCCCCGGCCGCGCACTCCCCTCCCTCCACGAACTTTCGCTCCTTGAGGTCTAGGGAATGCGGCAACCAGCGGGACAACGGCCTCCTCTCTAGAGGTAGAGGGTACTGGTTCAGGAGTCGGGGCGGTTATACCTTCCCCTTTTACCTTAATAAGGATCCTCCTGAAACCTATGTTGGCCTCAAAACCTTCAGCCCTTAGGTACTCAACAGAGGGGTCGTCGATGGCTATGGTTACCAACCTGCCACCACTTTCCTCTCTCTGGTTGAGCACCCTCCAAGCTGAGGTGTTGAGCCCGTTGTTTTGCCTCTTGAGTAGAGCAGTAGGAATGTAAATGAAGGCCGTGGCTTGCTTGGGCAAATCCGCCTCCGGAATTATGGAGAGGTTCGCCTGCGGCCACGGCTTCAGTTTCGGTACTTCCCTCACAAGCCAGTCTTGACTGTACTGGTCCTTGCAGGTTACCAGTACCCAGCCTGTCTTGTGAGAGAAGTTTGTAAAACTTGGTGCTTTGCCGTCCGACTCCTCTGGCGCTAATAAAGCAAGGATCCGATGTCGGTGCACCAAGTTCATTTGATCTTCACTCATGGGTTCCGAATTCCGGATTCCCACTCGTGAAGATCCTACCACTTCTCTGAAACTGGGGGGTCTTCCGACGCCCACAGTCCCAGATAGTTTGGGGGCCTTCTTCGGATTTCCCCCGGGGATTCACCCTCGGATCGCCCCCTTTTGAGGTAGGGCTTTACCGAGGCCGGCGGCTCCATGGGAAGTTCGTTCCAGGGCTTGACACACAATTCGCGGGCCTGCTCTTTGGCCAGCCCCGATTCTGCGACAAGCTTCCGGTACCTCTTCTTGGTAGCCCCCGAAATTCGTCTTCTTTTCGCAGTCTTGGAAGTTACATTGGGTACTACGGAGCTGCTCGAGGCACCTCCGTCGGCCACAATCTCCTCCCTCGACTGCGAGCTCTGCTCTGGTTCGGAGTCCTTTTCAGGCCTCCTCACCAGCGCAACATCCTCGATCTGGATTTCGTCCAGAGCCTTTTTTAAAGTTTTTAAATTTGTTTGGTCCATTCAGGTCCCACGAGAAGCTAGGGAAAAAACGGTCACAGTCAACAGAGCCCCGCTTGCTGCCTGAAGGGCTTAAATACATCGTGATTCGCCCCGGTTTCACGAGACACCGTTCATGGCTGGGCACGCCCCCAGTCACGCATCCATCGGCACGGTTGTACACACCATATGTGGGTTGGCTTGTTGGGGATAGGAGAGGATATGGGATTTGGATAGGTACAGGGATTGAGAGAGTCGACCGAAGGTTTTTGCTACGTCTGTATCAGACCTATACAGACCAAAAGTAGGCGACAACCTCGAACAGGCTAGTCCTTCAGTCTTGCCATAGGGATCATCACGACCTGCGCTACCCCTATGACCAGTCGTCAGACAGATCATCGGACAGATGATCTGAATAGACGTAGCCCCATCCCACTGCTGATTACTTAGCCTAGGAGGGTTTTCACCTTTCCTAGAGTGGAATGGCCCTACCCCCGCCCCACACATTTTAAGTCTATTGCTGTCTCTAACCATACTCTGTCATTGGTTAGAGACAGCAATAGACTTAAAGTGTGTTTTAACTAAAATAGGTTTAATAAACGATTATGAATAAGGGGGTAAATGTTAATTGGAGTAAACCACAACGCAATAAAGAAACCGCATTGCAATCGGTTGAGCAGTTGCTGAGATTAGTGTGCACAAAAGTACAAACAAACAGACAGGTACGATTTTATTATATGTATTGATGATTAGATCGAAATAGGTCCAACAACAGTGAGGAGATTAAAGAAAAGAGGTCCCAAAACCTCTTTTCTTTAATCTCCTAGCAGTTGTTGGACCTATTTGGTCCATATGTTGGTGGGCTAGAATATTAGGGTAGTGCTGCATTCTGTCTCTGTATGTTTTGACTCTTTCCTTTATTTCTTCCTTGATGGTCCTGACGCCGCTCTCGGTGAAGTCTTTCATTGCTGACATACCATTCTTTTTAAAATTAAAATCGAAAATGATTATATGCTGTCAACTATACGATTTCTACTTTAAGTTGTCTCGCCAATGGCTTGTATGATCTCTTGTAGAGGCACTAGGAAGCTACTCTCAATATTAACTCAGGTCCGCTAACCAGCTGACACTCATTTACTATCAACCTGATCCCTTTTGATCTTGTATGTAGTCCATGCCTAGTAGTCTTTGCTCTCTAGATGCATAGCATGCACATTTGTTCAGGGTCATAGATGTACTGACAGTTCTCGATTTCCTTTCTAGGTGGGTTACAATCATAATCATAATAGATATTTAAATCAGTAGAGAAATCCTTCTCACTAAGCTAAGCCCCTAATAGGGCAATGTCTGTTCATTCTGCTTCCAAATATTTCAAAATTCTGTCAATAAAGTTTTGACTTGTTCCATTACGGCTGTTGTGTCTACTGACAATGCTATACATTCATGTCATAACTACATAACTGAAATTGTTAACAGATTCTCCACCACCTGACGTAGATCCTGAAGAACAAGGGGAGCCTGCAGCACCTATAGTTGTAAAACAAGAACTAAAAACTGAAGAATTGGACATACCAGCGGAAGTTATTAAAGTTGAAACCGACGCTGACATCAAAACGGAAGACGATGAATTAGCTAATGACATAAAAACCTTTGAAGAAATGGCAGTAGACAAGGATTGTAAGAAAGGACTTAAGCGGAGAGCATCTGCAGCATTCAGTGACACTGCTGATGAAGACTTCAAAGGATTTTTTGATATCAAAGAAGAGATTAAAACGCAAGATTATAATCGCATTTTGGGTGAGCAGAGTATATTGTTAAATTTGATAAATATGACTTTGATTATAACTGTGTTCCTAGCATTAAAGACATGTTAACATGAGAAAAAGCATCTTGTGGGCACTCTTTCTCAGCCAATTCGGTGGTCATCATGAAATCATTTATAATGTATAGAGACACCTATCCCGTTTGGCCCAAACAGATTCAGTGTTCAGTAAACTCTGTTGGTCCCTGTTGCCAGTAAAACAGCAAGTTGAATGACTTATGGGCGGCTTGAAAATTTCCACAATATTTTGTTGGAGAAAAAAAGTTCTGGAGTGGAGACCGCGACTTAGTAAACATGGTGTAGGACCCCCACTTGCCAGATGAACTGACGACCTGGAAAAGCTCGCAGACTGGTACTGAATGCGGAAAGCTCGGAACCGAGTGTTGTGGCTTATATTAGAAGAGACCTACTTTCAGCAGTGGAGTGTATGCTGATTATATTGATAATGTTGTAATACAATAACGAACATTTCTTCCTCAGAACGCTTGGAGGCAGAGGTGACAGCAGCATCAAAGGCCTACACACCTCTTAGGACTGTGATGGCTACGCCCCCTGCTCCCACCAGGGCGTCCAAACGTGCACGCAAAGATACCGGCACTGGTAAGTGTTTTCTATATCTATACTAATATTATAAAGATGAAAGATTTGATTGTTGATTTGTATTGAATTGACTCCGAAACTACTGCACCGATTTCAAAGATTCTTTCACTGTATAAATGCTACATTTCACCTTAGGATAGCCTAGGTGAAATGGACTATATTTTATTTCCACGAGAACGGCAACTACGCGGGTGAAACCGCATGACATTAGCTAGTTAAATGTATAATATTTTATAAGATAAATTGCTAACCCCGACGCAAATATCACCTATCTCTACCTTTTATGAAAATCGGTTAACAGTGATGACGAATAATTGGTTCATAACGAAAATTTAAAAAGAACAGTGTTTAAATAGTAGTATGTTTCTGTTTTACTTATTTAAGGCCTAGGAACTAAAAGTCTTTAAATTAAACAAAAATCTTTTATTCAGATAATAATAAACTTGTTATATTTAAACTATAGTAATTTACCAAATTACCAAATTAAAATGCAATTAACCTGGGTTATAATAATAGCAAATGACATCCATTTAAATAATGTAATTTCAAAGTAAAATCATTGTTTCTACATCTTAAGAGTCTGTATGACGCCAAATAGACTATTACCTTGATCTAGATCTCAGGACTCGTGAGGTCTAATGAATTAAAATTTTAACACAGACAACTTCAGTTCATAAACTAAAAACGCACTAGGCTAAAAATACGATTGCTGATAAAATCCTCGATAGATTTTTGTGTTGAAAATACCTCGATTTCTTGAAATTTTAACCTAGATCTCGTAAGGTTTTAGTTGTTTTTATAATATAAAATATTTATAAGAAAGACAATAGTAAAATCTTCATTTGCACTAGACCACTTTTTTAATATTGGTTATAGTTTTTTTATAATTAATTTATTTCGTTAAAAACGCACAAAAACCGATCGCATCTCTCTCTCTGTCTTGCACGCTAAAATTTGTATCTTCTTTCAACAATTTGGCGTCTGGTTGGCTCTTAAGTCAAAGTCCGTGTTACCTCAGCAAACTGGAAGTTTGTGAAGTAACAAGCAAAATCGCATTTCACCATAATATAATCCCTTTCTTTACACTTACACACTATTTTAATACATACACACGAATTCTGCACTAATAAAATTAACAAAAATAAAAAGCCTTTATTTCTATTGCATAACTATATTAATAAATTATTCTTGTGAATAAGAATTTATAAAAGCCATTCAGTTGAAGTTGCCTCTGCCACATAGAACTTCCTTTGAACTCTCTATTCTTCTCTTTTTTTTGTCTTTCTCTGTTCAGGTCCTACCTGTTCATCAAATATATTTAGTTATCTCTTTTCCTGTATTATTATTTTAAAAATGTTACGGTAAACGTCCGCCATTTTTGTTGAAATTCCCGCCAAAACTCCATTTTTTAATAGGCTTGGTTACTAGAATTTTAAGCCATACAAAAACAAATTAATGTATAATGTGGCTGGTTCTAATATGTCTAACAGTGTTAGGGCTGCACAGGTACACGTAGCAGTAGCCGCCGGGTGGCAAACAGGGATGTGGCACTCGCTTCATAAGCATTGTCCGACCAGGGAACGACTTTACCGCGTTGTATTGTTGTAATAGTTATAAAAACCTGGTTAAATAAATGATTTATATTTGTTAAATATTATTTTGTTTTATTCTCACAATTTATTATGAAAATCTTGGCTATAAAAATCTACCCGCACAATAGTTGTGTAAAATGAATACATATAAGAAGCGTGCCTCCGTAGCTCAGCAATCTAAAGCGATTCCCCCGAAACGGGAATAACGCAAAAAGACACAGGTTCTGAAAGACGAGCGTGAATTTTTTTCCTCGTTATATGGAATAGTTGCAAAGTCATAATAAAAGCGTGAACCTAAATGCGCCTGAAATTATATTCATAGCAAATTGTAAGTGGAATGATTTAACATGGATAGACTTTTTTGCGTGGGGGTAGTATTATAAAACCTGAGATGTCTTGTTGATCTAATTATTGTTAAAGTACGACGACGAAAACTTTCGCAAATACCCGAGTTCAGAAGGAAACTCGAAATAAACCATAGGGAGTCTACAGACCAAACCCGCAGACACAACTCGGCGACTTCATTTCTAGAATCATGTCGACGACTTGAAACCGATGAATGTCGGCGGCACGTGTTAGCGACATGCGTAGTATGCGTACGCGCTCTTTTGCCGGCCGACACTCGACCGAAACTATACTGGTTTTCTTACAATTTTGTTTTGCATTAATATAGGGTGGAATTTAAAGAACGTGGTTGAAGGTAAAGTCCCCTAATATTGATAATGGCATGTAGTGCACAAAAAGAATAGCCCGCCGAGTTTCTTGCCAGTTCTTCTCAAGCGGGCCGCGTTCCGAACTGGTGGTACTATTTGCATTGTATTCATTGACGTGTCGCAAGTGCCTATGTATTAGGATTATGCGAAATAAATGTTTTTTGACTTTGACTTTGCTGAAAGGAAACATTCCTTTATTTTCAAAAGTACTCAAGTAAAACTGCATTTAAAGATTTTTGAAAAATCCACCGGCTTGAGCCGGGAATTGAACCTGGAAAATTCCATACTGTATATCCATGTTTCGGCAAATGTAGGCTGAAATAATTTGAGAAACAATACACGTCACTTTCCTACACGCAACAGTCACTAACTAGGTACCGAATATATTGCTGGTTTAGTGTCGCCGAAAAGTTGTACTACTTCAACGAAATGTAAAGTCGCCGACAGAAAAGTCGACGACTTGTGTCGCCAGCTTTGGTGTGTAGACGCCTTGTGTCGCCAGCTTTGGTGTGTAGACGCCTTTATACTATCCCGTCTGGCCACTGTGATATTGTACGACCAATAATGGATCATTAAGGAGGTCTGTATCCAGTAGCTAGCGTCTGTCAAGGAGTATACTCCTTCATGCATCGAAGTCCTAGATGAATTCTCTTCTCTTAAAGCGCGGTCCGAAATATGCAGTAGTAGTTTTCCCCCAACAGCTATGCGAAATAGAACTTTAAAATTAGTCTGTCAAAACTTTATTTCAGATGGATCAAGACCTTCGTCAGCACTGTCGATGAAATCTGACGGCGATGGCTCCACAGATGTAAGTATTTTTACAAGCTGACTATGTACATACAACAATATGTATGATATGAAAATTGAGTGAATTACTTATTGATGTTTTAGGATTTAGAGATGTATAGGAGTGATTTAAATATTGTTACTGAAATGATTTGTACATCGTTTTTCCTTTATGAGAATTGCGCATGTTTACTAAACACAGGCATGCCATACATTACTCGCGCGGTAAAACCTAGCCTACAGCAAAGATAATATAATATAATATACGAGGGCTGATCAATAAGTCCGTGACTTTTTTAATTTCCCGCCACTTTATTGAAATGGAAACTGCTCCTGTCAACGGGCAACTGTCAGTTGACTTCTGTCAAAGTTTAGACAAGCTACGTCATTTTGTTTGTGTTTGACAGTTGTTGATAGCAGACTAGCGCGCTTTTAGAGAAGAAAATGGAAAAATGAGAATTTCGTGTGCTTATTAAGCCTTATTTTTTGCGGAAGAAAACCATCACTCAAACAAAGACTAAACTTGATAAGTGTTATGGGGACTCTGCACCATCTATTTCCATGGTAAAAAAGTGGTTTACCGAATTCAGATGTGGTCGTACAAGAACAGAAGATGCGGAACGTTCTGGACGTTCATTTGAGGTCTCTACATCCGAAACCATAGAAAAAATCCACGATATGGTTTTAGCCGGTCGGAGATTGAAAGTGAGAGAGATTGTGGAAGCCATAGGCATCTCACATGGCACAGCACAAACGCAACCGTGTAACAATTTCGCAGGAGTGTTTGACAATGTTCAACCGCAATATGGACGAGTTTTTGCACCAATTCGTAACCGTGGACGAAACATATATCCACCACAATACACCAGAGACCAAACAGCAGTCAAAACAGTAGGTTTTAGGGGGGAATCAGCGCCAAGGGAGGCAAATGTGGGTTTGTCAGTCAGTAAAGTCATGGCGACCGTTTTTCGGGATGCACGCGGTATATTCCACATTGACTACCTTCAAAAGGGGAAAACAATCAATGGCGAATATTCTACCAACTTATTGGGTCGATTCAATAAGGAATTGAATAAAAAACGATCGCCTTTGGCCAAGAAAAAAAGTCTTTTCCATGAGGACATACCAAGGGTGCACACTGTGCAGTTTCTATAGCAAAAATCCGTGACTTGGGAGACGAATTGCTCCCTCACCCACCCTGTTCTGCAGAGTTAGCACCGAGTGACTATTTCTTGTCCCCGAGCCTAAAGAAATTGCTTGGCGGAAAGATATTTGACTCTACCGACAAAATCATCTCTCAAACAAATGCGTATTTTCATGACCTCGACAAATCTTTTTTTTCGGAAGGTATGGAAAAGTTGGAGAAACGTTGGATTAAGTGCATAGAACTCACAGGAGACTATGTTGATAAATAAAATAAGTTTTTATCTAAAAACCTATTTTTCATTGAAAAAGTCACGGACTTATTGACCCCCCTCGTATTACATAGAGATCGGCAACTCCCTGTCGCGCCACAGCTGTCAGTAGAGTTGACGTGCGCGTTGACGGACAATTTGCTTACTTTGCTTTAGCTTTTATTGATCACAAGCACACATTCAAGCTGAAGTTTCCGCCCTGTGCCTACAGCTTAAAAAAAAAGTCCAGAAATTGCATGCTGGCGACATTGTCAAAAACGTCTCCTGTTATTTAATAAATTCAATACTTTAACAAATTGAAACGCATACTACGTTTTACCACAAGCTTATATTAGCTTAATTTGGGCTAGGTGATGTTGTGTGTGAACGCACACAATTTTTTTTAGTTAATTATTTAATGAAAATCTAAACAGTTTTCATATGAACAGAGCACAGTGGCGCCTCTGTTATTTTACAGTGTTTTAGCCAAGTTTCCCTGTTGAATAAGCAACCGGTGATGTTACCAAAACATCACCGTAATTTAGTCACAAATTATCACGCACGCGAAAATAAACCTAAAGTTGAAAGAACACGTTTCGGATTTAAATAACGAAATATGTATTTCAATAAGTAATTCCATAAATAATGTATTATGATTCGTGGCCCGAAAGGTCACCATTTCAGCATAATAATGTAACGTCTAAGGCGCTAAGCGATCTGATGCCTGGCAGGAACATGGAGTTCTATTTCAGTCAAATATGATACTAAATACAGGGTAATAAGATCGTTTAAACCAGGCGCGGGTGTCGAAATGGCGAGTCCCATGAAGGCCATTGAATTTTATCAAATATCGACCTTATTGCAGTGTGTTTAGTACGATATTCAATTGAAACAGAATGATGTACGCGCTAGATGCCAGATCAGTATGCTTAGTCCCTAACAACATAGTAGAATATAACAATCTGTAATATGGTAATACTGACTCCGGGATTAGCACAATATGCTAAAAGAAAATGATATTATCATACTTTATTCAATACAAATTGTTTTGTGAGGAATAAAAGACATCCTTGACTTGTCTAATGTATGCTGTTATTTCTGAAAAAAGATTATCTATGTAGATACTGTCGAACCATCCTAACAATATGATTGAAGTACGAAATGTTTTAGGAATATATCTAGCAAAAATGTCCTATTGAACCTGCAGATTGCAGAATGGATATTGTATTTTTAGGGCTCCGCACCCAAAGGGTAGAAACGGCGAATCTGACTTAACCGTGGCCGTTTTTCACTGAATTTAGTTTTGGTAAAAGCAACAAACTCGCCAGCTATTAAATCAACCTAAGTACTGACAATATTCGGGTGTGTTATATTATATCACTTCTGTCTACCCTTTAAGGAATAAAAACATGGGAGAAAATAAGTGGTAATCTGTAGCATTTATTATAAACTGTGTTGTTTTCGTCAGGTCTCGAATAAAATGTATAATTTTATTTGTCCTAGCCGCCAGGAGTGCTTGTTGAGATAGTAAATCGCAAAGTGAGTTTTAAATATTAAAACTAAGGTAGATCGGTCTCTCTCAGTAATAATGATTTCAATAATATTGTCATGCTTTCATGACGGCATTTCCGACATTCACGTACTTGTATGTACTGTCATTGTAACTGATAGCGTCTGATCCGCTTTTAAAAATATTTATAAATGACGGAGTTGAATTTTCATAAGGCTTTGAACATTAATGATACTGTCGTTTCTGCTTTTATACTTACAATATTACTAAGTCTTATAGGTGGTGGATATATTTAGGCACTACAATTCCCTGTTGCATCAGTCAGATTTATGTGGGACTCCCTTCCCTCTCCCCAAGCTCTATTAAGCTACCAAGGGCCTCACTAATAGCAGGGAAGTTAAAGAGCGAACAAGCGAACGCTGTATTTCAGAGAACCAAGGGGCAAACCGTCATTTGACCAACAATGGGCGCGATTCTTCGCCCACTGCCAATCCAGTCTGGGATACCAGCATATTCTTTGTGATGGCAGTCACTAACTGAGTTTGCTGAGGGGACCTACGCTTTAAAGCAGTGGAGAGCCACTGAGCAGACCATACTTAAATGAACCCTACCTCTCGCCAGGATATTGTGGCCCTAGGTGGCAATGTCGTCCCGCCTTGAAAAGAAGCCTTGCCGCGGTATTACCATCATATTAATATGATAGTATTACTGTGGCCTTGTCGTATTTTAGTTACCAGGATGTATCACGTGGAGGTTCCCAACTCCACACTTCAATATTACGGAGTGTTAGATCAACTTTAAAGATGGCAGCAGTCAGACTTATGTGGGACTCTCCCAGCTCTATTGCGCTACCAAGGGCGCCACTAAGAGCAGAGAAGTTAGAGAGCGAACAAGTGAGCGCTAGGTGGTAGCCCGAGAACTAAGGGTCAAACCGTCATTTGATCAACAGTGGGCGCGCGCGAGTCCCCGACCACGTTCAATCTAATCTGGGACTGTCCCTAACTAGACCAATAGGCTAGCAATTCTTGCGGGTTTAATTCTGACCTAGGATAAAATCTTTTTTGTGTAATAAGCCCTTTAGTTTGTCTTCTTCAGGAGTAATTTTTAAAAGCCTGAAGGCTGTTTTGATTGATTTACAGTCAACTACAAAAAGAAGTACTAGTTTTAATCTTACAAAATGATGTATCCCTGCGTGTCGAATTTACGACGATAAATCATTTTCTAGTACATCTCTTTGTACTTGACTGTACTTACTTATATATTTAGAATAAGTATGTTTATCAGGTCCAAGTGGATCACAATATTCACAATCTCAAGCTTATCATAACTTTAAATGGCGTTGTGCAAATATATACCAACATAATGAATTGCACACAGGCATCGTCAACGGTATATTCGCCGGCGGCCAGAGGCGGTGCAGGTCGTCGTGCCACTACGGAGATCTCCTCCCCCCTGCTGCGTATACCGTTGGAACGCGGCTGGAAACGCGAACTGGTGTACCGGGCCGCGTTAGACGCGCATTCCCGCCGAAACGCGGATATATACTACTATACACCGTATGGGAAGAAACTTAGGTCGACTAGAGAGGTAAGATCTTTACTGGCGTGGCTTATTCATGTTAATTATTTATTTATAGCTTAGCAAAAATGTCTAGAAACAACTATACCGTATTTACTTGGCCGTGATACAAAATGTAAACATCATTTTATTACTTTTTTTTCATTTCCACTGAGTCTTTTACTTGCACATTTTTATCTATTAAAACACACAAAACATATTTCGCCGCTACTCGGTTAAAAAAGTTCGAAAACGGTTTTCTTTGTTTATGTTTTGTCTCACGGCCAAATAAATACAGTATAATGCTTCTTCCACACTACTCGCAAAGTTGAACGAAGTTGGTCGAGTACAATACACAGTGTTTTATAATCGCTCAGTAGCGGTCACTCTTTTTTTATGGCCAATAACGATAGATATAAACGTAGTGCAGCATAATATGACACACCAAAAATTGAAAAAAAAATAGTTTTGAAATTATGAAGCTTTTCTTAAAAGGTCATTGAACTTTGACAAAAACATTTTTACAGATTTTGCTCGAAATAATCAAAATTTACGGTGGTTAAAATTAGCAATGAATGGAGGAATATATTCGTAATAATGTGTAGAAATTACAAGTCTGCACCTGCCCTAACATACGAAATAAAAATTCATTTTCAAATTTTAGAAAAATAAATATAAAAACTTTTCTAGTGAACGGTCGCATTTTTTTTCACTATCTAACTAATGTCCAGTTATGTAGCTTCGTACTCATAAATTTTTAATTTTTTTCAATGCAGGACAGCTGAGATAAGACGTTTCTAAGTTTTTTATAATTTTCTATGGAAATCGGGTTGTCACAAAAAATGTTGATGTCTGAAATTTATAATATTTATAATGATGATACAATTGAGATATAATTGAAATTAAATTAAATTTTGGCTTGAAAGTTTTGGAATGGGTTAGTGATATTGTAGGTAACAATTAATATGAAAAGTGACTTGTTTATTTTAGTGAGATTTTTAAAATTATATCTTTTTTTTTCATAGGAATTCCTTGACGGCCGCATTTTTTAAAAATGTTTTTTGTTAATTGCGCTGATGAGTACTACCACAACAAAAATTACGCGCTACAAGCACAGGACAGCTGCGATATTCAGTTTTTAAGATTTGAGTTAGTGTTGTATCTCAAGTCAATGGTATTGTTCAGTTGTGGTCTTTATATTTTTATGTGTTAGGAATCTAAAAGAAATCCATATTTATTAATTGATATTACACTTATCTTCTTGCGATATGGCAAACTGAACTATACCATAGAAATGAGTGACAACCCTTACCCCTCAAAACTTTAAAATTGAATTTCAGAGCTATCCTGGGCTTGTAGCGTCTAATTTCTTTTTGTGGTAATAGTACTATTCACAATTATCAATTCGGCATCTAAAAAAAATGCGACCGTCAAGGGATGCCCCTAGAAAAAAATAAATAAAATATTTACAAAAAAAAAATATTCTCGCTAAACTAGACAACATTCGTTCATTTTTTTTTATAAATCGATGCCAAGACTATAACTTAATCATGGAAAAATGTAACAACGAAAATAATACGAATAACAAAGGAGATGAAGGGTTTCTATGGACTTTTCTCGATTTCTTAAATTTTTCTAAAACTATGGGAGATAAACATTTTGGAGTTTAACTATCTGCTTAGTTTGGCTATTATCCATCATAAAACATAAAAAGAAGAGAGTGACCGCTACTGAGCGATTATAAGACACTGTGCGATAGTGTAGAGGGGCAGCTCGGCCTACTTCGTCAAAAAAATTCTTTGACTCGGGCAACTTCGCCGACTAACTTCGTTGAACTTCGCGAGTAATGTGGAGGGAGCATAATATTTTGCATGCTGGCTACATTGTCAAAATGCTGTCAATAACGTCACATTATGTCTGTTAATCAATGACGTAATACAATTTGATTGGCGTATATTGGCAACTGGATACTAATTGGTGGTTCTTTAACGGGTTGCCATTAATTTCTACCTACTATTTTTTGCCAAGCTGTGCAACCCTACGGAACACTAATAACTCACATTTATATTTCAGGTTGGTGAACATCTTGCTGGTACAGGGTTGACGTTAGAAAATTTCTCATTCTTCAAAGAACCTCTTGGAATGGACGACCCGGAAAAAGAAATTATTAGGTAAGTCGTTTTAATCCTACTAATATTATAAATGTGAAAGTTTGTGAAGATGTTTTACTTTTCATCCCGGGAATATGTTCCCACGGGAAGCGGGAACGGGTACCGAATTTCACGCGGGCGAAGCCGCGAACATCATCTAGCTACTCATATTTTTAAGAATTACGAATATCCAAAGCGGCGAGTGAAAGGTGAGCGCTGACGCGTTTTAAGGTTGTACTCTAAACCTACTCAAATGGGTTCCAAGTCCCAGACACCCTCACAATGTTTCCCTCTGTACCACGCTGTGAACTTGCCGCCCGCGCTGTGAATCCTCGAATCCATGGAGTGCTGAGAATAGTATATCAAATCAGCATAATATGGCAGTCCACTACTGAATGAGGCAGTCCTCTATATTACTTTACTCCACAATACACGGTCCAGGTTGCAGGGATTGACTGGCTGTGCAAAGCACAATAGTATAGCATAGTCTGAAGTCACCTCTATAGCCGTCGTCTTTATCACATACTAATACCACAAGACGGACTCGTTTTAGCCCCTCTCTATAAAATAAGAGTGCAGAGGGGCTTATTGCGAGACTTGTCTGTAGTCTGTGACTCTGTTGCATTAAACTACGTCACTAGGTCACGTGGATCATCTGTTCAAAGTTTGAAATAAAACAGAAATGACAACGTCAATCGAATTGAACTTTCACGATAAATAAAGCGTAATGATTATATTCTCTTTGAATAAACGTTTTAGTAAGGGGCAGTCGGGTGAGACCGTCTCACGGCTTCTTGTTCTATTCTTTCACCTACACTAAAAACACGTCATGCTTGAATGTGTATGTGACCACTAAGGTTAAGCAAAAGTTTCGTCAAAATACCCTCCAACTATAATGACAGCTGTGGCGGGGGTGGGGAAGCTGCTCAGTGGGAGACAGGGAGTTGTCTATCTTTTATTTTTATACTACTTAGGTGGCAGACAAGCTTACGGCCCACCGGAAGGTTGGTAACCGTAGCCTATAGACGTTTGCAACACCAGAGGCGCTACACACGCGCTGCCGACCCTGGCGCAGGTTGTGACGACCCACAGTTGAAATTTTTCAAGCCGCCCGTAACGCCTTCAACTTGGCTTAACGACTGTCATTTTACTGACAACCGGGACCAACGGCTTATCGTGCCTTCGTGCGTTTTAAATGTCACAAAGTGGTCCACGTGGTGGTCACCCATCCATATCCGGCCATAGTAAATGTTGCTTACTGCAGTGATCGTTTACAGAACACTGAGCCCGCGGGGCCACGAGCGCTTCAAAAATTATCTTAGCTAATACCCAAAATTGCTTCAACAGGGACGCGAAACTGATCCGTCGAGTGGACTCCCCTATAGCGGCCACTGCGCCCACGCCGGTGGAAGGCAAGCGCACACCCAAGCCTAAAGCACCTAAAGGGGCCAGTCCGGAGCCCGTTACACAGGCGGCTAATTCTATTAAATCTCCGCCGGCGAAGATTAAGGTCAGTATTATATTAATTCACTTTTAAAACAATAAATTTTGATATACTAGCGTTAAAAAAGCTAACTAGGTTTACATGGAACTGGCGACTTTTGTCCAAATCAAAGCCTTGCTCTTCGAACTAAGCTACTCAACTGTACCAAAATGAGTTAAAATTCTTCACTATAGTACGGCACTTCCCGTTCTGCATCGTTCTAGTTAGCAAGAAATACCCTAGAAATATTGATTTCCAAAAGCCGTTTCTAATTTCCGTATAAACTTGGAAGTATAATTTTTTCACGACTTCAAAGTACTATAGACCCTGAGTATATGGTTTTAATTTCAACTCGATACCTTTACGCCTTCTCCAGACGCTCACGATCAGTATAGTGATCTTTCCCTTTTTTCCTTTAGAGGTACGGACCCCTTAAAATCTTGCAATGTCTCATACAAAACTTTTCTTTTAGCAGGTCAAATCCGTCGGTTCTCGGCTAAGCACAAGCAACAGCACGCCGACACCCACTCCAAAACCGCCACCCAAGAAGGCAGCCATCACACCAGCGGCACCAATCACCCCGGCTGCACCCATCACCCCGGCGACACCCGTCACCCCCACCGCCCCCGTCACCCCGGCACCGACCACCGATAACAACAACACCTCCGCATGGAAAAAACCGAGGTACCGCATTCTATATAATTACACCGATCTACAACAAATACTATCGCTAGGATTCGACTAGCGATTGCACAAGTGCTGATTACGGGATTTTTAAAAAAAGAACGAACGATAATACGGCTGCGTGAAAAAGTCTAACTTTACGGTAAAGCAAGGAGTTGCAATAAGTCCTATACAAATTTGTCACGCAGTCGGAGGCCGACACTTTTATTTTTTTTAATTGCAACTTTTTTTTCGTATAGACCTCCGACTGCCTGACATTTTTGTAAGGACTTATTGTAACTCCTTGCTTTATTTTAGACTTTTTTTTTTCAGGCAGCCTAGTTTTCGGTTCGTTGATTTTTTTTACATATCGGGAGCGGGAGATGGGCCTTTTGGTTTTAACGAAACGAGTCGATTTTTTTAGTCCTTAGTGTGTAGTTAGTTTTAAAAGGCAACTTTTTAGTCATAGTTGCTAAGGGTCGTGAAAAAGTACATAAAAATGTACGTTACCATTTTTATTAGGTGTTTGAATGAAAAGGACGAGCAATATTGGTGCATTATTTAGATAGGAATATTTTAATTGGCTAAAAATGCGCATTCCATTGTTTGATTGGTCATGCTCTTACCTACTTATATTTCGCGTGCTGATCGGTTACATACTACCCGTTCGCTCTAACTTTGCCGCTGGCGTAGAGGCGTATACCCGAATTGTTAATTAGACAAAGTAAATTGACAGTAGCTGATGTCACTTCGTCATAGAAAATACGTAACATTGTATGAAGAAGTGACATTAGTTGCTGTCAATTTACTTCGTCTAATTAAAAATTCGACTTTAGTATGGAGCCGAGCGGCAAAGTTAGAGCGAACGAGCAGTACGTTGCTTTTCTCCGAAGCCCAAGATCCGCAAAATTATCTCATTAAGTTTTTATTTATTG
The DNA here is from genome assembly GCA_933228765.1 of Miltochrista miniata. NCBI lineage: Eukaryota > Metazoa > Arthropoda > Insecta > Lepidoptera > Erebidae > Miltochrista > Miltochrista miniata. The sequence goes on from OW121769.1 coordinate 20,263,682, forward strand.
ACTCAACTGTATTAAAACAGTCTATCTTGTATCATCTAAATTATGCTGCTGATTTTCGAATGTTGATAGACCATATGATTTAAATCCCTCTCAATCGATTTATACCATAAATAAACTATACTTGTAATGAATTCGATAAAAGTTACTACCTGTAAATTATTCGACGTCATTATATTCTACTTGTAGCAAGTTGATTTCTCCTTTCTTTATTGACTTATATTGGCTGCTAAATGCTGGTATGGGTTCTTCCTTCTTTATTTTTTTTACTTGAGGGAAAATCCTCATGGATGCTTTATACTCCTACCGACTAAAAAACCTCACAAATCCTGCCTAACAGCCTACGGTTGGGAGCCCGGGTAAGCCCTCGGAAGGATATCACAGGACGCCCAACAGACCTACTGCTACCCTTGTGACCTTGCCCAGGGTGGTTCGGGTGCTATCCCGCGTCTTTGGGGGGTTTTTCGGGTGTTATCCCGCCTCTAAAGGGGGTGGGGGTGAATCCCTACCCTCTCACTGTCATCTACGATGGGTTTTTCCTTAATGAAAGATTATGTGGTCTTCAGTAATTATGTATTTCAGCAGTCACTCAGTATACTTAGTTCAAATTACATGCTAGGCGGGATCGTTGCCTCGTCCATTGATCAGCAGGTAAGGTGACCGCTAGCAGGTAAGGTCACCGCCAGCAGTAAGGTCACTGAAGCCCTGGAAGTCTTGGTGAACCCCTTTTGACCATATTAGTATTCTTCCAACTGTGGAATGACTTTGACATTGACTAATGGAATGCGTATTTTTAAGCTGTGTGCAAGTTTTGCTAAATAAAATATTGAACATGCTATTTTCAAAATTATTTTCTTTAAAATTGTGTCTTATAAAGACACGAAGACTGAGGTCAATTTTAAGTAGAGATTTTCTCTTAATATTAATAAAATACTTCCCAGTGCTAAGTCAAATATCGTTTAATATTATACTAAAAACTTTTAGTTATTGGAATACTGTCAGTATGCGTTTTGTTAATTGATGCAGAAAATCAGTCAAAACAGCCTATGGCAGTCTGCTGCTGGGCATGGGCTTAGCCAATGCCTTATTTTACTAGGCTATCGCACTCTAATTTAGAGAGTTAGGGACTACTCACACATATTAAGTTCTATTCAGCTCTGGTGTATTTCTGTCTTTTTCAGGCGCTTTGAAACATCGGTAATCAGTATGAGATACACGGCAATGTGTATTGCTATATGTATCTCGCTCTGATTACTAATGTTTTAAAGCGTTAGAAAGTGATAGAAATGCAACAGGCTACGTTCCCACTGCGAACGTTTTCACGTATACGATTTTCCCTTATACGATGCAATCGTGTAGTGGGGCCCTACCAACACCTTCGGGTCCAAGTCAACCTCACGTGCAAGCTCGTGCACCTGCTGAACAACGGACGAGGCTCTGACGGCGTGGGCTCACCACCTGTCACGTGGGACCGAATTGTACACGGTGAAATGTGGGCCGGTATAGGCCTCTGCCTACCCCTTCGGGGATAAAGGCGTGAGTATGTGTGTGTGTGTGTGTGATGCAATCTTTCACACGGCGACCATTCGATGCGTTTTTAACGTTACGATAAAATCGAATGAACGTGTTAGTCGTGTGAACGAAACAACATATGCGCCACTACGAATCGTATTCGAGTAAATCGTTTCGACGCACGGCGATCCTAGTGGCAACTTCGTACGGCATACGTGAAAAAATGTGTCTGGAACACGCGGTTTTCCCGATGGATTACATGTGAACAGCTTCGCATATTGTACTAGAAAATCTCGTGTACGGTGTTCGGGAAAACTTTGGCCGTGTGAACGTAGCCTATGTTGAGTAGAGCCGGACAAGTGGGGTTCCTAAAGACCCGTTGTGGACGTCTCATCACGACACCGTGAACTAGAACAATGAATGAATAATTATACCTTTGCGGGGTATTACAAAAATAATTGTAATGGTGCTATTTGTAGTTATTGAGGTGCTATATATATGCGAAGGATATGGGTCAGCTCAGACAAAGAGGATGAATCCGCGCGCAGTCTCGAGCATTTTCTTTACGGATCGCGTATGATCCCCGTGTATGTTCGAGGACGCGCGAGCATTTCTTGTTAGGTTCAAGTATTTATGCACTTTATTGCAATAATTTTTAAGTTTATTTTCAAGTGCGTTAATAAAATCCTCTCCGCTGCGCTCCGTTCTATCTGCGCTGAGCCTATGTAGTACTCGCCATGTTTTAGATGAAAGTATCCATTACATCCTCCGAAATACAAGTGGTGGTATGTAGGCATTTAGGGTCTGCTTGTCCAGTTTTAAAATAAGTAGTGACTATGTAAGGGTCAACGTAAGTTTGAACAAGAAAACCGTGAGATCGGTCTCACCAGACAGCCCCTCTCTAACACGTTTATCGTGAAAGTTCAATCCGATTGACGTTGTCATTTTTGTTTTATTTCAAACTTTGAACAGATGATCCACGTGACCTAGTGACGTAGTTTAATGAAACAGACACACAGACTACAGACAAAAATATTACAAAAAAATACGGCAGAGGTCGCTGCCGCAGCTTGCTCGCTTCAAATGTATGTTACAAATTAATTATGTTTTTTTTTACTTACTGACACTGAGACTCTTTGCGAGTGTTTTTTTACATAACTCAAACGTTAGACCCAGTTTCTTTTATATATTAAGTTGTTCAAGTTAAACAATTATGTATTCAAAAATACAAGTACCTACGTAATTATCAATAACTTCCTTGTTGAAATGACACTTCTTTAGACTTGGTATGAATTGGATTTTATGAAACGAAAAAGAAAAAGAGACAACGATACATATTTCTGTCTCTCTCCTTCGCTTTCACAAATAAAAATTGAATAAAGAGTTTCAATGCTACCCGCGTGTGTACTCATACTCGATTTTATGTTGTTTTTAATCTAGATGTAGTGTCAAGTTAATAAGATTTTCTATCGACTTACTGAACTTGAAAAGTTGTCAGAATATTAAGTTTTTTTTTGTTATTCATTGAATAAGTCTGATGTCCATTATAGGTTATGTTTAGTTGTAATAAATTACAATGTTCCTTATGATTTAGTGGTTTTATTTCTTTAACTTAGTATGTTTACCTTAATATGTATACTTTTTAAAGGAAGTCTCGAAAAATCGTAGTAAAACTTATAAAATATGAAATTGAACTAAATATGTGGTTGAAATACGTTTTTTTATGATAGGCGGTTAGAAGTTGAGCCCATTTAAATAATATTTTACTAGGTGCGACCGTTTCACCGTGTAGGTGAATAGTACCGATCGTCTGTCAGAATATTAGTGTTCTTGATTTAGAATTCTCTCTGTGTGTTTAATCTGGATGAGGACCCTGTTCCGATTCACACTGAAAAATGAAGGAAGATCGAGATAATATTTCTTTAAGAAAACGACAGATTAATATTTTTTTTTTAAATAAATATTATTTTACACTGAATTTCTTCAGCTAACTCACCGAATATTAGAAAACGGACTTATTACGCATTCGTTCCCCATTATTTTGTTCACATTACAATTGAAGAGGTTTATGTTAAGTTTTGATCCCGTAATCAGCAGTTTCTTGTGCAAATATGTGTTATTCATTCATTCATGTAATAATATTACGATTTGCTGAAACGGTTTCGTATTCTGTTTCAATATGAATTTGCATCGCATAAACTGATGATTCAAATATTCAAATTCATTCACTTTTTCTGTAACCCACTAATGTACCGTTCCAGTAAAATCGTGATATTCTTTAATGTAGATATATATTTGATGTTTCTGTTCTTATTATTGAAAATTTATCGACTTATCGCCATTTTTAAATGGAGTGTATAAATTTAACTTATGAGAATTGGTTATGTTATAAAATTTTATTTTTACACTAATTATATGGTTGTAAGATTATCCAATTCTTGTGAATTAAATTTAAAGAAAATAAACTGCATAAAAATCTAAATCAATAAATGAATTCCGTTTGATACATTCCCACAAAAATATTTTATAATAAATGCATATTGTCGTCTCTTATTTCGAATGTTTATACAAATTTTGTGTATTAATTGCCTTGTCATCTGATGCTATAATTAGCTTTTAAAGAGATAAGTGGTATGATACATTATTTATAATTTTTTTCTCTCAATTGCACTGTATTTAGGACTTTAAAAGAACTCCTACCTGGAAGACCTTAACGCTTCTTAAAAAGCTGAACAGTCAGCTTCTACTAATTTTCTGAATCAAATGTAATGGTTTTTAAAAATATTTTTTTTTACAAGAAAATCCAAAAATATGAACAAAATCTGTCTAGCCATTTCGACCACCACAATAAATGGTAATCGTCTCAAAGCATTGTATCATACCACTGTATATGTAAGTACGTCACACGTGGAGGGTTAATTGTGAACGCAATTAGCCCTCTGTGCGGGTACTGAATAGTGGCAAGTGTAGTGCGTGTGGCGCCAGGCCGCCGCTTCCGCCGCCGCTCGTGAGTCGACCGCCGGATAGAGACCCGCTACCCGCTGAAGCACAGGTGAGTCCACTATCTATTACACTACTACCTACTTGAACACTACCCATGTTACTACTACCTGCATGAACGCTACCCATGTTACTACTACCTACATGAATACAACCCTTACCACTTAAGTATTCCTGCCTGCATGAACACTACCCATGTGATCGCTAGTCTTGTTACTAATTAAGTACTATAACATAATATATTATAATTTAAATTATTAATATCAACTTTTTACTATCTAAACCATTGGTATAGTAGTATTACTACCGCCTTGATGATTACCGACGTAGCTACAGCAACCACCCACATTTTGACAAAAGGTAGTAGTGAATACGTATTGTCCTACACCTATAATACCTACTTACACCTCTCATTACGAAATTCTACTTCTAAGCCCGGCTCTACCTACTAAATTAATAATCTACTTATTGTACAGCTACTACCATTCTGGTACCAAATTACAGCTTTCTAGTAATTTTGGGTTTGACCACTGAACACGGAACACAGTGGTTTATAGCCGGTTCGATTCGGCATTGTCATCTCGTCGTTAGATCCACTTCTGAAAAAACCGTGGAGAGAATTCCCTACGTAAAAAGCCATGCTTTTTTAAGAAATTATTTCAAATGTCCTTAAGATTTCAGACTTTTTTTACCGCACCTATTCTATTTTATGCAGCTTCGTTTTCTAAATTCATTTTTTTATTTTTAGAGATATAGATCCCACTCTCAACAATTCTTAGCTTAGGATCAGATAGTGGACAAATTAGGTTGCAAAACGCGCGGTCGTATCGTTTCCACAAGAAAAAAGCACAATCAAAGTATTTAGTTGCGCCTATATCTGTCTTAGATAATAGAGAACGTGGAATCTTCAAACAAACAGTTTCCACGTCGCGTTAGGTTTAGGTAGACCAATACGTGTGGACGGATTTCAGAAGACCGTGGAAGCCACTGCCTCTCGGTTTGCACCTGTGTCACCGCGTCGTCACGTCGTCCAACCTTGTTCTATGACGTGTGGGAGAGGGGTACCTTCGCTGGGTTAGGATCTAATAGTGGACGAAATACTCCGTTCGAATTGTGCCCATAACAAAATAATAAAATCAAATACAGTATTTACTTACGCCGAGATAAACCTCATCTATGTTGTAGAGCATAGAAGAAGAATCGCGTTAGGTTTAGGTAGACCAATACGTGTGGACGGATTTCAGAAGACCGTGGAAGCCACTGCCACTCGGTTTGCACCCGTGTCACCGCGTCGTCACGTCGTCCAACCTTGTTCTATGACGTGCGGGAGGGGGGTGCCTTCGCTGGCGTGTGAGGCTTGCCTGTGCTTGTACCATGCTGCCTGCGCAGGGTATCCGAATCCATTGAATCCGCCGCCGAATCCGTTTCTTTGTAAGGTATGTGAAACTTGTTGTTATATTACTGTGTCTCCCTTTAATTGCTCTATGACTAATGACTGTTTTTCACCACGGGCTGAGCGGGCCCATCAATATAAACTGCATTCAGCTGTTGTGCGACGGCGGGAAAACAAGCGGGCCCATTGAAGTAAAAATGTTAGTTGGCCTGCTCACCTCGCTGTGGAAACCGGGCGATGCCCGCCTTCCACTGCGAGCGAGTCGGATCCATTACGGACTCCGCTATACTCGTAACGATGAGGTCCGACTCGCTCGCAGTGGAAGGCGGGCGTAACTGTTCTTCATGAAATGAATTCAGTTGCAGATCACACCTAAAATTTCTTCTTAATTATTATCAATATCGTAAATGGTTCTTGCTTCTTTTTCTGTTTATTTTGTTAGGTTTTAGAACTGTTTTTCGCATTATTGAAGAATCTTGTAGGTACAATAATCTTCTCAGTTCTTGTTGATTCTAAGTATTTGCAAGTCAAAGAAATTACTTACCCTCTAGAATTATGGAATTTGGTATTGAACAACTGTCAACAAAATATTTTTTGTGAGGAAACTATCTCATAATATTTTTTTAGAATGCTTAATATAGATTCTACACAAAATGAGATTTACCACAGAATTGCCGCAAAACCACATCGCCTCCTCTCGAACCGCCGCCATTGATGCACAAATCCGGCGTTACTGTGGTCCCGCCAGTTCCGGTACCAGTACCTGTACCGGTTCCCGTGATGACGCCCGTACCTCGCCGGGTGCCCGTACCGGTGCCAGTACCCGTACCCGTACCAGTGCCCGTACCCGTACCAGCCAAAGTTCCGAGGGATAAACGTGTGCTGCTTAGAATGAAGGTACTTATGGCATATTATATACCTATTTACAGTAGTGTATGGAAATTCACCAGCTTAGTAGCAATATGGTGATACATACGAAAATATGATACAAAGAATTTTAAAATCGGCTCAGTAGTTCCGGGATAACAAACAAAAAAGACTCCCTTCTTCATATTATTTGTATAGAAGCATAGATTAAGTTGCCCTCAGTTTCAACCGTTAAGTACATCCATTACTTACGCTGGATTCGACCAAAATTGGAGTAATAACTTATTATTTACGTACGTATTTAAACCAAAAGTAAAGTAGCTATAGTCCAATCCTACCCGATCTGGCAATAATGTAAACATGTCATGTTTTGACAATCGTTGTCTAAGACAGATGAGTAGAAAAATATAGTATGACAAATCATTGAATTTTTTACTATCCTGAGTAGGTATTTTAAATGAAAATAAACTATCATAAAGAAGTTATTTGGTGTCGAAATGATTGTAAGAAGACTGTATGACTCCTGACTACTGGAATATAATCAGGGTGAATACTCAATTGCAAGTAACTAGAGATTATAATATGATCAAATGTGTTTGTTTACATTTTTGCGCAAAGCTATTGAAATACAGTATACCACCAACAACTCACAAGCAAAACGTAACTATGGTAACCATACTGAAGGAGTCTACTTCAGTATGGTTACCATAGTTACGTTTTGCTTGTTAGTTGTTGTTAAAATGGAAAATCACTTGTACTAAGTATAAGTACAAGTTATTCTCTAGTTAAGTCTTACTCCAATTTTGGTCGAATTCGACCTTAACGGATATCCCTATTACAAAAATCAGTTCAGCGGTTTAGCATTCTTACACCAATCAGACAATGTAGTTCTCTTTCTCTATCCTACTATCCTACTAATATTATAAATGTGAAAGTTTGTGAAGATGTTTGGATGTTTGGATGTTTGTTACTCAATCACACTCTAACGGCTGAATGGATCTGGCTGAAATTTGGTACAGGGATAGAGTATAGACCAGAGTAACACATAGGCTACTTTTTATCCCGGGAAAATGTTCCCACGGGAAGCGGGAACGGGAACCAAATTTCACGCGGGCGAAGCCGCGCGCATCAGCTAGTAAGTGCATAATCTACAATACCAATGTACTTGTCAACCAGGTTGCCGGCGGCACCCCAGACGGCGAACGTGTATGGGCAGTATCAGACCAATCGCAACCTTCACAACCAAAACCTGCGCCACCCACGCAACCAGTGGTTTCAACCCCGCAACCACCAGGTCGAACCCGGGGCCCCAGGCCTTCACTGCCTCAATCCCTGGCCGTGATCAATGGGAGAAGATTCGTCATAGTGCCAAGGTCTTTGGTTCAAGCTTAGCCTTTTGTATTGTTGCACTTTTTTTTGTAATAGATTAGGTATTGTCTGCGGAAGTTTCTAGACCAGCTTTAAGGTGCAGTTCCACTGAGGCGGAGCGGATAGGAGCTGTGTCGCGATTCACCAATCACATGGCTTAAAATCCACATTTTTTCTCCACTCCGCACCGTGATTGATGAATCGCGGCACAGTGGCACACTCCGCCTAAGTGGAACCGCACCTTTATGCCCGCCTTCCACTGCGAGTCGGACCCATTACGGACTCCGCTATACTCGTAACGATGACTTTCGATACATGTCATGTCCGCTTTGGTGGAAGGACATGTATGAAAATCGTCGTTACGAGTATGAGTCCGTAATGGGTCCGACTCGCTCTCAGTGGAAGGCGGGCATTAAGGTGCCTTTCCACCTGAAATGTGCTATGGATGCGTTGATATTCACCTCAAAACATCTTAAGTCAACCCATGTTTCTAGTAATAAACTATTTCAGTCATTTGTTCATTCACATTTGTCGGTCTTTATGTAACGTTGACAGTTTATATTGTCAAATGACGAATATGATTGGTGGATTTTTTTTTAAAATGGAAAATATCGGTTTCGAGCAGGATTCGAACCTGCGTCTTCTCGCATACCGTGCGACGCCTCTACCAATCGGCCATCGAAACCTACCCGCGACCAACCAATTTTTCCACCTTATACGTCTTGAGCCGACTTAGGCACCATCTAACGGCACTTTTTAGATAGTTACACGTCACGAATGTGACACCTATTCCTACGCCGCCTTTATGATGGAGTTAGCATACTAATTGCAAATCAAAACTATTTTAACTATTTGTGGGTTTATATATCTCCATTGCAACATAGCATAGCACATCTCTGGTGGACAAGCACCCTTATTTTGTTCTATAATAGTTGACCACATTATAGTTTTTCTATTTACGAACATTTGGGTGCTTCGAAAGGCACTTTAAGAAGTTGGTCCTGGTGGCCAGTAAGAAACTTGGCAGTTCGATTTCCTGCTTTTGAATGCATGTTAAGCCATTGGCTCAGGCTGCCAGAACTTAGTAATCGTTGATCCAGGCATGTTAAACCAAAATGAGAGCATATCAGGTTTCATTATATGGTCACGCCTTTTATCCCCAAAGGGGTAAATAATAATAGAGGCCTTCAACTTGGCTTAACGATTGCCATTTTACTGGCAACTGGGACCAACTTGGGTACTTAACATTTATAGATCAAGGCGCAGACTCTGGATTCATACGAAATAATTGCATGGACGGAAATTTGGGCCAAGTCCGTCATCTGTCTCATATTTATGAACGACAAAACATGAGACAGATGAAATTCCACTCGTAAATTTTCGTCCACGCATTCATGTCGTCTGATCGAGAATCCTTCTCAATATTCTCCATAGCAAACTACCTTTTCAAGGTTCTCAGTCCATCTGTGCGCAATTAGTGTGATTACCAATAATATTTATCTACTTTTCACAGATAATACAAGTATGGTGTAGAAGAATGACGATTCTGCAACAGTCAACAAAAGAATATCACAATTATATTAATTTATATAGTGGACATTGTTATTCAATTAGTTTTTTATGTTTGTCATATTATAGATAAAGCTAAAAAGACACGCTCAATATAGTCTGTACCTACAATATTGACTTTTACAGAAAAGTATAATGAGGTAGGTAGGTATTTAAAATATAATTCTGATGTGTGGGTAGGTGTGAAATTTTGAGTATTAACAAAGATAATATAATAGTATTACATACAGATAGGCAACTCCTTCCGCGCCACAGCTGTCATTATAGTTGGCGGGTGTTGTGAGGGAACATCTGCTTAGCCTTATTAGTCCCACACACATTCAAGCTCTGTACGATGATAGAATTGAAAATGAATCATTTGTGTGAAGTTTCCGCCCTGTGGTATTAAACCCAATCTGTCATAGAAATATGCGATGACATAGACCAGACGGCGAGGGAGAGGTGTAATATCTCTGCGGGACCTGGAGTGTCCATCACAATGTACGTATTATGTTTTTTAATTTATCGATGTACAATTACTCCTGATAGCTAGGATCTGAAGAATAGAGCATAGAAAATCATAACAACGTCTTGACACAGAGTGCCTGGTAGAGACCTTTCAATCTTGCCGGCATTCTTTTTTAACGTGTGCATATTATGACCGCGTATGCAAAGCTGGGCTCGAATTGACTAAAACTATATAGTCTAGAGCTGGGGGCGACCCCTTTGTAACTAACGTAACGAAAGCAGAGGTTCTCAAACCGGAACGGTCTGAAGACAACTTTTCATGCCCCACAGTTTTGTAAAATACAGAATAGCCTTGCCTTTGAAACTAACAAACAAACATACTATTCAATATGCATTCGACCCTAATAGTACAGATACAGTTAGTAAAAAATATAGCTTGCAGCGGTCATTCACTTCTACTGTTACATAACCATATAGTTGATTCATGTGCACGCGATTTTAGTCCGTACGGTGGACTCGACTTTTGCATCTAGAATGTTAATATTTCGTTTGTCCATTTGCATGTACAGGCTATATTGAACGACCTGAATTTCACATCTTTGTGACGCAACCAATAGTTGCACATTTAATTTTATTTATTAATTTGAACAACAAAGAAACAAGGCTAGGGATTTATTGTAGTTTTTAAGTATGAACTAAACATTTTTGCCTATTAGGTACAGTTTAGTGCGCGTTCTCATTATGTCATGACGGCAGATTATCATCCGCGACGATAGTTATAGTGTCTAAGACAGATTGTCGAGATCATGGAAACTGCTAGCACAACTTGAAATGATAATAAACAAGACTTATACGACGTGTGTAAAAAAGTCATCACAATTACTCACGATCCAGCGCTAACAACCACAATAGAAATAACGAGAAAATATATTAGCGACACAGTGACGACAATCAATTGTGTAATGGGAACGTTTACTGTCCAATGACTGCCTCGGTGGCGCAGTCGGTAGTGATACCGCCTGTCGTGCTTGAGGTCCTGTGTTCGATTACCGGGTCGGTCCAAATATATGTGTGATCCACAAATCTTTGTTTTGGAGTTTGGCTGTTTCTATGTATAATATGTATGTACCTATTTAGAAATATAATACGTAATGTCTATCAGTCGTCTAGATCCCATAGCACCAGCTAGATGATGTTGTGTGTGAATGTCCACTAATTTGTATTTATTAAAAAAAATATATCGTCAGTCACGACATAGTGAGAACTTGCGCTTTGAAAATAATGGCTAAGTTAGGTACCCATCCGTAGAATAAAGTCCGATCTGTAGGATTGATAGTTTTCAGTAGAACTTAGATCAGAATAGGTCATTACAGTACTACCGTTTACAGGTGACTTCAGAATACGCTATATTATTGTGCTAAATAGTTGCAAGGACTCCATATGATAATCCATAATATTATGTAGTGTAGCTAAGTATAAACATGTGTACAGTTAATGTACGGTGCGTGATATTATGTTAAATGCTATTATATTATAGGGCAGTCTGAAGTCAACTTAAGTGTTATAAGTTAGCAAGCAAACTGCCGTATCTAAAGATCGGATTTTATTCTGGATGAGTCGAAATGATCAAAAATTGTAAAAAAGTAATCACATTTCATTTAGTTAACATTTTGACAGCCTTAATACAATGTAACCAGCATGCTTAAATATTAGTAATCTTTATACTATAATTTTTATAGAAAGTCGTCTAACGACTAAAATAAAAAACAAAAGACTTTTTTTACAAATTCCATTTATCTAATGTTAGAGTTGAAAACTCTATAGTTTTGTATAAAACAAAAATTACAGTAGTATTTGCTATACAATGTCAGTGCATTTTATTTAATTGAAAGTTAAATAGCAACAAAGACTGATAATTTTGACATTGAATAAAAAGACTTTCAATTGCCTTGATAGCATAGAGATCAAAATAAAGAGTCAATTGAAAAGTTCTGTTATTTTCTCACATTTTCGCGACTTTTTATGCACTAAAACCATTTCACCGTCGAAATTCGTTAGTAATTTATCAAAAATACTGGCCAAGTGAGAGTCGTACTCGCGCTCATACGTTCCGTACCAAAAAACGACAACATATCATGTTTGTTGTATGGGAGACCCCTACCCCTTATGCCCGCCTTCCACTGCGAGCGAGTCGGACCCATTACAGACTACACTCGTAACGACGATTTTCATACATGTCATGTCCGCTTTGGTGGAAGGACATGTTTGAAAATCGTCGTTACGAGTATAGCGGAGTCCGTAATGGGTCCGACTCGCTTGCAGTGGAAAGCGGGCATTAATCCTCCTTTTTTATTTTAGTATTTGCTATAGCAGCAACAGATCATCCGTAAAAATATCAGCTCTCTAGCTATCACGATTCCTAAGAAACAGCTTCGTGAGGGACAGACAGACCGACGAAGTCTCATAAATAGGGCACGATTTTTTACCGTTTGGGTATAGAACCCAGAAACTAGCACTGGCTAGACGGGTTGGTAGATAGTTTTATTGAATTTTGATCTGAGAATTTAAATAAGAAGGTATAGAGGGCGCGTATAGCACCGGTCTCCTTGTGCACAACGTAGGCAGGTGAGCTATAGCTAGCTATGTCGATGAATAGTGACGCCAATATTTGTTTAACGTAAAAGTAACAATAATATGTCTTGCCTGTGTGATGTAATTATTGTTTTTTTTTAGTCTGTTTCAGGGTATAGTTTTATCACGATTTTGCAGCGCATTTAACCATTAATATACTAAAAAGATTTACTTTAAAGCGTCGTCATGGTCTCACCCGTGCCTACTGGTCCCTCTTGGATACGCGCGCTCTATACCTTATTTATACTCTAAATTCTGATGTTTTGATTTTGTTTGCCATATCGTGTCATTCTCGGGAACATTGAGAGGCATAGATATACTTTTTATTTAAATTTCTATGCTCGCCTGTAATATACACTATCGTGTACAGGTAAGTACCTGGTTCTAACCGTGCACGAAAAGGACATACATTTGTTTTAGTGTTATAGAGCGCTATCTCTTTCACACATTCGTCACATGCCTAGTGTGCGATAAAGAAAGAATTATGGTATGGTTTCCTGATGACTAATTATTCGAATATCAACAATTTCGAATGTAATTTTAAAGAACGATAATTTAAGATAACGCAGAGTTCACATTCTTCAACCACACGATGATTTAATTTTACAAGTCTAACTTTACGCAAATGTAAATGTTATGTAGATTATCCCGCATTTTAACTAGAACATAGTAATTACATTTTATAAATTATAACTAAAATGTAACGCAACGTTAACTTCACATAGTTAAACACAATTTTTTAATATTATAATTGCAACTTTACGAAAATGTAACGTTACGGTAACTTTTCCATAAGATTTATTCTAGAACATAATATTTTACACGTTACGTTTTTTAACACTTATACGTTACAACTTTCCGAAATTGTAACGTTACGGTGTTCGTTAAATAAGGGAAAATTTACATTCTGGAACACAATGTGTTTTTATCTTTTATTCACGGTGTTCCTGTGTATTAATGCTTTATTAGTTTATGAATTGTATATTTTAAGTTATATTTACTCTGCAGTTTAATATGTATGTACTACTTTCAATAACGAATAATGTACGTTTTTAAATTTTGTGGCAATGGAATGCAAATTTGATTTGTTAGTTATATTTCATTTTCATATTTACAACTACATGGTAGATTAGGCTAAGACTTAAGAGTTGATACTCGTACATTTATTTATGTTACCCGATATTGTTTTTGTGTATCTGTTAGTTTTTTTGCAAATAAACAATTCAAGTGACATTGTCTAAAATTGTGAAATTTGTGTCAATAAATCGAAATTAAATAAATTTGTAAATTTTAATCAATAGGACATGATAAATCCAGAGACCGTAAGTAACTCAAGATAATTTAAGAAAAATAAAACATTAGGCAGAATTTTGTCGCTACCTAAGGGAATGTATCAAACGTTAACATCGCTAAATAAAATATTTTAAACCGTACCAATTTTTGAAATTACCGCTCACGATTGCACGAAAAAGAGGTATGTAGCTACATTTTTTTCGGCAATTTACTTCTCTGTGGTAGTAGGCATCGATAAATAATATTTGATCTAATTGTGTGGTACAGTGATACGCCAATAACACGTCGCGGGCGCGTGGCCAACGGCGCGTCGTCCCCGCCCGCCGCCGCGCTCGTGGCCGCCGCCGGCTCCCCGCGCCGCCGCGGCCGCCCGCGCGGGGAGGACGTCGACCACTTCACCGCCTTCTACAACAAGTCGCAGCAGGTCGCGTCCAACGCCAACCTCGTCGTGCAGGTGAGTCGCGAGTCACCTACATACCTATACAGAACACATTGACTGCTATATAATGCCGACAACGATTTCTAGGAAAAACGAGAGTGATAATGAACTCGCGGTCGTTCTAGATATTCCAGTACCTGGGCATGCGAGACTTGGCGCGCTGCGCCCGCGTGTGTCGCCTGTGGAGAGACCTGGCCGCCACCCCCACGCTCTGGAGGCACGTACGGATGAAGAACTCGCACGTAAGTGTCGCTGCACCGTCTGTGGCACCATTTTGTCGAAGCCGGGGAAGACTAACATGGAATGTCGTGTCGACGGCAGGTGAGCGACTGGGGCGGCCTGTGCGCGGCGCTGGCGCGGCACGGCACGACGCGACTGGACCTGCGCAAGATGCTGCTGCCGACCGAGGACGGCGCCTTCTGGGACAAGTTCGGCGCCTGCATCGGCGCGGCGACGACGCTGCAGCGCGTGGACATGTGCCGCTGCCCCGCGCGCGCCGTGGAGGCGCTGTGCCGCGCGCTGCCCGGCCTGCGCGCGCTGGCCGCCTGCGCCATCCGCGACGCGCGCCTCGACCCCGCGCCGCTGGCCGCGCTGCCGCAGCTGAGCGAGCTGCGCCTCAAGTCCATGGCGGGGCTGTCGCTGACGCGCGACCTGCGCGCGCTGGCGGCGCTCACGGGCCTCACGCACCTGTCGCTGACGTCCATCAAGGAGCTGGGCTGGTCCGTGAGCGACGTGCTGGCGGCGCTGCCGGCGCTGGAGGCGCTGGAGCTGGGCGAGTGCTCGTTCGGCGCCGAGTTCGCAGCCGTGCTGCGCCGCCTGCCGCGCCTGCGCCGCCTGCGCCTGGAGCGCGGCACGCCGCACTGCGCCGCGCCCGACATCCTGCGCGCGCTGTCCCACCTGCCGCTGCTCACGCGCCTCGAGCTGGTCAACATCGACGTGAAGCCGGGCTTCGACGACGCGCTGGCGGCGTGCACCAACCTGCGGCGGCTGCTCATCATCCCCACGTACGTGTCGCAGTCGGCCACCACCAACCGGCAGGTGCTGAGCGGCGTGCTGCGGCTGCGCGACTCGCTCACGCACCTGGTGTGGGGCGTGACGGTGGAGCTGCTGCGCGTGACGGAGCTGTTCATCGACCAGTGCGAGGCGGCGGGCGAGGCGCGGCGCCGCGACGTGGGCGAGTGCATCCCCGTGCTCAAGCCGGTGCCGGGCTGCCGCGCCGACGAGCCCGCCGCGCCCGCGCTGGCCGGCCCCCCGCAGGTGGAGATCCTGCCGCTGCCCACGCTGCAGCGCCTGCTGTCGGCGCAGCTGCCCGGCACCAAGCTCAAGCTGCTGCGCATCCCCTTCCACGCCACGTGGCGCCAGTCGCTCGCCGACTTCCAGTAGCCCGCGCCGTCCGCGCCGCTGCCCCCCGGCCCCCCCGCGCCGGCCGCGAGCCTCACCGTGTCACTGCCTCGGGCGTGGGGCGGCGAGGGGCCGCGCTCCGGACCTTGAACTCTAACCAAAAATTACGTTTGCTTCGGTGCCCGGGCGTCGAGCGGGACGTATGTAATCTCAGATCGGAAAAAATGCTGTAGCACCCAAAAACTTTGTCGGCAAACCACGTTTCTATTGACAATAACTTAATTAAATCTCGATCGTTTTGTCATTTTCTGTGTTAAACGCATGTGATAATTTAGACATAGGCACCACGTCGACTCACAGTTGCGGGGCTTTGTGATAAATTTCTTTTAAGAGAGCGCTCTTGATGACGATCAGGGGTGTCCACGGTCGTTATCCTGTATATCACATTGTATAGTATTGTACACCCACAAACGATCCCTGTTAATGTACATATTCGTACATAATATTACTATGTTATTAAGTTGCGTTTAAGTTTTACATCGTGTTCTTCCTTTTAACTAAACGACTTTTAAATAAATCTTGTGAGTTTAGAATTAAAGTGACATTACTTGACGATTAAGTAATTTTACCTGACTTTAAAAAATGTAACGTTACTTAACGCAAATGTAACGTTACCGATGGAAAATGTAATGTTACCGAAATGTAACATTCATTAATTATATGGGAGATTGTGAAAATATATATACCCATACCAATCTTTTACTTGCATGTTGAAAATTGAACTGTTTTTTAAACATCCATATCTTTTTTTTTTTTTCAGATAAAGATAAACTCGTTCTGTTAGTATCTCTACTCGTACTTTCATTTTTTAAATATCTTTCTAATGCATAATATACATATTGTAGTATATTTCTATACATCCTGATCATCTATAATCCCTATATGGTTAATAGAATTACACGATTTAAGACCCTAAACAATTATGTATACAAGAATTTAAGTCGTTTCTATATAATTACAAGGTTTAATGTATTTATTTTAACATTAAATGTTTAAATAACATGAGTTGCAAGGACTGTACGCATAGTACTATGTATTGCGTTTGATAGTATATGATTATTGAGAGGCTTCCACAATATATTACTGAAATTTTACTAAGCTTGTTTGGAGGATAGGAATGGGCATTTATACATACACTAGCTGATGCCCGCAGCTTCGCCCGCGTAAAATTTGTTCCCGTTCCCGTATTTTATCCCCTTGGGGGTAGAATTTATCAAAATCCTTTCTTAGCGAATGCCTATGTCATAACATCTACCTGCATGCCAAATTTCAGCCCGATCCGTGCAGTGGTTTGGGCTATGCGTTGACAGATCACTATGTCAGTCAGTCAGTCACCTTTGAATTATATATATTTAGATAATCATGTTTTTTTTATCCTCGAAGGGGTACTTAGAGTATATTATAGGTCCACATTTCACCTTTTCAGATTTATTTCCACGTAATAGGTGGTGAGTCGTATAGGTGCCCAATAGAAAATATATCAACGCCCTGAATCCCGAATATTTAAAACTTGACATTTCTAGTGGAGGCAAACCTTATGCACCCACTTAAATAGGGTTGTTTTAAAATTGCATCCTTGAAGGGGATGAAATAAAACGTTGATATTCACGGCGATTTCGGAAACGGTTACGAAACGTATTGAGAATTCTTTGTAAAAATTGTATTTTTAGTTTTTAATTTTCACCCTAAGGGGCTTAATATGAAGGTGATTTTTTATCGATTTCTTAAACTATACCTTACATCGTACTAATATTATAAATGTAAAAGTTTCTGAAGATGTTTGGATGTTTGTTACTCAATCACGCTCTAACGGCTGAATGGATCTGGCTGAAAAAGGCTGTGGTACAGGGGTAGAGTATAGTCTGGAATAACACATAGGCTAAAGTTATTTTTAAACTATCGCAGTTTTTAACACTCATACTTATAGAATTCGGGACTTCACGCGAAAGACTATTTACTTATATTCACCGACGTGACGTTTCGAGCACGTTGCAGCGCCCGTGGTCGCGGTTGGACTGAGGCGAGGATCGACAAAAACCACCAAGTTATTTCTTGTCGAACTACCCTCCGCTGCGCGTTGTTACAACGAAGGATAAGGCCGGCGACACACTACACTCACTACGTCAGTTTTAACTGGCACAGTTTTACGTTCAAGTTTATTAATCACTGAATTCCACATAGGCTACTTTTAATTCCGGGCAAATGTTCCCACGGGAAGCGATAAATTACTGCGCCGTGTGTACCGGGTATTGTTTGGACATAATCGGTTCGTCGTTGGCATTTATAGTAATAAATCAGTGTCAAAAACTATATGTACCTATCTTTTGTCTACAAAAAAATTTTGATACAATTTGGGGATTAAGATATTAACTTCTGAAAGCATTTAACTTTTTATAACTTTTGTATCCTTCATCACTATTACTTCACTTATACCCTTAATAAGCGAAGCGACACATACCCATTTAAAAAATCGCTTAAAAAAGGTGCACTTTTCTATGAATCGCTGTGGGATTTTGACGGCACTATCGACAAATATATATCGACAAGAGGCTCGATCGCGTTATTATAAATTTATTACTAAAATTGATACTCTGTCGTATTAAAAGGTAGTACAATATACCGACTTCAAACAGGCTTAGTTCAATCTTGGTAACTAAAGAATATACTAGAATGAGTTGCCAAGTACTGTTGTAATGTAATGTTTGATAAAAGGAACCGCACCAAAACGTGCTCTTAGTTGCAATAACAAAACGAATACTTGTGTGTATATGTATCGCTGTCTCTCATATTTTTATCTATAGTGGTACATAGAAATATTTTTATAACAAAACTGACAGATTTATCTAGTTTCAACTAATAATTCCTACCGATTTACATGCGCAAAATGTTTTAAAGTATTATCACACGTTCCGATTTTGTTGGATCCAACCACCCGACACCAACCAAATCGGAAAGTGTGTAAGGCGGTCGGACGTGGTTGGATCGCCGACGTATCCGACAAGCCAACCATCCAACCAAATCGGTACGTCTGGAGCTGAACGGATTTGGTACAGAGATTGGTTATAATCTGAAATAACATATAGGTTCTTTATCCCGGGAATATATTCCCATGGGACGCGGGAACGGGAACCGAATTCGAAATATAGGCCAATCTTTATTTTATTGTACTTTATAGTTTGGCTCCGATGGGGCGTTATTTAGAATGGTAATGGATATTACAAAAACGGTCGATTGGAAGGAATTATTACTTGTGTCTGAAATACCTTTGAATAGCTAGAAGACGTTGTGTATATTATATTCAATGAAGTACTAAATATAATTATAATTCGAGTTACTAGTTTTATGATAATGAGAGAAAAGAAAACAGAATTATTATATAAAAATGTTTTTAAATTAAGGACTTGTAAATATTTTATAAGATAGATTTAGTTGTCAGTGCCTATGATTATATATTGATTTCTGTTTGATATGTTATCATACGAGACACGAGACGTGGTCGTCGGTAAACGTGTGTATTTCTTAGCAATAAATTAGATGTACAGTCAACTACAAAGAAATGTACTAGTTTAATCTTACAAAATGATGTATCGTCGTATCGACTCGCAGGGATACATCATTTTGTAAGATTAAACTAGTACATCTCTTTGCAGTTGACTGTACCACGCATATAATACTGCCCATTTAGGACGTTTTTTTAAATATTTCACATTCATTTATGGGTAAAACATTGGTTTTAAAGAAGAAAATTAATTATTCTATGTACAAAATTGATGTAATGTTCTAGATTTTTCTCATGAATGTGGAATGAGATAAATATAACAGTGAATCTATTAAGAATAAAGACTGAATCAGTAATAAGGCTATGTTTAAGAATTATTGTAAATTATTATACGGCACGAGTAAAAAATGTTTGTCAGTCTTGTTCTAAACATATCGGTTCAGGGCAGTGTTATATGGGGTTCGACATCGGGACGATTTGAGCGTAGGTGAAATTGTATACTCTGTGTGTTAGGTGCTATGGAGCCTTAGTAATATATTCAGGGTCAATGCCAGCTTCACTGGCGAGTGGTGCATCAGATGGCGAACGAATGAGCTCGAAACGAAACCCTGTGCCAACATGTCAGACCGGCGTGGTACAGTCAACTACAATGAAATGTACTAGTATCTTACTAAATAATGTATCCCTCTGAGTGCCATAATAAACTAACCAAAGATTGTGACAAACATGGAATCCACCGAACTTGACAGTAACATGTATTGATTGCTATGCATGCTATTTATTTTTTATTTTAAAGTTGACGTTTTCACTCAACTTTAAAATGAAAAATAAACGTATTGGGATACTTAATAATTGCTCTTTACAGGCATACATGTTACTGTCAAGCTCAGCGGATACCATGTTTGGTTAGTAAAGTTCATTATGGCACTCGCAGGAATACATCATTCTGTAAGATTATTTAGATAGTTGACTGTACAGTAATTTTTTAAGTGTAGTGTAGTCCTCAAGGATTTTACGCCGTCTCCTTCCGACTAAACCCACACGGACCCCTTACACCCGGCCGGAATTCCCGGGTACGCCCACGGGAGAGTGGCCAGTCATCCTCCCAATATGGGAGAGCCACACCCACGAGTTTGAAACATGCTGTGAATGTGTGTATACATCTGTGGCGTGTAAAAAACAATAACACAGAATAATAATGTACAGAAGTAAATCTATGTAGAAAGTGCGCTCGGGCTACGCACGCAAAGACACCGCTCACCTGGGGGTCAAGTCTGCTATTTTACATCATAAAGACGTTCTAGTGCGATTCTATTACTATAATATAGCGATTGGTCCTAAACTTGGTAGTCGCGTAAAATTTTTATATTATAACATCACTAGAATAGAACTAGAGTAGAATCGCAATGCCTTTTTTTAGGTAGAGGTACCGTGTGGGTTGGTGGGGGCTAAGGGGGGGTTAATAAGGCTGTGTTTAAGGGGGGGCGGTGGTGTGGGGGATTAAGGTGGGGGTGACGGTTAAGATGGTTGTGTTAGGGAGGGAAGGTGGATATTGAGGTGTGGTTAAGAGGGGGTAATGTGCCCCTTAACCCCCCCCTATAATCTGGTGGGGGTCAAGGGGAGGGGGGGTATTGTGTCCCTTAACCCCTACCATAACACAAACTTTAAACCCCCCCTAAACCTGAGGGGAAGTAATGGGCCCTTTAACCCCCACTATAACACCCCCCCCTTAACTCAACCACCTTAACTCGCCATCTTAAACCCCCCCACCGTCACCCCCACCTAAGCCCCTTAACCCTACCATAAACCCCCCACATTAACACCCCCACCCACCTTAACCCCCCCAACGTAAGCCTCCCCCCCCCACCTGAACCCATTACGAGACTACCAAAAAAGCAGCGGCCACTAGCCCGTCACATAATACGCGACTACGCATATAGGTCGATAGAACCGCCGAGCGAACATCGGTCGACCAGTAGACCGATAGTAGACCGGTCTTACATAGAGCTCTAGTGAAATACGCGACTACCAAAATTGACAAATTGTACCGACGGCGACGACCTTATATTTTGCCACGCTTTCTATTCTATTCTGACGCGATTGAAATAGCAGACTTGGCCCCCAGATTTCATGGACACGAGGTCAAAGGATGTTCATATTAATTTCTATACTAGTTGCTGAACGAGTGTACGTAGCCGAGGGTAGAATTGAAAAGAAAGTACATACATGGGATTGCTTATGATGTGGTAAGTTCCGACGCCCAATTTGGCTAGGGGTGAAGAGCGATGTAACGAAAACTGCAGGCAAAAAGTGTCCGACTAAAAAATCTAGTTGCAATTTCACCTACGTACAAACTTGTATTTTTTTTCTTTATTATAAATATATTCTTACTAGTTAGTAGTAAAATTATGTGGCAATGTATGAATATATAATTTTTTAATCTTGTACATTTGAAGTACAAGTGCTATTGTGTGTAGCCTCGGCGGGACTGGCGCTAAGGCGTTGTGACAAACAGCCAATATGTCGACTAATAATAGACCACAAACGACACCCCATTCTCGACTATTTAAGTCCTTTTTTTGTGTAGTAATATTTTTTTCTGGGGATGTAGAAATATAAATTATTGCACATAGACATTCTTTTCATTATACATAACCTAAAATTCCTTGACATGCACTTTAAAATACGTGTTCCAAATGACATTGACATAACACTTAGCGCTGAGAGAGTGGTCCGCATGCGCGCGCACGCCACGACAGAACGTTTTGTCGCCGTAATTTGAGAATGTAAAATAGTAGTTGATGACACTGTTGCATAATAAGGGTTCTTATAACACGAGTGTGTTTTAAAAAAACGAACCGTAGCACTGTAAATCGTGTAGAACAAGCTAGCTAGACAAAATTATTTCTAATGATTTTTATATCTAAGATAGGTTAATATGCATAGATTTATATATCTCAGTACTTTTTTTCGAGTTAAAATGAGTATTGTTAAAAAAATCATCAATAACTGCCTACTTAACATTATATATTTTTTAATAATTATATATATCTGTCTTATATCAAAATCTTAAAATAAACTATAACTAATAAAATAGATCAAAGCACTTAAAAATATTTATATCTGTCACTCATCATCATCACTATCATCCGATGAATCGTCCATAGAATGATCGTGATCGTGAGTGACAGAACTATGAAAACTGGAAACAGTATTTATACGTTCTTCCTTACAACTAGGTTCAATAATTAAATGTAGAACTTCGGAAGGGAGTGCACCAATTTTTTTTCGTGGTACTTCTCCTAAGCCGTTTATTACAGGGTCGGAAGTTATCAATAACATATTCAGCAAATCTTTATTTGTGGCTACTCGACATCGCTTTTGTGTATTATGTTCACGAAATCGTCTACAGTCCTTATTTCGAGCCTCCTGTGCTTCCTTGGACAACTGGCCTAAAGGCAGAAGCGAAGATTTGATTACCTCGGCACTATGCAGAAGTATTTTGTAAACACTGGCGGGCATGTAGTACCACGAATAAAGATTCACGTATAGTTGTGGAGTTTCTTGAGTTAATGTTTCAAAATTTTCAATATTTATGTCATATCCTGATGATAAAGTTCGCAATATTGTGCTAAAAAATTTTATAAGAGATACACCTAACCCCGTGATATCAGCACTGATCTCGGGATTTTCGAAAAATCTTCGCGCGGTATTCCCGTCATTCGTGTTGCCGAACCCTGGTTTTGGAGTGTCTACAATATTAAACCCATTTCACTTTTGAAACGTTTTTTGATATTCTCTGAGCGTTGTTTCACACTAGCTTTGTCTTCGTTTGCTCTAAGTTGCCATTTTTTACGTCAAGTCTCTAGCTTATATGAAGTAAACATTCAAAACACCTAATCCAAGCGTGCAATATAGACAAACCAAAACTAAGATCATCGATGGCGTTGCTCCACAAATATAACATTTCTGTGAAGAGGAAGTTTCAGTTAACGTGTTGCAAACTTTCCCGTCAATCATTGTGAGAGGCATTACATGTGTGACAGATATCTCATTTTCATTAACCTTGCACTTTTTCGGCAATAGGCCATTTATTTCTTCCACAACCTTATCGGTTTCGGCGATTGTCAAGTCCTTAGTTTCTTTAGAAAAAATAAATTTTATTGGGCGACAATACATCGTAGAGGATGGTCGAGGATTCTGCCACACAAAATTGTCTTTTTCATCTCGTAATAGAAAAAAAAATACAAACAAAAAATCATCACTGTCATCACAGTTGGTGAATTTTTGCTTGTACATACTGTGACCGGAACTTCCATCACAACCCTGTAATATTATACTGGTTAACGTGAATGACGTACAAGGCAATAGAGTTCTGACAACTTCTTGTTGTGCTGAAACTAAACGTTCTGCAGTTTTGTCTAAAACTGCCTGAACTTTGATTTCCACACGTGTTTTGCTTACGAAAATATGGTCAACTGGAGGATAGCAGGCTACTTTAGCCTTTTTAACGTTATATAATGACGGAAATAGTTTATGTCCTGCTCTGATCTCTGATCAGTCTGTTTATAACTATGGCTTCTTGATTTACTATCAACGTAATACGCCAAAGCTTCTTCATTTTTCAAACACCTAGGAACATTTCAGAGTTTCAGAGGCCTTTTTTATTGCCTGGCATTGTGAACTGACGCTAGTTACATCCTTGATGTGACGTGCTACGCGTCTTTGACCTGACAATCGTGCAGACACTTCCGCAGCATATGCCAATTCACTAGGGCTTCTTGTTTGTAAGAGGTCATCCACACGTCGTTTTTTTTTGTTTTGTCACTCGAGTCTTCGAACTCTTTGCTAGGTCTGCCAGGTCCTGGTTGGAGCTCCGTAGATGTACTTGGAATGGATACGTAAATATATACATCAAAACATATGTCGACACCCGCCAGCCATGCACAATTCTTGTTTAAAAACCGCTCTTGGTTTCTTCCACAGGCGTTCCACTTTTCAGCCAGTTTTGCTGAATATCTGGTGATTAGGGTTTTTTAAGTCTCTCAGAGATGACTCTGTGACACCATCTAATTCATATCTCAAAGATATAAACCGAAAAAGTTCCTCGTTTCGCGTTTCTTTCGGGTGTTTCAAGCATTCTTTTAAGAAAACCGTTTTTGAAATGGTGAAGACTGTAATAGTAAAAAAGAAAAAAAAATGTTGTGCAAATAATTCGCAATGGTTTTTTCTTTCATTTATTACTACACACTTTTAAGTATTATATACAATAGATTTTACAGAGTGGACATGGATGGACATGTAAGTTTAAGACTACTAAAATTGTAAAAGCGGAAAAAAACATCACCAAATTCGAAAAAACTAATTTTATAAAATTATAGAATGCATCTGCAGTCACAAATATTAACTCAAAATAAAGTACGTACCTTTATGTTCACAATCCATGACAAAAACACTAGCAAAAACCTCGGTAACTAACTTAAACAATTTAATGAAGTAAGGAGTAAAAATGTAAACAAATGCACTTCGAATTATCAATGTGTCACATACTTACCCTAATTGTGACCCAAATGTGGGTAGTTCCGAAAAAATAAAGTTGTATCTCTTAATGTATGGGCCTTAGGAGTTGATATTAACTAATGACTACTAGGAATTCAATGGTCGTTTTTGTCTAGCTAGCTTCTTCTACACGATTCACAGTGCGTAGGCGAGTTTTTTTATAGTATCACACGAGTGTTATAAGACCAAGTTATGTGTAGTATTCGCCGTTTACGTTAATACAGAGTCCCTCCCAATCCAGAATCTTAAACACATCCTCCAGTGCAGCGGTGAACATTTTCGGAGAAATAACATCTCCCTGTCTCACTCCTCGCTGCAGTTGGATGGATCTAGTAAATTGGTTTTGTATTCGGATGGACATTGTGGCATTTGTGTAAAGGCATTTCAACACTGCGATGTCAATTTGGCACCTGTAGAGATTGCACCACCACCGCCCAAGTCTCAATCGAATCAAAGGCCTTCTCATAGTCCACAAACGGTAAGCATAATACCTAGCTGGTTATACTCTTCCGTCTTCTGTAGAACCTGTCTCAGCGTATGTACGTGGTCTATGGTGCTGTAGCCTTTCTGGAAACCGGCTTGTTCGCGGAGCTGGAATTCGTCAAACCTGCGAGCCAGACGATTCTTAATAACCCTGGGAAACAGCATAATAATATAGACATGACTCAGAAGTGAGATAGGTCTGTAATTCTTTATTAAGGCTTTATCGCCCTTCTTGAAGAAGAGAACCACCAAACTCCTGTTCGATGACATTTTACCATCGAGTATGCGACGCCCTTTAAAACCGGTTCGCCGATTCTTAATAGGATACCGGCTGGTAATATAACGGCTGGAACCATGGAAGAGATAAAAAATCAATCAATGACCTTAGCAAGGCGTCAGAACGAATCGGGTTAGAAATGAACATGGGCAAGACAAAAATTATGTACAATGTCCATGTTGTGTCCACTCCCATCACGATCGGACAAGCGACACTCAAAGTTGTCGACGAATATAATTATCTAGGACTAGAGGACGTCACGCGGTTTCACCCGCGTAGCTCCCGTTCCCGTGGGAATATGGGAATAAAATTTAGCCTATGTTGACCACGAAGAGGGTAGCTTCCCAACAGTGAAACACCCGAACCACCCTCTGGGCGAGGCCGCAATGGCGGCCGTAGGTCTGTTGGGAGTCACGGGACATCCTTCCTGAGGGCTTACCCGGGGCTCTCAACCATAGGCTGTTGGGCGTTACGTGAGGTTTTTTTAGTCGGTAAGAGTCCGGCATAGCATCCTACGAGGATTTTCCCTCACGTTAAAAAAAAAAAAAAAAAAAAAAGGGATACATCATTTTGTAAGATTAAACTAGTACATCTCTTCGCAGTTGACTGTACCACGCATATAATACTGCCCATTTAGGTCGTTTTTTTAATATTTCACATTCATTTATGGGTAAAACATTGGTTTTAAAGAAGAAAATTAATTATTCTATGTACAAAATTGATGTAATGTTCTAGATTTTTCTTATGAATGTGGAATGAGATAAATATAACAGTGAATCTATTAAGAATAAAGACTGAATCAGTAATAAGGCTATGTTTAAGAATTATTGTAAATTATTATACGGCAAGAGTAAAAAATGTTTGTCAGTCTTGTTCTAAACATATCGGTTCGGGGCAGTGTTATATGGGGTTCGACATCGGGACGGTTTGGGCGTAGGTGAAATTGTATACTCTGTGTGTTAGGTGCTATGGAGCCTTAGTAATATATTCAGGGTCAATGCCAGCTTCACTGGCGAGTGGTGCATCAGATGGCGAACGAATGAACTCGAAACGAAACCCTGTGCCAACATGTCAGACCGGCGTGGTACAGTCAACTACAATGAAATGTACTAGTATGTAAATCTTACAAAATAATGTATCCCTCTGAGTGCCATAATAAACTAACCAAAGATTGTTACAAACATGGAATCCACCGAACTTGACAGTAACATGTATTGATTGCTATGCATGCTATTTATTTTTTATTTTAAAGTTGACGTTTTCACTCAACTTTAAAATGATAAATAAATGTATTGGGATACATAATAATTTTTTTTCTTTACAGGCATAGGGTCAAGTGTTCAACAATGAAACACTAAAAATTCATAACCTCGTACATCTTATGTTTTTGCTGATAGAAGTCTATAATTTTACAGGCATGTAGTCAATATGATTGGGTATCGAATGTCATTTATAGATTTTTTTAAATAAAGTGATTTGAATCGATAAAGAAATAAAAACTAAGAAATGGGATTTGTGTCATTGTGTCCATATAGGCATACACAATGAAACACCATATATTCAACAATGAAACACCATAAATAAACTGTGCCTAATTCAAATTTTGTTTAATGTAGGTAGTTATTAAAGAAAGAGCAGTCCGTTTCTACGTTAAATGCAGTGGCACGACGTGCCATGCTGCATGTTTCAGGCTTTTTTAATGACAGTTCTGCATGCCCTGATTTATAAGATCGTAAACATTCTATTTCAGCCATTTTCCCAGCTAACAGAATATCGAATATTGTTAATTTTTGCCATTTGGTAAGCAATACGCCCCGCGTCCTTTTTACAGCTTTGTTACGCGCCATCTTAAAATAAAAACAAATTTTAATAGATAAGGTTACACAATATCAACCAATAAAAATCTAGATTTATATAGATATCTTATGATGGTACACAATAAAACAGTGTTTCATTGTGTCCATTGTTTAACTGTTTCATTGTTGACAACCTAGGGTTTATCTAACTAACTTTTAATTTATGTTCACAAAATTGTAACTTTGAAACAAATGATATATGCCAAAATAATCTACAAAACATGTAGAATGCAGGATAATCATAAAAAATATAATATTCCTAACCATTAAATAATCAAAAATCTTTAAAAATAGCCAGAAATACTTCAATTTTTGACGAAAATAGTAAAAATGAGCCGCAGACGCGTCTTTTCTCACGCGGTGCCGCCGCAAACTGGGATACGCCGGTGGTATCTATTGAGTGTCCTTACGCGATATATTGCACTAACTGCCAACGACGCGTTTTGGAAATATTACTATGTTTTATTGTGTACCACTGTTTCATTGTTGAACACTTGACCCTACATGTTACTGTCAAGCTCAGTGGATACCATGTTTGGTTAGTTCATTATGGCACTCGCAGGAATACATCATTTTGTAAGATTATTTAGATAGTTGACTGTACAGTAATTTTTTAAGTGTAGAAATCCTCAAGGATTTTCTCCTTCCGACTAAAACCCACACGGAGCCCTTACACCCGGCCGGAATTCCCGGGTACGCCCACGGGAGAGTGGCCAGTCATCCTTCCAATATGGGAGAGCCACACCCACGAGTTTGAAACATGCTGTGAATGTGTGTATACATCTGTGGCGTGTAAAAAACAATAACACAGAATAATAATGTACAGAAGTAAATCTATGTAGAAAGTGCGCTCGGGCTACGCACGCAAAGACACCGCTCACCTGGGGGTCAAGTCTGCTATTTTACATCATAAAGACGTTCTAGTGCGATTCTATTACTATAATATAGCGATTGGTCCTAAACTTGGTAGTCGCGTAAAATTTTTATATTATAACATCACTAGAATAGAACTAGAGTAGAATCGCATTGCCTTTTTTTAGGTAGAGGTACCGTGTGGGAAGGTGGGGGCTAGGGGGGGATAATAAATTATAATATTATGTAACTAACATATACTGTTGCATGCCTGAACAGGCAGAACATGGAATGAGCATTTTATCATGTAAGACCTTATGCACCTATTGTTTGTATCATATACCTGTGTTCAGCAACAAATAAATGAATCTGAATAAGGCTGTGATTAAGGGGGGGCGGTGGTATGGGGGGTTAAGGTGGGGGTGACGGTTAAGATGGTTGTGTTAGGGAGGGAAGGTGGATATTGAGGTGTGGTTAAGAGGGGGTAATGTGCCCCATAACCCCCCCCCCCTTAATCTGGTGGGGGTTAAGGGGAGGGGGGGTAATGTGCCCCTTAACCCCCACCATAACACAATTCTTAAACCCCCCCTAAACCTGGGGGGAAGTAATGGGCCCCTTAAACCCCACTATAACACCCCCCCCTTAACTCAATCACCTTAACTCGCCATCTAAAAACCCCCCCCCACCGTCACCCCCACCTAAGCCCCTTAACCCTACCATAAACCCCCCACATTAACACCCCCACCCACCTTAACCCCCCCCCCCCCCACCTGAACCCATTACGAGACTACCAAAAAAGCAGCGGCCACTAGCCCGTCACATAATACGCGACTACGCATATAGGTCGATAGAACCGGCGACCGAACATCGGTCGACCAGTAGACTTCTACCGGTTCTAGTGAGATAAAACGAGACTACCAAAATTGTACCGACGACCTTATATTTTGCCACGATTTCTATTCTATTCTGACGCGATTGAAATAGCAGAGCAGACTTGGCCCCCAGATTTCACAGACACGAGGTCAAAGGATGTTCATATTAATTTCTATACTAGTTGCTGAACGGTACGTAGCCGAGGGTAGAATTGAAAAGAAAGTACATACATGGGATTGCTTATTTTGTGGTAATTTCCGACGCCCAATTTGGACAGGGGTGAAGAGCGATGTAACGAAAACTGCAGGCAAAAAGTGTCCGATAAAAAAATCGAGTTGCAATTTCACCTACGTACAAACTTCTATTTTTTTCTTTATTATAAATATATTCTTACTAGTTAGTAGTAAAATTATGTGGCAATGTATGAATATATTATTTTTTAATCTTGTACATTTGAAGTACAAGTGCTATTGTGTGTAGCCTCGGCGGGACTGGCGCTAAGGCGTTGTGACAAACAGCCAATATGTCGACTAATAATAGACCACAAACGACACCCCATTCTCGACTATTTAAGTCCTTTTTTTGTGTAGTAATATTTTTTTCTGGGGATGTAGAAATATAAATTATTGCACATAGAAATTCTTTTCATTTCACATAACCTAAAATTCCTTGACAAGCACTTTAAAATACATGTTCCAAATGACATTGACATAACACCTTGCGCTGAGAGTGGTCCGCACGCCACGACAGAAACGCCTCATCTCATAATGTCCTTTTCTTGAAATGTCCTTTCTCATAATGTCCTTTTCTCGAAATGTCCTTTCTCAAAATATCCTTTTCTCGAAATGTTCTTTTCTCAAAATGTCCTTTTCTCGGAACATTTCGCGAAAAGGACATTTTGAGAAATGGACTTTTCGTGAAAAGGACATTTTGAGAAAAGAACATTTCGAGAAAAGGACATTTCGAGAAAAGGACCTTATGAGATGAGACGGACAGAACGTTTTGTCGCCGTAATTTGAGAATGTAAAAAATATCTAAATCTATGGTTGTTGGTGACTTCAGGAGTCAGTGGTGCCATTATCGACCGGTACGCTCGCGCCCACGGGTTCTTGTGGTGGAATCACAGCCCCCTTAGACAAGGGGCACAAGCGTAAATCGCCAACGAAAGCATAGAATACAAGGTGTAACATTCGGAGCGGTCCGTATGGGCAAGTCTGTAAATGAGACATACAAAGATCTGTTCTTAGGAACTATGTCATCGATTTTAGTGAAAAGAAAAACGGCAGACATAGATTTCAAATAAAACTAACACAATTCGGGAATCGAACCCGGTCGTTTTGAAAAATAAAACTAACATTATTTTATTGAATATCGGTTGTGTAGCTCAGTGATGGGCAAAATGTAATTAGATTAACCGTTACAAATTACAATTACTTTGTAATGCTTAATTCAATTACTCTGTAACAGATTACTTGAGTAATTAATTACAATGAGTACTCAATCAATCAATTCAGCCTATAGCAGTCCACTGCTGGACATAGGCCTCTCCCAAACCTCGCCACAACACACGATCCTGCGCTTTGCGCATCCAATCAATCCCTGCAACCTGCTTTAGGTCGTCGCTCCATCTGGCAGGGGGTCGTCCTACCCCACGTTAACCAAGACGCGGTCTCCACTCCAGAACTCGCTTGCTACATCGGCCATCAGTTCTTCTACAAATGTGGCCAGCCCACTGCCACTTCAAAACGCATACTCTGCGAGCCATGTCGACCACTTTTGTTCTCTGACGGATAACATCGTTTCGGATCCTATCCCTCAGAGACACCCCAAGCATAGCTCGTTCCATCGCTCGTTGCGCAACCCCAATGGCACGGACCAGCCCCACCGTGAGTGTCCACGTCTCGGCACCGTAGGTCATAACGGGTAGAACGCACTGGTTGAAGACTCGTCTTGAGGCATTGCGGTATCGGCGAGTAGAAAACCCGACGCAGTTTGCTGAACGCTGCCCAGCCCAAGCGAATCCTTCTGGCTATTTCCTTATCCAGGTTATTTGTTTTCAATGTGATAACCTGACCAAGATAGGTGTACTCATGGACAACCTCAAGCCTCGATCCTTCAACGTATATTGGTCCCGGCACGACATGCTCATTGAACATCTTGGTTTTATCCAAGTTCATGCCGAGGCCAACACGTCGAGACTCTTCACTTAGACTATGCAGCATCCCGCTCAACTGTTCCAGCGTTTCCGCTACTAAAACGATGTCGTCGGCAAACCGAAGGTGTGAGATATATTCACCGTTTATATTTACGCCCCACCCATCCCAGTCCAACGACTTGAAGACGTCCTCAAGCGCATTAGTGAAGAGCTTAGGTGATATAACATCTCCCTGTCTCACACCTCTGCGCAGTGCTATGGGATTGGTCCTCTTATCGTCCAATCGGACGGTCATGGTAGCGGTATCATACAAACATCTCAACACCTCGATAGATCGCCAATCGATACGACACCGCTGCAGAGCTTCCAGGACTGCCCAGGTTTCGATTGAGTCGAAGGCTTTCTCGTAGTCCACGAAAGCCATACACAGCGGCTGATTGTACTCATTTGTCTTCTGTACAATCTGCCGAACAGTATGGATGTGGTCCACGGTACTAAAGCCTTTTCGAAACTCGGCTTGCTCCTTTGGCTGGAACTCGTCGAGTTTCCCAGCGAGGCGATTTGTGACTACTCTCGAGAACAACTTGTAGACATGGCTCAGGAGTGAGATGGGTCTGTAGTTCTTCAGTAAGGATTTGTCACCCTTTTTGAAGAACAGAGCCACCGCACTCCCGCTCCACGCTTTGGGTGTCTGACCCTGCTGGAGGACGGAATTAAATATGCTCGTAAGCTCTCTAAGGATCGGAGTCCCACCCGCTTTCAGGAGCTCAGTCGTAATTCCGTCCTCTCCAGGAGATTTATTTGGTTTTAGTTGCTCGAGAGCCGCCCTGACTTCGCCCTGGTCGATGTCCGGTATATCCTCCGTGTAGTGGCGCGTTAACGGGGCTCTGTGGTCATTCTCGCTTGGTCCCGTGGGTTTTTGTGTCCGCGATGCATAGAGGTCTGTGTAAAAGTACTCGATTTCCTAGAGAATCTCGAACCCAGAGGTCACGGTTTTACAATGAGTACTAGCTATAACTAATTACTGAGTAATGGAATTACACGTTAATTAATTACATTGTAACTAGTTACTCATTAATTCAATTAACCAACTCTCATAATTAACATCTCTGTCCTAAGGATTCGTCACGGCCCAAGGGGTGGATCGATTTTGATGCGGTTTTTTGATCGTTAGTCAATGTATCCTTGATGGTTCTTGACTATACATTTTGAAGACCATCAGCTTAATTCCTGAGTGATGAAGGGATTTCACTAAAATTTCCATACGCGAATCATGGTAAATGTGGTGATCTTTTACTTTTCAAGTGTTTTCACGACATGGTAACCAGCTACATACTTAATGCATTAAAATGTCTACAAATTACATGATAATTGGGCAATCCAACATGGCGTCCGCGCCGTCATCACAAAATTTCATGATGGGTATCGTTTAAGGGGTTTTTTGGTATGCTAAGTACGAATCACGTGATAATTTTGCAATCCAACATGGCCGCCGCGCCGTAATCACAAAATTTCATGACGGGTATAGTTTAAGGGGTGTTTTAGTATGCTGAGTACGAATCACGCCTACTAATTTTGCAATCTAACATGGCCGCCGCGCCTTAATCACAAAATTTCATGATGGGTATCGTTTAAGGGGTTTTTTGGTATCTGATCCCAAAGTAAGCTAAGAATAACCTGCTTGTGTTATGGGTATCAGACCACGGATATTAATATTTATATACTTTTTAAATACATACCTACATATTTTACATATAAACTCCCAGACTCTTGACACAAACATTTATGGGTCACACAAATATTTGTCTCCGGAGGGAATCGAACCCACGACCTCCAGCGCCGCAGGCGGTATCGCTACCGACTGCGCCACGGAGGCATTGACACAGTGTTGAAATGCCTTTACACAAATGCCACAATGTCCATCCGAATACAAAACCAATTCACTAGATCCATTTAACTGCAGCGAGGAGTGAGTAATAGAGATGTTATTTCTCCGAAACTGTTCACCGCTGCACTGGAGGATGTGTTTAAGATTCTGGATTGGGAGGGACTCGGCGTAAACGGCGAATATCTCACTCACCTACGGTTTGCCGGTGATATAGTGGTTATGGCTAGAACCATGGACGAGATAAATAATCAACTCTCAATGACGTCAGCAAGGCGTCCGAACGATTCGGGTTAGAAATGAACATGGGCAAGATGAAAATTATGTACAATGTCCATGTTGTGTCTACTCCCATCACGATCGGACAAGCGACACTCAAAGTTGTCGACGAATATAATTATCTAGGACTAGAGGTCACGCGGTTTCACCCGCGTAGCTCCCGTTCCCGTGGGAATATGGGAATAAAATTTAGCCTATGTTGACCGCGAAGAGTGTAGCTTTCCAACAGTGAAAGAGTTTCTCAAATAGGTCCAGTAGTTTCGGAGCCTATTCGATGCAAACAAACAATAAAATCTTTCCTCTTTATAATATTAGCATAGACAAACATTATAGCTTGGCAAATCCAACTTCGAGAAGGTCCTGTCATTCGTCGAACCCAGCTCGGTTGGGCGGCGTTCGGGAAGCAACAGCAAATCTATTCGTCCGAAATACCGCAATGTCTACGCCCAGTGTGTTACGGACCCGGGACGTGGCCACTTAAATTGGGCTTAACTGAGAGGTTTGCTCTCGCCCAGAGGGCTATGCTCAGTGTCCCTTCGTGATAGAATCCGCTACGAAGAAATCCGGAAGAGGACCCGGGTCACCGGCATAGCTGAGAGAATCTCCCGACTTAAGTGGCTGTGGGCAGATCTTAACGCACGCAGGCACGGGCACAGTCGATAGGGCCGAAAAGTGCTCGAGTGGCGACCACGTACCGGAAAACGCAGTGCGGGTAGGCCTCCCGCAAGGTGGACAGATTACTTAATAAAAGTCGCGGGAGCCGCAAGACCGAACGTTGTGGCGATGCTTATGATGCCCAGTGGGCGCCAAATCGGCTGCAATGATGATGATTATCTTTGGTGGAATGTTATATCCGTGTGAATCCAATCAATCCTCAAAAGTTTCTCGTGTTTCCTGGTAGGTAGTTTTTTTTTTTTTACGTTTGGGAAATCCTCATGGATTTTATGCCGGACTCCTACCGACTAAAAAACCTCACGTAACGCCCAACAGCCTATGGTTGTGAGCCCCGGGTAAGCCCTCGGAAGGATGTCCCAGGACTCCCAACAGACCTACAGCCGCCTCTGCAGCCACGCCCAGGGGGTGGTTCGGGTGCTAACCCGCGTCTTTGGGGGGGTTTCGGGTGTTATCCCGCTTCTAAGGGGGGGGGGGGGGCGTGCGTGAGTTCCTCACGTCACGCTGTCACGGCACGTCATAGGCCTGCTTCTGTAAGGACGTTGTGCGACCTTCTCACCGTCCTCAGACCCCCGGTCATGGCGTCGGCGGCGCCCAGGCCGAGGTAATTATTTATTAAGTGCTGCACACGTTATTTCTGTAATTCACTACTCTCGGGTTTCCCCCCGACTACCCATGCCTACCGGCCTACCAACCCTACAAAATGACGGATAAATCGGGGTGTAACAATGACACCATCCAAGCCTACTACATCAGAAGTGGTATTCGAAGGTCTTAGTTCTGAGAGACCAGAGAGAAATTTAACGAGAGCACAAGCAGCAGTACCTAAGTGGTCCGGCGGCGCGCGAGTAGGTACGTAAGCGAAAGCGGCGCAAGGCTGGAGGTGAACTGCCGACGTCATCCGGAGCGAATGTTCATTCTGTCCACAATTTTTTTTTTTTTTTAAAGCGCATTACCAAAATTCTCGACTTTTGTGTGCTACTTTGACTTCGTGTAACTTACTATTATTTTATTCCTGGAGAGCCATGGATTGTTTCATGTATGAAGCTCTTATTGCTAGGTAGACTGTACTCATTCATGGGCCAGTCTGGTTGGACTGGTTGAAAAGGCTACGTGCGTCTGCACATGTCTTTGTTGAAGGTTAGACTGGATGGCCTTAAGATCCCAGTAAACCCGGATCATTGGAAACTTTCAATAAGTGTACACTGCCCAACGTAGGGCAAGCACACGTTGTTGTGGTTCTGGGGGGGGGGGGGGCATAGTTTAAAAGAGCAGTAGACGAAATAAACAGTTTAAATTACATGAGGATCTCTAAATCGGAAATCGGAGATCCAAATTCGCTAGACCACGCTCCTCTGGGGCTCTAAACGCACAAAGGCGCACCTCTGCTAGCCTACCTGTCCTTAAGTGGAATTGACGTCAATATATATGATAAAAAACCGTATATATTGAAGAAATCAACTGAACGTCACTTGAATGACACCATTCATTGGTATCCACCATTAAATACATTGACTCAATCTAAGGATAAACCTCGAACAATAAAATAAAAGTCGTACATGTAATATTAAACAAATTTATTTATTTTTATTTCTACCATTTTGTTTCGCCGCTTTAGGTTTTCCAAACGCCTTTCCTTTACCTCCCGCCCCTTTACCCGGTCTCCCCGGTTTACCTCCCGCCCCCTTACCCGGTTTACCTCCACCCTTACCCGGTTTTGTTGCAAAACCTTTACCCGGTTTTTTACCCTGTTTATCTCCTATTGGTTTGCCTTTTTGGACCTGGTTCGCGTCGTACCTAAGCCTCTTAGTGGCAGATCGTGACGTGTCTGTGAGGTCGTTTGCAAAGTTAGTTTGTTTTTTCTTTTTTGTTTTGTTTTGTTTGTTGTTGTTTTGGCGCGGTCGCTCGTTATCATCCTCGACGGCGCGGATTCTTCGCTGTTTCTTTGTCCGTTTGGCCATGCGGGATTGTAGCAACGCCACCTGGGGAAGGTTTTTGAAATAAGTACATACATGCAAAAGTAAAATAAATAATATATTGTTACACGTAATTATCAGTACAATCTAGTACTATAACCATAGCAGATTTGTTTGTTTATAATTGATGATCTCTGATAGTAGCTACATAATATGAGATAAAAATGATTTCTCCATTAAAAGGCAAATTTTATTATTCTAAAGTGACATTGTTAGAAAGCCAGCCCCGATTTTCTAATAATCTGTAAGTGCTAATTCGCGCACAGCAGGTTCCGTTTAAAAACGCCATAATAAAAATTACGTGTGTGCCCCATAGCCCTCTGTTTTTTTTCTGTATATAGTATTTGTTGTTATATTCGCATACTACATCATCCGTGATAATTTCATGTCTATACTCTGCAAAATATAGCTTGATCTCTGTGACAGATCCCCAAACGTAAACAAGAATAGACTTTATGTCAACGGCATAAAGCCTTCGTGGTTGAAATGCAGAGAGTGAGAACGCAGAGGTGCAAACTGTAAATAACAACTTTATACCTTTGAAATAAAAGTCAATTTTGTTTACTTTAATATAACTGTCCCAGTGATCGAGCTATATTTTACAAAGTACAGCTATCATGGTTAATAATAAGATACGCTCTTGTGACAGTGGTGACAGACACTTGCGAAGTCTTAGTAAAAGTGGGTCCCATTTAATCCTTTTCGTACGGAACTATTATGCCCGCCTTCCACTGCGAGCGAGTCGGACCCATTACGGACTCCGCTATACTCGTAACGACGATTTTCATACATGTCCTTCCACCAAAGCGGACATGACATGTATCGAAAATCATCGTTACGAGTATAGCGGAGTCCGTAATGGGTCCGACTAGCTCGCAGTGTAAAGCAGGCATTAGGGTTCCTTATACGGGGAACTAATAATTACCTTCTCCATCTCTCGCTGCACTCTCTCCTCGGCCGTGTCCTTGGGCTTGTGCTTGTTGGGCTTCTTCTTCTTTTTACTGCTCTCATCACCAGAATCATCGTCATCATCGTGTTTCCGCTTTTTGCCTTTACCAGCCTTCTTTACTGTTAAAATAAAAAAGAACATTTTGAATATAACAAGCCCGTATATCCGAAATGAATTTTCGCAGATTTGTGAAGATGTTTGATACTAACTTTAATCCCTAAATCAAACTGACAGCTTGGATAAACAAATAGTAGCCTATTTTCATAGTAATCTATCACGGAAACTGGTTTCTATGGCTAACGGGTAAGAGAAAACTTTACACGGAGGTCGGAGCCAGGGCCATCAACTAGTAGACAAGTAAAACGTACACACACACGGTTGATTACTATGTTATCGCCCGTGCCACGACTTCTTCAAAATCTTCACCCCCACTGCACCTTTTACTGTCGTACATACTTCTGCCAAATATTAATGTTCTCGTCTTAGGATGAAGGAGTGGTCGAGAATTGTAAAAGTGGGGTTTCATATTGAAATAAAATAACATGATTGTGTAGCAAACGTTAATGAAAACAGATTAAAGATTTAAATTAAGCATTTTCAACGAAGTTCAACATTGTCCACGTTACGACGCCTTCGCATTCGCAGATACAGCTGCCATTGTCTGCGCGACGATCTTCTGAACAACACAAACATCGTCTGGAGAACCCATCTAGACGTGAAC
This sequence comes from Miltochrista miniata, assembly GCA_933228765.1. Classification (NCBI taxonomy): domain Eukaryota; kingdom Metazoa; phylum Arthropoda; class Insecta; order Lepidoptera; family Erebidae; genus Miltochrista; species Miltochrista miniata. Next base: position 20,301,635 of record OW121769.1, read on the forward strand.
ACTAGTCTAAACACTACCACCAAACAAATAATAACAGGTCTTCTTATCAAAGTCCGGTCTAAATCGGATTCTAATATTATATCTGCGAGCGCAATGAGTAGTCTGAGCGAGTCACACATGGCGGCCACTCCGACCACAGACCACACGTGGCCCATGTGTCGGGCAGACATGCGTCTCTTGCCGCACCACAGCACTGATATTACTATCCTCACGTACAACGCAAATGTGACCGAACACACCAGCAACCTTGGGTAATGCCATACAATCAGATAGCACATGATGTCACTTCCAACGTTCACACCAGTCATCTTAATAACTCCATGCATTAGTGCAGAGGCAGAGTGAGCAAGAAAGGTATATGTTCTTTTCTCGTAGCTCAACTTTCTTGGATATTGTAGCACCAACTTAATATAAGCGTCCAAAGTCGCGCACAGAGACCAGCAACTCACCAAAATCATGATATACAATTGTATTTTTAATATAAAAAATCCACGGGTTTCAGAGTTATCATCGATGAGAAATCGTATAATTAAAGACGTGTCACATATCAGAGCCGACGTGCCCACAATGATTTGATTGATGCAGAAATAGTTCTGCAATGTGCGCCATCGCGGTATTGCACACCAAGCTGCCACCAATGCTAAGCAACACAATATAGACAGGAAGGGGTTGATAACCGTCACAAATAATGCGCACAGTATTTCAATTATGGTTAGAATATCCATTTTGTATCAATCGCCACACGGCTTGTTTCACGTTCCGTTTACAACTTAGAGTCTCTCAATATGATGATTGATTGACGTAATATGCGTGTGGTATCTAAACTTGGCTTTCGAAACTGGCGCTATGCGGCTGTTTCGTCAGCTCCTTAGAAGAGGGAGCAGACTCACCCATAGAGTCCAGAAACTACGGGGCGACCCTTTATCGTGTCGCAATGATTTATTCACTGGCCTATGCTGCGAAACGGTTAAGGCGAGACAAAACACCGGTGTTTAGTGGGTAAGACGGTCTCCTTCAAGGGGTTCTGAGTTTCACACAAAGCCGCCCCTGCTCCCTCGAAGCAAAGCGGGGAATTGGTCAGATTGGCCCAATCCTCATCTGTCACCTTAGTTGTATGTTGCGAGAGCTTTTATGATAACAAGCCACTGCCGCTGTTTAGATAAAACTGAAACTTGCCCGTTTTTAATGATTACCTAAATTGGAGTTAATTAAAAATTATCTTTTAAATATTTATCGCACGATAAGCCGTAATTAATTTTATTTTATATAAAAATATAATGACGGATGCGGGAGAGAATGCGAAGCTGCGGGCATCAGCTAGTTAAAGATAGAATAATAATAAATCAATAATAGTTTTCTTCGTGTCTGCTTGTTTATTTGCTTTTTCCGTTGGCGCAAAATGGTGACAACATTGAAGTATCACTTAAAAATAAAGAATTTTGATGAAATTTGCCAGACTTGGTTATATACGGGCGACGCCGTGAGCAGATACAAGTATTACATACAAATATTAGCTCGTGAGCCGTGTAGTTGTAAACGTAACGTGTAACAAGCCGTTTGGATTTTGATACAAAATGGATATTCTAACTATAATTCAAATACTGTACGTCGGTATATATGTGATGGTTGTCAACGCCTCCCTGTCTATATTGTGTTGCTTAGCACTGGTGGCAGCTTGGTGCGTAATGCCGCGGTGGCGCACGTTGCAGAACTATATCAGCATCAACCAAATCATTCTGGGCACTTGGGATCTGATATGCGAGATACTCGTGTCTATACTTAATATGGAAATACGAGTACTGCCTTTCAACATTGAAGAATCTCAGAACATTAGCAATTATATAGAAGAAGTACAATTGTACATCACAATTTTGGTAAAAAGCTGGTCTCTGTGCGCGACGTTAGACGCTTATATTAAGTTGGTGCTACAATATACGAGAAAGTTGAGTTACGAGAAGAGAACATATACCTTTCTTGCTCACTCTGCCTCTGCATTAATGTATGGAGTTATTAAGATGACTGGAGTGAACGCTAGAAGTGATATCATGTGCTATCCGTTGGTATGGCATTACCCAGGGTTGCTGGTGTGTTCGGTCACATTCGTGTTGTACGTGAGGATAGTAATATCAGTGCTGTGGTGCGACAACAGACGCATGTCTGCCCGACACATGGGCCACGTGTGGTCTGTGGTCGGAGTGGCCGCCATGTGTGACTCGCTCAGACTACTCATTGCGCTGGCCGATATTATATTAGAATCTAATTTAGACTCTAAGACCTTTATAAAAAGACCTGTTATTCTTTGTTCAGTGTTAGTGTTGAAGCTAGTGTTCACGTCTAGATGGGTTCTCCAGACGATGTTTGTGTTGTTCAGAAGATCGTCGCGTGGACAATGGCAGCTGTATATACGGCGGTGGAGTCGCCGTAACGTGTTCAATATTGAACTTCGTTGATACTGATTGTGTGTATCGATGATTGTGTAGTTTGGTTACCTTTATATTAAAATTTTGGAAAGCAATTAGTATGCTGACTCCAAAGACTATATAGACCTAGACTTCGCATTAACGGGGTTGTGCATTCGCAAACCATTAGCACGAGCCGTGCCAATGCGGCTGGCCCGCCCGTTCTGTCACTATGTCCCTCTCGTTCTTTCCTAGCTAAATTCACATATTTTTATATCGCTCTGCCATTGTTACTTTTTATCTAGTGATGTGGCACACTATACATATTGAAATACGATAAATCCTGTACGACTACGAAACTACAACTATAAACAATACAACTTAATAGCCCTATATACCTACCTACAATAATATTGACTCAATAACATTGTATCAATAATTATTTCCGTCCAAGTATTATGTCTCTTCAATCCTCAATATTACCTATACACGGTCAAAGCATTGAAAAATCTTACTAATATTATAAACTAGCTGTTCCCTGCGGCTTCATCCGCGTAGAAGTCGTTATCGCGTAAAATCATTACTCTCCTTTTGCGCAGTCAGTTAAAAAGTAGCCTATGTCCTTCCCTTGAACTCAAATTATCTTTATATCAAATTTCATCAAAATCGGTTCAGTGGTTTAGGCGTGAAAACGTAACAGACAGACAGGCAGAGTTACTTTCGCATTTATAATATTAGTAGAGATTTCTTTATTACAAAATAATCCTTATAGCATGATTCAGTATTCACTTGCGACGGTGCGATGGCTTAATATAAGTTTGGTGTTTCTATACCGATTTCTATGATTCTTTTTTTATTGAATAGGTAATAATGTTAACTTTTTTAAATTAGGGATGAGTGAGAGTATTATAAACGTAAGAGTAAACAAATATAATCAGAATGCTCCGAACTGCTAAGCTATCAGGAGTTACACGTGTTATTGTGAGTCAACCATAAAAAATAGACATAGCATATTTTTTAGACAATTTTATGTAGAATACGAATATGTATTTCCGTCATACATGATTTCTATGTAACTTTAACCATTATGGCTGCACACGCGACGGAAGCTTAAAAAATGGAGTAACTTCCCCCGTTTTCCCAAAATTTCCCTTCACTACTCTGCTCCTATTGATTTAGCGTGATGAAAAGTATTCTATAACCTGCCCAGGAGTATGAAGAATAATTGTATCAATTTTCGTTAAAATCCGTCCAGTAGTTTTTGTTTCTATAAGGAACATACAGACAGACAGACAGACAAAAATTTTATTGATTGCATTTTTGGCATCAGTATCGATCACTAATCACCCCCTGATAGTTATTTTGAAAATATATTTCATGTACAGAATTGACCTCTCTACAGATTTATTATAAGTATAGATGTGAAAGTTTGTGAGTGTGGATGTTTGTTACTCTTTCACGCTCCAACGGCTGAACGGATCTGACTGAAATTTGGTACAGGGATATATTATGGTCTGGAATAACACAGGCTACTTTTTATCCCGGGAATAAGTTCCCACGTCAAGCGGGAACGGGAACATATTTAACGCGGGCGAAGCTGCGGGCATGAGCTAGTCATCTATATTGATCAATATTATTGTACGTGTATGGGGCCTTTTTTTATACCGGGTGGGCTCCCGACGCGGGTCAATGTATTGAGACTATTGAGTCAAGCCTGATATTTATGAATGGAAGTTATTTCAATGTGCGTGATTTCTTAGCACGTGTGTGTGCATCGACGTGTATTTACACATGACATTGACGAGGTATAACAACTCGTTGTAAAATAGTTATAATTTTTGTATTGTAATTCTGAATTTCTGATAAATGAAATGTACACTCACACCCAGGATAAACTCTTGCGGGTTAATGGGTGTACTTATGTTATAGTAATATTGTTTAGATATTGAAATAAATAAAAGGTACCTAAGTACCTACCTAAATTTATTTAGATACATTACGAGGTAGGATTCACGTATGATCACTTTTTTGTTAATGATTTCAAAATGTCTTAGGATTAAGTATTATTATTGTAACATTGTCATTTGTTGATTTTAATATATAATGTATCTATATTATATTTAATAAAACATTCTTTAGTAAATTCTATGCTATTAGTTTCTTATACTTATTGCATAGTAAGCAAGTTTATCGATACATCGATATAACTGCGGGCGACGCATCAACACTGCCGAATGTGACAGGGCGTGGCGTGACCCTAAAGGAGCCAATAGGATGTGTCAACCTCTTCCTGCAGCCCACCAATATTTGGCGAAAACGTGTTCATAGCGAATTAAGTTCACCAATGAATAAGTCTTTGGTTGACTCAATCACAAATTTAATGTGAAAAAACTTTGGTCTCGAGCAGAATTCGAACCTGCGTCTTCTGTTTTGCCGGACCAGACGCTCTAACTATTGGACCACCGAGACACTAAAACAGTCTAATTGAGAATATTCCCCTTTTTTGAAGTTGGTTAAAAAAAATTGTAGTTTCTGTGAATGGGAATATTCGTACTGGTCACTTAAGAAACCAACTTCAAAAAAAAGAAGGAGGTTCTCAATTAGACAGATTTTTTTTCTCTACATAGTGAGTAAGCTTTACAATAAAAACATAATTTTACTTGATCTTTCTTTAATTTAAGATACTATGTTGCTTAAAAGAAATTGTTTCTTAATAAAGACTCTTTCGGTTGGTATCATAAAATACAGGAAGTTTTTTTTTTCACATCTCCCAGGTTCGATTCCCGGCTCAAGCTAGCAAGATTTTTCAAAAATCTTTAAATGCAGTATTACTTACTTTTGAAAATAATGAAATGTTTCCTTTCAGCAAAACTTGCCATTATCAATATTAGGGGCAGGTACTTTACCTCCAACTACCGTCTTTAAATTCCACCCTGTATAAGTTCGATACAGTTTTGTAGCATTGCATTTTGTTTTTATTTTTTGTAGTCTTAGCTTACTTTGCTAGCAATAAATCTATTTATCTTTTGTCTACATCACGTCACCAGTTAATATTGTAGGTAAACCTTTATTTCGTGAAGTTTAAGTTTATAATGGAGAAGAAGTGTTTACTTAGTTATTTTAGGGTTATTCATCATGAAGCGAGCTGGCAATTTTTTATATCTCAATTAGTTTGCTTACTATACTCTGTTAAAATTAGGTTGATAATTTTGACAGCTCACGCCTATGAAGTATCGGATTTGTTTATGTCAAGTATACTTCAAAAAAATATCGTAGCATATAGACGAGTACCGCCCACTTATCGTAGTGAAGCGTCTTCCAACAATACCGCAGAATCGATCATAGACAAATAATTCGAATAAATCGAAATTAAGTATATTCATTTAAATACAAGTAAAGTTAATGAGTAGTTATCTACAATATTTATTTGTAATACATACATATACATACATACATATAATCACGCTTGTCTCCCATCGGGGTAAGCAGAGACTATGGCTTTCCACTTGCTACGATCCTGACATACAACTTTCGCTTCTTCTACTTTCATACACGCTCGCCGGTTAAGGGTACTCTTGACCTTGCCTTTTTCCAGAACGTCTCTGATTTTACCCCTACCAGTTTGCCCATTCATTCTCGCCTCATAAATCTGCTTTGTCAGTCTATTCTCATCCATTCTTTCCACGTGTCCAAACCATCTAAGCATCCCTTTTTCGATCTTAGTCACTACATCTTCTGTTATACCACATTTTTCCCTTATCACGCTATATCTTTTTTTGTCCATTAAAGTCACTCCAGCTATACTTCGCAGACTTCTCATTTCCACTGCATTAATTTTGCTTTCATGCTTCTTCTGCCATACCCAACTATCACTACCATACATAAGTGTAGGGATGAGCACTCCCCTATGTACAGCCAACCTGGCCTTCTCAGACACATTTCGACTGCTCATAAAGGTGTACATAGCCCCATTCACTTGATTTCCTGCCAAAACTCTTCGCTCAATATCCTGGTCACACTTTCCATCCCTTACAAATTTGGAACCCAAGTATACAAATTCTTTCACCTGTTCCGCTCTTTGCCCTTCAATGAAGATTGAGCAATTCGTCATACTTTCTTCTCTTTCAAAAACCATAACTTTCGTCTTGTTTACATTAACTTTCATTCCTCTACTTTTTAGAGCCTCATTCATACTATTAACCATCAGTTGCAATTCCTCCGCTGATGATGCTAATATCACCTGATCATCAGCCTATAGGAGGCATTTGACGGTCAGTTCATTCATTTTTAAACCATACATACTCTCTTGCAGTTCTTTCAGACAACTATCCATGTATAGATTAAACAGCCACGGAGACGCTACACAGCCCTGTCTCACACCCTTTTCAATGTGAAAGAAGTCCGTGCAGGCCCCGTTGATCCTGACACAAGCACTAGAACCCTCATAGAGAGACCTCAGTGCCCGTATCAAGTTGCTGTTCACTCCATACATGGACAATATTGACCACAGTTCATTCCTCACCACTCTGTCATAGGCCTTTTCCAAGTCCACGAATATGCAATAGACCTTTTGACTTTTAGCCAAAACTTTCTCAGCTACGCATCGTAAGGAAAAGACCTGATCCGTACATCCCCTTCCTTTCATAAATCCTGCTTGAACATCCCACATTTTTCCTTCAGTTTCATTCATCACTCTTTTTATCAACACTTTTGCATACAATTTGCCAACGATGCTGAGCAAGCTTATGCCGCGGTAGTTTTTGCACTCTTGCTGCGACCCTTTTCCTTTGTAAAGCGGCACAATGACAGCTTTACACCATTCTGCTGGTACTCTGCCACTTCGCCAACAAAAGTTAAAAAGGCGGTACAGCTGGCAAGCTACCACGCCACGTCCAGCTTTCAGCATTTCGACAGAAATCCGATCTATTCCAGCAGTCTTTCCTACTTTCATACAATTCAACGCTTCCACTATTTCTCCCATACTTAACTCGCTTTCATCGCCAAATTCATTCAGTTCTAAAACACGCGTATCGCCTTGTATATCTTCTTTATCGAATAAACTCTCAAAATATTCCTTCCATCTCTTTAGCACACATTCTTCTCCTCTTACAAAACTTCCATCCTGGTTTCTGATGTGATTGAGCGGCGACATTGTTTGCTGACTCCTCACTGTTCTTATGGACTTCCAAAAAAAATTAATATTCCGTTGGAAGTCTTCAGATAACCTTTTATCAAATTTTTCTCTATCATTCTCTTTCTTTCTCATCATCGTCTCTTTTGCAACACGTTTATACTTTTTATATTCATCCTTTGCCATTTTTACATCCTCATCCGTTGCCTTTTGCATTCTTTGATTAGCCTTTGTAGCCAACCAGTCCAACCATGCTTTCTTTTTGCCAGTCAACGCATTAAGAACTTCCGCACTCATTCCCTTTGCCATACATCCTTGTCGTCTTTTGCTAACTCCACACACTTCAATCGCAACTTCCACAAGTCCTTCCTTAAACGGCTTCCATAATTCTTCAATCTCACATATTTCATCTAGGTTTTCAAATTTTTCACTCAGTTTACTCACAAATGCCTCTTTTATGCCTAACTCTTCTAATTTGTAATATGATTAGCTAAGTATAATATAAACAATAAGATTGCAATTATATTTACCTAATTGCCTAAAATAATAAAAACGGTTTTTTGTAACTATCGATTTAAAATTTTACGCAATCGATAACACAGGCCTGCAAAATGAGGGTCATAACTTCCTCTCTGGAATTTGATAGCTGATCCTAGGGTATTTTGGTGCGCTGATTACGAATATGTACTTAGATTTTCTCCATCACCTCCAGATTTTTCGAAAAAGGCACCCATAGAAAATAGAAAAAAAGACCCACGTTTTCTCAAAAAAAATATATATTTAAAAAAGTACATTACCTTTAACTTATAAAACGACTAAAATATAATAATAACTTGTTACTAGTCTAAATTACACGTAAATTTTATTTGTGGAACCTGGTACTTTTTTCCTGGAACCTTCGGTTGAGCGATTTTCGCTTAAATTTCCGGTTTGGATCGTCGCGCTTCAATAAACAACAATAGTCCGCCATCATGCTAGTATTCCATCTTCCACGATTTCAGACTTCAAGCTCTTTCAAATCTTGCTAAAATCTTTCGCCTTGTTCTTTGCTAACGACTCCTATATTTTCTGGGAAGTAATCAATGTGCGAATTTAGGAAATGAAGTTTAGTGCTTGTTTATGTCCCTTTTATTTTAGAATTGTATCTAGTTATGTCACAACAACAAAAGTAGCCATCTTTATCGTGGTCTTTAGCCTCTCTTCATAGCATAGGTGAAACGATTTTGAAGCTATTTTTCTGGCCTTTTAAATACTTGCGAAATTGTAATAAACAAGTCGAACGAAGTTTATGAGGTGTCGAAGTTTTGTCTTGGTTACTTAATACGTGTCCAAAATAACTTTTGTAAATATTTTTCACAAACTCTGTAATGCTGTTTCATTGTTTTATCACCATAAAATTCCGGGAGATATTACAAAAACAATTCGTAGAATTTAAACAAGTTCGCAATGACATTTTAAAGTTCATGTTTCAAGATACAACTGTTAATTTTCTCAATCAGTGTGGGTACTTATACAAATACCCTTTGGTTTATCTTTATTACACCCTTTTCTAATAATATTTACAAAAATAGGTATCTAATATTACTACTAGGTAATTTTTTTGATTTAATTACAAAATTAAGTCAAAATTACCCGTTTTTAACATGGTTAAGGCGAATTACTTATACTTTTTATGTAGTAATTACCAAATTACTGATTTGCATGAATTTCTATGTCCCCTTACACTAATTAAATGCAATAAAAATAAAATTAAGTAATTTAATGACGTTTTATAAATTTCAAAAGGTAGGCGCTCAGACATTTGGAAGCAAAATCTTAAATATTCAAAATAAAAAAATCCTGACGTGTAGGATTTTTTTTATTATTTTTCTTGTAATCAGCTCATCAGAAACTATAGAAAATGTTACTCAGATTTCAAAGAGGAAAACCATTGCAGACCTGTGTAATCGAATAGATTCACTAACGATTGCACACTATCAAAATTATCATCCTAATTTTAACAGAGTATAAATCACAAATTTAGTGGAAAAAAATTATCGATCTAGAGCAGGGCTCAAACCTGCGTCTTATATCATTCAGGATCAGACACCCTATCCATTGAATCACCGAGACACTACTGTCAACTCTCTAATTCTAAGGCCCCCCCCCCCTCCTCCCTATGTGATTTCAACCCCCACCCACCCCACAGGGTCTGTATTTCTCTATTCTCTTAGCCCCAATCACACACTCACTCCCTTACAAAATTAATCGAGATCCAATTCAATTTCTCCCCCCCCCCCCCTCCCCCTTATACATCTTGGATCAAATATGGCTGGCATTCTCACCTTTATCCGGATGTAAAGTAAGAGCCAGCCTCTCTTTCTCCTCCCTTTTCTCTCTCGGCGTCTGGAACCAGTCCCTCTGTCTCTCGACCTGGACCTTAGGTCCTGGCTGGCCGTCCTCCTGCTTGATGGCACCTTCTAGCTTGGCTGTTTGACGCTCCATTTTGTTCATTTGCTTCTCTGCGTATTCTTCGTCGAGGATTGCAGCTGAGGAATTGGTATTGATATTAAAAATAAGTAAGACATGCTCAAGTGGCTAGGATTTGACGTTCACCCATCTTAGGGCTGGATTTCATGTACGTCGCTTACTACTTTTATCTATACTAATATTATAAAGAGGAAAGATTTGTTTTTTTGTTTGTTTGTAACGAATAGGCTCCGGAACTACTGGACCTATTTGAAAAATTCTTTCACTGTTGGGAAGCTACACTCTTTGCGGTGAACATAGGCTATATTTTATTTCAGTATTCCCACGGGAACGGGAACTACGCGGGTGAAACCGCGTGACGTCCGCTAGTCCTAAATATTTATAAATATTTTATTTATATTAAGCTCGCCAAATTGACGTCGTCACTGATGGAAAGCCGTGGCGAATCTAGCGACTGGGGGCCAGTCACAGAAAATGCGAATGTTTGTAAGTATGAATGGACGTTGGTAACTCTGTCTCGCTCTAACTGCTAAATGGATCTAGCTGAAATATGCAGTGATACAGAGATCAATTATAGTCTGGAATCCTTACTAATATTATAAATGTGAAAGTAACTCTGTCTGTCTATCTGTCTGTCTGTCTGCTACGTTTTCATGCCTAAACGGCTGAAGTGATTGAGATAAAATTTGGTATAGGGATAGTTCAAGGCCCTAGGAAGGTCATGAGCTACTTTTTAACCGACTGCGCAAAAGGCAGGTTATGATTTTACGTGATAAGGACTTCTACGCGGTCGAAGCCGCGGGAAACAGCTAGTAACACATATGTTAATTTAATCCCAGGGATGAGACAAGTTCCCATTAGATACGGGAAGATCGTCTATAAGTACTTGGAAAGATTTGCTTGTTTGTATGTGTGTTTGTTGGTATTGAATAGGCACCGCAACAAGTGAATCGATTTAAAAAACATACATTCTGTGACAGCTGGGAAGCTACTCTATTCCCGGGTGACATAGGATTTATTTTATTCCAGTAATACCCACGGGAACGGTTGCTACGTGTGTGAAATCGCGGGACGCTATCTTACATACATATAGTCACGCCTTTATCCGCGAAAGGATAGGCAGAGGTATTGCATACGCCCGCATTTCACCTTATAGGTTTATGTCTCACGTAATAGGTGGTGAGCCTATAGCCGTGTTGTAATGGACAGGCGCAGGTCGTGACAACCTACAGCTGAAATTTTTTCAGTCACACAAATGGCCTTTAATTTGGTTTAACATTTGTCATTTTACTGACAATCGGGTTTCATATCGAGTTTTTTTTTTAAATTCAAAATGGCGGATTTTTGGGGCTATAATTATTTGAGTGCGATAGACGCAAAAATACTAAACTGTTTTTGATGTGGTATTGTTTGTTTATAAAGTCTTGGTCAGACTTCAAATCTTGCATTTGTTTGATTGCAATCGTGACCAAAAATATAATAATTAAGGTTTAATTTCGGTGATGTCCCTTCACTACACGAAAATTAATACCTTTACTATTAACATAACTAAAAAGTTTTAAATAAACTTTATTATTAAGTTAAGTTTTCGACGATATCTTCACCATCTCTTCCTCTCCCGCTAAGAATACTGCTCTAGCTATTCTACCCTATATAGGAGCTAAATACTATCAAATATTTATATCACTAAGGTGGCAGACAAGTATACGGCTCACCAGAAGGGCTGGTGGTCAACACCAGAGGCGCCACACTCGCGCTAACGACCCTGTAAAAAACCTATAAGTCCCCTTTTGAAGAACCCCATACTGTAGGCGTTTGGGAAAACCGAGGCAGGGAGATCATTCCACAATGTAACCGTGCGTGAAAGAGAACCTTACCAATATCAGGTTCCAGTCGAGTCAGTCGGTCCCGGTACTTGGCGACTATGTCGGGCGGCACAGCCCGCGACTTGACGGGCCTGCGCGCGCGCCGCACTATGGCCTTCACCAGGGTTCGCTCGGCTTCTCCCGCTAAGGACACTGAGACGCCGGCACGACCCGCTCTGGCTGTACGACCCACCTGTTTAGGAGATACATAGGCTTTAGTTGAATTTTAGGGAGACTAGCGCCATCTAGTGTAAACAAGCTTGTACAATTTTACAAAAATATAACGTTAAAAAAACATTTATTTTAAAGGCTTAAGGTGGTTTCATTGTCATGTGGTTCTAGAAAGAGTATGCGGAGTCACATCTCCACAGACTTCTACTAAAACCACAGATAATACAATAGTATTACATACAGATAGGCAACTCCCTGCCCCCCACTGAGCAAGCTTCCCCACCCCCGCCAGTCGCGCCACAGCGTCATTATAGTTGGCCCGCCAACATCATGAGGGACCATTTGCTTAGCCTTAGTGGTCACACACACACACACATTTAAGCTCTGTACGAACATAGTGTGTATTTAGTGTAGGTAAAAGAATTAAAAAATAATCTTTTGTATGGAGTTTCCGCCCTGTGCTAGAACCACAACCACAGAGTACACTGTCCACACCCGAGTGAGAAAACGCATGTCAGTGTAACCGCCTTAAAAGCGGTTATTTAGTGCATAGTTTGCGTCTACTCCCACCTGTTCTGTTGACTAGTTCTGTCGGCAGAACTACTGGTAATTTTTTTCCCATTAGTTCTGTGGCTCATAAGACTATGATTTTAGACATGACTTGTCTTTCAACTACTCCCACTAGTTCTGTTACTTAGTATTACTTTAGATTTAGATGGAAAGTTTATTGATTGGGTATGTAATTATACTAACGCAGTAAGCTTCTGCGCTTTGGAAGGCACGTTAAGCCGTTGGTTCCGGTTGCCAGTAAAATGGCATTTTTAAGCCAAGTTCTGCCAACAGAACAGGTGGGAATTGCATTACCGCTTGTTCTGTGGACAGAATTAATGGGAAAAGAATTACCAGTAGTTCTGTTAACAGAACTACTCAACAGAACGTGTGGGAGTAGACGATAGTTCGGACTTATGTTTTTCATTTTTTCAAGCGCTTAAAGTGGTTTTTACAATTCGAACCTTCGTTTACACTCTATCCGTTTCAACCACAAAAGCTTTACACCGTCGAAATAGTGTATTTTTCTTTAAATCAACACAATTTGTCATTGGAATCAGAGATAAGCAACTCCCTGCCTCCCACAGAGCATGTTTCCCCACCCACGCCACAGCTGTCATATAGTTGGAGGGTGTTTTGACGGAACGTTTGCTTAGCCTTAGTGGTCACACACACACACACATTCAAGGTCTGTAAAAACATAAGGAGTTTTTAGTGTAGGTGACAGAATTGAAAAAATTTGCATGTAGTTTCCCCCCTATGGTTTTACAGTCACTTCAGAAAGTCTTACCCTATGTATATAATGTTCCAACGTAGCCGGCAGAGTGAAGTTAAGAACAGTCTTGACGCCGGGTATGTCTAAACCCCGAGCAGCGACGTCGGTAGCCACTAGTACGTCGACTTGTTCTTCTTTGAAGCGCTTCAGCGAGTCCAAGCGCTGCGGTTGGTTTAACGCGCCGTGGAGTTCTGCGACCTGAGGGTTAATGAAGCTATGTTTTGGCTGTTTTTACGATTGCAATCTATCTTGATCCTAAAAATACTTTAATGAAAGGATTGTTTATACTTTTACCATTTTAGACAAGCATACAGCCATATGCTTCCTGATTGGCGCATTGTATGATATGCGTAATAATAGTATGCTAATTAAATCATAAATTCAACGTGAAAAAATTGTCAGTCTTGAGCAGGAATCGAACCTGCGATCTCCAATGTAATCCCTCTCTCTCCATTTCGTTCCCAAACAACACGTGACAAGCATAAGTGCCACTAAGTTTCTCTGCCTAAACCAAAGATAATAATATATACATACAGATAGGCAACTCCTTGCCCCTCACTGAGCAAGCTTCCCCACCCCCGCCAGTCCCGCGCCACAGCGTCATTATAGTTGGCGGACGTGTTGAGGGAACATTTGCTTAGCCTTATTGGTCACACACACATTCAAGCTCTGTACGATCATGTTTTTAGCGTGTTTTTAGTTTAGGTGACAGAATTGAAAAAGAATCATTTGTATGGAGTTTTCGCCCTGTGGTCTAAACAAAGTAGCTTGGAACGCTCTGATCTTGGCCGCCAACTCGAGGGCTACTGTTAATAGCCTTGAGCACCGTGATAGTGGCCCTCAATTCGCTAGATATCATGTCTTCCCATCAGGCAAGTGTCGTCATTTAAGCTAGCTAAATTACATAAAATATCGAAATCTTTGGACTGCAGTGTAGATAAACTACTTACCTTAACTCCCAGCAGCCCAAGCGCGACGTGCAGCCTATGCGCCTGCTTCTTCGTCTGCACGAACACGACGGCGCGGTCTCGGAACGTGCGACACACGAGCGCGCTCAATATCGCTTCACGGTCGCACTCGCGCTCGCGGCGGATTCTACAACAACATTGTTAACTTTATATAGTCTGTACGGAGATTCTGTGGAATATGTATCAAATATCGAGTTTCTTGCCAATTCATCTCAGGGGGGGGGGGGGCTAAGTTGTGCACTGGTTTGTTTGTTTTGTATTAATCTTGACGTTTCGTAAGTGTCTATGTATTAGGAACACGAGGGCGCGGTCGCGGAGCGTGCGACACACGAGCGCGCTTAATATCGCTTCACGGTCACACTCGCGCTCGCGGCGGATTCTACAACAACATTGGCCACTTTATATAGAGTCTGTGCGGAGATTCTGTGGAATATCTACAGTCTATAATACAATGTTTATCCATCTGCAGCTTTTACCCTCTCTCAAGAACAAGCGTCCGAAGTGTCCCTTTGCCGAAACGTTTAACTAAATTAGGCGATTCTCTGGCCTAAGACATAGCTAAACCACCACGTACTTCACAAATTAGCAAACATTCAATTGATTAATAGCTGTAACATTATTTCTTACACTGTTCTCTGAAAAAGTAAAACCACACATACAAAAAATCTAAATAAAATTTCATAAAAACACTCATAGCTTGATACTCACCTCACAAATTCCTGCCTCAAATTAAAAGCCACATCCTTATTCGAATCCACGAACAATTTGACTGGTTTCTTCAGCGATACAGCGGCTAAGTCCTTGACTTCCTCACTCATGGTGGCTGAGAACAACATGGTCTGTCGTTTGTGGGAACACTGACGGATGATTTCTTTCATTTGCTCTGCGAAGTATTCGTCTAGCATCCTAGAAAAGACAGTCTGGTTAGATAGATACGATTATTATAGTCCAAAAATTCAAGGGTAGGCCGGTTCCAACATAAAAATAAATAAATTAACGAGTACGCAGGATTTTGATTTTTTTTTGTAGGTATTATTGCAACCTGGCATTGAAAGAGATAGGGTACAGCAATAGGCCGCTTAGTTTTTAAGCTGAATGACAAGCTAAGTTTATCTATTTATTTGATGCCCTTGGCAATGTCCGACATATTTTTTTTAAATTTCCGTTTCTACTTTTTCTCTCACTTTATGTATAAACGGCCGTATGTTCTTCGTAAAAATAAATGAGGCAATGTCACCCCTCCATGATATTGCTGCTGGAGTCCCACAGGGCTCGGTCCTGGGACCAATCCTATATCTGATTTACACAGCTGATGTCCAAGAAACTGAAAATGTGGTGACAGCTACGTTCGCCGACGACACGGCGGCCCTGACATCCCATAGAGAGCCGGAACTAGCGTCTCAAAATTTGCAAATACACCTGGATAAACTATGCACCTGGATGAGGAATTGGCGAATAAAGGCCAGTGCTGCAAAGTCGAACCAGATAACATTCACACTTAGACGTCAAAACTGTCCATCTGTCACACTTGGTCAGGAATTACTACCTCATACGGATGTTGTTAAATATCTTGGTTTCTACTTGGATCGCAGACAAACTTGGCGCTGCCATATACAAAAGAAAAGAGACATTGTGAACCAGAAGCAACGGCCATTGCAGTGGCTTCTAGGAAGAACCTCAAAATTGTCAGTAAACAATAAGCTACTGATCTACAAAACAGTACTGAAACCTACATGGAGTTATGGAATAGAATTATGGGGCACCTCAAAGAATAGTAACTTAGAAATCCTCCAGAGATATCAAAATAATGCCTTAAAAACTATTGTCAATGCACCATGGTTCACCAGAAATGATGAATTGCACCAATACCTGGAAATGCCTACCGTTAGGGAGGAAGTAGAACATAGATGCAAATCATATCGGGAAAGAATACTTACACATGTAAATAGTTTGGCACTGGCACTCAAGAACCCTCTGACAAAGAGGAGGTTGAAAAGAGCTCACGCATGGGATCAGACCTAATTAACATGAAAGATAGCCTGTCACTGGAGAGGCATATCCGACTCGACAAAGACCTACTGAAAACAGCTGCTTATAGTCCTTGGACTGATCGCATGCTAGAAGAATTAATAAAAAAAAAATAACTTTATGTATAATTCTATGCATGCGTGCATTTATACGTACAAGTGCAAGTGGGGTGTGCACAGGCGATGTTTGCAATGTTTTGTTAATCACATCGCTATGCAAAATGTAACGAAAAAAAACAGCAAACACTTCTGAATAAGTATTTTCACAATGCAATTTGTGTCATAGGTCTAATAAACCAAAGTTAAAATCTCACCTATCAGCTTCGTCCAGCACCAACACTTCGATGGAGTGCAGCCCGAACGAGGGCGTGTTCCTGATGTGGTCGATCAGTCGACCGGGCGTCGCTATCACGATGTCCGGGTTGCGACGGAGTACTGTTTCCTATAAACGAACATTATTGATCAGAAAAAGCACATCGTTGGAAGATTCCTTCTATTAATACTGCTGTATATGGTCGTCCGTTATATGATGTACCGTGTTTAGTTAGTTAGTAAGATAGGCTTGATCTCGGTAGGACATCTTTGGATACTTGGGTACGTTCCACTTAAGGTGACCGCAAATACTGAACGTTCCACTGATGTGTAAGGTGACCGCGAATACTGAACGTTCCACTGATGTGGAACATAGGTGGAACATCTTCGACCAAGTAATAGTATAGACCGACCCATCCATACATACATTAGTTTTGAAGACGTTAAAGTGAGCGCCCACTTGGTTGTAGTCGGTGTTATTGTTCCGAAGGTGAAACACGTGTGGCAAGATAAGACATTCTAAGCAAGATGCCTTCCTGTGCGTTCCCGAAGTGTAAATCACTACCCTAAATTCGAAAAAAGAATGTATGTGCGCATGTCGTGTCTTTGCTGCAATATCTTTGTGTGTGAACTAGTCTCACTTTTTGAGTTATAGTATGACGTGACCCGTCTATACTATTGCTTGGTCGAAGTGGAACGTACATGATGAGCAAAGCCCACTCGGACCCACCAATGTTGTAACGGCGAAGTGGGAACGCTGCGGTCGCAGACAGTGACGTCATCTATTAAGTCGAGCGGTTGCTCGTAACGATCACGAACCTTAGGTGGAACGATACGGTGGGTGTTTCATACTAACGTTGCGGACGACCCATTACATATCCTAGCACCCTATCAAATCCTGGCGATATCCTTCCGAGGGCTTACCCAGAACTCTTAACCGTAAGTAGGAGGTAGGAAACGTGTGGTATTTAGTCGGTAAGAGTCCGGCATAGCATCCATTACGAATTTTCCACATTAAAAAAATATATAAACCACACTACCGAATCATATCAAGTTCCTTTTATAAAATTGTTTAACAATTAAATTAGCCTATCACAATCCACTACTGGACTCTACCTTCTTTTTTAAACACTATAGCAGCAAAAAAGCATGTGTCCACCTGTTCAAAAGTGGTCACGTAGATTATAGACGTATGCATCAACTGAGCTTATGATCCACAATAAAATAGATTTATGATTATAATTATGAGGCGCCATATTCGCAGTGCGTACACTGCAGAAACCAGCTAAAATTTCTTTTGAAGAACTCTGTTCTATAGAAGTACACAATTTTCGACATATTGGAAGGGCGATTTGAACTTATTGCATCACGCTGGCCAGACGAGTTGGTACAGTACATCTTAGCTCTATGTACTGTACTGAAATATATCAGAAACTTAACAGCATGATCTGTCTGTTTCACTTTTCTTAATAATAGTATACTTACTTGATATTTGACGTCCAGCCCACCGACGGACAGACCAACTGTGACTGATGTGAATTGTGATAATTGTCGCGTTACTGAGTGTACCTGTCGAAATATAAAGAAAGTTTTTATCTTTATCTGTTTGTTTTTTTTTCTTTTATGTATCCTGCTCAACTCAGCAATCTGTCGTTGGACATTTAGCTGTTCTTTTCTCTGATCTTATCCGGTAATGTGGGTTGAGCACTGAGAAGTTGTCCCTTGACAACACTCTTCATCAGTTGAATCTTTGGATAAGGTTTGGTACACTATTCCTCCTTAGTCTTGTGTGTAGTACACTTCCAAAACCAGCCAGACTGATAGCGAGTTCATTCACATGACTTGACAATTTATTCTGATATTTGTGGCTACGGGCAGTGATCTCCTCTTTTACAGAGTTGAGCCTCAGATCACGTAGGATGTACTTGTTGGGAATACATTTTGGTATGTTAAACATGAGTCTCATGGCTTTTGTCTGAAACCTTTCCAGGATTTCAATATTGCTGTTAGAGGCTGTTCCCCATAGCTCTATTCCATAAGTCCAAACCGGCTTTAGAATGGCTTTGTAAACTGTAATTTTACTTTCATTTGTTAGCTTCGAGTTTTTACCGATTAACCAGTGCATTGACCTCAGCCTTGTGTCCAATGCTTTTCTCTTTGTCCAAATATGTCTCTGCCAGGTAAGCCTTCGATCTAAGTGCATGCCCAAGTATTTTGCGGCAACGTCATGTGGAATTTGTTCTCCATTCAGAGTGACTGGTGGGCAATCACCCTTTCTTAGGCCAAAGGTGACGTGGACTGATTTACCTTGGTTGGCTTTTATTTTCCATGTTGTCAGCCATTCCTCTATCTGATTCAAGTGATTTTGGAGATTTATCGATGCAAGATCTGGGTTCTTGTTAACTGACATTATCGCAGTGTCATCAGCGTATGTGGCAATGAGGGTGTTGTTATTGGCTGGAATGTCAGCAGTGAAAACAAGGTACAACACAGGTCCAATTATGCTCCCCTGCGGAACCCCTGACTTGATTTCAAATAATTCTGACGTGGTGTCGTTGAGTTTGACCTCGAAGCATCTTTTATCAAGATAACTTTTCATTATTGGAAAGAAGGAGTGGGGCAGATATTTTTTGATTTTATACAGGAGGCCTTCGTGCCAGACCTTGTCAAAGGCCTGGCTGATATCTAAAAAAACAGCCGAGCAGTATTGCTTATTTTCCAAAGCATTGTTGATGGTGTCTGTCAACCTATGCACCTGCTCAATGGTGCCATGCTTTTGCCTGAATCCGAATTGGTGTCCAGGCAGAATGGTGTTTAAATAAGGTTGCATTCTACTCAGGATAGCCCTTTCAAACAGTTTGCCAACCAACGGAAGTAGACTAATTGGTCTGTATGATGCAACATCCTCGGGTCGTTTTCCAGGTTTCGGGATCATGACTACCTGAGCCAGCTTCCACTGGTAAGGATAGTAGGATAGTCTCAGGCAGGCATTGAACAGCATTACCAACAACATCACCCCTTTTTTCGGAAGGTTGCTTAGCAGGATAGTGTCAATTTGATCATACCCTGGAGCTTTATTGGATGGTAGTGATTTTATGTCTCCGTTTATTTCTTTAGGACTAACAGGTTTAACTGGGAGAGCCAGCTGGTCGGGTGACTGCAAGTATTCGGTTATGTGCCCTGTTTGTAATCTACATATTATTATTAAAATTCCGAAACGTTCGAAATCCTTACGCCTTGAAACTTGATAATTTTAAGATAGGCGCGTACGTAAGGGCTTATTTTCAAATTTCTTTCATAAAGGGGGTAAATTGTGAACTAGTTTTTAGATTAGGTTAGTTCTCGGAAACGGTTAGGGCTATAGAAACGGGGAGTGAGCGTTGTTTGCTACAATCTTAAAAGTAGTTTTACCATTTTATAAATTTCACCCTTAAGGAAGTAAAATAGAAGTTCAATTTTTTTTTGTAATTTTGGAAACGATTCGAGCTATGATCATGAAACTTGAAATGAGCATTGTTTGCTAAAATTTAAAAATGTAGTACAACTAGTATAAAATACTAGCGGACGTCACGCTGTTTTATCCGCGTAGTTCCCGTTTCTGTGGGAATACGGGAATAAAATATAGCCCATGTTCACCGGAAAGAGTGTAGCTTTCCAACAGTGAAAGAATTTTTCAAATCATTCCAGTAGTTTCGGAGCCTATTCGATGCAAACAAACAATCAAATCTTTCCTCCTTATAATTAAGTATATAAAACCAATTTACCTGAGCACCCAACTCTCTAGTCGGCACTAGGATCAGCACCCTGGTGATCCTGTCGCCCATAGCAGACTTATAGAGCAACCGCTCCAATATAGGTAGCATGTACGCAGCGGTCTTGCCCGTGCCCGTAGCCGCGCACGCACATACGTCCTTGCCTGCAATTTTGTTTTATATTATCGCGCAGTTTTTCAAAAACCTTATGGTCAATTTCAGGGTTAGATCATCTAACCACAGGATGCGCCTTACTTAAGCATTGTTTTCTGCCATTGCACATGACCATTTGGTCTTTTGGCTTTATGAAAAGCCTGTACATCAGTACATCATTTTATATGATTAAACTAGTACATTACATTGTAGTTGACTGTACAATAACAATTAACACACAACAGCCATTACGCGTTTGTCGATTAATACATTTTTAAATGCAATGAAATTTTATATGTCTTTGTGTTTCCCCCTTCACTTGTATGAAAACTGGCAGAATATTTTTGTATGCGGTGGTTCGCAAAGGCTAGTCCCGTGTTATATGGTCTAAGATTTCAGGGTTCCGTACCCAACGGGTAATAATGAGACCCTATTGCTAAGGTTATACTGTCCGTCTGTGTGATAGCTAGACAGCTGAAATTTTCACAGATTATGTGTTTCTGTTGCCGATATAATAAAAAATACTAAAACAGAAGAGGTTATTACTTTAAAGGTTAATATTCTGTATAAAAAGAAGCGCTCGTGGCCCCGCGGACTCAGTGTTTTGTAAACGATCGCTGCAGTAAGCAACTTTTACTATGGCCGGTCCATGGATGGGTGACCATCCATGTGATCAATTTGTGACATTTATTTGAGCGTTTCCGTGCTTCGGAAGGCACGTTAAGCCGTCGGTCCCGGTTGCCAGTAAAATGACAGTCGTTAAGCTAAGTTGAAGGCTTTATTTCAACAGCAGGCAGTCACAACCTGTGCCTGTCCATTTAAACACGGCAATACGGCTCACCCCCTATTACGTGGGACAAATTATAAAAAAAAGGTGAAATGTGGGCATATAATATGCCTCTGCTTACCCCTTCGGGGATAAAGGCGTGACCATATGTATGTATGTATGTATTCTGTTATAATAAACGATGGGGCTTTCTTCCATGCACACTTAGATTGTCGAATGATCTCCTCATCTCGGTATGCCCAAACGCCAACAGTATGGAGGTTTTCAAAAGTGATCTTAGAAGTTTCTTGCCGAGTCGGCAGCGCGAGTAAAGCACCTCTGATGTTGTCAAGTTCATAGGCTAGGATGACCACTTTCTGTCAAATGGGCCAAAAGCTTGTCTAAGGCCTTAGTGTTATAAAAAACAAGAAGAAGAAGAATAATAGCAATTCCAAGGATATAAAAGTTTAACAGAAAAACTTATATTCATACCCAATAACGCCACAGGTATGGTAGCAGCTTGAATAGGAGTAGGATGCACATAGTTCAGAGCCCCAATAGCCTTTAGGAGAGGTCTGGAGAGGTTCATCATATAGAAAGAAGCATTCTCGTCGTACGCAGGTGGTTCCTCAAAGAAGTCTGAGTCGTATTCGATGCGCGCACCCTTCTCGCCTTCTTCATCTTCTAATTCCTGAAATTATTTATATTTTGGTTATTTTTTGTACCTGGATATATTCTACTAGCAGACATCACGCGGTTTCACGTTCCAGAGGGAATATGGGAATAAAATACAGCCTACATTCACCGGAGACAGTGTCGTGAAAGAATTTTTCAAATCGGCTCAATAGTTTCGATATTAGTAAAGATGTGGAATGAATGAATGAATGGGGAATTCTAAATTAAATATTTCATGCTGCGTTCATGCATTGACAAAATATCAACTTATTTGGCGGTTTGGTGATCGGACTTTCAGAAGTGAGTTTTATCGTATTTTTTAACCAGGGAAACATAAAAAAAAAAAAAAAAGCAAGAAAGATGCAAGAAGCGCATGTCATACGTTGGATTGGCGTTTGGACAATAAAAAGTGAATGATATATTATAGACAAAAACATAAAACGGCGCATGCATTGTACGTAGTAAAAAGTCATGTCAAATTGAATTCTATAATTTACATTACCTCTTGTAACTTCTGTTTCTTTGTAAGTTTCTTTTCTTTAGTCTTGATTTCATCCCGTTTAAGTTCATCATCTGATATTTCTAGCTCATTAACATCACTCGCTGAAATATAATCAAGGTGTCACATTTACAATATTCAAACCGCTGGCTTTTGTAAAATCAAAAAAAAGCTCCATTAAACACGAGCTTCACCAAGCTGGGTCGCCATCACTCCCCCTCAGGTCTACCCAGTTGAATAATCTTGACCTTTATGAGGTAGCGTAGAAGATGGAAAACCACAAAGGTTTAATGGGTGGATTATGGCCCTTTCCTAGGGCGGGGGTGCACAGAAATTGGAAGACAGAAGAAGTGCCATGTAAGCGCGACTTTGTAGCCACAACATTCTCTGGAGTTTACTATAATTTCAGTTTCATAGATTGCATATGCAGATTTTAGTCATAACGATTGTGAAGTATGGTCGCTGTTTGAGTCTATCCCGTGACTGTAATTTATCACTTTGATAGATTGCACATCGTAAATGCTTAAAGATTATGTAACAATCGTCTATCAAGCGATAGAGTTTTTGAAACATGATATTAATCCTCATCCAAATAAATTAATACAGCTTTCTTACTCATTCTCTTATGCAACATAAATGAAGTTCTGTGGATCAGGTAGTTAAAATAAGGTTTACCTTTCTGGTCAACATCAGAGTCTGTGTCCACATCTTCAGCATTGCCATTCACCTTGACCTGAGCTCTCCGCCTCTCTATCTTCTCATCAATGGTTCTTTTTACATTGCGTCTTACATACTTTTGAAGATCATCCCATGTGTTCTGCAAGTAGGTAATTTTGAAAAATGAAAAAAGTTTATTTCAATTACTAGTATACAACATTGATTTTATGTGTTGAGGTCAGCTTTTAAGCAAAAATTATGCTTGTAATAGCTGACCACGCTAAAAAATATATATATATTTATAAAAAATTTAAGTACTGTAAATAATTTCTATACTAATATTATAGAGTTGCAGAGTTTGTTTATTTCAATGAATTAGACAATATTGACCAAGTACTGCTTTGAAATCCATAAATTGTTTTAGACTATGATAGCCCTCTTATTGTGAAAGGATATTGCAACTACAAAATAGATGCAAAAGTCTCTTATCTATATGTGTGTAAATAAAAATTTATCTGCAAAGTGTATGTACACGCATAACTTAAGAATGGCTGGACCGATTTTACTAACACTTTTTTTTAATAAAAAAAAACCTCACCGGGTCAGCTTGTTGGAAATAAATTTGTTCTAAAATAATTAGCAAAAGGATTTTTATAAACATGGTATTAATCCTGCAAGTTTGTAAACAAAGTATTGACAATGCTTACCTTATTATACTCATCAACAGATGCCACAAAACTGAAGTTAGAATTGAAGTCTGCCTTTCGCTTTACTTTTTGTTTAGATGGCTGATACTGAAACAAGTAACACATTTGTTTTAAACTATTACACGTTAAACTCATATTGTATTGAAAAACGGGATTTTGCGCGGCACTATTTTAGTATTAAATAAAGGTTTTCGGTACGTTCTTGTTCCTCAACGTTTCATTTAATGAGTTACAGTACTAAATGTGTGAATGAACTTTGTTACTTACATAGGGTTACACCTATTGTGGTCCCGAGGCGACTTTCCACCGGGGACCTCGTTAGGTGTAACCCTATACTCTTTTTCTTCATTTTTGTAATGTTTCTTGACTGATGCCACCTCACGTGACGAAATTTGGAGTCAATTTTGTTACACCCAATATAAGTAACACAGTTAATTCACGCATTTAGTACTGGAACTCATTAGGTACATTAATGGCTGGATGCACTGCCTGGACAGTGTGCGTGAGGCTGCTACTATACACACTGAACATCGGAACAGTGAGCTCAAAATATATTAAAGAAATCTTTCGGTCTTAGCAATAATACTATCAGAGAAGTTGTTCAAGTTTTCTTTTATGTGTGGAAATCCCTTATAAATCCTATGCTCTTTCTCTCCTCTCTCTTACCAACAAAAACACATGGTGCCATAACACAGCCTGCTACAAGTCCCGGGTAAGGCCTACGGTTGAAGGTGCATTCTTATATTAACATAGCCTTGTGTCACTGTGCAACCTCTGGAACAGTAGGCCTTATTCAGCATCCTGTGAGTGTAATATTGTTTTAAAACAATATCCTATTTATTCATTACGACGAAGAGAATGCAGCCTGGTAATGACAAGTTGAGGATTTATTTAAGATGTCAAAATTATAAATACTAAGCTGTAACTGTCCTCAACGAATTCTGAAGTTTAGACTCCTAAATTTGTTGTGCAAATGACACCTCCTGTCTCAATACTTCGGTTTGAACTCCAGAAAGCATTGATAGCAGAGCGCCGGTATTTGGCGATTCTATAGCTGAGCCACCAGAACTTGACCGGCAGACTCTTAGGTTAAGTCAAAGTATTTAAAGGTACTTTTAAAATTCACTGTAACTTACTTCTATTTCTTCATCAGATTCTTCAGAATAATTCTCCACTTCTTCACCATCTTGAATAGTTTTAATAAATTCTGGTATTTTGATAGCTCTCTCCATCTTTACTTAATTAAAATAAAGTACACAAACAAAACATGCACATGATGTCTGAAATGTAAATAAATGTGCTTTTAGGTTATCTATCTGTCAAACTAAACTGACATATTTTTTTTTAGTTTGGAAAATCTACTTATGACCTTTTGACTCGATCTCAATAGTTTTTTCGGTTTAAGGAGTCCCGATCCCGACACGATCAATTGTCAAGCACGTAAAATATCATGTGTACATATACGTCGATGCACACATACATGCAAAGAAATCACGCAACACCGAAGCAACTTCCATTCATATTTAACGTGATTGACAATTGCAAGGCATGATCATGTCGGGAGCCCGTTACAAGTTGAACATTGTGGTTATAACTCCGTAACTTAATTCCGAAAGGAGCTACATTTTTATTTGACTGTGAATAAACTATAACTTTTATTTATTTAAGTACTATTAGTAATTTTGGTGCCGGCGCTGCTGGCGCCACTATACCAATGGACATTTAAAAACCAAGATCTTGTCACTATTTACGTCAATGTCAAAACTGTCAAATAGTGTCATGTCATCTCTGGATAAAGATCGGGAGTTGTGGTGAAAAATTTTTATTAAATTTCGCCGTTTATTTATTATATAAAATGGCAGATCAACTGTTAATTCACGATGATATCAAATTGTAAGTTGGTTGTTAGTTTTATCCGTAAATAATAGTCTTCCTCTACTTTGTAACTGTGATTTGTTTCTACCGCATAAAGTTGCTACCTTGTTTCCATATTTTCTTTGAAGCCCTAGTAAATTACGACTATTAAACTGCATTAACAACTCCACAAACTGACGGAAAACATGCCTACATTGTCTGCAACAATTAGAACCATTAATTATGCCAGATTCTTGTTATAACCGGGATATAGCTAGTTGCTAATGTACCAAAATTATCAGTAAAGTTAGCAATAGATAGATTATTAATAAGATTACGTCACATATCATTTAAACACCGGCCGTATAGTACAAACTTCGATTTCATTAAAATTTGAATCTACATTGGTTTCTCTCATAGAGGACTGTATGATTGAGCTTTTGCATTCTTAACTGGTTTGGTTAACATTATAGCTAGGCTAGGTAATTGTTATACTAATTTGATTAAGTATATTTAGATACTACTTACATTGAACCATTAAAAAAATGTTAGTATGAAACTCTGATTTAATGGAAACATGTCATACCTACTAAGGTAATTCTCTCAGCTTCTGCGTGGTGAAGTTTTCCTACAACCATTTCCCACAGGAGACTGTCACACATAACCCAAGCCCATTTAGGTTCAATAGTGCCAAAAATTCTTTGTTTATTATTTTTTCTACGTATAAAATATAAGAGGGTCTGATATTAAATTTATAAAAAGAACTACTTAAGTTCAAAATAAATTGAAAGTCATTAAAATTGCCTTTGAGAATGCCCTGCGGTGAATCTGTCAGAAATAAATATTGTGGAATAGTATTTCAATATGTGCAGTAAGTCCCATCAAGTGGCATCAATCAATCAGCAACAATCAGAATTGAAAATATTTTGCCCACCACACCATTGTCAATAACTCTTGTATTTTACAGATACACAACTTCAGATAAGTTCTACCTGGAGCCTACTATCAACCCTACACAGATAATGGTCATTGACCGAGTCACAGGGGAAGCTTCGGTCAGAGGTAGGAGAGATTCTCTGCATTTCCTCCATTTTAAAGGTTCCATAGCCAAAGAGTAAAAACGGGACCCTGTTACTGAATCCCGGCTATCCATCTGGTTGTCACCAGTCTGTATCTTATGAAGCGTTATAACTAGAGTGCTAAAATTTCCACAATTGATGTATTTTGTCAGAAGAGGTTGTAATCGTATTGCGAGTACTGGCAGTCAGAGAGAATGACGAATGTTTGTATTGGTGTTAGACAAGAAAATAAGAAAGTGTGTGTCTGTCAATTTCGGTGAAATTTCTCTCTACAATGATTTTGTGTTTTTACTCCAATTAATGTAAAATAAAATAAATACCTACTTTATTTTTATCACTTTATAATACATGGTTATTATTCCAGTACCTTTAATACCATGTACTCATATATTTATGTTGCCGCTACAACAATTAATACTAAAATAAAAAAAAAATCTGTCATTAAATGTAAATTTAGCTGTTTTTGTTACTGAATACTGCCTGTCACACTGGGCGGGTTTTTTATTAACTGCTATGGTATCCTATACACCTCTCTATCTCTAGGCCTACACAAAGACTGACACCAACATAAGATGAATGACCGTTCTGCAGTGTTTCTATAATACAAACATTTCTGTGCTCTAGAGGGCATTTTAACATATTCTATTTTAATTTTAAGCTATTGGTCCTCGTAACTAGAAATATGGTAATTGATAATTCAATATAAAGGATTTGAATATTTTCAACAGCATATTCATGGCCTGTCAGGTAGGCAGCACAAGTGTTACAGCAAAATAATTCAAGTCCATTCTTTTATTTATAGAGGATTATTCTATCATCATCATGATATCCAAACACAGCAAAATGATTTTAAATTTAAAATTCAAATAAGCTATTTCTTTCAGCATTAAATGAAGTAAAAATTCCAATCCCAGCCAGTGCATACAGACCAGTATGTGGTTTTCTGGGAAGCATCAAGCTTATATCTGGATTGTACCTAGTTGTTGCTAAATATAGGATATTGGTAAGTAAATTTATTTATACATACTGTTGTGAAAAATGTATTTTGGGTGCCAAGTTTAACCATTTATCTCGAAATTGCCATTTGACTACTGTAAATTCTATTGTACTTTCCGATAAACCTACTCAGAAATACCAACTTTGCTTAGAATATTATTCAATTTTTTTCCCGGCTCCCCTTGCCATGGGAACTTATTCCCGAGATAAAAAACAGCCAAGTTTCATCCTGATCAGTTCAGCCATTATAGAGAGGAAGAAATATCTACACTTGCAATTTTTTGGAATTTTAATATTAGATTAAGATAATTATTTAAATTAACATGAGATTGTAAATTTCAGGTTGGTCAATTAAATGGTCACGATATCTTCCAGTTGGCAGGCACAGACATAATTCCTTATGCCAGATCTAACACACATCTCACTAACAAACAGGTAGGAACAACATTAAATTATTTGTCTGTCTGTTACGCTTTCACGCCTAAACGGCTGGAGCGATTGAGATGAAATTTGGTATAGAGATAGTTCGGGGCCCTGGGAAGGACATAGACACATAGGCTACTTTTTAACCGACTGCGCAAAAGGAGGGTTATGATTTTACGCGATAACGACTTCTACGCGGTCGAAGCCGCGGGGAACAGCTAGTGTGTAATATTTTGACCCAAAGGTATTTCAAGAATGTAGATTTTTTTCGATAGAGAAGGGTGTTTAGATTTGTATTGTTCTATCGAGTGTTATAGGCTATTTGGCGCCACCAAAATTGAAATGGCGGAAGAAAATTAAAAAAGTCCAATGATTAGATTAAATGAAAGAGTATCTTAAAATATACTTTTAATATACTTCAAAAGTCTCTCTGTCTGTAGGACTCTTTACGTGGTTGTTGAAGAGATAAACGCCTCCATAATTATGATGTCTGCATTACAGATTGTCTTTGTAATAAATTTCACTGTGTCGCTGAGTTGAATCCTCTCTATACAAAGCAATAGGTACGACGCACTCTGCGACGGCTGTATCCCCACTAGTCGCGGACTCGCCGCTGTTTGTAGTGGTAAAATAGTCCGTACTTAAACACTGTCCATACCCATAATTTCCCATCTGCTTATTGAGTGCAAGCCTTACATATTTGAACAACGCAACATTTTCAGATAGAAGACAATGCGACATACGAGCGTATGATGCGCCTAGCTCTCGACGCGCCCGGCATATACTTCTCGTACGGATATGATCTAACACACACACTGCAGAGGTTGCATTCCGTCGCGCCTTCTTTTCACAAGGTAAATATATGTGGAACATGATACAATTGTAACACCATATTTGATGCAATAAAATTAATGAAATAAAAGACTAACTTGTCTTTAGTTTGTTAGTCTTAAGTCGTGGCTTGATGTCCTAGAGGATGTTAAGCGCGCTATTGGCTTCACTACAAGGGACGCTGAAGCCTGGCTGGGAAGTAGAGAGAGCAATACCTTCACACTTTAGCTATATGGAACAATAGGTTTTTAATACAGTTGCTCAAAAAGAGGCGTATTACAGGGACTTATAGCGTTCGGGATGTGGGCTATTACACACTCGTGCTTTTTTTTACTATTCCCGCACTCGTGCGTTTTCTTTCCCAATTGTCAAAATAATGTCTCTAATTCATGCAAATATTTCTAAAAAAAGATACTAACTTGATTCAATATCAGATTAAAAGTAATTTTAATAAAAAATTAAGCATAAATTAATATAAGTATCAGCCAAATTAAATTTATAAATATAAAAAAATTGCGTGTACTTAGTGTACACACGTAAGAAGTGAAACTTCTTCATAAACTTAATTTTCACCTCACCTTAAATTAAGTCAAAAAGTCCAAAAGTCCAAAAGTCCAAAAGTCCAAAAGTCCAAAAGTCCAAAGTCCAAAAGGCCAAAAGTCCAAAAGTCCCAAAGTCCCAAAGTCCCAAGGTCTCAAGGTCCCAAAGTCCCAAAGTACCAAAGTCCCAAAGTCCCAAAGTCCCAATGGCCAAAAGTCCAAAAGTCCCAAAGTCCCAAAGACCCAAAGTTCCAAAGTCCCAAAGACCCAAAGTACCAAGGTCCCATCTAAAAGTCCAAAAGTCCCAAAGGCCAAAAGTCCAAAAGTCCAAAAGTCCAAAAGTCCCAAAGTCCCAAAGTCCCAAAGTCCCAAAGTTCCAAAGTCCCAAAGACCCAAAGTACCAAGGTCCCATCCAAAAGTACAAAAGTCCAAAAGTTCAAAAGTTCAAAAGTTCAAAAGTCCCAAAGTCTCAAAGTCCCAAAGACCCAAAGTACCAATGTCCCATCCAAAAGTCCAAAAGCCCAAAAGTCCAAAAACCCTTAAATGACATGCTATCCCTGGATAAAGTACTCTTAATTCGAATCCACCGTGGTGGGGAACAGAACAAAGATGGCGCGTAACCAAAAATCGTGACGTGACGTGACGCAAATTTTTTTCCAACGCCGATAAAGAAGTTTCACTTCAAAAAAGTTGTCTGTATGAAGTGCACTGCCATAGCCTCTGCTTAGGAAGGTATATATTCTTTTACGGTTGGCGCCATTTTGGATATTCAGGTTTATTGTGTTTTTATTATTTTATAAAATTGCTTAATTTTTTCGCAACTGTATTAAAAATAGTTCAATACAACGAGTGGGACTGTTATTTAAACTCGTTCCGACTGTCTACCCTCGCCTTCGGCTCGTGTCAACAACTGTCGTAACTCGTTGTAATAACAGAAATCCCACACTTGTATCGAAAACTACTATTTTAGTTCTCAGTATAGTGTAGAATGTAAATAAGTATGATCGCTTTAAGACCCGTTTCTATAATAATATTTACTATGATGTTTCAGATGTCTCTAGCAAATCGTGCGGACGCTCGGTTCGTGTGGAACGGCTACCTGTTAAGAGATTATTCAGATAATCAATATGCCCAGTTCACACTGCCCCTAATACAAGGCTGTATCCTTTTTTTGAGTGAAGAAAAATATAAGGCACTGCCCAGATGAGGCTTATTACGCGCGTAGCTATCAAACGCGTATAATAAAATGCGTGATAGAATATGGACGGGATACATGAAATTACAGTATCTCGGGTACACGCCAGTGTCAATGCTGTGACTCCGTGGCGCAGTCGGTAGTGTAACCGCCTGCCGCGCTGGACATCCTGGGTTCGATTCCTGGATCGGTCCAAACATTTGTCAATTGTTTTTTTCGGAGTTTGGGTGTTATCCTACGCACGGTGAGATCTAATAGAGGCTTTCTTCCGCGTACGCTTAGGTTGTGGAATGATCTCCCTGCTCCGGTTTTCCCAGACGCCTACAGTATGGGGTTCTTCAAAAGGGGACTTAGAAGGTTTTTAAAGAGTCGGCAAAGCGATTGTGGCGCCTCTGGTGTTGCGAACGTCCATAGGCTGCGGTGACCACCTATACCTACATCTGGCGGGGCCGTATGCTTGTCTGCCACTCTAGTGGTATAAAAAAAAATACTAATATTATAAACTAGCTTCTGCCCGCGACTTCGTACGCGAGGTGATTTTAACTAATAACTAATCGACTTTGACCTGCCCAATGCATAGGTCTTCTATTAAAACATAGGTCAAGCTGTATTATCAATTCCGCTGAACTGATTTTAATGAAACATACGGCGTTATTTAAATTGAAAAAATATCTACAAAATCCTAATAGTACAGTTATGATCAAGCTACCGAATTTTGCTCCAACCCCGAACAAATAAACAGACACGAAGAAAAAAAAATTATAGATTTGGACTCAGAAGCCCTGCCCTAACTTAGTCAATTACACTTATTTTTTAAAATTTATCTTGAATGAACCGTCACAGCTATTTTGTGAAGATGTTTGGATGTTTGTTACTCAATCACGCTCTAACGGCTGAACGGATTGGGCTGAAATTTGGTACAGAGATAGCTTATAGTCTGGAATAACACATAGGCTACTTTTCATCCCGGGAATATGTTTCCACGGGTAGCGAAAACGAGAACCAAAGCCGCGAGCATCATCTAGTTATCTAAATGGAAATACTTTCCTCAACTCTGTACACAGTCGTGTCTATAAACAATGTAACAGTGAACGGTCATCAGCTAAAATGGTCGCTGGTATCTCGACGTAGCGTGGACAGAGCTGGCACGAGGCTGTTCATGAGAGGAGTGGATGCACAGGTTAGTGTATTGTGTATAGGGAAAATATGTACGTATTTGAACTTGTAGTGGTGCGTACACATCTGTTGAATACGCTGCACGCGAGCAGGTTAGTCTTTAGCAGACCTGCATGCACGCAACATGCGTGCGTACCGCGGGCACGCGGATTGCGTGCATGCAGGTCTGCTAAATGCTGTTTTTAAACCTCTGGTGGTAAGTAATACGCGAGCATATAGCGCTAGCTCAGTTCACGAGCGGTGACGGCACGGCTCGTGAGCTACCCGAGTTTAAGCAATTAAACTTATCAGATCAAATCGAAGAATATTTCCTAGTATAAAGTTCACCCCAAGATGAGTCTCTTTCTTTCTCTTTATTAGATACTCTTGCTTTTTTAACGTATCAAAACACGATTAGGAATACTTTGTTCTATCGAAATCGCTCTCGAAAAATGAGAAATATTGCAAAAATCTTAACAAGTACTGTACTTTTTTCTATCTAAATAAATGAGTTTAATTCTCATAAAAACTTGTCATAAAATAGATTTTTTCTTAAAACCCCTCAGATTTTATAACAGTAATATAATGTATTAGAATCGAATAAAATCCGGCAAAAGCGTACGCTGCAATCGTTCGAATTGCCTTAGGATTCGTCAAGGTCGAACATTGCAGCCTTATTGCGCGAGCAGAGCCTACTACAAAATGCACGCGCGCCGCTCACAAACCTTTCGTAAGCTGTTATATTCGCGGCGCAACGTAGAGATCTGTACGCACCCTAAAAAGTAAAATCTGATACATACCCTATCCCTTGGTGTCCTGATTAATTCCAAAGACTTCTATATAAACTGAAGTAGACATGCCCTACGCGCTGATTTTTGAAACCTATAAACTGTGTCAATTGGCAGCATTAAATAAATAAATAAAAATCGTTTATTTTCAATCACCAGCCAAGATTATTACAATAATTACAAAGCTAAGCTATTTTAAATAAAAAGAAACAATCTGGTAGTGAATTGCTGGTGCCTGTGTTAGGTAATAAATACCTGTAATACTGGTCACCAGTTTTTTCACTCGGAAACCGATTTACAAATAGTGCTTAGTATGTGTGTGTGTGTGTGTGTGTGTGTGTGTGTGTGTGTGTTTGTGTGTGTGTGTGTGTGTGCGAGTGTGACCGTGTAAATGAGTAATCCTATATGTGTGAGAGGACGCGTACGCTTGTTATAATAACGTGATGTGAGTTGTGTACTATAGCAAATGAGACCAATACAATCATCCATCTATAGGCATGCTCATTGCGGGACTTCCATAATACTCTCTGTACTAAAATAAGTTTGTTGCAGAAGCCAATTGTGAACAGAAACCTTGCAACTGTAAGAACTCAAACTATAAAGTGATAACAATCTGTGCATAGCATTATATAGATAGGGTCCTCTAAAAGCAAAAAATGCGCAGCCAAAAGATGTTCTAACTCGCGTAGAGGTTGCGACAAGATGATTCCGGCGAGCACGATCCGTTTTGAACTGTATTAAAGAGTGCTGCTTAAGAACAGTGGCCTGTATGTACAGTTGTCTGACTGTCAACACTTGGCAGTATTGATAAAGCTCAGTCGTGGGGTATAGACGAGGTTTAAAGCAGCTCACCTTTAACACAACCCTCTGTGCACGCTCAAGTAAAATCATATGCGTCTTTGCCACACCGCCCCACGAGGTAATACAATAACGCAAAATTGATTCGCACATGGCCATGTACACCATTTTCATAGTATTAGGTTCGGCTGACTGACGAAGTTGCCTAAAAACATAAATTAGTTTGCGCACTCGGCTCGTCAAGTAGTCAATATGATGTTGGAATCTTAGGTTATGGTCGATGAGTATGCCCAAATACTTTATAAATGTCACCTTCTCAACTTCATTAGAAGCACCGTCGAGAGATGGACCGGCTGTTATGCGCAGAGACTCATCATCAAGAGTTGCATAATTTCTGATGGTGAAATGTATCATCTTGGTTTTACTTATGTTCAGAGAAAGCAGGTTTTCTTTAAGCCATTTACCAACAGTGTCAAAACCATTTTGTGCTAGTCGGTACGTGTCTTCTACGGTCTCTGAAGAAAACACCAAAACTGTGTCATCTGCATAAGAAAAAAATTTTCCTTGATCAAGTTCAAGTTTACATAAATCATTTATGTAGATGAGGAACAAGCTCGGTCCAAGGATGCTCCCCTGTGGCACGCCATAATCAATCGACGCCTCATTACTAGTGTATGAGCCTATTTTTACATATTGGGATCTACCAGTCAGGTAGCTCTTAAAAAGAGACAATTGGTTTCCTCTAATGCCCAATGACTCGAGTCTTGCTATCAAAATGGGAATCGAAACCGTGTCGAAAGCTTTCGCGAGGTCTAAGAACAGCGCAATACATTTTTGTCCATTATCAAGTTTCCTCACCAGATGGTCAACTAAACCAAGAACCGCATCATCAGTAGACAGGTTCCTTCTGAATCCAAACTGGTTCACAGCTAAAACATTATGCGACTCAAGATAAGAAGTAAGTCTGGAGTTGATAATTCTTTCAAGTACCTTCGACATCGCTGGTAAGACAGATATCGGTCTGTAGTTCCCAACACAGCTTCGATCCCCAGATTTAAAGATAGGATGAACAATGGCTCTTTTAAATGCGATGGGAAAGACCCCCGTTTTCAAGCACAGATTACATATATAAGTCAGAGGTGAAATAATTATGTGTTTATATTTCCTCAAGAACTCGGACGAAATGCCATCCCACCCTGCAGCTGTATTGTTTTTAAGTGACATAATTATATTGTCAACTTCTGTTTCATCCGTGTCTAGTAGAACAAAAGAATTCGTTTGTAGTTGTGGTAGAGAGAAACCTCTAACTGACATAGAGTCCCTTTGTATACCCTCTGCAAGCTGTCTGCCTATATTTGAAAAGTAGGAATTAATCTCGTCGATCACGGCCCGTTCACCTCCAGTCGAGCCCAATAGGTCTTACGGTGGTGATTTCACTTTATTGGTATTTGTGACTGAGCGAATGACGTTCCACAATTGTTTAGAGTTCCTACCAGCCTTTTTGAACTCCTGCTTCTCCCAGTCACGTTTAGTTTTACGCAAAAGATTCACGCAAAAATTACGATAACGCTTATATACGACTAAATGTGTTTCATTAGTCGGTTCCTTTTTACACCGTTTATACAACTGGTCTCTGTGTCGCATACACCTTAGTATTCCTGGAGTAATCCAGGGCTTCACTGGTCTATGCCTACGTGACATATTAATCGTCCTGCTGTTAGAAGAAATACAATGAAGTAATGGGTCAATCAAGTGTTTAACCGCCATATCCGGATCAGATTCCATATAAACTTTTTGAAAGTTAATATTGCTTAGATCTCTTCTCAACATTTCGTGGTCAATCCTAGTCACCGCTTCTCGACAAGGTGAAATCTGCATTTTATATGACAGAGCAATCATACCCGCAAAATGATCGGTGACTGTCGAGTCAATGACCAAAACTCTTGCAGGATAAGCGGTTTTAAAATTTATGTGATCAAGGCATCTAGAATCACGGGTCGGGTATGTATGGCCAAGAAAGAGTCCATGATGTGCCAGAGTGTCCATGTAGTTGAGCGATTCGGTCTCAGATTGTCCGTAGGAAATGTCGATATTAATGTCACCAACGAGAACAATGTTTCTAAAATTTTTTAGCGAATTCAAAAGTACATCCAGCGAATGCGTAAATCCCGAGGAATCCCTGAAAGCCGGAGGTCTATAAATACAAATAACCGCCAAGTCATTACCTACAGAGATTAATAGACGGCTACAATCCCTTAAATCTGGTTCTGTAACAGTTATATGAGATAGGGTAGATCTAATATACACTATGACGCCATCATTTTGATTGTGAATTATTTCCGATTTGTAATATGTATATCTATCTAAAACAGGAATGATAGGGCCATGGCACAACCAGCATTCTGACAAAACTATAATGTCACAGGTTTTACCGATTCGCTGTAAAAGAGTCAAAAGTCCCGAAAAATTTGCTGATATGCTTCGAATATTCTGCGACAATATAGTTATACAGGAAGTAGATGTCGGGAGTAATTCATAACACTCGTCTGCATTGCATTTCGCAGTTTCACAAAATGAGTAATTATCAAGTTGGTTAATTATATCGTTGACGGCCGCGAATTTTAAACCGCAAAATTATCGATGTACACACACATTTTCTCAATATTAAATATAAAACTAGCACGATAGCGTTCCAATACCAATAAAAAGTGCTTTTACCTGTGAATTTCGTTGTAGCGAGCAGCAGTAACATTCCATATTCACTAGTAATAATTTCACATAATCCGACAAAAACACACAAAAACCTGAACAGTATACCTGCAAGGTCACAACTTTCACTGATTTTATATAGGTTAAGATATAGTATTATGGTTTCTATTATGTTAATTAATTGATTGTAACAGATTTTACTTGTATAGTGTATTATGTGTGTAATATAAGAATAAGTTCGGGTACATACATTTTTACAAGTTACAGTTGAAGGTATATAAACAACATGCTTAAGATAGTTTAAGGCTGAGACACACCGAGAAAAAAAGTTGAGAAGGGACACATTAAAAATAATAGATAGTGATCGATAAAGTCATTTTTTTTTTAGAACTGCCGCAAGGTCTGTTTCACTTTTTATTTCCAGTCGCACGCCACCATCAGATTTTTTTCACTTCATCAGCATTGCGCGCACTGTAGCAAGTCAAAACTTCGAGAGTACTCGTCATGCAATCGGACTCCCTACGCCTTCTCTTTTACTCTTATTCTATTCGTAAATTGCTATTGTGGTTACAATTACGTAAATATTGTTTATTAGTGAGTGTAGTCTTAGCAATGTGTGAGTTTGAGGATTGCTTTTGAAATGTCGTTCGTTAGAGGACTACGCGTCTGCCTCAGTTTTTATAGAAGTCTTTGATTAAAACAAGGGAGATCTTTCTCGTTTATCAAGCGACAGAAAATGGTAGAAAACCTGTCAGAATTTAATATTTAAAAAAAAACTTTAAACTCTCCAGGGCAACGTCGCGAACTTCGTAGAAACGGAACAGATCATCGAACGAGGCGGTGAGAAGTCCTCGTTCGTTCAGACGAGAGGTTCCATACCACTGTTCTGGAACCAGTACCCCGATATCAAGTACAAGCCCGTGGTTACGTTGTCTCATGAAGACCATGTGGCCGCTTATACGAAGCACCTGAGAGATCAACAGCAGCGATATGGGAATCAGGTTTTGGTTAATTTGGTAAGTGGATTGACAGACATTCTAACTGTATGCTAACTGTATTGTTGCTATTTCTTCTTTTCATATATGTTTATTAGGCAAATATATTATTGCTGTTGTTTGGTAAGGTCAACCAAGTTGATAAATGACGACATTTTCTAATAGAGCTGTTTATTCAGTTGACAATGTCATACAACATTGTCAACTGACCTAAAATTCAAAATCAGGGACATAATATTTTTTGAAAAAAGCTAAATATATTAATGTTATTCTGAAATGAACTTTATGCAGTTATCATAAGTTCTTTTTTATTCATAGTTATTGCTATCATTTTGAATAATAGCTCTGTTTTGAAACTAGTTTTCTACAAAGTTTTGATTCTACCTATTCCCACAGATCGACCACCACGGTCGCGAAGAAGCCCTAGAGAGAGGCTACAGAGCTGCAGTGGCCGCGGCGGCCCTCCCCGGGGTTAGATATGAGCCCTTCGACTTCCACACCGAATGCCGGGGAATGCGGTACTACCGGCTGTCTGTACTTACTGATAGGATCGCGCATGAACAGGTATGATCTTGAACATAGATTATATTTTTTTTTTATATTTAGCTCGCCAAATTGACGTCGCCACCAGCCTGACTGAAAGCCGGGGCGCATCTAGCGATTGGGGGCCACTTCTGACAGTGGTCCTCAAGTTGACGGCCCTGTGATGTGCCTCGTCACGCTCCTCTTGAAGAACCCGGGATTGTAAGATGAGGGAAACACGTGTGCGGGCAGGTCGTTCCATGTTTTTATAGTTCGACAGAGGAACGAACTTTTGAAACGCTCAGTTTTTATGGCATCTTTGCCCGGCACGTGTTGTTCGGTTGAAGAGCTCTTCAGAACCCTCGCCGTGATACATTCGATAGAAGGTAGCCAAGGACGCTCCGTTTCCTCAGCATTCCATGGATTCTCCGTGCGGGCGCCGGGCCCATAGCGTGGTACAGAGGGAAACATTGTGAGGGTGTCTAGACACCCACACTATGGACCACAAGTCCTAGGACTTGCGACCCAGCAGAGTAGGTTCCGGGTGGCCACTTTAAGACGCGTCAGCGCTCACCTTCTTCAGTTCACAATGGTCCCCCCCCCCCCCCTCTGCCTAACTAAATTTGGTAAGATCCTATCAAGGTCGCTTTGGATATTCGTTTTAGTAAAGAGCTTACTAAAGCTCTTGACAATCCTAGGTCTTTAAGTAAATTATATAGAGATTTTGCTGGTATTCCACTTGCTCCTACTTCTACGGCATAGCGTTAAACCACATTGCCATTTTTGGTCAATTCAAAGTATTTATTTATTTTCATAGCTTAAAATAAACTTTATTTGGCTTTTATGTAAAGGCAAAAGACGCTTACCGAACAAGTGAAACCAAGAAAGCAAATACTAAATCCAAAAATGACTAAGTTTTTTTTGACCTCTCTTAAATTGAATTGACTTGATCATTCCTCAACAGAAAGAATTCGGCTACTTCCTATCCCGCGGTGGTACAGTCCTCCTGCGCCAAAGCGGCATGTTCCGTACCAACTGCGTGGACTGCCTGGACCGTACCAACGTGGTCCAGAGCCTCCTGGCCCGGCTGCAGCTGGACTCGGTCCTGAGGCTGCTGATCGTGACTACCTATGATGATGAGAAACACCCGCATTTGGATAACTTGTTTAATAATGTGAGTATTGTTTCGATTTTGAGTGTTAGTAAGTGAAGCTATTGTATATTATACTAGCTTTTGGTCGCGACTTTGTTCCCGAGGTGATTTTAACTACTAACCAAACGACTTTGACCTGTCCAACGCATAAGGCTTCTAGTAAAACATGGTCAAGCTGTATTATTATTTCCTCTGAACCGATTTTGATGAAACATACAGCAATATTTAAGTTAAAAAAATACCTAGAAAATCCTAAAAGTTAAATTATGATCAAGCCTCTGGATTTTGCTCCAACCCCGAACAAAATCAAATTCAAATACTGTTTAATGGTATTTGCAGAACTATTTTACTGAACATATCACTATTATCAAAATAGTATATCTAAAAAATCCTTAGCTTAACTAACATATTAAAACTTTTTTAAAGGAAAACTATCGCCTAATTTACTTTTAGGAACATCTTTTATTCTAATTAAAAACCCAATTTAATCAGTAATCTTCACAAAATCAAATTTTATTAAACTAACCTAACCTATTCTGTTATAAGATTATACAATTTAGAGTGCAAGTTAGTATTTTTGATAAACAATCCGTATTTTTGTTTAGTAAATTATATATCCGGTGTACGAACCACATTTTTGGTTTGAAATTGATAAAAAAGGGTCATCTCTCCTATATAAAAAAAAAAAAAATTTAAGGAGTACATGTTTAGTTAATCAATTGGTTTTTTTGCACAGAATTCAGATTTCTGGTATGCATTCAGTTAAGTAGTGGAGTTACCTAGTGTGCAGAAAAATTATATAGATGTGCATTTAAAAATATCCCATTAAAAGGAAACTAAAATGATAGGTTCAGTACAAGTTGTAGATTGCAATGTCATAACTAGATGGCGCTGTGCCGTAAATTTAAATCGCGATATGGTTTCGTTACGACTGTCTCATAAAATGGTTTACTGTTA
Source organism: Miltochrista miniata (assembly GCA_933228765.1). NCBI lineage: Eukaryota > Metazoa > Arthropoda > Insecta > Lepidoptera > Erebidae > Miltochrista > Miltochrista miniata. The sequence continues at coordinate 20,341,504 of OW121769.1, forward strand.
AGTTTAATGCAGGCAATTTTATTTTGAGGTTTCAAGTTACAATGTGACAGTAATATCACTAATTGAATAATTCAATATCAATCTAATGCAATATCAATTTTTGAAAGTGTTTAATTATTATTAAACACTTCTTTTGTTACGCAACTTACGTTCAGAAATTAGTGAACCCTCTTACGCATTTGTTATCAAAGTGGGGGGCGCGCCACTAGTCACTAGGGAGGCGCGAAGACATGTACAGGGGGGCGCGGTCAGATCAGAGTAACATCACAAGAGCAAGCTATATAGAGATAAAAGCGTTTTAAATATGTAAACGCTCGTGGCCCCGCAGATTCAGTGTTCTGTAAATGATCACTGTAGTAAGCAACATTTACTGTGGCCGGTCATGAATGGGTGACCACCTCATGACCACTTTGTGACATTTATTTGCGAGCGTTCCCGTGCTTCGGAAGGTACGTTAAGCCGTTAGTCCCGTTAAGCCATTGAAGGTTTTTATGGGCGGCTTGAAATATTTCAACAGCGGGCAGTCACAACCTGTCCATATCAACACGGCAATACGGCTCACCACCAATTACATGGGTCAAAAATCTAAAAAGGTTAAATGTTTGCGTATAAATGTGCCTCTGCCTACTCCTTCGGGGATAATACGTATCTATATGTATAAATATGAATGCATTTCAATAAAGAACAACATCTAAAAATACCCACTGTTTGGTCAGGTATGGGCAGACCACGCCGACATGATATCGACCCAGTACTCGGGCACGGGCGCGCTGAAGACGGACTTCACGCGCACCGGTAAGAGGTCGCACCTGGGCCTGCTGCGGGACGGCGTCAACTCACTCACGCGCTACTACAAGAACAACTTTAGCGATGGATTTAGACAGGTCAGTGGCTAACGTTGCGTTTTTGAAGCGACACCTTTTGAAAGGTTCCCATTCCCTGCCCTTTTCTTGCACTGTTGTTTTTTTTCTTTTCACTTTGCTCTGAAGGCTGTTTGGGGGGGGGGGGGGATTCTCCTAATTTAATAGGTATGTATAAGTAAGATATTGAGTCGTCCCGTTAAATGTGGATGCTAGGAAGCCATGGCTAAAACCCTGGTCAGGTATGGGCAGACTACGCCGTTACTTCTTCAGTACGCCCGTGCCCGAGTACTGGCTCGATACCCAGTACTCGGGCACGGGCGCGCTGAAGACGGACTTCACGCGCACCGGCAAGAGGTCGCACCTGGGCCTGCTGCGGGACGGCGTCAACTCACTCACGCGCTACTACAAGAACAACTTTAGCGATGGATTTAGACAGGTCAGTGGCTAACGTTGCGTTTTTATGTTAAGTTTTTGAATGTACCCAATTGTCTTCTTTTTTCTTACACAATTTTTTTTGTTTTCACTTTTTTCTGCTTGTCACTTTGTTTTGAAGGCTAGGGGGGAGGGGGGATTATTGTCCTTTATTCTGAAGACGGGTTGGAGCGGTACTCGTAATTTGGTAGGTAGCAATGTTTATGTGAGATATTTAGTTGTACCTATAACTCTGGAAACAATGGGAAGTTAGCCCTGGTCAGGTATGGTCAGAACACGCCGACATGATATCGCTACTACAAGAACAACTTTAGCAATGGTTTTAGGCAGTTCATTGACTAATGTATATTCAATCGTACCGGTAAATGTGGAAACAATGGGCTGTTAGGGAGACGTGACTAAGACCCTGGTCAGGTATGGGCAGACCAGGAACAACATTAGCGATGGATTTAGACAGGTCAGTGGTTGTTATAGGTTCTTTATAAGAATAAAAGATTATGCTGGTCTTCAGTTATAATGTATTTCAGCGGTCACACAGTACTTACATAACAATTTACGTGCAACGCTAGGAGGTGTCATGGATACAGCTTGCACTCCAATTCCAAGCAATTTAGGTTAACTAAAACGGTTAACATGTCATCACAATCTACTCAAATTTTAAGTTTTTCGTGTCTGGTCTAAATAACATATTTCAGAGCATTTTAATTACCACCAAAATTACTCGTAATTACGAGTACGCGACTACTATCTGAGTAAAATATCATGCATTTGTAAAGAGCGATTCTTTCTCATCCTGAAATATTTCTTCCACTGCAACCTAGAAGATCTTTTAAATAAAATAAAAGCAGATTGAAACACCATTCGATGACTGAGACAAAACATCATCGTATATCTTAAAGAAAAATATTCAAAAATAAGCAAAATAAATAACTGTGCTACTAAAACCGAATCACATAATACTGCGACGCTTATCAAAGCTAGAACATGACTCAGTTTTCTTTTTGACATTCTCTTTCTACAGCATCCCATCACAGATATCACTATTCTAATGTATAGTATGACAATAAAGAATATTACAATAAATAACCCCTCTAACGATTCTTCCTCTTCTACTGTCGAGTCTGCGTTCACAATCGTAGGTATTATAAAATCACACACACTGGTTATAGAAATAACATTAAGATATGTGAAAATTGTCACAAGTATCTTCCCGTAGCTTATTTTACCGGACTTTAGCAATACAAGTCTTAAATACACTATCACAGAGGATGTAAGAGACCAGCATATCACCGTTGTGAACAAATATCCAACCAAAGTAGACAAAATATTTCTGAAAGTTCTATAAAAGTCCTCCAGATCAAACATATAATTATGAATTGTCATGCAGATTATATGAAGAGTTCCAGTGATGATCTGATGAATGCTAATGTAGTTTTGTAAAGTTCTCCATTTTGGTATCAAATACCATGTTATCATTAATATTATAATGCACACTGTTGATAGCACACAGCCTTCAATATAAAACCATTTTTCATAACACATTTTTGGCTGTTTCTCTGACTGTTTAAAATTCTAATGCGTTTGACTGTGGCGCTCACAGTAATGTTTAGTGTAAGAGCTTATCACAGCTTTGTAATTAATTATGTTGTATAAAATAATATATATGTCCCTGCGATCATATTTGTCCTTGATCATATCGAAGCGTAGGTTAATGATTGTATAGCAAAATTTAATTGTACAACAGGGTACTTATGTGTATATTCACAATCTAACTAATAATTATATAATCAATCCCGTGGTCCAGCTACAACTCAAACCGGAATTACTTACTCACTACAAGACGCTACAATAAAACATACTTGACACAGTTCCATATTATGTAATTCCCGCTGCCGTGATCAAAAGTATACAAGCTACCAGGTCTTTGAGGCTCCTATCCAGCCTCTGCTTTGTGCCAGATCTTGCTCTCTCGATAGTGGCGTAACATGCTTATAATTGCTCAAGCTATTTTTACAATTTACAATTACAAGCCACATTACTGCTGCAACTTTTATAAGTTATTAAATTTCTTTTCCAGGATTCCATCGATCTCTTTTTGGGCAAATACGTAGTTTCTGACGGCGAAGGCAACACTACCGTCTGCCCACTACGGAGGGACAGAGATTGGAAGTATATTACTGTAAGTTTCTGTTTTTTTTATCAGTATTTTTAAAAGATAATTAGTAACCCCATTCATTACTAAATTAACCGGTGTACTAACCACAAAATGATAAGTACAGAAGGCAAATCTAATACAAAGTGCGCTCGAGCTACGCATACATAGACATCGCTCACGGAGTTCACGGACACGATGTATAAGACTTTTCAAAGTAAAGATGGTTTGTAGGCAAGAGTGTGAACCGGGGGTAGGTTTGAAAAAAAAGTACATACCTATATGAGATTGCGTTCTGTATTATATTTTGTGTACTTACTACTAACTTTTAAAGTAATGGGTTCCATACTACAAGTATTATCGCGCGGTTTAATTTGGGTGTATTGCGTACCTTCTTTTTTTTGCCTGACGATTCCAGAAAGTTATGGTCAAAGGCTGACACCTGACACTATGATATTTTCTACATTCGATTGGAGAATCAGGAGGAATGGGAATGATCCTCCGACCAGACAAAGTGCTCACGCCTGGAGGTTCGCGATCCAACGGTTGATGTTGGGCTGTTGTTTATATTGTTTTATACCACTAAGGCGGCAGAAAAGCTTACGGCCCACCTGACGGACAGTAGTCATCGTAGCCTATGAACGTTTGCAACACCAGCGGCGCTGCCTCTGTGGCGTAGTCGGTAGTGATACCGCTTGCGGCGCTGGAAGTCCTGGGTTCGATTCCTGTGTCGGTCCAAATATTTGTGTGATCCACAAATGTTTGTTTCGGAGTTTGGGTGTTTTCTATGTATAATATGTATGTATTTAGACATATATAAGTATGTCTATCAGTCGTCTAGATCCTATAACACAAGCTTATATTAGCTTACTTTGGGCTACATGATGTTGTGTGAGATTGTCCACGAATATTTATTTATTTATTTATTTACTTTCGCGCTGCCGACCCTGCAAGAACCTTCTAAGACCCCTTTTGAAGGACCCCGTACTGTAAGCGTTTGGGAAAACCGAGGCAGGGAGATCATTCTACAGTCTAAGAGTGCGCAGAAGAAAGCCCCTATCTGATCTTACCGTGCTCGAACGCTCCGGAAGCAAAATGTGATAATGAATACCCTGTCTGTGAAGAGCGGTGTGGTGATAGAATTCAAGCTCAAAGCACAAACCATTGTGCAGACGGTATTCTTCAACGCATTCATTTTCAATTGTCCTTCGCCATTATAACAATATTTTTGTCCTGTATTAACCCTTAGCCACCTAACGTGTATTCTAGTAACACATCCACCTAACGTCGGTCACCGCTTGCCTATAAGTACTAATAGGAAGGTAAAAAGCTCAAAAACTGCTGTAAATTAAAACTACATTATATTTTTCAATTGTTTTTATTAAAATTGTTTTAATAAACTTTTAAGTGTTAATTTGAAAATTAACACTTTAACTTTTACTATCGTTATTAAAAGTTGACTTACAAATATTTTAACAAATTTTTAGTTTTTTAATTAATATTAGATCTCAAACTGGAGAGGGAGGGGAAAAAGTACACAGAGTCACAGGCTTGCGGCACGCGTAGTAACGGAAATATTTGAAAAAATATATCGAATGGAGTCACTGTGACCGACGCTAGGTGGTTAAGGGTTAACTACAATTTGATGCCACTGCCTTACAAGTGAAGTCGCTGCGTGTATAATAAAGTGTTGTATCCACCAGTTCCCATCAGTACTGCTGGTGGCAGTATCAATGTTCTGCGCGAGTGCCACTCTGCCCCAGCGTTATTCCAGCGACGTGCTCATGGCGCTCATGTTCTGGGGCGCAGCGGTCACCGCCACACTCACATTCATATTCAGGTAACTATACACGGTGACAATTCTCGCGGATTACAAAGTGAATGCGTGGCCGGAAATTTCCTCTTTTTAATATACTATACTAGCTTTTGCCCGCGACTTCGTTCGCGAGGTGATTTTAACTATTAACTAATCGACTTTGGCCTTTCCAATGCGGGCTTCTAGTAAAACATAGGTCAAGCTGTGTTATCATTTCTGCTGAACCAATTTTGATGAAACATACAGCAATGTTGAAGTAGAAAAAATACCCACAAAATTCTAATAGTAGATACAATTATGATCAAGATACTGGATTTAGCTCCAACCCCGAACACATAAACAAACAAACTGACACGAAGAAAAAAATTGTAGATTTGGACTCAGAAGCCCTAAATAAGTCGATTACAGTTATTTTTTTTGTATTTATCTTGAATGTACCAGCTATTTTTACAATAATAATGATAATGGTAGAGATTATTAATTATTGAATTTCAAGTTCTTCTTTTCCCTACTAATTCGCTGAAGTCGACAAAACAAATGCAGTTAAAACAATAGTCTATTGGCAGGTCGACAAAGTCGTAAAATGCTTGCAATACATCTTGTCATTTGCCTTGCTTATATTTGTTTTGTCAATCCTATTAAACTAGGGGAAAGTGGATATGATTTTTTTTAAATTCCACTTTGGCCCACTGGTAACATTTACTGCTTATGACCTATACGATATGTAATTATTCAAATAGAAATAATGTAAGTTTCAATTTTCAAAACGATCGGGTTCGATTCCCGAACTGTCCAAGAGTTTTTTTTAAATCTATGTATTAATTTATGTATGCAGTTTTTCTTTTCGCAAAAATCGATGACATGGTTCCTAAGAACAGATCTATGTATGTCTTATATACTGACCGCTCCGAATGTTACACCCTCCTGTACTACCCGTTCGCTTTAAGTTTGCCGGTCGCTTCCCATACTACGCCTCTACTACAGCCTCTACGCCAGCGGTAAACTTAGAGCGAACGGGCTATATATTTATTGACTCTGTGTATTCCAGACACGGCAAAGAGTTCGTAGACTGGCCGCGTCTAGAGGCGGGGGGCTTAGCCGCCGCGCGAGCCCTGCCTTCCCAGCAGTCTTTATGATCAACGATATGCCTCTCGTAGTCGTCGTGTAACTTCGTGTAACTCCGCCACTGTTGCCGTCTCGCTCGCACCAGCGGGTGCGCTAGTAAGTGCGACAGGGACGGCAGTATAGTTTCTTGATAGCTGCTGGATTGTCGAATTAGTGTTGAATAATATATGGAAATGCTGTTTGAAATGTTTTTATGTGTATCTGTAACTTGGCAAAAATAAAATGGAAGTAATATTTTGAATGCTGGCAACATTGTCAATAACGTCACTTTATGTCTGTCAAATAATGACGTATTTCAATTCAATTGGTGGTTTTTATTGACGTTTATTGGCTACTGGATAGTGATTGGGGGTTCTTTCTAACGGGTTGCCATATTAACTGCACTTTTTTGCAATTAAACAGGTAGGTGTCGCCACAATCGCCATCAAATATACAGGCAGGCTATATCTACCAGACTTATGTTACGTATCCAATAAAATATTCAATACTACAAGTCAAATGTAGCACCATTAAAACACGCAAAAAAGTTCAAACTAGCTAAAAATTTACATAAAACATACTACTTTATAATGTCATTTGTTACAACGTATAAAGGTTATTCGTGCATTGACAGTGGCTGATACTCAAATATAGGCTGTCAGTTCAAAAAACGCTCTGAAAACTTTTTAATTTTCAATTCTATTCAATTCAAGGTAATTTTGATTGGAATTTAATTCTTATGCCATTGTTATAACATTCATAATAACTTAAAACACTAATTCGGCAATCGTACGTAACTGTTTTACCAAGATTTTTCCTGTACACAACAAAGTCTACCACAGTTTCAATTGTACTCTAACGTATGAAAATAAGGTCCATTTTGATGGTTAATCAGATTTCTATGTACAAATGTCAAATATATTAGACTACCCTACGATGTTATAGAATAACGGTTTTGGAGTCAGGATTGGCGTGTGAATCAACAGATGTTTCTTTATATGATTTCATTCATTTATAAAACAATTTGTTTCTTTTTTGAAGATATAAATAGGACCAAGTTTTCGAGAATTTTCAGTGAAAGTTGATTACAATATTGATTTATATGTCGGTTTTAAAGACAGTATAGTTTTCAAAATTTATTAATTCTAACTTATCCATCCTTAACAGTGAACGCACACTAAGCGTCTTGTCGCGGCGACAAGCTGCGGGCGCTAAATTACATACATTTTGTTCTAATCTCCGCACACTAGGCGACATGTCGCCGCGACTCCGAGACAAGCAAGGGGAGTCGCCGCGTCTGTCGCGCTATTGTCGCGGCGACACGGCGACAGTCGCCCAGCGACAGCTTTTGGCACGAAGTTCCTTGCGTTGCGAAGACGCCAGCGACAGTCGCGGCGACATGTCGCGGCGTCAAGTCGCCCGATGCAGGCGCACACTGCTCGACGACTGTCGCCTAGTGTGCGCCCACTGTAATACGACAAATGTCCGGTCACTTGTCAATTCTGATTCATCCAATACTGTTCGTTAGACCAATATCTTGTTGCTATTTTCATTTAGGCCGACAGAACTTTACTCAAAACTCAATAAACGCTGAAGCGTAGTTTTATAAAACTAAAACTACCCTCGTTTCTTGAGTATTGAGTAGGTACTATTTTGTAATATAGCCCTTAGTAGAGGTATTCCAATATTAAGTCTATATTCCATAAATATTTATTATCTATACAAGTACATTGCGTTGAACTAAATATTTTTTTTAAATACAGTATTTTCTTGTTCCTAAGTTAGACATTGGTAACAACGCGGCAACGTTGTAAGTTAATCTACTTTAATTAGTTCCTTAGACGTTCACTTTGCCATCAGCGCCAAAATGGTGGCAATCAAATTGTTTCAATTCAACATCACTAAGAAGTTCAGTGTACTTGTCTATTGGGACTAAGGGGTCGTCCATTAATCACGTGAGGCTCGAAAGGGGGGGAGGGGGTCTGACAAAAATCACGAAACATCACCAGGGGGGGTGGGGGGTGTAGTGAGATATCACGTGTATTTATTTCGAACAGCAATCTTACAACCCTGAATTTGAGATCACTGTAATTTCTGAACAACAAAACCTACAATATTAAAACTTGTATGTAATAATTCATAAAGCACTTAATTCCTTTCTTACATCAGAAATTAATTGAAATCGGAATACCTTTGCGTTGATCAACACAAAGATCATTTTGTTTTTTTAATCGTGTCTCCCAAAGGAACTGCGCAGAATATCGGCATCAATCCGATCATTAATAATCTCAAATTGTCAGTATTATTTAGAATGGTACTATCCATAGTTTTGGCGTGATACAGAAAGACATACAAAAAAAAACTATTTTAGCTTCAGTATCGTATGTAATGGAAGTTACATAGAATGTCTAGTAAAAAAAAATATCTTGGTAAAAATATTTTTGACGTACAGATTTTAAACTCTTTATAGCTTTATGATATCTTATATATATTAGACTAGCCGATGCACGCAGCTATGACCCGGTCCACCGATGATCATTTGGGGGAAGGCCCCTCTTCTTGTTCCGGAGATGCCTTCAGAGCCCACCCGCTCACCGCTCTCTTCCCCTTTCTGCTTCCAAAGAAGCGCTCGAGTGCGATGCGGGCGAGAACCCTGAAGTGTTGGGGGCCCCCGGCCTGGCCGGGTCGACGATATCTTTGGATATCAATGCCAGCTGTAGGATGAGGAGGGACACCGCGGGGTTTAGTGGGTAGGTGCTGCCCCGCAGCTAGGATGATGGTGCCAAACCGAGTTCCCTTCGTAACAAAAAAAGGCAGCTCAGTCCACGTGGATATCGATAGTCGTGACCAAAAGCATAATGATCGTATGGAAATTCAACCTTGAATAATGGACTTTTGTTCATAACTTCGCTTCTATTTAGCCAACTGCGATCAAACCAACGTAAGATTTTAAGCTTGACAAACTGACACCTTCTTTATTAGCTCCGAAATAATGAATATTATATAGAAACACGACGGGAGTAAATACAACGGGAAATATATTAAAATATCAATACCATATCTGTCTCTATTATGTGACGCAAATTAAGTTGCGCGAATTAGCTAGAAGTTTGGATAGATAATAACAATAGAGATTTCTATGTATAAAATTAAAAGAAAAACTTTGTTGTTACTAAAAATACACGTGATTCGGCCCAGGGGGGGAGGGGTAATCAGAAACCTCACCAAATATCACCAAGGGGGAGGGGGGGTCCAAAAAATGCCCAAAAAAACCTCACGCGATAAATTTACGGCCCCTAAGTTGTTAGCATTCCACAGAATAAACTAAACTGCACTCATTGACGAATTCCCAAATCTACCAATGAGTGCTTTCTTAAATGTCAAACAGGCATATTAATTTTTTTACGACTTTATGTACGCGGGCTATTCACGAAATCATTCCATAGCAGTGTTGCTGGTTATCATTGCTTCACTCAATATACTTCACTAAATGTGATTTATTCGACGAAATTCCGATTTCTTTACAACTGCACTCTATAGTATAATTAGCCCTATTAACTGAATAGCCCCCAGAGACTAATAGCCCGCGTACAAAGTTAAAATGCACTCAGATTGAACAAATCGGTAGACAAGTTATAATGAGAGTTACCTACTAGTTTGCCGCGTATGTATTTGTAAAGATTTTTTGCTGTGGTCCAATATTTATATAAATACTAATTATGGAATTGAGAGTGTGGGTCACATGAGAGGTTTAGATGAAAATTAACAAACACAATTGCAACACATTTAGTTATTTTATTTACACTTCTGCAACCAGGAGTGATTATGGCAGGCAGAATTATTTATATTTTGTTGTTGTTGGCTTGTTTGCGACTTCAAAATTAACAAAAATCATGTGCAAACGTTTTGACTAACTGGAGCCACTGCCTGCCTCCAACTGTGGCATAGTAGGAAGTGACGTCACATGTGTCAACAAATCAATGTTGCCTATGTCTGGCGTTACAGATTCCCTAAACGTTTGAAACTATTGATCTTTTGCCATTTATACTGGTTTTTGTATATTTGTAATATGCAAAATTAACATTTGTAACATTAATTTTATTTTCATGTATGAAAAGTGCTTAAATCTGAACCACTCATGCTATCTGACCAGTTTCTGTTTTGAAAGTGAACGACGACACGAGACGGCTTGGTTTTACTATTTTGGCATAACACTGAAGAATGTTCTTTTAGTATTCTATTTTATATTTGATTGTATTAGCTTTCACTATATTAGTGATCTCCTTTTTTAGTTATTACAGACGGTAGTTGGTGATTTGAAGTAGTTTTTAATGCAAATAACATCGGGTTCTAAAAGGAACGGAACTATTTTCACATTGCCATAACAAAATGTCCTATTATTTTGTAATGTCTATAAATTGATTCTGTTAAAATTCCGTTGCGCAAAAATCACTTTGACGGTCATTTTTTAATGTTTTTAAATTCGAGAAAACAAAATTTGTAATCTACTCGTGTGTAAACAAATGTGTATAGCACCGTTCTTTTGAACTTTTGGGTTACATTTTTCAGTGTTATTTCAGAAAGTATGTTAATAAAATGTTGTATTATGTCATCTTATGTAATTTACTAATTTTAATCTTATAATTTTTATGAAGATATTTCAATAAACAAGGAATCGAATGTCTATGTTATGTTTCATTATTATCTTTTTTCTTACGACCCACATAATGGAAAGTGGTTACAGTGGTCTATCAACGTATACAACAACAAGGGCGCTACATTCGCGCTGCCGAGGCAGGAAGATCATTCCAAAATATACGCGTGAGTGGAGGAATAAAGCCCCTATCGAAACTTATTGTGCTCGAATACTCGAACATAGTCGTGGCCACCATATCAAACAATTCTTCAGAGCACAAACCATTGTAGTGGTAGAACGGACATAAGGAATCAAAGAAGTCGCAAAGGGACTCCACACCGCTAATTTTATTAAGTGCGAGTTATGTTAGGCAACGTGTGGTTCTAGTCTGGTATGACAACCGAAGTGATGGCGACTCACATCAAAATGAATTAGAATGTATGCTGTTACTCACTCATATAATGCTATAAGTGAATGGCTCGCGCAGTGGGAAGTACTTGCAGCCCTTTTTAAGAAAATCGTGCGATTAGATGAATGTGAGACAGACATGGTTTATATTAATAGAAATGAGCATAAAACTTCTGTTATTGAATTACGTACTTTCGAATTTTGCGCCCGAAGTCGGGTCAGTTATCACCGCAGCAGGTTCACCACGAAGAAACAAGAGGCGAAACTGCGTAAAATAGGGAGCTGTCTACAGGTATAACATACCTACTACCCCCTAGGCGAGGCCGCAATGGAAGCCGTAGGTCTGCTGGGAGTTCTGGGACATCCTTCCGAGGGCTTACCCGGGGCTCCCAACCGTAGGCTGTTGGAATTACGTGAGGTTTTTTAGTCGGCATAGCATCCATGAAGAATTCTTCCCCATGTAAAAAAAAAATCTACTACGGGATTTATTTGCGTTGTGTATAGTCGTATAGACCAAGTGCATAAATATTAATTTAGTTATTGCCTGGTGTAACTGAATGACAACAAATATAAGCTGTTCTAGTTCTTAACAGCAGCGTCGGTTTGTCAAGAGCCTTTGGGTTATATTTCCGATGGTTTTCTCGGACGTGGGCAGATGGTAGGATCCCCGTATGGATTGATCTCTGATGAACATTAGTAGGAGTCCACAATCAACCGTTGGGCTTTGGCCCGCCAGGCGCGATCACCTAGCCTGGTCGGAGGATCCTCCCTTTGTGCGTATAGGAGGAACATTCCCAACCCTTTCTCCACAGGATCATAGGATGTATGATTGAATGACTCGCATAGATTATAAACGGGATGTTTATTAATTAACAGGAAAACTGACCTCGACTGGGTTCTATAAACAGTGAGATGAGAGCTTCGGTCGTGACTGGAAATAATGTTTGGATGATGATTCTAAAAAATGCATTTAAGGTGTCAGTAATGTTGATCGCGTTTTATTTGTTCTATGTATTATTTTTATTCTGTAGGACGTTCTAAAATTAATTCCTATTTAAAATGTACAATACTCGTATGAATAATGTAAATGTTATGTACTACTAGATTATGTTTACGGTTTTGCCACCGTGAAATTCAGTACCCGTTCCCGCTTCCCGTGGGATCATATTCCCTACTAGCCTATGTGTTATTCCAGACTATAATCTATCTCTGTACCAAATTTCCCAATCCGTTCAGCCGTTAGAGCGTGATTAAGTAATAAACATCCAACCATCTTCACAAACTTTCACATTTATAATTTTTTTTTAACGTGAGGGATAATCCTCATAAATGCCATGCCGGACTCCTACTGACTAAAAACCGTCACGTAACGCCCAACAGCCTATGGTTGGGAGCCCCGGGTAAGCCCTCGGAAGGATGTCCCAGAACTCCCAACACACATTTATAACATTACTAAGAAGTAGGATTATCTTCATTAGATCACTTAATTTTATTCTACTCATACATAATTTTATTTCCTAGAATTACGTGAAAATTATGCAGTCTGGCAATGTTATTAGCCAAATGTCACTGTCACTGTACTCTGGGTAACGTTCAAAAACCCTTTTATACAGCTTTATGACTTCATATTAATTAATTATTTTTCTGTAAAAGACTCAATCATACTCTTCTACAATAATATCTAGATCAAATTTGTGATTAGTTGAATAATGAATAAATTCTTACCTGGAACAAATGAGCATTTTAGGTTTTTCATTATTCTGAACTGAACATTTGAGAACGTCAACCTGTCACTGATAAATATCAGTTTGAGTTTCAGAACGCTAGCGCCATCGTCAAGTCGAATACGCGGACGGGTCCTGGCAATTTTTATTAAAATACATTTTCGTGCGGTATCAAATTAGTTTAATTGCACAATGACATGATTTGATAATGAAAAGCGCTTCGTGTGCCAGTATTGTGTGTATGGATACTGTGTGGAAATAGGAGAAAATATGTGTTCTGTTCTGTGACCAATTTCTCTATTTTGTTTCGTGCTAATATCGGCGCCAGAATGTCTGACGAGTTAGAAGCTAGAATGTGGGACGACGGGGGCTCCAGGTTCGAGTCCAGGCCTCGCGGCCCCTACTTTGAATCGGCCTTCGCATCCTCGGAACATTTAGACAGAGCGCCTTTGTTGTCTGAGGTAAGGAAATTAAATTATTTTTTATCAATACTTATTGCCTATGCGTAATAAAAATCTATCGTATCCCATAAAAATATATGTACCTATTTCTATAATTTATTTTTTACATAAATTCGTAGTATAATTTTCAATGATCTACTTACCAAATACCATAGAAATTTTATTCCAAATCAGTCAATAATTTAATACTAACGTACATCTTTTAAATAAAGGTCTAAAATAGGTTTATTTCCATAGTCTGAAATTATTTATTTCCAACTATTAGTGATTGTACAGTGATGATGTTCCTAATTTAAATAAAATTTAAAATATATCAGGGCCAATGAATTCCTTAATGTGTTATTACTTACCATCCTTGACATCAACACATATGCATACATACAGTCACACATATTTCTTTAAATTGGTTGTCAGACACATCATTAATTTGAATAATAAGTCAGAACATAATGTATTGCTGTGAATAGGGCGTACTTTATTTTACTCAATGATTCTATATTGGCAGAATTTCCTTGCGATGTTCTCATCACAAAAATTTTAATTCTTACCATAAAAACACCAATATTGTTGTAGGATAACCTACAATAATTGTAGAGACATTCCATGGATTCACAGTGTGAGCGCAGGGTCCATAGCATTGCACAGGTGGGAACACGCCAACAGTGTCTGGGACTTGCAACTCATTTGAGTTGGCTTAGGGTGGGCTCCTTTCTATGCACATAAACACTGATGTTCCACAATCAGTAATGTTCCCTCCCCTGCCCATCCAGATATCTTCACCAATATTATAAATGTGAAACTTTGTGAGTATTGATGTGTAGATGTTTGTTACTCTTTCACACTCGTAACAGCTGAATGGATCTCACTGAAATTTGGTACAGGGATAGATTTTTTTTTTTACGTGAGGGAAAATCCTCATAGGATGCTATGCCGGACTCTTACCGACTAAAAAACCTCACGTAACGCCCAACAGCCTGTGGTTGGGAGCCCCGAGTAAGCCCTCTGAAGGATGTCCTGGGACTCACAACAGACCTACGGCCGCCACTGTGGCCTCGCCCTGGTACAGGGATAGATTGTAGTCTGGAATAACATACACAATACACATAGCTTTTTATCCCGGTAATTTTTTCCCATAGGAAGTAGTAACAGAAGCCAAATCTTATGCATGTTTTATTCAGCACTAGCGGACGGCCCGCCGTTTCGCCCATGTAGTTCCCGTTCCCGTGGGAATACGGGAATAAAATATAGCATATGTTCACCGCAAAAATTGTAGCTTCCCAACAGTAAAAAAAAAATCATATGGGTCAGTAGTTTCGGAGCCTATTCGATGTAAGCAAACAAACAATCAAATCTTTCCTCTTTATAATATTAGCATAGATAACTTACAGGCAGATCATAATAAAATTATACAATTCTATGTTGTTGTTTGTTACCGGTCACTGGTCAGTCAGAAAACGGGACTATTAACCTTTCATACTATTGTTTGCATTGATAAACAATCCATAGTTCATTATCATTAATTTTATCAGCACATTTATAGTAAGAGTAAATAATATTACCTCAGTGATGCAGTAGCTGAGATATAGGGTTTAAATTTATGTGTAAAACATTGTGGCAACTCAGAATATTTGCAGTTTTGTATTTGTTTTGTACAGTACGCCTCTGCCTACCCATTCTGCAAGTAAGGAGTGACATGTATGTGTGGTGATATTGCCATTTTTATGGTAAAGTCTATAATTTTCATTGAAAGAAAAGAAAGAAATAGGTTTTTATTCTACATAAACAGCAATCTTAAAGATAGAATAAACACCAAAATAAATAAAAAGAAACTAAATGGTGTGTGCAAATAAATGCGTGATTTGCTCTCCTAATTTATGCAGTCTCACGGAACATAGTGGAGTCCTACAATTCATTTAATGGTGCGAACATGACACACTTTTGTTAACCCGTAAACCGACTTATACAACACTTTAACATACTGATTGCAATAGGCTATTGCAATCAGTATGTTAAAGTGTCGTATAAGTCACAGAAGACAGCACACTAAACATAATGTTAAGGAAGATTCATATAAAACATGCAAATGATCATTCTATCTCCTCTTCATCAAAGTCTATTGTGGTCCCTAGACGAGCATGCGGCATGTTCATGTGAAGTAATACTGTTCTCACCTTTGGAGGTACTTACTAGACGCGCTTGACGCTATGCAGAGACGTGCTTCCGAATAATTGATTGTCCTGAGGCGACGGAAGGCCTCGAACCGTTATCGCAACGAAGAACCATAGCGTCATTGGCTGAATCTGTATCACAGCGAATCTTCTGAAGAGCTCTTTAACCTGATCCCAACCTCTCCTTTCCGATCCCGAACAACGCGTGCCGGGCAGAGATGTCACTCATACACAGTGGAGAAAATTTTCGCGGTTCAAAAGATCGTTCCTCTGTCAAACTATGAAAAGCTGGAACGACCCGCCCGCACACGTGTTTCCCTCATCTTACGATCCCGGGTTCTTCAAGAGGAGCGTGAAGAGGCACATCACAGGGCCGCCAACTTGAGGACCACTGTCAGAAGTCTTACTGTGAGAGTGGCCCCCAATCGCTAGATGCGCCACAGCTATCCATCAGGCTGGCGACGTCAACTTGGCGAGCTAAACTTAAAAAAAATTGTTGGTGTTCAATCAGAGACAGCATTATCTACTCATAATAAAAAGAGGAAAGATTTGATTGTTTGCTTGCATCGAATATGCTCCGAAACTACTGGACCGATTTGAAAAATTCTTTCACTGTTGGAAAGCAACACTATTCCTGGATGACACAGGCTATATTTTATTTCCATATTCCCACGGGAACGGGAGACGTCGGCTAGTGAGAAATATGTTTGTTTGGTCTAAACGCACCTTTATGTAAAGTCATAAAGATCGCCCGCTTAGCCGGACGGCACATAAAATATGTTTCCACTAAATTGTATGGGTATCGCCGTGATTCACAGGCTACTTAGTATTCAGTAGACACAGCTCACGTGTTTGAATAAACCAAATTGATTTTCAATGTAGCGTACTTTGGGGTTTATCTGATGGCACAGTCACGACCAAGGACGTGGGGATACGGCCTTAAAATATTTACATACTATTAGCTGTTTGGGGACTGGTGAGATAACGAGTTACTGTTGGTTGATGAGTCATTTTGGAGATAAAGTACCGTCGAGACCCCTAATGTCGCCTAGGTTACCAAATTTCGCCTGATTTCACAAAATTCAAAATTACCAAGAAACCTATTGATTAAACCTCGCATAAAACTGCTCATGAGCAAGTATATTTTATCCATAGCAAGATTCTTCAGCTAAATTGCGACTAACTTACCTATGTTCATTACAAAAGCTTTTTTTGTGTTGGAAAATGTACTACGTTTTTTGGTCGGTGTAGAAAATTTAGTATTTAAGCAGTGTTGTAGGCAGTGGAATGTTAAACATTTTATTTGACTACAACATACATTTATTTGGCTGTAATATAACGTAAATATTTTTTACCTAGCGTACAATTTGAGCTCAAAATGGCATAATATGCTGCCGAGGTGGTAGTGACGGTCACATTGTTACCAATCTTCGCCTACCCGTAGGGTTGTCAATTCTAAAATCACGTTATTAGTAATAAAATGTATAGTAATGACCATGTTAGTTTAAAATCATATAGGTATTGTGAATTCTGTTGTGCTATGAATGCAAATGACGCAGTGAGAATTTCTTAGGTTGGGACTTTGAAAAACCAACCATCTCCGATGAATTTTTCGTAAAATTCAATGGGAAACACCTTTTCTGAGAGATACAGGATTCTCAACTTGGTTATCTGATGAGCAAATTGTGGGTACTATTGACTAAGTGACTTCATTTTTTATTGTAGATGATTATTTTTATAACAATTATTTTCTTAATTCATTAATCACCTTTTTCACAGTAAGGCAAGTTACCAAGAATTGTGACAACCCTATCAAAGTTAGATCAATTGTATGAAACATCTTCAAATCGCTTCCAAATTTCGCCTACTATACATTTTTTAAAGAAATTGTGTCTTTATTGCGTTCCGGGTAAGGTTAATATTTCTTTTTTCGGATTCTAAATTTAATAGCCTAGTTGACAACAAACATAAGCTTCATAAGACCCCGTAATATACCGTAGGCGAAGTTAGGAAAAAGACCGAAACTTCGCCTATGACCTTTAGAGTCAATTTGTAGCCTAATTATAATGATATTCGATACTTACATCGTCTAAAGTAATAGCCTGTGTTAAGTAAAATCGTTTTTTACTCAAGTCAATTTAAAATACTTTCAAAATAAAAAGATATGATGAAAAAAGTGTCAAAACCCATGCGAAATAAGGGGTCTCGACGGTAGTAAATAAATTTCTAATAATATCATTAGGTGTATTTGCTAATTGCTTTATCCATCGACACTGTATACTGTAGTTTGACTCGGCTGGATTTTAGAAATAAATGCCTACAGCCGCGCGGTACGTAAGCATGCGATAGGGCTGCCCACCTACAGCATTTTAATAATATGTGCCTACTTTGACTTTCTATTTAGTATTGCGATTGTAAATATGTACAAACATACATTCATATAGTCACGCCTTTATCCCTGAAGGTGTAGGCAGAGGCATAGTATACGCCCACATTTTACCTTATAATTTTACGTACGCGTAAAAGATAGTGAGCCTAATGCAGTTGATTTTTTCAATCCGCCCACAAGGCCTTCAATTTGTATTAAGGATTGTTGTTTTACTGACAACCGGCTTTCATTTCGAGTAAATAGGTACCTTTTTTATTTAAACAAAAAAATACTTTGTGAGTAATAATATAATATCCCCGCAACGGCTGGCGGCGCGGGGTGGCGGCGTGGCGGCGCAGCGCCCGTTATCTACTAACGATTGAGTGAGACGGGTGTAGAAATTTTAAAACGGCGTAGACAATAATAATCGGCTCACCACATGTTTCGTCAGTGATAGAATCACGGAATTCTAGTCTTTATAATCATTGCGTTAAATTTTTGATTTACAAAATTAAAACTATTTTTCGATTTGAAAGTACTAGTCAGTCTCTAGTACACTAGTACTTTTCGTACATTGTCAAGTTGTGTTAAACTTTGGAAGTTCATATTTGTCTCTATGCGTGTAATAAAAATCAAAGGTAACAAAAATGCTGTAATTTTTTTTTATAAATAAATAAATAATCATGGGCATTTTCACACAACGCTATCTGATCCGAAAGTAAGCTAGGAATAACCTGCTTGTGTTATGGGTATCAGACCACGGATATTAATACTAATATACTTTTTAAATACATACATATTATACATAGAAACAACCAGACTCTTGAGACAAACATTTATGGGTCACACAAATATTTGTCTCGGGTGGGAATCGAACTCACGACCTCCAGCGCCGCAGGCGGTATCAATACCGACCGCGCCACAGAGCCAGTCATACGGTGCTAAGTGTACTGTAACATCGGTCATCCACAAAGAAATGAATACTCTTGAAACATACCTAAATCATTGCTCTCAATTAAATAACTACGAACTGACAACGGAACTAAATGTACTACCTACACGTACTAGAGTTCTGAACTAGTTTTTTTTTTTTGGATATTGTACTATATTGGATCGCACCGTTCACTGACTGAGCAAGCACAAGTCTAGTTTTTAACACAAACATACCTACTTCATGTAACAACCTAGTTCACTCGTGTCAATCACTTTGTTTAACTTTAGTCAACTAGTGGTATAGTACCAGTAAGTAAGTAAAATCAATTTATAGTCTTACCTTTCGGAGTTTCCAGGTAATCTAAAAAACGTTATCTCTGGGTGCGTTATTGACGAATTCATGCAACCAAAACAAGCACAATAGACACTAGTTGTCAAATTAAATATTTTTAGTAAATAAAAAACGCGCGGTTACTATTTAAAAAACGACACACCTTCCATTCGTCTACTCGGCACAATCGCGACTGCGGACGCTGCTTGCTTGCTGAAAGGCATGCCGAAAACGAGAATCGTAGGTATAGCTTGCGCTTCGTCCGTTTGTAGGGAGCTACAATACTGGTTAAACATATATTTATACTGTGCCATCGATCTATTATGTACTTGGCTTTATCACTCCGTTTTGTTTGAGAAGGATAGTTAGGTACTTACTTGGGTTAGCGTTAGGTTACATTTTTCGTTGATTTTATTTTACAAATAAAAACTGCTGTGGTGAGCTAAGCTGTAGAACAAAAATATGACAGATTGGCTGATGCCTGTGGCTTTGCCCTCTTCTGTTCCTGTTTTCGGATCTCAGAGAAAAAAGCAGCTTGTGTGTTATTAACTACAGACTATAATCTATTGATTATATATTAGATAATGAAAATTTAACTACAAAAAATCAAAAAATTCAGGCAGTTCCTTTCTGCCGTTAAGGAGTGATGTGATTGAGTATCAAACATACTAACATCTTCACAAACTTTCACATTAAGGTATAATATTAGTAGGATAAGAAATTCTTAATGTTGTTATTTTTGTTATCAAGTGGCGAAATACAAGTTGTATGGTTTTACTTTTTATCTTTGACAATGACCTTCCTTCTCTTACTCTTTTTTACGTATGGAAATCCCTCATGGATGCTAAAACTAAAACCACATAGTGCTCCACCACAGCCTACGGCTGCGAGCCTCGGGTAAGCCCTCGGGAGAATGTTCCAGGATCCTTCACTTATCTACCGTATCATCGTAATGTTGACAGCAAGAAGAAGAAAGTGCAAACGGCACGTCCACCCCTGTCCGCTTTTGTTTGTAAAGTACCTAAATACATTTAACTAAATAAATAACGAAATATGTTAATAAATTGGCCGCCCCTTTTTCAATAACTTCAAATCCTTTTTCGAAAAAAAATATGCTTAACTTAACTCCTTTTCCAAGCTCTCCTCAATTCGAGAGGCACAAAATGCGATTTTGTTTTAGCCATTCATTTGATATTGTGTGCATAAAACTCCAACAGATGACGTATAATCAGCGTCTATGTTACAGCATCCGGTGGCATGCGATAGGCGATAGCAACTGTGAGCATCGCTTGTATGTAGGTATTGCAAGGAATAATGACATACTTGACCAAAGATGAGCATTGTTTTTTGTATTTCTGAGTCAGCTGTGTCTACTAAGAGCTCTTCAAAGGGACACCCCACCAACTCACTCAACCTTTTCGAAGCTTTCGATCCCGAAAAACGCATGCAGAGCAGAGGTGCCTCTTATACAGTGATGAGAATCTTCACCAGAACCGATCTATTCAAAAGATCCACCTCCACAAATATCAGTTTTGATTTTTGCGTCTGATTTCTTCAACGCAAAAAGTGGTTTCAGTAGAGCATTGGTTCCTAACCTTTTCAGAGCTGTTACCCCTATGGCATGTTAGAGAAACAGATTTTACCCCCAATTAAAAAAAAAATCAAGAAAGCAATTCAGGCAATGAAACGTATTACGCCGATGACACCCTCGTTACGGCGCGAGGAGCAACGCACCGAGACGCAGCCCTAAAGGCCACGGAAGGCGTTGCTCAAGTTGTAGGTCAAATACGGCCGCTGGGCGTTGAGGTCGCCCTTTACCAATCCGAAGCTCTGTGCTTTCACGGACCTTGCAAGAGGCCACCTGCGGGATCCAGCATAAAGGTAGGGAGCGTCAGCATCGGTACTGAGCCCTCGATGAAGTATCTGGGGTTCATACTCGATGGCCGATGAGACTACAAACACCACTTCCGAAGTTTGGTCCCAAAACTGAGGGGCAACAGCCGCACTCTCGCGGTTGTTGCCCAACATAAGAGGACCCAACACTCCCTGCAGGAGACTTCCTTGGGATAATGCGGAGTGCTTTACTTTTATCGCTATACGGGGCCCCGTATGAGTGGAGATCCTCGACGGCCCGCAACGCGGCTGTACTACTTAGCCTACAGAAGGCTATGGCCGTCAAGGTGATAAGGATATCGCACGATCTCAGGGGGACACAGGGAAACCACGGCTGAGTGCCAGCACTGCGAGGACACAGCGCTCCACTCATTGGTGTAGTGCACAGCATGGGCGCAACAGCTCCAGGTCCTCGTGACAGGTCTGGACTTGGACATTCTCTCGCTGGAGACCATCTTCTGTAGAGACCATGGTCCCATGATCTCCAGTGGGAGTAAGTGGGACACCGCTGCGTCTTTCTGCGGGAGAGAACTCTACCACCCGAGTTCCGCAGTCTTTGGACAGGACGCTGCAGACTTTTCTTCGCCCAAGACTATCGGCCTCCATGATCGGGGGCTGAGGATGGTGGGGGCTTTTTAATTTCAAAATTAACACTTCTTTTATTTTTAACCCCCGACGAAAAACGAGGGGTGTTATAAGTTTTAATAACTGTGTGTCTGTCTCTAAGCAACGGGCTGCGCTGCGCCCAATCATACCCAATGTCCACAGAAGCGGTACTAGGACCGATCCCTGCGGAACACCGCTGAATCTCGCCGAATCGATCCCAGCCAGCTCGTACGTTATGGCCCTCTTGAAAAGATAAGCCCCGACAATCGACGGAGGTAGGGAGGCACTCCGTGATAAGTAAGGGCCTCCCTAACGCAGCTTCAGGCCAAAGTGTTGAAGTCGATGTCAAGAGACACCGGCATCACCGCCTCGCTCTGCGATATTGCTTCCTCCGTCTGGTCTCGAATGCGTATGATCGCGTCCACGACGAAGCACCCATGACGGAAACCAAACTGGTTATCCGCCAGATCTAGCCCCAAGCGTGTGAAGTGCCCGACGAGGGGCTGTGCAGCGCTGTAACTATTACGAACAAGCAGTTTTCATAGTTTTCAGTCATCGGATTTTTTTTCAAACTAGATGAGATCCCGAAAATTCCGGGATCTCGCAGGATTGATATTTTTAATCCTGCGGGATTTTGAATTTGCGATCTCGTGTCGGGATTGCATTCCCTAGTTCAGATGGTTTCTGGATTTGTTTTCAATGTTACCAAAGTTGAGAAGCCACTCTCGCATCTTAAAGTGGTAGCAAACGGTACCAACATGTTCAGAGTTCTGTTAGCAATGATGGGGTATTCTGAAGCTGTTTTTCGCCAAAATATACACCTTCTCGCTCCACACTTCACTGAGATTTTACGAACACGAGAGATCGCGATGCCGCGTACCTACCTAGATATTTGTTTTATACTTACAATCATATTTTTACTCATCTATTTTGGGCATCACCTCTGTTACCCCCATACAATAGCTGTTTTACCCCCGCGGGGGTAATTACCCCCAGGTTCGGAACCGAGGCAGTTGAGCATGAAAAGGCACATCATAAGTCCATCAACTTGAATATTGTCAATCGTCTTGTTGACTGTATGAGTGGCCCCCAATCGCCAGATGTTGCAATGATTTTCCATCATGCGAGCGGTATCACTTTGGCGAGGAAAAGATTTAAAAAAGTAGAGTCTTTTGGGCGAACGTACTCGTATTTATGAGCTGTCAAAACGGGCCTCATTTTTTTACAACTGAAATTCCATAAATGTTTTCTTTACGGCTAGCTGTTATCTTCAAGATCACTATACTGCCTGGAAACTATGTACGGTGTCCTTCAACCTGAAGTCGTCCCAGTGTAAAAAGAAAGATAAATTTAAAAGAAGCCACGCTTAGATTGTGGAATGAGCTTCCTGCGTCAGTTTTCCCAAACGCCTACAGTATGGGGTTCTTCAAAAGGAGTCTTAGAAGGTTTTAACAGGGTCGGCAGCACGAGTGTAGCGCCTCCGGTGTTGCAAACGTCCATAGGCTGCGGTGACCAATTCATCTGGTGGGCCGTATGCTTGTCTGACATAGATTGCTTTCATGGGCCGGGCAAAAATCTATTGGTTCGATTTTAGGAACTACGATGGGTATTGCTATTGTCCATTGATTGTAACAAGATAATCTATGTTCTTCACACGTTATTGCCCATCAATAAAATAGATAATGTACGGTATCAGAATATGTCGTGGCCGATACAAACAGTATCGTATGTAGATAATGTATTATTTGTTATTTAACAATCCCTTATCAAGATTAGGTAAAATAAAGTTTACTCGACCAGCAGAACCTATTCTACTGGTCGAGTAAACTGTGTAAACGACAGAGGAAATGTGCGCTGAATCGGTGCAAGGAGTACTCCTTCAACCCAAGGAGTACTACTTATGGTTTGCTACAGCGGTGGCTGGGTCTGGAGATCGCCCTTCACAAATCTCTGTGCTTACACGGACATCGGAAGGGGCCGCCTAATGGATCCAGCATACAGGTAGGGGGCCTTAGCATCGGCATCGAGAACTCGATAAAGTAGGTTAAGTGAATAGTTAGTACTCGATAGCCGATGGAACTTCGTACACCATTTCCAAAATTTGGTCCCATAACTGAAGGAGGCAACAACGGCGCTATTGCGGTTGTTGCCCAAAATAAGGAGACTCAACGTTCCCTGCGGGTAACTGTACCTTGCTAGTTCGATAGCTAGCTTGCTGAATGGCTCGTGAAAGAGACAGCAGGGACGGAGCGGAAGAAAATTCTCGTGGCCGAGGTTCGTAGTCTGCAGTAGGGGCGCCGCAGACGTGTCTTCACCCTAGACCGGGGCCCTGAGGACGGTGAAGGGGCTGCTTACCGTCCTTACAGAAGCAGGCCCTAGAAGACAGCGTGACGTGAAAGATTCACGGCCTGCCACCCCCCTAAGAAGCAGGGTAGCACCCAAACCGCCGGTGGGGGTGAGGTGAAGCCGCAGTGGTAGCCGTAGGTCAGTTGGGAGTCGTGGGGTATACTTCCGAGTGCTAACCGAGGCTCCCAACCGTTGGCTGTTAGGTAGGATACGTGTGGTTTTTAGTCGGTAGGAATCAGGCATAGCATCCCTGTAGGATATGCCTCACGTTAAAAAAAGCTAGCTGAATGAAATGAAATCAATAAAATGTCCCTTTTGTATTATGTACTAGCTTTAGCCCGCGACTTCGTACGCTGCATTATCTTTAGATTGATGTAACTTTTATTTTTGAACCGATTGACATGAAACAAACACTAAATGTTAAGTGGAGCAAACCGCAACGCAATAAAGAAAACCACATCGCAATCGGTTGAGCGGTTGCTGGGATTAGCGTGCACAAACGTACAGACAAACAGACAAATTGTTTGGGTTCTAAAGCGTCCATAAAGCCCCTCATAAACTTTTTTCTTACGTGTCTTTAATGTACAGACAGCGACCTATTACGATTTTATTATATGTATTGATATTGAAAAAGGTTCGGAGAAGCTTCTTTCCGGATTAATGCGATTATGTTCTGTTCTATCATAATAAGATCGTTTTTCTGCCTTATTGAGGGATGAAGGTGACTGCTACTAATCATATAAAGTAGAAATACACATCTATATTTTTTCCCCTCCTTATTCTAAACTACTTATCAGCTTTGTGAAAACGGTTCGGACGCAAGTAAATACAACCGTTCCGGACCTAATAGGATTTCGCCCTTGCGTCTTTACTGGAATTATTTCCTTTATCTTTAGGGGTCCTTGTCTTTAAGCCGACACATAAGCGACGTCTCACCGTCATCACAAAACCTGTCAGGACAACGTGATAAATATCTGTGATAAAATAAAATTAAATATTTCGCTTTTTGGTAGCGTTTATATTGAGACTATTCTTGATCTTCGTGGCAATAGCTTTCAGTAGATTTCTCGCTGTATAGTGAATAAAATAAATACTTAAATAAATATTGGTCGCCATTCTCACACATCATTTAGCCCAAACTGAGCTATAAGCTTGTGCTATGGGATCTAGCTAGACGACTGAAAGACATACTTATATATTTCCAAATACATACATATTATAGATAAATTACTCCCAGACACAGAACAAATCAATATGCTTATCGCACAAAGAGATTTGTCCTTTTAGAAAGTTTGCCTCTGCTACAGTAGTTCAACTACAATAGTAACTGGTTAGTTCAACAGTAACTGGTTGCCCAAATGATACACCATCTGTACTTCAGCACAACTGGTTGTAAAGCACTTAAAACAAATGAAGATCGGTAAAAACAAATTAAGGTCGTTAATAACAAACGATAATCATTATCATTATTAGTAATAAAGATCGATAAAAACGAATGAAGATCGGTAAAAACAAATGAAGATATGTAAAAAACAAATGAAGATCGGTAAAAACAAATGAAGATCGATAAAACAAGCTGTTGGCACGTTGATAAAATGGATAATAGCTGAGGCGAAAGTATTTTGATTTCCTCAGGCTATAAATAAGCTTCGAATGTATGTATGTAGAATTGTAGATGTCTATCTGTATAATGAAATTTTGAACAAATGAAATAATCGCATGTCAGTGGTAGCCATTGGTCTGTTGGAAGTCCTGGCACATCCTTCCGAGGGCTTACCCGGGGCCCCCAACCGTAAGCTGTTGGGCAGGATACGTGAGGTTTTTTTTAGTCAGTAGGAGTCCGGCATAACATCCATGAGGATTTTCCCTCACGTTAAAAAAAAGGTACCATAGTAATCTTACTTTGTTCTAATCTAATAGTCGTTACTTTGTGAAAACGCATGTTCCATTAATTTGTAAGGCTGGTATGAATTTGTATGGTTTTGTAGCCGTAACGTACTAACGACTTATTTTAATCAGAGCCGAAATCGATTCGCTTTGATTTCGAGTCATTTAGTTTAAGTATTCGTTAATCTGGCGCATCGACTTTGATTGAGGGCATGAGGTTTCAATGTTTTTGGGGTTTGGGGTTAAATTGTTGAAGACTGCGTATCCCTACTGAGCTTGATTGTCCCCTAATCAGTCATAATTACTTTACAAAAAGAATGGAGATCTGAGCACGTGCTAGTACGAAAAGCTAGTGCTTGCGATTTTTGTAGAACATGGCAAATCTTACGTCTTGCTTCTTACTATCTTTTTTTTTTTACATTAGGGAAAATCCTCAGAGGATGTTATGCCGGACTCTTACCCACTAAAAAACCTCACGCAACGCCCAACAGCCTATGGTTGGGAGCCCCGGGTAAGCCCTCGGAAGGATGTCCCGGGACTCACAACAGACCTACGGCCGCCACTGCGGCCTCGCCCAGGGGGTGGTTCGGGTGCTATCCCGCGCCTTTGGGGGGTTTCGGGTGTTATCCCGCTTCTAAGGGGGGGCATGCGTGAGTTGCTCACGTCACGCTGCCGTCATGGGCCTGCTTCTGTAAGGACGGTGAGCGACCCTCTCACCGTCCTCAGACCCCCGGTCATGGAGGCCGATAGTCCTCGGCGAAGACACGTCGGCGGCGTCCGGGCCGCCGCGCCGACTGCGGAACTCGGGTGGGAGAGCTCTCTCCCGCACCCGGCCCGCGCCTCCTTCACGAGCATGACCTGCTCGCAGAAAGAGGCATCACAGTCCCACTTACTCCCGCTGGAGAGCATGGCTCGCACCATGGTCTCGAGCGAGAGAGTGTCCACGCCCAGACCTACTACGAGGACTTGGCGCTGTTGCGCCCACGCCGTGCACTCCACCAGCGTGTGGAGCGCCGTGTCATCGCTCTGGTCTTCGCAGTGCTGACACTCGGCCGTGGTTTCCCGGTGTTTTCGCCACAGATACCTACCGAAGCTACGGTGCCCGGCAAGCATCTGTGTCAACCGGTAGGAGAGAGCACCGTGTCTCCTCTCCAGCCACTCGTCCATGACCGGTCTGACGGCCGCGATTGTAGCGAATCCCCCCTTTGGTTGCTCAAGTCGCACCCTCCATCCTCCATGTCTCCACGGTTTCCTGGTGGAGCAGGGACCGCTGGGCCTTGATTTCTCGAGCCGCAGGCCTTTGGCCCCGCTCCAGCGCCTCCTTGCGCCATCTCAACAGTGACGCAAGGGCTCTCGCTTCCAGGTCCCATGGAGGGGTCCCGGCTAGGAGACATGCCGCCTCACCGGAGAGACTTCTTACTATCTTACTTATTAATATTACTAGCGAACGTCACGCGGTTTCACCCGCGTAGTTCCCGTTCCCGTGGAAATACGGGAATAAAATATAGCCTATTTTCACCGCAAAGAGTGTAGTTTCCCAACAGTGAAAGAATTGTTCAAATCGGTCTAGTAGTTTTGGAGCCTATTAGTTACAAACAAACAAACAAAAAAACTAATCTTTCTAGTAACTAGTATAGATAAATGCGAAAGTTTCTGAGTGTGGCTGTGTGGATGTTTGTTACTCTTTCATGCTCGAACGGCTTAAAGGATCTGGCTGAAATTTGGTACAGAGATACATTATAGTCTGGAATACCTAACACATAAGCTTCTTTTTATCTCAGGAATAAGTTCCTACGGGTAGCGGGAACGGGAACACATTTGACACGGGCGAAGCTGCGGGCATCAGCTAGTACTCCGTAAAAGGAAAGCAGTATAGGGTTTAAGGGTCTTTAAGCAGAAGGGGCTAGTCTAAAATCACCATTAGATTTGACCTTCTTTATGGCTGTGAAACGCAGCTAGCTGGTCCTAAAGCCATACAAGGAATAGTTGCATGTTGCGGAGATGAACATACTGCGGTAGATTTAATCATCTTAAGTGGCGGTCATGACCGCAAGACTACTTACGGTCTAACTCGAAAGTTGAGGTCTTTAAATGACCTAATTGTAATACAACGTCGCGAATGAGTGAAGAAGCTGGTTTGGTGGATCTGATTATGTACAGCTGAAACCACAGAATTTTTCTCAAATTTGGCACTTAGATCACGACTTATGGCGGGTGCCTAATCCATTTTAAAAAAATATTATGTGAACGCTTTTTGGAAATTTCCGCTTTAAGAATCCAATAAAATAATTTTTGATTTGAAGGTTTGTGAACAGAATTTTGAAAATGTCTGCTGGTGGTTTTGGAACTTTGTCGCTAGTTACTCGTATATTTGTATGACGATGTCGTGGAATATTTGACCGGCCGCCAGTTTGACGTCAACCTTATTTGGCAATAGATTTATTGATGCTGCCAACATTACAACGGATTAGTATAGACTAGCTGTTAACCGCGACTTGATCTGTGTAACTAGATTGCAGTTGCTCTTTACGATCTCTGCTAGACCAACGAGACAGTCAAATATATGTATGGTTTATATGGACTTACTGAATTAGATTTCCAAGAAGCGGCGTGACATCTTCGACCACTAATAGTCAACCTGATGGTGACTATACAACTGAAAGGGTTGGCTCCACTGGGAGCGGCACCCTAAAACCCATCCGACTTTAACACATTTGCTCATAGTCCACGAGACTGCTCGCATGATTACAATGGAAAAAAAAAAGGTTTCCAAGAAAACTATGCTTTTTATGTTTGTTTTATTACTTCGCCACGTTAAGCCGTTGGTCCCGGTTGCCAGTAAAATGGCAGTCGTTAAACCAAGTTGAAGGCCTCTTTAGGCGGCTTGAAAAATTGCAGCAGCAGGCAGTCATTAGCCGCGCTTGTCCATCACAAGCTCACAACCTATTACGTGGGACACGTTCTAAAATATGCCTCTGCCTATCCCTTCGTGGATAAAGGCGTGACCGTATGTATGTAAATGTTATTACTTCATAACTCCGTAGCGTAGTATATTAACCGGTTTCGACTGTCGCTAACAACGAACCATATATGTATACTAATAAACTTGTCTAACAAAATTAGTTACCATCATAGATTCGACATCATAATTATGTATTGCGTAGTACAACACTGTGATACAATTAACGCTTACAATCTTGTTTCGTCGTAAATCGTTGTTCTATCGCACCGATACTACTTTCTAAACTTGTAATTGAGTGCTTATTTCATAGACTTCTAAGAACTTACTTACTAGTAGTAATATTTCCTCGTACTTGTAGTAAAGACCTATAGAATTCGTTGTCGTGGTCGCGACAATAATAATAACTTAGGACTACAATACGCATCGGGGGAAACCGTGGTATCTCATACTTTGGGGATTAATTCGCCCTTCCTTGGAAGTATCGAGTATTTTTTGCGCAAGAGAGAATGAATAGTGAAATCAAACCAGCTTATCGCTGTCTCTTGCTGAACTTGGGAATGTTCATTGCAGTGGGTAGGTATTTGACCTTACTGTATCACGTCAGACGAGTTCATAAGTGAAATAGGGGGTGGTTCATACATAAGTGGTCTGTAAGTTCTGGAGTTCGACGTATTTACTAAGCCGGAGGTCACAGGTAGTCTATCTGCTAAAGTCGAGCAAAACAGCGGCACGGCCGTACCAACCTTACCATCTTTTTCTGGAAGGAGTTCAGGCCTTTTTTCCCGAAGGAAAAGCCATAGTATACGCCCACATTTCACGTTATTGTTTTATATTTTTTCCCGAAGGGGAATGCCGAGCCATAGTATACGCCCACATTTCACGTTATTGTTTTATGTCCCACGTAATAGGTGGTGAGCCTGTTGCCGTGTTGAAATGGACACGCGCAGGTCGTGACGACCCGCAGTTGAAAATTTTCAAGCCGCCCGTAAGTCCTTCAACTTGGCTTAACGATTGTCATTTTACTAATAACCGGGTTTCATTTCGAGTTTTCCTTCTCTGCGCAATGGATCTTTTTGTGAGTGTTCTCTTAATAGCCTCTTACGACTCCCCTAGAATGAATTGGGGTGGCGACATTTTGTACTCTTTCCAATTGCCACACGAGGTCCTGACGCCATGAGGGGTTATGTTGAGTATGTTGTGGATAAATCTAGAAGTCTAAATTCTCAGTAAACATTGATCATTCTGCTATGTTCATTGACGTGTACTAACAGGTGAAGGGAGGTGTGATAATGATTTCACCAGTAGGTAGGTATGTGCACTTGTCAATAACGTCGCCTTTCGTAAGGTCGATGACCTCCCTCGTACCACAGAGTTAAGAATATAGACCGCTTTAACTATACTCAGCAAAGCTTCAATACCGCTTTTGACTGCGACGCAGTGTATGCGACTGCCACCGTACCACTGGGGTTCGAAACCTGGGTCGTACCAGTTAATTATCATACAGAATTGTTTATTTCGGAGATAGTACCTACTTAGGAAACGCACTTGGAAATTTGCTGTAGAAAAAGAGAATATCCAATATTATTTAAGCAACTAGCTGACCCTCGCAACTTCGTTAACGTCATATAAGGTCGATGAAAGGAGAAATATTTCTTCAACAAAGAATTCTAGGAGCCTGTGAAACTGCCCTGTTTGCTTAATCAGAAAAGAGCTTAAAGATTCAGTCTATTCTAAAACAATTCAGTCCCCGCCGGCGTTGACTGAATTATTTTACAATACCCTTAATCTTTAAGCTCTTTTATGGTCTTCTCTCGTTTTCCATAAATTCCAATATTGTTTGCCATAATCATCCCCGATCATAATATTTACTTGCACTATTATCATTTGTAGGTACTAATAACGTTTGCCTTAACAACTCAACAGTGATAACTTTTATTTGCCATAAAATGACTTTCTATAACAACATATATCATAATAATTAGTTTCCATAAGTAACACATCTCATAATCGACTCTTGACATAATCAAAATTTGGTATAATTATTAAAATAATACATAATATTGTTAGGTCGAAATTAATTATCGTTAACACCCCAACTCAGTGCAATCCGACTCGGATAGGTTAGGTTAGAAGTC
This sequence comes from Miltochrista miniata, assembly GCA_933228765.1. NCBI lineage: Eukaryota > Metazoa > Arthropoda > Insecta > Lepidoptera > Erebidae > Miltochrista > Miltochrista miniata. Next base: position 20,372,729 of record OW121769.1, read on the forward strand.
GTCGGGGTTTTTTTTTAAACCACCCCGAAGTAGGAGCTCCGTCGAGCTTAGTTAGTAGACGCTATAATTATGAGGTTTAGTTTTAGGTTTCATTGTGAATAAAAAATCTGTGTCGTATAAATTATCTTTATTTGTATTATGGTGAATAAAAGTTATGAAAAATGGCATTATTGAAAACGAAAATTATGGCAAATACATTTATGAATTTAAATTATTATGACACTTAATCGATTATGACCAATGGAATTAGTGAAAGTCATTTTATGTCATTTCACGATTATGGCAACTGAAGCGTTATTTCTAATGAAATTATGGCAAATACCAGTATGGCATATGAAATTATGGCATTTTAAATTATGGCAAACATTAGTAAACCCTCTTTTATCTCTATTTAGCAACTTTACACACCACTTTAGGGTGACACATACATTCAAAGGAACCCTTGAATTGTAGGTTTAGCGAAAGTTTAGATGTCTCTAATTTCTGAAATACAAAACCCTCAATATTGAAACTTATGTAGAACAATTCTTAAAGTACTCCATTACTAACACTAAAAAACATATTTAAAATCGGATCACGCGTCGAGAAATTACAATTGAAAAACCATTTTGACTTTCATCCCCACTCCCCGGGGAACCGCGCATAATATCGATCGGGATCAAAAGTACCCTAGATAGAACCTTCCTCGGTCCATAACCTCGGAAAATACCGAGTATCATTCAAATTGATTCAGTAGTTTCGACGTGATACTTATTCGGGATCAAGACAGACAGACATGAAAATTTTTAATTATCCTTATGAGGGCGCACCGTTTACATTTAACCGGTAATCGTCCGGCATAGCATCCATGAGAACTTCCACGCGTTAAAAGTAAAAAAATCTGCATTGCTAAATGATAAATGGTGTTGTATAACAGTTCGACTCGCATTTGACCGCGTTTTTAGCACAATCATGTTTATTGTTTTTACCTTCACAGTTCAAAGGTCATAGTCGCTGTATCATCAGTCATCACAGTGATTATCACGAACACTATCTACAGCGATTCTTCGTAAATTCTCACAGCTCCAAGGCAAGCATGTTATGGCAATGTCTTCATTTGTAGTTTGAATGTTAGCAGAACGCGGCATTTTCTTGATGTAACAGTGTCTAGGCTAAATGGTTATCAGTCACGGCTTAGCTATGTTAGATGTAGAAAAAACCGGCCAAGTGCGAGTTGGACTCGTCCATAAAGGGTTTCGTAGCAGCAAGTAACATAATATAAAAGTTCTTATAGTTCGTTGTAACTTTGATTGATGTTTTAACACGTTCGCAGTGGTAGTGATTTTTCCAACCGAGAATTGCGGTTTATGACGTATTAAAAAAAACTGTCAGCTCTATCGCGTTTAAACCAATTTTCGTTGGTAGATTTTATGGCAATGTACATCATATATTCTTTTTAGACTTATCATTCTCTTAGTTTAGAAGTTAGAGGGGTGGGGGGGGGACATTTTTCCACTTTGGAAGTGTCTCTTGCGCAAATAGTTTCGGAGAAAAGTGGCTGTGACACACGGACGGACAGACAGATAGACATGACGAATCTATAAAGGTTCCGTTTTTGCCATTTGGCTACGAAACCCTAAAAATGGGTAATCCAATCCCTATCATAATAGAGTATAAGTATGTAATACAATTATATTATCTTTGGTATAAGTATGTACTATGTACCAATAGCATACTCAGGGAAGAATTCGGACCGATGACATTGCCACACTCCAAAATCGAACAAGCCCTTTTAGCTTGGCAAAAAAATTCTAAGCAACCAAACATTAAGAAGTGATTTCCAAAAATGACACTTACGTTAGTTAATAAATGAAGTGCTACAATTTGTACATTTACCGTATTTTAGATATGGTTCTGTATAACGACTTGCTATAATATTATGAACAACACAGTGACGCCTCCGTTATTTTCTCCACGTTTTTGCCGAGCTTTTTCCCCGAGAAACAATACCCTTCTTCTAAGTTACTCAAGTAAAACCGGCCAAGTGTGAGAAAGACTCGCGGACTGAGGGTTCCGTCCGAACCAATGAAACTGCAAATATTATTATTTCACTGGTTTTAATACCTACATATTTTTTGTTACAGCGGCAATAGAAATAGGTACATTATCTGTGAAATTTTCAGCTCTCTATCTATCACGGTTCTTGAGATACAGCCTCGTGTCGTGACAGACAGACAGACAGACGGAAGGCGAAGTCTCATGAATTGGGTCCTGTTTTTACCTTTTGTGTACAGAACCCTAAAAATAGATGACAATTACACTACGGGTGCCTTGAGCAAACCTTCATAGATAAATGTATGATCGCGATTGTATACATTATACATCGTATGTGGAGCAGCCACATGATCATGTCACGGTCGAACACTTCGACAAACAGACCGGCTAATTACTGCAGTGTACGTGATAATTAAATTTGATCACATTTTCTTTTCATCTTATTATTTCTTGTATAAAAATAAATTGCTATTTGTTCTTTAATTTTATTACTATTTCATCACTTACTATTTTACTTTTTACATTTTAGGTATTATTATTATTTCATACGTGTTTCCCTCATCTTACAATCCCGGGTTCTTTAAGCGGAGCGTGAAGAGGCACATTACAGGAACTTGAAGACCACTGTCAGAAGTCTTACGGACTGTGAGAGTGGCCCCCTATCGCTAGATGCGCCATATAAAAAAAATCATCTTGGACGATATTGACGCCCACTGCTAGGCATAGCACGGTAATAGTTAGTTGGAAATCCTGGGGTAATCCTTCCGAGGGCTTACCCGGGGCTCCCAACCGTAGGCAGTAGGTAGAAAACGTGTGGTTTTTGGTCGGCAAGAGTCGGTAAGAGTCGGTATTAAAAACAGAAATAATAATATAGCATCCTTGTAGGATCCCATCCAACCTAGGATTGTCCCAACGTTTGGTCTTGTGCCACCCGCATCCTGCAGGCTCAAGATCGAAACATTAGTACAATTTGCAAGGCAAAACATAGTAGATTTACATACTTACAATAAGACCTGTAATAGTAGTTTTCGATACAAGTGTGGGATTTCTGTTATTACAACGAGTTACGACAGGTGTCGACCCGAGCCGAAGGCGAGGGTAGACAGTCGGAACGAGTTTAAATAACAGTCCCACACGTTGTATTGAACAACTTTAATACAGTTGCGAAAAAATTAAGCAATTTTATAAAATAATAAAAACACAATAAACCTGAATATCCAAAATGGCGCCAACCGTAAAAGAATTTTTTAATACAGTTGCTCTGGTCTAAGAGCCAGCGGCCCCCAGGCATTCGTTAAAGTATAAAAGCTGTAAGTTTCTCAATGTATGTCCCCAACACAGGTAAGAACGAACCCCGCCTATGAAACTTGAGTCGCGGTGGCTTTCGCAGGTATCAGGTAGTAAAGGTGTGTAAAATTGTGTGTTAAATTTGGTAAAGTATAAAACTCAGTTTTTACATATTTTACTTATAATAATCCTAAAAGTCACCTTGTCGAAAGCCAGACACTTTGTACGGTTGCAACCCTCTGCCAGACACCCTTAAAGTATATTTAATTATTACTATACTTACGGTATAGTATAAAAGCTGCAATTTATATATGTTATTTGGAGAACTATCAAATGATGTTTTCTCAATAGCCAGACAGTTTCAGTAGTTCCTTTATGTTGCCAGGCACATCAAAAGTCTAATGTAGGTGCGAGCGCGAGGGATATGTGTGTCTGAGGGTGCGAGTGAAATACCGCGTTCGGTCCACTGCAACGTTATACTGCGCATCAGCTATCATTTATTGTGTATAATGAGAACTATTTTCTAGATTTACTATGAAAATTCATTATGTACCATAACTAAGGATCAACGAATAAATGTTTAGAAAATTCTTTTATAAAATTTCTGTGTTTAGGAATCATTAAATTAACAATTAAATAATATATTTAAATAATTATTTTAATAATAGTTATTGGAATAATATAATTAATCTAATACAATAATTAATGGAAAAATATTTCAAAGATATTCTATGAATCGTGGTCGTCAATATCTTGAGTGTCCTCATCACCGCACCCAAAGACGCGAGATAGCACCCGAACCACCCCCTGGGCCATAGGTCCGTAGGGAGTCCTGGGACATCCTTCCGAGGGCTTACCCTGGGCTCCCAACCATAGGCTGCTGGACGTTACGTGAGGTTTATTAGTCGGTAAGAGTCCCTCATAACATCTGTGAGGACTTTCCCTCACGTTAAAAAAAAGAACCCTCATGGGATTGTTCGATGATTGTATTTTCCATCAAATTTGTGAGATCTTCGCTGTGTTGTAAACATTAATTTGATTTTAGACAAGCATACGGCCCACCAGAAGGTCCGGTGTTCACCGCAGCCTATGAACGTTTGCAACACCAGAGGCGCCACTCTTGCGCTGCCGACCCTGTAAAACCCCCTCACTGTAGGCGTTTGGGAAAACCGAGGCAGGGAGATCGTTCCACAAAGAAAGCCCCTATCGGATCTAACCGTGCTCGAACGCTCCGGACGTAGAGTGTGAGGATGGATTCCCTGTCTGTGATTTCTATTTTGTGCCAAATTTGACAATAACTTATTCCTTCTGCTATGTTATTATAATAACACTGTACTACGGAATGTAGTTGAATAAATCACAGATTTAAGAATAATTAGTACGCAAGCTTTAATACGTCAACCTCCCGTGACGAAACGGTCAAGTATCTGATACCTTTGTTTTTAAGAAGTGAGACGCGCCAAATTTTTCGACGCATACACGTACAAGTGTATAATGCCCGTCTGTCTTTTTATACGCTCCAAAATACCACTAAATATTTAAAAATATAATAAATATGGCCAAATGGAAGACAAAATTCTTAATTCAATAATGTAAAAAAACTATTTTCGCGAAAATGCAGATGTCCGTTTGCTCTTTGCTTCCGTCGATATATCCCTGGCGCTCGCATCTACATTAACTTTTGATGTGCCTGGCAACATAAAGGAACTACTGAAACTGTCTGGCTATTGAGAAAACATCATTTGATAGTTCTCCAAATAACATATATAAATTGCAGCTTTTATACTATACCGTAAGTATAGTAATAATTAAATATACTTTAAGGGTGTCTGGCAGAGGGTTGCAACCGTACAAAGTGTCTGGCTTTCGACAAGGTGACTTTTAGGATTATTATAAGTAAAATATGTAAAAACTGAGTTTTATACTTTACCAAATTTAACACACAATTTTACACACCTTTACTACCTGATACCTGCGAAAGCCACCGCGACTCAAGTTTCATAGGCGGGGTTCGTTCTTACCTGTGTTGGGGACATACATTGAGAAACTTACAGCTTTTATACTTTAACAAATGCCTGGGGGCCGCTGGCTCTTGCTCTACTCAAAAAGTGGCGTATTACAGGGACGTATAGCGTTCGGGATGTGGGCTATTACACACTCGTGCTTTTTCTTCACCATTCCCGCACTCGTGCGTTTTCTTTCCCAATTGACAAAATAATGTCTGTGATTCATGCAAATATTTTTAATTTCTACTAACTTGTTATAAATATAAAAAAAGTTGGCTGTATGAAGTGCACTGCCATAGTCTCTGCTTAGGAAGGTATATATTCTTTTACGGTTGGCGCCATTTTGGATATTCAGGTTTATTGTGTTTTTATTATTTTATAAAATTACTTAATTTTTTCGCAACTGTATTAAAAATAGTTGTTCAATACTGTAGGGGGTGCGACCTGCGTGGTACCTGATGGGATGGGAGTTTGCTACTTTACACAGAAAACACTTTAATTACGTTAAAAGGTTTATTTCTGGTAAACTATCGCTAAAAGTATGATAGAATGGGAATGAATGCACCCGGTCGCTGTCCGACATGCACTGAGCTCGCGGCGCACTTAGTGCGGCCACGTCGTATTGCTGGATCAGCAATAAGTGTTTGGTTGCAATTAGGTATTGCATCGAACATGCTCCCGAGCGCGGAGATGAGATAATGATATTAGCTTATACAAAATAAAGAGTTATGTGAGTGTGAGCTTAAACGCTAATGAGTTAAAACAATAATAGATGAGAGATACAAGGTGATAAAACAAACATAATTATCTTAACAGTCTATTATTATTTGCTTAAACGGCGGAGTCATCTATCGAGAATAGCGCATGTCTTTTAGCTAGGGGAGACGTAGATATGTCTCGCCTTTTTAAACGCAAACTAGACCACCGCTTAGAAAAATTTGATACGCGCGCACTATCACTGACACTTTGCCTCTGTTCGGACAGGGGTTGACTTCGCGCACTTACACTAGAGCCTTGCTCTTGCTCAGATTGATTTATACACACACTCACACTCGCTGGCACGCTCTCGTTCCGTCCTTGCGTAGGGGCATCACGGGCTCGCTGACACCTCCTCCACAGGAACCACAGGACTGCTGCGACCGCTGCTGCTAATAGGCTATACGACACCGCGTACTGATGTATGTCATGTGTCGTTAAGATCTCGGTCTGCTGGGCTGAGTCTTTAATTGCTTTTATTTGTTCACCGAGATAGTTTAAGGAATCGTTTATCGGCGTGACATCCTCGTTAACCTTATAATCTTGGAAAGTTTGGATAGGTAGCGTAAGATTACTGATTATACGATTTATGGGACTCAATTTAGTTTCAAGAATATTTAGCTTAAGTTTGAGAGTATTCTCTAATTGCTGATGAGAATAAAGAGTCACGTCATAACCCTTTACAATGCATTGTTTTGATACTTGAATCAGTCCGGCCTTGCTGACTTCGCTCAATTGTACGTCATCGTCGCATATGACTCTCAAAGAATATGAGTCACAGCAGAAATACAAATAGGTAGATAAGTCGTGTAATGGAACCCATTTGTTTTCACAGCTAGCTTTAATGAATTTGCAAGATAGTTTCTCCTTCTCGCAAAATTGTTCGTCAGGACCTAAACTCTGGACAGGTCCTCGAAGACGACAAAGGTAAGTTTCCGCTTCATATTCACAGCCTTGCAGATCGCTGGCGCTGGCTGTTAAGTATGAATCACGTCTCAAGTTAATCGCTATGAATTCAGACTTTGGTTTGATGCTGATCATATTTTTATTAATTTGTACCGGCACTGGTATTAAATTATATAGCTGAAACGTATCTCTGCTAATTAACGGCAAGGTAATTTCAAATATGAAATATTCTTCCGTCATTCTTGCTTTAACCTTTAGTAATTTGTAGACCTTATACAGGTTGAACTGAATGTCATCTACAGGTAATGCTAGCTCTTTCGATATTTGGCTAGATACAACCTGTAACTCACCACGGAGCTGTTGTGGAGTTAAGAGATGCAGATTGATCTGACCATGATATATTTCAGTCATTGTGTCAAGAAAAGTATCCTGAATCCGCTTCAAATTCTGGATCATATTAATAGTCGCCAACGCTGCTAGAGAGAAATCTTGCTGAATAGATATTATATCAATCTCCTTCTGCAATGTGTTGGTGATGGAGTCTAAATAATTTAAATGCTTATTGATTATCTTATGCTGCTTTTCAATAGTCTCCTCTGTTCTCTTTAAGATATTATACTCCGCTTCAATGACCGACGTCTGATTACGATACAGCTGACTAAGATGGTTTATATTTACACGCACTAGGTCAATGTCACGCTTATATTTTTCTGCGAATTCCTGGTCGAGTACTCCGAACAATGAATTAGCTAAGGAGCCGACAGCGTTGATAAGTCCGCGTCGAGTTCGTGAGCTTGCTCCAAAGTGCTGATTTAGCAACAGCTGATTATAATATTGTAGTTCATTGTACTCGTGTTCTATTTGAAGGATAATGATTTTACAATGACTCTGCTCTTGAATTTTTCCACATGTTTGCTTGAGATATTCGGAAAATTGTGTGACCGCCTTGTCTCCTTGCCAATAAGGAGACATATCATAATAAGTTACGATTTTCCACTGATCACGAATAAGATGCATCTGTCCCAACAGATCGAAATACAACGTTTGATTGTTATCGAATGCGGTCAGTTTATAAGATGCTTCAGTGGAGAATATAAGGCTCATAAAAAATAGCAATGATAATGCTATGCTATAGATTTTAGGACAACTGTGACACCTAGTTTGCTTACTTTCTTTCCCGCTATAGGTAACTGGCAGTGTGCTTTCTTTCTTTTCAGCTATAGGCAGAATAGAAAGCTTAATAATCGGTCTCTTATTATGACCATTCTTTGTTTTAAGAGTCACCACCCGGACAGCTCCATCTTTTCCTGGATGAACCTCTACCACCCGACCAACTGGCCATTTTCCAGGGGGTAAGTTGTCATCATGAATGGTTACCATATCTCCTATCTCTATATTCTTCTGTGCTTTCAACCACTTGCTGCGTATAGATAACTGGGTAAGATACTCCACTTTCCACCGCTTCCATATATCTTTGAACGTTTTATTAATTAAATACCACCTCGTTCTCGCATCTTGTCCTGTCTCTATGACATTCAGACCTGAGCGAGTAGTTAGAAAATGCGCTGGCGTGAGAAAATCGACGTCTTCGATATCCTCAGATACTGGGCATAGCGGTCTCGAGTTAAGGCACGCTTCGATTTGAGATAAGATTGTGCTGTATTCTTCGAAAGTTAGAGCTTGGTCCCCTATTACTCTTTTCAGATGTTGTTTAAGACTACGAATTGAACGCTCCCAAATACCTACCGCACTAGGCCAGGATGGGCAGTTCCAGTGCCATTCTATGCTCATCTCCGCTATTTCTTTGTGAAATGTGTCACTAAAAATTCGCTCCAACTGTTGCTGTTCCTCCTGAAGAATGTTATTGGCACCTACAAAATTTGTACCGTTATCTGAATATATATGCCTTGGAGTTCCACGTCGAGCCGCCATGCGACGCAATGCTGCTATGAATGATGAACTGCTAAGGTCAGAGACCAACTCTATATGGACCGCTTTTGTAACCATGCAAATAAACAAAGCTATGTACCCTTTTGTCTTTTTTATACCTCTCCCTGTATTTGCTTTAACTCGAATAGACCCAGTATAGTCTATTCCAGTATGATAAAATGGGGGAGCTGGGTTGGTTCTGTAATCAGGTAAATCTCCCATTATTTGCTGTAGTTTTCTGGGCTCTTGTTTTTTGCAGGTCACGCAATTATGAAGTTGCTTTTTAGTGGCTCTGTTTCCTTGAATTATCCAAAACTTCTGTCGCAATAAAGACAAGGTAAGTCGAGCTCCTCCATGGAAAGTATACTCATGTGCTTGCTGGATGAGAAGTTCTGTTAATCTTCCGCTATAGGGTATTATAATTGGATGTCTCATATCAAAGCTGATGTCAGCATTTTTAAGACGTCCACCGACCCTTAATACACCATTTTCATCTAGAAATGGTTGTAGCTTTAATAATTTGCTATTTAAATGTAGTTTATTCTGCATTAAACTCTCGATATCGGATGTAAATTCGATGCGTTGTATACATTTAATTATAACTAATTCTGCTTTCCTTAGTTCTTGTAATGTGAGATGTGCCGGCCTTGGTTTACTTGTTCGTATAAAAGTACGTAGTAACCATGCTATAATGCGCTTTATTTTTATAAATGAGCTAAAACGATTTAATAAATTTTCAACTATGCTATTTTCGAGATTACTGATTTGAACCGTTATAACTTGCTTCCGGACCTCTTCCTCAGTCGTATACCCCGTTTGCTGTTGCTTTGGGTCAAATTCCGGTACAGACAACCAGGATGGTCCTCGCCACCACAAAGTATGCTCCATCAATTGTTTAATAAATAGTCCTCTACTCGCTGAATCTGCTGGATTTTCTTTGGTTGATACGTAATGCCAAACATCAGGCGATACTAAGCTAGTAATTTTCTTTACTCTATTCGCTACAAACGGCTTCCAACGTTCTGGACAACCTTGTATCCAGCTTAGGGTGACCTTAGAGTCGCTCCAAGCATAGATTTCGTAATCTATGCCGGTCATGCTGGTGACTATTTTTGTTAATAGTCTCGATAATAGCTCCGCTGCACATAGTTCCAATCTAGGTAGCGACACTGTCTTGCTGTTTGGTACTAATCTTGTTTTGGCTGCGACTAGTACAACTGACACTTCCGTTTTTGAGACGATTCTCGCGTAAACGACACATGCGTACGCTTTGAGGGATGCGTCACAAAACCCGTGCAATTGGATAACGTCATCCCGTTTACTTTGCAACCATCGTGGAATTTTAAATTTGGTAATACATTCCATATCTTCAGTTAATTTGCCCCACTCATGCTTGATCTCGGCTGAAACTTCATCACCCCATTGAATATTATCTAGCCAGACCTTTTGAAACAACAACTTGAATTTTATAGTCAGAGGCGCAAGCCAACTTAAGGGATCAAATAACTTGGATATCTCTGACAAAAGCAATCTTTTTGTAAGCTTTGTAGTGTCCGTTGATAATGTATATTGAAAAGTGAATTCATCTGTTTTTGAGTTCCATCTCAGGCCCAAAGTTTTTGCTGTGTTTTCAGTTTTGAAAATGAAGGATGACGCTTGCTCATCTTGCTGTAAAGTGCTCATATTTTCCAAAAGGTTCGTCTCATTCGCTGACCACTTTCTCAAAAAAAATCCGCCACTGCTTAGACACGAATTTAACTCTGCTATGCTGATTTTTCCTTCATCGATAGTATGGGCCCCCGATATTAGGTCATCCATATAAAAATCATCTTGTATAATTTTTGCTGCTGTAGGATAATTATGCTTCTCGTCCGCTGCGAGTTTTCGAAGGGTCATTATCGCTAAAAAAGGTGCTGAGTTCATGCCGTATGTTAATGTTGTCAGCTGGTATGCTTTAATAGGCTCTCCAGTTTGAGCTCTCCAAAATATTTGCTGCAATTTTTGATCGCTTTCGCTTACTAGTATCTGTCGATACATTTTCTCAATATCGGCAGTGAATACGTATCGATATCGTCTCCACTTGAGTAACAGTGCCTGTAGATCTTGCTGTAAGTTAGGTCCTTGATGCATAACATCATTGAGACTAAGTCCCGAAGAGGTTTTTGCGGACGCATTAAACACGACACGTAACTTCGTTGTGGAGGATTCCGCTCGCTGGACCCCATGGTGAGGTAAGAAACACTCTGTTCCACCCCTGCTAAGTGTTGCTAATTTCATATGACCCAACTCTGAATATTCGCTTAAAAACTGTGTATATTGTTGAGCTAAAGATTTTTGCTTGCTAAGTTTTTTCTCTAAATTCCTAAATTGCGCTAGTGCTATCTCCTTAGACGATCCTAACTTTTCATACGCTTGCTGCTTCATCGGTAACCTAACTTCATAACGACCGTTTTCAAGACGTTTAGTCGTTGATAGGTAGTACTCGACGCATTGTTGATTTTCCGCTGACATTTCGTTTTGCTCGTGAATATCCTCAATTTGCCAAAACTGATGAATATCCGCTATATTATTTAAGATGACGTTACAGTGGAACTGTGGCTTTACGGTTCCGCATAGTAACCACCCTAGTTGAGTATGCTGAGCTATGGGCGAATACGTATCTGGCCCTCTTATCAAACCATCTAGCATGATAATAGCATAGGCGTCTGCCCCGAGTAACAAATCCACTGGACGACTTGTATTAAACTCCGGATCCGCTAAATGGATATGTTTTAAATGCGCCCATGAAGGTTTTTCGAAAGATTGATTTGGTAAGTTTTTAATTAGAGTTTTCATAATCAAAACATCCGTTTGGAATGAAAAGCCAGTATACATAGACTGACACGTAATGCTTAGCTTGCCCATACAGCTCGATTCCTTTCTTGCGATTCCGGAAACCGCTCCATTAAATTGCTGTCTCTTTAAACCTAACTGTTGAGCTGCCCTCTCCGTAATCAACGAAACCTGGGAGCCCTGATCGATAAGAGCTCTCATGACGAGCTGAGTGCTGTCAGCTGCTCGCACCCGCACTAACGCTGTAGCTAATAAAATCTCGTTGACATTTTGCTGAGATGCGTGCACCCCATTGCTGCTATTTTGCTTAAAAAATTCTTGTTCAAAAATTTCGTCATCATTTTGCTTGCCATCAGCAAAACAATCATGCAATATCGTATGATGTCGGCCAGAACACTTGAAACAGCGTTTTTTGGAATGGCATTTATTACCATTATGATTAAAAACGCAATTAATGCAACACTTCAGTTGTTTGATGGTTTTAAGTTTCATTTCCTTTGGCATTTGAATAAACCTTTCGCAATTGTGTAATTTATGATCAGCAAAACAATGAGGACACTTAATTTCCTGCACATGCATTGCTTTTGAGTTCTTGGAATAATTATTATAGCTTGATTTGTAATTATCATATTTTCGGTTGTTAGGAAATGATTTTGAAGAATTCGCTTGCTGCTGAGGTTGCGGGAACTTTTGCATGGTATCTTGTCGCCGACGAGATGTTTCTAGACTAGTAAACTTGTTTTCGAGAAAATCTAAAAGGTCTTGTAAGGTTGGTAGCTCTCTAGCGTTTTTTAACGACTCTATGTATTCGGAATAAGATTCACTATCCAACTTTTGGGACAAGATATGCACTAGTAGAGGGTCCCACGTACTAATATCCACACCTAGGTTTTTGATGGCGTGAAGACTCTCTAATGTGACGTCATGCAATTTTTTGAACGCTGAAAACGATTGATGCTGTATATTGGGAAGATTCAGGAATACATTGGCGTGTGCTGTAAAGATAAGTTTCTTATTATCAAACCGGTGATTTAAAATCTCCCAACAAACGACATAGTTATCAGAGCTGATCGGAAGGTGCTGAATTAAACGCTCGGCTTCACCTTTTAGCTTGCCTTTCAGGTATTGCATTTTTTGGGCGTTAGATAATGCGTTGTTCTTGTGGATTGCTTCGCTAAACAGATCTTTAAAAGGCATCCATTGCTGGTAATGCCCTGTAAATATGGGAATATCCATTCGAGGAGTAGATTTTTCACGATGAGATGTAGACCACATCTTGGAGTTAATAGATTTTTTCATTCTATTAAAAGTTTGCTCGTGCTTGATGAAGTGATAATCATAAGTTTCTGATAGATCTTCACCCGACTCACCAACGATCTCCCAATGAAGATTATCAATGGTGGTCCACCGGTTTTGAAGTGTTCGAAGGGAGTCTTCGAATTCCCACTTGTCAACCATAGCTTCAACGTCAATATTATCTACTGCTCTAAGGAACGCTTTAAAATTGACCGACTGCTTATGAAGCATATCGTCAAGTTTGCTGTTGGACCCTCTGGACTGGAAGGTCGGATTTGCTGCTGCTTTTGCTGGCGTCTCCGGCTGAGTAGCTGAAGTTCCGGGCGCCTCTTTATATGCTAGTTGAGGAAAAGACGATGATTGCTGTGCTTGCTGTATCAACTCTTCTTTGCATTGACTAATTAGCCCTTTAGCATTGATATAAAGCTGTTTAGTACTCTCAAACTCAGAGTTGATAAAATATTTATGATTCGTCTTTTCAAAGGGAAGAATCTTGTCATGATTGACTTGATAGTCTTCCCAGTACTGCTCAAGTAACTCGAGTCTACGCTTACAGTAATCTAACGATTTACGCTCTACGCTATCCTTTCGAAAATTAACGAGGAGTTTTCTAATGCTATCTGCAATCTCCGATTGCACAAAATAAAGGCTCTCCATTTTGCTGTTGTAAGAAAAAATAGGAACGATCTTACTTGGAAAAGTCCTTTACCGCTGCTTGCTGCTTTGCCACTGACGAAGGTTGCTCCCCAGGCCAGTGACCCGCTGGTGTCGCTAGTGTGAGCTATGGACTCACTGCTGGTGAAAAGGTATGCCTTGAGCACCACCCTTTCTGCTACCGCTAAGTTTCACTAAAGTCACTACAAAAGTTTCGATGCTAAGGTTACCACCACAGTCACTGCTATGCTAAAAAAACACTGTAACTCCAAGTGTCGCTGGTATCGTCCAAGTTCACTTCACGAATCGTTAGTCCCGAAAAACGAAAACGCGACCGCGAAGTCCTTGTAAAAACGCTCGAAGGACCAAAATGTAGGGGGTGCGACCTGCGTGGTACCTGATGGGATGGGAGTTTGCTACTTTACACAGAAAACACTTTAATTACGTTAAAAGGTTTATTTCTGGTAAACTATCGCTAAAAGTATGATAGAATGGGAATGAATGCACCCGGTCGCTGTCCGACATGCACTGAGCTCGCGGCGCACTTAGTGCGGCCACGTCGTATTGCTGGATCAGCAATAAGTGTTTGGTTGCAATTAGGTATTGCATCGAACAAATACAACGTGTGGGACTGTTATTTAAACTCGTTCCGACTGTCTACCCTCGCCTTCGGCTCGGGTCAGCACCTGTCGTAACTCGTTGTAATAACAGAAATCCAACACTTGTATCGAAAACTACTATTATACCTTCCTAAGCAGAGACTATGGCTGTGCACTTCATACAGCCAACTTTTTTTATATTTATAAATTTAATTTACCGATACTTATATTAATTTATGCTTAAATTTTAAATAAAATTACTTTTAATCTGATATTGAAACAAGTTAGTATCTTTTTTTAGAAATATTTGCATAAATCACAGACATTATTCTGACAATTGGGAAAGAAAAGTGCGGCATTCCCGCACTCGTGCGTTTTCTTTCCCAATTAAATAAAAAAAAAAAAAATAATTAAAACAATTTTACAATACACTATTTTTACGTAACTTTAACCATTTACGCAGTGTACGCAATGGAAGCTCTCAAAAGAAAGAAATTTTCCCCGTTCTCAAAACATTATTCATGGCTGCTCCGCCACTATTCGTCTTAGCGTGATGGTATGTTGTCATTAACCATCTTCAATAAATTGACTATTAAAGTGTAAAATTACGTTTGAAATGCAACCAGTAGTTTTCGAGATCCTAGCACAAACAAACTCTTCAGTTTTAAAATATTGTGAGTGGACCTTAAGAGATAGACAAATTAGGTTATTGTGAGCGAACCTTAAAAGATAGACATATGCTGTCGCGGACTTTTTTTTAGAACTTTTTAAGATAAATAATTTTGTAGTACACAATTTTTACGTAACTTTAACCATTTATGCAGCGTACGCTTCGGAAGCTTTCAGACGGTGAAAAATATTTCCCGTTTTCGAAACATTCTTGATTGCTGCTCCGCTCCTATACGCCTTAGCGTGATGTTATATAGCCTATAGCCATCCTCAATAAATGGACTATCAAACTGTAAAAGAATTTCCGAAATCCAACCAGCAGTTCCTGAGATCCTAGCGTTCAAACAAACAAACAAACTCTTCAGCTTTATTATATTAGTATGGATGATTGCCATGATTTGTCTTGCGTAAAGTCGAGAATAGCTGGACCGATTTGACCGATCCAGTCGCTAGTGATTGCTCCAGAACTTGAAGTAAAAAGGAATTTCTGGCCGATTTGGTAACCGGGTAAATATTGATGATGATGAAGTAACCCAACAACCCAGTACCCAATCTAATTATTGTGTCAAAAAAGTGTTTTCATAATTGTTTCGCCAACGATCCTTACTGATGACACAATTTCAATAAACTTTTTGCTTTTTAATTAAAACGGCCTACCCGCATATTTAATTTTTTTTTGTTTATAAAGCTTGGCATTCACTGATAATATTGATTGTCCTTTGTTATTTCTGTGTGAAATGCTAGCACGCGTGGGAATTTTATTTAATTGAGTATGTAATTAAGTTGTGTAATACACATTTATAAAACCGGATTGGACAAATATTGCAACGAGATCTCTATCTATATCGTATTGACAATAGTTTTATTTTTATCGTGTGGAAATCTCCAGAAATGTCATGCCGAACTCGATCTCGAACAGATTAAAACCTATCCGTCTAGGGCAGTGATGGGCAAAGTACGGCCCGCGGGCCAACTCCGGCCCGCGAAAACATTTAATCCGGCCCGCCGACAGTCCTTTTACATGAATATCATATTTGGCTCGCGATAATTATATTTTGACAGTCCAGAAGTATTGTGTAAGTAAATTCTACTTAGTAGAACGAAAGGCGCATAGGTGAAGGAGTCAGCTAGAGCGTGAAAGATATACATACATCTACACATCAATATTAGAAAAAAGTAAGAATTAAAGTTGCATTTTTCCTATAATTCTGGCCCTCTTCTGAAAATGCTTAATTTTTCTGGCCCCTACTAGAAAGTTTGCCCACCACTGGTCTAGGGTCTGTAATAGACCTGCCATTTTTCACTACTGTAAGATGTGTGTGCCAGCTGCTTGAGGTCATGAGCAAAAGCTGCATGTAATGGAGATTATGATGCTGTGGATAAGCCAACTCACTTGAAAAGACTTCTTTAGGAACTCCTGCATTTGCTGCAGTATTTACGTCCGTGAATTGATACATTGCTGTTAGGCTACAAGAGAAACGCTTTCGCTTTGTGGCGATCAAGTGGCTCTGTGAGAAACAAGTGCCTGGCTATAACTGCACCAAACCTTGGGCTTAGAAGCTATCGAGTATGATACTTAGATGACACACACACACATAACATCATGCCTTTATCCCCGAAGGGGTAGGCAGAGGCATATTATATCCCCACATTTCACCTTTGTATAATTTGTCCCACGTAATAGGTGGTGAGCCGTATTGCCATGTTTAAATGGACAGGCGCAGGTTGTGACTGCCTGCTGTTGAAATAAAGCCTTCAACTTAGCTTAACGACTGCCATTTTACTGGCAACCGGGACCAACGGCTTAACGTGCCTTCCGAAGCAAGGAAACGCTCAGATAAATGTCACAAAATGATCACATGGATGGTCACCCATCCATGGACCGGCCATAGTGAAAGTTGCTTACTGCAGTGATCGTTTACAGAACACTGAGTCCGCGGGGCCACGAGCGACTACTACTAAGATGAGCTGAAAATATTTTATAGTTACGGCGTTTCAAAAGACTAATTTACAAAATACATATAACAGAGAGGACTGAGGCTGTAACGAGTCAAGTTCACCTTCTGGTAGGAAGGTTCCAAGTCTCCCCTATTTCCTTTCACAAAGTATTTATCAATAACCTGCGTCACTTATTCCTCTCCACTTATTCCACAATGATATTTACGACGTTTCGTTTATTGATTGCCTCTATAAATTTACCAGTAAAGAACGTATTGAATAAATAAATATTTCGCATGCAAATGCAAATATTCATTGAATTTTGAAACGCAAACAAGAACTAATTTACATAGAACAAAAACCTATTGTATTATTTATGACAATAAAAAAAACAACCTTCAAATTGTCGCAACACTTGACACGAAAACGGAACGTCAATGGCCCTCTTTACATTCTACCCACATTTTGATTAAAAACATTGAATAATAAAGCGAATATCAGATCTGCAAACCTTTGAAGATTTATTTGTTTGTTTGTGAAGTGTGGTTTAATGAGGTTCTAGAAGAATGCAGGAATTGGAAGTAAGTTGTTATATTTGCCTATAGCGTTCTTCTTTTATTGAGTGGTAATAGAAATGGAAAGTGCATACTTTGAAGATGTTGAAATTGTCTTCTAGTAAATTGCACTACTTGGTTTTTAGCATAGACTTATAATCGTTATAATTCTGTGGTTTTTAGGGTTTACGTTTTTGGCAGGGAACCCGACTGAACGATCAAGCCCGACTCGTACTGGGCTGGTATTGTTTTATTGAGTGGTAGACTTAGGAAGAGCATAGATACCTACTTCCTCTAATATTAAACTGATTCATAGAACTAGGTTTTTAGGTCTTAGTGTTTTGGGGCAGTGTAGATATTTTTTTTATAAGTCCTTGCTTTATTTAAGTTGTCCCCGGGGACCTGGACGCAAGTGATTAAAATGACGATATCTCATAACTTTTGTATAGTAGCTGTTTAAATACCTATATCACTGGAATCGTTACGAAACAAGCTAAAAACGATGTTTACCCGTTATTGTTTTGTTTTTTATTGTTTTATTAAAGAGGACAAATCCCTAGAGAACATGAAGAAACAATATTTATGTAGGCACATAAAACCATGTTCAGTACACAATATTCAATCTCATTCTTGCAATACAAAACTCTTTTCATAGTCGATATATATCGTGACCGACAATTACGATTTTCGAAACTTATTAATCGAAAAAGCGGTATCTAATTAAAAATGTCTTTTCAATTCGACGATTTCAGATTCCAAACTTGAACGTGCTTTGAATACATTGCAAATTGCAATATCTTGTGATGTTTAGATTTTTAGATTAGCAAATTTTATCAAGAAGCCGTGGGACTGTCTCACCCGACTGCCCCTCTAACGTTTATTGTGAAAGTGAAAGTTCAATCCGATCGACCGACGTTGTCATTTTTGTTTTAATTCAAACTTTGAACAGATGATCCACGTGATCTAGTGACGTAGTTTAATGCAACAGAGTCACAGGCTACAGACACAAGTCTCGCCATAAGCCCCTCTGCAATCTATTTTATAGAGAGGGGCTAAAATGTTAGTGGTTGCTCCAGAACTTGAAGTGTTAGTAATTTCAAAATTGCTAGCAAACTAGACGCATTTCTGATAGATTTCTTATTGTGATTTTGAGGGTCCCGTATCCAGTTTTTTGGTACTTAAGTACCTAAAACCCTTCGTACTCATTCTTAGCATTCCGTACGAAAAAAACGGCAAAGAAATACGTTTGTTTGGAAGCCCCTTCATCTTAAAATAATTTTTTTTGAATGGTTTTCTGTTTAGTATTTGTCGTAATAGCGAAAACAGTAATAAGTACAATCTTCTGTAAACATTTCTTAATTTTAACTATCAAGCTTCATGAGAATACTGCTCGTTCGCTCTAACTTTGCCGCTCGGCTCCATATTAAAGTCGAATTTTTAATTAAACGAAGTAAATTGACAGCAACTAATGTCACTTCTTCATACAATGTTGCGTATTTTCTATGACGAAGTGACATTAGCTACTGTCAATTTACTTCGTCTAATTAACAATTCGGGTATACGCCTCTACGCCAGCGGCAAAGTTGGAGCGAACGGGTAGTACAGGCTGGTGATGACTCACAGACAGACAAAACGGACAGCGGAATCTGTAATGGGGTCTCGTTTTTACCCTTTGGTAATGGAACCCTTTAGCCTAGTCCGTAACTAAGTAATATTAAATGGAAAGCAGAATAATGGACCTCGACTCGACCCACTTCTGTCCGTCAAATGCCCTATGCAATATTCATGTGACTTTCCTACGTATCTCAACCATTAGTGTAATATGAGTATACGACACCTGTCTCCTACATTATATCGTGAATTCGTGACCATCAACGGTAAACACACATGTTACTTTGGTCTGGGATAATCCCTTTGTCGCACTTTTGTTTATACAAAGTCCTACAAAAGGTTTATCTAAGGCTTGGATGTCAACAACGAGCGGGGCGACAGCGGTGGCGTCAGGAGCGCGGTCGCGGCGGCTTGTGCCCGAAATTGATATTGTTGTGTTTAGTGTCAATTTTGGATATTTTTGATCATATTTTAGAAACTATTCAGTTCGATTTAGAACCAGAAAAAAAACCCATTTGTCCACTAAAATCAATGCAAAAGAACCGTATTAGGTATTTGTGGACAATCTAAATTCAAAGAAGAAAGACACTACATACGCCAAATCTTATCACGCGACCGTCGCTCGGGCCCTTGGGCCGCTGTCGTCACCTCGCTGTCACCCAGTTCTCTTCAATAACACCCGCCTTCCACTGCGAGCGAGTCGGACCCATTACGGAATCCGCTATACTCGTAACGATGATTTTCGATACATGTCATGTCCGCTTTGGTGGAAGGACATGTATGAAAATCGTCGTTACGAGTATAGCGGAGTCCGTAATGGGTCCGACTCGCTCGCAGTGGAAGGCGGGCATTAGACTCCATACGTTAGATCGCGCCGCCGCCGCCTGTCTCCCCGCTCGGCGCTGACAACCAGTTTGAGGCCTAAGGGATTTTGCGCTTCGGCGCGTATTAAGGGCTTGCCTGCACTTTCACTGTAATTATAATGTGGTTGGATGAGCTAAGGTGTTTATTTTTACATACTAATCAGCGACGAGAATTTTGGCTTAAACCCAAACTGGCCAGGTCTGGGAATAAATGGGTAAATATTTTGATGTCAATATTATAAAACAAAGTTTTGTTTGTTAATAAATAACTGAGGAAAGGATAAGCCGATTGTATGATGTTTAATGTGTTGGATTTTTCTCTGCCTTGGAAACAGTTCACGGTAATATATGTAAAATCGTTAGATTTTCCCATACATTGTCTATGGAACAGGATCCTAAAGTACAAAGTTCACAACTAGGTCTTTTTTCACGGCGAATGGTTGAAAAATCATACTATTATCAACTATATTAAAAGAGTTAATCTCTAGATACATATCAGAACAGTATTATGGTGCGATAACCCATTTTATTGAGGAAGTAAATGGACTATAAAGTTTACACTACGACTTTTATGGTCTCTTGATATGTTACAAAATGGAGTAAGGGGGTACGGAATATTCTTACACAGCTGTAAAGATTTAAAGGACTAGGTTGGACGAGGTAATTCATAGAGGAACTTGTTTCATAATCATATCAATAAAAATATCTCGTTTGTTCCTATTACGTGGGACATATTCTAATAAAGGTGAATGTGGGCATATAAAATGCCGCTGCCTATCCCTTGGGGGGTGAAAAGCGTGACCATTATGTATAATATGTTCCTCTATTTCGATCCAATATCATTTTTCGAGATAAAGGTAGCATTACAACATTTTCCATGCTCTATTCTATCTCTGTAACAAGTTTTGATCAGAATCGCTTCAGTGGTTCAGTCGTCAAAGCGCACCAGAAAAGACCTTTTTTTTTATTTCTGTGTCAAAGCGTAACAGACAGAGTGTTACTTTTGCATTTATATGTTAGTAGGGATCTGCAGGCAGGCTTATTTGAAGCCAACCTTCCAAAACTCTCTTTTCAAGATCTCCATACTGTGGACGTTCGGGTAAACCGAGGCAGGGAGTTAACTCCACATTAAGTGCTTTACAGCATGGTTTGCGTTACAGTGGCATGGGAAATGGAAAAAGTCTTAAGTAAAAGGGAAGGTCCCTTTTTAGGGTTTCGTAGCCAAATGGCAAAAACGGAACCCTTATAGATTCGTCATGTCTGTCTGTCTGTCTGTCTGTCTGTCTGTCCGTCCGTGTGTCACAGCCATTTTTCTTCGAAACTATAAGGCCTATGATATTAAAACTTGGTAACTAGATGTATTCTGTGAACCGCATTAAGATTCTTATATAAAATTATAAAAAAAGCAGTAAATTTTGGGGGTCCCCATACTCAGAACTGAAACTCTAAAATTTTTTTTCATCAAAACCTTACGAGTGGGGTATCTATAGATAGGTCTTCAAAAATACTATTGAGGTTTCTAATTTCATTTTTTTCTAAACTGAATAGTTTGAGCAAGAGACACTTCCAAAGTGGAAAAATGAGTGTCCCCCCCCCCTCTAACTTCTAAACTAAGAGCATGATAAATCTAAAAAGAATATATGATGTACATTGCCATAAAAACTACCAACGAAAATTAGTTCGAACGAGATAGAGCCAGTAGTTTTTTTTTAATACGTCATAAACTGCAATTTTCGGTTAGAAAAATCACTACCACTGCGAACGTGTTAAAACATCAATCAAAGTTACAACGAACTATAAGAACTTTTATATTATGTTACTTGCTGCTACGAAACCCTTCATGGGCGAGTCCAACTCGCACTTGGCCGGTTTTTTTTAATGTGAGAGAAATTCTACATGGATGCTATGCCGGACTCCTACCGACTAAAAACCACACGTATCATACCTAACAGCCTACGGTTGGGAACCTCGAGGGTAAGCCCTCGGAAGGACACCCCAGGTCTCCCAAATGCTGCGCACACCGCATCGGGCTCTTATGTACTCCATCCAAACAGCAGTAGCTTGTCTCGCAGTCTCAAAATTGGTACAATTTATTTTTGTTGCAGGAAACTTACACAGATGTCCCGATGTCGGCCTCAGACGCCGAACACTGTCACTGGAAGCCTCAAGCGGAGCCGCCCAGCGCTATACCACAGCTGTTCACCGCTCTAGTATTATGCGGAATATTTATGGTAAGGAAACTTTAATTGCTTGGTGCCAGCACACGTGTTTCGCCTTTTACAAGCTGCAGTTCTTTAAACGATATCACTTTTTATTGTAAAGCCTCTAAGACACAGAGCGAGCTTGCAAGCTCGTTCCGTGACATCAAGCTCTTCTGCCTTTTGACTATCCATTGTAAATCATGTGCTAGATTTTGAACTCGCCAACTAGCAGTTTTTAAATCACTCCATGTTATCGAGGCGTTGTTGTCCAGATGGGCATGTTGAACTCGTACCGACTAAACCGCTCGTGTGATCGAAGACCCAGATACTACTGCGGAGGATGTCCTCAGGACCTCAAAGGAATAACCGCTGGGCTGTATAGTGGAATTGACTCAACCTGGAACCTTCTATTTTAACTTGTAAATACACCAGTGGCGTCCACGTCTCTTTTCATTCCCGTCAAAACTTCTAATGCTTTTTTTTCTATAGAACGATTTCTATCTTGTCCAGGTATGCGAACTCATCGGAGGCTACCTCGCTGGCAGTTTGTCAGTGATGAGTGACGCAGCGCATATGCTCAGCGATTGCGGCGGTTTTGCGCTGGCTCTCCTCGCCTTCCACTGCGCCAAGCGGAACCCTGACGTTTCCATGTCTTACGGATACAAGCGAGCTGGTGAGTAAGCTATTGTAACCATATAAGTAATTACAGTATCTGTAGTTGTGTGAATGGATACTATTAGCACAGGGCGGAAACTCCATAAAAACGATTCCTTTTCAATTCCTAAACTAAAAACTCGTTATGTTTGTACAGAGCTTGAAAGTTTGTGTGACCACTGAGGCTAAGCAAACGTTCCGTCAAAATACCCTCCAAGCCTCCAACTATATTGACAGCTGAGGCGAGGGTGGGGAAGCTTGCTGAGTGGGAGGCAGGGAGTTGCCTATCTTTATTTAATACTATTATATTATCTTTGCTAATAGCAACGAGTGATGTCTTGCTTGTTGTGGCAATCTTGACTTCAACACAGCTACGGAAACTTAGGCACCTTTGCTCATTTCCTTTGTTTGTGTACCGTTGTCACAGCGCACTATGTTTCAAAACAGCCGATTTTGTTTCATCTCCGTTTTATTCTTGAATACTGTAGTCATTATCATATAAAACATCGAAATGAAACTCCCGCGTCGATACGACTTCTAGATTATTTTTAAAAAAATCTTGAACTTAACGTTTTTTCAAGTCCGGAATTAAGAAAAAAAATTATTATTCAAAAACTAGGCTGATTCTAATTATTTTAATAATACTCACTGATGCTATACATTATATTTAATCTTCAAATAATTTTTCATGTAATTACAGTGATAATTTAAAAAGAAAAAAAATATTTTCTCATTTTTGGTTTTTATTTTTTTATTTCATAGTAATGGCGTATTAGCAAAAAATAAATTACTTAAATTGTAGCTACAACACTGCTCTATCTGCAGTATTTAATTCAACTGCTAATTCGGCGTTACTCAGGAATTATAAGAAAAATAAAATTTTATTCAGGGTTGTCACTTAATGGAAAATGAATAAATGTCGAATACGGAATTAACAATTACAAAAAAAAACTCTAAAAGAAATTGTTACAATCCCGATGATGATATCGATAAATTAATCTTCTTCAAGCAAAGTTTCATTAGGTAAGGTCAAATTGTCAGTATCATCATTATCCGAGACGGAAGTATTAAAAGAGCTTTCGTTATCATCAATCGAAAAAAGTTCAATAGATTTTAATAGTTTTACTGCTTCTTTGGGTAATGGGTTCTTCTTTAGTTTACTTTTTCTTGTTCGTATTTCATAATCTGAAATTATAGGATCTGAGGTGACTAGTGCTCTATGGAATAAATCAAACATTCCAGCTTCACGAGTGGTTTTTCTGGCATGATGTTCCCTATCGGACCTCCAATACTTGTTCCTAGCTTCTGCACCTTGCTCTGACAGCATACCAATTGGTAAAACAGTAAAATCTATTATATTTGCCCCATGTATTAAAATTTTATGGAGGGTTACAGTCATCGGATGCCAGTTATATTTTTCTACATACTTGTATGCCAGTCTCTTACAAAAAGTGCCGAACTTGTCTGGATCTATAGGTAAGTTACTGGATAATACTATTAAAATGACATAAATATCGTCCAAAAGCCATTTTTCTAAACTTAAAATTTCAGCAAATGTCGCGCGATACTTATCTGAAAAGGCTGTCCTAGCTGTATTTCCATCATTTGTAGTGCCTGAAGTGGGACGAACGACATCGACTAAAAGCCCCATTTTTTGTCTAATTTCGGTTTGAATTCTCTTTTTTCTTTCTTCAACTACGCGACCGTCTTCGGAATTATGGGGAATTCGCCATCGTTTCACCCCAACCTTATAGCCTAGTTTAAGCACGAATTCTAAAGCTCTTATCCAGGCATGGAGAGGGCTTATGCCGTATATCAAACGATCTTGAATAACGGGCGTAGAAAAAGCTAAATCAATATCATTAAATTGTGTTGCGGTCATCTCACAATATGGGCAGCGTAATTGAGAAGAAATATTTAAAATGGCATTTAAGACCTTACCATCAATTGCTGCACAATTAAGGTGATGATCAACTTTTATGTCATAGCCTTGAGTGGTTTTAGCTATAATAGGCATAAGGTTATCAATTTGGTTTTGAATTAATTGTTTTTCAGAAGTAATTAGTTCTTTTGTTTCTTTTTTATATTGTATATGTATAGGTCTGCAATATCTGTAGGATTGAGGCGTTGGATTTGACCATATTATAGTATTTGAATTAGTTGTAACAATTTGTAGTGGAGTAAAAGTAGTGGTGAAAATGCTATGTTCATCACCCTCTTCTGAGTTTACGAATGATTGTTTGTATAATGATTGTCCAGTCGATCCGTCAAAGCCCCAGATGCCCCTAAATGTGCAGTCTATAGACTGGACTTGTTTTATTGAACAGAAATTATTAAAAACTTCGTCGGTTAGAGTTAATATACGATGAAAAGTGTGGTTTATTAGATTTTGAACTGACACTGAAGCTTCCCTTTCAGATATTTGTACATTATCGGGATAGCATGCTTTTTTTGCCTCCAGTACTCGTCGATATGGTGGAAATAACTCATGACCGCGACTTTTCATGTCTAAGTGAAATTTATTGTAGGCATTGACTGATAAATTTCTGTCAATAGTTATGGATAAGGCTTGTTCAGGAGTATATGGCTCAGGGTGACTCTGAATTTTACTTAAAATATCGGTTGCTGCCGTTGTTGATGCTAGACATAAATGGATTATGGTTTCCAAACTTTTGGATGACGCAATTGGCAGAGGTTGTTCATTTATTTTTAAAGATGCAACAAAAGATTTAATTTTTGAGCAAGTCGCACTTTCAGTAAATAAGTTAGTAAGTTTCTTTTGCGATCTGTATTGTGTGGTCTTACTCATTTCTTTAAACTTTTTTGTTTTCGGCGACAGTATTTCTTTTTCTGAACTTAACTCCGGAACGCTCCGTACCAGTGTACCACTGATAAGTGTCCCACTAAGCCAGTCTCCATACTTGTTTTTAAAATAAGGTTCATTTCTCTTGCATTTATGGAATAACATATTTACTTTACTTATAAATGCTTTAAGAATACCTTTAAATTCATTATTGTTTCGGGAAAGTTGATATTCAGGACCAAAATAATCAACTATAATACGCATATTTTCCTCTGCTGATCTATTCTTTCCCTTGCTCCCAAATAACGACCAAGCATCCAGACGAGTTAATATTTTTGTGCCTGAGCTACTAGAATTACTGTCATCTCCTCGCGTATTTATCAACACTCTCGGAGGTTGAAGAGTGTCGGTCATGGCGCTATCCATGACTCCGCAAAGTGCCACTCGCTGACCAACGTGAGGGTTGGCGCCCTCATGCCCTCCTTGCCCTAAGTCCTCTGGTCGGAGCCCAGATGGACATCCCCCAGCAGGCTGGGTCAAATCCTGCTGAGGCAATACGGCATCATGAGTCTGGAACGGCTCCATGATGCCTCGCCCCCGGTAACTCTATGAAACATGTATTGACAAGGGGTTTTAGCTAATGCTTTACGAGGGTGGACTCCTTCCCATGTCACATATAACACTTCATCATTACTAAAATGGCACCTGTTGAAATAAGTAAGATCCCTTCGTCAACTAGCAAAGAGTTCATACTACTTAAAAGAATGGATAGATCTTCATAATTTATAGCTAAAAGCCTTCCCAATTACGGTATCTTTAAAACATAAAAATAATTGAATGTAAATCGGCTAATCAATTTAGGAGTTATGTTGCCACAGACAGACAGACAGATTTACAAATAAACACAATTAAAATACAAACAAACCTAATACATAAAACAATCAGTTGTAAAAATATACTAATGTTGCAATTCCGGATCTCAGATACAAAGTACACGAGGTGACAACCCTAGTAACCAAAAATCCGGATTTAGCTGTAATTACATGTAACTTCTGAGTAACGCCGAATTAGCAGTTGAATTAAATACTGCAGATAGAGCAGTGTTGTAGCTACAATTTAAGTAATTTATTTTTTGCTAATACGCCATTACTATGAAATAAAAAAATAAAAACCGTAAATGAGAAAATATTTTTTTTCTTTTTAAATTATCACTGTAATTACATGAAAAATTATTTGAACATTAAATATAATGTATAGCATCAGTGAGTATTATTAAAATAATTAGAATCGGTCTAGTTTTTGAATAATATTTTTTTTTGTTAATTTCGGCCCTGAAAAAACGTAAAGTTTGAGATTTTTTTAAAAATAATCTAGAAGTCGTATCGACGCGGGAGTTTCATTTTGATGTTTTATATGATAATGACTACAGTATTCAAGAAGAAAATGGAGGTGAAACAAAATCGGCTGTTTTGAAACATAGTGCAGCGGGTTTAAAAGTACATAATGATAATGAAATTAAGCCCGCATTCAATTGTTGAAAACTATCGCGGATTGGCGTGCTTCCTACTATTTGATCTTTGTTATTACGAGTACAATGTTCGATTTAATTTCTGTAAATATTTGCATAGAACATACCTATATAGCACAATCGATGCAAACTTCGACTACGACACGGATATGACTGCTATTTAGTATATTTTATTCCACACTGGAAGTCACTAAAGGCGCTAGCATTAAACTTAACTCGAGTAAATCAGCAATAATTGGTAAAGGCTTATATATGCAGGTGTAACCAGATAATGCTATAGAATGCAAATACAACGTAGATCCAATATCCATGTGTCTCCACAATAGCTCACTGCAAAAACTGCGGATTCAATCGTCATAGAATTTTTTCGTCTATAGAATCTTCTCACACCTGTATAATTTAAAAGACGCCGAGAACTGCGACTTATGTCTTGTAATTGCCGTTAAGTTAGCTAATAATAGTTTCAAGTTGCATTCTGCACCAGAGTGTTCTGAGGCTATTCCGACTCTGTATTGCTCATTAGAGCCTAGCTAGAATCGGCGCCTAAAGGTAAACTTTGGCGTATGGACTTCGATTGCCTTTTGCCCTTAATATCCCTAATAATATAATATTCCATTCCACAGAGGTCCTTGGCGCAATGCTGTCAGTACTCCTGATATGGATCCTAACGGGCATCTTCATATACGTGGCGATATGCAGACTGCACACAGGCGAATATAACATCGAACCGGACATGATGATGATCGTCTCAGGGTGCGGAGTTGGCTTCAATGTGATATTGGCACTGGTGCTCCATGGATGTGCTTCTGATATTGGTAAGGGTCCTGATCTACGCTGATCCTCGCGAATACTGTCTTGTTCTAACGAGTATTTACAAGTGGCAATATGTAGAGTGCACACGGCCAAAAATAACATCGAGCCGTATATGAGGAGGAACTCCAAAAAAGGAGGAAGTTTTAAACTGAATAGTATGTTTTTGTATGTGTTTTTCAGAATTTGGTTAACAATTAAACTGTTGGAAATTTACTCTCTTTTTTAGATTTTTTTTTGGAAATTATTAGTATAAAGAAAGGGTGAATGGAAAATGGTTATTTGATCAACTTAAGTGCGAAACTCAATTATCTTAAGCCAAAATTCCATGTCACATATTCAAATAAATGTGTTGGAGTTAGAATATCGCGATAAGCCCACAACCAATTATAAAGCTCACAACTTGAAATTGAGTTAGTCAAAGTTAATCCATCATAAAATGGCGCTCGTGTAAAACGCCTGAAAGTTTTGTTCAATTTATTAAAAGTTGGGAGCGTGTGCTGTAATAATATTTTTGTTTATTAACTTAAGCCCTTCTGCGGTGTAGGTATTGATTTTTAATTACAACTTACGAGTGTTTTTTGGGTTCCGTACCGAAAGTGTAAATACCCTATCACTGAGACTCCATTGTCCGTCTCTCACCAGGCTGTATTTCGGGAACCTTTTTTGGTACGGAAACTTGGACCGTTTTTAAAGGATGCGTATCAGACTTTTTGTGCCGCCTTTGTGTGTGTGCATAATCGAGCCGCCGTTTTTGGCTAGATTTTATTTATGCTGATTTTTTTCTAGGACTTGTGATGCGCAAATCCTATGTATGTAAAATACAATCAATATGTACGTTTCATTTTTTCTCATACAAAATATCGGTGTGATAAGGTTTTCCAACTCTAAATTGCTATAGATGTCTGTTATACCTTTGATTGTTGGCACTTGATGGAACTTGTTATAATACCTTACGGAATTTCATTTGTACTATTCCAATTTTATTTTAATTTATAAAATACCTGACCGGTTTCGCCATAAAAGCCGTAGCTATGGATGTGTTTGGTATTCAATAATATAATGTCAAATTGTGCAACTGACAAATGTTCGTCGATTTTAAACGCATCCACATCTCTTGTGGAAACGTACCCTAAATCCCTCATTTTTATACATTTCTCAGCTCACCACCACACACACGGCGGCGCGTCATGTTCACACGCACACTCGAACAGCGGCGGCTCCCGCGGGTGGCGACTCTTTAAGAGCCGCGACCACAAACACACGAATGGTTCCGTAGCTAACGGCGACTATACCATGAAGGATATGTCTTCTTTGGAGGCCAATGTGGTTCCCAGTCAGACGAGGTACGAGATATTTTTTGGATATTTTGAATTGCTTTTAGCTTTCTGCAACCCTGGATTCTTCAAGCGGACTGTGCAGAGGCATATCATAGGGTCGAATACTTGAGGACCCCTGTCAGAAGTTGTACAGCTTGTGAGAGTGGCCCCCAATTGCTAGATGTCGCCATTTATTTCCATCAGGCAGGCGTTAATTTGGAGAGCTAAATATATAAAAATTAATAATGATTCCGTATCCAAAGTGTAAAAACTATTAGGTAGGTAATGAGACTCCACTGTCCGTCATCAGATTGAATCTTAGAAACCGTGATAGCAGTTTATTCCTAGCTTATTTTGGGATCAGATAGCGTTGTGTGAAATGTCCGTGAATATATTGTTTTATCTTGAAATTTTCATAGATGTAGTATGTACCTACCTATTTCTGTTGCTATAACAACAAATGAACAAATATTAAAGAAGAAAGCTGTCGTTCTCACCAGACTGCCCCTCTCTAACACGTTTATTGTGACAGTAAAAGTTCAATCCGATTGACGTTTTCATTTTTGTTTTATTTCAAACTTTTAACAGATGATCCACGTGACCTAGTCACGTAGTTTAATGCAACAGAGTCACAGATAAAATAAATTAAAATTTATTCCTTTTGAAATTAAAAAAAAAAAAATTAGGTTTGTCAAAGACTACAGACAGACTACAGATAAAGTCTCGCCATGATCCCCTCTGCACTCTACATCCCTACTAATATTATAAATGCGAAAGTAACTCTGTCTGTCTGTCTATCTGTCTGTCTGTCTGTCTGTCTGTTACGCTTTCACGCCTAAACGGCTGGAGCGATTGAGATGAAATTTGGTACAGAGATAGTTCAAGGCCCTGGGAAGGACATAGGCTACTTTTTAACCGACAGCGCAAAAGGAGGGTTATGATTTTACGATATAACGACTCTTATGCGATAACGATTTCTACGCGGTCGAAGCCGCGGGTAACAGCTAGTATTTTATAAAGATGGGCTAAAACAGAAACATATCAGTATTTAAGGGGGCTCTCATAGAAAAAGATAATTTTTTTTCTGTTTCTTGGTATGGAATGCTCCGAGCATGAATCCGACTTGTACCCTGGATAAAAGACCTCACTATATTGTTATTGTTGTTCCAGGAACATAAATCTCCGAGCAGCATTAATCCACGTGATAGGAGATCTAATACAGAGCTGCGGAGTGCTGCTAGCGTCCATACTTATTAAGTTCTATGTAAGTATAGCTATATAACTTTTAGCCTTTTTTTTGCGTGTGGAAACCCTTAAAGGTGCTATGACGGCACCTACCTACCGACCGACTAAAAACCGCACGTATCCCACCTAACAGCCTACTGTTGGGAGCTCTCGGAAGGATACCCCAGGACTCCCAAGAGACCTACGGCTACCACTGCGGCCTCGCCTAGGGGGGAGGCATATGTGGGGGGGTTGTTCGGGTATTATCCCGCTTTTAGGGGATAACGTGCGTGATTATTGTATTTATTTAAGATTTTACAGACCTTTCTAACTTAATCCCACTCTTTCCTTCGACCAACGCGTGCCAAGCAGAGTTAATATAAAAATTACTGTAATATATTTGTACCTGTGTATATTCCAGCCGGAAGCAAAGATAGTAGACCCTATCTGCACGTTCGTGTTCAGTTTCCTCGTGCTGCTGACGTCCGCGCGGGTCGTGCGGGATGCCATCGGGATGCTCATGCAAGGCGTGCCCAAACACTTCAGGTTTGTACCAATTTCCAAAAATACCACCCCCAAAAACATACAGAAATTGAAAAAAACAAATTATCAGCCTCGGCCAGGCTCGAACCCGCTTCTTCTGTCTAGCTGGTTCACAGACGAGGCGGAGGCTTTAACCAATTAAGGCCGCGTGGGTCAGATTTTGAGTTTTTTGAAACAATCCTAGTCAAAAAGTAAAGGGTTTTTAAATCTGAAAAATATATATATAATAGTTAAGGATATAAGCTAAACATATTCCGAGCCCGTTACACGATCCAATAAATTTCACTAGATAGAAAAAAATCCCAAAGTTGACTCTCTCAGAAAAGTTTTTTCAAAACTGTGGCTAAACTATTAACATTTTATATATATTTTTTGCACTCAATTAAAGGTATTAAGTTTTTATACACATTTTCCGAGCGTTTTTCTATAAACAACTATTTACATAGTTATCATGTACGAATATCTACCAAACGCAATAGAATTGCGCCGCTGCCGCTGACGGCCGATCAGTCTCGCCCTGGCGCTTGTGGAGGCAGGACCTGTGTCAGTTTTTTTTGCAACTATTTCGTAATTATTATGCCAAATTACGTTGAAATCGCGCCACAGTATAAAAATATCAGTAATGGGCAAAATGTAATTAGATTAACCGTTACAAATACATACGCGACTCATGGTAAAAATGTGGTGATCTTTTACTTTTTAAGTGTTTTCACGACATGGTAACCAGCTACCTAATGCATTAAAATGTCTACGAATTACATGATAATTTCGCAATCCAACATGGCGGCCACGCCGTAATCACAAAATTTCATGATGGGTAACGTTTAAGGGGTTTTTTGGTATGCTGAGTACGAAGTACGTGATAATTTTGCAATCCAATATGGCCGCCGCGCCGTAATCACAAAATTTCATGATGGGTATCGTTTAAGGGGTTTTTTGGTATGCTGAGTACGAATCGCGTACTAATTTTGCAATACAAGATGGCCGCCGCGCCGTAATCACAAAATTTTATGATGGGTATCGTTTAAGGGGTTTTTTTGGTATGCTGAGTACGAATCGCGTGATAATTTTGCAAGCGAATATAGCCGCTGCGCCGTAATCACAAAATTTCATGATGGGTATCGTTTAAGGGGTTTTTTGGTATGCTGAGTACGAATCGCGTACTAATTTTGCAATACAAGATGGACGCCGCGCCGTATACACAAAATTTTATGATGGGTATCGTTTAAGGGGTTTTTTGGTATGCTGAGTACGAATCACGTGATAATTTTGCAATCCAATATGGCCGCCGTGCCATAATCACTAAATTTCATGATGTGTATCGTTTAAGGGTTTTTTTGGTATGCTGAGTACGAATCACGTGATAATTATTACGAAATTATGTGATTAGGGCGCGGTGGCCATTTTGGATTGCAAAATTATCATGTGATTCGTCCTCAGCATACCAAAAACCCCCTTAAACGATAACCATCATGGATTTTTGCGATTACGGCGCGGCGACCATATTGCATTGCAAAATTATCACGTAATTCGTACTCAGCATACCAAAAACCCTTTAAACGATACCCATCATGAAATTTTGTGATTACACCGAGGCGGCCATTTTGGATTGCGAAATTATCACGTGATTCGTACTCAGCATACCAAGAAACGCTTTAAACGATACCCATCATAAAATTTTGTGATTACGGCGCGGCGCCCATATTGGATTGCAAAATTATCATGTGATTCGTACTCAGCATACCAAAAAACCCCTTAAACGATACCCATCATGAAATTTTGTGATCACACCGCGGTGGCCATATTGGATTGCATAATTATCATGTGATTCATACTTAGCATACCAAGAATTCCCTTAAACTATACCCATCATGAAATTGTGTGATTACGGCGCGGTGGCCATATTGGATTGCAAAATTAGTACGTAATTCGTACTCAGCATACCAAAAAAAACCCTTTAAACGATACCCATCATGAATTTTTGTGATTACACCTCGGCCGCCATTTTGGATTGCAAAATTATCACGTGATTCGTACTCAGCATACCAAGAAACCCCTTAAACGATACCCATCATGAAATTTTGTGATTACGGCGCGGCGCCCATATTGGATTGCAAAATTATCACGTGATTCGTACTCAGCATACCAAGAAACCCCTTAAACGATACCCATCATGAAATTTTGTGATTACGGCGCGGCGTCCATATTGGATTGCAAAATTAGTACGTGATTCGTACTCAGCATACCAAAAAACCCTTTAAACGACACCCATCATGAAATTTTGTGATTACACCGCGGCGGCCATTTTGGATTGCACAATGATCCCGTGATTCACACTTAGCATACCAACTTTAGAAAACTTTAGAGATTTTTATGACCAGCTATTATGTAATTTACATTTTTACGCAACTGTAGCAAACGTACGCAACGGAAACTCTCAAAAGAAATGAAATATTCTAATTGTCGAAAAATGTTTCGTTGCTGCTAAGCTCTTATTCGCCTTAGCGTGATGTTATATATTTTAGTATTTTTCAAAAATAGACATTCTGTTAAGAAACTCTTGAAATTCAACTAGCAGTCTCTTAGACTCTAGAGTTAGAACAACTAAACAAACAAACAAACTCTTTAGCTTAAAAATAATAGTATAATATACATAATTTATTTACGATTAACTCTTTTATTTTTATTTACGAAACTAATAAATCACTACACTTAATAAAGTTAGATGCATTTACTACGTCAAACAAAGTTAGCATGCTGTTTCTTTCTACTATACTGTATACTGTGGCATGAGAGTTGACTGCCGCTGCCGGCGCGCGGTGTGTCTTGCGCCCGGGGCGAGGGGAGCGCCAAATGCCTACTTGTGCGCAATCGAAACATTCCTATACCTTAAGCTATCGAGACATTCAGTTATC
The DNA here is from genome assembly GCA_933228765.1 of Miltochrista miniata. Taxonomy (NCBI): domain Eukaryota; kingdom Metazoa; phylum Arthropoda; class Insecta; order Lepidoptera; family Erebidae; genus Miltochrista; species Miltochrista miniata. The sequence goes on from OW121769.1 coordinate 20,406,660, forward strand.
CCCGTACGTCTTGGCGCACAGTAAAGTTACGCGGCACGGATGTATAGATTTTTGAAGTAAAACTTCTTTAGGCGCGACCTAGTTAGTAACTCTGATTTTTTTCCTGACGGAAGTAACGCTATTTGAATTTTGAATAGCGGATACGTAGTTTCCGCTATTCAAAATTCAAATGAATGATATTAATATAACATTTGATGCCGTCAATGATAAAGAAAAACAAGGCAATCTCTTTACTCTTAATAAAAAGGAGTATTGAGTTGTCTATGCGTACGTACCCTCAGCGAATTTAGTATGTAGGTTTCCATCTGTACTGTCTCTAATTTGTGCCCGTATCTTACTTCTTACTTCTTACTTCTTACTTCTTACTAATATTATAAATGCGAAAGTTTGTGAGTGTGGATGTTTGTTACTCTTTCACGCTCAAACCGCTGAACGGATGGGGCTGAAATTTGGTACAGACATACATTATAGTCTGGAATAACACATAGGCTACCTTTTATCCCGGGAATAACTTCCCGCGGGAAATTTACGCGGGTGAAGCTGCGGGCATCAGCTAGTTTACAATAATATAAGGAAATGTGCCAGAACACAGTCAGCTGTGACGAGAGCACCATTTTTTAATTCTATCTATTAATAAATATAGCATTCACGATCAATATACACGCGACACATATTATCAAGAGAATTGATACCGTAATCTACGGATTGTGACATGAAATAAGATAACTGCATATAATATGTTGATGGATAATGATGAATGGTTGATGTGATTTCCAAATTTGGAAGCCATTTTCTGGAGCATATCGTCTGCTTACTGGTAAAATATGTTAAGTGCACATTTCCTTGAACTGAGATAATAAGCTTTGAAAGTTTCATCGATTTAAAACTATCATTAAAATATTTTTTTTAAAAATTCTTTAATGCCAAATGATAAATAAAATATTCAACTGTATCTCATTTAAATTACAGCAACACATTCTTCAGAAAATCAGGCAATAAATCAGTTATTATTGTCCTAGGTCATGCACTTAACTGGTTTTACCTGTAATTGAAAAAAACAGATATAATAGATACCTTTATTTGCCATAAATGCTCAGTAATTTGGGTAAAACTCTGCATTTATCTCATTTTACTTGTAGGAATTTAAATACATTATGTAAATATGATCGCAAATAAATGAATTTATCTTATTTTAGCTTAAAGTTCATGGGAACGTAAATACTACATCTTTCTACATCGAAAAAATCATACAGTGATATATTGTCATTTACTTGTGCTGTTTAGTTTTAATTCTATGTTAAGGAGATTTACCTCTGTTTATCTGAATGATTATTACTATTTCATTGTTGTTTATCATATTGTTAACTAAGGTATCTTTGTATTAAACGGTCCTAGCAGTTATTTTGTTTTGCCAGTAGATAGAGCATCGAAAATTACATGTATATGCCATGTATAGTCATTTTAGATAAAAAATGCATTTATTATGTTTTACCAGTAAGCAGACGATATAATCAAAGTACAGGATCTTATTTCTTCTTTGATATAATAGGCAATCATTGGTCATATTTTTCTGTTAGTTGCATCCAGTACATAATCACTTCTAATTCATCCAATACATAAATTATCACATTTTTATTTATTTTTTTGTACTTAACTACATACATACCCGGAGGGGTAGGCAGAGGCATACGACCACATTACACCTTATAGTTTTATATCCCACGTATATGTGGTGAGCCTATTGCCGTATTGAAATGGACAGACGCAGGTCGCCACGACTCGCAGTTGAAATTTTTCAGGCCGCCTATAAATAAGGCCTTCAACTTGGCTTTTCACTTTACTGACAACCTGGTTTCATTACGAGTTTTCCTTCTCTACGCAATGGATCTTTTTGCGAAAGTGTTCCCTTAGTCGCCTATGACACCCTCGGAATATATTGGGGTTGTGACAATTTGTACTCTTACCTGTTGCAACACGGGACCCCCTCGGCGTCGCCACACGGGGCTACTCAACTAAACTATTAAATACTTATAAACAAATCCGTAATGTTTTTAAAAGTAACGATATAATATACCTAATTTGCGAGCGTTTGATACGCTAGATTGTTCGAACTACCTGACTTTAAGGTATTCCTACCGGCGAAAGAATAATACTTACTAAACCATATTATAAGGTCATGTCTTTTGTTCTCGAAGTGGTAGACTGAGGCATGTTTGATGCCCACATTTCACCTTTAGATTTAGTCACACGCAATAGGTGGTGAACTGTCTTGCCGTTGATATGGACAGGCGCAGGATGTGACTGCCCGCTGCTCAAATTTATCAAGCCGCCCATAAAGGCTTTCAACTTGACTTATCAACTGCCACTTAATGGAAACGCTCGCAAATAAAATCAACACCCATCCAAGAACCGGTCATAGTAAAAGTTGCTTACTGCTGTGATTGTTCACAGAAGACAAGCGCTTCATCTACAGCTTAGCAAAAAAGTCTAGAAACGGAACTAATATTTTGCAGGCTGGCTACATTGTCAAAAAGCTGCCAATAACGTCACATAATGTCTATCAGTCCATGACGTTATGCAATTTGATTGGTGGGTTTTATTGACGGTTGTTGACAACTGGATACTGATTAGTGGTTCTTTTTACGGGTTGCCATATGAACAGCACAGTGGTTCCTCCATTATTTTCTTCTCTTTTTTGCCAAGCTGTCACTAAACATATTTGTAATCTTGTACACAGGTACAGAGAGTGCGTGTCGGCGCTGTCGTCGCTAAACGGAGTGCGGCACGTCCACTCGCTGCACGTGTGGGCTCTGTCCACACACCACCTCGTGATGACGGCGCATGTCGCTATCGGTGAGTTACTTTACTTGAACATAGCATTAAAATGACATGACAGTATCTTTATTCTATTCATATAAGTTAGAGAACTAGAATGGTCGACATAGCTCGCAGAACAATAGAAATCTTCACTTATGTAGGTCAGAGAACCAGAGTGGTCGACATAGCTCGCAGAATAAGCACATTAAGGTGGCACGCGGTGGTGAGCTGGCCACATTTGTAGAAGAACTGATAACTGTTGAAGCAAGCTCGTTCTGGAGTGGAGACCGCGACTTGGCACAAGTAGGGTGGGAGACCCCCCGTCAGAAGGCCGCCAGGAAAAGGTCGACTGGGACTGAATGCAGAAGATGCACGTGTGTGTGTCGTGGAAGCTGGGAGATGCCTAGGTCCCGCATTGGATTGGTATTGTCTGATTTGATTGACATTAGCGAGGAGGACATGCCTGCTAAAGTCTTGCCTATCACTGCGGGTAGAGGTCGGCTCACCGTCTTTGCAGAAGCAGGTCCAGTACGACAGCGTGACGTGAAGGTTTCACGCAAGCCACACGCCCCAAAAGCTCTCGTGCCTATTTCTTATTTAAAAGTGTTTAATTAAACTTAGCATGTTTTATACTATTTCCATTTCTTTATTTTCTCGATGACAGTTCTGTTTTGATAGTTGTAGTGTTGTGACCAAATAAGTAATGGATATCGATCACATATACTTACCAACTTATTACCTATATTTTTTTCATAATAATAATTTTATTATGAAATATAATAATATTTTTTTCATAATAATCAAACATCAAATACCACCGTATCATTGCCAGTACAATGCTATAGAACTAATATGGGTACAAATCAAAGGACATGCCGCTCGAAACAATACCCATCCCCCTTTTACGACAAACAAAATGTTAGATTTATTAAAAAATGCATGTGTGGAAGTAACTGCCGAAAACTGGGAAAAAATTGTGAGAAGAACCCAAAACATTATAGCGTCGGATTGGGAAATTTATGTGGCATTCGATAATATAGAAGTAGGTACAGGAACTTATTATAAATGTTGGGGAGAGCTCATCGAGTGACAGTGACGATTCATCAGATTGTAAATAAAATAAATAAATAAAGATTACCTGTTACTTACTATTATTATTTCGTTTTAATGTCGAGTACCTACCTATAACTAATTATTTTACAACAGCTTCAAAATTTTAAAGAAGTTGGCATTATCGATAAAGAAGTAACACGTGCACTTAACATCTAGTAATGAAATATAATATTAGTTAAGGAATTTGTACAAAAGTAACCGGCAGTAGTTTAGTTTCTTAAATTTTGTAAAAAAATATCGGTTCTGTTATCGTGCTACGTTTATCGATAGCTCAATCCCTATCAGTTTCTTAGAGTCAGGTATAACCTTGTACGTGCGTAAATGTCATATTTTTATAAAATAATGCATACATAATGTAAAAAAGACGCTGGTTCAAGTTTCCACAGGAGCTGTCGTCGAGCTGTCATCGAGAAAATAAAGAAATGGAAAGACTATAGTAATGATGACAATTCTAAGCTACAATTCTATTATGTGATCGGCCGTGGCACATTATATTAGGGATTAATTTTGGTTTGTTGATAATAATATCAAATACTTACATAATATGTATTGTTTTAAATATTTTATTTTCTTTACTATTAAAACCCTAAGTATTGCACGTCGCAATGCAAAATATAGTGTTATCCTAATGTAAGATTTTAACATTCCATGTACCTGTATTTGCAATTGTGATAAATAAATAAGAATTTCGTCCATTAATAAATCATTTTTGTTTGTTCCAGACGATCTATCAGACCCAGAAATAGTCCTCCACTCGTGCCAACAACTGGCACGGACCGAATGGGGTGTCCATTCCGCCACGTTCCAGGTCGAGCGATGGACAGCGCGCATGGCGACGTGCGGCACGTGTCGCCTGCAGCCCGCGCACACGCCCTGACACCTTACCACGCTCTCGTACTAGCCAAAGGGTGACACAGGTACGTACGGGGACCTGAATTCTGAAAAAAAAAATGGTCCTTCGAGCCGAATTTCGAAATTTTCTTTTTGGGAAAAATCCGGCTCAAAATGAGCGTAGTAGGTCATGACACAGGTACGGACAGCACAAATTAGATAGTACAGATGGAAATCTCATGTATGTACTTTTTTTTCACACCTCCCCTCTGCTACGCACACTCGCGCACAAATCAGTATCGAAAACTACTAAGAAAATCTCTGACTCGTCTGTGAACTCAGTGAGTGGTGTCTATGTGTGCGTAGCCTCAGCGAATTTAGTATGTAGGTTTCCATCTGTACTGTCTCTAATTCTCTACCGGGAAGAAATTTGGCTCGAAGGATCACAATACCGGTTGCTGTTTTTGCAGAAGCAGGTCAAGACGGTGACGTATCGCTTGTAAGCCATGCACTCGCCCTGATATCTTACCACGCTTATATGAATAGGGTACAAAAAGGCAATCACGGTGCGACGCAGTTGAGGGTAGGCAAGGAAGAAATCCGGCTCAAAGGACCAATGTCGATGAGAATTTTGATGATGTTGTATAATTTAGTAGTTTTTGCAACTTTACTTTAGTTACAACGCCTACAGGGTCTTCAAGAGGGGTCTTTGAAGGATTTTACAGGATCGGCAGCGCGAATGTAGCGCCTCCAGTATTGCAAGCGTCCATAGGCTGGGTTACAGTGCATCTGGTGCGCCGTATGCTTGTGCACCACCTCCACCAAAAGCAAAAGTGTTTTGTATTTTCTAACCGACTTCAAAAAAAGGAGGAGGTTCTCAATTCGTCTGTGTGTATTTTTTTTATGTATGTTAAGCGATATTTCCGTCAATCATAGACGGACTTCAAAATTTCTTTTTTGTTTAATAGGGTTTACTTCTGAGGTGGTCCCATTTTCACCAGGTCAGGATCTGATGATGGGATCCAGGAGAAAACGAGGGCAACCACCGAAAATTGTAGGGACAACTAGTGCGCTTGTTAACTTTTTAATTAAGTGCTTTAATGTTCTACACTTTAATGAAGGTCTGGAGTCAACCTGATGATAGAGTCGAAAGACAGTCGAGGGCATTCCTTAACAATTTACAACAGTTACCTTGTGTTTGGGTTTGATTGATTTGTATTGATGAGAACTATACACCTAGATTGATAGATCCGACTTAAAAAAAAAGGAAATTCTCAATGTTTTATGTATGTTCACCGATATTTCGTCAATATTATAGACGAATTTCAAATCTGCTTTTTTTGGATAGGGTTCACTTCTGAGGTGGTCCCAATTTCACCAGGTCAGGATCTGATGATGGGATTCAGGAGAAATCGAGGGCAACCACCGAAAATTGTACGGATAACTAGTGCATTTCTTAACTTTTTAATTCAGTGCTTTATTGTACCTACTACAATTTAATGAATGTCTGGAGTTGATCTGATGATGGAACCGAAAGACAGTCGAGGGAATTCCTTAACGATTTACAGCAGCTACCTTATGTGTGGGCTTTGATTTGTATTGATAAGAACTTTCACCTAGATAGATATATTTTTCGGTTCACCCGTCACGTAAAATAGTGAAAAAAAAAATCAATAAAAAATAAAACCGACTTCAAACAAATCCTGAAAAATAAAATTTATTTAGCACAAAGTAATATGTATTTTGATTTATAAGATTTTATTCAATATAATATTGAAGTTGGTGCCATGAATAATACCTACATAAAACTATGGGTTTACTTGGCGCCGCGCCGACTTCAATACGATATTTAATAAAAACAGATAAATCAAAATACATATTAGTTTGTGCTAAGTAAATTTTATTTTTCAGGATTTGTTTGAAGTCGTTTTTATTTTTTATTGAAAAATTTTTGTTGAAAGTGGTCTGTAACGTACAGAGCGCTTTCTAATTCAAGAAGTAAGGACTTTACCGTTGCAATTATCAGTGAGTAATTATATATTACAGGTATTAACGCGATCATGCATACCTTAAAATTGACGTCTTCCAGAATAGGGACACTGTCAGCGTAGTGTGTACTAGTGCGTGGATGGACAATGCGATGGTAGATTTGAATGATTCTACCTCGCAATTGGAGTGACACAGCCTCTTCAGTTTGCTTGTGACCACGGCTGGTGCAACCTAGCCGAAACGTCAAGACTCAATTTTAGCCCCTCTCTAAAAAATAGATTGCAGAGCTCTGTCGCATTAAATTACGTCACTAGGTCACGTGGATCATCTATTCAAAGTTTGAAATAAAACAAAAATGACAACGTCAATCGGATTCAACTTTCACAACAAACTTTAGAGGGGCAGTCGGGTGAGATGAGACCGTCTCACGGCTTCTTGTTTAGGTATGCATGATCGCGTTTATACCCGTTATAAATAATAATTATTAGTATCATGCAACGTGAAAGTTTAAAAGTTAATATCAGTGAGTATTTAGCAAGTTTAAACTCGCAACCATCTAAGTGTTAGCATTTATCAAAAGCTATCAAAAAGGCAGACATCACAAAAAAGACATAAAAGCCATGTGCAACATTGTGATCCGGTTCGAAGGACCAAAATGTACGGGCTATATACAAAAATTGCTAAGATTACTTACTGAAATGATAGTGCTATTTGATTTGTAAAAGTAATGATTTAATGCTAAGTAACAACATTAATATTAACAAGTAAGAAAACATTAATATTATACTGAGATTTATTTTTTATTAACAGAATTTGAAAAACCTCAGCGACGAGATGCACCGAAGTGCATTGATTGATATTGACGAACATTGAGAAGCAAGACATCAAGTCAGTGTATAAACGATAGTGCTGGAACGGGACAGATATTATATAGATAGTGAATGAATGGAACAGATAGTAGAGATAGTGATTGATAGTTTGTCAACGTAAGTAATAAGATTGATAGTTGAAGATATGATAAAGACCATAACAGCCAGTAGACATAGTTTTATAAGCGATATTTTTCTGGTAATATAATGTATAATGATGGCCCTGTCACGGTCGCCAAAAATTGTTATGCAGTTTTTGGCGTTTTTTACCGGAAAAGTTCGTTACAAATAAAAAAACAGTTGTCTATTTGTCTGTATGGTCTATGGTGGTTTGAAATATTAATACTGTTGATGATCTCGAAAACAAGTCATAATATATTTTGTATTTAAATATTGTGTGGGTGTTGTCGTAAATCGTGTAAATGTTGCTATTTTAACTGTTTAAATCTGTAGCTATCTTCACGCGGGACGTGAAGTCCGTTGAAAATTAAAACTTAAGGCTATGTTATAAGGTGTATTCTAGAACTCGCGAAGTATTACTTATTTATTTTTCGAGTAGCGAGAAATCATGCGAGGATATTACTTTTTTAAATGGATATTGAAATAGATTGTTTTTTTTATCAAAGCAGTAAATAATCTATTTATATTAGTTGATTATCAGACAAAATAGTTCACTTAAAGTTCGAAAATCACGTCGTGACCAATTTTAAAAAAGTCAACGTATTATGGTTATGTGTTCAGACTTGAAGTGAACGGGTTATATAAAAATTTTCATACCATTAAATTCTTTGTTAATTATCTTATCTTATCTATATATATAAAAATCAATGTCACTTTTCGTTGTAATTTTGTAACTGAAGAACGGGCTCACCTATCCAAACCAAATGTTTAAGCTTTGTTCGGACTATTTAGTAGATGTTTTATGTGAAGTTTGCACAAAATCGGACGAGCGGTTCTTCATTTATCACGGAAACGAAGTTGCGTAGGTCATATTATTTATAACTAGCAGACGTCACGCGGTTTCATCCGCGTAGTTCCCGTTCCCGTGGGAGTACGGGAATAAAATATAGCCTATGTTCACCGCAAAGAGTGTAGCTTCCCAACAGTGAAAGAATTTTTCAAATCGGTCTAGTAGTTCCGGAGCCTATTCGTTACAAACAAACAAACAAACAAAAAACAAATCTTTTCTCTTTATAATATTAGTATAGATTACACGGTTTACTATGACAACTAAACAAATATAATGAAATATAATAAGCTTAGTAAAATATTGACGCATTAGCTATATTTTAGTGACAATATAAAATAATATTAAATTGTGCCAATTTTTAAATTAATGTACCGGATCAATGGATCCAATATTGTTGACTTGGTATTAAATGGAAGTATGTATGTAAATAAATAAAATATTATTGTGAAAATGTACTTAATAGGTTTAGGCGATAAGTGTATTAAATCAATTATTATTTATTGTATAGAGGTAGTATTAATTTGTATAATTCTTCCAAAAATTAAATCATGACGGGATTTAATTTCCCATCAATAAAGTTTTAAAAAAAATGTAGCCTGGTTTATTCATTGTTTATTAATTGATTGAGTCCTAAGATAAGTGATTTTCCATGAGGCTATGTCACAAATAACACAACAATATTGTACTTAAAGAAATGACATAATATGCTCAAATGAAATAAATAGTTATGTCAATAATATTTATAATGGTATTGTACTCAGATTTACAGTACTCACATGACGATTACCGAACAAGAAAGTGAGGCCTTGAAAGAAAATACTAAATCCAAAAGTGAGTACTGTGTAGTCTCTCTAGAACATTTATAGAAGTGAATACGTTAATAATGCCGTCATAATATAACGACATTATCCTACTTCCTACTAATATTATAAATGTGAAAGTTTGTGAAGATGTTTGGATGTTTGTTACTCAATCACGCTCTAACGGCTGAATGGATCTGGCTGAAATTTGGTACAGAGATAGCTCATAGTCTGGAATAACACATAGGTTACTTTTTATCCCGGGAATATGTTCCCACTCGAAGAGGGAACGGGAACCAAATTTCACGCGGGCGAAGCCGCGCGCATCAGCTAGTTCACTATAAATAAGAAATCACTCGTTACGTATGGACAGTGTTTAGCACTACCGCGTACAGTACAGTACTGCTCGCGCCACATAACTTTGCGTCTATAAAGTTCGTTCGTTCGCGCCGCAATTATAAAAGGGATATTTTTAAATGCACATCTGTTTAATTTTTCTGCACACTAGGTAACTTTACCACCACAAATTTACTGAATGCAAACCAGAAAATTAAATGCTGTGCAAAAAAACCAATGATTAACTAAACATGTCCTTTTTAAAAAACTAAAATATTACTTAAAACGAGATGACCTTTTTTATCGAATTCACACCAAATATGTGGTTCGTACATCGAATATATGATTTATAAAACAGAAATACGAATTGCTTATCAAAAATACTAACTTGCACCCTAAATTGTACAATCTTATAACTGCATAGGTTAGGTTAGGTTAGGTTTTTATTTTTTTGATCAGTAAAATTTAATTTTGTAGAGGTGACTGATTAAATTGCGTTTTTACTTAGAATAAACGGTGTTCCTAAAAGTAATTTAGTATATTATATTACTATAAAGTTTGAATATTTTTGTTGAACTAAGGAATTGTTAGATATACTATTTGATAGTAGTTATTCGTTCAGTAAAACAGTCCTGCAAATACCATTAAACAGTATATTGAATTTGATTTAATGAGTGTGCATAATTAGTGTGCAAGTCAGTATATTTGGTTTAACTTTGAAATATTTTGTTCGGAAAAAGGGAATATACAGATATCGATTTAGAAACATGCCATTATAAACTATTAGGTATCACAGGGTATACTTCTGCGCAGTTGAGGCGGGAAGGGTGGCTCTCCCGCCTCAGCTGTAGTATATTGCATAATACCTAATAATGCATAATTTCGGCGCGAACGAACGAACTTCATAGACGCTTAGTTATGTGGCGTGAGCTGTATAAGCCCCGCAAGTTGGTATTGCGCTGGAACCTTGTCATAATGACAGCTAAGTGACGTGATTGTGACGTAGCGCGAGCGCGCGCTGGCCTCGCGAAGCTGCGTATGGTATTTTTTTTAGTACTGACTGCTCGACGGACATACGTCACCAAGTGGTCACCAAGATGGCCGCCAAGCGCAATATCAACGTGCGGGGCTTATACTCACTTTTGGATTTAGTATTTTCTTTCTTGTTCGGTAACCGTCATCTACCTTTAGTTGTATAATCTGAGGTGTTGTATTATATAAAGTGTGTAAATAGTGTTGTTCAGTAGTCAGTACATTCCGAAGATTGTAAATTGTAGAAATAATTATAGATGGACAGGGTACGCGCGAATAGACTTGTGCCGTGGTAGCTCCTAATTTTAAAACATTTTTTTTTTGTTAATAATAGAATAAGATAGTTTTCATATTATCCGATCCGATATCGATGTCGGACGTGTACCCGATATCGGAGTAAGTAGAAAATGTTTGAATTATACGTCATGGATGCTATGCCGGACTCCTAACGACTAAAAACCAACACTTTCCCTACCTAACAGCCTACGGTTGGGAGCCCCGGGTAATCCCTCGCAAGGATATCCTCCTGCGGCCTCACCTAGGGGGTTCGGGTGCTATCCCCCGTCTTTGGGATAGGTAGGTAGGAACCTGTCTTTCAAATTATCGTATCGGATATCGGATCATATGAAAACACTCTAAAATACAATGACCTAATATACAACCCAGCGGAATTATCTGCGAACGTGTCATAAAGACGTCATGCAAACTGTACGGTATAATTTTTTTTTTTTTTTTTTTTCTTCTTGTTCTTGGACTTTCTCGGTTTGAGAGTATGCCAAAGTCAAGTAAAGGAGAACGCCCAGGCTTCGTTTCTTTTTGAAAAACCTAAGTAAAAAGTGTATGGCTACCTAAGTAAATTGATAAATCATTTAATATTTTTTTAACAATCTTTTCATTCACTCGAATAATATATTTTGTGGCGTTTAAACTTGGATATAATTCGTCGTGTAATCTTTTACGCACTTCGGACTGACGTGACGAAGATGGCCGCCATTCGCAAATATCAATGTGCGGCATAATACGAACTGTCAAAAATTGAAAACTTTTGAACACAAAGTCTTTTTGGTGTCGAATGTGCGGTTTTGCAGTAGATTAGATAAAAATGCCACGGTGTGTGAATTGTTCACTATCTTTGGTACATCCTCTGCCTCGACATCGAGTCGTGGAGGCAACAGATGTCATGATTCGAATTTTACGTTCCTGGATTGATCCAGAAGTGGTTAGTACCTGTATCTTATTCAATTAAGTTTTGTATTCAGTACTTGTAACATACTTGAAATGTATTTGTAATAGTAAATTAGTTATGTTCAAATGGCTAAGTAAATACATAATGAAGCATGACAATAACCAATTGTGCTAAAGGTTTTTACCTGATCTTGTGTTTTCCATATCAGTGATGTGTTACAATAAAGTAGATTTTTCCCAATCAATATCATAACAGAAAATATTAGGCTAGTGGGTATATAATTTTATTTTATTTATTTGCAGATATCAGTGGAGGATTTTCTTTGTCAAGATTGTTTTGTAATATTACAAAGAGCATCTCAAAGCTCATCTAGTGAATCAGCAGCCGTACGAGCTTATGGACATCAGCAAGTGTGCTTAGCCTGTGTGTCTTCCATACTGAAAGCTAAGACGCATAAAGTGATAATTAATAGCCCTGAAGGAAATCTCATCATGTCATGTATACCTAATCAACAGGTAAATATACTTTTAATAATACTATGCCTCAAGGCATTCTTTCACAGCATTCTTCAAGTCTGTGATATCTATAATCTATAATAATATTATAAACAAAAAAGATTTGATTGTTGGTCTGTTTCCATCGAATAGGCTCTGAAACTACTGGACCGATTTAAAAACTTCTTTCACTGTTGGGAAGCTACACTCTTCCCGGCGAATACAGGTTATATTTTATTTCCGTATTGTCACGGAAACGGGGGCTACGTGGGTGAAACCGCGTGACGTCCTCTAGTTGCAGATAAAATGCAGTAAAATAACCTTAGTTAATATTAACGGAACACCTTTTCAGAGCCTTTTTTAAATGACATAAATTAAAGTCGGTTTTAACTTTATTTTCTTTGCTTACAGGTTCACAGACTTCAAAAAGTTTGCCTGCCTTGTTGGACAAATGCGTATAGAACTGTAAGGTGACAGACTCAGTACGATCAGAGTAGGCGGCAGCAGGTTATACATGAAGGTGCTGTTACACCACATGAGAATATGGAAGTCCTCACAACTTCAAGACAACAGTTAGACAGTGTTTCACAATCTGCTACTCCCTTAAGGCCTATACCTACACCACCACCACAACCCACATATCAAGTGTACCATGTTCCAAATGTTGTAAATATTCCTAATATATCGTCAAATATAGTATACAAAAGGGCTGCTGCGACTTCACGGATTTGTTTTTTCATCCATGTTTCAACAAATGGCAGAGCATCCCACCGTACGAAAGCCTACCAAACAACAACAACAAAACACTTTCGTACGGTGGGATGCTGTGCCCACATTCTGACTACATTGTGGTACCTACCTAAGTTGGGCTCGATTTAGATACATTAAACCGCCAGCTGCATTTTTGGAAACATATTTCATGAGTATGAGGGTGATGATATAGACATCATAGATGAATAAAACTTGCTTAAAAATATTCTAGCATTTTCATTTTCTTCTACCAACACAAACCTGCATAACCTAATAAGTACTAGCTGACCCACCCCAGCTTCGCACGGCACAGTCCTATACCCAGATTGCAGTGCTACCTTCCGGGTTCAAAATATTTCAAATTATGTCTATGACTTTCACGCAAGTGCACGCTATAGGTTGACAAAGTTTTATAGCAACTAGATGAACCGGGCGCGACTATGCACTAAGTAGAGATAACATATAAACTTTGATGTATAGGTAACTAGGTAGGTATTACATTATCAGGGTTATTTATTAGTGTTGGAACTATTACTTCTATCTTATTTGAATTCAATCCATGTTCATCCATGTAACGATTAGCCCTTTCTGGACAAAATTGATTTGACGGATTGATGGACATTTGCTTCGATACTAACCTCTAATTTGAACAGCAAAACTAGGAATGAGAGAAAACCCCACAAAGTAAGAGAATATTTTTTATTTCCTATGAAAGTACGATATCCATCCAATTTAATATCAAATTTTCGCTGTCATACAAAATTATTTGTTACGAAACGGCGGCCCATTAAACAATGGGCAATCTCCTTTCATTGTTGTGAAAATATAAATCATTTTCATGTTATGATTCTTCTTATGAGCAGCGTATTCATGTATGTCCAAATTTGGACTAAGTTCTACTCTAGTAAGGCGGTGGTACCTTACTAGGGCTTGATGTGGAATTCGTCGACAAACCTAAAAACTCGCGTTTCACTGCGCTTTATCACTTTCCAACACTTTTGCACGTTGTCGAACCTTTATGTTTAATAGGCTTAGGGGGCTACTCACACAATAAAAATCTCACACATCGGTGAGTTGACTACTTTCTGTTATCGTAATGGTCATTTCACACACTTGCTTAGCCGGAGTAGGTAAGAAGACTACTGACACATTATTGATGGGGTTAATTCACACACATTATTGAAAATAAAGCGAAACAGATCAAAATTATTGTTTAATTTGCTAATTGCTTTTTAAGTGATTCACAACGCTAGGTGGTACTTTAATCATTCATATTACGTAAGAACACAAAAAATAAAAAATTTCGTATGACGAACATTAATAAAGAATAGCAGTCATCTAGTATATTATTCATTATTTCAACTTTTCTATACAATGTCCCAAAGTAATTTTATTATCTAGTAACTCTCGGATTGCCTTTTCAATAACTTTCTGTCTTCTTATCGCCTCATTTGTCCGTTTAGTATTTTTTTTTTCCAGAAACCGGAGTAATAATCAGCGTCTTTGGTTAAAGTATTTAAAAGTGTTGCTATATTTGGTTTGGGTTGAAGTTTTTTATTCAAACGTGACTTCCATGATTCCGTCACATTATTTGTTTTATATGGAATTTTGTGAAAAGACCATGTGTCAGATAAGCAAGCACTACGATTACTATTTTGAGACCACCTGGCTAAGAAAGCCAGGTGGTCTCAAAATAATGATTAAAATTAACAATCTTATCGTCATTTATATCAATATATTCTCCCAAAACATAAAGCCAACCATCTAATTTTAATTCTTTTGGGAGATATGCAAGTGCGATGCACCGCTTTATGTGCCCTTTAAACACATTAGATTTAGTTAAATTTAGCTTCTTTGCCTTTCTCCATATCGCTTGAGAAAAATGAAAAAGGCAACCACGGCTTTTTGTTTCTGGTAAAACTTCCCGGATAGCTGACAAAGCACTTATTTCAAAATCTGTGACAACGGTGTCAGGCTGAAATTCTGGCACTTGGCTTTTAATTAAATGCAACATTAGTTCGTAGGTGTTTTGTTTTTTGTCCGGTAATAAAGCATATACGACAGGAATGACATTCATATATTGGTTGTCCTCAGTTCCGAGATCAGCGTGAACTGTGTACAATTGCTTGAAGGGGGGAACTGCGCTTTTAAAAGTTCCATCACAGTAAACGTGTTTTGCTCGACTCAGAATATCCCTTCCTTCTGAAGTTGAAAATACTAATATTCTTTTTTTTTTGGTACTGTAATCAGCGATGAGAAAGTTGTGGTACTTTTTTGGAACCTGTATTTCTTTTATTTCGAAATGGCGTATTTTGGGTACAGTGTTTTCTTTATACTATCATATTTCGGTAATTTTTGTAATATCCCTAGGCCAGCATCATCATTATTTTGAGACCACCTGGCTAAGAAGTAGTGCTTGCTTATCTGACACATGGTCTTTTCACAAAATTCCATATAAAACAAATAATGTGACGGAATCATGGAATTCACGTTTGAATAAAAAACTTCAACCCAAACCAAATATAGCAACACTTTTAAATACTTTAACCAAAGACGCTGATTATTACTCCGGATTCTGGAAAAAAAAAATTACTAAACGGACAAATGAGGCGATAAGAAGACAGAAAGTTATTGAAAAGGCAATCCGAGAGTTACTAGATAATAAAATTACTTTGGGACATTGTATAGAAAAGTTGAAATAATGAATAATATACTAGATGACTGCTATTCTTTATTAATGTTCGTCATACGAATTTTTTTTTTTGTGCACTTACGTAGATAATATGAATGATTAAAGTACCACCTAGCGTTGTGAATCACTTAAAAAGCAATTAGCAAATGAAACAATAATTTTGATCTGTTTCGCTTTATTTTCAATAATGTGTGTGAATTAACCCCATCAATAATGTGTCAGTAGTCTTCTCACCTACTCCGGCTAAGCAAGTGTGTGAAATGACCATTACGAAAACAGAAAGTAGTCAACTCACCGATGTGTGAGATTTTTATTGTGTGAGTAGCCCCCTAAGCCGTTTAATAATCCACCATAAATTACACATAAACACTCAAAATTACACTAGTTTTGAAAAATTATTAAAACACAATTTAACGCTTGTCTGAAAGTTTCCCGCCGAAATTCCGTACGGTATAATTCGAGCGCAACAAGAATGTGCTCAACCTTGTCAGTCAATGGAAAGTGGTCGATTACAAGTATATTTCAATCGCGCGGGTTATACTGGATAGGCGAAAACGGGACGAGGTGCGGGGAAGCCAGGTACGCATATATTTCCGCTGGGTAGTACCTATCTCTATCACACCTACTTAATTATATTGGCATTTCACTCACACAGTATGTAGCGGTCGCCACGTGTGTGTGAGTGAAATGAATATAGTAATTTCACGAGAAAGACAGAGATAGGTATTCTCTCTATATCTCGGGTCAATCTTCAATCTAAAATTCTATAAATATGATTTTTGCTTGACCTTTCTAGCAACGCCATCCTTAGCCATACTTTTAAATATTCATGGTCTGAAATTTATCATGATTTTGCAAACGTGCCCACCGAAATTGGGCTTGATATTAGTCCAGAAATTATCAAAACCTTTCCATGGTATTGGAAACTCGGACCAAATTTGTTCCAGGCCAAGTCTAACCCAAAGCGCGCCTATATTTAAAAAGGCTCTTAGTTTTAAGCAAACAGTCGATGATAGACTTAGTATTATATTTAAATGTAAATGAAATAAATTATGTAGCTTTTCTAGGTTATAAATAATTCGCTCGATTTAATAGTTACTGAAGGTGTTTGAGCGAAATAATAGTATTATATTGTGTGGGATCTATTTCTGTTAGAACATGGTGAATAATATTACTTTATTAGACTTTTTTTTTCTCTCTGTATATCAGAAACAAAAAACATAGGAATAGTATGTATGTATTTTATTTGATTGACTTTTTAGTTCAACAATGTGGCGACCTTACAAGGCAATTAAAATAAATAAAAATATTCACGGACATTTCACACAACGCCATCTGATACCAAAGTAAGCTAGGAATAACCTGCTTGTGTTATGGGTATCAGACCACAGATCACTTACAGGCACCCACTCGTTACGTTCAAGAGCCGTGAACTTCTGAGGGTTTTTACAAAAATATGCTCAAAAATTTCTTAAATTTTGAAAATACGGATTACGGCTCAATTTAATAACTGGTTTTAGCAGAAATGGATCTTTTAGTGTGAAAATATAACCAAATGCAACCAAAAAGAAATATTTTTATAAATAATTTGTGTATGTATGTATATTGGTGTCCTTTGTTAGTGTTGGTTTGTTTGTTACCTCCGTCCTGTCCGGTTCTGTTGTGTGTAACGTTCTCATTAAAGTCATTATTAATTATTTTATCGTTTTATTTTTTGACCCCGTGTGGCGACGGGGTCCCCTGTTGCGACGGGTAAGAGTAAAAAATGGCGCCACCCCAATACATCCCGAGGGTGTCGTAAGAGGCGACTAAGGGAACGCTTTCGCAAAAATATCCAATGTGTACAGAAGGACAACTCTAAATGAAACCCGGTTGTCAGTAAAATGACAATCGTTAAAGCCAAGTTGGAGGCCTGAAAAATTGACCGCCGAACGCCGCGTCCTGCGCTTGTCCATTTCAACGTGGCAATGGGCTCACCACCTGTTACGTGGGACATAAAACTATAAGTTAAAATGTGGGCGTATACTATGCCTCTGCCTACCCCTTAGGGGATAAAGGCGTGATTATATGTATGTACATATGAATTTTTTCGGTAGATGGCGCCCAAGGCGTCGCTCATGGTGGATTTTATTCCTGTTCCCGAGGAAACTTACTCCCGGGATAAAAGTAGCCTAAATATGTATTCGTGATCATAATCTATGCCTGTACCAAATTTTAGCCAAACCGTTCTGCTGATTGAGTAACAAACGTTTTACATTATTTGCTTGAGTAGTAGCCGTATAGAGTACAAATCAGACCGTGTCAGCGTAAGAGTGACTTAACCCTCATTTTATCCTCCATAGAAACTAGAAGTGACCAGTTAAAATTTTTTGGGTTCAACTCTGAATGTGTAAATTTGTCGATTGAACTTAGAATGTGTAAATTGAGGGTCAAGCCACTCTTGCTAGAGGGCGTCAGCATCGGCATCGAGCCTTCGATATAGTATCAAGGGCTCGTAGTCGATAGCCGATGGAACCTGGGACACCACTTCCGAAGTTTGGTCCCAAAACTCAGGGGTGCATCAGCCGGTAGGAGGCGTCAGCATCGGCATCGAGCCCTCAATGAAGTACCTGGGCCTCGTACTCGATGGCCGGTGGAACTTCGGTCATTACTTCCGAAGTTTGGTCCCAAAACTGAGGGGAGCATCACCCGCACTAGCGCGGCGGATGCCCAATATCAGGGGACCCAACGCTCCCTACAGGAGACTATACCTGGGACTGTATCTTGCGGAGCTTGACGTGACCTATACGGGGCCCCCGTATGGACGGAAACCCTGACGGCCAGCAATGCGTGTAAATTACCTACTTAGCCCGCAGGAGGCTCAGGGCGATATTACACGATCTCAGTTGAGACGGCATGTCTCCTAGCCGGGACCCCTTCATGGGTGTTGCAAACGTCCATAGGCTGCGGTGACCACCCACCAGCCCTTCTGGTGGCCCGTATGCTTGTCTGCCACCTTGGTGGTATAAAAAAACACTATCTTCAATCCATCCGATGCAGTGATGAGATTGAGCATTATCTCCGTTGAGGCGGTTTATCTCCATTATAGGAACCACTCAATGGGAAATTCATAGCCTGGGGGCGAGAGGTTTTGCGTCATTGTTTAAATTGCGTATGGAGGCGCTGGAGCGGGGACATGGGCCTGCGTCTCGAAAAATCAGGCTCGACGGTCTCAGCTCCACCAGGAAACCGTGGAGACCTGGAAGGTGCGACTTGAGCAATCAAGGGGGTGAATCGCCCAATCGGGGCAGTCAGACCGCTCATGGACGAGTGGTTGGGGAGGAGACACGGAGCTCTCTCCTACCGGTTGTCACCACACGGGAGCTCCGGTATCTGTGGCGAATACAACGGGAAACCGCTGCCGAGTGCCAGCACTGCAAGGAACGCGCGTGTGTAGCGCTGGTGTTGCAAACGTCCATAGGCTACGGTGACCAACCTTCCGGTGGGTCGTAACTCGTAAGCTTGTCTGCCACCTAAGTAGTATATATACATATAAAAAAATTGCGTGTACTTAGTGTACACACGTAAGAAGTGAAACTTCTTCATAAACTTAATTTTCACCTCACCTTAAATTAAGTCAAAAAGTACAAAAGTACAAAAGTCCAAAAGTCCAAAAGTCCAAAGTCCAAAAGTCCAAAAGGCCAAAAGTCCAAAAGGCCAAAAGTCCAAAAGTCCCAAAGTCCCAAGGTCTCAAGGTCCCAAAGTCCCAAAGTTCCAAAGTCCCAAAGACCCAAAGTACCAAGGTCCCATCTAAAAGTCCAAAAGTCCCAAAGGCCAAAAGTCCAAAAGTCCCAAAGTCCCAAAGTCCCAAAGTCCAAAAGTCCAAAAGTCCAAAGTCCAAAAGTCCAAAAGGCCAAAAGTCCCAAAGGCCAAAAGTCCAAAAGTCCCAAAGTTCCAAAGTCCCAAAGACCCAAAGTACCAAGGTCCCATCTAAAAGTCCAAAAGTCCCAAAGGCCAAAAGATAAAATAAAATAAAATTTATTCCCTTTGAAATTTTTTAAAAATTATTTAGGTATGTCAAAATTTTTGTGACTCTACCGGGGGTTCGGAAATGCTACAGACTGAGAAGAACACCCCAAGAAACTCAGTCCGGTCCCTCATATTCATCTTAGTATCTAATACAGTTTTTTTTTAAATGTAGAAAGGAGCAATTCGTGTCACTGCCAGGCAGTCTTGTCTTCTAGAAAGTCTTTAATGCTATAATAAGCTTTCAGGCACAATTTAAGTTTTACTAGTTTTTTAAATTTATTAACTGACAAACCTGTTATGGCTGTCGGCAATGTATTGTACATTCGAATACAATAGGCTTGTGTCCTAAATTTCCAAAATCATTTAATTTTGTAGCTTTATATCTATATGATCACAAAAATGTAATATTTTGATTTAAAACAATCATTTACGTAGTTTATTTTGTGATTTAATAAGTGAATTTCAATTTGTATCAAAAACGCTCATGGCGCCTTGTGTGACGTCACTTGATGCCAAACAAAAGAAATAGAAAATGTGTATTTTTTTATGAGTCCTTTAAATGATTTGTTTTGAGATTAAAAGTTTTA
Source organism: Miltochrista miniata (assembly GCA_933228765.1). Lineage (NCBI taxonomy): Eukaryota > Metazoa > Arthropoda > Insecta > Lepidoptera > Erebidae > Miltochrista > Miltochrista miniata. The sequence continues at coordinate 20,427,134 of OW121769.1, forward strand.
GTACAAAAAAGAAACGTTTAGGGGTATCTAGTAATTTGAAGTTGGTTATTAGAGGAACATTCCGTAGGAGTTGGCATCACTTTGGCATATGGTCTAAGTAACCAAAGTCAGTATAAATTAATTGAATAAAAAAATTGCTATTGGCATCACTGTCTTACGTAGTATTGTATTCTCTTTGATCACCGTTTGACAGGTGTTTGACAGTGATAAGTTAGCGTTTGTCTGCTTTCCATATTAATTTAAAATCAATCCGTCGTATTGCAAGTACTGTGTAGTGCCTGAATGAAATGAAATCTTTTGTATTTTATGAAAACGTATGAGAATCTAAACAATTACACAAAATGACACGACTTGTGATACAAGATGTCAAGACTCGAGACTGCCAGAGTGCTTCAAACGTAAAAAAGCATACTGTGACGTCACACTATCTGATAGAGGTGTTTGATGTCACGTGACTGATTGCTTATTTTTTCCAATCTTATTTTCTAAAAATAATAGTAATCCTTAGCTTGTGTACCAATTTATATTACTTTTAGTTATTTGTATATTGGACATAGTCGCTAGAAACACACATCAATCAGATTTATTCTTAGTGGACACAAGCCTATTGCCCGCAAAAGAATTGCTTATTTTATTAAGCCTAAATCTAGGTACAGCCAATTTATTCTTATTTCTTAAGTTTAGGTTATGGATATCACTATTTTTAATAAATTTACTGTTATTCTTATGAGTATATAATAAGTTTTCATATATGTACTGTGAATACACAGTAAGGATGTTGATATCCTTAAACTTTTCTCTTAATGACTCCCGAAACCCCATACCATAGATAGCCCGGACAGCCCTTTTCTGCAACACAAAGATACATTCGATGTCGGCAGCGTTACCCCATAATACACTCGAGAGCAATGAATCCGGGTCACTTAAAGAATCCTAAAAATCTCGGAAACTAAAAATGCTAGGTTAATGCAATAAATTGTATTTAATAGACAATGTAATACTCCATAAATGAAGGTATTAAAACTTCTTAGTTATTGTAAAGTTATATCATAAAAAAATCAAATTTGAAAAAGGGCCACTTTCGAAGATGGAACTACGAAATTACAGCATTTGGTGTTGCTTTTGTTTGTAATCTGTCATTTATGTGGGTACATAAACCATGTTGATAGTGCTCTATATTCATTAATCAAGCTGAAATTATGTCGCTTACGCCTGAAGAATGCACCAGAATACTTACAATGCTGGAAACCGGCCGGAGTCAGCGCGATACAGCCAGGACTGTCGGTGTGTCGCTGTCAACAGTACAAAGAGTTCTCCGACGTTACGAAGAAACTGGTTCTAACCTACGCAGACCAGGAACGGGCAGAACCAGGTGTACCACAGCACGAGAAGACCGATACTTGGTGAACACCATGCTTCGAAATCGCTTTCTCACAGGAACTGAACTCACCAATCAGTTTCGACGCCTCGGAGGAAGTAACCCAAGTGCATGGACAGTAAGACGTCGGCTTGCTGAATCTAACTTAAAACCCCTTAGACCTGCAAACGGCCCTAAACTGGAGCGTGGGCATCGTATTTCGAGACTAAGGTATGCCCAGAGCCACGTAAATTGGAGTATTGAAGATTGGTCAAAAGTTATGTTCTCCGACGAATCAAAATTTATGCTCTACAAGCACGATGGAAGACACAGAGTGTATCGAAGACCAGGGGAAAGATTCAAGCAAGCATGCATCGAAGAAAAAGTAGCCTACGGTGGTGGGTCTGTACTTGTGTGGGCCGGAATTTCTTCTGAAAGTCGCACAGAGCTGGTGATCATAGAAAACGGCTCTTTAACTAGCGTAAGATATGTGGAAGAAATCCTCAATGATCACGTTGGTCCATTTATGGTCAATTTAGGTGAGGATGCTATATTTATGCATGACAATGCCCGACCTCATACAGGTAGGATTGTGAATGACTACCTTCAAGAGATGAACATTACTCGTATGGAGTGGCCAGCGCGCAGCCCGGATATCAACCCGATCGAGCATGCTTGGGACGAGCTAGGCAGATGCGTAAAACAACGAAACCCTCCCCCAATCACGCTTCGTGAGCTCAAAATTGCTCTCACAGAGGAATGGGAGAATATTCCCCAATATCGTATAAGGAACTTGGTGTACAGCATGCCAAACCGCGTAAACGCAGTAATGGAAGCACGAGGAGGCAATACGAAGTATTAAAATTCAAGAAAATCGTAATAAAGTTCAAAAATTTCATGTTTCCTATTTTTGTTTTAAGGAGAGATCGGCAGTTTTTTCTTTATGTAATTTTGTGTTAATAAAATGTATGGTGACTCATATTTTTTTTACTTTCATTTAAGGAGTATTACATTGTCTATTAAATACAATTTATTGCATTAACCTATCATTTTTAGTTTCCGAGATTTTTAACATTCTATATGTGACCCGGATTCATTGCTCTCGAGTGTAGTATGCCATAGGTCATGACACTGTGGAAATAGCTAAAGTAGACAAGACGCGCTGTTCTAATGTCTGTCAGTTGTCGGATCTTTTTAACGGCATAGGCTGCAGAGCTCAGTCTGCCCGAGACTTTCTCGATATGAGGCCCCCACTGCAAGTTGGAGTCTAACTTTATGCCCAGAAAGACAGTTTCATCGACCAATTCTACTTGATCATCCCTAATCCTAATACTGGTGTTAACGAGCCTAACATTTGGCAAGGTGAATCTAATACACTAACATTTGGCAAGGTGAATCTAATACAAAGTCCCAAAGTCCAAAAGTCCAAAAGTCCCAAAGTCCCAAAGTCCCAAAGTCCCAAAGTCCCAAAGTCTAAAAGTCTAAAAGTCCAAAAGTCCAAAAGTTCAAAAGTTCAAAAGTTCAAAAGTCCCAAAGTTCCAAAGTCCCAAAGACCCAAAGTACCAATGTCCCATCCAAAAGTCCAAAAGTCCAAAAGCCCAAAAGTCCAAAAGTCCAAAAGCCCAAAAGTCCAAAAGTCCAAAAACCCTTAAGAGCGTTAATTCGGTTTTCAAATTTCTTTACGATCGTAAGAAATCAGCGCGGCGCGGCGCATATAGCCGTATAGTGCCAATTGTTGCTATATACCAACAAGTTTGATACTTTTGTTTTCCTTGATGTATGTGTGACCGGTGTCATATTCTTAGTCTAAGCGTTCAATCTTTTAATTTAATTTTATGTTAGTAATATTAGTAATTATTGATTATTTTTATACAAAACGGGATTTCGCGTGGCACTATTTTATTATTAATTAAAGGTTTCGGTACCTTCACTTTCCTCGACGTTTCGACAGGGTTACACCTATCGTGGTCCCGAGGTCGCCTCGGAAAGTGAAGGTACCACGCGAAATCCCGTTTTGTATAAAAATATGTGTTCAACGCGTGTTAGTTTAAAACAAATATTGATTACTTTATTGCAAATTTATTAATATTTAGTAGTGTGTGTGTGTGTCGATACCCTAGGTTCATGGGCATAAAGTTTTTTTAAATTTTGAAGAAGCGCCTTGTGGAGTCAACTAGTGACCTAAGGGCTGGCAGTTATTTCTCCCAACGAATAAGCATCGCCGTTCAAAAGGGGAATGCTGCCAGTTTTTTGGGCACAATGCCACCGGGGCCCTATTTAGATTTAGTTTAGTTTTATTCATATTGTAAATAGTTATTATGCTTTATTGTAACATTTGTCTCAATAAATAAAAGAAATATTTCGACTCTAGTAGTGATAGATACTGACATCAATAAAATTAATAAAGTTGACATTTATTTACCTAACTAATATCAATATTGAAATTACAAATACACACATAGGTACATGAAAACGGTTTCATAAGTTTATTTTTAAAGTATCTAAATATACGAAAGTTGTAGAAAGTAACGGACAATATTCTATTATACACTATAAATATTTAAATTTGACAATACACATGGTTAAAAACAAATAATATTTACGTAGCAATGCGCAGGCGCTTGGCATGGTCCGATGTTTTGCTGCCTACTACAGATTCAGTGCTGGCAGGAACATTAAAATATTTTTAATAAATAATTCATAAATATTGTTGGATATTCTTACACAACATCATCTAGCCCAAACTAAGCTATAAGCTTGAGCTATGGGATCTAACTCAAATCTTAATATTGATAGTAGGTGTTTTTTATTTACAATAACCAAATATTTATTAAGAGGCATGTGCATAACAATGCACACCGCCAAGAAAAATGCTAATTAATTAGCCCTTCCGTATCGGCATTGATCGATTATTAGATACCTACTAAGATGAATTTTGGGAGGGACCGAACTGAGTTTCTTGGAGTGTTCTTCTCAGTCTGTAGCATTTCCGAACCCCCTGTAGAGTCACAAAAATGTTGACAAACCTATTTTTTTTTTAATTTCAAAGGGAATAAATTTAATTTTATTTTATTTTATCGACTCTTTCTGGGGTTAATCATTTTGGGCAACAGACATTTGTCGTAAAAATTTAACTATTTAGGTTCCATCCTTGTAGTCCAGTACTCGTCGTCTTTCGAAATATTTACTGTGCTTATGGGCAAATTAGTGTTCAGTCAAGCCAACATTTATCGATTTGCGGTGTACGCAAATCGATAAATGTTGGCTTGACTGAAAGTAATTTTAATACAATTCATTAAAAATATTTTACAACTGACAATATCAACTTGTGTCCTCCCCCATTTTATCACTGCAGGGAAGACTTCATCCTGTCCTGGAGATTTGAAGGACTTGAAGTTGTTAATTACCCATTCAGATTTTTGTAAGTTGACAGAATAGATTAGAACAGGTCTTGCGAGCTCCCACTGGACTTCTTTTGTGAATACGTATTCCACCAGCCACATGAGTGTCTGCAGCAATTGGCATCCTGGGAAGTGCGTTTGAATCAAAATACTCTCGGCTTCTTTTCATGATAGTTTACGTTAGTAGAATGATGTAGTGGTAATTTATATGTTATTAATTTATTGTTTTCGAGTAATTAAGACAAGTGATGTAGTGGTCATTATATAATGTTAATTTGCCTTTGAAAATTGCCGAAAGGCGAAACCAGTCAGGTGTAAAATAAATAAATGTTGTGGAACAGTACAAGTGCCGTTAATGAATATGTGCAGCAGGTTCCACCAAGTGCCATCCATCAACAGTATAAATAATTCTTTTCATGGGTTGGTCAGGCCGCCGCGCCGTCAGGTTTCTTTATAGATACGGACAGTTCTGTCTCTTGTTTGGCCAGTATTAGTCTGACTCTAGCAGAAGTTTCTCCAAGACTTGGTACTTCTGTATCTCAGTCGCTACTTGTATTTTGCTTTAGCGGCTTTATAGCCGTCCCAATCCTGGTCTGGTTCCTCATAGGTGTTCCATAATTACCACTTATGAAATGGGGTGTTAATATGTTATTATCAATACCACACGAATAGTGACTACCTGCCTTGCGTATAATACCTACACCTACGCTGTTCGTGAAGAAAATAGTGCAACTGTAATAGCTTATAACTTGGTCAGTTTTCGTTAGATTCATTTAATTTTTTTATACAGTATTTTGAAGCGAAACTCTAGTCGGGGTGTCTGAGCTTTGCACTATACAAAAGTTCACGTTGTATATCGACCATAAATATTTATATCCTACTAATCCTACTAATATTATAAATGTGAAAGTTTGTGAAGATGTTTGGATGTTTAGATGTTTGGATGTTTGTTACTCAATCACGCTCTTACGGCTGAATGGATCCAGCTGAAATTTGGTATAGGGATAGAGTATAGTCTGGAATCCTTTATTTCCCGTGGTCCACCTCGTAGTCCACCCAGGTGAACCACGGGAATTTTTTTTTACCCGTAGTCCACCAGGTGTACCACGGGAATTTTTTTATTACCCGTAGTTCACCTAGGTGTACCACGGGAAATAATTTTTACCCGTGGTCCACCTGACACTTAGCGCTCTTCTATCAACACTTACAGCTATGGTAACCTTTTTATGCAAGTGCCCTTTATCCACTAAAATCCATTAAAAAGATTCATCATGTATCTTTGTGGACATATCATGTCCACTTTAATACCTTAAAGTATTTTTTATGAAAAATGGATGTTTTAGGACATGTCAGTGGAAAAAGATCCATTATAGGTTGTGGTATACGAAGAACATCTAAAAGGTAAAATGTATAAAGTAATGAAATAATTTTCAAAACAAATGAAGATACACAAAACAAAAGAAGATCGACGAAACAAATGAAGTCAATGAAACAAATGAAGATCAACGAAACAAATGAAGATTGGTAAAACAAATGAAGATTGGTAAAACAAATGAAGATCGACAAAATAAATGAATATCGGCGAAACAAATGAAAATCGGCGAAACAAATGAAGATCAGCGAAACCAATTATGATCGACAAACAAATGAAGATCGGCAAAACAAATGAAGATCGAAAAAACAAATGAAGACCGATAAAACATATGCAGATCAATAAAACAAAAGACTAAGCAAGTTTATAAGGTCAAAAACTACTCGCAGCCATATTTTGTAATCTAGATGCGATTGCCATTCAAAAACATAGGTGCAAGCAACTCTCGACCTTAATGACACATCTCAAAAAATGTGCTCTGTGGCGTTTATAGACATCACTGATCAAGAACATGTAAAAAATCAATAAATATTATGCATGTTTATAAGGTCGAGAATTGCTTGCACCTATTTTTTTGAATGTTTATCGCATCTAGATTACAAAAATGGGTCCAAGCGAATTTCGACCTTAGGAGCATGCATAATATTTATTTATTTTTTATATATTCGTGATCAGTGATGTCTATAAACGCCTAAAAGCACATTTTTAAATAAGTGTTGATAAGGTCGAGAATTACCTGCACCTATTTTTTTTAATGGCAATCGCATCTAGATTACAAAATATAGCTGCGAATAGTTTTTGACCTTATGAACTTGCTTATAGACGTTTGTTTTATTGATCTGCATGTTTTGCCGATCTTCATTTGTTTTGCCGATCTTCATTTGTTTTGTCGATCTTCATTTGTTTCACCGATCTTCATTTGTTTTTGTTGATCTTCATTTGTTTTTTCAAACTTCATTTGTTTTTCCGATCTTCATTTGTTTTTTCGATCGTCATTTGTTTTGTCGATCTTCATTTGTTTCGCCGATCTTCATTTGTTTTTGTTGATGTTCATTTGTTTTTTCAAACTTCATTTGTTTTTCCGATCTTCATTTGTTTTTTCGATCTTTGTTTGTTTTTTCGATCGTCATTTGTTTTGTCGATCTTCATTTGTTTCGCCGATCTTCATTTGTTTTTGTTGATGTTCATTTGTTTTTTCAAACTTCATTTGTTTTTCCGATCTTCATTTGTTTTTTCGATCTTTGTTTGTTTTTTCGATCTTCATTTGTTTTTACCGATCTTCATTTATTTTTGATCCAGTTACCAGTGGTACTACTGGGACCACTTAGTAGTACTACTGGTAATTTTTTACTTTTTTGATCATAAGTATATCCATAATTTTATTATATCATTTACTGTTACAAACATATGGCTATGCAGGTGGACCACGGGTAAAAAAAAATTCCCGTGGTTCACCTGGGTGGACTACGAGGTGGACCACGGGAAATAAAGGTCTGGAATAACACATAGGCTACTTCTTATCCCAGAAAATTGTTTTCACGGGAAGCTGGAACGGGAACCAAAATTCACGCGGGCGAAGCCGCGCGCATCAGCTAGTATATTATATTATACGTCACAAAGTACTAAGATTGTTTGGTCACGCTAGAATTAGACTATTTTTGTTAATTTTTTCGTATTCAAAAATGGAACATCGAGCGACATGACCACTCTCTGAGAGCCTCTCGGCGGTACTAAATCGTATTTGTTCGCGTATCTGCATTTATAGGGGTTCACAAAATACTTTGTAAAAAAAAATCTGTATCTAGTTACTTATAAAGAAATATTTTTATTGTCAGAGGAGAAGTTCTGACATAATATTACATAATTATCATAATGATTTAAACTACAGAAGCTGGTGAAAAGACTACTTTATTGTGGTGAAAATTCTCAGTATTTGAGCAAACTTGACAGTCATTTTTCTCCAAAAAAAGGAACCTACCTGATATCAGGTTATTCTACAAACAGATAGCCTAGGCCTTTTGCAATTGCTTCGTATCCCTTGTTCATTAAATTTATCAGTTATTTGACATGACTTTAAGCATCGAAATCGATGCAAATCGTATGATTTGAAAAACCTTGTTCACTTTCGTTGATATTAACCATATGTAATCTGTTGTTAGGTAAAATATGTTTTATAAAACGTTTAGAGCGCTAAATTTACTAAGTATGTTAGTGAATACCATGTTTGTACGATAAATATTTAATGACTTTAAACGCAATGAAAAGTATGGTTTCTGAGCAAAACGTGGGGCGAAATATGTTAGCCCTCTTAAATGACATGCTATCCCTGGATAAAGTACTCTTAATTCGAATCCACCGTGGTGGGGAACAGAACAAAGATGGCGCGTAACCAAAAATCGTGACGTGACGTGACGCAAATTTTTTTCCAACGCCGATAAAGAAGTTTCACTTCAATAAAATGATAGAAAAGTCAAAACTGCACATTGGAAATATTTAAAAAAATACTCGCTGGATGTTCAACATAAGATACCGAAGCCGAAAATATAGTTAGAATTTTTTTTGTCTATTTGTTTTGCTTTGTCCGGAAGGATCTCGAAAAGTACGAAAAGTAAGATTTGATTCAAAATTTGCACAAATATTAACTAGGGGTAGGGTCTTAAAATGGGCTATATATTATCACGCTACATATCCTAGGGGTTAAGCAGAGAGCAATCAAATTGGAATTATAACAGAATTTTCACGCGTACGAAGTCGCAACGCAGCAGCTAGTATAAAAATAAACGCATCGAGGACACTGCGCCCCGCAAGTTTGTGGAGTGCACAGCGTGGGCCCAACAGCGCCAGGGCCGCGTGGCGGGTCTGGACGTGGACATTCTCTCGCTGCAGACCTTGGTGCGACGTAAGTGGGACTGCGCCACCTCTTTCTGCGAGCAGGTCATGCTCGTGAAGGAGACTGCGGGGAGGGAGCAGGAGAGAACTCTCCCCGCAGACTTGTCTTCGCCCAAGACTATCGGCCTCCATGACAGGGGCCTGCTCACCGCTCTTACAGAAGCAGGCCCTATACGACAGCGTGTCGTGAAAGATTCACGCAAGCCACACGCCTTCCAAGCGAGATAACACCCGAACAACCTTAATTAAAAGCTTAGGCCGTATTTCTATACCTCTTCCTAAAGTGAGAAGAATAAAAAAACAACTAAATATTTCTTAATATTTTATTGTTTATAAATTATTATAATCTGAAGGCAAGTCTGTAGGTATGTACACAAGTACTACCGGCTAACGTTTGTACACTTATATATTATCACAACAGCAAACACAACGGTTTTAAAGCTAGCTATGCGCTCGACAAAACAGCAAAAATTACATACATTTTGATACAGCAGTTTTGTATCGACCTCTTATCCAATACACACGTATTATTAAACTTTTTGGCAAGCGGGAAAGAGATAGCGTACGTAAAATAACATGGCAATGAAAGAGATAGACGTATGCAAAAAAAGCTATTAACATTAATTATATATCTACACGCTATCGCATTTAGGCAAACGATTTTATAATTGTATTCATTGAACTGTGGTCGATGGATATTTATAGTAGGTACAAAAGATTGACAACTAGATACATTTTTAAATTATATAAGTCACTGTAAATTGTTATCTACCTTGCGAGGTTATAAACTGTCGAAAGATTATAATTCAATGATAATTTTACGTGAGATTGTGAACTAGCGAAAAGAAAATTACAAATAATAAAAATACTTATACATCTAGCGCCGCGGCCCGCTCGCTTTGCTCGTTCGCCTTTGTGCGTTAAGGTTACTGCTCCAACACAACCTAACCATCTTTAGGTGGGAACAATTCATCGGACGCGTCCGTAAGCCGCGGCTGATACAAGAAAGCCTGCTTGTATCTGAATAGTACAAATAAACGAAACTGTGCAAACTATCGGTCATAAGTAGCAGACGTGACCTTGTGCCGTCCTCGAGCGCACGGACGTCCGAATAGAATCTGGCCGGCTGGATATTTTTGCTTCCACGGACGCCGTATGAACAATCGTACACATTATTAAGCCGCGTCCGTCAGCCGTGGCTTACGGACGCGTCCGATAATTTGTTCCCACCTTAACGGTTCACAATATCTTAACAGTTTACAATCCCGCAGTTTACATTTTTACACACACAGCAAATAATTCATAACAAACGAACTTAAAAGAAAATCGAAATCCACTTCAGTGAAGACTGTGCCTTGCATTATACTTGAATAACATTCGTCATTTGTAAAGTAGCGAGTAAATATTGCCGAGACGCTACATTATGCTACATTAATTTACAATTGCACGCGATTTAAATTACAATTACACTTAAATATAACAACATTAAATGCAGTGTAAGTTTATTGTGATTCAGTGTCTAGAAATATAAATATTATAGCTGCAAAGTTATTGCAATATTTCGTAGTTTGTTACAAATTGAAAAACTGCAATTTACAAGAGAAATTCAAAGATGTCATACTTCTCAATCTAGGAGGCAATGGACTCACCACGTCAATTACGTGGGTCAAAATATATAAACGGTGAAATTTATGCGCACACTATGTCTCTGCCTACCCTTCCGGAATAAATGAGTGATTGTATGCATATATGTCAAGTCCACTGAGAATTCGACACGAAAATAAATGAGAACGCCAATTTTTATTTCCTACCTTCGTTTTACATACATATAAGGCTGCGTTATTATAGTAGATTCATGAAACATACAGAACGTTGCTATGAATGCGTATGATATCCACCAATCACATTCTTTGGTCCACAAGTAAGGTACAGTAGTACCACGTTTATAAGTTACACCGATGTACCTGCGCAGAAGTCTCATATTAGAAACGCGTGAAAAATCTTAACCAATCACAACGCTCCGCATAGATTTTTGGTTGTCATCTGCGCGCCATGTTCGATGCTCACAGCATCGCGGTGCATTGAACTACAATGAGCGAGATAGCAGTACTCTCTGGATTTATTACATTTTGAAGCTTAAGCTTAACACAATAAAGTCGGTGTTTGTTTGTCAGCGTTTTGAATTTGAAGTGAATTTTGTCTATGCGATTATAAATGTGGTTCACCGGTGACCGTTTATATTGTCAAATTGTGCGTCCGACGAATGTGATTGGTGGATTTTAAACGTATCCATAGCAACGTAGCGTAACGGAATAGCAACCTTACTCTATCATCTGTCTCTGTTGCTCCCAATTGACATTTCATTCGCACATGAGTGAAATGACAATTTTATTTGTAATAGGAGCGAAAGAGACCATTAGATTCACTGTAGTATGTGAGTAGTTCAACATCAATATCACAATACTTATATCATTCTTTTAAATATCTATTCACAATTTGAATTCTAGTACTAGACACAGATTCCATAAGAGGTAGATATATTTTTCTATATAATGAGTGAAATAGCTTCATTATTATCACTACTGTAAATGAAGAATTGTAAACAATTTTTTTTTGAATAAGGAATTATACATTAACAACCATAAATTTTTGAACTAATATTTGTTTGCGAGTGTAGCGTCCTCTGGTGTAGCAAATGATTATAGACCACAGTTCATCAGGTGGGGTACAAAAAAATTGTTTACAATTCTTCACACATGTTTACAATTCTTCAAACATGTTTACAGTTCTTCATTTACAGTAGTATATTGTATCGGATACATATTGAAATGTATTAAAATAATGCCGACGGTTTATTTTATATCTACATTCATGTACTTTCATTCTTTATCATCAATAGCTTTGAGATCTATCAAATATATTTGCTACATATTTTATTCATTAATAAAAATTATTTTAGAGTTATATTGCTTTAATACATCGAAAATTGTCCTGAACACTCGAAAGTTGGCAAAGCTTCGTCAATTTTTTTTTGTGCGCTGCGCAGCAAAATTTAGAAGAATCAAAAATTTGCCTCATTAAAATATTTAGAAATAATAACGAAACGAACTTGAAAAACAAGAAAATTTATATTAAAATTCAAATTCACACAAATAACTAAAATACTGCAATAATGTTATGTCATACCTATTTTACAATCAGTTTTACTTTAAATAATTTCTTTTTACACAAAATTCTACAATATTTAAAGGATTGAAAAATAAAATGCCGTAAGCACTTCTGCCCCGAGTAGCATACAACGCGATCTGTTATGGCTTTATTCTATTTAGTAACATTATTACAACTTTGTTTATTTTTTATAATCTGTGTCAAATATATATTATTCTGCAACTTCAACAATATGTACATTTGTAGTTTGAGTTCACAGCAAAGATAAAAACATTATTACACTCAACTTAAATTCTTTATCTGAAAATCCACTGTATACTTTTTTAAATTAAATATGAACTTCTACAAATAAATTCCATAAATCCAATAGATGATCCAGGAAATTTTCCAATTTGAGACCTCACTATCCTAACTCAAATTCGCCCAAATAAGGCAAAATGCACAAAAATAAATGTCGCAATACACAATACCAGTCAATTAACGAATTATTATTTATTCTCACACAAATACAAAATATAAACAAAAAATAACACAAAATTATTATGACCAACGAGTATTATTAGAGTAGAGAAAATATTTAATATCACGTTGTTAAAATGCTAACAAACTATATAAAATTGGCGGGCAATTGTACCATTTTTATGGCTATTCTTTAATAAACGTAAAATGTGTTAAAAATTAATCAGTTAAATTTTTTTAAAGCATACAAATCTAAATCAAGAACAGGATTATTGTATAAGTTTAAAACAAGATCCATAATAGCCATTTGTAAATCAGATCTATTTTAATACTTAGTATTTATCAAGAAACAAGATCCAACAATACCATGTTTAGCAAAAAGAAAAACTGTTCTATTCCAAAAACATAAAAATACTGAAATTACATCAACAGATCAATTTTTAAAAGTTTGTAATTTCAAACAAGAAATGTTTCCTAAGTGTAAAACAAGATAAAAAATAATTTAATATATTACACTATTACATATATTTTAGTGTCACTGCATTTCTAGCTAATGCACAATTTACTGTCAACAAGAGAGCCTTATGCTACTATTTATCGATTGCACACATTCACAACAAAGATCCCTATTTTAAATATTAGTATTAATTGTGAAATAGACATTTTATTATACTTATTATATTAAGCGGCAAGATATACCAAAACTTGTTTCGACATAAAGTTCGCATCTCCGGATCGAAAGCGGAATACTGAAGCATTCTAGCGAGTTAGAACTACATTGAAACGAAGGATTCCGCGTCTACCATTTGCCGTTATTAATATCGAGCAAAAAAACGGCAGACAAATTACGTTTGGGAGCTCTCCTTAAGGCTTGATATTCGAGACTCATCTTGGGGTGAACTTTATACTAGGAAATAATCTTTGATTTGATCTGATAATATATAGTTGTAATTTATTAGACACTCTTGCATTTTAAGGGTTCAAAACACGATTAGGAATACTTTGTTCGATCGAAATCGTTCTCGAAAAATGAGACATATTGCAAAAATCTTAACAAGTAACGTACTTTTTTATCTAAATAAATTAGTTTAATCCTCATAAAAAACTTGTCATAAAATAGATATAGGTCTTTAGAACAGTATTTTACGGCTAGATTTTTCCTTAAAACCCCTCAGATTTTACAACAGTAATATTAGAATCGAATGAAATCCGGCAAAAGCGTACGCTGCAATCCTTCGAATTGCCTAAGGATTTGTCAAGGTCGAATACGGCAGCCTTAAATATTAAATTTATTGTTTTTAGTATTGGTCGCTATACCGGCAACAGAAACATATAATCTGTGAAAATTTGAACTGTCTAGCTGTCACGGTTCATGACGTCCCTTCCTTTTTTCGGTACGGTACCCTAAAAAGGTTCTAAGCTGATCTGAAAATATGTCGAAATATGTCTTGGCCGACATAGCAACACAGCCGTACATACAGTCAATGTATCTTTAATATAACTACGTTTTTTACTAGTAATATTATTTAAATTTGTTTACTACTAGGCAAGTTAGGCAGCACTATGTTATACAATAAATTTTTTATATGTAATTATTGCATTTATTTATTTTCTATTATCCTAAAGCTACGAGGAGATGAAAAGACTTTGAGACAGTGAACACGACATTCATCAAAAAAAATGTGTGTATTTTGAGGGTAGTCTAAAATAAGAATACCCTCCGACAAAAAGTAGGAAAAATCTTATTTTTTGGCGGAGGTAAACAGCTCTGCATATGTCCGGTAAACGGATAAAAGTATTCGGTTACCGGATAGTTTCCAAATATCTTTGCGTGGAATGAACAGCTGTTCTTGCTATGTTTTGTATACTAACGAAAATAATGCGTATTTTTATTTTCATCTCCACATTGCGAACATCACAAATACATTTTATTCAGTAACATTTAAATCTACATAACTACATACTTCTTCTAGAGTGAAAATAAATTAAAATACACTGATATGTGTGCTAATCGACTTAAAAGCATAGTAATGTCTCCATAATAAATTTCTTTTGCTTTTACTTTGAAATAGACAATATACTCCGGATGCCAAAGTCTGTTATTTCAATTTTGTCAAAACAGAACTGTAATCATAGCTCTATGGAATCCGGAGACTTGCCAAGTCGGTTAAAATGTGAATGAAATTAGCTTCAAGTGTGCGTCCATTGACTTGTGTATACATGTAGGACTGGTCAAGTCGCTTTGATCGTCTCCGGTACCCATAAAGTCGACGCGTTGGTTACCGTACAATTTGTCAGTTTTCGTAGCTATTGCGCTACGATTACGTTTCTTTTCTGAAGTTGAAATAGCCGACTATGGTTCCAGAACACTAGCCTTAATGATAGAATTTGTGTGTTGAGAGTTTGTGCATGTTGATATAGAACAAGGAACTCGCGTTATAGGGATTGAAATACGATATTGTAGATTTATCTTATGTGAATATCGTGGCGGTGAGCCAACATCTAATAATTTTTCTTTTAATATAGATGGTGGCAGGTAATTGTAAAAAGTATAGCCCGATATTTATTCGGGTCATAATTAGCTGACTATTAGTGTATGGCCAGTGATTAGTTGTTATAAGGCAATATTGAAATATTTTCTTTATTATTTTAAAATGGCGTCATCGATATATTAGATAAATCAAATAATTATTAAAACTTTGTATAGACTAGTTTATTTTGAGACTGTGTTACTACGATAATCTGTACATTCATTTCGAAAATGCTAGTAGTGTCAGTGTTTCCTGTACAGATTTATGATAAATAAATAGATAATTATTTAAAACAATGTAATATTTTTCGATACGTTTTGAGTATGAACAGAATCTCCGAATATCCGGACTTACTGATGTATTAAACTTTCCTACATAACATACATAAATATTCATGAACATTTTTTACAACTTCTATAGTGAGTATTAGCTGTAGTTCCTGTTTTTGTGGAGACTTGCTTATATCAATTATAATTGTCATTAATTTATTTTGAGAGCGTACTTAATTTTGAGATCATTGTGTCATTGGAGACAAATAAATATTAATTCAATAATGGATCATTTATAGAGATACTACAAAAATAGAATAGGAAAGCCATAAAAACATGAAAATATCCGCAAAAATATCCCATTGTTATCAATTTTCTCGGACATCAACGTTTTCCGGATATCCGGATATAGCGTCCGCATCGGATAACCGGATACCAAATTTTTTATAGGCGAAAAATATAACGTATTTATTGTACTACTGCAACATTCTACAAAAATGTTGAAATAAAACGACAATAAAGTCGGCCCAATTATCTGTTTGCATCCGAAACCGTTGTTTCAGAACCCAGAGACAACTATACCCCAGCCCTAATCACATATGCCAAAAGGCTCACAATCGGCATCATAAGTATTCATTACTCAATACCGTGTGGCATATAATAGTAAATTTATTGAAAGTATGGCGATACGTTTATGCCAGTTTAAATCGTTTTCTAAACCGGTAAAACGAACTGAGTTATCTCGTGACACTTTTTTTTAAATCCGCGTATCCACTTTACACTCAAAGAAAATGATTTAGATGGACCAGTTTCACAAAATACCTTTTAGGGTTGAGATACATCTGCCAGCACCCATAGAGCACCGCGACCAGTACAAGGGGAGTAGACATAGCATGTTTGCTCTATACATATTTGTCTGTCATATGTTGCGGGGGGAATTGTATTCATACACACTTGGAACAAATGGAACTTACACAAAACAATTAAACAATACCTTTATAATTTTAGACACCTTTATATATTTTTATATCATTCGGAGTATGTATTGACAGAGGAAAAAGTTTCAGATGGGTGACTCCCCTCTCACAATTCCGCTTTCTTTGTGACTCTAGTGAGGTCAGATGTAGCTTAACCCTTAGATGGCTTTCCTAATCCAATAAATACAAATTTCTATGGCAATATTACATAATATTTCATTATGAAAATTTTCGTGTCCGGAGTTACGATTTGACTCAACTCAAATCAATTTCAAAACATCGAACGGTTGCGAAAAATTCCATAATGACGTATATACCATTCATGTGGTTTTGTAAGCAATATAACATTATGCTAGTTTGAAGAATATATATTTTGTAATGGTTCTATGTGGAATGCATATATCAATGTACTATCAGTTCAACATAAGCGTGTGATTCCTGCACGGCTAGAATTAGCGATTTATCTGAAATTAAAAAATAGATCGTTTTTTTCAGAGTGAAAAAAAAATTAGTTGTCTGTAAAGTCGGTTTACTGACGATAGTTGAACGTGACAACTCAGTCTTAAATGGAACGCCTCAGAGCGAGGTAACGCCGCATGCGTCATGTTTTTTCGTGCGTGCAGCCGGCTCCATCGAATTATAAGACGTTGTCACGTCAAAAAAATCTAATAATTATTGGTTTCTGACGGAAAACCAACAATTATTTAGTTCGGACGGGACTTGAACTTATTGACTATTGCAGCTCTAACCACTAAGCTACCAAATCCAGT
Source organism: Miltochrista miniata (assembly GCA_933228765.1). Classification (NCBI taxonomy): domain Eukaryota; kingdom Metazoa; phylum Arthropoda; class Insecta; order Lepidoptera; family Erebidae; genus Miltochrista; species Miltochrista miniata. The sequence goes on from OW121769.1 coordinate 20,444,327, forward strand.
AGCAAATTTTCCTATACAGGATGTAACATTCGGAGCGGTCAGTATGTGCAAGACTGTAAATTTAAGACATGCATAGGTCTGTTCTTAGGAACTATGTCATCAGCCTCATCAGTATGAGCAACCATACTGACCGTTCCGAATGTTACACCCTGTATAGAAATAGAAAAATCTTTTATTTGGTAAAATGTCAACAGTATGCAGGTTTACAAGCTCAAGGCAGGCAGATAACACCGACATAGTACCAAAAGGGACTACAGCTCAGCAAAATGTCGCTTACCTGAATGGCAAACGACGCTGATTTACATTAAGCCTTGTAGCCGAAAGGGGTAAGAGATGATCACCCGTTAGCTAACATCTAAGTACACGTACCTGTGTGAGGCAACCCTCAGTACCTCCGCTCAGGCGAGTGGTTCTCTCTAGCTCGGCCGACTCCCGCCAGTCTCTCACAGACGGCTTCTAGCTGTGCGTCCAACATTAGGGATGCGATCTGGTCGTCCGTTAGCATCTCCACACTGGAATAGAAGGAATAAAGTATGCTGTATAGTATCCATCAATTAATCAGCCTGTCAATCTATAGCTGGACTGCTGCCTTTCCAACTCACGCCTTCACACACAGGGTCCTTCGCCTTCCGCATTCAGTGACTCTCCGACCTTTTTAAGGCAAAGACTTCTATATAAAGAGGTAGACCTGCCCTACGCACCAATTTTTGAAGCGTATAAACTGAGCTAGTTAGCGCGGTTGCGCGCAGTTCGCGCTGACACTATGTCACTGTCGTATCTCCCACGATTTAACAACAAATGTGTATTTTTAACGTGGAAAAGTACATAATTAACGTCCTAAAAGTGCTTTAGATTAGGTAGTTTACAAAGGAGTACTAATTTATTTGGTAAGTACGCACAATTTATGGGTAATTAATTATTTTTCATCAATTTTATGATTATTCTCAATCTTATTAACCCACCAAATTGTATAGGCCTAACTAATCTGACGCGCCCAATGCTTTTGTTGTACTTCGTATTTTGACAGCATTATACTTGCTGAATATGCCAAGCGAGAGTCAAGGCACGGGGATTCCCCGAATAGTTAAAGTTCTTCGCAAGTACGGTTTGCAAGAAAATTTAATTTATATGTTTTACTTTTAAGGTACTTACAACGATTACGATCGAGTCTGTCATTATAATGCCATCTTGTGTACTAAGATTTTGTAAAAATTACACATCAAAATGCAACAAATCTTGTGGAGTTACCTTTCACAGGTATTTTTTTAATAACAATTTGTAATTAATTAATGGGATATTTTTATATACACACCTGTGTAATTTTCAGCACACCAGGTAACTCCACTAACTGAATGCATACCAGACTCTAAATGGTACAATCTTATAACTGAATAGGTTAGGTTATGTTTGAATTTTTTTATTCAATAATAATAATCGTTTTCGGTAATATTAATCGTCGGTTTTCCTTCAAAACGCTTAGATAGGTATTATGTTTGTTGAACTATGGAATTGTTAGATAAACTATTTTGAAAATAGTTATTCGTTCAGTAAAACAGTTGTGCAAATACCATTAAATAGTACATTTAATTTGATTTATTTGGTGTGCATAATTAGTGTTCAAGTCAGTATTTTTAGTTTAACTTTGAAATATTTGTTCGGAAAAGGGTTCGAAAAATTCAGATATCGATTAAATATCATTAAATAGGTATGTAATCAGTTTTTTAAGTTTACATTTAAATATATACATCATTGGTAAATTTTGCACTTTATTCCTTTATACCTACTTAAAATTTTCTGCAGTCTTCCTTTATACCTAATTAACATTTTTCTGCAGTCAGTACCTGTGATACAGAATCGTAAAACTTCGAGAGTATTCGGTGGTACTCGGCTTGTAATTGGAGTCCATACGCCTTCTCTTTTACTCTTGTTCTATTCGTATATTGCTATTACAGTTACAATTACGTAAATATAATTTATTAGTGAGTGTAGTTTTAGCCATGTGTGTGTATGAGGATTGCTTTTATGCGTTCGTTTCTTATAGTAGAGCGTATCTACCTCATTTTATATAGAAATCTTTGTTTTAAGGTCGATAACCCATCTGGCGTCGTCGGTTCATCTGGCGGGGGACGTCCTACCCCACGTTTACCAAGTCGCGGTCTCCACTCTAGAACTCGTTTGCTCCACCGATCATCGATTCTCCTACAGATGTGTCCAGCCCACTGCCACTTCAAAACGCATACTCTGCGAGCTATATCGACCAATCTAGTTCTATGACGGATAACATGTTTTCAATTCAATTCAATTCAATTTATTGTCTTTGTAAACATAGGTACATAAATAGGTGTTTAGTTAACAAGTGTAGTCTCTCTATGCTTTGCCAATATCCCATATAAAATATGTTCCAGATTTAATTCTTCACCCGACACCCTAACATAGCTTGTTCTATTACTTTATGGCCTCAAACTGGATATCAGCGGCCAGCGGGGCGACGCGCGACAGCGATTGCGCCGCCAGAGTACAAGAGAGGGCGGCGGCACTGACTGTGGCTAGATTGCTGAGTCCACAGAGGGCGATGGCCGTCAGGGTGATAAGGGGATACCGCACGATCTCCGGTGAGGCGGCATGTCTCCTAGCCGGGACCCCTCCATGGGACCTGGAAGCGAGAGCCCTTGCGTCACTGTTCAGATGGCGCAAGGAGGCGCTGCACAGTGGATCGATTCATACAAATCGGCGGACATAGGAATCTTGAAAATCTTATTACTTATTTTTAAAAAACTAATGATGCCAATGTGTTTATCTTAATAATTGTAGTCGAAAGCAATATTACACAATTTTGATTAGACTTCAATTTTAAAAAATATTCGACAAAAACTGATTTCAATGTATGGAAAAGCACATTAAAAAAGGGATAGCTTGCGATTTTCTTGTGTTTTCTTATTTTAACGCTTATAGTGACTTTTAATGGGTAGTTAGTAAAATATCTGCCAAACATTTTAGGTACCCCTAGGCACCCCTTTGGGATATGACAAAATATAATTTTTCTTATTTTCTTCAAGAAAATATGTGTAGTTCGTTTTTTTACAGTTACAATTGTTAATAAACTACATTTTAGCTTAGTACTGTCCTACCCACATAAAAAATAATATGACTAGCATACGGGATCGGGAGTTTTTGAGAGATACTTATAAGCAGACGATTATAATTTTTTCCTACTTTTTTAGCAACACTTTTGTATTGTATAGTGATTTTTCATTAAGATTTGAAGAAAATAATGTATTAATCAAATAAATCAATAACGTGTTTTATAAAACATATGTCATAGTTATAAAAATACTAAAACTTATTTATAAAAACAAAAGTGGTAAAAATAATAGCTTAAAATAAATAAAAATATAGAACAGAAACGATTCAATTAACTTGTATGTACATTAAATAATGAAACAAAATTAGAAATATGTTTGGACAAAAAAAAACACTACCTGAAGCTTCCGTTTCTGAATTTTCTTCTGCTTGCGCAGAGCCTAACAATTCATCAGTATCTATTAATTCATTTTCAGAATCTTGTAAAATTAGTAACTAATAACTTATGAATACTTGATGGCATGAAGAACCAAGGGTACAATTCTATTTAAAGCTCTGCCACTCAGGTACTACATGCCATCAAGTTTTCATAAGTCGTTAGTTCACGGGCCGCTAATTATTCAACATTTATCTATAGTTCCGAAATGACTTCACGGGCCGCTAATTATTCAACATTTATCTATAGTTCCGATATGACTTCTTTCGGAAGAAGTATCGGAGACAAGTAATAAAGATTCCAGAAAATACAGAGAAACGTAAAATTAATAACATTGCTTGCAATGAAGATGTTCTAAATAATTCGCTGATTTCATTCAACCCAATTTTAGCACAAATACGGCCACGGATGGATAAAAAGCAAAAGAAGGCATTGTTTATAGAAACTTTAAATCTACTAATTCTTGAAGTTTTTGAAATGGAATTCATAGATACTGATAAATTGTTAGGCTCTGCGCAAGCAGATGAAGATTTAGAAACGGAAGCTTTGGAGAATGATTTTTTTTTGTCTATATATTTCTAATTTTGATTGATTATTTCATTTTAATGTACATAGTTTTAATTTAATTGTCTTTGTTATATATTTTGTTTATTTTAAGGAACTATTTTTTAAAGTTTATGTAATTATAATTTTGTTTGATTAATTAATGTACATAAATGTTAATTGAATCGTTTCTGTTCTATATTTTTATTTATTTTAAGCTATTATTTTCACCACTTTTGTTTTTATAAATAAGTTTTAGTATTTATATATAGACATATGTTTTATAAAACACGTTATTGTTTTATTTGATTAATACATTATTTTCTTCAAATCTTAATGAAAAATCACTATAAAATACAAAAATGTTGCTAAAAAAGTAGGAAAAAATTATAATCGTCTGCTTATAAGTATCTCTCAAAAACTCCCGATCCCGTATGCTAGTCATATTATTTTTTATGTGGGTAGGACAGTACTAAGCTAAAATGTAGTTTATTAACAATTATAACTGTAAAAAAACGAACTACACATTTTTTCTTGAAGAAAATAAGAAAAATTATATTTTGTCATATAGCTCCCAAAGGGGTGCCTAGGGGTACCTAAAACTAGCACTGCGAGGACCGCAGCGATGACACGGCGCTCCACACGCTGGTGGAGTGCACGGCGTGGCCAGGTCCTCGTAGTGGGTTTGGACGTGGACACTCTCTCGCTCGAGACAATGGTCCGAACTATAATCTCCAGCGGGAGTATGTGGGACTGCGCCGCCTCTTTCTGAGCAGGTCATGTGAGTGAAAGAGGCGGCGGGACAGGAATGGGAGAGAATTCTCCCACCCGAGTTCCGCAGTCGGCGGCCTGGGCGGAGGCCTATCGGCCTCCATGACCGGGGACCTAAGGACAGTGAGACGGTTGCTCACTGTCTTTACAGAAGCAGGCCCATGACGGCAGTGTGACGTGAGGGACTCACGTACGCCCCCCCCCCCCCTTAGAAGCGGGATCACACCCGAAACCCCCCTCAAAGGCGCGGAATAGCACCCGAACCACCCTCTAGGCGAGGCCGCGGTGGCGGCCGTGGGTCTGTTGGGAGTCCTGGGACATTCTTCCGAGGGCTTACCCGGGGCTCCCAACCACAGGCTGTTGGGCGTTACGTGAGGTTTTTTAGTCGGTAGGAGTCCGGCATAGCATCCATGAGGATTTTACCTCACGTTAAACAAAAAAACCGGCCAAGTGCGAGTTGGACTCGCTCATGAAGGGTTTCGTAGCAGCAAGTAACATAATATAAATGTTCTTATAGTTCGTTGTAACTTTGATTGATGTTTTAACACGTTCGCAGGGGTAGTGATTTTTCAAACCGAAAATTGCGGTTTATGACGTATTAAAAAAGAACTACCAACTCTATCTCGTTCGAGCCAATTTTCGTTGGTAGTTTTTATGATAATGTACATCATATATTTTTTTTAGATTTATCATTCTCTTAGTTTAGAAGTTAGAGGGGGGGGGACACACATTTTTCCACTTTGGAAGTGTCTCTTGCGCAAACTATTCACTTAAGGAAAAAATGATTTTAGGAACCTCAATAGCATTTTTAAAGACCAATCTATAGATACCCCACACGTGTGGGTTTGATAAAAAAAAATATTGAGTTTCAGTTCTGAGTATGGGGACCCCCAAAATTTTCAGCTTTTTTTCTAGTTTTATATAGGAATCTTAATGCGGTTCACAGAATACACATAGTTACCAAGTTTCAATAGCATAGGCCTTATAGTTTCGGAGAAAAGTGGCTGTGACACACGGACGGACAGACAGACGGACAGACGGACAGACATGACGAATCTATAAGGGTTCCGTTTTTGCCATTTGGCTACGAAACCCTAAAAAGAGCGGCGGCACTGCACTCGCACACAAGTAAACCGCACTCAGAAATAAAATATTTTTCTTTCTTTTTTTTCTCGGTGTGTTTGTTATCGTTAGTTCGAAGTTGCCTATCTTCTTGTACTCTGGCGCCGCGCTCTCGCCGCAATCGTTATCCAGTTTAAGGCCTAAGGGCATGGACTTAGAGTCCTATTGTGGGTGTCCACGTTTCGGTAACGTAGGTCATGGTAGAGACGGTAAAACGTATACACACATAATTATACACATTAGAGTATACACACATACCTGGCTAAGCTATCGGTGTCGGAGTACCGCTCGTCGCTCGCGGACGAGTGCGCGCGCGGCGAGGGCGCGCGGCGCGGCGTGCGGGGCGCGGACGACGAGCCGCGCCGCTCGCCGAACAGGGACAACCCTGGGACGGACATTGTACTCATTAATACATTCATATTTGTGGACAATCTCACACAACATCGTCTAGTTTAAATTAAGCTTTAATATTCCCGGTCTGCTGGCAGATATTTCTTCTAGAAATAAGCAAAACCATTAGAATAGAATAGAAAAAACTCTCATACTTATAGAATTCGGGACTTCACGCGAAACACATTTACTTACATTTTCACACCGACGTTTCGAGCACGTTGCAGCGCCCGTGGTCGCGGTTGGACTGTGGGCTATTACACACTCGTGCTTTTTCTTTACCATTCCCGCACTCGTGCGTTTTCTTTCCCAATAGGCTTGTGTCCACTAAGCATAAATCTGATTGATGTATGTTTGTAACGACTATGTCCAATATATAAATAACTAAAAGTAATATGAATTGGTACACAAGCTAAGGATTACTATTATTTTTAGAAAATAAGATTGGAAAAAATAAGCAATCAGTCACGTGACATCAAACACCTCTATCAGATAGTGTGACGTCACAGTATGCTTTTTTACGTTTGAAGCACTCTGGCAGTCTCGAGTCTTGACATCTTGTATCACAAGTCGTGTCATTTTGTGTAATTGTTTAGATTCTCATACGTTTTCAAAAAATACAATAGATCTCATTTCATTCAGGCACTACACAGCACTTGTAATACGACGGATTGATTTTAAATTAATTTGGAAAGCAGACGAACGCTAACTTATCACTGTCAAACAGTGATGCCAATGGCATTTTTTTATTCAATTAATTTATACTGACTTTGGTTACTTAGACCATATGCCAAAGTGATGCCAACTCCTACGGAATGTTCCTCTAAAAACCAACTTCAAATTACCAGATTCCCCTAAATAACGATTAAAACCCCTAAACGTTTCTTTTTTGTACTAAAACTTTTAATCTCAAAACAAATCATTGAAAGGACTCATAAAAAAAATACACATTTTCTTTTTGTTTTGTTTGGCGAGATTCTTTGGCGGGAATTTTGTAAATTTGCAAAATTAGTGTATTTCGAGTGTTTTGTGTGTTTCAATGGTGGATTCTTAAACATAAACGTTTGACAACGTGCACTAGTGTTAGGAAGTGATAAAACGCAGTGAATCGCAACTTTGCAGTGACAAAAAATCCAAAGAAACTTTCAGAAATTTATCCACTTCTTTTCTGAAGGAAGACTGACATTGACTTAGGGATGATGTACTTGACTTTGACTGGACTTAGAGGACGAGGACTGTGACTTTTTAAAGCAAAATGAAGAGATAATAAATATACAAGACTTGGCTGTATGGCTCAAATTGCCTTTGCCTATCCGAAAATGGATAAATATAACTACTACTACTTTTGTTTGGCATCAAGTGACGTCACACAAGGCGCCATGAGCGTTTTCTATACAAATTGAAATTCATTTTTTAAATCACAAAATAAACTATGTAAATGATTGTTTTAAATCAAAATATTACATTTTTGTGATCATTTAGATATAAAGCTACAAAAATAAACGATTTTTGAAATTTAGGACACAAGCCTATTGTCAAAATAATGTCTGTGATTCATGCAAATATTTCTAAAAAAAGATACTAACTTGTTTCAATATCAGATTAAAAGTAATTTTAATTAAAATGTAAGCATAAATTAATATACAGTAAAGGGCCAAAAAGAATGCACATCGAGCTTTAGAAAGAGGCAATCGGCTAATTTCGACTTCGTATAGCGATATCTGTGTCGCACACACCATGACGTTTGTTTTGTCAGTCATGTCATGGTTCAAATGCGAGAGAGTGCAGTCGCTTATCTAAGCCAATATATATATATAGAGCTGCTAAAACCCCTATAATTTCGTTTAGATATGGACGATTTTGATTATGATGTTGTTAGAAGAATGGTGTACGATTTTCATCTGCGTTACAAACAACTGCCTACAATAAAAACATTAAAAGCTAAATTATCTGAGGCTATTAATTATAATGGGTCTGAAAAGATGTTGAGAAAAATTCTTTATGAAATGGGATTTGCGTTCACAAAAATAAAAGACAATAGAAAAGTTCTAATGGAAAAGCACGATGTAGCTCTCAAACGAATTGAATATCTGGACAAAATACGCGAATTTCGCGAAGCAGGAAAAAACATTATCTATATGGATGAGTCCTACATACATACAACCCACACTAAAGGAAAAACTTGGAGTGATGATAAGCAAATAGGGTAAAAAACCGATTTTAAAAGGTCAACTTTTGATAATTGTTCACGCAGGTAACGAAAAAGGCTTTGTACCAGGAGCCTTTTTAACGTATAAATCCACGGACGCTAAAGGTGATTATCACAACGAAATGAATAACGAAAACTACGAGAAGTGGCTGGATAATCAATTAATTCTAAATATACCTAATGATTCTGTTCTGGTTATCGACAACGCACCCTATCAAATAAATATGTTGAAAGACCCCCCAACTCAAACACCGATAAACCGGAAATGATCAATCGGTTACAAAGACACGAAATTTCAGTTGATCATAAATTAACAAAACCTCAGATATATAATATTATATGTCAGCACAAGGACAGATTTACAGAGTTTTCCGTGAACAAGATACTAGCCGAACATGGGCACACTGTGTTGCGATTGCCACCGTACCATCCGGATTTTAATCCAATTGAAAATATATGGTCTCAACTAAAAGGCTATGTAGCCGCGAGAAACGTGGATATGAATTTAAGTTCAATAAAGACATTATTAACTGAAAAATTAAACATGATCGGGGCTGATGAGTGGAAAAAGGTTTGCGATCATGCGATAAAATGCGAGAATGAATATCGAGGAATTCAACACGCTATGGACGACAAAATAGATAGATTGGATAGGCTAGTAATAAATACAGCTGATAGTGGCAGTGACACAGACCTCTATGAGAGCACAGAAAGTTAAATGGAAGGAATTGAATATACATGATTTTGTTTTTATTATACTAATTCCGTATTTTTCCCCGTGCAGTGTTTTATTAGAATAAGAAAAATAATATAAGTCGACTAAGGGTACAGGGTTAAACCGTGTTGTGGCCGATGGCCTAGCAATTTGTCACCACAATATTACACTTTTTGTCGATCTTATATAAAATATATATTTATGAAGATTATTTGAAGATTATTTTTTCCTAACAAGAATATAGCAATAATTAAAAATAGTTACATCGTGTTTTACAGCTCTATATATTTCACGTGAAATCAAAACAAAACAACAATAAAGTACTTAGTGCTAAATTCAAATTCTGATAAACGACTAATCTAATAATTGATGTAAAGTCGGCCAAGAAAGTCGTTTATCAGTTTCTATAACAATCCCCATTCATTTAAAATTTCGTTAAGACTTAGTTTGAAGTATTGATTACTGATTGGTCGTCGCTAAGCCAATCATATATAGGTTAAATGTGCATGACATTTTAACCTTAGTTCTCTATTACATAAGTATTATTATGTTCTACCAGTAAATCTATCTCTTGAAGTCATAGACATTGTAACTTTGTAACGAGAGCGTAAATGAATATAATCTCTTTAGCTATGATTTCCCGTATTGAGTTCTTTTTTGAAAGATATGAAAAATGGAGAAAAATAAAATAACATTTGTCAAGTAAACATGTCACGCAATTTAACTATTGCCGAAAGGGCTAAAATTATTAGTTTACACCGTTTGGGACGAAACATTAGCGAAATTTCGCGCAACCTAAATATATCGCGGTATACCGTACGTTTATGGATTAGACGAGAAGGCGAGGAAGGCAATTTTCAAGATCGCAGGCGCAGTGGTCGTCCTTCTGCGTTATCAAACATGCAAAGAGAAACTATGAGACGGGCTTACGAAGATAATGGTTTCACACGTACGGCTCATTATGCTGAAGAGTTCGATGTCTGTACTGAGACGGTGCGGAAGCACTTGCACAGTATGGGCCTGCACTACAGGCGTCACGCTAAAAGAGTTTACTTGACCGAAGCCCATAAAGCAGCACGCTTGAATTTTGCAAGAGAGTTTTTAAATTTTAATTGGGCCAGCACGATATTTACAGATGAAAAGACTTTCAAGTCCAGCCAACATGGTCGAGTAACTCTCTGGCGTTATGATAATACTAGATACAGCGAAACCCATGTGGTACCAAATATGGAATCTGGTCGAATTAGTGCAAACCTTTGGGGCTGGATGTCGGCTGATGGAGTGGGTGATCTAGTCAGTTTACCTCCCAGAGCAAACGCTTTAAATTATGTAGAAATTTTAGAAAATTGTATGCTACCGACTGTCCGAAACGTGTACCCGGGAAATGAGCGGCGTGAATTTGAATTTTTACAAGACAACTGCCGATTACACACTTTAGAGTAACCCGCGAATGGTTTCAACGACATCCATTCATTCATTTGATACCATGGACTTCCAGATCACCCGATCTAAATCCAATAGAGAACCTTTGGGGACTTATGGTGCAACGGTGGGATAACCGGAATGAAAGAACACGGGATGAAATTGAAAGACACTGCAATGAGGTATGGGAAGGTCTGCGGGGTACGGATATTTGTTCAGGTCTCGTTGGATCGATGAGGAGCCGATTGCTGGAAGTTATTGAAGCTAATGGTGGATACACACGTTATTGATACTAGATTAATTAAACCTGATTTTTTAATTACTTCATAGTTTACTTAAATTACCTTTTGTTAATACAGAAGAATTTATTTTAATTACAGTTTCTATGGTTCTGTTAGCAATTATGGAAATAAATAAATAGTTTGTTTTATTAACATTTGGATCAATATTATCAACTGTAATAGTGCTACTTACCTTGCGGTCTGATTTAGCCCCGCGAAGAGCCCTTGAGCACAGCGACCAAACTGTGACCAAATTGTGAGCATTTTACGACTGCTTTAGAAATTTCCAATTCGGACCGATCGTAAACGTGTTTACAGTGCTCATGGGCTAAATCGGACCGCAAGTTAGTAAATTCGCGTGAAGCGCTAGTGTTGATATTACGTCAATAATGTCATGCACTTAATAGTACGTCGCGCCAAAGATCATACGCGATATGACAAAGACAGCAATAGAAACTGTCACTTTGAACATTCAAAGGAAAACAGACCTTATCATTCTGCAACATACAAAGAGTGTTCAACCTTAGGGTGATAAAGGATTTTATTGGTCGACCTTACATGGAAATGAGCATTCGTTTGCATTCGGAAATGCGATGATTGCCGATGTGCATTCTTTATGGCCCCGTACTGTAAGTATCGGCCAAATTAAATTTATAAATATAAAAAAGTTGGCTGTATGAAGTGCATTGCCATAGTCTCTGCTTAGGAAGGTATATATTCTTTTACGGTTGGCGCCATTTTGAATATTCAGGTTTATTGTGTTTTATTATTTTATACAGAAATCCCACACTTGTATCAAAATAGTAGTTTTCGATACAAGTGTGGGATTTCTGTTATTACAACGAGTTACGACAGGTGTTGACCCGAGCCGAAGGCGAGGGTAGACAGTCGGAACGAGTTTAAATAACAGTCCCACACGTTGTATTGAACAACTATTTTTAATACAGTTGCGAAAAAAATAAGCAATTTTATAAAATTATAAATACACAATAAACCTGAATATCCAAAATGGCGCCAACCGTAAAAGAATATATACCTTCCTAAGCAGAGACTATGGCATTGCACTTCATACAGCCAACTTTTTTTATATTTATAAATTTAATTTGGCCGATACATATATTAATTAATGCTTAAATTTTAATTAAAATTACTTTTAATCTGATATTGAAACAAGTTAGTATACTTTTTTTAGAAATATTTGCATGAATCACAGACATTATTTTGACAATTGGGAAAGAAAACGCACGAGTGCGGGAATGGTAAAGAAAAAGCACGAGTGTGTAATAGCCCACATCCTGAACGCTATACGCCCCTGTAATACGCCACTTTTTGAGCAACTGTATTAAAATAGTAGTTTTCGATACGAGTGTGGGATTTATGTTATTACAACGAGTTACGACAGGTGTTGACCCGAGCCGAAGGCGAGGGTAGACAGTCGGAACGAGTTTAAATAACAGTCCCACACGTTTTTTTGAACAATAATTATTTTGAATACAGTTGTGAAAAAAATAAAGCAATTTAATAAAATAATAAAAAGAAAGAATATATACCTTCCTAAGCAGAAACTATGGCAGTGCACTTCATACAGCCACTTTTTTCTATTTATAAATTTAATTTGGCCGATACTTATATTAATTTATGCTTAAATTTTAATTAAAATTACTTTTAATCTGATATTGAAACAAGTTAGTATATTTTTTTTAGAAATATTTGCATGAATCACAGACATTATTTTGACAATTGGGAAAGAAAACGCACGAGTGCGGGAATGGTAAAGAAAAAGCACGGGTATGTAATAGCCCACATCCTGAACGCTATACGTCCCTGTAATACGCCACTTTTTAAAAATGTAATTTACAGACGTGAGTAGACAAAAATAGGAACGGACGGGAGTATGGAGAATAAGTCAAAAATCACATCACAAGCCTCTGCCTTCGGTGATCGGATAGAGGCAGTGGGGGCCTTGGCAAGGTCCTCCTAGGGGCCGTGATTATTCCGCGAAAGGACGCAGCCGATGCATGAGATTCTATAACGGGAACCATTCGAGGGCGTGTAGACCCTGTCGGATGTGGAAACTAACCCTGGAACGAGCGAGTAGACCATTTAATAGGATATAATGTGGATACTCACCCTGGAACATTCCTTGACCTTCTCTCCAGTATCATGCAGTATCGCGTCGAGGCTCTGCCTACGATGGTCAGGTAGAGGCAGTGGGGGCCTTGGCAAGGGCCTCCTAGGGGCAGGGATAATCCGACGAGGGCATCCAGCCGATATGCAAAATTCTACTGGGGAGACCATTAGGGGGCGAGTAGACCCTATAGGATATAATGTGGTAACTCACCCTGGAACATCTCCTTGACCTTCTCTCCAGTATCGTGCAGTATCGCGTCGAGGCTCTGCCTTCGATGGTCAGGTAGTGGCAGTGGGGGCCTTGGCAAGGGCCTCCTGGGGGCCGTGATAATCCGCCGGGGGGACGCAGCCGACGCACGAGATTCCACTGGGCTGGGGGGAGACCATTTCTCTGGGGTGGATCGAGCGCGGAGGGAGCATTTCTCGAAGCTAACCTGTAAATAGTGATTCATTTTACAATCTTTACTTTAGCTAAAACTTTTCTTTTTCGTTTGTAAATCCCTATGGATGCCATGTCTGAGGGCTCCCTACACAGACTTTGACCAACAACGCGGACTTTCCCTATGGATTTGAGTTTTATTTCACTTCTTGGGTGGGCTTCGGGTGTTATTCCGCTTCTGAGGGGGGGGGGGGGGCATATTTGTTACTCTTTTAAGCACAACAGATTTGCCTTAAAGACGGTAATTTACGTGTGAAACGTCATCTCTATCATGTTTAACCATTCCTAAATATGTGACATAACTTTTCGCGCGTAAATTTCCGTCGCATTAGTCGTAGGAACTAAGGATCGGTGCATTGTTCCATACAGTTTGTCGCTGGAGCTCTCACACAATCCCCCAGGTCCTTACCTCCTCCGGGCTGGAGTAGTCCAGGTCTATCTCGGTCCACTCCCGCACGCTGGCCTCCGTGCAGCTCTCACACACTCCTCCAGGTCCTTACCTCCTCCGGGCTGGAGTAGTCCAGGTCTATCTCGGTCCACTCCCGCACGCTGGCCTCCGTGCAGCTCTCACACACTCCCCCAGGTCCTTACCTCCTCCGGGCTGGAGTAGTCCAGGTCTATCTCGGTCCACTCCCGCACGCTGGCCTCCGTGCAGCTCTCACACACTCCTCCAGGTCCTTACCTCCTCCGGGCTGGAGTAGTCCAGGTCTATCTCGGTCCACTCCCGCACGCTGGCCTCCGTGCAGCTCTCACACACTCCCCCAGGTCCTTACCTCCTCCGGGCTGGAGTAGTCCAGGTCTATCTCGGTCCACTCCCGCACGCTGGCCTCCGTGCAGCTCTCACACACTCCTCCAGGTCCTTACCTCCTCCGGGCTGGAGTAGTCCAGGTCTATCTCGGTCCACTCCCGCACGCTGGCCTCCGTGCAGCTCTCACACACTCCCCCAGGTCCTTACCTCCTCCGGGCTGGAGTAGTCCAGGTCTATCTCGGTCCACTCCCGCACGCTGGCCTCCGTGCAGCTCTCACACACTCCCCCAGGTCCTTACCTCCTCCGGGCTGGAGTAGTCCAGGTCTATCTCGGTCCACTCCCGCACGCTGGCCTCCGTGCAGCTCTCACACACTCCTCCAGGTCCTTACCTCCTCCGGGCTGGAGTAGTCCAGGTCTATCTCGGTCCAGGTGTCGGCGCCGTCGGGTAGCCCCCGCGGCCTGGTTGCATCGGCAGCCCTCCGCAGCCACTCCCGCACGCTGGCCTCCGTCGAACTCTCGCACAGCTCCTCCAGCTTGTCGCTGTTGGTTGTGTTCGTGTCGCTCGCCGTGTCCGTTATTGTTGACTGGTCTATGTCTGAGGAATGAAAGTAGTCTAACTTAGTCACTGACAGTATCGTATTCTGTCGAGATACTGAAAGCGGGTCGTGGCGTGGTAGCTTGTAAGCTGTACCGCCTTTTTAATCTGTGCTGGCGAAGTGGCAGAGTACCAGCAGAATGGTGCAAATCTGTCATAGTGCCGCTGTACAAAGGTAAAGGGTCACAGCAAGAGTGCAAAAACTACCGCGGCATAAGCTTGCTCAGTGTCATAGGTAAATTGTATGCGAAAGTGTTGATAAAAAGAGTGAAATGATGAGTAAATAAAAAGAATGAATGGAACTGAAGGAAAAATGTGCAAGCAGGATTTATGAAAGGTAGGAGAATGAAGGGTTGACTGTGTATAATAAATTTGTTTGTCATATTAATCTGATGCTGTTTTTGGGTCTAATATAATAATGTTCAATTTCTCGTATGCATGCAATTAATTATTCTTATTATCAATTTAAATGTTTTCGTATGCCATATGGTAAAACATAGTTGATCAACATACTCACAATGTCACCTGTGTATACTGTACCTATGTTTATGAAATGAAATAAATCAATCTGAATCTGAATGCACGGATTACATCTTTTCATTAAGATGCCTAGCTAAAAAGTTTTTAGCAAAACGCCAAAAAGTCTATTGCATCTTCGTGGACTTGGAAAAGGTCTACCAGAGTGGTGAGGAATGAACTGTGGTCAACATTGCCCATGTATGGAGTGAACAGCAACTTGATACGAGCATTGAAATCTCTAAATACGAGGGCTCCAGTGCCAGTGCAGTTTACAGCTTTGTGAGCAGTCAAAACGTTTCTTAAAAGGCAAGGATGGCTGTACATAGAGGAGTGCTTGTCTCTACACTTATGCATGTTAGTGAAAGTTAGGTGTGGCAGAAGAAGTATGAAAGTACAATTAATGAAGTGGAAATGAGAAGTTTGCGAACTATAGCTGGAGTGACATTGATGGATAAAGTAAGGAATAGTGTGATAAGGGAATATTGCGGCATGACAGAAGATGTAGAGACAAAGATAGAGAAAGGGATGCTCAGATGGTTTGGACATGTGGAGAGAATGGATGGAAATAGGCTGACGAAACAGTTTTATGAGGCGAGAGCGAATGGGCAAACTGGTAGGGGTCGACCTCAGCATACTCAGTTCGATCAAATCGATAATCTTCTGAGAAAAGGTCTTAAGAGTACCCTTAAACGAAGAGCATGTATGAAGACACTTATGAAAGTTGAAGATGCGAAAGTTGTTCGCCAGGATCGTGGCAAGTGGAAAGTCATAGTCTCTGCCTACCCCGTTGGGAGACAGGCATGATGTTAAGTATGAATGTAATTTTTAACAATAAGTGTTATTCAAAAAATAATTGCAGTATAAGAATTGTCAACTATGCTCACCATTCCTAGCAGACTGCCTTCTAGACCGATGCTTGTGTATTTCATCAGAGATGCGCTCCAAGTTCCTAAGAGCTGACGAGTATTGCTGCTTAGCCTCTGAAACTTGCTCCTCTAACGTTTGTATCCGAGCCTTCTGGCCTTCTAGCGCTGTGTTAATGCGGGCTTTCTCTTCGAAGTATGGTCTGGAATGAGGGTTTAAGGCTATTTGGATTTAAACATAAATATAAAATGTATGATATCGGGTGTAAAACCTGTCAATTGTCAAGCGTTGACGAAGCTGCGTAAGCTGGTGTTAAATGCTCGCATGTATTCGGCAGATGAGTATGTTTCAAGCAGACTCAGCGCTGTAAGTTTACGCTTCAGGTTCATGTTATGGTTTTCTTTTTCATTTTTACGTGAAGCTCGGAAAGGGAAAAGGAAAAATCCTCATCGGTTTACCACTGTTGACCGAAATTCATTTGATCATTTGACGAGTGACCGATAAATCATTAGGCCATTATACTACTGATCGAATGAACAATTGATCAAAAGAGGTTTTATCGAACAAACATTTGGTATTTTTACTACTGATCGAATGTTCATTCGATCAGTAGTAAAAATACCAAATGTTTGGTCGAAAAACAGTTGACTAAAGAATATTTGAACAGGGGCTGAATCAAAATGGCTAGGTTAAGTTAGAACTGCGACCACAAAGCACGAGCCGAGCGAGCGAAGCAAGCGTCCCGCAGCAGCGGCAGGATTGTTTTTAAATTGCTTCGCTCGCTCGGCTCGTGCTTTGTGGTCGCAGTTCTAACTTAACCTAGCCATTTTAATTCAGCCCCTGTTCAAATATTCTTTAGTCAACTGTTTTTCGACCAAACGTTCATTCGATCAGTAGTAAAAATACCAAATGTTTGAATGCCTCTGTGGCGCAGTTGGTAGTTAAACCGCCTGCGGCGCTGGAGGTCGTGGGTTCGATTCCCACCAGAGACAAATATTTGTGTGACCCATAAATGTTTGTCTGAAGAGTCTGGGTGTTTCTATGTATAATATGTATGTATTTAAAAAGTATATAAGTATTAATATCCGTGGTCTGATACCCATAACACAAGCAGGTTATTCCTCCTAGCGTACTTTGGGATCAGATAGCGTTGTGTGAAATGTCTGTGAATATTTATTTATTTATTATCCTACTTGAAAATGTTTACTCTTTCGAATACGCTTACTTCCATGTCTCTACGATAATTCTTTTTATTTATGCCCCAGGAGAAAACTGCGTGCTATAAGGGTCACTAGCTGACCCATAGATTCATGTTCAGTCTACTTTCTACTCTATATACAGGTTGCTCTATTCTAGAAAGTGTACTAGGTATTATAATTATAAAAGCATGCATAATAAAAGTGTAGGTACCAATGTTATCGAGCAAGTGCAGCGGTCGGCGCAGCGCCTGTGGAACAAATGTGCTCTAGTCAAGCGAAACTGTGCAGGATTAAATGCCATTATTGTACAGCCAAATGCTAGGTTTTGTTAATTATTTTGCCGACTAGATATCAAAAAAACGTACGTATTTTTATAGAAAATTTGCCATTGAAGTTTCTTAAAACAAACTTTCATTTCATTCTGTATATAAACCCACTAGCTGTTGCCCGCGACTTCGTACGCGTGAAAATTGTTACAATGCCAATTTGATTGCTCTCTGCTTAGCCCCTAGGATATGAAGCGTGATATTATATAGCCTATTTTAACACCCTACCCCTAGGTAATATTTGTGCAAAATTTGAATCTAATCTATTGAGTACTTTACGAGATCCTTCCGGACAAAGCAAAGCAAACAGACAAACAGATAAACAGACAAACAAACAAAAAATTTTCTAACTATATTTTCGGCTTCGGTATCTTATGTTGAACACCCAGCGAGTATTTTTTTTTAAATATTTCTAATGTACAGTTTTGACTTTTCTATCATTTTATTATATGTATAGATTTAAGCATTTTTTTGTGCAATATCTTTGCCGATTCGATATTAAAAAGTTTCTGTGTATTTTTATAGAAAACTAGCTATTGGAATATTCCCAAAATAAACTTTCATTTCATCCCTTATTTCAATCCCTTTAAGAGTTTTAGTTACTGGAAAGTTAAAAAGTTCGAGTGCAACTTCCAATGAACTCATATAAAACTGTTATTATAATGATCGTTTTGTCTTTTTAAAAATAAATTGTCATTTGGCTGTACAAAAATACTTAGAACTCTACTTATTAGTTTTAGAAGTCGTTACTACACTAAATACATTCTATAATCGGAAGTAAAAGTTAAGAAAAATGCATACAAAGTCACATACTATTATTTTCAACATTCGATAAAGTGAGAAAAAATAGGTAGTCAAATCTAAGCTAGAAAAATACATAGAATCAAGAATATTTCATAACATCCTGTAGATATCAAGCAATATTAGAAATCATTAGCGAGTAAATGTAATGTCGTGCTCGATTCTAACTAATAAAACTACATTTTTAGTAAAAGAAAATAATTAATACTACACGAAATTTTAAAGATTCGCTGTCGAAAGTTTCAATCTCCGTCCTACAATCTTGTATAGGGTGTCTCAATAAGAGCGCACTTTTTAAATTTTGTGCTATTTTTTTTTTTGTGCAAGTGGCGACTCTAAGATTTGACAGTTTACACATTTATTAGTTCCGATTAATAAAAATGGAGCGCTTTTCGAAAGAACAACGCGTAATAATAGTGAAAACTTATTACAAAAATTTGGAAAGTTATGCTGAGACCGCTCGCAAACTACGAACAATTTTCAGTCGAGAAAGTGCACCTAATGTGTGAACCATTCGAAGAGTTGTCAAAAAAATGAAGAAACTGCGTCGGTAATGGACAGTAAGACTCCTGTGCTTCCGTTGTGTGCGTACGGCATGTGGTTCCAGCAAGACGACGCGGCGCCACCTGCTACACCGCGCATGAATCAATCCATTTATTGCAGCAACGATTGCCGGAAAAAAATCAATAAATTCTGATGTGAACTGGCCACCATGATTTAACGCCGTGCGATTTTTTTCTTTGGGGTTTTCTCTAATCGCAGGTTTAAGCGAATAAACCAAAAACAATGCCTAAGGTCAAATCCGAGATCCAACGAGTTATCGGTGGGAGACAGCCTTATCTCTGTGAAAAATTCATGAAAATTTTCATGAATAGAGTAATGGCCTGCCATCAGAGCCGTGGAGGCCATTTGACGGATATTTTGTTCCATACTTAATCGGAACATGTCTTTTTGACAATTCAATAAAAAAATCACAACTCTCTCAAAAGAATATGTTTTTTATATTAAAATGAAAAAGTGCACTCTTACTGAGACACCCATTACAAGATGCAACCAAATTCAAGGCTTTGAAATGGCAATTCTTGGTGCTGAAAAGCGTCTTGCATTCGTGTCAAGCTTTCAAAAGTTCAAACTCCAAGTCGTGAAGTAGTTAGGGGAAGCCTTGAGACGTAATTTGGTGCAATGTAGAACTATGGTGTCTTTGGTTGCATTCTACTACTACTTTTTCTATCACAACGAGTTTGTTAAAGAGCTCTTCAACTTAATACCCCTCTCCTTTTCGATTCTAAATAACGCGGGCCGTACAGACGAGTCATTCTCATGCAGTGGATATAGATCTTTATCTAGCGAATTAGGTGACAAAATCAGAGTCTACAAGCCTCTTAATATTGTTCCTGTAGTTAGCGGAACATTGATGTGAAGAAACACGCTATGCTTAAGTACACGGGGTTGTAATGGGAGGGAACACGTGCGCTTAAAGAGCGTTTCAAGTTTCAATGGTTCGACAAAAAAAAGATCTTTTGAATCATTCGATTCTTTAGAAGATAATCCCACTGTAAGAAACTGGCATCTCTTCCCGGCACGAATAACTCGTAATCAATCGGGTAGGTACTTAGAATCAAACTTCTTTGCCGTAACACTGGCTCACTCATCCCTAACTACAATTTTCGTCAATCAAAGCATGCTATCAAGGCAAAACCGTTAGCGTTCCATCTACATTTAATATATCTTTAGCATTGGGCATAGTGCGACTAAGTTACCTGGACTTGGCGATGTGTCGCTTCAGCGAGTTCTGCAGTTGTTGTACCAGGGTTGTGGCGGCTCTGTGTGCGGCCACCTTGTTCCGTTGTGTTACCGATGTTGTGGCGCGGTCCATCTCCGCCTAAAGTCATATGTTTATTTAAATAAATAAATATTTGTGGACATTTTCACACAACATCATATAGCCCAAATTTGGCTAATATAAGCTTGTGCTATGGGATCTAGACATCAGTCGTCTGAGATCCCATAGCATAAACATACTTATATATTTCTAAATACATACTTATTATAAACTAGCTGTTGCCTGCGACTTCGTACGCTGCATTTTATATGTGATTCTTTAGATTGATATAATTTCTTTATTTATGAACCGATTGACATGAAACAAACACTAAATGTTAAGTGAAGTAAACAGCAACGCAGTAAAGCAATAAACCGCATTTCAATCGGTTAAGCGGTTGCTGAAATTAGCGTGCACAAACGCACAGACAAACAGACAGTTACGATTTTATTACATGTATTGATAGAAAAACACCCAAACTCCGAAACAAACATTTGTGAAATATTTGGACCGACAAGGGAATCAAATCCAGGACTTCAAGCGCGGCAGGTGGTTACACTACCGACTGCGCCACCGAGGCAGGCAATCAAATTTATTTATACTGTACTTAGATTGGTCGACATAGCTTGTAGAATAAGCACATTAAAGTGGCAGTGGGATGGCCACATCAACAGGACAACCGACGACCGTTGGAGCAAACGAGTGGAGACCGCAAATTGGCAAACGTAGGGTAGGACGTCCACCCGCCAGATCGTCCGACGACCTGGTAAAGGTCGCAGGCTGGGACTGCGCGCGGAAGGCGCAGGACCGGCAGCGTGGACACAGAGAACTAAGGACCACTGTCAGAATCCTTACGGACTGAGAGAATGGCTCAATAATTGCCATAAACACCTTTCGATGGACAAGCTATCATAGACGTATCTATGATAGCTTGGCTTGGTATAGTCCAATCCTACCCGATCTGGCAATAATGTAAACATGTCATGTTTTGACAATCGTTGTCTAAGACAGATGAGTAGTAAAATATAGCATGACAAATCATTGAATTTTTTACTAACTAAGGTATTTAAAATGAAAATAAACTGTCATAAAGAAGTTATTTGGTGTCGAAATGATTGTAAGAACACTGTATGAATCCCTTGATACTGGAATATAATCAGGGTAAATATTCAATTGCAAGTAACTATGGATATATAGGATCAAATGTGTTTGTTTACATTTTTGCGCAAAGCTATTGAAATACAGTATAGTAAATCTATGACGTCGCCTGTCTGATGGAAAATCCTAGCGACAGTACCGGGGCCCCTCTCACAGTCCGTAAAACTTCTGACAGCCCTCAGGTTGGCGGCTCAACGGTATACCTCTTTACGCTCTGAATAAGTTTATCAAGTATGTATGCCACTGCCCCACTTCCCATCATTCGCGTATCGACTTCCTAAAGGTCACGTTCGCTTCCAACTCGCAACTATTGCGTCACACGTCAGTGCAAGCGCACTCGCTGACCAAACCATTTTTGTCCGGTTTTGCAGTACTTCCGTCTAAATATTTTATGTAAGCAATTATAATGAGGATCTAACCTTACTAAAATATCTTTTAAATTTTCAGACAATTGGTATAGACTAAAAGATGAAACCAGCTTGTGCGAGTCGGACTCACTCACCCACCGAGAGTTGCACAGAAAGTACGTAGTGAATAGGCATAGGGAAATAGGAATTGAATTACTATAGAATTTTAGATGATTCCATTAAAAAAGTATACTTTTCAGATTCTTCGCTATACCTGTAGAATTTTACTAATATCATAAATGCAAAAGTTTGTGAATGTGGATAATGTAGTTCTGCTGCTTGCGTTCTTGTTATTACATATTAATCTGCCTATCCTTAAAACCTCGATGACATGATCGAGTTTACAAGCTACAAGCGAGTAGACTTGCCAACTAACAGTTCGTAAACTCGCCTCGTGTCATAGAACCTTAACAGGCAAATCGTAAACGGAACAAAACATACCTGGTTAACCCTCTGTGTGGCGTGGTTAAGCATCTCCTGCCAGGCAGGGTCGAGGGTGACCCCAGACCCGCCTTCTGCGAGACGCGCCAGTCCTTGTTCCGCGAGGTAGACCATTTCGCGAGCGGCCGCGTGCGCGCTGTTGGCTTTGTCGTATGCCAACGTAGCGGTCTGTAGGTCTTGGGAAGTCTGAAGAATGAGAATATGTACTGATAATCAAGTTCCTTTGAGAATATCGAAAGGCAAAACATATAAATAAATGTTGTGGAACAGATCAATCGCGCTGCAGACCCTGTAAAAACCTTCTAAGACACTGCAGGGCAACTTGTTTCTCCCAACTCTGGTGAGAGGGATGTAGGTCTCCATCAAGCGAAATATTTTGGATTGGTTGAGGCAGGTAAGCTGCTGTAAGTCACATTCCCGTTTAGATTACGACTGCCATGTTTCTAGCAGTCAGAAAAATTGTCTCCCGAAGCATCGAAGATCCAAAGGTCTCTGATCTCAAGAACAGGACTGACAGATTGATGAGTTACCAAACACATAATTACTTAAAACAGAGCCTCAACACACGGAATCCTATCAAGTAGCACTTTCACGTATACTTACAATATTAGCTCTAAATCTGGCTTCATAGTAAGGGCGTGCTTTGTGCACGCTGGTGCCTAATTTCTTGGTGAGCTGTTGTATCCTGAGGTGGCCTTCAGCCAGGAGCCGTCTGAACGCTAGCCGCGCTTCGTCAAGCTCCACTTCAAGACGGTTAATCTCGTCTGTCGCTGTGTTCAAGCGCTCTAGTTCGATCTGGTGGAGAAAATAATATTCTATTAGTACGTATGTCTTACTACGCAAGAGCAATGGAATGAGCTATGATTGGGTGTCTCTGAGGGATAAAATCCGAACGAGGGAGAGCGCGGCGACAACCAGGAAAAGGTTGCAGAAAAGGACTGAACACGGACTGTCGGGAGCTCTGAGGTTTTCTTCCGAGGGCATACCCGATACTCCTGGCTTTAGACAGATGGCAAGAGACCCTGTGGTTTTTATCGGTAGAAGTCCAGCATGGCATCCATGAAGATTTCCACACCATATGACAGTATAGGATGCCATGAACATGGCTTTACATCTGCAGCACGCGTCGACATCTCTGTAGATGTAATATTTTAGGATTTCTATTGAACGTTCAGTAAAGTTAGCGCGTGCGCACGTGATAACAAGGCTAAGTACCTAGTATTAATACAAAGTTAGGTTACGTAATAAACATCTGTGACTTGTGGCCCATGTGGCGACGCGCGGGGTCAAGAGGTAAGGTAAGGGGGTAAGAGTACAAAATGTCGCCACCCCAATACATCCCAAGGGTGTCGTAAGAGGCGACTAAGGGAAAACTTTCGCAAAAATAAATCCATTGCGTAAAGAAGGAAAACTCGAAATGAAACCCGGTTGTCAGTAAAATGACAGTCATTAAACCAAGTTGAAGGCCTTATGGGCGACTTGAATCATTTCAACTGCGGGTCGCGGCGACCTGCGCCTGTCCATTCCAACACGGCAATGGGGCTTCAAATTCAGTCGAGATTTTCAAATGTTGTTACATACATATAATCACGCCTTTATCCCCGTAGGGGTAGGCAAAGGCATAGTATACGCCCACATTTCACCTTATAGTTTTATGGCCCACGTAATAGGTGGTGACCTATTTGATGAATTTGAGCTATCAAATTCGAATACAAAATTTGCCATCTCACTGCAAATTCAGCAACGAGGGTTCGTTCTAATCGTTCTTACAAAATAAAATAGATAGCTGACGTTAAAGAGTGCTATAAGAAAAAAATTCAGAAAGTCGTGAAGGTTTTAACGTAAAAAAAATAGAAAGAAAGGCATCGCAATACCTACCAGGGCAACGGCGAATTAATTACATAAATATCCGCAACAATAAAAAATAATACATTCGTTTGGTGTTTTCTACCAAAATCAAACCACTAGGTGTGTTATATTGATTGTATTATAAAGAGGAAAGATTTGATTGTTTGTTTGTTTACATCGAATAGGCTTCGAAACTACTGGACCGATTTGAAAAATTCTTTCATTGTGGGGAAGCTCTTCCCACTGAACATAGGCTATATTTTATTCCCGTATTCCCAGGAGAAGGGGAGCAACGCGGGTGAAACCGCGTTACGTCTGCTAGTGTTATAATATAATATTTATTCATTTGAATATCCGCGTCAATATGTCGTAAATCAGCAGATGAATGCGGATTCACCTGAGGTTATGGCGACAAGAAGGAAAATTTGGAAGCAAAATCTTGTACCGATCCGTCTGGCCAGATACAGTAAAGACAAATACAGTTTGTCTATAAAGTCGTGAAATGAATGTTTGAGGAACTAAAAATAGTTATGTGTGTGGCAACACTGGCAACACGAAACATAAGTACGTCAGTTGTCAATGCTATCGTCGAATTTCGTTTACTCTCTCACGTAACTTTAATGTTTGGATTAAACTGCAACAAATTGAGACCAAACTACGCATAAAGGTTTGAGAAATGAGTAAAGAAAATCGGAGTGGTGCGCAGGAAGTGATTTTTAAAGTTTTCCAGTGATGTTTCGCGGAGTATCAATCTGGACAATTGTTGTGGGATTTTGAGGATGTTTATGAGCGAACAGCATCTTTGGTGGGTATGTAATCGTGTTATTGTTTGTTTTGAATCTGTCTGAAGTTACAAATTTACTGAATTTACGATTTGGAGACAAAAAAAAGGCATTGTTTGCATATTTTTAGGTTAGAATCTTAAACTTACAATCTACCTATAGTGTAAGTCAGTGGTTAGAACAACATGGTTATTTTATAGTACGACCTACATTTTTGATACTCAGTTCAATCTGGTTTTCTACCAATTTTTATTTTGAATTAATTGCTTCATGTCAATAGTTTGTTTCCAATATGTAATTAATTTTCTTTTTTACTCTTTTCAGGAAAATCAGAGAGTACAGTTAGGCGAATAGTTAACGAAGGTTTTAATAATGAAGGAAAGTTTGAAACTCCTGGTAAACACAGAAAAGGTCGGCAAAGAAAGAAATAGACGATTTTAATATTTGAGCACTGCGCCAAAAAAATCCTTGTCAGATGGGGGAAAGTTACAGATAAAACATGTAATTACATGATTGTGGCAAAGCAATTGGGACTGCTAGGCACCTGCTGGTGGGTTGTAAGACGCTATTAGACCGGGGCTTCTGGATCTGGTTCAATAACTTTATTCTGGATCTGATTCAATAAAACAGAAACAAAATTAAAAATGTATAATGTGTTTTATTTATTAACTCACTAGCTGATGCCCGCAGCTTCGCCCGTGTCGAATTTGTTCTCGTTCCCGCTTCCCGTAGGAACTTATTCCCGGGATGAAAAGTAGCCTATGTGTTAATATCCCTGTACCAAATTTCAGCCAGATCAGTTCAACTGTTCGAGCGTGAAAGAGTCTCACATCCACACTCATAAGCTTTCGCATTTATAATATTTGTATTGTTCCCGTTCCCGCTTCCCGTAAGAACTTATTCCCGGAATAAAAAGTAGCCATGGTTATTCCAGATTATAATGTATCCCTGTACCAAATTTCAGCCAGATCCCTTTAACCGTTCGAGCGTGTAAGAGTATTAAACATCCACACTCACAAACTGTCGCATTTATAATATTAGTAAGATTTTACTCGGAACGAACTCCTCGTATCAAAATCATTTTGGTCGTACTATATAAGGTTGCATACATGCATTCAGCAGCGCCCTCATTTAATTTCACGACTTTATAGACAAACTGTACCTCCCCACAGCAACAATAGTAGGTACTAGCTGACCCTCGCAACTTCGTTTACGGCACATAAGCTGTACGAACGGAGAGGTAATACTTCATTAGAATTAGCACCGTGTGAAACGGCCCTGTTTGCTAAATCATAAAAGAGCTTAAAGATTAAGGCCATTCTAAAACAATTCAGTACATAATTAAGCTCTTTTATGATTTAGCCAACACGCCCGTTTAGATTTATACTCTCATTCAAGGAAACCCTTGAATTCTAGGTTTGACGAAAGTTGAGATGCCTCTAATTTCTGAACCACAAAAGCCTTAACCTTGAAACTTGTGTGAAACAATGCTTAAAGTTTTCTCTTTCTGACACAAAAAAAAAACATTTGCAATAGGACTACGCGTTGAGAAATTACAGCTGAAAAACCATTTCATCTTTCATCCCCTCTCCTGAAGGAACCGCGCAAAATATCGGGATCAAAAGTATCCTAAAACCTTTCTCGGATCATAAGCTCAGATTGTACCAAGTATCATTCAAATCCATTCAGTGATTTCAGCGTGATACTTATTCGGGATACACACAGACGGCCATTAAAATTTTCGAAATATCTTCCATGTACAGACTCTCGACCCTCGTCCTACACGACCTACAGGCTACACGTCCAGCAATTGACTGCAAAATCTGTTGTGTACGTATCTTCGTAAGGTTCTCATCACACTTAAACCACCGAATTCGCCGAACCATGGGAGATTACTTGAGATGATTAACTGCTTTCATCAAACAGATGCAATAAACAAACAAGAAGTATTCATAATGGGTCCAATTGCAAATAGTGCAAGAGTGCAACGCAAATGTTAGAGGGTCAGAGAGGGTTTAATGTATGCTGGTAACATTAGACACCACTGAATCTGGGCGACTTCAGCCAATGGAAGACGATAAAAAGGTCATGTTCTTTTTTTTTGTTACAGTACCACAGGGCGGAAGTTCCATACAAATGATTCGTTTTCAATTCTGTCATCGCACTGAGCTTTGTGTGTGACCAAAATAAGGCTAAGCAAATGTTCCCTCACGACACCCGCTAACTAGAAAGAAAAAAAAAAGTGTTACTGCTCGTTCGCTCTAACTTTGCCGCTCGGCTCCGTACTAAAGTCGAATTTTTAATTAGACGAAGTAAATTGACAGCAACTAATGTCCCTTCTTCATACAATGTTGCGTATTTTCTATGACGAAGTGACATTAGCTACTGTCAATTTACTTCGTCTAATTAACAATTCGGGTATACGCCTCTACGCCAGCGGCAAAGTTAGAGCGAACAAGTAGTATAATGACAGCTGTGGCGCGGGGCTGGCGGGGGCGGGGAAGCTTGGTCAGTAAGGGACAGGGAGTTGCCTATCTGTAGGTATGTAATACTGTTATCTTTGATAGAACACAGACTCTGAGTGTACTTCGAGCAAATCTTAGGGTGAAAAGAAAAGTGCAACGGAAGGGGTAAGAAGAACATTTCGTCAAAGCTTGAAAATGTTTTTTTTTTAAAGAACACAAGTATAAACCACACAAAGTTATTATTTTAAAAGTATAATAATCACTTCAAAGGTTCTTTAATGTTGTTACACACATACACACAGTATTTAATAAATAAGAAATTGTTAATTATATAAATAAATTCAACTAATTGGAAACTACAGTAACGTGGAGGTCACGACAGTGTTGTACTTGGATCTAAGTTTAAAATAATTTTAATAGTTTAAAAAACTAAAAAACACGCTTGCTTTTTATAGTTTATCTTGGATGTCCGCCATGTTGGATTTAAGTCACGTGACTATTTTTTCGTATTCCTGACAGCTAACCCTTTCATTTGATACCCATATCATGGAGGTGCATTTCAAATAGCCTGTCCGCCATCTTGGACGTCCGCCATATTGGATTTAAGTCACGTGACTATTTTTTTCGTATTCCTGACAGCAAACCCTTTGATTCGATACCCATATCATGGGGGTGGATTTCAAACAGCCAGTCCGCATTTTGGGGAGGCCGCCATATTGGATTTGTAATGAAGTTTTCTAGCTAGTCATGTATTGTCATCACAACTCAGAGCGTGTGCAAAATTTCAGCCTGATCGAAGGAAGGGAAGTGGGTCAAATTAATATTCCAAGATTTTCTTACATACATAGTTACAAGTGAAGCTAATAAAAGCGTGTTAAAAATAGTGATAATAATATGCAACGAGTTTATGACCAATCTACAACGAATGGTGCAGAGACGAAGAAAGCCCATAAAATACAATGCATTTTATTGTACACCATAAACCGAGAATAATAAAGATACTTACAGTATTTTTATCCTAACATAGTAGTGAAATAAGGTGGCAATACTGTCCCACTGCGCATAGTCTTTTGCATATCTAATAGTGAGAACACCGCATACTTCGCGTAAGCCCTAACTTGTATGACCGAAGGCGGGAGGTTAGAAGCTCGAAAGTTTTACACCTCACGCCACAAAAATACGGGATACCATCCGCTGAATGAGGCCACGGCGAAAGAAGCGCTCGTGGCCCCGCGGACTCAGTTTTCTGTAAACGATCACTGTAGTAAGCAACTTTCACTTGGAAAGTCCTTGGATGGGTGACCACTTTGTGACATTTATTTGAGTTTCCGTGCTTCGGAAGGCACGTAAGTTGTTGGTCCCGGTTGCCAGTAAAATGGCAGTCGATAGACCAAGTTCAAGGCCTTATTAGGCACCTTGAAAAATTTCAACAGCAGGCAGTCACAACCTATTACATGGAACCATGGAATAATATGCCTCGGTCTACCCCTTCGGGGATAAAGGCGTAACCATATGTATGTATGTGTGTAGTTAGCTGGTCTGCCTGGAATCTTAGGACATCCTATCGAGGAGTTTTCTTTTTTGTAGCAGATTTTGTTCCAAAATGATTAAAGTGGGTGTGTCTAAATGCAATGCAGACCAAGCTTTATTTCTAAATGGTACCTAGGCCCAGAGCTGTAGATACGGATAGGCAGGGACCTGAATCCGTGGGGACATTCATACGATAAAAAAGCTAGCGCTGCGTTAAGTCTGAATCCAATGTGTACCAGCTACGGCAACTGTTCTGCAGCATAATTACGTTATATCACGAAGATGCGATGTCATTTTTATAACATTGCAGACAAATTGCAAAATCGCGAACGCGGTAGGAGATTGTAAGATATCAACTCAAATGTAATGGAGAATTGAAATACGTCAAGAAATGTTTTCGTGTAGTCATTGATGCGAATAGTACAATTGTTTGGTGAAGAAAAACAATACGTTGTAATTTTTGCAAAGCCGCTACCTTCCACAGTATTGTGAAAGTAATTGTGAATGTAAAAAATATGTAAATTGTGAGTCATGAGCGTTAATTTGTAACCTAAATTCCACGACTTATTCTTAATATTCATTGCATTCACGATATATACACCTAATTTTCTAAATAATTTGCTCTCGTGAAAAGCTTCAACGCCAAAAATAACTAACCATGTCACCTTACACATTTTTGTCTAAGAGAGATAAGTAATTGAATCGGACTATTTTCAATTTCGAAGCTTACGATGCAACGACATTTGTTGGAATTTTTGAATATAATATATTATTTACTTAATAAATTTATATGGAATCCATTTAAATTTATGAATCGATTGAAAGTGTCAGAGAACATTGAAGAATTATGTTAATATCACTCCGTTTTCAACTCAATTTGTACGTAAGGTATGCATGCAGTGCAGACCTCCGCGAAAGCTGTACATCCGCGTCGTAAATTCATTTGCTCCTATAAATATAAAAAAAAACTCCCAGTCACCCAGTGCATTCGAAATGATGGAGCTTTTGCTACTTAGACCATCACTTTCGCAAAAGCCCAAGAATATTTTATGTGGATGAATATTAATGCAGGGTACTAGAAAGAAAATATGGTGCGACCATGCGACTGAGAGGAACAACTTTCAAAGGTGATTAATTCACACCTTGCAAAAAGTTGATGAAACTATTCAGCATACATATTATGTATTATTATGTCCATAAATATGAGCGATGAGAGAAAAAGATTACCTATTTAATTACTTTAGTTTAGTGAGAATGACAAATGTTATCTGATTTATGGACCTCTCTAAAACATGGACGTTATTTACACATGGTATTTAATTTAGTCGTAGGGTCGACTCCGTTTTTGTCAACGCGGAAGGATCAAGTACAAGTCTGGTACACATTTTCAAGTCACTTTTTGCGAGTACATATTTATATATTGCATTAAACTTTCCCAATCTATGTTAGCCAGTGCTACAGCATCGTAATATTCATATTACTAGAAATCGAGGGATATCTAGTGGTACAGAGATGGCAGAAGTTCCACACAATGGTGGACTTGGCCTCTGCAGACTTAGGGCAGGCTAGGCTCTCTAAGGCGCTAAACAGACGACGGGGCGTGCCGATCCTTTTGTCCGCGGCATAAGCAAAGACCGCGTCTGCCCGTGGATGCCAGCGACTGCCCTCTCCGCGAAAATGTATGTCCGGCGGGAACCAGCGGCGCGGTCTTTTTGCCCTTCATGTGCGTTGGTAGTGTAAAATTCCTTTAGCGGGCGCTATCGTTCTTGGTGAAATTGAACGGCCCGCCTGGCCCGCCCCGTCGTTTGCAAAGCGCCTAAATGGTACCTAGCATCTACAAGAAATATTATTAATGCTACCATGAATTCGACTACATCCGACACCCATATTTCGGTCGTATTCAGGGTACTGCGACGCATGACACACTGCATGTCACACGTTACTAAATTTATTGCTCACAGTCACTTTAAGGGTCATTGTTGATGAATAAATGAAAGCCTATTGTATGGTATCTATTTATCTAAAGCCATTTGTGTCCACATTAATTTAAAACATTAAAGAGACAACTATCATCGTCGTAATAAATAAAAGCTAAGCGATAGAAAGAGGCAACTTTTGGAGGGAGATGATTAGTTTTGTGCACTGCAAATCGCACTTTATTGTGCTAATGCAAGAGTCGGTTTTCGGATAACCATGGCTATTGTGATATGTTTCAGCCACTGTTACAGTTCATGTCTTGTCCATTCGTGATATCTTCAGCATTCCTTGTAGCATAGTCTAAGACACCGTTTCCCAGAATGTCTATTCTCGACTTTTTGTGTTTGCCTATGTTGCTGAAACCAAGCGGAAACAATGTGGCCAATCACTTGCTCCCTTCATATTATCTGGTGGTCATCTTACCAGCTAAGGCCTCTTTCAGGTTATTTACAATATCATGAACATGAATGCTGTTACACATGTGGGTTTCTCGCCGTGACGCCGCACATTTCATATAAACATGAAGCACTTGCTTGTTATGTTCAAGCTTAAGCATACATTTTAGTTGTAAACAATTACGGTTCTATAGAGATATGATATGCAGACCTTCAGGATTCCTGTAATTTTGAAAACACATGAGCCAGCTTTGCATTGGAGCCAAGATGCTAGTGATGGCTATGTGTGTCTTGACGTTACACTAATGTCTTTCACCTTGTGCAGCCATGACCCCAGATGTTTCACTGGGTGCCTGACCAAAACATCACATGCTGACCCATGTAGCACCATAGAAGTATGCCTGGTATAGACCATTTGTGATAAAATGGAAGTTTCACTAAGTATTCTTAGAGCCTATTTCCACTGCTACAGCAATGACCAAAGATCGGAAAGTTAGACCAACCTCTGTCACCATACCAGGAGAAGTTAGAATGTCTGGAAACCTGCAAACTTTTACTAGACCCCATCAGCATAGTGATGAGGCAAGTTGTCTACTGACACTGCTGCATCATCAATTCTCTTCATCTCAGGTCCCAAGTACTGCATGCTCGCACTGCAGTGCTGTGCATTATCTTGCTATATGATCAAAATAGATCAGAAATTGTTGTAGCAATACTAGCTAGAAAACTCAGGAGTAATATACTTATTACTCGAGAGTTATCTAGCCTCCAATATAGCATGGTTTCACCCATAGAGCATATTGCATGACTTAACATCAATCACTTGAAGTAAAAATTATCAAATGTTAATTGCTTTGTCATAACAACTGTTCTAATTAAGAGTAATTGTTGTTAGTATTTGCCTAATGTTCATGAATACAAATTAGTGCATTTCCTCCCCTCCTGAATTATTAGTATAGCCTTGGTTTATACACAAAATCATGTCTATTTCTGGAAAGGGGCAGAAATATGATATAAATCCCCATTTCATTGGCAGCACTTGGTTAAAGATGAGTGAACCTGAATATGAGGCTATCCCATACACATGGTAAGCCTCATCAGAGCTCAAATACTCCTCTGTTAACTATGTAACGTGTCTCTCTCACCCTCAGGATCACTATGAGAATGAAAACATTCCATTTTTTTTATTTAATAGATAAGACAGTGTTCTATTTTATAAGCCTATATTATACAAAAATATTAAAAAACTTTATAGCCTTCATACACATTTTATATTTAAATATCAGCAATAGCACTTTTAGAAAGTTATTCATCAGATAACAATTTCATATTATACCTAGGACTTACATAATCTCATTTTTAATTATATACATTTCATACACTGTTCATGTATAATTTTGCAGACATGTCTGAGTAACAAACATTATAGAAAACAATGTTTGTTGCATAACAAAAAACATATGATACAGCCTAATAAGATTCTATTATGAAAGTGTTTTTCGTTCAGTCTACAATAAATGATTCCCCAATAACTGGGTATTGCATTAAATGAATAAAGAACTACAGCTTTTTAAATGCCTTTGTCTTTAAAAACACTGGTAGTTCTTTAACAATTTGAACTTGAAAAATATTGATTTTAATTTACCTGAACTCGAGGATCCAATGCTTCCGAGCATTCCGCTGCGCTATCGTTCATTGTTTCCTCAAAACAAAAGCATTTTAGCGAAATTTACATTCCATAAAAGCTTTTGTCGCCTTGGTAATTTTGTTTCTTTGAAAATTAAAGATTAATAACATTGCTGAAACAAAATAAAAGAAATAAAGTCCTCACAATTCAATACCGCCCGCTAGTCTCACTAGTCTGATACGAGGCACAGATAAACACAGAAAATTGACACTGATTGAAGAATCGAAATGTCACTGACCTAGGCTTTTTTTTTAATTTCTGAATGTTTATAGTGTGTTATAACATTCTTGATACTTAATTACATAAAAGCTTAGATCATCTAACCACAGGATGCGCCTTACTTAAGCATTGTTTTCTGCCATTGCACATGACCATTTGGTCTTTTGGCTTTATGAAAAGCCTGTACATCAGTACATCATTTTATATGATTAAACTAGTACATTACATTGTAGTTGACTGTACAATAACAATTAACACACAACAGTCATTACGCGTTTGTCGATTAATACATTTTTAAATGCAATGAAATTTTATATGTCTTTGTGTTTCCCCCTTCACTTGTATGAAAACTGGCAGAATATTTTTGTATGCGGTGGTTCGCAAAGGCTTGTTCCGTGTTATATGGTCTAAGCATAAAAGGGTTGCTTCTTCCTTGCCCGAGATACCACCTACTACCAGTATCAGTAGTACTAACTGGTAGAACTACTTACTGGTAAAAACTCACCCGTTGTACTCCCATCTCAAGCGATCATATTGGGACTCCTGCTCCATAACATAGGGTCTCGAACTCTCGACACCGAGTCACCGACCGAGTCGACCGACTATGCTACGACTAGACTGGAGTATTGGATTGGATGCGCCGAGACACTTTTTTTTTTTTACATTTGTAAGATTTCTTATTTTCAACCGCTTACGCTGCTGCACTGGGGTTTAAAATAGTTCGTCCTAGGAAGATAGACCGGGGCCAAATGGGCAACAAAGTTGAAGCTTGCTATGGGTTTTTTCAGCTAACCTATCAACCTATCTAAATGCTAAAGATCCCATTAAATATTTATGAACTATCAACTGCCACTGACTGACAGCAGTGACAGCACCACACTGACATTTGACAGATTAACATCAGATTTCGCACAGGATTTGTCATCATCACATCAGTGTTAGAAAAATTGAGAAATATGGTATTTACTTAAGTTTTCTAATAATTAAACTTATAAATGGGTGTAAAAACACATATTATACAACGTGTATGTTTCAGGCGACCGAAGTGGAAGACACAATCAAGCGAATTCAAGCACATAAAGGAGTAATGGGTGTGATTATTGTGAACCACGAAGGTTTGGTCGATTTTTCTGTATTTCCATGGTTACATTCCCTCTTAAACTATAATATCCAGAGGTTTCTACCCCAAATCAATACTACTGGTGCTCTGAGAAGTCTGTATATTAGTGGTGATACTGTTTTTTGTAAACTACTTTCTAATTTCAGGCATTCCAATTAAAAGTTCTCTGGACAACGCGACGTCCGTGCTTTATTCCGGTCTCATTGGTCAGCTCACTGAAAAGGCCAAGAATGTTGTAAGGGAAATGGTAAGAATATTAATTTCCTTTAACTTCAATAAGTTATCCATGATCTATTTCAAAATAAGTATGTATCTTGTTTGCTATTGGTATGGTACTGCTTGTCACTGAATCGAATCTCACCTATGACCCTTATAACTTATCAATAATCCAGGGAATAAGTAAATCTTATTACTTGCCATGGTACTACTGGTAGCCCAGTGGGTAAAAGAATGACCTGCATGGCACTACTGGTTTGACTGGTAGAGTACTAAGGATTTTTTTTTACCTGTCATACTACCTGGATCTTTTCATGTAAGAAGACAGAAAGGATTAGATGACACAAAATTTTCAATGTCAACAGGATACAACGAACGAGTTAACATTCCTAAGGTTGAGAAGCCGACGACATGAGATACTCATCGCTCCTGACCGTGAATTCATTCTAATTGTCATACAAAATACTTCAGATTAGTCTCACTCATACACACCACGGGTCAGCTTGTAGTAAGTCCATTATAATTTGTATGGTTTTGAAAAATTGGTACAGTAATGTGTGTTTCAAGTTGAAAAATAGTCCTACAACAATATGCATAATAGGCTCCCGACACGATCATGCCTTGCAATTGTCAATCACGTAAAATATGAATGGAAGTTGCTTCAGTGTGCGTGATTGCTTTGCATGTTTGTGTGCATCGACATATACATGCACATGAAATTCTACGTTATTGACAATTGCCAATTGATCATGTCGGGACCCCTTAATTTGGACTAATATGTATGACTTACACACTCACACCTTAAGATAAATTAAAAATAGGATTCACTAGTATTTATGAGATTTGTAGGATAACTGCTAAAATAAAACTAAATGCATGAAGAAGTTCTACTTGAAAAGTTAGTCTTTTCAAAATATATAACAGAATGTTATATTTTTTTTGTAATGCCTGTTCATAAATAATTGTTTAAAAATAGAGTTGATATCTACATACTAATAATTTGAAAGAAATGTATAAGCTGCATAATTTAAACAAAACCTAGGTATTTAAAGAATTGAATTTAACATCCATGGATTAGAAACTTCAGTAATAATGACAGTATTGCTGACACTACCTGGTTTGCTTTTGGTAGGTTTTAAAGATTTTCATTACAGGATCCAGATATTTTATGGTTCCATGAGATGATACTACTCATACCTACCTTGTAGATTTATTTTCATATAAGTATAAATTCGGTACCTACATAATATGATACATAGGTAATTAGTAATAAGCTTAATGGTTAATAATAAGGTATTAGAGTGCACGAAAATCATCCTTTATATTGTATGAAATCAAATTAACACATTGCAATTAATTTTGTAGTCAAGACACCTTTGGATTTAGTCATCAATCATACACACAATTTTAATTTATGCTAATACATAGAGTTAAAATGCAATACATATTTATATTAAAAAACAATGTTTTTTTTTGTGTTATCCTATTGATAATAGAAATGCGAAAGTTTATGATGAGTGTGGATGTTTGTTACTCTTTCCGCTTTAACGGCTGAACGGAATATGAATTTGAAGCGCTCGTGGCCCCGCGGACTGTGTTCTGTAAACGATCACTGCAGTAAGCAACATTTACTATGGCCGGATATGGATGGGTAACCACCACGTGGACCACTTTGTGACATTTATTTACGAGCGTTTCCGTGCTTCGGAAGGCATGATAAGCCGTTGGTCCCGGTTGTCAGTAAAATGACAGTCGTTAAGCCAAGTTGAAGGCCTTACGGGCGGCTCGAAAAATTTCAACTGTGGGTCGTCACAACCTGCGCCCGGGTCGGCAGCGCGTGTGTAGCACCTCTGGTGTTGCAAACGTCTATCTATAGGCTACGGTTACCAACCTTCCGGTGGGCCGTAAGCTTGTCTGCCACCTAAGTAGTATAAAAAAAAAATTGATTTAGAATTTTTCGCTACATGGATCTGACTGAAATTTGGTAGGTAAGTAGGTACCTATAGGGATAGATTATTATTCTAGAAAAACACATCGTGGAATAACACTTCTTATCCCGGGAATAAGTTACTATAGAAAGCTGGAACGGGAACAAACTTTCACGCCGGCGGAGCCGCGAGTACACTACTAGTCTATACTTCTGTACTAATATTATAAAGAGGAAATATTTGATTGTTTGTTTGTTTACATAGAATAGGCTCCGAAACTACCCTTCGGACTGTTGGTTCCACTGCTAAGTTCCAGGGGTCCAACCAAAAATCCTAAATCTATGGGTCCAACAGGATTTTAAAATACTCATGGACCCACTACATAATAATAGTGGGGCTATGAGGTCTTTTAAATACTTATGTACCCCCTTGTCCGTTAATGATACTGGACATAAAACGCACTTTTAATTGAATATTTATGATAGCTGTCAATACCTACCTACTTGTAATGTACAAATCGTACAATCAACAATAACATACCTACCTATATCATGTACAAGATCGACAAAATAAATGAAGATCGTCAAAACAAATGAAGATCGAAAAAACCAAATGAAGATCGAAAAAACAAACGAAGATCGGTAAAACAAATTAAGATCGAAAAAACAAATGAAAATCGGTAAAACAAATGAAGATCGAAAAAACAAATAAAGATCGGCAAAACAAAATGAAGATCGGCAAAACAAATAAAGATCGAAAAACAAATGACGATCGATAAAACAAAAGACTGCAAGCAATTTGATGAGGTCAAAAACTACTTGCAGTATTTTGTGATATAGATGAGATTGCCGTTCAAAAAAATTGGTGCAAGCAATTCTCGACCTTAATGACACTTCTCTAAACATGTACTTTTAGGCGTTCATAGGCATCACTGATCATGAATATGAAAAAATAAATAAATATTATGCAAGCTCATAAGTTCGCGAATTGCTTGCACCTATTTTTTGAATGGATATCGCATCTAGATTACAAAAAATGGGTCCAATCAAATTTCGACCTTATGAGCATGTATAAAATTTATTTATTTTTTACATATTCATGATCAGTGATGTCTAAAAATGCCGAAAAGCATATTTTTAGATTAGTGTCATTAAGGTCAAGAATTCCGTGCACCTATTTTTTTGAATGGTAATAGCATCTAGATTACAAAATATGGCTGCAAGCCATTTTTGACCTTATCAACTTGCCTATAGTCACTGACCTGTAATAGTATCTGGACTGGTGATCGGTTTCATAAAAGTGTGCCTAATTGAAAATCGCCATTTGGCGCTGACGGCAGCTAGCGAATGCACTTGGAACTAATACTAGTGATGTACAACACCTGTCTTGGTGTCGATAAAAACTTTACCAGATATCGACGACAATGTTAATTTTATTTTTGTACCAATGATGTATACATAATATGAATGACTACTTTAAAGTACCTAAGTAGGCTAACCATCAGGCTCGCGAATTCAGTTTGGCGAGCTTAATATAAAAAAAAGTGTTTGCTTAAACAGTGGTCGCAGGTATGTTGCCAAAGTAGTGTTACTATTGTAAATCGGCTGAAAAATGACACCGACACACACAGTCATTGGTTGTCTTTAATCATAATTGGGTCATGTTAGAACTTAAAGCTAGGCGTCCAATAGGCGGATGGGCCGGGCCGGGCCGCAACGCAAAAATCCGCATGCCATACGTTTTTAATGAAACTGCGTTTCGTTGCGGCCCGCCTCTAGTAAAGGCAGATGCTACACAATTTCATATGAAACGTACGGCACGCGAATTTTTGCTCTGCGCTGCGGCCCGGTCCGCCTGGTGGACGCCTCGCTTAACGTGAGCCGTGCGAGCGTGCTCCCCGAAGCAGCCAATGCTAACTTGCTATTCCGCCTCAATGGCAGTTGCCATTGAGGCGGAATGCCATTTCCCCATTACTTCCCGAAGCAGCCGTGCCCAGAGAGGAATTTTGTTAAGTGACAGGTTAATTAGGATTAGGATTTATTGTAGTTTTGTTTGTTTGCAGTAGGTAAGTACAGAGGAGGGTAGGTATTTAAAAAAAATATGAAATCACACATTTATTACGGTATATTTTTAAATGCACATCTGTATAATTTTTAAAAGGAAATTATCTATATAAATATATCACATATTTTAAAAAGATTGTAAAACAAAGTAGATTCTCTTAAAATAGGCTTGTGTCCACTAAGAATAAATCTGATTGATGCAATGATATATGAAAACTATAGATACGTTATCAACACTGAAAAATGGCAACAAAAAATTCAGGCAATTGCCTTAATTTCCATACATCTATCATAGATAATTTCATAGAAATTCTTTTTTTGAATGTATAAAATATTTGCCGTTTTTGAAAGCCGTGATGTTCGTACATGACGTGTCTATATTATAATACGTCTTTGGATTGATGTGTGTTTCTAACGACTATGTCCAATATATAAATAACAAAAAGTAATATAAATTGGTACACAAATTAAGGATTAGGTACTATTATTTTTAGAAAATAAGATTGGAATAAATAGGCATTCCGTCACGTCACATCAAATACCTCTATCAGAAAGTGTGACGTAACAGTTTGCTACTTTGACGTTTGACGCACTCTGGCAGTCTTGACTCTTGACATCTTATGTCACAAGTCGTGTCATCTTGTGTAATTGCTTAGATTCTCACG
Source organism: Miltochrista miniata (assembly GCA_933228765.1). Classification (NCBI taxonomy): domain Eukaryota; kingdom Metazoa; phylum Arthropoda; class Insecta; order Lepidoptera; family Erebidae; genus Miltochrista; species Miltochrista miniata. Next base: position 20,483,641 of record OW121769.1, read on the forward strand.
TTTTCATAAAATACAACAGATTTCAACAGTAAAAGTTCACCCTAAACGTTTCTTTTTAGTACTAAAACTTTTTAAAAATCTAAATCACAAAACAAATCATTGAAAGGACTCATAAAAAAATAAAGAGCATTGTTGACTTGGCATGAATAGGCCATTCAACTTGGAAACTACTACCTAGTGTTGACTCTTGTTACAAATGACTATGGTCATGGTAACTGTTTACTATCAGGCGGGCTGTATACTTGTTTGGAAATTTTGTGGTATTATAAAAAAAAAACCTGCTTCCTCTGGATTCATTTGGCTATGCTGAGAATCATCAGTTGGTAACTGGACTTGCATATGTACTACAGGTGAATTAGATTTAGGTAAGTTGATTGGACTATCACGGGAGCATGGGTCATCATATGTAGATGAATCAGTTTCTGCAGTGACCAACGATGAATCAGTTTCTGAAAAATATTGAGTGTTGGTTATTTATATTCAATTATATTTCTTAAATACCAAAAATTCACTAACTAATTTACACCTACCAAGAAATATTGTAGGTATACTGCACTTTTTTAAAGCAGTCCGTGACCCATGTTTTAATAAACAGTCATCAGTAAAATGTTTTGAACAAAGATAATCTGATGTTTTCGGAGTCCAATTGACAAGCTTCATTTTTTTTAGCCACAGTTTTAAACTGTAATCGGAGGGAAACCTGTAATAAAAGGAACATTTAAATATTATGAACAAGAGTAAATAATTAATTATTAACAAAAAATAGTCTCACTAAGTGTTATAATTCAATGTTAGTGCTAGAAAGTTATATTTCACACGCTAGTTAGTTACTGTTTCGATTATCTACTACAATTTTAAGTGTTTATTAATAATTTTAATATGTTCATTAAATTATTAAAGAACTTTTACCATGCCTCTTGTTTTTTAAACTACGAATTTTGGCATTGGACAGAAAATTATCGATATACATTTTGACATCCCTATTAATCATTATAGGTTATAAAAATATTCGTAAAATCCCCGAAACTCGAAGGGTATTCGCTTATGATAGTAAAAAAAAAACTTAAATTATGGTTTTATAATAATTGTTTAAGAATTAGATTCTTAAATTTACTTACTTGTGAAAAGAGACGCCACAGCCCTTCTCGTATCTTGTTTTACAATATACAAACGATCTCATGCTAAATATCTATACTTAATTACACTATGAACTAAATTTATACATCAAAACACTTCAAATTTATACCAATCACAGTAATAACTTAAAAATATTCGAAATTTCACACAAACTCCTTCTGAAATAAACAAACAACGGCCATTTGCAAACTAATTTAGTTCTCAGTGCACTCGACAGAGGCGCTTTGAATCGGCCCAAAAAAGTAGCTGTCATTTTGTATGGAATAGCCAGTCCAGCGATTATTATTACAGGTCAGTGCCTATAGTCCTTTGTTTTACAGGTCTGCATAATGTTTTTCGATCTTGATTTGTTTTCTTTTTTTTTTTATACCACTAAGGTGGCAGACAAGCATACGGCCCACCAGAAGGACCGGTGGTCACCGCAGCCTATGGACGTTTGCAACACCAGAGGCGCCACACTCGCGCTGCCGACCCTGTAAAAACCTTCTAAGACCCCTTTTGAAGAACCCCATACTGTAGGCGTTTGGGAAAACCGAGGCAGGGAGATCATTCCACAACCTAAGCGTGCGCGGAAGAAAACCCCTATCGGATTTAACCGTGCTGGAACGCTCCGGACGCACTCCGGAAGCAGTGTTTATCCAACCGTCATTGGTTTGTTCGATCTTCATATTTGTTTCGCCGATCTTCATTTGTTTTTTTACCTTCATTTATTTTGCCGATCTTCATTTGTTTGTCGAGCTTCATTTGTTTTTCCGATTCTCTTTTGTTTTATCGGTCTTCATGGGTACAAGTCATAAAAAGCATCAAAATCCACTTGACATAATCTATCAGACATTTTTTTTTAACGTCATTTTAAATCACGGAGGTTTACGTCAAAAATGGTTAGTGGGGTCACTTATCACACATTCATAAGTACTAAGTAGGTACATAAAATAGCTACAGCTAATATCTTGTAGTTATCTACCGCTTTGCTTTCGACAAAATTGCGAGATAAAGGATGCTCATAGCCTCATAGGTGTTGAAGCTGGTAGGTAGGTAGGTATTTTGATTTCAATACATACATACAGTCACGCCTTTGTCCCCAAAGAGGTACTTAGGCAGAGGAATATTAGGTATGTAGGTACTGCTCGTTCGCTCTAACTTTGCCGCTCGGCTCCATACTAAAGTCGAATTTTTAATTAGACGAAGTAAATTGACTTCATATTCATTCACATAAATTGACTTCATACAATGTTGCGTATTTTCTATGACGAAGTGACATTAGCTACTGTCAATTTACTAGGTTAACAATTCGGGTATACGCCTCTACGCCAGCGGCAAAGTTAGAGCGAACGGGTAGTAGGTTACATATTTTTCGAATTTGTCCTTATCCCACGCAATAGGTGGTGGCCGTATTGCCGTGTTGAAATGGAAAGGCGCAGGTTGTGACTGCCTGCTTTTGTAATTTTCTAAGCCGCCCATGAAGCCTTCCAACTTAACGAATGCCATGTTACTAGCAGCCAGGATCAACCAACAGCCCAACGTGTCTTCCGAAGCACAGAAACGCTCGCAATTATGTGTCACAAAGTCATCAGTGTGATCACTCATCCAAGTAGGTACCTACTGGCCATATGGAAAATTGCTTACTGCAGAGACTGACTGAGACGGTTTACAGAAAACTGAGTCCGCGGGACTATTGGACGCTTTCACGGCCACAGGTTTCTTTTCACTAATCATGTTTGAGTACCTATATTAGCTCCTAGAGTAATACCTATTGACCCGTGTCGGGAGCCCAGGCATTAGAGTTTTTCGCTACTTTCCGTTCAAAGTTAATTTCTGCTCGTTCGCTCTAACTTTGCCGCTCGGCTCCATACTAAAGTCGAATTTTTATTAACAATTCGGGTATACGCCTCTACGCCAGCGGCAAAGTTAGAGCGAACGGGTAGTACCTTTTAAAGTCCGTTCACAGTTTATTTACCTCTGACAGATTGTTTTCTGTATGTTGGTATTGCAGTTAAGTCCCCATAGGAGTGCCAGCTTTAGACATTTTGCCGCGTAATAGGGGAGATTATAAGATTTAAACGTTAGCACTAACAATTATTTTTTTATGTAAATATCTATTTGTCAACATACATAACTTTATTAAATACGTGATTCTGATAGGTACTTTATGATTGTACTTAAGTTTTATTTTTATTTATATGGATATTTAAAAAAGACACTCATTACCATCACCAAGGAGGGCGAAGTTACTCCTTCCACATCTGATATAATTTCCGCGCCCGATAAACGGAAAATAAGTTTCGACTTTAAGGTTAGAGTACATACAAACACAAATACAAATAGCCTTTATTGCGGATAAATTATTAACATTTCCTTACATAATTATCTCAAAAGTTAATATTACACATCAAAACTTCATGCAATGATTTTTTAAGAATCACTGGTGCTTATATTACTTGTATTACAATAATTAGATATTATTTAAATTTCATTAATTTATATTACTATTACTTTAGATTATTATGATTAGATCATACATTATTAATTCCTGCCTATTATAATTTCAATATTATTTTATTTAAAGACATGCATGAATTTTAAAAGATTATATGCTTCCAATTCATCATAATTTATAATTATTCCATATTCATTAATTTACTACAATTATCATTACAATTCAAATTACGATTATCTACCTACCTACAATGATTTTATTCTTCGACATCGGTAACATTATCCGCTTGCCCTTTGGTTAGAGTACATGGGATAAACAAAATCTTAGTATGGTAACACGAAAATTAAGCAAGCCAACATCAGCGCTAGAGGTAAATTAACTATGAACCATGAAGCTATAGATAAACATGGAGGCCACACTTCGAACAACTGCTTGAGTCAAATACCTACATATCTCTGTCTCACTCTCTGTGGGCTAACCTTCTCTTTCTAGGAAATTATGCAGTGCTGCTATCTTCTTATTAGTATCTCCTAAAAAATAATAGAAATAGACAATACTAACCAAAAATGCAAGTAAAATAATTTATAAATAGCTCTATAGGTCGACTACGAGTATTTAATGTGTAATTTGAAATATTTTATACCATAACATGCATGATTGGGTTGTCGAATCAGTGAATTACATTCCCATTTTCTTAGGATTGTGTAATGTGGCAACATTGGTACTACATGTCAACTGTCAAAGTGTCAACCAACAATGGAATGGCGGTTGACTTCATTGTTTTCACACAATAGGAAACGTTGTGAAGTAGTGTGACTATATTGAGGATTTATCTGGGACTTCCTGTGTATTATTAGAAGAAACACGAATGTCATTATTAGAGAAAAACAAATAAGTTAAGTATTGTTATCGTATGTTAATGATGAATAATTGTTTTAGGTTTCCTAAAAATAGTATTCAGCGAGAAATATGGTTATCCATTGTGCCATTAAAAATTAAGTTAAGATATTTTTTATAAGAGCAATTAGTATGCTAACTGAAAAGGAGTTGGTTTCGGAGCGGGATTTGAACCTGCGTCTTCTCGCGTACCGTGCGGACGCCTTAACCACCGGCCACCGAAACTTACTCGGAACCAACCAAATTTTCCACCTTATATACGTCTTGGGGCAACGCATGCACCATCTTCCGACACTTTTAAGAAAGTTACATGGCACGAATGTATAGAATTGAACCTACATATATTCATTCGATTTTAATGAAACCTGCCCGAACATTAAAATATTTTTTTGAAAAGCAATTAGTATGCTAACTAATCATATATTTTAAATATGGAATAGGACTTGATTTCGGATCGGTATTCGAACCTGCGTCTTCTCGCGTACCTTATAAAACGAATGTATATAGGTGCAAATCTATACATTCGTGTCATGTAACTTTCTAAAAAGTGCCGGTAGATGGTGCCTCCTCTTCCATATTTAAAAAAAATGAAGTTCTATGAAAGTGCCAGGATTTGCAATTCGCATTTTCAAAAATCCGATTACGATTATAAATTAAATTAAATTAATTTACAAAAAATAAAATAAAATTTCCAACTAATTTACAAAAATTATACAAAATTTCTTAATCAGTTACATACAAGTACTTAAAATTATTTAATCTCTTATTACACATATAATATGATAATATAATAATATTTATCTATTTCTCAGAAAGGTACATTCTTATCATACACAATGTCTTAGTCTACATAGTGTAAATATTATAATAATGCTTACTGTCAGCAGCTAATGTCGATTAATTAACACACTTTAGGTATTCATGCATTCTCACATTCGATACGTCATTTTTGCCTGAACTAGGAAATCCTGTGTTTCAGGCTCAAAATACAAAAATATGTAGGTATATTAAATCTATGTAGGTACATACAATCTAATTTGATTTAATTTTGGCATCGCTAATTTCAAAGTACAGCGTAGTACCTATAATATTAATTTAGAGTATAGTTATACTCTTTTATGCTAAAATATAAAAAAAAAAAGTTACACTACTATTATTTTATACATTTAATTATTTTCTCATATATATGAAATTCAATTTGGAACATTCAATAACTCCTCTGTTTTATCGTAAGTCATTTCTTGCAATATTTTTTGTAAAGCTTGCTTACACCGAAAATAATTCAGGTCATAGATGTACGACTTAGCATTAATTCTATTATACAGTAGGGGCCCTAAGAACAAGTAAAATCTATTTGTAAAGTGCTTTATTGCAGTTCTTTGAGTGCAAACAATGTCTTTACGTCTTTTGTTTACAAGATCAGAGTTAAAACGAAGTGCTGTATGCTGTTTCAATACTGTATTCAATATAAACAGTTGACGTACTGTTAGTACTTCGCACGCTTGGTAAAGGAGGTTAGTGGGGAAGAGGAAAGGTCGAAAAGTGGCCACTTTGAGGATCGCTCTCTGCGCCCTCTCTATAGGCAATAAGAGAGTTTTACAGGTTGTAGTACAGGATGTAGTAATAAAGCGCTTACAACCATCAACAGTTCCTAACTTATTGTTCAATAATCCTGTTCCTAATTTATTGTCCAATAATCAAATTAAAAACACATACATAAAAATTAAATAAATAGATTAAATAACTAAACTACTAAACTATTGCCTACTGATAGGGATGAAAATGGCGAAAAATACTCATTTGTTTTTTTCGAAACTTTGAAACTTTCCAGTAAAATACATGTATCTTTGTAATAATACAAATTTAGGGCTATTTGAAAAATACAAATTGACATGTATAATACTTGTATCAATGAATGTATTTTTCATAAATTACAGTGAATGAAAAAAGACAATGATAATGGCACTATTGATTATAATTTTACGGTATTTATTATTAACTATACTGTACAAAAAAAAGGTTTCTACAATTCAAAACAAAATTCAATTCAAAACGACGAGCAGCTGACTCGCCGTTCTCAGGCCCTCAGTCATGGAGGCCGATAGTCTTGGGCGAACAGCAACCGGCGACGACCCCGTTGCCGACTGCGAAATTCAGGAGGGAGATTTCTCTCCCGCTCCCTCTCCACTGCCTCTTTCTGGAGCATGACTGGCTCGCAGAAAGACGCATCAGCGTCCCACTTTCCACCGCTAGTGACCAAGGCCCTCACCATGGTCTTCAGCGTGAGAATGCCCACGTCCAAGCCCGCAACGAGGTCCTGGTGCTGCAGTGCCCAAGCTGAGCACTCCACCAGTGTGTGCTGCACCGTTTCCTCGCTGCAGTCACCGCATTGCTGGCACTCAGCTGTTACCTCCCGGTGGATGCGCCACTGTTACTTTCCAAAGCACCCGTGCCCGGTAAGCATCTGTGGCGCTCTGTAGGTTAGGCTGCCATGGCGCCTCTCCAACCACTCTTTCATGACCGGCTTCACCGCCTCAATTGTAGTGTGTCCCCACTTTGGTGGCTCAAGTCGCACTTTCTGTGTCTCCATGAGCTCCTGGCGGAGCAAGGATCTTTGGGCCTCAATTTCTCGGGGCACAGGCCTCTGATACCGCTCCAGCGCCTCGTTGTGCCACTGATATAGAGATGCAAGGGCCCTCGCTTCCAGTAGGTACCTATGGAGGGGTCCCGGCTAGGAGACATGCCGCCTCGACGGAGGTCGTACGGTACCCTCTTATCACTCTGACTGCCATTGACTTCAGCGGACTATGCAGTCCAGTCACGTTGTGAGCCGTCAAGGATTCGGCCCATATAGGTAGGTATTGCCATAATTTTGATCACTCGGCCGAGCAATAGAAACAGTACTATTACTGTATTACAGTATAATAACATGGAAGAAGATATTAAGAAAATGGAATTGCCGGAAAATATAAAACACGACATTCTTTTTGTCATTAATAACTTCATGATTTTTTATTATATGGAAAGAAAGGTGCTGATTTAACCATAAAGTTATTTTATTATTACTAGTCCTAAAAACGGCGAAAAATACAATGTAAAATACATGTAAAAAACGGAAAATTTCGAAAGGTACATCGCAAAGTCTCATTGAAAGTTTCTGTATTTTATTGAAAAACACAAAGTCCGATTGAAAAATGCATGTATTTTACTTGTGATTTTCAACCCTACTACTGAGCATTTCACCCCTGATCATACCAGGCGCGAAGGTGCTCAATACACTAGAAGCGTTGCCGCGCTAAATAGCTATCCTTTGTACCAGGTACGACCAGGCGTGGGAGTCATGCGTCTTGTCCTGTAGCCTACCGCCGATTTCCGAGACCAGAGCCTTAGCATCACTACCGCAACAGCCCATAGTTTCAACAGCTACTGGTACGACCAGATAACGCGACTCCGTCTCCGGGTACTTTTGGCGTTTCCTGTAAGCAGCATTTTCCGCTCCGGCCGCCGGTGAATGGACGGTACGAGCCAAGTGACTGGCGGCGAAAGTGCTGACGCATGTTGCGTCCCACACTAAGCACTTGCCGTTCCTCCATGGCACAAGGGTCAGACCGTCCGGTCTCTTGCAGTCTGCGCGGGACAAACCTTGTGGTTCTAGGATACAGGGGACCTCAGCCGACACCAGAGCCCGCGGGATTAACTAATTAAGAGCGTGGTTACGCGGATGCCTACCTGTGCAGCGACGACAACTCAAAGCATGATGACCATCACTCTCCACCATGGCACCGCAGATGCATACGTGAGGTTCACACATCTTGCAGCCTAAGCGGAGAGCCACACGATCAAAATATTTAAAATCTTATTCCAATGACTTTAGCATTAACATTTCTTTATTTTGACATGAAGAGACATCGGCAGACTGCGAACTACCACGAGCTGCCGCGGCAGACTGCGAGCTACCACAAGCTGCAGCGGCAGCTTACATCACAGCCTGCCACGAGAAGCGGCAGCGCGCGAGACGTACAGTTGATTAACCTAGAAAAATAACCCGCTTGGATGAATAGCTTCGTTATTCGCAATGTACCTATGCAATCTGCAGAGAATATCAGTATTCAAAAAATTCAAATATCGACTGATATTTGAATTTTTCTTTCGTAAAAAACAGAGAAAATAGTTAATCACGCCTTTGTACATCTAATTTATATAATAAATTTTCACCACCTATTCCGTGGGACCAATTCTTAAAAAGGTGAAATGATAATATACCTATGCCTACCCCTTCGGGGATAAAGGCGTGACCTTATGTATGTATGTGTGTCTTTATTGCGTACAATAAAGAATATATAGAAAATGAAATATCCTGGCAAAAATAAAAATAGGGCTACCCTACTTAGAAAGAGATTTAGAGCCCACACAGAGCAAGACAGTAATATACAGACTACGCTTCAAGTAGGTATTCGAAGTGTGGCCTCCATGTTTATCTATAGCTTCATGCTATGAACGGACTATAGCTGTGAGGCTGGCTTCCTTGATTTTCGTGTTACCATAATATGGTCGTGTTTCTCCCATGTACTCCAACCATAAGTCGAAACTTATTTTCTTTTGCTACCGTTTTTTGAGTGTGGAAATTATTTGAGATGTGGAAGCAGCAACTTTGCCCTCCTTGGTGTTCGTAGAGTGTCTTTTTTAAATATCCATATAAATAAAAATTAAAGTCAAGTACAATCGAATAATAACAGAACCACATGTATTAAAGTTAAATACATTAACTAATTAATATTTACATACAAAAAATAACTCTTAGTGCTAACGATTAGGTACATCTTTATAATCATTCTCCTCTAATATGCGGTAAAATGTCTAAAGCTGGCACTCATAGGGGGCTCATTACAGCAATACCAACTCACAGAAAACGATACGTCAGAGTAGGTAAATTAACTGTGAACCGTAGAGGGAGAATTATAGTATATTCTCCCTCTAGGCTGTGAACGGAATATAGTTTGGTCGCGTCTGTGGGTCGAATCCGCCCTTGGGTTCCCGACACGGTCAGTATGCACTTGACAAGTCTCGTTATAATCATGTTTTGACAACGTGTAAGTCCGTCCAGCGCGTTGGTGCACGGTGAGATCCGCTCGGGGCTTTCTCCCACGAAGGCTTAGGTTGTGTGGAATGACCTCCCGGCCTCGGTTTTTCCAAACGCCTACAGTATGGGGTTCTTCAAAAGGGGTCTAATAGGGTCCCAACACGATCAATTGTCATGCCTCATCAATATCATGTGTACATATACGTCGATGCACACACACACATGCAAAGAAATCACGCACACTAAAACAACTTCCATTCATAAATATCAGACTTGACTCAATATATTGACCAGTGTCGGGAGTCCATTAGGTTTTTACAGGGCTGCCCGGTCGACAGCGCGAATGTATAAAAGATCAGTGACGTAGAGCGTCTCCAGTGTAGCAAACGTCCATAGGCTGCGTTTACCACCAGTACCTACATTTGGTGGGCCGTTGATACACTCACACGTGCAAAGAAATCACGCACACTAAAGCTACAGTTTGTCTATAAAGTCGTGAAATGAATGTTTGAGGAACTAAAAATAGTTATGTGTGTGGCAACACGAAACATAAGTACGTGGCTTTTTTGGCGGGATTTGGAAGGAATCGTATCGCATCGTTTTATAAATTTGCAAAATTAGTGTTTTTTCGAGTGCTTTGTGTGTATTAATGGTGGATTCTTAAACATAAACGTTCGACAACGTGCACTAGTGTTGGGAAGTGATAAAACGCAACTTTGCAGTTTCTGACAAAGAAAATCCAAAGAAACTTTCAGAAATTTATCCACCGCTTTTCTGAAGGAAGACTGACTTTGACTTAGGGCTGTACTTGACTTTGACTGGACTTAGAGGACGAGGACTGTGACTTATTTAAGCAAAATGAAGATATAACTTTAAATAATAATAAATAAAGACATGGCTTAAAGGTCTTGTAACCAAACCATAACTATTAAAAAAAAAAAAAAAAAAAAAAAAACATAAGTACGTCAGTTGTCAATGCTATCGTCGAATTTCGTTTACTCTCACGGATTATACTGCAACAAATTGAAACCAAACTACGCATAAAGGTTTGAGAAATGAGTAAAGAAAATCGGAGTGGTGCGCAGGAAGTGATTTTTAAAGTTTTCCAGTGATGTTTCGCGGAGTACCAAGCTGGACAATTGTTGTGGGATTTTGAGGATGTTTATGAGCGAACAGCATCTTTGGTGGTTAAGTAACCGTGTTATTGTTTGTTTTGAATCTGTCTGAAGTTACAAATTTACTGAATTTACGATTTGGAGACAAAAAAAGGCATTGTTTACGTTGCATATTTTTAGGTTAGAATCATAGACTTACAATCTACCTGTACAACATTAAGCTATAGATAAACATGGAGGCCACACTTCGAATACCTACTTGAAGCGTAGTCTGTATATTACTGTCTTGCTCTGTGTGGGCTCTACGTCTCTTTCTAAGTAGGATAGCCCTATTTTTATTTTTGCCAGGATATTTCGTTTTCTATATATTCTTTATTGTATACAAAAAAGACAATATATATTCATAATACAATTAGATGTACAATACATACATAAGGTCACGCCTTTATCCTCGCAGGGGTTGGCAGAGGTATATTATCATTTCACTTTTTTAAGAATTGGTCCCACGGAATAGGTGGTGAATTTATTATATAAATTAGATGTACAAAGGCGAGATTAACTATTTTTAACCGACTTCAAAAAAGGAGGAGGTTACTTAATCCGACCGTATACTGTAACGTAACGGGCGTCAAGGGTGTCGGTGTAGACTTCCCAAATCCCGTGTTACAATAGTTTGATTTGTAAAAGAAGATTACCTGGATAACAGCAGCCGGAGATACAGTGGACCTTTTAGGTTAAGGGCCGTGTTGTCTGGCTAGTAAAACCCCTGTTGCAGTGAGTTCGTGAAAGAAAAACCAGTGTATATTATTATCACCACGTTTAATGGTCTACAATACAAAAACCACAGGCCTTGTGGTATATCAAACGCACTACTTAGCCTATATATATGGCAGGATGCACCAGTATTACTCCAGTTAGAATACTTATATCTACACACACTTTACTTACTTGCTATAAACTTATATCAAATCTATTGACCTGGCCGGCTCTTGCGCCGATGCGATGAAATTATTTCATTTGACACAATTAACTAAACATCACCTTGTGACGTGGCTAACAAAATATACTTTAATCTAGCGACCTAGAGATGGATCCATTCTGGTTAACATTATTATAATCTATGATTTAAAGGCTAAATAAATCTAGTTACATTCTCGGATCGTTATGCAGCCTCCTGAAGGTGAACTACGTTGTTAAACTGTCGGTGGACTATCGCGTAGGCACCGCTAACCAACGAGATGCAATAATCAACCTCGCGTATGGATGTATAAGAAGAATCCTGGTGGCCCTCCTTGGTGCCAAGTAGTGAAAAAGAAATGCACGTGGCGTAAAAAAGAGAATAAAAAATGCCGGTGCGAGAACCGGTTACCGCTACAAAGCCGGGCTCGTCAGCGGCGCGCAGTCCCGTCTGTGGATCACGCGTCCCACGCTGATGGGTTCACGGGGAAGAATTCCTCCGTGTTGGGATTCCGCCAAGGGACGGGCAGGTATTCCCAGCAATAATAGGTAGGTACTCCAAAGACCCGCTACAACAAAAGTTACGCGTCATTAGCAATCAGCACGCACTTCACAGACCGCGATTATTACAAGGTCTATCTAGCTTATAAATACCTTTTTGCGGGTCCTGTGATGGTACGAATTGCTCTTGAAGAGACACCTTACGGGTCTTCTCGCTCGAGAGAAAAAAATGCCGACTGCCTCCATCTTTGCTTTTCGTCTCTCCCCCTTCCCACCAAGCCAAACCCGCTTGGTCAGTTACATCTACGGTCCGTTTCATTTCACTCATCCCTCACGTTCCGCTCGTGACTTTTATTCCTCCACTTCTCATACGCCATACACGATTAGGGCTTTATCGCATTAACGCCATGTCATTAACTGAAGCTAAAACTATCCTGTACATTAACCATCCTATCCTCTTAAGCGAATATTTTATCCACTATTTGACATAATGTTCTACGTTACGCGGAACGTGAATTCTGGTGTGACCACTCCGAAATTGATCCGCTCGTAAACTATATATAAATTATCATTAGTTCCAAATCTGTTTACTAATTTAATATACCTATTATTTACTCTAATCTAGATTTATTGTACACTAAATAAAACTATTTTTTTTTATGTTCTTTTTTTTTTATTCCTATTTCGTTGACAAGGATCAGTCATTGTCACTGTCAAAATGACAATGTCAGATTCACGACGTCTAACCTATGTGTATGTGTAGTATTGTGACTGGATGTAAACACGGAATAAAACGACAGAAAGATATCGAGTTTAATATCTTTGTGTTAATGTGCTTAATGTATGAAATCCTCGTTATCACGAGACAAAAAGAGAGTATTATACTAGAACGTATGGATAATGTGTTGGTGAGTATTGCAGAGTGTTACAATACCCCCTTTCTCGGGAAAAGAGGTAAACCGACAGGTTTACCGAAAGAAACAGCCGGGGTAACCGGGAAAAAGTGGTTACTTAACCGACTCCAAAAAGGATTAAAAAAATACCGAGAAATAAAAGAATAAAACTTCAGAACGCTGCTAGCAATAGTTATTCTTCTGACTGCCCTTTAGAATGATCACAGCTGGATAGGTATTCCTTTCAAAACGCGTACTTCACTCTTCCATACCTCACACAGTATTTCATATTTATCTATGTACATTCATTCGTCATCCTTTCCATATTAATAATAATTATAATAATACATATAATAATATTTAAAGCTTATTTTCCACCTATCATTCAGTCATGCACTTATCCTTCCCTTTCTTATTTGCTCCTATCATTCCATAATTATTTACATGCTGTCATTCATCAGTCTTATATTCTGTAAGAGTTTTTCATACTTTGGCCAATCGTACTGTCGGTCAATCATTTGACTGTCAAGAAAAACAACTTTTTTGCTCATGCGTTGTTAAGTATCATATCATATAAACATTAACTGTAAGAATAAGAACACAATGTAAAAACACAAACGGCAAAGCAATTATTAATTGCATACATTAGTTTCGATAAATGCTTGCCTAGCCCTACGATCAAAAAAAAAAAATCTTGGGTTCGGAGTAAATACCACTAGACAAGCAACAATATCGGACAGGGTGTGTAAATAATTTAATCTACACGCAAGATGTCCTTTACATGAAATTTACCAACAGATCCTGACGATAACTCGCGTAGCTCATACACTACATCTGACAACCTCCTTTCAACCGTGCACTTCACAAATTTCGGCGCCAGCTTGGCGGAGAAATACTTCGCTGCGTTAGATTGTACGAAGTTCCTTCGCCAGACCACATCGCCTATTTTCGCTGTGAAGTGTCGTCGTCTTAGGTTATAATGTTGTGAATTTTTCTGGTACGCCTGAGTTAATGCATCTACTACCTTGTCAAAAATTTTTCCCAATTCCAACAACGATGATGCCGCTGCGCTTCTATCGCCTATGGTCAGATCATCAGCTGATGTTGGTAAATCCCTAAGAATTGAATGGAATTGACCGTCAGTGACTATTTCACGACCGGTGGCTAAGAAGTACGGTGTGTATCCCGTTGCTAGGTTCACCGTGCTATTCAGTGATAGCTGAATTTGCTGAAGGTATTTGGACCAATTACGTTGATCTTGTTCAACTAGTATGGATAAACAGACTTCAGCGGTTTTGTTATACCGTTCGACTGTATTCGCTTGCGGTGCGTAATGCGCCGTATAGAAAATTCGAGGGATAGAATATCCATCGCAAAATGATTTAAACGATTTGCTTTTAAATATGGTAGCGTTGTCACAAATAAGAATCGCGGGGGTTCCCCATTTCAAGATCAATTCCTTTTCCAAAAATGAAGTGACCGTTTGAGTGGTTGCAGTACGGAGGGGGTGAAGCCATACAAATTTTGAGAAAACGTCTACAACTGACAGAATGTATATATGACCCGAATATGCTTTAGGTAATGGGCCTATAATATCTATTGACAACGTGTGCATCGGAACGTCCACCTCCTTTTGATTTGTCATGAGTCCGTGAGGTGGTGAATTTGAGTGTTTATATGCTTTACACTTGTCACACCGTGTGACAAATTCCTTAACATTTTCAAACATATTTGGCCAATAATAATGTTCCCTAATTTTCAAATACGTTTTTTGAACTCCTGGGTGTACACTACAGAAGGAGTCATGGTTTTCCTTGATGCATTCATCGACCAGCTCTTTAGGAATTACTAACCTCCAATTGTTTTTTGAAGTACAAGAGCCACCTTTGCAAAATCTAAACAAATTGTTGCCTAGGATCTGAAAATTTTTGAAACGAGTAGGCATAGTTTTACAGCCGTTATACATCTTCTTATATCACTCATCAGAAGTTGAAGAAAGTTCTTGATTGAAAGTAATAGCATCGACCGAAATTCGGGATAGTGCATCTGGTACGACATTAAGCTTACCTGCCTTATGGCAAATGTCAAAATTAAAAGTGGATATCTGCATTGCCCATCTGGCCAACCTGCCTGAGGGGTTATTTAAAGACTTAAGCCACTTTAAACTCATATGGTCAGTGATGACCGTGAACTTAGTACCTTCTATGTAAGCACGAAAATGATTTATGGAATCCACTACCGCGAGCAGTTCACGCTCTGTTGTACTGTAATTTCTCTCAGGTTTTGCCAGTAAACGTGAAAAGAAAGCCACAGGACGCTCGATTCCATCTATGTCCTGCGTCAAAACACTACCAATGCCTACGGATGATGCGTCGCAATGAAGCACGAAAGGTTTCGAAAATTCTGGCGACGCCAAAACTGGAGCTGTTATTAAAGCATTTTTTAGGGTATTGAAAGAATCCTCAGCTGCTTCGGACCATTGGATGCCGTCACTGCCTTTCTTCCTACCTACCAACGCTGTCATAGGTGCTATGATGGTGGAAAAATCCTTAACAAACCTACGATAGTATGAACATAGACCTATAAATCCTCGTAGCTGCTTGGCAGTTTTAGGCTGTGGGAAATTCTGAATGCTGCTCAGCTTCTCTGGGTCAGTGCGCAAACCTTGTGTATTGATGATGTATCCCAAGTATCTAAGCTCTCCTTTGCAAAATTCGCACTTTTTTAAGTTGATAGTGAGACCAGCGTCACTAAGCGACCTCTTTACAGCAGCAAGTATCTCCATATGTTCAGAAAATGACTCTGTGGCAATCAGAAGATCGTCCAGATAACAAAAAACTTTTCCGTCAAATTTGTGCAGAAATAGCGAATCAACTAGCCTTTGCATTTCCGCTCCCGCATTGGATAATCCGAATGGCATTCTTTTAAAATGAAAAAGACCTCTATTAGGGACTACGAAAGCTGTTTTCTCACAAGAAGTACCTTTGCCGTCTATTCCATCCTGACTTGACAAGCTGAGCTGCCAAAAACTCGATGATAAATCAATTGAACTAAGATAATGTGCTCCTCGCAGATTGTCCAAAATCGAATTTATATAAGGAAGTGGGTACGAGTCTTTAACCGTGACATCATTGAGCTTACGCGCGTCGAGGCAGAATCTCCATGATCCATCTTTCTTTGGGATCATGACAACCGGGTTGGACCATGGTGACCTCGACGGTTCGATGACATCGAGCCTCAACATCTCGTCCACCTCCCTATTCAATGCTGTCAACTTAGCAGGCGATAAAGGGTAATATCTTTGTTTAATAGGCTCTCCCTGTGTAATAATTTTATGTGTAACGATATGCGTTTTCCCTAAACCTTTTTTTTCTGATGAAATTGACTCAAAGTCATTCATTACTTTTTGTAGATGTTTGGCTTGTTGAGATGTTAGATCATCTCTGGGTATTAAAGCTTTCACCTCACACAACGCACTGCAAGCACTATAACTTGTGGAGTTGCCTCTCCTCACGACATCTCCAAACTTAAAAATGTCCACTAGACCAAATGCATCAGCGAAATCCATACCGCACAAGATTTCGTGATGTATGTCAGGGCAAACTAAAAAATTAAAGTGGGCAGTTACCCCATTACAAGTTATTGGCAAAGACATTATGCCAATGACTTTAATTTGAGATAAATCCGCTAAAAATACTGCTGGCACGACTGAAGCATCCCTAGCATGTAATGTCCATCCAAGTCTTTGAAAATATCGATGCTTATTCGCACCTAAAACTGATAAATGTGCCCCAGGATCGAGCAATGCTTCGAAACTACGGTCCTTTATTGTGAATTTAACAAACAACCGATTATCCCCTACGAATGACGATATTTCAGGCGAAGAGACTGTTTGTGTGTGTAACGACTTGCTCGGGGGCCCCATCAGTTTTTTTCATTTAGTGTCTGTGTAGTAGACTGCGAGCGCAAGCCTGTGTTACATTGGGTGCAGCTCCTAATCGTCACCCTCTTAGCTCCGCACTTGAAACATATTATGCCTGGTATTGACCTACACACCTTATAACTATGGCCGACTTTTTTACATTTAAGGCAAGTAATAGGTGAGCCGCGCCTGTCAGGTAATTTGCCGACGCTGACTGCATTGAGTTCGCGCTTGCCAACCGGTTTAGATTGACATAAAACACCAGAATAAGCCTCATAATTCTTGGACACGTTGACCAATTGGTCAAAGGTAGTAATATCATTGATGGCTAATAGTTGGGCGTATGTAGGTAGCAAATTGTGTTTTATAATTTCAAGTAGGTTGTCGCTTGTAATAGGATATGTTAGTCTATTGTTTAAATCCTGGATATCTAAAATAAAGAATGATACAGACTGACCTAGCTTCTGCTTTTTTTCACGAATCTGTCTCTCTATGTTGTAGTTGTAATCCTTTGATTGAAAGAATTTTCGAAATTCAACGCAAATATCAAACCAAGAGTTAATTTTATGTTGGATTGTTCTATGAAACTTGAGTGCGGTGTCAGATAACAGTTCTGAAAAACCTCTTACTAATGTTGTATCGTCAATCTGTCGTGCGATACGTGTTTCATTAACCCTAAGGAGGAAGTCGTCAATATCTGACTCTCCGTTATACTTGAGTTTAAGGGAAGCTAAATTCAATGATTTGTAGTACACATGCGCACTGGGGGGCGGTGCAACCACTTGTGTTATACCATTACCTTGGTTCATGTTGTCAAAAATTTCGCTAGTTTTAATGGGGAATGTCTTATGTGCGTGTGCTATCGGTTCTTGTGCCACGTATGTCTCTTGTGTGTTGCTGTGAGAGGCAGCATAATGGGTGGTCGTATTAGAGACTATGGATGTCGTAAACGTTTCGGGAGCCAAAGATGAAGTCCGGTTCACGTTGACTCGGGGACGTGTATTTACGGTATCCATAGGTATGTGTACCTCTAAAGGTCGTGTATACGGGCTAGAAGTTACCTGCATAACGTTCCGACCATGCACCGGTGAAGCAAATTCACTTGCATCAGTATCTGGAGTTTTTGACATTTTTTATAAATAAGTTCTTAATATCTAGTTTGTATTTAGCCTAAAATGCTCCAGTAGTAGTAGTAGTAATGGTATAATCACTGTAGCAATGCCACAGACACAATAACAACAAAGTTATGTTTCAAAATTATGTTCGTAAAAATTACTATGAAAAAATTCAATTTTGTTAATAAAAACAAAACCTGCAACTATTTAGTCCTGATCCTTGTGTATGTAAGCTCTAAAGGGTGTACAAGATCAGATAAAACTATAAAAACAACCAATATGTTGATATTTAAAAAGTTGATTTTTGTCGGGAGAACGATAAGACAAAAAAACTCAAATTTGCTCACAAAATCGAAAATTGACACAAGACTTTATCTGGTCCTAGTGTTTATCAATGCAGAATGGTGCACCGAATCAGATAGAAGTTTAAAAATCACCAATATGTTGATACTTAAAAAGTTGATTTTTGCCGGGATGAGAACGACAACTCATAAAACACAAATTTGTTCACAAAAACAAAATTTGCACATATTTTGGTTTGGTTTCTTACTGTTATTAACTCTAAGCAGTGTAAGCAATTATATTAAACACTTAAACCATCCAGATGTCAATATTTAAAAAATGTTGTTAGTTCTGGATGAAACTTTTGTTAAAGAAAAAAAACTTAAATTTGCATAAAAAGTCAAAATTTACACATTTTGTGGTCTGGTCTTCACGGATATGAATTCTTAATAGGGTGAGTGACCAGATTCAATATCTATAAACCATCAATATGTCAATATTTAAAATTTTGACATATTCCTGAGGGAACGGTGAAGTATGAACTATTAATTTTCTTAAAGTAAAGCTACTGCTTTCAAGCCTAGATACAACAATAAAAATTGTATCCCTCAAAAGATAAACACAAAGGAAATTCCCCCCCGAAGCTCAATTGCAACAATGGTTACCAACTAATTTCAATTGAATTCAGGCGCTGTACATGCAGCACTTTAATAGGTAATCACAATAAAATAAAGTTCGGGCGCCATGTAACGTAACGGGCGTCAAGGGTGTCGGTGTAGACTTCCCAAATCCCGTGTTACAATAGTTTGATTTGTAAAAGAAGATTACCTGGATAACAGCAGCCGGAGATACAGTGGACCTTTTAGGTTAAGGGCCGTGTTGTCTGGCTAGTAAAACCCCTGTTGCAGTGAGTTCGTGAAAGAAAAACCAGTGTATATTATTATCACCACGTTTAATGGTCTACAATACAAAAACCACAGGCCTTGTGGTATATCAAACGCACTACTTAGCCTATATATATGGCAGGATGCACCAGTATTACTCCAGTTAGAATACTTATATCTACACACACTTTACTTACTTGCTATAAACTTATATCAAATCTATTGACCTGGCCGGCTCTTGCGCCGATGCGATGAAATTATTTCATTTGACACAATTAACTAAACATCACCTTGTGACGTGGCTAACAAAATATACTTTAATCTAGCGACCTAGAGATGGATCCATTCTGGTTAACATTATTATAATCTATGATTTAAAGGCTAAATAAATCTAGTTACATTCTCGGATCGTTATGCAGCCTCCTGAAGGTGAACTACGTTGTTAAACTGTCGGTGGACTATCGCGTAGGCACCGCTAACCAACGAGATGCAATAATCAACCTCGCGTATGGATGTATAAGAAGAATCCTGGTGGCCCTCCTTGGTGCCAAGTAGTGAAAAAGAAATGCACGTGGCGTAAAAAAGAGAATAAAAAATGCCGGTGCGAGAACCGGTTACCGCTACAAAGCCGGGCTCGTCAGCGGCGCGCAGTCCCGTCTGTGGATCACGCGTCCCACGCTGATGGGTTCACGGGGAAGAATTCCTCCGTGTTGGGATTCCGCCAAGGGACGGGCAGGTATTCCCAGCAATAATAGGTAGGTACTCCAAAGACCCGCTACAACAAAAGTTACGCGTCATTAGCAATCAGCACGCACTTCACAGACCGCGATTATTACAAGGTCTATCTAGCTTATAAATACCTTTTTGCGGGTCCTGTGATGGTACGAATTGCTCTTGAAGAGACACCTTACGGGTCTTCTCGCTCGAGAGAAAAAAATGCCGACTGCCTCCATCTTTGCTTTTCGTCTCTCCCCCTTCCCACCAAGCCAAACCCGCTTGGTCAGTTACATCTACGGTCCGTTTCATTTCACTCATCCCTCACGTTCCGCTCGTGACTTTTATTCCTCCACTTCTCATACGCCATACACGATTAGGGCTTTATCGCATTAACGCCATGTCATTAACTGAAGCTAAAACTATCCTGTACATTAACCATCCTATCCTCTTAAGCGAATATTTTATCCACTATTTGACATAATGTTCTACGTTACGCGGAACGTGAATTCTGGTGTGACCACTCCGAAATTGATCCGCTCGTAAACTATATATAAATTATCATTAGTTCCAAATCTGTTTACTAATTTAATATACCTATTATTTACTCTAATCTAGATTTATTGTACACTAAATAAAACTATTTTTTTTTATGTTCTTTTTTTTTTATTCCTAAACTATTTCGTTGACAAGGATCAGTCATTGTCACTGTCAAAATGACAATGTCAGATTCACGACGTCTAACCTATGTGTATGTGTAGTATTGTGACTGGATGTAAACACGGAATAAAACGACAGAAAGATATCGAGTTTAATATCTTTGTGTTAATGTGCTTAATGTATGAAATCCTCGTTATCACGAGACAAAAAGAGAGTATTATACTAGAACGTATGGATAATGTGTTGGTGAGTATTGCAGAGTGTTACAATACTTATATATATTTTTTTACTTTTGTTTATGTTTGTTCCGCAGAACTCCGTCGTTTATGGACAGATTTGTTTTTTTTTTTCTCTGTGTTTTACGAAGAGTGATAGGTAGTATTCTCTGCAGATTGCATAGGTACATTGCGAATAACGAAGCTATTCATCCAAGTGGGTTATTTTTCTAGGTTAATCAACTGTACGTCTCGCGCGCTGCGGCTTCTCTTGGCAGGGTGTGACGTAAGCTGCCGCTGCAGCTTGTGGTAGCTCGCAGTCTGCCGCGGCAGCTCGTGGTAGTTCGCAGTCTGCCGATATCTCTTCATGTCAAAATTAAGAAATGTTAGTATTTAAGTCATTGGAATAAGATTTAAAATAATTTGATCGTGTGGCTCTCCGCTTAGGCTGCAAGGTGTGTGAACCTCACGTATGCATCTGCGGTGCCATAGTGGAGAGCGATGGTCATCATGCTTTGAGTTGTCGTCGCTGCGCCGGTAGGCATCCGCGTAACCACGCTCTTAATTAGTTAATCCGGCGGGCTCTGGTGTCGGCTGAGGTCCCCTGTATCCTTGAACCACCAGGTTTGTCCCGCGCAGACGGCAAGAGACCGGGCGGTCTGACCCTTGTGCCATGGAAGAACGGCAAGTGCTTAGTGCGGGACGCAACATGCGTCAGCACTTTCGCCACCAGTCACTTGGCTCGTACCGTCCATTCGCAGCGGAAGATGCTGCTTACATAAAACGCCAAAAGTACGCGGAGATGGAGTTGCGTTATCTGGTCGTACCAGTAGCTGTAGAAACGATGGGCTGTTGCTGGAATGATGCTAAGGCTCTGGTCTCGGAGATAGGCCGTAGGCTACAGGAGAAGACGCATGACTCCCACGCCTGGTCGTACCAGGTACAAAGGATAGCTATCCAGCGCAGCAACGCTGCTAGTGTATTGGGCACCTTTGCGCCTGGTATGATCAGGGGTGGAATGTTCAGTAAGCAATAGTTTAGTAGTTTAGTTATTTAATCTATTTATTTAATTTTTATGTATGTGTTTTTAATTTGATTATTGGACAATAAATTAGGAACAGAAATATTGGACAATAAGTTAGGAACTGTTAATGGTTTTAAGCGCTTTGTTCCTACATCATAATCGATTTTTTGAAAATGCTAATTGCATATCCTGGCGCTTTCATAGAACTTCATTTTTTTTAAATATGGAGAAGGAGGCACCATCTACCGGCACCTTTTAGAAAGTTACACGACACGAATGTATAGAATTGCACCTATATCCATTCGATTTATAAGGTACGCCAGAAGGCGCAAGTTCGAATCCCGCTCCGAAACCAACTCCTTTTCCATATTTAAAATTTACGATTAGTTAGCATACTAATTGCTTTTCAAAAAAATATTTTAATGTTGGGACAAGTTTCATCATAAATCGAATGAATATAGGTTTAATTCTATACATTCGTGCCGTGTAACTTTCTAAAAAGTGTCGGTAGATGGTGCATGCGTCGCCTCAAGACGTATATAAGGGGGAAAATTTGGTTGGTTCCGAGTAAGTTTCGGTGGCCGGTGGTTAAGGCGCCCGCACGGTACGCGAGAAGACGCAGGTTCAAATCCCGCTCCGAAACCAACTCCTTTTCCATATTTAAAATTTATGATCAGTTAGAATACTAATTGCTTTTATAAAAAATATCTTAACTTAATTTTTAATGGTACAATGGATAACCATATTTCTCGCTGAGAACTATTTTTAGGAAACCTAAAACAATTATTCATCATTAACATAAGATAACAATACTTAACTTATTTTATTTACTCTAATATACATTCGTGTTTCTTCTAATAATACACAGGAAGTCCCAGATAAATCCTCAATATAGTCACACTACTTCACAACGTTTCCTATTGTGTGAAAACAATGAAGTCAACCGCCATTCTATTGTTAGTTGACACTTTGACAGTTGACATGTAGTACCAATGTTGCCACATCACAGAATCCTTAGAAAATGGGAATATAATTCACTGATTCGACAACCCAATCATGCATATTATGGTATAAAATATTTCAATTTACACATTAAATAATCGTAGTCGAACTATAGAGCTATTTATAAATTATTTTACTTGCATGTTTGGTTAGTATGGTCTATTTCTATTATTTTCTAGGAGATACTAATAAGAAGATAGCAGCACTGCACAATTCCCTAGAAAGAGAAGGTTAGCCCACAGAGAGTGAGATAGAGATACGTAGGTATTTGACTCAAGCAGTTGTTCGAAGTGTGGCCTCCATGTTTATCTATAGCTTCATGATGTACAAGTACGGGGCCATAAAGAATGCACATCGGCAATCATCGCATTTCCGAATGCAAACGAATGCTCATTTCCATGTACACCAATTATTAGATTAGTCGTTTATCAGAATTTGAATTTAGCACTAAGTACTTTATTGTTGTTTTGTTTTGATTTCACGTGAAATATATAGAGCTGTAAAACACGATGTAACTATTTTTAATTATTGCTAATTCTTGTTAGGAAAAATTAATCTTCAAATAATCTTCGTAAATATATATTTTATATAAGATCGACAAAAAGTGTAATATTGTGGTGACAAATTGCTAGGCCATCGGCCACAACACGGTTTAACCCTGTACCCTTAGTCGACTTATGCGACATATTATTTTTCTTATTCTAATAGAACACCGCACGGAGAAAAATACGGAATTAGTATAATAAAAACAAAATCATGTATATTCAATTCCTTCCATTTCACTATCTGCGCTCTCATTGAGGTCTGTGTCACTGCAACTATCAGCTGTATTTATTACTAGCCTATCCAATCTATCTATTTTGTCGTCCATAGCGTGTTGAATTCCTCGATATTCATTCTCGCATTTTATAGCATGATCGCAAACCTTTTTCCACTCATCAGCCCCGATCATGTTTAATTTTTCAGTTAATAATGTCTTTATTGAACTTAAATTCATATCCACGTTTCTCGCGGCTACATAGCCTTTTAGTTGAGACCATATATTTTCAATTGGATTAAAATCCGGATGGTACGGTGGCAATCGCGACACAGTGTGCCCATGTTCGGCTAGTATCTCGTTCACGGAAAACTCTGTAAATCTGTCCTTGTGCTGACATATAATATTATATATCTGAGGTTTTGTTAATTTATGATCAACTGAAATTTCATGTCTTTGTAAACAATTGATCATTTCCGGTTTATTGGTGTTTGAGTTGGGGGGTCTTTCAACATATTTATTGTGATAGGGTGCGTTGTCGATAACCAGAACAGAATCATTAGGTATATTTGGAATTAATTGATTAACCAGCCACTTCTCGTAGTTTTCGTTATTCATTTCGTTGTGATAATCACCTTTAGCGTCCGTGGATTTATACGTAAAAAAGGCTCCTGGTACAAAGCCTTTTTCTTTCCCTGCGTGAACAATTATCAAACGTTGACCTTTTGAAATCGGTTTTTTTACCCCTATTTGCTTATCATCACTCCAAGTTTTTCCTTTAGTGTGGGTTGTATGTATGTAGGACTCATCCATATAGATAATGTTTTTTCCTGCTTCGCGAAATTCGCGTATTTTGTCCAGATATTCAATTCGTTTGAGAGCTACATCGTGCTTTTCCATTAGAACTTTTCTATTGTCTTTTATTTTTGTGAACGCAAATCCCATTTCATACTAAAGAATTTTTATCAACGTCTTTTCAGACCCATTATAATTAATAGCCTCAGATAATTTAGCTTTTAATGTTTTTATTGTAGGCAGTTGTTTGTAACGCAGATGAAAATCGTACACCATTCTTCTAACAACATCATAATCAAAATCGTCCATATCTAAACGAAATAGTTTTTTTGGTCTCCCATTTTTTCAAGAGCTGGATTTTGTTCCACTGGAATGTGTATTATCAGTGCCAGTGCCGACTTCGTTTAATATATTGTTCAAAGTTCTTTTTGAAATTCCAGTGGCATCTGCTACTCTCTGTTGACATCCTTATGTTTTTTAAATTGGTTGGCTTCAGATAAAAAATATTTGTAAACATTATGGATAATTTCGCGTGACTGGTAGACTAACGGCTTACCTTTTTTCCCTATAGATGCCATAGTAGGTACTAATTTAATTTTATAGGGGTTTTAGCAGCTCTATATATACATTGGCTTAGATAAGCGACTGCACTCTCTCGCATTTGAACCATGACTGACAAAACAAACGTCATGGTGTGTGCGACACAGATATCGCTATACGAAGTCGAAATTAGCCGATTGCCTCTTTCTAAAGCTCGATGTGCATTCTTTTTGGCCCTTTACTGTAAGCCCCTTTTCACACGTACCGGTTGCCGGGTACCCGGCAGGCGGCGAAGTGTATGGCCATGTACTATAGCTTTCACACGTACCGGCGTGATTTGTCCGGTAATGCCATACACTTGCCGCCGGGTACCCGGCACCGGCTACCCGGCAACCGGTACGTGTGAAAAGGGGCTAAGGGTTTGGTCGCAAAAAAATGTACAGTAACATTCATGACATCGTAACAAACGTTACATACTTGACTCAATGTATATTGTGTTATGTATATACATATATACCTAGTCCCAATTACCCTATCATTGAGAAAATTAAATTAAGACGAGATTGCATTTCTGAAGTGAATACCCTGCCTTACAATCGGTCATGATCGTAACGTTACACATTTCGTTACGTGTGTTATAATGTTTATCTATAGCTTCATGGTTATAATCATGACATTAAAAACCTAACGACATAAATTCAAATCAAAATATCACCGCACTGCAAATAAATATAGTCAGAGAAGTAGTTTCATTGTTTTATGCGATATCAAATCTTTACTTACCTTTATTTAATTAGTTCGGAAGGCTTCCAATATTTACTCAGCAACTCAACAAAATAAAATGCTTTTTGACGACAATTCTCGCGTCGACACACGTTCATAATTTTTATTCCAAACAAACAAACATGGCCATTTTGTTGTTTGAATGTTGGCGTCCTGTTCAATAGTGTTGTCAACAAATAAAAGGTAAAAACCACCAAATTATTTATAAGGTATTGCAAAAATAGACGTTATAATGTCGTTATGTTCATGATGTTACACACGAAACAAAAATTTGGACACATTTTCAAAGTTGAACAAATTTATTATAGAATGATAAAATTAATAGTAACTAGTGACCGACCGAAGTTTCGGTTTCGGTTTCGGTTTCGGCCAGTTTCGGCCAAAAAATCGAGTTTCGGCCGCAGTTTCGGTTTCGGCCAAAATGGGCCGAAACTTTCGGCCGGGCCGAAACTCACGTGTTCACGAATTTTGAGTGCCTAGCTCTGCTTGTGACATGGTTAGGGTCAGCCCAACCAGTTAATATGTTACTAACCGAAGATTTACAAACGACTTCCAATCAATAGTTATAATAATACAATTTTTACGGAATCCTAAAAAGGTGATCTAGGACATTACATAACCCTACCCCTTTGTTGTCGGTTCTGTTGACTTCGTTGGTCGTCTGTCTGTCAGCAGACTCATGCACCGTGATAGTTAGATAGTTAACATTTTGCTACTTACAACACTTTAATCATACAAATTAATCAAGCCCAAACACAAGGCAACTCCTGTAAATCGTAAAGGAATTCCCTCGATTCGAGGGATTTCTTCGATTTATCCAGGATCCCAGCACCCGATTCCGACTTAACTTGTTCAAGCGATTTGCCGGTAACAAACATAAAAAAACAGACTAATTGAGAACATCCTCCTTTTTTGGAAGTCGGTTAAAAATAGACAAATTTATTATATTAAAGGGGGCCTTTCAAACAACATACGTGATTTTTTGCTGATTTTCTTCTACGGAACCCTACGCACGCTAGTCCGGCTCACTGTTGTCCAGTTCTAGTTATATAACTAATGGGTGTCCCAGTAAGAGTGCACTTTTTCATTTTAATAAAAAAAACATATTTTTTTGAGAGAGTTGTGATTTTTTTATTGAATTGTCAAAAAGACATGTTCCGATTAAGTATGGAACAAAATATCCGTCAAATGGCCTCCACGGCTCTGATGGCAGGCCATTACTCTATTCATGAAAATTTTCATGACTTTTTTCCAGAGATGAGGCTGTTTCGCACCGATGACTCGTTGGATCTCGGATTTGAGCTTAGGCATTGTTTCTGGTTTATTCGCTTAAACCTGCGATTAGAGAAAACCCCAAAGAAAAAAATCGCACGGCGTTAAATCTTGGTGGCCAGTTCACATCAGAATTTATTGAGATATTTTTTCCGGAAATCATTGCTGCAATGGATTGTTTCATGTGCGGTGTAGCAGGTGGCGCCGCGCCGTCTTCCTGAAACCACATGCCGTCCACACACAACGGAAGCACAGGAGTCTTACTGTCCATTACCGACCCAGTTTCTTCATTTTTTTTGAGAACTCTTCGAATGGTTCACACATTAGGTGCACTTTCTCGACTGAAAATTGTTCGTAGTTTGCGAGCGGTCTCAGCATAACTTTCCAAATTTTTGTAATAAGTTTCCACAATGATTACTCGTTGTTCTTTCGAAAAGCGCTCCATTTTTATTAATCGGAACAAATAAATGTGTAAGCTGTCAAATCTCAGAGTCGCCACTTGCACAAAAAAAAATAGCACTAAATTTAAAAAGTGCACTCTTATTGAGACACCCTTTACTTCTAGAATGTAACCAAAACCAGCCAAGAGCTAGTAGCAGTGCACCGTGTGGTTTTAGTCGGGAGGAGTTTACAATAGCATCTATGAGTAATTCCACACGTCAAAGAAAGAAACTCATCTTTAGGTGGAGATATTTCTAAAATGAACACTTGAGAAGATTTATACCATTGATTGATGGCACTTGGTGGAACTTGCTGCACCTATTGAAAAAAATAACCGGCCACGTGCGAGTCTAACTCACATACGGAGGGGTTAAAGCCTATTAATGAGACATTAGAACAAGCCGCCCGTCTGTCTATTAGTCACGAGGTTGTATCGCTGGAACCGTGCCAGATATAGGCCTAAAATTTTCACTGTACAGTAGTCCTACCGACTAAAAACCACGCGTATCTTACCTAACAGCCTACGGTTGGGAGGCCCGAGTATGCCCTCGGAATGATGCATACTGCGGCCGCGTCTTTGGGGGGTTGTTCAGCTGTTATCACGCTTTTTGAGCGGGGCGTGGATGAATCTCTTACGTCATGCTATCGTCTAAGGCATGCTTCGTAAAGACGGTAAGCAGCCCCGTCACCGTCCTCTGGCCCACGGTCATGGAGGCTGATAGTATGGGGCGCCGCCGCAGACTGTGTAACTCGGGTGGCAGAGGTCTCTCCCGCTTCCTCCCCGTCGTCTCTTTTACGAGCATGACCTGCTCACAGGAAGAGGCCTATGGCCCTGCTCCAGCGCCTCTTGTGCCATATTAAACAATGATGCAAGGGCCCTTGCTTCCAAGTCCTATAAAGGGGTCCCGACTAGAAGACATGCCGCCTCAACTGAGATCGTGCGGTATCTCCTTATCACCCTTACAGCCGTCGCCTTCTGCGGGCTAAGCAATCTCCGCCCATACGGGGGCCCCGTATAGGGCCATGCTCCGCACGATCCCAAGGTACAGTCTCCTGCAGGGAGCGTTGGGTCTCCTGATATTGGGCAACAACCGCGAGAGTGCGGCTGATCCCTCAGCTATGGAACCAAACTTCGGAAGTGGTATCTGAAGTTCCACCGGCTATCGTGTACGAGCCCCAGATACGTCATGGAGAGCTCGATGCCGATGCTGACGCTCCCTATAAGTAACCTGGATCCCGCATGTGGCCTCAGGGCTGCGTCTCGGTGCGTTGCTCCTCGCGCTGTAATGAGGAAGTCGTAACACGTTACGCCAACACCTCTGGGCAACGGACCACGCAGCACCCAATCGTAACCGATGTTCCACAGAAGCGGTCCTAGGACCGATCCCTATGGAACACCGAACGACACATCTCGCAGACCCAGCCCTAGCCAGCGGCCAATTCGACGGAGGTATGGAGGCATTCCATGGTAAATAAGCGCCTCCCAAACGCAGCTCCAGGGCCAGGTGCTGAAAGCGTTGGCGATGTCAAGAGACACAGCCACCACCACCTCACCCAGTTCTGATGCCGATAACAAAAAATACCTACTAAAATCAGAAAAAAGCATCCACACAACAAAGGTAATTTTGGTGGCAAATTTTTGTAACGTGTTTTTGTAACGGAACCATCTGTGCGGAATCCGACTTGCACTTGGCTGGTTTTTTTTTCTTTTTTTTTTCAATATGAACACGTGAGTTTCGGTTTCGGTTTCGGTTTCGGCCGAAACTAACCCTGGGGCCGAAAGTTCGGTTTCGGTTTCGGTTTCGGCCGGAAAACCAGTTTCGGTCGGACACTAATAGTAACCTTTTGTAAACACGTTGCAAAAGTAGGTAACTAAGAACTTGAACCCAACCTAAAAACCCAATTTAGCTTAAGAATTTCGTTGAAATGACATGTTTTTTACCAGTAGACAGTAGTTGGACATACGATTTTTGTATAGAGTAAAAGTTGTGTCAATCAGAAAAAAACTAAAATGTATAGAAATTAGTAGGGATCACAGACTTACAATAGGTAGCAGACAAAGCATTAGAGATTGAAAAGTACGCCAAAACTAACACATATAAAAACCACACACACTAACGCAACTACAGGGAAGGAGTTAGCCGCCTAGTTCAATAAGATTTATTTTAATGAAATAAGAGTATCTTAAATTACCTCTTTTAAGGTTCCGTAGCCAAATGGCAAAAAACGGAACCCTTATAGATTCGTCATGTCTGTCTGTCTGTCCGTCCGAATGTCACAACCACTTTTCTCCGAAACTATAAGACCTATGCACTTGAAACTTGGTAAGTAGATGTATTCTGTGAACCGCATTAAGATTTTTAAATATAACTAGAAAAAAACAGTAAATTTTGGGGGTCCCCATACTCAGAACTGAAACGAAACAATTTTTTTTCATCAAACCCATACGTGTGGGGTATCCATAGATAGGTCTTCAAAAATGCTATTGAGGCTAAAGCACCTTTAGAAAAAAATGATGTTACAAAACATCATTTTTTTCTAAAGGTGCTCCCTCACCGGGAGCATTCGCGCGTAATGTAATGTTACGAGTCGAGAATTACAGCCAGTGTGGGAGGTGAACCGAGCATTGCAATGCGCACCTTGTAATGATACAAGACGAGGTTACAGCAGTGAAGCAGGTGATCCGAGCATTGCAATGCCCGCCTTGTAATGATACAATGTGTAACGTTTTGATCCAACTCGTAACATCAATGCGCTTTTTTTGTTGCGGCTGGCCGGCCGCACACTGGTCCGGATTATAAATAGGTGGACCTACGATCTAAGATGTCAAACGCTTTTGGGAAAAAAATAGTAGTACGAGTACGAATTTCAGGTTAATTTTGCAATCCAATATGGCCGCCGCGCCACCATTGTAAAATTTCATGTTGGATATCGTTTATGGGGTTTTTTGGTATGCTGAGTACGAATTTCGGGTTAATTTTGCAATCCAATATGGCCACCGCGCCACCGTTGTAAAATTTCATGTTGCATATCATATAAGGGGTTTTTTGGTATGCTGAGTACTAATTTTGGGTTAATTTTGCAATCCAATATGGCCGCCGCGCCGAATTCGCAAAATTTCATGATGGGTATCGTTTAAGGAGGATTGTGGTAAGCTGAGTACGAAACTAATGATAATTTTGCAATCCAATATGGCCGCCGCGCCGAAATCACAAAATTTCATGATGGGTATCGTTTAAGAGGTTTTTTGGTATGCTGAGTACGAATCACATGATAATTTTGCAATCCAATATGGCCGCCGCGCCGGAATCACAAAATTTCATGATGGGTATCGTCTAAGGGGTTTTTTGGTATGCTGAGTACGAATCTCATGATAATTTTGCAATCCAATATACTCAGCATACCAAAAAAACCCCTTAAACGATACCCATCACGAAAATTTTGTGATTTGCGGCCATATTGGATTGCAAAATTATCATGCGATTCGTACTCAGCGTACCAAATTTCCCCTGAAACGATGCCCATCATGGAATTTTGTGATTTCGGCGCGGCGGCCATATTGGATTGCAAAATTATCATGAGATTCGTACTCAGCGTACCAAAATTCCCCTTAAACAATACCCATCATGAAATTTTGTGATTTCGGCGCAGCGGCCATAATTGATTACAAAATTATCATGTGATTCGTACTCAGCATACCAAAAAACCCCTTAGACGATACCCATCATGAAATTTTGTGATTTCGGCGCGGCGGCCAAATTGGATTGCAAAATTATCATGTGATTCGATCTCAGCATACCAAAAAACTCCTTAGACGATACCCATCATGAAATTTTGTGATTTTGGCGCGGCGGCCATATTGGATTGCAAAATTATCATGTGATTCGTACTCAGCATACCAAAAAACTTCTTAGACGATACCCATCATGAAATTTTGTGATGAAAATTATTTTGTGATCAAAATTATCATGTGATTCGTACTCAGCGTACCAAAATCCCCCTTAAACGATACCCATCATGAAATTTTGTGATTTCGACGCGGCGGCTATATTGGATTGCAAAATTATCTCTTAGTCTTTCTGTTCCCGGTTTCCATTTCGGAGTTTCCAGTTCTATGATCCGATTCAAAATCGCAATAAAAACCATTTCTGCTAATAGTTTTGCACCAATTTTTTTAAAACATTTTCCTGACAGAAACAAACACAACAAAAAAGAATTAGCGAAATCGGTCCAGCATTTCACGCGTGATGCCGTGACCACGGAAATCGGGCTTCATTTTTATATATTGTTTACTCAAGATCATCGAAGATTACAGGCATTATATTAAAATGCAATTCTGAACTACTTGTTTTGGGGAATAAATTGTTAATTTGAATGTAATCGACTATGTAAAAGTAAAAATGGGATTATATGGGGTAACTCGTAATATTAGAAATTCTGTAGTGATTTTACGAATTTTGATTCAGTGTGTGAATGTGAAAATACACTTTTAACAGGTAATTTATGGCATCGTACATTGCATTGTTGCCGTACATATATATTTTGCCAATTGAATTTGAAATTTTACTAAAAATCCAACTCTTATCGTAATACTAAACCTAGAAACTCATTTATTATTGAACCCTAGTAACAATAAAAGATATTACTCGTAGATTTTTTCAAATATATTAACCTCGCCAAATTGACGTCGCCACTGATGGAAACTAATGGAAAGCCGTGGCGCATCTAGCGAATGGGGGCCATGCTTACAGCACACAAGACTTCTGACAGTAGTCCTCAAGTTGGCGGCCCTATGATGTGCCTCTTCACGCTCCGCTTGTAGAACCCGGGATTGTAAAATGAGGGAAACACATGTGCGGGCAGGTCGTTCCAGGATTTTGTAGTTCGACAGAGGAACGATCTTTTGAAACGCTCAGTTCTGGCGAAGATTCTCTCCGCTATATATGAGTGGCACCTCTGCCCGACGTGTTGTTCGAAATCGGAAAGGAGATGGTGGGATAAGGTTGAAGAGCTCTTCAGAACATTCGCCGTGATACATTCAGTAGAAGGCAGCCAAGGACGCTATGGTTCTTTGCTGCGCTAACGGCTCGAGGCTTACCGTCATCTTAGGACAACCTATAATTGAAATCGGATAACACGTCTCTGCATAGCGCCAAGCGCGTCCAGTAAGTACCTCGCACAGTCATCCCAAAGGTGAGAACAGTATTCGACGCAGAGGCTAATCTGCGCCTTGCACAGCAAACATCCCGGTGTGGCGTGGAGTACCTTATGTGAAGTAAAATTATAAAAATTCAACTCAAAATGGATCACAAATTTTGGAAATATTATATTAAAATAGGCACAAAACCCTAAAAAAAGGTTAAATAACACAGTTCGAGTAAAAATCAATCATATTTATAGTAAATTAAATCCAGATAAGTTTGTTTGCAGCAATGCCACTATAATGAACTATCGACATCCTTATCGATACCTACCCATGACTATTTTACTGTAAACAGCCCTTTCTATTTCTGCCTTATATATCCTCCAAAAATGCATTTACACATTAAATATTGTGTTATGTATGAAGGAAAATGCATAATCTACGTTATGAGTTGGACTTTCAGTGAAATTTTACATCCAATTTGGCAAAATATGTACGTCAAAAATGGAATGAACGAAGTCACAAATGACCTGTTAAACGAGTCTTTCTTCGTATAATTGCGTTTTGTAATATCCTATTCACACACTAAACACGACAATATTGTTGAAAATATAAAATTTTCTATTTTAATCTTAAGATCACTACAGATTACTGGATAATATGAATAACATAGAGCCGCCATATGATCCCAGCGGGCTCAGCGATTCAAAATACTGACATATGAGTACACAATTTGCTTTCTCTTTTCCTCTCGAGCTAAGTGCTATGGATAATGAGGTCTCGCTCGCACGCTTTGTACCTATATCTATTGAGAGTAGCGAAAAATTCTAAATCTATGGTTTTAGCCGATCGGAAATTAAAAGTGAAAGAGATTGTGGAAGCCATAGGCACATGGCTCAGTCGTTTCAATTTTAAATGAACACTTGGGTATGAGAAAGTTTTCCGCGAGATGGGTGCCGCGTTTGCTCACAGTCTACCACAAACGCAACCGTGTAACAATTTCGCAAGAATGTTTGACGTTGTTCAACCGTAATATGGATGAGTTTTTGCGCTGATTCGTAACCGTGGACGAAACATGGATCCACCATAACTCACCAGAGAGTGAGACCAAACAGCAGTCAAAACAGGGTATACTACGCCAAATCGAATGCCAACTAATCGAACGTTCAAAATATCGAACGTTCAATATATCGAACGTTCAAAATATCGAAGATTACAATATCAATGTTCGATATATTTAACGTTCGATATTTTTAACGTTCAAGTATTTGGATGTTCGATTATTTGGCATTCGATTTGGCGTAGTATACCCGTCAAAACAGTGGGTTTCTCGAGGTGAATCGGCGCCAAAGAAGGCAAAGGTGGGTTTGTCAGCCAGTAAAGTCATGGCGACCGTTTTTGGGATGCACGCGGTATTATCCACATTGACTACCTTCAAAAGAGGAAAACAATCAATGGCGAATATTAAACTAGCTTATTGGGTCGATTCAATGAAGAATTGAAGAAAAAACGACCGCATTTGGCCAAGAAAATTGATTTCCATCAAGACAATTTAAGGGTGAACATTTATGTGCAGTTTCTATGGCAAAAATCCATGAATTGGGCTACGAATTGCTCCCTCACCCACCCTATTCTCCTGATTTAGCTCCGAGTGACTATTTCTTGTTCCCGAACTTAGAGAAATGGCTTGGCGGAAAGAGATTTGACTCTAACGACGAAATCATCTCTCAAACATTGCGTATTTTGATGAACTCGACAAATTTTTTTTTTCGGAAGGCATGAACTGGAGCAACGGACTAAGTGCATAGAACTCAAAGGAGACTATGTTCAAAAATAAAATAACTTTTTATCTCAAAACCTGTTTCATTGAAAAAGTCACGGACTTATTGACCCGCCCTCCTCGTACATACGTGGTCCCATTATTTTTGGACCTCTAGTAACGTAGTGGAACATTCTCTTTTTGCCTCGAGGGAGAACTGTTTCATGTGGGCCCACTACGACAAAGGATGTAAACATTTTCACATTGGTCTGGAGAAATTAAACGCTCAGCAACGCTGACTGGCTCGTTGTGCAACCAGTAGTACCACGGGCAAGAAAGTGTTCTTTAAACAATTCCGCTGTGGCTGGTCTGGTCGATGGAGTTTCGAGAAACGTTTCACTGATGGGGTCCCGACACGATCAATTGGTAATTGTCATGCCTCGTCAATATCACGTGTACATATACGTAGATGCACACACACACGCAAAGAAATCACACACTGAAACAGCTTCCATTCATAAATAATAGACTTGACTCAATATATTGTCCCGTGTCGGGAGCCCATGATTAAACACTTGTGGACTTACCTAGTCAATGTTTAAACATAACTTGATAGGTGTGTACACGTCTACTTGTTCTATTTTTTTTTTCTAAACTAGGGGGTCCGTTTAGCGCGCGCTACTTCAGTTTCCCGCCAAAACTAAACTATCCAACTTTCTTATTCTTTGTTCGAAAGGGTCAGTATGACTTAGGGCCAGAGACCATGCTGCCTAGTACACGGTAAATAATTTAAAGTCAAGTCTGATAAATATGAATGACAGTACAGTTTGTCTATAAAGTCGTGAAATTAAATGAGGGCGCTGCTGAATGCATGTAGCAACCCTATATAGAACGACCAAAATGATTTTGATACGAGGAGTTCGTTCCGAGTAAAACCTTACTAATATTATAAATGCGACAGTTTGTGAGTGTGGATGTTTATTACTCTTACACGCTCGAACGGTTAAAGGGATCTGGCTGAAATTTGGTACAGGGATACATTATAATCTGGAATAACCATGGCTACTTTTTATTCCGGGAATAAGTTCTTACGGGAAGCGGGAACGGGAGCAATACAAATATTATAAATGCGAAAGCTTATGAATGTGGATGTGAGACTCTTTCACGCTCGAACAGTTGAACGGATCTGGCAGAAAGGTACAGGGATACATTATAGTCTGGAATAACACATAGGCTACTTTTCATTCCGGGAATAAGTTCCTACGGGAAGCGGGAACGAGAACAAATTCGACACGGGCGAAGCTGCGGGCATCAGCTAGTGAGTTAATAAATAAAACACATTATACATTTTTAATTTTGTTTCTGTTTTATTGAATCAGATCCAGAATAAAGTTATTGAACCTGATCCAGAAGCCCCGGCCTAATAGCGTCTTACAACCCACTAGCAGGTGCCTAGCAGTCCCAATTGCTTCGCCACAATCATGTAATTACATGTTTTATCTGTAACTTCCCCCATCTGACAAGGATTTTTTTGGCACAATGCACAAATATTAAAATCTATTTCTTTCTTTGCCGACCTTTTCTGTGTTTCCCAGGAGTTTCAAACTTTCCTTCATTATTAAAACCTTCGTTAACTATTCGCCTAACTGTACTTCGTTAACTATTCGCCTAACTGTACTTCGTTAACTATTCGCCTAACTGTACTCTCTAATTTTCCTGAAAAGAGTAAAAAAAGAAAATTAATTAAGTACCTAATGGAAACAAGCTATTGACATGAAGCAATTAATTCAAAATAAAAAATTGGTAGAAAACCAGATTGAACTGAGTATCAAAAATGTAGGTCGTACTATAAAATAACCTACTAACAATGTTATTCTAACCACTGACTTACGGGTTCGGTCGCAAAAAATTGTACAATCGTTTTTTTTTTTGTTGTCCCGATTTTATTTTTGTTATAACATCGGTGCTGTTTTAATTTCGAATAAACGTTCCATATTGATCTGTTAAGCACCTATCTGTAATTAAGATAAAACCATGAAATCTAGGCTATCCCTACCACAGACGTACAATAAGTAGCAGACGAAACATTAATTATGTTTGTTTGCGTTGGTCTTTCCATTCCGCTCGCTCTAAGGGGTTAGTGAATGCTGCTATCTCGTTTCTACACGTATAGCAACACTATACATGACATGTTAAAAAAAAATGACGTGCGCCTGGTTTTTGAAAAGTCTAAGCTGCCGATGCTGCAGTTTGACGTATTAGATACCTCTCATTAATGTAGGGGCCAAACTCAGGCACTTCTTTTCAAGATTAAATTTAATGCTAACATAAAAATAAGTGTGGCAAACTGTGATTCAGCA
Organism: Miltochrista miniata; assembly: GCA_933228765.1. Classification (NCBI taxonomy): domain Eukaryota; kingdom Metazoa; phylum Arthropoda; class Insecta; order Lepidoptera; family Erebidae; genus Miltochrista; species Miltochrista miniata. The sequence continues at coordinate 20,520,326 of OW121769.1, forward strand.
TTTAATTAGTTCAGAATTGCATTTTAATATAATGCCTGTAATCTTCGATGATCTTGAGTAAACAATATATAAAAATGAAGCCCGATTTCCGTGGTCACGGCATCACGCGTGAAATGCTGGACCGATTTCGCTAATTCTTTTTTGTTGTGTTTGTTTCTGTCAGGAAAATGTTTTAAAAAAATTGGTGCAAAACTATTAGCAGAAATGGTTTTTATTGCGATTTTGAATCGGATCATAGAACTGGAAACTCCGAAATGGAAACCGGGAACAGAAAGACTAAGAGATAATTTTGCAATCCAATATAGCCGCCGCGTCGAAATCACAAAATTTCATGATGGGTATCGTTTAAGGGGGATTTTGGTACGCTGAGTACGAATCACATGATAATTTTGATCACAAAATAATTTTCATCACAAAATTTCATGATGGGTATCGTCTAAGAAGTTTTTTGGTATGCTGAGTACGAATCACATGATAATTTTGCAATCCAATATGGCCGCCGCGCCAAAATCACAAAATTTCATGATGGGTATCGTCTAAGGAGTTTTTTGGTATGCTGAGATCGAATCACATGATAATTTTGCAATCCAATTTGGCCGCCGCGCCGAAATCACAAAATTTCATGATGGGTATCGTCTAAGGGGTTTTTTTGGTATGCTGAGTACGAATCACATGATAATTTTGTAATCAATTATGGCCGCTGCGCCGAAATCACAAAATTTCATGATGGGTATTGTTTAAGGGGAATTTTGGTACGCTGAGTACGAATCTCATGATAATTTTGCAATCCAATATGGCCGCCGCGCCGAAATCACAAAATTCCATGATGGGCATCGTTTCAGGGGAAATTTGGTACGCTGAGTACGAATCGCATGATAATTTTGCAATCCAATATGGCCGCAAATCACAAAATTTTCGTGATGGGTATCGTTTAAGGGGTTTTTTGGTATGCTGAGTATATTGGATTGCAAAATTATCATGAGATTCGTACTCAGCATACCAAAAAACCCCTTAGACGATACCCATCATGAAATTTTGTGATTCCGGCGCGGCGGCCATATTGGATTGCAAAATTATCATGTGATTCGTACTCAGCATACCAAAAAACCTCTTAAACGATACCCATCATGAAATTTTGTGATTTCGGCGCGGCGGCCATATTGGATTGCAAAATTATCATTAGTTTCGTACTCAGCTTACCACAATCCTCCTTAAACGATACCCATCATGAAATTTTGCGAATTCGGCGCGGCGGCCATATTGGATTGCAAAATTAACCCAAAATTAGTACTCAGCATACCAAAAAACCCCTTATATGATATGCAACATGAAATTTTACAACGGTGGCGCGGTGGCCATATTGGATTGCAAAATTAACCCGAAATTCGTACTCAGCATACCAAAAAACCCCATAAACGATATCCAACATGAAATTTTACAATGGTGGCGCGGCGGCCATATTGGATTGCAAAATTAACCTGAAATTCGTACTCGTACTACTATTTTTTTCCCAAAAGCGTTTGACATCTTAGATCGTAGGTCCACCTATTTATAATCCGGACCAGTGTGCGGCCGGCCAGCCGCAACAAAAAAAGCGCATTGATGTTACGAGTTGGATCAAAACGTTACACATTGTATCATTACAAGGCGGGCATTGCAATGCTCGGATCACCTGCTTCACTGCTGTAACCTCGTCTTGTATCATTACAAGGTGCGCATTGCAATGCTCGGTTCACCTCCCACACTGGCTGTAATTCTCGACTCGTAACATTACATTACGCGCGAATGCTCCCGGTGAGGGAGCACCTTTAGAAAAAAATGATGTTTTGTAACATCATTTTTTTCTAAAGGTGCTTTAGCCTCAATAGCATTTTTGAAGACCTATCTATGGATACCCCACACGTATGGGTTTGATGAAAAAAAATTGTTTCGTTTCAGTTCTGAGTATGGGGACCCCCAAAATTTACTGTTTTTTTCTAGTTATATTTAAAAATCTTAATGCGGTTCACAGAATACATCTACTTACCAAGTTTCAAGTGCATAGGTCTTATAGTTTCGGAGAAAAGTGGTTGTGACATTCGGACGGACAGACAGACAGACATGACGAATCTATAAGGGTTCCGTTTTTTGCTACATTTTACTATGCAATTCCTTTAGAACGTCGTGATATTTGACTGCTTTGTAAAAGTGATCTATTCAAGGTAAATTGTCCTATAATCCTTTAATTACTAACGGAACTTCGTTGATACTTGGCAACATGTTGCAGGCACTTACAAGGTTTGTATAAACGTGAAAATCTAGACCCCAAAGTGCATACTTTACGAACTACGATCTAACTAGCGTATTTTACGTTTATATTTTTATCTTTTAAGCCCTAGGTTTTTTTCTAAATCGGTTTTTTAAACAAATATAAACAAATTCAAAACAACGCATGTAAAAATCTACAGCTCTCTATATAAGCGCTCTTTATGAAAACTAGCTAATGGCCAAACGTTCGCGTAGCGGAAACTTGAATTTCTCCGAAGTCAATGCATACACTAATTTAATTCATACATACACAATTACACACAAATACACACTAATTGTTGGACCCATTTTTTTTCTTCTAAGTGCATGGATTTAAAAAAAGTGCCGCCAGGACAACGTTCGCCCAGCGGAATCAGTTTTTAGCGAATTTCTCCACAATGGCTGCATACACAAATTTTCTTTTACCATACACAATTACACGACGTCATACACTAAATATCTGCATAATTAAAATCTTTAAATTCAACAACATTCCGCTGCGCGAACGCACACTCTTTTGGTAACAATTTCATCGTCACGATGTCATCATGGCTCCACGCTACACATGGCGTTTACCTTTGCGCAGTCCCGCGGGATCCCGCTCGATTTATGTGCAGGACTGGTCCCCCAAAAATACTGCGGGATCCCGCAATGGAACTACTGGGATATGGCGAACCATTTGTACGGTCAAGGAATTCACAGTTTCTGCAAGTCCTGAGATACTACCCCCGCATCTAGGAAATCGTGACATTAGGGTACCGTGAGCGTCAGGATGGACGGTCACTACCCATAGATCGCATCGAAACAGTTATAGCTAGTTGCTACCAATCATTAAATAGTTGCTACCTTTGATTTAAACAAGATAAACGAGTTTTTAAGGTGACCGACCATTCTGACATCAGGATGGCCGGTCACCTATGCAGGGAGGAAAAACTAAGCAAATGAATTGAGTTTTTTTATAAGCAATAGTTGCTACCTTCATATATGTCGGTTTAGCAGCCCCGGATCTAGAGATTTTTTTAGGCGGGGCAAAATGTGAAAATGCCGCCCCCATTACCCCCCCCCCCCCCCTATTTTTTAGGTTCCTTAGTTCAAAGTTGAGAGTAGTGTTAGTGAAGGTACAAATATGTGTCTTGTAGGTACAGCAGACAGTATGGTGGCGTAATCCGCGTAATGAAATGAAAGGATTTTTTAGATACGTATGGAAATCCATCATGGATGCTATGCTGAACTCTTACCGACTGAAAGCACACACATCCTACCACTGCCTACGGTCTGGAGCCCCGTCTAAGCCCTCGGAAAGATATCCCAGGATTCCCAACTTTTGCTACCGTTGCGACCTTACCTAGGGGATTTGGGTCCTCTCCCGCATTTTTGGGGGTTGTTCAGGTGTTATCCCGCTTCTTGGGGCGTGTGGCATGCGTGAAACGTTCACGTCACACTGTCGTCTTGGGCCTGCTTCTGTTAAGAAGGTGAACAGGCCTCCGCCGTCCGCAGGCCCCTGGTCATGGAGACCGAGAATCTTGGGCGAAGACGAGTCTGCGTCGGGGGCGCCGCAGTTATCTCCAGTTTCCCGCTTCCTCCCTTTACTCCACGGCGTGGAGTAAAGGGAGGAAGTGGAGTCTCCACGCAAGTCGAGGCGACATCCCACTTACTCCCACTGGAGATCATGGCCACCATGATCTCCATCAAGAGAATGTCCATGACCAGACCTACTAATAGAACCTGGCGATGTTGCACTCACGCTGTGCACTCTTCCAATGTGTGCACCTCGCAGTGCTGTCACTCAGCTGTGGTTTCCCGGTGTATTCGTGACACAAGCTCCCGTGCCCAGTAATCATCTGCGACAACCAGTAGAAGGGGTTGCCGTTGCTCCTCTTCTTCTGAAGAGAGAGGGTAAAGAAGAAAAGGGAATCTTTCAGCTGTAAACGCACATTCCTGTGTTTCCTGGTATTTAAATCTGCCAGGTTTTCTAAATTAAATATGGAAATGCGATCAGGCCCGGTCGAGATTCGCCACGAGATGCCAACTCTTTTCTTCTACGTCGGACCGCCCCCCTCTGAACGGTCAGAGGATGTCTAGATAGTTCTTTAGTAGTATTACCGCCACAGATGTGATTACCGCATTGTGAAAAAAGGGTAGAGGACGGATAGGAGATCTTCCAGCTGTAAACGCACACGCCTTTATTTCCTGGCATTTAAATCTACCAGTTCTTCTAAATCCCATTGATAAATGCGGTCAGACCCGGTCGAGATATGCTACGAGCTGCCGCCTCTTTTTCTCCAGCTTGGGCCGCCCCTCCGTTAGACAGCCAGATTAACTCTCCTGTTATAGAGTAGGTACTGGCGTCTGCATAACAATAAGTGAACCCAAGGGATAATATGCCGAAGAAATAGTGTTCGATAACACAGATCCCTGTGGTGCTCTTGAATTAAACTGCATAAAGCAGGGAACCTGACCAACACAGAGGAATAGTAGATATACGTCACGTATGCAGGAGTCTGGCCATCCAGCGGCACAATTGAGTCGGTCAGAGCAAAAGCCTATATAAACGACATGCCTAAAGTTACAAAACACCCAATGGTCTTATTTGCAGATGATTGCACTGTACTATTTAGTGCCAGAAACGGTAATCTGGTGCTGGATACAGATATAAATGAATGTTTGGGAAAATTAATCGGTTGGTTAGAAGCAAATAATTTAAAATTAAACTTTGAAAAAACAAAAATAATGACTTTCGAGCAAAAAACTAATCACAAAAGACCTGTGATAAGATATGGTGGGAAAAGAATTGAAGAAACGGACTCTACAGTTTTCTTAGGCATAGGAGTAGACAGGGATATGACTTGGCAAACACAAATCACCCGGTTATGCAAACGCCTAAATCAATGTTCCTATGCGTTGTTCAATTTAGCAAAAATTGTAAATCGGGAAACCGCCCTTACGGCGTACCATGCCTCCGTCACATCCATATTACGATATGGTGTGATATATTGGGGTAACTCAACAAACACAGAAACCTTATTTATAGCTCAAAAGAGATGTGTTCGGGCGATATGTGGTATAAAACCCACTGATAGTTGTAAACCATATTTCCAAAATCTTCGCATCCTATCATTGCCTTGTCTTTATATATATGAGATAGTTATGTTTGTAAAGAACAATTTTCACTTATATGATTCTCTAAACAGAGTGCGAAATAGTCATAAAATTCGTTGTCAACGACATAAAAAAGCAATATTTAGCAAGAACTTATTAGGAATGGCACCTAAAATATATAACAATCTACCTAAAGATCTACTAACAATTAACAATACGAATTTGTTCAAAAAGAAATTGTTGACATTATTAATAGGTAAGGTGTACCTACTATACAATTGATGAATATTTGAAGGACATTTTATAATCTATTTTTTATTAATTTGATTGATTTGTAGTTTTATTAATTTTATTGACATGTAAAAATTCTATTATGTATTATTATAATCTATGTGACATTCCATTAATTGTACCACTTTAGAATTAATTTGCATGCCATAATTGGCCGAATATAATTTCCTCTGCATCCTATAACACCTAAGATGTAAAATACCAATGTTATGTTCAGCAATAAATAAATGATTATGATTATGATTATGAAAAGCGCCTAATCCTCTTTTTGACAGTAGGTACCTATGCAAAAATGGCCCTTTTTTCATTTTTAAGACAAAAAGAAAAGAAACTTTATAACGCTATTCGTTGATGTATGGTGCAACCAGAGATATTTTAAGAACAACACAACAAATTTTCAAAAATCAGAATACGAAATACTGTAGCCGCCCCTGCGTTGGCCGCCTCCACAACTGTTGTTTGCTACGTTTCAAGCTTCTGGCATATATCTATAGTTAATTTCTGATATAATTTGAGCAAATACCATAATTATTTCTTGTGAAAAGATTTGAATAAGTTGGAATGTTTAATATTAGGTAGGTAATCTACTATCGTCAAGGTTATTAACTGATGATTTTGTCCATTTGTCTGCAAAGTTAGAATTTGTCGCCCTCTGATTTGCCGCCCCCCTGATTTTACCGCCCGGGGCACGGGCCCCGGCTCGCCCCCTCGCCCCCCCTAGATCCGAGGCTGCGGTTTAGACCTCGTAGCATTTAAGGATTCATAGTTACAGTAATTTATTATTTTGATGGCGAAGCGCCTGAGGAAATAAATGAGCAAATGAACAAAATACAATTTGGTAAGTTTATAAGCAGGCGTTATCAGTTTTTATTTATTTTATCTGTTATAAATGTGGAATATAATTATGTAGTTGAGATTCCCAAACTTACTTAAAAGTGTATATTGCAATAATAAAACATAAAGGTATGCTTGAATATTTGTAATTTAATTAAAAAATAACATACATATCGACGGTACAATGGAAAAACACTTTAAGCGACACTTCGGTCGATAATGAGTTATACATATTTGGAATCATCCACCGTATCCCGGTAGTTCCATTGCGTAGTCGTCGATTGATCTTGGTTTCGTAGCGATCTGACCTCTTTGGTGTGTCGCTTCAAGTAATGGCTTATTTTTTTCAGACGCTAAATGAAGTGACACAAAATTGTAGCAAATTTAGTCAAATTACCGGTTAGGCCAGGGGTCGGCAACCTTTTGGGTTGGAAGAGCCAAAAATGCCGATTTTAAATTACAATATTTTTCAAGAGCCACAAAATCTTTCTTGGTCATACGAACACCAAGAAGTGGGATAAGACAATAGTCCACGGAGAGAGACTGCGGACCAAGTGTGTCGCGAGCTCTGGGATCATCCTTTTCCAAGGGCGTACCCAGAACTTATGGTCATGGGCAGATGGTAGCGGTAGCGCACCATGTGGTTTTTGAGGATTTCCAAACGTAAAAAAAAACTAGGTGATTATGTGGCATTCTCCAAAATTGGTATATCCACTAAAACCATGGGGTGTTCCTTCCTTCTTGTCGCTATTGTTGAGTTACAGAAAATGAAAGCGTACAACTTCTGCAGTCGAACATGCGCTGCCTGCAACAGGCTGGACTCTGTGGGGTCCAAAAAAAATTACCCACTGAAACTTGACTGCTGCGACCCCAGAACATGTAGGGCGCGTCTCGTGCGACTGACTGAGACTGCTGGCATAAAACTCCCATCGTCGTCGACCACGCGTTCACTTTTTTTTTTAGAATTTGTCCCACGTAATAGGTGGTGAACCGTATTGCCGTGTTGAGATAGACAGGCGCAGGTTGTGACTGCCTGCTGTTGAAATTTTTCAAGCCGCCTAAAAAGGCCTTCAACTTGGCTCAACGACTGCCATTTTACTGGCAACCGGTACCATCGGCTTAACGTGCCTTCCGAAGCACGGAAACGCTCAAATAAATGTCACAAAGTGGTCACATGGACGGTCACCCATCGAAGGACTGACCATAGTGAAAGTTGCTTACTGCAGTGATCGTTTATAGAACACTGAGTCCTTCTTTTCGCTATTGTTGAGTTACAGGAAAGGTAAGCGTACAACTTCTGCAGTCCAACATGCGCTGCCTGCAACAGGCTGAACTCTGTGGGGTCTAAAAAAAATTACCTACCGAAACTTCACTTCACTGGCCCGCTGCGGACATCGCAACAGAATCCTATTAGAAAGAAAATGGTGCTCCAACTGGTCCGGCCAAACTGGTGCTCCATATAACGCTTTCGAGCACAAAACACCACCTATACGCGTGGTTGCTTGTTTCTCTGCTAGTAAGGCTGTTGTAGTGTTTACAAAAATAAATGTTTTGATAATTGTGGGTGGAACTAAAGAGCCGCAGCTTTAGTTCCAAAGAGCCGCATGTGGCTCGCGAGCCGCGCTTTGCCGACCCCTGGGTTAGGCGACGTCCTACGTAAGCGAACGCAAAGCGGCGCGGCGCGGCGCGATACCAACAAACAGTTGAAACCTATTGAAGTGTCTTAAGTGACCAAACGGAAGTGCGGTGCGGTGCGGGGCGGCGCGAAATGAAGCGAACGCGATCAGTTGGTTTGATATTTGCGCGCGAACTGGATGCGGTGCCGCCGTGTTTTTTATAATGTTGGAAATAGAAATTTTAATCAATGTAATCCAAGAACGTCCTATTTTATGGTATAAAAGAAGTAAATTTATTATCGTCGATTATACAATATTAGTCCCACTTCCTCTATATAAGAATACTAGCTTATGCCCGCAGCTTCGTCCGCGTAAAATTTGTTCCCGCGGGAAGCCATTCCCGGGATAAAAGGTAGCCTATGTGTTATTCCAGACTATAATGTATCTCTGTACCAAATTTCAGCCTTTGGACTTTTGGACATTTGAACTTTTGGATTTTTGGACTTTTGGACTTTTGAACTTTTGGACTTTTGGACTTTTGAACTTATGGGACTTTTAGGACTTTTGGGACTTTTGGGACTTTTGGCCGAAGGTAGCCGAGAGTATGATTTATTTTCGTGACACAATTTCTGGATTCGGTCTCCACGCAAGGCCCGCGATAGAAGCTATGCAATAGCTTAAAACGCTACGGTCACAGTCTACTTAACAATCATCTCTTTAATTCAGGTGTCACAGACCCTTTGCAGACGGACGAACTGCCAGTCACATTCTTATGGAATGCCCATAACTGGTAAGGATACAGGGCTAGACACTTCGGTACACCAAGGTCGCTCCAGGAAGTCTCCGGCAACGTGAAGAGTCTGCTAGACTTATTGAAGGAACTGGGATGGCAATAGCCATACCAAAACCCCCACCAAAATAGGCTCAGAAATGACGTTGATTTGCGGAAACCAGTCTCTGAAAACCTAAAATCTAGAACTCCATACATTTTTTTGATCTATAGCAGTTGCATTAGGCTGATGCAAAGTGCCAACTGAACGACAGCGTCGCCGGTCGGTGGCGGCTGTGTGAGACGATTCGCGTGCACGTAGGACATAGCCGCCGCGTCGCGTTGAATTCGCGTGTCACCGCTTCAGAATCGCGTTCGCTTCGAATCGCCTACCTAGGACGTAGCGTTAGAGTATCGACTCCTTATTAAGATTATTATTTGATGTGTTTTCTTTTTCCGTTTCGGATATCCCAAGTCACTTAAATCGTTTTTCTCCGTGATAGGAAATGCGACGTAAAGCACTAGAAGTGTTTTGGCTCACTCTTGTATCACTAGTGCCTAGTCGCTACATTCGTTTCTCCTTGCTTTCATTGTATCTGTAACGCTACGTCCTAGGTAGGCGGTTCGAAGCGAACGCGATTCTGCAGCGGTGACACGCGAATTCAACGCGACGCGGTGCGGCGCGGCGGCTATGTCCTACGTGCACGCGAATCGAAGGCGACCGCAAATCAACGTCATTTCTGCGCCTATTTTGCGTGGGGGTTTTGGTATGGCTATTGCCATCCCAGTTCCTCCAGTAAGTCTAGCAGACTCTTCACGTTGCCGGAGACTTCCTGGAGCGACCTTGGTGTACCGAAGTGTCTAGCCCTGTATCCTTACCAGTTCCGGGCATTCCATAAGAATGTGACTGGCAGTTCGTCCGTCTGCAAAGGGGACTGTCTGTGACACCTAAATTAAAGAGATGTTTGTTAAGTAGACTGTGACCGTAGCTTTGTTAATTTTGTTTTCGAGATGATTACTCCAGTTTAATTTGCTGTCAAGAAGTACCCCAAGATACTTGAACTCTTTGGAAAATTATAATTCGGTGCCATAGAGACGTGGCAGTTTGGATCTTGGATGGATGGATGATTTGTCATGGACGGACGGAAACAAATATTATTGGAAAATTCATTTCTTAAATGTTTGTGAGTGTGGATGTTTGTTACTCTTTCACGCTCAAACGGCTGAACGGATCTGGCTGAAATTTGGTACAGGGATACATTTTAGTCTGGAATAACACATAGGCTACTTTTTACCCCGGGAATAAGTTCCTACGGGAAGTGAAAATTTACGCGGGCGAAGCTGCGGGAATCAGCTAGTATCAAATACTCAAGAAGTATGCACGGCAAAGAAGTGGGACTAATATTGTATACTTTGAAAGGCATAATCGACGATAATAATTTTACTTCTTTTATCCCATAATATAGGACGTTCTTGGATTGCATTGATTAAAATTTCTATTTCCAACATTATAAAAAACATGGCGGTACCGCATCCAGTTCGCGCGCAAATATCAAACCAACTGATCGCGTTCGCTTCATTTCGCGCCGCCCCGCAACGCACCGCACTTGCGTTTGGTCACGTAGGACACTTGAATAGGTTTCAACTGTTTGTTGGTATCGCGCCGCGCCGCGCCGCTTCTCGTTCGCTTACGTAGGACGTCGCCTAAGAGTTCAATGAGAGTGTTAATAAAGTTAATGTGTTTTGCCTTCACGATCATTATGACATATTATGGATTTTAGTTTTTTTGCAATTGCAGAAAGAATCGATAGTGTCGGTTAAAGTAACACCATCAAAATGTTTACAGAAACTATTAAGTGAACCGACATCGTCTTTTATTCCCACAAATTCGGTTCATTAAATTTTGTCGACTACCTAAATAATGACGATTGTCGCTTAAAGTAAACATTGTTTTCAAATCGTGTTTTCAATAATCAGATTTTTACAGAGCTTGGACCACGGTGGGCGCTAATTTTGATTCTAATATCTCTAAAGTGAACGCAAATTCAATGCTGCAAATTTCAGAGTAAACTACCTAAATCATGTCCAATTTAACCCTACAAATACTCAAATTTGTTAATTTACTGTGGCATTACTAGTTCAGGGCACGTCAATCTCAATTCCAAAACAGTATAGGGCTCCTTGGAGTTGAGGTTTCTAGTGACGTTCGGTACTGTCATTTGAACGACAAGGCTAAGCTGCGCCGTTAAAGCTCGGTGTGCTTAGCAGGGTATGTTGGTACTTCACTGGTGCAAACACTGCTTATTTATAAGTTGCAAGTGCTGAATGCTGAAAAGAAGCACCTGAATATCAGCTTCACCCATTCGAATTAATACAAAAGCATGCTATGAGAGTTATTAACCATCACATAATTACAGGCGGAGTGGAGTCGTTTTACGATAGGAAAACTCCACCATTTTTTGAGTGAACTACTGCCTGTACAATGGTTAGTGTTCTGACAAATAGGTTAATATGAAAATGACACGGCCCACGGTTACTTTCTATGATTACACCGCTTGCCAGAAACAGGGTTCATGCTTACACTTACACTTTAATACATTGTATGTAGCGACGTGAGTTGAATAGGTAACTTAAGTACACAATTTTAAATGAACCGATGTTGTGGGAATAAAAGACCATGTCGGTTAATTTAATAGTTTCTGTAAACAATTGCAAAAAGAATCGATAGTGTCGGTTAAAGTTACACCATCAAAAGGTGTTACTTTAACCGACACTATCGATCTTTCTGCAATTGCAAAAAAATACTAAAATCCATAATATGTCATAATGATCGTGAATGTAAAACACATTAACTTTATTATCGTTAACATTAACAATCTTACAAATACAATGAAAGCAAGGAAAAACGAATGTAGCGACTACGCACTAGTGGTACAAGAGTGAGCCAAAACACCTGTAGTGATTTACGCCGCATTTCCTACGACGGAGATAAACGATTTAAGTGACTTGGGATATTCGAAACAAAAAAAGAAAAACACATCAAATAACAATCTTAATAAGGAGTCCGGGACGGACTGACCGGCCGCCTGTGGATGATCGTCTATTTAACCAAATTCGCTATAATTTTGTGTCACTTTATTTAGCGTCTGAAAAAAATAAGCTTAATAGTGCCATTACTTGAAGCGACACCAAAGAGGTCAGATCGCTACGAAACCAAGACCAATCGACGCGGAAAAATTCGCTGATTCCAAATATGTATGTAACTCATTTTCGACCTAAGTGTCGCTTAAAGTGTTTTTCCTTTTTGCCGTCGATATGTATGTTATTTTTTAAATTATTTATTAAATTGCAAATATTTAAGCAAACCTTTCTGTTTTATTATTGCAATATACACTTTTAAGTTTGGGAATCTCAACTACATAATTATATTCCACATTTATAACAGATAAAATAAATAAAAACTGATAACGCCTGCTTATAAACTTACCAAATTGTATTTTGTTCATTTGCTCATTTATTTCCTACAGGCGCTTCGCCATCAAAATAGTAAATTACTATAACTATGAATCCTTAAATGCTACGAGGTCTAAACCGACATATATGAAGGTAGCAACCTGGTAGCAACTATTGCTTATAAAAAAACTCAATTCATTTGCTTAGTTTTTCCTCCCTGCATAGGTGACCGGCCATCCTGATGTCAGAATGGCCGGTCACCTTAAAAACTGGTTTATCTTGTTTAAATCAAAGGCAGCAACTATTTAATGATTGGTAGCAACTAGCTATAACTGTTTCGATGCGATCTATGGGTAGTGACCGTCCATCCTGACGCTCACAGGGTACCTACATATTTGAGACTTGGTGAAATAGATTTTGAACCGATCGTCAAGGCTATTGTCAGTGGGAACCGATCCACAAGTTGGCGGCGCCGTGAACGACGTGCATCTTCACGCTGCGCTTGAAGAATCCGGGGTTGTAAGAGGGAAACACGGTGTTAAAATAAAAACCAGGTTTCATGAAATATTATTTATTAATATCTGAAACCATGTGTAGATATGTTTGATTATCAGCATGTGTACAGTGACGTAGGTAGGTATATACAACGTTATCAATACTCTAGTACCCACTTAGTACTCATAGCCTGCAATAGTCTGTAAATGTTCACTGTGTTAAGCATATTAAGTTATGGTTAGTCCTGAGATGGGCGACAGTTTATGGCACTTCGATTCACGAGTGTTTCAGTGCTTCGGACTTTCTGTGTTTCCACTCTGACCAACTAAACGGACCAACTGTTGTACAGAATGGAACTCAATCACTTTGCTAAAAACATTCCGTTAAAACATTGCAATAGGCTTACCATCTATCTACTACGTGGCTGGGATTAAATGATGCGGTAAGCACAAAAGTGGTCTTACCCTCAATTTGCATTTTCTGATTTCAAACGAAATCTTAAACATTTTAAAATATAATACAAAACCATTTTCTTCAATGGATAGTGTGGCAAAGTTATTTTTGCCATCTTGTTCACTCTAAAAAATTACAAAATAACTGTTAAAATGTGGGTGTAGTTATGAGTTTGCCTATACTTACTTTCAGGGAAATGCATGTGTGTTTATAGATGTTATCATTAAAAAATTTTGGTCTACCTAGTGGGTACTTGGGTACTGATGACGCATATTTGTTGTACTTACTTTTTTGAAGATTTGTTGAAGCTGCCATCCAGATGATAATTTTACTTTGTCGACTCCGATTTTGCATTTATAGTTTGTTCATTCTTACATAAATTTAGTTACATACATGTGTACTTTTTTCTTGAAATTTACTCGTAAAGTTCAGTCTACATCCTTTTCACGGTAAACAAAATTTTACTGCAAATATTTTTATTCCTTTTAAGACTTGTTTTTAAGTCTCAAGTTGCAAAAATATCTTTTTGTTTTAACGCTGTGTTCTATTGGCATTGTAAATAGTTAGGTAAGAGCTGTGGTTTACTTTGCTTTTCTGTGTCTAGCTGTAGCCAGGTTTTTTACTTTATTCGAGGCCAAGTATGGTTTGAATACAGCTTCACTTTTATGGCAGAAATCTTTATTTAATCATTTTTGTTTAAAAAAAATGACAACTCAGTTTAGTCCGGGATTTGAACCTGTGTCATTTTATTTTTAATAGGTAAGCTGCATTTGTCTTTTATCTTGGCGACTCCTTTTGGATGTTTACAGCTCCACCAATATTTAAGTATCCATTTTTGAGTTTGACATGAATCTGATATAGTATTCCTGTGTCCACGAGTATTATTAGTGATTATTGCATGTCAAATTTAACTGCCAGCTTGTTTAGGTGCAAACCCGCCTCCTGATCGCGCCAATACTTTGGAATATACGCGACTTTGACTGGATTTTGGAGATTGGTAACTTTTTGACGAGTACAAATATTAATGCTATTCGTTCTAATCTATACTTAATAATAAAAAGAAATTTGTTTGTTTCTTTACATTGAAGCTCCGAAACTTCTAAACAAATTTGAAAAATTCTTTTCCTATTCGGCAGTTACACTATTCCCGGGTGACATAGGCTATATTTTGTTCTCGTATTCCCACGGGAACGAGAAGAGAAACTGCGTGACACCCGCTTGTGAATAAATAAAAATGGTCTAACCAGATTAATTCTGGAGGTGACTTTTTATTTTGTCTAAAACATGGGTTCCCAACCAGTGGTCCGCAGGAGCGAAAATATGGTCCCTGAAGGATTTTAAATTTATCGGGTGGTGAGCCGTTAGTCGCCATGCAATGAGCGAGAAGAGCGCGGGTAGTGGGGGCGGTTGGTACGCCCATTGGCTCGGCGAGCAAAGAGAACACAAAGTCTGCGATTTGCCGACGATTGAATGTGTTTCCAGGCCGAGCGTGGATCCTGGCTCAAGACCAGTTTCCTAAAGTGTGGGAAACTGGTTCTGATCCGAAAGGCCGGGCGGACGGTGGACACGCCATCGGGGACCGATGGTGTTCCTCGTCGAGGTTTGCAAGCTCTTTGAACGTAGGTATCATTACAGAGCGACACCATTTCCGAAGTTAAGTCTTAAAACAGAGGGGGCAACAGCTGCGCTCTCGCGGTTGGTACCCAACATAAGAGCACCCAACGCTCCCTGCAAGAGACCTTCGGGGTCGTGCGGAGTATGGCACTATACGGAACCCCCGTATGGGCGGAGGTCCTGACGACCGGCAACGTGGCTAGACTGCATAGCCCGCTAAAGGCGATGGCCGTCAGGAGAGGGTACCGCACGATATTCGTTGAGGCGGCATGTCTCCTAGCCACGACCCCTACATGCGACCTGGAAAACAGGGCTCTTGTGTCGTTGAATCAATGGTGCATGAAGGCGCTGGATCGGGACCACAGGCCTGTGCCCAAAGAAATAGAGGCAAAGTGATCCCTGTTTCGCCAGAAGCTCATGGAGACATGGAAGGTACGACTTGAGCTACCAAAGTGAGGACTCACCACTAATTAGGCGAGCGCTATGGCAGCCTCACCTACCGAGTGTCACAGATGTTTACCGGGTACGGGTGGTATCTACAGCGGGTACACGGCACTACATGGGCATAGCAGCGACAAGACCTCGTTGCGGGCCTGGGCGTGAATATTCTCACGCTGGAGACCATGTTAAGGGCTCTGGTCTCCAACGGGAGAAAGTGTGACGTAACTGTGTCTTTCTGCGAGCAAGTCATGCTCGCGAAGAATGCAGCGGGAGAGAAATCTCCATTCAGAGTTCCGTAGTCGGTGGCGCGGTCGTCCACTATGACCGAGGGTCTGAGAGCGGCAAGTTGGCTGCTCACCGCTCTTTTACAGAAGCCGGCCTGGACGGTGGCATGTCTCTTCACCCCTCGAAGAAGTGGAATAGTACTGGTGAAGTTAATGAAGGAATCCAGGAAGAACACAAAAAATTAAAAAAGTTTGGTGTTTTAAAAGCAATTTCTTATACGAAACTCCGGGAAATCGCCTTGCGAGTAACAATATTAGTCCTAGGTTACCAGATCTCGTGAAGAAGATGCAAGCCAGAAATTACATTAATACAAAAATATGAAAGTTTCCTGTTTATGCAATTTCCTACTGCGTTTTTTAAGTTTCAGATTGATTATCACAGTTTGTTTAAATTATGCCTTTATAGTGGTCCCTGTTAACAAGAAAAATATAAAAGTGGTCCCTGACCACGAAAAGGTTGGGAACCCCTTAGACTCTAAAAGATTCATTAGATGATTTTCAATTGCACTTGACAGGACTTATGACATTCTCAATGTGTTCAGTAAGCCCATTTTACCTCGCATCTAAGGTATCACTTTAGAACGAGTCTTTTGTGATGATCTCGCTAGTCGCTACCAATAGTGACTAACGAATTTTATTTAATTTTTAAGCATAAAATACGGTATACCGTCACAATACCAGAAATTATAATGCCTTAACTCAAAATATCGTAGCCCAAAATACCCGAAATCGAAATATCAATATTCAAAAGGCAAATATTTATAATATAAATAATTTAAAATGCCTTACGGTCGAATAACCGAAACCCAAAATATAAATTTATCAAATACCTTATCCTAAAATGTTCTAACACAAAATACCTTTTTTTTAACATGATTTAAATCCTACATGGATGCTATATATCTGTGAATGATTAACACCCCGACTCAGAGTATCCCGACTCGGATAGGTTAGGTTAGAAGACTAAGACGACACGAAGGCTAAGGCGGGAGCTCCGCTTCGCTTCGCTCCCGCCTTAGCCTTCGTGGTTATTTTTTTTTTGATTTTTCGTTAGCCCACTGTAGTACTTTTGTAACTCTGAATCAAAGTGTTTTAACATGAGGTAAATCCTACATGGATGCTATGCCAGACTCCTTCCGACTAAAAACCACACGTATCCTACATAACAGCCTACAGTTGGGAGCCCCGGGTAAGCCCTCAGAAGGATACCCAAGGACCAACAGACCTAGGGCTACAACTGCGACTTCACTTAGGTGGGGGGGGGGGTGTGGGGGGGGGGGGGTAAATAAGTTAAAGCCAAATAACAAAACGTGTGAGTGACAGTGACACATTATATTCTATTTTCGGTATTTTAAATTAAGGATATTTGAAAATTTGTGTTTTGAATTCTGATATAATAATTATTTGTATTTTAAATTTAGACATTTTACGGTAAGGTGTACTGAAATAAGGTATTTTGAATGTTAAGGTATTTTGAATTCGGGTATTTTGGTCTAATGCATTTTAAGTAAAGGCATTTTGATTTCTGGTATTTTAATATATAACCATAAAATACACAAGAATTTTTAAAAGCGTTAAGAAATGTATGATCAAACAAAATTCGATTTAGTAGAATTTTCTTTTGCCATAATCTCTGCAGCCTCATCACGATAGACACGCTTGTGGAGGCGATACCTATATGATCACATGATATTTACATGAACTCTTCTTTTATGAAAGCCAGTATGAGCACCAAGCTTATTTTTCGGCGCGCTTTCAAATACTGGGTTGCCAACACAACAGTGATAAGTAGGGTGACCCTTTTAATATTCTGATCTGTTCCATAAAATAATTTTATAATTTTAACGTGGAAAATCAATCTACATATGAGGCGTCACACATTATTGATAGTGTACAGTAATCAGAGCTGTGAGAGCCATTTCTGATGACTTTGATAGATTAGCATTTTTGATACAGTTACGGAAATTAAACTTTTACACGAGTTTAATTTACACCAAGATTAAATCTTGAGGAGTTTATCGAAGTCCAAAAAGAGGGATGCCATGTTTAAAACATACAATACATTAAATATTACTTTGATCTGAAGGAGGTTTCATGGTGTATACCAACCTTCATCACACATTGTTTAGGGATTTTTGGATTGGTCCAAGTTACAATTTTTCTATGGCAACCCTCTAAGACAATTTTTAAATCCATTTCTCAAGATTTGTGGTGTAGTATTTTGTCAATTTTAGGGATCACCAATTGTACACTACTCTTAAATTAAACATTATAAT
The DNA here is from genome assembly GCA_933228765.1 of Miltochrista miniata. Taxonomy (NCBI): domain Eukaryota; kingdom Metazoa; phylum Arthropoda; class Insecta; order Lepidoptera; family Erebidae; genus Miltochrista; species Miltochrista miniata. The sequence continues at coordinate 20,538,237 of OW121769.1, forward strand.
TTTAGTTTTTAATTATATTTATTCCATAGTCACACAATAATTGATACATTTATATTTGTGAATATTCAACATGTTTAATCATGCGATTGTTTTGAGAAACAGTATAGGCCATAGGCAAGGTTTAGTTACTTTTGAGCCCACTGCTTTCTCGTTTTAACTAAAACTACGTGCTTTAAGTTTACAGATTAAAAACATGTTGAAGTTTTTACCAAGTCTACGTTATTAATTACTTACTAACAAAGAAGTTTTTATCAAAAAAGAATCATTTTAAAGAATGAACAATGTGTTTTATCACATTATTGAATGCTTAGGTTCAAGTTGGCAGCGTTCCAATATAGAGTTTAAATTTATTGTATTATACAAGATTAGAGTAAATAAAATGATAAAAAAGTTAAATTTGACAACATTATTTTTGCAATGTTTATGTACCCGGCTCAGGTATTTTTTATATCGAGTATAAAATACAAATCGAGTATTAATGTTTGATTCATAAAATAATCAAAATTTGTCAACATTTTGTATGTACTTGAAGTTGTTTTTGTCCTCGGTCATGTTTGTTTTTGTATCTTGAGTTTTTCGTCAACGGAATTTGTTTTATTGCTGCAGTTTTAGACCCCGATACAACTATATTACTCACCATTTATTGGGACCGCTGCTTCTTAACCGTCCTGCAAATTATATAAAATGATTTAGAAACACTATTTAAACCGCTTTAAATGAAATAGCCAAACGAAATATAACGACTTAAACATTAGAGTATGTATCAAGCAAGCTATAGAGAGTGCTTTTAATATGAGTATAACAGACTCAAAGTCAATCTCATGTGTTTGTTCAGCTGTGGGTGTCCTGCTTTTAAGTATGAGGATTATTCCCGCAAATATTTCCATTAGAGAAATATTTGCGGGAGATAGAGACTGCGTTAAACTAGGATCTACAATGAACACTACAAAAAATAAAGTTACATGGAGCTAGGCTCGCCGTCGACGACCCAGAAGAAGTCAGTGTTTGGAGACATTGAAATTAAGAGAACATAAAATGAAGGGAAAAAGAAAATGAACAAATTTTCGTCCTTTGCTTACACATACCACAGTGATATAGAGATTTTCGTTACGCTCCACGTAGGAGTATTTTCGTGCAAAATCCGGTCAAAAGTCAATTTTTAAAAATTAAATAAAGGTCTACTAATTTCACATATTCTTGCAGCTTATTAGCCGGTCTATCGCCTAGCACACAAATTTATAACGTAACTAGCAGTGCCTTCTCGTACAATTAGTCGGAACCCAGTCGTTATTTAAACCGCATGACTTAATTCTCGACGTTCGTAATTTTTAACCGTATTTGAGTTGTAAATTACACTTTTGTGTGATTTACTATGGAAAAACAACAGTGCTAATATGGAAGTACAAGGTGTGTATCTCTGTGTATCTCGTCGTGATCCCGGCCCCGACCGGACGTTCGCTGCAGTGCGCTCCCGCCCGCGCCCCGCCACCGTCGCGCCGCGCCCCGCGCTCGCGCCACGTGCTCCGTGCCCCACGCTCGCCACCCCGCAGGCCCCGGCCCCTGCGCGCCTCGCCGCACCGCACCTGCCCGCGCTCGCCTTCTGCCGAGCGCCCGCGTTCGTGCGTCGACCGTTATACGATTTCGCGCCAATATTGTTTGTCGTTTTAACGATTTTCATATTGGTGCAACATCGTTCGCGCTTTATTTACTTCAGCATCGCCGTGTTCTTACCTAGACCCCTTCAGGGTTTAGGTTCACACCCGCGTAGTCGTCTATCGCAAATCGTTTTCGCGCCGGAGTGAAATAGTCGTTTTAACGACTTTTTAATTCGGCGCGACTCCGATTGCGGTTCATCAAAACTCTAGGCCCCTTCTGGGTGAAAATCCAACAATTTACTTGGTTCTCTGGTTGAAACCTAGCGGTGTTAACGAAGCCAGGGAGGCGAAGACCCGACTCGCCAGCGGAGCCCCTTCAGGGCTTCGCCAAGTCGGCTGGGGTTGGGTAGCACGGCCTTGGGGAGTCCCCTAGCCGTGTCCAACCATCGCCCACAGTCCCACCCTTACCCCTCCTACTTTCCTATTCCCGGTTGTTAGATTGGGTGTGCCGGCCCTCGGGCCCATACCACCCCGGCAACTGGGCTGTTAGGGAACTCGCTCATAGCACTCCGAGCGAGAGTACAGAGGTTAGGCACACACAACACGGTAGGTCACACATACAACACCCGTAACCTACACGCACACGCTGCCCTCCCGACTACCGTTAGTCGGGAGGGACCGGTACGTACGCCTTAAGCGATAGGTTGATACCACTTGGTATCTCACTCGCTAGGTGAAATTGGCTTAAATATAGTTGTAGGTTCATAGTTAGCTATCATGGCTGACTCACTGAACCTATTGCAGGAAATATTAAATGACGCGGAAGTCTACGCCTTCCTTAAGGCTAGATTCGGGAACAAGATACCTGATAAGGGTCCGAGGAAGCCTCGGCGACGCAGCCTCTCCGGCCCCTCTCCCACCCGCGCCCGCAGCCCCCTCCCCTCTACCTCCCACTCCCCCGATCCCTCCCAACCTGAAAGACCAAATTCGGCGCTTTCAAGCGCCTCAACAATGAGCACGTCTTCAGACAACGAAGAGTCCCCCCTTTCTCCCGGCGACGACGGCTTTACCGTCGTAACGGGAAAAAAGCGAAAACCGCGCCTCTCACCGGCCCCTCCGGCCAAGAGCACCCGCCGCACAATAACCCCAGCGCCGATCTCTCAATCGCCGCTATCCCCTTCCCCTTCTCCTCAACCCAACCCAACGGCTCGAAAAGAGCCTACACCCCCACCACTATTCATCCACGCCAAAGAGAAGTGGACAGACATCTCTACTTGGTGCAACCTCGAACACATCGCCTACACACAGGCACGTTCTACCCCTCAGGGGATAAAAGTCACAGTCCCCACTTCAAGGGACCATAGGGCCCTTACAAAGTTACTCCAAGCAAAAAAGATCCCATACCACTCTTACACTCTACAAGAGGACAAGCTTCTCCGCGTCGTCATACGCGGAATTCCAAAGGAACTTTCATTAGAAGAGATAACCAAATCTCTAGAAGAACAGGACCTCCCTGTCCACACAGTCCATAGAATGGTTCGCGGCAAGTCCCACGAGCCATTCGACATGGTCTTAGTCACTTTAGACCATAACCAAGCCGGAAAGGCTATTTTCAAAATAAAAGCCGTCTGCCACTTAACGGGCATCACTGTGGAGCCCCCACACAAAAAGGGCACCGTCTCACAATGCCACCGCTGCCAACTCTATGGGCACTCTGCCCGAAACTGCTTCGGCCGTCCGAGGTGCGTAAAGTGCCTAGAAGACCACCACACCAGTGAGTGTAATCGTCCAAAAGATAAGGAGCAATGCTCCTCCCCCCCTGCCTGTGTGTTATGCGGCAACATAGGACACCCCGCGAACTACCGCGGATGCCCCAAGGCCCCGCGCCAATCACCCCGCGCCCCCAGGCACGTACCCGCCGCGTCGGCACAATCGTCTGCTAATAGAAAGCCTTGCCCATGGGTACCCTCAACCCCAGCCGACGTTGTCGGCCCCTCCAAATACCCACCCTTACCCTCCAAAACCCAAAACCTCCCCAAACCTATCCCCTCAAAACCCAAACCTTATTCCCCTCCTCAAACCCAAACCCTATCCCAACACTATCCCCGACCCCAAACCTCTCTCCCCTCCTCTCCCCCACTCACTGAGGACTCTGACCTCAGCGTAGTGGCACGATTCGCAAAAGTCATCAACTTCTCTGACCTGCGCGAGATGGCAGCGCAGATCAGGGAAAATGAAGGCGATCCCATGGCCCTATTGGGCATAACTATTCGGTACTCGACCGTATTCGAGGCCCTATCCAACTTCCGCGTAAACCCGTAATGGATTTACATCCCACTGGAAGAGTCAAACCGAAATCCCTTAGGATAGGTTATTTCAACGCCAATGGCCTTCTCAAACAGCGCACGGAGATCGCCACGTTTCTACGCGATCATGACTTAGATATTTTTCTAGTGCAAGAAACTTTTCTAAAACCTTATCATAGGGACCCTAAAATTGCGAACTATGTTCTAGTCCGCAATGATAGGGACAGATCTGCCCTCGGAGGTACTCTCATTTACTACAAACGATCCTTGCACTGCGTTCCCATGGATCCGCCCCCGCTCAAACACATGGAAGCCTCGGTGTGTCGTATAGGAATGACTGGACATCAGCCTATAGTAGTGGTTTCAACGTACTTCTCTCCCACTAATCCAAACGAAACCAACGCGTCACTCGAGAGTGACACTAGAGCCCTCTTAGATCTAGGTAGTGCCGTCCTTCTGGCGGGCGACCTCAATGCTAAAAACACTCTTTGGGGTTGCCGGTTAACAACCCCGAGAGGTAGGGAACTAGATCGCATCTCTCAGGCCTTAGGTTTCGAGATTATAGCTCCTACAGAGCCGACTCGTTATCCCAGTAATAGTACACACAACCCCGAAGTACTAGATTTGACACTTGTAAAGAACATAGGCCTACGCCTATGTTCTATAGAAGTGATCAAAGAGTTAGACTCAGATCACAGGCCCGTAGTGGTAGACTTCGCTCCCCGACTAGGTCCCCGAGATTCAGGCCAATACCCTCTCACTAGGGAGGTTACGGATTGGACTCGCCTTGAGGAGAAACTCAAGACGATCGAATCTGTACATCTCGACCGCATTCCCGACGAGTTACGATCTGTAGACGAAACTTCTGACGCGATAAACTCCCTCACCACTCACGTGCAGTCGCTTATTAGCGAGTGCACTCGGAGAGTGCCCACTGAGAACGATCTCAGATGGAACCTCCCCGATGACGTACGTGAGTTATTGAGGGAGAAAAACTCCGCTATTAAAACCCACGATCGTAACCCGACCGAACAGAATAGGGCTAGGTTGCGTGCACTTCAACGTGACGTCAGAGCACGTATTGACGAAATTCGTCAAAACCGATGGGACAGTAAACTGAGCGCGTTAGAGCCTACTCAAAGCGCGTTCTGGAAACTGTCACGTTCCTTACTAAAGGACACCATCGCTCCAATGCCTCCATTAGTCAGGCCTAATAACCAACCCCCAGCGTTTGACGATGAAGACAAGACTGAGTGCCTAGCCGACAGTCTAGAGGCCCAATGTGCCCCCAGTACACTGCCCGTAGACCAAGAACACCTACTAGAGGTGGATTCAGAAGTAGAACGGCGAGCCTCACTCCCGTTACCTACTACCCAAGAAGGAGAGGAAGACCCTCTCCCCCCAGTTAGCTACAAAGAAGTGTCAGATATCATCAAGACTCTCAATTCGAAAAAAGCTCCGGGGTTAGACAAAATAACTAACAGAGTTATAAAACTCTTCCCTCCCGCCCTAATAGCCCTTTTGACCGTTATCTTCAATGCGGCCATGTCTAACAATATCTTCCCACAACAGTGGAAAGAAGCTATTGTTATCGGAATCAATAAACCGGGCAAGCCCAAAAACAACCCCACGAGCTACCGACCCATAAGTCTGCTCAACGGCATGGGCAAGATTTACGAACGACTTATATACAGTCGCCTCAAAGCATATTCCGATGCACATCACCTTATTCCACACGAGCAGTTTGGCTTTCGAGCCAGACACTCAAGTGTTCACCAAGTCCACCGTATTGTTGAACATATCTCAACGCGTTTTCAAAGAGGTATATACACAGGTGTTCTATTCTTCGATGTAGCGAAAGCTTTCGATAAAGTGTGGCACAACGGCTTACTTTTCAAGCTTTTCACTATGGGAGTGCCACACCGTCTCGTACTCATCATACGAGACTTTCTATCAGATCGAAACTTTCGCTACAGAGTGGAAAAGACCCTATCCTCCCCCCGCCCCATTCGTGCCGGGGTCCCGCAGGGATCAGTTCTCTCTCCGATTTTGTTCTCGCTATATACTAGCGACATACCAAAGCACCGGAATACACAATTAGCCCTGTTTGCGGACGACACCGCTATTTACTACTCGGGTACCGACCCCGTCAGGATGGCCGCTATCCTCCAGTCCGCAGTAGACGCCCTAGGCGCCTGGTTTCGCAAATGGAGGATAGAGGTCAACCCTGAAAAAAGTCAGTCAGTTCTGTTCCACAAGAACAAAATACGCAGGCTCAAACCTGCTCTACCTACCCCAATCTCCTTATTCGGTAAGCCGATCCCATGGACGGCCAATGCCAAGTACTTGGGAGTCATTCTTGATGAGAATCTAAAATTCAATTTGCACATCGCGAAAGTACGTAGCCGAGCTAGCTCGGCACTTGGTCTAATTCAAAACCTTGTGAACGATCGTTCTAAGCTCTCACTCGCCAACAAAGTACGTTTATACACTACTTGTATTCGTCCCATAATGACGTACGCATCTGTCGTGTTCGCACAAACTTCTAACAGACGGATCCATAGACTACAAACGCTTCAAAATCGCTTTATGCGCAAGGCCACGGGGGCCCCGTGGTACTTACGCAACGTCAATCTTCATATAGATCTAGATCTGCCTACTATAAGGCAATTCATGAAACGCTGTTCCCTAGCCTTCTTTGACTCTGCCACTTCCCACCCAAATCCTTTAGTAGTCGCCGCGGCTTCTTACACGCCATCCCGGATATCACGTGTTCGTCGTCCGAGACACGTACTCGTCGACGAAGATGATGATATCACTAAAGCACAAGACAAAATACACGCGAGTAGGAACACTACGGCAAGCACTCACACACCACACCGCGGACCTAGATTCTGCCCCCGTCGGCGTCGGAGGGGCAGAAGACACCGTGTGAACCCGCGTAACGCCGCCCTTGCACACAACTCAGCAACGCCCTAAGCCGAGGTTCGTACCCCCCTAAGGGGTGCCCTTAGGCACGTTGCACAACTACCCCTCAGGTTGGGAGCACTTAGCTCACCTAAAAGCCCGCGTAAAGTTGTATACAGCCACACGGCTTACAACTAATAGCCATTTAAAAAAAAAAAAAAAAAAAAAAAAAAAAAAGGTGTGTAGATTATTTTAATATAAAAATTAATAACTTAATGTTTCGTGTTAATATTTAAAAAATATCAGAAAGGTAAACAGAATATGTGAAATAAATTTCATGAAATGTTTTTTTTTTTAATCGTGTTTTTGTTTATTTGTCGGGCCTTGTCGCACTTTTATTTTACGATTAATATATTGCCTAGGGTTTGTTTTAATAAATACAATAATATTTTGCCGCGCCTATGTGCGCCATTTTTGTTTTCAAGTATTTAAAGATGGCAATGTAAAACATGGATATTATATTTGACTTGAATGTTGTTTTCAATTTAATTTTCAGATTTTATAGAATCTACTGTTATTTTCATCAGAAGAGCTTTGTTAGATATTATGCATAACTTCAAAATAAATAAAATCAAAGAAAAGGTAAAAAAAATTGAAATAGAGTTAATTGAAATAATTGAATACCCTGAAGGCAAAAGTAATGTTTTAAGTTTTAAAAAAAATTAAATATACATGTCTTGTACATTTTACTGTCATTAAATATAATAGTATATAATATGACCATGTTTTATCATTAAATAAACCATTAAATAGTTTTGTCCGGATTTTACATGAAAATACTCCTACGTGCGCTCTGTAAATTGATTGATATTTACTCTAGATTTAAACGAAATATACTGATAGTGAAACCATGTTATTAAAAAAGCAAACTTAAAATTTGTGCACGGGCGCATTTCTATACTAGTTAGTACAAAGTGAAATGGAAATATGAAAGTATGTGTAATGTAGTGATATTTTAATGAATATGTTTGATGAGAAATATTAGTTTTATAGAGGAAAATAGAGTAAAAATTAATGGGGAATTCATTGTGCCTAATGTGCTAATGGTTGCAGTATTGTTCTTTTTTGGAATAATAATCTAAATGTGTTTATTAAATAGCTACAAGTTTAATACTTTGTTATTGCGATATCACGCTACAGATCAGTAAAGCAGAATACATGAATATTAAATTATGTCAAATGGATGACAAAGCAAAGTACTTGTATTCGACTACCGTCAGATACAGAAATTCGATTGGAATTATTTTTGTATAAAATTGTGTATGATGAAAGAGTGAAAGCAGCAGTGTGACAATGATGTTTACCTTTATCATGCTTGCAAGCTGAACAAAATAATATCAAAATTAATTGAAGGCATATGACGCTTTATGGTCAAAAAGGTTATGATCCCACATGAGATGGGCTCATAACCTTTTTATTTTTTTATAGCAATGTTTCGTACTCATAATCAAAAGACAGTTTTGCGAAAATTTACCATGTTTTCGTAAATTTGACTTTAGAACGCGTGGATTATAAGAAATAATTGGTGATGTAGTACATCTGGCCATTAGTCAAATAGTCGCATTTTTTAAATGCCACTTTCATGATTTCGATTACATTTGAAGTGGACTATCAATGATATGGGACACATCCTTTGGAGATGACTTGGGGAAATGGACGAAATGGGCAGTTGAAAATCTCCATCCCCACAAAAGAGTAATAATAATCAATGACATGGATGTTTGTACATGTGGCTATTTGGTCTATAACCAATCTTATTTTAAATAAATATTTGTGGACATTCTTACACTCCATCATCTAGGTCAAATCAAGCTAATATAAGCTTGTGCTATAGGATCTACACGACCTATGAAAAAACTTATACTTATAAATCGTTTAAATAGTTCTTCGAAGATTTGACTACATAGAAACATTCTTCCCAAAAATGTCTTTAGATAACGAATACGAAGTCCTATATTACAGTGTCAGTGTGTATGTGATGTGTATACAGATCAGCGCCGTGCACTAAAACTTGTACGAACTGTAAGCGATCACTACTTGGGCGGGCGCGCGTACGGCTCGTGACGCGCGTGGCCGTGCTGGTACGGGCGCGCGTGAGGCGGCGCGGCCCGTCTCGTGCCAACCGCACGGGCCGACTTGAACTCGCGCGGCTCGTCCTTGTAGTAGCCGCCGTCGTCTTCGTAGAAGCGGTCGTGGGAACGCTCGTAGAAGAACTCCTGGTCGCCACCGCCTCCGCCTCCGCGACCGCCGCCTCCGCGGATTTGTGGGGCCGGTTGGTAGCTCTGGGGGATAAAGTTTAATATTACCAAGGGCACTTTATCTGTGCGAAATAATAATAATAATAATAATGATGTCCCTGTACCTGATGCCGGTGGGACACTATTTTTAAACATATATTTTTTTGTTTTTTAAAATGTATTTAAAAATTTAATTTAATAATATTTTATTATAAAGTGAAAAAAGACAACTTGGCCCAGACGGGACTTGAAGGCAAAGGTTGCGGGTTCAAGTCCCGTCTGGGCCAAGTTGTATTTTTTCACTTTATAATAAAATATTATGAAAAAGTTAACATGCTAATTGCTTTAAATATTAAAAATCGATAGATTGAGTCGGAGACATCAAATCAATGTATAAAAATGATTGCAATATCGTTCATTGATATCAGAGTTGCTAAGTAGCTCGATAGATGGCTCTGTGCCATACGCTTAAATGGCGGTTACAATAAGGTGAAGAATTTCAACTTGTATCAGTACGGCTCCCGTAGCTCAATTGGTTAGAGCATTGCCCTGGATTAGGCAAAGGTTGCGGGTTCAAGTCCCGTCTGGGCCAAGTTGTCTTTTTTCACTTTATAATAAAATATTATGAAAAAGTTAGCATACTAATTGCTTTAAATATTAAAAATTAATTTAATAAGTTTAAAATTGTAAATAAACGGAATAATAATAATAAAGCCTGTTTATTTCCATAATTTCAGTAATGACATTTCTAATGTCTGTGCGAAATAGGACATCTTTAAGTACTCGAACAGTTTGATCCCGTAAGGTTTGAAGTATCAGCAGTATCGGTAAGCATAACAGTGCCCGAATTAAAGTGCTATTTTTTCCAGTAGAAAAGCCCGCAACCTAAGAACTTTTCACTTGCGTGAGTTTACACGCGGTAGTAATGAAACTTCATAAAATTCAAATTGTATGTGAAACTCAAACATTTGTTCAATTTGTTACACCTCAGAAGAATCATAATATCTTACTAAAATGTTTTAAAAGCGAAAGTTTGTGAGTGGATGTGTAGATGTCTGGATTTTTGTAATTCTTTCACACTCTATAACAGCTGGACAGCTCTGGTAAAGTTTGGTACAGGGATAGATTAGCCTGGAATAAAATAACATACAGGCTACTTTTTACACCAGAAATATGTTACCATGAAAAGTAGAAATGGAAACAAAATGGCGTCGTCTTATTTTAAATAATTGTAAGTATACATACCGGTGGCTCAGGAGCAGCACCATAAGGATCCTCATACGAAGAGTAGGACCCTTCCATAGCGGTCCGAGCTCGGTCAAGAATGCTGATGACCTTGTTCTTGGCAGGCATGGGCCGCTGCATGGGCGGTGCGGGCGGCATGCGGGGTGGAGGTGGCCTGGGAGCCCCGCGGGGTGGGCCTCCGGGACCGGGGTGCTGGTGTTGGTGACCATGACCTCCTGGAAATGAAATTATGTGTTGAAAATGGAAAGTAGTGGTAGAAAATGCACTGGAGAAAGAAAAAGAACTGGCTAAGTGCGAATCAGACTTGTTCAGAAGGTTCTGTACCAACAGAATGGCAAAAACAATTTTATTGCGTTTGTTGTATGGGAGCACCCCTGAAACAACTCATCTGTGTGCCATTTAGCTTTACTGATGTTATTAACTTCTTTTTTGACATAGATATATCGTTCTTTCCATTCAGTGTCTTCTACTAGCTTTTCACAATCTTTTGGTTATGTACCATTATCATAATTACCTACTTCCTATAAAAGCACAAAAAAAAAACTTCCAGCTACTATTTAAAACAATTGACAATCTTACCTCTATCCATATCTCGCATCTGCGGTTGCCAGTGTTGCTGTTGTGGCTCACTGGTGTCTGGGATCAAGTATTTCTTGACTTCAGCGAGGGCATAAGCTATGCGAGCATGGGCTTCAGCCGGGGGTGCCAGCGCTGTGATTTCTACGTGCAATTCATCCGACAAGTGCACGTATTTAGGATCAAGGGAGTTGCGGAGCTCTTCTTCTTTTTGTCTGTGGATAAAATACAGAATGAGTATTTTAACAACATTAGTTTTGTTATTTTATTGTTGTACTAGCTGTTACCAGTGACTACGTACGTGTGAAAATTATGTAATAATGCCAATTTGATTGCTGTCTGCTTAACCCCTGGGATATGTAGCGTGATAATATATAGCCTATTTGAAGTCCCTACCCATAGTTAATATTTATGCAAAATTTGAATCAAATCTATTGAGTACTTTTAGAGATCCTTCCGGACAAAGCAAATCAAACAGACAAAAACTATATTTTCGGCTTCGGTATCTTATGTTGAACACCCAGCGAGTATTTTTTTTAAATATTTCCAATGTAGTTTTGACTTTTTTATCATTTTATTTTATGTATAGATATACCTATAGCTTGTCTGACTTCATCTATTTAAAGTTTGTTTTGTTAAACTTGCCAAGGTTAAATTTATTTTTAAATGCTTCTTTAGAACATTGTACATGTAGTATTCAAAAACTTGTATGAACTGTGTTATTGTTATGACTAGAATTAGTCAAATCTGGGAAAGGACATTATAAGAAGTGCTTTCTAAAGCTTATAAAATTTACCAGAAATATTTACCTATCTCTCATGGATCCCCTGCCTAGTACAGCCATTTTGCACATAGTTTCTTCTTGCAACTGTTTCATTGTGTTGCCTTTGGGTCCAAGCAACTTTCCAACGAAGTTGAACTGTGACAAATAAGAACATTTTAGCAAATTTTCAAACAATTTGCTTGTAAATCAAAGCTGCTCTTCAATTGGTTGAATTTGTTTTAATTGCTTCAGTGGAGCAATGCATGGTGAATGTAAACTGCAATCCTAATGCTATCTCTAGACACTCATGCACTTCAATCAATACAGCGTTATTTACTTTTGTGTTACTACTAGCTGCCGCATTACAGTAACCTGTAATGGTAGTTCTAAGTGTGATAAATAAATAACTAAATAAATACAATTATCCCATCATGAATGCATCACAGCAGGTAGACAGCACAAAGTATCTATAGTATATATTGAGTTTTTTTTAAATTGAACCAATATTTATAAGATCTGCAAGTTTAATATGTATTAGTATCACATGTATTCTATTAAAGGAGCTAATGGAACTATAGAACTGTACTGAAACATTTGGTCCCTTTTTTCTGGACCAGCAGATGAGTGGTGGATTTTAGATATTACATTCATCATCAAAAATAAAGTACTAGTTTTAGTTGCAGTATCAAATCAGGACACATGTTATATTTATCATAATATTTTATTAAAAACTACTAAGTATAAGTTTTTGGGAGGAGCTACATACACAACTTTACTTCAAAAATTACTATTATGATGATTTTTGAAGTTCAGTTGTGTACTTAGAATACAAGTGTCTTTACTTTGTACACATAGTAACAGAAAAACAATACATTTATAAACTGAGAACTTAACTTAGCGCGCTTTTATTGTCATGCGTGTCTTGCACGCTTGCTGGCCGGGCCCACATCACTGTACTGTCACACGTTCCGTGTCCTTAAGGCATGCATTATAATGAAAACATGGCCGCTTGGCCAGCATGGGTGCGAAAACATGCATGACAATGAAAGCGCACTAAGTTCTTGGTTTATAAATGTATTGTGTTTGTTACTCTGTGTACAAGGTAAAGACACTTTTATTGTTATGTTTTGTGTAACTTACCTTAGGATGCTCCTTGTTAGGCACAAGTACTTTCACAACCACCTTGGTGGGTTTGTCACGGAATACATCTAAGTATTTAGCATCTTTTGCAGGTATTCTACCAGTCGTTTGAACTTTTGAGACTTCTGCAAAAAGAGTAGTGAATACTGTAGGATTGAATTTTTTGTATTTAAGCATTCATTGTAGGTGCTTTCATTTTATACCGTACAAGTTTTTTTCAATGTTAGACATTTTTGTTCTATGGAAAATTTTAATATTATAAATGAGAAGTTTGTGAAGATGTTTGAATGTTTGTTACTCAATCATGCTGTAAAGTTCGAACAGAATCGGCTGAAATTTGGTACAGAGATAGCTTATAGTCTGGAATAACAGGTACTATGTTTCCACGGAAAGCAGGAATGTGTACCAAAATTCATACGGGCGAAGTCGCGGCCTTCATAATAGTAGAATATAATGAATTAAAACTTCACATTTTCTACTAATGATCACATCAATAATTAAGGAACTGTTTTTTCATTCTACAATGATAAACTGTTTCTATGATTATCACATCCTTCTTGAACACAGTGCCTGGTGGGCAGACAGTCTTTTAGGTTAGAAGAATATCTCTCCCCATTAATACACGGGTTCATTACAGCTTAATAAATTCTCTTGCTTGATTAATTCGATTACAGGTCGAAAATATGGTAATTACAATACATACTTTCAGCAATTACAAACTAAACAATATTTACAATGTTCAAAACGAGCATAATTCTTTGTACCTACTACCCATTCGCGCTAAGTTTGCCGCTGGCGTAGAGGCGTAGTAGAGGGAGGCGACCGGCAAACTTTGCGCGAACGGGCAGTAATCAAAATGCGAATAAATAAGACACGAGCACAGGGTTCAATAACACAACACTGTGCTGCGAAATTGGTACTCAATGAGTCATTGAAACATGTTGCAAACAAAACCAGTTTTTATCTCGCGAATTGGCGGTTACCAAGATAGGCGAGTACAATAACATCTTGACTTTAAAACAGATAACTTAGCTACATAATTTAAACAAACATGTTCAATTGAAAAATGCTGTTTGGCGTAAATAAATGCTAAGAAATGGTGCGTCAGACCTATGTTCAGACACGTGAGGAACTATTAATGCAATGATGTACTAACCTTGGTCAATCAGTTTGGATACGATGGGAAACTTTGAGTTATTAAGTTTAATCTTCTCACTTAACAATTCTCTCATGTATTCACCGGCTTTTGCATTAATTTTCGAGTTTTCTTCGCCATCTTGTTCATGATCACCTTGATCTTGTGGAGCGTTACGCTTAAAATCACTGCTGTTAAATCCGTTTTTATCGAATTTGTCAGCCATTTTACTAAATGGTTACAAATGAATATCACTATTATTAAGATATTTTATTTTCTAACAACGATTCCACAAGCGGCGTCGATCAATAATGCCGTGCGTCTCGAAAAGAAAAATGGAGGGAGAGACGCGAGACGACGAAAAGTGCCACAGATAAAAAATACAATACACAGTACACTCTTTAGTTAAACTCTATGGTATCTTCATTTGTTGACACTCAGTGTTTCTAGCAGTGTCAATAAATGGAGTTTAGCATAGATTTAACATCGATCGGCATCGACGTGCCATACATATACCCCAGTATTTCGCAAGATTGGGTCGCGAATTTGAAGACCAGACCAGTGGATGATTGCCGGCCAACATTTTCTTTCTACACTTATACATTTACACTAATACTATTTAGAGGAAAAATTTGTATTTTTGTGTGCGTGTGTGTGTGTGTGTTTGTTACACAGACGTACAATAAGTAGCAGACGAAACATTAATTATGTTTGTGTGCGTTGGTCTTTCCATTCCGCTCGCTCTAAGGGGTTAGTGAATGCTGCTATCTCGTTTCTACACGTATAGCAACACTATACATGACATGTTAAAAAAAAATGACGTCCGCCTGGTTTTTGAAAGGTTTAAGCTGCCGATGCTGCAGTTTGACGTATTAGATACCTCTCATTAATGTAGGGGCCAAACTCAGGCACTTCTTTTCAAGATTAAATTTAATGCTAACATAAAAATAAGTGTGGCAAACTGTGATTCAGCATTGAATTAGTTCAGAATTGCATTTAATATAATGCCTGTAATCTTCGATGATATTGAGTATACAATATATAATAACCGGCCAAGTGCGAGTCGGACTCCCACACGGAGGGTTCCGTACCAAAAACAACAAAAAGTCTTATTTGTTACATGGGAGCCCCCCCTTTTTCTTTTTATTTAACGTTAAGGAAAATCCTTTATGGATGCTATGCCAGACTCCTACCAACTAAAAACCCTAACGCGTAACGCCCAACATACTACGGTAAGGAGCCCCGGGTAAGCCCTCGAAAGGATGTCCCAGTAAATGTCCATTTTGTTTTAATTATATTTTTTTTATATGAAAATCACTGCTCGATATTCTGTGAGTATTTCAAGTGTCTACTGGTTGCCCTTATTACCTATTAACACTACATATTATAAAACAAGTATTGCACTGTGGTGTTTGTTAACCATAGAACAACGCGCGCCTTAGACAGTTCGCGTAGCTCTATAGCACTACATATAGTGTTAACTATTCTGTTATATAGATCCTCTACGGTAGGTTCAGTATATATTTCCAAAAGAGTTTGTGAACTCTATGTTTAATTTCTTTTTCAGAATATTGATGACATTTGAATGATGACATTATAAATATACGAAACGTCTCGACAGTCTCATGCACCGAGCGTGTAATTGAATTGTGTGTTTGTACGTAAATTGTTTATACTGGATAAAAATCTAAAATATGGGCTCATTGTTGACTATTTCCTATGAAATTGCTATCTTTGAAATATTACACCTACCTAAAGTAATCTGCTGAAAGCGTTGTTCACTCTTTAAAGAAAAAATATTTACGATGAAAGTCGAAAAATAAGTTAGTATATGACCCGTATAATGTTCAATCATGGCGACAGGAAATTAATTTCATTGAGCAATATTTGACTTTGCTATACCTCCTAAAGTATTCATTTAATTTGCATGGTGTAAAGGGAAGAAATAATCTTGATTATATGTTTAAGCCAACTAACGTATTTAAATTGAGAAGGATACCTTATTACCCAATATATAAGATAAAATGGCGAAAAAACACGTTTGTTGTATGGGGGCCCCCCTTTAATATTATTTTGTTTTTGTTTTTAGTATTTGTTGTTATAGCGGCAACAAAAATACATAATCTGTGAAAATTTCAACTCTCTAGCTATCACCGTTCATGAGATACAGCCTCGTGACGGACAGACAGACAGACAGACAGACGGACAGCGAAGTCTCATGAATAGGGTCCCGTTCTTTACCCTTTGGGTACGGAACCCTAAAAATGAAGCCCGATTTCCGTGGTCACGGCATCACGCGTGAAATGCTGGACCGATTTCGCTATTTCTTTTTTGTTGTGTTTGTTTCTGTCAGGAGAAGGTTTTAAAAAAAATGGTGCAAAACTATTAGCAGAAATGGTTTTTATTGCGATTTTGAATCGGATCATAGAACTGGAAACTCCGAAATGGAAACCGGGAACAGAAAGACTAAGAGATAATTTTGCAATCCAATATGGCCGCCGCGTCGAAATCACAAAATTTCATGATGGGTATCGTTTAAGGGGGATTTTGGTACGCTGAGTACGAATCACATGATAATTTTGCAATCCAATTTGGCCGCCGCGCTGAAATCACAAAATTTCATGATGGGTACCTATCGTTAAAGGGGTTTTTTGGTATGGTGAGTACGAATCACCAAGGAACTTATACTTCTAACTGGAATGCTCACGTGCACATCAAAAGCGTTCCGGAAAAGGAAAGCTAGAAAAGGGGATGCTATCTCTTTCTACTAATGTGTCCATGCAGACGCTTCAGCTAGTGAGACAATATTTTCTTATTAAGTTGAAAGACATAGGTACACAATAATAAAATAAATGATATCTATGGAACTTACAGTTATGTATGTTTTAATTAGGTCTTACAGAAGACAATTTAATAATTTGACGAATTGAATGACTTGTAATAATTGACGTGAAATGTTTAAAATTAATGAATAAGGTACCTACTAGATCAGTTTTTACCTATGTGGAGCCATTCTTACACTACCGGCTCGGTATGATGGCCGTTAAGTAGGTACGAAGAGAATTTGGCAGAGCTTGCTTGCTCTCTCTTTTTTTACAAGGCCTTTTAGTACCACTTAGTAATATCTACTACTTTATCAACTCAACTACTAATGACTAGACCGTTTTACTCGGTCAATATCGTAACTTAGTTGATATGTCAAAAATTATAGCGTGCCGCACGTATAATTACGTATGACGGTTTAGGGGAGAGGGGCCGAACGTCTTATTTATCATTATCAAAAAGTCGGAAACCAAACTTATACTTTTGTTTAGATTCTTACGTATCAAATATTAGGTACGCAGCCAGGGTTGTAGGATGTCGGCCTATGCTTTTCATACACAAAGGAAAGAGGGGATGGAAACTACATAAAACCAACTATCGTATCATACAATCAAATAGGTATATGTATATATTTTTACCGAAGTATCTATCCCCTTTTTGCTTTCGGTAAGAATGTTGGGAAAGAGAAATTTCATTCTACCTACACAAAAATCTCACATCAATCTAATTTCCTAGTAATTTAATACTTGTTCATTAGCGCTGGAGGTCCTGGGTTCGATTCCTGGGTCGGTACAAATGTTTGTGT
The DNA here is from genome assembly GCA_933228765.1 of Miltochrista miniata. Lineage (NCBI taxonomy): Eukaryota > Metazoa > Arthropoda > Insecta > Lepidoptera > Erebidae > Miltochrista > Miltochrista miniata. The sequence goes on from OW121769.1 coordinate 20,555,829, forward strand.
GATCCACAAATGTTTGTTTCGGAGTTAGGGTGTTTTCTATGTATAATATGTATGTATGTGGGATTTTGTTCAAAATAAAGCGACTGTGGATCTTAAACTTCTTTTATTAGCTTCTTCCAAATTACTTTAAGCACACCGTTACACCGTTGAACACCTTGACAATCTTTCTACGACTCCGGGTCTCCGGACACTCATATATTCATCCCATTCATTCGTCTCGGTCACTACTCTCACTCAATACTTCGTTCACAACGTTTCCTTTCATGCATCACGCTTACAATCAATTCCACATTCGGCCGTCCTGACATTATGGCTGTCCTCAGACATACCAAAACAGTTTACATCTTAAGACTAACACCTTGGATACTACATACAATGTAAAATAATTACAAATCTTAAACATAACATAATAGCCATAGATGCAATCGGGACTATACAACATTGATGTAGATGTTTATACAATAATAAAACATTAGAGTACTATACAATAATAAAACATTAGAGTACTATAGCTACAACATAGATATAATAGAAGCCATTCATCCTTCCCTTACATACTAAATCCTTTACACAACTAATTCCTTACTTACCTAAAGTTAGAAGCCAGATGGCCAGGGCTTCATGAAGTCTACTGACGTAGAGGTCTTATGAGGACCTTCTGCAGCAGGGTCAGCCTTCTCCACTTCATATCTATCATTCCTCTTTACTTTAGTTATGCGATAAGGGCCTAAAAACTTAGGTTTTAATTTCATACAGGTTCCATACTGTGTACGCTTAATAGCGACTAAATCATTTACTTCATACTTAATACTTTCTTTTCTTCCTTTATTAAAGTTTTTACAATTCTCTTCTTGAACTCTTAGAATTTGTTGCTTAGCCTTCTCCCTAAGCTCTTCTCTTTGCGCTGTAAAACTATTAATCTCTTCTTCTTGTAATAAATTATAGATTTCCTTATCTCCATTTTTCATTTTTACTCCAAGGAAGAGTTCAAAGGGTGTAGTATTTATACTTCTATTATAAGTGCTGTTCAGGGCACGCTGTACAGCACTAACATGTCTGTACCATAAAGAAGGAGTCTCGATGCACAGCTTTGTAAGTACAGCAATAATTGTCCGATGCATTCTCTCTACTTGGCCATTTCCACGTGGCACTCCAGTGGTAATCTTGATGTGTTCTATGCCTCTCTCCGAACAGTAATCATTGAAATCTTGACTAGTGAATGCTGTACCTCTGTCTGTTATGAACCTCCCTGGGTTACCAAATGTTTGTTGGTGTATCATAACCTTATCAATAACTTCCTTACTTGTCAAACCCTTTGTGGGAAATAACCAAACAAACTTTGTGAAACCATCCACAACTGTAAGTATGTAATTATATTGCTTCTTGGTTTCTGACATAGGTCCTACATGATCCAAATGAATTGAATGAAGGGGGACATCTCCCTTATCAATAGGATGCAAATATCCTTCCTTCCTTCCAGATTTATTTATAGCTAGAAGACATGGTATGCATGCTGAAATGTACTCTTGCACCTTTTTATTCAAATCTTTAATATAATAGTTTTTACTTATTGCTTCTACTGTCTTTTTTGTAGAAAAATGGCCATTAGAATGAGCATTTTCAATAATAGATAACTCCATTCTCTTCGGGACTACCAATAGCTTATCATTGCCCTTATAAAGCAATCCATTATCAATCCAGTAGTCCTCATAGGACTTCTCTCTAAGAATGGTAGCTATAGCTCTTAAAGCATCATCACTTTGTTGAGAGGTTCGCAAATTATCATGAATTGTTCTCACCTCACCAGTATATGCATGGCGACTTAGAGCATCAACATGTCTCATCTGTGTTCCTGCTCGATGCTCAATCACAAAATCAAATTCTTGTAACAACATAGCCCATCGTGCCACTTTAGGAGTTAGATCTTTCTTCTTGAGTGTCAACTCGAACGCTCTGCAATCAGTTACAATTTTAAATCGTGAACCAAATAAATAATGCCTAAATTTCTTTACAGCCAGTATGACTGCCATAGCCTCTAACTCGTAGCTTGAATATCTGCTTTCAGTCTCACTAGTTTTGTGGCTCATGAAGTAGACAGGATGTAACTCATCGTTCTCATGCTTCTGCATGAGGATTGCAGCCAATGCATGACTTGATGCATCTGTATGCAGTTCAGTTTGTAATCTTGGGTTGAATATTTTTAACACCGGATGGCTGCTCAATCTTTGTTTCAGTATCTGAAAAGCTTCACTCTCTCTTTGCCCAAACACAAAAGGAACATCCCGTTTCAACAAGGATGTCAACGGACTAGCGATTAGGGCAAAGTTCTGTATGTATTTCCTGAAATATGATGCTAAACCAACGAAAGACTGTACCTGTTTAGTTGTGCGAGGCACAGGATATTTCATAACTGCTTCTATTTTTTCTTCAGAAGGACTTACTTCACCATTTTCAATCCTATGACCTAAAAATGTTACACTCTTCACAATTAGCTCTGCCTTTTTCCAGTTAACTTGTAGACCGTACTGGGAAGCAGTGTTCGTAACCTCTTTCAGTCTTTCCAAAGCTTCGTCAGGCCTCCGTCACTCGCTACAAGTCGTGTTATAAGCACCTACTCCTAAGTATAACGTAGGCAGAACTAACGTGGCCGACCGGCAGAGGGCTGCCACACGCCAGAGCGAGCGAAGTGCGCACAGTCAATGTACATTACCCGCGTAAAATAATATTTCGCTTTATTTAGTGTTGCTTTTTTTTTCATCTTACTTCTTACTAATATTCTTAAATTAAATGCGAAAGTGTTTGAGTGCGAATGTGTAGATGTGTTGATGTTTGTTACTCTTTCACGCTCTAACGGCTCAACAGATCTAGCTGAAATTTGATACAGGGATAGATGGTAGTTTGGAATAACACATAGGTTACTTTCTATCCCGGGAATAAGTTCCCATTGGAAGCGGGAAAAGGAACAAACTTTTACGCGGGCTAAGCTGCGAGCATCAGCTAGTTATAATATAATTCTTATGTAAAGAAGAAGAAGTTATAAAATATAATAAAGTTTTTTTTCAGACACTGTGTTTATTGTTTTTTGTAGTTATATGTATTTTTGTTCCGTGCTTACAACCCTAATGTTGACAATAGTTGTCACTCGATGACGCAATCATACGGTGTGCGCACGAAACTCGACTCTCGGAATACGTCGTAGAGAATGTTTTCCACTGCAGCGATATGTTTTAGCTAATATTTTTGAGGTTAAGTATGGGAGTGATGTATCTGTTACGTAGTAACTATTATTTAATCTGTGGCTTCGTGTTCACTTCTAGCTGTGATCAAAATATCATCGATAAATATTAATAACCAACCTTTTGCTATTAAATCTCTGAAAATTATAGTAATAAACCTCATAAAATAACTAGGACAGATAGACATTCCGAACGGAGCACGAAGATACTCAAAATGTCCATGATGGGTAACAAATGCAGTATATTTTATAGATTCCTCACTGATACGTAAATGGAAAAAGCCATCTTTCAAATCTAATACACTAAATACTCGTGCATCACACAATTTATCAATACAATCATCTATGAGAGGCAGTGGAAACTCATCTTTAACTATTTTCTGATTTAACTTTCTATAGTCTACACAAATTCTTAAAGAACCATTCTTTTTACGAACAAGTACTAGAGGACTAGAATATTCAGAATAACTAACACGTATGATCCCCTTCTCCAACCACTCGTCGATTTGTTTTTCAACTTCAGATTGCTCCATAAGTGAGATTCGTCTTGGATGGGACCTCACAGGTGCATCATCTTTTAATATAATCTTCATTGAGATTGGGGCTTCTTTGATTTGTAGAGGGTGATAGTTGTTTACCACTTGCTGCACATCTCGTCTTATTTTCAAGTCCTGAATATGATTAAAACACGTAAAATCGTTAATCACACCACAGTTAGACATCAAGCATCGGAACCATTCTTCATCTTTAGGCACAAACCATACAAAGCAATCTTTCATAAACATAACAGTTTTACAAATAAATTCACTACCTAATATTATGTCAAATGGCATAGTGTCTCTGGATATAATATGAAAAGTTATCCCTGCATATTCACAATTATCTATAGTAATATTTAATGTTACAGCGCCGTAAGATTTCACTTTGGAAAACCCGAAACCGGTCAAGGTTATGTTAGTGTTTTTGTCACAACTGTTTACACAAAGTTCACTGTAACATTTGTCCGAAATAAGGTTTACATCACAGCCTGAATCTACTAGGGCACTTATTTTCTTATTATCGAAGATAGTTATCAATTTAAACGGCTTTTTCGGCTTCATAATACATCGTTCCTGTTTGTTTACATCATAAACGTCAAAGTCAGTGACTGAAGTGATTGACCGACCGCCATGTTGAATGAGGTCCAAGCGCCGACCAATCGCAGCCTCGCATTCAGAGCTGCCAATCGCAACATAAGCATCATCTTCAATATGATTGTACGTAGCGCCACCTTCAGTCGAATTGTAATAAACTTGCCTCGGGTGAATCGGATTTCCGTTTGCTGTCTTCCGCTGTGCTTCGTGCTTGCCGAATGAACCCGATGTTTCCCGATTCGTGAATGTTTTTGCAACGGCGCCGGCGGCGACATCTTGACCGCCATCTTGGGTACAATACCGGCCTATGTGACCATACTGATTACATTTGAAGCACTTTAAGCCGTTGTTACACGCAGATGCTACGTGATCAGTCTCGCCACAGTTGTAGCAGCGCCTGCTTACTCTTACCTCTGGCCTTCGAGGCGTATTTGATGGTTTTGATGATTTTTCCACAGCTTGCACCTTTTTCATGGTTTCATAAATCACCAATTTTTCTTTTAACGTAGCGTATGACGTCACACCGAACAAAATAGTCTTATTGACGGGACTATCCACTATCCCGTCAATTATATATTGGATAGCAACGTAGTCGGGAAATTTAGCACGCTTACCTAACTCCTTCATTGTCAGCATATAATGGTAGTACGATTCATCGCGTCGTTTCTTACGTGCTGCCATAATTTCGTGCATTTCCTTTACGTTGATCGTTTCTGGGAACTCTTTTAGCACTGCCGCCTTCAGGTCTTCATACGTCTTGTGAGGTCTCTCAGTGCGTAGCCATAATGCCGCCGTACCTGTGAGTGATCTACGCGCCATAATTAGTTGCTGCTGGTCTGTCTATCCGAATATTTCGGCGTTTTCCTCTATGTCTAGCGCCCATTTCATCGAGGTGTACATCTTGTCATCGCCACTAAATTTACTGATGCTGCCCTCCACGAGGCCAAACATATGACCAGATGTGCCAGCACCAGATTGCGTCTTCGCATCCATAATCACGTCTTAATAGTCTTCTTAAAATTTTTAAAAAATACGTACGGTGTTGGTAGGTAGGTATCGCCGTCGTAATGTAGGTAGGTACCTGCCACACCCGTCGTCGTTGTCGTCTTGAAAAAAAAGTCGCTTTTTTGAACAATCCCGGACGAGCCCCCAAAATTGTGGGATTTTGTTCAAAATAAAGCGACTGTGGATCTTAAACTTCTTTTATTAGCTTCTTCCAAATTACTTTAAGCACACCGTTACACCGTTGAACACCTTGACAATCTTTCTACGACTCCGGGTCTCCGGACACTCATATATTCATCCCATTCATTCGTCTCGGTCACTACTCTCACTCAATACTTCGTTCACAACGTTTCCTTTCATGCATCACGCTTACAATCAATTCCACATGTATTTAGAATTATATAAGTACCTATGTATATCAGTCGTCTAGATTCTATAGCACAAGCTTGTTTTAGGTTAATTTGGGCTACATCCACAAATATTTATTTTATATTTATTTTATTAAAAGTAAGTCCGATCTAGAACGTACCGTGTTGGCACCACAATGAATCTTCAGAGTTGCCATGCGTAATTTATGAGTTACTACCAATAGTTATTATTTTTCAAATAAATTTATTTTAAGTAACACCAATAATGTATGAAATATTGAAATAATAGAATTTTGAAGTTAAAACATTAATTATTATAATAAACATTAACGCGTATTGACCAGCACGTATGAAAACTGTTACCTCTGATCTGGTCTACTACTGGTCATAAAAACTACCGTCTGTTTCTTTTTATTACCACTTACAACATACTGCGTTGCAAGAAAGAGAAGAATCCCCTTAAGTCGTTGTCCTGCTCGGGAACGTTTTTTACCTCTGACATGAAGTAATGCAATATAAGCCGAATAACGTTGAAAATAAAGTTCAATTTTAATTTGTTTTTGTGATTTCGTAAGCATTCCAGTTAGAAGTATAAGTTCCTTGCGAATCACATGATAATTTTGCAATCCAATATGGCGGCCGCGCCGAAATCACAAAATTTCATGATGGGTATCGTCTAAGGGGTTTTTTTGTATGCTGAGATCGAATCACATGATAATTTTGCAATCCAATATGGCCGCCACGCCGAAATCACAAAATTTCATGATGGGTATCGTTTAAGGGGTTTTTTGGTATGCTGAGTACGATACATATGATAATTTTGCAATCCGATTTGGCCGCCGCGCCGAAATCACAAAATTTCATGATGGGTATCGTCTAAGGGGTTTTTTGGTATGCTGAGTACGAATCACATGATAATTTTGTAATCAATTATGGCCGCTGCGCCGAAATCACAAAATTTCATGATGGGTATTGTTTAAGGGGGATTTTGGTACGCTGAGTACGAATCTCATGATAATTTTGCAATCCAATATGGCCACTGTTGCGAGATTTCTGTCAGTATGCTGAGATACCAAAAAACCCCTTTCACGATATCCAAAATGAAATTTTACAACGGTGGTTCGGCGGCCATCTTGGATTGCAAAATTGACCTAAAATTAGTATTCAGCATACCAAAAAACCCCTTCTACGATATGCAACATGAAATTTTGCAACGCTGGCGCGACAGCCATCTTGGATTGCTAAATTAACCCAAAGTTCGTACTCGGCAAACCAAAAAACCCCTTATACGATATCCATCATGAAATTTTGTGATTTCGGCGTGGCCGCCATATTGGATTTCAAAACTATCATGTGATTCGTACTCAGCATACAAAATAACCCCTTAGACGATACCCATTATGAAATTTTGTGATTTCGGTGCGGCCGCCATATTGGATTGCAAAATTATCATGTGATTCGTACTCAGCATACCAAAAAACTTCTTAAACGATACCCATCACGAAAATTTTGTGATTTCGGCGCGGCGGCCATATTGGATTGCAAAATTATCATGAGATTCGTACTCAGCATACCAAAAAACCCCTTAGACGATACCCATCATGAAATTTTGTGAATTCGGCGCGGCGGCCATATTGGATTGCAAAATTAACCCAAAATTCGTACTCAGCATACCAAAAAACCCCCTATATGATATGAAGCATGAAATTTTACAACAGTGGCGCGGTGGCCATATTGGATTGCAAAATTAACCTGAAATTCGTACTCAGCATAGCAAGAAACCCCTTAAACGATATCCAACATGAAATGTTACAATGGTGGCGCGGCGGCCATATTGGATTGCAAAATTAATCTGAAATTCGTACTCGTACTACTATTTTTTTCCCAAAAGCGTTTGACATCTTAGATCGTATGTCCACCTATTTATAATCCGGACCAGTGTGCGGCCGGCCAGCCGCAACAAAAAAAAAGAATTGATGTTACGAGTTGGATCAAAACGTTACACATTGTATCATTACAAGGCGCGCATTGCAATGCTCGGATCACCTGCCTCACTGCTGTAACCTCGTCTTGTATCATTACAAGGTGCGCATTGCAATGCTCGGTTCACCTCCCACACTGGCTGTAATTCTCGACTCGTAACATTACATTACGCGCGAATGCTCCCGGTGAGGGTGCTCCCTCACCGGGAAAAAATGATGTTTTGTAACATCATTTTTTTCTAAAGGTGCTTTAGCCTCAATAGCATTTTTGAAGACCTATCTATGGATACCCCACACGTATGGGTTTGATGAAAAAAAATCTTTTCGTTTCAGTTCTGAGTATGGGGACCCCCAAAATTTACTGCTTTTTTCTAGTTATATTTAAAAATCTTAATGCGGTTTACAGAATACATCTACTTACCAAGTTTCAAGTGCATAGGTCTTATAGTTTCGGAGAAAAGTGGTTGTGACATTCGGACGGACAGACAGACAGACATGACGAATCTATAAGGGTTCCGTTTTTTGCCATTTGGCTACGGAACCTTAAAAGAGGTATTTTAAGATACTCTTATTTCATTAAAATAAATCTTATTGAACTAGGCGGCTAACTCCTTCCCTGTAGTTGCGTTAGTGTGTGTGGTTTTTATATGTGTTAGTTTTGGCGTACTTTTCAATCTCTAATGCTTTGTCTGCTACTTATTGTAAGTCTGTGGTTTGTTATGAATAAACTCAAAAACGAATGTGCCGATTTCATCTTTCACCATTGGAAAGCTATATTCAGCCTGATTAATATACAACCCGTATTTCCACGGGAACGGGAGCTACGCGGATGAAACCGTGGGCTCCCGACACGGTCAAACTGCACTTGTCATGCCTGAAAAGGATTAACCACAAACAAAAGTAATGAGATTGCGTTTGTAAAGGAAGCCTGTTCAAAGAAAGTGCCTCAAAAGCCATACTCAGTTTCATCAAGCTGCCGCCGATTGGACCATACTCTTAGACACGTATGAATAACACTTCAAAATCCCGGAGGATGTATGTGCCTCGCCATCCAGACCCGACATATTCGTTTTCGAAGATACATAGGCGTGCAGTGCTTGTGGAGCTCACGGTGCCGGCATAGAAAGGTGGCCACCCTATACCTACTCAAATGGGTCACAAGTTCCAGACACCGTCTGGGTGTTCCCCCCTATGCTACGCTATGGACCAGGCGCCCGCGAATCCATGGAATGCAAGAATAAGTCTCTCTAACTACGAATGAAGTTGAAGAAGGCGAGAAATGGGGACTATGGACTATCAAAAATCTGCAATCACACCGCTCTTACATTGGAAGGAATCTTAAATTAAAAAAAAGAAAAAAAAAACTTAAATTGGAATGAAATATTCAGAAAAAAAAAATTATTGAAACAATAAAGATTTTGCATTATATTAATGTATTATATTATCTTACAGATAATTGTATAATTTAGGTATATTTTCTGGGACAGAAAAAATAACTTATTAGTGAGTATTCATCTTTTCGAAGCATTAGCCTTGGTAGCTTTACGAAAATGTTGTATGATCACAATTTGGAACTCGCTGTGTGGGGCTAGAATCAGTTCGTTTTTCTTTGTATGAAGTCTTATTGCCAGGATCTCATCTAAAGGATCCTGAAACAAGTTTTTAATTAAAGGGTTAATTGATGAGTAACTGTTTTAGAAAAAGTCTTTTTTTTTATATACTACTTAGGTGGCAGACAAGCTTACGGCCCACCGGAAGGTTGGTAACCGTAGCCTATAGACGTTTGCAACACCAGAGGCGCTACACACGCGCTGCCGACCCGGGCGCAGGTTGTGACGACCCACAGTTGAAAATTTTCAAGCCGCCCGTAAGGCCTTCAACTTGGCTTAACGACTGTCATTTTACTGACAACCGGGACCAACGGCTTATCGTGCCTTCCGAAGCACGGAAACGCTCGTAAATAAATGTCACAAAGTGGTCCACGTGGTAGTCACCCATCCATAACCGGCCATAGTAAATGGTGCCTACTGCAGTGATCGTTTACAGAACACTGAGTCCGCGGGGCCACGAGCGCTTCAAAATTAAATGACTTTTTGTAATACAGTCTGTTCTGAACAGAAATCATTTAATACGAACTTTCATACATAATTTTTCTTCCGGCATATTGTCCGGGGAACGCGCTGAAAAAGAAAATCATTTACGAGCAAATACCTAACCCAAGGAGACGATCAATCAAGCAATCAATCAATAAAATGAACTTTTTACAGTTCAATCCTGAACGCAGTAAATTTCATGACACATTTTCATTCATATTTGGGACCCTCGTACCTATTTAAATCTATGTTCACCACTTTCCCATAACGTAATAATACCGATGGCTTTATACTCCGATATTGCTTACTTATTGATGTCATTACCAATTCTTTCATATATCTCATAGACATGACTCCATATTTGTGTAATGCTCTTCCATATAAAGTTGCGTGCGTGACACTCACGTTCGTCAATATAGGCGCACCTGCGACAATATAACGAATTTATTATTCTAAGTGAAGGGATATTATTTTATGCCTATAGCTGTAAGCTGTGTATTAAATACATAATTAAAGTCAGTCCTTAGAGAATAACTTAGGTCAGATGGGTCTGGCTGGGCTCTTGGACCATAGTCATCCTCTTGGAATTTTTGTAGATAAGCGTAATGGGCTAGCGACACGGTCAAACTGCAATTGTCATTCACCTTCAATATGATGTGTACATACACGTCGATGCACACACATATGCAAAGAAATCAGGCACACTGCAGCAACTTCCATTCATAAATATCAGACTTGACTCAATAGTATTGACCGTCTCGCTAGCGCATAAGTCTTAAATTGTCTGTGGTCGCCGCTTCGCGCGAATTATGCGCGTGAGTGTAGAGCGGGGGTTTTGGCGCGAACACGAAAGGACTCGTACATTATTCCGTGTTATAATTTTTCAAAATTAGTGTATTTATGAGTATTTATGTTTAATAATGGTGGATTCTTAAACATAAAAGTTTCAACAACGTGCACAAGTGTTGGAAAGTGATAAAACGAAGTGATACGCGACTTTTTTGTACCACCAAACTCCAAAGACAACTCTTAGTAAAGTACCACCGCTTTACTTGAGTACAAAATTTGTCCAAACTGGAACATACATGAATACGCTGATAATAAAAATAATTATTAAGAAAAAGATATATTACACTTACACTGCTATTTGCAAGATTGTCAACATGAAAAGGATTGATATTTTCGATATATAATTGACTTGACATTGGCATACTCTCAAGCCGAGAAAGTCCAAGATATAAGGAAAAGAAGAAGAGTGTAGAGCGGGTATAAACTCCTGTAAAAATGTTTTAAAAAAATTCTCACAGGCTGCTTGCTGCGTTCCACAGATTTAAAAGTTTAATTTGTCTGAAACATGGAAGAAAGGTGAAAAAGAAAGAAAAATAAACGAAATACCTTCTTTGTTAGTCATTATTACTCCTTCCACAGATTCGTCGTCCATTATTCTGTCCACCATTGGATTGGACATGTTTAACGCAGCAGTCTGCAATTGTACGAGATTATATCTAATGAAAAACTCATGATCTCACGTTCAGCTTACTGGATAATCATAATTAAGTATTTAACGTACAGTTCTGACGAGCTGTTCATCTAGCGCATCTTTGAACAAATTCGTTAATATTTTCATTATTTTGTAAAATTTGAAACCCTTGCAAATTCTGAAATCAAATTAGGATTTTTTTTTAATATTAGTGGGATAGGACAGCAGCGAAAAAATTCTAAATCTGTGGGTAGGACGACCCCCCAATACGACCAGATGGACCGACGACCTGAAGAAAGTTACAGGAACTGACTGGATACGAAGGCGCAGGACCGTGTATTGTAGCTTAATTTGGGAAAGGCCTATGTCCAGCAGTGGACTGCCATAGGCTGATTTGATTGATTGATTGATTGGTGCGATGCAGTCCTGTCGTGATTTTCGGTACCCAATCTTGTCGCACTTGCAGGTGGTGTACTTTCTGACTATTCAACGGGTTTGCAACAGTATTAAATTGACTGCCTCGTTGGTCTAGAGGTAGAAATGTGCGACTGCGCATCACGAGGTTGTGGGTTCGATTCCCACCGGAGACAAAAATTTGTGTGACCCATAAATGTTTGTCTCAATAGTCTGGGTGTTTCTGTGTAAGTATTTAGAAGTATATTAAGTATTAATATCCGTAATCTGATACCCATAACACAAGCAGGTTATTCCTAGCTTACTTTGGAATCAGATAGCGTTGTGTCAAATGTCCATGAATATTTATTATTATTATTATGAAGCAATACTAACTGACTTATGAAGCCCCGTAAAAATAAAAAAAACATTACGATATAATTTACTATTCATTAATTTTATACATATCTAGGTATTAATAAAGCGATCAATTTATAGGTGTAATGCATACCTATTTACAGTGACACAATCCCGATATTGATTTAATTTTAGGAGCAAATTACAGAACGGTAAAAGTTTCTTCCACTTGACAGTCAAAATGTCAATGATGGCCAGTATCTGCCGAAGGCCATAACACTTTGTTTCTCGTGTTCCCAGCGACAGTCACAGCGGCGAACTCGTCTCCCAGTGCCACCGAGATTTCGCCTTTTTTTGTCATAATTCGGTATGCACTTACTTCAGTCAAAATATCCTGTTGGTCATGAAATCATGTGTTATAAGGTTTGAGTTGCAAATGTTTGAGTAAAATGTGATTTGAACCTGTTTGGACAGCCCCAGTGACGTAGTGTATAGTTGTTATTGTGGATGCTGCTACTGAGGTTTGAGATTGGATTTCGGCCTAAACCTACCCCTTTACCCTCATAGCAGGGAAATGCGTGAAGGCGGGTTTCGAAACGCATTCACTGCGTCAACATGAAAGAAAAAAAAACTCATGCAAAAGAAACGCATTTGTTAACCCCTCCAGTGCGACTAAAATCCTTCCGGTGCATATGGTCTATAATATCATTACGTCAAGAGTATCAAAATGTCCATAGTATCATAAAGACCAGTATAATTTCGTCTTGTTCATCAAATGGACCATAGTATCAATTCGTTCATAGCATCAATTCGTCTAGCTATGTATATTTTAGATATACCTACTTCAAAATTTTTTATAACACTTTTGATAATTTCATGTGTTTTTTTTGTATTTTTTTTTTTTTTTTATATTCAGCTCGCCAAATTGACGTCGCCACCAGCCTGATGGTAAGAAAGCAGTGGCGCATCTAGCGATTGGGGGCCACTTCTTACAGTGGTCCTCAAGTTGGCGGCCCTGTGATGTGCCTCTTCACGCTCCTCTTGAAGAACCCGGGATTGTAAGATGAGGGAAAGACGTGTGCGGGCAGGTCGTTCCATGTTTTTATAGTTCGACAGAGGAACGATCTTTTAAAACGCTCGGTTCTGGCGAAGATTCTCTCCACTGTGTATGAGTGGCATCTCTGCCCGGCACGCGTTGTTCGGGATCGGAAAGGAGATGGTGGGATCAGGTTGAAGAGCTCTTCAGAACATTCGCCGTGATACATTCGATAGAAGGCAGCCAAGGACGCTATGGTTCTTCGCTGCGACAAAGGTTCGAGGCCTCCCGTCACCTCAGGACAACCAATTATTCGGATAGCACGTCTCTGCATAGCGTCAAGCGCGTCTAACAAGTACCTCGCGGAGTCATCCCAAAGGTGAGAACAGTACTCGACGCAGGGACGAATCTGCGTCTTGTACAGTAAACATCTCTGATGTGGCGTGAAATACCGTCTCACCTTATTCAGGATTCCCAGTTTCCGCGAGGCCAGACCAATACAGCTCTCTATGTAGTTTTTGTGATTGAGCTCACGCCGGACGTCTATACCGAGGATCTCCAGGTTGTCCTTTAGTGGAATTGTAATGCTCTGAAGAGAGGGCAGGGGTAGGAATGGGGACTTCTTAGCTGTAAACGCACACGCCTGTGTTTTTCTGGCATTGAACTCGACCAGGTTGTCTGAACCCCATTGGGCAATGCGGCCCAGGTCCAGATCGAGATCCGCCACGAGTTGTCGTCTCTTCTCATCCACGTCGCCTCGCCCCGCCGCTGGACGGCCAGAATAGCTCCCATGAAGAGTACTGTCATCCGCATAACAATGAATGCACCCAAGGGACAGCATGTCATTGATATGCAGAAAAAAGAGAGTTGGGGACAATACCGATCCCTGTGGTACTCCGGCATTTACCTGAAAAAAACAGGAAGCCTGACCATCACAGAGGACCCGAATCCGTCGCCCGTTCAGGAAGCTGGCCAACCAGCGGCACAACTGATGCGATAAACCATATGACGGCAGCTTGGAAAGAAGCGACGCATGCCATACCCTATCAAAGGCTTTTGCGATGTCTAGGCCAATAGCCAGAGATTCGCCATGCCGTGTATATCGTAACTTACTAATGAATTGGGTTTTCAATTTTTTTTGAAGAAATCTAAACCAACCAACTCTGGTTAAATTTAAATAGTAATAATTAAGTAGGTTATACAAAGTTATAGTTTAAAATTGACATGAGTCTTAGGGTCTCTGTGACAGTCAATCCCTTCTTATATTGAATTCGAAATACTATCTGCTGTCACCGCAACTCTGAGGAGATTTAATCACAAAAAAGTCCAAATGCGAGTCGGATTCAAATACAGTGGGCTCCGTACCAAAAAAGGCAAAATTATCACGTTTGCTTTATCGGAGCATCTCTAACTATTTTCTGTTTTAGTACTTGTTATAGCTGCAACAGAAACACACATGTGAAAATTTCAGCTGTCAAGATGTAACGGTTCCTGAGATACTGCTCATGATAGAAAGACAGACCAACTGAGTCTCAGTAAAAGGGTTCCGTTCATAACCTTTGGGTACGTAACCCTAAAGAAGAACTGAGCTAGTATTATGTTGTCAATGAATGAGCTTACTATTTCTAGAATTGCTTGCTTGACTGCTTTGCTTAACTGTGGAAGCTCTTTGCTAAGAATCATTTCTACGCCTTGCGGGACCGTGTACATCACTGTTGTGTCTGGAACGGTTACAACTTATGTCAATTTTTTTATTTAAAACAAACTTAACACTCTCACACAGCGGAGAGAATCTTCGCCAGAACTGAACGAATGAAAAGATCGATTTCTCTGACGAAATATAAAACATTTCAATGTTTTGCCGGGCACATGTTTTTTTATACAACTCCGGGTTCTCCTAAAGGACTTGAGGACCACTGTTATAAGTGTCATGGAGTGTGAGAATGACCCCCAATCGCTAGATATTGCCATGGGTTTCCATCAGGCTGGTGGCATAAATTTAAAAAATAACCTAACATTATTTTCGGCAGAGAACCAGAGTAGTCGACATAGCTCGCAGAATAAGCACATTAAAGTGGCAATGGGCCGGACACATCTGTAGAAGAACCGACGGCCGATGGAGCAAAGGAGTTCTAGAGTGGAGACCGCGACTCAGTAAACGTAGGGTAGGACGTCCACCCGCCAGATGGACCGACGACCTGGTAAAGGTCGCAGGCTGGGACTGGATGCGAAAGGCGCAGGACTGCGTACGGTGGCTTACATTGGAAGAGGCCTACGTCCAGCAGTGGATCGATATAGGCTGATTTGATATCATTATAGGCAAGTGTTTTCCCAAAAGAGGTAGGTATGGATACACCCATATTTCACCAGTTTTATATGGTCGCAATAATGGGGTCCCGACACGGTCAAACTGCAATTGTCAAGCACATACAATGTCACGTGCACGTACACGTCGATGCACACACACATGCAAAGAAATCACGCACACTGAAGCAACTTCCATTCATATTTAACGTGCTTGACAAATTGCAAGGCATGAGCGTGTCAAGAACCCATAAAAGGCGGTGACGCTGCTGTCGTATTGAAAAGGACAGGGATTCTTGTGGTTACCTGTTGTTGTCATTTTTCAATCTGGGTAAATTACTAGCAGAAATGGCCACGTAACTTCGCTTGGCCACACAACTACTAAATGAAGATGAGGAATGATGTTTGATGGGGATTGACGGTTTATGCAACCTCGTATATTTAATTGAATTAATATTACCTACTTCAGAGTACTCAGGTAGTGGTAAGTTTACAGACACATCTACGAAGGGATAGTTATGGACATATCTATACGACCTCAATACACCATATTGTTTTTAGTCCCACGCAATAGGTGATGAACCTATTTGCAGGCGCAAGTAGTAACTGCTCTTGATATTTTACAAACTGTTTTTCTCTAAGGTCTGCAACTTGGAATAATTGAGGTACCTCCCGAACTGCATACAAGGTCATCAACATATCTTAAAGTCCCTCCTGAAGTACGGAAACGGTAGCAAATAAAAATGTAAGCCAATCCATGAAGCGCCCGTGACCCCGTGGACTCAGTCTTCTGTAAACGATCACTGCAGTAAGCAACTTTTACTATGACCAGTCCTTGGATGGGTGACAATCGATGTGACCACTTTGTGATATTTATTTGAGCGTTTCCGTGCTTCGGAAGGCACGTTAAGCCGTTGGTCCCGGTTTCCAGTAAAATGGCAGTCGTTAAGTCAAGTTGAAGGCCTTTTTAGGCGGCCTGAAAAATTTCAACAGCAGGCCTGCGCCTGTCCATATCAACACGACAATATTCGCCACCTATTACGTGGGACAAATTATAAAAAGGTGAATTGTGGGCATATAATATGCCTCTGCCTACCCCTTCGGGGATAAAGGCGTGACCATATGTATGTTTGTAGACCAATCCAGGACCAGCCACACAGAACGTTGCTTAATGTACTGTTCGTTTGCAGAAGAGTCCGCGCGGTCACGAGCGTCTAACTTACCGTTTTTTATAAACATGACTCCACATACAGTCACAACCTGCGCCTGTCCATATCAACACGACAATATTCGCCACCTATTACGTGGGACAAATTATAAAAAGGTGAATTGTGGGCATATAATATGCCTCTGCCTACCCCTTCGGGGATAAAGGCGTGACCATATGTATGTTTGTAGACCAATCCAGGACCAGCCACACAGAACGTTGCTTAATGTACTGTTCGTTTGCAGAAGAGTCCGCGCGGTCACGAGCGTCTAACTTACCGTTTTTTATAAACATGACTCCACATACAGTCGTGTTTTGTTCTATTCGCCCAATTATATCAATAACCTCTTTTGTAAACTCCTGAAAACCAACACAGTTTACATTTGATAGGTTCACTATAATATAGTGTTAGAAACGGCCGGAATTATCGAAAAGGCGGGTTGGGAACTGCCTAGGCTCCTGGCATTGACTAGGACCACAAATTAGATAGTACAGATGGAAAGCTACATACAGCCCGTTCGCTCTAAGTTTGGCGCTGGTTGGCGTAGACGCTGGTGTAAAGGCGCAGTTTGGGAGGCGACCGGTCTACTTAGAGCGAGCGGGTTGTACTAAATTCGCAGAGGCTACGCACACGTAGACACCGCTTACCTTATTATTTTGTGCTAGGACCCAGTGCAACGCACCATGAAAAAAAAAGAAACCTTCCAAGTGCGAGTTGGATTCACGCACCATGGGTTCAGTACCAGATCCGAAAAATATTAAATTAGTTGTATAAAGCCTCCTTAAATATTATGACTTTTCTATGGTGCCCGCGGATCCGCTCGCGTGGTATTCTGTTTTGCATCCCATGGGAACTCATTCTGGCAGTCAGTCTATTTTTATTTATCTATCCCTATCAAGCCAGATACGAGTACGACATTCCTGTATCCTCATATTCACACTTACAAACTTTCACATTTTATAACATTGAAGTAAAGACACTTCCAGTTAACTTTTTTTGAGGTTACAACTGTTGTATAGTTAATGTGGGTAACCTTAAACTGTGTTATGTCTATGTACCGCACAAAATGTAATAAACCAGTTATGTCGTATCTGCATTTCTCATTGCATCATCATGTGCGAAATCCCGGTACATTCCAATGGCGACGAGGATGGGATGGGGAAAGGAGCATAATAATATAATAACTTACTTTTGGTACATCTACTTTGATATTCCTACCCCTGGCAAACATTGGACTACTTTAAATTTCCCAAAATATTATAAGAAAACCTTGTAAAATTATTCAAAAATCTTAAAATGTCTGTATAAAATAAATATTTAGACGTATTAAAGCCAACACATAGGTAATAAATAACAACTTTAATGCAATCTAGTTGGTTACAACTTACAATTTCTTTAGAATGTAGTGTTAGGTACCTATTCAGTACTAGCTGAGCCCGCAACTTCGTTTACGTCACATAAGGTGTACGAAAGGAAAGGTATTTCTTCATCAGAGTCATCAAGCAGCGTCTGAAACTGCCCTGTTTGCTTAATCATAAAAGAGCTTAATGATTAAGTCTATTTTAAAACAATTCAGTCTACGCCTTCGGCGCGTGTGTTTAGGTTCACTCACATTCAAAGAAACCCCTACAATTAAAATTTTCAAAATACACTCATTTGCAAAAAAAACGGGCACCTAAGCAATGAACCATTTCAAATGTTAATATTGCTTTGTTTGATAATTATAGGTAGTTTTATCCTCACAATTTGGTAAATTAATAAGAAAATAATCGTTTTCATCAGTATTTCATAAAATTTTGTTACAATTTATGGGAAATAATGCTAAACCTCGCTAGTAGTGTATGTTCGCTAGTAGTGCATATGCTCATGAAGTAAAAATAAAAAAGTTTTTTTGTTTGTTTTTCTTTAATAAAGTAAAAGCAGATAAAGGTTTAGTATCGAGTGTGACCCCCTCTAGCTAAAATCACAGCTTGAATTCGTCTGGGCATGCTAGCGAGTATATCCCGGATACTTGCTTGCGGAATACGTTCCCACTCCGCAGTAATCACATTCTTCAGCTCTCTGATGGTCTGCGGAGCCGGGTGTACTGATCTCACACGCCGTTTTAGAACGTCCCAGATATGTTCTATGGGATTGAGGTCGGGACTTCGAGCTGGCCAATCCAAACGACGAATGCCGACCTCTTGCACATACGCATTAACAACGCGGGATCGGTGGGCGCGAGCATTGTCGTCCATAAAAATCGAGTCTTGACCTAGAGCGGCCAATGCGGGTTGTGCATGAGAAATTAGAACTTCCGTTATGTATCGATGCCCAGTCAGTGAGCCGTTTTCAATGAAGACTAACTCTGTACGTTCCATTGAATTTATTCCTGCCCAAAACATAACAGAGCCCCCACCATAAGGTGTGATTTCTTCGAAACATGCATCTGCAAAGCGCTCTCCTTGTCTTCTTAGCACTCGCCGACGTCGATCTTCACCGAACAGAGATATCCTGGCTTCATCAGAGAACAAAACCCTATTCCAATCTTCTTGAGTCCATGATTCACAATTTCTAGCGAACCTAAGCCTGTGAACTCTGTGCTCACGGAGTAATTTGGGGCCGCGGGCCGGGCGGTGACTGCGTATATTGGCAGCGAGAAGCCTCCTCCTGACCGTCCATAGACTAATATGCACATTTCTTACTTCTTGGAGGTTGTTCTTAAGATCCACATACGAAGATTTGCGATTTCTCAATGCGCGACTCACAAGAAAACGATCATCCCGTGGTTGGGTACATGGTTTTCTTCCAGAACCAGGCCTTCTCTCGACGGAACCAGTCTCCTGATATCGCTGCCAAGTCCTTTGGACCGTCGAGCGACTAACATTTAGCCTCCTAGCCACGAAACATTGGCTGCAACCCTCTTCAAGCAGCGCGATAATTTTGGTAGCTTTTACCACTTTATCTACCATTTTTGATACAGCCAAACAGCAATAAATAAAGCTTTGACAGTCAAGGATATGAAATTAATCGATAAAAATTGAATAAAAGTTGTGAAAGTCGATGTTAACTTCTGGAACTTCGCGCCAAAAATGTAGGATAAAAAGGGGTGTTCTGTAAAAATGAGCATCAAATGAAAATTTGAATGTAGAACGTACTTTTTTAAATACCACGGCATTTTTAAAACCGGCCAGTAACGTGTACAAACGATTGAAACCTTTTTGGTATTGTATCTTTTTAAAGATGAATGAAAATCAAAACCGCCCGTTTTTTTGCAAATGAGTGTATATGATTCTTAAAAGTGTTATAACTCTTTTATTTCTAAACCGATTTACATAAAACAAACGCTAAATGTTAACTGGAGCAAACCTCAACACAATAAAAAAAACCGCATTGCAATCGGTTGAGCGGTTACTGAGATTAGCGTGCACAACCGTACAGACAAACAGATATACAGACATACAGACAAACAGACAAAAATTCTAAAAATCAGTGTTTTGGGTTCTATTGCGTTCATAAAGCCCCCCTATAATATTTTTTCTTATTTATCTTCCATGTACTGACAGCGACCTGTTACGATTTTATTATATGTATTGATTGATTGATATTGATGATAATAATATGCAGCTTAAAGAAATAGAACTCAGCTGTAGATATACCTCACAACGACGTAGTGTATTTACAAGAAAAATATACATTGCACCCAAAACTGCCCTAAATATTTCCCATCCTCCGGTTTCCATCCAAAGGTTGCCTCTAAAAGATTGCCTTGTGCGATAAGGCCGCCAATTGTTATACCAACAACTTTATTTGATGTATTTCCTAGTGTGCAATAAAGAATATTTGATTGATTGATTGATTGAAAAAGATATTTTTTTTTGCCTTTTCCCAAGTTATAGCCTATCTCGGTACTAAATTTCATCAGAATCGCTTCAGTGTCACAGTTTAGTGGGACATCTATGTCACGCTGTTAGCATCAATTAGCAATGATACAATGAAAATAATAATAAAAGTCAGCGAATGATACATGATACTCTCAATAAAAGAAATAGTTTTATCAATTTAATTATAATCTTTGGTTATACCTATAGCTAAATATTATTTATTCTACGGAAGACATTCGGTTGTTGATCTCATCCACCACTTTCATTGCACGATGCAGGATTTCTGCAACCATAATAGTTCGACTACTTCTCACTAGATGGCTCTAGTCGTAACAAAACATTGATTTCTTAATTAATAGAATTTCGTCTTAGCAAACAATGTCTGATTACAGTCAGTTCCCCGCGTAATTTTTCTATGTCATTGTTAATTTTAATCACGGTATCATTTAACCTTGCTATATTTAACGACCACTCTAGTTGTTCAGAAGCAGTTTCCTTCTGAACCACCGCTTCATGTATTTCATTCAGTTTCATATGATAAGCCATAGATCCTATAATATCTTCTCTTTGTTTCTTTTGCAACTGAGCTTTTTCAAAAATAGCTTCTCGAATGTGTTTTGGTAAGATTTTCGTGTAACTGCACGTTGCTTCTCTTGGTCTTAAAACTATTTTATTCTTAACCTTCTTTCTCATTGATAAAGTTGAGTTAAATCTTGGTAGAATCTTACGAATAAATTTGTGATATACTATATCTTCTAAAGACGTTAAGAAGTCTACTTGTTTTTCTAACCTTTTTTGATTTCCTATATCAGCTAAGTTATTTACATCATTAACAGCCACTCCAACCATGAGATTCATTAAAACTATTGAAGCTAGTATTACAAAAGTGATGAATATTCCTCGTAATATTGTTATAGATGCTGCAATTTCCTTCGCTGTGTCATTGTTTATCATAGACATGTAGTCGTATTCTGAAGTCATCATGACAAACGTTTTTGTGATGGCCGCCCAAGGGCCTTCGAAGGGAGTCTTCGCACGAAATTGTATCATGAAGCAGAGGGAGAATCCAATAATCAGAAACAGGAATGTCAGTAAAATCTGTAAAAAAGAATTGTATAATGTCGTAAGTAACGCATATAGACACACCTATAGATTTCGTTCTAATATTCATGCTGATTAGGAATTTAATAGGAACTATGTTTATCAGTTGCCTAAATTGCACTAGCATAATGTGGCATTTGATTTGAACTGAATGGTGTTATGTAAAAATGACCCAAAATATGAAAACAAAAATATAGAGTAGGTATGTAGGCTTTTGTATACGCTACGAATTGCTTACAACTTTATTGGAAAAAATGAACAATCATTGAACTTTGGAGTAAAAAACAAATAATCCTAAAATATAATTTTGTTCTTTGTGTCCATGTAGCTGTGCACTTTAAACTTTTCTCTCTTTAAATCGTTTTTATATCAAGTTCAAATCCGTTGAATATTGTTTCAAATACCTACATTGAGAATGAATTCATCATCAGTCGACCATAGACAGTAAAAGATAGATTGAACCAGAAAAGGTGCTAGCATAGCTATTAAGTAAAACTTACTTTAAACACTTTTGTAGCAACTTTCCCAAACATCAGTACATAGAATCCCCAACTAGGAAATCTGGATAGCAGGAACATAAATTCCAGCCAGGATAAGAGTAAGGCAATAGTTGCTATAAGACGAGCCCACTCTGGGCTTGCCTCAACATCAGTCGCTATTTCAGTATTCTGCCATGCTACCAATCTTGGTAGAAATATCGATAAACCGATAGCTCCAAATTTCACCCAAGTCTCTAATAGTAGAAAATATCTTTTGTTTCTAATCTTGATGAAAATGACCTCCTGTAACAAAAAAGATAGTCTTTATATTACCCAACTCCGCATACAAGTTCAATGTTAGAACAGTATTAATAACTACGAGTTTACATTCGCTGGGTTTAGACTAGATAGCGCTGTTTAAAATAAATGTTCGAGAA
Organism: Miltochrista miniata; assembly: GCA_933228765.1. Classification (NCBI taxonomy): domain Eukaryota; kingdom Metazoa; phylum Arthropoda; class Insecta; order Lepidoptera; family Erebidae; genus Miltochrista; species Miltochrista miniata. The sequence goes on from OW121769.1 coordinate 20,578,303, forward strand.
TATTTGTCTACAATCAAAGATAATTTAATAGTATTACATACTACAATGTCGAGAAAAACAGAAAAAGTTACCTGTAGCGTTACTAAGCAGACACTCAAATATAACATATATTTCCACACTTCGGATTGTAAAAACGGTGGTACTGGGTTTATTACAGTAACATTCTGTTGGGCACAAGTAACATTTACCTTGTTTTTATCTTGATAGTAGAATACCGATACGACATATACATTTAACGACAATACGAAGAGCCCAAACAATGTTATGATGGCATAAAAGAAAGGTACCAATGCTTTCCATTTCAAGTATAGAAAACTTTCCACCAGCGGATGCGTCAGTAATTTCCTCTGGTTATATCTGTTTCCAGTGTCAACAAGCGCTTTTAGTACTTTCATTTGCTTGCCATCCAAAGAATTTGGCATAAACACAGCATAGTTGACCATAACTTTACATTCTCTGTCCTGCAAATTTCTACCTTGACTATGTATATTAGAGTCAAAAACTTCTTCTATAAACGCAGCTGGCTTTGATAAGTTATTCATGACCATTTCTACTGGAGTTTGTTTAATTTTGGGATGTGTTGCTGGCCGAGACAAGTCAGCGCCTTTGCTGATAAACAGTGAAATGATATCTCTGTTACTATGAATACATGCTTCATGCAATGGTAGTAATCCAGAACTATTGGGTTTGTTGATAGTTTGCCCGTCAAATCCAACAATCATTCTTGATATCTCAAAATAATTCATAGCTGCAGCGATATGTAAAACTGTTGTTAGTACCAGTTCCTTACATACGTCGTCTTTATACTCTACTAAATTAAGGAGGTCTGCTCCTTTCTTTATTAATAAATCTACACAATCCACGTGATTATTGATAACTGCATATGTTATTGGTTCATAAGTGCATGATCTCATTAAGCTTGCAATAATACGATTGTCGTAGTGTAATAAATAATCTAGTATTTCGGCATATCCGCTTCGAGCTGCCACATGTAGAACAGATAGATTGTCAGGTAATATGTGTTTCACTGAAGCACCGTTTTCAATCAAAAGTTTTACTACATCAAAATTATTTTTCATAATAGCTACAAAAAGAGCAGTTTGGCCTTTTTGATTTCGATAGTCAATGGCGTACTTGGCAACACTTAATATTTGTTGGAGAATATGAATTTCGCCTAGAGCTGCAGCAGAATGGATTGGTGAGTCGCCATCGTTTGCCTGAAATTTGATTTGTAATGCGAGTTAAAAATGTCATAGATTACTTTAGTGTATTTTAAAATAAAATTTGTACCTAGTAAATGTTACATTATTTCGAATACAATAAACCTTCCGAATCAATAGGGCTCGGTCTGGAAAGACCAACTCTTTCCCAAACTCTGCATTTCTTATTTTTACGTGTGGGAATCCGATATGAACAAGGAATTGGACTCAAAACAACAAAATCACACGGGCCCTTCCTATCGGTCTACCGCTGCGGTGGGCATCCGGATTACTCCTTGAAAGGCTGCACCAGATTGACTTGATGATTCAAGGCAAATTGCTCTATGACAAATGAAAGTGATTGCCAATACATCGACTGCCTCTATGGCACAGTCGATAGTGTAACCGCCTGCCGCGCTGGAGGTGCTGGGTTCAATTCCTGGGTCGATCCAAATTGTGTGATCCACAAATGTTTGTTACTGAGTTTGGGTATTTATCTATGTATAATATGAATATATGTATAAGTATGTCTATTAGTCGTCTAGATTCCAAAGCACAAGGTTATATTAGCTTAATTTGAGCTAGATGATGTTGCGTGAGATTGTCCACAAATATTAAAAATAAAAATGAACCTACCTTCATAAAAATACTAGCCCCTGCACCTAGAGCTATACATACACCGTCAGTCCAATGGGCTCTCACAGCTGCATGAAGCACGGTTTGTCCCATGTGGTCTTTGGTGTCAACTGTTGCTAGATAAGGATCGAAATCTTTGTAGTCGTAGTTGGCCAAAAGCTGTAAAGATTTGTAACGGGTAAAGATGGCTGCTACAATGGCGCAGGGGTCAGTGTATAGGACCGCCGTGCGGTTGATGACGTTCCAGTTTTGATTCCCAGATCGGAACAAATATTAGTGTATTGCGCCAATATTTGCTTCGAAGTTGGGGGATTTCTCTTCTTTCTATTTATAATAGCTAAGTAGGTATGTCTGTTTAAAATGTATAAGTTTGACTATGTATCTACCTATGTTTTTCATATCCCATAGTTTTTAGTTTCATTTAAACTAGACTGCGTTGTGTGAAAATGCCACAAAATATTTAAAAAAGAAAGAGAACCTGTAGGTGTTCTTTTAGTCGTCTTTCTACACAGATATGCATGGCAGTAAGTCCGTTCTTGTTGTGGCGCGTAGCAGAAGCACCAGCGTTTAGGAGTTCCTCAATAGCTTCGATACTCTCCAGTTCCACAGCTGTGTGCAGTGGTGTACTACCCATTTTTGGACGGTGACCACGTATACTGAACTTTCCACCGGCGTCTAGGAGAATCTTTATCGTTTTTCTGAAACTAAACACATATTTAAGTAATTAGAAAATGTATTTTAAATCAAAGTTAAAAAAACAAGTTGTATAAGCATCTGATTATAATTTTTGAATGATTGTTTTACACACTTACTAGCCTTTTATATCATCTGAACGTAACACTTGAATTACTTACTATAACGCATCAACGTCCTGTCCGGTGTAGTATGCCATGCCCACGATATCTAGTGGGGTCCTTGAGATGAGGTCTCGGGCATTGGGGTCAGCTCCTGCAGCCAGGAGTAGCTGGACGCACGTCGCTTGAGCACGCTCACTTGCTGAGTGCAGTGCAGTCCATCCAGGCTTGAATGGCGGCAACTGGATACAAGAATTAGGAAAGCGATTAGTATCTTGACTATGGTATAAATAATAAAATTCAGGACCCAAGTCAGTCAGAGGTGCACCTGCTGATTACCGGACGAGGTATTGACGAAGAAGACGAAAATTTGATACGAAAGCCAATGGCAGTGAAGAGGAAAATTCAACAAACCAAACCGTATACCCACCCGAATTGGCCAGCATCAATTTAGCACGCACCCTCTTCTTTTCGTCTGGAAATCCTGATTGACGCCATACTGGACGTTTACGGAATAAAACCACACTGTCTTACCAACCATCTGCTATCGGCCGAGAGTCACGGGTACGCCCTCGGAAGCACAACCCCAGGGCTTTCAACACCATTGCAGACTTGCTCTATGACTTTAGCTTTTATTCCACTTCTTGGGAGGTTTAAGAAACACCTTTCCAAATGAAATTAGGAGAGGAAAGGCCTTTTACTAGCAGTTGCAGAGAGGAAGGTTCTAGGTTCTAGGTTTACACGGGCTGGTTTCCGCAACTCGACGGCATTTAATGCCCCTATTTTGCGTGGGGGGTTGTGGTATGGCTACTGCCATCCCAGTTCCTCCAGGAAGCCTAGCAGACTCTTTACGTTGCCGACGACTTCCTGGAGCGACCTCGGTGTGCCGAGGTGTGTAGCCTTGTATCTTGCCAGTTCCGGGCATTCCATAAGAATGTGGCTGGCAGTTTTGTCCGTCTCCATGCAGGCTCTGCAAAGGGGGCTGTCTGTGACACCTAAATTAAAGAGATGTTTGTTAAGTGGACTATGACCTGTAACTATATCTGTTATTATACTTATCTTAGTCCTGTTAAGCTGCAGAATTTTGCGAGAATCTGGTGTTGATTATCGGCAGTGCCTCTCTCGCCTGTCTGCATGTATCAAGACTGACCCAGTAACCCTGGTTGCAGAGAGGAATCTTGAATAAGGAAATTATTTATTTACCGTTTTCTTCAATCGTCTGCAATTGTGCTCCATGCTGTCCGTCCATTCTTTGGGAACGTTGGACAAGGTACCGATGTTACAAGACAGATTGGTGAGGTGTTTGGTTGCTAAGCTGTGGTGTTTTACTTCTTTTTCAATTTCCGGAGTAAATTCCAGAGCTACTTTGTTTTGTAAATCTGTAAAATATCAATACTTTGTTGATTACTTGACTTGACATATGTTGACCACAATAATATAGCCGGTTTCACCTATTGCCTTACGAATCTGCCAAAAAATGTAGTTTTCCAGAACGTAGCCGCCACGTTTCGGTCCCCTCTGTCGGTATTTCTACGAGCAATATGGCCGTACCCACTGACAGACAACACGGGCGATCGCATCATAAAAATTTGTTCCAATCCAGAATTTAATCCCAAGAACCCAGCAATGCCAGTTGCATAAACCGCCAATACCGTAACCAACACCAAGGCAGTAAAAAACCAAAAGCAATTCGTACTTATTACCTTCTGGTAAATTCAATAACACTGCAATCTGTTTCGGGTTTCCAACCCAAGCAGCGAGGTGTAGCGGAGTTCTTCCAAGTTTGTCGGTTCTGTAAGCTTCAGCTCCAGCTTTTATAAGCAGAGACAGAGAATCATTGTTCGTCATGGCAGCCATGTGGCAGGCCGTCGTGTGGTACAATTGACAAGTTGCGTTTGGATTGGCATCTAATTTTAGTAGCCTGTAATCAATCAATCAAATTACGAGCAATCCATTACTGGATCATCAATAATATAATTAGTATCAAACCAGTCTGTGGCAGTCCACTCCTGGACGTAGGCAACACCCAATTTACGCCACAACAGATCATCTTGCGATTTCGCACCTTGTCCGTCGCTGCCATCTTTTGCAGGTCGTCAGTCCATTGGGAGGAGAGTCATCCTACCCCACGTTTGCCAAGTCATTGCTAGATGTAGTTAATTTTTCAAAGAATGTATTGTCTAACTTGAATATAGGTAACGAAATATTTATGTTTTTAGCAGTGTTCCGTCATTCATCCATAAGCTACCTCAACAGTCAGTAATAATTCTAAAGTAAAAGAAATCTTCATTTTCATTTTTTCAAACGATATGACGATGTACAGAATTTTATTAGATTTGATTATTGAACAGGATTGATTAACTAAACATGTAGGTACTACCTAAAACAAGAAGCCGTGAGACGGTCTCACCCGACTGCACCTTTAACGTTTATTGTGAAAGTGAAAGTTCATTTTTGTTTTATTTCAAACTTTGAACAGATGATTAGGTTAGGGGTGGGTTATTTGACTATGATCACGGTTGATATTTCTGATTGTATTTAGTAGTAATTTATTATTGTATTTTATTGTGTAATTTTAATGTATAAATAATGTATCAATAGAAATATTATAAAAATTCTGACTTACTAGATCTTGTTTTTAAATACATGCCATTCTTATTTGTCGTGTGTTGTTATAGTGAGGCGATGGTTCTTATGAAAAAAAAAATTAAGGAAGTTTCGTGAAAAATTAGAAAATTTACCGATTTCCCTATTCATAGTTATGGCAGGACAACGTCTGTCGGCTCAGCTAGTCTATACTAATATTATAAAAAGGAAAGATTTGATTGTTTGTTTGTTTGCATCGAATAGAACTCCGGAACTACTGGACCGATTTGAAAACTTCTTTCACTGTTGGGAAGCTACACTCTTTGCGGTGAACATAGGCTATATTTTATTCCCGTATTCCCACGGGAACGGGATTATACATAAAATTAGAGATATCATGAACTAGAGACATACCTACCTTTTTATAAGCTTCATGTCACAATTTTCAATAGCTTCAAGCAGCTGCGTGTTAAGTTTCGCTTTCCGATAGAAACCTCGCTGGAAAGATCTTGGCTGTGAGCTTTCTAGACAATCCAAAGAATTGAGCGAATCTATGTCGACACGCAACTCATATGGATCGTATAAAGCTTGCCGTTTTTCAATGGTGGATTTGGTTTGTGTGGAGTTTATTGTCATTCTGTAAGTAAACATAAGATAAGTAAACATAAGGTAAGTTTGCGGCAGCGCGTGTAAAGAAAGATTTGGTAATACTTCTGACGTTGTAAATTTCCGTAAGCATGTAAAATGTTTACATCTTCTCTGAAACATACCTCCGACAGACGTTTCTCTGCCGGATGAGCCGCCGACAGAACGTTTCTTTTAAGAGTTGTTCACCGACAGAACCTTTAATGGTAGATATGGATAAGAAAATGTAACTGAAGATTCTGAATAAATGATTTTATTATATTATTATTATTATTAACTATGAACGTTTCGCCATAATACGTGAATGGTTAACACCCCGACTCGGATAGGTTAGGTTAGTTTGTGGTTATTTTTTTTGTTCTGTCGACATATTCTTATTTGGTGAACGATTCTGTCGTTGATTTAATCATGAATTAATCGTTCTGTCGGCGAAACGTTCGTAGTTAAAAGGTTCTGTCGGTGGACAACTCTATAATCAAAACGTTCTGTCGGTGGCTCATCCGGCAGAGAAACGTCTGTCGGAGGTATGTTACAGAATCGTTAAAATCAGGTGGCATAAAGAAGATGCTCGCGGCTAATCAAGTGGCATAAAAAATGGAAAACTAGACGGCGCCTGCGCCGGTTTAACCCGCGTGGAATTTTGGATCCTTTCCATCTTCTCAATGAAACTTATTACTAGAATAAAAAGTAGACTGCAGTCTATGAATATTTTTCTATCTATCCCTGCACCAAATTTCAACATAGCACAACAGCCCCAAATTTCAGCAGTGGGTGTTTAATAGGTATGTATCTGCCTACCCATTTGAGCAAAAGAAGCATGAAAATAAGTATTTATTATAGTAAGCTTTTCCTACTGGAATTGACATAGACACAATACTTTACATAACAATAATACCTAGTTTAAAAATACCAATGGTTATTATTTAATACATACTGAGTTTCCTGTTTGGGGTCCAGACTTTTAGATTTGGCTTGTGTTCGTCTGCCACTGTGCTTACGACGCACTACCTCCACTTCTGTTTCATCTTCACTCCTGTTTTCAACACTAGTGCCTGTAGATAGTATGAAATTGATTAAAATATAGGTCAATATCTGTAAACCAAAATATCCTGGAACAAAATGCCAGCGCACGTGTTTCTCTCCTCTTACAACCCAGCGTTCTTCACATCATAGATGCACATCATAGTACTAGTCATCATAGGACTAGTAAAAAAAAAAATTGACAGTTAATGGATTATGACGATGTTAACAGGGCACTCTCAAATGTTGTTTATTGGTTTAGCGTTAATAATCTTCTTTTAAATGATAAAAAAACCAAAGTAATAAAGTTTAACACCTAATGTGAGACAGGTGGCGACCAATGTACAACTGAATAGATCCGAGCTGGACTCTGTGAAGACTACAGTATTTTTAGACATTACAATTGACTCGAAGTTGCACTGTGAGGCCCGTTTTTAGAAAAATTGTCAGGTAAAGAAGTTCTGCTGCATATGCAGTAAAAACAATTAGATGAGACGGCTCACTGATGTTGAAATGGCTAGAACAGTCTATTTCAGTTATTTCCATAGTGTTATGTCATACGGAATTCTTCTCTGGGGAGATTCAGCGGACATCAATAACATATTTATATTACAAAAGAGCTGTGAGAGCAATATACCAGCTAGGTCCTAGAGTTTCTCTAAGAGAAAAGTTCAAAGAAATTATATTCTAACTGTTATATCACAATACATATATGAAAATTTTATTTATGTGCATAAAAACAAGGACAAATTTCCAAAAAAATGTGATATACACAATGTATGTAAATACCTTTTAGCTTTTACCTTTTTTAGGTTCTTTATTTTTCTCCAGCTCTACCTATTGCGTTGCAAATCTGGCAGTAAATGTGAATGTAGAAGCAATCATTTGGACGTTCATAAGCGTTACATTGTGACCTATATGAATAAAGATTTTTCATTTTTCAATCAGTCAGTCTTGTAGGTGGCTTTTCATCAGATGGGAGTAACATTTTGGGAAGCTAAATATAAATTGTAATTTATAGAGTAATGTATTTGTAATTTTAATTGCGGTTAATATTGGGTAATTCCACTTTGCCCAACTAAGCGGTCCAAAGAACATAAAGAGGAAAAACCAATTTACTTTACTTTAAGATAGTGACTTCACTGAAAAGACCCACCCCCAAACTGGGTCGGGAAAAGGCTCGAAAAGTGATGAGTCACTCACCGATTTTAAAAATTTTTTCGCCATTAGATAGCCAAGTTAAAATTACAACATTTTATTACGTTGTTTTTTTTTAACCTGAGGAAAAATCCATCATGGATGCTATGCCGGACTCCTACCGACTAAAAAACCTCACGTAACGCCCAACAGCCTATGGTTCGGAAGGAAGTCCCAGGAACACATTTTATTACCCTAAGAGACAGAAGCAGTAACAAGAAATGCCAGCAAACCTGGCAGAATGCTGGTTCAATAGCTGCTACGGGCTTCAAAGTATATAAACAGGCATATCTGTGTAGTACAGCTAGTAAGTATTATGACATTTAAAATATAGAAATAATAAAACCCGTCGAGTGCGAGTGGGACTTGCGTACGGAGGGTTCCGTACCAAAAACGACAAAAAGTATTATTTGTTGCATGGGAGCCCCCCTTAGTGTCCATTTTGTTTTAATTATTTATTTTTTATGAAAATATACTCTTCAATATTCTGTGAGTATTTCAAGCGTCTACTGGTTGTCCTTATTTCCTAATATAGCTACATTATTATAAAACTAGCTGACCCTCGCAACTTCGTTTACGTCACATAATGTGCACGAAAAGAGAGGTAATTCTTCATCAGACTCGTCAAGCACCGTGTGAAACGGCCCTGTTTGCTTAATCATAAAAACGCTTAAAGATTAAGGCTATTCTAAAACAAATCAGTCCACGCCTTCGGCGCGGACTGAATTATTTTACAACAGCCTTAATAATTAAGCTCTTTTATGATTAAGCCAACACGCCCGTTTAGATTTACCCTCACATTCAAAGAAACCCTTGAATTTGAAATGTTGAGATGCCTCTAATTTCTGAACTACGAAACTTTCAATAATGAAACTTGTGTGGAACAATGTTAAAAACATTCCCTTTCTGACACTAAAAAAATATTTGAAATCGGACCACGCAGTGAGAACTTACAGCTGAAAAACCATTTTAACTTTCATCCCCTCTCCCGCAAGAACCGCGCAAAATATCGGGATCAAAAGTATCCAAGAACCTTCCTCGGACTATAAGCTCGGAATGTACCAAGTATCATTAAAATCGGTTCAGTAGTTTCGGCGTGATACTTATTCGGGATACAGACAGACAGACATGAAAATTTTAAATTACATATTCGGCTTCAGAATCGATTATACGAGTAGAACGCCCTACAATTGAAATTTTCAAAATATCTTCCATGTACAGACTCTCGACCCTCAACAGTTTTATTATAAGTATAGATAGACAACAAGTATTGCTCTGTGGTGGTTGTTAACTCTCTGTTATCCTCATAAAGATCCTCTACGGTCACAAATGAACGCGCGCCTTTCTTATGGGCTAGCGACACGGTCAAGAGTATAGAGTCAAGTCTGATATTTATGAATGGAAGTTGCTTCAGTGTGGGTGATTTCTTTGCATGCGTGTGTGCATTGACGTGTATGTACACAAGATATTGACGTGGCATGACAATTGCAATTTGACCGTGTCGCTAGCCCATTAGACAGTTCGCGTTGCTCTATGTCTACGGTAGGTACAGAATGTATTTCCAAAAGAGTTTGTGAACTCTATGTTCAATTTATTTTTCAGAATATTGATGATATTTGAATGATGACATTATAAACACGATACGTCTACAACTTAGGTACATGTATTATTGTATTGTGTGTTTGTACAGCTTGGCAAAAGTCCAGCTGTCAACAACCGTCAATAAAACCCACCAATCAAATTGTATAACGTCATTGACTGACTGTAATGTTCAATCATGGCGACACGAAATTAATTTTGTTGCGCAATATTTGACTTTGCTATACCTCCTAAAGTATTCATTTAATTTGCATGGTGTAAAGGGAAGAAATATTGATGATATGTTAAAGCCAACTAACGTTTTTAAATTAAGAAGGATACCTTATTACCTAATATATAATTAAGATAAAATGGCAAAAAAACACGTTTGTTGTATGGGAGCCCCCCTTAAATATTATTATGTTTTTGTTTTTAGTAACAAAAACACATAATCTGTGAAAATTTCAACTCTCTAGCTATCACCGTTCATGAGATACAGCCTCCTGACGGACAGACAGACAGACAAACGGACAGCGAAGTCTCATGAATAGGTTCCCGTTCTTTACCCTTTTGGGTATGGAACCCTAAAAACGCTGTTTCGCCCACATCGTTTCCCGTTCCCATTGCCCATGGGAACATGTTTCTGGTATAAAAAAGTAGCCAATGTATTTGTAAATTCCAGACTATCTATCTCTGTAGACACCAAGTTTCAGCCAGGACCGTTGGAAGAGTAACAAACATCCTAACCCTTTATCTTTTACATTTAAAATATTGGTAGTGTTTTTTTTAACGTGAGGAAAAATCCTTAATGGATGCTATGCCGGACTCCTACCGAGTAAAAACCTCACGTAACGCCCAACAGCCTACGGTAGGGAGCCCCGGGTAAGCCTGTCGTAGGACTCCCATACTCCCATATTAGCAGGATTAGTAACATTTGCTCACCTGGTGATTTATTGATGTACCAAGACACAGCTTTCTTCCTCCTATCATTCTTAACGTCCATTATAACTTGACCTCCACCCAGAAAGTCCTTCCTCCTGACCGAACGTCCAACTACTAAATCATACTCCTAATGTAGTGTTGTCTATATTAATATTATAAACAAGAAAGATTTGATTGTTTGTTTGTATGTTTCTTTGTTTGTATTGATTAGGCTCCGAAACTACTGTATCGATTTGAAAAATTCTTTCACTGTTGGGAAGCAACACTATCCACGGTTGACTTAGGCTATATTTTATTCCCGTATTCCCACGGGAACGGGAACTATGCGGGTAAAACCGTTTACGTTCGCTAGTTTATTAATAATGGCAACTAAGTATTAACCCTTTCGCTTGTTCGTCTTCTATTTTCCTTGTAATATCAATATTATTTCTGTGTGGTAATGATTCATGCAAAATGTTATAGTATAAGGCACAATAACAATATTTGTTTATTGTATTACCCATTTTTTTGCTATTTAGCATGCATTGCTATAGGTACTATTAGAATTATTTTAAGCATAATATATCAATCCGTTCACAATTGTGGCATAAATTTCAATCCTCCATAACTTGGCTTAACTACTGCAATTTTACTAGTAACTGGGACCGACGGCTTAACGTGCCTTCCAAGCACGGAAACGCCACAAATAAATGTCACAAAGTGCTTACGAAGTGGTCGCCCATCCAAGGACTGGCCATTATAGTGCAAGTTAACTTCTAAGCCCTAGCGCTTCTGTCTTTTCCTTTAACGTGAAGGAAAATCCTCATGGAGGCTATATAGGACTTCTACCGACTAAAAATACCTCACGTATCCTGCCCACAGCCTACGGTTACGGGTAAGCCCTTGGAAGGATACCTCAGGACTCCCAACTGACCTACGGCTACCACTGCGGCTTCACCCAGGGGGTAGCGTGTCTGCCTTAGTGGTATAAATAAAATATGAATCATGACAAATTCCTTCAGCGTCACTAAAAAAGCGCTTCAACGATTTTGTCTTCAACTGTGACGTCACAAGCTAGAATGCGCGTGTGTGTCATAATATGAGTCTGTGTATGTATGTAGTTAAAACCAGCATAAACTTAAGGAAACCTGGTACAAACAGTATTCCGTCAACTGTGACAGATATTAGCGGAATTTATTGAAACAATGAATCGTGAAGGTAAATACTATTTATTTATTTTTATTATTAGTTATTAAAGGGTTAATAAATATTTATTCTGGGACATCCTTTCGAGGGCTCACCCGGGGTCCCGGATGTAGGCAGTGGTAGAGCACGTGTGATTTTTAAGCTCTGTCCTGAATGACTATGATCCACGCGACTTTCTCTGCGTAGAAGTCGTTATCCTATAAAATCATTACCCTCCTTTTGCGCAGTCGGTTAAAAAGTAGCCTATGTCCCTCTCAGGGACTCAAACTATCTCCATTTAGTTCATCAATCGCATCAGCGGTTTGGGCGTGAAAGCGTAACAGACAGACAGACAGAGTTACTTTCGCATTTATAATATTAGCAGGGATCAGTAAATGGGTACTATATTTATATTATTTCATCTTATTGTCTACCTAATAAAAGTACTCGACCAATTTTAATCAATAGAAGCGTTTTATTTTAATGCGGGTTTTTGATTGTGTGTCGTTTTGGTAACATTAAATGTGTTAAATGTGGCTCAATCTAAAGTACCTAAATAAAGACAACATACCTTTGGCCTAGTGGTTCAAATTCTTGACTACGAAACCCGAAGGTTGTGGGTTCAATACCCACTATTTTATGATAAGCGCGTTGATTTTTTCGTAATCCTACTTAATATTATAAATGCGAAAGTTTGTGAAGATGTTTGAATGTGTAGATGTTTGTTTGTTTGTTACTCAATCACGCTCTAACGGCGGAACGGATTCGGCTGAAATTTCGAGGGCAAGGCCAAGCTGGCGTCCAAAAAGCTCGGTGTGCTCAACGGTACTTTACTGCGGCGCAAGCACTGCTTTTCTATAAGTCGCAAGTGCGTCCGCATATGGAGTACTGCTGTCACCGATGGGCGGGGGCACCCGAATATCAGCTTCATCTATTTGACTCGGTGCAAAGGAGAGCTGTGAGAGTTGTCAACGATCCTATACTGACAGGTTGTGATAAATCTCTTCGCGACAGGTGAAGGTTCTTAGGTTGTGGAATGATCTTCCTGCCTCGGTTTTCCCAAACGCCTACAGTATGGGGTTCTTCAAAAGGGTTTTTACAGGGTCGGCAGCGCGAGTGTGGCGCCTCTGGTGTTGCAAACGTTTATCGGCTGCGGTGACCACCAGTAGGTACTTCTGGTGGGCCGTATACTTGTCTGCCACCTTATTGGTATAAAAAAAGCTGGTATAATCTTTCATTCCGGGAAAATGTTCCCACGGCAAGCGGGAACGAGTACCGAATTTCACGCGGGCGAAGCCGCGAGCATTATCTAGTTTATCATAAAGCTAGCGGGCCTGGGAGACATTTTTCTGTGGGCATACAACAGTAGCGCCACCTACTGGATTCTCTGATTTCAAACCATTCAGGAAGCCATTGAAATACATAATCACAAAAAAAATCATCCAAATCGGTCCAGTTGTTTCGACCTAAACGACTGGACTGATTTGGATCGAATTTGTGAAATTAAAAAGTGTGTTAAGTGGAAAACTAGGTGTTTGTTTGTCCTTAATTACACAAAACCGGAGGGTTCTGTACATTCAAGTTTGTTGTATCGGAACCCTCTTTTTTCTGATTTAGTAGCGGGAATTAAGGCAAGGTATTTGTCCGTATGGGCGGAGACCCTGACGGCCAGCAATGAGGCTAGACTGCTGAGCCCGCAGAGAGTGATGGCCGTCAGGGTGATAAGAGGATACCGCACGATCTCCGGTGAGGCGGCATGTCTCCTAGCCGGGACCCCTCCATGGGACCTGGAAGCGAGAGCCCTTGCGTCACTGTTCAGATGGCGCAAGGAGGCGCTGGAGCGGGGCCAAAGGCCTGCGTCTCGAGAAATCGAGGCCCAGCGGACCCTGCTCCACCTGGAAACCGTGGAGACATGGAAGGTGCGACTTGAGCAACCAAAGGGGGATTCGCCACAATCGCGGCCGTCAGACCGGTCATGGACGAGTGGCTGGAGAGAAGACACGGTGCTCTCTCCTACCGGTTGACACAGATGCTTGCCGGGCACGGTAGCTTCGGAAGGTATCTGTGGCGAAAACACCGGGAAACCACGGCCGAGTGTCAGCACTGCGAGGACCGCAGCGATGACACGGCGCTCCACACGCTGGTGGAGTGCACGGCGTGGGCACAACAGCGACAGGTCCTCGTAGTCGGTCTGGGCGTGGACACTCTCTCGCTTGAGGCCATGGTGCGAGCCATGCTCTCCAGCGGGAGTAAGTGGGACTGCGCCGCCTCTTTCTGCGAGCAGGTCATGCTCGCGAAGGAGGCGGCGGGCCGGGTGCGGGAGAGAACTCTCCCACCCGAGTTCCGCAGTCGGCGCCCTGGGCGCCGCCGACGTGTCTTCGCCGAGGACTATCGGGTCGTGACGTGAGCACTCACGCACGCCCCCCCTTAGAAGCGGGGTCACACCCGAAACCCCCCATATACGCGGGATTGCACTCGAACCACCCCCTGGGCGAGGCCGCATTGGCGGCCGTAGGTCTGTTGGGAGCCACGGGACATCCTTCCTGAGGGCTTACCCGGGGCTCTCAACCATAGGCTGTTGGGCGTTACGTGAGGTTTTTTAGTCGGTAAGAGTCCGGCATAGCATCCTACGAGGATTTTCCCTCACGTTAAAAAAAAAAAAAACAAAAAGGCAAGGTATTTGTTGTTATAGCGACAACAGAAAAACATCATCTGTGAAAATTTCAGCTCTCTAGCTATCACGGTTCCTGAGATACAGCCTCGTGACGGACAGACTGACAGCGTAGTTTCATGAATAGGGTCCCGTTTTTACTCTCTGGGTACGGGCCACTAAAAAGTAGGAGGTAATATTAAAATTGTCTTTAAAGCTGTACTTTAATAGTTTCTTGAACTCATAATATCCAACTAATCTGTTTTATTATGGCAGACCTACTTATTAAATTTAATATAACATAGTTTATAATAATTTATTGTCCTCATTTGCGGTAGGTTTATCAATTTGGCATAAAGTAGTAGACCTTTGTTCAAAAGGGACTTTATACAGGAATAATTCCCGCTTGGAATTCTGTTCCCTTCCCGCATACCATGGGAACTTAATTCGGGGACATAAAAAGTCTCTATTCTTATAAGAATTGGCCATACGATGCTTGGACGCAAGATGTTACATAGCCAATATTATAATAGTATCTAAAATCTAAAAATGTAGCCCTTTGTTGGGGAGAGTAATTTTAAAATCGGTTCAGTATTTCAGAGTTCATCAATTACAATTAAAAACATCTTTAAACTAATATTAGTAGGTATAAATAAGGTATTCCATTTGGTTAGGCATTTCTTCTAAGAATTTGTATTGTAATCAATGACGGGACCTCGGAGTGGGGAATTTACCGTTTATGAACAAGTTACAATGAAAATTAAGTCGGTGAATTTAATAATATCATTCTACTTATCGCCACAGTATAAAGAGATAATGTATAAAGAGATATAAAGAGTATAAAGAGATATAAAGTATAAAGAGATATTATATGTCGTCTGTGTTATCGCACAGCGCGCTATGGAACGAGCTATGCTTGGAGTGCCTGTAAAGGATAAACTTCGAAATGAAGTTATCCGGCAGAGAACTAAAGTGGTCGACACAGCTCGCAGACACACTTTAAAGTGGCATTGACAACAACCGACGGCCGATGGAGCAGACAAGTTCTGGTGTGGAGACCGCGACTTGGCAAACGTAGGAAAGGGTAGGATGTCCACCCGCCAGATGGAGTGACGACCAAGAAAAGGTCGCAGGCTGGGCTGGATGCGGAAGGCGCAGGACCGTTTGTTGTGGCAGAAATTGGGAGAATCCAGAAGTGAACTGACATAGACTAATTTGATTGATTCTACTTATAATTTCAACAGCAGGTAGCCATAGCCTGTCTAAAGCCATGCCAACAAGGTAGCGAGAGAGCAACATCTCTGAAGGTATTTTTGTTGTGACAGAACATAATGGGCTTACCCGGGGCTCCCAACCATAGGCTGCTGGACGTTACGTGAGGTTTATTAGTCGGTAAGAGTCCCTCATAACATCTGTCTTTTTGACTTTTTTGACTTTCCCTCACGTTAAAAAAAAGAACCCTCATGGGATTGTTCGATGATTGTATTTTCCATCAAATTTGTGAGATCTTCGCTGTGTTGTAAACATTAATTTGATTTTAGACAAGCATACGGCCCACCAGAAGGTCCGGTGTTCACCGCAGCCTATGAACGTTTGCAACACCAGAGGCGCCACTCTTGCGCTGCCGACCCTGTAAAACCCCCTCACTGTAGGCGTTTGGGAAAACCGAGGCAGGGAGATCGTTCCACAAAGAAAGCCCCTATCGGATCTAACCGTGCTCGAACGCTCCGGACGTAGAGTGTGAGGATGGATTCCCTGTCTGTGATTTCTATTTTGTGCCTTTGACAATAACTTATTCCTTCTGCTATGTTATTATAATAACACTGTACTACGGAATGTAGTTGAATAAATCACAGATTTAAGAATAATTAGTACGCAAGCTTTAATACGTCAACCTCCCGTGACGAAACGGTCAAGTATCTGATACCTTTGTTTTTAAGAAGTGAGACGCGCCAAATTTTTCGACGCATACACTGTGGCGTAAATCATGAATTTGCTATATTAGTTTATTAGGCGCTATTAAGCGTAGGTATAATGGTTATACTTAGGTCGGTATAAGGGGTGTGTCCTTAATAGTGTCATAGTAGGGATAGTTGATGGAAGGAGATATGGTGGGATGTAAGCTATATATAGGCGTGCGCATTAGTAGAATAGAGAAAAATCAGGAACTAACTAAATTTTTTATTTTACTTCATACTGTCGAAGAAATTTTACATCAAAGTAAATTATTCTATAAAATATATTTCCACTGAAATAATCAGTGAGTGGCTTAATAGCCCAAGTATTTAACTAAATTTTTATATGTGAAAACGGAAGCTCTGGTAAGCACCAACGTCATAAAATTTATTAAGTAAATTAATTGTGGGTAATTTTTATGTAAAAAAGTATATTTTAAGTAAATTTATTTTATCAGGCAGGCGTTTGTGAAATTTAGAAAAGGGGGTAATGTTCTTTGTATATTAAATGTTTTAAAATGGGGTTAAAAATAATAGTAAGGGAAAGTTTAGGGAAATCTATGGTTGAAGAGGGTGTATATAAAATATATTGTTTGTTCTTTTCAGAATGAGCTTCCAAGTTTAAGGTTAAAAACCCCTGCCTATACCCGTAAGCATATTAATATATAGGCGTAGAGCCATATTGCTTATTGTGATATCCCGGAGATAAAGGAAGTCCCATCCCTGAATCCGGATGAGTACCTAGTTTTAAGTTAGATTAAGTTTATTTTGTGAACTGGCAAATAAATGTCAATTATTCTTCAATCGTTGCGTTATTGACTTCAGGACAAATTATCCTACCTACCTAAACTACTGAACCGCCTGGGAACTCCTGGGAACACTACGGACTTCCCAGAAGCGTGTCATGGCGCCCGAACAAATTTAATTGTCCTGGAGTTGATAACTTATTTGGGTATTACTGATTTGCTGGGTCTAGTGACTTCTATATAATTAATATTTTTATTATAAGGTGTGTCCCGCTAGCAGGTAGCCTCCCCCGAAATTCGTGCTACTTCAAGGATTAGACGCCCTTGGCCTATGCTAGTCTGGATGCCCGAAATTTGATCATTTTATTTTGCATTTTACATAATTTTTTTTGGCTAAACGGGTATTCCGAAATTGGAAAATTCTCAACATCATTTTTATTAACGTAGCTTGTCCCCAAATTTAATTACAGTTATTTTATTTTATTTTAAACTGTAATAGTAGAATATCTTTTATTATATAATTGTTGGCTTATAGTCATATTCATATTTTGTATTGTTCATCGTAAGGAAAAAATTCTACCCTCATTGTTTTTGATAATTCCTTGTAATAAATTTAACGCAAAAAATATACCCACATTAATAAAATTGTTACGAACCTTCTTGTAGAAGTAAAATTGTTGTTAATGTTTTAAAGATATCTAATGCAAACCAGTCACGGTAGGTTTTGTTTTATATAATTTGTGTATTGTTTCAGGAAAATCTGAATGTTATTGTAGTTCTGTGTGAATAGAAAAAAGTGATTTGTGTATTAAAAATTGTGAGTGATTCGGTGCTTACCAGAGCCGTTTAATATGGATATCAACATAGACTTATAACACATAGACTGAGAGTCGCTCAATTATACGTACGCGCCCGCGAAGCCGAACCAATATTAATGTAGGTGTAAACTACTCGTCTTTATACTCGGTGACACTCACACAAGCTTACAGAAAATGTTGCCAGGAAATAAAATTTACCCTATAAATGGGAAAAAAATAAAATTGTTTGTATACATTTAATTTAACATTTAACTCTATTTATCTATATGCTATACTCTTCGCGGGGTAGGCAGAATGGTCTCCCATATTTTATTAATATGTAGTTTAAAAAAAGCTAAATTAAACACTAACCCCCATATTCATAATCGTTTATTAAACCTATTTTAGTTAAAACACACTTTAAGTCTATTGCTGTCTCTAACCATACTCTGTCATTGGTTAGAGATAGCAATATACTTAAAGTGTGTTTTAACTAAAATAGGTTTAATAAACGATTATGAATAAGGGGGTAAGTGTAAAACGACTTACCTACTAACCAGTATAATAAACAGTTTAAGTTTTTACTAGTAGGCATACCTATATATACTTCTAGAGTTCCGTATTCAAAAGGTAAATAAGGAACCCTATTTATGAGGTTCAGCCGTCCGCCTCGCTGTCTGTCTGTCTATTTCGAGGTTCCATCTCAGAAACCGTAATAGCCATAGAGCTGAAATTTTCCGAGATGATGTATTTCTGCTGCCACTATACCAACAAATTCTAAAATCAGTAATAATTTGTATTTCAAACTGTTGTAGTAAGTAATATATTATTACTACCGGCCTCCCTGACCGAGGGCCTGAGAAGGACGAGTTGGCTACTCGACGTTTTTCCAGAAGCATTCATGGTGGTGGAATAGTAACTAATTCTACCCCCTTCCCCAAGTGGCGGGATAGCACCCGAACCCTCTAAGCGAGGCCAAGGTGGTTGCCTAAGTCTGCCGGGAGCCCTGGGACATCCTTCCGAAGGCTTACCTTACTTATTAAATTAATAAACTTGTTTTAATTACAATATTTTACTAAATTATGTGGTACCCACCTACAAAATTTTGCAAATAAAATTATTTAAGTAGATATGAAGCGCTTGTGGCCCCGCGTACTCAGTGATCTATAAACGATCTGATCTGTAAACGATCACTGCAGTAAGCAACTTTCACTATGGCCAGTCCTTGGATGGGTGACCATTCATGTGACCACTTTGTGACATTTATTTGAGCGTTTCTGTGCTTCAGAAGGCCGTTAAGCTGTTGTTTCCGGTTTCCAGTAAAATGGCAGTCATGAAGCAAAGTTGAAGGCCTTTCGAGGCGGCTTGAAAAATTTCAACAGCAGGCAGTCACAACCTGCGTCATCTCAACATGGCATTACGGCTCAGCCCCTATTACGTGGAACAAATTCTAAAAAGGTGAAATGTGGGCGTATACAATGCCTCTGCCTACCTCTTCGGGAGTAAAGGCGTAAGCATATGTATGTATGTGATAAGAGTATTTTTATAACAATAACAGTTCCTAAAACCGATATTGAAGCAAATAAGAGAAAATGTGGGAAAATTTTATTCTAGTTGCTTGCAACATCGTCTATGAAAATGACGTCACTAAAATGTACGATTTTTGTTTCTTTAAATGAGGTGTTTTTAACAAAAATGTAACATATTTTGCAGTACTAACCTATGCAATGTGATCTTTAGGCGTTTGGAACAATTTTCAGATGAATTGTCGCATCCTTTCACTGCAGAATACGTCATTTTTAGACGAAAATTACGCGAGCTCTTTGCACTGACACTAGATGTCCGGTACTAAAGCGCCGATTGATGTAGGCAGCTGGTATCAGCTGCCTTGAAATGGCTTCACGTCGCTCGCGCGTATTGGGTTTCTTTGCGTTATAATTCTATGGATATCAATAAAGTTAGGTATTTCTTGCTCAATAAAAATGAATTAACTTATGAAGTAGTTATTCGCGGTGGTGAGCCGGCTTCTACGGTTATTGGGTTAAGAAAACAGATAAATTCAGTAATATTGTCGGTACCAGCTTCAGATATTGAGTTTTCGGGGATTGATGCAGAAGAGGATTTAGGAGGGGTTCTGATATCGCTTAAGGAACTTAAATCTAGAGTAAATTTGATGGAAGACAAGTCAGATACTGTTACTTTTGATCGTTCGTGGGCATTATACAGTCATTTGTTTTTACGAGTTCAGCGTTTGGATAAGTCTAATTCAAAAATTAAAGATAAGATTGCTGCTGTATCTAGTAATTTAGCCGAGATTTTTGGCAAATTAAAGTGTATGTATAGTGGAAAGGAAGGTAGTAGTTCTGAGAATGAAAAGACGGATATATGTGAGCGTAATGTTCTTGCACCGGTACACTGTGATAGATCCCATTTCAGTGACTTGCAACGCATTAAATATAATGGTAGAACTAATGTTCAAGCTTTTCTGCAAAGAATTGAGGAATTTAGGTCGGCTAGGAACATATCGCAGGCTAAGATTTTGCAGTATGCCACCGAGATCTTTACGGACGAAGCACTTCATTGGTTTAGGAACATAAGGCAATCTGTGACTTCATGGGAGGAATTATCAGAGTTGTTAGTAGAGGATTTTACTCATTCTGATTATGATTATCGGTTATTGGCTGAAATTAGGGCTAGATTACAGGGGGATAACGAAAGCATTACAATATTTTTTGCAAAGATGTCAGGAATGTTCGCTAGATTGACGGAGAAGGTCTCAGAACAAGAACAGCTTAAAATATTGCTTCGTAATATGAAACCATGTTATGCTAGTACCTTGGCCGCGAATAAAGATGCTTTGAAGTCTATAATAGCATTAAAAGATGCCTGTAAAAGTTATGAAAGGATTCACTCGTTTACAGCCCATTCGCGAGATCCTTCAAAGTTGTCGTCTGATTTGTTAGCACCGGATTTAGCTTACAATAATTGTGAAAATGTTAACAGTAAAACTTCAAAATTCAATAATAAAAATCAATTTAATGGATCTACTTTTTCAAAAAATTCAAATATTAATTTTCATAAATTCCACTCCAATGTTCCAAATAATTTTAACAAGAATAGGTCTGAGTCTTACGTTACGGCAGTAGGTTCACCAATGCAAAGAGATAATTAAAAATTTTGTCCGCGATGTAAATCTTCGAGTCACTCGCTTAAGGAATGTAGGCGTTCAGATGTACTATGTTTTAGATGTGGTAGAAAAGGAGTTAAGTTTCCACAGTGTTCTAATTGTCAATCACAGATTATGTCAGGTTCAAAAAACTAACTACAAAGGATTGCTGTGTAGTAGAAAAGTCGAAGGAAATTATTAGTCATTGTAAATTTGATAGGCTGGATTGGGAGGATTGGCTTTCCACAATTCGTACTTTTTTCTCAAGTTATCATATCACAGCAATCCATGATAAAATACCGTCTAATGATGTGCGACCTTATGCTAGGGTGAAGGTTAGCGATATGTTTTATTGCGGGTTATTGGACTCTGGTAGTACGGCTACTATTTTAGGAAATAACTCGCATATTAAGTTATTAGAATCAGGTCAAATAATGTACACCGATGATTGGATAAATTTTTCTGCAGCTGGGGGTCAGTTGTTGAAAGCCATTGGTTATTTTAATTTGAGTATACATTTTGAAAATCAATGTCACATTCTAAAAGCATTCATTGTACCTTCTATTACTGACACATTAATTCTAGGTATAGATTTTTGGAAAAAAATCAATTTATTTCCAAAATTTTGTAAGTCCATTACTTGGTCGAGCTGTCAACAACAAGATAATAAGTTATGTACAGTCGCGACCGAAAGTGGCAATTTATTATCGTATAGTAATTTAACATCGGATCAGCGCGTGGCGGCCGATAACATAATACAGCAATTTCGATTGATTTCTACAGAGGTCCGTGGTTTGGGCTGTACCTCGTTAATAGAACACCGAATTGATACGGGCGACGCCTTACCAATAAGACAAAGATATTATCGTATGTCGCCAGAAAAACAACGTATTTTATCCGAACAGTTAGACGAAATGTTAGAATTAGGAGTGGTTGAAAAATGTGACAGTCCTTGGTTATCTCCGGTTCTACTGATTCCGAAAAAGGATGGATCCCTTAGGTTTTGTTTAGATAGCCGTAAATTAAATTCTGTAACTAAAAAGGATGCGTACAAGCTTCCCTATATGTCAGAAATACTTGATAATTTAAAAAATGCTAGATATTTAAGTAGTATTGATTTGTCGAAGGCATTTTGGCAGATAAAAATTGCTGAATGTGACAAGAATAAAACAGCCTTTTATATCCCTCAACGAGGAACCTATTGCTTCAAAAAACTTCCTTTTGGACTCACTTCCGGTTCTGCGTCATGTCAAAGGCTGGTAGACAGCTTATTTTATAGTCCTGAGTTTGAAAATTCAGTTTTTGCATATATAGATGACATAGTCATTTGTTCTGAGTCATTTGAAGGCCATATTTCATTATTGTTAAAAGTGCTTAATAAATTGAAAATCGCAAATTTATCTATTAATTTTGAGAAGTCTGTGTTTTTTAGGGATCAACTTAAATACTTAGGTTATATAGTTAATAAAAAGGGGTTACATGTCGACCCAGATAAAGTTCAAACAATAGTTAAATACCCCACCCCAACAAATAAAAAAGAGCTAAAGCGTTTCTTGGGTGTAGTTTCTTGGTATCGCAAATTTGTGCCTAGGTTTAGTTCAATAGCAGGTCCACTTAACCGACTCACATCAACAAAGAAATCACATAATAAAAGATTTATTTGGTCAAGTGAGGCGGATACAGCTTTCCATATTTTAAAAAATTGTTTGGTTACGGCTCCTATTTTAAGGTGTCCTGATTTTGATTTACCTTTTGAAATTCATGCAGATGCTAGTAACTATGGCGTAGGCGGAGTACTGACACAGACTATAAATGGTGTAGAACACCCAATTGCATATTACAGTCGTTCTCTGTCAGGGGCGGAGAAGAATTTCAGTACCACCGAAAGGGAAACCTTGGCAGTATTATCGGCAGTGGAACATTGGCGTTGTTACATAGATAACGGGAAAAGATTCACGGTTTACACCGATCATTCGGCGCTGAAATGGTTCCTTAACCTGAATAATCCAACGGGTAGGTTAGCACGGTGGAGTATTCGATTGTCGTCATTTAATTTTGATATTAAACATAGAAGGGGGGTAGATAATGTGATACCTGATGCATTGTCTCGTCAAGGTAACATAACCGCTATTAACAAAAGTTATATAAATTCTTTAAACACTCAGGATGAGTGGTACTTAAATATATTTAACGGTTGTCAAAGTACACCTCTATCTTACCCAAATTATATCGTTAAACAAGGATTGTTATATCGTTATATGAAGTCTTCACTTACACTGTATAAAGAGTTTGAATGGAAGCAGGTAATACCTTCAGAACAACGTGAAAAAATTATTTCGGAAAATCATGCGGAACCAACAGTCGGTCATTTTGGTATTTTTAAAACTTACAAAAGATTAACATTACGGTACTATTGGCCGGGCATGACGTGGTTAGGTTTATTTCTTTATGCGAGGTTTGCTTGGCTCAGAAAGCACAAAATCACTCTACTTTGGGTAAAATGGGAAGACCAAAGAAGTGTACCAGACCATTTCAAGTCCTCAGCATAGACTTAGTCGGTCCGTTAACGACTACACGTCTCCAAAACGCCTATATCTTGGTGGTATCGTGTTGTTTTAGTAAATACTGTTTATTGTTCCCAATTAAACGAGCATCGGCCGAAATAATTACTAGATTATTAGAGGAAAAGGTTTTTCTAGTTCATGGCATTCCATCTACAATAATAATGGACAATGGGAAGCAGTTCGTTAGTGTCACGCTTAAACGTATGCTAGAAAAATATAAAATTCCTAAATTGCATTACACACCCTATTATTCGCCACAGGTTAATATGGTGGAACGGTACAACAAGACAATAGTTACCGCCATTTCTTCCTTTATTAATGACGATCAGAGAGGTTGGGATTTAATTTTGCCAAAGATACAATTTGCGATAAACAGCGCAGTAAACGAAGTTACAGGATTCACTGCAAATTTTTTGACCTTCGGCAGAGAATTAGTTAGCTGTGGTTCTCATTATATTGATTGTGAAGGCAATGACAGTATAGTTTTTCAACCCCGAGACGAATATGCGGAGAACCGTGGTGCATTGTCTTTAATTTTTGACAAAGTTCAATCACGTTTGATACAGGCACATAGTAGAAACAGTGAGCATTATAATTTACGCAAAAGACAGGCAGAATTTAACGTAGGTGATATAATATGGAAACGAACATTTTATTTAAGCGATAAAGATAAACATTTTTCGAAGAAATTAGCTCCTAAATATATAAAGTGTAAAATTATAGGAAAACGATCTCCTTTAGTTTATGAGCTTGCTAATGAATTTGGCAAAAACATTGGAACGTGGCATATAAAAGATTTTAAACTTAATAATTACAAAGAATAATTAATTATAATCTTCAGAAAATAATTCCAAAAATTAACCTCATAACTAAAAATATTTCTAAGTAAATCGTAGTATCATTTTATTTTTCTCATAAGTATGGGTAGTTGTGAATATCATGTGAATATCGTTAGGCTGCTTACAGACTGCATTTCATCATGCTATCACAATTCCATAAGCGTAAGGACAGGATACGGTTTTGATGAATAATGTTGAGATTTAGTGTAAAATTTAAGCTAAATTCTCTTGTATATAAGAATTGCGTCATCATGTGATTGTATTGATGACACAAGTGTGCATGGGTATTTTATGAGCGTGAAATGTATGAGGATGTATGAATGTATGAAAGGTATGAATATGAGAGTATGAAAGGCACATTATTCAAAGGAATGGGTGAGTCTGGTGAATTATGAAAGTTTGAAATAGTCAGTAGGTACTTTGCATATATATGTATAAAAAAAAAAAAATTCTCTCCCCTATTCTAAAACAAAATTAACGTCATTTTTTTTAGATTTTATCAAATTAAATTAGAGTTAGTTATGACAAGAATAACAATGTCAGGTCAGTTATTTAAAAATGAACGTTGATTTACTTTAGGATGTTGTCGCGGACAGTCAAACATACACGAGAAATTTAAGTCAGTGTGTAAGAGACCTTATGAATAATTGTGAAAATTTATGAGGGTACCTCAAAATATTGTTAAGCTTGAGGTCACATTGTGAATTCATTGTCATGTTATGTGAAAGTTGTGTACGTGCCGTGAGTTTATAAAATTACAAAGTATTAAGAATTACAAAGTTATGAAAGTTTATGCACATGCATTATGTTAATAGTGATGCATACGTTTTGAAAACGTTATTACATATTGGATTTGGATTTCAGTGAAATGTTAAGGTTGGTAAATGTGATTTTTTTTCTGGGTTGTTTGTATATTTTTGGTTAGAATTCTGGTAGGATGATTCTGTAGGTGTATTCAGTGCTATATTTCTGTTTCTTGGTTTTTTGTAGTAAATACTGCCACTCGGAAGCGGTAAGCTTGCCCTCGCAGATTTACGTGGTACTATAGGAAGCTCTTAAAGGCTTGCTTATCATATGCAAATATATTGCATTCAGTTATATAGACATGTACAATGTTATTACATCGTTGTATATGTTGTTATATAAATTTTCTTCTCTGAGACGGTTATAGAAATCTCAGTCTTCAATTTAAGCCATATTCTATATTACATTCAGGCGGTTCGTATTACCTGGATCTCTTAATATTAAGCCTTAAATACGTCTTTTCTTCTATCTATCTTGTGAACACCATCAGAGTTACTCTATTGGAATATTTAAATTATTTATTTTTGGGAGACATTATCTAAGTAATACAGTTGTTAAAGATTGATTATTATATACTAATTCAATCTTTTTTTAAATTGAAGTAGTGTTCTTAAATTTTGTCTATAGGGACAAAATTTTCTCTTGGGGAGGGGATATTGTGGCGTAAATCATGGATTTGCTATATTAGTTTATTAGGCGCTATTAAGCGTAGGTATAATGGTTATACTTAGGTCGGTATAAGGGGTGTGTCCTTAATAGTGTCATAGTAGGGATAGTTG
Source organism: Miltochrista miniata (assembly GCA_933228765.1). Taxonomy (NCBI): domain Eukaryota; kingdom Metazoa; phylum Arthropoda; class Insecta; order Lepidoptera; family Erebidae; genus Miltochrista; species Miltochrista miniata. Next base: position 20,604,364 of record OW121769.1, read on the forward strand.
ATGGAAGGAGATATGGTGGGATGTAAGCTATATATAGGCGTGCGCATTAGTAGAATAGAGAAAAATCAGGAACTAACTAAATTTTTTATTTTACTTCATACTGTCGAAGAAATTTTACATCAAAGTAAATTATTCTATAAAATATAATTTCCACTGAAATAATCAGTGAGTGGCTTAATAGCCCAAGTATTTAACTAAATTTTTATATGTGAAAACGGAAGCTCTGGTAAGCACCAACGTCATAAAATTTATTAAGTAAATTAATTGTGGGTAATTTTTATGTAAAAAAGTATATTTTAAGTAAATTTATTTTATCAGGCAGGCGTTTGTGAAATTTCGAAAAGGGGGTAATGTTCTTTGTATATTAAATGTTTTAAAATGGGGTTAAAAATAATAGTAAGGGAAAGTTTAGGGAAATCTATGGTTGAAGAGGGTGTATATAAAATATATTGTTTGTTCTTTTCAGAATGAGCTTCCAAGTTTAAGGTTAAAAACCCCTGCCTATACCCGTAAGCATATTAATATATAGGCGTAGAGCCATATTGCTTATTGTGATATCCCGGAGATAAAGGAAGTCCCATCCCTGAATCCGGATGAGTACCTAGTTTTAAGTTAGATTAAGTTTATTTTGTGAACTGGCAAATAAATGTCAATTATTCTTCAATCGTTGCGTTATTGACTTCAGGACAAATTATCCTACCTACCTAAACTACTGAACCGCCTGGGAACTCCTGGGAACACTACGGACTTCCCAGAAGCGTGTCAACACATACAAGTGTATAATGCCCGTCTGTCTTTTTATACGCTGCAAAATACCACTAAATATTTAAAAATATAATAAATATGGCCAAATGGAAGACAAAATTCTTAATTCAATAATGTAAAAAACGATTTTCGCGAAAATGCAGATGTCCGTTTGCTCTTTGCTTCCGTCGATATATCCCTGGCGCTCGCACCTACATTAGACTTTTGATGTGCCTGGCAACATAAAGGAACTACTGAAACTGTCTGGCTATTGAGAAAACATCATTTGATAGTTCTCCAAATAACATATAAAAATTGCAGCTTTTATACTATACCGTAAGTATAGTAATAATTAAATATACTTTAAGGGTGTCTGGCAGGGGGTTGCAACCGTACAAAGTGTCTGGCTTTCGACAAGGTGACTTTTAGGATTATTATAAATAAAATATGTAAAAACTGAGTTTTATACTTTACCAAATTTAACACACAATTTTACACACCTTTACTACCTGATACCTGCGAAAGCCACCGCGACTCAAGTTTCATAGGCGGGGTTCGTTCTTACCTGTGTTGGGGACATACATTGAGAAACTTACAGCTTTTATACTTTAACAAATGCCTGGGGGCCGCTGGCTCTTGCTCTATAACGTAATCGCAGCTCAACTGCTCCATTGCTCCTCCATTATTTTTAACTCGTTTTTGCGAAGTTATGCATGAAATTACTTGTCTATTTCTCTGTACCCAGTAGTTCAAAATGATGGCGATAGAGATATCAACGTGGATCTCACAGACTTCTTCGATCGTGTGTCGCTGCAAAACGATCCAAAACTCAAAGTCTACCGCAAGAATACTAGATTATATTGGATGCTATTGAAAATGGTGACATCGAACGAATTAAAAGGTATGTTAATATAAAGAAACGCTTTTAGTACCGATGACTTAGTGTTCTGTAAACGATTACTGCAGCATCTGAGCATATTCTTACTGCAGTGTATGGTGGATCCTTGGGTGAGTGACCACTTTTTAATATTACTTTTGCGGTTTCTGTGCTTTGGAAGTGACTCCAGTTGTCAGTAAGAGTAACAAGACAGTCGTTAAGCCAAGTTGAAGGCCTTATGAGCAGCTTGAAAAATGTCAACAGCGGGTCGATCATCACAACCTGCGCTTGCTGCAACGTGGAACATAATCCAAAGGTGAAATGTTTTAAAGTTGCAAAGGCTTTCTAACCCCTCATAATCCTCGTTTTGGAATTCTGGCACTCCAATTATAGGCGCATTTGTACATGCTACTTACGTTGCATCATGATATCCTTGACTAAATGCAACTACCCATCTATATTTTGTATTTAAACCTTTCTAGATTACTCAAGCTTGACGCAAATCCAAATGCGACCTGCCTACAGAACTCCGTTTCAGCTTGCCATAAGGCTGCCATGACTTCCAATGAATCGCTAGCCACGCTCATTGCATCTGGAGCTCAAAGTTCCCGAATTGATGACCTGGGTCGTACCGTACTCCATCTGGCTTCGTGGGCAGGATATTGGAAGCAAATTGCCATATTATTGAATTTTCCGGCTGGTAAGTTTCTGAAATATTCCGGACCAAACGAATAAAAAAATAGAGAGAATTTTGTTTCGTCTATCAAGTCTATTAGTGGCATAGTCATATTGTAGCAAAGCTCTTTAATTAAAGATTTTTAAAGTAAGCAACTATAAATCACAAAAATGTTAAGATGTTGTGGTTCACAATTGTGATGGACAACAATAAAGCTAGTGAGCCCAAAAAAACAGTCAACGAGGGAAACCTCAAGAATGCTGCGAAAACATTCGAAGGTAGAAACACTCCTCACTTTTGTTTCAAAACTATTTTAGTCCCTCTCTATAGTCACTAGGTCACGTGGATCATCTGTTCAAAGTTTGAAATAAAACAAACATGACAACGTCAATCGGATTGAACTTTCACTTTCACAATAAAAGTTTTTGAGAGGGACAGTCGGATGAGACCGTCTCACGGCTTCTTGTTGAATTTTCACAGAATTGCAGAATAAAATAACAAATAAAATGACTCCGAAAGTTGAAGATGAAATAAGAAAATTGTGTGTGGGGAAAAATGAACTTATCAACATGCCTTGCAAAGTGGTAAGCTCACTACCATTGTCTGAAGATTGGCAAGATAGTCTGGAACACAACTGTATGGAATTCGAAAAAGGAGTAAGTGGTTACTTATTATGATTGGTAAAAAAGCTCATGAAGTTTTCTATGCAAAGTGTGTTAAAAACGCAAAACACGATCAAGTATATGTACTTGCCCGGTCATGGACGAGTGGCTGGAGAGGAGACACGGTGCTCTCTCCTACCGGTTGACAAAGATGCTTGCCGGGCACGGTAGCTTCGGTAGGTATCTGTGGCGAAAACACCGGGAAACCACGGCCGAGTGTCAGCACTGCGAGGACCAGAGCGATGACACTGCGCTCCACACGCTGGTGGAGTGCACGGTGTGGGCGCAACAGCGCCAAGTCCTCGTAGTGGGTCTGGGCGTGGACACTCTCTCGCTCGAGACCATGGTGCGAGCCATGCTCTCCAGCGGGAGTAAGTGGGACTGCGCCGCCACTTTCTGCGAGCAGGTCATGCTCGTGAAGGAGGCGGCGGGCCGGGTGCGGGAGAGAGCTCTCCCACCCGAGTTCCGCAGTCGGCGGCCTGGGCGCCGCCGACGTGTCTTCGCCGAGGGCTATCAGCCTCCATGACCGGGGGTCTGAGGACGGTGAGAGGGTCGCTCACCGTCCTTTCAGAAGCAGGCCCATGACGGCAGCGTGACGTGAGCAACCCACGCACGCCCCCCCTTAGAAGCGGGGTCACACTCGAAACCCCCCAAAGGCGCGGGATAGCACCCGAAACATCCCCTGGGCGAGCTCGCAGTAGCGGCCGTAGGTCTGTTGGGAGTCCCGGGACATCCTTCCGAGGGCTTACCCGGGGCTCCCAACCACAGGCTGTTGGACGTTACGTGAGGTTTTGTAGTCGGTAAGAGTCCGGCATAACATCCTTTGAGGATTTTCCCTCACGTTAAAAAAAAAAAGTATAGGTACTTGCGCAAATCTAGGGGCCATCAACGCGAGCGAAAACATCGCAGCTGTACTATCGTTGAATTGTACGTATTTCCATGAAATCTCTCGTCGCAATAATCTCACCATGTGTAGACACTTTCACATAAAGTGAACAGAAACCTGCGGACATCCTTCCACCTGGGATCATCCTTCCGAGGGCTTACCCGGAGCTCCCAACTGCAGGCAGTAGTAGAGAACGTGTGGTTTTTAGTCGGTAAGAGTATGCGGTACAGCATCCATGACGGATTTTTGACACCTTACAAAAAAAAAGCATGAACACAAATGTATGGCACAACCATCGCCATGCAGTTCCATTCGCCAAGATTTTCTCTCTCGTCTGGACGGCCTTTTGCTTGGGCAAATATACTTGAAAGTATGTGGCGACTACTAAACTATCAACACTCTTTCAGATACCAGATATTGAGCCGGGTTGGACAGCACTGCACTTGGCAAGTGCACGTGCTCATTTCGCTTGTGTTAGGTTGCTTCTAGCCGCTGGTGCTGACCCTTCCGTGCAAGACTTTACTGGAGTTACTCCGCTGGAAGTTGTAGGATCAGCACATTACTTAGGATTCGATATTGATGCCCGTGAGTAAGTACCTACAGTTCCTACAGTACCTAAAGTTGAACGTGGACAACGCGATCTTGACGAAGTAAACAATGCCCTCTCTAGGGTAGTCCACTGGTTTAACGCAAATAATTTATTGTTAAATGAAACTAAAACAAAATGTATTAGATTCACCTTGCCAAATGTTAGGCTCGTTAACACCAGTATTAAGATTAGGGATGATCAAGTAGAATTGGTCGATGAAACTGTCTTTCTGGGCATAAAGTTAGACTCCAACTTGCAGTGGGGGCCTCATATCGAGAAAGTCTCGGGCAGACTGAGCTCTGCAGCCTATGCCGTTAAAAAGATCCGACAACTGACAGACATTAGAACAGCGCGTCTTGTCTACTTTAGCTATTTCCACAGTGTCATGACCTATGGCATACTATTATGGGGTAACGCTGCCGACATCGAATCTATCTTTGTGTTGCAGGAAAGGGCTGTCCGGGCTATCTATGGTATGGGGATTCAGGAGTCATTAAGAGCAAAATTTAAGGATATCAACATCCTTACTGTGTATTCACAGTACATATATGAAAACTTATTATATACTCATAAAAATAACAGTAAATTTATTAAAAATAGTGATATCCATAACCTAAACTTAAGAAATAAGAATAAATTGGCTGTACCTAGATTTAGGCTTAATAAAATAAGCAATTCTTTTGCGGGCAATTGTATTCGAATGTACAATACATTGCCGACAGCCATAACAGGTTTGTCAGTTAATAAATTTAAAAAATTAATAAAACTTAAATTGTGCCAGAAAGCTTATTATAGCATTAAAGACTTTCTAGAAGACAAGGCTGCCTGGCAGTGACACGAATTGCTCCTTTCTACATAAAAAAAAACTGTATTAGATACTAAGATACTAGAAGAGAAGGGACCGGACTGAGTTTCTTGGGGTGTTCTTCTCAGTCTGTAGTATTTCCGAACCCCCGGTAGAGTCACAAAAATTTTGACAAACCTAAATAATTTTTTTAAAAATTTCAAAGGGAATAAATTTTATTTTATTTTATTTTTTATTTCAACCATTTTAGTTTGTACTTTTTTTTATTACTTTGGTAACTCTTTCTTAATTATATCTTTTAACATTTTCTTTCATCTTTCTCAAAGTCCCATTTACGAGTGACGCTATTTTCAAGCTACAGAATTCTTGAGGTGTAGGCAGCCTGCATATTAACCACAATCAATCAAATCAGCCTAGCCTCTTGCTGAAACTCTCCCAATTATTGCCAGAATAATGTGTGCTATCATTTTGGGATTGTGATATTGGTTGGATTTGCTATACCCCGCTGGTCAGACATTTTGGGAACAGGATTTTGAATTTTTCTTATCTTCGCCATGATCTCACCGGCTAATCATCATCATCAGGTACACCATTTGCAGGTGAGTCTGGCCTGGACCCCGAAGATGTCAGTAGGGTCCCATTGCATCGTTCCAGTAATAACTTTTAATAATGTCAGTTTCATTTTAAACAGAACGTAGGCTGGAAATACAATTCATTTGACCCAATTTTACATTTCAGATTTTATGACACCATAGTAGTTCTATTAGCAGCGGGTGGAAGGTTCAACTATACCGCTAAAAAGAATTTAAACATCCTCAATACACCATTGCACACCGCTGTAGAATTAAAAAGCGAGGAAGCCATAAAGAAACTCCTTGAAGCTGGTGCTTCAGTGACTTGCCTCAATAGCAACGGGCTTACTGCATTACATATGTGTGTAAATAAACAACTTAAAGATCACTCACAGGTACGTCTTCCTACTAATCCTACTTCCTAACGTACTTCCTACTTAATATTATAATTGTAAATGTTTGTGAAAATGTTTGAATGTTTGAATATTTGTTACTCAATCACGATCTAACAGTTGAACGAATTGGGCTGAACATTGGTACCGATAGTCTGGAATAACACATTTACTACTTTACATACCGGGAGTAATGTTCCCATGGGAAGCGAGAACAGGAATCGAATTTCATGCGGGCGAAGTAGCAAGCATCAGTTCGTATTTCATGACTTGTAAATATAATTTAGGTTTAAGTCTAACAGTTTACTTATTTTTATAATGTTTTAGTTATTTACCAATTTTGAGTATGGTAATCCAGATTCTCAAATGGCCATCATAAACATTGAAGACTCAAATGGATTGACTATTCTCCACACAGCTGTCAAAGATAAATGGATAGATGGTGTTCGTATTGCCTTAGGCGCTGGTGCTAGCATTGTTAAACAGGTAATAAATGTAAAAATTACAGTTTTAAGAATCTCTGAATCCTATTCTACAATAAACGTAAAATAAATGTGAACGTTTGTGAAGATGTTTGTTACTCAATCACGCTCTAACGGCTTAACGGTTGTGTGTCATGCCATTTGATAACCAAGAAATAAATAATTTTAATAGTTTAAAAAACACGCTTATTTTTTATAGTTTATCTTGGATGTCCGCCATGTTGGATTTAAGTCACGTGACTATTTTTTCGTATTCCTGACAGCAAACCCTTTCATTCGATACACCCATATCATGGAGGTGCATTTCAAACAGCCAGTCCGCCGTTTTGGGGAGGCCGCCATATTGGACTTGTAATGACGTTTTTAGCTAGTCATGTATTGTCACTGATTTGTATTATTACCTGTATTGTCATCAGAACTCAGAGCGTGTGCAAAATTTCTGCCTGATCGAGAGACGGGAAGTGGGTCATATTAACATCCCAAGATTTTCTTACAAACCTACATAGTTACAAGTGAAGCTAATAAAAGCGTGTTAAAAATATGAAAAAAACATATCAAGTTTAGAATAGATTTTACATAGGTACACACATTTGGTAGCATTTGCTGTTAGATCTAATCTATATATATAAAAATCAATGCCACTTTTCGTTGTAATTTTATAACTCAAGAACGAGCTCACCTATTCAAACCAAATGTTTAGGCTTTGTTCGGACTATTTAGTAGATGGTTTATGTGAAGTTTGCACAAAATCGGTCGAGCGGTTCTTCATTTATCACGCAAACGAAGTTGCGCGGGTCAGCTAGTTCATTATAAAATGATGTTGTGTTATGACGGTAATCATTACACGGAATATAATTTTCAGGCAAAAGACGGAGAATCACCATTTCATTATGCAGCGGCTATTGGTGATGTTCAAATATTTCAAGCTCTTCTTAGTTTTGCAAAGTATGACATCGACTCTCTGGATGGAAAAGGCCGGACTGCTCTTTTCATAGCCATTGAACACAACCACCTATATATTGTTAAACTATTGGTTGAAAATGGCGCCTCGTCTCACCAGGGCGATACGTTAAATGTTTTACATGTCGCCGCCAAACATGGTCACAAAGAAATATTAGAATACTTACTGACATGTGAATATTATAAAATTGAAAAAATGAGAAACGAAATATCATTGAAAGACTGTCGCACTCCATTGTTTGAAGCTGTTGTTAACAACCATCTGGAATGTGCACAATTATTGCTGAGGAAAGGTGCTTCAATAATCGATGGTGTATATCAAGAAACAAAGACAACTATGCTCCATGTAGTTGCGTCTAATAATAATTATGATTTAGCACTAATTTTGTTACAATATGACAGTAAAATAATAAACAAGCCGAATGCAGCAGGCTTACTACCGTTGCATGAAGCATGTATTCACGGTAATAAAGAAATAATTACGCTGTTCATCCACAATGGAGCTGATTTATCCGCAACGCATCCTAAGGCACAGACACCAATTGAAATGATAATGAATATTTTACCAAAACCTACAGATTACATGCAAGAACTATTTGATTCTTATATAACCACTCAATGTTATGATGTAGGTAAAAACGTGTGCAAAGTGAAAGTAGATTACAAAGTACTGTTGCCAAATACTGCCGAAGGGCTAGAAATAACAGTACTCAAAGCTTTTGTTGACACTGGCAATAGATATAATCAAAGGAGATTATTGCACCATCCATTGATTGAAAGTTTTATTTTTCTAAAGTGGAAATCATTCCTACCCCTTTTCTATGTAGTATTAGCATTGTACGGGTGGTTTGTTTTGTCATTCAATATGTATGCAATGTCGTTATTCTATAACATTGACAGATTTAAATCTGATCCTGACGTACCAGTTCTGTATGATACCACTGTGTGGAAAATTATGACTTATGTTTTTGCCGGGTATACTACGCTACAGGTAAATTCTTCATACACTCTAGTAATCACCAGATTGTCGGTTACTTATAAACGATAAATAGCTCTTATTTTTTCTTTACAGACAATATTTGTGAAGATTATATCAGAAAAAAGCTATTTCTCTATTTTAGATACTTGGGTGAACATTATAGCTGCAGTATTGACGATGATATTACCCACGCTGGCAACAAGCCTTCATCACCAATCGGAGATTACGCGTAGTGTTGCTACGGTTGCCGTGCTGTTGACGTGGATACAGTTGATGTTTATGCTTTGTAGATTCCCAAAATGGGGGTTTTATGTTCTTATGTTTGGGAATGTTACTGCTAAAGTCTGTAAAGTAAGTAGCAGAAATTTTTCACTTTGTTATTTGTTCTTTTGCAAAGACATGTTTTGTGTTTCTATTCTCACTATTCCCCTCGCAATTTCTCCAATCTTATTTTATTGAAGTAAACATTGTAGATCTTTCAAGATTTACTCTTAGACAAAATTCATAATTTTGTTATTGTTTTAGGTGCTGCTAACATTTTCATTACTAATTATTGGATTTTCCATTTGCTTCATGATACAATTCCGCGGTAAAACTCCCTTTGAGACTCTTTGGGCTGCAGTTTCCAAAACTCTAGTAATGATGACATCAGAATACGATTATTCCTCAACAATAGCAAATAAATACTCTGATGATGTCAACACAGATGTACATATGTCAATTCTACGATTTGTGTTCGTTGTTTTTGTGATATTGGCCTCAATAGTACTTATGAATCTTCTGATCGCTGTTGCAGTCAACGATGTCAATGACTTAGAAAAGGTGGGACATCTAACAAGATTAGAAAAGCAAGTAAGCTTTCTGTCATCAGTGGAAAGTATAAAAAAATACATAAAGAAAACATTTGGAAAAACGTTTTATATAGGAGCAATTTTCAGAAAAGAAAGTGCTATTACTTTAAATCCTAATGATACATCATGCAAGTATTGTAAAATTTTACCGTACCATACAAAAGAGGCTATATTTGAGAAGGTAAATTTAGAAAAGAAACATTTTGATGACGAATTGAGTTCACGGGAAGTGACAAATATGCTGCATAGGCTTCGGGAAAGTGTTGCAAGACAGGAAGAAAAACTAGAGGAAATGAATAAATGTTTGAAGGCGATTTGTTATCATATTGAATCAAATTAAAATTGATGTTTCAATGTTAACGTGGATTGTAATTGTGTAGGGGAGTCCTATGACCTTAGACAAGGAAAATATTCCCTGGGTGTAACACATGTTGTTTTATTGGAAGAAAGTAGTCGATGTACACAACTGTATAGGCATACTTATTGAATAATAATATTCCAAAATCCATGGTATTCTTGAAGGTTAGACGTTTAGTAGTACCTACCACTTATAGCAGTAGGTAGTCATTTTAGTACCTAATCTCTGAGAATATCAATAGGCGAAACCGGTCAGGTGTATACATAAATAAATGAGGAATTATACAAGTGGTGTTATTTTTGTCATTCCACCAAAGGCTCTCAATCAATAGAATAATCACTACTACATAATTATGATTTGTAAATAACTTATTTAATGGTACCAACAAATACACCTAATAAAGAATTCAAAAAATACTTTTGCCATAAGCATGTTATGATAACATTAAAAGACGATTTCTTGTGGTATTTTCTGCGGTAGATTCGGCGTGGCCGACATAGCTAAGATTTTGTCTGGAACAAAATGAAATTCTTAAGCTACGAACAAACAAATCTAACTTTATACATAACCGTACCTTGTAATATTTTCCGCTTCTAATATCTATACCTACGTTCGTATATCTGTCTCCTCGCATATCAGAAAGCATTGAGTTTCATTAGTTGTCTCGTATGAGCTTATGAGGAGTATCTACAATAATAAATGAACCTTGTAATGACCCATTCGTTTTGATTTACGCGAAAAATATTGCCTAATATGTTCTCTGAATGTGACTGTTGTTCCAAGTAGTAATTTATTGTGAACTAGAGGACGTCACGCGGTTTCACTCGTGTAGCTCCAGTTCCCGTGGGAATACGGGAATAAAATGTAGCCTATGCACACCAGGAAGGGTGTAGCTTCCCAACAGTAAAATAATTTTTCAAATAGTTGTGGCTTCCCGGTTTCGTACGTGGATTATTTTGAACACTAAAAATTGCACTTCACGCCTCTAACTCGAGCTACTTAATTAATTTAGAATGAATGTTTGGAAGTCAATCGTGATGTATGATTTCGCCTCGAAGTTATTAAAATTCTTATTACATCAGATAGCTTTTTTTTTGTTTTACGTGCAGGAAAATTCTCATAGATGCTATGCCTGACTCCTACCGAGTAAAAACCTCACCTGTCCTGCCTACGGTTAGAAGCGCCGGATAAGCCCTCGAAAAGGATACCCCAGGACTCCCAATAGACCTACGGCTACCACTGCGGTCTCAGCTAGACCGCAGTGGTAGCCGTAGAGAATCTGACCTGCCGTTTCAGAGCGTTTTTTATGTACCTAATTACCGTATAATACTAATTTTATAAAGAGGAAAGATGTGATTATTTTGTTTGTTTGCACTCATTGGCTCCTAAACTACTGAACTGATATGATAAATTCTTTCACAGTTGGGAAGCTACAAAATCCCCGGTGAATACAAGCTATATTTTATTCCCATATTCCCACGGGAACGGGAGCTACGCGGGTGAAACCGCGTGACATCCGCTAGTACTTTATATGCATTTATGTAAAAAACTTTTAATTTGGAATTACAAACAGACACTTCAACGCTTTATATGTATCGATATTTGCTTGCAGGTCGTCGTGGAAAAATAAGAAAGGATGAAAAGAGCTTTCTGAAAATAATAGGTAGGTATAATCACGAAGGAGATTTTTTCTTTCCTTTCACATCATCATAATTTATGAAGTCAACGAGCCTATTTTTAGGGTTCCATACCCAAAGGTTAAAAAACGGAACCCTATTCATGAGACTTTACCGTCCGTCTGGCTGTCTGTCTGTCTGTCATGAGGCTGTATATCAGAAACCGTGATAGCTAGAGAGCTGAAATTTAACAGATGATGTATTTCTGTTGCCGCTATAACAACAAATACTAATGAAGAATACGATAAACACGAGTAGGTATCATTGCACTGCAGTTCCACTAAGGCGGAGCGGAGCGGAGCTGTGGATTCTAAGCCATGTGATTGACTTAAAATCCACAGCTCCGCTCAGCTTCCCTCCCGCCTTAAGGTGCACCGTGATAGGTGAATCGCGGCACAGCTCCGCTCCGCTCCGCCTAAGTGGAACCGCACCTTTATGGAGGGTTCCAAAACAGCAAACTTAATTTTTTATTTGGTAAAGAACCCTGCATGCGCAAGTTTGACTCGCACTTGGTCGCTGTTTTTCTGTTTTGTAATCTGAATAAAAATTTTCAACGATGAGAAAAAATTTTGTTTGTCACATAACACTGCACACAGTCTATTTTTACACAAAACTGTTTTAGGTACCGAGACTCCGCTGTCCGTCTGTCCATCTGTCCGTCACTTTGTATCTCATGAACCGTGATAACTAGACAGTTGAAATTTCCACAGGTGATGTATTTAGGTTGCCGCTATAACAATAAATACTAAAAACAGAAAAATAAATTAAGGAGGCGTTATACATCAAAGCTGATTTTTTGAAGCTTTTTAGTACAATACCCTCCGTGTGCGGGTCCGACTAGCACGATACAGATAGGGAACTCCCTACCCCTCACTGAGAAAGCTTCCCCACCCCCGCCACAGCAGTTATATAGTTGGAGGGTATTTTGATGGAACGCTTCCTTGGCCTTAGTGGTCACACACACGTTCAAGGTCTGTACAAACATAACGTGTTTTAGCCCCTCTCTATACAATATAGTACAGAAAGGCTTATGTTAAGACTTTGTCTGTAGTCTGTGACTCTGTTGCATTAAACTACGTCACTAGGTCAAGTGGATCATCTGTTCAAAGTTTGAAATAAAACAAAAATGACAATGTCAATCGGATTGAACTTTCACAATAAACGTGTTAGAAAGGGGCAGCCTGGTGAGAACGATCTCACAGCTTTCTTGTTTAGTATAGGTGACAGAATTAATTAAGAATCATTTGTATGGAGTTTCTGCCCAGCAGCAGCAGCACTTCACACGCTGAACCAGGCCCCATTCGGTAAGCTTGAGGGATTGCATTACAAAACAAGATAGTGTTATTTTACCTAAATATGTTTTCTCTCCTTATATATATTATGTATCTCGAAGGCTACTGAATAAAATACTTTTCTTTCTTTCTTTCTTTCCCTTAGCAAGATTTTTCTTGATCTTTATGTAGAAGGTCCTGCAGATTTTTTATCAATTGTAATTAACAAAGAAACTTCGCTGTATTGTCTTTTAATTACTCTACTAAGACATAGTCGACTTATTAATTAACTTGGCTCACGAAACAAAAAATATGGCTAGTGAAGCAGACTTTTTTTAACCTGAGGGAAAATCCGTCATGTATGCTATGCCGGACTCCTACCGACTAAAAAACCTCACGTTACGCCCAACAGCCTACGGTTGGGAGCCCCGGGTAAGCCTTTGGAAGGATGTCCCAGGACTCCCAATAGTGAAGCAGGCTTTTGAAAGAAATACTATAGGACGTCACACGGTTTCACCAGCGTAGTTTCCATTCCTGTGGGAATAAAGGAATAAAATATAGCCTATGTTTGCCGGAAAGACTGTACCTTGCCAACAGTGAAAGAATTTTTCAAATCGGTTCAGTAGTTTCAGAGCCTATTCGTTGCAAACAAACAAACAAACAATCAAATCTTTCCTCTTCCTAATATTAGTATAGATATAGACAAGAAATTAGGAATGTAATAAGTGGAACTGTATATTTTAAAACCGGCCAAGCATGAGTCGGATAAGCACGCGGTGGATTCCGGACCAAAAAACGGCAATTATATTACATTTTTGAATGGCCCCCTCATTTTCTCTCAGTAATAGGGTCCCGTTCTTACTGCCGAGAGCCCTGGGACATCCTTCCGAGGGCTTACCCGGGACTCCCGGCCGTAGACTGTTGTAGCGCATCGTGTGGTTTTAGTCGGTAGGAGTCCGGCATAGCATCCATATAGGATTTCCACATCCATGTAGGATTTCCACACATATAAAAAAAATGGTCCCGTTCTTTACCCCTTGGGTACCTAGGGTACCCTAAAAACGTTCAACGTATTCAACATTCCAATTTATTTTCAAACAAAGCCCATTTATATTTTAAAAATCAAGTAGGTACCTGCGATTAAAAGCCTTTCCAGTACTGCCTTGGCACAAAAATTTTTCAAAAATGGTCTTGCTATGTCAGGTTTCATGTAAGCTGGGTTACCCGAGTCCTTTGTGTCCTAACCCTTCACAGTAATGGTTTGATTACCTTAATTATATGTTTATGGTATTCATAGAGTAATTGCTTGTATGTAAATCGATGAATTTGCTGTTATCTTGTGGTCTAATTTATAAGTGACTAGCTGTTCCAAGAGGCTTCGTCAACGTAGAAGTCGTTATCACGTAAAATCATAACCCTCCTTTTGCGCAGTCAGTTAAAATGTAGCCTATGTTCTTTCCAGGGCCACGAACTATCTCTATGCCAAATTTCATCTCAATCGCTCCAGCCGTTTAGGCGTGAAAGCGTAAGCGATTTTCCAAATTTCAATATTCCGATGTTTAAAATTCCGAAGATTATAATTCCTAAGAAACAAAACTCCGAATATTCAAAAGGACGATATTCATTTATCCGAATGTCATAAGTACGAATTTTTAATTTTCCTAATTTCATTAGTACGAATAATAAAAAGTCCGTACTGTTATTTTCCCAAAAAACATTCTTCCGAATTTAAAATTTCCGAAAATTCATCGTTAAAGTTATAAATGTCTACAAAAAATTAAGAGAATTTTGAAATTCGTCATTGTGACTTTCGGAGTTAAATTTTTCGTATTTATGTAGTGTACCGTCCCCTTCTAAGGGCTTCCTCGGGGCTCCCGGCTGTCGGCATTAATAAAACACTTTGTGTATTTAGTTGGCAAGAATTCGGCATAGCATCCATGACACATTTCTACAAGTAAAAGTATCAGTGCGCCATCTGAAAACTAGCGCTGCGCATGCCTGCTCGTTACCTACTACCACAGGGCGGAAACTCCATACAAAAATCTTTGTTTTACCCGTATCGGACCGTTTTCACACGTAATGTCAATTCTTGAATCAAGCTTGAATGTGTGTGTGAGTATACTAGGGACACTAGCTATGGAAACAAAATAAGGAACAGAACGCCATCTCATGTATGTAGGTACTTTTTTTTCATATCTACTGTCGGCTAAGCACAAATTAAACTAAAGCAATAGCACAAAATACGTAGGTAGTGACACTCTCTCAAGTACTAACACGGCAATCGACACATCAACTTTGGTAGGGGGATGGGGAAGCTTACTCACTGGGAGGCAGGTCGTTGCCAATCTGTATGATATACTATTATATTATCTCTCTACTACTGATAATAAGTGGTGGGTGTGAGTAGGTATGCGCGGCATTTATGCTGAGATTGTGGCCATATTTGGGGGTTCGCACAATGTATTTTGTTTTTCTTTGATTTATTGTGCGGGTCCTGAATAAAGAGCTCTTCAGAACACTCACCGTGATAGATACGGTAGAATGCAGCCAAAGACGCAATAGTTCTTCGCTGCGCCAACGGCTCCAGATTATCCGTAACCTCCTGGCAGTTGATAATGCTAATAGCTCGCCGTTGCGTAGAGTCCAGCGCGTCAAGCAAGTACCTCGCGGAGTCGTCCCAAAGGTGAGAGCGGTATTCCACGCAAGGACGTATCTGCGTCTTGTACAGCAGACACCTCTGGATCGGCGTAAAGAACCGCTGCACCTTGTTTAGGACTCCTAGTTTTCTTGAGGCTAGCAGAATGTAATGTTACTTACAATAACTATTATGTAAATCTACTTACAATGATTGAACGTTAAAATTATAGGATAAAATCGCTTACGCTTGTTGATTGTACCCCGTAATTATAATAGCAAATACGTTTTGGAATTAATTTAGTGGTAACGTGTACATAAGCGTACGCTTATTAGTGGTTTTGAAGCCAGATGGAGTAACTTCATACATATAATGAAGTTGCTTTTGCTCTTCAGCGCATCAGTACAATTTCATATGATCACGCCTTTTATACCCAAAGGGGTAGGCAGATCCATATTATATGCCCACATTTCAGCTTTGAGATTTTGTCGTGAGTTGTATTGCCGTGTTGATTGGACTAGCTCAGGTTTTGACTGCCTGCTGTTGAAATTTTTCAAGCCGCCCATAAAGGCCTTAAACTTAACGACTGCCATTTTGCTGGCAACCAGGACCAACGGCTTAACGTGCCTTCCGAAGCACGGAAACGCTCAAAGGGATGTCACAAAATGGTAACAAGATGACCAGCCACAGTAACTGTGGCTTACTTACAGTAATCGTTTACAGAACTCTGCGTCCGCGGGGCCACGAGCGCTTCCGCGAGTACAATTTCAACAAGCATTTGTTTAAACATACATATACATGGACATCGCTGCTGTTTCCCAACGGGGTAGGCAGAAACTATGACTTTCCATTGGCTACGATTCTGGCATACCACTTTCGATTCTTCTACTTGCATAAGTGTTTTCATACATGCTCTCCGGTTAAGGGTACACTTGACCTGGCCTTTTCTCAAAATGATTTTTATTTGATCATCCTCTGTGCAATAACCTCTAATATAGTTCGCCCATTCAGTATTCACTCTAGCTTCGTCAGTCTGTTTACATCCATTCTCTCCACATGTCCAAACCATCTGAGCATCCATTTCTCTATCCCTACTACATCTTCAGTTATGCCGTAAAATTCCCTTAACATACTGTTCCTTACTTTCCTAATACGTTCGATTTATTTTCCCTTTGACAGCTTAGGACTTGCTGTTATTTATTGATATACCTACATAATATAGTACTTCAAGAGTAAGAATTAATTCCACCAGGAAACCGTGGAGACATGGAAGGTGCGACTTGAGCAACTAAAGGGGGGATTCGTCACAATCGCGGCCGTCAGAGCGGTCATGGACGTGTGGCTGGAGAGGAGACACAATGCTCTCTCCTACCGGTTGTCACAGATACTTACCGGGCACGGTAGCTTCGATCTGGAGGAACTGTGGCGGCCTGGGAGCCGCCGACGTGTCTTCCCCGAAGACTATCGGCCTCCATGACCGGGGGCCCGAGGAAGCAGCGCAGAAGCAGGTCCATGACGGCAGCGTGACGTGAGGAGTTCACGCACGTCCCCCCTTAGAAGCGGGATCACACCCGAAACCCCCCAAAGACGCGGGATAGCACCCGAACCACCCCCTAGTTCGTTTCGAGGCCGTGGTTCGGCCGTGGGTCTGTTGGGAGTCCTGGGACATCCTTCCGAGAGCTTACCCGGGGCTCCCAACCATAGGCCGTTGGGCGTTACGTGATGTTTTTAGTCGGTAGGAGTCCGGCATAGCATCCATGAGGAATTTCCCTCACGTTAAAAAAAAAAGAAAAAGAATAGTAAGAATTAAAATTTATCACAACAACACATCTATTTACTGTTATTTTTACGTGAATTTACTTGACAATCCTTTCAGAAATTCACAGTGTGAAAAATTTATGAGTGTGAATTTCACGCTCATTAATTTTTCAAAATGATTTTTTCACGAGTCTAACTAAAAAAGCAATCGTTTCATCCTCTCGCTGTTGCTCTGAACACACCCTTAGGTAAAGCACCATTACGACCGTGTCTAATTTTCCTTAACACAACAATTCCATTAGGATGCTCTCATTGCTGGGCTATTAACGGACGATCATTTCAGACAAAAATTTTCACTTAATTGATTCCAGTCACTCTTTTTTTTTTGTGAAGTAATTTTTTTGAGAAGATTGTTTACTTAAGACTTGGCTTACGGAATTTAGAAAATGTCGCCCAGAGTTTTTTACGTCAAAATCCCCGCGGTAGTGGGACCTATTAGTTTTTTTGTCCTAGTAGTTCCATAATGGAACTAGACAATGGAACTGAGATGCAGAGCGTTCCCAATCGAAACCCTTACACCTAGAAAGTAGATTTTTTTAGGGTAAGCTTCTTCTATAAAGCAAGCAACAATTATTCAAGGAGTTTTTAAAATTTCACACCTCAAGGCAAGAAAGTTCGTAAAATATCCTTGGATATGTCGCTTAGAAAAATCTTTATCATATTAATAAGTCTCGATAGAGTTGATATCCAAATATCGGATCCCAGGGTCTGCTTAAATTGGTTTCAAGGAGGTTGAGAATGTGATTTGGCTATATTCTCCTTTTTAAATATATCAATATGAATCAATCTAAATTAAAGTGACTGGTGTGTTAATATACGTATAATCGTTGATAAGGTGTCTGTCCCTGTATCACTCCGCTAGTAATGCGCCAACAGGGTTTACTAATGTTTGCCATAATTTAAAATGCCATAATTTCATATGCCATACTGGTATTTGCCATAATTTCATTAGACATAACGCTTCAGTTGCCATAATCGTGAAATGACATAAAATGACTTTCACTAATTCCATTGGTCATAATCGATCAAGTGTCATAAAAATTTAAATCCATAAATGTATTTGCCATAATTTTCGTTTTCAATAATGCCATTTTCCATAACTTTTATTCACCATAATATAAATAAAGATAATTTATACGACACAGATAATTTGTTCACAATTAAACCTAAAACTAAACCTCATATATGGCGTCTACTAACTAAAGTCGACGGAGCCCCGCCCCGCGGGGCTCCTACTTCTAGGTGGTTTAAAAAAAAACCACGAATTGCACTGAGTCGGGGTGTTAGCGATAATTAATTTCGACCTAATAATATTATGTATTATTTTCATAATTATATCAAATTTTGAATATGTCAAGAGTCGATTATGAGATGTGTTACTTATGGAAACTAATTATTATGATATATGTTGTTATAGAAAGTCATTTTATGGCAAATAAAAGTTATGACTGTTGAGTTGTTAAGGCAAACGTTATTAGTATAAATGATAATAGTGCAAGTAAATATTATGATCGGGGATGATTATGGCAAACAATATTAGTGCAAATGAATTTATGGAAAACGAGAGAAGACCCGCCAACAGCTCGATCCCGAATATTTGTTCCTATAGATAACAACTTTATCTCTCCGATCCATTAAGCGATTTAAAAAATCAGGGTGGTGATTCCTAATGATACGACATGAGTGAGTGGATAGAAGTTTACGAGCGAAACGTCTTTTCGTTCGTCGTTGTCGACTGCCTCGTTGGTCTAGAGGTCGAAATAATGCGACTGCGGATCACGGGGTGTGGTTTCAATTCCAGCCGGAGACAAAAAATTGTGTGATCCATTAATGTTTGTCTCGAGAGTCTGGGTTTCTTTCTATGTATGATAAGTATGTATTTAAAAGTATATAAGTATTAATTTAATATCCGCGGTTTGATACCCATAAGACAAGCAGAGTTTTCGTACTTTACTTTGTGACTAGATAGCGTTGTGTGAAAATGACCGTGAGTATATAGAGGTATTTATATTTCTATTGTGTTTTGGCGTTTTTTAATGAAGACTTAAACGGCGTTTAGCCAGTATTTATTTTCATCCACGCATTTACGTCGTATGATCGTGAATTTGAGAATCACCGCACTGGGAGGAATTAAATAAATGTACGAATAATTTAGATTCTTTATTTCATGATCATTATCAGCTAAATGAGCAACATTATTGACTGTCCATAGTATCCATATTGATCCCGCGTAATATAAGAAACAAACTTTCAAAGTTTGACCAACCTTAACATATTTGTGGCACAAGTACAAAGATATATTAAAAGGAACGATTTCTCTGACTTTCATCTTAACAAATGTAAATATGTCATAATTTACCATCATTGGTATGTAAATTATTCATTTTTCAAGCTTACTCTCTAACCTAACCAAAAACATATTGATCATTCTTAGTTCTCCTGCCAACTGATCTACCTTTTCGCTTAAAACGGCTATCGATGATTTTGATTCTTCAGCATTTGCCTTTGTTTGACTTTTTATATCTCCAACAACTAGATCCAATTCATTCAAATGAGAAAGAAACTGTTCGCTTCTCCATTTTGTTCTAGGATTTTCTTCGTCTTGTACTTTCGTAACATCAGGCAATTCTACTTCTTTCTTCTTGTCGATATTCATTAGAACGTCATGCATTTCATTCAACTTCTTTTTAAAAGATTGAAGACCTTGTTCATCTTCAATTTGTTTCTTTTGTGCCTGGGCTTTGTTGAAAATAGAATCCTTTAACCTAGTAGGCAGAAGTTTTGCATACCTCCACCTAGGTTTTCCAGGACACAACATCATCACTGAATTAACTTTCCTCTTTCTTTTCAATGACTGATTAACTCGTCTTGGTAGTATCGTACTAAACACTTTGTTATACACTAGGGTATCAAGAGTTCCTAGAAATTCTACCTGCTTTACTAGTCTTCTTATATTACCAAGAACTTCTAAGTCATTGATATCATTAACAGCTACACCGACAAGTAGGTTCATGAGTACGATAGCGGCTAATATAAGAAATACTAAGAAAATTATTCTAACTATAATCAATGATGTTGCCAATTTTGTTGAATGTTCTTCATCAAAAAGCGCGACGTAATCAAATTCTGATGTCATCATTACAATTGTCTTCACAAGCGCAGCCCACGGTCCATCAAAAGGTATCTGTGACCGAAACTGTATCATGAAGCTGAAGGAAAATCCAATCACCAGAAACATAAACGTCAAAAGAATCTGAAATGAAACAAAACAGAAGTATTTATTTACTGAACTGATCTATTAATTAATATCATTATAGATGATGGATGATATATTACCTTTACGACGTTCGTAGCAACTTTACCAAACATGAGTACATAATATCCCCAATTCGGGAATCTAGATAGCAAGAACATCATTTCCAACCAAGACAGTAATAGAGCTACAGTTGCCACGTGTCGAGGCCATTCAGCATCTGCCAAAGGCACCACCATTACTGTGTAAGGTAAAATTACTGCGAATGCTAGAGAACCAAATTTGACCCAAGTCTCTAGTTGTAAGAAATATCGGCTACTTTTTACGTTCATGTAGAGTACTTCCTGTAAATGAAAAAGGACCGTATAGGTATTTATGTAAAGGGCTGGAATTATTATTTCTGAAACAGAGAGAAACTCAACTGAGAAGAGTATAATATGTAGAAAAGCAATTTGAGCAATACCCCTTTATAATAATGTTAGCTAAAATAAAAAAAGAAATTAGATAGTTGGCTAAGGGCGTATCACCAATAATAAAACCAATATTTTCAAGTAACGTTATAGATGAATTTGTGTAATTGGATACTTACTTGTATCAGTATCAAACTTATTGACACGTAGACCATATAGCCCCAAATATTTACATTCAACCACGGCGGACTAGTGTCCTGAGTGTCCTTGTAGAAAAATACTGAAGTTATAAATATTGTCAGTGAACTTAAAAATATGCCATAAATACCTATAATTGTGTAAAAAAATGGAAGAAGAGCCTTCCATTTTAAATATAGAAAGCTTTCTACTAACGGATGGACAAGCAGTCTTGTTTGACCATTTCTGTTTCCTGTTTTTAAAAGAGCCTCTATAACTTTCATCTGTTCCATTTCACATACTGTAGGCATTAATATTCCATAGTTAACAGTCACTTCACAATTGTGATCTTGTAAATCTTGTCCATTACTAGAAATATAAGAATCGAATATGTCCTCCATAAATTCTGTAGGTTTTGATAAATTATTAACTATCATATCAATAGCTGTTCGTCTAAATTTCTTTGGGCCATCAGTATAGCCTGAAAGATCTGCACCTTCTCGGAGTAGAAGAGCTATAACATCTCTGCTACCATGATTACTAGCTGTATGTAATGGGAACCAGCCCATACCATTGACTTCGTGCACTGTTGTTTTATCAAAATTGAGTATTATTTTAGCAATTTCTACATGGTTTTTAGATGCAGCAATGTGTAAAGGGGTTGACAGTTTATGTGGACTGCAGCTTGTTCTCAATCTTATATCAGCTCCTTTAGATAGAAGTAATTCAACGCAGTCTGCATGGTTATTTGATACAGCAAAATGTAAAGGACTGAAACCTCGCTTATCTCCTGCTGTTAATTTATTAATTAAAGCTTGTGTAACCATTTCATTGTGTTCTAATAAAACTTTGAGTACTTCTACATGACCATAATCAGCTGCTACATGTAAAATATTTAAGTCACCCGGTAGTGTTATTTTAATATTAGCTCCTTCACTAAGTATTTGTTTTACACAGTCTACATGACCATGAATAATAGCTTTAAACAAAGCTGTCTCGCCTTCTTCATTTTGATAGTCTATAGCGTCTCTTTGTTTTGCGACACTGAGTATTTCATTTAGTATATCCAAGTCTCCTCTTGCTGCTGCTGAATGGATTGGAGTTTCACCATCATAAGCCTGAAATTCAAGATTAGTATTTTCAATTTTTTTATTTATTATCTATTTAACTTGCAATGTTAATATTAATACTATCAAAACATACCTTAGAAGTAACGTCAGCACCGGCTTCAATAGTGATGCACACCCCAGTAACCCAGCCTACTTCTACAGCTTCTTGCAATACTGAGTGTCCATCTTTATCTTTCACATCGACTATAGCCAATAGTGGATTTACATTCATGTAATCATAATTTGCTAAAAGCTGAAATAAAAAAATCATTCGTGTACATTTTAACGAACTGATGTGTGATCAACCAGTCAACGTATAACTGAACGAAGTGTATGTTAACTTGTTGCAAATAAAGGTCTAAGATTAATATAAGTGAATTGAAAAATGTCTTGAATTAAATAAAAGAAGTAAACCTGCAGATGTTCTTCAAGCTCTCTCCTCACGCACACATGTAACGGTGTTTCTCCAGATTTATTAAGACAAGACACCCAAACACCAGCATCAAGAAGCTCTTGTATTGCTTCCAGACTGCCTATTTCTACAGCAGTATGAAGTGGTGTGTCTACATTTTTTAACTTATCGGTGTTAACTCTCATTGTGTGATAGATGCCTCCAGCTTTCAAAAGCATTCGTATTACTTCAACTAGACTGTAAAATATTAAAACTATATTAAGATAGTCGGAATTTAAATATAGTATAGCTTTTAAGAAGTTAGGACTAAGAATGTGGCGATTGCTGAACATGTAAATGAATTTCAACTGTAATAAAGCATTTTCCAAGATGGGCATGAGACCAGTAACCCACCGTCCGGTATATCTAAGCGCACGGTAGTGCGCAGGCCAAGTTTCGTATATCTACCGGTACCTGCTCAGGATCGGCTACGAATCTGCCAGCAATATTGTTTTAAGTAATCGCATTTTTCAGTTCATGGATCGTCTTTTTCTAAGATAACCCTTCCAACCATTATTATTTCTTGTAGAACTTACTGATTTTCATCAATTTCCTTTTCAAAATAATGAGCGTAGCCTGCGACGTCTAGAGGAGTACGGCCTTCTATGTCCTTGATATTAGGATCAGCTCCCGACGCCAGGAGCAGTCGAGTGCAGTGCTTTCGAGCGCAGGAACTGGCGACGTGAAGTGGCGTCCAACCTGGTTGGAAGAGCGGCATCTGAAAGAAAATTGTCACTGTAGTCTCGATTACTTAATTTTTTCTATACCACTAAGGTGGCAGATCAGTATACGGCCCACCAGATGTACTGGTGATAATTAAAGACGGGCTTAAAAGAGCTACGAAAACTTCCGAAATCTGTAACCATTTTCTAGTTTGAACCAAAATTTCAACAGCCGAGACCAGCCGAGACAGATGTTCTGCTTCAAAGAACACCATCTCTGGAGTTCGTGCATAATTCCGCGGACACATTGATCTGTAACGATTACTGCCAAAAGCAACTTTTACCATTTTCTGACATTTATTTGCGAGCGTTTTCGTGCTTCGGAAGGCAGTAACATGAACAACGACCGTCAACAGTGAGTCGTCACAACCTGGGCCTTGGTCGGCAGTGCGTGCGTGTGTAGCGTCTTTGGTGTCGCGTCCATAACGTCCATAGGCTACGGTAACCAACATTCAGGAGGGCCGTAAGCCTTTCTGCCACCTAAGTAGTCATCATAGTCATATGACTATATAGTCACGCCTTTATTCCTGAAAGGGTAGGCAGAGGCATAGTATACGCCCACATTTCACCTTATAGTTTTATGTCCCACGTAATAGACGGTGAGTCTATTGTCGTGTTGAAATGGACAGGCGCAGGTTGTGACTGCCTGCTGTTAAAATTTTTCATGCCGCCCCATAAAAGCCTTCCACGTGGCTTAACGACTGCCATTTTATTGGCAACCGGGGCCAACGACTTACCGTGCTTTCCGAAGCCTGAATGTCACAAAGTGGTCACATGGGTGGTCACCCATCCAAGGACCGGTCATATTAAATGTTGCTTACTGCAGTGATGGTGTACAGAACACTGAGTCCGCGGGCCCACGAGCGCTTCCTTCGCTTCCACGTGCCACCTTAGTAGTGTAAAAAAATAGATGTAGTCTATACCTATTACTAAAAAAACTCACACTGCCTTTAATATCCACACAGTCGTGGTCAATATTATCCAGCCAGGTCTTCGGCACCTCAACGTTGACCTCACCGAGGTCACAACGCACGTCCGTCAGTTCTCTTGTGATGACGCAGAAGTTCCGCACATCTTCTTCAGTGTCTGATGACATGCTGTCTGTGCCCACTTTGTTTTGCATCTCTGTAAAAGGAATGGAATGAATATCAATGGAGAAGCTTAATAGCTGATCTTAGGCTATGGTCTCCTATAAGTCCTGGGGTATCTTTTAGAGGAATTATCCACGGCTTCCAACCATAGGCTGATAGACAGGATACGTGAGGTTTTTTAGTCGATAGCGTCAATAGAAGTCATGCATATATGAGGATTTTCCCTCACGTAAAAAAAAGATCTTCTATAAACGCGGTAGGCTACGTGCAACGTCGCAACGTACGCTATTACTATGATTATTATAGAAATGTACTGTTGTGGTCTGTTTCATGCGCTGATTTCGGCGTGACAATTACGCGGCGTTTAGCCTAACGTGTACGCAGCCGTTGGCGATATAGGAGACCTTACTGCCCGACTTGGCATAGACCGAAAGATAATAACAATGGTCTTGGAATATACGGGAGAGAACTCTCCCACACGAGTTCCGCAGTCGGCGGCCTGGGCGCCGCGCCGTCGACTTGTCTTCGCCGAGGGCTATCGGCCCCCATGACCGGGGGCCTGAGGACGGTGAGAGGGCCGCTCACCGTCCTTACAGAAGCAGGCCCATGACGGCAGCGTGACGTGAGGAACTCACGCACGCCTCCCCTTAGAAGCGGGATCACATCCGAAACCCCCCCTAAGACGCGGGATAGCACCCGAACCACCCCCTGGGCAAGGCCGCAGTGGCGGCCGTGGGTCTGTTAGGAGTCCTGGGACATCCTTCCGAGGGCTTACCCGGGGCTCTCAAACATAGGCTGTTGGGCGTTACGTGAGGTTTTTTAGTCGGTAGGAGTCCCGCATAACATCCATGAGGATTTTCCCTCACGTTAAACAAAAAAAGAATGGTCGTGTAATATAGGCGTAGGCAAAAACAAGAACACCACTAGAAAAAAAACTCGGGTCGGAGGAAAGCATGAAGATGGTCACACTCTGCATGTTTAGCGGATGTTTAGCAATTTATACCCATCAGAAGTGGCTAAGAGCCCTCCCGCAAGGATCCTTCCTGCCGTTTGGGAGTTGCAGTGGCGTGACCGGACGCATGTACTCACGTACGTACCTTACACATTTATACTCGTAGCGTTGCGCGTACACGTACTACAAAGTTCATACTTAGATTTTATTATTTTGTACTATGGTATTCTCGTTTCATTTATTATGTGAAGTCTATTATATAAAAATAAGTCGGGTTTTCCTTCCTGACGCTATAACTCCCGAACGCACGAACCGATTTCCACGGTTTTGCATTCGTTGCATAGGTCTCGGGCTCCGTGAGGTTTATAGCACAGAAAATTCAGGAAAATTTCAACAGAAAAGCGGGAAAATCATTTTTCACATACAGCGCCATCGCGGGCGAAGCTGCGGGCATCAGCTAGTCATTAATAATAATACAGATCAGTGGTAGGTAGAAACGCGGCTATAAAGAAACCTAGAAAGAGCATGAACTCTATGATTTGAATCGCAACTGGTTGCGAACAATGAATAAAAAATCTTTTTTATTCGCAACTGGTAACGAATCGCAGTTGCGACAACGGCCGGAGGGGATTCATACACCTATCTATGCCTATTCAAAATTTCCCGAAAACATACAGGTAAAATTAGCAAAAGATATGGGATCGATCCTCAATTTTTTTCTTATATATTCTTTTCTTTGTTTTATTCCATTTTTCCGTTGTTATAATGAACTAAAATACAACTGGTGTAAGTGTGTTCATAGGCTGCGGTGACC
Organism: Miltochrista miniata; assembly: GCA_933228765.1. Lineage (NCBI taxonomy): Eukaryota > Metazoa > Arthropoda > Insecta > Lepidoptera > Erebidae > Miltochrista > Miltochrista miniata. Next base: position 20,630,576 of record OW121769.1, read on the forward strand.
ACCAGTCCTTCTGGTGGGCCGTATGCTTGTCTACCACCTTAGTGGTATAAAAAAAATAAAAAAAAATAAAAAAGTCATGGTTTTAGAATTTTTCGCTGCTCTCAAATTACACAAATTTCTAAATTGTAAATCTATGCTATGCTTCCCGGATGTTTTCTATGAATAATTATGTACCTATGTACTAGCTGACCCGCGCACCTTCGTTTGCTTGATAAATGAAGAACCGCTAGACCGGTTTTGCGCAAACTTCACATAAACCATCTACTAAATAGTTCTAACAAAGCCTAAATATTTGGTTTGGATAGGTGAGCCCGTTCGTGAGTTATAAAATGACAACTAAAAGTGGCATTGATTTTTATAAGCATATATAGATTTTAAACATATAAGTATGTTTATCAGTCGTCTAGATCCCATAGCACAAGCTTGTATTAGCTTAATTTGGGCTAGATGAAGTTGTGTGAGAATATCTACAAATATTTATTTATAATTTTTTTATGCTCTAAGTACGTATTTCAAATATCATAGATTTAGAATTTTTCGCTACTCTCAAAATTCATGCTAAATCTATGTCTAATGCCTACGAATGCCTCATAGATTTAGAATTTTTCGCTACTCTCAAAATTCATGCTAAATCTATGTCTAATGCCTACGAATAAAATACATTATTCGTAGTCTAATGCTATATTTTTTGGACAATGACAACTTCATTCTGCCGGAACTCTTTAAAATACAAAAAATAGTCAGTACTGGCCATAAATTATACTTTTTCGTACCTACTCTTCTTTTTGATTTCCATTGTCAAATCGCCAAGCGGCTTGATGAAGTTTTTGATAAAATTTTATCTGAATTTTAAGAGGACGCTGAGAAATCCAAAGATTATAAGTATTAATCATGGAAATTGCTCAGAATTATATGGTGCGTATAACTGCATTTCTGTGAAGACTAGACTTCGCGGGCATTCAGGATATAAAAATATGTACAACCTGATGATGATATCAAAATCTGTTCATAAATAACGCGAAAACTATCTTCACCCCCCTTTCTCCCCCATTTTGCCCCCTGCCAAAAAAAAATCACGACAACAGTTGTATTTTATATAAAAGAACACTTGTGCCAAGTTTGGTGAAAATCGGTTAGAAATGCTTTCTCCAGACCGTAACTGACATGCACACAGACATACGAACGAAAGCAAGATCGTCCTTATTCTCGAATCGGAGACTCGCGTTCGCTTCGCTCACTCGGTCAATTAGGTTTTATTCGATCGATTTAAGTACCTATTTTCATCATAACAAGCCGAGGCTTGGTCCTCAAAGATGTCGGTAAGACAGCACAACTATTTTGACCTCGATTGCAGTAAACGGAAACCAATCATATTTTTACCTACCTGTGGAAAACTGGATGCTACGCCGGACTCTTAACGACTTAAACGATACGGTGCCCACCCATTTCCTAAGGCCTGAAAGCCTTGGGTTAGCATTCTGAAGGATGTCCCTGGATACCCGACAGCGGGATCCAATCATTCTGATTTTTAGCAATCATTGCTCTTGTTTCATAACCCAAGAAACATGTTTCTCTTATCATCCATCCATCAGCCGTTAGACCGTGAAAGAGTAACAAACATTCACACATCTTTCGCACATGTATATATTTCTCTAACTAACTCTACGACAAGTAATAAATTCTCATTGTATGTTTCAGGGTCCTGGAGCGACGAATACCATGCTCCGAATTAATGAAAATGCATGTGTTGTTGGCACAATAATTGTCAATTGCGAAGGTAATTCATTCCAATGTGTCTTCCTGTTTGACAATGTTTACTTACTAAACAATGTGAAACTATATACATAATACATATTACGCTATCCTGTTCTGTAAATTTTGTTTGCAATACAGTTTCGCAATACGTTTAAAATGCGGAGATGTAATTTTTTTGGATCTTTTAGAAATAATAGACTACTTTCGCCTGGGTGCAATATTGCTTCTCTCAGCATTCATACTCCTTTATTTCTCCATAATAAACATCCTGTGTAATAAACCGCATTTTGAAAATTTTGCCGATTGAGCATTCGAATACTCTTAAATGAACAAAATGCACAGTTTGCGTTTGATTTTTATGCCGTATACGTGGAGGAGGTGTCATCTTCACGGCAGAAATCACTTATAGTACAGGTTTGAAGTGAATAAGTACGAAGTAAGCTCAGAAAATTCTGTTTTCAGGATTTCCTGAAACTACAACCCTCGACAGTTTGACGGCTGCCACTTATTCAACTCATATGAGAAACTTATCGCATCATGCATCAAATGCTCTAAAAGAAATTGTAAGTTCTTTAAAATAGTAGAGTAGTAAATAACCCCTAATAATATAATATCTGGTACCAAAGTTAAATCGCTTTCTACAAAGTAGGTATTCTTTATTACTTCTTACAATGGGGTCCTGGACTGGATTCTAGGGCGGAGCCCGTCAAGAAGACTCATCAGGTTGAATAAAATACATTGAGCTTATGGTCATCACACGAGTGAATTGGGGTCTTAACATTTCTTATGGGGTTGGGAGGCCACAAAATGAAAAGTCAAATAGCTATAGCCTGGTAAGCCACTCCTGTTTCTACTGGCTACCACCAAACCTTAGGCTTCAAATCCTGGTAGAGTTTAAAAGTATATTTATAAGATACTAGCGGACGTCACGCGGTTTCACCCGCGTAGTTCCCGTTCCCGTGGGAATACTGGAATAAAATATAGCCTTTATTCACCGCAAAGAGTGTAGCTTCGCAACAGTGAAAGAATTTTTCAAATCGGTTCAGTAGTTCCGGAGCCTATTCGTTTCAAACAAACAAAAAAAAACAAATGTTTCCTCTTTATAATATTAGTATAGATTTGTTACAGCTTTTGTCTTTCCCCTATTCCAGAGCCGAATTCCTTTACACATTCGTTATGAAGAGTTAAATAATGGCACTATCTTGTTCTCATAAAAACTTCCGTAATAAAATTGTAGTGTTTTTTGACAGTGGATAATATGAATTGAAAGAGCTTGACCACAGAAATCAGAAAAAACTTCTAACTCTTTTCTGATTGTTTGTGCTTTTTGTTTTCATACATTTTAGCGAGCGATTTTTCTGTAGTCTGGTTTTATAACTGAACTTTTATCTGGACAGGACGTGACAGATGAATTGGTGGTGCTAAGGCTGGTCTCCAAGAAGACAGAAGCCGTTGTGGCGCCCGACGACGAATTCCACCTCATCGTTGTGATGAGACGGCAACACAAAAATTGAGGATATCGCTTGCCAAAACTTGTTTTAGGCAAGTTTTTGTTAAAATTGATGAAATAATAAATATTTAGAGTAATAAAAATAACGTCTCTTTTATTTAATTAGTGGTGTGATGAATTTAAAAAAAAAAATCTTTACGGCCTTGTGGTGGTTTTCACCAATCACATTTTTCGGTTGCACAATTTGACAATTTAAACGGTCAACGTTACTAGTGGGACCGACGAATGTGGATGTCAAACGCATCCTTATGCACCAAGCAATAGAATAGTCTGGGGGCCTGAGGACGGTGAGGGAGCTGCTCACCGTCCTTATAGAAGCAGGCCCTAGACGAAGCGTAGCGTGAAAGATTCACGCAAGCCCCCCCAAGAAGCAGGATATCACCCGAACAACCTCCGGGATAGCACCCGCACCCCCCCCTAGGTGAGGCCGCAGTGGTAGCCGTAGGTCTGTTGGGAATCCTAGGGACATCCTTCCGAGGGCATACTCGGGGCTCGCAATCGTACGGTTTTTGGTGGATAGACCGGCATAGCATCCCTGTTAGATTTTTTTCCTCACGTTAAAATAAAGCATTAGAAAAGTTCCCTTCGGAGCATAATGTGCAAAACGCAAAATATTTGGGAATAATCTAAAGTAGGTACCTACCTAAATTAATAATTTGTAGTTTTTGAACTGCTTAAGTAGAGCCATTAGCGAACTAGTTTCCAGATCTTCATTAGATTTTGTATTGATATTCAATATTATTAAATTAATTTCAAGTTTTACTAGTTCTACGAATTGAACGAGGAGTAGGTATTTTTCTTCGAGTAATTTGGGTAATTGGTAGACAGACAATGCCTTTAGATTGTTGCAAAAAGAAGTTTAAGTATAATGAGCCTCTCAAATGATTAATATCGCAAAAAAGCGACGGTTGATGAAAGAAAAAATGCTTACTAGGTTATTGACCAGACTATGACCATCTTCTAAATATTACTGTACAACTTAGATCATCTAACCACAGGATGCGCCTTCCTTAAGCATTGTTTTCTGCCATTGCACATGACCATTTGGTCTTTTGGATTTATGAAAAGCCTGTACATCAGTACATCATTTTATATGATTAAACTAGTACATTACATTGTAGTTGACTGTACAATAACAATTAACACACAACAGCCATTACGCGTTTGTCGATAAATACATTTTTAAATGCAATGAAATTTTATATGTCTTTGTGTTTCCCCCTTCATTTGTATGAAAACTGGCAGAATATTTTTGTATGCGGTGGTTCGCAAAGGCTAGTCCCGTGTTATATGGTCTAAGCTGTACAATAATATTCTACTTCTCCCTATCCTCAACGTTCCTGATGCTGTGGGTACGTGATATCAGGAAAGTGAACCATGGGCTCTGAAACGAAGGCGACTCGCATGTAACCGGGAATAACACTCCGATGATAATGAGTCTAGAAGAGATAAGTGCTCTTTCTTTTTCACCTTCAGTCGTTATAGGTGTAACGACAACTATAAACTCTGTTGGTTCCACTAAGTGAACTAAGGGGCATATTTTGATGGCGTTACGTGGAGAAAATCCATTGTAGAACTGTAATAAAGTATGGCGGATTTCTCCTCTCCAGATGGGGAGGAACGCTCTACACAGTTCTCGATCCCTCTATCCTACTGGGTTTTACAAGCAACAAGCCAGTACAAGCAAGCAAGCAGGTACAATTTATTAAAGGTACAAGCCAGTTACAGCTTGAGCTATCCTGTAGAAAAGCAGCTCGACTCTGTGAGGTATACTCTGTAGTCCTAAAGAACACAACAACAGTGAGTTAGTATTGATAGGCCAAAGGCGTCTGGTAGAAGTCTCTCCCGCTCATCCATTATTATAGTAAACTAGCTGATGCCCGTGGCTCCGCCCGCGTGGAATGTTATTCCCGGTTCCCGGTCACTTAGGGGTATGAAAAATAGATGTTGGCCGATTCTCAGACCTACTCAATATGCTCACAAAATTTCATGAGAATCGGTCAAGCCGTTTCGGAGGAGTACGGAAACGAAAACTGTGACACGAGAATTTTATATATAAGATGTTGAACTGATTTTGTCATGGTCCACCATTTTTCATTTGCTGACTTCATCGGCACGATGTTCCCGAAACGGGTTCCTAACCAAAGTTTCCATGGCATCTCCAGGTGGTATCATTCGGAGGTGCTATGGATCCATAAGGATTTAAACCAGTGCAGTACTGGGTACATACCTTCAGGAAAATCCAGCAGTATAGCCACTTGTCTTATATTGCCAGCATATGCAGCCAAATGCAGTGGAGTTCTTCCTAGTCGATCGATTCTCAGTTTCTCGGCTCCAAACTTGATGAGAAGGGACAGAGCTTCGCCTCCGATGAGAGCTGCTTGGTGGCAAGCGGAGACCAGCCCCAAGCGACATGTTGCGTTAGGGTTTGCACCAGCATTAAGTAATCTATGGAGATAACACGTTATTATCCTATTAAAATCAAGTCTTGGGTCACTGTATTTGTGGTCTAATTCCTACAAAACGGCTCGACCAATTTTAATGCATTTTCTTATTTGGCAGATGTGAGAATAGGTCTTAAGTGTTGCTCACAGTTATTTTAAAGAAATTGAATTTGTGATTTTTAAAGTTTTACGCATTCTCCGACTGCACAGTAAGTGTGTCAGGTGAGATAGTTTGGTATTTTTTTTTTTTTAACGTGAGGGAAAATCCTCGTAGGATGCTATGCCGGACTCTTACCGACTAAAAAACCTCACGTAACGCCCAACAGCCTACCGTTGAGAGCCCCGGGTAAGCCCTCAGGAAGGATGTCCCGTGACTCCCAACAGGAGATAGTTTGGTATATAAAAAGGAAAATTGTAAAGTGGAATCTTCGAATTTCATTGAACGAAAATATAATAGTTACAAGTTTAGAGATAAATGTGATATTTATTTCAAAAAAGCTTACTTTTCTACCTCTTCAATATCATGGTTTTGAATAGCTTCCAGCAGTTCCGTGTTCAGCCTTTGTAGACGGCGGTCACCACGACGCCAAGGTCGGGGGTGGCTGGCTCCGGACTCAAACATTGGAGTGTTGCTGACTGTGGAGGCCAGTGAAGATGGAGATAGGTCGGGAATCATGAGCTTCGGCAGCTGGGGTCGTTGAAACTGTCTGAAATTTTCAAGAAAAGTAAAATTTGGGAATATTTGCGCGCAACGTCATATAGCTAAATGAAATGAAATTCATGAAATAAATGAATTAATTGAAATGAAATAGTTTATAGCATGGACTTTCTTCCAATTACAATAAAATTAAAATACATTTGTATATTGATTCCCACAAATATTTATTTGGATACGGAATTCGAACCCCAGACATCAGCACATCAATCATATACAATTGTCACTACTTCACTGAGGCTTAAAATCCGAATACCAGACATATACCTAGTCCATAGATTTATTAATCATCGGTTTTTACTTGGCATCCGCGCCACTCCCAAACCCTGTCAAATAGTCGTAAAAACGTAAAAGATGTCATTCATTTCATTCATTTATAACTCTCAGCGTGCTCTCAGCTTTTTCTCAGCCGCTCGTTCCCAGTGCCGTACTGATGGAAAATATCAAATGAATTTGTTTGGAAAAATAGCTTGTAGGTACCGCTTATAGTGACGACACAGGTCTGAGTTATTGAGAATAATGTTAAGAGGGCTGATCTGATCAGCCTTCTAAATAATATTCAATCAAATCAGCCCAGGTCATTAAGCATTGGGTCTTTCCCAATTCATGCTACAACACAACCTGCGACCTTTTTCAGGTCATTTGACGTGAGAAAGTTCTAAGCTACTGCATCATCAGATAATTCTACGAGAAATCCAAGCTGATAAGGTTGTTTAGGGAGATATCGGTCAATAAATTCTTTAACGCCAACTATTGTCGGGTACAACCGGTACCTACAAGTAGGTGCCGATCAACAGTCTGCGTTCAAGAGTAATCATCACACTGCCTACGACCCTCGGGACATCCTCCCGAGGGTCGTAGGCAGTAGTATGGCCACGTGTGGTTTTCGGTAAGAGTCCGGCATAGCATCGAAATTTTGGATTTCAGTCATTTTGGTTTTCAGGCATTTTGGGACATCTTTGCTGGACTAAGTCAAACTGAGATTTAGACATATGTAGGAAAATGACGTAATGGGATTTAAAAAATCTAGTCTTCGATCAAGATTAATTCGACAAGCCATGGGATACCTGCTGTTGGGAGCTGAAAGGTTTATAAAATAGTAATCATCAAATATCACGTACAAGTTCCTGGGTCGAGCTGGTCGAAGGCTTCCAATGCTTCCGCTGTCAATCCTGAGCAGAGGCTGAAGATTATCTCCTGCCTCATCCTCCGGTCCTCGTTCGACATCTGTGTAAGAAAGGGCTCGGTTAGTTCAGACAGTAATAGGTGCTGATGATATGACTAATACGGACTACCGATCTTCAAGGTTTTGATATTAAATCTTTTGATGTGTGAATCGGAAGGCATGCTTACTTTCTAACAAATAGTCAGCTAAATAAACTAGTAACTAGTCAGCAAGTTTCCCACTTGCAGTGCAGTGACGCTGATTAGGGCCTTGAAAATTACCAATAGGAACCCCTATTGGTCTTTTCCAGAACTAACTTAGTTGTAAAGCGCCACTTGCACTGTACCACAAATATTTCATTTAAACCTGACCGGGTTTTTGGCCGCCGTCGGTTTCCGTGGCATTAGCAAAAGTTACATCTTACAACTACAATAATAATAGGTATATAATATGCAGCTGCAGGTGCCATCGTGCAGCAAGTGCCTTTATACAAAACCGTGTTAACGTAGAGGAAGAATGTATTCTCTACGAGTGTCTACCTTTTATTTTTTTATAATAAGGTCGCCAAATTGAGTAAATCAGTAAGGATATCATGCGGTCTATTTACCTTCATAGAAGACAGCGGCAAGCGCCTCCTTATCCCAAATTGTGCATTTTGGAAACATTGTACTAAGTTATATTGGATACTTCGTGCAGTGACAGGGCTGTGTAATTGTGTATATGTGTGCTTATAGCCAACATAAAACATGCTAGATGCAATGGATAGGTTCTTACAAATGTGTGGCAAATATAGTTTATCAAAATTATTCTAAGTTATCAATGTATAATAAAATTCTTAGTACTTTTTTAAATTGTTTGTTTTAGCCTTTTGTAGATATTTTATTATAATAGTTGTAAATAAATTATAATGTAAGTTGTAAATAATATAATTAATAAATAAACAATTACATTAGTTCGTCAAAAAAAAAAAAAAGTTATCAATACTTACATGCTAATTGAATATGCTAACTCAAATTTTTTTTTGTAGCTTTTAAACCAAATCTAATTTAAGAAAATTATTGCCAATAAACATCCCTACTAATATTATAAATGCGAAAGTAACTCTGTCTGTCTGTTACGCTTTCACGCTTAAACGGCTGGAACTATGGCATGAAATTTGGTATAGAGATAGTTCGAGGTTCTGGAAAGGGCAAGGGCTACTTTTTAATCGACTGCGCAAAAGGAGGGTTATGATTTTTCGCGATAACGACTTCTACGCGGTCGAACCTGCGGGGAGCAGCTAGTTAAGATATAATTTTGCAGAGCAATTAGTCTGCTCAATAAATCATAAGTTTTAATGTGGATTTTTTTGGTCAAGAGTCGGATTCAAACCTGCGTCTTCTCGTCGACATACCGGGTCAGACGCTTTTATCAACTTAAAAAGATTCGTCGGTTACGATTCGGTCTTGATGGCTAATAAAAAATCTTTTTTATTTTAATGCAATGAAATAATCTTGACGTGAATGGTAAATAGAAAATTCGATACGCATCAAAAAGTTGCACATAATGACTCATTTGACAACTCACACATGACCAATTTACACAGAAATAGTACCTAGACACTGCCCGTCACCCACGTGCGTTATACTATCTACTAGTTAGATAAAGTGTAATTTACATAGATACCATCCATTATATTAACGGTTCACAAGTAAACACAATTTTGTACAAAAAAATATTCAGCCACATTGTACCTATTTCAATTACATTTAAACTTAATATTATGAATAGATCTAAATTCAAATAGAATTCGATCACACATAATCACTGCAAGTAGTAAGCACTTGTCTCTTTTTATAACACACACACGCACTCAATATTATTTCATTTTTAATTCTTAGGCTTTGATTTTCTTGTTATTGTCACGGTCTTATCGGAAAGAATGATTATAATTTACCGAATCTACTGAGTAGCCGTGAGTCAGTAAACAAAGTGAAGGCCATAAGAGTATATATATATTGTGTAAACATCGCTTCTTTTATGTAATAGACACACGGCTATATCTACGAATTGTAGGTTATGTACTGTAACGTACACAACCAGTTACGTTTGGTACATAACACTCTATTACGACTGGCCTATTTGGTCAATTGGTTAGATTATAATGACTGCTGCTGTTGGACTAATATGGCCGCATGTAAGCCTGCCAAAAGACCGGGTACATTCGTCAGGTTAAAAATACCCGGCCGGTACGGAGGGTTCTGTATCAATAAACGGCAAAAAACAAGTTTGTTGTATAAGTTCCGGAGATTATAGTCTTGTGACGAACACTTCCATGGCACTTCCATGCCAGAAATTAAGTTCAAGCAACGGGACGTCAGGCGGGAGCTTCAATCCCTAGATATTCATAAGTCGAGTGGGCCGGACGGCATTCCCGCGGTGGTACTTAAGCGGTGTTTTCCGGAGTTGTGTCCGGCACTTACACGTCTTTTCACGCTTTCATACTCCATGAAGCAAGTCCCGGCGTCGTGCAAGATCGCGCACGTGCATCCTGTGCCCAAGAAGGGTGACAGGACCGACCCGGCCAATTATAGGCCTATAGCCGTCACCTCCCTTTTATCTAAGGTGATGGAGCGTGTAATTAATACACAGCTCCTGAGGTACCTTGAGGAACATGACCTGCTCAGTGACCGGCAGTACGGTTTCCGTCACGGTCGCTCGACGGGCGATCTTCTTGTGTACCTCACACACCGCTGGGCGGCGGCTATCGAGAGTAAAGGTGCCTCACCTTTACTCTCTCACTCATTACACGGGCCGCCCCGGTATCTCTCGGGTTGCAATGGAAGAAAGTCGTGAACAACTTGTGTCTGAAGTCGAGGCTACTCTCAATAGAGTGTCCGATTGGGGTCGACAAAATCTTGTCCAATTCAACCCTACCAAGACACAAGTTTGTGTTTTCACCGCAAAAAAGACCCCATTCACTGTGGCGCCACAATTTCAGGGCACATCTCTCACCATCTCTGAAAGTATAGGGATCCTTGGTGTTGACATCTCCAGTGATGTGCAGTTCCGCAGTCACTTGGAAGGCAAGGCCAAGCTGGCGTCCAGGAAGCTCGGAGTGCTCAGAAGGGCGCGGCGGTACTTTACTGCGGCGCAAGCACTGCTTCTCTATAAGTCGCAAGTGCGTCCGCATATGGAGTACTGCTGTCACCTCTGGGCGGGGGCACCCGAATACCAGCTTCGTCCATTTGACTCGGTGCAAAGGCGAGCTATGAGAGTTGTCAGCGATCCCATACTTGCAGGTGGTGTGGAACCTCTTAGTGACAGGAGAGACTTTGCTTCTCTGTGTGTGTTCTACCGCCTGTACAATGGTTTGTGCTCCGAAAAATTGTATGATATGATGCCTACGGCTACATTCTATCATCGCACCGCTCGCCATAGACAGGGTGTTCATCCTCACACGTTGCGTCCTGAGCGCTCGAGCACGGTGAGATCTAATAGAGGCTTTCTTGCGCGTACGCTTAGGTTGTGGAATGATCTTCCTGCTTCGGTTTTCCCAAACGCCTACAGTATGGGGTTCTTCAAAAGGGGCTTAGAAGGTTTTTAAAGAGTCGGCAGCGCGAGTGTGGCGCCTCTGGTGTTGCAAACGTCCATAGGCTGCGGTGACCACCGGTACATCTGGTGGGGCCGTATGCTTGTCTGCCACTCTAGTGGTATAAAAAAAAAAAGAGCAGAGAGACAGACGGATGGCGAAGACTCATGAATAGAATCCCGTTATTATCTTTTGGCTACAGAACCCTCAAAAGAAGATTCTAGAAGTAAAGAGAAACATCAATCAATACATATAATAAAATCGTAACAGGTCGCTGTCTGTACATGGAAGATAAATAAGAAAAAATATTATAGGGGGCTATGTGAACGCAATAGAACCCAAAACAATGACTTTTAGAATTTTTGTCTGTTTGTCTGTATGTCTGTATGTCTGTATGTCTGTATATCTGTTTGTCTGTACGGTTGTGCACGCTAATCTCAGTAACCGCTCAACCGATTGCAATGCGGTTTTTTTTATTGTGTTAAGGTTTGCTCCAGTTAACATTTAGCGTTTGTTTTATGTAAATCGGTTTAGAAATAAAAGAGTTATAACACTTTTAAGAATCAGATATTTTGAAAATTTTAATTGTAGGGGTTTCTTTGAATTCAGTCCACGCCTTCAGCGCGGACTGAATTGTTTAAAAATAGTCTTAATCATTAAGCTCTTTTATGATTAAGCCAACACGCCAGTTTCAGACGCTGCTTGATAACTCTGATGAAGAAATACCTTTCCTTTCATACACCTTATGTGACGTAAACGAAGTTGCGGGCTCAGCTAGTACTTAATAATAATTTTATTTACATTGACAAACTGTATTAGCACTACTGTATACGGTAGTAGTAGGTTTAGGTTTACAAAGTCAATATTGTGGAACAGTAGAGTGATTCAATATGTTTTTGAGGCTTTAAATGTAAAATACAAAACTAAATCAGCCTATCACAGACTTGTCGGGAATCCTGGGATATTCTTTCGATGGCTTACTCGAGGCTCCCGGGCGGCCGTAGGCACTGGTAGGGCACGTGTGGTTTTAATCGGTGCATTCATGAGTGATTTCTAAACATTAAAAAAGCCTATCACAGTCCACTGCTAATATCCGTGGTCTGATACCCATAACACAAGCAGGTTATTCCTAGCTTACTTTGGGATTAGATAGCGTTGTGTGAAATGTCCGTTATTTTTTTTTTTATTTACTGCTGGGTGTAGGGTTTTCCGATTTTCATTTAGGAAGCATAATTGGCCATATACTCGTATGTAGTTGGTTTTGCCTGTATACTGTATTTTGCGTACATAAAAATTCTCTTAAAACCATTTAAAAAGTGCTTCTCCTTGCTCTCGTACTCCTGTTACCTCAGAGTTCTAAACAGTCTCTGCGTTAAGAATCTTGCTATGATTGGTCCCGAAACGAGTGACAGTTCGAAAGGCACGTTCAGCTAACAACAGCTGCTGAAGATTTTAGTTGCTGGTTTTGCAAACGATCGGTGGCAACGGTGACCGGTCTGACCAAGGACAGTACAGTAGACGTGTTATTATATTGTACACATTGATCTAACAATGCAATCTAACCATGATTACATAACCACTTTTTTAGATAATCAGGTTGGTCCGTATGTTTGCCACTTCAAAAATGTTTAAAAATAACGACGTGTTTATTTACTTTGTAAACAGATAGTATGTGCAAACACTACGTTTAACTGCTGCTTTGTTAGTCATCAGAGAAGATAACATCCACTGGAAATTGAACCGTGACTATGACCAGACCGAAGATTTTTTAAAGACACCGTCTTAAAATAAGCATACTAACACATGACCGGGGGCTGAGGACGGTGAGAGGGCGGCTCACCGTCCTTACAGAAGCAGGCCCATGACTGCAGAGTGACGTGAGGAACTCACGCACGCCACCCCTTAGAAGCGGGAGCACACCCGAAACCCCCCAAAGACGCGGGATAGCACCCGAACCACCCCCCGGGCGAGGCCGCAGTGGCGGCCGTGGGTCTGTTGGGAGTCCTGGGACATCCTTCCGAGGGCTTACCCGGGGCTCCCAACCATAGGCTGTTGGGCGTTACGTGAGGTTTTTTAGTCGGTAGGAGTCCGGCATAACATCCATGAGGATTTTCTCTCACGTTAAACAAAAAAAAAGCATACCAACACATGTACTAATGTAGAAAAAATACAAACTAACAATAACAAACATGCCTTGCACACACTTCTTTCTCACAGGACATTTTCACACATCATACATACATACATACATATCATCACGCCTGTTTCCCATCGGGGTAGGCAGAGACTATGGCTTTCCACTTGTTACGATCCTGGCATACCACTTTCGCTTCTTCTACTTTCATAAGTGCTTTCATACACGCTCGCCGGTTAAGTGTACTCTGGATCTGGCCTTTTTCCAGCGGGTCATCAATTTGGTTACCATGCGTACGCCGAGGGTGATCCATACCAGCTTGCCCATTCATTCATTCATTCATTCACACATCATACGCAATATTTACTCAAACTAATAATGTAAATTAGTAATTGACGTATATCTTTGTTAATGTAATGCTTGGATTGCGATTAATCACTTATGCTTACTTGTTTCCGAATGTAAAACCGATGTTACCTGTGATACAGTGAATTTTCACTAGTACAGGTGACAACGGTTCGAACCAATGTGTTGCGTATAAGACTGTATCATTATATATCCGCTTTGTCATGTATTAATAACTCCTGTGTATGAATAAAATACTAAACAATCGATCACGGTAAACTCCGATAGAGGCTTTCTTCCACGAACGTTTACATAGTGGAATGAGCTTTACACAACGCCTTCAGTATGGGGTTCTTCAAAAGCGGTCTTAGACGGTCCTAGCAGGTCAGCGCCTTTGGTGTTGCAAACGTACCAGTATGATACACGGTATGACCGTGACTAAAAAGATCGTCAATTGTAAAACAATCTTGTGAGTACATTAATTTTTTAATACCACTAAAGTGGCAGACAAGCATACGGCCCAACAGATGGACGGGTAGTCACCGTAGCCTATGAACGTTTGCAACACCAAAGGCGCAACACTCGCGCTGGCCACCCTGCAAGAACCTTCTAAGACAGCTTTTGAAGAAACTTATACTGTAGGCGTTTTGGAAAGCTCATTCTACTATGTAAGCATTCGCGGAAGAAAGCCCCTATCGGACTTTACCGTGATCGAACGCTCCGGACGCAAGATGTGAGGATGAACACCCTTTCTGTGTCTCATTTAGTCAAGTAGATCAAGGTACCTATGCTATACACCTACATTTGACCATCTGTCACATGTCACTGGTCCTTCTGGTGGGCCGTAGGTATACTTGTCTGCCACCTTAGTGGTATAAAAAAATGTAACAGGTGGTAAATCTATTGCCATGTGGAAATGGGCAGGGGCAGCTTATAGCCCTAAACAGGCTTTCAACATGACCTAATGACTGCCAGTTACCGGCAGCCAAGACCAGCAGTTTACCGTGCATTCCACAGCACGAAAACGCCAATAAATGAAAATTCTATAAAGTAGTCAATTATTTCAGGATCACCATCACATAGCATAATATTCACACTGTGGTATTGTGAACAAACTGCCTAAAACTGTAAAGTTGGCTACATTCAGCTATGTGGCTAACTTCACCGACAAACAAATCGTCCATCTAGTCAACTAATAATATTCCGGTATTATTCCGGTTTTTAATAAATCTACGCTTTAAAATCTTCAAAGTGGTAATATTATAATGAACGACAAACGCAAGTCAAGTATTAATAGAAGAAAACAACGTACTTACCATTATTCTTAAACATTTTGTACAAATAACATTATCCTCATTTGGCACTGAACTACAACACTGAGACACTTTGAAAACTATACTAACGATAATATCAGTTCCTTGAAGTATCGACACATAGAACTATAAATATTTAGAGGAGAAAATCAATACCTATAATAAAATCGTAACAGGTCGCTGTCTGTACATGGAAGATAAATGAGAAAAAATATTATAGGGGGCTTTGTGAACGCAATAGAACCCAAAACAATGACTTTTAGATTTTTTGTCTGTTTGTCTGTATGTCTGTATATCTGTTTGTCTGTACGTTTGTGCACGCTAATCTCAGTAACCGCTTAACTGATTGCAATGCGGTTTTTTTATTGTGTTAAGGTTTGTTCCGCTTAACATTTAGTGTTTATTTCAGATCAATCGGTTTATAAATAAAAGAGTTGTATCACTTTAAAGAATCATACATAGACTTATGAATTTAAAAATGGGTAAATCTAAACTGGCGTGTTGGCTTAATCATAAAAGAGCTTAATGATTAAGGCTATTTGTTTTTGAATAGACTTAATCATTAAGCTCTTTTATGATTAAGCAAATAGGGCAGTTTCACACGCCGCTTGATGAGTCTGATGAAGAAATACCTCGCCTTTCATACACCTTATGTGACGTAAACGAAGTTACGGGCTCAGCTAGTTTTAAATAAACACGTGCGCACACAAACACACAGGTCATGAACCAATCACATAATCACTCATCACTTAGTAGTGCAGAGTGTAAGAAGTGAACTCACTCCAAAAAAATTAGGGTTCTGTACCATAAAGGGTACAAACGTTACCCATTACTGATAATCCACTTTTTTCTGTCTGTCACCAACCAGGCTGTATTTCATGAACAGTGATAAATTCGACAGTAGAAATTTTCATAGATGATGTATTTCTGCTGTCGCTTAAAACAATAATAAAAACAGACAAAAAAAACGGTTTTTCCATACAAAAACATGGTTTCACCACGGGTCAGAAGGATTTTTTTACGTCTTTTGGTACAGAGCCCTCCATGTGTCAATCAGACTCGCACTTGGCCGGTTTATATAATTAGTGTTTTTTTTAAGGTTTTTAGTGATAAAAGAACCTGGTTAAAATGGAATTCGAACTCGTAGCCTTTGCTGAAATAGTAATGCTCAACCAGCTGAGCTACAGAACTGTACCGAATTTAGTTAAGTTCCTTCACTACTGTAATCGCCATTTCGGAGTAGGGCCTTTTTCTACAGTCATGGCCTGGAATTACTCAACAGAATGAGTGATACATAATGAGACATTGTTATTTTGAGTACCTACTATTATATTAATTACACTGTATAAAGACTCACGTGGACGCGCTACTTATTAAGACGCGCTAACTCTTTTCCTAAGTCGCAAACAGTTCCAATACGCTGTCTTCTATTTTTCTAGGATTTTTTACGATCTATGATTACGATTTTCTAATATTAACAATAACTAACTAGTACTTATCAATATTAGTTTGTATCGATAAAAATAAATTTGTGTGGATGATTGCAATTACCTGTATTCGATTTTAGCGATTCGAAAATCGATTCCGTGTCATCTATAATGACATGATATACTGGGTGTAACAAAATTACCTCTACAAATTTCATGAGATGACTTGGCATCGGAAATCAAATACAAATATTTAATAAAAAAGGGGGGTAAATTTTTTCATTTATTTTTTATTTTTTTTGTCGCACATTAAGAATTCATTTTTTACCGCGGCAATTCGAGGTAACATGGTCGCCGTGGCAAAACAAACACAAAGCACCCGTCTGGCTGTCGTTGTCGCTTTCTACTGCCGCTCAGTAGCGATAGAAATGGTGAAAATAACAATTTATAGGACCTTTAAAACGGCTTTACGGTTATGTTCGGGCCACACTAAGGGGAAATGCCATTAATAATGGCGTTGATGAACGTTAAACGTTAGTGTAGCCACCGAATTATCGCGATAATTCGACAACGGCATTCACATTGCCGTTTGACGTTAGGCGATAGCTCAAGTGGCGGCACATCAAAGAGATTAACGCGAGAATTATTATGTTGAAGCGGCCACACTACGTGTGTCAGTGCGCACCGTGAGAGTGTGACCGTTTTCAGTATTTTAATACTTTTTCGGTATATTTTATTGACTTTTTTCGATATCAGTATATTGGTAAAAGTCAGTATTTTTGGGTATATTAGAGATCCAATATGGCCGCCGCGCCGAGAACACAAAATTTCATGATGGGTATCGTTTAAGGGTTTTTTTTGTATGCTGAGTACGAATTTCGGGTTAATTTAGAGATCCAATATGGCCGCCGCACCGTTATCACAAAATTTCATGATGGGTATCGTTTAAGGGGTTTTTTAGTATGCTGAATACGAATTTGGGGTTAATTTAGAGATCCAATATGGCCGCCGCGCCATTATCACAAAATTTCATGATGGGTACCGTTAAGGGGTTTTTTGGTATGCTGAGTACGAATTTTAGGTCAATTTTGCAATCCAAGATGGCCGCCGCGCCTCCTTTGTAAAATTTCATGTTGAATACTGTACAAGGGGTTTTTTGGTATGCTGAGTACGAATTTCGGGTTAATTTAGAGATCCAATATGGCCGCCGCGCCGATATGACAAATTTTCATGATGGGTATCGTTTAAGGGGTTTTTTGGTATGCTGAGTACGAATTTCAGGTTAATTCAGAGATTCGAATATGGCCGCCGCACCGTTATCACAAAATTTCATGATGGGTATCGTTTAAGGGATTTTTTGGTATGCTGAGTACGAATTTTAGGTCAATTTGGCAATCCAAGATGGCCGCCGCGCCACCGTTGTAAAATTTCATGCTGTATATTGTATGAGGGGTTTTTTGGTATGCTGAGTACGAATTTTATGATAATTTTGCAATCCGAAATGGCCGCCGCGCCATTATCACAAAATTTCATGATGGGTATCGTTTAAGGGGTTTTTCGGTATGCTGAGTACGAATTTTATGATAATTTTTGCAATCCAATATGGCCGCCGAGCCGAAATCACAAAATTTCATGATGGGTATCGTTTAAGGGGTTTTTTGGTATGCTGAGTACGAATTTCAAGATAATTTAGCAAAATTAACCCTAAATTCGTACTCCGCATATCAAAATTCCATTTATACGATATGCTACATGAAATTTTACAACGGTGGCGAGGCAGCCATATTGGATTGCAAAATTTACCTGAAATTCGTATTTGGCATACCAAAAAACCCCATAAACGATATACAACATGAAATTTCAAAACAGTGGCACGGCGGCCATCTTGGATTTCAAAATTGACCTAAGATTCGTACTCAGCATACCAAAAATCCCCTTAAACGATACCCATTATGAAATTTTGTGATAACGGCGCGGCGGCCATATTCGAATCTTTAAATTAACCTGAAATTCGTACTCAGCATACCAAAACACCCCTTAAACGATACCCATCATAAAATTTTGTGATAACGGTGCGGCGGCCATATTGGATCTCTAAATTGACCCGAAATTCGTACTCAGCATATCAAAAAACCCCTTAAACGATACCCATCATGAAATTTTGTGTTCTCGGCGCGGCGGCCATATTGGTTCTCTAAATTAACCCGAAATTCGTATTCAGCATACTAAAAAACCCCTTAAACGATACCCATCATGAAATTTTGTGAAAACGGCGCGGCGGCCATATTGGTTCTCTAAATTAACCCGAAATTCGTACTCGGCATACCAAAAAACCCCTTAAACGATACCCATCATGAAATTTTGTGATAACGGCGCGGCGGCCATATTGGATCTCTAAATTAACCCGAAATTCGTATTCAGCATACCAAAAAACCCCTTAAACGATACCCATCATGAAATTTTGTGATTTCGGCGCGGCGGCCATATTGGATCTCTAAATTAACCCGAAATTCGTACTCAGCATACCAAAAACCCCCTTAAACGATACCCATCATGAAATTTTATGATTTCGGCGCGGCGGCCATATTGGATAGCAAAATTATCATGTAAAACAGCTGGGTGTGGGGCTCCCGGTCCCGGAACGGGGCCGTCCTACCCAGCCGGGAATCCGGAAAGCCGGGAAAATTTCGGCCGAAAGCCAAAGAATTTCCAAAGATTATTCCCGTCGAGAACCGTTCGGCGGCTCTCCTCGGGGGAGCAAGATGGGAGGTTCCCCCGGAGCTCGCTAAGGACCTGAAAAAATAAAAACCCAATTCCTCATCGCAATGATTTTTTTCTTTGTAGGGTTTGTTGCAATAACATTCGGTAATTTTTTTTTACGAAGCGTGTTGCAGGTGAAGGACGTTGAATTCAATCCTTCAAATAAAATGCTAAATGTAAATTCTAGGTTCTTCTTTTATAAAAATAAGGTAGTAATTAAAGAATAAACACGTTTTGATAATCGGTATTTTTATCGGTATATTTTCTCTGTGCCAGTATTATATATAGATACATTCAGTATATTTTTAAGGAGCTAAGGTATTTTTGTAAAATTTAATTCGGTCACACTTAACGTCAATTTTAACGCCAAGAATGGGCATTCACGCGAAAATTATTACGTTGAAGCGGCCACACTACTCAAATGGTGACGTTAAGAATTAACGCCATAATTAGCGCAATATTTATCGCGATGATGGGCATTGACGTTTTCTTTAATGTGGCCCCGGCTTTAAAGTATTCATGTGATTTTTTTTTCTTCATTTTTGTAATGTTTCTTGACTGACGCCACGTCACGTGACGAAATTTGGAGAGGTAATTTTGTCAGACCCAGTATATAGAAGGATAACTTACGGGTTTTTGTGCGTGACACATCTGCACTCACAGCAGTCTCACTCAATACTACCTTATTGTTGGGGCCTTTTCTTAGGGCTCTATGGAGCCTAATCTGCTCCCATACGGTTTTATAAGCCCCGCAAGTTGGTAATGCGCTGGAACCTTGTCATAATGACAGCTAAGTAGAAGCTGCGTACGGTATTTTTTTTAGTACTGACTGCTCGACGGACATACGTCACCAAGTGGTAACCAAGATGGCCGCCAAGCGCAATATAAACTTGCGGGGTATAAGTTGTGGACTGTAATATAATTTATAGATAGTTGTTTGGATCGTGGGATTGTAATGTTCCAGTAAGTGAAAGCCGCTAAATATTGAGGCACTGAATTTATTGTAAAGGACTTATATTTAATTTACAAGCGCAAAGGTACAAAGTACTTTTCACAATTTTTTTAACCATAGACAACACACCAGCCCATAGCCACTAAAGCCACTCCCTTGCACAGATTCAAAATACAAAACTAGTGTTGTACTCAACACTTATGACTCTACATGACTGTATACATGGGTAGGCAGAGGCATATTATATGCCCACATTTCACCTTTGTATAATTTGTTCCAGGTAATAGGTGGTGAGCCGTATTGCCGTGTTTGAATGGACAGGCGCAGGTTGTGACTGCCTGCTGTTGAAATAAAGCCTTCAACTTAGCTTAACGACTGCCATTTTACTGGCAACCGGGACCAACGGCTTATTACGTTAACGTGCCTTCCGAAGCACGGAAACGCTCAAATAAATGTCACAAAGTGATCACATGGATGGTCAGTGTCACCCATTCCTGGACCGGCCAAGTGAAAGTTGCTTACTGTAGTGATCGCTGAGTCCGCGGGGCCACGAGCGCTTCGAACCGCTTAATACCGGAATAAAATATAGAATGTGTCACCCGAAGATTATTGTAGTTTAGCTTCCCAACGGTGAACCTTATGTTTTTGAAACCCATTTTGTAATTTCGGAGCCTATTCAATACAAATAAATAAACAATCAAAACTTTCCTCTTTATAATGTTAGTTTAGGTAGTATATTGATTTTGGAAAACACCCGCATCTCCGCACACTGGTTACCTATTTGCAAACATGTTTCAAAAGTGGCTTGAGCCACGCTTTATCATCAATCAATACATATAATAAAATCGTAACAAGTCGCTGTCGGTACATGGAAGAAAAATAAGAAAAAATATTACAGGCGGATCTTATGAACGCAATAGAACCCAAAACAATGATTTTTAGAATTTTTGTCTGTTTGTCTGTATGTCTGTTTGTCTGTACGTTTGTGCACGCTAATCTCAGTAACCGCTTAACCGATGGCAATGCGGTTTTCTTTATTGTGTTGAGGTTTGCTCCACTTAACATTTAGTGTTTATTTTATGTCAATCGGTTTATAAATAAAAAAAGTTATATCACTTTAGAGAATCGTACCTATGTACGATTGTATGATATGTATATATGATGATATGTCTATACATAAGTATCTAAAAATGGGTAAATCTAAACTGGCGTGTTGGCTTAATCATAAAAGAGCTTAATGATTAAGGCTATTTTAAAACAGTTCAGTCTGGACTCTCTCTGGACTGAATTGTTTTAAAATAGACTTAATCTTTAAGCTCTTTTATGATTAAGCAAACAGGGCAGTTTCACACGCTGCTTAATGAGTCTGCTGAAAAAGTACCTCTCCTTTCATACACCTTATGTGACGTAAACCAAGTTGCGGGTTCAGCTAGTTTAAAATATGTACCTACTTGTAGGTTTCGTAACTCAAAAAACCCCTATCAATAGGATCACTTTTTTTGACCAGCCGTATGTCTGTTAAGAACTCTTGATCTCGCGAACGCGTACTGGTATCGAGTTTTTAATAGAACTACTACGATAACGCAAAAAAGATAAGCGCGATACATAAGATTTTTCCACATTCTCTTCATATTTTATGCTTTTATATTTATAAATAAATACACACTATCGCAATAAATTTGTGCTATAGTAACATGAATATATTTTAGAGTTTAAAAATAATAACTACTTACTCTCATCTCGGGTCTGTTTTTTCTGCGTACTGGTTAAAGGCGGCAAATAAATGAATATACTTGGAAAACTAAAATTATTGTAACAGTGATGTTAACACTGTATTAAAATTTGACATTTGAATGCAGAGTAAGACTAATAAAATAATTACAAAAGTCAAAAAATACTACCATAACAACTCTTTTATTTAACCACGATTTGTGTGTCCATATGGACACGCTAGGCATTACTGGGTTAATAGAATCCCTACTAATTTTTATTTTTAATGTGAAAAAATTTTTGATCTCGAGCAGGATTTGAACCCGCGTCTTCTGGTTTGCCGGACCAGACGCCTTAACTAACTAGACCACCGAGACACTGCTCTCGACCGTCAAATTCTTTCACCTCATTACGTCTTGGGGCGACGTAGGCACCATCTACCGGTAACTTAGTTAAGTTGCACGGCTCGAATGTATAGACTTGCACCTATATAATCATTCGACTTGCGATGATACCTGCCCAAACATTAGAGATAATTTTGAAAAGCAATTAGTATGCTGACTCAATCACCGGTACCGGTAGATAATAATAAGAATAAGTTACCGGTAGATGGTGCCTACGTCGCCCCAAGACGTAATGAGGTGAAAGAATTTGACGGTCGAGAGCAGTGTCTCGGTGGTCTAGTTGGTTAAGGCGTCTGGTCCGGCAAACCAGAAGACGCGGGTTCAAATCCTGCTCGAGATCAAAAATTTTTTCACATTAAAATTTGTGATTGAGTCAGCATACTAATTGCTTTTCAAAATTATCTCTAATCCCTACTAATATTATAAATGTGAAAGTTTGTGAAGATGTTTGGATGTTTGATGCTCAATCACGCTCCAACGACTGAACGGATCTGACTGAAATTTGGCACAGGGAAAGAGTATAGTCCGGAATAACACATAGGCTACTTTTTATCCCGGGAAAATGTTCCCGCGGGAAGCGGGAACGGGAACCAAATTTCACGCGGGCAAAGCCGCGCGCATCAGCTAGTACATACATAAAGATGCATACTTTTATCCCGAAGTCGTAGGCAGAAGCATAATGAATACAAAAACTTCAATGTGTTTTAATTTATTTTTTTTATTTAAATCTTCGTACAAGGTGGCATAAGGCATTTTCTACTAGTCTACCTATGTGATGCAGAGATGAGATTAAGTGCTCAAGAATCTCACGAAAAATATTGAAGTTTGCACTTTATATGGGAAAACGGACAATCGACCATTTATAGGTATAACAATAATAATAAATAAGTATAATAAGTTGATGCGGCAATCATTGTTCCTATAGTCATTTCCGTTAATGGTCTTATAGCTAAGAGCCTCGACCAACACCTTCAGAGGCTCGCGTTGGGCAGCTGGATCAAGGGCGTGATGCAAAAGGCAGTGCTACTGGACACGGCACGCATTGTGCGGAGGTTCCTATCTCTGGAGTCCTGACCACCGGTAGCTTGGTCCCTGTACACGATGAGTACCTACACGAGATGAGAGTACACGAGATTAAGTCTATTTTAAAACAATTCAGTCCAGAGAGAGTCCAGACTGAACTGTTTTAAAATAGCCTTAATCATTAAGCTCTTTTATGATTAAGCAAACAGGGCAGTTTCACACGCTGCTTGATGAGTCTGCTGAAAAAGTACCTCTCCTTTCATACACCTTATGTGACGTAAACCAAGTTGCGGGTTCAGCTAGTTTAAAATATGTACCTACTTATAGGTTTCGTAACTCAAAAACACCCTATCAATAGGATCACTTTTTTTGACCAGCCGTATGTCTGTTAAGAACCCTTGATCTCGCGAACGCGTACTGGTATCGAGTTTTTAATAGAACTACTACGATAACGCAAAAAGGCTCTTAGCTATAAGACCATTAACGGAAATGACTATAGGAACAATGATTGCCGCATCAACTTATTATACTTATTTATTATTATTGTTATACCTATAAATGGTCAATTGTCCGTTTTCCCATTTAAAGTGCAAACTTCAATATTTTTCGTTAGATTCTTGAGCACTTAATCTCATCTCTGCATCACACAGGTTGACTGGTAGAAAATGCCTAATGCCACCTTGTACGAAGATTTAAATAAATAAAATAAATTAAAATACATTGAAGTTTTTGTATTCATTATGCTTCTGCCTACGACTTCGGGATAAAAGTATGCATCTTTATGTATGTACTAGCTGATGCGCGCGGCTTTGCCCGCGTGAAATTTGGTTCCCGTTCCCGCTTCCCGCGGGAACATTTTCCCGGGATAAAAAGTAGCCTATGTGTTATTCCGGACTATACTCTTTCCCTGTGCCAAATTTCAGTCAGATCCGTTCAGCCGTTAGAGCGTGATTGAGCAACAAACATCCAAACATCTTCACAAACTTTCCCATTTATAATATTAGTAGGGATTCTATTAATACGAATTTTTTTCGATTTCAATAGTACAAATTACTGTCTCGTCTAATTTTTCTGCGCTCTATACAAAATGAACGTTTTATCGGTAGATAAGAACTTCGACACAGATAATAATAGGTATACAAGGATTTATAAAATATTTAAGATATTATCTCTGAGTCAGACTCTAACTAATTTTATATTTTTGTACGATTGACTGGCAGTTGTTGCATAATTGTTGATATCGCTACATTGTTTTTCTCGCGTGGAAATCCCCATGGACACAATACATAGATAGGTATCTACAAATATATTTTATGTATTGTTATGATATTTTGTTTTTGGTGCTATGGGTGTCATGCCGTGTGCTTCAAGCTGTAATCCACATATTTGAAATCTCAATGAAAACTAATCTTGACAACACAAAGAAATAGTTATGAAATAGTCAGACATGTAAAAAAAATAGTCGCATAGTAGTTTCGGCGTTATAACTATAGGTTATTGAGGTTTATGGCTTGAACGTCAAGCTGTAATCCTCATCTCTGGTGCAAGCAAACGATAATGTCTATCGAATTGGTTTAGGTTCCAAAAAAATAGTCATGAAAAGTCGTAACGACCTGCCAAATCTCAGAAATAGTCCATAAGAGGTTCCACAGAGTTATGAAGGTACCCTGATGAGGAGTTTGGCTTGAACATTTGAAAACTTCAAATTTCTCCGGAACACCTGCGAATTTCGGTTCAAAGTTGGTGCCAAAAAATAGTCATGAAATAGTCGTATGAAACGATAATAAATTTGAACTGATATAATTTGAAAATAAAAAAAAAAATCCCTACATTTCTATTGATGTACAGTCCGGTACAAAATTTGTAACTTAAAATGATATTAGAGGACGTCACGCGGTTTCACCGCGTAGCTGGCAAACTGGAAACCGCAGTACGATTCCTGTTACTCAAGAGCATGTCACCAGTGTCACTCTTTACTGATTACGTCATGCAATTTGTATGAATTGCGTGAATCCCGCTAAATTACGAGTACCTAAGTCAGTTATTAATACAAACATTTTTCCAATTATCTTGTCAATCAAATCAATTCTGCTCAAATAATACACTAAGTTTGTTCCTTAATATCTACATGCATACATTAGTCACGCCTTCATCCCAAAAGATAGGCAGAAAGGTAGGCAGAGATCGACAGTCAAAGAAATCAGAAATCTTTTCTGATATCTGTGTCGACAGCCAATAGGTTTTTGATTGATTGATTGATTATGGGAACTAGTAGTATTAATTGATTTGGTAGGTAGTAAGTTTTTATTTTATTTTTAAGTAGTTATAATTATATATGTTTCTTCTTACGTTCTGAAATAAATGAGTTAAATTGTAAAAAAACAATAGGGATTTGTAATGTTTTTAGTTTCTAATGTAGGACCATTTCCTGAGGATAGCCTTCCGTGGGCTTACCCTGGACTTGTGGTTTAAGTCGGTTAGAGTCCGGCATAGCATCCATGACGGATTTTACTCACGTTACAAAAATGTAGGGTCATTTTTACGCGAATAGTTCATTCTAAGTCCCCGCTTCCCATGGGAACATTTTCCAGGGATGAGAGAAGCCTATGTGTTATTCCAGACTATAAGCTATCTCTGTACCAAATTTCAGCCCAATCCGTTCAGCCGTTAGAGCGTGATTGAGTAACAAACATCTAAACATCCAAACATCTTTACAAACTTTCTCTACTATTATACATACATACATACATATGGTCACGCCTTTATCCCCGAAGGGGTAGGCAGAGGCATATTATATGCCCACATTTCACCTTTTTGTATAATTTGTCCCACGTAATAGGTGGTGAGCCGTATTGCCGTGTTTAAATGGACAGGCGCAGGTTGTGACTGCCTGCTGTTGAAATAAAGCCTTCAACTTAGCTTAACGACTGCCATTTTACTGGCAACCGGGACCAACGGCTTAACGTGCCTTCCGAAGCACGGAAACGCTCAAATAAATGTCACAAAGTGATCACATGGATGGTCACCCATCCATGGACCAGCCATAGTGAAAGTTGCTTACTGCAGTGATCGTTTACAGAACACTGAGTCCGCGGGGCCACGAGCGCTTCTACTATTATAAAAATGTAAAAATAGCTATGACGGTACATTGAAGATAAATTAAAAAAAAAAACTGTAGTCGACTAATATATTAGGGCTTCTGAGTCCAAATCTATTTTTTTTTTCTTCGTGTCTGTTTGTTTGTTTATTTGTTCGTGGTTGGAACAAAATTCAGTAGCTTGATCATAATTGTACTATTAGGATTTTGTAGGTTTTTTTATTACTTAATTATTGTAATATGTTTCATCGCAATCGGTTCTGCGGAAATGATAATACAGCTTGACCTATGTTTTACTAGAAGCCCCATGAATTGGACAGGTCAGAGTAGTTTAGTTTATGTCAAAATCACCTCGCGAACGAAGTCGCGGGCAAAAGCTAGTTTATAATATTAGTAGGATTTCAGTTCGTGTCAGCTCAGTTCTATAGTAGCGGAGATATTCGCACAATCCCATAATTTATCTACCACAGACCTAACGATTCGCGGGAACTAGATCTATCTAGTTCGTTTCATTCATTCAATCGCGAACAATAAATTCCTAATTGGTTTCAGTCAAGCTCACGTCCAGTTGCTCTTGACATAAAGTCTGGTTCAGACGTTTGCACTAATTGATAATAATTATTATTTGAATTATTAGATGAAGTAGGTAATAATGAACATGTTTGTTCTAATAAGTATATGAATTTTTGATGTATAAAAATTGATATACAAAAAAATCGGTGGTCTGTAAAGTCGGTTTACTGACGATGGTTGAACGTGACAACGTCATAAGAAAAAAAAATAATAAAAAATAAAAAAAGACGTGTGGCACTCGGGGACTGCCGCGGTAAAGCTATTACATAGCATTTTTTATCAACTATGCTAGTATATTATTTCTATATAAGAATACTAGCTGATGCCCGCAGCTTCGCTCGCGTAAAATTTGTTCCCGCGGGAAGTTATTCCCGGGATAAAAGGTAGCCTATGTGTTATTCCAGACTATAATGTATCTCTGTACCAAATTTCAGCCCGATCCGTTCAGCGGTTTGAGCGTGAAAGAGTAACAAACATCCACACTCACAAACTTTCGCATTTATAATATTAGTACGATTTTAAGGCCTATGTTCAACAAAGTAAAGTACCAAGTACCTACTTGACTGTCGACATTTGGGCTTTTGGACTTTTGAACTGTTGGACTGTTGGACTTTTGGGCTGTTGGACTGTTGGATTTTTGGACTTTTGGACTATTTTACTATTGGACTTTGGACTTTAGAACTTTTGGACTTTTGGACTTTTGGACTTTTGGACTTTTGGACTTTTGGACTTTTGGACTTTTGGACTTTTGGACTTTTGGACTTTTGGACTTTTGGACTTTTGGACTTTTGGACTTTTGGATTTTTGGACTTTTGTACTTTGGACTTTTGTACTTTTTTACTTTTGGACTTTAGTCCCAAAAGTCCCAAAAGTCCCAAAAGTCCCAAAAGTCCCAAAAGTCCCAAAAGACCCAAAAGTCCCAAAAGTCCCAAAAGTCCCAAAAGTCCCAAAAGACCCAAAAGTCCCAAAAGACCCAAAAGTCTTTGCTTAAATTCTGCAACACTTTTCAGTAGGTACTGCGCCATCGAGACGTATCGCAGGTACACGGCAAGGCTTGTTTTTTTTTTAATATACCTAAAAACTTTAAAATAATTATAAAATATCCTGGTGTTATTGGCTTTCTTCAGAGGTACCCATCCTCGATTCTTCAATCCTAACGTACAACAGTTACGGATAACCAGGATAAGATTGACGAATCGAACTCCTCATCGGAGGAAATTTGGATGTAAGAGAAGAACAATATCTGTACCCTCCAGATTCTTATTTGCCTGCCTCGGTGGCATTCGGTAATATAACTGACTGTCGCGCTGGGGTCCTGGGTTCGATTCCCGGGCAGGCCAAAAAATCGTGGGATCTACCAATATTTGTTTCGAAGATTTGATGTTTTCTAAGTATAATATGTATAAATAAATAGATAAAATCTTTATTGCCATTAATTGTGTACATACATGAAATTGGAATTCCCTGATACCTGCGCTAGTACAAACTGTGTTGCAGATATCAGTGTTCTCCCCCAAAATATTGACACTTGACAATATGTTTACACAGAACTATTAAACTATTAAAATTGTTTCCTACTAACTTATAAACTTATAATAATTTTACATAGAGAAAACGATAAAATATGAAACAAAACCAATACAAAATCTTAAAGCATGCTTAGGCTTTCGTGTGTGTGCGTGCGTGTGTCTGTGTGTATGTGTGTATGAGTGTCTGTGTGTGTGTTTGTGTGTATGTGTGTCTCTGTGTGTGTGTGTGTGTGTGTGTGTGTGTTTGTTGCATGTATGCTTATGTGAGTTGATTTTTGAGTGTGTGTGTGTGTGTGTGTGTGTGTGTGTGTGTGTTGCATGTATGTTTATGTGAGTTGATTTTAAAGAACTTGTAGAAGGTCTTCCACAGATTCATATTCCATTGGTTTTAATCACTCAGTTACTGTCGTTTTAAATTCTCCGTATGTATGCATACTAAGAAATTATATGAGTATGTATAAAAAAGTTTTAATTAGATCGCAAAGAAAATGTCCAAAAGCCAAAGTACTTGAAGCAAAGTCGTTGATATACCTAATTAGAGATAATAGAAAAACCTCGCAGAACTTCTGAACAATACACACTCACACAGTACTGTTTTACGACCTTTAGGCGCGATTGGTCCAATTCGCGATTAGTCCAGTTTGCGATTACCGATTATAATTATTTAAAGTTAAAGTTCATTTTTAAATAATTTATTATACTATTAAACAAATTGTTGCCAAACTGATTATGATTAAACCTCTTTTCATAATCAATAAGCGAGTACAACCTGTAAGTAGAATAGTAGAAATATATACATAACCAGAGTAAAAATTATAAACTCTGACATAACTCAGTCCTCGCCCAAAGGTAATGTAATAATCATTTTATTGTATGACGTAGTACTACTTCACGATCCCCAGATACAGTCTCCTATAAGGAGCGTTGAGTTCCCTGATGGTAAAATAAAAATAAAAAATAAATATTCACGGACATCTCTCACAACGCTATCTGATTCCAAAGTAAGCTAGGAATAACCTGCTTGTGTTATGGGTAATCAGACCACGGATATATTAATACTTATATACTTTTAAATACATACATATTATACATAGAAACAGCCAGACTCTTGAGACAAACATTTAATTTTATGGGTCACACAAATATTTGTCTCACTGACTGACTTCGCCACAGAGGCAGTAGATGTTGGGTGCACTAGCGTAGCTGATGCTCCCCTCACTTTTAGGACCAATCTTCGGAAGTGAAATATGCTCCGCCTCCATGGGTAGTAACATGATGATTACGCAAACATATTGAAAAAAAACAGAGCTTTCGATTTCTGTGATACTTCAGAATAATTTGCATTCCTATTGGTTTTTTTTAACAATAAATAAATAAATAAATATTTACGGACATTTCACACAACGCTATCTGATCCCAAAGTAAGCTAGGAATAACCTGCTTGTGTTATGGGTATCAAACCACGGATATTAATACTTATATACTTTTAAATACATACATATTATACATAGAAACAGCCAGACTCTTGAGACAAACATTTATGGGTCACACAAATATTTGTCTCCCATGGGAATCGAACCCACGACCTCCAGCGCCGCAGGCGGTATCACTACCGACTGCGCCACAGAGGCACAATGAGTTGAGTAGGTCCGGAGTTTATAGATGTTACTAGCTGATAAATCTATACTAATATTATAAAGAAGTAAAGTTTGTGTGTTTGTATATTTGTTAAATTGTAAAGGGTAATCTCGGGATCTAGTGAACCGATTTTAAAAATTCTTTCACCAATAGAAAGCTACGTTATTGTGGAGTGTCATAGGCTAAATAGCATCTCGCTACAACGAATAAGAGCGGAGCAGTAATAGTAAATGTTTCAAAAACGGGGGAAAAGTTATTCCTTTTGAGAGCTTCGTTGCGTGTGCTATGTAAATATTTATAGTTAAGTACCTATGTAAAAAATATGTAGGTAGGTACATAGGTACTACAAAATTGTTTCTCTTAAAAATGTTCTAAAAAAATTGCGCGATAGCATGTGTCTATCTTTGGGTTGGTGCACAATAACCATTTTAATGGCAATCAATTTTTTTCTACAAAAATGCCACGGGATACCTCTTTAATAAACCTCTCTCTCTCTCTCTCTCTCTCTCTCTCTCTCTCTCTCTCTCTCTCTCTCTCTCTCACATAGTACTCAATATTAACGACGAGACGCTACGGGAGTAAACTCAACGCGACGGGAGTAAATGCGACGGGAACAGGTAATACTCTCTCTTATGTGGCGCAAACGAAGTTGCGCGGGTCAGCTAGTAATAAAAAAAATAAAAGTTTATTGACCCAAAAACATTTTACATCAGAGTGATTTTGGAAACTTCAGATAGGCAAACTTATAATGCCTGAGTTAGGTGATGTCACGCGGTTTCACTCGCCTAGTACATTATTAAGGTATTACCTTTTCAACAACGAAAGCTATTTCGAA
Organism: Miltochrista miniata; assembly: GCA_933228765.1. Taxonomy (NCBI): domain Eukaryota; kingdom Metazoa; phylum Arthropoda; class Insecta; order Lepidoptera; family Erebidae; genus Miltochrista; species Miltochrista miniata. Next base: position 20,661,476 of record OW121769.1, read on the forward strand.
TCAGTTACTTTCGGAGTTTATATTATTACTATTAGTACCTACAGTCAAACAAACAAATCGTTGCGTACCGTACTACTCGACTGGTACCGAAATCGACTTAGTACGGTATTCGGCAAACAACTTGAGCATCGCGTGACGTGGTGGGAGAAAGTTTGCGCAAGTAGGACTTACGTGCAAAAATATTGTGTCATTGAAAAACGCATTTTTTATTATTGGCATTTTAATGTGTTAGTTAATAACTTTTTAGTTGGTGGTATAGAGAGAAAATAGATCACGAAGTTGCTAATCGTTGCTCAAGAAGTTTCCCAGTTACTGTACCGTCCGCAAGAATGCAGACCACGCTCATGTATCCGTTTTCGTAAATTTAGTTCAGGATAAAAAGAAACTCGATCGATTTTTCGCAACATTTGAATCGTCAACTTCGCTTGGTGGAGTAGTATTTCAGCTACAGTAAAAGTGAAATTGAAGCGAGTTTATCCAGGAGAGTTCATCACAATAGTAGGAGCTAGTCCGAAGTTAGAGCCACAGGAGATTAGAGCTAGGTTTAATCTAACTTGTGTGGCAAACCGCTAGAATAATAAATACAGTATACGGTTTCATGTACCTAAGTTTAAAATTCATACAATACCTAATATTTTATACATCAGTAGCAGATGCCACGAGGTTTCACCCGCGTAGTTCCCGTTCCCGTGGGAATACGGGGATGAATCATTACCTACGTCAACCGGGGATAGTGTAGCTATCCAACAGCGAACGAATTTTTCAAATCGGTTCAGTAATTTCAGAGCCTATTCAATGCAAACAAACAAACATACTAAAACATTTTTTTTTCATAATATTTCTATGGATATAATGGGCTCTATTGTGTTTGAAACTTAAATGTGTTAAGTGATACCTACCTATAAGCTATAGACGAAAACGACGTTTGCAATTTTAATATTTCATTATCAAAATACTTACAGATGGCGACTGCCAACTCTTTTCTTGATGGTGTGCTTTTTTTGCACATACCTAGATATTGAATTATTAAAGTAATAAGTATGTAATTTTTGGTTTTTGTGAATACAAATTGAATTTACATTTAATCAATCTAGAAATAGTTATTTATGATACAAGTGAGGTATGTTGGTCATTACACTCGAGGTGATATTGCAAGGAAACCGAGAGTGTAATGACCAAACCTCACGTGTGTCATACGACGTTTATAAACGCACTTACGAGTAAAGAAACAAATTTTATAATAATTCATACTCAAATAAACAATGCTCACGCCTCACAGCACAGACGGAAAGTTTGTCTGTCAAAAAGGCGCTGCGCGCGGGATGTTAGCTGTTGGAGCTAAACAGCCAAATCGCTAATGTTCAAAAATTATTTTTTATGTATTTATAAATTAGTTACACGTTGAATTATTAATTAAAGTAAATAAGTTGTTGAAAATTTATCATATTCAAGGTGGTACACTTCTTATTTTTTACAAAAAATGTGTTATTTTTAGTCATAATGTTGAAACGAAACGTATCTAAGTCTATACTATTTCCGAGATTTAAAAATAAAACTATAACCCAGTTAAGTTATGAGCAAATAGAATGCATAAATAATATCTTTCAGCGAGGTACAAACTTAATTTGATGGAATATAAAATAAAACACTAGTGCGATAAAGAAAAAAAGCACAAGTGTTTAATACCATGGTTTATGAGTGTAAAAGCCATGTGATAAAAACAAAGACGTATCATATACAGACACGTTATACACGAACATTGCGGCTTTCAAAAACAGCTAAACTTTTATAAATTTAAAAAAAGAATTCTATAAATTATCTGTGGTAGCATGCATGAAGTCAATATCAGGGGAATGTGGGGAAAAAGGGAAACTTGAATTTAACATACTGAGTGGTTAATGTATTTACGGGTAAAGTACGTAATATTTAAATTTATAAAATGTTAATGTAGTTTATCGGATTAGTAATTATTAACGTAAATTAAGTCATAAAATAAAAATATAACAATATCATACAGAAACATTTATTTAATAAGTACTTAATAATTTAGTACCTAGTAAGTAATCCAAATATTTGTAATTTAAATAATTTTAATAATCTTAATATATTATTATTATGTTTCATTATTATTTTAAAGAAATATAATTACCTAAATAAAAAAAATATTCAAATAGCAAAATAAAACATTAGTCTCCCCAACATCCCCTTACAGGTCGCGGGCGCCAAATCACAGACTATAGAGTACATTTTTTCTTGTGCATTCACTTGCCGCCATTTTATCGATCCGAGAAAATGAAATAATATTATTATTTCTATTATACTTACGCATGAAATGACACGTTTTTATATTGAACAGTTGCTGTGTAGCTTGTGCATCATCTGAAGATACATGAAGGTATGTTTTTTTCGAGTTTTCTTTATTAATAGAATTTAAAACAGTGCTAATGGAACTTTCGCTAACCCTACAGCCGCGTCACAGATTTTCAGGTAATTACCTGCTTTACGTGTTGCCATTTTCAAGTGTCTATAACGTATCTATAGTTTTTATAATATATCATTGGATAAAAACCACTTTATGAGCAAGGTTGTTGAAAAAAAAATTATGTGTGTTCAACATCGAATCAGCAGCAGGCAGCAAAATATCGGACCGATGCAGGACGCTTGCACATTGCAAGGTAAATATTGTTGTTAATACTATTAACTAGTAGGCAATTACGTTAAACAATTTTCGTGTTTTAGATACCATCGAAATCCAGTTACGTAGACGTATTAAAAAATCCTTAAAGGAAACCAGTTACCAAACTCCGGTCTCCGAGGCGGCTGAAGCGTTAAGTTTTCATGTACAATATCTATATATATAAAAATCAATGCCACTTTTCGTTGTAATTTTATAACTCAAGAACGGGCTCACCTATTCAAACCAAATGTTTAGGATTTGTTCGGACTGTTTAGTAGATGGTTTATGAGAAGTTTGTACAAAATCGGTCGAGTGGTTCTTCATTTATCACGCAAACGAAGTTGCGCGGGTCAGCTAGTATATTTATAAATGCACACTGCCCGAGAGTCACATATAAATATTTAGTACTAGCTGACCCGCGCAACTTCGTTTGCTTCTCATAAGAGAGAAAGAGAGAAAAAACACTATTATTTTGATATCATGTTTCCCGTCATTTACCCCCGTTGCGTTTACTCCTGTCGCATCGCTACTATTCATTATTTAAGAAATAATTAACGTTACTGTGATCGAAAACCTCCCAAAAAAGAGAGATAGCACCCAAATCCACTTAGGTGAGGCCATAGTGGTAGCCGTAGGTTTGTTGGAAGTTCTGGGTTGACTACCGAGGGCTTACCCGGGGCTCCCAACCGTAGGCTGTTAAGCAGGATACGTGTGGTTTTTAGTCTTTAAGAGTCCGGCATAGCATACATGTAGGAATTTCCTCACTTTAAAAAAATGTAACTGTGAGCGAACCTTAAAAGATAAATAAATAAATAGGTATTGTGTTTTAGAACCTTTTAAGAGGAACAATTTTGTAAAAAATTATTTTTATGTAACTTCAACCATTTACGCAGAGGCGCAACGGATACTCTAACGATTAAATGATTTCCGTTTTAGAAACATTTCTCATTGCTGTACCGATCCTATTAATCTTAGCATTATGTTATGTAGCCTTAAGCCATTCTCAATAAATGTACCTACTCACTATCGAACAGTTAAAGAGTTTTTGAAACCCTACCAGTAGTTGAGTACCCCCCTTAGAAGCGGGATCACACCCGAAACCCCCCAAAGACGCGGGATAGCACCCGAAACACCCCCTGGGCGAGGCCGCAATAGCGGCCGTAGGTCTGTTGGGAGTCCCGGGACATCCTTCCGAGGGCTTACCCGGGGCTCCCAACCACAGGCTGTTGGACGTTACGTGAGGTTTTTTAGTCGGTAAGAGTCCGGCATAACATCCTTTGAGGATATTCCCTCGCGTTAAAAAAAAAATTAAAAAAAAGGCTTGCCCTAGTATGATGGTCCCTTTGCAGCGTGTGTCCAATTCAGCTACACTTCCGAGGTTTGATCTGTTAGGGGTCTCACTGCAGCGTTCCCATAGGCTTACGTTGGTGATTTTCTCGGGCCCGTATATACCGAGGATCCGTTGGAGGCAGCGGTTGACGAAGACTTGTAGCTGGTAGCTGGTGCGAAATGTCTTTAGTGACCTTCCATGTCTCGCATCCGTATAGCAGTTAGCAGTACAGTTTCAACGTTTACTTTGTTTTGAGTTTCACTCTTCGAGTCCATTTTCGCGACTGCCTACGGGGCGCAGCTGTGTGAAGGTTTTTCTAGCCTTTGCGAGTCTCGAAATGATGTAGGGTACTTGTTCGATAACTCAGTGTAGTTAGTGGACTGTCTTTCTGGTAGTTCCTGCAGGCACATAAGACGACACAGGAAGTTCGAAAATCGGACCGCCACCAAGAATGATTCGCCACTTACCTGGATTCTTTCCCGCTCTTCCTTAGGGTTGCTCCGAGGCCTTGATATTCGCTTGAGGTTGTTTTCGAGTTGCCGTGTCGACCGAGGCACTGACACACACATGTATCGCGCACAATAGTTCCGAACCGCGTCCGAGATTTGACTGAACGGTCGATGAGTGGCCGCCCGCCTGGCGAGGCAGCGCGGGGCGGGTGCGGGGGGGGGAGAATAGCCAGCCGAGTGACGAACTCTCCCGATAGCCGACCGTTCGCCGAAACATCCTGCCGCCTAACCAAGGTTCTGCCTTGGTTACCCACTAAACCACCGAAGGCAATCCACAAAGCTTAGAGACAGGTCGTAAGATGTTCCCTTGCTGAGTCCTGACCTCTACAACTCTGACAATTCCGTCCCTACCCGGAAGTAACCTAACGATCCGACCGCGTTTCCATTGGAGAGGGGGTAAATTATCCTCCTTTATCAATATCAGGTCATCGACCTTGGGAGCCTCGTTATGAGAAGTCCACTTATGCCTTTGTTGGAGTGTGTGAAGATATTCACATCTCCACCGAGACCAGAAATGCTGGGATATCTTTTGAATAAGTTGGTACCGAGACAACCGGTGCTCCGGAGTTTCCGTGTAGGGATACTCAGGAAGTGCAACGAGAGGTTGCCCTATTAGGAAATGACCGGGGGTCAATACATCAAGGTCTTCCGAGTCCGTACTAAGGGGGCAAAGCGGCCGAGAATTCATTACCGCTTCTACCTTGGTAAAAAAGGTGGTCAGCTCTTCGAAAGTGAGCTTGGCTTCTCCGAGAACCCGTTTCGCATGTGTCTTGGCACCCTTCACTGCCGACTCGAATATGCCACCGCTTGAAGGATTTGAAGGGCAATTGAAGAGCCAAGTTATGTTTTGAGCCGTCAGCTTCCGATCAATTTCCTGGTGATGGTTCCGTAAGAATATGTATAACTCCTTTAAATATTTATCGGTTCCCGTGAAGTTTGTACCGCAGTCTGATCGGATCAAGGACGGTACACCTCTCCTAGATACGAACCTAGTCAAGGCTGCCACGAAGGCTTCAACTGATAAGTTTGATACAATTTCTAGATGTACCGCCTTAACCGACAAGCAAATGAAAACGCATAAGTAACACTTTTGAACCCTTGCATTACGCAACGAGCTCGTTTTAACGTAAAAAGGTCCAGCGAAATCCGTGCCGACCCCGACGAAAGGTCTGACTCCGGTAACGCGATCGGCAGGCAAATCTGCCATATATGGCTGTTTAGGCCGAGCCCGGTGTCGAAAACATTGTACGCATTTAAACGTTATGTGTCGCGTGACACGCCGCGCCGAGATAATCCAGTAGCGTCGTGAGAGAATCGCACTCAACGCGTTAGCTCCGACGTGACAGTAGACCTTATGATAATGATTGACTAGCAAGTCTGTGAAACTACCCCTCGCCGGTATTAATATAGGGTGCCGTGACTCATATGGAAGGGTAGAGGCGCCGATTCTGCCGCCGACACGAATAATATCATCCCTGTCCAAAAATAAATTCAACCGTCGCAATGAATTTTTAATTTCAGTACCCGTTCGAAGGTTTGTCAATTCATCGGAGAAATTTTTTGACTGCACAATACGAATTAAGCACAGATTGGCGATTCTACGTTCCGACACCGTTAAACTACCGTAAACCTTCTCAGAGTTAATTTTTGAATTGTTTTTAAAGCGTAGTAAGTATGTAGTAACGTTTAGCAACTTTTCATATGAACTAAAACGATCTAATAAATTAAAATCCGATATCAATTCGTTTACATTAGCAACCCTAACGGCCGGCCTCAGGCCAGGTAACAAATCTGGCGGGAACTCTGGGCCCCCGGACGGCCACGTATGGGGCGGCCGCTCCAGCCAACTCGATCCCCACCACAAGGGATGGTTCAAGAGTTCTGCCGCCGAGCAACCGCGTGACGCAACGTCCGCACAATTCATCTCGCCGGGTACGTGACGCCAGTCGATGTTGGTCTTAGAGGTTATTATATCCGAAACCCGGTTTCCTTCAAAGACTTGTAATTTATGAGGTGGTGTCCGTAACCACGCCAAAACGATAGTGCTGTCGCACCAGCCTACAATTTGGTCTAACCGAACCTTATCCTCCATTGACTCGACCGTGTGATTAACCAACGTTGACAGCAACTTAGCACCATTCAACTCCAGTTTCGGTATGGTTAACTTAACCCTTAATGGCGTTATACGTGACTTAGCAATAAGTAGGCGTACGTGAGTCCGTCCGTCTGCGCCCTCCGCGCGCAAGTAGACTGCTGCAGCGTAACCGACGCTGGAGCCATCACAAAACCCGTGAAGAGTATATTTAGTCGGTCCTTCTAACTTGACACACCGGGGAATGGAGATACGTTGCAGATGCGGCAAGTCAGAGATGATATCCCTCCATTGTCGCACTAAATCTATGGGGGCCGGGGCATCCCAAGCTACCCCCTTTGAGTTATCAGAAGTCGCCAATAGGGACTGTAATAAAAGTTTTATTTTAAAAACTACTGGACAGATCCACCCAAGTGAGTCGTAAAGTCTAGCCACTATTGACAAAATACTACGACGTGTGACGTCACTATCTGTGGGCAGATTTACATGGTAAGTGAAATTGTCACATTTGGGGTCCCACTGAATGCCTAAAATCTTGACAAAACCCGTTCCATCCGAATCGCGATCATCGAAACGCCGCGGTGACTCCAAGTGTTCCGTGGGTAAGTCATTCAGTAATGCTGGCATATTACTGGACCATTTCCGTAACTCATAGCCGGCCGAATTCATCAATGAGATTAACTCATCGCGAAGCTCACGCGCCTCAATCAGCGAGTCTGCGCCGCCATTCAAATCGTCAACGTATGTGTTGTCTATGAGTAACTTAGCGGCACGGGTTTTATCAACCTCGTCCCGGGCGAGCTGGTGTAAGCAGCGTATGGCTATGAAAGAGCTCGACTTCAAACCGTATGTATTTGTGTTTAATTGATAGGTAAGTAGGGGCTCCGTGGGCGACGCTCGCCAGAGAATCAACTGATATCTCCGATCGTCCGGGTGAATCCACGTCTGCCTAAACATCATTTTAATATCCGTAGTAAATACAATTTGTGGAACCCTAAATTTCATTATAATATTAGTGATATCGTTTTGCAATCGTTCTCCCGAAAACAGACAGTCGTTTAATGACACTCCCGAACTTGTTTTCTGACTGCCATTGAATACAACGCGAATTTTATTCACATCGCCCGATTTTTTAAATACTCCGTGATGTGGGAGAAAGTAATGTTCTTGCCCCGAATTAATATCAAATTGCGATACACTCATGTGTCCCAGCCTAATATATTCATTAATAAATTCAATGTATTTCTCCCGAAATTCCGGATTCCGTTGCATCCGCCTCTCAAGCGACATAAATTGCTTATAAGCGGGCTGGCGTGAGTCTCCTAATAGACGTCTATCACCTGCCGAGATAAGAGGTAAGCGCGAGATATATTTACCGTCCGGGCCTCGCGATACCGTTGAAACAAATAATTGTTCGCATTCCAAGTCCTCGGGACTTTTAATTTTATTAAGAGGGGGTTCCTCAGATCGCCAAAACCTTTCCACCGTTTCCTTGAGTGTCAACTGGTTAACCGACGATTCGGCCAGCTCCCGCGTCTCCGGCGAAACTGGTCCGAATACCGCGAAATTAAATACCGTGCCCAACGCGTAGGGCCCACCCTGACACAAAGTAATCTTTTCCCCATTTAAGATTTGACCGAGTATATCACATCCAAAAATTACGTCTATCTCTGAAGAATTCAATGAGCCGTTATCTGCGAGTTTCAACTCTTTAAAAACCAAATTTGTTCTGTTAACCGAATAAGACGTAAGCCTTCTTAAAACTGCCGCCGTTACCGCTAGTACTGGGTGTTCTGAATGTTCTGGTTTGAAATATATAACAACAACGTGTTGATATGTATTGGCTTGAATGCCACCGATACCCGTGATTTGTACATTACTATAAGACCGTTTCAATCCGAGGGTAGATACCAAATCCCCCTTTATTACCGACATTTGAGCCCCTAAATCTAAGAGAGCCCGTGCTTTAACGAATTCACCATTTTTATTCTTAATTTCAATAATAGCCGTGGGTAGAACAACATTATACGGGTTTCGATGCAAAGACGTTGAAGATGAGTCATCATGTAACCTTAATTGCTATGCTGAATATTGCTTTTGAGAATTATTACGTGACTGACCGCGCGATTCGTGCGATTCCCGCCGTTCGCATGCCTGATAGCCGTTGCGCGAGCTGACCTGAACTACACGCTCAGCTGATGAGCGCGACGGTACCTCTCTTCTTTCGCGAGGAGAGGCCGTGCGCGTGCGACGACGCGGACGGTGGCTGCGGTAGCCAGGTCCCTCCGAAGGCGAGCTAGCGCGAGACGCAGTATAGTTGTGCATGCATATTAAGTCGTTGTGACCCCGATGGCCACAGCGTTTACATGCTGTCCTTTTATCGCACGTAGATGCCGAATGCTTACCAAAACATTTAAAGCATACGTTTTCAGCTCGCACCCAGTCTTTACGCTGACCCGCGGTTAATTTTTTAAATTTAAAACACTCCGAAATCATGTGACCGCTTATTTCACAGTATAAACAGCGCCTAGCGATTATTCGTTCATTCCTGTAAGATTCACTTTCGTTTCCGATAATGTGTATGGTGCGGCGGGTACGATTGTCCTTCAAGGTCGCGCCGTCAGCTGTTGTCGAGTCTATAAGCCGACATTCATTTTGCAAAAACTCCACAAGTTGATTGAATGTGGGTAGGGTGATTATATTTCCGCCGTACTTCTGTTCAAACCGAGTTTTAACGTCTAACGGAATTTTATTTAAGCTAATGAATAATAAAATATAAGACCATTGATCTATAGGAAGGCCTAAATTATTCAAGGCGCGAGTGGACTCCAACAGTGGGTTTAGAATTTTAGAACGCAGATCATAGGGTTTATTTAATGTAGGTAGCTGTAGGATTCTAGAAATGTGACTATCTGCTAGCATCCTGATATTTTCATATCTACCCTTAAGAATTTCTAAGCCTATATCTAGGGATTCGTCTACCATAGGTAAATGCCGTATTAAGGTATGCGGTTCATTTAACACATGAGAAACTAAGTAATGAAATTTTTCCGTCTTTGATATATCTTTCCGTGTTAGTACCAACGAACTGAATAGGCTTATAAAACTTGTCCACTGAAAAACGTCACCATCAAATTTGCATAAATCGATTCTGGGAAGTCTTGCCGTATTTGAACTCTCGGACGGTCTATGAACCCCGTCCAAACCCGGGTAAGCCGACGAGACCGCTTCCAGTTGATTATAAGCCAACTCCGCCTCATTATAATCAGCCGTATAGATTTTAATCATTTCCGGATCTACCGTATTATCCAGCAATAACTCATACTGTTCCGACAAAAGTGCGTATCGTTCATCGAGTTTACGTAATCTCGCCGAAATAACTGCATTGGTTTGAGTTTTTCCCGCGATCATTTCTAACGTGCTTCTAAGCCATTCGACTTGAATTTTAAATTTAGTTGATGATACCTTAGCCATTTTAAATCGTTAAGACTCCAAATCGTGATGCACCCACCCCCGGGTAAGAGAAAAAAAAAAATATAACGGAACCCTACAATAAATCAATTAAATTGTTCTAATAACTGAGGATAATTTCACAAATATCGCATACCGCACAATATAATACAATAACCGAACCGCAAATGACAAACAAACTTAACGACTTTAGTTTGAATTGTATCCGACCGAATCGAGACTTGTGTCAGAGCTGTAAGTGGCGGTTAGGAATTTCAATTTTTAAATCTACAACCGACTTATGATTTGAAAAAATACCAACAAATATACCGAAATCCGGCTGAAATCCGCTCGAATGGACCATAAATATGTTCGATAACTCAGTGTAGTTAGTGGACTGTCTTTCTGGTAGTTCCTGCAGGCACATAAGACGACACAGGAAGTTCGAAAATCGGACCGCCACCAAGAATGATTCGCCACTTACCTGGATTCTTTCCCGCTCTTCCTTAGGGTTGCTCCGAGGCCTTGATATTCGCTTGAGGTTGTTTTCGAGTTGCCGTGTCGACCGAGGCACTGACACACACATGTATCGCGCACAATAGTTCCGAACCGCGTCCGAGATTTGACTGAACGGTCGATGAGTGGCCGCCCGCCTGGCGAGGCAGCGCGGGGCGGGTGCGGGGGGGGGAGAATAGCCAGCCGAGTGACGAACTCTCCCGATAGCCGACCGTTCGCCGAAACAGTACTCTTCTATCCCATCAGTTTCTGACACGACAGGTACGTGAATTAGTGCCTCCACTACATCTCCTGCGTCTGTCGATTTTATTTTCAGTCCAGCCATTCGCTGCCTCATCCTGCACGTTGTCCTGCAGACATGCATGACAGCGTGGCGTGGAGAATTTAAATGACGCCAATGACCTGTGCCTGCTGAAATTTAAATCCCCCAGGATATCAGGATAGTCCCCATTCTATGCCACGCCGCTTGTTATTTGCGGTATTCAGCATTATACCATCTATTTTCTATGGATGGTTGTTAACTATCCTGTTATCTTCATAACGATTCTCTATGGTAGGTACAGTATGTATTTTCCATAGATTTCGAATTTTTCGCTACTCTCAAGTATTTTCATATATGAGTTTGTGAACTCTATGTTTAATTTCTTTTTCAGAATATTGATGACATTTGATTGATGTCATTTTATACACGTAAGTGCGAGGCCGCATTTGCGTTTTTCCGCGGCGGTTTCTAACCTCAAAATGTCATCAAACTGTCAAAATCAATGAAATCAAGTCAATGTTTTGACATTTTGAGGTTAGAAACCGCCGCGATAACCGCAAGTGCGGCCTCGCCCTTACGTCTACTACATTGATACATGTAATACAATTCTAACACGCTGGTGTTTGTATGTAATTTGTTTATACTGTGAGAAAAATTCTATACTGAGGAACAGCTTTAATCATTAGGCTCTATTTTGATTAAGCAGACAGGGCAGATTCACATGCTACTTGATGTGTATGATTAATATATACCTCTAATTTCATAGACCTCATGTGACGTAAACAAAGTTGCGAGGGTCAGCTAGTTAAAAGATAAAACAATAGGTTTCTTCTTGCCTACTTAAAAACTATTTTTACAAATTTTATGGTAATAATAGACATTCTTTGAAATGTGCATTTATGGTATTGTTGTGACTTCTATGACACGTTTAAAGTTCATAGGTATGGGATAGATGGCGCTCGCGTCTACGTCAGCGTGAAATTTTACTTCCCGCTTCCCATGGGAACGTACTCCCGGGATAAAAAGTAGCCTATGTGTTATTCCAGACTATAATGTATCTCTGTACCAAATTTCAGCCTGATACGTTCAGCCGTTTGAGCGTGAAAGAGTAACAAACATCCACACTCACAAACATTCGCATTTATAAATATTAGTATTAGTATAGTATAGTAAGATAATATGTATCTTAGAGGTACATTGCTCATTTTACTATTACAACAAAATCCAAAAAAACTCTGTCTATCATATAAGCTTGCACAGCAAATCAACTAAACCTATATTGATAAAATATGAAAAGAAAATAGCTTGAACCCTGAAGAATGATACAGTTTATCATGGATAAAATCATAAATATCCATCGAAATGTAATGTAGGCGTCATGTCAACCTATCTTCATTACAAAGTTTTGTATTACATTTTTAGGTTTCTCAATTTCAATCAACTAAATATCCTCGGCACTTTTCTCTAGATACACGTAAGAAGCAAGAGCAGAAATATAAAATAGTAATTACGTCTTCTGAAGACGAGCTGTAAGATTATGTTGATCAGTCCTGGGTACCGATTCTCGCTTCACACGACATGAATGCGTGGACGGAAATCGGCGGGTGACGCGTCGCCTGTCTCATTAGAAACGGCGAACATGAGACGGACGACGTTTCACCCGTAAATTTGCGTCCACGCATTCACGTCGTGTGGTCGAGAATCGGCGCCCTGGGGTATCCTTCCGAGGGCTTAATCGTGGCTCCCAACCGTAGGCTGTTAGGTGGGATACGAGTGGTTTTTAGTCAGTAAGAGTCCGGAATAGCATCCATGTAGGCTTTTCTCCACGCTAAAAAAATATATCGATATTTCTGTTATCTGTTTTCATCAGTTGTCGATAAAATCTATACGGAACCTTGCTGACAACTCGAAAACAGATCAAGCACGGAATATGCGGGTAAGGGCCATTGTTCTACCACGGATAATGAACGATTATAATCTTCTCAAACTTGCACTTACTGAAGTAATATCGATGAGCTCAGCTCTAGGTGACTCGGAAGGAGGAACTCTGAAGTGTTTAGAGGGGTCTAAACTGTTAATGATAATGATAAATTTATTGTGGAAACATAGGTAAGTACATAAGTTCTTATTGAGTAAGTATAATAAATTATCAGTTCAGCCATGTCTAGCCGCTTAAGCATACAATATTCATCAGTAACATTTAGGTACAACATAATAAAACCAGTGGCGGATACAGAAAAATCTCAAGGGGGGGGGGGGCGCAAAAGATATTTTGAGTTTTAAGCTACCTTTACCATTATCGCAATAAAAAGTAATCAAGTCACATGTAAAGTTTATGAAAATTTTATTTGAAATGATTATAATACAGTAAAAATACAAGGTTCAAGGGACCTAACGAAAACCACGTCCATATGGGCATTCCATAGATTCACAGTGCGGGCGCCGTACCGGGTCCATAGCGTGGTACAGAGGGCAATACTGTGAGGGTGTCTGGGACTTGCGACCCATTTGAGTAGGTTTAAGGTGACCACCTTTAGATAGGTACGCATAAGCGTTCACAATGTTCCCTGTCTAATCAGATTTGATAAGATCCTAACAATGTAGCTTTGAATATTCGTTTTAATGAATGCAAACGTCTATAGGCTACCGATTCCCGTGGTTCACCTGGGTGGACTACGAGGTGGACCACGGGAAATAAAGGCAACCTTCCGGTGGGCCGTATACTTGTCTGCCACCTAAGTAGTATAAAAAAAAAATGAGGAGTATGCTGAAGCTCTTGACAAACCTAGGTCTTTAAATAGGTTATATAGAGATTTAGCTGGTATTCCCCTTGCTCCTACTTCTACGGCTTAGAGATTAACCACATAGCCATTCTTGATCAATTCAAAGTATTTGTTTTTACAGCGTGGTCCTTAGGTATGTTAGTCTCCCACGGCACCGTGAGCTCCACGAGCACGGCTTTCTCGATGGCGAGGCACATACGCTCTCCGATATTTTATAGTATTTTTACTCGTATTTAGAGTATGAGTGATATTCAGGATAAATGTAAACGAAACGAGAGGATAGTAATGTTAGGTGATTTTATCGTTGGGTGGGAGTAAAGCGCGATGGATACGAAAGTGTACTGGGAAAGTTTGGTGATGAGCGAGTGAATGAAATGGACCAAGCTGCTGGCAGTATGTTTGGAGGGGAATCTTGTGGTAACTAATACCATATTTGACCACAAAGATATCCACTTGTATACGAGAGAACAAAAAGATCAGAGAAGCATAATTGACTTTGTGATACTACTATCACAAAGTCAATTGCTTCTGTGCTCTTTTTGTTCTTTTATCTTTCTCAGTTTTGCGTTTACACGCAAAAATTGCAAGAGATAAGAGTAAAAGAAGAATTTTTGAGTAAATTGAGCCGGAAGTTTGAACATTTAGATAAAGAATGTGAAATGGACGAATTATGGAAGTCGATTAAGGAAGGACTCGTTGAAGTGGCAGTTGAAGCTTGCGGGGTATCCAAGAGGAGCCAAGGATGGCAAGTAAAGAGAATGTGTGCATTGCAAAGTGTGACTATGATGTTTAACGAAGAATTTTGGCAGGTAATCAAGTAAATGAAGCTATTCACGCCTTTATGAGCAGTCAGGATGTGTCTAAAAAGTCAAGGATGGCTGTACATAGAGCAGTGCTTGTGCCTACACTTATGCATGTCAGTAAAAGTTGGGTGTTGCCGAAGACGCATGAAAGTAAAATTAATGCAGTAGAAATGAGAAGGGGGCCACCAAAGGGGGGGGGGGGGGGGCGCGCCCCCCGCGCCCCTACCCTGTATCCGCCACTGAATAAAACAAATACAATATTTTCATTACAAAATCATGTTACCATGCTACTACACAGCCAAGATAGGATAAGGTGCTTTTTTTAATACCACCAAGGTGGCAGACAATTTTACGGCCCACCAGAAGGACTGGTGGTCACCGCAGCCTATGAACGTTTGCAAAACCGTAAAAACCTTCTAAGACCCCTTTTGAAGAACGAAAAGCAAGAGCACGGTTCAATGATATAAAAACTATAGATACGTTATAGACACTTGAAAATGGCAACACGCAAAGTAGGTAATTACCTGAAAATCTGTGACGCGGCTGTAGGGTTAGCGAAAGCTCTATAAGCACTGTTTTAAATTCTGTTAGTAAAGAAAACTCGAAAAAAACATGCCTTCATGTATCTTTAGATGATACACAAGCTACACAGCAACTGTTCAATATAAAAACGTGTCATTTCATGCGTAAGTACTATAGAAATAATAATATTATTTCATTTTCTCGGATCGATAAAATTGCGGGAAGCTTATTGAATGCACAAGGAAAATGTACTCAATAGTCTGTGGTTTGGCGCCCGCGACCCGTAAGGAGATGTCGGGGAGATTTTGTACTAATGTTTTATTTTGCTATTTGCAGAGATGTGTTAAGTAGGTAGATAGTCTCTGAACGACAGCAAAGCGTCCAAAATTTTAAGCGCCAACTGTTGGCGGATAAGTGCCGATCCGCCATTTAGTGCACATTCTGTTGTCAAGGGATAAGCTTGTGTCACGTGACAAAATTTTATTGTTTAAAATGTCGAATTGTGCAATAAAAGTGTGTCGAAATTACAGAAAATATTTAAAAACAGCCAGGAATGTCTGTAAGTAACTCGAAACTTATCACAATTTTATGAAATCTATTTATTTACGCATGTCTAATTTCTTCGACTCCATCTTGACATTTTTGTTGGTGTTGCCAGTTTCCAATTCAGAATTCCCCAAATTAAATAAGTAAAGAATTACCTAGGTATGGAAATAGAACTAAATTATTAGAGAGTCGTAAAATAAATAATTTGGAAACGGTCAAGTGTGAATCGAGAATAGTGAAAATCGACCTATACAATTGTTCGGACTCAGTAACAAGAAACTTGGCATACTTTAAATTAAGGAAATCATTTAAAATACCTAAATGTAAGTTATAAATGGTGAAATCTGTACAAATGTTCTTAAGCTGAAGGGTTTGTTCGTTTGTTTGAACGCTAGGATCTCGGGAACTACTGGTTGGATTTCAAAAAGTCTTTTACATTTCGTTAGTTCATATATGGAGTTCATACCACTAGACTTGGGTAGGTACAGTTCGTACTGCCGACGTGTTAAGGTGCTCCCTCACCGGGAGCATTTGCCTGTAATGTAACAAATTAGATTCGACTCGAGCATTACGTTACGGTGCTACCTCCCTGACCGACGAGCGTTCGCATGTAATGTAACATTTATAGATTTGACTCGAGCATTACGTTACGATGCTACCTCCCTGACTGACTCGAGCATTCGCGTGTAATGTAACATTTATAGATTGGACTCGAGCATTACGTTACGATGCTACCTCCCTGACCGACACGAGCATTCGCGTGTAATGTAACATTTATTATAGACTACCTGATGCCCGCAGCTTCGCTTGCGTGAAATTTTGTTCTCTTTTCCGCGTCTCATGGGAACTTATTCCCGGGATAAAACTTGTATCATTTCAGACTATAATCTATCTCTGTAGGGGATTACATGATAATTTTGCAATCCAATATGGCCGCCGCGCCGTTATCACAAAATTTCATGATGGGTATCGTTTAAGGGGTTTTTTGGTATGCCGAGTACGAATTTCGGGTTAATTTAGAGAACCAATATGGCCGCCGCGCCGTTATCACAAAATTTCATAATGGGTATCGTTTAAGGGGTTTTTTAGTATGCTGAATGCGAATTTCGGGTTAATTTAGAGATCCAATATGGCCGCCGCGCCGTTACCACAAAATTTCATGATGGGTATCGTTTAAGGGGTTTTTTGATATGCTGAGTACGAATTTCGGGTCAATTTTGCAATCCAAAATGGCCGCCGCGCCACTATCACAAAATTTCATGATGGGTATCGTTTAAGGGGTTTTTTGGTATGCTGAGTACGAATTTCGGGTTAATTTAGAGATCCAATATGACCGCCACGCCGAAATCACAAAATTTCATGATGGGTATCGTTTAAGGGGTTTTTTGGTATGCTGAGTACGAATTTCGGGTTAATTTAGAGATCCAATATGGCCGCCGCCCCAAAATCACAAAATTTCATGATGGGTATCGTTAAAGGGGTTTTTTGGTATGCTGAGTACGAAATTTATGATAATTTTGCAATCCAAAATGGCCGCCGCGCCACTATCACAAAATTTCATGATGGGTATCGTTTAAGGGGTTTTTTGGTATGCTGAGTACGAATTTCGGGTTAATTTAGAGATCCAATATGGCCGCCGCGCCGAAATCACAAAATTTCGTAATGGGTATCGTTTAAGGGGTTTTTTGGTATGCTGAGTACGAATTTCGGGTTAATTTAGAGATCCAATATGGCCGCCGCGCCGTTATCACAAAATTTCATAATGGGTATCGTTTAAGGGAATTTTTGGTATGCTGTATATCGTTTATGGGGTTTTTTGGTATGCCAAATACGAATTTCAGGTAAATTTTGCAATCCAATATGGCTGCCTCGCCACCGTTGTAAAATTTCATGTAGCATATCGTATAAATGGAACTTTTATATGCTGAGTACGAATTTAGGGTTAATTTTGCAAAATTATCTTGAAATTCGTAGTCAGCATACCAAAAACCCCTTCAACGATACCCATCATGAAATTTTGTGATAACGGCGCTGCGGCCATATTCGAATCTTTAAATTAACCTGAAATTCGTACTCAGCATACCAAAACACCCCTTAAACGATACCCATCATGAAATTTTGTGAAAACGGCGCGGCGGCCATATTGGATCTCTAAATTAACCCGAAATTCGTACTCAGCATACCAAAAAACCCCTTAAACGATACCCATCATGAAATTTTGTGATAACGGCGCGGCGGCCATATTGGATCTCTAAATAGACCCGAAATTCGTACTCAGCATATCAAAAAACCCCTTAAACGATACCCATCATGAAATTTTGTGATAACGGCGCGGCGGCCATATTGGATCTCTAAATTAACCCGAAATTCGTATTCAGCATACTAAAAAACCCCTTAAACGATACCCATCATGAAATTTTGTGATAACGGCGCGGCGGCCATATTGGTTCTCTAAATTAACCCGAAATTCGTACTCGGCATACCAAAAAACCCCTTAAACGATACCCATCATGAAATTTTGTGATAACGGCGCGGCGGCCATATTGGATCTCTAAATTAATCCGAAATTCGAACTCAGCATACCAAAAAACCCAAATTATTTCCATTTTATGATCACTTGAGAACAATACTTTAGCATGATTAGTTTCCCGAAAAAATGGGAAGTGTCTTTAGCCGGCGTCACTACACACTGACGCAAGGCGTATGTAAGACAGCACGCTCACGCACACAATCATGCGTTAGTACGGCAGTTTTTGTTGCAGTGATCACGAGGCGAGAGGGTTTCTAGGTAGTTAGTATTCTTAGGCTATTTGAATATTTTTTTTATTTAGGTAATTATATTTCTTTTAAAAAAATAATGAAACATAATAATAATATATTAAGATTATTAAAATGATTTAAACTACAAATATTTGAATTACTTTCTAGGTACTAAATTATTACTTATTAAATAAATGTTTCTGTTTGATATTGTTATATTTTTATTTTATGACTTAAATTACGTTAATAATTTCTAATCCGATAAACTACATTAACATTTTATAAATTTAAATATTACGTACTTTACCCGGTAATACATTAATCATATTATGTCCGAGGTAAAGTGAAATTCAAGTTTCCGTTTTTCCCCACATTCCTCTGATATTGACTTCATGCATGCTACCACAAATAATTTATAGAATTCTTTTTTCAAATTTATAAAAGTTTAGCTGTTTTTGAAAGCCGCAATGTTCGTGTATAACGTGTCTATATTATATGATACGTCTTTGGCACGGTTAGATTCTTCGATAGGAGCTTTCTCTCGCGCACGCTTAGATTGTGGAATGACATCTCTGCATCAGTTTTCCCAAACGCCTGCAGTATAGAGTTCTTGAAAGAGGGTCCTAAAAGTGTCTACAGGGTTGACAGTGCGACGAAACGTATGTATAGTGGTCATAGACCTATGGACGCTTGCAACACCAGAGGTCGTTTGCGAGCCGTATTGGACCGTAAGCTTGATAATGATGTGTGAAATGAATAACCTCAAGAGTCCATATGACGCCAAATAGACTATTACTTTGATCTAGATCTCAGGACTCGTGAGGTCTGCTGAATTGAAATTTGAACACAGACAACTTTGGTTCATGAACTAAAAACGCTCTAGACTCGAAATACGATTACTGATAAAATCCTCGATAGATTTTTGTGTAGAGAATACCTGGATTTCGTGAAATTTTAAGCTAGATCTCGTATGTTACAAGTTGTTTTTATAATATAAAATATTTATAAGAAAGGCAATAGTAAAATCTTCATTTGCACTAGAGCATTTTTTTCATATCGGTTATAGTTTTTTTATAATTAATTTATTTCGTTAAAAGCGCACAAAAACCGATCACATCTCTCTTTCTTGCACGCTAAAATGTATATCTTCTATCTTCATTTAACAATTTGGCGTCTGGTAGGCTCTTAATTAATCAATCAATTAAATTAGCCTTTAGCAGTTTTTTTAACGTTTATTAGCAAGGGATACTGATTGGCTCTTTCTAACGGGTTGCCATATTAATTAACTGTACAGCGACGCCTCCTATATTTTCCACCACTATTTTCTTTTGCCAAGATGTAAGTACTTACACGCTCCGCTTGAAGAATCCGGGCTTGTAAGAAGAGGCAAACTGTTAATCTTTCACAGACGTTTCAGAATGATAACGTCAAAATTGAAAGTGGTATTACCCACCCATTTCTAAAAGAGTCACGCAACCAATGAAGTAAATGAAAACGGATGCAATTTTAATTTAGCTCAGTATGCAGTAAAGTGTACGGTGGTAAATAATCCATCACTGGCAGCGGTCCGAGACGTACAGGTTTTTGAAACTTGGAACAGGGTTCCGCAATTGAAATTTTGAATTTAGAATTTACTATATTTCCTGCGTAAAAAAGTTATTAGGTGAATCCAAGAAGGTTCAAGTTAAACAGAGAAGATTTACTGAAAGACTTATCTGCTAGTAGCTAAATGTCTAGGTCTCTAGATCTAAATATCTAGTCTAAGGTTCGTATTAAAAGTAGGCTTGGCGGAGATCAAACTGGCGGAGAAAAAACCCCCCTGGGTGAGGCTGCTCTGTTAGTGAAGGTCTGTTGGGAGTCCTGAGGTCATCCTTCCGAGGGCTTACCCGGGGCTTCCAACCGTAGGCTGTTAGGTAGGAAACGTGTGGTTCTTAGTCGGTAGGAATCCGGCCATAAAGCACTCCTCTTGTAGGATATTCCTCACGTTAAAAAAAAGGCCAAAACTCTAACAGCTACTTGGTTGTTTAGTTTGGATAACAAAATAGTTTTATAGATTTTCTATTGTAAAAGTCCCCGGTGACAGCAATAGGCTTGTCACATCTTACTAATATTATAAATGCGAAAGTTAGTGAGTGTGGATGTTTGTTATTCTTTCACGCTCTAACGACTGAACGGATCTGGCTGAAATTCTGTACAGGGATAGATTATAGTCTGTAATAACACATAAGCTTTTTATCCCGGGAATAAGCTCCCATGGGAAGCGGGAACGGAAACAAAAATGTACGCGGGTGAAGCTGCGGGCATCAGCTAGTATTATATAAAACAAATAAAACTACTTACAAAGTTTGGGTGCGTGTAAATCTGTCTTACCCCTCGAGAATATCGGCATGATTGTATATTTCTGTTTAAAACTTCTTAAGTATACGGAACCTTGCTGTAGGTAGTATTTCCAGCGCTTGCTTTATTTATTGATTTTTAAAATTCAAGCCACGGCTCCGACCGTAAATGCCAACCGCCTCTGAATGTTGTACACAGTTTATAGTGAAGGGCTGATAAATTATTATTGACTAACGCTGTCGAGTATATTTACGGGCTTTTCCTAAGTAGGTGTTAGCAATTCTTACTAAAATTATTAACACGAAAGTTTGTAAGTACGGATGTTTGTTACTCTTTAAAATTTAGGTAATATTTCAAACTATAATCTAATATTGTACCCAATTTCAGCCAGATCCGGTGAGCAATATGCAGGGCGTCCCACGGCTATGCCACATGGAGGTAAAGTACCTTGAATATTGTAGATATTATTATTATTATTTTATAAATAAATATTCACAACGCTATCTGATCCCAAAGTAAGCTAGGAATAACCTGCTTGTGTTATGGATATCAGACCACGGATATTAATATTTTATAATTTTAAATACATATCTACATATTATACATAAAAACATCCAGACTCTTGAGACAGACATTTATGGGTCACACAAATATTTGTCTCCGGTGGGAATCGAAACCACGACCTTTAGGGCCGCAGGCGGTATCACTACCGACTACGCCACAGAGGAAGCCAAAACATCCTACAGTTTCATCAACTACAGCTTTTAATACCGAGAGTTTCTGAGTTAGTTCAGTGGAAAGACAGCCAGACACATATAAATACAGATATGTAACTCAACTAAATTAATTTCGCCACACAGCGCCATTATGCTGTGGAATCTAGATGACTTAAAAACTTAATAAAGAAAAAAATAGAAAGATCTCGTATCTACTATTTTTAATACATACATAGGTGTAATTATATAAGTCTTTATTACACATAGTACATACAAACTTCTAAAAACATTTGTGAACCACACAAAATTAAATGTTTGCTCTGATTTGACATTCCAGCACAAAACATGCTAACTTCAAAACTAAGATTTTGTGGATCTCGTGAAAATTAGGTCCAACCTGGGATTCAAAGCGACGGCTCAGCGCAGCAGTTGCATACTCTACTAAACTAAGAAAGTCTGAAAAATATTATTCGTTTCTCAAGAACAGCATTGTATAAAACATTTTTATGAACGAACAGAAAGGGCGGAAAATTTTTCAACATTGGATATTGGACATCAATGGAATTCCTGTATTGATGGAATATTAAGATACCGCGGTGACCGGCGCAATATCTTCAATATTTCTTGTAGGTTACAATGCAGAAGTACAACTGTGGAATCAATAATTTCACTAAATTATGTTGGAAGTTATAAAAGTTATATACTAAGCATTGACAAGTTCTAGTACCTACTATGTACTGCACATTTTAATGCAATTTATAAAAAAAAAGTTAAATAAAAAAAATATATTTACGGACATACACAACTTCATCTGATTCCACAGTTAGCTAGGATTAACTTGCTTGTGTTATTGGTATCAGATCACGGATATTAATACTTATACATAGACTTACTTCTTTTTTTGTAAATATATATTTATAATACACTAGCTGACCCGCGCAACTTCGTTTGCGTCACATGGGAGTGAGAAAGAGAGAAGGTTAGTATAAATATTTAGTGATATAATATTTCCCGTCGCATTTACTCCGTCACTTATATTCATTAGAGCTGACCCACACAACTTCGCTTGCGTCACATGAGAGTTAGAAGGAGAAAGGCGTGGTATTAATATGTAAAGTGATATGATGTTTCCCGTCGCATCTACTTCCGCCCGTCCTTTTATGGTACGGATCCGACTCGCACTTGACCGATTTTTATCGTTCACTTGACTGGCTACCACTGCAGACCACGATTGCTGCCGTCGTCGCCTCGCTCATATTTTAAAACTTACTAAGAGGGTTATTGTAAGCGAACCGTAGAAGATAGGCATATGCGGTTTAGGACCTTTTTAAAACTTTTTAAGAGGAACATTTTTATAGTACACTATTTTTACGTAACTTTAACCATTTCCACAGTGTACGCAATGGAAACTCTGAAAAGTAAGAAATTTTCCCCGTTCTTAAAACATTATTCATGGCTGCTCCGCCCCTATTCGTCTTAGCGTGATGTTATGCTGTCACTAACCATCCTCAATAAATTGACTATTAAACTGTAAAATATTTTTTGAAATGCAACCAGTAGTTTCTGAGATCGTAGCACAAACAAACTCTTCGGTTTTAAAATATTGTGAGCAGACCTTAAGAGATAGACAAATTAGGTTATTATGGGCGAAACCTTAAAAGATAGACATATGCTGTCGCAGACTTTTTTTTATAACTTTTTAAGAGAAACAATTTTCTAATACATAATTTTTACGTAACTTTAACAATTTACGCAGCGTACGCTTCGGAAGCTCTCAGACGGTAAAAAATATTCCCCGTTTTCGAAACATTCTTGATTGCTGCTCCTCTCCTATTTGCCTCAGCGTAATGTTATATAGCCTATAGCCATCCTCAATAGATGGACTATCAAACTGTAAAAGACTTTCCGAAATCCAACCAGTAGTTCCTAAGATCCTAGCGTTCAAACAAACAAACAAACAATTATCTTGTCTTGTCTGCCACTTAAGTACTATAAAAAAAAAAAAAAAACAAACTCTTCAGCTTTATAATATTAGTATGGATAGAAACACCCAGACTCTCGAGACAAATATTTATGAATCACACTAAAAAGATTGTGATTCATTCACATAAATAATACATATATGGTCACGCCTTTATCCCCGAAGGGGTAGGCAGAGGCATATTATATGCCCACATTTCACCTTTGTATAATTTGTCCCACGTAATAGGTGGTGAGCCGTATTGCCGTGTTTAAATGGACAGGCGCAGGTTGTGACTGCCTGCTGTTGAAATAAAGCCTTCAACTTAGCTTAACGACTGCCATTTTACTGGCAACCGGGACCAACGGCTTAATGTGCTATCCGAAGCACGGAAACGCTCAAATAAATGTCACAAAGTGATCACATGGATGGTCACCCATCCATGGACCGGCCATAGTGAAAGTTGCTTACTGCAGTGATCGTTTACAGAACACTGAGTCCGCGGGGCCACGAGCGCTTCACATAAATAATATGAAATGAAAATATCTTTTTTCTTGCAGGTTTTAAAGTAACAATTTGAACGGCAAGATTATTGCTTCTAATCTACATATGGATTCCACGGGAAACTTTCAGACAAGCTTTGCATTTCGTTTTTTCAAAACAAGTGTATTTTTGAGTGCTTATGTGTAATTTATGGTGGGTTATTAAATATAAAGGTTCGACAACGTGCTAAAGTGCCCTTCTTACCCACCACACTACCGAGACACACTACCGGTAGTGTCGTGGGGAAATTTCTTTCCCTTCTACACTACCAGCTAGTAGTGTCACGGGTAATTTCTAAAAGGTCTAACATCTTCGTTCCCAGCGACACTACTATGGTTGGAAAGTGATAAAGCGGAAGCGCAGTGATAAACGAGTTTTAGGTTTGTCGACAAATTCCACAGCAAGCCCTAGTAAAGTACCACCGCCTTACTAGAGTAGAACTTAGTCCAAACATTGACATACATGAAAACGCCGCTGTTAAGAAGAATCTTAACATGAAAATGATTTATACTTTCACGACGAAATTTACTTGACTTTGCCTCAAGCCGAGAAAGTCCAAGAATAAGAAGAAAAAAATCTACATTTACTGCCAGATTCGCAAGGCAATAGGGAGTCTATGAGAACATAACCTGGCAATAAAAAATCAAGGCCTCAATTTTCCAACAGTCAGTCAGTCAGTTTTCTAATTATTTCAGCAGTATAAAAAAATATCAGTCAGTCAGTTTTCTAATTATTTCAGCAGTATAAAAAAATTGCGTTTTCACAGTAGAAACTAAGTCTCGTATATATTTTTTTTACTTAAGTACTTTATTGGAATAAAAAACAAGATAAATTGTTACTGTGTACAAATTATCGTTGTGGATGAGAAATGGTATGGAAATACGTGGCATGATGGTAAGGACAGACACGTCTGTAGAAAATCGCACAGACAATTTGTCGCCGCGATTTTCTGCAGACGTGTCTGTCGTGTAGACGGCACGTTTAAACCTTATTATATAAACAGGCAAAAAAATCATTGTATTTTAAAACGTGTTTTTAAAGTTGATCTTCTGACATCGACGTGCATTGCGGCTATATTAACAAATTCCTACCTTGGAAATGATCCATTCAGCGTAGTTCCAAGCCTTTAATGGGCGATCAAACACGATTACCTCATTCTATCGTAACGGTATGAGACCTGAGACCAGTGGGTGCGTTATTTTTGATTAGCAAAATAGTGGTAAGCCCCGCCAGATGGACCGACGCAAGACCTGAAAAAGGTCGCAGGGAGTGACTGGATGTGGAAGGAGCAGGACCGTGTATTGTTGAGTAATTTAGGAGAGGCCTACGTCCAGTAGTGGACTGCTATAGGCTGATGTGATTGATGGATTTGATTGAAAATGATAGATGGTGAGATGCTAGCTGGAGACCATGGTTAAAGGACGTATCTTCTCTGTACAAGTCTTTGTGTGATTCTACGTAGCACGACCACGAATGATTATCTTAATTGTCAAGTAGTACAAATTCATGAAAAAAAGTGTACTTTATTGTACTATAAAAAATATATGTACTCTGATATTTTCGCTGATATGGGGTCGTCCATTAATCACGTGAGGCTCGAAAGGGGGGGAGGGGTCTGACAAAAATCACGAAACATCACCAGGGGGGGTGGAGGGTGTACTGAGATATCACGTGTATTTATTTCGAACAGCAACTTTACAACCCTGAATTTGAGATCACTGTAATTTCTGAACAACAAAACCTACAATATTAAAACTTGTATGGAATAATTCATAAAGCACTTAATTCCTTTCTTACATCAAAAATTAATTGAAATCGGAATATCTATGCGTTGATCATACAACACCAAAATATTTTTTTTTTCATCGTGTCTCCCAAAGGAACCGCGCAGAATATCGGCATCAATCCGATCAATAATAATCTCAAATTATGTCAGTATTATTTAAAATATTATTTGTTTTGCCGTGATACAGAAAGACATACAAAAAAAAAACTATTTTAGCTTCAGTATCGTATGTAATGGAAGTTACATAGATAGAATGTCTAGTAAACAAATATCTTGGAAAATAATTACCAAATATATTTGACGTACAGATATTAAACTCTCTATAGTTTTATTATAAGTTATATATAATATATTAAACTAGCCAATGCACGCAGCTATGACCCCGTCCACCGATGATCATTTGGGGGAAGGCCCCTCTCCTTGTTCCGGAGATGCCTTCAGAGCCTACCCGCTCACCGCTCTCTACCCTCTCTGCTTCCAGAGTGAAGCGCTCGAGAGCGGTGCAAAGCGGGCGAGAACCCCGAAGTGTTGGGGGCCCCCGGCCGGGCTGGGCCGACGTGAATAATCTTTGGATATCAATGCCGGCTGTAGGATGAGGAGGAACACCGCGGGGTTAAGTGGGTAGGTGCTGCCCCACAGCTAGGATGATGGTGCCAAACCGCATTCCCCCCGTAACAAAAAAAACGCTGCTCAGTCAACGTGGATATCGATAGTCGTGACCAAAAGCATAATGATCGCATGGAAATTCAACCTTGATTATTGTACTATTGCTCATAACTTCGCTTCTATTTAGCCAACTGCGATCAAACCAACGTAAGATTTTAAGCTTGACAAACTGACACCTTCTTTATTAGCTCCAAAAGAATGAATATTATATAGAAACACGACGGGAGTAAATGCAACGGGAAATATATTAAAATATTAATACGTTATCCGTCTCTATTATGTGACGCAAACGAAGTTGCACGGATTAGCTAGAAGTTTGGAGAGATAATATCAATAGAGACTTCATTGTAATTTTTAAAAAAAAAACTTTGTAGGTAGTTACTAAAATACACGTGATTCGGCCCAGGGGGGGAGGGGTAATCTGAAACCTCACCAAATATCACCAAGGGGGAGGGGGGGTCCAAAAAATGCCCAAAAAAACCTCACGCGATTAATGGACGGCCCCTTTATCGTATATGCCCTGTAGTACCTTTCTGGCACGAACACACCATGTCTTTTGCGCGGCAATTTTCGCGTAGGCGCTTCTAGGTGACGAAGTTTAATTTTTTTTTAACTAAACTAACTAAAACTAACTATCTTCACGCCAAATCCCTTGCGGGGTAGGCAGAAAGAACCGAGCGCCACACGGCACGGTCCATACACACCTCACTTGCTACTTCAACTTTCATTTTTCTTTTCATGCATTCTTTTCTTTTAATTTTTTTTACGTGAGGATAATCCTACAGGGATGCTATGCCGGACTCCCACCGACTAAAAACCACAGCGTGAATCCCTCAGGTCACGCTGTCGTCTAGGGCCTGACGAAGTACCATGGAGCAAATATTTCCTCCATCGAAGTACTTTCACGTGCCGTGATGCCGTCACCTTGTCACCGCTACTGGAAATGGGCCACGTATCGTAGTCGTAATGAATCGCCCCCAATGGCATCAAGATAATTCCTTCCTATTCGGGTGCATGTAAGGAAATTAAAGGAAATGAATGAATATTGTTAACTAAGATTTTCTAAATGTATTTTTTTTCTTTCTTTCATCAGTTGCTGACTGTGCACAATGACATTTCTTGCCGTTCGTTCAAATCAGAGGCGGGTGGCTTGGTAACCGAAACAGTGCTACGAAATAACGCCATCTCCGCACGCAAATCACCTATGATGTTTTCGAACTTCTCGAGTCTCATTTGCGACATCTCTCCAAGGGCTTATCCGGGAATCTCGGCCGAAGACAGTAGTAGGGCATAGATTTATAGTCTGTCCAACTCTTTATTTTACTTTTGACAGGCGGTTGACGTAACAGCTGTTCCATTATTCGTAAAAGGGAACTTTGAAATACGCGGTAAAAGAAATATACTGGGTGTAACAAAATTACCTATCCAAATTTCGTCACGTGACGTGGCATCAGTCAAGAAACATTACAAAATTGAAGAAAAAAAAATCACATGAATACTTTAACCGTAAAGCCGTTTTAAAGGTCCTATAAATTTTCATTTTCACCCTTTCTATCGCTACTGAGCGGTAGTAGAAAGCGACAACGACAGCCAGACGGGTGCTCTGTGTTTGTTTTGCCACAGCGACCATGTTACCTCGAATTGCCGCGGTAAAAAATGAATTCTTAATGTGCGACAAAAAAATTTAAAAAAAAATGAAAAAAAATTACCCCCTTTTTTATTAAATATTTGTATTTGATTTCCGATGCCAAGTCATCTCATGAAATTTGGAGAGGTAATTTTGTTACGCCCAGTATACAGGATGAATTTTTGAAAAGGGCTTGGATGGCCAAATCCTAAACTATAAGGAATAGCTAAAAATGCTCAAAGGAGTCACGAGCCCGATTTTGATAAAACTTAAAACGTCATCATTAGATTTTTGAAAAACCAATAATCCTAGCTGGGAATCGAACCTATTGATTTTGAAAAAAAAAAACACACCCTTTATATTACACCATATGATAGTGTCGCTGATAAGGATCAAATTCTGCGAAGTAATGATATACGGCAAATTTAAGGAAAGTTTCGAATTTTGATGGAATTCATATTTCTTGTACCTAAATTTTGTATCATAATTTATTTTGTTCGAATTTCCAGAATAGTTCGTAACTATTCCATGTTTTAAATCATGCTCAGAATGATTCCTTGAGGAATATTCTAAACGGAATCAATAATATTGAATGCAGTATGATCGTTGAGGTCTCGAATCCAGCTATGTATTAAAAACAATGGTCTACATTTTGAACAATTCATCAGATAACCTAAGAAAAATACGAAATATGAGCACTTTCTCTTAGTTTGCCGTATGTAATTACTTCCCAGAATATGATCCTTAATAGCAACACTATCGAATGGTGTAATAATATGGGGTGTGTATTTTTTTTCAAAATCAATGGGTTCAATTCCCAGTTATTGGTTTTTCAAAAATCTAATGATGAGGTTTTAAGTTTCATCAAAATCGGGCTCGTGACTCCTTTGAGCTTTTTTCGCTATTCCTTATAGTTTCGGATTTGGCCATCCAATCCCTTTTGAAAAATTCATCCTGTATATACTGTTTAATCATATTTATCTACGTTAATTACAACCCATTAAAGAAACAAAACATACATACATACATATGGTCACGCCTTTATCCCCGAAGGGGTAGGCAGAGGCATATTATATGCCCACATTTCACCTTTTTTGTATAATTTGTCCCACGTAATAGGTGGTGAGCCGTATTGCCGTGTTTAAATGGACAGGCGCAGGTTGTGACTGCCTTCTGTTGAAATAAAGCCTTCAACTTAGCTTATCGACTGCCATTTTACTGGCAACCGGGACCAACGGCTTAACGTGCCTTGCGAAGTACGGAAACGCTCAAATAAATGTCACAAAGTGATCACATGGATGGTCACCCATCCATGGACCGGCCATAGTGAAAGTTGCTTACTGCAGTGATCGTTTACAGAACACTGAGTCCGCGGGGCCACGAGCGCTTCTCCTCCCATAAAAGAAACAATAGTAAAATAAAATAAAATAATAAAATCAAAAGTAAAATAAACGGTTGGTAAGAATAAGAATCCGGCATAGCAATCACGAGGAAATTCCATACAAAAAATTATGCATTTAGTTATACAAAGAACAATTTATTTTCCCTTTGTTCTTTGAGGAAAACAATACCACAAAACTATATTCCCGAAGTTACGTCATTTTGAAACTTAGTGTGGCAAAATGAATTATTATTACCGTAATAAATGCTGTTATAAAGGTCACACCTGGACTTCCCCGAATAAACAATTATATTTTGAAAATTTGTAAGAAATATCCTTTTTTAGGGTTCCGTGCCTCAAAGGTAAAAACGGAACCCTTATAGGATCACTTTGTTGTCCGTCCGTCCGTCCGTCCCTCTGTCAAGTCAAGACCCTTTGTCTCGAGATCTTTTGAAGGTATCGAATTGAAATTTTATTAATACCATAAGGTCTGCCCCGTGTGGCAACGGCTAAATATGTCATTCATCCCTAGGGGGTCGTAAGAGGCGACTAAGGGAACGCTTTCGCAAACGATCCATTGCTTCTACTAGTTGCGCGCGTATAGTGTATAGAAAAGCAGCAAATATATTTTAATTTCTTTTTTCTTGAATATTCACGGACATCTCACACAACGCTATCTGATCCCAAAGTAAGCAAGGAATAACCTGCTTGTGTTATGGGTATCAGACTACGGATATGAATACTTATGTACTTTTAAATACATGCATATTATACATAGAAACACCCAGACTCTTGAGACAAACATTTATGGGTCACACAAATATTTGTCTCCGGTGGGAATCGAACCCACGACCTCCAGCGCCGCAGGCGGTATCAGTACCGACTGCGCCACAAAGGCAGTCAAATTTGGGGGCACGGCAGTGCCCCCAAGCCAAGTCGAGCGCGAAGCAAACACTGCCGTACCATCCTTCTGTTCTGTAAGTCTTGTGCTTTCTACTGTGTTATGTAAGGATAAAGAATTTTGTTTTAGATCGTGATAGTGGTGGTAGGGGTGCGCATAAAACTATATACTCAATTTACACAAATACATCAATTTATACATTAATTCTATACAACAATTTTACACGAATAAAACACTCTCACACATTATGCATATACACTAACACGATAGATATATAGCGATTTTGGGTATTTTACTCCTATGGCCTCAATCCATGTTGTGCAGCGACGACCCTGGTGTTGTTATTGCGGTGTGCTGCATTATTGATTTGCTTAAGTGGTTTGTCTGACTTTAGGCACAGTGGCTCACCTGATCGTATCCCTTGGGTGAACTGTGGAAGGGATAGTTATGGGAAACTATTTAAAACGTTTTCAGTCTTCTTAGCCCCGGTTAAGTACCTGGGCTACTACCAAATTATCGTTGTGGATGAGAAATGGTATGGAAATACGTGGCATGATGGTAAGGACAGACACGTCTGTAGAAAATCGCACAGACAATTTGTCGCCGCGATTTTCTGCAGACGTGTCTGTCGTGTAGACGGCACGTTTAAACCTTATTATATAAACAGGCAAAAAAATCATTGTATTTTAAAACGTGTTTTTAAAGTTGATCTTCTGACATCGACGTGCATTGCGGCTATATTAACAAATTCCTACCTTGGAAATGATCCATTCAGCGTAGTTCCAAGCCTTTGATGGGCGATCAAACACGATTACCTCATTCTATCGTAACGGTATGAGACCTGAGACCAGTGGGTGCGTTATTTTTGATTAGCAAAATAGTGGTAAGCCCCGCCAGATGGACCGACGCAAGACCTGAAAAAGGTCGCAGGGAGTGACTGGATGTGGAAGGAGCAGGACCGTGTATTGTTGAGTAATTTAGGAGAGGCCTACGTCCAGTAGTGGACTGCTATAGGCTGATGTGATTGATGGATTTGATTGAAAATGATAGATGGTGAGATGCTAGCTGGAGACCATGGTTAAAGGACGTATCTTCTCTGTACAAGTCTTTGTGTGATTCTACGTAGCACGACCACGAATGATTATCTTAATTGTCAAGTAGTACAAATTCATGAAAAAAAGTGTACTTTATTGTACTATAAAAAATATATGTACTCTGATATTTTCGCTGATATGGGGTCGTCCATTAATCACGTGAGGCTCGAAAGGGGGGGAGGGGTCTGACAAAAATCACGAAACATCACCAGGGGGGGTGGAGGGTGTACTGAGATATCACGTGTATTTATTTCGAACAGCAACTTTACAACCCTGAATTTGAGATCACTGTAATTTCTGAACAACAAAACCTACAATATTAAAACTTGTATGGAATAATTCATAAAGCACTTAATTCCTTTCTTACATCAAAAATTAATTGAAATCGGAATATCTATGCGTTGATCATACAACACCAAAATATTTTTTTTTTCATCGTGTCTCCCAAAGGAACCGCGCAGAATATCGGCATCAATCCGATCAATAATAATCTCAAATTATGTCAGTATTATTTAAAATATTATTTGTTTTGCCGTGATACAGAAAGACATACAAAAAAAAAACTATTTTAGCTTCAGTATCGTATGTAATGGAAGTTACATAGATAGAATGTCTAGTAAACAAATATCTTGGAAAATAATTACCAAATATATTTGACGTACAGATATTAAACTCTCTATAGTTTTATTATAAGTTATATATAATATATTAAACTAGCCAATGCACGCAGCTATGACCCCGTCCACCGATGATCATTTGGGGGAAGGCCCCTCTCCTTGTTCCGGAGATGCCTTCAGAGCCTACCCGCTCACCGCTCTCTACCCTCTCTGCTTCCAGAGTGAAGCGCTCGAGAGCGGTGCAAAGCGGGCGAGAACCCCGAAGTGTTGGGGGCCCCCGGCCGGGCTGGGCCGACGTGAATAATCTTTGGATATCAATGCCGGCTGTAGGATGAGGAGGAACACCGCGGGGTTAAGTGGGTAGGTGCTGCCCCACAGCTAGGATGATGGTGCCAAACCGCATTCCCCCCGTAACAAAAAAAACGCTGCTCAGTCAACGTGGATATCGATAGTCGTGACCAAAAGCATAATGATCGCATGGAAATTCAACCTTGATTATTGTACTATTGCTCATAACTTCGCTTCTATTTAGCCAACTGCGATCAAACCAACGTAAGATTTTAAGCTTGACAAACTGACACCTTCTTTATTAGCTCCAAAAGAATGAATATTATATAGAAACACGACGGGAGTAAATGCAACGGGAAATATATTAAAATATTAATACGTTATCCGTCTCTATTATGTGACGCAAACGAAGTTGCACGGATTAGCTAGAAGTTTGGAGAGATAATATCAATAGAGACTTCATTGTAATTTTTAAAAAAAAAACTTTGTAGGTAGTTACTAAAATACACGTGATTCGGCCCAGGGGGGGAGGGGTAATCTGAAACCTCACCAAATATCACCAAGGGGGAGGGGGGGTCCAAAAAATGCCCAAAAAAACCTCACGCGATTAATGGACGGCCCCTTTATCGTATATGCCCTGTAGTACCTTTCTGGCACGAACACACCATGTCTTTTGCGCGGCAATTTTCGCGTAGGCGCTTCTAGGTGACGAAGTTTAATTTTTTTTTAACTAAACTAACTAAAACTAACTATCTTCACGCCAAATCCCTTGCGGGGTAGGCAGAAAGAACCGAGCGCCACACGGCACGGTCCATACACACCTCACTTGCTACTTCAACTTTCATTTTTCTTTTCATGCATTCTTTTCTTTTAATTTTTTTTACGTGAGGATAATCCTACAGGGATGCTATGCCGGACTCCCACCGACTAAAAACCACAGCGTGAATCCCTCAGGTCACGCTGTCGTCTAGGGCCTGACGAAGTACCATGGAGCAAATATTTCCTCCATCGAAGTACTTTCACGTGCCGTGATGCCGTCACCTTGTCACCGCTACTGGAAATGGGCCACGTATCGTAGTCGTAATGAATCGCCCCCAATGGCATCAAGATAATTCCTTCCTATTCGGGTGCATGTAAGGAAATTAAAGGAAATGAATGAATATTGTTAACTAAGATTTTCTAAATGTATTTTTTTTCTTTCTTTCATCAGTTGCTGACTGTGCACAATGACATTTCTTGCCGTTCGTTCAAATCAGAGGCGGGTGGCTTGGTAACCGAAACAGTGCTACGAAATAACGCCATCTCCGCACGCAAATCACCTATGATGTTTTCGAACTTCTCGAGTCTCATTTGCGACATCTCTCCAAGGGCTTATCCGGGAATCTCGGCCGAAGACAGTAGTAGGGCATAGATTTATAGTCTGTCCAACTCTTTATTTTACTTTTGACAGGCGGTTGACGTAACAGCTGTTCCATTATTCGTAAAAGGGAACTTTGAAATACGCGGTAAAAGAAATATACTGGGTGTAACAAAATTACCTATCCAAATTTCGTCACGTGACGTGGCATCAGTCAAGAAACATTACAAAATTGAAGAAAAAAAAATCACATGAATACTTTAACCGTAAAGCCGTTTTAAAGGTCCTATAAATTTTCATTTTCACCCTTTCTATCGCTACTGAGCGGTAGTAGAAAGCGACAACGACAGCCAGACGGGTGCTCTGTGTTTGTTTTGCCACAGCGACCATGTTACCTCGAATTGCCGCGGTAAAAAATGAATTCTTAATGTGCGACAAAAAAATTTAAAAAAAAATGAAAAAAAATTACCCCCTTTTTTATTAAATATTTGTATTTGATTTCCGATGCCAAGTCATCTCATGAAATTTGGAGAGGTAATTTTGTTACGCCCAGTATACAGGATGAATTTTTGAAAAGGGCTTGGATGGCCAAATCCTAAACTATAAGGAATAGCTAAAAATGCTCAAAGGAGTCACGAGCCCGATTTTGATAAAACTTAAAACGTCATCATTAGATTTTTGAAAAACCAATAATCCTAGCTGGGAATCGAACCTATTGATTTTGAAAAAAAAAAACACACCCTTTATATTACACCATATGATAGTGTCGCTGATAAGGATCAAATTCTGCGAAGTAATGATATACGGCAAATTTAAGGAAAGTTTCGAATTTTGATGGAATTCATATTTCTTGTACCTAAATTTTGTATCATAATTTATTTTGTTCGAATTTCCAGAATAGTTCGTAACTATTCCATGTTTTAAATCATGCTCAGAATGATTCCTTGAGGAATATTCTAAACGGAATCAATAATATTGAATGCAGTATGATCGTTGAGGTCTCGAATCCAGCTATGTATTAAAAACAATGGTCTACATTTTGAACAATTCATCAGATAACCTAAGAAAAATACGAAATATGAGCACTTTCTCTTAGTTTGCCGTATGTAATTACTTCCCAGAATATGATCCTTAATAGCAACACTATCGAATGGTGTAATAATATGGGGTGTGTATTTTTTTTCAAAATCAATGGGTTCAATTCCCAGTTATTGGTTTTTCAAAAATCTAATGATGAGGTTTTAAGTTTCATCAAAATCGGGCTCGTGACTCCTTTGAGCTTTTTTCGCTATTCCTTATAGTTTCGGATTTGGCCATCCAATCCCTTTTGAAAAATTCATCCTGTATATACTGTTTAATCATATTTATCTACGTTAATTACAACCCATTAAAGAAACAAAACATACATACATACATATGGTCACGCCTTTATCCCCGAAGGGGTAGGCAGAGGCATATTATATGCCCACATTTCACCTTTTTTGTATAATTTGTCCCACGTAATAGGTGGTGAGCCGTATTGCCGTGTTTAAATGGACAGGCGCAGGTTGTGACTGCCTTCTGTTGAAATAAAGCCTTCAACTTAGCTTATCGACTGCCATTTTACTGGCAACCGGGACCAACGGCTTAACGTGCCTTGCGAAGTACGGAAACGCTCAAATAAATGTCACAAAGTGATCACATGGATGGTCACCCATCCATGGACCGGCCATAGTGAAAGTTGCTTACTGCAGTGATCGTTTACAGAACACTGAGTCCGCGGGGCCACGAGCGCTTCTCCTCCCATAAAAGAAACAATAGTAAAATAAAATAAAATAATAAAATCAAAAGTAAAATAAACGGTTGGTAAGAATAAGAATCCGGCATAGCAATCACGAGGAAATTCCATACAAAAAATTATGCATTTAGTTATACAAAGAACAATTTATTTTCCCTTTGTTCTTTGAGGAAAACAATACCACAAAACTATATTCCCGAAGTTACGTCATTTTGAAACTTAGTGTGGCAAAATGAATTATTATTACCGTAATAAATGCTGTTATAAAGGTCACACCTGGACTTCCCCGAATAAACAATTATATTTTGAAAATTTGTAAGAAATATCCTTTTTTAGGGTTCCGTGCCTCAAAGGTAAAAACGGAACCCTTATAGGATCACTTTGTTGTCCGTCCGTCCGTCCGTCCCTCTGTCAAGTCAAGACCCTTTGTCTCGAGATCTTTTGAAGGTATCGAATTGAAATTTTATTAATACCATAAGGTCTGCCCCGTGTGGCAACGGCTAAATATGTCATTCATCCCTAGGGGGTCGTAAGAGGCGACTAAGGGAACGCTTTCGCAAACGATCCATTGCTTCTACTAGTTGCGCGCGTATAGTGTATAGAAAAGCAGCAAATATATTTTAATTTCTTTTTTCTTGAATATTCACGGACATCTCACACAACGCTATCTGATCCCAAAGTAAGCAAGGAATAACCTGCTTGTGTTATGGGTATCAGACTACGGATATGAATACTTATGTACTTTTAAATACATGCATATTATACATAGAAACACCCAGACTCTTGAGACAAACATTTATGGGTCACACAAATATTTGTCTCCGGTGGGAATCGAACCCACGACCTCCAGCGCCGCAGGCGGTATCAGTACCGACTGCGCCACAAAGGCAGTCAAATTTGGGGGCACGGCAGTGCCCCCAAGCCAAGTCGAGCGCGAAGCAAACACTGCCGTACCATCCTTCTGTTCTGTAAGTCTTGTGCTTTCTACTGTGTTATGTAAGGATAAAGAATTTTGTTTTAGATCGTGATAGTGGTGGTAGGGGTGCGCATAAAACTATATACTCAATTTACACAAATACATCAATTTATACATTAATTCTATACAACAATTTTACACGAATAAAACACTCTCACACATTATGCATATACACTAACACGATAGATATATAGCGATTTTGGGTATTTTACTCCTATGGCCTCAATCCATGTTGTGCAGCGACGACCCTGGTGTTGTTATTGCGGTGTGCTGCATTATTGATTTGCTTAAGTGGTTTGTCTGACTTTAGGCACAGTGGCTCACCTGATCGTATCCCTTGGGTGAACTGTGGAAGGGATAGTTATGGGAAACTATTTAAAACGTTTTCAGTCTTCTTAGCCCAGGTTAAGTACCGCCCAGGCTCGAATGAACGCGACATTTTCATCTACATATTATCACAAACATTTTAATTTTTCTTAAAATTGTGTATATTACTGGTCGGATATCGGACGCTACTTTATCCAGCTGGATATACGTACCTTTGAGTAGCGCCATAATTCTCTATATAGAAATTCTCAATGGATAACACCTTAAACACCCTAACCGACATAGATAACATGGCCATTGCCGTTGCTGTTGAGTGTGAAGTCTCGGATTTTGCTAAATACAAACGTGTTAATGAAACAGACTTCTCTATAATTTGCCAAAACATACGTAGTATTTACTCCAATTTGGATGACTTTTTGACAAATATCTGTTACTTAGACTTTGAAACAGACATGATGGTCTTCACCGAATGCAGACTAAATGCTGATAAGCCTTTACCACAAGTAAATGATTTCCACTGCCACGCAACCACTCGCTATTTTAACCAAAATGACGGAGTGGCTGTTTACGTAAGAAAAATGTTAAAGTCTAAATTTCAGGAGATATTTTTGGATCAGGCATCTTGTCTGCGGGTGGATGTACTTGACAACATAATGCTGTGTATCTACAGATCCCCTTCAAACGCAGATGTTAGTTATTTTGTTGATTCTCTTAGCGATTATCTAGACACACTCACTTTCGAAAAAAGAAATATTATATTAACTGGAGACATAAATATCAATATTATTTCAAGGGACGACGCTCCTTTGCACGAAAGAAATAATAGATACAGTTATCTGAACATGCTATCGTTGCATGGAGTGCTCCCGGGTCAGGTGTTTGCCACGAGAGAAAATACATGTTTGGACCACTTTATGCTGAGAATAAATAAGAAAGAAACATCTGCATGTATAGCTGTTCTCCAAACCGCTATAACTGACCACCGCACACTGATTCTAGTATTGTCCAGGGTTAGGAACACTTGCATGGTAGGAAAAACCCGAGACTGTATAGATTTCGTGGGGGCACATAATTATTTACAAACACAAACCACTAAATGAACTCCTAAGTTGTGATGATCCAATCATTGTATCTGAACGTTTTATCCACATATTGACTGATACAATTCAAAACCATACTAATACTATAAGTATACCTCATGGGAAGCGAATTATTAAGCCATGGATGACACCCGGAGTACTTCGGTGTATCAAAAATCGAAATAGGCTTCAAAAAGAATCTAAGCGCAGTCCACAGGATGATATCTTAAAAATAACATATCGCGTTACAGAAATTACTGTAATACCCTAATAAAAAAACTTAAAAGGAAGTATCAAAGGGAACTATTAAGCAATTCTGTTAACAATAATAAATTACTATGGAAAAATATAAAATCAATAACCTATTCGAACAACCATAAAAAAAATTGCACTGAATTACTACACTCTAAACATACACCTACTGCTTCTGTAAATTATATCAATAAATATTTTGTAGATATTGGAATGCATCTAGCCCAAAAAATCGTACACCCGTCAACTATGGGTTTGGACAGAGAGAGTGATTTGCCGTCACAGGTAAATTCCTTAGCCCTCCTTGACACAGATTATGACGAGGTGCTTAGAACATTGATGAGCTCTAAATCCAGTAGTGCCCCCGGGTGTGACCATATTTCCACAAAGTTTATGAAGTACACTAGCACGGAGGTAGTTCCTATACTAGTTCACCTTGGTAACCTATGTTTTAGAAAAGGTGTCTTCCCAGATTTGCTGAAACTAGCGATTATTACTCCCGTTCACAAGACTGGGGACAGAGACGATATTAACAATTATAGGCCGATATCAGTTTTACCAGCTATATCAAAAATAATTGAAATAATAATCAACACTAGATTACTTAATTATCTCAATCACTTTAATATTTTATCTCCCTCACAATTTGGCTTTCGGCAAGGTAGATCAACCGAAGACGCAGTCCTAGCTCTAAGTTCACTTGTAACAGAACAACTCGATAAAGGCCGTAAATGTCTGGCAGTATTTCTTGATATTAAAAAAGCGTTTGATACCGTCTCTGTCCCAGTCTTAATAAAAAAGCTGGAAAGAGTTGGAGTTCGAGATACGGAACTGGAGCTTTTTAAAGATTACCTCTCCAACAGAAGACAAAGAGTAAAAGTGGGTACCCATCTCAGTGACGAAGAACACGTAACCTGCGGCGTTCCTCAGGGAAGTGTTTTGGGACCTACATTATTCTTAATCTATATAAATGATCTCTGCAACTTGAAAATTCCAAACACAAAAATTATTTTATATGCTGACGATATAGCTCTTGTTTGCTATGGGAGCACCTGGGATGGCGTAAGGCGAACGGCTGAGTTGGGTATGGCGAGGATAGCTCAGTGGCTTTCTAGTAATTTATTAACCTTGAATACACAGAAGTCTAATTTCATTTGCTTCACAATTCGTGAGCGCACACAACCTGAAGCCGGATTTCAAATAAAAGTCGGGTGATATTTTGGATGGTGTATGTCAGTGTCCGGGGTTAAGTAAGGTTGCGCAGACTAAATATCTGGGTGTTCTGATAGACCAAGGATTGTCTTGGTACCCACATTTGGAACAAGTGGCAGGTAGGATACGGAAATTGAGTTGGGTATTCAGGACTCTGAGGCATGTAGTTCCTAACAACACGAATTCACCAAGAAATCTTTTGAACGAAGTTTACATGGCCCTGGTACAGTCTGTTCTGGTGTACTGCATACCTGTTTGGGGAGGAGCGGCAAAGACTAGACTACTTCAAAAACTCAAGGTTTCCTACGATAAGTCTCTATCAGATCAGTAACTTGCTCTCCATCCGAAAGCTCTACATAGTCCATACTGTCCTGAAAAAGCATACTACTACACCGTACAATGCAGACATCGGCAATAAGCGAAGAAAGGACATTGCTGCGGAGGCATCTAAAAGTCGAACCAAGTTCGCTGGTTCACAATTCGGTCAGCGATCGGCTTATCTATATAATAGAATAAATAAGCATATCCACATACACTCAAAAAATTTTCATGACTGTAAAATAACGCTAACTGAGTGGATAAAAGGGATGACATACGAAGACACTGAGGCTCTATTACAGCGTATCCAATAGCATACAAACGCACATGCGAGAGTGCACACCTTCAAATATTGAGAACATACATCAAAATTATATTATATTGAGCACATACATCAAAATTATATTATACGAGTAATCACACAGACTCATACACCCACACATACACATTCACACCCACACTTACGCACACCATATATTCACAGGAAAATGCTTAAGTTTGTTCTGTAACTGTTGTATGTATCCATAGATGCTTAAGTTTGTTCTGTAACTGTTGTATGTATCCATAGATGCTTAAGTTTGTTCTGTAACTGTTGTATGTATCCATAGATGCTTAAGTTTGTTCTGTAACTGTTGTATGTATCCATAGATGCTTAAGTTTGTTCTGTAACTGTTGTATGTATCCATAGATGCTTAAGTTTGTTCTGTAACTGTTGTATGTATCCATAGATGCTTAAGTTTGTTCTGTAACTGTTGTATGTATCCATAGATGCTTAAGTTTGTTCTGTAACTGTTGTATGTATCCATAGATGCTTAAGTTTGTTCTGTAACTGTTGTATGTATCCATAGATGCTTAAGTTAGTGCTAGTTTTTTTTTTGTTGTAAAAAATAAAAACCTAAGTATGTGCCTGCATGTGAGAGCGAAGCCTTCTGACACAAGCATATATTTGCTTAAAAGGAGGTTTCATTTTGATGCTTTGTAAATCCAGGTTTTGGTTTGTCAATAAATGATTTTTGATTTTGATTTGATTTGAAAGTTTCGGCCCATTTTGGCCGAAACCGAAACTGCGGCCGAAACTCGATTTTTTGGCCGAAACTGGCCGAAACCGAAACCGAAACCGAAACCGAAACTTCGGTCGGTCACTATTTTTAATTGAACATTAAATAATTGAACATTAAATCCTTTACAGGAACCATTTCGCCGCATTTTCAGGCCCCTAGTTGAGAACCTCTGGATAAGACCAGAACGCAGAAATTTTCGTCATCTAGTAAGCTATAATCACATACTTAAAATCCAAAATTTCAAGTCTGCAGGTCATTTAGTTCCGGAGTTAAGCGAAAGCAAAGTTTCGCATTTATGACACTCATTCACTCATGATCATCAAAATAGAACTAGTACTTCCCATAAACTCAGAGAGCTGAAATTTGGTACAGAGTTAGGGTTTAATCACCACATAAAGGAAAAACTATAAAAACTAGGATAATCGAAGATCTGGAGTACCTGGTGACCCTGATTAGAAAACACAAGAGCCCAACCAAACTATTAGAGATCGACATACCGCCTTTACAAATAATATTCAACTTGGTGGGCCGCTTTATTTGAAGTCAAAAATTGAAGGTCTGAAGTATCTGATGAAGCACCTTCAGCTGGTCTCAGGTGTATTAGAGATATGGTAATGCCCCCTTCTACTATTGGGACATAAAAAATCGACATCTGACACATCTTTTAATTTAATCTAGCCTATAGCATCCCACTGCTGGGCGAATGCTTCCCCTTCTGCTTTTAATCACTACATATTATAAAACAAAGTCCCCAGCCGCGTCTGTCTGTCTGTCTGTTTGTTCACGATGAACTTAAAAACCACTGCATGGAGTTTCAGGCTGAGATCACCAATCGATAGAGTGGTTCTCGAAGAAGGTTTTCGTATATAATTTGTTGAGTTTTTGTTGACATTGACTAAAATATTACGACATTAGTTGGAGAGGTCAGAAAACAATAAGGCGTCTGGGAGCTATTAACGAAAACGCTGCCTAAACCCCTCGAGGTATTACAAAATAATGTACCATGGAATTGTGTATCTTATATAGGCCTACAGAAAAGTCCGCGGCAGCATATGTTTATCTCTTAAGGATAGGTAACATACAATAACCATGTTCATTCTTTAAAAATTTAGCAATTACAAAGTGGTAATTGGAATGCTATTTACACCAAGAAAGTGTTAACCCATCTCAATTTAAATACATTAGTGGGCATGAAAATATAATGAAAATTATTTATTCTCTTTACACCATGCAAATTAAATGAATACCTTAGGAGATATAGCAAATCAAAATAATGCGCAACGAAATTAATTTTGTGTCGCCATGATTGAACTGGGTCATACATTATACGGGTCACATACTAACTTATTCTTCTACTTTTATCGCAAATATTTTTTCGTTAAAAGTGAATAACGCTTACAGCAGATTACTTTAGGTAGGTGTAATATTTCAAAATAAGCAATTTCATAGAAAATAGTAAACAAAGAGCCTTTATTTTAGAATTTTCTTCAGTATTAGCCATTTACATACAAACATCGGCGTGTTACAATTTTATTACATGTATCAATGTAGTAGACGTAACGTGTATAAAATGACATCAATCAAATGTCATCAATATTCTGAAAAAGAAATTAAACATAGAGTTCACAAACTCTTTTGAAAATACATACTGTACCTACCTTAGAGGATCGTTATGAAAAAAACATGATAGTAAACAACCACCACTAAGCAATACGCTTCTCCAGCGTGTAGCTGTGTTTCTCTGTGATAACCACCATGAGAGGTACCTTTGTTCGGGCCATCCATAGAAAATAGATGGCATAATGCTGAATATCGCAAAGAACAAGCGGCGTGGCATAGAATGGGGACTATCCTGATATCCTGAAGGATTTAGATGACGCCGATGACCTGTGCTTGCTGAGGCACTCACACGCCACAAATTAGAGATAGTACAGATGGAAACCTACATACTAATTTCGCTGAGGCTACGCACACATAGACAACTCATTCACAGACACGAGGTCAGGCGGTCTCAACCGAATTTTCGATAGGTACTGATTTGTGCGCGAGTGTGTGTAGCAGAGGGTAGGTGTGACAAAAAAGTACCTACATACATGAGTTTTCCATCTGTACTATCTCCAATTTGGACACACGCCGTCATGCATGTCTACAGGACAACGTGCAAAATGAGACAGCGAATGGAAGGACTGAAAATAAAATCGACAGACGCAGGAGATGAGGTGTGGGGAGAAGAGTCTGTTTCGCTGCGCATTGGCACAGATGTCGAGCGCGTTCACGTAACTCGGGAGTGTCGTGTCGGAAACTGATGGGTTAGAAGAGTACATCATTTCGAGGCTCGCCAAGGCAAGAGCACAAGAGCAAACTTCACACAGCTGCGCCCCGTAAGGCAGTTGCGAAAATTGACTTGAAAAGTGAAACCCAAAACAAAGTCAACGTTAAAACTGTACTACTATACGGATGCAAGACATGGAAGGTCAATAAAGACATTTCGCACCAGCTACAAGTTCCAAGTTGACCTCTAACGGATCTTCGGTATTATGCGGGCCTGTTAAAATCACGAACGTAAGCCTATTGGAACGCTGCAGTGAGACCCCTATCCACTAACAGATCAAACGTCGGAAGTTTAGCTGGATTAGACACACGCTGCAAAGGGACCATGATCAAATACCAAGGCAAGCCTTACTGAAACTACTGAAAGAGCGGAGCAGCAATGTGAAA
Source organism: Miltochrista miniata (assembly GCA_933228765.1). Taxonomy (NCBI): domain Eukaryota; kingdom Metazoa; phylum Arthropoda; class Insecta; order Lepidoptera; family Erebidae; genus Miltochrista; species Miltochrista miniata. Next base: position 20,704,719 of record OW121769.1, read on the forward strand.
TGTTTTGAAAACGGGGAATATTTAATCGATATAAGAGTATCCGTTGCGCCTCTGCGTAAATGGTTAAAGTTACATAAAAATAATGCATTACAAAATTAAAAAGTTAAAAAGTTCTTAAACAAAAAACCTATTTTCGATCTATTCATTTCGTTCGATGACAGTTACCTTTTTATTAACATGAGGAAAATCCTACATGTATGCTATGCCGGACTCATACCGACTAAAAACACACGTATCCTGCTTAACAACCTACGGTTGGGAACCCCGGGTAAGCGGAGCTACGGCTACCACTGCGGCCTCACCTATGGGGATGCGGGAGCTATCCCGCGTCTTTGGGAGCTTTTCGATCACAGTAACGTTAATTATTTCCAAAATAATGAATAGTAGCGACGCGACGGAAGAAAACACGACGGGAACAAATGACGTGAAACATGATATCAAAATAACAATAGCACACCGCGTTCTTTCTCTCTCTCTCTCTTATAAGACGCAAACGGAGTTGCGCGGGTCAGCTAGAACAAATATAAATAAAATTAAAGGAAAACTCTGGATAAGACTAGACTGGCTTTTATACTTATACTTACAAGTTTACAAGAAGAAATAGTCGAATGATTATCTTTATTCTACTCGAAAATTACACAAATATTTTAGTGTAATTTGTTTATTTAAAACAAATTACACTAAAATATTAATTTCGCTCAAAATTTGGTCAAAATATAACGGCATGAACGCGAATGGGCAATACAAAAAACTGTTGTACAAGAATCAGAACCGGAAAAAAAGAAAAGAAAGATCTGTAACAATAAAAAAACTACTAAAAAGAAAAAAACTGCGTCTAATAAGAAAATTTAATAAAATAAATCAATATGCCCACGTTTCTACAAAAAGAAGTGAAATCCCACCAAAAACATTCTGTAAAAAACTAGCCAGGTCTCGTTGGAGCTACTTGTTTATCTCTAAAAAGTAATGAGATCTAGACAAAGTCGTGCCAAGTCTAAGGTTCCTTACTGCGATTTCTTTATTATTATAGTTAATGTTGTGTGACTTGGCCGTTGAAGGGTACACAAGGGTACAAAACAAGATGCTTCATGACACCATTGCACCAATCTGTCGCCAGAACCCTCTACCCATTGACGATCGAAAATTGCCACTTGGAGAACGTTAATTCAATAACTAGTCAATTATTATTATTATAATCATTGATAGAAGTCCTTCTGTACGTCTATTTTATGTTAGATCGGTGGTCGATTTGCCGCTTCAAAAAGAAGAGAGCAGAAGTCAGCATTGTCAATGCTGAATGCATGTGTTGCCCAATCAATAACAGCCTAAAATGAGACACTAGCGTCCAATTACCAATACCAGTATGGGCTATTATCTCGCTTAACAAACATTGGTAGTTACAACAGATATAACATTACGTGTAAAAATAATTGACTTGTACACACTCACGTATAAAGAATTTTCAACGGCCAAGTCACACAACATTAACTATAATAATAAAGATACTGGTAGTGCCAAGCGGTAGTGCCACGGGCAATAAAGGTAATTAAATACTCCTTAAACTAATTAGGTATTAAAACTTCTAAGTTACTGCAAGGTTTATGTAATAAAAAAAATTAAAAAAGAAATACTTTCGAAGATGGAACAACGAAATTACTGCATTTTCTTTATGTGATCACTAGCTGATGCGCGCGGCTTCGCCCGCGTGAAATTTGGTTCCCGTTCCCGCTTTCCGTGGGAACATTTTCCCGGGATAAAAAGTAGCCTATGTGTTATTCCGAACTATACTCTATCCCTGTTCCAAATTTCAGCCAGATCCATTCAGCCGTTAGAGCGTGATTGAGTAACAAACATCCAAACATCCAAACATCTTCACAAACTTTCACATTTATAATATTAGTAAGATAGTAAGATTGCTCTCGAGTGTAGATGTAGCCAAATTTTTATGAAATTTGATACCCACCATGATTTTGACTTTGACGGTTTCGGTGGCCCAGTGGTAAGTGCATCGCGGATGATTGATGGTGAAGGTCCCAGGTTCGATTCCCGGACCGAATCAAATGTTTGTGGGTCCGCAAATGTTTGTTTCGGTTTTTGAGTGCGAGTAGATTTAATTATTTGTTTGGATTGAATAGGCTCCGAAACTACTGAACCGATTTGAAAAAAATTTTCAATGTTGGGTAGCTAATGTGGGTAGAAAGGGAACAACGCGGTTAAAACCGCGTGACGTCCGCTAGTAATAACCGAGCTCCATGCCAAGACGATAGTGAATATCTCTTTGCCCCTCATAGTGGTGGGATAGTACCCAACTACCCCCTCTCCTTTTCCTAATTATTATGTCAGTAGATACATTTTATCAGTTTTCTAGATCTAGAACCCATTGGAAGTACAAGTTTCTATACAGGTTTTTTTTACCGTGAGGGAAGATCCTCATGGATGCTATGCCGGACTCCTACCGACGAAAAAACCTCACGTAACACCCAACAGCCTATGGTTGGGAGCCCCGGGTAAGCCCTTGGAAGGATGTCCCAGGACTCACAACAGACCCACGGCCGCCACTGTGGCCTCGCCCAGGGGGTGGTTCGGGTGCTATCCCACGTCTTTGGGGGTTTCGGGTGTGATCCCGCTTCTAAGTGGGGGCGTGCGTGAATGCCTCACGTCACGCTGCCGTCATGGGCCTGCTTCCGTAAGGACGGTGAGCAACCCTCTCACCGTCCTCAGGCCCCCGGTTCGTTGCAGGCCTGGGCGTCGACGTTCTTACACTGGAGACCATGGTGAAAGCTACGGTCTCTAGCGGAAGCAAGCGGGATGCCACTGCATCTATTTGCGAGCAAGTAATGCGTCAAAAAGAGGTGGCGGGAGGGACCGGGAGAGAAATGTTCCTCCCGAGTCGTCGCAGGCTGCTATACGCCCAAGACTACCGAGCTCCATGCCAAGACGATAGTGAATATCTCTTTGCCCCTCATAGTGGTGGGATAGTACCCAACTACCCCCTCTCCTTTTCCTAAATAGCGGGTTAACACCCGAACCAATTCTCCAGACGCGGGATAGTACCCGAACCCCATAGGCGAGGTTGAAGTGTTCGCCAAAGTCTGCCGAGAGCCTTGGGACTCCCTACCGTAGACAGTTGTAGGCATCGTGTGGTTTTAGTCGGCAGGAGTCCGGCATAGCATTCATGTAGGATTTTCACACGTTATAAAAAAAAGGGTGTTTGGTCCATCGTTTGACAAATTAAAATCACTGAAAGGAAGGTTCACTTGCTATCTCTTTGGCACCCCCATTTTAATTATGACCTGATTTTTACGGTTCCGAACCTTAAAAGAAAAAACGGAACCCTTATAGGATCACTTCGTGTCCGTCCGTCCGGCCCTCCGCTCGTCCGTCTGTCTGTCAAAATCCTTTATCTCATGAGCGCGTGAAGGTATCTTGTTGAACTTAATGCCATAAAGGTCTACGGTCTTTTAACGCTGTAAATTTTTCCACTATCAAGTTCACATTCCTTTCGGATCTGGGTATATTCATCAAAATAATTGTGATAATTTATATTTAAAATATTATATCCGTCTCGGTAAAATCGTGGTAGTATTATTTATTGTGTGGTAAAATCCCGTATTAGTATTACATGTAGAATTTCTCGACGCCAGGGAAACACCCGCAGCGTCGCGACGAGACGGTAGCAACAAATGATTGTAGTATCAGATAAGAAATTCTTTAAATAACATAATAAGATTAAAAAAAGCCACCAAAAAATCCCAAGAGAAACCCGCACATTTTTTCGAAATACATGGTAATAATATGAATGAACGTAATCGACACGCTAGACCGGTTTGTCAGTAATTTGCGAACACGAGATCGAGGTTCGTCATACAAGGAAACTATTCTATATTTTGTTATACTGTTTTATTACTACTTGAACTGCTGTGTTGTGTGCTTAGAGGCTGAATAATATTGCTTTTTAAAAATATTTTAAAGAAAAATGTTACAAAAATAGAGTTTAAAAAATTTTGTACTGGTTTTCTGTGGATATTTTATTACACTGTGCTAATACATTGAAATATTGTTGTGTTTGGAGATTGAACCACTGTGTATTTTTTAATATTTGAAAGAAATAAATGGCGTTATCAGTTTAAAAAAATAAATTTGTGATTCGGATGCAGTGATTTAAACAAAATGCAATTTGGTAACGATGAGTTCGATAAAGTTTTTGAAGGAACCCCTCTAAGTAAGTTAATTCTTTTTTTAACCGACTTCTAAAACGGAGGAGGTTTGCAGTTCGACGAATTTTTTAAAAGGATTTTTTTTAGTCTTTTTCTATTGAATCTTTCAAATAAGCCTAATTTTCGTCATATAAGAACATAGAGCATCATGATGACCTATTTCTTTGATCGTAAGGGGAGGCGCCATACTTTACTCAGATATGTATAGAGCAAACATGCTATGTCTACTCCCCTTGTACTGATCGCGTTGCTCTATGTATTGAAAGGGTGATTGACCGTACTGTACCAAGCTGACCAGACGAGTTGGAATAGGTCTTTGTTTCTAGATTTTCTTCTCTTCTCGTAGCATGTTTGCCTCGATAGACCTGGTCCATGGAGGCAAACATGCTACGTCTACTCCCTTTGTACTGGTCACAGTACTCATAGTGGTCAAGTTGCTCTATTTTTTTTTTTTTTTTTTTTTTTTTTTTTTTTATACCACTAAGGTGGCAGACAAGCACACGGCCCACCAGAAGAACCGGTGGTCACCGCAGCCTATGAACGTTTGCAACACCAGAGGCGCCACACTCGCGCTGCCGACCCTGTAAAAACCTTCTTAGACCCCTTTTGAAGAACCCCATACTGTAGGCGTTTGGGAAAACCGAGGCAGGAAGATCATTCCACAACCTAAGCGTGCGCGGAAGAAAACCCCTACCGGATCTAACCGTGCTCAAACGCTCCGGACGTAGGGTGTGCGGATGAAATCCCTGTCTATGGCGAGCGGTGCGATGATAGAAGGTAGCCGTGGGCATCATGTCAAACAATTCCTCGGAGCACATACCATTGTACAGGCGGTAGAACACGCATAAGGAGGCATAGTCTCTCCTGTCGCGAAGAGGTTCCACACCACCTGTCAGTATAGGATCGTTGACAACTCTCACAGCTCGCCTCTGCACCGAGTCAAACGGGCGAAGCTGATATTCAGGTGCCCCTGCCCAGAGGTGACAGCAGTACTCCATGTGTGGCCGCACTTGCGACTTATAGAGAAGCAGTGTTTGCGCCGCAGTAAAGTACCGCCGCGCCCTGTTGAGCACACCGAGCTTCTTGGACGCCAGCCTGGCCTTGTCCTCCAAATGACTGCGGAACTGAACGTCACTGGAGATGTCAACACCAAGGATCCCTATACTTTTAGAGATGGAAAGAGATGTGCCCTGGAATCGTGGCGCTACAGTAATTGGGGCTTTCTTAGCGGTGAAGAAACACGCCTGTGTCTTGGAGGGATTGAACTGGACAAGGTTTTGTCTACCCCAATCGGACACTCTAGTAAGAGTAGCCTCGATTTCAGACACAAGCTGTTCACGACTTTCCTCCACTGCGTCCCGAGAGATACCGGGACGGCCTGTGTAACAAGTGTCCCCTGTACTGTCGTCTGCATAACAATGAATGCCGTCAATAGACAACATGTCATTGATATGCAGCAGAAACAGGGTAGGGGACAACACTGAGCCTTGCGGTACTCCAGCGTTTATGGCCATGCAGTCAGAACAGCTGCCGTCGACAACAGCCCTGATGCTTCTATCGGCCAAAAAGCTGGACACCCATCCGCAAAATCTCTCCGTCAGTCCGTAGGAGGGCAATTTTTTAAGAAGACCACGGTGCCAGACCCGGTCAAAGGCTTTAGAAATGTCGAGGCTCACTGCTAGAGCCTCGCCCTTACTCTCGATAGCCGTCGCCCATCGGTGTGTGAGGCACACGAGAAGATCGCCCGTCGAGCGACCGTGACGGAAACCGTACTGCCGGTCACTGAGCAGGTCGTTTTCCTCAAGGTACCTCAGGAGCTGTGTATTAATTACACGCTCCATCACCTTAGACAATAGAGAGGTGACGGCTATAGGCCTGTAATTGGCCGGGTCGGTCCTATCACCCTTCTTGGGCACAGGATGCACATACGCGATCTTCCACGACGCCGGGACTTGTCGCATGGAATAAGAAAGCGAGAAAAGACGTGTAAGTACCGGACACAACTCTGGACCACACTGCTTAAGTACTATCGCGGGTATACCGTCTGGCCCACTCGACTTATGAACGTCCAGAGAATGAAGCTCCCGCCGGACGTCCCGCTGCGTAAATTTAACTTCCGGCATGGAAGTTCCACACCACGGAACGTCCGGCGGCACAGCACCCCCGTCGCTCATGGTCGAGTTAGAGGCAAAGAGAGAACCCAAAAGGTCGGCCTTCTCCCTGGCACTCTGGGCCAGACTACCGTCGGGTTTAAGCAAAGGTGGTAAACCTGACTGACAGAAGTTTCCCTCGGCAGCTTTGGCAAGCGACCAGAATTCACGACTTCCTGAAGGGTACCCTGCTAGCCGCTCACCAATTCTGCCGACGAAATCGAATTTAGCCCTGACAATTGCTCTTTTGCTGGCCCTCGAGGCGGCATTTAGTTTGCGTTTCACCTCAGAGATGTTAGGATCTGAATTTGCACGAGCCGTGGTCCAGGCTCTGTAGGCAGATTCTTTCAGCATCAAAGCTTCTCTGCAGAGCCGATTGAACCACGGTCGCTTTTTTGCTCCTACAGGGATCCAGCGGTTGGGAATATAGCACTCCATGCCCTCCAAGATCCCCTCAGCGACTGCTGCAGCGCAGGAATCCAGATCGTCTGAGGCAAAACAAAGCCGCCTCCACGGGTACGACGCGAAGAACTCCCGCAGTCCATCCCAGTCTGCTGACTTATAGTGCCACACATGTCGCCACTCCTTGGGCCGAGGTGGTTCAGGCCTTGCGAGAGGCACATGCGCCCGAATGATACAGTGGTCCGACGATCCGAGCGGAGCATCCACTGAGACGTTGTATCCATCCGGACGCGTTGTCAGCAGGAGGTCCAGCAATGCACTATGCTCGTTCTCCTTATCTGGTATCCTCGTATGGGATTTAACCAGTTGGGAGAACCCATAGGTCAGGGCAAATTCGTGTGCAGCGTTCCCCGCAAAGTTGGTCATCCGGGAGCCCAACCAGTCAACATGATGACCGTTGAAGTCCCCCAGAATCACAATCTCCGCAGAAGGATACTGCTCAATCACCTTGTCAGTCGATTGTTGCAGGTGGTCAAAAAGGCGAACTGTGTCCGTGTTACCGCTGTGAGACCTGTACACGCACGCGTAGATCCGAGTGTGGCCCCCGTGATCCACGCGCGCCCATAACGTAGACAGGTCCCTGTCTTCAAGGCTTGTAAGACGGCGACAGCAGACATCATCACGGACGTACATACATACCCCGGCTTTCGGCTTGAAGTTGTACTCAAGCTTATAGCCAGGGTACATTAAGTAGGATGTATCGCCCGGGCATGAAATCTGCGTCTCCGTCAGGAAAAAAAGGGTCGGCTTCGCAGTTTCCAGATGGTGGTGGACTACGTTGAGGTTCTTGTGCATACCTCTGATGTTGCAAAGGTCCATGTAAAGTGTGGACGACGAAGCCGCTGTGTATACTTTTCTTCTTTTTCTTCCTTTAGCCATGTTTTTTTTAAAAAAGGGGGTTAAAAAAGTGAAGAGGTGCCTGTGTGCCGGTGGCGCAAGAGACTAAGCGAGACTCTAACTAACCAAAGGCAGACAGAGGTAGTGCGGTAGATTGGCACGGCGTACGGAAGGGCCCCCGGTCCCCCCCCGATGCAGTGGCCGCGTCCACTCCGGTATCCTCCTCCGGCACGACCACAGCACCAGGGACTTTACACAGGCTGCTGGTTCAGCCTCCTGGGGCGGAGATTATGTAATCCCCAGGTTCGGGTTCCGTACAGCCTGCGGGCGGTCAGCGGTCAACCGTTTCACCGGGTCTCCCTGACCGCCGTACCAATATTCCGCGCCTCTATCTGCCAATGGAGACAGATTAAGCCTCTGGTCTCACCGTCACCGGCACAGAGTCACCCCAATGAGCTCTGGATCCCTGCTAACCGACGGAGAACATAACCCAACCGGAGTCAGGTTACTATTACCGCGGTCTTCTGCAGGGCGGAGGTACTGCCCCAGGCGGGCTGCTCACCGAACGGCGTACCGTTATGCCCTTCCTCCTAATGTGGGCTTTTTCGTTAATCCCTAAGATATTGAATCTTAGGGATCTGATTGAAGAAGCCACTACTGTACCCTCAGGGTGTAACGTTAGCTCCATGAGAAGTAACGCATGACCCCTAAACCCCGAGGGGGAAAAAATCTATGTATTTAAAGGGTGATTGGCCTTAGTGTACCAAGCTGACCAGACGAGTTGATACAGGACTGTGTTTCTAGCTTTTCTTGTCTTTATATGACCTGGTCCATTATTCAGTAGGTGCACAAATGGCTGGTGAGGCGGGTTTGGGTTCTGAAGATAACGGTATAGCACTATCATACCTTTTTATTTAAAGGTTAAGTACATTATTAGTAAAATGGATAATTCAGAGTAAGTTCATTGATACCACCTAGTCAACTTTTTTTTATTGTGTTTGAATGATTTTTTTTTGAATCGCAGGTACGAAAAGAAACATATATTTATTTGATTCGCAAATGAATTTTTTCAAAGTTTCAAACTTTTTTATAATTACTAGGTAGCTGTTCTCCGCGGCATCGTCCACCTAGAAGTCGTTATCGCGTAAAATTAATACGCACTTCCTATTCGTAGTCGGTTAAAATTCAGCCTATACTTCCCAGGGACTCAAACTATCTCTATACCAAATTTCATCGAAATCGGTTCAGCGGTTTAGGCGTGAAAGCGTAACAGACAGACAGTTAGAAAAACAGAGTTACTTTCGCATTTATAATATTAGTAGGGATTATGTATTTAAAAATATCACTAGAGTATGTTTATCAGTTGCATAGATCCTGCAAGCTAATGCTCGCTTAATTGGGGCTAGACAGTGTAGTGTGAGAATATTAAAATATTGTATCTATTAATTTTTTATTGAGTTTTAGTATCTCTAATAACATTTATTGTTACAAATTACAGAGAAACATAATTACATGTATATTTACATTATTACTATCTAAACTAAACCCAAATAAAGCCCCCGTGGCATTGTGCCTAAAAGACTAGCAGCCTTCCACTTTGATTGGAAATACCTATTCGCTGAGAGAGAAAACTGCCAGTCCTTGGGTCACCAGTCGACTCTACTAAGCGCGAAATTAAAAGAATGTCCCTTAATAAGTTAAAAAGATTTGTAAAAGGTAAATTGTACTGCAGGGGCTACTATACAATGAATGGTGTGCTTCAAGCTGTAATCCTCACCTTTGAAATCTCAATGAAAACGAATTTTGACAACGCCAAAAAATAGTCGTGAAATAGTCGTAAATAGTCGTACATGTAAAAAAAATAGTCGTATTATAGTTTCGGCGTTATAGCTATAGGTTAGTGAGGATTATGGCTTGAACGTCAAGCTGTAATCCTCACCTCTAGTGCAAGCAAACGGTTAATGCTATCGAATTGGTTTAGGTTCCAAAAAATAGTCGTGAAATAGTCGTAACGACGTGCCAAATCTCAGAAATAGTCCATAAGCCGTTCCCGAGATATGAAGGTACCCTGGTGAGGATTATGGCTTGAACCTTTGAAAACTTCAAATTTCTCCGGAACGCCTGCGAGTTTCGGTTCAAAGTTTGTGCCAAAAAATAGTCGTGAAATAGTCGTAAGAAGCTATAATAAATTTGAGTTGATTTAATGTGAAAATAAAAACTTTTTATTTTCCCTACATTTCTATTTATATCAGTAGTCGTGTACAAAATTTGTAACTTCCAATGATACTAGAGGAAGTCACGCGGTTTTATCCGCGTAGTTCCCGTTCCCATAGGAATGCGGGAATAAAATAAAGTCTATGTTTACCGGGAAGAGTGTAGCTTCCCAACAGTGAAAGAAATTTTCAAATCGGTGAAGTAGTTTCGGAGCCTATTCGATGCAAACAAACAAACAATCAAATCTTCTCTCGTTATAATATTGGTACAGAATTAGATTATTGGGAAATATTCCGCTTAATATATAATAATATTTCTTTGAATGAGACGTTTTCCATACCAGCAGCATATAATTAAACAAAAAACAAACATTTATGATTTGTATCATTATTTATTACAACCGAAAGCTTGCAAATACGTACATTTGTTTAAATCTCTCTGTATGTTTATAACACAGCAATTAGTTTTGATCACAATTGTCATAGTCAGTTCAATATCTGTTGGCGTTTCTAGAAAATTTCTAGATGGCGCTTGTAGGTTCAATGCATTTTCTAAAATCACACACCAACATTTTTTAATTACTTACAACGAATAAAAGTATAATACTACTTAAATTAAGTACCAATTTAAGTGTAAACAATCAAAATATCCTGTCATTGTCTTAAAAACTTACTACTACTAGTCTAGTATTTTTATAACAAGTTTTATTCATAATTATCACAGTTTGTTTCCTTCGCATAATCACAGCAATGTTCTACTACCATATATGTATAAAAATATCACTTATTACATATAAACAAGTAACAATTATTAGTAATAAATAAAATATTGGCAGTGTCAGAAACACTTGTGGACTAGTATTGTCATATTCTATTTAGATAAACAAACAAACAGATTATACTCAGACTATCCTAAAAAAAATATTTGCATTGATCAGTCTTTATATTCCCATGTTATTATTAACAATTATTGGCGCAAATAATACAAATTTTCAATATCAGTAAATCACCACGTAGAATTATCAAGTTTTCCACACTTTCAATCTCCTCATAAAAAAACAGTTAGTGGATTTTGCTCATCCTTAATATATTCTTCCCAGATCCTAACATTTGAAGGAAGATTACAGTCATCAGTTGAGAGTTTTCTTGCATTAAATCAGTGTTACTTTCAGAAATTGGAGTAGTGGCCAAGAAAGGTTTTTTAAGTGTTCTTATTGACAGCTCACACCGTGCTCCTGTCCGTTGAGTTTACTACCCCGATATTTGTGATTAGCTACAATAAACATATTTTTTATTATTGTACTGTACCAATATTATAGCGAGAGAAGATTTGATTGATTGTTTGTTTGCATCGAATAGGCTCCAAAACTACTTCACCGATTTGAAAAATTCTTTCACTGTTGGGAAGCTACACTCTTCCTGGTAAACATAGGCTTTATTTTATTCCCGCATTCCCATGGGAACGGGAACTACGCGGATAAAACCGCGTGACTTCCTCTAGTATCATTGGAAGTTACAAATTTTGTACTTGACTGTACATCAATAGAAATGTAGGGAAAATAAAAAGTTTTTATTTTCACATTAAATCAACTCAAATTTATTATAGCTTCTTACGACTATTTCACGACTATTTTTTGGCACAAACTTTGAACCGAAACTCGCAGGCGTTCCGGAGAAATTTGAAGTTTTCAAAGGTTCAAGCCATAATCCTCACCAGGGTACCTTCACATCTCGGAAACCGCTTATGGACTATTTCTGAGATTTTGCAGGTCTTTACGACTATTTCACGACTATTTTTTGGAACCTGAACCAATTCGATAGCATTAACCGTTTTCTTGCACCAGAGGTGAGGATTACAGCTTGACGTTCAAGCCATAATCCTCACTAACCTATAGCTATAACGCCGAAACTATAATACGACTATTTTTTTTACATGTACGACTATTTACGACTATTTCACGACTATTTTTTGGCGTTTTCAAAATTCGTTTTCATTGAGATTTCAAAGGTGAGGATTACAGCTTGAAGCACACAATGAATGATTATTTGTTGGATAAGGAAGCTTGGAAATTACCTGCTCTGCTGGATTCTCAGAAAAATTGTTAAAATGCATAATTTTTATAGATTCAAGAGCAAAAAAAAAGAACAACCCGCTGAGTATCTTGCCAGTTCTTCTCAGGTGGGTCGCGTTGTGAGGGTGGTAGAGTTTTGTTTTATGTTCTGGACGTTTTACAAGCGCATCTGTATAATGGCTATAAAAACTATGTGCAAAATTGCGTTTTTGAAATTATGGCACCGTTAAAACGTCATGATCACGAATGTAGGTGTAGACACTGCAGGATAAATAATACAACATGGTAAATTGGTTTTCCGTAAATTAAGATTTATGCCGTAAATACTTACCTACTAATTTATACATATTATATTTTATTATTATGAAGAATAAATATTAGATTTTTTGTTTGTTTGCATTGAATAGACTCCAAAAATACTGAAACGAGTTGAAAAATTATTTCACTGTTGATGTTGGGAAGCTACACTCTCCCGGATGATATACGCTCTATTTTTAACCGACTTCCAAAAAAGGAGGAGGTTCTCAATTCGTCTGTATTTTTTTTTATAACTGCATTTCCACTGGAACGGGAACTACGAGGGTGAAACCGCATGGCTTCCGCTAGTGCCTACTATAATATTTTAAATCTGAAAGCAACTCAGTCTTTCTGTCTGTTACGTTTTCACGCCTAAACCGCTGAAACGATTTTGATGAAATTTGGTAAAGATATAGTTTGAGTCCAATAGAAGGACATAGGCTACTTTTTAACTGATTGCGCAAAAGGAAATAATTATATTACACGATAACGACTTCTACGCGGACGAAGCCGTGGGGAACAGCAGCTAGTGCCTACACTAATATTATAAATGCGATAGTAACTCTGTCTGTCTGTCTGTTACGCTTTCATGCGAAAAGAGACGCACGGCCGCCACTGCAGCCCCGCCTAGCGGATGGTTCAGGTGCTATCCCGCGTCTTTGAGGGGTTTGGGTGTGATCCCGCTTCTAAGGGGGGGGGGGGGGGCGTGAACTCCTCACGTCACGCTGCCGTCATGGAATGCTTCTGTAAGGACGGTGAGCGACCCTCTCACCGTCCTCAGGCCCCCGGTCATGGAGGCCGATAGTCCTCGGCGAAGACACGTCGGCGGCTGCGAAAAGTATACATAATTGTGATTCTCGTAGTATACATAATTGTGATATTTAAATAGGTATGGTTCAGTAGCATACTATATGCGACCCATAACCTATAAGGGTAATGAAAAGACTTCTACGTGGACGAAGCTAAGGGATCAGCTATCAGTTTATAATGTGAAAACAATATTATAAGGAACGTAATAGCTATGCTTTGTAGGCATTGTGTTTTCATATTTAAATGGTATGTGATCGTATAATTAATAACACCGACGTCAATTTGAAACTGTAGATAATAAATAAATAATAATAAAATATTCACGGACATTTTCACACAACGCTATCTGATCCCAAAGTAAGCGGCAAATGACCTGCTTGTGTTAGGTAGCACAAGCAGGTTATATTATTGTCTACTGTAAAAACAACACAGGCGGTCAAGGTTCGCCACATGCGTGCACCTCCAGCATCTCACCCGCGTTCCGCGTGCTCGTGGCGCTCATGATAATAAAAACATGTATGGCACTAATAGGTTCCGGACGGCGCGTATGCGGGCCCGGCCCGCGTGCGCGCGAATACATGACGAATAAAAGAGCACTATGGGTATGAAACCAAGGATGGAATACATAATATACTTTGCGCATATCTATGATTCCCGTAATAAATGTAGCCTATGTGTTATTCCAGATTGTAGTCTATCCCTGCACCAAATTTTGAGCCGGATCTGTTCAGGAATTAGAACGTAACAAGAGAGTTACAAACATCCACACATCTACACATCCACACTCACAAACTTTCGCATTTACAACATTACGAGTACCTAGTAAGATCGTAACAATGGACATCATAAGGGTCTGGTTGAAAACCAGCGCTTGGCAGTAGCCTTGCACATGCTGAACCAAGCCCTATTCGGCATGCTTATGTTGAAAACCATTTATTTCTTTTATTTAGTTTTTAATGTTAAGGCTATGTACCGAATGAATATTATTTCTTTCTTTCTTTCAAAGTACACTAGTTCTGAATTCGAGATTATTCGCTAGCTACATATATTTCTCATAATAAACAATATTTATTTGGGAATATGTCGTAAGTTACACTCACAAGAGGATAATAACAAGTTATTACTAAGAATTTATGAGTTCTTTATATTACGTTTACAAGAAATCCATAGGTCACTAGTCTTGCCTAATATAAAAGAAAAAAATACCTAGATGTCTCGTCTATTTGGTTACATAGAAATAAATAAATATTTTTGGAGAATTGTCTGACAACGCCATCTGGGAAAACCTAAATTAGACATTTTATCTTGTGCAAAGCGATCTAGTCTAAACAAATGATAAATATAGTTATAAAATGATATTATTCTACTGTACGTATGTATGTTCTAAAATCCTCCTAAACGGCTGAACAGATTTGAATGAATTATTCTGTATGCGTTTGAGTGGCGCCCTGCATGGTTTAGATTAAAAAATCAGCCCGGGAGACGGCGCTGCAGTCGGTATCTAGGTAATAACGTAAACGAAGTTGCGCTGTCAGTTAGTATCCTATTTAATATTATAAATGTGAAAGTTTGTAAAGATGTTTGGATGTTTGGGTGTTTGGATGTTTGGATGTTTGTTACTCAATCACGCTCTAGCTGCTGAACGGATTGGGCTGAAATTCGAAACAGAAACAGCTTATGGTCTGGAATAGTACATAGGATACTTTTCATCTAGGGAGCGGGAACGGATAATGAATTTCACGCGGGCGAAGCCGCGAGCATCATCTAGTATCTATATATTTTAAATACAATGTTTGTACAGTGTTATCTAGTCTATACTATAGATTTATTGAATCTTCTGATAAACATACTTCTATATTTCTTACTTATATTCTTTTATATATATTTTTTGAAATAAATACATAAATATTCTTAAAAAGTACTTATTAATATTATAATAATAGAGAACTCTAATCTCCGAATCAAATATTTTCGGAGCACACGAATATTTTAACTCTAAGCCACTATTCAAAGTTAGACAATTAACTCGGCACGCGCATACCGCACACCCGGATATTCATCATCTCGCACGCAGAAAACTCGCCCAACCGAGCGAGATGGTACAACTACATTTCAAGATTTTTGTTGCAACTCGTCTACACTTACCAAATTATTATACATATAGCCTATAGTTTTATAGTTATTATAAAGAGGAAATATTTGATTGTTTGTTTGTTTGGAATAAGCTCCGAAACGACAATACAGATTTGAAAAATAATTTCGCTGTTGGGAAGCTACATTATCCCTGGGTGACATAGGCTATATTTTATGCCCCACGGGAACGGGAAAACGGGCCTACTAATATTATAACTTTATTCACATTTACAGCCAAATTAGCAAATAAAAGAGAAAGATGGAAAATACTACCGAGTCACAGGAAAGCGGTCACCAGCAATTCTGTCAAAAGGCAACCAGCAGTACGAGAAAGAAGTCAAAGTCTGTACTCGTTTGGAGAGTAAGTTTTCTAACTAATAACTATTTATTTATGCTAGGAAACCCTTTGATCGTCGAAATTTAAAAGTTGTTAATTAAAAAAACTAAGTGCGAGTCGGAATCGCGCAAGGGTCCAGCCATACAAAAAAAAACGGTAAATTTTTGTGGTATGGGAGTTCCTCTTTTTGTATATTTGTAGTTGTAGTGTCCCAAAAACGGATACTGTCTCGTGTCTCCCCCAGTCGATCCCCTGGGGGAGCCAACACTTTTTCAGTCCTGGTGTCCCCCCTAGCTGGGGGAGACATCAGTACTAGCTTTTAAATTATATTTGAAGGACTCGTGTCTCCCCGGTCGACTGCCTGGGGGAGATATCAGGACTTTCGAAGTCCTGGTGTCCCCCCTTACTGGGGGAGACATCAGTATAAAGTTTTAAATTATATTTGAAGTACTCGTGCATCAAATTGGGGAGGGCCCTGTCATGTCTACATGAATTCGAATAAACGTAAAAAAAAATAATATGGCAAAGGATTCATTTATTTTGAATGCACAGATAAAATTGCTGCATAATGAATTAAGCGTTGGCCATTTTATGACATCAGTACAAAGTTTTTAATTATATTTGAAGTATATATCCCCGCCCTGTCATGTCTACATGAATTCGAATAAACGTAGAAAAAAATAATATGGCAAAGGATTCATTTATTTTGAATGCACAGATAAAATTGCTGCATAATGAATTAAGCGTTGGCCATTTTATGGAAAAATTGAGATAAGCGTAAAAAAATATAAGAAAATAATACGCGTAACTTCATACTTCTGGACCGCCAAATTCTGATTATCGCGAGCCATATACTCATGTCGAAAGACCTTCGGCGGGCCGGAGCTGGCCCGCGGGCCGTACTTTGCCCATCACTGCTCTAGTCAAACATAATAAATCAACAGAATAAACTTCAATCTTTTCAGCAACTTAAAGAAACGCCACCAGCTCCTGACAATACCTATATCGGAGTGTTCTAATGTAAAGGAAAAGAAGTTGAGTTCCATGACATTACCAAGGACTACCAGGCCAAGCAAACGATTCAGAAGACTCAACACGTTACTTCTAGAAGCTGTTCGGTGTCAAGATGTCTCGGAAATTGAAAAGTGGGTAAATATCCGTATTTTAATTTTTTGACTTGAAGTTTTGACTAATGCATGCAGTGGGTACACTAATATTTGGATATTCGGATTCAAGCTGGGTATAGGCAAATATTAATAATAGTATTACATACATAAAGCCAACTCCCTGCCCTAACTGAGCAAGCTTTCCCACCGCCGCCAGTCCCGCCACAGCTGTCCTTGTAGTTGGCGGGTGTCATTTTTTTTCTTTTTTTTTATATTTAGCTCGCCAAATTGACGTCGCCACCAGCCTGATGGAAAGCCGTGGCGCATCTAGCGATTGGGGGCCACTTCTGACAGTGGTCCTCAAGTTGGCGGCCCTGTGATGTGCCTCTTCACGCTCCTCTTGAAGAACCCGGTTTTTTTTTGCGCCTTATTAGTTACTTCTAGCTCTGTACGAACATAGTGTGTTTTTAGTGTAGGTGACAGATTGAAAACGAATCATCTGTATGGAGTTTCCGCCCTGTGTTATAGAATAAAGAGAGCAATAGTCACTGACATGATAGGTATTAATTGCAAAGGAAAATCGACCTTAAGCGAAGGGAAATACTTCACATTGTTTGTCTGAAGGTACCTTTGAATAAGTATTTTTGTAAAATATTTCTTAGCAGTTCTTCCTGTTATGACCGTTAAATCTGTTTTAGCTACTATCACAGGGCGGAAACTCCAACTTTAATGTGTGCGAGTGATCAATAAAATGTAAGCAAATTGTCCGTCAACGCGCACGTGAACTTTACGGACAGCTGTGGCGCGACAGGGAGTTGCCGATCTGTATGTAATACTACTAAATTATCTTTGCTACTATTGCTCAATGTGGGTCAAAGAGATGCAGTGCAATTAATTCTAGACCTTATACAGGTACTATAAGGTTCATTACTAAATTCCTTCTTTTCTGTTTCAGGCTAATCATAGCAGGTGCAAATCCCAACGCAACATGTTGTATGGAAAGTATTTCTGCGTGTCATTTAGCTGCCTTAAGATCTGACAACGCCTTAGCCCTGCTTTTAAGCCATGGGGCTGACAAGTTGCGATCTGACAGGATTGGCAGAACGCCTCTACATCTTGCTGCGTGGGCGGGTAATGTTAAGCAAATGGCTATGTTGCTGGGGTTTTCGAAAGGTATCTACATTTTTTGTTCTGAAAATCTAGTCAATGCTTTTTTCATTCGAAAAAGTGTGCGGTTGGCTGTCTCACAGGACCACCCAGGACGGCAGCGTGACGTGAGTAGTTCACGCACGCCCCCTCTTAGAAGCGGGATCACACCCGAAACCCCCAAAGACGCGGGATAGCACCCGAACCGCCCTCTAGACGAGGCCGCAGTGGTAGCCGTAGGTCTGTTGGGAGTCCTGGGACATCCTTCCGAGGGCTTACCCGGAGCTCCCAACCATAGGCTGTTGGGTTTTTGTCGGTAGGCGTCCGGCATAGCATCCACGATGGATTTTCTCTCACGTTAAAAAAAAATCACACAGAACCATTTTAAGGGTTCCGTACCCAGAGTGTAAAAACGGGAACCTATTCATGAGACTGTCGCTGTCCGTCTGTCTCTATCTGTTCGTCTGTCTCTATCCGTTCGTCTGTCTCTATCCGTTCGTCTGTCTCTATCCGTTCGTCTGTCCGTCACGAGGCTGTATCTCAGGAACCGTGACAGCTAGAGAGCTGAAATTTTCATAGATGATGTATTTCTGTTGCTGCAATAACAATAAAATACTAAAATCAGAAAAATAATAATAATTAAGGGGTCTCCCGTACAAAAAAACGTGAGGGAAAACCATCATGGATGCTATGCCAGACTCCTACCGACTAAAAAAAACTCACGTAACGCCCAACAGCCTATGGTCGGGAGCCCCGGGTAAGCCCAGCCCTCGGAAGGATGTCTCAGGACTATCATATCATAGCATCCATGTAGGATTTTCTTCACGTCAAAAAAAATTGTGTGGACCCAAGCATACCTACTCTTTGTAAAATTATTGTTATTCGTTCTAGATTTGACCAACCGAGTATCAGTGTCCATGATGACTCCAGAAGTCGAAGAGGAGGTAAAGAACCTGAGTCAGTTTGTAAGAGACATGGTCAACGTCAAGTGCAGTAACTTCAGTCAAGAGCAGGCTGTTCTGCCTACGGAGTGGGGCGACGACACCATTGATCACAACTGTAAGGATTTTGACAAAAGTGTAAGTGAGTTTTGTTTTTAATATTTTTCTATTTCTTAAAAAAATATCTATACCAAAATTGTTTGTTTGTTTGCATCGTATAGGCTCCGGAACTAGTGAACCGATTTGAAAAAAATGCAATGCTTACCTACTGGAAGTTAAAAAATAAAGAAAAAGATGGCCGTGAGTTTTATAGCCAGGTTCTTTTCTCTCCCGTCTCTACCTTTTGTGTTGCGAATCTGGCAGTAATTTTTAATATACAAGCAGTTTTAACGTTCTTAAGCGTTACTTTGTGACTTATGTGAAGACTTTTCATTTTCATTTTCGATTTTCCATACATCCATTCCCAGTTGCCGTTACTACAACCAGGCTGGACTCCGCTCCACGCAGCCAGTTCACGCGCCAAGGCTCACAGCACACAGGTGCTACTGGCAGCAGGAGCTGACGCTTGCCTGCTGGACTTGGTGGGCAGATCTCCATTGGATATCGCAGGATCTACGTATTACATGAACGAACAAATCGATCCTCATTGGTAAGTTCTTGGAACATCCATTCAGGCATTTCATCTATACTAATATTATAAAGAGGAAAGATTTGTTTTTTGTTTATTTGTTTGTTTGTTACGAATAGGCTCCGGAATTACTGGACCTATTTGAAAAATTCTTTCACTGTTGGAAAGCTACACTCTTTGCGGTGAACATAGGCTATATTTTATTCCCGTATTCCTACGGGAACGGGAACTTCGCGGGTGAAACGTGACGTCCGCTAGTTTACTTATATTTTTCTAAATTTGAGCCCGCCAAATTGATGTCGCTAGCCTGGTGGAAAGCAATGGCACATCTAGCGATTGGGGGCCACTCTCACAGTCCGTACGACTTCTGACAGTGGTCCTCAAGTTGGCGGCTCTTCACGCTCCGCTTGGAGAACCCGGGATTGTAAGAGGAGGGAAACACTTGCGCGGGAATGTCATTCCATTTTATTTATAGTTCTGGTGCAGATTCTGTCTACTGTGTAATAATTATTTCTTACTGTAAACAAATATTTATGCATCATTATTTAATTCCAGTTTTGCGGAAACAGTTTCATTACTAGTCGAAGATAAGCACCACTTCAGTATCAGAAATCGGAAAACTGTCGATTCACCTCTGCACACCGCCGTGGAATTAGGGAGCGTTGAGGCTGTGAGGGCGCTGCTGAGTATTGAAGTGCCAATAGATTGGTTAAATAGAGCTGGTCTGACGCCCTTGCATATTTCTGTGAAGAATAAGTTAGGAGATATTTTACAGGTTTGATTTTGTAAATTACTTTAAGTTAAGCATTTTACTTTACGGTTAGTCTGTATTCATAAGATTTCATTTTTCATAAGATTCTGTGTATCGGAAGACATTTTTTTTATATCACTAAGGTAGCAGACAACCATACGGCCCACCAGGTTGTACTGGTGGTCTTCGTAGCATTGTATAATTAAAGTTGTGAAATAAAGTACAAGTGTTTGAGCAAAGTGCATAATGTATTACAACAGATAAAAACTGACATTCTCAAATTTCAGGTGTTATTACATGATAGGTCAAAATCTGATAAAAGCAAGAATTACCCAGCGACAGTAGACTTGCGAGACAAAGATGGACGTACTATTCTTCACGCCGCAGTCTTGGAGAGTTGGGACCAGGGCGTGAGCATTGCCTTAGAAGCAGGTGTTAATATTTCTATCAAGGTTTGTCATTATAAATTATTTCCAATGTAGTTTTCAAAAAGTACAAAATGTAGTAAGTAAGAGATACTGTCATATAAACCCTTATTTTATCGTAAGGCATTTGTTTGAATTTGACCAGACCTGAAAAATTTCGCGGCTGCTAGATTAAATAAATATATTGTATTCCAGGACGATTATGAAGAGACTGCTTTGCACCTGGCAGCATCCATAGGCGACTTGAATATTCTCAACAAAATAATTGACACATCCAAAGCAGAAAAAAATATCCACGATACAAATCTAAATGGGGAAACCCCGTTGATGAGATCCGTTATTGAAGGACATACTGAGTGTGTGAAAAAACTACTTGAAGTAAAAGCTTCAATCAGACAGACATTAGCAAACAATATAAACGTATTTCATTTAGCCGCTGAAAAAGGATTTGTAGATGTACTTCAAGTTTTGCTTGACCATGATTATTCTCTTACAAGAGGCATGATTAATTTTTTGGCTGATGATAGAGATGGCTTTGGGCCAATACATTATGCAGTACAGAACAATCACCCACAATGTGTTAAACTTTTACTATCAAGAAACGCTTTCATAAGTCTTAAAACAACAATAGCTGGAATTTATAACGGATCAACACCTCTGCACATAGCAGCGATACATAATAACGTAGAAATAGCAAAAATCATTCTAAAAAATAACGAAGATACGGTTCATAATGTCAACGCGCAAGATTGGACTCCACTCCACACAGCTTGTAATTATGGAAGTAGAGATATGATTGAGCTACTTTTAAAAGAAGGCGCTGATCTATCTTACATGGGAGAGAACAAAACCAACGAGAAGACGCCAATTGATTTGATCATGAACAATTTATCTAAACCAACAGAATTTATGAGTAATATCTTTGATACATACATTTATACAAACGATACATATATTCAAGACCCTCATTGTGAAGTAACTGTAGATTATAAAATATTGTTACCGAATGCAGAAGAGAAACAACAAATGAAAATTATTGATGCACTGCTAAAAACAGGAGACAGATACAAACAAACACATTTACTGGTGCATCCATTGATAGAAAGCTTCTTGTATGTAAAATGGAAAGCTCTGTTACCATTTCTGTATACTATGATCCTCACGTATGGTGTGTACGTAATGTATCTGACCATGTATGTGATGGTAATGTTTTTTTACCGAGATAATGGATACGAGCAACCAGCGTGGTCGAACCCAATCGCACTAGCCGCAGTTCTCTATATAGTCTGTTTCACAGTTGTAGCACTGGTAAGTAAGGCATACAACATCAATAGATTGTAGCATAATAATGAATGGAAATTTAATATAATAGTGAACGCTTAAAGGAGCCTTAAAGGAGTAGGATACAACCGGGATAAAGATTTGAATTGTTATGAGTAAGTTGGTGGAGATTTTAGGAAGATTGACGTCCACAATAATTGTATATAGGTCGTGAACATCAATCAGATGGGATAGATGGTTATATAAAGCGTAATACTACCTGACCAGATCAATTTCGTTTACATTACAGCAACATTTTTTTTGTATAGGTACCTCTAACCTTAACCATCCAGGGCGCCACCCAAGCGCATAAAAATCTGTTCAGCCGCTTAAGAGGAGTTTAGTGACATACACCCGTACAGCAGAATTATATTATATAAAGTTGATGCATTTTATTTTCAGGAGGCATGGTACATAAACATAAATACAAAATATTTTTTCAATTTCGAATACTGGGTAAAATTTGGCTCGATAGTGCTGGCACTCGGCCTTCCATCGGCTATCGCAAGTTCTGGCGATGATCCATCGGTGGAATATCCTCGATATATAGCGACTATAGCCTTGCTACTGGCTTGGTTGGAGATGATGTTTCTTCTGTCAAGATTTCCAACATGGGGTTATTATTTGCTCATGTTTGGAAAAGTATCCTGCAATGTTTTAAAGGTTAGTATTAACCATGTCAAATTATGTTGCGATGCCTATTTCTTATTACACTAGCGGACGTCATGTGGTTTCACCCGCATTGTTCCCGTTCCTCTGGAAATGCGGGAATAAAATATATAGCCTATTTCATCCGGGGATAGTGTAGCTTCCCAATATTAAAAGAATTTTTCAAATCGGTTCAGTAGTTTCGGAGCCTACTCGATGCAAAAAAACAATCAAATCCGTCCTCTACTTTTCACATTCAATTTAAATTTATAAGCTTATATTTTATGCTCTGCTTTAACATATAAATAGTAAAATAATTATGATTTTAATAACAATTAAATATATTCAGAAGTTATCAATCACTACAACGTTGAACATTTTTCTAATGTTTATTTTTTGTTCGCAGATTCTTTTTACATTCTCATTCTTAGTGATAGGATTCTCAATTAGTTTTATGGTGATGTTTCGTCATCAGACGCCTTTTGAGAATCCTTGGGCTGCCCTTATCAAGACGTTAGTAATGTTGACATCGGAGTATGATTACGGCGACCTCGTGGATGAAGTTAAAAATATGCATCAAGACACAAATACTACATCATCAGATCTATACACCAATTATTCAGCGTATTCTCTGCTGATAGTTCGATTTATCTTCTTAATATTTCTTATACTAGTTGCAATTGTTCTAATGAATTTCATGGTAGGCGTAGCTGTAAATGATTTACAAAACTTACAACTATTAGGAAATATTAGAAGACTTATAAAACAAGTTGAATTTCAAGTATCTTTGGACAGATTAATTTACAATCGATATGCACAAAAAATACTACCAAAGAACTTAACGACTTCTCTTATTAACAAAAAGACTATTAGTAAGAGTTTAACTCTATGCCCAAGTGAACCTAATTCCAAATCGTATAAATCCTTACCGTCAGATATACGAAACGCCATATTTGAAAAAGCACAGATGCAGATAAAACAAATGGAAGACGAAATGGGCACACAATCTTACAAAAACAAGTTAGATGAAATATACAACGTGATTACGAAAGAAAAGGTTAACGATGATAAACTTGAAGCTAACTGTGATGTCAGGAATAAAATTAGACCAGAAAATATCGTGAAATATATTGCAGATCTAGATCTAAAAGTAAACGACTATAATAAGCAAGTTACACAATCAATAAATGAAATGAGAAGTCATATTAATACTTTAGATATGAAAATGGATATAATACTCGAGAGACTCACAAATAGTCAGAATCAGGGCAACCAAAGTAAAGGCTATTTGAAAATATTTAAAAGTGATAAATCATCACCAACAAATAAGTTATCGTACAATTTTGGAGACAAAGTGTAAGGACAATGTCTATTTTTAGATAATTCAGGCAATCATTTTCTTGATCCTATATTTTACTTATAGCCAGAAGCTCTCCATTGTAATACAACGTGGCAAAGCCGCCAGCATTTTGGGCACGGTTGTGGTTGACAGCGATGTGGAAGAGTTTTTTGATGCATAATCATATTCGTATTGCCTTTTTTAATTGATTTGTATTATAAATTGTATGTATATAGTGTACAGTAACTTTAAGTTTTTCAAAAATAAAAAGTATGATTCTCTCTAGATCTCAGTCGATTGAAATTGTTTCACCGGTAGTGTACGCCTTCATCCAAAAGATTTATGCGACCTTTATCAGATTGTCAATTCACGTGGTAATGAGAGCATGAGACTGGCTGAGTTGAATTTTGATGCTCAAAAATGTTGCGACGTAATTCACTTCAGCAGTGCTTTAGTATTGCATTTTTTATAAGTATAGTATAGCTGGTAAGTATTTTGACTTAGTAGATTTTAAGTACCTAGTTGTTTTTGATTTTGTATACCTACGTTGTGTTCTACTGAAAAGTTCTAATTATTCTAAAATAGGCTAAAATAAAAAAAATCGAATTATTAAACGATTTTTTTTTCATTTTAATTTTGACCTGACGTATATTGACCGAAATGGGAATTCGGGCTGCGAGAAATTTTGCGAAATAGGTAAGTCTTTGAATTTAGGTGTTGCCATCGCATTGCACCTGGACTACCCCGTAAAGTGCGATAGGGATTATTTTAGTTCAGTATTCTTTTAATACATGACAACTGAGCCAAAATACTTTTAATACAATTTTTTAAAGAAAGAATACTTATGTGCACGTCCTTATAACTTTTTGAAGTTGAACTTTTTTTGAATTTGTGTATTAGGGCCATTGATTGCCATTTTAAAAGAATTATATTTTCACTTCTTATGCTCGTAAAGTTCTTGTTTATGCTGGGTGTATGCGGACTAAAACAACATTTTATGCTCTACTACATAAAGTTCTTTTTCTTCTTCTAAAACAATATGTTATAATGTATGTTCACCAAAAAGTGCTATGCAATGCAACCAGTACGTCAGTAGCTGAAAAAACAAAATAAACAGACAGTTACAAACCCTATATTACCGAAGTGGGGTCTATTATGTTTGACCGAAAAGAAATTGCTAAATTATCACTTCCCAAAAAATGTTTCACATAATTTCATTTGCCAAATATTATTACATAGCAAAAAATCTCTTCACAAATAATTGTAATGCAAAAGTTATGTTTGAGTAGTGAACGTTTTTGAGAAATGAGTAACAAAACAAAGGATGGGTACATTTCAAAAAAGTTTAAAGTTGAGCCGTAACCAAAATTATAAATCTTTCAGAAAATCCAATTAACATCCAAATCAAAAGAAGCTTCACTTGGAAAAAGAAATCTATTCTGTGATCAATGTTCAGTTTTTAAAACATCGTGCGCACGCTTCAAAAAAATAAATTCACACTGATAATATTTCCCTAACGCGCCAAAACTCCTTCAAAAATAACATGCAAAACATATCTGACCTCTTTGTTAGGTAGGTACTCTCTTTTATTATTCTGAATGCAAGGAGGCCGCAATCAAACTTCTCTTAAATACCAAAAATCTGGTTGGTACCTTCTGAATAGGTTGTTCATAATATTTTGTTCTGAAGCTGGCAGAATATAATTTAAAAAAAATACCAGCGCCATCTATTGGTAAAATCACTTTTTAAAGCTGTTTTATTCTTATTGCTGTTATGATAAAAGTGTATAATGTAGCCTAAAACCATCTCTGAATCCTGTTGTATATCGTGTCCAATTTTGAGCTCAGTCGATTCAGTAAATTTTGAGTTTTTAATGAGTACTTAAACGCACACAACATTTTTATACAGGGTGAATTTTTGAAAAGGGCTTGGATGGCCAAATCCTAAACTATAAGGAATAGCTAAAAATGCTCAAAGGAGTCACGAGCCCGATTTTGATGAAACTTAAAACGGCATCATTAGATTTTTGAAAAACCATTAATCCTAGCTGGGAATCGAACCTATTGATTTTGAAAAAAAAAACACACCCTTTATATTACACCATATGATAGTGTCGCTGATAAGGATCAAATTCTGCGAAGTAATGATATACGGCAAATTTAAGGAAAGTTTCGAATTTTGATGGAATTCATATTTCTTGTACCTAAATTTTGTATCATTATTTATTTCGTTCGAATTTCCAGAATAGTTCGTAACTATTCCGTGTTTTAAATCATGCTCAGAATGATTCTTTGAGGAATATTCTAAACGGAATCAATAATATTGAATGCAGTATGATCGTTGAGGTCTCGAATCCAGCTATGTATTAAAAACAATGGTCAACATTTTGAACAATTCATCAGATAACGTAAGAAAAATACGAAAGATGAGCACTTTACCTTAGTTTGCCGTATGTAATTACTTCCCAGAATATGATCCTTAATAGCAACACTATCGAATGGTGTAATAATATAGGGTGTGTATTTTTTTTCAAAATCAATGGGTTCAATTCCCAGCTAGGATTATTGGTTTTTCAAAAATCTAATGATGAGGTTTTAAGTTTCATCAAAATCGGGCTCGTGACTCCTTTGAGCATTTTTCGCTATTCCTTATAGTTTCAGATTTGGCCATCCAATCCCTTTTGAAAAATTCACCCTGTATATATAGACTAGTACTTTTACCAATTTTTATTTATTCAAATGTTTTAAATGGAAAATAATTGTATTTTACGCAAAATAAAATAAGGCTAATATTTTCATCATCAATTTTCAAATTACCTTTTCTTTTCAATCAATTTAGGTGTTGCCATCGCATTGCACCTGGACTACCCCGTAAAGTGCGATAGGGATAATTTTAGTTCAGTATTCTTTTAATACATGACAACTGAGCCAAAATACTTTTAATACAATTATATATTTTAATACAATTATATAATAGCCAATGACAAAATTATTAAGTTTCGGAGTCACACCATCGAAATTGATGTTGGTGTGGAATGGTTACAAAAAAAAATAAATAGCTAATGCGGGAGCGGAACGGAGCTCCCGCATTAGCCTTATAACCTAACCTATCCAAATCGGAGCGCGCACTATCTATACAGACTTGGAACCATTTAGGAGTTACACCATTGAAATTGGTAATGAAATTGAAGCCTTAAATAAATGATTATATTAAAATAAAATTGTTTTTTTTTTACTTTATGTTGTGACGTAGCAAATCATTTGACCAAACGTTTATTGTTTAAAGATTGTTTGCTGTTATAAATCATTTGCTTAAAGATCAAATGCCGTAATGAAATTATCCGTTCTAATATTCTACCAAATAAAAATTTGACGAATTGAAAAGTGCGTACTTACTAAAATTATTCCAAACATTGCATTGGAATAACAAAAGGTTGTCAAAATTTATTTGGGTAGTGAAATTTCGGCAAAATCTTTTCGGTCAAACGGCAGGCACCCACCGAAGTGAGGTGAATAACGATAAGAACGCTATTAACCCCAGGCAATTCCGGTACATCCGCGTGCACCGGTATCGTACGCCACCCGCCGTATCTACTAGTTCCTGAACGTCGAGGCCGGATGCTTCTATCTACAGCGCTTAGCATACAGTGTAGTTAGGAGTTCTTCATTTTATGGGTGGTTTCCCAAACATCAAATCTAAGTGGCATGGATGAAATTAATTTTTATTAGTATGTCAGTAGCAAAAAACAAAATATACAGACAGCTACAAAACTTATATTAATGAAGTGTACTGAATAACGATAAGAACGCTAATAACCCCAGGCAATTCCGGTACATCAGTGAGCTCCGGTATCGTAAGCCACCCGCCGTATCTACTAGTTCCTGAACGTCGAAGCCGGATGCTTCTATCTACAGCGCGTAGCATTCAGTAAAGTTAGGTGCTTTTCATTATTTAGGTATCTTTCCGTGCAGTAAAATGTACGTGGCATGGATGAAATCTACTATTATTAATATTTCAGTAGCTAAAAACGACATACATATAGACAGACAGCTACAAAACTGAAGTGAGGTGAATAACAGTAAGAACGCTATTAACCCCAGGCAATTCCGGTTCGTCGTGAGCACCGGTATCGTACGCCACTGTACCTGCCGTATCTACTAGTTCCTGAACGTCGAAGCCGGATGCTTCTATCTACAGTGTAGTTAGGTGTTCTTCTTTTTTTTTTTTTTTTTTATACCACTAAGGTGGCAGACAAGCACACGGCCCACCAGAAGGACCGGTGGTCACCGCAGCCTATGAACGTTTGCAACACCAGAGGCGCCACACTCCCGCTGCCGACCCTGTAAAAACCTTCTTAGACCCCTTTTGAAGAAGCCCATACTGTAGGCGTTTGGGAAAACCGAGGCAGGAAGATCATTCCACAACCTAAGCGTGCGCGGAAGAAAACTCCTACCGGATCTAACCGTGCTCAAACGCTCCGGACGTAGGGTGTGAGGATGAAATCCCTGTCTATGGCGAGCAGTGCGATGATAAAAGGTAGCCGTGGGCATCATGTCAAACAATTCCTCGGAGCACATACCATTGTACAGGCGGTAGAACACGCATAAGGAGGCATAGTCTCTCCTGTCGCGAAGAGGTTCCACACCACCTGTCAGTATAGGATCGTTGACCACTCTCACAGCTCGCCTCTGCACCGAGTCAAATGGGCGAAGCTGATATTCAGGTGCCCCCGCCCAGAGGTGACAGCAGTACTCCATGTGTGGCCGCACTTGCGACTTATAGAGAAGCAGTGTTTGCGCCGCAGTAAAGTACCGCCGCGCCCTGTTGAGCACACCGAGCTTCTTGGACGCCAGCTTGGCCTTGTCCTCCAAATGACTGCGGAACTGAACGTCACTGGAGATGTCAACACCAAGGATCCCTATACTTTTAGAGATGGAAAGAGATGTGCCCTGGAATCGTGGCGCTACAGTAATTGGGGCTTTCTTAGCGGTGAAGAAACACGCCTGTGTCTTGGAGGGATTGAACTGGACAAGGTTTTGTCTACCCAAATCGGACACTCTAGTAAGAGTAGCCTCGATTTCAGACACAAGCTGTTCACGACTTTCCTCCACTGCGTCCCGAGAGATACCGGCAGGCTTATTACGTATGTTACAATAGGCAAGCAATAGCGATAATCTCGCGGAAATCGCGCGATAATCGCTGTTTGTTGACTGTTTCGTATTACGTATCAACGATCGTTTTGCCATAGCCAACTAGCGACGGTGCTGCCTCTGTAGGACAATCAGTAAATTAAAAAGTGCATTTGTGCTATACTGCGGCGGCGATCTGGCGATAATTTCATATTACGTATCGTTTTTGGCAGCGATTTCGATATTTAAATAGTGTATGTGTGTAATGAGAGACCACTTTTATTTTTTGCGGATTTTTGCAGTTTCACTAACAATAGTGCTGCGAGCACGTGTTCGGACGCGCTTTCTAACCGACCACTAAGCTTTACAAATATTTTCGCAAATTTTACTATGCACTATTGTTAGTTAAACTGCAAAAATCCGAAAAAATAAAAGTGGTCTCTCAGCACACACATACACTAATGAAATGCCCAACAGATGTGACAGTTCCCAGTTTTCAGTGATCGCCACGTAATTGTTTATGGCGCTAGTTTCGTAGTGATAAGTGCGACTTAGCGATTAGCGAACGATTCGCTATAGAATTTAACGTAATACCATTTTTTCCGCCACCAGCGATAAATCGTGCGATGATTGCGCAATGATTGCGCGATTATCGCTGATCGCTGTTTTATACGTAATCAGCCTGCCGGACGGCCTGTGTAACAAGTGTCCCCTGTACTGTCGTCCGCATAACAATGAATGCCGTCAATAGACAACATGTCATTGATATGCAGCAGAAACAGGGTAGGGGACAACACTGAGCCTTGCGGTACTCCAGCGTTTATGGCCATGCAGTCAGAACAGCTGCCGTCGACAACAGCCCTGATGCTTCTATCGGCCAAAAAGCTGGACACCCATCCGCATAATCTCTCGGTCAGTCCGTAGGAGGGCAATTTTTTAAGAAGACCACGGTGCCAGACCCGGTCAAAGGCTTTAGAAATGTCGAGGCTCACTGCTAGAGTTTTATGCATTTTATGGGTGGTTTTCCAACCAGCAAATCTAAGAGACATGGATGAAATCAATTATTATTGGTACATCAGTAGCTAAAAATGAAATGTACCGACAGACAGCTACAAAACCGAAGTGAGCTAAACACGATAAGAATGCTATTAACCCCTGGTAATTCCGGCACACTGGTGAGCACCGGTATCGTACGACACCCGCCGTATTTACTAGTTCCTGAACGTCGAAGCCGGATGCTTCTATCTATAGCGCTTAGCATTCAGTGTAGTTAGGTGTCTTTCAATATTTGGGTATCTTTCCGTACAGCAAAATCTACGTAGCATGGAGGAAATCAATTATTATTCACGTTACGTCACTAGCTAAAATAAAATATACAGACTGACTGCTACCAAACCTACATTACCGAAGTGAACCGAATAGCGATAAGAACGCTATTAACCCCAGGCCATTCCGGTACGTCTCGGTGAGCACCGGTATCGTACGACACCCGCCGTATCTACTAGTTCCTGAACGTCGAGACCGGATGCTTCTATCTACAGCGCTTAGCATACAGTGTAGTTAGGTGTTTTTAACCGCCAAAGAAAAATGAGGGGTTTTATAAGTTTGATCTGTGTATCTGTGTGTTTATGAAAATGTGTGTGCCTGTCTGTGGCATCGCAGCAGCCCAACGGATGTACCAATTTTGATGCGGTTTTTTTTGTTGCAATGTGACGGGATGGTTCTTAGCTATAAATTGAAGATCATCCGCTAACTTCCTCAGTGATTACGGGATTTACTTAAAATTCATAGGTCTGGTTTATCTTAAACTAGCTGACCCGCGCAAATTTGTTTGCGTCACATAAGAGAGAGTATATCACGGTCTTCTCTCGTTTTCCATAAATTCATTTGCACTAATATTGTTTGCCATGATCATCCCCGATCATAATATTTACTTGCACTATTATCATTTATAATAATAACATTTGCCTTAACAACTCAACAGTGATAACTTTTATTTGCGATAAAATTACTTTCTATAACAACATATTATCATAATATAATTATCCTACCCTCTCACCGTCCTCAGACCCCCGCGGTCATGGAAGCCGATAGTCCTCGGCGAAGACACGCCGGCGGCGCCCAGGCCGCCGACTGCGGAACTTGGGTGGGAGAGCTCTTTCCCGCACCCGGCCCGCCGCATCCTTCACGAGCATGACCTGCTCGCAAAAAGAGGCGGCGCAGTCCCACTTACTCCCACCGGAGAGCATGGCTCTCACCATGGTCTCGAGCGAGAGAAGGAGATCTCGTATGTTATAAGTTGTTTTTACGTATAATCTAATATAAGTATAAAATTCTCGGATTCGGCGGCTGGGTCTCGAGGTCACCCTTCACAAATCCGAGGCTCTGTGCTTCCACGGACCTCGGATGGGGCCAACTGCGGGATCCAGCCTACAGGTAGGGGGCGTCAGCATCGGCATCGAGCCCTCGATGAAGTATCTGGGGCTCGTACTCGATGGCCGGTGGAACTTCGGACATCACTTCCAAAGTTTGGTCCCAAAACTGAGGGGAGCATCGGCCGCACTCGCACGGCTGATGCCCAACATCAGGGGACCCAACGCTCCCTACAGGAGACTGTACCTGGGGATCGTGCGAAGCATGGCCCTATACGGGGCTCCCATATGGGCGGAGGCCCTGACGGCCATCAATGTGGCTAGACTGCTGAGCCCGCAGAGAGTGATGGCCGTCAGGGTGATAAGAGGATACCGCACGATCTCCGGTAAGGCGGCATGTCTCCTAGCCGGGACACCTCCATGGGACCTGGAAGCGAGAGCCCTTGCGTCACTGTTCAGATGGCGCAAGGAGGCCCTGGAGCGGGGCCAAAGGCCCGCTTATCGAGAAATCGAGGCCCAGCGGTCCCTACTCCACCAGGAAACCGTGGAGACATGGAAGGTGCGACTTGACCAACCAAAGGGGGGATTCGCCACAATCGCGGCCGTCAGACCGGTCATGGACGAGTGGCTGGAGAGGAGACACGGTGCTCTCTCCTACCGGTTGACACAGATGCTTGCCGGGCACGGTAGCTTCGGTAGGTATCTGTGGCGGAAACACCGGGAAACCACGGCCGAGGGTCAGCACTGCTAGGACCGCAGCGATGACACGGCGCTCCACACACTGGTGGAGTGCACGGCGTGGGCGCAACAGCGCCAGGTCCTCGTAGTGGGTCTGGATGTGGACACTCTCTCGCTCGAGACCATGGTGCGAGCCATGCTCTCCAGCGGGAGTAAGTGGGACTGCGCCGCCTCCTTCAGCGAGCAGGTCATGCTCGTGAAGGAGGCGGCGGGACGGGTACGGGAGAGAACTTTCCCACCCGAGTTCCGCAGTCGGCGGCCTGGGCGCCGCCGACGTGTCTTCGCCGAGGACTATCGGCCACCATGAGCGGGGGCCTGAGGACGGTGACAGGGCGGCTCACCGTCCTTACAGAAGCAGGCCCATGACGGCAGCGTGACGTGAGCAATTCACCCAAGCCCCCCCTTAGAAGCGGGATCACACCCGAAACCCCCCAAAGACGCGGGATAGCACCCGAACCGCCCCCTGGGCGAGGCCGCAGTAGCGGCCGTGGGTCTGTTGGGAATCCTACGACATCCTTCCGAGGGCTTACCCGGGGCTCCCAACCGTAGACTGTTGGGCGTGACGTGAGTTTTTTAGTCGGTAGGAGTCCGGCATAACATCCATGCGGATTTTCCCTCACGTTAAACATAAAAAAAAAAGTATAAAATTATCGTGTCACAGTTTTCGTTGCCATACTCCGTAACGGCTTGACCGATTCTCATGAAATTTTGTGAGCATATTGAGTAGGTCTGAGAATCGGCCAACATCTATTTTTCATACCCCTGTGACCGGGAAAAACATTGCACGCGGGCGGAGCCGCGGGCGTCAGCTGGTATACAATATCAATACATATAATAAAATCGTAACAGGTCGCTGTCTGTACATGGAAGATAAATAAGAAAAAATATTATAGGGGGGCTTTATGAACGCAATAGAACCCAAAACAATGATTTTTAGAATTTTTGTCTGTTTGTCTGTATGTCTGTATATTTGTTTGTCTGTATGGTTGTGCACGCTAATCTCAGTAACCGCTCAACCGATTGCAATGCGGTTTTTATTGTGTTGAGGTTTGCTCCAGTTAACATTTAGCGTTTGTTTTATGTAAATCGGTTTAGAAATAAAAGAGTTATAACACTTTTAAGAATCAGATATTTTGAAAATTTTAATTGTAGGGGTTTCTTTGAATGTGAGTGAACCTAAACTGGCGTGTTGGCTTAATCATAAAAGAGCTTAATGATTAAGACTATTTTTAAACAATTCAGTCGGGCGCCGAAGGCGTGGACTGAATTGTTTTAAAATAGACTTAATCATTAAGCTCTTTTATGATTAAGCAAACAGGGCAGTTTCAGACGCTGCTTGATGACTCTGATGAAGAAATACCTTTCCTTTCATACACCTTATGTGACGTAAACGAAGTTGCGGGCTCAGCTAGTTTATAATAAAGACAATTGTAAAATCTTCATTTGCACTAGAGCATTTTTTTCATATTGGTTATAGTTTTTTTTTATAATTAATTTATTTCGTTATAAGAACACAAGAACCGATTGAAAAGCTGTTGGCTTTTCGGGAAGAGAATAGAAGAGAGAAATGATAAAAAGGATTAAAATTATCACAGACGATTTATTCAAATAGAAACTCGGGGTCGTGGGTGTGGTCAAGTAGCAATTATGCAAGTGCGACTTCCGATGGTCTTCGCAGGGTTCCGACTTATCTTAGTTTTGGCCTTCCTGAAGAATGACTGGCACGGTGTTTTCTACCCGGAGAGTAAAATATTTCCTGTAGCCCGTAGGGTGAACTGTTTCTTCGAACCCGTGGGGTGGATGATCGCTTGTTGCCCGTAGGGTGGACGTTCCTGCTTGGAACCCGAAGGCTGGACCCTGGAATGTTCCAGATGACGGGTTAGCTGGAACCCTTTTTCCCGCCTATTGCTAAGACAGCCGATCCCTGTTAACCATTTCAGGAATCGGGTGCCTTACAATGTTTGCTTATATTCTAATTTTACAGAGACATTTTTTCACACCCCTGTAACTACCCCCCTAAAACAGGGTTGACCAACAGCCGTTAATTTTCACTGTTTTAAAATCTAGATTACATAATAATTAATTTAACTCACCCAATGATGGGGTAATTGATGCTTGCAGCTAAACCACTGTTTACTTAGGGAGTATTTCGCTCCCTATAACTTATATTTTATTTCGATTAAATATATTTACTGACACACAGACGCCTTCGCGACGAGTATAATTTAATTTTACGAAAAATGGTTTCTTGAACTTCGCGCGCGGTCGTATTTATATCTTTGTACAGCGCCTCTGGCGGCAAGTCGGGTCCCTACGTCTGACGTCACTTGGTAACGTCAGTGCTGTGTAGATGAGACTAGTTGTCGGCAGATGGCGCTTTCATTTATTTTCACTAAATTTCAATTTTAATCATCTAATATTAATCAATATCTGCACCCGTTGTTTCACAACGTTACATACTCCCCGGTGAGTGTTTGACGTACGATAACACGTCAAATGCTGCGTTCGTCCTCGAACGCCCCTAACCTAAGACCTACTACTCGTCTATGTGTGTGTGTATGTTAGTGTGCTGTGTGAATGAGGTGATGCTGGGTATAGCGAAGAGTCGGCCTTAACCTTAATGAAACCAACTCGCAGGATGTATTTGGGTGATCCTGAAGAACTTTATGGGACAGAAAGAGAAAAGACGTATTTGAGGCTTTGGGTTGAAGGTTCAGGTAATACGCACCGCCTGAAAGTGGGGTGTGTATAATAAGGCTTTTTGCTGAAGGCTGGGATTTATACAACCGTCCCAGAGAAGAACATCCTACTAGGGCTAGTGTAGCACTTCCGACTCATAGGATGGACTATCCCCCAGGGCAAGCATCTAGCTTCCGAGTGGTAGGAGTAGCCATATAAATAAAATCACATAACGGTGACCTACACCTAGGACTGTTAGGGCCAGACAAATGCTGCCAAATAACAGTACCATAAATCTGTTCGGGTAAGACTCATGCTTCCTCGTAACAGTAACAACCTACAACATAATTCTGTTAGGGCAATACCATGCTGCCAACTAACAGTTAACGACGAACTCTGTTAGGGATAGATTCATGCTTCCAACTAACAGTAACTCCCAACTAAACCAAGAAACAGAAAAGTGATAGAAAATAATTTACTTGCAGAATCCTTCGTGATGCTAATTAACCCCTATGTCCCCATGACGAACACGGCATGTGTTTGTCACGTTGTTATATGTAGTTATTTGTAAGTCGTGTGTAGTGTGTAGTGTCCCTAACTAATTATTAGGCTATTTAGCCCTTTAACCAAATAACATTAAAAAAAAAACTAAGTGCTTCTTCGCAACCTTAGCAGTAGAATGTTGACTATGACTATTATGTCAACCCTAAAAAATGACGATCGTAAATAATATTTGGCTATAATGCCAATTATATAAATAAAATGGGACCATTGTGTGCCACCATAGTAGTATAAAATCTTCTCTTCAATGAATAATATGTTTGTATGTACGTATGAAATTATAATTGTGTAAGTTGTGTTTTGCTAGCGCGTCTAATGTTGACGTAATAAAGTTGATGTAAACGTGTTTTCTATCGTTGCATCTAAGGCCAGTGTCACACTACATTCCATGCTATATTAACCCGTCTGCTTTAGTCGGGGAACAAAACTTAGGACATTTGAGTCACCTTCTATAATCAACGAATGTGACTCGCCTGTAGCTAGTCTGCTCCCTACTTCCGCCTCTGGGAGTCACACAACACGAAATGCAAGTGTCTTTATGTAAATAAATAAAAGAACTGCTTATTAAGTGTTGGGAAGTGTGTGTGATGATAATTATGATGAATGTGTGATGATTAGATGCTATCTAAGTATTATGTATGTGTAATTGTGAAACTTCCGTATGAAAATATGTATGCGTGTAACATGACACGAAATGTGGTACCTTATGTGCCACCTAAGTATTAAAAACCGATTGCGGTGTGCTGACACCCTTAACCTTTCTATCCATCCAACAATTAAGAACAAAACTGTGTGTCTGTAATGATACGCCATATACGCTATCGAATTCTGTTGTAGTGGACGACGGCCCTTACCGTTGTCCGTTTACGTACTTGAATGTTGGCAGAATGTGTCTATTTTTCGACCCACCCGCCGGATAACGAAAAAATAATTTCTTCTTTTTAGGGTTCGTTGAACCGAATTATAAATTGAACCTTTATAAAACTTAGTATTTGCTTTAGTAAATACTTAAGTTTGGAAATATTACCTTTTAGGGTTCCTTCACTCAAATACTAAATTGGACCCTTCCAGATATTACTTGTCCGTCTGTCTGTCTGTGTTTAAATGTACTCTAATCCGAATCAGTAAGTAGTGAAAGTGAGGTGTATGATGATGGGTTGATGAAGTTAACTAAATATTTGACAATTTTAATGGGTTGATGCAATTTTTGACCCTAGTCTTGTTTTAGTTACATGTAACAATTCCCACGAACGTGCCAAGAAATAATCGTATATTGACTCGTTCCAATTAATAATTTTTTTTTTTTTTTTTTTTTTATAATAGTTCCTTAATACTACGGAACCCTTTATTATTATTCACTGTGTCAAAGACTATTCTCACTTGGACGGTTCTTGAAATAAACTATATAGTAGTAATTAACTTTTTATGTAATTTGTTCCTTACCACTACGGAACCCTTGAATATTTCGAATTGTTTCAAAAGAAACGATTCGTACTTGGACGATTCTGGAACTATTTTGTATTAGACTGTTGGTGTCCGGAGTGTATTTCATTCACTTCCACCCACAGTTTATATGGAAAAAAAAAAAATTCCGCTACTATCGAGCTAGTAAGTCAACTTACTCGTAAACATTATTAAAGCAAAATCTGCCGTTGTTTGTTTAGAACACGAATCAAAGTTATCAGTTTAAAATTGTTTTTGGCAAGAATGTTTTCACTGCGTGATCTACGTTTGGAATGTTTTTTCTTACAGTTTTATTTCAGTGTGTCAGAATTCAACGTAATTCGAAAAGTGAAACAATTATAAATCTTTTATTATTTACGTGAAGTGAAATTTGTTAAATATTTGTTCTACCGTTTTGCTAACGTGAAATTTCAATAGGGATTGTTACCCAGAAGTGTGATTATCGGCTGTTGGTCTCGCTGTAAATTCACATATAGGAAATACAACAAAATAATGCACAAATTGAGGCGGTTTGACGCCGTAAAAAAAATAAAAATTGTGATGGTGATATCCTTTGCCTACTTTTTACGATGAATATATGCTATACAACTCGCTAACGAAAATTAATGTAAGCGTTTCAAATCAGTTTCAAATCAGACGTTTTACTTCAGAACTTTAACAAGTGTAATGTTTAGAATTGAAAAAAAAACTTTTACTTTAAATTTACTTAAAAAATTTTTCACCATAAAATAAATACATGAGGGTGTGAAAAATAAATTGGGGACCGTTAAAATTTGGAAAAATTACATTTATGTTGAGAAAAATTCAAATTTGGCCTTGTTCTTGTTTTTGCCGAAATATGCCTAACATTAATAAAAAATACACAAAATAAGCCGGAAAGAACAAGTTGGCAGCAGAGGTCAGGAGAGCCAAATTCCTGGGTAGTTCTGTTAATTTGGAGGGAAACTACCCCGCTAACGGGCACTCTTAAAACTATTTTGCACAACTTAAAATTCCTTACAACTATGACCTCCCGACTCCCGTCGGAAATCGCTTTGTCGCTACTTGAAACCACGATATGGGCGCCACTGAAAAGCTGTTGGCTTTTCGGGAAGAGAATAGAAGAGAGAAATGATAAAAAGGATTAAAATTATCCAGACGATTTATTCAAATAGAAACTCGGGGTCGTGGGTGTGGTCAAGTAGCAATTATGCAAGTGCGACTTCCGATGGTCTTCGCAGGGTTCCGACTTATCTTAGTTTTGGCCTTCTTGAAGAATGCTGCAGTTGCTGATGTAGCCGTGCCGTCCACAACTTCGGCTGGCACGGTGTTTTCTACCCGGAGAGTAAAATATTTCCTGTAGCCCGTAGGGTGAACTGTTTCTTCGAACCCGTGGGGTGGATGATCGCTTGTTGCCCGTAGGGTGGACGTTCCTGCTTGGAACCCGAAGGCTGGACCCTGGAATGTTCCAGATGACGGGTTAGCTGGAACCCTTTTTCCCGCCTATTGCTAAGACAGCCGATCCCTGTTAACCATTTCAGGAATCGGGTGCCTTACAATGTTTGCTTATATTCTAATTTTACAGAGACATTTTTTCACACCCCTGTAACTACCCCCCTAAAACAGGGTTGACCAACAGCCGTTAATTTCCACTGTTTTAAAATCTAGATTACATTATAATTAATTTAACTCACCCAATGATGGGGTAATTGATGCTTGCAGCTAAACCACTGTTTACTTAGGGAGTATTTCGCTCCCTATAACTTATATTTTATTTCGATTAAATATATTTACTGACACACAGACGCCTTCGCGACGAGTATAATTTAATTTTACGAAAAATGGTTTCTTGAACTTCGCGCGCGGTCGTATTTATATCTTTGTACAGCGCCTCTGGCGGCAAGTCGGGTCCCTACGTCTGACGTCACTTGGTAACGTCAGTGCTGTGTAGATGAGACTAGTTGTCGGCAGATGGCGCTTTCATTTATTTTCACTAAATTTCAATTTTAATCATCTAATATTAATCAATATCTGCACCCGTTGTTTCACAACGTTACACGATCGCCTCTCTCTGTTTCTTGTACGCTAACATGTATATCTGCTATCTGCTTTTAACAATTTGGCGTCTGGTAGGCTCTTAATACCGTCAGTTCGGACACAAACCGCGTTCATGTATCTGTTTTCGTAAAGGACCATGAGACAAATTGGGCTCAGTGTCCAACAGATTTATATTATATGCCGTTGTAAGGATTTGGTTTGTACTAAAATTGTTACTATCGGCACCACCTTCAATTCCATTGCAGAAAAAAGATATGCACCTAAATAGGTTTTGCGTAAAAAGATAATTATTAGAGTCATAAAACTTATTGTAACTATATACCATGCCTCTTACCATGAGGTACGGGCGCCCACACGGGTTCCGCTCCAGAGTCTCCATCAGCTCTTCGTTTTTGGACCGCTTGATGGCGGTCTGGAGGGCCCTCTTGGCCTCCTAGTACCCATCGTAGATCTACGTCTCTCGGGCTGCCGCATCGTCTGGGCGGCGACGCCTCCGGCGAACCCTGGTGTACCGGCGGCGCGCGGTAACGCAATCCGCGCGCAACTGCGCGATTTCCGGCGTCCACCAGTACACCTGCTTCCTCGCCGGTCTGGGTCTAGCCCTGGGCATCGCCGCATCGCAGATGTGCGACATGGCTCTCCCGAACCACTACACCTCGGTATCAACATCGGCAGGCCTGTCCGCTGTCGGAATCCAGGACTGCACGATGGCCGCCTCCAGGAGAGCCTCCCGATCAAGGCGATGGAGTGCCCAACGCGGTTCCGGGGGATTCGCGATTGCTGGCCGCAGGTTAGGTGGAGGGGAGACGTCGAACCGAATATATCGGTGATCTGACGACGTCTCCTCCTCCTCCACCACGCGCCATCCCTGGACACGGCGGGCGATCTCAGGGGTCGCAAACGAAACGTCTATTACCGAGCTCACAGGCAGACGCACAGTAGGAAGTTGTGCTCATACCATTTCAATAATATGGTGTCTAGGGTTAGGCAGGCACATACAATTTAATCCACCGGCAGGACATTTAGACGATATTATTATTAATATTGATTGCAATGTTAATAAAAATGTTGTTACTGTTAGGAGCTGTTTTATTTTTTATGTATACATTAAAACTTGTTAAAGATGTCAATCAACAAAACCTACAATGCCATAACAGCACTACTTTTTAGTTTATTTATGGTCGGAGAAAAATGTTTATAGCAAAATAACCCCACGGATTATTCGCAAAAATGAGTGTAAATCTTTATATTTAGTGCTTTACAAGTATATGCAAAGTGATCTCATCTCTGTTGGTGGGTGAGCCCAGGCTTCATACATTTTTGCCCATGGTCCTTTATTTCAAGACAAAAAGAAACCGATCGATCATGGAGATTTCCTGTCACATTTGAGGCGTCTGCTTCGCTTGGTCAAAGTAGTAAAAGCAAATAAGTAGGTAAATATACCACTTTGCGTTTATAACACTTTGTTTGAGTTAAAATTATATCAAATTTTGATTATGTCAAGAGTC
Source organism: Miltochrista miniata (assembly GCA_933228765.1). Taxonomy (NCBI): domain Eukaryota; kingdom Metazoa; phylum Arthropoda; class Insecta; order Lepidoptera; family Erebidae; genus Miltochrista; species Miltochrista miniata. The sequence goes on from OW121769.1 coordinate 20,745,039, forward strand.
GATTATGAGATGTGTTACTTATAGAAACATGACCTGCTCGCAGAAAGAGGCAGCGCAGTCCCACTTACTCCCGCTGGAGATCATAGCTCGCACCATGGTCTCGATAGAGAACGTCCATAGGCGGCGGTGACCACCAGCACACCTGGTGGACCGTATGCTTGTCTGCTACCTTAGTGGTATAAAAAACCATTTCAATGCTAGTCGAAGTAATACTATACTTCAATATTAAATATTGAAAAAAGGGGTGTATACACCTCTGCATACCTTCGTGGAATTAGGTAGCGTTAAGCTGGCGTAGTTGAAAACACTGTTAGGAATAAGTGACAATTGACACAAAATAATTCATGAATAATAATTTATTTAACTTACTCAAATATATTTTACATAATTAAAATATAAACTTATCGAATATTCTAGAATTATCTACTTTTAAGTATTTTTTGTATTAAATATACTTTTAAGTATATTTAATACAGAAATTTATAACCAATTACAGTATTCGTAGATTAGGAAGTAAATTCTAACAGATGACAGACGTATGTCTTACTTTTTAACTGAACTTACTTTTTAACCAACGACTATAAAAATGTTTATAATATAAACTAATCAGAAAATAAAAGTATTAAATTATATTCACCGAATTAAATATAATGACAATGATAAATATTATTATATAATTGTGATAAATTTTCTAACTATTTATCACAAAACACAGACGAGATAATTATATTTAAGCAATTAAGTACATTATTATTTACATTCGCAATATTTCATTCATAGGTATTCATGATCAACTGAAAAGTTAAAATAATCCTTAATATTTATGATTTAAAGTTATTTGACACGCAGTTAATGTAGAGTTATTATTATTTTGATTATATAACTTTAAATACTAGTATTTGAAAATAGTGTCATAATTGTATAAACAGTGTATAAATAACGAAAGTACCAAGCCCAAGGAACATAATTATATCTAAAAAAACTTATTTATAATGAAACTTTTTTGAAATTACATGCCTTATGTAATGTTACGTCGAAAATTTAATTCTTGATTTCTAATTAGAATCGTTTTTTTCTCATGTGATGATGACATTTTAATAAACGTATGATAAAGTTGCAAATACATCATATCGCCGACAACTTTTATGCCAAATTAAATGCTCCTTATTTGGCTACAGTACATTTTCAAAAATTAATATAGATATTAGGTACATGTACTATTGTCAAATACTAAGTAACTTATTTTAATTCTTACATTCAATTGCAAGTGGACGTCGCCTTTATCGTCGTTATTTAATTTTATATCTTAATAATCGTTGTCAAATTACACTATTTAATTCTTAATTTTATTTATATTCTAACATTTATCAAACATGTTTAATTAGTTCCGTTACAATATAAACATTAAAATTTATTATTTAAATAATCTAAGACATTATGTAGCGGTTTAATAATAAAACTTGCATTAAATTTATATAAAATAATGCATATTTTATTATTATATTTATTTTATTATTTGCAAAACACGCAACTGCATGGTTTCATTCATGAAACATAAATGTGGAACTTTATTTTATTAACATTAAAATACATTATAATTATTAATTATCCATATATTTCGAGCTTCTATTGATAAAACCTGTGCTTTTAATGAAGTGCCCGTTTTACTTTATTTTCATATTATGGAAATTTTCAAATAATGTGCTCTGTGCTACAAATCCGTTTTTCTAATAGCTTGGACACATTTCAAATTACAAATGTGATAAATATTGTACGTACATTTTAGACAACATTTATTTTTTTAAGTCCTGTTAGGCATAATCTATGTAAAAAACAAAATTTACGGCCTTGGTACAATACTCGGCAAACAACTTGAGCATCGCGTGAGGTGGTGGGAGAAAGTTTGCGCATGTACACTTACATGCAAAAATATTGTGTCATTAAAAAACGCAATTTTTTGTTATTGGCATTTTGCTGTGTTCGCTAATAACTTTTTAGTTGGTGGTATAGAGAGAAAAGAGATCACGAAATTCAAAGTCGTTGCTCAAGAAGTTTGCCGGTTACTGTATCATATTTAACTCAAGAATAACTGCCCAAATTTTAATTAATAATTAATAGCAGAATAAATTTAAAAAGAAAACAAGATTTGTTTCTGTAGCCTGTGATGTATATCCGTACAAACTATTGTCCACAATTTACACAAATCAAGTGGCTTTTTTTTGTATTTATGATAATAATATTAGGCATCGCCGTTCAAAGGGGGAATGCTGCCAGTCTTTTGGGCACAATGCCACGGGGCCCTATTTAGAATCAGTTTAGTTTTATTAATTTTGTAAATAGTTATTACGCTTTAATGTATATACCATTTGTCTAAGATTTTATTGAATAAATATATTTAAATTTATTCAATAAAATATTAGACAAATGTTAAAATAAATTAATAACTATTTACAATAAATTATTATCATTTTACGAAAAATATATCTTCATTTCAATAAGTCATCTACTTATACAGTTGTTACATTGTTGAGATTTCTCAGTAAGTAATGAAATATTTGTGCCGGAAATATATCGCATTCCCTAATGGTATTCTTTGCTTACCTATTAATATCTATATTATTATAAGTTAAAATTATAATAAAAAAAAAATACTCAAATGCTTACTCAATGATGCAGAACAACTTTATCAATATTGTAATTTGAATTCCAGCGGAAACGAAATATATTATATTTTTTTTATACATTTTTGATATAAAGGTTACAGTTATTATCATAATAATTATATCGTCGTCTGTTCAACTTCGTCTTAACGTTATATTATAATGATATTTTAATAATATTCTCTATATACAATATTTCTCTAGAAGGCATTAAATATATAATTCCACAGTGGTCCGTTAATAAAAACTAGAAAGTCTAGTTTTTCGGTATTTAACAAGAAGATTTAAATGTCATATAAATAAAAAAACTAAACGGAAACATTTTAAAACAATAATAAGCTCTCATATCGCCATAACTGGTTTTTAAGCAAAACAAATATAAATAATCAGAAAGTTTAAAATTGCAATTCATTCAATAGTTTTAACCTACACTGCAAACTTCAAACAGCATTTTGTAAAAAAAAACAATGAAAATTAGAAAATATCCTAAAGCAGGTACGAAATAAATTACCCTAACACTTAAATTAATTCGATTTTTTATTGATTTGACTAGATACATATTAGTTTAATATTTGACTAGGTATTTATAATTATGCAAGGTTGATATTAACGCCGACGCCGGTTACAAACTCGTCTCTTATAAGTGGTAAAAGGGCTGGATGCCTGAAACAAAGAAAAAGAAAATATTATTCATGGAATAAAGTAATACATTTCAGTTCAGTAGTTTTTTGAGCAGTGAATAGTTTAAATATGATCTACTAGCGGACGTCACGCGGTTTCACCAGTGTAGCTCCCGTTACCGTGGGTTCACGGGAATAAAATATAGCCTATGTTCTCCGGGAAGAGGGCAGCTTTCCAACAGTGAAAGAATTTTTTAAATCGGTCCAGTAGTTTCGGAGTCTATTCGATCCAAACAAACAGTTTATTGTGACGAGGATCCTGGGTTAACTTTCCGAGGAATTATCTGGCCTTAGACCTATCTATGTAGGAATCGTCGTCTTTTTTTTTTTTTTTATGCCATTAAGGTGGCAGACAAGCATACGGCCCACCAGAAGGACCGGTGGTCACCGCAGCCTATGAACGTTTGCAACACCAGAGGCGCCACACTCGCGCCGCCGACCCTGCAAAAACCTTCTAAGACCCCTTTTGAAGAACCCCATACTGTAGGCGTTTTGGAAAACCGAGGCAGGGAGATCATTCCACAACCTAAGCGTGCGCGGAAGAAAACCCCTATCGGATCTAACCGTGCTGGAACGCTCCGGACGCTGAGTGTGAGGATGAACTCCCTGTCTGTGGCGAGCGGTGCGGTGATAGAACGTAGCCGTGGGCATCATATCAAACAATTCCTCAGAGCACACACCATTGTACAGTCGGTAGAACACGCATAAGGAGGCAAAGTCTCTCCTGTCGCGAAGAGGTTCCACACCACTTGTAAGTATAGGATCGTTGACAACTCTTATAGCACGTCTTTGCACCGAGTCAAATGGACGAAGCTGATATTCAGGTGCCCCCGCCCAAAGGTGACAGCAGTACTCCATGTGCGGCCGCACTTTCGACTTATACAGAAGCAGTGTTTGCGCAGCAGTGAAGTACCGCCACGCCCTGTTGAGCACACCTAGCTTCTTGGACGCCAGCTTAGCCTTGTCCTCCAAATGACTACGGAACTAAACGTCACTGGAGATGTCAACGCCAAGGATCCCTATACTTTTGGAGATGGAAAGAGATGTGCCCTGAAATTGCGGCGCTACAGTAATTGGGGTTTGCTTAGCGGTGAAAAAACACGCTTGTGTCTTGGAAGGGTTGAACTGGACAAGATTTTGTCCACCCCAATCGGACACTCTAGTAAGAGTAGCCTCGATTTCAGACACAAGCTGTTCACGATTTTCCTTCACTGTGTCCCGAGAGATACCGGGGCGGCCCGTGTAACAAGTGTCGATAATGAATGCCGTCAATAGACAACATGTCATTGATATGCAGCAGAAACAGAGTAGGGGACAACACTGAGCCTTGCGGTACTCCAGCGTTTATGGCCATGCAGTCTGAACAGCTGCCGTCAACGACGGCCTTGATGCTTCTACCGGCCAGGAAGCTAGACACCCATCCGCATAATCTCTCGGGCAGTCCATATGAGGGCAATTTCGTAAGAAGACCACGGTGCCAGACCCGGTCAAAGGCCTTAGAGATGTCAAGGCTTACTGCTAGAGCCTCGCCCTTACTCTCGATAGCCGTCGCCCATCGGTGTGTGAGGCACACCAGAAGATCGCCCGTCGAGCGACCGTGACGGAAACTGTTGTCTGCTTTTAGTCAGTTTGAGTCCATCTAACATTCGTGGGGATTCCGATACGAAAATGAAGGAATTTGTAGCGTTTTTATTAACAAGTTTTTTCAGGCTTCGGAAGGCATATTGTGACGTTGGTTGCCTTAAAAAAATTATCTAGGGAGTTTTAAAGCCTTACGGGAAAATGTTAACAATCTCAAAAGCAAATCCACAGTCCGTATACCTACGTATCAAAACGGCAATTAGGGTCAGCAACCCATTCACCCATCAGCAACACATTCTCGATTAAGGTGTATGTATGAATTTGTCTACTTTTAATAGAAATTAAAAGTAGACAAATTCATACATACACCTTAATCGAGAATGTTAAATCAATGAAAATAAAAGACCTATGGCCAGCAGTACAGCAACTATAGAAATAGGATTAGCAATTCTACTGAAAATAGACAAATTCGTACATACAAATACTGGAGTATACTAAATCAATGTTTGCAGTACGAGAGGCATGGTATTGGAGCACGATCTAGGGATGTCACGTACTGGGAACCAATTCGGTTGAGCTCTACTGTGTATTGTCGAGCACGCGTACATTGTTTGCTGTGAACTCTATACAGCTTAAGTGCGTCCACTTCCAATCGGTTTCGACTTTTGTAGAAGAAAATTTCTACCTAATAATATAAATGCAGATGTTTACTGGGAATGTATGTCCTTTTTTGACGTGTGAAAATCCTATATGGCCGCTATGCTGCACTCCTACCGAATGGATTTATTTGTTACCAACTTTTAGACTCTATAACGGCTAAACGGATCTGGCTGAAATTTCAAAGTAGGTACTAGGGGTGCAAGGTCGGAAAACCTCTACGTCCGAGTTGCGGCATCCTATCCCTTCGGGCTATAAGCCCGTAGGAAGTGGAAACCGGACTTTGTTCGTGCACCCTGGAACATCGGCTAAAGCGTGCGGCATGTTGCCTCTGTTGGTCGATGTACAAATATATTGACAGCTACACGTCGATACACACACACTTGCAAAGAAAGCACGCACACTGAAGCTACTTTCATTCATGTTTTAACAGACTTCTCTCAATATTACTGACCGTCTCCTGAGCCCATAGGTAATGGGCTACGGAGACGGTCAAGCGATTTGAGTCAAGTCATGTGTACATACACGTTGACGCACACACACGTGCAAAGAAAGCACGCACTCTGGTCTCTGACCTTTTGTTCGCCACCTGTTGTTTGATAACGTTCGAGCCAAGTAACAAATAATGTACTCTTTTTATTAGTTAAGTACTAGGTACGTAAGCGAAATCATTTGCTGGTTTATTCAATTACTGCCGTGTCCTGTAGACAGTGCACACTGTAGGTAGGTAATCCACAATCCCTTCATACGTTATCAGGTTTAGGACTAGCTACATTAAACGATTAAAGCGAATATTACGAATCTTAAACTTTGTGACATACCTATGTAATCATTCGTTATCGTATTGAACGGTTCGTGCTGCGTCATACGTACTAGCTTCTGGATGGATGGATTACCACTAAGCACATAATTCTAATATCGTGAACACTAAAGAATTGTCCGTAATCTCGTAGTCACCGTTTAGCGAATAACTATGTCACAGCTTGGTGTACGTAAATTCGGAAACCTTATTTCATATTGGCGGTAAGTTTCCGACACATGGTTATGACGCCAAGCAAACATTCTCACTATTTTCGTGTACGTACTTCACACGTGTAATAAAACAAAACACTGTTACATGCATAAAGTTATCGATCGGCGATCGATCGACGCGGCGGGTACGCCGCCGCCGCCGGTGGGCGCCGGGCGGTGGCGATCAAAGGACATACGTATGACGCGCGCGCATGTTCACGGCCGACTGAATGAGACGGCAGTAATTAGGTCAAGTCCTTCAAGTTCGCATCCCCCGCTGCCCTGCCCCACACCGTTCACTTACTACCCGTTCGCTCTAGTTTGCCGATCGCCTCCCATAATACGCCTCTACACCAGAGCGTCTATGCCAGCGGCAAACTTAGAGCGAACGGCTATACAATATTTACGAGTTTGTTTACGTCTTATATCTTTGGGATGCGAATAGTATAAAAGTTTTAACCACTTCATTAGATTAATATTTTTTTGTATGAAAAAAACATGTAACGAATTATCAAAAACTGTGTATCACATGTTGTTGTTTATGATGGTAGCTGTCTAGTCCTGGGAGGTTGCTGGTGTTTTACAAATGACCCTGTATATAAAAGAAAGTCGTGTTAGTTACACTATTTATAACTCAAGAACGGCTGTACCGATTTTGCAGAAAATTTGTGGGGAGGTAGCTTAAAACCAGGAGACAGACATAGGATACTTTTTATCCCGTTTCAGAGCGCTTTTTTATACGCTTTTTTGGTCACTCAGAGTACCTGAATGCGACGGGTACGGGTAATTTACTCTCTCTTATGTGACGCAAACGAAGTTGCGCGGGTCAGCTAGTTAGCTATGTATCACCATGTTACTACCACAGGAAATTTAATACAACAAATGTAAGCAAGTCCGGTAGATATCTGTACATAAATGTAAGTGCGGACGTGTATCAGTTTAATGTGTACTACGAGGTGAAAAGAATTTCACAGGCGAAGCCGCAGGGCACAGCTAGTATATTATAAGAAGACAGCTGCCGGGGATTATCTAATACGGTACTAAGTTTGCGAAGTTCAACCAAACATTAGCTTTCAAGATGGCGCTTGGTTTCCGGAGTACGACCGGCGTGACTCAGTTTATCTAGTTGGTATTATGTACCTACCTATCTAAATTAAAGTAAAGTAACTGACAGCTTAGAGATTGAGTACGATAAAGTGAATGTAAGGCGAAACACGTGTCACGGAATAGTGCTAATTATTAACAATCTGGAGGGTACAGGTATTTTTCCTATCCAACATTTTCCTTATCCACAATTCATTTCCTGCTGAGTTCGGTTCGTCATTCTTCCCTTGCAATTAGTTGTGGTTATCCTTAAGGCTACGTCCGCACAGGCAGGCGGCTTGCTTGGCGCCTAGAGCCTAGTGGCTTGCATCCTGGCGACTTGCTAGGTTACACGATGGCCGCACTGAAAGGTGGTTTGCGTGGGGGGTCGCTAGGTGCCTTGGTCATTTGCTTATCGGCACGTTGACTAGTTGTCACTTTCAAAAATAGCTCTATACTGCTCTATGTTGGGTTCATACATATGATCACGCCTTTTATCCACAAAGGGATAGACAGAGGCATATAAGATGCCCACATTTCACCTTTGAGATTTTGTCCGTTTGAGATTTTGATTTTGTTTGAGTAAAACTATGTAGGCTTATGTTCTCTATCTCATAGTCATATTGGCACCGACTTCAGTATTATATTTAATGATATCTGATAAATCAGAAATCAGAATATACTAACTTTGTGCTAAGTAAATTTTATTTTTCAGTTTTTAGTTTTGTTTGAAATCGGTTTCTCTTTTGTTATTTTTTTTTAATGGTACCTCTATTAATATTATTATATTATCAATAAATAGTGTAAATAAATAACTAGTTTTATTTTCCCCATATTTGCAATGAAAAGTAGAGTGTTAAACACGGATAAAAGAATCAATTCCGATTCGGACTATAACGTCTAAATACTTCGGGAATTGATTCATTCAACCCTCGGATAACATCCGCAATCAAAATGCCTCGCGCCTGGCGACAAAAAACCAACATGTTTGTTTACTTGGATACACGCTAAGCTACTCACTAGGCGCCAAGCGCGCAGTGCGGCAGGTCGCGAACATTCAAGTATATTCGTTTTACTAAGCGACTCGCTAGGTGACTCGCTAGGCGCTAGGCGCTAAGCAAGCCGCCTGCCTGTGCGGACGTAACCTAACGGTTCTAAGTTAGGATTGACGAGTCGAGGGTGTGTGGCGGGTTCCTCTCCCCCCCCCCCTCATTTATTATAATTCTAGGATGAATTTCCGCCATGTAAAGCCTGATTCCATTAGTTATCAGTGAATGTATTTTCTGTTGAAAAACCAATGACCATTGGAGCAGACGAATTCAGGAATGGGGATCACGACGCGGTAAATTTACAGGACGCCTCCAACCAAATTCTGACTATCACATCAACAAAAAAGGTTAATTTATAAAAGGTAGGTAACGAATAGTAGTGCTTAAGCAGTTACATGGTCTAAGTGGCTTATTTGTGCCAGGCAACCCTAGCGCGGGTGAGCAAGGGCAACACAGCGCGTTTAGATCACAGTAAGCAATTTATTTGAATTTACTTATACCAGGTAGCGATTTCTATTACATTATTTAAAGCGGCTTTTATTATACAATGAGCTCTGCCACCTCTGAATGTGAAGTGACCTTATACCATTAAATTATAGTAGTTAAATGGTGTGACCGATATTCACCCGTGCGGCACAGGCCATGCCAGAGCATGCTTGTGCATGGCATGGCAGCCCTAGCGCGAGATAGCAGGGTCATTGCGGCCCATTTATACCACGTCACAATGGAATTTACCCAAACCAGGTACTGACTTTTATTATAGAAGAGTTATCCTACCTCAGAATGCAAAGTGACCTTACACCATTTAACTACAAATAAGTAAGGAGTTTAATGGTCAGAAGTAAATGGTCTAATCGACCGATACTCAGTCTTGCGGCGCGGGCCATGCCGGTGCATGCTTGTGCGTGGCAGCCCTAGCTTAGACGAGCAAGGTCATCACAGCGCGTTTAGATCACAGTAGACATTTTTTTAATTTGCCTATACCAGGTACCGATTTCTATTACATTATTGATAGGTACTGACTTTTACTCGTATTATACAATGAGCTCTGCTACTTCTGAATGTGAAGTGACCTTATACCATTAAACTTTAATACTATGTGACTGATGCTCACTCGTGCGGCGCAGGCCATGCCGTAGCATGCTTGTGCATGATATGGCAGCCTTAACGCGAGATAGCAGGGTCATTGCGGCCCATTTATACCACGTCACAATGGAATTTACCCAAACCAGTTACTGACTTTTATTATAGAAGAGTTATCCTACCTCAGAATGCAAAGTGACCTTATACCATTTAGGCGCGGGTCATGCCGGGGCATGCTTGTGCGTGGCAGCCCTAGTGCGGCTGATCAGGGTCATCACGACACGCTTTGGTCACGAAGATTACATCAGGCAAATTTGTACCGATCGATACTGATTTTTGGTATATTGTTATACCTAGCGACTTTTATTACCTATAGAAAGAGTTCTCCTACCTCAGAATGCGAAGTGACCTTACACCATTTAACTACTTAGTTGAATGGTCTAAGTGACGGATACTCACTCGTGCGGCGCGGGCCATGCCGGGGCATGCTTGTGCGTGGCAGCCCTAGCGCGGGCGAGCAGGGTCATCACGGCACTTTTAGATCACAATAGGCAATTTTTTAGATTTTACCTAAACCAGGTACCATTTTAAGGATGTTGTTTTCATTTGTGCTGCGGGGGCCACGCCGGGGCATGATTGAGCGTGGCAGCCCTAGCGCGGGGGAGCAGGGTCATCATGGCGCGCTTAGGTCACGAGGATTACATTAGGAAATTGGTACCGATCGATACCAATTTTTGGTATATTGATAAAGCGACTTTTATTACCTATACAAAGAGTTCTCCTACCTCAGAATGCGAAGTGACCTTACACCATTTAACTACTTAGTTGAACGGTCTAAGTGACGGATACTCACTCGTGCGGCGCGGGCCATGCCGGGGCATGCTTGTGCGTGGCAGCCCTAGCGCGGGCGAGCAGGGTCATCACGGCGCGCTTAGTCGGAGACATTGCGGCCCGCGCGCCGCCCAGCAAGGGCCGCTTGCGCGCCGTGCTCGCAGGCGCCCCACCCGCACCTACGGCATAAAATGTCTAAATGCGTTTTGTTGCACGAATCTCTTTATTGACGTGGACAAAATTGAAGGAAACATCCATAGAACTATCAGATTTTGTTTTGTGAGTGAGAATATTTTTTAATAGAAAAATGACTTTTAACGGGTGGAAATTCCTATAGATATCACTCTAGACTCGAACCGAATGAAACCCGTTTAGGGCAACAGGTAAGTTAGTAGGAAGGATGAAAACGATTTCCAAGATTTCCGGCGACTGTAGACCCAAATCAACGCGGTCTCGCATAGTGATTTGGGTGTTATCCAGAGTCTCTGGCTCTCTATCTTTCTTGGGGCGTGCGTGAACCTATAACGTCACGCCTTCGTCTTGTACCTGCTTCTGTAAGACCGAGCAGCCCCCCGTCGTCTTCAGGCCAGATCACTATGACGATGTTTCTCAAATGACTTTTATCTCGATATTAAGTTGAGATATTCACCAAAAGTTTGTAATGGGGCCTGGAATTAATATCTCTGTTTTGAAGAGAGATTTTATAGGTTCATCACCAGCTATTATTATACATGGGGACCAACATTAAAATTGTATGACACAATCGCAATCCAAAATAAGGAACTACTAGGTTTATAAAACAGACCATTCTATTCATGTAGTGTAATCAATTCCTCATCATATCCTATTAAGATTTAGTTTCTGTTATATAGATGATGAACCTTATGTACCTACCTACGCTTTGTCGTGGATTTAGAGGAACCTTCGAGAGCGATACGAGATTATTTTGTATGAGGAAATACTCATGAATGCTATGCCAGACTCTGACTACGAGTTGTTAAAACCACACGGTGCCCTACCAGTGCCTACAGCTGAAATGCCTGTAGGTTTACACACTGGTTTGAACATTTACAGCTGGAAATCCTGGATACGCTCTCGTAAGTATTACAGGCTTCTACCTAGCCCATGCTTTGTCCGCTGTCGCGGTTTCTTTTCGTATTTTGGATTTTATTTCACTTCTAGGGGGTGTTCGGGGTGGGGGCTGTCTGCTCGCCGTCTTAATAGCAGCCCAAGACGACTGCGTGACGTGAGAGTTTCACGCACGCCTCATTTCTCAAGATGTTGGATAACATAAAACCTCTTGCTGTGCAGTGGTACCCTTGGACATCCCTCTTAATTACTTGCTTACCCGGGGCTCCGGACCGTAAGTAATGACGGGGCATCGTGTGGTTTTAGTCAGTAAGTGTCCTGCATAGCATCCATGAGGGATTTCTAAACGTAAAAATAAAGAATAGAGGTGTTGGGATTGAAGCATCAGCCTACCGAGTAGACTTAACCTCTGGTCTCTTCTGCAACTCAGTAGAGGCAAAACGGAACAATAGAATAATTTATTACAAGTCTGACCCATTAGCAGGACTGGAACGACATACGAAATTGCCCTGCTGGCCTGGCAGCAGTGTCTAAATAAATAACAATCCCATTTTGCAGTCTTTGGATGTAGCATTCTGGGTTTACGATATTTTTATGTTTGACATAAGTTTTAAGCAGAAGCGATTTTTGTTTCATGAAAATATAAAAACTTTTTAAAATATTATCCTTTGTGATACATTATACAGAGAGCTATATTGAAATCTTTAGCGTAATCGTGATTTTGGCAGCGTGAAGATCAAATAAAAATTGTAATATCAATACATATAAAATGATAGAAAAGTCAAAACTATACATTGGAAATATTAAAAAAAAATACTCGCTGGGTGTTCAACATAAGATACCTCTGTGGCGCAGATATTTGACTGCCTATGTGCCGCAGTCGGTAGTGATACCGGCTGCGGCGCTGGACGTCGTGGGTTCGATTCCCACCGGAGACAGATATTTGTGTGAGCCATAAATGTTTGTCTCAAGAGTCTAGGTGTTTCTATGTATAATATATATGTATTTAAAAGTATATAAGTATTAATATCCGTGGTTTGATACCCATTACACTAGCAGGTTATTCCTAGCTTACTGTGAGATCAGATAGCGTTGCGTGAAATGTCCGTGAATATTTATTTATTATTATTTATTTATACCGAAGCCGAAAATATAGTTAGATTTTTTTTTGTCTGTTTGCTTTGTTTTGTCCGGAAGGATCTCGGAAAGTACTCAATAGATTTTATTTAAATTTTGCACAAAATTTAACTAGGGCTAATGTCTTCAAATAGGCTATATATTATCACGCTACATATCCTAGGGGCTCAGCAGAGAGCAATCAAATTAGCATTATAACACAATTTTCACGCGTATTAAGTCGCGGGCAATAGCTAGTCATAGAATAAAAAAATACTGTCGAATTATTTGAAAATGATGTCTACAGATACATTCAGGACAGTGTATTTGTCTCTGGGTATTAAAAGGGAACATGGCCAGCGATAATTTTTCTAGAAAATCTTTGTAGTTTTATAAAATCAAGATATTACGCTGTATACATGACCTTACTACTATACTACTTTTTTTCCCGTAACTAATGAATAGAGAATATATGACCCTTTAAAAATGGCTGAAAGTGCCCCATTTTTTTCGCGGGCCGCGGTGAGGGCACTGCCAGAAAAATTGAAAAACTTTAAACTTAAAACGAATGGGAACTTGAAAATATTCTTTCTTAAAAAATGGGTACATAATTTATTAAAATGGTTCACTTTTCAGCGAGAAAACTTATGAATACGAATCATCGATTTTGTCCAAATAAAATTGGTATGAACTGTAGCGATCCTTATCACACTGTACGGGGTTGTCCAGGTATTTAAAAGTCTAAAGCCGAAGCCTCGTGAATTATTGGAATTTTATGATTGCAGTATAAAATATTATATAATTGAAGCACTTTTGGCCCCGCGGACTCAGTGTGGTGTGAACGATCACAGCAAATACGTAGCTTTCATTATGGCCGCCTTGGATGACCACCACGTGGTATTTTGTTACATTTATTTGCGAGCCTTCTAAGGCAAGGTCTCGGTCGTCAGTCGTGACAGTCGTTAAGCCAAGTTATGTCGGTCGGCCTTAAGGGCGGCTTAAAAAATTTCAACAGCGGGTAGAACACAAATTGCGCCAGGGCTTAGCAGCGTGTGTGTAGCGACTTTGGTGTTGCAAACGTCCTTATGCTACTACGGTAACTAACGATCATATGGGCCATAAGCTTGTATGCCACTTAAAATTATAAAAACTAACTCGTGAAAAGTTCTTTACTTGCACCACTGACCATCCAAGTCAAATGACAGCCAACTTTACAATATCAAACAATATACTTTGAAATGGTTTTCAATTAAGAGCCGCGCTCGCAGACGTTTCAATTAAAAGTGACTTTGTTGAGAGAGCCAGATGACTCGTTCTGGAAAATGGCTGACTTAATAATAGTAAACAAAGTTGTGAAGGGATAGTTTGATAGTACGTTTGAGCTATATAATGTTACGGTGAAGCTTGTACCTACTTGTAAACTGTTTTCGGCAATTGGCATAGATACTTTTTTTTATACCGTGTGGAAAATTCGTCATGGATGCTATGCCGGACTCTTACCGACTAAAAACTACACGGTCCCTAACTACTGCCTACGGTTGGGAGCCCCGGGTAAGCTCTCGGAAGGATGTTCCCAGGATTCCCAACAGATCTTGGCTTCACCTAGGGACCTACCACTGCGGCTCCACCTAGGGGGGGTTCGGGTGCTGTCCCGTGTCTTTGGGAGGTTGTTTGGATGTAATCCCACGTAATCTTGGGGCATTTGGCGTGAGTGAACTTTCACGCCACGCTGCCGTCTTAGGCCTACTTCTAATAGGACGGTGAGCAGCCGTTAACCGTCCTCATTGAATTAGTACCAATGCTAACTTTATTTACAGATTTACAAAATTTTAGCTGGTTTCGGTACGGCTTTGTGACTCAGTGATAGATGGTCGTCCTTGTTAGGACATACGTCCCAAATTCAATCTAGAGTCTCTTTTTTTACTTTAAAGTATGTTTAAATTGGTATAATTAAGTTGAACAAAAAAAGTAGAGTTCGCATATCAAATTGTGGATATGGTGATAAGCGACGAAAAGGAACATCCTATGTTTTTTTTTCAAAACCAGGCAAGTGCGAGTCAGAATCGCGCACAGAGGGTTCCGTACCAAAACATGTCCCTACCACTGCCTACGGGCCAGAATAAGCCCTCGAAAGGATGACCCAGAACTCTCGACAGACCTTGGCTACGGCCTCACCTAGAGGGCAACTCATCCTTAAGCTTTGCTTTTTCAAAATTATGTGCTTAGGGGCTGGGGGTTTAAATAAAGTGCGACGTACCGACCTTGCGTCGCGAGCGCGTGAACTGCAGCCGGCTTCACGCCTCGTAACGCTGGGTGGGCGTGCAGAACTCCACTCAGCACAGGGCTGCTGAGTCCCAGGATGTCGCCACCACCTGGGTTATGTTAGTAAGCTTAGTATGTGGGCTTGGTTAGAAATGGTTACTTGGCTAGCTTGGTTTAGGTGAGCTTGGTTATAAATGGTTGTTTGTTAAGCTTAGTTTAGGCACAGTATAAAGAGAAAAACGTACTAATGATCTAATGTTCTAATAATAACCTACTAATGACCTAATGATCTGTCGGCTGTGGTTTAGGTAAGTTTGGTTATAGACAATTACTAGTTTAGGTACCTATTGTTGATAAGAAGACCTATGGCAATGAACACGTTCAGCAAACACATAGGTACATAGACCTTTTTCTATCTGGAAATTTAGCTAACACAGACGTTTTACAATTTAGTCCTTCCGAGCCTAGCCCTTCTATCGTTTTCAACTATAATACCTACTTTCTATCTTTATCTTAACTCTATCTTCTCGGCAGTCTGCTGTAAAAAGTACCTATGTACTTATAGTACTCGTGCAAAGATCACCGGTTTAAGTATCTCATCTGAACCAGGTTTCCTTTTGGCTAAAAAATTAAAAATGTACCTAGTTACTTCTAAATATGTTTTTTTCTAATTAAGTAAAATTAATCTTCTACTCGTTGATGTTCCGGAGGGAATAAATGTGTGTTAATTATTGTCAAGATTATTTTTGAAAAGCAATTAGTATGCTAACTGATCATAAATTTTAAATATGGAAAAAGAATTGGTTTCGAACAGGATTCGAACCTGCGTCTTTTGCAAACCGTGCAGACGCCTAATCCACCGGCCACCGAAACCTACTCGGAACCAACCAAATTTTCCACCTTTTTATACGTCTTGCAGCGAAGTAGGCACCATCTACCGGCACTTTTTAGAAAGTTACACGGCACGAATGTATAGAATTGAACATATATTTTCATTCGATTTATGATGAAACCAGCCTGAACATTAAGATTATTTATTTAATTATTGTCGTTCAACGGCAGCTAGTTCCTACTAAATTGATGATTAAAACGCGTGAATAAATAAAGAATTTTCCCGTTTCAAGTTAAAAGATGTAAAGTTCATTGGATTTTCTTCAGTTTTAAATATTCTGATCACGGAAGCCAAAGTTTCTGTTCTTTAAAACTAAACTTACGTTCAAACGAACCTTGCATATCTTAGATCATCTAACCACAGGATGCGCCTTACTTAAGCATTGTTTTCTGCCATTGCACATGACCATTTGGTCTTTTGGCTTTATAAAAAGCCTGTACATCAGTACATCATTTTATATGATTAAACTAGTACATTTCATTGTAGTTGACTGTACAATAACAATTAACACACAACAGTCATTACGCGTTTGTCGAATAATACATTTTTAAATGCAATGAAATTTTATATGTCTTTGTGTTTCCCCCTTCACTTGTATGAAAACTGGCAGAATATTTTTGTATGCGGTGGTTCGCAAAGGCTAGTCCCGTGTTATATGGTCTAAGTTGCATATTGATAGCTAAAATATATACTTATAAGGGTTCCGTACTTAAAGAGTAAACACGGGTTTCTATTATTAAAACTCCGCTGTCCGTGTGTCTATCTCCGAGCTGTATCTCATGAACCGTGATGGCTAACAGCTAGCGCACATTGGCGACAAGACAGTCTACAGACAGACTGCCGCTTTCCTAAACCTATGAAACTGCGAAACTTGTCCGGTCCGATAATCGAGCAAGAGTCAGTCTTAAGACAGTCGTGTCTCCAATGTGCGCTCAGCCTAATAGTAGGCGCACACTGGGCGACATGTCGTGGCGACAAGCTATGGCCTCCAAATTACATACATTTGTTCTAAGCTCCTAAGTGGCGGCCGTAGGTCTGTTGGGAGTCCTGGGACATCCTTCCGAGGGTTTACCCGGGGCTCACAACCATAGGTTGTTGGGCGTTACGTGAGGTTTTTTAGTAGGTAGGAGTCCGGCATTATTTTTAGGGTTTCGTAGCCAAATGGCAAAAACGGAACCCTTATAGATTCGTCATGTCTGTCTGTCTGTCTGTCTGTCTGTCTGTCTGTCTGTCTGTCCGTCCGTGTGTCACAGCCACTTTTCTTCGAAACTATAAGGCCTATGATATTGACACTTGGTAACTAGATGTATTCTGTGAACCGCATTAAGATTCTTATATAAAATTAGAAAAAAAGCAACAAATTTTGGGGGTCCCCATAGTCAGAACTGAAACTCAATTTTTTTTTTTTCATCAAAAACATACGTGTGGGGTATCTATAGATAGGTCTTCAAAAATGCTATTGAGGTTTCTAACATCATTTTTTTCTAAACTGAATACTTTGCGCAAGAGACACTTCCAAAGTGAAAAAATGTGTGTCCCCCCCCCTCTAACTTCTAAACTAAGAGAATGATAAATCTAAAAAGAATATATGATGTACATTGCTATAAAAACTACCAACGAAAATTAGTTCGAACGAGATAGAGCTGGTAGTTTTTTTTTAATACGTCATAAACTGCAATTTTCGGTTAGAAAAATCACTACCACTGCGAACGTGTTAAAAGTGTTAAAACATCAATCAAAGTTACAACGAACTATAAGAACTTTTATATTATGTTACTTGCTGCTACGAAACCCTTCATGGGCGAGTGCAACTCGCACTTGGCCGGTTTATTTTATTTTAGCTTTCTGCACAAAATTTTGTACAAAGGCGGATTTAATGCCAAGGGTATCCTCTACCAGTCAACCTTCGGGTGATGCAGAGATAAGATAGAGCTGGTGCTAAAAGTATAAGTAAACCGAAAGGTTTGTACAAAATGGTGCAAACTACAAATTAGATTCAAGGAAAAATATTAAGAACTTGTTACTAAATACATAAATATAATATACTAGCGGACGTCACGCGGTTTCACCCGCGTAGTTCCCGTTCCCGTGGGAATTTGGGAATAAAATGTAGCCTATGTTCACCGCAAAGAGTGTAGCTTCCCAACAGTGAAAGAATTTTTCAAATCGGTCCAGTAGTTCCGCAGCCTATTCGTTACAAATAAACAAACAAACAAAAAACAAAAAAACAAAAAACAAATCTTTACTCTTTATAATATTAGTATAGACTACAAAGATTATTATACTTACTTATATAAAGTAAATATTGATAAATACTAATTACATAAATATGCTGTTTGTTTTTGCCGTTTTAGACCCTCTCTATAAAATAGAGTGCAGAAGGGCTTATGTCGAGACTTTGTCGTCACTAGGTCACGTGGATCATCTGTTCAAAGTTTGAGATAAAACAGAAATGACAACGTCAATCGCATTGAACTTTCACAATAAACGTGTTAGAGAGGGGCAGTCCGGTGAGAACGATCTTACGGCTTTCTTGTTTTGGTACAGAACCCTTCGTGCACGCGTCCGACTCGCACTTGGATGGTTTTTTAAAATACTTTCAAGTAAGCAACAAATAGGTACTTCCAGCTTAGACTTAAAAGTTCTAGCTTAGTTTGAAAGTGCGCTTAGCTCGGAAAGTAAAGTAAGTGTTGCAGTTAATGATGGGAGTCGGGAGTTTCTTTAAAAACTGGTAACAAGTCCATTCTTTTAAATAAAGAAAGTGCAGTAGAAAAGTGTATTTACCCTGGATATTTTGTGAAATGTCTGGTTTTATTGAACTTAATGAAACTACAGTAGTAATGTGTTTCGACTACGTAGATTGTATATTGTTGATATGTTTTTTTACGTTTTTGAATTCTAATGCATGTTATGCCGGACTCCTACTGACTAAAACCACTCGGTGCCCTTCGCATGCCGGTCTTGGGAACGCCCTCGGAAGGAACATCACTGTTCTAGAAAGATAATAAGAGCCTCTCCCTCTCCTCTTTTATTATCGTTCTAAGATGGATTCCCGCCATGTAACGCTTGATGCCATTAGTTATATCTGTCCTGGTTTTTGGAATTTTGGTTGGGATTATAGAATGGTTATAGATTCTTTGAGCTCTGTGACGGATATAGACTTGTTCTCTATTACGCGGAACCAACAAAGTACAGGAAAATAAAGTGTGGAAAGTGTGGAAACTACCTTTGCCTACCCACTTGGGAATACAGGCGTGATTGTTTGTGTATACAACTACATATTACGTACCTACTCGTATTATTTAATTTGTGCAAATAGTTTGCTAGCTATACAAAGTGTTCCAAAACTATCTGTTCAAAGTTTTATCAACTGTCAAGTTTCGTAAATTTTAAGTATCACCCTTTCTATCGCTAATGAGCGGCAGCAGAGAGCTCTAGCGACAGCCAGGCAGGTGCTCTGTGGTTTGTTTTGCTACGCCGACCATGTTACCTCAAATTGCCGCGGTAACACGATTGCATAATGTGCAACATTTTTTTTTTCAAACGGAAAAATTAACACCTATTCTACTAATATTTTTAGGTATTTGATTTCCGATGCAAAGTCATATCATGAAATTTGACGAGTCGTCAATTTTGGGACACCAAATATAAAACGGCCTACACACGACCCTAAATCAGAGGCGATATCGGCCGCAGTGGTGGTGGGGATGAAATCGGCTGCTACTCTACACACGGCCCTACTAGTTTAGTACGCAACCGACCGTGGAACAGACTACCCGTTGATACGGGATGCCGCTAACACTTTCTAAACAGCAAAAAAAGCTGCCATCGTTGTGTCTTTGCCGATCTCTTCATTAAGAACTTGCAATAACATTTTTAATGCCTCCTGTCTCATGTCACAGTTGAAATAGTCTATATGTTTTTACCCCACAAATATGGAACATCTTTACATACATACATATTATGATCACACCTTTCATCCCCGAAGGGGTACGCAGAGGCATATTATATGCCCACATTTCACCTTTTTTAAACATTTTGTCCCACGTACGTAACAGGTGGTGAACCGTATTAATGTGTTGATATGGACAGGCGCAGGTTGTGACTGCCCACTGTAGAAATTTTTAAAGCCGCTCATCATGGTCTACAACTTGACTGCCATTTTACTGGCAACCGGGACCAACGACTTAACGTGCCTTCCGAAGCACGGAAACGCTCAAATAAATGTCAAGTGGCCACATGGGTACACCACATAGGTGGTCATGGTCACCCATCCAAGGACCTCCCATAGTAAATGTTGCTTACTGCAGTGATCGTTTACAGAACACAGACTGCGGGGCCACGAGCGCTTCTTGCAGAGATCAATAACTTTCATCCACGCTTCGCGGTCCCTTTCCTTCGCCATGTTTACGCAGAAAAAACTAAACACGTCGTATCGCCGCGGCACTCGGGCGCAGACTGCGTAGAAATCGGCCCGATTTCGCTACACACGTACCGACAACGCTCCCTAGACGATATTTGTCCCTAAATCGTGAGCTCGCCCGAAGCGATTTCAGAGTTAGGGCGGACAATAAAATTCGTGTCACGATTTGCCTACACACGACACGATTTATGGCACGATCTAGGGTCCTCCCCACCACTGCGGCCGATATCGCCTCTGATTTAGGGTCGTGTGTAGGCGCTTTAAGTTCACTGGGTAATGTATGGGTGTAGAGGGTTTTCCGAACCTACTGCCCACAGAAACTTATTCCCAGTATAAAAAGTATCCTATACTATTTCCCAAGCTACGAGTATATTCTTTAACTCTACAAAATTTTATCAGAATCAGTTCAGTTAGTTGTTCAGTTTTTCTTTCTTCTTTTTTTCTTTCTAGTTATTCATTATTTAAAAGCATGACAGACAGAATATGGAGTTCCTTGCGCTTTTCAATATTAGCTTTCCTACTAAAGTAATATATGCGAAAGTATTCGTCATATAGGGATTGGATTGAAAGTTTATATTAGGTAAAGTTAATAGTTTATTGCGGTATCGGAAACAGGAAATACTGATATCCGGACAATCGATCCGGACAATAAGTAGCGTGTTTCGAAACTGTATTTGATTGGAAATGTTATTGTTGCTTCGAATAAAGACTAGGTCGACTTGATGACTTCATCGGTTTATTGTAAGTAAAAGTAATAACTATAAATATCACACCCTTTACCCGAAAGAGTAAGCAGACGTATAATAGGTACGTCGATAATACGCTTGTAGTATTTTTTCACAGTGATTTTGCCCTCCATGTAATCTATGGTGCCTACTGACATAAAAAATCTAGACTAGTCACCTTTTGTCAACCATAGAAACAACTAACACTTTCGTTAACGTAAAACTGAACCTTTTACTTGATTGATTCAGTAGTAACCTTTACTTACTTTAGATACACATTCTAATAGTTGTTTTTAAGTGATCTAATTAGTAAGAGCACTCTGCGCAATAACTTGCATAAACACATAAAACAAATCAGTCAATCTGCAGTCCACTGCTGGACGTAGGCCTCTCCCAAAGTCCCAACTCACCGCGCAACACACGGTCCTGCGCCTTCCAGATCCTTCCCTTCGACCTATTCCAGATCATCAGTCAATCTAATAGCGGTCGTTCTATCTGATGCTTACCAAGCCAACTTACCAGACGCTTACCAATCCGCCCCACACCAAGCCACTCGACCCCACGCTTACCAATCCGCCCCACACCAATCCGTTCGATCCTACGCTTATCAATCCGCCCCACACTAATCCGTCCCACACCAAACCGCTCCACCCCATGCTTACCAATCCACCTCACACCAATCCGTCCCAAGCCAAGCCGCTCTACCCCACGCTTACCAAACTGCGGTCTCTACTCCAGAACTCGTTTCACTCGCATTTAAACACTAAGTTTAGTACATGATGTCTACTCACCAAGTATAGAGTTTTGTGTCAGAAGGTGGTGTGTAGGAGGCTGCTGAAGAACTCCACCGCCAACCAATACTCCATGGCCTGTGTGGCCTGCAGCCAGCTAGAAATATAATAATAATGTTATAATTATAACTAACAATAATCTGCGGCGTGAATTATTCGAGAAACAATATTTTTATAAAGACATCTATCTATCTTCTATCTAAATATATATAACTCAAAGGTGACTGACTGACTGACATAGTGATCTATCAACGCACAGCCCAAACCACTGGACGGATCGGGCTGAAATTTGGCATGCAGGTAGATATTATGACGTAGGCATCCGCCAAGGAAGGATTTTGATAAATTTTACCCCCAAGGGGATAAAATATGGGAAGCGGGAATGGGAACAAATTTTACGCGGGCGAAACTGCGGGCATCAGCTAGTATTTCATAAACTTCGATCAACAACCACAAAAAATAATATATTAGAGCACTTTTGAAGCGCTAGTATCGCACGATCAGAATTCTGTTATCGATTATGGCACAAAACTTCGGTCCCAGGTGCAGTGCTACTAAAAAAGTATTAGTTAAAAGGTCATAGATATTGTGAGCAGCTTGAAAAAATTCTACCACAGGTAGCCACTGTCTGTTGCAGTCCACTTCAATAATAAAATAGGATCGTGAATGTAGCTTTTAGAACCAGGCCAACTAGCATTCCGATAATTACGACTACTTAGATATTTTTTTCAAACCGTTAAGTTAGACTGTTCTTATAATAAGATGCCACCTGAAAATCAGCGCTGTACGTCACAACAATTATTGTCGACGTGTAGCATTATGTTGAGGTGGCAACCGTTTCAGGCCCATAATTTAAGACCATCATTTATGTCTATTTTTTTCTTTAATTTCTTTTATTGAGCAGTTGGTTTTTAGATGATTGTTTTTTTTTTGTTTGTATTATTTACTTAAGTTAATAATAATACCTGATGTATCTAATGGGCCATGAATAAATACTTTTTCTTTCTTTATTTCTTCCGAAGATCGGACTACTTTCAGGTATTACAAACGTCAATTAGGCTACTCCGATATGGTGGGCCGTTTGCTAGTCTACCTGAATGGTATAAAAAACTTATAAAAAACGTCAATTTACCTGATGATGAGCAGCAGACAAGTGGTCCGGCGCGGGCGTTGGCGCTGGTGGTGAGAAGTCTCTTGCGTTTGCTCCGTGGTTGATTGTGATGCCTCCTGGCAATGACGCCGGGACTGGAGACGGTTGTACTCCTGTTAGCTGCAGAGGAGAAGGAAAAAATGTTAAAAGAGTTAATAAATGTATACTGAAGAACCCTTGAGCTAAGATACGGGGGTTCAAAATAGGTTTTTAAAGCACTTTTAAACTTCTAACACTAAACTATAATTTAATGAATTAAATAAGACTCACTAGGATCTTCAGCCGACCGTGCAGACCAGAGGACGCAAAACAGATCGGCTTGTTACCCACTGAGCAGAGCAATGGGCTGATAGTAGACAGTCAGCATAGAAGATGATAGGAAAGCACCCTGGATTTAACATTACACCAGAAGCTTCCTTGCCTACATACTACCGAATGTACCATGGCGATTGTTCTCAAGAGTTCATCGTCCTAACTCATCCTTTCTTTTTCGACTATGATAAGTGCCGGGCAGAGATTGCCTCATAAAATGCTGGTGTGTATACCTCTGCATACCCACCTCAGCTATACAAGCATGACAGCGTATTGTGGTAACCACTGGTAGTTTACATGGCTTATCAATCATGAAACCGCTAGAACCTTTTGCGCTATTCAAAGATGTGATCATATTTACGTAACCAAGTAGGTATGAATCTAATAAAGTATTTTTCTGAAGTCTCGCAAGTTTATTTAGTTCAACTTCAGTGAGATAAATATTAATATGGTTTTCTATGAAATACAGCGTCTTCATGGCAAACAAGTGTGTAATAACATATATTTTTTATTTATTGGCCTTGAATAGACCAATAATGTATCATTTGGCCTCTATTCGACAATATGTGCGCAATCTGGGTGCTATTGTATGCCCAAGATTCTATAGAACTTTACTTCCATGCTTTCGCTGTGTGTTAACAGATATTTTCGAAATTCTATTTTCTTTGGATTTGTAAATAATAAAATGTTTCTTGTTAAAGTTTGTTTGAATTTAGTAAGATCAATCAATCAAATAAAATCAGCCTGTGGAAGTCCTCTGCTGGACATAGGCCTCTCCTAATTTACGCCACAATACACGGTCCTGCGCCTTACGCATCCAGTTCCAGCCTGCGACCTTTTCCAGGTCGTTGGACCATCTAGCGGGTAGACGTCCTACCCCACGTTTACCGAGTCGCGGTCTCCACTTTAGAACCTGTTTAGCTCCATCGACCGCCGGTTCTTCGGCAGATATGGCTGGCCACTTCAATGTGCTTATTCTGCGAGCTATCTCGACCACTTTAGTTCTCCGCCGGATAGTCTCATTTCGGAGTCTATCCCTCAGAGATCCCTAAGCATAGCCCTTTCCATAGCCTGCTGCGCAACTTTTCACCAACCCCACTGTAAGTGTCCACGTCTCGTCATTGTCATTACTGGTAGAACGCACTGGTTGTAGACTTTTGTCTTCAGGCATTGCGGAACAGGCGAATTGAAAACTCGACACAGTTTAGGAAATGCTGCACAGCCTAACCGTATCCGTCTGGCGATTTCTTTGTCCAGGTTCTTTTTCTGAAGTGTAATAACCTGCTCAAGGTAGGTATACTCCTGAACAACCTCTAGCCTCCGTCGACGTATATTGGTCCCGGCGGCGTGACGTGGTCATTAAACATGACCTTGGTTTTTTCCAAGTTCATGCCGACACCAACAAGTCGAGACGCTCCCTTTAGACTGTGCAGCTATTTTGAGATATTGATATCTAAAATTTACGTAAAATATTTTATTCGAATGAATCCATTCATAAAAAGAAATGCCTTGGGCGTTTAGGCCTACGCACACAGTGGGTCGAAACGGCTACTTGCGGGACATAGGATTTTTTATTCGAATTTCAATAAAACAATAATGTTTTCCGATAGATCTAGTCATTCTGATGAATAATTATTAAAAGCATTTTTCTCTGAAAATTATATTCTATTTTTGATTTCTGGAAAAATATTTTCTAGTTTTGAAGTATGAAATGAAACACAAACTTCTAAAATTTGGCCAAGTCTTAAGAGTTCCCGCTTTGAAACTTCTTTAGTTTTATTCGTTGGCTTATTAGCTACAAATTGTAAGCTATTAGCACGCGTCCATACTTGCCCATTCTAGTCTGAGGTTCAGTAAAATGTAAAGAAAAGTAAGTAAATGGTAGCATTTATCAGTAATTTGAGGGATAAAATAATTGTGGTTAAAATGCTTGTAATTAATAATAAATTAATGTTTATCAATAATTTTAATTCATTGTTTTTAGAAAAACGTGTAAAAATTCCCTGAAAACATACCGTCTTTCGGGTGTCGATAAATCCCGACAATTTGATGTATTATATAATATATTGGACTCTGCAACCGCAAACATAGCTTGCTTGGAAAAAAATGTTTTCTAATTTTTGTATGGAGTAAAACAAAATCTGTCCCTCAAGTAGTCGTTTCGACTCACTGCGCTACGGGACGAAAAAGCTAATCCTATTAGTGTTTTGAGTCCGTGGGTCGAAGCATGAACGCCCCAATACCCATTCCTTTATTTTACCTATTTCTAACAACGAAATATCATTCAATATTATACCTCCGACTCTAATAATAACCAAACGAATCTCGTGAGATAGAATACCTGCAATAAAATTTCAGAATATATTTGGAGGAAATCGTAAAACTTCTAAAATATTGATGTACAAAAATTTTGTAGTTGTATTTCCGCGATCCAGATCACAATATGTTTAAGTACATAATATTTTGACTAGCAGATGCCTGTGGGACCACCCGCATGGATCTCATTATCGCAAACAATAGAAACAAACGTAAGATTTTAAGTCTGACCAAGACTTTTCTAATAAAAAAACCGCTCCTAAATCCGTTCAGAACTTTTGGTGTCCATCATGAATGAACAGACAAGATTTACAAAAAATTGTTTTTGTGTTCAATATACATCTACATATACTACTATTTTATAGAGAAAAGTAAATAAATTAAAGCAAAATAAAAAAAAACATAATCTACTAACTATTATTTAATCTGTGCTACTGGGTAGTACAAGTAGGTTATGGGGTTTTTTCTTTCTACATATGATGGAAATGTACACACAGGGTATCATCATGGCAATCATTGTGAAAATTGTTCCTTAAATTGTTTAAGGATAATTGAAAATTTGAATTTTTGAATCTAAGATAATGATTATACGTATTTTAAATTTAGGCATTGTATTGTAATATGGATTAAGGTAATTTTTAATATTAAGTTATTTCGATTTCGGGTATTTTGGGCTAATATATTTTAAGTAACCGTTTACTGCATATGACCCCTAGATTTAGGATTTTTCGCTACATATGACCTATACAATTGAGATTCAAATAGAAATACTGTAATTTAATTTTTCAAAATGATAGGCTTCGATTTCCGAACTGAGCAAGGGGTTTTTGAAATCTATGTTTGCAGTTTTTAATTTCTCTAAAATCGATGACATTGGTTCCTAAAAACAGATCTTTGTGTGGCTTATATTTACAGACTTGTCCATACTGAATCCTGTATAAATAAAATTTACTCACCCTCTGTTTATGCGCCGTGTCTCTTAGCGGGAGGGTTTCCTCGCTGCCACTTCTTGAAGAGTCTGGAGGGCTGAGACGGCGTTGCTCGCTCTGAGATGAGAGAATTTGCATCTCGAGCATTTGCTCCTGTCGTATATCGTCATTGTAATCCTGTAAAGGAATAAAATTTATTAAATTTAGATAATGGGTCGTCTCAAACTGCGCCTGGGAGCGCGTGTGTAGCGTCTCTGGTTTAGCAAACGTAATAGGGTATACGGAAGCCAACCAGTAGATAGGCCGTAAGCTTGCCTGATACCTTAGTAGAATAATATTATATGCGTGCCCCCTTTTTCCCAGACCTACGGTTGGGAGCCCTGGTGCACGCCCCTAGGGTTTACCGTTAAGAGGGCTTACCCAAAACTCCCGGCCGTAGGCATATGAGGCCATCAGGCATCTCTCGCTAGAGACCAAGGTGCGAGCCATGATCTCCAGCGGGAGTAAGTGGGACTGCGCCGCCTCTTTCTGCGAGCAGGTCATGTGAGTGAAGTAGGCGGCAGGGAGGGAGCGGGGAAGAACTCTCCCACCTGAGTTCCGCAGTCGGCGGCGTGGGCACCGCCAACGTGTCTTCGCCCAAGACTATCGACCTTCATCACCAGGGGCCTGAGGACGGTGAGGGGGCAGCTCACCGTCCTTACAGAAGCAGGCCCTAGACGACAGCGTGACTTGAGAAATAGCCGTATGTCTGTTGGGAGTCCTGGGGTGTCCGGGGCTCCCAACCGTAGGCTGTTAGCAGGACACGTGAGGCTTTTTTGTCAGTAGGAGTCCGGCACGGTTGTGTGACTTCTAGCGACTCCATGAGGATTTTCCCTCACTTAAAACAAAAAAAAAGACCATGAGGCATCACTAAAGTCCGTAAAATTAAAAATAATGCGTACACTTTGGTACGCATTATTTTTAATTTTCACTTCTAGTGGAGTAGGTACTAAAGATTTCGAAAATATTTTCTTTAAAGTAGGTACCTATGTCACGTGGGCGAAGCCGCTAGTTCTGTTTTTATTCTATGATTCACAATAAGTAGATACTTAACACCTTACGTGCCGCGTGAAAAATTGAGTCTTTCCATTTGCGCCACAGGGCCCACCGGTGAGCCTTCTCTTACTGTTACATTCACGCCGCGCGGGTCACCCGTGAGCCTAATGACTGGTTTAGCGAAAATGCTTCCTACAGGCCGAATTCTACAGATATCGAACAAAACCTTTATGGACGTGAGCCGCAAGGCCCCGTAGTTTAACCGATGTAGCGTGGTTTTCAAATCCATTAGATTTTTTTTTGTTTTATGAAGGTTATTGTAATGACACCAGTGTTGTTCTTATCGTAACAGGGAATATTTTAGTTTCACGTATTACTTATATAATATTATTATAATAAAATACAACCATAATAATGAAACATTTATTTAAATTCTAGAACATTTATTTTTGCTCTTTACCGCCAAATAAAAATAACACTTTAAATTATGTCACAAAGTAGGTATCTAATTACTTTTAATCACATTTGCAGCTTTTTTCAATATCACATTAATATATGTATATAGTTCAGTGTTATAGTTAACGTTTCAGTGGATGCTCCGTTAGGATCGTCGGACCACTGAGTCGTTCGGACGCATGTGCCTCTCGCAAGGCCTGAACCACCTCGGCCCAAGGAGTGTCGACATGTGTGGCACTACAAGTCAGCAGACTGGGATGGACTGCGAGAGTTCTATGCGTCGTACCCGTGGTGGCGGCTTTGTTTTGCCTCAGAGGATCTGGATTCTTGTGCTGTAGCAGTCGCTGAGGGGATCTTGGAGGGTATGGAATGCTACATTCCCAACCGATGGATCCCTGTAGGTGCAAAAAAGCGACCGTGGTTCAATCGGCTCTGCAGAGAAGCTCTAATGCAGAAAGAATCTGCCTACAGAGCTTGGACCACGGCTCGTGCAAATTCAGATCCAAACATCTCTGAGGTGAAACGCAAATTAAACGCCGCCTCGAGGTCCAATAAAAGAGCAATTGTCAAGGCCAAGTTCGATTTCGTCGGCAGAATTGGCGAACGGCTAGCAGGCTACCCTTCAGGAAGTCGTGAATTTTGGTCGCTTGCCAAAGCTGCCGAGGGAAACTTCTGTCGGTCAGGATTACCACCCTTGCTTAAACCCGACGGTAGTTTGGCCTAGAGTGCCAAGGAGAAAGCCGACCTTTTGGGTAATCTCTTTGCCTCTAACTCGACCATGAGCGACGGGGGTGCTTTACCGCCGGGCATTCCGAGTTGTGGCACTTCCATGCCGGAAGTTAAATTTACACAGCGAAATGTCTGGCGGGAGTTTCAATCCCTGGACGTTCATAGGTCGAGTGGGCCAGACGGCATTCCCGCGGTGGTACTTAAGCATTGTGGTCCAAAGTTGTGTCCGGTACTTACGCGTCTTTTCACACTTTCCTATTCTATGCAACAAGTCCCGGCGTCGTGGAAGATCGCGTATGTACATCCTGTACCCAAAAAGGGTGACAGAACCGACCCAGCCAATTACAGGCCTATAGCCGTCACCTCCCTTTTATCCAAGGTGATGGAGCGTGTAATTAATACACAGCTCCTGGGGTACCTTGAGGAACACGACCTGCTCAGCGACCGGCAGTACGGTTTCCGTCACGGCCGCTCGACGGGCGATCTTCTTGTTTACCTAACACACCGATGGGCGGCGGCTATCGAGAGTAAGGGTGAGGCTCTAGCTGTGAGCCTCAACATCTCTAAAGCCTTTGACCGGGTCTGGCACCGTGGTCTTCTTACGAAACCGCCCTCATATGGACTACCCGAGAGATTATGCGGATGGGTGTCCAGCTTCTTGGCCGGTAGAAGCATCAGGGCCGTCGTTGACGGCAGCTGTTCAGACTGCATGGCTATAAACGCTGGAGTACCGCAAGGCTCAGTGTTGTCCCCTACTCTGTTTCTGCTGCATATCAATGACATGTTGTCTATTGACCGCATTCATTGTTATGCGGACGACAGTACGGGGGACACTTGTTACACGGGCCGCCCCGGTATCTCTCGGGACACAGTGGAGGAAAATCGTGAACAGCTTGTGTCTGAAATCGAGGCTACTCTTACTAGAGTGTCCGATTGGGGTGGACAAAATCTTGTCCAGTTCAACCCTTCCAAGACACAAGCTTGTTTTTTCACCGCTAAGCAAACCCCAATTACTGCAGCGCTGCAATTTCAGGGCACATCTCTTTCCATCTCCAAAAGTATAGGGATCCTTGGCGTTGACATCTCCAGTGACGTTCAGTTCCGTAGTCATTTGGAGGACAAGGCTAAACTGGCGTCCAAAAAGCTAGGTGTGCTCAACAGGGCGCGGCGGTACTTCACTGCGGCGCAAACACTGCTTCTCTATAAGTCGCAAGTGCGGCCGCATATGGAGTACTGCTGTCACCTTTGGGCGGGAGCTGATAGCTCGCGATACTGACTAGAAACTACAGATGAGGCGCGCGGTGAGGCGCGCGGTGAGGTGCGCGGTGTGCCGCGTTGTGACCCCGCGGCCTCCGCCAACGGAAAATACGTTTTCGTTCGTAAGACGCCACGCGACCCACTCGTGAGCCTTTTGTTATATCTCGTAAACTAGACGGTAGAAGTCATTGATTTTTATTTTCTGTACGAATTATCACATTTTATAAACTTAGGGGTAAAAATCTTAAGTTGAAAAAAATTACGGATTTCGTGATTTGGGCTTGGCCTGAACGGAAAGATACGAAAGGCTCACCGGTGGGTCGTACGGCACGCAAGGTGTTAAGTATGATATTTTTTTCCAAGTGAATCAGCAAAATGCTTAAGTTAGAAAACCCAGTAACACAAAAAATTCTACCTATTTCGTGATAATTTTTAGTTGTAAGATCTTTTTAAGAAAAGCCAATAACCCAAAAAGTTTTGCTTACTCTCTCATAATTTCTAAGTTCACAATAGGTGTGTATTATACTTTTCCAAGTCAATAAATAAAAAAAGTATTCTTTATTGGTGACCATTACTGAAATAATAACAAAACTCTGAACAAAAAGTGATTAAGTGAGAATTTATATCTCGACTGTTGTTCCCAAACAGTTTGTTCCGTGGTTCCGTACAAATAAAGTAATATGCTTGTTCGCGACCAAATCTAAGTTTGAGAAAGTTGCTGTTATTTGTGATTAATGTGTTAATATCTGAGGGGTACAAGTTACAAAAACTAAACTTAGATGACGGGGGTTGAGTAGCTTAAGTTATATAAAGTGATATGTAACAGATTTATTATTTGTAGGTAATACATACGTACTTGCATAAATACAATTTATCATAAATTTTCCCCGAATGCTGCCTTTTTGTCTGAGTCATGGCGCATATAACGATTGAGGGCCACTCTCACAGTCCGTACGACTTCTGCTACGCTACGCTTGAGGAACTCGTCATTGTAAGATGAGGGAAACGAAAAAAAAAAGGAAGGGAAAAAGTATATAGGTATTAATATCCGTGGTCTGATACCCATAACACAAGTAGGTTAATCCTAGCTTACTTTGGGATCAGATAGCGTTGTGGGAAATGTCCGAGAAAAAAAAAAGATGAGGGAAACACGTGTGCGGCAGGTCGTTCCAGGTTTTTATAGTTCGACAGAGGAACGATCTTTTAATAAGCTCAGTTCCTTTTTTTTTTATATTAAGCTCGTGAAGCTGTGAACAGCCGGGTAGCCTGGGTAAGCTCTCGAAAGGATGTCCAAGGGTTCCCGGCAGACTTTGCTTATCACGCCGCTGGCCTCGTCTAGGAAGTTGATTTGATATCAACCTTGACTGTGTGGTGAGTTCTTATCGCTACATGCCACCATGGGCACCCGGTTTAAGGGCACATGAACAAATGACGCATTCCTCAAATGGTACCTCTCATTGTTTACCATAAGTGGAATAAAGTCTGAAAAATATTAAATTGTTCCACTAATGCACATGCGAAAAACATTGATAGGTGTCATATGTGGAATGGTGCCATAAAAGTGTCAGGTGCCATAAAAGTGGGTGCTTAACACATTCCGGGACAGACCGCTTGTCGACGGTACCTCGGTATCTCGCTACGTGACAGTACGGCAAAGGGCGGTGAACTTCATTTCATTAAATTTGGCAAACCGTCGATAGTCGTAGCTTTCCCATAATTTATCTAGTAGGCACGTGATTTAGTGTCACAACACGCGACTTCGATCGTTCGTATGTGTCACAATAAACTCTTGTCCAGTTATTTTTCATCACACACATAGGTACATAGGGCTCATGTACCAAACAATATGTACTACACACCGCCGACAGCCGTAAACTACCGTACTACCCGTTCGCTCTAACTTTGCCGTTGGCGTAGAGGCGTATACCCGAATTGTTAATTAGACGAAGTAAATTGACAGTAGCTAATGTCACTTCGTCATAGAAAATACGCAACATTGTATGAAGAAGTGACATTGGTTGCTGTCAATTTACTTCGTCTAATTAAAAATTCGACTTTAGTATGGAGCCGAACGGCAAAGTTAGAGCGAACGAGCAGTACCAGTTACAACGCGGCGTTGAAGTCTGTGGCCGGTATTGTGGTTTCAAAAAATTACAAGTATACATAATACGATACTACGTTTATAGACGGTATGATAAAATGTATGGGAATTAGTGGTGTCATATTCAAAACTTTGCAAAAAGTCGAGTGTCCCGGAACGTGTTAAAGTGGCATGCATCTTCCTATCTTCATCCTCCTTTATTATCATTACATTACAAAAGTAATTATTCCTGCTTTTCCAGCGAAACTATGCTTTATTACAAAATTTTATGACTTCAACAGTCGTAAATGCTAGTTCCGTTCATAGATCAGATATTTGCACGAATTGCCGTAACGTATGCTAGTATTAGAAGCTCTTAAGATTTTATGAGTATTAACGGAATGATTTATATTACACTATCCTATCAAGTATCATGACTCTATGACCCAGAAATTGACCTGGTTTTACGCAGATTATTATAGTAAAAGCGAAAGTTTGTGTTTGACGCAAACAGCTAGGCGGATCTGGCTGAAATATTAGTTCAAGGATAGATTATTATCTTTTTTAACCACGCCTTTCTCTAAACTCTAAATGCTGGCCTGGATATAGACGGTAAGAGTCCGGTGTAGCATTCATGAAGGATCATCGGTTATTGGGCACTTGTACAGAAGAAAATCTAAACCTATTCAACAACGGGAACTACACTCTTTCGAACAGCTAGAACAGATATACAATCCCTGCTAATTTGCCATAAAGGGTTTGGCACACTGGCTGCCTGCGGCCTTCCCGGTGCGGTCAAATCTATATGTATATATAAAAATGTTGTGTGCGTATATGTACTCTTTAAAAGTTTAAAATTTACTGAATCGATTGAGCTCTATATTGGACGCGATATACAAAAGGATTTAGGCAACTCTATACACTTATATCATAACAGTAATAAGAATAAAACAGCTTTTAAAAGTGATTTTACCAATAGATGGCGCTGGTAGTTTTTTTTTAAATTTAATTCTGCCAGCTTCAGAATAAAATATTATAAACAACCTATTTAGAAGGTACCTGCCCGATTTCTGTTTTTTTAAGAGAAGTTTGATTGCGGCCTCCTTGCATTTAGAATAATAAAAGAGGTCCAGATATGTCTTGCATGTTATTTTTGAAGTTTTGGCGCGTAGGGAAATATTAGGTGCTTACACATCAAATTGGCGTTTTTCGTACTGGCCACTTTAATTACGATTTTCTCCTCTTTGGTAAGGAATTCCAAATTCAAATTTTCCCAGCTATTTACTCATGTATTTATCCTTCGATGACCGTCATTCATTTGTTTTTTTCTTCTGTTTTTTTCTGTTTGCGTCACTCATTTTACAAAATGGAAAACTTAAAATATCGCATTATTTACGACCGCCGTGGCACTAGTGCTGCGGAAACAACTAGAAGGGTGAATGATGTGTATGGCGGTCATGTTGCAAAAGAAAACACAGTTCGTTCTTGGTTCCAACGTTTTCGTTCAGGAAATGTCGACCTGCAGAACAAGCCCCGTGGACGGCCTGAGACTCAAGTTGATAACGAAGTATTGAAGGCTATTGTGGAAGCGGATCCATCGCAAACCACGTCCGAGTTAGCTGCAGGCTGCGGTGTTAGTGATAAAACTGTTTTAATTCACTTGAAGCAAATTGGGAAGATTAAAAAGCTTGAAAGGTGGGTACCTCACGAATTGACTGAAGCAAACCGGCAAAAGCGCGTCGACTGCTGCGTTACATTACTGAACCGGCACAATAATGAAGGTATTTTAAACCGAATCATTACCTGTGACGAAAAATGGATTCTTTACGATAATCGAAAGCGCTCAGCGCAATGGTTGGATCCTGGCCAGCCAGTCAAATCCTGCCCCAAGCGAAAATTAACCCAAAAAAAGTTACTTGTAAGCGTTTGGTGGACTAGTGCCGGTATTGTTCATTACAGTTTTCTCAAATCTGGCCAGACTATTACGGCTAATGTCTATTGTCAGCAATTGCAAACCATGATGGAAAAGCTAGCGGCTAAACAACCTAGGCTGGTCAATCGCTCCACGCCACTGCTGCTTCACGACAACGCTAGACCACACACTGCACAACAGACGGCTACCAAATTAGAAGAGCTTCAATTGGAATGTCTAAAACATACAGCAGATTACCATTTTTTCGAAATTTGGACAACTTCTTGCAAGGGAAAAAATTCAACTCTGATGGGGCAGTCCAAATCGCCTTCACAGATTTTATTGATTCCCGTCCGACTGGTTTTTTTTAGTAAAGGGATCAATGAACTACCTATGAGATGGCAAAAATGCATAGAAAACAATGGTTCATACTTTGATTAATTAAATATATTATATTTAAAAATATTCGACTTTTTGTTCCTCCTATACAAAACGCCAATTTCATAGGTAAGCACCTAATATTATCAGAGTGAATTTATTATTCTGAAGCGTGCGCAGAATGTTTTAAAAAACTGAACATTGATCACAGAATAGATTTTTATTTCAAGTGAAGCTTATATTGACTTGGACGTTAGTTGAATTTTCGGAAAGATTTATAATTTTGGTTACAGCTCAACATTAAACTTTTTTGAAATGTACCCATCCTTTGGTTTGTTACTCATTTCTCATAGGTACATGAAACCACCATAAAAAAGTCACAGCGAAGCATGGCAGGGAACCGCTAGTAATGTATAAGCGCAGTCCGAATTGTCAAACAACATTGTCGCTCAGCTGTCCGGGCAGAGAAACCGCTCAGCGATCCAAGCGATGCGGACAGGGCAAACTAGCCAGTAAGTAGCATTTTGTTCTTCCGAGACAGACAGTTTGTCCTGACTGCCGCCCACTACCCTACTGCTCGTTCGCTCTAACTTTGCCGCTCGGCTCCATACTGAAGTCGAATTTTTAATTAGACGAAGTAAATTGACAGCAACTAATGTCACTTCTTCATACAATTTTGCGTATTTCTATGACGAAGTGACATTAGCTACTGTCATTTGGTGATTTTAATGTTGACATACTTGTAAATTCGACGAAACGTACTAGTTTTATTAATTTATTTAGTTCCTTTGGCTTACAAAACTTATTTTGTGAGCCAACTAGAATCACCTCACATTCTGCGAAATGTATCGATAATATGTTTAGCAACTGTGAACCACTGGCAAAAGAAATATTAAATAACTTTCCATCAGATCACCTTGGGCAGAAAGCTGCGTTTCCCATTGATATAACGGCTAAATTAAACAAAATTTCTTGCAGGCCAATGAGTACATGTCGCCTAGCACAATTTAGTGAAAAAGTTTCTGCAAAGGTTGCCAATCTTAACGTTAATGAGGAAGATCCAAACGGCCTATACAACTCCTTATTTAATACCATTCAGTTTGAGTACTATAACATTTTCAAATCAAAAACCTTTTATAAAAATAAAGGCATGCAATTTTGTGATTGGGCAACTACTGGTATATACAAGAGTAGGGCGAAGTTATATGAGTTATATGGTATGAAGCAATTTAATTTTGATCCTGCTTTTATTCAGTATGTTAAACTATATTCAAAAACCTTTAAAAAGGCATGTGCTGCTGCCAAGTCATTACATTTAAGTCGGAAGATTAAACAGTCGAACAATAAGGTAAAAATGACATGGAATATAATTAATTCTGAAACCGGACGCCACAAAACTCGTGACCATGACATTGAATTGATTGTTAATAATAGAGTGATTAATAATAGTTTAGATGTAGCACAAACCTTTAATAATTTTTTTATAGACATACCCGTGACTACAACGAGCTCCTTAAATTCTTGCCCAGTTAAAGCTCAACGAATGCTTAGGGGCAGCGTGGACCACTGTAGAGTCTCATTTAGATTTAAATATGTGAATCCCAACGATATCGTTAAAGTATTTAAGTCGCTTAACTCAAAAAATACAGCAGACTTGTGGGGTTTTTCTGTGAAATTAATGCAGTCAATTATTTTAATTATATCTCCTCATCTAGCTGCAATATTTAATATATGTGTTGATAAAGGCGTGTTTCCAGATTTAATGAAACACAGTAAAGTGATACCTCTTTTTAAAGCCGGATCCAAAACAGACCCTGGTAACTTTAGACCTATTTCAATACTGCCTGCCATTAGCAAAATTTTTGAGAAAATTATACTGCAGCAATTACAATCACATTTTAGTTCAAATATGTTACTACACAACGAGCAGTATGGGTTTACAAGAGGTCGTTCTACTACTGACGCAGGAGTGACACTTATAAAACATATATTCAGCGCTTGGGAAAATCGACAGGATGCTATCGGGGTATTCTGCGATCTGTCCAAGGCTTTCGACTGCGTTGATCATAACACTTTATTACGGAAAATAGATCATTATGGTATAAGGGACTCTGCAATGGATCTTGTTGCCTCCTATCTTAAAGATCGAATGCAATATGTTGACATTAATGGAAGTCGGTCCTCTGGAGCTTCTGTAGCTATGGGTGTGCCGCAAGGATCAATTCTAGGACCTTTTTTATTTTTAATTTACATCAACGATTTACCTTTCTATGTACAGAACTTGTGCGATGTTGTTCTATTTGCTGATGATACATCACTTATTTTTAAAGTTGATCGCAATCCAAGTACTTTTGACAACGTAAATAGTGCACTAGCCCAAGTTGTAGATTGGTTCACAACCAATAATTTGCTATTGAACGCTAAAAAGACAAAATGTATTAGATTTACCATGCCCAATGTCAAAAATTATGAAACAAATATAACATTGAACAGTGACACCCTTCATCTTGTAGAATCAACCGTATTCTTGGGGATCACTTTAGATAGTAAATTACAGTGGACTGCCCAAATATCGTGTCTAGCAGCAAAACTCAGTTCGGCGGCTTTTGCCGTTACCAAGATCAGACAGCTCACTGATGTCCAAACAGCCAGGCTGGTTTATTTTAGTTATTTTCATAGCGTCATGTCTTACGGCATTTTACTGTGGGGCAAGGCAGCTGATATACAAATAATTTTTGTACTTCAGAAAAGAGCTATACGTGCAATTTATAAATTAAATGCTCGAGAATCGCTTAAAGAGAAGTTTAAAGAAATAGGAATTTTAACGGTTGCATCGCAATACATATTTGAAAACATCATGTCTGTTAAAAAGAACATACATCTATATCTTAAGAACAGTGACGTACATTCAATAAATACTAGAAATAAGCATAAATTGATTGGAAAGGTTTTTCGATTACATAAGGTACACGACTCATTCGAAGGACTTGGTGTACGCCTATTCAATAAAATTCCTTTAAATATTATGAACCTTCCTTTATATAGATTCAAAAGGGAAATCAAGACACATCTTTTAAAAAGGGCATACTATACTATTGATGACTATTTTAATGATACAGAGACATGGACATGAGTTGCTTGCTCCTCACTTAATTAGGCGCGATTGTAAATGTCGCTTGTGTAGACAAAATTGTTGATCTTTATTGCATGACAAACGAATGTACTAAGACTATTTGAAAAGAGTGGCCGTGAGTTTTCTTGCCAGGTTCTTCCTCACAGGCTCTACCTATTGCTTTGCGAATCTGGCAGTAAATGTAAATGTAGAAGCAAAAATTTTGACGTTCATAAGTGTTACTTTGTAACCTAAATGAATAAAGATATTTTCATTTTCATTTTTTTCATTTGTCAATTTACTTCGTCTAATTAACAATTCGGGTATACGCCTCTACGCCAGCGGCAAAGTTAGAGCGAACGGGTAGTACTTCTATTTGTCCGTTCGTGGCCTTTGGTTCTGTCCGCATGCCCGCACTATCAGGTCTCATAATTTTTACGAAATATACGGAGACCGACAATAATATTGTTCATAATACATAATGCGGGCTGCGTTCAGTTTAACCGAACCGGAGAGTGTAGTACGGATCCAGTGTGCCAAATCCTTCAGTTCAATCAGCATACATACATTTAGTCACGTCTTTATTCCCGAAGGGGTAGGCAGAGGCGTAGTATACGCACTCAATTCACCGATTTTCATTTTACTGACAACCAGGTTTTATTTCGAGTTTTCCTTCTCTACGCAATGGATCGTTTTGCCAAAGTGTTCTCTAACGACACCCTCGGAAGGAATTGTAGCAGCAGAAAAACATAATTTTAAAAATTTGTATAATAACACTTCTCTGTGTAAAAGAAAGCAAGAAACCTTGATTTGTTAATTGCATGTAGGACACATTTAAAATGTACTTTATTATACACAATTTTCTTCTCAATTTACAAGCATATCCTGTTGTCACGCATGTATTAAATATACAGAACCAACACGCAGGGAACGTGATATTAAAATTCACGAGTTAATATCTCAAAAACGTTTTCCCAATCTTTCTGTATATGCCTGAATGCGTTCGTGTTGTAATATCGCATAGGCTGTAAGGTATCTACCGTGGTAGGTATACTGTGATTCGATGTTAGGAACGTTATGTTTTTTTCTACAGCAAAGGTTGATAGTGGAGCAACACATAAGGGCATGAAGTATCAAAATCATTTTGGTCCTGATTCTGGGGTGTGCAGAAGCCTACTTGAGGGCAACAACTTTCAGGCTGAGAGCGACAATTTCCAAGAACGTCTTTTCTGCTGCTGAGGCTGCATTTTGCGGTTACCGCGAGCGGTTTTTAACCTCAAAATGTTAAAACCAATGAAACCATAGACTCAGTTTCATTGGTTTTGACATTTTGAATATAGCCTCTAATGTTTAATTTGAACGCACATTTAATACTGCATGTTGATCAGCTGGGATAACTTTTTTCTAAACCAGTATTATTTGTACATTACATTACATATGGTCACGCCTTTATCCTCGAAGGAGTAGGCAGAGGCATATTATATGCCCACAATTTCACCTTTGTATAATTTGTCCCACGTAATAGGTGGTGAGCCGTATTGCCGTGTTTAAATGGACAAGCGCAGGTAGTGACTGCCTGCTGTTGAAATAAAGCCTTCAACTTAGCTTAACGACTGCCATTTTACTGGCAACCGGGACCAACGGCTTAACGTGCCTTCCGAAGCACGGAAACGCTCAAATAAATGTCACAAAGTGATCACATGGATGGTCACCCATCCAAGGACCGGTTATAGTGAAAGTTGCTTACTGCAGTGATCGTTTACAGAACACTGAGTCCGTGCGGCCACGAGCGATATTATTTATGAAACAAAAATAACTTACCGGTACCAAAAATCTTCTCAACTCAGCCAAAGCGTAAGCGATTCTCGCGTGTGCCTCGGCTGGTGTCGCAAATGCGCTGATTTCGACGTGAAGTTCGTCTGATAAGTGCGCGAACTTCGGGTCGCCTGATACACGAAGTTCTTCTTCCTGTGAACATTAGCAGTTGTTTGTATTTTTGTATCTAGGCGTTTCTTTTATTAAAGATCATACGTTACGTCCTGGGGCATCCTTCCGAGGGTTTACCCGGGGCTCCCAACCGTAGGCTGTTGGGCGTTATGTGAGGTTTTTTAGTCGGTATGTGTCCGGCATAGCATCTATGAAGAATTTTCCCTCACGTTAAAAAAAAGATCATAATGTTATTCAAAAGAAATTGTTCCTTAAGACAGATTCTTTTGGTTCGATTCCCGGCTCATTCATTTCAAAAATCTTTAAATGCAGTTTTTCTAACTTTTGAAAATAAAGGAATGTTTCCTTTCAGCAAAATTTGCCATCATCAGTTATAAGAGCACTTTTCCTCCAACCACGGTCTTTAATTTCCACCCTTTATAAGTATATCTATTAGTCGTCTAGATCCCATAGCACAAGTTTAATTAGCTTAATTAGCTAATGAAGTTGTGTGAGACAGTCCAAAAATATTTTTTAAAAAATGTGCAGCAAGTTCCACAAAGTGCCAAAAACCAACAGCATAACTAATAGTAAGGGTTTAGATTCAATCGTCATTAAATTGAAATCTTTTAAACAGGTCTCTGATGAAGCTGAACTTGCAAAAAAAAAATGTTATCTTAGTAGAACAAAAGAAAGTTACCCACCTTTTGTCTATCTTTCATTGAACCTCGCCCAAGAACAGCCATCTTGCACATGGTGTCTTCCTGAAGGCGTTTGAGTGAGTTTCCTTTTGGTCCCAACAGTTTGCCCACGAAATTGAACTGGAACAAATAAAAGCAGTTCAATAAATTAGATAAGCAAAGTTGAAGACAATTTGGCGTGCATGAAAATTTTCATAATTGAATAGGCACCACTTCTAAAGGCGATGGCCGTCAGAGTGGTAAGAGGGTACCGCACAATCTCCGTCGAGGTGGCATGTCTCCTTGCCAGGACCCCTCCGTGGGACCTGGAAGCGAGGGCCCTTGCGTCGTTGTGTCAATGGCGCAAGGAGGCGCTGGAGCGGGGCCACTTGCCTGTGCCTCGTGAAATCGAGGCTCAGCGATCCCTGCTCCGCCAGGAGTTCACGGAGATATAGAAAGTGCGACTTAAGCAACCTAAGTGGGGACAAACCACTATTGAGGCGGTGAAGCCGTTCATGAAGGAGTGGCTGAAGAGGCGCCGTGGAGTCGCTTGTATGCCTCACCTACCGAGTGTCACAGATACTGACCGGGCACGGGTGCTTCGGTAAGTATCGGTTTCGCATGCACTGGGAGGCCACACCCGAGTGCCAGTCAACACTGTGGTAACTGCAGCAAAGACACGGCGCTGCATACTCTGGCGAAGTGCTCAGCATGGGCGCTGCAGCGACGAAACCTTATTGCAGACCTGGGCGTTGATATTCTTACGTTGAAGACCATGGTGCGGAAGAAAGTGGGATGCCGCTGCGTCGAAAGAGATGGCGGGAAGGAAGCGGTAGAGAATTCTCCGTTTAGAGTTCCGTAGTAGGCGATGAGGTCACCGCAGGCTTCTTTTCGCGCAAGACTGCCAGACTCCATGGCCGATGAGGGCCTGAGAACGGCGGGTTGACTGCTCGCCGTTTTTACAGAAGCAGGCCAAGACGGCGGTGTATCTCGTCACCCCTCATAGAAGTGTATGTGTATAGAAGTCTAGGATAGTACACTTCTATCCCCCCTAAAGAAGCGGGATAAACTCCTCCAAGAAGGCGGATAAAACCCAAACCCATAGGGAAAGTCCGCGATGGTGGACAAAGTGGTGTCGAGAGCCCTGGGATTGTCCATCCGAGGGCTGACCCTGGCCTTAGACAGATGGCTCCAGGTTGTAGTTTTGAGCATTTTTATATTTTTTTACTACTTCTCCGTTTTTTTTTGCTATTTTAGAATAATTTTGTTAATTTAGTTCGGTATCGTGTTTATTTAGGTTTTTTGTTTTATTTTATGTGCGGTGTGTGTGTATCCTAAATAAACAATTTTCTTTCTTTCTTTCTTTCTATGGCAAGGCATCATGTGGTTTTAGTCGTTAGAAGTCCGGCATGGCATCCATGAGTAGTTCCACACAAATAAAAGCAACTACACAATATTGATGAAAATGTTAAAGGTGAATTATAGGCGTAAATAATGCCTCTGCCTACCTTTCACGTACCAACATCATTTAAACAAAATGTCATACTTCATAATGAACTCTAACAAGAACAGCATTTTAATGAATTTTGCTTAGCAGAAAAAACAAATAATTGATAGATAGAGCAGTAGGTCAACTTAAGCATAACTTTACTGTAGAATGGCTAGAACAACGGAGTTTTAACGAGTTGTTATATACTGTGGCTGGACGACAATTAGTGAGGCTTTAAACTGAATTTCAGCTCAGAGGAATCCATGAAGTATTGTTAGAATTGGTATTTTGGATTGTGCGTTTTGGCATTTGGAATTTGAGTTTTTACAAAAAAATGTTTCATAGTTCAGGCGTCCGGCTGGAGTTACAAAATGTGTAAAATTTTGAGGATTGTGCGTTTTGGCACTTGGAATTCGGTTTTAACAAAAATAAATCGATGTTTCGTAGGACAGAATTCCGGTTAGAATTACAAAATGTGTAAAATATTGTGTGCATAAGTGCAAGTTATGTGTGCTTAGAACATTTACATACGATTATGTATATATTGTTCTAAGTTTCTTTTGTAGGGCAGAGAAAAATAAATATGAATCTTTCAGTTTTAGCAAAGATAATATTAGTATTACATACAGATTGGCAACTCCCTGCCTCCCACCGAGTAAGCTGCCCCATCCCCCCACCAAAGTTAATGTGTCACTGCTTTGCATTACGTATTACTGCCTACGTACTTTGTGCTATTGCTTTGGTTTAATTTGTGCTTAGTCGAGGGTAGATTTGACCTACATAGATGAGATTGCGTTCTGTTCCTTATTATTTTGTTTCCATAGCTAGTGTCCTTAGTATATTCACACACACATTCAAGCTTGATTCAAGCATTCACATTATGTGTAAATTAGTGAGGGTGAAAACGAACATTTTTGTATGGAGTTTCCGCCCTGTGTTTACATAGTTAGGTATAGAGAAGATTCCATACGCTGTATGAGAGGGACACATCAGTTCCACACGTGATGGTTGGCATTAACTTGTAAAGCTCCACACAACACTTGCCACAAATTCGGTAAGCCCCTCTATCCTGTGGCACGGAAGTGCCCCGTCAACTCGAGCAACAAAGCGACACAGCCGTACCATCTTTTCTCGAACCAGTTCAAGCCTTTTTCGACCTCCTGTAACTTCGTTGTGGATAAAACTAGAAGTTTTCAGAAACCAATCAGGC
Source organism: Miltochrista miniata (assembly GCA_933228765.1). Taxonomy (NCBI): domain Eukaryota; kingdom Metazoa; phylum Arthropoda; class Insecta; order Lepidoptera; family Erebidae; genus Miltochrista; species Miltochrista miniata. The sequence continues at coordinate 20,787,943 of OW121769.1, forward strand.
GTTGTGTGGTGTAAAAATACGGTCTCCATCGTTTAGTTTGACCTTATAGCTTAAGAATTATAACTTATCAAAGTTTTGTAATTTTGTCAGGCAATCACGCACTGATTCATTCACAATAAGAAGTTGTTAAGTTAGATATTACGTAAGACAGAAGTTTCTTAAGTAGGGACTTCGGGCTTACCCGGGACTCCCAACCACATGCTGTTAGGCGTTACGTGAGGTTTTTTAATCGGTAAGAGTCCGGCATAACATCCTCTGAGGATTTTCGCTCACATAAAAAAAAGTAGGGACTGAATAAACTAACCTTAGATCATCTAACCACAGGATGCGCCTTACTTAAGCATTGTTTTCTGCCATTGCACATGACCATTTGGTCTTTTGGCTTTATAAAAAGCACTGTACATCAGTACATCATTTTATATGATTAAATAGTACATTTCATTGTAGTTGACTGTACAATAAAAATTAACACACAACAGCCATTACGCGTTTGTCGATTAATACATTTTTAAATGCAATGAAATTTTATATGTCTTTGTGTTTCCCCCTTCACTTGTATGAAAACTGGCAGAATATTTTTGTATGCGGTGGTTCGCAAAGGCTAGTCCCGTGATATATGGTCTAAGAAACTAACCGACTTGATATTACATTAATCTCACTACTTTTTACGTAAAAAACTTCTTCTACCGTAAAAAGTATTGAGAGACTATAGGTACTCTTATAAAACTTAAATTTGCATTGTAAAACGTCAACAAAATTATTGTAGTCTCTCAATTTTGGTATTTCAGCTCTAAAACTGCAATACAACCAAAGATTTCTAACCAGATAACAACCTCACTGTGTAACAATTAGTAGCGCAAACAAGTCTATGTTGAACAAAACCAACATGGCTGAAAACACTGTCGCTCGCTGTAAATTGGATATTTCCCTCCATTGTTGACTAATATTTGGCAAAATTTGCTCGAGCGAAGAGGATGTTGTTTGAAAGTCTTCATAAACCAAAATGTGTTGGAAATTTTGTGGCTCAGTGCATTTATGTCCTTTTCCTTCCATTGAGTTCATCAAAAAATTTTGTACAGAACCTGGAGAAAAATAAGGTTCGGGTTTGATAGAGCTATCTCTTTCACACATTACATTATTTACCGTTAGCCCGACTTTAGAGCCGCCATATATGGACAGCCTGAAGTTGTCAGGATATTTTCATTTAAGCTGCGGCTCGAGCAGTTGCAACAACTTCGGGCGGTTGCCAGCATAAGCAGTCAGGCATAGAGTCCGTTCACACAGACCGGCTCGGAGAGGAGAGCAGATTCTTATCACGTTGAAAACAGAGTTTTTATTATTTGAAGTAAGGTTTATTTTTGCATGTGCACTGCTTTTGTCATTGAGAACGCTTGAACGCGCTTGGTGTGAAATAATAAGAGGAGCTGACCGGCTCCAATCGCGTACTTTTCTCGTTCGTGCAGCCGTTCGGCTTCGATTTCATGCTCTTTCCCGCTCGCGCAGCCGACCGGCTCCGATTGCGTTCGCGCCTCCCCACGCCGACCGCCATTTTGATAGCACAATTTAAACGGAACAGTTGTGTGCACTTATACGAAAACATGACTGATGAAAAATTAATATATTTCTTCATAGGAGCTATCTAAAACCATGTTCCGAAAAGCACCCGTTAACACCGAAAACAAAACTTGGAATACTGGTACTGCCTTTGTAGTGAATCGATGCACTCGATGCATCCGACCGGTTGCGAGCGCATCCAACCGGCTGCGAGCGCATCCGACCGGCACCGAGCGCATTCGCTATCAGCCGGTCTGTGTGAAATACACTCGAGAGCAATGAATCCGGGTCACTTAAAGAATCCTAAAAATCTCGGAAACTAAAAATGCTAGGTTAATGCAATAAATTGTATTTAATAGACAATGTAATACTCCTTAAATGAAGGTATTAAAACTTCTTAGTTATTGTAAAGTTATATCATAAAAAAATCAAATTTGAAAAAGGGCCACTTTCGAAGATGGAACTACGAAATTACAGCATTTGGTGTTGCTTTTGTTTGTAATCTGTCATTTATGTGGGTACATAAACCATGTTGATAGTGCTCTATATTCATTAATCAAGCTGAAATTATGTCGCTTACGCCTGAAGAATGCACCAGAATACTTACAATGCTGGAAACCGGCCGGAGTCAGCGCGATACAGCCAGGACTGTCGGTGTGTCGCTGTCAACAGTACAAAGAGTTCTCCGACGTTACGAAGAAACTGGTTCTAACCTACGCAGACCAGGAACGGGCAGAACCAGGTGTACCACAGCACGAGAAGACCGATACTTGGTGAACACCATGCTTCGAAATCGCTTTCTCACAGGAACTGAACTCACCAATCAGTTTCGACGCCTCGGAGGAAGTAACCCAAGTGCATGGACAGTAAGACGTCGGCTTGCTGAATCTAACTTAAAACCCCTTAGACCTGCAAACGGCCCTTAACTGGAGCGTGGGCATCGTATTTCGAGACTAAGGTATGCCCAGAGCCACGTAAATTGGAGTATTGAAGATTGGTCAAAAGTTATGTTCTCCGACGAATCAAAATTTATGCTCTACAAGCACGATGGAAGACACAGAGTGTATCGAAGACCAGGGGAAAGATTCAAGCAAGCATGCATCGAAGAAAAAGTAGCCTACGGTGGTGGGTCTGTACTTGTGTGGGCCGGAATTTCTTCTGAAAGTCGCACAGAGCTGGTGATCATAGAAAACGGCTCTTTAACTAGCGTAAGATATGTGGAAGAAATCCTCAATGATCACGTTGGTCCATTTATGGTCAATTTAGGTGAGGATGCTATATTTATGCATGACAATGCCCGACCTCATACAGGTAGGATTGTGAATGACTACCTTCAAGAGATGAACATTACTCGTATGGAGTGGCCAGCGCGCAGCCCGGATATCAACCCGATCGAGCATGCTTGGGACGAGCTAGGCAGATGCGTAAAACAACGAAACCCTCCCCCAATCACGCTTCGTGAGCTCAAAATTGCTCTCACAGAGGAATGGGAGAATATTCCCCAAAATCGTATAAGGAACTTGGTGTACAGCATGCCAAACCGCGTAAACGCAGTAATGGAAGCACGAGGAGGCAATACGAAGTATTAAAATTCAAGAAAATCGTAATAAAGTTCAAAAATTTCATGTTTCCTATTTTTGTTTTAAGGAGAGATCGGCGTTTTTTCTTTATGTAATTTTGTGTTAATAAAATGTATGGTGACTCATATTTTTTTTACTTTCATTTAAGGAGTATTACATTGTCTATTAAATACAATTTATTGCATTAACCTATCATTTTTAGTTTCCGAGATTTTTAACATTCTTTAAGTGACCCGGATTCATTGCTCTCGAGTGTAGTTGGCGGCTCCTCTCCGACCAACTCCGAGCGTATGCGATTCGGCCTGTGTGAAAAGAAAAGTGCGCGTCGATGCTCTCCGAGCCGGTCTGTGTGAACGGACCCATAAACTAAAGAAAAAAAGCGAAAATGATATTGGTTGCTCAATTAGTCGCCTGTTAACGCGCAGTTACTCAAATGAAATTGTAATTTATTGGGCAGTTGATACCGACTGCCGTAGTTAGAATCAACAACGCCTGGAGTTATGAATGGCATCTTCAAGCTGTAGACTACGACAGCAAGAGCGGTAAGTTATGTTGAAAATGGGGATACGCTACTATTGAGGCGGTGCAGCCGATTATGACCAATGTGTCTGTGGCAGCATGACCAACCGATTGCCACAGATACTTACCGAACACGGGTGTTTCAGAAGGTATCAGTGGCAAATACACCGGAAGGTATCACTCCAGTGCCAGCAATGTGGTTTCTGCAGCGAGGACAGCGCGCTGCACACTCTGGCGGAGTGCTCAGCATGGGCTCTGTAGCTCCACAGCCTTGCTGCGACCGTGGGTGTGATCGTTCTCACTCTGGAGAGAGAGATGGCGATGTCCATGGTTGAAGAAAGTTGTCCGCCGTTGCGTCTTTCTGCGAGCAAGTTATGCTCGAGAAAGAGGTATATTAGCCATTCTATTATCCCCCAGTTGTCCGCAAAAAACTCTAAATAACAAATGGTTTACAGAAAAGTAACTGTTTTATATGCCGAGTTAACTTTTTAAAGATAGTTATAACAACCGAGTGATAGGCATGTATGATATAAATATGAAGCCAGTGCGCAACTCTCAAAGCAATTTGCAGCATAATGAAGCGCAAACAAGTGAAGCATTAGCTCAGCCGATCACTGAAAGATGAACAAACATGACCCGCACTATAAGTGGTCAGGGTATGGTTTAAGTGACATGGGAGAAGCGAGAATTGAGCTTTTTCTCTTGATAGTTTCGGTACCTACTTACGTGTATTATTGTCTAGTGGATTAGTTGGAAAGACAACAGATGACACATGAAAATCATACACATTGTGATTATTGGATAAGCAGAAGCACTTTACCATTTGTAAATATATGATCCTAAGCACAGAAATCAGAAAAAAGTGACATCTGTGGTTCTAAGTAATACGTGAAGAATCTATAGCCATGTTAAAATAAATACGCCGAGTTTATGGCTGCTGTCTGTTGAAATTCTTAAGCCTTTCTTTTTAAGGTTTTTATTTTTTGTAACGACTGCCACGTTTTCGCGATCGGGACCAAGATTTAACGTGCCTTCCAAAGCACAATCGCCCGTTAATGGTCAGCCATCTCAAGAGCGACCGCAGCGTAAGATGGCCTAGAGTGGCCATGAGCGCTTTTTATACCAAAAAGAATTTTCTGCTCGCCATCGCTTTCTAACTTGTGTCCCACACTACCGTAACAAAGTTGATATAAAGAACATACTAATTGTCAGATAGAGCTCCTTAAGTCCGTTATGGTTACAATAAAGCCAAATGTGATTGGTTAGAACCACTTTTGTATTCGGATAGCGTTGCGATTTTTCTTGAATTAGAAAAGTATGCCTATAATACTGGATAAGGGTCTGTTAAGTAAATACTGTAGGGGAAACTGGGGATACTTGATCCTTACGGGAGACTAGGTACACAAGATTTACAGAATCTGTATAAGCCGTATTTAGTTTTATAGTGGCAATATCGATTGTATATGGTACACGATAACTTTCTAAAGATGGTAAACCTATCATATTTGACACTTTGGCAAATGGCGGGCGAGTAAGTAATTGTTGCGGCAGAAAGTAAATTTTGATTAGTTTTTATTGTGACTAAACATTTATTTAAAATAGGACTTTTAAGTGTGTATACATTTATTATGAGCCATTATCTATATTATTAGCAATTCTTTACGTAATATAGTGGTAATATTATAGACATTTGAAAATATTTTTGTTTATAACCTCAAATAGCTCAGGGTATACTTGGTACACTTTATTATGGGAGATTTGATCCACCTGGCTCAAGTGTCCCCTACCTTTATTTTTCAATTCAATGCAGAACAATATGCCAAGAGCCTACAAAACCAGAGAAGAAGCCCGAAAAGTGGTGCCAGGGAACGAAAGTAAAGCTAGTCCATGCCCTTAAAGTCGCACAGCGAGCAATTGAACGAGCTGTGCTATGGATGTCTCTGTGGGATAAAATCTGGAACGATGTTCTCCGTTAGAGAACCAGAGTGGTCGACATAGCTCGCAGAAGCATGCGTCTTGAAATGGCAGTGGGCTGGCCACATCTCTGTAAGAGAACCGATGGTCGGTGAAGCAAACGAGTTGTGCTGTTAAAATTTTTCAAGCCGCCTAAAAAGGCTTTCAACTTGGTTTAAGACTGCCATTTTACTGGCAACCGGGATCAACTGCTTAACGTGCCTTCCGAAGCACGGAAACGCTTAAATAAATGTCACAAAGTGATCACATGGATGGTCACCCATCCAAGGACTGGCTCTTAGTGAAAGTCGCTACTGCAGTGATCGTTTACAGAACATTGGAACCGCGGGGCCACGAGCGCTACCAATGAACCGTGATATAGATAGATATATGAAGAAATATGTGATTTCGAAAATGAATAAACAGACAAGACATTTTTTATTTAACTCCTTAGTTAAGGTATCATGTGACCCTAAATATGGGAGACTTGTTCCCCCACGATCAAGTCATCCAAACCGGGGGGATCAAGTCTTACGTATATAGGGGACACATGGTACGATTCCTTATTATTGATTTTAGTCTAATAACTACTAAATTTAGATATTCATATCTTTGGCTCTTACAGCAATTATAAGCAGATAAATTTCACGTATTTTAGTACCAACGGTTTTTTAAACGGATACTCAATATAGAAATTATGGATAAAAAACAAAAGGGGGGATCAAGTGTCCCCAGTTTCCCTTATGCTTTGGGTTTATTTGGGGATAAACTTTCACCCAAAAGACCACAACGCTCGGTCTTAATCCGCTCTTATACAGCTTCTCCCCCTAGGTGAGGCCGCAGTGGTAGCCGTAGGTCTGTTGGGAGTCCTGGGGTGTCCTTCCGAGGGCTAACCCTGGGTTCCCAACCATAGGTTAGCAGGACACGTTAGGTTTTTTACTCTGTAGGAGTCCGGCATAACATTTATCAGGGTGGTTCTTCCATTCCATAAGAGAACGCTAGTACCCCATCTTGGAGAATTCCCCAATACGCGGTTGTTACTCAGGAACCTTTCAACCCTCGGTCGTCAATTCTCCGAGCAATGGGTTCTGCCGACAATTTGAAGTGAGCAAATCTTTCGGTTATAATTATCGGTGATCAGAATCACGCTACGAATTTCTTGGTTACGGATGGGATCCTGACGACAGGTGACACTCCAAGCATTTTTTAATCTTTTGAGTTAAAGCAAGCTGATCGCAGTAAAAAAAATTAAAGATCTTTGTTTATGTCAGTCACAAAGTAACACTTATGAACAGATTGTTGCTTATTTTTTTTTTTGAACGTCAGGAAAATCCTACATGAATTCTATGCCGGTCTTCTACAGACTAAAAAAACCACACGTGTCTTGCCTAACAGCCTACGGTTGAGAGCCCCGGGTAAGCCCTCGGAAGGGTACCCCAGGACTTCCAACAGACCTATGGCCTCACCTAGGGCGGTTTGGGTGCTATCCCGCGTCTTTAGGAGGGGTTTTAGAGGGTTATCCCGCTTCTAGTGAGGGCGTGCGTGAATCTCTCACTGCTGCTGCCTGCTTCTGTAAGGTCGGTGAAGGGGGTCGATTGTTTTTTTTGTGGCGAAGACACGTCTGCGGCGCCCCCGGCGGCTGCGGAAGTCAGGTTGTAGAGTTCTCTCCAGCAGTTCCACGAGCAGAAACTGCTCGTAGAAAGAGGTACCGTCTACATCTACATTTACTGCAAGATTGAGAGGCAATTGGTGGAGACCGTTAGGAAGAACCTGGAAAATTAAGTCTAAGAGACTGGTCTTAGCCGACGATCGAGTACCTACCGATTCAAAATATAATATTTGCAGAGCTACGAGCATTTTACCAGAATGATAATATGCTTTTAATTAAACTGAAACCCTCGAGCAGTCTATCCTATAAAAACTTTCCCGAATCATATATTCTGGCTTATTATAAAGTCAAATTATAATTTATACGTGTGTAAAGGACCGTTAAATAATATGCGCGTGTATGATTATACCCAAAACTTAACGGTCCAGATTTGAAAGGATAATGTACCAAGCTAATTCAATTTATTTAACCCTTAGCCACCTAACGTGTATTCTAGTAACACATCCACTTAACGTCGGTCACCGCTTGCCTATAAGTACTAATAGGAAGGTAAAAAGCTCAAAAACTGCTGTAAATCAAAACTACATTATATTTTTCAATTGTTTTTATTCAAATTGTTTTAATAAACCCTTCAAATTAACACTTTTGAAATGAAAATATCTTTATTCATTTAGGTTACAAAGTAACACTTATGAACGTCAAAATTTTTGCTTCTACATTTACATTTACTGCCAGATTCGCAAAGCAATAGGTAGAGCCTGTGAGGAAGAACCTGGCAAGAAAACTCACGGCCACTCTTTTCAAATAGTCTTAGTACATTCGTTTGTCATGCAATAAAGATCAACAATTTTGTCTACACAAGCGACATTTACAATCGCGCCTAATTAAGTGAGGAGCAAGCAACTCATGTCCATGTCTCTGTATCATTAAAATAGTCATCAATAGTATAGTATGCCCTTTTTATAAGATGTGTCTTGATTTCCCTTTTGAATCTATATAAAGGAAGGTTCATAATATTTAAAGGAATTTTATTGAATAGGCGTACACCAAGTCCTTCGAATGAGTCGTGTACCTTATGTAATCGAAAAACCTTTCCAATCAATTTATGCTTATTTCTAGTATTTATTGAATGTACGTCACTGTTCTTAAGATAAAGATGTATGTTCTTTTTAACAGACATGATGTTCTCAAATATGTATTGCGATGCAACCGTTAAAATTCCTATTTCTTTAAACTTCTCTTTAAGCGATTCTCGAGCATTTAATTTATAAATTGCACGTATAGCTCTTTTCTGAAGTACAAAAATTATTTGTATATCTGCTGCCTTGCCCCACAGCAAAATGCCGTAAGACATGACGCTATGAAAATAACTAAAATAAACCAGCCTGGCTGTTTGGACATCAGTGAGCTGTCTGATCTTGGTAACGGCAAAAGCCGCCGAACTGAGTTTTGCTGCTAGACACGATATTTGGGCAGTCCACTGTAATTTACTATCTAAAGTGATCCCCAAGAATACGGTTGATTCTACAAGATGAAGGGTGTCACTGTTCAATGTTATATTTGTTTCATAATTTTTGACATTGGGCATGGTAAATCTAATACATTTTGTCTTTTTAGCGTTCAATAGCAAATTATTGGTTGTGAACCAATCTACAACTTGGGCTAGTGCACTATTTACGTTGTCAAAAGTACTTGGATTGCGATCAACTTTAAAAATAAGTGAAGTATCATCAGCAAATAGAACAACATCGCACAAGTTCTGTACATAGAAAGGTAAATTGTTGATGTAAATTAAAAATAAAAATAAAAAGTAATAAATAACGATGGTAAAAAATTTTACTTTTTACCATCTTTATTAAAAGTTGACTTACAAATATTTTAACAAATTTTAAGTTTTTTAATTAAGCTGAGATCTAAGCAATTACAATCAATGGAAAAAGTACACAGAGTCATAGGCTTGCGGCACGCGTAGTAACGGAAATATTTGAAAAAATATATCGAATGGAGTCACTGTGACCGACGCTAGGTGGTTAAGGGTAGAAAAGGTCGCAGACAGGGACTGGTAAGTTATGTATGAGCTGATGCTCGCGGATACGCTTGCGGGAAATTTGGTTCCCTTTCCCGCTTCCCATGGGAAATATATTTCTGGAATGAAAAAGCAGCCTATGTGTTATGCCACACCACAATCTACCTTGGTACCAAACTTCAGCCCAATTCGTTCAGCCGTTACAGCGTGATTAAGTAACAAATATCCAAACATCTAAACATCCAAACATCTTCACAAACTTTTCACTATCCACTTGGTGAACCCGGGATTGTAAGAAGAGGGAAACACGTGCGCAGGCAGGTCGTTGCAAGATTTTATAGTTGGACAGAGAATAGTAGTTTTCGATACAAGTGTGGGATTTCTGTTATTACGCGAGTTCCGACAGGTGTTGACCCGAGCCGAAGGCGAGGGTAGACAGTCGGAAGGAGTTTAAATAACAGTCTCACACGTTGTATTGAACAACTATTTTTGATACAGTTGCGAAAAAATTAAGCAATTTAATAAAATAATAAAAACAAAATAAACCTGAATATCCAAAATGGCGCTAACCATAAAAGAATATAAGTATACAGGGTGAATTTTTCAAAAGGGATTGGATGGCCAAATCCGAAACTATAAGGAATAGCGAAAAATGCTCAAAGGAGTCACGAGCCCGATTTTGATGAAACTTAAAACCTCATCATTAGATTTTTGAAAAACCAATAATCCTAGCTGGGAATCGAACCCATTGATTATGGAAAAAAAAACACACCCTATATTATTACACCATACGATAGTGTTGCCATTAAGGACCTTATTCTGGGAAGTAATGACATATGACAAACTAAAGGAAAGTGCTCATCTTTAACAAAATACAATTTATTTTGCTTACGTTAACTGATTAATTGTTCAAAATGTAGACCATTGTTGTCAATACATAGCTGGATTCGAGACCTCAAGGTTCGTACTGCATTCAATATTATTGATTCCGTTTAGAATATTCTCCAAAGAATCATTCTGAGCAATATTTAAAACACGGAATAGTTACGATCTATTCTGGGATTTCGAACGAAACAAACTATGATACAAAATTTAGGTACATGAAATATGAATTCTATCAAAATTCCAAACTTTCCTTAAATTTGCCGTATATCATTACTTCGGAGAATTTGATCCTTATCAGCGACACTATCGTATGGTGTAATAATAAAGGGTGTGTTTATTTTTTCAAAATCAATGGGTTCGATTTCCAGCTAGGATTATTGGTTTTTCAAAAATCTAATGATGAGGTTTTTAGTTTTATCAAAATCGGGCTCGTGACTCCTTTGAGCATTTTTAGCTATTCCTTATAGTTTCGGATTTGGCCATCCAAGCCCTTTTCAAAAATTCACCCTGTATACCTTCCTAAGCAAAGACTATGGCAGTGCACTTCATACAGCCAACTTTTTTTATATTTATAAATTTAATATGGCCGATACTTATATTAATTTATGCTTAAATTTTAATTAAAATTACTTTTAATCTGATATTGAAACAAGTTAGTAGAAATATTTGCATGAATCACAGACATTATTTTGACAGTTGGGAAAGAAAACGCACGAGAGCGGGAATAGTAAAGAAAAAGCACGAGTGTGTAATAGCCCACATCCCGAACGCTATACGTCCCTGTAATACGCCACTTTTTAACCGACTTCAAAAAAGGAGGAGGTTCTCAATTCGTCTGTATGTATTTTTTTTTATGTATGTCAAGCGATAATTCCGTCAATTATAGACGGATTTCAAAAATTTTTTTTTTGTTGAATAGGTGTTACTTCTGAGGTGGTCCCATTTTCACCAGGTCAGGATCTGATGAAGGGATCTAGGAGAAAACGAGGGCAACCACCGAAAATTATAGGCCCAACTAGTGCGTTTGTTAACTTTTTAATTCAGTGCTTTAATGTACTACCATTAATAAAGGTCTGGATGCGATCTGATGATGGAACCAAAAGAGATTCGAGGGAATTCCTTAACGATTTACAGCAGCTACCTTGTGTTGGGGCTTGATTAATTTGTATTGATGAGAACTTTCACCTAGATATATTTTTCGGTTCACCCGTCACCTAAGATGATGAAAAAAATTTTTCAATAAAAAATACAACCGACTTCCAAGAAATCATGAAAAATAAAATTCACTTAGCACAAAGTAATATGTAGTTGATTTATCAGATTTTATTCAATATAATATTGAAGTTGGTGCCGTGAATAACACCTCCCTAAACCTATGAATTTACTTGGCGCCGACTTCAATATGATATTGAATAAAAAATCAGATAAATCAAAATACATATTACTTTGTGCTAAGTAAATTTTATTTTTCAGGATTTCTTGGAAGTCGGTTGTATTTTTTATTGAAAAATTTTTTTGTTTGAAAGAGTCTCGGTGGCGCATTTGGTAGTGTAACCGCCTGTCGCGCTGAGGTCCTGGGTTCGATTCCCGGGTCGGTCCAAATATTTGTGTGATCCACATATATTTGTTTCGGAGTTTAGGTGTTATCTATGTATAATATGTATGTATTTAGAAATATATAAGTATGTCTATCAGTCATCTAGATCCTATAGCTCAATGTTGTGTAGGTAAGAATGTTCATAAATATTTATTTATTTATGTCTCAGTGTAGCATTGCATTAAAATTTAGTTGGTTTCGTCAAAGTAGGTGGGTAAATGACTGGTTTTAAACATTTCAGAAAATCAATAGTCACCTTTCAATCCAAAGCTTTTTCTAAAATTGAATTCAACGAAAACCAAACTCATTTGCATTTACGATAACTCTTAGAGAGTTTACGAAGAGCTACGAGAATACGTAGAACCTATTAACGGCTTTACGGCTTTTTAAATATGCAATTCTGTTGTAATATTATTTTACAGTAATTTTATGAACTTGAATTACGTTTTATTCGAGCTTATATGCATTTATTGCTCATATTAAATGGGTTGATTACAGGTAATAGCTCTGCAGTCGAATACCAACCATAAGTTCTAAGTACTAAGAATCATTTTCAGAAACAAAATATTACATTTTTAACGACTTGAAAATTGCATGGCACATGTTGGTTAGCTTTTATGAATCTTAATTTTCAAGGATATTCAGGCTATGCATTTAAATCTAACTTCTTACTAATATAATAAATGGGAAAGTTTGTGAGTGTGGATGTACCTATGTACGTATGGATGAGTCAAAGTTTGTTATTTTTACGCTATAACGGATGCACGGATATGGATGAAAATTTTGTCCAGAGAGGCAAATTCAAAAAAATGATAACAAACGCACCGAGCACGATTTGCTTGCGTACGAGCGTACGTATTTAGAAATTAATAAGCCTTAATTTGGACTAAATAATGTTGTGTGAGAATGTCCAACAATAATATTTCGGGCTCTTTATCGTCTCAACAAATTTATGCCAGCCAAAACCAAGATAATGCTTATGCAGACTTTAATTTTTCCTATTTTCGACGATGTTATCAGACGGGTGCTCCGTGTTTGTTTTGCCACGGCGACCATGTTACCTCGAATTGCCGCAGTAAAAAACGAATTATTAATGTGCGACTAAAAAAGAATTAACTCCCCTTTTTTATTAAATTTGGAGAGGTAATTTTGTTACACCCAGTATAATGCTATCTTTGCCACAACACAACTTTAACAACACAACACAACTCTACCCTATAAATAAAAGTCACCTTGTTCTGACCGTACCAAGCCACTATTGCTTCGTAAATCAATCCATCTTCGCCTTAATAAATCTGTCAGTGTCCTTTCTAAAGGCTTTGGGTGAACAAATAACATGTCCTATGTAAAGTACGTTACCTTTGGGTTCGTATTGTGTAGTTATTTGCAGAGGAAACATCTTGTTGGTGCTTGAGCTCAATACAGGATCGTATATTTTGGGAACCGGGGGCCTGAGGACCTGATTTGCTTGACAAGAAAGCCTGGAAATGATCTGCTTGCTCTACTGCATTCTCAAACAATATTTTGTGATTTTTAGTTTGTATTATTGTAAATGGAACACAAAAAGAAAAGCCTGCCGAGTTTCTTGCCAGTTCTTGTCAAGCGGGCCGCGTTCCGAACTGGTGGTACTAACTTTGATTTGTATTCATGGACGTGTCGCAAGTGCCTATGAATTAGGATTATGCGAAATAATAGTTATTTATGCAACTGTGGTATAATGAGGGGTATTAAAACATGAATGTGGGTTTATCACACGAAGCGAAGCTGAGCGTGATAATAGTTTCACATGAGTGTTTTAATACCTAATTATACAGTTGCATACAAGACTTTATCTACACCCATTATGTGTCATCTATAAAATATTCTGAAACCATGAGGTTAAAATAACGAAGAAAAATAGCGGGAATTAGAAATATTAGAATTAGCTTTAATTTTTTTTTACGGCGCGCCACCGCTGTGGTAGTGCAATGCAACGCGCGTAAATGACAGTAGACAGTTCTTTTTTTGAAACTCATACAGATGCCACGCATGGAGCGGTAAGAATTTGGCTGTCTGATGAGTAACCCTTTGCGCAGAATAGATTGAAAAAGCGAAAGGAGTGTTTTTATGAAATTTCATACAACATAATAACACCCGTTCGGATGATATTATGGTTATTAGGACATTGGATGTATTAATGTTGACAATAAGCTAACTGTTTCAGAATCTTTATAGAGGATTGAAAGCATGGGTGTAGATAAATGTTTTTATGAGTTTGAATTTGAGGACGGAGAGGTGGCTGCTCACCGTCCTTACAGAAGCAGGCCCTAGACGACAGCGTGACGAGATTCACGTACGCCACAAGCCCTAAGGAGCGGGACAACACCAGAACAACCCCGCAAAGACGCAGGATAGCACCCGAACCCCACAAGGTGACGTGGGAGGGAGTGGGAGGAGCCCCCCGCAGTGGTAGTCAAGGTCTGTTGGGAGTTCTGGGAGTCATCCTTCCGAGGCAAAGCCCTCGTGGCCCCGAGGACTCAATGTTCTGTAAACGATCACTGCAGTAAGCAACTTTCACTATGGTCGGTCCATGAATGGGTGACCATCCACGTGATGACTTTTTGACATTTATTTGAGCGTTTCCGTGCTTCGGAAGGCACGTTAATCCCGTTGGTCCCGGTTGCCAGTAAAATGGCAGTCGTTAAGTCAAGTTGAAGACTTTATTTCAACAGCAGGCAGTCACAACCTGCGCCTGTCCATTTAAACATGGCAATACGGCTCACCACCTATTACGTGAGACAGATTATAAAAAAAAGCTGAAATGTGGGCATATGATATGCCTCTGCCTACCCATTCGGGGATAAAGGCGTGACCATATGTATGTATGTATGTATCCTTCCGAGGGCTTACCCGGAGCATTCAACCGTAGGAAGTAGGAAGGGGGGGGGGGGTTAGTCGGCAGGAATCCGGCATAGCATCCATGTAAGACTTTCCTCACGTTAAAGAAAAAGGATCGTATATTTTCGGATGCGGTGCTAATTTTCCGTTCATTGGATGAAAGTACAGTCGGCCTCAGAAGTAGATTAACAGAATTCAAATGTACGTAATAAATTAATGAATTAAAACGTAGTGCTTGTTTGTAACAATCCCTACTTCCCTACTAATATCATAAATGCGAAAGTAACGCTGTCTGTCTGTCTGTTACGTTTTCACGCCTAAACGACTAAATTTGATAAAATTTGGTATAGAGAGCATAGAGATAGTTTGAGTCCAAGGGAAGGACATTGACATAGGCTAATTTTAAACTGACTGCGCAAGCGGAGGGGTTTTTATACATAGAGCATACTTGAGAAAAATAGAGTCAGAATCTACAAACATGTTGTAACAAAAAAATAATTTGCTTTTCAAAATTATCTTAATTTTTTTATACTTACTTAATAGTCATATTTCTATTATAATTAAACTTTCGTCTTGTTCAGCAACTTTTGAAGCGGACCGTACATAAATAACAAATATTATACTAACAATCTAAACAATTATAGCTACATAATTAGAATCTACTCTGATTATTTAATAATGTATTGATTCCTGCAGTATCGGTATTGTAGAGTCTCTAGGTACTATAGGTAATTATATACAAGAAGCCGTGAGACGGTCTCACCCGACTGCCCCTCTAACGTTTATTGTGAAAGTGAAAGTTCAATCCGATTGAAGTTGTCATTTTTGTTTTATTTCAAACTTTGAACAGATGATACACGTGACCTAGCGACGTAATTTAATGCAACAGAGTCATAGACTACAGACACAAGTCTCGCGATAAGCCCCTCTGCAATCTATTTTATAGAGAGGTGCTAAAATTGTAAGTTGTCACGGGACGCTTGGTAGATGTGAAATATCGAAATTATGTTCTAAAAATCTAAAATCCAAATCCCAAAATCCTAACTCCATAGTGAAATGAAACGTGCGACCGCGAATGTACTTGAAAATACCAGTAAAGTCATCAAATGAAAATACCCACATTATTTGAGCAAATGATTAGTGTTGCAATCGTGAGATTAAACACTTTTTCCAAAAACAACTACATATTACATGTAGGACAAAATACAATTTATTGCAAATAGGTATAGAATTTTTCACCTTTACTGGTAACAAAACCATACCGCGATCCACAAAAACGGTACAGCGCCATCTAGGGAACGTAGAAATAACATAATCTTACAATTAATTTTTGTACAGATCTTTTTATTAAATTTTTCAAATTCTGCGATTATTGTTCTTTTAAACACACTTTTTGGTGTTCTGTTGTATAAAAAAGTTTACAGAATACAGAGTGGATAACTGATGCTTCTTTTTAAATATTTAATGTAATACTACTAGATGTAGGTACCCCCGACTTCGCCCGTGGGAAGTGCATACCTGGATAAACTTCCTCCTCCAGGGAGGCCTCGAACCTCGAACCGTTAGCGCAGCGAAGAACCATAGCGTCCCTGACTGCCTTCTACCGAATGTATCACGGTGAATGTTCTGAAGAGCTCTTCAACCTGATCCCACCCTCTCCTTTCCGATCCCGAACAACGCGTGCCGGGCAGAGGTGCCACTCATACACAGTGGAAATAATTTTCGCCAGAACGGAGCGTTTCAAAAGATCGTTCCTCTGTCGAACTAAAAAAACATGGAACGACCTGGCTTCTGTGAGGAGCGTGAAGAGGCCCATCACAGGGCGGCCAACTTGAGGACCACTGACAGAAGTGGCCCCCAATCGCTAGATGCGCCACGGCTTTCCATCAGGCTAGTGGCGACGTCAATTAGGCGAGCTAAATAATAAAAAAAAAAATGCAATTCGACAAAACTCTACCTTATGGAGTGTCTAAAATATGACGAAGGTCATTCTAAAAATCCTACCAAGTGCAAGTCGGACTCTTTCGCGGAGGGAACCGTAAATCAGATTTGTTGTAATGAAGACCCCTTCCTGGGACATCCTTCCGAGGGCTTACTCGGGGCTCCCAACCGTAGGTTGTTGAACGTTACGTAAGTATTTTTAGTCGGTAGGAGTCCGGCATAACATCCATGAAGATTTGACTGCCTCTGTGGCGCGGTCGGTAGTGATACCGCCTGTGGCGCTGGAGGTCGTGGGTTCGATTCCCACCGGAGACAAATATTTGTGTGACCCATAAATGTTTGTCTCTAGAGTCTGGGTGTTTCTATGTATAATAAGTATGTATTTAAAAGTATATAAGTATTAATATCCGTGGTCTGATACCCATAACACAAGCAGGTTATTCCTAGCTTACTTTGGGATCAGATAGCGTTGTGTGAAATGTCCGTGAATATTTATTTATTTTCCCACACGTAAAAAAAGGGAAATCCCTTTATTTTTTTCTGTAATTAGTAATTGTTGATAAAGCAGCAACAAAATGTCAAAATTTCATCTGTGTTACTATTACGGTTCCTGAGATACAGGCTGCTGATGGACAGACCAACAGCACAGTCACAGTACCTACCTAAATATAGTCTCTTTGGGTACAGATCCCTAAGAACCTTATTTAGTTAGCAACCAGTAATGGTCGTATGTACCTACGTCTGTGATTTTGTACTAAATCACAGACGTAGGTATAGGTAAGTAGATATAGGTGCGCGTGTTAAGGTGACGGTGTTTAATGACGTAGCGTAGTGAGTGACGGCCGCAGCTGTAGCTCGGTAAGCGGGGCGCGTGGACCCCCCGTGTCTTGGACACCCCTGCGTCGTCCTGCTGGCGACGATATGTCTCCGAATACCTACCTAAATATAGTCCAGTTTAACTCTTTGGGTACAGATCCCTAAGAACCTCATTTAGTTAGCAACCGGTAATGGTCGAATGTACCTAGATCTAAAAATACGCATGAGGTAGATTAGAAATTCTAATTTATTAGCAAAGGGCTTTCAGAGATTTTAACGTTTGGAAAAATGGCTTGACTCATATACATTTTTTATGTATGAAAATAAAGGTTCCAGTACATACCTACCATTATAAAGATTAAAAGAAGTTGTTAGGGTTTATACGGCTCAAGGGAATAAAATATTATTATGTTTATGACTATGACAGCTCTCGCATACACTGCATAGTAAAAACAGAGCGTATATTCTGCATACATACATACATACATAACATCACGCCTGTCTCCCAACGGGGTAGGCAGAGACTATGACTTTCCACTTGCTACGATTCTGGCAAACAACTTTCGCTTCTTCAACTTTCATAAGTGTCTTCATACATGCTCTTCGGTTAAGGGTACTCTTGACCTGGCCTTTTCTCAGAAGATTATTGATTTGATCGACATGAGTATGCCGAGGTCGACCCCTACCAGTTTGCTCATTCACTCTCGCTTCATAAATCTGTTTCGTCAGCCTATTTCCATTCATTCTCTCCACATGTCCAAACCATCTGAGCATCCCTTTCTCTATCTTAGTCACTACATCTTCTGTCATACCGCAATGTTCCCTTATCACACTATTCTTTACTTTATCCCTCAATGACACTCCAGCTATACTTCGCAAACTTCTCATTTCCAATGCATTAATTTTACTTTCATGCTTCTCCTGCCACACCCAACTTTCACTACCATGCATAAGTGTAGGGACAAGCACTCCTCTATGTACAGCCATCCTTGCCTTTTTAGACACGATCTGACTGCTCATAAAGGTGTGAATGGCTCCATTCACTTGGTTTCCTGCCAAAACTCTTCTTTCAATATCATTGTCACACTTTCCATCTCTTGCAAATTTTGAACCCAAATATACAATATGGTTATATATTAAAATACCAGAAATCAAAATGCCTTTACTTAAAATGCCTTAGACCAAAATACCCGAATTCAAAATACCTTAACTTTCAAAATACCTTATTTCAGTACACCTTACCGTAAAATGTCTAAATTTAAAATACAAATAATTATTATACCAGAATTCAAAATACAAATTTTCAAATGTCCTTAATTTAAAATACCGAAAATAGAATACAATGAATGATTTAAGAAATAAAGATTTATTGCCACTCACACGTTTTGTTATTTGGCTTTAACTTATTTACACCCCCCCCCCCCCCCCCCCCACCTAAGTGAAGCCGCAGTTGTAGCCGTAGGTCTGTTGGTCCTTGGGTATCCTTCTGAGGGCTTACCCGGGGCTCCTAACTGTATGTAGGATACGTGTGGTTTTTAGTCGGTAGGAGTCCGGCATAGTATCCATGTAGGATTTACCTCATGTTAAAACACTTTGATTCAGAGTTACAAAAGTACCTACTACAGTGGGCTAACGAAAAATAAAAAAAAAATAACCACGAAGGCTAAGGCGGGAGCTCCGCTTCGCTTCGCTCCCGCCTTAGTCTTCTAACCTAACCTATCCGAGTCGGGATACTCTGAGTCGGGGTGTTAACCATTCACTGATATATCCATGTAGGATTTAAATCATGTTAAAAAAAGGTATTTTGTGTTTGGACATTTTAGGATAAGGTATTTGATAAATTTATATTTTGGGTTTCGGTTATTCGACCATAAGGCATTTTAAATTATTTATATTATAAATATTTGCCTTTTGAATATTGATATTTCGATTTCGGGTATTTTGGGCTACGATATTTTGAGTTAAGGCATTATAATTTCTGGTATTATGACGGTATACCATACAATATGCTGCATATCCACTAAAAACTGACATACACCACAATCAGCCGGCGCTTCCCACCCTTGGTTGCTCAAGTTGCATCTTCCAGGTCTCCACGGTTTCCTGATGGAGATGAGACCGCTGAGACTCGATTTCTTGAGGAGCAAGCCAAGCCCTCTCCAGAGCCTCCTCGCGCCATTTAAACAATGACTAAGTCCCATGAAGGTGTCCCGGCTAGGAGACATGCCGCCTCAACTGAGATCGTGAGGTATCCCCTTATCACCCTGACGGCCATCGCCTTCTGCGGCCTATGTAATCGGGCCGTCAGGGTCTCCGCCCTTACGGGGGCCCCGTATAGGGCCATGCCCCGCACGATCCCAAAGTCACAGTCTCCTGCAGGGCATTGGGCAACAACCGCAAGAGTGCGCCTATTGCCCCGCTCAGTTTTGAGACTAAACTTTGAAAGTAGTGTCCGAAGTTCCATCGGCTATCGAGTACGAGCCCTAGATACTTTACCAAGGGCTCGATGCCGACGCTGACGCCCCCTACCTATACGCTGGATCCCGCAGGTGGCCCCTTCTGAGGTCCGTGAAAGCACCGAGTCTCGGATTTGTGAAGGGCCACCTCTAGACCCAGCCGCCGTTTCCGAACCACAACTTGAGCAACACTTGCCGTGGCCTTTAGGGCTGCGTCTCCTCGCGCCGTAACGAGGGTGTCTTCGGCGTAACACGTTATCATGAGAAACAGCCAGGCAGACAGGCAGATGGACACACGACGACGTTTCAGTAATAAGGTCCCGTTTTTCCCTTTGTGTACCCTAAAATACTACCTACATATTATTATGACCAAGTAAACACAAGAGCCTTTACTAAATGAAATTGCGGTTGAAATCCTATTTGTTTCAATAAAAATATTAAATCCCAAGCTTACCAAAGCCTGATAAATTGGACCACTAATTTGTTTGGATATTAATGAATGAAATGTATAAAAAATAATCTCGACACAACACTGAATCAGATTTTTTTGCATAATCACGCCTTGATTCCCGAAGGGGTAGGAAGAGGCATTTTATTTGCCCACATTTCACCTTTTTTTAGTATTTGTCCCACGTAATAGGTGGTGAGCCGTATTGCCCTGTTGAGATGGAAGGCGCAGGTTAACTGCCTGCAAATTTTCAAGCCGCCTAAAAAGGCCTTCAACTTGGCTTAACGACTGCCATTTTACTGGCAACCGGGACCAACGGCTTAATTTGCCAAGCACGGAAATGGTCACCCATCCAAGGACTGGCCATAGTAAAAGTTGCTTACTGCAGTGATCGTTTACAGAACACTGAGTCAGCGGAGCCACGAGCGCTTCCCTCGCGCTCGCCTTAATTAACCGACTTCAAAAAAAGGAGGAGGTTCTCACTTCGTCTGTATGTTTTTTTTTATGTATGTTAAGCGATATTTCCGTCAATTATAGACGGATTCATGTTTTTTTTGCATGACATGAAAATCTATTTGTTGATTAATACTGTGCTCTATAAGTAATTAGGGTTCCATACCCAAATTGTGAAATCGGGTCCCTATTACTGGGACTTCGACGTCTGTTCGTCTGTTTGTTTGCAGGCTGTATTTTTTTTTTTTTTGTATTTCATTAACCTTGCTTACTTTTCTTCTTGTACAGATGAGTTAGTAGAGAGTTTGTTTACAGTGTACCTTCTCTTATCCATGACCTCGTCCGTTAAGGGGCGCGTTAAGACGTTTAGGATTTTGGAAATATTCAAGAACTTACTTCATTAATGACACTAAAATGGAACCTTAAATTCTTAATACATGAGACTACAATAACACCGTGCGCTTTTTACAAAATAATTATTTACTTGCGAAAAACCCTCTGAAAATCATCGAAATTTACCTTTGTCAATTTGATTATTTCTGCTATTTCGATGATTTTTAATAACTTTGAGAGGTGTTTTGTTCTAACGTAAATAATTATTTTGTAAAAAGCGCACGGTGTTGTTGTATTTTCATCTATTAAGAATTTAAGGTTTCATTTTAGTGTCATTTAATGAAGTGAGTTCTCGAATATTTCCAATATCCTAAGTGCATTTTTTGCGGACTAGCCCCTTAATCATCAGGTGCACAAATTGCTGGTAAGTTGACTTGTGGTCTGAAAATCTCGGTAGGGTTTCTATACTTATATTATATTTCTATACTAACCTTTGTTTTCTTGATAATCAATTGACACTGAAACTGCTAAGCCGATTTTAATAATTGCTTCGCCATTGGAAATTCAAGGTATTTCAGAATACCTTGAATTTCTAATGGCGAAGCAATTTTTAAGGTTATGTACTTATCGTCATTTTAAATTTAAATAATTTTTTAATTTTAAATATTCGAAGAAATTTTCACACAACATCAAATAGTCCAAATTAAGCTAATACGAGTATAAGCTTGTGTTATGGGATCTAGACGACTGATAGACATTTTTTTATAATTCTAAATACACCTACATATTATCTATAATAAAAGCTTGTGCTATGGGATCTAGACGACTGATAGACATACTTATATACTACGTACGTACTACTCCACAAATACATATCTACATATTAGACATAGAAACACCCAAACTCCGAAACAAACATTTGTGGATTACACAAATATTTGGGCAGACCTGGGAATCGAACCCAGGACCTCAAGCGCGCCAGGCGGTTACAATCAAAGATTTCTATATAAACCTCAGTTTATATAGAAGTCGTTGGTTACAATACCGACTACGCCACCGGGGCAGTTACTAACCTAAAACAGCAGTATTATAAATACCAACAAATCTGTCAGCTTCCACACATTCCTGAAAATAATGCCCGTATTTTCAGATACGTAGGTATCTGTTAAATGTCTTATACAAGGATCATACTACGAGTATGTAACAAAATATTTTACGCTACACGATTACCCTCGCAAACTCCACAAAAAATTGTACCACCAAAAAGTACAAATGGCACGAGAAAAAGCAAAAGTACGTCTTATTAATATTTGAAAACATTTGTAATCCGACAATATAATCGCCTTCCTCCTCACACAACCCTATGAAATATACACGAAGAATATTCCACTCATTTTTCAAGTCGTAATAGAAACGAAATTCTTGATAACCATGAGCATACGGCTTTGGGCGGACATAGAGATGGTAAGGTGATAGACGTGGCTAATGGATGCTTGGAGTTTTATATTCTAAAGCGATTCTGCAAGTAAAAAATATTAATATTTTGATAAGGTTTAGCACGTAAGTCTCCTCAAATTGTTAATTTAATTTAAATAATAATGTAAAGAGATTAAAATAGTAACGTTATAATACCTCAATTATGTTGCTTAAGTGAATAAAACCTGTGAGCAGAATTAGAATAAAAGTGACGATAGTATTCAAAATAAACCGACGAGGCCGAAACCTTTTCGTGCGAATGACGATCATAAAAGGATGGTCAAAATATTCAACATTTTAATTTAATTGAAATCGTATTGTGATGCTCAAATTAACAATTATGTTTACAAAATCACAATCATGTCACTAGACATGATTATTATATTTTTGACTGAATTGAAGTGAGACTGCCGAATACATACCTGATATTATTGTCATCAACACAATATTGGCTGTTATTGTTATCCACTCATATTGACCTAAGTTCTAGAGACGCTTTTTGTAGAGGCTTAGTCATACTACCTACCACACAAAATCGTGTCTACACAATAACATACTCTATGATCCTCAGAGTGATGGCTTATTTATCACACACAGTGGTGAAATGACTGGGGGCACTCGCGCCTTCGTGAAGATTGAAGTGAGTAGCTATTGAGGCGGAGTGTCCTGTGAATACTTATACAGGGATTTTTTTATACGTTTATTTCCGTCAAAGGTGGTAGTGAATATTACTTAACGTTTAAAGGAATGTAATATTAAAATATCTTTATGCTTGCAGTATGGGGTTCTTCAAAAGGGGTCTTAGAAGGTTTTTACAGGGTCGGCAGCGCGCGTGTAGCGCCTTCTGTGATGCAAACATTTGTTAGCTGCGGTGACCACCAGTGCATTTGGTGGGCGGTATGCTTGTCTGTCACCTCAGTGGTATATAAAAAGATCTTTAATCATAAAGTTCACAAAGTAACACTTATGAACGTCAAGATTTTTGTTCTACGTTTACTGCCAGATTCGCAAGACAATAGGTAGAGTCTGTGAGAAAGAATCTGGCAAGAAAACTCACGGCCACTCTTTTCAAATAGTCCGCAATTACACATGAAATAAAAGCTATCAGCAATTTTGTAATACAGAAAAAAAATACTTATTAATTTATGTAGTGTGCGAGGTATTAGCGCAGTATCTACATTATTTATTGATCTGTGTTTTTGGTAGGTACCTATAGTTGTTGTAGTTTTAGGTTATTAAATATTTTAAAATATACTTAGATATTTTCTACAAAATTTTAACTGACACTCCTACCATTTCAATTTCACACGCCGTTTTTAACGTGTCAAAATCTCCACATAATATGTTTAACTGAACTCGAACCAACTAAAACAAACGATTCCTACCTATAAGTCTTTTTTTGATTTTTAAGCTATTGCATAGCTTCTATCGCGGGCCTTGCGTGGAGACCGAATCCAGAAATTGTGTCACGAAAACGAGTCACACTCTTGACTCTCGGCTACCTTCGGCCACGTTCGTGTATCTAGTCTAGCAATTCATAATTTTTTTGTTTACGTCAATTATGAACTCTGCTGTCGTTATATATTATTATTATTATGTCAAATAATCCAAAAATTGATGCTTGTACCCAGAATCGATCTTGCGCCTTCTGCGTACCGATCCGCGTCTTAACCACTCGACCACAGTTGAATTAAGAGTGTTGGTCGAATTTAGAGTTCTTAATGTGAAATGACAATTTCGATGCTGTCAATTACATTAGTTGCTGTCAATTTACTTCGTCTAAATAAAAATTCGACTATAGGTGTATAGGTATTCATCATCTATGTACAACAGTGAACTGTACTCGTATAATTTGTGTAAAAAGTGTTTTAAATATAAATAAACAAAGTGCATTTATTAATGTAGAAAGTCACGAAAAATAGTGAAATAAAATGAGTGAGTACTCTATATACATACATTTTATTATTATTATCACCAATGCAGTATCATTTTTTGTTTTGTTAATTTATATATAATACTGCTATAAAGATAACCAAACCCGGGAGTACGTTCCCATGGGAAGCGGGAAGAAAATTTCACGCTGACGTAGCCGCGAGCGCCATCTATCCCATACCAATGTACTTTAAACGTGTCATAAAAGTCACAACAATACCATACATGCATATTTCAAAGAATGTCTATTATTACCATAAAATTTGTAAAAATAGTTTTTAAGTAGAAAGAAGAAACCTATTGTTTTATCTTTTAACTAGCTGACCCTCGCAACTTTGTTTACGTCACACAAGGTCTATGAAATTAGAGGTATTTATTAATCATACTCATCAAGTAGCGTGTAATGGTTAAAACTATTCCTCAGTATAGAATTTTCCTCAGTATAAACAATTTACATACAAACACCGGCGTGTTAGAATTTTATTACATGTATCAATGTAGTAGACGTAAGGGCGAGGCCGCACTTGCGGTTATTGCGGCGGTTTCTAACCTCAAAATGTCAAAACATTGACTTGATTTCATTGATTTTGACAGTTTGATGACATTTTGAGGTTAGAAACCGCCGCGGAAAAACGCAAATGCGGCCTCGCACTTACGTGTATAAAATGACATCAATCAAATGTCATCAATATTCTGAAAAAGAAATTAAAATTTGAAAATACATACTGTACCTACCTTAGAGGATCGTTATGAAGATAACAGGATAGTTCACAACCATCCATAGAAAATAGATGGTATAATGCTGAATACCGCAAAGAACAATCGGCGCGGCATAGAATGGGGCCTATACTGATATCCTGGAGGATATTAATGATGCCGATGTCCTGTGCCTGCTGAGGCACACACACGCCGTCATGCATGTCTGCAGGACAACGTGCAGGACAACGAGCAGGAGGAGGCAGCGAATGGCTGGACTGAAATTAAAATCGACAGACGCAAGAGATGTGGTGGAGGCACTAATTCACGTACCTCGGGAGTGTCGTGTCAGAAACTGATGGAATAGAAGAGTACCCTACATCATTTCGAGTCTCGCCAAGGCCAGAATAACCTTTACACAGCTGCGCCCCGTAGGCAGTTGCGAAAATAGACACGAAGAGTGAAACTCAAAACAAAGTAAACGTTAAAACTGTACTGCTAACTGCTATACGGATGCGAGACATGGAAGGTCACTAAAGTAAAGACATTTCGCACCAGCTACCAGCTATAAGTCTTCGTCAAACGCTGCCTCCAATGGATCCTCGGTACATATGGGCCCGAGAACATCACGAACGTAAGACTATTGGAACGCTGCAGTGAGACCCCAACAGATCAAACGTCGGAAGTGTAGCTGCTGCGCTGGATTGGACACACGCTGCAAAGGGACCATGAATCACATCATACCAAGGCAAGCCTTACTGAAACTACTGGTAGGCTTTCAAAAACTGTTCGATAGTAAGTAGGTACATTTATTGATAGTGGCTATAGGCTACTTAACATAATGCGAAGATTAATAGGAGTGGTGCAGCAATGAGGAATGTTTCGAAAACGGAAAACATTTAATCGTTATAAGAGTATCCGTTGCGCCTCTGCGTAAATGGTTGAAGTTACATAAAAATAATTTATTACAAAATAATTGTTCTTCTTAAAAAGTTCTAAAACAAAATTCCAAAAGCCCAAATGTCCACAGTCAAGTAGGCACTTGGTACTTTACTTTGTTGAACATAGGCCTTAAAATCTTACTTCTTACTAATATTATAAATGCGAAAGTTTGTGAGTGTGGATGTTTGTTACTCTTTCACGCTCAAACCGCTGAACGGATCGGGCTGAAATTTGGTACGGAGATACATTATAGTCTGGAATAACACATAGGCTACCTTTTATCCCGGGAATAACTTCCCGCAGTAACAAATTTTACGCAGGCGAAGCTGCGGGCATCAGCTAGTATTCTCATATAGAAATAATTATACTAGCATAGTTGGTAAAAAATGCTATGTAATAGCTTTACCGCGGCAGTCCCCGAGTGCCACACGTCTTTTTTTTTTTTAACGTGAGGGAAAATCCTACCGACTAAAAAACCTCACGTTACGCCCAACAGCCTATGGTTCGGAGTCCCGGGTAAGCCCTCAGAAGGATGTCCCAGGACTCCCAACAGATCCACGGCCGCCATTGTGGCCTCGCCTAGGGGGTGGTTCGGGTACTATCCCGCGTCTTTGGGGGGGTTTCAGGTGTGATCCCGCTTCTAAGGGGGGTATCTATACGTCTAACGCGAGCGCTCAGGGTAAATTCTCGGAAGGGTGACGAAGAATCTAGCTAGGATAGCTAGGATTGAACGAATTTTTCTTTTACTACCCGTTCGCTCTAAGTTTACTGGTCACCTTCCATACTACGCCTCTACACCAGCCTCTACGCCAACGGAAAACTTAGGGCGAACGGGATATACCTACTTTCAAATCTCAATTTGTAGCATTTCTTCTGTTCTTGTCGGTTAACCAAATCCTATGATTTTCTTATTTATTCTCGGCATAGTTGATGCGAAACCAAACAAATTTATTTTCACCTGTTTATTGACCCAAACTATTTTGTTTTCCATAAACAATACATATTTCTACGTCAAAACATCATTTCATCTGTCAAATATAAAAAATGTGCCGCCAAAACCAAACACTAGGCACTTATTTTTGGAACTATTCAATAGCACAAAAATTGGAAATGATTTTTTCTTTTGTGTAAACTACTGTAGAATAGTGTTCGATTAACTTCAAATAGGGATCACCAATTTCTACAGCAAATTTTTAGTTTTGTAGAACATACATACCTACATATAGTCACGCCTTCATCCCCGAAGGGGTAGGAAGAGGCATATTATACGCCCATATTCCACCTTATAGTTTTGTGTGCTACGTAATAGGTGGTGAGCCTATTGCCGTGTTGAAATGGACGTTTTGTAGAAGTCAAAGTAATAGATACCTCTAAGCATCAGGATCTACTCTAGTAACGTAAAAGCCACATGTCTAAAGATGCTGGATGCACCACTGTGGCACCACTGCAGCGCTTCCTCACGCCTCTAATTTGAAGGCGCCCTAACGCCTCTTACAATATTATGGTGACATTTATATGAAGAACTAGCTGACCCACGCAACTTCGTTTACGTCACAAAATGTGCACGAAAGCAGAGGTAATTTTTCATCAGACTCGTCAAGCAACGTGTGAAACGGCCCTGTTTGCTTAATCATAAAAGAGCTTAAAGATGCTGTGGCTGTTGTAAAATAATTCAGTCCACGCCTTCGGCCTTCGCGGACTGAATTATTTTACAACAGCTTTAATAATTAAGCTCTTTTATGATTAAGCCAACACACCCGTTTAGATTTACCCTCTCATTCAAAGGAACCCTTGAATTCTAGGTTTGGCGAAAGTTGAGATGCCTCTAATTTCTGAACTACAAACCCCTTAATCTTGAAACTTGGGTCGAAAAATCCTTAAAGTACTGCCTTTTCAATACTAAAAAAATATTCGAAATCGCATCACGCGTTGAGAAATTACAGCTGAAAAACCAATCTATCTTTCATCCCCTCTCCCGCAGGAACCGGGCAAAACTTCGGGATCAAAAGTATCCTAGAACCTTCCTCGGACTATATGCTCGGAATGTACCAAGTATCATTTAAATCGGTTCAGTAGTTTCGGCGTGATACTTATTTGGGATACAGACAGACAGACAGACATGAAAAGTTTAAATTACATTTTCGGCTTCAGTATCGATTAGAGAATGCCCTACAATTAAAATTTTCAAAATATCTTCCATGTACAGACTCTCGACCCTCTACAGTTTTATTATATGTATAGATAAATTGAAGCACTCGAGGCCCCGTGGACTTAGTGATCTTTAAACGATCACTGTAGTAAGCAACATTTACTGTGGCCGGTCATGGATGGGTGACCATCACGTGACCACTTTGTGACTTTTATTTGCGAACAGTTACGTGCTTCGGAAGGCACGTTAAGATGTTGGTCCCGATTGTCAGTAAAATGGCAATCGTTAAGCCAAGTTGAAGGTCTTTATGGGCAGTTTGGAAATTTCAACAGCAGGCACTCAGGACCTGCGCCTGTCCACATCAACACGGCAATACGGCTCATTTTATTAATAGCCTATTCCGTGGGATAAAATCCAAAAAGGTAAAATGTGGGCATATGATATGCCTCTGCCTACCCTATTGGATATGAAAGGCGTGATCATACGTTGAACGAAGAGTTTTATGTAACCCTGTTTTCAGTAGCACTTGGTGTTTAGACGAAATAGTAAAGAAAATAGTAGGTACTTACTTTGGGGTGGTCCCGGACAGGCACGACGACTCTAACGCACACTTTGACCGGCTTATCTCGTGTGATGTCCAGCATCCTCCTCTCTCCTCGCCATTCGCCTGTGAACAAAAGTAACTGTTAATAAAACTACACTTTCGCAAAACGGTCCATTGCGTAAAGAAGGAAAGCTTAAAATAAAACCCGGTTGTCAGTAAAATGACAATGGTTAAGCTAAGTTGAAGCCCTTACGGGCGGCTTGAAAATTTTCAACTGCGGGTCGTCACGACCTGCGCCTGTCCATTTCAACACGGCAATAGGCTCACCACTTATTACGTGGGACAAATTCTATAAAAGGTAAAATGTGGGCATATAATATGCCTGTGCCTATCCCTTCGGGGATAAAGGCGTGACCATATGTATGTATGTATGGAGATAAGAATATTGGCTTATGTCGACTGTCATTTTACTGGCAACCGGGACTAACGGCTGACGTGCCTTCCGAAGCATGGAAACGCTCAAATAAATGTCACAAAGTGGTCACATGGATGGTCACCCATCCCATGACTGGCCATAGTGAAAGTTGCTTACTGCAGTGATCGTTTACAGAACACTGAGTCCGGCCACGAGCGCTTCAGTACTTTCGGAGCCTATTCGATGCAAACAATCAAATCTTTTCTTTTTATATTATTATTATAGAAGAAAGAATTCGTTTGTCTACCACCTTAGTGATATAAAAATCATTATTATTGTTGTAGGGCAAATGCTGACGCCAATCAAAGGCAAATGGCAGACGCGGACTCTGAAAATTTCCCCCTGTAAATATTTCTCTGCGGTTAAATAAATAGAAATGATTGGCAACTGCAGTTCAATTCATGTTTCTCTCATTTCACTGAGCCAGGTGCACTTGATTGCTGTTTTTGTAACAATAATATTGGTTCACGGTTGCTAATTGATGGGAATAATAATAATATATGTAGTTTCGCTAGCGAGCTAAAGATAAAAAAACAAAACACGCCACCATACAAAATCCCTACTAATATTATAAATGCGAAAGTAACTCTGTCTGTCTGTCTGTCTGTCTGTCTGTTACGCTTTCACGCCTAAACGGCTGGAGCGATTGAGATGAAATTTGGTATGTGGATAGTTCGAGGCCCTGGGAAGGACATAGGCTACTTTTCAACCGACTGCGCAAAAGGAGTGTTATGATTTTACGTGATAACGACTTTCACACTGTTACGCTTTCACGCATAAACGGCTGGAGGGATTGAGATGAAATTTGGTATGTGGATAGTTCGAGGCCCTGGGAAGGACATAGGCTACTTCTTAACCGACTGCGCAAAAGGAGTGTTATGATTTTACGTGATAACGACTTTCACGCTGTTACGCTTTCACGCATAAACGGCTGGAGGGATTGAGATGAAATTTAGTATGTGGATAGTTCGAGGCCCTGGGAAGGACATAGGCTACTTCTTAACCGACTGCGCAAAAGGAGTGTTATGATTTTACGTGATAACGACTTTCACGCTGTTACGCTTTCACGCCTAAACGGCTGGAGCGATTGAGATGAAATTTGGTATGTGGATAGTTCGAGGCCCTGGGAAGGACATAGGCTACTTTTTAACCGACTGCGCAAAAGGATTGGTATGATTTTACGTAATAACGACTTTCACGCGATAACGACTTCTACGCGGTCGAAGTCGCGGGAACAGCTATCCCTACTAATATTATAAATGCGAAAGTACATAACTCGGTCTGTCTGTCTGTCAACAGACAGACAGACAGACCGAGTTATGTACTTTCGTAAAACGTAACAACGTTTTCACGCTAAACGGCTGGAGCGATTTAGATGAAATTTGGTATGGCGATAGTTCGAGGCCCGGTGAAGGATATAGGCTACTTTTTAACCGCCTGCGCAAATTGAGTGTTATGATTTTACGTGATAACGACTTTCACGCGATAACGACTTCTACACGGTCGAAGTCGCGGGGAACAGCTATTTTAGTTTAGTTGTAAACATTCAATCACACTACTTAGCCTAGGGGCTTGACAGAGAAGGATTAAAATCTGTAGGTATACTATATGGGCAAAAGACATGCTTACGAAATAGATTAGGTTCAATTTTTATATGCGGATAGTTTTATATAAGCGTGAATCCCTCGCGTCACGCAGTCGTCTAGGGCCTGCTTCTGTAAGGACGGTGCGCGGCCTCCTCATCGACCTCAGGCCCCCGGTCATGTAGGCCGATAGTCTTAGGCGAAGACAACTCGCCGGCACTTGGGTACTTGGAACTTGGGTGGGAAAGTTCTCTCTACTTTTGAAAATTATTAAGTCTATAAGGCTAATAACTTGGTTTAACGACTGTCATTTACTGGCTACCGTTAGCGTTAGTGTTATCGTCTCAAATCTTTCGGTTATAATAACTACTTAAAGTTTTCAGTCTGTGGCCCAAATCTAACAAACGTTTCGTATTCGTGCTTCACCATACTACTTACACTTTTTACTATTAAAGGTAAAGACGTACGTCTACCGGCCTTGGACCCGCAAAACCATGAGGTCTCTACCCATCGATCTAGCGCAGTCCTGGAGTATCCTTTAGAAGGCTTACCAGGGGCTCCCAACCGTAGGCTGTTACGTAACAGCCTACGGTTGGGAGTCCTACCGGATACGTGTGGTTTTTTTGTCAGTAGGAGTTATAGTATATTCATGTGGAATTTACCTCACATTAAAAAAAACCATGTAGCGCATAGCTCCCCGGGTAAGTTGGAGGATGTCCTAACTTTGTCCCCACATTTTGGTTACGACTTATCCTAGAGGCTCGATAGAATACAGTTAAAACTTTGCTTATAACATAATTTCCACGCGAACGAAGTTGCGGGTAACAGCTAGTGAATAAATATTTGTAAGTATGCAACGACGTATTACAATTAGACACGTTATACATGAACATCAAGGCTTTCAAAAACAGCTAAACTTTTATAAATTTTAATGAGAGGAATGTGGGGTAAAAAGGAATCTTAAATTTCCCTTACTGAGACATGTGATTGATTTATTTAAATTATGTACTTCTTATTTTAATTTATAAAATTTATTGCAGTTTATCGGATTAGTAATTATTATCGTAATTTAAGTCATAAAACCAAAATATAGCAATAATGAAAATATTTATTTAATAAGTAACTAATAAATATTTGTGGACAATCTCACACAATATCACCTAGCCCAAATTAAGCTAAATAAGCTTGTGCTATGGGATCTAGACGACTGATAGACATACTTATATATTTCTAAATAATAATAATAATAATAATAATAATTGTTTCAGGCTCTTGAACCAACTATCAGCGTGTCGGCACAGCGGCTGTCGGATCAAGTGCGGGTCATACAACGTAATCATATGTTGGATGATGCCGTGTTTGAGAGGCTTCGCTCAGAGCTACAGTGTAGCGTCATCATCCCTACTTCGTCTCAAAATATTGAACTACAAATCAACACAATGCAACCTGACGTAACTATTGACGAGGTAGTGGATGATGTTACTACAACAGTAAGTACTCAATACAATGATGAATTAAGGAGTGTTTTGGAGCGAACGATTCAAGAGTATAGGTTTTGCGATCCCATGTGTCGCCCACGTATACCGCGTTTGCCTACGCACAAAAAAAAACATGGC
Source organism: Miltochrista miniata (assembly GCA_933228765.1). Taxonomy (NCBI): domain Eukaryota; kingdom Metazoa; phylum Arthropoda; class Insecta; order Lepidoptera; family Erebidae; genus Miltochrista; species Miltochrista miniata. The sequence goes on from OW121769.1 coordinate 20,820,403, forward strand.
TCTAGTGAGCGCCCTGGACTCGGTTCTACCAAGTTATTTTAATTCTTGTGTAGATATTAGTGATGCACACTCAATTCTGTATTGTGCGGCTGTAGCAGTGTGTCGGGTAGCTGGTGTCAAATTTCGTAAATTTGAGCCAGCTGCTAGACCTCATTCTGTTCCAGTCTGGCAATGCAGAATTGAGCGTCGTATCACCGAGACCAGGGTGCTCATTGGTAAGCTATGCTGCTTCAGGGCGGGTAATACCCGACCCAAAGTGATGCGTTTTGTGACTCGTGCATTTGCGGGGACTGATATTAGCCCCCATGAATACTATGTACGCGTCACGGAACGCATTGACTACCTGAAGCAGAAAATTTGTGCGTGGGCAAACCGTATACGGCGATACAAGAAAAGAGTGGATAGGTATACTCAGAATCGTTCGTTCCAAAAAGATGAGAGGTGTGTCTATAGAAGATGGGAGCAACCAGATTCAAGTGTGACTAATATGTGCCTACCTGATGCCGAAACCACAAGCACATTTTGGCGAGGTATTTGGTCGGCGCCTATTGGTCACACAGAGTGTGATTGGATGCGGGATGTCGGGCGGTCGTGCGAGTCTATTGAGACCATGGCACCAGTCACAATTACACCTGATGACATTGCCAGTGCAGTTCGTTCGTTGCCCAATTGGAAATCAACTGGGCCGGACGGACTGCACAATTTTTGGCTCAAATGGTTCCATGGCTCGCATGATTGTTTGGCATCTTGCTTTCAATCATCACTAGAGTCTGGATCGCTTCCATCTTTTATGACTTCAGGTATTACACACCTCCTCTATAAATCCGGTAGTACCACGGACCCTAAAAATTATAGACCGATAACTTGCTTGCCTACGGTCTATAAGCTTCTCACATCTATTTTGAGAGTTAAATTGTCATCTCATATAGAAAATAATTCTATATTGTCCAACTCTCAGAATGGATGTAGAAGCGGGTCACGTGGTACTAAAGAACTCCTTATTCTTGACATGGCCATTAATCAGCAGGTTCGTCGTAACCGAAGAAATCTGACGACATGCTGGATTGATTACAAGAAAGCCTACGACTCCGTGCCTCATACATGGCTGTTGAGGGTGCTAGAGTTGTACAAAGTTGATACAACTCTTTGCACCTTCTTGAAGGCATGTATGGGGCAATGGAGAACGGCTCTTGTTTATGTTCCGTTCCCAAGAATGAACCTGTCAAGATTGAGAGGGGCATATTTCAGGGTGATAGTCTGAGTCCCTTATGGTTTTGTCTGGCACTGAATCCACTCAGTACTTTACTGGAGGATTCGGGGCTAGGCTATCAGTTTCAGAGAGGAGGTCAAGTTGTTTCCCACCTTCTGTACATGGATGACTTGAAATTATTTGCCTGCACCGATTCCCAATTGATAGAGTTACTCAAGATCACTGAAACCTTTAGTAATTCTATCAAAATGGAATTTGGTGTAGATAAATGTGCAGTCATGCATGTAAAGAAGGGACGGATTGTGGACTCTGAAAGAGTAGAACTTTCAGATTTCACAAAACTTAAATCCCTCTCCGCGACTGAAACCTACAAATATCTTGGTATGTCGCAGGCATTGGGTATTGCTGAGACAGGCATGAAACAAACGTTGATGGATCGTTTCTTTGGCCGCCTGAAAAAAGTACTGAAAAGTCTTTTATCAGGTGGTAACAACCCAAGTAACACGTAAGCAAGATAACAGTACACATTTAGAACATTTTACAGTTCAAAGATGAATATAGTTTGTATAAGAGCATTGGGAATAGCTAAATGCTGAATCGGATTGAGTTCGGACCCTTAAAATTCTTAATGCTTAATAAATTCTGTATTTCTGTCCTTCCCTTCTTTAGGCTTAATAACCAATCACCGTAAGATTATTATACAGACATTATTTAGCTTTACGCATTCCAGGTGGCATAAATCTGAAAAACAGCCCCTTCGGCAGCATTTATCTGAATAACCATAACCTGTATTGCTATTATTAAAGCAATACTAATGTTGTGATTTTGCTAAAACCATTCAGTTTTAAGTAGTAATAATAAGTTATTTTTGTGATGTCAACACCGCCTCATAGTAGAATGATTAGCCTGTACATAAAACATTTATTGATTATTCGAAAATAGTGGGTAGTTGAGTTGACAAAAATGTTCAGTATGAGGTGGGAGTTGGTGAGAGGTGATAAAAAGTGAATATTCTGGAAAAAGGACACATTCTGTTTCCTGATCGAGTTCAGTAAAGTGCTAATTAGTTAAAGTAGAATATTTGTATTAATTAATAGTTAGTTGTGCAAGTATTAGATAAATTGTGAAAATAAAAATGTAACGAATCTACAATCATTGGATTGTTATTTATTTTATCAAACCATTAAGTGGAAATATAGGAGTAGTATCTATTATACGAAGAGCAGAAGAATAAATGACTATGTACATCATTGGAGTATCATTTCTTCATCAATTCAGAAGTGGGATAACCTGCGAGCCAAGCCGTGACAAGTTAAAACTGTAAGTAAAAGTTTATTCGAATTCTAATCATGGTTCGTGATTATCCCTATTAGCGTGTATTATATTCTTAGCATTTTCTACTGTAGTCAAGAAGGTATTTGACTTTAACGAATTGCTGCAAACTGGGGTTACATAACTCTATTAATTGCGGTGTCCATTTAACGAAGTTTTTTTTTAACACCGGTAAGGGTTTTAGGAAATATTCTCTACCGGAACAGTGAATACATTTGTTTTAGATTGAACACAGAAATGGGACAAAAAGGTCCCTATCGTTTTATTGTAGTTGCATAGAGCTATATTTTTATTGTGGTAATACCCACTATTATGCCCATATGTACCTATTAGTTGCCTTGAAACAAAAGTAGGTACATATTTAAGTTACATAGCCACTTCTCAAGGGCTAGGACTTCATTTTAATTCGTGGATCCTCAGTTAACAAGACGTCCTATTAGAAATTTTGGACATAATTACAGTTAGTTATTTTGATTTATTTTGTGAATACCCTCTACCGGTACGGTAAATAAATTAATTTTTACGTAGGACAAATAAATGTGACCAAATACGATAGGTACGCACCGTTCTTATTGCAGTTACATAGATCAATTATGTGTAATATATTTTGTGTTAAGACCGACCAGACTTGCAGTCTTTGCTATTTATTTTTAAAAGTATGTGGTTAAGATACTTAACGACTTCTCAAAGGCAAAGACTGTATTTAGTGCGTGGATCTCCATTCAACGAGACGTACTATGAAAAATTTAGACATTATTTTATTAATTTAAGTATGAATGCTGCTGTGCAACCCTGAGCGTTGCAAGTGATTGTCCAACCATGCAGGTATTATGTGTGTTAGTCCCATAGCCGTGCAAGGTGTGTTGTTTGCAGCCATTCAGGTGAGCTGTAAGGTGAAACCATGCAGGTATGTTGAGACTCAGTTCCATTAGCCGTGCAGGTGTGCTGTTTACAGCCATGTAGGTGTGCTGTAGAAACGAAACCATGCAGGTATTTTGTGAGTTATTTCCATAGCCGTGCAGGTGTGCTGTCTACAGTCGTGTAGGTGTGCTGTAGAAGCGCAACTATGCAGGTATGATGTGAGTTATTTCCATAGCCGTGCAGGTGTGCTGTCTGCAGTCATGTAGGTGTGCTGCAGAAGCGCAACCATGCAGGTATGATGTGAGTTATTTCCATAGCCGTGCAGGTGTGCTGTCTACAGTCGTGTAGGTGTGCTGTAGAAGCGCAACCATGCAGGTATGATGTGAGTTATTTCCATAGCCGTGCAGGTGTGCTGTTTACAGCCATGTAGGTGTGCTGTAGAAGCGCAACCATGCAGGTATGATGTGAGTTAGTGCCATAGCCGTGCAGGTGTGCTGTCTGCAGTCATGTAGGTGTGCTGCAGAAGCGCAACCATGTAGGTATGATGTGAGTTATTTCCATAGCCGTGCAGGTGTGCTGTCTACAGTCGTGTAGGTGTGCTGTAGAAGCTCAACCATGCAGGTATGATGTGAGTTATTTCCATAGCCGTGCAGGTGTGCTGTCTACAGTCGTGTAGGTGTGCTGTAGAAGCGCAACCATGCAGGTATGATGTGAGTTATTTCCATAGCCGTGCAGGTGTGCTGTCTACAGTCGTGTAGGTGTGCTGTAGAAGCGCAACCATGCAGGTATGATGTAAGTTATTTCCATAGCCGTGCAGGTGTGCTGTCTACAGCCATGTAGGTGCGCTGTAGAAGCGCAACCATGCAGGTATGATGTGAGTTATTTCCATAGCCGTGCAGGAGTGCTGTCTGCAGTCATGTAGGTGAGCTGTAAAAGCGCAACCATGCAGGTATGTTGACAGTTAGTTTCATAGCCATATAGGTGTGCTACTGAAGTGCCATCATGTAGGAGCGGCAAATGATTTCTATAAGCTATGTAAGTAGACTGCCAGTGCACAACCATGTAAGTATGTTGAGATTGATCTGTTTAGTCATGAAGCGATGCTACATGCAGCCGTGTTAGTGTGCAGCCAGTATGCAACCGTATAGGTGTGCTGTCAATTTCAACCAGGTGAGTATAGTGAGAATGATTCACATTATCATCTGTGCTTTATGCAGTCATATTGTTGTGCTGCTATCATAACAATATAGAAGTTTTTTTTCATTGATTTAGGCTGACATTAGGCTTACTTGGATTGGTATGTGTGGAGCGTTTAGATTACACACACATGAATGCATAACAAATTTTGTTGCCCAATATTAAATGGAGCGTATGTGAAACAGTATTGATATTTTTCGATTTACTTAACACCTACAGCATTGTTTATGCCTATAGTGTTATTTAGATTCCATATTAGGGGCTTAGTGAGCTTTCCCAATCACGGAATCGCTCAAGAAAGATTACGGCACAAACTGTACCCTTTTCATAACTAGCCGTATGCAAAGTAAGGCATAGAGATTTTTTTTGGGGACGCGCCTTGGACGTAATAAACGCCATAGATGAGATGATAGATGGGAAATTGTTAGCTTGAAAGAGCAGTAACTGCGTTTAAAATGACAATTCCAGGTGACTGAAGTGAAAGATTCACGCCCAAGCAGAAAGACAGGTGAACTGTCGTGTCGGAATACAGTGCGGCGCGGCGTGACCGCCAGAAGGCGGAATCTAACCAGTAGCGGCGATACTGAAGGCAATGGTGAGGATCGGGCCGAGCGACAGGTGAAATTAAGACTTTGATTCGGATAATTGCTAACGACCTTGAGCAACCGCGACACGAGTCCTCCAGACAAGGAATTGTGGTATTTTATAACTTATTTTAGTTGTACCTTATTGATAAGAACTCCTAGTGCATTATTTATGGAATTATGATTATATAGATATAGATATAATGTATCATGTTTTAAAAATGTGATATGCCTGAGGATTAGTTGAACTTTTTAGCTTCATAACAATCTATATGTGTTATAGTGTGGGTTTCCTCAAGAGTTATCCGTGTCAAATACACGTCGGAAGTTTGAGGCGGAAACACATTGTTAAAACGCGACGCAACGCGTGTTGAGTAGAATCAATTTGTGTTGTTTTCTATGACCAGAGTCACACTATCAATATCCAATGCGCCACCATACGCAGTACATTCTATCTACACATAGTCGCGTCGTGTTTTTAGTGTGTCACGCAACTCGCGCACATTAAAAATCCCTGGCGACCATTTTAGGCATGGACTCTATTATTGGGGAATATAATATAATTTCTAATTGTAATAGACGGTGACCCTTTTGACTAATTGTACCAAATCATATCATATCATATCAGGTGTTCAAAATATCCCGGGAGATACCGTGCAATGTACATGGGTAGACAATTTTAGGATTTCTTATCTAATTTCGACGTTTTGTGAAAAGACTTTGTGAGACAGCTAGCAATATCTATTATAAAGACCTTTTTTTAATTGAAAGAGCGTGTGTACAACGGCAGTGGACTGTATGAGTTAAGCTAAATATTACACTTGGATCCTTGTAAAAAGACCTAGTTGAACGACCTCTACTGGTCGAAGACAATACTAGCGGTTGCCGCATGGTTTTCCCTGCGTAGTCCCATTCCTGTGGAGATACGGGAACGTTACTCGGGGAGGGTGTGCCTTCGCAGTAGTGGAAGAATTTTTTAAATTGATTCAGTGGTTTTGGAGACTATTTAACGCAAAGAAACAACCATACAGGCAATCGAATCTTTCCTTCTTATAATATTAATAAATAGATAATCCTGATTGAAACACTGAGGCACGGAATAACTTTTAGTAGTACGTACACAAGTTTTACTTCCTGGATCTTGATTAAAGCCAGTGCTAGAGAGTAATAACTATTTTGTGCTATCTTATAGGTATTTCTAAACATACCTACAAATCGCAAAAAATAAATATATACAGAGAAATTTAAGTAAAGATCGAAACATTTTGCGTGCCGCCATACGCGGGTTAGAAGTCTCCGTTCGGGCGTTAATTATTGCTGTAGGTGTAGGCGAGTTTCAGAAGCCTGACCGAAGTGCATACGGTTGCAGTTCACCAGGGTTAGGTGGTATTCTCTGACTAGTTTAGTTTATCAGATTATACTAGTTGCGTATTTCAGTCGACAAACTACACTACAAGAACGCCCTGTAAACTGTTAGCAAAAAAAAAAAGGTACGTAGGTGTCTATTAGGCCTTAATTTTACGCTGTACACCGGCTGTAACATACGTCGTACCACTATGACTTATTAAACCACTATGACAAAGAGGGATTTAGTACCACAAATAGCGGCAGGTTGTAGATTTCTTTTAAGCCCGCTTCAACATGGACTAGTGTCCAGTCAAATGAGTATACTAAGACATAATGCCCTATAGGGATAATTTAGGACCAAGTAAACTAAGTATAATTCTGATGCTTATTATATATTGGTTATTTTGTTACGCTAGAACAGATTCAGTCTTACTGGTTTACTAATGCAATATTTATAATTCCGCTAAGACTGAAGAAAAGGTAAAACTGCCTTTTAACAGTATATATGCACTTAGACCACTTAGGGCCATTTTGTTAGAGGTAAAGGCTAGAATTAAATGTATATCATAAGTTCTAACAAAAGTTGGCTGGTTCGCAAAATGAAAAAAAAGAACCCTGAACAGCTGACGTTATCATGAGTTCCTTGTAGAATTTTATCAGATCGTGGGACTACTGCCTAGAAAATATTGTAGCATCTGACAGAATGAGACTTGTTACATATTTATTTACCAAAATAATCCCAATGTAACATTATCTATTTACATTATAACTATCTAAACCAACCTAAATCTAAATAATGACATTGTACCCAAAGACTGGCAGCATTTCCCCTTTAAATAGTTATACCCATTGGTTTAGATAGATGACTGCAGTCTGCCAGTCGACTCGACTAGGAGTTTTCTTTTTCATATTTGTTAACAAATATCGTTAATATTCTTATTCTGATAAAAATGGAAAAGGAAAACCTTCTAAAGTCTTAAATTTACCGTGACTATTGTAACACATAGAAACCAATACTAACTAAATGGTCGAGAGTTGGAACTTGTGGGGTTAGCCGCTCCTAGTAGTTTGTTTTAGATAATTTGATTCAATGTAAAACTAGCTAAAGGTTAAGTTCACTAGCTTTTTGCTGTGCAAAAGATGAGGCATTAACAGATGTAGATGGAATTGTAAATTTGAGTTACTTTAACAGTGTATTCAAATTTAACCTGTATCCTCCTGCGGAGTACCTAATCTTGTATCTTACAAAATGTCCATAATAGCGATATTCTATAATTTAGATTACGTCCAAGAGTCTCTCTGCAAAAAGAGTAGGTACATAACATTATGAGAATAAGAAATTCATCAGAATCTTGTGGCTGCACCTCGCAAGAAATATAGGTATCCGTACCTTGGAGTTTCTTTTATTCAAATACCATTTCCAAAGTAATACCATACTATTTCTAAGTAAGTAGTAGTCTAATAATTAAATGTCTAGTTTTTATCCTGTATTTGTGAAATAGGAAGGTTTTACTTACCAAAAAGTTCCCAATAAATCTTGCGAATTTATAACATGTACATCAATCATAAAAAAAAGTCTTTCTTGTTATAATAGTAGACTGCATAAGGTCAATGACACTTTATGGGTAGTTGCCCAGTTAAACAGTGGTAGGTATACGCTCTTGCGACAGGCTACCAACCGAATTTGAATGTATTGGTATGGTTAGATTAATCAGAGTATCTCAGTGATTGACTTAAGAATACTTATACATTTTGCATTGACACATTTTATGCGCATACCATGATTATTTTATTTTATTATTATTATTTGACATAATTCGTACCTATTTCAGATTTATGTTTGCAAACGTTTGACACAATTTATTATAGTATGATATGAAATTATTAATTATTGACATTATTACACGAATGAAACTATTATTACATTATAAGACACTAATATTTTTGTTATTATCATCTGAGATTTTTATTAATATTTAAAATGATTATATAAAGTCATTATTATTTGCATGACAATTTATTAAAGTTAGTTTACAGTATCGGAATTTAATCTATTGATGTATTTATGACCCAAGTTACAATTCATTGATTAAAATTGTCGGCAATAATAAACACATTGTAACACTATCGAATTAGGGAAACCTGTAAGGATAGATGTTGATATAAAAAAAGTAACTTCGAGAATGCCACAAGCCTTAAATACTATATTTATGTGTCCTTAGGGTTAAGGTATAGGTATTTAATTTACAAATATTATTTAAGTAATATTATTATGATGGTAATATTAGATACCTAATGATTTTTTTGTCAAAAATCACTCGCTTGTACTAGTTGTATTCCACTATTAAATATATTTTACACTAATTGCTGACACATGTAATGATTTCTTTTGCTGGAAAAGGAAACCTGGAAGTGATCTGCAGACTCTGCTGGGTTTAAAAAAAAAAGAGATCACTTTTTAGATTTTACATTTGTAAATAGTTTCAGCAGGCGGTCTGCTCTGTGAACTGGTTACTTGCTGCCTTTGTTTTGTATTCTTGACGTTTCGCCAGACTCAAGTTCTCACTTATAGTTTTACAAAATAAATAATGATTGAGTTAATATTATAAGCATATAGACTATAGACAGAGTAGGTAGAAGATGTAGAGAAGGTTTAGGTTTAATTAAACTTTAAGATTTTGATTTAGCATATTATAAAAAGCCGCATGAAGGTATTATTGTTATGTACGTTATGTATGAAAATATGTGATTAGTTCAATATACAGGTCCGAATGTTGTGATTACTGCGTGCTCCGGAGATAGCACGCTGTCTGATGGCCGAATGTTGTGATTTTGCTAAAACCATTCAGTTTTAAGTAGTAATAATAAGTTATTTTTGTGATGTCAACACCGCCTCATAGTAGAATGATTAGCCTGTACATAAAACATTTATTGATTATTCGAAAATAGTGGGTAGTTGAGTTGACAAAAATGTTCAGTATGAGGTGGGAGTTGGTGAGAGGTGATAAAAAGTGAATATTCTGGAAAAAGGACACATTCTGTTTCCTGATCGAGTTCAGTAAAGTGCTAATTAGTTAAAGTAGAATATTTGTATTAATTAATAGTTAGTTGTGCAAGTATTAGATAAATTGTGAAAATAAAAATGTAACGAATCTACAATCATTGGATTGTTATTTATTTTATCAAACCATTAAGTGGAAATATAGGAGTAGTATCTATTATACGAAGAGCAGAAGAATAAATGACTATGTACATCATTGGAGTATCATTTCTTCATCACTAAGCTAGTAGCATTTGAAACAGCTATTTTCTGAATAAAGTATCACTTTCTGAATAATTGTTTTTATTTTATCTTTAAACTGAATAAGATTCTATGTTTTACTAATTATTCAGCTGCTGAATAAACAGTATTATTTATGCTTTTATTAAGCTTTTTTCTGTATAATAGAGAATTTGAAACTAACTTATTCAAATTGGACACCACATTGGTATTGTTATAGCGCCCATAGCTTTAGTTTTCAGACAGCATTTATACAAATTACCTACTATTGATTTCATCATCAAAATGAAGATGCTTCATTTTAAATGTAGTCAACAAGGAATTCCAAATTATAAAAGATTTTTATTCGTTCGATTAGAGAACCCTAAAAATCTGAGTAATGTAGTAATGTATAACTATATAATTGTTATTCAGAAGTGAGTGCAATGAGACTACTCTTTTTCAAGTTATAGCTTAGTAAAAAGACATGTGTGCACTTTTATTTAGCAATATAAATCAAAACATCGACCGCCATTAAAAATCTTTGTAATTTATGCCTACAAGGAATTTCTGGGATCACCAAAACGCTGAATCTTACAACTGCTACATTTTCAACTCGATTCATGTTATTTTGTAGGATTAAAATTGCTATCATTAGCTATTTCGTCACAATTAAGTACTTTTGTCAGACCTAGTATGTATTTTAATACTATTTACTTTCAGTTATCTTGATTATTCACGCGGCGCGTAATCAGGAATGAAATAAAACACATACTATTCACGACAAAATTACTTGCGCACTAACAAATTAACTATAAGCAGACCTCAAACTTAAATTACAAAATAATATAATAAATTTATTTAATGCACCTTGTCAAATCATAACACTTACATTTTGACATGGACATTATAATATTTATTCCAATCAAATACTTTAATTTAACAATTTGTATGAATATTGTTTGCATAAATGTGAAAAATAATTTAATTGCTTATTAACTTCTGAATAGCATAACCAATTCGACTAAGCTGAATAACTCTGTTATAAGAGCTTAATAATAGCAATGTGACCTGCTATTCCAAAGTTATTAAGCTAATTGTACCGTTATTAAGCTCCTACACAGATGTTGTTCAGATGTTATTCAGCGTTAAGCATTCAAAATTGGGGCCCTTTTTGCTTGAATAACAGCTGAATAGACGGTTACTCAGACGTTATTCAGCTTAGTATTCAGCTTAATGCTCTTGCCATTGCTCTTACTCGATCTTTAATCAGCGTCTGTGTTACTTGGGAAGGTACGCGCCATCAATGGTTGGGCCATGCCTGTCTTAGGATATTCCTTCGGCATACTGAGATGGACTCAGACTGAATTAGACACCCTGGATAGAAAAGTCCGTTCGTTGTTGACCGCAAACCGAATGCATCACCCACGTTCGTCTGTAATGAGGTTGTATATCCCACGGAAATGTGGCGGTCGTGGTTTTTTAAATATCAAGACGTTGCACAACCGTGAGATATACAACCTTAGGGAATATTTCCTCCATGCGGACGTGGGTATGCATCGGGATGTGGTAACAATAGACAACGGACTGACCCCTCTTTCTCTTGCCAAAGAGAACTGGCACAAACCAGCAATACTGTCTACTAATGATCGCAAGGAGATATGGCAGGGCAAAGAGCTGCATGGACGGTTTTATCGGGCCTTACATGGGCCCGATGTAGATTTACTAGCATCCATATCCTGGCTACGTTTTGGTGATCTGTTTGGAGAAACCGAAGGTTTTGTCTGTGCAATTACTGACGAAGTTGTCATGACGAATAACTATCGGAAGTATATTTTGAGAGATGGTACGGTTGACATATGTCGGGCATGCCACCGACCGGGTGAATCTCTTAGACATATAATTTCTGGTTGTCCTCGTCTTGCCAACGGTGAGTATTTGCATAGACATAACCAAGTGGCCAGGATTGTGCATCAGCAACTTGCCCTAAAATATAAACTTGTTGATTCAGAGGTACCGTATTACAGGTATGTGCCCGACCCAGTTCTCGAAAATGGCCGTGTCACATTGTATTGGGATCGATCTATTATCACTGACAGGACTATTGTAGCCAATAAGCCTGATATAGTGGTAATAGATCGATCAGAGCGCCTCGCAATAATCGTTGACATTACCGTCCCACATGACGGAAATCTCGTGAAAGCAGAAAAGGAGAAACAATAGAGATAATTTTGTAAAGCAATTAGTATGCTGACTCAATCACAAATTTAATGTGAAAAAATTTTTGATCTCGAGCAGGATTTGAACCCGCGTCTTCTGGTTTGCCGGACCAGACGCCTTAACCAACTAGACCACCGAGACACTGCTCTCGACCGTCAAATTCTTTCACCTCATTACGTCTTGGGGCGACGTAGGCACCATCTACCGGTAACTTAGTTAAGTTGCACGGCTCGAATGTATAGAATTGCACCTATATAATCATTCGACTTGCGATGATACCTGCCCAAACAATAGAGATAATTTTGTAAAGCAATTAGTATGCTGACTCAATCACAAATTTAATGTGAAAAAATTTTTGATCTCGAGCAGGATTTGAACCCGCGTCTTCTGGTTTGCCGGACCAGACGCCTTAACCAACTAGACCACCGAGACACTGCTCTCGACCGTCAAATTCTTTCACCTCATTACGTCTTGGGGCGACGTAGGCACCATCTACCGGTAACTTAGTTAAGTTGCACGGCTCGAATGTATAGAATTGCACCTATATAATCATTCGACTTGCGATGATACCTGCCCAAACAATAGAGATAATTTTGTAAAGCAATTAGTATGCTGACTCAATCACAAATTTAATGTGAAAAAATTTTTGATCTCGAGCAGGATTTGAACCCGCGTCTTCTGGTTTGCCGGACCAGACGCCTTAACCAACTAGACCACCGAGACACTGCTCTCGACCGTCAAATTCTTTCACCTCATTACGTCTTGGGGCGACGTAGGCACCATCTACCGGTAACTTAGTTAAGTTGCACGGCTCGAATGTATAGAATTGCACCTATATAATCATTCGACTTGCGATGATACGTCTGGTCCGGCAAACCAGAAGACGCGGGTTCAAATCCTGCTCGAGATCAAAAATTTTTTCACATTAAATTTGTGAAGGAGAAACAAATAAAATATTTGGATTTGGCTCACGAGATTGTCGACATGTGGGATGTGGATTCAGCGATTATTGTTCCGATAGTCGTATCAGCGCATGGTCTGATTGCCAAGAGCCTCGATCAACATCTCAAGAGGCTCGCGTTAGGTAGTTGGGTCAAGAACCAGATGCAAAAGGCAGTTCTCCTAGACACGGCACGTATTGTGAGGAGGTTCCTGTCTCTGCAGCCCTAACCACCGGTAGCTTGGTCCCTGTACCCGATGCCGGTGGGACACTATTTTTTTATATTTTTAAATATATTTTTTTTGTTTTATAAAATGTATTTAAAAATTTAATTTAATAAGTTTAAAATTGTAAATAAACGGAATAATAATAATATATACTTTATTGTACACCATAAATTAAACAATTACAGATATTGCGTATTAACATAGTACAATGGGCGGCCTTATCGCTAAACAGCAATCTCTGCCAGGCAACCTTTAGATGGATAGGATAGTATTGAGAAAGAATGTGGAAATAATACATTTATTGTTAAAAATTACAGAGAAACATAATTATTACATATCTATATTTACATTATTACTATCTAAACTAAACCTAAATAAGGCCCCCGTGGCATTGTGCCCAAAAGACTAGCAGCATTCCCCCTTTGAATAGCAATACCTATTCGTTGAGCGAGAAAACTGCCAGCCCTTGGGTCACCAAATACATACATATTATACATATAAGACACCCGAACTCCGAAACAAACATTTGTGGGTCACACAAATATTTGGACCGACCCAGGAATCGAACCCAGGACCCCCGGCGCGGCTGGCGGTATCACTACCGACTACGCCACTGAGGCAGCCATATTGCATTTGTAATTTAAATCATTTCATTAATCTTAATATATCATTATTTTGTTTTATAGATTTTTTATATAAATATAATTAAATAAAAAAAATCTAATAGCAAAATAAAACATTAGTACAAATACTCCCCAACATACCCTTATGGGTTGCGCTAAACCACAGACTACTACTTCTTGCGTATTCATTACGCTAGGCGCCATTTTATCGATCTGAGAAAATAATATTATGATTTCTGTTGTACTTATGCATGAAATGACACGTTTTTATATTTAGCAGTTGCTGTGTAGTTTCACCCTAAATTTAGACTTCCGCGCCGACCGACCTACTGCGCTCCAAATGGTCATGGGATCTGATAGGTTCCAACTGGAACTTCAAAATCGTTTCGATCTGCTGGAAACCACCGATAACATTCACGATAAAACCGACACAGTGGTCAAAACACTACAGCAAGTGTCCCGAAGGTTTTTGTCCGGGAAAAGCAAAAAGAAGGATTCGAAGCTCTCACCCGAGACTCTCGAACTAATGAGGATCAGACGGGAAATGCCACCTACGAGGTCGTCAGAACAGGGGGACCTAAACTGCAGAATCCGAAAGCTTATTAGACGCGACCTCCGACGCTACAACACCAGTGTCATCGAGGCTGAAATTGAGCAGAACAGAGGCACTAAAGTCTTCGCCCAGCAGCTCGGAAGACCCCGTCTGGCGAAACTCAAAACAGCGGATGGCAGAACCGTAACCTCAAGGTTTGAGATTCTCGAGGAAATAGAGAGTTTCTACACAGACCTCTATGCATCACGAAAAACAAAACCTACGGGATTAAGCGATGATGACCACAGAGCCCCATTAACACGGCACTACACGGAGGACATACCGGATATCGACCAGGGCGAGGTCAGGGCGGCTCTCGAGCAACTCAAACACAACAAATCCCCTGGAGAGGACGGAATTACAACTGAGCTCCTTAAAGCGGGTGGGACTCCAGTCCTTAGAGAGCTAACGAGCATATTCAATTCCGTCCTCCAGCAGGGCCAAACACCCAGTGCGTGGAGCGGGAGTGCGGTGGCTCTGTTCTTCAAAAAAGGTGATAAGACCTTACTAAAGAACTACAGACCCATCTCACTCCTGAGCCATGTTTACAAGTTATTCTCGAGAGTAGTCACAAACCGCCTCGCTGGAAAGCTCGACGAATTTCAGCCAAAGGAGCAAGTCGGGTTTCGAAAAGGCTTCAGTACCGTGGACCACATCCATACTGTTCGGCAGATTGTACAGAAGACCAATGAGTACAATCGGTCGCTGTGTATTGCTTTTGTGGACTACGAGAATCGACGCGATCGAAACCTGGGCAGTACTGGACGCTCTGCGGCGGTGTCGTGTTGATTGGCGATACATCGAGGTGTTGAGATGCTTGTACGATACCGCTACCATGACCGTCCGGTTAGAGGATAAGAAGACCAATCCTATAGCACTGCGCAGAGGTGTAAGACAGGGCGATGTAATATCCCCGAAACTCTTCACCAATGCGCTTGAGGACGTCTTTAAGTCGCTGAACTGGGATGGATGGGGCGTGAATATAAACGGTGAACGCATCTCACACCTTCGATTTGCTGACGACATCGTCATAATTGCGGAAACGCTGGAACAGTTGAGCGGGATGCTGCACAGTCTAAGCGGAGAGTCTCCACGCGTTGGCCTCGGCATGAACTTGGATAAAACCAAGGTCATGTTCAATAAAAATGTCATGCCGGGACCAATCTACGTTGAAGGATCGAGGCTTGAGGTTGTCCAGGAATATACCTACCTTGGGCAAGAAATCACACTAGGCAACAACCTGGAAAAGGAAATAGCCAGAAGGATCCGCTTGGGCTGGGCAGCGTTCAGCAAACTACGTCGGGTTTTCGATTCACCTATTCCGCATTGCCTGAAGACAAGGGTCTATAACCAGTGCGTTCTACCAGTTATGACCTACGGTGCCGAGACGTGGACACTCACAGAGAAGCTAGTCCGGGCCCTTAAGGTTGCCCATCGCGCAATGGAACGAGCTATGCTTGGGGTGTCTCTGAGGGATAAAATCCGGAACGATGTTATCCGTCAGAGAACTAGAGTGGTCGACATAGCTCGCAGAGTATGCAGTTTGAAGTGGCAGTGGGCTGGTCATATCTGTAGGAGAACCGATGGTAGGTGGAGCAAACGAGTTCTGGAGTGGAGACCGCGGCTTAATACGCGTGGGGTAGGATGACCTCCCGCTAGATGGACCGATGACCTGAAAAAGGTCGCAGGGACTGGCTGGATGCGGAAGGCGCAGGACCGTGTGTTGTGGCGTGATTTGGGAGAGGCCTACGTCCAGCAGTGGACTGAGATAGGCTGATTTGATTGATTGAATTGTGTAGTTTGTGCATTGTGCATCCTCTGCCGAACAGGAAGGCATGTTTTTTACGAGTTTTCTTTAATAACAGAATTTAAAACAGTGTTAATAGAACTTTCGCAAAACCTACAGTCGTGACAGTGATTGGTCCGTCACACGACGGAGGTCACCTTCTTTTCGTGTTGCCATTTTCCAGTGTTGATAACGTATCTATAGTTTTATAAATCATTGTAAGTATGTATATGCTTACCTACTTACTTCAATTTAAACAGAAGATACAGAGAGATATTATAATAATAAACTTTTACTCATTCTTTGTATCAAAACATGGATGTGTTTGAAACGAAACCACTAAAATAATTATTATTTGTTTCAAAATATACGCCAGTCAAATTTAATTGCTCCAACACGAGTGGCTAGTGGCTACCGGTTAGTTCATAATATAATTTGTTTCCAATTGACCTATTCTAAATTTGAATAATTAGATATAGCTTTGAAGCTATATCTAATTATTCACAGCCGGGTGTCGCTTTCCCGCCAATTTTATTGTCAAAACTGAAATTCGAACGCTTGGAAGGAAGGATTTTCAAATATTTGAACCGTGGAATTGCATAATATTAAAAAATAAAAGAAGGCCCTGCCTTTTTTTAAGAATGCTAGAAAAGCAGCACGCTAAAGGATTATTTTCAAAACTAGTACATTTTCGAGTATCGGACGTCCAAAAAGAAAGGAATGCCATGCCATACCAAGTAAATTCAATACCTAATCAGCTGTTCCTTTTTCACAAAGCTCTTTCGTCAAAATTTATTTGCAGCAAATTTAATTGTGTCACAACGTTAATGCTAACACAACTACAGGAGTAAAACCAGAAAAAGTTTGTTAAAAGACTAATTGCTGTCCTTAGAAATTAAAAAAGTAAAAAAAATCCTTAGGTAGGTGGGTATTCATTATAGTTACATATTGCTAAACAAATTAAAATGATATAGAATTGAAATTATTACAAGTACTACACAATTATTTTCGAGGTCTTCCGATACCCAAACTCTGTCTTTATTATTATTTTATTAGTAGCTGATGCCCGCAGCTTCACCCGCGTAAAATTTGTTCCTGTTCCCGCTCCCGTAGAAACTTATTCGCGGGATGAAAATTAGCCTATGTGTTATTCCAGACTATAATGTATCCCTGTATCAAATTTCAGCCAGATCTGTTCAGCCGTTCGAGCGTGAAAGAGTAACAAACATCCACACTCACAAACTTTCTCATTTATAATACTATATAGTATGATGTAAGTACCTATACTGTATTTATTTGGCCATGAGACAAAACGAACACAAAGAAAACAGAAGATGTCGAACTTTTAAAGCCAAGTAGGGCGAAAAATGTATTGTGTGTTGAATAGATAAAAATGTAAAAGTATAATAACAATAACGGGACGCGGGATAGCACCCGAACCCGTGGGTTGCGAGTTGCACCCGCTGTTGTGAGTCCTGGGACATACTTCCGAGGGCTTACCCGGGGCTCCCAACCATAAGCTGTTGGGCGTTACATGAGGTTTTTTAGTCGGTAGGAGTCCGGCATAGCATCCATGAAGGATTTTCGCTCACGTTGAAAAAAGGCACCATTGACACGCCGTCTATATTTAGTTTACCGTGAATCACGGCCAAGTAAATACGGTATAGATGTAGTACTGTACGATAACTGTCGGACACTACTTATATACTTAGGCACCTATACTTTTTTATTTTTTTTTTCATCTTCAACTTGATTTTAAGCGATTTAGCTAGCGAAAGCAATAAATACTGATCAAGTCCTAAGGTGTCTTATTCCAAAACTGTCATTTCATTAATAAAAAAATGTTCTAAAGCCAGTTACAATTTAATTTATCTAAAATTAAATGCGTAAGCTTATCATAATTCGATTCCTTCCAAATGACCCAGCTCAAGCGTTGAATGTTGATACAAATTTGACAGCTGTCATTTTATGGCGCCATTTTGGCCTTTGACCGTTTATTTTGCGCGGGGACTTTAATCCTTCGTCAAAATCTTAATATCGGTGTAAACGTGCATGAATTATTAACAATGTGTGGATTATTTTCGTGCTGTAGATTTATTGATGTTTTTATTTTTACGTAAGTTTGTTTTTTATTTACACAAAAACCAGTTAAGTGCGAGTCAGACTTGCGCACGGAGAGTTCTGTGCCAAAACGACAAAAAAATCACGGTTCTTGTATGGGAGCCCTCATTTTATTTTTTGGTTTTAAAGAATAAAAATAGTACATCATCAGTAAATGATATCAACAACTTGCTATCACGGACAAACAGATGGACATCGGAGTCCCACTTATAAGGTCTTATTTTTATGTATGAAACCTTAAAAACTGTCATCAAAACTATTATATGTATGTATGTAAAACTACAGGAACTAATTCCCTATTCCCTTTTTAGAGTTCCGTACCCAATAGGTAAAAAAACGGGACCTCCCAGTAAAGGTCACGTTGAAAAACAACGGAATATTGCTCATTATTAACATTCAGTAGGGTAAAAGGACCTGTCAGTATTCCCTCATTACTTTTCATGATGAGTTCGATTCGTGATTCCTCCGTTACAATTAGGTAGGTGAGATTATCCTTGAACTGTAGTGCGTTATGGCGCAATTTCACTGGTCGTTAAATCGTTCGGTATACAGCATACGGGGAGTTCCCGCATGCGAGATAACAACCAATGAAAATGAACAAGTCGATGCGCGTTCGGGGCTCCCCGCATGCTTTATACCGACCGTTATATTATCGACCAATGAAATTCATCGGTCGATATGCGGCATGTGGGTAGTGAGTCAAATACTTTTCATTATTCAATTTATTCGTGAGTGCTTGTTGGGTTAAAAAGACGCTGTGTGAAATGGTTGACAAAGAAAATAACACACAGACAATTAAAATTGCTTCACATAACATTATTTGTTGATCTATAGATCAATAATTAATGTTATGCTATGCTAGGCTATGCCACAAAGCTTTACACCGCATGCGGGCCCTATCGACTAATGAAAACGGTTCCCCGAATGCGGGCCCTGTGGCATGCGTTCCAAAAATCTCCCGCACCCCGCATTCGGTCCCTATCGACTAATGAAATTGCTCCATTAGGCTTGACCGATCGGCGGTATGCGGTGGCTTATTTTCCCGCCCATCTTTTAAATCGTTCTACGTTGATTTTCACTATGAAACGCTTGATTCGATTCATAAAATGTAGGTATGTTCACAGAAATTTTAAACTCAAAATGAAGAATTTCCAATTAATATTTTACACTCTCATGATGAAAACTAACTTGAAAATGTTGCCGAGTTTAAAAAGCCTTGCTCATATTCATATGAATTTCATATTTTCAACACTTGCTCTACACTCTTTTGAGCTCGCAACATGGCGTCCGGTGATGACGTAATAACTTGATATTGTAGCCACTGCAATTTGAAATTAGATTATAATATAGAAATGAAAAAAGACAGTGGTTTGCACCAGTAGAAAATTAAAGTCGATCAGATGTACCAAATTGACGCGGAACTTAATTGATTTCCTTATTATTGTATTTTTTTGAACGTTGAATACTCTGATCTGAGAAACTGATAGCTCTCCGAACCTTTTATAAGTCCTTTTCTTTTTTTGTTTTACGTGAGGGAAAATCCTCATGGATGCTATGCCGGACTCCTACCGACTAAAAAACTTCATGTGTCCTGCCTAACAGCCTACGGTTGGGAGCCCCGGGTAGGCCCTCGGAAGGATACCCCAGCACTTTTTAAGTCCCTTGTTAGATACAAGGGACTGCCGGACGTGCCTCTAGCAACCACTGGTTCTTCAAGAAAAGCGTGAAGAAGCAAGTCATTGCTGGTGTTCAAAATCTTGTGGACAGTGAGAATTGGGACCCACTCTCACAATCCTCACTGGCCCTCAAGTTGTGGATGTTTATTATTCAATCACGCAACGAATTTGGCTGAAACTTAGTAAGGATACAGGGATAGATTGTAAAATAACACATAGACTTTTTAATCCTGGAATACATTCCCATGATAGGCGAGAAAGGGAACCGAATTTCAAGAAACCTCAGGCGCCATTCTAGTGTAAAACTTTTGCGCCACTAAAGTACCACAGTATACATTTATAGCAAGTTATACTCTACGACTTTACAGATTCGACACTAATGAACGAACCGCTTAGCGCTTAATGCATCAGATACGGTAATGACTGTGATTGTGTATGACTTTAGCCGTCGAAGAATATCGTTTTGAGAAAATGTTGATAGTAGTTCATTTTTATCAATATTAATATTAGAGGTGTTCAAGTTTGGATTTATACCTACTAATATTTTGTTGCGGTAAAGTTTTGTAGGTTGTAAGGAGTAATTTCCAAATCTACGGAATGGCTTTTGTGAGTTTGTGAGGTTGGAGGAAGTGATCTCTGGATCTATTAAACTGATTTTGAAAATTATGGTAATCAGGGAGTAAAGCAGTAAGTATAAAATAACTGCAAATGATTATTGACGATAGATTCGTATGCTATTCAAGTTACGCCAACCGTACCGCTACCGTTGTCTGGAAAAAAATGCTTCTTGCGAAAAAACCGCCCATTGTACTCCAAATTAATTACAGAAAGTTATATACTTAAGAAAATATTGTATCTTTGAGGTTATCCAGCAGTACACCTACCTAGGGCAGGAAATCTCACTTGAGAAGAATAACCTGGAAAAGGAAATAGCGAAAAGGATCCGCTTGTGCTGGGCAGCATTCAGCAAACTGCGTCGAGGTTTCTATTCACATATACCGCAATGCCTGAAGACAAGAGTCTGTAACTTATGCGTTCTACCAGTTATGACCTACGGTGCCGAGACGTGGATACTCACAGTGAAGATATTCCATGCCCTTAAAGTTGCGCAGCGAGCAATGGAACGAGCTATGCTTGGGGTGTCTCTGAGGGATAGAATCCGGAACGGTGTTATCCTTCAGAGAACACGAGTAGTCGACATAGCTCGCAGAGTGTGCAGTTTGAAGTGGCAGTGGGTTGGCCATATCTGTAGAAGGACCGATGGTAGGTGGAGCAAACGAGTTCTGGAGTGGAGACCGCGGCTTGGTACATGTGGGATAGGACAAACGCCGGTCAGATGGACCGATGACCTAAAAAAGGTAGCAGGGACTGACTGGATGCGGAAGGCGCAGGACTGTGTATTGTGGCGTAATTTGGGAGAGGTCTATGTCCAGCAGTGGACTGCTATAGGCTGATTTGAGAGTTGAGATAAGGGGCGGTTATTGCGCACAAGTAGGCATTTGGCGCTCCCCTCGCCCCGGGCGCAAGACACACCGCGCGCCGGCAGCGGCAGTGAACTCTCATGCCACAGTATACAGTATAGTAGAAAGAAACAGCATGCTAACTTTGTTTGACGTAGTAAATGCATCTAACTATATTAAGTGTAGTGATTTATTAGTTTCGTAAATAAAAATAAAAGAGTTAATCGTAAATAAATTATGTATATTATACTATTATTTTTAAGCTAAAGAGTTTGTTTGTTTGTTTAGTTGTTCTAACTCTAGAGTCTAAGAGACTGCTAGTTGAATTTCAAGAGTTTCTTAACAGAATGTCCATTTTTGAAAAATACCGAAATATATAACATCACGCTAAGGCGAATAAGAGCTTAGCAGCAACGAAACATTTTTCGACAACTAGGATATTTCATTTCTTTTGAGAGTTTCCGTTGCGTACGTTTGCTACAGTTGCGTAAAAAATGTAAATTACATAATAGCTGGTCATAAAAATTTCTTAAGTTTTCTAAAGTTGGTATGCTAAGTATGAATCACGGGATCATTGTGCAATCCAAAATGGCCGCCGCGGTGTAATCACAAAATTTCATGATGGGTGTCGTTTAAATGGTTTTTTGGTATGCTGAGTACGAATCACGTACTAATTTTGCAATCCAATATGGCCGCCGCGCCGTAATCACAAAATTTCATGATGGGTATCGTTTAAGGGGTTTATTGGTATGCTGAGTACGAATCACGTGATAATTTTGCAATCCAATATGGCCGCCGTGCCGTAATCACAAAATTTCATGATGTGTATCGTTTAAGGGTTTTTTGGTATGCTGAGTACGAATCACGTGATAATTTTGCAATCCAATATGCCCGCCGCGCTGTAATCACAAAATTTCATGATGGGAATCGTTTATAGGGTTTTATGGTATGCTGAATACGAATCACGTACTAATTTTGCAATCCAAAAAGGCCACCGCGCCATAATCACAAAATTTCATGATGGGTATCGTTTAAGGGGTTTTTTGGTATGCTAAGTATGAATCACATGATAATTTTGCAATCCAATATGGCCACCGCGGTGTGATCACAAAATTTCATGATGGGGTATCGTTTAAGGGGTTTTTTGGTATGCTGAGGACGAATTACATGATAATTTTGCAATCCAAAATGGCCACCGCGCAGTAATAACATAATTTCGTAATGAATATCGTTTAATGGGTTTTTTCGAATGCTGAGTACGAATAACATGATCATTTTGGAATTCAATTTGGCCGCTTAAGCTATTTAGGCCTACTTGCGTGGAGAGTCGAGTTAAATATATAAATATAGAATTAGTAAGCTCTGAGTTAAATAAATAACTTCTTAACTCTGACCACGTCTTGCACAGTTGCAAATTGGCACGCGGTTAACTAACTCACAGTAAACCGAACAAGTTTTTTTAGTCTGTCGTTCCATGCAATCCAACCACTCACAAATGTTAGAACGAAGAATGGAACATGTGTCTCTATCTCTTTTACACTATAGTCTGCTACGTATGATTTACGATACTACCATACTTACGATACTACCATTTACGATACCAATCATAAAATTTTGTGATTACGGCGCGGCGGGCATATTGGATTGCAAAATTATCACGTGATTCGTACTCAGCATACCAAAAAACCCCTTAAACGATACCCATCATGAAATTTTGTGATTATGGCGCGGTGGCCTTTTTGGATTGCAAAATTAGTACGTGATTCGTATTCAGCATACCATAAAACCCTATAAACGATACCCATCATGAAATTTTGTGATTACAGCGCGGCGGGCATATTGGATTGCAAAATTATCACGTGATTCGTACTCAGCATACCAAAAAAACCCTTAAACGATACACATCATGAAATTTTGTGATTATGGCACGGCGGCCATATTGGATTGCAAAATTATCACGTGATTCGTACTCAGCATACCAAAAAACCCCTTAAACGATACCCATCATGAAATTTTGTGATTACGGTGCGGCGGCCATCTTGTATTGCAAAATTGTCACGTGATTCGTACTCAGCATACCAAAAAACCCTTAAACGATACAAATCATGAAATTTCGTGATTATGGCACGGCGGCCATATTGGATTGCAAAGTTATCACGTGATTCGTACTCAGCATACCAAAAAACTCCTTAAACGATACCCATCATGAAATTTTGTGATTACAGCGCGGCGGGCATATTGGATTGCAAAATTATCACGTGATTCGTACTCAGCATACCAAAAAATCCCTTAAACGATACCCATCATGAAATTTTGTGATTACGGCGCGGCGGCCATCTTGTATTGCAAAATTAGTACGCGATTCGTACTCAGCATACGAACAAACCCCTTAAACGATACCCATCATGAAATTTTGTGATTACGGCGCGGCGGCCATATTAGATTGCAAAATTATCACGTACTTCGTACTCAGCATACCAAAAAACCCCTTAAACGATACCCATCATGAAATTTTGTGATTACGACGTGGCCGCCATGTTGGATTGCGAAATTATCATGTAATTCGTAGACATTTTAATGCATTAGGTAGCTGGTTACCATGTCGTGAAAACACTTAAAAAGTAAAAGATCACCAAATTTTTACCATGAGTCGCGTATGTATTTGTAACGGTTAATCTAATTACATTTTGCCCATTACTGATATTTTTATACTGTGGCGCGATTTCAACGTAATTTGGCATAATAATTACTAGATATTCGTACATGATAACTATGTTTTTTTTTTTTTTTTTTTTTTTTTTTTATACCACTAGAGTGGCAGACAAGCATACGGCCCCCCCAGATGTACCGGTGGTCACCGCTGCCTATGGACGTTTGCAACACCAGAGGCGCCACAAGCGCGCTGCCGACTCTTTAAAAACCTTCTAAGTCCCCTTTTGAAGAACCCCATACTGTAGGCGTCCGGGAAAACCGAAGCAGGGAGATCATTCCACAACCTAAGCGTACGCGGAAGAAAGCCTCTATTAGATCTCACCGTGCTCGAGCGCTCAGGACGCAACGTGTGAGGATGAACACCCTGTCTATGGCGAGCGGTGCGATGATAGAATGTAGCCGTAGGCATCATATCAAACAATTCTTCAGAGCACAAACCCTTGTACAGGCGGTAGAACACACATAGAGAAGCAAAGTCTCTCCTGTCACTAAGAGGTTCCACACTACCTGCAAGTATGGGATCGTTGACAACTCTCATAGCTCGCCTTTGCACCGAGTCAAATGGACGAAGCTGGTATTCGGGTGCCCCCGCCCAGAGGTGACAGCAGTACTCCATATGCGGACGCACTTGCGACTTATAGAGAAGCAGTGCTTGCGCCGCAGTAAAGTACCGCCGCGCCCTTCTGAGCACTCCGAGCTTCCTGGACGCCAGCTTGGCCTTGCCCTCCAAGTGACAGCGGAACTGCACATCACTGGAGATGTCAACACCAAGGATCCCTATACTTTCAGAGGTGGTGAGAGATGTGCCCTGAAATTGTGGCGCCACAGTGAATGGGGTCTTTTTTGCGGTGAAAACACAAACTTGTGTCTTGGTAGGGTTGAATTGGACAAGATTTTGTCGACCCCAATCGGACACTCTAGTGAGAGTAGCCTCGACTTCAGACACAAGTTGTTCACGACTTTCTTCCACTGCATCCCGAGAGATACCGGGACGGCCCGTGTAATAAGTGTCGCCCGTACTGTCGTCCGCATAACAATGAATGCCGTCAATAGACAACATGTCATTGATATGCAGCAGAAACAAAGTAGGGGACAACACTGAGCCTTGTGGTACTCCAGCGTTTATGGCTATGCAGTCAGAACAGCTACCGTCAACGACGGCCCTGATGCTTCTACCGGCCAGAAAGCTGGACACCCATCCGCATAAACTCTCGGGCAGTCCATAGGAGGGCAATTTCGTAAGAAGACCACGGTGCCAGACCCGGTCAAAGGCTTTCGAGATGTCGAGGCTCACTGCTAGAGCCTCACCCTTACTCTCGATAGCCGCCGCCCAGCGGTGTGTGAGGTACACAAGAAGATCGCCCGTCGAGCGACCGTGACGGAAACCGTACTGCCGGTCACTGAGCAGGTCATGTTCCTCAAGGTACCTCAGGAGCTGTGTATTAATTACACGCTCCATCACCTTAGATAAAAGGGAGGTGACGGCTATAGGCCTATAATTGGCCGGGTCGGTCCTGTCACCCTTCTTGGGCACAGGATGCACGTACGCGATCTTCCACGACGCCGGGACTTGCTTCATGGAGTAAGAAAGCGTGAAAAGATGTGTAAGTACCGGACACAACTCCGGACCACACCGCTTAAGTACCACCGCGGGAATGCCGTCCGGCCCACTCGACTTATGAATATCTAGGGATTGAAGCTCCCGCCTGACGTCCCGTTGCTTGAATTTAATTTCTGGCATGGAAGTGCCACACCAAGGGATACCAGGCGGAAGCGCACCTCCATCGTTCATGGTCGAGTTGGAGGCAAAGAGAGAACCCAAAAGGTCGGCCTTCTCCTTGGCACTCTGGGCCAGACTACCATCCAGTCTATGTAGAGGTGGTAATCCCGACCGACAAAAGTTTCCCTCGGCAGCTTTGGCGAGCGACCAGAATTCACGACTTCCAGAAGGGTAGCCGGCTAGTCGCTGACCAATTCTGCCGACGAAATCGAACTTTGCCCTGGCAACCGCTCTTTTACTGGCCCTCGAGGCGGCATTCAGTTTGCGTTTCACTTCAGAGATGCTAGGATCTGAGTTAGCGCGAGCCGTGGTCCAAGCTCTGTAGGCAGTTTCTTTCAACATCCTAGTTTCTCTACAAAGCCGATTAAACCACGGTCGTTTCCTAGCTCCTGCCGGGATCCAGCGGTTAGGAATATAACATTCCATGCCCGCCAAGATCCCCTCAGCTACTGCTGCAGCGCAGGAGTTCAAATCATCTGAAGTGAAGCAAAGCCGCCTCCACGGGTACGACGCAAAGAACTCTCGAAGTCCATCCCAGTCTGCTGACTTGTAGTGCCACACATGTCGCCACTCCTTGGGCCGAGGTGGTTCAGGCCTTGCGAGAGGCACTCGCGACCGAACGAGGCAGGGGTCCGA
The DNA here is from genome assembly GCA_933228765.1 of Miltochrista miniata. Lineage (NCBI taxonomy): Eukaryota > Metazoa > Arthropoda > Insecta > Lepidoptera > Erebidae > Miltochrista > Miltochrista miniata. The sequence goes on from OW121769.1 coordinate 20,846,966, forward strand.
TGAACCAAGTGGCGCATCCACTGATGTGGTGTATCCGTCAGGCCCAAAATCACTATCTCCGCGGAGGGATACCGCTCAATAGCCTTGTCGGTCGATTGTTGCAGGTGGTCAAAAAGGCGAACTGTCTCCGTATCACCGCTATGGGACCTGTACGCACGCGTAGATCCGAGTGTGGCCCCCATGATCCACGCGCGCCCATAATGTAGACAGGTCCCTGTCTTCCAGGTCACTGAGACGGCGACAGCAGATATCCTCCCGCACGAACATGCATACCCCAGCTTGACGCCTGAAATTAGCCTCCAGCTTATAGCCAGGGTACATCAAGTAAGATGTATCGTTCGGGCAAGATATCTTAGTCTCCGTCAGGAAAAATAAGTTCGGCCTCGCAGATTCCAGGTGGCGGTGGATCTCGTTGATGTTTGAGTGCATTCCTCTGATGTTACAGAAGTCCACATTTAGTGTGGACGACGACGAAGCCGCTGTGTAAACCTTTTTTCTTTTGTGACCTTTTGCCATGATTGTTGTTGAAAGGGGATAAAAAGAAGGTAGGGGGTGCCTGTGTGTCGGTGACGCAAGAGACTAAGCGAGGCTCCAATTCCCCAAAGGCAGGCACAGGTAGTGCGGTAGATTGGCACGGCGTACGGAAGGGCCCCCGGTCCCCCCCCCAATGCAGTGGCCGCGTCCACTCCGGTATCCTCCTCCGGCACGACCACAGCACCAGGGACTTTACACAGGCTGCTGGTTCAGCCTCCTGGGGCGGAGATTACGTAATCCCCAGGTTCGGGTCCCGGACAGCCTGCGGGCGGTCAGCGGGCAACCGTTTCACCGGGTCTCCCTGACCGCCGTACCAATATTCCGCGCCTATGCCAGCCAATGGAGACAGATGAGCCTCTGGTCTCACCGCCACCGGCACAAAGTCACCCCAATGAGCACTGGAACCCTGCTAACCGACGGAGAACATAACCCAGCACGAAGCAAGGTTACTATTACCGCGGTCTTCTGCAGGGTGGAGGTACTGCCCCAGGCGGGCTGCTCACCGAACGGAATTCCGTTATGCCCTTCCTCCTAATGTAGGCTCCTTCGTTAATCCCTAGGATATTAGATCTTAGGGATCGAATTGAAGAAGCCAAACACTGTGCCCTCAGGGTATTACGTTAGCTTCATGAGAAGTAACGCGTATCCCCTAAACCCCGAGGGGCAAAAAATGTAAATAGTTGTTTATAGAAAAACGCTCGGAAAATGTGTAGAAAAACTTAATATCTTTAATTGAGTGCAAAAAAAGTATATAAAATGTTAATAGTTTAGCCACAGTTTTGAAAAAACTTTTCTGAGAGAGTCAACTTTGGGATTTTTTTCTATCTAGTGAAATTTATTGGATCGTGTAACGGGCTCGGAATATGTTTAGCTTATATCCTTAACTATTATATATATATTTTTCAGATTTAAAAATCCTTTACTTATTGACTAGGATTGTTTCAAAAAACTCAAAATCTGACCCACGCGGCCTTAAGGTTAGGGTGTACAATGAAGTTTAAGCTTTGACTGCCTCTGTGGCGTAGTCGGTAGAGATACCGCCTGCGGCGCTGGAGGTCCTGGGTTCGATTCCTGGGTCGGTCCAAATATTTGTGTGATCCACTAATGTTTGTTTCGGAGTTTGGGTATTTTCTATGTATAATATGTATGTATTTAGAAATATATAAGTATGTATATGTATATCAGTCGTCTAGATCCCATAGCACAAACTTATATTAACTTAATTTGGGCTAGATGATGTTGTGTGTGAATGTCCACAAATATTTATTTTCATTTTTTTATTTGATGACACACGTCTTGAGGCGGCGGCGGCGTGGGCACTTCTAATTTGTATCAGGTATACGTATTTTCTTTGACCTAAGTCCGCAATGAATCGAATACTAGCGGCCCGCTCCGGCTTCGCAAGGGTATACATAATTTTTCCACTATCTAATAGATGTTATTATGCATATAAACCTTCCTCTTTAATCACTCTATCTATTAAAAAAACCGCATCAAAATCCGTTACGTAGTTTTAAAGATTTAAGCATATATAGGGATATAGGGACAGAGAAAGCGACTTTGTTTTACACTATGTAGCGATGATACCTTTTATACCTTTTTAGGTTCAGGTTCATCATCACGCCTTTATCCCGAAGGGGTAGGCAGAGGCATATTATATACCTACCCACATTTCACCTTTTTATAATTTGTCCCACGTAATACGTTGTGAGCCGTATTGCCGTGTTTAAATGGACAAGCGAAGGTTGTGACTGCCTGCTGTTGAAATAAAGCCTTTAACTTGGCTTAACGACTGCCATTTTACTGGCAACCGGGACCAACGGCTTAACGTGCCTTAGCGCTAAACGCTCAAATAAATGTCACAAAGTGATCACATGGATGGTCACCTATCCATGGACCGGCCATAGTGAAAGTTGCTTACTGCAGTGATCGTTTACAGAACACTGAGTCCGCGGGGCCACGAGCGCTTCGACCCTCGAACCTTTTTACTAATAGAGTAATAGGTCATGGCAACAAGGGAAGGAAAGCTCAAAAGAATCCCTGAGAATCGTAAATGTATTCTATAATATCGTATAAAAGATAGCAAAGTCGATGTATTATTCAATTTCATTAAAATACGTTATACAGCCGATATAAGTGTACTCTACATCTGAAAGTCAATTCTTGACATAGTTATTTTAAATTCTCTCCATCCTGTAGTGTCAGGGGTGGGAAAATTTTCATTCGGGCCAGCGGTTTTCAATGTTTTGAGATATATCTGTGTTATGAAATGAAATTAGTAAATTCGTAAGGAACATAGATAGTTACCTATAGGCTACATGTATTAGCTTAATTTTAATATTAAAACATATCCGAAAATTTTAATAAATCCGAACATGAGATATAAATATGCAGTAATTTTCTTATGACGTTGGTTATGCCGCCAAGTACTAAAAAAGTTGTATTATTTTATCATATAAATACAAATTTATTAAAAGTATGCCAATCTTTCATTATTTATTTATTCAGGTCCACCAACAACTATTTACATTGATACGAGTTTAATACAGTGATCCAGATAACATGTCCTATTGTAACAGTTATAGGTAGACACAACATGCAACAATGTAACATTATAGAAAAAGCTTAGGTACATACCTTAACAGTAACTAAGAACTACTTAGAATCTTACTAATTTATATAGGTGAAAGTTTGCGGGATAGCACCCGAACCACCCCCTGGGCGAGGCCGCAGTGGCGGGCCGTAGGTCTGTTGTGAGTCCCGGGACATCCTTCGAGGGGTTACCCGGGACTCCCAACCACAGGCTGTTAGGCGTTACGTGAGGTTTTTTAGTCGGTAAGAGTCCGGCATAACATCCTCTGAGGACTTTTCGTCACGTAAAAAAAAAAAAAGGTGAAAGTTTGGGAGTGTGGATGTTTGTTACTCTTTCACACTCTAACGGCTGAGCAGATCTAGCTGAAATTTGGTACAGGGATAGATTATGGTCTGGAATAACACATAGGCTACTTTTTATCCCAGGAATTAGTTCCCACGGGAAGCAAGAAATTTTACGCGCGCAAATAAAGACAACGTGTTATTAGTGATGCTTAGAAAGTAGGCACGCTGATGCTCTTCGAATCTTTCAGCATTTCTTTCTCATGAACTGTCTATGGCCTGCTTCTGTAAGGACGGTGAGCAGCCCGCTTACCGTCCTCAGGCCCTGGTCATGGAGGCCGATAGTCTTCGCTGTCTGTCTTCTGACGTCCTCGCTTGTTTGAGAAACAGTGACTGATGTTTGTACATTTTTGTGTCTGTCTTTTCAGCAAACGCTGCAGCGAAGTGGCAATTAGTACGATGAAATGAAATTATATGAGATTTTTAAGATTTTAAGTGTACACTAGTGAGCTAGGGAATGTAAAATTTATGAATATAAAACCGGCAAAGTGCGAGTCGGACTGGCGCACCGAGGGTTCCGTACCACAAAACGGCAATAAATCACGTTTGTTGTATCGGAAGCTCCCTTATCCCCCTTCCCCCCACCCCTTTATTTCTGATTTTAGTATTTTGTTGTCATAGAACCGAATTACGTAATGTGTGAAAATTTCAACTCTCTAGTTATCACGGTTTCTGAGATACAGCCTCATGACGGACAGACAGACAGACAGACAGCGAAGTCTCATGAATGGGGTCCTGTTTTTACCCCTTGGGTACCGAACCCTAAAAAGTACCCAATGCGGCCTTCAACTTGACTCAACGACTTCTATATTACTGACAACCTTTATAAATTTTGCTTGCATTCGCTGAATATGTAAATCTGATTCAACCATGACTTTAACCCTTTAAACCATGATCCGTTACACATCCCTAAACTTGCATAACTTTAGATAAAACAATCTTGAGCATAGCTGACTCAACAAAGAAACAATACAAACCGCGTATCTCACTCCAAATCTCCTAAACTATTATCAAACAGTTTCAGCAAGCACAGTTCTATAATTCTATCTAGTTTATACTGTTCTAATCCGACGTCCGAGGGCTGTCAAACTTTGAAACTAAATTAGTTAAGGGAACACTATTCTTATTGTTGGACAATAGAATTCAATTTGCCGTGATAAATTAGTTTGGAGTTTTAAAGTGGATCAGGTGGTTTGTGGTCGCTGTGCAAGCGGGTATGCACTTAGTGATAAATGTTGTAAATAATGATAATAAGTTAGATAAATAATCTACACAAATATTATTAAGAGGAAAAAAATGTATTTTTGTGAGTGTGTGTATGTTTGTAATGAATAAACTTCAAAACTACTGTGCCGATTTCAAAAATTTTATTACCATTATAAAGCTACATTCTCCTTGAGTAACATAGGCTATATTTTATTCCAATATTCCCATGGGAACAGGAGCTACGCGGGTGAAACCGTGGACGTCCGTTAGTACTTAATTAATACTATTTAAGACTATACCGGGCTCCTAACATGTTTTTCAGGACTTCGCCCATATTAATTCCAATTTTCATTATTCAATTTGAATAAGCACCTTATAGTATCAGCAGCTTGGCTATATCTGCAGAAGAACCGACGTCCGATGGATGGAGCAAATGAGTTCTGGAGAGGAGACTGCCACTCGGCAAACGTAGGGTAGGACGTCCACCCACCAGATGGACCCAGGACCTAGAAAAGGTCGCAGACTGAGACTGGATGCGGAAGGTAAAGGACCGTGCGTTGTTTCGTGAATTGGAGGGGGCCTGAGGAGGCCAACGTTCAGCAATGCCACTCACCCATTTGATTGATTGATTGATACTCAATTTGACTGCATCGGTGGCGCACTGGTAAGTGCATGCTACTGCCGTTTCTATCCAGTCCTGGGTTCCAATCATGGGTTATATCACTTATAAGTATTAATATGCGTTGTGTGATACTCATATACGAGCAGTTTAATGCCCGCCTTCCACTGCGAGCGAGTCGGACCCTTTAAGGACTCCGCTATACTCGTAACGATTATTTTCGATACATGTCATGTCCGCTTTGGTGGAAGGACAAATTAATTAATAATTAAAAATTAAAAATAATTTAATTAATTAATTTTAAAGCAGCTAGATAAGCCCAGCCCAAAACTCGGCAAGATTGACTGCACGTGCCGTCGCTTGATTCAGATCAGCAATTGTGCAGGTGTAGGGGCACAACGAACACGACAGTAGGTGCTCCATCAACTGCAGGAGTGCACCACAGTCACAGCCTCCGGCCCCCATTCTAGCTTACTTTGGGATCAGGTGGCGCTGTTTAAAAATATCCATTAATATTTTTATTCATTACAGTTTCCAATTTATTATCTACGCCTATCGCCTACATACAGTCATATCCATACGAAAACAGTGAGTTCAGGATTTCAGTACTGGTCTCCAGAGTATTTTCTCATATAAAGTGTGATGCATTGGTTTTGTAGTACACATCGTGAGCGAAAACGATGGACCCCTCTGGGACTCATGTGGACAAACTCTGTGTACGATAAAGTCACCGTTCATACGTGATGTAAAATGTAACACGTACGTTGGACAAAAGAAAATAGTGCTCAGGGAGAATTTTTTCAGTAAATCCTACTAATATTATAAATGTGAAAGTTTGTGAAGATGTGTGGATGCTTGTAATTCAATCACGCTCTAACGGCTTATCAGTTCTAATCGTTGGGTACAGGGATAGATTTTTTTTTATATTAAGCTCGCCAAATTGATGTCGCCATTGATGGAAAGAAGTGGCGCATCTAGCGATTGGGTCTCTCACAGTCCGTAAGACTTATGACTTTGGTCCTCAAGTTGACGGCCCTGTGATGTGCCTCTTCACGCTCCGCTTGAAGAACCCGGGAATGGGATTAGGTACATCTGGATTAACATAGGCTGTGTCGCCTTGTTGCTCGACTTGACCGGAACACTACCGTGCTCCCAGAATGCTATTTTTTGCCAGGGAAATATGTTCCCATGGGAAGCGGAAACAGGATATCAGGCGGGCGAATTCGTGAGTATCGTCTAGACTTTTTATTATTGAAGAAGTTGGTTTTTTACAAGTTATGTTTTAATGGCATAAAAGATGTTCTAAAAAGGCCTTCGTACTGGACTTTTGCACTAAACTGTTGGAAACCAATCCAGGTCGTGTTGAAGTCATCGAGATCCCATACAGGGTATATGCGAAATTGATAATGATAACAGGTAAACCAAAAATAAAGACCCCCCTCTTTGTCGTCCCTAATCGCTCAATTAATTATTATATTGGCGATAGCGTCATGCCTTAATTCACCATCTCTTGATGGGACTAAATCCGCCATCGCTATCTCCTGACTAATTAAACCACGGTCGAAAACCAGCAAACTCTATATTAACCTTCTGTCAGTGACTTGACAACGATGTGATAAGGTTCATCACACGGACTTTAAGTACCTAGACGTCACGCTTAAAATATGTATAGTTAGGTATGTATATTTTATGTGAAGTAGATAAGGGTAGCTGTTAAAAAACTCGTACTTGTATTGTACTAGCTGTAGCCCGCGGCTTCGACCGCGTAGAAGTCGTTATCGCGTAAGATCATAACCCTCCTTTTACGCAGTCGGTTAAAAAGTAGCTTATGTCCTTCCCAGGGCCTCGAACTATCCCTAAACCAAATTTCATCTCAATCTCTTCAGCCGTTTAGGCGTGAAAGCGTAACAGATAGACATACAGACAGAGTTACTTTCGCATTTATAATATTAGTAGGGAAGTAGGGATTTTGGGGCCACTCTCACAGCCGGTACGACTTTTGTCAGTGGTCCTCAACTTGGCGGCCCTGTGATGCGCCTCTTCACGCTCGCTTGAAGAACACGAGATTGTAAGAGGAGGGAAACACGTGCGCAGGCTGGTCGTCGTCAAGCGTTTATAGATCGGCAGAGGAACGATCTTTTGAATCGCTCAGTTTTGGCTAAGATTCTTTCCACCGTGTAGGAGTGGCACCTCTGCCGAGTACATGTTGTTCGGGATAGAAAAGGAAAGGGTGGGATTAGGTTGAAGAGCTCTTCAGAACACTCATACTTATAATAAACTCATACTTAAAAATAACATCTTCCGAACACTCGCCATGATACATTCGGTAGAATGCAACTTTGGTCCTTCGCTGCGCCAACGGCTCGAGATAATATACGAGGTATAGGCAGCTTCTAATTCTGCCTCTTTCTGGGAGCAGTTCGTGGTCGTGAAAGAGGCGCAATCTTGTCTTCGCCCAAGACTATCAGTTTTTAAGACTGGGCGAGTAGTCTGCTTACTGTCTTTACAGAAGCAGATCCAAGACAGCGGCATGATATTGTGGTAATTTCAAAAAGAGTAACTAAATAGGTATCTATACTAAGAAATATTTGCATTTATAATATTAGTAAGGACGATGCTGCCCTCGGCTTCACCCGGGTGGAATTCTGTTCCCATTTCTCATGGAAACGTCACATCCTTCATGTTTCAGCCAAAAATCATCAGGATCCGTTCATAAATAATGCGACAACAATCTTCACCCTTTGTCTCCCACATTTTTCCCCCTATCAAAAAAATCTCTCGACGAAAGTTCTATTTTGAATCAAAAAACACGTGTGCCAAGTTTGGTGAAAATTGGTTAAGAAATGCGTCCTTCTAGATCGGAACTGACATACACGTAGACATGCGGAGAAAAGCAAATTTATCCATACTATCGAATCGTAGATTCTCTTTCGCTTCGCTCACTCAGTCAATGAAGTAGGATGAACCAATTTTACATTATTTTTACACATGCTGTCGAAGATATCGAAATTTAATTATAAACGAAGTGCCGCTCAAAATTCCGGCCGTCACAAATACAACAGTATAGTTTTCAGAGCGTGTTAGTTTACAGCGAATTTACATCATAGTCTTTTGTTGTTGAAGTTAGTTTCTTGAAAGATAATATTGTTGTTATTTTATACTTGTTACTAGTCAGTTTAGTTTATTATCTTTAGGGTTAATCTTAATACTTAATATTGTAAAGTCATTGATGTGAACGTTTGTAAAGGTATTTTAATGTTTGTAACTAGTTCACGCTCTAACGTTTGGCTGAAATTTGGCACAGAGGTAGGTTTATAGTCTGGAATAACACATAGGCTACTTTATCCCTGTTATTGGTTCCTTTGAGAAGCAAAAAAGGGATCAAAATTCCACGCAGGCGAAGCCGCGAGCTTCAGCTAGCTTTTTATAATACAGCTCTGTTATTTTCTACTACTACATTTAACCAATCCCGTATAAAAAGAATATTTTGTAAGTAGCTGATAAGCGCGGCTTCGCCCGCCTGAAATTCGGTATTCGTTCCCGCTTCCCGTGGGAACATATTCCCGGAATGAACATTAGCCTATGTGTTATTCCAGGCTCTAAGCTGTCTCTGTACCAAATTTCAGCCCGATCCGTTCAGCCTTTACAGCGGCGTGATTGAGTAACAACCATTCAAACATCTAAACTACTATCTAAAATACTAAAAGGTTGCCTGGTAGAAATCGCACTTAGCGATAAGGCCGCCCATTGTACATTACAAGACCTTGTATTTTTTACCTATGTAAATATTTTTTTGGTGTACAATAAAGAATATTTCTATTCTATTCTTTTCTAAACATTTAAACATCTTCACAAACTTTCACATTTAAAATATTAGTAGAATAATACAAAGTTCATACAAATCGCTTCAAAATTTAACAATAATTCTTGATGTCACGTAAAGCTATTGAGAATTCAATAGGTACAAATATTGTAAATCCCCCTTTTGTTTTCGTCCCTAGGGTTGTTGGTCCCCCTCCTGTTGAGAAAACGTATATACAATGCAAACACAATTACATTGCGGTTTTCTGCAAGCTTCAAATTCGATTTCCCCTTTTGCCAATAGCATTGCGGTAATGTTCTATTGTTGAGAGAAATTTGGTAGGTAGGTACAGTTTAGCAGTAAAGAGAAAATTAAGGAGGTTGTTGCTGTGTTGTTTGTATGGTAACCTAATAGGAAGTATCAATTTATTTTTGATAAAATGTTCCTCATGAAATTCTTGTAAATAATTTCATACTATGACTTATGGGACAGCAGCGTTTTGAAAATGTAGCTAGTGTGTAGTTTGAAATTATAATTTTCCTTTTACAAAAATCTGTTCGTTTTCCTTATAGATTTTTGCAATTTTTGTGAATAGGTAACTTTAAAAGCAACAGTTTTTCTGGTCTTTTCTTAGCTTGAACGCTTGACACGCTGCCGCGACACGATTTCCCTGAATATCCCAGCCATGGCTTTGGAGGCTCAAACCATTTTATAACATGAAACCGAACAGCGTACCTATCGTCCTTATCTACCATTCTTTACAAAACGAGCTGTAGCAAACGCAAAATGGCACATAAGAATAGTTTGTCGAACGTTCTCGATAACAATATGTTTGAGAAACGTTGAGGGTAACTCGTGAATCGGTTTTATCTCGGTATTTTTGGTGCGTTGGAATTGAAAATAGGGATGAAATCCATTTCTATAAATCATTTCATTTAACTCTTTCTAAATAAACTTAAATAAATAAATTTTAATAACTCCTTATGCAAGAAGAGGGTCTTGTTTGTCGTGCGGATATCCTCACGGATATTCATACTTATAGCTCTCGTACTTATAGAATACGGGACTTCCCGCGAAATACTATTTACATACATTCACCGACGTTTCGGGCACGTTACAGCGCCCGTGGTCGCGGTTGGACTGAAGCGTGGATCGACAAAAACCACAAAGTTATTTCTTTTCGAATTACCCTCCGTTGTAGTTACAACGAAGGATAAGGTCGGCGACACACACTCCACAATCACTACATCAGTTTTAATTGGCACAGTTTTACGTTCAAGTTTACTCCTCACGGATATATTATCATGCCGAGCTCGAACCTACTAAAACCACATGGTACCAAACGCCACCCCGGGTACCTCCTATAAGTCGAGTTGTATCACCTAATATAGCCCTCGATATGATATTTTGTCATGTCATAGGTATATAGACTAACGGTGGGGGAGGGGGGGGGGGGGATTGCTGCTCACCGTCCGTACAGAAGCAGGCCCAAGATGACAGCGTGACAGGATAGTTTCACGCAAAGACACGGAATAGCGCCCGAACCTCCTACAAAGTTGATCACGACATCTCATATTTCAAAGTTCCAGCGCGTTATGACCAAGACGTTATGCCACAAAAAATAACAGTTTCTTGATGAAAACATCTCACTACATAACAAATGGAGTGAATAACAAACAAAATAATAAGTTAGATGAGAAACAACAGACTACAATATCAAATAAAATCTAAACTACAAAGAATTATTCATCAACTATATTAGAGTTCATGACTTCTTTGTTGAATTACACAGAGAGACGTTGACTTTTTGGTAGGTATTCTAAAACATTCATATTAACTTATGTATTTTAAGCATTATAATATTATACTTGCGGGGTTGGCAGAAAGAACCGAGCGCCTTACAGCACGGTCCATACATACCTCACTTGCTTCTTCAACTTTCATTTTTCTTTTCATGCATGCACGTCGGTTCCTACACGCAAGGGATTTGGCGTGAAGATAGTTAGTTAGTTAGTTATAATATACTTAACTAGCGGACGTCACGCGGTTTCACCCGTATAATTCCCGTTCCCGTGGGAATACGGGAATAAAATATAGCCTATGTTCACCGCAAAGAGTGCAGCTTCCCAAAAGTGAAAGAATTTTTCAAATCGGTCCAGAAGTTTGGCGAGCCTATTCGATGCAAACAAACAAACAAACAATCAAATCTTTCCTCTTTATAATATTAGTAAAGACTAGCTGTTCCTCGCGGCTTCGTCGGCGTAGAAGTCGTTATCGAGTTAAATCATGACGTAAAATCAGCCTATGACCTTTGCTTGTACTCAAACTAACTTTATACCAACTTTCATCAAAATCAGTTCAGCGGTTTAGGCGTGAAAACGTAACAGACAGGCCGAGTTACTTTCGCATTTATAATAATAGTAGGGATGGTGAATTATAGCAGAAGACAGGAGATATAAACGTGTAAAATTTAGTTTTTTTAGGGTTCCGCATGCAAAGGGTTAAAACGGAACCTTATTGCCACATGCACCTGTCCACACTTTCTCTGTATAATTCACGCCTTAAGAGTCCGTCTGACGCTAAATAGACTATTACCTTGATCTAGATCTCAGGACTCGTGACTTCGTGAGGTCTAATTAATTAAAATTTGAACACAGACAACTTCAGTTCATAAACTGAAAACGCTCTAAGCTAGAAACACGATCTGATAAAATCCTCGATAGATTTTTGTGTTGAAAATACTTCGATTTTGGGAAATTTTAAGCTAGATCTCATAACTTTTAAGTAGTTTTTACAATCTATACTAATATTATAAAGAGGAAAGATTTGTTTTTTTTTTGTTTGCTTGTTTGTAACGAATAGGCTCCGGAACTACAGGACCGATTTAACAAATACTTTCACTGTTGGAAAGCTACACTCTTTGCGGTGAAAATAGACTATATTTTATTCCCGTATTTCCACAGTAACGGGAACTACGTGGGTGAAACCGCGTGACGTCCGCTAGTATAAAATATTTATAAGAAGGATAGTAGTAAAATCTTCATTTGCACTAGACCAATTTTTTCATATTGGTTATAGTTTTTTTATAATTATTTTTTTTCGTTAAAAACGCACAAAAACTGACCGCGTCTCTCTCATTCTTGCACGCTAAAATGTATTATCTTCTATCTTCTTTTAACAATTTGGCGTGTGGTAGGCTCTTAAGATAAAGGATACAAACCCACGCCGCGTGGGTTTCATCCTAAATCTGACAAAGTTTGCAAGATAACATCCGCGGATGAAGGTGCGGTTCCACTTAGGCGGAGCGGAGAGGAGCTGTGCCGCGATTCACCAATCACGGTGCGAAGCAGAGAATAGATGTGGATTTTAAGCCATGTGATTGGTGAATCGCGGCACAGCTCCTCTCCGCTCCGCCTAAGTGGAACCGCACCTTGAGGGTCCACTATCTTCTCGTGTTTTTTATTATTTCACTCTTAACATTTATTTTATGGTGATTTATGGGACCTGCTGTCTTTGTTCTTTTCAATATTTCACAGTGTTACCAAGTGAAAATAACTGATATGGTTCTTTTTGGGGTAAAAACGGGACCTTTTTACCACGTGGACCTTCTCTGTATAATTCGCGCCTTAAGATAAATTCACTGCGTAGGTTTCATCCTAATTCTGACAAAGTTTGCAAGATAACCTCCGTGGATGAGGGTCCACTATCCGTCACTTGCGGATAAATTGCACCCGTGTTTTTTATTATTTCACTCTGAACATATATTTTAGCGGGAAATAAGGTTTGCTTTGGTGATTTATAGCGAGAGATATGAATGTTTCACAGTTTTAGCCTGTGCAAATTGCTGATACGGCTCTTTTTAGGGTTCCGTATACAAATGGTAAAACGAGACTCTATAACTATGCTGTCTGTCCGTCATTAGGCTGTATCTCTTGATCCGTGAGAGCTAGAGAGTTAGCAATTCCATAGATGATGTATTTCTGTTGCCGCTATAACAACAAATAGGTACTAAACATAGAAAAGAGGCGAATGCCATACAGAAATCATGTTCTCTTTGCCATTTTTTTAGTACGGATCCCTTCGTGAGCGAGCATAGCTCGCATTAGATAGCTTTTTTTAAAAATTTAGGACTTCAAATGACGTTTGTCTGGTAAAAGGTATGATAATGCCAAATGTCAATGCCAAAGCAAAAGTTGCTTACAAGACTTTAAATAATCTAAGCTTACAAGTAATGTATGACTTAATTACCGATGTAACTCTCAAACTAATTTTCTAATAGACGTCCATTTTCCGTATTAAAAAGGTAATAAAAACGAGACTCTATAACTATGCTGTCTTTCCGTTCGGCTGATGTCCGTCATTAGGCTGTATCTCTTGATCCGTGACAGCTAGAGAGTTAGCAATTCCATAGATGATGTAGGTATTTCTGTTGCCGCTATAACAACAAATACTAAAAATAGAAAAGAAAGGGGAATGCCATACAGAAAACATGTTCTCTTTGCTGTTTTTTTAGTGCGGATCCCTTCGTGCGAGACCACAGCCCGCACTAGAGCTAACTATTTAGGTATGCAAATAACGTTTCTTTAGTGAAAGGTATGATAATGTCCAATAACAAGTTGCTAACTACTTAACCCCAAAAAAGATGCGGGATAGCACCCGACCCCCCTAAACGAGACCGCCGGTCTGTTGGAAGTCCTGGTGTATCCTTCCGAGGGCTTACCCGAGGCTCCCAACCGTAAGCTGTTACGTGGGATGTATGTGGTTTTAGTCGGTAGAAGGCATATCATTCCTGCAACCATGTAGAATTTTCCTTACGCTAAAAATAAAGAAAAAGTAATACCTACTTAATTACCGATGCGTAACTCTGAAACTACTTATTAAATATTCTCTAATAGACTTTCAAGCCAGCATATATATGTTATATCTATTTAACGCCACTCGCAAATGGAACCGGAACTTCCGCCGTCCATATTGTTTGCACGTGGCCGGAACTAACTAGTTTCAACTGGTTCAATCGAGTTACGAGTTGCCCTGGAGCCGAACGCTACCGGATTTGGGCGAATAGAATAGGAAAACAAGGTTTACATACTGAGATCGTTCGAAAAATGGTAATAGGTATGTAGAAAATAATTTTAAATTGGTAGGCTGCTACGCAAGGCCCAATAAAAATATAAAAAATTAATATGATGCCCACGTCTACGTTCTATCATCGCACCGCTCGCCACTGACAGGGAGTTCATCCTCACACTCTACATCCGAGGGTTCCAGCACGGTTAGATCCGATAGGGGTCTTCTTCCGCGCACGCTTAGATTGTGGAATGATCTCCTCTTCTGGTGTTGCAATCGTCATAGGCTACGGTGACCACCAGTCCTTCTGGTGTCCATATGCTTATGTATTACCTTAGTGGTATAAAAAGCGACTGTTTACCATAGAGCTGCATCAAATTTCCTTCTCTACTAAGTACACTGGCAGCAAAAGCATGCACAAAAAATTATTTTTAACGTCCTCACGAAGAAAATCCACGTTAATGCAGCCAAAATTGGGTAGCTTAAAAGTTTCATATTTATTTTTTGGATATTGGATTTTGAAAGCTTAATATTTTTAAAAGATTTAGTACGAGTAATGTATCGAGTATGTTTATCATGCCTTTGAAATAAAAGGAAGCGGGATCACACTCGAAACCCCCCCAAAGACGCGGGTTAGCACCCGAACCACCCCTGGGCGAGGCTACAGAGGCGGCTGTAGGTCTGTTGGGAGTCCTGGGACATCCTTCCGAGGGCTTACCAGGGGCTCACAACCATAGGCTGTTGGGCGTTACGTGAGGTTTTTTAGTCGGTAGGAGTCCGGCATAACATCCATGAGGATTTTCCCTCAGGTAATAAAAAATAAAGCTTGCAGAATCACTAACAGATTTTCATACACACATAAAATTATTCCGTATCATGTCTGAGTGGAAAAAATGTGTGTGACGATTACCTACTAAAAAGCAACTGGCAGAGTACAACATACTGGGGTATCTTTCCGAGGGCTTATCTGGGGCTCCCAACCGAAACCAAAGTTGGTAGAAGTTCGGCATAGAATCCTTGCGGGATGTTCCTCACGTTAAAAAAAGACGCCTGTACATCCAGCAGTTGGCTGTTTTAGACTGATTTTGATTGATGACGTATACCTACTTTAAACTACTATTACAAGTAGGTATTATTACGGACTCTTTATTTTCACTCTTGAAATAAGACCCTGTGAGACGAATGTGACCTAAAATACTTCAGAGTAAAGTGGGGTTCTCATAGCAAAAAAATGTTTTTTTTTTTTGTCTGTTTGTCGGTTTGTCTGTTTGTCTGTTTGCTTTGCTTTGTCCGGAAGGATCTCAAAAAGTACTCAATAGATTTGGTTCAAATTTTGCAAAAATATTACTTAGGGGTGGGGTCTTCAAATAGGCTATATATTATCACGCTACATATCCTAGGGGTTAAGCAGAGAGCAATGAAATATGTAAGATGGTAAAATGATTTAACCAAAACGTAGCAGGAATATTAGTAAGAGATAGGTTTAACACACAGGCTACATATTTAAACTGGCCATTTATTTTTGAACACAAAACGGGACATTTAACCGACTTCAAAAAAAAGAGAGGATCAACCTCAAATAAGTACTAATAACTTTTCATTGGCTGAACCGATTTTCATTCATTTGAAAGTTGATATTTCCTATTTGGTCCCATTACAAGGAAACCAGGATCCAATGATGTCATCCCAGAGAAATCGAGGGAAGCTTTCAAAAATTGTGGGGGCAACCAATGTGTTTGTTAATTTTTACAATAAATTTCTCAGAAGAACAAATCTGCTTTATTATAGGTCTTTTTTGCGTTTGGGCACCGTCATCCCAGCTACGGGGGAGCTGGGACGGTGTGTGGGGCTCACCGGTCCCGAAAATTGGATCGTAATACCTACTACTCCGTAGTGTTCCTACTCACCCTATATCCGGGTTTAAGGATGTGAAGAATTCGTTTCTACGTCAATCCGGGTAGGGGGGCCCCGTAGAGCCGGGGCTCTCCTCGGAAAAATCAGACAGTCGACTCCCTCAGAGTTTCCTAAGGAGCTGACAAAAAACGAGCCCGCATCGCACCGCTCTCGAGCGCCCCTCTGTAAGTGGGCGGACACTGGAGGCACCTCAGCAACACGGAATCAGAATCAGAATCAGAATCAGCAACACGGGAAGGTGCCTTCCGTCAAATTATCATCGGTGGAGGGTACCCCCCAACCTCCGTCCATCGGTACGACATTAGTCGGGGGCGCGCATGGAACCTGCCATGCGGCGCTCCCGCACCCGCAAGTTTTCACGTTTAGTCGCCATCACCTCTTTAGCAAGAGCGGTGACGGCGACCCAGCATTATTGGCCACCGACACACATGCTTATGATTTTTTGAGAAGTTAGCTTGAAATTAATGTAAATTTGTCAAATAATTTTGTACCCTTACCCCTTTTCAATCAATACATCAAGCGATTTTTGACTTTCTTCCAAAACAGGTTTTTTTTTTTATACTACTTAGGTGGCAGACAAGCTTACGGCCCACCGGAAGGTTGGTAACCGTAGCCTATAGACGTTTGCAACACCAGAGGCGCTACACACGCGCTGCCGACCCTGACGCAGGTTGTGACGACCCACAGTTGAAATTTTTCAAGCCGCCCGTAAGGCCTTCAACTTGGCTTAACGACTGTCATTTTACTGACAACCGGGACCAACGGCTTATCGTGCCTTCCAAAGCACGGAAACGCTCGTAAATAAATGTCACAAAGTGGTCCACGTGGTGGTCACCCATCCATATCCGGCCATAGTAAATGTTGCTTACTGCAGTGATCGTTTACAGAACACTGAGTCCGCGGGGCCACGAGCGCTTCGTTATTCATTCTTATGTAAAAAAGCAAATTCACCGTCCCAGATATTCACGGCTTGTTTGTAAAATTCTATGATATAATTCACAAACTTTTCAGTCATAGTAGTGCAATTATCTTTAAATCTCAATTAAATTACACACACTAAATGGGAGATCTGTTTCTGAGCCACATTGTATTCACAAGGGGGTACGATTTCCTATCCCTTCGGGCTATACACTCGTATACGATACACGCCGAGAGAAGTGGAAACCGAACTTTGCTGGTGCGCCCTGGAACTTTGCTTACGAGTGCGACCGGCGCCGGCGTGCTGCCCCCGTTAGTCGATGTACCTATATCTCGACAAGCAGAACCCATGACGAGGAAGTCGCATTTGGTTGGGCCTGCTAGACCAGCGGTGTGCCATCATGTCTGTGTGGCAACACAGTGGTGGACGCTCCGACGCTATGCTGCTAGCATTCAAGCCGAGAAGCTTTAGAAGCTGTTTCGGCCGACATTTTGACAGAGCTGACCCCATTTCACGAGGTGGTTGCAGTATGGCGGGCCTCCAAGGCCCACGTTGTTGCTGGCAGCCATTACTAGCAATTCCGCAAGCAGTAGCAGTATTGGGCCCCCGTCGCCTCGTTTGCTGGTAAGGTGGCAAAGAAGGAGGCGCCATCGTGAGGAGCTCCCGCACACCTATCGAATATTTGCTTGCTGTGGGCGAAAGTTGTCCCTCCCCGTGTTCCGGGGGGTGCCCATTAGCGCACGCTGGCACACGTTGCTCTCTGCCTTGCTGTGTGGACGTGGTCTCCTTAGGGAGCTTTGGGAAGCCGTCCATCTGGCTCCCCCGAGGAAAGCCCCGAATTAACGAGTTGTTCCTAGCCGGGTCGATGTGAACACTCCTCTTGATATTCTTCGACCCAGTTACACTGCGAGGAGGAACCCCGCTGGGTTAAGTGGGTAGGACGGTCCCTTTCTGGGACAGGGAGTCCCACACGCCGTCCCAGCTGGCCGGGATGACGGCGCGTAAGCGCGTTTCCCGCGTCAGCAAAAAAAAATGTCTTTATGATGATGAATTTCTATTGCAGCCTAAATTTCCGACACAATCCAACCTTCGGCACAGCTCGGAGAAAACTTGCTGACTGATCGCATACAGAATTCTGTTGTGGGATCCTAAATAAAATTATTTATATGATTTGGAACATTTTTCTATGCAAAATAGAAATTCCAAAAATAGAATGGTGTTATTCAAATTGTGTCCAAAAATAGAAAACTTAAAATTAGTTATCAGTTTATCACATTAAGCCGAAACAAAAAAAATAGGCACAAACAAGTTTGTCTGTGTGCGTCTAAGTAATCGCGCCTCTGCGTGTGGCTAAGTAAACGATAGCGCGTGCATCACGGGAATCCTTCGAAATTTTTTGCGAGGTTTCTGAAAACGGGACAATTTAGCGTCTCGACGCTTTGCTTGGGGACAACGGGACAGGCAACCTCATTTTATATAGAAATCTTTGGGGACAGGTGGCCGAAAAAAGGGACAGTCCCGTTCAAAACGGGACGTATGGTCAGTTTATACATATTATTACGCTACTTAGTCTACGCTACTTAGTCTAGAGGCTTGGCAGAAAAGAATTCAAATCCAAATCAAAATGGCATCATAACATAATTTTCACGCGTACGAAGTCGCGGGCAACAGCTAGTTAAATAATAAAACAATTTAATCATGACTGTACTGTTTCTACCCAATGTGGAACTCCTCCGAAATGGAATCCGTCCTAAGTGGCCAGAAGGAAAAAAAAGAATGGATGAGTTGTTTCAAAGATTATCGATTACAGAAGAAAACATCTTAAAATAATCCATTCTACGTGACCTGGAGTCAGTAGTGTATATTTTAACTTAAAAATTCATTTTAATACGAGTCTACAAATTATTTTTTTACTTTTTGTATTTCCTCCTTTATTCCATTAACTTACTACACTCATTCAATTACTAAACTTTGTCTGAGTTTACCTTTTATTCATGGTAAGTGTAGGTAAGGCTATAATATGTCACTGCAAATTTTCCTGAAGGTAAAAGTTGATGGGCACAGGCGGGGCATGAGTATTCTATCTGATCTGACCCAAGCAACATGGTTTACGTTACAGCTTGGCTACTACTCACTGAAAAATTACTCTATCTATTTAGGCCAGTGCAGATAGCTATCAAAATATAAAAAAATAGTAGTAGAAATATTAGTTAATAGCTCAAAATTGTACATGAATGATTAAAATAGAAAAATATGATTGGAGTTCTTTTGCATTTTCTGAGAAAATTTACCATTGTGATGTATATATATTTTTACATCATCAGAAGGAAGAGATTTTAAGTAACAAAAATACCACCAATTTTTTAAAAATATCGGATATTTTGACGGGTGATTTTTCGATTGAAAATTTAAATGCTTTTGCGATATTAAGTCAATAAAAGGAGAAAAAATTAACATTTTAGATCAGAAAAATACAGTGTATTAGTAGGGACATAAAAAGAAAGGTTTCTGCCAAATTTCATGAAAAAAAAAACATATTTGCGAAAGAAAAAATATCTAAAACTCCAAATCTGGGTTTTTGAGTTATGAAATACTTTTTGAAGTTATGTCAAAAAAGTGTTAATCCAAAAGTTGTAGTTTTTTTTATTTCCTACAACTTCTCTATTAAACATTTTTCCGTAGGACTTGCAGTTTTGTCGGAAATCGAGAAAACCCCTTCCCCCCCCCCCCATTAAAACCCCCATTTTTTAACTTCCCGACTTCAGATCGCTCGTAAATTATTTTTCCTGTTATTTTTGTCACATTCTCTTCCTTTTGCAATAGGTTTGATTCTACTACTAATTTCTTTCATTTTTCATCATTTTAAAGCTATCTGCACTGGTCTAATTACTGAAAGCTTCATTAAAAACTGTTCGGTAGTTTAAAAGATAAAAGTAAACAGACATCGATAGGGGTGCTGGGTAGGACAACCTCCACGTGGTGCATCCTGGTAACGTGGACGACGATGTGGACTTCGCCTGAGGCGCACGTCGTCGCCCACGGCCAATAGTCCACCAAGGAGGGGGGGCCTTTATGGCCGGTTTGGAGTTCTCCACATGCGCTCTGTTATGCAGAGCGTACTTAGTGGAGAACTCCCAGTGGCTCTTTGGAGTTGCGAGGAAGAAAACCTCTTTAAAAAATTACCCCGAAACTCACGCTCTGACGCCCGGCTATTTGTTGCATCGCTGGGGGGAACTCAGTGCCTAGGGCGTCACTCTCACCTTCCAACCATTCCCATCCTCACATCCTCTCCCAACTTCCCCACTCCTACCCTAAAAAGTCGGCGGACTATAAACGCAAAAAACAACATGACTGAGGTAAATATTTCGAAAGGAACTACCCAGGAGCGCACCCGGACAGTGTCCGGGGAATCGCATCGGCATGATCCGTCATGATCCGTCATGTCGACCCCCGCCAGGGTTCATCCCAGGTGGTATATGGGAGGGGTCACCACAGTCCTACAGGCCCAAGGGTGTGCCTAAAAACCACCCCCAGTGACGCGGAGGTCGCGTCAACCCGTGCCGGCTCCGAGATGGAGTCGGCACTTGATATGGGTACTGAGACCGAGGATACCCTCGGTCTCCATGCCGAAGAAGCGGGACGTAAGAGACCTAGGTCAAGCGGACCAGGCAAAGGCCTGTTCCGTCGGCCTGGGTCCGAATCTTCCAGCAGCGAGGAGGACCTTCCTCGAAAGGTCGCGGCTACAACTGCGGGTAGAGGTCGGAAAGCCGACCTCTACAGAGCGAAGGGTAGCAGAACAGCAGCAGAGCCGCCGGCGATTGTGACCCCACTGCCAAGTGGGAAGGTCACGGAGGTGCCGGCGGCGGTGAACATCTTGGCGGCTCTTTCCCGCATTTCTGGCGCCGTAAAAGGCGCCAAGAATGTAGCGGGAAAGAAGAGGGTCGTGGCGGATGCGGTCACAGGCGCCGCCAACGCGCTGGAGGAGCTCCTGGAAAGGAGCGTCTCCAGCGAGGAGGGGAAACTCCTGGCTCGGGTTGCGAGCCTGGAGAAGGAGCTTGCCGATTCCCGCAACCAGCAACAGCTGATGCGGGAGGAGATCGGCAAGCTTACGCAGCTGGTCCAGGGGGCCGCCGGGGATGCTCGGGGTGTGAAAACCCCCGCTCCTCGTGCGCCACCCAAGACAACACCTTCGATGGTCCAGCTGCTGGAGGCCATCGAGCGACGCCTTGGCGTCCTTGAGGACCGGGCATACCGCCCGCCGCTGGCGGCTCCCGTCGGTGCGTCATATGCAACGACGCACGTAGGAGTATTTTCGTGTAAAATCCGGTCAAAAGTCAAATTTTAAGATCAAATAAAGGTCTACTAATTTCACATATTTTTGCAGCTTATTAGCCGGTCTATCGCCTAGCCCACAAATTTATAACGTAACTAGTAGTGCCTTCTCGTACAATTAGTCGGAACCCAGTCGTTATCTAAACCGCATGACTTAATTCTCGACGTTCGTAATTTTTAACCGTATTTGAGTTGTAAACTACACTTTTGTGTGATTTACTATGGAAAAACAACAGTGCTAATATGGAAGTACAAGGTGTGTAGATTATTTCAATATAAAAATTAATAACTTAATGTTTCGTGTTAATATTTAAAAAATATCAGAAAGGTAAACAGAATATGTGAAATAAATTTCATAAAATTCATTTTTTTAAATCGTGTTTTTGTTTATTTGTCGGGCCTTGTCGCACTTTTATTTTACGATTAATATATTGCCTAGGGTTTGTTTTAATAAACACAATTAGATTTTGCTTCACTTATGTTCACCATTTTTGTTTTCAATGATTTGAAGATGGCATTGTGAAATATGGATATTATATTTGACTTGAATGTTTTTTTCATTTTTATTTTCAGATTTTATAGAATTTAATGTTATTTTCATCAGAAGAGCTTTGTTTGACATTATGCGTAACTGCAAAAGTAAAAAAATCGAAGAAAATTTGAAAAAAAATAGATATAAAGTTAATTGAAATCAGTGAATGCCCTTCACGATTCAAATGCCCTTCACGTGCTCTCAGGTATTATAAGATCGAATTTAAACAAAGCCAGTGGCAAAAAGGAGCGTTTTCTGCATAATAACAGTAAATGGCAAACATCATCCATCCATTTACTGAATATTAGTAGGTACAGAGCTAACATCAAATCTGTTTGGTCAGCAAAAACACCTGAAAGCTTAATTAAGCGTTGTAAGCGACGAATTGTGGAGGCAAATATCCGCTGAAGAACTTACATAATATATGTAGCTAGCGTCAGGCAACGCAATAATGGAAACACTGATACTTCAGTAATCATAAAAGCAATAGTGGCAACGCCAACAAGAGCTAGGCCCAAACCACAATTACGGAAAGATTCTCGGAAGAGGCGCATGATCTGATGGTCGCAATTGAGCCACCATCAACAGTTTTTTACCATCTTTACCACTAACATCAACAACAGAATATAAACAGCTACGGAAACACAGAGGAAGACGATGCGAAAGAAAAAAAAAATAAAGTGAAAAATATACATGTTTTGTACATTTTACTATTATTAAACATAACAGTATATAATATTACCATGTTTTATTATTAAATAAGCCATTAAATAATTTTGACCGGATTTTACATGAAAATACTCCTATGTGCGACGGCTGCACCCAGCGGGACTCCTGGTCCCAAGCCGAGGGCCTCCGCCCCCTCCGCCCCCAAGAAGACGGCTCCTGGGGGAAGTGGCAACCCCGCTCCCCCAACAGCCAGCGCTCCTGCTGCACTTCAGACTACCTCAAAAGAGGGGGTCTGGGAGGTAGTAGGAGCGAAGAAGAAGGTGGCTAAGGCCGCCAAAAAGGCGGCGAAGGCCGCCAAGAAGGCGGCAAAAGTTGCCGCTTAAGCGGCAAAGGCCACCGCGGCGAAGGCGCCGAAGAGGCTCCGCGCTCCTCGCTCCACTGCCGTCGTCATTATGGTGACGACAGAGGGCAAGGCGAAGGGCGTGGGGTACGCCGAGGTACTGAGGCAGGCGAAAGCCTCAGTAGACCTCAAGGCCCTCGAGATTGAGGGGGGGCTCCGGTGCAAGGTGACGCGCACCGGAGCGCGCCTCCTCGAGGTCTCCGGCACCACCAGCGGCCCCAAAGCGGATGCCTTAGCGGCGAAGCTGCGGGAGTCGTTGAATACGGGCGATGTCCGCGTGTCCAGACCCAACAAATGCGCCGCGCTGCGCATTTCGGGTCTGGATGACGCGGCCACGACGGACGAGCTTATCTCCGCCGTCGTGGAGGCGAGCGGCTGTCCCCGTGATTAGGTGAGGTCAGGCGAAATCCGCTTTGGCCCCACCGGTCACGGGTCGGCAGTCGTGAGCTGCCCCTTCGCGGCGGCCCAGAAAGTGGCGGACGGACGGAGCCTCCTTATTGGGGGCTTCCTGAGGGCGCAGGTGCATCTCCTGCAGCCCCGCGAAGACAGGTGCTATAGGTGCCTGGTCGTGGGGCATGTAGGAGTGCAGTGTACGGCGGAAGTCACCGTGGGCGATCGGTGCTTCCGCTGTAGTCAGCCCGGTCACACGGCCCTTGCCTGTGACGCTCCGCCACGATGTTTCAAATGCGTGGCGGAGGGCAAGGACGCTGACCACCGGGCGGGCAGTAAGTCCTGCGCTGCCTCAAGGCCGAAGCCCCGTCCGTCTGCACGGGGGGTGAGGGTGTGGGTGCACGTTCGCGGCAGGGTGCGGAGATGGACGTCCATTAATGGACACCCATATCCGCATCCTGCAGGTGAACCTGAACCACTGCACTGGTGCTCAGGATCTTCTGTACCAAAGCATCAGGCAGTGGTCCATTAACATTGCAGTCGTTGCCGAGCCGTACTGGGTTCACCCGGGAAGCCCGGTGGATCTGGACGGCCTGGCGACAATCTTTCGGGGGACCGGCGCGGATGACTCGCGCCTGGCGGTCATCGCTAGGGGACCGGGTTGTGTCGCGGCGGAATACGAGGGTGTGGCTGTCGTGGCCGTCTACATCTCGCCGAGCCTCGACCAGCATCAGTTCGAGCTATGGCTCCCTGAGCTGGACGTCGTCCTCGCTGCATGCCGGCCTCGCCCTGTCCTGGTCCTGGGAGACTTCAATGCCTGGTCGCAGGCTTGGGGCTCCCGGGAAACCAGAGGCAGGGGGAGGATACTGGAGGACTGGGTCACTACACGTGGTCTAGTCATCCTGAACCGGGGGAATGTCGCAACCTGAGCGCGGCGGGGGCTCAGCTCGGTCATAGACGTTTCGTTTGCGACCCCTGAGCTCGCCCGCCGTGTCCAGGGATGGCGCGTGGTGGAGGAGGAGGAGACGTTGTCAGATCACCGATATATTCGGTTCGACTTCTCCCCTCCACCAAACCTGCCGCCAGCAATTGCGAATCCCCCGGAACCGCGTTGGGCACTTCATCGCCTTGATCGGGAGGCTCTCCTGGAGGCGGCCATCGTGCAGGCCTGTCTGCCGATGTTGATACCGAGGTGGAGTGGTTCGGGAGAGCCATGTCGCACATCTGCGATGCGGCGATGCCCAGGGCTAGGCCCAGGCCGGCCAGGAGACAGGTGTACTGGTGGACGCCGGAAATCGCGCAGTTGCGCGCGGAGTGCGTTACCGCTCGCCGCCGGTACACCAGGTTCCGCCGGAGGCGTCGCCGCCCAGACGATGCGGCAGCCCGTGAGACGGAGCTCTACGATGGGTACAAGGAGGCCAAGAGGGCCCTCCAGACGGCCATCAAGAGGTCCAAAAAGCTGGGCCGTGATGAGCTGATGGAGACTCTGGAGCGGAACCCGTGGGGGCGCCCGTACCTTATGGTGAGGGGCAAATTACGCCCTAAGGCGCCCCACTGACTCAGAGTCTCCAGCCGGGGCGGCTGGAGGAGGTCCTGGACTCCTTGTTCCCATCGAGAGCGGAGGAACATATTTCTCCGCGCATGGCTCCGTCTCAGGCGCCCAACGCGGAAGGCAGCGAGAACGACGTGCCCGTAGTCACCGAGGGTGAGTTAGGGGCGGCTGTACTGCGGCTTAAATCCCGCAGAAACACCGCCCCTACGGCCGTCCCGACGGCATTCCAGGCCGAGCGTGGGTCCTGGCTCTCGAAGAGCTTGGGCCTCGACTAATTGGGCTCTTTAGCGCATGCCTCGAGAAAGGCCAGTTTCCCAAGGTCTGGAAGACAGGGAAACTGGTATTTATTCGAAAGGCGGGGCGGCCGGCAAATTCCCCATCAGGGTACCGGCCGATCGTGTTGCTCGACGAGGTGTGCAAGCTCCTTGAGCGCATTATTGCACAACGCCTCGTCGGGCACCTGTCACGCGTGGGGCCTGATCTGGCGGATAGCCAGTTTGGCTTCCGTCAGGGACGCTCCACCGTAGACGCGATCATGCGCATTAGAGGCCTGACGGAGGAAGCAGTCTCACAGGGTGAGGTGGTGGTGGCGGTGTCTCTCGACATCGCCAACGCATTCAACACCTTGCCCTGGAGCTGCGTCAGGGAGGCGCTTATCTATCATGGAGTGCCTCCCTACCTCCGTCGAGTTGTCGGAGCTTATCTCTCCGAGAGAGCCATAACTTACCCGAGCTGGCTAGGGCAGGGTCGGCGAGATGTGTCGTGCGGTGTTCCACAGAGATCGGTTTTAGGGCCGCTCCTGTGGAACATCGGTTACGACTGGGTGCTGCGTGGTCCGTTGCTCAGAGGGGTCGGCGTAACGTGTTACGCCGACGACACCCTCGTTACGGCGCGGGGAGCAACGCACCGTGCCGCAGCACTTAAGGCCACGGCAGGGGTTGCTCAGGTCGTGGGTCGTATTCGGCGGCTGGGTCTCGAGGTCGCCCTTCACAAATCCGAGGCTCTGTGCTTCCACGGACCTCGGATGGGGCCACCTGCGGGATCCAGCCTACAGGTAGGGGGCGTCAGCATCGGCATCGAGCCCTCGATGAAGTATCTGGGGCTCGTACTCGATGGCCGGTGGAACTTCGGACATCACTTCCGAAGTTTGGTCCCAAAACTGAGGGGAGCATCGGCCGCACTCGCGCGGTTGATGCCCAACATTAGGGGACCCAACGCTCCCTACAGGAGGCTGTACCTGGGGATCGTGCGAAGCATGGCTCTGAACGGGGCTCCCGTATGGGCGGAGACCCTGACGGCCAGCAATGAGGCTAGACTGCTGAGCCCGCAGAGAGTGATGGCCATCAGGGCGATTAAAGGATACCGCACGATCTCCGGTGAGGTGGCATGTCTCCTTGCCGGGACCCCTCAATGGGACCTGGAAGCGAGAGCCCTTGCGTCACTGTTCAGATGGCGCAAGGAGGCGCTGGAGCGGGGCCAAAGGCCTGCGTCTCGAGAAATCGAGGCCCAGCGGACCCTGCTCCACCAGGAAACCGTGGAGACATGGAAGGTGCGACTTGAGCAACCGAAGGGGGGATTCGCCACAATCGCGGCCGTCAGACCGGTCATGGACGAGTGGCTGGAGAGAAGACACGGTGCTCTCTCCTACCAGTTGACACAGATGCTTGTCGGGCACGGTAGCTTCGGTAGGTATATGTGGCTAAAACACCGGGAAACCACGGCCGAGTGTCAGCACTGCGAGGACCGCAGCGATGACACGGCGCTCCACACGCTGGTGGAGTGCACGGCGTGGGCACAACAGCGACAGGTCCTCGTAGTGGGTCTGGGCGTGGACACTCTCTCGCTCGAGGCCATGGTGCGAGCCATGCTCTCCAGCGGGAGTAAGTGGGACTGCGCCGCCTCTTTCTGCGGGCAGGTCATGCTCGCAAAGGAAGCGGCGGGCCGGGTACGGGAGAGAAGACGGTAGTGGGTAATTCACACCTGCATTGTATCATGTTTCATACTAATATTAACTCCGTATGACCTACACAATCGATATTCAATTAGAAATAATGTAAGTTTTATTTTTTAAAACGACCGAGTTCGATTCCCGAGCTGTGCAAGAGATTTTTTTCAAATATAAGTATGAAGTTCTTATTTTCTCTAAAATCGAAGCCATGTTTTCTAAGAGCAGATCTCGGTATTTCTCATAGTTTCTGACTTCTTTCTACTGACCCATTTGGGTTGATTATCCTGTATAGTACAGTAACTTTATTCCACCTGACTTTTTACCTAGAACAACAGCATTTTAAAATACTTTTTTTTTACCCGGATATTTAGCTTACACACACGTTTTATAATCTGGTCCTTCCGAACCTAGGAATAACAGTTTTAGAATTCTTAGTCGTAGTTCCGAACATAACCGATATCTTTCTATCGATGACTAACTGTAGGTACCTACCCTATGGCTTCGTGCGTGACATAAATCGGACACTCGTTGCAATTTTATTGTAGCAAAAAAAATGTTCCAGTGATAAAATGAAACCTCCGTTGCAATTTTATTTTTGCAAACAAAAAATATTATAACTCCCGAGATAAAAAGTGGCCTATGCCCTTTCCTGCCCTTTTCCAAGCTCTATTCAATGTTTGTCCAAGTTGGATCAGATTTTCTTAAAAATCTCTTTTTCATTTACGAACCAAATTGAAAACGAAAAATAAGTCAAAGGTCACCATTCATTATTGTATGTTTAGTTCCAAGAGACTTAGAAAACAACATTCCTTTTGATAATAATTCATTCATTCATTCACTCATTCATCCAGCCACCTCGACATTCATTTGACTAACGAGGGGAACGTTCACAAAATGCTTTTCAAACATTTACTAACCGTTCTAATTGTTGGTTGTCATTATTTTGAATACTATTTAATAGTCATGAATGGATTTCTGAAGATAAAGTTTTTCTTTGATCATCTGCTCCGGATCCGACGTAGTTGACTGAATAACGTCCAGCCTGGCAGTGTTCATAAGCTATGTAGGATTTCCCATTTGCCTATAACGCGAAGTCAAGTAAACAAAAGTCTACCAGTGCCTTGTAGCGTTATGATCTACGGTGCTACAGCTAGTCCATACCCTCAAAGATAAATGACCAGAAAAAGGTTACAGGAAGGGACTGGATCCGGGAGCTGCAGGACCGTGTATTGTGAAGGAAATTGGGAGAGGACTATGTTCAGCAGTACTGCCATTGGTTGATTATTTTGATTGATAGGTTAGGATCCTACTAGTATTAGGCGATGTTCTCACGGTACAGTACCTACTTCTTACAGTGACCTTGTGTCAATATCTAGCGATGTAGATCTAGTAGTGATACGTGACCTCGTAAAGGCCGTGGAAGCAGGTACACCTATTTTAAACTACTGCATTTTCAGTGATGGATCAAAGTGATCTCTCTGGCCTTCATGGCTTCGTAAGTTACAGGTGCAATGGGGTTGTAAGTAATCTTACTATCTTACTAATATCGTAAATGTGTAAGTTTATGATGTTTGTTGGGTTAGGTGAGTACCTAACGACTGAATGGATGCGACTGAAAATTGGTATAGGGATAGATTATAGTCTGAAATACCACACAATTATTGACGCAACAAGTTCCCATGGGATACGAAAATGAAAAAAAAATAACACACGCGGAGCCACACTATCTAGTATAAGATAAAATGATAAGTAAAAGACATCCAGGCGGCACTATATGCAGGCATGTTCTAATAAATTGTGAAACTTCAAAGACATCTTTTAGCCCCGCAGTCGAGTGGAACAGTTGTGGAAACGTTCTGCAAGGCTTGGGGGTGGTGCAAGTTATAAGATGACGCGGGTATTTAGTGTAGCATTTCTGTAATTGTTTTAGGTGCGATTATCTTGCTTCGTACTTGAAACTCCCATAATACCTCTGAGTAATAATGCTAACTATAAGTGTTAATTTAAACGTTGAAAAGACCCCGGTCACGAGACTGTTCTAATTACCCCAAACACATTTTGATTTGATTTCAGTGAATATAATTGTTGCTATTAATATGTGTAGTGTATATGTGCGTGCGTTTTGTGCATCCTGCACTTATTTGGTTACGCCACTGTAAATCCCAAACGGCTTAGAGGATTATTGCGATGAAGATTACATATTATTATTGTTGGGACATTTTTGAGGATGGTTTTCAGCCACTTCTGCTGTGAATTGCAACATCTGCTAATAGCAGAAATGCAGAAGTGTGAACGGCTTCATGCCATTCTCCGACCCAAGCTTTTTACCTCTTGCTTCGTTAGACTGTAATCATTACGGGTCATTTATACTAATATTATAAAGAGGAAAGATTTGTTTTTTTGTTTGTTTGTTTGTAACGAATAGGCTCCGGAACTACTAGACCGATTTGAAAAATTCTTTTACTGTTGGGAAGCTGCACTTTTGCGGTGAACATAGGTCACATTTTATTCCCGTATTCCCACGGGAACGGGAACTACGCGGGTTAAACCGCGCGACGTCCGCTAGTTACTTATAAAACTTTGTTTAATAATCTATCTATGTTAAATAAACGCCTTCTCTTATGCCTTGATCCTACAACCGCTTAGACTCTACACGGCGATGCTCGAGCTGCTCTTCAGAGAAACATACACGCATCAAATGTTCCCGTATATTTTACAATATTACAAAGTAAGACTGCAGCCGTAAGTAAATGAAAAGGCTACTGGGACGGGTATAACGTTTCTTTACCAGGCGACATTTTAAATAAGATTTCTTACAGTGATAAGGTCAACAATTTTAGCTGGAATAACGATTTTTATACTACCTATTTAACTAGGAAACGTTGCCTGCTAGATTAAAAGTTCAACGATGTTCAGCGAAATGAAAGTGACCCTCGACTCGCTAGAAGTCGACGTTTCTATCAGGTATGTGTCGTCAGTTTGGCGCGAAAATGTAAAAAAAGTGCAGATCTCGAAGTTTAAAAGACGGTGGAACTCAATTCAATAACCCAACTCTTTTTACCCAGGGGTTTAGTCGGAAGGAAGCACACCATGCGCTGGTATCTCTACCAACATAAAAACACAAGTTTTTTATGCGATTTCTTGAACTTTACTCGGTTCCGGCAAATATTCTCTGCATTTAATAAGCATTTGTAGGTACATTTGGAACGCAGTGTGTTCAGTTTGAAAAAAAACTGTACCATTCAAAAATATAAGATATTTTCGTGTTAGTATCGCACAGACTCATAAATCTGTCCTATAAAATAAAAATAATACGCGAATAAAAAATTCGAAACACCTACCTCAACATGTTTCAATGTCACCCAGATCAGTACCAAAACAAACATTTTTACAAGAATGTTGCATTAAATCCATTGCACTTGGACATAATCCAAATTGCCCGGCTATTTCCAAGTTCCGACGATTGTAATAGTTTTGCAAGTGTTTCTGTATTGTAGAAATATTTATACAATTTATTGTACGCCGACCATTATGACGATAAATGTAGGTAGATACTACATTGTGTGTTTTATTGAATTTCAATGGTTCTTGGAATAGTCAGTTTAGATACTATTATGTACGCGTTGAGATCTAAACCGTTCCAAAACTAATGATATAAACGTAATAGTTTGTACGTATAGATGTCTGCTGATGTATGGTATCACTAACGACTGCCTCTGTGGCGCAGTCGATAGTGATACCGCTGGCGGCGCTGGAGGTCGTGGGTTCGATTCCCACCGGAGACAAAAATTTGTGTGACCCATAAATGTTTGTCTCAAGAGTCTGGGTGTTTCTATGTATAATATGTATGTATTTAAAAGTATATAAGTATTAATTAATATCCGTGGTCTGATACCCATAACACAAGCAGGTTTATTCCTAGCTTACTTTGGGATCAAATAGCGTTGTGTGAAATGTCCGCGAATATTTATTTATTTATTTATTTATTTATGTCTACTACTCTTTCATGCTCTAGCGGTTAAACAGATCTAGCTGAAATTTGGTTAGAGAGTTTGACCAGAGTAGATTCTTAGAATACAGATATTCTAAGAGTAGATCATAGTCTAGAATAACAGAAAGATTATTGATACTGTTGATTGATGGCACTTGATGGAACTTGCTACACATATTGAAAAACTTCACTTGTGCTGTTCCACAACATTTATTATTGTAATACCTAACCGGTTTCGCCTTTCGACATTCTCAAAGGCTATTTACTTATTTAGATCATAATTACACACATTCCGAACGCATAAACAATGTTTATGCGTTCGAATAACAGAAAGGCTAGATACTATTTTAGCTCCGAAATATGCCACCCGTGCGGAATATGTAAACAAAATATTTTGGTCATGAATAAAATGATGAATATATCATCATGCACCATTTTGTACACAAAAATAATAATAGTAGATTGTATAACAAGAGGGCAAAATAGTATTTTTACGGCGAGGGCGCTACTTTAAAATCCGAGCGAAGCGAAGGATTCTAGAATAGAATCCCGAGCATAGCGAGGGATTCTAACGTAGAATCCTGAGCGCAGAGAGGGATTCAAAGTACACCGTCCGAGGGAAAATAATTTGCCCTCGAGTAATATACTCTACTTTTCATTCCCTTTCTATGAGAAAAAATAAGTTTCAAACGACGTAGTTACCTTCTATAGTTATTGTTCCAGGAGTTCATGGATAGTCACTTTCATAACTTGACGTAGAACTTATTATATTTGCAGAATACAATAAAATATGTTTACTGATTACAAGAACATTAATAATGACGAACACGAACAGATAAATGGCGCTCTTTATTTAATTTTTTTAGTTATCTCAGGACACCGCGCTGTGCAGCCAACACTTACCAGTCAGTAATTCATACAATTTGCGTTCGATTTCTATGAAGTTTTCAAGTTCCAAATTCAAATCACTTTGCCGCCCGCTAAAAAGCTCTTAACAGAAAAGAGCTATTTTGCGCCCCGCTATCGTGGTGCAAAGTGATACTTTTCGAATAGAAGGAATGAAAAATAAATTCCATCTCTACTGCAATAATTCTACAGCAATAATTTCAAACGCACCAACCTTACTCTATTTTCTTTCAATTTTGCTCTTTGCTCAGCTTGAATTGAAAAAGCTGGTTAAAGCGAGTTGCTATTCAAATATAGGATGCCGATACGTTCGCTTGTGTTATTAAATTTTCATACTTTTCAATTGCTCTGCATGGTTTTGTTTCAGACTGAAATTCATTTAATATTGCGTTCAGCAGTTATTATATTGAAGGTTGTATATTTTGTGGAAATAATTTTATTTAACATGAGGAAAAATCCTGCATGGATGCTA
Source organism: Miltochrista miniata (assembly GCA_933228765.1). Lineage (NCBI taxonomy): Eukaryota > Metazoa > Arthropoda > Insecta > Lepidoptera > Erebidae > Miltochrista > Miltochrista miniata. Next base: position 20,879,153 of record OW121769.1, read on the forward strand.
TGCCGGACTCCTACCGACTAAAAAAAGGTAATGCCCGCAGCGTACAAGTAGGTACTATAAGTTATACTGCGCTACGGGTTTCCTAAAGAAACTTATTCGTTTCTAAGTTCTATCACAGATTGAATAATAGTTACTACGTGTTCTATTCTATATCTGTACTTAATTTCAAGAGCATTGATTCAATAATTTAGGCGTAAAAGCGTGATGAAGAAAATGATACTCCAATGGTTGTCCTTTACATAATATTTAGTCATTTGCTCTTCGTATAATAGATATTACTCCTATATTTCCACTTTCTAGTGTGATGAAATAACAATCCAATGATTGTAGATACCTACTTTACATTTTTATTTTCACAATACAACTAACACTTCCAATTAAGTACTAACTATTAATTAATTCAAATATTTTACTTTAACTAATTAGCACTTTACTGAACTCGATCAGGAAACAGAATGTTCTCTTTTTCCAGAATGTTCACTTTTTATGCCTCTCCAATTCCCACCTACCACGTCATATCGAACATTTAAGTCAAATCAAGTACCCACTATTTTCCAATAATCAATAAATGTTATACGGGCTAATCATTCTTCAATGAGGTGGTGTTGACAATTCAAAAAATGACGACTTATTACTACTTAAAACTGAATGGTTTTGGAATAATCGCAACAAGCGTAACAAACACAGTTACTTTCGTATTTCTATATAAGTAGGAACTAGAGGAAATGTTAGCGAACATATTTATCTTGAAAAGATTCCTAAGGGACGCCATGTTTTTTATAATGTTATAAATATCACGTACGGCGTATCTGCAGCCCCAAGATAATATTCCGTACAACATGCCGTTTTGAAAGAAACTAAAATAAACCAGCGTTTTTGTTCTTTATGTTGTATTTTTTACATACATACAGACATACATCTAGTCATGCCTTTATGCCCGGCATTTAGACATAGTATAATACGCCCACATTTCACCATAATAGTTATATGTCCCACGGAATAGGTGGTGAGCCTATCGCCGTGTTGAAATGGACAGGCGCAGTTCGGCGCGACCCGCAGTTAAAATTTTTCAAGCCGCCCATAAGGCCCTAAACTTGGCTTAACGATTTGTACTCTTACCCGTCGCAACAGGGGACCCCGTCGCACACTGGGCTTTTACGGGTATTTTTTTATTCATGCGGAAATTTTTAATGGATGTCATGCCGTGATAGAGCAACACAATCTATGATTTTGATCAGGAGGGGAAGCGCCATACGGAGATTTTCCGCTGTCAATACACAAGTCCAAGCGGCCATAAATTCCTACTATATTATCTGTACATATAATATGCTATGGCTGATCCACAGATGATCCATTGTGAGATTTCCACTAGCGAGTAGCAAGCATTTCCGAGCTTCTGAAGGGACATCCTTCCGAGGGCTTGCCCGGGACTCCCAGTCGTAGACTATGGTCTGGCATCGTGTGGTTTTAGTCGGCAGGAGTCCGGCATAGCATCCATGTAGGATATCCACACGTTAAAAAAATGCTACAGTTTGCCGCCATTACATAGCGAGAAAAACTCAGAGATTTTTTAAATGTATGTTACACACGCACTAAATTTTGGCCTTTTTCAGGCATAATCGAATCGAAGTCACATCTTTTCTTTTACTTCAGAATTTATTACAAAATAAAAATATTATAATAGTATTTTTGATACAAAAATAATTATTTAATTTTACCCGGTCTGTAGTTATAAAATTCCCGGACATCTGATTGATCTTACCTGAAAAAGAAAAAAAAATAGATAACATTTCAGTCCTAATAAATGCAAAAAAAAATTAAACCAAACTGTCTGATATTTTTCCTTTTTTTTCATCCCTGAAAATGACACTTGGTCAGTGTCATTTTCAGGAAAGTTACGGAAAGTTTAATTTCGAAAAAGTTAGAAATAATTTTTATTATTGCTATAAATGGAGGATGTGGCAACCCTTCCATTCCATTCGTGGGTGTAAGAGAGTAGGGTCGGCACAACCGACGTCACGCATAATACAATTTTAATCTGTCAAAAGGTTCAAATAGCCCTGAAGTGGAAAATTATAATTTATGCCCATGGTAACATAATTGTTTTGAAGTTTAGAAACGTGTATAGATTAATGACATGTGCGTTTATGATATAATTTGACATGGAATTTACGAGAGTATGTGAACAATCTTAATGCGATTATTGAATGAACGGAAATGTGTTGTTCTTGTGAATTCTGATACGCATATCTGACGGCCCTGACTAGGGTTTTCACCTGTACTGTGTTCTAAAGTACCTACGCCCGTGGCTCCACTTGTGTGAGATTTTGCTATCCCTTATAACCCCGTTATAGATGAAAATATTTGATAAACCCTTTATTAGTAGGTGCTAAAATTATAAGGCCCACCCTAAAAAACTAGTTTCTAGGTTTAAAGGTTACGGCTAAGCAGTAATAAATGAGAATAAATTATACATTATTTTAAGTAGGTAACCGTACAATTTACTTTCTAAAAATAATAAAGTTTGTGCAATAAAGAGTTGAATGATTTCTCTGAAATTCGTTTCACATAATCATTTTTCACATAATATGAAGACAGTAAAAAACGACGTGGCAGCCCTGGCACAAACAAAAATGACGTCGACATTTCTGCGTTGTATACGGAAATGTATTCCCAATGATTATTCCCTGAGCTCAATGAGAAAACTAGGAGCCTAATTAAGTGCTATCAATAACGGATAAGCAATATAGGACATGGCGCACTATTTGCTATTTCTAATATTGTGGACGACTATTAAACGTACTTTAGATAGTCTATTCAATATCCAACCTTTCTTCGTATGTAATAAAGTTCAAATTTCTTTAAATAAGTTTATGTTACAAATAGTTATGCTAAATGTTTGGTACGGACGTCAATTCCGGTTCATCGTTAATCATTTCTTAATCGAGATGAGTTGATCGCTGTCAGTATTCAATTAATCGAAATAGAGTTAACTTGAAAGGGTAGCAGGGTATTTAGAATATAATGTACTGGGCGATTGGTAAGACGACAGATACATACATAACATCACGCCTGTTTCCCATCGGGGTAGGCAGAGACTATGACTTTCCAATTGCTACGATCCTGACATATCACTTATTAGGGGTTGGGTTGCAGCTGAAAATCAGCGTCGTTTGCCATTCAGGTAAGTGACATTTTGCTGAGCTGTAGTCCCTTTTAGTACTATGTCGGTTGTATCTGCCTACCTTGATCTTGTAAACGTGCATATTGTTGGCATTTTACCAAATAAAAGATTTTTCTATTTCCATTTCTATTTCACTTTCGCTTCTTCTACTTTCATAAGTGTTTTCATACATGCTCTTCGATCAAGGGTACTCTTGACCTGACCTTTAACTCAGGTGTCATTATTTGAATATAATAAGTGAAAGAAACTCATGTTTTTTTTAAATTAGGTACTAAGGGTCTTAGAAGGTTCTTGCAGGGTAGGTAGCGCGAGTGTAGCGCCTCTGGTATTGCAAACGTTCATAGGCTACAGTGACCACCAGTTCGCCTGCTGGACAGTATGTTTGTCTGCCACCTGTATAAAATATATGAAAAAAGATAGTCTACATTTTATCAAGCTGTTTCGAAACATGAATCAAAATGCGTCTTCATCTTTAGCTGAAATTACCCAATCCATTAACTTCCAACCCAATAGCTCGTTTCGTTGTTAGCATATTTTATCATACTCCTGGGACATCCTACCGAGGGCTTACCCGGGGCTCCCAACCGTAGGCTGTTGGGCGTTACGTGAGGTTTTTATGTCGGTAGGAGTCCGGCATAGCATCCATGAAGGGTTTTTCTCTGTTCTCTGTTCCTTAGATTTTTCAAACTACTCGTACTTAAGAACGGATACCCCACTTAAAAACAAACTAAAGATAGACATAAAAATAATGGACATAAATTAGGAAGTAATTGATTGAATTAAAGGCGGGTAATATTTTATTAACTTTACCATAGTAAACCTTTCTTGGATAACCTTTTATGTATATATTATCCCTTGAGTGAAATTTAGTCTTCATTTATCTAAAGGTACATTTGGGTAAACCCTTCTGGTTCGTTTATATGAATAATATATTATGTTATGATAGTTTTCTTATTAAATAATCAAAGTACAGTATTTTACCACTTTTAAAATTTTGTATCTTTCTGCTTCGTAATTAGAGTCATGTCAATCGAAGGCTATTTAGGGTGCAAGGGTAACACTATCTGCGTGGGGAAGCAGTCTTCATAAATGGCAACAGTATATGGACACCCCATCTTTTTTTAACGTGAGGGAAAATCCATCATAGATGCTATGCCGGACTCCTATCGACTAAAAAACCTAACGTAATGCGCATCAGCCTTTGGGAGCCACGGGTAAGCCCTCGGAGGGAAGTCCCAAGACTCCCAACAGACCTGCGGCCACCACTGCGGCCTCACCCAGGGGTCGGTTCGGGTGCTATCCCGTGTCTTTGGGGGTATCGGGTGTGATCCCTCTTCTAAGGGGAGGGGGGGGGGGCGTGCGTGACTCCCTCATGTCACGCTGCCATCATAAATATGGACAGGCGTCTGCACGGTTTGCAAGAAGACGCAGGTTCGAATCCTGACCGATTCTTTTTCCATATTTAAAATTTAGGTGTGATCAGTTAGCATACTTATTGCTTTTAAAAATAATCTTAATATTTAAAGATGTTAGTATACCTTGTAATATAAATTGAAATATAGATTAACATAGGCTTTGTTATTATCTTATTATTATTTATACGAGCATTGAGCCTTTTAACATAGCTTTCAGTAATTTGCCAAGATAAGCTTACATCGCATTGAATACCCAAATTAATGCTTCGCATAAATTTCAGACGTCTTGACTGGAGTGTAAATAAACTGGCACTTAGTACAAAAGGCTTGAATTCGGTCTAAATGATAAACAGGGGCGTTAAGTACTGTTTTTGTAACATTCCTTGGCTAATATAAATCTTGTAATCAAAGCGTATATCAGCATCTTATACATATAATTAAATGATAGAAAAGTCAAAACTGTACATTGAAAATATAAAAAAAATACTCGCTGGGTGTTCAACATAAGATACCGAAACCGAAAATATAGTTAGAAAAATTTTTGTCTGTTTGACTGCTTGCTTTGCTTTGTCCAGAAGTTATCGAAAAGTTCTCAATAGATTTGATTCAAATTTTGATATTAACTAGGGGTAGGGTCTTCAAATAGGCTATATATTATCTTGCTACATATCCTAGGGGCTAAGCCGAGAGCAATCAAATTGGTATTATAACATAATTTTCACGCGTACGAAGTCGCGGGCTACAGCTTGTTAATAATAAGGCGACCATTCTGTTTGAAAGATCTTTAGCAATATACGTGCTGTTGTATGTGTATTGTGTAGGTATTATTATGTCCATAGACGGTTTTTAGCCTTTTCCGGTTTATTAACTTTAAAAGAATTGTTGCTGCTGTTAGTAATTCAGGAGTAGAAACGGCTTTAAGCCGAACACAAGTTTATCGAAACTCGAGAGACCTGTATTTCTTTCCAATATTGTAAGTAAATAAATAAATAAATTCTTTATTCGGCACGCACAAATATATAAAACAAACAGACAACAACAAAAAAATTGCATGAGTATAATGTGCGTGCCCGAAAAGGTCGTCATCTCAGCTATTGCTGCACTAACAGGTTAATGTTAGGCAGCGCTGGTTTTCAGATGACGCCTTTAAGTACAAAACTTTGTGAGTGTAGGTGGTGTGGAAGTGTAGATATGGCAATGTGTGGATGTTTGTTATTCTTTCAAGCTTTAACAGCAAAATTAATCTGTTTGAAACTTGATAAAGGTAAAGATTATAGTCTGGAATAACAGATAGTTTTTTTTAATCGAATCGTAAACGTAAACCATGACGGCAGCGAGTAGAAGCGGGATCACACCCGAAACCCCCCAAAGACGCGGGATAGCGCCCGGACCGCCCTTTGGGCGAGGCCGCAGTGGTGGCCGTAGGTCTGTTGGGAGTCCTGGGACATCCTTCCGAAGGCTTACCCGGGGCTCCTGGCCATAGTCTGTTGGGCGTTACGTGAGGTTTTATTGTTGGAGTCCGGCATAGCATACATGATGGATTTTCCCTCACGTTAAAAGAAATTGGTAACGTAAACAAAATGCCAATCTATTTCATAAGCAAAATTCAAAAGTAAGACAGTAGCTTTTTTATTTTAACAAAAAAGCAGTGAGATCGTTCTCACCAGACTGCTCCTCCCTAACACATTTATTGTGAAAGTGAAAGTTCAATCCGCTTGACGTTAACATTTTCGTTTTATTTCAAACTTTGAACAGATGATCTACGTGACCTAGTTTAATGCAACAGAGTCACAGACATATTTTTTGTATGTGAGCCCCCTTAATTTATTTTCTGATTTACGTAATTTTTTTTTTACATAGCGTCAACAGAAAAAAATCGTTTGCAAATATTTATGCTTGACAGCTAGATAGCTGAATTTTTTGCAAATTTTTGCTGACAGGTGGATAAAGACACAGCAAAATCTTTTTTTTTTTTTGCGTGAGGGAAAATCCTCATGGATGTTATGCCGGACTCCTACCGACTAAAAAACCTCACGTAGCGCCCAACGGCCCCAAGCGCCTACGGTTGTGAGCCCCGGGTAAGCCCTCGGAAGGATGTCCCAGGACTCCCAGTGTCGTTTTTACCTATTGAGTACTAATCCCAAAACTCTTGTACAGTGACAAAAATGGGGAGAAATAATTCGTGCACCCATAAATCACAAACGCTTATACTTTGAAGATTTCCTCCAAGCATATGGATGCAACCGTCCGACTCTCTCGATATTTGCATCTGCGAGATGACTCGAGCATCATGAATTATTCATAAGTTGGAAATATTTATAAGGACTGACTATGCTCACCTTAGACAATATAGTAGAATAGGCAGAAGGTAAGTTTTGTATGAGATTTTTAGCTTTTTGGCTGCCTCTGTGGCGTCAAACTTCAGATCAAGAGGATTTGTGATTTTCATATAAAACCCTTCATCACCCAGGAAGCAAGCTGATGCTCTTTACATGAAGGTGAAAATCGTCTCGATCTTATCGGTTTTTGAACAAAAAACTGGTCCATACGTTGGAATAAGTGTAATAAAAACTATGAGTTAAAATAATGGCTTGTACCATGTCTCTGCCTACCCTTTGGCGTATAAAGGCGTGACTAATTTATTTACGTAAAAACACGCTCGCGCATGTTATCCTCCACGGTATCCGTACCAAAAAAGTTGAAAGAAAATCACGTTTTTATATGAACTTCCGTCAAATATAACTTCTATTATAAGTTTTTAGTAATTGTTGTTATAGCGGCAACAGAAATACATCATGTGTGAATATTTCAACTATCTAGCTATAGCTGTTCATGAGATACAGCGACAGATAGGCAGTCCGACAGACGGACAGAGGCGTCTCAGTGATAGCACAGTAAATATTTATATAGAAAACTTACGTAATAGGGTACTGTTTATACCCTTTAGGAACAAACATACTCGTTGATTTAGAATTTTTCGCTACTATCAATAGATACACAATAAGCGTGCGAGCGAGACCTCATAGCACGAGAGGAACCTTTCGGACTGTTGGTTCCACTGCTAAGTTCCACTAAGGAGTCCAACAGGATTTTCAAATATTCATGGACCCACTACATAATAATGGTGGGGCAATAAGGACTTTTAAATACTTATGTACCCCCTTGTCTGTTAAAGATACTGGACATAAAATGCACTTCAAAAACAGATTCATACATTCTAAATCTAGTTTCTAAATGTATTTTCTAAATGTAATTATACATTCTAAATCTATCGGAACAGAATGCTGAATTACAACTCTATTCCTGACTTAACCTACTGTTATATATTTCTGCCTAGTAAGCGGAATAGTTTGCAAATGTCTTGGCAAACATATTTTATGCTGTCAGTGTAACGATGCCGCATTAATATCGCCATTATTTATGCATCCGGGAATTTTCTACTCCCGGGTAACTAATGGCATTATGTTGCGATGAAAAATATAGTCATTATTTACTAGGTGAAGGTAAAACACTGTAAATAATGACACACCTATATTTAGTACTAGCTAACCCTCGCAACTTCGCTTACGTCACATATGGTCTATGAAAGGAAAGGATTTTCTTCATGAGTTAAAACTTCAAAGATTAAGTCTATTCTAAGACAATCAAGTCCAGGCCTTCGGCACGGACTGAATTATTTTAGAATAGCCTTAATCATTAAGCTCTTTTATGACAAAGCCAACACGCCAGTTTAGATTTACCCTCACATTCATAGGACCCCTTATATTCTAGGTTTAGCGAAAGTTGTGATGTCTCTAATTCCTGAACTACAAAACCCTCAACATTGTAACTTGTGTGAAACAATCCGTGAAGTATTCCCTTTATGACACAAGTGTTTTTTTGGAATCAGACCACGCATTGAAAAGTTACAGCTTAAAAACCGTTTTGTCTTTTAACCCCTCTATCAAAGAAACCGCGCAAAGAATCTGGATCAAAAGTATCCTAGAACCTTCCTTGTACTATAAGCTCAGATCATACCAAGTTTCATTCAAATAGATTGGCAAAATGCCAATCTATTTCATGAGCAAAAATCAAAAGTTCAAGAAGAGAAGTCAAAGAATCAAAAAATCAAATCGTTTACGGTACCAATTACTTTTAACGTGAGGGAAAATCCATCATGTATGCTATGCCGGACTCCTAGAAACAAACCTCACGTAACGCCCAACAGCCTATGGTTGGGAGCTCCGGGTAAGCCCTTGGAAGGATGTCCCAGGACTCCCAACCGACCTACGGCCACCACTACGGCCTCGCCTAGGGGGCGGTTCGGGACCTGGGGATTGTGCGAAGCATGGCCCTGTACTGGGCTCCCGTATGGGCGGAGACCCTGACGGCCAGCAATGAGGCTAGACTGCTGAGCCCCCAGAGAGTGATGGCCGTCAGGGTGATAAGAGGACTCCGCACGATCTCCGGTGAGGCGGCATGTCTCCTAGCCGGGACCCCTCCATGGGACCTGGAAGCGAGAGCCCTTGCGTCACTGTTCAGATGGCGCAAGGAGGCGTTGGAGCGGGGCCAAAGGCCTGCGTCTCGAGAAATCGAGGCCCAGCGGACCCTGCTCCACCAGGAAACCGTGGAGACATGGAAGATGCGACTTGAGCAACCAAAGGGGGGATTCGCCACAATCGCGGCCGTCAGACCGGTCATGGACGAGTGGCTGGAGAGAAGACACGGTGCTCTCTCCTACCGGTTGACACAGATGCTTGCCGGGCACGGTAGCTTCGGTAGGTATATGTGGCGAAAATACCGGGAAACCACGGCCGAGTGTCAGCACTGCGAGGACCGCAGCGATGACACGGCGCTCCACACACTGGTGGAGTGCACGGCGTGGGCACAACAGCGCCAGGTCCTCGTAGTGGGTCTGGGCGTGGACACTCTCTCGCTCGAGGCCATGTGCGAGCCATGCTCTCCAGCGGGAGTAAGTGGGACTGCGCCGCCTCTTTCTGCGAGCAGGTCATGCTCGCGAACGAGGCGGCGGGCCGGGTGCGGGAGAGAACTCTCCCACCCGAGTTCCGCAGTCGGCGCCCTGGGCGCCGCCGACGTGTCTTCGCCGAGGACTATCGGCCTCCATGACCGGGGGTCTGAGGACGGTGAGAGGGGCCCGCTCACCGTCCTTACAGAAGCAGGCCCATGACGGCAGCGTGACGTGAGCAACTCATGCACGCCCCCCTTAGAAGCGGGGTTACACCCGAAACCCCCATAGACGCGGGATTGCATCCGAACCACCCCCTGGGCGAGGCCGCAGTGGCGGCCGTGGGTCTGTTGGGAGTCACGGGACATCCTTCCTGAGGGCTTACCCGGGGCTCTCAACCATAGGCTGTTGGGCGTTACGTGAGGTTTTTTAGTCGGTAAGAGTCCGGCATAGCATCCTACGAGGATTTTCCCTCACACAAAAAAAAAAAAAAGGGGGGCGGTTCGGGTGCTATCCCGAGTCTTTAGGGGATTTCGGGTGTGATCCCGCTTCTGAGGTGGGGCGTGCGTGAATCCCTCACGTCACGCTGTCGTCATGGTTTACGTTTACGATTCGATTAAAACAAAACTATCTGTTATTCCAGACTTTCTTTATCAAGATCTTTACCTTTATCAACTTTCAGCTAGATTCATTTTGCCGTTAGAGCTTGAAAGAATAACAAACATCCACACATTGCCATATCTACACTTCCACACCACCTACACTCACAAAGTTCTGTACTTACAATATTGGAAAGAAATACAGGTCTCTCGAGTTTCGATAAACTTGTGTTCGGCTTAAAGCCGTTTCTACTCCTGAATTACTCACAGTAGCAACATTTTTTTTAAATTTTGGAACCGGAAAAGGCTAAAAACTGTCTCTAGACATAATAATACCTACACAATACACATACAACAGCACGTATTTGCTAAAGATCTTTCAAGCAGAATGGTCTCCTTATTATTGAATAGCTGGGAAGTGACGACCCCATCGCCCATCAAGGCTTACTATGCTTTCGATGCAGTCAATCAATGGACGGTCCTCCAGCCACATAAAGTCCGTTTTGGTGCCGAGAGCGAGCTACGTCGATAGGCATAAGCATCCGGTCTCTGCAGCGATTAGGCATGGTACACGGAGATGTACCTTAAAGGGCGCATGTCTGGACCCTTAAAATCTAGCGACATGCGGCCAATCGCCTGCATCCTCTGTGTTCCGCTGGTCGTACCGGCTACCCGGTCCACCGGCACCAGAACACTGAGGACGAGAGAGTGGATCTGCACCTGCGCAACTGCTTGTCCACTGAAATATATTCACGTGCAGATGACTCCCGCATGTTTTATGGTCAATGAACGAAAGCCCTACGGCGATGGAGTGCCGATGGTGGGGGGTGGATAGGTGTGTCCGAACCTTAGTTGGCATCTGCACGTGGGCGGTCTTCTGGTGATGGTCGTTTTGTGTCCTGACTGAGGCGGGGGACCAGTTCGGCAGCTCAGTTGACGACAAAGCAGCCCTATTTAGGGAGCGCTCTGCTTTCCCCAATCCGGGGAAGGGCCTAGAAAAGGTGGCCTAAACATAGTCTGTCTCTTTTTAAAAGCGGGTGGCCAACCGCGGTCACCTATTCACCATCATTATGCGGTCGAAAAAAGAAACAAGTTAAGACTAAACAACTTATTATAGGAACATGGAATGTTCGTACACTTTTAGATAGTGACATAAATTTGTGTCCTGAGAGAAAGACGGCATTGATTGCAAGAGAACTTGATAAGTACGGTATAGATATCGCCGCAATTAGTGAGACTCATCTTAGTGACTCCGGAGAGCTCACTGAGCAACTTGGAGGCTATACTTATTACTGGAGCGGAAAGCCAAGCTCGGAGAGAGCAGCTAGTGGAGTAGGCTTTGCTGTGCGAAATGAATTGGCACGAAAACTTAAGGAAACACCAAAGGGTATAAATGACAGAATTATAACACTAAGACTTCAACTGTCAACTAAGAAGTATCTCTCTCTAATTAGTGTATATGCCCCCACACTGCCATCTCCAGACGAGGAGAAATCCAAGTTCTACTATGATCTCAATCAAGTAGTCAGCAAAATACCTGCTGCTGATAAGATCCTATTGCTGGGTGATTTCAACGCTCGCGTTGGCAAAGATCACGGTGCTTGGGATGGGGTAATTGGGCGACATGGAGTTGGAAAATGCAACGCCAATGGCCTTGATTTGCTAACTTTTTGCTCTGAGTACGGTCTCACCATTACAAACACCTGTTTTCGCTTGCCAGAAAAGTTTAAGACCACGTGGATGCATCCAAGATCTAAGCACTGGCACCTCTTGGACTATGTGATAGTACGCAAGAGGGATCTCGGTGAAGTACTAATCACTCGAGTGATGAGGGGTGCCCAGGGTTGGACTGACCATCGACTTGTTCGATCCAAACTGCGGTTACAAGTGAAAATTCCACGACGAGCTCCACACAAGAACCCGGCAAAGCTAGATTGCAAGAAGCTGATCCGAAACCGAGCATTAGCAGACAGACTGGATGATGCTTTTTATGCTAATATTCCAGAAAGTACAGAAGATGCGTCTGTCGATGAGAGATGGCGTTTATACGCCGAAAATCTCCATGGTTGTGCCTTACGAGTTATAGGTAAACCTGAGCGGAAAAACCAGGACTGGTTTGACGATTCAGATTTAGAAGTCCGGAAACTCGTTCAGAACCACAGGCGTGCTCTTCTTTCAACAGACATCTCTGAACGAAGAAAGGCTCATCTGGACCTGAAAGTAAAAGTGCGTGCACTTAAAGACAAGTGGTGGGTTGACAAAGCACATGAAATTCAGCAATATGCTGACAATAATCAATCAGGTCAGTTTTTTGAGAGTCTGCAGTCTGTTTTTGGACCAAGAACAAAGAAGACAGCTCCGATGTACGACAAGGATAAGACCCGACGGTTGACTGAGCAGAAAGACGTACTAGCTCGATGGGCAGAACACTTTCACGAAGTTCTAAATCCCACAATACAGACGACCGACCTGTTGTACATAGAATCTCTAAAAGATCTACCTACCGCTGAAGACCTAGCGGAACCCCCATCGTTTGATGAGCTTGCTATTGCACTGCGGAGAATGAAGAATGCTAAAGCACCTGGGATAGATAGTTTACCATCCGAAATATACAAATACGGCGGCCCACTAATAACAAATTATTCGAGCTTATACTAAAAATATGGGAGTGTGAAGTCGTCCCGCAAGATTGGAGAGATGCTTCTATTTGTAAATTGTACAAGGGCAAAGGCGATATAGCCGATTGCGGTTCGTACAGAGGCATCTCTTTACTCTCGACAGCTGGGAAGATTTTAGCCCACATTATCAACACCCGTCTATCCCAACACGCGGAAACAATACTCCCCGAAACCCAATGCGGCTTCCGTCCAGGCAGAGGTACTATAGATGCTATATTTGTCGTAAGACAAATTCAAGAAAAGAGCTTAGAACAGTACCGGCCACTTTACATGTGTTTTGTCGATTTGGAAAAAGCATTTGACAGAGTACCGCGTGAAGCCTTGTGGATAGTGCTAAGGAAAGCTGGTTGTCCTGAAAAGTTATTAAACTTGATTCGTCAATTTCATGATGACATGATGGCGAGAGTTCGACATGAAAATGACTTTTCAGACCAATTCCCAGTAACGAGTGGTGTGAAGCAAGGCTGTGTTCTGGCTCCTACTTTGTTTTCTCTCTACTTTGCTTCTGTGATGCAAGATGCGGTTGGGAATTGCAATGACTTTATTGAAATTGACTACAGAACTGACAAGAGCATTTTCGATCTCTCTCGTTTTAGAGCTAAACGACAAGTTACCCGACTCTCAGTGATGGACGCTTTATACGCCGACGATGTTTGCCTAATGGCTGATTCTCTTGAGTCCCTTCAGGCCTATATAGACTCTTTACACCTCTCATGCCGTAGGTTTGGTTTAGTTATAAGCACAAGCAAGACCCAAGTATTAAAACAGCCCCCGAGAGGTTTCGATGAGAGTCATTCAAGGGTCAAGTTGGATGGCACTGACTTAGTAGAAGTCCCAAACTTTAAATACTTGGGAAGTCGTTTAAGATGTGATAACACACTGGCATCAGAAATACCAGCCCGAATAGCAGGTGCTGCAGCAGCCTTTGGCAAACTTAGGGGGCGTGTTTGGAACTCGCATGACATCAAACTGCAAACTAAAATATTAGTGTACAAAGCAATCGTCCTGCCTACCTTGCTTTATGCAGCGGAGACATGGTGCTGCTACAGAGCAGACATTAAGCAGCTGGACACCTTTCATCTCAAATGTTTAAGGTCTGTACTGCGTATCAGGTGGCAGAATCGTGTTCCAAATACTGAAGTCCTACGACGAATCGGCTTGCCCGGAGTCGAAGCACTCATAATGAAACATCAACTTAGATGGAGTGGACACGTCGTACGCATGAATGATGGAAGACTACCGAAGGCTGTCTTTTACTCAGAGCTGTCATGCGGAAAGCGCAAACAAGGAGGTCAATACCTGCGCTACAAAGATGTTTTAAAACGCAATCTTATGGCCTGCAGCATCTCTACTGATGGTTGGGAGGATATTGCCCGTCTTAGACCGGAATGGCGTCATACCGTCCGCACTGGTATCGACACATTTGAAGAAAAACGTCTAGAATACCTTGACACGAAGCGCCAAGTACGGAAGACTCGTCCAAAACCCTCATACTCCTACACGTATAATTCATCTGGCCAACTATACTGTACGCCTTGCGATCGTGTCTTCAAGTCGAAGTTCGGCTTTGCAAGCCACATTAGAGCCCGTCATAGGGATCAACTAAATATGTAGGAGTCGCCGTCGCCGGAAACGGTTCGGACGACATGATGATTGAATAGCTGTTGCCCGCGACTTCGTACGCGTGAAAATTATGTTATAATGCTGATTTGATTGCTCTCTGCTTAGCCCCTAGGATATGTAGCAAGATAATATATAGCCTATTTGAAGACCATACCCCTAGTTTATATTTATGCAAAATTTGAATCAAATCTATTGAGTACTTTTCGAGAACCTTTCGAACAAAGCAAAGCAAGCAGACAAACAGACAAAAAATTTTCTAACTATATTTTCGGCTTTGGTATCTTATGTTAAACACCCAGCGAGTATTTTTTTTATATTTTCAATGTACAGTTTTGACTTTTCTATCATTTTTTTATATGTATGTATAAGATGCTGATATACGCTTTGATCACAAGATGTATATTAGCCAAGGAATGTTACAAAAACAGTACTTAACGCCCCTGTTTATCATTTAGACCGAATTCAAGTCTTTTGTACTAAGTGCCAGTTTATTTACACTCCAGTCAAGACGTTTGAAATTTATGCGAAGCATTAATTTGGGTATTCAATGCGATGTAGGCTTATCTTGGCAAATTACTGAAAGCTATGTTAAAAGGCACAATGCTCGTATAAATAATAGTAAGATGATAACAAAGCCAATGTTAATCTATATGTCAATGTATATTACAAGGTGTACTAACATCTTTAAATACTAAGATTATTTTTAAAAGCAATTAGTATGCTAACTACTATGCGTTTCAAATGAGTTGATAACTGTCAGAATGACATTTTGGTTCACGGTGCTAACTTCATTACATAAAGTAGGGTCAGCAAACCCATTTTTTGGTTTCACTATTCCTTGACACTAAAAATGGTACTTCTAAATTTCTTCTTCTAGACCGCTTTGTCAAAATAGGTAATACTATCAGGTATTTATCTAAATAAGTCTAGCCATGATTATTTGCGGATTTTCGATAGTTTTGATTGATAATGAAGTGTAGGTAAGTACCTACTTGTACAACGCGAACTACTTTATGAGTAAAGAGGCGGCCAAGGACAGATAGAACAGGAATGTATTGTATGTATATACCTAAATGTATGTAAAAAACCAGCCAAGTGCGAGACGAACTCGCGCTCGGAGGGTTCCGTACCAAAAAACGACGTACTAAGTCACGTTTACTGTATGGGAGCCCCCCTTCAAAATGTATATTTTGTTTTAAATTAATTATTTATATTTAATAAAAATACACAGCTCGATATTCTGTGAGTATTTTAAACGTCTTGTCGTTGTCCTTATTAAAGGTAGTTTAAATAAAATAGCAAAAGAATCACGTTTGTTGTATGCGTAATGCCCCTTTAATTTTTTTTTTTGTTTTTGTACCTATTTGCTGTTATAGCGGCAACAGAAACACATAATCTGTGAAAATTTCAGCTCTCTAGCTACCACGTCAATGAGATACAACCTCGTGACAGACAGACAGACGGACGGCAAAGTCTCATAAATAGGGTCTAAAACCAAAATAGTCGCAATTTACTTCGTTTTATCACTTTTCAACACTAGTGCACGTAGTCGAACTTTTATGTTTAAGAATCTGCCGTTGATACACACAAAACACTCGACAATATACTTTGAAAAATTATACAACGGAGCGATAACTGCCCTTGTTTACTTTCCATCAAAAAGTCATGGCAGCGGACCGGCAGCCATGGTAGCAATTTTTTATGTATTGATAAAAAAAACTAATAATATAATTACTAAAAATATGCTGAGTAAGTATTTATTGAAAAGAAAGTAAAGATTATCCCCCTTATTCATAATCGTTTATTAAACCTATTTTAGTTAAAACACGTTTTAAGTCTATTGCTGTCTCTAACCATACTCTGTCATTGGTTAGAGACAGCAATTGACTTATAGTGTGTTTTAACTAAAATAGGTTTAATAAACGATTATGAATAAGGGGGTAAGTCATTGTTACCCTGATACACGTAGGTACATGAACCTATCCGACAAGGAAAATTTTGTTGCTAGCTGTACAATTTTGATGAGTACGGAGTGAAGTTGCCGCGATCGCGATTATCTTCTCATTTGAATCGCATAGTCATCATAAATTTAATGGAAAAAGAATCGGTTTCGAGCAGGATTCGAACCTGCGTCTTCTTGCAAACCATGCAGAAGCTTTAACCACCGGGCCACCGAAACCTACTCGACACCAACCAAATTTTCCACCTTATATACTTACGTCTTGGGGCGATGTAGGCACCATCTACCGGCACTTTTTAGAAAATTTGGTTGGTTCCGAGTAGGTTTCAGTGGTGCAGTGGTTAAGGCGTCTGCACGGTTTGCAAGAAGACGTAGGTTCGAATCCTGCTCGTAACCAATTCTTTTTCCATATTAAAAATTTATCTTTAAAAACTATATTTATCAAAGGATTAGTAGCTATACGATTGTTTTTTTTTTAATTTTGGTTACCAGAAATATGAGAAAGAAAGAAAGAAATAAATTTATTCAGGCACATTAAATTCTACAAAAACTCTAATAGTACAAAATTAGAAATACCCAGTGCATGCACCCGAAAAGGCAGCCATCTCAGCATAAGCTACATACCTACTTTTCATAGATATGGTACGCAGCGCTGATTTTCAGATGGACCTTACTCCTTACGATGGTAAGTGACATCAGGATATGAATTCCTTATTGAGTAAAGGCCTCCTCCAACCTTTTCCATAGGTCCCTATCTTTGCCCACTTTGATCCAGCTGTTTCACGTTGTCTGTACAATATCTTCAGCCGTATAGATTTGTATAAAAGTACAAAATGTCACACGCATGATTGTAACCTTATTGTAGGTATATTGTAAAACCTGTGTAATAGTACCATATTTCAAGCAAATAAAAAAAATTACTTACTTACGGCTGTAACACCGCCCCTCATCAAGGGTGTCCAAATTCATGACGGCAGCGTGACATGAGGGATTTACGCACGCCCCCCCTTAGAAGCGGGATCACACCCGAAACCCATAAATACGCGGAATAGCACCCGAACTGCCCCCTGGGCGAGGCCTCAGTGGTGGCCGTAGATCTATTGGGAGTCCTGGGACATCCTTTCGAGGGCTTACTCGGGGCTCCGGGCGTTACTACCCGTTCGCTCTAACTTTGCCGCTGGCGTAGAGGCGTATACCCGAATTGTTAATTATACGAAGTAAATTGACAGAAGCTAATGTCACTTCGTCATAGAAAATACGCAACACTACAAGAAGAAGTGACATTAGTTGCTGTCAATTTACTTCGTCTAATCAAAAATTCTACTTTAGTACAGAGCCAAACGGCAAAGTTAGAGCGAACGAGCAGTACGTGAGGTTTTTTAGTCGGTAGGAGTCCATGGCAAGGTATAGCATCCATGATGAATTTTACCTCACGTTAAAAAAATATTAAAGTTAGTTTTTAGATACAAAATATTAAAGTGGTAAAAAAACTGTATTTTGAATATTTAATAAGAAAAGTATCATAACATAATATATTATTCATATAAACGAACCAGAAGGGTTTACCCAAATGTACCTTTAGATAAATGAAGACTAAATTTCACTCAAGGGATAATATAATAATAAAAGGTTATTCAAGAAAGGTTTACTATGGTAAAGTTAATAAAATATTACCCGCCTTTAATTCAATGAATTACTTCCTAATTTATGTCCATTATTTTTATGTATATCTTTAGTTTGTTTTTAAGTGGGATATCCGTTCGTAAGTACGAGTAGTTTGAAAGATCTAAGGAACAGAGAACAAAAGTGTTTTAATTTTGTGGGTACTTTTTTCCGAGGGCTTACTCGGGGCTTCCAACCGTAGGCTGTTAGGTAGGATACGTGTGGTCTTAAGTTGGTAGGAGTCCGGCATAGCATCCATGTAAGATTTTCCTCACATTAAAAAAAGGATTATAAGGATCGTTGTGTCGCGAACGCTGGCTTTATTTTTCTGAAGGCGTACTCGGGGTTCCCGCCGTAGGCAGACGGTAGGGCATCATATGGTTTTAGTTAGTAGGAGTCCAGCATAGCATCCATGAGGATTTGCACATGAAAGGATAGTTGATCTCGCACTAAAACATAGTACTTACTTGAATTTAATAATGACAGTGAAAAGTCTAAGGCACAGCCTATTTTTTTTGATACCACTAAGGTGACAGACAAGCATACCAATAAGGTGACAGACAAGCATACGGCCCACCAGTTGTACTGGTGATCACTGTAGCCTATAGACGCTTGCAACACCAGAGGCGCTACACTCACACTGTGCAACCTGACTGTTGATGACCATTTTGACTGTTGACAGTGACTCTCAATCCATGTCGCCTATTTATATGGCCATGGCTTTCCATTAAGCTGGCGGCGTCATTTTAACGAGTTAAATATGAAAACAAAGTGGATACACAATCTGTAAGGATCAACACTGAAAGTTCCTTTGAGAATCTAAATCTAAGTACACTCGAGAGCAATGAATCCGGGTCACTTAAAGAATGTTAAAAATCTCGGAAACTAAAAATGATAGGTTAATGCAATAAATTGTATTTAATAGACAATGTAATACTCCTTAAATGAAAGTAAAAAAAATATGAGTCACCATACATTTTATTAACACAAAATTACATAAAGAAAAAACTGCCGATCTCTCCTTAAAACAAAAATAGGAAACATGAAATTTTTGAACTTTATTACGATTTTCTTGAATTTTAATACTTCGAATTGCCTCCTCGTGCTTCCATTACTGCGTTTACGCGGTTTGGCATGCTGTACACCAAGTTCCTTATACGATTTTGGGGAATATTCTCCCATTCCTCTGTGAGAGCAATTTTGAGCTCACGAAGCGTGATTGGGGGAGGGTTTCGTTGTTTTACGCATCTGCCTAGCTCGTCCCAAGCATGCTCGATCGGGTTGATATCCGGGCTGCGCGCTGGCCACTCCATACGAGTAATGTTCATCTCTTGAAGGTAGTCATTCACAATCCTACCTGTATGAGGTCGGGCATTGTCATGCATAAATATAGCATCCTCACCTAAATTGACCATAAATGGACCAACGTGATCATTGAGGATTTCTTCCACATATCTTACGCTAGTTAAAGAGCCGTTTTCTATGATCACCAGCTCTGTGCGACTTTCAGAAGAAATTCCGGCCCACACAAGTACAGACCCACCACCGTAGGCTACTTTTTCTTCGATGCATGCTTGCTTGAATCTTTCCCCTGGTCTTCGATACACTCTGTGTCTTCCATCGTGCTTGTAGAGCATAAATTTTGATTCGTCGGAGAACATAACTTTTGACCAATCTTCAATACTCCAATTTACGTGGCTCTGGGCATACCTTAGTCTCGAAATACGATGCCCACGCTCCAGTTTAGGGCCGTTTGCAGGTCTAAGGGGTTTTAAGTTAGATTCAGCAAGCCGACGTCTTACTGTCCATGCACTTGGGTTACTTCCTCCGAGGCGTCGAAACTGATTGGTGAGTTCAGTTCCTGTGAGAAAGCGATTTCGAAGCATGGTGTTCACCAAGTATCGGTCTTCTCGTGCTGTGGTACACCTGGTTCTGCCCGTTCCTGGTCTGCGTAGGTTAGAACCAGTTTCTTCGTAACGTCGGAGAACTCTTTGTACTGTTGACAGCGACACACCGACAGTCCTGGCTGTATCGCGCTGACTCCGGCCGGTTTCCAGCATTGTAAGTATTCTGGTGCATTCTTCAGGCGTAAGCGACATAATTTCAGCTTGATTAATGAATATAGAGCACTATCAACATGGTTTATGTACCCACATAAATGACAGATTACAAACAAAAGCAACACCAAATGCTGTAATTTCGTAGTTCCATCTTCGAAAGTGGCCCTTTTTCAAATTTGATTTTTTTATAATATAACTTTACAATAACTAAGAAGTTTTAATACCTTCATTTAAGGAGTATTACATTGTCTATTAAATACAATTTATTGCATTAACCTAGCATTTTTAGCTTCCGAGATTTTTAGGATTCTTTAAGTGACCCGGATTCATTGCTCTCGAGTGTATATATAAATAAATAAAATTGAAGTGTCTGTTTGTAATATAAAAATAACCGCTTTCTACTACATGCATATGAATGTATATACGGTACGCATACCAAAATACATATTTTTAAAATTTTTGTCTGTCTGTGTGTCTGTTTGTTCCAGCTAATCTCTGGAACGGCTGGACCGATTTGGACGGCACTTTCACTGTCAGATAGCTTATGTAATAAGGAGTAACTTAGGCTACTTTTATTTTAGAAAAAAATGCCAAAAACAAAAACTAAATAAACTATATTTCTTTAATTACATTCCACGCGGACGAAGTCGCGGGCACAGCTAGTCTACAATAAATTGCTACATCCACTGCAGATAAGCCTCCATCCGACTGGTGTAGAATGGTAATAGACTTGAAAACCTGCAATCGAAGTTAAACTATGATAATTTTTTTTTTTTTTTAAATGAGGGAAAATCCTTCATGGATGCTATGCCGGACTCCTACCGACTAAAAAACCTCACGTAACGCCCAACAGCCTACGGTTGGGAGCCCCGGGTAAGCCCTTGGAAGGATGTCCCAGGAGTATGATAAAATATGCTAACAACGAAACGAGCTATTGCGTTGGGAGTTAATGGATTGGGTAATTTCAGCTAAAGATGAAGACACATTTCGATTCATGTTTTAAATCAGCTTGATAAAATGTAGCCTATGTTTTTTCATATATTTTTATAAAGGTCGCAGACAAGCATACTGTCCATCAGGCGAACTGTTGGTCACTGTAGCCTATGAACGTTTGCAACACCAGAGGCGCTACACTCGCGCTACCTACCCTGCAAGAACCTTCTAAGACCCTTAGTACCTAATTTTAAAAAAATACAGAGTTGCTTTCACTTATTATATTCAAATACTGACATCTGAGTTAAAGGCCAGGTCAAGAGTACCCTTGATCGAAGAGCATGTATGAAAACACTTATGAAAGTAGAAGAAGCGAAAGTGAAATAGAAATGGAAATAGAAAAATCTTTTATTTGGTAAAATGCCAACAATATGCAGGTTTACAAGATCAAGGTAGGCAGATAACACCGACATAGGACCGGACTACAGCTCAGCAAAATGTCACTTACCAGAATAGCAGACGACGCTGATTTTCAGCTGCATCCCAACCCCTAAGTGATATGTCAGGATCGTAGCAATTGGAAAGTCATAGTCTCCGCCTACCTCGTTGGGAAACAGGCATGATGTTATGTATGTATCTGTCGTCTAACCAATCGCCCAGTACATTATATTCTAAAGACACTGCTACCCTTTCAAGTTAATTCTATTTCGATTAATTGAATACTGACAGCGATCAACTCATCTCGATTAAGAAATGATTAACGATGAACCGGAATTGACGTCCGTACCAAACATTTGGCATAACTATTTATAACATAAACTTATTTAAAGAAATTTGAACTTTATTGTATACGTGGGAAGGTTGGATATTGAATAGACTATCTAAAGGACGTTTAATAGTCGTCCACAATATTAGAAATAGCAAATAGTGCGCCATGTCCTATATTGCTTATCCATTATTGATGGCACTTAATTAGGCTCCTAGTTTTCTCATTGAGCTCAGGGAATAATCATTGGGAACATTTCCGTATACAACGCAGAAATGTCGACGTCATTTTGGTTTGTGCTAGGGCTGCCACATCTTTTTTTACTGTATACTTACATATTATGTGAAATAAGATTATGTGAAACGAATTTCAGAGAAATCATTCAGCTCTTTATTGCAAAAACTTTATTATTTTTAGAAAGTAAATTGTACCGTTACCTACTTAAAATAATGTATAATTTATTCTCATTTATTACTGCTTAGTCGTAACCCTTACAACTAAAAACTTATTTTTTTAGGATGGGCCTTATAATTTTAGCACCTACTAATAAAGGTTTTATCAAATTTTCATCCATAAGGGGGTTATAAGGGATAGCAAAATTTCACACAAGTGGAGCCACGGGCGTAGGTACTTTAGAACACAGTACAGGTGAAAACCCTAGTCAGGGCCGTCAGATATGCGTATCAGAATTCACAAAAACAACACATTTCCGTTCATTCAATAATCGCATTAAGATTGTTCACATACTCTCGTAAATTCCATGTCAAATTATATCATAAACGCACATGTCATTAATCTATACACGTTTCTAAACTTCAAAACAATTATGTTACCCTCACATTCCCTATTTCCTTTACATACCTAGATTTACCCTCACATTCATAGGACCCCTTATATTCTAGGTTTAGCGAAAGTTTTGATGTCTCTAATTCCTGAACTACAAAACCCTCAACATTGTAACTTGTGTGAAACAATCCGTGAAGTATTCCCTTTATGACACTAATGTCTTTTTGGAATCGGACCACGCATTGAGAAGTTACAGCTTAAAAACCGTTTTGTCTTTTATCCCCTCTATCAAAGAAACCGCGCAAAGAATCTAAATCAAAAGTATCCTAGAACCTTCCTCGGACTATAAGCTCAGATCGTACTAAGTTTCATTCAAATCGATTCAGTAGTTTCGGCGTGATACTTATTAGGGATACATACAGACTGTCTGAGCTCTATAGTAAAAAAAATCAAAATATCTTCCATGTACAGACTCTCGACCCTGAACAGTTTTATTATATGTATCTCGCTCTGACTATATGATTTTCATGATACTCCTGTAACAAATTTCAGTCAGCTGCGGATTCAAATTTTTTCAAGTTAATTTTTTTAAAATTATGTTATCATTGGTTGATTAATATTTCGTGGTCGCCATCGCCACCGCGCTAAGCCAGCACTATTGACCCGCGCTTAGTTTAAGAGTAGGAAGTCGAAAGATTCCATTTGTTTAACGATTACTGCTCCACTCCCCACTCCCCTTAGCAGTAGTGTGATGATAAAATATATTGTAAAAGCTGACATTTGGATGAATTTTTTGTAAAGATCTTTAGTTAAATTTTTTTTGTACTTTGAATAGGTATACGATCCCGAAACGAAGTATGATCACCTACAAATTATTACCGCATAATCACCAGAAAAATCCCTAAAAATAAATATCATAAATATAAACCATCTGCATTATCTCATAATGGTTTAAAAAGGGTCCCAAGAGGTAGCCATTAATTCGCTGCGTTACCGGAAGTGAGTTAGCAGGTGGCGCCATCTACTAAACGCACAATAAATGTTAGAACATTAAGTTTGATAACGTTTAATATTGACGGGTACCCTTTTTAAGTGCACCTTGGAATGGAATAAAAAGGTTTTTAAATAGCTACTTATAGTTTTATGTAGGTATAAAGATTATTTTTCATCCTTAAGAGTCCGCATGACTCTAATCGGTTGAAACAATATAGAAGATATCCTCTTTATAATATTAAGATAGACATACAAATTAGCGTACAAGAATGAGAGAGATTCGATCATTTTTTGTGCGTTATTTACGAAATAAATTAATTATACATATAGCCGATAGGAGAAAAAGTCTAGCGCAAATGAAGATTTTACTATTGTTTTTCTTATAAATAAATAAAAAACTTACTTAAGACTTATGCGATCCAGCTTAAAATTTCGCAAAATCGATGTCATTTCAACAAAAAAAAACCATTGAGAATTTTATCAGTAATTGTGATTTTGGTACAACATAATGGCTTGACTGCCTCTGTGGCGCAGTCGGTAGTGATACTGCGGCGCTGGAGGTCGTGGGTTCGATTCCCACCGAAGACAAATATTTGTGAGACCCATAAATGTTTGTCTCAAGAGTCTGGGTGTTTCTATCATCAATCAATACATATAATAAAATCGTAACGGGTCGCTGTCTGTACATGGAAGATAAATAAGAAAAAATATTATAGGGGGGCTTTATGAACGCAATAGAACCCAAAACAATGATTTTTAGAATTTTTGTCTGTTTGTCTGTTTGTCTGTATGTCTGTATGTCTGTATATCTGTTTGTCTGTACGGTTGTGCACGCTAATCTCAGTAACCGCTCAACCGATTGCAATGCGGTTTTTTTTATTGTGTTGAGGTTTGCTCCAGTTAACATTTAGCGTTTGTTTTATGTAAATCGGTTTAGAAATAAAAGAGTTATATAACTTTTAAGAATCAGATATTTTGAAAATTTTAATTGTAGGGGTTTCTGTGAATGTGAGTGAACCTAAACTGGCGTGTTGGCTTAATATTAAGACTATTTTTAAACAGTTCAGTCCGCGCCGAAGGCGTGGACTGAATTGTTTTAAAATAGACTTAATCATTAAGCTCTTTTATGATTAAGCAAACAGGGCAGTTTCAGACGCTGCTTGATGACTCTGATGAAGAAATACCTCTCCTTTCATACACCTTATGTGACGTAAACGAAGTTGCGGGCTCAGCTAGTGTATAATATGTATTTTTCTATGTCTGATACCCATAACACAAGCAGGTTATTCCTAGCTTACTTTGGGATCAGATAGCGTTGTGTGAAATGTCCGTGAATATATATTATTTACTAGATGATTCCGCGTGGCTTCGCCCGCGTGAAGCTTGTTACCCTTTCCCACTTCCCATGGGAATATATTCCCGGGATTCAAAGTAGCTTATGTGTTATTTCAGGTTAGTATCTATCCCTGTTCCAAATTTCAGCTAAATCCGTTCAGCCCTTAGAGCGTGATTGAGTAACAAACATCCAAACATCTTCACAAACTTTCACATTTATAATATTAGTAGGATTTATGACAATGTTATTACCATGTTACATAGGTTATGTATAGACGAAAAAAGCAAAGCTGTAATGTAAACGGAGTGGGGCGGGTCAGCTAGTGTAAAATGTATATTTGATTTAAAGACAGTAATTGGGTCTATACCAAGAAGTTTGCAAAAATGAAATCATTTTATGCGCCTACAAAACACGTGTAATGAACACCAGGTCGCGTCACACAGAAAACATTGAGTACAAACAGGAACAACAGCAGTTGATAAAGTTCAGGCGGCTTCAGAAAGAAAACAGACCAACTGTAGACAATAAACAGCCGTGGGGTGGAGCCACGAAATGAGCGAGTATCTGAATAAATGAGAAATGGGAAAGTTTGTGAATATTTTTTGATGTTTGCAACTAAATCAAACTCTGACAGCTGAACGGATCGGGCTGAATTTTTTTTTTAAATAAATATTTACGGACTTTTCACACAACGCTATCTGATCCCAAAGTAAGTTAGGAATAACCTGCTTGTGTTATGGGTATCAGACCACGGATATTAATACTTATATACTTTTTAAATACATACATATTATAAATAGAAACACCCAGACTCTTGAGACAAACATTTATGGGTCACGCAAATATTTGTCTCCGGTGGGAATCGAACCCACCCACGAATTTGGTACCTACTAGGATATATTATAGTCTGGAATGACACATACGCCACTTTTAATCCCCGGTTCCCACGGGAAGCGTGAACGAGTACCGAATTCCACATGGGCTAACTCTCGAGCATTATCTGCTAGAAATAATATTTAAAACAAAAAGCCGATGACTCCAGCTCCGTCCGCATGATTGTCGTCACCAAAAGAATAATGATCTTACGAAATCCAATCTTGTACTTCTGTATTTGTTCATAACTCCACTTCTACTTAATCGATTACGATGAAACACACGTCAGATTGTAAATCTGAAACAGATTTATCTAGTAAGATAATTAATCAACGCTCCTACAAAACTGGACATTTCCTTTGTTAATATTTACATACTCGTTCATTTCAAAGCCTCAAAAGTTCCGTAATACAGTGGGCAAGTGACCACGAACGCAAGTCACATCCTCAACAAACCACATCACTGAAAGATGGCGGCTGTCACAGTGACATAACACACATGCATTCCACGTTCAATTATTAAAAACATTTTCTGTTCTTATTTTCGCTTTTTGAAATTTAATCTGTACATAAGGAGTATCACTGGCGGATGACAACGTTTAGACTTAATCTTCAAAAAAGCATTTTTTTTGTTAGGAATTATTTCAGCATTTGTCTTTTAATTTCGATTTTTTTTTGATGAATAATCAACAACGTCTGAGTCAGTCTCACCAAAATTGTCAAGATTATACTTCCGAAGACGGTTATACTTCTGAATACCCGGGGTTTCGGGCCATAGGCAGATGGTAAAGCACCGTGAGGTCGGTAAGTCATCCATAATGGTGGAGTACGCTTCCAAGTTCAAACCCACAGATCATCAAGCTATTTAGCGCTCGTATATTCGATTCGATTTTAAAAAAAGTCAACCGAATTTGACGACGTTCTTATGGTTCAAAAAATAATCATAAAGATGATAATAAAATACACTTTTCTAGAAATTCATAATTGTACCCAGCATTCAACATACTACTACACAACTAGATATATCACAGAATTGACACAGACATACTCCGATAGTGAACTTGGACTGGCGACAAATTGCGCATCGTTTCTGTGGCACTACTCCATATTATGAATAACCGCTTGTCAAACTTCGTGACTAATAGATTGAGCTAAATTATTAGTTATCGAAGTTGACAAATAGGATGAGAACTGATGTCATTTTGACAGACCGCTGGGTGTTCTAGACGTGTTTATTATACATTTAGCTGATGCTCACGGCTTTGTCTGCGTGGAATTTTGTTCCCGTCCACTCATCCCATGGCAACACATTCCGGGGATAAAAAACCTAATTTGTTCATCCGTTACAACGTGATTGAGTAACAAACATCTAAACTTCTTCACAAACTTTTGCACTACCCATAGGAGATAGTACAATCAAAAATTACCAACGGTACTGACATTCGCCAGATTAGGGTCTGTCCCTAACAACATGGTGCGATGACGACAAAGAAGAAAGTCTGAAGTCTGTACTCAACTTGAGCGATGGTGCTCAAGATTTGCGCCAATGTGAGGACACTGACAGAATAGTATTATCGAGTGCACTCTGGCATCCAAATTACGATCTACGTGTCGCTTTAGCATTGAAGGTTAATTTTAAAAAGTTCTCGAATTCGAGCAACGAGTTACGGAGCTTCGGGTCTCTTTGAGGGATAATCCGAAATAACTCACCAAAGGAGCAAGGTAATGACTTAGCTCAGTACGTAAGTGCGCCAAAGTGGATACATATGGAATAGACGAGTTCTGAAATGAAAAACGCACTCAGTCAGTTGCAACGATGACCTAAAGAAAATCGAAATCGAGGAAGAATATGAAGGGCTTAAAATCATGTATTGTAGCACAAGTCATGGTATGCATGTATGTATCCTAGCTTTGGAAAGCAATAGTGCCTCACTATGAATGAAACTGAAGAAGCCCAAAGACGGGGGCGTAAGAGTTTCTCAAGAAGCGGGATAACACTCACACCAACCCAAGGTGAGGCCGCGGTGGTAGCGAGTCTTTCGGGAATCCTGGGACATCTTTCCGGGAACTTACCCTAATGGCTACATGGCTCCCGACCATGGGCAGTGGTGGGGCACGTGTGGTTTTAGTCGGTCAGAGTTCGGCATAGCACTCATGAGGATTTTCACACGAAACAAACAGAACTCACCATGATGCATGATGAAATCACCATGTCTAAAGAAAAAAGTTTCGACTCAGTTGTGCGGTTTGATTCAGTGCCAAAAAACTACGACATATTATTTTCGTTAGTTCTCGTCTTGCTGACAATCACAAATGAGACTATTTAGAGTCATCTTACTACAGTTACTGAAAATACAGAAATTAATAACGTATTCTATTATTGGCCAGATGACAAACTGACATTTATGTGTTTGATATATTGTTACCATTATTCAAAACACGCCAGATTTTTTAATCTTTTTATTTCAATATCTATTCTCAGCATCCGTGGAAGATTCTCAGTGTGTGTCTGGGATTCGAGACCATGATGTACCTTTGCTCTTACAAACTTGAACTTTAAGGGTAAGTTAGTTCTACGATACGTAGTTAAATTTTTTTTAAATTTTAATCCTAAAAAGTGAAGTCAAATAGCAAAACTTCACGATGACAAAACCGCGAACATCCGCTACTTCTTTCGTAATAATAATTTGTTTAATTTGTTTGTTTGTTTGTTAAATCTAGTTACAAAGCGCACCTACCAATATTTCCTATCGGAATCGGGCATTGCTGCTTAATAGTCGACTCACGAAAACATATCATGGTCTGAAAAATACCAAGTAATAACACTTTAGTACAACACGTTTGAAACAGGCCATAAGTCCGCGGGCTTAGTACGTAATAGGGCGTTGTTGGACGTTGGTTATTTCATAGGCAATCTGCGTTTCGACGCTCAGCACCTTTTCAGTTAGAGACTAGAGTGAAAAGATTTTTTTCCAAAAGTTCACTCCTAAAAGGATAAAATAGGATAGCCGAATTTCCCGATGGCGGAACCTCATACGTTTGCTAGTTCTTTCATAATATTTTGTTCGTTCGTTAAATCAAGTTACAAAGTGCACCAACCAATATTTCGCATCGCTGCTCAATATTCGACTCACGAAAACACACCATCACGGTATGTTCTAAAAAATACCAAGTAATAACACTTTAGTACAACACATTTGTACAGGCCATTAAGTAAGCGGGCTTAGTACGTAATAGAGCGTGTTTGAACGTTGGTTCTTTGTAATAAGCAATAAATAATAATTAGTAATGTATTGCTGTTTTAGTCTTCTAATATATTTGTATTTATTTTTTCTAATTAATGTGTAATAGTAAGATAGGTACATTGTGAACACAAAATTAGATACATAATATCGTAGCAGAGAATATGATATTGGGTTTAATATTCGGCATTATCATTAGACCATCATTATGAAGCATAATATTTCCTTTAGTAATTAAATTGAAATTGATAAATATGACGCCGCCTAACATTTCTTTTACAAACAAGAAGCCGTAAGACAGTCTCACCCGACTGCCCCTCTCTAAAACGTTTATTGTGAAAGTGAAAGTTCAATCCGAAAGACGTTGTCATTTTTTGATTTATTTCAAACTTTGAACAGATGATCCACGTGACCTAGTGACGTAATTAAATGCAACAGAGTCACAGACTACAGACAATAGTCTCGCCATAAGCCCCTCTGCAATCTATTTTACAGATTATACCTATAGGTACTTATATCTAGTGTCAGCCGCCCTGGGTACAAAGGACATCATTCATTTTGGACCAAAAACTGAAAGTGCCGGCCAGAAAAAGAAAATGTGATATTCGCATAGAACACACAATTTATAGCAAAAAATACTACTACATTAACCCTGTGCGTGCTATGGTTTTTTTGTTACATGCTTTTAAAATTCGTGAAAAATGTTATTTCGAAGGTGTCATTCTAATTGATATGAGCAGTTGAAAAGTGATTTATTTTATTAATTATGTCTTTCAGCACACATAATAAGCACACATACATATAAATGTACCTGTTTCTCCGAAGGGTGAGGCAGAGGCATATTTTATGCCCAATTTTGATTTCTCGTTCCTACATAAAGGAGCATGTAAAATAAAGATAAAGAGTATTTTATTTCGACAGAGTCAAAGGCCTTCCTGTAGTCCACAAAAGCCATACACAGCGGCTGATTGTACTCGTTTGTTTTCTGTACAATCTGCCGTACAGTATGGATGTGGTCCACGGTTCTGAAGCCTTTTTGAAATCCGGCTTGCTCCTTTGGCTGAAACTCGTCGAGCCTTCCGGGGCGAGGCGGTTTGTGACTACTCTCGAGAACAACTTGTAAACATGGCTCAGGAGCGAGATGAGTCTGTAATTCCTCAGCAAGGTCTTATCACCTTTCTTGAAGAACAGAGCCACCGGACTCCCGCTCCACGCTTCAGGTGTTTGTCCCTGTTGGAGAACGGAATAAACAAACTCGTCAGCTCGTTGAGAACCGGAGCCCCCCTCCCGCCTTCAGTAGTTCAGTTGTAATTCCGTCCTCCCTAGGGGACTTGTTGTTTTTAAGTTGCCCGAGAACCGCCCTCACCTCGCCCTGACCGATGTCCGGAATGTCCTCGCTATAGTGGCGCGATAGTGGGACTCGGTGGTCACAATCATTAGGGTCCTACTCGTCGGCCTTTTTGTCCGTGATGCATACAGGTCTCTGTAAAAGCTCTTAATTTTCTCGAGAATCTCGAACCTTGAGGTCACAGTTCTGCCATCCGCTGTTTTCAGTTTCATCAGACGGGGTCTTCCAAGCTGTTGGGCAAATACTTTGGTACCCCTGTTCTGCTCGATTGCTGCCTCGACGATGCTGGTGTTATAGCGTCTAAGGTCGCGTCGTATCAGCTTTCGGATTCTGAGATTTAGATCCCGCTGGTCTGACGAAGACGAGTGCGCAGATGGCGTTTCCCGTCTTATTCTCATAAGTTCGAGAGTCTCGGGCGAGAGCTTAGAGCACCTGTTATTGCTTTTTCCGGACAAAAACCTTCGGGACACTTGCTGTAGCGTCCTGACCACATTCTCGGCCTTATCATGAATATTGCCAGTGGTTTCTAGCAGATCAAAACGATTTTGAAGTTCTAACTGGAACCTCTCAGCCCCTTAGGCTAACTGGAGCGCGGTAGGTCGGAGAGTAGGCTTCATCATACGGGCCCTTTCAGCTCGGAAGTCCAAATTCAGATATGCTCTTAGAAGTCGGTGATCACCACCGGTATTAAACCTGTTAACCACAGAGACATCTCTGAATATAGACTTCCTGTCCGTCATGATGAAGTCTATCTCGTTCCTTGTGACCTTGTCGGGGCATCGCCAAGTCCATATTCTGTGGGGCTTCTTCGTAAAGAAAGAGTTCATCAAGAAGGGGCCCTGCGACTCAAGAAAACTGACAAGCATATGGCCTCGGTCATTTCTGCGCACTACACCAAAGGGGACGATCTTCGTTTGGCCGCGTTCTTGTACTCCCACTTTGGCATTGAAGTCCCCCATCACAACGCTGTAATGAGTCTTGGCAGTACCATGTAGTGCTTTTGCTATGTCCTCGTACACGGTCTCAACTGCCTCGACAGTGCTTTTCGAGGTCGGGGCGTACACTTGTATCACCTTCAGGGTGTACCTGTTGGTGAGTCTCAGTATTAAGTACTCTACCCGAGGCGAAACACTCCTGATCTCCACAAAGCTGCTAACAAGGTCCTTTTTCACCATAAAGCCAATCCCGCCCTTTGGAAGAATGTCTTCCGTCACCTTCACGAAAGTAAAACAGGTCACCTGATGCAAGGGTAAGCGTGTCCTCCCCCTTTCTTCGGACCTCGCACAATACTGGATGTGCCAGTTAATACGACCTAGTTCTACCTCGAGTTCGGTGAGCCGCTCGTCCAGGCGCAGAGTAGTTCCATTAAACGTAGCCAGGGTCAGTTTTGTATGGCAGCCTCCCGTGACCCGAAGATTCTTAGCACCCCCCCTCCCGCCATCACTCCGACCGCTGCCGTGATCGGGAACAGCGGGAGTGCCGGGAACAGGGGGCCGTTGTTTTGTTGTGTGTATCATAGGAGGATATTTGGCCTTACTGTATCACGCTGGCCAGACGGGTTTGTATAGGGTTTAGTTTCGAATTTTCCTTTTCTGTGCGCTATGACCTCATCCGTTTATCAGGAGGTGCACCACTCGCAGGTGTGGCTGGCTTGTAGGGCCCCATCGCACCCATCTGGCTTCGGGAGGTGGCGGGGTGATTTGCCAGGTACCTGTCGCTTGAGCCTGGCGGGAAGCGCGCGCGGCACCTTTGTCTAAGTTTTTTGAAACAAGTTTGGACTTGTTGTGAATCGTTACGTACATTTTATTTGTGCATAGGTACGTAGATAATTAGTAAAATGATAATTCTTTCTTATTACTATAGAATAACGTAAAAACAAATCACTATTCAAGTGATGAAATGTATCAAAATACATCATCAAAATAACATTTTTCTCGTATTTTAAAAGCATGTAACAACAAAACCATAGCACGCACAGGGTTAATGTAGTAGTATTTTTTGCTAGAAATTGTGTGTTCTATGCGAATATTACATTCTTTTTTTCTGGCCGGCACTTTCAGAATTGGCCCAAAAATGTATGAAACGTGAATGATCTCCTTTAAAAAGTAAGTATTTATAATTTCGAAGTACAATGGGAAAATTTGGGGCTAATTAAAGACTAAGGTTAGCACTTATTTAAACTACTAGCTGAGCCCGCAACTTCGTTTACGTCACATAAGGTGTATGAAAGGAAAGGTATTTCTTCATCAGAGTCATAAAGCAGCGTCTGAAACGCCGAAGGCGTGGACTGAATTGTTTTAAAATAGACTTAATCATTAAGCTCTTTTATGATTAAGCCAACACGCCAGTTTAGGTTTACTCACATTCAAAGAAACCCCTACAATTAAAATTTTCAAAATATCTGATTCTTGAAAGTGTTATAACTCTTTTATTTCTAAACCGATTTACATAAAACAAACGCTAAATGTTAACTGGAGCAAACCTCAACACAATAAAAAAACCGCATTGCAATCGGTTGAGCGGTTACTGAGATTAGCGTGCACAACCGTACAGACAAACAGATATACAGACATGCAGACATACAGACAAACAGACAAAAATTCTAAAAATCATTGTTTTGGATTCTATTGCGTTCATAAAGCCCCCCTATAACATTTTTTCTTATTTATCTTCCATGTACAGACAGCGACCTGTTACGATTTTATTATATGTATTGATATTGATTAGATACTTTAGCAAAACTTTTTTTTTAATTTGACTAGCCTCTTGGTCCAGAGGTAAGTGTACCTGACTACAAATTCGGAGGTCGTGGGCTCGATTCCCACCCAGGACAAATATCTTTGTGTGATGAGCACATTGAATTCTGTTCCCGTCCACTCATCCCAAGGAAACGAATTCCGGGGATAAAGAACCCGATTCGTTCATCCGTTAGAACGTGATTGAGTAACAAACATCGAAACTTCTTTACAAAATTTCGCATTGACGCAGACGATGAAGAAGAAAATCTGAAGTCTCTACTCATCTTGTGCTCAAGATTGTGCGCTAACTTGAGGGCACTGAAAATAGTCTTATCGAGTGTGCGCTGGCCTCCAAATGACTACGTGTCGCTTTAGCATTGAAGATTAATTTGAAAGAAAGAAAGAAAGAAAGAATTTTTTTATTCAAGCACATTTCACATATAAAATAAATTTGCAAAGATTTAAATAATATAAAGTAGGTACACTTTATGTGGCATGCCCTCGAAAAGGCAGCCATCTCAGCTTTATGCGGCATACCATTAATACAAATGTATGCCGCGCTGGTTTTCAGATGGCCCCTATCCTCCTATCCGTACGTTAAGTGACATCACACTACTTAAAAGAAACTCAAAAGAAAAAAAATTACCAATTATACATATAAATATAAAAATAAAATAATTAAAAATATACATATAAAAACATTTCATGAATTAAATATTATCTATTTCTACTATTATAAAATTGTAAAAATTTATCATTAAATTAATTATAAATACCAATTTCCAATAAACAATATTTTCATTCACACAAAACCAATTCAAACATATAAAACATCACAAGAATTCAACAAAGAATACAAATAAAACATCATATTATGAATACGTGCACATATCTATTCGATAGAATACCCATCATCATGAAGTAAACTAAAAACATCGTTAACCACATAGAGAATTTAATTAAACAACATCAATAATAATTCAATTTAAGAAAATAAAAAATAAAATTATACATTATAAACCCAGCCTAAACTTAGGATTTTCCCTGCCCTAAATCAATGGTACCAGTCCAAAACAATCGACCGTACTTATTAAAAAATAAAACAACAACCAGGCTTAGACAGAGTGACTGGCAGTGACACTTCACACTGACAGACTGGGGTGACACCGTCAAAGTCAAGGATGCCCGCCCGCGCCGCGGCTTGAGGCTTCATTGATTCATTGTTATTTGTTTTTGTTATGATAGTACAATAATTAATGACAACGATAATAAATAAATAACCTTAAAAATAAACAACAAGGCAATAATAATCCCAAAATGAACAAAAAGACCTAGTAATGAAACTATCATGGATATGATGACCAAACACGAGAAATACCGACCCAGTGTCTCCCATGCTAATCATTGGATGTTTTTTGCTTATTCAACAACAGAAACTTATACTTTCTTTTAAAAGTGTTGACTGAATTTACGGCGTAAAATGGTGGCGGCAGATCGTTCCAAATTTTACTGGACATAAATCTGTAGCTTCCGCGGTATCCAGCCGTCTTGTGTTTGGGCGTTAACATGAGGTAAGAAGAAGATCTTGTTTTGTAATGATTTACATCCCTTGACCACGACAACTTGTCGTACAAATATCGAGGCCAGCCAGTCCTCACTACTCCGAACAGCAGTGTGGCAAGATGTAACTCGCGTCGTTCCGCCATTTTCATGATGTTGCCACTATTGAGAAAGGGTGTTACATGTGTGCGTGGTGGGATTGTGAAACAAAAGCGAGCGCAAGCATTCTGAACCCTCTGTATAAGTCGCTCTGTTCTTTTAAGAAGACAACTTCCATACACAGTGTCAGCATAGTTAAGTTTAGAAATAATCAGTGATTCACAAAGTAGTATTCTTATACTGACACTGATGTATGGGCGTATTCTGTACAGCATCCTCAACCGATAGAAACAGTTTTTGACTGCATTCATTATATGGGTTTCAAAATGGAGCTGCTCATCAAATGTCACACCCAGATTCCGCGCCACCGACACCCGTTCGATAGGGCAGTTATCAATGCTCACACTCAATTGATTTTGCAGTATCTGGTTTCTCACATGTCTCGTACCAACAACCATAAACTTTGACTTCTCCGGGTTAAGTACCAAAGAGTTTCTACGAGCCCAGTCTGCAATGCTGGCTAAGTCATCATTTATTCTGCTTACAGATTCCAGACAGTCCGATTCAAAGAATGACAGATGCAGCTGTACATCATCAGCATACAAATGGTACCGACAGTTGGTAACAGCGCTAGTGATATCTGAGCAATACAGTATAAACAGTAACGGGCCGAGGATCGAACCCTGTGGAACGCCCCTGGTCACGGGGTAATGAGCTGACTCCACAGCATATCCAGTACAACCATCCATTATTTGTACAAATTGGTACCTATTACTGAGGTAGCTATGAAACCACCGTGTCACCCCCTCGGAGCACCCATAGTATGTAAGTTTAGACAGAAGCAGTGGAACACTAATTCCATCAAAAGCCCGGCTGAAGTCTAGGAGAGTCAGTATCGTACCCATGCTTTGATCCTGAGCCTGCAAAATGTCATCTACCACATCCAATAGGGCCGTTGCAGTGCTATGTCCCCTACGGAAACCAGACTGTCTAGTCGGCAACACATTGGAGTGTTCTAAGTATTTAGTAAACTGATTACTGACCACCCGTTCCAAGATCTTAGATAGACAAGGCAGTATGCTAATAGGTCTCAGATCCTTCGGTCCATTAGGGCACGGTACTTTAGGTATTGGTCTTACCCTAGCTGTCCTCCAAGAGGTGGGGAATGTTGAGGTGGCTATGGACACATTGACAATGTGTGTTATGATACTTAAAGTCTGAGGAAGGGTCATTAGCAGCATATCCAGGGAAATCTCGTCCACACCCATGGCATTTGACTTAAGTTTTCTAATAATTTTTCCAACCTCGTCCGCTGTGACCGGGCCCAGTTGGAATGTATTACTATTAAAACGGTTCCATTCAAAAAAAGTAAGGTCAGAAATAGACACTGTATCACTGCCCGGCACTTTCAAAAAATTCTGGCACAAAATATCAGGTTTACTACAAAAGTCGGGTAACTCAGGAACTCTCCCACCATTTACTGTAATAGTCGACTTGAGCTGTTTCCAGAGCCTCCTTGGATTACCAATACTGTGGTTGATATGTGTTTTAAAGTAAGCCTGCTTTTCACTCTCAATGGCACCACGTACCAGGTATTTCAGTTCCAAATAAGCTTTTCTATGCGAGTCTAGATTAGAGGCTTTAAACTTTTGATAATACTTGTTACGAAGTTGCATCATATCTTTCACAGTAGTGGTAATCCATGGGTAGCATTTCTCTTTGACTAGAGTTCTTTTTACAGGTGCATGCAAGTCAAACAGTGTAACAATGGAAGTGCTCAATGCCTGGACCATGTGGTCAACATTGCCCAAACTCCCAACTGAGTCCCAGTCTATGCTGTTCAGATCCCGCTCAAACCTATCCAGTAATATGTCCCGTAGAGGTCTGTATGTAATCCACCTAGGTGCTGGTTTCTCTATCCTAAATTTAAACTCCGCCGAGATCATGGCATGCCTACCAAGTTCAGGGATATGACACACTGTTATACCACTTGCCTCAGCATCCGTACATACCAAGTCAATCAACGTTGCACTGTGATCCGTGAAATGAGTGGGCTTTGTGACCAGATTGACCATGCTCATGCTTACAAGAAAAGTGTCAAGCAACTTAGTCTTGTAATCGTCTCTCTCCAGTAGATTGATATTAAAATCACCCATTAGGACCACCTTATCAGCCCTAGAAAAAGAAGCAATGGAGTCCGCTATCGCATCCACAAATGTGTTTGCATTGAGCCAAGGCGGCCTATAAGCTGTGCCAACTATTATAGACTGTCCGCTCCTGCTTAGCCTCAGCCACATCTGCTCGACATTTGTTGCAGCGGGAAACGGCTCAGCCCGCACATGTATCCCCCGTCGCACGTAAAAGCCAACCCCACCGCCACAGCCATCGCATATGTAGGTCGGTCGCGGGGTGTGACGAAGCCTATAGTTAGGCACCTGAGGTGCGCGACCGTCGCCTGTGTCCACCTTAATCCAAGTCTCATTTATTGCCATGATGTCGACACCAAGGTTACCCATAGCTACTATGAACTCCTCATGTTTTGTCCCCAGCGACCCAGCATTGAACAATCCTAGTTTTAAACGTTTTTCCTTTTTGTTATACATTTGTATACCTTAGTACTATATATATGATCATTTTATAAACATAATAACTCTCTATATACTTACGCTTCATTGTTATACATTTACAGCAAGCAATAACATATACCAATGAGTTATGAAATATACTTTTTTCTATCATTTCATTACTTATTACATTATAGTATATATTTAAATTAGAAATATAATTAATCATACCAATTTGGTGAAAAACATTTACAAATACATGCTCATTGTATATAATTATTATTGAAATGAAACCATAATATTGTTCTACTATTATTAATAAATTCCTAATATAATAAATTAGATTAAGTTTAATTATTTGTTTACCCATTATTAAATTCCTAATACAATAAATTTGATTGACTTTAATTATTTGTGTACCATTATGTATTCTTAATCCTAAACCCTGCCCTGTACAATAATCAAGAAGTGGGGTCGAGCTGCACCTCAACACCAAAAACCCGCTGAAGATCAGATTCAGTATGTATATTGTGGATCTGCTTACCGTCAGCCTGCCTAGCCAGTATCCTGCCACGCTTGATCCACACGTATTTCCAACCTAGTCGTACAGCCGATTCACGTGTGCGGTAAAAAAGCATTTTGTTGTACCGACTAAGACGCTCGTTGAGGTAAAACCGGCGAGGAGGAGCTGCCAGGCCCAGCTCCGCAGAGGTGGCGCCACGACGCACTCGCGCGCCCCGCAGCAATTTAAAAAAGCTTTCGAATTCGAGCAACGAGTTACGGAGCTTGGGATCTCTTTGAGGGATAATTCGAAATAACTCATCAAAGGAGCTGGCAAGGTAATGACTTAGCTAAGTAAGTAAGTATGCAAAAAAGTGGATAAGACAATAGATAAAATGGAATGGACAAGTTCTGAAGTGAAAACCCAGGCCAAGTTAGTTAGATGCAACGATGACCTAAAGAAGATCGAAATCGAGAAAGAATACGGAGGGCATGTAAGTATAGTAGCAAAAAATAGGGTAGGGTGTTCAAGCAGACTGCAGTAGTCCCTACCTAACTATGAAGGGAACAGAGGCAGGCCAAAGAGGGTACCTGACGTAAGAGTTTCATGCAGGCCGCACACACCAGGAAGCGCGTAATAACACTCGAACCAAACCCCCGAAAGCCATGGCATAGTAACCGTAGTTCACCTGTAGGTGAAGCCACGGTGGTGGTTCGGCATAGCATTCATGAGCATTTCCACACGAAAAAAACAGAAATATGCATGAAAGTCACCATGTCTAAAGAAAAAAGTTTCGACTCAGTTGTGCGGTTTGATTCTGTGCCAAAAAACTACGACATATTATTTCCGTTGGTTCTCGTCTTGCTGACAATCACAAATGAGACTAGAGTCATCTTACAACAGTTACTGAAAATACAGAAATTAATAACGTATTCTATTATTGGCTACTAGACGACGGACTGATATTACCGGTTTGATATATTGTTACCATTATTCAAAATACGCCAGATTTTTTGGATATTTTTATTTCAATATCTATTCTCAGCATCCGTGGAAGATTCTCATTGTGTGTCTGGGATTCGAGACCATGATGTAGGTATGTACTTTTGCTCTTACAAACTTGAACTTTAAGGGTAAGTTACCCCTACGAAATTTTGAAAAAACTTAACCATAGTGCAACCCTACGTATGGGTTCCACTACGGTTAAGTTTTTTCAAAATTTCACTCCTAAAATGTGAAGTCGAATAGCAAAAATTTACAATGGCAAAATCGCGAACATCTTCGACTTCTTTCATAATAATAATTTGTTTGTTTGTTAAATCAAGTTACAAAGCACACCTACCAATATTTCCTATCGAAATCGGGCATTGCTGCTCAAATAGTCGACTCACGAAAACACATCATCACACACAATATGTTCAGAAAAATACCGAGTAATAACATTTGACCGCTACCACTGTACCGCTCCTTGCGTACTATTTTAGACCGCAGCAGCGGTACAGCGGTAGTGGTCAAACAATAGTATAACACGTTTGAAACAGGCCAGTGTAAGTGGGTTTTGTGGGAAAAGAACGTATTGGACGTTGGTTATATAAAAGGCAATTTATATTGTATAATAATTCAAAATCTGCTTTTCAACGCTCAGCACCAGCAGTTAGAGACTAGAGTGAAAAGATTATTTTTCAAAAGTTCAACCCTCAAGGATTAAAATAAGATAGCCAAATTTCCCGATGACGAAACCTCAAACGTTTGCTAGTTCTTTCATAATATTTTGTTCGTTCGTTAAATCAAGTTACAAAGTGCACCAACCGATATTTCGAATCGCTGCTCAATATTCGACTCACGAAAGCACATCAGCACAGTATGGTCTGAAAAATACCAAGTTATAACACTTTAGTACAACACGTTTGTACAGGCCATTAAGTCAGCGGGCTTAGTAAGGAAAAGATCGTATTTCTTTGTAAGCGTTGTTTCTTTGTAATAGGCAATTAATAATAATTAGTAATGTATTGCTATTTTAGTTCTGTAATATCTATGCATGGATATGCAATTATTTTTTCTAATTTATGGTTATTTAGTACGATGCAATAGGCACAGAAGGTTAGATACTTATTAACGTGGCAGAGAATATGACTCTCAATATTCGGCGTTATATTAGACCAACATTATGAAACATTTATATATGCTTTTAGTAAATAAAAATTAATTGAAAAATATGACGCCTAACATTTCTTTTGCAAACAAGATGCCGACTGCCCCTCTCTAAAACGTTAATTATGAAAGTGAAAGTTCAATCCGATTGACGTTGTCATTTTTGGTTTATTTCAAACTTTGAACAGATGATTCACGTGATCTATTTAATGCAACATAGTCACAGACTACAGACAATAGTCTCGCCATAAGCCCCTCTGCAATCCATTTTATAGAGAGGGGCTAAAAGAGACAATAGAGGTAGATAGCTAAAAAAGTAGGAATACAATAAATTGACAAGTGCCATATTTCTGCAAAAGAAACTAATTTACAACGAACATGTTTTTCTCTCCTGGGCGCCGATTTTCGACCACACGACGTGAATGCGTGGACGCAAATTTACGGGTGAAACGTCGTCCGTCTCATGTTCGCCGTTCCTAAATATGAGACAGGCGACGCGTCACCCGCCGATTTCCGTCCACGCATTCATGTCGTGTGAAGCGAGAATCGGTGCCCAGACGAGCGACGTTTTTCAACTAAATAACAGTCAAATGAGAACTACAAAATGTGTTATCATCAAAGATGAATGAGCCGGAAAGTATGGGCACAAAAAATATAAGAACTGTGACATTTGACAGACTAAAGGATTTACAAAAACCGACCAAGTGCGAATCGGTCTCGCGCTCTAAGGGTACTGCATCAAAAAAAACGGCCAAAAATCATGTTTTTTGTATAGGAGCCCCTTTTAATCCCACGTGTTTAAATTTTAGTATTTGTTGTTATAGCAGCAACAGAAATACATCATCTGTGAAAATTTCAGCTCTCTAGCTATCACGGTTCCTGAGATACAACCCCGTGACGGACAGACAGACAGTTAGATAGACAGACGGACGGCGAAGTCATGGATAGGGTTCCATTTGTACCTTTTGGGTACGGAACCCTAAAAACCGGCCAAGTGCGTGTCAGGCCACGTATAGTTTTTTTTTTATACACTACTTAGGTGGCAGACAAGCTTACGGCCCACCGGAAGGTTGGCAACCCTAGCCTATAGACGTTTGCAACACCAGAGGCGCTACACACGCGCTGCCGACCCGGGCGCAGGTTGTGACGACCCACAGTTGAAATTTTTCAAGCCGCCCGTAAGACCTTCAACTTGGCTTAACGACTGTCATTTTACCGACAACCGGGACCAACGGCTTATCGTGCCTTCAGAAGCACGGAAACGCTCGTAAATAAATGTCACAAAGTGGTCCACGTGGTGGTCACCCATCCATGTCCGGCCATAGTAAATGTTGCTTACTGCAGTGATCGTTTACAGAACACTGAGTCCGCGGGGCCACGAGCGCTTCAAAAAATAGTATACAAATAGTATTAAAGGGATACGTAGTTCCCATTATAACACGTGAATTTAGGCCTCTATATTTACTGCTGGTCGTGGTTGACACCCACAAGACAGGCTTGCCTAGTGTGGGGTCACTGAAAATTATAATGTGATATTTTAATTGAATAAATGAATTTATTTATTTCCTAATACCTGTGTCTGGCACTATTCGTTCGGTAGAAAAGCCGAGAACGCTCGGAATGACTGAAGGACATAGCGAAACTACTTATAAGGGTTTCGAGACGTGAATTATGGAACCCAAGTAGGAAAAACTATGATTTTATGCACATTTTTCTCCCTATAATCCACGCGCAACAAGTATTATCCCGAAATCTTGTCAAGGAAAATCTAAAATGACAGATTTTCTAACCTTTTTGCTAACGCTATGCTTGAAATCTGTCATTTTCTTTGACATTTTCCAGATTCTACTCGTTGCTCGTGGATTATACCTATAGGTACTTATGTCTAGTGTCAGCCGCCCTGGGTACAAATTCAAAAAGTAGGTACACTCATTTGCAAAAAAAACGGGCACCTAAGCAATGAACCATTTCAAATGTTAATATTGCTTTGATTGATAATTATAGGTAGTTTTATCCTCACAATTCAGTAAATTAATAAGAAAATAATCGTTTTCATCAGTATTTCATAAAATTTTGTTACAATTTATGGGAAATAATGCTAAACCTCGCTAGTAGTGTATGTTCGCTAGTAGTGCATATGCTCATGAAGTAAAAATAAAAAAGTTTTTTGTTTGTTTTTCTTTAATAAAGTAAAAGCAGATAAATGTTTAGTATCGAGTGTGACCCCCTCTAGCTAAAATCACAGCTTGAATTCGTCTGGGCATGCTAGCGAGTATATCCCGGATACTTGCTTGCGGAATACGTTCCCACTCCGCAGTAATCACATTCTTCAGCTCTCTGATGGTCTGCGGAGCCGGGTGTACTGATCTCACACGCCGTTTTAAAACGTCCCAGATATGTTCTATGGGATTGAGGTCGGGACTTCGAGCTAGCCAATCCAAACGACGAATGCCGACCTCTTGCACATACGCATTAACATCGCGGGATCGGTGGGCGCGAGCATTGTCGTCCATAAAAATCGAGCCTTGACCTAGAGCGGCCAATGCGGGTTGTGCATGAGGAATTAGAACTTCCGTTATGTATCGATGCCCAGTCAGTGAGCGTTTTCAATGAAGGCTAACTCTGTACGTTCCATTGAATTTATTCCTGCCCAAAACATAACAGAGCCCCCACCATAAGGTGTGATTTCTTCGAAACATGCATCTGCAAAGCGCTCTCCTTGTCTTCTTAGCACTCGCCGACGTCGATCTTCACCGAACAGAGATATCCTGGCTTCATCAGAGAACAAAACCCTATTCCAATCTTCTTGAGTCCATGATTCACAATTTCTAGCGAACCTAAGCCTGTGAACTCTGTGCTCACGGAGTAATTTGGGGCCGCGAGCCGGGCGGTGACTGCATATATTGGCAGCGAGAACATTTAGCCTCCTAGCCACGAAACATTGGCTGCAACCCTCTTCAAGCAGCGCGATAATTTTGGTAGCTTTTACCACTTTATCTACAATTTTTGATACAGCCAAACAGCAATAAATAAAGCTTTGACAGTCAAGGATATGAAATTAATCGATAAAAATTGAATAAAAGTTGTGAAAGTCGATGTTAACTTCTGGAACTTCGTGC
The DNA here is from genome assembly GCA_933228765.1 of Miltochrista miniata. Lineage (NCBI taxonomy): Eukaryota > Metazoa > Arthropoda > Insecta > Lepidoptera > Erebidae > Miltochrista > Miltochrista miniata. The sequence goes on from OW121769.1 coordinate 20,922,288, forward strand.
CAAAAATGTAGGATAAAAAGGGGTTTTCTGTAAAAATGAGCATCAAATGAAAATTTGAGTTTAGAACGTACTTTTTTAAATACCACGGCATTTTTAAAACCGGCCAGTAACGTGTACAAACGATTGAAACCTTTTTGGTATTGTATCTTTTTAAAGATGAATGAAAATCAAAACCGCCCGTTTTTTTTGCAAATGAGTGTATTTTTAATTTCAATGCACAATGTGAAAATTTTGGGGCTAATTCAAGACTAAGATTAGCACTTATTTAAACTATTAGGTATTTTGGAAAAACTTCTTTTTTTATTTGACTGGCCTCGTGGTCCAGTGGTTAGTGTGCCTGACTACGAATTCGGAAGTCGTGGGCTCGATTCCCACCCAGGACAAATATCTTTGTGTGTTGAGCACATTGATATGCTCTGTATCTGAGTGTAATATATCTATAATATGTATTATTTAGAAATATATATAAGTAGTTTATCAGTCGTCTAGATCCTATAGCATCAGCTTATCTAAGCCTAATTTGGGCAAGATGATGCTGTGTGAGAAAGTCCACAAATACGTATTTAATAAAAAAAATGTATTTATAATTTCAAAGTACAATGTAAAAAATGGGGCTAATTCAAGACTAAGGTTAGCACTTACTTAAACTATTAGCTATTTTGGCAAAACTCCAAAATATTTTTACTAAAATCTTTGTTCCTAACCACATTTTTAAAAACCGTATGATTTACGCGACATTTTTGATTTAGTTTGCGAGAAATTCTTTAAAAGTTTACGCGGTCTACTGTGTTAGTTATTTAGTTCAAAATTATTTAATTTATGTTGTTTATTTTTATTTAAACTTTCATAGTTTTAGCTGACACACATGATTTATGTTTCTAGTTGTTGAAAACTACAAAAGATATATTGTTTCTTTTGGAATAGTTTTGAAATAAATTAGTCTTCTTTTTAGATTTCTCGTACTTTTCATGTAAGTATTTCGCTATATGAATTAGTACCTCGGACTCGGTGTTCTGTAAAGGATTGCGGAAATAAGCAATAATCTTTCATCGGCTCTGAAAAATACCTCCGAAAGACGTTTCTCTGCCGGATGAGCCGCCAACAGAACGTTTCGATTATGAGTTGTTCACCGACAGAACCTTTCAACTACGAACGTTTCGCCGATTGAATTATTAATTCATGAGTAAATCGACGACAGAATCTCATAATCAAATCATTCTGTCGGCGGCTCATCCGGCAGAGAAACGTCTGTCGGAGGTCTGTAACAGAATCATTTTCATTGTGGTTGGTCCTCGAATGGGTGAACATCTTGTGACATTTTCATCATGTTTCAGGTGGCTCGTTATGCCGTTGGTCTCGGTTGTCAATATCATGGTAGTCGTTAAGCCAGGGCGGCTTCAAAAACTGAGCAGCGAACATCTGAGATACAGCTTTTTTTTATAACGTGAGGAAAATCCTACATGGATGCTATGCCGGACTCCTGCCGACTAAAAACCACACGTATCCTACCTAACCGCCTATGGTTGGGAGCTCCGGTTAAGCCATCGGAAGGATACTCCTGGACTCCGCACAGAACAGGACTTCCGACAGATGAGATACAGCCTCGTGACGGATGAACGGATAGACAGACAGACATACAGATGTTCGGCGAAGTGTAGTAAATATGGTCCCGTTTTTACTGTATGGGTACGGAACTCCAAAAAAAGACTTTTAAAAGTCTTTATTTGAAGCTAACAAGTATAAGTATCTTAATTAACAAAGAAGGTATAAACATTTAATCCAGGCTTTTCATTACATGGAGTGCCGCTAGGTGAAGCCTTAATTAAAAGTTCTGTGTTTCAATTCTTTCGCAATTTGAAGCTCTTTTGTTACTGAGCTAAAGTGATTTTTTGTAATAAAGGTTTTAATTTTATGAAAATGTTACTTTTTGAGTACTGAATTCTTCCAGGTCTTTCGATTCTAACTAATTACTGTCAATACAGACATTATCTATACTTATAATAAATCTGTAGAAGTGAAAATTCTGTACATTCAAAATATCAAAAAAATAAATAGCAGGGGGTGTTACTAGACCGACACCGAACCCAAAAATGTGATTAAAAAAAATTTTGTCTGTCTGTCTGTCTGTCTGTCTGTCTGTCTGTCTGTCTGTTTGTTCAGGCATCACGCAAAAACTACCGGTTCGATTACGATGAAACTTGGTATAATTATTCTTTAATAGCCTGGGCACCACACTGGGTACTTTTTATCCCGGAAAAGTATATAGAATTTAAACCAAACTTACCCAAAGTTATTATCAATTATTGCTTAAACAGTTAATGGTACGATGATGAAACTAAGCATAAGCGTTGTTTGTTACAATATGAAAAAAGTAATTTTAACATTTTTGCAAATTCCACCTCCAAAGGTATAAAAAAGGAGGGTAAGGTTTGTATGGGACAACGTGATTCCTTGGTCCGATCTACTTAAAATTTGGCATATAGCATTACCAACATAATTGATGGAAGACGTGTTTCGTATTTTATTGAAATTTACACTATAACGAGCTAAAAAGGGAATGTAAATTATTTTGGGACTGATTTTCTCCGGAGTTGATATCAAAACTCCTTAAATACTCTTATTTTATACTTAAATTACTTTTTATTTTGACACATAATTTGTGAAAGTTCAATACAATTGACGTTTTCATTTATGTTTTACTTCAAACTTCAAACAGATGATTTTACTACAAAGCCATAAAGTTAAATAAAAAGCGCTATAATGGTATAATATTAACCAAATATGCTTTATGGAAGTATTATTGTTAATTTATAAAAATTTTGTGTGACAAAAATACATTTGTGAAAAGAAGAAGAAAATTCTAAGATGGCTTGCAAGAAAAATGAAAGACCACGCTTCAGGTAGTATCCACTGCATGTTACCATCTACGCTCAATCCTTACGACAAACATTGTCGCCCTAAGCGACTGGTCATGGAAGGCATGAACTTTATTCTACATATAGCGCCGACTGCATTCTGTCAGGAAACAGACTCAGTCTTACGGGAATGGCCTCTACGTAGACTACATTCGACAGGACTGAAAAGAGCCATTACAATGAACATGAACGCTCAGCTGATAAAATTTACATTGTTATTACGTTACCAGGTCTTGGTTGGACCATCTGTATTAGGAGGACAAAGCCTACAGTAGTTCGGTTTGTCCAAACGTCGTAGGCTGGGACTACCTGAAGAAGGAACTAAGTTACGATGTCAATGGCTTAGAAGAGAAGTTGTGTCAAGTAGTAGTTTAGCCATTGAAGTAAAAAATGTATTTAATAAATAAATTTACTTAGCTCATATTATTTTGCGTTATGAATTTGTTAATCAGAAATCTATCTAACTAGGTATTATTATAAATGCGAATGTTTGTGAGTGTGGATGTTTGTTACTCTTTCACGCTGTAACGGCTGCACGGATCTAGCTGAAATTTGGTGCCTACAGAGATATGTTATAGTCTAGGAACAAAATTTCACGCAGGCGAAGCTGCGGGCATCAGCTAGTATTATATATATTGACAGCAGTGGTTTTTAAAATAATGACAGAATTTTATGTTCCGCCAGTTTAGGTTCACTCACATTCAAAGAAACCCCTACAATTAAAATTTTCAAAATATCTGATTCTTAAAAGTGTTATAACTCTTTTATTTCTAAACCGATTTACATAAAATTAACGCTAAATGTTAACTGGAGCAAACCTCAACATAATAAAAAAAACCGCATTGCAATCTGTTGAGCGGTTACTGAGATTAGCGTGCACAACCGTACAGACAAACAGATATACAGACATACAGACATACAGACAAACAGACAAAAATTCTAAAAATCATTGTTTTGGGTTCTATTGCGTTCATAAAGCCCCCCTATAATATTTTTTCTTATTTATCTTCCATGTACAGACAGCGACCTGTTACGATTTTATTATATGTATTGATTCAGTCTTAGAACTAATAAAGAATAAATAATTAGAATTTCAAAACAATCAACATAAAGATATAATTTACAGTATGTAACAGAATCATTTTCATTGTGGTTGGTCCTCGAATGGGTGAACATCTTGTGACATTTTCATCATGTTTCAGGTGGCTCGTTATGCCGTTGGTCTCGGTTGTCAATATCATGGTAGTCGTTAAGCCAGGGCGGCTTCAAAAACTGAGCAGCGAACATCTGAGATACAGCTTTTTTTTATAACGTGAGGAAAATCCTACATGGATGCTATGCCGGACTCCTGCCGACTAAAAACCACACGTATCCTACCTAACCGCCTATGGTTGGGAGCTCCGGTTAAGCCATCGGAAGGATACTCCTGGACTCCGCACAGAACAGGACTTCCGACAGATGAGATACAGCCTCGTGACGGATGAACGGATAGACAGACAGACATACAGATGTTCGGCGAAGTGTAGTAAATAGGGTCCCGTTTTTACTGTATGGGTACGGAACTCCAAAAAAAGACTTTTAAAAGTCTTTATTTGAAGCTAACAAGTATAAGTATCTTAATTAACAAAGAAGGTATAAACATTTAATCCAGGCTTTTCATTACATGGAGTGCCGCTAGGTGAAGCCTTAATTAAAAGTTCTGTGTTTCAATTCTTTCGCAATTTGAAGCTCTTTTGTTACTGAGCTAAAGTGATTTTTTGTAATAAAGGTTTTAATTTTATGAAAATGTTACTTTTTGAGTACTGAATTCTTCCAGGTCTTTCGATTCTAACTAATTACTGTCAATACAGACATTATCTATACTTGTAATAAATCTGTAGAAGTGAAAATTCTGTACATTCAAAATATCAAAAAAATAAATAGCAGGGGGTGTTACTAGACCGACACCGAACCCAAAAATGTGATTAAAAAAATTTTTGTCTGTCTGTCTGTCTGTCTGTCTGTCTGTCTGTTTGTTCAGGCATCACGCAAAAACTACCGGTTCGATTACGATGAAACTTGGTATAATTATTCTTTAATAGCCTGGGCACCACACTGGGTACTTTTTATCCCGGAAAAGTATATAGAATTTAAACCAAACTTACCCAAAGTTATTATCAATTATTGCTTAAACAGTTAATGGTACGATGATGAAACTAAGCATAAGCGTTGTTTGTTACAATATGAAAAAAGTAATTTTAACATTTTTGCAAATTCCACCTCCAAAGGTATAAAAAAGGAGGGTAAGGTTTGTATGGGACAACGTGATTCCTTGGTCCGATCTACTTAAAATTTGGCATATAGCATTACCAACATAATTGATGGAAGACGTGTTTCGTATTTTATTGAAATTTACACTATAACGAGCTAAAAAGGGAATGTAAATTATTTTGGGACTGATTTTCTCCGGAGTTGATATCAAAACTCCTTAAATACTCTTATTTTATACTTAAATTACTTTTTATTTTGACACATAATTTGTGAAAGTTCAATACAATTGACGTTTTCATTTATGTTTTACTTCAAACTTCAAACAGATGATTTTACTACAAAGCCATAAAGTTAAATAAAAAGCGCTATAATGGTATAATATTAACCAAATATGCTTTATGGAAGTATTATTGTTAATTTATAAAAATTTTGTGTGACAAAAATACATTTGTGAAAAGAAGAAGAAAATTCTAAGATGGCTTGCAAGAAAAATGAAAGACCACGCTTCAGGTAGTATCCACTGCATGTTACCATCTACGCTCAATCCTTACGACAAACATTGTCGCCCTAAGCGACTGGTCATGGAAGGCATGAACTTTATTCTACATATAGCGCCGACTGCATTCTGTCAGGAAACAGACTCAGTCTTACGGGAATGGCCTCTACGTAGACTACATTCGACAGGACTGAAAAGAGCCATTACAATGAACATGAACGCTCAGCTGATAAAATTTACATTGTTATTACGTTACCAGGTCTTGGTTGGACCATCTGTATTAGGAGGACAAAGCCTACAGTAGTTCGGTTTGTCCAAACGTCGTAGGCTGGGACTACCTGAAGAAGGAACTAAGTTACGATGTCAATGGCTTAGAAGAGAAGTTGTGTCAAGTAGTAGTTTAGCCATTGAAGTAAAAAATGTATTTAATAAATAAATTTACTTAGCTCATATTATTTTGCGTTATGAATTTGTTAATCAGAAATCTATCTAACTAGGTATTATTATAAATGCGAATGTTTGTGAGTGTGGATGTTTGTTACTCTTTCACGCTGTAACGGCTGCACGGATCTAGCTGAAATTTGGTGCCTACAGAGATATGTTATAGTCTAGGAACAAAATTTCACGCAGGCGAAGCTGCGGGCATCAGCTAGTATTATATATATTGACAGCAGTGGTTTTTAAAATAATGACAGAATTTTATGTTCCGCCAGTTTAGGTTCACTCACATTCAAAGAAACCCCTACAATTAAAATTTTCAAAATATCTGATTCTTAAAAGTGTTATAACTCTTTTATTTCTAAACCGATTTACATAAAATTAACGCTAAATGTTAACTGGAGCAAACCTCAACACAATAAAAAAAACCGCATTGCAATCTGTTGAGCGGTTACTGAGATTAGCGTGCACAACCGTACAGACAAACAGATATACAGACATACAGACATACAGACAAACAGACAAAAATTCTAAAAATCATTGTTTTGGGTTCTATTGCGTTCATAAAGCCCCCCTATAATATTTTTTCTTATTTATCTTCCATGTACAGACAGCGACCTGTTACGATTTTATTATATGTATTGATTCAGTCTTAGAACTAATAAAGAATAAATAATTAGAATTTCAAAACAATCAACATAAAGATATAATTTACAAAAAACAAAATCTGAACCTTCAACAATTGTCAAATTTTAAAAATGGAAGGGCAATATGGCCTGGGCCATATTAGCCACAAATCAGGTGAGCTATATTGCCCTCCAGAAATATAACAGTAACTAATAAATTTTGTGTTACTTTGCGGAGCAAATTTGTTATTTTGTTTGCGAATGTGGTTTCCACGGAGCCATTATCTAAAAAAGAAAAACATAATAGAAACAATATAAAATTATGGGGACAATATGGCCTGGTGCCATATTAGCCATTTATCTGGTGAGCCATATTGGCCGCGGGAACGTTTTTAATAGGTAAAAGTCTAGCCTAAAAATGAGCAAGAAATATGTTTAAAATCTATCACAATACTACATAAGAATAGCTAATCTACAAATCTGTGTAGTACCAATGTAAAAATAACTACAATTTCAAGAAATCTAATCAGTAAAACTTACCAAAAAATAAGATCACTTTACATAATTTTCGATCGAGCGCCCGCACGGGACACACGTGCACACTTCGTTTCGCGCGAGTTGACTAAGGAAGTGAGGGGAAGGGGTGCGTTGGTTTGCCGAGTCAAGCGGTCGCAAGTGTTCATTCGGTTCAGATAAATCGCAGTAGGCCATATTGACCGACCAGGCCATATTACCCGAAATTACTCTAAGTATTAATATCCGTGGTCTGATACCCATTACACAAGCAGGTTATTCCTAGCTTACTTTGGGATCAGATAGCGTTGTGTGAAATGTCCGTGAATATTTATCATATTCATTATTATTATTAAAATACTGATTTACGTTTATTTGCAGTCAGTACTTTTACAAAAGTATCAGTGATACTAAATTCAACTTTAACGGAGTAAAGTCTGCCAGAGATGGCAAATGTATGTGAGTGTTTTTCAAGTACGCATGTGCAAAATTTTCTTTTTAATCTACAAGAACTTACTCTATTACAATATTTTTAGACTATAATCTTACTAATATTATAAATGCGAAAGTTTGTGAGTGTGGTTGTGTGAACGTTAGTTACTCTTTTACGCTCTAATCTCTGAAATTCGTCGGTCGGATCACGTTTAAATTCGATACAGGGGTAGATATAGGTCTGAAATAACTCATAGGCTACTTTTATCCCGGGAATGAGTTTCCACGGGAAGGGGAAATGGGAACAAAACTTACTGCGGGCGGAGCTGCGGGCATCAGCTAGTATATTCATATTTATAGATCTAACACTTGTCCTTGTTTCCCAATATACTGAATTTTAATTAAACAAATCTGCGGTTATACCTTACGGCACCATTAAAGGTGTCTTTAGCCGTAAGGCAAAACTGGTCAGGACATTTGAATTAAAAATAAATTGCGGAACAAGGTGTTAGTTTGAATTATATTCTACAACAAGTTAAAATCAAGTGGCAACAATTCAGAGCAAATATTATATTATGAAATCCTTTTATTTTATTCTCCGGGGGTAGGACGACCCCCGCCAAATAGACCGACGACCTGTAGAAGGTTACAGGGAGTGGCTGGATGCGGAAGACGCGCAGGCGGCCAGCAGTAAAATGCCATAGGCCGCATTTGATTGAATGAAAATCGTTTTTGTAAAGACATTCTCTATCTACACAGTTAAAATCGTATAAGTTACCATCATCATTTCGACTGATTGACGCCTACGGTTTTCAAAGGCATTGTCCAAAGGTAGCCACATAGTTTGAAAAAGATCCTGACAAAAAAACTGACGATGATGAAAAATTTCCTGCAAATATTTTAAAGAAAAAAATCATTGTGACAAAAAGTCATTATTCCGCTACGATAATATACGCTGCCTTCATAGCCCCACAAACTATTTCTATTGTACGACAGTTTCAATTTAAAATTGTGAAATAATCGAAGAATTCCGTGATGGCTAGGAAATTAAGTTTCGAGAGCATAATGTGCACGAAGAATTGGATTTTTTTAGAGAATAGATGAGATTTTTTGTTCAAGTTCAATTTACTTAAAAATAATTGCCAACGCTTGGTAGGAAGCTTCTTTTAATCAATATTTCTATTCATAATTCCGTGGATTTAATTTATATTAATATTACTAGATAGTGCTGACGGCTCTACTTGCGTAAAATTTTGTTTCTTTTCCTAATTAGGTATGTGGATAAAGGTGAAAGTTTAATATGTTGTGTTACCCGCGGACTCAGTGTTCTGTAAACGATCACTGCAGTAAGCAACATTTACTATGGCCGGATATGGATGGGTGACCACCACGTGGACCACTTTGTGACATTTATTTACGAGCGTTTCCGTGCTTCGGAAGGCACGATAAGCCGTTGGTCCCGGTTGTCAGTAAAATGACAGTCGTTAAGCCAAGTTATGGGCGGCTTGAAAAATTTCAACTGTGAGTCGTCACAACCTGCGCCCGGGTCGGCAGCGCGTGTGTAGCGCCTCTGGTGTTGCAAACGTCTATAGGCTACGGTTACCAACCTTCCGGTGGGCCGTAAGCTTGTCTGCCACCTAAGTAGTCTAAAAAAAAAAAAATACAACTTTTTGCACGACACGTCTGTCGCCTGACAGACGACAGGCTACATGTCGCCCCGACATGTGATGTGTGCCCACTTTATTTTTTTTTTAACGTGAGGGTAAATCCATCATGGATGCCATGCCAGTCTCCTACCGACTAAAAAACCTCACGTAACGTCCAACAGCCTATGGTTGGGAGCCCCGGGTAAGCCCTTGGAAGGATGTCCCAAGACTCCCAACAGACCACGGCCGCCACTGCAGCCTCGCCTTGAGGGTGGTCCAGGTGCTATCCCGTGTCTTTGGGGGGGTTTCAGGTGTGAGTGAATTCCTCACCCAGTGTGCCCCTACTGTTAGAGTGTGAAAGATTAACTAACATCCACAAACCAAGACATCGACACTCACAGAATCACAACACACAATAATCGCGTTTTTAGGGTTTCGTAGCCAAATGGCAAAAACGGAACCCTTATAGATTCGTCATGTCTGTCTGTCTGTCTGTCCGTCCGTGTGTCACAGTCCCTTTTCTCCGAAACTATTAGGCCTATGCTATTGAAACTTGGTAACTAGATGTATTCTGTGAACCACATTAAGATTCTTATATAAAACTATATAAAGAGCAGTAAATTTTGGGGGTCCCCATACTCAGAACAGAAACTCAAAAATGTTTTTTTTCATCAAACCCATACGTGTGTGGTATCTATAGATAGGTCTTTAAAAATGCTATTGAGGTTTCTAACATTATTTTTTTCTAAAGTGAATAGTTTGCGCAAGGGACACTTCCAAAGTGAAAAAATGTGTGTTTCCCCCCCTCTAACTTCTAAACTAAGAGAACGATAAATCTAAAAAGAATATATGATGTACATTGCCATAAAAAGTACCAACGAAAGTTGGTTTGAACGAGATAGAGCTGGTAGTTTTTTTTAATACGTCATAAACCGCAATTTTCGGTTAGAGAAATCACTACCACTGCGAACGTGTTAAAACATCAATCAAAGTTACAACGAACTATAAGAACTTTTATACTATGTTACTTGCTGCTACGAAACCCTTCATGGGCGAGTCCAGCTCGCACTTGGCCGGTTTTTAATATTAGTTAGAAGTAAGACATAATAGTCTAACGTTTAGAATTAATCAAAGTCAATTAAAATTGTATTCATGAAGTCAGTAAGTTATACCTGCAACAATGATCAACAATTTTCCTACGTGCTAACTACAACATTGAATTTCAAAGGTAAGCTATTTTGGAATAACTTTAGTTACAAGTCAAAAGCAGGTATTCCTTAATTAGGTTGCGGCTTTCAAAGGTTGGATAGTGATGATACTGAACTATAGAATGGCTATCGATAAAACTATTGAAAGTGCATCAGCAGTAACAAAAATATATTATTTGTGATATTTTAGCTCTCTAGCTATCACGGTTAATGGGATACATCATGATGACAGACAGACAGACAGACAGAAGTCTTAGTAATATTGTCCCCTTTTTACCCTTTGGGTACGAGCTGAAAAAACAGACCAAAGTGGTCAAACCTTACCATTTTAAAGGACACCGAGACTAGAGGTGAGGCAGATATGTAAGTGTTAACAAAAACGCGATGTAATAAAAACCTATTTGTACTAATAATAAACTAGCTGATCCGGCGAACTTTGTTCCGCCATATCAAGCTGACCCAGTGAATCGTCATATCAAGCTGGCTCGATATAAGAGAAAAGATACGAAAGGAAATCTTTTTTCTTTTTTTTTAAGATATAAACCTTGCTCTGATTATAACTAGCACAAAATAGAAAAGAATCAGCGAAATCGGTCGAGCCGTTCTGAAGTTATGCGCGTACATACATTTTGCAGATTTCTTTTGTATTAAAATAGATAGACAGACATTAAATTTTTGATGTTTTTATGTAAGTATGTTTATTTGTTTGCAGTGAATAAGCTCCGAAATTACAGCCCCGGGTTTGAAAATTTTTTTTACTGTTAGAAAGCTATCCTCGATTGACATTGGTATATTTCATCCGCGTATTCCCACGGGTACGGGAATACTCATTATAAAACCACGTGACGTACGCCAGTCAATAATATAGGTAAATATCGATGGTGCTGAACCTCACTAGTGTAGCATGTGTTTAATATAAACATTAGCGGCCTAAAATAATAACTTCCCGGAGTGATATTCGTAATTCAAGATAAACAGGGATCCGTATAATTACAGAAAACCTTGCTATATTTCAGATCTATAATCACCCTCTTATTATAGCGTGAAGTGTCTGCATATAGATAATAGTTAGTAGACACGAAGCGTAAGAAATGATACCGCGAAAATATATAATTATATTTAGCGTTCTGTACCTCAAAGGGAATATTGGACCCTCAAAACGTTACAATACAAACAATACAATACAATACAATACAATACAATACAATGCAATGCAATACAATACAATGTAATATAAAACAAAGGGTAAAAACGCGATTCTATTCATGAGACTTCGCTGTCCGTCTGTCTATTCGTCACGAGGCTGTATCTCAGAAACCATGATAGTTAGAGAGCTGATATTTTCACAGATGATGTCGTTCTGTTGCCGCTATAATAACAAAAACTAAAATTAGAAAAACAATAATGTTTAAGGAGAGCTCCGCAAACGTGATTTATAGCCGTTTTTTTGGTATACGGAAACCTTCGTTCGTGAGTCCAAGCCGCATTTGGCCGTTTTTTTTTAGAAAATAACGAACACATACGTATGCCGGGAAATAGAGGTTATTTTTTTGGTGGTCACTCAAAATTTCAATGACATTTGCACACTCGCCTAACAGCGTAACTAGAATACGTAATTCGGGAAATTCAGGTCACCGTTTAATCGACTAACCGGTAAGGGTGCATACACACTAAACGTGCATATGTACAGGTATATTTATAAATTTATAAGTTGCCAAGAGATCTTAGAAGGTACAACTTAGACCCCTTAAAGTTTGGCTTGGATTGAGTGAAACTCTGTGACTTTGGTACACTTTCTCACCTGAACCGCTGAACTGATTCAGTCTGATTCTGATGAAAAATGGTACAGAGTTGGAAAAGACTTAATTATAGCTTAGGAAAGGACACTTTTATCCCAGGTATAAGTTTCTACACGTTGCTGTGATTAATTTGGTAAGTAGATATGTTATTTAACGAACTATGTTGATGGTCGCCATAGATAAAAAAATATAAGGCAGCAGTTTTAAAGTATATTTTAGGCGGATATTTTATTTTGGAAATAGCTGTAAAATTGTATCAAGATCTTTAGGGGCATAATATGACTAAATTATATAATCAGACAATTTAAGAGATTAATCCATCATACGAGTATAGAATAGGTCCGAAACTAGCCTATGTACTTACCCTTGATGACGATTTATAAATTTATTTAAATCTCATTCACTATTTTCTCCCATGCACATCAGCACTTTAAAATCGGAAGTCTCAGAGTCTGAGTTATAGTCTTCTGATTTATCTGATTTCAGACGAAGATATGGCATTTTGACTTGACACTCAAACGCAGACAGTGTGTAAGCACTCTAAAAGCGATATTGTCTGACCTCACGTGAATTGGCGCGCAACCCTGCATGCAAAATAAGATTAGTTCATTTTGCACAACCCATTTGCAACCACCGTGCGTATTGATAGGGTTAAAAACTTTATTGGATAAATATTGGTGGTTTTCGTTTTCATAATACTTTAAACAAATTAAAAAAGGAGGTAAGGTAGGATATTACGTAAATATGTTTAAAAAAAAGTAGACTTATATTTAAAAAAAAACAGGCTATTTTAAATAAGCTTTTGTTTAACTAACTTTGTATTTATGTATGCAAGTATATATGTAGGAATGTAAGGTAAAAATTTTGCAAGTAAGATTTTGGAAGACATAATATAACTATGAATATGTAGCATCTTCGCTATGGCTAGCTCTCAGATGGGTAACCACTTTGTGACATTTCATTTGCGAGTGTTTCTGTGTTTCGGAAGGCAGGATAAGCCTTTGAACCCGTTATCAAAACCTTGGCAGGCGATAAGCCAAGTTGAAATCATATTAGCGGCTTGAAAAATTTCAACAGTACATCCATTTCATTTTAACACGCCAATTAGCTCACCAGCTATTACGTGGAACAAAAGCTAACAGCGAAGTGTGAACGTATCTCATAATATATGTTTGTAGGACGTATATTAACTCTGCCTGCCCCTTCGGCGATACAGGTGTGTTTTTTAATCTATTTCAATTCATTGATAAACTAGCGGACGTCACGTGGTTTTACCCGCGTAATTCCCGTTCCCGTGGGAATACGGGAATAAAGTTTAACCTATGTTCACCACAAAGAGTGTAGCTTTCCAACAGTGAAAGAATTTTTTAAATAGATCCAGTACTTTCGGAGCCTATTCGATGCAAACAAACATTAAAATCTTTCCCCTGTATAAAATTAGTATAGACTAAATAATTATAGATCATGCACTTAAAGGGTGCAACGAGGATTAGAACTAGGTATAATACAGGTGGAGCCATGAGATCCAGCTAGTGTTATGTTATGCCGCAAATGTCAGATAAATAAAATGAAATTATACGAAGCCGGGGTCTAATTTGGTAACGTAATTACTTTTTGGGGGTCGCAACCCGCTATTGGGGGTTTAGGACTGTTATTTTAGGGTTCAATTTGTATGAGATTAATGTCGGCTTTACGCTGTATTTTGGTATATCAAAAATGTTTCCATTCAAATAGGTTTTTGTAAATATTCATGATATATAATATCATATCTAAGCATTTTATGCAAGGTTTTCTAATCTACTTATGAGTCCAATATTGCAGTCGATTTTTACCTACAAGTAACGTGAAATAAAATAAATAGAAATTTATGCAACCACAAATTTAAAAAAAAGGGAATAAGCGTTAAAATTATAACTCATTTTAGCCCCTCTCTATAAAATAGAGTGCAGAGGGGCTTATGTCGAGACTTTGTCTATAGTCTGTGACTCTGTTGCATTAAACTACGTCACTAGGTCACGTGGATCATCTGTTCAAAGTTTGAAATAAAACAAAAATGACAACGTCAATTGGATTGAACTTTCACAATAAACGTGTTAGAGAGGGGCGGTCTGGTGAGAACGATCTCACGGCTTTCTTGTTACTATTGTTATGTCGGTTTTAAACTGACTGACGGCTGAAGCCCCGGGTAACCCGTCAGAAGGATGTCCCTGAATCCCTGGCAAACTTTGACTTGGCTTTTCACTACGCGCATAAAATTTAGTATGAAATATCTATATTTAAAATATTTCTCTCTCTCTCTCTCTCTCTCTGCTTATTTCTGAAGCTAAAAGAACCGATTTTAACGGTCTTTGCACTACAAAGATAGAAAATATAAAAGATAGAAAACTATTGCGTCTTTGGCTGTATTCTACCGTATCTATCACGGCGAGTGTTCTGAAGAACTCTTCAACCTAATCCCGCCCTCTCCTTTCCGATCCCCAACAACGCGTGCAGGACAGAGGTGCCAGTCTCAGACAGTGAAGAGAATCTTCGCAAGAACTGAATGATTTAAAACATCGTTTCTCTGTCGAACCATAAAAACCTGGAACGACCTGCCAGCGCACGTGTTTCCCTCCTCTTACAATCCTGGGTTCTACAAGCGGAGCGTGAAGAGGCACATCATAAGGCCGCCAGCTTGAGGGCCGCTTTCTATAGTGTTACAGACTGGGACGGTGGCCCCCAATTGCTAGGATGTCGCTGTGACTTTTCATTGGACGGCGGCATAATTTTGGCAAGATAAATATAAAAAATAAATAAATAATATCTTATCTGCAGGTCTAAAGTAAATATTATTTACTTTAGACCAGCTGATAAGATATTATTTTATAGAGTAACTTAGGCAAGTTATCATCACTCGATCGCAGAGCAGTAATTACATTTATTGTCAATAAATTGGATCGATTTTCATACGTTATTTCAATACATTCTAATTTTGAAATAATAGGTAAGTACCTATATTTGTTAGTGGTTCATAATATGATCAAGAACTAAGCTAGAGGGGCACAGCTAGTCATACTAATATTATAAATGTTAAAGTTTGTGAAGATGTTTGGACGTTTGTTACTCAATCACGCTCTATCGGCTAATCAAATTGGGTTGAAATTTGGTACACAGATAGCTTATAGTCTGAATTACACATAGGCTACTTTTCATCCCGGGAATATGTTCCCACGGGAAGCTGGAACGGGTACCGAATTTCACGCGTGCGAAGCAGCGAGCATCATGTAGTTATACATAAATTAGAAGGTAACTTTACATAGTCAAGAATCCTTTTCATAACGCACATTATGAGGAAAACTACCGCACAAAATAAACACTCAACTGAGTCCTATTTAAATATGGCTGGTATATTAAAATCACAATAATGTTAAAACTGCGGTTGCCTTTACACCGACTTGCGCAAATATAAACATTACTGTTTTAACTTCAAGGGTTGGGGTTTGGTATTACCTAATGTTTTAACTCTAAGGGTTAAGTGTTAAGTAAGTTGTAAACGCTATATGTATCTTATAATAAAATGTTCTTTTCATAGAAGTAAGAGGTTTTTTTGGAACAAATAGTAGCTTTTGGCGTTCCAGAGGTAAGACATGAATTAGTTTTAAGATACAATCTCTGTAACCATATTCGACGCAAATAAACGATTGAATTGAATTGAATTGAATTAAGAGAAACTGCAGGTACTCTTTAGAATACAGAGGTTAGAACGTGACCAGTTCAAACTTTATAGGAAAGCGATTTACAGTTTTAGATACTCCAAACGCCTACAGTATGGGGTTCTTCAAAAGGGGCCTTAGAAGGTTTTTACAGGGGCGGCAGCGCGAGTATGGCGCCTCTGGTGTTGCAAACGTTCATAGGCTGCGGTGACCACCGGTCCTTCAGGTGGGCCGTGTGCTTGTCTGCCACCTTAGTGGTATAAAAAAAAAAATATACAAATGATTAGGTAAATACATCTATTGAAATTTAGAATATTTTTGTAACACTTAGCACACTATCTTTTGAGTAATGTTGATATTTATATCATTCAAATCCTTTCCAAATAGTCTTCAGTTTAGAAATAGCTAAAACTTCATTACTGCAGTACTTACAATATTCAATATTCCAGCAAAAATTATGTAACTTCACCTTGTGTTTTATTTCAATTAAGAAAAATACCTAGTACAAATACAATTACTCTTAAATAAAATAGAAATATGGTAATATCTCATCACAAGAGTCGCTGAGATCAAACAGACTTACATTAATTACAACTGTGCAAATAGCAGTAGCAATCAGCTCAGAACTAATTGATTCGGCTCATTTTAGAGATCTAACAGTGTGGAGTCAAAGGAAATTGAAAATTCAGACAATCCTAGAGAAATCTATGCTCAAATTGAGTATAAAAGTGTTTTAAAAAACCGGTCAAGTGCGAGTCAGACTCGTGCATGAAGAGTTTCCTACCAAAAAATGGCATAAATTACCTTGTTTTCTGATTTTGAAGAAATAGAGTTAAATTTGGTCCCGTGTGGCGACTGGGTCCCGTTTTGAGACAGGTAAGAGTACAAAATGTCGCCACCCCAATACATCCCGAGGGTGTCGTAAGAGGCGACTAAGGGAACACTTTCGCAAAAAGAGTCATTGATCCATTGCGAAGAGAAGGAAAACTCGAAATGAAACCCGGTTGTCAGTAAAATGAGAATCGTTAAGCCAAGTTGAAGGCCTTATGGGCTGCTTGAAAAAATTTTAACTGCGCCCTGCGCCTGTCCATTTCAACACGGCAATAGGCGCACCATCTATTACGTGGGACATTAAACTATAAGGTGAAATGTGGGCGTACTATGTCTCTGCCTACCCCTTTGGGGATAAAGGCGTGACTTTATGTGTGTATGTAGAGTTAAATTTCAGCTGTTGGCCTTTGACGGTTCCTGGGATATAGACTGGAGACAGACAGACGGACAGCGGCGTCTCAGTAAGCGGGTTCTATTTTCACTCTTTGTTTAAGGAACCCTAAAAAGAAATCAAGTTTATGTGTTTAGATGTTAGGAGTAATCTCAGAAACCGTTTTGAAGAACTCATATAGATGGCCCGTTTACTAAGGATAAATAAATAAATAAATATGTGTGGACATTCACACACAACATCATCTAGCCCAAGTTAAGCTAATATAAGCTTGTGCTATGGGATCTAGACGCCTGATATACATACTTATATATTTCTAAATACATACATATTATACATAGAAAACACTCAAACTCCGAAACAAACATTTGTGAATCACACAAGTATTTGGACCGACCCAGGAATCGAACCCAGGACCTCCGGCGTCGCAGGCGGTATCACTACCTATGATAAGAATCGTTATGGTATAATTAATCACCACGCAACTGCACAAGGGAGCGGAGTAGTAACTATAAATGTCAACAAATTAGGCAAACTACACTCGAGAGCAATGAATCCAGGTCACTTAAAGAATCCTAAAAATCTCGGAAACTAAAAATGCTAGGTTAATGCAATAAATTGTATTTAATAGACAATGTAATACTCCTTAAATGAAGGTATTAAAACTTCTTAGTTATTGTAAAGTTATATCATAAAAAAATAAAATTTGAAAAAGGGCCACTTTCGAAGATGGAACTACGAAATTACAGCATTTGGTGTTGCTTTTGTTTGTAATCTGTCATTTATGTGGGTAAAGTCTTTTTCTGGACAGCTCAGCAATCATGTAAACATGTCATGTGTTGACAGAAGTTGTCTATGATCATAGTGTTGTAACTATACTGATTCTATGTATGTAAATAATCATTGAGTTATATCTAGTTCACCGTACATTCATTTAATTCGGTATATCAATCGCCAAATTCATCAAATCATGAAATTCGGTATATCAATATATATTATGTACAATAATTTTTTTATATTAATTTAATTAAAGGATCTTTAAAAAAAAGAAACTTTTAGAAAATTTTATATAATCATTTATTTACAATAATATATTACTTTAGGACTGAATATTTTAACCATCCACCGTCAACCGTACCCAGTCTACCCTAAAGAATCATTTTTTTTCTTTTTATTCAAATTTAAATGTTTATGGCGTTCGAAACATTAGATTATCTTTTTGGAAGCTCGCTGATGAACGTTATAACGGCGGTGAATGCAAGCGGTTGGCGGGCAAATCACGCCAGTACGTGTGAAAGCTATAGTACACGGCCATACACCCACCCTACCCGGCACCCGGCAACCGGTACTTGTGAAAAGGGGCAAAGACTCACATCTCCATATATTCAATATACTCTGTGGACTAGCACTCTTCGCCCTCTGGGTCATTATGTTATATTACTAAAGTAAGTACATTTTTTCGAACTGACAGATTGATAAAACAATGACCTCCTTTTAAAATCAATTGGCCAGTACAACAGTTTTACAACACTATGGCAAAGACAAACAAGTCTGAGAAAAAATAATTTAATGACAAGCAAAAATTACAGTCTTAAATTTTTACCATCCGAGTATTTTTCATGAAATTATTCTATAATCTAAAGGTTTATTAGTGTCGAAATGTCCGCATAAATCTAACTAGAGTTTCTTGAAACGACTATGATCAGGATTGATCATTAAATGTAAGTAATTATGGAGTAGTCGAGATCCAATTTCTTTGTTTACTATATTATTTAGGTCTGTTGAATTCCACTATACATAAACCATGTTGATAGTGCTCTATATTCATTAATCAAGCTGAAATTATGTCGCTTACGCCTGAAGAATGCACCAGAATACTTACAATGCTGGAAACCGGCCTGAGTCAGCGCGATACAGCCAGGACTGTCGGTGTGTCGCTGTCAACAGTACAAAGAGTTCTCCGACGTTACGAAGAAACTGGTTCTAACCTACGCAGACCAGGAATGGGCAGAACCAGGTGTACCACAGCACGAGAAGACCGATACTTGGTGAACACCATGCTTCGAAATCGCTTTCTCACAGGAACTGAACTCACCAATCAGTTTCGACGCCTCGGAGGAAGTAACCCAAGTGCATGGACAGTAAGACGTCGGCTTGCTGAATCTAACTTAAAACCCCTTAGACCTGCAAACGGCCCTAAACTGGAGCGTGGGCATCGTATTTCGAGACTAAGGTATGCCCAGAGCCACGTAAATTGGAGTATTGAAGATTGGTCAAAAGTTATGTTCTCCGACGAATCAAAATTTATGCTCTACAAGCACGATGGAAGACACAGAGTGTATCGAAGACCAGGGGAAAGATTCAAGCAAGCATGCATCGAAGAAAAAGTAGCCTACGGTGGTGGGTCTGTACTTGTGTGGGCCGGAATTTCTTCTGAAAGTCGCACAGAGCTGGTGATCATAGAAAACGGCTCTTTAACTAGCGTAAGATATGTGGAAGAAATCCTCAATGATCACGTTGGTCCATTTATGGTCAATTTAGGTGAGGATGCTATATTTATGCATGACAATGCCCGACCTCATACAGGTAGGATTGTGAATGACTACCTTCAAGAGATGAACATTACTCGTATGGAGTGGCCAGCGCGCAGCCCGGATATCAACCCGATCGAGCATGCTTGGGACGAGCTAGGCAGATGCGTAAAACAACGAAACCCTCCCCCAATCACGCTTCGTGAGCTCAAAATTGCTCTCACAGAGGAATGGGAGAATATTCCCCAAAATCGTATAAGGAACTTGGTGTACAGCATGCCAAACCGCGTAAACGCAGTAATGGAAGCACGAGGAGGCAATACGAAGTATTAAAATTCAAGAAAATCGTAATAAAGTTCAAAAATTTCATGTTTCCTATTTTTGTTTTAAGGAGAGATCGGCAGTTTTTTCTTTATGTAATTTTGTGTTAATAAAATGTATGGTGACTCATATTTTTTTTACTTTCATTTAAGAAGTATTACATTGTCTATTAAATACAATTTATTGCATTAACCTATCATTTTTAGTTTCCGAGATTTTTAACATTCTTTAAGTGACCCGGATTCATTGCTCTCGAGTGTATATGTATAATATGTATGTATTTAAAAGTACGAGTATATAAGTATTAATATCGCTGGTCTGATACCCATAACACAAGCAGGTTATTCCTAGCTTACTTTGGGATCAGATAGCGTTGTGTGAGATGTCCGTGAATAATTTATTTATTAAAAAAAAAAGAAAAAAAACTTCCAAATATTGTTAGAAAAGTTAAAAAACTAAATAAATGACGTTTTTTTGTTGGTGCACCAGTGGTTTCACCCCGCTAAGTTTCTAGCCAAATTTTCTCAGACCGGTTTCCTGTTGTGATATCCTCGTTGGTCTAACTAGGTAGAATAATACGCAATTTTTATCCCGGGAATAAGTTCCCGTGGGATGCAGGAACGAGAAATAAAATGCTAACTGAGTCTAGTTTATATTATAATAACATTTGAACATGTTTCTCTTCGAATTGTAGTTTAAGATGTCTACCACAATACCACAATTGTATTAATTTTCAGACATGCTCAGTTCTGTTCCAGGCTTTTAGGCGTAACGTGAGCTGTATGGAGTAGCTACTGTAATTTGTATATATTGCCTCCTCTGTGGGAAATGTTCAAATGTATAGCGAGAAGGTACTGGTGTAAATAATAATCTTAATATGTTATCAATATTATAAAAACGAAAGTTTATGAGTGTGGATAAAGTTTTTTTTTTTTCTTTTTATACCACTAAGGTGGCAGACAAGCATACGGCCCACCAGTTGTACTGGTGGTCACCGTAGCCCATGAACATTTGCAACACCAGACTCTTTAAAAACCTAAGACCCCTTTTGAAGAACCCCATACTGTTGGCGTTTGTGAAAACTGATTCAGGGAGATCATTCCACAATCTAAACGTACGTGGGAGAAAGCCCCTATCGGATCTTACCGTGCTCGAAAGTTCCAGACGCAACGTGTAAATCCGTTATACTTTCGATTGTTGGCACTTGATGGAACTTTTTATAATACACTAGCGGACGTCACGCGGTTTCACCCGCGTAGTTCCCGTTTCCATGGGAATACAATATTTTTTCTTCCATAAGAACCTTCTCCTGACAATACCTTACACAACAAAAAAAGAATTAGTGAAATCGGTCTACCCGTTCTGAAGTTATGCGCTTACCAACACATTTTGCGATTCATTTTTATATTCACTTGTAGTATTCCACCGGTCGGTATTTTTATATTCACTTGTATATTCACTTGTAGTATGAAACCGGTCAAGTATTTTTCAAATTAAAATAATAGTGAAATAGTACAAGTGAATTTTCATAATGCAAAGTGTGAAAATGAACACCCTGTCTGTGGCGAGAGGTGATATGTGATGTTTGTTACTCTTTTACTCTCGAACGGCTAAACGAATCTGGCTGAAATTTGGTACAGGGATACACAATAGTCTGGAAAATATATAGAGTACTTTTATGCCAGGAACAAGTACCTACGGGAAGCGGGAACAAAGAAATTTCACGTGGGCATCATCTAGTATTATAAAATACCTATTACATTTCTATTTTCTATGTTCCTAATAGACGGCGTGCGATGGCGCTCAATTGAAATTGTTTTTTCTAAGAAATAACTAATCTTATATTTATTATACGAATTTGAACTATATTATGCAACATGCAATAAGGATAAAAATATAAGTAAAACCTGTATAGTATTGTGGTAGTAATGATAGTTATGACCAACAAAGGAAATTGCACATTAATTCAAATGTACTAAGGTATAGAGTTGTTTCTGAAGTAGTAAGGGTAAAATAAGATATTTATTTACCTTAGAAACAAATTCTTGAAAGGAAACCGAACCACACAGAGATTCATTCGAGATTTTCTTCGGCTTATTCTAGAGTTGTAAGAAAAGCTATTCAAACAAACCAATCTTACGAGAACAAACAAAATAATAATACAAAGACGTTATCCCTGAAACAATACTGAATAAAAAACCGTCTAAGTGCGAATCGACTTCGCGCACAGAGTGTTCTGTATAGCCTGTTCGTAGGGAGAGACAGAATTATACTTGTGTAGTATTTTATTGTTTCTTGCTTACCGACTACTTACAGGTCACTATTAACCCTTAACCACCTACTATACGTCTCACAGATCCAGCAGATACTTAAAACGTAAATATATCTGAGACCGAGTCGTTTACGAACTCGTCCTTTCCTGTACCATTTCCCCGCCCCCCTTCAGTGCCGTGCAACTGCTCATCAAGGTCGTACGTGCATTAACTGTGCGGTATTGCAATAATTGCAATAATTGTCGTGAAAAACTATAAGTTTAGGGCTTGCAATTTTGTTTTAATTTAATTTAATTTTCATCTTTTTGTTTTTTTTTGCTATGGTTCATTACTGAATAAGTAAAAAATTATGAAAGAAGTTACTATCCATGTGATTATTTTTTATCGATCTCATTTACCAAATGACTTAGTTTGTAAGCTAAAAATAGGAGATATTGTTGATTAATAGTAATTAAAACAAATTGCCTATAAAAATGATTCTCTTGTACCTTTACTAAAGAGTTTAATACTTTCCTAAGTTGATTATTACTAAAAAAATATACCTCAATAAACAAGATATTACTTTAAAGCACCATTTTACTCAGGAGTCTCATAGACGTATGATAGGTGGTTGTGTGACAAAAAGTTATGGTAATGTAGAGTGACATTATGACGAACCGCCATATTCCGCACCAAAATAACGTCAGAAAATCACGTTTGTTGTATGGGAGCTCCGCTAAGCCCTCTTTTTTTTCTGATTTTAGTAGGTATTTGTTGTATAGCGGCAACAGAAAATACATCATTCAGTCAAAAGTTCAACTTCCTGGTTATCACAGTTCCTGAGATACAGCCTCGTGATGGACAGACAGACCATATTGAAAAACTTCACTTGTACTGTTCAAGAGAAGTTTTTTCATTTGTGTAGCAAGTTCAATCAAGTGCCATCAATCAACAGTATCAATAATCACACAGACAGACCGACAAACAGACGGACGGACGGCGACGTAAAAAACGGGACTCATGAATAGAGTCCCGTTTTTTACTCTTTGGGTACGGAACCCTAAAAACCAGACAAGTGTGAGTATGACTCGTTTTCGGACGGGTCCGTACCATTAAATCGGAAAAATAATGAAGCTTGTTGCATGAGAGCTCCCTTTTATTTTTTTACATCCTACTAATATAATAAATCTGAAAGTTTGTGAAGATGTTTGAATGTTTGTTACTCCATCACGCTCTAACGGCTGAACGGATCGGGTTGAAATTTGGAACCGCGGTAGATTATAATCTGGAATAACACATAAGCTACATTTCATCCCGGGACTATGTTCCCACAGGAAGCCGGAACTGGAACCAAATTTCACGAGGGCGAAGCCGCGAGCATTAGTTTGTTTATAATATTTTGTTGTTATAGCGGCAACAGAAATACCATCATCTGTGAAAATTTTATTTATCTATCAATTACGTTCAGGAGATACCTACAGCTTGGTGAGGGACAAACAGACGGACAGCGGAGTCTCAGTAAAAGGGTTCCATTTTACCTATTGGGTACGGAACCCCAAAAAAAACAACATTGTTCGTTGAGTAATGCCAATACTTCTTAAACCTTTCAAACGAAATTGAACTGTATTTCTCATGCAAAATGGTTGAAGTTAAAAGGGAAAAAGGGTTGTATTGAGGGTCCTGGGACATCCTTACGAGGGAAAGCCCTCGTAAGGATGTCCTAACAACCTATGGTTGGGAGCCCCGGGTAAGCCCGGGGCTCCCAACCATTGGCTGTTGGGCGTTACGTGAGGTTCTTTAGTCGGTAGGAGTCCGGCATAACATCCATGAGGATTTTCCATCACGTTAAACAAAAAAAGAAAAAAATGAAGGGTTGGATTGAGGTAGAAAAGATAGTAAAAACCTGTAACGTAAGTTCTTTATGCCAAGATTTTAAGGGATAATGTTGTTTAAATTAATGTTGATTAATATAAGACCTTTTAATGTTAGTCGAGTAATCAGTCAGAGATTTTATTGTTGGAATTATTATATTATAATTTGTAATTTTATTATAATATAAGGCCCCGAATATAGTCATAGTATACGCCCAAATTTAACCATATAGTTTTATGTCCCACGTTATAGGTGGTGAGCCTATTGCCGTGTTGACATGGACAGGCGCTGGTCGGTGCGACCCACAGTTGCAATTTTTCCAGCCGCCCATAAGGCCTTCAACTTGGCTTAACGATTGTCATTTTTCTGACAACCGGTTTTAATTCGGGTTTTCCTTCTCTACGGAATGGATGAAATACTTTTTGCGAAAGTGTTCCCTTGGTCGCCTCTTAAGACACCCTCGGGGTGTATTGGGGTGGCGACATTTTGTACTCTTACCCGTCACAATACGGGACCCCGTCGCCACGCTAGAACTAGATTATATAGGTACCTAGTGCTCATGGTTCCGCCCGCCCGTGTGAATGTCTTTCCTGTTCCCGCATCTCATGAAAATGTATTCCAGGGATTAAAAGTCAAGATGGCAGGAAAGCCAAGTTTGGATGTAAGTTATTCAGACTGAACGGATCTGAAATGAAATTTAGTGCAGGGATAGATTCTGATCTGGACTAAAACATTGGTAACTTTTTATCCCCTGGAAAAAGTTTCCAGGGAAATTGGAAAAGAATTCCATGCGTACAAAAAACAGACGATTAAAACCAAGAGAATTGAAAGCTCGCTATTAGGTGAAGCCGAGCTTCAAAAAAGGACGTTAAATACCGAGACAGATGCTCAAAAATGTAGCAATTGTTTTCAAAAATGGTTTTTAAAAATATAATAGGCTTATTTAGAAGAGACCTCGTAATCCCCAGAGGGCCTTAACGTATTAATATTTACCCTAATTAAGGCAGAAACCATAAAAAATATGAGCTTAAAATTAATAGTCCCAAAAATCAGCTTATTATTTTTAACTGCCCCTAAAATATTGCATAAAAGAAAATGAGTTGATTACATTAAAAAATAAAATTAACTTTACGATTTGCCTAATTTTGGAGTGCCTGAATTAGCCGCCTCTTTCTGCGAGCAGGTCATGCTCGTGAAAGAGGTGGCGGGGCAGGAACGAGAGAGAACATCACTGCAGTTTCGAGTCCTGGGACATCCTTCCGAGCGCTTACCCGGGGCTCACAACCAAGGTTGTTGGGCGATACGTGAGGTTTTTTAGTCGGTAGGGGTCCGGTATAGCATCCATGATGAATTTTCCCTCACGTTAAAAAAAAAGAGTGCCTGAATTATTTAATGCTAATTCTAGCCTTATAATACTAAAGTGGCAGATAAACACTCTACCTTTTTTAGGGTTCCGTATCCAAAGGGTAAATACGGGATTCCATTACTGAACTTCGCTGTATGTCCGTCTGTTCGTCTGTCACCAGATTGTATCTCATAAACTGCAATTTAAGACAGTTGAAATTTTAACAGATGATGTATTTTTGTTGCCGCTGTAACAACAAATACTAACAATAGAAAAAAAAGCCATGTCTTCTGAAGCACGTAAAACTTATAACACCAACCGAAGGTCCTCTCCACTGATCGCCATTATTATCCACGTATGGTGCGTGAAGCCATTGAAATCAGAAAACACAAAAATTTCAATAGGGATGATGGATACAAGCTCTCCGGGATGTGGAATTCAGTGATTAATAAACTTGAACGTAAAACTGTGCTAATACTTGGCAGCCCCACAACACTCCGGGAAGCGTGTGAGGACCCGAAGAGGATCCTGCGCTTCTCGTCGGAGCTGGGTTGGCTGGAGTGACAGCCAACACTCACGTACAATGGGTCCACTGGCGGAGCTAAGTGTGGAAAATGGGAGCCCAAGAAGACTGTGCCAATTAAAACTGACGTAGTGTAGTGTGTCGCCGGCCTTATCCTTCGTTGTAATAACAACGCGCAACGGAGAGTAGTTCGACAAGAAATACCTTCGTGGTTTTTGTAGATCCTCGCCTCAGTCCAACCGCGACCACGGGCGCTGCAACGTGCTCGAAACGTCGGTGCATGTAAGTGAATAGTATTTCGCGTGAAGTCCCGAATTCTATAAGTATGAAACTTATAACAAACTTGCCACAGAGTGACACCCATCTCAGAAATAATGGTAATGTAAGAAGCTTAACCTTACACCTATTATGACCTATTATATAAAGAAGAAGTGTCTAAGAAGGCAAGGGTGGCTGTGCATAGGGGTGTGCTTATCCCTACACTTATGTATGGTAGTGAAAGTCGGGTGTGGCAGAAGAAGCATGAAAGTAAAATTAATGCAGTGGAAATGAGAAGTCTGCGAAGTATAGCTGGACTGAAATTGATAGACAAAGAAAGGAATAGCGTGATTAGAAATCAATGTGGTATAACTGAAGATGTAGTGACGATGATTGAAAAAGGGATTCTTAGATGGTTTGGACATGTTGAGAGGATGGATGAAAATAGACTGACTAAACAAATCTATAGGCCGAGAATGAATGGGCAAGCTGGTAGAGGTCACCCTGGGCGTACGCATGGTAACCAAATTGATGACCCTTAACCAGCGAGCATGTATGAAAGCACTTATGAAAGTAGAAGAAGCGAAAGTGGTATGCCAGGATCGTAGCAAGTGGAAATCCATAGTCTCTGCCTACCCCGAAGGGAATCAAGCGTGGTGATATGTATGTATGTATGTATTATATCAAGAAGTTTAATGTAAAGTTGCACAAAATTTCAGTCATGATAATTTCAAAATTATTACTTTAGCTACGAAAAGCTACGAAATGTCTACGGCGTAGCAAATAGTACCAGTCTGTACAAAATTATAAAGATAAAAAAATATGGTTTGTTTGTTTGCATCGAATAAGCTTCGAAACTACTAGTAGTTTAGAAGATAATTCGATCGATAGACTGATTGGGAAATTTCTTTCACTGCGGGAAACCTACACTATCCTCGGGTGACATAGGCTACATTTTATTCCCGTATTCCCACGGAAACGGGAGCTACGCGGGTGAAACCACGTGACATTCTCTAGTAAAAAAAAATAGTTTAAAGAATTACAAGCTTGTGTTATACTTATATTGCTAAATACATACTTAGAAAACTCCAAAACATACATTTGTAGATCACACAAATATTCGTTTAATGAATTACTATCTATTTCGCCAGACAAAGCATATTTTAGTTTATTTAAATCTTCTCTTGGGAATATAAGTCCGTCCCTCTTTCTCTATCCCAAAAACTATTACAGCTATCCATTCATATAACTTAGATAAGCCGACAAAGGGACCGCGTGTCTCTATTGAACCGCCCTGATTTGTGAGCAAAGGCTTTGTCTCCCGACGCCTACTATTTATCTTTTGAAAACCCAAAGGATTGATGAAGCTAGTAAAATATGTTTTTTATTCCCCAGTTGTTTTCAAAGTCATGTTGTGTGTAGTAAATATAATTGTGGAATTTAAGAATCAGTGACGTTGATTTTAGTGTTATTTTACAAATATTCAAAATATTTATAACTGTAACAGACCTAATTTTAACATTATTGTATCATTATGTAAACATAGCCTTTAGTGTTAGTAATGTTTCCTAGATGTCACCTCACTATTTTCTAAATCGCGCTATCAAGATTCTCCATAAGGGAATGACCTTACCGTGTATAATTTTAATGTGTGTGGAACCAAGACTGCCACTCGCAGCGCATTTAAGGGCTACATCCTACTTGGAATAGTCGCTAAGAACACTGCTCGGAGTGACCTCTATGGTTCCTTTTTTGGATTAGAGAACCGATTTTATAAGGGATTAATTCTGTATTCATTATATGTGCATCTTTGACGAGAATAAAATAGTCAAGCCTTCTCTCCGTGTTTCTTGTAACAACATCAAGCCTCCAAGCTCCTGCTACATAACGAGTTATATTTGTCTATTTTTGTAATTAACTCATTTTAAAACTATCTTGAAAACTGATTTTAAAAATTGTTTTTTTTTTGAAGTAACAAGCATACTGCGTGCAGCTCTCTTTCTCGTTTTTAAGCATTCTGTGTTGGTGCCAATTGCCAGTTACATGGCGCCATGTGGATATTCTTGTTTGTCACCTCAGTAGCACAATCAAAAATCCTAATCACTTCACATCAAACGGCCCCTGAGATACAGTTGACACTAATTTAGGGGATCAGGGGATTCACAAACAATGTACATATCAAACTGTGTCAGTAAACAATTTATTATTATTATTAAAAATGTGCGTTTGTAACGTCTCTGGTGTTGATAACGTTCATAGACTATGGTAACCACTTTCTTTTTTTTTTAACGTAAGGGAAATTCTTCATGGATGCTATGCCTGACTCCTACCGATTAAAATACCTCATGTAACGCCAAACAGCCTATGGTTGGGAGCCCCGGGTAAGCCATCGTATATAGCTAAGCCATAGAAGGATGTCCCAGGACACTATGGTAACCACTCTCCATCAAGTAGAGCGTAAGCTTTTCTGCCACCTTTGTAGCATAATAAAATAATTTTCTAACCAGTAACATTTAACATTACATCATTCCAGCTCAAATTTTGAAGCAGCCCTAGAATGGTAGTAAAACAAAATGTCACAGTGACATTTGCAATTCAGATCGATAGACTGATTGGGAAATTTCTTTCACTGCGGGAAACCTACACTATCCTCGGGTGACATAGGCTACATTTTATTCCCGTATTCCCACGGAAACGGGAGCTACGCGGGTGAAACCACGTGACATTCTCTAGTAAAAAAAAATAGTTTAAAGAATTACAAGCTTGTGTTATACTTATATTGCTAAATACATACTTAGAAAACTCCAAAACATACATTTGTAGATCACACAAATATTCGTTTAATGAATTACTATCTATTTCGCCAGACAAAGCATATTTTAGTTTATTTAAATCTTCTCTTGGGAATATAAGTCCGTCCCTCTTTCTCTATCCCAAAAACTATTACAGCTATCCATTCATATAACTTAGATAAGCCGACAAAGGGACCGCGTGTCTCTATTGAACCGCCCTGATTTGTGAGCAAAGGCTTTGTCTCCCGACGCCTACTATTTATCTTTTGAAAACCCAAAGGATTGATGAAGCTAGTAAAATATGTTTTTTATTCCCCAGTTGTTTTCAAAGTCATGTTGTGTGTAGTAAATATAATTGTGGAATTTAAGAATCAGTGACGTTGATTTTAGTGTTATTTTACAAATATTCAAAATATTTATAACTGTAACAGACCTAATTTTAACATTATTGTATCATTATGTAAACATAGCCTTTAGTGTTAGTAATGTTTCCTAGATGTCACCTCACTATTTTCTAAATCGCGCTATCAAGATTCTCCATAAGGGAATGACCTTACCGTGTATAATTTTAATGTGTGTGGAACCAAGACTGCCACTCGCAGCGCATTTAAGGGCTACATCCTACTTGGAATAGTCGCTAAGAACACTGCTCGGAGTGACCTCTATGGTTCCTTTTTTGGATTAGAGAACCGATTTTATAAGGGATTAATTCTGTATTCATTATATGTGCATCTTTGACGAGAATAAAATAGTCAAGCCTTCTCTCCGTGTTTCTTGTAACAACATCAAGCCTCCAAGCTCCTGCTACATAACGAGTTATATTTGTCTATTTTTGTAATTAACTCATTTTAAAACTATCTTGAAAACTGATTTTAAAAATTGTTTTTTTTTTGAAGTAACAAGCATACTGCGTGCAGCTCTCTTTCTCGTTTTTAAGCATTCTGTGTTGGTGCCAATTGCCAGTTACATGGCGCCATGTGGATATTCTTGTTTGTCACCTCAGTAGCACAATCAAAAATCCTAATCACTTCACATCAAACGGCCCCTGAGATACAGTTGACACTAATTTAGGGGATCAGGGGATTCACAAACAATGTACATATCAAACTGTGTCAGTAAACAATTTATTATTATTATTAAAAATGTGCGTTTGTAACGTCTCTGGTGTTGATAACGTTCATAGACTATGGTAACCACTTTCTTTTTTTTTTAACGTAAGGGAAATTCTACATGGATGCTATGCCTGACTCCTACCGATTAAAATACCTCATGTAACGCCAAACAGCCTATGGTTGGGAGCCCCGGGTAAGCCATCGTATATAGCTAAGCCATAGAAGGATGTCCCAGGACACTATGGTAACCACTCTCCATCAAGTAGAGCGTAAGCTTTTCTGCCACCTTTGTAGCATAATAAAATAATTTTCTAACCAGTAACATTTAACATTACATCATTCCAGCTCAAATTTTGAAGCAGCCCTAGAATGGTAGTAAAACAAAATGTCACAGTGACATTTGCAATTCTATTTGGGTCATTGCGAGACAAATAATGAAATTGGCTGAAGTTATTCAAGTACCTTTTTGAGTTGAAGTCGAATAATAATGTTTTTCAGAAATGTCTCTCAGAAATGAAAATATTTTTTGTGACTCGAGCATTAATTTCATGTATTACCTAATTTCGTAGCATACAATATTTTTTATATTTTCATAATATGCTGTGCTATTTTATTTTAATAACTGGCTGATGCCCGCAGCTTCACCCGCGTAAAATTTGTTCCCGTTCCCACTTCCCGTGGGAACTTATTCCCGGGATAAAAGTAGCCTAAGTTACTCCTTGTCACATAAGCTATCTGCCAGTGAAAGTCCCGTCCAAATCGGTCCAACCATTCCAGAGATTAACCGGAACAAACAGACAGACAGACAAAAATATTAAAAATTATAAATATATTTTGGTATGTGTGGCGTAGGTATATACATGTAGTATATATGCATGTAGTAGAAAGCAGTTATTTTAATATTACAAACAGACACTCCAATTTTACTAATTTGTATAGATAAAATGTATGGTAAAAGGGCCAAGTTATTTTGTATCATAAAAATAGCTGTGACGGTATATTCAAGATAAATTTAAGAAAATAACTGTAATCGACTAATTTAGGGCTTCTAAGTCCAAATCTAAGATTTTTTTTCTTCGGGTCTGTTTGTTTGTTTGTTAATTTGTTAGGGGTTGGAGCAAAATTCAGTAGCTTGATCATAATTGTACTATTAGTAGTTTGTAGGTATTTTTTTACTTAAATATTGTTGTATGTTTCATCAAAATTGGTTCAGCGGAAATGATAATAAAGCTTGACCTATGTTATAGAAGACCTTTGCATCGAATTGTCGAAACATGAAAGTCGATTGATTAATAGTTAAAATCACCTCGCGAACGAAGTCGTGGGCAAAAGCTAGTTTATAATAATATTATTGTAGATCATAAATACCACAATGACAATATATTGCAAAAACAATAATGCAATGAAAATGTTTCTAGAGCATGCTAGATATAAGTTCGATTACGGCCGCCATGACGGATATCCGGCTGATTGCGCACTTGTGAGCTCAACGGGTTTAAAAACACATTTCGCACGGGAATAAAAATTGTATTTGTAGCAAATGGAATGAAATACATGACACAATTTCTAATATACACGAGGAGTGTGAAATAAATATTTTGTTATTTTCATTTGGCGAATACTAGCGGTCTACACGCGGTTTCGCTGGCACACATTCACGTTCATAAAGTTTCGCTTTAATAATATTGGTAAATTTTGAATATGAAAAAAGAATTGTTTTCCAGCAGGATTAGAACCTGCGTCTTCTTGCAAACCGTGCAGACGTCTTAATCACTGGGCCACCGAAACCTACTCGGAACCAACCAAATTTTCCACCAGCCAGCCCGAACATTAATTTCGTTTTTGTTGGTTCCGGGTAGGTTTCGGTGGCCCAGTGGTTAAGGCGTCTGCACGGTTTGCAAGAAGACGTAGGTTCGAATCCTGCTCGATTCCAATTATTTTTCCATTTTTAAAATTGATGATCAGTTAGCATCCTAATTTCTTTTCAAAAATAATCTTAAAAATATTGGTATTTAGAAAATACAACTATATTAAAGGTTGCCTGGAAGAAATCGCACTTAGTGATAAGGCCGCTCATTGTACATTTTAACCCTGTATTCCATGAACATGTAAATGTTAGTTAGTGTACAACCAAGCATATTCTATTCTATTCTAATTACCTTCTTCCGCATAATTTTCGATGTCTGACTTACCTGAAAAAAAAAATTGCACAGCATTAAAACATTTGTAGACAAATTCACACAACATCATCTAGTCCAAATTAAGCTAATAATAAGCTATAGGATCTAGACGACAGATACACATACCTACTTACTTTGACATAATGGTTATATATTTACATAAATTTACAAGGTTATTAAATATTAAATTAACTATGTACAGAGTAAAATAAAGAACAGAAAAAAAGAAAAATAACTACAACAAAATAAAAAAAGGGGGAAAATACTTATCTATACAAAACTGACAATGCCCCGTCTAGGTGTCGAAGAATTCCTCCCCATCACCGTCAAATGGTAAGGTTCCCATAAGACTGGCCGCATTACCGCGTTGAATAGCTATGCTTATTCGCTGAGCGAAGAAGAGGCCAGCCCTATGGTCACGAGAAGAGTCGATCAAACGCTTTGCGATGTCTCTGTAAAGCATATGTGCACTTGGACCCCACGAGCCCAATGTCTCGACCCCAAACGGCTCAAAAATATAATTTCCTATCAAATTATTATATTTGCGCCGTTTGAGTGTCTCGGCAGATGCAGCAGCAGCACAGGCGCAGGTCGCCGTGCTAGGAAGATGAGAAGGGGCCAGGGTATCCACACAAGTAGCGTCCCAAACTAAGGACCTTCCCATCTTCCAAGGCACCAATGACATACCGTCCGGCCTCTTGCCATCGTCGCGAGCCAAACCATTAGGTTCTAGCACGGCTGGAACGCCGGCGGTGACAAGAGCCCGGCGGATAATATCATTGATGTATGCATGGCAAGACCTGCGACCAGCACTCCTGCTGCAAGACAGGCCGTGATGCCCAAGGCTGTCGACTGCTTCTCCACATTGACAACAATGAGGAGAAACGCAGGGAGCACCTAAACGAAGACAGGCAGCAATTCTGAATGTAATATCGTCCAACATAGTACCTATGTTGGGCGACGGAAGAGCCTGAAGCCAGACACCTGATTCCCATTCTCCCACAGCCAATAGGCGAGCACGTTTTTTTTAATAATCATAGTACATGACAGTTACTTGGTTTCTTATGCTATCTATTGTTATATTTATACGGTTTTAAAGTTATAAAGTTATGATTTTACATAGGTATTTAAATATGTACTTAGTTTACCTACTTATATATTTGTAAATACATACATAGAAAACACCCAAACTCCGAAACAAATATTTGTGGATCACTCAAATATTTGTACCGACTTAGGAATAAAACCCAGGACCTCCTGCATTAATGCTATTGCTATCTGCTTAGCCCCTAGGATATGTAGCGTGATAATATATAGCCTGTTTGAAGACTCTACACCTTTTTTTTAACGTGAGGGAAAATCCATCATGGATGCTATGCCGGACTCTTACCGACTAAAAAACCTCACGTAACGCCCAACAGCCTACGGTTGGGTGCCCCGGGTAAGCCCTCAGAAGGATGTCCCAGAACTAAGACTCTACACCTAGTTAATATTTGTGCAAAATTTGAATCCAATCTATTGAGTACTTTTCGAGATGCTTCCGAACAAAGCAAAGCAAACAGACAAACGGACAATTTTTTTTCTAACTATATTTTCGGCTTCGGTATTTTATGTTGAACACCCAGCGAGTATTTTTTTTAAATATTTCCAATGTACAGTTTTGACTTTTCTATCATTTTATTATTTGTATAGGTATTCGCACTTGGTCGGCTTCTTAAAAGTTTTCTATACTAATATTATAGAGAGGAAAGATTTGTTTATTTGTTTGTTTGTAACGAATTGGCTCCGGAACTACTGGACCGATTTGAAAAATTCTTTCACTGTTGGGAAGCTACGCTCCTCGCGGGGAACATAGGCTATATTTTATTCTCGTATTCCCACGGGAACGGGAACTACCCGGGTGAAACCACTTGACGTCCGCTAGTCTCTTATAGAAATGTCGTAAGTGGTTGATAATTCCTCGAACAACACAGTACTTAGATACCTAATACAGATTACATAGAAACTTAAGACTATTTCAACAAATTTAAGCAGCTTTTCACACTGAATAACAACACCGTAATTTAACTTTAAACTTGTACTTACAGGTGACAAATTGCAAAACTTTCCGAGGACATGTAATTAATTTAAATTTAAGACCGTTTTCTATCTTACCTTTTAAGTTAAAAGCTTACCTGATTGAGAGAAGTTAAGCTTAAGAGTGTATGTTAACATGAAAATACTGGAAATTTTAAGCCATCTATTCCATTAGTTAATTGGAGAATGGTGTTTGGTCTGCCAACTCGTAATTTGATATGAAAAAGCTATGTTCAATGTTCATGTCTTTATTATTTTCACGATTATGTAGGATTTTTTATCTTAAATTCAGTAAATTGTAATGTAGGCATAATTCAAATACCCTAGTGGTTAAAATGTTAATCTTTGCTATGCTTAGTCTATGACGTGGAATTTTCTCGAACACTAGAATAATCATAGAGAAAAAAGGCAGCGGCCATGAGCAGTAGCTTTAAGGATCTTGGATCGAACAGTTTGCATGCATTATCCTCTGTAAAAGTGAAAATAAAAAAGTAGTGTTAAACGAGCCTACACAAGTTTAATTTCTCTCCTAGACTCACTCCTACATATAAAACTTCCCAAGCTCTATAAATTTCTCTACCAAATTTAATTATATTTTTATACAAAGGTGGTGGCAGAAAAGCTTTAAGTCCAATTGATGTACTACGGTGACCGTAGCCTATGAACATTTGCAACACCAGAGGCGCTACCCTAGCGATCTTTTTATGGTACTAAGAAATAGAAATAGAAGAAATAGAAAAATCTTTACCCCTTATGCCACAATATTGCAGGTTTACAAGTTCACAAGGTAGGCAGATAGCACCGAAATAGTACCAAAAGGGACTACAGCTCAGCAAAATGTCGCTTACCTGAATGGCAAACGACGCTGATTTTCAGCTGCAACCCAATGACAAATCTATACTTATATTATAAAGAGGATAGATTTGTTTTTTTGATGATTTTTTTTTTCACTGGACCGATTTGAAAAATTAAAGCTACACTCTTTGCGGTGAACATAGGCTATATTTTATTCTCGTATTCCCACGAGAACGGGAATTACGCGGGTGAAACCGCGTGACGTTCGCTAGTACTTACTAAAACTAAATAACATTAATATTACCCGACGTAAATACGATAACATACTATTATTTATAAACAAATAACCTACATATTCACAAAAAAACTATATATAAGAGTGCACACAAGCTTTCGGCCCTCTTGAAGGACTGAAGTCAACGTAGCTTATAATCATGAACTACACCAGAGGCATCACACTCGCGCTGCCGACGCTGCAAGAACCTTTCAAGCCCATTTTGAAGAACCCCATTTAGTCAAATTCAAATCCGATTACGAGTATACTGTATTTCAAAAGCTTTGCGAAAAAATGTAAACAAACACATTTGATCCTATTTATCCATAGTTACTTGCAATTGAGTATTCACCCTGATTATATTCCAGTATTCAGGAGTCACACAGTGTTCTTACAATCATTTCGACACCAAATAACTTCTTTATGATAGTTTATTTTCATTTAAAATACCTACTCAGGATAGTAAAAAATCAATGATTTGTCATACTATATTTTTCTACTCATCTGTCTTAGACAACGATTGTCAAAACATGACATGTTTACATTAATGCCAGATCGGGCAGAATTGGACTATACGTAGTTATTGGTTCGGTTTGAAAGTGAAACAGACATACATAGTTACTGTCGCATTTATATAATTGTATTATTAGAGAAGTAGAGATACCTACAAAGTAACATTTCCCCGCGGGAAAATCTCCGTTAACATAGATACCCCTTAATTATCCCCCTTCGTTATAATATTAATAAGTGGGTAGGAAAGTTATGGGGCAAAATCCCAGATATCATAACTTATTCAGAGGTCAAAAGAATATTAAAACTACCGGCCTAGTTCAACGGTACGCGCTACTATGAGCGGAAAATTCGATAATATACTTGTTTACGTTAGAGAGACACAGGATGTACGCCTGCAAATAAAAATGTTATTTTTTTTTCAGTAACAAAAAAATGATGTTACTGCATTTTTGTTCTCGAATAAAATAATATCGGGTCGATAGAATTTTATTTACGATATTCGTAGTTGGTAATAACTTTTGTGAACAATTTATAGTACATAACATAATAATTGTTATTAGGTTTGAAGGTTCATCAACCACTATCAAAACACACACATCAAGACTAAACTAGAATGACAAATTTATAAGGAGGTAAATAGGGTAATTCAACATACATGTTTAATATTTTGATTCTTGATTTATCCCGTTATCAAAAATATCAGCCAGATTCGTTAACCGATTCGAAACTTTCTCTTTTCTATTTTTTACGTCTGGAAAT
This sequence comes from Miltochrista miniata, assembly GCA_933228765.1. NCBI lineage: Eukaryota > Metazoa > Arthropoda > Insecta > Lepidoptera > Erebidae > Miltochrista > Miltochrista miniata. Next base: position 20,959,128 of record OW121769.1, read on the forward strand.
CCTCATAGATGCTATGCCGGATTTCTGCGGATTAAACCACACGGTTCTCTTCAATCTATGCCGGGAGTCCAAAAATCTTTTACATTGAAAATTATTTGTAGGATTTCAACGTCAATTGTTATTGTTTTTTGTGTAAAATAAGGAATTTTAAAAAATCTCTATCCATTAAATCAGAATATATCTGTACTAGGCTTAATACCAAAAGTGCCGTGACGCAATCAAAGCCATCAAACAAAATAGTAGGCATTAAAACGTAACGACTTCCACAGCCCGATGTATTGCTAATGTTGTAAGAGGAAGCATTTTACGACCCTTTTACAGCACACAAAAGATGGGTACTTAGATATTATTACATGTAATTTTAATGCTCATTACTTCTTGTAATTAGGGTAAATTTATTACCCCACTTTGCTTTTATTCTACCTACCTTTTATTGGTGCCTATGACAATTTCTCAAATCACATTGTCACTTCAATTTTCCTTTATGTTACAAAAGTAGACCAGCATAAGGTCCACCTCAGCAAAAGTGGTCACTGTAGCATACGGACGTTAGAAATAATAGAAAAAACGCTCGTTTTTTCAAACCCAAGTGTAGGATTAATCTTCCGAGGGCGTACCCGGCCGTAGACAGATGGCAAGGCACCGGGGTTTTAGTCGGTAGAAATCAGTCATGGCATTCTTTAGGATTTCCACACGAAAATAATCATCCATTAGAATGGAAAATATTTTATGAAACTCCAATATTAAACTTTTCAAGCCACCCATGAAGCCTTCGAATTGAATTCGACAACTTAACTACTACAATGTTACTGCAACGGGATTAACGGTTTAAAGTGCATTTTGAAGCATATAATCACTCGTAAAATACAAAACAAATTATCAACTCATCACATTTATCACGGAAAATAAAATAAAATGAACAACGTAATTTTTTTGCACACCTTACTAAATACTTTATTTTTATTCTGCCTCCTATATTATGTTTTGACTTACCCATGTTTGTTTAGGACGAATCCAATGACATACATACATACAATATCATCGCGTTATATTTATGACACACTTTACTTTTATAATATTTTGTCGTCATGCTCATAAAAATATCGAGTACAAGAATTAATATCGAATATTGAACGGAGAAATTGAATTACTTTATTCGGTCCCAAGTTTATGTATTTATCTACTCTGATACTATAATAAAAAGATTATAAAATTGAAATCAATACTATTATGACAAACATTACGCACAGGCCAAAAAAAAAGTTTTATTACGATACAGGTCTTGTATGGACACCTATATCATAATAAAACTTTTTAATCATTACGATAATATTTTTTCTGAATAAAAAAAAATGCGTAAGTCAGTTTACTGTTCCGCTTAAGTTTCATTTGACTGCTCGGTGACGTAGAGGTGAGTATAAGCGACTTTCGTTCCCGAGGTGTGTGGTTCGAATTCGAGCTGTTAAATAATATTTGTGTAAATCATAAATCTTTGTTTCGGAAAATGCGATATAATTTTATAACAGTTATGTTTTCTATGTATGATTGGGTTTCCTATTTATGAATTTAAAATATTGTTACGTTTATCATTATTTTATAATTTTGGCTAGATGTTATTGTGTGAGAATATTCCAGAAATATTTTTTGTTTTCATCTCAAATCCTTAACACATAGGTACTTTCTATAACCTTCACACTTACTGGGTGATAGCACCCGAACCCCTAGGCGAGATCGCGGTGGAAGCCAAAGTTTCCCGGAATCCTGGCAAACCCTTCCGAGAGCTTAACCGAGACTTCTGGCTGTAGACATGTAGATTTCAGGGCACCGCGTGGTTTAATTGTTAGAAGTCCAGCAAGCCATTTACGAGGCTCACAAGTAAAAAAAAATCCATAATTTCGCTTAGCTTATTTATCAGTGTGGTTCGTGCTTTAAGCTCCTAGCCAAAGACTTATTTGAGTGGAGAATATAAAATATCTTGAATAGTAATGTTGCTAGCCAAGTTCTATAGTTACAGTTTTTTCAAAGACCTTCTTGATCGTAATTAGTGAATAGGTAGGTGGCGTAGGTTCGATTCCCGTTTGAATCAATTTTTTATTTTGGAGTTCGGTTTTTCGATATATGAATAAATGGGTAGATATATTATAGTATGGTTATTATAAACATGCCCTTTTTTCACGTTTATTGCTGTAATAGAATTTATGAAATTCAATCCGTAGTTTCCGAGATCCTAGAGTTCAAACAAACAAACTCTACAGCATTATAATATTAGAATAGATAGTAAAACTAAGCTTTAGTACAAAGCGTCTATATATAATAATATAATAATATAATATAAATGTTTATTTCTCTTCCACAAAGGTACAATTTGGTCTAAAGTTATACAAAATAATGCACAATAACAATCCTTTGTGGGAGACTGGTATCCGCACTAGGAAACCCTGTCACACGGATTACCAGGCCCACCACTATCAGATATATCTTATAAAATAATATGCAGTACAAAAAGAGCTAGTTCAACAACAGACTGTGGTTTCTTTACGATTTAATTAACAATAAATGTATGTTAATGTTTGTATCTCTCTGTGTGTATGTGTGTGTGTGTGTGTGTGTGTGTGTGTGTGTGTGTGTGTGTGTGTGTGTATGTGTGTGTGTGTGTGTGTATGTGTGGTGTGTGAGTGTGTGTGTTTAGGAGAGTGTTTTTGGTGTAATGATCTCTCTGCCTCGGTTTTCCCAAACGCCTACAGTATGGGGTTCTACAAAAGGGGTTTTAGAAGGTTATCGCAGGGTCGGCAGCGCGAGAGTGGCACCTCTGGTGTTGCAACGTTCATAGACTGCGGTGACCACCGGTCCTACTGGTGGGCCGTGTGCATGTCTGCCACCTTAGTGGTATAAAAAAAACCTTGCCAAGCTAAATGCCGTGCACTGTACTCTTGTAGAAAGGGTTATTTTTATAAGCCTTTTCATAAAAGTGTATTCCGATTACTTCTTGTTAACTAACACGCCACTAACCTTTAATACTGCGTGAGTAAAAGCATTTATTAGTTCTAGGTTATATTATTATGCTATTATAATAATAATAACTAGCCGCTCGACGAAATTCGTATCGTTTCGTACCAAATAATGTGTCAAAGTTCAATAAGGCACTCGGTTCGAGGTTACGAATGGTTGATATGGGAAAATGGAATTGTCGTTTTTATTGTTTTTCTTGCAATTTTCTCTAATATTACCTGTACACAAATACGAAAATTTGTTAGAATGGATGTAACGATATGTTTGTTACTTTATCACAATCTAATGGCTGAACGAGTTCCTATGGGATGGGGGAACGGTAACAGAATTATACGCGGGTGGAGGTGCGGGCGCCATTTAGCGTTCCATATTTTTTTTCATTTCCTGAAATTTCAGCAATATTTCAAAACCAAAATGATACCAATTCGTTCAATTGTTATCGAATAACAGCTAGTGATACATCTGCAAACTTAAGTATGATGTCATCCTGGGAGACAGACTTACCCGGGGGGAGCCCTCGGAAGGATGACGTTGACAGTCGAAGAGAACCGGATGGTTTTAGCCGGTAAAAGTCCGGCATAGCATCCATGACGGATTTTCACACGTAAAAAAAGTAAAATCTAGTATTAGACCGTGATGCTGAATTGATATTGATAAAAATTGTGTCAGTAATTCCATAACTTCAAATTATATGATTCTGTTCTTCTGACATGATCTTCTGTACGAAGATAGAAAAAGGGATGCTTAGATGGTTCGGACATGTGGAGAGAATGGATGAAAATAGACTGACTAAACAGATTTATGAGGCGAGAATGAATAGGCAAACTGGTAGGGGTTCACCTCGGCGTACACATGATGACCAGATCAAAGACCTGTTAGAAAAAGGCCAGGTCAAGAGTACCCTTAAACGGCGAGCGTGTATGAAAGCACTTATGAAAGTAGAAGAAGCGAAAGTGGTATGCCAGGATCGTAGCAAGTGGAAATCCATAGTCTCTGCCTACCCCGATGGGAGACAGGCATATATATGTATGTATGTATGTACGTGTTTGTCACTTAATTCCTCCTAAACAGCCAAACCGATTTGAATTGAAATATTGTGTGTTTATTTTAATGGTTTCCTAGATGGTTAAAAACATAATTGGACCCGTCAGGTGTAATTCATAATATTTACACAGAAAAACTTCTACGGTTCCCGATAGTAATATTATATTTTTAGCATCAAAAATAACTAGTTTAGTAATTATAGTTCCAAAAACGTAAGTTTACATTGTAAATTACCGCTCTTTACTTTGTATAACATGGTTGCTATAGTAAATTTGGCTTTTACGAAACGGCGTTCAAACACGCACGCACAGTCTACGACATGCTGATTAGCTGCTGAATACAAATTCACTGTTTAATCTTCATAACCAAAACTTGTTAGAATAATAGCAAGTAACACAGAGTACCGGTACTATAAATAACTAGCGGACCCACGTGCTTTCTCCTGTGTAGTTCCCGTTCCCGTGGGAATACGGGAATAAATGTAGCCAATGTCACCCGGGTGTTGTGTAGCTTGCCAACAGTGAAAAGATTTTTCGAATTAGATTCAGTAGTTTCAGAGTCTATTCAATGCAACAAACAATCAAATCTTTGATCTTTATAATATTACTATATAGACTAGCGGATAAGTCACGCGTTTTTACCTTCGCGGCTGCGTAGGTCCCGTTCCCGTGGTAATAATATGGGAATAAAAAATAGCCTGTGTTACCCGGGGGTAGTGTGTGTCCAACCGTGTTCTAAAATTAATATCTGGAGGGCATATGTATCTTTTCTTCTATTTACGCTTCCGGTGGTGACTCCACAAGACTAATATTCTCCCTTTAACCTAAACTAAAAACTCCGTTTACAGTAGTAAATGTTAATGACCATGAAAATTTAAACAACTATGTCGATGGACCGACGACCTGACGAAGGTCGAAGGGAATTCTTGGATGCGAAAAGGCGCAGAACCGTGTATTGTGGCCAAATTTAGGAGAGGCCTACATCCAGAACAGGACTTCTTCTTCTTAGAGTGCCTCTCCAACTAGTGAAGGTTGGCGACCAGCATGGTGCAGTCCTGTCGGTCTCTCGCTCGTCGGAACAGTTCAGCCGCTTCAGATATTCCGGTCCACTCTCGGATGTTTCGCAACCATGACTTTTTTTACCTCCCGCCCTTCTTTTTCCAGCAACTTTACCCATCATTATAAGTTGCAAGAACTCGTAACGTTGGTGTTGGAGAACGTGGCCCAGATATGAGATCTTGCGTTTTTTCACAGTTAGCATGGGACTGCGCTCTTGGCCCATCTGTTGCAGAACGCTGTCGTTAGTAACTTTCTGGGTCCAACTAATGGATGTCACACGATGGGTGGGTCAGTCACCGTATCAGGTCTAAATATACTGATTACCAAGAGAGGATTACCAAGGAGAGATAATTGAGAACAATCTTTAGTAGATACAATACTGCAGTTGATCCTGCGTTTATTAAAAGATCAGTTTATAGAACAGATTTATACAAATAGGTACAGTTAGTTAGAGAGCAAGTAGGGGAGGGTTCTTGAGTATCCTTAGATCACCAGATCCAGCCGAGGTGATGATGGAGACGAGTACATCACCGGTGGATCAGCCGTAGTAGTGAGAGCGGGCAGCGACCGCTTCAGGTCTATATAAAAGGCGTGGAGGTGTAGCCGAGGGGCGAGGAGTGCAGAGGCCGTGCGCGCACGCCGGCGCGTAGGCTGCCGTGACGTCACATGGAAAGCATGCGTCTGTATGTCCACATTTCAAAAGCTTCTATGCACTTTTTGAGATCTTCTTAAATTGTCCAGACCTCCTTAAATTGTCAGATCCATACAATACAATGCGCCCGATGTAACAATGAGGTAAACGAGTTCGTAGTGAGGTGTTGATGTTTCGACTACAGAAGATGGACTTCATAGAACTGGACTGCCATAAGCTGATTTGATTGATTAATATAGTCATGTAGTCTATAAGGCAGGTAATTCCATTTAAAGCAAAGTATAGTATAAAAACAGTCTCATTCGCTCAGTCTCAAACAATATACCAGTTCACTGATTCAGAAACAAGTACAGCGTGCCTAATCAATTTGTTGTACGTGTAGTCTCGACTCATTGATATAGAAATCTTGATGTGATCAGCCATGCGAATAACTATTCATTATATTTGTATACTAGTATCTGCACACAGCTCCGCTCGCATAGTATGTAATCATTCAACTAAATTATATTCATGCCGAGACTTCTTAGTGTTCTAGATATTTTTTATGGAAGCTTATTCTACGTACTTGTCTAGTACAAAACTTATTTTTCATATTTGTTTTTCCTATTATTCCCTGCTTTTATTGGCTACCAGGACGTCTATTTTCGCTTCATACGACATGAATGCGTGGACGGAAATCGGCGGGTGACGCGTCTCCTGTCTCATATTTAGGAACGGCGAACATGAGACGGACGACATTTCACCCGTAAATTTGCGTCCACGCATTCACGTCGTGTGGTCGAGAATCGGCGCCCTGGACGTCTATTTTCGCTTCATACGACATGAATGCGTGGACGGAAATTGACAGGTGAAACGTCACCTGTCACTTATTAAGCAACGGCGGAACATGAGACTGACGACGTTTCACCCGTAAAGCGTCCACATATTCACGTCGTGGGTCGAGAATCGGCACCCAGGTGTGTGTAGAGAAAAGTTATTTAAATACTGGTGATTATAAAAAGTGTCGGTGAGTTTTTAATCCCAAGCGCTTACCCGAGGCTTTCGATCGAAGGCAGTAGGACTGTGGATTTAGGCGGTAGGAGTCCGGCATAGCATCCACGAGGGATTTCCACACGTAAAAAAAGAGAGAGGTTACTCCCACGTGCGGTTTTCTCGTCACCGTTTCTCAGTACCCTTTTTTTTTAACGTGATGAAAATCCTACAGTGATGCTATGACGGACTTCTAACGACTAAAAACTACACGTATTCTACCTAGCAGCTTATTGTTTGGAGCCCCGGGTAAGCCCTCGAAAGGATGTCTCCAGGACTCCCAATAGACCTACGGCTACCACTGCGAACTCTGCTAGGGGGGTTTAGGGTGTCCTGGGACATCCTTCTGAGGGCTTACCCGGGGCTCACAACCATAGGCTGTTGGGCGTTACGTTAGGTTTTTTAGTCGGTAGGAGTCTGGCATAACATCCATAAGGATTTTCCCTCACAAAAAAAAAGGGGGGTTTCGGTTGCTATACTGCGTTTTTGGGCGGTTGTTCGGCTGTTATCTCGCTTCTTAGGGGTTTCTTAGTACCAGGCACAAAAGTAGCCTTTTTTAACGTGAGGGATAATCCATCGTAGACGCTATGCCGAACTCCTATCGACTAAAAAACCTCACGTTACGCCCAACAGCCTATGGTTGGAAGCCCCGGGTAAGCCTTCGGAAGGATGTCCCAGAACTCCCAACAGAGGCATAAAAGTAGCCCATAGTACCAACATAAGTTAATATGTCCCTCACGTACACCAATGAACATAAACAATGTTGTATGTAATTTCAGACGTGCAGTATGGCAACACCTGTGTTTTGATGGTCGTTTAATGTGGAAGCGCTCTTATATCGGGTTTGTAGACATCTGTAAAAGCTTTGGGAGCCATTAGATAGTAATAAAGACAAGATGATTGTAGTTTGGTGTGTTATGTTCTTGTATATCTATCTATAGATAGATAGATTAAACTTTTTTGCACACCAATACAAGAACATACCTACATATAAAGAGATTAAAGTAGTAAAAATGTACAGAGGGCGGCCTTATCGCTAAAAAGCAATCTCTGACAGGCAACCTTTATATACATATGATAAAATGATAGAAAATATAATAAAATGACAGAAAAGTCAAAACTGTACATTGGAAATATAAAAAAAAATTCTCACTGGGTGTTTAACATAAGATACTGAAGCCGAAAATATAGTTAGATATTATTTTGTCTGTTTGTCTGTTTGCTTTGTCCGGTAGGATCTCGAAAAGTACTCAATAGATTTGATTCAAATTTTGCACAAATATTAAATAGGGGTAGGGTCTTCAAATATACTATATATTATCACGCTACTTATCCTAGCGGCTAAGCAGAGAGCAATCAAATTAGCATTATAACAAAATTTTCACGCGTACGAAGTCGCGGGCAACAGCTAGTACTAGATAAAGGGCGCCCTGGGCTCCGTTCATTTTGAATTAGTTTCTAAAGTCGTGTTTTTGAAGCGCTGCTGAGTCAGTACTCTGTAAACGATGCTTTGGAAGATACGTTAAACGACTATTATGTAGGTATGTAACTGTAGTCCTGGGATATCCTTCCGAGGGCTTACCCGGGGCTACCAACCGTAGGATGTTGGGCGTTACGTGAGTTTTTTTAGTCGTAGGAGTCAGGCATGGTATACATGAAGGATTTTCCCTCACGTTAAAAAAAAAGCCGGGCTACGTGAACAATTTTCTTAATATCACTCGGCACAATTATAGGGTGAGGAGGAACACCGCGAGGTTTAGTGTCTAGGACGGACCTTTTTCGAACCTGGCCGGGAGTCCCAGGAGTTGTAGTCTGATGGAAATCCTGAGACATCCTTTTGAGGAGTTACATGAGGCTCCCGGTTCAAGACGGTAAGGTATACCACGTGGATTGTTCCGGTATGACATCCACGGTGGTTTGCACACGTAAAAAGCAACTTTTGTCTAACAACATATATTTTTACATTCACCCTAGAAAATCAAGGTAAAAACCCGAACATATTTTTTAATACGTAGTATACCTACTAGCGAGAATTTTCTAAAAGAAATCCTATTGATACTTTACTCAAAGGGATATTCAACACCAGCAACTGGAGATTGAATGCAAGTGAGTTTTAGCTTTGGGCATACTGAGAGCTAAGCGAAGCTAGACTTGCTGACTTCATTAAAGTTCGGCGAGGAAATGCGGGAAGAAAAATTTTTGTAAAATATTTTTTCTGAATAAAAAAAAATGCGTAAGTCAGTTTACTGTTCCGCTTAAGTTTCATTTGACTGCTCGGTGACGTAGAGGTGAGTATAAGCGACTTTCGTTCCCGAGGTGTGTGGTTCGAATTCGAGCTGTTAAATAATATTTGTGTAAATCATAAATCTTTGTTTCGGAAAATGCGATATAATTTTATAACAGTTATGTTTTCTATGTATGATTGGGTTTCCTATTTATGAATTTAAAATATTGTTACGTTTATCATTATTTTATAATTTTGGCTAGATGTTATTGTGTGAGAATATTCCAGAAATATTTTTTGTTTTCATCTCAAATCCTTAACACATAGGTACTTTCTATAACCTTCACACTTACTGGGTGATAGCACCCGAACCCCTAGGCGAGATCGCGGTGGAAGCCAAAGTTTCCCGGAATCCTGGCAAACCCTTCCGAGGGCTTAACCGAGACTTCTGGCTGTAGACAGGTAGATTTCAGGGCACCGCGTGGTTTAATTGGTAGAAGTCCAGCAAGCCATTTACGAGGCTCACAAGTAAAAAAAATATCCATAATTTCGCTTAGCTTATTTATCAGTGTGGTTCGTGCTTTAAGCTCCTAGCCAAAGACTTATTTGAGTGGAGAATATAAAATATCTTGAATAGTAAGTTTTTTCAGTTGCTAGCCAAGTTCTATAGTTACAGTTTTTTCAAAGACCTTCTTGATCGTAATTAGTGAATAGGTAGGTGGCGTAGGTTCGATTCCCGTTTGAATCAATTTTTTATTTTGGAGTTTGGTTTTTCGATATATGAATAAATGGGTATATTATAGTATGGTTATTATAAACATGCCTTTTTTTCACGTTTATTGCTGTAATAGAATTTATGAAATTCAATCCGTAGTTTCCGAGATCCTAGCGTTCAAACAAACAAACTCTACAGCATTATAATATTAGAATAGATAGTAAAACTAAGCTTTAGTACAAAGCGTCTATATATGTAACAGATGTGGTTTCATCAAAGCTCTAACTTTGCATGCGGGTTGGTTTTAACTTTCGTCTACTGGTTGTGGTCAATGCCATTCTAGTGAAAATAGAAAATAGTAACTAGTCTTTACCCGATTGACATTAAAGCTAGGTAATGTTTTTAAAAGGTTTTATTTAGTTAACCCTGCTTGTATGTTTGGGCTTCTAGTGACCGAAATTTGATCCCCTTTTTCTGTTAATTGATATGATAGTTGATGCACACTTTACGTACGTTTAGGTGACAATACAGTTTGTACACTGCATTATTTTAAACGCAAGATTCATGTTCTAAACGAATAAAGGTGAAATTCCCTTTAAAATAGTTCAGTCGTTTGTGAATCTAGAACAGACAGACCGACTGACAGACAACAGAGTTCTTGGTATCATTTGAAAGTAAACTGTGGATTGCTCATTATGCCTCTGCCTACACTTTTAGCTATAAAGCTCGACTATAAACCAGGTGAGCTTGTCTCAATCCCTTAAATAATTATCATGGTTTGACCCCTTACGCCCTTTGAAGCCCTATGAAATCATAACTACTAACAATAAATCTTACATGTTGTTAGCGCTTCTCATAAATTTTAGGCCTTAAGCACACAGGGGTGTAGTATTAGGGCCTCAAATTGCATGTCTGTAGCGAGCAGGGCGACAGGCGGTGCGATCTTATGAACGCCAACTTGCGCTTGTGATTTGTGATACCCACTAATAATTAGCTCGGATACCTACCTGAAGGTACTTTTTAATATTATGTAAAGTACCTCCCATATCTCAATTTGAAGCGATCGAGTAAAGTTTTCCTTGATTTCCACTCCTGCCGCAAGGCCATCGAAAATCGTCAACAAAGGACTAAATTGTTTATTGGTCATCTAATCTGGCATTTTCAGTAGGTTTACTAGATGCTCGCGTAATTACAAATTTTGCATCAAGGACTTCCCGCTCCATAAATTGGACGCAGCCTGTGCTGCGCCGCACATTGGTGCAGGGGCGGAAAAAAGTCTTTTTCTTCAACTTTGTTTAAAACGTCTATAATTTGGTACACATATACTAGAATCTTATTAGAAACAATTTATACAAAACATACGACTACATTATGAGACATTTTAATTTTATGATGTAAAATAGGTGGGTGATCGACAATTAACAAATTTCATGCAATAAATTGTGTTGTTTGAAGTATGAATAAAACAGAAATGTTAGTATATTCCGCTTTTATTCTTTGTTTTATCGTAGCTCTATTGTGTGTAATTAAATAAAACGTATAAATATTATATGATTATAATGAGTATTTACTTGTAATTACACTTTTAATGAAGTAGGTAATTTAAAACCATTTGTTTTGATTTATGAGACTATAACTAATCTCCGTTACCGACCGTTAGACATTGCTTCACTTAACCTTTAACTGGTGACGTGCGGTCTCACAGGCCGAGCGGCGTAAGCGAAACACCATATCACCCCCTTCCCCGCATTTCCCATGTTTGAGCGCCTGAGTAGCTTCGAGTTTAGTGTAGGCAGTGCCCTAGAGGGGAATAGTTGCGTCGGCCAGGCCCAAATCGGTAAGTTAGATCGATTGAAAATTCTCGGGCGGCCTCTCAGACCTTATGTCACCACTTACGTAACTTTTTTGGAATTACACTGTAGTGTTGTATTGCGTTTTTTTTAGATATTTCTTACTATGAATGACTCTGGACTTCCTAGAAAAAAGCGTAGAGAGGTTGTTGACAAAAATGTAGTGCCTACTCGAATTGTAGACTGGTTTAGCACAAGAAAACTCAAGTGGATCGGAAGCAGAAGACGTTTCCAAAAATTATGTCCCGGAGCATAGCGACCACAACTCGGAGAGGGAAGAAAATGCTTCTGAAGACGAAGAAACTGTATATATGATATAATACACCAGGAAAATCAGCTTGCAGAGAGTGACAGTGACGAATGTATATCATGCGATAAACATGAGTGTTTGCAGTGTGCGAAGCAATTATGCCCTAACTGTCAATAAAAATACTAAAGATTGACAGTTGTCATTTTTGAGACATGACACTTGTGATAAGAGTTTAATTTTTTTTTAAGTTGATTAGTGTTTGAACTTTGTTAAAAAACAAATATTTTATAATTTATGTTGATTTTTACTATTTTATAAGCAATCGTTGATCTCGATTCTAGTTTTTCAATTACAGAGATCCAAAACTTTGTAACTACCCAGTTTCTAATTAAAATTATATTTAGACTACATGAAGTTGTTTCAATTTTTGCTTTAATATTTAATTTAAAACAAAATAAACATTAGGATAACCTACCATATTTTAATATAATGTATTATAGACCAATTATGGCAGCGGCCTGTGAGGCCGCTCGTCACCAGTTATGTTATAAAAAAACCATGTCACCAGTTAAAGGTTAACGACATTCCTTAGACCCTATAGATCATATATACATAAATTTTAGCTGCGACTATCTGCGACCTTGGAAATAACAGGTCATTATCTAATGCCGCTCTTAACGGGAAAAAGTGCAATATATTAATCATTATAATCATTAATAATTGTTAATCACATATTGTTATGAAACTGCCGACCTATATGTTAGCTTGTACAGCTGGTATCATATACCAAATACAGTGCACAAAGTCTTAATGCATGGCAAACAAATAATAAGTGCTGCTGTCTTACCCATTGAAATGTTATCTGAGAAAGCTCAAAAAGCACGTAACAAATACTACCGTAATTATATGTTAGGTCATTCAAGAAAATGTTCCGGTATATCCTGTAACGAAGACTTAATACTTACCTCAGATCCTCTTATCAACAGTTTACGTGCAGTATCTTATAAAAAAACTACCCACTTCATGATGACGCCTAAGTTTTATTAGTGGATAGCACTCATCTATAAACCTTTTTATCTGTATTTATTATGTAATTAATTAATATTTATTTTTAATTCTGCTTAAATACTGTATCGTGTCTTTCGTAACGCAATTCATTGGAATATATATTTTAATATATTATATTTTATCATGTAAAACCATATTGTGCTACGCTAAAAATATTTTTACCGCCCAGATTTACTATAATATATTTATGTATATTATTACACTGATACATTAGTTTTATCATTTTAATAAAGTTTTATAGTTATATGCAACGTATTTTCAGTTAGAAATAATATTTTCAGCCTTCCCGTACTACCTGCACCACTGTGCGCCGTCCCGATGTCATCCGTTCACTTCAATAAGAATTTCATGCGTTAGATCGGTTAGATCGCGCCGCTGTCGCCGACGCTCCGCTCATCGCTAACATACAGTTTGAGCCCTAAGAAGTGCCCGAGTTATTTACAATCTGTACGCTTAGTTAGCCACAATGTTTCTTGTGTGTCTAAAGGAATTCTGGCACCAGCTGTCTGAGTAAATGTAACTTTATCATCAGCCTTCAGAATCCTTATAAATGACGGGATAGTAGCCGCGAATCTACCCGCATGGAATTCTGTACCTATTTTCACGTCCCATAACAATTTTTAATAGGGAAAATAAGTGATAGTGTTATTCCAGAGCGTGATTAAGTAATAACATTGTCACAAACTTTTTCACATCAATCAATATCAATACATATAATAAAATCGTAACAGGTCGCTGTCTGTACATGGAAGATAAAATTAAATAAGAAAAAAATATTATAGGGGGACTTTAAGAACGCAATAAAATCCAAAACAATGAATTTTTGTTTTTTGTCTGTATGTCTATATATCTGTTTGTCTGTACATTTGTGCACGCTAATCTCAGTAAACGTTTAACCTGGTTTGCTTTACTTATCATTTAGTGTTTATTTCATGTCAATCGGTTTATAAGTAAAAAAGTTATACAACTTTAAAGAATCATACATAGACATAATATAAATCTAAAAATGGGTAAATCTAAGCTGGCGTGTTGGCTTAATCATACAAAAAGCTTAATGATTAAAGCTATTTTAAAATAAATCAGCCCGCGCCGAAGGCGTGCACTGAACTGTTCAAGAATAGACTTACACTTTAAGTTCTATTATGATTAAGCAAACAGGGCAGTTTCACACGCTGCTTGATGAGTCTGATGAAGAAATACCTCTCCTTTCATTCACCTTATGTGACGTAAACGAAGTTGCGGGGGTCAGCTAGTTTATAACATTAGTAGGGTGTGAAGAACACATAAATCCTTTTTATCCGAAATAAGTTCCCAAGGGATGCGGAAACGGAAACAGAATCCCATGCGGGCAGAACCGAGGGCGTCATCTAGTACGACATAGATAAAAATGAAATTTAGAACGTTACAGTAGAATAACAAGGGTGCATATTATTACACCCGTAAATTCGATTCGTCCGTATGCTTGCAGGCAATTTCGACGGCGTTTGTGCGTAAATCTTAGATCATCTAACCACAGGATGCGCCTTACTTAAGCATTGTTTTCTGCCATTGCACATGACCATTTGGTCTTTTGGCTTTATAAAAAGCACTGTACATCAGTACATCATTTTATATGATTAAACTAGTACATTTCATTGTAGTTGACTGTACAATAAAAAATAACACACAACAGCCATTAGGTACGCGTTTGTCGATTAATACATTTGAATTGATTATTTGAGAAACCACATAAGTCATTATACCCTAACTTTACAGGAGATGAAAAAAACCTTGCAGTGAAAAAAAATCGTATGAACATGGATGTGTTTTGTATTTAGTTTAAATTGTTTAAATGATATCTATATAAATTGTTTTTTTTTTTACAATAATATTTACATTATCATGAAATAAATAGTGCCTAAAGGTCGTTGACTTAAGGGTTTTCTCAAATAAACGAAAAAAAGAAACACAGGACAGGTTTGACACGATAATGAATAATTCAGACAAGGTTTTATTTAAATAATTAGTCCATATCGTCATCTATTTCACGGTCTGTGATTGGCCTTTGGTATATTTGTTCATAAAAGTCCTGTATTTCTTTCTTTATCCTGTGGTAAGTAATTTCTTAATTTTTTTAGATCTTCGATTTTCTTTTAGTTAACGCGATTTGGCGTAGTATACCCGGTATCTGGGTATACTACGCCAAATCGAATGCCAAATAATCGAACATCCAAATACTCGAACGATCAAGATATCGAACGTTTAATATATCGAACATTGATATTGTAATCTTCGATATTTTGAACGTTCGATATATTGAACATTCGATATTTTGAACGTTCGATTATTTGGCATTCGATTTGGCGTAGTATACCCGGGTATCTGACCCTCTGGATAAGCTTTATTGCTAGGCAAAACCAACCTCTCTTTATTTGCATTCTTAAGTTTAAAAGAATGCTCAACAAAGTCCCTTACAACCACTACTCCATCACTTTCGTAAGAATGGCGAAAGAAGCAATATTGGCTGATTTGAATGACACTTTCTGTTTTTGGGTATGTGTCTACAAGCTGATGCTCTTCTTCGGACTATCGCAGTTACTGCTTGAATCACTATTTTCAGCCATTTTCAAGCACTTGTTAAAATAAAATAACCCCCCACGTAAAGGGTGAGTGTCGTTTCCACCCGTTCCCGTTTCAACCCGAAAACTTATCATTAAAAATGACGATTATTTATGTTCCCGATCCCACCCGTTTTTTTAATAAAGTACAGTCAAACGACAAAACAAAAAAAATACCATTCTAACCTAACCTATCCGAGTCGAGGTGTTGACCATAATAAGTGAATGGTTAACACCCCGGATCAGAGTACCCCGACTCGGATAGGTTAGGTTAGAAGGCTAAGGCGGGAGCTAAGGCGGGAGCGAAGCGGAGCGGAGCTCCCGCCCTAGCCTTTGGGGTAATTTTTTTTTGTCGTTTGCCTTCCACTCACTTGGAAATAATATTTTCGGTAGTTAGACTTGACTGGACTTTATTAAAAAAACGGGTGGAATCGGGAACATAAATAATCGTTTTTAATTATAAGATTTCGGGTTGAAACGGGGACGGGTGGAAACGACACTCACCCCAACCGCAATAAAAACCGTTACAAACTGAAATATCAAAGCACTGACTGACAGTGCCAGCTAACACGACAGTAGCTGGCTTGGTGTTGCCACTCATTTATTTGAGAAACCCCGTTTGATAAAAAATTTTTTAAATGCAATGAAATTTTATATGTCTTTGTGTTTCCCCCTTCACTTGTATGAAAACTGGCAGAATATTTTTGTATGCGGTGGTTCGCAAAGGCTAGTCCCGTGTTATATGGTCTAAGGCGTAAATCAATCAATCTTACCCAACGTAAGGAGTGTAGACAGCGACGCACCTTAAGACGAGGTCTTATGGGTTGCAGAGATGGTCAATGCGACTTGACTACAAATGTGCAGAGAAAACAAGCACACTAGAAGCTATTTTTATACGATCTGAGATTTATTGACGTCAAGTTATTGATGGTTATTGACCGTCTTTAGAGCCAATTAGGTTCACGTCATCAATATTTCGTTGTAATGCAGATGAGGGAGGCGATCCTTTTTTGCGTGGCTCTTTCAAATCAAAAATATATCAGCAAAGTTGAATAATTTGAATCGGATAATGGTGCGTTTTTCTTGCGATGGAGGAAACGGCGTGTTCAATGGTAACTGAAATCCACATAATTATATTTGTTTCAAGAGAACTATCAGAAATTAAATACTGTTAACTACACAAATACGACAAATGTCATAATAATTTACATATTCATAGGAAAAAATCCTTGACAATATAGGTTGCATATATTACCCTATACTTGATTCGTCCTTATATTTGCAAAGGTAATTTCAACGGTGTTTGTGCGTAAATCAATCAATGTTACTCACCATGAGGAGCGTAGATAACAACGCAGCTCTAGACGAGGTCTTAAAGGCTCCGGAGACGGTCAATGCGACTTGACAAGACTTATGTATACACGACGTGCAGAGAAAACACGCTCACTAGGAGCTATTTTCATACGATCTGAAGTTTATTGACCGTCTCCGGAGCTCATTAGGTTCGCGTCATCAATATTTCGTCAACGTCGATATAGCAGATGAGAGAGTCGATTCCTTTTACGAAGGTAGCCTTTTTTAAATCGAAAAGATATGGTGCGTTTTTCTTGTGAGAGAGAAAATGGCGTGCTCAATGGTTACTGAAATCTACATTATTTGTGTTTTTAAGAGGAATATCAGAAAATACTTTATGCTACAAAAATACGACATATCCCTACTAATACTATAAATGCGAAAGTAACTCTGTCTGTCTGTTACGCTTTCACGCCTAAACGGCTGGAGCGACTGAGATGAAATTTAATATAGGGATAGTTCGAGGCCCTGGGAAGGACATAGGCTATTTTTAACCGACTGTGCAAAATGAGGGTTATGATTTTACGATATAAAGACTTTATGCAATAACGACATCTACGCGGTCGAAGCCGCGGGGAACAGCTAGTCATTGCGGAACAGCAGTCGTGTGGCGGCGGCGCGGCGTCCCGTGTTGCGACGCGTAAGAGCACAAAATTTCGCCACCCCAATACATCCTGAGGGTGTCGTAAGAGGCGATTATGGGAACTCTTTCGTAAAAAGATGCATTGCGTAGAGAAGGAAAACTCGAAATGAAACCCGGTTGTCAGTAAAATGACAATCGTTAAGCCAAGTTGAAGGCCTTATGGGCGGCTTGAAAAACTTCAAATGCGGGTCGCGGCGACCTGAACCTGTCCATTTCAACACGGCAAAAGGCTCACCACCTATTACGTGGGACATAAAAAACTATTAGGTGAAATGTGGGCGTATACTATGCCTCTGCCTACCCCTTCGTGGATAAAGGCGTGACTATATGTATGTATGTCATTATAACATACACATTGACTGGTGACCCAAAGGCTGACAATTTTCTCTCTTAACGAATAGGTATTGCTATTGAAAGGGGGAATGCTGCTTGTCTTTTGGGCCTAATGCCACGGAGGCCTTATTTAGGTTTAGTTTTGATAGTAATAATGTAAACATATAATGTAATAATATTGTGTTTCCCTGTAATCTTTTGCAATAAATGTATTCAGGATTGTATCCATATTAATGGGAAAAAGAACATTATGATATACCTAATTGGATAATATTTCCACTTGATTCGTCCTTATACTTGCAAAGGCAATTTCATCGGTGTTTGTGCGTAAATCAATCAATCTTACCCAACCATGAGCAACGTAGATAACGACGCACCTCACACCAACTACGAGGTGAGATGTGTTTTCCATCAGAAGTATCGCTTGCAAGAGAAACTGGCTTGGGCCCCCATGACACCTACGAGCTTTCGGAGCCCTGGAAGGCTCCTGTAGGCATCATATCAGGATTATCCGCTTATACTATACAAGACGCCGACCGCGCATTTTAGATTGAAATGATCATTGATGATTTAAAAAAAAGCCTATGATTCTAGATCAGATTCGTTCATGCTTTAGAGCATGAAAGGGTAATAAATATCTATACATACAAACTTAGGTGTTTATATAATATTATTAAAGAATATCAAATTTAGAAACTACGCTACACTTAAGATGTCCTTATGCTTGCAAAGGTAATTTCAACAGTGTTTGTGCGTAAATCAATCAATCTTACCCAACCATGAAGAGTGTAGATAGCGACGCACCTCAAGACGGGTCTGAGGTTCGCGTCATCAATATTTCGACGACATCGACATACAGATGAGGGAGTCGATTCTTTTTTAGGGTTCCGTACTCAAAAGGTAAAACAGGACCCTACTGAAGCTCCGCTGTCCGCCAGTCTGTCTGTCTTTAGGCTGATGCACCATGATAACTAACAGTCGAAATTAAAATTTTCACAGATAACGTATTTTTTTGTCACTTTAACAAAAAACTAAAAACAGAAAATAAATAAAATTTCAGGGGGCTCCCATTCATAGGTGAGGCCGCAGTCACTAGGTAAGGCCGCAGTGGTAGCCAATGTTTGTTTGGAATAAGGAATATGCATTAAATTTATATTGCCTCAAAAACCATTTTTTTCCATTTTATATTATCATTTATTTATAAATAAAAGGTTTTTTTTATTTATTTATTATTTAAAACCTGTAAAATACTGCATTAAAAGTGAAAATCCTGAGAGCGAAATTCAAACTTGTAAAACGCTTCACTATTGGTCGACACGAAATGTGACGTCATTTGTTTCACACAATATTCAACTTATAGGCGTCAATATGTATAAAGGTCATTGACCCAAACAAACAGTACAAGCATACACGGATTGACAAGTGACATCTTTCGTCATCAAAATGGCGCCAATTTTGGTGGCGTTTCAAGTGCTCAAATTTAATCAATGTTTTAAATTTGAATTTGAAGAATAATTTGATAATTTTAAGACTTTCTTAAATATTATTTTTATTTTAAAATGATGTAAGGAATTTATTTAAGTTTAATAAAAAATCATGCATATTCCCTATTCTGGTGGTTTTAGTCGGTAAGAGTCTGGCATAGCATCCATGACTGATTTACCACACGTTAAAATAAAAATGAAAGGAGGAATCCCATAAAACTTTGGTGCGGAACCCTCCGTGGTTGAATCCGATTCCCACTTGATCGGTTTTTATGTAGCCTTTTTAAATCGAAAAAAGGTATATCAGCAAAGTTGACTGAATCGAATCAGATAAGTTACGTTTTTCTCGTGAGAGAGGAAACGGCGTGTTCAATGGTAACTGAAATCTACATAAGTATTTGTGTTTTTAAAAAGAATATTGAAAACTAGATAGCGTCCGTGGCTTCACTCGCGTGGAATTTACTTCCTGTCCTGCTTTTCATGCGAACTTATTCTATAACTAGCTATTGTCAGTGACTTTGTACGATGAATTTGGTATGTGATTCTTTAAATTGATATAACTTTTTTATTTATGAACCGATTGACATGAAACAAAAACATTAATGTTAAGTGGAACAATCCGCATTGCAATCGGTTGAGCGTTTGCTGAGATAAGCGTGCACAAACGTACAGACAAACAGACAAAAATTCTAAAAAATACTGTTTTGGAATCTATTGCGATCATAAAGCCTCCCTATAATTTTTTTTCTTTTTTATCTTCAATGTACAGACAGCGACCTGTTACGATTTTATTATATGTATTGATTGATTGATATTGATTGATTACAAGTAACCTAT
Organism: Miltochrista miniata; assembly: GCA_933228765.1. Taxonomy (NCBI): domain Eukaryota; kingdom Metazoa; phylum Arthropoda; class Insecta; order Lepidoptera; family Erebidae; genus Miltochrista; species Miltochrista miniata. Next base: position 20,979,274 of record OW121769.1, read on the forward strand.
GTGATACTTCAAACTATAATAACAAAACAACAAAAAAGAATTTTAATAATAAAAAATGACTGCGTATACGTACAAAATGCATTTGTAAAATGTCAAGAAAATAAATAAATCTGTGTACGTCGAGCCAATAGAGCGTGTCAGAGTAAAAAAATCATCCAGATATCTACGCTCCCAAGTTTTTGCATATAAAATATTATGAAGTAAAAATACTGTAAGACGTGTGCTTTTGTGAAGAACATCAGAAATGGTATATTATCTATGTATTATTAAGCATCTCTTTCAAACCTTATTGACATTGAACTCTTCGACCAAGTAATAGTAATATTCAAACTAATAATTACTTACAAACTGCTATTCCGAACAATTCACCATACAAGTTCCAACTAGTGCCATAAATCCAGCTTTATACAATAATAACCTACCTATGCATCAAACATAGACAAAAATACATTCACATTTAATATTTTTCCTTTATTCTTTTTTTTTATTTTAGTTATATGCCTTCTTGTGCGTTCCCGAAGTGTAAAACACTACCCTAAATTCGAAAAAAGATTGTATGTGTGCATGTCGTGTCGTTTCTGTAATATCTTTGTGTGAGAACAAGTCTCACTTTTTGAGTTAGCAATGTTTGTCTATACTATTACTTGGTCGAAGATTGAACTGAGCTCCGTATTCTTGGCGTCACCAATAGTCTCAAGGTCAATGCCAAAAATGGCGGCAAGGCGCCGACAAATTTCTTTTCTGTTAAAAATCAGTGCCCGGCTCTCTAGAGATAAAATCTGGATGTTATCTCGGAAAGAAAGACAGACACAGATTTATAATATGTATTTACAAATATAGAATGTACCTAGTTAATATATTTAGTTACAAATATAGTATCTCTATCAGCCGAAATATCGGAAGTACTCAATATTACATGGTAAATAACCCGTTAACTCTAATAATAGTGTTAGTGACCATGAAGGTTAAATACCTATATTGTCTATCAGTCGTCTAGATACAATGGCACAAGCTTATAAATAAGCTTAATTTGGGCTAGATGATGTTTTATCAGAAACTCCTATAATATTTATTTATTTACTAGCGGACGTCACGCGGTTTCACCTGCGTAGTACCCGTTCCCGTCGAAATACGGGAATAAATTATAGCTTATGTCCACCGCAAAGAGTGTAGCTTTTCAATAATGAATGAATTTTTCAAATCGGTCCAGTAGTTCCGGAGCCTATTCGATGCAAACAAACAAGCAAACAAACAAACATACAAACAATCAAATCTCTCCTCTTTATAATATTAAGTATAGATTTACAAGACATATCTCGATGTTTTTTTACTCTTATAATATCAACTAGCTTTAAACTAGATGACGTTGTGTGTGAGTTTACAAAAAAATATTTTATTTTATTTACATTTCCATTTTTATCCGGATAATAATAGGAATAATGCGTCCGTCTATCTTTACACCCGTCTTCTAGACGTTTTATAAACACACAATATAACTAAGTGCGTAATACCTGTGGTTTCGTGTGAAAACCCGAAAATAATATTTTTATAACCACAAAATGATAAATTGGGTGTAAAATAATAAAGTACGTGTATTAATAATAGCGTCACTTTAAAATCTTGTTTCTTGAACGTTCAGCCAATAACAGACGTGTATGATTTATCATTTGGTGTGTAGTAGAGTGATAATAATAGAATGTCTGGCAAAATTTAACCTCAAATTTATTTAGAGACATGTTTTTTGTCTCAAAGACTTATGTTTTTCGAAAAAAAATCTTATTTATTGTAGAACTAGCTGTTGCCCGCCACTTCGTACGCGTGAAAATTGTGCTATGATGCCAATTTGATTGCTCTCTGCTTAGCCCCTAGGATATCTAGCGTAATAAAATATAGGCTATTTGAAGACCCTACCCCTTGTTAAAATTTGTGCAAAATTTGAATCAAATATATTGAGTACTTTTTGAGATCCTTCCGGACAAAGCAAAGCAACACAAACAGACAAAAATGTTTCTAACTATATTTCCGGCTTCGGTATCTTATGTTGAACATCCAACGAGTATTTTTTTTAAATATTTCCAATGTAGAGTTTTGACTTTTCTACCATTTTAGTATAGATATGTACCTATAGATGACTTGGTACACACGCAAACTTGTCGATATACTTTCTAAGTGCTTTAAATATGTGCTGAAAAATTAAATATAATATATTTTCTGTTAATTTAAAAAGATTTCTGTCACAAAATAATAATATGAACCATTGTACTATTTAAAGAAGTTATTAATGTGCAGTTACAATACTCCTTTTTTAACTTTATTTGAAGTCTGTGCCTTCCCTAAGGCCTTTGGGATCACCACTGCAGGCAGGACTTAATTTTAATATATTTCATATTATGAAAATTTTTTTTCGGTCACTTAAGATGACTAAAAAGCCGCTATGCAGAGGCTTGCTAACCGATTTATCGATTGTCCTAAGGCAAAATTTAAAATCCACAGTGTTACGACCTACAAACAGTTTATTTTTCTACGTCACAACCACAAAAAATATCATAAAAGTAGTATAAAGAGTCCTCAAAATAGAAATCGCCCACACTCTTATATCTAAGTCAATGACTTGCAATGTGCTTGTCAATGTGCTTACTTGAATGAACTTATCTTCAAGTTCATTCAAGTAAGCACATTCGAGATACTTTCATTTCTAAAAATATCTGCTGGAATCTAGTCAGTATATAAATCCAATCTATTGCGTGAAAGGAAAGAAAGTGACACGAAGTACAATACTAACTTGGTTTGTCAACTACACCCGTACATAGATAGACAAGATAATACATACGAGCTTATTGAACCGCCAACTGATAAGCCTACCATTGTGTCTGAATTGAAGAAGGAAAACTCGAAATAAAACGCAGTTATCGGTAAAATATCAATTGTTAGGCCTTATGGGCGGCTTGAAAAGTTTCAACTCTGGGTCGTCATAATAATGTGCCTGTCCATTCCAACACGGGAATAGGCTCACCGCCTATTATGTGGGACATAAAACTAAAGACAAAATGTGGACATATATGTACAATGCATCTATATACCCCTTCGGGTACAGAGGCGAGACTATGTATGTATGTCTGTGTTTGAAATAATAGAAAACACGGGCAATACGTGCACAAAATTTGTCTTCAAGGATGGCAGAGGTGAATTAATTACTTTGCCACCATTTTTTACTAGTTCGGTTGGTTCCACGTAATAGCCAGCGAGCCCATTGCTGCCATCGGGCACTTTATATTAACAGAAAATCTAAAACCAAGTTTTTTTTTGTTTATATTTTTTTCATCTTACTGTTTCTTCCTTTAAAAGGCCGTGTCTTAATGTTTAAGACAAGAATGTATCTACGAAATACTAGCCTAGTTTAGGTCCAGTTAGAAAACATAATATTGTGTCAGTTTCAGCGTATATGTGTATTGTATACACTGAAACTTTTTTTTTTTTTTCTATAAGAACACTAGGCTAAAACCTAATTTTTTAATTATTTTATTGTTATTTATTTTCAGTTATAGTTCCAATTATCATCAAGTTTAACTCCATTTAGATGTGTAAAGTAATTTTGACAATATATAAACTAGACATATTGAATAACGACAGTTGTAAAGTTCCACAACATTTTTTTATTCTACACCTGACCGGTTTCGCGTTACGGTATTTTCAACGGCATTTTCAAGAAAATTCCGATAAGCGAAAAAGGTCAGTTGTAGAATAAATAAATTTTGTGGACCAGTACAAGTGGTGTTATTCAATATGGCACTGTGCAGTGTGCAGGTTCCACCAAGTGCCATCAATAAACAGTATAAATAAAAAATATAAACTAGAGGTTACGGAAACGAAACGAAATAAGTAGGTATAGCCCTTTAATAATTTTTTACATTACTTTTATTAAACGACCGAATAGTTCTAAATATAAAGAAACAGATTGTAATTCTCTATGGGATAATAAATGCCACCGATCAAAGTGATTAGCGACCATGGTTTCCTGCCAGTTTTTGTACGGATATTTAAAAGAAATTTATTGCTTTGGTGCTTATTAGCTTTGTTTAAAACCATGTGTTTTTCCTCAACTGACTGGAGAATCCCGTTTTAGAGTTCTATCAGATTATCTCATTAAGAATCGTGTAAAAAATCATTCAAAAATTATAAAAATAAAAAAAAGGTTAACGAAACTTTTTGGCAGTGTGTCAGAATAACATGTTTTCTTCTTGGTAACAAATTGCAAATGTCGGCACAGTTTTGGCGGGAAAATCATTGCGCTACAAAACATGGAGTCGTTATTGTAGGGACAGCAAATTTTAAGTAGGCACGCTTCTTTATTCAATACATTCGGAAGACTTTCTTTTATAACATTTAAGGTTTTGATACAGTTAAATGTTTATGGTAAAAAATACATACATACATACATACACATAATCAGGCCTTTATCCCCAAAGGGGTAGGCAGAGGCATAGTATAAGTCCACATTTCACCTTATAGTTTTATGTCACACGTAATAGGGGGTGAGCCTATTACCGTGTTGAAATGGACAGGCGCAGATCGCGCGACCCGCAGTTGAAATTTTTCAAGCCGTCCCTATGGCCTCCAACTTGGCTTAGCGATTGTCATTTTACTGACAACCGGGTTTCATTTCGAGTTTACCTTCTCTACGCAATTGATCTTTTCGTGAAAGTGACCCCTTATTCGCCTCTTACGACACATTCATTTTCAAAATAGCAGCTATCTATCTGTCAGAAGTAGATAGTTAACATCCTAAAAAATGTTTATTTTACTATTTTGGGAATTTGTTTTCTTTGTTACATTTTATTTCCATACAAAAATAAATGCCCACACAAAAATACGCGCATAAACCAAGATTCATTTATGATTAGGTATGGTGGTGAGGCGTATGACGAATAAGACGGCTGACGAATTGACCACCGAGTACCTATGAAGCTTATGATCATAGAAATACTATGACGCAGAGCGGCGTTTTAACGAATTTTCATCAAAAGCCGTGTATACCTAAGCCCCGCAAGTTGCTGGAACCTTGTCATAATGACAGCTAAGTGACGTTATCGTGACGTAGCGCGAGCGCGTGCTGGCTTCGCGAAGCTGCGTACGGATTTTTTTTTAGTACTGACGGCTCGACGGACATACGACACCAAGATGGCCGCCAAGCGCAATATCGACGTGCTTGTGCTTTACGAATGATCCTGTTTATAACTACGTTTATTTAGTTCACATTTGTTACCCATTATTAATTTCAAATAACTGTAGTACCCCTTATCATTAACTTCCATAATATATTAGATTTCAAATAATATATAGAAGACTGCCCGGTTTCTTGATATTTATGATTACTGCTCCGCTCCCTAGGGTAATAATAGGATGATATACAGCCTACTTGAGGCAGCCTGCTGCTCTGTGGTTCGGTTAGGGCGCAAATGTGTTCTAATAGTCTCTTGGGAATAAAATGCTAATCTATGTTTCAAAGTAGCCTGTGGCACTTTGCAGACTTACATTTACAGCCTTTTAAAAACATGTTGTTCTTTTTCACATTCTTATAAATAGACACAATTTTACGTTTATAATAATTACGAGTAGCATCTAATTATCGATAGCTTTTCTCAATAAACAGGCTATCTAGTGAAAAAGTATTTCATATCGGATTACTAGGTGTACCCATACGCTAGCCCTACCGTAAGTGTCCATGTCTTAGCGCCCTAAGTTATAACTGAAAGAACTTTAATCTTTAATAGCTTTTTTAATATATTTTTTAAAAATATTCACGGACATCTCACATAACGCTATCTGATCCCAAAGTAAGCTAGGAATAACCTGCTTGTGTTATGGGTATTAGGCCACGGATATTAATACTTATATACTTTTAAATACTGGAGAGCAGGCGAAGAGCAAACCTGACGTAACAAACCTGATGAACACTTATCAGCATACCCAGACCTTACATCAGAACTGTATCCCTCATTTTGAGTTGGAATTTATGCCCTACTAAGGTAGTAGACAAACACGCCTGATGGTTGGCTACGGTATAGTCTATGAATATTTGCAACACCAGAGAACCACACACGCGTTGCCGACCCAGGAGCAGGTTGTGACGAAACACTCTTGAAATTCTTCAAACCGCCAGTTTTTAGGCCTTATGCCTTCAACTTGGTTTAACGATGGCTGAGAGTGCCTTCTGAAGCACGGAAATATTCGTAATTAAATATTACAAAGTGATCACGCTGTGGTTACCCATCCAAAAACCAGCCATAGCTTAAGTGGTTTACAACAGTGATCTAAATCGAAACTACTTAACTCTGCTCGTATATCTGCCATCGTGGTCATTACAATGTCTAGCTGACATTTATATGAACAATAAAATATTGTAATCTAAATCAACTCAACTATCAACAAATTAATCTTAGTTTTTGTCAAAACATTGGTTTGCTTCAGGATTTATTACTCGTCCAACTTGTTTGTGTTTAGAATTAAAGACTATTAACATATTTAAACAATCAGTTTCTAAATTTCTAGTAGAAAAGTAAATAAAACAAATTAATACCGCGATAATAGGCTGTATGCAAAATTTCATTTAGCATTTTAGCTTAACATTATAAAAAACTACGGTTCCTTATTCGAATTTTGTGAAGACAAGCTTCGTCATTATTCTGTAAGGAGGTTACGATTTTAAAATTTGCTAGCTAATGCAACGGTTTGGCATAATTATATCATCAAGTCAAATTCTGTAAGAAAATTTGACAGACCATTGCAAAATGCAAAGTAAAAAATCTTCTAATTGATGTCACATACGGCACACGGTTAATATGCTTGGTCAAGGGGACGTCCACAAGAGCGAGAAAATCACGGTTTTATTATCGTCAAAATATACGTGTTTTCACACAATCTGTCGTTGCGATCACAGAGGGTGTATAGAAATATGTAGCACGACGAAAACATCGCCTTGATTTTCTAGCAAGGCCGCCGCCTCTTTCTGCGAGTAGGTCATGCTTGTGAAAGAGACGGTGGGGCGGGAACGGGAGAGAACTCTCCCACCCGAGTTCCGCAGTCGGCGGCCTGGGCGCCGCCGATGTGTCTTCGCCGAGGACTATCGGCCTCCATGACCGGGAGCCTGAGGAGGGTGAGAGGGCGGCTCACCGTCCTTACAGAAGCAGGCCCATGATGGCAGCGTGACGTGAACAACTCACGCACGCCCTCCGTTAGAAGTGGGATCACACCCGAAACCCCCCAAAGACGCGGGATACCACCCGAACCACCCCCTGGGCGAGGCCGCAGTGGCGGCCGTAGGTCTGTTGGGATCCCGGGACATCCTTCCGAGGGCTTACCCGGGGCTCCCAACCACAGGCTGTTGGGCGTAACGTGAGGTTTTTTAGTCGGTAAGAGTCCGGCATAACATTCTTTGAGGATTTTTTTCCCTCACATAAAAAAAGGCCTCTAGACTTGCACATGTAAACTTGTGTGTGGCTACTATTAAACATTAATCTTAGACATTACTCATTTTCCACGCAAATTTAATACACAGCATATGTCGCTTTAAGGCCGATCTGTTCATGGCAAGTGTACGATTTATCGAAAACAAACAAGAAAGTTTCTCCTCTTTATAATATTAGTATTAAATTTCAACAAACAAATTATAACACAACGTTGAATTTATTAAAGCAATTGACACAAAAATTGAGACCATTGAAACTCGTCAGCACAGCGATTCAATTATACCTTATTCGTGTTGCCAGCTAAAATAAATATCATGAAAATATTTTTCTCACACCTTTGAAGAGCAGTTTTTTCTCTTCGAGTGCATTTATTCAGAGAAATAAATGAAAGCAACGTGAATAAACGAATGTTCTTTAATATTTTGAACATAGTTTTAAATGTACTCGTAGTTTCCATTTAGCCACGTATGAATAATGAGGACAATACTCGTATTCGAGAAGTACTTGAAATGAGAAACTTTAATTTATTAAAGGAATTGCGTCATATTTTTATGTGGGGTATATTAATAAAGCTGAAGCGCTCGTGGCCCCGCGGACACAGTGTTCTGTGAACGATCACTACAAAGCAACATTTCCTTGGATGGGTAACCACCAAGTTAACACGTTGTGACCATTATTTGCGAGCGTTTCCGTGCCTTAGAAGGCACGTTCAGCCATTGGTCTCGGTTGCCAGTACTGACCGTCGTTCAGCCAAATTGAAGATATTTATGGACGACTTGAAAAATATCAACAGCGGGCAGTCACAAATTGAGTCTGTTCATTTTAACACATCAGTAGGCTTACCACCTATTACGTGGGACATAAAACTATAACGTGAAATGTAGACGTATACTATGCCTCTGCCTACCCTACTATGTGCATGTTACATATCGCGTACCGTCGTTTACCTAGGACAACGGGTCTTAAATGAATGCATCTGGTCTCGGTCACTCAAACACAACACAATATCGTAGCCAGCCCAGCTTGAATATCAATACTGTATTCTGTACTCGTTCAGTTCTCATTAGTTTTACTTTAAGATCTGCTGCCAAAGCATCACTACTTTAAGAGCGCACTTGACGCTAATCGACTGAAAGAAGATACCACAGTATTATATTTCAGCGTACAAGAAAGAGTTGGATGAGATAGGTATTTGTGCGGTTTTGACCAAATAAATTAATTATAAAAGAACTATAATAATTTTTTAATTTGTTTATTTTATTATTATAATCATGAGGAAGAGAATTGGTTGGAGTGAGTAAAGATAAAATAACAAGTATTATAAAATCAAATTCAAACTTATGATATGCATTAATCGAGATATTTTCAACAAAAAGAACTATCGAGTATTTATTCAGTCATCGTGATTTTGGTTCTGAGCACTATTAGCACATGAACTGAAGTTGTTGTGCTACAGCGATAATAGGCTTGTGTCCACTAAGAATAAATCTAATTGATGTGTGTTTCTAACGACTATGTCCAATATATAAATAACAAAAAGTAATATAAATTGGTACACAAATTAAGGATTACTATTATTTTTAGAAAATAAGATTGGAAAAAATAAGCAATCAGTCACGTGACATCAAACACCTCTACCAGATAGTGTGACGTCACAGTTTGCTTTTTTACGTTTGACGCACTCTGGCAGTCTCGAGTCTTGACGTCTTGTGTCACAAGTCGTGTCATCTTGTGTATTATTATTTAGATTCTCATACATTTTCATGAAATACAATAGATTTCATTTCATTCAGGCACTACACAACACTTGTAATACGACGGATTCATTTTAAATTTAAAATTGAAAGCAGACGAACGCTAACATAACATTGTCAAACACCTGTCAAACAGTGATGCCAGTGGCAATTTTTTTTTCAATTAATTTATACTGGCTTTGGTCACTCAGACCAAATGCCAAAGTGATGTCAAATCCTACGGAATGTTCCTCTAAAATCCAACTTCGAATTCCCCAGATTCCTCTTAATATTGATTAAAACCCCTAAACGTTTCTTTTTGTACTTAAACTTTTAAAAACAAATCATTGAAAGGACTCATAAAAAAATACACATTTTCTTTTTGGTTTGTTTGGCATCAAGTGACGTCACACAAGGAGCCATGAGCGTTTTCGATACAATTTGAAATTCATTTTTTAAATCACAAAATAAACTATGTAAATTATTGTTTTAAATCAAAATATTACATTTTAATGATCATATAGATATAAAGCTACAAAATTAAATGCTTTTTGAAATTAAGGACACAAGCCTATTCACTAGCACTCACGAATCCAGAGATCTAGAAAGAGATAAAAGTTTATTTAGAGTCATACGCACTCTTAAGATCTTATGCCAAAGTAGTACTTTAACGGGTTGTTACGTTTGGCACTATGCCATTGTTAACCAAGCGTATTATCTGACGGTTTGCGAGTTGTGAGTACACCTGTATGCTAATATTTATCATTTTAACCTCGTTTCAGAGCCTTATCCCCTTTCATTTTAGTTAATTTAAAATAATAATAATCTATCAATAATATTATCAATCAAATCAGCCTATAACAGTTCACTGCTGAACGTAGTTTTGCATCCAATTTCCGTCTGCGACCTTTTCCAGATCATCGGTCCATCTGGTGAGTGGGCGTCCTACCCTAAGTTTAGCAAGTCGCAGTCTCCACTCTAGAACTCGTTTGCTCTACGAAGGTAGGCCTCTAACAATTTAAGCCACAATACACGGTTCTGCGCCTTCCGCATCCAGTCCTAGCCTGCGGTATGCACCTAGTTCAGGACATTTTAGATAAACTTCTGCTGTTGCATCGCGCAGTCAACGTGAATATTTAATTTATTGACATTATTTTCCAACTTCAAAATATATAATGATACTGAAAAAAAAGAATTACACCCCTCATGGTATTACTAAACATGGCACACGGTTACTTGATCAATTGGGTAGTACTTTGAATATATCTATCTACTATCTTCTATTATAATATAAAAATGAATCCCTATTTCCTTGGTCAACGACATCACGCGTGAACGGCTGGACTAATTTCGCTAGTTAATTTTTTGTTGTGTTTGTGATTGTCAGGAGATGGTTCTTATGAAAAAAAAGTTAAAAAAGTTACCGATTTCCATTTTCATATTTATGACAGGACAACCGTCTGTCGGCTCAGATAGTAGGACAGAAAAAAAAGGGACAGTGATGATAATAAAATCATTACTTCACTTTGAAAACGAAACTGCGGTCACAAGACAAGTTCTCTATATAGATATTAAACGTCTGAAATTGTCTCACCCTATTGTTACTGTGCGAAAACAGTTCAAGATCATATTACTTCTCCCCGGGTGAGGGAATCACTTTAATAGCGTGTCATTTGAGAAAGACGGTCCTTTGTAGTTCAAGGAAAAAATGCTACGTTATATCATTTATGTAGTAGCTTCTATAGGTTTGTATAAATCCTTTAGCTTGGGTTAGTATCTTTGTAAAGGACTTCGGTATAATAGGAGTTGAGGTGGTGTTCTATGTTATTGGAGTAAAACTTCTTTAGGCGCGTAGGGTGTAACTCAGATCTTTTTTCTGACGGAAGTAACGCTTAGTGCTCGTTTAAGGAGACGCGGCGCTTCTAGCGGCGCGGCCCGCAACGCGGGCCGCCAGAAACACAGACATATGGAAATGTTCAGAGCGTTCAAGGAGAAGCGTTTTTGTAGGCGTTTGTTTGAGTTGTAGCTGCCCCAGCGGCGAGTGTCGTCGCGTCGGACGCGGCAAATGAAGCGACAGGTGACGACGCGGCGGGTAAACCAGCGAGTCTCGCAATGGAGGAACGCGGCGGATGAAGCTGCGGGTGACGCCGCAAAGGCCGCGCCAAGGAAGAGGTGGGAGAGGTGCGGGGTATGCGTTAGGAATGTCGGGCAATTAAGTTCCTAGAAAATATCGATATTAAAATAAAAATATTTTTCAAAATAAAATATCGATATTTTATTTAAAAAATGTAATCGATGTTTATAACCCTCTGGAGCAGAACGTCATGAAAGCAAAATATCATGTAGGCAAAATAAACGATATATCGATATTTATGAAAGATATACAGGGTGTCCCACGGCTACGCCACATGGAGGAAAAGTACCTTAAATATTGTAGATGGAACATTTTACTGAAAGAAGACATTATTTTTATTTAAAAAACAATTTAATCTATATTCATAGATTTTTAAAAACTTACATGGTTGAGCCGGGAATCGAACCCGCTTCACGAGAAAAAATAATCATTCCGTAGGTTTATCATACCGATCGAAAGGCTTCATCATAAGGATTATTTTTTGCTAAATAACATAGTGTCAAAAATAAAAGGAAGAGCATGTATTTTAACATTTGATGTGAAACTTTGTTCACAAAAATGAAAAGCTGGCATCGCCGGTGATCTCAATGAAGACTTTCGTTCATGGATCGGGACAAATACGATGGCTGCCGAGATCCACAGATCTAACAACGTTAGATTTTTTATGGGGTTATGACATGTAATTTTTTTTATACCACTAAGGTGGCAGACAAACATACGACCCACCAGAAGGTCACCGCAGCCTATATTAAATGTAGTTTACAAGAAATGCAAATGTCCACGAGCTACAAACAGAACTTGGACGTATTATTATAAATATCCACCACACCAAGATCAAAAGATCGACAAGGAGTAAAATAATCAAAAGTGTGCGACTTTGTATTCAACAATATGGGACTTTTGCATTAAAAATGTTAAAATTCATGGTCTTCCGTTTATTTCTGACACAATGTTACTTAGCAAAAAATAATCCCTATGATGAAGCCTTTCGATTGGTATGATTAACCTAAGGGGTGATTATTTTTTCTCGTGTAGCGGGTTCGATTCCCGGCTCAACCATGTAATTATTTAAAAATCTATGAATGCAGTTTAAGTTGTTTTTTTAAATTAAAATAATAGAATAGAATAGAATAGAATAAAACTTTATTTGTACACCTCGTTAAAAACTATTTACAAAATTTAAACAGACAATATTGAACAAAGGGCGGCCTTATCGCTAAAAAGCAATTTCTTCCAGACAACCTTAGGATGGACAGAAAAAGATTTATGTTATAATATAAATGGGTAGTTTAGGTGTAGAGATAAAGCATATTTATAAGACAACTACATACATACATACCTACATAACATATATAAATATATATATACATATACACATATACCTAACTACATACATATATATACAGATACTTTAAGACATACATTTATAAAAGTAATAAACATATACATATAGATATATAATAAACAATAACTTCAACGTGAAGACATTAATTATTTGACATCGGAACAATTTAGAGTACTTACTCATACTAACTATCGTGTCAAATAATGTTGCTTCACCATTCGCTTAAAGACATCCAGAGACTGAGCACGTCTAATCGGTATAGGTAATGCATTCCATAGCCGCACTGCCTGTATGGTGAATGATTTGTCATAAAAACTGGTCGAGTGGGTAGGTACTGCTAGTTCCAAAGATTCCGACGACCTCAAAGATCTTGAATGTGTGTCATTGAGGAACATAAATCGTTCTTTAAGATAAGTCGGGGAACGTGGATCAAACAGTATACTGTATAGCATAGAAAGAATATGAGTATTCCGACGAAGGCGAATTGGGAGCCACTCAAGCATATTGCGATATTCAGTTATGTGATCATATTTGCGTAAGCCAAATATGAATCTTATGCAGAAGTTTTGTAGGCGCTCAAGCTTATCAAACTGCTCTTCAGTAATGTCGAGATAGCTGATATCTGCATAATCTAGCATAGGCAGTAGGAGAGATTGAGCTAGTGCAATTTTAGTGGCCTTTGGCAGAAAATTGCTTAGTCGGCGCAAGGATCCTGCAGAAACAAACAACTTCCGGCTGACTTCCTGCAGTTGGGGACGCCATGATAGAGTGCCATCAATCAAAATCCCCAGATTTTTGACAGTTTCGCTTATATTTAGCACAACACCATCGAACATAATAGGAGGCAATTGTGCCCTATCTATTCGCGACACCATAATAGGACTGCCGATTATAGCCACTTGAGTTTTAGAGGGGTTCACTCTTAGTCCATACTGCTTACTCCACCTACATATCCGCCTTAAGTCAGAATTAATAATTGATATGGCTTCGGTAATTTCATGTGCTGGAGCTTGCATGTATATCTGTAGATCGTCTGCATAAAGGTGGTAGGATGACAGTAGAGATTTTGAAATAGAGTTTATAAAGATAGAGAAAAGTAAAGGTGATAAAACGCCATCCTGTGGTACGCCCACAGTCGTGTTGCACCAAGAAGAAAGTGATTCTTCAATGCGTACACGCTGACGCCGTCCAAACAGGTAACTATGAAACCAGTCAATTACTGTTGGAGATATGTTAATCGAGCGTAGTATGCCAAGCAGGATTTGGAAATCTACTGTATTAAAAGCATTGCTAAAATCAAGTAAGGAAAGTACAGTAAGATTTCCATTTTCCATGCCGAGCCTGATGTCATCCGTAACGCTGATCAGCGCACTAGCCGTACTATGTCCCGGACGAAAACCAGATTGGTAAGGATTGAGGAGCAGGTTTCTATTTAGGAATGAGCTTAGTTGGCTGTATACAAGTCGTTCCAGAACTTTGGAAAGGAAAGGTAAAATGGCTATGGGACGATATATTAAAATAATGTCTTCTTTCAGTAAAATGTTCCATCTACAATATTTAAGGTACTTTCCCTCCATGTAGCATAGCCATATCTCTGTTGTACAGACATGACAACTTCAAATTTTTTTAATACGAGTAGTACATGTAGATGGAAAACACCCAAACTTGGAAAAATATTTTTTTTTCGATCGGCCCATCGGTTTGAACCCCAGATCAGACTCGGGAATCAAACCCAAGACCTCAGTGTGGTAGTCGCATGCACTTTCACTCCGCCACCGTGGCGGTGGCAGCCAAGTGTTAACTTTATATTTTACACTAGCTGAGCCCGCAACTTCGTTTACGTCACATAAGGTGTATGAAAGGAAAGGTATTTCTTCATCAGAGTCATCAAGCAGCGTCTGAAACTGCCCTGTTTGCTTAATCATAAAAGAGCTTAATGATTAAGTCTATTTTAAAACAAATCAGTCCACGCCTTCGGCGCGGACTGAATTGTTTAAAAATAGTCTTAATCATTAAGCTCTTTTATGATTAAGCCAACACGCCAGTTTAGGTTCACTCACATTCAAAGAAACCCCTACAATTAAAATTTTCAAAATATCAAATTCTTAAAAGTGTTATAACTCTTTTATTTCTAAACCGATTTACATAAAACAAACTCTAAATGTTAACTGGAGCAAACCTCAACACAATAAAAAAAAACGCATTGCAATCGGTTGAGCGGTTGCTGAGATTAGCGTGCACAACCGTACAGACAAACAGATATACAGACATACAGACATACAGACATACAGACAAACAGACAAAAATTCTAAAAATCATTGTTTTGGGTTCTATTGCGTTCATAAAGCCCCCCTATAATATTTTTTCTTATTTATCTTCCATGTACAGACAGCGACCTGTTACGATTTTATTATATGTATTGATTGATGATATTGATTGATTTTAATAGTTTTGGTAATTCAAATTAGATAGCCAAAATCGATCAAATCTGGACGTAGGCCTCTCCAAATTTACACCACAATAAATCCCTCCGGAGCAGAACCCTCCGAATCAATACATATAATAAAATCAAAATCGTAAAAAATATTGTACGGGGGGCTTTATGAACGCAATACAACCCAAAACAATGATTTTATTTTTTAATGATTTTATGATATTTTGGGTTACAATATCGTTACTAAAATTTCGATATTTATAAACGACTAGCTGATGCCCGCAGCTTCGCCCGCGATGGCGCTGTATGTAAAAAATGATTTTCCCGCTTTTCTGTTGAAAGTTTTCCTGAATTTTCTTTTCTATAAACCTCACGGAGCCCGAGACCTTTCCAACGAATGAAAAACCGTGGAAATCGGTTCGTGCGTTCTGGAGTTATAGCGTCAGGAAGGAAAACCCGACTTATTTTTATATAATAGATATATTGATATTTTTGAAATATTGATATACATATCATTATCATTTATAAATAAAGTTTACATCCCTAGTCGAGACGAGACGCAGCGGGTGTCGCAGCGGGTGACGCAGCGGGTGACGCAGCGGGTGACGCAGCGGGTGTCGCTGCGTACCACGCGGCGGATGCAGCCTCGAGAGAAGCCACGCCGCACGCGTCGCTCGACGCCCCGCGTTTCCATAAACGAGCTTCTACATTTCTATATGTTTGATTTTGCGCGTTGCTACGCGGGCCGCTACACGCGCCGCCTGACTATAAACGGTCAAATTGCTTTACGCGCCGCTGCAAGCCACGCCGTACGCGACGCTTGACGCCCCGCGTCTCCTTAAACGAGCCCTTACTATTTGAATTTTCAATAGCGGAATCGTAGTTTTCGCTATTCAAAATTCGAATGAATGATATTATAATAACATTTGATGCCGTAAATGGCAAAGAAGTTTTATTTCAATCGCGCGTAGAGGTTACACGTAGACACTTTCTTTTTAGATAGCCACGTGATGTATACTTAAATATTATACAGAAATCAAAGGGGAACTGATGCTAGTCTTTTGGGCACAATGCCACGGGTGCCTTATTTAGGTTTAGTTCAGATAGTTATAATGTACTTAATAATTATGTTTCACTGTGATTTTCAACGATAAATGTATTTATTTAGATATTAAAGTAATATACTTTGATTTTTGAAATATTGAAGACGCGGGATAGTCGCTGAAAGTCTGTCAGGAATCCCTCAGCCTTCAGAGGGCTTATCCGGGGGCTTCTGACTGTAAAACACGTTGGATGTATAACCCCCCTTAACCCTCTTTTTTAGGGGTTTCATACCCAACAGGTACAAACGGACTCTATTCATAATTTCTCGAGTTCAACTAGCACTTAGCCGATATTTATTTACGAGTGAAAATCCGCCAAGCTGTTTTTGAAGTAAAACTTCTTTAGGCGCGACTAGGGTGTAACTCAGATTTTTTTTCAGACGGAAGTAACACTTACTATTTGAATTTTGAATAGCGAAAACGTAGTTTCCGTTCTTCAAAATTCGAATGAATGATATTATTATAACATTTGATGCCTTCAATGGCAAAGAAGTTTTACTTTTTTTTTCTTCTTGTTCTTGGACTTTCTCGCTTTGAGAGTATGCCAAAGTCAAGTAAATTTCATTGTGAAAATATAAACCATTTTCATATTATGATTCTTCTTATGAGCAGCGTATTCATGTATGTCCAAGTTTGGACTAAGTTCTACTCTAGTAAGGTGGTGGTACCTTACTAGGGCTTGCTGTGGAATTTGTCGGCAAACCTAAAAACTCGCGTTTCACTTGTCGCTTGTCTGAAAGTTTCCCGCCGAATCAAGTTTTACTTTAATCGTGCGTAAAGGTACACGCACACACTTTTTTTTCATAAAGGCTAAAAATTTCCAGTATATCTGAATAGCCAGTATCATCATATCAATTTGTATCTAATTTAAACTCCAGACCGAACATCGGACATATCGTAAAGTTTTTATTGGTTCCCCGTGTGTTCCGAATTTTATGTGTGGAGTTTAGCATTCGTAATAAAACCAGTTAGGTATGTCTAAAGCTTTGGTGTTTTGGTTTTTTGTGTGTGTAATAAAATGTATAAAGTTATAATTTCCCTTAGAAAGTTTATTCTAAAATAGTATTGTAAAACATTTTTGAAGTGAAACTTCTTTATCGGCGTTGGAAAAAAATTTGCGTCACGTCACGTCACGTCACGATTTTTGGTTACGCGCCATCTTTGTTCTGTTCCCCACCACGGTGGATTCGAATTAAGAGTACTTTATCCAGGGATAGCATGTCGTTTGTAGATTTTTGGACTTTTGTACTTTGGGACTTTGGGCTTTTGGACTTTTGGGCTTTTGGGCTTTAGGGCTTTTCGGCTTTTGAGCTTTTCGGCTTTTCGGCTTTTGGGCTTTTCGGCTTTTCGGCTTTCGGGCTTTTCGGCTTTTCGGCTTTTCGGCTTTTCGGCTTTTCGGCTTTTCGGCTTTTCGGCTTTTCGGCTTTTCGGCTTTTCGGCTTTCGGGCTTTTCGGCTTTTCGGCTTTTCGGCTTTTCGGCTTTTCGGCTTTTGGGCTTTTCGGATTTTCGGCTTTTCGGCTTTCGGGTTTTTCGGCTTTTCGGCTTTTCGGCTTTTGGGCTCTTGGGCTTTTCGGCTTTTCGGCTTTTGGGTTTTTGGGCTTTTGGGCTTTTGGACTTTTGGACTTTTGGGCTTTTGGACTTTTGGACTTTTGGGCTTTTGGGCTTGAAAAATAAGGTTATGAAGAAGTTTCACTTCTTACGTGTGTACACTAGTACACGCACACATTTTTTATTTAATACAGTTGCTCAAAAAGTGACGTATTACAGGGACGTATAGCGTTCGGGATGTGGGCTATTACACACTCGTGCTTTTTCTTTACCATTCCCGCACTAGTGCGTTTTCTTTCCCAATGCCAAAATAATGTCTGTGATTCATGCAAATATTTCTAAAAAAAGATACTAACTTGTTTCAATATCAGATTAAAAGTAATTTTAATGAAAATTTAAGCATAAATTAATATTAGTTTCGGCCAAATTAAATTTATAAATATTAAAAAAGTTGGCTGTATGAAGTGCACTGCCATAGTCTCTGCTTAGGAAGGTAGTCTTTTACAGTTGGCGCCATTTTGGATATTCAGGTTTATTGTGTTTTTATTATTTTATAAAATTGCTTAATTTTTTCGCAACTGTATTAAAAATAGTTGTTCAATACAACGTGTGGGACTGTTATTTAAACTCGTTCAGACTGTCTACCCTCGCCTTCGGCTCGGGTCAACACCTGTCGCAACTCGTTGTAATAACAGAAATCCCACACTTGAATCGAAAACTACTATTTTTACACAGAGTAAAGGGACAAAGCTGCACTCATTTTAGCTGTTTATATTCTGAGTTATAAATATATATAGTCACGCCTTTATCCCCGAAGGGGTAGGCAGCATTTCACCTTATAGTTTTATGTCCCACGTAATAGGTAGTAAGCCATTGTCCTGTTGGACAGGCGTAGGTCGCCGCGACCTGCAGTTGAAATTTTCAAGCCACCCAGAGTGTCTTCAACTTGGCTTAACGATTGTCATTCTGAGTTATATTTTTATAGTAAATCATTTTAAAAGTTTATTTTTATTATATATTATATATTAATATTATAAATGCGAAAGTAAGTCTGTCTGTCTGTCTGTTTGTCTGTTACGCTTTCACGCCTAAACGGCTGGAGCGATAGAGATGAAATTTAGTATAGATGAAGCGGATAGTTCGAGGCCCTGGGAAGGACATAGGCT
This sequence comes from Miltochrista miniata, assembly GCA_933228765.1. Lineage (NCBI taxonomy): Eukaryota > Metazoa > Arthropoda > Insecta > Lepidoptera > Erebidae > Miltochrista > Miltochrista miniata. The sequence continues at coordinate 20,998,204 of OW121769.1, forward strand.
ACTTTTAAGGCATATTGCCAGAATTTTTACACGTGCAGCCTATGGGTCAAGTATAGGAAGCGATCGCTTGATGCACTGCGTGTTCAATACAACAATGGGTTTAGGATGCTATTGGGGCTGTCACGGTACGGCAGCGCCTCGGGTATGTTAGCAGAGAACAGCACCGATAGCTTTCAGGCTATAATAAGAAAGCGTGTAGCCTCCCTGATGTGTCGTGTGCGTGACAGTGACAATAGTTTTCTAAACAATATCATCGATAGAACAGATTGTACAATATTGCGCCACTGGAACGACATACACATGGGTTCCAGAGTACCCCTTTTCAATATTAGATAGAATAGAATCATTATTATTGACATTATCAGTATTTTATATTTATTTTATTTTGGAATTGCGTTTTAAGTAGTGACATTTAATTTATTAGAGGTTGATATTTTTAAATTTGATTATTTTGAATATTGACATTTTGTTTCATTCTATAAATTTTTAATTAGTTAAAGCGAGATAAACTTTTAATTTTAAATTTGATCACAATATAATGCACCTTAATTATTCTATTACTCTTGAGTTTAATATGTTTTTATTTTTATATTATTTAAGAATTGTGTTTTATGTATGTACTTATTGACATTTTTAAAATCTATTCGATTGTGGTATTTTAAATTGGATTACTTTAATATTGACATTTTATTTAATTTTTTAATTTAATTAGGTAGTTAAAAAATTATGTATTTTAATTTTAATTTTGATCATAACATAATGTATCTTATTTAGTCTATTATAATTATTGATATATTTTTAACATAGTCTAAGATTACTAACGAACTATGGATTTATCTGAAATAAATGAATATTATTATTATTAAATCGACTGCGCCAAAGGAGTGTGTGTGCTGTGCTGTTGCCCCTGAAAAAGATGTAGATGGTTTTCATGTTACCAATATTGGAAAGCTGTGTGTGGATACGGCTCTAGGTGTTGTAGAGATGCTCAGGAGGTTTAAAATCGATACCTTCGGACGTAACGCTGTGGTAGTGGGCCGTTCTAAGAATGTGGGCATGCCTATCGCCATGATATTGCATAGTGACAATAATCATGAGAACAGGCTAGGGATGGACGCTACAGTAACGATTTGCCATCGTTACACCCCTAGTGAACAGCTAACATTTTTCTGTAAGAATGCTGACATTATCATTACAGCAACAGGACTGCCAAACCTAATCAAGGCAGATATGGTGAAACCTGGTGCGACGGTCATCGATGTCGGCATTAAAAAGATCACAGATGCTGAAGGAAAGTCAAAGTTAGTGGGCGATGTTGACTACGAAGCCGTGAGCAAAGTGGCTGGAGCTATCACGCCAGTACCCGGTGGCGTGGGTCCAATGACAGTTGCAATGCTCATGCACAATACTTTCCAAGCAGCCAAAAATCTTCGAGGCAAAGACAAAATTGTAGTTTAATCATACATTTTTGTATCAATTTTATATACAGCTTGGCAAAAAAGTCTAGAAATGGAACTAATATTTTGCACACTGGTTACATTGCCAAAATAATGTCACAAATGTCTTTTATGTCAGAACGATAATAAAGGAAGAATTGAAGCGCTCGTGGCCCCGCGGACTCAGTGTTCTGTAAACGATCACTGCAGTAAGCAACATTTACTATGGCCGGATTTGGATGGGTGACCACCAATTGGACCACTTTGTGACATTTATTTACGAGCGTTTCCGTGCTTCGGAAGGCACGATAAGCCGTTGGTCCCGGTTGTCAGTAAAATGACAGTCGTTAAGCCAAGTTGAAAGCCTTACGGGCGGCTTGAAAAATTTCAACTGTGGGTCGTCACAACCTGCGCCCGGGTCGGCAGCGCGTGTGTAGCGCCTCTGGTGTTGCAAACGTCTATAGGCTACGGTTACCAACCTTCCGGTGGGCCGTAAGCTTGTCTGCCACCTAAGTAGTATAAAAAAAAAAAAAAAAAAAGGAGGGTTATGATTTTACGCAATAACGTCTTCTAAGCGGTCGCAGCCGCGGGGAACAGCTAGTAAATTACAATCAATGAAGAGTCTTTTTCCATGAAAAAAAAAACATTTAATACTACTAAGGTAGCAGACAAGCTTACGGTCCACCAGATAAAAATTGGTTTCTGTAACCTATAAATGTTTGCATCACCAGAAACACTACATTCTTGCCGCTGGCCCTGCAAGATTAAAGGACTTCATACTGCATAAGACGTTTGGGAAAACCGAGGTAGGAAGATAATTCCACAATTGATTAGATTGTGGAATTATCTTTGTGGACCTTACTTTTACTTATATTTACTAAAACCGCTTATATTTACTATTTGACCTCCATTCCTAAGAGCCGTATCGTGTAGCAAGTACTACGGCGTAGCAATTACCGTAGAACTCCCGTAGCACCTTAACTGATATTTTATGACTCCCAGTCGTATTATATTCCCAATGTACACATTTAATACTTACTGCTATTTAATCCATTAAAGAATGATTGTCGGTTATTGAGCGAGGGAATTAGAGCAAGCTGATGTATTAAGAGGTTTATATAAGTATGAATGTAGATAGATAGATGTATTCTTTATTGTACTACTCACATTTAACATAAATAATAACATAGTAATTAATTGCATAAGTTAACTGTGGTGCCTTATGTCAAGTACAATGGGCGGCCTTATTATAGCCACACAGCAATCTCTTCCAGGCAATCTTTGGATGAACAGGAATACCTAGAAAAAAATATTTTTTAATGTATTGAGGTATAATGGATGTACAATAAATAGTACTTTTTAGGCTTCCGAATCCAAATGGTAAAAAAACGGGACCCTATTCATGAGACTTAGGTGTCCGTCTGCCTATCTGTCTGTCTGTCCGTCACAAGGCTGTATCTCATGAACGGTGTAAGCTAGAGAGCTGAAATTTTCACAGATTATGTGTTTCTGTTGCCGCTATAACAACAAATACTGAAAACAGAAAAAAGCAATAATATTTAAAGCTTTTGGTACGAAACCATCCGTGCGCGGGTTTGACCGGCACTGGGCCGGTTTTTAAATCACTCGTGACCCCGCGGACTCAGTGTTCTGTAAACGATTGCAGTAAGCAAATTTTGCTATGGCAGGTCCTGGATGGGTGATCACTTTGTGACATATATTAGCGAACTTTTCTGTGCTTCGGGAGACACGTCAAGTTGTTGGTTTTAGTTTTCAGTATCATGACAGCCGTTAAGCCTAGTTGAAGATTTGAAAATTTTCGTATCATGACAGCCGTTAAGCCTAGTTGAAGACTTGAAAATTTTCAACAGGGTTCTCACAACATGCGCCTGTCCATTTTTAATTCGGAAATAGGCTCACCACCTGTTTTTACATGGGATAAAAACTATAAGGTGTAATGTGGGCGTATACTATGCCTCTGCCTACCAAAGACTTCTATATAAACTGAGGTAGACGCGCCGTACTCTAACAAACGAGATTTCAAAAGCAATCCTCAAATACACACATTATTAAGACTACACTCACTTATAAATATTTTTTACGTAATTGTCACCACACACTATAGCAATATACGAATAGAAAAAGAGTAAAAGAGAACGCGTATGGACTCCGATTGCAAGTCGAGCACCTACTCTCGAAATTTTGACTCACAACAGTGCGAGCAACGCTGCTAATTAGCTCAGTTTATAGGTTTCAAAAATCGGTGCGTAGGGCATGTCTACCTCAGTTTATATAGAAGTCTTTGCTGCCTACCGCTTAGGAGATAAAGGTGTGACTATATGTATGTATGCTTATGCTATGCAGAACCCCAAAACTAGATAAATAGACTCAAAAACTTCAGAAAATAATCGTATAAGCATTCATCACAGAAATCCAGACTAATATTTCTGAATCGCTCCAGTTGAAGAGTTTTAAGCGCCATCGATTTAAGAAGTCATTGTGTCGAAATTAATCAAAGTTTACGAAAAGTTTTCAAAATGATGTACGTTCATAACATCTGGCGGTGTAAATTTTTGGTTTTAATTGTTTTGGAAATGTCGATTTAAATTAAATGCTTCTGAGCTCAGTAAGCTATGCCAAATATAATGTTTTTCTCTGAGATAATTAAAAAGGCAGACGACGCTTACTGAACAAGAAAGTGAAAGCAATAATATTAAATTCAAAAGTGAATAATGTTATAACACATATTCACTGATAGAGAAGTTAGCAGTATATTTTTTTTATACTACTTAGGTGGCAGACAAGCTTTACGGCCCACCGCAAGGTTGATTACCGTAACCTATGGGCGCAGGTTAGGACGACCCACAGTACTTGCATTTGGATTTAGTATTTCTTTTCTGGCCCTAATATTCTGTTTGGGTAATAGTCACTCTTTTTTTTTTTAATTAAGTGAGACTTTCCAGAAGAATAAAATATAAATCAACTCCTTGTAAAGAAACCTTTTCCCAAAAAATCATTCTCAAATGTAAAGTTATTTTATTGGGGTCCATCTAAATCCTATTATTTGTCTTACTACCGGTCTGTGCTCATAATAATCACACTATTTCATACCTTTTTTATTAATACATATTTATTACTACCAATGGAGCTCATAACCGTTAGTGATCATATTTTTTTCATGAATACTGATACTACCTAGATCAGTTTGAAATCAGAACTTTTTCTTTATAATATTCAATAATCATATTGCTCTAATTAATAGTGTTGTCACTGTATCACAGCCAACATTATAGCCACATTTTTTTTACTTTGCATGGGACTTCTGTATGAAATTTGGATTTAGCACTTTGCCGGCTGCTGCCGCGGCACGTTCCCTACGCTCGCTCGGCTCGTGCGTTATAGTCACAGTTCTAAGCTAACCTGACCTACTATAGCTAGAATCCTGGTGTTTTTTTAAACCTTCGAACTAAAATAAGAGCATCCCGTTTCTGGTAGCTATTTGATTTTCAGTGGAGTAGCATTTTTAACTCAAAGTTTCAATAATTAAATTACTTGCTATACTATAAAGTATTCAATAAACAAATAAATGAATAATAAATTTTAACAGCATAAAGTACAATTTCGATATTTTCTTATAGTGCGATTGAAGTTATAAGGTCGTAATAATATATCACGCGGTTTCACCCGCGTAGTTCCCGTTCCCGTGGGAATACAATATTTTTTCTTCCATAAGAACCTTCTCCTGACAATACCTTACACAACAAAAAAAGAATTAGTGAAATCGCTCCACCCGTTCTTAAGTTATGCGTTTACCAACACATTTTGCGATTCATTTTTATATATAAGATGGCATAAAGGACATTATCAGACCTATTAAACGGATGACACGAAATTCTCACTCAATCGGCTTGTTACTGAGAATTTCAATAATAGCTTAGAGAAGACATTGAATTCAATTGAACCAATCAGATTCAATCGAATCTGTTAATTGCTATTTCGAGTGTGAGCTAAAGCCTGTCTTATAATTAAATTGTACACACAGATCAGGCCCATTCTCCTGATTGATCATGTAGTTAGTGGTTATACGTAAAAATATATTCTGTAGATGTTAGTATATTGTACTAATAAGTTACTATATTTATGCTACTAGGTTTGCCTTTAGTTCTAGTTCGTGACGTATTTAAACCTCGCATTACCGCACCCCACAGCTTTTCTAAAATGCTATTAGCTTTAATCTCCTATCTCATCACCTTAGGCGTGGAATTTTAAAAAATGCGCTTATTTGCTGTTTTGTTAAAAGCGCTAGAACTATCCACTTTCTGAAATTTTGAAAAATCTTTTCTAGGCAAGCAATATTTTAATGAGAGGCTTATTTGTAAAAAAAACTAGATTTAAGTGTGAACTTTGTTTAAATTAATGAAACTACTGGAGAATTTGATTTTAAACTATCGTGGTTATCTCTTGCATAACATTTAATGCTTGATTATCTACCAATCAGAATGCACCGTGCTGTCGACGTCATTACGCGAATGACAGGCATTATGCAAATAATTTGATTTAATTTTTGATTTAATTTGAAATTCAATTTGTTTATTTACTGATGCGTAAAATTTAAGGATTATCTTCGAATGGAGAGGAATTAAATCATCGGTTGCCTTTCTTTCACGTCACAAGCAATCATTAATTTCTTAGGAGAGTTTTAGCATAGATTTCCCAAACGCCTACTGTATGGGGATCTTCAAAAGGAGTCTTAGAAGATTTTTGCAGGGTCGGCAGCACCATTGTGGCGCCTCAGGTGTTAGAAACGTCCATAGGCTGCGGTGACCATTGGTACATCTGGTGGGGCCGTACGCTTGTCTGCCACTTAGTGGTATAACAAAAATATATAAAATAAGAATCACATTGTGTTCAAGGTATTAAAATGGCACCTTTATTTCAGTTCACCGAAAAGTCTAATAATATCGAGAAACACATTTGTGGCAGAACCAGAAGGAGGCCCCGGGCTTCTTCTAGTTCAAGTCAATTTTCAAAGCACTCAGAAAAACATCACTAGTCTTGTTTTAGGACGAAATTTTGTGACAGCTGTCAAAACTGTCAAATAAACTGTCCCTTGCTTGTCTCATTACAAATTTTCTCCATTATAACATAATTTGTTAGGCAAATATTTTTTACTGAAAATAAGTAGTACCTCGTTAACCTAAACGATTATTTTATCAACGTCCCTAAAATTTGGTGGCCGCAATAAGCGTAAAAACAATTTTACGAAATATTCTATGCCTGTACTATTAAATTAACAACGGCTATAACCGACAAGGAAATTATCCATTTTAATCTGATCTCTCACGCTTCATATTTCGTGAACTATTTATGAACGTTGAGGTTGTATTGAAGTGTTTATGTAAACTGGTTATTTAGAATTCTTTGGGGGAACGCAGTACGATGCATATTACAGGGAAAATTTTGTCTTATTTGAATATAATAAAGCGGAAGATCGACGGTTTGTAAATATTCATACAATCAGAGTGGTTTATGTTAATTCTCTTGTGACACGACAACATTTTCAATATGGCCGACCGTTTTTGGCGCCAAAGTGGAGTATTATGCCGCTCGTTAGGAATTAATTTAGACGTTTTGGTACGAAACAATTTTTTCAACGTCTCGCTTTTTTTATTTTGGAGCACTTTTTAGTGCGTCATATTTTCCAGTAAACTTTTATTGCTTCATTTGTTGTTTAATGTTGAAAGCTTAAAACATTGAAAGATTAATTTAATAATTTCATTTTTAAGGCCATAATGGGTCAACTTTGCATGAATTCATGAGGTTAAGTAAAAAACAACAATAGTAAATTGAATGTTTTGTTTTATTTTATGAAGATAAATAAACATATCACTGGATAAATAATATTAACAATATTTGTGGACATTCACACACAACATCATCTAGCCCAAATTAAGCTAATATAAGCTTGTGCTATGGGATCTAGACGACTGATATAGGTAGATACTTACATACTTATATATTTCTAAATACCTTCATACATGTTATACATAGAAAACATCCAAACTCCGAAACAAACATTTGTGGATGACACAAATTTTTGGATCGACCCAGGAATCGAACCCAGGACCTCCAGCGCCGCAGGCGGTATCTCTACCGACTACGCGACAGAGGCAGCCAAATAATCAGATAGGTAGGTATTCCTTTATTGTTGCTTGTTTTACTGTAGATAGTCTTAGTAGGATATTATTGAAGATCAGGTTTTGTAAATCAAGCTTAACTTGATAAGATACATTATCTGTTGCGTTCGGTGGTAGTTTAAGTTATAGATTCCGTATACAGTCATCTACTATATTTTTCGCAACTGCAGTGGTTCAAGCATGACCGTTAACTCATGCTTCACCAAATATCACCAAGCTTATAATAACATCTTTGCTTACTTATCTCAAAGTTGAGAGCAGTGATCGGTGCAGGAACAAATTTGCGTGTTGCAAAGCAGACACCTCTGGTGTGATGTAAAGAATCGTTATAAACTCAAAAAAGTCGTTAAATTGCCTTATTTTCGCGCCTAGTTTTCGCGAATGCAGCTCTCAATGTACTTTGAGAGAATAACTGCAAAAGATGCGGGTGATTGAGATAGTGTTTTTTAGATCTTAAAGATAATTAATTGGATACTTAATTTGATCTTTATTCTGTTGACTAATTGAACTGATAAGTAAAAATCAGTTTTTACCTTTACATAAATGGCTTACAAAAATATATTTTCGCAATAACCTCAATATGGGTAGGTATAAAATGAAAGTCAATAGGTAAAGAATAAAATTTCAAAATACCCCCCCAATTTTTTTTATGTAAAGCTTGCATGTCAAGCAGTCACTCCAATTTCCCCACATATCACGAATTGCATTATTTATTACATCAATCTTAGAAACACTTCAGACATATTTGTTCAGTCAATGATTTTAGTGTATTATGAGCACGCTAACTAAATGTACAAAATTAAAGGGAGTGATTGGATGCGGAAGGGACAGGACAGGACCGTGTGTTTATTAGGGAGAGGCCTTTTTTTTAACGTGAGGGAAAATCCTCATGGATGCTATTGACTCCTACCGACTAAAAAACCTCACGTTACGCCCAACAGCCTATAGTTGGGAGCCCCGGGTTAGCCCTCGGAAGGATGTCCCAGAACTCCCTACAGACCCATGATCGCCTCTGCGGCCTCACCTATGGGGTGGTTCAGGTGCTATCCTGCGTCTTTGGGGGGTTTAGGGTGTGATCCCGCTTCTGGGGGGGGGGGGGGGGCGTGTGTGAATCCCTTACGTCATGGGCCTGCTTTCTATGTCCACTGGATTTGGACTACCAGTAAAGTCCAAAGCCAGTGGACATAGGCCTGTCATGACAATCCATTTGATAAACGAAATGTAAATAACACATGTAATTTATATAAATGAAAAGAAGCCGTGAGACGGTCTCACCCGACTACCCCTCTAACGTTTATTGTGAAAGTAAAAGTTCAATCCCACCAAAAACATTCTGTAAAAAACTAGCCAAGTCTCGATGGAGCTGCTTGTTTATCTCTAAAAAGTAATGAAATCTAGACAAAGTCGTGCCAAGACTAAGGTTCCTTACTGTGATTTCTTTATTATTATAGTTAATGTTGTGTGACTTGGCCGTTGGCCGTTTAACACATGTAATTTATATAAATGAAAAGAAGCCGTGAGACGGTCTCACCCGACTACCCCTCTAACGTTTATTGTGAAAGTAAAAGTTCAATCCGATTGACGTTGTCATTTTTGTTTCATTTCAAACTGTGAACAGATGATCCACGTGACCTAGTGACGTAATTTAATGCAACAGAGTCACAGACTACAGACACAAGTCTCGCCATAAGCCCCTCTGCAATCTATTTTATAGAGAGGGGCTAAATGAAAGCCCCTAAATGTATTTTCGAGTAATATTCACCAAATTGATTTTTTTTTTGGTTGAGTTCGTTAATTGTCGGGATAAAAAATTTATAAAAGAACATTATTTAAAAACCGACTAAGTGCGAGTCAGGTCTGTTCCAAAAAACGACAAAAATCACGTTTGTTGTACGGGAGCCCCCCTAAATTTTTATTTTTTATTTTAGTATTTGTTGTTATAGCCGCAACAAAAACACATAATCTGTGAAAATTTCTACTCTTTAGATATCACCGTTCATGAGATACAGCCTCCTGACGGACAGACAGACAGACAGACGGACAGCGAAGTCTCATGAACAGGGTCCCGTTTTTTACCCTTTGGGTACGGAAGTCTAAAAACCGATTAAGTGAGAGTCAGACTCACACACAAAGGGTTCTGTAACAAACAGCTGTATAAAATTAAGTTCTTTGTATGAGATACCATGTTCAGATGGATGGATGATCGACAGAATCGGTAAGGAACTCTAATGAATTCACTTTCGCTGTTTGTTCCGTTTGATCTTTTAAACTACGCAACGCATTTTACAACGAAATATTCAGTAATAATAGAGTGATTCAAGAGGAAGGTTTACAATGTACTAGCTGTTCCCCGCAGCTTCGAATGCGTAGAAGTCGTTATCGCGTAAAATCATAACCCTCCATTTGCGCAGTCGGTTAAAAAGTAGCCTATGTTCTTATCTCTATACCAAATTTCATCTCAATTCCTCCCAGCCGTAAAATAGCACAGAAAGCCAATCAGTCCTTACAACAATAAAATACTTGGGCTTTTTGTAGAGTCATAATTTCTAAAACAAACAAACCTATTTATACCTTCAAATAGCTTAATATTTAAAGGTCATAAGTACATAATACAGTTACCCAATAACTCATACTATGGCTTAAGTAATAAATTACACGATCGCTTAACACGATAATAGCAACGCCTCTAGGGGCACGTAACACTAATAGGGGTTGGCATGATTACATACATCATTCTTAATAATACAGGAGGATTTGGCAGTTTTATAAATAAACAGTAATATACTTAAGTTTTTATTGGGGAACCGAAAAATTCAGCTATTTCGTAGAGCGAGTTAGCAAATTGGTCAGACAATCCGGCAATAAGATTCCATGAGATGGGGTACTACTGAAATCGTTATTTTTAAACTATCGCGGTTTTTTACACTCATACTTATAGAACTCGTATAAGAAGCTTGGTATACAGCATGTCCCATGGTCTGCCCTCGTTATTGCAAACGCAGTACTTGCAAAATTGCGGTTTCGAGATAAGCGCGAAAAACATATTTCGTCATATCTAAGGAAGAAATATCGGTGCTATAACTTTTAAAATGTAACTTAAAAATAGTAAAAAAATCGATCTTTCTATTGATATATTTTTTTCCTTATTTTATTATCTTATTTAGATAAAATGCTTAGTACTGCGTTTTCATTAACTTTCTGGGCTTGCGAGCATTACAGTATCACTAAGATCACATGCAGTAATAGTGCTTATTACTGCAAACTCACCTAGCACGTGCTTAGTACTGCGTTTGTAATTATTAATCATTGAATATATTACATACCTCTTCTGGTATTAGTTAAACAGACTGTACTGCCGTGTCAGACCTATCTACGTTAACTTAAAAATCATAGTTTTGAGAAATTGCATCCTAAAGATTTTTTCAGATATTTGCGTTTTTAAAGAAATTTAATGCAAACAAATATGAGATTTTTTAATAAATGTAACATATTTTAATGTGACGGATATCGGGAAGTAGCATTTTTTTTTATTGTAGCTATATTTACTATAATAAACTCAATAACAGAGATAGGCATGACAAGCCTACCATACATTACCTAATACGCGATGCCCCGTATGTTAAGATATAAGAGTTAGCTGTGATAAGTCCTTTTGGGGGAGTTATACAAAACTCGGTTATTTATAAGTTACCTGAAATTGGTCTGACTACAGGTGTACCGTAAAACAAAAGGTTAAATATAATGTTAAAGTTTTCATCTTTCGTTTTCATGTTCATAATTACTAAAAAAAAGTTAATCTTCCGAAATAAAAGGCACTTCAAAAGTCAATCAATCAATCTAGCCTATAGCAGTCCACTGCTGAACATAGGCGTCTCCCAAATTTCGCCACAACACACGGTCCTGCGCTTTTCGCATCCAGTCAATCCCTGCAACCTTCTTTAGATCGTCGCTCCTTCTGGCAGGGGGTCATCCTACCCGACATTTACCAAGTCGCGGTCTCCACTCCAGAACACGCTTGCTCCATCGAGCATCAGTTATTCTACAAATGTGGCCAGCCACTTCGAAACGTATACTCTGCAAGCTATGTCGACCACTCTTGTTTTCTGACGGATAACATCGTTTCGGATCTTATCCCTCAGAGACACCCCTACTGTGGACTAGCCCAATTGTGAGTGTCCACGTCTCGGCGGCGTAGGTCATAACTGGTAGAATGCTCTGGCTGAAGACTATCATCTTCAGGCATTGCGGTATCGGCGAATAGAAAACCCGATGCAGTTCGCTGAATGCTGCCCAGCCCAAGCAAATCCTTCTCGCTATTTCCTTATCCAGGTTACTCGTTTCAAATGTCCTGCCCAAGGTAAGTGTAGTCTTGGACAGCTATTGGTCCCGGCATGACATGCTCATTGAACATGACCTTGGTTTTGTTCAAGTTTATACCGAGGCTAACACGTCGAGACTCTTCACTTAAACTGTGCAGCACCCCGCTAAAAGGTTTCAGCTTTTCTGCTACTATGACGATGTCATTGGCTTATATTCACGCCCCTTCCATCCCAGGCCAACGATTTTAAGACGTTCCAAGCGCATTAGTGAGGAGCTTAGGTGACACGACATCTCCCTGTCTCACACCTCTGCGCAGCGCTATCGGATTGGTCTTCTTATCCTCCAACTGGACGGTCATGGTAACGGTATCATATAAGCCCCTCAACACCTCAATATACCGCCAATCAAGATGACACCGCTGCAGAGCTTCTAGGACTACCCAGGTTTCGACAGAGTCGAAGGCTTTCTCGTAGTCTACGAAATCCATACACAACGGCTGATTGTGCTAGTTGGACTTCATACAATTTGCCGAACAGAATGGATGTAGTCCACTGTACTAAAGCCTTTTCGAAACCCGGCTTACTTCTTTGTCTGGAACTTGTCGAGTTTCCCAGCGAGGCGGTTTATGACTACTCTCCAGAACAACTTGTAGACATGGCTCAGCTCAGGAGTGAAATGAGTCTGTAGATCTTCAGTAAGGATTATGTGTAACACATTTTGCTACTAAGGTGCTGTATTAGTTCTTTGGCGCTTTTTTCAAGTGAATTATTTGTGGCATCTTCACTATTTATTTAACTAATTTGTGCTAATACGTTTGACGAGTTCAAACGTATTAGCACATGTTAGCATGCATCGTTGTCATAGTCAAAACTACTCCGGTTTTGACTATGACATGGTTGGTTTGAGTTACGGTACACTCTCGCTTCTCGTAAACGCTGGATTGTAGAATACTACGATTGGCTAAGTAAACATTCGTTTCAGAAAAATTTATGCTACAAGCTTACGCAGTAATCGTAGCAAGTACTGCATAAACTTATAGCATATGCTTAATGCTTCAAATTTTTGTAGCACAAGTTACATTTAGGTGCAAGTACTGCGTTTCATAGTACCTAAAAAACACGTTTGTTATAGAAAAAAAGTTATAGATATATTTTTTACGTATAGATTATGTCCTTAGGATGCCATTTCTGCAAAAAAGTGAAAATCTCAAAAATGTCGATTACTGCAAGTGCAATTATCAGGGCAGTGGTGTACAGCTTGGTTTACATCAGTCCAACCGTGACCACGGGCGCTGCAACGTGCTCAAAACGTCGGTCAGTCTGAAAATGTAAGTAAATGTATTTTGCGTGAAGTCCCGAGTTCTATAAGTATGAGTACTACTGAAATCTTCAGAACTCAAGCCAGCTCATGAAAGAGGTCATAACAAAGATAAAGAAATAGAACCGAATGTTTCAACTTTTCGTAGTGATTAGACTAAACTGCATTGCCAAGCAAAGTAAATGGCTGAGGGCGCATTTGCGATATGCGCGGGCTGTTTTTAACGTCAAAATGTCAAAACCAATGATACCATAGACTCGGTTTCATTGGTTTTAACATTTTGAGGATAGAAACTGCCCACTGTAACCGCAAATGCGGTCTCAGTCAGATTGCGTGCGATGGGTTCTAGTAAAATCTTTGGAACTCAAGGCAACTAACCGATGAAGTTATGGTAAAGAGAAGGTAATAGAGTTGAAAGGATCAGCATTTCCGTAAAGTAAGTAAGCAAAACTGCATTGTTAGGTAATCCAGCTAAAAGATAGTGTGTGATGTGGTTCTACTGAAATCTTCAAGACTCAAGGCAGCTCATGGCAAAAAAGAATTGAATCTTGAAACTAAACTTCCGGGCTCGTCAAGTGGAGCGTGACGAGGCACATCACAGGGCCGCCAACTTGAGGACCACTGTCTATAGTGTTGTGGACTGTGATAGTGGCGTCCAATAACCTGATGTAGCCATGGCTTTTCATCTGGTGGGCGGCGTGAAATTTAGCAAACTTAATACATACATTCATATAGTCACGCCTTTGTCCCCGAAGGGGTAGGCAGAGGCATAGTATACGCCCACATTTCACCTTATAGCTTTAAGTCCCACGTGATAGGTGGTGAGCCTATTGCCGTGTTGAAATAGACAGACCGCGACCCGCAGTTGAAATTTCTCAAGCCACCCATAAGGCCATCAACTTGAATAACGATTGTCATTTCACTGATAACCGAGTTTCGTTTCGAGTTTTCCTTCTCTCCGCATGGAATCTATTTGCGAAAGTGTTCCTTTAGTCGCCTCTTACGACACCCTTGACCCCCTCACCACACGGGGCAAACTTAATAGATAATAAAAAACCGGCTATAGGATTGGGTGTGAAGGATTTCTAATGAGATCTTAGAAAATCCAGTATAGAATAGAATAGAAATATGCTTTATTGAACACCAATAAGAATTACATGACTACGAAATACATGTTTTAAATGTACAAAGTGCCTCATCACTAAATGCATTTCTTCCCAGCAACCTTACAACCTATAGACAAGGTAGCTCTCAGATAAGGTTTTGCGAAAAGGAAAAGAAATTCAGACCAAAACCTAAAACCAACCTATCTTGAAAATTTAACAGAAATTATTTACATTCAGATATTTTATAACCTTCAATAATTGGTTTTCGTCAAGTAAAATTGGAAAATCTTTTAATATTGTACGCAGTAATTCACATCAATTTGTCGTTTCGTAAGGCAAAAATGTTTTTTACGTAAACGAAAATAATAATTTTGTACTTATGAAACCTTTCGAACTTGCTCCAAGTCAATTCAGATTACACTTGCTAGGCTTTATTTAGTAGTGCCTTAGCTTAGAAATAGTAATCGTAACTGTAAAATAATTAATCACTTCCTTCAGTAATCATGATAGATCGTGTGCTTGAATTTGGAATTTCATTCACGGTCATATTTCATAGGTTTTTGGAATTTAGCTACCGTCATAGTCACCAAGGTCATATCTGGGATACCGACACGAAGAGGGTTAAATTTCATTTATTTAGTGTGTAAGTAACTTAGTATTAGTAGTTGATGGTCTATTTTGGTGAATTTTACAGGTCTCAAAACTAGAGGCGTTTTAGGAGCTGTATAATTCACCAAAATTAGAGCAAAATGGTTCAGGAGCCCTGGAGTTGTCTTTCCGAGGGCATAGCCGGGACTACCAGCCTATGGCCGAAAAGAATGGGCAGAATGGTACCAAGAAGTATTAGTATTTCCCGTACCAACATGATCAGGTGCTGAGCGGCCCTTACACTGTTTCACGCCTAGCCAGCATGTATCGTAGTCGTAGCGAATCACTCCTTGTAAAAAAAAAGCTCTTGGTGGTCTGACAACATTCAAATATAATAAATACTTTTTCCCGTTCCCGATTCCCATGGGAACTTATTCCCGGGATAAAAAGTCTATGTGTTATTCTAGACTACAATATATCCTTGTACCAAATTTCAGCCAGATCCGTTAAGCCGTTGGAGCGTGATTGAGTAACAAACATCCAAACATCGAAACAACTTTTCATTCTAAGAATATGTTTCCACGGGAAGCGGGAACGGGTACCGAATTTCATGCGGGCGAAGCCGCGCGTGTCATCTAGTAATATATAAGCTTGTGCTATGGGATCTAGACGACTGATAGATATAGTTATATGTATGTTTCTAAATACATACATTATTTTACATAGAAAACACCCAATCTCCAAAACAAACATTTGTGGATCACACAAATATTTGTACCGATCCAGGAATCGAACCCAGGACCTCCAGCGAGCCAGGGGTTACACTACCGACTGCGCCACATGACAGAATTCAAAGATTTGGTGTTAATTTCCAGGCACATTAGGGTCGATCTTCACGAATTTCATTATTGAGAAAAAACACGGTCATGATAAAATTCTACGTATTTTAGCCCCTCTCTATAAAATAGATTGCACAGGGGTTTATGGCGAGACTTGTGTCTGTAGTCTGTGACTCTGTTGCATTATATTACGTCACTAGGTCACGTGGATCATCTGTTTAAAGTTTGAAATAAAACAAAAATGACAACGTCAATCGGATTGAACTTTCACTTTGCAATAAACGTTTTAGAGAGGGGAAGTCGGGTGAGACCGTCTCACGGCTTCTTGTTTCTATTTTGCCCCAGATCACCAATTTTAATCAATACTTCTATACTAATATTATAAAGAGGAAAGATTTGTTTTTTTTTTGTTTTTTGTTTGATACGAATAGGTTACGGAACTACTGGACCAATTTGAAAAATTCTTTCACTGTTGGAAAGCTACACTGTTTGCGGTGAACATAGGCTATATTTCATTCCCGTATTCCCACGGGAACGGGAACTACGCGGGTGAAATCGCGTGACGTCCGCTAGTGTGTTATTAAAACAAGGGACAAGCAATTTAACGCCAATTATAATCAAGGATAACATTAACTAACAGGAACGAAGGAATGACGAATTGGTCAAGGGGAGGGATGTAAAACAGAAAAAATACTTTTACACTCCAGATTGCTGGTAATGAGCTACACTTAGCTTTACTATTGTGACAAATAAGTCAACACATGCTTCGACTAAACTCGTGGCATCCTCAAGATTCAATGGGAGCAAATTACTGCCTTTTTTTTAACTTGAGGAAAAATCCTCGTGGATGTTATGCCACACTCCTACCGACTGAAAAATCTCACATAATGCCCAACAGCATAGGCTGATGTAACCATAGGGTTGGGAGCCCCGGGTAAGCCCTCGGAAGGATGTACCAGGACTCCCAACAGACCTACGGCCGTCACTGCTGCCTCGCCTAGGGGGTGGTTTGGGTGCTATTCCGCGTCTTTGGGGGGTTTCGGGTGTGATCCCGCTTCTAAGGGCGGGTGTGCATGAATCCCTATCGTCACGCTGCCGTCATGGGCCTGCTTCTGTAAGGACGGTGAGAAACCCTCTCGCCGTCCTCAGGCCCCTAGTCATGGAGGCCGATAGTTTTCGGGCAAATTACTGCCTCGCAGTATTGAAGATAGTAGGCGAAACATCTATCGTGTTTGTAGTCGTAAACATGTGTACGACTACAAACACGATAGATTTCTACCATGAAGCGTCTGATTCCATTAGTTACAATAAAAACATAATATCTATAGCCTAGAGCTACTACTGTGTAGACTGAAGAGTAATGTGTGTGCTCGATAAAGTTGATGCGTACGTAGTCATAGGTATAGTGAACTGCCTAGATATTGCTAGAGCTGTGAACTCATTTGAAACCTAGACCGAAAACACAGCTATACTAATATACTAGCGGACGTCATGCGGTTTTACCCGCGCAGTTCCAGTTCCCGTGGGAATACGGGAATGAAATATAGCCTATGTTCACCGCAAAGAGTGTAGCTTCCCAACAGTGAAAGAATTTTTCAAATCGGTCCAGTAGTTCCGGAGCCTATTCGTTACAAACAAACAAACAAACAGACAAACAAACAAACAAAAAAAAAACTTTCCTCTTTATAATATTAGTATAGATTAAAGTGGATTGATTTGATCATTTGTTTTAGCCCCTCTCTGTAAAATAGAGTGCAGAGGGGCTTATGGCTTAAGTTTGAAATAAAACAAAAATGACAACGTCAATCGGATTGAACTTTCACTTTCACAATAAACGTGTTAGAGAGGGGCAGTCTGGTAAGAACGATCTCACGGCTTTCTTGTTTTAATTGCATTGAATTGGCTCCGAAACTACTGAACTGATTTGAAAAATTCATTTACTGTTGGGAAGATAGACTATGCCCGGGTGACATAGGCTATTTATTATTGATTATTCCCGTATTCCCAGGGTTTGTGTTTGCATTGAATTGGCTCCAAAACTACTGAATTGATTTAAGAAATTAATTCACTGTTGGAAAGCTAGGCTATGTCCGGGTGACATAGACAATATTTAATTCTCGTATTCCCACGGGAATGGGAACTACTTAGGGGAAACCGCGTGACGGCCGCTAGTCGTTTATAACCAAACATTTCACACTCGTAGAGTTCTGTTTCCGTTCCCGTATATGTGTGGGTATTACGACGACACTAGAGGTTTCTTGCACAATTCCCTTCTAACTTGGTACCCTTTGACTTATATTCGTTATGACAACAATTGAGACTGCCTCCTTGGTATAGAGGTCGAAATGTGCGACTGCGGATCAAGAGGTCGTGGATTCGATTCCCACCGGAGACAAAAATTTGTGATCTTTAATGTTTATCTCGAGATTCTGGGTGTCTCTATGTATTATAAGTACCTATGTATTTAAAAGTGTATAAATATTAATATACGTGATCTGATACCCAAAAAGCAGGTTATTCCTAGCTTACTTTGGGATCAGATAGCGTTGTCTAAAAATGTCCGTAAATATTTTATTATTTATAAATACTTACGGACTTGTTTTTACCATACAATCAACAGCTCTATACAATTCTCAATGATCATCCTCACTGTTTTTGATTAAAGGGCTGTGATTGACCCACTTCTCTGGGTCTCGCATAATTGTGGCGCGGCTCACAAACGCTCGCAAAATTGACGAATGGGGTACCTATTATCTGAATGTTTGCTTTGTATGTTAACTGTGGTTTGGGGTTTTGATATGAGTACTTATGTGTGATAGAAATTTGACTGCCTCGTTGGTCTAGAGATCGAAATGTGCGACTGCGGATTACGAGGTCGTGGGTTCGATTCCCACCGGAGACAAAAATTTATGTGACCCATAAATGTTTGTTTTAAGAGTCTGGGTGTTTCTATGTATGATGACAAGTATCTATGTATTTAAACGTTTTTAAGTATTATTATCTGTGGTCTGATACCCATAACACAAGCAGGTTATTTCTAGCTTACCTTGGGATCAGATAGGGTTGTGTGAATTTTCCGTGAATATTTATTTATATAAAAAAAATGTCATATAATACAGCTGGAGAGTTTGTTTATTTGTTTCAACACAAACATCTCATGAAATACTGGGAGGATTTCAAAAATCGATACTCTGTTGATTAAGAAAGAAGAAGGCTTTATTTATACCAATACAATAAGACGAATAACTGTAGAGTAGCAGTGAAGAATGTTTCCAAATGGTGATATTTTTATTTATACTGTTAATTGATGGCACTTGGTGGAACTTGCTACACATATTGAATAACGGCACTAAATGTTGTCTAACAGTACAAGTGACGTTATTGTGATATTTTCATTTTTTGAGAGCTGTAAGTACACGGTCGTGGGACATTCTTCCCAGGGCTTACTCGGGACTCACAACCATAGGCTGTTGGGCGCAACGTGAGGTTTTTTAGGCGGTAGGAGTCCGGCATAACATTCATGAGGATTTTCCCCCACGTTAAAAAAATAGCTGGAAGTACATGCGACGGGAAATATTTATGCCGACGCAAACTAAGTTGCGCAGCAGAGCAGCTAAAACATTGACAAACATCTTCCGCTCCCTCCCCGCGTCTCTTTTACGAGCATGACCTGCTTACAGAAAGAGGCAGCGGTGTCCCACTTACTCCCGCTGGAGATCATGGCTCGCAACAAATGGTCTCCAGCGAGAGAATGTTCACGTCCAAAACTGCTGTGTCACCACTGCGCTCGCAGTGCTGGCACTCAGCCGTGGTTTCCCAGTGTACCGCTGCCGAACTCCTTCTTTTTATTTAACGTGAGGGGAAATCCGTCATGAATGCTATACCGGACTCCTACCTACAAAAAAACCTCACGTAACGCCCAACAGCCTATGGTTGGGAGCCCGGGGTAAGCCTTCGGAAGGATGTCCTAGGACTCCCAACAGACCTATGGCCGCCATTGCGGCCTCGCCCAGGGGGCGGTTCGGGTGCTCTCTCGGGTCTTTTGGAGGTTTCCGGTGTGATCCCGCTTCTAAGAGGGGGGCGTGCTTGAATCCCTCACACCACGCTGCCATCATGGGCCTGCTTCTGTAATGACGGTGAGCAGCCCTCTCACGGTCCTCAGGCCCTGGGTCATGGAGGCCTATAGTCTTCGGCAAAGACACGTCGGCGGCGCTCGGGCCGAAGACAGCGGACCGCTGCCGACCTTGTAAAAACATTCTAAGACCCCTTTTGAACCCCATACTGAAGGCGTTTTAGAAAACCGTGGCAAGGAGATCATTCCACAATATGAGCGTCTTTTTTTAGTTTGCTGAATAATATATCTGCTTTTATTCCTGAAACAAGTCCCCATGGGACGCGGGAACGGAAATATTCTGCTTTTATTACGGATATAGAATTCCACTTGGTAGAAATATGGTTGTGAATGTTAGTAAAGATGTTTGTTTCTTAATACAATAACGCTGAAAACCCTTGAACTTATTTGAGTAATGTTTGATTTACAGATAACTGACATCTTCTGGATTAATATTTAAAACTTTCATTCCTACAACAAGTTTCTATAGTACTAGAGGACGTCACGCGGTTTCACTCGCGTAGCTCCGGTTCCCGTGGGAATACCGGAATAAAATATGTTCACCGGGAAGAGTGTAGCTTCCCAACAGTAAAAGAATTTTTCAAATCGGTCCAGTAGTTTCGGAGCTTATTCGATGCAAACAAACAAACAATATAGTCTTTCCTCTTTATAATATTAGTATAAAAAATGAGTACGGGAAAGTATTAATGAAAACAGATCCGCGGGCATCAACTAGTAGATAATACTCAGGAATCTCACACATAAATTTTGACACAAACAAACAATTTAAAAACGTCCGTCCCATTAGGCTAAACCACTTTCACACTACGGCTATGAGCTTTATTGCACAGAAAATATGGTTGAAATTACTTTAACAATATGGCACTATATTAATCATTCTTGATACTTCAGCATGGTTTACTGGGATAATAAATATATATCAGGAATGTAGTAAATCGTAGGAAACACTTTGATTTTTATTGGTCGTATATATGACCGACATATTTAAGGCAGCTTGGGGAGTCAGTTTAGATGTGTTAGATCGTCATAAATATTATTATAACGATTTAATGGGCGAATATTCTGGTAAAGTTATGTTTGTCTATTATAGTGCGGAATATACTCTTGATACTTTGACAAAATTTGTTAATGTTTACTGATGCTTACGTAAAATTTGGGTTAACGCACAAACTTTGTTTGTGGGAATAAGGTATTTTATCTGGGACTACCGGCCGAAAGCAATAATTGTAGACCATCGTGTGGTTACACCCGGTGGGAGTCATGTATGAGGATAGCTACACGTAAAAAAGGATAAAAAGTAACCAGATTGAGGTATCAAAGAAAAATTTGAAAATAAATTAAGTCCTATCACAATAATAATGATTCATACTCATAGAATTCGGGACTTACGAAATACTTTTTACTTACATGCACTGACGTTTTGAGAGTCCAACCGCAACCACAGGCGTGTTTTTTCTTACATGCACCGAAGTTTGTGCATGTATGACGAAACGTCGGTGCATGTAGATAAGTAAAAAGTATTTCGCGCGAAGTCCCTAATTCTATATGTAGGAGTATAAAAAACAGCGATAGTTTAAAATAACAATAATAGTCATTCCCAATAAATTTTAGAACCGTGCGTCGTCGATAAGATATGATCACGAATTGAAGTCAAACCTCGTTATATAGTTTTTAACAAAAAATAAAATAAAATAATTCATTTATTGTGAGACATGTACTTATGTAAAAACCTATTTATTCCTTACCGGCAATCGAATAGACCTCAGCACGGTAAAGTGGCGTCATTTGAATAGGTAACATTTGACGTATGTAAGTTTTATCTTCATAATGAGAATGATGAATGATGAACGGGTAAGTAATAGATGATATAACAACAAAATCTCTAATATTTACAACATATAACAATGGAACCTACAATTTTATTTAATATAGCGATTAGTTAATATAATAAACGATTGATATAATTTTAAAATAACAAATTTTTATAAGCATAACATACCTACCTTAAATATAACATCATTTGACATAACATACATTAAATATAAAATCCTTTGACATACCTATCTATTTCTGGGTGGTTTACAAAAAAAACTAACCACGAAGGCTATCCAAATCGGGGTACTCTGACTCGGTGTGTTAACCATAATGACGATTTCTTTTACATACTAAACGTTAGATCAAATTATTTTTGAATACATAAACGTTATATCAAACAACGTTATACTAATAAATTAAGTTTTAGAATAAATAAATGTTATATGTAAAGAAATTATTTCAATAGTTGGTGTATCTCACGATGATTATATCTTATGAACGATAATGAAATGAAAATAGACCAAATGAGTTTATACAGTAAAGATATGTTAATTTTAAAAACAACAGGCGAAATCCTGTCCCATTATTTATTTGTCTTTCGTTAACTTAAGAAGCAAAATAAGACAAGTACGTAATTTGATTGTCAAATGATTGTGAAATTGAATTGTCAAATTTTAACTATTAAAATGAATCCACTTAAGAGTCCGTCTGACGCCAAATAGACTATTACCTTGATCTAGATCTCAGGACTCGTGAGGTCTAATGAATTAAAATTTGAACACAAACAACTTCAGTTCATGAATTAAAAACGCTTTATGCTAGAAACACGATTACTGATAAAATCCTCGATAGATTTTTGTGTTGAAAACACCTCGATTTCATGAGATTTTAAGCTAGATCTCATAAGCTTTACGTTGTTTTTATAATATAAAATATTTATAAGAAAGACAATAGTAAAATCTTCAATTGCACTAGACCACTTTTTTCATATTGGTTATCTCTTTCTTGCGCGTTAAAATGTATATTCTATCTTCTTTGAATAATTTGGCGTCTGGTGGGCTCTTAAGTTGCATACACAACCACTGAGCAGAACAGTTGATTCATTTGACGATTTCCAATTTATAGATCGTTTCGAAATAATGATTTGCAGTTGGACATTAAGAGGTATGGTTGTAACCATTAATTTAATGAAACTTAAACAATACAGTATTGTATAAACAACGTATTAATTTTATTCTTAATGTTTACTGTACTCAAGAATTTGGGAAATGGCAGGTTGTTAGTATTTTTGTTATGCTAATATTTTTTGATGAAAAATTTGTTTGTCTGTTAACTCAGAAATAGCCCAACAGATTTAAAAAATCTTTAGCTATAAAAAAATCATTGCTCTGACATAATATAAATAAATAAAAATAAATATTCACGGACATTCACACAACGCTATCTGATCCCAAAGTAAGCTAGGAATAACCTGCTTGTGTTATGGGTATCAGACCACGGATATTAATATTCAAATACTTTTTAAATACATAAATATTATACATAGGAACACCCAGACTCTTAAAACAAACATATATGGGTCACACAAATATTTATCTCCGGTGGGAATCGAACCCACGACCTCCAGCGGTGCAGGCGGTATCACTACCGACTGCGCCACAGGGGCAGTCGGTAGTGATGTGCTATGTATTATCACGTTTTATCCAAAGCAGAGAAGCTATTGAAGATAATTTTAAATTTGAGTAGGTATGAATAAGTTTAATGAGTACTATAATAATAATAAATTTTCAAGGACATTTTCACACAACGCGATCTGATCCCAATGTAAGCTAGGAATAACCTGCTTGTGTTATGGGTATCAGACAATGGGGTTTATAATTCTGTACCTAGCAGGAGAAGGTGCCCAAAGGGTAAAAACGGTAGCCTATTACTGAGAATCCGCTGTCCGTCTGCCTGTTTGTCACCAAATCGTATCTCATGAACCGTGATATTTTCATAAATTAGGTACAGTGCCCGGCAAACCACTTGAGCATCGCGTGAGGTGGTGGGAGAAAGTTCGCGCATGTACACTTTCATGCAAAAATATTGTGTCATTGAAAAACGCTATTTTTTAGGGTTCCGTAGCCGAATGGCAAAAAACGGAACCCTTATAGATTCGTCATGTCTGTCTGTCTGTCCGTCCGTATGTCACAGCCATTTTTCTCCGAAACCATAAGGCCTATGCTGTTGAAACTTGGTAAGTAGATGTATTTTTTGAACCACATTAAGATTTTTATATAAAACTAGAAAAAAAGCAGTAAATTTTGGGGGTCCCCATACTCAGAACTGAAACTTCAAAATTTTTTTTTCATCAAACCCATACGTGTGGGTTATCTATAGATAGGTCTTTAAAAATGCTATTGAGGTTCCTAACATCATTTTTTGTAAAGTAAATAGTTTGCGCAAGAGACACTTCCAAAGTGGAAAAATGAGTGTTGTTAATACGTCATAAACCGCAATTTTCGGTTAGAAAAATCACTACCACTGCGGACGTGTTAAAACATCAATCAAAGTTACAACGAACTATAAGAACTTTTATATTATGTTACTTGCTGCTACGAAACCCTTCATGGGCGAGTCCAACTCGCACTTGGCCGGTTTTTTATTATTATTGGCATTTCATTGTGTTAGCTAATAACTTTTTAGTTGTTGGTATAGAGAGGAAAGAGATCAGAAAGTTGCTCATCGTTGCTCAAGAAAATTGCCGGTTACTGTATATCGGTGCCTATTTCTGTTATCACTATCCCAAGAAATGCTAAGGAAAAAAATTAGAGGGATCGGATTAAAACAAAGATAATTTTATTTTCCGTTTTAGCCCCTCTCTATTAAATAGATTGCAGAGGAGCTTATGGCGAGACTCTGTCTGTAGTCTGTGACTCTGTCGCATTATATTATGTCACTAGGTCACGTGCATCATCTGTTCGAAGTTTGAAATAAAACAAAAATGACAACGTCAATCGGATTGAACTTTCACTTTCACAATAAACGTGTTAGAGAGGGGCAGTCTGGTGAGAACGATCTCACGACTTTCTTGTTTTCTTACGGAGCAAGTCGTGCGCAATCCAACTTGCACCTGACCTGATTTGTAAAGAAATCACAATGTCTATATTTAAAACAAAAAGTTTCGTCATCTGTTTGGCCGGAATTCATGTCTGTTTATTCTGGAATATCACACGCTGACCTATTTTCTACGCATTCGTGGGTTTTTTACTCTCATATAGAGACAATGTAGTGAATTAAAAATTTCTCATCAGATAGATAGATATTCTTCAGTATTCAGTCCGAATTCGATACCGCCAATTGGTCGAGGAGGTCAGATGGCAGTCGCTATATGGAAGATATTCAAGTTCAGACGCATCGCATTAAAATTTGATAGGCGAGGTTGAAGTGTTAAAGGCGAGGTTGAAGTGTTCGCCAAAGTCTGGCAAGAGCCCTGGGTCATCCTTCCGAGGGCTTACCCGGGACTCCCGGCCTTAGACAGTTGTAGGGCATCGTGTGGTTTTAGTCGGTAGGAGTCCGGCATAGCATCCATGTAGGATTTCCACACGTATAAAAAAAAGAGGCTTTCTCACGTATGTACCAAAAAAGAAATATAAATAACATTACGAAAATTTAAATGACAAGAAGGCTTTATTTTTTATTTTATATTAGCATACTCTTGTTGCCGTGTTAACTAGTAACTAAATTTAACAAAAACCGGCGAAGTGAGAGTCGGGCTCGCCTACTGCATCAAAAAGCAGCACAAATATCACGTTTTTTGTAAAGAATATATAAATGTACAAGCCTCTTGACTATTTTCAGGGTACGTATAAAAGGTACTAAACGGGACCCTATTCATGACACTTCGCTGTCTGTCTATCTGTCTGTCCGTCACAAGGCTGTATCTAATGAGCGGTGATAGCTAGAGAGCTGAAATTATGTTCACCAGAAATAGTGTAGCTACCCAACAGTGAAATATTTTTTTAAACCGGTTCAGTTATTTCGGAACCTTAACCTATTCGATAAAAACAATCAAGTCTTTCCTTTTTATAATATTATAGCGAAAAATTCTAAATCTTTGATCAGGATATATTAAAAAAAAAGTAAAATAGATAAAACAGTCTTTTAATTAGTAATTTATTTAACAGATTATGTACACACTTAAAAATACATACAGTAATATAGTTAGGAGAAAAGGAGTACAATGGCGCTGCTTATTTCTATTAGAAATCTCTTCCAGCAGGCCGGCGAGAGGAGAATGTTGGAATTAAGATAGTGTTCGCGGACTTTCTTTTTAAACATCGCAGCCGTTTTAATGTTTCTGATGTATGGGGGCAGTGAGTTCCACAGCCTAACCGCATGTACAGTGAAGGAATAGGAATAGAAGTCAGATTTGTGGCGTGGGATTTCAAGGAGGGAACGAAGGTGTGTCCTGCAAGGAGCATCAGGAGAACGTGCGTATGAGAATCGCTCCTTCAGGTAGGACGGGGATTTTGGGTTGTGCAGTATGTTGAATAGGAGACAGAGTACCCGAGTGTTCCTGTGAAGACGGATTGGGAGCCACTTGAGTTCTTGGCGGAAATGAGAAACATGGTCATACTTTCTGAGATTGAAAACAAAACGAATGCATAAATTTTGCAGCCTCTCAAGTTTGTCTAACAGCTCCTCTGTGGCATCTATGTAGCAGGCATCAGCGTAGTCTATAATGGGCTGAATGAGAGACCGGGCAAGAGATATCTTAATCTTTAAGGGGAGGAAAGTCTGAAGGCATTTCAAGGAGTGAAAGGTATAGTGTACCTTTTTACTGACCTCACTGACCTGAGTACGCCAGGACAAACTATCGTCCATTACTACTCCTAGATTTTTCACTTTCTCGGAATAGGGGATAACAGTCCCATCCAAGAGCACATGCGGCAGCGACGCTACGTCTAGTCTACTCCGCATTTGTCTACTACCTATAATTATGGCTTGCGATTTTTTCTGATTAATACGTAAGCCCACCGACTCGGCCCAGGCGGATATGCAAGTCAGGTCTTGGTTCATGGTCGCTACACCAGATGGGGCATCACACGCTCTAAAGTGATGATATAGCTGTAAGTCGTCAGCATAGAGATATGTTCGCATGTGAGAGTAATCTGTTCGCAAACCAATTTTCAGATGTTAGAATGTAGTTTCGACATATTTCATAGCTACCTACTTAATTTTTTACAGATTAAACAGAAAAATTATGATGTTTAAGGGGGGCTCGCACACAACAAACGTTTTTATTTTCATATTTTATTTTTTTATTAATGACGGCAACAATTTTACGTCACTTAGTCGCTTTAAATGCTTACAGAACAACAAGCTGTATATCTTCAGTAAATTTAAATAATTTTATTAAAATGAAATGGACATAGAACAAACGTGATTTTTGTCGTTTTTTGGCACGGAACCCTCCGCGCGCAAGTCCAACTCGCACTTGGCCGGCTTTTTTAAATGAACATTTTATTATTGATTTCCTTATGAATAAAAAATATTACCTATTAAACTTACTTAAAACTCATGAGATCTTACTTAAAATAACCCGAAATCGACGTATTTTCAATAAAAAAAGTGTGTGCGTGTAACCTTTATGCGCGATTGAAGTAAAACTTCTTTGCCATTGACGGCATCAAATGATAAAATTAATATCATTCATTCGAATTTATATATAAATAGCGGAAACTATCCGCTATTCAAAATTCAAATAGTAAGCGTTACTTCCGATTTTTGATACTGTTTTGATTGATGGCACTTGATGGAACTTGCTACACATATTGAAAAACTTTACTTGTACTGTTACATAACATTTATTATTGTAATACCTAACCAGTTTCGCCTTTTGGCATTCTCAAAGTCAAAATTTGGAAATAATTTTCATTGTTTATGTGTGCGAAGTGTAATTATGCTCTAAATAAGTAAATAGCCTTTGAGAATGCCGTAAGGTGAAACCGGTTATATATTACAATAATAAATGTTGTGGAACAGAACAAGTGAAGTTTTTCAATATACAATAAGCTTCTTCCGACAGAAAAAAAATCTAAGTTACTCCCTAGTCGCGCCTAAAGAAGTTTTACTTCAAAAAAGCTATAGAAAATATTATCAGTAACCGTTTTGATCTAGACTAGAGCATTTTTAGTTCTAGAAGTTTAAAATATTTAAATATATATAATTCATATATTCATATATGAATCATATTCATATATCATATACATATTCATATATAATTCATGTTTAAAATATTAATTCATTAGAACTCACGAGTCCTGAGATCTAGATCAAGATAATAGTCCATTTAGCGTCATACGAAGCCTAAAAATAAATATTAGTAGAGAACAAAGCCTTAAAATTACTACGGTCAGGTGTTGCTAAGAGCTTTACAGAACATTAATCTCTTTCACAGCTGTGGTTTCTATAAGACCTCTATTTGAACAGCGTTTTGGTTCATTTCATTTAAATAATAGCTTAATGGTTTATAGAGCTCCGGGATTAGATAATAGAATTGAAAATTTATATTATAAAAGTATCAAATTTTTTTTTGTTTAACGTGAGGAAACATCCTCATGGATGTTATGCCGGACTCCTACCGACTAAAAAAAATCACGTAACGCCCAACAGCCTGTGGTTGATAGCCCCGGGGGAAGCCCTCGGAAGGATGTCCCAGGACTCCCAACAGACCTTAGGCCGCCACTGCGGCCTCGCCCAGGGGGTGCTTCGGGTGCTATCCCGCGTCTTTGGGGAGTTTCGGGTGTGATCCCGCTTCTAAGGAGGGGCATGCGTGGGTTGCTCACGTCACGCTGCCATGGGCCTGCTTCTGTAAGGACGGTGAGTGACCCTCTCACCGTCCTCAGACCCCCGGTCATGGAGGCGATAGTCCTCGGCGAAGACACGTCGACGGCGCCCAGGCCGCCGACTGCGGAACTCGGGTGGGAGATGTCTCTCCCTTACCCGCCCCGCCGGCACCGCCTCCTTCACGAGCATGACCTGCTCGCAGAAAGAGGCGGTGCAGTCCCACTTACTCCCGCTGGAGAGCATGGCTCGCACCATGGTCTCGAGCGAGAGAGTGTCCACGTCCAGACCCACCACGAGGACCTGGCGCTGTTGCGCCCACGCCGTGCAGTGTATGAATGTCTAGATGTTTGTTAGTCTCTTACGGCTGAACAAGATCTGGCTGAAATCAGTAACAGGGATAGATTCTAGTCTGGAATAAGACATAGGATAATTAAACGTACTGCTCCAGACGCGTCGTCTGGTTTCAAGAGACCAACAGTGACTTTACTTATTAAAACAACTAGCTGACGTCACGCAGTTTCACCCGCGTCACTCCCGTCCCCGTGGGAATACCTACGGGAATAAAATATAACCTATGTTCACCGGGAATATTGTAGCTACCCAATAGTGAAATAATTTTTCAAACCGGTTTAGTAGTTTCGGAACCTATTCAATACAAACAATCATATCTTTCCATTATCAGAATAGATTCCAAAAATAAAGTAACCTAGATAAAACAGTCTTTTAATATTAGTTAACGGTTCGCAAACCAATTTTCAGATGTTAGAAAGTAGTTTCAAAATATTGTAGACCTAATTAATTTTTTTTTCAAAGTTCATTCGGTCACTGCTCACCAGTGCTAAAAGCAAACGAAATAGGTATACTGGCAGGTTATTTCTCTACAAATCAAATGTTACAAAGTAAGAAAATGAGCTTTTCAAAAAGGTTGCGTTTTTGTTGGCCACCTCTTTGGCTACTATTGCTTTTAACTGCCAGTTCTAAAAGGTGTGGGGTAGGTTATAATATCTTCGTGACATTCGTGACAAGGCCAAGGCCGTCGTTTTCTTTCGCCACAAGAAAATTTGTCATAGTAACACACACGGCACTCGGACTGTCAAAAAAAAAATTACCTGTTTTTTTGTATTATCATTATTTTATCAATACATATAATAAAATCGTAACAGGTCGCTGTCTGTACATGGAAGATAAATAACAAAAAATATTATAGGGGGGCTTTATGAACGCAATAGAACCCAAAACAATGATTTTTTGAAATTTTGTCTGTTTGTCTGTATGTCTGTATGTCTGTATGTCTGTATATCTGTTTGTCTGTACGGTTGTGCACGCTAATCTCAGTAACCGCTCAACCGATTGCAATGCGGTTTTTTTTATTGTGTTGAGGTTTGCTCCAGTTAACATTTAGCGTTTGTTTTATGTAAATCGGTTTAGAAATAAAAGAGTTATAACACTTTTAAGAATCAGATATTTTGAAAATTTTAATTGTAGGGGTTTCTTTGAATGTGAGTGAACCTAAACTGGCGTGTTGGCTTAATCATAAAAGAGCTTAATGAGTAAGACTATTTTAAACAATTCAGTCCGCGTCGAAGGCGTGGACTGAATTGTTTTAAAATAGACTTAATCATTAAGCTCTTTTATGATTAAGCAAACAGGGCAGTTTCAGACGCTGCTTGACGACTCTGATGAAGAAATACCTTTCCTTTCATACACCTTATGTGACGTAAACGAAGTTGCGGGCTCAGCTAGTTAAATAATAAAATTAATAAAGGTAAAAAAATAAATAAAACCTAGTAGCTTTTTTTAATGTAAGAAAATTCTTACACGGATGCTATGCCGTACTCCTACCGACTAAGAACCACACGTAGCCCAACAGCTTACGGTTGGGAGTCAGGGTAAGCCCTCGGGAGGACACCCCAGGAAAGCTTAGTAGCTTTAAAGCAGTCTCTAACGCCCACTTCTGGGTTAAACTCACTCTTCTTACAAGACCGGGTTTTTTCAAGAAGCGTGGTGAGGCAAATCATTGCTAACTGGTAACAAGAGCGAGTCGAACTCATGAACAAAGGGTTCCGTACTAAAAATCGGCAAAAAAATATGATTGTATTAAAGTACCTTATTTTTTTGTTTTTAGTATTTTTTGTTAGAACAGCAACAAAAATACATCGCCTGTGAAAATTTGACCTGTCTAAATATCAGCATACAGATTACAGATAGATAGATAAATAGATAGATATATGCTTTACTGTACTAACTACATAGCTTTCAAATAACACAATGTATACAGAAATACTGAATACTCATACTTATAGAACTCGGGACTTCACGCGAAATAAATTTACTTACATACACCGACGTTTCGAGCACGTTGCAGCGCCCGTGGTCGCGGTAGGACTGTAGACTGGACTGTAGTAGTATTTCGCGTGAAGTTCCGAGTTCTATAAGTATGAGTGTTAAAAACCGTGATAGTTTAAAAATAACAGAAATATTGAAGATTGTAAAGTTAGATACAATGGGCGGCCTTATTGCACACAGTAATTTTTCTCAGGCAACCATACAGCCTGGTCGGGGACAGATGGGCAGTGTAGTTTCAGTATAAGGGTCCCGTTTTCGGTACTTTGGGTACGAAATCCTAAAACAACCCGTACAAACTCGCTTAGCTTTTACACTGTAGCGATTCGCTACTTCAATAGTATTTATTTATAAAATAAACAATTACAAAACATTATGAATTAAATATTGACCCACAAAACCGCACAGACAGTTTGACTGTGGAAATAGGTAACATATGTTTTTTTTAACGTGCGGAACCCTAAAATGTAAACAATAACCAACCTAACCCAACTCTATAATAATTTCTATAACTTGTGTACCTCTAACCTACATCCCGTGTAATTTGGATACAAAAATACATTACCATAGATTATTACATTTACAGAAATGTATACTCATTATAACAGCATTAATGCCTAATGACATGAAACATTAACTGGAAAATAAGGCTCAAAGGCGTAAAAGCCGTAATTTACTCGGACCCTAACACGATAATCTAACCCTAAAATAAGTTAAGGGTATTAGAGTTAGCGGAATATTTACTATGATGTGTTAGTGTTTCAGCATTTTTTGCATTGTAGCAAGCGTCACGATCAATGGCTTATAAAAACACGCAATTCCTTTATCCCCGCGGGGTAGGCAGAAGTATATAATACGTTCACATTTTACTAGTACTTGGGGATTATATGTGCCCACTATACTAGTATATACTAGTTAAGTACATGTAAAAAAAAGAAATAAAACAAGTGTGTGCGTGTAACCTTTACGCGCGATTGAAGTAAAACTTCTTTGCCATGGACGGCATATATCACTGAAATGATTAAATTTTAACTTAAATAATAAATATCATATTATAATTTAATTATATTTATTATTCATGTGTTTTATAACGATTATTCAAATGTTATATTAATTTCATTCGATCGAATTTTAAATAGCGGAAACTACACATAGTCTGTGTATCGAACAGTAAGCGTTACTTCCGACAGAAAAGAATGGCACCGATTTTCGCTTCACACGACCTGAATGCGTGGACGGAAATCGGCGGGTGACTGGTCTCATATTTAGGAACGGCGAACATGAGACGGACGACGTAAATTTGCGTCCACGTATTCACGTCGTGTGGTCGAGAATCGGCGCCCTGAACTACTCCCTAGTCGCGCCTACAGAAATTTTACTTCAAAAGAAATAGTCGTAATTTTCTATCAAAAAGTACATTTAGACAGAATCAGATGACCGTTGCATGTACTCGTAGTGTTAAAACTTTACACGTGAACATCTATCAAATTTCATAATCTACAAGTATTATAGCACTTAAGTAAGTCAATGACATCTAATGGTCAACTAAAGGTCTAAGTATAATAAACTAAAACGTTTATATTTTACAAGCAGGCTCTGAAATTTAAAAGAAGTACTGACAGCTGATTAGCATCTGGCAGTGTAATTACTTAGAAAGTAGGTAATAAACAATGCCGTTATTTAATTTACATAAGATATCCCCTATCAGTAGGTATGTATAAACCATTATTACAATATTCATTCCATAGCCGTGAACAACCAAAGTTTTAAAAAGAACAAAGAGATTATTATGGTATAAACACAAAATAATTATTATTTTGTGGAGTAGATGCCTTATTATAATCTTTTTTTTTAAAAAAAAAGCTTGATAATCTACACGTCAACTTATCATAAAAATATTTTACATTTTAACCCCAAAATGTACACACAGATGTCTACACTTTATACATGCAATTTAACTTTTTTTTAATCACGCAATGGTTTGGGCTACGTGATTTTAATTCAGTCTTTTGGGAATTCTAATTCAATAGTTCCTACAGTTTTTCATTGTCCGTTTGAACAAAGCTATAAATAGGGTTGAAATCGCGCAATGTTACTCATCTGATACGATGAATACTTTCGATACATTGTAAGCTTGTCCACCACTTCTGTGGTATAAAAACTACTACCTACCTAATTTTAGAAAAATAAATGCCTTTACAAACTAACATTACTTAATTTGACCTAGATTGGCGATAATATCAAAATCGGTGCCTAGCATAATTTTGATATTAGATTCGGTCACAGCGCTCGTAAAACTGAATCTGATAAACCGTAACTTTGTGTTGACTTTCAAGTAATTTATGATCGTTACGTCAATGGTCACGAATTGCGAACACCCTGTCATTATATTGGCGTTTGAGGCACAACTTTGCATAATTGTATTATCCATACGTGTTCTGAACTTCTGAGGCAGTCACGCTTGAAGTTCTTATAATGAGTCCTGAGACATTCACGCTTGTAGAACTTCTGACTAAAGGTGACAAAGGCGCATTGTAACATTTGTAGTCATTGTGAGACAGTCACGCACATTCTTGCTAAAGCTGGTAAAGACTGTTTATAGCGGTTGCAGTCTAGGTAAGATATTCAGGAAAACAGTAACTTCTGGCTAAAAATGGAAAAGTCTCTTTTCACCGCCTGCAGTCAAGGCACTTGTGACTAAAGGTGACAAAGTCTTTTTGTAGCACGAATTGCGAACACGCTTTCATTATATTGGCGTTTGAGGCACTAGTTTGCATGATTTTTTTATCCTTATGAGTTCTAAACTTCTGAGGTAGTCACGCTTGAAGTTCTTATAATGAGTCCTGAGACATTTACAACTGTAATCATTGTGAGACAGTCACGCACATTCCTGCTAAAGCTGGTAAAGACTGTTTATAGCGGTTGCAGTCTAGGTAAGATATTCAGGCCAACAGTAACTTCTGGCTAAAAATGGAAAAGTCTCTTTTCACCGCCTGCAGTCAAGGTACTTGTGACTAAAGGTGACAAAGTCTTTTAGTAGCACGAATTGCGAACACCCCGTCATTATATTGGCGTTTGAGGCACTAGTTTGCATGATTGTTTTATCCTTATGAGTTCTGAACTTCTGAGGTAGTCACGCTTGAAGTTCTTATAATGAGTCCTGAGACATTCACGCTTGTAGAACTTCTGACTGTGACGGTGACAAAGGCGCTTTGTGACATCTGTAGTCATTGTGAGACAGTCACGCACATTCTTGCTAAATCACATTCGAAGGTGAAATTGGTAATCTCCACCGGAATATGTATACAAATACTATCGAATCGGGCAGTTTCGATGTGTGCACGCGTGTCGACATGCACGAACAGTATCGAATTGGTCACTTTCGATGATGTTCGTCGCTCAAAGTGTGCAGTATCGATTGTGTTCGACTCAAAAGTTTTTAAATATTACCATTTTTAAAAATCTGTTAAATGTTTCTTATACTTTATATTAAGCATTATCGATTAGTGCAATAAAAGAAAAAAAACATTTTTGCAGTTTCGACCTTGTTCGTAGTCACAGTCGATATGTGCTATGGGGCTCTATTACAACCACAGAAATCAGGGATATCTGTGATCACAACGCAACTACGGTTTTCATCTCAAATATGTTTGATAAATTTACGATAAAAATATTATGACGACATGATGTTTGCCTCGATCTAAGAATAAATTAATATCAAAACTCACCATTTTTATGTCCATAATACCCAGTCCCTGATGAGGAACCGCTGCCAGTAGACGAGCCCTGTTGTGGGCCTCCCTCCTCATCCACTTCCAATAAGGGGGCAGCTTCCATTGTAATTACACTTTCACTTATAATTTTGTTTTAATCACACATCACTTAGCACTGCACCGCACTGTACCTGTAACAGAAAAAAAATAGGTTAATATTCTGTGGTTCGTATATATCTATATCTATACTAATATTATACAAGAAAGCCGTGAGATCGTTCTCACCAGACTGCCCCTCTCTAACACGTTTATTATAAAAGTGAAAGTTCAATCCGATTGCCGTTGTCATTTTTGTTTTATTTCAAACTTTGAACAGATGATCTACGTGACATAGTGACGTAGTTTAATGCGACAGAGTCACGGCTACAGACAAAGTCTCGCCATAAGCCCCTCTGCACTCTATTTTATATAGATGGGCTAAAAGGGGAAAGATTTGATTGTTTGTTTGTTTGCTTACGTCGAATAGGCTCCGACACTACTGAACCGATTTAAAAAATTCTTTCACTGTTGGGAAGCTACACTGTTCCCGCTGGACATAGGCTATATTTTTTTCCCGTATTCCCACGGGAAGGGGAACTACGCGGGTGAAACCGCGTGACGTCCGCTAGTAATCTATATTTGAAAGGGTTAACCTAACAATCTAGGCACCCACTATAGGTCATTAGCTATCACTCCAGGATTTTTTTTCTGGAAAGGACACATAAAATTCATCATCTTAATACTTCCGCTCATTTTCAATTTCAAAAAAGGAGTCTCAGACAGGTGTACCACCAGAACCTAGCAATTTAACTACTATACTTATTATAAGAATTCACATTAGAAGAAATACAGATTCGGCAGAAAGTTCTTAGTAACCAAGCCATAAACAATTCAAAAAATAATGAACGTACATATTGAATGACAATGATCGTCACACAGACTTGGCACGAAACTCGCTATTGTGCCTAACTGCCAACATTAATAATATCAAAATAACATATGAGTCTATACAAACGAGCTATTATTGTACCGCGTTTGTAGCACAAACGCTCATTAAAGTAGAGTTGCGCTAACTCAGCATAAACATTTGACTGCCACTGTGGCGCAGTCGGTAGTGTAACCGCCTGCCGCTCTGGACGTCCTGGGTTTGATTCCCGGGTCGGTCCAAATATTTGTATGATAATAAATAAATATTCACGGA
Source organism: Miltochrista miniata (assembly GCA_933228765.1). Classification (NCBI taxonomy): domain Eukaryota; kingdom Metazoa; phylum Arthropoda; class Insecta; order Lepidoptera; family Erebidae; genus Miltochrista; species Miltochrista miniata. The sequence continues at coordinate 21,034,081 of OW121769.1, forward strand.
CATCTTACACAACGCTATCTGATCCTAAAGTAAGCTAGGAATAACCTGCTTGTGTTATGGGTATCAGACCACGGATAGTAATACATAATATTCTTTTAAATACATACATATTATACCTACATAGAAACATCCAAATCCAAAATATCCAAAGTGATCCACATCTAAATATTTTAATATGTCTATCAGTCGTCTAGATTCCATAGCACAAGCTTATATTAGCTTAATTTGGGCTAGATAATGTGTGATATTGTATACAAATTTATTATTATTAAACAACGCAAAATTGTTTAAGTATGGCAAGAAAATTAAGAAAGGGATGAATAAGGCAACAGTTTTTTTTTTGACGTGACGACGACGTCTTGTAATTTGATGGAGCCGGCTGCACGTTTGAAAAAAAAAAGACGTATGCAGCGTTACCTCGCTCCGAGGCGTTCCATTTAAGGCTGAGTTGTCACGTTCAACTATCGTCAGTAAACCGACTTTACAGACAACCGATTTTTTTGTGCCACGAGGGCAGCTGGACCGGTGTGTGGGGCTTACGTTGCCGGAAAGGGACTGTTCTATCCACTAAACCCCGCAGTGTTTCTCCTCGCCCTATAGCCGGTTCGAAGGATATCCAAAGATTATTGACGTCGAGCCAGCGTGCAGCTGGGGGAATAAAGCAGAAGTGCTTCCATATAAATTATTCTTTAACGATTTTTAGTAGATAATTTTAAAAGTTGAATAAAAAATTAATATTTACAGTGAAAATAAAAAAAAATAAGTTCATAATTTATGTCATACACAGGGTGTTTATCCTCACATGTTGCATCCGGAGCGCTCGAGCACGGTTAGATCCGATAGGGGCTTTCTACCGCGCACGCTTAGGTTGTGGAATGATCTCCCTGCCTCGGTTTTCCCAAACGCCTACAGTATGGGGTTCTTCAAGAGGGGTCTTAGAAGGTTTTTACAGGGTCGGCAGCGCGAGTGTGGCACCTCTGGTGTAGCAAACGTCCATAGGCTGCGGTGACCACCGGTACATCTGGTGGGCCGTATGCTTGTCTGCCACCTTAGTGGTATAAAAAAAAAAATGTCGCTGCACTGTTATCACGCACATCAAGTGTTATTAATTATTGAAAAAGAAAAGAAAATATATATTATATAAGAAAGAGTCATGGATCACAGAAAGGATTGCACTAGAAACCGCATGAGTAATATTGATTCGTATTATAAAATGACAGAATTAGAACATTTTTTTTATATCAGCTGACGCTCCCATTATTTGTTACAATTTTTTACAGAGCACACCATCACGATACATAGGTTCCATGTTTTAAAAAAATCTGCTGATTGTTTTAAAATAAGAAGTATAGCCCGTTCGCGCTAAGTTTTCTGCTGGCCTAGAGGCTGGTGTAGAGGCGTTGTAGGGGAGGCGCCGGCAAACTTAGCGTGAACGAGTAGTACTTTATATCTGTCATAGAAATTGGCGTGATTGTATGAACGAGTGTAAAAGTGTCATAAACTTTTACGACTTTATGACTTCCTAGTTAAAACGAAGACATTCAAAGACGCCAGTCAAAAAGTTTGGCCCTCAACCCATGTGTGTCACGATAACATTTTATGGGGTTTCGTGAGCTCGCGTGTTTCATATGAAAAATGTTTTCAGAGAATCTGCTCGTCTGGAATATTAAAATATTCTTTGTAACGTTAGCGTACATCTTTTTAGCACCCTGTATGTTTTCGGTTATAGTTATCTTTATATCTCAGTATCTGTAATTTTTAGGGATCCTATTCATGAAACTTCGCTCTGTCTGTCTGTCTCAGGAATCGCGATAGCTAGAGAGCTGAAATTAACACAGATGATGTAGGTATTTCTGTTGCCACTGTACCAAAAAATACTGAAATCAGAAAAAGAATGAGATTAATTGCCCCCCTTAATCCCATTCTTTTTCCCACAGAACAAACGTGACTTTTATAGTTTTTGTACGGAACCCTACGACTCGCACTTAGTCGGTTTTTTTTTTAATATACTTGGCTAAGTTGATACTGGCGACACACACAGGTCGCAAAGCTTACTTCACTATTTTTTTTCACTTCACTACTTTTTCAAGATAAAATCGTCAAAGTGCATTAAAATTCGTACCAGTTTTCAAACTATTACGCCCTTCATTGTGACTGAAAAATCATTTTGAATGGAGCTAAGTAGATAATGTCTTATCAAACGACTTCAGAAAAATAAAAATATCAAGACAAATATTGTTAACACGGTTTTTTTTTTCATTTTAACTCTTTTTATATTTTTTAGGGTTTCGTACCTCAAAGGAAAAGACGGAACCCTTATAGGATAACTTTGTTATTACTAATAAATTTTATATAGGTAGGTACTTAATTACTAATACAAAACTTACACAACAACTTACACAAGTGAAAAAAATATAATAAATAAATAGTTTTGGATGCATAAATAATAATTACTTACTATTGAAAATAATCACTTTCCTATTAAAGCAGACACTGATTAGAGTACTGTCACTTTTATAATAAATCTTATTTATTAGATATGAAAATGAAAAAAATCACGAACATGAAATCACACTTCTCTCTAGGGCTAAAAGACTGAAGTCAAGGAGTCCGTAAAATTATAATAAAAAAAAATATGACTAATGAAAAATGAATGTTCTAAAATCAATTAGGTAAGTATGTATGTACCTATGTCCTTTTTAAAAAAATATTGACTAAAGGCACAAAAATCCGTGAAATAATAAACACTTCTTCAGATTATTGTTCTAAAATCAAATGCTTCTTTTTTATTTTCAACCACAAAGGCACGGAAAACTAACTATTCGTTTGAATACGTTCGATATTCAAACTTCACGGTGGGAAGGCCAACAGTTGTCTCGTCTGTGGCTTGCGATAAACTGAAGCTGACTTTTGCTTTGACATCAAACTATTTTAGTGAGAAAAGATGTGTGTGCGTGTAACCTTTACGCGCAATTGAAGTAAAACTTATTTGCCATTGACGGCATATATCACTAAATTGATAGAATTTTAACTTAAATAATAAATATCGTATATTATAATTTAATTATATTTATTATTCATGTGTTTTACAAAGATTATTCAAATGTTATATTAATGTCATTCATTCGAATTTTGAATAGGGAAACTACACATAGTCTGTGTAGTTTCCGCAATTCAAAATTCGAATAATAAGCGTTACTTCCGTCCGAAAAAAATCTGAGTTACTCCCTAGTCGCGCCTAAAGAAGTTTTACTTCAAAAAAGTATTAGCTTATTCTGGAATAAGCTAAGACATTTTTTTGAAGTAAAACGACTAGAGAGTAACTCAGATTTTTTTTCTGACGGAACGTAACGCTTACTATTCGAATTTTGAATAGCGGAAACTACAAAGACTATGTGTAGTTTCGAATTTATGTATGTAATGTAAAAATTCGAATGAATGATCTTAATTTAACATTTGAATAATCTCTTATTATCTTTAATCACAATCCAACGCCTCCTCCACTAGTCAATCATTTCAGGACCGATGTTTAAAGTGGGCCACGAGCGCAGTATTCGATTTAGTCGTCTCTAACTGTTCAGAGAAATAGGTAAGATTATACATTTGTATGTTGTATGTATGACGTCAATAGGTAGATTAGGTAGAAACTCATAGAATGACACTTCCTGTATCCATCCAGCCGTTGTTCGTGTTAGAAATAGTGTCACCGTAAGTCAATCGAAAATAGCTTTAGAATATATACAGTCACGCAAGTACCTAAGTATTCTGTTTCAACCTCCTTTATATTTGTAAGTTATATCTATTGTACGGTTTACGTACATTTATTTTCCTTAGTTAGCAAAAACTTGGGCGACTCATTTACGTCGCTAATAATAACTCTAACTTCAGTGTGCACCGTGACTTACACGCGAAACGAACGTGTGTGAGAATCACCACTTTTACCTCTAATTTGTATCAACTTAACGTAATAAACGGTTAATTACAAAATATCGTTTACATTAGTGCCACTCACATCTACTACTACCATTCAAGTATAAATGTGCGGCCACTAAACCGTACATTTTTTGGTCCTTCGAGCTTAAACCACGGGCACTAAACCGTGGATTTTTGGCCTTCGGCCTTGAACAATTTTGTGCTTGTGTTGTGTGTTTAGTGTTTTTATTTGTGATAGCGAATCGGTTTGACTGGCCTCCCACCAGCGGGTCTCACCAGTGCAAATTGAGAGTCGAATGTCATAAAGGATACTACACATAAACGGCTTAAAACGGACCTTCAAGATTCAACGGAGCTTGTTTACTGCAACAGGTTACGAGGAAAGCTTGAAGACTACTGGCAGCTATACAGTCAACTGCTAACAGGAACACTACTATCCTGCTAACTACTTTAACTCAACTACGAGTAAGAATTTGTCTACTTTTTTTATTACTATTTCAAACTATTCAACTTCTTTACTATGGATACTCTTACCAAACAAGTTGGTGTCTTTGAAGATATTAAGACATTATGTAGCAACTACAAAAAAGACAGCGTATCAAGAAAAACTGTGGACTATTTACAAAAACGTCTGCAGTCGTTAGAAACTCTGTGGAAAACTTTCGACAGCCAAAATCAAATACTTCTGGAAACGACCGAAAACAAAAACCTTGGCTATTTTGACAACAACGTTTATGAAAATACAAGGGTGATGTACGAAACTACTAAGAAACATATGTTGGACCTGCTGGCCGTTCAGCAGAGACAACAGCAACAAAATTTAGACTTTGATCTAACTGGGACCATAGATAAAGAAACTGAAGATCATCTTAAGAGTCTGATCAACCAACAAGAACGAAACTTTAAGGCTTTGAATAGAAATATGTCAAAAATAAATATTGATTTCATTACTGAGAAATGGGAGCTTGAAGAACATTTATCAACTCTAAAATCAAAATGGGAGTGTATTGATAAGATCCACTGGGAACTAGAAGATGAACTAAAGAATTCTAGCCTGCAAGAAGAGTACCTCGAAAAATATGAAACTATTGAACAAAAATACGATAGTTTGAAAAGAGATTTAAACTGCAAAATTTGGTCCAACATTCATTATCAACGATCAACACCAAAAATTAACATTCCGGAATTTACTGGCAACTACATTAACTGGATCACGTTCAAGGACATCTTTGTGGAAACTATTCACAATAACCCAAGCATTTCTAAGGCGCAGAAAATGCAGCACTTGAAGACGAAGCTTAAAGGTGAAGCCGAACGTCTACTTCACCATCTGTCGATTAGTGCAGATAATTATGACTCATGCTGGAAAATACTGTCTCACCGGTATGATAATCGACGTCTTCAATTTACTTCGTTTATGTCCACTATGCAACGTTTACCTACTATACAACAACCAAATGCCTACAATCTGAAAAGAATGCACGCAGTGATCACAGAATCTCTTAACGGCCTTGGCAACATGAAGATTGACATATCTACTTGGGGACCAATTATCGTTTACTTTATGTCCCAAAAACTAGACTCAGCAACTCTCAACGAATACGCCAAGGAAACGCAGAACAACAGAGAATTGCCCGATTTGGAGGAATTTCTCAACTTTTTGGAAATAAAGTTCTTAGCTTTTGAAACTGCCAAAAGCTGTTTAAACGCTACAGGGTCTCAAAATCAAACTTTTGACAAAACTCAACAGAAACCGCACAGCAAAGGCTGGACAAACTATAAAAATACCTTCAGCCAGCCAAGATACTCAAATAAATTGAACTCCCATGAAAACAAGGATAGCCCGAAAACTTTTCATACATCAAACTTTGGCCGGTGCCCATTATGCGCAAGCGATCACATTTTGATGCAATGCGACAAATTCCTTACGATGGATATTCCGCAGCGAAACAACACTATTGTGAAACTCAAAGTCTGCAAAAATTGTTTATACAGCCACGGTAACGCCGGTTGCAATTCTTGGAAAACATGCCGTGAATGCAATTTGAAGCATCATACTTTATTACATATGAAAAAACCTCATAATGATAACTCTGAACCGACTACAAAAAAGGAGGACGACTCAAGTGCGAACCCACGTCCTTCAACGTCAGCGCAACGTGCTGCACACCACTTGGCGACCGATAACACAGAAATTTTGTTAACTACGGTCCTGGTAAAAGTAAAATCAGCAGACGGAACTCCCATAATACTGCGTGGGCTCCTTGATCAGGGGTCACAAACAAATTTAATATCTGAAAATGCTGCTCAATTACTACGTTTACCTCGCACGAAGATGAATGCTACCATTACCGGGATTGGAGCTACGTCCCGAGACTGCCGAGGATTACTGGATCTTCAATGTCAGTCGATACACTCTAACTATACATTTGAAGTGCAGGCATTGATCTTACAAAACTTAACTAACAAGTTACCCAACTGTACTTTACAAAACGGCGGCTGGCAGCATCTACAAAACTTAAAGCTCGCCGATCCTAACTACAACGTGTCAAACTCCATTGACCTACTCCTCGGAGCTGAAGTTTACGCAAACATCATCCTAGACGGAGTATTGAAAGGTGATCCACACTCACCTATCGCCCAACAAACACAATTGGGATGGATCTTGTGCGGTAAACTCAAAACTTTTAACTGTCACTTTTCGTTGATGGACACAACAAATTTGTCAAAATATTGGGAAAGCGAAGACATAACCCAAAGCTCTGAAGATATAGATAAAAACGATCAATGTGAACTATACTACCAACAAACTACAAAACGATGCTCAGATGGAAGATACGTTGTAAAAATGCCTATGGTGCAATCTTTCGAAAAGCGTCTCGGCAACTCAAAATCAGCAGCGGTTGCCCAATTTTTACAACAAGAAAGAAGACTACGAAAAAATAAACAACTATCAATTATGTACAAAAACTTTATCAACGAATACTTAGAATTGCAACATATGAAGCCTGCGTCACAATGTAAACAAAACGAATACGAATCTTATTTGCCTCACCATGGCGTCTTAAGAAATCAATCTACAACTACAAAACTCAGGGTCGTTTTCAACGCATCCCAGAAAACGTCTAGTGGCATAAGCTTAAACAGCTTGATGGAAAAGGGACCAAACCTACAGAAAGACATTCAGTCCCTTCTCCTCAAATGGAGAACTTATCGTTATGTTTTTATAGCTGATATAGAGAAGATGTATAGATGCATATGGATATCAGCTGATCAACAAAGCCTTTTAAAAATAATATGGCGTAACTCTCCTGATGAACAGTTACAAGAATTTGTTCTATGTACTTTGACTTACGGCACAAAGTGCGCATCGTGGTTATCCATGCGAACTTTACAACAATTGGCTAACGACGACGGTCACTTATATCCTGATGCAGCGAAGATATTACTTAGCGATTTTTATGTTGACGATCTTATTAGTGGTCACCATAGTCTCGAAACTGCTAAAAAACTACAAAATGACTTGATACAATTATTGCGGCGTGGAGGCATGAATTTGAGGAAATGGTCAAGCAACTCTGCCCAATTACTGGAACAATTATCTGACGATCAAATATCCAAAACAAACTTTGACTTTAAACAAGAAGACTCTATGAAAACACTGGGACTCGGTTGGAATCCAAGCCTAGATACTTTCACGTTCAATTGGAACCTGAAACAAGATTTTGAAAAGAAGCTGACTAAGCGATCTCTACTGTCTGAGATCTCACAACTATATGATCCGCTAGGCTGGTTTTCGGCTGTCACTATACGTGCCAAACTAATTTTTCAACGAGTCTGGTTAGAAAAATTAGGATGGGATGAACAGCTACCTGAAGACATACAAGAAGAATGGATAAGGCTCAAAAGCGAACTTACAGAATTAAATAATATTAAAATTGATCGATGGATAGGAAGCATTCAAAATGACATTGAATTACTCGCCTTTTGCGATGCAAGCGAAAAGGCTTACTCGTGTGTTATTTATACACGTGTATGGAGCAAAGGCAAGCCACCCGTACTTAGCTTACTGGCAGCTAAAACTAGGGTTGCCCCAATTGCACAAAAATTGACACTACCCCGACTCGAACTCAGCGGAGCACTACTTTTATCTCAGCTGGTAACCAAGGTCAAGGAATCTTGAAAGAACTACAATATTAGTGTTCGAGCCTGGAGCGACTCCAAAGTTGTGCTAGCATGGCTGCAAGGAGAGTCATCGAAGTGGGAAAGATATGTAGAAAATCGTGTTATAAAGATCAAACAAGTTATCCCTGCATCGCATTGGCTGTACATAGAATCAAAGAACAACCCTGCAGATTGTGCAACTAGAGGTTTATTTCCGAAACAATTAATAAACCATACTTTATGGTGGAAAGGCCCCACAACCCTTCAAACATTTTCGGTGAAATCTGCAGAGGAATTGAATTGTTTTCCTACAACTACAATGGGCGAAAAGCCAATTGTGCCAACCCTATGTCAAAAAGAAGACATTATATCAACGTTATTAAATAAACACAGTACATTAACGTTCGTAATTCGTGTAATCGCATGGATTATGCGATTCAAGACGAATAACAACACAACAACGAAGAAATTTAACGCTGATCGACAATTTCCTCATAACTACTTGGCAACAAATGAACTTGAGAATGCAATGGATAAAATTACATCGAGTGTACAGCAACGTGAATTTTATACAGAATATTATGCATTACTTAAAGGAGATTTCTTAACATCTAAAAGCAAATTGTCAAATTTGTACCCTTATCTAGACAAAAAGGGCATTATGCGCGTGGGTGGCCGACTAAACAAAACGAATCTACCTCTTGGCATGAAAAATCCTGCAATTCTACCAAGAAATAGTAGGCTGACGCAATTGTTAATAAACCAAGCTCATGCTACGACTTTACATGGTGGAGCCCGGCTCACACTCGCTTACATCCGTCAACAATTTTGGATATTAGGAGGTAACAGAGCAGTAAAAACTGAGTTACGTCGGTGCATACGATGTCATCGGTTCAAGACTAACGAAAATTACCAACTCATGGCCGACCTTCCACCACAACGAGTGACACCCTCCCGCCCTTTCACTCACACAGGAGTGGACTTCACGGGTTGCGTAGACGTCAAGCCAAGCAAAGGGCGAGGCGTAAAAACTATAAAGGGATATATTGCTATTTTCGTCTGCTTAGCAACAAAAGCAGTTCACATCGAGCTGGTTTCGGATTTAAGCACAGAAACTTTCATTGGTGCCTTCCAGCGAATGTGCTCAAGACGTGGCACACCAAGCCATGTTTATTCAGATTGTGGCACGAATTTTATAGGTGCCTCAAAAATGTTGAACAACGAGTACGAAATATTCAAAACAGAACTGCCCTCGGAATTTTTTGAAGAAATGAGTAAATTAAAAGTAGAGTGGCATTTTAATGCCCCTGCTTGGCCTTCAGGGGGGGGGCTGTGGGAGGCGGGGGTTCGATCTTTGAAATACCATTTACGCCGCGTCTTGGGAGCCCAGAAACTCACTTACGAGGAGTTCTCAACATTACTGACGAAAATAGAAGCGTGCATGAACTCACGCCCACTTTGCCCTCTTACAGAGGATCCAGACGAGTTTTATAATTATTTAACGCCTGGACATTTTTTAACTGGCAGTCCCATCTTAACGCTGCCATTGTCAAACTATGAAGACGATCGCAAATTAGATCTACGCAAAAGATGGCAGTTAACTGAGAACATGTACCATCAGTTCTGGAAACGCTGGTCCTCGGACTATTTAACATCGCTACAAACCCGCAGTAAATGGCTAAAACCAACACCCAACATTAAACCGGGTGACGTTGTCCTGGTAAAAGAAAACACGCTATCCCCAGGAAAGTGGGCGATGGGGCGTGTGACAGAAGTGCATCCCGGTAGCGATGGTCACGTGCGGGTTGCAACTATAAAAACACAAGTCGGTATATTGAAGCGACCCATAACGAAATTGTCACCGTTACCGATTGCAACCTTGCAATAATTTATTATACAAATTTGTTTACATTTATTATATACAAAATCACTAAAGTATCGATAGCAGAATTCTTCATCATGTTAACTACGTTAACACTCCTCACTCTTGTGGCTGGAACAACTGGCAGCATCATAACAGATACCTCAACAAGCGTTCGTATTACAAGCCTTGGAAGGGAGCGCCCCATCTATTACGACAAAGTTGGGAAAATACAGCTGATTCACGACGAATGGCGACTACTGATGTATTACAATCTTTCTACATATTGGACTGGAGTTCAAAATTTTGAAAACTACTTACAAGATATCATGAAAATGTGCAAGAGCTTGAACCCCAAATACTGTGAAACTACAATTACTCAGCTGTCGCACGATATGAATATTCTGCAATATTACAACACTATACTTTTAGCCCCACACAAACACCTGTCCGGACGCAACAAACGCGGGCTAATAGACGGCGTAGGATACGTCGCAAACAGTCTGTTTGGAATCCTGGACCAGAGATTCGCGGATCAATATCAAGCGGATATTCACAATATACAGAAGAATGAACACTATCTACACCAACTCATTCGAAATCAAACTTCTATTGCCGAAATTGAAAACGATATTCTAAAGAAGAATGAAGAAAATATGAATCAGCAGTTTACACTTATAAACAACTTCATGAATGAAACGGATATGCGATTCGCGAAGATTCAATCAGAAATTGAGATAGCTATGGCTACTAGCTTTTTCAGCTCTGCTTCACTCGCTGCGCACTTGTTATTGAAAAATTTGAAGACTATGCAAGAAACTCTTTTCAATACGTTGGTTGACACTTACAAAGGACGAATGGACGTTCACTTGCTTACGCCAGTTAACTTAATCTGGACAATATTCAAGACGAGATAAGCGATATTTACAAACTAATCTACGTAAAGGCTCGGGTTACCGACAGTTACTTCATGTACGAGCTTCACATTCCACTGGCAAGTGATGAAGATTTTATTCTCTACAAGGTTTTACCTCTACCCATGAAGAATTTAGAGGAGAAGAACGAGACAGTCATTATTTCTGTCTCATCCAAGTATATCGCAGTGAATCTGGAGAAGAATACATACGTGAAATTGAACGAAAAGGAGTTAACTAGCTGCATTCAACGACGAACAGATAATTTCGTCTGTGTTTTGAACATACCTATTTTTAATCTACAAAACGCTCATGCCCCATGTGAAGCGAAACTATTAAGCCATCAAGCGGCCTTGCCATGCAGTATGCAAAGATCGCAATGTGAACCTGTCTGGATTGAATTACATAACATTAATACATGGCTGGTAGTGTGCTGTGACACATGCTCTGTACGTACTGTGTGCGGTGATGACGTACAGTCTCACGTTATCAATACGTCATCCTTAGTATCGCTAAAACAAGGATGCCTAATTCAAACTAACTATTTGAAGATACATTCACACAATAACTACGACAGTCATTCCAAATTGGATTACGACATTCAAGTTCCTTCTTTGGAAAATACGATAAACGGCATATTGAGCACGCACTCCACCCCGTTGCTGAGAATATCACGCAACGATGATATTAAGATAGTTGAAGATCGGTTACGATTCATGAAGACCTAAAATAAATTACCAGCGACACTGACCTCTCACGATATTCATCATTATTCAATCACATACTTGCTTCTGACTGCAGCTGGCATCACAGTCATCGTCCTGATAGCGCGAAAACGAGGCTTCTGCAACAAGAAACCATTTACGTCGCTAATAATAACTCTAACTTCAGTGTGCACCGTGATTCTCACACACGTTCGTTTCGCGTGTAAGTCACGGTGCACACTGAAGTTAGAGTTATTATTAGCGACGTAAATGAGTCGCCCAAGTTTTTGCTAACTAAGGAAAATAAATGTACGTAAACCGTACACTATACTTAGAGTATAAATAGAAGGTTATATTAATTTAAATTAATACTCTAAGGCCGGATTCGACCAAACTCGGAGTAAGACTATACTGCAGAATAACTTGTACCTCTTCTAAAAGTAAAGTGACTTTCCTTTTTACCAACAACTAATAAGCATAACGTAGCTATGGAACCAAACAGAATAGAGTACTTCAGTATGGTACATGGGTTCCCATAGTTACGTTGTGCTTGTTAGTTGTTGGAAGTAACTTCACTTTCACTTTACTTTTAGTATAAGTACGAGCTATTCTCTAGTATAGTCTTACTCCGATTTTAGTTGTTTCCAGCCTAAGTATCTATACCTATACTGTTCACTAAAAATGGAGAATCTATCAATAGTACGATTGGCTACGAAAGTGGTTTATCAGTTTTGACAAAAATTGTGCATGATCTGTAAAACTCATAAATTAGGATAATGCAAAAATCGCTTGGAAAAAATATTGGAATGATGATGAATGAGAATGAGAACGGATAATAATATATAAGTAAGCTTTATTTAAGAGGCTGGTCCGCAAATAATGCACTTAGGATTAAATTACATTAAAATGGAACCTTATATTCTTAATAGATGAAACTACAATAACACCGTGCGCTTTTAAAAAAATATTTTTTTAAGTACATTAGAAAAAACAACTCTCAAAGTTATTAAATATCATCGAAATAGCAGAAATAATCAAATTGACAAAGTTAAATTTCGATGATTATCAGAGGTTTCCTCGCAAGTAAATAATTATTTTGTAAAAAGCGCACGGTGTTAATGTAATCTCATCTATTAAGAATGTAAAGTTCCATTTTAGTGTTATTTAATGAAGTAAGTTCTTGAATATTTCCAAAATCCTAAATGTCTTTTTGAGCATTTTGCCCTTAATGTATCTATGAAAACTAATTACCCTCTATACAAGGGAGCGGGTCAGTAATCATGAATGTTAACAAATCGGATCAAACTCCGTACATTACTTGAAAACCAAAGCCTGCATTGTTTCTTTCTTTAATTCAACCATTTGTCTATCCGTAGTAGTATTTCAGAGTATGTTACAAATTTAATTTAATTCCAGCAGGGTTTAAAAGTGGAAAGATATGTCGTTCTACTACTGAAAGTCCTTATTGAAATAATATTCATAAAAAAATATAAAATACTAGCGGACGTCCCGCGGTTTCCCCCGCGTAGTTCCCGTTCCCGTGGGAGTACGGGAATAAAATATGTTCACCGCAAAGAGTGTAGCTTTTCAACAGTAAAAGAATTTTTCAAACCGGTCCAGTAGTTCCGGAGCCTATTCGTTACAAACAAAGAAACAAAAAAACAAATCTTTCCTCTTTATAATATTAAGTATAGATATTATAGTCCAATCAATCAAATCAACTCTAAATGAATATTAAGTACCTACTACAAATTTTATTCGTATATAGGTAAGCATAATGTTGAATCAAAACACAGAAAAAAGCTTTAAACATTACTTTTAGTATGCCAACTCCCGCGCAATTTGGCATAATTCCAAACTCTATTCAGACGGCGAAAAGAAAATATGTTTTCCTTAATACTTTTATTAACCTGACGTCCATCATGTTACGTTTTATATTTAAAACATTATAACGACATTCTTTTTTTGGCACTCGCTGAATTCTCTGACGAATATTTTTAGTGGGTATCTGTATAGTTTAAACACTGCATTTGTAGGTTGTAGTTGTCGTTTGAGTACAGGGAAGAGAATTACACTTACCTACTTAGCTCAGTTATATTGTTCCAAAGTTACACGGTAATAATTGGTTATTATTCTCTTTTAAGTAACTAAGCAATCGTTGAAAGCTAACTCTGCACTGGCTAGTAATGGATGTTACGTGGTTTTATTAACTGAGTGAATAACGCGCTCCCATTGGGAATAGCAGTGCAAGCAAATCGTATGTACCTACAGTGAGACTGTACAGTAACCTAACCTTTGCTTTATACAATTTTGTACACTGATTTTCGCAGCATAAATACCTATTAATAAGATAATGTCAGTCAAAGCTTCTTGAGCGTACATCTCTGGTGTTGCAACCGTCCCCCGTCTTGGTATGCAATATCCATCGGGTGAGTCGTGCGCGTGTGGCGCGGTGCCACACGCGCACGACTCACCCGAAAATACCCGAAAATAGACTTATTTGCCTTCAGTTTAGTATATAAAATTTTAATATAAATAAAGTGTTCATTACTCAATCAATGTCAATTAATACGCTATAGCCCAGACCCAAAATAGTTGATGTTTTTATGTGCATGTATTAAAATTAACAATGACAGTTGTATCTTAACGAGCTTAACTTAAAAATTACTGGGACACTAACTTACCTATCAACCTTTGGACTTAGAAACTAAAGTGCTAAAACCTTTTGTTTTGAGGTACACTTTTTTTCTGTTTTCCCTACCGACTGTATGTATTCAGACAAACTGATGTTACCGTAGGGAAATCTCAGAGATCCTGACCAGCCCTGGTCGCCGCGACCTCTGGCCTCTGCTTTTGAGGAGACCACGTGTTTGATGCAAGATACCCTTATAGTTTAGGAACTCACTGGAAAAGGAGAGTTTGAAATTAATACCTTTGGACTCACCATATAGGTACTCGACGAGGAACAAGGAAAATGGGCAGAGCCGTAGTGTGGCTGCGTCACCCGCGAGTACTGCCTAGCCATCCATTTTTGTCGGTTTTTAGCGCGATTCAGAGAAGCGACACAACGAATTAGGGAGCAGTGTCGGTAGCACAGGGTGACTGGAGGGTTAGGAGCAAAGAAGGTTGTTGAAGATTGAGGAAGTATTTCACGTGTAAAGCCGGGGGCCACAGCATGAAGATTTCATTGTAACATGACAATAAACATTTATGAAATAAAGACAAATATTAAATCAACAATATAGGTCGTACCCCTTAGTGCGGCCCGCAGTGTATGATATGATCTGGATACAATGTAAACATCGAATGTTTACAGAGCGAGCTACAAATACAATGTTGGCCAATTCAATACTTGTCTGTCCACAAGTAACGTTTACCTACATATCAATATAGTCACGTCGATTTCTCCGAAGGGGTAAATAGAAGCGTACTCTAGGCCCAAAATTCACCAGTTCTATAATATTCCATGAGGTGATGAGCCAATTGTCGTGTTGAACCCATAAGATACCTATTTATTTATCAGCAGGAACTAGCAGCTCGATGAGCCTCCCAAAGCCCGGAGATGGTCTTATAAATTAAAACAATACAAACGGTTAACCATCTTAGAACTAATCGTATTTTAAAATGCTAAATCCAGTTATCATTAACCGAACGCTAAGCCACCGTGGCTCCCCAAGAAGCGGGATAACACCTGAACAACCCCCCAAAGGCGCGGGATAGCACACGAACCCCACTTAGCGCAATGTTTGTACACCGAAAACGGCATAATACACTCGAGAGCAATGAATCCGGGTCACTTAAAGAATCCTAAAAATCTCGGAAACTAAAAATGCTAGGTTAATGCAATAAATTGTATTTAATAGACAATGTAATACTCCTTAAATGAAGGTATTAAAACTTCTTAGTTATTGTAAAGTTATATCATAAAAAAATCAAATTTGAAAAAGGGCCACTTTCGAAGATGGAACTACGAAATTACAGCATTTGGTGTTGCTTTTGTTTGTAATCTGTCATTTATGTGGGTACATAAACCATGTTGATAGTGCTCTATATTCATTAATCAAGCTGAAATTATGTCGCTTACGCCTGAAGAATGCACCAGAATACTTACAATGCTGGAAACCGGCCGGAGTCAGCGCGATACAGCCAGGACTGTCGGTGTGTCGCTGTCAACAGTACAAAGAGTTCTCCGACGTTACGAAGAAACTGGTTCTAACCTACGCAGACCAGGAACGGGCAGAACCAGGTGTACCACAGCACGAGAAGACCGATACTTGGTGAACACCATGCTTCGAAATCGCTTTCTCACAGGAACTGAACTCACCAATCAGTTTCGACGCCTCGGAGGAAGTAACCCAAGTGCATGGACAGTAAGACGTCGGCTTGCTGAATCTAACTTAAAACCCCTTAGACCTGCAAACGGCCCTAAACTGGAGCGTGGGCATCGTATTTCGAGACTAAGGTATGCCCAGAGCCACGTAAATTGGAGTATTGAAGATTGGTCAAAAGTTATGTTCTCCGACGAATCAAAATTTATGCTCTACAAGCACGATGGAAGACACAGAGTGTATCGAAGACCAGGGGAAAGATTCAAGCAAGCATGCATCGAAGAAAAAGTAGCCTACGGTGGTGGGTCTGTACTTGTGTGGGCCGGAATTTCTTCTGAAAGTCGCACAGAGCTGGTGATCATAGAAAACGGCTCTTTAACTAGCGTAAGATATGTGGAAGAAATCCTCAATGATCACGTTGGTCCATTTATGGTCAATTTAGGTGAGGATGCTATATTTATGCATGACAATGCCCGACCTCATACAGGTAGGATTGTGAATGACTACCTTCAAGAGATGAACATTACTCGTATGGAGTGGCCAGCGCGCAGCCCGGATATCAACCCGATCGAGCATGCTTGAGACGAGCTAGGCAGATGCGTAAAACAACGAAACCCTCCCCCAATCACGCTTCGTGAGCTCAAAATTGCTCTCACAGAGGAATGGGAGAATATTCCCCAAAATCGTATAAGGAACTTGGTGTACAGCATGCCAAACCGCGTAAACGCAGTAATGGAAGCACGAGGAGGCAATACGAAGTATTAAAATTCAAGAAAATCGTAATAAAGTTCAAAAATTTCATGTTTCCTATTTTTGTTTTAAGGAGAGATCGGCAGTTTTTTCTTTATGTAATTTTGTGTTAATAAAATGTATGGTGACTCATATTTTTTTTACTTTCATTTAAGGATACTCCTTAAATGAAAGTAAAAAAAATATGAGTCATATACATTGTAATATACATTGTCTATTAAATACAATTTATTGCATTAACCTATCATTTTTAGTTTCCGAGATTTTTAACATTCTTTAAGTGACCCGGATTCATTGCTCTCGAGTGTATTATGGAAACTTAAACTTTTGTAACAACTTTTTTGTACAATATTCTGACAAATATACGAATAACTATCTTAAAAATAAAAATAAAATATCTGTCTATCTTAAAATATCTATCTTAGGTGAGGCCGCAGTGGTAGCCAAGATCTGTTGGGAGTTCTGGGGTATCCTTCCGAGCGCTTACCCGGGGCTCCCAATCGTAGGCATTAGGTAGAAAATGTGTGAGAGTCCGGCATAGCATCCCTGTAGGATTTTAGTCACCTTAAAAAAATGTCTACGGGTCTACGCAAACTTCGTGTATTATTTTGTAGAATTTTAATGACAGTGAGATTCGGAAATGTTATGATTTTCTTGCAAATTACTTTGTGACAATCGTTTACACTAGTGGACCTCACGCAGTTTCACCTGCGTAGTTCTCGTGGGAATACGGGAATTAAATATAGCCTATGTCACCCGGGGATAGAGTAGCTTCCCAACAATGTAAGAATTTTTCAAATCGGATCAGTAGTTTTGGAACATATTCAATGCCAACAAACAAACAAAAAATAAATCGTTCCTATAATAGTAATTAGCACAGTCTAATGATTATGATCATAGGTAGGTTTTCTCTATATACTGAGATATTTTATTAGTTAGAAGTCCTAATTTACAATATTAGTAAGAAGTACCTAAGATAAGATAAGATACCGTAGGTATTCAGTTGAAGGTATAACGTACATAATTACTTCTACCCTAGGCAAATATACGCACAGGTCAAATTAAGGAACTAGGCCCTAACCCAAACATTGGAATTTTCATTACTAAGACTTCTGTTCAAATACTTGATTAAATTTGGGTTGCCTCAATTTGCCTTCAAATATAAAATACCCGACAGTTTATTCTAATTGGGTTCTCAGAAATGCTGTTTGATGATTTTTAAATATCTTTTTTATTGACATTCAATAACTTAAGAGCCTACTAGACGCCAAATTGTTAAAATAAGATATACATTTTAGCGTGCAAGAAAGAGAGAGATGCGACAACACAAATATCTATCGAGGATTTTATCAGTAATCGTGTTTCGAGCTTATAGCGTTTTTAGTTCATGAACTGAAGTTGTCTGTGTTCAAATTTTAATTTAGCAGACCTCACGAGTCCTGAGATCTAGATCAAAGTAATAGTCTATTTGGCGTCATATGGACTCTTAAACATAACTCGAATTTTCAACACAATTTGGTCTGATTTATGATTTACTACTTACTAAATAGGGCGTGTGTTCAAAGCCGCGAGCTGAGTTTCCACCACGAGCTGAGCGGACCCGTTAATGAGCGGCACAACTTTGGTGGTCAAACAACTAATACATACAAGGAAAATAACTTTATCCTACTATCCTACTTCCTACTATCCTATCCTACTATCCTACTTCCTACAAATATAATAAATGTGAAAGTTTGTGCAGATGTTTGGATGTTTAGATGTTTGGATGTTTGTTACTCAATCACGCTGTAACGGCTGAACGGATAGGGCTGAAATTTGGTACAGAGATAGAATATAGTCCGAAATAACACATAGGCTACTTTTTATCCCGGGAAAATGTTCCCACTCGAAGCGGGAACGCAACCAATTTTCACGCAGGCGAAGCTGCGCGCATCAGCATGCTAGCATAAAATAATATTTTTGACTCATTACATCATTTTTTGTTTAATCAGAGCGGAAATTAAAACCATACCTGCGATTGGCAATTTCGTTCGACAAAATGACAGTTAGGAATTTAAAAAAGCTAAGGAATGGAGGATTGCGAGTTTTGATAGGTGTGTTATGACTGGGACATACCGATGTCATAGAAGGTTCAAACTAACCAGTTTCAGAAGTGATCCACCTACTCACTTAAAGACAGGCTCTGCAAAAAACATAATTTAATTTATGTTTTGTCCCGGGACATCCTTCCGAGAGCTTACCCGGGGCTACCAACCACAGGCTGTTAGACGTTACGTGAGGTTTTGTAGTTGGTAAGAGTCCGGCATAGCATCCTTTGAGGATTTTCCCTCACATTAGAAAAACAGACAGGCTCTGCAAGTGCACGTAATGGATTTCGTAAGACCGAGGCGGCGACGGCAGAGGTTGTATCAACCAAACTGCACATTGTGGCTGATGCAGTATAGTCATACCAATAGTACCTACCCTAGACTTCAAGTCAGGGTAGAGATTGAAAGCAACTAATAAGATCAAGACCTACAGTATGGGGTTCTTCAAAAGGGGTCGTAGAAGGTTTTAACAGCGCGAGTGTGGCGCCTCTGGTGTTGCAAACGTCCATAGGCTGCGGTGACCACCGGTACATCTGGTGGGCCGTATGGTGGTCTGCCACCTTAGTGGTATAAAACAGATGCTAAGATGAAGACGAAATCTTTGAATTTTAATTCCATGGTAAAAAACAGAGAGGAATAAATAAATTCTCTACCAATTTCAATAAGTTTATGATACATGTAAATTACAATAATTATCGTAAAGATAACTTCAATAAATTAAATTTATCAATACTCGTTAAATTTATATTAACATTTTCGTACTAAATATACGTAGATATTAATGAACACACATTGAAGACAGATTTATAGAAAGCCGGCAATGAACTGCCTTCAATGAGGTCGAATGGTAATAGCTTCCATAGAGCAACGCGACCAGTACATGGTGAATAGACATAGCATGTTTGCTCTATACATCTCTGTCTGTCATAAGTTGCGGGGGGAAAAAAATTCAGATGCACCTCTACAAAAGCAATAGGCTATCAGTAAGTAACCTACACAAAACAATCAAAATAACACCTTTATAATTTTAGGTACTTATACACATTTAAATTTCGTAAGTAAATAAAATGAATATAAATATTTGTAGACATTCTCACACAGCACTATCTAGTCCAAATTAAGCTAACATAAGCTTGTACTATGGGATATAGACGACTGATAAACATACCTAAATATTTCTCAATACATACATATCATAGATAAATTACACCTAGACACAGAACAAATCAATGTGCTAACTACACAAAGGGATTTGGCCTTGGTGGGGAATCGAACCTACTACCTCCGAATCTGTAGTCAGGCACACTAACCACTGGACCATGAGGCCAGTCAATCCTACTTCCTACCAAT
Source organism: Miltochrista miniata (assembly GCA_933228765.1). NCBI lineage: Eukaryota > Metazoa > Arthropoda > Insecta > Lepidoptera > Erebidae > Miltochrista > Miltochrista miniata. Next base: position 21,054,172 of record OW121769.1, read on the forward strand.
ATTATAAATGTGAAAGTTTGTGGAGATGTTTGGATGTTTGTTACTCAATCACGCTCTAACGGCTGAACGAATTGAGCTGAAATTAAGTATCAAGGTAGATTGTACTCTGGAATAACACATAGGCTTTTTATCATGGAAATATGGTCCCATGGGAAGCGGGAACGGGAATCAAATTTCACGCGGGTGATGCCGCGAGCATCAGCTAGTAGTCATATAATTTATAGTACGCTTTGACAGAAAGGAAAGTCTTAGTCATAGACCGCGTTGCTCTATGATAACTTTCGATCAAATACATCCCATTGACTATGAGTAGATGTTTCTTTAAACACTTAAAATAATATCCAACCCATTACGAACGGTATAATAATTTATTTTCAATCGTATTTCACATCTGGCAATAAGCCAACCTTTGTAGAATCCTTGCGAGATTTGTTCACACTGAAATTTAAAATTCGAATTTAATTTTAAATTGGAAAATGAAGCGAGAAATTCAAGTGAATTGCTACTTTATCCGGACTTTAGGTTTCTACCAATGAAAGCCGGGTTCCTATGGGTTTACCACTGGTGACCGAAATTCATTTGATCATTTGACGTGTGACCGAAAAAACATATTGATATTCTACTGCTGATCGAATGAACAATTGACCAAAAGAGTTTTTATCGAACATACATTTGGTATTTTTACTACTGATCGAATGAACGTTTGGTCGAAAAACAGTTGACTATAGAATATTTAAACAAACAAAAGCGAAATAAGTAGAATTCGGTTCTGGCACTCGGCGGCCGCTGCCGCGGCACGCTCGCTTCGCTCGCTCGGCTCGTGCGCGGTGGTCGCAGTTCTAACCTAACCTAACCTAGCGATTTTGATGCAGCCCCTGTTAAAATATTCTCTAGTCAACTGTTTTTCGACCAAACGTTCATTCGGTCAGTAGTAAAACTACCAAATGTTTGTTCTATAAAAACTTTTTGGTCAATTGTTCATTCGATCAGTAGTAAAATGGCTTAATGTTTTTTCGGTCACACGTCAAACGATCAAATGAATTTCTGTCAACAGTGGTAAACCGGGTTCCGGATTGTACTTCAAACCACATCAGGGGTGCAACAATTCGACTTATTAGAATGATTTTCGGGTTATTTCAAAACATTTAGAACTAAGCCATGACGACCTTGACATTGGAATTTTTTATACTACTTAGACGGCAGACAAGCATATGGCCAAACGAAAGGTTGGTTACCGTCTTCGATCAACATTATAGTAGATAACGGGTCGAACAAAGGTGTAGCAAAAAACCGTCCCATATCGTTGGGTAGTTATGCCCGTATACGGTTTATTAGCAATCCTGATAAAATTGGCCAAAACTGTCGCAAATTTCGACACCAGGAGGTTTACAGCACCAGAGTCGCTACAATCTCACTGCTGACCCAGGCGCAGGTTGTGACGACCAGATGAAATTTTTCAAGCCTCCCAAAAGGTTTCAACTTGGCTTAACGACTGTCATTTTACTGACAACAGGAACCAACTGAAATGCTGAAAATAATTTAAAGCAATCTTCAGAACACTCACCGTGATAAGTTCGGTAGATTTAGAATGCTTTCTACCGAATCTAACACACCGAATCAAGTAAAAAAACAAGCGCTATTTTTTTACGCTGCGCCAATGGCTCAAGACTTATCGTTACGTCGCTACGCGTCGCGTCGCGTCAGAACAATGATCTATAATGCTATTTTTATCAAGTACAAGGTTTTTCAAGCTCTCGAGAGGCTTTTGTCTATCGTGTAATATAAGCATGATTTTCTAGATTAAATTTTAATAACTTATGTCGATATTGCTCAATTTAAATTGAGCCAATATTAAGTTCCAAACTCTGGCGTAAATTAGAATATTTCACAACATAAATGTTGTGAAATATTATATTTTACGCTCTGAGTTCTAATATAATTAACTTGTTTTATGATGAGTTTCATAATTAAAATTATTCGTATCACATACGAATAATTACCTACCTACTTATTGATATACATAATTATATCAGTCTTATTTCACATATTATCTCTGAGTCGGTGTCGAGATCCTAGGTCCATGGGGTCCCAATGCGATTTTTTCAAGAATTTGAAAAAGCGTCTTGTAGAGTCGTCTGGTGACCCAAGGGCCGGCATTTCTCTCGCTCAGTGAATAGGTATTGCCATTTAAAGGGGGAATGCTGCTAGTCTTTTGGGCACAATGCCACGGAGGTCATATTTAGGTTAAGTTTAGATAGTAATAATCTATACTATAATATTATAAAGAGGAAAGATTTCTTTTTTTGTTTGTCTGTTTGTTTGTAACGTAAAGGCTCCGGAACTACCGGACCGGTTTGAAAAATTCTTTCATTGTTGGAAAGCTACACTCTTTGCGGTGAACATAGGCTATATTTCATTCCTGTATTCCCACGGGAACGGGAACTACGCGGGTGAAACCTATATGTAGTTTCTATTAAAAAATAAATACTGCGCGACATTTTTTAGGAAGTGAGATATTATAGTTTTTTAGGTTTCTGTATCAAGAGGGTAAAAATGGAACCCTATTATTGAGACTTTGCTGTACGTCTGACTGTCTGTCTGCCCGTCATGAGGTTGTGTCTCAGGAACTGTGATAGCAAGAGAGCTGAAATTTTCACAGCTGATGTATTTCTATTGTCACTGTAACAGCACATACTAAAATTAGAATAATAAATATATTTGCCCATACAACAAACGTAATTTTTTGCCGTTTTTTAGTACGGAACCCTCCGTGCGTGAGTCCGGCTCGCACTTGACCGGTTTATTATAGGCTCGAATAAATCATTCTACTCATGCACTCCCGACCATAGGCAGATGGCAAGGCACCGTGTGGTTTTAGTCGTTAGGAGTCCGGCATAGCATCCATGAAGATTTCCAAACGTGAAAAGATAGAAAATAAGGTCACGCAATAAAAAAGGGATTTTAAAAATTCTGGCCTCTTTTAGGGGTCCTAAATTTCACGAGGTGCTGAGAGCATCCACTTATATATATCTACTAGCGGACGTCACGCGGTTTAACCCGTGTAGTTCCCGTTCCCGTGGGAATACGGGAATAAAATATAGCCTATGTTCACCGTAAGGAGTGTAGCGTCCCAACAGTGAAAGAATTTTTAAAATCGGTCCATTAGTTCCGGAGCTTATTCGTGCAAACAATCAATCAAATTCATATAGATGAGGGCGCCAAAAAAAACCTCGGGACTCATCAAGTGGACAATGTCCCTGAATTTAGTCATGTCCTATAGTGAATCAATTTCCCCCAAAAGTATCTGAAAAATATGCAGCTTTATGTGACTAGTCATCTAAAAAAATTACATACGAAACGGTTGTAACCACTACTCACAATAAGGAGGAGAATAACACAAACTATCACTTAATTTTTTTTCAATTTACGTTTGAAAATTCCTCATAAAGGTGCGGTTCCGCTCAGGCTGAGCGGAGAGTAGCTGTGCCGCGACTCACCAATCACCGATGGGAACGGAGAAGAGATGTGGATTTTAAGCCATGTGATTGGTGAATCGCGGCACAGTTCCTCTCCGCTCCGCCTAAGTGGAACCGCACCTTAAATGCCATGTTGGACTCGACTCGCCTCGACTTACCGTTTAAAACCATATGGCGACATATCACTACTTACGGCCAGGAGCCCCGGTATAGCCCTTGGAAGAAAGTTCGAGGATTCCCGACAGAATTTGGCTACCACCGCGGCCTCATCTAGAGGTTCAGATACTATACCGCGTTTGGGGGGTTGGTTCAGGTTTTATAGGTACTGATTCTTGGGGCGACTGCGTGCGAGACACTGTCACATCACGCTGGCGTCTTGGGCTGTTCTGTAAGGACAGTGAGTAGCCCCCACACCGTCGTCAGGCCCCCGGTCATGAAAACCGATTGTCTTGGGCGAAGACAACTCTCCGGCTATTTTACTATTATCTTCCTTATAAATTATATACTATTCCGAGTACAAAACCAACTTAAAACTTTTGAGATTCTATATTGAAGAATTTTAACCAAAAAAAATCATCAGTAATCATTTTCTAGTCATTAGAACTTGCGAGTCCTGAGATCTAGATCAAGGTATTATCTAGTAAAATTAGCGTCAGATGGACTATTAACGCAATGATCGTTTACAGAACAGTAAGCAAGCGGGGTTTTCAGGGGTTTATATAATTACATCAAATTCATGGTCGGTTTATATAACACAATGCAGACCAACCCTTATCAAACACGTTTTACTGAATAATGTTTACTAACAATGAGAGAGCGATCATCGCAGATTAAATTATCTTGCAATTTATTTTCGTTTAACGATAATTTTCGTCCATTGCGGTTTTGTTATGGGCCATTTTGAATTTAATATCGTTTTGAGTACGCCAGACTTGCTTTTAGCAAAGAGTTTGTTAATTTTTTTCTTTATTATTTGTGTTCTTCTGTGTCTTGATGAAGGGGCAGGCGGTTAGTAAGTAAGTAAGTAAAACTTTATTGTACACCAATATAACCAGTTTGCAAAAGAAACAAAAGCACAAATATGTACAAATGCCATATTGCTAAAAGCAATCTCTTACTGGCAACATTTGATTGGACAAAATGAACATTTAATTTTGAGAAATGCTGTCCTGATTATTGCGGTTAGATAGAGCTTTAGATTTACACCTACAGAATCACCTTTTAAATTTTCGAAATTATACACAAGTAAATCAGTCATCATAATCCACTGCTGGACTTAAGAGCGCCTTCAAATTAGAGGCGTGAAGAAGCGCTGCAGTGGTACCACAGTGGTGCGATAGACGCGCCACCACTGGTTTCCATACAATTTTTAGAAGCGCAGTTGTATAGGGCAGTATTTCTGTATAGGGAACGGGCATTAGTTAGTATTGAATCTATACTCTGATTTTAAATTTATATTTTTATAATTATATTTTACGACCTTGAAAAAATAAATCTTAAAATATTAAGTATGTATATAAATATAAATTGAAATATTATTTCTTTAATAAATAGTCAAGGCCTCCTCTTAGCTCCAATCCAGTACATGTACCTACAAACCTACATCAAAGTCAGTCTTGCTATTATTATGTTTTGTTTTTTTCTTTTTAATAAAATTAAGAAGAGTAATCCGCCTTCATCGGAATCAATTTCGTAACAAACGTAATTTACGAATTCACAATCATTACTAGAATTTACTAAAGCACCAATGACGCGCGTCTGCTGCGCCACAGACGCGCCACTGTAGCGGTTTTTATGGTGGCGCGACTGAAGCGCTTCTTCAAGCTTCTAATTTGAAGACGCCCTTAGATCTCTTCCAATCATTTTGGAATGGAAATGCCCTTACCGTACAACTCTATCAAGACGGGTGGTGGGGACCGCCACATGGTGAAGTTCAGTTGAAGTCCTGCATAAAAAAGTTCTCACGACGGAGATCAACAGCGCGGCGTATGCCTTTTGAGGCATGAAACGCTGTGTATGTGGTGAAACAACGACGAATAAACAACCATGGTCACCTATCACAGGATCGTCATTGCGTAAGATGCTTAACGCAGTAATTCTTTTTCAGAACGTTGAGTTATGGTGCTAGAGGAAAAAGGTCTTTGATTAAAGTAATAAAATACATACATACATACATACATATGGTCACGCCTTTATCCCCGAAGGGGTAGGCAGAGGCATATTATATGCCCACATTTCACCTTTATATAATTTGTCCCACGTAATAGGTGGTGAGCCGTGGACAGCCACCCATCCATGGACCGGCCATAGTGAAAGTTGCTTACTGCAGTGATCGCTTACAGAACACTGAGTCCGCGGGGCCACGAGCGCTTCATTCAAGTAATAAAATGCATAGATATAATAAATAAATAAACATTCACGTACATTTCACACAACGCTATCTGATCCCAAAGTAAGCTAGGAATAACCTGCTTGTGTTATGGGTATCAGACCACGGATATTAATACTTATATAGTTTTTAAATACATACATATTATACATAGAAACACCCAGACTCTTGAGACAAACATTTATGGGTCACACAAATATTTGTCTACGGTGGGAATCGAACCCACGACCTCCAGCGCCGCAGGCGGTATCACTACCGACTGCGCGACTGAGGCTAGAGAAAGAGATATTTACCTATCTTTTACTCCTATTAATACAATATTTATATTACTGAAAACGTAGTTTATCAAACCATTCCATCGACCATTTCACACAAGTGTACAGTCACCTTTAGCCCGCCCATTTCATTTCTTCAAGCGGCTGTCTTATGAAAACAAATGGACGGTCCACGACAAATGGAACCAGCCTCCATTTATTACCGCAATAAACTATTAACCGCTATCCAATTTGATCGCGTCTGAAGACTAATGAGAACGCCGCGGGAACCTACATAGTAGTATTTCAAGAGATTTCATTTGTTACGGAATTCCTTTGTAGCAGATTTCTTAGAAAACAAGCCGTATTTTTTACGAGTAGACTCCTACACAGGTGACGTGAAAACTTCTTAAATGGATGAAAATACGAAAAAGTGTCAAGTTTGCCTAGGCAGAGCTTGCTTAGTTGACGCCAAGAAGTCTTAAGAATGAGAATCTAAAGGGTAGAGGCACAATATTATTTTGTGGATCACACAATGTGAACCTGAAATCTTAGCACGTCAGTATGGGACCCGGAAATCGAATAAGAGATCTTAGCACGTCAGTGTACGGCCTGAAATTCGAATCTGAGATCTTAGCATGTCAGTCGTAACCCGGAATTCAAATCTGAGATCTTAGCACGTCAGTGTGCGATCCGGAATTCAAATAAGAGATCTTAGCTCGTCAGTGTGCGATCCGGAATTCAAATAAGAGATCTTAGCACGTCAGTCGTATTCACAACCACTCAGTCACTGCGGGAACGCCTCAACTGGAAAATATAGATAAGATCAATAAGTTTGATCTTTTGTGTGTACTTAAATAAAATCGTCAGTTAAATAAATCAAAAGAAATTCTGAAACAGATTTTGCACCTTCTGCAATCTGAAGTTTCAAACAGCCTTTCTACGCTACACTTTTCATAAGAACCATATTAAGCTGGAGAGAAATAAATAAATTTTTTATCACCGCCCCAAATGTACCAAGCTGGACGGAAAACCACTGTTCTGTTGCGTAAATTAAAATTGGCCCAACGCCAAATAGAGCGGGTGCCACTGATAGCGGTTTATTGTTCACACAATCCGCTTGTGCCCTATCTAGGCAAATTTATTTCTATGAAATTTGAAAACGGTATGCCTAGCTAGTGATAATTTGAATCTGTGATCACGGACTTCAAAAGAGGAGATTTTTGCAGGGTTGGTTCTTAGCGCGAGTGTTGCAATATGTCATGTGATACGATGACATATTTCCATCCAGTGGACTGTATCCTTGTCTGCCACCATAGTGGTATAAAATATGTTGTTATAAAAAAATGAACTGTATGGTCGAATTATCGACACAGATTATTTAAACTGTATGGCGTCACCTAACATTAATGTATAGCTGTATTACAGTCTAATTTATTTTTTATGCATTAGTAATGAAGAGTCTCTCAAGAACGTAAAAATAGATAGTAAGGTGGAATTAATATGGAATACTCAAGTCATCTCTTGATTCGAAAAAGCCAGCCAAGTAGGGTTTCGTAACAAAACTACTGTAAAAACACGTTTTCTGTATGGGAGCCCACTTTAAATTGTTGTTTTATCTGTTTTAATATATTTTTGTTATAGTGGCAATAAAAATACATAATTTGTAAAAAAATCAACTCTCTAGATATCACAATTTTATATACAGCCTAGAGAAAGACAGACAGATGGTCAGCAGCCAGACTGACAGCGAAGTCTCAGTGTATGGCCCCGTTTTTACCCATTGGGTACGGACCCCTGAAAACTATTACGCCACCTCAACACATTAAATTTTACTTCGTTCAATGTAACATCAATTCTAAGTAGGTAGGTATACACCATTAAGATGTTAGAAGCTTTCAGCTCCATTAGGTCCACTAATCCTTTTTATACAAATAAAAATACACTACATAACACGAAACTTACGAGGTGCTAATCTTTTGAGAGCACTTATTTTTTCACACTCAAATATTGGCATATTTTAATATTACTAAACTGAAGACCTGTTAAGTTTATTATTTTACTGTATTTATTTTATAAAATCTTGTTGCGTTAAATAGCCCATTTAAAGCTACCATTTAAATAAAATAAAATAATTCTTCCTGGAATTATAAAAAGTTAAATAGTAGTAAATAAATATATCAACAAATAGGACAAACGTTCCATATTTTTAATTTTAAAACGAATAAAATACAGACATGTATTCTTTGTAGGTTTCAGGTTTAAAGAAACAACGGAGAAACGCGGAGAAAACAACCTGGTCTCTGAGCTGTCAAATTAGAACACGTCTTTAAAAATAAGCTACTTAATAAAAAAAATCGAATATCTCTGGTGTAGTGTAAGTTATTCTCGCTATAACTAACACCCCACCTCATTATAATCCTAAAATCAAAATATTGGTAATAAGAAGTATAATTAATTATTGTTTATAATATTTATGCTTGTGAGAATCAAATTTTTGTGATGACGTTGGCAAAAGTATAACAATCAAAATAGAAAGAATGTTTGTTAGGAATGTAGGGGCTTAAAAGATATTAACAGCGGACGTCACGCGGTTTGACCCGCGTAGTTACCGTTCCCGTGGGAATACGGGAATAAAATATAGCCTTTGTACACCGCAAAGAGTGAGAGCTTCCCAACAGTGAAAGAATTTTTCAAATCGGTCTATTAGTTCCGGAGCCTATTCGTTACAAACAAACAAACAAACAAACAAAAAAACAAAAAAATAAATTTTTCCTCTTAATAATATTTGTATAGATGAATATATTTATCTACCTACATAAAAAACGAAAATGAAAGCTCTCTTATCCCCATTTACTTAGTAAATAAAGCACGGCCTAAGATGCTTAATCTTACGACACGATTATAAAGGTCGGTTTCCACCATGAGCTGAACGGGCCCATTAATGAATCAGTAAATAAAACCAGTAATATGGATATTACGAGCAGTTTTCTCGTCACCGCACCATAGTTAATGGGGATTCCGGGCATGATACAGAATAACTAATAGAGCTACGTACTTAAGACGAGTTGCCGCATGTGACACGTTAAGCCTTTGACCCTGGCCGCAGAAAGACGGTAGTCGTTAAGCCATTTGAAGGCGATGCGGCTTGAAAATTTCAACAGTAACCTACAAACTGTCATTCAATCAACAGATTACCGCATCGCAATCCACTGCGCTGGACGTCGGCACAAATTAGAGATAGTACAGATGGAAATCTCATGTATCATATACTTTTTTTTCACATCTACCCTCTGCTACGCACACTCGCGCACAAATCAGTATCGAAAACTCTCCTCAACCTTGCCGTAGCACGTGTCTGTGAACGCAATGAGCGGTGTCTATGTGCGCGTAGCCTCAGCGAATTTAGTATGTAAGTTTCCATCTGTACTATCTCTAATTTGTGACGTAGGCCTCTACCAATCATTTTGGGAGCATGACTTTTTATACTACACCTGATGGAAAATGGTCACCGCGGCCTATTAACGTTTGCAACATCAGAGGCGCTACACTCGTGATGCTGACTTTGCTAGAACCTTCCAAAACCCCTTTTGAAAAGCCTCGTACTGTATAGGTGTAAAGTTAAACCGCGGCAGGAAGTTCATTCCAAATTAGGCATTATCCCGGTATGAGTTCCCATGGGAAGCGCGGGAACGGGAACAGATTTCCACACGAGCGTTATTTAGTAAATCTAAAAGCGTTCCCAGATCATTATTTTTGTCACAAACATTTCTCATTTATCGTGTTTCAAATCGTAACCATCTCCATCGTAAATGGAATACATTAACATGTTAATTTTGTCTTTAACTAAAAGGAAATTGAGTCGAAATTAGGTTAGCAGATGTTTAAGCCAGTGAGGTGTTAAATTTGTATCGATTTTATCTGTATCTAATGGATCGGCCACGCACTCACACGCGAAGGAAATGGGCAGAGACGTAGTGTGGCTGCGTCACATGTACTGCTCGGCGAGTATTTTTTCGGTTTTTTAGCGCGAGTCAAATGAGCTAGATACTTATATTTATTTCGCATAATTCTAATACATAGGTACTTAGGAAACGTCATAATAAAAAAGTAGTACCACTAGTTCCAATGGTGGCTCAATTGAGAAGAAGTGGCAAGAAACTCAACGGGCAATTCTTTTAAGTGAAAAAAGTCTATGGCTGGTAGGGCAATATTCGCGCCAAATGTGAGGAGCAGTGCGAGTGGCATAGTGTGGCTGAAGGTTAATAGTAAGTCGATAACTGACGTAATCGCTGATCAGTATTTTTCCCCTTTATGTAGCGAATAGACAACATCTTAATCGATTCTAAAAAGATTTTTGGAAATGATGTTGTGGCGACCGCCACTTGTCAAGAAAAAGTCAATTAGTTTTTAATTGAAGTTCGGCATTCAAACAATTCTGAATCGCGATAACGTACAGTGCGCCCGCTGATGGCTCTTTAACAATTGGGCCTCGGCCCGATAGGATGATCACCTTGCCTGAACGGAGCATCCTCTCTTTGTTGAAGGAACGTCTCTTTCACCCGTTTCTCCACATATCCATAATTATAATTTTATCTGAGTTACTTTACCAATACCCCATGTGGCTACGGAGTCCCGTGTTGCGACGCGTAAGAGTACAAAATTTGGCCACCCCAATACATCCCGAGGGTGTCGTAAGAGGCGACTAAGGGAACGCTTTCGCAAAACGATCCATTGCGTAGAGAAGGAAAATTTGAAATGAAATCCGGTTGTCAGTAAAATGACAATCGTTAAGCCAAGTTGAAGGCCTTATGGGCGCCGGGCGGCTTGAAAAATTTCAACTGCGGGTCGTCACGACCTGCGCCTGTCCATTTCAACACGTCAATAGACTCACCACGTATTACGTGGGACATAAAACTACAACGTGAAACGTGGGCGTATACTATGCCTCTGTCTACCCCTTCGGGAATAAAGGCGTGACTTTATGTATGTATGTACTTTACCAATATGCCGATAGATAGGGTTTTTTTATGTGTGGATAATCTTACAGGGATGCTATGCCGGACTCCTACCGACGAAAAACCACACGTATCCTACATACCAGCCTACGTTTGAGAGCCCAAGACTCCCAGGGGGCTCGGTTGCTATCCCACGTCTTTCGGGGGTTTTTCGGGTGTTATCCTGGTTCCGATGGGTGGAGGCGTGCGTGAGTCTCTCAGACGCTGTCGTCGATAAATAAGGCTTGTTGACCATTCAATGTTCTGTAAACGATCACTGTGTTAAGCATCTTACGCTACGGTTATCCTGAGATGGGAAACTCTTTGTACCATTTTATTTATAGGCGTTTCTGTGCTTCGGAAAGTAAACACCTCGGGTATAAACACCAGTAACATTCTTGTCTTTAAACCAAGTTAAAGGTTCTATGGGCCACTGGAGGTAGCAACAACCCGCCATGTATACGTTCAATACGGTATTAGGCAATGTGTAACTGCCGAGAGCCCTGGGACAGCCTTCCGAGGATTTACCCGGGACTCCCGGCCGTAGACAGTTGTAGGCATCGTGTGGTTTTAGTCGGTAGGAGTCCGGCATAGCATCCATGTAGGATTTCCACACGTAAAAAAAGGCAATCTGTAAATTGTATATCTGTTAAGATTATAATTGTTATTGAATAAATAAGTCGATAACTGACGTAATCGCTGATCAGTAGAATTTCCCTTGAGAAACTAATATTTTGTAAGCCCAGATTATCTTTTTCCGTAGCGAATAGACAACATCTTAATCGATTCTAAAAAGATTTTCAGAAATGATATTGTGGCGACCGCCACTTGTCAAGAAAAAGAAAACTAATTGAAGTTCGGCATTCAAACAATTCTGAATCGCGATAACGTACAGTGCACCCGCCGATGGCTCTTTAACAATTTGGGTCTCGGCCCGATAGGATGATCACCTTGCCTAGACGGAGCATCCTCCCTTTGTTGGAGGAATATCACTTTCATCCGTCTCTCCACATTCTATTATCCTATTTCCTATTATTATTATCCTACTAATCCTACTAATATTAAAAATGTGAAAGTTTGTGAAGATGTTTGGATGTTTGGATGTTTGTTACTCAATCACGCTCTAACGGCTCAACGGATTGGGTTTAAATTTGGTACAGGGATAGAGTATAGTCTGGAATAACACATAGGCTACTTTTTATCCCGGGAAAATGTTCCCACGGGAAGCGGGAACGGGAACCAAATTTCACGCGGGCAAAGCCGCGCGCATCAACTAGTTAATATTATAAATGTGAAAGTTTGTGAAGATGTTTGGATGTTTGGATGTTTGTTACTCAATTACGCTCGAACAGCTGAATGGATCTGGCTGAAATTTGGTACAGGGATAGAGTGTAGTCCGGAATAACACATAGGCTACTTTTCATCCCGGGAAAATATTCCCATAGGAAACGGGAACGGGAACCAAATGTCACGCGGGCGAAGCCGCGCGCATCAGCTAGTATATCCATAATTCTGAGTTACTTTACCAATACCCCGTGTGGCTACGGAGTCCCGTGTTGCGTCGGGTAAGAGTACAAAATTTGGCCACCCCAATACATCTCGAGGGTGTCGTAAGAGGCGACGGGAACACTTTCCCAAAACGATTCATTGCGTAGAGAAGGAAAACTTGAAATGAAATCCATTCGTCGGTAAAATGACCATCGTTAAGCCAAGTTGAAGGCCTTAAGGGCGCCAGGCGGCTTGAAAAATTTCAACTGCGGGTCGTCACGACCTGCGCCTGTCCATTTCAACACGGCAATAGACTCGACAGTGCCACACACAGTGACAGTGGGACATAAAACTACAATGTAAAATGTGGGCGTATACTATGCCTCTACCTACCCCTTCGGGGATAAAGGCGTGACTATATGTATGTATGTACTTTACCAATATTCCGATAAATAAGTACAGCTTTTTTTATTTGTGTGGATAATTTTACAGGAATGCTATACCGGACTCGTACCGACGAAAAACCACACGTAGTTGTTGTTGTTGTGGGGCTCCCACCCCGCGTCAGCCCTCGGAAGGATGACCCCAAGACTCGGTTGCTATCCCGCGTCTTTGGGGGGTTGTTCGGGTGTTATCCCGCTTCTGGGGGGTGGGGGGGGGGGGGCGAGCGTGAATCCCTGTTATTCTAAGATGGGAAACGTTTTGTAGAATTCTTTAATAACATGTTTGTCTTTAAGTCAAGTTAAAGGTTCTATGGGCGACTTAAAAATTTCAACAGGAGATAGCTACAACCTACCCTGTCAACTTCAACACGGCTTTGACAATTCGCAAATTGTATATATCTTATACTCGCATGATGATAATTCTTATTAAATAAATAAACAAACGAATAAACACATTTTTTTAACGTCAGGAAAATCCTACAGGTATGCTATTGCTAAAACCCACACGTATCCCACCTAAAAGCCTACTGTTGGGATCCCCGGGTAAGCCCTCGGAAGGAAACCCCGAGACTCTTAACAGGGTAAACAAATAATCGCTAAGTAAACAAACAACTGGTACTCTTATGCTGGCCGTGTTATGTATAAATAGCACAATTAAATTATAATCTAGCATTCATCCGTGTATTCCTGCGTGTTACTTGTGCATACTGCGGGGTACCTAATAAATACAATAACACAAAAATTTTGAAAGGAATCAAACCCCTGATTTCCCAGTCAGGATTATTATAGTTCTGAGTTCTTCAAGCGGAGCGTGAAGAGTAACATCATAGGGCCGCTAACTTGAGGACCACTACTGTAGTCTTACAGACTGTGACGGTGCGGTGGCCTCCAATCGCTAGATATCGTTATAGCTTTCTATCAGGATGCGGCGTCATTTTGGCGTGCTAAATATTAAAAAAAAAAGATTATGAAGTAAATTTTAACACATGTTTTTATGTCTATGGTGTTTTACCACACACTTACATAATCTGCTGTTAAAATTTACTCTTATAATCTACAAGTACGTTATTAGATACAAGATCCGTTACTTCCTAAAAAAAACACACTTAAATTTCTTCAAAAATATCCAGGAAAAAAATATGAAAGCTTTCTGTGAATCATCTTAATCCTACATAATTTACTTCAAAACATCATGTATGGAGTAAAGTAGCTATCAACGCCGAAATGGCACTCATATTTTATCTAATTTAAAGCACCATCATTCCACGTTTAACCTATTTTTAGGATGAAGGGTAAATTTAAGAGGGATTTCAATTTATTTTCGGGGAGTACCTACTCTATGTTGGATAGCGGTGCCTAATGTTGCCCTGAAGGCTGATTTGAAACTGGTAAATCCCTTCGGTTTATTCATATTAGACTAACAGTTTGCAACAAACAGTTTGTTTGCTTTAAATCTGAAATGCATTTTCTACTTCAAATAAAGAGAAAAGAAAAAGAAAAATTTATTGAATGAGCTCAAAAACTACTGAACCGACTCGAAAATTTCTGTCACTGTTGGGAAGCTACGCTATACCCGGGTGACCTGTATAATATATTTTGTCCTCATACACTGTCAGGAGAGCGGAGACTACGCGGTTGAAACTGCGTGAGGTCAGCTAGTATAGAATATTAGGTTTCAAATTATGTTCTTGGACTTTTAATTAAATACCAAAGAATTAGTTATTTTTTCTTTAATAAGACACGATCACACAACGAAAACGGTCAAGGAAAAGGATTGGGTACAGTACAGACTATGTCTTATGGCAAAAATTTAAGAAAAACCTTTTTTAAACACTACTACTCTGTATTCTGTATGCTGTATACATACAGAAGTACGTAACCGGAACTGTCTCTGAGACAATTTCGGATACTTGCTTCTGTAATAATGAAGAATGATAACATGTTAAACTACCTTAAATATAATTTATTAAGATACAAATGTATAATTTTGTATTATACAGTAAGCACAATTAATTTATAGGTAAACATTCAATATTTACTATAGAAGTTTATGATTTAAGCACTGATCGACATTAATTCAACGAAGTAAATATTCCTAATCTCTTTACAAAATTAAGCAAACTTCAAGTAAATAAGTATACACAGAACTTGAAGCAGTAACTTATCGATTGCAAAGTTAAGTAAAACAGGACATACGAAAGTTTGAAGATAAGCTCCACAGCTCACTGAAGAGCTAAGGAAACTTTCATACAAACATAAATATGGACACGCCTTTACCCCTGAAGTGATAGGCAGAGGCATAATACATGCCCACATTTCATATTTTTTTAGATTTTGTCTCGCGTATTATGGTGGTTAGTCATATTGCCGTGTTGAAATGGACAGGCGCAGGTTGTGACTGCCTGCTGTTGGAATTTTTCAAGCCACCCATAAGGCTTTCAACTTGACTTAACGACTGCCATTTTAATAGCAACCGGCAGCAACGGCTTAATTTGCGTTTCGAGCTAAGAAGACTTTCAGCCACAAACTCTTTGCTCAATGTATAATGTACCACAAAAGTGCCTAATGTTCGTCTGAGGGTAGATTGAACTGGACTGATCCTTAAACATCGTCTGAAGGTCCAAATGACATTTTGATGAATATTACTCTGTCATTTTTTATTTGGATGTAAAAATGTGACGATTTTTTTATTAGCAGAAGGGCTTTCATCGTGATGAATGAATGTGGTCTCAATGCAGACTACTTAGTTTAATTAGATCTGTATCTTATGAAAATCGTTTTATAATTTAAAAAAGGACGCGTGTAATGGTCCGTTCACACAGACCGGCTCGGAGAGCATCGAGGCGGACTTTTCTTTTCAGACAGACCGGATCGTATACGCTTGGAGTTGGTCGGAGCGGAGCTGCCAACTATTTCACATAGACCGACTGGAAGCGATCTGAAAGCGGATGCGCTCGGAGCCGATCGGATGCGCTCGCAGCCAGTCAGATGCGCTCGCAGCCGGTCGGATGCATTCGCAGCCGGTCGGATGCGCTCGGAGCCGGGTGGATACACTACAAAGGCAGCACCAGTATTAACGTGTGCTTTTCGGAACATGGATTTAGATAGCTCCGATGAAGAAATATATTGATTTTTCATCAGTCATGGTTTCGTACAAGTACACACAACTGTTCTGTGTATATTGTGCTATTAAAATGGCGGTCGGCGTGCTGCTAATATTCTGCTATTCTCTCCAAGCCAGTCTGTGTGAACGGACCCTAAGGCTCGCAAGCGCAGGGTTCCGTAGCAAAAACGGTTATGGCAGCAACGGAATACATTGTCACAAATTTCATGGTTTCGGAGATACTCCGAAGACAGACAGACAGAATTCGGAGACTTAATAAATTCAGTAATTTGTAATACACAAGTTCTGAAACTACGGAACTGATTCTACAAATTCTTTTACAAATCGATTTTCAGTTATCAGCGGGTAATATATAATTAGTGCCCCGTATGGCGACGGGGTCCCGTGTTGCCAAGGGTCGCCACCCCTTAGACCATATAACACGGGACTAGCCTTTGCGAACCACCGCATACAAAAATATTCTGCCAGTTTTCATACAAGTGAAGGGGGAAACACGAAGACATTTAAAATTTCATTGCATTTAAAAATGTATTAATCGACAAACGCGTAATGGCTGTTGTGTGTTAATTGTTATTGTACAGTCAACTACAATGTAATGTACTAGTTTAATCATATAAAATGATGTACTGATGTACAGGCTTTTCATAAAGCCAAAAGACCAAATGGTCATGTGCAATGGCAGAAAACAATGCTTAAGTAAGGCGCATCCTGTGGTTAGATGATCTAAGCGCCACCCCAATATATCCCGAGGGTGTCTTAAGAGGCGACTAAGGAAACACTATCGCAAAAAGATTCATTGTGTAGAGATGGAAAACAATCGCACACAATCGTTAAGCCAAGTTGAAGACCAAAAGTTGAAGAGCGGCTTGAAAAATTTCAACTGCGGGTCGCGGCGACCTGCGCCTGTCCATTTCAGCACGGCAATAGGCTTACCACCTATTATGTGGGACATAAAACTATAAGGTGAAATGTGGGCGTATACTATGCCTCTGCCTACCCCTTCAGGGATAAAAGCGTGACTATATGTATGTATGTAATATATAATTATTATTTTTTATAGATACCCATTTCCAGTTTCGAGAACGTAAACTACGAAAGTAAAACCGCGTGGCGTCACTTACAATCACGCTAAACTAAATGACAATAAAAATAAATCTTTATGCCAAACTCCCGGTAAACATTAAAAACTGTGTCATGTATTTCATTCCATTTGCTACAAATACAATTTTATTCCCGTGCGAAATGTGTTTTTAAACCCGTTGAGCTCACAAGTGCGCAATCAGCCGGATATCCGTCATGGCAGCCATAATCGAACTTATATCTAGCATGCTCTAGAAACATTTTCAGCGCATTATTTTCTTGCAAGCTTTATTAAATGTCAATGTGGTGTTTATGCTCTATACCTATCTATACCTAGGTATATATAAAAGAAAGTCGTGTTAGTTACACTACTTATAACTCAAGAACGGCTGTACCGATTTGGCTGAAAATTGGTGGGGAGGTAGCTTAGAACCAGGAGACGGACATAGGATACTTTTGATTCCGTTTCAGAGCGCTTTTTTATGCGCTTTTTTGGTCACTCAGAGTAAATGCGACGGCAACGGGTGATTTACTCTCTCTTATGTGACGCAAACGAAGTTGCGCGGGTCAGCTAGTATTATCATCAATGCGAAATTTTGTGAATGTGGATGTTTTGATGTATTAATATATATGGATGTTTTTTACTCCTTCACGATTCAACTGCTGAACGGATTCAAGCCGATAGAGCATAGGATCTTAACGGGCAGAAATTCGATGGAAGCCGTTTTGTGGACTCGGGAGATAGGAGCACACTTGACCTAGTGCAGTTACAAAAAATATGTACCTACTAAATACATACATAATAATCACGCCTGTCTCCCATCAGGGTAATCAGAAAGACACCTGGCACACATCTTCTACTTTTATAACTGTTTTTATACACGCTCGTCAGCTTAAGTTACTCTTGACCTGACCTTTTACAAAAGTTCTAACTAAATTTTCTTTACAATTTCAAAGGCTTGATACATTTTATGTAAACTCTAAAGTTAGAATATTTCACTCCACGTGAAAAAGTAGTCCAGATATTAATTTTGACTTTCAGAATCCGGTACCGTCCTACAGTTGTAGATACCTAAAACCCAATTTGCGGGCCCATTACAGTTGAGCTGTGTAGATGAAAATTTTAGTCATTTCATTCCGTCGTTGCCGTATTTCTTCTGTTGTAGGGGGCTCGATGAGCGGCAATTTTTTCTCGCTACAACGCCGTTTAACATCGGTGACTGTCATTATTATAGTGTTGCCTTTCATTATAATAGTAGTAAGGAAGTATAAAAAAATAGAGGGGCCGTGAGTTTTATTGCCAGGTTCTTTTCTCTCCAGCTGTATCTACCTGTTGCGTTGCGAAGCTGGCAGTAAATGTAAATGTAGAAGCAATCATTTTGACGGCCATATATGTTACTTTATGACCTAAGTATATGAATAAAGATTTTTCATTTTCAATACCCTGTTCCAACCTACTTGTGTAGCAAAACAAGAATTTATAATGTGTCAAGTACCTCAGTACTGTAATACCAAAGATAATATAATAGTATTACATGCAGATCGGCAACTCCCTGTCGCACCACAGCTGTCAGTAGAGTTGACGTGCGCGTTGACGGAAAATTTGCTTATATTTTATTGATCACACGCACACATTCAAGCTGGAGTTTCCGCCCTGTGGTAATACTTACGTTTAAAATCTTAGTTTCGTATTTTAAAGAAATACGGACGAAGTGTTAGATTATTAAGTGGTGGATCTGTTACAGTGCTAATTTAATATGTGTTACTAGAGCTGTCACACACAATCACATCTCATGCAATTCAAAAAAGTATTTTTGATTACCTATATTATTTTGATTATCATAAAATTCAATAGAGTATTGGCATTTCGGAAACAAATAAGTACCTAATAAATTAAATAGACGTGCATCAAAATATATTTCACTGTGGTCAAATTCAGAACATGGCTATACTCGTAATTACAGCCAGAGGGCAAAGGAGTAGAGACAAAAAGGGGTGCCCTAATTTCTACTCCATTAAACCCCAAAAGACAATGTCTTTTATTTTTAAAACAAGGCCAATAATTACCTTATCTATCTCGACAAATACTGAACGAAAATAAATGTCTTTTTTCTTTTTAAATTGAGACAATCGCGCACGTAGGGTTCCGTAGCAAAAAATCGGCAGAAAATCATGGTTATTTTTTTTTTTCAGTTTCAAAAATATTTCTTTGCAAATAATATGTCATTTTTCTTGTTCAGTTTTAAAATACATACTTAACTATGAAATCTTCAGTTTTATACAAGTTAAATCAAACTTCATTTAACTTTTATTAACTAAACTGGACGAGATGCCAGAGCTCTAGGATAAAACTGGAACTACTAGTCCTATAAGCACAAATTAGAGAAAGCAGATCGACCTACATACGAAATTCGCTGAGGCTACGCACACAAAGACATCGCTCACAGATTCACAGACAAGGGGTCAAGAGATTTTCATAATAGTTTTCGAAACTGATTTATGCGCGAGTGTGCGTAGCAGAGGGTAGGTGTGGAAAAAAAGTACATACATGAGATTTCCATCTGTACTATCTCTAATTTGTACTATAAGCCTTTCGAAGCGCGCGTAGAGTTGCTTTTATTGAGTGAGTTTACGTCAGTCAAGATCGATGCCTACACGCCCAAATTTAAATGAGAACCAACTTGACTAAATGAATTTATATAGTTAGAGAGTCTAGGTATCTGTAGCTTGAAACTCGTTGATGTGATATCAAAATTTTCTATAGATTGTTTAGAAATTTTAAAATTGTTGAGTAACGTTGTTACCCTTTGGGTGCCTACGAAATTCTGAACAATAAAATTTATTAGTAGCGACCATGAGGCGATTGCATTCTATTTTAAAAATAAGAACAATTCATTTTATTCTGGGAAGAGTTTGTGGTATAAAAATACTAGCTGACCCGCGTAACTTCTTTTGCGTGATAAATGAAGAACCGCTCTACTGATTTTGTGCAAACTTCACATAAACCATCTACTAAATAGTCCGAACAAAGCCTAAACATATAGTTAGGATAGGTGAGCCCGTTCTTGAGTTATAAAATTACAACGAAAAGTGGCATTGATTTTTATATATATAGATAGAAGATAGATAGATAATAAATAGATGTAATACATTGCCTAGTTGCATCTGTTTTTATCATAGAGCAACACGACCTATGAATTTAATTGATAAATAATGTAATAAATAAATATTCACGGACTTTTCTCACAACGCTCTCTGATCCCAAAGTAAGCTAGGAATAACCTGCTTGTGTTATGGGTATCAGACCACGGATATTAATACTTATATACTTTTAAATACATACATATTTTACATAAAAACTCCCAGACTCTTGAGACAAACATTTATGGGTCACACAAATATTTGTCTCCGGTGGGAATCGAACCCACGACCTTCAACGCCGCAGGCGGTATCACTACCGACCGCGCCACAGAGGCAGTCGATTGATGTCGTGCTACTCTATGGTTTTTAGGGTTCCGTACACAAGGGGTAAAAACGGGGCTTTATTCATGAGACTTCGCTGTCCATTCGTCCGTCTGTCTGTCCATCAAGAGGCTGTATCTCAGGAACCGTGTATCTACGGCGTACGTGCTTACGTACGTGAACGTGGAACAGGTATCTAAGATAGAGAGCTAAAACATTTACCGATAATGTTTTCTGTTGCCGTATGACAACAAGTACTAAAGTCTACAAGCGTGAGTCCGACTCGCACTTTTTATTCAATTTAAAAAGAAAGGCAGGTCGATATACACAGTCACGCCTTTATCTCTAAAAGAGTAGATAGGGGCATACTATACCCACCATTTTGTACTTTATACTATGTACAAGCAGTCCATAACTTGACTTATCGATTACCAAAACGCTCGTAATTTAAAATGTCAAAAACGGTCAATGAAATCAAGACTAACGGTATCGTAAGATCGTTTACAAAACTTAATCAACTCGGCGAGAATTTATTAAATAATTACTTCCTTACAACGTGAAAGTTCGTAAATATGGATGGATATTTGTCATAATTTCATGTTCTACCGGCTGAACGGACCTGGCTGAAGTTTGGTACAGGGATAGGTTTTATATATAATATTTAGCTCGCCAAATTGACGTCGCCGCCAGCCTGATGGTAAGCCGTGGCGCACCTAGCGATTGGGGGCCAGTCTCACAGTCCTTAAGACTTTCGACAGTGGTCCTCAAGTTGGCGGCCCTGTGATGTGCCTCTTCACGCTCGTCTTAAAGAACATAGGCAACAATTTTTTCAGAACCGAAAAAATATTCACATATTAAATGCGAAAGTTAGTAATTATATAAATGGGTAATTGTGACTCTTACTCGCTGTAACGGCTAAACAAATCTAGCTAAAATTAAGTAAAGGAATATTATTATCTAGAATAACACAAATGCTACTTTTTATCCCCGGAATAAGTTGGGGATGCGGGACCATTCTGCGATTCTACACAGGTGAAACTGCAGGCACCGTCTAGTGTATTCAAAATTAAGTAAAAAAAAGTTCGTATTACAACAATCTCATTAACCCCGTTCATTTAAAGAAAATTTATTCGAAAGGTGCTCAAAATAATTAACACATTTTATCCGAAACAGACTTATTTGGACCCAATTTGGACACAATTTCAAAATAATTATTACGTTTCACGCTACGAGGGAAATCGTTGTATTTCTTCCGGAATAAAATTTACAATGTTGTGCTCATAATAACAGTGATGATTTTAAGACTTAGCTGTTTAATTTTGGAAAACGGTTTAATTTCAGTAACTTGTTTATTTATACTGTAGGTATAAAAACTAAAGGTTGGGTACCTACTTAAAACAAAACTGTAGATTGTCGAAAATCTGCACATTGAAGATAATATAACTTACATTTCAAAAATATTTTTTGTGGAGCTTTCTTTGAACAGTAGTGTGTGCGTTCTGGGCGCCATCTCGTCAAAAAATATTGATGTAAAAAACCGGCTAAGTGCGAGTCGGACTCACGCACGGAGGGTTACGTACCAAAAAACTTAAATATAACACGTTTGTGTACCCCCTTTCAGATTTTAGTATTTGTTGTTATAGCGGCAATAGAATACATCATTTCTGAAAATTTCAGCTGTCATGGTTCCTGAGATCAGTCTCCTGACAGACACACATTCAGGCGTCTGTCTGTCCGTCACGAGACGGAGGGCGAAGTCTCATGAATAGTATCTATGTGTATCCCAAAATTTATCACTGCCTAATTTTTCTTAAAAAAATTTTAAGTTTATGAAAATTCCTTAAACAGTAAAATTTACAAGAAATTGAGCTATGACGACAATAAGAGTTTCAAATGTTTTGGGAGCGACCGGGGACAGCGTTCAGATGATAATAACATCAATCCTAATACCGTCAATTTAAAATCTCTGTGAGTTCTACATAAACCGTAGTACATTTTCACTTCTCAGAAGGGCGACAGCTGCCAAAGTTGTGTGAATCACTTATTGGTAAACGTGATTTGACTATTTATGTAAACACTTACTTGGCTTATTTCTATGTAGTGAGTAAAGTACTATATTGAAATAGATCGATATTCTATCCCTTTGAGAATAAATAATATACCTAAAGTCCGTTTATAGTTAATTTACCTCTAGCGCTGATGTTGGCTTGCTTGATTTTCGTATTACCATACTAAGATTTTGTTTATCCCATGTACTCAAACCTTAAAGTCGAAACTTATTTTCTTTTTTGTTGCCGTTTTTCGGGCGCGTAAATTATTTGAAATGTGGAAGGAGTAACTTCGCCCTCCTTGGTGATAAGTGTCTTTTATAAATATCCATATCAATAAAAATAAAACTTAAGTACAATCTTATAGTATCAGAATCACGTGTTTAGTAAAGTTATGTATATTGACAATTAGATATTTACATAAAAAAATAATTGATAGTGCTAATGTTTACAACTTATAATCTCCCCTATTATGCGGCAAAATGTCTTAAGCTGGCACTCATAAGGGGACTTTACTGCAATACCAACATACAGAAAACGATCTGTCAGAGGTAAATAAACTGTGAACGGAAATAAGTACGAGTATTGTCTGTGTGTATCTGTAACCATAATGCTTACTCTACATTACTCGCGAAGTTGAACGAAGTTCGTCGGCGAAGTTGCCCGAGGCAAAGAAAAAATTTGACGAAGTAAGCCGAAGTGCCCCTCTACACTATCGTATTCGTCCAACTTCGTTCAACTTCGCGAGTAATGTAGAGGAAGCATAAAATTGTAAAAACCGAGATTGTTATCTACCTGGTTTTGTTTAACGTGAGAGAAATCCTACATGGATGCTATGTCGGACTCTTACC
Source organism: Miltochrista miniata (assembly GCA_933228765.1). NCBI lineage: Eukaryota > Metazoa > Arthropoda > Insecta > Lepidoptera > Erebidae > Miltochrista > Miltochrista miniata. Next base: position 21,077,784 of record OW121769.1, read on the forward strand.
GACTAAAAACCGCACATTCCCTACCTAAGGCTTGCGGTTTGGAGCCCAGGTTAAGCCCTCGGAAGGATGACCTTAGGATTCCCGAAAAATTTTGGGTGCCATCGCGGCCTTTCTTAGGATTGAAATTTACAGATACAAATACAAATCTTATACATACACATACATATAGTCACGCCTTTATCCCCGAATGGGTAGGCAGAGGCATAGTATACGCCCAAATTATATAATAGTTTTATGTCCCACGTAACAGGTGGTGAGCCTATTGCCGTGTTGAAATGGACAGGCGCAGGTCGCCGCGACTCACAGTTGAATTTTTTCAAGCCGCCCATAAGGTCTTCAACTTGGCTTAACGATTGTCATTGTACCGACAACCGGGTTTCCTTCTCTACGCAATAGATCTTTTTGCGAAATTGTCCCTTACTCGCCTCTTACGACACCCTCGGGATGTATAGGGGTGGCGACATTTTGTACTCTTACCCGTTACAACACGGAACCCCGTCGCCACACGAGGCTGTAAATGTTACAATGCGATTAATTTACCTAGCGAGATCATATTCCGTCGAGAGATAGTGAGTGGTTTCTTACTTTTACAACTTTAAGGGGTGTCGCCCACACGAACTGGAGTCGAGGCGGCGCGGCGTCGAAGCACGGGCGCATAAGCGGCGCGCCGCTTCTACGTTTCCTTCAGCAATACATGGCAGTGCGCTCACACACTAGAGTCGCGTCACGGGCGACGTGGAGTCAAGGCGGAGGCGGGGTGGGGCTGATGCGCTCGACCGCGCCGCGACTCCGTCACCATTTTGTCATTTTGTTTCGTGCGTAGACGTGTTTACACTCTTCAAAAATGCGTGACGATTTTGAAACTAACGTAAACTTTATTGAAATTGTACGAATGAATCCGTGTATTTATGATCAAACACGATCTGATTAGGTATAGCAACAGAAAGTAAACAAAAGGTACCATGTGACATTCCATAAAACTTTTTTAACTTTTTGGGATACTTTCTTAAGTCACGTGTAGCTCTGAATGTTCCTCTTATGTCACAGTGTTTCAAATATGGATGTTTCCAAAATCTTCTTCTATTTAAACTACTAACTTGTATGAGTGCAAACGAGTCTTCATCTTCTGACGATGACATGGTGAATAAATTGGAATGTGTAAAGGAAGCATAGCCACCCGCGCCTCGACTCTACTTAACGTTCACGCGCCGCCGCGCCGCTACCGCGCCTCGACTTACCAGTGAGCGACGCGCCTGTGGGAATATTAGTGTATTTCTGTCGAGAGCATTGAGGTTATGCTTTCGTGGGCGTACCCGCGACTCCCGGCTATAGTTAGATGGCAGGGCATTGTGTGACTTATGCTTTTCATGAATACCTATTTCGAATTCCCTAAAATGAAGTATTTATATTTCGATCGTGATCGTGACTGCATATTTTTGGTATGGATTCTTGTAATTTTTTAAAAATTTTGATTAAAATTTCAACTTCAATTTGACCACCTAAATTGATGATTAAACTCGCTTGATTTGTATGCATGTTGGATACCTTTATTGAACAAAATTGATTTTGTTAGATCAAAATAGAATGTTACTGGGGTTATTTTTATACGTATTGGATGTATGTAGGCTGAATTCGCATTTTTTTTACTGTTAAACCGGAATGTCATCATTCCTACAAATAAATCAATGCAAAATGAGCATTGTATGTTTGATAAGTTTTCATGCTGGCACCAGTAAACCTATTCTGATACACTTTGGTATACCGATTGAATAGGGCTTTTTTTAACGTGAGGAAAATCCTGCATGGATGCTATGCCGGACTCCAACCGACTAAAAACTACGCGTATCCTACCTAACAGCCTATGGTTGGGAGCCCTGGATAAGAACTCGGAAGGATACCCCAGGACAACAGAAAATGATAAAGCCTACTTTACGAATACCTAGAAAAACTATACTTAAATAAAATATAGTCTTCATACATACATACATTTAGTCACGCCTTTATCCCTGAAGGGGTAGGCAGAGGCATAGTTTTTTGTAGCACGTGGGTGAGTCTATTGCCGTGTTAAAATGGAAAGGCGCAGGTCGCCGCGACCCGCAGTTGAAAATTTTCAAGCCGCCATAAGGCCTTCAACTTGGCTTTTACTAATAACCTGGATCGGGATCGATCTGGACGATTGTCATTTTACTGATAACCTGGTTTCATTTCGAGTTTTCCTTCTCTACGCAATGGATGTGTTTGCGAAAGTGTTCCCTTAGTCGCCTGTTACGACACCCTCGGGATGTATTGGGGATGGCAATATTTTGTAATCTTACCCGTCGCATCACGGGACCTCGTCGCCACACGGGGCCCCATGTGGTGTAATATAGTCTTCAACTATGGTTAAAAACTGTACATGTACCTACTTATAGGCTGACTCTGCTTATTGTAATCGCCAGTACAAAACCTAAATTCGTCCTGAACCATAATTACATTCATTTTCAACCTACTTTCACTTCATTACTTTTTAAAATAACGAAACAAAAAAGAAGTTTGAAAACCACTGCCAGAATGGAACGGTTTTTTTTTTTCTTATTAAAATTGTTCGAGGGGTGACTTTGAAATGTTTTAAAAAAGGAACGCCATTTTTTTGTGGCTTGTCCTGTTCCATTAGAAAAAGTCAATAAGCCTGATACTTTTCAAAACATCTGCCCAAGAGGGTGACTGCTTTAAGTACACATTGTAAAGACTGATCCAGACTTTTATTTTTCCTTTTGAAAATTTTATTTAGGCAGCAAGTTTTTATTTAACTAGTAGCTATGGTTACGTCACTGATGTTTCGGGTGCCGTACACAAAGGGTAAAAAACACATTCATGAGACTTTGCTATCCGTTTGTCTGTCCGGCACGAGGCTGTATCTCAATAACCGTAATAAAAGAAAAAAACGTGATACCTAAATACTCACACAGCTTGCCTATTATGTTATCAGGTCTTTTTCACTTATCAACATATTCTCGCCTTGCCTCAAAGTTTTGGAAGTAATGCAATTTCGTGGTCAGATCACTGCATAACGGCCTAAACGTCGAAAACAGAAAATGCTAATTTGCGCACATGGGAACCTCAAATTCTTACAAATGCGTGAATTACCAGTCGTTTTGCATAGGCTTTGTTTTTGCACAAAACAACTAGAATTCTATCCCAAGTGATGTATTTAAATAAAAGCTTTAAAAATTGTCTTCTATTACTACATTAAAGAAAGAAAGAAAGAAAAATATTTTTATTTTTGCTGCAACAAGTACTGGCTTAATTACTAAAACAATACAAAAAAACACACAAGATAGAACAATAATAATAAAATAAAAAATAGGTACGGCGCTGCACGAATAATGGGATCCAGTTCAGCATATCGCGGTGCACAAGACAAGTACCCGGCGCTGGTTTTCAACTGGCTCCCACTTAGTAAAAAAAAATTAAAATACTATAAAATTATCACAAAAATGCAGTTCAAAAATAACAAGCTAAAATAAAGCTAAAAGAAAGTCTATGCGTGTAACCTTTACGCGCGATTGAAGTAAAACTTCTTGACCATTGACGGCATCAAATGTTATTATATTTTAATATCATTCATTCGATTCAAAATTCAAATAGTAAGCGCTACTTCCGTCAGAAAAAAATCTGAGTTATTTATAGAATTTTTACTTCAATAGACTTAAAAAAGACAAACTAGAATTATTCTTCTTTAACTAATAATGTCAAAACACTTTACAAATTGTCTTAAATTACAACAGTGTGAACAAATCCTACTCCGCCATGGTGATGGATGGATCAAATAAAGAAGACGTGAGGTTTTCAATGTTGATCGATGGTACGGTCGGCAAATACCGTCCATTACTGTACATTATGGTCCGTGTACGTAAACGTATAGCAACTGTTTTAACAAGGAACTGATTGAGGAACAAATAAAATTCACAAATCTACCTATGTACATAAAAATCAATGCCACTTCGCCAGAACGGGCTCACCTATCCAATCCAAATGTTTAGGCTTTGTTCGGACTATTTAGTAGATGGTTTATGTGAAGTTTACACAAAATCGGTCGAGCGGTTCTTCATTTATCACGCAAACGAAGTTGCGCGGGTCAGCTAGTCTATTATATAATAATATCATAAAGAGGAAAGATTTGATTGTTTGGTTATTTGCATCGAATAGGCTCCAAAGCTACTGAAACGGGAACAAGAGCTACGCGTGTGAAACCACGTGACGTCCGCTAGTATTAGATACATTGAAAGTTTTTTGGAAAAGAACAATGTCGAAAATAACAAGAGTTGTTTAAGTCATTTCTATTATTACAAAATTAAGGAAAAACCGTCCAAGTGCGTGTTGAACAAGCCCACGAAGGGTTCTTTACCAGAAAAGGCTAAAAGTTATTAAATTGAAGTTTCCTCTTATCTTATTTTCTTTTTAGTATTATTTTGTTACAGCGACAACAAAGGCAGTGTGAATATCAACTTTCTAGCTGACACCGTTCCTGAGATATAGACTTGGAGACATGCGGACATCGGACTCTCCGTAAGAGGGTCCTGTTTTTAACATTTGGGCAGATACGAAACCCTTAAAAATATAACTAACAGTACATGTCTCCCGGAAAAAATACCATCACAAAATGAGCAAACGAATCGTTCATGTCAAAAGCATCCATATTATTGAAAAAGAAGCCATGACTTCAAATCATTATCCAATTATACAAATTCAAAATATTAATATTGGTACAGATTCTAACATCAAGCATATTATGAATGGAGGAGATAATTTTGAAGAAAAAAATCGGTTAATCGAGAGAGTGGAATTTAATTTAAAGATAAATGAGGGTTTAGCATCCAGTTGAGAGGGCAGAGATTTGATTCTTGTAATACTCACCCCTCATTTTGTTGGAATCAAGGGGAGATGGGCCTCGCAATATGTATTTTACAAGAAAATATTATAACATTAAGAGAATCTTGAAAGGGTCTGGATTATTCAGCGCAGAAAATAGCCGTTGAATTTTGTTAATTTCACAGCAAAAATTATAAATAATGTTTGATAGTATTTAGTTCGTTCAGCGAACCTCTTCTTTGTATAACATGTAAATCGCTGTAAGCAGATTGGTTAGTACTCAAATCTACTAATGTTTTTTTTTAATTATATGAAAACTTAAGTCGCTCTAAAGAACATCCAGCTTGCTCAAGATCTTAGACTAGATTTAGTTATAGATCCTAATTAAATTTGATAGACTAGTCCAGAGCAGAATGAATGCTCATGGCCCCGCGGGCTCAGTGTTCTGCAAATGATCACTGTAGTGAGCAACATTTCCTGTAGTCGGTGATGGATGGGTGACGATCTCGTTACCACTTTGTAACATTTATCTGCGAGCGTTCCCGTGCTTCGAAAGGCACTTTAAACCGTTGGTCTTGGTTGCCAGTACAATGGGAGTCGTTAAGCCAAGTTGAAGGCCTTTACAGGCAGCTTGAAAAATTTCAACAGCAGCCAGTCATAACCTGCGCCTGTCCTTATCAACACGGCAATACGGCTAACCACCTATTTCGTAGGACAAAAATCTCAAATTTGAAATGAGGGCATATAATATGCCTTCGCCTACACATTCGGGGATAGAAGGCCTGATCATAATGTATGACTGCACTTTATCAACTGGACGCTGCCTGTATAAATTCGTAACAAAGCATTTGACTCACTCTTTCTTTTGCTGAAAGGATCCTCGAGCTTCTATAGATAGATGATAATGTGCGAGATTTCTATGGTGCATTGTGCATATATGCAATGATGCACAATGAATAAGTCTATCTGGAGTGATTTGCCAGTATTAGCTATTCGGAATCAAGGTTATTCTTAGGGATGCTCCAAGGTGACATTTTGGGTCCACCATAATTTTGTCTTTACCCCGTTCTTTCGTTTATTAGAATCTGGTGTACATATTGAATTCATGGCTGTGGAACAGATATTTATGGTAGAGCAACTCTTTATTAAAACGAAAGATTGAGGTACTTTCTAAAGCTTGTAACTTGAACCAACTCCTAAGGTCTGTAAGGGTCGCATAAAAAATTGTCGCGCGGAGGCTTAGTCCTGAATACAAATAGTGAGTTAAAAGCGTCGCCTGAATATTGCGATAGTATATTTGAAACTTTGTAAGTAATTTGTTTTCCAACCTCTCTCAAGAATTAGGTATTCCACTTTCTGGTGGAATATTTATGTATTTTATAATATCACGTGTAGTTTTCATACTGTGTTTTGTTTTAATGAGAAAAATAGATATGTTACAACCTACAAATAAATAACACACAAGAACTTTTGTCAGGAATAGTGACATTCGTATGAAAATCCTTATGGGTATCTCAAAAACAAATTCTTTGTATGGAGAATTGTCCAAAAGCTTTTAAAAATGCCGACGTCAAACTTACACAAATGTCTTTGATAAACTTTATTTTTTATGCTAATAAGGTGGCAGACAAGCTAACGTCCCACGTTATGGTTGGTTACTGTAGCCTATGGGCGTTTTTGCAACACCTTGGACGCTAGACACGCTCAAAAAAGTTACAATCTTTCACATTTATAATAATAGTAGTATATGATTCCATCAATAGTTAGAGCTTTATGTTGAGAAATGTCTCAGTCACATACACTACCTAGACATCGAGACAGTTGAACAGTTTACCTTCCTTATATTAAAACGTATTTCAATAAATAACTATTTGTTACCTACCCTAATAGGCCAAGAGCTCACGACTGCCACACCTTCGTCAATTTATAAAAGGTGAAAGTTTGTATATTATGTTACTGTGAATGTTCGATATTAGTGAAGGATAAGATCCACCGGTGTATATTCTCAATCACCAATTTCAATAACAGTTATCAATTTTTACTTACACCTGTAAATACACGAGTCTTAAAGTAAATCGCTGAATCTTAGATTCCATGATTTCTAATTTGTGTGATTGTTTACAATCGCCAGTGCTTTTTCGAAAAGTGAGAATAGCAAAAAGTATAAAAATAATAAAATAGGGCAACAAACAATCGGCGTTCGCTCGCGTTCCCACGTTAATCATCACTACTCCAACATAACCTGACCATCTTATAGGTTAAATTTTGATCATATTGAATATTGACCAAGTTCTCGTGGTCTATGTTAATAGTCGACCGGTGAATGACTGCAACCGTCATGAAATTAATAAATAACGGACATTCACCACAAAGTCATAGTTTCCATTCTCATCGTAACACGGAGATAAAATATAAAGCTGTCACCCGGGAGTAGTGCTGCTTCCCAATAGTGAAATTGATTCAAATCAGTTCAGTAGTTTTGTGTTGTTATCGGTGAAAAGTTTGCGTTATAAATGAAGAACCGCTCGACCAATTTTCTGCCTACAAAGCCTAAACATTTGGTTTGGATAGGTGAGCCCGTTCTTGCGTTATAAAATTACAACGAAAAGAGGCATTGATTTTTATCTATAAAGATTAGTAAAGTTGAAGGTCTGACAGTCGTGGGCTCTTGATCTACAAGTAAATCAACAGTACGGACGCACACCCGGGTATACACGGTCATTTGTATTCTGCCACGCAACCGGTTACCATTTCGCACTGAACGTGTTAATTCCGTAACTTAGAAAGGAAATCGGTAACGTTACCCAATAATAGCGTTTTCAATACGGTCACGTATGTATTTATTTATTTAAATGCACATTGAATTTGTCCAACTACCCGCTTTTTAGGGTTTCGTACCGAAAAGGTTAAATGGGACCCTAATATTAAGACTTCGCTCTCCGCCCGTCGCCGCTATAACAACCAATACTAAAATCACAAAAAATATACCCAAGAGGGCTGTCATACCCTGGAACATCCTTCCGAGGGCTTACCCGTACTCCTGGCCATGGACTGTTGTAAGGCATTGTGTGGTTTTAGTCGGTAGGAGTCCGGCATAGCATTCATATAGGATTACCATTTAATAAAAAACCGGCAAAGTGCGAGTTGGACTCGCCCATGAAGGGTTTCGTAGCAGCAAGTAACATAGTATAAAAGTTCTTATAGTTCGTTGTAACTTTGAATGATGATTTAACACGTTCGCAGTGGTAGTGATTTTGAAAAAAAACTACCAGCTCTATCTCGTTCAAAGCAATTTTGGTTGGTAGTTTTTATGGCAATGATCTTCTTTTTAAATTTATCATTCTCTTAGTTTAGAAGTTAGAGGGGGGGGGGACACATTTTTTCACTTTGGAGGTGTCTCTTGCGCAAACTATTTAGTTTAGAGAAATATTATGTTAGATACCTCAATAGCATCTATAGATACTCAGACCTATCTATAGATACCCCACACGTATGGTTTTGATGAAAAAAAAAATTGAGTTTCAGTTCTTTGTATGGGGACCCCCAAAATTTACTGCTTTTTTTCTAGTTTTCCATAAGAATCTTAATGCGGTTCACAAAATACATCTAGTTACCAAGTTTCGATATCATAGGCGTTATAGTTTCGGAGAAAAGTGGCTGCGACACACGGACGGACAGACAGACGGACAGACAGACAGACATGACGAATCTATAAGGGTTCCGTTTATGCCATTTGGCTACGAAACCCTAATAAAAGGGTGCTCCCTTGCAGCAAACGTATTCTTTTGCCGTTTTTGGTACGGAATCCTTCGTGCGTGACTCTGACTCACACTGGTCCGGTTCTTTTTCAGTATATTGAATTCTCAATTGCTACCAAACCCTATCGGAATTTGCCATTGTGCCACTTTTATTCAATATCAAGGACGTTTCGACTTCATTTTTTCCAATTGTATGGGGCAACTGCGAACCGAACACCCAACCGTACAAGGGCCCTTAATTTCACATAAAGGGTACACAGACAATTAGTGTCATCTTTTTAAATATAAACGTAAAAACCAGCTCACAGTACACAGTGCGGTGCTGATACCTACGCTAACGTATGGAAGCGAGAGTTGGATAAGGCAGGAAACGCATGAAAGTAGAATCGAAACGCGGTCGAGATGCGCGCGCTACGCAAAATCTGCGGAGTAACGCTCGCAGATCGCGTTCGGAATAAAGATGTAAGAAAAAGAGTTGGTCTGGAAGAGAGTGTCGGTGTTAAAGTAAGGAAGGATATGCTACGATGGTTCCGGCATGTGGAGCGAATGGGTGATGAAAGGATGACAAAACAGACATACAACGCGAAAGTGGATGGACGTAGGAGTCGGGGAAGCCACGACACACCTACCACGACCAAATTAATCGTGTGTTAGTTGAAGGTGGTGTCAAAAGCCGGAGGAACCGACGTGCATGCATGAAAAGAAAAATGAAAGTTGAAGAAGCAAGTGAGGTGTGTATGGACCGCGTCGTGTGGCGCGCGGTTCTTTCTGCCTATCCCACAAGGGGTTTAGCGTGAAGGTAGGTAGATAGATAGACGTAAAAACTTCGAAACCAGGTCAGGTTCCAAAGTTAGTGATGACTGGTGATACTTAGTTCTTTCCAGATGTGGAGGGACAAGGCTTCAGTCTTTTTTAATAAGCTTTTATTAGGTCGTCGTGTATGTAACTAACAATGTAATGGAATCTAAGGATACTAATTTAACCATCTTCCAAGGATCGTAGCGTCATGGAAATTGGCAGATGTATGTAGTTCTGATGACAATACAATAATATGGTACTGTCAAACTGATATGATGATGGAGCCGGAAGATAGGCACAGAAAACAAGTGGAATCTAAGGTAGCTAATTTAACCAGCTTCCAAGGATCGTAGGGTCATGAAAATTGGCAGTTGTATGTAGTTCTGATGACAATACAATAATATGGTACGGTCAAACTGATATGATGATGGAGCCGGAAGATAGGCACTAAAACTTCGATGGAAAAAGTGGAATCTAAGGTAACTAATTTAACAAGCTTCCAAGGATCGTAGCGTCATGAAAATTGGCAGCTGTATGTAGTTCTGATGACAATACAATAATATGGAACTATCAAACTGATCTGATGATGAAGCCGGAAGATATGCACTGGAACTTCATGATGGAATATCGTATTATATCTGTTTTTGGATTCGTCAGAAAAGTCTTGTAATGAACTTTGACCAGGCTTAGGTTTCAAGGTTATAACAAACCTTTTTTTAATTGACTTGTAAAACTATGCAATGGAATCTCAGGTAACTAATTTAAGCATCTTCCAAGGATCGTAGCGTCATGAAAATTGGCAGATGTTTGTAGTTCTGATAACAATACAATAATATGGTGCTGTCAAACTGATCTGATGATGGAGCCGTAAGATATGAACTGTAACTTCATGATTGAACATCGTATCATAGCTGTGTTTGGATTTGTTAGAAAAGTCGTGTAATGAGCTTAGACCACGATTAGGGTTTAAGGTTATAACAAACCTGTTATATATTGAAGTCAATATTGAGTGTAAATATTGACATAGGTACCTGCAGAAAATGTATATGTATTAGAGTAATAATGGAATATTTTCACATTAGTCGACATCAGACAAGACACCATGTAATACAGAAATCCCTACTAATATTATAAATGCGAAAGTAACTCTGTCTGTCTGTCTGTTACGTTTTCATGCCTAAACCATTAAACCGATTTTGATGAAATTTGTTATAAAGATAGTTTGAGTTTAAGAGAAGGACATAGGTTACTTTTTAACTGACTGCGCAAAGGAGGGTAATGATTTTATGCGATAACGACTTCTACGCGGATGAAGCCGCAGGGAACAGCTAGTTAAGGTATAAATGTTGTGACTAAAAAGTACAAAATAAATAAATGGTTTAAAAATCCCTAGAAAAATACGCTTTTATAATGCACGAAAAAACCCAAAAATAAATTATGGATTGTTCAAGTTGCCTCTATTTCTGGGCTGAAGTGTAAACTATGTGCTTTTAGTTATAATATTTGATTATAAAAGCGTGGGGTGCTAGAACAAGAAAGAGTTTTTTGTAAGCATATTCCTATTAATACTAATCCTTATATAATAAAAATCCTGGCGAAAGCTGCATGAGGTCGCACAAGAGCATAACGTTTATGCTGCCAAAGGGAACGCCTTTTCTTTCAGGCAATTAAGTAGATATATGAGGGGAATACGTTAACAGTGGCAAAATGTAGAGTTCTTGTTCGAGAACGAGATATCTTTGGTTACCGTTAAAAACCCGCTTGGGGATATATGCGTTTGTATTCCTATTACGTGATTACTACATATTGTACTAAATATCTCGGAATGCCGAAACTTTAAGGACCTACCAATGAATTATCTAATAGAGATCCGTAACGGTAATAGGTTTGCTCCTATTACGCGGGCGTCACGAAAAACTGGCAAAAGTGGGTGTTGAAAATGCGTAGACGTGATTAACTACTTTACTTTTCAAGTAAGTATGTTATGTATTTCAATTAAAGCCTATCATCGTTAATACATTTCCGAAATTTAAAATGATATTAATAATAGTAAAAGTCACAATAGATATTTAAAAGCGTGACAGTGTAAATTAATAGTTTAAAAACACGCTTTTATAAATGTGACCTTATCCTTAATCTGACAAGACTTCATGCAGCTTCCGCCAGATAAGTCTTTCCTGTTCCAGCGCCCCACGCTTTTGCAATCAAATATTATAACTAAAAGCACATAGTTTACACTTCAGCCCAGAAATAGAGGCAACTTGAACGATCCATAATTTATTTTTGGGTTTTTTCGTGCATTATAAAAGCGTATTTTTCTAGGGTTTTTTAAACCATTTATTTATTTACTTGTCAATTTGACATCGCCACTGAAGGATAGCCATGGCGTATCTAGCGATTGGGAGCCACTCCCACAGTCTAGTAAGACTTCTGCCAGTTATCCTCAAGTTGTGATGTGCCTCTTCACGCTCCGCTTGAGGAACCCGGGATTGTAAGGTGGTCTTCGTCTTATTCAATTCCAGGGGTGATCTTCCGAGGATTGGCCCTCATCTTACTATATTGAAAACGACACTTGTACATTTCACTATATTTTTATAATAATCCTGACCAGTTTCACCTCACGGCATTTTCAAAGGTGAAAGGAAAGGTGGTACTGTCTCATAGGAGACAGTTAAAGCTTTATAATAATTAATATTGTGTAACAGTACAAGTGTCGTTTTCAATAAGTGCAGCAAGTTCCACCAAGTGTCGTCAATTAACAGTCCAAAAAATAAACATCCTTCTATCATCCATCCCTATACCCGGGTTTTAGTTCGGTTTGGCATTACATTATATACACAGTAGTTTCATAATACACGTGTACCTATAAATGTGTTTCTTACCTAAAATTTTCATTATAGAAGACAACCCTATTTATCAAAACATTCATTTTAATAAGCACATCACATATTCCATTCTGCAAAACATATTACTTTGAATGCCTGCTAAATTAAAACCATCCTGTATTTCAAATAGGCGTGTTATATTGAGAGTATTTTCATTCACACACACATCATGTAGGTAATATTCTGTCATGAACGTGAACATTTTCATAATACATCACTATTAGGTACTGTAAGCATATCACGAAATATTGTCATAATAAAAAACCGTATAAATATTCACCACTCTGTATAACTAATGCGATATTCGTGTGACTTGAAAGATGATGCAACAATGAGATTTAAATGTCTATTCTAAACCTCTAGAAAGAAAAATCCGGCCAAGTGCGAGTCGGACTTTCGCACGGAGTGTTCCGTACCAAAGAGACCTTATTCTTAGCATTCCATGGATTCCCCGTGCGGGTTCCGGGTCCATAGCGTGGCACAGGGGGAACACCCCGACGGCGCCTGACTTAATAATCCTTTTTTCTGATATTAGCATTTATTTTGTTGTTATAGCAGTAATACATCATCTGTGAAAATATCAGCTCTAGCTATCACGGTTCCTGAGATACAATCTCGTGATGAACAGACGTACAGACAGACGGACGGCGAAGTCTCATGAATACGGTTCCGTTTTAACCTTTGGGTACGAAACCCTGAACATTATGGGGTTAATATATTTTAAGGTCAATTTAATCCACATTTAAGCATTGGTTGGTTTTGAAACGTTCACAAAATTACTACTCATCAAAATACGGGAATAAAATATAGCCTATGTTCACCGCAGAGAGTGTAGCTTCCCATCAGTGAATGATTTTTTAAATCGATCTTGTGGTTCCGGAGCCTATTCGATGCGAACAAACAAACAAACAATCAAATATTTCCTCTTTATAATATTAGTATAGATCTGGCGAAGATTTTCTACACTGCATGAGAGTATCACCTCTACCTGGAATGCATCGTTCAAAAGCCTGAATTAGGTTGAAGAGTCCTTCACAACACTCGGTACCTATGGTAGATTCGGTAGAATGCAGCTAAGGACGCTATTGTCACAGTATAAGTTATATACTGGGCTATTGTTCTCCGTTACGCGTCGGCGGCATTACCTCAGGAGTTCAGGACAGTCTATATAATGCAAACAGCACGTCTCAGATTATTTATCGGGTGATTGATGGCACTTCGCGAAAATTGCTGCGCATTTTGAAAAACGTCACTTGTACTGATCCTCTTCAATAATTATTTTTGGAATTTATTTGGCATAGTAATCATTCCTTAGATAATGTCGGCCTTTAAGGATGCTGTAAGGCAAAACCGGTCATATGTAATTATGTATTATTCTATAGGTACTATTACTTGCTATAATATTGTAAAGATTTGATTGTTTGTTTGCATCGAATAGGCTCCGAAACTACTGAACCTATTTGAAAAATTCTTTCACTGCTGGGAAGCTATTCTATCCCCGGGTGACATAGGCTATATTTTATTCCCGTATTCCCACGGGAACGGGAACACGTGACGTCAACAAATATTGTGGAAGTGAATAAGTGACGTTTTTCAATGAGCACGTCTCAGCACATTCATGTCCAATAAACACGTCTAAACTACATTTATAACGACAAACTTTTATAGATTCGCATGTCTCAAGAGGGACCAATAAAAACCTTTAAACTATAAAAGTTCTTAATTATGTTACTGCTGTTCTAATGGCCGACCTGGAATGGCCGTTCAACGCTCATGTGTACGTTTGGTTTGTTAGGTTAATTTAAAAATGTTTTTATTTCAGTATATTGTACTAAAAATAAAGGCATACATACTTATTGGTTTTGCTTGGGAACAATTTTTTACTAAATTTCGTCGGGATACTGACAGACACGATAAACGTTACTTTGCTAAATAAAATAAAAACACTTATTACGACTTATCCTTATATTGACCAAAAACATAAAATTCATTAAACTCGATCAAGCCGTTTCCTAATACTTTAACTATAACAAAGTCAGTCATTCAAGAACATAGAGACAACTATACCTCTTAGAACAATAGGCAAAGTTAATAATACCCTCAATTTAAGTACATTCACTACAAACGAAGTCAAAATATTCCTTATTATTTCTCCACAAATCTCATTTTACGATGTGTTTACAAAAGTTAATATCCTTACCCAACCCTTTTTATCTACTAAATAATGAAGATAACCAGCTCACATAATTCCTTTTTCTTTTTAACCCTCTGGAAGCGTGTTTTATCAAAATAATAATAACCCACACATCAAACGCTTGGGTCCGGATACAATGTCTATATACCCTTGCCGTCAAAGTACTATTTTTGTCGAATGCGGTGATAATGATAGCAATATTGCCGTTAAATATTCGTGTTTAACACTTTTTTCATGCTAGCAACACTCTGTGAGAGCACAAAGAAAACATAAATATATTTTACATTGATCTTTAAAATTCTCATTACCAATTTGGTATTTTGGAAAATTGCATCATGAAAAAATTTCATCGAATAAGCAGAAAAAAAATAATCGAATAAGCAAAAAAGTAAGTATAAGTGATATTTTTTTATAGGGATCCACAGTTAACGTCGGCTCCATACGTTGGTAAAGGTATTGTTTTTTTTTGTTTACGCGGTGGACCAATTTAACACGCATCGCAACTCCGCTGCGGGGACAACAGGGCGCTTTGTGTGGGACTCCCCGGAACTGATTTTGTTGGACCAAACTACCCACTAAACCACCGCTGTGTTCCGCCTCGTCCCAACCGAGTCGGGCTTAGTGTGGGCTAGACAGCATCGTTTAAAATTGTTCCCATAATATTAATTTTATTGGTTATTAAATAAAATAATATGAGAACTCTATTGAAGACTGAAAAATATTTAAGCTCATTCAATATCAGACATATATTTACACTGGCTCTGCCGAAACAAACATGGTATAACAGTCAACTTGGAACGTATTGGGTGGCGACATTTTGTACTTTTCCCGTCACTACACGTGGGATAACTTTAGTATACAAACTTATTCATAAACTGCCAAGTTTCCTTCTAATAAACCGCAATATGACTTGAAGAAAATTTCCAGTTTCATGCACTTAACTCCTTAATCTACTCAAAGCTAAATTAACATCATAATATTATAATACGTGTATACAAACATATCCTCGACCTATATAGCATGTATATTTGAACAACTTGTATGCATAGCGAGCTTAGACATGTAATCCCGGATATCCGTTCAGTTTTAGTGTGGGCATATCCGTGGATGGGATAATGAGGCCTCTAGAGTATGGCTTGGTACTTTAGTTAGACGTTTGCGAGTGATAAATAGTTTATTGAGGGATATGGACTTAATCCATGATACTTATTAGCTAAAGCCTACAGAAGAAGTTGGTTTTTAGAATTGCGTAGGTACCCAAAGGGTTAAAAACGGGATTCTATTTATGAGCCTTTGCTGTCCGTCACGAGGTAGCATCTCAGGAACGGTCATAGCTAGAGAGTTGAAACATTCACAGATTATTGTTTCTGTTGCCGCTATAACAACAACAACTAAAATTTTAAAAAAATATGATGGCTCCTATACAACAAAAGTGACTTTTATAGCACAGAACCCTCCGTGTACGTTAATCCGAAACTCGTTTGTTCGAAAAATCTGTTGACAGAATCATTTTTAGTAGACGTCTCCTCTCCTTTCATAGAAAGCACGGCTGGCAGAAATCACTACTCGTAAAAAGCACGGTTCGCCGAAGAATCCTTCAATAGAAAGCACGGTTGGCAGAAATCACTATTTGTAGAAAGCACGGTTCGCCAAAGTATTGGTTGATAGAATCATTATTATATCATAGAGCATTCTCGAGAGCACAGTTGCTGGTACTTTTCACAATGCTCATCAAGTTGGTGCTCAGCTTGAAGAACCTGGTGTTGTAAGAGGTGGGAAACACGTGCGGTGCCAAAGCGTTGTACTAGCGTCCTAGTTCGATAGCCACGAATCCTGGGACATTTTTCTTACCCCGGAAATTAAATTGGAAACGAACACAATTCCACGCAAGCAAAGTTTTAACCAACTTACTGTACCTGTTATAATAATATGTAATTATTATAACAGGTACAACCCTACTCATTCATTACACACAAAGTGAAAGGTCTAATCCAGTGGGATCCTTTACTATTATACTTTTTTTTTATCATATTTATTTCACTTAGGCATTATACAGATGCGCTTGCAAGAAGTCCAGAAAATAAAACAAAAAACTCATTTTCTCCCCCTAGGCGAGGCCACAGTTCTAAAAGTCGTAGGTCTGTTAGGAGACATCCTGGGACATCCTTGCGAGAGCTTACCCGGGGCTCCCAACCCGAGGCTGTTGGGCGTTACGTGAGGTTTTTTAGTCGGTAGGAGTCCGGGATTTTCCCTCACGTTAAAAGAAATACTAATTTTCTCTCAAGTCTCGATTTTCAGGCAAGATCTTTTCTTGTATTCTAGGGTTTCCTACCTACAAATGATCCTTCCGAGGCCATACCCGGGGGCCCAGACTGTAGGCAGTAAAATACGTGTGGCTTAAGTCAATCAAGAGTGCGGCATACCATTCATGAGAGAATTCCATATATAAAAATAGAGTTCTGTACCTCAAAAGGAAAAATTGTTGGGTTATTTTGTTGTCCTTCCGTATGTTTGTCTGACAGTAACATTTATCTCAAGAACTTGCGGTATCAAGTTGAAATACTTAATTCATTTTATGTATTCAAGTCTATAACCGTTTTATTTCGCAAAATGCATCATAACATTTCGACCAGGGAAAATAGTCTAAATTTTAGGCTAAATCTATCCCCACATACATACAACTCCTTCGTAACGAACGTTTATACAAATTGTACAGGTCAATATGTTTCTAAAGAAGGCACCACGCTAGAAAGACTAAAGGCTGTCTGTGCTGAATGCACTGACCTGTAATAATATCTGGACTGGTGATCGGTTTCATAAAAGTGTGCCTAATTGAAAATCGCCATTTGGCGCTGACGGCAGCTAGCGAATGTACTTGGAACTAATACTAGTGATGTCTTGGTGTCGATAAAAACTTTACCAGATATCGACTACAATGTTAATTTTATTTTTGTACCAATGATGTTTACATAATATGAATGACTACTTTAAAGTACCTAAGTAGGCTAACCATCAGGCTCGCGAATTCAGTTTGGCGAGCTTAATATAAAAAAAAAAGTGTTTGCTTAAACAGTGGTCGCAGGTATGTTGCCAAAGTAGTGTTACTATTGTAAATCGGCTGAAAAATGACACCGGACACAGCCCACACAGTCATTGGTTGTCTTTAATCATAATTGGGTCATGTTAGAACTTAAAGCTAGGCGTCCAATAGGCGGATGGGCCGGGCCGGGCCGCAACGCAAAAATCCGCATGCCATACGTTTTTAATGAAACTGCGTTTCGTTGCGGCCCGCCTCTAGTAAAGGCAGATGCTACACAATTTCATATGAAACGTACGGCACGCGAATTTTTGCTCTGCGCTGCGGCCCGGTCCGCCTGGTGGACGCCTCGCTTAACGTGAGCCGTGCGAGCGTGCTCCCCGAAGCAGCCAATGCCAACTTGCTATTCCGCCTCAATGGCAACTATTTCCCATTTACTTCCCGAAGCAGCCGTGCCCAGAGAGGAATTTTGTTAAGTGACAGGTTAATTAGGATTAGGATTTATTGTAGTTTTGTTTGTTTGCAGTAGGTAAGTACAGAGGAGGGTAGGTATTTAAAAAAAATAAGAAATCACACATTTATTACGGTATATTTTTAAATGCACATCTGTATAATTTTTAAAAGGAAATTATCTATATAAATATATCACATATTTTAAAAAGATTGAAAAACAAAGTAGATTCTCTTAAAATAGGCTTGTGTCCACTAAGAATAAATCTGATTGATGTGTGTTTCTAACGACTATGTCCAATATATAAATAACAAAAAGTAATATAAATTGGTACACAAATTAATAATAATAATAATAAAACTTTTATTTTCTCTTCACAAAGTCCTTAATAAACCAACTAAATGAGGTACGGTACATGACAAACTTTGTGAGAGACTGGTGCATGTGGTAGATTTAGAAATAAATCTGTGTTACATGTCACCAGGCCCCTCTCGTGGTTTGAATGTGGTGGAAATATTGAACATTAATTAAGTAAGCTTGAAGCTAGTACCAGTTATTACTTAAGGTGTACAAACATGTACCTACGACAGACACAATTACAGGACTGATCACAAAGAAACTACACAGAAGATAATAGTAGTGGAGGACACTCTCAAACAAATCATCCGTTTTGTAGGACAATTATTTCTCCCAGTTTATAATACAATTATTTAAACATTGTAATAAAAAATACTCCATCAAATCGACATGTTTTATAGCTGCGCACTTTATTAGCTACCTCTATCGAGAATTTTCACAGAGGAAAAACTTGGGCGTCTCGTCGAACGGAAACTACTCACAAAGATTCAGCCTGTTATTAATCAATGAAAAACACAGGCGGTGGCTCCTGGACCATATATTTCACAAGCTAGTTAGTTACTGTTTCGATTATCAACTACAATTTTAAGTGTTTATTAATAATTTTAATATGTTCATTAAATTATTAAAGAACTTTTACCATGGCTCTTGTTTTTTAAACTACGAATTTTGGCATTGGACAGAAAATTATCGATATACATTTTGACATCCCTATTAATCATTATAGGTTATAAAAATATTCGTAAAATCCCCGAAACTCGAAGGGTATTCGCTTATGATAGTAAAAAAAAACCTAAATTATGGTTTTATAATAATTGTTTAAGAATTAGATTCTTAGATTTACTTACTTGTGAAAAGAGACGCCACAGCCCTTATCGTATCTTGTTTTACAATATACACACGATCTCATGCTAAATATCTACTTAATTACACTATGAACTAAATTTATACATCAAAACACTTCAAATTTATACCAATCACAGTAATAACTTAAAAATATTCGAAATTTCACACATAAACTCCTTCTGAAATAAACAAACACCGGCCATTTGCAAACTAATTTAGTTCTCAGTGCACTCGGCAGAGGCGCTTTGAATCGGCCCAAAAAAGTAGCTGTCATTTTGTATGGAATAGCCAGTCCAGCGATTATTATTACAGGTCAGTGGCTGAATGGCATTGGTTAAATACTTGGTGAGAATGACGAGGCATATCTGAGTAATAAATTAGGGGAAAATATTACACGAATATGCTTCATCACACTGTTATGTGAATGATATTATTAGAAGCGGTTACATCCTGCTAAAGATATCACATATGATAGAGTAAGTTCGGGTAATATGGCACGCCATAAGTCTTTTTGGGAATAAATCATTTTTTTTTTGAGATCGATCAGTTTTTATTTTACAATTCAGTCTTAGAACTAATAAAGAATAAATAATTAGAATTTCAAAACAATCAACATAAAGAAATAATTTACAAAAAACAAAATCTGAACCTTTAACAATTGTCAAATTTTAAAAATGGAAGGGCAATATGGCCTGGGCCATATTAGCCACAAATCAGGTGAGCTATATTGCCCTCCAGAAATATAACAGTAACTAATAAATTTTGTGTTACTTTGCGGAGCAAATTTGTCATTTTGTTTGCGAATGTGGTTTCCGCGGAGCCATTATCTAAAAAAGAAAAACATAATAGAAACAATATAAAATTATGGGGACAATATGGCCTGGTGCCATATTAGCCATTTATCTGGTGAGCCATATTGGCCGCGGGAACGTTTTTAATTGGTAAAAGTCTAGCCTAAAAATGAGCAAGAAATATGTTTAAAATCTATCACAATACTACATAAGAATAACTAATCTACAAACCTGTGTAGTACCAATGCAAAAATAACTACAATTTCAAGAAATGTGATGAGTAAAACTTACCAAAAAATAAGATCACTTTACGTAATTTTCGATCGAGCGCCCGCACGGGACACACATGCACACTTCGTCTCGCGCGAGTTGACTGAGGAAGTGAGGGGAAGGGGTGCGTTGGTTTGCCGAGTCAAGCGGTCGCAAGTGTTCATTCAGTTCAGAGAAATCACAGTAGGCCATATTGACCGACCAGGCCATATTACCCGAAATTACTCTACTAATAACAAATATTTTCTTGTTGTTTATTTGTAATAAGTTAACTATGGAACTACTAAACCGACCGATTAAACAAAAAGCCGTGAGACGGTCTCACCCAACTGCCCCCTCTATGAAAGTGAAAGTACACTCCGATTGTCGTTGTAATTTTTGTGAAACGATCTAGTGACGTAATATAATGCAACAGAGTCACAGAATACAGACAAAGTCTCGCCATAAGCCCCTCTGCAATCTATTTTATAGAGAGGGGCTAAAAGCTAATCCTACACAAGGCAGCTGAAAATTATGACATCTGTATGATAAAAATGGATCGGCTAAATCTTTAGAACGGCTGCACAGTGTCCGCTGTAGAACAAGCCAGGTGGACAAAAGTCATTTTCAAATTTCCGAAAATAGATAATTTCTACATGTAAACAACACCCCTAAACCCCAGATTATGAAAACTGTTTACGTCTATCATTCCATTCTGATGCGTCATCGCTTATCAAAGTAAGCCAATGAGGGTAAATGTATTTAAATAATTGCGTCCATTGCATTTTCGCGACACTTGCAATAACATCTTACGGTGACAGTTTGTTGTTTTGAGGAAAGTTTTAGTGATGGATTTTATATCTGAAGGTATGTTTATTATTTTATACTTATTATTATCTTTTATTGTGTCATAAACATTAATAAAATAGGCTATCAATGAAGACACAGAAGAAACTTTTTTTTCTTCTATTTTTCAAAACTTATCAAGACTGGGAAATCAATGCTTCCTCTTGTATCCAGGCTAAATTTTCGATATGTTGTAGCTGCACGTCTATAGATGATTATGATATATATTATTTCTAGCACACTCGAGTACAACACTGTTTTTTTCTTTCTTTTGCAGATAAGCTTTATTCTATTGGCAAAATAGATTGTTTTGAAAAGCGTCATAGAAAACAATTAAGAAATGATCGTTTTGAGTTTTATTCATCCAAATTTGATTTCTATGACATCACAAAAGAATGTGAAAGAGAAATTCAGGTGAAATTAGCCGCCATTTCTTGGAAAATTGCTACAAAATGGTTCTCTTCAGGAAAGTCATAAGAACGTTTTCTTAATAAAAATAAAGCGTGGCTAGAAGGTGAAGAGATAAAATTCTGCGTGCGATCGTCTCGGTCGCCACCTTCTACCTCATATGCTGACCTTCCTCGACCCTGAAGATCTAAAAAAGTCTTTTAAGATTCGTCTTTTAAAACTAAAAACGTAGAGTTTAAGATCTAGTTCAACCGCGGAGTGTTGGGGAATAAATGACTGCTGCATAAATGCACGGTCAAGTGGACATTAAAGTATTGCTAGTGTTATAAAGGACATTGGTGAAAATCCAGCTTCTGCAAGTGCGTCCACAAGCCTACAAAAAGCAAGTGCTGTGCAAAGCGGCAGACCGCTAAGTAGTGACGAGGCCTTAGCGTATTATATTGATTCAAAATCAACAACTCATTCATATAAACAGACTAGGGAGTGGACTATGAAAGTCAGGCATCAGTACGTGTTACCGTCATATGATTGCATTCGTAAATAAAAAAAGTGTTATCTTTCCGAGGAGCATATTGTTGTGACACGATCTCGAGCCGAAATTGAGCTGCAAGCTAGTTAGACATGTAAGACAAAGTGATATTTTTTACTTTCCTGTATTTTAATTATGTGCATAAAATAAAATATTTATATACAATGCCTATGCATTTTCTTTAAAATATGTAATTTTTATTAACATTATTAATTTAACTCTATAAATACGAGAGTTTTTAGGTACTCAATCAAGGCAAAACGGTTCAACAGATTGATCAAATCAATTCAAATCAAATCAAATTTGATGTTGAGGTAACCGACACCCTGGATTAATATAATAGGGTACATTTTATGGCAGAAGAATACAGTATTCCCTTGGGAAGAGCGGTTTTGTCGAAAAAACGGATATATAGGCAGGCGAAGCCGCGGGAAACAGCTAGTAATACCACATAATTAATTGATTTATATATATAAATCCAAAACCGTGATAAAATATTTTTGTCCACCTGGCTTGTTCTAGAGCTGACACTGTGGGCTGGACTGATTTCGCTAATTCTTTTCTTTTTGTATTAGTTATAGCCAGCGCTAAGTACCTATGTATCCAAAAAAAAATTAAGAAAAAAAAAAATTAATATGGTGGAACAAAGTTCGCCGGAGCAGCTAGTTTTTAATAGATATACTATTGTCAATTACGGTCTTGTAGGTAGAAAATATTAACATTTAAATAAGATCCACTGTTTTGTTCTAAAATCATGAAAGAAACCCTCTAGTTTTCTTTGCCGTAGTTGGGTATAAATAAGATTACAACTTTCCCACTTTAGTCATCGACGTAAAACCAATTTATTTTCCTGGGTAATTGTGAATTTACCCTCAAATATTACCAATTTGCGAGGACAGTGCCAATTTTCTAGGGAAAATGTTATTTTTCTATTTTCGTAATAAATTTATCTATGCTTATCATTTTTGGTTTTAATATTATCTTAGCGTTAAGTCTTGGACTTCAAAACAAAGCGAGACTTTGAAAATTCTGAAACCTATTTCTTATGAACTATGATTTGATTAGACATAATATATTCAGCTCTAAAAGGATAAATACTTTTCAAAAAGGGTCTTAGAAGGTGTATGCAGGAAGAGTGTAGCACCTGTGGTATTGCAATCTTTTATATGGTATAAAGGTGACCACTTTTGACAAGGCTGAGCGCCTTGAGAATTTTCACATGTAAAAAAGTGCTGTACACGTGTTTGCTACCTTAGTGCTATAAACACAAGCTAAAATAAGAAGATTTTTCATTAAAAAAAGAGGGTGGCCGGCTGTACCTATTGCGTTGAGAATCTTGCAGTAAATGTAGAACTAATCATTTAAACTATCATAATCGTTATTTTGTGGCCGATATAAATAAAAATTCTACAAATTTTAATGTCGCACAATACTCTCAACAGTACCGAGAGTAATGTCTCGGTGGTCAAACGGTTAGGGCGTCGTCTGTTCCGGCAAACCAGAAGACGCAGAGTCGAATCCTGCTCGAGACCAAAATTTTTTCACATAAAAATTTGTGATTGAGTCAGCATACTAATTGCTTTTCAAAATTATGACGAATTCTTCATCACATGAAATTTTTAAAACCACCCATATACCTTTAAATTGACTTAATAACATCACTAAATGGTTTAGCGTGTTTTGCTAAGCTCGGAAACGCTTGAAAATATCACAAACTATCTATCGTGTCAGGATTAACACTAGTGTAACATAGGTACTTAACCCAGTGATCGTTTACAGAACATCGAGCAAGCTGGGTCACTTGCAAGTACCATTTAAAGTCATTACGATATCTCTGCAGTTGCAACGAGAAGCTTAAATAACCGTTGCATAACAGCGAAACTGTGTTTTAAAACACATTTCGCAGCTCATTTGATCGGCATAATGATATTGTTATGTTCTAAGCTTCACCCACCGTCCACCAAATTAAATGCTATGGTAGAATTCGTGCAATAATACCATCTGATGTCACCTTTATTTTGTGCTTTGCTTAGCAATTTTGATGCTGTTTTTCTTTTTAACGTGAGAAAAATCCTCCAGGGATGCTTTGCCGGAGTCCTATCTACTAAAAACCACACGTATTCTACCTAAAAGCCTGCGGTTGGAAGCTCCGGGTATTTCGATGCTTGGACTGTAGATACCGTGTTTTTGGATATTTTGATTCGGGTTACAGTATGGGTATAATTTTTTTTCTATAGGTGACGGTCTGTGCTCGGTGACAGCGATAGGCCCCTATTCGTGGCACCAATAATAAAGTGTGTGTGCTGGAAAAGTGAAAAACAATTACATTGCAATCATTTTTTTAAATATTAAATTAGGTATAATAAAGTTGTGTATAGACTAATGTACCCAAGGAGTGGGATAAAATCCAAACAACCCCCAAAAGACGCGGGATGGCACCCGAACTCCCTATGTGAGCCCGCCGTAGTGGTAGCCGTAAGTCTGTTGGAAGTCCTGGGGACATTCTAGCGAGGGCATACCCGGGGCTCCCAACGGTAAGCTGTTAATTAGGACACGTGTGGTTTTCAGTCGGTAGGAGTCCGGCATAGCAATGTTTAAAACTCTATCAGGTTGGTCTGTAAGAGAATTTACTGACCTCGCGTGTTTAATAAACGATGTGTTTTACTGAATGCTTAGAGATTACCTTAAAATCTGTGGCTAAGCTTGGAAGACTGCAGCAATCTTACCTGTAAAGGAGAAAATAAAGTAATTTAATAATCAGTTTTCAATTCAAATTCAATATTCAAAGCTGGATGCTACATGCAAAGGAAGCTGAGATAGGTACATCAGTTTTATTTTTGCCTATTAAACAACCCATTTGTAGCATTTATTTTCTATAGATGCAGTATTTAGGATGTGAAAGCAGCCTTATCGAGTTATCTTTTTTTAATCGGTTGTCAGTGGTGACATTTCTGCTGTCAGAATGACAGGATGTCATAAGTTCGGTGACGAAGCGTTTCGCATTTAAAGGAACGGGTTTTGTTAAGATTTTTCGTGAAAGACAGGACTTTTGACCGAGACCTGCTTTGGGGTAGTTGGAGGTCCTTTGGCTTTTGCTCTGAGACTGTGCCGCCAATCAGTTTTTCGCTCAAGCGCGATTATTTGTTACCTCGCGTGGCCTAACGGGCTGTGATTGGGTTGCTGCATTGCATCTTGCTACATTTTACCCAGAAAACTGGTGAGTCACTTCTTCTTTTGCAAAGCGGGTCGATTGTCGTCTGTCGCGCAGCCAAGATCTTAATTTGTCGTTTCTTTCATGACAGGGTTTTTTACTACGGGGCTAGTTGCCGGATGAGATATTTGGTGCCGCACCTATAAGTTAGTGGGCTGCACGTGGTACGACAACGTGGAAGTGCGGACTACACGAGCTTCTCATGTGAGAGGTATCTGCCGTCATCACCTGGCAGTAACAACAGGCAGTCACTCTCACTCAGCTCACTCTGCAGGCCAGTAAATCCACTACTTATGTGTAGCCTAGTAGTATTAATACCTGAGCCCTGACTTTACTTCTGTGTACCTGTGATATTTGTGTCTATCAGTGAATAAGCTCTCTGTGTGTCTCTGTGTATCTCTGTGTACTTAGTAAATATATGTGTGTACACCCTATTGTCTGTTTTCGTGAGAGCCCTAGCCTACCCTTGCACACAGACTGAAAACTTAGAAATAAGGCGCCCTGGGATAGAGTTCTCTGCATAGCTACCTCGCGCTAGTTGGTGAGTAACACTGATCATCTTAGTGTTACAAATTGGCGCCCAACGGTGCAAAAGGTGTAGTCGAACTTTTCAATGACCTCGAGGATTACGACAACCTGACAACTAAACAAAGGTGTGTAATCAACGAGGTCATTGAAAAGTTCGACTCGTTGAACACTGATAAGGTGGGTTTAGGTCGGACCTCACTTGTGCACCATGTCATTGACACTGGTGACAGCAAGCCGATCAAGCAGCGTTATTATCCGCTCTCTCCCCTTAAGCAGAAGGCCCTGGAAGCCGAGCTGGACCGAATGCTGGAGATGGGAGTAGTGTCCCCGTCTCAGTCCGCCTGGAACTCTCCAGTGGTCATGGTGGAGAAGGCGAACGGCGACCTCAGATTGTGCTTGGACTCTCGCAAGCTGAACTCTGTGTCTAAGAGTGACGCCTACCCCTTACCCTATATCAATCAAATCTTAGACCATCTTAATAATGCTAAGTATTTAACCTCTGTAGATCTGAGTGCGGCCTACTGGCAGATTCCATTCGACTCACTCCAGTCTGCTGAGAAGACTGCTTTTACGGTTCCCCGGAGAGGATTGTTCCATTACAATTCCATGTGCTTCGGTCTTGTCGGTGCCAGTGCCACGATGCAACGCCTCATGGACCGTCTGTTTGGTCCCGAGTTCGACAACAAGGTATTTGCGTTTCAGGATGACATAGTCTGTGTGTCCAGCACCTTTGAGGAGCATGTAGAGCTCTTACATAGAGTCTATCAGCAACTCAAGGATGCTGGCCTAACTATTAATATGAAAAAATCCCACTTTTGTCGGAGTGAACTCAAATACCTGGGGTATTATGTGGACAAACATGGCTTACGGACAGACCCGGGTAAAGTTGAGGTTATCCTCAACTATCCCACCCCTTCTAACCCTAAGGAGGTTAAGAGATTTCTGGGAATGGCCGGCTGGTATCGTCGCTTTGTTAACAACTTCTCGAAGATTAGTAAACCTCTGTGCAAACTCACTTCTACGAACCTTAAGTTCGAATGGACCCCTGAGGCTGAACAGTCCTTTAACCTGCTAAAGTCAGCCTTGGTTTCTGCCCCTATATTAAAAATGCCTAACTTTGAGATGCCCTTCCGCATTCTTAGTGACGCGTCAGCTTACTCAGTTGCTGCTGTACTGACACAAACTCACGATGGTGTTGAGCACCCTATCGCCTACTGTAGCCGTTCTCTCAACAAGAACGAGGTGAACTACAGCACAACTGAGCGAGAACTTCTGGCCGTGATTTTCGCTTTGGAACAATTTCGACAGTACGTCGAAGGCCAAAAATGTACGGTCGTCACGGATCATTCATCTCTTCTGTGGTTCCATAAGCTAAAAAATCCCACGGGTCGTCTAGCACGTTGGAGCATGAGGCTCAGTCAATTCGATTTTGACATAGAGCATCGAAAAGGTAAAGACCACGTTGTACCTGATGCTCTGTCTCGTATCAAAATTGATTCCCTCGATGCAGTACCCACTAAAGACCCGTGGTATGACCACACCATGAATAGTGTTCGGAAGAACCCTAGGAAGTCACCAAATTATGACATTCGTGACAACCTTCTATATAGGTTAACTAAAAATAAATATTCTTTGACTTCAGACTTTGACTGGAAGCTGGTGGTACCTCAGGAGGATCGCTTGCCCCTGCTCTCTAAGTACCACGATGACACACTTAGTGCCCATGGTGGCGTTTGGAAGACGCATAAAAGGTTAGCCCTAAATTATTACTGGCCCAAGATGTACGAGGACGTCAAAGAATATGTTGGGAATTGCGAAACATGCAAGCAGTACAAACCCGTAAATACGTCTCGTCCCGGCCTAATGGGTAGCCCGAAGCGGGTTTCGAAGCCATTCGAAGCTATCTCTGTCGATCTGCTTGGTCCCTTTCCCACTTCGAGCAATAGAAACGTACACCTGATCGTGGTCTCCGACTACTTTAGCAAATACGTCATGTTGTGCCCTGTTCGGGTTGCCACAGGCGCTGTAGTCGCGAGGTTCATAGAGAAGAGTGTGTTTCTCGTGCACGGAGTCTGCAAGACTATTTACATGGATAATGGCCCTCAGTTTGTGAGTAAGCCATTTAAGGATCTGTTGGCTAAATACAATGTACCTAATATATATTATAACCCTAGGTATCATGCCCAAACTAATCAGGCGGAACGAGCTATTCGCAATGTGGTTCAAGCGATCTCATGCTATGTGAAGTCACAACACAAGTCTTGGGATCAGTTCTTGGTTGAGATACAGTGTGCTTTAAACACTGCAGTTAACGAAGCAACTCGTTTCACCCCTTACTTTTTGGTACATGGTAGGGAATTTATTGGGGATGTAGTGCTGTACAGGCAGACAGATACCGCGTGCCATCCTACTTCAGTCTCTGTAGACGATCCATCAGCCTTCGGTGTCAAGCTGAGAGAAATACAACGCATTTACGACCAGGTGAGGAAACATTTGAACGTTGCCCACCAGCGTAATGAAAAGTATTACAACCTCAGAAAAAGGCATGTAGAGCTGAAAGTGGGACAGATAGTTTACAAACGCACGTTCTACCTGTCCAACAAGGCCAAGAATTTTACTGCTAAGCTAGCTCCTAAGTTCCTTAAATGTGTGGTGACTGCTAAACGATCCCCTTTAGTATATAGGCTGTCAGATCTGGACGGTAAGGATCTTGGGGAGTACCATATCAAGGACATCCTGAAGTATCAGGAGGAGCAGTCTCCAATACCTAACGTAACTACATAGCACTGTTTCTCTAGTTTATTAAACCAGTGCTATGTGATCATTATGTAAGACTATTTTAATCTTTTGTTTGTATTTCTATATGTGTACGTGACTTTAAATTGTCACGTTGTAGTTTCTTCTATGCACCGCACCGAGCGTTTTTCTCTCATTCGCTTCTTAGTACTCTACATTATCCTGAGAGCTTGGGTAGTGTTAGGGTATCGGCAGTGAGTAAAGGGAGCATTCGTTTTCTATGAAGGGCATTAGACTCTAGTTACTTAGCCTAACCGGTACACGAGTCAGTGTCTAGTTAGGTACATAGGAGGATCTTTCTTTGGTATTGTAATGGTCGTAGTCAGCTGGTGTTTGAAGGACCTAGCTGGTTGTCTTTGTTTATTAGTCAGTACTTTTCTGTTTTCTTTATTGTGTATTTCCAGCGTGTCATATCCGCAGGAAATACTATTAAAGGGGGGGTGGTTGTAGCATTTATTTTCTATAGATGCAGTATTTAGGATGTGAAAGCAGCCTTATCGAGTTATCTTTTTTTAATCGGTTGTTAGTGGTGACATTTCTGCTGTCAGAATGACAGGATGTCATAAGTTCGGTGACGAAGCGTTTCGCATTTAAAGGAACGGGTTTTGTTAAGATTTTTCGTGAAAGACAGGACTTTTGACCGAGACCTGCTTTGGGGTAGTTGGAGGTCCTTTGGCTTTTGCTCTGAGACTGTGCCGCCAATCAGTTTTTCGCTCAAGCGCGATTATTTGTTACCTCGCGTGGCCTAACGGGCTGTGATTGGGTTGCTGCATTGCATCTTGCTACATTTTACCCAGAAAACTGGTGAGTCACTTCTTCTTTTGCAAAGCGGGTCGATTGTCGTCTGTCGCGCAGCCAAGATCTTAATTTGTCGTTTCTTTCATGACAGGGTTTTTTACTACGGGGCTAGTTGCCGGATGAGATATTTGGTGCCGCACCTATAAGTTAGTGGGCTGCACGTGGTACGACAACGTGGAAGTGCGGACTACACGAGCTTCTCATGTGAGAGGTATCTGCCGTCATCACCTGGCAGTAACAACAGGCAGTCACTCTCACTCAGCTCACTCTGCAGGCCAGTAAATCCACTACTTATGTGTAGCCTAGTAGTATTAATACCTGAGCCCTGACTTTACTTCTGTGTACCTGTGATATTTGTGTCTATCAGTGAATAAGCTCTCTGTGTGTCTCTGTGTATCTCTGTGTACTTAGTAAATATATGTGTGTACACCCTATTGTCTGTTTTCGTGAGAGCCCTAGCCTACCCTTGCACACAGACTGGAAACTTAGAAATAAGGCGCCCTGGGATAGAGTTCTCTGCATAGCTACCTCGCGCTAGTTGGTGAGTAACACTGATCATCTTAGTGTTACACATTTAACTTTGGAATTGAAAATTTGAATTTCGTTTTTGTGGTTAAAGTGTAATTGTGTGGTGAACCCACATTGCTATATTATTATTATACAATTTTCGTACACTTATAAGTTTCTTTACTGAAATAAAAACAAAGAATCTAGATCACTGCTTTTCCCATACATAACGACACAGAAAGAGGAAAAAAAACTATCGTAAATTTACTAAACTTTTTACCGACCCTATAAATAGGGTTTCATTCCCACAACTCAGTCAGCACCATTCTAAAACTACCCCCAAAAATAAATAAAAGACAAGGCACTGCGGTCAGATTTACAATCCACCGTGTACTACCTAGTGATTTAATATGTATGTCCCCTTGTGTACTGTGTCGCTCGGGACCGCACGAGCGTTCATGAATAACTGATTCGCACAACTGTGAAATGGCCTTTATGCCTTTATACAGCATGTTTCAATATTGAACGTGTGTGTTGTTTTAAAACTAGTTTTAGACGTCTAATTTGGGTTGCATACGGGATGAGTTCTTTTTTTAATGAGGGTAGGTAGTAACTAACTGGATCTGCTGGTCTAGAAAATATATTTTTTATGTCACTACATGATCGTATACGTGGCTCCAGCGCGTGGAATTTTGTTCCCGTTTAAGCTTCCCTTAGGATCTTATTCTCAGGATAAAAAGGTTAAGTGTTATTTTAGATTATAGTATATCTTTGTACGATATTTCAGCAAAAGCCGTTTAGCCCTTATAACTTGAAAGAGTAATAAATATCCAGCCATCCTGACACCCAGCTACACATCCACACTCACAAACTTTCGTATTTATAATATTATCCAGAAGTATGACAATACAATTTCATATTAAAATACTAGCGTTTACAGTATAGTGAAGAATTTTACCTTGTTTTCGTATATGAAATGAAATGAAAATATATTTATTCATTTAGGTTACAAAGTAACACTTATGAACGTCAAAATTTTTGCTTCTACATTTACATTTACTGCCAGATTCGCAAAGCAATAGGTAGAGCCTGTGAGGAAGAACCTGGCAAGAAAACTCATGGCCACTCTTTTCAAATAGTCTTAGTACATTCGTTTGTCATGCAATAAAGATCAACAATTTTGTCTACACAAGCGACATTTACAATCGCGCCTAATTAAGTGAGGAGCAAGCAACTCATGTCCATGTCTCTGTATCATTAAAATAGTCATCAATAGTATAGTATGCCCTTTTTAAAAGATGTGTCTTGATTTCCCTTTTGAATCTATATAAAGGAAGGTTCATAATATTTAAAGGAATTTTATTGAATAGGCGTACACCAAGTCCTTCGAATGAGTCGTGTACCTTATGTAATCGAAAAACCTTTCCAATTAATTTATGCTTATTTCTAGTATTTATTGAATGTACGTCACTGTTCTTAAGATATAGATGTATGTTCTTTTTAACAGACATGATGTTCTCAAATATGTATTGCGATGCAACCGTTAAAATTCCTATTTCTTTAAACTTCTCTTTAAGCGATTCTCGAGCATTTAATTTATAAATTGCACGTATAGCTCTTTTCTGAAGTACAAAAATTATTTGTATATCTGCTGCCTTGCCCCACAGCAAAATGCCGTAAGACATGACGCTATGAAAATAACTAAAATAAACCAGCCTGGCTGTTTGGACATCAGTGAGCTGTCTGATCTTGGTAACGGCAAATGCCGCCGAACTGAGTTTATCTGCTAGACATGATATTTGGGCAGTCCACTGTAATTTACTATCTAAAGTGATCCCCAAGAATACGGTTGATTCTACAAGATGAAGGGTGTCACTGTTCAATGTTATATTTGTTTCATAATTTTTGACATTGGGCATGGTAAATCTAATACATTTTGTCTTTTTAGCGTTCAATAGCAAATTATTGGTTGTGAACCAATCTACAACTTGGGCTAGTGCACTATTTACGTTGTCAAAAGTACTTGGATTGCGATCAACTTTAAAAATAAGTGATGTATCATCAGCAAATAGAACAACATCGCACAAGTTCTGTACATAGAAAGGTAAATCGTTGATGTAAATTAAAAATAAAAAAGGTCCTAGAATTGATCCTTGCGGCACACCCATAGCTACAGAAGCTCCAGAGGACCGACTTCCATTAATGTCAACATATTGCATTCGATCTTTAAGATAGGAGGCAACAAGATCCATTGCAGAGTCCCTTATACCATAATGATCTATTTTTCGTAATAAAGTGTTATGATCAACGCAGTCGAAAGCCTTGGACAGATCGCAGAATACCCCGATAGCATCCTGTCGATTTTCCCAAGCGCTGAATATATGTTTTATAAGT
The DNA here is from genome assembly GCA_933228765.1 of Miltochrista miniata. Lineage (NCBI taxonomy): Eukaryota > Metazoa > Arthropoda > Insecta > Lepidoptera > Erebidae > Miltochrista > Miltochrista miniata. Next base: position 21,110,018 of record OW121769.1, read on the forward strand.
GTCACTCCTGCGTCAGTAGTAGAACGACCTCTTGTAAACCCATACTGCTCGTTGTGTAGTAACATATTTGAACTAAAATGTGATTGTAATTGCTGCAGTATAATTTTCTCAAAAATTTTGCTAATGGCAGGCAGTATTGAAATAGGTCTAAAGTTACCAGGGTCTGTTTTGGATCCGGCTTTAAAAAGAGGTATCACTTTACTGTGTTTCATTAAATCTGGAAACACGCCTTTATCAACACATATATTAAATATTGCAGCTAGATGAGGAGATATAATTAAAATAATTGACTGCATTAATTTCACAGAAAAACCCCACAAGTCTGCTGTATTTTTTGAGTTAAGCGACTTAAATACTTTAACGATATCGTTGGGATTCACATATTTAAATCTAAATGAGACTCTACAGTGGTCCACGCTGCCCCTAAGCATTCGTTGAGCTTTAACTGGGCAAGAATTTAAGGAGCTCGTTGTAGTCACGGGTATGTCTATAAAAAAATTATTAAAGGTTTGTGCTACATCTAAACTATTATTAATCACTCTATTATTAACAATCAATTCAATGTCATGGTCACGAGTTTTGTGGCGTCCGGTTTCAGAATTAATTATATTCCATGTCATTTTTACTTTATTGTTCGACTGTTTAATCTTCCGACTTAAATGTAATGACTTGGCAGCAGCACATGCCTTTTTAAAGGTTTTTGAATAAAGTTTAACATACTGAATGAAAGCAGGATCAAAATTAAATTGCTTCATACCATATAACTCATATAACTTCGCCCTACTCTTGTATATACCAGTAGTTGCCCAATCACAAAATTGCATGCCTTTATTTTTATAAAAGGTTTTTGATTTGAAAATGTTATAGTACTCAAACTGAATGGTATTAAATAAGGAGTTGTATAGGCCGTTTGGATCTTCCTCATTAACGTTAAGATTGGCAACCTTTGCAGAAACTTTTTCACTAAATTGTGCTAGGCGACATGTACTCATTGGCCTGCAAGAAATTTTGTTTAATTTAGCCGTTATATCAATGGGAAACGCAGCTTTCTGCCCAAAGTGATCTGATGGAAAGTTACTTAATATTTCTTTTGCCAGTGGTTCACAGTTGCTAAACATATTATCGATACATTTCGCAGAATGTGAGGTGATTCTAGTTGGCTCACAAAATAAGTTTTGTAAGCCAAAGGAACTAAATAAATTAATAAAACTAGTACGTTTCGTCGAATTTACAAGTATGTCAACATTAAAATCACCACACACCACAATACGTTTCTTACTAGTGCACAAGTGCTTCAATACATTTTCCATTACTTCTTCAAACAAATTATAATCGCTATCTGGCGGGCTATAGACACAAAGGACAATGAGTTGCTCAAACTCAACACATGATAATTCCGCAGTGCGCTCAATAGAAAGGGCCACAATATCTTTACGTTCTTTACAGTTTATATTATTAGAAACAAATATTAGCGAGCCACCCCGAATAGCATATTTTCTTGTGAACGCACTGTTCAGTGAGTAAAATTCACTGTTAAACATTAATTCATGACTTTCCAACCAATGCTCTGTAATACAAAAGACATGAATATTGTGTTCCTTGATATAAAGGTCTATTTGCAGTAGTTTGTTGGATATGCCTTCAATATTTTGGTGTACTAAGTTTAGACTACTAGTTATTATATTGTTGTTAAACTCGAAATTATTTCTTACACTAACATTATTAGAGGTCTCAATAGGCTCAAAAGCCCTAAAGCCATGGCCAGATTTTTTATCTGTTGTCTTACAACCTAGTTTTTTGGGATGATGCATCCTTCCCAAGATAAAATGTCAATATTATTGCTATGATTATAAACAATACAAGCAGTTTTATTATAAGCCAAAAGATTGGCTTGATTCAATAAAAAATTTGATAGCGTTATCGCTACCTGTCGTCTTAAAAACTTTGAAAGTAAGTATCTATCTAAGGTCATAAAAGAATAACGTAATACAAGATTACAGTCAAATAATTCACTATTCCTACTACTTGTAGTCAAATAGTATAATTTTCGGTTTATTTTGTACCGAATATTGTTTTCATTACGTGTGAAAGATTTACTATAAGGCAATGTAGAAAGTATTACCTGTTTCACTGACAATTTTGACAACTGTTCATGAAACTTAATAATATTTTTGATATTTACACAATCTCTCCTGCCAATAAGTATTACTATTGTTGATTGTGGGCAGTGTGTACTAGTCAATACTTTACTAACTATTTGAGAGTAGGTGGCCCCAGGAAATGAATTGATTATGACCGAACTACCCATACGTTGAACTAAGTGGTAACCTAAGTTCTGGCCGATTTCATCGCAATAAACAACTGTCTTTCCAGTATTTAAAATTTGTGAAACTTTTGTTACAGGGTCAGCAGAGGAAGTTAAGTTTGATTGTATAGTATGTTCATCCATACTGCCCACAGAGTCAATCATTGGAAACAATGTCTCAGTCTGTGATGGTGTGGGCAAGGAAGAGTGTGGCAGAGATTCATCACAGGCTGGTGATTGATTATATAATTTCTCAAGTGAATGGAACCTTTGTTCATTGCTGTGACAAGACTCAACCAAGCTATTCAGTGCCTCAATATACTCTCCAATTTCTTTTTGTGAAATTTTGTACTTTAATGTTGTTGACTCTAAAGACTTATTTAAATGTATGATTTCTGACTGCAATTGAAGTATATCAGTCTCATACTGTGAATGGTCAATTGTTTTCTACTAGTTTCTATTACTTGTTGTAGCTGAACATTTGATTTACAAGTTCTGAGATATTTATTCGCACCTATTTTAAGCCTTTTAATTTGTTTCTGTGATTTAGCAATAAATTTATTGAGCTTTATATATTTTTTAAATTTATTCCTGCTACTACTTACTAATCTAATGGTGTTGTTAGATGCTAAAGTATTATCACTAGAAGTATCAGGTGTCGAGAGATCTATCACATCTGAGGTCATGGGCTGGTCAAGATAGATACAATCTGACTTTCCGCTCATCAGCTCATCATACAGACTGTGGGAGAGGGCAACCTGTTCAGCCGACTTGAGAGTCTCTTTGTGAGTGATGGAGTTGTGCACATCACTTAGTTCACACTCCAGAATGCTGATACGTTTTAAGGCTCTCTCGTGGGTGTTGCTGCACTCCTCCAGACCTAGTACAGTTTCCTGAAGATGATCCCGCTGACGTGTGAGCTCCATTACCTGTGTATGTAGCTCAGCCAACTCTTGTTTGAATTGGGTATTTTTTTCAATTACTTTTAATATTTCTTTTTCACTATCATCCCGTTCCTCCAACAACTGCTTATTAAGATTTTTGCAAATTTCAAGTTCCTTGATGGTGAGGTTGAACTTTTGTTGCAAGTCACGGGTTACAGCACTGCGGGTCATCATTTTTATTTTTATTGCTCTTTGGAAATAAATAATATAGAAGGCTGTAGTGTCACTTAAGATAATTGACAAGTAATTTATAAAACTTTATAACTATAATTACCTATTTAAAAAAGGGAATATATGAACAATTTGTTAATCTGACCAAGTATGTAAGAAAAGTACCTAAGTATAATTGTATTTACACTATGTAAACCACTTTTGCAGTTCAACACAACCAATGTGAACTGTTTATTTAATTTAGGTTTGGTAACTATACCAATTTCAAAAGGAATGATGGTCTGTTATCAAATATAAATGCAAATATGTACAAAATTCAATTAATTTCTCATTTGGTACCACCTACCCCACTCTTAAATTGACAGATTGTAAGTTTGAAAAAATTGGATTTTTAACAGAACAATTTTTAAAAGTTTTCACAGTTCTTGTTTGTTTTCATGAAGATATATGAAGATATAGGATCACTTTTCACTAGTAATCGTAAATTCGCAGCTATTTTTCACTTAATTAATAATTAATCCTGAAATGCTTTCCTCCTTTTGCTCCTGACATTAATCACTTTTTATCTCGTCGTCGTCTTGTGTATGCTTTTAATAATTACTTATAACTTATTTTCTGAAGTTAACTTGTTTATTTATCACTTTTTTGCTTTAAAAGTATATTATTTATAATTTTAAATTCGAAAATTACATAGAAGAAATGTTTACGTTACGGCTCCAGTGTTGCCAAAAAAACAGTAAAGTATGTTTTTAGTAGGTCAGTTTGCACAGCATTGCCTTGGTTTAGGCAAATTTCAAGGGTTTAAGTTTCGTTCCACCAAATTCTCGTTTTTACTTTAAATTTTAAACTAAGTTGTATTCATCACTTTAAAATAAATTTCAATTCGGTACTTGATGTTTTATAAAGCGTAAATGTAGTACCTCTGTTGTAACAAACGCCTATAGGTAACTGTCACCATTCTCAATCTGTTGGACCGTTTACTTACCTGACACCTTAGTGGTACAAAAAAAAACACCAATACTATACAAAAATGGAACACAATCATACATTGTACACACGAAAAACCTACAAAATATTGTGTACAAAATACTACCAGCATATTATTATCCTACGTTCAATCATGAACCTATACAAAATTCAAACGATACAATATAAGGCATATTCCACCAACATTTGGGCTTATCTCCGTGAATGGGAGCAAGGTAGGAATATCACTTCATCTAAGTAATGGCCTTAGAGGGTGCAGGAGTGCTTACAGGGAGCTACTTTTGTAAGAGAACAGGAAATTACGGTCCTTACCTGAAGAAATATTAAAGGTATGAGAGGTACTAGTAGTTTTATAGCAGAATTACATTGTTATGAATATTATAAATGCGAAAGTTTGTGTATGTGTGAATCTTAAGGCTGAACGGATGTGGCTGAAATATTGTACAGGGATAGATTATAGTCTGTAACTGCACATTGGCTACTTTTTGTACTAGGAATAAGTTAGAATAAGAAGCGGGAACAAAATTCGTTGCAGGCAAAGACGCGGGGGCCATCTAGAAAATACTAACTGCTTTTCAAAAAATAATCACATGTAAGAAATCTTTGTCAAATTTCAGTGCGGACATTACACACTGAAATTTGTTGTAGCTATAAAATGTGAGTTTTCAGCGGACTGCAAATATATATAAAATAAATTATGTGTGCCCGAATACCTTACAATAGTATTATGCCCACATGACCTGACCAAACCGTTTATAGCCAGGCTTTTGTAGGTTGATGCACACACCCAGCACTTTTGGTTTAGAAATTCAAACCAAAAATGTATCTAATAAAGCTGGCATTTTTGGAATTCTGGCATAGGAAATGTGGATATTATTGATGATGAAATCTAAAGTTTAAGAAGAAGTCTAATCTAAGAAACAAATAATGAAAAATATATGTATTATTTACAGATTAAAAGATTACTATTTAGGTTGACCGGTGCACCACTTACAGGTACAACCGATTTCAGCTCCGAAGATCTCGATATGACCCATTGCACGAAATATTTTAACAGCATCCTGTATTTAATGTAATATTTGCATAATAATTCATTGAATTTCTATTCAGCAAATATTTACACTTCAAAGTACAAAAATGCAGTTAAATATTTACTCTATGTATTCTGTTTGTTTCGTGTAACTTTGTGATGCACTTTGTCTATCATATCTTATTCAAATTGCTTGTGCACTCCAAAGATATTACATTTTTGAAACATGAAGACGCGAGACATTAAGGACGAAAGATGGTGCCCGCTCCGCCTGTGTGGAATTTTATTACCGTTCCCGCATTTCAACGTATTTCGGAGATAATAATAGCCTTTTTTTAACGTGCGGGACTCCTACCGACTAAAAAAAACACACGTACCGCCCAGCAGCCTACGGTTGGAAGCCCCGGGTAATCCCTCGGAAGGACGTCCTAGGTCTCCCAACAGACCAACGGCTACCACTGCGACCTCACCTATAGCCTATGTGTTATTTCAGATTGGAGACTATTCTAGCACTAAATTCTAATCAGATGCATTTAGACGTTAGAGCGTAGAAGAGTTACGAACATCCATACAAACTTTAGTGTTTTGTAGAGTAATAAGAATGAATGCTTTTCAGACTTCTTTAGTTGGATTAGTTTTAATCGTTAATTGACTCCACTTTAGGCAAGAGAATACTTCTTCAAATAAATTAAACAAATTTTACTTTAGCACTAGCTGACCCGCGCAACTTCGTTTGCGCCACATAAGAGGGAGTATTACTGTAGTGCAGTACTCCCGTAGCGTCTCGTCGTTAATATTCAATACCACGTGAGAGAGAGAGAGAGAGAGAGAGAGAGAGAGAGAGATAAAGGTTTCACGTCGCGTGTATTCCCGTCGCATTATATTTAAAAACAATTTCGTTTATGAAAGAGGTATCCCGTGGCATTATTGTAGAAAAAAATTGATTGCCATTAAAATGGTTATTGCGCACCAACCCAAAGATAGACACATGCTATCGCGCAATTTTTTTAGAACTTTTTTTAAGAGAGTAAATTTTGTAGTAGGTACATATTTTTTACATAACTATAAATATTTACGCAGCACACGCAACGAAGCTCTCAAAAGGGAAAACTTTCCCCCGTTTTTGAAACATTTACTATTACTACTCCGCTCCTATTCGTTGTAGCGTGATGCTATATAGCCTATGACACTCCACAATAACGTAGCTTTCTATTTGTGAAATAATTTTTAAAATCGGTTCAGTAGATCCTGAGATTACCCCTTACAATTTAACAAACACACAAACTTTACTTCTTTATAATATTAGTATAGATAGATAGATATGTTCCTTGTCTAAGAATATAAATGAATAAATATTCACGGACATTTCACACAACGCTATCGGATTCCAAAGTCATCTAGGAATAACCTGCTTGTGTTATGGGTATCAGACCACGGATATTAATACATAAATACTTTTAAATACATACTTATTATACACTAGCGGACGTCACGTGGTTTCACCCGCGTAGTTCCCGTTCCCGTGGGAATACGGGAACAAAATATAGCCTATGTTCACCGCAAAGAGTGTAGCTTCCCAACAGTGAAATAATTTTTCAAATCGGTCCAGTAGTTCCGGAGCCTATTCGTTACAAACAAACAAAAAAACAAATCTTTCCATATTAGTATGGAAGAGATAAATTTTTAAAGTCTTAATTCGTTTCAGGAATACCTAAGGGTAATTATTAGTAAAGATAAACATAATTTGTACTTGATGTCACTGTGTAAAATGTCCAAAATAGTAATTTATTTATTTATGCACTACCCAAAGCCACAAAAAAAGCGCAAAGCTTTGGAAATCTTCTACAAAATAAAATATTATAATCATATTTAGGTTAAGGACAAAAAGTGTCTTTAAACTAATTAAATTATATTCAGACTTATAAACCACTTAGTAAAGTAAACTTTTTTATTAAACACCAGCCAAAACCTCGCGCACGGAGGGTTCCGTACCAAAAAACTGCAAAAAATAGCCTCGTCCTTTGCGTAATCCCCCTTTTTTCTAATTTTAGGTATAATGGCAAGTCCTGGGACATCCTTCCGAGGGTTTAACCGGGACTTCCAACCATAGACTGTTGGGCGTAACGTGAGGATTTTTAGTCGGTAGGAGTCCGGTATAGCATCTATGAGGATTTTCCCTCACGTTAAAAAAAAGGTATAACGGCAACAAAAATACATCATCTGTGAAAATTTCAGCTCTCTAGCTATCACAGTTCCTGAGATACAGCCTCGTGACGTACAGACAGATAGAAGGTGAAGTCTCATGAATAGGGACCCGTTTTTTAACTTTTGGGCATGAAACCCTAAAAATGTAAGAAAATATCATAAAATTTTAATTGCTTTTGAGTTTTACAATATCGAAAAACAATAAAGGCAAGTTTAATTGAGTGGACTTTTAGTACTCCATCGTACAAGTTTACTGGCTGCAGTAATAGCATCTGAGGCGGTTTTAAAGTCACTATTAAAGTTGGGTTATTATCGGATGCTGGTAAACCTCACTTTTAAGGGCCGGTTTATTCCTTAAGCTTACTGCGCACTATAAAACATTTCGTCGCGCCACAGTTGCAATGCAAATTTAGAACGCTGGCTTTGAAATAGATACTGCGAGAGTGAGCTTTGAGGATTCTTCATTAAAATTAAAATGAAGTCTGTTTGTGATAAAAACTGGTGCAACATAATCTACGCGTCACGAAAATTCAGGGGAAATGAGCATTCCCGATATTAACCAATCTAGTTATTCCACTTGGTATTTGAGTGAGTGAGAAAAGCTCTTCTATTTAATCTTACTCACTTTTTTCTTGAGGATGTAGTTAGAGGTCGTGATGTGAACCACGAACCAATATTTGTACATAGAAAATTGATACAAGGCTTCAACGTTCAAATTCTTAACAAATTAATTTACGCAAAGTTTTCTAGAAAATTGAACATGAGCAAATATTAATAGTATTTTAATAAGGTTTATGATAATAAATATTGTGGAACAGTACAAGTGTCGTTTTCAATATGTGCCGCAAGTTCCACCAAGCGCCATCAATTAAGAGTATAAATAAGCACTTTTTTTATTTATGCTTAGAAATAATTATTACGTGAGTAACATTGTTTTACGTGAGTAACATAGGCAAGCAACAATAATTTTTATTTGTTTATTTATTTGGAACAATGGACAGTTCCAGCGCGGTAACATCGGTCCAATCACCGTGAAAATGCAAGCGCCCCGTACCACCCGCAATGAATCGGGCAACTAATAGTCGCCTAGTGCACTCAAGTCTTAAACCCAAGTATAACGACGCAGTTCATTCTTTATTGTGCTATCTTGGCTAAAAGTACTAGATGTAAAATCCGTCCTAATTTCAGTTGATGTACGTTTAATGTTCTTTTGAGCCACTGAGGTAACAAACAAACACGTGTCTTGATGGAGAAAAGTCAGGCGACTCATTGCAACGCTGTTTGATAATTTTGGATTTTGCTGATTTGTGTAGCTATATTTGGAGTGATTTCACGTGAATGTGTAAACATACATATTTTGCGTTTCTAACTCAAATAGAAAAGAATATTTTAACCACTCAATAATAGAATCGGTTCTGTTCTGAAGGCGAATTTAAAAAAAAAGAATCCTGCCTCGCGATGAAAGATATCTTGTGCTATCGGGTATGTGATACCGCCTGCGGCGCTGGAGATACTGGATTCTATTCCTGGGTCGGTCCAAATATTTGTGTGATACACAAATGTTCGTTTCGAAGTTTGGGTATTTTCTATGTATGATATGTATGTATTTAGAAACATATAAGTTTGTATATCAGTCGTCTAGATCCCATAGCAAAAGCTTATATTAGCTTAATTTTGGCTAGATACTGTTGTGTGAGAATGTCCACAAATATTTATTATTATTTATTTATTTATTTATTTTTTAGTAAGTATACTGTGCTCCAGGGCTTTTTTTACCTTAAACTTGTATAATAGTAGATACTAAAATTAAAAATACAACCATAACAGTAGCCATACAAACTTCAAAAAACATAACCCTTCCTTTTGTCATTACCGTCGTAGAATACAAAGCTCCCTTCTCTTATAAATTGTCTCATTTTCCCCTAAAATTCTGTTTTAAAAACAACGCACATAAAAACTCACCCCCGTCATTAATATTAGTTGATAACAAATATTTTATGCGACCATTTTTCTGTCCTCATTTGTAACTAAGGCAATGTTACCAGAACAAAAACGTTTAAAAGTTTTCGTGAAAAATACTGAAAGTAATATTTACTTCTAATGTTGATAAAGGTGATTATAAAAATTGTGTATGAAGAAGTGTAATTAGATTTTCTTCATACATACAAACATACGTATATGGTCCGCCGTTACCCCCAAAGGGGTTGGCAGAGGCATATTATATGCCCACATTTCACCTTTTTAGAATTTTTCCTACGTAATTTTTTTTTTGAAAACATTATATTTCTATTATATTTTCTTTTTATGGGATGATATAGATAAATTAGGCCGCGGTGGTTGCTAAAGTCTGTCGGGAATCCTGGGACTTCCGAGGGCTTACCCGGTACTCTCTACCGTAGGCAGTGATAGGGCACGTGAGGTTTTAGTCAGTAAGAGTCCAGCATAGCATCCATGAGGGATTTCCACACGTTAAACAAGAGACAGGTATTTTTACTCAAGTTAAAACATGTGGTGATCTCATAACAAATTTAGTGGATTTTGAGTTCAAAATTTTATGATATTATAGAACTTAGAAATTTTGTAAGGAGGTTTATATAATCACGTCTTTACCCGTCAGGGCAGACAGAAACTATAACATTCATGAGGAATTGTTTGATATGATACGGCTACGTTCTATCATCGCACCGCTCGCCACAGACAGGGAGTTCATCCTCACACTCTGCGTCCGGTGCGTTCCAGCACGGTTAGATCCGATAGGTGTTTTCTTCCACGCACGCTTAGGTTGTGGAATGACCTCCCTGCCTCGGTTTTCCCAAACGCCTACAGTATGGGGTTCTTCAAAAGGGGTCTTAGAAGGTTTTTACAGGGTCGGCAGCGCGAGTGTTGCAAACGTTCATAGGCTGCGGTGACCACCGGTCCTTCTGGTGGGCCGTATGCTTGTCTGCCACCTTAGTGGTATAAAAAAAAAAAAAAAAAAAAAAAAAAAAAAACATTCCACTGGCGACGATTGTTTTAGACAACATTTTCATCTCAAAGTTCATTTATTTCTCGGAAACAAGTCATCGCTAGAATGTAATACTTTTCAATGAAGCTTTCAGTAAAGCAAAACCTCCATCATGATTCTTGCTAAAATTGCAATTCCGAATTGCAATTCGGAATTTTCTAATTTGAATTGCTATTGCTAATTTAATTTAATTTATTTTAATTTTAATTGCTTAAATGGCTAGCCCGGTCTGTCTCCTCCAGTATAACAATGATTACATAAAGAATGGACATAAAGAGTGGAATGGTCTGCTGGGAGAAATTTCATATAGAAATAAGCAGTACCATTGTACCTATCTTTTTTTTTGTCATACTTCTTATATTTATGGTGTGTAAGTGCATAAATAAAAAAAAAAAAAAAAAAAAAAAAAATGGAGATTCTTCAGCTATGTTTTTTTAGGAGAGAATTATCCTAAACAGATGCTATGCCGGACTCCTACCGACTAAAAACCACACATATCCCACCTAACAGCCTACAGTTGGGAACCCCAGGTAAGCCCTCCGAAGGATACTCCAGGATTCGCATGAGCCCTACGACTACCACTGCGGCCTTGCCATTGTTCGGGTGCTATCCCGCTTCTTAGGGGAGGGCATGACCTGCTCGCTGAAAGAGGCTGCGAAGTCCCACTTACTCCCGCTGAAGATCATGGCTCGCACCATGGTCTCCATAATGAAACACTACAAGTGCTACTCATACATAACGTGGTAGGCAGAGGCATATATAGTACGAACTTTAGCTTATAATATAACCAAGTACCCATCTCAGGACCAGCCATAACGTAGGATGCTTAACGCAGTAAGAGATGACAGAATACTGAGTAAGCGAGGCGACGAGCGAACAAAGATATTAACGCTATAAAAGTATGTTACCAGTCTGAACCAGTCATTAGCTCGTGAACTTTAAGCTCCCTCAATTGCGCCCCAACAAAAGCAAATTAAAGTTTTTCGAAAGTTTCATTAGTTTCCGGCATTAAATAGAAAAACTAATGGATTAACTTTATTACTTAAGTTCATGAAGTTTCACGATTTATAACACAGTGATGATCAGTGTTACTCACCAACTAGCGCGAGGTAGCTATGCAGAGAACTCTTTCCCAGGGCGCCTTACTGCAGAGATTCCAGTGTGCGTGCAAGGGTAGGCCAGGGCTCTGACGAAAACAGTCAGGTAGGGTGTACACACATATATTTATATAACACAGAGATACACAGAGACACACAGAGAGCTTATTCACTGATAGACACAAATATCACAGGTACACAGAAGTATAGTCAGTGCTTAGGTACTTATGCTACTAAGCTACACATAAGTAGTGGATTTACTGGCCTGCAGAGTGAGCTGAGTGAGAGTGACTGCCTGTTGTTACTGCCAGGTGATGACGGCAGATACCTCTCACATGAGAAGCTCGTGTAGTCCGCACTTCCACGTTGTCGTACCACGTGCAGCCCACTAACTTATAGGTGCGGCACCAAATATCTCATCTGGCAACTAGCCCCGTAGTAAAAAACCCTGTCATGAAAGAAACGACAAATTAAGATCTTGGCTGCGCGACAGACGACAATCGACCCGCTTTGCAAAAGAAGAAGTGACTCACCAGTTTTCTGGGTAAAATGTAGCAAGATGCAATGCAGCAACCCAATCACAGCCCGTTAGGCCACGCGAGGTAACAAATAATCGCGCTTGAGCGAAAAACTGATTCGCGGCACAGTCTCAGAGCAAAAGCCCAAAGGACCTCCAACTACCCCAAAGCAGGTCTCGGTCAAAAGTCCGGTCTTTCACGAAAAATCTTAACAAAACCCGTTCCTTTAAATGCGAAACGCTTCGTCACCGAACTTATGACATCCTGTCATTCTGACAGCAGAAATGTCACCACTGACAACCGATTAAAAAAAGATAACTCGATAAGGCTGCTTTCACATCCTAAATACTGCATCTATAGAAAATAAATGCTACAGATTGTCTACTCATATAATAAAACTAAATAGCGCCCGCAGCTTCGCTCGTGTTGAATTCTTTTCCCGATCCGGATTCTAGAGACTAATCTATCCCTGTACCAAATTTCCACCAGATTCGTTCAGCTGTTACTGTGTGAAAGAGTAACACATTTTATCATCAACTATATTTTAAACTTCCCATGAGGCCAATATAGTTTTCTTCAAAATCTTACCTACTAATTATTTAGTTTATTTTATTAAATTGGAGTAAATCAAGCATAATGTAAAAGTTTGTAAGATGTTTGGTGTTTGATATTCAATCACGCTCTATCAGCTGAACGGATCTGGCTGATTTTTGGTACAAGGATAGATGGTAGTCTGGTATAACAGCATATTTTTTATCCCGGGAATATGGTCCCATGGGAAGTGAGAACGGGTATCGAAATCTACACGGGAAAAGCCGCGACAAATATTTTAAAGAAAACCAAAATTTATATATGATGCTTCTCAAATATTCATCGAAGTTTCAGATTTATTAACCCTGCCAACTTGAAAAATTCACCTTGAATAAATAGGATATTGTGCTCCAAGATAAAGATAAAAGTAATATAACTCCATAAAATCTAAGCAATATTTTCCGTAAACAACCCTCGCTTTCAAGTTATAGTAGTAAAATTATAAAATTTGATGTGATATCTTTACGACCAAGCAATAAACTCTATGGTCCCGCGTAAAAATGTCAATCAGTGGCCGTGGTCTGTGACATTTATTTGTCTATGAAAGAGTTGATCTTTTATTTTATGGTACGTTGAAGGAGTTGGCAGTATGGTTCTAAGACCTTTGCCTGTTTTTAGAGTAAAAAAATTACTGACCTACGATAAATAAAAAGTTTTGGCGGGAAACAAAGATACGCGGACGCCACTCCTTTGTATATTTATTCAAAACTAATGTATTTTCAATTGTTTAAGTGTAAAAATAGTGATTGTGTTTTTAAAATATAGAATACCTATTATATTGGTATTTTTTTTTCTTAAACTTCACAGGTAGCTTTGCCGAGTTTCCTCAAAGTTCTACTCCAGTAAAGAGCTGGGAACTTTATGAAAGCAGAAAAGAATATGCAACCATCTTTAAGGATCTGATTCATCAAAATATCTTCGACTTAAAAATTACTAGTCTCTGGCAAACTCTCAAGCCCGAGAGGCCCAAGAAGATAGTAAAAAAAACAATAACCTTTTCAAAACTAAAAGTAAAAAATATTTTATACGCAACCCAGACCTTAACTTAAGATGAGACAAGAATACATCCATTATGCAAATTTCATTACATAAAATCTGTTGAAACGAGTCATTATTTAATACACTATTAAGAGCGGTGTGACTTTTCAAGTATGTAAGGCAGTTGCCAGTTAGCCAAGTTAAATGGGCAAGTCTTGGCTAACTACGGGAAAAGTGCTTGTAACTTTTTAACTGGTGCTAGCTTCTGACTTGGCCTTTAAGTTATAGCCTTTAACAGTAGCGGGACATGTGAGTTTCACACTTTCTTGGGAGTTTTTTTTTAATTGGCTGTGTTCGTGAATTAAGCCTCGATGGCAACTAAATAGAGTTAGATGGGATTAAAATAAATGCTTGCATGCAGTAGGAACAAGCTCAGTATGTCTAGTAGGTACTTTTTAGGTAGGTATACTAATGATGAAATTGTAACAGAATTCTTGAATTACTATTTTTGTTTCTCAAAGTTAAAATCCTGAGAGTTTTTAATACTTCCCGATTTCGCCGAAACCCTTTCCTGAAGGTGCCTTTCTAACAGAAATGTGCTACGCTACGTTGATATACATGCGTTTGATATCCACCAATCACATTGATCAAATTGTTCGACTGACAAATGTGATTGATGAATTTCAATCGCATACATAACAACGTAGCGTAGCACATCTCTGGCGGACCCCCTAAATTAAAAATAAAAAATAAAATAAATATTCACGGATATTGGACACAACGCTATCTGATCCCAAAGTAAGCTAGGAATAACCTGCTTGTGTTATGGGTATCAGACCACGGATATTAATACTTATAAACTTTTAAATACACACACATTATACATAGAAACACCCAGACTCTTGAGACAAACATTTAAGGGTCACACAAATATTTGTCTCCGGTGGGAATCGAACCCACGACCTCCAGCGCCGCAGGCGGTATCACTACCGACTGTGCCACAGAGGCAGTCTTAATTGGCATTCTAGAACTGAGTTAATGAGTGAATTTTATGAGCTGAGCAAAATCGCAATTTCTTAACGGCACATTTCTCGGTAATTTTCATAATGCTCTAGTGATTCAAAATTACTGAACTGAACATTTATATTTTTTTTCTTTTTTAACGCGAGGAAAATCACACAGCTATGCTATGTCGGTCCTGCCGACTAAAAACCATACAGGATACGTGTGGTTTTTAGTCGGCAGGCTAACCTAACCTAACAGCCTACAGTTGGCTTCGACTAAGTAACAGCATAGACCGGCCCATCTATATAGGTATTAGAATTGAAGATATTAAAGTGAGCGCATGCGCTCATTTGGTCATAGTCGGTGTTATTGTTCCGAAGGTGAAACACGTGTGGCAAGATCACGCAAGATGCCTTCCTGTGCGTTCCCGAAGTTCAAACACGCTACCCTAAATTTGAAAAAAGAAAGTAGGATGTGAGCGTGACGTGTCGTTTCTGCAATATCTTTGTGTGTGAACTAGTCTCACTTTTTGAGTTCGTATTGAATGACGTGGACCTGTCTATACTACCACTTGGTCGAAGACGGTTGGGACACCGGGCAAGCCCTCGGAAGGATGACTCCCACCAACAGACCTTGGCTACCAATGCGGCCTCACCTAATGAAAACGGACCCACCAACCCAATTTATTGAATATTAATGTAAAAATGTACTATCTGCCTCTATAAATGTAAAATTCAACGTAAAGTTGGGAAATTCCGATTATATCGAATCGGTTTGCTGTGACCTTTAACATAACCTAATTATAGTTCACCTCCTTACAAATACGTGGCCTAGGTCTTGTTATAGGTACAAGCTAGACCACATTATTTATTTATACCATGGTTATTATTGATCCAAACTAGATATCTATTCACTGAAGAGTTGAATAAGTAATGTGATTGAAAGTAGAACGCAGTAGTATTTATTTCTTTACCAAACGAATATCGAATAGGCATTGATAGGATCTTATCAAATCTGGCTAGGCAGAGAAGATAACATTGTGAACGGTGGAAGGTGAGCGCTAACGCGTTTTAAGGTGGCCATCCTAAACCTACTTAAGGCTTTCTTATTCGGGAATGACCCATCTTGAGGCGTACTTTATACTGGGAAATATTCCTTGATATGATCTGATAAAAATGTATTATTTCAATGAATTTAATACACCCCGTTTGAACATCCAATATCTACAAACCCAAGGCGTCACAAATTTGTATGAGGTTGAGATATGCGTCACATTTTTGTCACTGAAAGATGCGATACTTGCCTCGCCGCTAGCAACTGGGGCGCAAGGTTCTGAGGTTAATTAAAAAAGCCAGTAAATTTGCAATAATCTTAACAATTAATGTACTTTTTTTCTCAAAATATCATTCCTCATAAAAGCTTGTCACAAAATAGAAATCGGTCTTCAAAACAATATTTTAAGGCCAGATTTTTTCATAGAACCCCTGAGATTTTATAATAACCACAATATAATGTGTTAGAATCAAACAAAATTCGGCATTAGCATACGCTCCAATCTTTTGTTTTCCTTAGGATTCGTCGATATCGAATATGGAAGCCGTTAATGTGTCGCAAGTAACAGATACCCGCACAGTGTTTTCCTCTGTACCAAGCTATGTATCCTGGCCCGCACGGTAATATTATGTTATGCTGAGAATAGCTCGCTCTCAATTATGTAAAATGGCCGATGAAAAGAAAACCTGTGTGCGTGTAACCTTTACGCGCGATTGAAGTAAAACTTCTCTGCATCAAATGTTAAGGGCTAGCGACACGGTCAAACTGCACTAGTGATGCACGTTAAATATGAATGGAAGTTGCTTCAGTGTGCGTGATTTCTTTGCATGCGTGTGTGCATGGACGTGTATGTACACATGATATTTAACGTGCATGACAAGTTTAGTGCAATTTCACCGAGTCGCTAGCCCTTTATATTAATGTCATTCATTCGAATTTTGAATAGCGGAAAAGCGTTACTTCCGTCAGAAAAAAAGTCTGAGTTGCAGTAACTCAGACTTTTTTTCTAAAGAAGTTTTACTTTAATAAATAAATGGTTTAAAAAACCCTACAAAAATACGCTTTTATAATGCACGAAAAAACCAAAAATAAATTATGGATCGTTCAATTTGCCTCTATTTCTGGGCTGAAGTGTAAACTATGTGCTTTCAGTTATAATATTTGATTGCAAAAGCGTGGGGCACTGGAATAGGAAAGACTTTCAAGGCGGAAGCTGCATGATGACTTGTCAGATTAAGGATAAGGTCACATTTATAAAAGCGTGTTTTTCTCGTGTTTTTAAACTATTAATTTACACTTTCACGCTATTATATATCTATTGTGACTTTTACTATTATTAATATCATTTTATATTTCGGAAATGTATTAACGATGATAGGCTTCAATTGAAATGCATAACACACTTACTTAAAAAGTAAAGTAGTTAATCACACCTACGCATTTTCAACACCCACTTTTGCCAGTTTTTCGTGATGTCCGCGTAATAGGAGCAAACCTACTACCGTTACGGATCTCTATTAGATAATTCATAGGTAGATCCTTAAAGTTTCGGCATTCCGAGAAATTTAGTACAATATGTGGTAATCATGTAATAAGAATACAAACGCATATATCCCCAAGCGGGTTATCAAAGGTAACCAAAGATATCTCGTTCTCGAACAAGAACTCTACATTTTGCCATTGTTAACGTATTCCCCTCATGTATCTACTTAATTGCCTGAAAGAAGAGGCATTCCCTTTTGCAGCATAAACGTTATGCTCTTGTGCGACCTCATGCAGCTTTCGCCAGGATTTTTATTATAAAAGGATTAGTATTAATAGGAATTTGCTTACAAAAAAGTATTTCTTGTTCCAGCGCCCCACGCTTTTACAATCAAATATTATAACTAAAAGCACGTAGTTTACACTTCAGCCTAGAAATAGAGGCAACTTGAACGATCCATAATTTATTTTTGTTTTTTTCGTGCATTATAAAAGGGTATTTTTGTAGGGTTTTTTAAACCATTTATTTATTTTATACTTTTTAGTCACAACATTTATACCTTTACTAGCTGTTCCCTGCGGCTTCATCGGCGTAGAAGTTGTTATCGCATAAAATCATGACCCTCCTTTTGCGCAGTCAGTTAAAAAGTAGCCTATGTTCTTCCCTTAAACTTAAACTATCTTTATAACAAATTTCATCAAAATTGGTTCAGTGGTTTCGGCGTGAAAACGTAACAGACAGACAGACAGAGTTACTTTCGCATTTATAATATTAGTAGGGATTTCTGTATTATATGGTGTTTTGTCTGAGTTCGACTAATGTGAAAATATTTCATTATTACTCTTAATACATAATTATATATTTTATGCAGGTACCTATGTCAATATTAACACTCAATATTAACTTCAATATATAACAAGTTTGTTATAACCTTAAACCATAATCGTGGTCAAAGTTCATTACAAGACTTTTCTAACAAATCCAAACACAGCTATGATACGATGTTCAATCATGAAGTTACAGTTCATATCTTACGACTCCATCATCAGATCAGTTTCACAGCACCATATTATTGTATTGTTATCAGAACTACAAACATCTGCCAATTTTCATGACGCTACGATCCTTGGAAGATGGTTAAATTAGTTACCTGAGATTTCATTGCATAATTTTACAAGTCAATTAAAAAAAGGTTTGTTAAAACCCTGAAACCCAAGCCTGGTCAAAGTTCATTACAAGACTTTTCTGACGAATCCAAAAACAGATATAATACGATATTCCATCATGAAGTTCCAGTGCATATCTTCCCGCTCCATCATCAGATCAGTTCGATAGTACCATATTATTATATTGTCATCAGAACGACATACAGCTGCTAATTTTCGTGACCCTACGATCCTTGGAAGCTGGTTAAATTAGCTACCTTAGATTCCACTTGTTTTTAGAAACTATTTGCCGGCTCCATCATCATATCAGTTCGATAGTACCATGTTATTGTATTGTCATCAGAACTACATACAGCTGCACATTTTCATGACTCCTACAATCCTTGGAAGCTGGTTAAATTAGCTACCTTAGATTCCACCTGTTTTCAGTATCTATCTTCCGGCTCCATCATCATATCAGTTTGACAGTGCTATATTATTGTATTGTCATCAGAACTACATACAGCTGCCAATTTTCATGACCCTACGATCTTTGGAAGCTGGTTAAATTAGCTACCTTAGATTCCACGTGTTTTCAGTACCTATCTTCCGGCTCCATCATCATATCAGTTTGACAGTACTATCATATTGTATTGTCATCAGAACTACATACATCTGCCAATTTTCATGACGCTACAATCCTTGGAAGATGGTTAAATTAGTGTCCTTAGATTCCATTACATTGTTAGTTACATACACGACGACCTAATAAAAGCGTATTAAAAAGAGTTTTTTTATTACACAATGCCACCTAGCAAAGATTAAACAAAAAATAATGCTATGCTCTAACTGGATATTCAAACTCAGAAAACAAACATTTGTGAGTCACACAAACATTTGTTTTAACCTGAAATTCGAATTGGAGAACTCAACGCATCAGCATTCGCTTATTGGTATATCGCCACAAGAAAAAAGAACAACAGAGACACTCCGGGAGACCGAAAAATATCAAAACTTGAAGTCGGTAAGGCTTCAGAAATGCCCAAAGAGCCGTAATTAGTTTTCAGTACCTACTAAAACTTTTACAGCAGAAATAGGTTTTCAATCAAATGGACTGTTGAAAATCTACATTATGGAAAATATTTTTAACACGCTTTTATTAGCTTCACTTGTAACTATGTATGTAAGAAAATCTTAGAATGTTAATTTGACTCACTTCCCGTCCTTCGATCAGGCTGAAATTTTGCACACGCTCTGAGTTCTGATGACAATACATGACTAGCTAAAAAACGTCATTGCAAATCCAATATGGCGACCTCCCCAAAATGGCGGACTGACTGTTTGAAATCCACCCCCATGATATGGGTATCGAATGAAAGGGTTTGTTGTTAGGAATACGAAAAAAAATGTCACCTGACTTAAATCAAACATGGCGGACATCCAAGATGGCGGATTGGCTATTTGAAATGCACCCCCATGATATGGGTATTAAATAAAAGGGTTTGAAGCGTGTTTTTTAGTTTTTAAAACTATTTTACAATCATTAATAGTGATAATAAAAACGAATACACTACAATTACCTACTAATGTCTACCAGGTGCCTCTAATGGTAAAAAGACTGTATATTCCAGAGACGCAATATATTTTTCAGTTGGTTGGTTGGTTTCAGTATCTAACATAATTTATCTCCGGAACACGCAACTCCCTCTTGATGATATAATAATAGCTACGTGCAGATCTGCCACTTTTAGTAGGGCAACCGCACAATACAGGTACTTACAGTTTTTTAATCGAATAACACTTCTATACTAAGATTGTAAAGAGGAAAAGCTTGTTAGTTAGTTGTCAATAAACTCGCGAACTACGCAACCGATTTTCAAAGTCAAGCTTTACCAAAATAACGTATGTAGATTATTTATTTATTTGAGACGTATGGGGTCAAAACTCTTGGACCGTGGGGTCCTAGTGCAAAGCTCATAATTATACAGAGCTATATATATGTAAGCTTTGTTGACGGTTATCGTGATCTTGGCTAGTGTTAACTTCGGCCAGAGGCTCAGCATTACCATACAACGTGGCAGTGCCACCAGTATTCTGGCCACGGTTGTAGTTTTAACAACGCAATTTTTGATGCTTATGTCTTATTTGGTACCGCCGTAAAGGGTACAGTAATATTAAGCTGTGTAAATAAATTTTCAACCAAGCAAAGATTTACATATTACTACCCATAGATTTGTACCATAATATTAGATATAGTTACAACATGGTACCCACGACTCCGAAGCCGTGGAATATTATTCATCTCATGGGAACACATTCTGGAATGAAAAGAAGCCTATTTTATGTAATTAATGTATATCTATCCCTATATCATATTCCTGGCATATCTGTTCTAACCCTTACAGCAGGAAATAGTAACAAACATCCACACATCCCTACTTACAACTTTCGACGTAACAATATTAGTAACGATAATGAAATCGTCACGTACCCGCAAGTAGACTAAACACTTTGGTCGACTCAACATTTGTATGCGGTGACCCTAACTATTCACTTTGAGGTCACAAGCACAAAATAATAAGGTACAGAAAGCAATTCATGTATGTACTTTTTTCAAACCTACCCTCGGCTTCCCACACTCGCGCATAAACCAGTATCGACATGAAAATCCTTTGACATCGTGTCCGTGAATTTCAGTGAGGGGTGGCTATGTGTGCGTAGCTTGTAGATTTCCTTCCAGAAAGCAATCTCATGATGAAATGTGTGACTGCATTGTGCGATAAGGCCGCCAATTGTTATGCCAAAATGTACAACAAAGAGATTTTACTTAATTACTCATGTATGTCCTTTTTTTTCAAACCTACCCACGGCTGCGCACACTCGCGCACAAACCAGTATCGACATTACTAAGAAAATCCTTTGACATCGTGTCCGTGAATTCCAGTGAGCGGTGTCTCAATGTGCGTAGTTTGAGCGCACTTTGTACGTAGCTTTCCTTCTGTACATTATTATTTTGTGTCACAAGTTACAACGGTAACCTCACATCACAAACCTACGCACAGGTATGCGTGGTTTAAAGTCGTTATCCATGTAACTACATGTGGAGTACTAGTTTCTGAGGTGGCTAGTTTAAGGGCTAATCGATTACATGAAAGGTTTTGGGTTTTAACTGTGTCAACGAGCTGTTTCATTTCTTCATTGTATGTTTATTTTTCTGTAGCATTACTAGTGTGTGAATGTGGTTCCGCTTGCCTCAAAAGAAAAAACAAAAACTATATAGGATCACTTTGTTGTTTGTCCGTCCGTCCGTCTGTCTGATGGACGGACTTTCAGTTTACGTACTTTAAAGACCGTTTTTTAATGATTTCGTGACAAATGTACAGATTTTAGATGTTTTCTGAGCCCCTTTTGATCATAAACCCCCAAACATATACTAGACACGGTCGAACTTGCTTGCAATCACAACGATAAATTCATATTTATATTGACAGCTGCCAACCTATATTAAGCACAGCTTGGAAATAAAGGGTGTTTTTTTTCGAGGTATAGAACTTTGAAATGGAATAAAACGAAAGTGATTGTTTTTAATGATATGGAAATGACTTTATTCGAAAGGAAATCTTCTGGCATTATAATTTAAATATGATTTCTGGCATATAACCGCCATGGCTGGCTCGGACGTAGTCTAATCTAGAGGTCCAATTTTCGATGACTTTCCCAACATTTGTGGCCGTATAGCGACAATATCGCGCCGAATGTTATCCTCCAAGTGGTCAATCGTTTCGGGCTTATCGGCGTAGACGAGCGACTTCACATATCTCCACAGAAAATAGTCAAGTGGCGTAAAATCGCACGACTCTGGAGGCCAATCCACGTGTCCAAAACGTGAAACTATGCGGTAACCAAACGTTTCCTTCAATAAATCAATTGTGGCACGAGCTATGTAACATGTTGCGCCGTCTTGTTGAAACCACTACTCCTGCACATCATGGTTGTTCAATTGATGAACGAAAAAGTCAGTAATCTTCGCTCTATAGCAGTCACGATTGACTGTAACATTCTGGTCAGCATCGTTTCTAAAGAAGTACGGACCAATTATTCCACCAGCCTATAAAGCACACCACACAGTCAGTTTTACTGGATGTAACGGTGTCTCAACATACACTTGAGGATCATCATCACCCCAAATATGGCAGTTTTGTTTATTGATGTATCCATTCAACCAAAAGTGAGCTGCACCGCTAAAGAAAATTCGCTTATGAAAATCACGATACGCATTTCGGACAGAACCATGATTTTCAGAATAAATTTGCACAATTTGGAAGCATTGTTCAGGCTTCAGTCTATTTATGTTAAAATGCCAAACCATACTAAACATAAATCACTTTACAGCTGACAAAAATACCGCCGGTTAAAACAGCTAGGCCAACTTAAAGTTCTATACCTCTAAAAAAAACACCCGTTACATCGACAACATTCTGTAATCTCTACTTCCCTACAAATATTATAAATGCGAAAGTAACTCTGTCTGTCTGTCTGCTACACTTTCACGCCTAAACGGCTGGAGCGATTGAGATGAAATTTGGTATAGACATTTTTCGAGACCCTAGGAAGGACAAAGGCTACTTTTTAACCGACTGCAGAAAAGGAGGGTTAAGATTTTACGCGATAACGACTTCCACGAGGTCGAAGTGGCGGGGAACAACTAGTAAATTATAATTAAATTAATTTTTAGGTCTTTTCTAATCAAGCAAACAGAACAACTCTCTCTCTCTCTCTCTCTTAACATACTTAAACAAAGTTATATGGTTCAGCTAGTACGAGTATAAAATACTAAGGAAAAATTATCGTCAAAATTATGCGAGACAGTATTGAACTTGCTAACAATTACAACGATAAAGGTATTTTATAATCAAGCAAACACGCCAGTTTCGCACACTCCTTGGAGCCTCATGAATGAACACATCTCTCTCTCCTTATCTTATAACGTAAACTAAATTTTGAGGGTCAGCTAGTATAAACTACTACGGACGGATTGTCGTTGAAATTATGCGAGTCAGTATTAAACTTGCTTGCAATCACAACAATAAATGTATTTTATAATCAAGCAAACACGCCAGTTTCGCACGCCCCTTTAAGCCTCATGTAATACACCTCTTTCTATCTCTCTAACATCTAAGTTACGTAATTGAAGTTCCGACGGTCACATCCTCGTCAAAATTATGCGAGTCAGTATCAAATTTGCTTGCAATCACAACGATAAATTCATATATTGACAGCTGCCAAACTATAAGCACAGCTTCCAAACTTACCGAGTACATTCTCCAATAAATTAGGGTTGTGTATTAATAATCTTACTTAAACTATTGCCGAAGTCAAAGTAAGTTTGCCAATTAAGAGGGTTAACATATTTCGCGCCACATATTGCTCAGAAACCATACTTTTCATTGCATTTAAAGTCATTAAATATTTATCGTACAAACATGGTATTCACTTACATACTTAGTAAATTTAGCTCTCTAAACGTTTCATAAAACATATTTTACCTAACAACTGATTACATATGGTTAATATCAACGAAAGTGAAACAGGTTTTTCAAATCGTACGATTTGCATAGATTTCGATGCTTAAATTCATGTCAAATTACTGATAAATTTAAAAAACAAGGGATACGAAGGAATTGCAAAGGGCGTTAGCTATCTGTTTGTAGAATAACCTGATATCAGGTAGGTACCTTTTTTTAGAGAAAAATGACTGTAAAGTTTACTCAAATACTGAGAAATTTCACCAAAATAAAGTAGTCTTTTCACCAGCTTCTGTAGTTTAAATCATTATGATAATTATGTAATATTATGTCAGAACTTCTCCTTTGACAATAAAAATATTTCTTTTTAAGTAACTAGATACAGATTTTTTTTTACAAAGTATTTTGTGAACCCCTATAAATGCAGATACGCGAACAAATACGATTTAGTACCGCCGAGAGGCTCTCAGAGAGTGGTCATGTCGCTCGATGTTCCATTTTTGAATACGAAAAAATTAACAAAAATAGTCTAATTCTAGCGTGACCAAACAGTCTTAGTACTTTGTGACGTATAATATAATATATATAAATATTTATGGTCGATATACAACGTGAACTTTTGTATAGTGCAAAGCTCAGACACCCCGACTAGAGTTTCGCTTCAAAATACTGTATAAAAAAAATTAAATGAAACTAACGAAAACTGACCAAGTTATAAGCTTTTACAGTTGCACTATTTTCTTCACGAACAGCGTAGGTGTAGGTATTATACGCAAGGCAGGTAGTCACTATTCGTGTGGTATTGATAATAAAATATTAACACACCATTTTCATATGTGGTAATTATGGAACACCTGTGAGGAACCAGACCAGGATTGGGACGGCTATAAAGCCGCTAAAGCAAAATACAAGTAGCGACTGAGATACAAAAGTACCAAGTAGAAACCTCTGATAGAGTCAGACTAATACTAGCCAAACAAGGGACAGAACTGTCCGTATCTATAAAGAAACCTGACGGCGCGGCGGCCTGACCCACACATGAAAAGAATTATTTATACTGTTGATTGATGGCACTTGGTGGTACCTTTCGGCATTTTCAAAGGCAAATTAACATTATATAATGACCACTAAATCACTTAATTACTCGAAAACAAAAAATTAATAACATATAAATTACCACTACAACATTCTACTAACGTTAACTATCATAAAAAGAAGCCGAGAGTATTTTGATACAAACGCACTTCCCAGAATGCCAATTGCTGCAGACACTCATGTGGCTGGTGGAAAACGTATCCACAGAAGAAGTCCAGTGGGAGCTCGCAAGACCTGTTCTAATCTATTCTGTCAACTTACAAAAAACTGAACGGGTAATTAACAGCTTTAAGTCCTTCAAATCTCCAGGACAGAATGAAGTCTTCCCTGCAGTCATTCCCTGCAGACTCATTTTAAAGCTACAGACAAGCAGAAACCAGTGCGCAGCCATGGCCAAAGGTTGTCCACAAGGGGGCGTGGTCTCACCACTGCTAAAGAACCTTGTTTTAGACGACCTAATAACCAATCAATCAATTTAACCTAGAACAGTCCCTATATAGGGTAAACCACCCAATTATTGGCACTTTAGTTAAGAGTATATTTCGAAAAATAAGGGAAACCTAGTTTATTTCAGTTCGGTGTTGCCCATTATGTAGTTGTAGGTATGCATTAAAAAGTAAAATAGCATTCTTTTTCTGTTAGAAATGGGCAAAATTACCTAAAGTGCCAATAATTGGAGGAGTGCCAACGATTGGGTGGTTTACCCTACATGGATGTGGAACAAGCCATAGCAGATGATAAAATTAAATTATGTAGAAAAACGGATCTGTTTACAAAGCATGACTAGTATTTTAAAATCCAAGGCCAACTTCAAATCAAGTGAGAAGCTGCTTTTATTTTATCTTCTAGTGATCTTGTGTATATAATAAATATTTTTAATGAATTGTATTTAAATTACTTTCAGTCAAGCCAACATTTATCGATTTACGGTGTAGACTAAACACTAATTTGCCCATAAGCACAGTAAATATTTCGAAAGACGACGAGTTCTGGACTATGAGGATAGAACCTAAATTGTTAAATTTTTACGACTAACGTCTGTTGCCCAAAATGATTGCGCCTAGAAAGAACCAATAAAATAAAATAAAATATAATTTATTGAACCTTTGAACTTAAAAAAAATAGGTTTGTCAACATTTTTGGGACTCTACTGGGGGTTCAGAAATGCTACAAACTGAGAAGAACACCCCAAGAAACTCAGTTCGGTCCCTCCCAAAATTCATCTTGGTAGGTATCTAATAATCGATCAATGCCGATACGGAATGGCTTTTTCTTGGCGGTGTGCATTGTTATGCACATACCTCTTAATAAATATTTGGTTGATGTAAATGAAAAACACATACTATCAATTAAGATTAGATTTAGATCCAATAGCTCAAGCTTATAGCTTAGTTTGGGCTAGATGATGTTGTGTGAGAATATCCAACAATATTTATTGATTATTTATTAAAAATATTTTAATGTTCCTGCCAGCACTGAATCTGCAGTAGGCAGCAAAACATCGGACCATGCCAAGCGCCTGCGCATTGCTACGTTAATATTATTGTTTTTAACTATGTATGTGTATTGTCAAATTTAAATGTTTATAGTGTAAAATAGAATATTGTCCATTACTTTCTACAATTTTCGTATATTTAGATACTTTAAAAATAAACTTATGGACCGTTTTCATGTATGTGTGTATTATACAGGATGAATTTTTCAAAAGGGATTGGATGGCCAAATCCGAAACTATAAGGAATAGCGAAAAATGCTCAAAGGAGTCACGAGCCCGATTTTGATGAAACTTAAAACCTCATCATTAGATTTTTGAATAACCAATAATCCTAGCTGGAAATCGAACCCATTGATTTTGAAAAAAATACACACCCTATATTATTACACCATTCGATAGTGTTGCTATTAAGGATCATATTCTGGGAAGTAATTACATACGGCAAACTAAGGGAAAGTGCTCATCTTTAGTATTTTTCTTACGTTAACTGATGAATTGTTCAAAATGTAGACCATTGTTTTTAATACATAGCTGGATTCGAGACCTCAACGATCGTACTGCATTCAATATTATTGATTCCGTTTAGAACATTCTCCAAAGAATAATTCTCAGCATGATTTAAAACACGGAATAGTTACGAACTATTCTGGAAATTCGAACGAAATAAATTATGATACAAAATTTAGGTACAAGATTATGAAATTTCATCAAAATTCTAAACTTTCCTTAAATTTGCCGTATATCATTACTTCGCATAATTTGATCCTTATCAGCGACACTATCATATGGTGTAATATAAAGGGTGTGTTTTTTTTTTCAAAATCAATAGGTTCGATTCCCAGCTAGGATTATTGGTCTTTCAAAAATCTAATGATGACGTTTTAAGTTTTACCAAAATCGGGCTCGTGACTCCTTTCAGCATTTTTAGCTATTCCTTATAGTTTCGGATTTGGCCATCCAAGCCCTTTTCAAAAATTCACCCTGTATACTATACTATCTTCAGGCCAAATCCCTTGCGGGGTAGGCAGAAAGAACCGAGCGCCACACGGCACGGTCCATACACACCTCACTTGCTTCTTCAATTTTCATTTTTCTTTTCATGCATGCACGTCGGTACCTTCGGTTCGGTATTTCTAATTGCAATCTTGATATTAGTTTGGTAAATAAATGTCAACTTTATTAATTTTATGATGTCAGTGTATATCACTACTTAATATCAATCAATTTGCAATAAAATAATCAATAATTATTAACTAATATTACTAACATAAAAATTAAATTAAAAGATTGAACGCTTAGACTAAGAATATGACACCGGTAATACATCAAGGAAAACCAAAGTATCAAACTTGTTGGTAGCAACAATTGGCACTATACGGCTATGTGCGCCGCGCCGCGCTGATTTCTTACGATCGTAAAGAAATTTGAAAACCGAATTTACGCTCTTAAGTTAATAATTTATTAATTGATTTAAGTTTATGACGCGGTTGTTACATATATGCGCTTGGCGGTGTTCTCATGGGGGGAGAACTATGTGTTTAAATGAATAAGTAAATTTTGAAATTTGTGATGCTGCATATAAGCATTTTTTTTTTTTTTTTTTTTTTAACGTGATGGAAAATCCTCGTAGGATGCTATGCCGGACTCTTACCGACTAAAAAACCTCACGTAACGCCCAACAGCCTATGGTTGAGAGCCCCGGGTAAGCCCTCAGGAAGGATGTCCCGTGACTCCCAACAGACCTACGGCCGCCAATGCGGCCTCGCCCAGGGGGTGGTTCGGGTGCAATCCCGCGTCTATGGGGGGTTTCGGGTGTGACCCCGCTTCTAAGGGGGGGCGTGCGTGAGTGCTCACGTCACGCTGCCGTCATGGGCCTGCTTCTGTAAGGACGGTGAGCGGCCCTCTCACCGTCCTCAGACCCCCGGTCATGGAGGCCGATAGTCCTCGGCGAAGACACGTCGGCGGCGCCCAGGGCGCCGACTGCGGAACTCGGGTGGGAGAGTTCTCTCCCGCACCCGGCCCGCCGCCTCCTTCGCGAGCATGACCTGCTCGCAGTGCGTATAAGCATAGTATAGAAATAAGTATAAATTCTGGCATTAAGAAGTACGGATATAGCTGTTCAACAATATTTATTATATTTATTTATTTATTTATTATTTATATTAGTAGGTACTAGCGGACGTCACGCGGTTACACCCGCGTAGCTCCAGTTTCCGTGGGAATATGGGAATAAAATATAGCCTATGTTTACCGCAAAGAGTGTACTTAGCTTCCCAACAGTGAAATAATTATTCAAATCGCTCCAGTAGTTTCGGAGCCTATTCGATGCAAAAAAACAATCAAATCTTTCCTCTTTATAGTATTAGTATGGATATAGATAGGTCGTTTTCAAATTCAAATATTTCCTTGAAATGGTTTCTTGGTTTAGTTGTTAAAGTGTCTGGCTAGGATATCGAAGTCGTTGTCAATCAATCGGTTCAATTCCCACTTACTCACAAATCACAGCAACAAAATAGGTTTTATTTATGGCACCCTCATACTTTTATCGCTATAGCATCATAACACATAACAGAAATAGATTATCAAAAAAAATCATCTGTTTAGCTATCACCACCGTAATAATCACAGTTCATAAGATACAGCTTGGTGGCAGACAGCAGACAGCTAGGCTTTTTTTTAACGTGGGGGAAAGTCTATCATGGATGCTATGCCGGACTCCTACCGAGTAAAAAACCCCAACCATAGGCTGTTGGGCGCCCAGCTCGGAAAGGATGTCCCAGAACTCCCAACAGACCCACGGCTACCACTGCGGCTTCGCCTAGGAGGTGGTTCGGGTGCTATCCTGCGTCTTTGGGGGGTTTCGGGTGTGATCCCGCTTCTAAGGGGGCGCGTGCGTGAGTCTCTCACGTCACGCTGCCAGCATGGGCCTGCTTCTGTAAGGACGGTAAGCAGCCCTCTCACCGTCCTCAGGCCCCCGGTCATGGAGGCTGATGGTCTCAGACAGCTAGCCTTAGCAATATGTTTTCGCCTTTATTCTTTTAAGTTGGAACCATAAAAATGTCGAAAATAAAAAGTTTAGTCATAATTGCTCCTAGCAAACAGCGGAATCCAGGTTTCAAATACAGGTAGCGATTTGAAAGCAACAGGTAAAACGCTAAGAAAAAGATAGTTACCAAACCTCGCAACTTTGTAATAATGACGTAACCAGGTCACTGAAATAAATTACACCTTTTACACCTGGAGAACTGACAACTGGAGCATAACATCTTCCGTCCTGCTCGTAATCAATTTGACGAAGAGAGATGGCAAACCATCTGTCATGAATTATGTCCTCGCGAACGATCCAACTGACTTTATGACTTGTATTATTAATGGGTGCCTATAACTGTCTCTTTTCGCAGTTAGTTTATTTTGGGTATAGGTTACAACGTAAATCTTGGAGGAGTTCATTCTTTTTTAGCAAAATAGAGTGCAGAGGGGCTTATTTCCAGATTTTGTCTGTAGTCTGTGTGTCTGTTGCATTAAACTCATAACTTCAAATCCACGTGACTTACAATACTGAAATTTTGCACACAGTAATAGCTGGTCATTTTGAGAGAGTATACAAAATTTCAAAACAATAGGTCACGTGGTGTTTTAGAAGACGTGTTAGAGAGAGGCAGTCTGGTGAGACCGATCTCACGGCTTCTTGTTTATTTTTTGTGACCTGATAGAAATACGTAGCCTATAGATGTTTGCTACATCAGATGCGCTACACACGTTCTGCCGACATAGGTGCATTGTGTCGACCCGCTTAAAAAAAATTAAGTCATCTGTATGGCATATACTTTTGATTGTTGGCACTTGATGGAACTTGTTATAATACTTTATGAAAACTCACTCACTTGTACTATTCCACAACTTTTATTTTGATTTTAATAATACCTGACCAGTTTCGCATTTTCAAATTTGATAAATGATTGATAATTTGAATTACTAACCGGTTTATAATAATTAACCGGTTTCGCTATTATAGCATTCTCAAATATGATAAATGATTGATAATTTGATAATAGCGAAACCGGTTTCACTATTATGGCATTCTCAAATTTGAAAACTGGTCAGGCATTATTAAATCAAAATAAAAGTTATGGAATAGTACAAGTGAGTGAGTTTTCATTATGTATGGCCTGCAACTAGCAACTCGAAACGTCCGTCGGTGCATTAATAGTATTCCGCGTGATAAGTATGAATCGTGGATCAAGTACAATTGGTTACCCCAATATAGCTTTTTTGGCGATGAGCGTATTCCATTCTAGACTCCTTGGTGTCGTCAAAACTGGGCCTGGTAAGTATAATGTTGTACTTTTCATATTATAAAGGGGAAAGATTTGATTGTTTGTTTGCATTGAATAGGTTCCGGAACTACGGACCGATTTGAAAAATTCTTTCTCTGTGGGGAAGCTACACTCTTTGCGGTGAAAATAGGCTATATTTTATTCCCGTATTCCCACGGAAACGGAAACTGCGCGGGTGTAAGCGCGCGACGTCCGCTAGTTATAAATAACACCATTGAGTATTTATCACTTAATTAAAATAAAACTTTGTACGGCCCGATTTAAGTAAAGCCTGAAGTTCTAAATAACAATCAACGAAAACAGAAGTAATTGCTCAATGATTTGAAAATCCTTCGAATATTATAAAATCACGTCGTCAAAAATCGGTTTTAACTGAACTATAATTGGGAAAATCTGTTGTTACAACAAGGATGTTATGCGGAGTAACTTAAGCTACTAATATTTTAGAAAAAGATGATCTGATAGTTAGCTGCAGCCACATCAACTAGTGTATTTATCTAAGGACACGTAAATGCCCCTGCAAAGTCGAGCATACAATTAGTCCGAAACAACGAATAACTCCTTAGTTAATTCCGAGTTCCCTCCAACAAAATACAGATTATAGAATAAATTGACAGAACAATTGTCCTGTAAGGGTTTCAAACGTTCCTGTTACCCTCGGCGTGCAATTTATGTGAAGTGTGTACCCGCCTTAATAGCCCTTCTCGAAGGACAATTTAACGGTACCGAGTAATATACAGTTGTAATTAAAATTCTAATTACTTAAGGCATCATAGGGTTAATAGCTATCTACTTCGGAGTATTAAGATGTCATCCTTTTCTAATTTTGACGAGGGAAAGTGCAGTAAGTAGGTATGTATGGCCTAAGTAGATAAACAAGCATAAAAATATATAATTTGAAAAATATTCAATCAATCTTACTACCTCACTTTCCTCCAATACGTCCAAGATATCTGATACGATAATAATATTAATGGTTTTCGGCCACAAACTCTTGAAAATCCCAGCTAAGTGCTAGTCAAACTCTCACACTTAGGGTTCCGTACCAAAAAGCGACAAAAAAATCACGTTAGTTGTATGGGCACCCCCATAATGATCCCTCTTTTCTTTGATTTTAGTAAACATACCATACACATAGTCACGCCGTTATCCCCGAAGGGGTAGGCCGAGTCATAGTATACGCCCACATTTCACCTTTTAGTTTTATGTCCCACGTAATAGGTGGTGAGCCTATTGTCGTATTGAAATGGATAGGCGCAGGTCGTGACAACCCGCAGTTGAATTTTTTTTTCAAGCCACCCGTAAGGCCTTCAACTTGACTTAACGATTGTCATTTTTGACACTGACAACCAGGTTTCATTTCGAGTTTTCCAGATCTACGCACTGGATCGTTTTGCGAAAGTGCCTCTTTCGACACCCTCGGGATAAATCGGCGATTTTGTACTCTTTCTTGTTGGCATAATGGACACAACAGAAATACATAATCTGTGAAAATTTCAGTTTTCTTGCTATCACCATTCCTGAGATACTGCCTCGTGACGGACAGAAAGACAGATGAACAGCGAAGTCTCAGTAATAGGGTCACATTTTAACCCTTCAGGTACGGAACCCTAAAAAGATATGTGCAAACCAATTTCGAAATTGCAAGAGTAATAAATCAAAATACGTCTACACACGCGCCGAAAAAAGTTACATCACACTTTCAAACTATTGGTACTCGCATCCATAGAGCAACACGACCTTTGTCGGAAGGGGAGGCGTCATACTGAGCTTTTCCTCTCTGTCACTATACTACTCCAAATGGCATAGCAATGTGAGGGCAGGTCGTTCCAGGTTTTTATATTTTGACAGAGGAACAATCTTTTCAAACGCTTAGTTTTGGCGAAAATTCTCTCCACTGTGTGTGAGTGTGTAACATAATATATATGACAGACAGTTATGTATAGAGTGAACATGCTATATCTACTCCCCTTGTACTGGTCGCTTTGCTCTATGGTAATCCAAAGTTTCAAACTATTGGTTGTACTCGCACCACAATGTATCAAGTTTCGGACAAAAAGCTCTTTCATTATTGCCATTTTGAAAATAGATTGGTAGTTAGTTAAGTTAAGTAACGGTGTCTCAACATACACTTGAGGATCATCATCACCCCAAATATGGCAGTTTTGTTTATTGATGTATCCATTCAACCAAAAGTGAGCTGCACCGCTAAAGAAAATTCGCTTATGAAAATCACGATACGCATTTCGGACAGAACCATGATTTTCAGAATAAATTTGCACAATTTGGAAGCATTGTTCAGGCTTCAGTCTATTTATGTTAAAATGCCAAACCATACTAAACATAAATCACTTTACAGCTGACAAAAATACCGCCGGTTAAAACAGCTAGGCCAACTTAAAGTTCTATACCTCTAAAAAAAACACCCGTTACATCGACAACATTCTGTAATCTCTACTTCCCTACAAATATTATAAATGCGAAAGTAACTCTGTCTGTCTGTCTGCTACACTTTCACGCCTAAACGGCTGGAGCGATTGAGATGAAATTTGGTATAGACATTTTTCGAGACCCTAGGAAGGACAAAGGCTACTTTTTAACCGACTGCAGAAAAGGAGGGTTAAGATTTTACGCGATAACGACTTCCACGAGGTCGAAGTGGCGGGGAACAACTAGTAAATTATAATTAAATTAATTTTTAGGTCTTTTCTAATCAAGCAAACAGAACAACTCTCTCTCTCTCTCTCTCTTAACATACTTAAACAAAGTTATATGGTTCAGCTAGTACGAGTATAAAATACTAAGGAAAAATTATCGTCAAAATTATGCGAGACAGTATTGAACTTGCTAACAATTACAACGATAAAGGTATTTTATAATCAAGCAAACACGCCAGTTTCGCACACTCCTTGGAGCCTCATGAATGAACACATCTCTCTCTCCTTATCTTATAACGTAAACTAAATTTTGAGGGTCAGCTAGTATAAACTACTACGGACGGATTGTCGTTGAAATTATGCGAGTCAGTATTAAACTTGCTTGCAATCACAACAATAAATGTATTTTATAATCAAGCAAACACGCCAGTTTCGCACGCCCCTTTAAGCCTCATGTAATACACCTCTTTCTATCTCTCTAACATCTAAGTTACGTAATTGAAGTTCCGACGGTCACATCCTCGTCAAAATTATGCGAGTCAGTATCAAATTTGCTTGCAATCACAACGATAAATTCATATATTGACAGCTGCCAAACTATAAGCACAGCTTCCAAACTTACCGAGTACATTCTCCAATAAATTAGGGTTGTGTATTAATAATCTTACTTAAACTATTGCCGAAGTCAAAGTAAGTTTGCCAATTAAGTTAATAATTTATTAATTGATTTAAGTTTATGACGCGGTTGTTACATATATGCGCTTGGCGGTGTTCTCATGGGGGGAGAACTATGTGTTTAAATGAATAAGTAAATTTTGAAATTTGTGATGCTGCATATAAGCATTTTTTTTTTTTTTTTTTTTTAACGTGATGGAAAATCCTCGTAGGATGCTATGCCGGACTCTTACCGACTAAAAAACCTCACGTAACGCCCAACAGCCTATGGTTGAGAGCCCCGGGTAAGCCCTCAGGAAGGATGTCCCGTGACTCCCAACAGACCTACGGCCGCCAATGCGGCCTCGCCCAGGGGGTGGTTCGGGTGCAATCCCGCGTCTATGGGGGGTTTCGGGTGTGACCCCGCTTCTAAGGGGGGGCGTGCGTGAGTGCTCACGTCACGCTGCCGTCATGGGCCTGCTTCTGTAAGGACGGTGAGCGGCCCTCTCACCGTCCTCAGACCCCCGGTCATGGAGGCCGATAGTCCTCGGCGAAGACACGTCGGCGGCGCCCAGGGCGCCGACTGCGGAACTCGGGTGGGAGAGTTCTCTCCCGCACCCGGCCCGCCGCCTCCTTCGCGAGCATGACCTGCTCGCAGTGCGTATAAGCATAGTATAGAAATAAGTATAAATTCTGGCATTAAGAAGTACGGATATAGCTGTTCAACAATATTTATTATATTTATTTATTTATTTATTATTTATATTAGTAGGTACTAGCGGACGTCACGCGGTTACACCCGCGTAGCTCCAGTTTCCGTGGGAATATGGGAATAAAATATAGCCTATGTTTACCGCAAAGAGTGTACTTAGCTTCCCAACAGTGAAATAATTATTCAAATCGCTCCAGTAGTTTCGGAGCCTATTCGATGCAAAAAAACAATCAAATCTTTCCTCTTTATAGTATTAGTATGGATATAGATAGGTCGTTTTCAAATTCAAATATTTCCTTGAAATGGTTTCTTGGTTTAGTTGTTAAAGTGTCTGGCTAGGATATCGAAGTCGTTGTCAATCAATCGGTTCAATTCCCACTTACTCACAAATCACAGCAACAAAATAGGTTTTATTTATGGCACCCTCATACTTTTATCGCTATAGCATCATAACACATAACAGAAATAGATTATCAAAAAAAAATCATCTGTTTAGCTATCACCACCGTAATAATCACAGTTCATAAGATACAGCTTGGTGGCAGACAGCAGACAGCTAGGCTTTTTTTTAACGTGGGGGAAAGTCTATCATGGATGCTATGCCGGACTCCTACCGAGTAAAAAACCCCAACCATAGGCTGTTGGGCGCCCAGCTCGGAAAGGATGTCCCAGAACTCCCAACAGACCCACGGCTACCACTGCGGCTTCGCCTAGGAGGTGGTTCGGGTGCTATCCTGCGTCTTTGGGGGGTTTCGGGTGTGATCCCGCTTCTAAGGGGGCGCGTGCGTGAGTCTCTCACGTCACGCTGCCAGCATGGGCCTGCTTCTGTAAGGACGGTAAGCAGCCCTCTCACCGTCCTCAGGCCCCCGGTCATGGAGGCTGATGGTCTCAGACAGCTAGCCTTAGCAATATGTTTTCGCCTTTATTCTTTTAAGTTGGAACCATAAAAATGTCGAAAATAAAAAGTTTAGTCATAATTGCTCCTAGCAAACAGCGGAATCCAGGTTTCAAATACAGGTAGCGATTTGAAAGCAACAGGTAAAACGCTAAGAAAAAGATAGTTACCAAACCTCGCAACTTTGTAATAATGACGTAACCAGGTCACTGAAATAAATTACACCTTTTACACCTGGAGAACTGACAACTGGAGCATAACATCTTCCGTCCTGCTCGTAATCAATTTGACGAAGAGAGATGGCAAACCATCTGTCATGAATTATGTCCTCGCGAACGATCCAACTGACTTTATGACTTGTATTATTAATGGGTGCCTATAACTGTCTCTTTTCGCAGTTAGTTTATTTTGGGTATAGGTTACAACGTAAATCTTGGAGGAGTTCATTCTTTTTTAGCAAAATAGAGTGCAGAGGGGCTTATTTCCAGATTTTGTCTGTAGTCTGTGTGTCTGTTGCATTAAACTCATAACTTCAAATCCACGTGACTTACAATACTGAAATTTTGCACACAGTAATAGCTGGTCATTTTGAGAGAGTATACAAAATTTCAAAACAATAGGTCACGTGGTGTTTTAGAAGACGTGTTAGAGAGAGGCAGTCTGGTGAGACCGATCTCACGGCTTCTTGTTTATTTTTTGTGACCTGATAGAAATACGTAGCCTATAGATGTTTGCTACATCAGATGCGCTACACACGTTCTGCCGACATAGGTGCATTGTGTCGACCCGCTTAAAAAAAATTAAGTCATCTGTATGGCATATACTTTTGATTGTTGGCACTTGATGGAACTTGTTATAATACTTTATGAAAACTCACTCACTTGTACTATTCCACAACTTTTATTTTGATTTTAATAATACCTGACCAGTTTCGCATTTTCAAATTTGATAAATGATTGATAATTTGAATTACTAACCGGTTTATAATAATTAACCGGTTTCGCTATTATAGCATTCTCAAATATGATAAATGATTGATAATTTGATAATAGCGAAACCGGTTTCACTATTATGGCATTCTCAAATTTGAAAACTGGTCAGGCATTATTAAATCAAAATAAAAGTTATGGAATAGTACAAGTGAGTGAGTTTTCATTATGTATGGCCTGCAACTAGCAACTCGAAACGTCCGTCGGTGCATTAATAGTATTCCGCGTGATAAGTATGAATCGTGGATCAAGTACAATTGGTTACCCCAATATAGCTTTTTTGGCGATGAGCGTATTCCATTCTAGACTCCTTGGTGTCGTCAAAACTGGGCCTGGTAAGTATAATGTTGTACTTTTCATATTATAAAGGGGAAAGATTTGATTGTTTGTTTGCATTGAATAGGTTCCGGAACTACGGACCGATTTGAAAAATTCTTTCTCTGTGGGGAAGCTACACTCTTTGCGGTGAAAATAGGCTATATTTTATTCCCGTATTCCCACGGAAACGGAAACTGCGCGGGTGTAAGCGCGCGACGTCCGCTAGTTATAAATAACACCATTGAGTATTTATCACTTAATTAAAATAAAACTTTGTACGGCCCGATTTAAGTAAAGCCTGAAGTTCTAAATAACAATCAACGAAAACAGAAGTAATTGCTCAATGATTTGAAAATCCTTCGAATATTATAAAATCACGTCGTCAAAAATCGGTTTTAACTGAACTATAATTGGGAAAATCTGTTGTTACAACAAGGATGTTATGCGGAGTAACTTAAGCTACTAATATTTTAGAAAAAGATGATCTGATAGTTAGCTGCAGCCACATCAACTAGTGTATTTATCTAAGGACACGTAAATGCCCCTGCAAAGTCGAGCATACAATTAGTCCGAAACAACGAATAACTCCTTAGTTAATTCCGAGTTCCCTCCAACAAAATACAGATTATAGAATAAATTGACAGAACAATTGTCCTGTAAGGGTTTCAAACGTTCCTGTTACCCTCGGCGTGCAATTTATGTGAAGTGTGTACCCGCCTTAATAGCCCTTCTCGAAGGACAATTTAACGGTACCGAGTAATATACAGTTGTAATTAAAATTCTAATTACTTAAGGCATCATAGGGTTAATAGCTATCTACTTCGGAGTATTAAGATGTCATCCTTTTCTAATTTTGACGAGGGAAAGTGCAGTAAGTAGGTATGTATGGCCTAAGTAGATAAACAAGCATAAAAATATATAATTTGAAAAATATTCAATCAATCTTACTACCTCACTTTCCTCCAATACGTCCAAGATATCTGATACGATAATAATATTAATGGTTTTCGGCCACAAACTCTTGAAAATCCCAGCTAAGTGCTAGTCAAACTCTCACACTTAGGGTTCCGTACCAAAAAGCGACAAAAAAATCACGTTAGTTGTATGGGCACCCCCATAATGATCCCTCTTTTCTTTGATTTTAGTAAACATACCATACACATAGTCACGCCGTTATCCCCGAAGGGGTAGGCCGAGTCATAGTATACGCCCACATTTCACCTTTTAGTTTTATGTCCCACGTAATAGGTGGTGAGCCTATTGTCGTATTGAAATGGATAGGCGCAGGTCGTGACAACCCGCAGTTGAATTTTTTTTTCAAGCCACCCGTAAGGCCTTCAACTTGACTTAACGATTGTCATTTTTGACACTGACAACCAGGTTTCATTTCGAGTTTTCCAGATCTACGCACTGGATCGTTTTGCGAAAGTGCCTCTTTCGACACCCTCGGGATAAATCGGCGATTTTGTACTCTTTCTTGTTGGCATAATGGACACAACAGAAATACATAATCTGTGAAAATTTCAGTTTTCTTGCTATCACCATTCCTGAGATACTGCCTCGTGACGGACAGAAAGACAGATGAACAGCGAAGTCTCAGTAATAGGGTCACATTTTAACCCTTCAGGTACGGAACCCTAAAAAGATATGTGCAAACCAATTTCGAAATTGCAAGAGTAATAAATCAAAATACGTCTACACACGCGCCGAAAAAAGTTACATCACACTTTCAAACTATTGGTACTCGCATCCATAGAGCAACACGACCTTTGTCGGAAGGGGAGGCGTCATACTGAGCTTTTCCTCTCTGTCACTATACTACTCCAAATGGCATAGCAATGTGAGGGCAGGTCGTTCCAGGTTTTTATATTTTGACAGAGGAACAATCTTTTCAAACGCTTAGTTTTGGCGAAAATTCTCTCCACTGTGTGTGAGTGTGTAACATAATATATATGACAGACAGTTATGTATAGAGTGAACATGCTATATCTACTCCCCTTGTACTGGTCGCTTTGCTCTATGGTAATCCAAAGTTTCAAACTATTGGTTGTACTCGCACCACAATGTATCAAGTTTCGGACAAAAAGCTCTTTCATTATTGCCATTTTGAAAATAGATTGGTAGTTAGTTCGTATACAAGGAACGAACGGTTTTCGTAGAGGTAGGTTTCATTCGGGTTCACTGTTCCCAAATGTTAGTTTCGACAAATTAAGTTACATCTTAATTTGTCGAAACTAACCTTTAGGAAAAGTTTCCCAATTTCTGGGCTGCCTCATTTCCATGAGTGGAATGGTATAGTTAAAAACTAATATTATAAAAAGGAAAGATTTGTTTTTTTTGTTTCTTTGTTTGTAACAAATAGGCTCCGGAACTACTGGACCAATTTAAAACATTCTTTCACTGTTGGAAAGCTACACTCTTTGCGGTGAACATAGGCTATATTTTATTCCCGTATTCCCACGGGAACGGGAACTACGCGGGTGAAACCGCGTAACGTCCGCTAGTTAAAAATAAAGCTGCTGACTACCTAGGAAGATCCTATTCGTAATCAATTCGTAGCCCATAAATGTAGCCCTAGCAAAAAATGTCCAAGTGTGGGTAGGATTTACGCAAAGAGTGTTCCGTACCATAAAAGAACTAAACGTTAGTTTCGACAAATTTAGTTAGTATCTTAATTTATCGAAACTAACGTTTAGGAACAGTTTGCAAATTTGTGGGCTGGCTCATTTCAGTCTTATTTACATTTTGAGCTTGAATTAGGGAACTTAATCTAAATCGAATTCTTCTATAGTTCTATTTTTGATAATTTTTGGATACCTATAACGCTTTACAATCAATTCATATACAGACATACATTTCCTATTTGTAAATCACTTTAGCATAATAATGCTGAAGTGATGTACAAATAGAAAAGGTATTATACTAAGGTTTTATATTATAAATATATAATTATAAACATTCACGGACATTTCACACAACGCTATCTAATGCCAAGGCTAGTATTCCTATTTCATCGACTTTAATCGACGTTACTGTGAGAGCTGATTTGGAGTTATTCTTCCGATTCAAACGTACCTGTAACAAGACAATATAAAATTAGAATAAAAATAGATGAATACTGACATGAATTTAAACAAGTACTATAAAGGCACATGAATGAGCTTATTATCTCTTTGAAGCAAGCCCTCGCTGCCTGGCCCCTGGTTCTGTTAGGGTTAGCTCCAGTTCTAGGCGACGTCGACGACTTAGCCTCTGGCCTAATATACATACATACATACATATACTCACGCCTTTATCCCCGAAGGGGTAGGCAGAGGCCTATACCGGCCCACATTTCACCGTGTACAATTCGGTCCCACGTGACAGGTGGTGAGCCCATCGCCGTGTTGAAATGGACCGCCGCCGTCAGAGCCTCGTCCGTTGTTCAGCAGGTGCACGAGCTTGCACGTGAGGTTGACTTGGGCCCGATGGTGTTGGTAGGGCCCCACTACACCCCTAATATCCTGACTCGTTAAATGCGAATCAGAAGGCTGAGCTAGTTTAGTGCCATAATTTGCACCTCACCGAGGTTGAGGCTCACAAAAAACACTATTTAAAACTGTTCTTTCGTTAATTGCACAAAAGTCTTCCATTTATAAACTAACAACAAAAGGAACTAAACAGCTCCAAACCGTTGCATTTGAGCGAGCATTTAATTCCTATGTTTGTCAACCCTCTCACAGCTACGTGATTCACAAAACGAGCCGAGTTGCCTATTGTCCTTACGACTCAACCCTGCAGTGTTCGGATAATGAGTGATACGGCTCATGTCCGCACGTACGTCCTCTTTTGTCCGACAGCCGTTGAGTTAACTTTTATTTTGGAGTTCATGACTCGTAGTATTTAAGCTAGTTTATTTTTTAAGAGAAGTTATAGTTAAAGGTCCTTACTCAAAGAGTGAAAATGGAATCCTATTTATAAGACTTTGCCGTGCGTCTGTTTGTCTGTCACGAGGCTGTATCTCAGAAACCGTGATAGCTAGAGAGCTGAATTTTTCACAGATGATCTATGTCTGTTGCTGCTACAACTAGCAACTAAAATCAGAAAAATAACAATATTTAAGTTAGTAAGACGTTTTTAAATATTATTACTATATTTCCTATCTCATTATATCATACTCTTCATTTTTGGCACTTGATGGAACTTGTTGTAATACATTACGAAGAAACACAATCACTTATGTACTATTCCACTACTTTCAATTTTCAAGGTACATGACCGGTTTTGCTTTACGTATAGCATTATCAATGGCATCTAACTGTTCATACACTTATGGCAGAAATAAGTGTATCAACAGCTAGTTGCCATTGATAGTACTGATCGAAATCTCATCATAATAATTAGTAAACAGATAAAAGGAACTCAATATCATGGTGCCAATTAGCCTCTTGTCAACAATTCTTCACCCCAGCAATTTATAATTACAAGTAGAAATCAACTGGTTATTCTGCGTCACTAACAAAAATGCTCGTTATAGAATTTCCTATGGCATCAAAGGCGCACGATCGTGACGTAAAATTAGCAGCGGCAATCCAATCACTGAGGCGGAGCACGCGGGCGAGACGCACGTGTACTCGTTGTCGTTTATTGCTTGTGGTTCAAGTTGGCGAAGTTTGAGGGTTAATAACAATAATCCGTATAAAAAAGAAAATAATATATTTATTTTTTGGTGCAAGTTGGCGGAGTTTGAAGGTTATTTTTTTTATATTTAGGAAATCTTTTTTAACCTCTAGCCTTTTTTGAATATGCTACGTTGAGAATGCTGAAGTGAGATAAAACCTTGAACCGATGAAGAGGCGAAGACAAATAGCGTCTTTGACTGCATTCTACCAAATCTAACACGATCATTGTTTTGAAAAGCGTTCTTTTATCAAAAATACTCTTCACTGTAAGTAAGAATGTCACCTCTTTTCAAACAAAAAAAGACAAATTTTCTTTATTATATTCTTACTGCTCAGTTTTTTTCAAACGATCTTTTGAATCGCACATTTCGTGCAAAAATACACTTCACTGTGTAAGAATGGCACCTCTGCCCAGCACCCGTTGTTTGGAATCAAAACATGGTAGGGAAAAAGAAGATGGTGAGTCCCCTATCCCACCATCTTCTTTTCTCGACCATCTTTGTCTCTGTCTTTACTGAGCCGCAAGTTTCTGGGAATATTAACACCGCTTGAGGACTAGGAGTCACGTTTGTTTAAAAAGTATACCTAACACTGTGCAAAATTGACTAAAATTTTGGATAGAATTTGTGCTTGGTAGAAAAATGTCTAGCTTTTTTTTCACAGGGATGAGATTTTCTTCAGAGTTTATTCTTCCTTTGCTATTATTATTTTTTTGTGTCTGCTTTGTTTCTTTAGTTCCCTTTGCCTCTGTTTCTTTCAGTGTCTTCTTTGTTTTTGCTTTTGATAAATATACAAATTAGTGTAAGCCTAGTATTAAAGTTCTTTTTATTGATCTCACTCATCTAAATTAGTGTTCTCCCGCTCTCGCTTATGTTCTACGCCAAACGTTGCCCCCGCACAATAACGCCGGTTGAAAGTTGCCTCAGTTTCAAGTGTCCCACTTCGTGAACTGTTATATATGTGAAACTTGTCGGAAAAACTTGTCCGCTGTAGTTTTACGCTTTTACGTTCATTAGCCGGTGTTGAGTTTCCGCATTTTCTTTTAGGGTTCTGTATACGAAAGAATAAAACGGGACCCTGTTACTGAGAATTCGCTGTCCGTCTTTCTCGTGAACCGAAAGTTTATTTTTTTTCAGATGAAGTGGTTCTGTTGCTCAAGGAAAGGTGAAATGTGGACAAACAAACAATCGGGGATAAATGCGTGACCTTTTTTTTTTTTTTTCTTTTGTTTAACGTGAGGGAAAATCCTCATGGATGCTATGCCGGACTCCTACCGACTAAAAAACCTCACGTCACGCCCAACAGCCTGTGGTTGGGAGCCCCGGGGAAGCCCTCGGAAGGATGTCCCAGAACTCCCAACAGACCCACGGCCGCCACTGCGGCCTCGCCCAGGGGGTGGTTCGGGTGCTATCCCGCGTCTTTGGGGGGTTTCGGGTGTGATCCCGCTTCTAAGGGGGGGCGTGTGTGAATTGCTCACGTCACGCTGCCGTCTTGGGCCTGCTTCTGTAAGGACGGTGAGCCGCCCTCTCACCGTCCTCAGACCCCCGGTCATGGTGGCCGATAGTCTTCGGCGAAGACACGTCGGCGGCGCCCAGGCCGCCGACTGCGGAACTCGGGTGGGAGAGTTTTCTCCCGTACCCGTCCCGCCGCCTCCTTCACGAGCATGACCTGCTCGCAGAAGGAGGCGGCGCAGTCCCACTTACTCCCGCTGGAGAGCATGGCTCGCACCATGGTCTCGAGCGAGAGAGTGTCCACGTCCAGACCCACTACGAGGTCCTGGCGCTGTTGCGCCCACGCCGTGCACTCCACCAGCGTGTGGAACGCTGTGTCATCGCTGCGGTCCTCGCAGTGCTGACACTCGGCCGTGGTTTCCCGGTGTTTTCGCCACAGATACCTACCGAAGCTACCGTGCCCGGCAAGCATCTGTGTCAACCGGTAGGAGAGAGCACCGTGTCTCCTCTCCAGCCACTCGTCCATGACCGGTCTGACGGCCGCGATTGTGGCGAATCCCCCCTTTGGTTGCTCAAGTCGCACCTTCCATGTCTCCAGGGTTTCCTGTTGGAGTAGGGACCGCTGGGCCTCGATTTCTCGATTAGTGGGCCTTTGGCCCCGCTCCAGCGCCTCCTTGCGCCATCTGAACAGTGACGCAAGGGCTCTCGCTTCCAGGTCCCATGGAGGGGTCCCGGCTAGGAGACATGCCGCCTCACCGGAGATCGTGCGGTATCCCCTTATCACCCTGATGGCCATCACTCTCTGCGGGCTCAGCAATTTAGCCACATTGCTGGCCGTCAGGGTTTCCGCCCATACCGGAGCTCCGTATAGAGCCATGCTTCGCACGATCCCCAGGTACAGTCTCCTGTAGGGAGCGTTGGGTCCCCTGATGTTGGGCATCAGCCGCGCCAGTGCGGCTGATGCTCCCCTCAGTTTTGGGACCAAACTTCGGAAGTGATGTCCGAAGTTCCACCGGCCATCGAGTACGAGCCCCAGATACTTCATCGAGGACTCGATGCCGATGCTGACGCCCCCTACCTGTAGGCTGGATCCCGCAGGTGGCCCCATCCGAGGTCCGTGGAAGCACAGAGCCTCGGATTTGTGAAGGGCGACCTCGAG
The DNA here is from genome assembly GCA_933228765.1 of Miltochrista miniata. Lineage (NCBI taxonomy): Eukaryota > Metazoa > Arthropoda > Insecta > Lepidoptera > Erebidae > Miltochrista > Miltochrista miniata. The sequence continues at coordinate 21,154,482 of OW121769.1, forward strand.
ACCCAGCCGCCGAATCCGACCCACGACTTGAGCAACCCCTGCCGTGGCCTTTAGTGCTGCGTCACGGTGCGTTGCTCCCCGCGCTGTAACGAGGGTGTCGTCGGCGTAACACGTTACGCCGACCCCTCTGAGCAACGGACCACGCAGCACCCAGTCGTAACCGATGTTCCACAGGAGCGGCCCTAACACCGATCCCTGTGGAACACCGCACGACACATCTCGCCGACCCGGCCCTAGCCAGCTCGGGTAAGTTATGGCTCTCTCGGAGAGATAAGCCCCGACAATTCGACGGAGGTAGGGAGGCACTCCATGATAGATAAGCGCCTCCCTGACGCAGCTCCAGGGCAAGGTGTTAAATGCGTTGGCGATGTCGAGAGACACCGCCACCACCACCTCACCCCGTGAGACTGCTTCCTCCGTCAGGCCTCTAATGCGCATGATCGCGTCCACAGTGGAGCGTCCCTGACGGAAGCCAAACTGACTATCCGCCAGATCAGGCCCCACTCGTGTGAGGTGCCCGACGAGGCGTTGTGCAATAATGCGCTCAAAGAGCTTGCACACCTCGTCGAGCAACACGATCGGCCGGTACCCTGATGGGGAGTTTGCCGGCCGCCCCGCCTTTCGGATCAAGACCAGTTTCCCTGTCTTCCAGACCTTGGGAAACTGGCCTTTCTCGAGGCATGCGCTATAAAGACCTATAAGTCGAGGCCCAAGCTCCTCGAGAGCCAGGACCCATGCTCGGCCTGGAATGCCGTCGGGTCCAGGGGCGGTGTTTCTGCGGGATTTAAGCCGCAGGACAGCCGCCACTAACTCACCCTCGGTGACTACGGGCACGTCGTTCTCGCTGCCTTCCGCGTTGGGCGCCTGAGACGGAGCCATGCGCGGAGGAATGTGTTCCTCCGCTCTCGACGGGAACAAGGAGTCCAGGACCCTCTCCAGCCGCTCCGGCTGGAGACTCTGGGTCAGTGGGGGCGCCTTAGGGCGTAATTTGCCTCTTACCATGAGGTACGGGCGCCCCCACGGGTTCCGCTCCAGAGTCTCCATCAGCTCTTCGCGGCCCAACTTTTTGGACCGCTTGATGGCGGTCTGGAGGGCCCTCTTGGCCTCCCTGTAGCCATCGTAGAGCTCCGCCTCTCGGGCTGCCGCATCGTCTGGGCGGCGACGCCTCCGGCGAAACCTGGTGTACCGGCGGCGCGCGGTAACGCAATCTGCGCGCAACTGCGCGATTTCCGGCGTCCACCAGTACACCTGTTTCCTCGCCGGTCTGGGCCTAGCCCTGGGCATCGCCGCATCGCAGATGTGCGACATGGCTCTCCCGAACCACTCCACCTCGGTATCAACATCGGCAGGCCTGTCCTCTTTCGGAATCCAGGCCTGCACGATGGCCGCCTCCAGGAGAGCCTCCTGATCAAGGCGATGGAGTGCCCAACGCGGTTCCGGGGGATTCGCGATTGCTGGCGGCAGGTTTGGTGGAGGGGAGACGTCAAACCGAATATATCGGTGATCTGACGACGTCTCCTCCTCCTCCACAACACGCCATCCCTGGACACGGCGGGCGAGCTCAGGGGTCGCAAACGAAACGTCTATGACCGAGCTGAGCCCCCGCCGCGTCCAGGTTGCGACATTCCCCCGGTTCAGGATGACTAGGCCTCGTGTAGTGACCCAGTCCTCCAGTATCCTCCCTCTGCCTCTGGTTTCCCGGGAGCCCCAAGCCTGCGACCAGGCATTGAAGTCTCCCAGGACCAGGACAGGGCGAGGCCGGCATGCAGCGAGAACGACGTCCAGCTCAGAGAGCCATAGCTCAAACTGATGCTGGTCGAGGCTCGGCGAGATGTAAACGGCCACGACAGCCACACCCTCATATTCCGCCGCGACGCAACCCGGGCCCCTAGCAATAAGCGCTAGGCGCGAGTCGTCCGCGCCGGTCCCCCCAAAGATAGTCGCCAGGCCGTCCAGATCCACCGGGCTTCCCGGGTGAACCCAGTACGGCTCGGCGACGACGACGATGTTTATGCGGATCCGGGTAATTTCAGACCTATCTCGGTGTTGCCGACCTTGAGCAAGATATTTGAAAAACTAATACTAGAGCAGATGCTGATCTATTTTAATAGTCACAAATTGTTTCATGAGAAACAATTTGGCTTCACTAAAGGACGCTCGACTACCGATGCTGGTGTAGAGTTATTGAAATGTATTTACGAGGCCTGGGAGAATAAACAAGATGCAATTGGTGTGTTTTGCGATTTGTCCAAGGCATTTGATTGTGTCCAACATGAAACATTAATCAGGAAATTACACCATTATGGCATAAGAAGCAAGGCTCTCGATCTTCTGACTTCATATTTGAACAATAGAATTCAGAGGGTTGATGTTAATGGTACACGCTCGGAGGGCTCTGTAGTTACTATGGGCGTCCCACAGGGTTCAATACTCGGACCATTTTTATTCCTTATATATTTTAATGACCTACCCTTTTACGTGGGGGACAACAACAGGATTGTTTTGTTTGCAGATGATACTTCTTTGATTTTCAAAGTTAAAAGACAAATAGATAACTATGACGATGTCAACAACGCAATCTTGAAAGTGGTTCATTGGTTTAACACTAACAATCTTAGACTGAATGATAATAAAACTAAATGCATAAAATTTACCTTGCCTAATGTAACACAGTCAGAAACCAATGTTCAACTTAATGGTCGGGTGTTGGAACTTGTGGAATCAACGACGTTCCTAGGGTTAACGGTCGATGCTGGTTTACAATGGGGTCCACATATTGTTAAACTAGCAAATAGATTAAGTTCAGCAGCATTTGCTGTACAAAAGATAAGGCACTTGACGGATGTAGATACGGCTAGAATAGTCTATTTCAGTTACTTTCATAGCATAATGTCATACGGTATTCTACTGTGGGGCAATGCTGCAGATATAGATAAAATTTTTATTTTACAAAAGCGGGCCATAAGAGCTATATATAGATTAGGTCCAAGGGTCTCTCTGCGCGAGAAATTCAAAGAGGTTAAAATTCTTACAGTAGCATCACAATACATTTTTGAGAATCTTATGTACGTACAAAGAAATTTACATAGTTTCGCTAAGTTAAGTGATAGACACAATGTGAACACTAGAAATAAAAGTAACCTTGCTGTTTATCATAGCAGATTGCACAAAATCAGCAATTCTTTCATGGGTAACTGTATACGCTTTTACAACAGGCTACCAGAGGAAATTAAAAGTATGTCCCTTAATAAATTTAAAAAGGTTGTAAAAAGTAAATTGTACTGCAGGGGCTACTATACAATTGGTGATTATTTGTTGGATGGAGAAGCCTGGAAATGACCTGCTCTACTGGATTCTCAAAAAATTGTCAAATGCATAGTTTTTAGATTCATTTTGTAAATAGAGCTCTAAAAAGAATAACCCGCTGAGTTTCTTGCCAGTTCTTCTCAGATGGGTCGCGTTGTGAACTGGTGGTAGTTTTTGATTTATATTCTGGACGTTTTACAAGAGCATCTGTAAATGCCTATGTGAAATAAATTTCTTTTTCTTTCTTTCTTTCTTTCTATGGACCACTGCCTGATGCTCTGGTACAGAAGGTCCTGAGCACCAGTGCAGTGGTTCAGATTCACCTGCAGGATGCGGATATGGGTGTCCATTAATGGACATCCATTTCCGCACCCTGCCGCGAACGTGCACCCACACCCTCACCCCCCCGTGCGGACGGACGGGGCTTCGGCCTTGAGGCAGCGCAGGTCTTACTGCCCGCCCGGTGGTCGGACTCCTTGCCCTCCGCCACGCATTTGAAACAGCGTGGCGGAGCGTCACAGGCAAGAGCCGTGTGACCGGGCTGACTACAGCGGAAGCACCGGTCTCCCACTGTGACTTCCGCCGTACACTGCACTCCTACATGCCCCACGACCAGGCACCTAAAGCACCTTGCTTCGCGGGGCTGCAGGAGATGCACCTGCGCCCTCAGGAAGCCCCCAATAAGGAGGCTCCGTCCGTCCGCCACTTTCTGGGCCGCCGCGACGGGGCAGCTCACGACTGCCGACCCGTGACCGGTGGGGCCAAAGCGAATTTCGCCTGACCTCACCTGGTCGGGAGGACAGCCGCTCGCCTCCACGACGGCGGAGATTATCTCCTCCGTCGTGGCCGCGTCATCCAGACCCGAAATGCGCAGACTCGCGCATTTGTTTGGTCTGGTGACGCGGTAAATGCGTGACCTTAAGAATGTATGTATCTCTGTTGTCACTTATTAATATAATATTAAAAATAGAAGATATTAGAACAAACGTAACTTTTTTGCCATTTTTGATACGGAACCCTCCATACGTGATTCCGACTCACACTTGGCCGGCTTTATGAATATTCTAGAAGCTTCCAAGTGCATTGATTATGTATGACTTTCGCACTTTTATATTTTACTGGTTTCTCTTTAGTCTTGCAAAGGCGGCTATGATGAGGAATTTTGATGAAGTTTAATAGTGAGTGCAGAAAGTTATTTCCATAAAATATATAGGTAATGTTTAGAATGATTTTATCTCTTATGTGATATGTGATATATGAGAAACTTTAGAGAGAAGACAAGGGTATGCATTTGTGAAAAAAAAAGTCCTTTGGTTACCACATCTTGTGGGCCGTAAACTTGTCTGCAACTTTAATGTTACAAAAAATATTATTGCTGCGGTGGCTCAGTGGTAGTCTCTCACTCTCTCACAGACATACTATTTTGTACGTATGTGACTTAACACGTAGTAGTGTATGCATCTGTCGTCGCCGAGTTCTCGAGTAGGTTAAGTTTAGCTTGATTTGGGCTGTATGACGCTGTATAAAAAAATTGCGAAAATATTTATTTATTCTTACTCCGTCTCATTCTGTCTCTGTCAGTCAATGTTTCTCTAAGATCTCTGATGTCCAAGATAATTATAAAAAAAAAATGTACTATTCGGAAACTCAACTCAGTGATAAAAAAATTGCAGCAAAATATAAATTATTAAGTAGAATGCTGGTATTTTTAAACATAACCAAAACATTAACAAATTAAAATACCTCTGTTCAATCCAATTCTGTTATACTCTTATAGAGTAGCTGTTTCCCACGGCCCACCCGAGTGAAATCCTGTTCCCAGTCCCAGCATCCCATGCTAATGTTTTCCCTTGGGAAACATGTGTTATTTCAGACTTTCACATTTACAATATTAGTAGAATATGATATCCTTGACTTGTTGGTAGTTGAAATAGCTATTCTGCTATGTAAAATTCACTAATAATCTTAAGATCACAAATTTCTTCCAAAAGTAACTTTGAAAAACTTGCCACTCTGAAATCCCAACTTACAAAATTCAAATCTGAAATGTAACCGCATAGATTAAACAACTTAGAACACCATTAAGCTCGCAAACTTTTGATTACATTTACATAATATTATAAAACCGGACAAGTGCGAGAGTACCTACCATCCCAAAAAATGGGCAAATAATCACATTAGTTTTTTTATTTTTATTTAGGTAGGTACACAATACACATTACAATCATAAAAGCTAAAGCTAATACTAAGAAATAACAATTTTGTTCTGGATTGTAACGTAAACAAGTGCACACAGTAAAACAATACATAAAATACAAGAAAGGTAGAGCCAGTTTTTAGTATTTGTCTATAAGTATAGCGACAATAGAAATACATCATCTGTGAAAATCTTAACTGTCTAGCTATCAGGATTTACGAGATACAGACTAGTGACTGACAAACGGACAGCGGGGTTATAGTAATTAGGCTCCCGTTTTTACCCTTTGGCCACGGAACTCTGAATTTCTACAGTGACCCTCAAAATTTTGGGTGACTTCAACCACTGAATAAAATAGAGAGCTTACAGCTTGGCAAAAAAAAAAACAACAACTATAAAACTGAAGATTTTGTTTGTTTGGTTCACGACTTATCTTCGAAACTGCTGGTTCAAATTCATATATTATCACCAGCAAGGGTTGCTGTTTGAAACCACCAAGCATAGTTAGTAGACCATAAATTAAAGAGGGCGCCAGTATCAATCATTCAAATCAGCCTATCTACTACTGAACGTAAGCCTGGGATGAATTGTGCTCTTATCATAACTGTCTATAAACACAGACAACAATAAAGTTAGCGCTGGCACATCTTATGGTGTACTTACCCTCAAAACCTACTCATCAGTCTCCAGGCCTAATTTCCATTTAATTTCATTTAATTTCGTTTGTATTCTATCTGACTCCACCACGCAAAGGATTCGGCAATCAGGTGACCCTTCTTATAAAGGTGGGTCTACGCTAGACGAGCCGAACACGAGCAGAGCACGAGCCGAGCCAAAATTCGTGTAGTGTGGACCGACGTACGAGCCTAGAACCACACTTGTCATCGCGAGCAGAGCGACTCGGCTCGTGCTCCGCTCGTGCTCGGCTCGTCTAGCGTAGAGCCACCTTAAGAACCCTCAAGTATATTGACATTTACTGTCAATGACGAAACTCCATGCTTGCCAAATATATTCTTCACAATTCGTTCAGTTATATTTCTTCAGCAAAGTTACATAAATGCAAACAAAATCGTAACAGTTGGAAGCTTATTACAAAAAATAATTTCGTGGAGAAAATGGCAAGCAAATTTTGACTTTGTCAACTTATCGATAGACTTATTTTTCTAATAGTTCCGTTTTGTTTAAATTTTTTATTAAGCAAAACGGTACTATTAGAAAAAATAAATTTTGCTAGATCCGTCGAAAAACCACACACAAGGTCCACCGCAGAACTAGAAATATTTCTGTATTTCCAGTGGAAATAAAGAAATATTTCTACTTATTACATTTTACAAGCAGTCTGTGATGGAATGGAAAAATGTTACAAATTTATTTAATGTTACAACTGAATAATATTCTTGGTGCACCGTTTTCTATTTGAATAATATTTTATTGCACATTTCGCGACTATAAAACTCTTGGCTGTTGAATAATTTTTCATTTCGTACAAATGCGAAATATTTAGCGTCCCATTTAACTGTTCTATTTTCGACCGACATTTTGTTTGTTTTTTAGTTAGGAGCAACAAGTTGAAGTTTCTTTTATTTTTTTTTATCTACACATATAAATAATGCTTATCTAGAATCAATTTGTAATGTTCAAATGACAGCAAAAAACAAATAATTTAAAATTTCTTGCTAATTTTTTTTTCTTGGATTTTGATGGTTCTTCCCACACTGTAGCAATGATTAGGAGTAACGTAATGAAAATAAAATCCATAATATAATTCATAAGGTACATTCTAATTCTTAGCGAAAAAATCGCCTAACGATAAGTATAGCCAATTGCCATTACAATTTCCCGACCGGCCATAACATCAAAACTACTTAACCCAAAACTGCTGTCTATTCCGCTGCATCATCTTCAACAAAAAGGGGGTCATTTCGACCGCCGTCGCTGCCAACATTGCGGATGATAGATCACCAACTGTCGGAACATATCAGACGGTTGGCTTCGTTCTCGGGTTACTCGCGAGTCGATTATAGAAATACCTATCAGTCTGACGCACTTCAAAGATTACAGGTACGAAAATTGGAATATTAACTAGAGTGCTGACGTGCAAATGGGTTTGTATGAATTATGTTTTAAAACTTCGTTTAATATACTCGTTATACAGAATGGCTTTGAAGTTTGGATTTTAAATCACTTTTAAGTGAAGTTTTTATAGAGTTTTGTAAAAAAACAATGACAGATTGTTTTATTGATAGTCATAGTGGACCAGATATTTAAAGAAATTTTACATTAATGTGAATTGTCTGCAGTGAGAGTTCCGTATTATTTTAGATCCTCTTCGTGTTAGCCTTCTAAAAGATTCGAAACAAAAGAAGAAGACTTTCAGGATTGCAGAGAGACTGCAATATTATACTATCGTTTCTATAATCAAAACGGGTTCAAATCCCGACTCGAAAATATTAAAAAGTCGTAAGTATAATTTTTCATACTAGAGAATAATGCTAAAATTGAAAAAAAAAATACAATATTACCTATGGCATTTTTGGAGGATATGATAAAGCATGATACTCGTTGTATCTTTTTTGGAATCCTTCCAAATTCTTCAAATATTTCAATATGTCTGTTGTCAATGGAAGGCTTTGTTAACAGTTTTGCTTTTTTAGGGTTCCGTAGCCAAATGGCAGAAACGGAACCCTTATAGATTCGTCATGTCGGTCTGTCTGTCCGTCCGTATGTCACAGCCACTTTTCTCAGAAACTATAAAGCCTATGCTGTTGAAACTTAGTAAGTAGATGTATTCAGTAAACCGCATCAAGATTTTTATGTAAAACTAGAAAAAAAGCAGTTAATTTTGGGGGTCCCCATACGTGTAGGGTATCAATAGATAGATCTTTAAAAATGCTATTGAGGTTTCTAACATGATTTTTTTCTAAAATGAACAGTTTGCGCAAGAGACACTTCCAAAGTGAGGGAGGAATTCCGCCAGATAAAAGACCACACAGTAACAAATTCTATGCTATTCCAATCTATGAATTTATAGTAATAACGTAATATACACGCTGTCTTGATTCTATCCAAACCGATAGAGTATTGAGTTCTCAGCAAATGTGTTCGACATAATGCGGTATACACGTATTCATAAAGTTGAAAGCCCTAAAGATGCACTCAAATGTAAACCTATCTCACCTCTCCGAGGCTCTCTAGTAGATACTGCCGAGCTCGAATATTGTGAAACTAATATTATATGCTTGTTTATGTTTGAAAGTTTAGTGTCAAGTTTATTCAAATCACGGGATTGGAAAACGATATTTGCACGCAGATAGAGCAAACGCTAGAGCTATACTAAAACTATCTTCGGAAGACAACCAAAGCCGACCACGAGGTATTTTGATGCAATCAAACGTTAATAAAAAGTTTTAAGAGCTAATTGTTCTACTAGAGAGAGGTACGTAATGTTCTAGTTTATTTGAGCTTCAAGTCTCGATTGGTTTCAACATCTCGACCTAGAAGAGTGATTTGAGTATTTTTGACTGTGTTGAAGTAAATACTATTCTATCTCTCATTCATTATGTAGTAGATATAGGGCCCTGATAGTAGAAAATTGACTTGGGCCCCGTAAATCCAGGGCTCGTAAACTCTAGACATGACATTAATGTCTACACTAATAAAATTACCAGGCGACTTACTGATTTATCAAAGCCCAGTCGAAACTTCTGGATCTAGTAACACGATTTTTAAGAGATTCATATTCAACGTAACAATGAAGGCACTCACAAACAAAAAGTATTTATTTTTAAATTATTTATGATTAAAATTAAAATACGGAGGTTAAATATACCGAAGTATATCACTAGCAAAGCCAAGGACGCAATCTAGTAAATCAATAAAATTAAAGTAAAACAAGACTAAAATTTATATTCCTACTTTAACAAGTATAATAAAAACTAATACAATTACGGTTCATAAACGTGATACAAATCTTTTTAAAATAAACCACAAAACTGGAAATGTAAAATTGAAACGCAGTGTTTATTAGCTCTGCAACTGCATGGTTATGACGCGGTCCAATTAGACCCCTGAGCCGCCTAGTCGGGCGTAATATTCGCAGAGAGCAGTGGCAGGGTTAGGTGTTTTATTTTTCAGTAGTGTCAGCAGATGAAATGGAATCATAAATACGGTTTTTGTAATAAATACAAGATTTATGAAGGTAGGTTTATCATTGGTTTTCCTTTTGAAAAAGATAAGGTTATTCTTTAACTTTTTAAATAGTACATATCTGGCGTAATTCTATCTTATTAACTAAATACTCTATGGTATGTACCAATAAACATTAAATCTAATGTGTAAAAAATATAGGTATCACGTATATTCGTTATAGTCACTTCATGAATTAAGGAATGATTTTTAAATTTTATTTGACAAAATTTCAAAAGAACAAATGACATAGCCTACCTTGAAATATTGATTACGTCTATCTAAATAAATACAAAGTATTATTTGTAATCTGAAAATATACTCACTGTCATAAAACTATCATTGTTATTATTGTTTAGTGGTTATATTTATCTTTGAGTCTAAACCTTATTAGACCCTTTAGCTACAACCATATTAATATAATTATATCTTTGCTACTACGTAACGTTTAAAAACAATAATACATACACACAAAGGCAACCCTTGTTTCAAAACGAAGCAACACTGTCAGCTTAGTTTATTTTTTAATTTGGTTGGCTTACCTATGCCACAAGGTTGTAAAAGCGCGCCAAAATTAGCATTTTTCATAATTCCGTTAGTATTAAAGAACAGAGGGTAGGTAAACATCCATTCTTAATAATATTAAAAACTTTTATACCTGGTTGACAGTCTCAGTGTTGCCATTTGGAGAAAGAATACCTTGAGACGGGGGAGAATTTTATTTAAAGATTTTTGTAATGTAAGATTAAATAAACTTTGAAAGAGTTGTGGTTCAGTTATTAGCATTTCAAATTAGTTTTTATCCATTTAAAAGACTTCGGCATTCATTTGAGCTCTATCCAGAGTGTATACATGGAACCTCTTGATTTTTTTACGTGCAGATATATATTGCCGAACTCGAACCAAATAAAAACACGGTCGATTTGTCTGGCGGGGTGCCTTAAGTAGGTAACTCTTGAGAAGGATATCCCAAGATTCCCTGAAGACTGGCTATCAGAAGTATAGGGGAGCTCCGTATAGGACATATTTTGTCTCTCTTGGTATTAAAGTAATATCTGGAGTCCTAAGTTGGACTTCAGCAGTCCGTACCAGAGCGTCACGTATCGCAGTCAGAAACGTACAGACATGGACAATACCTAAGCTTTAATTAACTTAACTTTCCTTTAAACTCTTCGACTCTTCGTATTGGGTTCTTCAAGTGGAACTCAAAAAGGTATCTTACAGCCATCTCCTGAAAGGTATTAAGTATCATAATCTTTGTGAAAAAAAAAGCCCCTTAATTTGAAAATATTACCACAAGTTTCTATGTGAGAGGATTAAATTTGGCGAGTTATACATTAAAAAAAACATGAAAAGACTCATCAAAACCCGATCCCAAGACCCAAGTTTCAAATACTTCACCAACCGTTTTGACACAGACTTTGTCATAAAACAATATTGTTTTTCAGCCCCTAAGGATTAAATAGAGCCGGGTAGCATTTACAAAGGACGGTAATGAAATAATGATAGGCAAATGGATAATCCCACTGAAAGGTGTAGCTCTTGAGTGAAGTCCTGGATTATCATGCGGAGTAAAGGATATTCTGATGGGAGCTATGTTTTTAGACGTGATAAAAGGGAATATATTATATGTTAATAGAAATAATTCTGTAGGATTGAAGTCTCTTGGGTTGTTTAGTTGTGGGTAGATGGAAATGTGGTTCTTATGTTCTGTTATAACACAATGCTGTTCAGTGTTACTCACCAACTAGCGCGAGGTAGCTATGCAGGGAACTCTTTCCCAGGGCGCCTTACTACAGAGATTCCAGTGTGCGTGCAAAGGTAGGCTAGGGCTCTCACGAAAACAGCCAGGTAGGGTGTACACACATATATTTAGAAGTTTCTCAGAGCCACAGATACAATAAGAAGAAGTTATACACTAAGAGACATATATAGACTAGATAGTCTTAAAAGTAGATACTATGTCTATGCACTAGTAGGTACTACAGGTGATCTAAATAGGCGTGGACAGGTACGTACAGGTTATAACTTTTAGTATGCAGTGTACTGGCCTTCGTGTAGGGCGAGAGCGACACCGGCTGTTGTCAATGCCAGGAAGACGGCAGGCCTCTCACAGATGCACCTTTCTCGTGCAGTCCACGTATTATTGGGCGTGGCTCCTATCACCATACAGTGGCCGTTTCCAGCCCTTAATAAAGGACCCTGTCGTGAAAGAAACGACAAATTAAAACACTGACTGCACAAAAGATGACAATCGACCCGCTTTGCAAACAGTTAATGGAAACTTACCAGAATCTGGGTATCGGTTATCACAGTCCAATTCCTTCCGAGGAGGATAGATAGAACGCAGGAAATTCTCCTTAAGTCATCAGGTTAGAACTTATAACCTCCAAAGCGAAACTGAGGTGTGCCACTCAAGAGTTGTATCAAAATCACTGCTGCTTAGAGGATAGTAAAAAGAGCTTTGAACTTCATAGCAGGGCTATTTATACCCTCACTATCGAATACTCTAGAAAAAAACCTTTTGTAAACCAGTTTGCTACGCAATTCCTCCGTCCATCACAAAAAACCCATAGACTAACGTCCGTTTCCTTGAGACAGCTGTTGCCACAGCAAAAAAACAATGAATCGTTCATGGCGCACCGACACGCTCAATAAATATTGTCCAGCCAGAGACCAGACATTGCTACTCATAGAAAATAAATGTTACTACCACCCCCCCTTTAATAGTAGTTCCTGCGGATATGACACGCTGGAAATACACAATAAAGAAAACAGAAACGTACTGACTAATAAACAAAGACAACCAGCTAGGTACTTCAACCCCAAGCTGACTGCTACCATTACACTAACAAAGAAAGATCCTCCTATACACCTAACTAGACACTGACTCATGTACCGGACAGGCTAAGTACCTAGAGTCTAATGCCCTTCATAGAAAACGAATGCTCCCTTTACTCGCTGCTGATACCCTAACACTACACAAGCTCTCAGGATATTGTAGAGCGAATGAGAGAAAAACGCTCGGTGCGGTGCATAGAAGAAACTACAACGTGACAATTTGAAGTCACGTACACACATAGAAATACAAACAAAAGATTAAAATAGTCTTACATAATGATCACATAGCACTGGTTTAATAAACTAGAGAAACAGTGCTATGTAGTTACGTTTGGTATTGGAGACGGCTCCTCCTGATACTTCAGGATGTCCTTGATATGGTACTCCCCAAGATCCCTACCGTCCAGATCCGACAGCCTATATACTAAAGGGGATCGTTTAGCAGTCACCACACATTTAAGGAACTTAGGGGCTAGCTTAGAAGTAAAGTTCTTGACCTTGTTTGACAGGTAGAACGTGCGTTTGTAAACTATCTGTCCCACTTTCAGCTCCACATGCCTTTTTCTGAGGTTGTAATACTTCTCATTACGCTGGTGGGCAACATTCAAATGTTTCCTCACCTGGTCGTATATGCGTTGTATTTCTCTCAGCTTGACACCGAAGGCTGATGGATCGTCTACAGAGACTGAAGCAGGGTGGCACGCAATATCTGTCTGCCTGTATAGCACTCCATCTCCAATAAACTCCCTACCATGTACCAAAAAGTAAGGGGTGAAACGAGTTGCTTCGTTAACTGCAGTGTTTAAAGCGCACTGTATCTCAACCAAGAATGAATCCCAAGACTTGTGTTGTGACTTCACATAGCATGAGATCGCTTGAACAACATTACGAATAGCTCGTTCCGCCTGATTAGTTTGGGCATGATACCTAGGGTTATAATATATATTAGGTACATTGTATTTAGCTAACAGATCTTTAAATGGCTTACTCACAAACTGAGGGCCATTATCCATGTAAATAGTCTTGCAGACTCCGTGCACGAGAAACACACTCTTCTCTATGAACCTCGCGACTACAGCGCCTGTGGCAACCCGAACAGGGCACAACATGACGTATTTGCTAAAGTAGTCGGAGACCACGATCAGGTGTACGTTTCTATTGCTCGAAGTGGGAAAGGGACCAAGCAGATCGACAGAGATAGCTTCGAATGGCTTCGAAACCCGCTTCGGGCTACCCATTAGGCCGGGACGAGACGTATTTACGGGTTTGTACTGCTTGCATGTTTCGCAATTCCCAACATATTCTTTGACGTCCTCGTACATCTTGGGCCAGTAATAATTTAGGGCTAACCTTTTATGCGTCTTCCAAACGCCACCATGGGCACTAAGTGTGTCATCGTGGTACTTCGAGAGCAGGGGCAAGCGATCCTCCTGAGGTACCACCAGCTTCCAGTCAAAGTCTGAAGTCAAAGAATATTTATTTTTAGTTAACCTATATAAAAGGTTGTCACGAATGTCATAATTTGGTGACTTCCTAGGGTTCTTCCGAACACTATTCATGGTGTGGTCATACCACGGGTCTTTAGTGGGTACTGCATCGAGGGAATCAATTTTGATACGAGACAGAGCATCAGGTACAACGTGGTCTTTACCTTTTCGATGCTCTATGTCAAAATCGAATTGACTGAGCCTCATGCTCCAACGTGCTAGACGACCCGTGGGATTTTTTAGCTTATGGAACCACAGAAGAGATGAATGATCCGTGACGACCGTACATTTTTGGCCTTCGACGTACTGTCGAAATTGTTCCAAAGCGAAAATCAAGGCCAGAAGTTCTCGCTCAGTTGTGCTGTAGTTCACCTCGTTCTTGTTGAGAGAACGGCTACAGTAGGCGATAGGGTGCTCCACACCATCGTGCGTTTGTGTCAGTACAGCAGCAACTGAGTAAGCTGACGCGTCACTAAGAATGCGGAAGGGCAACTCAAAGTTAGGCGTTTTTAATATAGGGGCAGAAACCAAGGCTGACTTTAGCAGGTTAAAGGACTGTTCAGCCTCAGGGGTCCATTCGAACTTAAGGTTCGTAGAAGTCAGTTTGCACAGAGGTTTACTAATCCTAGAGAAGTTGTTAACAAAGCGACGATACCAGCCGGCCATTCCCAGAAATCTCTTAACCTCCTTAGGGTTAGAAGGGGTGGGATAGTTGAGGATAACCTCAACTTTACCCGGGTCTGTCCGTAGGCCATGTTTGGCCACATAATACCCGAGGTATTTGCGTTCACTCCGACAAAAGTGAGATTTTTTCATGTTGATAGTTAGGCCAGCATCTTTGAGTTGCTGATAGACTCTATGTAAGAGCTCTACATGCTCCTCAAAGGTGCTGGACACACAGACTATGTCGTCCTGAAACGCAAATACCTTATTGTCGAACTCGGGGCCAAACAGACGGTCCATCAGGCGTTGCATCGTGGCACTAGCCCCGACAAGCCCGAAGCACATCGAATTGTATTGGAATAATCCTCTCCGGGGAACCGTAAAAGCAGTCTTCTCAGCAGACTGGGGTGAGTCAAATGGAATCTGCCAGTAAGCCGCACTCAAATCTACAGAAGTTAAATACTTAGCGTTATTAAGGTGGTCCAAGATTTGATTGATATAGGGTAAGGGGTAGGCGTCACTCTTTGACACAGAGTTCAGCTTGCGAGAGTCCAAGCACAATCTGAGGTCACCGTTTGCCTTCTCCACCATGACCACTGGAGAGTTCCACGCGGACTGAGACGGGGACACTACTCCCATCTCCAGCATTCGGTCCAACTCGGCTTCCAGGGCCTTCTGTTTAAGGGGAGAGAGCGGATAATAACGCTGCTTGATCGGCTTGCTGTCACCAGTGTCAATGACATGATGTACAAGTGAGGTCCGACCTAAACCCACCTTATCAGTGTTCAATGAGTCAAATTTCTCAATGACCCCGTTGATTACACACCTTTGTTTAGCAGTCAAGTTGTTGTAATCCTCGAGGCCACCGTTAAGGGACACAGACTCTATCGGATTATTATCACTAAAGCTATCAAGACTAATATTTTGTAAAATTAACTTATCACTTAACTTAAATTGTTGCCAGAAATCCACACCAAATATCATGGAGGTGGTTATGCCTGGGACAACATAGAACTTGACAACTCGGACAACCGAATTGTACTCAATTGGCAAAGAGATACAACCCAGACATTGCAAGTGAGAGCTGTCTGCAGTTGTAATACGAAAAGTAGGATTGATACTCTCAAGATCAAAACCCAGTTCCAAGAAGATGCGGTGCGCTCCCTTACCTAGTATAGAGCAGGAGGCACTGGAATCTAGAAGGCCTAAGACATTTAAATTTAAAACCTTAACAACTAGATACGGTCTAATGTCACTATCCCGTTTAGGAAACAGGACCTTATCAGAAATAGACTCAGATACAGAGTAATGCACAGAGTTCCTAATAAGGCCCTGGCCTACGCGTTTTTTGACTTGCTAGTACAGTGTGAGCAGTCTGGGGTCTTGACTCCTTTGAGACCACACCGGAAACACACCAGCTCCCTTGACTGTGTGCAGCTGTATGCAGTGTGACCGCCCCCGCCGCAACGAAAGCATTTGCGATCGTGGGGGGTAACCGGCGTCTCCACTGCAGACACCTGCTTAGCGGGCTTTTGTACACCTTTGTTCTTAAGCTGGTGTAAGTCAGATGAAATCTCAAACTTGTCAAGAGCAGGCTCATGGAAAGCGTCTGCCCTAGTACGCGCAAGCTCCAAGCGCTTACCCAAACGTCTCAAGTCATCTACAGAGCTGATATCATGCAAGGCCAGTTCCTTCATGTAGTCAGGTCTAATGTTGTGCATGAGAATGTCCAGCTGTTCCTCACTGGGCATCTTACATGACAACCTTGAGAACATGGTTTGCATTGTACATATATAGTTAACCAAGGACTCAGAGCGGGCTTGTGTACGCTGTCTTATCTCGTTCCTGTGGCGGTAATCATAATCAGGAATATCAAAAGTATCTCTAAGCTCACTAATAAGATCCTCATATGAGATGAAGTTAGCTTTATTTGTACGGAACCAAGACAAAGCTGGTCCATCCAACAGGTCAGAGAAAGCCATAAGGAGTCTAGATTTAGTAACCTCCCGAGCACATCTAAGTTCCTCTAATCTCTCTAAAAACACGCGTACACAGGTAGATCCATCATATTTTAAGTTAAATGAACATAAGTTAAGGGGACGTTCTTTATACACTATGGTGTTACAGGTAGAACTATTCCTACTTGAACTAGCTCGCACCGAGCGGTCCTCTCTCACTACTGGTGAAGTATATTCCACCTGGTCACGACCCGAAGGATCATCACCATCATCATCCGAACCTTCGGATTCAGAATCACTACTGGGTGCAGCCCTAGCGATGATCTTCACTAGCCTACCACGAATATCCACCAGGTCGGGGCAATCCAGACCACAACGAGCTAACCTACTCAATAAGTAGTTGGCTCTGATAGACACCCTAAGACGACTACCCTCATTAATGAAGATGTCACCTGACTGAATCGCCTCCTCCAGCTCGGAGACCTTTGGAAGGCAGATCGAGAGCTCAGCCGATGCATCAGCGGGTACCGGAGCACTCGCTTTGATGCTACCCCGACGGACGAGTCGGTGTGCAGTTCTCAGCTCACCCCGAAGGCCAGACACTGACGTTTCCGGTTCCACTGAAATTCCCATGTGGGACAGCTCGTTAGCAAGTTCATCCTTTCTTAAATAATTAATATATTTTTTCATCTGTGCCATTATGTAAAAATTTACTTACAACAATTATAAGGATAAAATGGCACAGATAGGGATCAATTACAAAGTAAAAATGTAAATTGAGTTATAACAAAGTGTACTAAGTTAGGAAATTATGTTTCAAATTGACTTTTAGAATTTAACAAAGATTAAGGGTATACTAAGAGAGAAAAGTTTCTAAATTTTCTGATAACACAGTTCAGGTTAATAATTAAATTTCAAGGTATCTACACACCTTCAACAAAGTTTATAATTACACAGAGTGAAATTCACTAAGTTAACACAGAGAGATTCACTAAGTTTACCTTACAAGGTGAAGCTATAGAATAATATATATTATATATTAATCTACACTAATATTAACCACTTAACCACTCGACCAAAGTTGAATTAAGAGTGCTGGTTTTTGCTATGGCAACTGATAACATGCCGTCCCAAAAAATTTTTCAATATTTTAATATTTTATATCGAAAGAAAATATAAATAACATAGAGTTATATATATTACCATTAGAGAGGCAAGCACGAACATCGCGTCTCGACAAAAGCACGGCTACCTATGAGCTGAGAAGACGCAACTATGAAACTTTTTAAGCAGTGATGGTAAATATATATCTGTCTCATTCACACGCGTACGGTGAACACCGCCGCCGCTGCGATTAGACAAAGACAAAAACATAAACATGACGAACGTGGGCCAGTGTTGACTACTGTATGAAATTTTTACCCACGATGATTATAGAATTACTAAACAAATTTAAAATTATTATGTACCTATTTCATTTATTATTTTATTTCGGTTGAAACCGAAACTCACGTGTTCATATTTAAAAAAAAACAGCCAAGTGCGAGTCGAATACACAGAGGGTCCCCATACAAAAACAGCAATTTACGTTTGTTGTGTGGGGTCTTTTTCGGATTTTAGTAGGTATTTTTTGTTATGGCGGCAGAAACATACATCACCTGTGAAAAAAATTGCTCTATCTACCACGGTTCCTGCGATACAGCCTCGTGACTAACAGACAGACGGACGGCAAAGCCTCATGTCTCGTTCATAGAGTCTTGCGTTTACCCCTCCGTGCGCGAATCCGACTCACACCTGACCGGTTTTGTTTGCAATATGTGCAGCAAGTTTCACCAAGTGCCATTAATCAACGGTAGATATAAATCTTCTCAGGTGTCCATTTTAGAAATTTCTCTACCTTAAGATGGGTTTCTCTCTTTTACGTTTGAAGTTACGCATGGATGCTATTGCGAACGCCTACTGACTAAAACCACACTGCGCCCTGCTACTGCCTACGAAGGGTGTCCCGGCTGGCATTTATTTGAGCGTATCCGACGTTTCCGTGCTTCGGAAGGCACTTTAAGCTGTTGGTCCCGGTTGCCAGTAAGATGGCAGTCGTTAAGCCAAGTTGAAGGACTTGACCAAGGTTAAAAAAATCAACAGCAGGCTGTCACAACCTGTGCCTGTCCATCTCAATACGGCAGTGGCAGTACGTCTCACCACATAAATGACGTGGGTTATATTCTTATAAAAAAGGTGAATTTTGGGCATATAATATGCCTCTGCCTACCTCTTCGGGGATAAAGGCGTAACCATATCGCATCGCATCCCGATAGACCTTGGCTAACACTGCCGTCTCGCATAGGGGTCCTATCCCGCTTCTTTAGGGTTGGTTCCCGGTGTACTAAACAAACTCTCTCCGAAACTACTGGACCGATTTAAAAAAATATTTCACTGTTGGGAAGCTACACTCTTCCGGGTGAACATAGGCTATATTTTATTCCCGTATTCGCACGGGAACGGGAACTACGAGGCTGAAACCGCGTGACGTCCGCTAGTATTCTATATAGACCATTAAAAAGGCACTTCTTACAAAACTTCTGACCCTTTCATTTAATACCAAAAAGGATATTTTTTTCTTAAATTAATTTTAACACAGTACTTTATGGCCGCTAGAGGGCGCACCATTAAATTCAGTGACACGATATAAAACTCCAGTCCAGTCCAGTCCAGTTAAAAAAACCAGTCTAACGTCAAGGCGCTTCTAACAATATCTCATTAGTCCAGTTCTAATAAGTACCTAGTTGAGGAGCTCTGAGGGAATACATGAACATACAGACATACGTATATAGCCTGTCAAAATCATAACCCTGCCTTAGTCGGGTAATATTATTAATGTATCTTACATAGGTAATTAATTACTAATTCTCCCACTGTTGTGGGTAAACCAAACCGATATTTTAGTGGTAACACTGAATGGCAATCACAAATTTTATTTTCAAAATTCGATTATAGCGGTATTTACGCTGATATCAATGCGTAAATAGTATAATTACGTGCAAAATGTAATTCTACATGACTAATTGTGTTTTTATGTTTTAGAATTGCAATCTTTTACTGTGTATTTGCCCATTTTGTCGCCCGGTTCAATTTGTACGTACGATTGGCGTAACGGCGTCAGACTGAACTGACGTTTGGCTCACCTAAGCCTGTGGGCTTACGTTAGGTAGGCTTGATGTTGGCGCGTTCGTTAGTCATCTAGTCTTATCTATATCAATGATAAATAAGCATAAAAGCATAAATTAAAGAAGCTTGCTGTGCCAATTTTGCAATCCTGCAAAAATATTTAATTCGGAAGATCCACATTACCTACTTTAAAAGGGCAACAATCTATTGGCGTCAAGCGTCACATCGAAGGAATAATATTATTTTTTCAGAAGACCATCAATTTTTATTTCCTGAAAAACAAGGATTTTTACGTACTCCATGAGCAACGCGGGGGCGTAAGTCCCCGCGTTGCTATACAAAGGGCACAGGACAAGGGGCGCAGGCGTGTGAAATGACTTTTACTGTCTGTCAGTTTTTTGATCGTTTATTTTTGGTTGTTTTTGTAAATATGTGTAAATAGTGATTTAATATAGTTTTTTCATAAATGTGGACCAACACAGGCAGTGGCAATGTGGCAGTACGTTCAGGCCAACCCGATACTGCAGTAAGTAATTTTGTACAATGCCCATTTTGCCCCCAGGCCCGTTATTTCAAAGGTGACCGTGGCTTGAAAGTACATATTGGGAGAATTCACAAATCCCAGAATGTACTTCCAAGCCAGCCTAATCCAATCACGAGGGTCGATTTTCCATCCGTCACCTCCGAAATTCCCTTTTGGCACACTTTAAGTAATATGAAAAATTTCCCTTACAGAATACTTCATGTTAAAAAAACTGAATTAACACATAGAACTTTAACAGCCCATTTAAAACATAATTGCAATAGCCATAATTCAAGTTTTAATTTTAATTCAATAACACCTTTCTCACAAAATAATGTAGTAAACCAATATAAGTACATCGAAAATAAAGTAAGGGAAGGTGACATAAGGGGAGCGTCGAGGTTGCTTTTTAGTAGTGATGTGGTGGCGTCTTATTCTGCAGACACGCTCGCGAGTCTGCAGAGTAAACATCCACCACCATCAGATGACCTCACCTTTCCTGAGCCACCCAATGATGACATTGAGTGTCTCAGTGTCACTACCAAGGACGTTCTTGCGGCCGTTTGCTCCTTCCGCAGTGGATCTGCTGGCGGTCTTGACGGTCTGACACCACAACACCTTAAAGACTTGTTGTGTCAGAACGCAGGTGAAGCTGGCGACGCTCTGCTGAAGGAGCTAACGGCGCTAATAAATTTAATGCTCTCCGGCAATGTGGACGATGGCATCATCGAAATCTTGTATGGGGCTCATTTGTGTGCCTTGCGCAAGAAAGATGGTGGCATTCGTCCCATTGCCGTAGGAAGCACTTTGCGACGCTTAGTAGAAAAACTTTGTTGCAAATATTATACTTCAGAACTTTCTGAAAAATTTCAGCCGCACCAACTAGGCTTCGGTTCCAAAGGAGGCTGCGAGGCAGCGTTGCACGCTCTTTCTACGTACCTTGGCAGTGGTGAAGGTGAAGTCATCCTGAAGGTTGACCTGAGGAACGCCTTCAATTCATTAAACAGGGATACCTTGTTGACCCAAGCAAAATTAGAAACCCCTAAAATTTTCAAGTTCCTATGGCAATGTTACAGATTCCCTTCAAAATTAGTGTATAAAGACCACCTTTTAGAATCAGCTGTTGGATGTCAGCAAGGTGATCCACTGGGGCCTGTCATCTTTTCACTTGCTATTCATCCCATTATTCAAGAACTAAATTCAAAATTTAACATATGGTACCTAGACGACGGGACTCTTGGAGGCGATGTAAAAACAGTTTTACAAGACTTAGATTTTATTATCAATAAATTTAATTCCATTGGTCTTCCACTAAATCCGAATAAATGTGAACTGTTTGTAACTGAAAAGACAGACAGACTTTCGACAATAGACAAATTCAATTCTTTGGCACCAAACATTAAAATTTTAGATAGTACATCATTTCGCCTCTTGGGTTCCCCGGTTTTAGAAGAAGATTTTCAACCTTTTTTAGAAGAAAAGCTTCAAAATTTCGATAATATTTCTGATCGTTTCCTCAAAATTAGTGTTCATTCGGCTTTCACTATTCTACGGTTTTGTCTTTTTGCCCCAAAATTTACTCATGCACTTCGGTCATCACCTTTTTGGAAACATTTGCCACTTTTGGAAAACGTAGATAACTCTATTCAGTTCACTTTATGCAAAATTTTAAATGTAGCCTTGAACGACCGGGCCTGGCTCCAAGCGTCTCTTCCAGTTCGCTTGGGGGGGCTCGGTGTTGGCAAAATTTCTGACATCAGCCTACCGGCGTTTTTGTCGTCAGTTCACGGCACTGAAGAGTTAACCAGGAAAATCTTAAGAATCACACTGGTTAATTCTGATGTGTCGTGTAAAACTGACGCCATAAATGCCTGGAAGATGGCCTGCCCCAATACTGTTTTGCCCGTTATCCTATCCTCTCAGAGACTATGGGATGTGCCGCTCTGTAACTTGGTAAGACTTAGTCTAATCAATACTTCTTCCAATGTTGCAGAACGTGCGCGTTTGTTAGCTGTGGGAGAGTGGGAGTCGGGCTTATGGGTTCAAGCGCTTCCATCGCCCAACATAGGTACTATGTTGGATGATACTACGTTTCGCCTTGCCACTTGTCTCCGTTTGGGTGCGCCGTGTGTTTCTCCGCATCATTGCCACTGTGGAGAAGTAGTCGACAGCCTTGGACGCCATGGCCTCTCGTGCAGCAGAAGCGCAGGCCGTATATCTCGTCACGCCAACCTTAACGACATAATCCGTCGCGCTCTTGTCACCGCTGGCATACCAGCAGTACGCGAACCTAACGGGCTGGTGCGTGACGATGGCAAGAGACCTGACGGTATGTCGTTGCTGCCTTGGAAGATGGGTCGGCCTTTGGTGTGGGACGCCACATGCGTCGACACCCTTGCGCCATCACATCTTCCAAGCACAGCGGGTTGTGCGGGGGCCGCTGCCGCTTCTGCAGAAAACCTCAAACGGCGAAAATATAGTAATCTAATTGATGATTATATGTTTGAGCCGTTTGGGGTTGAGACGTTAGGCCCTTGGGGTCCAAGTGCCCGCTTCTTTTTTAAAGACTTGTCCAAGCGGCTAGTCGACACTTCGCGGGACCGGAAGGCTGGCTATTTCCTTGCACAAAGGATTAGCATTGCCATTCAACGTGGCAATGCTGCCAGCCTTCTGGGAACGTTTCCAGTTGGCGATGATTCGGAGGAATTCTACGACGCATGTATGTAATTATGTATGTATGTATTATATATATTATGATTAGTTTTTTTTTGCTTTTATTTTTAATTTAAGGTAAGATAGGTTCAATTTTTATTTACTATTATTATTGTACCTACATATTTAAATTAAAATTATAACTCTTTACACTAATATTATAATAAATATATGTGTGCACCACAAAAAAAAGAAAAAAAAGAAACACATAAAAGAAAAAACACAATAAGAAAAAGAAGTGGGTATGCCAAATAAAATCAAAAAATCTTTCCAAAATCACAGTGAAATTTTAAATTTTTAAATTTAGAATTTTGTGTCTTTTCCAGCCAAAGATGTAGGGAGCTGGAAGAAGATGAAAGGGAAGGTTTTGTGCTTAGCTGCTAGCACCACCAATTAACGTCCTGGAGCGTCTCGGACGATACACTAGGATGGTTTCGCCAGAGGTAACCACCTATGCACACACACTAGACTGAGGCTACCGCAGAGTAGACCCAGAGATTTGCCACTACGTTGGGCGCCAATTTATAACACAATGCTGTTCAGTGTTACTCACCAACTAGCGCGAGGTAGCTATGCAGAGAACTCTTTCCCAGGGCGCCTTACTACAGAGATTCCAGTGTGTGTGCAAAGGTAGGCTAGGGCTCTCACGAAAACAGCCAGGTAGGGTGTACACACATATATTTAGAAGTTTCTCAGAGCTACAGATACAATAAGAAGAAGTTATACACTAAGAGACATATATAGACTAGATAGTCTTAAAAGTAGATACTAGGTATGTCTATGCACTAGTAGGTACTACAGGTGATCTAAATAGGCGTGGACAGGTACGTACAGGTTATAACTTTTAGTATGCAGTGTACTGGCCTTCGTGTAGGGCGAGAGCGACACCGGCTGTTGTCAATGCCAGGAAGACGGCAGGCCTCTCACAGATGCACCTTGCTCGTGCAGTCCACGTATTATTGGGCGTGGCTCCTATCACCATACAGTGGCCGCTTCCAGCCCTTAATAAAGGACCCTGTCGTGAAAGAAACGACAAATTAAGACACTGACCGCGCAAAAGATGACAATCGACCCGCTTTGCAAACAGTAAATGGAAACTTACCAGAATCTGGGTATCGGTTATCACAGTCCAATTCCTTCCGAGGAGGATAGATAGAACGCAGGAAATTCTCCTTAAGTCATCAGGTTAGAACTTATAACCTCCAAAGCAAAACTGAGGTGTGCCACTCAAGAGTTGTATCAAAATCACTGCTGCTTAGAGGATAGTAAAAAGAGCTTTGAACTTCATAGCAGGGCTATTTATACCCTCACTATCGAATACTCTAGAAAAAAAACCTTTTGTAAACCAGTTTGCTACGCAATTCCTACGTCCATCACAAAAAAACCCATAGACTAACGTCCGTTTCCTTGAGACAGCTGTTGCCACAGCAAAAAAACAATGAATCGATCATGACGCACCGACACGCTCAATAAATATTGTCCAGCCAGAGACCAGACATTGCTACTCATAGAAAATAAATGTTACACTGTATACATGGTTTTTGTTTTGTGCAGCTATGTATATCAAATAATATAGGTAAATATTATTATTTGTAAAATTTTGAAGTTCAGTCACATCGCAGTTAGACGGAAAATCCGAACCCAACTAGGTTGGGAAGAAGACTCGGTGGACGATGTTGATGATGATGAAGTATTATCAGTTCTCTGGTTCCATAGCATAAGCTAAATTTGGGCTAGATTTGTGTGACAATGTCCCAAAATATTTATTGACCGAGCGTCAATATTCTCCGATTCGCCAGTTGGACAGGATCGGATTATTCCCAGTAAATCCGCTGAAGTAGTTCCGCGGCGGAACTAGTGAGACTTTTCTTCCCAGTAGTCCCGCGGAACAAAGCATCAATACTTCAGTTCTCATTAGAAAGAAAGAAAGAAAGAAAGAAAGAAAGAAATAAATTTATTCGAGCACAACCAACATAAATTTACAAAGACACAAATTTACAAATTTAAAACAATTGAGTTACATATATATTTCATGTGGCATGCACTCGAAAAGGCAGCCATCTCAGCTTAATGCAGCATACAAATATAGATATGTATGCTGCGCTGGTTTTCGGATGGCCCCTCTCCTCCCCCTATTCGTGCGTTAAGTGACGCCACGCAACTTAAAATAGGCACCTACTTAAAATTACGATCAGGTACCCAATCATTATCAAACAACCGACAAATATAACAAAAAAAAAAAAAAATATATAAACAAGAAAAAAACAAAATAAAATAAAAAAACCAAATAAAATAAATTCATTATGCATCTATCAATTCCATCATAATTATATCAATTCTACAAAATACATTTTATTATTTACGTTATAATTTATTACATTTTATATTTTCCGATAAACATTACAATATTGATTCACACATGAACCCTCACTTCAATTAAAAAATAAATAAATTACATTTTCTTTTCATTACATAATGTTCATTTTTTACATTAAAAAATAACCATAGTTAGCCACGCGCTAACCGCGGAGCTGATTACAACACCAACCAGGCATAGACAGACTGACAGCGACAGGAGTGTCACTGTCAAGTGTGTCAAGTGTCATTAGTTCCGCGGGACAAAGTATAAATTAAATTCGGATTCGGTCGCATGTCTGTGTGTAAGTCAGTTCCGGTCTAGAGGACGCATTTCTTAACCAATATTCACCAAACTTGGCTCACTTGTACTTTGATTTAAAATACAACTTTTGTCGAGAGCTTTTTTGATAGAGGGAAACATGAGGGAGAAAAAAGGTGATTGATGTCGCGTTTCATAAAATAAAAATGAATAAATATTCACGGACATCTCACACAACGCTATCTGATCCCAAAGTAAGCTAGGAATAACCTGCTTGTGTTATGGGTATCAGACCACGGATATTAATACTTATATACTTTTAAATACATACATATTATACATAGAAACACCCAGACTCTTGAGACAAACATTTATGGGTCACACAAATATTGGTCTCCGGTGGGAATCGAACCCACGACCTCCAGCGCCGCAGGCGGTATCACTACCGACTGATGATTTTTAGTTGAAACATAAAGGATAATAATCTCGCTGGTTTTTTTTCCTGAATGCTCGCAAAATCTCCTCTTCGCAGAAATACCTTTATTTATTTAAAAAAAAATCACAATATGATAAGTATTTGGAGTTGTCGCTATTTCGGCACTGTTCGACTGTGATCATAGAGCTTGTTCCTAAGATATTTAACTGATTTCAATATTTTATTTTATTTTTATGTTTTGGGAAAACTTACAGCTAACATAATTCTTATTATAATACAAATTACCGGTAGAAGGCTAATTACAAGTTTTTACAGGTTAGTAAGGTAAATTTGTGTGTCTCTCAACGACTTATGGAGTAAGATGTCTTTAGGGTACAGTTTTCTTAAATTTCACGAACAAAGCAAAAAGCAAACGCTAGCTGTTAATAAAACTTCAATTACATGACTAAAAAGAAGTGTGAAAATTCAATATTGTGACCGGTGCTATAAAATACATAATTTATTGCACCCATAATCAATTAACGTATGAATTTCACGCCATTTTCCAAGCCTTCTACTATAATATAATAAAATTATTTACGCTGTAAAATGCCTGGTATGGTTCACTGCATAATTTCCTTGCATTTGCATATTGTTTATAGAAAATCGATGTTACTACTTGCGATAATGAAGGTTAGCAACTGTTTTCCATTAGACCGTGTTTGTCAGTTGTGTTTTGTCTGCATCTGCACTAATATTATAAACACAAACAAAAATACTAAACACTAAACACCGCAGAAACACTTCCCAAATCCAGACTGAGTCTTTGGCGGAAAATAGTATCGCCTTATGGAGAAAAAAATATTATAAAGTGGAAAAAAAAATATTTTTGTGTGTGTATGTTTATAATGAATAATCTCAAAAACCACTATGCCGATATCAAACATTCTTTACCTCAATTGTCAAGAGGAAATATTTGATTGTTTCTTGTATGTTTGTTTGCTTCGAAACTGCTAAACCACTTGGATTTTTTTTTACTTTTCGGTGGCTACACTATTTTCGGTGAACACAGGTTATATTTTATTTCCGTATTCCCACGGAAACTGGAGTAACGCGGATGAAACCGTGTGACGTCGGCTAGTTTCTCTATAAATATAATCTCATCGCTTAGCTTATCTGTATAATAACAGACTACCTTAAACTTCTAGAATACCCTTTCAGCCTCTAAGCCTAAATCAATAGTTCTACACAAATATTTAATGTGCGATTGTATTGGATATTCATTTGATTTCAAAAACAAAGGAACCTCTGGGTATTTGCCCAGTTCCTTTGTTTGTGACCTAGATGGTATAAATGTTGTAAATTATAAGAGGAACCGATATAGGTGGCATTAAAAGGGATGAAACTAGTTTATGAAATATAAACATTGAGGAGCTTATTGTTAGACTAAATGGTAATACTTCCGAGAAATTATTGTAGACAAAGCTATTTCAGCGCTCGTGGCTCTGAAATCCAGTGTTCTGTAAACGAGCACTGCAGTAAGCAACTTTCACTATGGCCGGTCTTTGGATAGGAGATCACCACTTTGTCACAATAACTTAAGAGCGTTTTCATGCTACGGATGGCATCTTAAGACGTTGGTGGCAGTTGCCAGTAGAATGCCAGTCGTTAAGCCAAATTGAGAGAAAACAGTCACAACCTGCGCATGTCCATGTTGCACCACAATTACGTGGGACAAATTCTAAAAAGGTGAAATGTGAGCAGATAATTATGCCTCCGCCTACCCCTTCGGAGATAAAGACTTGATCATAGATTACGTTTGTTTAAAGCTATTTCACACACACGTTTACAGAACACCTTACTTAGTGGCGCCACGAACTCACGTATACTTGCCTGGTTTAAACATACCAGGCAAATATACGTGAGTTCGTGGCGCCACTAAGTAAGTGTTCTGTAAACGATCACTGGAATAAGCACTTTATGCTATAGCTATTCCTGAAATTGATGACCTTTCCTACAGAGGCTGCCCAGGCATCTAAATGTTACATCACTATTTAGTAACCAGATGTATCGCACCACCCTGGGGTATCCTTCGGAGGGCTTACCCGGGTCTCCCAACCGTAGGCTGTAAGGTAGGATACGTGTGGTTTTTAGTCGGTAGGAGTCCGGCATAGCATCCTTGTAGGATTCACCTCACGTTAAATAATTTAAAAAAGATGTATCGCACCACTATGGTACAAGTAGGTACGTCGCTTTTATATGGTTTGTGGCACAGGCGTATCACCATCTGTATGGCCTTTTTTGGCGGGAGGTGGAAGGAATCGTATCGCGTCGTTTTATAAATTTGCAAAATTAGTGTATTTTCGAGTGTTTTGTGTGTATCAATGGTGGATTCTTAAAGATAAACGTTCGACAACGTGCACTAGTGTTGGGAAGTGATAAGACGCAGTGAATCGCAACTTTGCAGTTTCGGACAAAAAATCCAAAGAAACTTTTAGAAATTTATGAAGGAAGACTGACTTTGACTAAGGGCTGTAATTGACTTTGACTGGACTCAGAGGACGAGGACTGTGGCTTATTAAAGCAAAATGAAGATTTATAATAAATACAAAGACATGGCCGCTTGGCAGCTTGGCATTTGGCTTGCCAAAAACAAACCACCTGCGTGTAAAACTATCTGTACTGTGTCAACTGTGTGACTGCTGAAATCAAAACTAATATTATAAAGAGGAAAGATTTGATTGTGTGTTTGCATCGAAGGCTCCGAAACTACAGAACCAATTTGAAAAATTCTTTCACTGTTGGGAAGCTACACTATCCCCGGTTAACATCGGCTATATTTTATTCCCGTATTCCCACGGGAACGGGAACTACGCGGGTGAAACCGCATGACGTCCTCTAGTACACAATATTATTTGAACATCAAGAATCTTTCATCTACTAGAAGAACCTTTAGCACCGACCACCTGAACAAGATCACAGGGAGTGATCACTGACCGTGTATTGTGGCTTAATTTGGAAGAGCCTACGTCCTGGACTACCATAGGCTGATTTGATTGATAGATGATTTCATGTACACAATACAGTACTTTAAGATTATTTTTGAAAAGCAAAGTGATCACAAATTTTAAATATGGAAAAAGAATTGGTTTTGAGCAGGATTCGAACCTGCGTCTCCGGCGAACCGTGCTGACGCGTTAACCACCCGCCACCAAAACCTACTCGGTAGATGGTGCCTACGTCGCCCCAAGACGTATAATAAGGTGGAAAATTTGGTTAGTTCCGAGTAGGTTTCGGTGGTGGAGTGGTTAACGCGTCGGCACGGTTCGCCGAAGACGCATGTTCGAATCCTGCTCAAAACCAATTTTTTTCCATATATAAAATTTAATACAGTACCTACCTACTTGATTGAATTGGATCAGTAATGTCAGAAACATATCCGCTTTCAATGTTTGAATAATTCTTTTGATTCATGCGGGCATAAAACAAAATCTAAATATCAATGGAACATTATCCCTCTGCTTTCATACAAACGAAGCGATGCATCAAAATTCACGTATGGAGAGGACATTTGCATCGATTTTAAATCAAATTTTACGTAACTGGGATTAAAAGAGAATTAAGGATTTGCCGCACTGGCTGTGTTTTGCGGTCTCTGGTCCGGTCAAATTGACCGCAGCCCGCGTTATCTTTATTGTTGGAAAATACTACCAAAAGCACCTAGATGGCGCTCATGGTCTGTGGCGTGTGTATATCTCATATGATTAGTACATGAAGTATAATAGTACCTATTATTTATACTAATAAAGAAAGAGAGAGTCCGGCATGGCATCCATGATGGATTTTCCCTCACGTTAAAAAAACAAACAATCAAATCTTTCCTCTCTGAAATACTTTATTTATTTTATTTATTTAAAAACTTTATGCGCAAATTAGTACAGAGGTGGACTTAATGCCATAGGCATTTTCTTCCAGTCAACCTTAGGGTGATGCAGAGATAGGTAATTCGAGTTTTTATAAAGGTGACTTCAGTATAGATGACATTAAGAAACTAACGTTCTTATTGTGATAAACTTCCAAAAATAGATATTTTACACGTAAAAAGTCACAGCCATCAACTAGTTTAAAATAACAGAGGAAGCTTACTATAAATCCCATTTTACAATCCATCTCAATGTCTAAAGATCTTTCAACAAAATGAGATCCTTTATGGCGCACATTCCAAATTCGAATATTAAATCATATCTAACGAGCTCAACTAAAGCTGTGGCTTCAATTCAACATTGGCTGCGTTTGAACGAACGGAATCGTTTCTATCATTAGTGCTGGGGTACACGGTATAGAATGTAATTCGTCTTTTATTATTTGAACGTCTTATGACGTCTTTTACATTCTGCTTTTGAACCATCTCAAATAGTTAAGCAGTTTTAAAGAGTAGATCTCTTTAAAACTACTTATCTATTTGAGATGGTGCGAAATCAGAATGTCTGCAGCCTGATTCTTTAAATACCTAATATATTTAACATAATTGTTTATACTACCAAGGGACGAATTATGAGCATGTAGCTTGTAGGGAATTCTAAAAATCAAAGTTTTATTAGCTTTATAATTCTGTTATACAGTGCTTAATCGTTATAGGCTCTACACAATGTGCCGTCATCATTTCCTTATATAATTTTAAGGTAATGTTATGTACTTATTATCATTCTAAGATATTCCATTGACATATTTTTCTTTAATATTATATCACTAATTGACCTACATAATATCAAAATTGGACTTGCGTGCAGCTAATGTGAGACTCCCAGCTGCTTCACTCCCTCTCACTATAAATATTCTTTATGATTTAGTACCCAAACGACTCATAAGGAAAATATTTTGTACATCATGTTATACTATATAATATGTAAATATATTTTTGTACGCAGCTTAGAAAAAATATTAGTAAGAAAGATGCGATAAATAATGGTACAAAATTCAAAAACATATGATCTCAAACTAGGTAAAGTTTTCTAACAAGGTATTTTATATTTATAAAAACACTAGTGTACGTTTGCTGCTCCGTCAATGTAAAATGTACCCATTCCATTTCATCCCTGGATTTTTAAAAAATCTGTCGTAGTGGAACCCCACGTTACATCCAAGACTTGCAATTTTAGGGCAAGGTACCCATTAGGTTACCCTATAATGGCAAGGCTCAAGTTGTAATAGTTTTGGTTAGGAGTTATTAGGTGAATGAGTTGACTCAGTCATCTCTAACACAATATACCGATCATTGACTTTTTTCCTTTTTAACTTGTATTATTGTGACTGTAATTTTGTTACTGTAGATACTCATTTTAGATAAATTACACCCAGAGACGGAGCAGAAAACCGGGATACGTGTTCAGCAATCAGGGATATTGACTGCTTGACCGCATATTGTACCAAAATAATTCTTTGTATCAATACTCAAGATAACTAATATCTTTAGATCCAACAAAATAGTATTAAAATTAATATTTTATTCTAATAAACCTCTTTATCTTGATTAAAACAATAATAAACAATTTTATTGGCCTAGTGCTACTGTCGTAACTCCTAAATTATAGCACCTAGTTATTTGTTCTATTTATCATTGTATAGGTACCTACTAATACGGAAATCATCCTAGGTTAAATTCAAGGGCTCTAAAGAACAAATTTATTTAGGTTTAATTCCTATCTATTGAATAAAAATCCAATTTTAGCAACAAATAAACAAAATAATTAACGACTTGGACACAAAATCTTGATTAACTAACGCAGTAATCGTTAGCCCACATCTTAAGATCTACCCATTCATCTACCAAGGCACTAATGCGAAAAATATCAACGAATTACATCTACAATCTAAATTACACTCTAATCTGTTCTGCATAAAGTCTTATTTTAATTTCCGCAGTACATAGTCTGGTTTTCGTCTAAAGACTTTCTGGGATCACGTATAACATTTTACGAGATGGCTGTAATGTTCTATAGTTTTGTTTTATGCTTGTTTTGTAATTATTGAACAAGGTCTAGTTGTTATGGTATAAATACATTGTTTTATAACACAACTACAAAGGTTAAAATGGTACACAATGTTTTCTATCAGTGACATAAAATAGTTGTAATGACGTTTTACAGAACTAGTTGATTGATGTGTTTAATGTTTTGTTTGGCTGATTTGGGTAAAGTAAATGAACAGACTTAGTTTTTGCTGAAATCTCCAGCTTAGAGCTGATCTTAGAGGTACAGAGTAACTAATAGTACCTACTACGTATTAGAGGTACCATACCACATTTTGCCAGTGGGATTTAGTGCCATGAATCAGGTTATTCCCATGTGACAGGTTGGTGTAACACTTTAGAAGAAAATGAGACACAAATAAAACAAGAGTAAAATAAACAACACAAACAGCAATAAAAAACATAATTCGGTTGTCAGATATCAACTGCCAAAAGAATATTGAACCTACGGAAACCCAACCTTGGCTATGCTATTTTTATTTATTTATTTATTGAATTTATGTACACACAAACAAGAACATGAAAAAGCAATTACAGAGAGAGAAGAAAGTACAAAGGCACTACTTATTTCCATAGAAATCTATTCCAGTAGGCCTGAGATAGGAGATGTAACCGATAAAAAAAATTAAAGTTATTTTTATTTATAGGTATCTCTAGTTCTACTCAACCGATTGCGATTAAAACAAGCGTAAGATTTTAAGTCCGACCAAGATAGGTATTTATAAAAAAAAACCGCTTTCAAATCTTTTCAGTAGTAGTATTTGCAGCCATCGTGAATATAAACATACTCATAAGGACAAATAAAGTATAAAAAAATGAGTTTTTTAAAGTTAATATAACAAAATTTAAGTACTTTTCTATGCTAATATTATAAAGAGGAAAGATTTGTTTTTTGTTTTATTGTTTGTTTGTTTGTAACGAATAGGCTCCGAAACTACTGGACTGATTTGAGAAATTCTTTCACTGTTGGAAAGCTACACTCTTAGCGGTGAACATAGGCTATATTTTATTCCCGTAATCTCACGGGAACGGGAAGTACGCGGATGAAACCGCGTGAAGTCCGCTAGTTTTTTATATATCCATAGATACTTAGACATACATATAGGTCAAGCCTTTGTCCCTGAAGAGGTAAGACAGATGACCACATTTCACCTTTTTGGAATTTGTTTCACAATAGGTGGTGAGCTGTATAGCCGTGCTGAAATGGACAGGCGCAGGTTATTGCTGCCTGCTGTTTAAACCTTCAACTTGACTTAACGACCACGCAGACTCCTGCTACTTGGATGCTACTGAAGAGCTTTTAAATAAACTTGAGCGACTGCAAAATTCATGCATTGGATTTATTTTCAATCTAATCTACAAGTATGATCATGTCTCAGAATTTCGCAAGAAACTCAAGTGACTCCCAATCCGACTTCGTAGGAATACTCGAATATTATGTGTTTTGTTTAATATCCTTCATAACCGCCTTTGCCCTTCCTACTTGCGAGAGCGTCTTTCTTACATGCATGGGCCATGCGCTCTTTGTAGGTCACACTACTCAATACTAACTACAGAATACTACTCTTACTCTTTCACTGTTCATGCGGTAAGGCTGTAGAACGCTCTCCCGCCGAAGATAAAAGCTTGCCAAACTGTCTCACTCTTTAAAAAAAAACTGAAAGAACATTACCTCTCCTCTTCGCCGTAACTATCTGAACTTAGGTACAATATACACATATACATACATACATACATATCCCATTTAGATATACTTATGTAATTATTATAGTGAACGTATGTATGTGTATGTATGTACCTACGCATGTATGTATGTATGTATAGTTTAATAATTTACGTGTATTTAAGTATATATACTATTATTTTATTTAGGGTCCTTAACTTGCACACACTTAATAATCTTTATCTATTCTTAACATCTCCTCTTACGGGCCTACTGGAAAAGATTTCTGTAGAAATAAGTAGGCCCTTGTACAATGCTGTTTTCTTTTTTATTGTAATTTGTGTGTACATAAACTAATTAATAAATAATATATAAAATATATATTATTTATTAATATATATTTTATATATTAAATAAATGACTGCCATTTTACTGGCAACCGGGAACAGAAAGGACCCCATCCAATTTTATAATAGTACTAGCTGACCCGCGCAACTTCGTTTGCGTCACATGAGAGTGAGAAAGAGAGTCGTACAGTATTACAGTATTAAAAGTCGTACAATATTTAAGTATAATCCCGTGAAATCCCGTCACATTTACTCCCGTCGCGTGTGGTATATTTATTAGAGAGGTGTGGTAGGTATTAATATTTAAAGTAATATAATTTTTCCCGTTCGCGTCGCTTATATTCATTACCATTAGAGTTGACCTGCACAACTTTGTTGAAGTGATATAATGGTTCCGTCGCATTTATTTTTGTCCGTTTTTGGTACGGAACTCATCGTGTTCGAGTCCGACTCGCACTTGGCCGGTATTATCTTTCAGTTGACTGGCTACTGCTGCAGAAAACGTTTACTCCCGGCGTAAAGGTTAAGAAGTAGGTTATTGTAAGTGAACCTTAAAAGATAGGCATATGCTGTTCAGGACTTTTTTTTGTAACTTTTTAAGAGGAAAAATTTTGTAGTACACAATTTTTACGTAACTTTAACCATTTAGGCAACGTACGAAATGAAAGCTCTCAAAAGAAATAAATTTTCCCCGTTCTTAAAACATTATTCATGGCTGCTCCGCTCCTATTTGTCTTAGCGTGATGTTATACAGCCATTAGCCATCCTCAATAAATGGACTGTAAAACTGTTAAATTATTTTGTAATGCAACCAGTAGTTTCTGAGATCCTAGCACAAACAAACTCTTCAGTTTGATAATATTGTGAGCTAACCTTAAAAGAAAGACAAATTAGGTTATTGTGAGCGAACCTTAAAAGATAGACATATGCTGTCCCAGACTTTTATGTAGAACTTTTTAAAAGAAACAATTTTGTTGTACAATATTTTTACGTAACGGCAACCATTTACCATTTAGGCAGCGTTCGCCTCGGTAGCTCTCAGACGGTAAAAATAATTCTCCGTTTTCGAAACATTCTTCATTGCTGCTCCGCTCCTATTCGTTTTAGCGTGATGTTATATAGCCTATAGCCATCAATAAATGGACTATCAAACTGTAAAAGAGGTTTTGAAATCGAACCAGTAGTTCCTGAGATCCTAGCGTTCAAACAAACAAACAAACAAACAAACTCTTCAGCTTTATAATATTAGTATGGATCATAAAGATTCGTAGGCGAGAATACTCATATTACCATCCATTATGGATCCATAGCAGAACACACTGCACTGCTCAATTAGCTATTCTAAAACTGCAACGGAATTGGAGTTTAGTTTAGCAATCACTTCATAAACTGTAGAACATTCCGAAACTATTCCAATTTGAATAACTTTTGGTAAAAGTTGGACGCAAATGGCTGGTAACTGGTAACACAGTGAGCTGTGTTTGCTGTTTTGATATTATTCGAGGTAATATTCGGTCTGGAGGAATTTTTGTTATTGGATCAACTTTGATAATATTATTATTGTTCCTAGTGACAATTTTCTATTTACGGCTTCGATGGCAAGTGTGTGCTGTAATTAAAAAGATATGCGATCAAATAGGTATTTGTGTGATTTACAAAAGTCTGTTTCGGGGTTAGGTTTCATTGCTTCAGCTTTTAGGCTTTTTTAGGGTTCCGAAACCAAAGAAGAAGATAGAAACGAGACCCTATTCCTGAGACTACGTTGATCGTGTGTATGTCTGTCTATATCCGAAATGAATCCGTCCAAACTAAGGGCAAAAGTATCGCTCGCTCGAGACCATGGTGCGAGCTATGATCTCCAGCGGGAATAAGTGGGACTGCGCCGCCTCTTTCTGTCATGTTAGTGAAAGACGGCGGGGAGAGAGCGAGAGAGAACTCTCCCATCCAAGTTCCACAATCTGTGGCGGGGGCGCCACTGACGTGTCTTCGCCCAAGACTATCGGCCCATGACCGGGGGCCTGAGAACGGTGAGGGTGCTGCTCACTGTCCTTACAGAAGCAGGCCTTAGACGACAGCGTAAGGGATTCACGCACGGCCTCCTTAGAAGCGGGATCACACCCGAAACCCCCCTAAAAACACGGGATGGCACCCGAATTACCCCCCTAGGCGAGGCCGCAGTGGTGGCGGCCGTGGGTCTGTTGGGAGTCCTGGGACTGAACGGATCTGGCTGAATTTTGGTTCAGGGATAGATTATAGTCTAGAATAAAACATAGGCTACTTTTTATCCCAAGAATAAGTTCCCACGGGAAATGGAAACAAGAGCAAAGTTTACGCGGGTGAAGCTGAGGGCATCAGCTAGTATACCTACTCATAAAGGTTACAGCTTAACGATTATGGATTCAGTGTATTTTATATGAATCTGTCCTCAAAAATAATAGCTGGGGAGATACGATTTATGAGCAGTGGGGTTTGGTCAATCGTTGTGGTTTTAATCAAAACGTGCTATTACTGAAATTTACGGGTCAGTGCCATTCGCAGCACTTAGTCAGAATCAATTAAAAATTGGATTGTTAAAACAATTAATGCGATTATACAGATATAATTTGATCTGATACCTATCTTATCTGTATAATCGTATAACTTACTAGCGGACGTCACGCGGTTTCACCCGCGTAGCTCCCCGTTCCCATGGGAATATGGGAATAAAATATCGCTTAAGTTTACCGAGACTGGTGTTTTTTTTTTTGTTTAACGTGAGGGAAAATCCTCATAGGATGTTATGCCGGACTCTTACCGACTAAAAAACCTCACGCCACGCCTAACAGCCTATGGTTGAGAGCCCCGGGTAAGCCCTCAGGAAGGATGTCCCGTGACTCGCAACAGACCTACGGCCGCCAATGCGGCCTCGCCCAGGGGGTGGTTCGGGTGCAATCCCGCGTCTATGGGGGGTTTCGGGTGTGACCCCGCTTCTAAGGGGGGGGGGGGGGGGGCGTGAGTGCTCACGTCACGCTGCCGTCATGGGCCTGCTTCTGTAAGGACGGTGAGCGGCCCTCTCACCGTCCTCAGACCCCCGGTCATGGAGGCCGATAGTGTTCGGCGAAGACAAGTCGGTAGCGCCGAAGCCGCTGACTGCGGAACTCGGATGGGAGAGTTCTCTTCCGTTCCCGCCTCGCCGCCTCTTTCACGAGCATGACCTGCTCGCAGAAAGAGGCGGCGCAGTCCCACTTACTCCCGCTGGAGATCATGGCTCGCACCATGGTCTCAAGCGATAGAGATAGAAAGATAAGAGTGTGGATCTATTTTTTACTTGTAAAAAATCCGTAATGGATGCTATGCCGGACTCTTACAGACCAAAAGCTAACACTTTCCGTGGCTACTGCCTACGGTTGCGAGCACCGGGTAAGCTCTCGGAAGGGTGTTACCAGGATATAGTGTGTGGATGATTATTATTAAAAAAGGACTGAGGAAGGAGTGTAAAGTTTATCAATGTATAGGTACGAGCAAAACGGAAATACAGCTTGTTATCAAGTAAAATAATATATCAATCTTCACGAGAAATACATAAACAATTTGTTGACATTTGTTTCACCAATAACGACATCTTATAAATGTTCATTACATAACATGTGATAAAAGATATAAATTGTGTTAAAGATGTAGTAAAACAAATAAATTGTGTATAAAAAGGAAACTCGTATTTCACATTGAGACGGTTCAATTCAATTCCGTGTCATTGATGTGCACCTTTATTATCCATAGACATAGGTACATACATTACGTTTTATTCTTTTTGCGTCTCGGCGCGAAAGAAGATCGACTCGACGTTTTTGGGTAAGAATATTGTAAAATACGATTATTAATCTCAGTCAGTAAATGACAATTGCAACTGTCACTTATACTGAATTTAGTACTGAATTTTCATTCAAGAAATGTCATTTTACTGACTGAAATTAATAATCATAGTGTACTGGTTTTCATTCATTGTGAACTATAAAAATAATTGTTTAATATAACCTATCTATTAAACTCAATATACTCGTAGACTTAATTCCTACTATCCCTACTATATAATATTATAAATGCGTAAGTAACTATGTCTGTCTGTCTGTCTGTCTGTTACGCTTTCACGCCTAACGGCTGGAGCGATTGAGATGAAAGGAGAAAGCCCACAGATCGTTTCTTTTTGAAAAACCTTAATAGAAAGTGTATGGCTATCTAAGTAGATTGACAAATCATTTAATATTATTTTAACAATCTTTTAATTCATTTGATCAATATATTTTGTGGCGTTTAAACTTTGATATAATTCGTAGTGTTATCGTTTTTACGCGTCGCAGACTGACCAAATGAATGGTACTGACGTGACGAAGATGGCCGCCATTTGCAAATATCAATGTGTGGGGTACTCAAATGCACTTATCAGTTTCAAATGGATTAGTTCATGCATCAATGTTGTTAAGATCATAGATTTAGTATCAAAAAAATCTAAATCTAACTAAACTGAAGGATTTTTTAAATCTAAAAGGTCGACAACGTGCATAAGTGTTGGAAAGTGATATAATGCAGTGAAACGTTACTCTTTAATTTTTCGACAAACTCCAGATAACTCGATATTATTATTTTATGTTCTAAAGGTAAATTGGTGTGAAATGTTTGTATAAAATAATTGTATGGTTCCTTATGAAGTGATTATGATCTGGATTGATAATTTAAATGGTAAGTAATTATGGAACTATCGAGATCCAATTTGTTTATTTACTACGTTATCTGAATAAGTTTCAATGTGGTAAGTATATACATTTTCAGGGTTATTTATAAGTGTTTTGGAACAAATACTTCTATCTTTTTTGAATTAAATGTAACGATTAGCATTTTTGGACAAATTGATTTGTTCGGATTGATGAACATTTGCTTCAAAACTAACCTCTAATTTGAGCAGCAAAACGAAGAATGAGAGAAAACCCTACAAAATAAGACAATATTTTTTATTTCCTTTGAAAGTAGGATATCCATCCAATTTAATATCCGATTTTCGCTGTCATACTACATTATTTGTTATGAAACGGCGGTCCATTGAAAGGTGGTCAATCCCCTTTGGTATAGGGATAGTTCGAAGCCCTAGGAAGGACATAGGTTACTTTTTAACCGACTGCGCAAGAGGACCACGGGGAACAGCTAGTGTTCTATAAACTATCACTGCAGTAAGCAACTTTCGCTATGGTTGGTCCTCGGATGGATGACCACTTTGAGACATTTTATTTATGAGTGTTTCCGTGCTTATGAAATCACGTACAGCCTATACCGATCACATTGTATATTTGTTGGCATTGAATAGGCTTCAAAACTACTGAACCGATTTGAAAAATTCTTTCACTGTTGGGAAGCTACACTATCCACGAGTAACATAAGCTATATTTTACTCCCGTATTCCCACGGGAACGGGAGCTACACTGGTTTTCATAAAGTCAAGTCTAACTGGTTACTATCACCTTCTGAAGCGCGAAATTCGTGACTGAAAATCCCAACGGTAATTCATCCCAATACTGACCGCGTAAGACGCTTAACCCAGAGATCGTTTACAAAACACTGAACAAGGGGGACTGCGACGCTTCGTTTATTTCAAAAATTCTTTTTAGATGTTTTACTTGGTATTTCTTTATCCTGTTACTGTTTTTAAGACTCTTATTTTGTCAATGCAATATTTCGCTAAGAAGTATTTTCCCGTTCAAGTTTTCTAGATATCTTAATATTATGATTATGAAGGAACTTATAAGGTACTAGCTGTTCACCGCAGCTTCAACTGCGTAGAAGTCGTTATCGCGTAAAATCATAACCCTCCTTTTGCGCAGTCGGTTATAAAGTAGCCTATGTCCTTCCCAAGGCCTCGAGCTATCCCTATATCAAATTTAATGTCAATCGTTTTAGCCGTTTAGGCGTGAAAGCGTAACAGACAGAGAGACAGAGTTACTTTCACATTTATAATATTAGTAGGGATAGGGAAGTAGGGATTAGGGCTAGAAGATGTTGTGTGTAAATGATTTGAATTTGATTTGAATTTGAATGTCCACAAATATTCATTATTTATTTATTTATTTATTAATATTATCTTTGGTTTTATGCTCTACAATAAAAGAGTATTTCTATCTATCTATCCCTAATTCATTTTGATTTAAATATTCCCCGTTCAGAATAAGAACGTAGTTCTATTTGTTTTTTCTCACAAGGCGAGCATCATTTTCACGGCTTGTAATTTATCAGAAGACAGACTGATATATTACCTACTGAGGAGGAATGGTAACAAAATATTTTGATTCCAAGAACATATTTAGT
The DNA here is from genome assembly GCA_933228765.1 of Miltochrista miniata. Taxonomy (NCBI): domain Eukaryota; kingdom Metazoa; phylum Arthropoda; class Insecta; order Lepidoptera; family Erebidae; genus Miltochrista; species Miltochrista miniata. Next base: position 21,194,919 of record OW121769.1, read on the forward strand.
TTTATTAGGAGTCTGATGTCTATTGAGTGGAATAATGCTAACTTTTAGTTTTGGGCCGTCTGTGTCTATCTGAAAATTAATAAAAACCAGTCAAGTGCGAGTCGGACTCGAGCACGGAGAGTTCCGTACTAAAAAACGAAAAAAATATCACGTTTGCAGTATTAGAGCCCCGCTCAATGTCCTGGGACATCCTTCCGAGGGCTTACCCGGAGCTTCCAACCATAGGCTATTGGGCGTTACGTGAGGGTTATTAGTCGGTAGAAGTCCGGCATAGCATTGATGATAGATTTTACCTTACGTTAAAAAAACAGCTCAATTTTTTATTTTTTTATTTTAGTATTTGTTGGCGCCAACATAAACACATCAATTTTGAAAATTTCAGCTATCTAGCCATCATGGTTCCTGAAACAGCTCGATTACCAATTACTATAGGGATGTTATAATGCGTTCCCGATTCGATTTAACAATCAATTTTAATTAAGAAGATTATTAAATCAAAGACTTCTATATAACCTGAGGTAGACATGCCCTACGCACCGATTTTTGAAACCTATAAACTGAGCTAATTAGCAGCGTTGCTCGCACTGTTGTGAGTCAAAACTTCGAAAGTAGGTGCTCGACTTGCAATCGGAGTCCATACGCCTTCTCTTTTACTCTGTTTCTATTCGTATATTGCTATTGTGCGTGGTGACAATTACGTAAAAAATATTTATAAGTGAGTGTAGTCTTTTTAATGTGTGTATTTGAGGATTGCTTTTGAAATCTCGTTTGTTAGAGTACGGCGCGTCTACCTCAGTTTATATAGAAGTCTTTGAATTAAATCTATTAAACACATTGTTATTTTATTGTTGTTTCATTCTCAGGCTGCTGTCAAAGTAAAACAAACGGTTGGACAGACTATTATGCTTCATAGGTCTCTAAGCTATTCCCGACTTGAACCTACTTGATCCAAGTCAGGATTCAAACCCACGACTTCTAATCACAACAAGGAAGTTACCTACTTTACGAACAAGTTCTAACGAATGGTTTCCTGACTTTTAAATTAAATCAGATACTTGTCAAAGACAATTCTTTGTAAAGTATAAAGAGCACTTTGTTCATCGCAGTTGACCTATGAAATACTCTCGGCAGCCATCTTGAAAAAAATACGTCCCATTGAACATTGTAACGGAGGGGATTTTGTTTTGTTATCTTTTTTCTTTTATTTTTTTATCTAACTTCCTATTTTGAAATACTTAATTGGATACGATTTGATGAGTTGTTTGATAACGATTTTGATGAAATAATTGATTTAGTTTTCTGGGAACTTAAAATTGGCAGTAATATTAATTTTGATGTGCATTTTACGAATTTTTATTTTGTGTAGAATGCTTAAAAAGCACATCAAAATCTAGGTACAAGTATAAAAATGCACTTATTATTCAAAACTTCCGGAAAACTATCCAGCTTAGGCTGAGATCGCATTTTCGGTTACCGCGGGCGGTTTCTAACCTCAACATGTCAAAAGCAATGAAACCCTCAGTTTCATTGGTTTTGACATTTTGAGGTCAGAAACCGCCCGCCGTCACGAAATGACTGAACTATAAGTCACTATAGCAGATGGCTATGAACGGCTTGAAAAGGAGGTAGAGACGTTTTGGAAGGTGACGTTATGAAACGTTATGTAATTTGGAGGTTATCTATATCTATATCTATATCTATATCTATATCTATATCTATATCTATATCTATCTATCTATATATATAAAAATCAATGCCACTTTTCGTTGTAATTTTATAACTCAAGAACGGGTGGACCGATTTCGCTAATTCTTTATTTTTTGTGTTAGTTATAGCCTGGGCAAGGTTTTGTATCCAAAAAAAACTGAAAATAATAAAAAAAATATGGGTCAGCTTGATATGGCGGAACAAAGTTCGCCAGGTCAGCTAGTCTTTTATAATTACTGCATTACTCTCTATTAACTGAATCTCTAAGGAAAACAATCTCTCGCTTACTTCAAAATAATATAAACAAACATATTTGCTATGTACCCTACAAGTTCCTCCGCACTATTTTAACAACTAATATAGCTGTGACTAAATAAGCAAATATTAGTGCCAACATATTCGCAAACTGCTTCCTGTATCCCCTACCACGGTATCTACTCGATGCGGTGACACATAAAAAAGACCCGATTTTAATATCTAACAATACTTTAAACGTAAACGGGCCATGTGCGAGTCGGACTCGCACTCGGAGATTCCATAACAAAAAAAAACAGAAAAGAAATCAAATTGTTGTGTGGAAGATTTTAGTATGTTTTGTTATAGCTGCAAAATAAATACATCATCTGTGATATAGCTTCGTAACAGACAGACAGACGACAGTCAGACAGACAGATAGATGGACAGCAAAGTCTCATGAATATGTTTCCATTTTTATCCTTTGGGTACAGGCACAGAACCCCAACTAATTACGTTCTGGACTGCATTTTATTGAACTTATAACATTACATGACTAAATTCCACCCTCTCCTTTTCAATATCAAAAATCGCGTGCCCGAGCTGTTGTGAACTTCCAACGGGATGGTCACTGTCAATAGTTTTGTGATCTGTGACAGTAACCCTCAACTCGCAAGAGGTTGGAATGGCTTTTAATCAAGCTGGAAGCGTCATAGGTATTGACGCGCTGAATATTAAAAAAGTATTGATATCAAACACAGCAATCTGTATACTTAGAGCACCTCGCGGCGACCGGTCGCCGCGCATAATAATCAAGCTTTTCCGTAAAGCCCCGCGCGGCGACCGGTCGCCGCACCTACCCAGACGACTTTAAACTTAAATTTAGCCTTCTTACGTCCTACTTTTCTATGAACAGTTTGATTGAATGTGTAGTATATAACATTTTCTTGTTTTTGGAATCTTATAAAATGACGTCAATGGGCCAGAATTGAATACAATTCATGCGAGTTTAAAGACATAATTCAAAACTCACCTCATCATTTCATCACAATCGTAGTAGGGACGTCATTAAAACAGTACATTTCAATGTTATACATATTCCTCACGGTACAACACACACAATGTGTTACTTGTTTCAATAATTATTTAAACACTTACATATATTGTTTATTTAAATGTGCGAGTTGCTTGTACCATTGCATCACCATTTAATGAACTTACTTACCCATTTTTGCAAAATAAAATAATCTTATCTGACGCACTTCTAATCAAGACGGGATGCAGGGTCCTACGAACATCTTCGGAACCCCAATGGGTCGGATTCTCCTCGTGGTGCATCCTGGGCAACGGAATAGCAACCACTCCCCTTTCTCCTTGGGGGAGTTTTGCTACTCTGGCTAACTCCGGCCGAGGCGGGAGCAACCCACCTGTGGGTTGCTTGGTGGTGTGTGTTGCTGCCGGCTGTGAATAACGGCACGGTCGGCAGCAGCAGTGCTGAGCCGTCGTCGCTTCGTCACATTTGCTGGCGAGGCGATGGCGCAAAGTGGGAGAGGCACTGCCGTGGGGGGGGGGAAGTTTGGGTAAACGCACCCACCCTGCCATGCAATTCGGGGGCGCCACAGTAAGGAGTTCACTGCGCGCCTCCGATTGTTTGACCGCCCCCTTGACCGTGGGCCGTGGCCGTAACATAAGGTCGGGGGACCCGGCCCCCAAAGGTCACATAACGGTGGGCACCCTCCCTGTGTTCCGGGGGGAGCCCATTAGAACACGCCCACGCCAGCCGCTTTCTACCCCCTCTGTAAGCAGCCCAATACACTTATCAAATCATTACCAACACTTTTTTTTTAAAGTACGGTACTCGGAAAATAATTACGAAGTATTGTTCACAGATCTGAATAATAATTAACTGGCTAATATTAAAATAGAATATGTCCACGACTAGTTAGAAGTTAAGATAGGTGAATGAGACTAGGTGCTTCGCTTCTAGGTATTACTACAAAGTGAGTAATTCACGTGTGCCCCCCCCCCCCCTAAGAAGTGGGATAGCACCCGGAAAACCCCCCAAAGACGAAGGATAGCACCCGAATCAAGGTGAGGCAGTGATAGCCGTAGGTCTATTGGGAGTCCCTGGTATCCTTCCGAGGGCTTACACGGGGCTTTTTTTAGTCGGTAGTAGTCCGCCATAGCATCCATGAGGATTACACATAAAAAAGGTATTATTACGAATACGCCCACATTTTTTAAATTTGTATTTTGTGCCACACATTGACATAGCAACATAAGCTTAATTAATAGCCTATTTTTGTGTTGAAATGAAGATGCAGGTTTTGGTTACCTGCTGTTTTTAAGCTCCCATAAAGCTTTCAACTTGGCTTGACGGATGTCATATTTTTTTTAAGAATTTGTCCCACGTAATAGGTTGTGAGCCGTATTGCCGTGATGGACAGGCGTAGGTTGTGACTGCCTGCTATTGAAATTTTTCAAGCCGCCTAAAAAGGCCTTCAACTTCGGTTAACGACTACCATTTTACTGGCAACCGGGACCAACGGCTTAACGTGCCTTCCGAAGCACGGAAACGCTTAAATAAATGTCACAAAGTGAATGGTCACCTACCCAGGGACTGGTCATAGTAAAAGTTGTTTACCACAGTGATCGTTTACAGAACACAGAGTCCGCGGGGCTACAAGCGCTTCGTTACGGATCCCTAAAAAAAATCCAAGCTTAAGCCCCCTTCTATACCCTAGGCCTTACTATAGGTACCTAGTATTAGGCCTAAATAATACTTTCAGTAATTAACAACATTTCCAACTCATTTCTTGTGAAAATATGATTTACGAACGCTTTCAAAAGAAACTAATAACGAAAGTGCGTCATTTACAGGTTATGGCCCGCCATTTTGCAAGTCACTGTGTTCCAATTACTAGATAGTTTCCTGTAGCGTCGTCATATCAAGGCCTATGGATCGAGGGCCTATTGTGTTGGCCTATTGGGGAACCCTAAAGAATTGTAGAGGGTTATTAGTTCAATACAGGCGATGCAAAGTCGAATTTGTTTACTTTATATCTCTTCTTTATAAAAGTACTGTGATTTGAAAATTAAAGTTAGAAATAGAAGCCGGTAGGTTTTTACGGCGATAGGCTCACCACCTATTACGTGGGACAAAAAACAATAAGGGGAAATGTGGGCATATACTATGCCTCTGCCTACCCCTTCGAAGATAAGGGCGTGACTATATGTTTATATGAATGTATGTAAGTTTTTGTTTCCAGGTTTCCTTTTAATAACGACTAACCATCCGGTGCTTTCTTTATGCCTGTTACGGATACTCCTTTGCAAACCCTAGCATGTGTGGCAAGATTAGCTAGACTGGTTGTGCATTCCCACAGCTTGACTCGGGAAGACTTTAAGAAAAAGAGTACCTAAATCGGGTTTTTCTAAAAAGGAGAACATCGCACAGAGGTGCACGATGTAAGCAAAATATGTAAGCGCCCCAATGCAAAATCGTCTCCACTGAACTGGTACACAGTTAGTGGCCAAACTATTAATACCGTATACTCGACGATAACAACATTCGTAAGGGTAAACGTTACTACCTACTTACTCTACATTCTTTTTTATTTATTTATTCTGTATGCATAACCGTCTTGTATTTATACAAGGTACAAAAAATAAAAATATGGCGTTAGTTAAAAGTAGGCCTTCAGGCCTACTTATAACCAATGTTATATTTTGCCAGTCACCTTTACAGGGTTATACCAAAAGTATTTTCTTTAAAATGAACATCCATTTCAAATTGCAGCGAAAGCATTAACAGTCGAACATACCGACGGAAGGCCTTCACAAAACGTTTATTGTTGACTACGGTACCCTAAAACCATTTCATTATACTATAGCTGCCAACACAAAGAGAATAACACAAAAGGTATTCGATCAAATGTATTGGTTTCAACTTTTCCACTAAGGCTCAACTCAGTCCTGACTGTGGGGTGTAGGGACCAATCAAAATGAAAGAAATGGTAATATATATAACTCTATGAAAGAAAGTCATAGAAATGATAAATGAATAGGTTGGTACTTACAATCGCTGTGTACACTAACGAAAATGCTTGGCAGGCCATATTAATATCCATGTGGATTGTTTAATCAAATTTATTTCGAAAAAAATACCGGCCAAGTGCAAATAGTACCCGCACATGAAGGACTTCATACAATTAACGGCAAAAAAATCATGTTGACTGTATGGATGTAGATATACAAAAAAATGAGGGGGGCTCCCCAACGACGTATTATAATTAGACACGTCATGCACGAACATTATGGCTTTTAAAAACAGCAGATCTTTTATACATTTTAAAAAAGAATTTCTATGAAATTATCTATGGCATGTATGAAAAGTAAGGCAATTGTCTGACTTTTTTGGTAACGTATCTATAGTGGGCTCCCTTATTTTTTTTATGATTTTGGTACTTTTTAGTATATCTAGTAGTTTTAGCGGCAACATAAATACTGCCTGTACGCGCTAAGTCTGCCGCTGGCATAGGCATAGAGGCTCGTGTAGAGGCGTAGTATGGGAGTCGATTGGCAAACTTAGCGCGAACGGATAGTACATCATCTATGAAAATTTTAGCTCTCTAGCTATTACGGTTTCTGAGATACAGCCTCGTGACGGACATACAGACGGATAGTGAAGTCTCAGTAACAGCGTCCCGTTTTTACCCATAGTTACTCAACCTCAAAAATAACAACAACATGTATATTCGTAGCAGTCACGGGCAAAGCAATGGGCCACAGCTAGTTAGATATAAAAGCAGTAAAAATTCCGTTTTTACTCAACGACTTTCATAATATTATCTACTCAGACCGGCCCGGCTTAACCCAGAATACACGTCCTCATGATATTTCAACCTATTTACATAATAAATTTAATCAAATTAAACATACGAGTTTTGCTCCTGAATTGCTGTATTCAGTGGCGGAAACCTTGTGTGAACTTGTTGTCGCGTTTAGAGAGATAGATGTTTTTAACATTTTTTTTGTCATTTTCACACAATTTCATCTAGACTATAAGCAAATATACCTAGGCTTGTGCTTTAGAGATATAAATAATTGATAAACATCTTACTAATATTAAATGTGAACGTTTGTGATCATGGATGCGTGGATTTGAAAGCTCTCTTTTACGCTCTAACGGCTGAACGGAACGATCTTTACGAATCTTTTTACGATTAGAATGGATTTGGCTAAAATTTGTTACACGAATAGACTGATGGTCTGGAAAAATAGGTAGGGTCGGCAGCGCGTGTGTGGCGCTTCTGGCGCTGCAAAACATCCATAGGCTACCATTAGGTGGGCCGTTAGCTTGTCTGCTACCTCAGTAGTATATAAAAAAAGGCTACTTTTTTTCTGGAATAAGGTAGGTATCCATGAGATGCGTGACTGAAGCAGTATCCCACACGGGCGTTATACATTTTTCTACCGGCTTTTTTTTTACGTGAGGGTAAATCCTCCTGGATGTTATGCCGGACTCCTACCGACTAAAAAACCTCACGTAACGCCCAACAGCCTATGGTTGTGAGCCCCGGGTAAGCCCTCGGAAGGATGTCCCAGGACTTGCTACCGGCCTAGAACAACAACGTGAATTTCACGAACGCTACACGCCTTAAGAAGCGGAATAAAAGCCGAACAATCCCCCAAAGACGCGGGATAGCACCCAAACCCTATAGGCGAGGTCGCAGTGGTAGCCAAGGTCTGTTGGGGATTCTGGGGATATCCTTCCGAGGGCTTACCTGGGGCTCTCAACCATAGGCAGTAGGCAGGGGACGTGTGATTCTTACTGTAGCATCACAATATATTTTTGAAAACCTTATGTACGTACAAAGAAATCTACATAGTTTCGCTAAGTTAAGTGATAGACACAATGTCAACACTAGAAATAAAAATAACCTTGCTGTTTTTCATAGCAGATTGCACAAAACCAGCAATTCTTTCATGGGTAACTGTATACGCTTTTACAACAGGCTTCCAGACGAAATTAAAAGTATGCCCCTTAATAAGTTTAAAAGATCTGTTAAAAGTAAATTGTACTGCAGGGGCTACTATACAATCAATGATTGTTTGTTGGATAAGGAAGCCTTGAAATGACCTGCTCTGCTGGATTCTCAAAAAAAAAGTGTTGAAATGCCTAGTTTTTAGATTCTTTAAAATTGTAAATAGAGCAAAAAAAAGAACAACCCGCTGAGTTTATTGCCAGTTCTTCTCAGGTGGGTCGCGTTGTAAACTGGTGGTAGAGTTTTTGTTTTATATTCTGGACGTTTTACAAGCGCATCTGTATAATGCCTATGTGAAATAAATATAATTTTGATTTGATTTGATTTGAATTGTTGGTTTTTGCCAGCCGAGTTTCTTGCCAGTTCATCTCAGGCGAACCGTATCATTTGTAGACACTTCAAATATATAACCCGTAATTTTGTATCATTAATTGCTTTCTAACTAACTGTTATATAGCAAAAAGATTACACATTCGTTGAACTTTTGAAATTACAGGCAGAAATCAAATACTCGTATTCTAACTTTCGAAACACCCTGTGAGAGCTTGCGGAGTTGTGAAATAGTTTCAGACGCAAATGAACTTTTGAAAATTTCCTCATTTGAAGTGAGATTGGTGAAAGTTACATTTATAGTAATAGGTATGACGTCACGGTTCTGTTTTTAGATTTAGGTTGATAGGACTATGTAACTACATTTTATGTATACTAGATTAGATTAGGTTTTCGTGCGGTACGTCACACTTGATTAATTTTATAATTAAATTTATTATTTCTATAATTAAATTAACCTCCTGAGTTCAAATTTAGAAGTATTATAATTTTAGATATTTTTAACCAAGTACCTACGTATTTTCACAACTATACCATATTTTAAGTTAGGTGTATGGTAAAGTTAACTTCAGCCAGATGGACCGTAGTGGCTGGATGCGGAAGGCGGAGGACTGGGTTTTGGACAAATGTTTACCAGTGGATCAGGCTGTTGATGAAGATTATTATTATCGATTTTAAAGTGCATCTAAACTTGGCATTGGATTGCGATAGCCGATAGGAACTTGGCCCCCTTTTTAACAGGTATGTTGTTGGTGGAATTTCAATACTTTTTTTCAAGAAATCGTACCTATTTTTTTTCTTTTTTGCCACGCCTGCGTCCATTGGAAGTGATAATAAAAGAAGGGGAGGGGGGAAGAGGAACCCGCCTCACACCCTCGATTCGTCAATCCTAACTTACAACCGTTAAGGATAACCCCAACTAATTGTATGGGAGGAATGACGAACCGAACTCCTCAGGTTGTAAGTTAGGATTGACGAATCGAGGGTGTGAGGCGGGTTCTTCTTCCCCCCTCCCCTCCTTTTATTATCATTTTAGGATGGATTTCCGCCATGTAACGCCTGATTCCATTTCCATTGGAAGTCATTTTGCGTTTCAGAGCAACTTTTTTTATAATTATTTCATTATAATACCTATACATGACAATATTTTATACTCCCTCTCCTCCTCCCCCGCCCTCCTCATCGTATTCTCATTAATTTTCCTTTGATTGACTGGTTAATAAATATTTTTATTAATAATCGATACTCGATTCAGCCAACTCACGCTTGACCGAAATCTTGAATTTCTTAAATTTTTGTTAATCTACATATATAACACACGGCCTGTGTGTCAAATTTCATAACGCTAGGACAATTGGAAGTGGCCTAAAGCTTTTGATTACCGGTCAGTGAGTGAGTCAGTCAGTGCCAAAATTAGCTTTATTCACAGGGTCATATTTCAGGATCTACTGAAGTTATGTCTATGAAATTTGGTATACTGCTTAAATACTAGTATAAATACGTAGGTATAATTTTATCTCTGTACTTGCAATAGGCACTGAGCTACATAGGGGTCAAAATTGGGTCGAATCGGTTCGTGTAGGGGAAACTTGGGATACTTGATCATTACGGGAGACTAGGTACACAAGATTTAAAGAACTTATTTAAGCCATTTTAAGTTTTATAGTGGCAATATCGATTGTATATGGTACCCAATAACGTTTTAAAGATGGCACATCTATCACATTTGACACGTTGGCAAACGGCGGGCTAGTATGTAATAGTTGCGGCAGAAAGAAAATTTTGGTGAGTTTTAATTTTGACTAAACTTGGAATGTTATTCCCATTCCCGCATTCCATGGGAACTTATTTTTGAGACAAATGGCTTATTCCAGATTATTATTAATCCATCATTGTACCAAACATCAATGATCCATTTGAACGTTACACCCTGATTGAGTAAGAAACATCCAAATATCTTTACAAACTCGTCTTACTAATACGAGTATCTTAAATGCGAAAGTTTATGAGTGCGGATTTGTAAATGCCTAGATGACTAGATGTTTGGATGTTTGTTACTCTTTCTCGCTCCAACGGCTGAACGGATCTAGCTGAATTTCGGTAACGGGATAGTTTACTTTCTGGAACAACACATAGGCTTCTTTTATCCCAGGATACATAGATAGTTAAGCGGTAATGAGGACAAAATTCCACGTATGGGCCAATTAGGTTATTAGTAGGACGATGTTATCTTTAGTCACTTTTCTCTTCTCAATTTTAGGGTGATAGGGTGGTAGTAGTTACTTTAAAGGGTTATGTATGAGTATTATGGCTACCGAGTTATACCGCCTTAAGGTTTACTTAAGGTTTCGGCGAAGTTAGTAATTTAATATAGTGTGTAGATGGAATAATTGCAATTATACATAAATATCAGCACACATAACCAAAAATAAATGTTTGTGTGTACTTAATATATACATATACACGCTTCAAAAGAAATTATTCATTGGCGTATGAAAAATGTTTAAAATTCTTAACTAAATAAATAAATAAATATTCACGGACATCTCACACAACGCTATCTGATCCCAAAGTAAGCTAGGAATAACCTGCTTGTGTTATGGGTATCAGACCACGGATATTAATACTTATATACTTTTAAAAACATACACATTATACATAGAAACAGCGCAGTCGCAATTTCGCTCTTATCAAAAGGCGCCAGAAGAAAAGTAATTTCAATAAAAGGAGAAATGCTTTAGAGCCCCATAAAGCAGCATATCCCTATTAGGGTGGGTAGGTACAGATGTTGAATAGCATCTACATTTTCAAGAACTAATTTTAAATTGTCACAGATAGTACCTAACATGGCACCAGGGAGATGCCGTTAATTGGTTGCATTTTTAATGAATAAGACGAAACGGATCATTAATTTAGTTTATTTAACGTTGTAAAATTGTGTGACCTGCGGACTCGGTGTTCTGTAAACGATCACTGCAGTAAGCAACTTTCACTATGGCCAGTCCTTGGATGGGTGACCGCTCATGTGACCACTTTGTGACATTTATTTGAGCGGTTCCGTGCTTCTGAAGGCACGTTAAGTGGCCGTTAGTCCTGGTTGTCAGTAAATTGGCAGTCGTTAAGCTAAGTTAAAGGCCTATTTAGAGGGCTTGAAAATTTTCAACAGCAGGCAGTCACAACCTGCGCCTGTCTATCTCTACACGGCAATACGGTTCACCACATATTACGTGGGACAAATTCTAAAAAGGTAAAAGGTGGGCCTTCTGGGATCAAAGGCGTGACCATATGTATGTATGTAAAATTGTACCTAATATAACTTAACACGTAGTACATTTCATTTAATTACATTTAACGCGATATCGACAAACAAGCGAACGAAATAAATAAAAATGTTTAATAATTCTCCAAACCTAGTAAAACTATTCATAAAACTGAAATATTGCACCCCAATAAAATGCAAATTACAGTTCATAAGCACATATTTTCCCGCCCATGCAATACATCGACATTCCAATAATTTGTTCTACCTAATAATAGAGTATTGTGGAACAGTATAAGAATTCGAGTTATTTCACCGAATAAATTACTGCAGTTAAGCTGCGGAGGCCGTTGTAAAAAGTATTGTATAATTTAAAGAACAACCGTTTGAGGAGAAAAATAATAAATAAACTAATTTTTAGCCCCTCTCCATAAAATAGATTGCAGAGGGGCTTATGGCGAGACTTGTGTTTATAGTCTGTGACTCTGTTGCATTAAACTACGTCACTAGGTAACGTGGATCATCTGTTGAAAGTTTTAAATTAAATATAAATGACAACGTCAATCGAATTGAACTTTCACATTCACAATAAACGTTAGAGGGGCAGTCGGGTAAGACCGTCTCACGGCTTCTTGTTTAACAAGGTATCTATTTGTGTTCAGTGCCACGGTTAGACCAATTTTGATGCGGGTTTTTCCACAGCAAGGTAACCCCTTATTTTCTTTTTTTTTAACGAGGAAAATTTGTCAAGGATGCTTTGCCAGACTTCCACTGTAAGCCCTCGGATTGATGTCGCCAGGATACAAGGTAGTCCCTGAAACTTTCTACAGTATCAAGTAGTAAGAAAATTTATATATCAGCGTTTCTGGACCTATCAAACAGTTTCGGCGTCGCCGTCGGGGCTAAAAAGCCCGGCGACGCTGATTTTCAAAATATTTTTTATAGTAAAAACTAAGTGTCTTAAAATAAAATAAAATTAAATAAAATTAAATTTATTCCCTTTGAAATTTAAAAAAAAAAAATTTAGGCTTGTCAAATTTTTTGTGACCCCACCGGGGGTTCGGAAATGCTAGACTGAGAAGAACACCCCAAGAAACTCAGTCCGGTCCCTCTTAATTCATCTTAGTATGTAATACAGTTTTTTTTTAATGTAGAAAGGAGCAATTCGTGTCACTGCCAGGCAGCTTTGTCTTCCACAAAGTCTTTAATGCTATAATAAGCTTTCTGGCATAATTTGAGTTTTATTAGTTTTTTAAATTTATTAACACAAACCTGTTACGGCTGCCGGCAATGTATTGTACATTCGAATACAATAGCCCTCAAAAGAATTGCTTATTTTATTAAGCCTAAATCTAGGTACAGTCAATTTATTCTTATTTCTTAAGTTTAGGTTATGGATATCACTATTTTTAATAAATTTACTGTTATTTTTATGAGTATATAATAAGTTTTCATATATGAACTGTGAATACACAGTAAGAATGTTATCAAAAGTATATCCGTCTGTTTCAACACGGGAAAAGAGTCAGCAGAGCGAGTGTACACCTGTGGTTTTGGAAAAGTCCTTAGGGTACGGTGACGTTGCTTGTTACCCACTTTTAACCAAGTAGGCCGTTTGCTTGTCTGATACCTCAGTAGTAAAATCAAACATACTTCTTAAAAACTATTATATAAAAAAGATCCCTGTCAATTTATTCTAATACTAGCGGACGTCACGCGGTTTCACCCGCGTAATACTCGTTCCCATGGGAATACGGGAATAAAATGTAGCCTATGTTCACCGCAAAGAGTGTAGCTTCCCAACTGTGTAAGAATTTTTCAAATCGGTCCAGTTCCGGAGCCTATTCGATGCAAACAAACAATTAAATCTTTCCTTTTTATAATATTAGTATAGACATGTCAAAAAAAGTTAGAACAACGTCAATCCCTAAAGTTATTGCAAGTTATTGAAGACTCTTGGGACGAGAAACGAGTAATATGCCCGTAATTCACCGTTTAATGCTTGTATATTCGAAAGAGACTCATTTTGGGGTGAACTTTATACTAGGAAATATTCGTTATACTTTAGATTGTTTGCACTTGATGGAACTTGTTATAATACATTATGAAAATTCACTTGTACTATTCCACTTTTATTTTAATTTGAAAAATACCTGATCGGTTTCGCTTTTATAGCATTATCAAAGGTTCTTACACTTAAGGAAAGGAGTGTTTTACTTTTAGTTTAATTTTTCAAATTAAAATAAAAGTGGAATAGTACAAGTGAATTTTCATAATGTGCTAGGAAATATTCTTCGATTTGATCTGATAAAACTATATTATTGTAATTTATTAGATAACGTTTGATACGTTAAAAAAGCAAGAACGTTAAAAAAGCAAGAGTAACACGATTAGGAATACTTTGTTCGATAGAAATCGCTCTCGAAAAATAAGAAATATTGCAAAAATCTTAAGAAGTAATGTACTTTTTTTGTCTAAATAAATGAGTTTAATCCTCATAAAAACTAGTCATGAAATAGATATTTTTTTAGAACAATATTATACTTTAGGACAATATTTTATGGCTAGATATTTTCTTTAAACCCCTCAGATTTTATAACAGTAATATAATATTTTAGAATCGAATGAAATCTGGCAAAAGCGAACGCTGTCCTTCGAATTACCTTCGGATTTGTCAGGGTCGAATATTGAAGCCTTAATATTTTACTAATCTTTGTGGTATGGAATATACGGAATTTTCTTACAATTATGAATGTGATAGTTTGAAGATGTAATTCGATGTTTACTAATCAATTTGAGGCCGCAATGGTAGCTAATGTCTGTAGAAAATTCTGGAACATCCTACCAATGGCTTACCTGGGGCACCCAACCGTAAGCAGTTAGGCAGTTAGGGTCCTGTATGGCTTTTCAATCTGTAGGAGTAATAGTAGCTTCCATGAAAATTTCCAAAAACTTGTGTAATTGCTAAACGGATCTGATTAAATATTTTATCCCTGGAATACTGGGTCTTAGGAGGTGTTGCAAACGTTCATAGGCTACGGTGACCACGAGTCTTTCTGGTGGGCCGTATACTTGTATGCCACCATAGTGGTTTAAAATTCAAAGTGGGATGTGGCAGGCCGGACAAGCCTCAGTGGTTTTTGGCTTGCTATTTATAGATTGTGAGTATGTATTATATGTTAATAATAAATTTAAAAAAAAAACAGAATACGGTGATTCATCGGATATTTAAATGGAATGAGAATACGCAGGCGGAACCGTAGGCATCATCTAGTATGATTAAACAAAAACTATACAGCTTAGGTCTTCAAAAATGCCCCTAGTCACTTTTTATACCGAAAAAGCATTTTATTCCCAAGAGAATCAGATTGAGCGATAACGGCATTTAACGCGTTCCGAGCCGTGGGCGTCCTCTTCTAGAAAATATTACTAGGTTATAAATAAATTCGTAGGTCTTTTGTAAGTTTAAGCCTGCTTACTAAGGGCTCAAGTGACCTTGAAAACTGAAGAGAGATTTAAAAGAAAATTGAACTGAATATTGAAGCACGGAGTTAATGATTGACATATTGAAAACGATACTTGTACTGTTCTAAAATATTATTATAGAATGACAAGGTACTACTACCTTGTCCTTCTATCTAACCTTTGAAAATGCTGTGAAGCGAAACTGGTCAGGTTTATAATAATAAATATTGTGGAACAGCACAAGTGTTGTTTCAATATGTGCAGCAAGTTCCACCAAGTGCCATCAATCAACAGTATAAATAAATAAATTGATTGAGTTGAATTTTCTTTTCTGTAGCGATCTTTGCCACCATCACACAAATTCTGCTTCGAGACTGTTACGCACGCAAGTGAAGAATATATACCCGAGAGGCAGATGGAGGCATACTCAACATACTAACTACCACGTAACCACGTGTTGAAATAGACAGGTACAGATTGTGGCGACTGATAGGAGAAACCTTTGCCTCCTCATGCGTGTTTTACCGCCTGTACAATGGCATGTGCTTTGAGGAATTGTTTGACATGATGCCCACGGCTACGTTCTACCATCGCACCGCTCGCCACAGACAGGGAGTTCATCCTCACACTCTACGTCCGGAGCGTTCCAGCACGGTTAAATCCGATAGGGGCTTTCTTCAGCGCACGCTTAGGTTGTGGAATGATTTCCCTGCCTCGGTTTTTCCAAACGCCTACAGTATGGGGTTCTTCAAAAGGGGTTTTAGAAGGTTTTTACAGGGTCGGCAGCGCGAGAGTAGGCCCCTGGTGTTGCAAACGTTCATAAGCTGCGGTAACCACCAGTCCTTCTGGTGGGCCGTATGCTTGTCTGCCACCTTAGTGGTATAAAAACAAACTGGCAACTGGGACTAACGGTATAACCTGTCATCCGAAGCACAGAAACGTTTATAAATGGATTGACACAAAATGATAAGTAATTCTCGTTTTGCAGGGCCACGAGCACTGAAGATTATATAAACCCCTATTTCACTAACCCAATTTGAATTTAAATAGGTATGAAAAAATCACAAATTTCGCTCTTCCCCGACAAGATCTAAATACCTCGGTTAAATGTTTCTAACGACCCTTAATTAAGTTTTTGGGGTTGAAATTTTTGTGCCCACTTTAATGTTAAACAAAGAAGTTTGTTTTTAATGGGATCTTTGCTCCTTAAAGAATATAGAACAATTAAATATAGTTTCAAAACAGTTATAAATTACAGATTAGTGATGATAACAACTGAATTTAACTTTAAGCAAATAATGGTCATGATATTTTTTAATACCAGAAGTAATATTACTTAAGTACTTGTGAACGTCTTTTCATCCGATTTTACTCGCGTAGATCCTGTGGAAATACAGTAATAACATAGCCTTTTTTTTAACGTCAGGAAAATTCTACAGGTATGCAATGCCGGACTCCTAACGACTAAAAAACAACACGTATTCTACCTAACAGTCTATTACTGTTGTTACTTACTGCGAGGAACGCGGAGAGGACACAGCGCTCCACACATTGGTGGAGTGCACAGTGTGGTCAGGTCCTCGTGGCAGGTCAGGACGTGGACATTCTGTAGCTGGAGACTATGGTACGAGCCATGATCTCCAGTGGGAGTAAGTGGGACACCGCTGCGTCGTTCTGAGAGCAGGTGATGCTCGCGAAAGAGGCGGTGGGGAGGAAGCGGGAACGAATTCTCCTACCCAAGTTCCGCATAATTTGACTTTCTAATGACGAAGTAAAACGTCCTATTTACTTTTAATCAATGTTTCATTAAAATTTACTTCAATAATATTAACATTAATTTGCTTCAATTATACGTTTCATAGTTGTGTAAGTACGCAAATAATTTTGTCTTTGTTAATTAATTATCATATTCCAATTTGCTGAGGGAAATTAGTTTATTAAAATAATATGAAAATTTTGTAAGAAATTTTATGAAGTTCGACGCGGATCACACCCGATCCATAATCTTTAAAGTCTGAAGAAAGTATCTGTTTGTCTGTTACGCTATTACGTCTTAAGCACTGAATCCTACATACATACATATTGTCACACCTTTATCCTCGTAGGGGTAGGCAGAGGCATATTATTATATGCCCACATTTCACTCTTTTAAAATTTGTCCCACGTAATAGGTGATGAGCAGTATTGTCGTGTTGAGATGGACAGGCGCAGGTTGTGACTGCCTGCTGTTGAAATTTTTCAAGCCGCCGGAAAAGGCCTTCAATTTGACTTAACGACTGCCATTTTACTGGCAACCGCGACCAACGGCTTAACGTGCCTTCCGAAGCACAGTAACTCTCAAATAAATGTCACAAAGTGGTCACATGGATGGTCACCCACCCACGGACTGGCCATAGTGAGACTTGCTTACTAAAGTAATCGTTTACAGAAAACTGAATCTGCGGGGGGTCACAAGAACTGAATCGATTCTGATAAAATCATTTTAAAGGATTTAATTGCGAAAAACGCTTCAACCCTAAGAACGGCGAGTTGGCTACTCGTTCTTACCGAAGCAAGCTAAGAGAGTGGCGTATCTTTTCGCCCCTCATAGTAGTGAGAAAGCATTCAATATCCTCCCCTACCCCAAGTAGCGGGATAACACCCGAACTGAGCCCCAGACGCGGTACAGCACCTCAGACGCGGTATGACAAGCGGTGTGGTGATAGAACTATACTTACAGGTGGTGTAGAACGTCCTCGCGACAGGAGAGACTTTTCCTCCTTATGCGTTTTCTACCGCCTGTACAACGGTTTGCGCTCTGAGAAATTGTTTGATATGATGCCCACTGCTACGTTCTATCATCGCACCGTTCGCCACAGAGAGGTTGTCCATCCTCACACTCTACGTTCGGAGCGTTCGAGCACGGTTAGATCCGATAGGGGTTCTCTTCCACGCACGCTTAGGTTGTGGAATGATCTCCCTGCCTCGGTTTTCCCATACGCCTAAAGTATGCAGTTCTTCAAAAGGGGCCTTAGAAGGTTTTTACGGGGTCGGCAGCGTGAGTGTGTGTTCAGTCCTTCTGGTGGGCCGTATGCTTATCTGCTACCTTATAAAAAAGACGTAGCCGTGTCATATCAAACAATTCTTCAGAGCGCAAACCATTGTGCATCCCTCCTCTTACAACTCCAAGTTCTTCAAGCGGAGCGTTAATAGGCACATCATAGGACCGCCAATTTGAGGGTCACTGTCAATAGTTTCGGAAACTGTGAAACCACTCTCGGTCTCCGAAACTCATGGTGGACATCTAGTGAATTCTGGGCCACCCCCGAATTCACTAGATGTCACCATGACTTTCCATCAGTCAGTTTCGTGCTCTAAAAATAAATACGGAACCCTAAAAAACTTTTTTTGAGATCACCAAATGATCCCACGAAGGAGTTTTTATAAAATAAATGGAAACTATACATACATATATAAAAAAAAAAAATACATATTGTCACGCCTTGATCCACGAAGAGGTAGGCAGAGGCACATATAACTGTATACGCTTTTACGACAGGTTACCTAACGAAATTAAAAGTATGTCCCTAAATAAATTCAAAAAGTTTGTTAAAGGTAAATTATACAGCAAGGGCTACTATACAGTTGGTGATTACTTGATGGATAAGGAAGCCTGGAAATGACCTGCTCTGCTGGATTCTCAAAAAACTGTTAAGATGCATAGTTTTTAGATTCATTAATAAAATTGTAAATAGAGTAGTAAAAAGAATAACCCGCTGAGTTTCTTGCCAGTTCTTCTCAGGTGGGTCGCGTTGTGAACTGGTGGTAACTTTTTGGTTTATATAAGTGACGTTTACAAGTGCATATGTATATGACTAAGTAAATTAAAAAAAAATTAATATGCCCGATTTCACAATTTTTAGAATTAGCCCCACGTAATAGGTGGTGAGCCGTATTGCCGTGTTGAAATGGACAGGCACAGGTTGTGGCTTTTTTAATATTTATCTATGAAATGGAAATTGTCATAAATAAATATAACAAAGCTATAATGTTGGATACAAAACAAGGTCGTTCAAAGTTTATTATTATGATAGCACTTACTAGGTACCATTAACCTAGATATTTCCAAGTCTAGTATCAACAATATCCACATTGATGACACATTATATATTTTTTTAGTTTGATACTTTTATAAAAAACTAGCCGACCCTCATAACTTCGTTTACGTCACATAAGGTGTATGAAAGGAGGATATTTCTTCATCAGATTCATAGGAGCGAGTGAAACTGCCCGGTTTGCTTAGTCATAAAAGTGCTTAACGATTACGGGTATTATTAAATAATTCAGTTCACGACGAAAGCTTCGAACCCGCCAGTTCAGAATGACCCGTACTTTCAAGGAACACTTGAATTCTACGTTTAGATAAAGTTGAGATGTAGGCACCGTGAGGTTTTAGTGGGTAGGAGTCCAGCATAGCATCCATGAGGGATTTCCACACGTTAAAACGGATTTGAACACGGCTACAGGCAGTCACAACCTGCGCCTGTCCATATCAACACGGCAATACGGCTCACCAACTGTTACGTGGGACAAATTCTAAAAAAGAAGGTGAATTGTGGGCGTATAATGTGCCTCTGCCTAGCCCTTTGGGGTTAAAGGCGTGACCATTTTGTATGTACGTTAAAAGCATCAAATATTCTTCTCTGACACTCTCTAAATATCGAATTCCGTCTCAAAAAGTGAAAAAGGCCTCTTGTCACTAAATTTATGCTCCAAATCAGTAAAAATACGTCCAAGAAATAACTTGTCCAAAAACTTTCTGTCGAAATGAGATTCGAGAAAGTTTTTAAGTCAATTCGGCAAAATTACAGCCGGCAAGTAGGTACCGAGTTTATCTCTGCTAATGTCATTATTATATCAAAAAAAGTTAGTGAAAAGAGGCAGAATATGGATGGCTTTTAGCGAAAGTGCTGAAAATTTATGAGGCAATATGTTACGTATATTTTTCACGTAAATTTATAATTACTTGCGTAAGGTACGCTTAGTGCCGACTTATTTACTTTTTAATTAAAAGTTTGTGTAACATTAATAAGGAGACTTTGAGTTGCGTGTACTGGGCTCGATCTAGATTTTGGGGCGGTAACTACCTTTTTTTTACGTAAGGGAAAAAACTGCATGGATGCTATGCCGGACTCCTGCTGACTAAAAAACCTCACGTATCCTACCTAACGGCCTACGGTTGGAAGACCCGAGTAACCCCTCGTAAGGATACCCCAGGACTCCCAACAGACCTACGGCTACCACTGCGGCTGCACCTAGGGGGCCGAGACCACCTTTACCTCACGTTAAGCATCTCAAGCAAAGGTCAGTCTTAGGTTTGCCGCACTAACTCCGCATTCGATTTCTTTATCAGGAATTAAAATTTGGAAACCCAATGACTCCAGCCCCGTCAGTTCAGGTGTTTTCTTTGTTCAAAAGCAGTATACACAACGCCTTGTTGAACATTTTGTATGTAGGCGGAGCATTCAGGTTTACAAATTTATAATTCTGATCAGGAAACAAGCCTAAGATTAAGCTTATGGCATTATTCGGCTGCCTCAATGGTCTAAAAGTCGAAATGTGCGGCTGTTGATCAGAAGTTTGTGGGTTCGACTCCCCACCTTAGACAAAAATTTGTGTCATCCACAAATGTTTGTCTCCAGAGTCTGGGTGTTTCTAGGTATGAAAAGTATGTATTTCAAAGTGTGTAAGTATCAATATTCGTGGTCCCATACCCATAGCCATAACACAAGCAGGTTATGGTACAAGGTATTTCTAGCTTACTTTGGGATTAGACAGCGTTGTGGGAAATATCCGTGAAATATTAATTAATATTTTGTTACCATTCATGAGCGATTTAGTGCTGTAGGTAGACGACACTTTGGCGCTGTCGGCTTGATGAAAAACCATGGTGGCATCTAGCGATTAGGAGCGGCTCATCTCGAATATAAACCAAAGAAGTACGACCAGTTCACAACGCGAACCACCAGAGAAGAGCTAGCATGAACCTCAGCGGTTGTTGCTGGTTCTTCTCAGGTTTTTTCTTTGCGGGTTAGTCTACAAGACCAATAACAGGTATCCTGAAGTGTGTTCCCCTTAGTGTGTCTCTTCACATGCCGCTTGAAGAACCCGGGGTTTGAAGAGGAGTGAATATGGATGTTAGCTAAGTTAATACATAATGTGTTTTGATAGAGAAACGATCTATTGTATCGCTTGGTTCCGACGAGCATGTTCTCGACTATAATAGAGTGGTACCTCTGATCGGCACACTTTGTTCGGAATCGAAATGGTATCTACAAAATATTTATTCACGTACTCCGTCGAAAAATATTCTTCTCTACTTAATTACTACTAAAGTGCCGTATAATGTACGAAGTTTTAAGTTTGAAGTTTCTTAACAATATAAATTTTTTGATGACTATGCGGGATTGAAACTTGTGATCGCTCGATAGGAAGTTCTATTACTTTATCAGAAAACTGCCGTTTTATATCTTCGTATAACACAAATATCATGTAAAAGTAACACAAATATTATGTAAATTTAATGATAAACGTGGTTATTTTTTTTTTGCACTAATTCCGTAGCACAAAATAAGAAAAAAAATACAGGCCAAATACGACTCAAACGTGCGAACGTAGGGTTTTTTCCCAAAAAAAACGGTCACAAAAATCAAGTTCATTGTATTATGGGAACCCTTTTATACTAATAATTTTCTGTTTATAGTATTGGTTGTTAGATCGGCATGAGAATTTAGTACATCATCTTTACTAATATTATAATGAGGAAAGATTTGTTTTTTGGTTTGTTTGTTTGTAACGAATAGGCTCCGGAACTACTGGACCGATTTGAAAAATTCTTTCACTGTTGGGAAGCTACACTCTTTGCGGTGAACATAGGCTATATTTTATTCCCGTATTCCTACGGGAACGGGAACTACGCGGGTGAAACCGCGTGACGTCCGCTAATCTATGATAATTTCAGCTCTCTAGCTATCACATTCCTGAGATAACTCGGAAGTCGTTACAGACAGACAGACGGATAGCACATCCTCAGTTTTAGGGTTCCGTTTTTACCTTTCGGGTACAAAACCCTAAAACTGAAAGTAATTAGATCAAAGAACAAACAATAAAAATAATGAAACCAGAGAAGCAAAATGGAATAAATTAATCTATACTTCTATACTAATATTATAAAGAAGTAAAGTTTGAGTGTTTGTTAAATTGTAAGGGGTAATCTCGGGATCTACTGAACCGATTTTAAAAATTCTTTCACCAATAGAAAGCTACGTTAT
The DNA here is from genome assembly GCA_933228765.1 of Miltochrista miniata. NCBI lineage: Eukaryota > Metazoa > Arthropoda > Insecta > Lepidoptera > Erebidae > Miltochrista > Miltochrista miniata. The sequence goes on from OW121769.1 coordinate 21,217,271, forward strand.
TGTGGAGTGTCATCGGCTATATAACATCACGCTACAACTAATAGGAGCGGATCAGTAATAGTAAATGTTTCAAAAACGGGGGACGAAGGAAACAGGCAATACTCTCTCTTATGTGGCGCAAACGAAGTTGCGCGGGTCAGCTAGTAGACAATAGAATCGATGTTGAAAAAACTTTAATAATTGATGGAAATGATATCAAAGTAAAGATTTCATAAATGTTCAAGTTTATTAAGCAATTTATCTTTGAGTTCTTTCGGTTTTTGTCTTTAGGGTTCCTTAATCACTAGGTAAAAACGGGACACTCTCACTCAGACTCCGCTACCCTTCTGTCTGTCTCCATGCTGTATCTCAGGAAGCGTGATAGCTGGACAGCTGGCAGCTTTTTAAAAAGCTAAAGACACAAAATCTATACAAATAATATTTAAAAAAACTAAAAACTGAAAATCTATACATATAATAAAATGATAGAAAAGCGAAAACTGTACATTGGATAGGTACCTATTTCAAAAAAAAATACACGCCGGGTGTTCTACATACCTAAGCCAAAAATGTACATACATATGTATGTATGTATGTACATATGGTCACGCCTTTATCCCCGAAGGGGTAGGCAGAGGCATATTATTTATATGCCCACATTTCACCTTTATATAACTTGCCCCACGTAATAGGTGGTGAGCCGTATTGCCGTGTTTAAATGGACAGGCGCAGGTTGTGACTGCCTGCTGTTGAAAATAAAGCCTTCAACTTAGCTTAACGACTGCCATTTTACTGGCAACCGGGACCAACGGCTTAACGTGCCTTCCGAAGCACGGAAACGCTCAAATAAATGTCACAAAGTGATCACATGGATGGTCACCCATCCATGTGAAAATGTAGTTAGAAAATTTTTTGTCTGTTTGCTTTGCTTTGTCCGGAAGGATCTCAAAAAGTACTCAATAGATTTGATTCAAATTTTGCACAAATATTAACTAGGGGTAGGGTCTTCAAATAGGCTAAATATTATCACGCTACATACCCCAGGGGCTAAGCAGAGAACAATGATATATATAAGCCAGTGAATGATTTAAGTAAAACGTAGTAGGAATATTAGTAAGAGATAGGTTTTACACACAGGCTACATATTATTACTTTGCCTAGAGGCTTGGCAGAAAAGAATTCAAATACAAACCAGATTGGCATTATAACATAATTTTCACGCGTACGAAGTCGCGTGCAACATCTTGTAATAAATAAAGGCAGTGCCATAATTATAACAAAATGTGTCTTGCCATTTTTGGGACGGAATCCTACGTTAACAAACCCGACCCACTCTTGGCCGGTTTTTATTTCCCAAATCTCGTATTAGATAAAAATGTATCGAAAATAACATACATTTCATTCATCTCTGTCCCTTCCTTCTTCCTCATTTTAATATTCAATATTTGTAACAAAAATGTTCCCTAAATCTGTTTTTAGCAAAAAAGGAATGGATATCTCTAAAAATATTCGAAATACCTAGAACATATTTGTAAAGGAGATTGCTCCTTTGAGGAAAACTCTGTATAATTAAGCATTTCAATACATAATACGTTATATAAATAAAAAGAACGTAAATGAAACACTACGGAAACGAATCGTTTTAGTTAAGAGAAAAATCTGTGAATTCATTTTCTTACCGTTTTGTAGTTGAAATTACTTCTTGTGACCGCGGTCTTGAAACAAAACTAACACTTTATGTCACAAAATTATGATATTTTTATTATTTAAAAGCAAATGTATCATTAATAATAATAGTTTCAACACGATTCCGCGGACATATTTTAAATACGATTCGGCGAAAAGCGCTCGCCTTTCAATCTTTCGCGCGTCCGACCTCCTGAAAAGTCGGGCGAAAACTGGCGTCGAGAAAATGATGAAACACCTCCGTCGCAATCCATTCAATCTCTAAACGTCTTAACACTGTGTTTGGCTATTGAAATTTGAACTTTACTGTAAGGTATTAAAGTTGATATTTCGTGGATGTAATATGAGTTTTGTGTCGATAAACATCAAAAATGTTAGCAGGTAACTCATGGTACAAATAGGGAAAATTCGATTAATTTCTTATGGTAATAATTAATAATGCTTTTAGTAATTTATGTTTAGAAAGCGTTGAAACAGTATTTTGTAAACTTTGCGTACACTTGAAGATATATTTGTGTTTTTTTTTATTATTTGACTTTTCTATAGGTTATTAGGACTTCCGAACGTCCTGAAATTGATTTTGGCGTATCAATACGGCTGGCGAAGTGATTAAGTAGTACCTACTCGTAGGTTTGAAGCTAATGGCTGAAAGTAACAATGTAAAGTATTTTGAGATTTGAGCAACGGAAAGTTTACATTAGACATCGGATTGACATTTAAGGCTCCAAGCTAACGAAAGAGACTAATTTTGAGGACTGTAAGACAAAAGAAGAAAACATAAAGTCCAAAATAGCACTCACAATAAAGAATTCGGGACTTCACGCGAATTACTATTTATGTACTTTTTTTTAACGTGAGGGAAAATCCTCATGGAAGCTATGCCGGACTCCTACCGACTAAAAAACCTCACGTTGCGCCCTACAGCCTATGGTTGGGAGCCGGGTCAGCTCTCGGGAGGATGTCCTAGGGCACTATTTATGTACTTACACTCCAAAATAGCACTTGTGAAACATGGGGGTTTCGAATGCCTCTTTTGGGATTACGCGCCCAAATGGCACAAACGGGACCCTATTCATGAGACTTCGCTGTCCATATGTCTGTCTGTGTCTGTGTCTGTGTCTGTATCTCAGGAACCGTGATAGCTAGAGAGCTGAAATTTTCACAGATGATGCATTTCTGGCACAGGGTGTAAACTCCATACAAAAATGTTCGTTTTCACCCACACTAATATAGACGTAATGTGAATGCTTAAATCAAGCTTCAATGTGTGTGTGAGTATTCTAGGGTCACTAGCTATGGAAACAAAATACTTTTTTTTCAAATCTACCCTCGGCTAAGCACAAATTAAACCAAAGCAATAGCCCAAAGCACTTAGGTAGTAATACGTAATGCAACGCAGTGACACTCTCTCAAGTACTGACACGGGAATAGACACATTAATTTTGGTGGGGGGATGGGGAAGCTTACTCAGTGGAAGGCAGGGAGTTGCCGATCTGTATGTAATACTATTATATTATCTTTGTTTCTGGTGCCGCTCTATCATCAAATACTAAAAGCGGAATAATAATAATTAAGGGGGACTCCCATAAAACAAACGGGTTTTTTTTACATTTTTTGGTACAGCACTTGGCCTGTTTTTTATACTACTAAGGTGGCAGTCAAGTTTACAGCCCCACCTTATGGAGTGTCGTCACCGTAGCCTATGAACGTTTGCAACTCTAGAAGCGCTACACTCGCGACCCCGCAAGAACCTTCAAACCTTTTTTGAAGAACCCCATACTGTAGTCTTTATGTTTCCCTACTGATTTAGTACTAAATCGCTTATGTGTGCTCGTATATTAGTGATCAAGTTAAGATTAAAAGCCAGCGCAGTGGAAGCGGCTGAAAATATTAAAATAAATAAATATAAGGATCTCGACTCATCGTTTCGTTTTTGTCCAGTCGGTGTCGAGACCAATGCAATGGGACCCCATGGACTAGATCCATGGGGTCCCATTGCATTGGTCTCGACACCGTCCCATTGCGCCTTCGCTCGACTGGTCGACTGGTGACCCAAGGGCTGGAAGTCTTCTCTCTCAGCGAATAGGTATTGCTATTCAAAGGGGGAATGCTGCTAGTATTTTGGGCACAATGCCACGGGCGCCTTATTTTGGTTTAGTTTAGCTTTAGATAGTAATAATGTAAATATACAGATATGTAATAATTAAGTTTCTCTGTAATTTTTGACAATAAATCCTGTTTCTAGTTAAGATGTAAGTATTAACTTTCTCTTAACTTTATTTGCAAAATAGAGATCTTATTTTATCTTTAAAAGAAACTAAATGTCAGCATGACTTCTTGAAAAGTTATAGTAAGTAACACGCAAATTCACTTTTCCAATTTAAGATGTTTTCGTTCGGACAGCGGACAAAATAACATACTTAGCTTATTTTATAGTACTTAGTAACTTTTGATCTTATAATTACTTCGTAGAGTTCGTAACCCCGCGGACTCAGTGTTCTGTAAACGATCACTGTAGTAAGCAACATTTACTATAGCCGATTATGGATGGGTGATCATCACGTGACCACTTTGTGACATTTATTTGCGAGCGTTTTCTTGCTTCAGAATGTATGTTAAGCCGATGGTCAGGTTGCCAGTAAAATGGCAATTGTTAAGCTAAGTTGAAGGTCTTTATATGCGGCTTGAAAATTTCAACAGCAGACAGTCACAACTTGCGCATGTCCGTATCATCACGGCAATACGCTACATATAATGTGGAACAAAATCTAAAAAAAGTTTAAATGTGGGTATAATAATATGCCTCTGCCTACCCTTTCGGAGATAAAGGCGTAATTAATGTTTTTACCCTTAAACCCGTTTTTACCCTGCGGGTACGGAACCCTAAATCCACAGGCAATACAAAACACAAGTAGTTAGCTACTAATTATAAACGCGAAAGTAGGTATGTGAGTGTGGATGTGTGGATGTTTGTTACTCTTTCACGCTCTGACGGCGGAACGGATCTGCCTGAAATTTGATACTACATATCACGCCTGCCCACCCGAAGAGGCAGGCAGAGGCATAGTATACGCCCACATTTCGCCTTATAGTTTTATATCCCACGTAATAAGTGGTGAGAAATTTTCAAGCCGCCAGTACTCAAGGCCTTCAACTTGGCTTAATGATTGTCATTTTACTGACAACCGGGTTTTATTTAGAGTTTTCCCTCTCAACGCAATGGATCCTTTTGTGAAAGTGTTCAAGGGAACACTTTCACAAAAATGTAAAAGAGGGTCACCTTTTACAATACCCTCGGGATGCATTGGGGCGGGCGGTGACATTTTTTACTCTTTCCCGTGAGCCACACGGGCAAATGATATACATGGATAGTTTATTTTCAGGAATAAGACATAAGCTTTTTATCCGGGCAATAAGTTCTCATGAAGTGGGAACGAAAACAAAAAGTCACGCGGGTGAAACTGCGGGCATCAGCTAGTCTATAATAATATTTAAAGAGGAAAGATTAGATTGTTTGCATCGAATAGGCTCCAAAACTATTGAACCTATTTGAAAAATTCTTTCACTGTTGAAAAGCTACACTATTCTTAGTCAACATAGGCTATATTTTATTCCCATATTCCCAAGGTAACGGGTGCTACGCGGGTAAAACCGCGTGACGTCTGCTAGTAATAAATAAATATTATAAGTATGTTATAGACGTCTCCTGGGACATCCTTCCGAGGGCTTACCCGGGGCTCACAACCATAGGCTGTTGGGCGTTGCGTGAGGTTTTTTAGTCGGTAGGAGTCCGGCATAACATCCATGAGGATATTCCCTCACGTAAAAAAAAAAAAAAAAAAAAAGACGTGTGGCACTCGGGGACTGCCGCGGTAAAGCTATTACATAGCATTTTTTACCAACTATGCTAGTATAATTATTATACTATATAAGAATACTAGCTGATGCCCGTAGCTTCGCCCGCGTAAAATTTGTTACCGCGGGAAGTTATTCCCGGGGTAAAAGGTAGCTTATGTGTTATTCCAGACTATAATGTATCTCTGTACCAAAGGAGATGTCCAGAAATGGTTTTTTATTTTCGAAAAAATCCAGCACCGTTGAACCAAATATTTTTGAATAGTGTTACATAGAACTAATATTATATTTTATAAAATGGAATTTTTAGTTCCTGCAATTTTGAGAAAACGTAATTTTTATTTTCGTCTAATTTTAGGCTGAATACGAACAAAACTTACGTTGCTTTAGCCTAACAAACAAATGAAAAGTTTGACATATTGTCACGCGTGACAAGTGGATGACAGTTGTTTCAATGACAGTTCTTGTTTTTGTAAACAGTTATCATTTTGTTTACTTTGGTAGGATAGAGGGTGAGATTTTTGCAAATATAAAAATAAATTGATTTATTATGTCATGTTCAGACAAAAATTGTTACCTGCTATTGATTTATCTATGAATAGAGTGCAATATACAACTAAGTAACGATTTTGTTCACATATAGTGTTTTGAAACTATGAGACTTAAACCGCATCATTGTAATCCTCAATTATGAAGCCACTTAGCGTGAGAACGCATTAATATATGCCGAGTGGTTGTCCTATCTAGTTATTTTGTAATATTAAAGATTGATTGTAAGTCTATTAAACGAAAACAAATTATCTACGGTTAATATAATTATTATTTATTCAACACCTTGATTTTCAATATCTTCTCATATTAATATATGGTCTAAAACTGTGTAGGTGGAGAAATGTCATTTTGATCCAAGCCCATACAAGATACCAAACAATAGTCATCGCATCATGCGAAAAAAATACCGACATCAACGCGGCCACGTTGATGTCGGTATTTTTTTACATGTTGCGATGACTATATTAACTGATGCCCGCGGCTCTGCCCGCATCAGTTAATATAATAATATATTTCACCTCCTGAGTAATCCACTCTTTTAGTATTGAGATAAACTGCGGACTCGTGCTAATAGCTTCGTACTGAAACAGTTGCCTGGCCCGAATAGCTTTATTGCAATTTATGCATTAAGCCATGATACTATTGTCCTAAAAAAATAGGAAGTTTATTTGTAGTTACTTTAATGCAAATAAGAAAATAAAGTACTTCCTCCCTTTTTTTGTTTTTACGTGAGGGAATATCCTCATGGATGTTATGCCGGACTCCTACCGACTAAAACCCTCACGTAACGCCCAACAGCCTATGGTTGTGAGCCCCGGGTAAGCCCTCAGAAGGATGTCCCAGGACTCCCAACAGACCTGCGGCCGCCGCTGCGGCCTCGCCCTCGCCCAGGGGGTGGTTCGGGTGCTGTCCCGCGTCTTTGGAGGGGTTCCGGGTGTGATCCCGCTTCTAAGGGGGGGCGTGCGTGAGTTCCTCACGTCACACTGCCGTCATGGGCTTGCTTCTGTAAGGACGGTGAGCGACCCTCTCACCGTCCTCAGACCCACGGCCATAAGAGGCCGATAGTCCTCATATAAAGTACTCCCTAAGAAAGGAAAGCAAAATAGTAATATACTTACTGTCAGTGTTTTAAAATCGAAATCCAAGTCCGAATCGCAAGTGGTAACAAATAACAGTTGTGAATAAGCCAAGTAGTTAGACTTATAAAGTCCAAACACTATCAACATCCAATTCACGTGCACAGTCAAAGAATTCGTTGCGATAAGCCAAGTAGTCAAAATAAGTGGAAAAATAACGAAACCAGTTAATACGTAAACAGCAATGCGAGACGCGAATACGCGATATTGACATAATTGACAATTGACATTGACTTTATGTGACAGTTCACAGTGATGACAGTCATAATTGCTATTACAAAAAATATATTTGTATTGCCATCCATTTAATTAAAATATCTACTGACATAAAATAACTTCTAGGTTTTCTCTTAAATGCAGGATTTAAAAATTATTATGTAACTAATTCTTGATTCCTAATTTTAGCTACTATTTATCAGTGTAATTTCAGTCATGCTGGATTTTACTTGGAATAAAAAACCAACGTCCATACAAAAAGTGGACATCTCCTTTCAGCCCGATCCGTTCAGCGGTATGAGCGTGAAAGGGTAACAAACATCCACACTCACAAACTTTCGCATTTATAATATTAGTAAGAAGTAAGATTTTAAGGCCTATGTTCAACAAAGTAAAGTACCAAGTACCTACTTGACTGTGGACATTTGGGCTTTTGGAATTTTGGCCTATTGGCCTTTTGGACTTTTGGCCTTTTGGACTTTTGTACTATTGGACTTTTGGATTTTTGAACTTTTGGAATTTTGGACTTTTGGACTTTTGGACTGTTGGACTTTAGAAGACCCAAAAGTGATCAAAGACCGAAAAGTCCCAAAAGTCCCAATAGTCCCAAAAGTCCCAAAAGTCCCAAAAGTCCCAAAAGTCCCAAAAGTCCCAAAAGTCCCAATAGTCCCAAAAGTCCCAAAAGTCCCAAAAGTCCAAAAAGTCCCAAAAGTCCCAAAAGTCCCAGAAGTCCCAAAAGTCCCAAAAGTCCAAAAGTCCAAAAGTCCAAAAGTCCAAAAGTCCAAAAGTCCAAAAGTCCAAAGTTCAAAAGTCCAAAAGTTCAAAAGTCCAAAAGTCCAAAAGTCCAAAAAACCAAATTCCAAAAGTCCAAAAGCCCAAAAGGCCAAAAGTCCAAAAGTACAAAAGTCCAAAAGTCCTAAAGTCCAAAAAGCCAAAAGTCCAAAAGTCCCAAAGGCCAAAGTCCAAAAGGCCAAAATTCCACTACACCTAACCTCACCCCACCCACCTCACACCAACTCACCTCACCACACCCCACTTCACTTCACCCCACCCTACACACCTCAGCCCACCCCACTTCACCCTACTTCACTTCATATACATAGGTACACGTTATGCAAACGCTCACGTGTACACGTTGGTATATGAAGTGCGAGATACACGAACGTGGCCGAGCGTGGCCGAAGGTAGCCGAGAGTGTGATTTATTTTCGTGACACAATTTCTGGATTCGGTCTCCACGCAAGGCCCGCGATAGAAGCTATGCAATAGCTTAAAAAAAAAAAAAGTATGTTATAGACAAAACTTAGCCCCACTGCACGTAGATAAACATGTTATCCAACCCGAGAAGAAACTTAAATAAGTTTAATTTAACTTGTCCCGTTTGTTCGTGGCCGTTAAAGAGATCTATAAAGTTATAATTAACTATTGTTTTCCATCGAACTTGGGTATCGGAGTCTTTGAACTGAACCTTAATTACTTGATAGCGCTTTTGAATAGAGTATTTCGTGACGGTAAGGTACGCTGAGAAGAAGCGCTCGTGGCCCCGCGAACTTAGTGTTCCGTGAACGATCACTGCAGTACTTTCACTATGGCCAGTCCTTGGATGGGTGACCATCCATGTGACCACTTTGGGACATTTATTTGAGCGTTTCCGTGCTAGGGAAGGCACGTTAAACCGGTGGTCCTGGTTGCCACTAAAATGGCAGATGTTAAGTCAAGAGAAAGGCCATTTTTGCGGCTAAAAATATTCAACAACAGGCAGTCTACGTCTGTCCATCTTAACATGACAATCGGCTCACCACCTATTACGTAGGACAAATTCTTAAAAAAGGTGACATGTGGGCATATAATAATAAGCCTCTGCCTACCCTTTCGGGGATAAAAGCGTGACAAATTCCTAAAAAACGTGAAATGTGGCCATATGTATGTATGTAAGGTGCGATGGGGCCTGTACTAAAATCTTCAGGACGCAGACCAGCTTCAATTGCAAGTGTCACTATATTGTAAACCAGTGCGTCCTACCAGTTATGCCATAGTGCTGAGACGTGGACACTTAGGCTACGTCCGCACAGGCAGGCGGCTTGCTTAGCGCCTAGAGCCTAGTGGCTTGCATCCTGGCTACTTGCTAGGATACACGGTGGCCGCACTGAAAGGTGGTTTGCGTGGTGGATCGCTAGGTGCTTCGGTCATTTGCTTTGACAAGATGTCACTTTCACTAATAGCTCTATACTGATTTATATTGGGTTCATACATATGATCACGCCTTTTATCCACGAAGGGGTAGACAGAGGCATATTAGATGCCCACATTTCACCTTTGAGATTTTGTCCCACGTAATAGGTGGTGAGCCGTATTGCCATGTTGATATGGCCAGGCGCAGGTTGTGACTGCCAGCCGTTGAAATTTTTCAAGCCGCCTAAAAAGGACCTCAACTTGGCTTACTGCCTCGGCTGCCATTTTACTGGCAACCGGGGCCAAAGGCTTAACGTGCTTTCCGAAGCACGAAAACGCTCACAAATAAATGTCACAAAGTGGTCACGAGACGGTCACCCATCCATGACCGGCCACAGTAAATGTTGCTTACTAGAGTGATCGTTTACAGGACACTGACTCCGCGGGACCACGAGCGCTTCATATTGGGTTCATGACATAAATAAGTCACGGTCAAGTCATGGGGATTTTCATGTTCTATACCTATAAGCAATTGCATAATATTTACAAAAAAAATTACTAGAGATTTGCGTAGGACTAGGATTTGATCTACTTCTCAGTAAAGTTAAAGGAAAATGAACTCATTCGAATACTCATCTTAGAAAAAGCATATCAGCCGAAGAACGACTAATCGTTACATTGAGGTAAGTAAGTGAAACTCTAAATAGGTATCTACTTACATATTATTTTTATCTATAATGCGAGTAATATTTCGTATATTTTTTTCTTCAAAATGCCTCGCGCCTGGCGACAAAAAACCAACATGTTTGTTTACTTGGATACACGCTAAGCTACTAGCTAGGCGCCAAGCGCGCAGTGCGGCCGGTCGCGAACATTCAAGTACTACCCGTTCGCTCTAACTTTGCCGCTGGCGTAGAGGCGTATACCCGAATTGTTAATTAGACGAAGTAAATTGACAGTAGCTAATGTCACTTCGTCATAGAAAATAAGCTACATTGTATGAAGAAGTGACATTAGTTGCTGTCAATTTACTTCGTCTAATTAAAAAATCGACTTTAGTATGGAGCCGAGCGGCAAAGTTAGAGCGAACGAGCAGTATGTTCGTTTTACTAAGCTACTTGCTAGGTGACTCGCTAGGCTCTAGGCGCCAAGCAAGCCGCCTGCCTGTGCGGACGTAACCTTACGGTGTGCAATCTTGAGGGCATGGACTAGGCCCTCAAGGTTTCACAACCAGCTATAGAACGAATGATGCTCGGAGTATCTTTGGGGTATAAACTCTGGAATGAGGTTATTCGGCGGAGAACCAGAGTGTATAACCACATTAAAGTGGCAATAGGCTGACCACATCTGTAGAAGAATCGAGCAAACGGGTTCTAGAGCTATCCCTAGAATTCAAGGGTTCCGTTGAACGTAAGGGTTAATCTAAACTGGCGTGTTCCTAATCAGTCTATACAATAATTATAGTAGCCTTCCATATAAGTAGCCTTCATCATGAAGCTCTTTTATGATTAAGCAAAGAGGACAGTTTCACACACAGCAGTGTACCTCTCCTTTCATAGACCTTATGTGACGTAAACATAGAGCAACGCGAACTGTCTGAGGGGAGACGGCATAGAACGATTGCTCGGTACAAAATTTTCTGTCATATTTTGCGGGTGGCGGGGGGAAATCTTCGTTCAGTTTGTATGGAACTGGGCACTTTTTGTCGTCGATATGTCACATTATGTGTCACATTATTGCCAGAGGGGGTTTGAAAGCTTTGGCCCCTCCCTCTGTAGAGGCGCGCGATGCTCTTTGGACGTAAACGAAGTTGCGAGTAGGGAATGCAAATCTCGCGAGATTCGGCACAAGCGAGATCTCGCGAGATTACGAATAACAATACCGCGAGATCTCGCCAATTACGAGATCTCGCGAGATTGCCAATTTTGTGTGTTTGTTCTTAGAAATAATCACAATATTAAAAGTACTTGACCGTAATTCGAAGCTTATATAATGAGATAGGCATATCCGTTACCCGTAGGCTTATCTTACTCATGTTTGATGACGTATTTCCGTCGACTCACCAGTAGGGGGCGCCACCTGTGAACTTATAAAGAACATGGCGTCCACTTTGTCCTCATTGGCGTTTTGATTCCCGTAGCAAAAGGTTATAGCAGGAACACCTGCTAGTGCATTTATTTTTTCTAGTTACTAGTTATATACCTAGTAAAGTTATAAAAAGTGACTTGGGATGAAGTAAGTGAATTTACAGAAATAATTATTTAACGGCTTTGCCGTTCGTTTGAATATACAGTGAATCTAAAACAAGTGACTTGTGATTGAAGTAAGTGAACCTACAGACATATTTAACGGTTTGACCGTTCGTTTAAGTCTCAGGTATGTTTTTACTTCATATTTTTACGATCACATATGAGTGTGATACGTCATAATGTGAAATAACCTATTATTTTAAAATAGCACGTAAACCTTTCGAGGTTGCAGTTTCTTTCATTTAATATCTTTAGTTACAGCTAATATCAAACTGATTTTATAGATTGTATTCATAGGTACTAATACTTTTTTTTTTTAGATAATATAGAAAATATTTTCAAAATATTTTTATACCTACCCACATAAAGGCACATTAATTACTAGATGTTCCCATACATGTAAAAATATGGCCTATTATGGGTAAAATCGTAATCATCCCAAGTTTCTGAATACGTACGAGTGTGTCAAAGTAATAACTAAATGTTCACCATGAAAGTAGTACTTAAATTTTAGGTACGTAACATAATACTATTTCTTTTAGTTTGGTTTCTTGATAGAAATGAATCCTCCATCCTTAGAAAGTGAGCTAATTCCAAGTGGAGTATTTCAGAAGCGCGCTCTGAGCTCCAGTTACTGTATTAGGTACGTCAAATAGCTACAGTTCCAGATCATTTAGCTCGAACTTCAAATAAGGGCAATCGCGACGCCACGTGCATTGTCGTAAGTGGAGTAAAAGAAGCCGACTTCCACTAAACCAGATAAGGATGATGGAAATAGGTGAGTTATTTCTTATTACCTAACACTGGTCCTGACCAAGTGTAAATTTCTTCACAGATCAGAGGTTCATTTACGAGGATGATAGAAACAATCATCCTTGCTTCGTATTTTATATAGGGACAGCATTAAAAGAGATTTCGGTCAGTATAACCTAAGAGGTTAATAGACACGTTTTGGCGACAAATTGCCTTGATAAGATAATATGCTGATACCCACTATTGTAAAATCATAGTCCTGGGTTCGTCAACCTAAACAAAAACGGGGAGATCCGACAATTCGAATCCCTGCTACATTTTGAAAAAGCTGACAAGGTTCTTTCTGCCAAAAGGCTTTTTCTGCCAAAACCTTTTGTATTTTTAAGCAGAATCTTTTGAAAAACTTAGTTTCTTCGAAAATATTTATGACAAAATTGAAGACCTACTTTAATAATAGGATTTCCATAATTTTTTTATCAATTTATTACAAATGGCTTGCGGCCATAGATCTGATTTCATATATTATTCTCAGAATTATCAAAGACCCAATTCTTAAAAATGAACCTTAATAAAATATCGCCTTCAAACACATACATTTTCGAGGCTGAAGCCTTTTCAACGGCACGCGGGAAGGCATGCATTTTGGTCTTCGATCTCCAAAAAAGGATGACCCCGAAAAAAGTTCATCCAAATCATTACGCCAGCCTTCGAGAGGATCAGGCGTCACGATCAGATCTCCATCGATTGGAGTCCAGATTCCATTGTACCAAGAGCCTTTTTAGGCCTATATTACAGTTACCACTCTCGAGGGGTGTGTACAATATCCATAATAATTGGGCATACGACAGTGAATGTCCATTCAATTAAGAAATTTCTGAGCTTTATGCTCTCAAAGAGACTGAGAAGTTTAACATCCCCTGCCCATACCAGCAAAGGAAACACTAACCAGTTACCACCCTCGAGGGGTATGTACAATATTGTGTATCTATAATAATTGGGTATACGATAGTAACCAGGCGTACGATAACATACTAAGTAACCATGCAAGGATGTCCCTTCAATTACGAAATTTCCGAGCTCGAGGCTCTCAAAGAGACGAGGAGAGGTCTAACATCCTCTGCCCACACCAGCAAAGGAAACACTAAATAATATGACCCTGTCATTCTATGTCGGTCAGTTAACTCTGTACAAAATACGTTGGTAAGGAACGAGAGTACCAAAAAGTTTTAAATTTATAAAAGGGTACCGCATTCCCTTTATCCAGAAACTCCAATCCGTCCTGCACGGTATTCGAGAGGACGCAGGTTCGAATCCTGCTCAAAACTGATAACCTTCCCACATTTAAATTTACACCGAACTCTGTTCAAGTCCCGTCCTGACAAAGTTGTAAATTTTCACTTTATGTTAAAATGCTATGGAAAACTTGACTAAGGTGGAATACTAATTGCTTTAAATACTTAAGAATCCATACAACGAAAAGTTTCCTTTTTAACTGAAATGACCACATTGTGCAATGGTTCAAAAGATGAATGCTCAAGGCACTCTAAAACTAGTTCCTTTGTCACCAAGTTTGATTTCTCCACTTTTCCTAACTTCAAATAGCGATGGGTCATCCGCCCAGAATTCAGTTTAAGGACATTGTACGCCTTTGTAAAGCCAGAATAATTCTATCTTTCGGCATGTTCCGTTTACCAGATTTCCTCCAACCACGAGATTGGATGTGCAAAATACATCTCAGTCAAGCTTATTTTCATGATGAAGCTGATGTAGTTTACATTATTCTTTCTCAGAGCACATTCTTGTCTTCCGCTCGGGTAAGCCGCACCCAAAACATTTTCGTTTCTCACCATCTGGGTGCCTCGATTTCTATAGAATAAGAGTATTCAAATACTCGTCTACCTACACAAATCTCATTTTGCGCATCAAAATCCTGTTACTCTTCACAAACACGTACAAATAGCCTTGAAAACTCTTCAAACCCAGAGATGGTTAGACAATTGGGAGAAAACAATAATAGGTTCCCAAAGAAACCTCTCATATCGTTATGCGATAGACTTACAACTACCTGAAAGTCCAATACCAAAAGAAAAGATATTAGACATAAAAGGAAGATTTCTTTAATTCCAAATCAAAGAAACTTAGTTCTTTTAAAGAAAATTCAAACTTGGTGGGTCTTTTGATTTTTTTTTACCCCTTTCGCAGTGCCTAGAGGTAGCTTTACCTCGGCGTCACATTCGGTCAATCCCCTAACCGACAACCCACTGAAGAAAATAGTAGTGCACGGAGTGGTACAAGTGGAACTCCAATAGTGGATCCGCAATTACCGGTTCTCGTCAATTTTACAAGCTTTCCATCCGAGATGCTTTCTTACCACGGACGCGTCAGATTTCGCTTAGGAGCCCAGCTAGAAAACATTTCTCTAACAGGCTCGAGGGCCAAGAATAACAAAGATTGCACTGCATCAAAGAGAGATGTTGATAATCTTACACATGATTCGAAATCATTTACCGGTACTGTGTTACAGTCTGTACTCATTCAAAGCAGTTGTAGTCCATCCCCCCAGAGGGACGAGACCAAATCAATTGCCTTGACGAACTTAACTCGTCAGCTTGCGTGTAATGGTCCGACATCAAATTGACTTCACCATACACTGCATTCCGAGCCGATACCATATGTATCAGCTCCTCCGGGTATTTTTTGTGAGCATCCTGCTTCAAACACCACTAAGGCAAGATTTCCTACAAACAATATTCCTATTATGAAATGGAGAACACTACATGATAGGCCTGTTTGTAATGTGTGGATATTACTTCCACCACCATTTTTAATACCCAAGATGCTGTCACACCTTAATCGGTCAACAGGAGTGTTTATGGCGCCGCGATGGCACAAGGTAATAATAGAGGGCAGATCTTAAAGCGAGAGCTCTGTAAGCTCCATTAGTTCTGCAGAACCTGCAAAAGAACCTAATAAACATTATTTCTTTCCTTCTAATAAACACCTCGACAGGTCTCCCACCACCTCACATAGAGAATCTGTGGAAATGTGGGGGGGGGGGGGGGGCGAAGAGGTAAATAACAGATATTAAATCAAAAACTTCTACTATTGAGCTCCTTGAGACCTACCTTTTAAGATGTTTTAAACGACTTGCATTTTATTCATGGTTATTATATAATACGATTCTGTTACATAAATCTGTTGTTGCTGTTCTTGATAATATGGAAACCGTTAGTCAACTTTACATAGTTCGCATGTTTTGGTTAAACATATCTTGGTCGATCTCTTTAAAAAAATGTAAAGAAAGATAAGTCACATATTCATTGATATTGGGATTGATGACTTAGTTCAATATTACTAAGTATTGATACACAGAGAACATTTTTCAGGTTTCTCGTCATAGTGATTTTATGCTTAGGTCGCCGCAACCACGATCTAACTTTGCTCGATTGTATTAACTCACGTCATAGGTACTACTTTTAGGCCCGAATTAAGAGTCCGAAACTGATCATTTTCATTTCAGACAATCTGGTTGGAAAACATTGTAAACAAAGATAACACCTACGACTAATCAATTGAATCCTTTATTCTAAATAGAAATTAGGATATCAGAGTAACCGATATGAGACTACAGTCTAATAGTTTATTTATGACTGTTAGAGGTTCTCCAACTATTCTAGCCCCGGCACTACCCGGTCAACAGCAGCTTCTAAGAATTGGTGGTGGTGGTAAGATCAAATTAATCCTTAACAAGAGGTAATTGACGATGGATTTCAAAATTTTTTATCGTCGAGTAATAATGTCAGCTACTACCACCAATCAAATATAATAATAATTCGCAATTATTTAATCCTGTCAATAGAAGGAATACTTACTACTCCTTAAATAAGATTCCTTATTTAGTCTGTTTAAGATTACATATGAAGTTGTTCAAGATGGTAAAGATTATAAATCTAGATACCATACATACAACATTCTATAATATTATTTTCCTAAAAATAAATTAGAATCACATTGGCGTTTCCGTCACTCACCAGGCGAAAACAAACATTTCTCATTATATAAGCTTCGAATTACGGTCAAGTACTTTTAATAGCGGCGTTTTCCCTGAAAGAAAACGCATATTAAAATACTAACCTAATTCGAAGCTTACTTTTTAAATCTGCCTGGTGAATAAAAGCCAATGAGGACAAAGTGGACGCCATGTTCTTTATAAGTTCACAGGTGGCGCCCCCTACTGGTGAGTCGACGGAAATACGTCATCAAACATGAGTAAGATAAGCCTACGGGTAACGGATATGCCTATCTCATTATATAAGCTTCGAATTAGGTTAGTATTTTAATATGCGTTTTCTTTCAGGGAAAACGCCGCTATTCAAATAAATTAGGAAAAAAAATTAAAAATTCTAAGTATCTATTAAGTATGAAATAATTTTGTGTACTTAAGTATTAAACATTGTTTGACGTAAGTTAAACATTGTTTTTTAAATAAACTTAAAAAACAAATAAAAAAAATATATTAAATTACAAAGGAATGTTTGAACATTAGAAATTATTATGAATTATTTTGGAAGTTGGGACATCCTTCCGAGGGCTTACCCTGAGCACCCGTAGGCTGTTGGGCGTTTCGTGAGGTTTTTTAGTCGGTAGGAGTCAGGCATAGCATCCATGAAGGATTTTACCTCACGTTAATAAAAAACAATGTTCAGAGTAGAATCTCTTAAACGGCTTCATAATTTGCTTTTCAAATAAACAGCCGCTGCGAAGGCTTTTCCGATTCAACGCTAGTGGGAACCACCGTTCTCAGGCAGTCATCAATCCGTTTTATAGGTTGAAATGCCTTGTCTAAGTTCACTAAAACCGCAAGTTCTTACCCATTCAAAGAGCGGTATGGATCAACTTCTAGGCCCAAGTCGATCAAAGCTTTGCTGACACACAGTTTGACTCCATTATATGTAGATATCATGTCTGCTAGGCTCGACCATACCACACGAATAGGTACCCGCAAATTCTGCATCTAGCAGTTAGCGTTCGCACGCAATGTTTATATGCTTGAGTGCAATCTCGTTAACCTAGCGAGATCTCGCCTATTTGTCGACCGAGATCAATCTCGTAAAAAAGGGCCGAGAGATCTCGCGAGTTCGAGATTAGGGTTGAAAATCACAAGTAAAATACATGTATTTTTCAATCGGACTTTGTATTTTTCAATAAAATACAGAAACTTTCAATGAGACCTTACGATGTATCTTTCGAAATTTTCCGTTTTTTACATGTATTTTACATTGTATTTTTCGCTGTTTTTTTAGGACTAGTAATAATAAAATAACTTTATGGTTAAATCAGCACCTTTCTTTCCATATAATAAAAATCATGAAGTTATTAATGACAAAAAGAATGTCGTGTTTTATATTTTCCGGCAATTCCATTTTCCTAATATCTTCTTCCATGTTATTATACTGTAATACAGTAATGGTACTGTTTCTATTGCTCGATCGAGTGATCAAAATTATGGCAAAATACCTACCCATATGGGCGGAATCCTTGACGGCTCGCAACGTGACTGGACTGCATAGTCCGCTGAAGTCAATGGCAGTCAGAGTGATAAGAGGGTACCGTACGACCTCCGTCGAGGCGGCGGCATGTCTCCTAGCCGGGACTCCTCCATGGGTACTGGAAGCGAGGGCCCTTGCATCGCTGTATAAGTGGCACAAGGAGGCGCTGGAGCGGTATCAGAGGCCTGTGCGCCGAGAAATAGAGGCCCAAAGATCCTTGCTCCGCCAGGAGCTCATGGAGACATAGAAAGTGCGACTTGAGCCACCAAAGTGGGGACACACTACAATGGAGGCGGTGAAGCCGGTCATGGAGGAGTGGTTGGAGAGGCGCCATGGCAGCCTAACCTACAAAGTGTCACAGATGCTTACCGGGCACGGGTGCTTTGGAAAGTATCTGTGGCGCATCCACCGGGAGGTAACAGCTGAGTGCCAGCAATGCTGTGACTGCAGCGAGGAAACGGTGCAGCACACACTGGTGGAGTGCTCAGCTTGGGCACTGCAGCGCCAGGACCTCGTTGCGGGCTTGGACGTGGGCATTTTCGCACTGGAGACCATGGTGAGGGCCTTGGTCACTAGCGGTGGAAAGTGGGACGCTGATGCGTCTTTCTGCGAGCAAGTCATGCTCCAGAAAGAGGCAGTGGGGAAGGAGCGGGAGAGAAATCTCCCTCCTGAATTTCGCAGTCGACAACGGGGTCGTCGCCGGTTGCTGTTCGCCCATGACTATCGGCCTCCATGACCGAGGGCCTGAGAACGGCGAGTCGGCTGCTCGTTGTTTTGAATTGAATTTTGTTTTGAATTGTAGAAACCTTTTTTGTGCAGTATAGTTAATAATAAATACCGTAAAATTATAATAAATAGTGCCATTATTATTGTCTTTTTTCATTCACTGGAATTTATGAAAAATACATTGATTGATACACGTATTATACATGTCAATTTGTATTTTTCAAATAGCCCTAAATTTGTATTATTACAAAGTTACATGTATTTTACTGGAAAGTTTCAAAGTTTCGATAAAAACAAATGAGTATCTTTCGCCATTTTCATCCCTATTCGAGATCTCGCGAGATCGAGATTGCATTCCCTAGTTGCGAGGGTCAGCTAGTTGATCAATATTATTATATGTGTATGTGGCCGGTAAGAGATTGACTTGTGCCATAAGAAGTTGTTGTACCAATAAGTCTAATTTTAACCTGCTCAAATGTTATTCCTCGTATACAATAAAGTGTTTTTACTTAAGTACTTACTTATTTACCAGGCATTAATGTCGTATGATCGAGAATAAGTGCCCAGAGACGCCTTGAAATGATCGTCTTGCTCTACAAGCTAGTCACCCGAGATATTTTTACTAACTTAAAGTCTTAGATCAAGAATAACATAGATAACGTGTCGCGAACAAAATGAAAGTTAAAAAGTAAATAATTCAAGACTGTATCACATTTAACGTAAAATGTACCTTAAAGTTATTAAACGTGAGCATAAAATATCATGCCACTGATATATCAGTTAAGTCGTTTTATTCCACACGTTTGTATTATTCAATATCGGCCCATTGTCGCCAGTTCAAACAAGGATGTAGTGAGCCGTCAGTAGTGAGCCGTCTTCTATAGGTGCAGGATTTCTCGCATCGATATTACATCTAGTCATTCTTGATCTAAGCTTAAATTAAGTAGAATTTTGTGAATAAGCCATTGAAAGGCCGTTGAGTTTTTTGTCAGTTCTCGGGATAGGGTTGTATACAAGCTATTTTTATAATGTTGATTGATGGCACTTGATGGAACTTGCTACAGATCTTGAATGATCCTATTTATTTTTTCCACATTATTTACTTTTTAACCTGACCTAAGGTAACCTGGATTTCCCTAAGGGCTTTTTCAAACAGTTAACACAGACATTTTGTAAATTTCATTGAAAGTCTATTTGAAATAATAAATTTTGATTTAGTATATTCATTCCAATGTTATTTAGGTACCTCCGTCCCTTTCGTCTATGTAATAGTGAATTTCAATCGGTACATCTATACTAATATTATAAAGAGGTAAGATTTTTTTTTTTGATTTTTAATTTTTATGTAAAAAATTCTTTCACTATTGGGAAGCTACACTCTTTGCGGTGAACATAGGCTATATTTATTCCCATATTTCCACGGGAACGGAAACTACGCGGGTGAAAACGCGTGACGTCCGCTAGTTGTCCAAATAAAATTAAAGTTCAATCACGGTGTCAGCAATAATAATCAGTGTACTCAATAAATGTGTCAGCCATCGATATAAAGTTGTAAAATCTGCCAATTTTACGATAGTCCGAACTGATACAGAAAGATGAATGCTTCGACGTAGTCCAAATATTAACAGTAAAACAACGTAAAATTATTACACAAAACCTATTCTAAATTGTACAACTAACAACAAAATAATGAGATTAAAACAAAGACTATATAATATTATATTAATCAGACACCGCATAGGTAAACTTCGCTATGAAAAAGTTTAGACTAAATATGGGTGGGGTGCGGGGAGAGGTTGGCTCATCCTATTGGCTCCTTCAAGACCACACACTGTCACATTAGGTAGTTTTAAGAGGGTTTCCCAAATTATATCGATGTATTTATAAGACTTGCTTATTATGCAATATACGAAAATCATAGCCATAGAATTTCCTAAAGAATTGTATTCATGATCCAAGATCTGAGATCCAATATTCGGGATCCGAGATCCGACATCCAAAATCTAAAACTAAAAGCACCGCATTGTGCTGACATCTATAGCTACTTCAATGACGTGCTACCTGTCCGCATTGTGCGCGTACGTTTGTTAATAAGATGGGTTATGTTAGCCATATACGAGCACATCAACGGCAACTTGAAAGGAGTTGAAGAGGTCGCCGTGAACGAAATGGGTCAAGGAGGAGGTATATAAATAGCCAAAGAAGTTTAACGCTGCGATCGTTTACGGAACACTAAGTCAGCGGGCTATGTGTGCTGCATATCAAAGTAAACAAATATTATAAAAAAAAATGAGGTGATATTGTATGTTTGTTTGTTTGCATTGAATAGGCTCCGAAACTAATTAAACATCTTAAAAAAGTTCACTGTTGGGAAACTACACTATCTTCATGTTCTGTATGCTAGAAATGTTTCCAGAAGTAAGAATGTAATCAGTTTTGTACCAGTAAACTCGAAACGCTTAGAAACTTTCAAAGAAAATATAACCAAAAAGATAACAGAATTGCCCGATTACACTACTGTAGATAAATCTTACGCTGATTTATTTAACTTAATACATGATGAGTTTGGAAAAATTTTTACACCAAAAACAGTATCGTTCGGAAGCAGGTCTGTTTTCAGTGACTGGGCTACACCTGGTATTTATAAAAGTCGTAAGAGGCTTTATGAACTTTATTCGGAAAAAGCATTTAATTTTAACCCTGAGTTTAAGAAATATGTTAAAAAATATTCAAAGACCTTTAGACAAGTTTGTTCCTTGGCAAAGTCAAATTTCATTAGAAATAAAATTACAGCTTCGACAAATGTAATTAAAACTACTTGGAACATTGTAAATTCTGAATGCGGTAGGTCTAAAACGAGTGAACGAAGCTTTCATTTAAAGATAAACGGGCGCCACGACACAGGGGATCTGGAAGTAGCGACTGAGTTTGTAAAATCTTTCAGTAATATACCTATTCATATAACGAATACTCTTCGGTCGTCTTTCACTTCCGCTGAGCAAATATTGTCAGAATGTGTAGATAGCTGTCAACACGCGTTCGAATTCACGACTGTTGACTGCAACGACATTCTGAAAGCTTACAGGGCTATTAATGTTAAAAAAACCGCAGACATATGGGGGCTATCGGTAAAATCTGTATCTAGTGTCATTGATGTCATTGCCCCTTACTTGGCAGCTGTGTTTAACGATTGCGTTTCGGGTGGTGTGTTTCCTGATTTAATGAAACACAGTAAAGTTATACCTTTGTTCAAGGCCGGCAGTGCTTCTGATCCAGGTAATTTCAGACCTGTCTCAGTGTTGCCGACTTTGAGCAAGATATTTGAAAAATTAAAACTTGAGCAGATGCTGACCTATTTTAACAGTCACAAATTATTTCATAATAAACAATTTGGATTCACTAAAGGACGTTCGACGACCGATGCTGGTGTAGATTTGTTGAAGAGTATTTATGAGGCCTGGGAAGATAAACATGATGCGCTTGGCGTGTTTTGCGATTTGTCTAAGGCTTTTGATTGCGTCCAACATGAGACATTGATCAGGAAACTACAACACTACGGGATAAGGAACAAGGCTCTCGATCTTCTGACTTCATATTTGAACAATAGAACTCAGAGGGTCGATGTCGGTGGCACACGTTCGGGGAGATCGGTGGTTACTATGGGCGTCCCGCAGGGTTTGATACTCGGACCATTTTTATTTTTAATTTATATTAATGACCTACCCTACTATGTAGGGGACTCTAACGGGATTGTTTTGTTTGCAGATGACACTTCCTTAATTTTCAAAATTAAAAGACAACTAGATGACTATGACGATGTTAACAATGCAATCCTAAGAGTAGTACATTGGTTTAACACTAATAATCTTAGCCTGAATGAAAACAAAACTAAATGTATTAAATTTACCTTGCCCAATGTAACACAGGCAGAAACCAATGTGCAACTTAATGGCCAAGAGTTGGAACTTGTGAAATCTACTGCGTTCTTAGGGTTGACGATCGATTCTGGATTGCAGTGGGGCCCACATATTGAAAAACTGGCTGGCAGATTAAGTTCAGCAGCATTTGCTGTCCAAAAGATTAGGCATTTGACTGATGTAGAAACAGCGCGTATAGTGTACTTCAGTTACTTCCACAGTGTAATGTCGTACGGTATGCTACTATGGGGCAATGCCGCAGATATAAATACAATTTTTGTTTTACAAAAACGGGCCATAAGAGCCATATATAGATTAGGTCCAAAGGTCTTTCTGCGAGAAAAATGTAAAGAATTAAATATTCTGACTGTCATCACAATATATTTTGACATCACAATATATTTTTGAAAATCTTATATATGTTCAGAAAAATTTATCTAGTTTTACTAAGTTAAGCGATAGACACAATGTGAACACCAGACATAAAAACAACCTTGCCGTTTATCATTGTAGACTGAACAAAGTCAGTAATTCTTTCCTGGGTAACTGTATACGTTTTTACAACAGGCTTCCAAGCGAAATTAAAAGCATGCCCCTAATTAAGTTTAAAAAGTGTATAAAAAGTAAATTGTGCTGCAGGGGCTACTATACAATTGACGATTATTTGATTGATAAGGAAGCCTGGAAGTGATCTGCTTGCTCTACTGATGGAGTTTTAGTTTATAGTATGTATCTACTTATTGTAAATATGTAGTGCACAAAAAGAATAGCCCGCCGAGTTTCTTGCCAGTTCTTCTCAAGCGGGCCGCGTTCCGAACTGGTGGTACTATTTGCATTGTATTCATTGACGTGTCGCAAGTGCCTATGTATTAGGATTATGCGAAATAAATGTTTTTTGAGTTTGAGTTTGAGTTTGAGTTTGAGTTCAAGTAACATAGGCTATATTTTATTCCCGTATTCCCACGGGAACGGGTACTACGCAAAACCATGTGTAGACCGCCATGCGCAAGTTTAAACTAGTAAAATATTTCAAAAGTGAGTTCGTTCGAAATAAAACTACTTTAATTACTACTCTGTGGTCAATTGCCACAGACTAGTTAAATATTAACAGAGCATCAGTACAGCGTTCATAGCAATGAAAAGCGCTGATGTCGCTGTAAAGTAGTCAATGATTACTTATTTAACTTTTGGAGATAAAATAAACAGTTGGTAGTTAAAATTTGTATTATAATTGGATCTGAACTTTATTTATCAATTTACTAGTCGCTTAATTCAGCTCCCGTTCCCACTTACCATGCGATCAATATTTCCAGGTTAAATAACAGCCCAAAAACGCGGGATAGCACTCGGACCCCTCCTAGTTGAGTCCGCAGTGGTAGCCGTAGGTCTGTTCGGAGTCCTGGGGTATCCTTCCAAAAGCTTACTCGGGGCGTCCAACCGTAGGCTGTTAGATAGGATACGACGTGTGGTTTTTAGTCGATATAAGTTCGGTATACCCTGTAGGATTTTCCTCAGAAAAAAAAGAGATGTGTCCCGACTTTATTACCGTGAAATTATATTTTTAAAAACCTCCCGACAGCTACCACTAAAACGGAAAGCCATAACCCTCTCTTGTCATCTCGGATCATTCTATTATACTGTATCAAATAGTACTAAAGTTGCAGTAAAACTATACAATGTACTAGTCGTCACTTCCAAGCGTCTAGGACATAAGGCAGTAAACCACTGCTTCAATCAGGTTTTACGACTGTGGTTTAAGACTAACACAGTTTCGTTTCTTTCTTATTTCAATGTACATATTGTACATAAAATAAATAAATAAATATTCACGGACATTTCACACAACGCTATTGGTCTAAGATCCCTTTAAGAACGACCTTCACCGAGCTGGTTATTAGATGAAAAGTGTTTTATATTCAACTAAATATGTCAAAAATTAAAATGCATTAGGGTTGCCTAAAAAAATTCAGTCCAGAATATGATAAATTAAGAATTAAAAAAGAAAAATTACTATTTACTGGTTTGCTTATTAGATACATTCCATACCAATTGGAAGTGTAACGCCCATAGAATATGTAAATTTTACTTAATTCATTAACCAAGGCGTTGCATTACTAGTATCGATATACCTGTTTATACCTGCGTAACTGAAAATTTTTAGGCAACCCTATTGCAAAATAATTAGTGACATATTTAGTTTAATATAAAACCCTTTTCATCCAATAACCAGCTCGGTGAAGCTCGTTCTTAAAGGGATCCTAGGATGTAATATCTGATCCCAAAGTAAGCTTGGAATAACCTGCTTGTGTTATGGGTATCAGACCACGGAAATTAATACTTATATACTTTTTAAACACATAAATATTATACATAGAAACACCCAGACAAGACAAACATTTATGGGTCACATAAATATTTGTCTACGGTGGGAATCGAACCCACGACCTCCAGCATACATACATAATGGTGACGTTTTCTAAGTTCCCGTTTTTACCTGTTTTGTACATACATTCATATAATCACGCCTTTATCTCCGAAGGAGTAGGCAGAGGCATAGTATACGCCCACATTTCACCTTATAGTTTTATGTCCCACGTAATAGGTAGTGAGCGTATTGCCTCTTTGTACGGAACCGAAAAACGTTCAGTCTCCCCACTAAACTATTACGGTGACCAACCTCGCCAAAATCACTGCGGAGAGAGATTACTGTTACCTAAACAGCCAATTTCAGCTGTAGCCAGCTACAAAAAGTACCTGAAAATAAATTAAAAACTGTCAAATATAAAATGAACACCGCCTACGATATTTTGAAGTTACGCGTCTAAATTCATAGGCAGTCAACGCAGGTGTAGTCAAATATGAATGATATACGATGACACAGTGTTTGGGAGATACGTCGAGTGTAGGCCGGGAGCTTGTATGTTTTGTTTTCGATAAAATAAAGGTTTTATCAATACGGTTCGGGTTTTATAAGATGTTATTGTATATTTGTCTATGTTCAGACATAATGCAACGTATATCTATAAAAACCTTGTCTGCCTCTGTGGCGCAGTCGGTAGTGATACGCCTGCGGTGCTGGAGGTCGTGGGTTCGATTCCCACCGGAGACAAATATTTGTGTGACCCATAAATGTTTGTCTCTAGAGACTGAGTGTTTCTATGTATAATATGTATGTATTTAAAAGTATATAAGTATTAATATCCGCGGTCTGATACCCATAACACAAGTAGGTTATTCCTAGCTTACTTTGGGATCTGATAGCGTTGTGTGAAATGTCCGTGAATATAAAAAAAAACACTGTTTCTCTGGTAGATTTTTCATTGTACTCGTATTTGTGTGTATTAAAAACGATAAAGAATATGTTCTTTACGATAAAATAATATATAGTATTTTTTATCAGGTAATAAAATCAAATGAATGTTAGTTACTTCATAACTAATTAAAATTAAAACTAATTAAAGGTTGCCTGGCAGAAATTGCTTTTAGCGATAAGGCCGCACATTGTAGTGCTATTTTGTATCAAATTCCAAATTGGAATACCATCTTGGCGTACAATAAAGTATACAATTAATAAATAAAAATAAATAAATAAAATAAGTACTACAAAAGAGATAAGAGGTTCCTGCACAAGTTATTGTGCGTAACTAAATTATAGTTTCACTTGTCATTTGCAGTGTTTTTATAAGTTTTATTACGTTTCATTAAGTTCCTACTTTATACCAAATATTCCTTTGATCATGGAATTTTAGTCGTTGCTATGCATGAAAGGTATTTAAAATATAAGTATAGTTATCACTTGCCTAGATGCCAAGACATACTGAATTACAAATAATTCTAACAATATTATCTTCATATATTTAAATATAGCGTGTTTGTGATAATGTATATAAACTTTGAAAGTAAAAGTCAACAGCTACACAACAACGCTACACAAAACTTCGAAAGTAACCACATAAGCATAAAATTATTCAACAACCAAAACATGGAATAAAGTACCACGTTCTTATAAATAATGAAGTAAATTTCTGTGCCGTTAGCTCCTGAACTACAGCAAACTTTGAGGCAACAGAATTAATATACCGTGATTGATGTAATACATGGAGCGAGGAACAAACAGAGCTGTAATTAATTCAAAGTAGTTTACTTTTGAGTCGAGCTTTCACACCACAGCTGGTTATAATACATGCAAGGGGGTTCTATATGCACAACCCCGTTTTGAAACTACGAGTATATTTGAGAACTATGCAGTTTTTTTGAAGTAATTAAATGTTTTTGAAATTTACATTAGGGTTCTATCGAGATGTTATAAGTCCAAAGCCAGCCTCTTTGACAAAGATATGAACAATAAAAGGCAAGGCAAAAAAAACTTGTATAAGCAGGCCAGAAGGGTTCGTAAACCCTTCTTAATTTTTCGTGAAGGCTTACCATCAGTGGACGGCTGTAGACTAACTTGATTGGTTTGTTGAAATATGTAGAGTCCCTCACAGGATACGTTTTTTTTATATCACTAAGGTGGCAGACAAGCATACGACCCACCAGAAGGACTGGTGGTCACTGTAGCCTATGAACGTTTGCAACACCAGAGGCGCCACACTCGCGCTGCCGACCATGTAAAACCTTCTAAGACCCGTTTTGAAGAACCCCATACTGTAGGCGTTTGGGAAAACTGAGGCAGGGAGATTATGCCACAAAGCCCCTATCGGATATATCCGTGCTCAAACGCTCCGGACGCAATGTGTGAGGATGAACTCGCTACCTGTGGCGAGCGGTGCGTGTATGTGTGTCATCAGGTATTACAATAAACGCCACCACAGTTTCTTTTGTTGTTTTCATAAATCCTTTACCCTTAAAGAGTGGTCACCGTAGTCCATGGACATTAGCACCGCTAGATGCTGAAATGCCAACCTCGCGAAATCCTTCTAAAACGTCTTTTGAAAAACCCAGTACTAAGGTAGGCGTTTTTAAAAGCCGATTCGCTTACCGTCACACCCCACAAAAATATACTAAGGTACGATCAGCTTGGATTCGAAAAAGCATGATAAGGCTCAAATATAAACATGCTTACATATAACACACATTCTTTAAGCCTGTGAGGGCAACAATAGAGGTTTTAATTAAAAGTTTAAATGAGGTTACAAAATTAGGAGCAGGTGCAAATTAGTAATGACAACACTGTCGCAATAATACAAAGTTGATTTGGCTTAAGTGAGACGCGAAAAACGAATTTAAATTATTGTCGGATTTATTGAGATTTTTGGGGGCGTCACCAGCAGTTCTACATTATACAACTAAAGCGGCAGATAAGCGCACGACTCACCGTTGTCTATGGACGATTGCAACACCCGAGCCTCTACGCTCGCGCTGCTGACTCTGTCCTCCGTTGGGAAACATGCCTCGAAATTCGAAGCAAAACGATCCATAGTCATAATTCAATTAAAAATCACCTAGAAATAATATATAGTTTCAAGCCTATCTATCGTGTGTAAGTATAAAAATTTTTGAGGAGGTGAGATGATGATGGTGAAGCATATTATAATAATACGAAACTGCTGGAGTCTACTTAATTTGTAGGCAACTAGCATGGGGTGGAAAAAAAGAATTTAGTATTTCCATTTATTTGTTATAATGTTGTGTACCTAACTGCAGACCCAAGTGCCATTGAAATCTTTACAAAGAGGAGAATATTAAATTTTATCTGTTTTTGACGATATTATTAAATACTAGCTGAGCCAGCAACTTCGTTTACGTCACATAAGGTGTATGAAAGGAGAGGTCTTCATCAGAGTCATCAAGCAGCGTCTAAAACTGCCCTGTTTGCTTTATCATAAAAGAGCTTAATGATTAAGTCTATTTTAAAACAATTCAGTACACGCCTTCGGCGCGGACTGGATTGTTTAAAAATGCTAAATGCTAAATGTTAACTGGAGCAAACCTCAACACAATAAAAAAACCGCATTGCAATCGGTTGAGCGGTTACTGAGATTAGCGTGCACAACCGTACAGACAAACAGATATACAGACATACAGACAAACAGACAAAAATTCTAAAAATCATTGTTTTGGGTTCTATTGCGTTCATAAAGCCTCTGTGGCGCAGTCGGTAGTGATACCGCCTGCGGCGCTGGAGGTCGTGGGTTCGATTCCCACCGGAGACAAATATTTGTGAGACCTATAAATGTTTGTCTCAAGAGTCTGGGTGTTTCTATGTATAATATGTATGTATTTAAAACTATATAAGTATTAATATCCGTGGTCTGATACCCATAACACAAGCAGGTTATTCCTAGCTTACTTTGGGATCAGATAGCGTTGTGTGAAATGTCCGTGAATATTTATATTTATATTTATATATTATAAAGCCCCCCTATAATATTTTTTCTTATTATATATCTTCCATGTACAGACAGCGACCTGTTACGATTTTATTATATGTATTGATATTTAACATTGGATATGACAGCAGCCACATACCCACCGCGAGGAGTGTTTACCGCATCGTAGTTAGCAAGAAGGTACACGGCGACAATTTCCGACCATGTGACTTCAAAGGAAATTATGCTAATATTATCAATGGAAAAGTTTGAGAAGATGTTTGTTACTCAATCGCTTTATAACGGCTGATTGGATGGCGCTGAAATTTGCTACAAACAGATCATTATAACCCGGGAATATGTTCCCACGGGAAGCGGGAACAGTAACCAAATTCTAGTAATTGCGTATACTTATACACACAGCTTACCTCTTGACTTGCACCAAACTCTACAACCGGGAGTCAACAAACTGCAACTTATATCGTACTGTTAATAATAGATTTATTAATTTAACTTGAGGTGACACTAACTCACTAGTCCTACACTAAAACGGCACTAGAGGGAGACACCTACGTTGATTAGTTTTGGAAACTCACTTCAACGACTTGATTCTTTTTTTA
The DNA here is from genome assembly GCA_933228765.1 of Miltochrista miniata. Lineage (NCBI taxonomy): Eukaryota > Metazoa > Arthropoda > Insecta > Lepidoptera > Erebidae > Miltochrista > Miltochrista miniata. The sequence goes on from OW121769.1 coordinate 21,246,991, forward strand.
ATTTTCAGGAAAATCATTGTCAAGTTCTTGGGCCCCCTGGCGAGGCCGCAGTGGTGGCCGTTGGTCTGTTGGGAGTCCTGGGGTATCCTTACGAGGGCTTACCCGGAGCTCCAAACCGTACGCTGTTACGCAGGAAACGTGAGGATTGTTAGTCGGTAGGAGTCCGGCATAGAATCTATGAGGACTTTCCCTCACGTTAAAAAAAACGAATTGATTCTTTTGTAATTTTTCAGGAAAGGTATATCGTTGCTAAGGTCTTGTGTTCGAATCTTGAGGCATGAGATTTTTTTTAACATATGATCATAAGATCACGCCTTTTATCCCCCAAGGGGTAGGCAAAGGCATATTATGCCCACATTTCACCTTTATGTATGTATGGATATGGACAGACGTAGGTTGTGACTGCTCACTGTTGAAATTTTTCAAGCCTCCTAAAAAGGCCTTCAACTTGGTTAAACGACTATCATTTTACTGACAACCGGGACCAACGGCTTCCTATTTCGGGGGACAAAGAGAGGAGAAATATATTTGTGATTTCTTTTTTTCACAGTTGGATGTTTTCTATGTAATTCTAAGTCATCAAATTTACCTATGTAAATATTTTTATCAGTTGTCTAGAGCCTACATCATCTTAATAATTATGGCCAAAAAATAAACTCATAATATTGATTAAACTAATAATTATAAAGGTATTCATAAATCCTTAAATTATTCGCGGGATAAAAATAAAGCATGTGTGTTATTACAGACCCAATTTCAGCCAGATCCGTTCAACAGTTAGAGCGTGAAAGAGTAGCAAACATCCTGACATCTATTGGGAGTCCTGGGGTATCCTTCCGAGGGCTTACCCGGGGCTCCCAACCGTAGGCAGTAGGTAGAGAACGTGTGGTTTTTAGTCGCTAGGAGTCCGGCTTATTTCTTTCACAAAGTAATAGTACCTACGATACGAATAAGAGTTGAGGCGATTAGAATAAAAGCCTCGTCTTTCACTTAAATAAAACTGCAATACCTACAATTAGTGTGTGACTTCTTTAGCCCCCAAAGAGGTAGGTAGAAGCATTATAACACGCCTACATTTCACTAATTATGTCCTCCGTAATGTGGTGGTGAATCTATTGCTGTATAGAAATTCAGGTTGCATTTGTGACTTTACGCTGTTATTTGAAATTTATTGTGAAATCTTTCAAGCTACCCTCGCCCATATGGTTTTTTATACCACTAAGGTGGCGGCCCACCAGAAGTACCGGCGGTCACCGCAGCCTATAAACATTTGCAATACCAGAGGTACCACACTTGCTCTGCTGACCCTGTAAAAACCTTCTAAGTCCCCTTTTGAAGAGCACCAGACTGTAAACCGAGGCAGGAAGATCATCCACAACCTCAAGCCCCTATGGGATCTAACCGTGCTCGAACGCTCCGAACGTAGAGTGTGAGGATGAACTCCCTGTCTGTGGCGAGCGGTGCGATGATAGAACGTAGCCGTGGGCATCATATCAAACAATTCCTCAGAGAACAAACCGTTGTACAGGCGGTAGAACACGCATAAGGATGCAAAGTCTCTCCTGTCGCGAAGAGGTTCCCTACTAACTGGCTTATTACACAACCTCTTATGTGTTATTTGAATAATCATATTTTAGACTTACACAAACTGCTATTTACCTAAAGAGGATATAATTTACGGTGGGTTAAAATTAGAATACTAAACTTGATTGTTCACCAATTAAAATCTATGAGCACGGAATTAGGCAATTAAACTATAAACAAAAGAGCGCCCTTATTGCTAACAATACCTTACATTCAACCTTTAAGGGTGTTTAAGTAGAAATACTGGTAAGTAAACGTGGAGAGCGGTGTTGTTTGTTTAAGGCTTGTATGTTCGAAAGAGACTCATCTTGGGGTCAACTTTATACTAGAAAATATTCTTCGATCATCTGATAAAACTATAATTATTGTAATTTATTAGATACTCTTGCTTTTTTAACATATCAAAACACGATTAGGAATACTTTGTTCGATCGAAATCGCTCTCGAAAAATGAGAAATATTGCAAAAATCTTAACAAGTAATGTACTTTTTTATCTAAATAAATGAGTTTAATTCTCATAAAAACTTGTCATAAAATAGATATAGGTCTTTCGAACAATATTTTACGTATAGATTTTTTTCTTAAAACGCCTCAGATTTTATAACAGTAATATAAATCGAATGAAATCCGGCAAAAGCGTATGCTGCAATCGTTCGAATTGCCTTAGAATTTGTCAAGGTCGAACATTGCAGCCTTAAGAGCGGATTCAACCAAAATCTGAGTAAGACTATAACAAACACGTCGGAAATATCTGCAAACCTGGCTTCCCCTCGCGCTTCCCCGCACCTGACCCCGTTTTCGCCTATTTAGTATAACCCGCACGCGATTGAATGGTATGGTATTTGACAAGATTCCGCACCTTCTTGTTGCGCGCGGATTATCCCGTACAGTTTACATGACGTCAGGAGCCAGGTTGGCATATATTTCCGCCGTGTTTTACTAGAGAATACCTTGCACTTATACTAAAGTAAAGTGATTTTCCATTTTACCAATAACTTGTTGCACAGCGTAACTATGGTAACCATGCTGAAATAGTCGTAACTATGATAACTATACTGAAGTAGACACCTTCAGTATGGTTATCATGGTTACGTTTTGCTTATTAATTGTTAGTTGTAACTTCATTTTGACTTTACTTTTAGTTTATATACAAGTTACTCTCTAGTATAGTCTTACTTATATTTTGGTTGAATCCGGACTAAGTAACATGATATACAATCACGCTTATATCCTCTGAGGGTAGGCAGAGGTGAATTATACATCGATACTTTGCCAATAGTTTTGATGGTTGGCTTTGCCAATAGTAATAGGGGACAAGCCTATTTTCCGTAACGGCATCCAAGTTTATTTTTGTCTGTATATATTTTATGACAATATGCATGTCATTAAATATATACAATACAAAACATATTATAAATAAATTACACCCAGAAACAGAAAAAAATCAATAAGCTCATCACGCAAAGAGATTTGTCTTCGGTGGGAATCGAACCCACGGCCTCCGAATCCGTAGTCAGGCACACCAACCCCTGGACCACGAAGCCAGTCAAATTTAGAAATATTATATAAGAATGTTTATCAGCCGTCTAGATCCCATATAACAAGCTTATAAATTAGTTTAATTGAGCTAGATGATGTTGAGTGAGAATGTCTACAAATAATTATTTGTTATTTTATTTATTATATTACTAGCTGATGCCCGCAGCTTCGCCCGCGTAAAATTTGTTCCCGCGGGAAGTTATTCCCGGGATAAAAGGTAACCTATGTGTTATTCCAGACTATAATGTATCTCTGTACCAAATTTCAGCCCGATCCGTTCAGCGGTTTGAGCGTGAAAGAGTAACAAACATCCACACTCACAAACTTTCGCATTTATAATATTAGTAAGATTTCTGACTGACTTTGTTTGGTCAGGATAGATTCATTCTGAGTGAAAAAAATACTAACTTAGGTACTCCCCTAAGGGGTTAAACAGGCGAGGCTGCAGACGTATCTTCGCCCAAGACCATCGGCCTCCATGACCGGGAGCCTGAGGACGGTGAGAGACCGCTCACCGTCATTACAGAAGCAGGCCCTAGACGACAGCGTGACGTGAGGTATACAAGCACAGTCCCCCCCTCCCCCTAAAAAACGGGATAACAACTGAAAACCCCCCCAAAGACGCGAGATAGCACCCGAATCCCCCCCCCCCCCCCCCTTAGTGAGGCCGCAGTGGTAACCGTAGGTCTGTTGGTAGTCCTGAGGTATCTTTCCGAGGGCTTACCCAGGGCTCCCAACCGTAGGCTGTAAGGCAGGACACATGAGGTTTTTTAGTCGGTAGAAGTCACAGCATCCATGAGGATTTTCCCTCACGTAAAAAAAAGGGGATAAAACAGGGAGTTAAAGCCAGGGTGCGCAGCTATAATATGAATTATTTTCATTTGAAATTCTACATAATAAATTCATTAATTATTCGCTTCACTACACAATTTGACCTCACCACACATATCACGCTACCTGTCAGCGGGGGGTGTCAGAAATACCTCGCCATAGTTTTTATTAAGTTCATTTATAGCTTTACGGTGTTGCCCTCTTTTTTTAATCAAAAAGTTAAATCTGTCATAAAACGTAACCGTGACTGCAGCTCAAACCGCTCAACTGGTTCAGCTTCAACTTAGATAGGATATTAATGGAAAGTAATTATACTTTGTGACTTAGGCATCTAAAAACCGGCCAAGTGTGACTTAGACTCGCGCACGGCGGGTTCCGTACAAAGAAACGCAGACAATCACATTTGAGGTAAAGCAGCCCTAGAGAATGAATATTTTTTTACGGATATTAGTATTAGTTTGTAAACACCCAACAGAAAGACATCATCTGTGAAAATTTCAGCTCTATAGCCATCACAGTTCTTGAGATACAGCTTCATGACGGACAGACAGACGGCAGGCGAAGTTTCATTAATAGATACAGCCTCGTGACAGGCAGACACGCGTATACTGGTAACACTATAGAAACTCGGATTCGGTGGCTGGGTCTCGAGGTCGCCCTTCACAAATCCGAGGCTCTGTGCTTCCACGGACCTCGGATGGGGCCACCTGCGGGATCCAGCCTACAGGTAGGGGGCGTCAGCATCGGCATCGAGCCCTCGATGAAGTATCTGGGGCTCGTACTCGATGGCCGGTGGAACTTCGGACATCACTTCCGAAGTTTGGTCCCAAAACTGAGGGGAGCATCGGCCGCACTCGCGCGGCTGATGCCCAACATCAGGGGACCCAACGCTCCCTACAGGAGACTGTACCTAGGAATAGAATAGAATAGAATAGAATAATTTTTATTTCTCTGGTTTATGTTACATTTGTGTCCACTGATCGGTAGTGTATTCGACCTGTGGGTGTGACAGCTTACAGTCTACCTATTTATGTCTAAGAAAGATCTATATAAGTATCGTGTAATATGTGCTGTGAGGTTATTATATTAGTGTGTACAATTATACAAAATTGAGTGTTGTGCTATTTACAGTTATTTATAATTTATGGGGACGTGGAGTAGTCGCTCGCTTGCTGAGTAGCCGACTCCTGTCTTTTTTTGGTACATAATTGATTTCACCTAGTCTAGTGTTAGTCAGGAGGGGATTATGCTGTCCGTATCCAAGATAGGCGTTTCCAGGGGTCTCTAGACCCTCGATGTGCATTTCGCGGAGACGGCGTAGCATATCTTCATTTAGATCTTGTACACGAAGGTGCCATGGATCCCAATCGAGCATCTCCCACAGTATTGCGGTGTCTAAACGTCTTGGGAATTGTCCGCAGATCTTAAGTGCCATTCGATATTGTCGTTCTATTTTTAGTAAGTTGCTCTTACTATAGCGTGCGAGAAGTTGTACCACACCATAATCCAGTATAGGAAGAAGGCAGGCCTGAACTACGGCCAGTTTCACGGTAGTCTCTGTCTTGGCGTGCCAGCCTATGATAGCGGCTAGTGCGGCTCGTGCTCGTCTCGTCTTTTGCACGACGTAGTCCGTATGTTTGCCCATGGTCATGGTTTTGTCTAAGTATACCCCCAGATATTTAATGCTGTTTTTATATTCGATTGTCTCGTTTTTAATGCGAATTGTTCTGCAGTAGTTCCTTTTGTGAGTAAACATAGCACACTCCGTTTTATCTACGTTGCATTTCAGCCCCCAGCGCTGGTAGTAGTCGATAACGGTGTCAGCAGCCCAGCCCGCGCGTTTTGTAGCACAATTCGGGTTGGGAGCTCGATTTAGGATGCATAGATCGTCGGCATATTGGGAGAGCTTGAGTCCTCGGATATGGTCCCGTTGGTCCCAAAGGTCATGTACATATAGGTTGAAGATGACGGGTCCCAAAATGGAGCCCTGAGGGACCCCGTGTGGTACCGGTTTTGGGTCACTGTTGGTGGTTCTGAAACGTCCATATATTTTGCGACCACTCAGGTAATTTTCTAGAACTTTGATGATGTTGTTTGGGACGTCAGCTGTCTGAAGTTTTTTTGTTAGACCTTCGTGATTTATTGAGTCGAAAGCCTTTGAAAGGTCGGTTAGGACAAGAGCGACACTTTCTTTTGCTTCTAGTGCATCAGTGATAAACTTACCGGTACGAAGAATCTGTGTACCTGTTCCTCTGTTCTTGGTAAAGCCATGTTGAAACGGTGGTTGGAGTCTGTCAGCTGTCTGTCGCAGACGCGACAAAAGCAGGCGTTCGTATAGTTTTCGCATGATGTTCAGCAGAGTAATGGGTCGGTATGATTTGGCATCCCGGTGACTCTTACCTGTTTTATATAGGAAGATGCACTCTCCAATTTTCCATCTGTTCGGATAATATCCTGTCAATAACAGGTAGTCGGCTATAATTTTATATTTAATGAGGAAGGGGTCACCTCCGAGCTTAAGTGCGTCTGCTTTGACTTTGTCCGGGCCAGGTACCTTCTTGTTTTTAAAGCGTTTCAGCGCCAGTCTGATTTCATCAAGAGAGGTGGGGTCAAGAGGCTGGAACGGTGTAGCTTTCTCTGTGCTCTTGTCTTCGTTGTTTATCTCGGCCTCTGTGACGATTGCTGCATCAACCAGGGTATCAATGATTTCTTCCTCACTGTTACAACCGTCTATATGTGGTAGTCTCTGTATAGGAGCCTTCAGGTTGCGTTGGATTCGCCAAACCTGGGATCTGTTATTTTGTGGATTGTCAACCATTCGAGTCCATTTTTCGCTACTATATTCCTGGAGTGCCACTTGAACTTGCAGTTTTAGACGGTTGTAGATCCTCTTTTGTTCCGTTATTCTGTCCAAATTAAAACGTAGTCGCCACGCTTTACGTTTCGCCTGGTTTCTTTTATCGATCAATTCATTAATTTCTTGTGGGAGCTGATCTACTCTGTTTATTTCATGTAATGGCGCATACAAATCCAGGGTTTCTGTTACGGCTTTTTCTAGTGCCAGTATGTATTCCTCGCAGTCTCCGTCGGTTGTGAGTTTCTTTGATAAATGCGTGGTTTTATCCCATATAGTTTGTTGGAATTGTTGTCTGATTTCTTCATTGTAAGCAATAGCGCGGGTATTTCTTACTAGTGTTTTCTCTCTGTCCACCGCTATGCTAAGGTCCAATAACCAGGGCACATGATCAGATCCAACTGGTGTTATTTGTCTGCATGTTTTGGCATCAATAGCTTGCGCATCGTGCGAGAAGATGGCTGCGTCGAGGATGCCATAGCCAGCACTGTTAGGTCGTGACGGCAGGCCCGTGTGATGTATGATGCAGATGTCGGAGTTACAAAGGTTACGCACCAGTATTCCCGCTCCTTCGTCTCTCGTCTGATTAAGTGAAGTCATTTTAAGGTTGAGGTCCCCAATGGTGATATTTGGGGCTTCGGTTATGATGACTTCTAGCTCATCATTAAGCGCTGCGGCGTCGATGTGTTCTGATCTTTGCGGTATGTAAATTCCTTTAATTTTTAAAAAGTCTCCGGTCAGGTGATTGTATGTGAGGTTAATAGCGACGCCTTCAATAAGGCGGTCTTGTTCTTCAGTTCCTGGAGCTACGTCAGTCTGACTCCAGCGTATTCCTCGCATTACGTACATGGCTGTGGTAAGATGCGGCGCGATTGAGTGTGTGATTTTGTCATAGTTCGGGATGTTCATGCGGATTTTGACAAAATCCACCTTGCACTCGTTGACTACGATTACATGTGGTTTATGACGATCGACTAGGGATTTTAGTTCGAGGAATTTACCTTTCAATCCTTGCGCATTGAGGTGCAGTATGCGCAGTTTATGATATTGATTTTTCGCATTATTTGTTGAGAATTTTTATGAGAATTTCATATTGCAGCTGTAGCTGGTGTAATATTTGTTCCATGGTTATTTGTAGCTCTTGTTTTAGCGGCGCCGTGCTGTTTTCTTTATTTGAAGTATGTTGTTCGTTTGTCTGTTCTGGAGGCAGGTACTGTGGTTGGGTTTGAGGTTCAGTCGCCTTTGTGAGCAATGGTGGAAATTGTGATGTGGAGGCTATGTTCGCGTATGAAGCATTTTCCTGGTGGTATTTCGGTGCTGCGTTTTTGGACTCGCCTGCATCTCTTTTCTTTCTTTCTTTTTCTTCGTGTTGTGCGAGTTGGCGGTCTACTGCTTTTTGGAACTTATCGCATTTGGCTTGGTTGGCCCCATGGCCCGGTTTTTTGCATGCTGTGCATATTTCGATATCTATACCTTCTTCATTTTGGATAGTGAAGGTGGGGTGTTTCTTCTCACCGTGACACGCCGAAGTAGCATGCGTAAACAGGTAACATTTTTTACATTGTACAACTCTTCTGGGGTCATCTTTATATTTCTGTGGTTTCATACTGAAGGCTCCAAAATAAGCATGCTTTGTTGTCTTCATAAGCGTAGCAATTTCTTCGTATGGGTGGATACCATCAAAGATAAATAGTTGTAGGTTACCTTTAATTGTTGTCATTTTTAACGGTCTCACACCGATACACCTCTCCATTTCGTCAAGGCATGCCTCATTCGTCTCATCATAGATATTCGTGACGAGAACAACTTTTGTTTGATGTACCTGCTGGGCTTTAGGGACGCGAGCTACGAAGCGGAGCCCGTCATCAAGTTTCCGCAATTCTTCTATAATTACTGTTCTCATATCCGAGGTGTATACGCGTATCGTAATGGTTCTTTTGTTACTAGCCATGACGTGTCTAGCTCCATGTTCTGTGATTATTTTTCTAATTTTACTAAGATATTCGGAATTATTAATTTTTTTGACATCTGTTATGAATATGTCTGGGATGTGAGTAGATGGTGTGATAATTCTTGATTGTAAATGGGTCGCTGTCGACTTTGGAGTAGTGGCATCTCTCTTCCTCTTCTTGGGTTTGGGTGAGATTGTCGTATGGGCAAGGTCTTTGTCGCTTCCTAGATTATCTTTGTGCTCTTCTTCTGTGGAGAGCGACGAGTAGCGGTTGCTTGTTTGTATACTAAACTGTCGCTGTGAAGCGACAACCGTCGGGCTAGCGGCGCGCGCTTGCTTGGTTTCGAGCGCTGAGAAGGCGCGCATAGTGGGGGTTGCGGTCGCTGCGACGATGTGAGCGCGCTCAGTTATATTAACTTCATTTCGCTGCGTAAGCGCGGCTGCAGTGGATGAACTGCCGGCCGCGGGCGCGGTTATCACAGCACTAGGGGTATGGCGCGGTGCCCGGCGCGTCTGGCGGTACAACCCGCTCTGCGACGATTCTGCTATGGTACTTAGAATACCTGATGTCTCCTTGTATTTTGATACTATTTTATTAACAGTGCCACATTCGCACGTCACGTTTTCTTCACTTACAAGTCCTAAAATTGGCATGTACTTAACGTTTAACTGTCCGTTGCACTTGCGGCAGTCTATTTTATTTATTTTACAGAAATTTATATTACACGAATATATTTGAACTTCGTTTACACTATTAACTAGGTGTCCGTCTGAGATATTTGTAGAAGTTTTTATAAAACATTTCACGGCACTTCTCTTGTTACACAATTTACAATTTAATTGTTTTAACTTAGTTTGGACTCCCTGCCATTCATGGAACTTTTTGATTACATTGATTTTTGTGCAGTGCCAGCATGCGACTGCGTATTGTCCTTCATTGTCCGGAGAAAGTTTGTTTACACAAATTAACTTATATTCACTCATGTTTTTACTGTTCAGATTTGTACTATAAATGTTTTTCACTGTTTCACTGTTTACGGGAGGGCCTAAAGGCCCCCCCTTAGTCTCAACACTCATCTAAATGTGAACCAATACGAGTAAGTAGTTTTATAAACTAATAAATCGCTCGAGACAATGAGCACGGAGCGCACGAGATAACGTGCGCACGACCGCTCGCTAGGCCTCCGCCGGCTCACTCCTACTCACTCACTGTACCTGGGGATCGTGCGAAGCATGGCCCTATACGGGGCTCCCGTATGGGCGGAGACCCTGACGGCCATCAATGTGGCTAGACTGCTGAGCCCGCAGAGAGTGATGGCCGTCAGGGTGATAAGAGGATACCGCACGATCTCCGGTGAGGCGGCATGTCTCCTAGCCGGGACCCCTCCATGGGAGCTGGAAGCGAGAGCCCTTGCGTCACTGTTCAGATGGCGCAAGGAGGCGCTGGAGCGGGGCCAAAGGCCCGCTTACCGAGAAATCGAGGCCCAGCGGTCCCTACTCCACCAGGAATCCGTGGAGACATGGAAGGTGCGACTTGAGCAACCAAAGGGGGGATTCGCCACAATCGCGGCCGTCGGACCGGTCATGGACGAGTGGCTGGAGAGGAGACACGTGCTCTCTCCTACCGGTTGACACAGATGCTTGCCGGGCACGGTAGCTTCGGTAGGTATCTGTGGCGGAAACACCGGGAAACCACGGCCGAGTGTCAGCACTGCGAGGACCGCAGCGATGACACGGCGCTCCACACACAGGTGGAGTGCACGGCGTGGGCGCAACAGCGCCAGGTCCTCGTAGTGGGTCTGGACGTGGACACTCTCTCGCTCGAGACCATGGTGTGAGCCATGCACTCCAGCGGGAGTAAGTGGGACTGCGCCGCCTCCTTCTGCGAGCAGGTCATGCTCGTGAAGGAGGTGGCGGGACGGGTACGGGAGAGAACTCTCCCACCCGAGTTCCGCAGTCGGCGGCCTGGGCGCCGCCGACGTGTCTTCGCCGAGGACTATCGGCCACCATGACCGGGGGCCTGAGGACGGTGACAGGGCGGCTCACCGTCCTTACAGAAGCAGGCCCATGACGGCAGCGTGACGTGAGTGAGACAATTCACGCACGCCCCCCCTTAGAAGCGGGATCACACCCGAAACCCCCCAAAGACGCGGGATAGCACCCGAACCACCCCCTGGGCGAGGCTGCAGTAGCGGCCGTGGGTCTGTTGGGAGTCCTGGGACATCCTTCCGAGGGTTTACCCGGGGCTCCCAACCATAGACTGTTGGGCGTGACGTAAGGTTTTTTAGTCGGTAGGAGTCCGGCATAACATCCATGAGGATTTTCCCTCACGTTAAACAAAAAAAAAAAAAAAAAAACACTTTAGAAACTAAAGTTTGTTGTGCTTTTAATGCAATGTATTCGAAACATCAAGAATATTGTAATTTTTCTAGTTGGAAAACAGTGGAAATCGTATTTCACATTAATTTCAATAAGCAGTAATGTTAAACCTACACCATCGTAGACCACCTACGTACGTAGCAGACTACACCGTAGACGGTCTACGATCCTCGTAGACCTAGTATAGCTTCTCGTAGAATCCAAGCGTAGCACCGTCTCCACTAATTTTATTGTGATACATACATATACTACCCGTTCGCTCTAACTTTGCCGATGGCGTAGAGGCGTATACCCGAATTGTTAATTAGACGAAGTAAATTGACAGTAGCTAATGTCACTTCGTCATAGAAAATACGCAACATTGTATGAAGAAGTAACATTAGTTGCTGTCAATTTACTTCGTCTAATTAATAATTCGACTTTAGTATGGAGCCGAGCGGCAAAGTTAGAGCGAACGAGCAGTACATATTTTCCCCCTCGGGGTTTCGGGGACATGCGTTACTTCTCATGGAGTTAACGTTACACCCTGAGGGTACAGTAGTGGCCTCTTCAATCAGATCCCTAAGATCCAATATCTTAGGGATTAACGAAAAAGCCCACATTAGGAGGAAGGGCCTAACGGTACTCCGTTCGTTGAGCAGCCCGCTTGGGGCAGTACCTCCGCCCTGCAGAAGACCGCGGTAACAGTAACCTGACTCCGGTCGGGTTATGTTCTCTGTCGGTTAGCAGGGATCCAGAGCTCATTGGGGTGACATTCATTGTGCCGGTGACGGTGAGACCAGAGGCTTATCTGTCTCCATTGGCAGATCGAGGCGCGGAATATTGTTACGGCGATCAGGGAGACCCGGTGAAACGGTTGACCGCTGACCGCCCGCGGGCTGTACGGGACCCGAACCTGGGGATTACTTAATCTCCGCCACAGGAGGCTAAACCAGCAGCCTGTGTAAAGTCCCTGGTGCTGTGGTCGTGCCGGAGGAGGATACCGGAGTGGACGCGGCTACTGCATCGGGGGGGACCGGGGGCCCTTCCGTTCGCCGCGCCAATCTACCGCACTACCTCTGTCTGCCTTCGGTGAGTTCGAGCCTCGCCTAGTCTCCTGCGCCACCGACACAAAAGCGCTCCCTTCACCTTCTTAATTCCCCATATTTTAAGAACTATGGCTCATTCAAGGAAAAAGAAAAAGGTATCTACAGCGGCATCGTCGTCCACACTTCAAGTGGACTTTTGCAACATCAGAGGTATGCGCGCGAACATCAACGTAGTCCACCACCATCTTGAAACTGCGAAGCCGACCCTTTTTTTCTTAACGGAGACGCAGATCTTACGTCCGGGCGATACATCTTGCTTAATGTACTTTGGCTACAAGCTTGAGTACCACTTTAGGCAGAAAGCCGGGGTATGTATGTACGTCCGGGATGATGTCTGCTGTCGTCGTCTTACAAGCCTCGAAGACAGGGACCTGTCTACGTTTTGGGCACGCTTGGATCACGGGGGCCACACTCGGATCTACGCGTGCGTGTATAGGTCTCACAGCGGTGGTAACACGGTCACAGTTCGCCTTTTTGACCACCTGCAACAATCGACTGACAAGGTGATTGAGCAGTATCCCTCCGCGGAGATAGTGATTCTGGAGGATTTCAACGTATGTTGAATGTTGACTGGTTGGGCTCCCGGACCACCGACTTTGCGGGGAAAGCTGCTCACGAATTTGCCCTGATCTATGGGTTCTCTCAACTGGTTAAATCCCACACAAGGATACCAGACAAGAAGAACGAGCATAGTGCATTGCTGGATCTCCTGCTGACAACGCGTCCGGACGGATACAGTGTTTCAGTGGATGCTCCGCTCAGATCGTCGGACCACTGTGTCGTTCGGGCGCATGTGCCTCTCGCAAGGCCTGAACCACCTCGGCCCAAGGAGTGGCGACATGTATGGCACTATAAGTCAGCAGACTGGGATAGACTGCGAGAGTTTTTCGCGTCGTACCCATGGAGGCGGCTTTGTTTTGCCTCAGAGGATCTGGATTCTTGCGCTGCAGCAGTCGCTGCGGGGATCTTGGAGGGCATGGAATGCTACATTCCTAACCGTTGGATCCCTGTAGGAGCAAAAAAGCGACCGTGGTTCAATCGGCTCTGCAGAGAAACTTTGATGTTGAAAGAATCTGCTTACAGGGCTTGGACAACGGCTCGTGCAAATTCAGATCCAAACATCTCTGAGGTGAAACGCAAATTAAATGCCGCCTCGAGGGCCAGTAAAAGAGCAATTGTCAGGGCTTAGTTCGATTTCGTCGGCAGAATTGGTGAACGGCGAGCAGGCTACCCTTCAGGGAGTCACGAATTCCGGTCGCTTGCCAAAGCTGCCGAGGGAAATTTCTGTCGGTCAGGTTTACCACCTTTACTTAAACCCGACGGTAATTTGGCCCAGAGCGCTAAGGAGAAAGCCGACCTTTTGGGTTTTCTCTTTGCCTCTAACTCGACCGTGAGCGACGGGGGTGCTTTGTCGCCGGATATTCCGTGGTGTGGAACTTCCATGCCGGAAGTAAAATATACACAGCGGAATGTCCGACGTGAGTTTCGATCCCTGGACGTTCATAAGTCGAGTGGGCCGGATGGTATACCCGCGGTGGTACTGAAGCAGTGTGGTCCAGAGTTGTGTCCGGTACTTACACGTCTTTTCACGCTTTTATATTCCAAGCAACAAGTCCCACCGTCGTGGAAGATCGCGTATGTGCATCCTGTGCCCAAGAAGGGTGACAGGACCGACCCGGCCAACTACAGGCCTATAGCCGTCACCTCTCTTTAATCTAAGGTGATGGAGCGTGTAATTAATACACAGCTCCTGAGGTACCTAGAGGAACACGACCTGCTCAGTGACCGGCAGTACGGTTTCCGTCACGGTCGCTCGACGGGCGATCTTCTGGTGTGCCTCACACACCGATGGGCGACGGCTATCGAGAGTAAGGGCGAGGCTCTAGCAGTGAGTCTCGACATCCCTAAGGCCTTTGACCGGGTCTGGCACCGTGGTCTTCTTACGAAATTGCCCTCATATGGACTGCCCGACAGATTATGCGGATGGGTGTACAGCTTCCTGGCCGGTATAAGCATCAGGGCCGTCGTTGACGGCAGCTGTTCAGACTGCATGGCCATAAACGCTGGAGTACCGCAAGGCTCAGTGTTGTCCCCTACTCTGTTTCTGCTGCATATCAATGACATGTTGTCTATTGACGGCATTCATTGTTATGCTGACGACAGTACGGGGGACACTTGTTACACGGGCCGTCCCGTTATCTCTCGGGACACAGTGAAGGAAAATCGTGAAAAGCATGTGTCTGAAATCGAGGCTACTCTTACTAGAGTGCCGATTGGGGTAGACAAAATCTTGTCCAGTTCAACCCTTCCAAGACACAAGCGTGTTTTTTCACCGCTAAGCAAACCCCAATTACTGTAGCGCCGCAATTTCAGGGCACATCTCTTTCCATCTCCAAAAGTATAGGGATCCTTGGCGTTGACATTTCCAGTGACGTTCAGTTCCGTAGTCATTTGGAGGACAAGGCTAAGCTGGCGTCCAAGAAGCTAGGTGTGCTGAACAGGGCGCGGCGGTACTTCACTTCTGTGCAAACACTGCTTCTGTATAAGTCGCAAGTGCGGCCGCACATGGAGTACTGCTGTCACCTGTGGGCGGGGGCACCTGAATATCAGCTTCGTCCATTTGACTCGGTGCAAAGACGAGCTGTAAGAGTTGTCAACGATCCTATGCTTACAAGTGGTGTGGAACCTCTTCGCGACAGGAGAGACTTTGCCTCCTTATGCGTGTTCTACCGACTGTACAATGGTGTGTGCTCTGAGGAATTGTTTGATATGATGCCCACGGCTACGTTCTATCACCGCACCGCTCGCCACAGACAGGGAGTTCATCCTCACACTCTGCGTCCGGAGCGTTCCAGCACGGTTAGATCCGATAGGGGTTTTCTTCCGCGCACGCTTAGGTTGTGGAATGATCTCCCTGCCTCGGTTTTCCCAAACGCCTACAGTATGGGGTTCTTCAAAAGGGGTCGTTGAAGGTTTTTACAGGGTTGGCAGCGCGAGTGTGGCGCCTCTGGTGTTGCAAACGTTCATAGGCTGCGGTGACCACCGGTCCTTCTGGTGGGCCGTATGCTTGTCTGCCACCTTAGTGGTATAAAAAAAAAGTCACGCCTTTATCCCCGAAGGGGTAGGCAGAGGCTTAGTATACGCTCACATTTCACCTTTCAGTTTTATGTCCCACGTAATAGGTTGTGAGCCTATTGCCGTGTTGAAATGGGCAGGCGCAGGTCACCGCGACGCGCAGGTGAAATTATTCAAGCCGCCCATAAGATCTTCAACTTGACTTAACGATTGTTATTTTACGAAAACCGGGTTTCATTTCAAGATTCCCTTCTCTATGCAATGAATCTATTTGCGAAAGTGTTTCCTTAGTTGCCTCTTACGACATCCTCGGGATGTATTAGGGTGGCGACATTTTGTACTCTTACTCGTAACAACAAGAGACCCCGTTGCCACACGGGACACTTATTGTGATCTTGGAGGAAATTATTTTAGGTTGTTAGAAAATTATTCTCTTCCCACAGTTGTAACGGGACTTGAAATTTAGACTTCCAATACTGGCCTCTTGGTTTAGTGATTAGAATATCTAACTACAAAACCACAAATTAGAAATAGTACAGATGGAAACCTGCATACTAAATTCGCTGAGGCTACGCACACATAGACAACTCATTCACAGACACGAGGTCAGGCGCTCTCAACCGAATTTCCGATACTGATTTGTGCGCCAGTATGTGTAGCAGAGGGTAGGTGTGAAAAAAAAGTACAAACATGACTTTTCCATCTGTACTATGAAAAGCTGATGGCTTTCAGAAAGAAGAGAGAAATGAGAAGATGTGACGTTTAAAATTTAAAAATAACAATTTATTCAAAAAAGGAAAGAACTCGGGGTCGTAGGTGTTTTCAGATAGCAAGAGGTTTTGCGATTCCCGATGGTCTTCGCAGGGTTCCCGACTTATCTTGGGGTTCGGCCTTCTTGGTGAGTGATGCAGTCAGCGACGTCTCCGTGCCGTCCACTCGTCGAACTGCACGGTATTGCTGAACCCGGAGGGTGAACGTGTGCTAACCCGGAGGGTGAAATATTGCAACCCGGTGGGTGATCTTCTCTCAACCCGGAGGGTGAACTATTTCCTTGTAGAACCCGGAGGGTGAAGAATTCTTCGTAGAACCCGGAGGGTGAATAATTCTTCGTAGAACCCGGAGGATGAACTAATGCTGTAGAACCCGGAGGGTGAACGTTTGCTGTAGAACCCGGAGGGTGAATTTCTCTCAACCCGGAGGTTGAATAATTCTTCGTAGAACCCGGAGGGTGAACCCTGGAATGTTCCATCCTAGGTGTTAGTTTGAAACCCTTTTTCCTCAATATTCCCAAAGACCAGCCGGCTCCCGCTAACCATTGCAGGAATCGGAGATCTTACAATATCTGCTTACAGAACTAATTTTACAAAGTATTTTTTCACACCCCTTTAACTACCCCCTTATAACAGGGTGGACCAACAGCCGTTAATTTTCACAGTTTAATACTAGATCACGTTATATTCAATTAACTTACCCAAATATGGGGTCTTCTGTCTAGAGTTATTTGCTCCTTATACTTGACAAATATACTTTAATAACGACGACTTTTATACTTTTACTTTTCTCACTATTTCAATCGACACTTAAACGTCCGTGAGCTAATTTAAATATTGATCTGGCGGTCCTCTTGCATTGATGCACCGCTTTATATAATAATGAATAGCGCCTCTGGTGGCATAACTCGATACTACTTAACGTCAAGACCGCAACTATGACTATGAACCAAACCTTCCGTCGTTGCGACACCTCCTCGGTAGATGGCGCTTTCATTTATAATGACTTAAATTTCAATTCTAATTATCTAATTTTAATTAATTTATTCACACGTTGTTGCACAACGTTACAACTATCTCTAATTTGCCGTCTGCCGAACTTGGGTCGCCTGATCAGTACTGACATACCTATCTTGATATGCACTACCTGCCTGGCTTTTTGAGCCAGGCAGGTAGTGTAGACAGCAAGGCTCCATAAATTACCGCACTTTAGCGTGCCTTGCTGTCCCAGAGGCAGCGGGGGCTAAGAGGTGTAGTCTATATCTATACTAAGATTATAAAGAGGAAAGATTTGATTGTTTGTTTGTTTGCATTGATTAGGCTCCGAAACTACTTAACCGATTTGAAAAATTCTTTCACTGCTGGGAAGCTACGCTTGCCCCGGTAAACATAGGCTATATTTTATTCCCGTATTCCTACGGGAACGGGAGCTACGCGGGTGAAACCGCGTCCTCTAGTTATTCATAAGACTGTCACTGGCGTAAAATAAATAAAATAAATAATCATTTATTGCACGAAACATGGTTAGGCATAAAGATGATAGATGAATCAGGTACAGTGTTCAGCATGTTCCACAGATTTTCTGCATGCAACATTTATAAGACAACGAAATACAATGAAATTATTACAATACAAAGTCGAAATTTAATAATATTATCAAATCAAAAATTTAAAATAAATATGTCGATTACTTTCTGTCATAGATACAGATTTTCCGCATGCAACATCTAGTAGTCAAATAATAATATAAACAACAAGATCAAAACATTAAAATATGCAACCCATCAAATCATAGTCATAATCATAGTTCAGCCTGTCAAAAGAAGTTAAAATATGTCAACGTTAAATTTTGTCGAAATTTAAAATAAATATGCCAGTTACTTATGACATAAATGCAGATTTTCTGCATGCAATATTTAGAAGAATGGGAGTTATTAAATAAGTCAAGATACTAGAACAGGCAACGATATCAAAAAGTAGGTGCAACATGTCAAAAGTTAAATAAGTCAAAAAATTTTAAATACAAAATGTCAGAAGTTAGAATACCTAAGTCGTAATGTAAAATAAACCTGTTGATTTTACCCAGTACCAGTATGACTGAAACAATGTCTCCCTCCCAGTCAATGCGCACCAAAACGGCAAGAGCTGTTTTTCAGGAAGTCTTCAGTGGAGTAAAAACTTTCCTTTAATAACCACTCCTTTAATACACGCAAAAATTTGGAACACGGTAATTCCGCCATTCCCTTGGGTAAGGAGTTAAAAATAAGTGGTGCCATGTAAACACAGTTTTTCCTGAATAGCTCCAGTTTGGGTGCTGGCATTTTTTTTGAAAGGTGAGCTACCTGTCGTTTCCCTATGTTATCGTAGTTTTCAAATAGATGGTCATGGAGCTTAACAAATTTAGCAACTTCGAAAATGTATATGCTCGGTACAGTTAGTAGATTTTCTAATTTGAATACTGGTCTACAGGACTCCGACCATTTCAAGTTAAACAGCGTGCGAATACACTTTTTCTGAGCTCTGAAAACTCGAAGAAGTTCAGATGAGTTACCCCAGATGACTATCCCGTAACGTATAATGGAACAGACGTAAGAGTGATAAACCATTAAGGCGGTTTGCCTGCTTGTCACGTCTTTTACCCTACGTAAAGCAAAAATAAATTTGTTTATTTTAATGCATAGTTGATCAATGTGTTCCTTCCACGTGAAATGTGCGTCCAATGTTATACCTAAGAATTTGGCGCTAGATACCTGTTGAACTAATGTATTGTTATGACTGATTTTCAAGTTTATTACTTTACTTTTAAATGTCTTAAATTGGATTAATTTTGTTTTGTCAAGATTTATTTGCAATTTATTTATATTCAGCCATTTAATTACGTCATCTAAAGTTTTGTTTATTTCAATCTCATATGTATTTATGTTCTTACAGTCCAAAATAATTGTTGCGTCATCCGCAAAGAGGACACATTTATTGGAGATGGCACATGGAAGGTCATTTATATATAAAAGGAACAACATAGGTCCTAAAATACTCCCCTGGGGAACACCAAAATCGTTAACTCTATGCTCTGAATCGAAGACATCAACATTGCTGCTCTCATTGTTATATTTGGTTATTCTTGTAAATTGTCTTCTGTTATTCAGATATGATTGAAACCACGATAAAGCAAGACCCCTTATCCCATACTTTTCTAATTTTGTAATAAGTATTGAGTGTTTCACAAAATCAAATGCTTTGCTAAGGTCTAATAATAGAGCAGATGTGGGAACTCTAGAATTTATATTGGTGAGTAGGGATTTCATCAAGGTATAAGTTGCCAACTGCGTTGATTTACATTTCCTAAACCCATATTGTTCAGGTGTAAGAATGTTATACCTATCTATGAAGCTCTGTACTCTTTTATGCATGGCTCTCTCAAAGATCTTTGACAATACAGGTGTCAGAGAAATTGGTCTGTAGTTATTACGATCCGATTTGCATCCTTTTTTGTGTAAAGGCTTAACTACAGAAAGCTTAAGCCTATCAGGAAAACAACCTTGTTCAAAAGACAGGTTTATTATAAACGCCAAGGGCTCTGCTATATATTGTGAGATGCCCTTTAGTAGGGCTGTGTTAATGTTGTCATAACCAGAAGACTTGGAGTTTTTCAGTGACTTAATTATACCTATAACTTCACCAGGAGTGGTGGGTTCTAAAAAGACACTTGAGTTACTACCCTTGATTAAATAACCGGCCCGAGCTGACCCATTGTCAATGTTGTCACCCCTAACTGTGTCAATAAAAAAGTTATTAAAAGAGTTTGCTATGTCAGATCCAGATGTAGCCATGCCAGCATTGTCGATAATACTATCAAAACATCCATTAGTCCTAACATCGCCCACACAGCGCTTAACAATATCCCAGGTGGCTTTCCCTTTGTTTTTTGAGTTTGAAATATGCATCCGGTTGTGCAGTGATTGTATGCCGTTTACACATTTCTTCAGTATTTTAGAATATATTTGATATTTAGATTTGTTTTCATTATTTTTATTCATATAGTATCTATATCTCAGTAACCGTCTGGTTTAACAACTAATCTTTAGGCCTCTTGTTATCCATTTTGGTTTACCTGCTACATGGCAAATTTTCAACTTTTTTAAGGGAAAGCAAAGCTTATGGAACAAGATCAACTCATCATGAAAGATATTAAAAGCCACATCCACGGTTGACACATCATAGATTTCAGAAAATGTAAGACTACTAATGCACTCGTTAAACTTTTCAATGTTATTCTTACTCATGTCGTAAATAGTTATGAAGTGATGTCTAGCTACACTCTCTTTCCGACAGTGTTCAAATTCGATTGCCTGAGCTGTGTTATGATCCGACAGACAATAATTGTACGTCCTACCCTTTGCTGTTGGGATGTTACTAATGATGTTGTCAATGCATTTATGCTGTCTAGTTGGTTCCCATAGGTGGCACTCCATACCATAGCTCGAAAAAAATTTCAAGAATTGAGTACTAACCTTACTTGTCTTTAATATATCAATATTAAAATCACCTCCAATTACTATATTATGTTTTTTGTGTGCAAGTTTGTTCAAAGTAATAGTAAATTTTTCAAAAAAAATATCAATATCCGAGGTTGGAATTCTGTAAAAACACAAGATAATTAGTTTTAATTGGTCAATCTCCACTCCACAGATTTCAAAGTGGTCCTTAATGCTAAGTTCATTTATTTCCCTCAATTCCACTCCCTGTAAGTCATTCCTTAGCAGAATGCATGAGCCTCCCCTACGATTTGTTTTTCGACAGTAGATAGTGGACAAATGCATATTGTAAATGTTTAGCAATTGCTCCTCATCCCTCAATATGAAGTGCTCGCATAAACATAAAGCGATGATACTTTTTTTATTCTCACGCAATTCATTTAGCACCATTTCGAGATTTTGCGATTTAGCTATGGCACCAGCAATGTTTTGGTGTAATATACAGAAACTACTTATTTCATTGCTCTGACGTGTCTTGTTATTGTTCTCATGGCTAACGAAAAAACAGATCATTATTCATGTGGGCTGGAATATTGTCTGTTTGTTTGAGAGGTTTGAGATCACACGTTTTATTAACCACTGAAAAATAATATGGTATAGTGCCCTTTCGAGGTTTTAACTGTTGTGGACTAATAGCAGCGGTGATGTACTCAATGTTTTTAAGAATAAAGCACTTCAAATTGTCAAAAATAACCTTTAAACCTATGTTGTTCAACATTCCGCTGCGCCTGGGAAACATTGTGTCATCATACTTGAGATGTAAATTAGAGTCAAAGAACATTCCATATTTGTGGGTATACATGTCACGGTACAGTAGATTACTAAAAGTTTCTATTCTTGAATTATACATAACACTAAATCCGTTAAATTTATAAACCGGCAGACATAATATAATATTAGTGTGTTGTAGTTCCACAACAACATTACGAATCTTGACAACCAGCTCATAGTAGTTGACAGTTGCCTCAAAATCCTTGCCACCAATAAAAATTGCACAATAATCGTATTTCGTAAAATTTTGTAGCTTTCTTTTTAAATTATTAATTAACTGGCAGATACCACAATTTGTTAGTATGTAGTGACAAACATCGTAACAAGAAAAGGTATTTTGAGCTGTTGACATTACATTGTTAAAGTTATTACTACTAACAATACATATTTTATTTCGTTGAAGCGACGCATGAGAACTAGTAGCGCCATCTGTGTGTGGTTGTCCGTCGACTGCCATACATATTTCTGAGTTCGCGAGAGACTGTGTTGGAACATCGATGGTTGGAACTGTTGTGGCAGAGTCAGATGTCTCTGATGGTAACTCGTCGTGGGCATTATTTAGCCCCAAGTCTATGTAGCTCGTATTGGTTTCACTTTCAGAAGACAAAGAGAAGCCGATTCTCTTGATTTTTATATTTCTGGGTGTGCTTCTTATTTTCCTATTTGTATCTGAACAATTTTTTTGAAGATTTATTGATTTTTTAGTTTGTGTGTTTAGAGCATTTTTTAATTTGATGTTTTCTTCATTTAATTTATCTATTTCTAAGTGAGCACTTTCTAGGTCACTTTTCAGCTTCAACAACTCCCTTCTAAGGTCTTCAATATCACTATCATAACCTGTAGACAAGTCTGGTAAGCTATTCCTTCTGATCTCTGAATTTGTTGAACCAAAAGACAGGTCAAGTGAGTCACACGCTATAGTAGTGTATTTACGCACTGTTACGTTCTCGTCTCCCATTGTGTTTCACTGAATCCATAAAATGTCGTCATAAAGTTATGTATGACAAACTGTCTAGGCAATAGTTATACAAAAAAGAAAAAAAAAAATTTTTTTTACTTCTCTCTTCCGCAATTAATTTTGCCAAGTAAAGCTGAAAGTTCTCGGTTTTCACATCCAATGTTACAAAGACAGGCAAAAAGAACAAATATTGATCACGGGATTTGAACTTGGACTTTCATAGTTACTAGTCCGATCGTGTTACAGATGCGCTACGATAACAACTACAATTACGTGCAAATTTTAGCTTCGCTTCCAACTCATTATAAGTTTTAAATCATAAAAGTCTGTTAAAATGAGTCATGCCAAAGGAATTTTTTTCACATTCCAATGTTGGTTCACTAGTGTTTATGCACTTAAATAAACAACTATTATTCACTCTGCACTGTGTTTTCACTATTTTAAACTGACTTTTCATAATTTGACTGGTATGGTGTTAATTTTCCGAAGTTTTATTATTATTTGCAGTTTCTTCACTAGAAAATGTATTACGACATTTTATACACTGTGACTGTTATTTTTCCTTTTGCCAACAATTGCACGTTTTTAGCACACTATTATGAAATATTTAATTACACTTTTAATATGTTTTATTCACTATAATTATATTAAAAACAAAATTATTACAGAGCACTCTTATTTTGAGTGTGTAACACACAGCAAATTGGTAGCAGCAGCAACAGTAGTTGGTAGTGATACCGCATGCGGCGCTGGAGGTCCTGGGTCGGTCCAAATATTTATGTGATTTACAAATGTTTGTATCGGAGTTTGGGTGTTTACTATGTATTAAATGTATGTATTTAAAAATATAAGTATGTCTATCAGTCGTCTAGATCCCAAAGCACAAGCTTATATTAGCTTAATTTGGGCTAGATGATGGTGTGTGAGATTGTCCACAAATATTTATTTATTTATTCATCGTTTCTGTTCAAACTTAATTGGAATTGTGGAGTTTTTAACTTCATTTAAGCAAGATTTCAAAAACTTTTTTAAGACAACACGAGCAAGTACAAAATCTGCATTTTCACTAAATGCAACGAAATACACAACATATTCGCAAATGCAGGAAACGGTATTTCAGTTGCCCGCGGGGTATATCTCCGTATTTACATGCACCGATTCTTGCATGAAATAGATTTTAGCATTTATTTATAGTGAGATACTAGTCGAACCCCGCGATTTAGCTCACCTAAAATTAAGTTATTTCATAAAAACTTTTAACTGGGATAAAGGTTGAAAGGTGGAGAATAGTGAATATATTATGAGAGACATCTACAATCCATCCACAATGCGTGCAACATCAAAAATTATATGCCTATTTTTTTTTAAGGAAATGTATAGTTCTTCGTTATAGTTGTTAAAAATATTTACCTTTTTGTTAATGTGGAATAAACCATTTTATTTTCTTTCTTTCAGACATAATTACAGAACTGAAGCGCTCGTGGCACCTTTGATTTAGAGTTCTGTAAGCGATCACTGTAATAATCAACCTTCACAATAGGCGGTTCTTCGATGGGTAGATGGTTCAGAAGTTAGTTCCAGCTGTAGGTAACATGGCAGTCAGGAAGCCAAGTAAAACGCCTTACGGGCGGCTTGAAAAATTTCGCCTGCTCATCTCAACAAGGCAATAAGGCATACCCTTGGAGGAAATTTGCACCATGGGCTCACCACCTATTACGTGCGATAAAAAACTAAAAGTGAAATGTGGGCATTACTATGATGTACTTATGCGTTGTTCTCGTATAATTATACAAAAAAAAAACAAGAATAAAGAAAGAAAGAAATATAGTCAAATTAAACGTCACAATATAACAAATGACAGTAGCACACGCAAATGTAATGATATCGAGATAAACCCAATGATTCATGTGTGTATGTATTGATGAAAGCTCGACGCTATTGAACGAGGACGTTCGCGATCCGATGTGCACATTACAGTTTTGGAAACATTCGACAGTTAATTGTGTAGGATTTGCTGTGTTTTTTTTTCCACTACACAATTCCAACAGATCGCATTGTGCTGTAAACTTCTTGCAGGAAAAAGCGTGATTTTCGTTACAATCTACTTTTAAATTCTTATCAAACAAACATAAAGGTATTTCTTTTTTTACAGAAAAGCTGTTGACTGCTAAGTCCTTTCGAGTGGCAACGCTAAAGACAGACAGAAAGTACCTACAAAGTGTCGCCACCCTAATTCACCCCGAGGGTCTCATAAGAGGCGACTAATGCAACACTTTCGGAAAACGATCCATTGCGTAGAGAAGGAAAGCTCGAAATGAAACCTGGTTGTCAGTAAAATGACAATCGTTAAGCCAAGTTGAAGACCTTATGGGTGGCTTGAAAATTTTCAACTGCAGGTTATCACGACCGCCTGTCCATTACAACACGGCAATAGACTCGTCACCTATTACATACATACATACATGTGGGATTTTGTTCAAAATAAAGCGACTGTGGATCTTCAACTTCTTTTATTAGCTTCTTCCAAATTACTTTTAAGCACACCGTTACACCGTTGAACACCTTGACAATCTTTCTACGACTCCCGGTCTCCGGACACTCTTATGTTCATCCCATTCATTCGTCTCGGTCACTACTCTCACTCAATACTTCGTTCACAACGTTTCCTTTCATGCATCACGCTTACAATCAATTCCACATTCGGCCGTCCTGACATTATGGCTGTCCTCAGACATACCAAAACAGTTTAAATCTTAAGACTAACACCTTGGATACTACATACAATGTAAAATAATTACAAATCTTAAACATAACATAATAGCCATAGATGCAATCGGGACTATACAACACTGATGTTGATGTTTATACAATAATAAAACATTAGAATACTATAGCTACAACATAGATATAATAGATAGAAGCCATTCATCCTTCCCTTACATACTAAATCCTTTACACAACTAATTCCTTACTTACCTAAAGTTAGAAGCCAGATGGCCAGGGCTTCATGAAGTCTACTGACGTAGAGGTCTTATGAGGACCTTCTGCAGCAGGGTCAGCCTTCTCCACTTCATATCTATCATTCCTCTTTACTTTAGTTATGCGATAAGGGCCTAAAAACTTAGGTTTTAATTTCATACAGGTTCCATACTGTGTACGCTTAATAGGGACTAAATCATTTACTTCATACTTAATACTTTCTTTTCTTCCTTTATTAAAGTTTTTACAATTCTCTTCTTGAACTCTTAGAATTTGTTGCTTAGCCTTCTCCCTAAGCTCTTCTCTTTGCGCTGTAAAACTATTAATCTCTTCTTCTTGTAATAAATCATAGATTTCCTTATCTCCATTTTTCATTTTTACTCCAAGGAAGAGTTCAAAGGGTGTAGTACTTATACTTCTATTATAAGTGCTGTTCAGGGCACGCTGCACTGCACCAACATGTCTGTACCATAAAGAAGGAGTCTCGATGCACAGCTTTGTAAGTACAGCAATAATTGTCCGATGCATTCTCTCTACTTGGCCATTTCCTTTACGTTGATTGTTTCTGGGACCTCTTTTAGCACTGCCGCCTTCAGGTCTTCATACGTCTTGTGAGGTCTCTCAGTGCGTAGCCATAATGCCGCCGTACCTGTGAGTGATCTACGCGCCATAGTTAGTTGCTGCTGGTCTGTCCATCCGAATATTTCGGCGTTTTCCTCGATGTCTAGCGCCCATTTCATCGAGGTGTACATCTTGTCATCGCCACTAAATTTACTGATGCTGCCCTCCACGAGGCCAAACATGTGACCAGATGTGCCAACACCAGATTGCGTCTTCGCATCCATAATCGCTTCTTAATAGTCTTCTTAAAATTTAAAAAAAATACGTACGGTGTTGGTAGGTAGGTATCGCCGTCGTAATGTAGGTAGGTACCTGCCCACACCCGTCGTCGTCGTCTTGAAAAAAATGTCGCTTTTTTGAACAATCCCGAACGAGCCCCCAAAATTGTGGGATTTTGTTCAAAATAAAGCGACTGTGGATCTTCAACTTCTTTTATTAGCTTCTTCCAAATTACTTTTAAGCACACCGTTACACCGTTGAACACCTTGACAATCTTTCTACGACTCCCGGTCTCCGGACACTCTTATGTTCATCCCATTCATTCGTCTCGGTCACTACTCTCACTCAATACTTCGTTCACAACGTTTCCTTTCATGCATCACGCTTACAATCAATTCCACATACATACATATGGTCACGCCTTTATCCCCGAAGGGGAAGGCAGAGCATATTATATGCCCACATTTCACCTTTTTTGTATAATTTGTCCCACGTAATAGGTGGTAAGCCGCATTGCCGTGTTTAAATGGACAGGCGCAGGTTGTGACTGCCTGCTGTTGAAATAAAGCCTTCAACTTAGCTTAACGACTGACATTTTACTGGCGTGCCTTCCGAAGCACGGAAACGCTCAAATAAATGTCACAAAGTGATCACATGGATGGTCACCC
The DNA here is from genome assembly GCA_933228765.1 of Miltochrista miniata. Lineage (NCBI taxonomy): Eukaryota > Metazoa > Arthropoda > Insecta > Lepidoptera > Erebidae > Miltochrista > Miltochrista miniata. The sequence continues at coordinate 21,273,814 of OW121769.1, forward strand.
ATCCATGAACCGGCCATAGTGAAAGTTGCTTACTGCAGTGATCGTTTACAGAACACTGAGTCCGCAGGGCCACGAGCGCTTCACCTATTACGTGGGACATAAAACTATAATGCGATATGTGGGCGTATGCTATGCCTCTGTCTACCCCTTCGGGGAGAAAGGCGTGATTATATGTATATATGAAAAGTCACGTATTGACAATGTTTAGCTACTATTGCAGTTACTAATATTTTAGGTTTTATTTCTAGATACAAACTTATGCAACTTATATAATAAAAGAGATTACAGGTCCATACAGGTACGACAGAAAAAAAAATCGTTTACTTTGAGATGCGATTGTAACAATTAAGAATAGCACCTCTACTGTTTTTTTTTTTTCGGTATAATTGGTACTGTCTAGACACCAATGTCCCCTAATGGTAATAGTTTAACTACTCGAGAACTTTCTCAGTTTGCGAGTAGTTGCTGAAGACCAACCAAGCCGGTTAAGCTGGTACACCTATTCTGCTTTTCAGCGTTTAGGTAAGTGGCAATCCTCCATCCATCTGTATTTGTTTAGTCCATAAATAAATAAAATAAATATTCACGGACATTTCACACAACGCTATCTGATCCCAAAGTAAGCTAGGAAGCTTATAAGCTGGACACAATACTTACCCGTATGTCCTAACTTTGTATCTCGCACAGTTTATATGCGTGCTGTAAGCTGCCGGCTGAACGTAATGTTTGGTAAATCCAAATATAATGTGCCGATGTTGTGGGAGAGTACTGTTGTGTCAACATCGTTTTTATTTTGGAAATGCTAATAGATTGAAACCCAACTTTTTTAAAAGATAAATGTTTACGCTCATTTTTCTTTTTTTATGTGTATATTAGTGTTTCACCCTCGTAGTTCCAGTTTCCGTGGGAATACGCGAATAAAATATAGCCTATGTTCACCGCAAACAGTGTAGCTTCCCAACAGTGTAAGAATTTTTCAAATCGGTCCTGTAGTTCCGAAGCCTATTCGATGCAAACAAACAAACTAACAAATCTTTCCTCTCTATAATATTAGTATATATTATTTTGGATCGTCCACGGCTCCACGCGCTTTTAATTTTGTTGCAGTTCCCGCTTCACACGGAATTTTATTACCAGGATAAAAAGTAGCCTATGTGTTATTTCAGATTATAATTCACTCGCGCAAAAATTCTTCCCGTTCCCGTTTCCCGTAGGAACTTATTTCCGAGATAAAAAGTAGCGTATGTGTTGTACCAGACTATAATGTATCCCTAAACCAAATTTCAGCCAGATCCGTACAGCCGTTTGAGCATGAAAGAGTAACACACATCCACACTCACAAACCTTTTTTTTTTCTTTTTTTTTTACATGAAGGAAAATCCTCAGAGGATGTTATGCCGGACTCTTACCGACTAAAAAACCTCACGTAACGCGCAACAGCCTATGGTTGGGAGCCCCGGGTAAGCCCTCGGAAGGAAGTCCCAGGACTTGTGTTCTATTAACTAGATTATAAGATAGCAACAGTAGTTACCGGGTTTTAGTAGGAATTGCATAATCTAATCATTAAGCAGTAAATGACAGGACCCATGTTATATTCACCCACAAACAATTATACCTGTTGACTGACGGGTTAGGGGTTGAAGGGTTTTAAAGAGGGCAGGACAGTTTTTCGACACTAATGATATAGGCAACTCAATTTCATTCAAAATGTATATGTCGCTACTCGCTTATCAGATAAATATTAAACAATTTGGTATATTTTTACAACAACAATCGGCCGGTACCCTCATAGGAAGTCTGCCGGCTGCCCCGCCTTTCAGATCAGGACGAGTTTCCCTGTCTTCCAGACCTTGTGAAACTGGCCTTTTCCAAGGCATGCGCTAAAGATCCCTATCGGTCGAGGCCCAAGTTCCGCGTGAGCGAGGATCCACGCTCGGTCTGGAATGCCGTCGGGTCCAGGGGCAGTGTTTCTCCGGGGCTTTCGCCGCAAGACAGCCGCCCCTAACTCACCCTCCGCGACTTCGAGCACGTCGTTCTCACTGTAATCCACGTTGGGCGCCTGAGAAGGAGCCATGCGCGGAGGAATGAGTTCCTCCGCTCTTGATGGGAACAAGGAACCCAGGACTCCCTCTAGCCGCTCCAGCTGAAGACTCTGGATCAGTGGGGGCGCCTTATTACGGGTGGCGTAATTTGCCCCTTACCAGGAGGTACGGGCGCGGGCGTCCCCTTGGTTCCGCTGCAACAATTAGCCCAAATTGTTCAATATCAATTCTATTATTAAGGGGTGGGTCTGTATTCAAAGTGTAATAACGGGACCCTATTTCAGAGACTGTCCGTCTGTCAGTCTTTAAATGGTTATAATAGATATTCTCCTGCATAAAAAAGTGCAGAATTTTCTATACTTACATTCAGACACAATACAAATCATCTGTCATCACACAAAGAGAAACGCTCTGTGGGAAAGGCACAGGTAATTCTGACATTAGAACAAGAGGCCAGTTGGCCTAAATAAGCCTACCAGATGACTTGATCTAGGCTGTTAGGTAAATGGTGCATGATGCTTTGAGGTATCAGTAAGCATTCTGGTAGAGCTGTGTGCAACAGCATTAATAATTTTGCTGAACATAGAGTAGGAAAGAGTTAGAGGCAGAAATATTAATCTTACTATAAATATTATAAACTAGCTGACCCTAAATAATGACTAACTTTGTTCCGCCATATTTTTTTTTTCATACAAACCTTGCGCTGACTACAACTAATACAAAAAAAAACCATCGAAATCTGTCCAGACGCTCTAAAGTTTTTATTATATAGAAGACTAGCGGGCATCACGCGGCTTTACCCGTGTTGCTCCGTTCCCGTGGGAATATGGCCTTTGTTCACCAGGAGGAGTGTAACTTCCCAACAGTGAAAGAATTTTTCATATCGGTTTAGTAGTTTCGGAGCCTATTCGATGCAAACAAACAAACAATCAAATCTTTCCTCTTTATAATATTAGTATAGAAGTATAGATATAAGATGTGAAAGTATGTGAGTATGGATGTGTGGATGTATATTACTCTTTCACGCTATAAAGGCTGAATGGATCTGTCCCTTTATTCCTGGAATAAGTGTCACGGGAACAGAATTCCAAACAGACGGAGCGACAGACGCCATCTAATTTGTATATAATTTTAATAATGCTCTTTGACTCCGTATGAGAAGTAATTTTCTCCATCACCGTATAATTTATAGGTGCTGATATAAATTAATGTGTGTTCGTGCGTTGCTCGCACGTGTTGACTTACAATCACAGGTTCCTCAAGCTAATTAGGCTGCCATTTTGTGATGGCTCTCAAGTTGTCAGGCCAATGATCTACATACCTATTTTTATAAATGTTACGGTATATAAATATAGTCTAGTGACGGTCAAGTCCTGAGGACTGTGAGAGTGACGCTTTCGTTAGGCGCAGCTTTGGCTTTCAATCAGGCGGGAGGCCTGACTTTGACGAGCTAAATTAACGGTGAAAACAGGTAATTGGCCCTCATTATGTTATATATCTGTTTATTGTCACATTTAGCTGTAAGTTTTCCTAAAAGATTAAAATAAAATAAAATAAATATAGAAGCGCTCGGGGACCCGCGAACTCAGTGTTCTGTAAACGATCACTGTAGTGATCGTTTAGTGTTCGTGTAGTGTTCTGTAAGCAACATTTACTGTGACTGGTTATGTATGGGTGACCATCACGTGACCCCTTTGTGACAAGTATAATTAATTACGAACAAACGGACAAACAAAAATATTAATAATTATTTACGAACGGAAAAAGCAGGCACGCTAAGCCGTAGGTCCCGGTTGCCAGTAAAATGGTTGTCGTTAAGCCAAGTTGAAGGCCTTTATGGGCGGTTTGACAAATTTCAATAGCAGGCAGTCACAACCTGCGCCAATCCAAATCAACACGACAGTACGGTTCACCACCTATTGCGTGGGATAAAACCTTAAAGGCGAACCGTGGTCATGTAGTATGTAAATACTAGCTGATGCGCGCGGCTTCGCCCGCTTGAAATTTGGTTCCCGTTCCCGCTTCCCGTGGGAACATTTTCCCGGGATAAAAAGTAGCCTATGTGTTATTCCGGACTACACTCTATCCCTGCAACAAATTTCAGCCAGATCCAATTAGCCGTTAGAGCGTGATTGAGTAACAAACATCCAAACATCTAAACATCTTCACAAACTTTCACATTTATAATATTAGTAGGATAGTAGGATATGGTCTTCTGTCGTATAATTTGTACCTAATACTTCATTACAGACGCGTCGGTAACAACCTTCTTAGACTATATTTATTGAAGTAGCCCATCCTATTATTGTACCTAAACAGTTTTATCCCATTAGAATCTTCAGTCTACTAATTTCAGACTCGGAGTTATATCAAGATAATATCCCGGTGACATTTAAGAAAAAAATAATCAAAATCTGCTGCCTCTAGATATATTGATTACTCTGTGTGTCACTAATGAGAACAGTTAATGAACAAACATCACAGACGAACCGGCTCGCTAATAATCCTGCATTATTTATCGATACCACCGTTTCACTCGCAGACGTGCCTCGTTATGTCTAGATTATGCACCAAAGAGTTTGGCTTTATACTTCTTATTATTTTACTAATTAGTCGACTTTGTTTGAAATGAATGCCGGCTAAGCTCCTGGGGATCAGAAAGACTTTATGCAGCCAAGTTTAGACAAGACCTTTTTAGATGGGAAAATTCTTCGTGAAAGTTTAAAGGAATCTTACCGACTTAAGCCACACGGTTCCATACCGCTGCCTACGTCCGGGAGCGCTGGGTAAGCCCTTGGAAGGAAGATTCAGGGTTCAGCATGAGCTAGATAATGTTTTTAAGCGATCACGGTCACCAATATTAGTGTAGTTACAGTTCTGGAATGGGTGAATTTAGTTGTTACAAGGTTACAAAGGGCTTCCATGTTTCAGAAAACACGTAGAGGCGTTGCTCACGGGTGCCAGTAACATAGCCGATAACTGCTCGTCACAGACGGGGTATTCGTCCTCACACTTTGCGTCAAGCACGGTTAGATTCGATAGGAGCTTTCTTCCGCGCACGCTTAGATTGTGAAATGATCTCTCTGCCTTGGTTTTCTCAAACGCCTACAGTATGGGGTTCTTTAAAATGGATCTTAGAAGGTTTTGACAGGGTCGGCAGCGATAGTGTGGCGCTTCTGGTGTTCCAAACGTTCATAGGCTGCGGTGACCACCAGTCCTTCTGGTGGGCCGTATACTTGTCTGCCACCTTGGTGGTATAAAACAAAAAAAAGAAACATAAGTCAAGTAAAAAAAAAAGAAAGAAATAGGCAATTCTTTCTTTTTTTTAACGTGAGTAAAATCCTACATGAATATTTGACTCCTACCGACTACTGGATCATGGTAAAACCACACGTATCCTACGACTCTAGTGCCTGCTTCTGTAAGGACGCTGAACAGCCCCCTCACCATCCTCAGGCCCCCGGTCATATTGTCCGTTTTAACATAAATATGGTCGGCAAAACAAGAAACGTCTGCAACAAGACGTTCTTAGGCTAGGGTGACCACTTTCGAGCAAGATTGACCATCCACACAAAGTATTGCTATAAAAAAATTGACAAAATTTGGGCACACGTCATGCCCGCACACGTCTTTCCCTCATCTTACAATCCCGGGTTCTTCAAGAGGAGCGTGAAGAGGCACATCACAGGGCCGCCAACTTGAGGACCACTGTAAGAAGTGGCCCCCAATCGCTAGATGCGCCACTGCTTTCTTACCATCAGGCTGGTGGCGACGTCAATTTGGCGAGCTGAATATAAAAAAAAAAACTTCCTTACATTACCTTATTTTATTACCTAACACGAACATTTTATCGCTTTTCGCACGAATCGCATAAAAAACTTATAATGTACATCGTTAACCCTACCATCGACAATATAAACAGACCCTTGAAGTCCCGGGCGATACGAGGGCAATATAAAAAAAAAACAAATTACCATAACTCTATGCAGTGTTTTTCCCTTCTCAAAGCGACCGCGGTGCCTTAAATCTCGTTCACTTAACACAAACTAATATAACTTTCCTGACCGCTATTGGCGAAAAAATAAAAGTTGTCTAATATGCTCTGTTGACGTATAAATAGGGATCGTAGGGTGACCACTGTATTTTGTTTTGATACAGGTGTCGTGTGTTGTGAGGTGTTTCACAAATTATGAAGTTTATCTGAGAGGTATAATAAGTAAGGCAACTCATCAACTTTTGAGCGTATGAGACAAAAAATGAAAAATTTGATTAATTGAATCACTAAATTTAAACAAAAATACCAGAGAAGTATTGTAGCGCCTTGTCATACAATCGTATTCCCCTATATTATTCCTGAAGAATGCCTCCAGAAGAATCTTTGTAATTTTTGATAAAAATAAAATCATTTCTACATTATCGGCAAACAATAAATAAAGAAAATAAATGACAATTAAATAATGGCGAAAGATTGAAGATTTTCGACATGTTTAGAGCACTACCATATAAATTACATCTTTAAACAAAAGAATAAGGTACGGTCTCTTTCTCAAAAAAATAAAAAAAAAAAAGGTATCAGAAAAAATCAATTGGATCAGTTTATTATTGTTATTACGGAGAAAATAGGCGAATATGAATCATCGATTTTCGGCTCAATGAACCATATAGATATATATAGAGATAGCTATCCTTATGCAGTGTGCGATGGCAATACCTTAATTAAAATACCTATTTCACAAATTTCTCGCCGAGATACTATACCCTCTTAAGCTATGCTAGCTCATTACTTCTGAGTTGCTGAACCTATAAAATACAATAACTTATCAACGCAAGGCAATGCATTTTTTATTAAAAAGTTTAGTTGAAATGGCCATACTTCGAAAATCTTAAGCCACGACTTAAATCGTGGGACACCTCAACAGGGTGCAACGAACAGAGTGTATTAAAAGTATTGACTTAAATTATGCGAAGAAAAATTTAAATATTCATTTACTGTTACTTTAATTAAAAAGACTAGCTTGTTACCAAGCTCATTGACACCCTACAGTCCCTACACAAATAGCCCATGCGATAAAAATTGAAAAGTATAATGCGGTCTATATAAATTGATCAAACTTGTATTTTTATTGCATGTATTTATGGTATTTTATAAGTCAATTCCTCACGGATTTCCCGTTTGTTTAGAGGCTTACGTGTGTATTTAACTAGCTTAAGTCACGCGACTGCACCCGTAGTATACCTCAACAGGTGTAATAAAGTAATTGATTGAATTTTTGAGCTGTGCGTGTACTTCGTCTTCGTCTATTATCTATTTTGTCAATTTTGTGAAAAATTCAAAATCTATGGGCAACGATGACCCACGTTTACTCTCGAAAAGCACTATTTTTTGAAGTCCAGAACATTGAAAAAGTCACTTGTTTAGACTGCACTTCATCATACATTAAGATAGTACCTTAAAACACTAGGTAAAACTGATTACTAATATACCTACTTATCGGGATATTTACAGTATGCTTTTTGGCACAATATTTCGGCACGTTTACAAGCACCAAAATCACGGAAGAACTGCAGTACTGATGGTTTAAAGTGAAAGTCTTTTGAGCACAATATCAAACTACCCTCTTTTGCAATTAACGTAATCGATTATCACGAACTAGTGAAAACTGAAAACGTTACCCTATTTTAAAAACTTTAATATGCTTACTATCTTTTTTTTTAAAGTACTACAGTGGCAGACAAGCAAACTATTAACTCACGCTGCCAACCCTGTAAAAACCTTCTAACCCCTTTTATAGAACCCCATAGTTTGTTAAATACTTATACTCTGTAAAATATTGCTTGACCTCTGTGAAGTTCTATAAACGTTAACAAAAATAGACTTTATGTCAACGTCATAAAGCTTTTGTGGTTGTAAGGCAGAGAGTGAGAACACAGAGGTGCAAACTGTAAATGAAAACTTTACGCCTTTGAAATAAAAGTCAATTTTGCTTACGTTAATATAACTGTCACAGAGATCAAGCTATATTTTAGAGAGTATAGTATTTTTAAACCACTCAATATCTATTCTTTCTCCGTACAGTCGTCAGTTCAGAGGCACTCTCTTGTCAAGTAGAAACTTTTCCAATTTACTCCGCCATGCGCCAGAGTAAAGTACCATTATCCTAAGCCAACACAGCTGCCGCGTTCAGGAAACTCCTGTGGTCCTTGAGAAAATGAAATGAGAAAATGTACAATATATTGTCTGAGGAATGAGTTAAATGTATATCTATGCTGTAATTTTCTGAGGAATTACTTAATGCAGCAGCATTCCATATTTCCAAATCGTGGAAAAACCATAAAATAATAAATAATAAATAAATAAATCTTGGTGGACAATCTCATCATCATCTTGCCCAAATTAAGCTATGGGATCTAGACGACTGATAAAAATACTTATATATTTCTAAAAACAAACATACCTACTATAGATAAGTTACACCCAGTCATAGAATAAATCAACATGCTCATCACACAAAAACATTTGTCCTGGTTGGGAATCGAACCCACGGGTCTTCTCTCGTTTCCCTTAAATTCATTTGCACTAATATTGTTTGCCATAATCATCCACGATCATAATATTTATTTGCACTATTATCATTTATACTAATAACGTTTGCCTTAACAACTCAACAGTCATAACTTTTATTTGCCATAAAATGACTTTCTATAACAACATTTATCATAATAATTAGTTTCCATAAGTAACACATCTCATAATCGACTCCTGACATAATTAAAATTTGATATAATTATGAAAATAATACAGAATATTGTTAGGTCGAAATTAATTATTAGCGTTAACACCCCGACTCAGTGCCATCCGACTCGGATAGGTTAGGTTAGAAGACTAAGGCGGGAGCGAAGCGAAGCAGAGCTCCCGCCTTAAGTCTTCGTGGTTTTTTTTTTAAACCACCCAAAAGTAGGAGCCCCGCGAAGCGGGGCTCCGTCGAGATTAGTTAGTAGACGCCATATGAGGTTTAGTTTTAGGTTTAATTGTGAATAAATTATCTGTGTCGTATAAATTATCTTTATTTATGTTATGGTGAATAAAAGTTATGGAAAATGGCATTATTAAAAACGAAAAATATGGCAAATACATTTATGGATTTAAATTATTATGACACTTGATCGATTATGACCAATGGAATCAGTGAAAGTCATTTTATGTCACATCACGATTATGGCAACTGAAGCGTTATGTCTAATGAAATTATGGCAAATACCAGTATGGCATATGAAATTATGGCATTTTAAATTATGGCAAACATTAGTAAACCAACCCACGACCTCCGAATCCGTAGTCAGGTACACTAAGAGATCATTGTGTATCTAAAGCAGCGCTCGTGGCCCCGCGGACTCAGTGTTCTGTAAACGATCACCGTAGTAAGCAACTGTCACTATGGCCAGTCCTTGGATGGGTGACCATTCATGTGACCACTTTGTGACATTTATTTGAGCGTTTTCGTGTTTCGGAAGGCACGTTAAAACGTTGGTCCCGGTTGCCAGTAAAATGGCAGTCGTTTAGGCATGTCGAAGGCTTTCTTAGGCGCTTTGAAAAACAGCAAGCAGTCATAACCTGCGCCCTTTTATCTTAACACGGCAATACGGCTCACCACCTATTACGTGGGACAAATTATAAAATGGTGAAATATGGGCATGGGCATACCTATAATATGCCTCTGCCTACCCCTTTGAGGATAAAGGCGTGACTATATGTATATAATATGTGTATGTGTACCTAAACGGTTAAACTTATAAAACCCCTCGATTTTTCATCGGGGGTTAAAAACTACTAAAAAAGATATCGAATAAAAGCTTGTTTTGCACAATTTAACAGCATGTCACTCAAACGTCACACCCTAGCGTGTGGCGTTATAATGGTGACGTCATTGTTAAAACGGTACACCGAAAATAAAACGAAATTTCAGTGGAAGTTAATAGTTCCGTTGCATAATGTAGAAACTGTTTTTTAAACCCACTTCAAAAAATGAGGAGGTTACTCAATTGGACTGTATATATATGTTTTATGTGAATACTAAGGATGAAAACTATCGACAAGCAAGATGGATAGATGACCTAGGTCGCGGAAGCATAATGAAAGCGGGTGGCCCAAGACTGAACGTTGAATCGTTCCTTGGGGGGAGGCACTTTATGTATATTAATTTTCTAGCTGAACCCGCAACTTCGTTTACGTCACATAAGGTGTATGAAAGGAAAGGTAGTTCTTCATCAGACTCATCAAGCAGCGTGTGAAACAGCCCTGTTCGCTTAATCATAAAAGAGCTTAAAGATTAAGTCTATTCTAAAACAATTCAGTCTTCAACTCAGAAACAATTCAGAATAGTTTTAATATAGTCTTAATCATTAAGCTCTTTTATGACTAAGCCAACACGACAGTTTAGATTTAAACTCGCATTCAAAGAAACCCCTTTAATAACTTTTTTATTTATGTACCGATTGACATGTGATAAAGTGTTAATTGGAGCAAACCGCAACATAATAAAAAAATCACATTGCAATCGGTTAAGCGGTTACTCATTAGCGAGCACAAACGTACAGACAAACAGATATACGGACAAACAGACAAAAATTCTTAAAATCATTGTTTTTGGTTCTATTGTGTTCATAAAGCCCCCCTACAATATTTTTTCTTATTTATCTTCCATGTACAGACAGCGACCTGTTACGATTTTATTATATGTTTTGATGATTGATATTGATAACAGAACTAACATACGTGCACAACTCCGCCCACGTGATATACAAATTCTTAGCACTCCATGGAGTCACTTCCGGACGCGCTGGGTCCATAGCGTGGTACAGGGGGGAACACTACGCCCCATTTAAGTAGTATCACACGTATAAATTAGTACCTAATTATCAACTAGCACTTTACTTTTTTGTAACAAGAGGAATTCATTTAGAGGGGCAACTGGGATGGATAAAATAAATACAATAAAATCATGACGCCGCGCCGCGGTGTTTCGCATCCCCCTCGACCGGGAGTCGCAGTAGCAAAGTCTCTCCTATGATCTCACTGCGACTCGGGAATGTCCAAAGAGTCCGGGCTCACCTTGAGGAGGTCGAATAGACGAGCCCCGTAGCTCGAGAAGGATCTGGAAAACCAAGCTCATACCTCCACCGCTCTAAGTACCTCTCTATAATCAGAGGAGCCATAGAGGCGGCTTGCGTGGGCGTGTGCTAATGAGCACCTAATGCTAATGTCGCCGTGTTACCGCTAGTCGGTGGGCTGCGTCCCCGACCTTACACCACGATCAAGAACTATACGGCGCCCTTTAACTGCTACCGAGCGGTAGCATTTCTGATGCGCTTTGGCAACATCATATCACCTCGCCAGCACACGATACGACGACGGCCACCCAGCAACACTCCCCACCAGAGGAATAGCAGTGGTCACTACTCCGTTACTCACACTGCACCGCGACGTGGATCCGAAACATTGGGGGTCCCGAAGATGTTAGTAGGACTCTGCATCCTCTACTCTGACCCCGTTAACGTGCACCGCATTTATTAAACTAGAGTTCTAACTCTATCTACGGTTCCCAAAATCTAAAATAATATGATCTGTTTATTTTTTGTAAGTTTGACCGAAACGTACAAACCTGTTGTTCACTTAACCCTGGTCGGGATTGAATCCAATTGACATATCGATCAATCCTTCATTCCGAACCGAACAATCTGAGGCAGTCCTCTAGATTGTCTCTAGAGACCCAACGCAGTTGTTGCCAACCTTTATTTAACTCTGTTGATTTTGATTCACACTGAAATTCGGGAATTGTATTTCGGGCTCTTTGTATAAAGAAGATTGTAAGTATGAATTGAAAATTATTGTTAGTTGGTTCGGTACTGCCTATTGCCATGTTGAAATGGACAAGTGTAGGTTTGGACGATCCACAGGTGACGTTTTTAAGCCACTCACCTGGCCCAACGATTGTCATTTTACTGACAACCTGATTTCATTTCCAGATTTAGTTCTCTAAGCAATGGATCTCCCTTAGTCGCCTCATACGACACCCTCGGTATTAACTGGAATGGCGACATTTTGTACTGTTTCCCGTCGCCTCACTGCATAAAGACATTTGTAATAGATGGGAACGGAATCTAAAATCTTGCGTTTCGTAATCAGCGTACTCTAACCAAAGAACCAAAAAGTCAGTTCTTGTTTCACTTAAATAAATAAATAAATAAATACATATTCACGGACATTTCACACAACGCTATCTGATCCCAAAGTAAGCTAGGAATAACCTGCTTGTGTTATGGGTATCAGACCACGGATATTAATTAATACTTATATACTTTTTAAATACATACATATTATACATAGAAACACCCAGACTCTTGAGACAAACATTTATGGGCCACACAAATATTTGTCTCCGGTGGGAATCGAACCCACGACCTCCAGCGCCACAGGCGGTATCACTACCGACTGCGCCACAGAGGCAGTCAGTTGTAGGTAATTAATATTAATCTGGAATTTACTGAGATATATTAATTCCTAAAATATGTTTCAATAAACCCTTTACAACGAAACAAGCTGCCTGACCTTACATTTTGAAAATTTAGGTGCAATATTTAATATCTACGTTACGGCTGTACAGAAACGCCCTAGGGAAATTATGGTTCCGCTCTCAATAATATTAGGCCTTGTAACATAAGAAATGCAAATCTCTAACATTATGTTATAGTACTTTTTGAAAAGTTGATTATTCTACATACTTTTGTTTATATATATGTTACGGCTAATACCCGAAATGCGGCTGCACCTAGTTTTAGCCGGTTACAACTAGGTGTAGCCACTTACTCTTGGTTAAACCTAGTACGAGCCGATTGTTTTCGGGTAAAACTAGATCTAGCCTTCATCATGCCAGCTACAACTAGGTTCGGCCATTCCCTGTTGGATAAAACTAGGTCTATCTGATATTATTCCGGCTAGAACTAGGTCCAGACAATCCTGTTGGATAAAACTTAGAAGCGTGACCCGCCAAGCCTATATATATGTTACGGCTAAAGGTAGCTGTGAACATAAACTTAAGATTAGTCGGCTAAACTTAGGTTTATCTTCGAGAAGCAGCTAAAGTTCGATAACATGTTAGTTTGCGTCGGCACATTCCATCTTTAGCCGGTTAATGTGCACATTAACCGATACGAAACGGCAATAAATGTATTCGATGGTGTTGAATGGTTATAAAAAAAATAACCACGAAGGCTAAGGCGGGCCTTAGCCTTCTAACCTAACCTATCTGAGTCGAGGTGTTAACCATAATAAGCGCGACGCGTCTCGCCCGAGCCAGGCGCCTGTTACTTGTTTTGTTTCAACTTGTTTGCATCTAGTTTTATCCAACAGGGAATGGCTGGACCTAGTTGTAGCCGGCATGATGAAGGCTAGACCTAGTTTTACCCGAAAACAATCGGCTCGTACTAGGTTTAACCAAGAGTAAGTGGCTACACCTAGTTGTAACCGGCTTAAACTAGGTGCAGCCGCACTTCGGGTATTAGCCCTAACATATACATTCATATAGTCACGACTTTATCCCCTAGGGGGTAAGCAGAGGCACAGTATACGCCCACCTTTCACCTTATTGTTTTATGTCCCACCTAAAGGGATTAATGGATTTTAGTGGACAAAGGGAATAGGTGGTGAGCCTATTGCCGAGTTGATATGGACAGGCGCAAATGAGAATTTTTTAAAACTTTCAACTTGTCTTAACGATTGTCATTTTACTGACAACCGGGTTCGTTTTGCGGAAGTGTTCCCTTAGTCGCGTCTTACGACACCCTTGGGATTAATTGAAGAGGTGACATTTTGTACTCTTTCCCGTTGCCTCACTAGGCCTCGTCGCCACACGGGGATATTTAGATAGCTAAAATGACGCCACAACTTAACATTCATGAGAATTTCCGGTTCTTTCCCACCGTCCACCTTCCCAGACCACCTGGGTGTACGGTGGTAATTTTTTTTAACTACGGTTCACCTTTGTCCATCTAGCCTTAGGTGTACCATTGAAAATATTTAATTTCCACGGTAGACCTTGTTATAGCAACTATTTTCATTTGTTTCACCGATCTTCATTTGTTATATCGATCTTCATTTGGTATGTCGATCTTCATTTGTTTTGTTGATCTTCATTTGTTTCGTCAATCTTCATTTGTATCGCCGATCTTCATTTGTTTTGTTGATCGTCATTTATTTTGAAAATTAGCGCATTGCTAGTTATCTACGTACAGAATGTAGATAAAAAGTAGTGGGTTCCACACGAGGTACTAAAACCCGCCTAATGGGAGGGCACAACAGCGCCAGGTCCTCGTAGTGGGTCTGGGCGTGGACACTCTCTCGCTCGAGGCCATGGTGCGAGCCATGCTCTCCAGCGGGAGTAAGTGGGACTGCGCCGCCTCTTTCTGCGAGCAGGTCATGCTCGCGAAGGAGGCGGCGGGCCGGGTGCGGGAGAGAACTCTCCCACCCGAGTTCCGCAGTCGGCGCCCTGGGCGCCGCCGACGTGTCTTCGCCGAGGACTATCGGCCTCCATGACCAGGGGTCTGAGGACGGTGAGAGGGCCGCTCACCGTCCTTACAGAAGCAGGCCCATGACGGCAGCGTGACGTGAGCAACTCACGCACGCCCCCCCCTCTGAAGCGGGGTCACACCCGAAACCCCCCATAGACGCGGGATTGCACCCGAACCACCCCCCTGGGCGAGGCCGCAGTGGCGGCCGTAGGTCTGTTGGGAGTCACGGGACATCCTTCCTGAGGGCTTACCCGGGGCTCTCAACCATAGGCTGTTAGGCGTGGCGTGAGGTTTTTTAGTCGGTAAGAGTCCGGCATAACATCCTATGAGGATTTTCCCTCACGTTAAACAAAAAAAAAAAAAAAAAAACCCGCCTAATGGGAAGCCATGGCAACATTATACCTATTGACAGTGATCCCCAAGTTGGCACCGCAAAGATATGTTCACTATTGTTCTTTATAGGTATCCCTATTTCTGCCGCGGGATAAGCTGAGGATTACTAATAGTATTATTCGTACTGGAGACTTTGGACTCTCTCCTACAAAAAATTATATAATAGTATTACATACAGATAAGCAACTCCCTGCCCCCCACTGAGCAAGCTTCCCCACCCCCGTCACAGCTGTCATTATAGTTGGAAGGTGTTTTGTCGGAACGTTTGTTCAGCCTGGCTTAACATTTTTTTTTGTTTAACGTGAGGGAAAATCCTCATGGATGCTATGCCGGACTCCTACCGACTAAAAAACCTCACGTCACGCCCAACAGTCTGTGGTTGAGAGCCCCGGGTAAGCCCTCGGAAGGATGTCCCAAAACTCCCAACAGACCCACGGCCGTCACTGCGGCCTCGTCCAGGGGGTGGTTCGGGTGCTATTCCGCGTCTTTGGGGGGGTTTGGGTGTGATCCCGCTTCTAAGGGGGGGGGGCGTGCGTGAATTGCTCACGTCACGCTGCCGTCATGGGCCTGCTTCTGTAAGGACGGTGAGCCGTCCTCTCACCGTCCTCAGACCCCCGGACATGGTGGCCGATAGTCCTAGCCTGGCTTAACCTTAGTGGTCACACACACATTCAAGCTCTGTACAAACATAGCGTGTTTTTAGTGTAGGTGACAGAATTGAAAACGAATCATTTGTATGGAGTTTCTGCCCTGTGCTCCCACGTAGTAGTAGTGATCTAAGGCTAGTGCACTTTTACAACTCCTCAACTTGAAGAATATACTAGTCTAAAGGCCGTTGAATGTGAGCCTTAATTTCGCTATGTTGTCACGGTTTTCCATCAAGCAGGCGATGTCATTTTAGTGAAACAAATTTTTTTTTTTAAAGTTTTATGAAATGTATTATGCAACGCTGCATAAACCACTTACGAGATATTGCTGATGGCGCAGCCAAGTGTGAGCGCATATATTTTTCTTTAATAAAAGTTTCCTTGCGCTGCCACGCTCCAGACCCCGTCACGATTGATCGGAACGGGTTTATGCGAGAATGCATAAACTGGTCGAATTTGCATGATTCGAAGTTTTGAAATATGTGCTTGTGGAATATTGTTATTGATGCCAGGATGCAGTGCCTGTGAGGAGCTTGCATAGATTTATGGCTAATATCATCTAATGGATATCTGAAGATGCTGGCGAATCTACTATCGATAGATAAGCATGCTAAAGCTGGAAAAAATAGTTGTAGTAGTCCGATGAAAAAAGTATGAAAGCGTGCGACTATCGCTCCATGACCGGGGGCCTGAGGACGGTGAGGGGGCTGGTCGCCGTCCTTATAGAAGCAGGCCCAAGACGACAGCGTGACGTGATAGTTCCACGTACGCCACATGCCCCAAGAAGCGGGATCTCACCCGAACCACCCCTCAAAGACGTGGGATAGCACTCGAACCCCCCTAGTTGAGGTCACAGTGTTAGCCAAGGTCTGTTGGGAATCCTGGGGATATCCTTGCAAGGGCTTACCCGGGGCTCCCAACCGTAGGCGGTAGGTAGAGAACGTGTTGGTTTTTAGTCGGTAAGAGTCCGGCATAGCATCCATGTAGGATTATCCCACACGTAAAAAAAAGGATGAAAGAACGATTTTCTTTTCATACAAATCCCTTATAAGGCCTTTTAAAATGAACGTGGAAACATGTAAAATATCTGACACGTTTAGAATCCAATCTGATTCAATTCAATCCCGACCGACATAAAATAGTCCGTAAAAAGTTAAAGAAAGTAATATTGAGCGCGAGAATATTCCATATTGGAAGCACGGAGCTAAACAAAGTACGGACGTAATGTTACATGGTTATGACCTGAAGCAACATTGTCACAATTTTTTATTAACACGTTTGATTGGTTTGACAACTATTTGTAAAAAATAAAATAGACAAAAATATGGGTTGGGTTCGGAAGGACTAGATTGTACAATGTCTGTGTTGGTTAAATGCCCTGTTAGCAAAAAGTCTATGTATGCAAAACGTCTTGATTTTAAAATAACTGATATTACGAGTAATTGCATAATGTCCAGGTAGGTAAAACTTCGTCGCTGCAGAAAGTCCTGTTTGTAAAACATCTAAGTTGAAGAAAGACTTGATATTGATTTTTTGTAACTACCAATATTTCTTGAAAATTCGTTTGGAGGTTCACTGGTAGTCTAAATTTAGTTTTGTGTGGTATTCATTCCATTATGTTATCCGCTCGCTTGATTTTTTTTTTCATTGAAAAATTTGGTTAGCCTATTTATGTATGTATTTAACGGAATTTTAGATCTGAAAAAATCTATTGCTTAAACAAGCTTATGAAAAACCTAATGAAAACTGATGGGGCCAATACTTCAAATTGGGTACAATCTTACTTTCAAAGTTTTATCAAGTTTCTAACAACAAACTGTATTCAAAATGGCCGCCAATAACAAAAACCAAAGAAATCCTCAACTGCACGTACACACGTAAATAAACTAACCTTCCCCTATCATAATACGTCCGTGCTTTTATTAGGTCTATGGTTGTAAGGTAGTTTATAGTTATCTGGGGAATACGAGGTTTGATTAAATGTGTATATTCATGTATAGTACAAGTAGCAACACCCTTAGCTGGAGAGCTGTACTTTTGTTGAACACAGTTTTCAATCCAGTGTACCACTTTGAGATACTTATCTAATCTAGTTTTCTTAAAATCTATAAGTATAGCTCTCTTTTTGTTAACGTAGCGATGCTTTCATGACGTTCTGCTCCGGAGGCCGATAATCCAGCATGAATTCTATGCCGAACTCAAAAACCACACGCTCCATATCTACTGCCTACGGTTGGGAACCCTGGGTAAGCCCTCGGAAGGATGAACCCAGGAGGAATCTATACAATAAAAAATTCATTTTAAAAGAACAGGTTTTATAAAATAAATAAAATAAAATGAAATAAAATAAAATAAAATAAAATAAAATTTATTCCCTTTGAAATTTTTAAAAAAATTATGTAGGTTTGTCAAAATTTTTGTGACTCTACCGGGGGTTCGGAAATACTACAGACTGAGAAGAACACCCCAAGAAACTCAGTCTGGTCCCTTCTCTTCTAGTATCTTAGTATCTAATACAGTTTTTTTTTTATGTAGAAAGGAGCAATTCGTGTCACTGCCAGGCAGCCTTGTCTTCTAGAAAGTCTTTAATGCTATAATAAGCTTTCTGGCACAATTTAAGTTTTATTAGTTTTTTAAATTTATTAACTGACAAACCTGTTATGGCTGTCGGCAATGTATTGTACATTCGAATACAATTGCCCGCAAAAGAATTGCTTATTTTATTAAGCCTAAATCTAGGTACAGCCAATTTATTCTTATTTAAGAAATAAATTGGCTGTACTGTATAAGTTTAGATTATGGATATCACTATTTTTAATAAATTTACTGTTATTTTTATGAGTATATAATAAGTTTTCATATATGTACTGTGAATACACAGTAAGTATGTTGATATCCTTAAACTTTTCTCTTAATGACTCCCGAATCCCCATACCATAGATAGCCCGGACAGCCCTTTTCTGCAACACAAAGATAGATTCGATGTCGGCAGCGTTACCCCATAATAGTATGCCATAGGTCATGACACTGTGGAAATAGCTAAAGTAGACAAGACGCGCTGTTCTAATGTCTGTCAGTTGTCGGATCTTTTTAACGGCATAGGCTGCAGAGCTCAGTCTGCCCGAGACTTTCTCGATATGAGGCCCCCACTGCAAGTTGGAGTCAAACTTTATGCCCAGAAAGACAGTTTCATCGACCAATTCTACTTGATCATCCCTAATCCTAATACTGGTGTTAACGAGCCTAACATTTGGCAAGGTGAATCTAATACATTTTGTTTTAGTTTCATTTAACAATAAATTATTTGCGTTAAACCAGTGGACTACCCTAGAGAGGGCATTGTTTACTTCGTCAAGATCGCGTTGTCCACGTTCAACTTTAAATATTAAAGATGTGTCATCAGCAAACAAAACTACCTCGTGATCGTCTCTTATAAGGTGAGGGAGATCATTTATGTACACTAAAAATAGAAAAGGTCCCAGAATTGAACCCTGAGGCACCCCCATTGTTACAGCAGAACCATGTGACTGTTTACCATTTATAACTACTTTCTGTACTCTATCTCTTAGGTAAGAACTAATTAAATCCAAGGCCGTCCCCTGGATCCCATAATGATCAAGTTTTTGAATTAAAGTCTGATGCTGGACGCAATCGAAGGCCTTAGATAGGTGGCAGAATACACCATAAGCATCATACGACTCCTCCCAGGCCTCATATATATACTCTAATAATTTGATTCCAGCATCCGTGGTAGACCGACCGCGCGTGAAACCGAATTGTTTAGTATGGAATAGTTTATTTGTATTAAAATGATTTTGCATTTGATTAAGCATTACCTTTTCAAAGATTTTACTAAACGTGGGTAGTACAGAAATAGGACGAAAATTGGACGGATCCGAGGTGCTACCCGATTTAAACAGAGGAGTTATTTTACTAAACTTCATTAAGTCAGGAAACACACCACTATCAACACAATTATTAAATATTATTGATAATTCAGGAGCAACCATTTCAATTAACGAATTAACTAAATGTACAGAAATTCCCCAGAGGTCAGCCGTTTTCTTAATATTTAAAGATTTAAAAGTTTTTATGATAGTGTGTAAACTAATTTTACTGAATTTGAATATTTCATTACAGCAAGGAACATTTGCTTTTAACAAGGATTCTGCTATTGGGGTAGAAGTACCTAGGGCTCTGGTCAAATCTACTGGAATACGAGAAAAAAATTGTTCAAATTCGTTAGCGACTTCGGCATCTGTTGTAATTATGTTACCATTTACTTTAAGTTTAAAATTATTATCATTTGATTTTGCTTGGCCTCTTTCTGCGTTAATTATTTTCCAAGTAGATTTAACTTTGTCTACACTATTGATAATTTTATTACTTATATACTTTCTTTTGGCCGCTAAGCAGTCTGCTTTAAACTTTTTTGAATAAGTTTTAACATAATTTAGAAATTCATCTGTTCTATTAAGCTGTCTTTCTGAGTATAGTTCATACAGTTTTAATCTACTTTTATGTATATCCTCAGTGGCCCATTCACTGAAGGCTGGTCTGTCACCGATTGTGACTTCCTTAGACTTGAATATGGAGTTGAACTCATTGTAAAAGGAATCAAAAAATAACTTATACATTACATTTGGATCTAAGCCAGTGTCTAAAAATGGAAGTTTATTGCAAAGTCCAACCCGCATACGTTCCAAGCGGCCACTAGTTACTGGTCTACATAATATTTTACGTCTTTTAACTTTTTCTCTTGTGATCTTGAAAGATGCTATTTGCCCAGTATGATCTGATTTTATCTTATTTATAATACTCTTACTTTCTGGCAACATATCACTGTATATATTGTCCAGACAAGTAGCTGTTGTATCACAATATCTAGTAGGCTCTAAAAATAAGTTAGTGAGATTGTGTGATTTAAATAAATTTAAGATATCATTGGTCTGACGCGTATTTATAAGTATATTAACATTAAAATCACCGCACACTATTAGGTGTTTATTAGTTTTTCCAAGTTTAAATAGCACTTTATCCATTACTTCCTCAAACTCACAAAAGGGTATATTTTTATTAAACTAGGTACATTGGTACATCCCCACTGTTCGCGACGAACAAAAGAAAGATAATCTAACTGGTTGAAATTAGTTTATTTGACTTCGTATTCGTAGGTAGGAAGTACAGCAATACTGCCTCTGTGGCGTAGTCGGTAATGATACCGCCTGCGGCGCTGGAGGTCCTGGGTTCGATTCCCGGGTCGGTCCAAATATTTGTGTGATCCACAAATGTTTGTTTCGGAGTTTGGGTGTTTTCTATGTATAAAATGTATGTATTTAGAAATATATAAGTATGTCTGTCAGTTGTATAGATCCCATAGCACAAGCTTATAGCTTAGTTTGGGCTAGACGATATTGTGTGAGAATGTCCAACAATATATATGTCCAACAATATATAGTGTGCAGTCTGTAGGCGTGTGTAACGTTGTGCAACAACGTGTGAATAAATTAATTAAAATTAGATAATTAGAATTGAAATTTAGGTCATATAAATGAAAGCGCCATCTACCGAGTAGGTGTCGCAACGACGGAAGGCTTGGTTCATAGTCATAGTTGCGTTCTTGACGTTGAGTAGTATCGAGTTATGCCACCAGAGGCGCTATTCATTAGTATATAAAGCGGTGCATCAATGCAAGAGGACCGCCACATCAATATTTAAATTAGCTCACGGACGTATAAGTGTCGATTGAAATAGTGAGAAAAGTAAAAGTATAAAAGTCGTCGTTATTAAAGTATATTTGTCAAGTATAAGGAGCAAATAGCTCTAGACAGAAAACCCCATACCTATATGGGTAAGTTAATTGAATAGTGATCTAGTTTTAAACTTTGAAAATTAACGGCTGTTGGTCCACCCTGTTATAAGGGGGTAGTTAAAGGGGTGTGAAAAAAACATTTTGTAGAATTAGTTTCGTTAAGCAGATATTGTAAGACCTCGCGATTCCCGCAGCTGTTCATAGCAGACGGGAGCCGGCTGGTCTTTGGGAATATGCGGGGAAAAAGGTTTCAAACTAACGCCTAGTATGGAACATTCCAGGGTTCACCCTCCGGGTTCTACAGCATTAGTTCAGCCTCCGGGTTCTACGAAGAATTATTCACCCTCCGGGTTGAGAGAAGATCACCCTCCGGGTTGCAATATTTCACCCTCCGGGTTAGCACACGTACACCCTCCGGGTTCAGCAATACCGTGCAGTTCAACGAGTGGACGAAACGGAGACGTCGCTGACTGCATCCCTCACCAAGAAGGCCAAACCCCAAGATAAGTCGGGAACCCTGCGAAGACCATCGGGAATTGCAAAACCTTTTGCTGCCTGAAAACAACCACGACCCCGAGTTCTAGCTTCTTTTTTAATAAATTGTCATTTTTATATTTTAAACAACAACTCTTCTCATTTTTCTCTTCTTCCTGAAAGCCTTCAGCTTTTCACGTGACGGTTGTGTGGTATTCTGCGAGGCCGCACTTGCGTTTTTCCGCGGCGGTTTCTAACCTCAAAGTGTCATCAAACTGTCAAAATCAATGAAATTAAGTCAAGGTTTGACATTTTAAGGTTAGAAACCGCCGCGGAAAAACGCAAATGCGGCCTCGCCCTTCGTGGTAATAATACAGATATACGTCTGTGACCATAGATTTAGAGTTTTTCGCTACTCTCAAAATACATTACATACATACGTACATTCTAAATCTATGTCTGTGACAGATAATTGACATAGTGTAGGTGTATAAAAGCGAATAATTTATGTAAAATATGACTCGATACAATAATGCTAAGTACGTTAAGTTTATATCTGGTAGTATTGACAAAGTGGAAATCGGCGTCAACAGCCACGAATTTGTAACATACCTACTAAGAAACCCCCTAGCTATCATAACCCATTGAATCCATGTCCATATCTATACTCTATATAGCAGGGGTTCCCAAGGGCTTCGTAGAGAGAAAAAAGCCCCTTAGGATGGTAACTGTTGCCTAGCCATGCCTCTTACGATGGAGTTACTGCCGCCAATGAATACAGGCCTAGTAGTGACCACGTAGCGCGGTCTCATTACCCCCTCGTTCCCAACCAACCACCTGAGTTGTCCACCTGGTTGTCCCCCTGGTAGTTAAGTCTGGAAAGGCCACAACGCCACCAGCATTACCTAAGACCCCTTTTAAACAACGCCATACTGTAAGGTGTCTAGGTGTTTGGGAAAACCGAGGCAAGGAGATCATTCCACAATTAAATCTAAGTATTAACAGGTGTAAAAAAAACCTTTAACCCAGTAATGCCCGAATTATTTTTTTTGAGATTTCGGTAAATCTAGACATTAAATATGATTTAATGAGGTATTTCTAGACATAAATCATAAATTTTATTTTTAGAAATAATTTGGAAGTTTAAAAAAAATCACGTGTCCAAATGGACACACTAAGCACTTGCAATAGCTGAAAAGACAAGAACATAAGCAGATTTTTTTTGGTAATTGGTAACCTAAAATTATTGCTATTTGTTTAAAAACATAAACGAGACATTTTTAAATAATAATATAAAAGTTTATTATTATTTTTAGTAGGTACAGTACAATCAATACCTGAGGTCATCGAACTTATTGTTTTGCATTTGGGTCCGTACATTTTTTTTACGTAATTTTCCGTACCTACATAATGATATATCTTATCAAACCTACCGTATAGTTTAAAGGTAGATGATCTACCTGCACCTTTGGCACCTACTCCAAAAGTTTTTTAGGTAAGATATCAATACTCTTGCTCTACGAAGCTCCAGCTGTGGCATCTTATTTTGAAAATCACAAGCATTATTATTACAAGCCTCCAGCTTCCATACAAATAGGGATAATAACCACTTCCTCTCTAATATATTTATCTACATATTTATATAAGTACCTATGAGTATGTATTTGTCCACTAGTCTTTAGAGGAGTCTAATAAATGTAATGTAGTAGTAGTAGACAATCCTATCTTTTCCTATATATTTTTGGATTCTTCTGAAGAGTAAGGCTTGTGGATAAAGGTGGTGGTGCCACATGCATGTGATGGTACTTTTGGGATTATTGTTTTATTAGGTATAGCTGTTGTACACCCAAAAGGTTTGACAAAAAACATTTTCTAATGGCTAAATCATGATAACCTCTCGACTTTTTCCTCATTTGGTTTGCTGTCAACCACCGATATCACTGTAGACGACACTACCACCACCACCTTTTTACTCTTCTCACATCTGACGCTTGATTTATGGTGTCTCTACCTAGAAACTAGTCAAAATCGAACAATCTAAAAGTAAAACGAAACATATTGTAATGCTATGGCTAAAGCTTAGCGTGTCCATATGGACACATGAAGTTCAGTGCTATATATTACATAGGAAATTACATTCTGGCAGTATTTTATGCTTTTATACAAATAAATACACACTATCGCAATAAATTTGTGCTATAATAACATGAATATAATTTATAGTTTAAAAATAATAACTACTTACTCTCATCTCGGGTCTATTTTTTCTGCGTACTGGTTAAAGGCGGCAAATAAATGAATATACTTGGAAAACTAAAATTATTGTAACAGTGATGTTAACACTGTATTAAAATTTGACATTTGAATGCAGAGTTAGACTAATAAAATAATTACAAAAGTCAAAAAATACTACCTTAGCAACTCTTTTATTTAACCACGATTTGTGTGTCCATATGGACACGCTAGGCATTACTGGGTTAAATGAAGCTGTAACGGGTAAGAAAAGGTAGAACACTTCATACGAACCGTGACCATAGTTTCAAAACCGTCTAACATTATAAAAACCAAGTAGAAATTCTTAGGTTACATGCATGTTTGCGTAACCAATTTCGATCCCTTCATAATTGCCTCGCTCCATATCACATGCATTCGCGAGAAATCTCTGAAATATCTAGGGACTTACAGCTTTACAGTAATTGACGACTTTGAAGATTGCCAAGAGACTTACCCGCGTAAAAATACGTACATATAGACACGCCTTTATCCCCGAGGGGATAGGCAGAGGCATCATAGTATACGCCCACATTTCACTTTATAGTATTATGTCCCACGTAATAGGTGGTGAGCCAATTGACGTGTTGAAATGAACAGGCGCAGGTTGTAACGACCCGCAGTTGAAATTTTCAAGCCGCCCATAAAAGGCCTTCAACTTGGCTTAACGATTGTCATTTTACTGACAACTGAATTTCATTTCGATTTTCCTTCTCTACGCAAAGGAACATTTCGTGAAAGTGTTCCCTTAGTCGCCTCTCACGACTTCCCCGGGATGACTGGGATGGTGACTGTTTCCCGTTACCACACATGGCCCAGCCACCACACTCGCGTAAGACCTTAGACAATAAAACATTTTTCGCAAAAATGATTGTATTTTAAACAAATAAATAATTTTACAAAATAAGTTTACCCATTGGAAGAAAAAATTAGCAGAACTTCACCAATCACAGTGACCAAAGAACCATGATTAGTAAGAGTTGCATAGTCCATTGTTCAAACGACTGGACAAAATTTTGATGTTTCGTTTCACAAAGTAAATCCGATCTTCTCAATTCTTGGAAAACTGGAAATAAAGAAGCTATTTTAATAAAGTCTTCTCTTTCATTGAACTATGCTAGGTTATTTTTCTATAATGCTAACATTGCAAACAAGCATAGGATCCACTTGATTGTAAAAGACAGTGTATACCCGCAACTTCTCCTAAATAGAGTTATACATATACGTAAACTAGTGCCTCTACCCATTGGTGAACCCTGGGACATACTTCCAAGGTCTTACCCGGGGCTTCCAGCGTTAGAAATTAAGGCATCTTGTGGGTTCAATCGATGGGAGTTCAGCATAGCATTCATGTAGGATTTCCACACTTAAAAAAACCCATTGGTGAAAATTATGCGAAAATCTTTCCGATTGTTTAGAGAGATTTACATACCAGCGAATTACATTCGAACCTTTTTTTATGTTCCTAACGTGAGGGAAAATCAATCATGGATGCTATGTCGGACTCCTACCGACTAAAAAACCACACGTATCTTGCCTAACAGCTTACGGTTGGGAGCCCCGGGTATGCCCTCGGAAGGATACTCCAGGACTCCCAATACTTTAAGTGCTTTGGAAAACCGAGGCAGTTTTGAGCATATAACAAACAGACAGACAGAATCGTATTGTGCCATAAGATAGAAAGATATTAAGTATTCACTTATTCTTACCATTACACGAAAAAAATTTCTTTTCTAAGTATTCACTCAATATGAACGTTTCTTCGAAAGTCGTCGACACCAAAGTTTCTTCTTCTTAGAAGTGCTACTAGATATCTGGGGCACTGGGGGCGCAGTCGGCACACTCTGTAATATTAAAGTTCAGTTTATTACTATTGAAGTAGGAGTTGTAGCGCTCTCAGCCCCGGTAGCAAAGTGTTCTGTAAACGATCAATGTTTTAAGCATTATTAGTCCACGATCAATCTTGAGATTGAAGGGGAAATTTGTGACAATTACAACCATCTAATAATTATAGGTGATAGACAGACAGACATACTCGGAGAATGTGAGTATTAAAGTCCCGTCATTGCCCTTCACGTACCGAACCCTTACTAGAAACCAAGTAAGAATCTGGACCCCAAAAATGTTGTGCCTAAAACTCTTGCAACACAACTTTTTCCTACAAATGTGTAACAAGAAGGGAATTTGTTAATATGTGACACTTGTTTCTCATAAGTGGTCGTAATACAGCATCGTAAAACCCTATACAGGGATATAACGAAACTGTGAGCAAAGTTACGTCATAGTTAGTACTGTCTCGGTCAAAACATATATTTGTATGATTCACTCTACCATACTCTGAAACAAACATTTGCGGAACTCGAAAATATATGTGATACGATACGGAACCTGAACTTGAGATCTCAGCACTTCAGTCGCAAACACTTACCACTGCGCGACCAAGGCAATCACATTTTTTTTAACGTGAGGGACAATCCTCATGGATGCTATGCCGGACTCCTACCGACTAAAAAACCTCACGTAACGCCCAACAGCCTATGGTTTTGAAGCCCCGGGTAAGCCCTCGGAAGGATGTCCCAGGACTCCCAACAGACCTACGGCCGCCACCGCGGCCTCGCCCAGGGGGTGGTTCGGGTGCTATTCCGCGTCTTTGGGGGGTTTCGGGTGTGATCCCGCTTCTAAGGGGGGAGCGTGAACTCGTCACGTCACGCTGCCGTCATGGGCATGGGCCTGCTTCTGTAAGGACGGTGAGCGACCCTCTCACCGTACTCAGGCCCCCGGTCATGGAGGCGGATAGTCTTCGGCGAAGACACGTCAAGCCGCCGACTGCGGAACTCGGGTGGGAGAGTTCTCTCCCGTTAACGCCCCGCTGCCTCTTTCACGAGCATGACCTGCTCGCAGAAAGAGGCGGCGCAGAAGTCAATCCCATTGTAACCGAAATACTAACTTCAAAAAGTTACGGATTTTATGACTAATTACCTCTCTTATTTATAAGCAATAAAGAATTCTAAACACTGTTAAATAAGTACCTAGTTTTCCTCAGAAACCAAACTAATGAGAATTAGAATTCCCTTGAGTACCATTCACAAAACTATATCCAAAAGTCTCTACACTGCGTCTTCTCAAAACTTCTGGGAACAATCCAATGTAACGATGGAGAGAGGTCTCAAATGTGAGGTGAAAATTTACTAATGCAACTGGAGCTTAACGCTAAAATGAGTAGTGTTAGGCACAGCGCACATTGGCGGCAGGATGAAATCCTTTTTTGGCTACAAATAAAATCGACTTAAATGCTTGACAATAAAGTTGATTCAATGTTTACAGTCGTAAGTGCAAATAGTTGAGTATTGAATTTTGTGAAAAAACAATATCATTTGAATATCCTGTGACTTCCAGTTGGCCATCAGTCGACTGGAAGTACTGTGGCTTGCACCTCTCATAATCGACCTGAATACAGGTATACAGTGTGCAGTAATAAGTTTAAGGATCGACCCAACCGTTTGGGAGCTAAGCGTGAAACAAAATGTAGGGAATGGGGGATCTTTCAACAATACAGTGGCCTACCATATCGACCGCCTCGGGATCCTTCGGACTTTAAGAGTCTTCAAAATACCGCGACAAGACACGCTCACCCGCTCTAAAGACGAGATAACGACTGTTGAGAAAAAGCGAGGTGAGTGCGCGATGTCCAAGGCGCTGCCTACACAGAAAGGACGTAGGACGCGGGTGGGGCACGGTCTTTTGTCGCTAGACAGAAGAGGCGCAGACTCCACGCTACATACATTAGAAACTAGTGACTGAAACCACCGCGAAGGAAATATATATCCAAACATCGTCCTTGCCGTATGGCTAGCCCCTAATAACGCCTTGGCATGCCTAAGAAAGCTTCATAATGACGTTACGGCATATTTACCGTTCGTGTCGTGCGACCAATGTGAACCGGGTCTTATATCGCTATTTGTGAAATATTTACGAGATTTATCCCACCTAAAGGACTATTTGGGTTAAGCCAACGTAATGCTTATAGACAAGGGTCATCCCAGAGGACAGCTAGCAAGTAATCCAGCTTTACTGGAATAAACTACAATCGATTCGTTTTATGGAGTACTAGCTGACCCGCGCGGCCGTGCAACTTCGTTTCGTACATACAGATAGTCACGTCTTTCTCCCCGAAAGGGTAGGCTGGGGCATAGTAAACGCCAACATTTATTTCACCTTTTAGTTTTTTGTTTCACAGTGGTGAGTCTATTGCTATGTTGAAATGGATAGACGCAGATTGTATAGAATTATTGTTAAAAAAAGTCAAGCAACCTATAAAACTTGTTTTTTTAATGCGAGGGAAAATACTGCATGGATGCTATGCCGGACTCTTACCGACTAAAAAACCTCACGTAACGCTCAACAGCCTATGGTTGGGAGCCCCGGGTTAACCCTCGTAAGGATAACTGCCGCCATTTCGGCCTCGCCTAGGGGGTGGTTCGGGTGCTATCCCGCGTCTTTGTCGGTTTCAGGTGTGATCCCGCTTCTAAGGGGGGGGCGTGAGAGAATTCCTCACGTCACGCTGCCGTCATGGGCCTGCTTCTGTAAGGATGGCGAGCCACCCTCTCACCGTCCTCAGGCCCCCGGTCATGGAAGCCGATAGTCTTCGGCGAAGATACGTCGGCGGTGCCGAAGCCGCCGACTGCGGAACTCGGGTGGGAGAGTTCTCTCCCAGCATGACCTGCTCGCAGAAAGAGGCGGCGCAGTCTCACTTACTTCCTAACAGCCTACGTACTAAGTATGATGGCAAGCCCTCGGAAGGATACCCCAGGACACCTATGAAGCCTTCAACTTGGCTTAACGACTGTTATGTTACTGACCACCGATACCAAAGTGCTTAAAGTGCCTTCCGAAGCACGGAAACGCTCGCAAATAAATGTCACAAAGTGATCATGTAGTGGTCACCCATTCAAGGACCACCCATTGTGAAAGTTACTTACTGTAGTGAACGTTTTCAGGACACTGAGTCTATCTATTACTGAACATGAAAACATTAAGAGTCCGTATGACTGTACTCGGTTGAAACAAGATAGAAGATATACATTTTACCGTGCAAGAAAGAGAGAGATGCGACCGGGTTTTGTGAATTTTTAACGAAATAAATTAATTTTGTAAGAAACACCAATAAGGAAAAAATGGTCTAGTGCAAATGAAAATTTTACAATTGTCTGTCTTATAAAATTATATAATGAAACTAACTTCAAACTCATGAGATTCCAATTAAAATTTCTGAAAATCAATGAATTCAACAACAAAATACAATCGTGAATTTTATCAGTTATCGCGTTTTTGGTCTAAAGCATTTTTAGTTCATGAACTGAAGTTACTTTTGTTTATGACGAAAATTTTTTAGTCCTCACAAGTCCTGAGATCTAGATCGAGATAATAGTCCATTTAGCGTAATACGAATTCCTTAAAATCCGTTCGTAAATAGTTTAAAAGATCAAATAAAAGGAAGAACAAAGGTGCTTTCATTTTAAAGGTACCTTCTATGTATGTAATGACTCAATGACACATTACTATAAAATGAAATAGCGCCTTTCATATCTACTATTAAATGATTTTAGTAGAATGGGGGGGGGTAATAAGAATTTACAGGAGGAGAATCTCTACTATTATAAAATGGCATGTATTTAAATCGATATCTGTTTATTCCCTTTTTTCGAACAAAATATTACAAAGATAAACCAAAAATACTGACTTGCACACTAATTATGCACACTAAATAAGTCAAATTCAATACACTATTTAAAGGTGTTTGCAGAACTATTTTACTGAACAGATCACTATTATCAAAATCGTATATCTAAAAATTCCTTAGCTCAACAAACTTATTAAAACATTTTTTAAGAAAACCATCACCTAATTTACTTTTATGAACATCTTTTATTCTAATTAAAAACCCAATTTAATCAGTCATCTTTACAAAATTAAATTTTATTAATCAAAAAAATAAAAAACTAACCTAACCTAACCTTTCGTTTCGTTATTCCGTTATAAGATTGTAAAATTTTGAGTGCAAGTTAGTATTTTTGATAAGCAATTCGTATTTTTGTTTAGCAAATCTTATATCCGGTGTACGAACGAAATTTTTGGTTTAAATTCGATAAAAAAGGTCATCTCGTTTTGTGTAAAATTTTAGTTTTTTAAGTAGGACATGTTTAGTTTATCAATTCGTTTTTTTGCACAGCATTTGATTTTCTGGTTTGCGTACAGTAAATTAGTGGAGTTACCTAGTGTGCAGAAAAATTAAACAGATGTGCATTTAAAAATATCCCTTATAAAATTACCACATTTTTGTTAAAAAGGGTACATTGTTTTCAGTTCACGTAGATCGATGTACCAAAATACGTATTTGATTAATATCCCAAATTATAGTTGTACCTAAGTAGCTTTGACGGTACATTCAAGACAAATTTTAATAAATAACTGTAATCGACTAATTTAGGGCTTCTATGTCCAAATCGTCGACCGTTTTCTTCACGTCTCTGAGCAAAATTCAACAGCTTGATGATTGTACTATTAGAATTATGTAGATATTTTTGCAACTTCAATGTAGCTGTACGTTTCATCAAAATCGGTTCAGCGAAATGCAAATACAGCTTGACCTATGATTTACTAGAAGCCCTATTCATTGGACAGATCAAGTCGATTGGTTCTTAGTTATAAACACTTCGCGAACGAAGTCGCGGGCAATAGCTAGTAAGTAAATAAAATATGTAGTTCCGTACCGAATACAGGAAATAATTGAAGTATTGCCCCTATCGTGGCGACGCCGGAGGATACACGAGTGCGGCTGTATTTGACGGGTCCGCTCCTTTATTTTTATTCCTCCCCGGAGTTGTCTCGGCCAAAGAGAGATATAGTGCCGATAGCAAATAATGCAGGGACCGTGTGCGGTAAAACTAGTAAGGCTAGTCTCTATAATGTAATGGAAAAATGTACCAACCCAAAAAAAAATACGTACAGGAACGAGAGAATTGGATACCTTTTCTGCATACATACATACATATGGTCACGCCTTTATCCCCGAAGGGTAGGCAGAGGCATATTATATGTCCACATTTCACCTATTTTTTTTTTAAATTTGTTCCACGTAATTGGTGGTGAGCCGTATTGCCGTGTTTAAATGGTTTAAATTGATACTTTTCTGATTTACAGATAAACTCTTACAGATGGCTAGCTATCATCTATACATATAATGGAAGATATTTTGAAAATTTTAATTGGAGGGCGATCTCTAATCGATACTGAAGCCGAAAATATAATTTAAACTTTTCATGTCTGTCTGTCTGTCTGTCCGTCTGTATCCCGAATAAGTATCACGTCGAAACTACTGAACCGATTTGAATGATACTTGGTACATTCCGAGCTTATAGTCCGAGGAAGGTTCTTGGATACTTTTGATCCCGAAGTTTTGCGCGGTTCCTGCGGGAGAGGGGATGAAAGATAGAATGGTTTTTCAGTTGTAATTTCTCAACGCGTGATACGATTTCAAATATTTTTTTAGTATTGGAAAGGGAGTATTATGAAATTTTCGACCCAAGTTTCGAGATTGAGGGTTTTGTATTTCAGGAATTAGAGACATCTCAACGTTTGCAAAACCTAGAATTCAAGGATTCCTTTGAATGTGAGGACAAATCTAAACTGGCGTGTTGGCTTAATCATAAAAGAGCTTAATGATTTAGGCTATTGTAAAATAATTCAGTCCACGTCGAAGGCGAGGACTGGATTGATTTAGAATTGACAGGCTTAACAGGGCATTTTCATACGCTCCCATGAGTCTGTTGAAAAAATACCTGTCCTATCATACACCTTACGTGGCGTAAACGAAGTTGCGCGGGTCAGCTAGTCAATATTATCAACGCATTACATCACGTCAAAAAAAGAAATAATTATAAAAGCGTATTGTAAGCAGCAAGTCTTTATAAATACCGGATACCTTTTTATTTTAACGTGAGGGAAAATCCTTCATGGATGCTATGCCGGACTCCTACAGACTAAAGATCCTCATAAAACGGCTTACCCGGGACTCCCAAACGTAGGCTGTTAGTCCCGGGTAAGCCCTCGGAAGGATGTCCCGGGACTCCCAACAGACCTACGGCTACCACTGCGGCCTCGCCTAGGAAATACAGGATATTTAATAGCCATACTAAACTTTTCTACACATTCTTATGCCAAAATATGCAATCCCCCAATTGGGAATGCATATTTCAGTATCCCTCTCTCTGTTTTCCATAACTTCATATTTGTATGCATCTTTACCGGTATATGTAGGTATGGAACCCTATTCGAGGACATTAAAACCTTAGATTTAGGTAAATTTTCTTACTTACACTGACATTCTTTTTGATAATGATAGCGACGCCTCCGCCTCTTCCAGGCTTCGCCCCTGCAGGCCTGGGTACACGTCCGACCAGGTATCTTGACTGCGCGTGAGGTTTGGGAGCCGGTTCACTGTCTTCTTCATCGTCTGATGCTGAAAGACAATTTCATTATCTTAGAGCCGTATTCCATAATGATACTCACTAGGTACTCTAGAAACTTTTTTTTAGGTATTTACTTATATTTATTAGGCTGGATTCGACCAAAATCGGATACCATATTTTCTTTCTTATTCTTTCATATTCTAGGCAATTTGACTGTGGAATTCGTTATCTGAGGATGAATGCTGTTTAGATAGTCTTTGTAACAGAATACTTGAGTTTACTGTACCTATGTAATGTTGTGCAATAAAATTGTATAATACTGCTAGAGGGAGTCACCCGGTTTCACCCACGAAGCTCTCGTTCCCGTGGAAATACTGGAAAATATACCTAGTCTATGTTTACCGGAAAGTGTGTAGCTTCCAAAAAGTGATAGAATTTTTTCAGTAGTTTCGGAGCCTATTCGATGAAAACCAACAAAATATCTTATCTTCCTCTTAATAATATAAGTATAGATTTACTTTTGCTTTTAAAATACTGAAACAATATTGCTTTAGAGATTGTAGTAAGCCACCAGCCGCTTATCACGTAAAACTCTTCACGGATATCATGTCTTCTTGACTCGAACCAACTTAAACCACACGGTCTCTTCCCATCCGTCTAGCGCTGAGAACCTCGGGTAACTCCTCGAAAGAATTCCCAGCTGTCAGTGGCTTTTTTTTGAATGACGATAATCCTAGATGGACGCTATGCTGGACTCTTAGCGCCTAAAAACTACACGATTCCTAATGCCTACGGTTGGTAGCCCCGGGTAAGCACTCGGAAGGATGTCCCCAGGCCTCCTAACAGACCTTGGCTACCACTGCCGCTTCACCTAGAGGGGTTCGGGTGCTATCTCGCATCTTTAGGGGGTTTTTCGGGTGTTATCCCGCTTTTTGAGGGTGGTGTGGCGTACGTGAATCCTTCACGCCGCGATGTCGTCTAGGGCCTGCTTCTGTTAGGACGGTAAGCAGCCCCCACACTGTCCTCAGGCATCTGACTTTAGCTATCACCGCGGCCTCACCCAAAGGTCCTATCTTCCCCCTTTTTCGAGAGCTGGTCAGGGCATTATTCTGCTTCTGATGGCGAAAAGTGTGCGTAAAATTCTCACGTTACCACTGCTGTTTTATAGGTTCACCACATTCACACGAGATTATCGCCGAAAAGTCTCGGTGAGAATACGAGAATATCGCCGAAAAGTCTCGGTGAGAATCTAGAACAAGGAGAACAAGGCGAGAACACGGCGAGAACTTAAATATCCATGTCATATTCACATCTCTCGCGAGATTATCATGTGCATGTGAAGCGTCATTAGAAAATCCGAAAATTTTGAGGTGTTTCCACGGAAACCCTCGCAAATGAAATTTCGATGTTCGTGTAAATGAAGAGTTCCCATTAGAAAAACAAGCTGCCAGAGCAACGAGGGGAGCGGTACTTACAATCCCTGACTTCAGTATGCTTCAGTATTCCAGGAAGCCTGTACTTGACCCTGCTGCGACTCCTACTCCTGTAGTCGGACTCCTCGGGCTCAGATCTGCTGTGCATTTTGCATTTCTTTTTCTTTACATTGCTATTGTTGGACTTGAGAATGCTGTAACCAGGTTTCAGGGTGTCATGATTTTGTTTGTGCATTGAGCAACACTTTAAGCAATAGACCTAGACTATGTCTACTATAATATTATTAATGCGAAAGTAACTCTGTATGTCTGGCTGCTACGTTTTTACGCCTAAACCACTGAACCGATTTTGATGACATTTGATATAAAGATAGTTTGAGCTCAAGGGAAGGACATAGGCTACTTTTTAACTGACAACCTAAAATGACTTCTACGCGGACGAAACCGCGGGGAACAGCTAATCAGTAATAGGGTCGAGTAAGTAGCCAATACGTGTTTCTTACTGTTAAAATAGCAACAAGGGACAAAACACATGTATTGTTTAAATGTATTTCTCTTTTCCCGTACTACCACTTTCCTTGATTGAAATTTTCAAGGCACCTCTTAGTTTAAGGATTGGCCTCTCCCGAATTACACCACAATATACGTCCTCTTCCTGCGTCTTCTGCATCCAGTCACTGCCACCTTTTTCAGGTCATCGATAGGTACAACACGGTGGAAATATCTGCGAAACTGGCTTCCCCTCGCGCTTCCCCGCACCTGACCCCGTTTTCGCCTATTTAGTATAACCCGCACGCGATTGAATGGTATGGTATTTGACAAGATTGCGAACATTCTCGTTGCGCGCGGATTATGCCGTACAGTTTGTAGCAATACACGCAAGTGAATTGTTGTTGACATTTGGCAGGCGCTATAATCATATTATTTATTATGCCAGTAGCTATAGATAGGTAGTTAGAGGGGCGGTCATTTCTTGTGTCAAAGTAGGGGAAGTTGATGGAAGGAGATTGTGGAGGGATGTAAGCTATATATAAGCGTGCGCAATAGAGAAAAGAAAAGATCAGGAACTAACTAAAATTATTTTGCATCATACTATCATACTGTCGAAGAAATTTTACATTGAAGTAATTTTAAATTAAATTATTAAATTATTTCCACTGAAATACCAGTGGGTGGCGTGCATAGCATTTAAAAAAAATTATATATTTGAAAACGGAAGCTCTGAATGAGCTTTCAAGTTTTGGGTTAGAAACCTCTGCCCATACCTATATGGCAACAGTTAATTAACTAACTGTAATATTGATAATATAGGAGCAAACCCTATTGTTACCTCATATATTATTCCTGGCGAAAGGAAATCCCATCCTCAAGAGAAGTCGGATGAGTACCTAGTTTTTAAGTTAGATTTAGGTTGATTTTTGTGAAATCGCAAATAAAATCAGTTATACTATAATCGTTGCGTTATTGACTCCAGGACAAATTACCTTACCTTACATAAAACTACTGAACCGCCTGGGAACTCCTGGGAACACTCTGGACTTCCCAGAAGCGTGTCATGGCGCCCGAACTTAAGTAATTGTCCTGGTAGTTCCAGATTTGCTGTGTCTAGGAATCCTAGATAATTAATAATTTTTATTGTAAGGTGTTTCCCGCTAGCAGGTAGCCTCCCCCGAAATTAGTGCTACCTCAAGGATTAGACGCCCTTGGCCTATGCTAGTCTGGATGCCCGAATTTTGAAATTTTTTTTTGCATTTTACATACTTTTTTTGGCTAAACGGGTATTCCGAAATTGGAAAATTTTCTAACATCATTTTATTAACGTAGCTTGTCCCCAAATTTAATTGCAGTTATTTTATATGTAACTTGAAACTGCAATAGTAGAATATATTTTAACATATAAGTATTGGCTTATAGTCATACTAGCTGATGCCCGCAGCTTCGCCCGCGAAAATTTCCGCTTTACGTGGGAACTTATTCCCGGGATAAAAAGTAGCCTATGTGTTATTCCAGACTATAATGTATCCCTGTCCCAAATTTCAGCCCGATCCGTTCAGCGGTTTGGGCGTGAAAGAGTAACAAACATCCACACTCACAAACTTTCGCATTTATAATATTAGTAAGAAGTAAGAAGTAAGATTCATATTTAGTATTGTTCATCGTAAGGAAAAAATTCTACCCTCATTGTTTTTGATAATTACTTGTAGTTGTACATGACGTCATAAGCCAGTTCAATGAATACAGACGTATACTAGAAGAATAGTATCTTAGGCTGCTCTGAAGACAAACTTTCTGTGACACAAACTGCCGCTTAACGGCGTTGCAGTCGCAGCGCGGCAGCCATTTTTAATTTTTCGAAGCAAAAGAGTAAAATCAATCCTTGTAAATATCTATAAATACTTAATATAAATATATAATGTTTTGATTTAAAAGATGTGAAATATTTTTTTATAAATAATCCCTGAATTTAGTCGATTATAAACGTAAAAATTGTGCCTACTAGTTTTTGACTAACTGAGACAGTGAAATGCGACGACAGCGCCACCAAATGGGAACTACACGAGCTGGGGACATGCCCCCAACAAAATTGGCACAAAAAATCCTTAAGAACTGTTCTTCTAGTATACGTCTGTATTCATTGGCGAGGTTCGCAAATATTTCGGCCATGTTGTACACCTGAGGGACAAGTGCAAGTTTTTGCGTGAGGCTGTCGACATTCATGGCGCACCAATTCGTTTGGAATTGACACCCCGTCACATAGCTGTAAACGCGGGAACTTGTCTCGATTCCATACAAATCGGCGATAGCGCGCTCACCCGTGGATGTCGACAGGCGCACGCCGAAACTCGCACTTGCCACTCTGGTGAGTAGTCGTTCTACCCCATAGAAGTCCTCTAATAAGGTTTCCATACAGCTAAATTCTTCTATTCTTATATACTCCTACTTACGTTACTATAATTTTTTTTTTTTTCAAAATATTTCCAAAAATGTACTCACGAAAATTTATTTCTCTTTTTCAAATTTTCTGAAGCGACAGAACTACATGAAGTCTCCTCAGTTTCCGAGTCCGTGTACATGTAAGGTGGTTTCCCCATCTTAGTAAAAGATATCAATTTCACTGTAGGTCTCTCCGTTTTTATTATTTTAGTTACATTTTTTTATATAATCACAAAGTTTCTCAATTTTTCGATGTTTATTAAAATATTTTGGACTGGTGAAGGTGTGACATGGCATTAGCTTTTTTCTGATTTCTTTTTATGGTTTTTCGTTACAGCAACAATAGAGTTTGTGTAATCAAGCAAAAAGGTTTAATCAAAATTTGTCATTTAAGACTGTTCATTGAGAAAACTGTCATCTCCTTACCAAATAAGTTTCGTATACAAAGAAATTTTGACAAAAAAACCGCCTTTAAAAAAAGCTAAAAAAACCGGCTAAGGGCGAGGCCGCACTTGCGGTTATCGCGGCGGTTTCTAACCTCAAAATGTCAAAACATTGACTTGATTTCATTGATTTTGACAGTTTGATGACATTTTGAGCTTAGAAACCGCCGCGGAAAAACGCAAATGCGGCCTCGCACTAAATGAGAGTCGGACTCGCGCACGGAGGGTTCCGTTCTAAAAAATGACAAAAAATTACGTTTGTTGTATGGTAGCCCCCCTTAAATATCCATTTTGTTTTAATTTTATTATTCTGTGAGTATTTCAAGCGTCTATCTATTGGTTGCCCTATATTACCTAATATCACTTAGTAGGTACATATTATAAAAGAAGTGGGTATTGCTCTGTGGTGGTTGTTAACTATCCTTTTATCTCATAAAGATCCTCTCAGGTAGGTATAGCACCTATGTATTTCCAAAAGAGTTTGTGACCTCTATGTTTATGATTGAAAAAAAAATATACGGTCAAATTGAGTAACCTCCTACGGTTTTTAGTTTTCCAATTAACATTTTTATTTTACATTTTTTTTTTTTTTTACCATTTTGTAGAGAAAACTGGTTGGAAATGCACTTACCTTGAACTCTTGTTGGTAGGTAGGCGCTGCTCCCAGCTTTGCGTTCGGGGTCTTGATTCACGACCGCGAAATATGCACACAGGAGTTATAACCGTAACTCTCGAGACTGTGGCTGATGATAAGCGATGTAGCGCGATATGATGGGTAATCACAGCGGCCGATAGCGGAGCGGAGCGTTAAGAGACGGGTGCGTGCGTATCTTCCAATAGCTATGGCGGAATGTGAATGTAGGAAGCGGGCGGGATAGTGTTGCCATAGACAATACATAAAAGTAAGATGCGTTTAGTGCGTGAGTGTTAACATATAATAATTATAATAAATACCATTAAATACATAAACTAAAAAATATGTATGCGTCGGTACTGGCGCATCCAACTTCGGGGGGCTTAGAGGATTCTTCCTCTACATTGAATAAACAAAATAAAAAAATAAAAGGAATGAAAACTTATGAACTAAAAAATAATTCAAAACCGTAGGAGTTATTGCGTGGGTAACGGGCAAAGCCGAGTTACAGGACGAATGTATTCACCAGAAGAAGTCTTAATTCTGACGACTCTAATTACACCATCCTTCCCGGGAAACACCTCTGATACAACCGCGAGTGGCCACGATAAAGGATGCGTATTGTCATCCTTAACAACAACTACAGTTCCTATCGTCACAGGTTTGGACGGCATATTCCACTTATGTCTAAGTTGGAGAGAGGTAAGATATTCTTTGCTCCAACGTGTCCAGTAACTTTGAACAATTCTATTTAATAATTGATAGCGGGTGAGTCTGTTATCTGGTAATAGGGGTTCAATGTGTTCAGCGGGTAAATATTTAAGCGGAGTAACATTAAGAAAATGATTAGGCGTTAGGGGGGTTGGATCCGATGGATCCGAAGAAAGTATGCAAATCGGACGGCTATTCAAAATGCCTTCAATTTGCACCAATATTGTACTGAATTCTTCATAGGTGAGTATTTGACTCCCGATAGCTTTAAATAAATGAGACTTAACACATTTGACATTAATTTCAGGCAACGAATTAAAATTGGGCCCGAAAGGTGGGCTGTGCTGAAACTGAATCTTATGTTGAGTTAGATATTTATTCAGATCATTTTTATAATTAGTGGACTGTATAAGCGTGTAAATTTCGTTCAATTTTCGTTTCGCACCTATGAAATTAGTGCCTCCATCGCTGTACAACACTGAAACAGGACCCCTGCGTGAGATAAAACGTTTAAAGGCAGCGAGAAATAAATCTGTACTAAGATCACTTACTAACTCTAAATGGAGCGCCTTTGTTGTGAGACAGACGAACAAGCAAATATACGCTTTATGACTTTTTACTCCACGACGCCTTATGTGAGTTACGTAAAAGGGTCCCGCGTAATCAACTGCGGTATGCACAAACGACTTTACTTGTGAAACTCTAATGGATGGAAGATCACCCATAGGTGGAGTTGTAGAACGAGGCCTAGCTTTAAAACATAAATTACATTTATGTACTCGTTGGCGAATCAAATTTCGTGCAGAAAGAATCCAATACTTTTGGCGAGTCAATGCTAACACTAGTCCAGGACCGGTGTGTAAATTGTCGGTGTGATAGTGGTCTACTAAGAGCGACACTATACGTCCTTTAGGTGATAGCAGTATTGGATATTTTGTATTGTAATTTAGTTGAGAATGAGTAAGTCGACCACCTACTCTAATTAACCCTTGTTCGTCAAGAAAAGGGTTGAGTTTTAAAATAGCCTGATTTGGACAAATTTTAGTAGCCTTAAGTGCTTGTAATTCTACCTGAAAATACTTAGACTGATCGAAGCGAACCGCATAATATTCTGCGTATTCTAAATCGTATACAGAAAGTATACCGCGGGATTTGAGAATCTTAGTGAAACGTAATACATAAACCAGTGAACGAATAAATTTTACCCAACTCGAGCAACGCTCGGCAAGTTCGTCTATCATGTGAACGTGATCGGAGACAGGTATGGTATGTGCATGGAGAGAAGCTATTTTAATTTCCAGTAATTCTGTCTTCTCGTTATGATTGATTTTATATTCCTTCACAGGCCATGCATTTATAGGTGCGGACAGCCATTTCGGCCCGTGAAACCAAAGATAGTTATTTATTAACCCTTTAGGTGTCACAGGGCGCGAGACTATATCGGCGGGATTTTCAACCCCACGAACGTGATACCAATGGGAAGCAGGCAGATATTCATTTACCTGAGCGATGCGATTAGCTACAAAAGTTTGAAACTTATGAGCGGGAGAGTGAATCCAGGTAAGGGTTACCGTAGAATCAGAGAATGCGAATATATTGTTTATTTGACACCGCTTATTAAAAACAGTGCGCACAGAATTAATTAATTTTGCGAGTAAGACCGCCGCGCAGAGTTCTAAACGCGCTAGCGTTTTATTAGAATCTGACACTTTGGATTTAGCGGTCAGTAGATTCACATTAAGAGCGTTTCCGTTCTCAGCCGTTTCTATTCGTACATAGATAACAGCACCATAACATTGCTGGCTGGCATCCGAGAAGCCTATTAGAGTAATTCGACGAGCGGATGTTAAACCTATATGTCTCGGTATTTTTATTTCAGATAAACGCGACAACTCCCTATGAAAGTGTTTCCATTTAGACAGAATGCAACCCGGGACCGTCTCGTCCCAGTCCAGTTGTAATTTCCAACATTCTTGTATAAGCAACTTCATGTATGCGACCACTGGACTGATGATTCCAAGCGGATCGAACAAGCGCGCGGTTACGGAAAGGATCGAGCGTTTAGTGCATGTTAAAGGCATGTCGATCACTATTTTAAAGTTAAAGGTGTCATCGTTAGGTTGCCATTGCATACCCACGATCTTAGTGTCAACATGAGGATCCTCATCAAACTTGACAGCGAGACAGCTCTTATGAATTGACGGGATACGTGACAATAGGGTATTGTCATTAGAGATCCACTTAGTTAAGTTAAAACCTCCAGATTTAAACATAGCGACCATTTCCCGATAGGTGTCTTCAGCTAAATCTACATTCTCTATGGAACTAACGTAGTCGTCAACATACATGTGATTGTCAGCTTCGTAAGCCGCCAGAGGATATAAAGCGCGACAGTCTGACGCGAGCTGGTTTACGACTCGCATTGCCAGGAAGGGTGAGCTGGAGACGCCAAAACAAACGCGGTTGAAATGATAGCTTTCAATAGGAGAATTGGAATCGAACCTAAATAATATTCTTTGATATGTATGATGATCTTGAGTAAGTTTCACTTGAAAATACATTTTTTCTATGTCCGCGGTTACAGCAACCGGGTACATACGCAAATTGAGAAGCAAATGAAAGATATTGTTCTGTAATATTGGTCCCGTATAAAGCAAATCGTTAAGCGATTTACCTGACGTGGTTTTACACCCAGCGTCTAAGACCACACGCGTTTTAGAGGTTTCTTTGTCAGGGCGATAAACGGCCCGATGCGGCATATAATAAACTTGAGAGTCTAGAAAGCTATTTGACACTTTAGTGAGATAACCTTGATCAATATATGTTTGAATAATGGCATTATAATCGTTGCGTAAGTTAGAAGCGTCTAACTTTTTTTCTAAATTTAAAAACCTGCGTTTGGCGATTGTGTACGAATGCCCTAGCTCACTGGGAGGGTATTTAAAGGGAAGACTAACCGTATATCTACCGGTATCGTCGCGTGAGTACGTAGACGAGAACAGCTTTTCACATGATGCGTCGTCCGTGCTAATGTGCTTCTTATCTGGCACCTGTTCTATCTCCCAAAAGCGTTGCGTTAATTGTTCGAGAGACACATCTTGAGTGTGACATAAGAAGGCCTTGTCGGACACGGAGGAATGAGACATGCGATCGCGGGGATGCTTGTTTGCCACTAGCGAATAAGGTAAAGCATGCGCCTTTCCCATTGCGACGTATCCGAGCGTGGTTTCTATCGCGATTACTGATGAGGTTGGGGATGTAATTTTTTGCGACCCTAAAATCATGGGGAAGAGTTCATTACCTAACAAACAATCTATACCACCCGGAGTATAGTATCGTTCGTCAGCCATAGGTAAATTTTGTAAATGGGTTAATTCCGCTGTATCAATTTCCACGTTAGGCAAAAAATCTGTAATAGTGTCTATAACCCGTGCACTAACCGAATAAGAACAGCGGGCATCAAATCGCGAATATATTTTGAAATGCGTAATTCCATAAGATTGGCTTTCAAGTTGACCTATGCCTTTAATGACAGAAGGAGCGTTAAGTATGGTTAAGTGCAAACGCTCACAACAAGACTTCGTAATAAAGTTACTCATAGACCCTGAGTCCAAAAACAAACGTATACGATCCGATTTATAATTTGCATATACACAAGCAGTCGGCAACAAAACCGTGGTCGCGCTGCTTGAATTACGCGGCGGAGGGATCACAGCCGATAACGACGCGATATTGCCACTATGTGACCGCGCCTCCCGCGAGTGCGAGCGGGACGGATCATCTGCCGATGACGCATGAGTCGACATGGAATGCTCGGACGGCGCAGTAGACGCGTTTGCCTGCCTCGATGCGTTGCCGGCAGCATGATTTCTTGTTGAATTTGATGCGTTCAAATTATTTTTATAACACAGTAAACTATGATGAGACCGATTGCAAATCGAACACCTATTAACAGATCTGCAAGCACTCACGTGATGAAAACCTAAACAATTAACACAAAAGGAATGTTTACGAACTATTTCATTTCGCGTTTCAACAGTCTCTTGAATAAAATGTTGACATTTGAACAAAGGGTGAGCGGAATTATTGTTACATACGATACAATTTTTTATGTTAGAAGTATCGACTGATTTCAAATTAGTAGGGCGGGTTTGCGTAAAAAATGACTTAGGTTTATTTAAATGAGAGGCGGTTGAACTCCGCTGAGCGCGATAATCACCTTTTTGGGAATGTGATGGTGAGCGGAGCGTTTGGAGTTTGCTTTGTTCTGTCAAAAATGTTTTGACGTCACTATATGTAGGTACACTCAAATGTCTATGA
Source organism: Miltochrista miniata (assembly GCA_933228765.1). Classification (NCBI taxonomy): domain Eukaryota; kingdom Metazoa; phylum Arthropoda; class Insecta; order Lepidoptera; family Erebidae; genus Miltochrista; species Miltochrista miniata. The sequence goes on from OW121769.1 coordinate 21,316,960, forward strand.
GATTGTTCAAACAATTCAAGCATAGGTTTATCAAACTTGCTTAATGCTAAATGAGTTATTATGAAATCTGATAAATTTGTGATAGGTAGACGCTGCAGAGCTGCTTCAGCTGAACAAAAGTTCTCCAAGATCTGATCAGCCGATTGCCCTGGCTTCTGGTGTAACATTTGTTCTAAATAGCACGACGCCTGAACCCTGGTATCGTGGTATTTAGCCAAAAGGGCTTGCCAAATAACATCGTAATTTTGTGCGGTAGCAGCTATGCCTGAACAAACAGTAAGTGCCTTACCCGAAAGGCAACCTATCAAATATTGAACCTTTTCGGCGTTGGTGAGACGAGTATTCGTATGTATCACACTACAGAAATTTTCATAAAATATAGGCCACTTACCATAAGTACCATCGAAACCTGTGAGTTTAAGTGGGGGTAATTTGATATTAAAATTATCACTTTTCTTTTTATCGTCGAGTTCTTGTCTCAGAGTAGTTTCCGTTTGCTTTATGAAACAGTATAATTCATCAAATGTATTAAAAACACTATAACTCGGCTGTACCTGCGGATTATCTTTTAATTGTTCAATTAACAATTTATCGATAGTTTCGATGTAATCCGATCGGGTTTTATCGATAGATTGAACCCGAGCGAGAAACATCATGCGTACTGTTTCATCTGTAACCTTGAGACTTAAGTTGTACACTTCTTGAACTATGTGAAACAAACTTTGTTTTTTGTATTCTAAAAAATTTATCATGACCTGACTTTCGTCTGAACTTTTACTATGGGATTTGTCTTTAGAAGCCATGATAATATAATTGATACGAGATACGAGTATGTATATAAGTGGGTAGGTAATAGAAATATTCAGCGAAAAAGTATAAAATTCGAACAACGATCAGCTGTTAGCTTAAATCAGCTGTTTGCGGTAAAGTATTCAGAGAACAAACCCAATATGGAGTCTGCGTAACAATCAGCTGTTAATCGTTTGAATACCGTTATGTATCGGCTGCGTTGCCCAGTACCGTCACAATAAAATAAATATATGTGGGTATAAAATTAACGTATAAATATGAGTTTTATCTACGATTACAATTCGAAAGATAATATGAAATTGTAATGAAATTGGGGAAAACTACGTTAAATTTATGACGGTTGAGAAAATTGTTAATTTTGGATTGTCCGTTTTACTTTATGCCAAAACTCCTAATTACCAAAAAATATCAGTCGCAGTGATGATAAGCGATGTAGCGCGATATGATGGGTAATCACAGCGGCCAATAGCGGAGCGGAGCGTTAAGAGACGGATGCGTGCGTATCTTCCAATAGCTATGGCGGAATGTGAATGTAGGAAGCGGGCGGGATAGTGTTGCCATAGACAATACATAAAAGTAAGCTGCGTTTAGTGCGTGAGTGTTGACATATAATAATTATAATAAATACCATTAAATACATAAACTAAAAAATATGTATGCGTCGGTACTGGCGCATCCAACTTCGGGGGGCTTAGAGGATTCTTCCTCTACATTGAGTAAACAAAATTTAAAAATATAAAAGGAATGAAAACTTATGAACTAAAAATAATTCAAAAGCGTAGGAGTTATTGCGTGGGTAACGGGCAAAGCCGAGTTACAGGACGAATGTATTCACCAGAAGAAGTCTTAATTCTGACGACTCTAATTACACCATCCTTCCCGGGAAACACATCTGATACAACCGCGAGTGGCCACGATAAAGGATGCGTATTGTCATCCTTAACAACAACTACTGTTCCTATCGTCACAGGTTTGGACGGCATATTCCACTTATGTCTAAGTTGGAGAGAGGTAAGATATTCTTTGCTCCAACGTGCCCAGTAACTTTGAACAATTCTATTTAATAATTGATAGCGGGTGAGTCTGTTATCTGGTAATAGGGGTTCAATGTGTTCAGCGGGTAAATATTTAAGCGGAGTAACATTAAGAAAATGATTAGGCGTTAGGGGGGTTGGATCCGATGGATCCGAAGAAAGTATGCAAATCGGACGGCTATTCAAAATGCCTTCAATTTGCACCAATATTGTACTGAATTCTTCATAGGTGAGTATTTGACTCCCGATAGCTTTAAATAAATGAGACTTAACACATTTGACATTAATTTCAGGCAACGAATTAAAATTGGGCCCGAAAGGTGGGCTGTGCTGAAACTGAATCTTATGTTGAGTTAGATATTTATTCAGATCATTTTTATAATTAGTGGACTGTATAAGCGTGTAAATTTCGTTCAATTTTCGTTTCGCACCTATGAAATTAGTGCCTCCATCGCTGTACAACACTGAAACAGGACCCCTGCGTGAGATAAAGCGTTTAAAGGCAGCGAGAAATAAATCTGTACTAAGATCACTTACTAACTCTAAATGGAGCGCCTTTGTTGTGAGACAGACGAACAAGCAAATATACGCTTTATGACTTTTTACTCCACGACGCCTTATGTGAGTTACGTAAAAGGGTCCCGCGTAATCAACTGCGGTATGCACAAACGACTTTACTTGTGAAACTCTAATGGATGGAAGATCACCCATAGGTGGAGTTGTAGAACGAGGCCTAGCTTTAAAACATAAATTACATTTATGTACTCGTTGGCGAATCAAATTTCGTGCAGAAAGAATCCAATACTTTTGGCGAGTCAATGCTAACACTAGTCCAGGACCGGTGTGTAAATTGTCGGTGTGATAGTGGTCTACTAAGAGCGACACTATACGTCCTTTAGGTGATAGCAGTATTGGATATTTTGTATTGTAATTTAGTTGAGAATGAGTAAGTCGACCACCTACTCTAATTAACCCTTGTTCGTCAAGAAAAGGGTTGAGTTTTAAAATAGCCTGATTTGGACAAATTTTAGTAGCCTTAAGTGCTTGTAATTCTACCTGAAAATACTTAGACTGATCGAAGCGAACCGCATAATATTCTGCGTATTCTAAATCGTATACAGAAAGTATACCGCGGGATTTGAGAATCTTAGTGAAACGTAATACATAAACCAGTGAACGAATAAATTTTACCCAACTCGAGCAACGCTCAGCAAGTTCGTCTATCAGGTGAACGTGATCGGAGACAGGTATGGTATGTGCATGGAGAGAAGCTATTTTAATTTCCGGTAATTCTGTCTTCTCGTTATGATTGATTTTATATTCCTTCACAGGCCATGCATTTATAGGTGCGGACAGCCATTTCGGCCCGTGAAACCAAAGATAGTTATTTATTAACCCTTTAGGTGTCACAGGGCGCGAGACTATATCGGCGGGATTTTCAACCCCACGAACGTGATACCAATGGGAAGCAGGCAGATATTCATTTACCTGAGCGATGCGATTAGCTACAAAAGTTTGAAACTTATGAGCGGGAGAGTGAATCCAGGTAAGGGTTACCGTAGAATCAGAGAATGCGAATATATTGTTTATTTGACACCGCTTATTAAAAACAGTGCGCACAGAATTAATTAATTTTGCGAGTAAGACCGCCGCGCAGAGTTCTAAACGCGCTAGCGTTTTATTAGAATCTGACACTTTGGATTTAGCGGTCAGTAGATTCACATTAAGAGCGTTTCCGTTCTCAGCCGTTTCTATTCGTACATAGATAACAGCACCATAACATTGCTGGCTGGCATCCGAGAAGCCTATTAGAGTAATTCGACGAGCGGATGTTAAACCTATATGTCTCGGTATTTTTATTTCAGATAAACGCGACAACTCCCTATGAAAGTGTTTCCATTTAGACAGAATGCAACCCGGGACCGTCTCGTCCCAGTCCAGTTGTAATTTCCAACATTCTTGTATAAGCAACTTCATGTATGCGACCACTGGACTGATGATTCCAAGCGGATCGAACAAGCGCGCGGTTACGGAAAGGATCGAGCGTTTAGTGCATGTTAAAGGCATGTCGATCACTATTTTAAAGTTAAAGGTGTCATCGTTAGGTTGCCATTGCATACCCACGATCTTAGTGTCAACATGAGGATCCTCATCAAACTTGACAGCGAGACAGCTCTTATGAATTGACGGGATACGTGACAATAGGGTATTGTCATTAGAGATCCACTTAGTTAAGTTAAAACCTCCAGATTTAAACATAGCGACCATTTCCCTATAGGTGTCTTCAGCTAAATCTACATTCTCTATGGAACTAACGTAGTCGTCAACATACATGTGATTGTCAGCTTCGTAAGCCGCCAGAGGATATAAAGCGCGACAGTCTGACGCGAGCTGGTTTACGACTCGCACTGCCAGGAAGGGTGAGCTGGAGACGCCAAAACAAACGCGGTTGAAATGATAGCTTTCAATAGGAGAATTGGAATCGAACCTAAATAATATTCTTTGATATGTATGATGATCTTGAGTAAGTTTCACTTGAAAATACATTTTTTCTATGTCCGCGGTTACAGCAACCGGGTACATACGCAAATTGAGAAGCAAATGAAAGATATTGTTCTGTAATATTGGTCCCGTATAAAGCAAATCGTTAAGCGATTTACCTGACGTGGTTTTACACCCAGCGTCTAAGACCACACGCGTTTTAGAGGTTTCTTTGTCAGGGCGATAAACGGCCCGATGCGGCATATAATAAACTTGAGAGTCTAGAAAGCTATTTGACACTTTAGTGAGATAACCTTGATCAATATATGTTTGAATAATGGCATTATAATCGTTGCGTAAGTTAGAAGCGTCTAACTTTTTTTCTAAATTTAAAAACCTGCGTTTGGCGATTGTGTACGAATGCCCTAGCTCACTGGGAGGGTATTTAAAGGGAAGACTAACCGTATATCTACCGGTATCGTCGCGTGAGTACGTAGACGAGAACAGCTTTTCACATGCTGCGTCGTCCGTGCTAATGTGCTTCTTATCTGGCACCTGTTCTATCTCCCAAAAGCGTTGCGTTAATTGTTCGAGAGACACATCTTGAGTGTGACATAAGAAGGCCTTGTCGGACACGGAGGAATGAGACATGCGATCGCGGGGATGCTTGTTTGCCACTAGCGAATAAGGTAAAGCATGCGCCTTTCCCATTGCGACGTATCCGAGCGTGGTTTCTATCGCGATTACTGATGAGGTTGGGGATGTAATTTTTTGCGACCCTAAAATCATGGGGAAGAGTTCATTACCTAACAAACAATCTATACCACCCGGAGTATAGTATCGTTCGTCAGCCATAGGTAAATTTTGTAAATGGGTTAATTCCGCTGTATCAATTTCCACGTTAGGCAAAAAATCTGTAATAGTGTCTATAACCCGTGCACTAACCGAATAAGAACAGCGGGCATCAAATCGCGAATATATTTTGAAATGCGTAATTCCATAAGATTGGCTTTCAAGTTGACCTATGCCTTTAATGACAGAAGGAGCGTTAAGTATGGTTAAGTGCAAACGCTCACAACAAGACTTCGTAATAAAGTTACTCATAGACCCTGAGTCCAAAAACAAACGTATACGATCCGATTTATAATTTGCATATACACAAGCAGTCGGCAACAAAACCGTGGTCGCGCTGCTTGAATTACGCGGCGGAGGGATCACAGCCGATAACGACGCGATATTGCCACTATGTGACCGCGCCTCCCGCGAGTGCGAGCGGGACGGATCATCTGCCGATGACGCATGAGTCGACATGGAATGCTCGGACGGCGCAGTAGACGCGTTTGCCTGCCTCGATGCGTTGCCGGCAGCATGATTTCTTGTTGAATTTGATGCGTTCAAATTATTTTTATAACACAGTAAACTATGATGAGACCGATTGCAAATCGAACACCTATTAACAGATCTGCAAGCACTCACGTGATGAAAACCTAAACAATTAACACAAAAGGAATGTTTACGAACTATTTCATTTCGCGTTTCAACAGTCTCTTGAATAAAATGTTGACATTTGAACAAAGGGTGAGCGGAATTATTGTTACATACGATACAATTTTTTATGTTAGAAGTATCGACTGATTTCAAATTAGTAGGGCGGGTTTGCGTAAAAAATGACTTAGGTTTATTTAAATGAGAGGCGGTTGAACTCCGCTGAGCGCGATAATCACCTTTTTGGGAATGTGATGGTGAGCGGAGCGTTTGGAGTTTGCTTTGTTCTGTCAAAAATGTTTTGACGTCACTATATGTAGGTACACTCAAATGTCTATGAGATTGTTCAAACAATTCAAGCATAGGTTTATCAAACTTGCTTAATGCTAAATGAGTTATTATGAAATCTGATAAATTTGTGATAGGTAGACGCTGCAGAGCTGCTTCAGCTGAACAAAAGTTCTCCAAGATCTGATCAGCCGATTGCCCTGGCTTCTGGTGTAACATTTGTTCTAAATAGCACGACGCCTGAACCCTGGTATCGTGGTATTTAGCCAGAAGGGCTTGCCAAATAACATCGTAATTTTGTGCGGTAGCAGCTATGCCTGAACAAACAGTAAGTGCCTTACCCGAAAGGCAACCTATCAAATATTGAACCTTTTCGGCGTTGGTGAGACGAGTATTCGTATGTATCACACTACAGAAATTTTCATAAAATATAGGCCACTTACCATAAGTACCATCGAAACCTGTGAGTTTAAGTGGGGGTAATTTGATATTATTAGTAGAAAGAATGCGTTAGATGGAATATCCGGACGGAGGACCACACTTCCAAGTGTGGTCCTCCGTCCGGATATTCCATCCGGATATTACCCCCACTTAAACTCACAGGTTTCGATGGTACTTATGGTAAGTGGCCTATATTTTATGAAAATTTCTGTAGTGTGATACATACGAATACTCGTCTCACCAACGCCGAAAAGGTTCTCTCGCTCGAAAGGTCTTGATTCACGACCGCGAAATATGCACACAGGAGTTATAACCGTAACTCTCGAGACTGTGGCTGATGATAAGCGATGTAGCGCGATATGATGGGTAATCACAGCGGCCGATAGCGGAGCGGAGCGTTAAGAGACGGGTGCGTGCGTATCTTCCAATAGCTATGGCGGAATGTGAATGTAGGAAGCGGGCGGGATAGTGTTGCCATAGACAATACATAAAAGTAAGATGCGTTTAGTGCGTGAGTGTTGACATATAATAATTATAATAAATACCATTAAATACATAAACTAAAAAATATGTATGCGTCGGTACTGGCGCATCCACTGGTGAAAAATTACAAATTCTTTTTTCTAATAGAAATTTGTAATACATTACAAGGCAGAACTGGTCTTATCTATCATTTTATCATTAGCTTGTTTCATAACGATTCCAGTGAGGTAAGTATTTTAAATGGCTACCATAGAAAAGTTATGAGAAATCGCCATTTTAAGAACATCAGCCGACGCCGCTCGCGCCGCGGGACGCGGGGTAACAGACGCGCCCACAGACGCGGGGTCGACGCACACAGACGCCCCACACACGAAGGGAGTCCGTTCACAGTTATATTACCTCTGACTGACAGCTCGTCGATCGTTTTCTGTGTGTTGGCATTGCAGTAAAGTCGCCCTATGAGTGCCAGCCTAAGACATTTTACCGAATTAAGTGGAGATTATAACATCCAACCTTTAGCACGAATAGTTGTGTTTTTCATGTCACAATAAACTTAACTTCACTAAGACAGTGCTCCTATTACTATGCGATTGTATTCAAGATATATTTATTTTTTATGAATTTCTGAAAAATATATATCACTACCACCACTAACGAAGGCGAAATTGCTGCTTCCACAACGTTCCACATCTCAAATAATGGTCACACCCGAAAAAAACGCCAGCAAAAGCAGAAAGTAAGTTTCGACTAAAAGTAAGATTACATGGGAGAAACAAAAACTTATTGGGGTAACACAGCAATCAAGATAGGCAACCTAAGTGCTAGAGGTAATATATCTCTGAACGGACTATAAGTCTTCATCTCAGAGGACTTAAAATTTAAACATTGAGCCTAAATATTCAAACACACAAAATTAAAACTCTTTTGTCAAACAATAAACTCATTAATTACGGACCGCATAACTTCTTGGTACGCATTCAAAATTTATCCAAGTTCTAACTTTGAAAAAGGTTCTGTTCTATATTCAAAATGGATACGCTTTAATTGGCGGCGATTCATTTTCGCGGGGAAGTCCGTTATTTGAACGGAATTGAATTATTCATTTAAGGGAGCTGTAATTATAAGTCTGTGGTTTTGGATGTAGTGGATAATACTTCGTTAATTTCACGCCTTTTATCATTCTGTGGAAAAATTTGGTTATAAATTAAAACAGTTCTGGGGAAAATACAGAAACTCAACTCAATTATACGACTTCTTGGGTAGCGATCTAATTACTTAAGTTTACGTTACGGAAATCATAAATTTTTATAGGTACTTGTGTAGTGTGACATTAAATACTTATGTTCTTTTCGCAGAGGTTCTACCTATTGATGTGTGAATCATAAAAAATAAAATCAAATTGTATCCCTTTCATTTGTTAAAAAAAAAAGTAGGTTTCGTCAAAATTTTTATGACTGTACTGGGCACTGATCTGTATTATTACCACTGATCTGTATTATTGACCTGTATTAATGGTATATACTACAGATCAGTGCTACCGGGGGTTCGGAAATGCTACAGACTGAGAACACCCTAAGAAACTCAGTCCGGTCCCTCCCAAAATTCATCTTAGAATCTAATACAGTATTTTTTATTATGTAGAAAGTAGCAATTCGTGTCACTGCCAGGCTGCCTTGTCTTCTAAAAATTCTTTAATACTATAATAAGCTTTATGGCACAATTTAAAATTAATAAGTTTTTAAATTTCTTCACTGATAAAGTTACTGCTGTCGGCAATGTATTGTAAATATATTCGAATACAATTGCCCGCAAAAGAATTGCTTATTTTTATGTAGCTTAAATCTAGGGATAGGCAATTCATTCTTATTTCTTAAGTTTAGGTTATAATGGATATCACAATTTTTAATAAATTTACTGTTATGTTTATGAGTATACTAGCTGACCCGCGCAACTTCGTCTGCGTCACATGAGAGTGAGAAAGAGAGAGGTATGGTATTAATATTTCACGTATTATAATGTTTCTCGTTGCATTTACCCTCGTCGCGCTTTTTCCCGTCGCATCGGAGCTGAACCGCATATCTTAGTTTGCGTCACATGAGAGTGAGAAGGAAAGAGGTGTTAAAGTGATATAATGTTTCCCGTCGCTTTTACTTCCACACATCCGTTTTTCGTTATGGAACTCATCGTGTGTGAGTCCGACTCGCACTTGGCCGGTTTTTATCGTTCAGTTGACTGGCTGCCACTGCAAATCAAGTTTACTCCCGTAATAAGAGGGTTATTGTAAGAGAACCTTAAATGATAGGCATATGCTGTGACGGACTTTTTTCTATAACTTGTTAAGAGGAACAATTTTGTAATACACAGTTTTTACGTAACTTTAACTATTTATGCAGCGTCTGCAATGGAAACTCTCAAAAGAAAGAAATAATCCCCGTTCTCAAAACATTATTCATGGCTGCTCCGCTCCTATTCGTCTTAGCGTGATGTTATATCACCATTAGCCAGCCTCAATAAACGGACTATTAAACTATAAAATATTTTTTGAAATGCAACCAGTAGTTTCTGAGATCCTAGCACAAACAAACTCTTCAGTTTCATTATATCGTGAGCGAACCTGAAGAGATGGACAAATTAGGTTATTGTGAGCGAACCTTAAAAGATAGACATGCTGTCGCGGACTTTTTTTTAGAACTTTTTAAGAGGAACAATTTTGTTATACACAATTTTTACCTAACTGTAACCATTTACGCAGCGTACGCCTCGGAAACTCTCAGACGGTAAAAAATATTCCCCGTTTTCAAAACAATATTGATTGCTGCTCCGCTCCTATTCGTCTTAGCGTGATGTTATATAGCCTATAGCCATCCTCGATAAATGGACTATCAAACTGTAAAAGAATTTTTGAAATCCAACCAGTAGTTCCTGAGATCCTAGCGTTCAAACAAACAAACAAACAAACAAACAAACAAACAAACTCTTCAGCTTTATAATATTAGTATGGAAGTATGGATAATAAATTTTCATAATGCACTGTGAATACACAGTAAGGATGTTGATATCTCTTAACCTCTTAATGACTCCTGAAAATCCAAACCATAGATAGCCCGGACAGCCCTTTTCTGCAACACAAAGATACATTCGATGGCATTGTCATGACACTGTGGAAATAGATACCGTGGACAAGACGCGCTGTTCTAACCATAGATTTAGAATGTACAAGATGAACAGTGTCAAACTGAAGACGAGACCAAAAATGAAAGATCTATGTGTGGGTTAAATAGTGTTGTTGAATGGTCACACCTATATTATCGATAAAAGTATCTGTATAAATGGATGGAATGGAAATGAAACTTCTAAGCACACAAAGTGCTTAGAAGTTTCATCTCCAACTTCTTGTTTTGGGGAATAAATTGTTAATTTGAATGTAATCGACTATGAAAAAGTAAAAATGGGATTATATGGGGTAACTCGTAAAATTAGAAATTCTGTAGTGATTTTACGAATTTTGATTCAGTGTGTGAATGTGAAAATACACTTTTAACATGTAATTTATGGCATCGTACATTGCATTGTTGCCGTACATATATATTTTGCCAATTAAATTTGAAATTTTACTAAAAATCCAACTCTTATCGTAATACGAAACCTAGAAACTCATTTATTATTGAACCCTAGTAACAATAAAAGATATTACTCGTAGATTTTTTTAAATATATTAACCTCGCCAAATTGACGTCGCCACTGATGGAAACTAATAGAAAGCCGTGGCGCATCTAGCGAATGGGGGCCATGCTTACAGCACACAAGACTTCTGACAGTAGTCCTCAAGTTGGCGACCCTATGATGTGCCTCTTCACGCTCCGCTTGTAGAACCCGGGATTGTAAAATGAGGGAAACACATGTGCGGGCAGGTCGTTCCAGGATTTTGTAGTTCGACAGAGGAACGATCTTTTGAAACGCTCAGTTCTGGCGAAGATTATCTCCGCTATATATGAGTGGCACCTCTGCCCGACGTGTTGTTCGGAATCGGAAAGGAGATGGTGGGATCAGGTTGAAGAGCTCTTCAGAACATTCGCCGTGATACATTCAGTAGAAGGCAGCCAAGGACGCTATGGTTCTTTGCTGCGCTAACGGCTCGAGGCTTACCGTCATCTTAGGACAACCTATAATTGAAATCGAATAACACGTCTCTGCATAGCGCCAAGCGCGTCCAGTAAGTACCTCGCACAGTCATCCCAAAGGTGAGAACAGTATTCGACGCAGAGGCTAATCTGCACCTTGTACAGCAAACATCCCGGTGTGGCGTGGAGTACCTTAAGTGAAGTAAAATTATAAAAATTCAAATCAAAATGGATCACAAATTTTGGAAATATTATATTAAAATAGGCACAAAACCCTAAAAAAAAGGTTAAATAACACAGTTCGAGTAAAAATCAATCATATTTACAGTAAATTAAATCCAGATAAGTTTGTTTGTAGCAATGTCACTATAATGAACTATCGACATCCTTATCGATACCTACCCATGACTATTTTACTGTAAACAGCCCTTTCTATTTCTGCCTTATATATCCTCCAAAAGTGCATTTACACATTAAATATTGTGTTATGTATGAAGGAAAATGCATAATCTACGTTATGAGTTGAACTTTCAGTGAAATTTTACATCCAATTTGGCAAAATATGTACGTCAAAAAGGGAATGAACGAAGTCACAAATGACCTGTTAAACGAGTCTTTCTTCGTATAATTGCGTTTTGTAATATCCTATTCACACACTAAACACGACAATATTGTTGAAAATATAAAATTTTCTATTTTAATCGTAAGATCACTACAGATTATTGGATATTATGAATAACATAGAGCCGCCATAGGATCCCAGCGGGCTCAGCGATTCAAAATACTGACATGAGTACACAATTTGCTTTCTCTTTTCCTCTCGAGCTAAGTGCTATGGATAATGAGGTCTCGCTCGCACGCTTTGTATATCTATTGAGAGTAGCGAAAAATTCTAAATCTATGGTTCTAACCGGCCCCATACACAATATTATTGAATCAATAATGCTCAATAATATGACAGCGGCGTGACGCTAGGATCAATGGAGACTCGACGCTTATATCAAAGGCGTCGCGACGCTATGATCAATGGTGACTCGATCCTCATATCAAAGGCGTAGCGACGCTACGTTCAATGGTGACTCGACGCTCATATCAAAGGCGTCGCGACGCTATGATCAATGGTGACTCGATCCTCATATCAAAGGCGTAGCGACGCTACGTTCAATGGTGACTCGACGCTTATATCAAAGGCGTCGCGACGCTATGATCAATGGTTACTCGACGCTCATATCAAAGGCGTCGCGACGCTTTGTTCAATAGGGACTCGACGCTTAAATCAAAGACGTCGCGACGCTATGATCAATGGTGAATCGACGCTTATATCAAAGGCGTTGCGACGCTGTGATCAATGGTGACTCAACGCTTGAATCAAAGGCGTCGCGACGCCATTACAAAGGTGACTCGACGCCTACATCAAAATCGTCGCGACACTACGATCAATGCAGACTCGACGCTTATATCAAAGGCGTCGCGACGCCTGTGATCAATGGTGACTAGACGCCTATATGAAAGGCGTCGCGACGCTACGATCAATGCTGACTCGACGCTTATATCAAAGACGTCGCGACGCTATGATCAATGGTGAATCGACGCTTATATCAAAGGCGTCGCGACGCTATGATCAATGGTGACTCAACGCTTGAATCAAAGGCGTCGCGACGCCATGACAAAGGTGACTAGACGCCTATATCAAAATCGTCGCGACGCTACGATCAATGGTGACTCGACGATTATATCAAAGGCGTCGCGACGCTGTGATCAATGGTGACTAGACGCCTATATCAAAGGCGTCGCGACGCTATGATCAATGCTGACGCGGCGCTTATATCAAAGGCGTCGCGACGCTATGATCAATGGTAACTCAACGCTTATATCAAAGGCGTCACGACGCTGTGATCAATGGTGACTAGACGCCTATATCAAAGGCGTCGCGACGCTATGATCAATGGTGACTCGACGCCCATATTAAAGACGTCGCGACGCTATGATTAATGCTGATTCGACACTTATTTCAAAGATGTCGCGACGCTATGATCAATGGTGACTCGACTATCATATCAAAAGAGTCGCGAAGTTATGATCAATGGTGACTCGACGCTTATATCAAAGGCGTCGTGACACTAATAATATATGTAATGTCAAAACATCGGGACATTTCCTTACATTATTGTAAATATGGGATGTGTGGGTTCTATGAGAGCTACGACGTTCGTGGTTTTGTCTGTGACTTAAGTCACACACACACACACACGAGACAAAATTAATAATTCATAAATTTTCACATCCGTAGGTACATGGAAATATTGGTTAACCAATTTAACACAAATGACATGAAACCAGAAACTCGATATTTCACTCTACCGACGGACAACCTACTCGGTTAGCTTCTAATTTCAATTCAATGACGGTCCCCGCTAGAATCAATTGGTTGGACCACAATAGGTGCCTAGGATATCTCACTAGGTAGCTATGTACTTGAACTAGATCTACGTTGTCAGCACGCAAACTAGATAAAGGCAGTGTTATACACAGGTGAGCGATGCGATACCGTCATACGTCACAGCTAATTATAGTCATTAGCTGTTTTTCGTCTCTCTTTTAATTGCAAATATCCCCATGGATGTCATGCGTACTCGAACCGATTAAAACCACACTTTCCCTATCTATTCGAGAGCTGAGTGTCTCGGGTAATTCCTCGGAATGATGTCCCAGGTTTTGGGATAGAATCATTTATTACACGATTACATTAATGTATACTGCGATTGTTGACTAAATGCGTTCATGTGTGAGCAGTCACGAACAGTGTATACACGCTGATCCTAATAATGATGAAGTAGATAACAGTACTTGAGTACTTGCGTGTTTTTATGTCAAGCTATATATACATAGAAATATATACATAGAACGCTCTGCCAGCACACGTGTTTCCTTCTTCTTACAACACCGGGCTCTTCATGCGTAGCGAGATGAGGTGTATCATCTTCATCTAAATATATATAACTCAAAGGTGACTGACTGACTGACATAGTGATCTATCAACGCACAGCCAAAACCACTGGACGGATCAGGCTGAAATTTGGCATGCAGGTAGATGTTATGACGTAGGCATCCGCTAAGAAAGGATGTTGATAAATTATACCCCCAAGGGGATTAAATACGGGAAGCGGGAACGGGAACAAATTTCACGCGGGCGAAGCTGCGGGCATCAGCTAGTTTGATGATATTTCCATCCTCGAGCATATAATCACTAACGTCCCCAACTGGCTAGCTAATAATAGATGCAATTTAGAGTTTGGATTTGCCCGTTTGGGAATATTAAGTGACACCCTTGCTAGACCAGCTGGTCCAAAAAGGCTGATAAACTCCGACCATAGGTAGTATCAGAAAATTCATAAAGTACTCGTTTTCAAGGAACAAATCATTTCATCCTATAGTTTTCTTTCCTTCGGTGTCGAGCTCCTAAGTTCATGGTGTCTCAAGCACGTAGTTGAGTCGAATGGTGACCCAAGGGCTAGCAGTTTTCTCTCTCAATGAATAAGTATTGCTATTTAAAGGGGGAATGCTGCTAGTCTTTTGGGCACAATGCCACGTGGGCTTTATTTAGGTTTGGTTTAGACAATAATTTTTAATCATTGGGTACTGTTACATAATATTTGATTAGAAATATAGCTTAAAGTGGTACACAAGCACCACATGAGTACACAGTTGAAGCCGATTAGATATTCGGAATGCAAGCGGCCGGCAGCCGACGAGTGATCTATTGAGGAAGTGCATTTTAAAGCGACTGACTAGCTGTAACGGTAATTGCTGGTAATTTATTTACAGGGATCAGTTGATTGGCAAAAAGGTCTCAACATGAAACTTACGTTATACTTTTGCGTGAAATGAAAACGTAATTTGGGCGGGAACTTGAAAATGGCTGGCTCTTTCCGTAATCGTTTTGTATTCTTATTGTTTTCTGATAACTCTGTGGCGCAGTCGGTAGTGTAACCGTCTGCCGCGCTGAAGGTCCTGGGTTTGATTCCTGGGTCGGTCCAAATATTTGTGTGCTCCACAAATGTTTGTATCGGAATTTGGGTATTTTCACCGACTACGCCACAGAGGCAGTCATATCTCTGTGGCCACAGCGGCAGAGGTACAATATGAGGTTTCTCTTCACTTAACAAACTGGGCAGAACTTTCAGGTAGGTAGGTTGTATGATTGGTATAAGGTGGTGACGAATTGTTCAGAATACTACCACCGCGGTAGATTCAGTACATACATACATATAATCACGCCTTTATCCCAGAAGGGGTAGGCAGAGGCATAGAATACGCCCGCATTTCAACTTATAGTTTTATGCCCTACGTAATAGGTGGTGAGCCTATTGCCGTGTTGAAATGGACAGGCGCAAGTCCCGTGATCCGCAGTTGAAATTTTTTAAGCCGCCCATAAGGCCTTCAACTTGGCTTAACGATTGTCATTCTACTGTCAACCGTGTTTAATTCGAGTTTTTCTTCTCTACGCAATGGATCTCTTCCGAAAGTACGATCTTACGACACCCTCAGGGTGTATAGGGGTGGCGCCCTTTTGTACTCTTACTCGTCGTAACACAAGACCCCGTCGCCACACGGGGCAGTACAATGCCGCCTTATTTTATAAACTCGGACCACTAGAGAGACGACTTTCATAATTTCTTCTTTGACGTCCCGGGGACTCCTGGCTCCACGGCCAGGAGTCCCCGGGACAGTAGAACCACTTTATGATTTAAGAAATCCTGTAGGAGTTCGACCGTAGGCATTTGTAGACCACCTTTGGTCAGGTTTTGGTCTTTTTGACTCCGACATAGCGTCCATGAGGACTTCCAGAAAGGAAATTGTGGCGATCGCCACATAGCGAAGACAAATAGAAGTCCTGAATCGCGACATGAAAGTTCTCGCAACAAAGATTAGATAGATCCTGCATCGCTTGGTCACCATAAGCTGTTGGGCGTTACGTGAGGTTTTTAGTCGGTAGGAGTCCGGCAAAGCATCCATGATGGATTTTCCCTCTAGTTAAATAAAACGAAAAAAAAGCTTATTGTATGATCAAATTCATAATTTTATTTAAGTACAAGAATTGTGATAGGTACCCACCTACAGCACAGGAATAAAAGTTTTGAATGAACGTTAAACAACAAAATAGGCATATGAAACTCAAACCGACTAAAAGCACACATTACTCCTTCACAGCTGAATATCCTACTTAATTCAAAATTGCAAAAGCTCTGGAGATTCGTAGAAGGCAAAACGCGAACTACGACTGTTCGGACCGTTGCGAATGCCCATGCCCATATAAATCTAATAAGCATTGCTAGGGTTATTTATGTGCCACGGTTTGGTGATCGCGTTACAAGTTGTAACGTAACGGGCGTCAAGGGTGTCGGTGTGGACTTCCCAAATCCCGTGTTACAATAGTTTGATTTGTAAAAGAAGATTACCTGGATAACAGCAGCCGGAGATACAGTGGACCTTTTAGGTTAAGGGCCGTGTTGTCTGGCTAGTAAACCCCTGTTGCAGTGAGTTCGTGAAAGAAAAACCAGTGTATATTATTATCACCACGTTTAATGGTCTACAATACAAAAACCACAGGCCTTGTGGTATATCAAACGCACTACTTAGCCTATATATATGGCAGGATGCACCAGTATTACTCCAGTTAGAATACTTATATCTACACACACTTTACTTACTTGCTATAAACTTATATCAAATCTATTGACCTGGCCGGCTCTTGCGCCGATGCGATGAAATTATTTCATTTGACACAATTAACTAAACATCACCTTGTGACGTGGCTAACAAAATATACTTTAATCTAGCGACCTAGAGATGGATCCATTCTGGTTAACATTATTATAATCTATGATTTAAAGGCTAAATAAATCTAGTTACATTCTCGGATCGTTATGCAGCCTCCTGAAGGTGAACTACGTTGTTAAACTGTCGGTGGACTATCGCGTAGGCACCGCTAACCAACGAGATGCAGTAATCAACCTCGCGTATGGATGTATAAGAAGAATCCTGGTGGCCCTCCTTGGTGCCAAGTAGTGAAAAAGAAATGCACGTGGCGTAAAAAAGAGAATAAAAAAATGCCGGTGCGAGAACCGGTTACCGCTACAAAGCCGGGCTCGTCAGCGGCGCGCAGTCCCGTCTGTGGATCACGCGTCCCACGCTGATGGGTTCACGGGGAAGAATTCCTCCGTGTTGGGAGTCCGCCAAGGGACGGGCAGGTATTCCCAGCAATAATAGGTAGGTACTCCAAAGACCCGCTACAACAAAAGTTACGCGTCATTAGCAATCAGCACGCACTTCACAGACCGCGATTATTACAAGGTCTATCTAGCTTATAAATACCTTTTTTGCGGGTCCTGTGATGGTACGAATTGCTCTTGAAGAGACACCTTACGGGTCTTCTCGCTCGAGAGAAAAAAATGCCGACTGCCTCCATCTTTGCTTTTCGTCTCTTCCCCTTCCCACCAAGCCAAACCCGCTTGGTCAGTTACATCTACGGTCCGTTTCATTTCACTCATCCCTCACGTTCCGTTCGTGACTTTTATTCCTCCACTTCTCATACGCCATACACGATTAGGGCTTTATCGCATTAACGCCATGTCATTAACTGAAGCTAAAACTATCCTGTACATTAACCATCCTATCCTCTTAAGCGAATATTTTATCCACTATTTGACATAATGTTCTACGTTACGCGGAACGTGAATTCTGGTGTGACCACTCCGAAATTGATCCGCTCGTAAACTATATATAAATTATCATTACTTCCAAATCTGTTTACTAATTTACTATACCTATTATTTATTCTAATCTAGATTTATTGTACACTAAATAAAACTATTTTTTTTATGTTCTTTTTTTTATTCCTAAACTATTTCGTTGACCAGGATCAGTCATTGTTACTGTCAAAATGACAATGTCAGATTCACGACGTCTAACCTATGTGTATGTGTAGTATTGTGACTGGATGTAAACACGGAATAAAACGACAGAAAGATATCGAGTTTAATATCTTTGTGTTAATGTGCTTAATGTATGAAATCCTCGTTATCACGAGACAAAAAGAGAGTATTATATTAGAACGTATGGATAATGTGTTGGTGAGTATTGCAGAGTGTTACAATACCCCCTTTCTCGGGAAAAGAGGTAAACCGACAGGTTTACCGAAAGAAACAGCCGGGTCAACCGGGAAAAAGTGGTTACTTAACCGACTCCAAAAAGGATTAAAAAAAAACCGAGAAACAAAAGAATAAAACTTCAGAACGCTGCTAGCAATAGTTATTCTTCTGACTGCCCTTTAGAATGATCACAGCTGGATAGGTATTCCTTTCAAAACGCGTACTTCACTCTTCCATACCTCACACAGTATTTCATATTTATCTATGTACATTCATTCGTCATCCTTTCCATATTAATAATAATTATAATAATACATATAATAATATTTAAAGCTTATTTTCCACCTATCATTCAGTCATGCACTTATCCTTCCCTTTCTTATTTGCTCCTATCATTCCATAATTATTTACATGCTGTCATTCATCAGTCTTATATTCTGTAAGAGTTTTTCATACTTTGGCCAATCGTACTGTCGGTCAATCATTTGACTGTCAAGAAAAACAACTTTTTTGCTCATGCGTTGTTAAGTATCATATCATATAAACATTAACTGTAAGAATAAGAACACAATGTAAAAACACAAACGGCAAAACAATTATTAATTGCATACATTAGTTTCGATAAATGCTTGCCTAGCCCTACGATCAAAAAAAATATTGGGTTCGGAGTAAATACCACTAGACAAGCAACAATATCGGACAGGGTGTGTAAATAATTTAATCTACACGCAAGATGTCCTTTACATGAAATTTACCAACAGATCCTGACGATAACTCGCGTAGCTCATACACTACATCTGACAACCTCCTTTCAACCGTGCACTTCACAAATTTCGGCGCCAGCTTGGCGGAGAAATACTTCGCTGCGTTAGATTGTACGAAGTTCCTTCGCCAGACCACATCGCCTATTTTCGCTGTGAAGTGTCGTCGTCTTAGGTTATAATGTTGTGAATTTTTCTGGTACGCCTGAGTTAATGCATCTACTACCTTGTCAAAAATTTTTCCCAATTCCAACAACGATGATGCCGCTGCGCTTCTATCGCCTATGGTCAGATCATCAGCTGATGTTGGTAAATCCCTAAGAATTGAATGGAATTGACCGTCAGTGACTATTTCACGACCGGTGGCTAAGAAGTACGGTGTGTATCCCGTTGCTAGGTTCACCGTGCTATTCAGTGATAGCTGAATTTGCTGAAGGTATTTGGACCAATTACGTTGATCTTGTTCAACTAGTATGGATAAACAGACTTCAGCGGTTTTGTTATACCGTTCGACTGTATTCGCTTGCGGTGCGTAATGCGCCGTATAGAAAATTCGAGGGATAGAATATCCATCGCAAAATGATTTAAACGATTTGCTTTTAAATATGGTAGCGTTGTCACAAATAAGAATCGCGGGGGTTCCCCATTTCAAGATCAATTCCTTTTCCAAAAATGAAGTGACCGTTTGAGTGGTTGCAGTACGGAGGGGGTGAAGCCATACAAATTTTGAGAAAACGTCTACAACTGACAGAATGTATATATGACCCGAATATGCTTTAGGTAATGGGCCTATAATATCTATTGACAACGTGTGCATCGGAACGTCCACCTCCTTTTGATTTGTCATGAGTCCGTGAGGTGGTGAATTTGAGTGTTTATATGCTTTACACTTGTCACACCGTGTGACAAATTCCTTAACATTTTCAAACATATTTGGCCAATAATAATGTTCCCTAATTTTCAAATACGTTTTTTGAACTCCTGGGTGTACACTACAGAAGGAGTCATGGTTTTCCTTGATGCATTCATCGACCAGCTCTTTAGGAATTACTAACCTCCAATTGTTTTTTGAAGTACAAGAGCCACCTTTGCAAAATCTAAACAAATTGTTGCCTAGGATCTGAAAATTTTTGAAACGAGTAGGCTTAGTTTTACAGCCGTTATACATCTTCTTATACCACTCATCAGAAGTTGAAGAAAGTTCTTGATTGAAAGTAATAGCATCGACCGAAATTCGGGATAGTGCATCTGGTACGACATTAAGCTTACCTGCCTTATGGCAAATGTCAAAATTAAAAGTGGATATCTGCATTGCCCATCTGGCCAACCTGCCTGAGGGGTTATTTAAAGACTTAAGCCACTTTAAACTCATATGGTCAGTGATGACCGTGAACTTAGTACCTTCTATGTAAGCACGAAAATGATTTATGGAATCCACTACCGCGAGCAGTTCACGCTCTGTTGTACTGTAATTTCTCTCAGGTTTTGCCAGTAAACGTGAAAAGAAAGCCACAGGACGCTCGATTCCATCTATGTCCTGCGTCAAAACACTACCAATGCCTACGGATGATGCGTCGCAATGAAGCACGAAAGGTTTCGAAAATTCTGGCGACGCCAAAACTGGAGCTGTTATTAAAGCATTTTTAAGGGTATTGAAAGAATCCTCAGCTGCTTCGGACCATTGGATGCCGTCACTGCCTTTCTTCTTACCTACCAACGCTGTCATAGGTGCTATGATGGTGGAAAAATCCTTAACAAACCTACGATAGTATGAACATAGACCTATAAATCCTCGTAGCTGCTTGGCAGTTTTAGGCTGTGGGAAATTCTGAATGCTGCTCAGCTTCTCTGGGTCAGTGCGCAAACCTTGTGTATTGATGATGTATCCCAAGTATCTAAGCTCTCCTTTGCAAAATTCGCACTTTTTTAAGTTGATAGTGAGACCAGCGTCACTAAGCGACTTCTTTACAGCAGCAAGTATCTCCATATGTTCAGAAAATGACTCTGTGGCAATCAGAAGATCGTCCAGATAACAAAAAACTTTTCCGTCAAATTTGTGCAGAAATAGCGAATCAACTAGCCTTTGCATTTCAGCTCCCGCATTGGATAATCCGAATGGCATTCTTTTAAAATGAAAAAGACCTCTATTAGGGACTACGAAAGCTGTTTTCTCACAAGAAGTACCTTTGCCGTCTATTCCATCCTGACTTGACAAACTGACCTGCCAAAAACTCGATGATAAATCAATTGAACTAAGATAATGTGCTCCTCGCAGATTGTCCAAAATCGAATTTATATAAGGAAGTGGGTACGAGTCTTTAACCGTGACATCATTGAGCTTACGCGCGTCGAGGCAGAATCTCCATGATCCATCTTTCTTTGGGATCATGACAACCGGGTTGGACCATGGTGACCTCGACGGTTCGATGACATCGAGCCTCAACATCTCGTCCACCTCCCTATTCAATGCTGTCAACTTAGCAGGCGATAAAGGGTAATATCTTTGTTTAATAGGCTCTCCCTGTGTAATAATTTTATGTGTAACGATATGCGTTTTCCCTAAACCTTTTTTTTCTGATGAAATTGACTCAAAGTCATTCATTACTTTTTGTAGATGTTTGGCTTGTTGAGATGTTAGATCATCTCTGGGTATTAAAGCTTTCACCTCACACAACGCACTGCAAGCACTATAACTTGTGGAGTTGCCTCTCCTCACGACATCTCCAAACTTAAAAATGTCCACTAGACCAAATGCATCAGCGAAATCCATACCGCACAAGATTTCGTGATGTATGTCAGGGCAAACTAAAAAATTAAAGTGGGCAGTTATCCCATTACAAGTTATTGGCAAAGACATTATGCCAATGACTTTAATTTGTGATAAATCCGCTAAAAATACTGCTGGCACGACTGAAGCATCCCTAGCATGTAATGTCCATCCAAGTCTTTGAAAATATCGATGCTTATTCGCACCTAAAACTGATAAATGTGCCCCAGGATCGAGCAATGCTTCGAAATTACGGTCCTTTATTGTGAATTTAACAAACAACCGATTATCCCCTACGAATGACGATATTTCAGGCGAAGAGACTGTTTGTGTGTGTAACGACTTGCTCGGGGGCCCCATCAGTTTTTTTTATTAAGTGTCTGTGTAGTAGACTGCGAGCGCAAGCCTGTGTTACATTGGGTGCAGTTCCTAATCGTCACCCTCTTAGCACCGCACTTGAAACATATTATGCCTGGTATTGACCTACACACCTTATAACTATGGCCGACTTTTTTACATTTAAGGCAAGTAATAGGTGAGCCGCGCCTGTCAGGTAATTTGCCGACGCTGACTGCATTGAGTTCGCGCTTGCCAACCGGTTTAGATTGACATAAAACACCAGAATAAGCCTCATAATTCTTGGACACGTTGACCAATTGGTCAAAGGTAGTAATATCATTGATGGCTAATAGTTGGGCGTATGTAGGTAGCAAATTGTGTTTTATAATTTCAAGTAGGTTGTCGCTTGTAATAGGATATGTTAGTCTATTGTTTAAATCCTGGATATCTAAAATAAAGAATGATACAGACTGACCTAGCTTCTGCTTTTTTTCACGAATTTGTCTCTCTATGTTGTAGTTGTAATCCTTTGATTGAAAGAATTTTCGAAATTCAACGCAAATATCAAACCAAGAGTTAATTTTATGTTGGATTGTTCTATGAAACTTGAGTGCGGTGTCAGATAACAGTTCTGAAAAACCTCTTACTAATGTTGTATCGTCAATCTGTCGTGCGATACGTGTTTCATTAACCCTAAGGAGGAAGTCGTCAATATCTGACTCTCCGTTATACTTGAGTTTAAGGGAAGCTAAATTCAATGATTTGCAGTACACATGCACACTGGGGGGCGGTGCAACCACTTGTGTTATACCATTACCTTGGTTCATGTTGTCAAAAATTTCGCTAGTTTTAATGGGGAATGTCTTATGTGCGTGTGCTATCGGTTCTTGTGCCACGTATGTCTCTTGTGTGTTGCTGTGAGAGGCAGCATAATGGGTGGTCGTATTAGAGACTATGGATGTCGTAAACGTTTCGGGAGCCAAAGATGAAGTCCGGTTCACGTTGACTCGGGGACGTGTATTTACGGTATCCATAGGTATGTGTACCTCTAAAGGTCGTGTATACGGGCTAGAAGTTACCTGCATAACGTTCCGACTATGCACCGGTGAAGCAAATTCACTTGCATCAGTATCTGGAGTTTTTGACATTTTTTATAAATAAGTTCTTAATATCTAGTTTGTATTTAGCCTAAAATGCTCTAGTAGTAGTAGTAGTAATGGTATAATCACTGTAGCAATGCCACAGACACAATAACAACAAAGTTATGTTTCAAAATTATGTTCGTAAAAATTACTATGAAAAAATTCAATTTTGTTAATAAAAACAAAACCTGCAACTATTTAGTCCTGATCCTTGTGTATGTAAGCTCTAAAGGGTGTACAAGATCAGATAAAACTATAAAAACAACCAATATGTTGATATTTAAAAAGTTGATTTTTGTCGGGAGAACGATAAGACAAAAAAACTCAAATTTGCTCACAAAATCGAAAATTGACACAAGACTTTATCTGGTCCTAGTGTTTATCAATGCAGAATGGTGCACCGAATCAGATAGAAGTTTAAAAATCACCAATATGTTGATACTTAAAAAGTTGATTTTTGACGGGATGAGAACGACAACTCATAAAACACAAATTTGTTCACAAAAACAAAATTTGCACATATTTTGGTTTGGTTTCTTACTGTTATTAACTCTAAGCAGTGTAAGCAATTATATTAAACACTTAAACCATCCAGATGTCAATATTTAAAAAATGTTGTTAGTTCTGGATGAAACTTTTGTTAAAGAAAAAACTTAAATTTGCATAAAAAAGTCAAAATTTACACATTTTGTGGTCTGGTCTTCACGGATATGAATTCTTAATAGGGTGAGTGACCAGATTCAATATCTATAAACCATCAATATGTCAATATTTAAAATTTTGACATATTCCTGAGGGAACGGTGAAGTATGAACTATTAATTTTCTTAAAGTAAAGCTACTGCTTTCAAGCCTAGATACAACAATAAAAATTGTATCCCTCAAAAGATAAACACAAAGGAAATTCCCCCCCGAAGCTCAATTGCAACAATGGTTACCAACTAATTTCAATTGAATTCAGGCGCTGTACATGCAGCACTTTAATAGGTAATCACAATAAAATAAAGTTCGGGCGCCATGTAACGTAACGGGCGTGAAGGGTGTCGGTGTGGACTTCCCAAATCCCGTGTTACAATAGTTTGATTTGTAAAAGAAGATTACCTGGATAACAGCAGCCGGAGATACAGTGGACCTTTTAGGTTAAGGGCCGTGTTGTCTGGCTAGTAAACCCCTGTTGCAGTGAGTTCGTGAAAGAAAAACCAGTGTATATTATTATCACCACGTTTAATGGTCTACAATACAAAAACCACAGGCCTTGTGGTATATCAAACGCACTACTTAGCCTATATATATGGCAGGATGCACCAGTATTACTCCAGTTAGAATACTTATATCTACACACACTTTACTTACTTGCTATAAACTTATATCAAATCTATTGACCTGGCCGGCTCTTGCGCCGATGCGATGAAATTATTTCATTTGACACAATTAACTAAACATCACCTTGTGACGTGGCTAACAAAATATACTTTAATCTAGCGACCTAGAGATGGATCCATTCTGGTTAACATTATTATAATCTATGATTTAAAGGCTAAATAAATCTAGTTACATTCTCGGATCGTTATGCAGCCTCCTGAAGGTGAACTACGTTGTTAAACTGTCGGTGGACTATCGCGTAGGCACCGCTAACCAACGAGATGCAGTAATCAACCTCGCGTATGGATGTATAAGAAGAATCCTGGTGGCCCTCCTTGGTGCCAAGTAGTGAAAAAGAAATGCACGTGGCGTAAAAAAGAGAATAAAAAAATGCCGGTGCGAGAACCGGTTACCGCTACAAAGCCGGGCTCGTCAGCGGCGCGCAGTCCCGTCTGTGGATCACGCGTCCCACGCTGATGGGTTCACGGGGAAGAATTCCTCCGTGTTGGGAGTCCGCCAAGGGACGGGCAGGTATTCCCAGCAATAATAGGTAGGTACTCCAAAGACCCGCTACAACAAAAGTTACGCGTCATTAGCAATCAGCACGCACTTCACAGACCGCGATTATTACAAGGTCTATCTAGCTTATAAATACCTTTTTTGCGGGTCCTGTGATGGTACGAATTGCTCTTGAAGAGACACCTTACGGGTCTTCTCGCTCGAGAGAAAAAAATGCCGACTGCCTCCATCTTTGCTTTTCGTCTCTTCCCCTTCCCACCAAGCCAAACCCGCTTGGTCAGTTACATCTACGGTCCGTTTCATTTCACTCATCCCTCACGTTCCGTTCGTGACTTTTATTCCTCCACTTCTCATACGCCATACACGATTAGGGCTTTATCGCATTAACGCCATGTCATTAACTGAAGCTAAAACTATCCTGTACATTAACCATCCTATCCTCTTAAGCGAATATTTTATCCACTATTTGACATAATGTTCTACGTTACGCGGAACGTGAATTCTGGTGTGACCACTCCGAAATTGATCCGCTCGTAAACTATATATAAATTATCATTACTTCCAAATCTGTTTACTAATTTACTATACCTATTATTTATTCTAATCTAGATTTATTGTACACTAAATAAAACTATTTTTTTTATGTTCTTTTTTTTATTCCTAAACTATTTCGTTGACCAGGATCAGTCATTGTTACTGTCAAAATGACAATGTCAGATTCACGACGTCTAACCTATGTGTATGTGTAGTATTGTGACTGGATGTAAACACGGAATAAAACGACAGAAAGATATCGAGTTTAATATCTTTGTGTTAATGTGCTTAATGTATGAAATCCTCGTTATCACGAGACAAAAAGAGAGTATTATATTAGAACGTATGGATAATGTGTTGGTGAGTATTGCAGAGTGTTACAAAGTGTTAAGTCGGCTGTGTTGCCAGCGTAACCGGTTTAAGGATATTGTGGTAGTAATTTTCATTGAACTAGAAATAGAGTTGAAATTGTAGGTTCTACGTTCTACTACGTTCTCATAGAAAATGAAAATGAAAAATCTATATTCATACAGAGAGAGATTTGGTAATAACTTCTTGGTAAGAACTACTAGAGTTCCGAAGTCATTTGGAGGACAAGGCCAAGCTGGCGTCCAAGAAGCTTGGAGTGCTCAGAAGGGCACGGCGGTACTTTACTGCGGCTCAAACACTGTTTCTCTATAAGTCGCAAGTGCGGCCGCACATGGAGTACTGCTGTCACCTCTGGGCGGGGACACCTGAATACCAGCTTCGTCCTTTTGACTCGGTACAAAGGCGTGCTATGAGAGTTGTCGGCGATCCCATACTTGCAGGTGATGTGGAACCTCTTAGTGACAGGAGAGACTTTGCTTCTCTGTGTGTATTCTACCGGCTGTATAACGGTTTGTGCTCTGAGGAATTGTTTGACATGATGGCTACGGCTACATTCTATCATCGCACCGCTCGCCACAGACAGGGTGTTCATCCTCACATGTTGCATCCGGAGCGCTCGAGCACGGTTAGATCCGGTATGGGCTTTCTACCGCGCACGCTTAGGTTGTGGAATGATCTCCCTGCCTCGGTTTTCCCAAACGCCTACAGTATGGGGTTCTTCAAGAGGGGTCTTAGAAGGTTTTTACAGGGTGTCGCCTCTGGTGTTGCAAACGTCTATAGGCTGCGGTGACCACCGGTACATCTGGTGGGCTTGTCTGCCACCTTAGTGGTATAAAAAAAAAAACTAGATGATGCTCGCGGCTTCAATCGCGTGAAATTCGGTACCCGTTCCCACTTCCTGTAGGAACATATTCCCGGGATAAAAAGTAGCCTATGTTATTCCAGACTATAAGCTATATCTGTATCAAATTTCAGCCCAATCCGTTGTTTCGTTAGAGCGTGATTGGGTAACAAACATCCAAACACCCAAACGAATTGTTTCATTTAAAATTCAAAAAACAGTGATCCTTTGTCTTCCTACTCAAGTTGATGACCCCTGTTGTATGATAATGTTATCAGCTAAAACTAAGTTATGTACTAAATTGTGTCGTTATATAGCTCTGGGCTTCAACAAAACAACACACAAATCATTTCTATACAAATTATGAACACAAAATTTTAGGCTCGTAGTTTTCAAAGAAGTGCTTTGTGTAAAGCGAAACGAAGCGCTCGTAACCGCGCGATCTCAAGTGTTCTGTAAACAATCACTGCAGTAAGCAACTTTCACTGTGACCAGTTCTTGGATGGGTGACCATCCATGTGACCACTTTGTGACATTCATTTGAGCTTTTCCGTGCTTCGGAAGGCACGTTAAGTCGTTGGTCCCGGATGCCAGTACAATGTCAGTCGTTAAGCCAAGTTGAAGGACTTGAAAATTTTCAACAGCAGGCAGTCAGAACCTGTGCCAGTAAATCTCAACACGGCAATACAGCTCACCACTTATTACGTGGGGCTTATTATAAAAAAAGTGAAATGTGGGCATATAATATGCCACTGCCTACCCCTTCAGGGATAAAGGCGTGACCATATGTATGTTTGTATGCTTTGTGCACAGATGTATAATTTCTCTTTATACGTCTTGTGCAATATTTTGATTAATCTTATGGTTAGATGAACAACGAGATACATGACCTAACCTAAATTACTTTTGGTGATACGATATCATATCGAGTTAAGGTAAGGTCGGTTCTGTATACTACCCGTTCGCTCTAACTTTGCCGCTGGCGTAGAGGCGTATACCCGAATCGTTAATTAGACGAAGTAAATTGACAGTAGCTAATATCACTTCGTCATAGAAAATACGCAACATTGTATGAAGAAGTGACATTAGTTGCTGTCAATTTACTTCGTCTAATTAAAAATTCGACTTTAGTATGGAGCTGAGCGGCAAAGTTAGAGCGAACAAGCAGTACGTGGTTGGATTGCGTTGCCTACCCTTTCGGTGATAAAGGCGTGAACATTTGTATGTATGTATGTTAGATCAATCAAGCAACAAGTAGAATCCGAAACCTTATATAAAAAAATCGAAAATGATATTTGATGAAAGATATTTGAACCTTTTTCGTTGCGCGTGGATTATACCTAGAAATTTCTTAAGGAGAGCTTTCTAGGTATAATCTTCTTAAGCTTCTCCTTAATTTTGTAAGCAGTAGGTAATGTGCATTTAAAGTATGTTTTTTGGTCCTTCTTCAACATTATAACGACTATCATTTTACTAAATGGAGATAGTTACATACATATGATCACGCCTTTTATTCCGTGTATATGAAGGGGTAGGCAGAGTCATATTATATGCCCATATTTCACATTTTTTTAGAATTTGTCCCACGTAATAGGTGATGAGCCGTATTGCCGTGTTGAGATGGACAGGCGCAGGTTGTGACTGCCTGCTGTTGAAACTTTTCAAGTTGCCTAAAAAGGCCTTCAAATTGGCTTCACGGCTGCCATTTTACAAGCAACCGGGACCAACGGTTTAACGTGCCTTGCGAAAAGTTAGAAACCTGAAAAAAGCGATAAGCTACTTTATATCCCTAAAATGTATTAGGTATATGCGCCTGTCCATTTCACAACGGCGATATGGCTCACCACCTATTACGTAGGACAAAATCTTAACACGTGAAATGTGGGCATATAATATGCCTCAGCCTACCCCTTCGGGGATAAAGGCGTGATATGTATGTATGTAACTTAAGTTTCGCTTACACGAAGCCTCAGCATTCTCTTCGATTAATCTACAATTTATCTAGTCGCGTACATTACCTAGTTTGGATAAGAAGCCGTGATACGGTCTCACCCGACTACCCCTCTAACGTTTATTGTGAAAGTGGAAGTTCAATCTAATTGACGTTGTCATTTTTGTTTTATTTCAAACCTTGAACAGGTGATCCACGTAACCTAGAGACGTGATATAATGCAACAGAGTCACAGACTACAGACTCAGGTCTCACCATAAGCCCCTCTGCAATCTATTTTATAGAAAGGGGCTAAAACTAGTTAACATTAATAAATAATTTTAATTCGAACCTCGAAAATTCTATTGCTGTTGCTCCCTCAGTCTCGGCTTTGGAGTCGGACTAAAATATGTGCGACGGGTTCGGAAATATATCTTACTTCTTACTTATATCACAGTCGACAGGTCATAGTTCTCTTTATAGGAGTTCTCTTTATACTGTGCTAATATTATAAAGGCGAAAGTTTGTGAGTGTGGATGTGTGGATGTTTGTTACTCTTTCACGCTCTTATGGCTGAACGGATCTGGCTGAAATTTGGTACAGGGATAGATTATGATCTGGAATTACACATATGCCATAAGGCCAGACTTTTTATCCCGGGAATAAGTCCCACGGGAAGCGGTAACGGTAACAAATTTTACGCGGGCGAAGCTGCGGGCATTAGCTAGTGTAATTATATAGGTATTTTTTATATAGGTATTATTGCATAAATTCAAGTTTAGCTTAGTGTGTACTAGATGGTGATGAAATGTCTTACAGCGACGAGTTCTACAAGCGGAGCGTTAAAAGACACATCATGAAGCCATCAAGAGGACCAGTCTACAATGTCCTTAAAAACGATCCTCCAATCGCTGTCCATGAAGCAGGCAGCATCCTATAAGCAAGTTAATTGTTTTTAACAAATATCCAAAGTTATCTGTTTCATCTAAATCTCAATTCCTTGTTCTTTAACAAACATATTATAAACATCCAACCAAATATTACAAAGCACAAAGCCTGTCTGATATTTTGCAAATAAATATACAAAGTTTGTAAACAAACTGTGTTATTTTAATAAACATGAAACAGTCTTCATAAACAACCGTTCGAGTGTGCATACTTTCTCGCATGCCACAAAATAATAATGTACAGAAGACAATCTATGTACATACAAAAGCTCGGTCTAAATAAAATGAAAATATCTTTAATCATAAAGGTAACAAAATAACACTTACGAGCGTCATGATTTTCTCTACATTTACTACCAGATTCGCAAGACAACAAATAGGTAAAGCCTTTGAGAAACAATCTGGCAAGAAAAACTCAAGGTCACTGTTCAAAATTCCGCAGTTTAGTTGCGGCTGCAGTGCTACAGCATACAAAAAAAAGTCATTAACGTTTAAATCGAGCATAGTTAATTTCGGAGCAAGCAACTCATCGGCAATTGAAGTGAGGAGCAAGGACACATTTAGACCCCACTCACGGTGGGGTTAGGTTCGGAAGGACATAATTGTAAAACGTCTCTGTTAGACTGAGGCCGCACTTTTGCGGTTACCGCAGTGGTTTCTAACCTCAAAATGTCAAACCATTGACTTGATTGCATTTGATTTTGACAGTTTGAAGTTAGAATTTGACATTTTGAGGTTAGAAACCGCCGCCGCGCCGCGGTAAACCGCAAATGCAGCCCCAGGCTTAACTAAATGTCCGGGATGAAAACAGTCTTTATTACAAAATGTCTTCTTGTTTTTCTTCACGGGCACGAGGTCAGAGGACTTTAATGGTAAATTGCGATATTGATTTGAGCGCGAAAGTGCGTTGTCGAGTGTAGGTATGAAAAATAAAGTACATACAAGAGATTGCTTTCTGTGCTTTATTATTTTGTGCACATAGGTATGTACTTCCAAAACACAGCCCTCCATATTGAAATATTATTTGAGTTATTTTATAATAACGTACACGATTGAGAGGCAGAAGGTGGTTCTAGAGGAATTTATATTTGCTCTGAGTATTTCGGAATGATTTTTAATAATGTTTGAGTTTTGGATTATGTCGTTGTGTAAAACATCATTTTTTTATTGTAAACTAGCTGATGCCCGCAGCTTCGCCCGCGATATAATTGTTCCCGTTCCGACTTCCCGTGGGAACTTATTCCCGGGATAAAAAGTAGCCTATGTGTTATTCCAGACTATAATCTATCCCTGTACCAAATTTCAGAAAGATCTGTTCAGCTGTTCGAGCGTGAAAGAGTAACAAACATCCACACATCCACACTCACAAACTTTCACATTTATAATATTAGGTGCTTACATATGAAATTGGCGTTTTGTATAGGAGGAACAAAAAGTCGAATATTTTTAAATATAATATATTTAATTAATCAAAGTATGAACCATTGTTTTCTATGCATTTTTGCCATCTCATAGGTAGTTCATTGATCCCTTTACTAAAGAAACCAGTCGGACGGGAGTCAATAAAATCTGTGAAGGCGATTTGGACTGCACCATCAGAGTTGAATTTTTTCCCTTGCAAGAAGTTGTCCAAATTTCGAAAAAAATGGTAATCTGTTGGAGCAAGATCCGGGGAGTACGGAGGATGTTTTAGACATTCCAATTGAAGCTCTTCTAATTTGGTAGCCGTCTGTTGTGCAGTGTGTGGTCTAGCGTTGTCGTGAAGCAGCAGTGGCGTGGAGCGATTGACCAGCCTAGGTTGTTTAGCCGCTAGCTTTTCCATCATGGTTTGCAATTGCTGACAATAGACATCAGCCGTAATAGTCTGGCCAGATTTGAGAAAACTGTAATGAACAATACCGGCACTAGTCCACCAAACGCTTACAAGTAACTTTTTTGGGGTTAATTTTCGCTTGGGGCAGGATTTGGCTGGCTGGCCAGGATCCAACCATTGCGTTGAGCGCTTTCGATTATCGTAAAGAATCCATTTTTCGTCACAGGTAATGATTCGGTTTAAAATACCTTCATTATTGTGCCGGTTCAGTAATGTAACGCAGCAGTCGACGCGCTTTTGCCGGTTTGCTTCAGTCAATTCGTGAGGTACCCACCTTTCAAGCTTTTTAATCTTCCCAATTTGCTTCAAGTGAATTAAAACAGTTTTATCACTAACACCGCAGCCTGCAGCTAACTCGGACGTGGTTTGCGATGGATCCGCTTCCGCAATAGCCTTCAATACTTCATTATCAACTTGAGTCTCAGGCCGTCCACGGGGCTTGTTCTGCAGGTCGACATTTCCTGAACGAAAACGTTGGAACCAAAAACGAACTGTGTTTTCTTTTGCAACATGACCGCCATACACATCATTCACCCTTCTAGTCGTTTCCGCAGCACTAGTGCCACGGCGGAACTCGTACTCGTAAATAATGCGATATTTTAAGTTTTCCATTTTGTAAAATGAGTGACGCAAACAGAAAAAAACAGAAGAAAAAAACAAATGAATGACGGTCATCGAAGGATAAATACATGAGTAAATAGCTGGGTAAATTTGAATTTGGAATTCCTTACCAAAGAGGAGAAAATCGTAATTAAAGTGGCCAGTACGAAAAACGCCAATTTGATGTGTAAGCACCTAATATTAGTAAGATACCTCAATAATTTCTGATGAGTGACATTCATGAAAAATTGTTGTAGTATTTCGTTCATTTAGATTTTTTGTCATGTCGAATTTTTCGTTAGTCGAATCTCAATCTATTCAGAACATTTTAGCCCCTCTCTATTAAATAGAGTACAGATTTTGTCTGTAGTCTGTGTGCCTGTTGCATTAAACTCATAACTTCAATACTGAAATTTTGCAGAGAGTAATAACTGGTCATTTTGAAAGAGTATACAAATTTCAAAACAATAGGTAACGTGGTTTTTTAGAAGACGTGTTAGAGCGGGGCTGTCTGGTGAGACTGATCTCACGTCTTCTTGTTTCATTTGTCGACGACAGCCAACGACAATAAATACACATTGTTTATCACTAAACTAGTTATAAGTAAGGTGTGGTTTATGGTACTGTTAAAAATTGTCCTAAAAATAGCAAATAACAACCCGTTATAGTGTGACTAGGTAAACAATCCTCCAACGAACTTAAACAAGAAAGCCGTGAGATCGTTCTCACCAGACTGCCCCTCTCTAACACGTTTATTGTGAAAGTGAAAGTTAAATCCGATTGACGTTGTCATTTTTGTTTTATTTCAAACTTTGAACACATGATCCACGTGACCTAGTGACGTAGGTTAATGCAACCGAGTCACAGACTACAGACAAAGTCTCCGCCATAAGCCCCTCTGCACTCAGTTTTATAGACAGGGGCTAAAAAAGCATTTTGTGTACAAAACTTCTTTTGATCAATAATTCACAAACAGGTGACGAATAGCAAACACTATAGGGTGATAAATATTTTATAATGTTTCTTTCAATAGTAAGGATAATCTCATAAAGGATTTCACAAATACGACGCGGACGAATAAACAATTCAGTCCGCGCCGAAGGCGTGGACTGAATTGTTTTAAAATAGACTTAATCATTAAGCTCTTTTATGATTAAGCAAACAGGGCAGTTTCAGACGCTGCTTGATGACTCTGATGAAGAAATACCTTTCCTTTCATACACCTTATGTGACGTAAACGAAGTTGCGGGCTCAGCTAGTACATACATATAATCACGCCTTTATATATATACTGTGCCTTTATCCCCGAAGGGGTAGGCAGAGGCATATTATATGCCCACATTTCACCATTTTTTTTATAATTTGTCCCACGTAATAGGTGGTGAGCCGTATTGCCGTGTGTAAATGAACAGGCGCAGGTTGTGACTGCCTGCTGTTGAAATAAAGTCTTCAACTTGACTTAATGACTGCCATTTTACTGGCAACCGGGACCAACGGCTTAACGTGCCTTCCGAAGTACGGAAACGCTCAAATAAATGTCACAAAGCGCTTCATTATCGCTTTCTATTTTTTTTTGTAACGTGAGGAAAATCCTACATGGATGCTATGCCGGACTCCTAACGACTAACGACCACATCCTCACACCTAACAGCCTACGGTTGGGCCATAGGGAGCCCCCATGAGGACTCCCAATGTACCTACTTGTCAGCTGGTACTGGGGTTTGGAATACTTTAGGTGGGATTTTTACTTAAATAAAGTACTCATATCCTTTTTTACTCAGTATTCTGTGAAAAGGGGACATAATGGCTGTTTCTTGAATTTCTCAAATTATCCGAGCTTCATCTTGGTACTGGATCTGAACCTTTGACTACTAGGTACTTCCGGGATTTATAATCTTCGATAGTAGTATTTACCTGTGTCTGTGGAGGAAGGGTTGGGAATGTTCCTCCAACACACAAAGGGATGATCCTCCGACCAGGCTAGGTGATCGTGCCTGGCGGGCCGAAGCCTAACGGTTGATGTTGGACTGTTGGTTATATCATTCATCGCCGTGAGAGCTCTGATATCGCAATGCACGATTTATCTAATCTTTGTTGCGCGAACTTTCATATCGTGATGCAGGACAACAGTTGATTTTTCGCTATGTGGCGGTCGCCACAGTGGGCTACAAAAAAGTTACCGAAAAATAAAACCATGAATCAGTTTTTAGTCTTCAATATTTTATTGAGTTTTGAGTAGGTAGGTACTTGGTTATAAACTAAGAATTGAGAATCCTGGACTCCTCCCGGACTGCTATATCTATGAATGTGCACCAAATCTACTGACTGTTAAAAATATGGCGCAGATTATAGAATGTTTTAATCTTTTTGATAATTTCTCGTTGACGGCAATAGGCCACTATTAAGTGAGACCAGTAAAATTAGATACCTACTGGCATAATATGAATGTGTAGTTTGCTTCTACCTACTCCCTCTGAGAGATACAGGCGTGATTGTATATCTGTATGTATAAACTAAAAATGTATGAGTCCATGGTAAGCAGAACTGATGGTCCTAGTTTTGGCCACACTAGAGAAGTACTGCGCGGAGTGTCGAGGTCGGCGCGTGCGCTGCGGCGATGAAAAGTCCACTGAATACAGCCCATAGTTTACTCTGTAAGGTAGAAAATTCAGTAATTTGATAGTTGTCTGCAAATTTTGTATTAATTAATCTTAAGCAATCAATCTTTCTATTCTTTCTATTTCTTTGGGTTATTATGATCTCGCGCCAAGTGTACGCTAGCGCTTGGACGTGTGCTCGCGTGTTCTAATAATTCATACGTTATTGTGCTTATGCGCGGCTTCGGCCGCCGCACGGTTTTATTACTATGAGTTCGCCACTTATAGTAAATGAGCTGTTGGCATTCATACAACATGCCATAGACACGATGGACGAAGTTAGCATTCTGCAGATCTGCAAGTCGAGCTTCAAGGAAGATGAGATAAGCAGTAGCAAAAGGCTGATTTATGAAAAACTCGGTAAACTAGACAAGATGCCCCCTCGAAGAAGAGATGGAACAGAGAAGAGTGTACAAGACATCATCACTCTTCTCAAGCGAATTGATCCAGACGACGTGCCTACCTTCGTCGCTAAAGACCTGCACAGGCTGCCTCCCGTATCCTTCGACCACGTCAACGTCACCAGGCTGTTAAAAGATATCACTTATCTCAAGACAAGTTTGGCAGAAACGCAAGTGAGACTGGAGAAGTCCGAAAACATCATTGGTGATTTGCGAGCGGAAATGGCGTTATAACGTAGTGCGGTTTCGGTTACCAAGTCACCCGACGCCTCTAAGTTGAACGAACGGCAGGAAATGTCATCGTGCGCAGTCAGCAATCTGGCGGCGCAAACAAATGCGTCACCGGCTGTTGCTATTGAGGGCGATGCATTTCGATCGGCCACGGCACGTGGCCTGTCTCCGGTAGCGGTGACGGCACGTGTAAGTACTTCGTCACCTAGAAGTGCTTACGCGAAAATTGCCGCGAAGAAGACATGTCCAGAGAAGACACGTTCTCTCGAACCGTCTAATAACAATGTACGCCTAGAGCCTGTGAAACCACATACTGATTCGGAGGGCTTCATTAAAGTAGAAAGGAAGAAACGAAAGCCCTCCAGTCGCAACCACTGTGGTACCGGTGTAACGGGACCGAACATGTTGCTGCGTCCGGCTACGGCGACGACTCAGCTATACGTGTCTCGTCTGCATCATTCCACGAAGGCTGCGGAATTAGTCGAGTACATAAATATTAAGACTAATTGTGACGCGAGGGTGGAGCAGCTAGACTCGTACCGTGACGTTGATTTCCGTTCGTTTATGGTGCGGGTCCCGTCAGAACGTCTATCCACCTTCATGAGCGAGACCTTTTGGCCGAAGGGTGTAGTATACCGACGCTTCCGAGGAAGAATAAACTACACCACGCAGCGCATCACAACGGCGCCGTCGATTATTCGTGTACATAATTAATAAGTTATAGTTTAAGTTTTTCAATTATGTATAAGTATATTAAGTATTTTTATTTGTGTAATGTTATGTTATGGGCCTTGTTGCCTGAAATAAATCTTTATTATTATTATTATTATTCCGTTTATTTACAATTTTAAACTTATTAAATTACATTTTTAAATATATTTTAAAAAACAAAAAAAATATTTAAAAATATAAAAAAATAGTGTCCCACCGGCATCGGGTACAGGGACCAAGCTATTATTATTATTCCTCTTTATTAAATATAAACAACATATAAATTTACATTTTTAAATATACATATAAAAATACATTTAAAAATATAAAAAAATAGTTTCCCACCGGCATCGGGTACAGGGACCAAGCTACCGGTGGTCAGGGCTCCAGAGACAGGAATCTCCTCACAATGCGCGCCGTGCTCAGCAAAACCGCCTTTTGCATCAAGCCCTTGACCCAACTGCCTAAAGAGAGCCTCTTAAGATGTTGATCGAGGCTCTTGGCGATCAGACCGTGTGCTGATACGACTATCGGAACAATAATCGCTGAATCTACTTCCCACATGTCGACAACCTCGTGAGCCAAGTCCAAATATTTTAATTGTTTATCTTTTTCTGCTTTCACGAGATTCTCGTCATGTGGAACTGTAATATCAACGATTATTGCGAGGCGCTCTGATCGATCTATTACCACTATATCAGGCTTATTGGCGACAATAGTCCTGTCAGTGATAATAGACCGATCCCAGTATAACGTGACACGACCATTCTCTAGAACTGGGTCGGGCACATACTTGTAATATGGTACCTCTAAATCTACAAGTTTATACTTTAGTGCAAGTTGCTGATGGACTATCCTGGCTACTTGGTTGTGTCTATGCAAATACTCGCCATTGGCAAGACGAGGACAACCAGAAATAATATGTCTGAGAGATTCACCCGGTAGGTGACATGCCCGACATATGTCAACCGTACCATCTCTCAAAATATACTTCCGATAGTTATTCGTCATGACAACTTCGTCTGTAATTGCACAGACAAAACCTTCAGTTTCTCCAAACAAATCACCGAAACGTAACCAAGATACAGATGTTAATAGATCTACATCGGGCCCGTGTAAGGCCCGATAAAATCGTCCATGCAGCTCTTTGCCCCGCCATATCTCCTTGCGATCATTAGTAGTCATTATTACTGGTTTGTGCCAGTTCTTTTTGGCAAGAGCAAGAGGGGTCAGTCCATTATCTATTGCTACCACATCCCGATGCATACCCACGTCAGCATGAAGGAAATATTCCCTAAGGTTGTATACCTCACGATTGTGTAAGGTCTTGGCATTTAAAAAGCCACGACCTCCACACTCATTACAGACGAACGTGGGTGATGCATTCGGTTT
The DNA here is from genome assembly GCA_933228765.1 of Miltochrista miniata. NCBI lineage: Eukaryota > Metazoa > Arthropoda > Insecta > Lepidoptera > Erebidae > Miltochrista > Miltochrista miniata. Next base: position 21,354,629 of record OW121769.1, read on the forward strand.
ATGGTCAACAGAGAACGGACTTTCCTATCCAGGGCGTCTAATTCAGTCTGAGTCCATCTAAGTATGCCGAAGGAATAGATTAAGATTGGCATGGCCCAACCGTTGATAGCCCGCACCTTGTTACCGCCCGATAAAAGACTTTTCAGTACTTTTTTCAGGCGGCCAAAGAAACGGTCCACCAACGTTTGTTTCATGCCAACCTCTGTAATACCTAATGCCTGCGACATACCCAGATACTTATAAGTTTCAGTCGCGGAGATGGATTTAAGTTTTGTGAAATCAGAAAGATGTACTCTTTCAGATTCCACAATTCGTCCCTTCTTTACATGCATGACAGCGCATTTATCTACACCAAATTCCATTTTGATCGAATTACTGAAAGCTTCTGTGACTTTTAGTAACTCTATCAAGTGGGAATCGGTGGAGGCAAATAATTTCAAGTCATCCATGTAAAGCAGGTGCGAAACAACTTGACCTCCTCTCCTGAACTGATAGCCTAGCCCTGAACCCTCCAGTAAGGTACTGAGAGGATTCAGCGCCAGGCAAAACCATAAGGGACTCAGACTGTCACCCTGAAATATACCCCTCTTGATCCTGACAGGCTCGCCATTCCCAGGAACCTGACGACATCCTGGATATACAAGAGCCGTTGTCCATTGCCCCATACATGTCTTCAAGAAGGTGCTAAGAGTTGCATCAACTTTATACAACTCCAGCACCTTCAACAGCCATGTATGTGGCACTGAATCATAGGCCTTCTTGTAATCAATCCAGCATGTCGCAAGGTTTTTCCTGTTACGACGAACCTGCTGATTAATGGCCATGTCAAGAATAAGGAGTTCTTTAGTACCACGTGACCCGCTTCTACATCCATTTTGAGAGTTGGACATTATAGAATTATTTTCAATGTGTGTTGTTAATTTAACTCTCAAAATAGATGTGAGAAGCTTATAGACCGTTGGTAAACAGGTTATCGGTCTATAATTTTTAGGGTCCGTAGTACTACCAGATTTGTAGAGGAGGTGTGTTATACCCGAAGTCATAAAACATGGAAGCGACCCGGCCTCAAGTGATGACTGAAAACAGGATGCCAAACAAGCATGTGAGCTATGAAAACATTTCAGCCAAAAATTGTGCAGTCCGTCCGGCCCAGTTGATTTCCAATTGGGCAACGAAGTCACTAGATGTTATTAGGACTGGTTCCATAGTCTGTATCGACTCACATGACTGTTCGACATCCCGCATCGGGCGCTTGCACACTGCCACGATAACCGTAACGACACGATATCGTACGATATCGTAGGAGCGGTGTTTTGATACAATTACTACTACACGCTTTCACACTGCCACGATATCGTCACGATATCGCACGATATCGTGGACGATATTTACTGTCGTGACAATATACAGATACTTACAACAGTAGAGTAACTTCATAGAAACGTGCGAAACGGCTCACTCACACAGACGTGCGCATCTAACTGACCTGTGACATTCCTGGAGCATGACTTGTAGTGAGCTACAAGTCATGGTCCAGGTATCGTTTTAGGGGTTTTTTTGGTATGCTGAGTACGAATCACGTGATAATTTTGCAATCCAATATGGCCGCCGCGCCGTAATCACGAAATTTTATGATGGGTATCGTTAAAGGGGTTTTTTGGTATGCTGAGTACGAATCACGTGATAATTTTGCAATCCAATATGGCCGCCGCGCCGTAATCACAAAATTTCATGATGGGTATCGTTTAAGGGGTTTTTTGGTATGCTGAGTACGAATCACGTGATAATTTTGCAATCCAATATGGCCGCCGCGCCGTAATCACAAAATTTCATGATGGGTATCGTTTAAGGGGTTTTTTGGTATGCTGAGTACGAATCACGTGATAATTTTGCAATCCAATATGGTCGCCGCGCCGTAATCACGAAATTCCATAATGGGTATCGTTTAAAGGTTTTTTCGTATGCTGAGTACGAATCACGTGATAATTTTGCAATCCAATATGGCCGCCGCGCCGTAATCACAAAATTCCATAATGGGTATCGTTTAAGGGTTTTTCGTATGCTAGGTACCAATTTAATGTAATTGGCCTTAATTTTACAATAAAAATCTTTTGTCATAGTATTTTCGCATTGCTAGTTCAGAATTCCTAAACTTAACAAGCAAATCTTTTTAGTTTACTACTGTAAATAGCTTAGGCAGCCATATTGGATTGCAAAATTATCACGTAATTCGTACTCAGCATTCGAAAAAACCCCTTAAATGACATCCATCACGAAATTTTGTGATTACGGTGCGGCGAAGTCAAAGTCAAAGTCCTAATACATAGGCACTTGCGACACGTCAATGAATACAATGCAAATAGTACCACCAGTTCGGAACGCGGCCCGCTTGAGAAGAACTGGCAAGAAACTCGGCGGGCTATTCTTTTTGTGCACTACATATTTACAATAAGTAGATACTATAAACTAAAACTCCATCAGTAGAGCAAGCAGATCACTTCCAGGCTTCCTTATCAATCAAATAATCGTCAATTGTATAGTAGCCCCTGCAGCAAAATTCACTTTTTATACACTTTTTAAACTTAATTAGGGGCATGCTTTTAATTTCGCTTGGAAGCCTGTTGTAAAAACGTATACAGTTACCCAGGAAAAACAGGCGGACATTTTGGATTGCAAAATTATCACGTGATTCGTACTCAGCATACCAAAAATCCTCTAAAACGATACCCGTCATGAAAATTTGTGATTACACCGCGGCGGCCATTTTGGATTGCAAAATTATCACGTGATTCGTACTCAGCATACCAAAAAACCCCTTAAACGATACTCATCATGAAATTTTGTGATTACGGCGCGGCACCCATATTGGATTGCAAAATTATCACGTGATTCGTACTCAGCATACCAAAAACCTCTAAGACGATACCCATCATGAAATTTTGTGATTACGGCGAAATCCAAATTCTAAATTCAGAGTTCCGTCCAATACATGATTATGAATACCTACTGCTGATAGATTTATCGGCTATAAATCCATGTAAATCTAATGTTTCAAATCAAAATACATATTGTTCATTTATAAATTTTTATTAATAAAAATATAGTGTACTATTAGTGGGTTTCATTTTAAAATCTTACCATATAGATACTGCTAACATTTCCCCGGTGGAAGGTCAGCCGGTAGGAGAGAGCACCGTGTCTTCTCTCCTGCCACTCGTCTCGCGCACACAGTTTATCGAAGAGAAGGTAATAAGTTCCCTCTAAATATCGCACTTGTAGAAGAGGATCAACCCAAAATGTTCTTCTACAGTATCGTTTTTTTCTCCGTAAATATAAAAGATAAAGTAAACGTAACTTGTTCACTGCTGCCATTATTGATTCTAATATTTTAATCGGCTTTAAGAATCGCGCGGTTACCTTTCCTGGCGCAAAGCTACTAACCGAATAACAAGCTGTGGGTTATACTGTGTCAATTTCGTTCGGTTATATCGTTCCACGATATCGTACGATATCGTGGACGATATCGTGCCACGATATCGTGCAATGTGCAAGCGCCCATCCACTCACACTCTGTATGACCAACAGGTACCGACCAAATGCCTCGCCAGAATGTACTTGTGGTTTCAGCATCTGGTAGGCACCTATCAGTCACACTCGAATCGGGTTGCTCCCATCTTCTATACACCCATCTCTCATCCTTTTGGAACGAGCGATTCTGAATATAGCGATCCACTCTCTTCTTGTACCTCCGTATGCGGCTCGCCCACGCATAAATTTTCTGCTTTAGGAAGTCAATACGTTCTGTGACCCGCACTGAGTATTCGCGAGGACTGATATCGGTCCCCGCGAATGCACGAGTCACAAAACGCATCACTCTGGGACGGGTGTTCCCTGTCCTAAAGCAGCTTAGTTTACTAATGAGTACCCTGGTCTCAGCGATGCGACGCTCAATTCTGCATTGCCAGACTGGAATAGACTTGGGTCCAGTGGCCGGCTCAAATTTCGGAAATTTTACACCAGCCACTCGACACAATGTTATAGCCGCGCAATACAGAATTGAGTGTGCATCACTTATATCTACACAAGTGTCAAAATAGCTTGGTAGAATTGAGTCCAGGGTACCCACTAGCGCCAAGTTCTTTTTATGCGTAGGCAAGCGCGGTATACGTGGACGAATTATGAGATCACAAAATCTATATTCCTGAATCGTTCGCTCCAAAACACTCCTTAATTCATCATTATACTGTGTACTTACCGTAACCATATCATCCACTTCTTCGTCAATGGGTTCTAAAGATTGTGAATCGTTGATATTATTTGTTTCACTAGGTATACTAGATTGAGACGAAGTAGGGATGATAATGTTAGACTGTACTTCTGAGCGAATCCTCTCAAGCACGGTATCGTCCAACATAATGACTACGCTGGAGGACCCGCACCTGATCCGATAGCCGCTGTGCCGACACGTTCACGGTTGGTTCAAGAGCCTGAAACAAAGGTAGCAAACGAACACGGTACGCAGTGAGGTTAATTCCTCCCTCTGTAGCCGCAAAATATGCCCGCATGACATTTTCATTCATTGACGAAGTCCATCGCATGCGGTGCACATTACCACCGGCAGCGGGGGCCCTATTCGAGGCCGGTGTGCCTCGGGGTCCCAAGCTGGCTGGCGGCCGGCCTCTCCCCTGCCGACGTACAGGTAGTGGCGACGTCGGTGGGGAGAAATACTCGTCGCTGCTGCTGGAGCTCGACGCCTCAGCCTGTTCCTTGTACTGCGAGGCGGAGCTGTGCGACGAGCCCGGTGATGTTGTTTGTGCAACAGTGTTCCTGGCTCTCGATCTTGTTAGCATTAGTATATTTTTTCCATATTTTTACATAATACTAGCTGATGCCCGCAGCTTCGCCCGCGTAAAATTTGTTCCCGCGGGAAGTTATTACCGGGATAAAAGGTAGCCTATGTGTTATTCCAGAGTGTAATGTATTTCTGTACCAAATTTCAGCCCGATCCGTTCAGCGGTTTGAGCGTGAAAGAGTAACAAACATCCACACTCACAAACTTTCGCATTTATAATATTAGTAAGATTCTTGTTTGACATGACGTTTGTCATGTCATTTTTGTCTGAAAATTTCTTCTTCGTATTATAAGATTTATACATAATTTCTATTATCATTATCATTTTTATTGTTGGTTTAGCTATTATTATTATTATTATTAAAGAGCTAAAGAAAGCAAACAGAAAAGTTTGTAATATTAACTTAGATTCCTAATTTCGAGCGTGATCAAGACAAGTGTTGTACTGCCGACGAGCAAGCGACTAGTTGATAACAAAAAAATATGATAAATATGAGAAAAATTCAAAATAGTATTCAACTTAACATACAGATATACGAGTCATTTTATTATTCTAATAATAGTTCCATCAGAATGTTTGGGTTATTTTGGTGAGCCTAAGAAAACAAACAGAAAATTTAACTTATAGCTAGACGGCGCCTGCAGCTACGCCCGAGTAAAGTTTTTTATCCGTTTACGTTGCTGATGGAAACTTATTCTCCAGATAAAAGGTAGCCGATGTATTACGATACTAGACTACAATCTAGCCCTATGCCAATTGGCCTGCATTATTATTGCGAACTCGTATTTACATAGGCAAAACTTTCGACGGCTTCGGAACATCGCGGCGTGGCTGGCAAAAAATTAAATCACCCTCTAGTGGCTGAATGGAACTGGATGAAATTTGGTACAGGGCTAGTACTCTCCACCAACCCATGGTCCCTCCAGCCATCTTGGCTATATGGACTGAATCGTCGGGTGATGAGTGCCGTAATTGTGTATGCTCTTTCGGGCATGCACTTCTTGACTACCACTATCTCCTATCCCGAGCACCCTCCAAATTCCGGGGCTGCTCTGTATGTGTTAAGTGGTAGTGTCGCCTCTGCAACTGACATCACAAGTTACACCTTCGTCTTCGGTAATACTCGTTAATGGATCTCCAGCTTGCTCCTGAACTTGATCAACCGTATCTGTTATGGTTCTGTAACATCCTTCCTAGGGCTTACCCAGGGCTCCCAACCGCAGGCTGTTGGGCGTTACGTGAGGTTTTTTAGTCGGTAGGAGTTCGGCATAGCGTCCGTGAAGGATTTTCACTCACGTAAAAAAATAGGAGTCCCGGCTAGGAGACATGCCGCCTCACCTGAGATCGTGCAGTATCCCCTTATCACCCTGACGGCCATCGCCCTCTGCGGGCTCAGCAATCTAGCCACATTGCTGGCCGAAGAGGGCGATTAGTAAGATTATAATTTTATTAAGATTAATGCAGGAGATATCACTTACAAGTAGCCTCCCATCCAATCGAAACTGTCCATCAGTGAATATGCTGTATATCCTATGACCTTAATACCGTCGTTTAAGGCCAGAAGTACCTGAAAAATAAAGCAATCTTTCATTGAGATTATTTTTTTTTTTACAATCTTAAGATATCTTGGGCACAGTAACTATTACCGTGTCTTTGGTAAGATTTTTAGGTATTTGTTCGAAGTTTTAAGTATTACAGCAGGCGCACACTAAGTGCCAGTCGCGGCAACAGACTTTGTACAATCAAAAACGGCCAAGTGCGAGTCGGACTCGGCCATGAAGGGTTCCGTAGCAGCAAGTAACATAATATAAAAGTTCTTGTAATTCGTTGTAACTTTGATTGATGTTTTAACACGTTCGCTGTGGTGGTCATTTTTCTAGGCGAAAATTGCCGTTTATGACGTACTTATTAAAAAAAACTACCTACTAGATATCGTTCAAACCAATTTTATTAGTTTTGAATTGTGTGGGCTAACTTAACCCGAAGAATGAGACTTTTCAAAAATCAACTTGCCCTATGTCCCTGAAGCCTTATACTTTTAGGAGTGGTTTTTTTTTTAATTTTGACTGCGTGTATGTCCAGGATCTACAAACTCTACTAAATAGGCAAGATACTGAATATGAACAAGACCTCGGGTCAACTCGGGTCTACACATAGGCAATACTCCCGCTACTATCATAGGGACTAGGTAGAGAGCTATTCAAAGTTCCTTCACATTGCAATATTTATATGCAGATTTTTGTAAGCAACAAGTATATTGTATATTTACTCGGCCGTGAGACAAAATGTAAACAACATTTGTTTTAAAACAACGCATGTTTAATGTTAGAAAATACGTTTCTAGAAATAAGTTCTTCATTTTATATGACATTTTGATGAATTTAATTTATTGTATTTATAGACATTTTACTGATATTTTGCAAATTATTCTACAACTTATATTTTTATATTGACATTATTATTGTTGTATCTGACATAATTGCTTTAATTTGATTTCGAAAAGTTTTGTTTCTGTATTGATGACTAGCGGACGTCACGCGGTTTCACCCGCGTAGTTCCCGTTCCCGTGGGAACACGGGAATAAAATATAGCCTATGTTACCCGCAAAGAGTGTAGCTTTCCAACAGTGAAAGAATTTTTCAAATCGGTCCAGTAGTTCCGGAGCCTATTCGTTACAAACAAACAAACAAACAAACAAACAAACAAAAAAACAAATCTTTCCTCTTTATAATATTAGTATAGATGACATCTTTGTGGATAAATATGTAAAAAGAACCGCCTGCACAAAGAAATATCTATTTATAATATAATTTAATTAATTAATTAAGTACTAACTACTAAGTATTACCAAATTCAGTAGACCCTAGACTAAGTCGCTGCCTCCCAAGATACAGGCAATAGCCTAGTTTGGGAGCCAGCATAGTAACACCAATAATGACAATACCATGTAGGTAAGCACCCCTTTTGTAACCTGTCACCATTTTAATGTATCAATAAAACTAATACTATTTTATTAGATACTTTTCACACTAAACTAAATATAGACGGCATGTCGAAGATGCCTAAGTCTTGTTTTACTTTCCCATTTTAGCCCCTCTCTATAAAATAGATTGCAGAGGGGCTTATGGCGAGACTTGTGTCTGTAGTCTGTGACTCGGTTGCATTAAACAACGTCACTAGGTTACGTGGATTATCTGTTCAAAGTTTGAAATAAAACAAAATGACAACGTCAATCGGATTGAACTTTCACTTTTACTATAAGCGTTATAGGGGTAGTAGGGTGAGACCGTCTCACGGCTTCTTGTTTATTGTTGTGTATTTGTTTATGTTTTGTCTCACGACCAAATAAATACAGTATAGATTTAAGTATTTTAATGTATTGTTAATAGTTACCTGTTTTAAATTCCTTCTCATGTAAGATATTCGGTCTAAATCGAATAAATCTTTGCTGAATGTCGGGAAACCATTTTCTGTGATGAGGATATCTTGGACTCCGTACGTGTGGTTCAACCAGTGCAACTGCTTTCGAAGACCTTCAGGGTATATCTGCAATTGAAGGTATGGCTAGGTATGTTTTTTTTAACGTGAGGGAAAATTCATCATAGATGCTATTAAGTTACTTGATTAGGAACCAAAGTCAATATTATTGTAATGTAGGGAATAGTAGATTGTTAACCGAGGGTGGAAAGAATCAATTCCCGAGGTATTTAGACGGCTATAGTCTGAGTCGGACTTTATTCTTTTACCCGAGTTAAACACTCTACTTTTCATTTCGAATATGAGGAAAATAAAACTAGAAAAAGTAATAATATTTGAATCAGTAGGTAATAATATTTTTGTTCGAATCCTGCTCGAAACCAATTCTTTTTCCATATTTAAAATTTATGATCAGTTAGCATACTAATTGCTTTTAAAAATAATCTTAATCAGTAGGTAATAATATTCAAATCTTAAAGAGTATTACCTATTTTTTTAAATTCTGTCACAGACAGATAAATAACACATAATTATACCCCGCCACTATGTCGACTTTTTAAATTTTAAATATGGAACTCACCGCGTAATTTGTTGCAGCTTATTCCGCTCAAAGAAATTTGCGCTAAGTAGGTACTACACTGGCTGTTTAGAAAGTCGCATGGCCGCAGATTTTTTTAAATTCGTTTTTTTTACATAAATCTCTTCACAGCTGACAGCAGTTCTATTTTTATTTTTAAAGTTCATTCCGGCCCTTAGGTGGAAAGTAATTTGTATGAGTTTTTCCCTCTCTAAGGAGGGAAACAGCATTTTCCATCCAATAATCAGATCAAGAAAACACTACTGTCCGAGAATGTAAATGTATGAGAAATGAAAATGTTTATACTCATAACTCGCCCGGTCGGCACGCTCCCCGCTAAAATGCATGACAGGTGGATTCATTCCGAATAAACGTACTGTACTGCAAGGTTTTGTTTGTGTTCTCTCGGCCCTAGATAGTTCAATTATATCTCGTTCGCTCTATGTTTGCCGCTGGCGCTGGCGTAGAGGCTGGTGTAGAGGCGTAGTACGGGAGGCGACCGGCAAACTTAGAGCGAACGGGTAGTATATAATATGTTACAAGTTGTTTCCCAGGGAAACTTTCCCGAGACTCACGCATGACTTACTTTGATAAACAATACAATATTTCACCCCAGCTAGTGCTTAGGGATTTGGAAAACTCTTTTATTAGTGGTAGCCTACATGGTAAGAGAAGGTCACCCTAAAAATATCACGTTTCTAAGAATAAGAGTTTCAGCTTGGCGAGACAAAGCTTTTTATATAAACAGATTTTTTGGTACATGGGCCTTTGCCGTTGCAAACCTGAGGGTAAAGATGCCAGTTTCTTGGTTTATTTCCCCTTCATCAAACAAGACCTACACCTCCATTATTTGGACTACAATAAACCCTTCCTAGATTCCTCAATGACTATCATAAAACAAGTATGTGCTTCTCACCGCAAACCAATCCGGTATCGCCGTAGTCCACGACGGATCACTCACTAAAGCCGCTCCAATCTCTTCGGACCCATAAAACGGCCAGGAGCCTGCAAACCCTGGCATCACCTTCCGCACCAGACGCGTTGTGTAATGGTTCAGTCCGTAGAAGTCATGGGTACCTGACAAATAGATGTTAGGTCATGCAAAGAGATATTAGGTATACCATACTCTTAAATGCCGGTTACAATAGAATGAAAAATTTCAACTTGTTTTAGTACGATCCCGTTAGCTCAATTGGTTTAGGCAAACTTTGCCCTGGTTTAGGCAAAGGTTGCGGGTTCAAGTTCCGTCTGGGCCAAGTTGTATTTTTTAACTTTATGAATATTAAGATACTTTATTATTATTAGGTCAGCCCTCAAATCCACTCAATCCATCAATTTTGTTCAAAACAAAAACCACGGAAAAGAGCACGGAGGGTTCGTTACCAAAACATTTGTTGTATAGGAGACCCCTTAATAGGTACTCTTTTTTTTGTACATCATCTCTGAAAATTACAACTAGGTATCTCCGTGCGCGAGTAACACTCGCACTTGGCCGGTTTTTTCTACTGCTAATAAACATACCTTTAACCAAATCAATTTCTTCTTTTGTGAAGGGAGGTAATCTAGGATGTGCATAACCTTCTTTTCGACTGTTCCTATTTAATACCTTTTCTAACGCTGGCGGCCAGCCCCCCTTTTTGGAGAAAATAGGATGGGCAAATCGACCTTCCTGAAAAATACATTTTGAACTGCAATCAGTTATTCTTATTGGCATACTATAAAAAATACCGGGCGGAAAACCAATGCATAGGTGTCTATACTAATATTATAAAGAGGAAAGATTTGATTATTTGTTTGTTTGCATCGAATAGGCTCCGAGACTACTGGACCGATTTAAAATATTCTTTCACTGTTGGGATGCTACACTATCCCCGGTAAACATAGTTACATTTTATTCCCGTATTCCCACGGGAACGGGAGCTATGCGGGTGAAACCATGCGATGTCCGCTATTTTTTATTGTTTCAAATAAGTTCTGATAAAATAAGCTGACGAATCTTAGAGTTTTAGGAATCGTCACGACCGGAATTCACTTCTAAATATACATTTAAGAGCCTACCAGACGCCAAATTGTTAAAAGAAGATAGAAGATATACATTTTAGCGTGCAAGAAAGAGAGAGATACGATCGGTTTTTGTGCGCTTTTAACGAAATAAATCAATTATAAAAAAAACTATAACCCATATGAGAAAAATGCTCTAGTGCAAATAAAGATTTTACTATTGTCTTTCTTATAAATATTTTACATTATAAAAACAACTTATAACATACGAGATCTAGCTTAAAATTTCACGAAATCGTGGTATTTTCAACACAAAAATCTATCGAGGATTTTATCAGAAATAGTTTTTCGAGCCTAGAGCGTTTTTAGTTCATGAACTGGAGTTGTCTGTGTTCAAATTTTAATTCAGCAGACCTCACGAGTCCTGAGATCTAGATCAAAGTAATAGTCTATTTGGCGTCATATGGACTCTTAAAACTAAAATACTAGCCTATTCTATGTCTGTAGGTTTCTTCAGAATTAGTTCAGTGGTTCAGGCGTGAAAGTGGAACAGACAGTTACTTTCTCATTTATGAATTAGTTGTTGGCTTAAGCAGACCCCGGATTCCGTAGCGAGAACCTTGCACGTAGGTAACCAGGACTAGCACTCGAATGATGATGATGGTGAGATTACTTACCCACAACTGAAACATGAGTTCAGTCACTTCCCTGTCGTAGGGGGTCTCCGGTTCAAACCAGAAGAATAAGTTGGCGATTGATACCTTCCCTGAAATCAAATACGTTTCTTACTCAGGTACTCCAACATTCGAATCTAATATTATTATATTATTTTTAAACTTTCGCGGTTTTCAACTATAACTTAACGACCAAGAGCCTTGCAACGTGTCCGAAACGTCGGTGCATGTAAGTAAAAAGTTTTTCACTTGAAGTCTCGAATTCTATAAGTATGAGTGTAAATATTCTGTTTCTTTTTTTGTTTGCTCGCTTCAATGATACTGCCCGCCTGATGGAAATTCAAAGTGACCTAGTGTGTCACTGTCACAGTTCACAAACCTATTGACAGTGGTCCTCAAGTTGGTGGCCCAATAATTCAAGAATAATAAATTAACTAGTCACGCTCCGCGTTTCCAGTTCTAAGTTTCTTTGGTTCGAGAGAAACCATTATTGAATCATTTGTTTCTGGCGAAAATTCTCTCCTCTGTCCCACTACCAGAGGAACCACTCGGACCTCTTTGAGCACGTGTCGTTCTGTATCGAAAACTACAGGACGACGCGTGCTCGTGAACCTTGGGGTGAACAGAAAACGATCCAATGTCCAGAGCTGAACGTAGACTTTTTCTAATTTCACATTGGTAGAGTTATTTTGTACCACTAGCTGACGAGTGGTACAACCATTGACATATATTCTACCGATAGACAGGAACGTCCACACATTGAATATGTTCAAGAACGAGACTCTAAACGTTGTATAGGTCTTCTCTCGTTTTCCATAAATTCATTTGTACTAATATTGTTTGCCATAATCATCCCCGATCATAATATTTACTTGCACTATTATCATTTATACTAATTACGTTTGCCTTAACAACTCAACAGTCATAACTTTTATTTGCCATAAAATGACTTTCTATAACAACTAATTAGTTTCCATAAGTAACACATCTCATAATCGACTCTTGACCTAATTAAAATTTGATATAATTATGAAAATAATACATACTATTGTTAGGTCGAAATTAATTATCGTTAACACCCCGACTCAGTGCAATCCGACTCGGATAGGTTAGGTTAGTCTTCGGGGCTTTTTTTTAAACCACCCAGAAGTAGGAGCCCTGCAAAGCATGGCTCCTTCGAGCTTAGTTAGTAGATGCACTATGAGGTTTAGTTTTAGGTTTAATTGTGAATAAATTATCTGTGTCGTATAAATTATCTTTATTTATATTATGGTGAACAAAAGTTATAGAAAATGGCATTATTGGAAACAAAAATTATGGCAAATACATTTATGGATTTAAATTATTATGACACTTGATCGATTATGACCAATGAAATTAGTGACAGTCATTTTATGTCATTTCACGATTATGGCAACTGAAGCATTATGTCTAATGAAATTATGGCAAATACCAGTATGGCATATGAAATTATGGCATTTTAAATTATGGCAAACATTAGTAAACCCGTTGTATAATTATATTACTTAGCATTAACTTTAACATGTTTGCCTCTGTACATTGCGTTTACAACACTTTGTTTTATAATTCTACCACAATAAATTAAAATATCTCTGTCACGTGCGTGTCATTCGCTTTATGGCACAAACCGAACTAACCAAGAGATCTGTACTGGTACCGCGGTTGAGTTGTACACAACGCTTGTTCTGATCGTCGCATCTAGTACGTAGTACATATAAATCGATGGGTACAACAGTATTCAGATGCAACCCTTATAAGCCTGATATGACGAAAAACTATAAACAAGATCTTACCATGATACATATGTTTGAATTCCTGATCATATATCCGATAAGCTTTCGCGTGAGCTATCAGCACATTTTTAGTACAGCTATACACTCCAACTTTCATGTCGTCTAAGTATGGAGCGTACATCTTGCCATAGCCTCCATCACAGACTACCAACGGTTGGTTGATAGTCACCCAGATCTTCACGCGGTCTGCGTACAGTGTGAATACGACTCTTGCGTAGTCGGCAAACCAATCGGTTATCATGGGGTTGGCCCATCCACCTGGAATAGAAATATAGGTTATCTAGACAGCGCACGCGGCTTCGCTAGTCCCGTCACCGCTTCCTATTATACTGTAGATGAGTTATTCCAGTCTTAAATCTATATCAGTAGGTACCAAACTTCAGTCAGATACGTCCAGCCGTTAGAGAGTAACCAAGTAACCAACATTCACACATTCCTCTGATTGTCTAATCACACATCCAGACAACTAGACATCCTCAATCACATACTTTCGCATTTATGATATTAGTAAGATGATTTGAATTGATTTCTATTCCAAGCATCCCTATACTTATGGCAAATAGTGGGCTGTCAAAAGGTGTCTGTTATTTCTCTCTCTCTCCAAATTTTTATGTATTGGGAATTGTGGTCAATCGTTTTGGACAGTCGTAGTTAACTAATCGTGAACGATTGATTAAATGAAATAGAGTGTTTCGAGAAAAAATTCAACGTTGGAATTGGCGAGCGTCACCTGCGAATCCTGCGATTAATTAACGTAAACGATTATAGATTGATCGGGTAATGAAACTATTAAAATTAATTTAAAATACAATCGTTGAATGGGTTTTCAGAGATTCGTACCCAAAGGGTAAAAACGGGACCCTATTCATGAGACTTCGCTGTCCGTCTGTCTGTCCGTCCATCACGAGGCTGTATCTCAGGAATCGTGATAGCTAGAGGGCTGAAATTTTCGCAGATGATGTATTTCTGTAGCTGCCATATGAACAATTAATACTAAAATGAAAAAAAAGAAGGGATAAACGTGATTTCTTGTTGTTTTTGAAGTGAAACTTCTTTATCGGCGTTGGAAAAAAAATTGCGTCACGTCACGTCACGTCACGTCACGTCACGATTTTTGGTTACGCGCCATCTTTGTTCTGTTCCCCACCACGGTGGATTCGAATTAAGAGTACTCTATCCAGGGATAGCATGTCATTTAAGGGTTTTTGGACTTTTGGACTTTTGGGCTTTTGGACTTTTGGACTTTTGGACTTTTGGACTTTTGGATGGGACATTGGTACTTTGGGTCTTTGGGACTTTGGAACTTTGAGACTTTGGGACTTTTGAACTTTTGAACTTTTGGACTTTTTGACTTTTGGATGGGATCTTGGTACTTTGGGTCTTTGGGACTTTGGAACTTTGGAGCTTTGGGACTTTGGGACTTTGGGACTTTGGGACTTTGGGACTTTGGGACTTTGGGACTTTGGGACTTTGGGACTTTGGGACTTTGGGACTTTGGGACTTTGGGACTTTGGGACTTTGGGACTTTGGGACTTTGGGACTTTGGGACTTTGGGACTTTGGGACTTTGGGACTTTGGGACTTTGGGACTTTGGGACTTTGGGACTTTGGGACTTTGGGACTTTGGGACTTTGGGACTTTGGGACCTTGGTACTTTGGGTCTTTGGGACTTTGGAACTTTGGGAATTTGGGACTTTGGGACTTTTGGACTTTTGGCCTTTGGGACTTTGGGACTTTGGGACTTTGGGACTTTGGGACTTTGGGACTTTGGGACTATGGGACTTTGGGACTTTGGGACTTTGGGACTTTGGGACTTTGGGACTTTGGGACTTTGGGACTTTGGGACTTTGGGACTTTGGGACCTTGAGACCTTGGGACTTTGGGACTTTTGGACTTTTGTACTTTTGTACTCTTTGACTTAATTTAAGGTGAGGTGAAAATTAAGTTTATGAAGAAGTTTCACTTCTTACGTGTGTACACTAAGTACACGCAATTTTTTTGGTACAGAACCCTCTAGGCGCGAGTAGGTACGTCTATCACTTGGCCGATTATTTTTTTATTCGTGTTGAAATCATGGATGTTATGCCGGACTCTTACCGACTTAAACCACACGGTTCCCTACCACTGCCTACGACCGCGAGCCCCGAAATTTTATAAAATTTCCGCCTCCCAAATTCCTCTCATGAATAACAGGCAATCGTAGATATGAGTAACCAATATAATTGAGCACGCATTCCAAAATGTCCCCTATTTTTTCCCAATTCCCTGATTGATGACAAATGAATGAATGAATGGCCATTCTGTTGTTATAAGGAAGGTGGAATGTCTGATTGTTGTAGTTGATTAATGGCCAATTCGTAATGGGATTGCGTTAATTTAGCTTCCGTGAAATTGGCCAAACAATAACCTGGCCTGATTTGTGACGACAGCAGTTATTTTTTACTATTGAGGATCATCTTTCGATCTGGTGGGCCTCAGGTGGTCGGACGTGGCTCTTTGTTCTATATTTTTTTATTTTATGCTTGCAAAATTGACTTCGCCAGCCTGATGGAAAGCCGTGGCGCATCTAGCGTCTGCGGGTCACACTCACAGTCCGTGAGACTTCTGACAGTGGTCTGGTGCCTCTTCACGCTCTGCTTGAAGAGCTCGAGATTGTAAGAGGAGGAAAACACGTGCGCTGGCAGGTCGTTTCAGGGTCTTATGGTTCGACAGAGGAACGATCTTTTGAAACGCTTAGTTCTGGCGAAGAATCTCTCTATTACAAAGTCGTACCTACGTACTCGTGCACGAAGGGTTTTTTATGGAGTCCCCCCCCCCCTTTCCCCATATTTTTTTTAATTTTATTATTTGATATTATATATTTTTTTTTTTTTTTATACCACTAGAGTGGCAGGCAAGCATACGGCCCCACCAGATATACCGGTGGTCACCGCAGCCTATGGACGTTTGCAACACCAGAGGCGCCACAATCGCGCTGCCGACCCTTTAAAAACCTTCTAAGTCCCCTTTTGAAGAACCCCATACTGTAGGCGTTTGGGAAAACCGAAGCTGGGAGATCATTCCACAACCTAAGCGTACGCGGAAGAAAGCCTCTATTAGATCTCACCGTGCTCGAGCGCTCAGGACGCAACGTATGAGGATGAACACCCTGTCTATGGCGAGCGGTGCGATGATAGAATGTAGCCGTAGGCATCATATCAAACAATTCTTCAGAGCACAAACCGTTGTACAGGCGGTAGAACACACACAGAGAAGCAAAGTCTCTCCTGTCACTAAGAGGTTCCACACCACCTGCAAGTATGGGATCGTTGACAACTCTCATAGCTCGCCTTTGCACCGAGTCAAATGGACGAAGCTGGTATTCGGGTGCCCCCGCCCAGAGGTGACAGCAGTACTCCATATGCGGACGCACTTGCGACTTATAGAGAAGCAGTGCTTGCGCCGCAATAAAGTACCGCCGCGCCCTTCTGAGCACTCCGAGCTTCCTGGACGCCAGCTTGGCTTTGCCTTCCAAGTGACTGCGGAACTGCACATCACTGGAGATGTCGACACCAAGGATCCCTATACTATCAGAGATGGTGAGAGATGTACCCTGAAATTGTGGCGCCACAGTGAATGGGGCCTTTTTTGCGGTGAAAACACAAACTTGTGTCTTGGTAGGGTTGAATTGGACCAGATTTTGTCGACCCCAATCGGACACTCTGGTGAGAGTAGCCTCGACTTGAGACGCAAGTTGTTCACGACTTTCTTCCACTGCAACCCGAGAGATACCGGGACGGCCCGTGTAATAAGTGTCGCCCGTACTGTCGTCCGCATAACAATGACAGCGGCTACTAATTATAGCGGCTACAGTAACACCAAGAAGAAAATTTCAGCGCTCCAACTATCACCGTTCCTAAGATATAACCTGGAGACAGACAAACGAACGGACAGATGTAATAGGTTCGCAGTCTAAGTAATAGAGTCCCGCTTTTACTCTTTGGATACGGAACCCTACAAATAATCCTTAAAATTAGAGGCGTAATGAAGCGCTACAGTGCCAGTGGCACTACTGTGTGCTCTGTTTCATATTAATTCTAGAAACGCTGCGCTGTCGCAGCGCCCCTATCGCATGATCGATGCGCTTCTTTTTACAAAAAGACGCGTGTATCATGATAGTTGTATGGAAACTAGTGGTTGCGCAGCTAGCGCACCACAGTAGCGCTTCTTCACGCCTCTAATTTGAAGGCGCTCTTATACCTACCAATAATAAGTATAATAGTAATACAGATAGGCAACTCCCTGCCCCTCACTGACCAAGCTTCCCCACCCCCGCCAGTCCCGTCACAGCTGTCATTATAGTTGGCGGGTGTCGTGAGGGAACATTTGTTTAGCCTTATTGGTCACACACACACATTCAAGCTCTGTACGATGACGGAATTGAAAACGAATTATTTGTAGGGAGTTTCCGCCCTGTGCTTATACTCACCGAGATCTTGAAGTGATTGAGGCAAGTCAAGATTGTACAAAGTGACCACAGGTTCAATGCCTTTCATCAAAAGTCTGTTGATCAAATCGTTGTAGTAGCGTCGGCCATCTTTGCTGATGTGGTTGGAAAAGCCGGAGGGTAGGAGACGAGACCATGATATTGAAAATCTGGAAAATCAGTGTTAATTTAAATACCTTTTTTTTAAATTAAAAGCTTGTACCATACTGGGCTACTACCGTCTTGCACCGAGTCAGATGAACGAAATTTACATTGGGATGTGCAAGATTAAAATTGACGCCAGTACTTCATGTTGTGCCTACTTGAGATTTATAGAGAAACTATAGCGTAGGTTATAGGGTATTGTGTAGTCCTGGGGTATCCTTCCGAGGGCTTACCCGGGACTCCCAACCGTAGGCTGTTAGGTAGGATACGTGTGGTTTTTAGTCGGTAGGAGTCCGACAAAGCGCCCATGTAGGATTTTCCTATCGTTAAAAAAAGGCGTATTGTACTTCGCGTATGATAAGATCCGACAGGTGCTTTCTTCTGCGCACGCGTACGTTGTGTCATGCGTTTCCTGTCTCGGTTTTCCCGAACATCTACACTATGGGGTTCTTCAAAAGAGTCTTATACAGTTTTTGCAAAGTCAGCAGCGCGAGTGTGGCGCCTCTGGTGTTGCAAACGTTCATAGGCTGCGGTGACCACCGGTCCTTCTGGTAGTTCGTATGCGTGTCTGCCACCTTAGTGGTCTAAAATAAAAGCAGCGCGAGTGTAGCACAACGATCATAAGCTACTATACAACAGGAGAACCTGTCTGTCACCGCACTGATAGAAAACCTACTTGAAGCTTTTAAACCTTACCTATACATATCAGCTCCCAACTCTGCTACCATATCAACATCTCTCTTCCAATGACGGTAAGAGTCACAAGCGACGTCTCCATTGCCTCCGTCCATGGTAATATTTGACTGTGTGTGTAGCACCCGATCCCATATGTTTTCGGATTTATCTAAAACCAATTCGAATTAAATAAAGTGCTTTACAAAGACTTCTTTCTAAGGTTCCGCGAAGATTGTCTACAGGACTTGGAAGGTGGTATATTAACAGTCATGAAACATCCTTCTGAGGGCTTAACCCGGGGCTCCTAACCGTAGGCTGTTAGGCGTTACGTGAGGTTTATTAGTCAGTTAGGAGTCCGGCATAGCATCCATGAAAGATTTTCCCTCACGTTAAGGAAATAAGAAAGCCCCCTTTTTTTTGCGTGTGAAAAATCCGTCATGCCGGACTCTTCCCGACTAAGAATCAACACGTTCCGTCCTGCCTACAGTTGGGAGCCCCGGGTAAGCCCTTTGAAGGATATACCCAGGATTCCCACCAGACTTTGACTACTACTGCGGCCTCACCTAGGGTTTCGGGTGCTATCCCGCGATATGAGCCCCTGTCCCGGATTTTACAGACTACATATAAACTTCATCGTAATGATGGATACAATGTCGGCAGAACGATCGTGGCGCATCTGGTGTTGCAAGCATCCCTGCTACGGTGGTCACTTCGAAGAAACCAAATCTCCCTCTCTCGGTCTGCCCCTTTCTCCACCTGACTCTTGCTTTGTACCTATTAGTTACTAGCTGACCCGCGCAACTTTGTTTGCGTAAGAGAGAGAGAGAAATATAAAGGTTCCCCGTCGCTTCTATTCTTATCGTGTGGTTTCCTGTCGCGTGTATTCCCGTTGTATTATTTTGGCACATATTGGATTAGTTATCGAGCGATATAATATGGCGATTTTCATTAAAATGGTTATTGTAATTGTAAGCGAACCGAATTCGAAGATTGAGGATACAAATTAAACTCTTCGTAACTTCTTGAATTCCAGTAGGATAGAACAGAGACCGTTAGTAGTTACCCTACGTAATGCCTCCAAATGATACAAAAAAAATATTATCACACTTCTACCTTTAACATACTTCTTTCTTCAAACTGTTCTTTCGCCGGACTGCTGAAAGAAATTTCTTTATAGAAATAAGCAGTACATACCATTGTACTTTTTTCCCTTTGTTTTGTATTACCTGTGTAAACATTATGTTTACATAAATTTTAAATAAATAAATAAAAAAGACATTAAAATATATCAGCTTCGTTAAGAGATTCAAGAAACTCCTTAATCCAGATTTGTTTATAGAGAGATTTGTAGCAGAGCCACTCTGACATAAATATAACTTTTCATCTATTGGCCCACATATTCAAAACAAAATGGCGTAGATCTTTTGTGCTTGTCTACTAAATACGGAAGTAAACTTAATTATTATATTTTCCGGTGCTACTCAACCGATTGCAATCAATTAAATGTAAGATTTGAAGTCTGACGAAGACATTATAAACAAATAATACCGCATCAAAATCGGTTCAGTAGTTTTTGCGTCCATCGCAGTCAAATAAGTGTAACGCCAAAAATCCGCCATTTTGATTTTCTAGGAATTGTATTATACCTGGTGTAACTCACACAATCACTACGAATCAAATGACACCTTGTATTTCAAAATCCGTCAAGCCGTTCAGGCTGTAGAGCGTCCAAGAAAAAATTTCAAGGTTTACATTTTAGCGCCAAAAGTTTGCTATTTCGAGTTTTTAGAAATATTTATGTACCTGGTGTCACTCACACAAATACGACGAATCAAATGACACCTCATCAAAGGTCAAAATCCGTCAAGCCGTTCAGGCCGTAGGACGTGACAAAGAAATGGACATACATTCATACATACATATTTTACTTTCCTGTGACTCTAGTGGTAGTGCCAAGGAAAATATGGGTAGACATGCAGCAGCGGCACTGCCGTTGCAAACGTTCATTATGCGAATTAGTCCGCTACATAAACCAACCATCAGGTGAACCGTAAGCTTGTCTGCCATCTTAGTAGTATAAGAAACCGGTCAAGTGCGAAGCGGAATCCCGCACAGAGGCTTCTGTACCAAAAAACAGCAAATCAGCAATCACGTTTGTTGGATGGGAGCCCCCTATAATCCCCCCATTTTTCTGACAGTATTTGTTGTCACAGTGGCTACAGAAATATATCATCTTAAATTTCAGCTCACGATCAAAGCTATCACGATTCCTGAGATACCTCTTCTAGGTCCTCGGTCCATCTGGCGGGTAGACCAAGGCGCGATGCCCGCTTTAGAACTCGTTTGTTTTATCTGCCGTCGTCTGTAGTCTTCTGCAGATGTGACCAGCTCGCTGGCACTTTACAGTACTGCTTTTATATGTACTTATAGATATAATTCTGACTAAATAAATCAAAATATGTAGGTACTTTGAGCGAAGTAAATCTATATTTTTGTAAAAATCGATACCTAATGTCTTTGTTAATTGGTTTAGAGAGCATTCTCCGCTTTTGCTAAGGAATTGATATCTGAATTTCTTTCTTTCTCGTATTTCAGGATTGTGTAGGTCTTCAGACTTTCGAGGCTAAGGCAACCCGTACTAATACAGTTTCTCCTATTGTGACCAGACATTTACTGCAGATTTCTTCTGCTAAATGTTCATCTATAACGCCTCTGATCGTTTGTATTATCCCTGTATAAGTGTATATAATAAGAAAGTAAGCGAAGATAGTAATAAATACTCTATATTATTCGGATGAACCGTACCTACAACTGTTTTTGCATGATTCCTAGCCAGCCATGTACAGGTTTTCATTCTCACAAATGTATTTTTGGCATACAAAATATGAAGGCAAATTCCGCATATTGAAGGGCAAAAATCGATAAAATATGCAGTTTTAATAAAATTATCAATAGTTTTTTTGACTATTATCTAAAATTGCTACTCAGTATTGTATTCTCTTTGATTGCCACCATCTTTTTTAATTCGAATTGAGCTTTCAAACATGTGTCAAAAAAAAGAAACAAAAAGTACCGACTAAGAAGTATTAATATGAACTATGGGGCAATTCCCCCCAAAATATTTTTCTACACCATTTTAACAATGATAAAAGACAAATTTCAATAAAATACAAAACACGTCCCCTATCAATTCAGTTAAAGATGTTTTATGCCAAATTTGAAGAAGATCGGACCAAGGAATCACGTTGTCCCATACAAACTTTGCAACCCTTGTTTACCCCCTTAGGAGTTGAATTTTCAAAAATCCCTTCTTATTGCTCGCCTACGTGATATAAGGAGCATTTTTGCGAAATTTCATGGTTCTAGACCCAGCCGTTTAGGCTGTGCGTTGATCGTCAGTCAGTCAGTTCTTGTTTTTATATATATAGATTAGGGTTCCGTACCCAAAATTTAAAAACGGGACCCCATTCATGAGACTTCGCTGTCCATATGTCTGTCCTTCATGAGGCTGTGTCTCACGAACCGTGATAGCTAGAGAACTGAAATTTTCACATATGAAATATGATGTAATTCTGTTGCAGCTATAACAACAAATACTCAAATCATAAAAAAAGGGCGAATTAAGAGGGCTCCCATAAAAAGACGTTTTTGCCGGTTTTTTTTGAAGTGAAACTTCTTTATCGGCGTTGGAAAAAAAATTGCGTCACGTCACGTCACGTCACGTCACGATTTTTGGTTACGCGCCATCTTTGTTCTGTTCCCCACCACGGTGGATTCGAATTAAGAGTACTTTATCCAGGGATAGCATGTCATTTTTGTACTTTTAGAATTTTAGACTTTGGGAGTTTGGGACTTTGGGACTTTGGGAGTTTGGGACTTTGGGACTTTGGGACTTTGGGGCTTTTGGGCTTTTGGCCTTTGGGACTTTGGGACTTTGGGACTTTGGGACTTTGGGACTTTGGGACTTTGGGACTTTGGGACTTTGGGACTTTGGGACTTTGGGACTTTGGGACTTTGGGACTTTGGGACTTTGGGACTTTGGGACTTTGGGACTTTGGGACTTTGGGACTTTGGGACTTTGGGACTTTGGGACTTTGGGACTTTGGGACTTTGGGACTTTGGGACTTTGGGACTTTGGGACTTTGGGACTTTGGGACTTTGGGACTTTGGGACTTTGGGACTTTGGGACTTTGGGACTTTGGGACTTTGGGACTTTGGGACTTTGGGACTTTGGGACTTTGGGACTTTGGGACTTTGGGACTTTGGGACTTTGGGACTTTGGGACTTTGGGACCTTGAGACCTTGGGACTTTAGGACTTTGGGACTTTTGGATTTTGGGACTTTTGGATGGAACCTTGGTACTTTGGGTCTTTGGGACTTTTGGACTTTTGGACTTTTGGACTTTTGGACTTTTGGACTTTGGGACTTTGGGACTTTGGGACTTTGGGACTTTGGGACTTTGGGACTTTGGGACTTTGGGACTTTGGGACTTTGGGACTTTGGGACTTTGGGACTTTGGGACTTTGGGACTTTGGGACTTTGGGACTTTGGGACTTTGGGACTTTGGGACTTTGGGACTTTGGGACTTTGGGACTTTGGGACTTTGGGACTTTGGGACTTTGGGACTTTGGGACTTTGGGACTTTGGGACTTTGGGACTTTGGGACTTTGGGACTTTGGGACTTTGGGACTTTGGGACTTTGGGACTTTGGGACTTTGGGACTTTGGGACTTTGGGACTTTGGGACTTTGGGACTTTGGGACTTTGGGACTTTGGGACTTTGGGACTTTGGGACTTTGGGACTTTGGGACCTTGAGACCTTGGGACTTTTGGACTTTTGGATGGAACCTTGGTACTTTGGGTCTTTGGGACTTTTGGACTTTTGGACTTTTGGAGTTTTGGACTTTTAGACTTTTAGACTTTGGGACTTTGGGACTTTGGGACTTTGGGACTTTGGGACTTTGGGACTTTGGGACTTTGGGACTTTGGGACTTTGGGACTTTGGGACTTTGGGACTTTGGGAGTTTGGGAGTTTTTATGACTTTGGGACTTTGGGACTTTGGGACATTGGGACTTTGGGACTTTTGGACTTTTGGCCTTTGGGACTTTGGGACTTTGGGACTTTGGGACTTTGGGACTTTGGGACTTTGGGACCTTGAGACCTTGGGACTTTGGGACTTTGGGACTTTTGGACTTTTGGACTTTTGGACTTTTGTACTGTTGTACTTTTTGACTTAATTTAAGGTGAGGTGAAAATTAAGTTCATGAAGAAGTTTCACTTCTTACGTGTGTACACTAAGTACACGCAATTTTTTTTTGTTTAGCCGCACCAAGACAATTCACATTGTAGTTTATAGAGTGCATTGGCTAATCCTGGGGATATCCTTCCTAGGGCTTACCCGGGGCTCCCAACCGTAGACAGTAGGTATGGAACGTCTGGTTTTAGTCGGTAAGAGTTGCATAGCATCCATGTAGGATTTTCCTCACGTAAAAAAGGCAATGCTTATTGTAGGTACCTACACTCTCGTCCCGGGACATCCTTCCGA
Source organism: Miltochrista miniata (assembly GCA_933228765.1). Lineage (NCBI taxonomy): Eukaryota > Metazoa > Arthropoda > Insecta > Lepidoptera > Erebidae > Miltochrista > Miltochrista miniata. Next base: position 21,378,874 of record OW121769.1, read on the forward strand.
GGGCTTACCCGGGGCTACCAACCACAGGCTGTTGGGCGTTACGTGAGGTTTTTTAGTCCGTAAGAGTCCGGCATAACATCCTTTGAGGATTTTCCCTCACATAAAAAAAAAAAGTTACCTACACTCTAATGACTTTTCTTACCGCTCTTATTCCATGCTCCTTCGATTTGATACGCTGACGTGGCTACGCCAAACTTAAAGTCTCGAGGAAAGCCTTGAAGACCTCGATGTTTAATGCACCATGATCTGCTGATCACAAGCCTAAAAGAATGTTCTAATTTCATATTAATTCATTTTAAAAATCATGTTTCATAGTAACATTTACTGCTGATCTACACAATCTGTGCCAAGATTAGGTCCAATGGTCTCTCTGCGCGAAAAATTTACATCTGTCTGGTACATCATGCAATATATCCCATAATTCATCCACTTATTTTAGCGGAACAGCACGGTTTCGTCAAGCGGCGTTCAACCACTACTAATCTCATGATATTCACAAATTATTTATTTATATATATATATATAGCAACATGGACAAGCGGATCGAAGTAGACGCAGTATATACGGACTTTCAGAAGGCCTTTGACAAAGTGAATCATTTCTCAATTGACTGGTCAAGACATATAATACACATTTCATGGATCTCTATATATTTTTCATTTCTCATACTCGGAAAGTAGTGTTTTCTTGATCTGACTATTGGGTGGAAAATGCTGTTTCCCTCCCTAGGGAGGGAAAAACTCATACAATTTACTTCCCACCTAAGGGCCGGAATGAAATTTAAAAATAGAACTGCTGACAGGTCAGCTGTGATAGTGAAGAGATTTGTGTAAAAAAAAAATTAAAAAAAAAATGCTGCGGCCATGCGACTTTCATTCACGTACAATAATATTGATCAATATAGCAATACATTGTCCGTGTATGGGTAATTTTGAGGTTTGAACAGACTATATTCTGATGGAAATAAATATTGTGGCAATATTATTGAGTCAATAATATTGTACGTGTATGGGGCCGGTAATCTCTGCAACAATTACGCGGTGAGTTCCATATTTAAAATTTTAAAAGTCGACATAATGTAGTTGTTATTTATCTGTAACAGAATTCTAAACAATTGGTAATAATCTTTTATGGTAAGGTTTGAATCTTATTATTAGTTTTATTTTCCTCGTATTTGAAATGAAAAGTAGAGTGTTTAACTCGGGTAAAAGAATCAATTCCGACTCGGACTATAGCCGGTCCAAATACCTCGGGAATTGATTCTTTCCACCCTCGGTTAACAATCTACTATTCTCTCTAACACGCAGTTTAAGCGGAGAGCCATAGATCTATTGACCAAATTTACAGTCGCAAGCTTAATTAGTGTATCTTTAACTTTAAGTCAAACTGTCCTAGATATATTTATATCTTTATTATTAGTTGTAACAATAGTTTTTTTTTTACCATGCAGCCAAAGTTAATTTGTAATCGAAACACTAAATTGTCCGTCTACATAATTGTCCATAGCAAAGACGTATCATAATTATATAGACACGTTATACACGAACATTGCGGCTTTCAAAAACTTTTACAAATTTGAAAAAAGAATTCTATAATTATCTGTGGTAGCATGCATGAAGTCAATATCAGAGGATAGTGGGGAAAAAGGGAAACTTGAATTTCACTCACTGAGACATAATACGGTTAATGTATTTATAATAATATTTAAATTTATAAAATGTTAATGTAGTTTATCGGATTAGTAATTATTAACGTAATTTAAGTCATAAAATAACAATATCATACAGAAAAATTTATTTAATAAGTAATAATTTAGTACCTAGTAAGTAATCCAAATATTTGTAATTTAAATCATTTTAATAATCTTAATATATCTCTCTTTCACACGGGTATCTTCTTTTTTTTTTCTTACGAAGACACCCGGACTTTTGGTAGGCTTACATGGGGACACAGGTCCAACATGCAGAGGCCCTTTGAGACTTTTAATCTAAAGGGAAATGGGACCCCCACTGCAAACAATCCACATCCGTCTTATGTAGAAGAACGGTAATGGACCATCTGCAATGGGAGCTAACTATTGTAAAATATGCTAACTACGTAATGGGCTATTGTGATGGGTGTTAGATGGTCTGGTTAAGTTAGGCTATGGATGAAGACGGCGTCTGCCATTTCAATATACCTATAATAATATAATAATATATTATTATTATGTTTGGTAGGACTTCGGAATGTCGTCCCACGATTTAAGGGGTGGAAGGGGGGGGGGGGGGGAAGCTGGAGGGGGGGTTGTACAGCCCCCCCCACTGAAGGAAAAGTTGCGGAAGCCCCCCCTTTTTGAGTTATGATTTTTTTAATATCCTAACCTAACTTTCGCATTGTCTTGTGTTGACATCGATATAAAGGGCACCACGCGGTTTCACCCGCGTAGTTCCCTTGTGTAGGGACACTGCCAGCTGACGCATTAGTTTTATATACCGAGGCGCAAACATTCGCTAGGCGCAGCAGTCGTCTCCCAGCACGCTATGGTCATATCGTATATCAGATTGTATTTTATTTAGTACTAGCTGATGCCCGCTGCTTCGCCCGCGTAAAATTTGTTTTCTCGCTTACCGTATTTTATCGCCTTGGGGATAGAATTTATCAAAATCCTTTCTTAGCGGATGCCTACGTCATAACATCTACCTGCATGCCAAATTTCAGCCCGATCCGTCCAGTGGTTTGAGCTGTGCGTTGATAGATCACTATGTCAGTCAGTCAGTCACCTTTGAGTTATATATAATTAGATTAGATAGTGTAACTGGTACCAGTCTGCAATTATATATTTTATATATGAAGTCTCAGAATACTTATTCATCATACCCATCTCGAAAACCCGACACGTAGGATTGCGGGAATAAAATACAGCCTATGTTCACCTGGAATAGTGTACCTTACCAACAGTGAAAGAATCTTTCAAATCGGACCAGTAGTTTCGGAGCCTATTCGATACAAACAAACAAACAATGAAATCGTTCTTCTTTATAATATTAGTTGACACTAGAGGACGTCACGCGGTTTCACCCATGTAGCTCCCGTTCCCGTTGGAATACGGGAAGAAATATACTGTATGTCACTGGGAAGATTGTAGCTTCCCAATATAGACAGAATTTTTCAAATCGGTCAAGTAGTTTTGGAGCCTATTCGATGCAAACATACATACAATCGAGGGGGGCGGGTTAGGGTGCTATTCCCCGTTTTTGAGGGGTTTTCGGGTGTAATCCCGCTTCTTAGGGCGTGCGTGAATCCTTTGCGTCACGCTGCCGTCTGGGGCCTGCTTCTGTAGGGACGCTAAGCAGGCTCCTCACGTCCTCAGACCTCCCGTCATGGAGGCCGATAGTCTTCGGCGAAGACACGTCGGCGGCGCCTCAGCCACCGACTGCGGAACTCGGGTGGGAGAGTTCGCTCCCGCCCCGCCGCCTCTTTCACGAGTATGACCAGCTCGCAGAAAGAGGCGGCGCAGTCCCACTTACTCCCGCTGGAGATCATGGCCCGCACCATGGTCTCGAGCGAGAGAGTGTTCACGTCCAGACCTGCCACGAAGACCTGGCGCTGTTGCGCCCATGCCGTGTACTCCACGAGCGTGTGGAGCGCTGTTTGACAAACATCCTTGATACATTTGATAGTAGCTAACTCAGAGTTAGGCGATTTAACTCACCGATGTCGGCGAGTTAAAAATTTTAAAGTTTAACTCTGAGTTAGTCCTTAACTCGTGTTGGTGCAAGACAAATTATTGATTTAACTCGAGTTAGCAATTAACTCTGAGTTAAACACGTTAACTCTTATCTGTGCAAGTGGCCCTTACATAGGTACCTACTTAAGTTCTCTTTCATGTTCAATGTTTTGGGCCGAATCAAAGACGTATCATATTTAGACACGTTATACACGAACATTGCGGCTTTCAAAAACAGCTAAACTTTTACAAATTTGAAAAAAGAATTCTATAATTACCATCTGTGGTAGCATGCATGAAGTCAATATCAGAGGAATGTGGGGAAAAAGGGAAACTTGAATTTCACTCACTGAGACATAATACGGTTAATGTATTTATAATAATATTTAAATTTATAAAATGTTAATGTAGTTTATCGGATAAGTAATTATTAACGTAATTTAAGTCATAAAATAACAATATCATACAGAAAAAAATATTTAATAAGTAATAATTTAGTACCTAGTAAGTAATCCAAATATTTGTAATTTAAATCATTTTAATAATCTTAATATATTATTATTATGTTTGGTAGGACTTCGGATTGTCGTCCCACGATTTAAGGGGTGGAAGGGGGGGAAAGGGTGGAGGGGGGGTTGTACAGCCCCCCCCACTGAAGGAAAAGTTGCGGAAGCCCCCCTTTTTGAGTTATGATTTTTTTAATATCCTAACCTAACTTTCGCATTGTCTTGTGTTGACATCGATATAAAGGTCGAAATTGTTAAAATAATAGGTAGGACTTCGGATCCTCCCACGATTTAAGGGCTGGGAGGTGGTGGGGGGGAGAGGGGAGTGGGTGTAGAACCCCCCCCCCCCCCTTGAAGGAAAAGTTGCGGACGCCCCCCCTTTTTGAGTTACGATTTTTTTTATATTATAACCTAACTTTCGCATTTTCTTGGTCTAAATTGTTATAATAATATTATAAAGGACACCTCTGGCGCTGGGCGGCCGCTGCCGCGGCACGCTCGCTTCGCTCGCTCGCCGTCGCGCGTCGATGGTCACAGTTCCAACCTAACCTAACCAACAGTAGTTGGATAATCAACAATAGTTTGGCTAAAAGGCTAAAGTTAAAGGCCATAAAATAAGTATTACAAAAAAAATATAACTGTCAGACAGTAACAGTGACAGCGCGTCGACGGCGTTTTACGTTTAGTTTTACTATCGGCAATAGTCGGTAAATTATTGTCAGAATATATTTAAGTAATAGCATTCATTTATGTCAACGAAATATATGTATTATAATAGAATATGCATAAAATTTTACGTAGTCACTGAATATACCTATTTATTTCATTATTAAATGAAGTTAAACATTTTAGTGCGTAAACCATATGTAAAACGAAACGTTTAATGACGAGCCGAATGTCAAAAGCATTGAGGTATTCTGTGGTCAAAAGTGACAATTTTTGGTAAATTTTTATGATTTCTCTCGTCGGACAGCTGGAAGAAATTTCTATTTTAGAAATAAGCAGTACCGTTGTACCTACTCTTCTTTTCTTTTAATGTTAATTCTTTTATTGTTTTTATTTGTGTGCATAAATATTAAATAAAATAAAAAATAAATAAATGATTTTCATTATTTTTTTTCTCGTTATCCATTAATCTCCGCAAGTTAAAACTTCGTGTGGAGGCTTCTAATAAAAAATAATGAAACATAAGGCTCAACTTTAGATTGTCTGACGTGGAGTTTGAACCCCAAACTCCACGCCAGACAATCTAAAGTTGAGCCTTATGTTTCATTATTTTTTTAAAGAAATATAATTACCTAAATAAAAAAAAATATACAAATACCAAAATAAAACATTAGTACAAAATCTCCCCGACATCCCCTTACGGGTCGCGGGCGCCAAACCACAGACTATAGAGAACATTTTCTTTGTGGATTTATTATGCTTGCCGCCATTTTATCGATCCGAGAAAATGCAATAATATTATTATTTCTATTGTACTTACGCGTGAAATGACACGTTTTTATATTGAACAGTTGCTGTGTAGCTTGTGCATCATCTGAAGATACATGAAGGCATGTTTTTTTTCGAGTTTTCTTTACTAACAGAATTTAAAACAGTGCTTAATAGAACTTTCGCTAACCCTACAGCCGCGTCACAGATTTTCAGGTAATTACCTGCTTTACGTGTTGCCCTTTTTTAAGTGTCTATAACGTATCTATAGTTTTTATATCATTGGTCTATAGTCAATTCGTGGACAATGGTGTTGGTTACATGGTGGATAATATGTGTAAGTTTTAATTGTAGTAGGTATGTTTAAGACTTTATCATGTAACTGTTTTTGTCCCTAAATAAATACATAAATAAATTTAAATAAGTAGGTAAATATTCTGATATCGCAATTCTGGCATCACAATGTATTTTTGTAAATCTTATCAATGTACAGAAAAAAAATCTAGTTTCCACATTTGCAGACCACATCTACAGAAGAACCGACAGTCGATGCAGCTAAGGAGTTCTAGAGACTCTAGAACTTGTGTACTCCGTCGGCTGCTCTAGAGACTCTAGAACTTGTGTACTCCGTCGGCTGCTCTAGAGACTCTAGAACTCGTTTACACCATCGGCGGTCGGTCAGGCCGCAAGTCAGTAAACGTAGAGTAGGACATCCACTGACTTGCGGTCCTGGAAAAGGGCGCAGGCTGGGACTGGGAGTGGGAATCGGGAGAGGCGATAAATTGACAGTGGACTGCCATACGTTGATTTGATTGATTGATTGATACATCTATACTAATATTATAAAGAGGAAAGATTTGATTGTTTGTTTGCATCGAATAGGCTCCGAAACTACTGAACCGATTTGAAAAATTCTTTCACTGTGGGAAGCTACACTCTTCGCGGTGAACATAGGCTATATTTTATTCCCGTATTCCCACGGGAACGGCAATTAAATTTACAAGTGTAGCCGTAACAAAACTTTAATTTGTCTTTACATAGTCAACGTGTTAGATAAAGTTAAATTCTTATAATCGAATCGTAAATCGCGTTCGTTAAATTCGTTTATGTTCAGTACAACATTTTGTGGACGCATTGGATTTATTGTTCAGTTAACATCGATTTATCAAAACGGCTTAGATGTAAAATTCAAATTAGTCGCTGCATTCCTGAAAACAGCGAGTTTTTCTGCTTTCGTTTTAGGATATCATACCCAAAGGGTATAACGGCATCCTATTCAAGAGTCCGTCTGTCTGTCTGTCCGTCATGAGGCTGTATCTCAGGAACCGTGATAGCTAAAAAGCTGAAATTTTCAAAGATGGTGTATTTCTGTTGCCGTTACGACAACAAATACTAAAATCAGAAGACAGGAAGGATTAAGGGGGCTCCTATACAACAAAATGTGATTTTTAACCGATTATAGAAGCAAAATTTATAAAAACCTAAAACATAAGACTTCCCTGGGCGAGGCCGCAGTGGCGGCCGTGGGTCTGTTGGGAGTCACGGGACATCCTTCCTGAGGGCTTACCCGGGGCTCTCAACCATAGGCTGTTGGGCGTTACGTGAGGTTTTTTAGTCGGTAAGAGTCCGGCATAGCATCCTACAAGGATTTTCCCTCACGTTAAAAAAAAAAACAAAAAAGACATAAGACTTGGTCGCCCCCTTCGTCACCCCTTTTTTGTAATTTCTAATGGCAACAGAAATACATCATCTGTAAAAATGACAGCTCCCTAGCTATCATGGTTCTTGAGATACAGCCTCGTGATGGACCGACAGACGGACGGCGAAGTCTCACGAACAAAATATTCACGGACATTTCACACAACGCTATCTGTTCCCAAAGTAAGCTAAGAATAACCTGCTTGTGTTATGGGTATCAGATCACGGATATTAATAGATACTTATATACTTTTAAATACATACATATTATATATAGAAACACCCAGACTCTTGTGACAAACATTTATGGGCCACACAAATATTTGTCTCTGATGGGAATCGAACCCACGACCTCCAGGGCCGCAGGCGGTATCCCTACCGACTGAGCCACAGACGCAGTCGAGAGGGTCTGTGGTCGTGAGGGGAGTCGAATAGGGTCTCGTTGTTACCTTTTGGGTACGAAATCTTATGAAACTTGTACGTTTTCTACGTATCATTCCACCTATTACACTTTACCATGTTTTTTAAGGATAGACAAGACCCTATCGAGGTTTTCGGAGGTCAACCAACCTATCTCACCAGCAAGTGAATGAAATCAGAATGTTTTAAAGAAGGCATTCAAAAGTCTGAAGTCTCGTACAAGGTACATATTTGGGACCTGAAGACTGTGTGAGATCTGCTCGCAGTCCTTACAGTAGCAGGCCAAAGACGATGACGTGACGTGACAGTTTCAAGCACTCCTCACGCCCCAAGAAGCGGTCTGAAGCGGTATAACACCTGAACCAACTCCGAATAGACGCGGGATTGTACCCGAATCCATAGGTGGTTGGCAAAGTCTGTCGGGAATTCTGGGACATCATCCGAGGGCTTATTCGGGGCTCCCGGTAGGAGGTGTGGTAGAGCACTTGTAGTCCCTAAGTCGGTAAGAGTCCGGCATAGCATCCATGAAGGATTTCCACACTTAAAAAAGTAGTTACATATTTGAGTGGACATGTTATGAATTCGAGTGAATTTGCAGTTCAATTCGCCACGACAGAATCTGACAAATTAGTGAGTTGTTTATAATTCACTTTATGACCGGATTATTCGATGATAATCTCGACAGTACGACGTGATAGGTATACGAAAGTATGAGAATTGTTGTTTTATGTATATTGCATAAATATTTACATACATACCAACACTGGAACGAAAACGATAACTATCGAGTCTAATTCATGACTCCAAAGTCTGTACCGAGTTCAATTATTATGACTCTGAAGTCTTTTAATTATGACATTATTACCTGTTATTTTTAAATCTAGACTAATCCAGGCAATTCCTCGTAGTCTAATTTTAATGACTATTAGCAGCAATTATGGTTTTGACCGAGTGCCTGACTTCCCAACACCGCAAGGGGCTCATAAGTTGTTACCTAGTCTAGTAGTCAGCAGGTACCCAGTTTACAGATGAGGTTACTTAAACGGTGGAGATCCGTCTTCGTAGCAGGTCTAGACGTGGATATTCTTTCGCTGGAGACCTTGGTGCGAGCTATGATCTCCAGTGAGAGTAAGTGGGACACCCCTGCGTGTTTCTGCGAGCAGTTCATGCTCGTGAGAGGGACGGCGGGGAGGGAGCTGCAGATAACTCTTCCAACTGAGTTACGCGGTCTGCTTCGAGGGCCCCGCATACTTGTCTTCGCCCAAGACTATCGACCGCCATGACCGAGGCCTGTGACGTAATATTTTCACGCAACACGTCCCAAGAAGCGGGACAGCACCCGAAAAACCCCCCAAAGATGCGGGATAGCACCCGAACTCCCTAGGTGAGGCCGCAGTCGTAGCCAAGGTCGCTGTTGGGTATCCTTTGATCTTTCCGAGGGCTTTCCCGGGCTCCCAACCGAAGGCAGTAGTAGGGAACGTGTGATATTTAGTCGGTATGAGTCCGACGTTCTTCATCATTAAAAAAAATTCGTACTCATCAATCAAATAGGTCAATCGCAACACAGTCCTTTGCAAGGAAGTTGCGCTGACTAGACGGGTTGGTACAGGATATGTTTCGAGTTTTCCCTCCTTGCCCCGTGACCTTGTCCGTTATTCAGCAAGTACACCACTGGCTGGTGAAACTTGCTTGGGTTCCTAAGATCTCGTTAAGGATCTATTGTATTGTGTCTGTCTGTCTGTGGCATCGTAGCGGGCCAAACACAGATATCAGAAAAGGAAATCACCCATTTGATGGAAAGCCATGGTGACATCTTGAAAACTGGTCTCTCACAGTCAACAAGACTATCAACAGTGTTTCTCAAGTTATCGGCTCAATGCTGGATACGAAGATACCCATCGAGCGGTCCAAAAAATTGGGCTGCAAAGAGCTGATGGAGACTCTGGATCGGAGCCCGTGAGGGCGCCCGTAGGTTATGGTAAGGGGCAAATTACGCCCTAAGGCGCCCCCACTGATCCAGAGTCTCCAGCTGGAGTGGCTGGAGGGGGTCTTGGACTCCTTGTTCCCGTCAAGAGCGGAGGAACACATTCCTCTGCGCATGGCTCCGTCTCAGGCGCCCAATGCGGAAGGCAGCGGCGCTCCACCGAGGACGCGATCATTCGCATTAAAGGCCTAAAAGGAGGAAGCAGTCTCACAGGGTGAGGTGGTGGTGGCGGTGTCTTTTGACACACCTTGCCCTGAATCTGCATTTGGGTGGCGCTTATTTACCATGGAGTGCCTCCCTACCTCTGTCGAATTGTCGGGGCTTATCTCTCCAAGAGGGCCATTACTTACCCGAGCTGGTTGAGGCCGGGACGGTGAGATGTGTCGTGCGGTGTTCCACAGGGATCGGTGTTAGGACCGCTCCTGTGGAACATCGGTTACGATTGGTTGTGCTTCCACGCGGACCTCGGAAATATATGACTGGCCAACGCTCCCTATAGGATACTGTACCTGAGGATCGTGCGAAGCATGGCCCTATACGGGGACCCCGTATGGGCGGAGACTCTGACGGCCAGCAATGTGGCAAGATTACTGAGTCCGCAAAAAGCGATGGCCGTCAGGGTGATAAGAGGATACCGCACGGTCTCCGGTGAGGCGGCATGTCTCCTAGCCGGGACCCCTCCATGGGACCTGGAAGCGAGAGCCCTTGCGTCACTGCACTGCAAGAACCGCAGCGATGACACGACGCTGGTGGAGTGCACGGCGTGGGCGCAACAGCGCCAGGTCCTCGTAGTGGGTCTGCGCGTGGACACTCTCTCGCTCGAGACCATGGTGCGAGCCATGCTCTCCAGCGGGAGTAAGTGGGACTGCGCCGCATCTTTTTGCGAGCAGGTCATGCTTGTGAAAGAGGCGGCGGGGCGTGAACGGGAGAGAACTCTACCACCCGAGTTCCGCAGTCGGCGGCTTGGGCGCCACCGACGTGTCTTCGCCGAGGACTATCGGCCTCCATGAGCGGGGGCCTGAGGACAGTGAGAGGGCGACTCACCGTCCTTACAGAAGCAGGCCCATGACGGCAGCGTGACTTGAGGAACTCACGCACGCCCCCCCTTAGAAGCGGGATCTCACCCGAAACCTTATAAAAGACGCGGGATAGCACCCGAACCGCCCCCTGGGCAAGGCCGCAGCGGCGGCCGTGGGTATTTTGGAAGTCCAGGACTGGGCTCCCAACCAAAGGCTGTTGGGCGTTACGTCAGGTTTTTTAGTCGGTAGGAGTCCTGCATAACATTCATGAGGATTTTCCCTCACGTTAAACAAAAAAAAACGGCCCAATGCTGTACCTCTTTACGCTCTGGTTGAAGACACTGGGGTTGTAGTCAGAGGGAAAAACATGCGCTGTTAGAATATTCCAAGTTTCTATAGGTCAATTGAGAAAAGAGCTTATGTACCTAAATAAAAAATTGTAGGTACTCACCATAACACAACCGCACCTACCAAACTCATTCTTAAGACTGATCTCTAGTCTAGTTAATAGAACAATCCTTTTTTATGAAGTTTCTTATCTCAATTTATTACATAGTTTTTTAGTTGCGGAGCTAGTGTTAGATAATAGTGTACATTATTTCTGTGTCCAGATTATAAAATAATACAGAGCTGTATTATTTTCTTTTTTATTAAGTACTACCTACCACTTCAGGAGATATCGGGCGAGAAATTATATCCTCAAAAACTATGTGTTAGCATAAGTGTATCGTTTTGAAGCATGTTTTGGGGGCGATAAATAAATAAGCAGCTACTTTCTTAACAAAGGATTATTTATTAAAATCGACGGCCAGGGTCAATAGATCTGGTTCTGGTGACGCTGGAGAAATAGCGCGCGGACTCTCGAGGTGTGCGCGTGCGCTGCGGGGAGGTAAAGTCCACGGAGTATAGGCCGAACTTCATCCTGAGACAAATTGAAAACGCATTATTTATACTGTTGATTGATGAAACTTGCTGCACATATTGAAAACCCCACTTGTACTTTTCCACAATATTTGTCATCGTAATACCTGACCGGTTTCGCCTCACGGCATTCATCCAATCAGATTATCCTTTGAGGTAGGTATTACAATAATATGTATTGTGGAACAGTAACTACGAGGTTTTCAATACAAAATTACAATTTAAATCTTTGGTCAACTTTCTCCATCTAAAGTTTGCCTAGTAGGGATTGCTTTTAGTGATAAGGCTACTTGTTTAGAATATTTGCATATATTTTGGAGGGAAATACGTGCGCTGGAAATACGTAACAAGTCCGTTTGATTAGTAATGCCCGCCTTCCACTGCGAGCGAGTCGGACCCATTACGGACTCCGCTATACTCGTAACGACGATTATCATACATGTCCTTCCACCAAAGCGGACATGACATGTATCGAAAATCATCGTTACGAGTAAAGCGGAGTCCGTAATGGGTCCGACTCGCTCGCAGTGGAAAGCGGGCATTATACTTACATATATCCACCGAGCCACTCAAAGTTGTCCATAAGAGACCACGCGGTGTAGCCCAACACATTGACACCGTCGTTTATAGCAAGAAGCACCTGGAATGAAGTATACAATGCATTTGTAGAAAAACAAAAAAAATGCCATACTTTATCGCCCGGGTCATATTTATACACATAATTATGTTAAACCAATTGGGGGGAAATTTGAAGAAAAAAACTTATTTTAGTTGGTAACATTGTCTGATTTTTTTAAAAGGGCTTGGATGGCCAAATCCGAAAATATAAGGAATAGCTAAAAATGCTCAAAGGAGTCACGAGCTCGATTTTGATAAAACTAAAAAACCTCATCAATAGATTTTTGAAAAACCAATAATACTAGCTGGGAATAGAACCCATTGCTTTCGAAAAAAAACACTTTATTATTACATCATACGATAAAGTCGCTGATAAGGATCAAATTCTGCAAAGTAATGTTAAACGAAAAAATTAAGGAAAGCTTGGAATTTTAATAGAATTCATACCTATTTAATGTACCTAAATTTTGAGTCATAATTTGTTTCGTTCTAAATCCCATAATAGATCGTAACTATTCCGTGTTTTAATTAATGCTAATATTCTAAACGGAATCAATAATATTAAATGCATTACGATCCTTGAGGACTCGAATCCAGCTATGTATTGAAAACAATGGTTTACATTTTGAAAAATTAATCAGTTTACGTTCGAAAAATAAATTGTATTTTGTTATAGATGAGCACTTTCACTTAGTTTGCCGTGTCATTACTTCCTAGAATAAGATTCCTAATAGCAACACTATCGTATGGTGTAATAATATAGGGTGCGTTTTTTTTTTCAAAATTAATAATAAATAAATAAATAAATAAATATTCACGGACATTTCACACAACGCTATCTGATCCCAAAGTAAGCTAGGAATAACCTGCTTGTGTTACGGGTATCAGACCACGGATATTAATACTTATATACTTTTAAATACATACATAATATACATAGAAACACCCAGACTCTTGAGAGAAACATTTATGGGTCACACAAATATTTGTCTCCGGTGGTAATCGAACCCACGACCTCCAGCACCGCAGGCGGTATCACTACCGACTGCGCCACAGAGGCAGTCAAATGGGTTCGATTCCCATTGGTTTTTCAAAAATCTAATGAAGAGGTTTTACGTTTCATCAAAATCGGGCTCGTGACTCGTTTGAGCATTTTTCGCTATTCCTTATAGTTTCGGATTTGGCCATCCAATCCCTTTTGAAAAATTCGTCCTGTACCTATAAGTAAAGATCAAGTACACATAGAAATCACCACTAAATTACCTGTTCTAAGTAATTCCTTATACATTTGAGTCGAGTAACATCATAAAGGTCTGCGCTTACGAGTGGCAAACCATTTTCTACTATTAAAATGTCATTCACTCCATACGTACTGTTGATCCAATTCAGCACCTTGCGAAGGCCTTCAGGGTAAATCTGAAAAGAAGGCAATGATCTTTACTTATTAATGTCTATCAACGCTCAGCCGAAACCCCCAAAATCTTTCCATTTTTATGGTAAGCTACCCTGTTGTGTCTTAGCATTAGAAAATATTATATTGTCTGTGGTATACATTAGTACCTACTAACTATTACTTTCATATTGCGGCGGGTGGCGCTTTAGTCTCGGAAATACAGCTATACCGTGCACACATGCGTTTTATTTAACAGTGGCGACGAGGATTAAAATCGAGTTCGAACTTTTAGTGGGACTAAAAAGTGCAAAATGTCGATCGGTAAAGTGCGGGAATTCGTAGTTAAGTCCGGTAATTGGTCATCGTACGTCGAAAGACTTGAAATGTACTTTAAAGTGAACAAAGTGGCGGAGAACCTCAAATTACCCACTTTAATTTCGTTTGTTGGGGAAGAGGCGTACGAACTTTTATCTACTTTATCCAGCCCATTAAAACCTGCTGACCTATCGTACAGCAGGGCGGTGGAAATCTTGGCCGCTCATTTACAACCCAAACCGTCTATCTTGGCTGAAAGATACAAATTTCGACAGCGGCGTCAGCTTACCGACGAATCAATAGCAGACTACGTCACGGAGCTAAAAAAACTTTCAAAATTCTGTGAATTTCAATCTACTCTGGATGATAACCTTCGTGACCAGCTGGTGTGTGGGTTGAAAAGCGAAATGATTCGTCAAAAGCTCTTCGCTGAGGAAAATTTACCTTACAACAAAGCCCTCAGTCTAGCACTGTCCTTAGAAGCTGCGGAGCGGGACGCGAGTGCAGTGGAACCCGGCAAAGGAGAAGCGGCTGAAGGGGTACACAAACTAAATTGTGAAAACTGCCCAAGATGCGGCGGCAAACATAAGACAAGTGATTGCCCGTTCAAAGACTATGTGTGCAGCGGGTGTGGTGAAACAGGCCATTTGAGGAGAATGTGTCTAAGAATTGTGAGACGGGAAGCGTCGGCGGTTTCTGCCGGCGGTGGTGGTCGGTACGGACCATCATCAAATTCGTACGGGAAACGTACTCCCCGCAGATACAGCGGGCGCACCAATAACGGCGGAATGCAGCGCGGGCATAGCACCGGCGGCGGCGTAGCGAGAGGCAATCGATCTCGAATGTTCTACAAACAAGACGATGCAGTAAACAACGATTGTGAAGCTGATAGTTCTATGCACAATGATCTTTTGTATTATCAGGACGACACCGACGCCGACGAGTGCGACGACGAGCCTATGTATCAATTGTCATTAAGCAATTATAAGCCGGTATGTATAACACTTAAGGTTCAAAATCATTTATTAAAAATGGAGATTGACACCGGTTCGGCATTATCATGTATTAGTAAAATATTGTATGAGAAATTATTCAGCGATTTACCTTTAAATAAGTGTAGGTTAAGTTTAAAATTTTATGACGGTTCTACCGTGCAACCTTTAGGTTTCATAGAGACCACGGTAAATTATAACGGTATCATTAAAACTTTAGATTTGTACGTTTTAAGTAAGGGAATTACGAATTTGTTGGGTCGGCAGTGGTTGGCCGAGCTTATGATACCGATAAAAGTGTCCAAGACTGACTCACAAACTAATCATATAGTCACTAATGTTAGTAATGTAACGAATAACCAACAGTTGATACAAAAAATTGTTTCCAGGCATGAATCTCTGTTTGACGGCACATTGGGTACTTTTACGGGTGGCGAGGCGGAACTACGGGTGCGCGAGGGAGCGGTGCCTATTTTCTGTCACGCGCGACCTCTGCCGTATGCGCTGCGCGAGCGCGTAGACTCGGAGCTCGATGCCATGCTGAGGACGGGCGTCATTGTGCCCGTTGATCACTCCGACTGGGCGACACCATTGGTTGTGGTACGGAAGGCGGACGGCGGTTTGCGAATATGTGCTGATTATAAGGTAACCCTAAACAAAGTCTTGGCTGTCGATAGATTTCCGATTCCGAAAATGGAAGATTTATTTAGTGACCTTAGCGGGAATATGTATTTTACGAAGCTTGATCTGTCGCAAGCATATAATCAGGTAGTTTTATCAGAAAATTCGAGGGACTATACAGTTATTAACACACATAGGGGATTATTTAAATACTGTCGTCTTGTGTATGGGTTGTCTTCGAGCCCAGGGGTTTTCCAAAAATTAATGGTAAACATGTTTAAAAATACGCTTAATGTGTCAGTTTTTTATGACGATATATTAATTAGAAACAGAGACCTTCCTTCGCATTTAAAATCCATCGAAGAAGTTTTAACAATATTGGGGGCCAATGGGTTAAAAATTAAACAAAGTAAATGTGAATTTTTAGCCGTAGAAGTAAAATATCTTGGATTTATAATTGATAGGCGTGGCGTACGAGCCGACCCGGATAAAGTTAAGGCTATCACCACTATGCCCGATCCAAGAAATGTCTCTGAACTAAAATCGTTCTTAGGGATGGTTAATTTTTACGGAAAATTTATTAAAAATTTAAGCATGCACCTAGCCCCCTTGTACGGACTTTTAAAAAAAGGAAGGCATTGGAAATGGGGCCTTTCACAACATTCAGCATTTTTACAAGTTAAAAAAATGCTGTGTGGTACAGGAGCTCTCGAACATTTCGATGCAAATAGGGAGTCAGTATTGACGGTGGACGCGAGCGCGCGCGGGCTGGGCGCCGTGCTGGCGCAGCGCGCGCCCGGCGGCGGCAGCGAGCGGGTGGTGGCGTACGCCTCGCGCTCGCTCACGCCCCACGAGTTACACTACAGCCAGATTCACAAAGAGGCTTTAGCGATCGTGTTTGCTGTTGACAAATTTCATCAATACTTATATGGACGGAAATTTGTGCTCCGTACTGATCATAAACCTCTTGTTAGTATTTTTGGACCAAATATAGGCATACCGAGTGCGGCAGCTAGTCGTCTACAGCGATGGGCAATTAAATTGTCAGCTTACGATTTTGCGATCGAATATATCAAAACAGATAAAAACACGGCCGACGTCCTATCTCGATTAATTTATTCCCAAAAAAATGACGTAGCATGCGAGGAGGTCGAGTTGCCCGAACAAACCTATTTACATTTTTCAACAGAAGCTTTGCTATTAGATTACAACATCCTTAAAAGGGAGACTCAACGTGACCCCATTTTAAGCCGTGTTTTAAGTTACATTGTGGATGGTTGGCCATTAGATGTTGAAGTTAAGCAATTAAGGCCTTTTTATAATAGAAAACAAGAATTATATTGTGAATTAGGATGTATTATGTGGGGTCATCGTGTAGTAGTACCATCATCGTGTCATAAAAAAGTACTTTTAGAGCTCCATGACTCACACATGGGGATAGTAAAGACCAAGGCACTCGCTCGTAGCTACGTGTGGTGGCCGGGCATCGACGAGGCGGTGGAGGCGGCGTGCCGCGCGTGCGGCGTGTGCGCCGCGGTGGCCGACGCGCCCCCCGCGCACGCCCCGCGCTCCTGGCCGTGGCCTTCGCGCCCTTGGTCGAGGTTGCACATAGATTTTTTAGGACCAATAAATAGTTTAACATATCTGATTGTAGTCGATTCGTGTTCTAAATGGATTGAAGCGATTAAAATGAAAAGAACTACTGCACAAGCGGTCATTGCGGTATTACGCAAACTGTGGTCACAATTTGGTCTTCCAAAGCAGATCGTTAGTGATAATGGTCCACCGTTCACAAGTTCAGAATTTCAGAATTTTTTGAAACATAATGGTGTTGAGCACATCTTCACGGCTCCCTATCATCCCGCTTCTAATGGCGCAGCTGAGAGTGCCGTGAAGATCTGCAAACGCACGATAAAAAAAGCGCTGAAACAAAATTTGGATGTTGATATAGCCTTATCCAGATTTCTGTTAACGTACAGAAATACGGAGCACGCTGTCACTGGGGATAGTCCGGCCAACATATTACAAGGGCGTAGTCTTCGTATGAGGTTAGATAACTTGAAGCCGGAAAGGGAGTCACGAGTTGCTTCGCGTCAGGCACGGAGTGAGTATAATATCGGGGGTTCTCAGCGCCTGTTTGATTCTGGTACCCCAGTTTGGTACCGTGAGTATAGAGGTACTGATAAATGGCAACCTGGTACGATCATTAAGCAGTTAGGGAGCACCAATTATTCTATAAAAACCTCTTTCGGCACGGAAATCCACAGACATATCGATCAGCTAAGACATAGGGTTATAGACAGTAATTTTCCAAATACTACGTTAGGGTCTAGTTCACCTACGAAATTAGAAATAAATAAGAAATCACGTAAGTCTTTGGCCGTTCCCACAACCAATGTTGACGAGCCAGATCAGCCCGACAACGGCTGCGATAGGTTAAATAAAACGCATGTGTGCACGATATAGCTGTATTTCCGAGACTAAAGCGCCACCCGCCGCAATATGAAAGTAATAGTTAGTAGGTACTAATGTATACCACAGACAATATAATATTTTCTAATGCTAAGACACAACACCTCCACCCTTATTTAAAACCTATGCTTACAAGATGTTTGTAACTATAATACCTAAACTAAAAGTTACAGAGCGCAATGCTAATAACAACTACAAAAAAAAAAGAACCTAATTTGATTAAAACATTCTTTCTTTATCAAGTTTACACATATACTTAGATGTAACATAAATGCATCCTGAAGCGCTAATTAAATCTTAAACTACTTATAAGTACTTCAAGTCTATAGACAAAATGACAACAAAAATAAATTACATTGCAATCAAAATAGCCTAGCCTAGACATCAAAACCATATCGTACAGGTCGCTTACGAGATCTTCCTCTGTCTACCACACCGCTAGAAGCGGGAGTTTCGTTTGGCGACACATCAGGTACATTCGGGTCAGGTTGAGAGTTTGTAGGCATGATGACAGCTTGGTCTGTATCAGGCTCAGGTTTTTATTTAAGAACCATTAAACGGCCGTATGCAGTGACAGGGAATGTGTAGTTTTAAGAAGAATCTGACATAGCTTCCATGAAGGATTTTTACACATAAAAAAAGAACGGCAACCACTAAGGATTTTCCCAAACAAATATTATATTCATCATTTCATATATTCATATCATATTCATTTTTATCATTCATTCATTCATATCATATTCATATCAAACAAATTCAAATATGAAAGTTGTCATGGAAAAAGCCGCGGTAATCTTTCGATTAGGTACAGCCTATGGTTGGGAGCCCCGGGTAAGCCCTCGGAAGGATATCCCAGGACAGACAGGGCTAGTTTAGACTCCAAAGAACTCAGTAGGGCTCCATACATCTCTGCTAACCTGGGTCATCCTTCCTTGGGCTTACCGAGAGCTTCCGACCCTAGGCTATGGTAGCACACGTGTGTCGGTAAGAATCCGGCATAATATCATGATAGATTTCCAAAAGTTTTACTTTATTTTACTTTACTTTACTTTAAGTCCAAAAGTTCAAAAGTCTAAAGTACAAAAGTCTAAAAGTCAAACGTCTAAAAGGCCAAAAGTCTAAAAGTCCAAAAGTCCAAAAGTCCAGAAATCAAAAACTCCAAAAGTCCTATTTAAATATAATGAAAGCAAGTTGCACTCTTTATTCGAATCGACCGTGGTGAGGACAAGAACAAGATGGCGCGTAACGAAAAAATGTGACGCGTAACCAAAAAAATGTGACGGTAAATTTTTTACAACGCCAAAAAAGAAGTTTCACTTCAAAAACGTCTCTGCCAAAATAGTCCATTGAAATGTTACATGAGCTTTGCATTTATTAGAGGACGCAATTTTATTTTCGGGACATGTGTGGGGGGTCAATAGAAGCTTAACCTCAAGTTTGTGGGGTCGCCACCCTTGTCCCACGGCCGCCATCTTGAAAAGAGGGGGGAAAAAAACACTTTTTTCGCAATATTTCGGAAACTATGAGTCTTACAAAAAAATTGTAGAGGCATAATTTGAAGCATATTGTTTTGCCTATATAACTTAACAAAAAATTTTACAAAGTTTTTATAAAATTTTTATAAAAATTTTCTTTTTCGCTCTATAACTTTTTTTTATACATTTTACAAAAAAAATACTTCAGTCTAATCTTGTAGATGATCTTTCAAGAGAAATTAAAAATAAACCGGCCAAGTGCGAGTTGGACTCGCCCATGAAGGGTTTCGTAGCAGCTAGTAACATAATATAAAAGTTCTTATAGTTCGTTGTAACTTTGTTTGATTGAACACGTTCGCAGTGGTAGTGATTTTTCTAGCCGAAAATTGCTGTTTATGACGTATTAAAAAAAACTACCAGCTGCATCTCGTTCAAACCAATTTTCGTTGGTAGTTTTTATGGCAGTGTACATCATATATTTTTTTTAGATTTATCACTCTCTGAGTTTAGAAGTTAGAGGGGGGGGGACACTCATTTTTCGACTTTGGAAGTCCCTCTTGCGTAAACTATTCACTTTAGAAAAAAATGATGTCAGAAACCTCAGCAGCATTTTGGAAGACCTATCTATAGATACCCTACACGTATGGATTTGATGAAAAAAAAATTTTGAGTTTCAGTTCTGAGTATAGGGACCCCCAAAATTTACTGCTTTTTTTCTAGTTTTATATAAGAATCTTAATGCGGTTCACAGAATACATCTAGTTACGAAGTTTCAATAGCATAGGCCGTATAGTTTCGGAGAAAAGTGGCTGTGACACACGGACGGACAGACAGACAGACAGACAGACAGACATGACGAATCTATAAGGGTTCCGTTATTGCCATTTGGCTACGAAACCCTAAAAACGCTACAAAGCAAAAAAGAAAATATTTATAATTTTATTTTCAATTTTTTGTTTATAACTTCTCTAATTTTTTATTTAGGGCAAAAATTTGTTAAACATATTTGTAGGCAAAACAATTTGCTACAAATTATTATTGCACAAATTTTTTGGAAGACTCATAGTTTCCGAGATATTGGGAAAAAGTGTTTTCACCCCTTTTTAAGATTGCGGCCGGGGGACAAGGGTGGCGACCCCACAAACTTAAGGTTAAGCTTCTATTGACCCCCCACACATGTCCCAAAAATAAAATTGCGTCCTCTAAGAAATGCAATATTCGGTCCTTAAATTGTAACATTTCAATGGACTAAAATATACTTAGCACAAATGCTTACTCACCCCAAACCAGTCAAGATCAGAGGCAGACCAAGAAGGGTCGCTGCTAAATGAGGCTCCTATCTCCGCACATCCATATAACAGCCAGCTTCCTGCTTGCTCTGGCTTCACTCGACGCACTATACGACTTATATAATAATTCAGTGCGTAGAAATCGTATGTACCTGAATGATGCAGAAACTGATGAACTCGGTTCGGATAAGAGCTTAAGGCTTGTATGTTCGAAAGAGCTCATCTTGGGGTGAACTTTATACCAGGAAATATTCTTCGATTTGATGTGATAAAACTATATTATTGTAATTTATTAGATACTTTTGCTTTTTTAACGTATCAAAACACGATTAGGAATACTTTGTTCGATCGAAATTGCTCTCGAAAAATGAGAAATATTGCAAAAATCTTAACAAGTAATGTACTTTTTTTATCTAAATAAATGAGTTTAATGCTCATAAAAACTTGTCATAAAATAAAGAGAACAATATTTTACGTATAGATTTTTTCTTAAAACCCCTCAGATTTTATAACAGTAATATAATGTATTAGAATCGAATGAAATCCGGCTAAAGCGTACGCTGCAATTGTTCGAATTGCCTTAGGATTTGTCAAGGTCGAACATTGCAACCTTAAATCTAAGTCGTTGGGACATAGATATGTGCGGATACAAAAAATGAAGCGCTCGTGGCCCCGCGGATTCAGTGTTCTGTAAACGATCACTGCAGTAAGCAACTTTCACTATGGCCGGTCCATGGATGGGTGACCATCCATGTGATCACTTTGTGACATTTATTTGAGCGTTTCCGTGCTTCGGAAGGCACGTTAAGCCGTTGGTCCCGGTTGCCAGTATAATGGCAGTCGTTAAGCAAAGTTGAAGGCTTTATTTCAACAGCAGGCAGTCACAACCTGCGCCTGTCCATTTAAACACGGCAATACGGCTCACCACCTATTACGTGGGACAAATTATACAAAGGTGAAATGTGGGCATATAATATGCCTCTGCCTACCCCTTCGGGGATAAAGGCGTGACCATATGTATGTATGTATGTACAAAAAATGCACACAGACTACAGCACTAAATGATCATAATTGCTTCTACGACGAGTTAAGTGTCATAGGTAGAGAATGCGGGAAAGAACCCAAAATTTGAAATCGCTATTCTTATTTTTCGAGTGCTATTTCGGTCTCCTACAGGCATAGCACACGAATAAAAACACGCGCGAGTAAAAAACCTCTCTCAGTATGCACTTCTATATGCCTACGGCCGGGATTTTCGGGTACGACCTCGGAAGCATAGACTTATAACACCGTTATGACTTATAATAATTCTATGCTCGGAGGCATAGCCCCACGGCTCCCGACACAGACTTTGTGTGTAAAAAAACTAGTGGTCTCTCTAGTGGGTTAGGGAGTATTTCAAAACGTGGTAGGTACCTATACCAATACAATTAATGCATACTTTATACTTGTAGAATTAAGGCTGCAATGTTCGACCTTGACAAATCCTAAGGCAATTCGAACGATTGCAGCGTACGCTTTTGCCGGATTTCATTCGATTCTAATACATTATATTACCGTTATAAAATCTGAGGGGTTTTAAGAAAAAATCTATACGTAAAATATTGTTTTAAAGACCTATATCTATTTTATGACAAGTTTTTATAAGAATCAAACTCATTTATTTAGATAAAAAAAGTACATTACTTGTTAATTTTCGAGAGCGATTTCGATCGAACAAAGTATTCCTAATCGTGTTTTGATACGTTAAAAAAGCAAAAGTATCTAATAAATTACAATAATATAGTTTTATCAGATCAAATCGAAGAATATTTCCTAGTATAAAGTTCACCCCAAGATGAGTCTCCTTCGAACAACCCTTAACTGATTGATGACTCATACTATTTATTGTAGGGCTACAACATACCTTTCAGATATTCAATTTCTTTCGGTGTGAAAGGAGGAAGTCTAGGACGAGAGTAGCCTTCCTTTTTTGCATTGTCATTCAATAGTTTTTCTAAAGCTGGTGGCCACCCACCAGTTTTCGAATATATCGGGTGAGAAAAACGACCTTCCTGAAAAAGTTAAGTTTTTTATACAACAGAGGTGGCAGACAAGCAAATAAAATAACTCCCGTAACTCAAACATGGTGGAAACACCAGGACGGCTATTCTCGTTCATACACGTCATCTGTGTCATGACTATTAGAAACGGCATACTATTATATTAGAAACGGCAAAAAACAAATTCTGTCGTAAATTTTCGTTCACGCATTTAAGTCGTATGATCAAGAATCGACGCCCAGACACAGACAACGACAGTATTAAGGATGACTCACGCTACACCTTGCCGGGTCCGAGCCGAGTGTCGGCCGTAGCACGGTCAACTAAATGTTACATATATTTTGTACTAGCGGACGTCACGCGGTTTTACCCGCGTAGTTCCCGTTCCCGTGGGAATACGGGAATATAATATAGCCTATGTTCACCGCAAAGAGTGTAGCTTCCCAACAGTGAAAGAATTTTTCAAATCGGTCCAGTAGTTCCGGAGCCTATTCGTTACAAACAAACAAACAAAAAAACAAATCTTTCCTCTTTATAATATTAAGTATAGATGAACACACGCTATACCGAGCGGCAACCGAGTGACAGCCGAGCAACGGACAAGGGCAACGCTTGGAAACAACTCGGTCCTGCCTCGGCTCGGACCCGGCACGGTCTAGCGTGAGTCATCCTTTACCTGCAACAGGCTGATGCATCAAGTAGGGATACTTGAATCCTCAAAAAATTATAGGATTCCTACCTTTGACTGCCTCGATGGAACATTGGGCGCTTGCACATTGCACGATATCGTGGCACGATATCGTCCACGATATCGTACGATATCGGTCCACGATATCGTACGACATCGTTCCACGATATCGTACGATATCGTGGAACGATATACCGAACGAAATTGACACAGTATAAACCACAGCTTGTTATTCGGTTAGTAGCTTTGCGCCAGGAAAGGTAACCGCGCGATTCTTAAAGCTAATTAAAATATCAGAAGCAATAATGGCAGCAGTGAACAAGTAACGTTACGTTTACTTAATAACTGTGGCGCAGTCGGTAGTGATACCGCTTGCGGCGCTGGAGGACGTGGGTTCGATTCCCACCGGAGACAAATATTTGTGTGACCCATAAATGTTTGTCTCAAGAGTCTGGGTGTTCCTATGTATAATATGTATGTATTTAAAAGTATATAAGTATTAATATCTGTGGTCTGATACCCATAACACAAGCAGGTTATTCCTAGCTTACTTTGGGATCAGATAGCGTTGTGTGAGATGTCCGTAAAAAAAAAACTTTATCTTTTATTATATAATATTATCTTTTATATTTACGGATGGAATTGCAGCTGAACTACTGAAGGCGGGAGGGGGGGGGGAGGGGGCTCCGGTTCTCAACGAGCTGACAAGTTTGTTTAATTCCGTCTTCGAACAAGATGTGTCTTGAAAATTTGTGATTACATCGCGGCGGCCATATTGGATTGCAAAATTATCACGTGATTCGTACTCAGCATACCAAAAAACCTCTTAAACGATACCCATCATGAAATGTTGTGATTACGGCGCGGCGGCCATATTGGATTGCAAAATTATCACGTGATTCGTACTCAGCATACCAAAAAACCCCTTTAACGATACCCATCATAAAATGTCGTGATTACGGCGCGGCGGCCATATTGGATTGCAAAATTATCACGTGATTCGTACTCAGCATACCAAAAAAACCCCTAAAACGATACCTGGAGCATGACTTGTAGCTCACTACAAGTCATGCTCCAGGAATGTCACGGGTCAGTAGATGCGCACGTCTGTGTGAGTGAGCCGTTTCGCACATTTCTATGAAGTTACTCTACTGTTGTAAGTATCTGTATATTGTCACGACAGTAAATATCGTCCACGATATCGTGCGATATCGTGACGATATCGTGGCAGTGTGAAAGCGTGTAGTAGTAATTGTATCAAAACACCGCTCCTACGATATCGTACGATATCGTGTCGTTACGGTTATCGTGGCAGTGTGCAAGCGCCCATTCGGTAGTGTTATGCCCGCTTTCCACTGCGAGCGAGTCGGACCCATTACGGACTCCGCTTTACTCGTAACGATGATTTTCGATACATGTCATGTCCGCTTTGGTGGAAGGACATGTATGAAAATCGTCGTTACTACCCGTTCGCTCTAACTTTGCCGCTGGCGTAGAGGCGTATACCCGAATTGTTAATTAGACGAAGTAAATGGACAGTAGCTAATGTCACTTCGTCATAGAAAATACGCAACATTGTATGAAGAAGTGACATTAGTTGCTGTCAATTTACTTCGTCTAATTAAAAATTCGACTTTAGTATAGAGCCGAGCGGCAAAGTTAGAGCGAACGAGCAGTACGAGTATAGCGGAGTCCGTAATAGCGATGCGCGACTGCGAATAATCCGAGGATTCGAATTATCCACGACTACTAATAATCACATTCGACTTTAATATTAGTACTATACTAATATGCATAATCGAATAACCATTACTAATATTAGTAACTAATTCGTCGCCATTCGCCCGTTTGAAACGATCGAATGCAATGTAGGTATGAATAAATCTTTCGCTCCATTCGGTGACTGCCGCATGTGTCGAATAATCGAATTCAATCAGCGAGCGCCACACAGACGTACAATTGTACGTCTGTGGAGCGCCACCAGTCAGTTGAATTACATCATTCAAACGGAGATATTGTTTGTGTAAAGGTAATTATTATGTAGGTACTAGCTGAAGCTTCCGGCTTTGCCCTCGAGAAATTTTGTTCCTGTACCTCATCTCATGAGAATAAAAAGTAGCTAGGTAGATATGTTGTGTATTGTTAGTCTACCCCAGAAGGGATATCCCTGTACCAAATTTCAGCCAGATTCGTTCAGCCGGCAGAACGTTAAAGACTAACAAACATTGACATTCACAAACTCTTATAAATTTATAATATTAGTAAGAGGCTAAGAGGTAGGATCTGAAATGAGAGGCTAAGAAAGACGTAGGATCTGAAATGTTTTTGGTAGGTTTGGTAGTTTAGAAGATCTTAGCGAATAGGCACCGGGCGGCGGGAAGCGGTTGTCGTCTGTCGACTCTGCCTCCGAGAATTGAGGAAGATTAGTTACGTACTAACTTCGTCAATCATTCGCGAATTCGGTTTATTCGAATTAAGTGACGGCGGCGCGCCGTCGCTTATTCGCATGAAAAGAATCGGCAGAATCCTGTCGACACAGAGGCGGCGAGTACTAAGTCCTTAGCTCCAAATTAGTTACTAATTTTATAGTTCATTCGAATGAGTTGAATGATTTATTAAGTCGAATAATTCGAATGAAATCATTCACAATCGCGCATCGCTAGTCCGTAATGGGTCCGACTAGCTCGCAGTGGACGGCGGGCATTACAGATTTGCGCGCTTGAGGTCCTGGGTTTTCCTGGGTCGGTCCACAAATGTTTGTTTTGCAGTAAGGGTGTTTTCTATGTACAATATTAATGTATTTAGAAATATATAAGTATGTTTATCAGTCGTCTAGATCCCATAGCACAAGCTTATATTACCTTAATTTGGGCTAGATGACGTTGTATTACAAAAATGTCCACAAATATTTATTAAGCTATTGCATAGCTTCTATCGCGGGCCTTGCATGGAGACCGAATCCAGAAATTGTGTCACGAAAACGAGTCACACTCTCGGCTACCTTCGGCCACGTTCGTGTATCTAGTCTAGCACTTCATAAATTTTTTGTTTACGTCAATTATGAACTCTGCAGTCGTTATATATTATGTCAAATAATCCAAAAATTGATGCTTGTACCCAGAATCGATCTTGCGCCTTCTGCGTACCGATCCGCGTCTTAACCACTCGACCAAAGTTGAATTAAGAGTGCTGGTTGAATTTAGAGTTCTTAATGTGAAATGACAATTTCGATGCTGTCAATTACATTAGTTGCTGTCAATTTACTTCGTCTAAATAAAAATTCGACTATAGGTGTATAGGTATTCATCATCTATGTACAACAGTGAACTGTACTCGTATAATTTGTGTAAAAAGTGTTTTAAATATGAATAAACAAAGTGCATTTATTAATGAAGAAAGTCACGAAAAATAGTGAGAGAAAATGAGTGAGTACTCTATATAGGTACATACATTTTATTATTATTATCACCAATGCAGTATTATTTTTTGTTTTGTTAATTTATATATAATACTGCTATAAAGATAACCAAACCCGGGAGTACGTTCCCATGGGAAGCGGGAAGAAAATTTCACGCTGACGTAGCCGCGAGCGCCATCTATCCCATACCTATGTACTTTAAACGTGTCATAAAAGTCACAACAATACCATACATGCATATTTCAAAGAATGTCTATTATAACCATAAAATTTGTAAAAATAGTTTTTAAGTAGATGAGAAGAAACCTATTGTTTTATCTTTTAACTAGCTGACCCTCGCAACTTTGTTTACGTCACACAAGGTCTATGAAATTAGAGGTATTTATTAATCATACTCATCAAGTAGCGTGTGAATCTGCCCTGTTTGCTTAATCAAAATAGAGCTTAATGGTTAAAGCTATTCCTCAGTATAAACAATTTACATACAAACACCGGCGTGTTAGAATTTTATTACATGTATCAATGTAGTAGACGTAACGTGTATAAAATGACATCAATCAAATGTCATCAATATTCTGAAAAAGAAATTAAAAATAGAGTTCACAAACTCGTTTGAAAATACATACTGTACCTACCTTAGAGGATCGTTATGAAGATAACAGGATAGTTAACAACCATCCATAGAAAATAGATGGTATAATGCTGAATACCGCAAAGAACAATCGGCGCGGCATAGAATGGGGCCTATACTGATATCCTGGAGAATTTAAATGATGCCGATGTCCTGTGCCTGCTGAGGCACACACACGCCGTCATGCATGTCTGCAGGACAACGTGCAGGACAACGAGCAGGATGAGGCAGCGAATGGCTGGACTGAAATTAAAATCGACAGACGCAAGAGATGTGGTGGAGGCACTAATTGACGTACCTCGGGAGTGTCGTGTCAGAAACTGATGGGATAGAAGAGTACCCTACATCATTTCGAGTCTCGCCAAGGCCAGAACAACCTTTACACAGCTGCGCCCCGTAGGCAGTCGCGAAAATAGACACGAAGAGTGAAACTCAAAACAAAGTAAACGTTAAAACTGTACTGCTAACTGCTATACGGATGCGAGACATGGAAGGTCACTAAAGTAAAGACATTTCGCCTTTTGGGCTTTTGGACTTTTGGAATTTGGTTTTATGGACTTTTGGACTTTTGAACTTTTGGACTTTGGACTTTTGAACTTTTGGACTTTTCGGTCTTTGAGGACTTTTGGGTCTTCAAAAGTCCAAAAGTCCAAAAGTCCAAAAGTCCAAAAGTCCAAAAGTCCAAAAGTACAAAAGTCCAAAAGTCCAAAAGTCCAAAAGTCCAAAAGTCCAAAAGTCCAAAAGTCCAAAAGTCCAAAAGTCCAATAGTCCAATAGTCCAAAAGTCCAAAAGTCCAAAAGTCCAATAGTACAAAAGTCCAAAAGTACAAAAGTCCAAAAGGCCAAAAGGCCAAAAGTCCAAAAGGCCAATAGGCCAAAATTCCAAAAGCCCAAATGTCCACAGTCAAGTAGGTACTTGGTACTTTACTTTGTTGAACATAGGCCTTAAAATCTTACTTCTTACTTCTTACTAATATTATAAATGCGAAAGTTTGTGAGTGTGGATGTTTGTTACTCTTGCACGCTCAAACCGCTGAACGGATCGGGCTGAAATTTGGTACAGAGATACATTATAGTCTGGAATAACACATAGGCTACCTTTTATCCCGGGAATAACTTCCCGCGGTAACAAATTTTACGCGGGCGAAGCTGCGGGCATCAGCTAGTATTCTTATATAGAAATAATTATACTAGCATTGTTGGTAAAAAATGCTATGTAATAGCTTTACCGCGGCAGTCCCCGAGTGCCACACGTCTTTTTTTTATACCTACGTTTGGACTTATTAGGGGTATTGATTTTCTAATGAAAACTTGCACTTACCCACATCTGGAATGTGAGATCTGTAACATTTACATCTTCAGGTGTAGCGGGTTCGAACCAGGAGACAACGTTGGCAATTGACACCTTCCCTGAAAAAAAGCAATAAAGAACTCTTTATCTCTCTATAATGGTTGTACCCGTACTATGGAAGGCACACTAAGCCTGCCTTAGGTCTTGGTTGCTGAGAAAAAAGTGTCTTGAAACTTTAACAAAATTGAAAACAGCCGCAATCTGCGACTGTCCATTTCAACACGGCAATATTCTCACTACGTACGTATATATTACGTGTATCATAGGTATTACGGGGAACAAAAACTAATGATGAAATATGGACGTACAGTATGTCAATTTCATTTTATTTCTTTGACATATTTTCATTAAAGAACGTTTCCGTAATAGGGTAATAACGTGGGACAAAATTCTAAAAATTAAGTGTTTTCTACATTTTAATTTATAGGTACATTACATACATACATTCTATATTCTAAGATATTCATATTATAGTCACGCCTTTTATCCCCGAACGCGTACGCAGAGGCATAGCATACACTAACTTTTTCACCTCGTAGTTTTTTGTCCCATGTGATGGTGAGACTATTGTCTTGTTGAAAATGGACAGGAGCAGGTCGTGACGACCCACTTTTTAAAATTTTCAAGCCGCCCCTAAGGCTTGGCTCTTAGGTAGATACACATAATACATTACTTTGACAGAATAAGGGTAGGTATAAGCATTTCTTACCATTATAGAGAGGTCGAAATTCCTCATCATAAATCCTATAAGACCTTGCATGAGCCATCAAAACGTTCTTATTACAAAGGTAGGCACCAACTTTGATGTCATTCAAGTACGGGGCCCATAACCTGTTGTAAGCGCCATCACATACGCTAATAGGCTCGTTGATAGTCAACCAGATCTTGACGCGATCTCCGAAGAGGGTGTATAGCACTCTTGAGTAGTCGGAAAACCAGTCAACTATAAGAGGATTTGCCCAGCCTCCTGAAATTAAATGAACACAATGTACTCACAAATTATTGGTGTAAATATTTTTTTGGCAGACGCGGGGAAAGCATCATTTGTTCATTTGTAGGAGCATACTGGGCGACAGTCGTGCCAACATGTCGCGGCGAATTGTCGCCCAGTGTGCGGAGCTTAGAACAAAATGTATGTAATTTGGCGCCGAAGCTTGTCGCCGCGACATGTCGCCCAGTGTGCGCCTGCTGTCGCGCCGTATTTCTGTTTCAGGGGCAACTGCGACAGTCTGTAGGAATTCAGGCCCCGGAGTTTTACCCACCGTGCTTTCCACGAGGTGTTCCTCCTCGATTATTCACGTCGACTCGGACAAGGAGCGCAGCTCACGTCCGGAGCTCTTCTTAGGTAGCCAAATGGCTCGGAGAAACCGTACGAACTGTGAGAGTGGCTCCCAATCGCTAGATATGGCCATGACTTTCCATCAGGCTGGCGACGTCAATTTGGCGAGCTTAATATAAAAAACATGGACGCAAGAAGAGGAGGTAGTGAGGGCGCTGCCAACGCGACGGTGACGTGGAGATTTCCTGACATAGCACCTTTGAGTAATTAGTATTAGTTCAATGCATAGCACCCAAAATTAGCATAAATATATTCCAATTCCAAAAATATAGAGAACTAGCTGATGCCTGCGGCTTTGCCCGCTTAGAGTTTTGTCCCTATGGAATCATATTCTAAGAATACAATTTTGCTTATTATTATCCCTGTATTTTATTTACCCATAGCCTCAGTGCGTAAGCTAATTGTGCTAAGGGATGAACGCGAAATTCGATGCAAACTGCAACGAACAACTGCAAAAGTATTATTACTGACGTTCTTTTTGTTATAGTATAGGATCCCGCTATACAACGACCTTCACCGAGATGCTTATTTAATGAGACGTATTTTTTATGTTATTAAATATGCCAATAAATATATCCTATATGGGTTGCCTAACAAATTTCAGTCCAGAGTATTTTTAATTAATAATTTAAAAAATTTTTTTTTTTAAACATTGCACCGGTGTGATTATTAAATAAATTTGATACCAATCGAAAGTTTGAAGCCCATAGAATATGCAAACGTTAGGTTGCCTATTTTTTTCCGGTCACAACCACGGGTTGCCAGGTGTAAACAGGTAAATCTATACTAGCATTTTGCAACGGTCTGATTATTGAATCAAACTTAGATAAACTGAAAGATTATTTCATAAGGAACACGGTGGTATAGGGTTGCCTGCGAAAAATCAGTCCCGAATTACGGTTGTCGAATTTTAAATAATAAAATATTCCCGCTATACAACGACCTTCACCGAGATGCTTATTTAATGAGACGTATTTTTTATGTTATTAAATATGCCAATAAATATATCCTATATGGGTTGCCTAACAAATTTCAGTCCAGAGTATTTTTAATTAATAATTAAAAAAATTTTTTTTTTTAAACATTGCACCGGTGTGATTATTAAATAAATTTGATACCAATCGAAAGTTTGAAGCCCATAGAATATGCAAACGTTAGGTTGCCTATTTTTTTCCGGTCACAACCACGGGTTGCCAGGTGTAAACAGGTAAATCTATACTAGCATTTTGCAACGGTCTGATTATTGAATCAAACTTAGATAAACTGAAAGATTATTTCATAAGGAACACGGTGGTATAGGGTTGCCTGCGAAAAATCAGTCCCGAATTACGGTTGTCGAATTTTAAATAATAAAATATCGCTGCGAGTGAATGTGTGTGAGAGAGAGGTCCCACACCAACCATCCCATGCGGTAGAAAAGGACGCAGCGTAGCAGCTGTTTAAAGTCCGCCCATTTAAAGAAGGAGAGTGCGCATGCTATTTGTGCTTGGAAATGAAAAGGATAGCGATAGACTCGTATATGCTGTGCATTATTTTGGAGTAGTTAATTATTGATGTACAGAAATAGTTATTTAATTTTTCATTTTTTAATCAATTAATTATTTATCTATGTTTATTGTTTATGTGACACTAAAGTATATACACATCTTTAGTAAAAAAGACAGTTAGAGTAAAACATATATATTACTTATCTGGCAAATTTTATCTTTATTATTGGGAGCCGAAATAAAAAACAACAATTAAAAGAATACTTCTGTTTATTGAAAAAAATTTAAAATACAAAAATTTTTAAAATTATTCAGGTTCCGAGTCATCGGACATATAACTGTGATCTCCAACTTCTGAATCTTCTTCGTCATCACTCTCCGTTTCAGTTTGTTCGACAATGTCTTCTATTTTTAAAGGTGTATGATCCCAAATTCAAAACAGTCACTTTTTTGTAGCACGTGGTATGATAACCTACAAATTGGAGTGACGCACTGGGTAGCTCAACAAAATTGTATTTAAAATGTTTTTTTTTACGAAAAGCTAACTTTAATGCACAGTTTTTAAAAGTTTCATCATCAAAATCAATTATTCCGTCATCCGAATCACACAAAAAACACTTTTTGGCCATTTTTTCCAATAATAAATAGCAGCACGTTTTTTCACTTGTATCTATAGCGACAATCTACTCCAAAATAATGCACAGCATATACGAGTCTATCGCTATCCTTTTCATTTCCAAGCACAAATAGCATGCGCACTCTCCTTCTTTAAATGGGCGGACTTTAAACAGCTGCTACGCTGCGTCCTTTTCTACCGCATGGGATGGTTGGTGTGGGACCTCTCTCTCACACACATTCACTCGCAGCGATATTTTATTATTTAAAATTCGACAACCGTAATTCGGGACTGATTTTTCGCAGGCAACCCTATACCACCGTGTTCCTTATGAAATAATCTTTCAGTTTATCTAAGTTTGATTCAATAATCAGACCGTTGCAAAATGCTAGTATAGATTTACCTGTTTACACCTGGCAACCCGTGGTTGTGACCGGAAAAAAATAGGCAACCTAACGTTTGCATATTCTATGGGCTTCAAACTTTCGATTGGTATCAAATTTATTTAATAATCACACCGGTGCAATGTTTAAAAAAAAAAATTTTTTTAATTATTAATTAAAAATACTCTGGACTGAAATTTGTTAGGCAACCCATATAGGATATATTTATTGGCATATTTAATAACATAAAAAATACGTCTCATTAAATAAGCATCTCGGTGAAGGTCGTTGTATAGCGGGATCTTAGACTATTACCCTTTTTGTTTTAACATTGGAAATGTTTTTTCGATCGTTGCTCTATACGGGCTCATTTCGGCAGAAAGTGACCGAGCCCTATATAGCCGGAACCCCTGGGGTTACGGAGTTCAACCAGGGCTTAAAAGACGCGTATCGCCAAGGGCTACAATACTGCGCAAAAATATTTCGAATAATGTGATTTTTGATTCGGAATTTTTAAAAACGGCGGCCGTTATTTCATAAAGTGTGACACTTACGGACATAAAAAAAACAAAACCGTTAAGATTCGTTTCTTGGCTACAATTTAGTGATCTATAATTTTTTGTACTGCTTTTCGTTTTTGAGATAAGTGGTCCCTTTCGGTGGGAACACGGTGCACCCGAGTAGCGTCGTCGGGCCGTTTATCGGACTGCAGTGTATGTAAAATTAGGTTAATGGCTACGGTGTGCATAGGCTGAGAATTTAGTTTGTTTTATATTGTTTTTGGTTTTAAAATATTTTTTCGGTATCAAATAGTTTTATTGTAGGTTTCATAAATTCATTTCCAATGCCCTCTGTAGTCGTGTGAAGCTCGGGAACTGTGATTTGTTTTTTTAACGTAAGGAAATTCCTACGGATATGCTATGCCAGTATAGCATAACTCCTACCGACTAAAAACTATATATATCCTACCTAACAGCCTACGGTTGGGAGCCCCGGGTAAGCCCTTCGGAAGGATACACCTTTTATATATTTAGATAGGACTTTTTTGTTACCTTACCCATATCTTGCAAAGATTGTGGCAAATCAAAATGGTACATAGTGACAACAGGTTCAATGTTTCTTGCCAAGAGCCCATCGATCAGGTTATTGTAATATCTCTTGCCGTCCTCGCTGATCTTGTTGGCAAAACCTGATGGAAGGAGACGAGGCCAGGATATTGAGAATCTGAAATGGATTTAGTATAATTGTACAGCAATAATTTGCCCTTAATAATTCAAAAATTAAAAATTCCGACTGCTTAAAAGATAAACGGAGAAGTTTAATAAAAGCTTACATAATTTGTTTAGTCTAGACTAGACTCTAGACAATATTGACTCCTAAAGTTTGTGTAAAGTGATTTTAATCTTACATTTTCTTTATTAGTCTATGCAGTACATTTGTACTTTTCTTTTCATTTAATGTAATTTCTTCTATTGTTAATATTTGTGTGCATAAATATTAAATTAATTAATTAATTTACTTTAGATTATTTAATGGATCCCAATTGTTGCAGTCGGGAGTCTTTAAGCTCATTTATGATGAAACAAACAGGTCAGTTTCGCCTGCTCCTTTGACACGGATGAATAAATATACCTTTGTCTCTCTTAGGTACCTACTTATGTGAAGTAAACAAAGTTGCAAGGTATAGCTTAGCGAAAGTTTGTAACTAATATTCATTGATCTTTACTAATATTATAAAGAGGAAAGATTTGATTGTTTGTTTGTATGCACGAATTGTCTCCGAAACTACAGGACCGATTTGAAAAAATCTTTCACTGTTAGATAAACTATCACCGGGTACATACATACATACATAACATCACGTCTGTTTACCAACGGGGTAGGCAGAGACTATGGTTTTCCACTTGCCACGATCCTGACATATAACTTTCGCTTCTTCTACTTTCATAAGTGTTTACATACATGCTCTCCGATTAAGGGTACTCTTGACCTGGTCTTTTTTCAAAAGGTGTCCAATTTGGTAATAAATAAATAAATATCTGTAGACATTCTCACACAACAGCATCTAGCTCAAATTAAGCTAATATAAGCTTGTGACATGGGATTTAGGCGACTGATCGCCATACTTATATATTTCTAAAGACAAACATAATACATAGAAAACACCCAAAATCCGAAACAAACATTTGTGTATCACAAAAATATTTTAGCTATTTGTGTGAAGCGCTCGTGGCCCCGCGGACTCATTGTTCTGTAAACGATCACTGCAGTAAGCAACTTTCACTATGGCCGGTCCATGGATGGGTGACCATCCATGTGATCACTTTGTGACATTTATTTGAGCGTTTCCGTGCTTCGGAAGGCACGTTAAGCCGTTGGTCCCGGTTGCCAGTAAAATGGAAGTCGTTAAGCTAAGTTGCTTTATTTCAACAGCAGGCAGTCTCACAACCTGCGCCTGTCCATTTAAACACGGCAATACGGCTCACCACCTATTACGTGGGACAAATTATACAAAGGTGAAATGTGGGCATATAAAATGCCTCTGCCTAGCCCTTCGGGGATAAAGGCGTGACCATATGTATGTATGTATGTGATACCTACACAAATATTTGACCAGCGCTGCAGGCGGCTACACTACCGAGTGCGCCACCGAGGGAGTCAATTTAGGATATATTTATTCCCATATTCCCACGGAAACGGGAACTAAGGCGCTAGTCTAATACTAATATTATAAAGAAAAAAGAATTGTTTTTTTGTTTTTTGTTTGTAACGAATAGACTCCAGAACTACTGGACCGATTTGAAAAATTCTTTCCCTGTTGGGAAGCTACACTCTTTGCGCTGAACATAGGCTATATTTTATTCCCGTATTCCCACGGGAACGGGGACTACGAGGGTGAAACCGCGTGACGTCTGCTAGTATTTTATAAACACAATTTTACGTACTCACCGATACATATTGACCCCTAGCTCTTCCAGCATCTCCAGGTCCCTTTGCCATAGGTGGTACGAATCGCACGCCACGTCGCCATTGCTGCGGTCCACGCTTACTGAAGGGTTCCTATGCAGTAGCCGATCCCAAATGCTCTCTCCTTTGTCTGAAAAACCAATCAAACTCTGCCTTAAACGATTTTGATTAACAATCCAGCAGTTATAATAAAAAAAATTGATTGGCTGGGTTTTTCTCCAACCCCGAACAAAAATTGATTATAGATAGTATGTACAGTCACGAGCCTTAATTTGGGACCCATTTCCATTAAATATTTCATAATGCAATAAGGTCGAAATTAATTTTAGTTACCCTCGCTCCAGTTGACGCAATTGCACGGTTACCCCTAGAAACGTAAACATTATGACATTATTATTGCGTTAAAATATTAGCTCTAAACAGCGTAAGATTGCTACATGATATTCATCCTAAGGTGGATCCTAAATTATAACTCGTGACTGTACCTACCATCACGGCAATTCTTTTTTCATTTGTTCATAGGAGAGTTTTTTATCACTAAGGCAGCAGATAAGCACGATGTCCACCTGGTGTAAAGAGGTCACCGTAGCTATGAAATTTGCTACCCGGTGTAACAAATTTTCATAGGCCGGTAGGTAGTTGTTAATCTCGCGTTGTCGACAACAAAAATACATATTGATGTAAAAATAAATTATGAATCTCACCGCTAACGTTCCAAGCACCTTCGATCTGGTAAGATGCAGTCGCCACCCCGAACTTGAATTGTGGAGGGAAC
The DNA here is from genome assembly GCA_933228765.1 of Miltochrista miniata. Classification (NCBI taxonomy): domain Eukaryota; kingdom Metazoa; phylum Arthropoda; class Insecta; order Lepidoptera; family Erebidae; genus Miltochrista; species Miltochrista miniata. The sequence continues at coordinate 21,415,436 of OW121769.1, forward strand.
TTCGTATACTGTAGAGCCAGCTTGCTCCATGACTCCGATATCCAAAAGCTGGAGACAAATAGACGATACTTCTTTACTCTAAGGTAGCCGACCAGTTTATAGCCCCCTATCTGATGGACTGTGGTCATCGTAGCATATGAACGTTTGCAACACCAGAGGCGCTGCCAACCCTGCAAGCAGTCTCCTTTTGAAGATGCCCCATACTGCTGGCGGCCCTACGATGCCGGTGTTGTAAGGGAAGGACGTGCGCTGGTAGGGTAGCAGGTCGTTCAATGGTTTGACAGGGAAACGATCTTATTGAATCGCTCAGTTTTGGCGAAGATCCACTGGATTAAAGAGTGACATCTCTTTGGCAGCCTGGAACCCGTTAATCCGAAACCCGTGGCACGTATTGTTCGGGATCATCGCATGTCTGGCAGAGATTAGGTTTAAACATGTGTTTGTACCTACCGACATAATTATCTTAGTAAAGAGGGCATAAAAACTAAAAGATACTGTAATACCTATTACGTAATATACCTATTAAAATTACATAGGTAAGTAATAATATTACGACATCATACATAATCATGTAGGGTTCATGGGAAATACATTTATGAATAAATTTAGTAGTTTTATTTTATTACCTACTAATTCTACCAATTAGTACTATACAAACAAGAGTCCCCAATGTCCTCCATGACCGGGGACTTGAAGACGGTAAGGGGGCTGCTCACCGTCCCTACAGAAGCAGGCCCTGGACGACAGCGTGACGTGAGGAATTCACGCACACCCCCCTAAGAAGCCGCCGAAAACTCCCAAAGACACGGGATAGTACCCGAACCCCCCTTAGATGAGGTCGCAGTGGACCCCAACAGACCTACGGCTACCCGTAGGTCGGTTGGGAGTCCTGAATATCCTCCCGAGGGCTTACCCGGGGCTCCCAACTGTAGGCTGTTAGGCAGGATACGTGAGGTTTTTTAGTTGGTAGGAGTCCGGCATATGATCCATGCAGGATTTTCACTCACGTTATTAAAAAAAAAAACAAGAGTAAGTACCTATTAATTATTATTTAAAAAAAGTCATGGAATTAATTAATATAAAAAAAAATATAATTTTATGTATCTAACAATGTTATCTTTATCTAGCCTTGCCTATTAAGCCTTGTAGCTACGAGTATTGTTTCATAATTTTTATGTAAGTAAGCCTCTACAGTCCGTTCATAGTTAATTTACCTCCAGCTGTGAGGTTGGCTTCCCTGATTTTCGTATTACCATACCAAAATTTTTTTCTCCTAAGTACTCCAACCTTAGGTCGAAACTTATATTCTTCTTTTGCTGCCGTTTTTTCGGGCGTGGAAATTATTTGAGATGTGGAAGCAGCAACTTTACCCTCCTTGGTGATGGTGATGAGTATCTTTTTAAAATACCTACTTATAGATTTATGTAAATAAAAACGAAACTTAAGAAAAATCTTTAGTCTTTAGTAATGTTAATTATTCTGACTAATGGATATTTACATAAAAAAAACTCTGTGTTAACAGTTCCATCTTATAATCTTACTTAATATGCGGTAAAATGTCTTAAATTAGCACTCATAGGCGGACTTTTCTGCAATACCAACACATAGAAAACGATCTGTCAGAGGTAAATAAACTGTGAACCTGTGAACGGACTATAATATTATTTTTGAAGTAAAACTTCTTTAGGCGCGACGTAGAGAGTACCTAAGATTTTTTTTCTGACGAAAGTAACGCTATTAAAATTTTGAAAATTCGCATGAATTATTTATTAATATAACATATTTTGATGCCGTCAATGGCAATGAAGTTTTTCTTCAATCGCGCGTAAAGGTTACACGCACACACTTTTTTTTACGTTGGTCCAGTCATTGACGTCCGGCGTTGTTTATTTTTGTAACATAGGATGGCAAAAATATACAAAAACACTCGCACCCCAAACAAACATTTGCGGAACACACAAATATATTTGCTTTCGCCTGGAAATAGAATTCGGAACCACATCGCGGCAATCGCATACATTTAGGTGTACCACTGCAGCTGCCCCACTAAGGAAATAAATGAAACTCTTGAAACTGTCAAATTGTTTGATATAGAATTAGTTTTGGTTCATAACCATAAAATGCAAGGATGCAGTAATTATTACCTCATAATTATAATCTAGAATCTAGACTATAAAATGGCTTAGATAACGGTTTATGATGATACGCTCGCTGTCGTAAAATACCTACGTTCTGCCAAACTGCAAATTTTACTGAAATCCTCCTGGATACTATCACAGAAAAATAAAATTTATTATGAATAGTAGGTTACAACATACAATATTGTTGTTTTTTGTGCGTGAACCGGACTTCTACCAGCTAAGACCACACGGTGCACTACAAATTACAACTACCTACATCCAGGAGTCTCAAGTAGGTCATCGGATGGATGTCCCAGGTTTCCTGTCAGACTTTGGCTACCACCGAGATCTTGCCTTGAGTTTCAGGATCAAGACTGCATTCACATGACGCTCGCTAGCCAAAATTAAGCTAATATAAGCTTGTGCTATAGAAATCTTAGAATTCACGATTCGTAGTCGTTAATGACCATTGACACATGTGGGGTTATTCTAATAGTCCGTTCACAGTTGTCCACCTCTGACAGATCGTTTTCTGTATGTTGGTATTGCAGTAAAGTCCCCCTATGAGTGCCAGCTTATGACATTTTGCCGCGTAATAGGGGAGATTATAAGATGTAAACGTTAGCAGTAGGTAACAATTATTTTTTTATGTAATTATCTATTTGTCAATATACACATTTTAATACTTCCCAACACTAGTGCACGTTGTCGAACTTTTATGTTTAATAATCCACCATTGATTCACACAAAACACTCGAAAATACACTAATTTGAAAATTTATACAACGAGGCGACATGGTTGCTTCCAGTTCCCGCCAAAAAAAAACCAGGAAGCCTCTAACTAAGCGAACTTTATTCATTTTTTTTTGTTTACACGTCAACTTTAGCTATGGTATGTAATGCTATTATATTATCTTTGCTACAGGTACTTACCATAACACGACCACACAGACACAATTCATTGTTCTATGTGAATTGTTGATAACATCTAGGGGAAACACGGACAAAATGACATAGTATTTTGTTTTTTAATCATATTTATTTACTAGCTGAGCCCGCAACTTCGTTTACGTCACATAAGGTGTATGAAAGGAAAGGTATTTCTTCATCAGAGTCATCAAGCAGCGTCTGAAACTGCCCTGTTTGCTTAATCATAAAAGAGCTTAATGATTAAGTCTATTTTAAAACAATTATTATAATGATTAACAATTCAGTCCACGCCTTCGGCGCGGACTGAATTGTTAATCATTCAGCTCTTAAAAATAGTCTTAATCATTCAGCTCTTTTATGATTAAGCTAACACGCCAGTTTAGGTTCACTCACATTCAAAGAAACCCCTACAAATGTGTTATAACTCTTTTATTTCTAAACCGATTTACATAAAACAAACGCTAAATGTTAACTGGAGCAAACCTCAACACAATAAAAAAAACCGCATTGCAATCGGTTGAGCGGTTACTGAGATTAGCGTGCACAACCGTACAGACAAACAGATATACAGACATACAGACAAACAGACAAAAATTCTAAAAATCATTGTTTTGGGTTCTATTGCGCTCATAAAGCCCCCCTATAATATTTTTTCTTATTTATCTTCCATGTACAGACAGTGACCTGTTACGATTTTATTATATGTATTGATTTAACGTTATTATAATCAGTCTAATTAGTTTCACTCATCTTAGGTTCATTGACTATCAGCAACGCAGTCTTATAATTACGTAGGAACAAAATATAAAAACCAATTACATAAACCATTTTGTCCGTAGGTATAGTACGGACTAAATGACATACAGAGTAAGGACATAATGACATACTTAGTAATAATTTAAGAACACAGTTCACAAATAAATCGTTTGGCGTTCTTTAGAACATCAGCACATAAAGCGTTATAGTTCAAAGAGAACATATCATACAACGTAATCAACCTTCTCCTGGCTTAGAGTGAGAAAAGAGATCGTTGCAATAAATGCAAGCGCAATGGCTATCTTCTGTCTCGCCTAAGAAATCTTCGCTGTAAATGTTTTCATAGATCTGCCCAAACTTTAACAGTTAAAATTTTAAAGTTTTGTTTATATTAAGTGCGTATTTTGTAGTCAGCTGAGTAACTCCAATATAAGCAGAAAAATATGGGATGGATATTGGCTGCAAAAACAGCCAATTGGCTGCTAAAACAGGCAATTGGCTGCTAAAAAAGCTCATGAATTCTTGGCTCCAAGACTGCCGATCAGTGTTTCTTTTGTAGTTCCGAGGCATATCACCTAAACAAAATAATAAATAAAACAGAAACTCTACGGACACAATGACATACCTACCATGTCGTTTTGTCCATTGTGTATGTATGTATGCAATTTTGTCCAAATGTAAAAATGAATAAATAGTCATAATTCCATCAAACAGCTAACAATCGCTAAACAGTTTATTGAAATCACTGGTTAGTAGGAAAGTTAATAGATTTTTATAGAACTATGTAATTACAAATAACAAAAAATAACTCACCAGAAAACAGGAGAAACCCATTTGTAGAAAAAACTTGTAGGCACGTTACACGTTCGGGCTCGTTATGGGTCTCTTACACGTAATGAGTACAGTGGCGAGACAGTGCCCACGGCCGAGTGCCTCGGCCGAGCAGAGTGGCGAGAGAGTCACTAGAACTACGATTTGTTTGCTAGGCCGAGTGCCCACTCTCTCGGCCCAGTATCGTTTTACTGTCTCGCCACAGTACTCGTTACGTGTAAAGAGACCCATTACCGCAGCACGAATGCACCAATGGCGCTCTACATCTGACAGGATTATAAACATGGCTACCGTCGCGTAATACATCCATAGAGAGGTCGCAAAAGCCCGCCAATTTTAAGAAAAGGTGACTATGTAATTTTATCCATACATGTCATTTTGTCCATACATGTCATTTTGTCCATACATGTAATTTTGTCCATACATGTCAATTTGTCCGTATTTCCCCTACTAGGTATATTTCTTATCTCATTATGATAATCATGACTCTCAAATAAAAAAGTATGTGAAACTGTTGTTAGTTTACAACAGTACCTAAGTAAAGGCTCGTTGACACTGGGCTAGTTTACTAGCTACTAGTAGGCCATTTTAACAGTTCCCAGTAGATTCATCCAACAAGTTCCGTGGCGGGACTAGTGTGACTTTTGTTCCCAGTAAATTTACAGTCACGGAATTACTGGTAACAAAATTCTGACTAACGAAACTACTGGGAATAATACGAGAGAGCGAGTAACCAAGTCTCGATGACACAAACACTCGCTCATTAGCGAACTGGCTAGTAAACGTAGTGATTTATATATTCTCTTTCAGTTAGAGATAATTTTGAAAAGCAATTAGTATGCTGACTTAATCACAAAATTTTATGTGAAAAAATTTTCTTTGGTCTCGAGCAGGATTCGAACCTGCGTCTTCTGGTTTGCCGGACCAGACGCCTTAACCAATTAGACCACCGAGACACTGCTCTCGACCGTCAAATTCCTTCACCTCATTACGCAGGCACCATCTACCGGCAACTTGGTTAAGTTGCACGGCTCGAATGTATAGTATTGCACCTATATGATCATTCGACTTGCGATGATACCTGCCCCACCATTAGAGATAATTTTGAAAACAATTAGTATGCTGACTCAATCACAAAATTTTATGTGAAACTATAAGTGAAAAAAAAAATTTTTTTTTCACATTAAATTCTCTTTCATTTATTTAACTAGTTTACATGCCAACGCGTTAGCGAATGGCGAGTAAATTAGGCCGGTTCTATCTTTTTTACAATCTTGAAATAGTCAAGAGCAGATTATAAAAAGAACCGTTCTGCCAAAAAACCACGAGGAAACAGGTTTATTGTATGGAAGGCCTCTTAAATATATATTTTATTCTATTTGTTGATATAGCGGCAACAGAAAAAGATCTAAAGATACAGATTATGATCTGTTAAAATTACAACTCTAGTCTCGCTGTCACGTTTCATGAGAAACAACTTGGTGACGGGCAGACGGATAGCCAGAGGGATAGACAGACAGACGGAGAGCGATGTCTCAGTATTAGGGCGTTTTTGGGTTCCCAAAAACGCCCGATGACACGGGGCGAGTTTAAAAGTGCTCGTGAACGTATATAGACGTAAGTACTGGCTTGTAAAATTGTTTAGTGTCAACGAGTCTTTGCATAATCATGGGAACGCCATTAGTGATGTACAAGACTCGAGGCGTCCGAGTCTCTTTGCCTAGAGCTCGGTGTCGTTTACAGGGCTCGCCTCGTTTGTATGGCGCTCGACGACTCGGGAGTCTTTTTCAGAGCTCGAGCTTTTTTGAAGCCTCGAGTCCTTTTCGAAGGCTTGAGCCCTTTTTGAAGGCTCGAGCTCTATTGAAGGCTCGAGCCTTTTTGAAGCCTCGAGTCCTTTTTGAAGGCTCGAGCCCTTTTTGAAGGCTCGAGCTCTATTGAAGGCTCGAGTCCTTTTGAAGGCTCGAGCTCTATTGAAGGTTCCAGTTCTTTTGAAGGCTCGTTCGTTCGTGTCCCGTGTAGTGACGAGAAAGAATAGAAAATGTCGCCACCCCAAATCATCCCGAGGGTGTCGTAAGCTGCGACTAAGGGAACACTTTGGCGTTCTTTGTAAAAGGTTTGACACAAGAGACTGATATTTATTTTATTTATTAGGGTTCCGTACCCAAAGGGTAAAACCGGGACCCTATTCATGGGACTTCGCTGTCTGTCTGTCTGTCCGCCACGAGGCTGTATCTCATGAACGGTGATGGCTAGAGAGCTGAAATTTTCACAGAGTAGTTGTTTCTGTTGCCAACCAAAATAAAACCAAAATAATAATAATAATTGAGGGGCGCTCCCATACAACAAACGTGATTATATTGCCATTCTATTTTATATTTTATATATTAAAAAGGGCAATAAGGAGACGCTTGAAATACCTACTCACAGAATATTGAGCTGTGTATTTTCATTAAATTTTGTATAAATAATAAAATTAAAACAAAATACCTAGAAATTTAAGGGGGTGTCCCATACTACAAACGTGAATGGTTAAGTAGGTAAAAGCCTCACATTAAGACGCCCCCACTGACACATAGCCTTCAGTCGGAGTGCACGGGGGGGTTCCCTGTTTCCATCGAGAGCGGAGGAACATATTCTTACGTGCCTAAAGTCACTAAGGGTGACATAAGGACGGCCGTGCTGCCGCTTAAATCCTGCAGGAACGACCCGACGGCATTCCAGGCCGAGTATGGGTGATGGCTCTTGAGGAATTTGGGCCTCGACTGACAGAGTTCTTCAGTGCCTACTTTGAAAACGAAAACGGGGAAACAGCCACTGATCTGAAAGACGGGGCCGGCCGGCAGACTCACCATCCGGGTACAGGCCGATCGTGGTGCTCTGCTTGTGAGGCCAGTCGAGGACGTTTCATTGTGAGCGCAACAAAGGAAGCGAAATCATTTGACATCGCCAACGACACTTTATTATTGTAATTTATACAACTACTAGCTGACCCGCGCCACTTCGTTTGCGTAAGAGAGAGAGAGAGAAATAGAAAGATTAACCGTCGCTTCTATTCTTATTGCGTGGTTTCCTGTCGCGTGTTCCCGTTGCATTATTTTGACAAAAATTCGAAGATTGAGAAGCCAAATTAATCTCTTTGTAACTTCTTGAATTCTAGTAGAATAGGACGGAAATCGTTAGTAGTTACCCTACGTAATGCCTACTAAATGATACAAAAAACCGGCCAAGTGCGAGTTGAACTCGCCCATGAAGGGTTCCATAGCAGCAAGTAACATAATATAAAAGTTCTTGTAGTTTGTTGTAACTTTGATTGATGTTTTAAGTTTTAACACACGTTCGCAGTGGTAGTGATTTTTCAAGGCGAAAATTGCGATTTATGACGTATTAAAAAAAACTACCAACTCGATCTCGTTCAAACCAATGTTCGTTGGTAGTTTTTATGGCAATGTACATCATACATTTTTTTTTGATTTATCATTCTCTTAGTTTAGAAGTTAGAGAGGCGGGGTGTCACACATTTTTCCACTTTGTAAGTGTCTCCTGCTCAAACTATTCACTTTAGAAAAAAATGGTTTTAGGAACCTCAATAGCATATTTGAAGACCTATCTATAGATACCCCACACGATGGGATTGATGATAAAAAATTTTTGAGTTTCAGTTCTGAGTATGGGGACCCCCAAAATTACCTGCTCCGTTTCGCATCCGTTTTTGCTATTTCGCTACGGAACCCTAAAAACCGGCCAAGTGCGAGGCGGACTCGCGCACAAAGGGTTCCGTACCAAAGAAACGGCGAACATCACTTTTGTTGGATGGGAGCCCCCCTTAATCCCCCCTTTTTCTGACTTTGGTATTTGTTGTCATAGTGGCTACAGAAATATATCATCTGAAAATTTCAACTCTCTAGCTGTCACGATTCCTGAGATACAGCCTCATGATGGACAGATAGACAGACGGACAGCGAAGTTTCATGAATAGGGTCCCGTTTTAGGGTACATACATACATAGCCAGGCCTTTATCTTCGAAGGGGTAGGCAGAGGCATAGTATACGCGCACATTTCACCTTATAGTTTTATGTCCCACGTAATAGGTGGTGAGCCTATTGCCGTGTTGAAATGAGCAGGCGCAAGTCGCCGCGACCCGCAGTTGAAATTTTTCAAGCCGCCCATAAGGCCTTCAACTTGGCTTAACGATTGTCATTTTACTGACAACCGGGTTTCATTTCGAGTTTTCCTTCTCTAGCAATGGATCGTTTTACGAAAGTGTTCCCTTAGTCGCCTCTTACGACACCCTCGGGATGTATTGGGGTGGCGTACTCTTACTCGGATTTCAAGGTTGTAAATCTCGATCAGTATCTAAGCCAGTGTTTGTTTTTTAAACATATAAATAAACTAAAATTTTCATCTACGAGTATAACGCCTCTGATCGTTTGTATTATTTCTGTATAAAATGAGAAAGTAAGTGAAGATGGTGATACTCTGTGTTAGTCGGATGAACGTATACACCCTCTAGAACTTTTTCTTTATAGGTAACTCCTAGCCAGTCATGTTCAGGTTCTCCTTCTCACAAATATATTTTTGACATACAAATTAAGAAGGTAATTCCGCATAATGAAGGGCATATATAAATAAAAGACACAGTTTTAAAATTGATATTTGAATGTTTTGACATTTATCAACAAACGAATTTTTTAAAATCGAATTCGATTTCGATTGAGCTTTCAAACTTGTGTCAAAAAAAAATATCCAATAAGTAACGGTTATGGAGTATCAATATGAACTATGCGGCAAATCCCTCCGAAAATATTTTTCTACCCTATTTTAACCATGTAATAAAATAAATTTCAATAAAATACAAAACACGTCACCTATCAATTCTATTAAAGATGCTGTATGCCAAATTTGAAGAAGATTGGACCAAAGAATTACGTGGTTCCATACAAACTTTGTGACCCTTTTTCACCACCTTAGGAGTTGAATTTTAAAAAATCCCTTCTTATTGCTCGCCTACGTCACATAAGGAGCATTTGTGTAAAATTTCATGCTTTTAGACTCAGCGGTTTAGGCTGTGCGTTGATCGTCAGTCAGTCAGTTCTTGTTTTTATATATATAGATAAAACTATATTATTGTAATTTATTAGATACTCTTGCTTTTTTAACGTATCAAAACATGATTAGGAATACTTTGTTCGATCGAAATTGCTCTCGAAAAATGAGAAATATTGCAAAAATCTTAACAAGTAATGTCCTTTTTGTATCTAAATAAATGAGTTTAATCCTCATAAAAACTTGTCATAAAATAGATATAAGTAGATCTTTAGAACAATATTTAACGGCTAGATTTTTTCTTAAAACCCCTCAGAATTTATAACAGTAATATAAATGTATTAGAATCGAATGAAATCCGGCAAAAGTGTACGCTGGAATTGTTCGAATTGCCTTAGGATTTGTCAAGGTCGAACATTGCAGCCTTAAAGCAAAATTTGAACTGTATTCTTTCAAGCCCCTAGGATAAGTCGTAACCAAAATGTGGGGACAAATTTAGGACATCCTCCAACTTAGCCGGGGAGCTATGCGTTAGATGGATTTTTTTTAACGTGACGATAATCCTACATGAATGTACTATGACTCCTACTGACTAAAAACCACACGTATCCTACCTAACAGCCTTCGGTTGGGAGCCCCGGGTAAGCCCTCTAAAGGACGCCCCAGGACTGCGCTAGATGGATAGGAAGAGACCTCATGGTTTTAGTGGGTCCAAGGCCGGTATGACGTACGTGTTTATTAATTGGCCCCTTTAATAATAAAAAGAGTAAGTAGCGTGTTGAAGCGCAAATCCGAAACGTTTGTTAGATTTGGGCCCCAGACTGAAAACTTTAAGTATAACCTGAAGATTTGAGAGGATAACACTAACACTAACGGTAGCCAGTAAATGTCAGTCGTTATACCAAGTTAAGGACCTTATAGACTTAAAAATTTTCAAGAGTAGGCAGTACCTACGCCTGTCCATTTCAACACGGCAAAACGGCTCACCGCCTATTACGTTTCGTGGGACGAATTATAAAAAGATGAAATGTAGGCATATAATATGCCTCAAATACCCCTTTGGGGATAAAGGCGTGATGTTTAAAGTGATTTAATTTATGTATGTCACTGTAGCCAAAACTCAACATTTTCCAGTAAAGTTGTATTTTTAAGAATGTTCATTATAAACTGCGTTTGTAATTTTGCTCTCAGAAACAAAAATACAGAGGGAATCATGGCTCGTAACGCAGAAGCACGCGGTGTACACTCATTCGTGTGAGAAGCAACTTAACCATACGTTGACAGCCGACATTGTTGTTGAAAGTCCCCGCAAAGCATTTGCTATACGAAAGCATATGACGACACAACCCGTAGACATTTCTGCCTCAATAGTATTTCATTAAGTTAATAGAAGACTGGTTCTATTTTACAACTTCAATACATAACAAACCTTCCGGGTGCACTGGAAGTCCATTCGTTGTGAAAGATCCCTCTTGCTAAGAAAAAAGTTGATTCACAAATCTAAGACTTCCGTTGGGTGCCGTTTACAACTGATGTCCCCGTACCTACAACGAATGAGTACCTCCAAGCTGGATAAAAAAAACACTTGTTCTACACTGCACCAGAGGTTCAAGGCTGTCAGTTACCTCAGGACAGCCTTTATTGTGAATATCACATCGCTGCATGTACAGACGGAGTCACTGCTGGGAGTAATCCAAAAGTTGAGAGCAGTATTCTTAATAACGAATCTGCGCCATGTACAGGAGACTCTGTCTTGTGCGGCATGAAAAATTGGCAGCCTTTTTTACTTATTCAAGATTTCTAGTTTCTTTGAGACTGGCCCAATACAGCTTTCAATGCAGATGTTATTGTTACACCACGCACATCTATCAATACCAAGGATGTTGAGATTGCCTTTCATTGGTGTTAAAGTTAGCAAAAGATGGCCGAGTGCCAAGACTGCGAGGAGCGCAGCGAGGACACAGTGCTCCATACATAGGCGGAGTGCAAGGCGTGGGAGCAATAGCGCCAGGCCCTCGTGGCAGTTCTGGACGTGGACACTCTCACTCACACCCGCTGGAGATCATGGTCTCCAGCGGGAGTAAGTGGGACTGCGCTGCCTCTTTCTGCGAGCAGGTCATGCTCGTGATAGAGGCGGTGGGGAGGGGGCTGGAAAGAACTCTCCCACCCAAGTTACGCAATTGGCGGCAGGAGCGCCGCCGATATGTCTTCGCCTAAGACTATCTGCCTACATGACCGGGAGCCTGAGGTCGATGAGGAGGCCGCTCACCGTCCTTACAGAAGCAGGCACGTCCTTACAGAAGGATTCACGCACGCCGCTAAGAAGCGGCATATAACCCGAAAAACCCAGTCTGTTGGGAGTCCTGGCGTCGCCTTCCGAGGACTTACTCGGGGCTCCCAACCGTAGGCAGTTAGGCAGGATACGTGAGGTTTTTTAGTCGGTAGGATCCGGCATAGCATCCATACCGGATAAAAAAAAAGCTAGCAGAAGAGAGGGTTGCCTTGCCACCAGCAAACAGTGAGATTTTCAAACATTTACTGAATATAATGGCAGTTTGATCGATGAACGTCGGCTGGCTACTTCTGACCCTCAAGTTGGCGGCCTGGTCACGCTTCACTTGTAGAACCCGGGATTGTAAGATGAGGGAAACACGTGGGCGGGCAGGTCATTCCAAGTTTTTATAGTTCGACACAAAAAGGATCTTTTGAATTGCTCAGAGGCGATTACGCGAAAGTCTTCCCAGTTGCCACACGGGCCAATAGTTTAGTAGCATGATGACAATTTTTTTTACGCTAGAAAAGCCCTACACGGATGATATGCCGGACTCCTATCGACTAAAAACCACACGTTACCTGCCTTATGCCTACGATTGGGAGCCCCGGGGAAGCCCTCAAAAGGTTACCCTCAGAATGGATCGGTACGTGATACCATTACGTAGAGAAGGAGAACGCGAAATGAAACCCGGGTCAGTAAAATGACAATCGTTTAAAGTCAAGTTGAAGGCCTTATGGGCGGCTTGAAAAATTTTATTCATTTCAACACGGCAATAGGCTCACCACCTATTACGTGGAACGTAACTATAAGGTGACTATAATATGTAGGCTACTAAATTAGATCTAGACACTTTTGAGTTTTTACTCCCACATACATACAGAATTTGATTTTTCTCTGCCAAACCCTTAGACTTTGTAGCGTTATAATAATAATTAATAATTATGAAGTATAAATAAACCTATCCGCATGTAAAAATTAAACTAAACCTATTTCGTAATAGTGTCTTTTGCCCATATATTATACCTACAGATTTAATACTTCTCTGCCAAGCCCCTAGGCTAAGAAACGTGATCGAATATTTACAATAGACTTAATCTTTAAGCTCATTTATATTAAATAGCTAATCCCTGCGGCTTCGACCGCGTAGAAGTTGTTATCACGTAAAAGTCGTTATCGTTTAAAATCATAACCCTCCTTTTGCGCAGTCGGTTAAAAAGTAGCCTGTCCTTCCCAGGGCCTCGAACTATCCCGATACCAAATTTCATCTCAATCGCTCCAGCCGTTTAGGCGTGAAAGCGTAACAGATAGACAGACAGACAGAGTTACTATCGCGTTTATAATATTAGTAGGGATTAATTTATTACTTAGTTACGGAGATATTAATGTTATTAACACTAATTTGAGCTTTTATTTGAAGGCTTGCTTTCATTTTAAGACTCGAGCATGTTTTACGGCTCTTTTGACGACTTGAGTTCTTTTGAAGGCTCGAGCTCTTTTGAAGGCTCGAGCTCTTTTGAAGGCTTGAGCTCTTTTGAAGGCTCGAGCTCTTTTTGAAGGCTCGAGCTCTTTTGAAGGCTCGAGTTCTTTTTGAAGGCTCGAGCTCTTTTGCAGGCTCGAGCTCTTTTTGAAGGCTCGAGCTCTTTTGAAGGCTCGAGTTCTTTTTGAAGGCTCGAGCTCTTTTGAAGCCTCGAGGCATGGCTCAAAAAAGGCGCGGCTCGGTTAGGCTCGGGACTCCGAGCTTACCGAGCTCACTGAGTCTTGCTATTCCGCCTCGAGGCTTCAGAAATAAGACTCGACGCCTCGAGGCTTGTACATCACTAAACGCCATAGACGGGTAATCTTCATACATAATAGCAATTATTTTTATTATATTTGCTAATAGCTATAAGTATGAGAAATAGACTATAACAGCGTAAATAGAGTTAATTGCAACGGCTTAGTAGACTACATTTAAACTAACTTACAACTACTAAATATGATTTTTTTTGCGGGACCTCGCAAGTTGCTTCGCGATTTCGCATTCCTTCTTTTTTTTTACTGGGCACAAAATTATTTACAGTGGCCGTCAATTTGACGACCAATGGTCAATAATGTGCACCTTCACGCTCTGTTGAATAACCCGGAGTTGTATAGGCCCCGCAAGTTGGTATTGCGCTGGAACCTTGTCATGATGACAGCTAAGTGACGTCATCGTGACGTAGCGCGGGCGCGGGCTGGCCCTCATTATATTATTGGGAAACTACAACTAACCTGTACAAAGATTCATAAAATAATACACAGCTACCGACATGAAAGATACAATTTATTTGAATCTTAAACAGTACAACTATGATTTTACTTAGGTAAATAGCACAAATCACTAAATTTAAAGAGAACTATCACTAATACACACTTAACTAGAAAATACATCTACAAACACAACCGTTATAATTAATTTCATTCTTAACCGCAAACGCAACATGACTTGAGAGTTACTAAATTCTAATATTCAATTCAAAGACAAGTTATGCAGATTGACACACATACAAGAGAAAATATAAGGAAAGAGGTTACCAGAATGATGTTTTGAACAAATGTGCAGAGAAAAGCAAAAAGAGAGCGAGTAAAGGTATGCAGTAGCTTATATAGACGTAAATCCCCTCTACAGAGCTAACCCTCCCGCTGCGTCATCTAGTACCTAACAGCTAACCCTAGCGCTGCGTCATCTTGCTCCCAACACGGCCTCTCCTGACTGGAGGACGTCCTCGTACTCCTAATTCTCAGGCTGAAGAATCAGTGCCGCACTGGAGCGTGCCCCGACGCAGGCACCGGAGGCGCGTAGCTCAGGCACCGGAGGCGCCCAGCACAGGCATGGAGATGCCCACAACAGGCACCGGAGATGCCCACGACAGGCACCGGAGATGCCCACGACAGGCACCGGAGATGCCCACTACAGGCACCGGAGATGCCCACGACAGGCACCGGAGATGCCCACTACAGGCACCGGAGATGCCCACGACAGGCACCGGAGATGCCCAGCACAGGCACCGGAGATGCCCAACACAGGCACCGGAGATGCCCAACACAGGCACCGGAGATGCCCAACACAGGCACCGGAGATGCCCAGCACAGGCATGGAGATGCCTAGCTCAGGCACCGAAGACGCCTAGCTCAGGCAACGGAGATGCCCAGCACAGGCACCGGTGATGCCCAGCACAGGCACCGGAGATGCCCAGCACAGGCACCGGAGACGCCTAGCTCAGGCACCGGAGGCGCCTCAGCACAGGCACCGAAGACTCTCAGCACGGGCACCGGAGACGCCACACGAGAAGGCGCGTCCTCGTTGCCGACACCTCGCTCAATCGTGGATTCTCGGTTATCATTCAGCCTGTATCCGAGAAAATAACTTTTTCAGGACAAGCATATTCTAAGTATCAATGTTTGAAAGCTACCTATACAATATGTGGTGATGCAATAGAGATGCTGCAGACACCTCCGTCGCACCGCCACACACTGCACTAGGGCTGGGTCGGGTCTCCGTTCGTCAACGGAGATTCGACCCAAAATAAAACACAAACATAAAGAGTAAAGCGTAAAAGCACATCAATCACCATCTCTGGCATCACACATACCACACAGAGATGACACCTCATTCACTATCTTTGGCTCTGCACACATCACGGGGAGAAACCACATCATTCGCTATCTCAGGCATCACACATATCACGGATCATTTGCTATCTGTGGTACCACACACTTCACGGAGAGGGAGCACCTTTGCTATCTCCGGCAGCACAGAGAAGAAGCACATCGTTCGACTATCTCTGACTCCACAAATCACGGACAGGAAGCACTTTTGCTAACTCCGGCAGCACAGAGAGGTGGCACATCGTTTCGCTCTCTCTGGCTCCTACACACAGCACAGAGATGAAGAACATCTCTGCGCCATGTAGGTATCTTCAAAGTAGGCAGCACATGCCTTCAGAGTAGCTCCTCGCCACGGCACCACGAATTCCGCCGCAGTCTGTTCAATGACACACGGAACCACGAATTCCGCCGCAGCCTGTTCAATGACAAAAACAAAAAAAAATTACCAATGATCGAGGAGATTTAAGAGCGCTCAGTCTTATGCCAGTATTACTGCTGGTTAGTACCCAAACTTACAGCTCCTATGCATCGTTCTCAATGACGCACGGTTTGAAGTTGACGTACTTAGTAGGTACATCTGCGTCGTTCTAAAAATGGGTGCATCAACTCAGCAATACTGAGATTTTTAATGCACTCGGCTGTACCTGACTCTTAACTGACTGTACGTTCCAAAGTTCTGTATCACAGTAGGCAGAAAAGAACACTCGTGTACAGTATTCCCAAATCAATAATGCACATGTATGCAGATCTTCGCTAATTACGCTAATTGCCCTAAATAAATTCGCTAATTGCCCTAAATAAATTCGCTAATTGCCCTAAACTAAACTTAATTTGGGAATACTGTAAGCTTGTTTTTGGAAAAGATATAAATCACCACAAAAAGCAATAAACAGGCAGGCTTGTTAATGTGCAACAGCGATCCGGCGGCTCCCAAGCCAGATAGGTCCGCGGGCAGCCACCTTTCGATCGTTCTAAAGCGTTGCTCGGAAGCCACTGCCAAATGTTGGTTATGTAGGCGCACCCGAATGCGCCGCACTGTGTCGGAGGCGACCACGCTTTCTCTGCGAGCACCGCGTCCTTTGCGCCCCCTGACACTACGATTACGCGTCGTCCTGCGCTCAATGAAATAAAACAAAAACACAACATAAACAATGTGTGCACTGTTTGAATCACCTTTCAAACGATGATTAGACCATCATGCTGAGTAGGTATTACTCAAAACTAATACCTACATCATTGGTGTTCACCAATACTTCACTCAAACTATTTGAGATAATACACTGATATGCAAAAAGATCATCGGCGAGACAATACGGCATTTTCAAATATTCCTAATAGGTGTCCGTTGTGTCCAACGAATCTCGTCAACAACGGCACATAATAATCGGCATCTAAACTTATCTGGAACTCCGATGCTGTTGCCGTTTTAAAGTAAAAAGTAATTGCGTTTACCCAACCAGCCAACTCGGTTATCAAATTTGGTCGTGTCACTAAAACTTCAAAATGGCTTGTAGGATCCATGCGATGAAGACACTACTGTTGGGGTAAGTCTAAGGAAGGTTTGCCGCCACTTCCGTCCGAATCAGGTCAACGGATGCGGGTGCAAATTGACAAACATCGTCTAATGGTAGAAATGCAGGAGTGCACACGGCCACACCCAGTTTTCCTACCATAGTTTACCTTTTTGATAGGAGAGTCTTTGATGATTTCACAGACCCAACGTTTCCGAACGTGAGAGGCGATACGAACTAATTCAATGGGTGTACTACTGTTTAACTTTATCGCCATAGGTACTACCAGTAGTGACAGAGAAAGTTACAGTTCCCGATATAAAAACTTACGAAAATTCATACGACCTAAGAAGTATTCATCAGTCTTGTCATCATGGAGGATGTACGGAACATTGCACTATTTGCTAGATAGGGTACAGAAGGAAACCTACATAGGTACAAAGTGCGCTCGCTCAAGCCACGCACCCTGTAGACACCGCTCACGTAGTTCACAGACATAATGTCAAAGGATTTTCATAGTACCTACAGTAGTTTGTGTTCTGTATTCCATCATTCAGTGGTCTAGGCCTGTAAATGACATGTTGGTAATCACTTGTGCGCACATACCGACACACTTCGCGTTTAAATACATCTGTGCCTAGTGCCTACAATGATAAGCGTGTTCATTGATTCCGGCGACACAGCCTGCAAGTTCACCTTCAAAGTAATCTCACTAAGCTATTGGTAACGTGACGATATCAGTTGACTCAAACTCCTGTTCACAGAGACCCCTTAATACTAAAAGCTTGTCCACTCGCCTGCAAAATGCTCTAACAATGACTACGAAATCAAGGCAAAGCTTTAACCACCGCTCATAAAAAAAATCAACAGGGATTCACTGAATGACTGCTACAACTATTTCTTTGTTGTTCGTGTGGTACTTTTGACAAAAAAAAAAATTATATTCGAATCACAAGAAACACGGTCTTCAGTTTGTCAAAACAGGTCCTCGCGTAGCTATTTCCCGGTTATATACAAAAAGTACACGGCTCAGGCTTAAATAGATAAAACAAGCATAGAGAACCATTGAACTAATACACTCGAGAGCAATGAATCCGGGTCACTTAAAGAATGTTAAAAATCTCGGAAACTAAAAATGATAGGTTAATGCAATAAATTGTATTTAATAGACAATGTAATACTCCTTAAATGAAAGTAAAAAAAATATGAGTCACCATACATTTTATTAACACAAAATTACATAAAGAAAAAACTGCCGATCTCTCCTTAAAACAAAAATAGGAAACATGAAATTTTTGAACTTTATTACGATTTTCTTGAATTTTAATACTTCGTATTGCCTCCTCGTGCTTCCATTACTGCGTTTACGCGGTTTGGCATGCTGTACACCAAGTTCCTTATACGATTTTGGGGAATATTCTCCCATTCCTCTGTGAGAGCAATTTTGAGCTCACGAAGCGTGATTGGGGGAGGGTTTCGTTGTTTTACGCATCTGCCTAGCTCGTCCCAAGCATGCTCGATCGGGTTGATATCCGGGCTGCGCGCTGGCCACTCCATACGAGTAATGTTCATCTCTTGAAGGTAGTCATTCACAATCCTACCTGTATGAGGTCGGGCATTGTCATGCATAAATATAGCATCCTCACCTAAATTGACCATAAATGGACCAACGTGATCATTGAGGATTTCTTCCACATATCTTACGCTAGTTAAAGAGCCGTTTTCTATGATCACCAGCTCTGTGCGACTTTCAGAAGAAATTCCGGCCCACACAAGTACAGACCCACCACCGTAGGCTACTTTTTCTTCGATGCATGCTTGCTTGAATCTTTCCCCTGGTCTTCGATACACTCTGTGTCTTCCATCGTGCTTGTAGAGCATAAATTTTGATTCGTCGGAGAACATAACTTTTGACCAATCTTCAATACTCCAATTTACGTGGCTCTGGGCATACCTTAGTCTCGAAATACGATGCCCACGCTCCAGTTTAGGGCCGTTTGCAGGTCTAAGGGGTTTTAAGTTAGATTCAGCAAGCCGACGTCTTACTGTCCATGCACTTGGGTTACTTCCTCCGAGGCGTCGAAACTGATTGGTGAGTTCAGTTCCTGTGAGAAAGCGATTTCGAAGCATGGTGTTCACCAAGTATCGGTCTTCTCGTGCTGTGGTACACCTGGTTCTGCCCGTTCCTGGTCTGCGTAGGTTAGAACCAGTTTCTTCGTAACGTCGGAGAACTCTTTGTACTGTTGACCGCGACACACCGACAGTCCTGGCTGTATCGCGCTGACTCCGGCCGGTTTCCAGCATTGTAAGTATTCTGGTGCATTCTTCAGGCGTAAGCGACATAATTTCAGCTTGATTAATGAATATAGAGCACTATCAACATGGTTTATGTACCCACATAAATGACAGATTACAAACAAAAGCAACACCAAATGCTGTAATTTCGTAGTTCCATCTTCGAAAGTGGCCCTTTTTCAAATTTGATTTTTTTATGATATAACTTTACAATAACTAAGAAGTTTTAATACCTTCATTTAAGGAGTATTACATTGTCTATTAAATACAATTTATTGCATTAACCAAGCATTTTTAGTTTCCGAGATTTTTAGGATTCTTTAAGTGACCCGGATTCATTGCTCTCGAGTGTACATTCGGTTGTAATTTGACGCTTATTGCCGAAGCACGGATTTGTGAGTCAGCAATACCTCGGATACTACCAATGTCGGGTACTTATTTGTATTAGTGCACATAACCACAAACAGTTTATTGCCTAAAACACAACACAGTGACTTGTTGTTAAATCTTTAACTCCAAGCTTCAACTAATAGCTCCGAATTTCAAATTATCTAATATCCTAATAACGCTTCTATGGCTCGGTGCTGCGATTTAGGTAGGTACTTGATTTTCCAAAGTAAAAGTCATATTAGCGGAAAAAAGTCACATCATATCACGGACAATAATGGTAATACACAGTGTTACTAGAGTGTGGGTAGTCTAGTATACAAATAACCAACTCGTAATCAATCGGTAAGTAACGTGTGAATCAGTGATTGATTCAAAAGAACATTATCTACCCTCACTAGGTTGACATTATTTGGTCACATAGTAGCCATAGGTCAGATAAAGTCTGCGCCACCAAAAAGTCTCAACAATAAGATAAAAATTATCAAGACAAAAACTGCTTTCCTGAAGTCTGCGTTACGAAAGAAGTCTCATACCCTTGCATCACCTTTAGACAGCTCCCAATGCGAGAAAGGTTCTTTTTAATTCGGCACTAACTACCTCCAGGTATCTGTCTTGGATGCTCAGATACAAGCTAGAGACTAAATAAGAATGGTTCGATCTCACCGTGGCGTTAATGGCACTTAGCGCACCAATGATGCGGTCGGTGTAGCTCGCAGACTCCTGGTTAGAAGCATCGCTCCGGCGAGTAGCACACTACCTCACGCCGCGCCGCTCTGCAACAGGGCTGGGCAGCGCTCGCGCCCGCTGCAGCATTCCCGGCGAGGCGCTGGCGCTGGCTCTCGGTTGGCGCCGCACGACGACTTCATTCGTGGCCGTGGCGACTGACACCGACGATACCAACGTCGCTCAAGTGCAGTCAATTGTTTTCATAATCTGCTGCATTTGGTTACGTAATGCATTGGTAGAAGACGGTCTACTAAATGCGAGTGTGACATGAATGAAGGCCACGCTACAAGGACCAGAGCAGGATACAGTGATACCTAAATCACTGGATTAAGAGTACGGTCAGCAATGAAATTCGCTGAGCATAATGTATATTTCTCTATTATCATGGTAAAAGTTCTTTGAACCTGACTGTACCTACGATGTGAGTAACGACGCTACAAACAGCTTGCACTACCTTGCCTAGGCATTTATTGTTCTTTACACACGACGATCACCAATAAACTCTTTTACTAAGGCGGCAGAAAAGTATACGGCGGTATAGAATCTTATGGAAAATGCACGCCGTATCCTACGGACGGTTTGCAACACCAGTGGTGCCACACTCACGCTGCCGACCCTAAACTGCATAAAATCGAAATCCATTACACACTTACGATCTCTAAACGGATTGACTAACAGTGTTGAGGAGAACAAATAACCACAACAACTGTATAGTAGCATTGCAATCAAGTTGGTTCACACTAATAATCACTTTAGAGATCGTAACGTCCTCACCTGCTGATTACATAACTCACCAGGTCTTTCCTTTAATAAAATAAAAAAAAAACAAAATACCCACACACATAGGCAATCAACAATTTCAAATAAAGAAATCGTCAACCTGCATAACTTATCTGCCGTTCATTAGATAGCAAAGCGATCAGGACGCAGGAGTAGGATACAATTCAATTGCATTGTATCCCACTTCTGATATTGGGAAACTACAACTAACCTGTACAAAGATTCATAAAATAATACACAGCTACCGACATGAAAGATACAATTTATTTGAATCTTAAACAGTACAACTATGATTTTACTTAGGTAAATAGCACAAATCACTAAATTTAAAGAGAACTATCACTAATACACACTTAACTAGAAAATACATCTACAAACACAACCGTTATAATTAATTTCATTCTTAACCGCAAACGCAACATGACTTGAGAGTTACTAAATTCTAATATTCAATTCAAAGACAAGTTATGCAGATTGACACACATACAAGAGAAAATATAAGGAAAGAGGTTACCAGAATGATGTTTTGAACAAATGTGCAGAGAAAAGCAAAAAGAGAGCGAGTAAAGGTATGCAGTAGCTTATATAGACGTAAATCCCCTCTACAGAGCTAACCCTCCCGCTGCGTCATCTAGTACCTAACAGCTAACCCTAGCGCTGCGTCATCTTGCTCCCAACAATATATATTACTATACTCTTTGGGCTGGCCTCGCGAAGCTGCGTACGGTATTTTTTTTAGTACTGACGCACAGTATTAGAATAGATCGATCTAGTTGGACAAAACCTCAGCAACTAATTAAGACTTAGAAAATTACTTTTTTAACAAAAGAAAACATTAATATCCGTGTGCAGATTGTTAATGAATAAGTATATAACAAAAATATTCATTATTTTAATAATTCATAAATGTCTGTGTCCGTAAACGTATGCGATTTTCTAGGTAGCTTCCACAGTAGGGAAATGTGCGGGTTTGAAATCATTAAGAGGTATTTTAACAAATCAAAATTAGTTTTGACTCTTGACTTTTGCAGGTGTGTCTTAATCTAGCTTTTCTTATTTCTTTGTTTATGGATTTCCCAAATGTCCCAAAGGAATTATCGAGTTTCTTATCAATGCTCCTCCATGAACTAAGATTTCATGAACTGTAAAACATACCAGTGATATAATTTTAAATAGTGAATTTGTGTTTTGTCACAATAGTCTTGAAATTTTATATCATCTATCTCGTGGCCACAAGCTATGTTACTTAATATGACTAAGAAGTTATAAATTAGACATTCGCAGACACCTGTGATTGCAGCTTTTTCTTTGTAGTTGAGAAAAAATCTGCGTACGGTATTGTAACGTTGTGCAACAACGTGTGCATAAATTAATAAAATTAGATGATTAGAATTGAAATTTAGATCAATATATGAAAGCGCCATCTGCCGACAACTAGTCGCATCAATACAGCACTGACGTAACCAGATTGACGTCAGACGTAGGGACGCGACTTGCCGCCAGAGGCGCTGTCCAAAGCTATAAATAGGACCGCGCGCGAAGTTCAAAAGACCATTTTCATAAATTTAAATCATACTCGTCGCGAAGGTGTCTGTGCATCGCAAACAATCAAATTAAATTAAAAATAAAATACTAATTTTTATAGGGAGCGAAATTCTCCCTGAGTGAACAGTTGTTTAGCTGCAAACGTCAAGTACCCCATCATTGGGTGAGTTAAATTATTTATAATGTAATCTAGATTTTGAAACAGTGAAAATTAACGGCTGTTGGTCAACCCTGTTATAGGTGGGTAGTTTACAGGGGTGTGAAAAAACATATCTGTAAAATTAGTACTGTAAGCAGACGATGTAAGACGCCCGACTCCTGAAATGGTTAACAGGGGTCGGCTGTCTTTGGGGAATAAGCGGGAAAAAGGGTTCCAGCTAACCCCTCATCTGGAACATTCCAGGGTCCACCCTACGGGTTCCAGAAGTCCACCCTACGGGTTCCAGAAGTCCACCCTACGGGTTCCAGAAGTCCACCCTACGGGTTCCAGAAATTCACCCTACGGGTTCGAAGAAATCCACCCCACGGATTGGGGAAAATCCACCCTTCGGGTTCCACGAGGGTGAAGACGCACCCTTCGAGTTCTACGAGCGAGCATCCGCCCTGCGGGTTGGGGATACCGTGCCGGCCGAATTTGTGGACGACACGGCTACCTGGCGGACTGCATCAACATCCTGGAGCCACAAGATAAGTCGAACCCTGAAGGACTGTCGGAAATCGTAAAGCCCTTGCTGCCCGATCACGAACCACGACCCCGAGTTTTTCAGTTCATAATAAACCATCGTTTTATATTTTAAATTTAACCTTTTATTTCTCTCTTCCTTCCTAAAAGCCTTCAGCTTTTCAGTATTCTCGCGTATTATTAACCCTATCTGATTGATTTTTTTTAAATTTACGATTTCTGGTTGCAACTCTATCTTTCTTTTCATGTTCCCCTATCTGCCATTCCTTAATTTCTAATCGTAATGCAATATTTAAAAGACACTCCATTGTCCGAATAATTGCACCGAATCTCGTTTACCGGAAGATCGAACCAATTTATGTAATAATATGTGCAGCATAAATTATTTTGACGCTCTCATATTTTTCACACATATCCATAACTTTTCTTCTTTTCGTTCTGTCTGAACTCTCCTCAAAGTTTTTGGCTGGTCTACCACCACCACTACCACTAGAATGTAAAGACGTCACGTTCTCGACATCAAAACGAACTTCCTCTTCCAGTCATGTACTAAAACTTTCTTTAAACAATCATACTTTCTGTGTTTCCTTTCCCATTTGGACCTTACTTTTTCTCATTCCTTTTTAACAAATTTCTTAAGTTTAAGTAGAGCATACTTCTTCACTACAGTCCTCAATGTGCAAAAGACCTTTTATAAAAGTAATTAGTGCAGGTACTCTTTCGGAAGTCGGCTTAGAACGCCAAATATTAAAAATTTCAATTCGCTTTGGATGGCGCATACCTACGAAAAAAATAAATAAAAAATAATAGCACAAAAATGCGCAAATAATGACTGGTATTGCTCGAAAAGTAATTAAATTATCTATCAAACAGTAGTATTTATATGACACGACTGCATCCGACTGTTAAGTTAGGGTCCAAAATAGAACGGTACAATCATACATATTATCTATTACGGACCTATCGCAAACAATGCATAGATATATTTAAATAGAATAAACTACAACATGGTATTTGATTTAAACAAAATAATACATACATGAGCTATATAATAATAAAGTTTTAAAATAATCAGCAAAGTATTTTTAGTGCGATATCACTTTGAACTAAATGAACTATTACGTGATAACAATAATCAAATTAACAGGGCTTTGAATGTTATGTTCGGGCCACACTAAGGGGAAATGCCATTAATAATGGCGTTGATGAACGTTAAACGTTAGTGTAGCCACCGAATTATCGCGATAATTCGACAACGGCATTCACATTGCCGTTTGACGTTAGGCGATAGCTCAAGTGGCGGCACATCAAAGAGAATTATTACGTTGAAGCGGCCACACTACGCGTGTCAGTGCGCACCGTGAGAGTGTGACCGTTTTCAGTATTTTAATACCTTTTCGGTATATTTTACTGACTTTTTTCGGTATCAGTATATTAATGGGTATATTGGTAAAAGTCAGTATTTTTGGGTATATTTTGAATAAAAGGTTAGGGTAAAGGTGCTCCCTCACCGGGAGCATTCGCCTGTAATGTAACAAATTAGATTCGACTTTGAGCATTACGTTACGGCCTGCCTCCCTGACCGACGAGCGTTCGCGTGTAATGTAACATTTATAGATTCGACTCGAGCATTACGTTACGATGCTACCTCCCTGACCGACACGAGCATTCGCGTGTAATGTAACATTTATTATAGACTAGCTGATGCCCGCAGCTTCGCCTGCGTGAAATTTTGTTCTCTTCTACGCGTCTCATGGGAACTTATTCCCGGGATAAAACTTGTATCATTTCAGACTATAATCTATCTCTGTGTGACTACATGATAATTTTGCAATCCAATATGGCCGCCGCGCCGAAATCACAAAATTTCATGATGGGTATCGTTTAAGGGGGTTTTTGGTATGCTGAGTACGAATTTCGGGTTAATTTAGAGATCCAATATGGCCGCCGCGCCGAAATCACAAAATTTCATGATGGGTATCGTTTAAGGGGTTTTTTGGTATGCTGAGTACGAAATTTATGATAATTTTGCAATCCAAAATGGCCGCCGCGCCACTATTACAAAATTTCATGATAGGTATCGTTTAAGGGGTTTTTTGGTATGCTGAGTACGAATTTCAGGTTAATTTAGAGATCCAATATGGCCGCCGCGCCGAATTCACAAAATTTCATGATGGGTATCGTTTAAGGGGGTTTTTAGTATGCTGAATACGAATTTCGGGTTAATTAAGGGATCCAATATGGCCGCCGCGCCGTTATCACAAAATTTCATGATGGGTATCGTTTAAGGGGTTTTTTGATATGCTGAGTACGAATTTCGGGTCAATTTAGAGATCCAATATGGCCGCCGCGCCATTATAACAAAATTTCATGATGGGTATCGTTTAAGGGGTTCTTCGGTATGCTGAGTACGAATTTTATGATAATTTTTGCAATCAATATGGCCGCCGAGCCGAAATCACAAAATTTCATGATGGGTATCGTTTAAGGGGTTTTTTGGTATGCTGAGTACGAATTTCAAGATAATTTTGCAAAATTAACCCTAAATTCGTACTCAGCATATCAAAATTCCATTTATACGATATGCTACATGAAATTTTACAACGGTGGCGAGGCAGCCATATTGGATAGCAAAATTTACCTAAAATTCGTATTTGGCATACCAAAAAACCCCATAAACTATATACATCATGAAATTTCACAACAGTGGCACGGCGGCCATTTTGGATGGCAAACGTTAACCTGAAATTCGTACTCAGCATACCAAAAAACCCCTCATACGATATACAGCATGAAATTTTACAAAGGTGTAAGGCGGCCATCTTGGATTGCAAAATTGACCTTAAATTCGTACTCAGCCTACCAAAAAACCCCTTAAACGATACCCATCATGAAATTTTGTGATAACGGCGTGGCGGCCATATTGGATCTCTAAATTGACCCGAAATTCGTACTCAGCATATCAAAAAACCCCTTAAACGGTATCCAACATGAAATTTTACAACGGTGGCGCGGCGGCCATCTTGGATTGCAAAATTGACCTTAAATTCGTACTCAGCCTACCAAAAAACCCCTTAAACGATACCCATCGAGAAATTTTGTGATAACGGCGCGGTGGCCATATTGGATCTCTAAATTGACCCGAAATTCGTACTCAGCATATCAAAAAACCCCTTAAACGATACCCATCATGAAATTTAGTGATAACGGCGCGGCGGCCATATTGGATCTCTAAATTAACCCGAAATTCGTACTCAGCATACCAAAAACCCTCTTAAACGATACCCATCATGAAATTTTGTGATTTCGGCGCGGCGGCCATATTGGATTGCAAAAATATCATGTAAAACAGCTGGGTGTGGGGCTCCCGGTTCCGGAACGGGGCCGTCCTACCCATTAAACCTGGTGGTATTCCTCCTCCCTATAGCCGGGAATCCGGAAAGCCGGGAAAATCTTTGGAAAATCTTTGGCTTTCGGCCGAAAGCCAAAGAATTTCCAAAGATTATTCCCGTCGAGAACCGTTCGGCGTCTCTCCTCGGGGGAGCAAGATGGGAGGTTCCCCCGGAGCTCGCTAAGGACCTGAAAAAATAAAAACCCAATTCCTCATCGCAATGATTTTTTTCTTTGTAGGGTTTGTTGCAATAACATTCGGTAATTTTTTTTTACGAAGCGTGTTGCAGGTGAAGGACGTTGAATTCAATCCTTCAAATAAATGTTAAATGTAAATTCTAGGTTCTTCTTTTATAAAAATAAGGCAGTAATTAAAGAATAAACACGTTTTGATAATCGGTATTTTTATTTTTTATCGGTATATTTTCTCTGTGCCAGTATTATATATATATATAGATACATTCAGTATATTTTTAAGGAGCTAAGGTATTTTTGTAAAATTTAATTCGGTCACACTTAACGTCAATTTTAACGCCAAGAATGGGCATTCACGCGAGAATTAACGTTGAAGCGGCCACACTACTCAAATGGTGACGTTAAGAATTAACGCCATAATTAGCGCAATATTTATCGCGATGATGGGCATTGACGTTTTCTTTAATGTGGCCCCGGCTCAACACTTTGCGAATTAATTATACGTCTACTTGTTATTTTAAACTACCGACATTTATGCTTTCTGATTCACTGGTTAATATAGATTGCGGAAATGGTATCTATTGCTATAAAGTTAAAGGTTAATTTTTAAGGTTTTGTCCAACTAGATCGATCTATTCTAATACTGTGTGACAGCTCGACGGACATACGTCACCAAGATGGCCGCCAAGCGCAATATCAACTTGCGGGGCATATATCAAAGTTCACGATAATCCGTTAGCGCAATTTCCTATGACGTATCCAAGGATTATGATGATTTTTATTATTCGTAAGAGGCCATGGTACCTACTTGCGCTATTGAACTGAAAATCATGTTTTGCATTCGTTGTAAGATATTGGAGTTACTAGCACTACCCCACAGCTGTATAATGCGGGAGAACATAGGCCATTTTTCCGGGAACGAGTAACTGTGGGAAGTGGGAAACGCGTATAGAAAATTCTCACCAAGCAGGCAGACCTGCAAGTACCAGCCTATATAAATACTTGTCATCGTAAAATTTGTAATGCTTCCTCCACATTACTCGCGAAGTTGGACGAGTACGATAGTGGGGAGGGGCTCCTCGGCCTACTTCGTCAAAAATTTTCTTTGACTCGGGCAACTTCGCCGACGGACTTCGTTCAACTTCGCGAGTAATGTGGAGGAAGCATAAGGTTACGTCCGCACAGGCAGGCGGCTTGCTTGGCGCCTAGAGCCTAGCGGCTTGCATCCTGGCTACTTGCTAGGATACACGGTGGCCGCACTGAAAGGTGGTTTGCGTGGGGGGTCGCTAGGTGCCTTGGTCATTTGCTTATCGGCACGTTAACGAGATGTCACTTTCTAAAATAGCTTAACGACTTAACGACTGCCATTTTACCGGCAACCGGGACCAACGGCTTAACGTGCCTTCCGAAACACGGAAAAGCTCGCAAATAAATGTCACAAAGTGGTCACGAGACGGTCACCCCCAAAAAACCCATCCATGACCGGCTACAGTAAATGTTGCTTACTACAGTGATCGTTTACAGAACACTGTAGTAGTAAAATCCGCGGGGTCACGAGCGCTTCGTATTGGGTTCATGACATAAATAAGTCACGGTCAAGTCATGGGGAGTTTACTGGTTTGTATAAGCAATTGCTTAATTTAAAAAAACAGACTTATCAGCCAAAGAACGACAAGTCGTTACATTGAGATAATTAAGTGAAGCTCTAGATACACATTATTTCGATTTATGATACGATTCATATTTCGTCCATTCTTTTCTTCAAAAAAAAATTTAATAAAAAATTAAACTGACTTCGAACAAATCCTGAAAAATATTTACCTACTTATCACAAAGTTATATGTATTTTGATTTATCAGATTTTATTGAACATCATATTGAAGTCGGCGCCAAGTAAACCCATAGGTTTAGGTAGGTATTATTAATGGTACCAACTTCATTCAATATTATATTGAGTAAAATCTGATAAATCAAAATACATATTACTTTGTGCTAAGTAAATATTTTTCAGGATTTGTTTGAAGTCGGTTTAATTTTTTTATATATTTTTTTTTCAATATTATAAGTGACGGGTGGGCCGAAAAACATCTATATAGGTGTAAAGTTCTCATTAATACAAATCAATCAAGCCCAAACACAAGGTAACTGCTGTAAATCGTTAAAAAATTCCATCGACTGTCTTTCGGTTCTATCATCAGATCGACTCCAGACCTTCATTGAATTGTAGTACATTAAGGCACTTATTTAAAAAGTTAACAAATGCACTAGTTGTCCCTACAATTTTCGGAGGTTGCCCTCGATTTCTCCTGGATCCCATCTTCAGATCATGACCTGGTGAAAATGGGACCACCTCAGAAGTAAACCGTATTCACAAAAAGAAAAAAAATTAAATACGTCTATAATTGACGGAAATATCAGTAAACATACATTAAAAAAAACATACAGACGAATTGAGAACCTCCTCCATTTTTGAAGTCGGTTAAAAATGCCTCGCGCCTGGCGACAAAAAACCAACATGTTTGTTTACTTGGATACACGCTAAGCTACTAACTAGGCGCCAAGCGCGCATTGCGGCCGGTCGCGAACATTCAAGTATGTTCGTTTTACTAAGCGAGTCGCTAGGTGACTCGCTAGGCGCTAGGCGCCAAGCAAGCCGCCTGCCTGTGCGGACGTAACCTAACAGTCTTTGAACTGTAATCTACGTCGAATTATGGTGAACCGTAAAAGAAGGTTAGGTTAGGTTGGAACAGTGACCACTAACGCGCGAAAGTGAGCGACGCTTTTCATTTCGCTTTACAATGTAACAGAAAATAATCCGCCAGATACTAAACTTTATTAAAATTATTTACAATCTTACAGTTTTTACAATTGTAGGGTGATAATACCTACTTAATAACATAGAAGAAAGAAAAATATGTTGCAAAAGAAAAATAATACACCGTTAGAATATAATATTAATTTATTTTTAACATTATTAACGTTATTTTTTACATTACATAAGCTACACTATCTGTAATTGTCGTGGTTTCCTCACAACTGATAGGCTTAAATTTTTTTAGTATTTTTATCGTTTTTGAAATTTATAGTAATTTTATCGTTTGATATCGTTAGACACAACTAAAATTACAATGTTGTACAATTGGCGGCCTTATCACAATTTGTGATTTCTGCCAGGCAACCATTGCAAGTAAAATCCGGTCAAAAGTCAACCGTATTTGAGTTGTAAATTACACTTTTGTGTGATTTACTATGGAAAAACCACAGTGCTAATATGGAAGTACAAGGTGTGTAGATTATTTTAATATAAAAATTAATAACTTAATGTTTCGTGTTAATATTTAAAAAATATCAGAAAGGTAAACAGAATATGTGAAATAAATTTCATAAAATGTATTTTTTAAAATCGTGTTTTTGTTTATTTGTCGGGCCTTGTCGCACTTTTATTTTACGATTAATATATTGCCTAGGGTTTGTTTTAATAAATACAATAATATTTTGCCGCGCCTATGTGCGCCATTTTTGTTTTCAAGTATTTAAAAATGGCAGTGTAAAACATGGATATTATATTTGACTTGAATGTTGTTTTCAATTTAATTTTCAGATTTTATAGAATCTACTGTTATTTTCATCAGAAGAGCTTTGTTAGATATTATGCATAACTTCAAAATAAATAAACTCAAAGAAAAGGTAAAAAAAAATTGAAATATAGTTAATTGAAATAATTGAATACCCTGAAGGCAAAAGTAATGTTTTGAGTTTAAAAAAAAAAAAATTAATATACATGTCTTGTACATTTTACTGTCATTAAATATGACCATGTTTTATCATTAAATAAGCCATTAAAAAGTTTTGTCCGGATTTTACATGAAAATACTCCTACGTGCATTGGATGGACTTAAGTTCATTACTGATGAAATTTATTTTTGGGGCTGCTGTACCCACACAATATTATATGATGTAGTACCATTACAGTGAAAAAATACAATAAATACTTATTAATCTTTATCCTTTATTTTTCTTATCGTGTATGACTATTTCATGACTATTTTTTAGCGTTATCAAAATTAGTTTTCATTGAGATTTCAAATATGAGGATTACAGCTTGAAGCACATCTTAAATTGGATGACAGATCGCGACGGCGACAGTAGCGAGACAGGCCCATGAGTACAAGAGAGTACAAACGATCACAAAGCACCGAGCGAGCCGTACCACTCACACTTTCGCCGAGAACTATCGGCCTCCACGACCGGGGGCCTGAGGACGGTGAGAGGGCGGCCCACCGTCCTTACAGAAGCAGGCCCATGACGGTAGCGTGACGTGAGGGATTCACGCACGCCCCCCCTTAGAAGCGGGATCACACCCGAAACCCCCCAAAGACGCGGGATAGCACCCGAACCACCCCCTGGGCGAGGCCGCGGTGGCGGCCGTAGGTCTGTAGGGAGTCCTGGGACATCCTTCCGAGGGCTTACCCGGGGCTCCCAACCATGGGTTGTTGGGCGTTACGTGAGGTTTTTTAGTCGGTAGTCCGGCATAACATCCGTGAGGATTTTCCCTCACGTTAAACAAAAAAATAAAATAAAAACCACTCACACTTTGACTAAATTTATAAATTTGGTCAAGTGTGCGATTCGAGGCTCGTCCCGCCCCCGTATCACTTCTTCTCTTTCTATCAATTTATTCTGGTAATACTAAGAAACCGCTCTCGGTGCCTTTGTTCAGAGCTGTCTTATCTCTTACACTCGCACCACTCATCGCTCACATCCAGTTTAAAGTCTTGCAGAATCTAACATAGCGATAAGTCCAGAACAATTCACATAAAATTTAATACTTGTTCGCACCTAACACATTTATCGCTATCATTGGTTACATTAAATTTTCTACAACGTAAACACTGGCTATTTTTAGTCTGTGTCAACTCAATAGACCATGGTTTCCCGCCATTTGAAACTTCTAAATTGACAGATGACAGTTCTAAAATTTCACACAATACGCTTTCATTCACTCCATCAGAATTATTTAAATTGATTAATTTATTATACAATTCGGTATTCAAAACTATATTGCTTGAAAACTTTTTTAAATTTTCATTTTTAGCTAGCAAACATATATCTCGTCTCAATTCTAAAATGGCGTCCATTATCGTTGAATCTACGTCATCTGACGTCACTATCGGAATATTTTCCGTAAAATAAAATGGTTTTTCATATAACGGATGGTGTTGCCATACTTCTTCTATAAAATGGGGTAAAATTGGCGCTAAAGATTTACACAGGGATATTAAAATTGTATGAGAAACCAGCTGAGCTGAAAATCTTTCTTTAGAATATTTTTTGGAACAATATAACCTATCTTTAATACAATGGCAATATAATCCTGATACTTTATTGCTTATAAAATATAGAATACTTTGAGCTACGTGGTTATATTTGAAACTGTTATAATTTTCATTGATTTGTTTGACAAAGTCGTGCGCTTCTTTAATCATATAACTGTCTAGGTAATTAAGCGTGGGTAGTTTGAGAAAATCAGTTTTTGGTACGTCATCGATGACTCCTAAAAGGTATTTCATGATGTTCCTGATTCGAATCAGTTCCATTTGACAGTCGTCTAGAAGTTTCTTGCTGATTACAATCTGAGAATGCTGTGTTGAGTGACTTGCTACCAACCACCTGTGAAAAATATTAATAAGTAGTTTGGAAATAGCACAGATTACAGAATTAAAGGCAGATGAACCTTAACGAACAAGATAGGCCATGAAAGCAAATAACTCTAGAAGTGAATTCGTCAATAAATAAGACATCACTCGTTACGTGTGACAGTAAATCGCTTAGTTCAGCACTGCCACACTTTTGGGTTTAGTATTTTTTTACTTGATCTCACTTTCTTGTTCGTAAGCGTCATCTGCCTTTATATTTATTTTTATATTATATTTCCCTGAGAGAAATAGTACAGCGTTTCTACATTTTACAGTAAGAGCAAAACCGTGGGCATATAAAATTGTGTAATAAATATAACGAATTACATTACATCAAAAATTAATTGGCCCCAGAATACGCCCCTGCGATATCCTATAACATATTTGCTCTAGTCCCTTATGTCTATTGTAGAAGGTTTGATTGCTTATTTTTAAAGAACTCTGAAAAACTATTAAGTAAAAGTATATTTAAATATTTATTTCTCAAACTACCTTTCAACAGTGAACAGTGGGATGCAATGTGTCTAATGCCTTACCTAAGAGTATCAATGCCGTAAGCTGGTTGACTATTTTTGTCTTTCCCGCCGTGTATGATAGTGGTTGGATCTATCACATTGCCGATAGATTTGGACATTTTTCGTTTCTTATCGTCTACTACGAAGCCGTGAACGAATATTGACCTGTTGATGCAAAAGAAAATTAAGATAAATTTTATATATTAACTTACTTTTTCAAGCTATGCTCTCGTCGAAAAGGTGGAAGAAATTCAGGGTAGGTAGACAAGATTATGGCCCTACCTGATTGACTAAGGTCATTGTCGCTTATCAACGATTGTAACACCAGAGAGAGAGAATAATTAAAATAAAGTTGGCTTACGTCCTATGTTTGATTAGTTAGTTTGTAATTAAGAAAATTTGAAACTAAATTTTGAAATGCTTTCTACATTAGAAAGCCAAATACAGAAGTATGTATCTTTATACTACTACCTACTCAAAAGAGTGGATCATTTTACTATTATGAATTTAAAAGTTTGTATGTTTGTGTTTCTACTCAATCACGGCTGAATGGAGGTAGCTCAAAATTTGTTACAGAGTTATATTATAGTCTGGAAGAACACATAGGCTTTTTATCTCTGGAAAACCTTCCTATTGAATGTGGACATGGGTACAGGACGGTGGACGTCCTGTGCCCGTTGCAGTGATAATACAGGGTCATTTTGAAAACATCAGCAACCTGCTAGGACTAGATGGCTATCATCATAACAAGCAACTATTGTTCTACAACTTTAAAAAATTCGGTACGTGTAACTAACTTATTTTTGTTACTGGTGAATCGAAACTAAAACCACAATATTATTTCCAATGATAGGACTTATATTTCAATAAACAGATAAACTCAGACTTAGAATTACAACTTAAACAATAATATAAAAAAACGGACGCCGCTCGTCGCGAGGATTTTGCTAGAAGCAAGGGCCCCGGCAAACATGTCGCTACACGAAGCGAGTCAATTGTAGTCCGGTACAGCACGCATGCGTGTTGCGGCCAGCGCGATCTGCGGGCATTGACCCGCTTGGCGCCAAATTTAAAATATTAATAAGAGTTGCCTACACGACGTAATTAAGCTTGTAGCTGTAAGTCAATCAAGAAATAATTAATAGATAACAATAGCCAGTATAACACAACTTACTTATACGGCGCTTGTCCAGTCAAAGCCACAGAGGTAAGCAGGGAAGCTTGGAACCAACCAGTCAGCTGATCAACGCCTTCGGAATACAACTCCGCGGTACGACCGTTTAGAGTGCTCCAGGATATGCCGGAATCGAACCAGATATCCATTATGTCCTGTGAAAATAAGAAAAGAGTTTGAAAATAATGTAATTGTATAATTCGCAAGTGCGGCCGCACATGGAGTACATCAGTGCATAGGCGAGCCATGAGAGTTGACAACGATTCTATGCTTGCAGTTGGTGTAGAACCTCTTCGCGACAGGAGAAACTTTGCCTCCTTATGCATGTTCTACCGCCTGTACAATGGTATGTGCTCTAAGGAATTGTTTGACATGATGCCCACGGCTACATTCTATCATCGCACCGCTCGCCACAGTCAGGGAGTTCATCCTCACACTCTTCGTCCGGATCCAGCACGGTTAGATCCGATAGGGGCTTTTTCACGAGCACGCTTATATTGTGGAATGATCTTCCTGCCTCGGTTTTCCTAAACGCCTACAGTATCGGGTTCTTCAAAGGGGGTCTTAGAACGTTTTTAAAGGATCAGTGTAGCGCCTCGGGTGTTGCAAATGTCCATAGGCTACGATTAGCACCAGTACAACTGGTGGGTCTTAATATACTTGCCTGTCACCTTAGCGGTATAAAAAAAATTAAACAGGCCACGGATCAAAAAACGGCAAAAAAAAATCACGTTTGTTGTATGGGAGCCGGGAGTTGCCGTTTTTTTTAACGTGAGGGTAAATCCTCATGGATGCTATGCCGGACTCCTACCGACTAAAAAACCTCACGTAACGCCCAACGGCCTATGGTTGGGAGCCCCGGGTAAGCCCTCGAAAGGATGTCCCAGGACTCCCAACTGACCCACGGCCGCCAATGCGGCCTAGCCCAGGTGGTGGTTCGGGTGCTATCCCGCGTCTTTGGGGGGTTTCGAGTGTTTTTTTTAATTTTTTTTTATACTACTTAGGTGGCAGACAAGCTTACGGCCCACCGGAAGGTTGGTAAACGTAGCCTATAGACGTTTGCAACACCAGAGGCGTTACACACGCGCTGCCGACCCGGGCGCAGGTTGTGACGACCCACAGTTGAAATTTTTCAAGCCGCCCGTAAGGCCTTCAACTTGGCTTAACGACTGTCATTTTACTGACAACCGGGACCAACGGCTTATCGTGCCTTCCGAAGCACGGAAACGCTCGTAAATAAATGTCACAAAGTGGTCCACGTGGTGGTCACCCATCCATATCCGGCCATAGTAAATGTTGCTTACTGCAGTGATCGTTTACAGAACACTGAGTCCGCGGGGCCACGAGCGCTTCAATTTCGGTTTCGGGTGTGATCCCGCTTCTAAGGGGAGCGTGCGTGAATCCCTCACGTCACGCTGCCGTCATGGGCCTGCTTCTGTAAGGACGGTGAGCCACCCTCTCACCGACCTCAGGCCCCCGGTCATGGAGGCCGAATCGATAGTCTTCGGCGAAGACACGTCAGCGGCGCCCCAGCCGCCGACTGCGGAATTCGGGTGGGAGAGTTCTCTCCCGTTCACCGCCCGCCGCCTCTTTCAAGAGCATGATCTACTCGCAGATAGAGGCGGCTTGGGAGCCCCTTTTTTGTTTTTAGTATTTGTTGTTATGGCGGCAACGTGAAATACAGCCCGATGACAGACAGACAGACGGACAGCGGGGTACCAGTATAGGGTGTCAATTTTACGCTTTGGTGCGGCACTCTAACAAACACACACAAAATATAAACATATCATTAAACATTGCTCACCAATCCTTTAGTAACTGTTTTTCTATCTAAATTATAATCTTTCACGATATCTTCAGACAGTAAATCCTGAGGATCACACGTCCACCATACGTCAGGACCATCGGTCTCTATAAGTCGGCTCAGGTTGCTTATGATACGTCTGAAAAAGAAAACTATCTTCTTTCAATTGATCATAGATGGCGCTGATGTAAGCTTCGTATTCGTGCTCGAAGGACCAAAAAGTTTAGTAATAAAGTGATTGAGATATGATTATTTTAAGTAACAATGATTTATTTTCAACTAGCTATTATAAGCAACTCAGTTTAAAATAACATTAAAATCCATTGAATAGTTTAAAAGATTTAAGGGAACAAACAAAAAAAGTGAATTCATTTTGTACTATGTAAGATAACGCGCCTTTTTTACCGACTGCACGATGCAAAGGAATGGTAATGTGTTTATTAGTCTACTAGTGGACGTCACCCGGTTTCACACACGTAGATCCCGTTCCCGTGGGACTTCGGGAATAAAATATAGCCTATGCTACCCGGGGATAGTGTAGCTTTCCAACAATGAAAAAAAAATCTAATTGGTTCAGTAGTTTCAGAGCCTATTCTATGCAAACAAACAAACAATCAAATCTTTCTTCTTGATAATATTAGTATAGATCTAAATATGTATGTAGGTATGTGGCACTCCAGAGACCGCGACCAGAGAGAAAGAAAGAACGAAAAATTATTTATTTTACGTCCGATAGGCACAGTACAAGTACAACCAAACAACAAAAAAAATACATTTTACTAAAAATAAAATATAACCTAATGCCCGCTTGCCACTGCGAGCGAGTCGGACCCATTACGGACTCCGCTATACTCGTAACGATGATTTTCGATACATGTCATGTCCGCTTTGGTGGAAGGACCCGGCCCTCACTCAGCTTACATTATCAATAGCGCTGATATTCTGAGAGAACCGTATCTCCTTTCTTTTCATAAGGCGATACGATCACGCGTTGTGGTTTATGGGTCCTGACTGTTAAAATCGGAAGGACTACGGTAACCCACCATGAAGTGAGCCGTAACTTGCCGGCCACTTTACTAGCATAGGGCGGGCACTCCATACAAATGATTCGTTTTTAATTCTGTCACCTACAGTAACAAACACACTATGTTCGTACAGAGCTTGAATATGTGTATGACCACTAAGGCTAAGCAAATGTTCCCTCAAAATATCCTCCAACTATAATGAGAGCTGTGGCGCGGGTGGGGAAGCTTGATCAGTGGGGGGACAGGGATTTGCCTATCTGTATGTAATACTATTAAATTATCTTTGTTACTATACTCTGTAAAATATAGCTTGATCTCTGTGACAGTTATAGAAATGTAAACAATAATCGACTTTATGTCAACGGCATAAAGCTTTTGTGGTTGAAACGCAGAGAGTGAGAACACAGAGGTGCAAAATGTTAATAACAACTTTATGCCTTTGAAATAAGAGTCAATTTTGTTTACGTTAGTATAACTGTCACAGAGATCCAGCTATATTTTACAGAGTATAGCATTATTATTATTATCATCTTGTGGGGGACGCCGGCCATGCCGAGCGGACGATCCGACCGCCTATTCTGCTGCCCATTTCGTCCATTTTCCCGAGTATAGCATAAAAAAAAATGGCATGTATTTAAATCGATATCTGTTTATTCCCTTTTTTCAAACATAATATTACAAAGTTAAACCAAAAATACTGACTTGCACACTAATTATGCACACTAAATAAGTCAAATTCATTATACTGTTTAATGGTATTTGCAGAACTATTTTACTAAACAAATCACTATTATTATAATAGTATATCTAAAAATTCCTTTGCTTAACAAACATATTAAAACTTTTTTAAGGAAAACCATCATCTAAATTACTTTTAGGAACATCTTTTATTCTAATTATAAACCCAATTTAATCAGTCATCTTTACAAAATTAAATTTTAATAATCAAAAAAATAAAAAACTAACCTAACCTAACCTATTCCGTTATAAGATTGTAAGTTTTAGAGTGCAAGTTAGTATTTTTGATAAGCAATTAGTATTTTTGTGTAGCAAATCTTATATCCGGTGTACGAACCACATTTTTGGTTTAAATTCGAGAAAAAAGGTCATTTCATTTTGTGTAAAATTTTAGTTTTTTAAGTAGTACATGTTTAGTTAATCAATTGGTTTTTTTGCACAGCATTCAGATTTCTGGTATGCATTCAGTTAATAAGTGGAGTTACCTAGTGTGCAGAAAAATTATATAGATGTGCATTTAAAAATATCCCAAAAAAAATTGCAGACAAAATAAACTTACTCATCTACAATAACGTCATCCCCGTTATACAGCGCTGGTATAGGCACGCCCCAAGCTCTCTGCCTAGATATACACCAATATGGGCGTTTTTCTATTTGCGTTTTGAAGCCTTGACGAGACTGTTCGCTGCTCGATGTGGGTAGGATTTCTACTTTTTCTAGAGCTGCCTGAAAAATAATGGTATAAAGGTTTTCGTTCACGTAGAAGGTCTCACAATATCGTAACTTGCTATGAATTTATGACGCATATAACTTGACTATCTCATTACTAAAGGAGTGGAATTTTGAATAACTACGGATTTCTCTGCTTTACATAGTGACATGAAGTCGACAAGTGTTTCGTCTTCACACGATGCTTCATCAAGACTGCCTTGTTCCCCGTAACGCCATATATGGTAAAAACACAATGTTATAAGTAAATACCAATACATAGAAACACAATAAGCACAAACACTATTTTGTGTGTATATTTGCGGTGGCGACATTATCGCAGAGCTAGAATTTTGGAACTTGGATTTTGAATTCAAAGATTCCGTTACCTACAGAATATATAATAATTAATATACGTACAGGTTAAAGCTAATACGAGCTATTAAAAGGGTACCTATTAAAAATACTCACCAAGGCCTTCTCCTTCAACGCAGCCGTATCAATAAACCACTGCTGACTAGCTCTAATAATAACCGGCTTCTTAGTCCTCCAATCTAACGGATAGGAATGAACATACTCCCCACGATGGATGACGTCATCACCAAGCCGGGTGATCACAGCCTCCTGTCCTTCAGAAAGGACGTATAGGCCGTTGAGTTCGGAATCTATGTTGATGTATCGACCGGACTCGTCTACGTTGCATTCCTATAGGACAAAGGCTAAAATAAATATTAGTCACGCTTAAATCCGCAAGAGGGCAGGCAGAAGTTAATTACACACCCACACTTGGTCAGTAGTTTGGTCAGTAGTTTTGTTGAAAGGTGTGTGTGTATTGAGGTAACTTTTAAGATCTTGCTCAGGGCCCAGTTTTGAGGTCTCGAGTCAAGCGAAGGAACAGAAACCGAGTTTTCTGTACATAATAACCGCCAAATATTCTCCAAGTCTCGGGTCTCTCGTCTAGTGAAATCCAGTCAATTCCAGTCAAGTGTGGTCAAGTTCAGTCAAATCCGGTCAAGTCCAGTAAGTCCAGTCAAGTCCAATCAAGTTCCGTCAAGTCCATTCAAGTCTCTCAACAACGCTCAAGCGCGACAAGAAAATCGTTGGGGCCGTGCGCAGGCGCCGCGCCGTGTGCACGAGGCCTGCGCCTGTTGGTTTACTAACTTGTTTCTGTATTGAGTTCCTTCAAGGTCTTAGGTCTTGGGTCACGGATCTCGGGTCACGGGTTACGGGTCTCAGGTCTCGGGTCTCGGATCTCGGGTCTCGGGTCTCGGGTCTCGGGTCTCGGGTCTCGGATCTCGGATCTCGGGTCTCAGGTCTCGGGTCTCGGGTCTCGGGTCTCGGGTCTCGGGTCTCGGGTCTCGGGTCTCGGGTCTCGGGTCTCGGGTCTCGGGTCACGGGTCTCGGGTCTCGGGTCTCGGGTCTCGGGTCTCGGGTCTCGGGTCTCGGGTCTCGGGTGTCAACTCTAGTCAAGTCTCTCGGGTCAAGCTATTAAAACAACTCACCACAGTCATATTATTCCTCAGCGCGACAAGAAAATCGTCTGGGCCGTGCGCAGGCGCCGTGTGCACGAGGCCTGTGCCCTTGCCTTCAGTCACGTGGTCGCCGTCGAGAAATGGACATAGTTGGTTTACTAACTTGTTTCTGTACTGAGTGCCTTTAAGGTGGTGGCCTGAAATGGTTAGTGAAAATGAAAAATCTTTATACAGGTATACAAGTCTACAAGAAACATCAAATTATGAATGTCAAAAATTGCTTTTATAACACATTTGCTTGTAAAGGGTCTCTTATTTGACCAATTTCACTAACGTAATGTATCTCATTACGGCCTAGTCCGGTTATGTAAAGTAAAACGGACGATTGCGTGTAAAAAGAACGGTACTTTTTAAAAATCTTAGCAAAGAGTTTTTATGCCAGAAAAGTGGTCAACATTTTATAAATAAAATTGACTTTGGGAGATAAAATATAATAAACTAAACATTGAATTGTTTAATTTAATTAATTTTGACAATAAATTGTGTTAAATTTTGACAATTAAATGTGAAACCAAAACAAATAATATTAATTTACTTTATTATTAATACTGGCTGTTTTTGTGCCTTTGCCTCATAATAAATAAGAAAAAAAGAAAGCGTTGTGAACAAGTAAAATTCCGCGCGCTTTATTCTGGCTATTTTTTGCTACGTTTTTTTGTTAGTTTATGAATGTCCCCGTTTTATTTATTTCCTTGTTTCCTCGCAAATATGTTATAAAACGTCGTATGACACACGTTCGCTTTGATAATTACAGCCTCTGCTTTCTTGTAGCCCTCGCCTGCGGATCGGGCTAGCAATAACGCCTCGGCTGTAATTATCAACTTACCGAACTTGTATCATAATGTACTATTACAATTACTGCCAGATTCGCAACGCAATAGATAGAGCCGGCGAGTTCTCTATATTTGACACTAACTGATGTTCGCTCGTAGCTGCTTCTGTTACATTCTTTCTCTATACCAACTTTCTAAAGAATCGGTTTAGTTTTTCGTGAAAGTATAAAAAACAGACAAGAGTTTTTACAATTCTATCACATTTATTATTTTAGAAGGCCTTTTAATTTATTTAATTTATTTTTAGCTGGCCGCCCACCTGATGGAATGCCACGGCGACATCTACCGTTGCCACATTCACAGTCTTAAAAACTATTGAAAGTAGCCGTCAAGTTGGTGGCCTGATAGAGTGCCTCTTGACGCTCCGTTTTTAGAAAGATTTCCTTTACTTACCATCAAATTCAAAGATCTTAGTAATCTCCACTCCCAATATCTTCTCCAACTCACTAATAAGTCCGCTCCCAACCAAGAACAGTTCTCCGGGCTTATTACCAAGAGTGACTATACTGTACTTCATCTGTGAGTTGTAGCAGATCGCACGGTTGGCTATCAGGGTCCATGGAGTGGTTGTCCAGATTATTGCGGAAATTTTCTTTCTGGAAAGAGTGGATTATGTTGAACAAACTGCTGGTTAGGTAGTTGTAAAGCCCAAGTTATCCTCGCCTTTAAGACCGTTTGCTACTGCCGAGAACGACATCCTTCCGGGACTCCCTGTGGTAGACAGTTGTAATGCCTACTGCCCTTAGCATTTCTTCTCTAGTTAAATGGCGTCGCTGCATGACTTACACAATGAAATAAATTCGTAATTAATCAATAACTAGCTTTATAACTTCAACTGGACAAAACAAATACCAATTAAATATCGTCGGTAAAATTTAAAATTTCGAACTTCGCTATATGTACTAATGCCGCGCAAATCATTTGTTTCAATTTCTTTTTTTTTATTTCAAATTTGGAATCATTCAAATATTATACCTACAAAATAAGATTCAATCAAAAGTTTTTAAAAATCGGCCAGTATTTTTTGAGATGCAGAACTTTTTAAAAAATATCCCTAGACGGTGTTGATGTGTGTATTTCACACAGACCGGCTGAAAGCGGATGCGCTCGGAGCCGGTCGGATGCGCCCGCAGCCGGTCGGATTCATCGTGTGCATCGATTCACTACAAGGGCAGTACCAGTATTCCAAGTTTTGTTTTCGGTGTTAACGGGTGCTTTTAGGAACATAGTTTTAGATAGCTCCGATGACGAAATATATTATTTTTTTCATCAGTCATGTTTTCGAATAAGTGTACACAACTGTTCTGTTTAAATTGTGCTATCAAAATGGCGGTCGGCGTGGGGCGGCGCGCATGCAACCGGAGACAATCGGCTGCGCGAGCGGGAAAGAGCACGCAATCGGAGCCGATCGGCTGCGCGAGCTAGAAAGAGCATGCGATTGGAGCCGATCGGCTGCGCTAGCGAGAAAGAGCATGAAATCGGAGCCGAACGGCTGCGCGAACGAGAAAAGTACGCGATCGGAGCCGGTCAGCTCCACTTATTATTTCACACCAAGCGCGTTCAAGCATTCTTAATGACAAAGCAGTGCACATGCAAAAATAAACCTTACTTCAAATAATAAAAACTCTGTTTTCAACGTGATAAGAATCTGCTCTCCTCTCCGAGCCGGTCTGTGTGAACGGACCCTTAATGGAAATGGGTCCCAAATTAAGGCTCGTGATTTTACATGAACAGAGGATTGTGTCTTACTGTCCCTTTCGGCGTAGAACATGTTTTAATATTATGTACTCACCCTTTTGCAGCATCCCATACAATATCTGGTGACTTTTCGATAGGAAATGTGACATATACCTCTTTGCTTCTGTATTGAGTATCATACTCTAGCTCAGCTTCTGCTAATGCCGTCCTAAAAAAATTGATTTAGTTTTAGGAATCAGCATATTATGGGCGCGTGCAAAAGAATGATTTTGTAGGGGGACTTTTATGTCGATTTGAATAGACGCTATTACAATCAGTACGTTGTTCTGTTTAAATATTTCTTGTGAGTGCGCCGTAAAGGCCATAGTAGGTAGGTAGCTATTTTTGTCTATAAACCTGTAATAAATAAGTTTCGGCAATAAGTAAATAATAGTAGCAAAGCAACCATATACAGAAAATTGAAGTGGGTCGGTCTCTTGCAAATTGGACAGACATATAAGAGTTCGGAAAGATAAAGTATTGTGGTTAATTATTAGGGAAGGCGTATGACCAGCAGCAGGCATGTTGGCAAAGATGATATTGTTATTACTTACTTAGATGATGGAGACCAATACACCGGCTTCAGCGCTCGGAAAATCAGCTTAGATTTATACATCTTATAAAACTGCTGCAGCTGATTTTGTACATAACTTTTATTCAGCGTTAAATAACACTGTTTATCCCAATCGGCCATTACACCCCACTTTTTAAAAGCATCCTTCTGTCTTTCAACAGTGTCCAAAGCAAAAGCTCTAGCAATTTTTCTTATAGTAATCAAGTCCGGTGTTTGTTTCTCATTTTTGTTCGTTTTGGGTTTTTGTAAAGCTTTCAGCTCTATGGGAAGACCATGGCAGTCCCAGCCGGGGACATAGTGTACTTTGTTGCCTTGAAGAACTTGGCTGCGGTTATTTATATCTTTAATTATCTGAAAAACATTCCAATTGATTGCATACATTCAATTAAGACAATCTTCAGAATAGTAAGTAAAATATTTAATTCTAATTGCAAATCAAAACCAGCTTATAGAGCTGATCTAGCAGGAGTCACTAGTTTTCTATTGTA
Source organism: Miltochrista miniata (assembly GCA_933228765.1). Lineage (NCBI taxonomy): Eukaryota > Metazoa > Arthropoda > Insecta > Lepidoptera > Erebidae > Miltochrista > Miltochrista miniata. The sequence goes on from OW121769.1 coordinate 21,459,357, forward strand.
CTCGGATTGCTAATTGAAACAGCTTAGGAGCTAGTAGTTTTAAGCTTCTGAGTAGCTTTAACTCGCAATTTACAATTCCATTCGAAAACACTTTAAATATTTAGGTTGGTGTACAATCTTACTTAATATTATAAACGAGAAAATTTGTGAGTGTGGATGTTTGTTACTCCTTCACGCTCTAACGGCTGAACGGATCTGGCTGAAACTTGGTACAGCGATAGTATATGGTCAGGAATAACACATAGGCTAATTTTATCTCGGGAATTAGTTCGCACGGGAAGCGGGAACAAATTTTACGCGGGAGAAGTTTCAGGTGTCAACTAGTATAATTTACCTATTTCTTTCGTCTCAATATTGTAGAGGCTGTGGTCATACTATAGTATTATATTTAGTTACTTACCTTGTTCACAGCATGGCCCATGTGTAAATCTCCATTGGCATATGGTGGACCATCATGAAGAACAAATTCTGGGCCCTTAAGGTTCTCTCGCTGCCAATTGTAGAGTTCTGCGAACTGCGCTGTCTGAAAGGATTTTAAGAAATTAATAAACAGATGTTAATGTCTTCATTACAGATTGCAGTTGTTATGAATCAGATTTAGAATCTATTTTTGTTAAATGTAGGTGATACATTAATAATAGATCTTAAATACAAATAAGCCTGCTATGTTTTGTTGTTAACATAAAAAATGAAAATTAAACAAGATATTAAATTCATTACAACAAATCAAATATTATGTACAGTCTAAACAAGTATAAATAAAATTGAATGAGTCAGATTTAAAAAAATATATAATAAGTTTAAGGAAGAAACTTATTGAGAGTGTAGTATTGCTTGGAATCCTAGGCCATCCTTACAAGAATTTACCCGGGGTGCTGAAGCACAGTGAGTGAAAAACAGGGAAAGCTAGGGAACCAATGATTTTAGTTGGTTGGAGAGACCTTCTGTGGAGATTTCCACACATTACAAATAAGCCTACATTCAATATGTTCAAGTATTACTATTGTGATACCTCCAAGATGGCAGAGAAGCATTATGGTGTATTGTAAGTAGTCCATATAAAATAAATAGACATTTAGAAAGAAATAAAGGCTGATATTAATACTAAAAACTATTTCGTACTCTGAATAAACTTAAAAAAAGTAAATGTTTAAACCCTACTTCTATTCTACAATTTTATACTTTTTATATCAAAGGAAGACTTATATATCGTTAAGTAAGATGAATGGAATAATAAATATTATAGCTAAATAGAACTTGTAAGGTGTTTCATTCATTTACCTTTTGAATTTGTTCTTTTATTTCATTACTCGATCGAGCCGGAAAATTGGTTTTTGGCGAGAGAATAGTATGAGAATATGTTTTGGTTTTTGAAGCTGCAGTACCTTTCAAGCGTGAACAGTTTATGCAACTCCATTGTCTAAACATTTTTCTGTATTTATTGCATAAAATATTGTAATTTTTATTGATAAACATTGCTAGAGGTTAGTTTACAGTTAATGACTTTAATGACAGTAATCAGATGGTGTATGACTTCAAATGACATTTATTTTTAAATTTTTTTATGTGGCTTTGCACTTCTAATGCTTCCTCCACATTACTCGCGAAGTTGGACGAACACGATGTGTTTAGGGGCACTTCGACCTACATCGTCAAAAAATTTCATTGCCTCGGGCAACTTCGCCGACGAACTTCGTTCAACTTCGCGAGTAATGTAGAGTAAGCATAAGCCGTGCCCATAGTAAGGCCGTAAGGCCTCAAACGGGATGATAGCAGCAAGGCGGGTCGACGTCAATTGCGGTTAGACGAGAGCGGAGTGGTTGTGCCAGAGCCAGAATACAAGAGACGAAGACTGCACACAACAAACCACGCATCGATCGTTTGTTCGAAGTTGCCCCAAGGAGCATCCTTTCTATTAACTCTGTAAGAAGTAAAGTACTATTGTAATACAAAATATGAGATAATGTTTTATTTAAATATAAAGGGATTTTATTTTGTAAGCTTTAAATTTTGACTTGAACTATTGATTAGGCAGCATAGTCTCCGTTCTTAGCTTAGTCCGCGCGGGAAGAAATAATAAACACTAATATGTCATATAACATACTTTACTGACTGTCATTCATGACTTGACAGTTCATTTATGTCATGCTCATGTGTGTGACTGTGTGAGCCTGTGGGCAAAACATACACATGTTTTGCTAATTTCCTTTCTAAACAATTCTAATTTTACTCAAATCATTTACCATTACTTGTAGACCGTAACAAGAATACTTCAAAATGGTATAAGTAGCGATAAATCTGCGTGGTAAATTTCTATATTATACTAATTTTTACCATACTAATATCATATAACCTAATTTCAGCCTAAGACAAAAAAGAAATTCATTGATCGTAAGAAAGCTGTGACTTTCAACCTCGTACATCGTTCGCAAAAAGATCCACTAGTAGCCGATGAGACTGCTCCACAGCGTGTTTTGGTACCCGTCAACGCTAATGTACCACAAAGGCAAGATAAACAACCTGTGAGTATTTACATTAAATTGCACCAAGGAATCAATCAATCTAGTCAAGCTATGGCAGTCCACTGCTGAGCGTAGATATCTCCCAATTTACACCACCAACACATGGTCTTGCTTCAACCACATTCAACAAAACTCATTAAACATTACTTTGTGTTTTGAATACATGCAATATTTATAGAAATTGTTACCTTTAAAACAAATTATATACTCCTGCTTGATATCTTTAATAACATATTACAACTCCTCAGATACAGATATGTTTCTTCTATTGTAGTGATATTGAAAACAATCTTAAATATTTTGCAGGATCTAACCCCAGAACAACGCAAGGAACAACAAATAAAATATGGAATATACTTTGATGATGATTATAATTATCTCCAACATCTTAAGGACACCAGAGAAGTCACAATGGTTGTCCAACCTGTAAGTATTCCTTTGGCTTATTAAACTGCCATGGATAAAAGTAAATAATTATAAGAATAGCTTAAAATCTACTAGTACCACTAAATAAATACTGATCTACTAGCTAGCTAATGCTTGTAGGTAAAGACCTGTTCACTTTTACAACATACAGGAACATTTACTTAGAGTAAGAGAAGGCTATCTTCTTTTTCAAGATTTATTCTAGCTCTGTAAGTACAGCACTCCCATAACAGGTATCCTAGCATCCCTATACCTACACTGTTCTATACCCAAAGAGTAACAACGGCACCCTATTACTGAGATATTTCTGTCCGTCTGTCATGAGGCTGTATCTCCCGAACTGTGATAGCTAGAGAGCTGAAATTGTCACAAATTATTTATTTCTGTTGCTGCTTAAACTACAAATACTAAAATAGACAAAATTATAATAATTAAGGTGGGCTCCTATAAACATGTTTACAGCTCGTGCCTCACGCAGCATAACATTGCATCTATGAAGTTCATATGTTTGCGCTGCAGTTATGCGTTATTAGGTATTATGCAATAAACTACTGCTGAGGCGGGAGGGCCGCCCATCCCTCCTCAGCTGCGCAGTAGTTTACCCTGTGATACCTAATAGTGCAAGGGTGGCCAACTTCATTAGACCCCGAGATCTACTTTTAGTAATGAAAACTGTGCGATCTATCCATAATATATCTCTTGTTCGGAGGGGTAAATTCCATGATTTCCTGACGGAGCTGGGACCGCTAAGCCTTGATTTCTGGGGCTTTCATGTGACTACCAGTCTCCATACGCATAATTAAAGCACCCTGTTACCAATTCCTTTACATTGTTCTAGAAACCCATTCACAAAAGGAAAGAGAAAACTGTGAATCAGGAAGACGGGGAACCATCTTTAATTCCTGTAACTGAGTCACTGAATTTACCCAGTTCTGTGTTTGCGTCAGAGGTAGAAGAAAATGTGGGACTTTTGAACAGGGCTGCTCCACAAGGTAACTATTTTTTCTACATTTCAATCCAACTACTTAAATTAATAGAATTCGGGCCTTCACGCGATACACTTCGATTCAGTCCAACGGCGATGACGGATGCTGCAACATGTCCGAAACGTCGGTGCATGTAGGTAACGCCGTCATGTTTTTTCGTGCATGCAGCCGGCTCCATCGAATTATAAGACGTTCTCACGTCAAAAACACTAGTCAACAGAGGCTCTAATAGCCCATCCATTGGTCAGGAAAAGTATCTACTTACAGGTGCAGGTCGGTTTGCTTACAGTGTTAATTCTCTCTTTACAAGTCACAATACTACTGCTCGTTCGCTCTAACTTTGCCGCTCGGCTCCATACTAAAGTCGAATTTTTAATAAGATGAAGTAAATTGACAGCAACTAATGTCACTTCTTCATACAATGTTGCGTATTTTCTATGACGAAGTGACATTAGCTACTGTCAATTTACTTCGTCTAATTAACAATTCTGGTATACGTCTCTACGCCAGCGGCAAAGTTAGAGCGAACGGGTAGTACTTACAACTTACTAACTTACGTGTGAGATCATAGCTTAGAGAAGAAAAGCTTATTCTATCACATTCTCTTTTTAGCCTTCATTCATGCCTTCCTATAATACACATCTAGGGTCTCTCATCTGTTTGAAATGGTGTGCTACTGGTTCCTGGTGTGGCACTAGTGCATCCAACCAGTGCCACACCAGGAACCAGTAGCACACCATTTCAAACAGAAATATTATCATCCTGTTAAATTTCCCGCAATTTTTTTACGGTTGGTAGGCTATGCCTTATTCTTACATACATACATATTATCACGCCTTTATCCCCGAATAGTTTTATGTCCCATGTAATAGGTGGTGAGCCTATGGCCGTGTTGAAATGGACAGGCGCAGGTCGCCGCGACCCGCAGTAAAATTTTCAAGCCGCCCGTAAAGCATTCAACTTGACTTAACGATTGTAATTTTACTGACTACCAGGTTTCATTTCGAGTTTTCCTTCTCTACGCAATGGATCTTTTTGCGAAAGTGTTCCCTTAGTCGCGTTTTACAACACCCTCAGGATGTATTGCGGTGGCGACATTTTGTACTCTTACCCGTCGCAACACGAGACCTCGTCGCCACACGGGGCAATTCCTACCAATCATATAATTACAGTTAAAAGCAATATACAAACAAACTACATCAGTGAAAACAGATAATCTAGATCGAATTTGGTCTTTAATTTTCAGGACTATGCCTCGATTTGGATCCAGAGGTTGTGGCAGCTTTGGATGAAGATTTCGACTTTGAAGATCCGGATAATCAACTAGAAGATAACTTTATTGAATTGGCTATGGGTGAAGGTATACGATACCTCACATTTTATTTTTGTTTAAAAATGTTGATTTTGTAGATGCTGTCTGTCAGTCTCTATGCGAGAGTAATTGATTTATGCTATTAATTGACATATGAATGTACATTTGCTAGCTAGCAGAAATTGTAGGAAGCAGTTATTAATAGTTTTATATTCTTGAAATTTATATTTTGACTGCCTCTGTGGCGCAGTCGGTAATGATACCGCCTGCGGCGCTGGAGGTCGTGGGTTCGATTCCCACTGGAGACAAATATTTGTGTGACCCATAAATGTTTGTCTTAAGAGTCTGTATAATATCTAGGTATTTAAAAGTATATAAGTATTAATATCCGTGGTCTGATACCCATAACTAGTGACCGACCGAAGTTTCGGTTTCGGTTTCGGTTTCGGCCAGTTTCGGCCAAAAAATCGAGTTTCGGCCGCAGTTTCGGTTTCGGCCAAAATGGGCCGAAACTTTCGGCCGGGCCGAAACTCACGTGTTCATGAATTTTGAGTGTCTGGCTCTGCTCGCGACGTGGTTGGGGCCAGCCCAACCAGTTAATATATTACTAACCGAAGATTTAGAGATTTACACTTTACCTTTATTTAAACCACCAGCAATTGAGAAGTATTGGACAGTTACCCCTGCGGCCCTGTGTTATGTCTTAGACCTCCTTTTTTTTAGGATCCCGTTTTTACTTTTGGTTACTGAATCCTAAAGATCTAGGACATTACATGACCCTACCCCTTTGTTGTTGTATTTAGTTGACTGTGTTGGTCGTCTGTCTGTCTGTCAGCAGGCTGTAACTCATCCACAGTGATAGTTAGACAGTTTTTTTACAGATGATGTATTTCTGTTGCCGCTATAGCAACAAATAATAAAAATAGACAAAATAATAGTATTAAAGGGGGCCTCCCATACAACATACGAGACTTTTTTGCCGCTTTTGTTGTACGGAACCCTACGTGCGCGAGTCCGGCTCACTCTTGTCCAGTTTTAGTTATACACTTCTAGAATGTAACCAAAACCGGCCAAGACCTAGTAGCAGAGCACCGTGTGGTTTTAGTCGGTAGGAGTTCGCAATAGCATCTATGTGTAATTTCACACGAAAAAGATGGAAACTCATCTTTAGGTGGAGATATTTCTGAAATAAACACTTGAGAAGATTTATACCGTTGATCGATGGCACTTGGTGGAACTTGCTGCACCTATTGAAAAAATAACCGGCTAAGTGCGAGTCGGACTCTCACACGGAGGGGTTAAAGCGGGACCCAATTAACGAGACATGAGGCCTAGCCATCCGGCTGTCTCTTAGTCACGAGGTTGTATCGCTAGAACCGCGCCAGATAGAGACCTAAAATTTTCACTGATGATGTATTTCTGTTGCCGCTATTTTTTTTTTCAAGTGCGGGAAATCCTACAGGGATGCTATGCTCCCTAACGTCGGAAGGACTCCGGTCCTACCGACTAAAAAACACCCGTTGGAAGCCCCGAGTATGCCCTCGGAATGATGCATACTGCGGCCGCGTCTTTAGTTGTTATCCCGCTACTTGAGGGGGCCGTGCATGAATCTCACACTTCACGCTATCGTCTAGGGCCTGCTTCTATAAGGACGGTAAGCAGACGTCCTCAGGCCCCTGGTCATATAGTCTGATAGTATAGGGCGCGCTGTCGCAGACTGCGCAACTTGGGTGGGAGAGTTCTGTCCTGCTTCCTACCCGGCGCCGTCTCTTTTACGAGCATGACCTGTTCACAGGAAGAGGCCTATGGTCCCGCTCCAGCGCCTTCTTGCTCCATTAAACAATGACGCAAGGGCCCTCGCTTAAAGGTCCCATAGAGGGGTCCCGGCTAGAAGACATGCCGCCTCAACTGATATCATGCGGTATGCCCTTATCCTTACCCTGACAGCCATCGCCTTCTGCGGGCTAAGCAATCAGGCCGCATTGCTGACCTTCAGGATCTCCGCCCATACGGGGGCCTCATATAGGGCCATGCTCCGCATGATCCTAAGGTACAGTCTCCTGCAGGGAGCGTTGGCTCCCCTGATATTGGGCAACAACCGCGAGAGTGTGGCTGATACCCCCTCCCTCAGTTTTGAAACCAAACTTCGGAAGTGGTATCCGAATTTACACCGGCTATCGAATACGAGCCCCGGATACGTCGTCGAGAGCTCGATGCCGATGCTGACGCCCCCTATATGTAAGCTGGATCCCGCAGGTGTCCTATAGGGCTGCGTCTCGGTGCGTTGCTCCTCGCGCTGTAATTAGGGTGCCGTCGTAACACGTTACGCCCGTAACAGGTTACGCCGACACCTCTGAGCAACGGACCACGCAGCACCCAATCGTAACCGATGTTTCACTGAAGCGGTCCTAAGAACGATTCCTGTGGAACACCTAACGACTCGCCGACCCTGCCCTAGCTCGGGTAAGTTATGGCCCTCTCGGAAAGATAGACCCCGACAATTCGACGGAGGTATTGAGGCATTTAATGGTAAATAAGCGCCTCTCAAACGCAGCTCCAGGGCAAGGTGTCGAAGCGTTGGAGATTACAAAAGACACACACCACCAACCAATTCACCATATTGCCGCTATAAAAAAAAACCTACTAAAATTAGAAAAAACATCCACCGGATTTCTCTGTGCGGGAATCCGACTCGCACTTGGCTGTTTTTTTTTTTCAATATGAACACGTGAGTTTCGGTTTCGGTTTCGGTTTCGGCCGAAACTGACCCTGGGGCCGAAAGTTCGGTTTCGGTTTCGGTTTCGGCCGGAAAACCAGTTTCGGTCGGACACTACCCATAACACATGCAGGTTATTCCTAGCTTACTTTGGGATCAGATAGCGTTGTGTGAAATGTCCGTGAATATTTTTTATTTATTATTATAATTCTCCTCAAAAATTTAATAATACTGTATCAATAAAAAAATGTAGAAGTATGTACAGCATCAGAAAACAGAGTACTTGAAAGTACCAAAGTTGGCCACCTCTGTTATAAAAGCTGTCTTGTTTACCCTGTGTTTCTGGGAACCCGAAAATAAAATTATTTGAGCTCAGTTATGTCAAAATGTTCAAACCCACAAAATGTTTATCACTATCATTGAATTGTCATTACAAATGTTGACAGGTGGGGATGATGATGACGAAGATGATTATGACGACAGTATGTCAGACGGTGATGAGTCTGATAAAGCATTTGCTTCAGATCTGGATTCTGATGATGACAGTGATTCACAGGTATGTTGACCTATAGATTATATAGATTTGCGTAGTTTGGTTGAGATTATAATCTCTGCATTTAACCACGGTTTCGGCGCCTTTGAAAATCTTTTAATGTAGTAACAGCCATCCGCGTCTTTTTCCGTTCCTGCCAAAATCTGTCTATAGGCTACGGTTACCAACCTTCCGGTGGGCCGTAAGCTTGTCTGCCACCTAAGTAGTATAAAAAAAAAAAAATCCTAAACTTTTTCAAAAATGTTAAAAACAAAATTGTCAAACTTTGACTTATGTGTTTTTGGCTTTGCAAACCCCCAAAAACACATAAGTCAAAGTGTTCATCCTAAGAGGACGAACACTTTCAAGTACCTTTTAACTCAAAGTCAGTCTTGCTTCAGAAAAGTGGTGGAAACTTTTCTGAAGTTATCTTTTTTTATTTTTTTTTATTTATTTATCAAGTTACAAATTTGATACAACTCGCCAAACGGCTTTAGCAGTTTGTAGGCGATTCGCTCTTAATTCTTATAAAGTAACTCAAATGTAGTACTTTTTAATACCTAATATATATCTAATGTACTTAAATATATAATAATATAATAACTAAGTGGTAAGTGGTTATGTTACATTACCCTGCTATAATTCCTAATACTATAATTTTAAATGATTCTTGTTCTATATCCAAACAGTTCCTTAACTTTTGACTTCAGCCTCATTTTACACTTTATTTTATTATCATCCCTCAATAAATCATATTTATTATATAACCTGGGTACAATATATTTCCTAGTCCTTTCTCCGTAATAATTTATTAGCCGTTATTTTTTTGTATTTCCCAATTTTTTTACTTCGTACACTATATTTATATTCTTTTTCCATTTTAAACTCCTTTTTATAATAAGTCTCTAAAGCTATTAAATATTGTACTTTTTCATGAACAGGTATTATGCTACATGCTCTAAACAGCTGATCATAGTCTTCTCTATACTTATTTTTTATTTTTTTATCCACTAACAGTTTTATTATCCTGACTTGCACCTTTTTTATTTCATCTATATATGTTTTAAAAGTTAACCCATAACAACTTAATCCATAATTTATTATTGAATCCGCCAAAGCATAGTAAACTACAAATAATACATCCCTACTTACAACCCTTTTTAGCTGATAAAATTTACTGAGGACAGCTCTCAACCGGTCAATCTAAGAAAATTGTTGCGACTTCCCAACACCCGTGCACGTTATCGATTCTTTCATATTTAAGAATCCACCATATTTAAGTACATGAACACTGAAAATGCACTAGTTTTGAAAACTTATGCAATGTAGCGGCGTCTGCTTCAGTCTAAATTTGGCGCCAAACTCCCTAAAATCTAGTATTGAACAATGTAGCCAAGGGGATGAAATGGGCAGCAGAAAGGGATAATCCGCCCGGAGTGCCGGCGTCCTCACAAGAAAATAAAAATAATAATAATGTTTCCAGGGTGACAGACCGACCAGAGGAGGCCGCATGCCGTCGTGGGAAGCCAGAGACAAGGACGATACCAAGTCGCGCTTCTCACAATACTCCATGTCTTCAAGCGTGATACGAAGAAACGAGGGCCTCACGTTACTGGACAACCGATTTGAAAAGGTATAATAATATATTATTAATTCGTCTGTTAGTGTATTTTTCGTCTAAGATCGCCTTCTCACTATGTCGTTACGGATAATTAACTTCGGACCGACGCATTCAAACGTTTCTATCTGGTCCCATTATAACGATATTTGTCGTCAGAAAATATTTTTGACGTGACAACGTCTTATAATTCGATGAAGGCCGGCAGCACGCATGAAAAAACCTGACGTATGCGGCGTTACCTCGCTCTGAGGCGTTCCATTTAGGGCTGAGTTGTCACGTTCAACTATCGTCAGTAAACCGACTTTACAGACAACCGATTTTTATGGTTGTCTACGGTTTTACGACTCCTTTATGTGAATACCTTCTGTAACGTGGCGGGAGCAGACTACCACGTGCTGACCAAAAAGGGGTGCTGTTCAGGTTGAAGTGATAATTCAAACTACTGAAGATGTGTGTATACAAGAGGTGTAGATTTATTGCAACTCAAGCAATTACATCAGTATTCAGATATTACTCTTATCTCTAGGGCTAGGGTTCCGTAGGGGATAGAAGAGCCACGACTCCTGGACACACGCTTAAGAATATTAGAGGAAAGAAACGCATCACTTGCACCAGAGCTTCGTACGAATCGGGGCCCTTGGTCGTGGCGCAGAACTTATTATAAGTGTGTGTGCGTGACGCGGAGGAAGGGTGGCTTCTTGGCGCGCAGGGAGATTGGGCCGCGTAGTCAGGCTGCGCGGTGACACTTCATTTAAATCCACAGGCCACGCCCTTCAAACGACATCCTATTAATTATTTTTCTTTCTTCTTTCTTTCTTTCTTTCTATTTGTCGTAACGACACTTAGATCAAGAATAACATAGATTACGGGTCGCGAACAAAATGAAAGTTAAAAAGTGTCCCAAGTCAATACGTAGTTAAACCTATATTCTATTTATTAGCAATCGTAAATAAATAATTCAAGACTGTATCACATTTAACGTAAAATGTACCTTAAAGTTATTATACGTAAGCATATAGTACCAGCATGAAGCGCTCGTGGCCCCGCGGACTCAGTGTTCTGTGAGCGATCACTGCAGTAAGCAACTTTCACTATGGCCGGTCCATGGATGGATGACCATCCATGTGATCACTTTGTGACATTTATTTGAGCGTTTCCGTGCTTCGGAAGGCACGTTAAGCCGTTGGTCCCGGTTGCCAGTAAAATGGCAGTCGTTAAGCTAAGTTGAAGGCTTTATTTTCAACAGCGGGCAGTCACAGCCTGCGCCTGTCCATTTAAACACGGCAATGCGGCTCACCACCTATTACGTGGGACAAATTATACAAAGGTGAAATGTGGGCATCCAATATGCCTCTGCCTGCCCCTTCGGGGATAAAGGCGTGACCATATGTATGTATAAAGTACCATGCCACTGATATATCAGTTAAGTCGTTTTGTTCCACATGTTTGTATATTCAATGTCGGCCCATTGTCGCCAGTTCGAACAAGGATGTAGTGAGCCGTCAGTAGTGAGCCGTCTTCTATAGGTGCCGGATTTCTCGCGTCGATATTACATCTAGTTATTCTTCATCTAAGTAACGACATAATACATTATGGGAAAGGCCTTACACCTAATTTTGAGTTTAGATTCAATGCGTTCCTGGATGGATTAAAATCATTAAGCACAGATTATCATTTTGGCCTTGTTTCAACATCTAACCCAGATTCTGCTATCCCCAGATGTTCGCCGAATACGACGACACAGAACTAGGTCCTTTAGACCTGGAAGAGATCGAGGGATTCATGCCGGAGTCGCACGATATGTTGCTAAGAGCTGCTGAAGAGTTTGAGGAGTCCAGGAGACGGTACCAGCTTGATAAGGAGAAGGAGATTGCAAGGTAAGGCCTTTTCTTAGTGAAATATTCACAAACTAGCCGAGCCCGCAACTTCGTTTACGTCACATAAGGTGTATGAAAGGAGAGGTATTTCTTCATCAGACCCATCAAGCAGCGTGTGAAACTGCCCTGTTTGCTTAATCGTAAAAGAGCTTAATGAATAAGGCTATTTTAAAACAATTCAGTCCGCGCCGAAGCCAGTTTAGATTTACCCATTTTTAGATTAATAAGTCTATGTATGATTCTTTAAAGTAATATAACTTTTTTATTTATAAACCGATTGATATGAAATAAACACTAAATGTTAAGCGGAGCAAACCTTAACACAATAAAGAAAACCGCATTGCAATCGGTTAAGTGGTTACTGAGATTAGCGTGCACAAACGTACAGACAAACAGACATACAGGCAAACAGACAAAAATTCTAAAAAATATTGTTTTGGGTTCTATTGCGTTCATAAAGCCCCCCATAGTGTTTTTTCTCATTTATCTTCCATGTACAGACAGCGACCTGTTACGATTTTATTATATGTATTGATTGATATCAAGATTTTACTCAAAGCCTTCTGATTTCAAAGTAAGCTGGGATTAACCGGCTTATGTTATGAATGGATAATGGATCTATGAAATCAGTCTATGACAGTCCACACCTGGACTGCTGCCTCTCCCAACTCGCGCCACAACATACGGTCCTGCGCCAAACGCATTTATTTATACGTTTTTGTTTATATCGCACATCCATATCTAAAGAGCTGCAACTCAAAAATCGCATTTTTTGAGATAAGCACACCACCGCATTCTTTATCCGAATACCTATCCACCAATAAAACAGACTTAATAATAAGTCCACTACTCGCTGCTAGATAGCACCAAGTGTCCCTTTAGTTACACGAGGGAGCCCCGCTCCCTTCCGCCAAAACAGACACATCGCTAGTTGCGGCCTAAACTACAAGCGAATTACACGGGTCCATCGTAAACAAAAGGGAATTATTTTAAGTTCTATCTGTACCGTTGAAATTTCAAGCACTATTTATTTTGAGTTGCCGACTTTTAGACGACTTTTAGACGTTTAGTTGCTCAGTAAGTAACTACGCATCTTGAGTTAAATCTGTATAGCTGGCAGGGTAAGTAAAAGTTTTAAGTTTATTTAGAGTTCTTTCCATACTGTTGCTACATTTTTGAATTTGTAGTTGTGTCCGTTTAGTTGAGTCATATTTTAAAGCGTTATATTTCTTTAAAAGGCCATTTAATTGAAACATTTTTGCTATTGGCGGTTAAAATCTTGTAATCTTATTATAATTTCATTTTTATAACTAGAATTTCTATAGCATTTTACTCAATTACTGCATTTTTTTTAGTTACGTCTCTTTAGTTGGATTTTGCCAAAATAATTTCGCAATATCGCTAATAACATCGAAAATGTTCTTTTGTTGACTCTTTTAATGCGATTTGATGCACACGACCCTATTAATGAGTAATAATAACATTTTTTTTACAGGTTAACAACGAAACGTGGTCAGTTTTTAGTCAATATGATAGAGGAAAGAGATAAAGAAAACTCTTCACCAATGCGCTGGAGGACGTCTTTAAGACGCTGGACTGGAAAGCATGGGCATCTCGCACCTTCAATTTGCCGGCGACATCGTCATAGTGGCGGAGACGCTGGAACAGTTTAGTGGAATGTTGCCCAGCCTAAACGTTGCGTCTCGACGTGTTGGTCTCGGCATGAACTTGGAGAAAACCAAGGCCATGTTTAATGAGCACGTCACGCCGCGCCGGGACCAATCTACGTCGAAGGATCGAGGCTTGAGGTTGTCCAGGAGTATACATATCTTGGGCACGTTATCACGTTAGACAAGGGCAATCTGGACAAGAAAATCGCTAGAAAGATCCGTTTGGGTTGAGCAGCGTTTTTTCAATGCGCCTATAGCACAGTGCGTGAAGACGAAAGTCTACAAACAAACAGTGCGTCCTACCAGCTATGACATACGATGCTAAGACGTGGACACTTACGGTGGGGCTAGTTTATGCCCTTAAAGTTGCACAGCGAGCTATGGAACGAGCCATACTTTACATACGTTTTTCGGCGGAGAGCCGGAGTGGTCGAAATAGCTCGCAGAATAAGCACATTAAAGTGGCATTGGGCTGGCCACATCTCTAGAAGAACCAACGACCAAATAGAGCAAACGGGTTCTAGTGTGAAGACCGCGACTCGGTAAATGTAGGGTAGGACGTCCACCCGCTAGATGGACTAATGACCTGATAAAGATTGCAGGCTGGGACTGGATGCGAAAGGCTCAAGACCGGGTACTGTGGCGTGAACTGGGAGAGGCCTATGTCCAGCAGTGGACTACTGTAGGCTGCTTGATTGATGATTTTTAGTACATATTTTAGATATCTACTTACAGTTTATTCTTAAATGTAAATGATTTTTGATGTGCATATAAAATTGTTTTCCACAAAAAGCAAGTTTATAATATTTTTTTTATTTTTAAGAAAAATATGTTTGTTGCTATATATTTTATAATTAAAAGGTACAAAAGTGACTTTCATTAGTTGTTTTAACCACTATCAATAATATATTTACACTTACTAAAGTTAACTAATCTTTTCTTCCTCATTGATCATCCAATATACTCCTATTGCTGACCTCAGATCACTCTATTAAATTGGACTAATTAAAAATAACACATAATGCTATTACGTTTTGAGTTTATAGTGTTTCGTCAAAAGAGAGTTAAGTACAAATTCAATTCACCAATATAGACTCAACTCAAAATAATATGACAAAACACACCTACCTTGTCAAGCAATAGGGCAATTACTCGAAAATTCCAATTTTCAGCCCCAAAACATGATTAAAATCAAAGAATCGTACAATTTTATTCAATCTTGCTGCGCACAGAAAACATAATTCTATACAGAACACTTCTACACTGCATAGGGGTCGAGCAATCAGTTTTTTGCATTTTCCCAAAAAAGTGCTTTTTTGAGTTATGCTCTCTTTAGATCTAGGTGTGCGATATCTCCGGTTCTGATCAACCGATTGCGATCAAACATACTTAAGATTTCAAGGTTGACCCAGATCTTTTTAAAGATAATATATACACCGCGTCAAAATTCGTTTAGTGGTTTTTGAGTTTATTGCGGACAAAGTTAAGGACAAACAGACAAGAATACGACGACACAGTACTAGGTCCCTTAGACCTGGAAGAGATCGAGGGCTTCATATTATTCAATGTTAGGAATTTGCGATACTATAACTCGATATTTGCACGGCAATTAAAAAACAATGAAAAATAAATTAGGCCTTATGGGCGGCTTCAAAATTTTTAACAGACGCAGGTTGTGAAGACGAATTCTTCACAACCTGCGTCTGTCTATTTCAATACGTTCATTATGGCACTCGCAGGGATACATCATTTTGTAAGATAAACTAGTACATTTCATTGTAGTCGACTGTACCTGTGACGTTTGCAACAATGGGCGGTTGGTGTTCGATAGTTCAGGGGAGCTTGGTGAACTGCTTATGGGAAGTTCTTGTAGGCACATAAGACGACACAATGGTTCCGCAAATCGGACCGCCACCAAGAATGAATCGCCACTTACCTTAATTCCCGCTCTTCTTAATGTTTCTTCCGAGGCTGATGCTGTTGCTTCTGAGATTGTTTCCGAGTTCTGTGTCGACCGAGGCACTGACTTGTGGATGGGTTGCCGGCAATCCACCACAGGCGCACACACAAGGGTTACGAACCGCGTCCGAGATCTAACTGCGCGGTCGATGCATGCAAATGGCCGTCCGCCGGTGCACGGCGGCGGGGGGCGGGGTAAGCCGGCTTAGTGACGAACATTCCCGAGGAATGTCCGAGTCGCCGAAACAGTTGGGGCATGGATGCCAAGCAATTGATCGCAGATATAGGACGAAGAATAGGGGATAAAACCGGTGACTCGCTCGTACCTAGTACAAAAGTTAGCTATTGCCATCCAGCGCGGTAATGCGGCGATCGTTAGCCCCTTTTGACACGTACCTACCGGGTGCCGGGTACTCGGCGGCGAGTGTATGTCATTACCGGGCAAATCGAGGGATAAAGGCTCTAGTTGGTGGGGCCCCGAACTGGAAAGGCTCAGGAAGAACATGAGGCGGCTGTTCAACAGGGCTATGAACACTTGTGCAGATCACGATTGGGACTGCTACAAAGCCGCCAAAGCTAAATACAAGAGACGACTAAGATACAGAAGTACCAAGTCGTGGAGAAATTTCTGTAGCAGCATTGAAAACTGCACACAGGCCAATAGAGTGAGACTAATACAGGCCAAACAAGGAACAGAGATATCTGGATCTATAAAGAAACCTAACGGCAGCCTGACAAACACCCGTGAAGAGGCGGAAAGTATCTTAATACAGACGCACTTCCCAGGATGCCAAATGCTGCAGACACCCGAGTGGCCGGTGGAAAACGTAACCACAGAAGAAGTCCACTGGGAGTTTGCACGACAGGTAGTCAACCAACAAAAAACTGAATGGGCAATCAACAGCTTTAAGTCCTTCAAATCTCCAGGACTGGATGGAATCTTCCCCGCACTACTAAAATGGGGAGGACATCAGTTAGCATGGTCACTTACCATCATCTTGGTAGCATGTCTGGCGCACAGATACGTACCCAGACTGTGGAGAGAGGTCAAAGTGATCTTTATACCAAAACCTGGCAAAGGGGACTACTCAGACCCTAGATCATACATACCGATAAGTCTCACGTCTTTCCTTCTAAAAACTCTGGAAAGACTGTGTGACAGAGACATTCGAGGGACGGCCCTTCAAAATAAACCGCTGCATCCCAATCAACACGCATATGCCCCCGGCAAGTCTACGGACTCAGCACTGCATGCAGTGGTACACAAAATAGAAGAGGCCATCCAGAACAAATCAATGTGCCTCGGCACCTTCCTAGACATAGAGGGGGCTTTCGACAGAACTAGCTTCAGAAGCATAACCACTGCACTGACAAGACACGGAGTGAATACGGTAGTCAGTGAATAGATAGAAAACATGCTGAGTAAACGCATTATAAAACTACAGACAAGTGGAAACCAGTGCGCAGCGGTGGCCAAAGGATGTCCACAAGGGGGCGTCGTCTCACCGCTGCTATGGAATCTTGTTGTAAATGACTTAATAACCAAACTAAACGCGAATCACCACTACACTGTGGGGTATGCAGACGACATAACAATACTGACAAGGGGAAACTTCACCAACACGGTGTGTGACATCACACAGACGGCGCTTAAGATCGTGGATCGTTGGTGCACTGCCAACGAGCTATCGGTCAATCCCAGCAAGACGGAGTTGGTATTGTTCACAAACAAAAGGATTCTGGGAAACTATCGGTTGCCGCGTCTCTATGGCACCGAACTACAATTCTCCAAAGAGGTCAAGTATCTTGGGGTACTTCTTGACAGCAAACTAAACTGGAGTAATCATCTCGAAAACAAAATCAATAAAGCTACAATCACATTCTGGCAGTGCCGCAGAATGGTAGGAAGCAAGTGGGGGTTGAGCCCCAAGATCACCCTCTGGCTATACGAATCGATAATCAGACCCATCGTTACCTACGGGGCTGTGGTATGGTGGACGCGCACAAGCCTGACCACAGTCCAGAAGATCCTGAAAAGTTTCCAAAGACTAGCCTGCATAGCAACTACCGGTGGAATGAGAACTACGCCCACCGCCGCCATGGAGGCGATGCTGGGTCTCCCGCCGCTGCACATCTTCATCAAACAAGAAGCTGCGGCTACAGCCATTAGACTCAAAAGTCTGGGACTGTGGAAACCAATAAAGGTAGCACATACAGAGATATACAAGAAGTTGGTGGATTCGGAACCACTAACTGAAGCAATCACCGACACAATACCAAAGCAGTTTGTGTTCGACAAAAAGTTCAAAATACAACTACAGGAGTGCCCCCAAGAGGGACTCAATATCAGGGACTTGAGGATATTTACGGACGGATCCAAGACGAAGCTGGGTACCGGAGCAGGAACCTTCTCGGAGGACCTGAATATTAATATCGCAACACCACTAGGCACCCACGGCACGGTATACCAGGCAGAGTGCATGGATATAATCAAGGCGACTGAGGCCATCAAGGCCAGGACCGTAAAGAATCAGTGTATCCGGATACTAACTGACAGTAGATCGGTACGAAACCTGTTGAAACAGCAGGCAAGGGGCCAGCACCAGGGTTACTGGGCCAGCCTTGATACATGCAGACAGGCGAGAGAGGTACTGCCGACAATCAACACCAGATTCTCTCGCAAAATTCTGCAGCTTAACAGGACTAAGATAAGTATAATAACAGGTATAGTTACAGGTCATAGTCCACTTAACAAACATCTCTTCAATTTAGGTGTCACAGACAGCCCCCTTTGCAGAGCTTGCATGGAGACGGACGAAACTGCCAGCCACATTCTTATGGAATGCCCGGAACTGGCAAGATACAGGGCTACACACCTCGGCATACCGAGGTCGCTCCAGGAAGTCGTCGGCAACGTAAAGAGTCTGCTAGGCTTCCTGGAGGAACTGGGATGGCAGTAGCCATACCACAACCCCTCACGCAAAATAGGCGCATTAAATGACGTCGAGTTGCGGAAACCAGCCCGTGTAAACCTAGAACCTAGAACCTACCGGGCAAATCACGCCGGTACGTGTGAAAGCTATAGTACATGGCCATACACTTCGCCGCCTGCCGGATACCCGGCAACCGGTACGTGTGAAAAGGGGCTTATGACCACCTTTGTACCGGATTCGACCCGGGTTGGATTATTAAGCTAACAATTTATGTTAGTTTTATTTTAATTGTGTTACTATGGCTAAACTACTGACATTTTATTTTATACTAGAGGACTTCACGCGGTTTCACCCGCGTAGCTCCCGTTCCCGTCGAAATATAGGAATAAAATATAGCCTACTAGTTGTTTCCCGCGGCTTCGACCGCGTAGAAGTCGTTTATCGCGTAAAATCATAACCTTCCATTTGCGCAGTCGTTTAAAAAGTAGCCTATGTCCTTCCCAGGGCCTCTACTTACTCCTATCTCCATATAACTATCCCTATACCAAATTTCATCTCAATCGCTTCAGCCATTTAGGCGTTAAAGCGTAACAGACAGACAGACAGAGTTACTTTCGCATTTATAATATTAGTAGAGATGTCCACCTCGAAGAGTGTAGCTTCCCAACAGTGAAATTTTTCATATTGGTTTAGTAGTTTCGGAGCCTATTTGATGCAAACAAACAAACAATCAAATCTTTCCTCTTTATTAGTATAGAAGTATAGATAATTCTGCAGCATTAAAGCTATTAATTTCATTATAGGTCAGTACAAGTTGTAGAATGTAGATGATATTGCACATCATAACTAGATGGCGCTGTGCCGTAAATTTAAATCGCGATATGGTTTCGTTACAGACGGTCTCGTAAGAAGGGTTACAGAATATTATAATAACGTCCATTACATTATATTAATATCTATAATATTACGATAGTCGATAAATAGACACTAATAACCATTACGTATTTATCAATTTTTGAAAGTGTTTATAGCATAGCATATAAACACTGAAATAATGTGTGAAGATACAAATTTATAAATCTGCCGTGTGCGTTTATTTTTTATTGTGCTGTGTAGTTATTCTTACTAATAGTACTACTAGCTTTTGCCCGCGACTTCGTTCGCGACGGGGTTTGAACAAATAACCAAATAATGAAATGAATGAATAACCAAAGATGAATCTTATATATAAAATTCTCGTGTCACAATGTTCGTTCCCGTACTCCTCCGAAACGGCTTGACCGATTCTCATGAAATTTTGTGAGCATATTGAGTTGGTCTGAGAATCGGTCAACATCTATTTTTCATACCATAAGTGACCGGGAATAACATTCCACGCGGGCGGAACCGCGGGCCCGGGCATCAGCTAGTTATTTTATAAAAAACTAGCTTTTGCCCGCGACTTTGTTCGCGAGGTAATTTTCTATATCTATACTATACTAATATTATAAAGAGGAATTGTTTGACTGTATGTTTGTATCGAATAGGCTACGAAACTACTGAACCGATTTGAAAAATTCTTTCATTCTGACTGCCTTTGTGGCGTAGTCGGTAGTGACACCGCCTGCGGCGCTGGAGGTCGTGGGTTCGATTCCCACCGGAGACAAATATTTGTGTGACAAATAAATGTTTGTCTCAAGAGTCTGGGTGTTTCTATCAATATCAATACATATAATAAAATCGTAACAGGTCGCTGTCTGTACATGGAAGATAAATAAGAAAAAAAATTATAGGGGGGCTTTATGAACGCAATAGAACCCAAAACAATGATTTTTAGAATTTTTGTCTGTTTGTCTGTATGTCTGTATGTCTGTATATCTGTTTGTCTGTACGGTTGTGCACGCTAATCTCAGTAACCGCTCAACCGATTGCAATGCGGTTTTTTTTATTGTGTTGAGGTTTGCTCCAGTTAACATTTAGCGTTTGTTTTATGTAAATCGGTTTAGAAATAAAAGAGTTATAACACTTTTAAGAATCAGATATTTTGAAAATTTTAATTGTAGGGGTTTATTTGAATGTGAGTGAACCTAAACTGGCGTGTTGAACCTAAACCTAAACAATTCAGTCCACGCCTTCGGCGCGGACTGAATTGTTTAAAAATAGTCTTAATCATTAAGCTCTTTTATGATTAAGCAAACAGGGCAGTTTCAGACGCTGCTTGATGACTCTGATGAAGAAATACCTTTCCTTTCATACACCTTATGTGACGTAAACGAAGTTGCGGGCTCAGCTAGTGTATAATATGTACCTATGTATTTAAAAAGTATATAAGTATTAATATCCGTTGTCTGATACCCATAATACAAGCAGGTTATTCCTAGCTTACTTTGGGATCAAATAGCGTTGGGTGAAATGTCCGTGAATATTTATTATTTATTTATTCTTATCTGTGGGTGACATAGACTTTATTTTCTTCTCGTATTCCCACGGGAACTGCAACCGCGTGGCGTCCGCTAGTAATGATAATATAATATTTTGTTATAGGATGAATCACCTACAAGAGATCGCTGAAGAATCGGAAGACGACCTGGTGACGCGGGAAGTGAAGCCGGAAGACAAATGGGACTGCGAGACCATACTCTCCACTTATTCCAACAAATATAACCATCCGAAAGTCATCGATGAGCCTAGGGTAAGAAGCCATATTAAATCCACTGTTGATTTAGTTCCACGTGCAAATGGACAAGCGCAGTTTGTGACTGCCTAATGTTAAGATTTTTTAAGCCGCTCAATTGGGCTTGAATTTGGATTAACTTGAATGACTGTTACTGTTGTTAATGTTACTGAAAACCGATACCAACCGCCATGGTCACCTATCTCCTTCGGCCAGATTGGAAACCAAAGTTTGGAAACCGGTTTCGAAAAAAGAATTATTTTTTAACTTACCATTTTACGTGAAGTTTATTATTATTGGTATGACAATATTCCATGGTTAATAGGTACAGTGGGCCAAAAAATTGGTGTACCATCTTAAGGTTGAACGTCGTTTGCAAATTCATAGGCAATAATGATTAGTTTCGCTTGCAGACATATCTGACAATTTCTATTGCCATCATTATCTGATTATTGATAACCTTTTATATTGATTATTGATACCTACTGTTTGTTACGTGACAGCTGTTCTTAGTTTGAACCATAGATTTAGAATTTTTCGCTACTCTCAATAGATATACAAAGCGTGCGAGCGAGACCTCATTATCCATAGCACTTAGCTCGAGAGGAAAAGAGAAAGCGAATTGTGTACTCATATGTCAGTATTTTGAATCGCTGAGCCCGCTGGGATCCTATGGCGGCTCTATGTTATTCATAATATCCAATAATCTGTAGTGATCTTACGATTAAAATAGAAAATTTTATATTTTCAACAATATTGTCGTGTTTAGTGTGTGAATAGGATATTACAAAACGCAATTATACGAAGAAAGACTCGTTTAACAGGTCATTTGTGACTTCGTTCATTCCATTTTTGACGTTCATATTTTGCCAAATTGGATGTAAAATTTCACTGAAAGTTCAACTCATAACGTAGATTATGCATTTTCCTTCATACATAACACAATATTTAATGTGTAAATGCATTTTTGGAGGATATATAAGGCAGAAATAGAAAGGGCTGTTTACAGTAAAATAGTCATGGGTAGGTATCGATAAGGATGTCGATAGTTCATTATAGTGACATTGCTAGAAACAAACTTATCTGGATTTAATTTACTATAAATATGATTGATTTTTACTCGAACTGTGTTATTTAACCTTTTTTTTAGGGTTTTGTGCCTATTTTAATATAATATTTCCAAAATTTGTGATCCATTTTGAGTTGAATTTTTATAATTTTACTTCACTTAAGGTACTCCACGCCGCCACACCGGGATGTTTGCTGTACAAGGCGCAGATTAGCCTCTGCGTCGAATACTGTTCTCACCTTTGGGATGACTGTGCGAGGTACTTACTGGACGCGCTTGGCGCTATGCAGAGACGTGTTATCCGATTTCAATTATAGGTTGTCCTAAGATGACGGTAAGCCTCGAGCCGTTAGCGCAGCAAAGAACCATAGCGTCCTTGGCTGCCTTCTACTGAATGTATCACGGCGAATGTTCTGTAGAGCTCTTCAACCTGATCCCACCATCTCCTTTCCGATTCCGAACAACACGTCGGGCAGAGGTGCCACTCATATATAGCGGAGAGAATCTTCGCCAGAACTGAGCGTTTCAAAAGATCGCTCCTCTGTCGAACTACAAAATCCTGGAACGACCTGCCCGCACATGTGTTTCCCTCATTTTACAATCCCGGGTTCTACAAGCGGAGCGTGAAGAGGCACATCATAGGGTCGCCAACTTGAGGACTACTGTCAGAAGTCTTGTGTGCTGTAAGCATGGCCCCCATTCGCTAGATGCGCCACGGCTTTCCATTAGTTTCCATCAGTGGCGACGTCAATTTGGCGAGGTTAATATATTTAAAAAAATCTACGAGTAATATCTTTTATTGTTACTAGGGTTCAATAATAAATGAGTTTCAAGGTTTTGTATTACGATAAGAGTTGGATTTTTAGTAAAATTTCAAATTTAATTGGCAAAATATATATGTACGGCAACAATGCAATGTACGATGCCATAAATTACATGTTAAAAGTGTATTTTCACATTCACACACTGAATCAACACTATTTAACCCACACATAGATCTTTCATTTTTGGTCTCGTCTTCACTTTGACACTGTTCATCTTGTACATTCCAAATCTATGGTTTGAACTTGATGGAACCAGAAGAATATATTTGACAAAAAGTCAGTTGTCAGTATTCTATATTAAAAAGAGATTGCTAGATTTAAAAAGATTTTATTACTTTTATTTTGAACCATTCAAATTATCTTTGCAGAAATTAATGTTTTATCAGTTTTTAATAAAGGTTAAAATGTCATGCACTTCTAAGTGACTTACGACAAATGAATACTTATCAATAAGGTTTACGTCATTATTATGCATCTCTTTCAATGATATCTGGTATGAACCTTGTTGTAATTTTCAATGACTAGAAAACTAAATCAAAACTGATACACCACTTTCTTGGCCGACCGTACCAATTTCAGTTTAATATGTATTTCGTAACTGTACACATAAATAAACAGCTAGAAGAGTTTTTAAAGAAGATCGCACTTTCTGTTGAGTTTCGAAAGAAGATCTATCTTTCTGTTTTGGAAACCAGTTTCAAAAACAGAATTATTTTTCTTTATTGGAAACCAGGTTTCATTAAAAGAAAAATAATTCTTTTTTCGAAACCGGTTTCCAAACATTGGTTTCCAATCTGGCCGAAGGGCACCTATCCTAATACCAACGACTACAACATAGCGAAGTACTCTTACTCCAGTGACTCTTGACAGAAGACTGAGTCAGCGGGATTACGAGCGCTTCAGTCGGTTAACTCTGTTTGTTTATTAGGCATTTCGAAGGGACGTAGGTCACGCCTATGTAAACGATGATTTATTTTTGTGCAAATCTTTCATGGATGCTATGCCGGACTCTTACCGATTAAACCACATGTGCCCTACCACTGGCTATGGTCGGGATCCCAGGAGCCCTCGGAAGGATCCCAGAATTCCCGACGAGTTTTAACAGATGATATTTAGCTACCGAAATGTTGTACAGATGTAGAACCAGATCGATATGAAATTAAATCGACCAGCATATCACAGTTTCATTAATAAAAACCATTACCAAACCCCATTATTTCTTCCCACAGAAACCCAAAAAGATCCAAATTCACCCCAAAACCGGTCTTCCAAAAGACGTTCTAGGCAACGAAAACAAACTGACTGCGAGATCCCTCGCCAAGTTCAACTCTATGCAAGCGGATGATGATAGCAGCGGGTCTGAAGACGGAGGGACCATTGCCAACTCTGTGCTGTCCACGCTTAGTGTGTTGTCTTTAAGGTAACTATAGTATAGAACACTACTGAATTGTTGATTGTTCCCACTTCCCATGGGAACTTATACCCGAGATAGAACAGGTCCTCGGATGATGATAGCAGCGGGTCTGAAGATGGAGAGACTATTGCCAACTCTGTGCTGTCCACGCTTAGTGTGTTGTCTTTAAGGTAACTATAGTATAGAACACTACTGAATTGTTGATTGTTCCCACTTCCCATGGGAACTTATACCCGAGATAGAACAGGTCCTCGGATGATGATAGCAGCGGGTCTGAAGATGGAGAGACTATTGCCAACTCTGTGCTGTCCACGCTTAGTGTGTTGTCTTTAAGGTAACTATAGTATAGGACACTACTGAATTGTTGATTGTTCCCACTTCCCATGGGAACTTATACCCGAGATAGAACAGGTCCTCCTAAATATACAAGCAGATGATGATAGCAGCGGGTCTGAAGATGGAGGGACCATTGCCAACTCTGTGCTGTCCACGCTTAGTGTGTTGTCTTTAAGGTAACTATAGTATAGAACACTACTTAATTGTTGATTGTTCCCACTTCCCATGGGAACTTATACCCGAGATAGAACAGGTCCTTGGATGATGATAGCAGCGGGTCTGAAGATGGAGAGACTATTGCCAACTCTGTGCTGTCCACGCTTAGTGTGTTGTCTTTAAGGTAACTATAGTATAGAACACTACTTAATTGTTGATTGTTCCCACTTCCCATGGGAACTTATACCCGAGATGGAACAGGTCCTTGGATGATGATAGCAGCGGGTCTGAAGATGGAGAGACTATTGCCAACTCTGTGCTGTCCACGCTTAGTGTGTTGTCTTTAAGGTAACTATAGTATAGGACACTACTGAATTGTTGATTGTTCCCACTTCCCATGGGAACTTATACCCGAGATAGAACAGGTCCTCCTAAAGACAAGCGGATGATGATAGCAGCGGGTCTGAAGATGGAGAGACTATTGCCAACTCTGTGCTGTCCACGCTTAGTGTGTTGTCTTTAAGGTAACTATAGTATAGGACACTACTGAATTGTTGATTGTTCCCACTTCCCATGGGAACTTATACCCGAGATAGAACAGGTCCTCCTAAAGACAAGCGGATGATGATAGCAGCGGGTCTGAAGATGGAGGGACTATTGCCAACTCTGTGCTGTCCACGCTTAGTGTGTTGTCTTTAAGGTAACTATAGTATAGAACACTACTAAATTGTTCCCGCTTCCCGTGGGAACTTATACCCGAGATAGAACAGGTCCTCCTAAATACACAAGCAGATGATGATAGCAGCGGGTCTGAAGATGGAGGGACCATTGCCAACTCTGTGCTGTCCACGCTTAGTGTGTTGTCTTTAAGGTAACTATAGTTTAGAACACTACTGAATTGTTGATTGTTCCCGCTTCCCGTGGGAACTTATACCCGAGATAGAACAGGTCCTCCTAAAGACAAGCGGATGATGATAGCAGCGGGTCTGAAGATGGAGGGACTATTGCCAACTCTGTGCTGTCCACGCTTAGTGTGTTGTCTTCAGGGTAACTATAGTATAGAACACTACTATATTGTTAATTGTTCCCACTTCCCATGGGAACTTATACCCAAGATAGACCAGGTCCTCCTAAAGACAAGCGGATGATGATAGCAGCGGGTCTGAAGATGGAGGGACTATTGCCAACTCTGTGCTGTCCACGCTTAGTGTGTTGTCTTTAAGGTAACTATAGTTTAGAACACTACTGAATTGTTGATTGTTCCCGCTTCCCGTGGGAACTTATACCCGAGATAGAACAGGTCCTCCTAAAGACAAGCGGATGATGATAGCAGCGGGTCTGAAGATGGAGGGACTATTGCCAACTCTGTGCTGTCCACGCTTAGTGTGTTGTCTTCAGGGTAACTATAGTATAGAACACTACTATATTGTTAATTGTTCCCACTTCCCATGGGAACTTATACCCAAGATAGACCAGGTCCTCCTAAAGACAAGCGGATGATGATAGCAGCGGGTCTGAAGATGGAGGGACTATTGCCAACTCTGTGCTGTCCACGCTTAGTGTGTTGTCTTTAAGGTAACTATAGTATAGAACACTACTATATTGTTAATTGTTCCCACGTCCCATGGAAACTTATACCCAAGATAGAACAGGTCCTCCTAAAGACAAGCGGATGATGATAGCAGCGGGTCTGAAGATGAAGGGACTATTGCCAACTCTGTGCTGTCCACGCTTAGTGTGTTGTCTATAAGGTAACTATAGTATATAAAAATACTTGAGCCTATTGCCGTGTTGAACAGTCCATTTTAATACAGCAATAGGCTCTCCATCGTGGTAAATAACAACTTTAAGGTGAAATGTGGGCGTATTCTATGCCTTTTTTGCCTAGCCCTTGGGGGATAAAGGCGTGCACCTATGTATGCGCTTTTTTATTTTGGATATTGAAATTTTATTTACGTATTTTTTTTGTGTTACGTCTCTAAAGGGTTAAATCGGGACCCTAACTGAGACCGCGGTACTGACTGTAATTCAAGAACTGTGATGAGATAGACAGACAGTTGAAATTTTGACAGACGATGTATTTCTATTGCCGCTATAGCAACAAGTACTAATTACAAAAAAAGTTATAGTTAAGAAGGGCTCCCAATCATCGTAATATTTTTCTACTTTTAGCCCCTCTCTATAAAATAGAGTGCAGAGAGGCTTATGGCGAGACTTTGTCTGTAGCTGTGACTCTGTTGCATTAAACTACGTCACTAAGTCACGTGGATCATCTGTTCAAAGTTTGAAATAAAACAAAAATGACAACGTCAATCGGATTGAACTTTCACTTTTACAATAAACGTGTTAGAGAGAGTTAGTCTGGTGAGAACGATCTCACGGCTTTCTTGTTTTGTATAAAACCCTCCGTTAGCAAATCGCACTAGCCCACTTTTTATACCCGTGCACCCAATAATATTTTTTCCAATTTCAGGCCAAAAGATGAATCGTCAGAAGAAAAGAAAGACCGCAAGCGTCTACTAAAAGAATACAGAAAAGAACGTAGAATAGAGAAGAAAGCCAATAAAGAAGCGTTCAAAGAAGAGAAGAAACGACAGGAGAAGATTATGATGAACAATAGGAATAATGTTCAGGGGAATAGGATACTGTGAATTGATTACTTTTGTAAGATAATATATATTAAGTTTAAGTATGCGAGTGTTTTTTTTTTGAAGTGAAACTTCTTTATCGGCGTTGGAAAAAAATTTGCGTCACGTCACGTCACGTCACGATTTTTGGTTACGCGCCATCTTTGTTCTGTTCCCCACCACGGTGGATTCGAATTAAGAGTACTTTATCCAGGGATAGCATGTCATTTAAGGGTTTTTGGACTTTTGGGCTTTTGGACTTTTGGACTTTTGGACGGGACATTGGTACTTTGGGTCCTTGGGACTTTGGAACTTTGAGACTTTGGGACTTTTGAACTTTTGAACTTTTGGACTTTTGGACTTTTGGATGGGACCTTGGTACTTTGGGTCTTTGGAACTTTGGGACTTTTGGACTTTTGGATGGGACCTTGGTACTTTGGGTCTTTGGGACTTTTGGACTTTTGGACTTTTTGGACTTTTAGACTTTTAGACTTTTAGACTTTGGGACTTTGGGACTTTTGGACTTTTGGACTTTGGGACTTTGGGACTTTTGGACTTTTAGACTTTGGGACTTTGGGACTTTGGGACTTTGGGACTTTGGGACTTTGGGACTTTTGGACTTTTGGACTTTTGGACTTTTGAACTTTTGGACTTTTGGACTTTTGGACTTTTGGACTTTTGGACTTTTGGACTTTTGGACTTTTGGACTTTGGACTTTGGACTTTTGGACTTTTGAACTTTTGGACTTTTGGACTTTTGGACTTTTGGACTTTTGGACTTTTGGACTTTGGGACTTTGGGCTTTTGGATGGGATCTTGGTACTTTGGGTCTTTGGGACTTTGGGACTTTTGGACTTTTGGGCTTTTGGATGGGACCTTGGGACTTTGGGTCTTTGGGACTTTTGGACTTTGGGCTTTTGGATGGGATCTTGGTACTTTGGGTCTTTGGGACTTTGGGACTTTGGACTTTTGGATGGGACCTTGGTACTTTGGGTCTTTGGGACTTTTGGACTTTTGGACTTTTTGGACTTTTTGGACTTTTAGACTTTTAGACTTTTAGACTTTTAGACTTTGGGACTTTGGGACTTTGGGACCTTGGGACTTTGGGACTTTGGGACTTTTGGACTTTTGGACTTTTGGACTTTCGGACTTTTGGACTTTTGGACTTTTGGACTTTTGGACTTTTGTACTTTTGTACTTTTGGACTTTTGGACTTTTGGACTTTTGGACTTTTGGACTTTTGGACTTTTGGACTTTTGGACTTTGGGCTTTTGGATGGGATCTTGGTACTTTGGGTCTTTGGGACTTTTGGACTTTTGGACTTTTGGGCTTTTGGACTTTTGGACTTTTGGACTTTTGGACTTTTGGACTTTTGGAGTTTTGGACTTTTAGACTTTTGGACTTTTGGCCTTTGGGACTTTGGGCTTTTGGATGGGATCTTGGTACTTTGGGTCTTTGGGACTTTGGGACTTTTGGACTTTTGGGCTTTTGGACTTTGGGACTTTGGGACTTTTGGCCTTTGGGACTTTTGGACTTTTAGATGGGACCTTGGTACTTTGGGTCTTTGGGACTTTGGAACTTTGGGACTTTGGTACTTTGGGACTTTTGGACTTTTGGACTTTTGGCCTTTGGGACTTTTGGCCTTTGGTACTTTGGGACTTTGGGACCTTGAGACCTTGGGACTTTGGGACTTTTGGACTTTTGGCCTTTTGGACTTTGGACTTTTGGACTTTTGGACTTTTGTACTTTTGTACTTTTTGACTTAATTTAAGGTGAGGTGAAAATTAAGTTTATGAAGAAGTGGGACTTTGGGACTTTTGGACTTTTGGCCTTTGGGACTTTTGGACTTTTAGATGGGACCTTGGTACTTTGGGTCTTTGGAACTTTGGGACTTTTGGACTTTAGGACTTTGGGACTTTGGGACTTTTGGCCTTTGGGTTTTGGGACTTTGGGACTTTGGGACCTTGAGACCTTGGGACTTTGGGACTTTGGACTTTTGGCCTTTTGGACTTTTGGACTTTGGACTTTTGGACTTTTGGACTTTCGGACTTTTGTACTTTTGTACTTTTTGACTTAATTTAAGGTGAGGTGAAAATTAAGTTTATGAAGAAGTTTCACTTCTTACGTGTGTACACTAAGTACACGCAATTTTTTTTTTCACGTGTGAATCCCTATCGATGTCATGCTGGACTTGAATTGACTAAAACCACACGATCCTTTTTTATTAATGAGACTTCGCTGTCTGTCTGTCCGTCACGAGTCTGTATCTCAGGAACTGTGCTGTCTCGTAGCTAGAGAGCTGAATTTTTCACAGATGATTTATTTCTTACATACCCATACAGCAAACGTGATTTATTGTCGTTTTTTGGCACGGTACCGTCCGTGCGCGAGCCCGACTCGCATTTTGTTTTACGTGTAGAAATATCATGGATGTCATGCCGAATTCGAACCGGCTATTACCAATAATGTATTATAGAACGAGATTTCGCGCGGCACTATTTTAATCTAAAATACAACTTGTGTTCTATAATACATAATGTGTTCAACGCGTGTTAGTTTAAAACAAATGTCGGTTATTAGCATACGGTGCCCTACCACAGCCTACGGTTGCGAGCCCCGGATAAGCTCTTGGAAGGGTGTCCCAGGATTTCCGACCGACTAGCTACCATCGCTGTCTCGCAGTGGGTTCGGGTGTTTTGTCGGGATGCTATTCCGCTTCTTGAGGATTGGTTCCAGTGCTATCCCGCTTCTTAGAGGTCGGTTCAGGTGATATCCCGCGAGTTTGGGGCTTGGTTTGGGTGTTATCCCGCGTGTATGGGGCTTGGTTCGGGTGTTAAACCGCTACTTGGGGTTGGTTCGGGTGCTATTCCGCTTCTTGGGGGCTGGTTCAGATGCCCGCTTCTTGGGGGAGGGGGGGAAATTGGTTGGTTGGGTCGGGTGTTATCCCACGTGTATGGGGCTTGGTTTGGATGTTCTTCGCTTCTTGGGGGCTAGTTCACTTATTGCGGGTTGGGTCGGGTGTTATTGCGCTTCTTGAGTTTTTTCTTTCACGAAATAACTCGACAACCAACGTTTTTAGGGTTCCGTATCCAAAGGGTAAAGGACCCAATTCATGAGACTTCTGTCGGTCTGTCCGGCACGAGGCTGTATCTCTGTAACCGGGGTAGCTAGAGAGCTAAAATTATCACAGATGTTTTAGTTCTGTTGCCGCTATAACAAATACTAATAAAGCCGCGTTTCCACTAGGCAACATATGGCGCGCGACACGTGACGCTCAACATGTACGGCAACGCTGCACAACAGTGCGCAACGTTGAACATCAATTGTTGTCGAGTGGAGATGTGTCGCGCAACAATGTCTCTAGTGTGGTGTAACGAACCGTACGGAGATCACTGAATGCATTGTCTTTATTTTGTAGGTATTTTCTAACCCACCAACGTGGCTTTTTTCTTTTTGATTGAGCTGAAATTAACTCAAGTTCCTCTGGCGACATGTCGACGACTGACGAAGTAGTAGATGCGTAGACAGACAACGTTGTTCAACAAAAGTTACGCGCTGACTTTCAACATGTTGAGCAACATGTTGGGCGTCATTTGTTGCGTAGTGGAAACGCGGCTTAAAATCAGAAAAAAGGGGCTCCATACAGCGAACGTGACTTTTTTGTCGTTTTTCGTTACAGAACCCTCTGTGCGCGAGTCAGACTCGCACTTGGCCGGTTTTTTTTATTAAAGTTCTCGATGATGAAGAAGTAAATTTAAATAATGTGTTAACATAAACTTTAAACACATCTGTCCGAATTTACTTTATTACTTAACAGTACTAAAATTTTCTTCATGATCCTACAAGTTGTCGATCGATTAGGATCAGCGCAGACAGAGAGGATTAATCCCCGCGCGGTCTCGGGCATTTTCTTTACGGATCGCGTATGCTCGAGATTGCGCGCGACCTCGCGAGTCTGCGCGAGTAAACCGTTTGGGTTACCACTCTGCAGTAAACATGCCAGTTTGTCGCGAAAGTTCGTCAACGATGGTGGACTGGGATATAATTTATAATATTGTGCTTATACAAGATCCGAACGCAAGGAAATTTTATATTCCACTGGGACATAATGGTTCGTTTTTAACCGACTTCAAAAAAAGGAGGAGGTTCTCAATTCGTACGCTATGTTTTTTTTTTTTTTTTTTTTTTTGTATGTATGTTACGCGATAGCGGCGCCAATTATGGATGGATTTTGAAAATTCTTTTTTTGTTTGAAAGAGGCTACTTCTGAGGTGGTCCCATATCCAGGGTATCAGGATCTGATGCTGGGATCCAGGAGAAATCGAGGGCAACCACCGAAAATTGTAGGGACAACTAGTGCGTTTGTTAACTTTTTGATTAAGTGCTTTAATGTACTAAAATTTAATGAAGGTCTGGAGTCGATCTGATGATGGAACCGAAAGACAGTCGAGGGAATTCCTTAACGATTTACAGCAGTTACCTTGTGTTTCGGCTTGATTGATTTGTATTGATGAGAACTTTACACCTAGATAGAAATACTTTTCGGTCCACCCGTCACTTAAAATAAAAAAATAAAAATTTTAAATAAAAAATAGAACCGACTTCATACAAATCCTTAAAAATAAAATTTACCTAGCACATTGTAATTTGTATTTTGATTTATCCGATTTTATTCAATATAATATTGAAGTTGGTGCCATTAATAATACCTACCTAAACCTATGAGTTTACTTGGCACCGACTTCAATATGATGTTGTATAAAATCTGATAAATCAAAATACAAATTACAATGTGCTAGGTAAATTTTATTTTTAAGGATTTGTATGAAGTCGGTTCTATTTTTTATTTAAAATTTTTTTAGATACTTTATTTGTATTAATAAATGTCATAGGAAAAAAAACTAAACTAAAAAGTCAGTGATTTATTAAAAATCATTAAAATTGAATGTAATTTTGGGAAGCGGACAGCCCAAGAAACTTAGTAAAAAAAAAGTGAACCAGTCAGAGACTTTGCTTTGTACAAGCAAAAAAGTATAGAAAAAGGCTGATTTTGGCGAATTACCCTATTTTTATTGATGAACGCTCTTTCAACTCAGTGACAACACTGAAAGTACGCGTACGACGCGAGCGCCGACTCGATACTGCGCGGGGATCCCCGCGTATGTTCGAGGACGCGTGAGCATTTTTTGTCAGGTTCAAGTATTTATGCACTTTATTGCAATAACTTTTAAGTTTATTTTCAAGTGCGGTAATAAAATCCTCTCCGCTGCGCTCCGTTCTATCTGAGCTGAGCCTTAAATATCTAAATAATAAATTATGAATGGCAGTGACAGGGTTCAAACTCCAAAATAAAACCACTGCATAAATTAACACGAAATATATTGCTCCTATAAAACTCGTATTACATAACTTACAATATTATGATTAAAATATATATTTACACTTATTATAATTTTATAAATCTGAGATTTAATGATTATACAGGAATGTATGGCGTAGTATACATTCCAGTGTTGCCATCATATCCACAGTGTGACCAACTTTAATAAATACCAAAAATGGTAGTTATTGATACAGTTGCCATAATTTAAATTATTATTGCTTATTTCGATAGCAATTAGACTATTTGACAGTGTTATGGCGATCTATATGCCTGTAAACATTAATAAATTAAAACGTATGTACGCGCATAACTTCAGAACGGCTGGACCGATTTAGCTAATTCATTGTGTTTTGGATTACCTAGTTATAGCCAGGGCAAGGTTCATAAAAAATAAAAACAGGTTCACCAGCTTGATTTGGCGGAACAAAGTTCACCGGGTGCTGACCCTGCTGAAACTAGCTGTAGTTTGACATAAATTGGAACTATTAACCAGTCAAATAGCTTACAATAGCTCTATTGGTCTACGTAAGTGTGAGTCCTTCGTAGCCCAGTCCCTCAGGGTCGGGACACTCCATGCGGTTCTTGACGTGGTGCAGCGTGTTGTGGAAGTGCTTCGTGATCTGTTCCACCTCCTCCGATTGGTCCAGGTTCGCTAGTTCTTCGCGAATCTTTTGTATTACCTGGAGAAAATCAAAGTTATGAATCATAATCTTTCTCGATTTCATCATTGAATTGCTTGAACATTTATTTCTGTTTCGTGTATTCTCTTATGATTTTTTTTTTCAATTTTTTTTCTTTTAAACCTCTTAGTTGTCATCTTATTACTAATATTTTATAGAGGAAAGATTTGTTTGTTTGCATTGAATAGGCTCCTAAACTACTGAAACGATTTTTAAAAATCTTTCAATGTTAAAAAGCTGCACTATCCCAAGGTGACATACGTTATATTTTATTCCCGTTTTCCCACGGGAACGAGAATTACGCGGGTGAAACCCCGGAGTTTAGTTCATAACCTCTGATAAGAGAAGCCGTTCCTATTTATGAATTGCTCGCATTAGCAAAACTAGATATGTTATGTAGACCCACTGCTTGCTTAAATTTCGAAACCAGAAGTGGCTAAGAAATTGGGCCGATTCGAAAATAGCCTGCCAAATTTCATCGTTTCATGGATTATCGATTTAATATGAAATTAAGGAATGTTAGTGAATGAATATTCTACGACTGAGTGAAGAGTCATTCGAATGTGAGTGAATGAACGATGAACCGAATGTGAGTGAATGAAGTACCGTAGAATCGCTCATGACTTAATGCCACATATAGGTATACTGTATTTCAATAGCTTTGCGCAAAAATGTAAACAAATACATTTGATCCTATATATCCATAGTAACTTGCAATTGAGTATTCACCCTGATTATAGTCCAGTATCCGGGAGTCATACAGTGTTCTTACAATTATTTCGACACCAAATAACTTCTTTATGATAGTTTATTTTCATTTAAAATACCTACTCAGGAGAGTAAAAAATTCAGTGATTTGTCATACTATATTTTTCTACTCATCTGTCTTAGATCTTAGACAACGATTGTCAAAACATGACATGTTTACATTATTGCCCGATCGAGCAGGATTGGACTATAGATTATACTCTGTAAAATATATCTCGATCTCTGTGACAGTTAGTTACATTAACGTAAACAAATTTGACTTTTATTTCAAAGGCATAAAGTTGTTATTAACAGTTTGCACCTCTGTGTTCTCACTCTCTGCATTTCAACCACAAAAACTGTATGCCTTTGACATTAAGTCTATTCTTTTTTACGTTTGTAAAACTGTCACAGAGATCAAGCTATATTTTACAGAGTATAGATACTTACAGCCTCAATAAGGTTGGTAGTGAGGCTATCGTTGCCGCGCTCCCTCAGCAGAGCGTACCGTCCCAGTAGCTCGGCCAGTAGCTGCGCCTGTACGCCGCCGTCCATACACTGTTGGGCCACTCGAGCCGCTTTCTTGAGGCAGTCTAGGGCGCGTGATGCGTCGTTTAACGGCCACTGGGGAGAAACGAGATAAATCCATATAAAAATAAGTTAAATCAAAATCATATCAGGATGCACATCGGCACTAGAGATGTAAAATGACTGAATCTGACCAGTCACGATTGTCAAAAACCGTATTTGACCGGTCATTTATTGTCAAATTCCATCAATTTGACTTATACTTACTATTAATTCTAACTATTAAAGTGACTAATTATGCCAATTTTTCCCGACAGGGGGCACCATTTCAGTATAATCTATACATATAAAACTGTTGAGGGTCAAGAGTCTGTACAAGGAAGATATTTTGAAAATTTTAATTGTAAGGCATTCTCTAATCGATACTGAAGCCGAAAATGTAATTTAAACTTTCGCAAAACATAGAATTCAAGGGTTTCGTTGAATGTGAGGGTAAATCTTAACGGGCGTGTTGGCTTAATCATAAAAGAGCTTAATGATTGAGGCTATTGTAAAACAATTCAGTCCGCGCCGAAGGCGGGGATTGAATTGTTTTAGAATAGACTTAATCTTTAAGCTCTTTTATGATTAAGCAAACAGGGCCGTTTCACACGCTGCTTGATGAGTCTGATAAAGAAGCATTAGCTCCATTAGCAAACCTTTTGTGACGTAAACGAAGTTGCGGGGGTCAGCTAGTCTATACATATAATAAAACTGTAGAGGGTCGGGAGTCTGTGTACATGGAAGATGTTTTGAAAATTTTAATTGGAGGGCGTTCTCTAATCGATACTGAAGCCAAAAATGTAATTTAAACGTTTCATGTCTGTCTGTCTGTCTGCATCCCGAATAAGTATCACGCCGAAACTACTGAACCGATTTGAATGATACTTAGTCCATTTTGAGCTTATATCCCGAGAAAGGTTCTAGGATACTTTTGATTCGGGATCAAAAGTATCCTAGAACCTTGTATTGCGCGGTTTCTGCGCGAGAGGGGATTAAAGATAAAATGGTTTTTCAGTTGTGATTTCTCAACACGTGATGCGATTTCAAATATTTTTTTAGTATTGAAAAGGGAGTAGGTACTTTAAGGATTTTTCGACCCAAGTTTCAAGATTGAGGGGTTTGTAGTTCAGAAATTAGAGGCATCTCAACTTTCGCCGAACCTAGAATTCAAGGGTTCCTTTGAATGAGAGGGTAGGTCTAAACGGGCGTGTTGGTTTAATCATAAAAGAGCTTAATGATTAAGGCTATTGTAAAATAATTCTAATAGTCCGCGCCGAAGGCGTGGACTGAATGGTTTTAGAATATCTTCTCTTCATCTTTAAGCTCTTTTACGATTAAGCAAACAGGGCTGTTTCACACGGTGCTTGACAAGTCTGACATTATGTGGCGTAAACGAAGTTTCGAGGGTCAGCTAGTTCAAAATAAACATCAAAAAGCACTCAAGATCAAAGTGACTGTTTATGACCCTTTTTAACAGCAAAATGACCGTTTTTGACCAATTTGACCGTAAATGACAGTCAGTCAAATTCAGTCACTTTGGTCATTTTCATCTCTAATCGGCACGCGTTGTTCGGGATCGAAACGGAGAGGATGGGAAAAAGAACACTCGCAGTGCACGCAACTACGCAAATACTTTTTCGTTCAACGCTCGCCTACGACTTATGACTTTCCTTGATCTCAGGACAACTAATTAATGCGAAAAATGTAGCTATCTTATTTCACAATTATGCTGACGCTATACGAAAGAAAGAAAGAAAGAAAGAAAAATATTTTATTTAGGACACGCACAATGAATATAAACATAAATAAATCTTAAACTAGATAGAAAGAAACAAAATACACCGTGCGAACCCCCAAATATGGCCACCATCTCAGCATAAATGCCGCACATACCTACCCAGTCCACCCACCCACCATTTGTTATTAGTAGTGGGTAATGAGCAGGCATGCGCAGCGCTGGTTTTCAGATGGCGCCGCTAGTGACGCCACGAACGCACGCCCACACAGAGGTCACACAATAAAAACAAAATAAAATTCTAAACGTGCAGAAAACAATACTAAATAAAACCGAAAACAAATTAAAAGCTACAACAAAAAATAAAAAGTATTAATTTTAAACGATTAGAACATAACCTATTTCTAATGCAAATAAATAAAGTCGCCTCACTGGGCAGTCAGATATTGCTCATTCCACTCTAGTATTTTTTTTAGTCTGTGGCATTGGCGTAATGTAGCCAAGCCAAAACCTATTTTAAAACCACTTGTTTGTACTTACAATGTAAACAACTTTGCATTTGCGCAGCTTACATTAAAATGGCCGACGATTGATAACTATGTTGTTTTTATAATACTGTTACACAATATTATGAATAAAAAATGCACTGTATGTGTGTAAGAGTGCTGTAATCATGTACAATTGTGTTCCTTGTGACTATTTCTCGAACGTTTATGTGAATATAAGTGTTTGTATGGCGATAAATCATGAGGACACCTGACAAGCAAGGCGCGCGAGAAAAAAGAATTACATTCATCAGACCGGACCCAAGACGGCAGCGGCAGGCAACCCGGGCAAAACGTATCCTACCGAATTTAATAGAAGAGTAACGATCCCTATTCTATTCTACCGCTACATAGCCTAGCGTGCGCCACCCAGAGTAAGTATAACCATTAACCATTAAGTTGTTTATGAAGGAGATGTTGTCGGAACTTGTTTCTGAATGAATATAATGTTTTCAGAGCACGAATTGGCGGTGGCAGGTCATTCCATATATGACATGCTCTGACAGTAAAGCTCCTTCGATACGATGAAGTTTTATACCTCGGTATTAACATAAGGTAAGCTGATGCCCTTGTGCCATACCTGTTGTAGTTTCTCGACCAAGATAGCTTTTCGAATAAGTACCTGGGCCTGTGTCTCAAAACTACACCAAAAAGCAAGGTTGCGAAATGCAACTCCCTGCGCTCAGCCATTTTCATTATGTTGCCGTTGTTCAAAAAAGGTGTTACATGCGTTCGCGGCGGTATTCTAAAACAAAACCGTGCACAGGCATTCTGCACTCGTTGAATGACCCGTGTGAAACAAGATAACAGGAGGAAAATTCTACAGGCATACTATGCTGGACTTCTACTGACTAAAAACCACACGGAGCCTCGGGTAAGCCCTCGGAAGGATATCCCAGGTCATCTATAACCAGACTAGCTGATATCCAAAACTTCGCCGGCGTAAAAATTGTTCCCGTTCTCGCTTCCCGTGCGAACTTATTACCGGGACCATAATTTATTACTGTACTCAATTTCAGTCAAATCCGTTCAGACATTAGAGCGTAAAAGCGTAACGAACATCCACACAACTACACATCCACAAACTTTCGCATTTAGAATATTAGCAAGATCGCACATTTTAAGCGAAGTTAGCTTGCAAAATCACAAAAGATAATTTGAATGCCAAAAAAGTTCCCAAATGACAGCCATAGTTACCTGTTTGCCGTCCTTAGCGCCTTTCCAGAAGAGATGTGCGCATAGTGCCACCGCGCGGCTCTGGTCGGGCTTCTTCAACAGTTTACTTGCAGCCAGGGCGCACTG
The DNA here is from genome assembly GCA_933228765.1 of Miltochrista miniata. Classification (NCBI taxonomy): domain Eukaryota; kingdom Metazoa; phylum Arthropoda; class Insecta; order Lepidoptera; family Erebidae; genus Miltochrista; species Miltochrista miniata. Next base: position 21,497,951 of record OW121769.1, read on the forward strand.
GGTTCGCATCGGTTCTGCATTCTCCGCACCTAGGAATAAAGCGTGATATTGTCACTTTTTCTCATAAAATAAATTGTCAAAATTGTCGTGCATATATCTATAAATATAAAAGAAAGTCGTGTTAGTTACACTATTTATAACTCAAGAACGGCCGTACCGATTTGGCTGAAAATTGGTGGGGAGGTAGCTTAGAACCAGGAAACGGACATAGGATACTTTTTATCTATATTTGTATAATTTTTGTTAATTAACTATTCTGCCGGCGACGTACACCAGTAGTAAACGTCGTATGCATGAATATGCGCAATTTCTAGAATAATGCGACGGGAAACATCTAATCGCTAACGAAATTATTCTGACGGGAGTAAATGCGACGGGAACGGGTGATTTACTCTTTTTTTGTGACGCAAACGAAGCTGCGCGGGTCAGCTAGTAATAAAATATAGCCTATGTTCACCCGGGATAGTGTAGCTTCCCAACAGTGAAAGAATTTTTCAAATCGGTCCAGTAGTTTCGGAGTCTATTCGATGCAAACAAACAATCAAATTTTTCCTCTTTATAATATTGGTATACTAGCTGTTGCCCGCGACTTCGTACGCGTGAAAATTATGTTATAATGCTAATTTGATTGCTCTCTGCTTAGCCCCTTGGATATGTAGCGTGATAATATAGAGCCTATTTGAAGACCCTAACCCTAGTTAATATTGGTTTTGAATCAAATCTATTCAGTACTTTTCGAGATTCTTCCGGACAAAGCAAAGCAAACAGACAAAAAATTTTCTAACTATATTTTCGGCTTCGGTATCTTATGTTGAACACCCGGCGAGTATTTTTTTTTATTTTTTCAATGTAGTTTTAACTTTTCTATCATTTTATGACATGTATAGATGTTATACAAGAAGTACCCAGATCAATCTCCATGTGTCCTTGCATAAAGCTGTTATCCAGGGTAGTTTCAAGTATGCAGCAACTAAGGTCTGAAACAACATTCGCCGCCACTTCGACGACGAAAACAAATAATGTTCTACAATATAAAATTTGTTTATTGTCTAATAACAACTTACCGAAGCAATTGATCTGTTCAAACGTAGCTATAATCAAGGTTATCGCTGCCAATTGCGCTTTGCTATCGGAAATCTCGTCTTCGTACAACGAAAACGCTTGCGATAAGAACTCGTAAGCGATAGTTTCGTGGTTCGCGAATCCTATTTCGCTTATTGCGAGCGCTCCTTGGAGATATAACCTGGAATGGGAGAGAAATTGAAGTCCGTTTGTTATGGTTAATACTAGGGATTGTAAAATCGATTTTGATGGGGTTTATTCAATGATATAATAAAAACTATAGATACGTTACCAACGCTGAAAAATGGCAACAAAAAAGTCAGGTATTTGCCTTACTTTTCATACATGCTACCATAGATAATTTCATAGAAATTCTTTTTTTTAATGTATAAAAGGTATGCTGTTTTTGAAAGCCATGATGTTCGTGCATGACGGATGTTTTATATGGTATAGTATGCGGTTCTTATAAGGAGTCGTCGAGTTCCCGAGGGATTACCCGGGAAGCCCGGTCATAGGCATATAGAAGGGCATCTATCGGGTATAACAAAGTTATAAAAAAGTTGAGAAAGGCCAGCAGTGGACTGTTAGCCCCAGGTAAGTCCTCGGAAGGATGTCCCAGGATTATCGACAGAAGATTACATACCTCAGAGGCAGTTCAGCTAATTCCGCTTTGACAAGCATACTGATAGTTTGGTGGCAGAACTGGAAGATTTTCTGACATTTCTTCTCCCACATCTCGTCCTGGAATTAAAAAATTGCGTTAAAATAAAAACGTTGCGGGTGAAAATCAAAGACTTCTATATAAACTGAGGTAGACATGCCCTACGCACCGATTTTTGAAACCATAAACTGAGCTAATTAGCAGCGTTGCTCGCACTGTAGTAAGTCAAAACTTCGAGAGTACTCGGCTTGCAATCGGAGTCCATACTCCTTCTCTTTTACTCTTGTTCTTTTCGTATATTGCTATTGTGATGACAATTACGTTAATATTATTTATAAGTCAGTGTAATCTTAGCAATGTGTGTGTTTGAGGATTGCTTTTGAAATCTCGTTTGTTAGAGTACGGCGTGTCTACCTCAATTTATATAGATGTCTTTGGTGAAAATACGTTAACGATTGGTGAAAATAAATAAATTCGGTGAAACCATTGGAAAAAAATAAATAGCAGTAGAAATAAATGAAATCGGCTTATTTATTAGGGTTCCGCTTTTACCGCAAAAACAAAAAGCAAGGTCATGCAAATTTACTTCCAAAATGTAATTTATTTTATGTTTTTCATAGTAGTTATTGTCCATAATTATGTAATTCATATGAAAGCCTCAGACATTTCTTTAAAAATACTCTATACCGCGAGATTAGTAATCTATCTCCCGAAATTGTTAACTGTCGAAAGATTGTAAACTGTAACATAAAAATAGTAAACTTAGGTCGAAACTATAAGTATAAACGCGCGAAGGCAGGCAAGTGTGCTGAGGTAGCAGCCGTCGAGCGCTTGATGACCTTAACGGATATACAGAATTATTTTGCCCAATATTACGGTATGATAAAAATCTCGCGGTATTTACAGTTTTATAGTGACATACACATAGATGAATAAATTCAAATAAATACTCACCTGTTGCTTAAGATCGTTATACAGGAAAGCAAGTCTATAAGCGTGGAACAGTATGGGCGGGAACGTGTGTTGTACCCGCCTGGCGCCTCCCCCTTGTAACGCCTTGCGTGCCGCCGATAGGATCAGGTACTGTGAGTCCGCGGACTCAGACTTGAAGTGGTGGATCAGTCTGGGGTAGAAGAAAATAATTTATTTATACCCCCGCCACTGAGACTGTTCTAACAAGCCCAAACATGGTATATGTGCTGTACGTTACTGAGGAGCTGGGTATCCCGCATCAGCAAGTTCCAGGGTACCATGTCGTGGAAATATCATAATAGTAACAGCAAAACCAAATGTCATCATCAATTGGACCTATGAATTTTGGAGAAAAGAGCAGATGATCTTCAAAATAGCTAGATCGACATTGGAACAAAAATATGGCATCAAAATTGGTTCATCCGCCGCCAATAGCATCAGATATTGTGAGTCCGCGGACTCAGACTTAAGGTGGTTGATTAGTCTGTAGTACATGATAATGATTGGTTTAAACGATATAAGGACACTGACTATTTTCTAACAAGCCCAAACATGGTGTATGTGCTGTAATATTTTTATGGAGTTGGGTGTACCGCAGACTACTTGATGCAGCAGCAAGTTGTTGCAGAAATACTATTAAAGTAACAGTATATCATATTTTAAACCAAGTTACGATGGTTCCTACCGCCGGTTCTATTACCCACTTTATCCCGACCTCCAGATTTATATACAGCTTCTCTAACCACTAGACCAAGACTGTAAGTTACCTCGCCAGCAAGCCTTGTTCCTCCATGAAATCTTCAAGGTCGGGTTCCGCAGACGGTTGATCAGGCTGGTCCTTCACCAATACGTCCAACATCGATAACACTGACTCCACCTAACAAACAACATGATACTTGATTTTTTTAATCTCCGGAATAAGTACTTATGAGCGAATGTAAACGGAAACAGAATCCCACTTGAGCGTTTTCATATTATCCGAGTCGATATCAGTATCGGAAAAAGATAGCCGACCCTATAACGGTGTCATCTTTTATCCGACAGCGACTCGGACAATATGAAAGACAGGTCGATGCATATTTAATACATTTTACTTAACCTGTTATCGCGTTCGCGTCAGACACCGATTTCGGATCGGTTAATGGTGAAAACTCTCTGACGGTGTCCCTACCGTTCAGACAAATATTCAGCTTGTTGAGAATTTACGTTAATTTGGGTAAGCTAACATGTGCTGCACGGCTATCATGGTCCGGCTTGAGTGATTCGAGTGTTTGATTAACGCCAAATAGCTCTGTAGTTTGATAAGTATCAAAAACAGTGATTCCTAAATAGCCTTAGATGCAAACAGAAGTTATTGATACTGTTGATTGATGGCACTTTATGGAACTTGCTACACATATGGAAAAACTTCACCTGTACTGTTCCACAATATTTATTTTTGTAATACCTAACCGTTTCGCCTTACGGCATTCTCAAAGGCTATTTAGAGATTATTACACTTTGTACCTGTGGTTACAATTCATATAACAATAATAAATATTGTGGAAGAGTGCAAGTGAAGTTTTTCAATATGCAAACAGAAGTAGTACTTACATCCTCGAGTGTAGATATCAAACAATCCGAGTCCAATACATCATTGATATGTACAGCGATCATTGTTCGTCCCGGGTGGTTCAAGTGTTTCATTAGAGGCGAATAGCTCTGCAGTTTGATCAGTATCAAGACTCAGATTCTTAAATGGCTCTAGATGCAGGCTATTGATGTTTATGTGACCTTTATTATACTACTTAGGTGGCAGACAAGCTTACAGCCTCACCTGATGAACTGTAGTCAACGTAGCCTATTAACATTTGCAACACCAGAGACGTTAAACTCGCACTGTCGACCCTAAATATGTATATACCAATAGAAAATAGAAAGTTTATGAGACTTACATCTTCAGGAGTAGATATCAAACAATCCGAGTCCAATACATCGTTGATAAGATGCACAGCGATCATAGTTCGTCCCGGGTGGTTCAAGTGCTTGATTAGAGGCGAATAGTTCTGTAGTTTGATCAGTATCAAGACCCTGGTTCTCAAGTTATACTACTAAGGTGGCAGACGAGCTTACAGCCTCACCTGATGGACTGTGGACACTGTAGCCTATGAACGTTTGCAACACCAGAGCCGACCCTAAATATGTATAGACGAATAGAAAGTTTATGAGACTTACATCTTCAGGTGTAGATATCAAACAATCCGAGTCCAATACATCGTTGATAAGATGTACAGCGATCATAGTTCGTCCCGGGTGGTTCAAGTGTTTGATTAGAGGCGAATAGTTCTGCAGTTTGATGAGTGTTAGAATGTTTTTGTAGTGGTCAGCGGGCAGCTTGAGGATTTTCATTAGTTCCTTGAATACCGGTGTGTTGTGTTCTAAGTGGGTTTTACCGCTGAAAGTAATAAGTTTATTCAACACTAGAAAGAATTATTGACTTTGGGCTTCGACCAAGTAATAGTATAGACGGGCCCATGTCATACATTACGAACTCAAAAAGTGAGACTAGTTCACACACAAAGATATTGTAGCAACGACGCGCGACATGCACACATACATTAGAATTTAGGGTAGTGTTTTTACACTTAGGGAACGCACAGGAAGGCATCTTGCATAAAATGTCTTATCTTGCCACACGTGTTTCAACTTCAGAACAATAAGACCGACTACGCACGTAATGTCTTCAAAACTGATGTATGGATGGGCCCGTCTATACTATAACTTGGTCGAAGACTGAAAGTCGGTATGATGGGGCTTTATTGAGATCTTCAGGGCCCAAATCAGCCTCATCGGTAAAAAAAACATCTTGACAGAGTAAGTCACAACCTAAACCTGTTCATTTCAACACAGCGATAGGCGCGCCATTTGTTACGTGGGTCAAAAAAATCATGAGATAAGGCTTATTGTATGCCTCTGCCTACCACTTCAGAGTCAAAAATTATTAATGTTGCTCCTTTACGTTCGGTAAGACTATTTCGTAGAAACTTCATTAAGAATTATCTTTATAGGTAAATAGAATACTGACTGATGTAAAAGTAATATTCAGTACAAATCACACGTTATGTGGGTAGTTAGCGGTAAGTCTACAAAAAAAAACTGGCTAAGTGCGAGTCGGTACGGAAGGTTTTGTACCAAAAAAACCGGCGAAAATATTTGGGTCGTGGATCCCAATCCTTTTTTTCTGATTTTAGTATTTGTTGTTATAGCGACAAAATAAATACATCAACTCTGAAAATTTCAGCTCTCTAGCTATCACGGTTTCTGGGAAACATACAGCCGGGTCTAAGTAATAGAGTTTTTAACCTTTAGATACGGAATTTTAAAATACAATAAATGGCTTACCTGGCAGCGTGAATATCCAAGCAGATTTTATCAGTATGTGCAAGCACTCTGTCGACATAGTTCAGCTTGTCTGGGTGACACCGCTGAGCTAGCTTTAGTAGAGCTAGTTGGAGGCTCAACATGTCTTCAGGGGGCATGTCTGTGCGACTCTGTGGTACAAAACAGGTTATTAAGTTTTGTTTGCTAAATGCTTGATATGTGGAGTGTATTTCCTGCCTCGGTTTTCCCGAAAGCCTATGATATTTCTATACTAATATTATAAAGAGGAAAGATTTGATTTTGTTTTTTTGTTTGCATCGAATAGGCTCCGAAACTACTGGACCGATTTGAAAAATTCTTTTATTATTGGAAAGCTACACTCTTCCCGGTGAATATAACCACAGAACTACGTGACGTCCTCTAGTATCATAATATACTTAAGTCACAAAGTAACACTTATGAACGTCATGAATTTTAATTGTACATTTACTGCCAGATGCGCAAGACTTTTGATAGGAGCCTGAGAGAAAGAATTTGGCTAGAAAGCTCAGGGCCATTCTTTTCAAATAGTCCGCCCTAAATAAGTCGATTACAGTTATTTTTTAAAATTTATCTTGAATGTACCGTGACAGCCATTTTTACAATTTTATACCTACTATACTATACTATCTTCTCGCCAAATCCCTTGCGGGGTAGGCAGAAAGAACCAAGCGCCACACAGCACGGTCCATACACACCTCACTTGCTTCTTCAACTTACATTTTTCTTTTCATGCATGCACGTCGGTTCCTACGGCTCTTGACACCACCTTCAACTAACACACGATTAATTTGGTCGTGGTAGGTGTGTCGTGGCCTTCCCCGACTCCTACGTCCATCCACTTTCGCGTTGTATATCTGTTTTGTCATTCTTTCATCTCCCATTCGTTCCACATGCCCGAACCATCGTAGCATGCCCTTCCTTACTTTAACACCGACACTCTCTTTCAGACCAACTCTCTTTCTTACATCTTCATACAATTACAATTTTATTATAGTAGAGATACCATTTGGAGTATGTATTGACAGAGGGACAACTCTCTGTATGTCCTCCCCTACCAAGCCAAAGGACGTGGTGGTCCCTATGACATACAAGGATTATATTATATTACTAGCTATTGTCCGCGACTTCGTTCGCGTGGTGATTTTAACTAATAACCAATCGACTTTGACCTGTCCAATGCATATGGCTTATAGTAAAGGATAGGTCAAGCTGTATTATCATTTCCGCTGAATCGATTTTGATGAAACATACAGCGATATTTAAGTTGAAAAAATAGCTAAGTACAAAATCTTAAGAGTGCAGTTACACAGTCACAGCTATTATTACAATTTTATAATAGTAGAGATATATGTGAAGGAGCAGTCATATAGTCCAATCCTGCCCGATCTGGCAATAATGTAAACATGTCATGTTTTGACAATCGTTGTCTAAGACAGACGAGTAGAAAAATATAGTTTGACAAATCATTGAATTTTTTACTATCCTAAGTAGGTATTTTAAATGAAAATAAACTATCATAAAGAAGTTATTTGGTGTCGAAATGATTGTAAGAACACTGTATGACTCCTGGATACTGGAATATAATCAGGGTGAATACTCAATTGCAAGTAACTATGGATATATAGGATCAAATGTGTTTGTTTACATTTTTGCTCAAAGCTATTGAATTACAGTATACCTGTGTAATGGCGGCCACCTGGTCGGAGAACACTTCAAACAGCTGCACCTCTTGTTCTTTGCCGTCTTCGAGGACCACGCTCAAGTTTACGTTGCCCTCGTTTCTCTGTAGCCAAAAAAACAACAATTATTAAAATGTATAAATAAAGATTCATGAACATTTATTTACACAGTTCCATCTGATGTGGGAGTTAACTAAGATTAATCTACTTGTGTTATGGGTACTAGAAAACGTTAGATGCTGCTAGACTGTACAGTATAAAAATGTACCTACCATTATTTTTATTTATTTATGCCTAGAAAACATTCAAATTCCGAATGAAACATTTATAAATCACCAATATTTCGTCCGACCAGGGATTCGAACCCGCTACCTGCTCCACCGGACCAGTAATGAAAAAAGGAAGTTATAAGTACCTGACTATAAGTAGCAAGTCTTTCAATGAGTGCAATGATGATATTTTTAATGTTAACGCCCGGTTGAAGCTCCGCGCATGACTTCAAGAACGGTTGCAGGTTGGCTAGGTGGAACTCGTCGGGGAAAACCTGAAAGGTAAACATGCATTACTTTTATAAATAAATAAATAATAAATAAATATTCACGGACATTTCACACAACGCTATCTGATCCCAAAGTAAGCTAGGAATAACCTGCTTGTGTTATGGGTATCAGACCACGGATATTAATACTTATATACTTTTTTTTTAAATACATACATATTATACATAGAAACACCCAGACTCTTGAGACAAACATTTATGGGTCACACAAATATTTGTCTTCGGTGGGAATCGAACCCACGACCTCCAGCGCCGCAGGCGGTATTACTACCGACTGCGCCACAGAGGCAGTTATAAACATATATATATACTAAACAATAGAAGAAAATTGCTACTATAAATTATGCTGAGGCAACGATAAACTTTGAGTTGTTGGCGCAGCGGAGAACTATACCATCTCTGGCTGCATTTTACCGATTCTATTATGGCCTATATTTAGAATCCTCTTCGAATTAATTAATACTCTTCGAATGAATCCCACCCTTTCCTATTCGATTCAGAATAATGCTTCACGGGTAGAGGTGCCACTCATGCACAGTGGAGACAATTTTTGTGAGAGAACTGAGCGATTTGAAGCGCTCGTGGCCCCGCGGACTCAGTGTTCTGTAAACGATCACTGCAGTAAGCAACTTTCACTATGGCCGGTCCAGGGATGGGTGACCATCCATGTGATCACTTTGTGACATTTATTTGAGCGTTTCCGTGCTTCGGAAGGCACGTTAAGCCGTTGGTCCCGGTTGCCAGTAAAATGGCAGTCGTTAAGCCAAGTTGAAGGCTTTATTTCAACAGCAGGCAGTCACAACCTGCGCCTGTCCATTTAAAACACGGCAATACGGCTCACAACGTATTACGTGGGACAAATTATAAAAAAAAAGGTGAAATGTGGGCATATAATATGCCTCTGCCTACCCCTTCGGGGATAAAGGCGTGATGATGAACCTGGACCTGAACCTGAACTGAGCGATTTAAAACATCGTTTCTCTGTCGAACCATAGAAACTTGCCCACGCACGTGTTTCGCCTCGTCTTACCACCACGGGTTCTTCGGAACATGAAGAGTCACATCATTGGGCCACCAATTTGGGGGACATTGTCAATAGTCTTGTGAACTGTGAGATTGGCCCCAATCACTAGATATCGACATAGTTTTCCATCAGATGGGCAACGTAATTTTAACAAACTAAATATATTAAAAAATCGAGTGATATGCGATTGAACTTAAACTGTCTTACAACATGGTTTTCCTTATACTTTTTCATTTTATAAAATCCAGTTAAGATTGAGCCAACTGTCATACTAAATGTAATAATTACCTGAATAATACACTCCATTAAATATTCCTGAGCGGTGGCGTCTCTACAACTGACCACCTGCTCCAATATACAGGGCAGTACCAGCCTACGGTAGTCATCAACAGTCACCGACTTCAACTGTGACAGTCGGACCAAATTGGTCCCAACTAGGATACGGAGCTCAAGTCTTATTAAAAAAAAGTGTAATAGTTACCTGAATAATACACTCCATAAGATACTCCTGAGCGATCGCGTCTCTACAGCTGACCACCTGCTCCAATATACCGGGCAGTACCAGCCTACGGTAGTCAACTGTCACCGACTCCAACTGTGACAGTCGGACCAAATTGGTCCCAACTAGGATACGGAGTTCAAGTCATATTAAAACTGTAATAATTACCTGAATAATACACTCCATAAGATACTCCTGAGCGATTGCGTCTCTACAGCTGACCACCTGCTCCAATATACCGGGCAGTACCAGCTTACGGTAGTCATCAACAGTCACCGACTTGAACTGTGACAGTCGGACCAAATTGGTCCCAACTAGGATGCAGAGTACAAAAGTCATTTTAAAAAACTGTAATAGTCACCTGAATAATACACTCCATAAGATACTCCTGAGCGATGGCATCTCTACAGCTGACCACCTGCTCCAATATACCGGGCAGTACCAGCCTACGGTAGTCATCAACAGTCACCGACTCCAACTGTGACAGTCGGACCAAATTGGTCCCAACTAGGATACGGAGCTCGGAGCGTTCGCGTTCGCGGCGTTCTTTGTCTCTGAGAGGGTAAATAGGTGTTTGTTAAGACAATATAGCATGTATGTGAAAGTGGTAAGGTTGAAATTTGTATCCAAAAATGAATGTTGGCCTCTCTCAAATTTATATTGGCAGGGTGATGGCCAGAAGTCGTCATTAAGGCGCAAAAAAGGTACGACCGTTTATTTCGCAAAAAACGTATAGGTACTTAGACAATCTGAATCAAAATACAAAGACATAAACATTCGTAATATTTTCTGTGTCAACTTATAAGTTTGCTTTTTTTACAGTTTCAAGAGACCATAGATAGAGCTAAATATATGGTGATAATCCTCCTCCACGTATTCACGATATAAAGAGTCTTGATAGACAGACGGGCGGAAGAAAAACTAAGTGATCCTATAGGGGTTTCGTTTATCCTTTTGAGATACGGAACCCTAAAAAACAACACACAGTGCTGTTAAAATTTACTAACAGTTTCTCAGAAAATTACCTTGAGTGTCCTTGGTGCTGCATCCTGACCCATAATTTATTCATTTCAGCAAAGTTCATCAGCACAAAATCGATAGCGTCTTTTGCCTGTAAAGTTATAAAATGTTTCAGTGCGCATGTCATATTTTACAAAGGTACCTTCATAACTAGTTTCAAAGGGAGAGGTACAAAAGATTTTAGCTCTGCCATCCAGTTTATTTCATCAATGGCTCTTAAGGAAACACACTGTAATTTAAATAGTTAAGACTAACCTATTTTTATTTTTTTGCCGTGAGGAAAAATCTCAAGTAACGCCCAACAGCCTATGGTTGGGAGCCGCGGGTAAGCCCTCGGAAGGATGTCCCAGGACTCCCAACTGACCCACGGCCGCCACCGCGGCCTCGCCCAGGGTGTGGTTCGGGTGCTATCCCGCGTCTTCGGGGAGTTTCGGGTGTGATCCCGCTTCTAAGGGGGAGCGTGCGTGAGTTGCTCACGTCACGCTGCCGTCATGGGCCTGCTTCTGTAAGGACGGTGAGCAGCCCTCTCACCGTCCTCAGGCCCTAAGACTTACCTATTACTGAACCTAATTGTTTTTTGCAAATAAACCTCTTTGAACTTTGAACACCTTTATGAACAAAATGATCCCTGAGACCCTGACTAGCCTTACTCGCCAACACCTGGCGGCCGCTACCTGTTTCTTGGGGATCAATACGTCGCGCCATTGGCGTCGAGGTCTTAATTTTTTTTTATACCGGTTGTCACCGCTGCCTACGAACGTTTGCAACACCAGAGGCACCACACTCGCGCTGCCGACCCTGTAAAAACCTTCTAAGACCCCTTTTGCATAATACCCCATTGCATAATATCACCTCAAACACTTAATAATCGAACTCTTTTAGAAAGAATTGTACAGTACGTGACCATGGTATCTACCGCGTCAAGAGCCCATTAATGAATCCGTTTAACTCACAACAGTAAACTGCATACTTGTTCACAGTATGCGGATTTAATAATGGGATGATCAGCTCGGAGTGAAAACCAATCCACTGGAATGGTTAGGTAGATAAGTTATAACTCACAGTGCCTTCGCTCTCGTTCTGTGGCTCAGAAGTATCTGGCAACACATTCCTGGTGCACTGTAGTAGATAGTTCCTCAAGAAAAGTCCACGCAACGGATGTTGCACGCCTCTGCACATTTCCACCAAGTCCTGTAGAAGTAATATTTTACTATTAGTAATTTTAGGAGTTGCAGTTCATTCAAACATCATTTTTATATGGTTTACTTATAGATTTAGCTTTTAAAAAAAAAATTGTGGAGACACATCATCTAGCCCAAATTAAGCATGCAAGCTTGTGTTATGGGATCTAGACGATTGATATACATACTTATATATTTCTAAATACATACATATTATACATAGAAAACACCTAAACTCCGAAACAAGCATTTGTGGATCACACAAATATTTGGACCGACCCAGGAATCGAACCCAGGACCTCCAGCGCCGGCGGTGGTATCACTACCGACTACGCCACAGAAGCAGTCTGCCAGCTCAGTCAGTCAGCTCTACAAATTGATACCGCCCAACTGATGGAATGTCATGACGATATCTAGCAATTTTCTATACTGTTAATTGTTGGCACTTGGTGAAACTTGCTGCACATATTGAATAACACCACTTGTACGTTTCACAACATTTACTTACTTTACAACTGACCGGTTTCGTCTCTCGGCATTCTCAAAGGTAAAAAACTATCAGGTCAGGTGTGAACCTTTGAGAATGCCGAGAGGCGAAACTAGGTCAGGTGTAAAGTAAATAAATGTTGTGGAACAGTACAAGGGGTGTTATTCAACATGGACATCTAGCAGGTTCAAAGTCACTATCAGAGTCCACAAAACTATGCACAGTGGCCCATTAATATGCCTTTTTTACGCTCCGCTTGAAGAACTCGGGAGTTGTAACAGGAGAGAAAAATGCGCACTGGCGTTTTGTCGTAGTCAATGGTAGTTAAATTCCACTGTAATAATGATAAGATACTCATCTTATAATCCCGGGTTCTTCAAGAGGAGCGTGAAGAGGCACATCACAGGGCCGCCAACTTGAGGACCACTGTCGAAAGTCTTAAGGACTATGAGACTGGACCCCAATCGCTATATGCACCACGGCCATCAGGCTGGTGGCGACGTCAATTTGGAGAGCTAAATAAAAAAAAAAGATAGCTCACCTTAAGTAAATCCCTCCTAAGGTTAGTATTAGTCTTGATATAAACAAGCCCAACAGTGATTAGTAGATACAATCTCGGGACAATGTTGCCCGCATACTGCACAAGCTCATACAAGTCTGCAACTTTACGACCTTTCTGAAACTCTTCAAGGAGATAGAGCTCGAGATGGCGGAGCTCGTCTGTTATTGCCATGTCTGTTCAAAGAGTCAAGAATAACCAGCTGAGCATTCATCCCTACTTCCCTAATAATATTATAAATGCGAAAGTAACTCGGTCTGTCTGTCTGTTACGCTTTCACGCCTAAACGGTCGGAGAAGTTGAGATGAAATTTGGTATAGCGATAGTTCAAGGTCATGGGAAGGACATAGTCTACTTTTTAACCCACTGCGTAAAGGGAGGGTTATGATTTTACGCGATAACGACTTCTACGCGGTCAAAGCCACGGGGAACAGATAGTGTTAAATAAATAAATAAATATTCACGGACATTTTCACATGTAGTGGGTGTAGTGGGGCCCTACCAACACCATCGGGCCCAAGTCAACCTCACGTGCAAGCTCGTGCACCTGCTGAACAACGGACGAGGCTCTGACGGCGGCGGTCCATTTCAACACGGCGATGGGCTCACCACCTGTCACGTGGGACCGAATTGTACACGGTGAAATGTGGGCCGGTATAGGCCTCTGCCTACCCCTTCGGGGATAAAGGCGTGAGTATATGTATGTATGTATGTATGTATTTTCACATGACGTTATCTGAGTACAAAGTAAGCTAAGCTAGGAATAACCTGCTTGTGTTATGGGTATCAGACTAAAACAGACTACTTATTATACATAGAAACACCCAGACTCTCAAGACAAACATTTATGGATCACAAAAAATTTTGTCTTCGGTGGGAATTGAACAATGTCGTGTACACAATACTATGGGAACGGCCCCAGTGACTTTCGATTGACCTATGGCAAACTGAAAGTGCAGTTGCACCTCTCCTAATTGAACTGAACAATATGCCATCTCAAGTTCTTAAGCCATTTGGGAGTTATGCATGTAACAAACAAATAATCACATGCGATTAACTAAAATGGAATATGTAATGCTTCACATATTTCTGTAGTCACCAGCGGCGAAGGCTGAATTTTTTCAAAAGGAAAGCCGGTGAAAAAAATAATATCCAGTTGGTCACACCTGTAGTGTAGGTATTTTGCGTATTTATTAAATGGTGGCGCGCGGCGGTGTAATGCCTTTTGTGTTTTGTTTGCCACCTGTACTATACTCGTAAGATCCATGTATTTAATTCAAAACAATGTCTTACGTGCATGATAAATTGGCTTATAAAAAAGTATCATAAATTATCTACTGATGACTAAAAAGATATTCAAATTTACACTAACTGAAAAGGTCTTAACCGACCTTAGGTGTAAATAATAGACTGTATATCCTTGTACTAAATTTTTTATTATTAAAATAATATTCACAGCTATATATGTCTGCTCAGGTAACGAAACCATACCGCGATCTAGATACTATACTGGTTGAATTTATAGTCGTTCTGGACCCGAGAGGGGGTTACTCGGAATCAATAATGGAACCATTTCGGAGTGTCAAAACAGCTGTGCAGGTTATAATAAAAAAATGACTTCTATGTAATCTTTATCACTCGTTCGAGTTGAAACATTAGTAGCGCTTCGATTATTCATTGAACTTTTCAATGAATGAAACTCCGAAACCCATAGGTACCTACTACGCCGCGGCGCGTGTCTCCATGTGATCAGTTCATTGACCGAATGCATCGTTTCGATAATAATAGGTACTTAGATAATAATAAAGGACTCCAATTTCTCCTTCATACTTTACGCGGGCTTAGGACCGGGGATACTTTAATATTGTTCTATTTTACGGTGAATTAATAAGGTTTATGTAATAATAATGAAAATAAACACGAACAAATAGGGAGTATTTCCGGCGTATTTAAAAAATTGGAGCTATTTACAAAATAATCAACTTAAATACCTAGACCTACCTATTCACAGTTTATTTACACTTCCCTGTACTTTAGCAACTGCTCAAAATGGAGTCCAGAACGTTCGATACACAAACGGGCACGTTTTAGGCTATTGTCTTTTAGTTTATTCAATGTGTCTCTGTCTCTTTTCACTATTTCAAAGGCGTCCACTATCGCACTGCGTAATTCATCACGAGATTCGTACTCTCGAGTGTAAACTAATCGTTTTATTTCCGACCACAAATAAAAGTCGATCGCGACGACAATACTGCGCGCGAGTTATAGTCGAACTGCGCGCCGCGGTCGCCGGTCGGCGGCGCGGTCGGTCGAGCGTATTTACCTACCTACAAGACGTAACTAGTCGAGTACCTACCGACGTTACTTGGCAACGAGTCCACGTGGACCGATGCGTTCATGCGTTGTAATTGGTCGAATTTTCCCGGCGCGATGACTCTTCGTACTGATTGGAACGTTAGACATTGAATGAAAAATTGTAGTAGAAAATCGTAGTAAACGTATTTCGTGAAATTTAAAGGAATAACCAGGTGTTCTCGTTTTGATTTTGGCAAACGATGTAGATTTTGACATTTTCGTAATTTTTTATTGTTGATTTTCAAATTGACAGTGCCGATCGGTTCTGTTATCGAAACTGGGCCTAAACCTTTCCGTTCCAAAACGACTATAAATTCAACCAGTATACAAAAAAGTGATGCCATCTAGTTACATATTTCGAACTAAAACCTGACTTGAACACTAACCATGTTTTGAAATTATTCTACTACTCTCTGCAAGCTCATACCTACCTATTTCAAATTGTCTCGATTGAAGTTAATTGAAAATAATTCATAAATTTGGGACTTAGACGCGAAATAGGTATAGGTACTTCTAATGTTTTTAATAATATGCATGTACTAGCTAATGCCCGCAGTTTCACCCGCGTAAAATTAGTTCCCGTGGGAAGTTACTCCCGGGATAAACAGTAGCCTATGTGTTATTCCAGACTATAATGGATATCTGTATCAAATTTCAGCCCGATCCGTTCAGCCGTTCGAGCCTGAAAGAGTAACAAACATCCACATTCACACTCACAAACTTTCACATTTATAATATTAGTAAGATTTCAAGTACCTATAGAGTATTAAAAACCGCGATATTTTACAATACAAAATTGAAATAAAAACATACTTCTTATCTATTTTTTCAAAAATATCTGACAAAGTGATTCTATGGAACAAAACTGCTTTATTATGTTATAAACTATTAATGAAACATTCAGCCAAAATAAAGATTATTAGGTATCCCAAGCCATTGAACTAATATCACTAGCGTATTCTGAGATACCTACTTGATAAATATAAAAAAACACTGACCTTTATTTTTTATCGAACCCGTAATACCGAAGGCCTACGTCCATCAGTGAGCATTATGTGACTCCAAAACAATAATCATGTGTACAGAAATCACAACAAAATACAGAACACAAAACACAATTTTACACACTTTCACGATGTATTTAGTACTTGAAATTATTTATAATTAACTAATAAACAGCACAATACTTTATAAAGTCAATTGAAACTATGTTATGTTTTATTATTATTCACGGGAAACGCATGTGAAATGAAGTAATAACAACACATCAAATTAAAAACACACTTCGATGCAAAACGTTTCGACGTGAGTTAGGTGCATTTAAATTGGTCGAGTTTTCAAGTCAAATACGTTGTCCTTTTCTATTAATATGACTGTCTCAGGTGTAAGCCACGAACTCATGGCTTACTTTAGGCGAAAATCCACGAATCAAATCTTGAAAAAATGTGAGGGAATAGGACGCATATATACATTTGCGTAGTACTAACGAAGCAGACGCAAAATGATCAGGAAGCCGGGCTTACCGCGTGATGTCAGAGATAGGGTCTTTGAACTTTGACTCGAAAATTTATTGCTATGACTTTTGTAGCAGGGGTTGAGACGAAAATGCCGACTTACCATGTAAATTTGCAAATATTTTTATATTTGAATGAGTGTTCGAGAATATATAATTGTGTTTATTAGTTATGAGTAAATATTACATGTCACTGCCCGATCTGAAAAGGGAAGCCACAAGGAATGGGCTTCTATGGACAATTCGCCACTGGTAGTCACAAATTATGATTCAAGCTTAGATGAAGAAGCACCTAACTATGTCTCATTGGTGGTATAAAACAGCTGGGAAAAAAAGTACAAGTAGCATAATTAGCTGGAGAAGTCAGTATGAATATTAGGAATTAAAATGTCCGGCGGTGCCGGCGTCCCCGCAAGAGAATAATAATAATAATAATCATTAGTTATTAACGAAGAAAAAAAAACCCAAAATCTACATCAAATTGAAAAACCTAACAATTTACAAAATTATGGTATTTTTAAATAAACTGATTATTAGTGACCACAAAAGGATACAGAGTTCATAGTAGCTTTTCGGTGACAGCAGTGAGGTCCTCAATTCACCAAGCATAGTAGAAGCATGCTTCAGAGCATCCATCAGCTTTGACTTGTCAAGGCATCTCTTCATTTGAAAGGCCTGCAATGTTTAAAACAATTTCATAAATAAACTTACACCTCTTTATCCCAGAAGGGATAGGCATACACCCACATTTCAACTTGTATTCAACACTAGCGGACGTCACGTGGTTTCACCCGCATAGCTCCCGTTCCCGTGGGAATATGGGGATAAAATATAGCCTATGTTCACCGCAAAGAATGTAGCTACCCAACAGTGATAGAATTTTTCAAATTGGTCCAGTAGTTCCAGAGCCCGTTTGATGCAAACAAACAATCAAATCTTTCCTCTTTATAATAATGGCAATGGCAATAGGCTCACTATATATTGAGGGACAAAAAAACAATATGGTGTTAAAGAAACATATTGGTATACAGAAATTTGTTGGTAACTATAATTTTGTACTCACAAACTTGAGTTACCTATTAGACTCAAAATAAGGAAGTTTATGTATGTTCAAAAGTGTGGCAACAATAGGAGCAGGCTACTACATATAGTAGAAATTATTTAAGTCACCAATAAGCCCTTGAACTTGGGCGCCTACATAATTATACTTAGTAAAAATTATTCAAACCACCTATTTCTTTGAACTGATGGCAGATGAAGCAAATAAATGCTGGAATGAAGGATACAGGACAAGACTGGATGCAGAAAGTGCAGGACCATGTATTGTGGCATAACTTGGGAGAGACCTATGACTAGCAGTGGACGGCCATAGGCGCGGGACATATACAAGCAGCGTCGGTCGGACGGGTGTGGCACGTGCGCGGCGCTGCGCCGCTTGAATAAAGCGCAGAACGTGCGTCGAACGGGTGCAGAAATGGAGGGGCGCGGGGCGAACACATGCATTTCTCATTGTAGTGTCTGATTTCAACGCGAAAACATGACGTCTTCTTCGTCGGATGAAGAGAAAATGCAAGCCCTGGAGCATTTAGGCAACATACAAAGGATCAGAAGATATGCTGTATGGAAAGCAGGACAGGAGCATAGATTTTTCACGCAACTGGTATGTTATATTAGGTAAATATTTTTGTATTTGTATTAATATGTGGCTATTTCTACTCGTTGCTTAAATTTGATGGTCACACGCTTATATTTTCTAAACCGTATGAGTTAGAAAGACATGTTTTGAAATGGTGGATAAAACAGCTATTAAGCTATGAAATACATGAAATTTGTTGCAATAGAAGTAAAAATTCATACCAAAAATCAACACGAAAGGTCAAAATCGGGGACATTTTTCGCATTCTACTCGTGTCACACTTCCCGATTCAGTTAAACATTAGGTTACTGCTTCACCAAATTTCCATAGATTTTGAAGGTCCATACACTAAATTCACCGTAATAACATACACTACACACACAGTGTTATAAAAAAAATCTTGTAACTATTATTTAGAACTTAAAACACAATATACGTCGGTCACACGAATGTAGGTACTTTAGATTTGCGTAGTAAACGGTTGACTGTTGATCAAAACGACCGCCCCAATAGCAAAACTCAACTTAACTGAACGTTATTGGTGGACCGGCATCGCAAGAGCGCAACGTGTTTCTTCTGGCTCCATGAGAAAAAAAATATCGGTAAGTTTCTACATTTGACACTTAATTAGAGTACTTTTCGTGGGTGACTTTTTGTACATTGTATAATAGCTATTGAAGTCAGAGTCAATTCATCGAAACTGCAAATAAATTGAGATATTTATGTAGTATTTGATTTAAACCGTAACGGATAAACTTTGTCGGAATTTGAAAAAAAAAGATATATTTTCGTTACCTTCGTGTCACATCCTTCGTGGCGTTTTACCCACGAAGGTGAGTTTATGCCACGAAAGTGATCTTTGACTAGTTTCAGTAAGAGTGGTACTCGTTTAGATGCATATTGTAGTATGTAGCGGAATGATAGCAGAACAAATAACTAGGTTTCTACAATCATGGCAAATGACAGAGCAATACCTATAACATTCCGTGTCTTAGAAACTCCACTGGACGTTATGCCAGATCCAAACCATAGTCCATACCATCTAAAACTCACACCGTACCTACTTACCTGTCTAGTGCTAGGCGCCGCCCCGGGTAACTCCTTAGAAAGATGTATCAGGGTACCTGACAGGCTTAGGCTATCACCGTGGCCTCGCCTACGGGTTTGGGTGTTATCTTGCGTCTTTTGGGTTAGTTCAGGTGCAATTCCGCTTCTTGAGGCGTGCAGCATGCTAAGAACTTTCACGTCATGCCAATGTTTTGGCTCTCGAGGCGTAGACCTGTGACCCAGGACAGATCCCGGGAAAGAGTCATGCCACTTTAAGCTTAATTAAGGCACTTAATACCTTATACTTATATCAACTAATAAACATTTAGGTAGTACTCGTCGAGTAAAACTCGTCGAGTTTTCCGGCGAAGCGGTTTGTGACTAGGTACTCTCGACAACAACTTGTAAACATGTCTAAGGAGGGGGATGGGTCTGTAATTCTTCAGCAAGGTCTTGTCACCTTTATTGAAAAACAGAGCCACCGCACTTCGCCCCACGCTTTAGGTGTTTATACCTGTTGGAGGACAGAATTAAATAGACTCGTCAGCTCTTTCAGAATTGGAGTCCCGCCAGCTTTAAGAAGCTCACTCGTAATTCCGTCCTCTCCAGGGAATTTATTGGTTTTTAGTTGTTTGCGAGCCGCCCTGACCTCGCCCTGGTCAATATCCGGAATGTCTTCCTCTTCGGTATAGTGGCGCGTGAGTGGGGCTCTGTGGTCACAGTCGCTGGGTCCCATCGGTTTTTTTTCCGTGATGCATATAGGTCTCTATAGAAGCTCTTAACTTCTTCGAGAATCTCGAACCTCGAGGTCACGGTTTTGCCACCCACTGTTTTCAATTTGGTCAGACGGGGT
This sequence comes from Miltochrista miniata, assembly GCA_933228765.1. Classification (NCBI taxonomy): domain Eukaryota; kingdom Metazoa; phylum Arthropoda; class Insecta; order Lepidoptera; family Erebidae; genus Miltochrista; species Miltochrista miniata. Next base: position 21,518,460 of record OW121769.1, read on the forward strand.
CTTTGAAGCTGTTGCGCAAAGACTTTAGTGCGCCAATTTTGTTCGATCGCTGCCTCGACGATGTTGATGTTATAACGATTGAGGTCGCATCGTATCAGCTTTCGGATTTTGATGTTTAAAGCTCTCTGGTCTGACGAAGACGTATGCATAGATGACGTTTGCCGTCTGATTCTCATGAGCTCCAGAGTTTCGGGCGAAAGCTTGGAACTCCTATTTTTGCTTTTTCCAGACAGAAACCTTCGGGAGACTTGTTGTAGCGTCCTGACTAGTGTCGGCCCTATCGTGATCGTCGCCAGTGGTTTCCAGCAGATCGAAACGATTTTGAAACTCCAATTGAAACTTCTCGGCACATAAAGCTATTTGGAGCGCAGTAGGTCGGAGAGTAGGCATTCATCATCCGGGCTCTTTCGGCGCGGAAGTCTAAATTCAGAGATGCTCGGACGAGTTGGTGATCACTTCCGGTATTATACCTGTTGATCACTGAGACATCTTTAAATATACACCTCTTGTCCGACATGACGAAGTCTATCTCGTTTCTTTTGACCTTGTAGAGGCTTCGCCAAGTCCACCTTCTAGGGAGCTTCTTCTTAAAGAATAAGTTCATAAAGAAGAGCCCCTGAGCCTCAAGAAAGTTGATAAGCATACGCCCCCGGTCATTTCTACGCCCCACACCAAAGGGTCCGATTTTCATTTCACGGCGTTCTTGTACTCTCACTTTGGCATTGAAGTCTCATCACAACATTGTAGTGGGTCTTGGCAGTACATTGTAATGCTTTCACCACGTCCTCGTACACGGTATCAACTGCCTCGTCAGTGCTTCTCGAAGTCGGGGCATGGGTACACCTGAATCACCTTCAGGGAGTACCCGTTGGTGAGTCTCAGTATTACGTATGCTACCCGAGATGAAACACTGCTGATCTCCACAATGCTGCTAACGAGGTCCTTTTTCACCATAAAGCCGACACCGCCCTCGGAAGAATGTCTTCCATCACCTTTCCGAAAGTAGAATAGGTCGCCCGACGCAAGGGTTAGCGTGTCCTCCCCCTTTCTTCGAACTCCGCACAACCCCAGTATGTGCTAGTTTATGCGACCTAGTTCTACCTCGAGTTCGGTGAGCCGATCGTCGAGGCGCAGAGTGCTTCCATTATAAGAACCCAGGTACGGACAATCTCACACAAGATCATCTAGCTAGCCCAAATTAAGACAATATAAGCTTATGCTATGGGATCTAGATAACTGATAATTTGCTACTTTGTGCCGAAGAGATGTACTGTGTTATATGGTTCTAGAATAACTTTTATGTCAAAAGCATGTGTATAGGACCTGGTAATTGTTTTAGTTAACTAGCTGTTACCATATAACTGCCGAATGAACATATTAACTTATAAATTAGTATTTAAATAAGGCGTAAAACTACTGCGTCACCTTCGTGGATCGTCGCGTCACCTACGTGGGATTTAATAATTCAAAACGTTATTCTTCCAAATCTGACTCACAATTTAACTTTTTGACTTATATATGTTACTTATCTTACCGAACGCTTTGTGTTTGTTTACAAAAATAGTTGAAATAATCAGTATTTAAAATTTACCATGAAGGTGACGATGAGAATCGTAAAAAGTAGAAATAGCCATGTATTATTATAATTTATACCTTGTATTTATGTATGTACACCATTATTTTAATTTAGATATAATTTATTTATACTGCACCCCAAGCTGCCCTAATATTTCCCACCCTCCGGTTTCCATCCAAAGGTTGCCTCTAAAAGATTGCCTTGTGCGATAAGGCCGCCAATTGTTATACCAAGAATTTTATTATTGATTTGTTTGATGTATTTCCTGGTGTGCAATAAAGAGTATTTGTATTGTATTGTTCGAGGAGCAGGAACCCAGGACCTCCAGCGTGTCAGGCGGTATCACTACCAACTAGGCCACAGAGCAGTCAACTATATATGTATAGGACCAATGAAATAACTTATCTTCCAATTCACTGAAATACTTTTAAATGGACATGCAACAAATAGTTTTGTATCTGATGTTTAATACAATGATTGCTTACCTAACACTGAGCTAGGGTGGTATAAGCGCTTTAGATAGCCATTTTTACACACATAAAGTCAACTCTTTCCTAAGATAAATACAGAAGCATAACTGTGCACCCACATTTGTCAACGTCTAATTGCTTATGTAGGTACTAAATGAAATAAACTAGTTGAACCTTTCAATGGTTGATAAAATAGGTATGTTACTACAAAAGTCTATATCTAGTAGTAGTATATCTTAGCCGACTAATAGATCCGCCAAGTTAATTTTTAAATTATCATGTTATCAATCAATCACGAAACTATTTACTAAGTAATTAATTATGTACCCACCTGAACTTTGACTACATTCAAGGCCTCGTCCAGGAGTTTCTCCTGCTCCTCTACTGGGGAAGCCTGGTTCGTCATTTGTGCCTAAAACATCGGCATAAATGAATAATCATTCAGAGAAAAACTTTATGATACAAAATCTACTAACACTCGACCATGTATACAAAAATGGATGATCTACGCCCTCCATGTCGACAGTTCACATAAAAATGATAGAATGAACATATCGTCGCTTACCTGAGTTATGACTTTAGGACAAATAAACTAGCGATAACGTTTTTCAAGGTAAATTAATCCACTTTTCTATAGAAAAGAAATACAGAATTTAGAAACACCAACACAATCGTGTTTGACTTGACAATTGATAATAATGACAGATGACAGTCAAATGACAATTTTAGGCTTTTAAAATATAATGTTTGTTACACATGGAACAGGCTAAGGTAACAAAGATTATGCTTCCTCCACATTACTCGCGAAGTTGAACGAAGTTGGACGAGTACTATAGTGTCGAGGGGCACCCAAAGATGGGCACCTCGGCCTACTTCATCAAAAAATTTCTTTGACTCAAGCAACTTCGCTGACGAACTTCGTTCAACTTTGCGAGTAATGTAGAGCAAGCATTATACTGCGTAATCACTTGAGATCATAATAAAGAGGGTAAAAATAAAAATCTAAATCCCCGTCCTCTAAGTCTCCCTGCCCTGTCCAGTCCATCATGAAGTCAAAGTCAGGCTTGCTTGTCCCGGTATTATAATTTAAATGGAATGCAAATAAATGAAGGGCTAGATGTTTTTTTGTCTGTTGTCCGCACTGATCTGTAATACCACGTATGATCCTGATCTGTATTATTATTTTAATACTATAGATCAGTGATTTTGTATTACACAGAAAAATTATTACCACGTCGCGCGTCGCCGTCGCGTCGCCGTCGCACAGAGTGGTATTTGACCCAAAAAGCTGGCCAAAATTATTTTTTGTGCCTAGTATCTTGAAAACCATATTTTTTGTAGTTGCAGGATAGAAAAGGTTAAAGAAAGCATGTAGTGATGTATAAAAATCATTTATTCGAAATTCTCGTCGTCTTCTTCGAAGCCTACATTAAAAATGTTACTTTCCTTCTACAAATTTCGGACATCTGCTGACAGTGGGTGACATTTCTTTATTTTTTTTTCCTCATTCCCGTAAGAACCGGATCCGACGTTAACAGGAGCCTGTTGAAAACATCAGCATTGCATTCAACTCGTGAAAATTTGCGAGCATAATTTGTCCGGTACGTTCGAATGTGCTTGTTACGGGCCTCTGCAGCTTCTTCAGATAATTGCCCTATAGGCAGAATTGATGTAGGTACTTATAACGTCAGGCCCATGACATAATATTTTATGTAATGTTGGGGACATTGGGTAAAACGCATATAAAGAAACATATAATTTCGCTGTTTCTTGGCAATATTTGCCGAACTCTTCTGCATTTATGTCTAATCCACGACACATTGTGTCCAAAATTATTTTCATTCGGTAAATTAAATTGCGGTCTATCCCCGTAATGCTAGCTGAAACTTCGTAGTTCTCATAGAAACGTCTACTTGTGTTACCGTCATTCATGTTTCCAAAATTAGCTTTTGGTATATCCACTAGCAGTCCTAGTTTCTCCCGAAATTTGCTTTGAATATCTTTTTTTTTACTTTCCACTACTTGCTTCTCTTCAGCAGTAAGCAGATAAGCAAAATGTTCCTATAATCAAACAACAGCGTGAATCACCTACCTACTTTCGGTAACAATATGGTGCTTTTAAGCCACTCTGCATTGTTTGCCAGGAATCGGGCCTTTATATTGCGTGCAAGTGACCATTTTTGTTTAAACTGATGTTTGAAATTTGACAATTTTTGCTTTACATCAACAATATTTGGATCATTTTCTGCATATTGACTTAGCAGCTCTCGCTCCATAAATTGTAATTTTTGAATATAATTTCTAGCACTTGAGCGATCCATTATATTAAATAAATCACTTTTAGTTAAAACTCACACTCCCGAAGAGCCTAGAACAAAAAACACATCATAAATAAGAAAAACCGAATTTACTGAATATTGATTGCCCCTTCAAAAAAAAAATCACTAAAAATAGAGGAGTGATTTGGAGTGGAAGTTTTGATCGTAATCACATAGTAGAAGGTCTATTCTATAACATGGTATTAAAATTTTCACTTAATAATGATCAAATATATAACAAAACCCTTTCTATATTAAAAAATGTGTTATTTTCATAGCAGTTTCTTGGTGCTTGCTTCTCAAGGATATAAATAGACAAAGGCTATATTTTAGTTGATAAAATTAAGTGTATAATAAAATACATACCAGGTTGAGCACAATCCCTAATGAAAACCAGCAGAAAACTGTTAAATCACAAGATATTTGAAATCACGAAATTTGAGCGCATCGAACAATCACACGTCCACAGCTAGCGAACGGTAACTTTCGACTGAGACACACGGGGTCCGACGGGGCACTAGGGCTTTGTTTTTTTTGCTATTGTGTGGAGCGGTTATCCTAGTTTATGAAAACAATAGTTTAGAAGGAGTAGAACCAAAATAAAAATAACCCATTTTGGCCAGCTTTTGGGGTCGAATACCGCTTCGTGCGTCGCCGCGTCGTCGCGTCGCGCCGTCCGTCCGTCAGGCGTAGGCGTCGTTGTCATAACAAAAGCTGTCTTCAAAACGTCAACATCATGAATGTCAAATGTCATTTTGTTAACAAATATAATTCATATCTATATGCAAGCGCTATCAAATAAAACAGGAAGATGGATAATAAACCATCTTTGAGTCAATACTTCGGCGATAAGGAAGTACCTCCGGCCTCCCAATTTTTTGATGAAATTGGAACATCGCCCTCAGATATGATACAGAGTATTTACTTAGGCGAAACCGAAGGTGTGCAATTTATCGCCTTTTATTAGTAATATTTCATTAAAGTTCTTCAGTTTATTAGTGCTTTAGGTAGTTAATAATAGTTTTTATGTTATACAGGCAATCAAACAACGATAGCGAATCTTTTTCCACAAAGTACGAGTGCCTCATTCACTCAGCACAAAATGACAGATGAATTAACTTTTACCAACGTCATACCTACTGTGAGCTCATCAGCATCGGTTCCTGCCAAGAGTCTTCCAGACCCATCAACATTTTTCGACACTATAGGTCCTGAACCACAGATATTACCATCTAAAAGTGGACTTACACACCCAGCAGTTCTAACTGAAGCTATGGAGGGGTTAAGCGTTAAGGTAAGTATGGTTTAAATAGCTATATATGCAGGTATAGCCCAGCTAGCTCAAATTGTAGGTACAGGCTGATACAAAGAATTACACGAATTAATAGACAAGTAATAAATTTAGAGACACTGAGGCTATTCTTCTAAAAATATAATAAAGCCTATAGGCTGTAGGTTTCTGAGTAGTCTTCACCTTGTTTAGGACTCCTAGTTTTCTCGAGGCTAGCTCAATATAATATTTGTGATTCCTAATTAAATCTTAATAATTTAGCAGTGTAACCAATCTTATTGAACTTAGACCTCGGGCTCCAAACAGAGAGCTTCAGGTGCAACTGGGTCTTGTCTTTTTAAACCCTTACAGCTCCATAATGTAACAAGAACTGCATAGGAATTAATAAGTTTAGGAGTGTGATATTATTTAATGTCAAATTGGTCAAATGTTGAATAATGTACCTAGTTAGAATGAAGTAGGTATATTAGTTTTGTTTCAGAACTGTAATTTATTATTATTAAAATAACACAACCTTTCCTATTTTTAGAATCAACCAGTAGACAAAGAAGCGGACAGAAGGAGAGATGCCTGGATACCTAATGATGAAGCCAAGAAAACACTTATGAAGGTGAATATCTACATAATTATAAAGAAACTACGAGGGCGGGTCAATAAGTCCGTGACTTTTTCAATGAAAAATAGGTTTTTATATAAAAAGTTATTTTATTTATCAACATAGTCACCTGTGAGTTCTATGCACTTAATCCAACGTTTCTCCAGCTTTTCCATACCTTCCGAAAAAAAAGATTTGTCGAGGTCATGAAAATACGCATTTATTTGAGAGATGATTTTGTTGGCAGAGTCAAATCTCTTTCCGCCAAGCAATTTCTTTAGGTTCGGGGACAAGAAATAGTCACTCAGTGCTAAATCTGCAGAATAGGGTGGGGGAGGGAGCAATTCGTCTCCCAAGTAACGCACCCCTGCACCCTTGGTTTTTCCTCATGGAAAAGACTTTTTTTCTTGGCCAAATGTGATCGTTTTTTATGCAATTCCTTATTGAATCGACCCAATAAGTTGGTAAAATATTCGCCATTGATTGTTTTCCCCTTTTGAAGGTAGTCAATGTGGATTATACCGCGTGCATCCCGAAAAACGGTCGCCATGACTTTACTGACTGACAAACCCACATTTGCCTCCCTTGGCGCTGATTCCCCCCGAGAAACCTACTGTTTTGACTGCTGTTTGGTCTCTGGTGTATTGTGGTGGATACATGTTTCGTCCACGGTTACGAATTGGTGCAAAAACTCGTCCATATTGCGGTTGAACCACGTCAAACACTCCTGCGAAATTGTTACATGGTTGCGTTTGTGGTCGATTGTGAGCAAATGCGGCACCCATCTTGCGGAAAACTTTCTCATACCCAAGTGTTCATTCAAAATTGAAACCACTGTGCCATGTGAGATGCCTATGGCTTCCACAATCTCTCTCACTTTCAATCTCCGATCGGCTAAAACCATATCATGGATTTTTTCTATGGTTTCGGATGTAGAGACCTCAAATGAACGTCCAAAACGTTCCGCATCTTCCGTGCTTGTACGACCACATCTGTATTCGGTAAACCACTTTTTTACCATGGAAATAGATGGTGCAGAGTCCCCATAATACTTATCAAGCTTAGTCTTGGTTTGAGTGATGGTTTTTTTCCGGAAAAAATAAGGCTTAATAAGCACACGAAATTCACATTTTTGTCACATGAAGTCAACTGACAGTTGCCCGTTGACAGAAACAGAGTTTCCATTTCAATAAAGTGGCGGGAAATTAAAAAAGTCACGGACTTATTGATCAGCCCTCGTATGCTGAAGGTAGGGAGAGTCACAATCAGCTCATTCTTCCATGAGTGGATGAAAGCTGGCATAAAACCTCATAATACTACCATCAAATAGCTATGAGGCCATTAAGTCATTCAACAGTCTTAAGATTTAACAGCCTTTTAGCAATCAGACGGCAGAATAGGGATGATGGCCGACCTCTTTTAAGGTGCATACATAAGACTAAATTAATATTGTGACGATATTTGGAAAGGGGATACCTTTCTTAAACATATTTATTCCTAAAATGATTTGGCATAATGAATTTGGCATACTTTTTTTGGCATAATTATACTTGGTCCTAATTGATTTTTAGCAGCATTGTACTGTGGAATAATTATATTTAGGTCTAATATATTTACGCATAGTTATAATTTACACAATGTCTTAGGCATAGTGTACAGTCGCCTAATAGTATATACCAGTATTTCCTATATTATATAGTGTCAAATAGAGTTTAACAAATGAACTTTTCTTTTCAACAGGCTCAATCATCACCAAAAGGCTCTTTCTTTCCCGAGAGAGAAGTGCTGACCATGCCAGGACTTGTCCTTGAAGAAGAGCTGGTAAATATTGTCTTTCTTTTCCACTAAGAACTTTATTAACTTAATATAAAAGACAGGCTGATGCGCGCGGCTACGCACACATGAAAATCTATTCCCATACTGCATATTTGTGCGTGGCATACAACTAAAACTATAACAAAACTTTATATAAATACTAGATGGCGCTCACGGCTTCGGTCACGTGGAATTCTATTCCCGTAAAGTTCAAGTTCAAGTTCAAGTTCTTTATTTGTTGAATATGGTAGGTACAATGGTGTTATTAATATAAAATATAAGTTACAGCATATTCTGCCAGGATTGGCGTACAAATATATACATAATTTTCAATTAACATCTAGTAACGTAAGATTTATAAATGTCATGCAATTCGTGTACAAAACCAATTATTAATAATTATGGAATTAGTATTAAATAGTATCCTTAAAAAAGTCGTCAATATCATAGTAGCACTTGTCACATAACAGATCCTTAAGTTGCTTTTTAAATAAGTTAATAGGCATTATTTTCAAATATTCAGGAATCTTATTATATATTTTGGGAGCTAGACAGAATACGCTATTCCACATAAGGGTTGTTTTAGAAGGTCGGATACACAATATGTTATCCATACCCTTGCGTCTGTTTCTTTTAACCACATCAGACAACTTTAGGAATAGGTGAGAATTAGACTTTACAAAGACAGCTGTTTCAAGTACGAACATAGACGCAAGTGTTAGTATTTTGTAAGTTTTGAAATAGGGCACGCAGCTGTCAGTCATTTTAAGACCAAACATGGCTCTTATACACTTCTTCTGGGATTTAAAAACTGTCACTTTGTTAGTGGCATTGCCCCAAAAGATAACGCCGTACCTCAATGTCGATGCCACAAGACCATGGTATGCAGTAAGTTTGGCATCTGTATTAACTATTTTAGCCAGCCTATGTAGCGCATAAGCTGCACTGCTCAATTTATTATTAACAGCTTCCATTTGGTATTTCCAGTTAAGCTTCCTGTCAATGAGTAATCCTAAAAATTTTGCTTTATCTGTGTCAGCGATCTTATTATTTTGAAATTCTACACTCATTACCGTTGAGGGTTGTCTTTGACTAAAATGCATTATTTGAGTTTTATTTATGTTTATTTTTAAGTTATTATTCATCAGCCATGATATGATATTTGATAGCGTTATATTAACTTCTGTTTCATATGAGTTCATATTTACACAAGGTATTGTTACTGTGCTGTCGTCGGCAAAAAGAGTCATTTGGTAGTCTATTGCTCTAGGTAAGTCGTTAATATAGATTATAAACAATAAGGGACCCAAAACGCTGCCCTGTGGAACGCCAAAAAACGTTGTGCGCTGTTTTGACAGGTAAGTAATTTCATGCTTTGTTTTTGAATTTAGTTTTGTTATAGCAGTCATCTGTTTTCTATTAGTTAGGTAAGTGTCAAATAAATCTAAAATATTTCCTCTTAGGCCATAGCAATTTAATTTGTATTTTAGTATGTCATGATCCACATAGTCAAAAGCCTGCGTCATGTCACAGAATACAGCACAGGTGGGAATTCTACGGTCAATATTTGTCATAATTGTATTTAAAAAGTCATATATAGCTTGATTAATTGTCATATTTTGTCGAAATCCTTTTTGTTCTAAACATAGAATATTGCGTTTCTCGAGATATGAATAAACTTCCTTATATATATTTTTCAAAAACCTTCGAGAATACTGATAAAAGCGCAATTGGTCTGTAATTTTGCATTTGTTCTTTATCCTCTTTTTTATATAGGGGTTTTAAGATCGAGATCTTTAGAGCTTCAGGAAAAACACCGTGACTAATACTTAAATTCAGAATATGACTTACATGACCACATATTAAATCTCCTACAAGTTTTATGACCTTTGTTGCTATTCCATCATGTCCCACACTCTTAGTATTTTTGAGACCTCTTATAATATGTAGAACATCAATTGGTTTACTGGGATACATGAACATTGATGTTTGTTGTGAGGTTATTTTATTAGTTGAGTTTTTACGTGAACCTGGTACCTTAATAATTTTGTCAATAAAATAATCATTAAACATGTTTGCAATTGCCCTTGGGTTTTCAACGATTTTATTGTTAGCTCGAATTTTAGTTATGGCGTTTTCCGGTAGATTTAAATTACGCTTATTTATTATTTTCCAGGTCGCTTTATTTTTATTCTCCGATGTTCGTATATTATGGTCATTTTGAGAACGCTTAGTTAAATTAATAATCTTTTTGTAAAGCTTTGTGTAATCGCTATACTTTAGTTTGTTTATTTGTGTTGGTTCTAGTCTAGATTTCCACAGTAACTGCCTTTTTTTAATACTACACAATTTGATTCCACGAGATATCCATTTTGGCTTGCTGTTAACTGTTATTCTAAGACGTTTATTAGGAAAACACAAATCGTAGAACAATTTAAACTGTTCATAAAATAGGTTGTATGCTTGGTTTGGATCTGTTGTAGAATATATGTCAGTAAATGTCAATTTCTCTATGCAATCTCTAAACTTTGTGATGTTGTCATCTGAATAATCTCTTTGATATTTGTACCAGTGTTTAAGTATACACATTTTATCAATGGGACATTTCAACAACTGTGCGGTGTGGTCTGATAAAGCAAACTCTATCACAACCGCTTTACATTTTTTATGAAAATTATGTGCAAAGTTATCTATGCATGTCTGTTTTGCTAACCTAGTCGGTTGTTCTAAGGCTAAACTTAAATTAAAACGTTTCAGGAGACATATTAGTTTAACAGTTTCGTTTTTCTCCTTTTTCAATGCGTCAATATTTAAGTCACCAGCTATAACTAAGTACTTATAGCTTTTTCGAGATAGTAGTATTAAAATTTGTTCTAATTTTTCAAAAAACATATTCAGATTCCCATTTCTATATACACATAATATAATAGTTTTGTAATGAGATAATTTAATTGCACAACATTCGATTATATTAGGTAAGGATATTTGTGATATCTCTGGTAATTCGCACCAGGAAAGTCCAGCTCTAATTAAAATACATGCTCCGCCTCTTTTAATATCCCGCCTACTATAATACGCAGCCAAAATATAGTTAGGCACATCAAGATGTGTTTCATTTTGTGACATAAAGTGCTCAGTAATACATAAACGCTTTAAGGTATGAGTCCGAATTCGACTTGGACAGCACCACTGGTCCCCATACATTCTGTACTTATAGACTTTTTTAGAATACATTCCGAACTCCGCAGCAGCGTCGCGACTGCACTCAGTACTGACGCCTTGCCACCGCGACAGCAATGCTGCTTGCTGTCGAGTTTGGGATCATAGAAGTCGTTATCGCGTAAAAGACGTTATATCGTAACATCATAACCCTCCTTTTGCACAGTCGGTTAAAAAGTAACCTATGTCCTTCCCAGGGCCTCGAACTATCCCTATACCAAATTTCATCTTAATCGCTCCAGCCGTTTAGTCGTGAAAGCATAACAGACAGACAGACAGAGTTACTTTCACATTTATAATATTAGTAGGGACTAGATGGCGCCTGCAACGCCCACGTGAAATACTGTTCCCGTACCCGCATTATAAGAACTTATTCCTGGGATGAAAAGTAGTAATGTTTAATACTATGATGCCCGATATAAAGGGTGTCTCAATAAGAGTGCACTTTTTAAATTTTGTGCTATTTTTTTTTTGTGCAAGTGGCGACTCTGAGATTTGACAGCTTACACATTTATTAGTTCCGATGCATAAAAATGGAGCGCTTTTCGAAATAACAACGCGGAATAATTGTGAAAACTTATTACAAAAATTTGGAAAGTTATGCTGAGACCGCTCGCAAACAACGATCAATTTTTCAGTCGAGAAAGTGCACCTAATGTGTGAACCATTCGAAGAGTTCTCAACAAAAAATGAAGAAACTGGGTCGGCTATGGATAGTAAGACTCCTGTGCTTCCGTTGTGTGCGGACGGCATGTGGTTTCAGCAAGACGGCGCGGCGCCACCTGCTACACCGCGCATGAAACAATCCATTGCATCAACGATTGCCGGAAAAAATATCTCAATAAATTCTGATGTGAACTGGCCACCAAGATTTAACGCCGTACGATTTTTTTCTTTGGGGTTTTCTCTAATCGCAGGTTTAAGCGAATAAACCAGAAAGAATGCCTAAGCTCAAATTCGAGATCCAACGAGTCATCGGTGCGAAGCAGCCTCATCTCTGTGAAAAAATCATGAAAATTTTCATGAATAGAGTAATGGCCTGCCATCAGAGCCGTGGAGGCCATTTGACGGATATTTTGTTCCATACTTAATCGGAACATGTCTTTTTGACAATTCAATAAAAAAAATCACAACTCTGTCAAAAAAATATGTTTTTTTTATTAAAATGAAAAAGTGCACTCTTACTGGGACACCCATTACTTATGCTAAGAACTATAAGCTATTATATTATAGCATAGTCTGAAGTCACCTTTATTCTTAATTATAGGCTGATGCCCTTCAAGAAGTAGCAGTAAAATATCTAGGAGTGGCTTCAGCAGGGAGTCGAGGTGTAGTCAGGGCGGAACACGTGAGTCGTGACGAGGCTGGCTTAAGGGAGCTGCTGAGAACTGGCTACTTGCGGGCCGCTGTCAACTTGACAGCGGTGTTGCTTAGCGCTGCGGGACATGGTACGTATTATCAACGAATTCAGACGTATATGTATAGAAGGATACATTTTAAATATGGAGAAAAGAATCGGTTTCTGACTACCGAAACTTACTCGGAACCGACCAATTCTTCCACTTTAAATTCGTCTTGGGGCGACGTACTTTTAGGCGCTTTGCAAAAGACGGGGCGGGCCAGGCCGGTCAATTTCACCGCTAACGATAGCGCTAAGGGAATCCTATTCTACCAACGTAATGACTCTATCTTAACTACAACACTGTCGCTGATTAGTAGTTTATGACACTGTTGCATAATAAGGGTTCTTATAACACGAGTGTGTTTTAATAAAACGAGCCGTAGGCGAGTTTTTTATAGTATCACACGAGTGTTATAAGACCAAGTTATGTACAGTGTCATACACTACTTTATCTACTCTCATACTATAATACCTGATTTCATTTTGTAATTTATAGTTGCTCCTTGATTTCGCCGGTAACAGCTTCATGGTCATGTTTGCCGCAGTTTCCAGAATGTCTGGTGGTGTACAATTACCACCATCCTCGCTTTAAGACATGTTTTTACACAAAAACTAATTTATTTTACAAACAAAACCAAACTTTGTTTAATTTAAATGTAAAATGTTGGCGCCAAGGCGCAAACATCGATTGCGCATGCGTGTTTCTTTTTTTTTTAGGCTGCGGAGACCATAGATTTAGGATTTTTCGCTACTCTGGAGACACAATTTTTTTTTAAAGTAGAGGTTCAAACTTCTTTTTCAGCTGGAGATTGTTTATGGTGTATCGTAATGATTAAAAAGTTTTATTATGATATAGGTGTCCATACAAGACCTGTATCGTAATAAAACTTTTTTTTTGGCCTGTGCGTAATGTTTGTCATAATAGTATTGATTTCAATTTTATAATCTTTGTATTATAGTATCAGTGTAGATAAAATATTTTATCTACTCTGATACTATAATACAAACCTCTACTTTTTAAAAAAAGTAGTGCCTCCGCAGCCTGAAAAAAAAGAAACACGCATGCGCAATCAATGTTTGCGCCTTGGCGCCAACGTTTTACATTTGAATTAAATAAAGTTTGGTTTTATTTGTAAAATAAATTAGTTTTTGTGTTAAAACATGTCTTAAAGCGAGGATGGTGGTAATTGTACACCACCAGACATTCTGGAAACTGCGTCAAACATGACCATGGACCTGTTACCCGCGAAATCAAGGAGCAACTATAAATTACAAAATGAAATCAGGTATTATAGTATGAGAGTAGATAAAGTAGTGTATGACACTGTACATAACTTGGTCTTATAACACTCGTGTGATACTATAAAAAAACTCGCCTACGGCTCGTTTTTTTAAAACACACTCGTGTTATAAGAACCCTTATTATGCAACAGTGTCATAAACTACTATTACTTCGATTAATCATAATGTTTACCAAGCTTCTCGATAGATGGCGCTATTCGAATTTCAAACAAGCTATCAAAGTTTACACAACATTGTTGTAACATTTTGGTAAACTTTGTCACTGTTATACGGTTGCAATGATGATATTAATAGATTAATCTATTTATCTTGAAATAGGCCGCAGCTTATCGAACATTGCGGCCTCAATTGGGAAATTTTCTAAAGGCTGCTGGTCAATCAAATATAGCCTATGTTCACCGGGGATAGTGTAGTAAGTGTAGCTTCCCAACAGTGAAAAAAGTTTTCAAATCGGTTCAGGAGTTTCGAAATCTATTCGATGCTAACAAACAAAAATCGAATCTTTATTCTTTTCATTAAATTATAAAACCAGCAATTAACATTAAACTTACACGATTCTGCTTAAAATTTCATGAAATCAAGTTTTTTCAACAAAGAGAGCTATCAAGAATTTCATCAGTACTACCCGTTCGCTATAACTTTGCCACTGGCGTAGATGCGTATACCCGAATTGTTAATTAGACGAAGTAAATTGACAGTACCTAGCTAATGTTCCTTCGTCATAGAAAATACGCAACATTGTATGAAGAAGTGACATTAGTTGCTGTCAATTTACTTCGTCTAATTAAAAATTCGACTTTAGTATGGAGCTGAGCGGCAAAGTTAGAGCGAACGAGCAGTAATCGTGTTTTTAGTTTCAAGCATTATTTAATTTTAGTTCATGAACTGAAGTTACTTGTGTTATAAAGTTAATTCATTGTTTAATTATAATTATAGTACAGTACTAAATAAGAATATTATAGAATGTGTGATGCGAGACACGACCATTTTTTTATATATATTTTTTTATACCACTAAGGTGGCAGACAAGCATACGGCCCACCAGAAGGACCGGCGCCGGCGGTCACCGCAGCCTATGAACGTTTGCAACACCAGAGGTGCCACACTCGCGCTGCCATCCCTGTAAAAACCTTCTAAGACCCCTTTTGAAGAACCCTGAATACTGTAGGCGTTTGGGAAAACCGAGGCAGGGAGGTCATTCCACAACCTAAGCGTGCGCGGAAGAAAACACCTATCGGATCTAACCGTGCTGGAACGCGCCGGACGCAGAGTGTGAGGATGAACTCCCTGTCTGTGGCGAGCGGTGCGATGATAGAACGTAGCCGTGGGCATCATATCAAACAATTCCTCAGAGCACATACCATTGTACAGGCGGTAGAACACGCATAAGGAGGCAAAGTCTCTCCTGTCGCGAAGAGGTTCCACACCAGCTGTAAGTACAGGCAATACGGCTCACCACCTATTATGTGGGACAAATTATACTAAGGTGAAATGTGGGCATATAATATGCCTCTGCCTACCCTTTCGGGGATAAAGGCGTGACCATATGTATGTATGTGTGATGCTTCCGTATCATTCCCACAAGTTTAAAAATAGGTACATAGGGACATATATACATATAGTCACGCCTTGATCCCTTAAGAGGTAGGCAGAGGCATAGAATACGACCACATTTCACGTTATAATTTTACATTCCACGTAATTGGTAGTGAGCTTATTTCCGTGTTGAAATGTACAGGCGCAGGTTGTGATAACCCGCAGTTGAAAATTTCCAAGCCGCCAAAAAAGCCTTCAACTTGACTTAACGATCGTCATTTTACTGACAACCGGGTTTCATATCGAGTTTTCCTTCTCTACGCAATGGATCGTTTTGCGAAAGGGACCCTCGGGATGAATTGGGGTGGCGACATTTTGTACTTTTTCCCGTTGTCACACGGGGCGGAGACTATGTGTGTTTTATTACATAGCGCCATCAGTCCAAAACTAAATTTCTAAAAGCTTGTGCTATGGGTTCCAGACGACTGATTAACGTTTTTAAACGCAGCGGAGGCTCTAAAATAAAAATACCGCCGTTTTTGTAATCATCGTTATTGCTATTCATCGTCAGTTAAATAGCTTATATCCTTCCTCAATAACGGACTAAAGAATTTTTTATGTCCAACCGTTAATTTCTAAGATCCTAGCGTTCAAACAAACGCTTCAGCTTTATAATAATAGTATAGATATTAATAGCCATGTGTGCGCCAGGCCTTATGCACCGCCTAATGACGCGAGTCGCGCTCTTTTCGCGGTTGAAACTCTATAGGCTCGTTTAAGGAGACGCGGCGCGTCGAGCGGTGCGGTCCGCGAAGCGGGTCGCCAGAAACATAAACATATGGAAATGTTTGGAGCGTTCAAGGAGAAGCGTTTTTGCAAGCGTTTGTTTGAGTTGTAGCTACCCAAGCGACGTGTGGCGCCGCTTCGGACGCGGCAAATGGAGCGACTGGCGAGCCAGTTTTGCAATGAGGGAACGCGGCGGGTGACGCGGCTAGGAAGAGGGGTGGAAGAGGTGCGGGGTATAAATGCATTTCTATAATGTTTGAGTTTGCGCGTGACACGACGCGGCCCGCTTTACGCGCCGCCTCACTATAAACGGTCAAATCGCTCGAAGTGCCTCGGCAAGAAACGCCTCTCCTTAAACGAGCCCTATGACGCGCTGCTCAAAGACGTCGAACCTTTCGGAGATCCCATAGCAGAAGCGTATGTTAGCTTTATTTAGGCTAGATGACGCTTTTTAAAAACGCATCAAGTATTCATATTCTCCATCTGTGCAACAGGCGTAGGCCGTATTCACCTTCTAACCAAACACACGGAGATCCCATAGCACAAGCTTATATTAGCTTAAATTGGGCTAGGTGACGCTGTGTAAAACTGCGCGACGCGGTCGCTCCAACTGGTCGAAGCTCAAAGAGGCGGAACTGATCGGGGTTTTCATAGCACAAACTCATAATACTAGTTTAATTTAGTATAGGTGATGTTTTGTATAAATGCGTCATCTATTCATATTATCCATATGTGCAACAGGCGTAGGCCGTATGCACCGCCCCACCAAACACACGCCGCGCTCTCTTCAACTATGGCTGACGCGCTTCGCTCTCATGTCGCGGTTGAAGCTCTATGACCCGCTGCTCAAAGAGGCAGAACCGTTTGGAGACTTCAACAAACCTGATATGTTTTATGAGGTAAGAAATTTTGGCACACTGACTGTTTATTCAAGCTTCTATTGGCCCGAATTGGATTTTAAAACGTAAATGTGTAAAGAAAAAGAGGCGTCTAAATTTTTTTTATCTTATATCTCTCGCTGTTTTGTTTTTGCTACTTGAAACAAAAATAGCAGAACTAGAATGAAAAGGTTTACATTGCCGCATTTGCCATTTGCGTCCACTCGCAAACGTCTTTTTTATATTAGGTCGCCAAAATTAATTTACGTAGATTTGAATCGAACAATAAATGTAATAGCTTCTATTTAAATCGTGGTAAAAGTTGACCTACAAAAGACAGAGGTGTGTGCTCGCCATTACTATTTTTATGTGCTGCCTTAGAGCTATTTAATTCCACGCATTTATAACATAAAAATTGAATATTTTTGTAGATCTTTACCTATTCATGAACACTGTATTCCAGTTTTACCCGGAGACGTACGAGAATCGAACAGGCACTCTGGTCCCGTTCTCGATAAGACTACTGGTAGCAGAGTTGCCACAACACGTTGGCAAACCAGAGGATGCTCTCGACAGACTTTACGCCATGTTTGGTGAAATACAAACGGTAAGTAAACTTCAAATCTACCTAGTTCTACCTTTTTTTGTATTAGTTATTTTGTAATCTTTTTCTGTATAATTATGTGTTATTGTGCGTGCTAATAAATATGATTTTCTTTCTTTCTTTCTTACCTTCATGTTTCCTGGACTCATTCAGTTTAGGAGGGAGACCGGCCCAGATTTCAAATTTCTTTCTCTGCCGAGACCTTAGCTGACACACAACTGGCAAGTGAGCTGGCGGTTTCCAAAGATCTCAGAGCTCCATCGCATCATCCACTATATCTGATATCTCCCCCAGCAAAGAGGGAAACCTGGACTGGACAAGTCCTGATATCTCCCCCAGGGCGTTGATCAGGGGGGACCTGAGTACATAAAATATCGTTGAAAACCTTGTACTGATAGCTCGCCACCCATGGATACCAGAACTTGGAAGTGTCAATGTCTCCCCAGTGGATCGACCAGGGAGACACTTTTCCGTTCCGTTTCCAATTTTCTCTTTAGCGCACTTCTGTGAGCATGTAAACTAGAAAAACAGTCCGGATGTATACATTGAATGCTGCCCGAACGCTGTGATGACATAACCTTACTTTACACTATTTGTAAGTAAAGTTGGTTCGACAGTTACAATGTACCCGAAAAGTCGAGAAGCGAACTGTCTCAAAAACGACAATATTACACAACAGACCCGAAAACTTTATTGCATTCGCATCGGCGCGGCGTTTCCATCTCTTTTCAAAATATAATTGAACCTTTGAAAATTGAAAATCCTCATGGATGTTATGCTGGACTCCTACCGACTAAAACCACACGGTGACCTTCCATCTGCCTATGACCGAGAGGCCTTGGTACGCCCTTGGAATGTGAAGCCGAGAAATATCATTGAGCCTTGGTAACATTCCTTACAGATGCTATCAAACCTTCGCGAAGGCAAGACTGAAGACGGAACTAGCACTATCACAGAGCAAGATAAAACTGAGTCTATCAGATTGTGGATAGGCAGGGAGACCAGAGTTCTGCATTCCATCGTCAACTGCGCTATTGCTATGAAGGTATGGAGCTTGAATATTGTTAATCTGAATGATGAAAAGCTCTCTTGTATTTTTATAAATTCCGTTAAATTCTCAAATTGCGTGACATTCTGTTGCCATTTTCACTCAAAAACAATGATATATTTTTCTTAAGTAAATACATTTTTTTAGAGTTATACAGTACCTATATCTAAGTATATCAAATCCAGGACTTCCGTCAAGCAGCCCGTATACTATCAGAGCTAGAACAATGCGCGACATCGCCAGGCCAACGGCGCGCGATATGTTCCGCACTATGTCGCCTGTGGCTCCTGGCGGGCCACGTGAGAGCCGCGTCAGCCTGCATCGAGCGAGCCAAGGAGGCGAGGCATCACATGTGAGTGTCTCCCCACATACACACATACATACACAGAGCTAGAACAGAGCGCGATATGTTCCGCACTATGTCGCCTGTGGCTCCTGGCGGGCCACGTGAGAGCCGCGTCAGCCTGCATCGAGCGAGCCAAGGAGGCGAGGCATCACATGTAAGTGTCTCCCCACATACACACATACATACACAGAGCTAGAACAAAATAAGTAAGTCTCCATACACATAGACAACCATAAAAACATGGAATGCTCTTACAACCAGGGGTCTTCAAGCGGAGCGTCAAGAGGTACATGATTCTTTACATTAGATTGGATCGCCAACTGTGATCTTTAAGTTCGCGACCCATCATCACAGCCCTCAAGACTACAGACTATAATTATAGTCTATAGTCTGATAGATGAGGCCATGGCTTTCCAACAAGCGGACGACGTTATAGTGAGTTTAATTTATAGGAAAAAAAGGAATTTTGTAATACATTGTAGTATGGCAAAATAAAACCGCCATCGTTAGAAATCCACCGTATTTAATTTAGAGTGTCATCACTTAATTTTTCAAGGTTTTCTCATCAAGCGCTGTTATTTAATATCCATGTAGTAGCAGAGCACTAAAAAAAGCGACTGCGCCATCTTGCTTAGCCATGTTGAAACTAGAATAATCTCACATAAATAATTATACATTTGTCAGCAAATTTGTCTGCAAATTTCAAAATTGAATTGCAGAATTCCACTTGATTCCACACATAAATTCCACCCGAAGAAAATACATACTTAACAAGTTATATAAATGCTTATAAATACAACTATTGTCCCCAGCTGTCCTACTCCCGATGTCCGTGAATACGTAGATCTGGGTCTTTTGGACATCGCTCTCGGCAAGTATCAAGACGCTTACAACAACTTCGCGAGAGCTGCTGATCAAGAACCCACTAATATTATGGTAAGAGCTTTACATATCACATACCATTACGCCTATATCCTCGAGAGTATTGACAGAGGCATGGTTCACACCCACATTTCACCTTATAGTAAATAAATAAATATTCACGGACATCTCACACAACGCTATCTGATCCCAAAGTAAGCTAGGTATAACCTGCTTGTGTTATAGGTATCAGACCACGGATATTAATACTTATATACTTTTAAATACATACATATTATACATAGAAACACCCAGACTCTTGAGACAAACATTTATGGGTCACACAAATATTTGTCTCCGGTGGGAATCGAACCCACGACCTCCAGCGCCGCAGGCGGTATCACTACCGACTGCGCCACAGAGGCAGTCAACAAATAGTGACGAAGTGCTCGTGGTTCCGCGGACTCAGTGTTCTGTAAACGATCACTGCAGTAAGCAACATTTACTGTGGCCGGTCATGAATGGGTCACCACGACATGACCACTTTGTGACAATTTTTTACAAGCGTTTCTGTGCTTCGGAAGGCACGTTAAGCAGTTGGTCCCGATTGTCTTTAAAATGTCTGTGGTTAAGCCAAGTTGAAGGCCTCATGAGTAGCTTTAAAAAATTCAACTGTGCGTCGTCAAAACCTGCATCCGGATGGCAGCGCGTGTGTAGCGCCTCTGGTGTTGCAAACGTCCAAGGCTACGGTAACCAACTTTCCGGTAGGCCGTATGCTTATCTGCCACCTAAGTTGTATAAAAAAAAATGTTATTTGTGTCACGTAAGAGGTGGTGAGCCTATTGCCGTGTTTAAAAATTAACATGTGCATGTTGTGACTGACTGCCCACTGTTGAAATTTTTCAATAATAAGGCCATCAACTTGGCTTAACCGGGACCAACGACTTAACATGCCTTCCGAAGCCCGGAAAAGCTCTTAAATATAAATTTAGGAGTGGTCAGCCATCCCAGGACCAGACATAGCGGAAGTTGCTTACTGCAGCGATAAACGATCACTGCGGTAAGCAACTTTCGCTATCACAGAATACTCAGATCGTTTCGTTTTTAGGGTTCCGTACCCAAAGGGTAAAAAACGGGACTCGATTTGTGAGACTTCGCCGTCCGTCTGTCTGTCTGTCTGTCTGTCTCTCCGTCACGAGGCTGTATCTCAAGAACCATGATAGCTAGAGAGCTGACATTTTCACAGATGATGTATATCTGTTGCCGCTGTAATAAGAAATACTAAAATCATAAAAAAGGGAGGCCCCACCAAAAAATTAAAAAAAGAATTTGGTACGAACCCTCAGTGTGCGTGTCCGACTCGTACTTGGCCGGTGTTTTTATTTTTCTTACATACATACATACATATGGTCATTTATCCCCGAAGGGGTAGGCAGAGGCATATTATATGCCCACATTTCACCTTTGTATAATTTGTCCCACGTAATAGGTGGTGAGCCGTATTGCCGTGTTTAAATGGACAGGCGCAGGTTGTGACTGCCTGCTGTTGAAATAAAGCCTTCAACTTATCTTAACGACTGCCATTTTACTGACAACCGGGACCAACGGCTTAACGTGCCTTCCGAAGCAAGGAAACGCTCAAATAAATGTCACAAAGTGTCACCCATCCATGGACCGGCCATAGTGAAAGTTGCTTACTGCAGTGATCGTTTACAGAACACTGAGTCCGCGGGGCCACGAGCGCTTCTTTTTGATGCTGATTTTTCTTATCAGTGTTTAATAATGTATCTTATTATTACAGGTAGCAAACAATCTATCAACCTGCCTCCTCTACATGGGTCGTTTAAAAGAAGCTATCGCGGTACTTCAAAAAGCTATCAATTCAGATCCCGAACGGGGTCTTAACGAGTCTCTCCTAGTCAATCTATGTACACTTTACGAGTTAGAATCGTCTAAAACGAACGAAAAGAAACTCAACTTGCTCAGAATGCTTTGTAAATATAAGAGTGATACTATACCGAATGTGTTAGAATGTTTGAAATTAAGTTAGGACCCTAACGGATCGAATAATAGTTCATTTGATTCTGATTGGGAGCTAACTTAATGTTCAAAGTACTCGTAGATTAAATAGTAAATTCTAACACATGCACGCCTTTAAGTTTTAACATGCACATCAAAAATAATTTAAAAAAGAAATTATACTCTGGCCGCTCAAAGTTGACGTTTCTGACACCTGTCAATTTTATCATGACTATACTCTGTAAAATATAGCTTGATCTCTGTGACAGTTCTACAAACATGAACAAGAACAGACATTATCAACGGCATAAAGCTGTTGTGGTTGAAATGCAGAGAGTGAGAACACAGAGGTGCAAACTGTAAATAACTACTTTATGCCTTTGAAATAAGAGTCAATTTTGTTTACGTTAGTATAACTGTCACAGAGATCAAGCTATGTTTTACAGAATATAGTTATATCCCAAATTTAATACGTAAAGTTGACTTAAGTATAAAATGTTTAATGTTATCGCTCGCTAATAAGGTAAATAGACTTTGCCGTAAATTATACGCCAGTTCAAATGTTATTTTTAAACTATCGCGGTTTCTAACACTCATGCTTATAGAAAAGTCGCCGGCCTTATCCTTCGTTGTAATAACAACGCGCAACGGAGGGTAGTTCGACAAGAAATAACTTCGTGGTTTTTGTCGATCGTCGCCTCAGTCCAACCTCGACCACGGGCGCTGCAACGTGCTCGAAACATCGGTGAATGTAAGTAAACAGTATTTCGCGTGAAGTCCCGAATTCTATAAGTATGAGCGCCAGTTCAAAGTTACATAGCCAACTTGATCATCATCTGTCAAAAACGGACTATAGTATGCCAACTAAATCATAAATTTAAATATCGAAAAATAATCTGTTTCGAGCAGTATTCGAACCTGCGTCCTGTCGCGTTCCGTGCAAGGCACTTAACCGCTGAGCCATCGAAATCCCACTCGGTTCTACCACAAATTAGAGATAGTACAGATGGAAACCTACATACTAAATTCGCTGAGGCCACGCACACATAGACACCGCTCACTGAGTTTACAGACACGAGGTCAAACATTTTCATAGTAGTTTTCGATACTGATTTGTGCGCGAGTGTGCATAGCAGAGGGTATGTGTGAAGAAAAGTACATAATTATATGATATTTAATATAAAGTGAAAAAAGACAACTTGGCCCACACGGGATTTGAACCCACAACTTCAGAGTTGCTAAGTAGCTCGATAGATGGCTCTGTGCCATACTCTTAAATGGCGGTTACAATAAGGTGCGGAATTTCAGCTTGATTCATTACGGTCCCATTAACTCAAGTGGCAGAGCATTGCCCCGGTTTAGGCAAAGATTGTGGGTTCAAATCCCGTGTGGGCCAAGTTGTCTTTTTTCACTTTATATTAAATATTAAGAAAAAGTCAGCATACTAATTGCTTTAAAATATTAAAATCAGTACATATGAGGCACAAATTAGAGATAGTACAGATGGAAATATCATGTATGTACTTTTTTTTCACACCTACCCTCTGCTACACACACTCGCGCACAAATCAGTATCGAAAACTCGGCACAAACCGCCCGACCTCGTGTCTGTGAACTCTGTGAGCGTTGTCTATGTGTGCGTAGCCTCAGCGAATTTAGTATGTAGATTTCCATCTGTACTATCTCTAATTTGTGGTTCTAAATATTCGTGCCGTGTAACTTTAAAAGTACCAGTAAATTATGCCTACGTTGCCATACAACAATAAGGTGGAAGAATTGGTCAGTTACGAGTAGGTTTCGGTGGTCGAATGGTTAAGGCGTCGCACGGTATGCGAGAAGACGCAGATTCGAATCCTGTTCGAACTGTTAATTTTTCCATATTGAATAACACCACTTGTACTGTTCCACAACATTTATTTCAATTTACACCTGACCGGTTTCACCTCTCGGCATTGTTGAAAATTAACTTGACTGACTATACAATTTTCAATGCAGGTACTCGGAATATTTTAGAGGTTACTAAGCTTTTAAATGTTGTGGAACAGTACAAGTGGTGTTATTTCATAAGTGCATCAAGTTCCACCAAGTGTCATTAATCAACAGTAAAATAATTCTTCCATATTTAAATTCATATAGACATCTGTCAGAATTTACTCCTTTACTCTACAGTACTATTGTTGATTTTTTTCCTAAAAATTTGCTTAAATTTTCTAAAGGTCTATTCAAGCTGGATTCGAAAGACCACACAGCCAATAAACACTGCATGAACGCGACATGTTACGGCGAGAAAATAGTATGTAAATATTAAGTTTTTCAACACTTTCCCGCACTTATATTTATATTAGCTGCTAGAAAATTTGTTTGTAGGTAGGTGGGTGTTGATCGTAACCGTAACGAAACTTAAAATGGGAAAGTCGTTGAAAAAATATTTGTAGATTTTTTTGTAAAAGCGACATCTATTGTTAAGTCTGTGAGCTTTTTTCTTTTATTGACAAAATATGGGGTCAGCGCATACGTGGGGAAGCATGGCGAATATAATGAGGAAAATAACAATTTACGGCATTATACCTTTGATGTTAGGGTTTCATTCAAATAGTTACTTCTTCAGTATAATTATTTGCACCAATGGGCTAGTTTATGCAGACCCTTATAATTTTGTTCCACTTACTATCTGTGATTATTTTATTGTAGAGAAATAAGGTCTTAATCAGTAAGTATATTATATCCATAAATAAATTATCATTTGGTTGTCTGTATTTTCATACGAAAAATTCTAAATCTATGGTTTTTATCCTTTTGACCCTATTTCGTCCACCTCTTTGCTCCACGATTAACACGTGTCACGCAATATTTTTTTTCTTAAGTTTTACCCCTTTACGTGGAAGATAACGGATGGTGTGCACCGCTATAAATCACGAAACATACGCGATATGACGGTTCCGCTATCTTAGTAAATCAAACCTTTACCGATACTGGATTTCTGCTGCATAGTTTGGTGAGGATAAGAAAAAACCGGTAATGGAAGAAGCATTTTTCTTAACGTGATGTAAAATCCATCATGGATGCTATGCCGGATTCCTACCGACTAAAAAACCTCACGTAACGCCCAACAGCATATGGTTGGGAGCCCCGGGTAAGCTCTCGGAAGGATGTCCCAGGACTCCCAACAGACCTACGGCCACCACTGCGGCATCGCCCAGGGGGCGGTTCGGGTGCTATCCCGCGTCTTTGGGGGTTTTCGTTTGTGATCCCGCTTCTAAGGGGGGGGGGGGGGGCGTGCGTGTATCCCTCACGTCACGCTGCCGTCATGGGCCTGCTTCTGTGAGGACGGTGAGCAACCCTCTCACCGTCCTCAGGTCCCCGGTCATGGAGGCCGATAGTCTTCGGCGAAATGAGAAAGGTATAGCACACAGATTTTGTTTTTGTTCTATGGTAGCATTGGAGATCCTACAATCTGTATGTACCTTAGATCATCTAACCACAGGATGCGCCTTACTGAAGCATTGTTTTCTGCCATTGCACATGACCATTTGGTCTTTTGGCTTTATGAAAAGCCTGTACATCAGTACATCATTTTATATGATTAAACTAGTACATTACATTGTAGTTGACTGTACAATAACAATTAACACACAACAGCCATTACGCGTTTGTCGATTAATACATTTTTAAATGCATTGAAATTTTATGTCTTTGTGTTTCCCCCTTCACTTGTATGAAAACTGGCAGAATATTTTTGTATGCGGTGGTTCGCAAAGGCTAGTCCCGTGTTATATGGTCTAAGGCAGGGCTGTCCAAAGCAGTGCCCGCGGGCCGCATGAGGTCCGCGGTGCCAATTGTTGCGGCCCGCAGAATCTTTTTATCTTCTTTATTTAAATACATTAATGAGCAAATTATGTTTCCCGCGACGTAAATAAAATATTTTGGGCATGTATTCGATCAACCCGACGGCATTCCAGGCCGAGCGTGGGTTCTGGCTCTCGAGGAACTTGGGCATCGACTTATAGGGCTCTCTAGCGCATGCCTCGAAAAAGGCCAGTTTCCCAAGGTGTGGAAGACAGTAAAACTGGTCTTGATCTGAAAGGCGGGGCGGCCGGCAATTCCCCATCAGGGTACCGGCCGATCATGTTGCTCGGCGAGGTGTGCAAGCTCTCAGAGTGCATTATTGCACAACGCCTTGTCGGGCACTCACACGCGTGGGGCCTGATCTGGCGGATAGCCAGTTTGGCTTCCGTCAGGAGCGCTCTACCATGCGCGTCCACGGTATGTGCATTAGAGGCCTGACGGAGGAAGCAGTCTCTCGGGGTGAGGTGGTGGTGGCGGTGTCTCTTGACATCGCCAACGCCTTCAATACCTTGCCCTGAAGCTGCGTTAGGGAGGCGCTTATTTACCATGGAGTGCCTCCCTACCTCCGTCGAATTGTCGGGGCCTATCTCTGCGAGAGGGCCATAACTTACGCGATGTGGCTAGGGCCGGGTCGGCGGAATGTGTCGTGCGGTGTTCCACAGGAATCGGTATTAGGGCCGCTCCTGTCGAACATTGGTTACGACTGGGTGCTGCGTGGTCCGTTGCTCCGAGGGGTCGAGGGTGTCGTGGGCGTAACACGTTACGCCGACGACACCCTCGTTACGGTGCGGGTAGCAACGCACCGAGAAGCAGCACTAAAGACCACGGCAAGGGTTGCTCAAGTCATGGGTCGCATACGGTGGCTGGGTCTCGAGGTCGCCCTTCTCAAATCCGAGGCTCTGTGCTTCCACGGACCTTGGACGGGGCCACCTGCGGGATCCAGCCTACAGGTAGGGGGCGTCAGCATCGGCATCGAACCCTCGATGAAGTATTTGGGGCTCGTACCTACTCGGTGGCCGGTGGAACTTCGGACATCATTTTCGAAGTTTGATCCCAAGTCAAAAAAGTTGAGAGTGATATAGTACTCTTCACTCATCCCTTAACGGTCGCAGTTGAGAGTGTGAAGATTGATTATCAACTGGAACTGTGTGATCTGCAATCAGACCCCTTTTGCAAGGGCAGAAGGAATTGAATTTTTTAAGCTCCTTATTGAGCGTTTCCCGAAACTGACGAATTTCGGACTAAAAATGGGCTCGATGATGGGCAGTACCTACCTTTGTAAAAGTGCATATTCACCAATGAAGTTTATACAGTCGAAATACAGGTCTTCATTGACAGATACTTCACTTAAACATGCACTACGTCTAGCTACTAGGTACTAATATTGAGGTTCATGTTGACAGGATTGTAAAAGACAAATTAATGAGAAAGTAGATAATGAAATAATGATATTATACCTACATATATTTTACTTTGTTAAATATTTTGCGGCCCTCCAATGTATTTAGCCATTTTAGTTGGCCCTGGGTCCCATCTAGTTTGGACAGCCCTGGTCTAAGGTATGTACTAATATTATTAAGAGGTATGGGGTTGCCAGTAAATGGCAGTCGTTAAGCCAAGTTGAAGGCCTTTATGTTCGACTAGAAAGATTTCAACAGCAGACAGTCACATCCTGCGGGTAGGTATCCATATCAATACGGCTCACCATAAATTACGTGGGAAAAGATCTGAAAAGGTTCGATCACGCCTGGGGATTAAAGGCGTGATCATATTTCATTTGTATAAAGGAACGATTTGATTGTTTATTTGTTTGCATTGGATGGGCCTCGAAACTACGGATTACTGAACGGTTTTGAAAAAATATTTTACTGTTGGGAAGCTACATAATCCCCAAGTGTCGATTATATTCCAACGAAGAATGAAATAATTACAACGAAGACATGAAAGCTACACTTCCGGTTAGCTGACGGCCCTACCAGAACAGACTATTTACTCGTATAATTATTATCCTTGATTACAATTTACTAATTTCTTGGTCTAATCTAAGGTGGGGGTGCAATTTTTACTCGCGAAATCGTTTCGCGTGGAATTTTTATTGCCAGTGCAATTAACAGAAATGTGCGAAAAAAATTGTTATACATTTCTCGGTTTGAAAGTTTGTAATAATTTTCTAATGCGATTCCGGAAAATAATTCGTGAGAATGAAATCCGCGCGGTGAAAAGCCGCAATGCGAGCAAGGCCTAAGTCTCACAACATTGTTTCAATTTTAAAATAGTATATTAAAGTCTATGGTGGACTTGCCCGGGGTGGTGTAATAATAACTAATGCGTCCTCCACATTACTTGCGAAGTTGGACGAATACGATACCTAGTGTAGAGGGGAACTTCGGCCTACTTCGTCAAAATTTTTCTTTGACTCGGGCAACTTCGCCGACGAACTTCGTTCAACTTCGCGAGTAATGTAGAGCAACCATTAGAGTATAGACCAAGTAGTAGAGCGCGCGCGAGTCTGAACCATAAGCACAGGTATGAACAGTCTCGAACTTGCAAGTGAGACGCTACTAGTCATAAAACGTCACGCGCGCTGATAGTTTCTGCCATCGTATTTAATTGAATTTTTGGTTTATCATGGTGAAATGTGCAGTAAGTACCAAGTTGTAAATATGATTCTAGTCAGCAAACTACTAATAATGATATTTCTTTTCATCGGTACCTAAGTAACATTTTGACAGCAAAACACAGATTTTAATAAAATTGTCCAAAGTGTGAAAGGTTGTTGCGAGAGGCGCGCGGGTGGGTCGACACGGCACGCGCTCCCGCGCCTTCCGCTTCACATTTACCCGATTTAGAGCTAGTGCTGTACCGCGTAAGATTTCTTTCGTAAAATAAATAAATATAAATACATCAAAGTATTACAAATTAAGATCATTTGTATTTTATGTATCAACCTATCAATTTATACAGCAAAATATTTGATTTGAATTACGACACTACTTTAAAAAAAGATATTACCGTTAAAATATTTAATTACAGATTTTCGAAAAGCCGTGAATTGGCGTATAAGTGGGTGACAGCATTTATTAGACTCAATCGGGAGGTTATATTTGGTTAAAAAACATCGTTTCATGAATTCATATATTTATTTTATTGATTTGTTAAAACCTACCATATACCTACTGAGCCGATCTATCTAATAGTTAGTAAATACTTGCATAAGTATCACAGAAATTATCAATTAATTAGATTTATACACAGATGCGTTGGTCGCGCACAGCGCATCGCTATTCAACCGCTTCATCTATAAGTAAGTATCTACAGAACATTGCTTACGCTTGGCATTATGGACAATGTGTGATGCTCGCGCTCTATAGCTAATATACAGTTTGTCTATAAAGTCGTGACATGAATGTTTGAGGAACTAAAAATAGTTATGTGTGTGGCAACACTGGCAACACGAAACATATGTACGTCAGTTGTCAATGCTATCGTCGAATTTCGTTTACTCTCTTACGTAACTTTAATGTTTGGATTAAACTGCAACAAATTGAGATCAAACTACGCATAAAGGTTTGAGAAATAAGTAAAGAAAATCGGAGTGGTGCGCAGGAAGTGATTTTTAAAGTTTTCCTGTGATGTTTCGCGGAGTACTAAGCTGGATAATTGTTGTGCGATTTTGAGGATGTTTATGAGCGAAAAGCATCTTTGGTGGGTATGTAATCGTGTTATTGTTTGTTTTGAATCTGTCTGAAGTTACAAATTCCCTGAATTTACGATTTGGAGACAAAAAAAAGACATTGTTTACATATTTTTAGGTTAGAATCTTAAACTTACAATCTACCTATAATGTAAGTCAGTGGTTAGAACAACATGGTTATTTTATAGTACGACCTACATTTTTGATACTCAGTTCAATCTGGTTTTCTACCAATTTTTATTTTGAATTAATTGCTTTATGTCAATAGTTGGTTTCCAATATGTAATTAATTTTCTTTTTTTACTCTTTTCAGGAAAATCAGAGAGTACAGTTAGGCAAATAGTTAACGAAGGTTTTAATAATGAAGGAAAGTTTGAAACTCCTGGTAAACACAGTAAAGGTCGGCAAAGAAAGAAATAGCCGATTTTAATATTTGAGCACTGCGCCAAAAAAATCCTTGTCAGATGGGGGAAAGTTACAGATAAAACATGTAATTACATGATTGTGGCAAAGCAATTGGGACTGCTAGGCACCTGCTGGTGGGTTGTAAGACGCTATTAGACCGGGGCTTCTGGATCTGGTTCAATAACTTTATTCTGGATCTGATTCAATAAAACAGAAACAAAATTAAAAATGTATAATGTGTTTTATTTATTAACTCACTAGCTGATGCCCGCAGCTTCGCCCGTGTCGAATTTGTTCTCGTTAGGAACTTATTCCCGGGATGAAAAGTAGCCTATGTGTTATTCCAGACTATAATGTATCCCTGTACCAAATTTCAGCCAGATCAGTTCAACTGTTCGAGCGTGAAAGAGTCTCACATCCACACTCATAAGCTTTCGCATTTATAATATTTGTATTGTTCCCGTTCCCGCTTCCCGTAAGAACTTATTCCCGGAATAAAAAGTAGCCATGGTTATTCCAGATT
The DNA here is from genome assembly GCA_933228765.1 of Miltochrista miniata. Lineage (NCBI taxonomy): Eukaryota > Metazoa > Arthropoda > Insecta > Lepidoptera > Erebidae > Miltochrista > Miltochrista miniata. The sequence continues at coordinate 21,548,994 of OW121769.1, forward strand.
ACAATGTATCCCTGTACCAAATTTCAGCCAGATCCCTTTAACCGTTCGAGCGTGTAAGAGTAATAAACATCCACACTCACAAACTGTCGCATTTATAATATTAGTAAGATTTTACTCGGAACGAACTCCTCGTATCAAAATCATTTTGGTCGTACTATATAGGGTTGCATACATGCATTCAGCAGCGCCCTCATTTAATTTCACGACTTTATAGACAAACTGTATATATATATATAGGTACTCTAAGGATAATACGTACCTTTTACAGATCAGTGCCGGGGTGTTAGTTCATAAGTTTTAATACAAGACACATATACCATGTGAGCCAAGATGGACGGTCCAACACTGTTTATTTGGTTGTGATAGCGTTACTCTTAATGAATAGGTAAAATGGAATACATAAAAAAAAGATCTATTTCTGAAAAAACAGTCATTAGCATCACCAACGAAGGCGAAGTAGCCGGTTTCATATAGTTCCACATCTCAAATAATGGCCACACCCGAAAAAATGCCAGTAAAAGAAGAAAAACCAGAGGTAAGTTAACTCTGAACTGACCTTTTTTTGTTACGCGACGTGACTACGTGAGGGATAATTTCACATATGGATGCTATGCCGGACTCCTACCGACTAAAAAGCCTCACGTGTCCCGCCTAACAGCCTACGGTTGGGAGCCCCGGCTAAGCCCTCGGAAGGATACCCCAGAACTCCCAACAAAGTCTGAAGACGCTTAGGTTGTGGAATGATCTCCCTGCTTCGGTTTTCCCAGACGTCTACAGTATGGGGTTCTTCAAAAGGGGACTTAGAAGGTTTTTAAAGAGTCGGCAGCGCGATTGTGGCGCCTCTGGTGTTGCAATCGTCCATAGGCTGCGGTGACCACCGGTACATCAGGTGGGGCTGTATGCTTGTCTGCCACTCTAGTGGTATAAAAAAAAAATATAACATCTATATATATAAAAATCAATGCCACTTTTCGTTGTAATTTTATAACTCAAGAACGGGCTCACCTATCTAAACCAAATGTTTAGGCTTTGCTCGGACTATTTAGTAGATGGTTTAAGTGAAGTTTGCACAAAATCGGTCGAGCGGTTCTTCATTTATCACGCAAACGAAGTTGCGCGGGTCAGCTAGTCTAATATAAAAATCAATGCCACTTTTTGTTGTAATTTTATAACTCAAGAACGGGCTCACCTATCCACACCAAATGTTTAGGCTTTGTTTGGACTATTTAGTAGATGGTTTATGTGAAGTTTGCACAAAATCGGTCGAGTGGTTCTCCATTTATCACGCAAAGAAAGTTGCGTGGGTCATCAAGTAATAATATAAATTATAGCGAGTGTATCCTGTAAAACATGGCTAGAGGTCACAAGCAGGACTTGAACCTGACCTGCTTCTTATGGTTCGCCATACATCTTAAGGCGACGTGCGGACCAGCCCGGCAACTTAATTAAGTTACGACGAATGAGGGTTATGAGGTGCAAGAATTTAGTTGTTTGAGTTGAGCGTAGTGTCTCGGTTGTTTATTGCTCTGATTTCCGCTTGGAAGACACTAGCGTATTTGCCTAGGCTAATGGATCTGTTCATTTCCGTTCCGTCATCACATTTTATGTGCACTCCGGATCCGGATCGCTTTATCGACTCCTTTCTTGAGCCGTCTGTGTAACAGATAGTGCCCTGCCTGTCATCTATCTGCCAACTTTCTCGGGTTCCTATATGTACTCTATATTTTTTGTCAAAAATCCTTTCCTTTCTGATTAGATCGTTGTTTAAAAGGATCATTGACATTTTGTCCTCATATTCGTTGCTGATTTTTGCGTGTCCGTTATCCGTGGGTTTTGCCCTCCACAGACCCACGCTCCTCAGCTTGAACCATTGTTCTATCGCTCTCTTCTTTATCTCTAGGTCCAGGGGGTATAGTCCCAGTGCCATCTCGAGTGCGGCTGTTGGAGTTGTCCTCATCGCACCCGTGGTCATTAGGGCAGCTAGCCTCTGTACCTTGTCTAATTCATTCCTGCTTGTTCTGTTAGCAGCCTTGTGCCACCAGACTAGAGCTCCATGTAGTATTCTCGGTAGGACAACCGCTTTGTAAATCCATATTACAGTCGCTGGTCGCATGCCCCATGTTCTTCCTATGGCGCCTTTGCATTGCATCAGCGCCATTTTTGCTTTTGCGCATGTATTTACTATGTGCTTCTTGAATGTGAGTTTGCTGTCCAGTGTTACCCCCAGGTATTTTATCTCATTAACCATTTCTAAGGCCTGGTTGTTTAGTCTCACTGGTTCAGCGCTGCCCAGCTTCCTCTTTTTGGTAAATAGCACTAATTTGGTCTTTTCAGGGTTTAGATCTAGCCCTTTGCTCTTACACCATGTCAGTGCTGCCTTCAGTCCCCTGTTCATGATGTCACTTATGACGCTTAGTACTGGACCAGTGACGAGGAGTACCCCGTCATCGGAGTATACTTGCGTATATATATGCATTCTATTTATTTTCTTGATTAGCTCATCTATTAGCAGGCACCATAGTAGTGGCGACAGGCATCCGCCTTGTGGGAACCCCCTTTGTGCCACCACGGTGAGGGTTGCACCTGCTATTTCTGCTTGTATCAGTCGGTGTCTTAGCATATGTTTCACCCATTCTGATATATTCTTGTCGATTCCTTCTCGGTTTAGGGTGCTTTCTATCGACTCGGGAGTGGCCCTGTCAAAGGCTCCCTCTACATCAAAAAAGCATCCCAGCGCATATTCTTTGGCGTTCATCGATTCCTGCACCCTGTTGACCAGATTGTGGAGGGCTGTGTCAGTTGATTTGCCCTCCATATATGCGTGTTGGTTCGGGTGCAGTGGTGATCCGCTTTTTTCTAATTGTTCTCTTATTATTCTATCTAGTATTTTTTCTAGTGTCTTTAGTAGGAAGGAGGAGAGGCTGGTGCATCTGAAAGCTTTCGGCTCCTGGTACGATGGCCTTCCAGGCTTTGGTATAAACACTGCTCTTACCTCCCTCCATTTCTTTGGGACGTATGTTGCGCTGATACTGCTATTGAACAGTGCAACCAGGTCCTTTGCTATGTGGCTGCCTGCTGTTTGCAGCATCTTTGGGAATATCCCGTCTGGTCCAGCCGCCTTGTAGGGTTGGAAGGACTGGATGCTCCATCTTAGATGTTCTTCCGTGATGACTTCTGTCGGCCGTCTGATTTCGATGTTGCGTGAATTGGCCGACGCTATGTCATCGATATGGCTCTTACAGTCTGGGAAGTGCGTTTTCAGCATGACCTCCAGTATCTTAGCGGGTTCGGTGATTAATTCGTTCCCGTTCTTTATGCTGCCAAGTTTGCATGAGTGTACTTTGGATAGGGTTTTTACGAGTCTTGCTGCATCTGGTTGCTTTTCTATGCCCTCGCAGAAAGCCCTCCAGCCACTCATGCTTTCTTTTCTGCATTCTTGTTTGAACTTGTTTCTTTCCTCTCTGTATTTCCTCCAGCTCTCATCATCTCCCTTTTTGAGTGCCTTTCTGAGAGCCCGTCTTACTTCTTTCCTTTTCTTCCCTAGTGCCTTCGTCCACCAGGGTTGTCCCTTTCCTGGTTTAATCTCTTTCAGAGGGCAGGCCTTGTGGTATGCCCTCCTTAGGATTTCATCCAGCTTGCTTGCCTGACTCTCTATGTCGTCGATGCTATCAATCGAGTTCTCCTGACTTGGGGGCCATGTTTCCTTAATTTGGTTTTCAAACATCGCCCAGTTAGTCTTCCTCGGGTTTCTTATCTTTACTCTTTCTATTTTTCCCTCTAGACTGAAAGTTATTCTCCTATGATCCGACATGGAGTCGCTTTCGTCTACCCTCCAGTCTCTAATGTATCTGCTTATCCTGTCGTTGGCGATAGTGATGTCCAGCACCTCTTTCCTTGTACTTGTGACGAAGGTGTGAGTGTTGCCCACATTCATTATCCCTAACTCTGAGGAGCTTAAGAATTCTAACAATAGGTCACCCTTTTTATTGCAGTTTGTGCTGCCCCATGCTAAGTGATGGGCGTTGGCATCACAGCCTACTATAATGGGTATGCTCTTACCTTGGTATTTCTGCACGATGTCTTGGAGCTCGGTTGTTTAACGTAAAAGACGTCTGGCCCGGCAAGCCAGAAGACGATGGCAAGAGTCCGAAAAAATTTTTTGAGAAATTTATGATTTAGTTAGCATAATAATCTTTTTTCAATTTCATCGATAAATATAATTATTGATATAACATAATTATTGATAATTTTGATATAACAAAATACATTAATGCTTCCTCCACATTACTCGCAAAGTTGAACGAAGTTCGTCGGCGAAGTTGCCCGAGTCAAAGAAATTTTTTGACGAAGTAGGCCGAGAAGCCCCTCCACACTATCATCGTACTCGTCCAACTTCGTTCAACTACGCGAGTAATGTGGAGGAAGCTTAGCAGTAAAAATGTTTTCATTAGGCTTTATGAACTGATTATCTGTGCTTAAAATTTGTATTATTAAAAAAGCCAAAATGAAACAGCACGCTGCCGACCATAGACAATAGAGGGAGTAAGTTTGTGAGTGATCGATTTTACGCCGGGCTCCGAACTGAACTTCTCAACGACATTTTCTTTGTTTGCCGTTACGCCTGTGAACAATATTCTGTAAACGCGAGTCCGGGTTTACATAGGAATAATGGCGAACATGTTTCGCGCGGTGACGGTGTCGGCTGTGGGCGGTGACGGCTCGCTCACGCCGCGCTTTAATTTCCCTACAAACGTAAACGTGGATTACGATCCGCAGGGATTGAGTGTAAAAGTGATACGTGCTGACCCGGTGCTGGCCCAGGAGGTCCTAGAGTTCCCTGTTCATTGCCAAAGTGAGTGTTCGCGCGTCGCGGGCCAATCGTACATTTTCACAATCGACAATGAAACTTTGTTCTTCAAGTTTGCGTCTGACGCCGATTGTCAGGGCTTCCACCTGCTTGTCACAAAGATTAAGGCGGGTAGGTCATCATCAGTCTTTACCGTACGCACTGAAGATTCGTCGGCGATGCAATATTTCCAATTCTATGGATATTTAAGTCAACAGCAAAACATGATGCAGGATTACGTGAGAACAAGTACGTATCAGCGCGCCATTCTCTCTAACATAAACGACTTCAAGAACAAAGTGGTCCTCGACGTAGGAGCAGGATCAGGTATTCTATCGTTTTTCGCTGCTCAGGCAGGAGCACGTAAAGTGTATGCAGTAGAAGCTAGTAATATGGCGCATCATGCCCAAGCATTGGTGAGAGCAAATGGCCTGCATGACCGTATCACGGTAGTTGCTGGTAAAATTGAGGAAATAGAGCTGCCTGAGACTGTAGATATTATCATCTCAGAGCCAATGGGCTACATGTTGTACAACGAGCGTATGTTAGAAACATATCTTCATGCAAAGAAATGGCTGAAGCCTAATGGTAATATGTATCCTACGAGAGGAGATCTTCACATAGCTCCATTCAGTGACGATGCTTTGTTTATGGAACAGTATAATAAGGCCAATTTCTGGTATCAAACATGTTTCCATGGGGTTGATTTGAGTGCACTTCGCACTGCCGCTATGAAGGAATACTTCAGACAGCCTATTGTAGATACTTTTGATATCCGTATTTGTATGTCAAGATCGGAAAGACATGTTGTTGATTTCTTAAATGCACATGAAACTGATTTGCATAGAATTGAAGTACCATTTAGGTTTGAACTTACACAATCTGGGACATGCCATGGCTTGGCATTTTGGTTTGATGTACTGTTTGCTGGTGCCACCCAACACATATGGCTCTCAACTGCACCTACGGAGCCCCTTACACACTGGTATCAAGTTCGCTGCTTATTAGAAACCCCAATTTTTGCTAAACAAGGGCAAGTACTGACTGGTCGTGTGTTGCTGTTAGCAAATAAACGTCAAAGCTATGATGTTACAATGGACATTAATCTAGAAGGCACAAATATCTCTTCATCAAATACTTTGGACTTGAAGAACCCCTACTTTAGGTATACAGGAGCCCCAGCAGCCCCTCCTCCAGGTGTTAACAACACGTCTCCAAGTGAAACATATTGGAACTCAGTCGAGTCAACTGCCACTCTAAGCAACGGCCAAGGTGTGATGTTGACGGATGCTCAGCAATTCTGTTCTACACCAGACCCAACAATGGCATACTGTCCGCACTCCAACATGATCAAGACAGTGATGCTTCAAGATGAATTCATAAAGAGGATCGGCATTAGTCAAAATGGCGACATATAATCCGCAAAGTCGCGCCGAGCGCGTCTTAGGGCTTTAAGGAACCGCCGTAATCGGTTGTGAACTTCTTCCGTTCAGACTTTCTAGTGTGTAAGAGGACTTATTTATGATACATCACAGTGACACAATCATGTAACTAATGAAAGACTACAGGCCTTGTAAATTAAGTAAGAAGTTGTAATCAAAGGCAATAAATAAGAGTGAAAAATGATTAGTTGGTGGTACAGATGACACTTGGCTAGGTAGAAAAAGTGAAATTTGATGTAAATATTCTATTGACAGGAAGTATAATGACGAGATTCGCCTAAAGCAATCTTCTCGAGCTCGGCAGCTCAGCAGCAACACTGCACTATTTAATATAGTTCAAGTACATTAGAGTAAGCTATAAGTGCTGAATTTTAATGATAAAGCTTATCATTGTCAATACTCATTAATTATTGGAGTCGGCTCAATGATTAGTTATTTATACAGCCAGTTATTCAGTCCATGATACAGTTTGTCTGCCAGTCAACTTTAGTATGCAAAGTTACTTCACTTCTCATATTTTTGTACACTACAGCTATAGAATATGTCTAAACTTACTTTTGTAAATATAGGGTAAATTTAATGAATCATTTTCTTCAAGCCTCACATCATGCAAACAATCAGTATTCTGTGTGCTATGATAAAAATCTTATGAACGCTGCAATTATTGTATACACACAATACATGTGAATCCAAAGTTTCAATTATTGACATTAGTTTGTTTTTGTGATGTATGCTCGGGCAAGGTTTGAAGAGAAACTCAATTTATAGGATAATGTGGCCTAATAAGTAAACCTCCACAATCAAGTTTAGAAATTTGAGTGGCTACAGAGAAAATTGGTGGTGAACCATGCTCTTGAAGATCTAGAATTAATTTAAAGAAATAAACTTATGCCATGAAGACATATTATGTCAAGCGGATATAGTTTCAACACATACTCATTTGGGCAGTGTTGTACATGTTTGTAGTTGTAATGGTGCTTAAAATTAAACCTCTGCACAAAACAGTAGACACAACAAAACTACCTCACGATTTGGCAGACAATTGTATCTTTAAAATGTGCCAGTATTTATGTGAGCAAAGTCAATCTTAACCCATTCAAATTAATTTCTTATTTATTTATGCTACGATGGTGGCCAATCCCACCTGATTGTAAGTCACCGCAACTGAATATTTGCAGCACCAGGGGTGTAACACTCTCTGTCTATTCCTATTTCAATGTTGTAGATGAACAGGGACAGCCTGCGGGTAGCTGCAGCTAAAAAAATTCAAGGAATACCATTTTACTTTGCACCTTGAACCAACAGCATTAGATATAATATCAAAAGTCTTGTGGATGACTATCTGCTCCAATAAGTTAAGCCGTGGTATTGCTCACATGAATTTTAGCTGATTATAAATATATTATTACATGACAATGTTTATCATAAAGATCAGATTGAGTTGCCATAACTTTGATTGAAAGTGGAATGATATATTTTGTAAACATGCATGATTATTTTCAAACTAACATGTTCAGAAGTATTTATAACAACATTCGCTCATTGCATGTTACTTGGATGATGTCCAACACCAAGAATTGTCTTTACTTTAAAAACTGGAAACATTTTGTTATGCTACTGCAGTAATTCTTAATTTGTCTCATTGTTTATCAATGACATAAGCAGAAGCCAACTTATATTTCATTGCCCAAAGTATTAAATTTTTCTAGACCCTGAATCTGGCCTATAAGTTCCAATAGTTGCATGTGCTGTGTGATTCTTATAACCCACCTTATGCTATTTAGTTGATAGGTACTTGCATGCAATCCATCCAGTTCAGGGTTGAGATCGATCAATTGATAAGTCATAATTTTAATATAGTTCAAAGTTATTTATTCCACTTGCAATCAAACCACTAATAGAAGCAGTGCAGACTGCAGACTCGGTGATGCACAGTCTGTGAAAAATCTGCGATGGTTCAATGGACATTCACACAGTCTTTTTGTGAGCCTCAGACTCGAAGTCTGTTGGCTGGCTGCGCTATGTTTTGGCGACAAAAACATTAGTTGTGCCATCCACATAATGAGTGGCAGTAAAATAGCCAGGTGCTGTAAAAGAGATCCTAATCAACCCAATATTTTATAATATGACCAGTGAAATAATTTTTAAGTTATGCTTACTATGTTAGGTAGAAAATGCAGTTTAATTTAATGTTGCCTAATGATAATTGCCCCCATAATGTAACAGATGTTTTGCAAGCCACATACACTTGCCATTTTGATGAGTCTCAGAGTACCCGTATCATTCGTAAAACTGATCATCGGCGAAATGACCATTCGGAGTTTTAACAGTCGACCATACAACCATTCGTTGAATTTATCATCGGCGAAATGAGCGTTCGGAATTTTGAAGGTTGGCCAGATTATTTCGAAATTATGACGTGGACTGCATTTTGATAAAGTTAATTTTGAACGGCCCCATTATCTGCCTTGGTGTATTCCGTGCTAATGTGTCTCATAGCTCCCAAGTGGTTTGACCGATCCGGCAACGGTCATCACGAATTCGACATATTGTTCAGGTCAAAGCAGTGTAGAGTTTCATACTTACTTCAAAAGGTTAAAATGGAACCCGGAGTATATTTCATATTGTTTAGTTGTCTGTTTGGGCTTTGTGTTAACATAATTATTTATTTTCAAATTAATATCGATTATTCAGCAGGTCAGAGGTCAGCGATTCCTTGGACCTGGGGAAATATCGAAAAAAAAAAGCTAATGAAAAACTAAGAGTGATCGTTTATTTGGCAATTTTCGTATGTTTTTGATGCTTGTAGGTACTCATAAATCGAAACTTGCATACTTGGAAACCACCAAGTTTTTTAATTGACAAAAGGACAGTTTCCATGTAGGATTTTAGGTTAAGTATTCAAATCTAGGTATCGAGCCGTAAAAAATGTGTAACCTTAGTATTCAGAAAGGCCTGTCATAGATGCTGCCAAATTATGATAAATCTTTTTACCGGGTATTAATATCCCAAGGAAGTTATTTATGAGAAAGCATATTAAATCACAGAATTTTGTTTTGGTTTATGTGAGGTGGTGAGTTTGCATTAACAGTCGGTACTTATAATTCGAAATTTGATGTGTAGCAACAGTGTAAATAAGAACAATAAATAGATGAATGTTTAATTTTTTTTGCATTGCCGTTGTTTATAATCAATCATTTGTACCTAAATGTACATTCAAAACTGAGTTTAAATAAGTTTAGTAAAGTTTCTGTAAATTGGCGGTAGTATTTTAATTCTCGCGGCATTAATCACATGACATCGAGGAATATGTTTTTTTTCTGCAGTAAGTAGTGCAAGCAAATGATATCTTATTACTCAGCCTGACTCTTGCCGATGAGTATCCTTGCCACATCCAACGAACGCTGTTCACTCGTCATGCAATTTGACTACGGTGTTACGCATCTGTTTGCCGAAGTGACGAGTTAGTGGTGGTTGTAGGAAGTGGCAAGGTAACTCGTTCGAGTTGTATGAGGTTAATCTAGTTGAGTTAAAATACCGCTAATACTGACATGATTTTTGAAAGACTGAGTTATTGATCATAATATTATCAATGTAATCCAGTTTATTATTAAGTTTTGACACTGTTTATGCCCAGAATCTGATGCCAACTGGTTTGAAATATTGACGTTTATAGTTTTGCCGAAGTAGAAAATTTTCTGTTTACCTTTTAATAAGTATGGTTTCCGCCAGAATATGTGATAATACTAGTGAGGGCAAGGAGATGCGGCGCGAAGATACTTGCTACTAGCCTGTGACCGCCGTGCGGTGAATTTAATTTGACATGGTATTTTCAACCGTATTGCTCTAAAGATTTAGTTTAAATTGTTTTTGCCAGTATCTTCGCTAATTGGTGGCCCTATAATAGAAATGTCTCTAGAACTAATTAGACTATTATTATTTTTTTAAATAACGAGTCTTTCAAATTTTGCCCACGTAATCTGTATTATTTTATACCGAAAATCTGATTTTGTATGTAATTATAGCACGTATGACAAATGTTGAACAATAATTTTTTTTCTTGACAGTAAATTATGTTTTTTGAATGTTGTTCCTGTAATCACTATAAAAGCGCACCAGTGGGGAAATCCCTTATATACTGTGAAATAACAGATTAGCTCAATGAGTTGACGGTAACTTTAATTTGTGTAATAAATGTGATCTAATTATAATAGTATTTTTTATGATTTATGCAGTTTGATGTAATACACTTAACTAAAATATGATAAATGTGTACCAATTGTACATATTATCTGAGTATTCCCCTACTTCCCGTATACTGTAGTGGATTTTCTATGGTGCGCCTTTGTGGTACCTACATCACATTGGGTGCAAAATAGGAGAATTTACATGAATTATAGACTATTAAGGCGTCCTATAGAAGCAGAGATGTAGCGTCCAGGGCCTTTGACGATAATGTATGGCCAGGCCATGGCCTAGAAGGCAGTTGAATGGCCTACCTATTTATCTTAAAATTTTCAATTGGCTTGCTGGATAGAAAAATAATTGTCATCGTCGCTTTGGGAGCATCTTTATCTCGGCACATGAAATTGCGACCATCAATATCAAATTTTTCGATACCAATCGAAGATAGGCGTCGGATATGGAAGTAATGATTAGATTGATTAGCCTGGAGTTTTTCAATAATTTGGGTACCCTAACTGACCGGCAAATTTTCCGTTTTGACTATTACCTACCTAGTTTCCAGTACCTACCATCTGAAATGACTTCAAAATCTGAAGTTAAGGGTCTATAACTCTATACCGAGATAAAGGGCGATTTTGGGATTAAATCTGAATTTAAATGGACATTTGTCTTGAAGGCACTTAGCAATAATTAATAGTTAAGTAAGTTTTAGATTCACGCGGGTGAAATAAGCAAAAGCTAGTCGGTTCTGTCTTAGGCCTTGTAAATTTTGGCCAAAATGGCTTCGTAGGCTATGGCCTGGAATTAAATTTTTTTTTTGGTCTCTGCACGTCCAATTTAGGTTTGTGTAGAGTAAAAATCAGTCAAATGAAATGTACCTACTCCTAATTTTATTGCAATATGACACTAAATATTATCAAAACGAAAAAAGTTTGGACGGCATTTTCGGTAATTATATCCAATAATTCTAATCTATAATTTAGTTTGATTTTACTGTTAGCGAAATTCCGACCTATTTTTTTCCCAGTCCTCTCTGTAAAATATTTACTAGCGGACTCCACACGGTTTTACCCGATTAGTAATACCAGTGGATGGTGTCTAAGTCCGTCGCCCCAAAACACATGATGTGGACGAATTCGTCAGTTTTGAGTAGTTGCGCGGGTTTCTGGTAAGGAACCCTCTGTCCGCGACTCCGATTCGCACTTGGGCGGTTTTTATTAATACCTACCCTACCTTAGTTCCAAGTCTGTCCTTGCAGCCTTTTCGTACATTCATCCTCTGGAATGCAGTCATCGTGGTAGAAGGATAGAAACGAGACCCTGTTACTTAGACTCCTCAGTCCGATTGTCTGTTTGTCACCACGCTGTAGGTATCTCAGGGACCGTAATGCCCGCCTTCCACTGCGAGCGAGTCGGACCCATTACGGTCTCCGCTATACTCGTAACGACGATTTTCATACATGTCCTTCCACCAAAGCGGACATGACATGTATCGAAAATCATCGTTACGAGTATAGCGGAGTCCGTAATGGGTCCGACTCGCTCGCAGTGGAAGGCGGGCATTATAGCTAGACAGTTAAAATTATAACGTAACGCAACCCTCAACAGTCAGCGTGTCAGTCACCAACCAGTCACGCACGAGTAATATAAGGTATTTTTTATTGCTATAGACTAAAACCAGATGCGTTACTACTTTTATGTAATGTTGGAGACAAGTCCTTAAGCAAAATCAATTTTCAAATCCCTGGGATTATTATTTCGATGGATTTTAATGGACAAAGGGATCATTCCGAGGGCTTACCCAGGACTCCTGGCCTTAGACAGCAAGTGCACCGGGCAAGAGACCGCGAAGTCTGTAGTCAAGTCGGTAGATGGATCCATCCATGAGGGAAAAAGAAGAAAAAAAAGGCGAAATTATTGGTAGATTTTTACTTTTTCACTCTAATGGCTGAACTGATCTCGGTTTCTCCGATTTATTATGTAGGTACCTTATTTATGTTACTAGACATAGACTACCTACTTTTATCTATGGAATAGGTGGTTACCATGGGACGCGCTAATGGGCAGAGTGATGGGCAACTGAAAATAAAATAATACAAAGCCTTAGTCTGCGAATCTCAATTAGATATTCTTTTTGAAGTTATACTTCTTTAGGCGCGTTATGAAAAAATGATGAGAGTGGAATTTTAAGATCTGTGACACAAAATTAACAGTATGAAGTTGTCTGCTGAAAAAAAAGCTACCAACAAAATAGAAATTGAACCTCGATATTAGTCGCGCATGTTGGTACGCTCGTCACCTCTGAATTTTTTTTTTTTAAGAAGTACCTATAACTTCTCGCGCGTACATAAGTACCTACACGCACCCATTTTTTTTTCTAAACCATGCAACGGTTAGGTATCTATCATTATTAAACTAGCTAGGTCTTAATTCTTCTAAAACACAACAAGCACGATAATAAACTAATAATAATTTATAGTTCCTCCTTTAAACCTTCCCTGCCTGGATTCAAAGGTTTTTCAAGTGCATTACTCTTTATGACATTTGCGTAGAATTGAGCCGAAGCGCGCGGCTTGCGTGTGCGTTTTGGATCTTCAAAATCGACTTCGTACAGGCCGAATTTGAGTCTGGAACGAAATTTAAAAAAAAAGTTCACAATATGATTTTTGCAAAATAAAATCATCTTAATATCAAAAAAGTGTTAAAATGGACAGGCAAAGATTTTCCGCCCTTCTGAACTTCAAGGTCAGAAGGGCGGCTCAAAAAAAATTAGTTTGGCTCAACGACACTGACAACCGGGACCAGCGCCATCCGATCCGATGCACAGAAACGGAAACGCTAGCAAATGAAATGTCACAAAGTGGTTACGTGGTGGTCACCCATCAAGGACCAGCCACAGCGAAAGCTGCTTACTGCACAGGGCGCTTGCTCGGTGATCGTTAACAGAACACTGAGCAAGCGCCCAGCGAGGCTACTAGCGGTTCTTTTTTTAAAAAGCATTATTTTGCTCAGCTTTTGAGTTAGGCAGTTTGTTTAATAAGTACCACTAGGGTAGTAGACAAGCATACGGCCCACCAGAAGGATTGGTGGTCACCGCAGCCTATGAACTTATGCAACACCAGAGGCGCCACACTCGCGCTGCCGACCCTGTAGAAACATTCTAAGACCCCTTTTGAAGAACTCCAAACTGTAGGCGTTTGGGAAATCCGAGGCAGGGAGATCATTCCACAGTTTAAGCGTTAGTTCCCTCTTGATGGGACAATTATAATTGTAAAGGTACTTACAGATATCCGTGGGCCCATTCGAAATTGTCGATTAAACTCCAAGCAGTGTAATGCGTTAAATTAATCTGATCTTCCTTTATAGCCAGCAGAAGCTGTGAAAGAAAACAGTATCTATAATAAATTGACTATGCTGTGTAAAATATAGCTTGATCTCTGTGACAGTTATATTAACGTAAACAAAATTGACTTTTATTTCAAAGGCATAGGGAAAGCTGTTCACCATTCGTACAATTTTTAGTTTTCTTTTTTTTTCTCCATGACTATTAGTCAAAATTACCTCGTTTATATCCCTAAACGTAGAAAATATATTGTAGTTAGTGACAAAATTTTCTGAAACTATTATGTCAAACGGTTAAAGGACTATAGCAATTTTTCGACGATAAGATATTTGTACGAACGCGCCCCATGGGTGGGGTACGTCCGTACAGTAGGTGGGGTACTTTCATACGCGTGGGGTAGATTCATACATGGTAATAAAAAACCTATTATCTCCCAAAAAAAAAAAAATTAAATTGATAAGAAAATTTGTTTATCACAGAATTATCTTAATCATATTTAACTTTACTCCTAATCAATATTTGTTCTTGGGGAAAATAACACAAAAAATAGGTTTAAACTGTAAGTTAGTAATATGGCATTTTGGTTGTCACTTTCGACCTTAATGCCAATTTTATATGCTTTAATTAATTGAAAAGATTATTAATTCTACTCGTTCTAGATGTGCCGAGCGGTTAGAGAGGACCTGGGGACATAGTCTAATAAACAAAGTGTGCGCTTTCTTTATCATGAAAAAGAAATTGTCATGATGATCCCAGTTTCTTCGGCAGATAAAACACTTTCGGTCCTGTTCGCAAATCTCATAACTGAGTGTACTTTTTCGACAATTAAATAACAGCGGCCTGTTTCAAATTTTATCAAAACATGACTATTATCTTTAGTTTCCTAATTTCATATTTAAATTAGTTGTGCATTGACCAGTATTTTAATTTTTATTTTCTTTTATTATTGGTTAGTATTTAAGTTCCTGCAAGCTACTTCATTACTTTTTTCTTTACTATACCTACTATTTATATTTTTTTATATATTTTATCAATTAGAAAATTCGATTTTTGTTTCATAATATAATTCATTTTTCTGCTGGCTTGCTGCATATACGGAATTCATTTGATTTTCCTTCTCTGTTGAGTTTTTCTGTTTTCAAGGTATATGGAATCTATATAAATTTAAATCATTTATTCGTTCTTCATCCATTTTTTAGCCGTAGCTAAAAAATGGATGAAGAACGAATAAATGTTACAAACGAATAAAAGATTGGCGTGCCTTATCTTCTCTAATTATCTGTACCATGATCCTGCGATTTGATATCAATTATAACATTAACTTAATAAAAAGTATATGGCCGATCGTTATGCATAAAAATGCTGTATTAATGTAACGTATCATAATCGAAAAAAATACAGAAGGTACCTATTACATTTATTGAAAAATAAAATTTATGTGAGTATTTGTGGTAATTATGATCTAAAGGGGAGCATTCGAACGCGTACGAATGCGCCCCTATAGAAATGTCCGAATGTGCTCCAGGCCGTGAACAAATTTAAATTACAGTTGTATGCAAAATCAACGTTATTAAAAGAAATATAACGATGAAAACTCAAAATTAAACAATGTGAACAATAATGAATCCTGACTATTTTTATAAAAACATAATAAATTTACTTGCCAGTACAATTTAAACGTCAGTAAAAAAATTTGCTTACCTATTGCGAAAACACGTTACGTCTTATTACCTCACACAGAGTGTCGCGATTGGCACGATACTTCGCTAGCAACATGGCAGTCGGTATGGCTATGTACACAGGCAAAGGCGTGTTTGTGTGTCGCTTAGTATTTTTGTTATACTCAATGTATGAATGTGCCCCGCGTACGAATGGTGAACAGTTTCCCCTAAAGTTGTTATTAACAGTTTGCACCTCTGGGTTCTCACTCTGCGTTTCAACATCAAAAGCTTTATGTCGTTGACATACAGTCTTTTCTTGTTTACGTTTGTAGAACTGTCACAGAGATTAAGCTATATTTTACAGAGTATAGTCGAACTAATGATAGCTAAATTATTTGATACTAGCGGAAGTCACGCGGTTTCACCTGCGTAGTTCCCGTTCCCGTGGGAATACGGGAATAAAATATAGCCTATGTTCACCGCGGTGAGTGTAGCTTTTCAACAGTGAAAGAATTTTTCAAATCGGTCCAGTAGTTCCGGAGCCTATTCGTTACAAACAAAAAAAAAATCTTTCCTCTTTATAATATTAGTATAGATATAGATTGACGCCAGGGGCTGCCCCTCTCTAATAGACTACGACAGACGTTAAGGTCCAAGTACGCCTCCAAAAACCTAATTTAACCTGTGAAATTATCCACTGGGTTTACCTATGTATACGGTAAGTAAACCCAGTGGATAATTTCACAGGTTAATATCAGAAATTATCCAATCAAAAAATCTTCTCAACAGATTTTACTCGTTTAAGTAGGTAGTTTCGTCTCGATCTGTAGGTACATCTATATTTTTTGATTGATTGATTGATCTGTCCTCCTACTCTACCTACCTACCCTTTCTTCTGAAGAGTTCGATTAGCAATTCCTCTTTTACAATTAGTTGGTGTAATCCTAGACTGTTGTGTGCTAGGATCGACAGTTCGAGGGTAGGTACCCTTTTTTAAAAGTTTGGAACCCATACTTACGCATGTCATGCCAGAACCCGAACCGTTTAAAACCGCACTGTTCCTACCAATCCATCTAGCGTCGAGAACTTATAGTTTTCCTCTTAATTCCAAAATCGTTCCTTGGACTATGAGACGAGTATGAATGTGCCTACAAACCTGTTTCAAGTGAGCTTTGAAATATTCTATCCTTTCTGTATCCTCGAGACCACCGTGAGTAGGGCACCCGTTCTCAGTCACAAGGAACTCCATATCTCCGTAATGCTCCTTTAACCAGACCAATATCCGTCGAATTCCTTCGGGACGGACCTGGAATCCGAAATGCATAAGCATGGAGGGTCACTATTAGCCCTATTAGGTTTCTAATGATGCAGCTAAAATACTTTACATACATACATAATTATGGTCACGCCTTTATCCCCGAAGGGGTAGGCAAGGCAGAGGGACATTATTATTACTATATGCCCACATTTCACCTTTTTAACTTTCACTTTGAGCTATCAAATTCAGATAAAAATTTTCTTGACCGTAGGTTCTCTTTATCAGAGAAGATCTATTTTCAACTCGGTCTAGCCAAATCAGTTCCGGCCTATTGAGCTGTTTCAATTTGAATGGTAGGTAAGAAGGCAGTCACGCTTCCAACTTAAAAGATGCTACTTGCAAGAGGCTTTAGGTACTCTGAGATGGAGATGCCCTTAGCCCTGAAGGGCCGTCAGATTTATGTAGAGAGGCACACAGATTCCTTAGCGAGTACCTATTCTATTAGGTGTCAGAATGCTCCCGATTTCACTTGTCATAATAAATCACTGGATCCCGATCCATTCTTAAACATTTCGATAAAAATTGGGGAACCTCCAACACGCCTTATCGGCACGCTTCTGTTCTATGCTATGAAAATGCATGTGACCACTTTGTGACATTTATTTGAGCGTTTCCGTGTTTCGGAAGGCACGTTAAGCCGTTGGTCCCGGACTCCCGGTTGCCAGTAAAATGGCAATCGTTAAGCCAAGTTGAAGGCCTTTTTAGGCGGTTTGAAAAATTTTAACAGCAGGCAGTTACAACCTGCGCCTGTCCATCTCAACACGGCAATACGCATCACCATCTATTATGTGGGACTTCTTAAAAGGTGAAATGTAGGCATATAATATGCCTCTCCCTACCTCTTCGCGGATAAAGGAGTGATGTATGCAATGAAAATTCTTACCTTGATTAGAGGCCAGTCGGTTTCAGGCCACTCTGGTCGAGCACCAATCACGGCATTCAGAACAGGAATAGAGTTGAACATCTTTTGACCTAATTGCTCATGCTTTTTTACCTCCCGCACCGTGAAAGTTGTGTAGTAATTCAACGCGTAGAAGTCAAATGTTCCTGCATAAGAATAAAATTGCATAATTTTTTTAACGTGAGAAAAATCCTACAAGGTTGCTTTGCTATACCGGACTCCTACTGACTAAAAACCACACGTATCCTACCTAACAGCCTAGGGTTAGAACCCCGAGTAAGCCCTCTGAAGGATACCCCAGGACTCCCAACAGACCACGGCCACCACTGCGGCCTCACCCATGTTTATCATCTACAGTAGATAAGTACCTAAGGGGTAAGGGCTAAAATTCTTTTTTTTCGGGTGAAAATCTCTGGATACTATGCCGAACTGTTGTCGATTAAAACCACACTCTCCAACCACTGCATACGGTGGAACCTCAGTTAAGCCTTTGGAGGGATGTTCCAGGATTGTTTAAACCCCTTTAGATAATCACATCATCTCATCACACATGGCCAATTGAACCCAAGAATTATTGATTAGGGACCGAATCTTTGCAATTCTGTAAAGAAAAGCTGAGAAGGCCGTATGAGGAGCCTTCAGATAAAAATGGACTCTTCTGACACATAGTTAATAAAAGATGGTAGTCAATGGATTATCATAGATTCATTAGTTGACCTACCTTTTATCAGCTCAATCTCCTTTTGAGTAAAAGCTGGAAGTATAGACGAGGAGTGGCCTAATTTTTTGCTGTATTCTTCATATTTCTTCTCTATGGCTGGTGGCCAACCTCCTTCTTTTGAGAATATAGCGTGCGAGTATCTTCCTGCCTGAAACCGCCGAAGTTTTGGTTTAGATCTTCTTAGAGCTCGAATTCAATTAAAGGATTATTTAGTAGGGACCTACATAGAATGTTTTTTTTTTATTTTTGTATTTTTTTATTTGTTTTGTTTGTTTGTTTTGTATTCTTACACCACGTCATCTAGCCTGAATTAAGTTAATATATGCATATTGTGCAACTGTTAGACATACTTAGACTAAACAAACCGCCATCGCCGCCGCCCATGAGGCCTTCAACTTAGTTTAACGATTGCCATGTTATCGACAACCAGGACCAGGCCTTCAGGACCACTAAAATTAATTTATTACATTGAATAGTAAATTAACTTACATAATACTGTACAGCCAGTTCAGCTATCTCCTCGTCACCTTCAGCATCAGGTTCACACCAGGGTATTTGGTTTACTATCGATACTTTGCCTGTTAAAAGAAATCAAGAAAGATATTAATTACCTTTACTTTAACGTGTGCAAATCCTGGGCCTAACGTATCCGTCTATCGAAGGGCGCTTCGGATTCTCGAAAGTACCCAGGGTTCTCGGCAAACTTTGGCGATCATCACAACCTCGCGTAGGGGCTCAGGAAGCTAATTTTGTGGATGAAAAGTATAGATCAATAACCTATCTATACTTTTCATCCCCAAAATTAGTTGCCATGGAACGCATTCCATCATGGGATTATGTTTCCGTTCCCGCAGGAAAGGTAACGAATGTAGCAGGCCATGTTCTCGATAAGATGGCAGCGGTCGGGGCAAGAGACTTAAACTTGTCAGATGACATAAATAAATCCTTCCTGCTAATGTTATAGTACCTACCTTAAATGTGTTTGGATGTTTTTTATTCAATCACGCATTAACGACATAGATAGCTTATAGTCTGGAATAATGCATAGACTTGCCATTCCGGGGATATGTTCCCACGGGCAGCAGAAACGGGTACCGACCGACCCTCACGCGGGCGAAGCCGCAAGCAATAATCTGTTACTAGATAAATTTTCCTTACCGTTATATTTGGTTCTAAACTCTTGATCATATATTCTGTAAGCCTTAGCGTGCGCTATCAAAATGTGTTTGTTACACAAAAACGCTGCTTCAGGGCTCCTAATCCCCGGTGCAAAGACGCCCAAATTGTAGCCCAAATCACAGACTACCAACGGCTCGTTGATGGTGAAAAAGGTCTTGACTCGGTCAGCATAGAGCTCGAAAACCACTCTTGCGTAGTCAGCAAACCAGTCTGTGATTAATGGATTTGCCCAGCCACCTGAAACATTGAGTTTTGATAATTTGATATTCCAGAACGATCTCTGTCTGTTTTTTACCTGTGGAAAACTCATAGATGCTATTGATGAAATATTTTAAGTATGCTGAATAACTTATTCGTCAGGTATGTTTTTTTAATGTTGTTCACCGATATTTTACGTCAATTATAGTCGGATTTCAATTTTTTTTCTTTTGGTTTACTTCTGAGGTGGTCCCATTTTCACCAAGTCAGGATCTGATGTTGGGATTCAGAAGAAATCGAGGGTAACCACCGAAAATTTAGGGACAACTAGTACACTTGTTAACTTTTTAAATATGCTTTAATGTACTGCAATTTAATAAAGGTCTCGAGTCGATCTGATGATAGAGTCGAAAGACAGTCGAGGGAATTCCTTAACGATTTACAGCAATTACCTTGTGTTTGGGCTTGATTGATTTGTATTGATGAGAACTTTAGACCGAGATAGATAGATTTTTCAGTCCATCCATCACTTAAAATAATGACAAAAAATTTTATAATTATAATATTTAAGTAGGTATAATATGACTCCTACCGATTAAACCACACGGTGCCCTTCCATCTGGCTACGAACTGAAGTTTCGGGTACGCCATCGGAAGGAGAACCCCGCAGGGCTCCCGATATCGATCTCTGTCCTTTTTTTTAACGTGATGGAAAATCCATCATGGATGCTATGCCGGACTCCTACCGACTAAAAAACCTCACGTAACGCCCAACAGCCTATAGTTGGGAGCTGCGGGTAAGCCCTCGGAAGGGTGTCCCAGTACTCCCAACAGACCTACGGCCCCCACTGCCGTCTCGCCCAGGGGGTGGTTCGGGTGCTATCCCGCGTCTTTGGGCATCCCTGTCCTTAATATAGCATAGCAGAGGCGTGTGTTCCTCTGAACTTAGTTATAGGCTACGATGACCAGTTGGTTCGATTCTTTGGTCTACCATCGTAACTGATCTTTCGTAACCAGCTACGAACATCAGGTATGGCCCGTATGCTTGCCTGCTACGATAATGGTACATAGAAAATAGACCCTGAGGGTGAAGGATAATGCCTAGCATAGTCAAATCCATGATGGGATATTTACCCGCGCGTACCCCTATTAAGGAAAAGGGACATAGACCTAAGACAAAGAAGAAGAAGCACATCACAAGGCCGGCAACTTGGGGACCGCTGTCAGAGGTGGCCCCTAATCGCTAGATGCGTCACGGCTTCCGATCAGGCTGGTGGCGACGTCAATTTGGCGAGCTAAATATAAAAAAAGACAGGGTTATCAGTCAAAGTCGGTACGGGTTTCCAGGGATTTCTTTTTGAGTAAATCTACCTAGTTCCCTGATCTTACACGCACGACGTACGTTAGCTGAAGTTAAAGTAAAGCTACGAGCAAAAACTAGTAGGTAATGGTAAGGTGTACAAAGATTTTAGTCAAGAAGCAGAAAATGTAATTTTTATTACAGAATGCCATTTATCAGCATTTATCTGTTTACATAATAGGTACTTATCTGGTTTGTAAGTACTTTCTATCTAAATACCTACATAAACTATTTTAATAGGTATCGTTAGAATTATAGCTGGGGGATTAGATAACGGTACAGTCTTAGCACATATTTTAAAATGCTGTCTTATAAGTAATTTTAGGGTTCCGTACCCAAAAGGTAAAAACAGGAACCTATTTCTGAGACTGCTGTCCATCTGTATACAACAAACGCCGTTTTTGGTACGGAACCATCTGTACGCGAATCTGATTCGCACTTGGCCGGTTTTGTTGTTTAATAGTCTCCTGAAAAGTGCAAGTGGTCGTAGATGATCGAGACAGAGGCAGCTTTTACTTTGGCAGGTCCTCGGATGGGTGACCCCTTTGTACTATTTCATCTATTATATAAAAATAAGTCGGGTTTTCCTTCCTGATGCTATAACTCCAGAACGCGCGAACCGATTTCCACGGTTTTGCATTCGTTGGATAGGTCTCGGGCTCCGTGAGGTTTATAGCAAAGAAAATTCAGGAAAAATTTCAACAGAAAAGCGGGAAAATCATTTTTCACATACTGCGCCATCGCGGGCGAAGCTGCGGGCATCAGCTAGTTATTTATATTTATTCGTGCTTTGGAAGGCACGCTAAGCCTTTGGTCCCAGTTGTCAGTAACATTAATGAGTTTAAATAACGTTCATATACCAAGTTGAAGGCCTAATGGGCGAAATGAAGGAAATTATTACAGCGGGGACTCACAACATGCGCCTGTCCTTTTTAACATGGCCTGGACATAGTGGACATCGGGGTAAATGCGTGACTAGTGACGCCTAAATACTGCTACTATTCTCTCCTCAATTCTTACATTTCCAAAGCTCTGTTCCATGCCTGCTTATTATATGGAGACGTGCTCAGCCACAGAAATTCTGATAGCTGTGTGCCCAGCACTCGGAAATTTTCTTTACAGGACACAAGATAACTGGGAAACCCTCCCTCTCCCAGACGATTCCCCTCATCATTGGGTTCTGAGCACTGTGCTAGACAGTAGGAAATCACTGATACCAGTCCGTATCCACTGCAAAGTGCTCATCACGACCAAATATGATTGGCAACCTAGCCTGTCAAGGAAATAGTGATAATTGTATGGATATATGACCTATGTATGTCTATATGCCTACTCACCCATATCCTGAAGAGTCTGAGGCAGATCCCAGTGGTACAAAGTAACTGAGGGCTCGATGCCTTTCGCTAACAGGCTGTTGATCAGATCGTTGTAGTACCTCTTGCCATCTTCACTGATGTGGCTTAAATGACCCTTTGGCAATAGACGAGGCCATGATAGCGAGAACCTAGAAGAACAATTCCCACTTTAGTTACAAAACAATCTCTGATTATGTGTGACAGTTTAATAAACAGATAGTTTGAAAGAATACATGCTGTTTTTCTGTGGCAGGTATGATTCCTAATTGCGACACCTAGACATAATAGGATTATCTGCTATCGAGGAAAGGAAAGTGATATTCCTTTGACTTAAAGGTGCTATCCTTCGACCAGGCAAGGAATCAAATCAATCAATTCTCTGACCTTGGAAATCCAAGTTGAGACATGAGTTTTCAATCAAAAGCGTTTTTCTTCAATCACTTTGAGAGGAAATTTGGAGGAAAAGTGCGTGACACTTCGTTAAACACTGGACCTAAGTCAACTGCTGTCTGATGCAGACTTCCAGGTTCCAAACAATGCCGAAAAAAAAACAAATTACTGATGACCTGAGCAGTTAATCGAGGACTTTGTACTTCTACTTATAATATACCTGAAAAATAGGCAACAGCATCTTTGATTATTTGTCATTCATCTTCTCTTTCTGTCAGTGTGGAAACTCTTTCCTTTTTAATGAAATATTTACCTGTAGTAATGAAGGCCTAGATCTGCTGCTATTTGAACGTCGGTCTCATAGAGATGGTAAGAGTCGCAGGCCACATCGCCGTTGGAACGATCTCTGATTACCTCAGGCTTCTTATGCGGGAATCTGTCCCATATGCCTTCGGCTTTGTCTGAAAATTGAGAAAGAAATCATGGTAGGTACCTATAAGTATAAATAAATGTCATCATAATCCGTTCAGTGGCTTAGTCGTAAAAGGCAAAACTAGACAATCAGAACAGAATCCAGAATCAGGCTCTCCAACCTCCAAACCCAAACTGTTTAACGCTGCGCTGGAAGTTGCATTCAAAGCTTTTGAACTAGGAAGGATTCTGCATTAATTTAAACGGCGAATACCTAACTCACTTTTGGTTTGTCAACGATATCTATACTTATAATAAAACTGTTGAGGGTCGAGAGTCTGTACATGGAAGATATTTTAAAAATTTTAATTGTAGGGCATTCTATAATCGATACTGAAGCCGAAAATGTAATCAAAATTTTCATGTCTGTCTGTATCCCGAATAAGTATCACGCCGAAACTACTGAATCGATTGTAATGAAACTTGGTACAATTTGAGCTTATAGTGCGAGGAAGGTTCTAGGATACTTTTGATCCCTATATTTAGCGCGGTTCCTTTGGGAGAGGGTATTAAAGACAAAACGGTTTTTTAATTGTAACTTCTATACGCAAGGTTCGATTCCAAAAATAAAGGGAATGCTTTAAGAATTGTTAAACACAAGTTTTAAAGTTGAGGTTAGAGACATCTCAAATTTCGCAAAACCTATAATTCAGGATTCCTTTGTATGTGAGGGTAAATCCAAACTTGCGTGTTGGCTTAGTCATTAAAGAGCTTAATAATTAAGGCTATTGTAAAATAATTCAGTCCGCGCCGATGGAGTGGACTGGATTGTTTTAAAATTGACTTAATCTTTTAAGCTCTTTTATGATAAAGCAAACAGGGCAGTTTCATACGCCCCCAAGAGTCTGATGAAATAATCCCTCTCCTTTCATAGATCTTATGTGACGTAAACGAAGTTGCGAGGGTCAGCTAGTATAGAATATAGAGGAGTTCCTCGCACTTTATTAGAGTTAAATCGCTCCATAAAGCGCGAAGCGTCTTTAGCGTCGATTGGCTCCATAGCAGTTCTTTACATTAGTGTTATAGTGCAGCGTTGTTTTAGCGTGATTCTGTAAGCGTTCTAAGAGCCAAATTATGGAACTATTGAACTCTTTGATTTTATAGAGCCAAAATGGTCTGACGGAAGCCTATATAGTTCACAGTAACACGTTAGTTACTTTATAGCTTTACTATATCACCATTTAGTGATAAAACACCTCGGTTATAGAAGCTTCTGCTACTTGGGTCTATATTCTTTATCCATATAGATGACCTTAACAAGACTTTCGAATTCCGAGCGAGTTTGGCTAATGGGCTAAACATTATTATGGACCAGATTGCCAAGTACAAACTATCCAGTTCAGTAAAATCCAACTGTGAGAAAGATATCAGTCGTCGAACCCACGCTGCACCAGCAACATCAGCGACTAAACATTTTTCATCGTAAAATCAAGAAGAACCTACCTACTTCTATTACTAAATATTTGTAACCTGTCATACGCTGCCTGATGGCAAGCATGAATGTGTTATGATGAGGTTGCCTTCGAAAAGACGTAATTACTCACCACTCACATTCCAAGCCCCTTCTATCTGGTAAGAAGAGGTGGCTGATCCAAACTTAAACCCTGAAGGGAACGCCCATTCTTCTGTACACCATGAGCTGCTTAGAAAAACGCTGTAACAAATTTCAGAAAGATATAAAGACTCCGTTCTTGGTACAGTGGTTAAAGTACCTGAGTTATTACACCACAGACGGTATTTTTTTGAAGTAAAACTTCTTTAGGCGCGACTACGGTACTACTAACGGTATTAGAATTTTGAACAGCGGAAACTTCGTTTCCGCTATTCAAAATTCGACTGAATGATATCAATCATCATCAATCAATACATAAGTACAATAAAATCGTAACAGTGCTTCACTTAACATTTAGTGTTTCGTCGTTGTCAAACCAAAATCTGCTATGTGCCTTTTTCATGATTTTAACATTTTGACAATTACGACTGGTAAATGAACCAATCTATCGTATGAAAGAACTGCTATGTGCTTATAAGTACTATACGACGCACTATGACAACTTAATAAAATATGCTATGTGGCAGCAGCTAGAATATTGTCAAATAAAATCTGCTAAGTGACCTGATTGCACATAGCATATTTTTTTTGACCGCGGTGATTGCAAAGACTAGTCAATTATATGCACATAGCAGAATTTTATTCTTAACACACCGCCAATCTTACATTGTAATTTAGTGGGTAAAAGTAAATAAACCATAAAGATGTCATATGATGTCGTTGTATTTTGCTATTTATTTATGTTAACCCTCAAATTTCATTAGATATCTTGATATGTTATTACAATGCGACTTCTTTGGAAATAAACTTTTAGTTACTCATGAGCAGTCAGTTCAGTTCAACTGTGTAAGGTGGTTCATCAAGTTATAAAGTATAGTGCTTAAGTACTGAGGTTTTGTGTATTTGCAAAATGAACAGGGGAAAGCAATTAGTCAGTTTAGTTTTAAGTGCGACCGATGATAAATGTTTACAAGAAGACTATCAACTTCAAACATCTCCCAAAGAATCAGTGTCTCTAAATCCAGATCCGTTGAATTCAATTGATCTCAATCAGCCCTCTACATCTTCTACCGTATGGGCAAACAACGAGTCAAGAAATTCGTCCCCTGAACGAAGCGACAGCTCACCGTTTCCTTCAACGACTAAACGGAGGTGTTACGTTATTTACAGCAGTGATAATGATGACAGTGCACCTAACGAAAACCCTGTGCAGGAATCGACAGTGACCATGAATATACCAAGCAGCTCTCAAATCCCACAATTTCGACAATCTAAAGCTAAACGTCGCCGTGTCCTGGGAAAGCAGTACATGGGCTATAAGAAAATAGACGGAAAGCTCGAACAGAGTATACCAAAAGAAGCTAGATCTGTAAAAAATCGTTGTAACCATACTGAAACGAAAGAAAAATCGAAGAACAGTTTCATGTGTGGATTGATATCGGAAGAAGAACGGGCTGCGTTGCATGCTAAGTTTTGGAGTATGAAGTCATGGGGTGAGAAAAAAGCTTTCGTACAAGGATTGGTATCTCGAAGAAAGGAGAACGCCCAGAGATCGTTTCTTTTTGAAAACCCTTAATAAAAAGTGTATGGCCATCTAAGTAAATTGGTAAATCATGTAATATTTTTTTAACAATCTTTTAATTCAATCGATCAAAATCTTTTGTGGCGTTTTAACTATGATAATAATTCGTGGTTGTATCGTTTGTACGCGCCGCGGACGGACCAAATGAATGGTACTGACGTGACGAAGATGGCCGTCAATCGCAAATATCAATGTGTGGGGCCTACATTTCGGGGTTCATGCAACAATGTCGTTGAGATCATAGATTTAATATCGATAAATTCTAAATCTATGGTTGAGTTGGAAGTAGGTTCTATTAATAGCAGATTATTGTATTTTTTTATATAAAATTGCATTCTAACTATTGTAAAAATCTAGGCTGGTGATATATTATTCACCGTGTTGCGAGCATATTAGACATTTGAACGAAATACGAACTGTCAAAAATTGAAAGTTTTTAACAAAACGTCTTTTCGGTAACGAATGTGCGGTTTTGCAGAAGATCTGATAAAAATGCCACTCATCCTCTTTTTTCGACAAACTCCAGAGACACTTCTAGTAAAGTCCCACCGCTTTACTATAAGTCAGTCTTCTCTAGTAAAGCTTGACTTAGGACCGTACTTGACTTTCAGTGTCCTAAGAGGACGAGGACCGAGAAAAATGACATAAACAGCTGAATATTAAATAATACAAGAATTGGCAGTATGGTTTTAAATACCTTTGCCTGTCCTTTGGACGAATAAAGCAACAACAACAACAACAAGGAAAAATGACAGTTTAAAATGTTTATCACCGAAGAATTTTTCATGAAATTATTTTATATAAATCGGTGTGAAATGTTTATAATATATAAAACAATGTATGGTTCCATACAAAGTGATTATGATCAGGATTGATATTTAAATGGTATAATTAAGGAACAATCGAGATCCAATTTGTTTATTTACTAGATACATTATCTCAATAAGTTGATATGTGGTAAGTAAATACATTTTCAGGGTTTTTTATAAGTGTGATGGAACTATTACTTTTATCTTTTTTTAATTAAATCCATGTTCATCAATGTAACGATTACACTTTTTGTACAAATTGATTTGACGGATTGATGGACATTTGCTTCAAAACTAACCTCTAATTTGAACAGCAAAACGAAGAATGATAGAAAACCCTACAAAATAATAGAATATTTTTTATTTCCTATGAAAGTACGATATCCATCTAATTCAATCTCCGATTTTCGCTGTCATACTAAATTATTTGTTATGAAACGGCGGTCCATTGAAAGATGGGCAATCGCCTTTGCGTAAGCAAAGAAAACGTGAAAATCGTTGTGTTGCCTCTAGGAAAGAAACTGGATTTGATATTTTTATGCCTAAGTCTGATTCCCAAAATACTAAAGTAAAGGTCTGCAGATTATTTTTTTTAAACACACTTGATCTTGGACGTGATTCTTTCTCACGCTGGGTTAAAGTTACGCCGGCAATGCCAGCAGTCAGTGATGAATCTCCTACTTTGATTGTACGTAATCAAAGTACGCCCACCGGAAATAGACGGGGTAATGTGTCTGAATGGTTGACATTGATTCCAAAGGTGCCTAGTCACTACTGCCGGGCATCATCAAATCGCATTTACGTCGAATCTACTTTTCGGTCACACTTGCACATGCATGCTGTTTACAAAACCTGGTGCAATGAACAGAGTAAGAAACCATTTTCGAGAAATACATTCTTAAGTGTACTTCGTCAAGAGAACATTTCCATTCATAAACCGAGGAAAGATCAATGCGATGTATGCAGTAGTTTTCAGTTAAAAAACGTTTCGCTAGAGGTCTATGAGACTCACATCCAGAAAAAAGATGAAGCACGTAGAGCGAAGAACCAAGCAATAGAAAACTTAAAGGATAACCCAGACAGTTTAGTGATATCTGTTGATGTGCAAAGTGTCCTTTTAGCACCAAATTTACTCACTGGAGCACTTTATTATAAACAGAAACTACAATGTCATAACTTTACCATTTATAACTCACGTACTGGGGATGTTACTATTTATTTTTGGCATGAAGCAGACGGAGGCGTTACGTCCAACGAGTTTACTAGCTGTGTAATTGATTACCTTAAAACTACTTGCAGTGCTTATAAACACATCACCATAATTAGCGACGGATGTAACTACCAAAATAGAAATAAGGTTTTGGCGAGCGCATTGAGTGATTATGCATATTTTTTTAAAGTTGAAGTGGAACAAATAATATTAGAAAAGGGCCACACCATGATGGAGGTTGACAGCGTGCACTCCACTATAGAACATTATATAAAACCTCCTATTTATGCACCTCAAGATTATGTCACAAGAATGCATCAAGCGCGACCTAAACAGCCTTATAATATAAGAGTAGTTCATTTTGAGTTTTTTAAGGATTACGAGCACTTAACCACAAATTATCAGTCTATTAGACCCGGTAAAAGAAAGGGTGATGCGACAGTAAATGATGTCAGAGCATTTTTATATAAGTCTACAGGTGAAGTGTGGTTCAAACTTCGCCATCCACAAAATTATTCACTTCTTCCTCAAAGAAGACATATACCTCAAGAGTATATTGAGCCTACAACTTTGTATAATGAGCCATTAGAAATAACCCAATCTAAATTCAATCAATTGCAAGAACTAAAACCATTCATAGACCGTGACTACCATCCATTTTATGATTGTCTTAAATATAAGTCTGATTAAAACTCGTTCTTTGTGTTTATAAATAATAAAAATATACAATAAATAAAATGCATACTTATTTAAAACCTGTTATGTGAATGTTAATTGACAATTTAAAATCTGCTATGTGCAAAAAATACTTTAAAATAAAAATATAAATTAGGTTGTTACAATTTATTATCATATATGCTTATGACATTAAGTGTAACATTGGTGCCTTGAAACCTAAATAGTTTTAAAAATTTCCTTTCATATAAAATTTTACAGGATAACTTTTTTTTGCAATATCTCAAATACATGTTTTTGCACATAGCAGAAATTAGTTTGACAACGACGGTTTGTTTCATGTCAATCGGTACATTAATAATAAAGTTATATAAATCTAAATTGCAGCGTACGAAGTCGCGGGCTACAGCTAGTATTAAATACATTTGATGCCGACAATGGCAAAGAAGTTTTACTTCAATCGCGCGTAAAGGTTACACGCACACACTTTTTTTAAAACTTCGCTGTAGGTACCCTAGCCCTGTCTACAGCCCTGGGAGACAGGGAGTTTCGGATAAGCCCTCGTCGTAATGATGTCCCAGGATTCCCAACAGACTTTGGCTACCACCACCACCTCACCTAAGGGTTCGATTACTATCCCGGGTCTTTAATAGTTGGTTTGGGCGTTATCCCGCTTAAATCCAATAAAATGCTTATATTCTGTAGACGAACTATGAACTCATTATCATCCGAATTAATTTGATTGAATGGAAATCTGTTAATAATTATTTTATTATTTGTCCTTTAACTATTGGGTATTTTATTGATGTTTAAATTTTTTTTTATTGACTTATTGACAGTTTAGTTATCTAATTATCGATATTTTGGGGACATTTTAATTAATAGATATTATTTTTTGATTGACATTATGAAAAATGTAAAATAAAGACGGTCATTTTTTGTTTATTAAGTGACAATTTGAATTTAGTTAATGTGTAAGGGGTCATGATAGGAATTGTGTTGAGTTTATTTAACGAGTACTTTCTGTTAGTTTTTCTATTTTTTTTTTTGTAATGAAAATAGTTTTGACTGTATGAATATGTAATGTGCCAATTAGTCTATTATAAATGTATTGATTATGTATAATTATAGTCTTTTGGTAAATTGGTAGTGATTTAGATTAAGAATATTCAAACACGATGTACTTATATTGTTTTATGAATAAAGAAATGAAATGAATGAAAAATGAATCGGCATGAGGCGTGCGCGTGCGTGAAACTCTCACGACATCGTCAAATCCATGCTATAAAAATATTTAGGACATGATTATGCAGCGCTTAAGTATCTACTTTATTAAGTCTTTAGTAATTTGAATTTAATTATTCTTGTGTAATGAGAGCTAGACAAATGATAGAATAAATGCATTTCTTAATAGATATACCATCATCACCCTAAATTGTAAAT
The DNA here is from genome assembly GCA_933228765.1 of Miltochrista miniata. Taxonomy (NCBI): domain Eukaryota; kingdom Metazoa; phylum Arthropoda; class Insecta; order Lepidoptera; family Erebidae; genus Miltochrista; species Miltochrista miniata. The sequence continues at coordinate 21,579,634 of OW121769.1, forward strand.
ACCTTTATGCATTAAAGAAGCGCTCGTGGCCGCGCGGACTCAGTGTTCTGTAAACGATCACTGCAGTAAGCAACTTTCACTATGGCCGGGCCATGGATGGGTGACCATCCGTGTGATCACTTTGTGACATTTATTTGAGCGTTTCCGTGCTTCGGAAGGCACGTAAAGCCGTTGGTCCCGGTTGCCAGTAAAATGGCAGTCGTTAAGCTAAGTTGAAGGCTTTATTTCAACAGCAGGCAGTCACAACCTGCGCCTGTCGATTTAAAACACGGCAATACGGCTCACCACCTATTACGTGAGACAAATTATACAAAGGTGAAATGTGGGCATATAACATGCCTCTGCCTACCCCTTCGGGGATAAAGGCGTGAACATATGTTATGTTATGATATGTTTATGCATTAAGTTAATCGTAATCTACATAGCACTGACCAAGTGAGATTGTACAAATACAAATACACATACAAATTCTTTATTGCATAAATGGAGTACATTGAGCGATATTTTATACTATGGTAGGTTAGGCTATAGGTGTATAGGTACTTGATTTATTACTGTGAACCTAAAAGATGGTTGCCTAAAAATGGTTAGGTTAAATTGTAATAGTGACCATTAACTCGCGAAATCGAGCAAATGAAGCGAGCGGGCCGCGGCAACGGCCGCCGAGCGTCCAATGTCCTATTAGTCTTATTTTGTGTGATCTTTATTTTCTCTAGTTTAAATATGACGAAAAATAAATTAAGCCAACACGCCAGTTTAGATTTACCCTCACAATCAAAGGAACCCTTGAATTCTACGTTTTGAGCAAGTTGAGATGTCTCTATTCCTGAACTACAAAACCTTCAACATTGAAACTTGTGTGAAAGAATCCTTAAAGTACACACCGAAAAATTTTTTTAGAATCGGACCACGCATTGGGAAGTACAATAAAAAAACCATTTTGTCTTTCATTCCTTCTCCAAAAGGCGCGCAAAATATCTGAATCAAAAGTAGCCTAGAACCTTCCTCGGACCATAAGCAGATTGTACCAAGTTTCATTCAAATCGATTCAGTAGTTCCGACGTGATACTTATTCGGGATACAGACATACAGACACACACCATGAAAATTTTAAATAACATTTTCGGCTTCAGTATCGATTAGAGAACGCCCTACAGTTAAAAATTTCTAAATATCTTCCATGTACAGACTCTCAACCCTCTACAGTTTTATTATATGTGTAGATATATAAGTACTTATGTTTATCAGTCGTTTAGATATCATCATAGCACAAGCTTAGGTATATATATTAGCTTAATTTGGACTAGATGATGTTGTGTGAAAATGTCCACAAATATTTATTTATTTATGTTCTCAATTTGTCACCGTTATAAAGTTTGCTGTCCATAAATTTATTTACCTTACATTCAAAGGTTGGTTATAATGAGTTTACCTTAAACGATAAGGTCGCCTGTTAATTAAGTAGATACTTACCTATAATTCTAATACAATAGATCAGAAAACATAAATAACCCTGTGTACCTATTCCTAGCATATAATTAGGTACAGTAAAGTATTAAAAAAGTAAAAAAAATATCACTGAACCGATTCTGATAAAATTTGGTACAGAGATATACCTAGGTACCTACCTAATAGATTTTAAGTCCAACCGTTTAATTCACTTTTGACAGCGGACTGAGGGCGTAACGTAACTGTTCCATTTTTCGTAAAGGGAACTCTGAAATACGCGCAAAGAAATATATAAACTGCCTAATCATATTTACAGAGTTTAATCTATGATATTTATCTACGTTAAATATAGGTAACTCATTAAAGAAACCATTAAAATATAAACCATTAAAGTAAAATAAACGGTTGGACAGACTATAGTAGGGCGTACCTAGACTACTTTTAGGACCAAGTTGCTTTGGGAACATGGCGTGTACATACATACATAATGGACACGGCTTTATCCCCGAAGGCAGAGGCATATTATATGCCCATGCCCACATTTCACCGTATGCCGTATTGCCGTGTTGAGATGGTCAGGTCAGGTTGTGACTGCCTGCTGTTGAAATTTTTCAAGTCGCCTAAAATGGCCTTCAACTTGACTTTACGAATGCCATTTTACTGGCAACCGGGACCAACGGCTTAAAGGGCCTTCCGAAGCACGGAAATGCTCAAATAAATGCCACAAAGTGGTTACATGGATGGTCACCCATCCAAGGACCGGCCAAAGTGAAAGTTGCTTCTTGCAGTGATCGTTTAGAGAACACTGAGTACGTGGGGCCACGAGCGCTTCAAGAGAATGCAGTTGATATCAAATATTAATAGCACAAATAGATATTATTTAATTACACAAACAAGATTACTAGTATCGTAGGCACGATAACACACCAAGATAATTAATCTAACGGAATTATTTCTTACCTCAACACAACTAAACCGCTCCAATACATGTTGGCGACTAAAATATAGAACTAGTATCAAGTCTAGCGACTGTATCAATTATATTGTCACAGTGTCTATGTTTATCAATCTATGCATAGTAAATAGTCGTTATCGTTTATTTATACATCACTTTTTGGAACGAAGTTCCTTATCGCGCGTTGTGAAAGGGGGCTAGACGGAAAAAATTCTCACGAAAAGTTGTAACGACACTTTTTTAACCGACTTCAAAAAAGGAGGAGGTTACTCAATTCGGCCGTTTATATGTTTTTGCTATAGTATGGAGGGTAGAGGTAGCTCTACCCTTCTTTAATATGGGGATAATATGGGGGGGGGGGATTTAATATGGGGGAGGGGTGGGGGTGGGAAGGGGGGAGGGGAAAAGGGGGGGAGGGGGGTAATAAAATGGGGGTTAATAATAAAAAAAAATTATTATTAATTATAAAATAAATTTTGTTTGTGTTTGTGTTTGTGTTTGTGTTTGTGTTTGTGTTTGTGTTTGTGTTTGTGTTTGTGTTTGTGTTTGTGTTTGTGTTTGTGTTTGTGTTTGTGTTTGTGTTTGTGTTTGTGTTTGTGTTTGTGTTTGTGTTTGTGTTTGTGTTTGTGTTTGTGTTTGTGTTTGTGTTTGTGTTTGTGTTTGTGTTTGTGTTTGTGTTTGTGTTTGTGTTTGTGTTTGTGTTTGTGTTTGTGTTTGTGTTTGTGTTTGTGTTTGTGTTTGTGTTTGTGTTTGTGTTTGTGTTTGTGTTTGTGTTTGTGTTTGTGTTTGTGTTTGTGTTTGTGTTTGTGTTTGTGTTTGTGTTTGTGTTTGTGTTTGTGTTTGTGTTTGTGTTTGTGTTTGTGTTTGTGTTTGTGTTTGTGTTTGTGTTTGTGTTTGTGTTTGTGTTTGTGTTTGTGTTTGTGTTTGTGTTTGTGTTTGTGTTTGTGTTTGTGTTTGTGTTTGTGTTTGTGTTTGTGTTTGTGTTGTGTTTGTGTTGTGTTTGTGTTTGTGTTTGTGTTTGTGTTTGTGTTTGTGTTTGTGTTTGTGTTTGTGTTTGTGTTTGTGTTTGTGTTTGTGTTTGTGTTTGTGTTTGTGTTTGTGTTTGTGTTTGTGTTTGTGTTTGTGTTTGTGTTTGTGTTTGTGTTTGTGTTTGTGTTTGTTTTTGTTTTTGTTTTTGTGTTTGTTTTTGTTTTTGTTTTTGTTTTTGTTTTTGTTTTTGTTTTTGTTTTTGTTTTTGTTTTTGTTTTTGTTTTTGTTTTTGTTTTTGTTTTTGTTTTTGTTTTTGTTTTTGTTTTTGTTTTTGTACAATTAAATTTTAAAATTAAAATAAAATTTTATTACAGTTCCTGCACTAATTAATTGAAAGGAACTTCGTTCCATTCGGGTGTCCCTTGACACCTCTCAAGTTTTTTTTTAAATATTTAGCTCGCCAAATTGACGTCGCCACCAGCCTGATGGAAAGCCGTGGCGCATCTAGCGATTGGGGGCCACTTCTGACGATGGTTCTCAAGTTGGCGGCCCTGTGATGTGCCTCTTCACGCTCCTCTTGAAGAACCCGGGAATGTAAGATGAGGGAAACACGTGTGCGGGCAGGTCGTTCTATGTTTTTATAGTTCGACAGAGAAACGATCTTTTGAAACGCTCAGTTCTGGCGAAGATTCTCTCCACTGTGTGTGAGTGGCATCTTTGCCAGGCACGTGTTGTTCGGGATCGGAAAGAAGAGGGTGGGATCAGGTTGAAGAGCTCTTCAGAACATTCGCCGTGATAAATTCGATAGAAGGCAGCCAAGGACGCTATGGTTCTTCGCTACGCCAACGGTTCGAGGCCTCCCATCACCTCAGGACAATCAATAATTCGGATAGCACGTCTCTGCATAGCGTCAAGCGCGTCTAGTAAATACCTTGCGGAGTCATCCCAAAGGTGAGAACAGTATTCGACGCAGGGACGACGCAGGGATGACTAAGGTGGCAGACCACCTTTAGCAAAGATAATGTAACACTACGTTACGTTACGACCGTTAGATCGAAACGGTTGTCGTAAACTAAAGTTTGCAACGAGCAGCTATAAGTTTGTCGGAGGAAAACCATGTAGTCATGTAGTGCATTTATGGACTACATCATGTCATTATTTTGCGCATATATCGACCGTAGCTATTAACAAAGTCGAACTACAAACACATTACTTTTCAGAACGACCAATTGAAGTTTTGAACTTTTACCAAATTGACAAATCACTGCAATCAATGCCTATGCCACGAAAATTGAGTGTACAAGAACAAATGCAATATATATGCAAATGCAAATGCAATAGAACAAATGCAATGAATATTTGACAATTTAAGTTTTGTATAGAGTAAGACTATTTTGATAATTTAAAGAATAATTTATTACTGTTAAATTGCATGCTTATAATGGTGAAATATAATAAAACTGAACTTATTTATAGCCTTTAATAACTAACCCATATTTGCATAAATTTTAATGAATAAATGAAATGAAATATTGAAACAAAATTTTACAGAGGACTATCATTTTGTAAGCTTTTAAAGGTCGTATATGTACCGTCGTCGTCAGTTAAGAAATAAAAATAATAATAGGAAATGCTAGAAGTGGCAGATGTTGCAAGTTGCAATTTTTAACCAGAACAGACACGACGAAATTTGTTGGAAGTACCATATCCCACAATGTTTCACGGACTATGAAAGTCAGAAGTGTCACATCCTACTATGTTATTTGAAAATGTTTTTTAATTAAAAATCAAGATTAAACTAGGTAGTTCACAACTAAGAAAACTGCATCACAATTGCACACACACAGCATCCCTCTTTTAATTGTGCTATAGAAATTAACAAAAACATAATTTATTTTCTTTTTATTTTCCATATTTAATACTAAAATCACAAAATACCACACACAAGAAAATAAACAACACGCACGAACAAGGTAAGGTTATGGTAATAAATACAGTAAAGTCAATAGTGACACCCGCTGTCACTGCAGCGAAAATTGGCTGTCTCTTTTTAAAACCTAAAAATGTACGTAAGTGCGTCCTGCTCTCGCAGATTTAGTGTGAATATAGTAACAAAAATCAGTCAGTTAGTTAACTGACCGTTATCGGTACATTGAAAAATTTAAATATTTTATTCTATTGTTAAAATCTCAGTTAAAGTTATCGACTAGATTAGTATCTGACGTTTTATCTGGCTATTGATAAACCGGCCCTTAATCTATACAGTGCATATGAGTATTATTTAATTTTAAGCAGACTTGTTCTATGTGAGATTTCCAATTAAGCTGACCATCAATGTAGAGACCCAAAAATTTAGCAGCATCAATTTGTTCAATATTTGAATTTAAATATGATACATTAATTTTGGTTTCCAATCTGTCACGTTGTTTAAAGAGCATAAGTTTAGTTTTTTGTATATTAATACTCAATTCATTTTCTTCAAGCCATTCTATTATTTTCGTCAAGCTAACATTCATTTCGTCTTCTAGTACACTTAAATTATGTCCAGTATAAAGTATAGTACTGTCGTCAGCAAATAGAGTCATTTTATAAGAGGTAATTTGAGGCATGTCATTAATATAAAAAAGGAACAAAAGAGGACCCAAAATACTACCCTGTGGTATTCCTAAGTGGTTATATTTTAAGTCAGATCTATGTATTTCCTCAATTTTGCTAGTAACAGATGCCCTTCTTATTTCTGTATACTGTTTTCTATTGTTTAGGTACGATTTAATAATTTTATGAACATTGCCTCTTACACCGTAAGCGTATAACTTGTCCAAAAGAATTTGTGATTGACCCGGTCAAATGCTTTTGACATATCCATAAAGAGTGCCAACGCTGGTGACCGCCTATCCATATTTGTCATGACTTCGTTCAAAAAATTTAATACTGCTAGATTAATCGATTTGCTCTTTCTAAAACCGTATTGACATGATGTGAATAGATTATTTGCTTCAAAAAAACTGTATATGCACCTATATATAACTTTTTCTAAAATTTTAGACAAAATTGGCAACAGTGCAATAGTTACTAACTATAGTTTTATTCTCTTTTTTGCAAAGTGGTTTCACTGCTGCTATTTTTAAACTGTCTGGATATATGCCGTTTTCTATACAGAGATTTATTATGTAATGAAGGAAGAATAACACCGACTACGACCCGGTGAACACATGCGTTTACTTTAACGTACATAAATTCAAAACTAATGGATGGATGGACCCGTCTATATTATTACTTGGTCGAAGAGTATGGCAGGTCCTTGGATGGACGACCACCACGAGACCACTTCAATACTTGGCGACATATATTTGTGAGTGTTTACATTAAGCCGTTGGTCCCGGTTGCCAGTAACAAGACCAATTAAAATTTGATGAAGCATTATTACCTACCTACCGCGTAGAATTAAAGACAAAATAACCCTTCTTAGCAGACGGGTGAAAAAAAAACAAGACATCAGTCATCTTATTATTTTATATTTTTTAAAATTCAAGATCTTATCGGAGATTTACGTAGTCTAATTAGACCAGGGTAGATAATTTATGAAAAGTAAAAAAATGTAGTAAGTAGAATGAAACCTATTGCAAAAGGAGGAGAATGTGACAGAAATAACAAGAAAAATAATCTACGGGCGATCTGAGGTCTGAGGGTCTGAGGTCGGGAAATAAGAAAAGGGTTTGAGAGTGAAAATGGGATTTTCTCGATTTCCGGCAAAACTACAAGTCCTTTTCAAAAATGTTGAGTGGCAAAGTTGAAGGTAAGTAATAATAAAATCTACAACTTTTGAATTCACATTTTTTTTGTCATAACCTCAGAAAGTATGTCGAAATTGCATAAAACCCAGATTTTGGTTTTTTATTTTGTTCTTTTACAAAAAAATCATAAAAAAAGCAAAATTTTTGTAAAATTAAAAAGTATCTATACCTATCTGGGTTTTTGACATTAGTAGTTACTTTTTAAGTTAAAAGTATCTAAAATTAAACATTTTCGGACCTATCCAAAAATGTTTAAGGGGTTTTCTCGGTTTCCGGAAAAACTACCTTTTTTACGCTTAAGACCCCTTTTTTATTTCCCGACCTCAGATCGCCCGTATATTATTTTTCCTATTATATTTTTTCCATTTTCTTCTATTTGCAATGTGGTTCATTGTAGGTACTACTAAAATAAATAAATAAACAATTTAATAATAATAATACTAATTTCTTTCTTCTTTTATCATTCTCAAAGGCTTCTGCACTGGTCTAAATGTACTTAGGCCTTTTATAATCCTTCTTGTCTAGTCCCTTATGTTATTAAAGTGCGTTGTTCTTTATGACATTGGTGAAGAACTGGGCAGAAGCACGCGGCGTCCGGGTGCGTTTTAGATCAGCAAAATCAACTTCGTACAGGCCGAATTTGAGCCTGGAATACAATAAAAAATACATTAATTTTTACATTTAACATTACATAGAAACATGGAGATAATATTAGTTCAATGTATAGAAATCCTTCATTCCAACTACATCCTCATTATGCTACATTCTAGATGAGAAAGTTTGTGAAGATGTTTGAATGTTTGTTAATCAATCATGCTCTCATGCCTAAAAGTGAACAGGTTTGGCTCAAATTTGGTACATGATTGATTATAGTCTGGAATAACACAAAAGCTTGTCAGGCGTGATGCTTCACCCGGGAATGAGTTCCCGTGCGATGCCGATGGGCGGAAACGGTAAACAAATTCCACACGGGCGAAGCCGCAAGCATCGTCAAGTTGCCAAATAAGCGGTTTGAGAATGGAGCGGGGTGCATCTTCGTGAATGGCACGATCTATGTATTATTACAGACAATTTAAAGCCAGTTCAGCAATTAAAGCGTGAAAGAGCAACAAACGCCCATACATAGTAACTTTCGCTTTATAACATTAGTAAGAATTTTGCCTAGTTTTCATAGTTAGTACCCTCTTAATGGAACACTTGTATACTTACAGATATCCGTCAGCCCATTCGATATTGTCCATCAAACTCCAGGTAGTGTAATGCGTTATGTTGATGTGATCTTCTTTTATAGCCAGCAGGAGCTGCAAAAGATAAATACTATTATGTGAACTGTCAGTTAATGTATTGACAATTTTTGCTGCGACAAATAAGTTTGGGAAATGCTGCCCCAGAAGTCCAGACTATTTTATTATTGATGCTGTTGATTGATGGCACTTGATGGAACTTGCTACACATATTGAAAAACTTTACTTGTACTGTTCCTATCTATCTATCTAATCTATCTATCTATAATAATAATCGTGATCTAAATAAGTAAATAGCCTTTGAGAATGCCGAAAGGCGAAACCGGTTAGGTATTAGAATAATAAATGTTGTGGAACAGTACAAGTGAAGTTTTTCAATATGTCCAGAAGTTTTTCCTATAGGTACGTACCAACTCTTTCCTTTAAGCAGCTCGATTCGTCATTCCTTAGTTACAATTAGTTGGTGTAACCTTGACTGTTTTGCGCTAAGACTGATTTTAACGTATCACACAACCCCTACCTATCCATCTAGGACCGAGAGACCCCAAAGAAGTGAGAAAACACTCAAACCCCCCAAGAAGTGGAGTAAATGCCGAGCTCTCGAGGAGACCTGCAATAGTGGACTAAGTATTTGTCGAGAGTCCTGGAATTATCCTTCTGAGTGCGTATCCGGGCCCTTCCAGCCGAAGGCAGATGGAAGATGTGTGGGTTAAGTCGGTAGGAGTCCGGCACAACATTCATGAGGATTCCCACCCGTAAACTAAGAGGGCCGAGAGAAACTTATAAGTAGTCTGTTTTTCTTTTGATCATGAATCGTATCAAAATATGTAAATGTGCCTACAAACCTGTTTCAAGTGAGCTGCTAAATATTCAATCCTGTCTGTATCTTTGAGACCAGCGTGAGTAGGGCAACCGTTCTCAGTCACGAGAAACTCCAAATCTCCGTAATGCTCCTTTAACCATACCAAGAGCTGTCGAATTCCTTCTGGACGAACCTGAACAAAAACACACAAATATGGAAGATCAATATACATAAAAGATTAATTTAAAAAAAATCCGGTTTAAGCGTCAGAGATATAAAGAAAATCACTTAGATTACTTGGCAAACTTTCTATAGACAATGCTCCCTCCGCCCGCGTGAAACTCGTTCCTGTTCCTGCTTCCCACGGGAACTTATTCCCGAAATAAAAAGTAGCCTATACCTATGTTATTTCAGCCAGATCCGTAAGATCGTGAGAGAGTAACACACATTCACACTTACAAACTTTATAATATCAGTAGGATTGAGGAATCTTACTATAAACTATCTTATCAATCTTATCTATCTTATCTTTCTTATCTTATCTTTTTATTTCCATTTCTTTATTTTCTCGATGACAGCTCCTGTGGTAACTTCAACCAGCGTCTTCTTTACATTATGTAAGCATTTATTATATAAAAATATGACGTTTACGCACGTACAAGGTTATACCAGACTCTGAGAAACTGATAGGGATTGAGCTATCGATAAACGTAACACGATAACAGATCCGATATTTTTTTAGAAAATGTAAGAAACTAAACTGCTGCCGTATACTTTTGTAAAAAAATATTTACTAATATTATTATATTTCATTGCAAGATGTTACACGTATTAGTTCTTGATTGAAAATAGCGAGAACTCTTGCGTCCCTATTTAGATAGCGCAAGGAGGCGCTGGAGCGGGGCCAACCTGCGTCTCGAGAAATCGAGGCAGACATGGACAACCGGTCATAGTGGCTGGAAAGGAGACACGGTGCTCTCTCCTACCGGTTGTCACAGATACTTACCGGGCACGGTAGCTTCGGTAGGTATCTGTGGCGAAGACACCGGGAAACCACGGCCGGGTGTCAGCACTGCGAGGACCGCAGCGATAACACAGCGCACCACACGCTGGTGGAGTACATAGCGTGGACGCAAAAGCGCCAAGTCCTCGTAGTGGGTCTGGACGTGGACACTCTCTCGCTCGATACCTCCACGCCGCCTCTTTCTGCGAGCAGGTCATGCTCGTGAAAAAGGCGGCGGAGCGGGAATGGGAGCGACGTATCCTCTCACGTACAAAAAAAGGTGGTGGCAAGGTTCGAGCGGCGGCGGCGTGTCCTTTGATTTGTGCCCGTATTAGTTGTATAGCATTGTACTGGCAATGATTATGGCGGTAGTCGAAGAATATTCGGCAGCTGTTTCGTCGATAACATATCTTTCAGGGAGGCTTTTTTTCGATTTTAAAATAGCTACTAATTATTCTTTTAATAAATTATTCTCCACATTTTTGCCATGACGTTGGAGCCAGTCAACTATGCCTGTGTCGGCATTTTATCAATTTGTCTGAAGTTATATGGAGGTAAATATTTTTGTTGTATTTGTCATTGTTCGAAACATCAATATATCAATACATATAATAAAATCGTAACAGGTCGCTGTCTGTACATGGAAGATAAATAAGAAAAAATATTATAGGGGGCTTTATGAACGCAGTAGAACCCAAAACAATGATTAGCAACAAGCTCTTTTATGATTAAGCAAACAGGGCAGTTTCACACGCTGCTTGATGTGTCTGCTGAAGAAATATCTCTCCTCTCATACACGTTATGTGACGTAAACGAAGTTGCGGGTACAGCTAGTACTAAATCTATATGGGATCGATACCATTACTTATTTGGTCACAACACTAAAACTATCAAATTAGAACTGTCATCGAGAAAATGAAGAAATGGAAATAGTTATAATAATATTACTCACTAATTTTATAATATTAGTATCTAAGATTCCTCAGTTTAAGTTCATTCCTAAAATTTCTGTCAGATTTCTCATTTATAGGGTTCCGTTCCCAAAGGGTAAAAATGAGATTTATGGTTTAATTAAATATTTCAATTAAGCAAATCGGGTATCTCCAACCGCCCTTATCAGCACGCTCTCGAACTGTGACAAAAAAAATGTATTGGACGTATAATGCGATACTTTGATTATCATTATCAGTATTGGGACTGTTGGGCGTTTTTGACTGGTAACATGATCTTTGTGTTGACATCGTTTTCTTGGGACCACGGGCGCTGCAACCCGTCCGAAACGTCAGTGCCCGTTTACAAGTCTCGAATTCTATAAGTATGTAAAAATCGCAATAAGGTTTTTAAACTCGTACGACTTGCACTACACATTATTGATTGCGGCACAGATTATAAAATAGTTAATACGTAAATTGCGGGTCTTTTCGCGTATAAATTTCAAACTTTGCTCACCTCTCGACGTTTCGGCTATGTGGCAATAGCCGTGGTCACGAGTTGACGATGATTGCGGAAATCGATAATGTGTAAAACCGAAATAGTTTAGAAATTCCTCCTTTTTTTGAAGTCGGTTCAAAAAGCAATAGAATTCTTACCTTTATTAAAGGCCAGGCAGTATCACGCCATTCTGGTCGGGTGCCAGTCACAGCATTTATGGCAGGAATATAGTTCATCAACGCTTGACCTAAATTTTGCTCATCTTTTTTGGCCTCTCGCACCGTGAAAGTTGTGTAGTAATTAAACGCATAGAAGTCAAATGTGCCTGCAGAATAATAACTTAGCATTATATTTAGGATCAGAAGGAGATGGAAGGTATAGTATACGCCCACATTTCACCTTATAGTTTTATGTCCCACGTAATAGGTGGTGAGCCTGTTGCCGTGTTGAAATGGACTGACGCAGGCCGTGACTGCCTAAGATTTTTTCAATCCGCCCAAAAAGGCCTTCAACTTGGCTTAACGATTGTCATTTTACAGTGTCCTATAGTCACCTCTTATCTTACGACACCCTCGGGATCAATTAGAGTGGCGACATTTTGTACTGTTTTCCGTCGCCACACCCGTGTGTACCCCACACATTAAATTACAACGGTTGTGTATACAGCAGTGACACCCCTTGAAGAAGCGGGATAGCACCCGAACCCTCCAGGAAGTGGGATCAAACCCAAACCCTAGGGAAAAGTAAATCTGCGAAGGTTGATAAAGTCTGTCAGGAGCCCTGGGTTATCGTTCTGAGGGCTTACCTGGGATTCCCGTCCATAGGCTCATTGTACGGCACCAAGTGGTTATTGTCGGTAACAGTCTGACATAGCATCCATATTGGATTTTCATCCCTATCCCTACTAACGGCCTGGCCATCGGCGGTGCGAACGGCGATGCGGTGGGCGAGGCGACTAATCGCGCGGCATCGTTTGCAGGCCACGGGGCCGTCGCTATTGCTGCCGCGACCAGTAATTTCATCACTGGCCTAGTCGCCGCGACTGCTGCGCGACGCCGTGGCTCGCGCCGTACTGATTCATGTATTTTGTATTTGTTTCACTCGCCCGCCGCACCGCCAGTCGCCCGTGCCGTTCGCTCGGTACATTTCGCCGGTCGCATCGCCGTTCGCCGTTCGCCGTGCCGCGTGGCTTGCTCAGTACATTTCTATTCATTTGTTTAAGTCGCAAGACGCTTCGCCGTTCGCGCCGCAAGAATTTTCGCTATGGCGACTGTCCCGTGGCCAGGCCGTAATATCATAAATGCGAAAGTAACTCTGTCTGTCTGACTGCCTGTTACGCTTTCATGCCTAAACGGCGGGAGCGATTAAGATGAAATTTGGTATGGGGATAGTTCGAGGCCCGGGAAGGACATAGGCTACTTTTTAACCGACTGTGCAAAAGGGGGGTTATGATTTTACGATATAACGACTCTTACGGCCTGGCCACGGGGATCGGCGGAGGCGGCGGCGGCGGCGGCGGCGGAGGCGACTAATCGTGCGGCATCGTTTGCAGGCCACGGGGTAGTCGCGTTCGCCGCCGCGACCACTAATTTGATCACAGGCCTTGTCGCCGCGACTGCCGCCCGACGCCGTGGCTCGCGCCTTACGCGATAACGACTTCTACGCGGTCGAAGCCGCGGGAACAGATGGTACGTAATAAAAAAAAGCAATAGATTGGATTGGTAGACCTACCTTTTATCAGCTGAATTTCCTCTTGAGTAAATGCTGGCAGTAAAGACGAGGTGTGTCCCAACTTTTTGCTGTATTCTGCCAATTTCTTCTCTACGGTCGGCGGCCAACCTCCTTCTTTTGAATATATTGGGTGTGAATATCTTCCCGTCTGAAACCGCATGCGATTGAAAGAAAAACAAATAATTGACATTCCCACACGACATCATCTAGATTCTAGCCCAAATTAAGCTTGTATCATGGGAGCCAGACGACCATATTTTAAATACAAACTCCGAAACAAACATTTGTGAATAATACAAATTTCTGGACCGATTCGGGAATAGAACCCAGGCCCTCAGCGTGGAAGTCGGTTACACTACTGAATTCACCACCGATGCAGTCAAGTATGCATTGAATTGTTAGATACCTAGGTACCTAATTGTTTATAGCGCGTTGGTCAATCAATGGGATTACTGAGTCTGTGTGTACGCCCAAAAAACAGATATCAAAGATTTGTGTGGCCCTAAAAGCGCAAAGTAAATAGGTCGGACTGTGATGGCCACTAGTGGTTACCCATCTCAGGACTTAGCGCAGAGTGCAGTGATCGTTTACAGAACATTAAGGAAGCAGGACTACGAGCTTCTGCTTTTTTTTATCATGCAAACTTCAGCTTCGGAGCCGGACATAGCATTTGACCGGTGAACCAATGTTATAGCGGATTTTTTGTTCAAAATCTGATGTGATAAAAATTGTTCTGAGCTAAAATTGTTCAAAATAATAGCTCACTTCCTTTACTTTACTTACTTTACACATACTTTGGTATACTGTTACTTGGGTATACTGTTACTTGGGTATACTGTTACTTTGGTATACTGTTACTTGGGTATACTGTTACTTGGGTATACTGTTACTTTGGTATACTGTTACTTGGGTATACTGTTACTTGGGTATACTGTTACTTTGGCATACTGTTACTTGAGTAAACTGATGCTGAAGCGAACTCACTAAATCTGTACTTTGATGTGATTGACATACTGTTACTTTGGTAAACTGTTACTTTGGCATACTGTTACTTGAGTATACTGTTACTTTGGCATACTGTTACTTTGGCATACTGTTACTTAAGTATATTGTTACTTTGATGGTATTTTCTTGACAGAAAATTACATCATTATTATACCATGTTTGGTTTTATTAGAAGCTTCTGCTCAAACCAACTCCGAAGGACGCGGGATAGTACCCGATCCGCTAGGAGAGACCGCGTTGGTAGTAAACTTTATCGGGAATCCTCGGATACCTTTCTGGGGGCTTACCCGGGGCTCCCAACCTTAGGCAGTGGTAGTAAGCATGTGGTTTTAGTTGGTAAGAGGGCTTAGCATCCATGAGGGACTTCCACACGAAAAAGAAAGAAGCCTCTACTTGTTCAGAGAACACCTGTGTTAATATCATTCCTCTGTTTGTTCAGAGAATATCTGGTAATTATTTATACTTACAAAGTACTGTACTGTCAGCTCAGCTATCTCAACGTCATCTTCAGTGTCGGGTTCAAACCACAGAATTTGATTTACTATCGATACTCGGCCTGTTAACAGAAATTATAATTCATATAAATAAAAATAAATAAATAATAAATATTTGTGGACTTTCACGCACAACGTCATCTAGCCCAAATTAAGCTAATATAAGCTTGTGCTATGGGATCTAGACGACTAATATACATAGGTACTTATATATTTCTAAATACATACATATTATACATAGGAAACACCCAAACTCCGAAACAAACATTTGTGGATCACACAAATATTTGGACCGACCTAGGAATCGAACCCAGGACCTCTAGCTCCGCAGGCGGTAGGTATCACTATCGACTATGCCACAGAGGCAGTCATATTCATTATTCATTTAAAAATAATAAGACTCCAGAGTTACAGGACCACTGTCAGAAGCCTTAGAGACTGTGAGAGTGGTCCCCAATCGCTAGATGTACCCATGGCTTTCCATCAGGCAAATAAAAGAATAATCAGCGAAAAAGAAACTTGTAACATGGTAACTGTAGCACTTATAATATCATAATCTGCCAGACTTGAGGTATAAGTCCAATCCTGCTCGATCTGGCAATAATGTAAACATGTCATGTTTTGACAATCGTTGTCTAAGACAGATGAGTAGAAAAATATAGTATGACAAATCATTGACTTTTTTACTATCCTGAGTAGGTATTTTAAATGAAAATAAACTATCATAAAGAAGTTATTTGGTGTCGAAATGATTGTAAGAACACTGTATGACTCCTGGACACTGGAATATAATCAGGGAAAATATTTAATTGCAAGTAACTATGGATATACAGGATCAAATGTGTTTGTTTACATTTTTGCGCAAAGCTATTGAAATACAGTATAGTTACTAATTTAAACACCAAAAGTGTTTGACCTTAATTTTGTCAGAGTAAATATCTTTTCCAATTTTTATTATCTTCAGAAAAATATGAGTAATCATTATAGCCCATTGTCAGACGCTTGGTGTCAGACACCATTGAATACTTTCATGTTAAACTGAAGTGATTGATAGTAGCAGCAGCAGTAGAAGCGCTCGTGGCCCCGCGGACTCAGTGTTCTGTAAACGATCACTGCAGTAAGCAACTTTCACTATGGCCGGTCCATGGATGGGTGACCATCCATGTGATCACTTTGTGACATTTATTTGAGCGTTTCCGCGCTTCGGAAGGCACGTTACGTTAAGCCGTTGGTCCTGGTTGCTAGTAAAATGGCAGTCGTCAAGCTAAGTTGAAGGCTTTATTTCAACAGCAGGCAGTCACAACCTGCGCCTGTCCATTTAAACACGGCAATACGGCTCACCACCTATTACGTGGGACAAATTATACAAAGGTAAAATGTGGGCATATAATATGCCTCTGCCTACCCCCTCGGGGATAAAGGCGTGACCATTATGTATGTATGTATGTATATGATTGATAGTAGATAGCGCTTATTGATTCAAATTTAAACTATGATTTGGATACAACACAGATGTTGTTCTAATACTTATTAGGTATATAAAACTGCTAGCTGACCAGCGCAACTTTGTGTCCGTTACAACCTAGATACCGACTGCAGCGCCATCTGCCGGGCTGATTTGTGAATCTTAACCATCCAGGGAGCCACCCAAACACATACAAAAAAATCATTCAAATCTGTTCAGCCGTTTAGGAGTTCAATGACATATACGCACGTACAGTAGTAGAATTATATAAGACTAGCGAACTTCATGCGGTTTCACCCGCGTAGTTCCCGTTCCCGTGGGAATACGGGAATAAAATATAGTCTATATTCACCGCAAAGAGTGTAGCTTCCCAACAGTGAAAAAAATTTTCAAATCGGTCCTGTAGTTTCGGAGCCTATTCGTTCAAACAAACAAACAAAAAGATAAAAAAACAAAAAAACAAATCTTTCCTCTTTATAATATTACTAGCGGACGTCACGCGGTTTTACCCGCGTAGTTCCCGTTCCCGTGGGAATACGGGAATAAAATATAGCCTATGTTCACCGCAAAGAGTTTACAAAAAAAAAACCAAAAACAACAAAAAATACAAATCTTTCCCCTTTATAATATTAGTATAGATAGGATAATTATTATAAACTACTAGCTGATGCCCGCAGCTTCGCCCGCGATGGCGCTGTATGTGAAATTTTGCTGAATTTTTTTTGCTATAAACCTTACGGAGCCCGAGACCTTTCCAACGAATGCAAAACCGTGGAAATCGGTTCGTGAATTCTGAAGTTATAGCGTCAGGAAGGAAAACCCGACTTATTTTTATATAATAGATGAAAATAAAATATATTAACTTTGTCTTACCGTGGTACTTGGGTTTATATTCTTCATCATATAGTCGGTAAGCCTTAGCGTGTGCCAACAAAATGTGTTTGTTACACAAAAACCCTGCCTCTGGGATCGATAGTCCTGGTGCAAACACTCCTGCAGCGTACCCCATATGGCATACAACCAACGGCTCGTTGATGGTAAAGAAAATCTTCACCCGGTCAGCGAAGAGATCATAAACTACTCGTGCATAGTCAATAAACCAGTCGACAATTAACGGGTTTGACCAGCCACCTGAAAAAAATAGTTTTGATATTAGATCCTAGAACGATCTCCACTATCCATGATCCTGAGTCTCTCGGGTGACGGTTTGGTCTGACTGTAATCCTAGGAAAAGCAATTCCAGGATGCAAACCCGCTCGTTCTTCTAAATTCTAATTAAGATAAAGGGAAATGTAGGTATGTACCTATCTCAAAACAGCGGGCAGGGTTGAAAACCAATAAGGTTCATATTTATAGTCACTGCTATAAGACCAAATATTAAAGTTCAAGTGTGGTCGTAGTACCTACATTTTTACATACGAGTATTAAAGTAGTACATACCAGTAGAAAAGTGAAAACTGTACACTGGAAATATTAAAAACTAGCTGACCCGCGCAACTTCGTTTACGCCACATAAGGTGTATGAAAGGACAGGTATTTTTTCAACAGACTCAAGGGAGCGTATGAAACTGCCCTGTTTGCTTAATCATAAAAGAGCTTAAAGATTAAGTCCATTCTAAAACAATTCAGTCCGCGCCGAAGGCGTGGACTGAATTGTTTTACAATAGCCTTAATCATTACGCTCTTTTATGATTAAGCCAACACGCCAGTTCAGATTTACCCTCACATTCAAAGAAACCCTTGAATTCGAAAAGTTGAGATTCCTCTAATTTCTGAACTACGAAACTCTCAATAATGAAACTTGTGTGGAACAATGTTAAAAACATTCCCTTTCTGACACTAAAAAATATTTGAAATCGGACCACGCGGAACTTACAGCTGAAAAACCATTTTATCTTTCATCCCCTCTCCCGCAGGAACCGCGCAAAATATCGGGATCAAAAGTATCCAAGAACCTTCCTCGGACTATAAGCTCGGAATGTACCAAGTATCATTCAAATCGGTTCAGTAGTTTCGGCGTGATACTTATTCGGGATACAGACAGACAGACAGACAGACAGACAGACATGAAAATTTTAAATTACATATTCGGCTTCAGAATCGATTATAGAACGCCCTGCAATTAAAATTTTCAAAATATCTTCCATGTACAGACTCTCGACCCTCTACAGTTTTATTATAAGTATAGATAAAAACATTCCCTTTCTGACACTAAAAAATATTTGAAATCGGACCACGCGGAACTTACAGCTGAAAAACCATTTTATCTTTCATCCCCTCTCCCGCAGGAACCGCGCAAAATATCGGGATCAAAAGTATCCAAGAACCTTCCTCGGACTATAAGCTCGGAATGTACCAAGTATCATTCAAATCGGTTCAGTAGTTTCGGCGTGATACTTATTCGGGATACAGACAGACAGACAGACAGACAGACATGAAAATTTTAAATTACATATTCGGCTTCAGAATCGATTATAGAACGCCCTGCAATTAAAATTTTCAAAATATCTTCCATGTACAGACTCTCGACCCTCTACAGTTTTATTATAAGTACTAGCTGACCCTCGCAACTTCGTTTACGCCACATAAGGTGTATGAAAGGACAGGTATTTTTTCATCAGACTCAAGGGAGCGTATGAAACTGCCCTGTTTGCTTAATCATAAAAGAGCTTAAAGATTAAGTCCATTCTAAAACAATTCAGTCCACGCCTTCGGCGCGGACAGAATTGTTTTAGAATAGCCTTAATCATTAAGCTCTTTTATGATTAAACCAACACGCCAGTTTAGATTTACCCTCTCATTCAAAGAAACCCTTGAATTCGAAAAGTTGAGATGCCTCTAATTTCTGAACTACGAAACTCTTAATAATGAAACTTGTGTGGAACAATGTTAAAAGCATTCCCTTTCTGACACTAAAAAAATATTTGAAATCGGACCACGCGGTGAGAACTTACAGCTGAAAAACCATTTTATCTTTCATCCCCTCTCCCGCAGGAACCGCGCAAAATATCGGGATCAAAAGTATCCAAGAACCTTCCTCGGACTATAAGCTCGGAATGTACCAAGTGTCATTCAAATCGGTTCAGTAGTTTCGGCGTGATACTTATTCGGGATACAGACAGACAGACAGACAGACAGACAGACAGACATGAAAATTTTAAATTACATATTCGGCTTCAGAATCGATTATAGAACGCCCTAAAATTGAAATTTTCAAAATATCTTCCATGTACAGACTCTCGACCCTCAACAGTTTTATTATAAGTATAGATAATAAAATCCCGGTGGGTGTTCAACATAAGATACCGAAGCCGAAAATATAGTCAGCAAAATTT
Organism: Miltochrista miniata; assembly: GCA_933228765.1. NCBI lineage: Eukaryota > Metazoa > Arthropoda > Insecta > Lepidoptera > Erebidae > Miltochrista > Miltochrista miniata. The sequence continues at coordinate 21,599,311 of OW121769.1, forward strand.
TTGTCTGTTTGTCTTTTTGCTTTGCTTTGTCTAGAAGGATCTCGAAAAGTACCTACTTAATAGATTTGATTCAAATTTTGCACAAATATTAACTAGGGGTAGTGTCTTCAAATGTGCTACATATCCTAGGGGCTAAGCAGAGAGCGATTAAATTAGCATTATAACATAATTTTCACGCGTACGAAGTCGCGGGCAACAGCTAGTATTATTATAACTCTACCCAACCTTTCGAAAAAAAGTATTGGCTGTACCTATGTATGACGGGCTTACTTACCCAAATCCTGAAGAGACTGAGGCAGATCCCAATGATACACAGTGATTACAGGCTCAATACCCTTAGCTAACAAACTGTTGATAAAATCGTTGTAGAATCTCTTGCCGTCCTCACTGATGTAGTTTGAATGACCCTTCGGCAATAGACGAGGCCATGATATCGAGAACCTAAAAGAGTAATTCCATGTTTAGTTTACAAACATAAAAAATCATATGATTATAAACGTCAGCACATGTGTAAGTATAAATGGGATGAATCGTTAAGAAGGAAGGGTCGTCTGGGTCACGAGAAACAGGAGGAAAAGTTTCCATCAATCACTGGACTCAAATCATTTATTACCGAATCTTCAGGGATCAAGTCAGTCTCACCAGGAGACGTCGTCTGACTAACGGACGACGGCATAGACAGGAACAAAAAGAAATAATCAAAACCTGATACCATGTCGTCTGACCAGCGTGGTAAGGTTCAACACGCTGAAAATACTCATTTGCCAGCTATAGATTGAGATAGACTGATATTCTCGACATTGACGATTTATGGATACTGTAGGGCTAACAGTCGTAGTTCCAAACAATGCCGAAAAGAAAATAAAATCACTGAAGACCCTAGCAGCTCATGAAAGGTCTGAGCTGCTGCTACTTATAATCCTGGACCAGTCGGAAAAGTCACCATAATTGGAATATGAATTGTCCATCTCATAATCGTCTTATCGTTCTGTCCTCTGAATCTGTTGTTTCCTCTGAGTAAAAAAAATTAGCTACCTGTAGTAATGTAACCCCAGATCTGCTGCTATTTGGACGTCGGTCTCATAGAGATGGTAAGAGTCGCAGGCCACATCGCCGTTGGAATGATCTCTGATTGCCTCTGGCCGCTGATGCGTGAATCTGTCCCAGACGCTTTCGGCTTTGTCTGAAAATTGAGATATAGATCCGAGTTAAGGTATTTCTTTATTAAATCCTACTTCCGACTAATATTATAAATGTAAAAGTTTGTCAAGATGTTTGGATGTTTAGATATTTGGGGCTGAAATTTGGTACAGAGATAGCTTATAGTCTGGAATAACACATTGGCTTCTTTTCAACCCGGGAATATGTTCCCACGGGAAGCGGGAACGGGTACCAAATTTCACGCGTGCGAAGCCGCGAGCATCATCTAGTTTTGTTATAATTCATTCACGGCTCAGTCGTAAAAAATTTATAAAGAACCAATATTTTACATGGATGAACTGGAAATCAAATCTCCAAACCCGAGTCTCTCCGGCCAGAGGTGCCACTCTCATACAGTGAAGAGAATAATAGCCTCCTGACTGATGCAAAAGATCGTTTCTCTGTCGAGCCATAGTTTGATACGCTCTGCCAGTGCACGTGATTCCCTCCTCTTACAACCAGCGCCTTTACGCTCTAAAACCAAATGCCCAATAATTATACCTCTTTAAATACATCATGGCCTCTAACATGTAGGACACTGTTAATAGTCTTTAAGAACTGTATGTAAAAGAGGCTCTGAATTCACAAATGGCTTTCCTTTAGGCAGCTAGCGTCATTTTGGCAAGATTAAAATAAAAATTGAACTGTTCACTGTTGCACTAGCAGATGTGTTCCAAGATTCTGGGATGGGGAATATTCGACATTCATATGAACTCGCTATCGATGTAATAGGTATAAGGAGTAAGATAGCGCTTAAAAAGTCTTAAATACTCACCGGAAACATTCCAGGCGCCTTCTACTTGATAGGAAGAGGTGGCTGCTCCGAACTTGAACCCTGGAGGGAACGCCCATTCTTTTGTACACCAGGAAGTGCTTAGAAAAAAGCTGTAACAAATTTTAGAATACAGTCTTATTATTAGACAAGACTCTTGATCATTATTGACTGCCGCCCATGTGGGTTCTACACTACAGCCGGCAACGTCAAACACATGCTATGAAAAGGTTTTAGACATTTTAACATAGCATTATTCAGCCTAAATTAAGCTACTCGTAGAATCTACTTGTTTACTTTTCTGTAATGAGAGCTAGGCAACTGATAACCTACTTAAGTTTTTTTTTATGATAACTTAACAGAAAAGTTACATCCGGATACAAATTAAAGAGATTTGCCCTGAATTGAGTTGCAACTGACTCAGAGTCTCTTAGTCAGCAGTCGCTCTATAAAATCACTAGACCAACGAGGCAGTCAACACCAGCACGATATATCTGTAGTCATACGATGAATAAAAATAAAGAAAAGTTGCGGGCTGGGAAATATTCGCCATAAACGTAAACCTAGATGCAGTGCATTGAAGAGCAAATAATTTTATTCATCAATGCGATGAATAATCTTCATTGTTACAATGTTTATAATATTAGTAAGGATTCAACTGATAACGAATATAAACAACAATTCTAAGTATGTCACACAAACGTGAATTATTGTATCTTAAATATTATAAAGGAACATTGTAAACAGACATTACCTAAGTACAATCAAACACCTCCAATACATGTTGCTTGACGAATGACACTAGTGTAGTCTAACGGTCGTATTAATACCTATATATATATGACAGTGTTATCTATCAACCTATGCATAGTAAATAGGCGATTTCGTTTATTTTAGATACTACTAAGGCGACAGACAAGCTTACAGCTCACCGGATTGAAAGTGGTCAAGAGACCTCTTAGTGACAGGAGAGACTTTTCCTCTTTGTGTGTGTTCTACCGCCTGTAAAACGGTTTGTGCTCTGAAGAAATGTTTGATATGATGCCTATGGCTACATTCTATCATCGCACCGCTCGCCACAGACAGGGTATTCATCCTCCCACGTTGCATCCTGAGCGCTCGAGCACGGTGAGATCCGATAGAGGCTTTCTTCCGCGTGCGCTTAGGTTGTGGAATGATCTCTCAGCTTCGGTTTTCCCAAGCGCCTACAGTATGGGGTTCTTCAAAAGGGGACTTAGAAGGTTTTTACAGGATCGGCAGCGCGATTGTGGCGCCTCTGGTGTTGCAAGCGTCCATAGGCTGCGGTGACCACCGGTACATTTGGTGGGGCCGTATGCTTGTCTGCCACCAAGTGGTATAAAAAAAAAGACATTTGCATTTGCAGATTTGATATTCCCGCACTGCCGCCCCTTTTTTATAACGTGAGTAAAATCCGACATGTATGCTATGGCAGACTCTTACCGACTAAAAACCAACACGTTCCCTATCTACTGGCTACGGTTGGGAGCCCCGGGTAAGCCCTTGGAAGTATATTCCAGAATTCCCAACAGATCGCTGCCGACCTTACAAATTCAAAGACCCTATTAAAATATTATCATGCCTACTGTTTATTTGTGAATTCGAGTCTTTGGTAATTAGGCAAGGTACGCCTTATTGGAGAATGATCGATGTACGTCTGGGACGATATTTGTAGTCTCCATCTTAAAAGCCTGGAAGACAAGGAGCTGTCTTCATTATGAGCACGATTGTATCATGGGTGTCACACTCGAATAAATATGTTCATTAACAGGTCTCATAGCGGTTATGCTGTGTAGCTGTCATTGTACCAAGTTTCATTCGAATCGATTCAGTAGTTTCGGCGTGATACTTATTCGGGATACAGACAGACAGACATGAAAATTTTAAATTGCATTTTCGGCTTCAGTATCGATTAGAGAATGACTTACAATTAAAATTTTCAAAATGTCTTCCATGTACAGACTCTCGACCCTCAACAGTTTTATTATATGTATAGATAGATTATTTCTCAAATAACAATGAAATGTCTAAATAGAAAAGAAATATATATACCTAAGTATTTATCTACATTTCTTTTAAATGACAGTCATTAAATATTGCTTACTTTTGACATAAAAATCATATTAATATAATTATAATGATGTGGAAGGAATTATTATACCGCCTGCGGTGCTGGAGGTCGTGGGTTCAATTCCCACCGGAGACAAATATTTGTGTGACCCATAAATGTTTGTCTCAAGAGACTGGGTGTTTCTATGTATAATAATTATGTATGTATTTAAAAGTATATAACTATTAATATCCGTGGTCTGATACCCATAACACAAGCAGGTTTTTCCTAGCTTACTTTGGTATCAGATAGCGTTGTGTGAAATGTCCGTGAATATTTATTTATTATTTATTATTATGCGTAATGTAGTTGTTCTACGGGAACGGTAAGAGCTAGCTGTAACCAGTTCACCAGACACAGTGATATAAAGATTTTTAAGCAGTGGTATTGTAAAATATGTACCTAGTGTAACTACGAGTACTTTACATTACCGTGACTTAGTAATTACGTTATGAATAGGTATCAAAACTTTATTGTCAAATTTAACAATCATAACCCGCATCCAGTTTTGGATAGTCGTAGTTGTAGTATTAAACTGAGTATAGTCCAATCCTGTGCTAGATCTGGCAATAATGTAAACATGTCATGTTTTGACAATCGTTGTCTAAGACTGATGAGTAGAAAAATATAATGAGACAAATCATTGAATTTTTTACTATCCTGAGTAGGTATTTTAAATGAAATTAAACTATCATAAAGAAGTTATTTGGTGTCGAAATGATTGTAAGAACACTGTATGACTCCTGGATACTGGAATAATAATCAGGGTAAATACTCAATTGCAAGTAACTATGGATATATAGGATCAAATGTGTTTGTTTACATTTTTGCGCAAAGCTATTGAAATACAGTATACACACACATAGGTATATAAAAAATATATGTATGGTGTGTGTCTGAAATTATGTGTGTTTTAATTGTATTGTGTAAGTTCCATAGTGACAGCCGATTGCTTTTGTAGTGGTGTACCTATATGAATATGATTTTCCCGCGAAAATTTATATTATTTATATTTATATATATAATATAAATTATATACATAAATATTTTTCGATTTGAAAGTACTTGTCAGTCTCTAGTACACTAGTACTTTTCGTACATTGTCAAGTTGTGTTAAACTTTGGAAGTTCATATTTGTCTCTATGCGTGTAATAAAAATCAAAGGTAACAAAAATGCTGTCAATCAAAGTCATACGGTGCTAAGTGTACTGTAACATCGGTCATCCACAAAGAAATGAATACTCTTGAAACATACCTAAATCATTGCTCTCAATTAAATAACTACGAACTGACAACGGAACTAAATGTACTACCTACACGTACTAGAGTTCTGAACTAGTTTTTTTTTTTGGATATTGTACTATATTGGATCGCACCGTTCACTGACTGAGCAAGCACAAGTCTAGTTTTAAACACAAACATACCTACTTTATGTAACTACCTAGTTCACTCGTGTCAATCACTTTGTTTAACTTTAGTCAACTAGTAGTATAGTACCAATTAGTACTTAGGTAAAATCAGTTTATATTCTTACCTTTCGGAGTTTCCAGGTAATCTAAAAAACGTTATACGTGCGTTATTGACGAATTCATGCAACCAAAACAAGCACAATAGACTCTAGTTGTCATATTAAATATTTTTAGTAAATAAAACACGCGCGGTTACTATTTAAAAAACGACACACCGTCCATTTGTCTACTCGGCACAATCGCGACTGCGGACGCTGCTTGCGCGCTGAAAGGCCTGCCGAAAATGAGAATCGTAGGTATAGCTTGCGTTTCGTCCGTTTGTAGGGAGCTACAATACTGGTTAAACAACATATATATACTGTGACAGAAGGGAGACTCTCGGTGAACGTCATAGATCGTGTTGCTCTACGGGCCGTGGTGATAACCAAAGTGTGTCGGGAATCCTGGGACCTTTCCGAGGGCTTAGCTGGGACTCCCGACTGTAGACAGTGGTAGGGCACGAGTGGTTTTAGTCGGTAAGAGTCCGGAATATCCTCATATACGTAAAAAACGCTAGTAAGAACCGTGTTACAGGCATTGAACTATTATTATCTACTAGCTAACACCTGCGAATTTTACGCGGGCGGTTTCCGCTTCCCGTGGGAACTTATTCCCGGGATAAATAGTGTTATTCCAGACCATAATCTATCGCTGTACCAAACTTCAGCCGGATCTGTTAGCCGTTAGAGTGTGAAAGAGTAACAAACATCCACACATCCACATTCACAAACTTTCACCTTTTTAATACACTCATTTGCAAAAAAAACGGGCACCTAAGCAATGAACCATTTCTAATGTTACTATTGCTTTGTTTGATACACTGGGAAACAGTAGTTTTGTTTTATGAAGTTTCTTACCTGATATTGTATGATTTTGCCACGCTGATTCCAAATCTGTAGTCAGTTTTTCTCTAGCAGCTCTAGTTTTGGAAATATAAACATATTACATTTTTAGCCAAAAATACCACATTTTTGGATTTAAAAAATATTTTGCTCTTACTTAACATGAAAAAAACTTTGTTATGTGTGCTTTTCTTGCCTGAGTAGAAACATCAGTCTTATTTTGAATGCTCCAGCATTAATCAGCCATCATATTTGCATTCCAACGACCCTGGTATCGCTCTTCCACAGTGCGAATATATCCTGATTTAAGCGTTCTCCTTGTTTTTCGCTTAAGTTGCCTAAATTTTCTGGAATACGGTCTAAATGGCTGAAGAGGAAGTGCATCTTGATGTTCATGTTACATTTTAGTCTCTGGAAGTGCCACATGAGCTGCTCAATGTGTTGAATGTAGCCTGGACACTTCGTGTTTCCTAAAAAAATTTGCACAACCCAAATAAATTCAATCCGTGCAGATTTCTCCATATCTGTCAAACAATCAGTAAAATATTGGTGCTGTATTAGTTCCCTGATTTGAGGACAGTCAAAAATATCAGCTTTAATTTTTTCTGTGCTCGGGAAAGAAAAGTCGCTGTCCCATCATCATTCTCTGAAAGAACTTGTGGAGTAATATTTGAAGCAGGTTGCGTATCAGTCACAGGTTCTTCACTGGTATTTAGGATGGGTCTAATGGCCGATTTTAAATTAGATTAGTCAATTTGGATTAATTTTTGCGTTTTATTCCAGTAATATTTACAACCCAAAAAAAACATCAATCGTGATGATTAGTCGGTTCACGCCAAATGATAGGACTATTGAACTTTAATTACCATTTAATTTTATTTGCCCATAAACGCAATGATGTTACGCAACTACCACATACAAAATTTGGGAGCCAATGCTTACTAAACACTTGCAATGGCTTCTCAAAGCAGTCCAAATCGGCCTTTTTTATAGAATTAGCGCACTTAAACGCTGTTCTCTAAACATATAGTCACCACAAACAGCACAAAAACTATTCGGATCATTTAAACAAGTTCTTCTTAATGTAAACATACCAGTTTATTTATAAAATTTTGTAATTTTTTGAACAAAAAATTCATTCAAGTAAGCCGAGTAACAATATTTTAAGAAGTACCTGTATCACAAAAACTAGAGCTGCTAGAAAGAAACTAAGGCTAGATTTGAAATCAGCGACGTCAAATTAGTGAGAAATAGATTGGAAACTTCATATAACAAAAAAAAAGTTAAATTTTGTATACCAGTGTAATTATAGGTAGTTTTATCCTCACAATTTGGTAAATTAATAAGAAAATAATCGTTTTCATCAGTATTTCATAAAATGTTGTTACAATTTATGGGAAATAATGCTAAACCTCGCTAGTAGTGTATGTTCGCTAGTAGTGCATATGCTCATGAAGTAAAAATAAAAAAGTTTTTTTGTTTGTTTTTCTTTAATAAAGTAAAAACAGATAAATGTTTAGTATCGAGTGTGACCCCCTCTAGCTAAAATCACAGCTTGAATTCGTCTGGGCATGCTAGCGAGTATATCCCGGATACTTGCTTGCGGAATACGTTCCCACTCCGCAGTAATCACATTCTTCAGCTCTCTGATGGTCTGCGAAGCCGGGTGTGCTGATCTCACACGCCGTTTTAGAACGTCCCAGATATGTTCTATGGGATTGAGGTCGGGACTTCGAGCTGGCCAATCCAAACGACAAATGTCGACCTCTTGCACATACGCATTAACATCGCGGGATCGGTGGGCGCTAGCACTGTCGTCCATAAAAATCGAGTCTTGACCTAGAGCGGTCAAAGCGGGTTGTGCATGAGGAATTAGAACTTCTGTTATGTATCGATGCCCAGTCAGTGAGCCGTTTTCAATGAAGACTAACTCTGTACGTTCCATTGAATTTATTCCTGCCCAAAGCATAACAGAGCCCCCACCATAAGGTGTGATTTCTTCGAAACATGCATCTGCAAAGCGCTCTCCTTGTCTTCTTAGCACTCGCCGACGTCGATCTTCACCGAACAGAGATATCCTGGCTTCATCAGAGAACAAAACCCTATTCCAATCTTCTTGAGTCCATGATTCACAATTTCTAGCCTGTGAACTCTGTGCTCACGGAGTAATTTGGGGCCGCGGGCCGGGCGGTGACTGCGTATATTGGCAGCGAGAAGCCTCCTCCTGACCGTCCATAGACTAATATGCACATTTCTTACTTCTTGGAGGTTGTTCTTAAGATCCACATACGAAGATTTGCGATTTCTCAATGCGCGACTCACAAGAAAACGATCATCCCGTAGTTGGGTACATGGTTTTCTTCCAGAACCAGGCCTTCTCTCGACGGAACCAGTCTCCTGATATCGCTGCCAGGTCCTTTGGACCGTCGAGCGACTAACATTTAGCCTCCTAGCCACGAAACATTGGCTGCAACCCTCTTCAAGCAGCGCGATAATTTTGGTAGCTTTTACCACTTTATCTACCATTTTTGATACAGCCAAACAGCAATAAATAAAGCTTTGATAGTCAAGGATATGAAATTAATCGATAAAAATTGAATAAAAGTTGTGAAAGTCGATGTTAACTTCTGGAACTTCGCGCCAAAAATGTAGGATAAAAAGGGGTTTTCTGTAAAAATGAGCATCAAATGAAAATTTGAATTTAGAACGTACTTTTTTAAATACCACGGCATTTTTAAAACCGGCAATTAACGTGTACAAACGATTGAAACCTTTTTGGTATTGTATCTTTTTAAAGATGAATGAAAATCAAAACCGCCCGTTTTTTTTGCAAATGAGTGTATTATGTAGTATATTATCACAATGGTTACAGGTGGGTTAAGGCTATTACAGACAGTACGATTGTAGTGCATTGCTAGTTTGTAATGGATTTTTGATTTTGTGAGTTCCCAGTCTTGTTGAATCGGGAAGAATTTAAAAAAAAAATTACCGGTATGTAACAAAACCACTTGGTAATACCATACGTGTATCGACTAACCGTAATACGGACTCATAGGCTCTAAAATACCTATCCGAGATTCAACCATTTTGGGATTTTTTGATTCCGACCGTGATTAAAACCTGGGACAACGGCATAGCGGTCGGCGCAGTGGCAACACTTACCACAGCTCCACAAGGCAGTCGGGTGGATCCTGAGATCTAGTTAAGGCATGTTCTCGAGGTCAGCACTTGGATGGGTTTCTGTTTTAAATAAGCAGTAGCTGGGGTATTTCTCTGAGGGTGAGCCCACATTTCACTAATTGTATTTTGTTCTACGCAGCTAGTGGGTATATTGCCGTGTTAAAATAAACAGGAGCAGATTGTCATTTTGCTGTATGTAAAAAGTTTATGCTGTAGAAAATTTTGTAACAGCCTGAAAAGCGTTCAATTTACTTATTGAATACTAACGGACGTCACGCGGTTTCACCCCCGTAATTCTCGTTCCCGTGGGAATACGGGAATAAAATATAGCCTATGTTCCTCGCAAAGAGTGTAGCTTCCCAACAGTGAAAGAATTTTTCAAATCGGTTCAGTAGTTTCGGAGCCAAACAAACAAATCTTTCCTCTATATAATATTAGTAAAGACGAGATGGTGCTCGCGGCTTCGCACGCCTGGAGTTCTCTCTCGCTTCCAATGGGAACGTTGGTTCAAGGGAACGGTGTTAAATAAAAGCATGTTAAAGTACAAACTTATTATGATTTTAGAATATTTTTATTGCGAATTGAAGGACAGAGATCTATGTTTAATGACGTTCTTGTAGTACATGGCGGAGTTGCGCGGGGTCCGCTTGCGGTCACTGTCTGCGAAGTCCACTTTGTACAACCCGAACTTCGAACTGAAAACGAAAAAGGAAAATAATTGAAAATAAAAAGATTTTTCTTTTACATTTACACATTTAAGCCTGTTAAGGCGGTATTCGGACGTGATTGATAATAGGATATATTTATGTCACGTCCTTCCCCATAGCACTTAGATTAATTGATAATTAATAATATTGTATAGTTAGCAGAAATTTATCTGGTGTCGCTATCCTAAGATACGTGACACCAGTGATAACATTCCCTCCTTTGCCTTCCTAATATTGTATTATATAAATCGCGGTTTTATAGAATAAGTTAGTCGGTAAGCAAGATACAACAAAATACTACACAAGTATAATAATATTCTGTCTCTCCCTACGAATACGCTATAAATTGGTGACCCCGACGTAGGAAAAAGGCAGCTGAAGTGTGGCCTACTCCACACTCTTTAAGACATACTACACAGGTACACTAATACATCACTCTTACAATACCAGTTGGTCGATGTAGCTTTATCGATATTGATAGACTATCGACCAGACCTACATCATTCGTATATAATGACACCGCGCCGTGCGCATGTGCGAAACGTCATGGAGAATGTTCTAGGTGACGGACGGAACGTCTTGTCTTGTCAGCGAGTCAGAGATTAAAAGAGTCGCTCTGAATAGTTTATTAATATTATTTTGTGAATTGTGTGCGAGTGTAAATATTTCTTGTTAAATATTATCTTTCCTGTGCCTGTCTCCATCTTCCTTTCTGTACGGACCTGTATATATCGCTTTTGTAAAAATATATAAATTTGGCATTTTGAACCACTCGTTGTAAGTATATCAATTCCTTCCTGTATCATCTTCAATACCTATAGACTAGTACACACGGCAGTTTTACCCCTTGCTTACTGCTATACTGGTGACCCCTTTATTGAACCAGAATGTCGACCGAGAAGGAATTCCAAGATGCGATAGCTCAACCAAGCCCCAACAATAGTGATGGGACAAAGTCGATAGAACATATCGATGTTTTTAGAGTCGGTATCAAAGTACCACCGTTTTGGGCCGAAGAACCAGATATTTGGTTTGCACAGGTTGAAGGCCAATTAGCAATTTCTGGAATCACAAATGACCTCACGAAATTCAATTACGTTATCTGCCACCTTGACAACGAGTACTCCAGGGAAGTTAAAGATGTAATCGTGAATCCACCTGCGACGAATAGATATGAGAAGCTCAAAACCAAGCTCATCAAAAGACTGAGTGAATCGAAGGAAAAGAAAATCAAACAGTTGTTGATGCATGAAGAGCTTGGAGACCGAAAGCCTTCACAATTCCTCCGTCACTTACATGGCCTTGCCGGCGCTAACGTCCCAGATGACTTCCTAAAGACGATTTGGATTAGCCGCCTTCCACACAGCATTCAGACAGTTCTAGCGGGACAAGCTATTACAACTTCGCTTGAGGACTTAGCAGATTTGGCTGACAGGGTGAATGACCTTGCCTCTTCTACCCCAAAGGTTGCGACCGTGAATGAGGTCCCTGGTTCCGTCATCAATGACCTAGCGAAGGAAATTGCAGAGTTACGCAAACAGTTGGAAAAAATGTCATCGGAGAGATACAGCCGTTCCAATTCCCGTCAGTCACATTCTAGAGGCAATCGCAGTGCTTCTAGACAACGTTCACTGTCAAACTACCGCAAATTTCCCCTGTGCTGGTATCATGGTCAATTCGGCGAGAAGGCTGCGAAGTGCATCCGGCCTTGTGATTATAAAGCGGAAAACTTAAGGGGCAGTCGATAATGGCGACTGACGATTGCCCATCTTCTTTAGCTGGTCGCCTATTCGTCACTGACCGATCTTCAAAGATGCAGTTTCTGATCGACACTGGGAGCGATCTCTGCGTGTTTCCTCGGTCAGCAATTCATGATCGTCGTGACCGTACTAACTATAGTTTGTGTGCTGCAAACGGTTCTAGTATTGCGACTTATGGTTATATAAACTTAGATTTAGATTTTGGCTTACGTAGAATTTTTCAATGGCGTTTCGTTATTGCGGACGTTACCAAACCAATCATTGGCGTTGATTTTCTAAATTTCTTCAATCTTATTGTTGATTGTCGTAACAAACGTCTGATCGATAGTTTAACTAGTATTACAGCTATTGCAACGCAAGCCAATTGTACCAATATTTATTCGGTGAAAGTCGTCACTGGCGAGACTCGTTATCATAAAGTTTTGAACGAATTTCCTGAAATTACACGACCAGCTGGTAAGTTGCACACTACATCACACCAAACAGTACACCACATACGCACGACACCAGGCCCACCAGTTTACTCTACTCCTCGTCGTTTAGCCCCGGACAAGTTGAAGATCGCTCAAAAAGAGTTCCAGTCTATGCTGACACTTGGTACAGCTAGACCTTCAGAAAGTCCATGGTCATCGCCTTTACACCTGGTGCCAAAGAAAAATAACGGCTGGCGTCCATGCGGCGATTACCGTAAGTTGAATGCACGGACCATACCTGACAGATATCCGATTAAGCACATCCATGACTTTACTCACAGTATTACGGGATGCAAAGTTTTTAGCACTCTAGATTTAGAGAAAGCTTATAATCAGATACCTGTCAGCCCAGATGACATTTCTAAGACTGCCATCACGACCCCATTCGGTCTTTTCGAGTTTCCATTTATGACATTTGGTCTTAGAAATGCAGGCCAGACATTCCAAAGGTTTGTGGACGAAATTACGCGAGGACTCGATTTTATTTACTGTTATTTAGATGATTTTTTGGTATTTTCAAAGAGTTCAGAAGAACACGAACTACATCTCCGAGAAATCTTCAAAAGGCTGAAAGATTACGGAATGTTGTTGAATACTTCGAAATGTATACTTGGTGCAACAGAGGTAACATTTTTAGGTTACTCCATTTCAGAGAATGGATGCAAGCCGTTAGACGCTAAGGTTCAAGCGATAAAAGAGTTTCCTCCGCCAACCAACGTGCGCCAGCTAAGAGGTTTCTTGGGCATGTTAAATTTTTATAGGAGATTTCTCCCACGTGCAGCTGAAATTCAAGCTCCACTTCACGCTCTATTAACAGGTTCAGTTAAAGGTTCGCAGCCAATTACCCTAACAGAGGAGACCCTGTGTGCCTTTCAGGCCTGTAAAGACAGCTTATGTAATGCTGCGCTTCTCGCACATCCTGATTGTGCAGCGAAACTTGCTGTGGTTACTGACGCTTCAGATAAAGCCATCGGAGCAGTTCTGCAACAATTTAAAAAAGGATCGTGGCAACCACTAGCTTATTTTTCTAGAAAATTAAGCCCATCGCAGGTAAAATATTCACCGTACGATAGAGAGCTTCTAGCTATTTATGAGGCTATTAAATATTTTCGGCACATGGTAGAAGCTCGGCATTTTATAATCTATACTGACCATAAGCCGATCAGTTTTGCCTTCCACGAAAGGAAGAATAACTGTTCGCCTAGGCAGTATAGACACTTAGACTTTATTTCGCAATTTACCACGGATATCCGTCACTTATCCGGTAAGGACAATGTCGTAGCCGACACCTTGTCACGGATAGAAGAAATTGCAGAACCGGTTTGTATGAAGAAGCTAGCTGTAACTCAGTCGTCAGACGACGAGCTCAACAAACTATTGACTGACGGATCTTCTCTTCGCTTTCAAAAACTACATGTCCCTGGAAGTCAAGTTCCTCTGTACTGCGACGTCAGTACCTCGAAATCCAGGCCCTATGTACCTAAATCACTTCGCAAGCAAATTTTTGACAGCTTACATTCCTTAAGCCACCCTGGTGCTGACGCGTCGGCCAAATTAGTTGCTGAGCGGTTCATATGGCCGGGAGTGAGAAAGGATTGTCGGGAGTGGGCGCGCGCTTGCATACCATGCCAAAGGGCGAAAGTCACTCGTCACGTGACCTCCCCTCTCGGCACATATAACTTACCCTGCGCTCGATTTCAAGAGGTCCATATTGACCTCATCGGTCCTTTGCCGCTTTCTCAAGGTTATCGGTACTGCTTAACAGCTGTAGACAGATTTACACGCTGGCCTGAAGTAGTACCATTGCAGGATATCACGGCAGAAACTGTGGCCAAAGCCTTGTTGTCAGCATGGATATCGCGATTTGGTTGTCCTACAGACATTGTTACTGACCAAGGCCGTCAATTTGAATCAGCTTTATTTCAATGTTTGTCTAAGATAGCCGGATTCAAGCACAAACGGACAACAGCTTACCATCCAGCTTGTAACGGCTTGGTTGAGAGGTTCCATCGCCATTTAAAGGCCGCGATAGTCTGTCACGCCAACGACAGGTGGACAGAGTCTTTGCCGTGGGTCTTGTTAGGCGTTAGATCTGCCTATAAAGATGATTTGCAGTCTACTTCAGCAGAACTAGTTTATGGGGAACCGCTAAGATTACCAGGCGAATTTTTTGAGACTACAGTTGCAGGTACCACCGACACTTCGGACTTTACCGCAAGGCTCAGAGGATTCGCTGAAAAATTGCGACCTGTTCCGACTGCTCATCACTGCAAATCCAAAGTTTTTGTTTATAAGGAACTGGAAACCTGTGAGCAAGTTTTTCTTCGGGAAGACAAGTTACGGGGTGCACTGCAGGCAGCATATTCCGGTCCTCATAGGGTTATCAGTCGGGGCGAGAAAGTCTTTAAAATAAATATTAAAGGCAAAACCGTTTCGGTTACAATTGACCGCCTCAAACCTGCTTTCCTTTTAACGGATCCTCCTGAAGAATGTTCTAAGACCTTACCAGGGTACCAAACGCGGTCTGGTAGACAGGTAAAGTTTACAAATTTTTATCGTCCATGACGGACTCTGGAGGGGGAGTGGTGTGGCCTACTCCACACTCTTGAAGACATACTACACAGGTACACTAATACATCACTCTTACAATACCAGTTGGTCGATGTAGCTTTATCGATATTGATAGACTATCGACCAGACCTACATCATTCGTATATAATGACACCGCGCCGTGCGCATGTGCGAAACGTCATGGAGAATGTTCTAGGTGACGGACGGAACGTCTTGTCTTGTCAGCGAGTCAGAGATTAAAAGAGTCGCTCTGAATAGTTTATTAATATTATTTTGTGAATTGTGTGCGAGTGTAAATATTTCTTGTTAAATATTATCTTTCCTGTGCCTGTCTCCATCTTCCTTTCTGTACGGACCTGTATATATCGCTTTTGTAAAAATATATAAATTTGGCATTTTGAACCACTCGTTGTAAGTATATCAATTCCTTCCTGTATCATCTTCAATACCTATAGACTAGTACACACGGCAGTTTTACCCCTTGCTTACTGCTATAGAAGAATCCTCGACGTCTGGTGAATTTTACCGTCTCCTTCTGAACAAGAAGAAAGGAACCAACGAGCGAGAAAAAGTGCATATTTTCCCTTTCCTCCCACAAGCGGGTCTCACCGGGTCGAAAATTTCAAGAAGCACTAAACAGCTGGTGTAAAAATTAGGTAGAATGGCACCTATCACACCAATGAAGAGTCTCAATATCGCCGGTTCCAGCGACACATCGATAGATCCCTGCACCGATATAGTCGCAGCAATTTTCATCGTCGAGCGATTGCCAGAATTTTGGACAGATTCACCCCGCCTATGGTTTTCTCAGTTTGAAACCATTGTCGCATCACAGAAACAGGGCGACGCCGACTATAAATACAACGCGGTGGTGGCAAAACTTCCGAAGGAGGTCGTACATTAAGTAAACGACATTTTAACAAACCCTCCTGCGGAAACTAAATATGCGGCTATTAAGGAACGGCTTATAACTTGCTACGAAGAAAGCGAGCAACTGCGCTTCCACAAATTAATCTCAGAGATATAGGGGATCAAAAACCGTCTCAATTATTGAGAAAAATGAGGGAAGCAGGAAGTGGAAAATTAAATGAGGACACAATACGATTATTGTGGATCAGACAACTTCCTTTAGCCGTTACCACAGTATTGGCAGTGACCGAACAGTTGTCACTGGAAAAAATAAGTGAAATTGCCGATCGCATTCACGAGAATATGCGAGTGCATAACATTCCACAATCAGCTGTTAAATCCGATATCAGCATTATAAAGCACTTGACGTCACAAATTGCTGAAATGCGAATAGAAATCGCTGCATTACGTGACGCACAGATGTCGAGTCGACACAATTTCAACCGTCAGCATTTTGCACGGTCTAGGTCTAGGTCAAGATCGCGTGGTTATTCACCAGCTAGAATATGTGGTTATCATGAGAAATATAAAAACAAAGCTTACAAATGCCACACGCCGTGTGCCTGGAAAAATAACGTACAGCAGCCGGAAAACTAAAACTAGCACAGAATGGGGCGGATCCGTCTAAACGCCTTACTATAACCGACTGCAAAAGTGGTTACAGATTTTTGGCAGATACGGGGGCAAATATTTCGGTGATTACGAAGCCTATAAATAGCAAAGAGAAAACGAGTGATTTTAAACTCTATGCGGCAAACGGCACAGTCATAGATATATACGGCGCAAAAACGATGACCTTAGATTTGGGTCTACGACGATCCTTTAGTTGGACATTCATCGTCGCCGATGTTAAAATGCCAATATTGGGAGCTGATTTTCTGAAGCATTACCAGTTATTGGTAGATATAGCAGGAAAAAGATTGGTTGATAAAATAACAGACCTCCAAACGACTGCCAGGATAAATAGGACTGAGTCAATAAGGCACCTGTTGGAAAAATATGAAGACATTACGAAATCAACTTCCCGAGAAACGCTTGTTAAACATAATGTTCAGCACCATATTATCACAAATGGACCTCCAGTAAGTGCTCGAGCTCGCCCACTTCCGCCTGAAAAATATAATGCTGTTAAAAATCATCAGTTCAGAGACATCTGAACTATCGCCAAATCTAAATTTCAACGGTTCCTTTGAATTTAAGGGGATAATCTAAACTGACATGTTAGCTCATGGTAACATGGACATGTTGGCTAAATGGACCTCCAGTAAGTGCTCGAGCTCGCCCACTTCCGCCTGAAAAATATAAAGCTGCTAAAAATCATCAGTTCAGAGACATCTGAACTATCGCCAAACCCAAATTTCAACGGTTCCTTTGAATTTGAGGGTATATTCTAAACTGAAATGTTAGCTTAATCATAAAAGAGTCTATTCTAAAACAATTCAGCCCACGCCTTCGGCGTGGACTGAATCATTTTACAATATCCTTAATCATTAAGCTCTTTTATGATTAAGTCAACAGGGCAGTTTCATACTGCTTGATGAGTCTAATGAAGAAATACACCTACCTTCCATACACCATATATGTGACGAAAACGAAGTTGCGAGGGTCAGCTAGTTTAGAAATATTAAAGTGTTTATCAGTTGCCTAGATCCCTAGACAGATATAGCGTATTCGTAGGGAGAGACAGAATAGAACTGAGGGCAATTCCTTTGTCCAATTCTTCGTATTTGTTCTTGCTACCAGTGCCGTTTTCATAGTCCTACGAAGTCGTTCGACTTTAGAATTTGATTGGGGATGATACAGAGTTGTTATACTCGAAGCTATCACAACGAACTATTTATCGAACCGCTCATTCTTGTGTATGTCCTGCTTGTTAGACGACATTTGAGACTATTTTTGTGTCGTTTGTCCCCACTGGTGAAGTGGTGATAATGGGGATGTTTTTTTACCATTTGTCACCACTGGCGACAAAGCCAGTAGTTAAAACTGGGAAAGTATGTGTCAATCGTCATCACTGGTGACAGTCGGGAATATTTTTCCCATTTATCAGCAGTGGCGACAAAGCCAGTGGCGATAACTGGGAATAGAGGAATATTCTGCGAGTTCTCGAAATAATTCGGACTCAAACTGTCTTCCCTGATCGGAAGTAATGTAATCCGGGCATCCAAAACGTACGATCTAACCTTCGTACACAATTTTTGCCACAGTCTCTGCTGCGATCTCTGATACCGGAAAAGCTTCTGGCCATGACGTACATCGATCTATCATAGTAATTAAGTACTGTTTATTTTGCGATGTAGGTAATTTACCGACGATGTCTATACGCACGTGTAAAAAACGCTTTGTAGGCAAATATTTCCCAGTCGGCGAGACAGTATGTCGATGCACTTTGGAACGCTGACATTGTATGCATGATTCACTCCATTTTTTGTCCATATATAGTTTTTTGTAATTAACTCTCTTGTGCCCTTTTTTCCAGGGTGACTGAGTTTATGAAAACTATCAAAAAATTTCTTCCTAAATTGTTGTGGAAGGTACGGAGGTCGATATATCGCGATATACTTAACGACTTGTTTCGCATTAATTGTTGGAGTTCACTGTCGTTTGCTTGCGATTTTCGTAACTCCGAAAAATCAATTAGCGTAAGGAGTGAAATAGTTTCCACCACTCTGGACAATGCGTCTGCGACAACGTTATCATGTCCTATTATGTCATATAATGTCGGTGCAAAATTGCGATACGTCGTCCAAATGTTCTATTCTTCTCGGAGTGTTGTCAATGCCCAGCTTCTTGTCGAAAGTATAGATTAAAGGCTTACCGCTTATGATCTGTATAAATTGTAAAATGGCTTACCCGGATCCTAAAGCGCAGATAGCATTGATCACAGAGAGCGTTTTCGACGTTTGATTGAAGGCTGTACCTTCTGAAAGCTGTGCTTTCAATCAAACGTCGAAAATGTTTTACCGCCATGTATATTTTCCTAATAGCTCTTGTCGTATGAAGAATACTTCGTTTGAGCTTCGGAAAGCGACTTTGAAAAATAAGCGATCGGTTTCCATTTTTGTTCAACGTTCTGTTGAAGAAAAGCCTGCGCATTTTAAGCTAACATCTGTCATCAATGCTATCTGCGCTTTAGGATCCGGATAAACCACGTTTGTGACGTCACGCAAATCTTGCTTACATTGCTGAGAAGCTTTTTGTGATGGTGTTCCACTTCATCAAAGAGTTATCGTTTTTCTTTTGATTTTTTTAAATATTTATTTAGTAGCGCTTGATGGTCGGTGGCGTGGGCTATTAAATGTCTGTAAAAATTCATCATCAGCATCATCAGAAGCGCTCGTGGCCCCGCGGACTGAGTGTTCTGTAAACGATCACTGCAGTAAGCAACTTTCACTATGGCCGGTCCATGGTTGGGCGACCATCCATGTGATCACTTTGTGACATTTATTTGAGCGTTTCCGTGCTATGGAAGGCACGTTAAGCCGTTGGTCCCGGTTGTCAGTAAAATGGCAGTCGTTAAGCTAAGTTGAAGGCTTTATTTTAACAGTAGGCAGTCACAACCTGCGCCTGTCCATTTAAACACGGCAATACGGCTCACCACCTATTACGAGGGACAAATTATACAAAGGTGAAATGTGGGCATATAATATGCCTCTGCCTATCCCTTCGGGGATAAAGGCGTGACCTATGTATGTAAAAATTCATCATGCCCAGAAAACGACGAAGTTCCTTGACCGTCTTCGGCTTTGGGTGATCAATGACAGCTTGTGCTTTTTCCTGTGTCGGTTTAATTTCCTGGCTCGTTATATGATAACCAAGGAAATCTAACTCTTCTTTGACAAATTCGCATTTGCTTCCCATTTTTGCTCAGTCGTTCGGATCTATATGCTTGAGATTTTCTTCTTTGCTTTTGAATGCTATTAATATATCGTCCACGAATACGAATACAAAGTCCAGATCTCTGAATATGGCGTCTGTAAACCTTTGAAAAGTACATCCTGAGTTTCTGAGACCAGGAGGCATTTAAAAAGAAAATGGGGTATACTACGCCAAATCGAATGTCAAATAATCGAACATCCAAATATTTTCCTATATATCCTTGGCAATGGATTTCTATCTGGAATTGTAATCTTATTTAATGCGCGGTAATCACCGCAGAGCGTCCATTCACATTTTTTCTTTTTTACCATGTGCATCGGACTAGCCCATGTCCATTGGACACTCTCTCGCTCGAGGCCATGGTGCGAGCCATGCTCTCCAGCGGGAGTAAGTGGGACTGCGCCGCCTCTTTCTGCGAGCGGGTCATGCTCGCGAAGGAGGCGGCGGGCCGGGTGCGGGAGAGAACTCTCCCTCCCGAGTTCCGCAGTCGGCGCCCTGGGCGCCGCCGACGTGTCTTCGCCGAGGACTATCGGCCTCCATGACCGGGGGTCTGAGGACCGTGAGAGGGCCGCTCACCGTCCTTACAGAAGCAGGCCCATGACGGCAGCGTGACGTGAGCAACTCACGCACGCCCCCCCCCCTTAGAAGCGGGGTCACACCCGAAACCCCCCATAGACGCGGGATTGCACCCGAACCACCCCCTGGGCTAGGCCGCATTGGCGGCCGTAGGTCTGTTGGGAGTCACGGGACATCCTTCCTGAGGGCTTACCCGGGGCTCTCAACCATAGGCTGTTAGGCGTGGCGTGAGGTTTTTTAGTCGGTAAGAGTCCGGCATAACATCCTATGAGGATTTTCCCTCACGTTAAAGAAAAAAAAAAAAAAGCCCATGTCCATTAAATCTTGAATTTCTTTTTTAGACTCTAATTTCTGAACTACAAAACCCTCACTATTGGAACTTATTTGGAACAATGTTTAAAATACTCCCTTTCTGACACCAAATGAAAAAATTGAATTCAGACCGATTGAGAAATTACAACTAAAATACCATTTTGTCTTTCATCCCCTCTCCCAAAGGGACCGCGCAAAATATCGGGATCAAAAGTATCCTAGAACCTTCCTCGGATTATAAGCTCAGATTTTACCAAGTGTCATTCAAATCGTTGGAGTAGTTTCGGCGTGATACTTATTCGGGATACAGACAGACAGACAGACAGACAGACTGACAGATAGACATGAAAATTTTAAATTACATTTTCGGCTTCAGTATCGATTAGAGAATGCCCTACAATTAAAATTTTCAAAATATCTTCCATGTACAGACTCTCGACCCTCAACAGTTTTATTATATGCTAGCTGATATACAAACATTTATTTAGTGCATCACTCAATATTTGTTTCCACCCAAGATTCAAATCCGTGTCTAGAATTCAATACAAAATTGTAAAATCGATCGAAAACCAACACATTATTATTGTAATAAAATTCGATATACCATAATTATTATTCATTGATAGCATGGAGTAATGATTTGTATGGATATGCCCGGGATTTTTGTTTTTTTTTTATGTGAGGGAAAGTCCTCATGGATGTTATGCCGGACTCCTACCGACTAAAAAACCTCACGTAACGCCCAACAGCCTATGGTTGTGAGCCCTGGGTAAGCCCTCGAAAGGATGTCCCGGGACATCCGACCGTAGACAGTCATAGGGCATTATATGGTTTTAGCTGGTAGAGTCCGATGTCCGATACTCACACATAGCCATCATAAAACTCAAAATCATCCATCAGCGACCAGTACGAGTATGTTGTCACGTTGATACCGTCATCAATGGCCATCAATACCTGTAATGATTAGAAACGGCTAAGATTAATTCATTCGAACCTCTGTCCTGTGATCCTAAAAAAATGCAATGTGCATTGAGAATTTATTGGAATACGGATAAATTGTAAAAGTTAGTGGCATTTGCACTCTAAAATAATGACATTTATTCAGAGAATCCGCTATGCATTATACTCGTAGTTACTCCTTTATTAGGGCTAGATATGCTAGCCCTCAGAGAATAAAGACGTGACTATAGACATAGTATCATATCAGACACTGTATATATAAGTGGCAGTAACCCTGTATGTCAGTCGTCGTAACCAATTAAAAAACTCGCAATGGATAGTGTGACCACGAGTCCGGAGAGGGATTTTCAAACAATTATTTCGAGCAACGCGTGCCGGAAGATTATTTCTTATCGTTCTTTTGATCTGTAAATTCATTTACAGATCAAAAGAATAACAATACATATAGATACAAGTGACAATATAATCGGAATCGGAAGAAAACAATGGCTGTCACTGTTATACAGCGGTGATATTGCTAGAACTGAGCATTTCAAAATATCTTTTCTGATGAACTAGGAAAACTTTAGAAGATTTGCCATCGCACTTATTTTCCTCCTATTACAACTCCGTGCTCTTCAAGTGGAGAGTGAAAAGACACATCATGCGGCTGCCAACTTCAAGACTACTGTCAATAGTCTTGTAGGTTGTGAGCGTGACCCCCCCCAATCGCTATATGTCGCCATGATTTTCTATCAGCCAAGCGGCATCATTTTGGCGAGCGATAATATATGTGCTTTGAGTAAGGGCTAATTAACAATGTACCTGTTCCAGATGATCTTTGATAAAAGAGATCCTATCGTCATCCTTCAGGGTAGGATCTTTAGTGGAATAACCGTTTTCAATGATCAGAATGTCGAAGTCACCATAATGCTCACGGAGCCAGTGCATCTGTTCTCTTATACCTTTAGGATTGACCTGAAAATATTTAAAAAAACGAGCTAAGACATAGACACAAAATGCAACAAGATCTACACGAAACTGCGTGACATCGGCTAGTTAATTTAGAAAGAGATATGGGGCAGTATTAAAATATAATTACCGGCATAAGTCGGCTATACCCGAAGGGCCATTTCGGATCTATTTTGAAAACGACATTGATCTCTGGTATACCGCTGATGAACACTTGCTCATCCACCTTTTCCCACGGCAGCCTGGCTCGGATCAATCTTGTGGTGTAATGGTTCATCCCGTAGAAATCGTAAGTGCCTAAAATAATTCAAAGATTTTAAAAATCTGGCATTGTTGAGGTTCTGTAGCTGATCCGGCCAGCGCCTTGCAGAAGCCAAAGACGTCGGCGTGTCGTTTTTTTTTCTTTATAAAACACCCGACCCAATTACCGAAGATGAATCATATAGGTACGTGACATCAGAAACTCTTTGCCAGTCAAGTTTTTGTTGTATTTGTTTTTGTCAGGAGAAGGTTCTTATAAAAGAAAAAATATTTAAAAATGCGCTGAAAATTAGAAAATTTAAGAATACTTTAACCACCATACAATATTATTTCTAACCTAACCTTACCGCTTTGGACAATTATAAACTTTTGTATATTGTAACATTATGTCATTTGACATAGAATTTACAGAATGTGTGCTGCAAATATCGTCAGAAAGGATGTAAAATACTGAATAACGTTTAAAAATGAAGAAATTAAAATTTATATAAAAATGAATCTGCGAAATGTATGGTATGTAGGTACGCGCATAACTTCAGAACGGCTGGACCGGAGAAGACAGGAGAAGGTTTAAAAAAGGGTGAAAAATTTTAGATAACCCGCATGGATTGTTAGAAGAAATGGTTTCTATTGCGATTTTGGATCGGGTCTTAGAACTGGAAACTCTTAAATGGGAACCGGAAACAGAGAGACTGACAGGGAACTGGAACCCGGTAACCGAAAACCAGGAACCTGGAACCCAAGAACTCTGAAATCGAAACTGGGAACCCAGAATCTGAAATCGGGAATGGGAACAGGGGACCGGGTACTCAGAACTCGGAATACCGATTTTTCTTAGTTAAGGCTGGACAAAGTCTGTTAGGTCAGCTAGTATTATATATAATAATATTATATTATAATATTAATAGAGACCATTAATCTTGGCATGTGTGCACGACCTACACAATCTTAAGCTGAAAATTTCTAGTTGTAATAAAAACTGAATTGGACTTTTCATACCTTTTATTAAATTATTGACTGATGGCAGTTGGTGGAACTTACTTGGGTTGAATTTAACTACACATCTTGAATGAAACGTTTTCTTCATTAGTTCCCTTTCAATCTGACCTGTTTTGCCTTACGACATTTTTAAATTTTAAGTACACAATAAATATAAAATTGAACCATTGAGTGAGGGAAAAACCAGGTGGCAAGGTAGTTTCATACAGGATGATTAATTTTACCTTTAACTAGTTCAATTTCTTCTGGAGTGAAACTTGGCAGTCTTGATCGCCGGTAGCCCAGTCTTATACTGTTATTTGCAACTATCTCTTCCATTATTGGTGGCTATCCACCGTTCTTTGAATATATTGCGTGCGAGTATCTTCCCGTCTGAAAAGAAAGACTTCAGTAACTGCCTTGGTGGAGCAGGCATGGTGATTATTGTTGAAATCTAGCGCATTCTTCTTGAAAGCGTAGATGAAAGTTTACTATTAAAATCTCTTTTGTCTCATGTTTCGCCGTTTTTAAATATGAGACAAATGAAATATTATTCGTCTTAGCTAGCAAGTCATATGCTTGAGAAGAGAAGGGTTCGACCCTTGGAAGATTGAACACAAAGCAACTTACGAAAAATTATCTTGCTGTTTCCGTCAAAATTTCATCTTCTGGTGAATATGGGGTGAACCAAAGCAAGTGATTTGTTAGTGATAATTTACCTAAAAGAACATAGAAACATCAACAAGAACAAACAGAAGAGTAAATCAATCAATCAAGTCTAATGAGTCTACGGAATTAGAAAGATATTAGACTGTCTAAGGATTTGGTACAACAGCTGCGTTCTGTCGGTGTTCAGTCCCGTCAAATTTAACGCAACCCGCATCTGTATGCTATCTCAAAAACAATTTCGTGGAAGAAATCCTCGCCAGATCGTTTCTCTGTCGAACCATATTAACATGAAACGATCTGCCAGCGCACAAATTTCCTTCGTTTTATAATCCCAGATTCTTCAAGTGGAGCGGCCACACTCAACAGTTTTGAGGACTGTGAGAGCGTCCCTTAACTTGTTAAACATTGTCATCGTTTTCCATCAAGCTGATGGCGTCATTTTGGCTGCTAAATATACATAAATTAAGGACGAGCTCAATATTTAATCTCTTTAAATTAACTTACCTTTGAATCTAGTTTTGAACTCGCTGTCATAAAGCCTCCAGGCCTTCGCATGTGCCATCAGCGTATACTTGCTACACATGTACGATCCTATGTCGTGTTCCAATTTTGGCACTCCCGCACACACTGAACCATAATAAACATCACAATTGATCTGGGGCTCATTGATCGTTAAAAAGGTTTTGACCCTGCCACCAAAAAGGGTAAACACCACCCTTGCGTAGTCTTCAAACCAATCGGGCATTAAAGGGTTTGTCCAGCCTCCTGAAAATATGAATAGAACATGCCAGATTCAGCTACTATATCTCCGTCAAGGTGATAAGAGGGTACAGCACGATCTCCGTTGTTGGCGTTATGTTTCCTTGTCAGGACCCAGTATTAACCACTCGTTTGGACACCATTGATGGAAAGTGACTAGTGGAGCGCGACGGATTTTGAACATTTCCTGTAAGACTATTTGATAGTTTTTATAGGTACTGGCATGTTTATGTCTAAATGTAATGAAGTTTGATTATGTATGTTAAAGTTGTTTAGAATGTAACTAGATGGCGGTCGCCGATTTTAATTCAAGCTATCGTTTGTCTGCAAGTAGGTATATAATATATAAGCACAGGGTATTGTGGATTAAAGTGTGATTCTCGCTAGATGGTGTTTTATTGTAAATAGTGAAAGTAATATTGCAGTGGTAATTGGGAAGTTCCATACAGTAGGAACATGGCCCCTACTAGGAGACAATAGTACAACTTTAGATCGGATTATTCCCGATATTTAAAAAAGTTTTTTGTTTGGCTCTACTCTCAATAAACTTTACACTTGTAATAACAACTTTATATAAGTCAATGGAAGCGAGAGCCCCTGCGTCCTTTTTTAAATGGCGCTAGGAGGCGCTGGAACAGGGCCATAGGTCTGCATCCCAAGGGACCCGGATGAGCCGTTCCAGTTCCACCAAAAAATCATGGAGACTTGGAAGGTGCTACTTGAGAAACCAATATGGGGAAAGGCCACAATTGGGGCGATCAGACCGGTCATGGACAAGTGGCTAGAGGAGTGCCCCGGCCACCTCTCCTACCGGTTGTCCCAGATGATTACAGGGCACGGGTGCTTCGGTAAATATTTGTGGCGAATACACCGGGAGACCACGGCCAAGTGCAAGCACTGCAAGGAATACAGCAAGAACACTGCGCTAAATATTTTAAACGGCAACATACTGTCCTTGTCCATTTCAACACGGAGATACTAACGTGCGTCAGATTATACACATCTAGCAGACATTTTGCTGTTTATAGTTCACTTACCAAGATCCTGCAAGATTTGCGGCAAGTCAAAGTGGTACATGGTGACAAGAGGCTCGATGCCTTTCTCCAGTAGACCATCGATCAAGTTGTTGTAGTACCGCTTGCCGTCCTCGCTGACGATGTTGGCGAAACCGTTAGGCAGCAGACGCGTCCAGCTGATAGAGAATCTGTAAAATGGGTTACCTGTAATATTTCTTTTTTCATAAAATCCGGTCAACTGCTAGTTGGGGACTCGCCCACCGAGAGTTCCGTGCATTCGTCCGTCTATTTGCAAAACCAATCATCTCGTAAATGTGTGTAATACTTAAAATGAATCTAGCAGTCCCTTGAAGCTGTTAAAAAATCAAACTTCATAAATTAAGAGCCTACCAGACGCAAAATAGTTGAAAGAAGATAGAAGATAATATCTTTTTTGAACATTGGTTATAGTTTTTTTGTAATTAATTTATTTCGTTAAAAACACACAAAAACCGACCGTATCTCTCTCCTTCTTGCACGCTAAAATGTATAATATACTTTTTTCTTCTTGCACGCTAAAATGTATAATATACATTTTAGCGTGCAAGAAGGAGAGAGATACGGTCGGTTTTTGTGTATTTTTAACGAAATAAATTAATTATAAAAAACCTATAACCAATGTTCAAAAAGTGGTCTAGTGCAAATGAAGATTTTACTATTGTCTTTTTTATAAATATTTTATATTATAAAAAAAACTTAAAACTTATGAGATCTAGGTTAAGTTTCAAGAAATCGAGGTGTTTTCAACACAAAAATCTATCGAGGATTTTATCAGCAGTCGTGTTTCTAGCCTAGAGCGTTTTTAGTTGGGGATCGTGCGAAGCATGGCCCTATACGGAGCTCCCGTATGGGCGGAGACCCTGACGGCCAGCAATGTGGCTAGACTGCTGAGCCCACAGAGATCGATGGCCATCAGAGTGATAAGAGGATACCGCACGATCTCCGGTGAGGCGGCATGTCTCTTAGCCGGGACCCCTCCATGGGACCTGGAAGCGAGAGCCCTTGCGTCACTGTTCAGATGGCGCAAGGAGGCGCTGGAGCGGGGCCAAAGCCTGCGTCTCGAGAAATCGAGGCCCAGCGAACCCTGCTCCACCAGGTAACCGTGGAGACATGGAAAGTGCGACTTGAGCAACCAAAGGGGGGATTCGCCACAATCGCGGCCGTCAGACCGGTCATGGACGAGTGGCTGGAGAGAAGACACGGTGCTCTCTCCTACCGGTTGACACAGATGCTTGCCGGGCACGGTAGCTTCGGTAGGTATCTGTGGCGAAAACACCGGGAAACCACGGCCGAGTGTCAGCACTGCGAGGACCGCAGCGATGACACGGCGCTCCACACTCTGGTGGAGTGCACGGCGTGGGCACAACAGCGCCAGGTCCTCGTAGTGGGTCTGGGCGTGGACACTCTCTCGCTCGAGGCCATGGTGCGAGCCATGCTCTCCAGCGGGAGTAAGTGGGACTGCGCCGCCTCTTTCTGCGAGCAGGTCATGCTCGCGAAGGAGGCGGCGGGCCGGGTGCGGGAGAGAACTCTCCCACCCGAGTTCCGCAGTCGGCGCCCTGGGCGCCGCCGACGTGTCTTCGCCGAGGACTATCGGCCTCCATGATCGGGGGTCTGAGGACGGTGAGAGGGCCGCTCACCGTCCTTACAGAAGCAGGCCCATGACGGCAGCGTGACGTGAGCAATTCACACACACCCCCCTTAGAAGCGGGATCACACCCGAAACCCCCCAAAGACGCTGGATAGCACCCGAACCACACCCTGGGCGAGGCCGCAGTGGCGGCCGTGGGTCTGTTGGGAGTCCTGGGACATCCTTCCGAGGGCTTACCCGGGGCTCCCAACCATAGGCTGTTGGGCGTGACGTGAGGTTTTTTAGTCGGTAGGAGTCCGGCATAACATCCATGAGGATTTTCCCTCACGTTAAACAAAAAAAAAAAAAAAAAGAGCGTTTTTAGTTCATGAACTGAAGATGTCTGTGTTAAAATTTTAATTCATTAGACCTCACGAGTCTTGAGATCTAGATCAAGGTAATAGTCTATTTGGCGTCAGACGGACTCTTAATGATAATGAAAAAAGCTACGGCTGTTTATGTCGCAAAAACGGGAGTCTGCCGTTTGACCGAAAAGATTTTGCCAAAATGAAATTTTAATAAATAAATAATAAATATTCACGGGCGTTGTGTGAAATGTCCGTGATTATTTATTGTTTATTTATTAAAATTTTATTACCCAAACATATTTTGGCACCCTTTTTTTATACTAATGCAACGTTTGGAATAATTTTAGTACAAACTTTTTCATTTCTTCAAGTTTTTATTTGGCAGAATATTACAAAGAAAAATAGTATTATGGCATTTGATCTTAAATCAAATGTTTTATTACAGCAAACAATCTTTAGACAATAAACTTTTGAACAAATGATTTTCTATGACTAAAAACATAAAGGCAAAAGGTAAGAATTTTGGGAATTAGGTATAATATTGCAATTTTATGTTAATACTAGCTGACCCTCGCAACTTCGTTTACGCCACATAAGGTGTATGAAAGGACAGGTATTTTTTCAACAGACTCCAGGGAGCGTATGAAACTGCCCTGTTTGCTTAATCATAAAAGAGCTTAAAGATTAAGTCCATTCTAAAACAATTCAGTCCACGCCTTCGGCGCGGACTGAATTGTTTTACAATAGCCTTAATCATTAAGCTCTTTTATGATTAAGCCAACACGCCAGTTTAGATTTACCCTCACATTCAAAGAAACCCTTGAATTCGAAAAGTTGAGAGGCCTCTAATTTCTGAACTACGAAACTCTCAATAATGAAACTTGTGTGGAACAATGTTAAAAACATTCCCTTCCTGACACTAAAAAAATATTTGAAATCGGACCACGCGGTGAGAACTTACAGCTGAAAAACCATTTTATCTTTCATCCCCTCTCCCTCAGGAACCGCGCAAAATATCGGGATCAAAAGTATCCAAGAACCTTCCTCGGACTATAAGCTCGGAATGTACCAAGTATCATTCAAATCGGTTCAGTAGTTTCGGCGTGATACTTATTCGGGATACAGACAGACAGACAGACAGACAGACATGAAAATTTTAAATTACATATTCGGCTTCAGAATCGATTATAGAACGCCCTACAATTGAAATTTTCAAAATATCTTCCATGTACAGATTCTCGATCCTCAACAGTTTTATTATAAGTATAGACTAGCTGACCCTCGCAACTTCGTTTACGTCACATAAGGTTTGCGAAAGGAGAGGTACTTCTTCATCATATTATGATTAAGCCAACACGCCAGTTTAGATTTACCCTAACATTCAAAGAAACCCTTGAATTCGAAAAGTTGAGATGCCTCTAATTTCTGAACTACGAAACTCTCAATAATGAAACTTGTGTGGAACAATGTTAAAAACATTTCCTTTCCAACACTAAATAAATATTTAAAATCGGACCACGCGTTGAGAAATTACAACTGTAAAACCATTTTATCTTTAATCCCCTCTCCCGCAGAAACCGCGCAAAACTTCGGGATCAAAGGTATCCTAGAACCTTTCTCGGACTATAAGCTCAGAATGTACCAAGTATCATTCAAATCGGTTCAGTAGTTTCGGCGTGATACTTATTCGGGATACAGACAGACAGACAGACAGACAGACATGAAAAGTTTAAATTACATTTTCGGCTTCAGTATCGATTAGAGAACGCCCTCCAATTAAAATTTTCAAAATATCTTCCATGTACAGACTCTCGACCCTCAACAGTTTTATTATAAGTATAGATAGATAGATAACCATTTATTTACTCGCAAGGCTTCAATTTAATTACCAATTTCAATGGTGTAACTACTAATCGGTTACAAGTCGAATACTGCGCGCCCCGACCTGCATAGATTAGGTTAGAAGGTTGAGGTGACCCCGCTAAAACATTTTAGACTGTCCAAATAAAATCTATACATATAATAAAACTGTTGAGGGTCGAGAGTCTGTACATGGAAGATATTTTAAAAAATTTAATTGTAGGGCGTTCTCTAATCGATACTGAAGCCGAAAATGTAATTTAAATTTTTCATGTCTGTCTGTATCCCGAATAAGTATCACGCCGAAACTACTGAATCGATTTGAATGAAACTTGGTACAATCCGAGCTTATGATCCGAGGAAGGTTCTAGGATACTTTTGATCCCGATATTTTGCCCGGTTCCCTTGGGAGAGGGGATAAAAGACAAAATGGTTTTTTAGTTGTAACTCCTTAATGCGTAGTTCGATTCCAATTTTTTTTTCAGTGTTATAAAGAGAGTAATTTAAGGATTGTTTTACTTTAGTTTCAATGATGGAGGATTTTGTAGTTCAGGAATTAGAGGCATCTCAACTTTCGCAAAACCTAGAATTCAAGGGTTCCTTTGAATGTAAGGGTAAATCTAAACTGGCGTGTTGGCCAAGAGCTTTATGATTAAGGGTATTGTAAAACAATTCAGTCCGCGCCGAAATCGTGGACTGAATTGTTTTAGAATGGACTTAATCTTTAAGCTCTTTTATGATTAAGCAAACTGGGCAGATTCATACGCTCCCATGAGTCTGCTTAAAAATTACCTGTCCTTTCAAACACTTTTTGTGGCGTAAACGAAGTTGCGAGGGTCAGCTAGTTACTTAATAAGGTACTTTACGTTCACCTAGAACAATAAATCTCTCTCATCCTCATATACCACAAATAGATACAGGATAAAATACAAACAGGATACAAAAAGTTAACTTTAAAAGCTACTTGTAATGAAATCATTAAAAATGGCTTTTAAAGTACGTAATACATCTATTTTTAATGATAATATAATTTATATTTTAAATCCCGGTATTCCGGGAGTATCCATATTAAGACCTATCCCAAATACAAGAAATAGAACTACCTACTTCTGACCTCTGCTTATGACCTCGTCCGTTAGTTAGCAGGTGCACTACTTGCAGTCAAGCTTTTAATGATGCTGGGACATCCTTCCGAAGGCTTACCTGGGGCGACCACCGTAGGCAGTGGTAGGGCCTATACGGTTTTAGTCGCTAAGAGTCCGGTATAGCGTCCACAAAACATTTTCACAAGCGAGATATTAATTATTATTAAGATTCTTAAGTCCCGTAGTAAGTGGGACAGCTTACACTACACCAATGCAACTATTTACCTATAAAACTGCACCCCGATCTCGGAAACCATTTCGATATCCCTCTTCCAGTTGTGGTAGGAGTCATCAGAGACGTCACTGTTGCTCCCATCTCCGACAAGATTAGGTTTGGAATGAAACAAGTGCTCCAATTTATTTTCGGATTTATCTGAAAAGGTAAACATAGGGTTAGTACTATTATTCTTAGCATAGTACATAATATTCACGGACATTTCACACGACGCTATCTGATCCCAAAGTAAGCTAGGAATAACCTGCTTGTGTTATGGGTATCAGACTACGGATATTAATACTTATATACTTTTAAATACATATCTACATATTATACATAGAAACACCCAGACTCTTGAGACAAACATTTATGGACGAAGTGTATATGTAAGTAAGCATTCGCTTTTGCTCGATCAGTGTTCTTTAAACGCTCACTACATTCATTATTTTACATTTCGGCACTGGGATGGGTAAGCATTTGTATATTTTCCATCTACGAGTGGAGCTTTGGAAGGCTCGTCAGCCGTTGTTCTCGGTTACCAGTAAATAAGGCCCACCAGATGAACTGGTTGGTGGTGACCGTAGCCAACCCGGTAAAAGCTTTCTAAAAAGGGTTCTTCAAGGGGGGTCCCCTTGAAGAACCCTTTTTAGAAAGCTTTTACCGGGTCCCTATACTGTAACCCTCATATTCATAATCTTTTATTAAACCTATTTTAGTTAAAACACATTTTAAGTCTATTGCTGTCTCTAACCATACTCTGTCATTCCACTATCTAAGCGTGCGCGGGAGAAAGCTTCTATCGGATCTAACCGTGCTCGAATCAGAATCCATTACGTGTATTGGGGTGCTCTTGATGTATCCACCAAAAATTCGCATACATTGATTCAGTAATTTAGTTAATTTCGATAAATTGTGTCTCGCAACGTGTACCGTACCTACCTATATATTTTGACTTGCGTAATCTATCCGAGCGCGCACAGCAGCGATGTACAGTTGCCTTAAATAAAGCGGGTGCACCCCCCACCCGGGCCCTGTAAGGACTTTAAAGATATTAATTTATTTGTAAATTTTATCCTGAACGTCCCCGACATGTTAGTTCTTACCTAAGAGATAGAGTACAGAGAGTAGTTATAAATGGTAAACAGTCAAATGGTTCTGCTGTAACAATGGGGGTGCCTCAGGGTTCAATTCTGGGACCTTTTCTATTTTTAGTGTACATAAATGATCTCCCTTTACTGCATTCATTATACACGTTGGTACAAAATATGTTATTCTAAAATCTAAGGTATTTTTTTGTCCCCTCGTCAGTCGTCGGCTAAAAATACTTACCGCTGACATTCCATGCTCCTTCCACTTGGAACGCTGATGAGCCAGCTCCAAATTTGAACCATGGCGGGAACTTCTTGCTGACAGTGCACGCTGACAGACTAAATAATAAGCTGAAAGTAGAATTAGGTATTTTATGCTGGAACAATACAAGAGGCTTTTCTATTCTAATTTTCTTAGGGTTCCGTACCCAAAGGGTAGAAACGTTACTCTATTCATGAGACTTGGCTGTCCGTCTGTCTGTCTGTCTGTCTGCCTGTCATGAGGCTGTATCTCGGGAACCATGATAGCTAAAGAGCTGAAATTTTCATAGATCATGTAAGTATTTCTGTTCCCGCTATGACAACAAATACTATAATCAGAAAAAGGTGAAATTAAGGGGGGGGGGGCTTCCATACAAAAAACGTGATTTTATGCCTTTTTT
The DNA here is from genome assembly GCA_933228765.1 of Miltochrista miniata. NCBI lineage: Eukaryota > Metazoa > Arthropoda > Insecta > Lepidoptera > Erebidae > Miltochrista > Miltochrista miniata. The sequence goes on from OW121769.1 coordinate 21,632,668, forward strand.
TGGTGCGGAAACGTCTGTGCGTGAGTTCGACTCGCACTTGGCTGGTTTATTATTCACTTTGAAGTGGTGCACCGATTCACTATCTAACGAGGTCATGATGAAGAGAAGGAAAACTAAACAGAAGCTAGTACTGTCTGGCCAGTGTAGTAGATACAGTAATATCAATTATACTCGTACTTTTTATCTATGACTGCCACTTGTCAAGAAGCAGAAATAATTGAAGTTCGACATTCAAACAATTCTGAATCGCGATAACGTACAATGCGCCCGTGACTATATTATACAACAGTTCAACATCAACCGTTGGGCTTCGGCCCTCCAGGCGGGGTCACTTTGCCTTGTAGGAGGATCCGACCATTCTTGCCTCTTCCTTCACACATAGAATCACGCCCTAAAGGTTTGGCAGAGGGCAGACTCATAGTATACGTCTAAAGTTCACCTTGTGAAAATGAAAAATCTTTATTCATATTATACTTAGGTGTCACAAAGTAACACTTATGAATGTCAGAATGATTGCTTCTGTATTTACTATTTACAGTGTCAAACCGACTACTTCAAATTAATATCCATTCCGCTTTTACAAACCTTCGGTACTGTCTTTTCGTCCCTAAATTAACACACGCCCTTCGTTCAGCTCACTTAGTTAAACATTCTGCACTTTTGGAGAAAATGGAAATAATAATTCAAAACAAACTTTGTCAAATTTTAAACTCGGATTTGAATGACCGTGCTTGGCTCCAAGCGTTGGTCTTTACCTATTCGCTAGGGCGGCCTCGGCGTTCGAAAAAATTCCGATGTGAGTTTACCAGCATTTTTGGCTTCAATAGATGGCACTGAAGAATTTACCAGGAAAATATTGTTTCCTACACTGATTAATTCTGAAGTGTCAGGTAAGATTGAAGCCATTAATGCTTGGAAAATGGCTTGCCCAAATAGGCACTGATCTTCCCTCCTACCCATGCTCTCATAGACCGCTCTGCAGCAGAGTTAGAATCCATTTACTGAACTCTTGCTCTGACGTAGCAGAACGTGCTCGCCTTCTGGCTGTGGGAGAATGGGAATCCGTGGTCTGGCTTCAGGCTCTTCCGTCGCCCAATATGGTGCTATGTTGCACTATGTTTAGAACTGCCGCCTGCTTTCGTTTAGGTGCTCCTTGCGTGTCTCCACATCGTTGTCACTGTGGAGAAGCAGTCGACACACTTGGTCACCACGGGCTTTCTTGAAGCACGAGCGCAGGTCGTATGTCTCGTCATGCATACCTAAATGACATTATCCGCCGCGCTCTTGTCACCGCCGGCGTGCCAACTATTCTTTAACCAAATGGTTTGGCGCGCGACGATGGCAAGAGACCGGACGACGGTATGTCATTGGTGCCATGGAAGATGGGAAGGCCTTTGGTGTGGGATGCAACTTGCGCTGACAACCTTGCCCGTTCTCATCTTCCTAACACCGCGGGCTGCGCTTGTGCTGCTGCTGCATCTGCCGAGATACTGAAATGGCGCAAATATAATAATTTAATTGGTAATTATATATTTGAGCCGTTTGGTGTCGAGACACTAGGTTCATGGGGCCCAAGTGCACGTGCGCTATATAAAGATATAGCAAAGCGTTTGGTCGATGCTTCTCGTGACCATAAGGCTGGCCTCTTTCTCGCTCAGAGAATAAGCATTGTCATCCAACGTGGCAATGCGGCCAGCCCTTTGGAAACCTTACCAGTCGATTGCGATGGGGTGGAATTCTTCGACTAGACGAGGGTTACGACAGTGTCTTGTGTATTTTTTCCCCTCCTCTTCTTTCATTTTTTACCCCATTTATAATTTTAATATTTAATGATTGTTTTATGTGTTAAATACTTTGAATAAAACCATAGAAGAAAATAAAACTCACGGCCACTCTTTTTAACTTCTAGTAAGTAATTACAATTCATTTAGCAATTATAGTGGTGTAGTTTTTAGGGTTCCGTACCCAAAGGGTAAAAACGCGACCCTATTCATAAGACTTCGCTGTCCGTCTGATGTCAGTCTGTCCGTCACGTGATTGTATCTCAGGAACCGTGACAGCTAGAGAGCTGATGATGTATTTCTGTTGCCGCTATAGCAACAAATACTAAAATCAGAAAAAGGGGGGCTCCTACCGAGGATATCGGCCTCCATGACCGGGGGCCTGATGACGGTGAGAGGGCGGCTTACCGTTTTTAAAGAAGCAGGCCCATGACGGCAGCGTAACGTGAGGAACTCACGCACGCCCCCCCCACTTAGAAGCAGGATCACACCCGAAACCCCCCAAAGACGCGGGATGGCACCCGAACCACCCCCTGGGCGAGGCCGCAGTGGCGGCCGTAAGTCTGTTGAGAGTCCTGGGACATCGTTCCGAGGGCTTACCCGGGGCCCCCAACCATAGGCTGTTGGGCGTTACGTGGGGTTTTTTAGTCGGTAGGAGTTCGGCATAACATCCATGAGGATTTTCCCCTACGTAATAAAAAAAGGGGGGGGGGGCTCCTATGTTGAATAGAAGCCCCCCCTTTTTTTTTAAACATGATTTTTTGCCTTTTATTTGGTACGGAACGCTCCATGCGCGAGTCCGACCGTTTTTTCAAAAACAGGCTTTCATTAAAAACATTCTTTTTTAAACCAAATTTGTCAATTAGGTACGTATAGTCTGTTTGGAGTCCTGGGGTGTATATGTTTTTTTAGTCGGTAGAAGCCAGCATCCATGACGATCTTCCCTCACGTTAAAAAAAAGAAAATTAATAGGTAGGTACGTAGATTTACTTTTTGTTCCAAGGGAATGTAAAATATATCTAAAGAGCAATATTTAAAGCCTATATTTGAATTATATTATTTTTGCCGGGTGGGAGCAAAATCGTTTAAGTGGGCTATGACCTTATTGCAGTGTTGAAAATGCACAGACGCAGCTTGTTACGACCCACTGTTAAAAAATTTTCAAGAGCCGTCCTCCGCTAAGGCTTTATAGTGGTCACGTGGTGTTCACCCATTCAAAGATCAGCCATAGCGAAATTTGCTTACTGCACTGATCGTTTACGAAATCACTGAGTCAGCGGGGTTGGGCATAATTATTTGGGAACCGGCCCCCACCAAGTCGTGCAACAAATCGGCACGGGCGTACCGTGTTTTCGCACTTTTCTCGTACCATATAATTACTTACTGAAGTATTTTATTTAGGTATTCCAAATTAGACAAAAAGGACTTACCACAGAAAAAGTGTTGATGGTAGCATGTTTAACACCAGACACTAGCTTAAAACTAGAGCAGAAAATTCTAACTATTATAAGATTACCGAAAGATCTTTATAAACTTATTTTACAAAGGTATATTAGCAATAAAGGGAATTTAAGACACTGTTACACGATTTTAATTATATTTTTACAGTAATGTAAGTTATTTGATAAACAAAACTAGTTTCAAATCCGTTTATATATTTGCTAATTTAAAGTATATTACTAAATACCATGATACTCTGAAGCAGAACAAAAACAAATACAAACAAGACGGGCGCTCTGACGTATAAGGCATTTGTTCCACCGCCGGCGAGCAAGCGACTAAAAGCAGGTATCCAGCGCGAGCTGAGCGGGCTCATCATTGAATTCGCTTAACTCGAAACAGTAAACTGCAAGCTTGTTTTCCCACCAATAAATTGTCGGGATATACGAACTGGGCCCTGATTTTTCATTTCGGATGCTAACTCATCTCATAAAAAATGAGAAATGAAGTTTAGTCATTATGAAGTTCATTGGTGGAAAATGAAATCCATTTCAATAAAAATGAACCCAGCTTATCTCATTTTCTCACACTATCTCATTTTCTTACACTGTTGCGGTGGAAATCGGCCTTCACTATTGACTATTTTCTCGCTCAAGAAACTGAATTCCACGGCTTTGTTCTTTTACACTTTGGCAGTAACAAATAATTTATTGTAATATTTACATTCTGGTGAATAAATTAATCCATTAGTAGCTGTTGCTTTTTTATTTATTAGTGCATTTTAATTACTATCGAGTGTGCCACATGTTTGTTTTATAATTATTCAAGCAAACTTAATTATCTAACACAAATGTGTGAATGAAAGCCGTTTGCTCGTGCCATATTTTTTCGTGGGAAATTTTTTGGCAAAATAAAGTGCTATACAAAAATTCAGCTTATGCCGTTAGATTACGATGTTGACTCCTTATTTCGACTAAAAAGGATGATAAGCTGTTATTACGGCCGCAAGGAGGCACTGGAGCGGGACCAAAGGCCCGCTTATCGAGAAATCGAGGCCCAGCGGTCCCTACTACCCCAGGAAACCGTGGAGACATGGAAGGTAGGACTTGAGCAACCAAAGGGGGGATTCGCCACAATCGCGGCCGTCAGACCGGTCATGGACGAGTGGCTGGAGAGGAGACACGGTGCTCTCTCCTACTGGTTGACACAGATGCTTGCCGGGCACGGGAGCTTCGGTAGGTATCTGTGGCGAAGACACCGGGAAACCACGGTCGAGTGTCAGCACTGCGAGGACCGCAGCGATGACACGGCGCTCCACACGCTGGTGGAGTGCACGGCGTGGGCGCAACAGCGCCAGGTCCTCGTAGTGGGTCTGGGCGTGGACACTCTCTCGCTCGAGACTATGGTGCGAGCCATGCTCTCCAGCGGGAGTAAGTGGGACTGCGCCGCCTCTTTCTGCGAGCAGGTCATGCTCGTGAAGGAGGCGGCGGGACGGGTACGGGAGAGAACTGTCCCACCCGAGTTTCGCAGTCGGCGGCCTGGGCGCCGCCGACGTGTCCTCGCCGAGGACTATCGGCGACCATGACCGGGGGCCTGAGGACGGTGAGAGGGCGGCTCACCGTCCTTACAGAAGCAGGCCCATGACGGCAGCGTGACGTCAGCAACTTACGCACGCCCCCCCCTTAGAAGCGGGATCACACCCGAAACCCCCCATAGACGCGGGATAGCCCCCGAACCACCACCTGGGCGAGGCCGCAGTGGCGGCCGTAGGTCTGTTGTGAGTCCCGGGACATACTTCTGAGGGCTTACGGGACTCCCAACCACAGGCTGTTAGGCGTTACGTGAGGTTTTTTAGTCGGTAAGAGTATAATAACATCCTCTGAGGATTTTCCCTCACGTAAAAAAAAAAGCTGTTATTACGGTCGAAACGGCTGCTGTTTTTGTCAGCATCTATAATGCGTACGAAATTTTATACGGTTTTGTGCAAATTATGTTCTGTATGTAATTTCCAGTTTAGATTACAGTCAACAGTTTAACCCAAAAACTTTGTAGTATTAACTACTTTCATTGTTGTGCCCGCGTAGTCGATCGCAACATCAATTGGTCTAACTCTATTCCGAATACCATTAATTTCGTCTTTTATAAATTAACTACAAGATTGTTGTGACATGAAGTGACATGAAGAACTATACAAGTATTTGGAAAAATACTAAAAAATAAATACGAAAAATACGAATACGAAAAATCCTAAATCTATGGGAAAAATACAATATACCTAATTTCCGATGCACAAACGGGTTTCAGAAAAAAATTGACGATATATAAAGCTATTTCTATTTAATGAACGCTGGGCATCAATTTCTCGAGAGGCAGGCCTTTAGCCCCGCTCCAGCGCCTTCTTGCGCCATTTTAATAGAGACGCAAGGGCTCTCGCTTCCAGGTCCCATGGAGGGAAAGCTTATCATGCTTATGCAGAATCAGTGCTACGCTATGGTATAATATTTTAGGGCAACTCTATAAACTGGAAATGGTTTTCAAAGCCCAAAAGCAATGTATGAGATGCTTCATTGTAAAATTCAAAAAACAGATACCTGCAAACCGCAGTTTATAAATTTAAAGACATTGACATTCCTAAATTTATACACTATGAACTTGGGCATTTGTCTCACAAGTGCGGTGGCGATAAGCGAGGAGATATTAAACAAGTTGGCAAGCGAGAAAAGCAAAGTGTAGTTCTGATAAGAATCATCTTATCTTAATCAAAATAAGGAGTCAACATCGTAATCTAACTTAACAAGCTGAATTTTTGTATAGCACTTTACTTTGACAAACATTTTGCCACGAAAAAATATGGCACAAAGTGTAGTTGTGATAAGAATCATCTTAGTCGAAATAAGGAGTAAACATCGTAATCTAACGGAATAAGCTGAATATTTGTGTAGCACTTTATTTTGACAAACATTTTACCACAAAAAAATATGGCACAAAAATATGGCCCAAAGTGTAGTTGTGATAAGAATCGTCTTAGTCGAAATAAGAAGTCTACATCGTAATCTAACGGAATAAGCGAATTTATGTATAGCACTTTATTTTGACAAAAAATTTGTCACGAAAAAATATGGCAAGAGTAGACGGCTTTCATCCACACATTTGCGTTAGATAATTACTTAAGTTTGCTTAAATAATTATAAATCCATACGTGTAAGTACTGGCTATACTGCTGTTAATCCCGGGAATCAGTTCCCATGGGAAGCAGGAACCAATTTTCAAGGATGAAAAGCCGCAGTCGCCATGGTGTTAAATAAAAGCATGTTGAAATACTAACTTATTATGAATTTAGAATATATTTATTGCGAGTTGAAGGACACAGATCTATGTTTAATGACGTTCTTGTAGTAAATGGCGGAGTTGCGCGGTGTCCGCTTGCGGTCGGTGTCTGAGAAGTCCACTTTGTACAATCCGAATTTCGAACTGAAAACGACAAGGATAATAATTGAAAATAATGTTTTTTTTTACATTTTCACATAAGCCTGTCTAGGGATCTAGTCGACTGATAAACACTTTAATATTTCTAAATATATATGTTCCTACATATGTACATAATTATAAATAGGAAAAACCTATAGATAAAATGATAGTTGCTACGTAGTCTTAACTGCGAAACAAACATTTATTTAGTGCATCACTCAGTATTAGTTTCCACTCAAGATTCAAATCCGTGTTTAGAATTTAATACAAAATTGTAAAATCGATCGAAAATCAATACATTATTATTGTAATAAAATTCGTTATAGCATAATTATTCATTGATAGCATGGAGTAACGATTTGTATGGATATGCCCGGGACTTTTTTTTTACGTGAGGGAAAGTCCTCATGGATGTTATGCCGGACTCCTACCGACTAAAAAGCCTCACGTAACGCCCAACAGTCTATGGTTGTGAGCCCCGAGTAAGCCCTCGGATTCCCAGGACATCCGACCATATACAGACATAGGGCATCTTATGGTTTTAGTTGGTAGAGTCCGTTAAATACTCACACGTAGCCATCATAAAATTCAAAGTCATCCATCAGCGACCAGTACGAGTATGCTGTCACGTTGATACCGTCATCAATGGCCATCAATACCTGTAATGATTAGAAACGGCTAAGATTAATTCATTTGAACCTCTGTTGATCCTATAAAAATGCAATGTGCATTGAGAATTTATTGGAATACGGATAAATCCTAAAAGTTAGTGACATTTGCACTCTAAGATAATGAAATTTATTCAGAGAATCCGTAGAATAACTGGATCAAGCTATGCATTATACTCGTAGTTGATGTTGCTAGCATGTCTAGCCCTTTATTAGGGCTAGACATGCTAGCCCTCAGAGAATTAAGGCGTAACTATAGACATAGTAAACGCCCACATTTCACCTATACATACACCTACAGAATAATGACTTAGCCGAAGTGGCAGTAACCCTGTATGTCAGTCGTCGTACCCAATTAAAAAACTCGCAATGGATAGTGTGACCACGAGTCCGGAGGGGAATTTTCAAACAATTATTTCGAGCAACGCGTGCCGGAAGATTCATCGTATCTTATCGTTCTTTTGATCTGTAAATTCATTTACAGATCAAAAGAATAACAATACATAGATACAAGTGACAATATAATCGTAATCGGAAGAAAACAATGGCTGTCACTGTTATACTGCTCAGTTCTAGCAATATTACCATATTGCTAGAACTGAGCATTTCAAAACATCTGTTCTGTGGAACTAGGAAAACTTTAGAAGATTTGCCATCGCTCGTATTTTCCTCCTATGACAACGTCTTCTTCAAGCGGAGAGTGAAAAGACACGTCATGCGGCTGTCAACTTTAAGACCACTGTCGATAGTCTTGTAGGTTGTGAGCGTGACCCCCCAATCGCTATATGTCGCCATGATTTTCTGTCAGCCGAGCGGCATCATTTTGGCAAGCGATAATGTATGTGCTTTGAGTAAGTGCTAATTAACATTGTACCTGTTCCAGATGATCTTTGATAAAAGCGATCCTATCGTCATCCTTCAGGGTAGGATCTTTAGTGGAATAACCGTTTTCAGTGATCAGAATGTCGAAGTCACCATAATGCTCACGGAGCCATTGCATCTGTTCTCTTATACCTTTAGGATTGACCTGAAAATATTTAAAAAAAACGAGCTAAAACCGACACAAAATGGAACAAGATCTACGCGAAACCGCGTGACATCGGCTAGTTTATTTAGAAAGAGATAAAAGGCAGAATTAAAATATAATTACCGGCATAAGTCGGCTATACCCGAAGGACCATTTCGGATCTATTTCGAAAACGACGTTGATCTCCGGTATACCGCCAAGGAATATCTCCTCATCCACCTTTTCCCACGGTAGCCTGGGTCGGACCAGTCTTGTGGTGTAATGGTTCATCCCGTAGAAATCGTAAGTGCCTAAAATAAATCAAAGATTTTTAAAAAATCTGGCATTGTTGAGGCTCTGTAGCTGATCTGGCCAGTGTATTGCCCGCCTTGCAAAAAACAAAGACGGCAGCATGTCGTTTCTTTTTTCTTTTTAAAAACAACCGACCCAATTTTCAAAGATGAATTATATAGGTCTGAACCTCTTCGCCAGTCGAGGCCACGGTGGTATCCAAAATCTGCCGAGAATCTTGCAACATCACCATCCGAAGAGATCGTATAGTTTTAGTCAGTTACCATTTGAGATTAGGATTTCTCTATGTACCCACTGAACGAGAAGCGTAGAAACTTTCTTATCTTGAGATTCCGGGGTTTCGCTTTTTGCTGTTTTTCAATCAATTAGCATCCTATTAATATTATATACAAGCGGGGGTCACGCAGTTTCACCCGCATAGCTCCCGTTCCCTTGGAAATACGGAATAAAATATAGCCTATGTTCACCGCAAAGAGTGTAGCTTCCCAACAGTAAAAGAATTTTTCAAATCGGTCTAATACTTTCCGAGCCTATTCGATGCAAACAAACAAACAAACAGACAAACAATCAAATCTTCATTCTGTATAGTATTACTATAGAAGTGTAGATTATAATATTAAGAGACCATTTATTCTTGGCATGTATTCACGACCTACCCAATCTCAAGCTGAAAATTTCTAGTTATAATAAAAACAGAATAGGACTTTTCATACATTTTATTAACTTATTGACCGATGGCAGTTGGTGGAACTTACTTGGAATTTACTACACATCTTGAATGAAACGTTTTCCATATTGGTTAACTTTCAATCTGACCGGTTTTGCGTGACATTTTAAAAGTTTAAGTACCCACCACAATAATTATAAAATTGAGCCATTGACAATGCTGTGACTCGTGAGGGGAAACCAAACCAGGTGGAAAAGGTAGTTTCATACAGGACGATTAATTTTACCTTTAACTAGTTCAATTTCTTCTGGAGTGAAACTTGGCAGTCTTGATCGCCTGTATCCCAGTCTTATACTGTTATTTGCAACTATCTCTTCCATTATTGGTGGCCATCCACCGTTCTTTGAATATATTGCGTGCGAGTATCTTCCCGCCTGAAAAGAAAGACTTCAGTAGCTGCCTCGGTGGAGCAGTCATGGTGATTATTGTTTATTAAAATCTCTTTTATCTCATGTTTTGCCGTTCTTAAATATGAGACAAATGAAATATCCGTCTTAGCTAGCAAGGCATATGCTTGAGAATCGAACCCTTGGAAGATTGAATACAAAGCAACTTACGAAAAATTCTCTCGCTGTTTCCGCCAAAATTTCATCTTCTGGTGAATACGGGGTGAGCCAAAGCAAATGATTTGTTAGTGATAATTTACCTAAAAGAACAAAGAAACATCAAAGAAACATCAAACAATAAACAGAAGAGTAAATCAATCAATCAAGTCTAATGGGTCTACGGAATTAAAAAGATATTAGACTGTTTAAGGATTTGGTACTACAGCTGCGTTTTGCCGGTGTTCGGTCCCGTCAAATTTAACGCAGCCCGCATCTGTATGCTATCTCAAAAACAATTTCGTGGAAGAAATCCTCGCCAGATCGTTTCTCTGTCGAACCATATTAACATGAAACGATCTGCCAGCGCACAAATTTCCTTCGTTTTATAATCCCAGATTCTTCAAGTGGAGCGGCCACACTCAATAGTTTTGAGGACTGTGAGAGCGTCCCTTAACTTGTTAAACATTGTCATCGTTTTCCATCAAGCTGATGGCGTCATTTTGGCTGCTATATATACATAAATTAAGGACGAGCTCAATATTCGATCTTTTTAAATTCACTTACCTTTGAATCTAGTTCTGAACTCCCTGTCATAAAGCCTCCAGGCCTTCGCATGTGCCATCAGCATATACTTGCTACACATATACGATCCTATGTCATGTTCCAATTTTGGCACTCCCGCATACGCTGAACCATAATAAAGATCACAATTGATCTGGGGCTCATTGATCGTTAAAAAGGTTTTGACCCTGTCACCAAAAAGGGTAAACACCACCCTTGCGTAGTCTTCAAACCAATCGGGTATTGAAGGGTTTGTCCAACCTCCTGAAAATATGAATAGAACATGCCAGATTCAGCTACTATATCTCCGTCAAAGTGATAAGAGGGTACCGCACGATCTCCGTTGTTGGCGTAATGTTTCCTTGTCAGGACCGAGTGTCAACCACACCATTGGTGGAAAGTGACACAATGCAAAAACATTACCAGTCACCACCACTAGCGGAGCGCGACGGATTTTAAACATTTCCTGTGTTGCCTGTTAAGGACACTTTGATAATTTTATAGGTACTGGCATGTTTATGTCTAGATGTCATGAAGTTAGTTTTTTTTTATGTTAAAGTTGTTTAGAATGTAACTAGATGGCGATCACCGGTTTAAATTCAAGCTATCGTTTGTCTGCAGGAAGGTATATAATATAAGCACAGGGTTTTGTTCATTAAAGTGTGATTCTCGCAAGATACAAGGTGTTTTATTGTAAATAGTGAAAGATAGTGCATGCGGTGGTTATTGGGAAGTTCCATACTGTAGGAACATGGCCCCCACTAGGAGACAATGGAACAACTTTAGATCGGATCATTCCCGATGTCCACGACCGCAAGTCAGAAATACGTAAAATTTAAAAAATCGATAAAGCTAATCTTAAGTATTTGAAATTTAAAAAAAGTTTTTTGTTTGGCTTTACTCTTAATAAACTTTACACTTGTAATAACAACTTCAAGTCAATGGAAGCGAGAGCCCTGCGTCCTTTTTTAAATGGCGCAAGGAGGCGTTGAAACGAGGCCGTAGGTCATGCATCCCAAGGAACCCGGGTTGAGCCATCCCAACTCCACCAAAAATCATGGAGACTCAGAAAGTGCTACTTGAGAAACAAAGATGGGGAAACGCCACAATTAGGGCGATCAGACCGGTCATGGACGAGTGGCTATAGGAGTGCCACGGCATTTTCTGCTACCGGTTGTCCCAAATAATTACAGGGCACGGGTGCATCGGTAAATCTCTGTGGTGAATACATCGGGAGACCACGGCCAAGTGCCAGCACTGCGAGGAACACAGCAAGGACACTGCGCTACACACACTGATGGAGTGGTATTTGTGGCAAGTCCACGATACAAGCCATGATCTCCAGCTGTAGGAAGTGTAACGTCGAATCTCTCTGATAGCAGATAAGGTCGTGAAAGAGGCGGTGGGTGAGAAATCTCTCTTTCACACCCGAAATTCGCGAGCAAGTCTATCGGCCTTTATTACCGGGGGCCTTAGAACTTCGAGAGAAGCTCGCTGTCCTAACAGTAGCAGGCCCAAGACCGACGAGACGCTACGCTGCTTTGCTCCGCGTGAGGTGTGCGTGAACCTCACGCGGAGCAAGGCAGCGGAGCGAGGCTATGAACAAAAATAGAATAATCAAGGTCGTACTTCCGTAGGACCATTATTCAACTGGTTGCGATAAACTGTCATAATATATTATCTTTTTTTTTTGTATTTCTTTACCTACTCTTGGCAAACTATAAATCAACACTAAGCATTCCGTAGGGGCGATCTTATCGAAAGTACTTAGAATTCGGTAAAATTAAAAAGATAATCATGATCACCGGGTCGAAACGCGGTACCTATACGATGTTCTATTAATTACATGAAAAACAGGCTGCCTAGAAACTCAGCAAGTATTTTTATTGCTTATTTACAAATATTGACTTAGCCGTTACAAATATTAACTAATTCGTTGGTCTCGGCTGTTAGAAACATAACAGTTATTAAACCAAGTGAAATATTTCAACAGCCACAGACTGTCCTTGTCCATTTCAAAACGGGGATACCAGCGTGCATCAGATTATACACATCTAGCGGACATCTCGCGGTATATAGTTCACTTACCAAGATCCTGCAAGATTTGCGGCAAGTCAAAGTGGTGCATGGTGACAAGAGGCTCGATGCCTTTCTCCAGTAGACCATCGATCAAGTTGTTGTAGTACCGCTTACCGTCCTCGCTAACGATGTTGGCGAAACCGTTAGGCAGGAGACGCGTCCAGCTGATGGAGAACCTGTAAAATCGGTTACCTTTAATATTTCTTTTTTCATAAAAGCCGGTCAACTGCTATTTGGGGATTCGCCCACCGAGAGTTCCGTGCATTCGTCCGTCTATCTGCAAAACCGATCATCTCGTAAATGTATGGAGGTGTAATACTTAAAATGAACACTAAATCTAGCAGTACCTTGAAGCTGTAAAAAAACAACCTTCATAAATTAATGAGAATGAAAAAAGCTACGGCTGTTAATGTCGCAAGAACGGGAGTCTGCCGTCCGACCGAAAAGATTTTGCCAAAATTTCACTACTTAAACATATATTTTGGCACCCTTTTTAGGGTTCCGTAGCCAAATGGCAAAAGCCGAACCCTTATAGATTTGTCATGTCTGTCTGTCTGTATGTCCGTATGTCACAGCCACTTTTCTCCGAAACTATAAGGCCTATGCTATTAAAACTTGGTAGGTAAATGGATTCTGTAAACCGCATTAAGATTTTCATATAAAACTAAAAAAAGGAGTGACTATAATAGCCTGATCAAGTTATTCTACAGATTCTCTAAATCAATGTCATTATTTTTGAGTGCAAATGTCACAAACTTTTAAGATTTATCTACTGCTAATAAATTTTCAAAGTACATGACATTTTTTTCGGAATAACAGAGACTCAAATGAATTAATCTTAGCCGTTTCTAATCATTACAGGTATTGATGGCCATTGATGACGGTTTTAACGTGACAGTATACTCATACTGGTCGCTGATGGATGACTTTAAGTTTAATGATGGCTACATGTGAGTATTTAACGGTCTACCAGCAAAAACCATATGATGCCCTATGTCTGTTTAAGATCGGATGTTCTGGGACATTCTGCCGAGGGCTTACCCGGGGCTCACAACCATAGGCTGTTGGGCGTTACGTGAGGTTTTTTAGTCATTAGGAGTCCGGCATAACATCCTTGAGGACTTTCCCTCACGTAAAAAAACGTCCCGGGTATATCCATACAAATCATTACTCCATGCTATCAATGAATAATTATGCTATAACGAATTTTATTACTATAATAATGTGTTGATTTTCAGTCGATTTTACAATTTGTATTGAATTCTAGACACAGATTTGAATATTGGGTGGAAACTAATATTGAGTGATGCACTAAATAAATATTTGTTTCGCAGTTTAGTCTACGTAGCAGCTACCTATCATTTAATCTCTGGTTTAGGTGTTTCCTATTTATAATTATGTACGTAATTATGTAGGTACATATATATCAGCTATACATAATAATAAAACTGTTGAGGGTCGAGAGTCTATAGATGGAAGATATTTAGAAAATTTTAATTGTAGGGCATCCTCTAAGCGGCATGTCTCCTAGCCGGGACCCTTCCATGGGACCTGGAAGCGAGGGCCCTTGCGTCACTGTTCAGATGGCGCAAGGAGGTGCTGGAGCGGGGCCAAAGGCTTGCGTCTCGAGAAATCTAGGCCCAGCGGACCCTGCTCCACCAGGAAACCGTGGAGACATGGAAGGTGCGACTTGAGCAACCAAAGGGGGGAATCGCCACAATCGCGGCCGTCAGACCGGTCATGGACGAGTGGCTTGAGAGAAGACACGGTGCTCTCTCCTACCGGTTGACACAGATGCTTGCCGGGCACGGTAGCTTCGGTAGGTATGGCGAAAACACCGGAAAACCACGGCCGAGTGTCAGCACTGCGAGGACCGCAGTGATGACACGACGCTCCACACGCTGGTGGAGTGCACAGCGTGGGCACAACAGCGCCAGTACACACTACACATTATTACACCAATGCAACTATTTACCTACCTATAAAACTGCACCCCGATCTCGGAAACCATTTCGATATCCCTCTTCCAGTTGTGGTAGGAGTCATCAGAGACGTCACTGTTGCTCCCATCTCCGACAAGATTAGGTTTGGTATGAAACAAGCGCTCCCATTTATTTTCGGATTTATCTGAAAAGGTAAACATAATATATGTAAGTAAGCATTCGGTCTTGCTCGATCAGTGCGCTTTAAACGCTCACTGCATTCAGTATTTTACATTTCGGCACTGGGATAGGTGAGCATTTGTATATTTTCCATCTACGAGCGAGCTTTGGAAGGCTCGTCAGCCGTCGTTCTCAGTTACCAGTAAGTACGGCCCACCAGATGAACTGGTCGGTGGCGACCGCAACCGACACTGTAAAAACCTTCTAATACCCCCCTTGAAGAACCCCATACTGTAGGTGTTTAGGAAAACCGAGGCAGGGAGGTCATTCCACAATCTAAGCGTGCGCGGGAGAAAGCTTCTATCGGATCTAACCGTGCTCGAACCAGAATCCATTTCGTGTATTGGGGGCTCTTGATGTAACCACCAATAATTCGCATTCAGTAATTTAGTTAATTTCGATAATAAAATTGTGTCTCGCAACATGTACCGTATAAACAGAGTGTATTTTTGAAACGGGGCAGTAAGGGCAAGTACCTTAACCGTTGTAGTTACAGCAAAACGTTCTTAGGAGACCTTCCCTAACTTTTTGAGATATTTTGAACTGCATTCACAGATATTGCAAAATTAATACAGTTAACCAAAAAAATGCAAAAAGTCCAAAAATATTTTTTCTGTGCCTATGAAAGACAGAAATTGCCAAAAACGTTTCCCATACATTTCGACAAAAGAATCGTCAAACTTTTTATTATGGCCAAGCAGTGGGTAGGATTGGCTAATAATCTATAAGTACTTATAATAAATTTGTAAAAGTGAAAATTCTGTACATTGAAGATATCGAAAAAATAAATAGCAGGGGGTGTTACTAGACCGACACCGAACCCAAAAATGTGATTAAAATTTTTTTTGTCCGTCTGTCTGTTTGTTCAGGCATCACGAAAAAACTACCGGTTCGATTACGATGAAACTTGGTATAAATTATTCTTTAATATCCTGGACACCACACTGAGTACTTTTTATCCCGGAAAAGTATAAGCATACAATGAAAAACGGCGTGTAAAGTTTGTATGAGACAAGTTGATTCCTTGGTCCGATCTATTTAAAATTCGACATATAGCATTATTAACGAAATCGATGGAAGACGTGTTTCGTATTTATTATAGAGCTAAAATGGGAATGTAAATTATTTTGGGGCTGATTTTTTCCGGAGTTGATATCAATACTCCTAAAATACCTTTATCTATTGTTTTTTACAGGAAGTATTATTGTTAATTTTTTTAAATAAAAGAATACATTTGTGAAATTCGAAGATGGCTAGCCTGCAATAATGAAAAACCACGCTTCAGGTAGTGTCGACTGTTCATTAAAATAACACCGCAAGTTACCATCTACGCTCAATCCTTACGACAAAGATTGTCAGCAGCCCTAGGCGACTGGTCATGGAAGGCAATCAGTATTTTATAGTGCTGACTGCATTCTGTCAGGACACAGACTCACTAAGTCTTTGCAAAATATGGGAATGGCCTCTACGGAGACTACATTCGACAATTGAAAAGAGGCATTAAAATGAACATGAACGTTAACCAACGTTACCAGGTTTTGGTTGCACCATACGTCGTAAGCTTACAATATGACTGGGACTACCTAAATAGAAAACAAAAAGAACTGTGTAACCAGCTGAATTCGAACTGGGATGACTCGTATCAGGCGCCACCCGCCTACCCGCAGAGCTAATTGTGCGACTGATACATGGAGTGAAATACTTAGTCATATCAGAACAGTTGAAATGAATTCAACTGTTCTCATATCATTTAAATCAATCATTTTAAATCAAATCAACTTATTACAAAATTTATAATTATGTTTTCATAAAACAGCATTGACTTGAAGAAAGCTATTGTGTTTATGCCATTAACTAAGTGTCTATGATTAAAAACTTACCCGTTTCTCTAGGGTTTATATACCTGTCTCGCTCTCGCCAGCGTGTGCCGTCTCCTTCAAACGGCACTCTTGTTTTGACAGTGTCAGGTTGACAGCTCAAATTTCATAGCGTTGTGATTTTTGCCGCGCAAAGAATCAAAAATTTTCCCTAAGTGTAGAAAATTGGAAAAACCATTGAAATATAGTTTTTCTAGTGTGAAAATATCAAACAGCGTAAATAAAAAGCGTTTCAGTAGTTAAAAAGCGTTTTGGATGTGTTTTGTACTAAGTCCGAAATAAACGACGCAGGCCGGGTACGTTCCGGAGGTGATCAGTGAGAATTTCAAATAAGTTCATCATCCTCGGAGGATGAATATGACTTTGCATCACCTCCTCCAAACAGTAGAAGTAATTAAGCTGTACCCAAGTAAGTACAATCCAGTTATTACAAGTTCATACGATTTACATTACGACCGTGAATGTTTTTCATGTTTTATTAGATCAAGTGATACCTACTGAATTTTTCCCAATTGTTATCGCGTTAACCTAACCTGCAGACTGGTACTCATACTTCTGCACATCTTGAAACCAATTCATCGACATCTTGTTGAGACATCCGTCCACATCTTCTCGTAATTTATCTTTGGGCGAGCACAAAGTTTGATCAAAGACTTTGATATAAATTACAAGAGTTATTACAGTTAGATGAAACTGATTCAGCCTCTTGAAAAGTTATTTTACACAAGAAGGCCTTTCCGACAGGCCTTGCGAGTCCAGAGGTTCTAGGCCTCAACCAAAATAAAGAAGTTTGCAATGATAACAAGATTATACAGATAATACAGAGACTCATATTTAAAAATGGTGTGGTATTACAAAGTTTTAGTAATTGGTTAGACATCTAAGAACAAGACTATCTAAATATTGACTCATTGTTATGACTGAACTTTTAGTTCAGACTTACAGTTACAGAAAAATCCTGAAACCGCAGTAACTATTTCACTTGAATGAATTCTTACACTTACCAAATAACTATTTGTGAAAACAAGGTTGAGTGTAGTAAAGTGTGACTTTTTATAGCCCACAATTAAAAACAACACGGTTTTTGAAACAAATTTACAACTCGCTTAACTTCACTATCAAACCATAAATTTTTGAGGTTGTCTCATGTCTCAAAAAATTGTGCTCACCTACACTCCAAGGTGCTAGCTATTACACATTGAAGTTAAATATTGGAGCTACATACAGCAAATTTACCATAAAAATATATTAATGGAAACACCTCGGAGGTGTTATGATTATAATACATCTATTGTGAACAACTTAAAGTAATCAAATATTCTTTGTCAAATGTTTTTAGTAAAGAAGTTATATGAGAGACTAGGTACAATCTAGGACGGGCAGTAAAGCCGTTTCTAGTTGATATTTCAGACTAATTGCAACTAAAGAATTGATTGGCTTGTGGAAATAGATGCTCATTATGCTTGTATTCACTTTACAATTATTGCACAGGACTTTCACAAATATGTGGTATCACAACCTCCCTTTGACCAACGGTCAACTCTAAAAGATGTTTTTTAAATTCAAATTGGTCAAATTTGATCGCGGAGATCCTAAGTACCCAAGGATTTTTGAATTGTTTATCATAATATAACATGATGAGCCTTTCTGAAAGCGGAGACAATAAAATTGTGAGTAGGGGGTTGGCACATAAATTATCAGAAATCTGTGTTAGAAATTTCTCAGGAAATAGAACATCGCAGTACAAAATTGAGTCAGACTTAAAAAGAAAAGATTGTTATTGAGAATTGAGTATGTAATTGAGTTGCATTTGTTTATTATGAAAAAAAAAAAAAAAAAATGCCGAGCGGACGGTGCGACCGCCTTTTCTGTCTGATTTCCCCAGAGAGTTTGTTTAGTTCACTGAACTTGGCAAACTGCTTGTCTTTATTGCCCTCAATTGCAATTATTTCTTGAAAAAGTACAAACAGAACAAGCTGCACTTGAAAAGAAGGCTATCTCTTACAAAGGTCATTGTGGTTGGTAACTAGACATTGTATGGTACTGTTCTGTACATTTAACAGCAGATGCAGCGGATGCAGGCTGAGGTGCCCACTTAAATGACACATCTGTCAAAATAATGGGCTTAATAGTGTATGCAACCATAAACCGTCAGCGGATGACAGTGTCACACATTCTCTTTTAACAGCAGATGCAGCGGATGCAGTATGAGGTGCCCTGTTAAATGACACATCTGTCAGATAATGTGCTTACCAGTCCAGTGTAGACAACCATAAACAGTCAGCGGATGACAGCGTCACACATTTTCTTTAACATCAGATGCAGCAGATGCAGGCTGAGGTGCCCAGTTAAAGACACATCTGTCAAGGTAATGGGCTTAATAGTGTATGCAACCATAAACAGTCAGCGGATGACAGTGTCACACACTTTCTTTTAACATAAGATGCAGCAGATGCAGGCTGAGGTGCCCAGTTAAATGACACATCTGTCAAGGTAATGGGCTTAACAGTGTAGATAAACAGCGAATGACTTCAAAGGATGCACACATACTCCATACAGATAGACAATAAAACCCTTGTTAAACGAGGGAGAAAGTCCCTTGCACTGCTGAAACCCAGCTTCCGAAGCTCACAGGGCAACTGCAAATAGCTCTGTCACTTATCTCCCGGAGAGACTAAACGGAAATAGTGGAGTTTAAAGAGGTTGCAGAATACTACAGTGGCAATTTCTTCCCCAGGCCGCGGAGGCTATGTATGATACGTGGGGCGTCCCAGATACGATTTGTTCGCATCAAATGAGTTGGCTGTTGTACAAGAATATGCAACTCTATCTTCTTTTTATTTTTTGACATTTTCAGTTGTCATTCGGATTTTCAGTTGGGCTGGGCATTCCACCCACCCAACGTTGTACAAGAGTTTGTAATTCTAGACTACATTTTCAGCCATCATTGGGACTTAGTTGGGCTGAGCATTCCACCCACTCAACTTAATACTGACAGTGTTAACTCTCCTAAATTATGCGAAAGGAACATATGTTAGTTCCTAATAGCATCAGAGTGGAACTTTTATTTGGGCTGGGAAATCCATCTACCCAAATTAATAATAAGAGTGTTAGCTCTCCTATATCATGTAAAAGGGACATAGTTCCTAAAAACATCAGAGTCAGAATAGAGCTCTTTACTGCCGGATTTGCAGACCAGAGTCCGAGCAGAACTGATCCCAATGAATGATCTGCGGAAGGTCTTAATAGATCAGGATACAGGCACATACCCTCCCTAATTCGACAAGGAAGGGAGGGGGGGGGGGGGTTGACAATAAATACACAAATTGGTCTGTTTTAGAACAAGTTTGCTAGTAGGCAGTTGGTGACAGTCAACTTTTGCAACTTTCAACTTTTGCAAGTTCTCCAATAGAAAATCACCTAGGGTGGTGTCAGACCAATCAGGTTATCCTGAAGTTGCCTGTTTGTCAACAAATGGCTCTTTCCTTGGCAATATTATTTATAGAAGGTAAGTTGACATGATATATCTTACCAACTCGTGTAAAGTTGGCTATCTCAACATATTGTGCTAAAACGGGTTTAGACATTTCAAAGAAAATTATCATTAAGAGCAATCACTCTGGCTAGACCTGAAACAACAGAACTCCCAGTAGGGGAATGTAGCTGTCAGTTAACTGGCTAAGAATTACATCTTATTCTTTGAATTTGTCAGGAGGATAACATCAATTACTATGTTAGTCTTAGATCGCAGATTTCAGGTCAAGGATATAATGAAATCATATTGCAACCTAAGTTCGGGTCAAAGACTGATTCAAGTACCCATTGGCAATCTGGCTGGTTGCTTTATCAACAATCTGACCATAATATTTGTCCAGTTAGACAAATTCAGACTATAATGAAAAAGTTAGTGAATCATTTTCTATTTACTGAATTCTGTATTAATCATGGTACTTGCCATGAATGAAAAGTCCACATTTTTTATTTTGTAACATTTTTTAATTTTTTATTTATAACTAAGCAGGTAGACTTCAAACAGTCTCAAGAAAAATAGTTGCAGGTTGTATTTTTAGAGAGGCTAACATTAAAGCCCCAACAGTTACAATGTCAATGCTAATTTGTTGCAAGCAATATTTGGTTATTTGATTTAGTGTGTACATATAGAGACGTAGTTCTGCCTTTGACCCTGGAGAGGTAGGCAGAGATACACAAATAGTAAATTGTAACCTACATTTCATTAATTAATGCAGTTTCCTTCTCTTTTAACAACACAGATAGTGTTGTTTTGAGTCAAATATCTTCACAACTTTATTATTGACACACATAAGTATTTACATACTTTATGTTTTTATTTTTAATAATTTAAACTTAAAAGTTAATTCGAAGAATTAAGTTTAACTAAATTTAGTTTATTATTGGGTTATTTTCAATAATAATTATGATTTTAAATAGTACAATCTTTAAAATACTATTTTAAATTGACATACTTACCTACTAATCATCATAGCGTTTGAGCTCTCTACCAGCAGATACCAAACAGGTCTTCAAGTCAATGCTGTTTTATGAAAACATAATATAACTGTTTTGCATTTAAACAAAACAGGTATTATGTATGAAATAAAACAGCATTGAAGCAATGCTCTTGCTGGTAATCTTTGAAGACACTATGAAATTTGAGCTGTCAACCTGACACTGTCAAAACAAGAGTGCCGTTTGAAGGAGACGGCACACGCTGGCGAGAGCGAGACAGGTATATAAACCATAGAGAAACGGGTAAGTTTTTAATCATAGACACTTAGTTAATGGCATAAACACAATAGCTTTCTTCAAGTCAATGCTGTTTTATTTCATACATAATACCTGTTTTGTTTAAATGCAAAACAGTTATATTATAACATAAAACATAAATAACGAAAGATTCTGAATACGGGTAAGTATAACAAATTTTAAAACATTGATTAAGTTGATAAAATAAAAGTAAAATAAAATTACTTAAAAAGAAAACAAAAAGTAAATCGTGTTAACAACGGGATTTGAACTGACATTGCATGCACCGGGTACCGCCCGCTTACTCGTCTGTGCTAATTTAGTGATTGCGTCACGATTGAAATAATTAAATACTTCAGCAAAACAGTTGAAACAAAATCTTTGACTTTAATTTCTAGTTAAACATTTTGCTAAAAATATTGTCGCCATCTAGTTACATTTGAGGATCCCCACACTGACAGGTAGGCGGCTAGGTCTGTGGAGCGAGTTACGAGTGTAACCGATTTTTGTTCCTGTTCGTGCATCTGTATAGAATATATTATATAATCTGTGCTATTACATAACTTCTATAAACTGGAAAAATATTTTGCATACGTAATTACTTACTTCTTTTATCGTGCCAATGATTCTTAGTCTATTTTTAAATAACTTTTTTATTTATTACTGCATTCATTGTACACGTGGGTACAAAATTTATTATTCTAAAATCTAAGGTATTTTTTTGGCCCCTCGTCAGTCGTCGGCTAAAAACACTTACCGCTGACATTCCATGCTCCTTCCCCTTGGAACGCTGATGAGCCAGCTCCAAATTTGAACCATGGCGGGAACTTCTTGTTGACGGTGCACGCTGACAGACTAAATAATAAGCTGAAAGTAGTATTAGGTATGTTATGCTGGAACAACACAGAACCTTTTTATTCTAATATTTTAAGGGGTTCCGTAGGTACCCAAAGGATAAAATGGTTCCCTATTCATGAGACTTGGCTGTCCGTCAGTCTGTCTGCCTGTCACGAGGCTGTATCTCAGGAACCATGATAGCTAGAGAGCTGAAATTTTCATAGATCATGTAAGTATTTCTGTTGCCGCTATGACAAGAAATACTAAAATCAAAATCAAAAAGGTGGGATTAAGGCTTTCATAATAAGCTTTCATACAAAAAACGTGATTTTTTGCGCTTTTTTGGTACGGAAACGTCTGTGCGTGAGTTCGACTCGCACTTGGCTGGTTTATTACTCACTTTGAAGTGGTGCACCGATTCACTATCTAACGAGGTCATGGTGAGGAGAAGGAAAACTGAACAGAACCTTGGACCAACCTGTCTGGCCACTGTGATTGATACAGTAAGGTTATTTATACTCGTACATTGTATCTATGACCGCCACATTCAAACAATAATTGTTTGAAGATCGAAAAAACCGAATAAACCGATTCTTCTATCGACTAAAAAAAACATATATACCCCAGGACTCCGAACAGACTCTACGTACCTAATGGACGAATTTGGTTTAAATAAAACCGGCCAAGTGCGAGCTGGACTCGCCCATGAACAACATTATGACGGTCGGATAAACAAATGACGATCGACAAAACAAATGAAGATCGATAAAACATATGCACATCAATAAAACAAAAGACTATAAGCAAGTTAATAAGGTCAAAAATTACTTGCGGCCTAAACTTCGCAATCTAGATGCGATTGCCATTCAAAAAAATAGGTGCCAGCAAATCTCGACCTTAATGACACTTCTCTAAAAATGTGCTTTTAGGCGTTTATAGACTTCACTGATCACGAATATGTTAAAAATTAATTTTAATAGTTTAAAAAACTAAAAACACGCTTGTTTTTTTATAGTTTGTCTTAGATGTCCGCCATGTTGGATTTAAGTCACGTGACTATTTTTTTCGTATTCCTGACAGCAAACCCTTTCATTTGATACCCATATCATGGGGGTGCGTTTCAAATAGCCTGTCCGCCATCTTGGACGTCCGCCATATTGGATTTAAGTCACGTGAATATTTTTTTCGTATTCCTGACAGCAAACCCTTTCATTCGATACCCATATCATGGGGGTGGATTTCAAACAGCCAGTCCGTCATTTTGGGGAGGCCGCCATATTGGATTTGTAATGACATTTTTTAGCTAGTCATGTATTGTCATCAGAACTCAGAGCGTGTGCAAAATTTTAGCCTGATCGAAGAACGGGAAGTGGGTCAAATTAACATTCCAAGATTTTCTTACATACATAGTTACAAGTGAAGCTAATAAAAGCGAGTTAATAAATAAATATTATGCATGTTCTTAAGGTCGAGATTTGCTTGCACCTATTTTTTTGAATGGTTATAGCATCTAGATTACAAAAAATGGGTGCAAGCAAATTTCGACCGTATGAGCAAGCATAATTTCTATTTATGTTTTATATATTCGTTTATAGTTCGACATTCAAACAATAATTGTTTGAATGTCGAACTTCAATTATTTCTCAGAATTATTCTGAATCGCGATAACATACAATGCGCCCGCTGATGACTATATTATACAACAGTTCAACATCAACCGTTGGGCTTCGGCCCTCCAGGCGGGGTCACCTTGCCTGACAGGAGGATCTAACCATTCTTCCTTTCGGACTGTTGTTTCCACTGCTAAGTTCCACTAATGACTAAGGGGTCCGACAGGATTTTCAAATACCTACTCAGGGACCCAGTAGGTACATAATAATGGTGGGGCAATAAGGACTTTTAAATACTTATGTACCCCCTTGTCTGTTCAAGATACTGGACATAAAATGCACTTCAAATTGAAAATATTTCAGATAGTCAATACTTGTAATGTACAATCAACAATAACATATATATCATGTACAAGATCGACAAAACAATTGAAGATCGAAAAAACAAATGAAGACCGATAAAACAAAAGATCGACAAAATAAATGAAGATCGACTAAACAAATGACACTCAGATAACAAATGACGATCGAAAAAACGTAGATCGATAAAACATATGCAGATCAATAAAACAAAAGACTAAAAGCAAGTTAATAAGGTCAAAATTTACTTGCAGCCATTTTTTGTAATCTAGATGCGATTGCCATTAAAAAAAACAGGTGCGAGCAAATCTCGACCTCAATGACACTTCTCTAAATATGTGCTTTTAGGCGTTTTTAGACATCACTGATCACGAATATATAAAACATAAATAGAAATTATGCTTGCTCATACGGTCGAAATTTGCTTGCACCCATTTTTTGTAATCTAGATGCTATAACCATTCAAAAAAATAGATGCAAGCAAATCTCGACCTTATGAACATGCATAATATTTATTTATTAACTCGCTTTTATTAGCTTCACTTGTAACTATGTATGTAAGAAAATCTTGGAATGTTAATTTGACCCACTTCCCGTCCTTCGATCAGGCTAAAATTTTGCACACGCTCTGAGTTCTGATGACAATACATGACTAGCTAAAAAATGTCATTACAAATCCAATATGGCGGCCTCCCCAAAATGACGGACTGGCTGTTTGAAATCCACCCCCATGATATGGGTATCGAATGAAAGGGTTTGCTGTCAGGAATACGAAAAAAATATTCACGTGACTTAAATCCAATATGGCGGACGTCCAAGATGGCGGACAGGCTATTTGAAACGCACCCCCATGATATGGGTATCAAATGAAAGGGTTTGCTGTCAGGAATACGAAAAAAATAGTCACGTGACTTAAATCCAACATGGCGGACATCTAAGACAAACTATAAAAAAACAAGCGTGTTTTTAGTTTTTTAAACAATTAAAATTAATTTTTAACATATTCGTGATCAGTGAAGTCTATAAACGCCTAAAAGCACATTTTTAGAGAAGTGTCATTAAGGTCGAGATTTGCTGGCACCTATTTTTTTGAATGGCAATCGCATCTAGATTGCGAAGTTTAGGCCGCAAGTAATTTTTGACCTTATTAACTTGCTTATAGTCTTTTGTTTTATTGATGTGCATATGTTTTATCGATCTTCATTTGTTTTGTCGATCGTCATTTGTTTATCCGACCGTCATAATGTTGTTCATGGGCGAGTCCAGCTCGCACTTGGCCGGTTTTATTTAAACCAAATTCGTCCATTAGGTACGTAGAGTCTGTTCGGAGTCCTGGGGTATATATGTTTTTTTTAGTCGATAGAAGAATCGGTTTATTCGGTTTAAGTCAGATTCTGTTTAAGACAGATTCACAGATACAGATAATAATTTCCTACTTGAAGGTACAAATTCTGTCATAAAGCGAATCAGGCAGGCCCCCTGTGTCAACAGAATCAGTCGTAAGCAGAATCTGACTTAAACCGAACAAAGGATAGCATCCATGAGGATATTCCCTCACGTTAAAAAAATTAAAAATAAAAGGTACGTAGATATAGTTTTTGTTCCAAGTGGTGAGCCTATTGCGGTGTTGAAAATGCACATAAGTACGCAGCTTGTGACCTACTGTTAAAAATTTTCAAGCCGTCCGTGGTCACGTGGTGTTCACCCATTCAAAGATCAGCCATAGCGAAAGTTGCTTACTGCACTGATCGTTTACGAAATCACTGCGTCAGCGGGGTTGCGAACGCTCCGGCATAAATATTTGGGAATCTGCCCCCACCAAGTCGAGCAACAAATCGGCACGGGCATACCTACCGTGTTTTCTCGAACCATATTTACTTACTGAAGTATTTTATTTATTCCAATTTAGACAAAAAGGACTTACCACAGAAAAAGTGTTGATGGTGGCATGTTTAACACCAGACACTAATTTTAAACAAGTGCAGGAAATCGTCTGTATTATAAATACTATAAGATTACGGAAAGATCTTTATAAACTTATTTTACAGAGGTATATATTTAGTAGTGTCCGACCGAAACTGGTTTTCCGGCCGAAACCGAAACCGAAACCGAACTTTCGGCCCCAGGGTCAGTTTCGGCCGAAACCGAAACCGAAACCGAAACTCACGTGTTCATATTGAAAAAAAAAACCAGCCAAGTGCGAGTCGGATTCCCGCACAGAGAAATCCGGTGGATGTTTTTTCTGATTTTAGTAGGTTTTTTTTTATAGCGGCAATATGGTGAGTTGGTTGGTGGTGTGTGTCTTTTGTAATCTCCAACGCTTCAACACCTTGCCCTGGAGCTGCGTTTGAGAGGCGCTTATTTACCATTAAATGCCTCAATACCTCCGTCGAATTGTCGGGGTCTATCTTTCCGAGAGGGCCATAACTTACCCGAGCTAGGGCAGGTTCGGCGAGTCGTTTGGTGTTCCACAGGAATCGTTCTTAGGACCGCTTCAGTGGAACATCGGTTACGATTGGGTGCTGCGTGGTCCGTTGCTCAGAGGTGTCGGCGTAACCTGTTACGTGCGTAACGTGTTACGACGGCACCCTAATTACAGCGCGAGGAGCAACGCACCGAGACGCAGCCCTATAGGACACCTGCGGGATCCAGCTTACATATAGGGGGCATCAGCATCGGCATCAAGCTCTCGATGACGTATCCGGGGCTCGTATTCGATAGCCGGTGTCAATTCGGATACCACTTCCGAAGTTTGGTCCCAAAACTGAGGGAGGGGGTATCAGCCACACTCTCGCGGTTGTTGCCCAATATCAGGGGAGCCAACGCTCCCTGCAGGAGACTGTACCTTAGGATCATGCGGAGCATGGCCCTATATGAGGCCCCCGTATGGGCGGAGATCCTGATGGCCAGCAATGCGGCCTGATTGCTTAGCCCGCAGAAGGCGATGGCTATCAGGGTAAGGATAAGGGCATACCGCATGCTCTCAGTTGAGGCGGCATGTCTTCTAGCCGGGACCCCTCTATGGGACCTGGAAGCGAGGGCCCTTGCGTCATTGTTTAAATGGCGCAAGAAGGCGCTGGAGCGGGGCCATCGGCCTCCTCCTGTGAACAGGTCATGCTCGTAAAAGAGACGGCGCCGGGTAGGAAGCGGGACAGAACTCTCCCACCCAAGTTGCGCAGTCTGCGACAGCGCGCCCTATACTATCAGCCTACATGACCAGGGGCCTGAGGACGTCTGCTCACCGTCCTTATAGAAGCAGGCCCTAGACGATAGCGTGAAGTGTGAGATTCATGCACGGCCCCCTCAAGTAGCGGGATAACAACTAAAGACTCGGCCGCAATATGCATCATTCCGAGGGCATACTCGGGGCTCCCAACGCGTGTTTTTTAGTCGATAGGACCGGAGTCCTTCCGCCGTTAGGGAGCATAGCATCCCTGTAGGATTTCCCTCACTTGAAAAAAAAAATAGCGGCAACAGAAATACATCATCAGTGAAAATTTTAGGTCTCTATCTGGCGCGATTCCAGCGATACAACCTCGTGACTAAGAGACAGCCGGATGGCTAGGCCTCATGTCTCGTTAATTGGGTCCCGCTTTAACCCCTCCGTGTGAGAGTCCGACTCGCACTTAGCCGGTTATTTTTTCAATAGGTGCAGCAAGTTCCACCAAGTGCCATTAATCAACGGTATAAATCTCCTCAAGTGTTTTATTTCAGAAATATCTCCACCTAAAGATGAGTTTCCTTCTTTTTCGTGTGGAATTACACATAGATGCAATTGCGAACTCCTACCGACTAAAACCACACGGTGCTCTGCTACTAGGTCTTGGCCGGTTTTGGTTACATTCTAGAAGTGTATAACTAAAACTGGACAAGAGTGAGCAGGACTCGCGCACGTAGGGTTCCATACAACAAAAGCGGCAAAAAAGTCTTGTATGTTGTATGGGAGGCCCCCTTTAATACTATTATTTTGTCTATTTTTATTATTTGTTGCTATAGCGGCAACAGAAATACATCATCTGTAAAAAAAAACTGTCTAACTATCACTGTGGATGAGTTACAGCCTGCTGACAGACAGACAGACGACCAACACAGTCAACGAAATACGACAACAAAGGGAAACTGAATCCTAAAGATCTAGGACATTACATGACCCTACGTCATGTAATGTCCTAGATCTTTAGGATTCGGTAACCAAAAGTAAAAACGGGATCCTAAAAAAAAGGAGGTCTAAGACATAACACAGGGCCGCAGGGGTAACTGTCCAATACTTCTCAATGATTGTAATTGCTGATGGTTTAAATAAAGGTAAAGTGTAAATCTCTAAATCTTCGGTTAGTAATATATTAACTGGTTGGGCTGGCCCCAACCACGTCGCGAGCAGAGCCAGACACTCAAAATTCATGAACACGTGAGTTTCGGCCCGGCCGAAAGTTTCGGCCTATTTTGGCCGAAACCGAAACTGCGGCCGAAACTCGATTTTTTGGCCGAAACTGGCCGAAACCGAAACCGAAACCGAAACTTCGGTCGGTCACTAATATTTAGCAATAAAGGGAATTTAAGACACTGTTACACGCTTTTAATTATATCTTTACAGTTTTATAGTAAAGTAAGTTATAATGATAAATGGAACTAGTTTCAAATTCGTTTATATATTTGCTAATATAAATTAATTAATTTTATTGTATTTAAATATAAATAATTTTCATAATTAATTCTAAAGCTTTTATCTATATAAAGTATATTACTAAACACCATGATACTCTGAAGCAGAATAATAACAAATACAAACAAGAAGGGCGCTCTGACGTATAAGGCATTTGTCCCACCGCCGCGCTGGCGAGCAAGCGACTAAAGGCAGATATCCAGCATGAGCTGAGCGGACTCGTCAATGAATTCGCTTAACTCGCTACAGTAAACTGCAAACTTGTTTTCCCACTAATAAATTGTTGGGATAAACGAACTGGGCCCTAATATTTCATTTCGCATGCTAACGAATCTCATAAAAAATGAGAAATGAAGTTTATTCATTATGAAGTTTATTGGTGGAAAATGAAATCCATTCCATTAAAAACTAGCTGTAGCCTGCGACTTCGTACGCGTGAACATTATGTTATAATGCCAATTTGATCTCTCTTTGTTTAGCCCCTAGGATATGTAGCGTGATAATATATAGTTTATTTGAAGACCCTACCCCTAGTTAATGTTTGTGCAAAATGTGAATTAAATCTATTGAGTACTTTTCGAGATCCTTCCGGACAAAGCAAAGCAAACAGACAAACAGACGATAAATTTTCGAACTATATTTTCGGCTTCGGTATCTTATGTTGAACACCCAGCGAGTATTTCTTTTTTAAATATTTTCAATGTACAGTTTTGACTTTTCTATCATTTTATTATATGTAAAGATGAACCCAGCTTCCCTCACTATCTCCGGCTCATTACACTGTTGCGGTGGAAATCGGCCTTCACTATTGACTATTTTCTCGCTCAAGAAACTGAATCCCACGGTTTTGTTCTTTTGCACTTTGGCAGATATCAAATAATTGTAATTACATTCTGTTGAATAAATTAATCCATTCAAGATGTTGAGATAGTAGCTGCTGCTTTTGGTTTTTATTTATTAATAGCTGTTGCCTGCAACTTCGTACGCTGCATTTTATAAGTGATTCTTTAGATTGATATAACTATTTAATTTATGAACCGAACCATGAAACATACACTAAATGTTAAGTAGAGCTAACCGCAACGCAATAAAAAAACCGCATTGCAATCGGTTGAGCGGTTGCTGAGATTAGCGTGCACAAACGTACAGACAAATAGACAGTTACGATTTTATTATATGTATTGATTGATTGATTGATGATGATTGTTTGATTTCATATTAATTACTATAGAGTTTCGTTTCACGTTCGTTTTATAATTATTTAACAAAACTTAATTATCTAACACAATTGTGTGGATGGAAGCCGTTGGAGCACTTATAGGATTATTATTTTTCTTTATTTATTTAGCGAATACGGGTAAAAAAAGGTGTGAATCACAAGCCACATTCCACCCTAAAGGCATGCAAATATGTTGAACAGGTCTATATTACAATGACAATTAACTGAAATAATAATAATGTGTTACAATAATAATATCTTACTTCTTACTAATATTAAAAATGCGAAAGTTTGTGAGTGTGGATGTTTGTTACTCTTTCACGCTCAAACCGCTGAACGGATCGGGCTGTAATTTGGTACAGAGATACTATATAGTCTGGAATAACACATAGGCTACTTTTTATCCCGGGAATAAGTTCCATAATTTTACGCGGGCGAAGCTGCGGGCATCAGCTAGTGTCACAATAAGTTTGCAATAAATTTAACATAAATGTCAGTAACTGCATCAACTATTTTAAAATGGGTGCTAATTAAACGAAGTGACCTACGAAAAAATACTTTGCTCCCCAAATTAATAAGTCAGCCACAATTAATGAGCGTCAGAATTTATGGATTATAGCCACCATTTAATTTCTTCATTAGCCACTGTTAATATAATTCAGCACCGTGATTATTTTTTAGCATCTAATTTTGTACCATGCATTCAAACAGTAAACTTAGAAATTACTAAAAAATGGCATCAAAATAGACTTTATTTTTTTATATTGTAGCTTCTAATTTTCTAATTTAGCATGTTTAAAATGTAACTCGTCCCACATTAATGGATCATCAAAGTTAAGTAAAATTGCCATCAAAAAGCAAATTATGGCCACTAATATTACCTAAATAGCTAGAACCACTTGTAGCCACTGACTCAGTCTTTTGTAAACGATCACTTCAGTAAATAACTACCGCTATTGCTCGTGCCCGAATGGGTGGTCATTTTGTAACATTTGATTTGCGAGAGTTTTCTTGCTTTGCAAGGCACGTTAAGCCGAGTGTCACAATCTAGTGGAAACGGACAAGCGAGTCCGTTTCAACACGGGAGTGTGGGACAGACTTTCGGGCATAAATGCTTTTATTTATTATTATGTGTTACCTGCAGTGTTTACAATAAATAACAATATTCTAATATAAACCTATGCATTTTATGGAATATCTGCCCCAGACTCCAGACGCCCGTCGAAGCAATGTATGAAATGTTTTGAATAAGTATATGATTGTTGACACTTTGTCTAAGTATTGTACAAAATTTCCAGGGATCGCATAGAGTACCTGCTGGTCCTCCGGCAATGTGCAAAATAAATAGATCTTGGGTCAGCATAAAATTGCAAATACCGCAAAATAACTATAGAGAAATTGTAAATTGTAACACAATGCAAAATATTAAATTTATATGACATATGGCACTCGGCAGCTACTGCCGCGGCATGCTCGCTTCGCTCGCTCGCCTTCGCGCGTTAGTGGTCACTATTCCAATCTAACCTAACCTTCGCCAGCAGCGAACAAACCTTCCGTACTCTCGTATATTTCATACATTGCCTTGCCTGCAAGTTTCAGGTATTCTATAAAATGCTGAGACATTATGCAGATTTCGGTCGGTGACATTTTGTATGCATGTAATACAGATTATAGAACTGAAAACAGATAGCAAACAAAAAAGTAAGACTAAGAAAGCAAATACTAAACCCAAAAGTGAGTACTAAATATAACGTGGCAGTGCCAAACACTGTTTACACTTAACGAGTAATTTCTCATTAATGGTAAAATTTATGACGACATTATGTATGACAGTATGTATGTATTTAAAAAAAAGTATAATTATAAGTATTAATATTGTAGCAATACACGCAAGTGAATTGTATTAACATTTGGTAGGCGCTATAAATATATTATTTATTATGTTAGTAGCTATAGATAGGTAGTTAGATGGGCGGTCATTTCTTGTGTCAAAGTAGGGGAAGTTGATGGAAGGAAATTGTGGAGGAATGCAAGCTATGTATAAGCGTGCGCAATAGTAAAAAAAAAAGATCAGGAACTAACTAAAATTATTTTGCATCATACTATCATACTGTCGAAGAAATTTTACATTAAAGTAATTTTATTCCTTAAATTATTTCCACTGAAATACCAGTGAGTGGCTTAATAGCTCAATTATTTAACTAAATTTATATATTTGAAAACGGAAGCTCTGGTAAGCATCAATTGCGTAAATTTTATTTAGTAAATTAATTGTGGGTAATTTTTATGTAAAAAAGAATATTTTAAGTACATTTATTTTATCAGGCAGGCGTTTGTAAAATTATAAAGGGGGTAACGTTCTTTTAATATATTAAGTGTCTTAAAATGGGGTTAAAAAATAAAATAGTAAGGGAAAGTTTAGGTATATCTATGGTTGAAGAGGGTGTGTTTAAAATATTGTGTTCTTTTCAGAATGATCTTCCAAGTTTTGGGTTAGAAACCTCTGCCCATACCTATATGGCAACAGTTAATTAACTAACTGTAATATTGATAATACAGGAGCAAACCCTATTGTTACCTCATATATTATTCCTGGCGAAAGGAAATCCCATCCCCAAAAGAAGTCGGATGAGTACCTAGTTTTTTTAAGTTAGATTTGTGTGTTTCTCCGCATCATTGCCACTGTGGAGAAGTAGTCGACAGCCTTGGACGCCATGGCCTCTCGTGTAGCAGAAGCGCAGGCCGTATATCTCGACACGCTAACCTTAACGACATAATCCGTCGCGCTCTTGTCACCACTGGCATACCAGCCGTACGAGAACCAAACGGGCTGGTGCGTGACGATGGCAAGAGACCTGACGGTATGTCGTTGCTACCTTGGAAGATAGGTCGGCCTTTGGTGTGGGATGTGGTTCGCAACCCATCACGTCTCGTTTCCCATCGAGGCGAAAAGTGGACTTGGGATAGCCACTTTGCTACGTTGAATGTAAGAGGAGGTATGATAGACAAAATTGAGGAAGTATGCAAGATGATGAAAGAGAGACGACTCGATATTCTGTGCGTAAATGAGACAAAGAGGAAAGGATGTGACACCACCGCACATGGACCCTACACTGCCTACTGGTCGGGTGTGCCTAAAACCAGTAAAGCGTGTCAGGGCGTTGGTGTAGTACTGTCTGCGAGAATGAATGAATGTGTCACAGAATATGAATGTGTAAGCCCAAGACTCCTTTGGTTGAGGCTGAAGGTTGGACTTACCCGCATCTTTGTTTTAGGAGTATATGCTCCACAAGATGCGCGGTGGCGCCGATCTTTACGAGACCAAAGTGAGAGGCAGGCATTTTGGGAGAGCATGAGTGATGTTTTGAGTAAGTGTAAACAAAATGAGAGATAGTAATGTTAGGCGATTTTAATGGGTGGGTTGGAGTCAAGCGTGATGGGTATGAAAGAGTATTGGGAAAGTTTGGTGATGAGCGAGTGAATGAAAATGGAGAAAGTTTGCTTGAAGTATGTTTGGAGAAGAATCTTGTGGTGACTAACACCATGTTTCACCACAAAGATATCCACTTGGTTACGAGACAAGAAGGAAGTAAGAGGAGCATGATTGACTTTGTGATTGTTGACGCAAGGATGAGAAAGAAAGTACTAGACACTCGAGCCTACCGCGGTGCTGGGATTGACACAGACCACTTCTTGGTTGTCAGCCGAGTAAGAGGTCTGTTTCAGCGGTGGAGGCACCGTGTGCGTGAACCTGTTAGTGTACTAGAACGCATAAAAGTTGAGAATTTGCAAGAGATAGGTATAAAAGAGGAATTTGTGAGAAAACTAAGCAAAAAGTTTGATAATTTAGATGAAGTATGTGAGATTGAAGAATTATGGAAGCCGATTAAGGAAGGACTCGTGGAAGTTGCGATTGAAGTGTGTGGTGTGAGCAAGAGAAGCCAAGGAAGTAAGTTAAAAAGAATGACCACGGAAGTTCTGAAAGCGTTGTCTGAGAAGAAGAAAGCATGGTTGGACTGGCTGGCCACAAAGGCCAATCAAAGAATGCAGAAGGCAACGGATGAGGATGTACGAATGGCCAACGATGAGTATAAAAGGTATAAGCGTGTGGCAAAAGAGGTGTTAGTAAGAAAGAAGGAGAATGATAGAGATGAATTTGATAAAAGGTTATCTGGTGACTTCCAACAGAATATAAAATTCTTTTGGAAGTCCATAAAAGCGGTGAGGAGTCCACAGACCACATCACCGCTTAATAAGATCAGAAACCAGGATGGAAGTTTTGTGGGAGGAGAAGAGTGTGTGCTAAAAATATGGAAGGAGTATTTTGAAAGTCTATTTGATAAAGAGGATACGCAAGTGCAAACTCATTTTTGTGAAATGAATGAAATTGGCAATGAAAACGACATTAGTATGGAAGAAATAGTGGAAGCATTAAATAGTATGAAACTAGGCAAGGCTGCTGGGATTGACAGGGTTTCCGTTGAGATGCTGAAAGCAGGACGTGGCGTGGTAATTGACCAGCTGTACCGCCTTTTTAATCTGTGCTGGAGGAGTGGCAGCGTACCAAAAGAATGGTCCAAAGCCGTCATTGTGCCGCTGTACAAAGGAAAAGGGTCGCAGCAAGAGTGCAAAAATTACCGCGGCATAAGCCTCCTCAGCATCGTCGGTAAACTGTATGCGAAAGTGTTAATAAAAAGAGTGATGAATGAAAGTGAAGGAAAAATGTGGGATGTTCAAGCAGGATTTATGAAAGGAAGGGGGTGCACGGATCAGGTCTTCTCCTTACGACGCATAGCAGAAAAAGTTTTGGCGAAAAGCCAAAAGGTATATTGCGTATTCTTAGATCTGGAGAAGGCCTATGACAAAGTGGTGAGGAATGAACTATGGTCAACATTGTCTTTGTACGGGGTGAGCAGCAGCTTGATACGAGCACTGAAATCTCTTTATGAGGGCTCGAGTGCTTGTGTCAGGATCAACGGAGCTTGCACGGACTTCTTTAACATAGAAAGGGGTGTGAGACAGGGTTGTGTAGCGTCACCGTGGCTGTTTAACCTGTACATGGACAGTTGTTTGAAAGAATTGCAAGAGAGTGCGTGTGGTTTAAAACTGAACGAGCTGACCATCAAATGCCTCCTATATGCTGACGATCAGGTGATCTTAGCTGCATCGGCGGAGGAGTTGCAGTTGATGGTTAATATTATGCATGAGGCGCTGAAAGGTAGAAGAATGAAAGTGAATGTAAGTAAGACTAAAGTAATGGTTTTTGAAAGAGAGAAATGTATGACGAATTGCCCTATTATTATCGAAGGGCAAAGAGTGGAACAGGTGAAAGAATTTGTATACCTGGGTTCAAAATTTACGAGGGATGGAAAGTGTGACCAGGATATTGAGAGAAGAGTTTTGGCAGGAAATCAAGTGAATGGGGCGATGCATACCTTTATGAGCAGTCAAAACGTGTCTAAGAAGGCAAGAGTGGCTGTGCTTAGGGGTGTGATTATCCCCACACTTATGTATGGTAGTGAAAGTTGGGTGTGGCAGAAGAAGCATGAAAGTAAAATTAATGCAGTGGAAATGAGAGGTCTGCGAAGTATAGCTGGAGTGAAATTGATGGACAAAAAAAGGAATAGCGTGATTAGAAAACAATGTGGTATAACTGAAGATGTAGTGACAAAGATAGAAAAAGGGATGCTTAGATGGTTTGGACATGTTGAGAGGATGGATGAAAATAGACTGACTAAACAGATCTATAAGGCGAGAATGAATGGGCAAGCTGGTAGGGGTCATCCTCGGCGTACGCATGGTAACCAAATTGATGACCTGCTGGAAAAAGGCCAGGTCAAGAGTACCCTTAACCGGCGAGCGTGTATGAAAGCACTTATGAAAGTAGAAGAAGCGAAAGTGGTATGCCAGGATCGTAGCAAGTGGAAAGCCATAGTCTCTGCCTACCCCGATGGGAAACAGGCGTGATGATATGTATGGTGTGGGACGCCACATGCGTCGACACCCTTGCGCCGTCACATCTTCCAAGCACAGCGGGTTGTGCGGGGGCTGCTGCCGCTTCTGCAGAAAACCTCATACGGCGAAAATATAGTAATCTAATTGGTGATTATATGTTTGAGCCGTTTGGGGTTGAGACATTGGGGCCTTGGGGTCCGAGTGCCCGCTTCTTTTTTAAAGAGTTGTCCAAGCGGTTAGTCGACACTTCGCGGGACCAGAAGGCTGGCTTTTTCCTTGCACAAAGGATTAGCATTGCCATTCAACGTGGCAATGCTGCCAGTCTTCTGGGAACGTTTCCAGTTAGCGATGATGCGGAGGAATTCTACGACGCATGTATGTAATTATGTATGTATATTATGATTAGCTTTCTCCTTTTATTTTTTATTTGTGGTTAGATAGGTTTAATTTTTATTTATGATAGTACGGTATTTTTCTTAATAAATTATCTGCTGCTCAAAATAGTAATAAAGTAAAGACACCCCTACAATTAAGATTTAGGTTGATTTTTGTGAAACCGCAAATAAAATCAGTTATACTATAATCGTTGCGTTATTGACTCCAGGACAAATTATCTTACCTTACATAAAACTACTGAACCGCCTGGGAACTCCTGGGAACACTCTGGACTTCCCAGAAGCGTGTCATCCGTGTCATGTTCCGTGGTCTGATACCCATAACACAAGCAGGTTATTCCTAGCTTACTTTGGGATCAGATAGCGTTGTGTGAAATGTCCGTGATTATTTATTTATTATCCACATATTCACTTAATGTATATATACTAAACTCAAAAGTTTATAATGTATTTACTATTTATACACTTTTGAGTTCAGTATTTTTGCTTTGTCGACCTCACTTTCTTGTTTGGTGATATAAAATAGCGGTCTCTGATTGATGCAAATGGCCAGTCACGTCCTTTGCACTCGCGTCAAGCCTTGCAGTGGCAATTTTAACTAAAAAAGAATGTCAAATATTTGTTTTACACGCTAAGTTATAAAAACGGATGTTGTCTGTGGAGGCTTAAATTATATTTTTTGAGGCTCTCGACTTGTAGCTGTGAAATATAAAATGGTGTTCACGTGTAAAATCGGTGGCTGAATTAGTAAATTAGGTGTTAATATATAAATACGCAGGACAAGTTAAAATAATTGTTGATCTTTATTTGATGCTCATAACGGAATGTTTAGGTGACGTTGTAAAGAGGACGAATTAGTAGGTAGGTATATTAGAGGCAAATTCATTTTCCCGTGGCTTGGAAATTAAATCGGAAGCATAATGCCGTGGCCGATAAAAACTTTTGAGGCTCGGTTTATTATATCCCTTTTAAAATTAGAAAATGGTAATACTTAACTAAAATAATAATAATAAAATTGCACACTGAACAACAAAAGCAGACCCTTTGTACTAATTCTCTATTATATTGCTCTATTTATAATGTTTGTATGTACAATAAATAAATAAATAAAAAAAAACAAACCTGGGACAACGGCATAGCAGTCGGCGCAGTGGCCAACACTTACCACAGCTCCTCAAGGTCGGGTGGATCCTGAGATCTAGTTAAGGCAAGAACATTCTCGAGGTCCGCACTTGGAGGAGTTTCTGTTTTAAAATAAGCAGTAACTGGGGTATCTCTCTGAGTGTGAGCCCACATATTACTTATTGTATTTTGTTCTACGTAGCTAGTGGATATATTGCCGTATTGAAATAAACAAAAACTATTCTAGTCAGAAACTTGAAGCGCTCGTGGCCCCGCGGACTCAGTGTTCTGTAAACGATCACTGCAGTAAGCAACTTTCACTATGGCCGGTCCATGGATGGGTGACCATCCATGTGATCACTTTGTGACATTTATTTAAGCGTTTCCGTGCTTCGGAAGGCACGTTAAGCCGTTGGTCCCGGTTGCCAGTAAAATGGCAGTCGTTAAGCTAAGTTGATGGCTTTATTTCAACAGCAGGCAGTCACAACCTGCGCCTGTCCATTTAAACACGGCAATACGGCTCACCACCTATTACGTGGGACAAATTATACAAAGGTGAAATGTGGGCATATAATATGCCTCTGCCTACCCCTTCGGGGATAAAGGCGTGGTCAAATGTATGCATGTGAAATAAACAGGGGCAGATTGTCATTTTGCAGTGTATGTAATACGTTTATGCTGTAGATAATTTTCTAGAGGCCTAAAGAGCATTCAATTTGACTTGTTGATTACGAGATGGTGCTTGCGGCTTCTCCCGCGTGAAATCATGTTCTCGTTCCCGCATCCCATGGGAACGATTCCCCGGGATTACCTAAACTTTTTTTGCTATTTTGACGCCACTGAAAAGCTTCTGGGAAAAACTGCTGAGAGTTCTTATACGCTATTATTTAATCTTGGAAAGTATGATGACATTGCTCATCTTCACAAAGATCTCATAACCCGTCTCATATCTTTAGCCTCCTTTTCAAATAGGTACCTTTCCCACCTGTCTGAGGGAGCGGTCCTCATTTGTTCACCCCCTGATGTTCCATGTAGATTAAATCTACAGTAGAATGATATTCCCTAATCATAATGCCTTTTATTTTCTACTCTTTTATTTTTACATTTCTTCATAGTTGTCATCATTGCCCTCAATATAATATAATAATAGGTGGTGAGCGTATTGACGTGTTGAAATGCACAGGCGCACAGGTGGTGACGACCCGCTATTGAAAATTTAAAGTCACCGTCCGCCATGAAGCCTTCAACTTAGTTTAACGGCTGTCATTTATTACTGACTTTAATTATCCTAATATTTTAAAATTGAAATTATGAAATTTTATGAAAATGCATGAATGTTTGTTTCTCTTTCGCGTTCTAACGGCTGAACGAATCTACGTAAAATTTGGTACAGGGATAAATTATAGTCTGGAATAACACCCATGTTTTATGCAGTACGTGTAAGTACTGGCCATACTGCTGTTAATCCCGGGAATAGGTTCCCATGGGAAACAGGGACATAATTTCAAGGTTGTAGAGCCGCAGTCGCCATCTGGTGTTAAATAAAAGGATGTTAAAATACAAAATTATTATGATTTTAGAATATTTTTATTGCGAATCGAAGGACAGAGATCTATGTTTAATGACGTTCTTGTAGTAAATGGCAGAGTTGCGCGGTGTCCGCTTGCGGTCGGTGTCTGAGAAGTCCACTTTATACAATCCGAACTTCGAACTGAAAACGAAAAGGAGAATAATAGGAAATAAAAAATATTTATTTTACATTTTCACATAAGCCTGTCTAAGGGATCTAGACGACTGATAAACACTTTAATATTTCTAAATATATATGTTCCTACATATGTACATAATTATAAATAGGAAAAAACCTATACTATAGATTAAATGATAGTTGCTACGTAGTCTTAACTGCCAAACAAACATTTATTTAGTGCATCCTTCAATATTTGTTCCCACCCAAGATTCGAATCCGTGTCCAGAATTCAATACAGAATTGTAAAATCGATCGAAAATCAACACATTATTATTTTAATAGAATTTGTTATGGCATAATTCATTGATAGCATGGAGTAATGATTTCTATGGATATGCCGGGGATTTCCGACCATAGACAGACATAAGGTATCATATGGTTTTAGCTGGTAGAGTCTGATGTCCGATACTCACACATAGCCATCATAATACTCAAAATCATCCATCAGCGACCAGTACGAGTATGCTGTCACGTTGATACCGTCATCAATGGCCATCAATACCTGTAATGATTAGCAACGGCTGAGATTAATTCATTTGAACCTCTGTTAATCCTAAAAAAATGCAATGTGCATTGAGAATTTATTGGAATACGGATAAATCCTAAAACTTAGTGACATTTGCACTTTAAAATAATGACATTACATAATTTCCTTTGCATCTCACGCCACGCTTTCGCTTGTAATATTCGATCAGCTGTTCTACATAATTCTGTGTGAACGAAAAACTGGGTCCTTTAAATAATACAACAGCTTCGTAATACTGAGTATATTTAACTTGGTACGGTTCAAAACAATGGAGAGGTTTTTTATAATACACAACCTTAATTTAAATAGGCTTGGACGCACTGAGACTAATACCGCGATGCACAATAGTGTACAGCGCCATCTAGGCCCTCAACGGGAAACTAGTCACATTGAATATAATCGCGACCAAACCATATCGCGATGTAGCAAAAGCGCCCAACGCCATCTAGCGCGGCACGAGGAATTATTGACACAGGAATATAAACGTAAACATTCCGCCCACCAAGGACACGTTGCAAACTGTCCTTCCTAAAAGGTAGCACGGATTTTGCTAAAATTAACATTTATGAATAGTATACATGAAACAACTTAAACTCAACGCATTATGTATACATGATACTACTTAAAACTAAACAAGATATGTAGGTACACCCTAAAATCAGAAGTCTCGAGGTCGGCCCTTTCAGAGCGTACTCTTTGTGCGTACTGTGAAGCTACACGCGTAATATTAACCGACACTAAAGGCTTGTGTACCTAGCAACCACCCACCAGAATATACATTCCCGCTTATACAAATCTACATTACGTGTTGATGTTTCTGGGTTTTTGTACTTCCACTTGCGTCCCAGCAAGAATTGACGAAGGCAATCTGGCGACCAACAAAGCCATAAAACTTGCAACACTTTATAGTGCAATTGCCGCTGTAGAGAGGATATATTAGAATCTTTATAATCCGATACATTTGACCTTTCATAAATCGTAACAAGTGCCACAAGGAGCTGCCCGCCCACCATAATATAACCCGGGGTTATGACTACAGATTCATACCGCTTCCCTATGTATAATAAGGACTCCGAACTGAGGCAAGCCATCCGATACAACACCTTGCGAAAATGCCTTTCGTTAGAATTTAACTGAGACGTTTCTAATCTCTCACTAATCCTGACAACACCTTTCGCGTTCAAAAACAAATTTAACGAGCTAAGCGATATTATTTTCCTAGCTGAATATTCCTTGCCATTCAATTTATGCAGTTTCTGTGAAAATCCTACCTTCGCTATTACTAAAAGGACTTGAATATTCCCGAGCGCGTCTACAGTAAGTAAGTACGAGTACAACATTGCAGCGTAAGTCACTTTAGCAACTTCCTCACAACCATGCAACTTAAGATCAAGAGTCTTTTTGCAGATATGTGAACAGCGTGAGATCTTTACCGTTTTCAGAGGTAAGTTAATTTGCCGGTAAGTACAACATTCCTTTAAAAAATTAGCTGGAAC
This sequence comes from Miltochrista miniata, assembly GCA_933228765.1. NCBI lineage: Eukaryota > Metazoa > Arthropoda > Insecta > Lepidoptera > Erebidae > Miltochrista > Miltochrista miniata. The sequence goes on from OW121769.1 coordinate 21,673,991, forward strand.
CCTCTGGTCCCACTCAATCACCGCTAGCCACGACTTCTGAATAACAATTTCACGCGGCGCTAACCAGCCAAAAGTGTATAATAACCTAGAACTATCCGAAATAATTTTGCTTATTTTTACAGGTGTAATCATAGGAACTAGATCTACGATACGTGAGAAGATATCTTCAGACGGATTCCAGGTAAGTCCTATTGTCTTTTTTGTACCCGACACCTTAATTCTTAACTCTTTACCTGAACTCCTTCTCTTCTTTATAATAGTGTGACCGTGTTCAGCTTGCAGGGATGGACCAACCAGTAATTTATCATTATGACATCTACTTTTTAGACCCTTGCAGCACGAATACCATAAATTGCTGACATTTATTATGACCATGTTCTCCCGAACTGCGTCGCAAGGTAAGTAAACCGCCTTTTGAATAATTTTATCTAACCCTGTAATTTTTCTCAAATAACTAGATTCCAATAATTCTGTATTAACCCTTGTATAATTTAACGTTAAATCAATGCTGTTTACTAATTTAAATTCTAAACGCTCAAATATTTTTTCAGAGCTTTTTTTAGACTCGCCATCTCCGCCGTACGGGTCGCGAAACAGTAGCCGCAGATTGTATCGGCCGCTGTTATACCGCTTGGTGGTATCTGTACACAACTTCTCGCACCGAAGCTCTTCCTCCGTCAGCATTTTCTTAATACAAGATGGTTTGGCTTCTAGATCCCCAAACCTCTTTATTAAGTCGTCAGCACCTAGACTACAATGCATTACGGTAATGTGAGAAGATATTATTGTTGGGTTGTCTACGTCACATACGCCAGATAACACCCACCCGAAGGCGGTGTCTTGCGCTAAGAGGGACCCACAGTTACTCCGGTTAATGCCTACTTTAATGACTTGGCTGTATACTTCAGCACCTAATAACATATCAATTTTATTAGGTCTGTGATACTCAGGATCAGCCAAATCTCCTACAGTCAAGTTTACCCGTTGCACCCTAGTTACATTCGCAACTGGGAGAAGGGACGTAACCGACGTCAAGACATAGGCATTAACTTTAATTTTAAATCGAGGATCGACTCTAGACCTTATATTAACCTGAACTGTAGACGTAGACACTACCTTATTGTGTCCACCGACACCAGTAATGGTGTTGTTTGTCGCAATCTTCTTTAAACCTAAGGACTGCACTGTACCTTCGGTAATAAAAGATCCCTGCGACCCTTGGTCTAGTAAAGCCCTAATCATACGAAAACGTCCGTCTTTCGACTCAGCTTGCACGACAGCTGTAGTTAATAAAACTGTTTTACCACAGTTCCCTGTCGAAAGACAAGAGACCAGTGGCTCACTAGACCCCTCCGCTTGCGCGGTATGCTCATGACTGTTAGAAACAGTTTCCTCCTTCCTCTGTATACCCGATGAGGATGCTCTCTGAACCGTACCTTCATCCGTTGACCCAGAAACACCACTAGGGTGTAATAAATAATTATGGCGCCTTTTGCACATCTTACACCGTACGAACTGTTTACAATATTTGGCAGAGTGGTTGCTATTTAAACAAATAAAACACAATTGTTTATCCATAGCAAATTCACGTCGACTTTCACTAGATTGATTGCTAAAGGCCTTGCAGGAAGCTACATGATGATCTGCAGCACAATACGCACAAGAACTAGTACCCTTTGCTTTAACAATGTGGAATGACTTCGTATTCGACTTTTTCTCAATACGAGGTCTCGACTCTAAATTCTCTAGGCCTCTAAACCTACCCGTTAAAAAGTCGGAAAATTCCTCAAACGTGGGGAGTTCATCAGTTGTATCTGATGACACCTTTAGCTCCCAAGCTTTTCTTGTATCAGGGTCAAGTTTAGCGCTGATTATATAAATGATCAAAATATCCCAAGACGATATGTTTACCCCTAAAGCTTTAATGGACTCTAAGCATTCAGACGTAGTATTAATTAAATCCTTAATTTCTGAAGCAGATTCTGAAGTTAAAGTCTTTTGATTTAACAATCGCCCTAAAATACCCTTAGTCAAAAATCTCTTATTGTGATACATTTTATTCAGTTTATTCCAAGCAATCTCATAGTTATCCGAATTGACCTTAATGTTACGTAACAATTGTTCAGCTTCCCCAGTCAAGTGCCCCTTCAGATAAAACAATCTTTGTGCGTCATCTAGGGTCTTGTTTTCATGGACTAAACCCATAAACAAATCCCTAAATGTTTGCCACTCACTATATTTCCCCGAAAGAGTAGGAATTTTTATCTCCGGCAGCTTGACTCTATTGCCTACCTTAGCACCATGATCACAAGACTTTAGCTCTGAAGACGAATTGCTGGAAGTTCTGCTAGACAACATATCTTTCAATTCGCTTTTAAAAAGTATATAAAATTCTTCGACAGTATCATACACATCATTTTTTATGTAATCAGAGCAACTAAGTTCTGCTTTTTTTGCTGAGCTTATAATTTGAGTGTGAGTCTCCGAAAACAATGCCCACTGTTTCTCCAAATTTTCAACTCTCGCTTCAATATATGAAACCGTTAATCTTTCCTTAGGAGTCTTCTTAAAATTAGATTTAGCCTTTAACATTTTAGACTTAATGTCCTCCTGAAGATTGACCAACGATTCCATTTTTAATCTCGTAACTAAGCAGATACAGAATTATATAAAAACTAAAAATTACTTTTACTGTTCAAATAACACAAATAATATGATTGTATCAATCAATACAAAACTATCAATTTAATACACAAAAACTCAAGCAGACCTAACAGTTTATAGCGTTATCTAATAGAAATAAATTAATATTTGCTCCGTTAATAGCTAATTAATTTAATAAAACTAATCACATCTAATTGTAACTAAGATAATTTGAGCTGAAAGTATTTAATGTCTCAAAATAACTCTTGAAATTTTAGAAGTGTTGCAACTAGTATAACTTAAGTGAAAACAATTCTAAGTCCTAGACAATTTCTTAAAATTTTACAAGTGTTTGAAACTTATATATTCTGATAGAAAACGGGCGTGGATTCCCCGTCAAAACCACTTTTAACTTAAAACTAACACAAGTCTAAAACTACTTAAAATAATAAAAGTCCAATATTTTTTCCAAATACTTCTAAGTTTCACAAGTCTTGACTTTAAGGTTCAAATTCTTCAAACTTTAACTTTGTAAATAAATTCGAAATGTACTCACGATTTATCTCGCACACTGCACTCACTCACTTACACGACGTGTAGATGTCACGCTGGTGGCGCCCCCTGGCGGCGACGTTCTGCTTCCTCCGGGACCTCTTCCCGGTTCCTCTGCCGACGAGACGCAGCACGTAGCGTCCCCTTGTCAGCAGGGTATATGTTCTGGCCAGCGATCCACTGACCAGTAAACCTGACTGGTAGTCTTGAAGACTACCACAAATACTGCAAAAACGTCGTCACAACCCGACTCGCAAGGACCATGAACGAAAAACTGGGTCCTTTAAATAATACAACAGCTTCGTAATACTGAGTATATTTAACTTGGTACGGTTCAAAACAATGGAGAGGTTTTTTATAATACACAACCTTAATTTAAATAGGCTTGGACGCACTGAGACTAATACCGCGATGCACAATAGTGTACAGCGCCATCTAGGCCCTCAACGGGAAACTAGTCACATTGAATATAATCGCGACCAAACCATATCGCGATGTAGCAAAAGCGCCCAACGCCATCTAGCGCGGCACGAGGAATTATTGACACAGGAATATAAACGTAAACACTGTGCATTGTAGTATCTCGCATTCTAATATTAAGTTAGTGGTTCAAGGAAGAACTGTACGCTTGGAAACAGGATTACATACCAGTCTCCCACAAGCGAGTTATTTATTTGTACATCCTCAACCTCAACATAATATTCGCCCACATTTCACCTATACATACCTACACCTACAGAATAATGACTTAGCCGAAGTGGCATTAACCCTGTATGTCAGTCGTCGTAACCAATTAAAAAACTCGCAATGATAGTGTGACCACGAGTCCGGAGAGGGATTTTCAAACAATTATTTTGAGCAACGCGTGCCGGAAGATACATCGTATCTTATCGTTCTTTTGATCTATAAATTCATTCACAGATCAAAAGAATAACAATACATAGATACAAGTGACAATAATAATCGAAATCGGAAGAAAACAATGGCTGTCACTGTTGTACAGCTGTAATATTGCTAGAACTGAGCATTTCAAAACATCTGTTCTGTCGAACTAGGAAAACTTAAGAAGATTTGCCATCGCTCGTATCTTTCTCCTATTACAACTCCGTGTTCTTCAAGCGGAGAGTGAAAAGACACGTCATGCGGCTGCCAACTTCAAGACTACTGTCAATAGTTGTAGGTTGTGAGCGTGAGCCCCCAATGGCTATATGTCACCATAATTTTCTATCAGCCGAGCGGCATCATTTTGGCGAGCGATAATGTATGTGCTTTGAGTAAGTGCTAATTAACATTGTAGGTACCTGTTCCAGATGATCTTTGATAAAAGCGATCCTATCGTCATCCTTCAGGGTAGGATCTTTAGTGGAATAACCGTTTTCAGTGATCAGAATGTCGAAGTCACCATAATGCTCACGGAGCCATTGCATCTGTTCTCTTATACCTTTAGGATTGACCTGAAAATATTTAAAAAAACGAGCTAAAACAGACACAAAATGGAACAAGATCTACGCGAAACCGCGTGACATCGGCTAGTTTATTTAGAAAGAGATAAAAGGCACTATTAAAATATAATTACCGGCATAAGTCGGCTATACCCGAAGGGCCATTTCGGATCTATTTCGAAAACGACGTTGATCTCCGGTATACCGCCAAGGAATATCTCCTCATCCACCTTTTCCCACGGTAGCCTGGGTCGGACCAGTCTTGTGGTGTAATGGTTCATCCCGTAGAAATCGTAAGTGCCTAAAATAAATCATAGATTTTAAAAAATCTGGCATTGTTGAGGTTCTGTAGCTGATCTGGCCAGTGTATTGCCCGCCTTGCAGAAACCAAAGACGCCGGCATGTTGTTTCTTTTTTCTTTTTAAAAACAACCGACCCAATTTCCAAAGATGAATTATATAGGTACATAACATTTTTTAAATAATAAATAATAAATTAAATAAATAAATGTTTATTGCAAAACTACAGGACAGCATCTTTTCTTTTCTACATACAATTTCAGAAACAATAACACTCCCATGGAGTCAGTATTACAGAATCCGAAATTCGCAAACAATTTCAGTAACCATGCTACACTTAAGCCAAAAGATAACAATAAAAATAAACAATTAGGTACTCAATTACAACTCAAGCAGTCACAGCCACATCCGCCACCATACGACAAAGTCAGCGAAACACTGATCTGTATTAATAAATTACCACCAGCGAAAACATCAAGAACACAAGGACCAGCGGACGCGGCTTTAAAGTCACTGCTAATAAAAACCCATTTTATTTCAGTCTCCGGACATGGTCAATAATATTGAGCCAAGTCTAATAAAATGTTAATTAATAAATTAATTTCAGTGCGTGTTACACATTTATTGACGTTCAAGTATTGATAGTTATTTGACCGTGTCCGGAGCCAACACAAATTATTTATCTGTGTCCCAGCACGCATATTTTACTCTATGGCGGTATCTAAGTTGACTGACCCATTGACGTGGCACCATGTGCGATCAAAAGTATGTAGGGGTTATAGACAGAAAAATGTGAATAGAATTCCTGTTTGCTGAGTTTGCAATAGGCCGACATTCAGCAATACTATGATAGCGATGTCATTGCATATCATAGAAACTGGTTTTCAATGTCCGCCTTTAGAGGACACATCCAACGACGCGAGACAGCATGTAAGTCACTCATATATTAAGATAACAATTAAAATAACTTATAGTAGACAACCAGATATTAATCGTGTGCTTATTAACGCTAAAGTACCGAAACATTCCACTCTCAGGTCACAGTCACTCATATATTATGACTAGCTGACCCGCGCAACTTCGTTTGCGTCACGGGAGTGAGAAAGAGAGAAGTGTAGTATAAATATTTAGTGATATAATATTTCCCGTCGCATTTACTCCGTCACTTATGTTCATTAGAGCTGACCCACACAACTTTGCTTGGGTCACATGAGAGTGAGAAGGAGAGAGGCGTGGTATTTATATGTGAAGTGATATGATGTTTCCCGTCGCATCTACTTCCGCCCGTCCTTTTATGGTACGGATCCGACTCGCTCTTGATCGGTTTTTATCGTTCATGGCTACCACTGCAGACCACGATTACTGCCGTCGTCGCCTCGCTCATATTTTAAAACTTACTAAGAGGGTTATTGTAAGCGAACCGTAAAAGATAGGCATATGCGGTCCAGGACTTTTTTTTTAAACTTTTTAAGAGGAACAATTTTATAGTACTCTATTTTTACGTAACTTTAATCATTTCCACAGTGTACGCAATGGAAGCTCTGAAAAGAAATAATATTTCCCCGTTCTCAAAACATTATTCATGGCTGCTCCGCCCCTATTCGTCTTAGCGTGATGTAATACTGTCATTAACCATCCTCAATAAATTGAATATGAAACTGTAAAATAATTTTTGAACTGCAACCAGCAGTTTATGAGATCGTAGCACAAACAAATTCTTCGGTTTTAAAATATTTTGTGCGGACCTTAAGAGATAGACAAATTAGGTTATTGTGGGCGAACCTTAAAAGATAGACATATGCTGTCGCGGACTTTTTTTAAAAACTTTTTAAGAGAAACAATTTTGTAATACACAATTTTTACGTAACTTTAACCATTTACGCAGCGTACGCTTCGGAAGCTCTCAGACGGTAAAAAATTATTCCCCGTTTTCGAAACATTCTTGATAGCTGCTCCGCTCCTATTTGCCTGAGCGTGATGTTATATAGCCTATAGCCATCCTCAATAGATGGACTATCAAACTGTAAAAGAATTTCCGAAATCCAACCAGTAGTGCCTGAGATCCTAGCGTTCAAACAAACAAACAAACAAACAAACAAACTCTTCAGCTATATAATATTAGTATGGATAACAATTAAAATAACTTATACTAGACAACCAGATATCAATCGTGTGCTTATTAACGCTAAAGTACCGAAACATTCCACTCTCAGGGTCAAGAGTCACACTCATTCTGGACTCTTACATCTCAATGTAAGTACCTACATCTTAAATAATATCAGACCAGATCAGCAACCGAGACAACCCTGCAGATATCAGGCACTATCATCTCCTCGAGGCAAGTATGAATATAACATAATTTTTAACTTAGTTCTAATCTTGATTTATTTCATATAAATATGGAACAAAATAATCATATCGATGGTCTAGAAGACAAATGTGCTAATTACACAATTTTGGTATTTTCACTTTTTGATGCCAAATGTATTAAATGGGCATGGTCTACCGTCTACCCTATGCACTGATCAGAATAACATAATTCCATCTCTTTCTATCTAAACTGTAATTATACATTCATAGAAAGTGACGTGATTTTGAAGCCATTTAAAGTAATGGCAGTTATTTACCATCAGTATAAACTACACAAAATGCTAAATAGATTTAGAACATTCCACTTGTGTGTACCATGATTGACAAATAAGCAAAATACTTTTATTACTTTTGTATTTCCTACCTTTAAAATTTCTAATTACAATAAAGGATGTTAATTATCTCAAGTGCCGGTAGACGAATGTGTTAAGTGATCTTAGTACTACTGAACGCTCTTCAGCAAATAACAAAAGATGTACAAACGTACTAAGTGATGCCTTTTTTTACTATTTTGGTATTATAATAGAATATTCACGATATTGAATTTTAAATTTATGATCAGTAAATAGTCAGATAAATATTCTAACTAAGCATAGGCATTTTAAGCAGAATTTATAAGCACAGTTTTAAGTTATAGTGTCTAGAAGTTCTGAATCCACTAAAACAGTCCTCCTGTAAAATTTGTCAATCTGTAATTAGCATGTTTGTCTTCTAGACCATCGATATGGTCCTGGGTTCGATTCCCGGGTTGGTCCAAAACATTTGTGTGATCCACAAATGCTTGCTTGTTTCGGAGTCTGGGCGCCCTCCATGTATAATATGTATATATTTACAAATACATAAGCATGTCCATCAGCCGTCCAGATCCCATAGCACAAGTTTATAATTTAGCTTAATATGGGCTAGATGATGTTGTGTGTGAATGTCCACAAGTATTTATTTATTTACAAAGCCGTTATCCAAAATAAATATTATTTATTATTTACACAGTTGATTGATGGCACCTGGTGGAATCTCCTGCACACACTGAATAACACCACTGTCACCTATTGAACAACAGCACCTAAACTAATCACAACATCCACCCGAGCGGCCTGGCCCTACCGCAACCCCAAAAAGGCATAGAAAGGCAACCAAATGCCATGATACAGCACAAGTAATGCTATTCAATGTGTATTAAATGGAAATATATCAACGGAAAGAGAAATCCCACCACTAGCTTATATTATAAATGAGTGACTTTTTTTTTTTTTTTTTTTAATTTTCTGGTTCTCAATCTGTAACATCTGAACATGAAATTCTGAAATTCTGTACAGGAATACTGTAACATCTGAACCTCTACGCCAGTCGAGGCCACGGTGGTAGCCAAAGTCTGCCGAAAATCCTGCAACATCATCATCCGAAGAGATCGTATAGTTTTAGTCAGTTGCCATTTGGGATTAGGATTTCTCTATGTACCCACTGAACGAGAAGCGTAGAAACTTTCTTATCTTGAGATTCCGGGGTTTCGCTTTTTGTTGTTTTTCAATTATTTAGCATCATTTTTAAAGTTTAAGTCACCACAATAAATATAAAATTGAACCATTGACAATGCCGTGACTCGTGAGGGGATACCAAACCAGGTGGAAAAGGTAGTTCATTACAGGATGATTAATTTTACCTTTAACTAGTTCAATTTCTTCTGGAGTGAAACTTGGCAGTCTTGATCGCCGGTAGCCCAGTCTTATACTGTTATTTGCAACAATCTCTTCCATTATTGGTGGCCATCCACCGTTCTTTGAATATATTGCGTGCGAGTATCTTCCCGCCTGAAAAGAAAGACTTCAGTAGTTGCCTCGGTGGAGCAGTCATGGTGATTATTGTTTATTAAAATCTCTATTATCTCATGTTTTGCCGTTCTTAAATATGAGACAAATGAAATATCCGCCTTAGCTTGGAAGATTGAACACAAAGCAACTTACGAAAAATTCTCTCGCTGTTTCCGCCAAAATTTCATCTTCTTGTGAATATGGGGTGAACCAAAGCAAATGATTTGTTAGTGATAATTTACCTAAAAGAACAAAGAAACATCAACAAGAACAAACAGAAGAGTAAATCAATCAATCCAGTCTAATGAGTCTACGGAATTAGAAAGATATTAGACTGTCTAAGGATTTGGTACAACAGCTGCGTTCTGCCGGTGTTCGGTCCCGTCAAATTTAACGCAGCCCGCATCTGTATGCTATCTTAAAAACAATTTCTTGGATGCAATCCTCGCCAGATCGTTTCTCTGTCGAACCATATTAAGATGAAACGATCTGCAAGCGCACATATTTCCTTTTGTTTTATAATCCCAGATTCTTCAAGTGGAGCGGCCACACTCAATAGTTTTGAGGACTGTGAGAGCGTCCCTTAACTTGTTAAACATTGTCATCGTTTTCCATCAAGCTGATGGCGTCATTTTGGCTGCTAAATGTACATAAATTAAGGACGAGCTCAATATTTGATCTTTTTAAATTAACTTACCTTTGAATGTAGTTCTGAACTCCCTGTCATAAAGCCTCCAGGCCCCTCGCATGTGCCATCAGCATATACTTGCTACACATATACGATCCTATGTCATGTTCCAATTTTGGCACTCCCGCATACGCTGAACCATAATAAAGATCACAATTGATCTGGGGCTCATTGATCGTTAAAAAGGTTTTGACCCTGTCACCAAAAAGGGTAAACACCACCCTCGCGTAGTCTTCAAATCAATCGGGTATTGAAGGGTTTGTCCAACCTCCTGAAAATATGAATAGAACATGCCAGATTCAGCTACTATATCTCCGTCAAAGTGATAAGAGGGTACCGCACGATCTCCGTTGTTGGCGTAATGTTTCCTTGTCAGGACCGAGTGTCAACCACACCATTGGTGGAAAGTGACACAATGCAAAAACATTACCAGTCACCACCACTAGCGGAGCGCGACGGATTTTAAACATTTCCTGTGTTGCCTGTTAAGGACACTTTGATAATTTTATAGGTACTGGCATGTTTATGTCTAGATGTCATGAAGTTAGTTTTTTTTTATGTTAAAGTTGTTTAGAATGTAACTAGATGGCGATCACCGGTTTAAATTCAAGCTATCGTTTGTCTGCAGGAAGGTATATAATATAAGCACAGGGTTTTGTTCATTAAAGTGTGATTCTCGCAAGATACAAGGTGTTTTATTGTAAATAGTGAAAGATAGTGCATGCAGTGGTTATTGGGAAGTTCCATACTGTAGGAACATGGCCCCCACTAGGAGACAATGGAACAACTTTAGATCGGATCATTCCCGATGTCCACGACCGCAAGTCAGAAATACGTAAAATTTAAAAAATCGATAAAGCTAATCTTAAGTATTTGAAATTTAAAAAAAGTTTTTTGTTTGGCTTTACTCTTAATAAACTTTACACTTGTAATAACAACTTCAAGTCAATGGAAGCGAGAGCCCTGCGTCCTTTTTTAAATGGCGCAAGGAGGCGTGACACGCTTCTGGGAAGTCCAGAGTGATCCCAGGAGTTCCCAGGCGGTTCAGTAGTTTAGGTAAGGGTATATAATTTGTCCTGAAGTCAATAACGCAACGATGGAAGAATAATTGACATTTATTCGCCAGTTCACAAAATAAACTTAATCTAACTTAAAACTAGGTACTCATCCGGATTCTGGGACTTCCTTCCTCCAGGATTTGAAAAATATGCAATTTGGCTCTACGCCTATATTTTCAACAAATAGTTGCTTACGGATATAAGCAGGGTTTTTTAACTCAAAACTTGGAAGCTCATTCTGAAAAGAACAAACAATATATTTTATATACACCCTCTTCAACCATAGATTTCCCTAAACTTTCCCTTACTATTATTTTTAACCCCATTTTAAAACATTTAATATACAAAGAACATTACCCCCTTTTCTAAATTTCACAAACGCCTGCCTGATAAAATAAATTTACTTAAAATATACTTTTTTACATAAAAATTACCCACAATTAATTTACTTAATAAATTTTATGACGTTGATGCTTACCAGAGCTTCCGTTTTCACATATAAAAATTTAGTTAAATACTTGGGCTATTAAGCCACTCACTGATTATTTCAGTGGAAATATATTTTATAGAATAATTTACTTTCATGTAAAATTTCTTCGACAGTATGAAGTAAATTAACAAAATTTAGTTAGTTCCTGATTTTTCTCCATTCTACTAATGCGCACGCTTATATATAGCTTACATCCCACCATATCTCCTTCCATCAACTATCCTTACTATGACACTATTAAGGACACACCCCTTATACCGACCTAAGTATAACCATTATACCTACGCTTAATAGCGCCTAATAAACTAATACAGCAAATCCATGATTTACGCCACAATATCCCCTCCCCAAGAGAAAATTTTGTCCCTATAGACAAAATTTAAGAACACTAATTCAATTTAAAAAGATTGAATTAGTATATAACTATCAATCTATAACAACTGTATTACTTAGATAATGTCTCCCAAAATAAATAATTTAAATATTCCAATAGAGTAACTCTGATGGTGTTCACAAGATAGATAGAAGAAAAGACGTATTTAAGGCTTAATATTAAGAAATCCAGGTAATACGAACCGCCTGAATGTAATATAGAATATGGCTTGAATTGAAGACTGAGATTTCTATAACCGTCTCAGAGAAGAAAATTTATATAACAACATATACAACGATGTAATAACATTGTATATGTCTATATAACTGAATGCAATATATTTGCATATGATAAGCAAGCCTTTAAGAGCTTCCTATAGTAGGTACTACGTAAATCTGCGAGGGCAAGCTTACCGCTTCCGAGTGGCAGTATTTACTACAAAAAAACCAAGAAACAGAAATATAGCACTGAATACACCTACAGAATCATCCTACCAGAATTCTAACCAAAAATATACAAACAACCCAAAAAAAAAAATCACATTTACCAACCTTAACCTTTCACTGAAATCCAAATCCAATATGTAATAACGTTTTCAAAACGTATGCATCACTATTAACATAATGCATGTGCATAAAACTTTCATAACTTTGTAATTCTTAATACTTTGTAATTTTATAAACTCACGGCACGTACACAACTTTCACATAACATGACAATGAATTCACAATGTGACCTCAAGCTTAACAATATTTCGAGGTACCCTCATAAATTTTCACAATTATTCATAAGGTCTGCTACACACTGACTTAAATTTGTCGTGTATGTTTGACTGTCCGCGACAACATCCCAAAGTAATTTAACGTTCATTTTTAAATAACTGACCTGACATTGTTATTCTTGTCTTACTTACTTTAATTTAACTTGATAAAACTTAAAAAATAAAATGACGCTAATTTTGTTTCAGAATAGGGGAAATTTTTTTTTTTTTTTAGCGATGCAATTTATTTGTATGCAAAGTTACCTACTGACTATTTCAACTTTCATAACTCACCGGACTCACCCATTCCTTTGGATAATGTGCCTTTCATACTCTCATATTCATACCTTTCATACATTCATACATCCTCATACATTTCACGCTCATAAAATACCCATGCACACTTGTGTCATCAATACAATCACATGATGACGCAATTCTTATATACAAGAGAATTTAGCTTAAATTTCATACTAAATCTCAACATTATTCATTAAAACCGTATCCTGTCCTTACGCTTATGGAATTATGATAGCGTGATGAAATGCAGTCTGTAAGCAGCCTAACGATATTCACATGATATTCACAACTACCCATACTTAGGAGAAAAATAAAATGATACTACGATTTACCTTGAAAATATTTTTAGTTATGAGGTTAATTTATTGAATTATTTTATGCAGATTGTAATCAATTATTCTTTGTAATTATATATTTTAAATATTCGTATTGCTAACTACTATGCAGCATTTTTGAAATGATGTAATGATGAACTTTGTAACCTACCCCAAAGATTTTTTATATTACTAAGGTGGCCATCGATATAGATAATATATAACTTTATGAAGGTGGCAAACAAACATACGGCCCACCTGAAGGACTGGCGGTCACCGCAGCCTATGAACATTTGCCTTACCATAGGCAACAAACTCATGCTGCCGACCCTGTAAAACCCTTTTACGACCCTTTTTAAAGAACCCCCTACTATTTTTGCCGTAGAAACCGGCTCATAACCGCGAATAATTACTTCATAAGTTAATTCATTTTTATTGAGCAAGAAATACCTAATTTTATTGATATCCATATTAAACGGCTCTGGTAAGCACCGAATCACTCACAATTTTACACAAATCACTTTCTCTATTCACATAGAACTACAATATCATTCAGATTTTCTTGAAACAATACACAAATTATACAAAACAAAACCTACCGTGAATGTTTTGCATTAAATATCTTTAAAACATTAACAACAATTTTACTTCTACAATAAGGTTCGTAACAATTTTATTAATGTGGGTATATTTTTTGCGTTAAATTTATTACAAGGAATTGTCAAAAACAATGAGGGTAGAATTGTTTCCTTACGATGAACAATACAAAATATGAATATGACTATAAGCCAACAATTATATAATAAAAGATATTCTACTATTACAGTTTGAAATAAAATAAAAAAACTGTAATTAAATTTGGGGACAAGCTACGTTAATAAAAATGATGTTGAGAATTTTCCAATTTCGGAATACCCGTTTAGCCAAAAAAAATTATGTAAAATGCAAAATAAAATGATCAAATTTCGGACATCCAGACTAGCATAGGCCAAGGGCGTCTAATCCTTGAAGTAGCACGAATTTCGGGGGAGGCTACCTGCTAGCGGAACACACCTTACAATAAAAATTATTAATTATCTAGGATTCACTAGACCCAGCAAATCTGTAATAACACCAATAAGATATCAACTCCAGGACAATTAATTATGTTCGGGCGCCATGACACGCTTCTGGGAAGTCCAGAGTGATCCCAGGAGTTCCCAGGCGGTTCAGTAGTTTAGGTAAGGGTATATAATTTGTCCTGAAGTCAATAACGCAACGATGGAAGAATAATTGACATTTATTCGCCAGTTCACAAAATAAACTTAATCTAACTTAAAACTAGGTACTCATCCGGATTCTGGGACTTCCTTCCTCCAGGATTTGAAAAATATGCAATTTGGCTCTACGCCTATATTTTCAACAAATAGTTGCTTACGGATATAAGCAGGGTTTTTTAACTCAAAACTTGGAAGCTCATTCTGAAAAGAACAAACAATATATTTTATATACACCCTCTTCAACCATAGATTTCCCTAAACTTTCCCTTACTATTATTTTTAACCCCATTTTAAAACATTTAATATACAAAGAACATTACCCCCTTTTCTAAATTTCACAAACGCCTGCCTGATAAAATAAATTTACTTAAAATATACTTTTTTACATAAAAATTACCCACAATTAATTTACTTAATAAATTTTATGACGTTGATGCTTACCAGAGCTTCCGTTTTCACATATAAAAATTTAGTTAAATACTTGGGCTATTAAGCCACTCACTGATTATTTCAGTGGAAATATATTTTATAGAATAATTTACTTTGATGTAAAATTTCTTCGACAGTATGAAGTAAATTAACAAAATTTAGTTAGTTCCTGATTTTTCTCCATTCTACTAATGCGCACGCTTATATATAGCTTACATCCCACCATATCTCCTTCCATCAACTATCCTTACTATGACACTATTAAGGACACACCCCTTATACCGACCTAAATATAACCATTATACCTACGCTTAATAGCGCCTAATAAACTAATACAGCAAATCCATGATTTACGCCACAGGCGTTGAAACGAGGCCGTAGGTCATGCATCCCAAGGAACCCGGGTTGAGCCATCCCAACTCCACCAAAAATCATGGAGACTCAGAAAGTGCTACTTGAGAAACAAAGATGGGGAAACGCCACAATTAGGGCGATCAGACCGGTCATGGACGAGTGGCTATAGGAGTGCCACGGCATTCTCTGCTACCGGTTGTCCCAAATAATTACAGGGCACGGGTGCATCGGTAAATCTCTGTGGTGAATACATCGGGAGACCACGGCCAAGTGCCAGCACTGCGAGGAACACAGCAAGGACACTGCGCTACACACACTGATGGAGTGGTATTTGTGGCAAGTCCACGATACAAGCCATGATCTCCAGCTGTAGGAAGTGTAACGTCGAATCTCTCTGATAGCAGATAAGGTCGTGAAAGAGGCGGTGGGGGAGAAATCTCTCTTTCACACCCGAAATTCGCGAGCAAGTCTATCGGCCTTTATTACCGGGGGCCTTAGAACTTCGAGAGAAGCTCGCTGTCCTAACAGTAGCAGGCCCAAGACCGACGAGACGCTACGCTGCTTTGCTCCGCGTGAGGTGTGCGTGAACCTCACGCGGAGCAAGGCAGCGGAGCGAGGCTATGAACAAAAATAGAATAATCAAGGTCGTACTTCCGTAGGACCATTATTCAACTGGTTGCGATAAAATGTCATAATATATTATCTTTTTTTTTTGTATTTCTTTACCTACTCTTGGCAAACTATAAATCAACACTAAGCATTCCGTAGGGGCGATCTTATCGAAAGTACTTAGAATTCGGTAAAATTAAAAAGATAATCATGATCACCGGGTCGAAACGCGGTACCTATACGATGTTCTATTAATTACATGAAAAACAGGCTGCCTAGAAACTCAGCAAGTATTTTTATTGCTTATTTACAAATATTGACTTAGCCGTTACAAATATTAACTAATTCGTTGGTCTCGGCTGTTAGAAACATAACAGTTATTAAACCAAGTGAAATATTTCAACAGCCACAGACTGTCCTTGTCCATTTCAAAACGGGGATACTAGCGTGCATCAGATTATACACATCTAGCGGACATCTCGCGGTATATAGTTCACTTACCAAGATCCTGCAAGATTTGCGGCAAGTCAAAGTGGTGCATGGTGACAAGAGGCTCGATGCCTTTCTCCAGTAGACCATCGATCAAGTTATTGTAGTACCGCTTACCGTCCTCGCTAACGATGTTGGCGAAACCGTTAGGCAGGAGACGCGTCCAGCTGATGGAGAACCTGTAAAATCGGTTACCTTTAATATTTCTTTTTTCATAAAAGCCGGTCAACTGCTATTTGGGGATTCGCCCACCGAGAGTTCCGTGCATTCGTTCGTCTATCTGCAAAACCGATCATCTCGTAAATGTATGGAGGTGTAATACTTAAAATGAACACTAAATCTAGCAGTACCTTGAAGCTGTAAAAAAACAACCTTCATAAATTAATGAGAATGAAAAAAGCTACGGCTGTTAATGTCGCAAGAACGGGAGTCTGCCGTCCGACCGAAAAGATTTTGCCAAAATTTCACTACTTAAACATATATTTTGGCACCCTTTTTAGGGTTCCGTAGCCAAATGGCAAAAGCCGAACCCTTATAGATTCGTCATGTCTGTCTGTCTGTATGTCCGTATGTCACAGCCACTTTTCTCCGAAACTATAAGGCCTATGCTATTAAAACTTGGTAGGTAAATGGATTCTGTAAACCGCATTAAGATTTTCATATAAAACTAAAAAAAGGAGTGACTATAATAGCCTGATCAAGTTATTCTACAGATTCTCTAAATCAATGTCATTATTTTTGAGTGCAAATGTCACAAACTTTTAAGATTTATCTACTGCTAATAAATTTTCAAAGTACATGACATTTTTTTCGGAATAACAGAGACTCAAATGAATTAATCTTAGCCGTTTCTAATCATTACAGGTATTGATGGCCATTGATGACGGTTTTAACGTGACAGTACACTCATACTGGTCGCTGATGGATGACTTTAAGTTTAATGATGGCTACATGTGAGTATTTAACGGACTCTACCAGCGAAAACCATATGATGCCCTATGTCTGTTTAAGATCGGATGTCCTGGGACATTCTGCCGAGGGCTTACCCGGGGCTCACAACCATAGGCTGTTGGGCGTTACGTGAGGTTTTTTAGTCATTAGGAGTCCGGCATAACATCCTTGAGGACTTTCCCTCACGTAAAAAAAAAGTCCCGGGTATATCCATACAAATCATTACTCCATGCTATCAATGAATAATTATGCTATAACGAATTTTATTACTATAATAATGTGTTGATTTTCAGTCGATTTTACAATTTGTATTGAATTCTAGACACAGATTTGAATATTGGGTGGAAACTAATATTGAGTGATGCACTAAATAAATATTTGTTTCGCAGTTTAGTCTACGTAGCAGCTACCTATCATTTAATCTCTGGTTTAGGTGTTTCCTATTTATAATTATGTACATAATTATGTAGGTACATATATATCAGCTATACATAATAATAAAACTGTTGAGGGTCGAGAGTCTATAGATGGAAGATATTTAGAAAATTTTAATTGTAGGGCATCCTCTAAGCGGCATGTCTCCTAGCCGGGACCCTTCCATGGGACCTGGAAGCGAGGGCCCTTGCGTCACTGTTCAGATGGCGCAAGGAGGTGCTGGAGCGGGGCCAAAGGCTTGCGTCTCGAGAAATCTAGGCCCAGCGGACCCTGCTCCACCAGGAAACCGTGGAGACATGGAAGGTGCGACTTGAGCAACCAAAGGGGGGAATCGCCACAATCGCGGCCGTCAGACCGGTCATGGACGAGTGGCTTGAGAGAAGACACGGTGCTCTCTCCTACCGGTTGACACAGATGCTTGCCGGGCACGGTAGCTTCGGTAGGTATGGCGAAAACACCGGAAAACCACGGCCGAGTGTCAGCACTGCGAGGACCGCAGCGATAACACGGCGCTCCACACGCTGGTGGAGTGCACAGCGTGGGCACAACAGCGCCAGTACACACTACACATTATTACACCAATGCAACTATTTACCTACCTATAAAACTGCACCCCGATCTCGGAAACCATTTCGATATCCCTCTTCCAGTTGTGGTAGGAGTCATCAGAGACGTCACTGTTGCTCCCATCTCCGACAAGATTAGGTTTGGTATGAAACAAGCGCTCCCATTTATTTTCGGATTTATCTGAAAAGGTAAACATAATATATGTAAGTAAACATTCGGTCTTACTCGATCAGTGCGCTTTAAACGCTCACTGCATTCAGTATTTTACATTTCGGCACTGGGATAGGTGAGCATTTGTATATTTTCCATCTACGAGCGAGCTTTGGAAGGCTCGTCAGCCGTCGTTCTCAGTTACCAGTAAGTAAGGCCCACCAGACCGCAACCGACCCTGTAAAAACCTTCTAAGACCCCCCTTGAAGAACCCCATACTGTAGGTGTTTAGGAAAACCGAGGCAGGGAGGTCATTCCACAATCTAAGCGTGCGCGGGAGAAAGCTTCTATCGGATCTAACCGTGCTCGAACCAGAATCCATTTCGTGTATTGGGGGCTCTTGATGTAACCACCAATAATTCGCATTCAGTAATTTAGTTAATTTCGATAATGAAATTGTGTCTCGCAACATGTACCGTATAAACAGAGTGTATTTTTGAAACGGGGCAGTAAGGGCAAGTACCTTAACCGTTGTAGTTACAGCAAAACGTTCTTAGGAGACCTTCCCTAACTTTTTGAGATATTTTGAACTGCATTCACAGATATTGCAAAATTAATACAGTTAACCAAAAAAATGCAAAAAGTCCAAAAATATTTTTTCTGTGCCTATGAAAGACAGAAATTGCCAAAAACGTTTCCCATACATTTCGACAAAAGAATCGTCAAACTTTTTATTATGGCCAAGCAGTGGGTAGGATTGGCTAATAATCTATAAGTACTTATAATAAATTTGTAAAAGTGAAAATTCTGTACATTGAAGATATCGAAAAAATAAATAGCAGGGGGTGTTACTAGACCGACACCGAACCCAAAAATGTGATTAAAATTTTTTTTGTCCGTCTGTCTGTTTGTTCAGGCATCACGAAAAAACTACCGGTTCGATTACGATGAAACTTGGTATAAATTATTCTTTAATATCCTGGACACCACACTGAGTACTTTTTATCCCGGAAAAGTATAAGTATACAATGAAAAACGGCGTGTAAAGTTTGTATGAGACAACTTGATTCCTTGGTCCGATCTATTTAAAATTCGACATATAGCATTATTAACGAAATCGATGGAAGACGTGTTTCGTATTTATTATAGAGCTAAAATGGGAATGTAAATTATTTTGGGGCTGATTTTTTCCGGAGTTGATATCAATACTCCTAAAATACCTTTATCTATTGTTTTTTACAGGAAGTATTATTGTTAATTTTTTTAAATAAAAGAATACATTTGTGAAATTCGAAGATGGCTAGCCAGCAATAATGAAAAACCACGCTTCAGGTAGTGTCGACTGTTCATTAAAATAACACCGCAAGTTACCATCTACGCTCAATCCTTACGACAAAGATTGTCAGCAGCCCTAGGCGACTGGTCATGGAAGGCAATCAGTATTTTATAGTGCTGACTGCATTCTGTCAGGACACAGACTCACTAAGTCTTTGCAAAATATGGGAATGGCCTCTACGGAGACTACATTCGACAATTGAAAAGAGGCATTAAAATGAACATGAACGTTAACCAACGTTACCAGGTTTTGGTTGCACCATACGTCGTAAGCTTACAATATGACTGGGACTACCTAAATAGAAAACAAAAAGAACTGTGTAACCAGCTGAATTCGAACTGGGATGACTCGTATCAGGCGCCACCCGCCTACCCGCAGAGCTAACTGTGCGACTGATACATGGAGTGAAATACTTAGTCATATCAGAACAGTTGAAATGAATTCAACTGTTCTCATATCATTTAAATCAATCATTTTAAATCAAATCAACTTATTACAAAATTTATAATTATGTTTTCATAAAACAGCATTGACTTGAAGAAAGCTATTGTGTTTATGCCATTAACTAAGTGTCTATGATTAAAAACTTACCCGTTTCTCTATGGTTTATATACCTGTCTCGCTCTCGCCAGCGTGTGCCGTCTCCTTCAAACGGCACTCTTGTTTTGACAGTGTCAGGTTGACAGCTCAAATTTCATAGCGTTGTGATTTTTGCCGCGCAAAGAATCAAAAATTTTCCCTAAGTGTAGAAAATTGGAAAAACCATTGAAATATAGTTTTTCTAGTGTGAAAATATCAAACAGCGTAAATAAAAAGCGTTTCAGTAGTTAAAAAGCGTTTTGGACGTGTTTTGTACTAAGTCCGAAATAAACGACGCAGGCCGGGTACGTTCCGGAGGTGATCAGTGAGAATTTCAAATAAGTTCATCATCCTCGGAGGATGAATATGACTTTGCATCACCTCCTCCAAACAGTAGAAGTAATTAAGCTGTACCCAAGTAAGTACAATCCAGTTATTACAAGTTCATACGACATTACGACCGTGAATGTTTTCCATGTTTTATTAGATCAAGTGATACCTACTGAATTTTTCCCAATTGTTATCGCGTTAACCTAACCTGCAGACTGGTACTCATACTTCTGCACATCTTGAAACCAATTCATCGACATCTTGTTGAGACATCCGTCCACATCTTCTCGTAATTTATCTTTGGGCGAGCACAAAGTTTGATCAAAGACTTTGATATAAATTACAAGAGTTATTACAGTTAGATGAAACTGATTCAGCCTCTTGAAAAGTTATTTTACACAAGAAGGCCTTTCCGACAGGCCTTGCGAGTCCAGAGGTTCTAGGCCTCAACCAAAATAAAGAAGTTTGCAATGATAACAAGATTATACAGATAATACAGAGACTCATATTTAAAAATGGTGTGGTATTACAAAGTTTTAGTAATTGGTTAGACATCTAAGAACAAGACTATCTAAATATTGACTCATTGTTATGACTGAACTTTTAGTTCAGACTTACAGTTTCAGAAAAATCCTGAAACCGCAGTAACTATTTCACTTGAATGAATTCTTACACTTACCAAATAACTATTTGTGAAAACAAGGTTGAGTGTAGTAAAGTGTGACTTTTAATAGCCCACAATTAAAAACAACACGGTTTTTGAAACAAATTTACAACTCGCTTAACTTCACTATCAAACCATAAATTTTTGAGGTTGTCTCATGTCTCAAAAAATTGTGCTCACCTACACTCCAAGGTGCTAGCTATTACACATTGAAGTTAAATATTGGAGCTACATACAGCAAATTTACCATAAAAATATATTAATGGAAACACCTCGGAGGTGTTATGATTATAATACATCTATTGTGAACAACTTAAAGTAATCAAATATTCTTTGTCAAATGTTTTTAGTAAAGAAGTTATATGAGAGACTAGGTACAATCTAGGACGGGCAGTAAAGCCGTTTCTAGTTGATATTTCAGACTAATTGCAACTAAAGAATTGATTGGCTTGTGGAAATAGATGCTCATTATGCTTGTATTCACTTTACAATTATTGCACAGGACTTTCACAAATATGTGGTATCACAACCTCCCTTTGACCAACGGTCAACTCTAAAAGATGTTTTTTAAATTCAAATTGGTCAAATTTGATCGCGGAGATCCTAAGTACCCAAGGATTTTTGAATTGTTTATCATAATATAACATGATGAGCCTTTCTGAAAGCGGAGACAATAAAATTGTGAGTAGGGGGTTGGCACATAAATTATCAGAAATCTGTGTTAGAAATTTCTCAGGAAATAGAACATCGCAGTACAAAATTGAGTCAGACTTAAAAAGAAAAGATTGTTATTGAGAATTGAGTATGTAATTGAGTTGCATTTGTTTATTATGAAAAAAAAAAAAAAAAAAAATGCCGAGCGGACGGTGCGACCGCCTTTTCTGTCTGATTTCCCCAGAGAGTTTGTTTAGTTCACTGAACTTGGCAAACTGCTTGTCTTTATTGCCCTCAATTGCAATTATTTCTTGAAAAAGTACAAACAGAACAAGCTGCACTTGAAAAGAAGGCTATCTCTTACAAAGGTCATTGTGGTTGGTAACTAGACATTGTATGGTACTGTTCTGTACATTTAACAGCAGATGCAGCGGATGCAGGCTGAGGTGCCCACTTAAATGACACATCTGTCAAAATAATGGGCTTAATAGTGTATGCAACCATAAACCGTCAGCGGATGACAGTGTCACACATTCTCTTTTAACAGCAGATGCAGCGGATGCAGTATGAGGTGCCCTGTTAAATGACACATCTGTCAGATAATGTGCTTACCAGTCCAGTGTAGACAACCATAAACAGTCAGCGGATGACAGCGTCACACATTTTCTTTAACATCAGATGCAGCAGATGCAGGCTGAGGTGCCCAGTTAAAGACACATCTGTCAAGGTAATGGGCTTAATAGTGTATGCAACCATAAACAGTCAGCGGATGACAGTGTCACACACTTTCTTTTAACATAAGATGCAGCAGATGCAGGCTGAGGTGCCCAGTTAAATGACACATCTGTCAAGGTAATGGGCTTAACAGTGTAGATAAACAGCGAATGACTTCAAAGGATGCACACATACTCCATACAGATAGACAATAAAATCCTTGGTAAACGAGGGAGAAAGTCCCTTGCACTGCTGAAACCCAGCTTCCGAAGCTCACAGGGCAACTGCAAATAGCTCTGTCACTTATCTCCCGGAGAGACTAAACGGAAATAGTGGAGTTTAAAGAGGTTGCAGAATACTACAGTGGCAATTTCTTCCCCAGGCCGCGAAGGCTATATATGATACGTGGGGCGTCCCAGATACGATTTGTTCGCATCAAATGAGTTGGCTGTTGTACAAGAATATGCAACTCTATCTTCTTTTTATTTTTTGACATTTTCAGTTGTCATTCGGATTTTCAGTTGGGCTGGGCATTCCACCCACCCAACGTTGTACAAGAGTTTGTAATTCTAGACTACATTTTCAGCCATCATTGGGACTTAGTTGGGCTGAGCATTCCACCCACTCAACTTAATACTGACAGTGTTAACTCTCCTAAATTATGCGAAAGGAACATATGTTAGTTCCTAATAGCATCAGAGTGGAACTTTTATTTGGGCTGGGAAATCCATCTACCCAAATTAATAATAAGAGTGTTAGCTCTCCTATATCATGTAAAAGGGACATAGTTCCTAAAAACATCAGAGTCAGAATAGAGCTCTTTACTGCCGGATTTGCAGACCAGAGTCCGAGCAGAACTGATCCCAATGAATGATCTGCGGAAGGTCTTAATAGATCAGGATACAGGCACATACCCTCCCTAATTCGACAAGGAAGGGAGGGGGGGGGGGGGGGTTGACAACAAATACACAAATTGGTCTGTTTTAGAACAAGTTTGCTAGTAGGCAGTTGGTGACAGTCAACTTTTGCAACTTTCAACTTTTGCAAGTTCTCCAATAGAAAATCACCTAGGGTGGTGTCAGACCAATCAGGTTATCCTGAAGTTGCCTGTTTGTCAACAAATGGCTCTTTCCTTTGCAATATTATTTATAGAAGGTAAGTTGACATGATATATCTTACCAACTCGTGTAAAGTTGGCTATCTCAACATATTGTGCTAAAACGGGTTTAGACATTTCAAAGAAAATTATCATTAAGAGCAATCACTCTGGCTAGACCTGAAACAACAGAACTCCCAGTAGGGGAATGTAGTTGTCAGTTAACTGGCTAATAATTACATCTTATTCTTTGAAATTGTCAGGAGGATAACATCAATTACTATGTTAGTCTTAGATCGCAGATTTCAGGTCAAGGATATAATGAAATCATATTGCAACCTAAGTTCGGGTCAAAGACTGATTCAAGTACCCATTGGCAATCTGGCTGGTTGCTTTATCAACAATCTGACCATAATATTTGTCCAGTTAGACAAATTAAGACTATAATGAAAAAGTTAGTGAATCATTTTCTATTTACTGAATTCTGTATTAATCATGGTACTTGCCATGAATGAAAAGTCCACATTTTTTATTTTGTAACATTTTTTAATTTTTTATTTATAACTAAGCAGGTAGACTTCAAACAGTCTCAAGAAAAATAGTTGCAGGTTGTATTTTTAGAGAGGCTAACATTAAAGCCCCAACAGTTACAATGTCAATGCTAATTTATTGCAAGCAATATTTGGTTATTTGATTTAGTGTGTACATATAGAGACGTAGTCCCGCCTTTGACCCTGGAGAGGTAGGCAGAGATACACAAATAGTAAATTGTAACCTACATTTCATTAATTAATGCAGTTTCCTTCTCTTTTAACAACACAGATAGTGTTGTTTTGAGTCAAATATCTTCACAACTTTATTATTGACACACATAAGTATTTACATACTTTATGTTTTTATTTTTAATAATTAAACTTAAAAGTTAATTCGAAGAATTAAGTTTAACTAAATTTAGTTTATTATTGGGTTATTTTCAATAATAATTATGATTTTAAATAGTACAATCTTTAAAATACTATTTTAAATTGACATACTTACCTACTAATCATCATAGCGTTTGAGCTCTCTACCAGCAGATACCAAACAGGTCTTCAAGTCAATGCTGTTTTATGAAAACATAATATAACTGTTTTGCATTTAAACAAAACAGGTATTATGTATGAAATAAAACAGCATTGAAGCAATGCTCTTGCTGGTAATCTTTGAAGACACTATGAAATTTGAGCTGTCAACCTGACACTGTCAAAACAAGAGTGCCGTTTGAAGGAGACGGCACACGCTGGCGAGAGCGAGACAGGTATATAAACCATAGAGAAACGGGTAAGTTTTTAATCATAGACACTTAGTTAATGGCATAAACACAATAGCTTTCTTCAAGTCAATGCTGTTTTATTTCATACATAATACCTGTTTTGTTTAAATGCAAAACAGTTATATTATAACATAAAATATAAATAACGAAAGATTCTGAATACGGGTAAGTATAACAAATTTTAAAACATTGATTAAGTTGATAAAATAAAAGTAAAATAAAATTACTTAAAAAGAAAACAAAAAGTAAATCGTGTTAACAACGGGATTTGAACTGATATTGCATGCACCGGGTACCGCCCGCTTACTCGTCTGTGCTAATTTAGTGATTGCGTCACGATTGAAATAATTAAATACTTCAGCAAAACAGTTGAAACAAAATCTTTGACTTTAATTTCTAGTTAAACATTTTGCTAAAAATATTGTCGCCATCTAGTTACATTTGAGGATCCCCACACTGACAGGTAGGCGGCTAGGTCTGTGGAGCGAGTTACGAGTGTAACCGATTTTTGTTCCTGTTCGTGCATCTGTATAGAATATATTATATAATCTGTGCTATTACATAACTTCTATAAACTGGAAAAATATTTTGCATACGTAATTACTTACTTCTTTTTTTTTTTTTTTTTTTTTTTTTTTTTTTTTTTTTTATACCACTAAGGTGGCAGACAAGCATACGGCCCACCAGGAGGACTGGTGGTCACCGCATTTATCAATTACACAGGTCTGCAATGGTTTTCCTCTTTGAAATCTGAGTAACATTTTCTATAGTTTCTGATGTGCTGATTACGAGAAAAATAATAAAAAAAATCCTACACGTCAGGATTTTTTGATATTGAATATTTAAGATTTTGCTTCAAAATGTCTGAGCGCCTACCTTTTGAAATTTATAAAACGTCATTAAAGTACTTAATTTTATTTTTATTGCATTTAATTAGTGTAAGGGGACATATAAATTCATGCAAATCAGTAATTTGGTAATTACTACATAAAAAGTATAAGTAATTCGCCTTAACCATGTTAAAAACGGGTAATTTTGACTTAATTTTGTAATAAAATCAAAAAAATTACCTAGTAGTAATATTAGATACCTATTTTTGTAAATATTATTAGAAAAGGGTGTAATAAAGATAAACCAAAGGGTATTTGTATAAGTACCCACACTGATTGAGAAAATTAACAGTTGTATCTTGAAACATGAACTTTAAAATGTCATTGCGAACTTGTTTAAATTCTACGAATTCTTTTTGTAATATCTCCCGGAATTTTATGGTGATAAAACAATGAAACAGCATTACAGAGTTAGTGAAAAATATTTACAAAAGTTATTTTGGACACTTATTAAGTAACAAAGACAAAACTTCGACACCTCATAAACTTCGTGCGACTTGTTTATTACAATTTCGCAAGTATTTAAAAGGCCAGAAAAATAGCTTCAAAATCGTTTCACCTATGCTATGAAGAGAGGCTAAAGACTACGATAAAGATGGCTACTTTTGTTGTTGTGACATAACTGGATACAATTCTAAAATAAAAGGGACATAAACAAGCACTAAACTTCATTTCCTAAATTCGCACATTGATTACTTCCCAGAAAATATAGGAGCCGTTAGCAAAGAACAAGGCGAAAGATTTTAGCAAGATTTGAAAGAGCTTGAAGTCTGAAAACGTGGAAGATGGAATACTAGCATGATGGCGGACAATTGTTGTTTATTAAAGCGCGACGATCCAAACCGGAAATTTAAGCGAAATTCGCACAACCGAAGGTTCCAGGAAAAAAGAACCAGGTTCCACAAATAAAATTTACGTGTAATTTAGACAAGTAACAAGTTATTATTATATTATAATCGTTTTATAAGTTAAAGGTAATGTACTTTTTTAAATATATATTTTTTTTGAGAAAACGTGGGTCTTTTCTTCTATTTTCTATCGGTGCCTTTTTCGAAAAATCTGGAGGTGATGGAGAAAATCTAAGTACATATTCGTAATCAGCCCATCAAAATACCCTAGGATCAGCTATCAAATTCCAGAGAGGAAGTTATGACCCTCATTTTGCAGGCCTGTGTTATCATTTTTTTTTTGTCATTTTATCGTGCCAATGATTCTTAGTCTATTTTTAAATAACTTTTTTATTTCTTACTGCATTCATTGTACACGTGGGTACAAAATTTATTATTCTAAAATCTAAGGTATTTTTTTGGCCCCTCGTCAGTCGTCGGCTAAAAACACTTACCGCTGACATTCCATGCTCCTTCCCCTTGGAACGCTGATGAGCCAGCTCCAAATTTGAACCATGGCGGGAACTTCTTGTTGACGGTGCACGCTGACAGACTAAATAATAAGCTGAAAGTAGTATTAGGTATGTTATGCTGGAACAACACAGAACCTTTTTATTCTAATATTTTAAGGGGTTCCGTAGGTACCCAAAGGATAAAATGGTTCCCTATTCATGAGACTTGGCTGTCCGTCAGTCTGTCTGCCTGTCACGAGGCTGTATCTCAGGAACCATGATAGCTAGAGAGCTGAAATTTTCATAGATCATGTAAGTATTTCTGTTGCCGCTATGACAAGAAATACTAAAATCAAAATCAAAAAGGTGGGATTAAGGCTTTCATAATAAGCTTTCATACAAAAAACGTGTATTTTTGCGCTTTTTTGGTACGGAAACGTCTGTGCGTGAGTTCGACTCGCACTTGGCTGGTTTATTACTCACTTTGAAGTGGTGCACCGATTGACTATCAAACGAGGTCATGGTGAGGAGAAGGAAAACTGAACAGAACCTTGGACCAACCTGTCTGGCCACTGTGATTGATACAGTAAGGTTATTTATACTCGTACATTGTATCTATGACCGCCACATTCAAACAATAATTGTTTGAAGATCGAAAAAACCGAATAAACCGATTCTTCTATCGACTAAAAAAAACATATATACCCCAGGACTCCGAACAGACTCTACGTACCTAATGGACGAATTTGGTTTAAATAAAACCGGCCAAGTGCGAGCTGGACTCGCCCATGAACAACATTATGACGGTCGGATAAACAAATGACGATCGACAAAACAAATGAAGATCGATAAAACATATGCACATCAATAAAACAAAAGACTATAAGCAAGTTAATAAGGTCAAAAATTACTTGCGGCCTAAACTTCGCAATCTAGATGCGATTGCCATTCAAAAAAATAGGTGCCAGCAAATCTCGACCTTAATGACACTTCTCTAAAAATGTGTTTTTAGGCGTTTATAGACTTCACTGATCACGAATATGTTAAAAATTAATTTTAATAGTTTAAAAAACTAAAAACACGCTTGTTTTTTTATAGTTTGTCTTAGATGTCCGCCATGTTGGATTTAAGTCACGTGACTATTTTTTTCGTATTCCTGACAGCAAACCCTTTCATTTGATACCCATATCATGGGGGTGCGTTTCAAATAGCCTGTCCGCCATCTTGGACGTCCGCCATATTGGATTTAAGTCACGTGAATATTTTTTTCGTATTCCTGACAGCAAACCCTTTCATTCGATACCCATATCATGGGGGTGGATTTCAAACAGCCAGTCCGTCATTTTGGGGAGGCCGCCATATTGGATTTGTAATGACATTTTTTAGCTAGTCATGTATTGTCATCAGAACTCAGAGCGTGTGCAAAATTTTAGCCTGATCGAAGGACGGGAAGTGGGTCAAATTAACATTCCAAGATTTTCTTACATACATAGTTACAAGTGAAGCTAATAAAAGCGAGTTAATAAATAAATATTATGCATGTTCATAAGGTCGAGATTTGCTTGCACCTATTTTTTTGAATGGTTATAGCATCTAGATTACAAAAAATGGGTGCAAGCAAATTTCGACCGTATGAGCAAGCATAATTTCTATTTATGTTTTATATATTCGTTTATAGTTCGACATTCAAACAATTATTGTTTGAATGTTGAACTTCAATTATTTCTCAGAATTATTCTGAATCGCGATAACATACAATGCGCCCGCTGATGACTATATTATACAACAGTTCAACATCAACCGTTGGGCTTCGGCCCTCCAGGCGGGGTCACCTTGCCTGACAGGAGGATCTAACCATTCTTCCTTTCGGACTGTTGTTTCCACTGCTAAGTTCCACTAATGACTAAGGGGTCCGACAGGATTTTCAAATACCTACTCAGGGACCCAGTAGGTACATAATAATGGTGGGGCAATAAGGACTTTTAAATACTTATGTACCCCCTTGTCTGTTCAAGATACTGGACATAAAATGCACTTCAAATTGAAAATATTTCAGATAGTCAATACTTGTAATGTACAATCAACAATAACATATATATCATGTACAAGATCGACAAAACAATTGAAGATCGAAAAAACAAATGAAGACCGATAAAACAAAAGATCGACAAAATAAATGAAGATGGACAAAACAAATGACACTCAGATAACAAATGACGATCGAAAAAACGTAGATCGATAAAACATATGCAGATCAATAAAACAAAAGACTAAAAGCAAGTTAATAAGGTCAAAAATTACTTGCAGCCATTTTTTGTAATCTAGATGCGATTGCCATTAAAAAAAACAGGTGCGAGCAAATCTCGACCTCAATGACACTTCTCTAAATATGTGCTTTTAGGCGTTTTTAGACATCACTGATCACGAATATATAAAACATAAATAGAAATTATGCTTGCTCATACGGTCGAAATTTGCTTGCACCCATTTTTTGTAATCTAGATGCTATAACCATTCAAAAAAATAGGTGCAAGCAAATCTCGACCTTATGAACATGCATAATATTTATTTATTAACTCGCTTTTATTAGCTTCACTTGTAACTATGTATGTAAGAAAATCTTGGAATGTTAATTTGACCCACTTCCCGTCCTTCGATCAGGCTAAAATTTTGCACACGCTCTGAGTTCTGATGACAATACATGACTAGCTAAAAAATGTCATTACAAATCCAATATGGCGGCCTCCCCAAAATGACGGACTGGCTGTTTGAAATCCACCCCCATGATATGGGTATCGAATGAAAGGGTTTGCTGTCAGGAATACGAAAAAAATATTCACGTGACTTAAATCCAATATGGCGGACGTCCAAGATGGCGGACAGGCTATTTGAAACGCACCCCCATGATATGGGTATCAAATGAAAGGGTTTGCTGTCAGGAATACGAAAAAAATAGTCACGTGACTTAAATCCAACATGGCGGACATCTAAGACAAACTATAAAAAAACAAGCGTGTTTTTAGTTTTTTAAACTATTAAAATTAATTTTTAACATATTCGTGATCAGTGAAGTCTATAAACGCCTAAAAGCACATTTTTAGAGAAGTGTCATTAAGGTCGAGATTTGCTGGCACCTATTTTTTTGAATGGCAATCGCATCTAGATTGCGAAGTTTAGGCCGCAAGTAATTTTTGACCTTATTAACTTGCTTATAGTCTTTTGTTTTATTGATGTGCATATGTTTTATCGATCTTCATTTGTTTTGTCGATCGTCATTTGTTTATCCGACCGTCATAATGTTGTTCATGGGCGAGTCCAGCTCGCACTTGGCCGGTTTTATTTAAACCAAATTCGTCCATTAGGTACGTAGAGTCTGTTCGGAGTCCTGGGGTATATATGTTTTTTTTAGTCGATAGAAGAATCGGTTTATTCGGTTTAAGTCAGATTCTGTTTAAGACAGATTCACAGATACAGATAATAATTTCCTACTTGAAGGTACAAATTCTGTCATAAAGCGAATTAGGCAGGCCCCCTGTGTCAACAGAATCAGTCGTAAGCAGAATCTGACTTAAACCGAACAAAGGATAGCATCCATGAGGATATTCCCTCACGTTAAAAAAATTAAAAATAAAAGGTACGTAGATATAGTTTTTGTTCCAAGTGGTGAGCCTATTGCGGTGTTGAAAATGCACATAAGTACGCAGCTTGTGACCTACTGTTAAAAATTTTCAAGCCGTCCGTGGTCACGTGGTGTTCACCCATTCAAAGATCAGCCATAGCGAAAGTTGCTTACTGCACTGATCGTTTACGAAATCACTGCGTCAGCGGGGTTGCGAGCGCTCCGGCATAAATATTTGGGAATCTGCCCCCACCAAGTCGAGCAACAAATCGGCACGGGCATACCTACCGTGTTTTCTCGAACCATATTTACTTACTGAAGTATTTTATTTATTCCAATTTAGACAAAAAGGACTTACCACAGAAAAAGTGTTGATGGTGGCATGTTTAACACCAGACACTAATTTTAAACAAGTGCAGGAAATCTTCTGTATTATAACTATTATAAGATTACGGAAAGATCTTTATAAACTTATTTTACAGAGGTATATATTTAGTAGTGTCCGACCGAAACTGGTTTTCCGGCCGAAACCGAAACCGAAACCGAACTTTCGGCCCCAGGGTCAGTTTCGGCCGAAACCGAAACCGAAACCGAAACTCACGTGTTCATATTGAAAAAAAAAACCAGCCAAGTGCGAGTCGGATTCCCGCACAGAGAAATCCGGTGGATGTTTTTTCTGATTTTAGTAGGTTTTTTTTTATAGCGGCAATATGGTGAGTTGGTTGGTGGTGTGTGTCTTTTGTAATCTCCAACGCTTCAACACCTTGCCCTGGAGCTGCGTTTGAGAGGCGCTTATTTACCATTAAATGCCTCAATACCTCCGTCGAATTGTCGGGGTCTATCTTTCCGAGAGGGCCATAACTTACCCGAGCTAGGGCAGGTTCGGCGAGTCGTTTGGTGTTCCACAGGAATCGTTCTTAGGACCGCTTCAGTGGAACATCGGTTACGATTGGGTGCTGCGTGGTCCGTTGCTCAGAGGTGTCGGCGTAAC
Source organism: Miltochrista miniata (assembly GCA_933228765.1). NCBI lineage: Eukaryota > Metazoa > Arthropoda > Insecta > Lepidoptera > Erebidae > Miltochrista > Miltochrista miniata. The sequence goes on from OW121769.1 coordinate 21,705,855, forward strand.
CTGTTACGTGCGTAACGTGTTACGACGGCACCCTAATTACAGCGCGAGGAGCAACGCACCGAGACGCAGCCCTATAGGACACCTGCGGGATCCAGCTTACATATAGGGGGCATCAGCATCGGCATCAAGCTCTCGATGACGTATCCGGGGCTCGTATTCGATAGCCGGTGTCAATTCGGATACCACTTCCGAAGTTTGGTCCCAAAACTGAGGGAGGGGGTATCAGCCACACTCTCGCGGTTGTTGCCCAATATCAGGGGAGCCAACGCTCCCTGCAGGAGACTGTACCTTAGGATCATGCGGAGCATGGCCCTATATGAGGCCCCCGTATGGGCGTAGATCCTGATGGCCAGCAATGCGGCCTGATTGCTTAGCCCGCAGAAGGCGATGGCTATCAGGGTAAGGATAAGGGCATACCGCATGCTCTCAGTTGAGGCGGCATGTCTTCTAGCCGGGACCCCTCTATGGGACCTGGAAGCGAGGGCCCTTGCGTCATTGTTTAAATGGCGCAAGAAGGCGCTGGAGCGGGGCCATCGGCCTCCTCCTGTGAACAGGTCATGCTCGTAAAAGAGACGGCGCCGGGTAGGAAGCGGGACAGAACTCTCCCACCCAAGTTGCGCAGTCTGCGACAGCGCGCCCTATACTATCAGCCTACATGACCAGGGGCCTGAGGACGTCTGCTCACCGTCCTTATAGAAGCAGGCCCTAGACGATAGCGTGAAGTGTGAGATTCATGCACGGCCCCCTCAAGTAGCGGGATAACAACTAAAGACTCGGCCGCAATATGCATCATTCCGAGGGCATACTCGGGGCTCCCAACGCGTGTTTTTTAGTCGATAGGACCGGAGTCCTTCCGCCGTTAGGGAGCATAGCATCCCTGTAGGATTTCCCTCACTTGAAAAAAAAAATAGCGGCAACAGAAATACATCATCAGTGAAAATTTTAGGTCTCTATCTGGCGCGATTCCAGCGATACAACCTCGTGACTAAGAGACAGCCGGATGGCTAGGCCTCATGTCTCGTTAATTGGGTCCCGCTTTAACCCCTCCGTGTGAGAGTCCGACTCGCACTTAGCCGGTTATTTTTTCAATAGGTGCAGCAAGTTCCACCAAGTGCCATTAATCAACGGTATAAATCTCCTCAAGTGTTTTATTTCAGAAATATCTCCACCTAAAGATGAGTTTCCTTCTTTTTCGTGTGGAATTACACATAGATGCAATTGCGAACTCCTACCGACTAAAACCACACGGTGCTCTGCTACTAGGTCTTGGCCGGTTTTGGTTACATTCTAGAAGTGTATAACTAAAACTGGACAAGAGTGAGCAGGACTCGCGCACGTAGGGTTCCATACAACAAAAGCGGCAAAAAAGTCTTGTATGTTGTATGGGAGGCCCCCTTTAATACTATTATTTTGTCTATTTTTATTATTTGTTGCTATAGCGGCAACAGAAATACATCATCTGTAAAAAAAAACTGTCTAACTATCACTGTGGATGAGTTACAGCCTGCTGACAGACAGACAGACGACCAACACAGTCAACGAAATACGACAACAAAGGGAAACTGAATCCTAAAGATCTAGGACATTACATGACCCTACGTCATGTAATGTCCTAGATCTTTAGGATTCGGTAACCAAAAGTAAAAACGGGATCCTAAAAAAAAGGAGGTCTAAGACATAACACAGGGCCGCAGGGGTAACTGTCCAATACTTCTCAATGATTGTAATTGCTGATGGTTTAAATAAAGGTAAAGTGTAAATCTCTAAATCTTCGGTTAGTAATATATTAACTGGTTGGGCTGGCCCCAACCACGTCGCGAGCAGAGCCAGACACTCAAAATTCATGAACACGTGAGTTTCGGCCCGGCCGAAAGTTTCGGCCTATTTTGGCCGAAACCGAAACTGCGGCCGAAACTCGATTTTTTGGCCGAAACTGGCCGAAACCGAAACCGAAACCGAAACTTCGGTCGGTCACTAATATTTAGCAATAAAGGGAATTTAAGACACTGTTACACGCTTTTAATTATATCTTTACAGTTTTATAGTAAAGTAAGTTATAATGATAAATGGAACTAGTTTCAAATTCGTTTATATATTTGCTAATATAAATTAATTAATTTTATTGTATTTAAATATAAATAATTTTCATAATTAATTCTAAAGCTTTTATCTATATAAAGTATATTACTAAACACCATGATACTCTGAAGCAGAATAATAACAAATACAAACAAGAAGGGCGCTCTGACGTATAAGGCATTTGTCCCACCGCCGCGCTGGCGAGCAAGCGACTAAAGGCAGATATCCAGCATGAGCTGAGCGGACTCGTCAATGAATTCGCTTAACTCGCTACAGTAAACTGCAAACTTGTTTTCCCACTAATAAATTGTTGGGATAAACGAACTGGGCCCTAATATTTCATTTCGCATGCTAACGAATCTCATAAAAAATGAGAAATGAAGTTTATTCATTATGAAGTTTATTGGTGGAAAATGAAATCCATTCCATTAAAAACTAGCTGTAGCCTGCGACTTCGTACGCGTGAACATTATGTTATAATGCCAATTTGATCTCTCTTTGTTTAGCCCCTAGGATATGTAGCGTGATAATATATAGTTTATTTGAAGACCCTACCCCTAGTTAATGTTTGTGCAAAATGTGAATTAAATCTATTGAGTACTTTTCGAGATCCTTCCGGACAAAGCAAAGCAAACAGACAAACAGACGATAAATTTTCGAACTATATTTTCGGCTTCGGTATCTTATGTTGAACACCCAGCGAGTATTTCTTTTTTAAATATTTTCAATGTACAGTTTTGACTTTTCTATCATTTTATTATATGTAAAGATGAACCCAGCTTCCCTCACTATCTCCGGCTCATTACACTGTTGCGGTGGAAATCGGCCTTCACTATTGACTATTTTCTCGCTCAAGAAACTGAATCCCACGGTTTTGTTCTTTTGCACTTTGGCAGATATCAAATAATTGTAATTACATTCTGTTGAATAAATTAATCCATTCAAGATGTTGAGATAGTAGCTGCTGCTTTTGGTTTTTATTTATTAATAGCTGTTGCCTGCAACTTCGTACGCTGCATTTTATAAGTGATTCTTTAGATTGATATAACTATTTAATTTATGAACCGAACCATGAAACATACACTAAATGTTAAGTAGAGCTAACCGCAACGCAATAAAAAAACCGCATTGCAATCGGTTGAGCGGTTGCTGAGATTAGCGTGCACAAACGTACAGACAAATAGACAGTTACGATTTTATTATATGTATTGATTGATTGATTGATGATGATTGTTTGATTTCATATTAATTACTATAGAGTTTCGTTTCACGTTCGTTTTATAATTATTTAACAAAACTTAATTATCTAACACAATTGTGTGGATGGAAGCCGTTGGAGCACTTATAGGATTATTATTTTTCTTTATTTATTTAGCGAATACGGGTAAAAAAAGGTGTGAATCACAAGCCACATTCCACCCTAAAGGCATGCAAATATGTTGAACAGGTCTATATTACAATGACAATTAACTGAAATAATAATAATGTGTTACAATAATAATATCTTACTTCTTACTAATATTAAAAATGCGAAAGTTTGTGAGTGTGGATGTTTGTTACTCTTTCACGCTCAAACCGCTGAACGGATCGGGCTGTAATTTGGTACAGAGATACTATATAGTCTGGAATAACACATAGGCTACTTTTTATCCCGGGAATAAGTTCCATAATTTTACGCGGGCGAAGCTGCGGGCATCAGCTAGTGTCACAATAAGTTTGCAATAAATTTAACATAAATGTCAGTAACTGCATCAACTATTTTAAAATGGGTGCTAATTAAACGAACTTCTTTTTAAGGCCGCGTGGGTCAGATTTTGAGTTTTTTGAAACAATCCTAGTCAAAAAGTAAAGGGTTTATAATTCTGATAAATATATGTATAATAGTTAAGGATATAAGCTAAACATATTCCAAGCCCGTTACACGATCCAATAAATTTCACTAGATAGAAAAAAATCCCAAAGTTGACTCTCTCAGAAAAGTTTTTTCAATACTGTGGCTAAACTATTAACATTTTATATATTTTTTTTGCACTCAATTAAAGCTATTGAGTTTTTATACACATTTTCCGAACGTTTTTTTTATACACAAGTATTTACATAGTTATCATGTACGAATATCTACCAAACGCAATAGAATTGCGCCGCTGACGGCCGATCAGTCTCGCCCTGGCGCTTGTGGAGGCAGGACCTGTGTCAGTTTTTTTCGCAACTATTTCGTAATTATTATGCCAACTTACGTTGAAATCGCGCCACAGTATAAAAATATCAGTAATGGGCAAAATGTATTTAGATTAACCGTTACAAATTACAATACTTTGTTATGCTTAATTCAATTACTCTGTAACAGATTACTTGAGTAATTAATTACAATGAGTACTAGCAGTAACTAATTACTGAGTAATGGAGTTACACGTTAATCTAATTACATTGTAACTAGTTACTCATTTATTCAATTAACGAACTCTCATAATTAACAACTCTGTTCTGTGAATTCGCCACGGCCCAAGGGGTGGATCGATTTTGATGCGGTTTTTTGATCGTAAGTCAATGTATCCATGATGGTACTTAGCTATACATTTTGAAGACCATCAGCTTAATTCCTGAGTGATGAAGGGATTTCACTAAAATTCCCATACGCGACTCATGGTAAATGTGGTGATCTTTTATTTTTTAAGTGTACCTAATGCATTAAAATGTCTACGAATTACATGATAATTTTGCAATCCACCATGGCGACCACGCCGTAATCGCAAAATTTCATGATGGGTATCGTTTAAGGGGGTTTTTGGTATGCTGAGTACGAATCACGTGATAATTTTGCAATCCAATATGGCCGCCTTCGCCGTAATCACAAAATTTCATGATGGGTATAGTTTAAGGGGTTTTTTGGTATACTGAGTACGAATTACGTGATAATTCTGCACTCCAATATGGCCGCCGCACCGTAATCACAAAATTTCATGATGGGTATCGTTTAAGGGGTTTTTTGCTATGCTGAGTACGAATCACGTGATAATTTTGCAAATCAAAATGGCCGCCACGCCGTAATCACAAAATTTCATGATGGGTATCGTTTAAGGGGTTTTTTCATATGCTGAGTACGAATCACGTGATAATTTTACAATCCAATATGGCCCCCGCGCCGTAATCACAAAATTTCATGATGGGTATCTTTTAAGGGGTTTTTTCGAATGCTGAGTACGAATCACGTGATAATTTTACAATCCAAAATGGCCGCCGCGCCGTAATCAAAAAAATTCATGATGGGTATCGTTTAAGGGGTTTTTTGGTATGCTGAGTACGAATCACGTACTAATTTTGCAATACAAGATGGCCGCCGCTCCGTAATCACAAAATTTCATGATGGGTATCGTTTAAGGGGTTTTTTGCTATGCTGAGTACGAATCACGTCATAATTTTGCAATTCAAAATGGCCGCCATGCCGTAATCACAAAACCTCATGATGGGTATCGATTAAGGGGTTTTTTAGTATGCTGAGTACAAATCACGTGATAATTCTGCAATCCAATATGGCAGCCGCGCCGTAATCACAAAATTTCATGATGGGTATCGATTAAGGGATTCTTTCGTATGCTAGGTACCAATTTAATGTAATTGGCCTTAATTTTACAATAAAAATCTTTTGTCATAGTATTTTCGCATTGTCAGGCCTCAACTTAATAAGCAAATCTTTTTAGTTTACTACTGTTAATAGCTTAGGCGGCCAAATTGAATTCCAAAATTATCATGTTATTCGTACTCAGCTTTCGAAAAAACCCATTAAACGATATCCATCACGAAATTGTGATTACGGCGCGGTGGCCATTTTGGATTGCAAAATTATCATGTGATTCGTACTCAGTATACCAAAAAACCCCTTAAACGATAACCATCATGGATTTTTGCGATTAAGGCGCGGTGGCTATATTGGATTGCAAAATTAGTACGTGATTCGTACTCAGCATACCAAAAAACCCTATAAACGATACCCATCATGAAATTTTGTGATTACACCGTGGCGGCCATTTTGGATTGCAAAATTATCACGTGATTCGAACTCAGCATACCAAAAAACCCCTTAAACGATACCCATCATGAAATTTTGTGATTACGGCGCGGCGCCCATATTGGATATCAAAATTAGTACGTGATTCGTACTCAGCATACCAAAAAAACCATTAAACGATAACCATCATGGATTTTTGCGATTACGGCGCGGCGGCCATATTGGATTGCAAAATTAGTACGTGATTTTAACTCAGCATACCAAAAAACCCTTTAAACGATACCCATCATGAAATTTAGTGATTACACCGCGGCGGCCATTTTGGATTGCAAAATGATCACGTGATTTATACTTAGCATACCAACTTTAGAAAACTTTAGAAATTTTTATGACCAGTTATAATGTAATTTACATTTTTTACGCAACTGTAACCATCTAGCAAACTTACGCAACGGAAACTCTCAAAAGAAATGAAATATCCTAGTTTTCGAAAAATGTTTCGTTGCTGCTCAGCTCTTATTCGCCTTAGCGTGATGTTATATATTTTGGTATATTTCAAAAATGGACATTCTGTTGTGTGGAACATTTGAAATTCAACTAGCAGTCTCTTAGACTCTAGAGTTCAAACAACTAAACAAACAAACAAACTCTTTAGCCTAAAAATAATCTATACTTATAATAAAACTGTTGAGGGTCGAGAGTCTGTACATGGAAGATATTTTGAAAATTTTAATCGTAGGGCGTTCTATAATCGATACTGAAGCCGAAAATGTAATTTAAATTTTTCATGTCTGTCTGTCTGTCTTTCTGTCTGTCTGTCTGTCTGTCTGTATCCCGAATAAGTATCACGCCGAAACTACTGAATCGATTTGGATGAAACTTAGTACAATTTGAGCTTATAATCCGAGGAAGGTTCTAGGATACTTTTGATCCCAATATTTTGCGCGGTTCCTTCAGGAGAGGGGATGAAAGGCAAAATAGATTTTTAGTTATTATTTCTCACTACGTGGTCCGATTTCAAATATTTTTTTAGTGTCTGAAAGTGAGTACTTTAAGCATTATTCCACACAATTTTCAATATTGAGGGTTATGTAGTTCAGAAATGAGGGGCATCTCAACTTTCGATAAACCTATAATTCAAGGGTGCTTTTGAATGTGAGGGTAAATCTAAACGGGCCCAACACGCCCGTTTTTAAATCATAAAAGAGCTTAATGATTTAGGCTATTTTAAAACAATTCAGTCCGCACCGAAGGCCTGGACTGAATTGTTTTAGAATAGACTTAATCTTTTAGCTCTTTTATGATTAAGCAAACAGGGCCGTTTCACAGCTGCTTGATAAGTCTTATGAACAAGCACCCCTCCTTTCCCTTACTTAGTACCTTATGTGACGTAAACGAAGTTGCGAGGGTCAGCTATACTTATAATAAAACTGTTGAGGGTCGAGAGTCTGTACATGGAAGATATTTTGAAAATTTTAATTGGAGGGCGTTCTCTAATCGATACTGAAGCCGAAAATGTAATTTAAATTTTTCATGTCTGTCTGTCTGTCTTTCTGTCTGTCTGTCTGTCTGTCTGTATCCCGAATAAGTATCACGCCGAAACTACTGAATCGATTTGGATGAAACTTAGTACAATTTGAGCTTATAATCCGAGGAAGGTTCTAGGATACTTTTGATCCCAATATTTTGCGCGGTTCCTTCAGGAGAGGGGATGAAAGGCAAAATAGATTTTTAGTTATTATTTCTCACTACGTGGTCCGATTTCAAATATTTTTTTAGTGTCTGAAAGTGAGTACTTTAAGCATTATTCCACACAATTTTCAATATTGAGGGTTATGTAGTTCAGAAATGAGGGGCATCTCAACTTTCGATAAACCTATAATTCAAGGGTGCTTTTGAATGTGAGGGTAAATCTAAACGGGCCCAACACGCCCGTTTTTAAATCATAAAAGAGCTTAATGATTTAGGCTATTTTAAAACAATTCAGTCCGCACCGAAGGCCTGGACTGAATTGTTTTAGAATAGACTTAATCTTTTAGCTCTTTTATGATTAAGCAAACAGGGCCGTTTCACAGCTGCTTGATAAGTCTTATGAACAAGCACCCCTCCTTTCCCTTACTTAGTACCTTATGTGACGTAAACGAAGTTGCGAGGGTCAGCTATACTTATAATAAAACTGTTGAGGGTCGAGAGTCTGTACATGGAAGATATTTTGAAAATTTTAATTGGAGGGCGTTCTCTAATCGATACTGAAGCCGAAAATGTAATTTAAACTTTTCATGTCTGTCTGTCTGTCTGTCTGTCTGTCTGTATCCCGAATAAGTATCACGCCGAAACTACTGAATCGATTTGAATGATACTTAGTACACTTAGAGCTTATAGTCCGAGGAAGGTTCAAGGATACTTTTGATCCCGATATTTTGCGTGATTCTTGCGGGAGAGGGGATGAAAGATAAAATGGTTTTTCAGTTGTAGGTAATTTCTCAACGCGTGATGCGATTCCAAAATTTTTTTCAGTGTTATAAAGGTAATACTTTAAGATTTGTTTCACACAAGTTTCAATGTTGAGGGTTTTGTAGTTCAGGAATTAGAGGCATCTCAACTTTCGCAAAAGCTAAAATTCAAGTTTTCCTTTGATTGTACGGGTAATTCTAAACGGGCGTGTTTGCTTAATCATAAAAGAGCTTAATGATTAAGGCTATTGTAAAATAATTCAGTCCGCACCGAAGGCCTGGACTGAATTGTTTTAGAATAGACTTAATCTTTTAGCTCTTTTATGATTAAGCAAACAGGGCCGTTTCACAGCTGCTTGATAAGTCTTATGAACAAGTACCCCTCCTTTCCCTTACTTAGTACCTTATGTGACGTAAACGAAGTTGCGAGGGTCAGCTATACTTATAATAAAACTGTTGAGGGTCGAGAGTCTGTACATGGAAGATATTTTGAAAATTTTAATTGGAGGGCGTTCTCTAATCGATACTGAAGCCGAAAATGTAATTTAAACTTTTCATGTCTGTCTGTCTGTCCGTCTGTCTGTATCCCGAATAAGTATCACGCCGAAACTACTGAACCGATTTGAATGATACTTAGTACACTTAGAGCTTATAGTCCGAGGAAGGTTCTAGGATACTTTTGATTCCGATATTTTGCGTGATTCCTGCGGGAGAGGGGATGAAAGATAAAATGGTTTTTCAGTTGTAGGTAATTTCTCAACGCGTGATGCGATTCCAAATTTTTTTTCAGTGTTATAAAGGTAATACTTCAAGATTTGTTTCACACAAGTTTCAATGTTGAGGGTTTTGTAGTTCAGGAATTAGAGGCATCTCAACTTTCGCAAAACCTAAAATTCAAGTTTTCCTTTGATTGTACGGGTAATTCTAAACGGGCGTGTTTGCTTAATCATAAAAGAGCTTAATGATTAAGGTTATTGTAAAATAATTCAGTCCGCGCCGCAGGCGGGGACTGAATTGTTTTAGAATAGCCTTAATCTTTAAGCTCTTTTATGATTAAGCAAACAGGGCCGTTTCACACGCTGCTTGATGAGTCGGATGAAGAAGTACCTCTCCTTTCGCAAACCTTATGTGACGTAAACGAAGTTGCGAGGGTCAGCTAGTACTTATAATAAATCTGTTGAGGGTCGAGAGTCTGTACATGGAAGACATTTTGAAAATTTTAATTAAGGGGAGTTCTCTAATTGATACTGAAGCCGAAAATGTAATTTAAACTTTTCATGTCTGTCTGTCTGTCTGTCGGTCTGTCTGTCTGTCTGTATCCCGAATAAGTATCACGCCGAAACTACTAAACCGATTTGAATGATACTTGGTACACTTAGAGCTTATAGTCCGAGGAAGGTTCTAGGATACTATTGATCCCGAAGTTTTGCGCGGTTCCTGGGGGAGACGGGATGAAAGATAAAATGGTTTTTCAAGTGTAATTTTTTAACGCGTGATGCGATTCCAAAAATTTTTTCAGTGTTATAAAGGTAGTACTTTAAGGATTGTTTCACACAAGTTTCAATGTTGAGGGTTTGCAGTTTAGGAATAAGAGGCATCTCAACTTTCGCAAAACCTAAAGTTCAAGGTTTCCTTTGATTGTAAGGGTAATTCTAAACGGGCGTGTTGGCTTAATCATAAAAGAGCTTAATGATTAAGGCTATTGTAAAATAATTCAGTCCGCGCCGAAGGCGTGGACTGAATTGTTTTAGAACAGCCTTAATCTTTAAGCTCTTTTATGATTAAGCAAACAGGGCCGTTTCACAAGCTGCTTGATGAGTCTGATGAAGAAGTACCTCTCCTTTCGCAAACCTTATGTGACGTAAACGAAGTTGCGCGGGTCAGCTAGTAGTATAATATATATAATTAAGTCATTTATTTAGGAAACTCGAATAAATCACTACACTTAATAAAGTTAGATGCATGTACTACGTCAAACAAAGTTAGCATGCTGGTTCTTTCTACTCTACTGTATACTGTGGCATGAGAGTTCACTGCCGCTGCCGGCGCGCGGTGTGTCTTGCGCCCGGGGCGAGGGGAGCGCCAAATGCCTACTTGTGCGCTATAACCGCCCCTTAATAGCATTAGTGACCTACGAAAAAATACTTTGCTCCCCAAATTAATAAGTCAGCCACAACTAATGAGCGTCAGAATTTATGGATTATAGCCACCATTTAATTTCTTCATTAGCCACTGTTAATATAATTCAGCACCGTGATTATTTTTTAGCATCTAGTTTTGTACCATGCATTCAAACAGTAAACTTAGAAATTACTAAAAAATGGCATCAAAATAGACTTTATTTTTTTATATTGTAGCTTCTAATTTTCTAATTTAGCATGTTTAAAATGTAACTCGTCCCACATTAATGGATCATCAAAGTTAAGTAAAATTGCCATCAAAAAGCAAATTATGGCCACTAATATTACCTAAATAGCTAGAACCACTTGTAGCCACTGACTCAGTCTTTTGTAAACGATCACTTCAGTAAATAACTACCGCTATTGCTCGTGCCCGAATGGGTGGTCATTTTGTAACATTTGATTTGCGAGAGTTTTCTTGCTTTGCAAGGCACGTTAAGCCGAGTGTCACAATCTAGTGGGAACGGACAAGCGAGTCCGTTTCAACACGGGAGTGTGGGACAGACTTTCGGGCATAAATGTTTTTATTTATTATTATGTGTTACCTGCAGTGTTTACAATAAATAACAATATTCTAATATAAACCTATGCATTTTATGGAATATCTGCCCCAGACTCCAGACGCCCGTCGAAGCAATGTATGAAATGTTTTGAATAAGTATATGATTGTTGACACTTTGTCTAAGTATTGTACAAAATTTCCAGGGATCGCATAGAGTACCTGCTGGTCCTCCGGCAATGTGCAAAATAAATAGATCTTGGGTCAGCATAAAATTGCAAATACCGCAAAATAACTATAGAGAAATTGTAAATTGTAACACAATGCAAAATATTAAATTTATATGACATATGGCACTCGGCAGCTACTGCCGCGGCATGCTCGCTTCGCTCGCTCGCCTTCGCGCGTTAGTGGTCACTATTCCAATCTAACCTAACCTTCGCCAGCAGCGAACAAACCTTCCGTACTCTCGTATATTTCATACATTGCTTTGCCTGCAAGTTTCAGGTATTCTATAAAATGCTGAGACATTATGCAGATTTCGGTCGGTGACATTTTGTATGCATGTAATACAGATTATAGAACTGAAAACAGATAGCAAACAAAAAAGTAAGACTAAGAAAGCAAATACTAAACCCAAAAGTGAGTACTAAATATAACGTGGCAGTGCCAAACACTGTTTACACTTAACGAGTAATTTCTCATTAATGGTAAAATTTATGACGACATTATGTATGACAGTATGTATGTATTTAAAAAAAAGTATAATTATAAGTATTAATATTGTAGCAATACACGCAAGTGAATTGTATTAACATTTGGTAGGCGCTATAAATATATTATTTATTATGTTAGTAGCTATAGATAGGTAGTTAGATGGGCGGTCATTTCTTGTGTCAAAGTAGGGGAAGTTGATGGAAGGAAATTGTGGAGGGATGCAAGCTATGTATAAGCGTGCGCAATAGTAAAAAAAAAGATCAGGAACTAACTAAAATTATTTTGCATCATACTATCATACTGTCGAAGAAATTTTACATTAAAGTAATTTTATTCCTTAAATTATTTCCACTGAAATACCAGTGAGTGGCTTAATAGCTCAATTATTTAACTAAATTTATATATTTGAAAACGGAAGCTCTGGTAAGCATCAATTGCGTAAATTTTATTTAGTAAATTAATTGTGGGTAATTTTAATGTAAAAAAGAATATTTTAAGTACATTTATTTTATCAGGCAGGCGTTTGTAAAATTATAAAGGGGGTAACGTTCTTTTAATATATTAAGTGTCTTAAAATTGGGTTAAAAAATAAAATAGTAAGGGAAAGTTTAGGTATATCTATGGTTGAAGAGGGTGTGTTTAAAATATTGTGTTCTTTTCAGAATGAGCTTCCAAGTTTTGGGTTAGAAACCTCTGCCCATACCTATATGGCAACAGTCAATTAACTAACTGTAATATTGATAATACAGGAGCAAACCCTATTGTTACCTCATATATTATTCCTGGCGAAAGGAAATCCCATCCCCAAAAGAAGTCGGATGAGTACCTAGTTTTTTTAAGTTAGATTTGTGTGTTTCTCCGCATCATTGCCACTGTGGAGAAGTAGTCGACAGCCTTGGACGCCATGGCCTCTCGTGTAGCAGAAGCGCAGGCCGTATATCTCGACACACTAACCTTAACGACATAATCCGTCGCGCTCTTGTCACCACTGGCATACCAGCCGTACGAGAACCAAACGGGCTGGTGCGTGACGATGGCAAGAGACCTGACGGTATGTCGTTGCTACCTTGGAAGATAGGTCGGCCTTTGGTGTGGGATGTGGTTCGCAACCCATCACGTCTCGTTTCCCATCGAGGCGAAATGTGGACTTGGGATAGCCACTTTGCTACGTTGAATGTAAGAGGAGGTATGATAGACAAAATTGAGGAAGTATGCAAGATGATGAAAGAGAGACGACTCGATATTCTGTGCGTAAATGAGACAAAGAGGAAAGGATGTGACACCACCGCACATGGACCCTACACTGCCTACTGGTCGGGTGTGCCTAAAACCAGTAAAGCGTGTCAGGGCGTTGGTGTAGTACTGTCTGCGAGAATGAATGAATGTGTCACAGAATATGAATGTGTAAGCCCAAGACTCCTTTGGTTGAGGCTGAAGGTTGGACTTACCCGCATCTTTGTTTTAGGAGTATATGCTCCACAAGATGCGCGGTGGCGCCGATCTTTACGAGACCAAAGTGAGAGGCAGGCATTTTGGGAGAGCATGAGTGATGTTTTGAGTAAGTGCAAACAAAATGAGAGATAGTAATGTTAGGCGATTTTAATGGGTGGGTTGGAGTCAAGCGTGATGGGTATGAAAGAGTATTGGGAAAGTTTGGTGATGAGCGAGTGAATGAAAATGGAGAAAGTTTGCTTGAAGTATGTTTGGAGAAGAATCTTGTGGTGACTAACACCATGTTTCACCACAAAGATATCCACTTGGTTACGAGACAAGAAGGAAGTAAGAGGAGCATGATTGACTTTGTGATTGTTGACGCAAGGATGAGAAAGAAAGTACTAGACACTCGAGCCTACCGCGGTGCTGGGATTGACACAGACCACTTCTTGGTTGTCAGCCGAGTAAGAGGTCTGTTTCAGCGGTGGAGGCACCGTGTGCGTGAACCTGTTAGTGTACTAGAACGCATAAAAGTTGAGAATTTGCAAGAGATAGGTATAAAAGAGGAATTTGTGAGAAAACTAAGCAAAAAGTTTGATAATTTAGATGAAGTATGTGAGATTGAAGAATTATGGAAGCCGATTAAGGAAGGACTCGTGGAAGTTGCGATTGAAGTGTGTGGTGTGAGCAAGAGAAGCCAAGGAAGTAAGTTAAAAAGAATGACCACGGAAGTTCTGAAAGCGTTGTCTGAGAAGAAGAAAGCATGGTTGGACTGGCTGGCCACAAAGGCCAATCAAAGAATGCAGAAGGCAACGGATGAGGATGTACGAATGGCCAACGATGAGTATAAAAGGTATAAGCGTGTGGCAAAAGAGGTGTTAGTAAGAAAGAAGGAGAATGATAGAGATGAATTTGATAAAAGGTTATCTGGTGACTTCCAACAGAATATAAAATTCTTTTGGAAGTCCATAAAAGCGGTGAGGAGTCCACAGACCACATCACCGCTTAATAAGATCAGAAACCAGGATGGAAGTTTTGTGGGAGGAGAAGAGTGTGTGCTAAAAATATGGAAGGAGTATTTTGAAAGTCTATTTGATAAAGAGGATACGCAAGTGCAAACTCATTTTTGTGAAATGAATGAAATTGGCAATGAAAACGACATTAGTATGGAAGAAATAGTGGAAGCATTAAATAGTATGAAACTAGGCAAGGCTGCTGGGATTGACAGGGTTTCCGTTGAGATGCTGAAAGCAGGACGTGGCGTGGTAATTGACCAGCTGTACCGCCTTTTTAATCTGTGCTGGAGGAGTGGCAGCGTACCAAAAGAATGGTCCAAAGCCGTCATTGTGCCGCTGTACAAAGGAAAAGGGTCGCAGCAAGAGTGCAAAAATTACCGCGGCATAAGCCTCCTCAGCATCGTCGGTAAACTGTATGCGAAAGTGTTAATAAAAAGAGTGATGAATGAAAGTGAAGGAAAAATGTGGGATGTTCAAGCAGGATTTATGAAAGGAAGGGGGTGCACGGATCAGGTCTTCTCCTTACGACGCATAGCAGAAAAAGTTTTGGCGAAAAGCCAAAAGGTATATTGCGTATTCTTAGATCTGGAGAAGGCCTATGACAAAGTGGTGAGGAATGAACTATGGTCAACATTGTCTTTGTACGGGGTGAGCAGCAGCTTGATACGAGCACTGAAATCTCTTTATGAGGGCTCGAGTGCTTGTGTCAGGATCAACGGAGCTTGCACGGACTTCTTTAACATAGAAAGGGGTGTGAGACAGGGTTGTGTAGCGTCACCGTGGCTGTTTAACCTGTACATGGACAGTTGTTTGAAAGAATTGCAAGAGAGTGCGTGTGGTTTAAAACTGAACGAGCTGACCATCAAATGCCTCCTATATGCTGACGATCAGGTGATCTTAGCTGCATCGGCGGAGGAGTTGCAGTTGATGGTTAATATTATGCATGAGGCGCTGAAAGGTAGAAGAATGAAAGTGAATGTAAGTAAGACTAAAGTAATGGTTTTTGAAAGAGAGAAATGTATGACGAATTGCCCTATTATTATCGAAGGGCAAAGAGTGGAACAGGTGAAAGAATTTGTATACCTGGGTTCAAAATTTACGAGGGATGGAAAGTGTGACCAGGATATTGAGAGAAGAGTTTTGGCAGGAAATCAAGTGAATGGGGCGATGCATACCTTTATGAGCAGTCAAAACGTGTCTAAGAAGGCAAGAGTGGCTGTGCTTAGGGGTGTGATTATCCCCACACTTATGTATGGTAGTGAAAGTTGGGTGTGGCAGAAGAAGCATGAAAGTAAAATTAATGCAGTGGAAATGAGAGGTCTGCGAAGTATAGCTGGAGTGAAATTGATGGACAAAAAAAGGAATAGCGTGATTAGAAAACAATGTGGTATAACTGAAGATGTAGTGACAAAGATAGAAAAAGGGATGCTTAGATGGTTTGGACATGTTGAGAGGATGGATGAAAATAGACTGACTAAACAGATCTATAAGGCGAGAATGAATGGGCAAGCTGGTAGGGGTCATCCTCGGCGTACGCATGGTAACCAAATTGATGACCTGCTGGAAAAAGGCCAGGTCAAGAGTACCCTTAACCGGCGAGCGTGTATGAAAGCACTTATGAAAGTAGAAGAAGCGAAAGTGGTATGCCAGGATCGTAGCAAGTGGAAAGCCATAGTCTCTGCCTACCCCGATGGGAAACAGGCGTGATGATATGTATGGTGTGGGACGCCACATGCGTCGACACCCTTGCGCCGTCACATCTTCCAAGCACAGCGGGTTGTGCGGGGGCTGCTGCCGCTTCTGCAGAAAACCTCATACGGCGAAAATATAGTAATCTAATTGGTGATTATATGTTTGAGCCGTTTGGGGTTGAGACATTGGGGCCTTGGGGTCCGAGTGCCCGCTTCTTTTTTAAAGAGTTGTCCAAGCGGTTAGTCGACACTTCGCGGGACCAGAAGGCTGGCTTTTTCCTTGCACAAAGGATTAGCATTGCCATTCAACGTGGCAATGCTGCCAGTCTTCTGGGAACGTTTCCAGTTAGCGATGATGCGGAGGAATTCTACGACGCATGTATGTAATTATGTATGTATATTATGATTAGCTTTCTCCTTTTATTTTTTATTTGTGGTTAGATAGGTTTAATTTTTATTTATGATAGTACGGTATTTTTCTTAATAAATTATCTGCTGCTCAAAATAGTAATAAAGTAAAGACACCCCTACAATTAAGATTTAGGTTGATTTTTGTGAAACCGCAAATAAAATCAGTTATACTATAATCGTTGCGTTATTGACTCCAGGACAAATTATCTTACCTTACATAAAACTACTGAACCGCCTGGGAACTCCTGGGAACACTCTGGACTTCCCAGAAGCGTGTCATCCGTGTCATGTTCCGTGGTCTGATACCCATAACACAAGCAGGTTATTCCTAGCTTACTTTGGGATCAGATAGCGTTGTGTGAAATGTCCGTGATTATTTATTTATTATCCACATATTCACTTAATGTATATACAGGGTGAATTTTTGAAAAGGGCTTGGATGGCCAAGTCGGAAACTATAAGGAATAGCTAAAAATGCTCAAAGGAGTCACGAGCCCGATTTTGATGAAACTTAAAACCTCATCATTAGATTTTTGAAAAACCAATAATCCTAGCTGGGAATCGAACCCATTGATTTTGAAAAAAAAAACACACCCTTTATTCTTACACCAGACGATAGTGTCGCTGATCAGGATCAAATTCTTCGAAGTAATGATATACGGCAAATTTAAGGAAAGTTTGGAATTTTAATAGAATTCATATTTCATGTACCTAAATTTTGTATCATTATTTGTTTCGTTCGAAATCCCAGAATAGACCTTAACCATTCCATGTTTTAAATCATGCTCAGAATGATTCTTTGGAGAATATTCTAAACGGAATCAATAATATTGAAGGCAGTATTATTGATTCCGTTTAGAATATTCTATTGAAGCGCTCGTGGCCCCGCGGACTCAGTGTTCTGTAAACGATCACTGCAGTAAGCAACATTTACTATGGCCGGATATGGATGGGTGACCACCACGTGGACCACTTTGTGACATTTATTTACGAGCGTTTCCGTGCTTCGGAAGGCACGATAAGCCATTGGTCCCGGTTGTCAGTAAAAATGACAGTCGTTAAGCCAAGTTGAAGGCCTTACGGGCGGCTTGAAAAATTTCAACTGTGGGTCGTCACAACCTGCGCCAGGGTCGGCAGCGCGTGTGTAGCGCCTCTGGTGTTGCAAACGTCTATAGGCTACGGTTACCAACCTTGCTTGTCTGCCACCTAAGTAGTATAAAAAAAAAAAAAGTATGATCCTTGAGGTCTCGAATCCAGCTATGTATTCAAAACATTTTCCGGCTCGAAGGACCACTTTGTTTGATCCTCGATAGCTCGTTGATGGTGTTAAGTAAAATGGACTCTAAGATATTTATATAAAAACGTATAATAGCGGAAAAAATCTATAACAAACAAGTAGGTACTATCGTTATAAGCTTTACAATGACCGTTCGCTTTAAGGATTCGACCAGGAGTAAAAAAGTATCGCGTCGCCGCGCGGCGCGGCGGGCGGAGTCATAGCAGGCGCGCACCGCACACCGCGCGTCTTGCTTTCCTCTCAATGTCCATGCGTAGACAAATGGTCTTCATTTTGCACAATTAATCAGTTAACGTAAGAAAAATAAATTGTATTTTGTTAAAGATGAGCACTTTCCTTTAGTTTGCCGTATGTTATTACTTCCCAGAATAAGATCCTTAATAGCAACACTAACGTATGGTGTAATAATATAGGGTGTGTTATTTTTTTCAAAATCAATGGGTTCGATTCCTAGCTAGGATTATTGGTTTTTCAAAAATCTAATGATGAGGTTTTAAGTTTCATCAAAATCGGGCTCGTGACTCCTTTGAGCATTTTTCGCTATTCCTTATAGTTTCGGACTTGGCCATCCAATCCCTTTTGAAAAATTCACCCTGTATACTAAACTCAAAAGTTTATAATGTATTTACTATTTATACACTTTTGAGTTCAGTATTTTTGCTTTGTCGACCTCACTTTCTTGTTTGGTGATATAAAATAGCGGTCTCTGATTGATGCAAATGGCCAGTCACGTCCTTTGCACTCGCGTCAAGCCTTGCAGTGGCAATTTTAACTAAAAAAGAATGTCAAATATTTGTTTTACACGCTAAGTTATAAAAACGGATGTTGTCTGTGGAGGCTTAAATTATATTTTTTGAGGCTCTCGACTTGTAGCTGTGAAATATAAAATGGTGTTCACGTGTAAAATCGGTGGCTGAATTAGTAAATTAGGTGTTAATATATAAATACGCAGGACAAGTTAAAATAATTGTTGATCTTTATTTGATGCTCATAACGGAATGTTTAGGTGACGTTGTAAAGAGGACGAATTAGTAGGTAGGTATATTAGAGGCAAATTCATTTTCCCGTGGCTTGGAAATTAAATCGGAAGCATAATGCCGTGGCCGATAAAAACTTTTGAGGCTCGGTTTATTATATCCCTTTTAAAATTAGAAAATGGTAATACTTAACTAAAATAATAATAATAAAATTGCACACTGAACAACAAAAGCAGACCCTTTGTACTAATTCTCTATTATATTGCTCTATTTATAATGTTTGTATGTACAATAAATAAATAAATAAAAAAAAACAAACCTGGGACAACGGCATAGCAGTCGGCGCAGTGGCCAACACTTACCACAGCTCCTCAAGGTCGGGTGGATCCTGAGATCTAGTTAAGGCAAGAACATTCTCGAGGTCCGCACTTGGAGGAGTTTCTGTTTTAAAATAAGCAGTAACTGGGGTATCTCTCTGAGTGTGAGCCCACATATTACTTATTGTATTTTGTTCTACGTAGCTAGTGGGTATATTGCCGTATTGAAATAAACAAAAACTATTCTAGTCAGAAACTTGAAGCGCTCGTGGCCCCGCGGACTCAGTGTTCTGTAAACGATCACTGCAGTAAGCAACTTTCACTATGGCCGGTCCATGGATGGGTGACCATCCATGTGATCACTTTGTGACATTTATTTAAGCGTTTCCGTGCTTCGGAAGGCACGTTAAGCCGTTGGTCCCGGTTGCCAGTAAAATGGCAGTCGTTAAGCTAAGTTGATGGCTTTATTTCAACAGCAGGCAGTCACAACCTGCGCCTGTCCATTTAAACACGGCAATACGGCTCACCACCTATTACGTGGGACAAATTATACAAAGGTGAAATGTGGGCATATAATATGCCTCTGCCTACCCCTTCGGGGATAAAGGCGTGGTCAAATGTATGCATGTGAAATAAACAGGGGCAGATTGTCATTTTGCAGTGTATGTAATACGTTTATGCTGTAGATAATTTTCTAGAGGCCTAAAGAGCATTCAATTTGACTTGTTGATTACGAGATGGTGCTTGCGGCTTCTCCCGCGTGAAATCATGTTCTCGTTCCCGCATCCCATGGGAACGATTCCCCGGGATTACCTAAACTTTTTTTGCTATTTTGACGCCACTGAAAAGCTTCTGGGAAAAACTGCTGAGAGTTCTTATACGCTATTATTTAATCTTGGAAAGTATGATGACATTGCTCATCTTCACAAAGATCTCATAACCCGTCTCATATCTTTAGCCTCCTTTTCAAATAGGTACCTTTCCCACCTGTCTGAGGGAGCGGTCCTCATTTGTTCACCCCCTGATGTTCCATGTAGATTAAATCTACAGTAGAATGATATTCCCTAATCATAATGCCTTTTATTTTCTACTCTTTTATTTTTACATTTCTTCATAGTTGTCATCATTGCCCTCAATATAATATAATAATAGGTGGTGAGCGTATTGACGTGTTGAAATGCACAGGCGCACAGGTGGTGACGACCCGCTATTGAAAATTTAAAGTCACCGTCCGCCATGAAGCCTTCAACTTAGTTTAACGGCTGTCATTTATTACTGACTTTAATTATCCTAATATTTTAAAATTGAAATTATGAAATTTTATGAAAATGCATGAATGTTTGTTTCTCTTTCGCGTTCTAACGGCTGAACGAATCTACGTAAAATTTGGTACAGGGATAAATTATAGTCTGGAATAACACCCATGTTTTATGCAGTACGTGTAAGTACTGGCCATACTGCTGTTAATCCCGGGAATAGGTTCCCATGGGAAACAGGGACATAATTTCAAGGTTGTAGAGCCGCAGTCGCCATCTGGTGTTAAATAAAAGGATGTTAAAATACAAAATTATTATGATTTTAGAATATTTTTATTGCGAATCGAAGGACAGAGATCTATGTTTAATGACGTTCTTGTAGTAAATGGCAGAGTTGCGCGGTGTCCGCTTGCGGTCGGTGTCTGAGAAGTCCACTTTATACAATCCGAACTTCGAACTGAAAACGAAAAGGAGAATAATAGGAAATAAAAAATATTTATTTTACATTTTCACATAAGCCTGTCTAAGGGATCTAGACGACTGATAAACACTTTAATATTTCTAAATATATATGTTCCTACATATGTACATAATTATAAATAGGAAAAAACCTATACTATAGATTAAATGATAGTTGCTACGTAGTCTTAACTGCCAAACAAACATTTATTTAGTGCATCCTTCAATATTTGTTCCCACCCAAGATTCGAATCCGTGTCCAGAATTCAATACAGAATTGTAAAATCGATCGAAAATCAACACATTATTATTTTAATAGAATTTGTTATGGCATAATTCATTGATAGCATGGAGTAATGATTTCTATGGATATGCCGGGGATTTCCGACCATAGACAGACATAAGGTATCATATGGTTTTAGCTGGTAGAGTCTGATGTCCGATACTCACACATAGCCATCATAATACTCAAAATCATCCATCAGCGACCAGTACGAGTATGCTGTCACGTTGATACCGTCATCAATGGCCATCAATACCTGTAATGATTAGCAACGGCTGAGATTAATTCATTTGAACCTCTGTTAATCCTAAAAAAATGCAATGTGCATTGAGAATTTATTGGAATACGGATAAATCCTAAAACTTAGTGACATTTGCACTTTAAAATAATGACATTACATAATTTCCTTTGCATCTCACGCCACGCTTTCGCTTGTAATATTCGATCAGGTGTTCTACATAATTCTGTGCATTGTAGTATCTCGCCTTCTAATATTAAGTTAGTGGTTCAAGGAAGAACTGTACGCTTGGAAACAGGATTACATACCAGTCTCCCACAAGCGAGTTATTTATTTCTACATCCTCAACCTCAACATAATATTCGCCCACATTTCACCTATACATACCTACACCTACAGAATAATGACTTAGCCGAAGTGGCATTAACCCTGTATGTCAGTCGTCGTAACCAATTAAAAAACTCGCAATGGATAGTGTGACCACGAGGCCGGAGAGGGATTTTCAAACAATTATTTTGAGCAACGCGTGCCGGAAGATACATCGTATCTTATCGTTCTTTTGATCTATAAATTCATTCACAGATCAAAAGAATAACAATACATAGATACAAGTGACAATAATAATCGAAATCGGAAGAAAACAATGGCTGTCACTGTTGTACAGCTGTAATATTGCTAGAACTGAGCATTTCAAAACATCTGTTCTGTCGAACTAGGAAAACTTAAGAAGATTTGCCATCGCTCGTATCTTTCTCCTATTACAACTCCGTGTTCTTCAAGCGGAGAGTGAAAAGACACGTCATGCGGCTGCCAACTTCATGACTACTGTCAATAGTTGTAGGTTGTGAGCGTGAGCCCCCAATGGCTATATGTCACCATAATTTTCTGTCAGCCGAGCGGCATCATTTTGGCGAGCGATAATGTATGTGCTTTGAGTAAGTGCTAATTAACATTGTACCTGTTCCAGATGATCTTTGATAAAAGCGATCCTATCGTCATCCTTCAGGGTAGGATCTTTAGTGGAATAACCGTTTTCAGTGATCAGAATGTCGAAGTCACCATAATGCTCACGGAGCCATTGCATCTGTTCTCTTATACCTTTAGGATTGACCTGAAAATATTTAAAAAAAACGAGCTAAAACAGACACAAAATGGAACAAGATCTACGCGAAACCGCGTGACATCGGCTAGTTTATTTAGAAAGAGATAAAAGGCACTATTAAAATATAATTACCGGCATAAGTCGGCTATACCCGAAGGGCCATTTCGGATCTATTTCGAAAACGACGTTGATCTCCGGTATACCGCCAAGGAATATCTCCTCATCCACCTTTTCCCACGGTAGCCTGGGTCGGACCAGTCTTGTGGTGTAATGGTTCATCCCGTAGAAATCGTAAGTGCCTAAAATAAATCAAAGATTTTAAAAAATCTGGCATTGTTGAGGTTCTGTAGCTGATCTGGCCAGTGTATTGCCCGCCTTGCAGAAACCAAAGACGCCGGCATGTTGTTTCTTTTTTCTTTTTAAAAACAACCGACCCAATTTCCAAAGATGAATTATACAGGTACATAACATTTTTTAAATAATAAATAATAAATTAAATAAATAAATGTTTATTGCAAAACTACAGGACAGCATCTTTTCTTTTCTACATACAATTTCAGAAACAATAACACTCCCATGGAGTCAGTATTACAGAATCCGAAATTCGCAAACAATTTCAGTAACCATGCTACACTTAAGCCAAAAGATAACAATAAAAATAAACAATTAGGTACTCAATTACAACTCAAGCAGTCACAGCCACATCCGCCACCATACGACAAAGTCAGCGAAACACTGATCTGTATTAATAAATTACCACCAGCGAAAACATCAAGAACACAAGGACCAGCGGACGCGGCTTTAAAGTCACTGCTAATAAAAACCCATTTTATTTCAGTCTCCGGACATGGTCAATAATATTGAGCCAAGTCTAATAAAATGTTAATTAATAAATTAATTTCAGTGCGTGTTACACATTTATTGACGTTCAAGTATTGATAGTTATTTGACCGTGTCCGGAGCCAACACAAATTATTTATCTGTGTCCCAGCACGCATATTTTACTCTATGGCGGTATCTAAGTTGACTGACCCATTGACGTGGCACCATGTGCGATCAAAAGTATGTAGGGGTTATAGACAGAAAAATGTGAATAGAATTCCTGTTTGCTGAGTTTGCAATAGGCCGACATTCAGCAATACTATGATAGCGATGTCATTGCATATCATAGAAACTGGTTTTCAATGTCCGCCTTTAGAGGACACATCCAACGACGCGAGACAGCATGTAAGTCACTCATATATTAAGATAACAATTAAAATAACTTATAGTAGACAACCAGATATTAATCGTGTGCTTATTAACGCTAAAGTACCGAAACATTCCACTCTCAGGTCACAGTCACTCATATATTATGACTAGCTGACCCGCGCAACTTCGTTTGCGTCACGGGAGTGAGAAAGAGAGAAGTGTAGTATTAATATTTAGTGATATAATATTTCCCGTCGCATTTACTCCGTCACTTATGTTCATTAGAGCTGACCCACACAACTTTGCTTGGGTCACATGAGAGTGAGAAGGAGAGAGGCGTGGTATTAATATGTGAAGTGATATGATGTTTCCCGTCGCATCTACTTCCGCCCGTCCTTTTATGGTACGGATCCGACTCGCTCTTGATCGGTTTTTATCGTTCATGGCTACCACTGCAGACCACGATTACTGCCGTCGTCGCCTCGCTCATATTTTAAAACTTACTAAGAGGGTTATTGTAAGCGAATCGTAAAAGATAGGCATATGCGGTCCAGGACTTTTTTTTTAAACTTTTTAAGAGGAACAATTTTATAGTACTCTATTTTTACGTAACTTTAATCATTTCCACAGTGTACGCAATGGAAGCTCTGAAAAGAAATAATATTTCCCCGTTCTCAAAACATTATTCATGGCTGCTCCGCCCCTATTCGTCTTAGCGTGATGTAATACTGTCATTAACCATCCTCAATAAATTGAATATGAAACTGTAAAATAATTTTTGAACTGCAACCAGTAGTTTATGAGATCGTAGCACAAACAAATTCTTCGGTTTTAAAATATTTTGTGCGGACCTTAAGAGATAGACAAATTAGGTTATTGTGGGCGAACCTTAAAAGATAGACATATGCTGTCGCGGACTTTTTTTAAAAACTTTTTAAGAGAAACAATTTTGTAATACACAATTTTTACGTAACTTTAACCATTTACGCAGCGTACGCTTCGGAAGCTCTCAGACGGTAAAAAATTATTCCCCGTTTTCGAAACATTCTTGATAGCTGCTCCGCTCCTATTTGCCTGAGCGTGATGTTATATAGCCTATAGCCATCCTCAATAGATGGACTATCAAACTGTAAAAGAATTTCCGAAATCCAACCAGTAGTGCCTGAGATCCTAGCGTTCAAACAAACAAACAAACAAACTCTTCAGCTTTATAATATTAGTATGGATAACAATTAAAATAACTTATACTAGACAACCAGATATCAATCGTGTGCTTATTAACGCTAAAGTACCGAAACATTCCACTCTCAGGGTCAAGAGTCACACTCATTCTGGACTCTTGACCATTTCTTTGTTTTTTTTTTCTGTATATAACTGTAGTATATAAGTAATTTTAAATTTTTCATTTTGTAAATATACCTATTATTATTTTTATGTTTCTGGACTCTTACATCTCAATGTAAGTACCTACATCTTAAATAATATCAGACCAGATCAGCAACCGAGACAACCCTGCAGATATCAGGCACTATCATCTCCTCGAGGCAAGTATGAATATAACAAAATTTTTAACTTAGTTCTAATCTTGATTTATTTCATATAAATATGGAACAAAATAATCATATCGATGGTCTAGAAGACAAATGTGCTAATTACACAATTTTGGTATTTTCACTTTTTGATGCCAAATGTATTAAATGGGCATGGTCTACCGTCTACCCTATGCACTGATCAGAATAACATAATTCCATCTCTTTCTATCTAAACTGTAATTATACATTCATAGAAAGTGACGTGATTTTGAAGCCATTTAAAGTAATGGCAGTTATTTACCATCAGTATAAACTACACAAAATGCTAAATAGATTTAGAACATTCCACTTGTGTGTACCATGATTGACAAATAAGCAAAATACTTTTATTACTTTTGTATTTCCTACCTTTAAAATTTCTAATTACAATAAAGGATGTTAATCATCTCAAGTGCCGGTAGACGAATGTGTTAAGTGATCTTAGTACTACTGAACGCTCTTCAGCAAATAACAAAAGATGTACAAACGTACTAAGTGATGCCTTTTTTTACTATTTTGGTATTATAATAGAATATTCACGATATTGAATTTTAAATTTATGATCAGTAAATAGTCAGATAAATATTCTAACTAAGCATAGGCATTTTAAGCAGAATTTATAAGCACAGTTTTAAGTTATAGTGTCTAGAAGTTCTGAATCCACTAAAACAGTCCTCCTGTAAAATTTGTCAATCTGTAATTAGCATGTTTGTGTTCTAGACCATCGATATGGTCCTGGGTTCGATTCCCGGGTTGGTCCAAAACATTTGTGTGATCCACAAATGCTTGCTTGTTTCGGAGTCTGGGCGCCCTCCATGTATAATATGTATATATTTACAAATACATAAGCATGTCCATCAGCCGTCCAGATCCCATAGCACAAGTTTATAATTTAGCTTAATATGGGCTAGATGATGTTGTGTGTGAATGTCCACAAGTATTTATTTATTTACAAAGCCGTTATCCAAAATAAATATTATTTATTATTTACACAGTTGATTGATGGCACCTGGTGGAATCTCCTGCACACACTGAATAACACCACTGTCACCTATTGAACAACAGCACCTAAACTAATCACAACATCCACCCGAGCGGCCTGGCCCTACCGCAACCCCAAAAAGGCATAGAAAGGCAACCAAATGCCATGATACAGCACAAGTAATGCTATTCAATGTGTATTAAATGGAAATATATCAACGGAAAGAGAAATCCCACCACTAGCTTATATTATAAATGAGTGACTTTTTTTTTTTTTTAAAATTTTCTGGTTCTCAATCTGTAACATCTGAACATGAAATTCTGAAATTCTGTACAGGAATACTGTAACATCTGAACCTCTACGCCAGTCGAGGCCACGGTGGTAGCCAAAGTCTGCCGAAAATCCTGCAACATCATCATCCGAAGAGATCGTATAGTTTTAGTCAGTTGCCATTTGGGATTAGGATTTCTCTATGTACCCACTGAACGAGAAGCGTAGAAACTTTCTTATTTGAGATATGGTTTCGCTTTTTGTTGTTTTTCAATTATTTAGCATCATTTTTAAAGTTTAAGTCACCACAATAAATATAAAATTGAACCATTGACAATGCCGTGACTCGTGAGGGGATACCAAACCAGGTGGAAAAGGTAGTTCATTACAGGATGATTAATTTTACCTTTAACTAGTTCAATTTCTTCTGGAGTGAAACTTGGCAGTCTTGATCGCCGGTAGCCCAGTCTTATACTGTTATTTGCAACAATCTCTTCCATTATTGGTGGCCATCCACCGTTCTTTGAATATATTGCGTGCGAGTATCTTCCCGCCTGAAAAGAAAGACTTACAGTAGTTGCCTCGGTGGAGCAGTCATGGTGATTATTGTTTATTAAAATCTCTATTATCTCATGTTTTGCCGTTCTTAAATATGAGACAAATGAAATATCCGCCTTAGCTTGGAAGATTGAACACAAAGCAACTTACGAAAAATTCTCTCGCTGTTTCCGCAAAAATTTCATCTTCTTGTGAATATGGGGTGAACCAAAGCAAATGATTTGTTAGTGATAATTTACCTAAAAGAACAAAGAAACATCAACAAGAACAAACAGAAGAGTAAATCAATCAATCCAGTCTAATGAGTCTACGGAATTAGAAAGATATTAGACTGTCTAAGGATTTGGTACAACAGCTGCGTTCTGCCGGTGTTCGGTCCCGTCAAATTTAACGCAGCCCGCATCTGTATGCTATCTTAAAAACAATTTCTTGGATGCAATCCTCGCCAGATCGTTTCTCTGTCGAACCATATTAAGATGAAACGATCTGCAAGCGCACATATTTCCTTTTGTTTTATAATCCCAGATTCTTCAAGTGGAGCGGCCACACTCAATAGTTTTGAGGACTGTGAGAGCGTCCCTTAACTTGTTAAACATTGTCATCGTTTTCCATCAAGCTGATGGCGTCATTTTGGCTGCTAAATGTACATAAATTAAGGACGAGCTCAATATTTGATCTTTTTAAATTAACTTACCTTTGAATCTAGTTCTGAACTCCCTGTCATAAAGCCTCCAGGCCTTCGCATGTGCCATCAGCATATACTTGCTACACATATACGATCCTATGTCGTGTTCCAATTTTGGCACTCCCGCATACGCTGAACCATAATAAAGATCACAATTGATCTGGGGCTCATTGATCGTAAAAAAGGTTTTGACCCTGTCACCAAAAAGGGTAAACACCACCCTTGCGTAGTCTTCAAACCAATCGAGTATTGAAGGGTTTGTCCAGCCTCCTGAAAATATGAATAGAACATGCCAGATTCAGCTACTATATATCCGTCAAAGTGATAAGAGGGTACAGCACGATCTCCGTTGTTGGCGTAATGTTTCCTTGTCAGGACCGAGTGTCAACCACACCATTGGTGGAAAGTGACACAATGCAAAAACATTACCGGTCGCCACCACTAGCGGAGCGCGACGAATTTTGAACATTTCCTGTGTTGCCTGTTAAGGAATCTTTGATAGTTTTATAGGTACTGGCATGTTTATGTCTAGATGTCATGAAGTTTGTTTATTTATGGTAAAGTTGTTTAGAATGTAACAAGATGGCGATCGCCGGTTTAAATTCAAGCTATCGTTTGTCTGCAAGTAGGTATATATAAGCGCAGGGTTTTGTTGATTAAAGTGTGATTCTCGCAAGATACAAGGAGATAATGGTACAGCTTTAAATCAGATCATTCCTGATGTATTGGATGGATGTAGGCATATTTGTCGTAGAAATAAATGGTTGTCGTAGAAATAAATGGTTTTTCCTTCTTTTGTTTCTATGTCCACGACAGCAAGTCAGAAATACGTAAAATTTAAAAAATCGATAAAGCTAATCTTAAGTATGTGTAATTTAAAAAAGTATTTTGTTTGGCTTTACTCTCAATAAACTTAACACTTGTAATAACAACTTTAAGTCAATGGAAGCGAGAGCCCTGCGTCCTTTTTAAATGGCGCAAGGAGGCGTTGGAACGGGGCCGTAGGTCATGCAATCCAAGGAACCCGGGTTGAGCCATCCCAACTCAACCAAAAATCATGGAAACTTGGAAGGTGCTACTTGAGAAACCAAGATGGGGAAACGCCACAGGGCCAGACCGGTCATAGACGAGTGGCTAGAGGAGGGTCACGGCAACCTCTGCTACCGGTTGTCCCAGATGATTACAGGGCACGGGTGCTTCGGTAAATCTCTGTGGTGAATACAGCGGGAGACCACGGCCAAGTGCCAGCACTGAGAGGAACACAGCAAGAACACAGCGCTCAACACACTGATGAAGTGGTATTTGTGGCAAGTCCACGATGCAAGCCATGATCTCCAGCTGTAGGAAGTGTAACGCCGAGTCTCTCTGATAGCAGATCAGGCTCGTGAAAGAGGCGGTGGGGGAGAAATCTCTCTCTCACACCCGAAATTCGCGAGCAAGTCTATCGGCCTTCATTACCGGGGGCCTAAGGACTTCGAGAGAAGCTCGCTGTCCTAACAGTAGCAGGCTCAAGACCGACGAGGCGTGACGAGGGAGTTTCACGCACACCTCACGCGGAGCAAAGCAGCGGAGCGAGGCTATGAACAAAAATAGAATAATCAAGGTTGTACTTCCGTGGGACCATTATTCTTTTGGTTGCGATAACATGTAGTTACGTCATAATCTTTATTGTATTTCTTTACCTACTCTTGGCAAACTATAAATCAACACTAAGCACTCCGTAGGGGCGATCTTATCGGAAGTACTTAGAATTCGGTAAAATAAAAAAAGATAATCATGATCACCGGGTCGAAACGCGGTATACGATGTGCTATTAATTACATGAAAAACAGACTACCTGGTAACTCAGCAAGTATTTTTATTGCTTATTTATAAATATTGACTTAGCCGTTACAAATATTAACTAAACCGTTGGTCTCGGCTGTTAGAAACATAACAGTTATTAAACCAAGTGAAATATTTTAACAGCAACAGACTGTCCTTGTCCATTTCAACACGGGGATACTAACGTGCATCAGATTATACACATCTAGCGGACGTCTCGCAGTATACAGGGTGGCCCAAAAGTGGTGGATCAAACGCAACTAGGGGTTAGATGGGGTCACCAGCTGCAAAAAGTTGTTCTACGGGAGGTTCTTAAGGTCAACCCCTGCAGAGTTATAATTTATTTTGTTTTTATGAGAAAATTGACTTTTTTTTTACTAATTCTTATTAAAATTAGAAAAAATCTACATCCTGTATCTTTTTTATAATTTTCACTAGATTGGTACTGATCAGTCCTTGCGTTAGACATGCTATTTATGTTTGTTTATTGGTTGTGTTGAAGATAACATTAAGTTTTACGATTTTTGTTTTTCTCAAATCATAACTTTTTATTTACTTCGGACCCCACTGTGAAAAAAAAATACTCTACCGAAAAGTGACCCTGTATTACAAGTTTTGGCGCATTTAATAGGGATTCTGAAAAGGTATTACACATGGCTACAAGTGGCTCTAATATCTTTCTAGTACGATTATTCGTAGCAAGGCCAAAGTTAACCCAACCATAAAACTCGATTAGGCTTATTTAAAAATAAACTGGAACTAATACAATTAATGACAAAGACTCTCTGCCTCTCTTTTACACTAACCATTTAAGGCCGCGTGGGTCAGATTTTGAGTTTTTGAAACAATCCTATTCAAAAAGTAAAGGGTTTTTAAATCTGAAAAATATATATATAATAGTTAAGGATATAAGCTAAACATATTCCGAGCCCGTTACACGATCCAATAAATTTCACTAGATAGAAAAAAATCCCAAAGTTGACTCTCTCAGGAAAGTTTTTTCAATACTGTGGCTAAACTATTAACATTTTATATATTTTTTTTGCACTCAATTAAAGGTATTAAGTTTTTATACACATTTTCCGAGCGTTTTTCTATAAACAACTATTTACATAGTTATCATGTACGAATATCTACCAAACGCAATAGAATTGCGCCGCTGACGGCCGATCAGTCTCGCCCTGGCGCTTGTGGAGGCAGGACCTGTGTCAGTTTTTTTCGCAACTATTTCGTAATTATTATGCCAAATTACGTTGAAATCGCGCCACAGTATAAAAATATCAGTAATGGGCAAAATGTAATTAGATTAACCGTTACAAATACATACGCGACTCATGGTAAAAATGTGGTGATCTTTTACTTTTTAAGTGTTATCACGACATGGTAACCAGCTACCTAATGCATTAAAATGTCTACGAATTACATGATAATTTCGCAATCCAACATGGCGGCCACGCCGTAATCACAAAATTTCATGATGGGTATCGTTTAAGGGGTTTTTTGGTATGCTGAGAACGAAGTACGTGATAATTTTGCAATCCAATATGGCCGCCGCGCCGTAATCACAAAATTTCATGATGGGCATCGTTTAAGGGGTTTTTTGGTATGCTGAGTACGAATCACGTGATAATTTTGCAATCGAATATAGCCGCCGCGCCGTAATCACAAAATTTCATGATGGGTATCGTTTAAGGGGTTTTTTGGTATGCTGAGTACGAATCGCGTACTAATTTTGCAATACAAGATGGCCGCCGCGCCGTAATCACAAAATTTCATGATGGGTATCGTTTAAGGGGTTTTTTGGTATGCTGAGTACGAATCACGTGATAATTTTGCAATCCAATATGGCCGCCGTGCCATAATCAAAAAATTTCATGATGGGTATCGTTTAAGGGGTTTCTTGGTATGCTGAGTACGAAGTACGTGATAATTTTGCAATCCAATATGGCCGCCGCGCCGTAATCACAAAATTTCATGATGGGTATCGTTTAAGGGGTTTTTTGGTATGCTGAGTACGAATCACGTGATAATTTTGCAATCGAATATAGCCGCCGCGCCGCACGTTGGATCCTGTAGTATGAGCTGGTTGGTCATTAATCAAAATTAAAAAAATGGCGGTAGATAATATTTTTTTATAGATTTAGCAAATAGAGGGTATACCACATTTATTTTATGTAATTAAAGTAGTATTGGTTGTCTAGTATACTTTTTATGATACGACAAAGTTGACCATATTTGTATTTTCCTCATAGTCAATTACGTTTTCTAAGTTTGGTGCAGTGTTGCAATACTGTATTACTTTAAAAGTAACAGGGTATAATTAATAAAAAAAATCATGAGTGATGCTGAAGGTATGTAGTATTTAAAATATATAAATTTAGTTCTTCACGATATAATTACTGCTTCATAATATTTTTTTATTTAAAAACTACTTTTTCTTAAGAAGTGCAGTTTTGATACTGTTTTTTTCGAAAAAGTGCATTTTGTCAGGGTACTAATTAGTTCTCCATAACTCGTTAGTTAGTGTATTTTATATAGTTGATATCAAAAGTTCAGACAAAATGCTCCTTTTCAAATGGCAGTGGTTTATAGTTTCACGGTAGTAGATTAAAAATATGAGCCGGTTGTGTTTCGGTTAGTTATTACACTTAACTGTGAAAATTTTCGTATTTAACATGAATGAATAGTTTTGAATTGTATTGTAGCCAATTATACAGGTATTTTTTCGTTTTTTTTTTCTTAGGAATAGTGGATTATCCAGTAAAAAGGAGAGATTTGTGTGACAAATTGTTTTCAATTCAATTCAAGAAATTAGATAGCAAGTTTTTAAAATTAGAGGAGATAATTATTGCAGAAACCAACTGCCCTGCTTCAGATGTAACTTCCCTTAAAGAAACACTGCATAATTTTTTTAAATCTTTTAAAATTAAATGGCAATTGTCGAACAGAATAAAAGAAAGGTTTATAAAAAATAACTCAACGTGGCTAGATGAGACTTGCATTTTTAAAAAATATATTATTAAGCAAAGGGTGAGCCCAGGTAGGCCCCCGAAGGATTTTGAGCAGTGTAGTGACCGCAGTAAGCGTAGGAAGACCGAAATTTTACGTGCGTCCGGTTCTGGCAGTGAACTTCTTTATTCTGCTAAAATGAATTTTCGAACTGAAGGCCACTATTCCCAATTAAATAAATTAAAAGATATTTTATCACCGAAAATCACAGTAAATGAACAAGAGGCAGTATCTCCTCAAAGCGCTTTGTCTATGTTCACTGAAGCGAAATTAAGTAAGAAGCAGTATAACGTGGTACGAAGCTACGCGCCTCATATCTTTCCTTCTTACAAACGTTTGCAGGAGGCTAAAGGTGCTTGTTACCCTGCTAATGTCAATGTAACTGAAACTACTGCTCGAGTACCGCTTCAAAATTTGCTCGACCATACCGCAAGTCGCTTGCTTAAAACACAAGAAGAAGTGTTACAGTCAATATCTGAGACAGAATTAACGCTTCTATCTAAGTGGGGCTTCGACGGTAGCTCAGGTCATAGCCAGTACATGCAAAAATTCCATTCAGTATCGAGCGATGACAAATTCGCTTTTTTAACATGCATGGTCCCTTTAAAACTGATCACCAATGAATTTGAAAGCAAAATTGTGTGGTTTAATTCCCAAGCCTCATCGCCAAGGTTTTGTCGACCTCTAAGCATTGATTTTAAGCAGGAATCTGTAGAGCTTGTTAAAACCAAGAAGGAAGAGATAGATACTGAGATAAGACAACTCGTTCCTAGTGTGTTAATCATTAACGGCCGTGAATTTAAAGTTACACATACGTTGCTATTCACCATGATCGACGGTAAGGTTTGTAATAGCTTGACTGACAACAAATCTGCAATGAGATGTTTGTTGTGTAACGAGACCTCGAAAAATTTTAATAACATTGATGCCATGCTGGCACAGCCTATAGTAAACGTATCAGCGCTGTCATTTGGTCTGAGTGTTCTTCATTGCTGGATAAAGTTTTTCGAATGTTGCTTACATATAGCGTATAAATTAACAACACAAGAATGGAGACAGTCTCGGGACACGAGGGTAATCATCGATGAAAGGAAAAGAGCCATCCAACGTCAATTCCGCAATGTTACCGGGTTACTCGTAGATTTACCCAAAGCTGGTTATGGAAACACAAACGTTGGAAACTCAGCGAGACGTTTTTTTTCTAACCCCGAGCAGTCGTCTCATATAACAGGTGTGGATGAACAACTAATCAAAAGGTTTAGTATAATTTTGAAGACAATAGCCAGTGGTTACAAAATTAACACCGAAGTTTTTCATAGTTACTGCATTGAGACGGCTCATTTGTACACCCGACTTTATCCATGGTATAATATGCCTACAACCGTTCACAAAGTTTTAATTCATGGCCATGCCATAATCGCAAATGCCATAATGCCCATAGGGCTTTTGAGCGAAGAGGCTTTGGAAGCCAGAAATAAGGATTTTAAGAAATTTAGAGAATTTAACGCTCGTAAAACTTCGAGAAAGGACACTCTAACTGATGTATTTAATTTGTTTTTAATTTCTTCGGATCCAGTAGTATCGTGCTCAAGGGTTGTTAGAAAATATAAAACTACTCTTCCTAGTGAGGTGCTAGAAATGCTTTTACCAGATTAAAAGAATCCAGCCTTCATTAATCAATTTATTGTGATATATAATTATTTAAATTGTTTAAAGTGAAAAAGACATTTATATAATTTAGTAATTAATTTGGAAGTAGTAAGTTATTTTGCCTTAAAACACCTTTAATAAAGACAATTATGAAAGTTAAGGAAGCGAAAGATGTTCGCTGGAAGCGTTGCAAGTGGAAATCAGTAATCTCTGCCTACCCCAGCGAGAAATAATCGTGATTTTATGTATTTAGGTACGTATGAATGTATTATACACCTTTAAGACTTAGTTTAAGTCTCAGAACGTAGTTAAATAATATTGACCAACCATCCCATACAACAGAATCCACCGTGCGCCGTAATCACAAAATTTCATGATGGGTATCGTTTAAGGGGTTTTTTGGTATGCTGAGTACGAATCGCGTACTAATTTTGCAATACAAGATGGCCGCCGCGCCGTAATCATAAAATTTCATGATGGGTATCGTTTAAGGGGTTTTTTGGTATGCTGAGTACGAATCACGTGATAATTTTGCAATCCAATATGGCCGCCGTGCCATAATCACAAAATTTCATGATGGGTATCGTTTAAGGGGTTTTTTGGTATGCAGAGTACGAATCACGTGATAATTTTGCAATCCAATATGCCCGCCGCACCGTAATCACAAAATTTTATGATTGGTATCGTAAATGGTAGTATCGTAAGTATGGTAGTATCGTAAATCATACGTAGCAGACTGTAGTGTAAAAGAGATAGAGACACATGTTCCATTCTTCGTTCTAACATTTGTGTGTGGTTGGATTGCATGTAACGACACAGACTAAAAAAACTTGTTCGGTTTACTGTGAGTTAGTTAACCGCGTGCCAATTTGCAACTGTGCAAGACGTGGTCAGAGTTAAGAAGTTATTTATTTAACTCAGAGCTTACTAACTCTATACAAGCTGTAGATTTAGTAGTGTGCAGTACTTGCACACGTGATTCTACTGCCTACACTCGTTAATACTGTGTGATAAAAAAAAAAAAATTTTTTTTTAGTCTTTTTTCATATTGAATTCGTTTTTTAATTCCAACGGGAACTCTGCCTAACCTCCACTGACTAATAATACGTGAACCTATGAAACAGAAAAACCGGTCAAGTGCGAGTTCCGTACCAAAAAACGGCAAAAGGTGAGCGGTGAACGCTCGAACGCAGCCAGTATACCTAATACCTACAAACGATCAGCTGGACGCTAGAGGTCATAGCACTGGATAATAAATAGGCATTATGCGAGTATCATTTACAATCTTTCGCTTTTTAGATTTATTATTAATTATTGAGTACTTACTTAAATTTATGTTCACGTATTATTGGCCAGTGGGTACAGGCAGAGGTCCTTTGCAAATAAAATCAAATTTAACATGAAAAAAAAAAAAAGTTTTTTTTTATCACAAAATATTAACGGGTGTAGGCAGTAGAGTCACGTGTGCAAGTATTGCACACGACTAAATCTACAGCCGGTATTTATATATTTAACTCGACTCTCCGCGCAAGTGGGCCTAAATAGCTTAGGCGGCCAA
The DNA here is from genome assembly GCA_933228765.1 of Miltochrista miniata. Taxonomy (NCBI): domain Eukaryota; kingdom Metazoa; phylum Arthropoda; class Insecta; order Lepidoptera; family Erebidae; genus Miltochrista; species Miltochrista miniata. The sequence goes on from OW121769.1 coordinate 21,741,568, forward strand.
ATTGAATTCCAAAATGATCATGTTATTCGTACTCAGCATTCGAAAAAACCCATTAAACGATATTCATTACGAAATTATGTGATTACGGCGCGGTGGCCATTTTGGAATGCAAAATTATCATTTGATTCGTCCTCAGCATACCAAAAACCCCTTAAACGATAACCATCATGAAATTTTGTGATTACGGCGCGGTGGCCATATTGGATTGCAAAATTAGTACGTAATTCGTACTCAGCATACCAAAAAACCCTTTAAACGATACCCATCATGAATTTTTGTGATTACAACGCGGCCGCCATTTTGGATTGCAAAATTATCACGTGATTCGTACTCAGCACACCAAGAAACCCCTTAAACGACACCCATCATGAAATTTTGTGATTACGGCGCGGCGCCCATATTGGATTGCAAAATTATCACGTGATTCGTACTCAGCATACCAAGAAACCCCTTAAACGATACCCATCATGACATTTTGTGATTACGGCGCGGCGTCCATATTGGATTGCAAAATTAGTACGTGATTCGTACTCAGCATACCAAAAAACCCTTTAAACGACACCCATCATGAAATTTTGTGATTACACCGCGGCGGCCATTTTGGATTGCACAATGATCCCGTGATTCATACTTAGCATACTAACCTTAGAAAACTTTAGAAATTTTTATGACCAGCTATTATGTAATTTACATTTTTTACGCAACTGTAACAAACGTACGCAACGGAAACTCTCAAAAGAAATGAAATATCCTAGTTGTCGAAAAATGTTTCGTTGCTGCTAAGCTCTTATTCGCCTTAGCGTGATGTTATATATTTTGGTATTTTTCAAAAATGGACATTCTGTTAAGAAACTCTTGAAATTCAACTAGCAGTCTCTTAGACTCTAGAGTTAGAACAACTAAACAAACAAACAAACTCTTTAGCTTAAAAATAATAGTATATAATATACATAATTTATTTACGATTAACTCATTTATTTTTATTTACGAAACTAATAAATCACTACACTTAACAAAGTTAGATGCATTTACTACGTCAAACAAAGTTAGCATGCTGTTTCTTTCTACTATACTGTATACAGTGGCATGAGAGTGGACTGCCGCTGCCGGCGCGCGGTGTGGCTTGCGCCCGGGGCGAGGGGAGCGCCAAATGCCTACTTGTGCGGGTTAACCGCCCCTTAATCCTTTGTCAATAAAAGGCCTGTTCACCCGTCAGATCAGGTAGCGATATCTTTTCTAGGAAACAAAGGCCGGGCCGGCGCGGCCGGGGCGGGGGCCGGGGGAATGCGCGTGAGCATGTTTTTTTAGAATGTTTAGTGTTCTTTAGTGACTCGCTTCCTGCCTGTGAGTACGCACGTGTTCTTTTTCTCGGTTTTACGACGACTTGTGATCAGTTTCTTTCCTTTGACCTACGCTTTGTTTTTCGGACTTGTGATAGATTGCCTACCTGTGACCAGTGCTGTGTGAATCGGACGGATTGGCTAAAAAAGTGGACAGATGGCTGCTGCGAGGAGAGAATACACCCAACGGGAGTATGCAGAAATGCATTACCTGTATGGCTTTTGTGACGGTAATGCCCGGGCTGCTGCCAGGGAATATCGTCAACGCTACCCTAACCGTGATCGTTTTCCGGACTACAGGGTCTTTATGCGCGTACATAATTCGTACATGGAGGGAGTCTTACCCGGTCAGCATGCTCCGAGAGCAGGCAGACCTGTGGTGCAATTTGAAAATGAAGATGAAGTGCTGAGAGAATTAAGATTGGATCCTAGTACAAGTCAACGCCAAATATCCCGTAATCTCGGGATTCCAAGATCGACGGTGCAACGTGTCATTAACAGAAACAAATATCACGCCTACCACGTGCAAAGGGTGCAAGCTTTGCTGCCCGGTGACTATGAACCTAGAGTGCGGTTTTGCAGAGAGATGCTAAGATACCACAGAGAGGATCCGCAGTTCTTCAACAAGGTTTTATGGACGGATGAGTCAACTTTTAGAAGAATGGGAGTATTCAATATCCACAATCTACATTTTTACTCCAGAGTGAACCCCCATATCATAAGAAATGATCGATTCCAGCATCTGTTTGGTATTAACATGTGGGATGGTATAATTGGCCAGCAGTTGGTGCTGCATGAAATGCCAGCAAGGCTGAATGGTGCTCAGTATTTAAATTTTTTGCAAAATAATTTAAACCATATATTCTTAACGAAGCTGAAGTTCCAGAAGAAAGAATAGCAGAAATGTGGCTGCAACATGATGGCGCCCCGCCTCACTACGCTCGAGCAGTTAGAGATCATTTGAACGAGCGCTTCCCCAACCGGTGGATAGGTCGAGGCGGTCATATTGCGTGGCCACCCCGGTCGCCCGACTTAAATCCATTAGATTTTTTTCTTTGGGGCTATTTTAAAGAAATAGTTTACCAAGGAGAGAACAATAGCGAACAAGAACTACGACAAAAGCTCGAATTTGCTAGGGTACAAGTTACTAACAACAGAGGTGCATTAGGTAGGTTACGTAGGAATTTTATTAGACGGTGCAGATTATGTATTATGGTCAGAGGCAGGAATTTTGAGCATTTATTGTAAAATGTTTTGCTTAATAAAACAATTATTTTACAATCGTTGTTTTGTTTTTTCGTCCTAGAAAGATATTAGAGCCACTTATGGCCATGTTTAATACCTTTTCAGAATCCCTATTAAATGCGCCAAAACTTGTAATACAGGGTCACTTTTCGGTAGAGTATTTTTTTTTCACAGTGGGGTCCGAAGTAAATAAAAAGTTATGATTTGAGAAAAACAAAAATCGTAAAACTTAATGTTATCTTCGACACAACCAATAAACAACCATAAATAGCATGTCTAACGCAAGGACTGATCAGTACCAATCTAGTGAAAATTATAAAAAAGATACAGGATGTAGATTTTTTCTAATTTTAATAAGAATTAGTAAAAAAAAGTCAATTTTCTCATAAAACCAAAATAAATTATAACTCTGCAGGGGTTGACCTTAAGAACCTCCCGTAGAACAACTTTTTGCAGCTGGTGACCCCATCTAACCCCTAGTTGCGTTTGATCCACGACTTTTGGGCCACCCTGTATAGTTCACTTACCAAGATCCTGCAAGATTTGCGGCAAGTCAAAGTGGTGCATGGTGACAAGAGGCTCGATGCCTTTCTCCAGCAGACCATCGATCAAGTTGTTGTAGTACCGCTTACCGTCCTCGCTAACGATGTTGGCGAAACCGTTAGGCAGGAGACGCGTCCAGCTGATGGAGAACCTGTAAAATGGGTTACCTTTAATATTTCTTTTTTCTTAAAAGCCGGTCAACTGCTAGTCGGGGACTCGCCCACCGAGAGTTCCGTGCATTCGTCCGTCTATCTGCAAAACCGATCATCTCGTAACTGTATGGAGGTGTAATACTTAAAATGAACACTAAATCTAGCAGTACCTTGAAGCGGTACAAAAACAAACTTCATAAATTAATGAGAATGAAAAAAGCTACGGCTGTTTATGTCGCAAAAACGGGAGTCTACCGTTTGACCGGAAAGATTTTGCCAAAATTTCACTACCCAAATATATTTTGGCACCCTTTTTAGGGTTCCGTAGCCAAATTGCAAATACGGAACCCTTATAGATTCGTCATGTCTGTCTGTCTGTCCGTCCGTCTGTCACAGCCACTTTTCTCCGAAACTATAAGGCCTATGCTATTAATTCTTGGTAAGTAGATGTATTCTGTGAATTGCATTAATATTTTCAAATAAAACTAGAAAAAGAGCACAAAATTTTGGGGGTCCCCATACTCAGAACAGAAACTTTTTTTTTAATCTAATCATTTCAAAAATTATTTTATAGTTTAATAGTCCATTTATTGAGGCTAGCTAATAGCGATATAACATCACGCTAAGACGAATAGGAGCGGAGCAGCTATGAATAATGTTTCGAGAACGGGGATTATTTCTTTTTTTTGAGAGCTTCCATTGCGTACGCTGCATAAATAGTTGAAGTTACGTGAAAATTGTATATTACAAAATTGCTCCTTTTAAGAAGTTATAAAAAAAAGTCCTTAACAGCATATACCTATCTTTTAGGCCTAGTATCAGTAGTCCGATTAAATAGTCCGATGATCGAACTACTGAGACTTTTCTGGCTCAGTAGTCCGATGATGCAGATGATTATAAATCATCGGACTTCTGAGTCTTTTAGTCCGATTCGACATTTCGAAATAAGAAATATATGCAGTAGTAATAACATTCATTTTGCGTAGGGTTTACTTACAATAACCCTCTTATTAAGATTCAAACTATGTGCGACGCGACGGGAGTAAACTTGGTCTGCAGTGGCAGCCAGTCAACTGAACGATAAAAACCGGCCAAGTGCGAGTCGGAAGTAAAAGCGACGAGAAACATTATATCACTCTAACACCTCTTTCCTTCTCACTCTCATGTGACGCAAACGAAGATATGCGGTTCAGCTCTAATGAATATAAGCGACGCGACGCGACGCGACACGACGGGAATAAGCGCAACGGGGGTAAATGCAACGGGAAACATTAAAATACTCGAAATATTAATACCATACCTCTCTCTTTCTCACTCTCATGTGACGCAAACGAAGTTGCGCGGGTCAGCTAGTAATCTATACGTGTGGGGTATCTCTAGATAGGTCTTCAAAAATGTTATTGAGGTTCCTAGCATCATTTTTTTCTACAGTGAATAGATTGCGCAAGAGACACTTCCAAAGTGGAAAAATGTGCCTCCCCTCCCCCTCTAACTCTTAAACTAAGAGAATGATAAATCTAAAAAAAATATATGATGTATATATGGTGGTATTCGGACGTGATTGATAACACTGTTTAACAAAATTTAACCTTTCTTATGCCACACGAACTTTTTTTGTGTTTTATAATAATTTAGGGTGTTGTGAATAAAAATAAGCATATATTTTTTTTTTATCACCCATGAATTTTATTTATTTAGCTATCATCGATTATAAAGAAATAATAATAAACAGTTCTAAAAAAAAAGAAGAATAATAATGAAACAAAAGTTACTACGATTTTCTGGCATATTTGGCTTCCGGGTGGTCTCTTTTAATAGTCCAGCAGTAGTCGGCCAACATTCTTGGACCCCATTTAGCTTGATAATGCTTTTGTATATTTAATATGTCCTGATGGAACGTTTCTCCATGCTCATCGCTTACAGTCCCTAAATTCTCCGGGAAAAAAGCCAAATGTGAATCTCGAAAATGAATTTTAAGTGACATATTACAATTCAATGCTTTGTATGCCGACAGGAGCTCGTCAAAAGTAGAGGGTTGTGGATCATCGATATTGAACGATGAGGACGATACTGGTATTAGCAAACTGACGTTATGTGGGACAGGTCTTATTGTTGAAGGCAAATTCGGGTATTGAACTGTGTGTTTTGCTTTTGGGTTTATGCCTTTTATTGTAGTAACACAGAAATAGCAATCCGAAACATGATCTCTAGGCTCAGTCCATATCATGGGAATAGCAAACGGCATTATGACGTAGTCCTTTCTTCCAATCTATTAATTTTTTTACACATGTTGTACAACAAATGTGTGGGGCCCAAACTTTGTCTTGATGAGCAACCGAAAAAGAAAAATACTCGCGATAACACTGCAAAATAAGATCTGTAAAATTACGTCTTTGTTTTTTGAAAGTCAGTTCACCACAAACATAACAAAAAGCATAGATTTAGGATTTTCGCTACTCTCAAACAAAAAGAGTTAGGATCGTTAATACACTTTCTTGAAAAATTTGCACACGCACAGTACTTGACTTAAACCAACGCACTTTAAATTAATAAAGAAAACGAATGTAATTACTGTTTTTTACGAACGTCCACATACATTTATCGCTATAAAGGTAATAATGAATTTGTTACATCACAAGCGATCTGAGGGTGATTGAAACAATATCAGCGCATTTTTGTAATGAGGGTAGCGAGTCAAAATACGATTACCTATGAGAGTTCGTGTGGCATGACTACTGTTAAACAGTGTAATAGGAAATACTATAATAGGTCTCCAAAAATGTTATTGAGGTTCCTAGCATCATTTTTTTTCTAAGGTGAATAGATTGCGCAAGAGACACTTCCAAAGTGGAAAAATGTGCACCCCCCCACCCTCTAACTTTTAAACTAAGAGAATTATAAATCTAAAAAAATATATATATATTTTATGATGTATACTGGGTGTAACAAAATTACCTCTCAAAAATTTCGTCATGTGACGTGGCATCAGTCAAGAAACATTACAAAAATGAAGAAAAAAAATCACATGAATACTTTAACCGTAAAGCCGTTATAAAGGTCCTATAAATTGTCATTTTCACCCTGTCTATCGCTACTGAGCGGCAGTAGAAAGCGACATCGACAGCCAGACGGGTGCTCTGTGTTTGTTATGCCACGGCGACCATGTTACCTCGAATTGCCGCGGTAAAAAATGAATTCTTAATGTGCGACAAAAAAATTTAAAAAAAAATGAAAAAATTTACCCCCCTTTTTTATTAAATATTTGTATTTGGTTTCCGATGCCTTTTGATTGATTTTTCTTTATTTCTTTCTTTCTTTCAATAACCGCTTTCTGCTACTATGTACACATACCAAAATATAAATTTTTAAATTTTTTGTCTGTATGTCTGTCTGTTTGTTCCGGCTAATCTCTGGAATGGCTGGACCGATTTGGACGGGACTTTCACTGGCAGATAGCTTATGTAATAAGGAGTAAAGTAAGCTACTTTTATCCCGGGAATAAGTTCCCACGAGAAGCGGGAACGGGAACGAATTTTACGCGGGCGACGGCGACGCTGCGGGCATCAGCTAGTAGGAAATATTAATGTTAATCATTTAGTCACATCCTTCGCCACAGCACTTAGATTAAACCGCGGTTTATATAATACAATGTTAGGAAGGCAAAGAAGGGAATGTTATCAATGGTATCACGTATCTTAGGATAGCGACACCAGATAAATTTCTGCTAACTAAACAATATTATTAATTATCAATTAATCTAAGTGATATGGCGAAGGAGGTGACTGAATGAATGATTAATTTTCCTATTATCAATCACGTCCGAATACCGCCATAATGTACATTGCCATAAAAAAACTACCAACGAAAATTGGTTTGAACGCGATAGAGTTGGTAGTTTTTTATAATACGACATAAACCGCAATTTTCGGTTAGAAAAATCACTACCACTGCGAACGTGTTAAAACATCAATCAAAGTTACAACGAACTACAAGAACTTTCATATTATGTTACTTGCTGCTACGGAACCCTTCATGGGCGAGTTCAACTCGCATTTGGCCGGTTTTTTTTATACTAATGCAATGTTTGGAATAGTTTTAGTACGCACATTTTCATTTCTTCAAGTCTTTATTTGGCAGAATATTACAAAGGATAATATCATTAAGGCATTTGATCTTAAATCGAATGTTTTATTATAGCACTAGCTGACCCGCGCAACTTCGTTTGCGTCACATGAGAGTGAGAAAGAGAGAGGTATGGTATTAATATTTCGAGTATTACAATGTTTCCCGTTGAATTTACCCCCGTCGCGCTTATTCCCGTCGCGGCGCGTCGCTTGTATTCATTAGAACTGAACCGCATATCTTCGTTTGCGTCACATGAGAGTGAGAAGGAAAGAGGAGTTGAAGTGATATAATGTTTCACGTCGCTTTTACTTCCACCCATCCGTTTTTCGGTAGTAACTCATCGTGTGCGAGTCCGACTCGCACTTAGCCGGATTTTATCGTTCAGTTGACTGGCTGCCACTGCAGACCAAGTTTACTCCCGTCGCGTCGCTCATACTTAATAAGAGGGTTGTTTTAAGTGAACCTTAAAAGATAGGCTGCTGTTTAGGACCTTTTTTTATAACTTTTTAAGAGGAACAATTTTGTAATACACAATTTTTACGTAACTTTAACTATTTATGCAGCGTCCGCAATGGAAGCTCTCAAAAGAAAGAAATAATCCCCGTTCTCGAAACATTATTCATGGCTGCTCCGCTCCTATTCGTCTTAGCGTGATGCTTTATCGCCATTACGCAGCCTCAATAAATGGACTATTAAACTGTATAATAATTTTTAAAATGCAACCAGTAGTTTCAGAGATCCTAGCACAAATAAACTCTTCAGTTTCATTATATCGTGTTCGAACCTTAAGATATAGACAAATTAGGTTATTGTGAGCGAACCATAAAAGATAGACATATACTGGAGCGCACTTTTTTTTAGAACTTTTTAAGAGAAATAATTTTGTAATACACAATTTTTACCTAACTGTAACCATTTACGCTTCGTACGCCTCGGAAGCTCTCAGTCGGTTAAAAATATTCCCCGTTTTCAAAACATTCTTGATTGCTGCTCTGCTCCTATTCGTCTAAGCGTGATGTTATATAGCCTATAGCCATCCTCGATAAATGGACTATCAAACTGTAAAAGAATTTTATGAAATCCAACCAGTAGTTCCTGAGATCCTAGCGTTCAAACAAACAAACAAACTCTTCAGCTTTATAATATTAGTATGGATACAAACTTTAGACAATAAACTTTGGGTCAAATGATTTTCTATCACAAAAAACATAAAGGCAAAAGTTAGAATTTTTGGGAATTATAATATTGCAATTTCATGTTAATATAACCATTTATTTAAAGGGTTCAATTTAATTACCAATACTTTACGTTCACCTAGAACAATAAATCTCTCATCCTCATATACCACAAATAGATACAGGATAAAATACAAACAGAAACTTACAAAAATGTATACACTTGTAATGAAATCATTAAGAATTACTTTTAAAGTACGTAATCCATCTATTCCTAATGATAATTTATATTTCAAATCCCAGTATTCCGGGAGTATCCATATTAAGACCTATCGCAAACACAAGAAAATAGCACTACCTACTCTGACCTCTGTATATGACCTTGTTTTCCTAATCCTGGGACATCCTTCCGAGGGCTAACCTAGGGCTCTCGACCATAGGCAGTGGTAGGGCACATACGGTTTTAAAGTTTTTACGAGTCAAAATCAAAATCAAAAATTATTTATTTACTTAGGCATATACAAATGCACTTGTAAACGTCACTTAAATAAACCAAAAAGTTACCACCAGTTCACAACGCGACCCACCTGAGAAGAACTGGCAAGAAACTCAGCGGGTTATTCTTTATTTATCTATTTACAACTTTATTAATGAATCTAAAAACTATGCATTTTAACAGTTTTTTGAGAATCTAGCAGAGCAGGTCATTTCCAGGCTTCCTTATCCATCAAGTAATCACCAACCGTATAGTAGCCCTTGCTGTATAATTTACCTTTAACAAACTTTTTGAATTTATTTAGGGACGTACTCTTAATTTCGTTAGGTAACCTGTTGTAAAAGCGTATACAGTTACCCCTGAAAGAATTACTGATTTTATGCAATCTGCTATGATAAACAGCGAGGTTATTTTTATTTCTAGTGTTGACATTGTGTCTATCACTTAACTTATGGAAACTATGTAAATTTCTTTGTACATACATAAGATTTTCAAAAATGTATTGAGATGCTACTGTAAGAATATTAACCTCTTTGAATGTTTCGCGCAGAGAGATCCTTGGACCTAATCTATATATAGCTCTTATGGCTCGCTTTTGTAAAATAAAAAATAGAATTTATATCTGCAGCATTGCCCCACAGTAGAATACCGTAAGACATTATACTGTGAAAGTAACTGAAATAAACTATTCTAGCCGTATCTACATCAGTCAAGTGCCTTATTTTTTGCACAGCAAATGCTGCTGAACTTAATCTACTAGCTAGTTTTACAATATGTGGACCCCATTGTAAACCAGCATCGACCGTTAACCCTAGGAACGTCGTTGATTCCACAAGTTCCAACTCTCGACCATTAAGTTGAACATTGGTGTCTGACTGTGTTACATTCGGCAAGGTAAACTTAATACATTTAGTTTTATTATCATTCAGTCTAAGATTGTTAGTGTTAAACCAATGAACCACTTTCAAGATTGCATTGTTTACATCGTCATAGTTATCTATTTGTCGTTTGACTTTGAAAATCAAAGAAGAATCATCAGCAAACAAAACAATCCTGTTGTTGTCCCCCATGTAAAAGGGTGGGTCATTAAAATATATAAGGAATAAAAATGGGCCGAGTATTGAACCTTGCGGGACGCCCATAGTAACTACTGATCCTTCTGAACGTGTACCATTAACATCGACTCTCTGAATTCTATTGTTCAAATATGAAGTCAGAAGATCGAGAGTCTTGCTCATTATGCCGTAATGGTGTAATTTCCTGATTAAAAAGTCCGGCATAGCATCAACGAGACATTTCCATAAGCGAACTATGCCTTAGTCCCGTAGTTAGTGGGACAGCTTACACCAATGCAACTATTTACCTACCTATAAAACTGCAACCCGATCTCGGAAACCATTTCGATATCCCTCTTCCAGTTGTGGTAGGAATCAGCAGAGACGTCACTGTTGCTCCCGTCTCCGACAAGATTAGGTTTGGTATGAAACAAGTGCTCCAATTTATTTTCGGATTTATCTGAAAAGGTAAACATAGTATATAAATATTCACGGACATTTCACACGACGCTATCTGATCCCAAAGTAAGCTAGGAATAACCTGCTTGTGTTATAGGTATCAGACTACGGATATAAATAGTTATATACTTTTAAATACATATCTAAATATGATACATAGAAAAGAAACACCCAGACTCTTGAGACAAACATTTATGGACGAAGTGTATATATGTAAGTAAGCATTCGCTAATGCTCGATCACTCACTACATTCAGTATTTTACATTTCGGCACTGGGATAGATGAGCATTTGTATATTTTCCATCTACGAGCGGAGCTTTGGAAGGCTCGTCAGCCGTCGTTCTCGGTTACCAGTAAGTAAGGCCCACCAGATGAACTGGTTGGTGGCGACCGCAGCCGACCCTGTAAAAACCTTCTAAGATCCGCCTTGAAGAACCCCATACTGTAGATGTTTAGGAAAACCGAGGCAGGGAGGTCATTCCACAATCTAAGCGTGCGCGGAAGAAAGCTTCTATCGGATCTAACCGTGCTCGAACCAGAATCCATTACGTGTATTGGGGGCTCTTGATGTAACCACCAATAATTTGTATTCAGTAATTTAGTTAATTTCGATAATAAAATTGTGTCTCGCAACATGTACCGTATATACAGGATGTATTTTTGAAACGGGGCAGTAAGGGCAAGTACCTTAACATTGCCTTAAATATTCACAGATATTGCTAAAATATTACAGTTAGCCAAAAAAATGCAAAAAGTCCAAAATATTTTTTCTGTGCCAATCGATTCTATTTCATGTGGGGATCAAAAGACTCTACTTGACTATTTCAGCTTTCAGTAGTTACTAGGAAAGACAGAAATTGCCAAAAACGTTTCCCATACATTTCGACAAAAAATCGTCAAACTTTTTATTATGGCCAAGCCGTGGGTAGGATTGGCTAATATAATCTATAAGTACTTATAATAAATCTGTAGAAGTGAAAATTCTGTACATTGAAGATGTCAAAAAAATAAATAGCAGGAGGCTACCGAACCCTAAAATGTGATTAAAATTTTTTTTGTCCGTTTGTCTGTTTGTTCAGGCATCACGCAATGAAAAACGGAGTGTAAAGTTTGTATGGGACAACGTGATTCCTTGGTCCGATCTATTTAAAATTCGACATATAGCATTATTAACGAAATCGATGGAAGACGTGTTTCGTATTTTAATATAGAGATAAAATGGGAATGCAAATTATTTAGGGGCTGATTTTTTCCAGAGTTGATATCACTACTCCTTAAATACCTTTATCTATTTTTAACGGGAGGTATTATTGTTAATCTTTTCAAATAAAACAATACATTTGTGAAATTCGAAGATGGCTAGCCAGCAATAATGAAAAACCACGCTTCAGGTAGTGTCGACTGTTCATTAGAATGACACCGCAAGTTACCATCTACGCTCAATCCTTACGACAAAGATTGTCAGCAGCCCTAGGCGACTGGTCATGGAAGGCAATCAGTATTTTATAGTGCTGACTGCATTCTGTCAGGACACATACTCACTAAGTCTTTGCAAAATATGGGAATGGCCTCTACGGAGACTACATTCGACAAGTGAAAAGAGGCATTAAAATGAACATGAACGTTAACCAACGTTACCAGGTCTTGGTTGCACCATACGTCGTAAGCTTACAATATGACTGGGACTACCTAAATAGAAAACAAAAAGAACTGTGTTACCAGCTGGATTCGATATGGGACGACTCATATCAGGCGCCACCCGCCTACCCGCAGAGCTAACTGTGCGACTGATACATGGAGTGAAATACTTTTTTTTTATTTTTTATTATACTAATTACTACATCTACAGACGCTTGGTCCGTACCATTTTTTAGTTATAAATGTTTATTATAAATGTAATTTAAATTAATGTCTGTCTCCGCGTTAGACAAATTCATGATTATATACAATAATATAATTACAATAATAATCTATGTAATGTAAAATAAATAAGCTAGTAGCGGCCCCGACCGTGTCGTTGCCGCTCTAAGTCAACGTTAAGGGCACGGGTTTTTTATAAAGGACAAGAGAGTATCTCTCGCCTTATCGTCCCTTCGCCGGATCGCCATTTTTAGGTTGTAATCCCTCACTTGCTCTGTGGTCGCAACTTCAGCGCGAGTTATTAGACGCGCTGTCGCGTCGTCACTGCTGTCGTCTGTGTAGTAGACACAGGTGTTTGTGTGCCTTGAAATTGCGACCACAGCATGCGGGACACTTTGGAGGATTTGGGATTTGCGTGATGTTGTACGTACTATAACCACCTTTTCGTATGTCAATCCCTGCGATTCGTGAACCGTCAGTGTGCGAGATCCCTCGTTGTTACCGTATCCCTGGCTGATTAAGAGAGCTTTCTCAGCCTGGGTGTGGACGAGGTATAATGTGGCATCCTGTTTTGGGATCTCTGCACCTGTGAAAGGTCCCAATGACAGTGATTTAGTACGGTTTTTGAATGAGTATATGCCACTATAGATTTCACTGAGGGCATACGCTACATCCTGGGGGTTTCTGTACGTACATAACAGCTCTTTTGTTATGTTAGTAATAAGGTTGTGTCTATTATAGAACAGTGGGAAAAGGTTGTCTCTATCTATGTACGGAAGCTGATTGTTATCACCGATCAATAAGGCTTCGCTGGCTTTGGCAAGCTGTATTGCCATTACTATGGAGCCAAAGTGGTTCATAAGGGCCTCGTCCACCATGAGGCGTATACACGATTCGCCCTTACTCATTCCATTGGCCAGAAAGGATGCCATAGTCCGCACTCTTGTTTTGACACGATCGCCTATTCGTGGCTCCAGCTTGTCCCTAAGATCCCTGGCAGCTTCCGTAGTAGTTGTTAATATGATGTCACTTTCTATCTTTATTTCAGACATCACCCAGGTCGTCTTAGCGCACCCGGGAACTCCATTTACCCATGATATTGCGGGCGTCGTCCAGTGCTCCGGGTATCCGCTGTCGCCCAGGTCTCCCGATATAGCTTGTGCCATATTCAGAATCCTGTCTTCGAGCATCACCTTGGTACACTTGGCGACTACCACTATTGAATCGCCGGGTGGTGTTTTGAATACAAGTTTACCCTGCCTTGACTCTTCTTCATTCAAAGGCACAAAACCACACCCGTGGCTGTAGGCCGCCATGTACGATCCCGACATGTTTCCGTATACTACTAGAGATCTGTCATTGTCGTACACCGCCGCCCCCGCCTCATCCAACAGTTCCCGCAGCAGTCTTTGGTTATCACGGCGATAGGTCTGCATGATCTTACTGCAGACATCCGTGTTTACCTTTCGTGTGGCTTTCGTGACTGCTACGAATTCCATGAACGCATTCACTATGTGGTCTCGCGGTTCTCGAACGCTTCTGAGTGTAGGAGGGGTTACCTGTCCCATGTCAGCTTTAGTGCGTTGAGGTCTAGGCAGCTCCAGTTGGTTGCAGGGAGGCCCTCTAAAGAAGTCACGCACCGCATTTTCCATGGCAAGTGAACTGCGTGTGGTCGCACAGGGTATGGTCCGGAAGACTGTGGTCAGTATCGTTGCTGCTGTTGATTGTGTCCTTGCATTGGTTTTATCGACTTGTGCTTGTTTGGCTTGGAGATTTTCTTCTCGCACCCGATTTTCCAATCGCTCGGACCCGCTGACAGTTGAGTCTGGGACTGGATGATCCCAGCAGTCGGTTATCGTTGACGAGAGTGCCTGCTCCTGGGCCAAGCCTCTCAGAAAGCTTAGGTTTTGACCCCTCTCTTCGTATATCACCAGCTCGTAGTGTTTGGAGGATTTGAGAGCACCCACGTAATCCGCGGTGTTTCCCCTCCTATACCCCACTACCATCGCATCGATACTGAGTTTTTTGGGTGACAATGTTTCTCGGCAACCCAGTTCCGTCAGTGCTACGCAAACTTTCTCGAACTCAGTGATTTGGTCGTCCGCGCAGAACATTGCGACAGTTTTATTCTTTTTTCGCACTATTTTGCACGTCTGACCCTCTATTGTCACTGTTGGCAGCTCGTTATAGGTTTTACGCCTCATAGAAGTTCTCTTCGTACTGCCGTTTAGCAGGGCGCCGAGACCCGATGAGATGTACACCGTACTACTAGCCACGGGGTTGCAGAAGGCTATGCCCGCTCTTTCAGAGTTGTCTTTCATAAAGAGTGCAACGCCTCTCAGACGGGCCCCAGGTTTACCCAATTCCGCACACATTGGCAAGTTGAAAGGTGGATTTGGTACCTGTGGTATGTTCGCTTGTGTGGTTGTTGGTGTATCCATGTTTGTGGTGGTGGTATTTGCATGAACTTCTGTTAATGTACTATTGCGTCGTGTAGCTATAGTAGCGACGTAGTCCATGTATTCCAGAAGGTGTGGTCTAGAATCTTTGTTCTCTAAGATGGTTTTTAGATTGTCCTTTTTTAGTTCAAAGTTAGTTGAGCACTGTAGGTTGTATCGCGCTGTTTGAAAACGCGGGCAATCCAACAGTATGTGCCATATCGACTCGCTGATATTTGGATCACACTCGCACCGTGGACTGCTTCGCAGCTTAAAGCGGTGCAAGTATTCCCCAAAACCTCCATGTCCTGTCAGAATTTGTATTTGGCGACTAGTCAGAGACGATCCTCTTACGATGCGATATGCATTGGCCACATCTGGGAGGAACGCCTTCGTAACTGCTCCTGTTTGTGAGGTGATGTAACGGTCCTGCCACTTCTTGACTGTTTCTTCTCTGATCTTCTTTCTGACGTAGGATAATGGAATTTCTGCATAGTCGAGTGTGTTGGTATTATTACTCGCTGCTGATTTTGCAAGTTCGTCAGCCCTTTCGTTTCCCGGCGAACCCACATGTGCTCTTAACCAAAAGAGGCGCACTTGCCTGCTCTGTCCCCGTATCTGAGCCAAGTCCTCATTTATTGCCTTTGCTAGGGGATGTAAGAGTTTGGGTTTGCTTAACATTTCCAATGCTGATCTTGAATCACTGAGAATGTTGACTACTTCCCTTGAGCTCTCTTTTGCCCTTTTCACGGCTCTATGGAGTGCGTATAGCTCAGACTGAAATACAGTGCACGCGTTGCTGAGGCGGAAGGTATCATGGAGAGTCTCTCTCCCATCCTCCCACCAGGTTAGAGCCGCTCCGACCTTTCCCTCCATTTTGCTGCCATCAGTATAGATCTGAGGTCCACATATTTGAAGGCTTTCTTGGGTCTGCGGCTCCATATCCTCTAGAAGCTCGTATGTAGTGGTTATTTTGGTGGAGGGATGTGGCAAGTCTTTGAATTTAACTGTGCCCTCGAGCTTCTGTCCCGGCGGCAGAAAGTCATCTGAGACTCCCCTTTTAGCCTCATAGAGTGTTGCGTTCTCTTGGATCCTGAGGTCCAGTGGAAGCGTCCCAGACAAGACCTGTACTGATGTCAGGGATGTTGTCCTGTGGGCTTTGCAGATCTTTTGGGCAAAGCCTCTCTGGAGCGCCTCCAGTGGCTTTCTATTTAATTGAAGTTGTGTTGCTGATGACCAGGCGCATGCCCCGTAGGTGACGATTGGTTCTATGACGGCAATATAGATTGTCCTGATTATCTCCGGGAGTGAAATACTTAGTCATATCAGAACAGTTGAAACGAATTCAACTGTTCTCATATCATTGAAATCAATCATTTAAAATTAAATCAACTTATTACAAAATTTATACCTATAACATAAAATATAAATAACGAAATATTCTGAATACGGGTAAGTATAACAAATTTTAAGACATTGATTAAGTTGATAAAATAAAAGTAAAATAAAATTACTTAAAAAGAAAACAAAAAGTAAATCGTGTTAACAACGGGATTTGAACTGGCATTGCATGCACCGGGTAACGCCCGCTTACCCGTCTGTGCTAATTTAGTGATTGCGTCACGATTGAAATAATTAAATACTTCATCAAACAGTTAAATTAAATCAAATTTGACCTTGATTTCTAGTTAAACATTTTGCTAAAAATATTGTCGCCATCTAGTTACATTTGAGGATTCCCACACTGACAGGTAGGCGGCCAGGTCTGTGGAGCGAGTTACGAGTGTAACCGATTTTTGTTCCTGTTCGTGCATCTGTATAGAATATATTATAATAATATAATCTGTGCTATTACATAACTTCTATAAACTGGAAAAATATTTTGCATACGTAATTACTAACTTCTTCTTTTAACGTGCCAATGATTCTTAGTCTATTTTTAAATAACTTTTTTATTTCTTACTGCATTCATTGTACACGTGGGTACAAAATATATAATTCTAAAATCTAAGGTATTTTTTGGCCCCTCGTCATTCGTCGGCTAAAAACACTTACCGCTGACATTCCATGCTCCTTCCACTTGGAACGCTGATGAGCCAGCTCCAAATTTGAACCATGGCGGGAACTTCTTGTTGACGGTGCACGCTGACAGACTAAATAATAAGCTGAAAGTAGTATTAAGTATGTTATGCTGGAACAACACAGAGGCTTTTCTATTCTAATAATTTAAGGGGTTCCGTGGGTACCCAAAGGGTAAAAAAGGGTAAAAAATTCATGAGACTTGGCTGCCGTCAGTCTGCCTGCCTGTCATGAGGCTGTATCTCAGGAACCATGACAGCTAGAGAGCTGAAATTTTCATAGATCATGTAAGTATTTCTGTTGCCGCTATGACAACAAATACCAAAATCAGAAAAAGGTGGGATTAAGGGGGGAGGGGGTCTTCCATACAAAAACCGTGATTTTTTGCGTTTTTTTTGGTACGGAAACGTCTGTGCGTGAGTTCGACTCGCACTTGGCTGGTTTATTACTCACTTTGTAGTGGTGCACCGATTGACTATCAAACGAGGATGACCTCGTTTGACATTTGACCACCATGAGGTGAGGAGAAGGAAAACTGAACAGAACCTTGGACCAACCTGTCTGGCCACTGTGATTGATACAGTAAGGTTAATTATACTCGTACATTGTATCTATGACTGCCACTTGTCAAGAAGCAGAAATAATTGACGTTCGACATTCAAACAATAATTGTTTGAATGTCGAACTTCAATTATTTCTCAGAATTATTCTGAATCGCGATAACGTACAATGCGCCCGCTGATGACTATATTATACAACAGTTCAACATCAACCGTTGGGCTTCGGCCCTCCAGGCGGGGTCACCTTGCCTGGCAGGAGGATCTGACCATTCTTCCTTTCGGACTGTTGTTTCCACTGCTTAGTTCCACTAAGGGGTCCAACAGGATTTTCAAATACTCATGGACCCACTACATTAAAATGGTAAGGCAATAAGGACTTTTAAATAGTTATGTACCCCCTTGTCTGTTCAAGATACTGGACGTAAAATGCACTTCAAATTGAAAATATTTATGATAGCTGTCAATACTTGTAATGTACAATCAACAATAACATATATCATGTATAGTCTTTTTCTGGACAGCTCAGCAATCATGTAAACATGTCATGTGTTGACAGAAGTTGTCTATGATCATAGTGTTGTAACTATACTGATTCTATGTATGTAAATAATCATTGAGTTATATCTAGTTCACCGTACATTCATTTACTTCGGTATATCAATCGCCAAATTCATCAAATCATGAAATTCGGTATATCAATATATATTATGTGCAATAATTTTTTTATATTAATTTAATTAAAGGATCTTTAAAAAAAAGAAACTTTTAGAAAATTTAATAGTACATATAATCATTTATTTACAATAATATATTACTTTAGGACTGAATATTTTAACCATCCACCGTCAACCGTACCCAGTCTACCCTAAAGAATCATTTTTTTCTTCTTTTTATTCATATTTAAATGTTTATGGCGTTCGAAACATTAGATTATCTTTTTGGCAGCTCGCTGATGAACGTTAGCCTCTTTAAATTTACTCCTCCACACGGTACTAAGCCTAACCGGATCCTTCTGACGATTTCTGGGTCGCACAAATACTTATTTAGTCCCAATTTTTTAAAAGTACTTCTGCGAAGAGTAGGCCTCGCGAGCGCCCAGGAAAAAACAACTTGTGAGGAATTATATCCCTTATGATCCCATCATATATAACGGGGACCTTTTTCTCCCTTATTTTCCGCCCTATTAAAAAAACTTTCGACAAAAGTTGTATTTTTATCTTTTCGTAGATCAATGATTTTAAATCAAAGAACATGTGTGCCAAGTTTGGACAAAATTGGTTAACAAATGCGTCTTCTAGACCGAAACTGACATGTACACACACATACGGACGAAAGCAAAATCGTCTATACTGTGGAATCGAAGACCCAAACTCAAAGTGCCTTTTCACACGTACCGGTTGCCGGGCAGCCGGTGCCGGGTAACCGGCGCGGCGGCGGCGGTGAATGCAAGCGGTTGGCGGGCAAATCACTCCGGTACGTGTGAAAGCTACAGTACACGGCCATATACCCACCCTACCCGGCACCCGGCAACCGGTACTTGTGAAAAGGGGCAAAGACTCGCATCTCCATATATTCAATATACTCTGTGGACTAGCACTCTTCGCTCTCTGGGTCAATAAGTTATATTATTAAAGTAAGTACATTTTTTCGAACTGACGGATTGATAAAACAATGACCTCCTTTTAAAATCAATTGGCCAGTACAACAGTTTTACAACACTATGGCAAAGACAAACAAGTCTGAGAAAAAATAATTTAATGACAAGCAAAAATGACAGTCTTAAATTTTTACCATCCGAGTATTTTTCATGAAATTATTCTATAATCTAAAGGTTTATTAGTGTCGAAATGTCCGCATAAATCTAACTAGAGTTCCTTGAAACGACTATGATCAGGATTGATAATTAAATGTAAGTAATTATGGAGTAGTCGAGATCCAATTTCTTTGTTTACTATATTTTTTAAGTCTGTTGAATTCCACTATACAAGATCGACAAAACAAATGAAGATCGAAAAAACAAATGACGCTCGGAATACAAATGACGATCGAAAAAACGTAGATCGATAAAACATAATTTGCAGATCAATAAAACAAAAGACTAAATGCTAGTCAATAAGGTCAAAAATTACTTGCAGCCATTTTTTGTAATCTAGATGCGATTGCCATTCAAAAAACAAGAGCATGCAAAATCTCGACCTTCTCTCACTTGGTCTCGTCGGGGGGACCGCTCTATACCTAAATAGAGACAGACGTTAGGTTATGATTAGGTGAGCGGTCCCTGACGAGACAAACTGTTAGTTAAAATATGAATACATAAATAATATAGCTACCTATAATAATAATAAAGGTTCAATACTTACGGTAGATAGGTCATAATATGTTGTTTTTTAACTTTTTAAAGGTTTTTTATTGTTTTTTATTTGTGAGTCGGGGGTTTTTTAAATTTTCAATTTAATTTTTTATTTCATGCTTTTTATAGGGGTTTTTTAAAATCGACATAGTCTATCAACAATTATTCAGAGCTAATGCAAATGCAAATGCTAATGAAATAGAAAAACATTCCACTCCTCATATCTTTCGAATGGCTAAAGCGATTTTCATAAAACATAGCTAAGAACACTCTCCCCTAGTCCATCTTTCAAACAAAAGAAAGTTCAAAATCGGTTCATCCGTTTGGGAGCTATTATGCCACAGACAGACTTACACACACACAAACACACACACACACACACACACACACACACACACACACACACACAACGGTGAAACTTATAACACCCCTTCCGGGTTTCCGTCGGCGTCTCTACGGTCTATTATGGCCATATTGTTTTAGAAGAAGAAAAAGTACTTTATGCACTAGAGCATAAAATGTTGTTTTAGTCCGCATACACCCAGCATAAACAAGAACTTTACGAGCATAAGAAGTGAAAAAATAATTATAAAGGCCATTTTCCAGAAGGTACAGGGAAAAGGCATTTGTTGCTATATTTGGTCCATGACAAACGTATATTAAGAAGTATTTTTGAAGTAAAACTTCTTTAGGCGCAAGTAGGGAGTACTTAACTCAGATTTTTTTTCTGACGGAAGTAACGCTTACTATTTGAATTTTGAATATTCAAAATTCGAATGAATAATATTAATACAACATTTGATGCCGTCAATGGCTAAGAAGTTTTACTTCAATCGCGCGTAAAGGTTACGCGCACACACTTTTTTTTGTAATGATAAGATCAGATGTTAATACATTTTGCTTTCTGAAACCCCCCTTCATTTTTATTTTTATCTGTTCTCAGATTAAAAGATGTACTAATTTGTTGTTATGGCAGCAACAGAAACACATACCTACCTAATCTGTGAAAATGTCTCTCTCTATTATAGCTATCACCGTTCATAAGATACAGCCTCGTGACGGACAGACAGACAGATGGACGGCGAAGTCTCATGAATAGGTTCCCGTTTTGTACCCTAATGGTACGGAACCATAAAAATCATGGTTTTTGTATGGGAGTCCTCCTTAAATGTTTATTTTGTTTTAATTTAATTATTTATTTTATGACATGACATCATTCGCCGTGCTCTTGCCACCGCCAATGTGCCTATGCGCTCTTAGAGCCAAATGGCGTTTTCAGGGACGATGGCAAGACCGGGTGAGATAACTTTGATACCGTGGGAGATGGGTCGGGTGCTGGTCTGGGATGCAACCTGTGTTGACACTCTGGCCTCGTCCCATCTTCCTAAAACAAAATTAAAAGCCTGTGCAGCAGCGGAAGCGGCTGAAAATATTAAAATTAATAAATATAAGGGTCTCGACTCATCGTATCGTTTTTGTCCAGTCGGTGTCGAGACCCTAGGTCCATGGGGTCCCAATGCGCAATAATTTTTCAAGACTTTGAAAAAGCGCCTTGTGGAGTCAACTGGTGACCCAAGGGCTGACAGTTTTCTCGCTCAACGAATAGGTAATACTATTCAAAGGGGGAATGCGGCTAGTCTTTTGGGCACAATGCCACGGGGGCCTTATTTAGGTTTAGTTTAGATAGTAATAATGTAAATATAGATATGTAATAATTATGTTTCTCTGTAATTTTTAACAATAAATGATAGTTAATATATTTTTATGAAAATACACAGCTCGATATTCTGCTGTGAGTATTTCAAGCGTCCACTTGTTACCCTTCATAAATATAAATTAAATGTGTTAGTATTTGTTGTTATAGCGGCAAACAGAAACACATAATCTGTGAAAATTTCAGCTCTCTAACTATCACCGTTCATGAGATACAGCCTCGTGATGGATAGACAGACAGTCTCATAAATACGATCCAGTATATTGCCCTTTGTGTACGGAACCCTAAAAACTAAGATTGTATTTTAATCGTAGATGGGGCAGAAAGAAGGAGTCTTGCTTGATAGGAGGTTAGGAACCTACTGCGGGGTGCACAGAGCAACGCGCGCCCTTACGCAGTTCACGTTCGGGGGTTAAAAACTAACGGCCACTCTTTTTAACTTCCAGTAAGTAATTACAATTCATTTAACAACTATAGTGATGTAGTGTTTAGGGTTCCGTACCCAAAGGGAAAAAACGCGACCCTATTCATGAGACTTCGCCGTCCGTCTGATGTCTGTCTGTCTGTCTGTCTGTCACGTGACTGTATCTCAGGAACCGTGACAGCTAGAGGGCTGATGATGTATTTCTGTTGCCGCTATAGCAACAAATACTAAAATCAGAAAAAGGGGAGATTAAGGGGAGCTCCTATACAACGAACGTGATTTTTTGCCATTTATTTGGTACGGAACTCTCCGTGCGCAAGTCCGACTCGTACTTGGCCGGTTTTTTCAAACACGCTTTCATTAGAAACATCCTTTCTTAAACCTAATTCGTCCATTAGGTACGTACAGTCTGTGCACCTTTTGTGCACATAAGTACGCAGCTTGTGACGACCTACTGTTAAAATTTTTCAAGCCGTCCTCCGTTAAGGCTTTAAAGTGGTCACGTGGTGTTCACCCATCAAGGCTGCTTACTGCACTGATCGTTTACGAAATCACTGAGTCAGCGGGGTTGTGAGCGCTTCGGCATAATTATTTGGGAATCTGCCCCCACCAAGTCGAGCAACAAATCGGCACGGGCGTACCTACCGTGTTTTTTCGAACTATATTTACTTACTGAAGTACCTATTTTATTTATTCCAAATAAAAAAAAACTCACCACAGAAAAAGCGTTGATGGTAGCATGTTTAACACCAGACACTAATTTTAAACAAGAGCAGAAAACCTTTTGTATTATAACTATTATAAGATTACGGAAAGGTCATTATAAACTTATTTAACAATGGGAATTTAAGACACTGTTACACGCTTTTAATTATATCTTTACAGTTTTATAGTAAAGTAAGTTATATGATAAACGAAGCTAGTTTCAAATCCGTTTATATATTTGCTGATATAAAGTATATTACTAAACACCATGATACTCTGAAGCAGAATAATAACAAATACAAACAAGAGGGGCGCTCTGACGTATAAGGCATTTGACCCACCGCCGGCGAGCAAGCTACTAAAGGCAGATATTCAGCACGAGCTGAGCGGGCTCATCATTGATTTCGCTTAACTCGCTACAGTAAACTGCAAGTTTGTTTTCCCACCAAAAAATTTTCGAGATAAACGATCTGGGCCCTAATTTTCATTTCGCATGCTAACTCATCTCATCATAAAAATGAGAAATGAAGTTTATTCATTATGACGTTTATTGGTGGAAAACGAAATCCATTTCATTAAAAATGAACCCAGCTTATCTCATTATCTCCCGCTCATTACACTGTTGCGGTGGAAATCGGCCTTCACTATTGACTATTTTCTCGCTCAAGAAACTGAATCCCACGGCTTTGTTCTTTTACACTTTGGCAGATAACAAATAATTTATTG
This sequence comes from Miltochrista miniata, assembly GCA_933228765.1. Classification (NCBI taxonomy): domain Eukaryota; kingdom Metazoa; phylum Arthropoda; class Insecta; order Lepidoptera; family Erebidae; genus Miltochrista; species Miltochrista miniata. Next base: position 21,765,015 of record OW121769.1, read on the forward strand.
TAATATTTACATTCTGGTGAATAAATTAATCCGTTCAAGATGTTGAGATAGTAGCTGCTGCTTTTGGTTTTGTTTTATTAGTTCATTTTAATTAATATCGAGAGTGCCTCATGTTCGTTTTATAATTATTTAAGCAAACTTAATTATCGAACACAAATGTGTGGATGAAAGCCGTTTGCTCGTGCCATATTTTTTCGTGGCAAAATGTTTGTCATAATAAAGTGCTATACAAAAATTCAGCTTATTCTGTTAGATTACGATGTTGACTCTTATTTCGACTAAGATGATTCTTATCAGAACTACGCTTTGCTTTTCTCTCTCGCCAACTTGTTTAAATATCTCCTCGCTTTTCGCCACCGATGAGACAAGTGCCCAAGTTCCAGTTGATGACTTTTACGGGCATGTACCTACTTGTAGTAATTGAACTTAACCTGTATCCTGTATGGCGAGTGTTTCGATTCACTTTTTACATAACTGTGAAATAATCACTGGTCAGACAGGTTTTGCCCGGGGCGGGACAACACATTCTAAACGACCGAGAGCCCTACGTTAATGGATTCACATTCAACCTATAACATAATCAGGAATGAAATTAATTATTATGTCGTCGGCCGTAATTGGTTGTTTTTTTTTTTTTTTTCATTTTAAATTTCTGTACCTCAAAAAGAAAAACGGAACACTAATGGGATTAATATTTCTTTATTTATTTAGCGAATATGGGTACAAAAAGGTGTTATAATAAAGCAATAATCGATAAATCACAAGCCACATTCCACCCCAAAGGCATGCAAATATGTGTAACAGGTCGGTAATACAATGACAATGTAAATCATAATAATGTGTTCCAATAATAATATGTCACAATAAAGCTGATTGCACATATGTCAGCACCGTACGCGCCGCACGCGCCCTACGCGCCGCATTTCCTGACAGCCTCGCACATACGCGCCGTACGAGCCGTAAGCAAATCTTTGGTATTGCCAACTATTTTTGCAGTTTCTTTTACCTCTGAAACGGTACAGTGAGTGGTATTATGACATTGGGCTATGAGGGGAAGATCCCTTCGGAACAGAATGTACAAAACGCAAAATGAGCACCACAAACAAAATGTACAAAACGCAGAATGTACATAACGAAAAATATACAAAACGCAAAATGTAAACAACTCGCAAAATGTACACAACGCAGAATGTGCACGTTAGGGCTTGTCTTTATTATAATAGGTCTAGATCGGCAAAACAAATGAAGATCGGCGAAACAAATGAAGATAGACAGTACAAATGACGGTCGAATAAACAAATGACGATCTAAAAAACAAATGCAGATCACTAAAACAAAAGACTACAAGCAAGTTGATAATGTCAAAATTTACTTGCAGCCATATTTTGTAATCTAGATGCGATTGCCATTCAAAAAAATAGGTGCAAGCAAATCTCAACCTTAGCGACTTTTCTCTAAAAATGTGCTTTTAGGCGTTGATAGACATCACTGATCACGAATATATTAAGCAGTCAGCAGCCTTGGGCATCACGGTCTATCGTGCAGCAGGAGTGCAGGCCGCAGGCCTCGCCATGCATATCTTAACGACATCATCCGCCGGACTCTTGTCACCACCGGTGTTCCAGCCAGTCTAGAAACGAATGGTTTGGCTCGTGACGATGGCAAGGGGCCGGCTGGAATGTGCCATGGAAGATGGGAAGGCCGTTAGTTTGGGACGCAACCTGTGTGGACACCCTGGCTCCTTCTCATCTTCCAAGCACGGCAGGCTGCGCTTGTTCTGCTGCTGCATCTGCCGAGACTCTCAAACGGCGCAAATATAATAATTTAATAGGATGGATGTGGGACAGTTCTCTCCCGTAACCGTCCCGCCGCCTCCTTCACGAGCATGACCTGCTCGCAGAAGGAGGCGGCGCAGTCCCACTTACTCGCACCATGGTCTCGAGCGAGAGAGTGTCCACCTCCAGACCCACTACGATTACCTGGCGCTGTTGCGCCCACGCCGTGCACTTCACCAGCGTGTGGAGCGCCGTGTCATCGCTGCGGTCCTCGCAGTGCTGACATTCGGCCGTGGTTTCCCGGTGTTTTCGCCACAAATACCTACCGAAGCTACCGTGCCCGGCAAGCATCTGTGTCAACGGGTCGGAGAGAGCACTGTGTCTCCTCTCCAGCCACTCGTCCATGAACGGTCTGACGGCCGCGATTGTGGCGAATCCCCCCTTTGGTTGCTCAAGTTGCACCTTCCATGTCTCCACGGTTTCCTGTTGGAGTAGGGACCGCTGGGCTCAATTAGGGGTCTAACTCTATTCCGAAATACCATTAAATTCGTCTTTTATAAATTAACTCACATTGTTCGATCTCAACCTTTGCACTATGTCAGACACAGTTTTTTTTAACGTGTCTCTAATTGTAGTTAGATTCTTTCCAGAAAATTTTAAAGTGAATGCTTTGGGAAAATCGTTGATACATATTAAAACAGTAATGGTCTCAGTACACTACCTTGAGGAACGCCGTATTCAACATGTTCATTGTTCATGGTTTGAAATATAAGTGAGTTCTTTTCTTTTTAGTTCACATATTCTGTTAATCAATGTCGCTTGTTTTATATTACTTAAGAATTATATTTTATACCTCATTGCCTCTAATGCCACATGTGTACGAGTATAATATATTTCAGTATATTGAAGTCTACGCAGTCAAAAGCTTTTCTAACATCCATAAAAAGAGCACAAACTGGTGTATTATTGTCTATATTAAGCATAACGTTCCTAATAAACTTATAAATAGCTTTATATATCGTCATATTTTTTCTGAAACTCGTTTGTGCATCGGTAATTAGGTATATTGTACTTTTCCAAATACTTGTACAGCGCTTCATGTAAAATCTTTTCCAATATTTTAGATATCACTGGTATCAAAGCTATTAGCCTGTAACGCGCCATATCTACGATCTTGTTTTTTAAAAAGTGGTGTTTTAGTTTTGAAGGAAATATTCCTTATGCACAAATTTAAAATGTGAGACAATATTGGCGATATGGTTTTGCTGACACGCTTTATTACTTTAGTCGTAATGCCATCGTAACCACTATTCGTTGTGTTCTTAAGTGTCCTGATTGTTAGGTCAATGTCATATGGTGTGGTAGGATTGATAAAGATAGATATATAAACTTTTATGGTCACTGACATTAGTATTAAAGTCAACAGACAAAAGTATTAAAGGAAACTCTCAACAATACATGGTAAATATCCCGCTAACTTTTATGATAAAAATAGAATATGAAATTGTTCCAAAATGTCAAATTGGCAATATATGTTAATTAGTTTTTGAATGTTCGGCACTGATCTGTAATAATACAGATCAGTGATGTTCGGTAATTGTTTAATGTCAAGTTATTATTTATTGTCAAGCTATTTGGTAATATCAAATTATTATCTAAAGTCAAAATATGAAATAGCTATTAAAATTTTAGGCTATATCTAATGGATCAGTTATAATTTGGCCGTCTACTTTTAGCCGCGTGATGTAGTCCTTAGGGAGTTCTGCTTTTATTTTATTATTATTGATAAATCAGGCAGGCAGTTGCTTCAACTGATAATTGCCTGTCATTCTATGTCATTTTCTCCTTTCTATTAATTAAAAATATGTGCAGTTTGTTCTTAAATTGATTCACAGTTTGTGCTGATATAATATCGTTAGGCAGCTTGTTCCACTCTCTAACCACTTTTTTGCTAAAAAAGTGCTTGTGTGGGTTGTTGTTAGAGAGGCTGGTGCAGAGTTTAAGGTGGTGGCCCCACCATTTTGTTAATAACATTCAAGGTAGCTTTGGTTTTTTTTTTCCTGTTAATAATGTAGCCATTGTTTTGCGATTTCCTGGTCAGAGTAATTATGTTAATTAATTTAGTCATATAAAAAAAAAATGATAGGACGTAGAATATAACTCATGACTCCCACGCCCGGTCATATCTGGTGCAAAGGATAGCCATAACCATATAGAGAGGCAACGCCGCGAGTGTGTTGGGCACCTTTGCATTGGGTATGGTCAGGGGTGGGTTATTCAGTGTAGAATAGTTACTCGACCATGACCAAACGTGATGGAAACCTATTTTAATACTCGTATATGTTTATTTGTAATAAAAAAATATTAATGAACCTACTACCTATTACGTGTTAGTTGAATAATAAAACTAGGTAAGGTTGAATACGTATCAAATTTTAATTGGTCACGTTTGCTGTTACTTTTTCTATATTGCCACAGTAAATGACGTTTTCTTTTTGAGCGCATTTCAATGCCCTTGCTGAGCCAATTCTGCCGTTTTTTTTTTGGTTTTAGCCCCTCTCTATAAAATAGAGTGTAGAGGGGCTAATGGCGAGACTTTGTCTGTAGTCTGTGACTCTGTTGCATTAAACTACGTCACTAGGTCACGTGCATCATCTGTTCAAAGTTTGAAATCAAACAAAAATGACTTATTCCGAGAGAGAGAACTTTCACTTTCACAATAAACGTGTTAGAGAGGGGCAGTCTGGTGAGAACGATCTCACGGCTTTCTTGTTTTAATTGATATTTTAGATAGGTCTGGTTTTAAGTCTGGTGGGCTTCAGGTGTCGAAACTACGTCACCAGTGAGGTGTCTAATGTACTACATACATAAATAATGGTTACGCCTTTTATTCCCGAAGGGGTAGGCAGAGGCATATTATATGCCCACATATCACCTTTTAGATTTTTATCCCACGTAATAGATGCAGAGCTGTATTTTTCCGTGTTGCTATGGACAGGCGCATGTTGTGACCGCCCGCTGTTGAATATTTTCGCGTCGTACCCATAAAAACCTTCAACTTGGCTTAACAGCTGCTATTTTACTGGCAACCAATGGCTTAACGTGCCTTGCGAAGCACGGAAACTTGACGGAAGCACGGAAAATAAATGTCACAAAGTGGTCACCCATCCACAACTGGCCATTGTAAATGTTCCTTACAAGTGTTACAACTGTAATCTTTTACAGGTGTAATGTGTAATGACGTGGTAGGTAGGATTTGGTGGGAATGCCTAAAAGGAGGGCAGTCTTTTACCTGATCGAGCTACAGCTTAGACCATCTAGACTTCTTAGACTAAATCTTAAGACTAAATAGTCAAAGACCTACAGAAAAATGCTAATGAGTTAAATTAGAAAATTTGTATTAAGGGGACTGGTTTAGAAAATGACGAAAAAGAGGTGCAAGTGAAAGCGTTTTTTGTCTGCATAAGGCGACGGAAAATTACATACATATAATACATAACATCACGCCTGTCTCCCAACGGGGTAGGCAGAGACTATGACTTTCCACTTGCTACGATTCTGGCAAACAACTTTCGCTTCTTCAACTTTCATAAGTGTCTTCATACATGCTCTTCGGTTAAGGGTACTCTTGACCTGGCCTTTTCTCAGAAGATTATTGATTTGATCGACATGAGTATGCCGAGGTCGACCCCTACCAGTTTGCTCATTCACTCTCGTTTCATAAATCTGTTTCGTCAGCCTATTTCCATTCAATCTCTCCACATGTCCAAACCATCTGAGCATCCCTTTCTCTATCTTAGTCACTACATCTTCTGTCATACCGCAATGTTCCCATATCACACTATTCTTTACTTTATCCCTCAATGTCACTCCAGCTATACTTCGCAAACTTCTCATTTCCACTGCATTAATTTTACTTTCATGCTTCTCCTGCCACACCCAACTTTCACTACCATGCATAAGTGTAGGGACAAGCACTCCTCTATGTACAGCCATCCTTGCCTTTTTAGACACGTTCTGACTGCTCATAAAGGTGTGAATGGCTCCATTCACTTGGTTTCCTGCCAAAACTCTTCTTTCAATATCATTGTCACACTCTCCATCTCTTGAAAATTTTGAACCCAAATATACAAACTCTTTCACCTGTTCCACGCTCTTTCCTTCGATCGATATCGAGCAATCAGTCATACATTTCTCTCTTTCAAAAACCATTACTTTTGTCTTGCTTACATTAACATTCATTCCTCTACTTTTAAGCGCATCGTTCATTATATTAACCATCAACTGCAACTCCTCCGCCGATGATGCCAGTATTACCTGACCATCAGCATAAAAGAGGCATTTGACGGTTAGCTCATTCATTTTTAATCCATACGCGCACTCCTGTAGTTCTTTCAAGCAACTGTCCATGTATAGGTTGAACAGCCATGGTGACGCTACACAGCCTTGTCTCACACCTTTTTCGATGGGAAAAAAGTCTGTGCAAGCTCCATTGATCCTGACACAAGCACTGGAGCCCTCGTATAGAGATTTCAAGGCTCGTATCAAGTTGCTGTTCACTCCATACATGGAGAGTGTTGACCACAGTTCATTCCTCACCACTCTGTCATAGGCCTTTTCCAAGTCCACGAAGATGCAATAGACTTTTTGACGTTTTGCCAAAAACTTTTCAGCTAGGCATCTTAATGAAAAGACCTGATCCGTGCATCCTCTTCCTTTCATAAATCCTGCTTGTACATCCCACATTTTTCCTTCAGTTTCATTCATCACTCTTTTAATCAAATTTTCGCATACAATTTGCCTACGACACTGAGCAAGCTTATGCCGCGGTAGTTTTTGCACTCTTGCTTGAGTTTTTGCAACCCTTTACCTTTGTACAGCGGCACTATGACAGATTTGCACCATTCTTCTGGTACTCTGCCATTTCGCCAGCAAAGATTAAAAAGGCGGTACAGCTGGCAAGCTACCACGCCACGACCCGCTTTCAGCATCTCGACAGAAATTCTATCTATCCCAACAGCCTTTCCTAATTTCATACTATTCAACGCTTCCACAATTTCTTCCATACTTAAGTGGCTTTCATTCTCAAGTTCATTCAGACGGAAAATTATAGCCAAAAATAGATTGATATTCTACAAGATGTGTGTCAAAATATGGTTTTGTTGTAAATTGTATATTAATTACTAGCGACCCGCCCCGGTTTCGCACGGGTGCAATGCTGATATAATATTTAATAATAATTGATTTTAATTTATAATTCTTAATTTATAAAAAAAAAAAAATTGTAATTGTTATTTGTAATGAATGGATTATTTTGATTTTTTTATTGCAATTATGACATACCTGTTTGTTTTCATAATAATTGTACCTACCTTGCATAGGGAGGAAGTCGCCGGGGTGCTGGGTAGGACAACCTCCACGTGGTGCATCCTGGTAACGTGGACGACGATGTGGACTTCGCCTGAGGCGCACGTCGTCGCCCACGGCCAATAGTCCACCAAGGAGGGGGGGCCTTTATGGCCGGTTTGGAGTTCTCCACATGCGCTCTGTTATGCAGAGCGTACTTAGTGGAGCACTCCCAGGGCGACGAGTACTTCGCCACTGAGTGATCAGTGGCGAAGTACACGGTTCCATAGGAACCATCGTTCGGCCGAGCCGTAACCCCGTCTGGCAACAGACGGGCACGGTGGCTCTCTGGAGTTGCGAGGAAGAAAACCTCTTTAAAAAATTACCCCGAAACTCACGCTCTGACGCCCGGCTATTTGTTGCATCGCTGGAGGGAACTCAGTGCCTAGGGCGTCACTCCCACCTTCCCACCCTTCCCATCCTCACATCCTCTCCCAACTTCCCCACTCCCAACCTTACGTCGGCGGACGCAAAACGCAAAAACAACTATGGAGCAAATTACTACGATTGTAACTACCCAGGAGCGCACCCGGACAGTGTCCGGGGAATCGCTTGGCATGTCTCGGCATGTCGACCCCCGCCAGGGTTCATCCCAGGTGGTATATGGGAGGGGTCACCATAGTCCAGGCCCAGGGGTGTGCCTCAAAACCACCCCCAGTGACGCGGAGGTCGCGTCAACCCGTGCCGGCTCCGAGATGGAGTCGGCAGTTGATATGGGTACCGAGACCGAGGGTACCCTCGGTCTCCATGCCGAAGAAGCGAGGCGGAAGAGACCTAGGTCAAGCGGACCAGGCAAAGGCCTGTTCCGTCGGCCTGGGTCCGAATCTTCCAGCAGCGAGGAGGAAGGTAGCCTTCCTAGGAAGGTAGCTGCTACCACCGCGGGTAGAGGTCGGAAAGCCGACCTCTACAGAGCGAGAGGGAGGGTGGCAGAGCCGCCGGCGATTGTGCCCCCGCTGCCAAGCGGGAGGGTCACGGAGGTGCCGGCGGCGAAGGAAATAATGGCGGCTTTTGCCCGCATCACTGGCGCCGTAAAGGGCGCCAAGAATGTTGCGGGCAAGAAGAAAGTAGTGACGGAAGCCGTCACAGGGGCGACGAAGGCGCTGGAGGAGCTCCTTGAGAGGAGCGTCTCCAGCGAGGAGGGGAAGCTCCGGGCTCGGGTTGCGAGCCTGGAGAAGGAGCTTGCCGACTCCCGCAAGCAGCAAGAGCTGATGCGGGAGGAAATCGGCAAGCTTACGCAGCTCGTCCAGGGGGCCGGGGAGGCTCGGGGTGTTAAAACCCCCGCTCCCCGTGCACCTAAGGCGACCCCGACGATGGTCCAACTGCTGGAGACCATCGAACGCCGCCTCGGCGTTCTCGAGGACCGGGCATACCGCCCGCCGCTGGCGGCACCCGCCGTCGCGTCGTACGCGACGACGGCTGCACCCAGTGGGGCCCCCGGTCTCCAGCGGAAGGCCTCCGCCCCCAAGAAGACGGCACCTGGTGGAGGTGGCAACCCCGCCTCCACCAGCACAGCCAGCGCTCCCGCCGCACCCCAGACTCCCTCTAGAGAGGGGATCTGGGAGGTGGCAGGAGCAAAGAAGAAGGCGGCTAAGGCCGCCAAAAAGGCGGCGAAGGCCGCCAAGAAGGCGGCAAAGGTCGCCGCAAAAGCGGCAAAGGCCGCCGCGGCGAAGGCGCCGAAGAGGCTCCGCGCTCCTCGCTCCACTGCCGTCGTCATTACGGTGACGACAGAAGGCAAGGCGAAGGGCGTGGGGTACGCCGAGGTACTGAGGCAGGCGAAAGCCTCAGTAGACCTCAAGGCCCTCGAGATTGAGGGGGGGCTCCGGTGCAAGGTGACGCGCACCGGAGCGCGCCTCCTCGAGGTCTCCGGCGCCACCAGCGGCCCCAAAGCAGATGCCTTAGCGGCAAAGCTGCGGGAGTCGCTGGACAAGGGTGACGTCCGCGTCACCAGACCCAACAAATGTGCGAGTCTGCGCATTTCGGGTCTGGATGACGCGGCCACGACGGAGGAGATAATCTCCGCCGTCGTGGAGGCGAGTGGCTGCCCCCGTGATCAGGTGAGGTCAGGCGAAATCCGCTTTGGCCCCACTGGTCACGGGTCGGCGGTCGTGAGCTGTCCCGTCGCGGCGGCCCAGAAAGTGGCGGACGGACGGAGCCTCCTTATTGGAGGCTTCCTGAGGGCGCAGGTGCATCTCCTGCAGCCCCGCGAAGACAGGTGCTATAGGTGCCTGGTCGTGGGGCATGTAGGAGTGCAGTGTACGGCGGAAGTCACCGTGGGCGATCGGTGCTTCCGCTGTAGTCAGCCCGGTCACACGGCCCTTGCCTGTGACGCTCCGCCACGCTGTTTTAAATGCGTGGCGGAGGGCAAGGAGGCAAACCACCGGGCGGGCAGTAAGACCTGCGCTGCCTCAAGGCCGAAGCCCCGTCCGTCCGCACGGAGGGGTGAGGGTGTGGGTGCACGTTCGCGGCAGGGTGCGGATATGGACGTCCATTAATGGACACCCATATCCGCATCCTGCAGGTGAATCTGAACCACTGCACTGGTGCTCAGGACCTTCTGTACCAGAGCATCAGGCAGTGGTCCATTAATATTGTCGTCGTCGCTGAGCCGTACTGGGTTCACCCGGGAAGCCCGGTGGATCTGGACGGCATGGCGACCATCTTTGGGGGGACCGGCGCGGACGACTCGCGCCTAGCGCTTATTGCTAGGGGCCCGGGTTGCGTCGCGGCGGAATATGAGGGTGTGGCTGTCGTGGCCGTTTACGTCTCGCCGAGCCTCGACCAGCATCAGTTTGAGCTATGGCTCCCTGAGCTGGACGTCGTTCTCGCTGCATGCCGGCCTCGCCCTGTCCTGGTCCTGGGAGACTTCAATGCCTGGTCGCAGGCTTGGGGCTCCCGGGAAACCAGAGGCAGGGGGAGGATACTGGAGGACTGGGTCACTACACGTGGCCTAGTCATCCTGAACCGGGGGAATGTCGCAACCTGGACGCGGCGGGGGCTCAGCTCGGTCATAGACGTTTCGTTTGCGACCCCTGAGCTCGCCCGCCGTGTCCAGGGATGGCGCGTGGTGGAGGAGGAGGAGACGTCATCAGATCACCGATATATTCGGTTCGACGTCTCCCCTCCACCTAACCTGCCGCCAACAATCGCGAATCCCCCGGAACCGCGTTGGGCACTCCATCGCCTGGATCGGGAGGCTCTCCTGGAGGCGGCCATCGTGCAGGCCTGGATTCCGACAGCGGACGGGCCTGCCGATGTTGATGCCGAAGTGGAGTGGTTCGGGAGAGCCATGTCGCACATCTGCGATGCGGCGATGCCCAGGGCTAGGCCCAGACCGGCGAGGAAGCAGGTGTACTGGTGGACGCCGGAAATCGCGCAGTTGCGCGCGGAGTGCGTTACCGCGCGCCGCCGGTACACCAGATTCCGCCGGAGGCGTCGCCGCCCAGACGATGCGGCAGCCCGAGAGACGGAGCTTTATGATGGGTACAAGGAAGCCAAGAGGGCCCTCCAGACGGCCATCAAGCGGTCCAAAAAGTTGGGCCGCGATGAGCTGATGGAGACTCTGGAGCGGAACCCGTGGGGGTGCCCGTATCTTATGGTAAGGGGCAAATTACGCCCTAAGGCGCCCCCACTGACTCAGAGTCTCCAGCCGGAGCGGCTGGAGGAGGTCCTGGACTCCTTGTTCCCATCGAGAGCGGAGGAACACATTTCTCCGCGCATGGCTTCGTCTCAGGCGCCCAACGCGGAAGGCAGTGAGAACGACGTGCCCGTAGTCACCGAGGGTGAGTTAGGGGCGGCTGTACTGCGGCTTAAATCCCGCAGAAACACCGCCCCTGGACCCGACGGCATTCCAGGCCGAGCGTGGGTCCTGGCTCTCGAAGAGCTTGGGCCTCGACTAATTGGGCTCTTTAGCGCATGCCTCGAGAAAGGCCAGTTTCCCAAGGTCTGGAAGACAGGGAAACTGGTCTTGATTCGAAAGGCGGGGCGGCCGGCAAATTCCCCATCAGGGTACCGGCCGATCGTGTTGCTCGACGAGGTGTGCAAGCTCTTTGAGCGCATTATTGCACAACGCCTCGTCGGGCACCTCACACGCGTGGGGCCTGATCTGGCGGATAGCCAGTTTGGCTTCCGTCAGGGACGCTCCACCGTGGACGCGATCATGCGCATTAGAGGCCTGACGGAGGAAGCAGTCTCACAGGGTGAGGTGGTGGTGGCGGTGTCTCTCGACATCGCCAACGCATTCAACACCTTGCCCTGGAGCTGCGTCAGGGAGGCGCTTATCTATCATGGAGTGCCTCCCTACCTCCGTCGAATTGTCGGGGCTTATCTCTCCGAGAGAGCCATAACTTACCCGAGCTGGCTGGGGCCGGGTCGGCGAGATGTGTCGTGCGGTGTTCCACAGGGATCGGTTTTAGGGCCGCTCCTGTGGAACATCGGTTACGACTGGGTGCTGCGTGGTCCGTTGCTCAGAGGGGTTGGCGTAACGTGTTACGCCGACGACACCCTCGTTACGGCGCGGGGAGCAACGCACCGTGCCGCAGCACTTAAGGCCACGGCAGGGGTTGCTCAGGTCGTGGGTCGGATTCGGCGGCTGGGTCTTGAGGTCGCCCTTCACAAATCCGAGGCTCTGTGCTTCCACGGACCTCGGATGAGGCCACCTGCGGGATCCAGCCTACAGGTGGGGGGCGTCAGCATCGGCATCGAGCCCTCGATGAAGTATCTGGGGCTCGTACTCGATGGCCGGTGGAACTTCGGACATCATTTCCGAAGTTTGGTCCGAAAACTGAGGGGAGCATCGGCCGCACTCGCGCGGCTGATGCCCAACATCAGGGGACCCAACGCTCCCTACAGGAGACTGTACCTTGGGATCGTGCGAAGCATGGCCCTGTACGGGGCTCCCGTATGGGCGGAGACCCTGACGGCCAGCAATGTGGCTAGACTGATGAGCCCGCAGAGAGTGATGGCCGTCAGGGTGATAAGAGGATACCGCACGATCTCCGGTGAGGCGGCATGTCTCCTAGCCGGGACCCCTCCATGGGACCTGGAAGCGAGAGCCCTTGCGTCACTGTTCAGATGGCGCAAGGAGGCGCTGGAGCGGGGCCAAAGGCCTGCGTCTCGAGAAATCGAGGCCCAGCGGACCCTGCTCCACCAGGAAACCCTGGAGACATGGAAGATGCGACTTGAGCAACCAAAGGGGGGATTCGCCACAATCGCGGCCGTCAGACCGGTCATGGACGAGTGGCTGGAGAGAAGACACGGTGCTCTCTCCTACCGGTTGACGCAGATGCTTGCCGGGCACGGTAGCTTCGGTAGGTATCTGTGGCGAAAACACCGGGAAACCACGGCCGAGTGTCAGCACTGCGAGGACCGCAGCGATGACACGGCGCTCCACACGCTGGTGGAGTGCACGGCGTGGGCACAACAGCGACAGGTCCTCGTAGTGGGTCTGGGCGTGGACACTCTCTCGCTTGAGGCCATGGTGCGAGCCATGCTCTCCAGCGGGAGTAAGTGGGACTGCGCCGCCTCTTTCTGCGAGCAGGTCATGCTCGCGAAGGAGGCGGCGGGCCGGGTGCGGGAGAGAACTCTTCCACCCGAGTTCCGCAGTCGGCGCCCTGGGCGCCGCCGACGTGTCTTCGCCGAGGACTATCGGCCTCCATGACCGGGGGTCTGAGGACGGTGAGAGGGCCGCTCACCGTCCTTACAGAAGCAGGCCCATGACGGCAGCGTGACGTGAGCACTCACGCACGCCCCCCCTTAAAAGCGGGGTCACACCCGAAATCCCCCATAGACGCGGGATTGCACCCGAACCACCCCCTGGGCGAGGCCGCATTGGCGGCCGTAGGTCTGTTGGGAGTCACGGGACATCCTTCCTGAGGGCTTACCCGGGGCTCTCAACCATAGGCTGTTGGGCGTTACGTGAGGTTTTTTAGTCGGTAAGAGTCCGGCATAGCATCCTACGAGGATTTTCCCTCACGTTAAAAAAAAAAAAAAAAAAAAAGGGAGGAAGTCGCCGGTGTCTGTCACACAGTTTATACTAGCACAGACACCGTCGTTAGCTCTATCTTTCGGAAGAGTCCACCTCATTTACTCGCTTTGTTTGTTTAGCGTGTAAGATAGAAATATTGTACCACGTGTTTTTAAAATTAAAATAAATTGAAATTGATACTAAATACACTAAGTACAGAAAAACTGTGAAATTTAAAGCATTGTGGATCCCAAACCCGCAGGAATACGCGGAAAATTTTTATGTTGTCGTATTAAAGACCATAGTTGCTTTTCAAAATATAAGGTGAGAACTTTATACTTCGATTCTGAACTGAGAAATTGAACCAAATAAATTTTTCCCCCTACATTTTTTATTTTCATTATTTTTTTAGGCATGAATGAGTCATTATATGGAAAAGGTGTAGTACCAAATGCTAATTAGCACTATATTTCCTATCCAAAACAAATTTGACATCTTAGATCGTATGTCCACCTATTTTAAAATCCGGACCAGAGTGTGAGTGGTACCTACAGCCGCAAACGCTTCGTCTTGCAATTTTATATCTGTAATATCTTAGAAAATATTCACTTAAATCATTATTATGCAGCAAAGGCCCATATAATAATATATCTATATTAAATGAACAATGTATTTAAGGTATTTTATTGGATAAGGATTAACGCTGTATTGGTTAAAACCGCTTCTAAAATAAGCCATTATTTGTCGTAAAAAGACAAAAAATTGTTATTGTGGGATATCCATAAGAGATAGAGATATGCCATCGCGGAGTTTTCTGTAGACCTTTACAATGTGTACAATACTTAGTACATTATTTTGATAAATCTCGTTGGATTCAGCCTGCGTTTGCAATGTAAGTGGAAAAAATTTAATTATTTACGACATCACATTAGAAACCTCGAAAATAACAGTATTTGTCCACTATTTAATGGATGGTTTTATACATATAAACCTTCCTCTTTAATCACTCTATCCATAAAAAAAATCGCATCAAAATCCGTTGCGTAGTTTTGAAGATTTAAGCGTACAAAAGGACATGGGAACATAGGGCAGAGAAAGCGACTTTGTTTTATACTATGTAGAGAATTAGAGATACATAATGTGTAAAACGATCATAGAGTCACCCCCCAAATTTTTAGATGAATTAGTTTTCTTCGATTTTGAATAAGTATCAGTATTAACTTTTTACAACTAAAATAAGCTATAAAATGTTACATTACCTAGCCTGAAGGACGCGTGATTTGTATGGTCAAGGTCGTTAGGCCTACCAACGGCCTTAATAGTTAGTACTGCGGCCCGCAGCGGTAGCCAAGCTCTATTGGGAATGCTGGGACATCCTTCCCGGGGGTTACCCGAGGCGCCCAACCGTAGATAGTACGTAAGGAACGTGTGGTTTTTTAGTCGCATAGCATCCATGACAAATTTTCCACACGTTAAAGATGTTTCAATTATATGGATAAGGAGGTTATAATTAGACTTGACTGCCTCTGTGGCGCAGTCGGCAGTGATACTGCCTGCGGCGCTGGACGTCGCGTCGTAGGTTCGATTCCCACCGGAGACAAATATTTGTGTGACCCATAAATGTTTGTTTCAAGAGTCTGGGTGTTTCTATGTATAATATGTATGTATTTAAAAAGTATATAAGAATTTATATCCGTGGTCTGATACCCATAACACAAGCAGGTTATTCCTAGCTTACTTTGGAATCAGATAGCGTTGTGTGAAATGTCCGTGAATATTTATTTATTTAATTATATTTTAAAAAATGCGGGTAATAACTATGTTACAGGTGGGTTAAGGATACTCACAGACAGAACGGTTGTAGTGCAGCTTATCGCTAATTTCAAATGGACTTTTGATCTTAATAAACGCTCGTGGCCCGACGGACTCTGTATTCTGTAAACGAGCACTGCAGTAAGCAACATTTACTGTGGCAGGTCCTTGGATGGGTGACCAACCATGTGACCACTTTGTGACATTTATTTGAGCGTTCAGTGCTTTGGAAGGCACGTAAAGCCGTTGGTCCCCGTTGCCAGTAAAATGGCATTCGTAAAGCCAAGTTGAAGGCCTCAATGGGTCGTGAAAATTTCAACAGCAGGCAGTCACAAGCTGCGCCTATCCATTTCAACACGGCAATAGGCTCACCACCTATTACGTGGGACATAAAACTATTAGGTTAAATTTGGGCGTATTCCTACTATGCCTCTGCTTACCCCTTCATTGATAAAGGCGTGACTATATGTATGTATGTATTTTTGATCTTCCGAGTCCCCAAACTAGGTATTCCTATTGGAGGGGAAAGAATGCGGAAAAAGGACCACCGCTTTTTTTTAACGTGAGGGAAATCCTTCATGGATGCTATGCCGGACTCCTACCGACTAAAAAACCTCACGTCACGCCCAACAGCCTACGGTCGGGAGCCCCTGGTAAGCCCTCGGAAGGATGTCCCAGGACTCCCAACAAGAATCACCGCTACGTAACGAAATCACCCGATACTTCGACTAGGGGCAAAAATTCCACCCCGAGATTCAAACCTCCCGGGGTTCAAATAAAAAACACTGCAACAAACATTTTACGAAGACACAATTTTTTTTGTGATCCGTTACTCAAACACAGTCACTTCGGCACGGCGCGGGCGGTAGACGCACATTCACCACTGATAAGGCAGTCGAGTGGGTCCTGAGACTCCTGAGATCTAGTTAAGGCATGTTATTGAGCTCACTTTGATGGGTTACTGCTTTAAATAATCGGTAGCTGGTAGCTGGCATCTCTCAGAGCAGAGTGTGAGCCCACATTTCACTAATGATATTTTGTTCTACGCAGCTAGTGGGTATATTGCCGTGTTGAAATAAACAGGGGCAGATTGTCATTTTGCAGTTACGTATAGGTATTTGTATTATACCTATAGTCCAATCCTGCCCGATCTGGCAATAATGTAAACATGTCATGTTTTGACAATCGTTGTCTAAGACAGATGAGTAGAAAAATATAGTATGATAAATCATTGAATCTTTTACTATCATAAGTAGGTAAGTATTTTAAATGAAAATAAACTATCATAAAGAAGTTTTTTTGGTGTCGAAATGATTGTAAGAACTAATAACACTGTATGACTCCTGGATACTAGAATATAAACAAGGTGAATACTCAATGGCATGTAACTATGGATATATAGGATCAAATGTGTTTGTTTACATTTTTGCGCTAAGCTATTGAAATACAGCCTATACAAATAAAGGTGTAAGCTACTTACACAAGCCCTGGGACATCCTTCCGAGGGCTTACCCGGGACTCCCGGCGTTAGACAGTTGTAAGAAATCGTGTGGTTTTAGTCGGTAGAGTCCGGCATAGCATCCATGTAGGATTTCCACACGGAAAAAAAAGCTAGTTATACAAAATTTTCTAGCAGGCTAAAAAGCATTTATACTTGTCTTATTGACTACTAGATGGCGCTCGCGGCTTTGCCCGCGTGAAATCCAGTTGCTGTTCCTCCCGCTTCCCACAGAAACGATTCCTGGAGATAAAATCTTTTTATGCTTTTTTTTTGTTTAACGTGAGGGAAAATCCTCATGGATGTTATGCCGGACTCCTACCGACTAAAAAACCTCACGTAACGCTCAACAACCTATGGTTGGGAGCCCCGGGTAAGCCCTCGGAAGGATGTCCCAGCACTCCCAACAGACCCACGGCCCCCACTGCGGCCTCGCCCAGGGGGTGGTTCGGGTGCTATCCCGCGTCTTTGGGGGGTTTCGGGTGTGATCCCGTTTCTAAGAGGGGGGCGTGCGTGAGTTCCTCACGTCACGCTGCCGTCATGGGCCTGCTTCTGTAAGGACAGTGAGCCGCCCTCTCACCGTCCTCAGGCCCCCGGTCATGGAGGCCGATAGTCAATCTTTTTATGCACTCGCTTGGAAATAAACCTGACGGCGCCCTTGCTAGAACCGCTACGTACGCCTCCCCTAAGTAGTGGTATAACAGCCGAAAAACCCCCAAAGACGCGGGGTAACACACGAACCATGTGGAACTCACTTCCCTGTTATCAGAGACAAGAACTAGAATTTACTTTTAGTCGGTAGAGTCCGGCATAGCATCCATGTAGGATTTCCACACGGAAAAAAATCATCCTCACACGTTGCGTCCTGAGCGCTCGAGCACGGTGAGATCTAATAGATGCTTTTATACACGTTTACAATTTGCTAATATTTGTTTATCAAAATATATTTGTTTTCCGTATGCTTATTGTTTATTTTAAACCAATATTTTCAGTACTTCGTCAAATTCTTCTATTCTTAGGAAGATAGGTAAACAAAAACCAAAAAACGCACCTTTTTCAAAATCATTGGTTCGTAATAAAAATAAACGTTTATAGATTAAGTCCAGGTCTTTTTATAAAGTACTTATTATGGAGTTTTCGTTGGCATAAAGAAATAGAGCATATTTCGTTATGTTTCTTGAAAGTAATCCTTCCTAGCCGCGCCACATACTTTAAAGAATAATTTAATCAAAATGAATAGTTTCTTGAGAGAAAACAGTATCAACGAAGAGTAGAGAAAAGGTACTATTATATAAATTGATTTATGGATAGTTAATATTAAATATTGCAAAATTGACTTGCTGCAGAGTATACCTTCCAGCCGGACCACACCCTACGACCAATAACTCCTTAACTAAAGGGGTTTTCATGGACCATATTTGTCGTATGCAAGGTACTCTTTAGGTAGATTTTTTCGGGATATTGATTTATTACTAGTTCATTATACTCTATTTAATTTGAGGTGGCGCGGCCAGAGAGCACTGCCTGGCGGCCGGACCACATAAATTGTTAATTAAAAAGATACGAGTATCTCTTGAGGTACTAAAAATATATTTATATTCCGATGAAGGTAGACTTTAGGTAGGTATTATTTCGCATCTGAGTACTAAACTGTGGTCCGGCCACAGAGGACCACACGTTGTACATCAGTACCAGAGGGAAAAATTGTAATCCTGCCAGCCTTAAATGAGGTAAACCGTCACCCATATCTATTAACGATTTACTGGAGAGGTGAACCGTAGTTAAAAAAAAATGACCACCGTACACCCAGGTGGTCTGGGAAGGTGGACGGTGGGAAAAACCGGTTTTATATTGAACAGTTGCTGTGTAGTTTGTACATCCTCTAAATATACATGAAGGCATGATTTTTTCAAGTTTTCTTTATTAAAAGAATTTAAAACAGTGCTAATAGTACTTCCGCTAAGCCTGATGCCGCGTCACTGACTTTTCAGGTAATTACCTACTTTACGTGTTGCCATTTTCCAGTGTCTATAACGTACCTATCTATAGTTTATATATCATTGTTGTGTGGGTTGTTTTTAGAGAGGCTGGTGCAGAGTTTAAGGTGGTGGCCCCACCATTTTGTTAATAACATTCCAGGTAGCTTTGGATTTCTTATTCTGTTAATAATGTAGCCATTGTTTAGCGATTTCCTGATCAGAGTTATTATTTATTATGTTAATTAATTTAGTCGAATGAAAAAAAATCGATAGGACGTAGAATACTCATGACTCCCACGCCCGTTCATAGCTGGTGCAAAGGATAGCCATAACCATACAGAGAGGCAATGCCGCGAGTGTGTTGGGCACCTTTGCATTGGGTATGGTCAGGGGTGGGTTATTCAGTGTAGAATAGTTACTCGACCATGTCCAAACGTGATGGAAACCTATATTAATATATGTTTATTTGTAATAAAAAAAATGAATCTACTACCTATTACGTTTTAGTTGAATAATAAAACTAGGTAAGGTTGAATACGTATCAAATTTTAATTGGTCACGTTTGCTGTTACTTTTTCTATATTGCCACAGTAAATGACGTTTTCTTTTTGAGCGCATTTCAATGCCCTTGCTGAGCCAATTCTGCCGTCTCTTTTTTGGTTTTAGCCCCTCTCTATAAAATAGAGTGTTGAGGGGCTTATGGCGAGACTTTGTCTGTAGTCTGTGTCCTGTTGTATTATACTACGTCACTAGGTCACGTAGATCATCTGTTCAAAATTTAAAATAAAACAAAAATGACAACGTCAATCGGATTGAACTTTCACGTGTTAGAGAGGGGCAGTTTTAATTGATATTGATAATTGGTATTGTAGATAGGTCTGGTTAAGTCTGGTGGGCTTCAGGTGTCGAAACTACGTCACCAGTGAGGTGTCTAATGTACTACATACATAAATAATGGTTACACCTTTTATTCCCGAAGGGGCAGGCAGAGGCATATTATATGCCCACATTTCACCTTTTTGTCCCACGTAATAGATGCAGTGCCATATATTTCCGTGTTGATATGGACAGGCGCATGTTGTGACTGCCCGCTATTGAAAATTTTCGCGTTGTACCTACCCATAAAAGCCTTCAACTTGGCTTAACAGCTGCGATTTTACTGGCAACCAATGGCTTAACGTGCCTTGCGAAGCACAGAAACGCTCGCAAATAAATGTCACAAAGTGGTCACCCATCCACAACTGGCCATTGTAAATGTTCCTTACAAGTGTTACAACTGTAATCTTTTACAGGTGTAATGTGTAATGACGTGGTAGGTAGGATTTGGTGGGAATGCCTAAAAGGAGAGCAGTCTTTTACCTGATCGAGCTACAGCTTAGACCATCTAGACTTCTTAGACTAAATCTTAAGACTAAATAGTCAAAGACCTACAGTAAAATGCTAATGAGTTAAATTAGAACATTTGTATTAAGGGGACTGGTTTAGAAAATGACGAAAAAGAGGTGCAAATGAAAGCGTTTTTTGTCTGCATAAGTAGACGGAAAAATTATAGCCAAAACTAGATTGATGATCTACAAGATGTGTGTCAAAATATGGTTTTGTTGTAAATTGTATATTAATTATACATAATGTGTAAACGATCATAGAGTCACCCCCCAAATTTTTAGATGAATACATTTTATGACTTTAATTTTTATCGACGCGAAAGAAAAAAATATACCAACCTATGAAGAAAATATACACCTATAAATTAGTTTTCTTCGATTTTGAATAAGTATGAGTATTAACCATGACGGCAGCGTGACGTGAGGAACTTACGCACGCCCCCCCCCCCCCTCCTTAGAAGCGGGATCACACCCGAAATCCCCCAAAGACGCGGGATAGCACCCGAACCACCCCTGGGCGAGGCCGCAGTGGCGGCCGTGGGTCTGTTGGGAGTGGCTGGGACATCCTTCCGAGGGCTTACCCGGGGCTCCCGACCATAGGCTGTTGGGCGTTACGTGAGGTTTTTCAGTCGGCATAACATCCATGAGGATTTTCCCTCACGTTAAACAAAAAAAAAAGTATGAGTATTAACTTTTTACAACTAACATCCAGAGAGAGACCGTATTCTTAGCATTTCATGGATTCTCCGTGCGGGCGCCGGGTCCATAGCGTGGCACAGGGGGGAATACCCCGACGGCGTCTGGGACTTGCGACCCATTCGAGTAGGTTTAGGGTGGCCACCTTACTATGCGCATAAACGATCACCTTCTACCGTCAACAATGTTCTCCCCCCTGCCCAACCAGATTTGGTAAGATCCTATCAATGCCGCTTTGGATACGCGTTTTAGTAAAGAGTTACTGAAGCTCTTGGCAATCCAAGGTCCTTAAATAAATTATACAGGGATTTAGCTGGAATTCCCCTTGCTCCTACTTCTACGGCATAGGTAGAGTTTAACCACATAGCCATTTTTGGTTAACTCATTGGTCAAGTCAAAGTATTTATTTGTCTTTATGGCGTGGTCCTTCGGTATGTTGGTCTCCCACGGCACCGTAAGCTCCACGAGCACCGCACGCCTGTGTATCCTCGAAAACAGGAATATGTCGGGTCTGGATGACGAGGCACATACATCCTCCGGGATTTTGTAGTGTTTTTCATACGTGTCTGAGAGTATAGTCCAATCGGCGGCAGCCATCAAAATTGAGTATGGCTTTTGAGGTACTTTCTTTGAACAGCCTTCCTTTACAAACGCAATGTCATTTCTTTTGTTTGTGGTTAATCCCTTTTTCGCTCTCGCTACCGCCAAACTGACAGCCTCACGTATGATTTCCAATACCCTATCGTGTCGGCGTGAGTAATGACCCCGGTCTAGTAACGTCCTACAACCTACCAGCAGGTGCCTAGCTGTTCCAATCGCTTCTCCACATGCATTACATGTTTTATCTGTGGCTTTCCCCCACCTGACCAGATTACTTTGGTCGGGGAGGGTCAATTGAAACGCGTTCAGGTAGAACTTAAGCAAAGCCGGCGACCAGTCGTACAATAAGGTACGCCACTGCAAGGCCATGGGAATACAACATTCGCCCAGAGTAAGCCATTCATTCTGCATCTCCAGGTTCATCGCGTGCACCTTATAGGCATCTCTCTCATCCTGCTCCAGAAAAGATTTTGTAATGTCTTTATCTGTTTGTCTCCGGACACTACCCAACCCCGTTCGACCAGTCTGCGAACCCACCATGAATCTCTTGTGGAATTGGAGGCGTGACTCAAGTTCTGCTATATTTTTATCCTTTGGAAGAGTTTGAACGATTCCGTCTCTCGATTTTGCCAAGACGTGCATTTTAGTAACTCTTTTAAAGAGACGCGGGGCGTCAAGCGTCGCGTACGGCGTGGCTTGCAGCGGCGCGTAAAGCGATTTGACCGTTTATAGTCAGGCGGCGCGTGAAGCGGCGCGTGGAGAGGCCCGCGTAGCGTCACGCGCAAACTCAAACATATAGAAATGTAGGAGCTAGTTTAAGGAAACGCGGGGCGTCGAGCGACGCGTGCGGCGTGGCTTCCCTCGAGGCTGCATAAAATCATTGTTTTGGGTTGTATTGCGTTCATAAAGCTCCTCTATAATATTTTTTCTTATTTATCTCCCATGTACAGACAGCGACCTGTTACGATTTTATTATATGTTGTTACGTACTCGACATGCATCCTTCGCCTTTTCTCATCGTCCATATATAAAAAAAAATAACTCACACCAATGGCACACACTAGCGCCATCTGGAGAAAGACTCTGTAACGAGATTCGAAGGAAATTAACCGCGCGCGCGTGTCCTCGTCTCAAAAATTATATTCGCGAAATTCTCTAAAACTGTTTATCTATACTTTATTATTCAAGTTCAAGAACCATAGGTATTCCCCGGGGAACTACAGGAGATCTGCGCCTGGATGTACGTGTGAGTACCTACCCTTTTCCTATTCCTCAAGCTGTCGAAGTATTTTGGGAGAATATATTTTTAAATTCAACATTATAATATCGTTTATGCAACATTTATGGTCATTTCGAGCCAAATTTATAAGTTCAAAATAGATATCAACAGATATTTTCGAATTTCGCGTTCAAATTTTACTTTTCACTAACTTGTGGGTGGATGTTACATTGCAAGTATTTATTCAATAGTTCTACTGTGGTGATGTAATATTGCAAATTTTGGTTTATACCAGTGTAGTCAAATATTTCTATATCTATTTCTGTGTTGGATAAACTGGAATTGACTCATTTTAGTGAAAATATTTGTAAAAACCGTAAGTACTTATTGTTCTACGTATTCCGTATACCTACCTACTTATAACCTATTTCGTGTGTTATATTTGTGTTTCTATATTTGTGATTCAAAATGGCACAAAAATTAACAGAGATTGAAATTAAAATTAATTCGCTTATTATTAAAAAGGAACGTTATTATAGACGTGTGCAACAATTATATGATTTGGCAAAGGCCGTCGAACATAGTATCCCGGAGTTAGACAAACTGTACGTACGGGTCAGTGACCTTGATAGCACCCGTGATTTGTTCGAGAAAGTGGTTGATGAGATTTCCGTATTGAAATTAAAGCAAAACCCCGACTATGTCATATGCGATCAGGAGTCACTTTCTATGGATGATTTGTATTTTGGAATAAAAAATATTTTTCGACGTCACGAACAATCGTCAACGAACTCTGCGAATTTACATGATGATGTCTCAAAAAAGCGTAGTTGTGCACAACCCCGTTTACCTAAAATTGAACTAGTTCATTTTGATGGTAAATTGGAGAATTGGATCACATTTCGTGACACATTTACTAGCTTAATTCATACGAATAATTCGATAGGTAATACCGAAAAGTTTTATTATTTACTGTCGGTTGTAAGCGGGCCTGCCCTTCAAATTGTTAAAAGCCTACCTATATCTAGTGATAACTATGATATTGTTTGGTCGTCATTGATGAATAGGTTTGAAAATAAGCGAGCTATAGCTACTCGGTATATGGATAAGTTGTTTACGTTTAAGCCGTTGTCTGGCGAATCTGTGAGCGGATTAAATACCTTTTTAGAAACTTTTCAAGAATGCGTTCAAGCACTTGAATTATTGCAAATCGAAGATCTGTCGGGATTTATTCTTTGCTATATCGGATTGCGTAACTTAGACCCGGTTTCTAGGCGTGAATTCGAACAAAAGATAGGTCAAAATGAAATACCTATTTTCAAAACTTTAATCGATTTTGTTTTATCGCAAGTACGTATGTTGGAAATGTCAACAAATTGTACGTTGAAATCTGGTTCTAGTAAACTTATAACTCATAATTCGAGTCATAAGCCTAGTTCAAAAACTTTAACTTCTAAAACATGTTTGACTAGTAGCAACACAGGCCCTGTTAAAACAAATACTAATAAAGGCAATTGTTGTCAATATTGCAATAAGCCATTTCATTCAATTTATAAATGTTTCGAGTACATGGCTTTGTCACCTAGTCAACGCGTTGCTAAAATAAATAACTTGCAGTTGTGTGAAAACTGCCTGCGTCAAGGTCACGCATCTAATGAGTGTCCCTCCAAGCTATCATGTACGGTCTGCAAAGGACGTCACCACCACACATTGCATTTAGATCAGAAATCGTTCTCGCCTACTATACCTTGTACTACTACCGATTCTAAAGATGTTCAAAGTAAACACGTCTCGCTATCCTGCTCAGCTGGGTCTACTGTACTTCTAGGTACGGCGGTCATACACGTATCAGATGTTTTAGGCAAATATCAACCTGTGCGTGTTGTGATCGATAGTGGTTCACAAACCAGTTTCATGACTAATGACTGTGCACAGCGATTGGGACTATCCCGTTTCAAGTGTAGTACACAGTTGGTCGGTCTGGGTGGGTCAGTGGTACACGATCAGGGTGTGGTTTCCTGCAGAATCAAACCAACAATGTCTAGTAACCCTGTTTTCGACATTAAGGCGGTTGTGATTTCAAAGATTTCCAGCGATATGCCATCCCTTAATTTATCGCAAGAAATAATTCAAGAATATAAACATTTGGTGTTGGCTGACCCTACTTTTTATAGTTCAAGTCGTATTGATGTTTTGCTTGGTAGTGATGTGTTTCCATTTATTTATGACGGTGGCAAGTATTATCCATCTCGAAAGGATTTGCCACTCGCGTTAAGTAGCATATTTGGGTATGTCATTACTGGTCAATTGTCATTGGATAGTTCCAGGGATAGTGTATCAACCTGTATGTTTACTGGCGCGTCAATCAAAGTTGATAAACTGATGAAATCATTTTGGGAAACCGAGACTTTATTTTGTGATATACCTAAGGACCCAAATGACGTCATCGCGGAGCAGATGTTTGTAAATGACTGCAAGCGTGATAGTAGCGGTAGATATATTGTTAGTTATCCTTTTAAACCTGATGCGATTTTGGGTGATTCTCAACAAATCGCATTACGCAGATTTGAAAATTTAGAGCGAAAATTATCTCGTCTACCTTCCCTTAAGTGCGAGTATACAAAGTTCATGGATGAATATGCTTCGCTCGGGCATATGACTTGTGTAGGTACTATATCGGAGGTGGAGTCCAAATATGTCATACCCCATCATTGTGTTCATAAGCCTGACAGTAGCACTACGAAGCTTCGCGTGGTCTTCGATGCTTCGTGTTCTACTACCAATAATAAATCCTTGAATTCCGTTTTATATACGGGACCGAAATTACAAGCTGATTTAGTGGAGCTATTAATTAGTTTTCGGTTGCGTGAAGTTTGTTTGTGCGCTGATATCTCCAAAATGTATCGATGCATTTTAATAGATGAAAGGCAGCGCACATATCAACATATTTACTGGCGAAACGCGCCAAACGACCCTATAAAGGTATATGAACTAGGTACCTTGACATACGGCGTGGTAAGTAGTCCGTTTCTGGCGATTCGCACCTTGCAGCAGCTAGCAGCTGATGAGGGCGCCCGATTTCCTCACGCTGCCCGTGCGCTTAGTACAGGCTTCTACGTCGATGATTTTCTTTGGTCAGTAGATAGTGTAGACGAAGCCTTACAGTTACAACATGACTTGGTCGAATTGTTGAAACTTGGTGGGTTTGAACTGCGCAAGTGGTCAAGTAATAGCAGCCTAGTTTTAAGTAGCTTACCTAGCGATCAACTTGAACCGCCTATTCAGTTTGATGATAGTAGCACTTTGGCGATTAAGATTTTAGGTCTTCACTGGCTGCCACAAGAAGATGTTTTTTCATTTCGTACTACGGAAATGGATTCTATTGTTACAAAACGGTCTGTTCTGTCAGCTATTGCTAGACTATTTGATCCGTTGGGTTTCGTCCAGCCATGTATATTTTTTGCAAAATGCTTTATGCAAAAACTATGGTCTAAAAACTTAGACTGGGATGACGCCTTGCCCAACACCCTATGTGATGAATGGCGTATTTATTCATCTCAAATTCCTTTATTATCCGAATTACAACATAATCGGCATGTTCTTATCAGTAATTATTTAAATTTTCATCTTATTGGTTTTTGCGACGCGTCAATCCTCGGATTCGCTGTCGTGATATATATTCGCAGTCAAGACGCGCAGGGTAATATCAAAGTGAGTTTACTGTTTTCTAAATCTAAGGTTGCGCCCTTACAGACAGTATCCATCCCTCGTCTTGAATTAATGGCTGCTCATTTATTATCTAAAACGCTCAATTACATTATATCAATTTTATCAAAGCAAGTGCACATCCATGAAGTGTTGGCGTTCACTGACAGTTCTGTAGTACTGACATGGATCAATACACCTGCATATAAGCTAAAAACGTTTGTAGCTAACCGTGTCGCTAAAATAGCTGACGGTTCCTCAATGGTTAAATGGTATCATGTAAGTGGTACTAGTAACCCCGCCGATGTATGCTCTCGCGGTGTTACTCCTGCTCAACTATTGAATATTGCTGATGGTTGGTTCAACGGTCCTCAGTGGCTGTACCAACAACCACATCAATGGCCGGTGAGGTCTCTCAGTGAATTCAATGGCGAACCATTAGAACTTAAAACTATAAACGAGAGGGTTTCATTACTCACGAAAAGTCCCACTGTGATCAGTGACTTCTATGATGATGTAATTGTCAAGTTTTCAAATTTTAATAAGTTATTGCGTGTGGTGGCGTGGTGCCTTAGGTTTATAGCTAATTCAAGGCCTCGTGCCTTTGACAAGATTAAGGGGCCTTTATTAACGTCTGAGTTAAATGTGTCACACAATTTAATTATTCAAATGGTCCAATCTCAATATTTTTCAACTGACCTTGAGTCATTAAAACAAAATAAGTGTTGCTCTCCAAGTCTGCGTAAACTCGACCCCTTCATTGATAGCCATGGTCTCCTCATGGTGGGGGGTAGACTTTCTCATGCAGACTTACCGTTTACACAACGGCACCCCTTAATTTTACCTAAAAAATCACACTTCACTAATATTCTTATAGATTATTATCATAAAATTTATTTACACGTTGGGCCTAGAAACTTGCAAAATATCCTAGCGCAAAAATATTGGATTGTTGCTGCTAGATGTGTAATTCGGTCTCGCCTTTCAAAGTGCATTACATGTTTCAAAAATAAGCCGACTATAAATCAACCTAAAATGGCTTCGCTGCCTAAATATCGTTTGCAAGATATTTATCCGTTTCACACTGTTGGCGTTGATGTAGGAGGTCCTTTTTATACGAAGGAGACAAATAGGCGTAATGCTAAAATATCCAAAGCGTATTTGTGTCTTTTTATTTGTTTTTCAACTCGTGCAGTACATCTCGAAATTCTCAGTTCCTTATCTTGTGATTGTTTCTTGGCTGCATTTGATCGATTTACTGCTCGGAGAGGTCTACCGCACACGGTTTGGTCAGACAATGGAAAAAACTTTGTTGCTGCGAATAAACATTTAAATGAGGTAGTTCTCTTTTATAATTCAAATAAATCTCAACTAACTGATGGATTCACACTCCGGAAGGTGTATTGGAAGTTCAATCCACCAAGCGGTAGCCATTTTGGTGGCGCCTACGAGATCGGTATAAAATCGGCTAAATGGCATTTAAAACGTGTCATGGGCACTCGCACATTATCATTTGAAGAGTTATGTACTCTTTTTTCGAATATAGAGGCTATATTAAATTCTCGGCCATTGTGCAGTTTGTCTAATGATCCTGGTGAGTTCGATGTTCTGACGCCAGGTCATTTTTTAGTAGGTCGTCAACTGGTATCGGCCCCCAGTTACGATCTTTCAGATGTATCAATTAATCATTTATCTAGATGGCAATGTATTCAACAGATCACTATGCATTTCTGGCGTCGTTGGAAATCAGAATACCTTCATACTTTGCAACAGAGGCAGAAGTGGTTTGTGGATACGCCTAATCTAGCGGTCAATGACTTAGTTTTAGTTCATAATGATAACACTCCGTGTCTACAGTGGTGTTTAGGACGTGTGGAACAAGTTTTTCCCGGTTCAGATGGTAGAGTTCGCGTAGTTACGGTTCGAACTCAAAGTTCACGATTGCAACGGCCCGTCACTAAACTGAGTCCTCTTCCAAAAGAACAGGATATTTAAACTAAGTATACCTATCTATATAACATACATATTTTATTTTAATGTAGTTCTAAGTATTATTTACAGTCCATTTGCTTTAATATTGGGTTCATTTCTGAACTCCCTTAAAACCCTATTCATTGTTTAGCAGTGTTGTAGTTGAATAGGTGCACATATTGTACTTTAATATTTGTGATATCTATTTTGAAATCAATGTTGATTTCGGTGGGGGGAAATGTTACGTACTCGACATGCATCCTTCGCCTTTTCTCATCGTCCATATATAAAAAAAAATAACTCACACCAATGGCACACACTAGCGCCATCTGGAGAAAGACTCTGTAACGAGATTCGAAGGAAATTAACCGCGCGCGCGTGTCCTCGTCTCAAAAATTATATTCGCGAAATTCTCTAAAACTGTTTATCTATACTTTATTATTCAAGTTCAAGAACCATAGGTATTCCCCGGGGAACTACAGGAGATCTGCGCCTGGATGTACGTGTGAGTACCTACCCTTTTCCTATTCCTCAAGCTGTCGAAGTATTTTGGGAGAATATATTTTTAAATTCAACATTATAATATCGTTTATGCAACATATGTATTGATTCGGAGGGTTCTGCTTCGGAGGGATTTATTGTGGTGTAAATTTGGAGAGGCCTACGTCCAGATTTGATTGATTTTGGCTATCTAATTTGAATTACCAAAACTATTAAAATGTAAAATATAAAGTTAACACTTGGCTGCCACCGCCACGGTGGCGGAGTGAAAGTGCATGCGACTGCCACACTGAGGTCTTGGGTTTGATTCCCGAGTCTGATCTGGGGTTCAAACCGATCGGCCGATCAAAAAAAATAATGTTTGGGTGTTTTCCATCTACATGTACTACTCGTATTAAAAAAATGTGAAGTGGTCGTGTCTGTACAACGGAGATATGGCTATGCTACATGGAGGAAAAGTACCTTAAACATTGTAGATGGAACATTTTACTGAAAGAAGACATTATTTTAATTTAAAAAACTACTTAAACTGCATTCATAGATTTTTAAATAATTACATGGTTGAGCCGGGAATCGAACCCGCTACACGAGAAAAAATAATCACCCCTTAGGTTAATCATACCAATCGAAAGGCTTCATCATAAGGATTATTTTTTGCTAAGTAACATAGTGTCAGAAATAAACGGAAGACCATGAATTTTAACATTTTTAATGCAAAAGTCCCATACTGTTGAATACAAAGTCGCACATTTTTTATTATTTTACTCCTTGTCGATCTTTTGATCTTGCTGTGGTGGATATTTATAATAATACGTCCAAGTTTTGTTTGTGGCTCGTGGACATTTGCATTTCTTGTAAACTACATTTAATATAGGCTGCGGTGACCTTCTGGTGGGTCGTATGCGTGTCTGCCACCTTAGTGGTATAAAAAAAATTAGATGTCATAACCCCATAAAAAATCTAACGTTGTTAGATCTGTGATTCTCGGCGGCCATCGTATTTGTCCCGATCCAGGAACGAAAGTCTTCATTGAGATCACCGGCGATGCCAGATTTTCATTTTTCTGAACAAAATTTCACATTAAATGTTAAAATACATGCTCTTCCTTTTATTTTTGACACTATGTTACTAAGCAAAAAATAATCCTTATGATGAAGCCTTTCGATCGGTATGATAAACCTACGAAATGATTATTTTTTCTCGTGTAGCGGGTTCGATTCCCGGCTCAACCATGTAAGTTTTTAAAAATCTATGAATATAGATTAAATTGTTTTTTAAATTAAAATAATGTCTTCTTTCAGTAAAATGTTCCATCTACAATATTTAAGGTACTTTTCCTCCATGTGGCATAGCCGTGGGACATCCTGTATATCTATATTAATAAAAATCAATGCCACTTTTCGTTGTAATTTTATAACTCGAGATCGGGCTCACCTATCCAAACCAAATATTTAGGCTTTGTTCGAACTATTTAGTAGATGGTTTATGTGAAGTTTGCACAAAATCGGTCGAGCGGTTCTTGATTTATCACCCAAACGAAGTTGCGCGGGTCAGCTAGTCTTTCATAAATATCGATGTATCGTTTATTTTGCGTGCATGAGCTTTTGCTTTCATGACGTTCTGCTCCAGAGGGTTATAAACATCGATTACATTTTTTGAAATAAAATATCGATATTTTATTTTGAAAAATATTTTTATTTTAATATCGATATTTTCTAGGAACTTAATTGCCCGTCATTCCTAACGCATACCCCGCACCTCTCCCACCCCTTCCTTGGCGCGGCCTTTGCGGCGTCACCCGCAGCTTCATCCGCCGCGTTCCTCCATTGCGAGACTCGCTGGTTTACCCGCCGCGTCCTCCGCGGCGTCACCCGTCGCTTCATTTGCCGCGTCCGACGCGACGACACTCGCCGCTGGGGCAGCCACAACTCAAACAAACACCTACAAAAACGCTTCTCCTTGAACGCTCTGAACATTTCCATATGTTTGTGTTTCTGGCGGCCCGCCTGGCGGGCCGCGCCGCTCGAAGCGCCGCGTCTCCTTAAACGAGCACTTAGATGTTTATAGAGTTCCGACGGCTTCTTAAACGTCATTCCGAAGTTATTAGAGGCTCTGTATAATGCCGACGGGTCGGCCGATTGAGCTAGCCCTAGCCACGACTTCAACGTCTTAGTAACATTCGCATCCAATTTTCTGAGAAGGTTTTGGCTCATATCGTACACAAGAAACGGCCAGTTTAGACGTGATGTTAAATAGTTGTCGTATATCCATGCTTTCTTGACGTTACCTATTGGTTGTTGGTCTACCTTTTTTATGTCAACAATGAAACTTTCAATTATGTCATCCAAAGCTGGAGTACAACCTCTGTTATCTATCTTTCTGCCAAGAAATTTGAAAGGCACGGTTTCCGATATAATAGAAACTTTTTCCCCGCCTATAGCAAGCCCGGGGTCATACGACGTAAACTTAGTACCCCGCCTACCCAGACATATACAGTAGCATTTGCTAGGTTTTGTCCTCATTCCATCTGTCCATGTACAGAATTCATCCACTTTACGCAGTAGGTCTTGGCACTGCTTTGGGCTGCGAGTCAGGATTGCGAGGTCGTCTGCAAACGCCAGGATGGACTCTGTATATTTACCATTTAATTTAAACCGATATCCCCACTTCTTTTCATGAGTAATAATACTGTCTATTAAAATATTTATTACTATATTGAAAACTATTGGTGATAAACAGCAACCCTGGAACAAACCTACTCTACCATACTAATATTATAAAGCTGAAGAGTTTGTTTGTTTGTTTGTTTGTTTGAACGCTAGGATCTCAGGAACTACTGGTTGGATTTGAAAAATTCTTTTACAGTTTGAAAGTCCATTTATTGAGGATGGCTATAGGCTAGACGAATAGGAGCGAAGCAGCAATCAAGAATGTTTCGAAAACGGATAATATTTTTTACCGTCTGAGAGCTTCCGAGGCGTACGCTGCGTAAATGGTAAAAGTTACGTAAAAAATGTGTATTACAATATTGTTTCTCTTAAAAAATTCTAAAAAAAAGTCCGCGACAGCATATGTCTATCTTTTAAGGTTCGCTCACAATAACCTAATTTGACTGTTTCTTAAGGTTCGCTTACAATATTATAAAATTGAAGAGTTTGTTTGTCCTAGGATCTCAGAAACTACTGGTTGCATTTCAAAAATTATTTTACAATTTAAAATCCATTTATTGAGGATGGCTAATTGTGATATAACATCACGCTAAGACGAATAGGAGCGGAGCAGCCATAAATAATGTTTTGAGAACGGGGAAAATTTCTTTCTTTTAAGAGCTTCCATTGCGTACGTCGTTTAAGGTTCACTTACAATAACCAATTTTAATAAGTTTTAAAGTATGAGCGACGCGACGGGTGTAAACGTGGTCTTCAGTGGTAGCCCATCAACTGAACGATAAAAACCGGCCGTAAAGTCGGACACACATGAGTTCCGTACCAAAAAAAGGACAGTCGGAAATAAATGCGACGGGATAGGCGCGACGAGAGTAAATGCGACGGGAAACATTATATTACTCAAAAATATTAATACCATACCTCTCTCTTTCTCATTCTCATGTGCCGCAAACGAAGTTGCGCGGGTCAGCTAGTAAGCTATAAAATGTTACATTTCTTAGCCTGAAGGACACGTGTTTTGTATGGTCAAGGTCGTTAGGCCTACCAACGGCCTTAATAGTTAGTACTGCGGCCCGCAGCGGTAGCCAAGCTCTCTTGGGAATGCTGGGACATCCTTCCGGGGGCTTACCCGAGACGCCCAACCGTAGGTAGTACGAAGGGAACGTGTGGTTTTTAGGGGTGTCGCCCACACGAACTGGAGTCGAGGCGGCGTCGAAGCACGAAGCTATACATGGCAGTGCGCTCACACACTAGAGTCGCGTCACGGGCGATGTGGAGTCGAGGCGGAGGCGGGGTGGAGCTGATGCGCTCGACCGCGCCGCGACTCCGTCACCATTTTGTCATTTTGTTTCGTGCGTAGACGTGTTTACACTCTTCAAAAATGCGTGACGATTTTGAAACTAACGTAAACTTTATTGAAATTTTACGAATGAAACGAAATATAGCAACAGGAAGTAACCAAAGGTGCCATGTGACATTCCATAAAACTTTTTAAACTTTTCGGGATACTTTCTTAATTAAGTCACGTGTAGCGCTGAATGTTCCTCTTATGTCACAGTGTTTCAAATATGGATGTTTCCAAAATCTTCTTCTATTTGAACTAATAACTTGTATGAGTGCAAGCGCGTCTTCATCTTCTGACGACGACATGGTGAATAAATTGGAATGTGTAAAGGAAGCATAGCCGCCCGCGCCTCGACTCTACTTAACGTTCACGCGCCGCGACGCCGCCGCTAACGCGCCTCGACTTACCAGTGAGCGACGCGCCTTAGTCGCCTAAGCTATCATCCATGACGAATTTTTCACTCGATAAAGATGTTTCAATAATATGGATAAGGATGTTATATTTAGACTTGACTGCCTCTGTGGCGCGGTCGTAGTGATACCGCCTGCGGCGCTGGAGGTAGTGATGTGTACAAGCCTCGAGGCGTCGAGTCTTATTTCTAAAGCCTCGAGGCGGAATGGCAAGACTCAGTGAGCTCGGAGTCCCGAGCCTAACTGAGCCGCGCCTTTTATGAGCCATGCCTCGAACCTTCAAAAGAGCTCGAGCCTTCAAAAGAGCTCGAACCTAGGCTTGTACATCACTAGCTGGAGGCTGGTCGTGGGTTCGATTCCCACCGGAGACAAATATTTATGTGACCCATAAATGTTTGTCTCAAGAGTCTGGGTGTTTCTATGTAAAATATGTATGTATTTATAAAGTATATAAGTATTTATATCCGTGGTCTGATACCCATAACACAAGCAGGTTATTCCTAGCTTACTTTTGATCAGATAGCGTTGTGTGAAATGTCCGTGAATATTTATTTATCTAATTATATTAAAAAAATGCTGATAATAACTATGTTACAGGTGGATTAAGGATACTCACAGACAGAACGGTTGTAGTCAGCTTACCGCTAATTTCAAATGAACTTTTGATATCTATTAGTAAACGCTCGTGGCCCCGCGGACTGTGTTCTGTAAATAAGCACTGCAGTAAGCAACATTTACTATGGCAGGTCCTTGGATGGGTGACCAACCATTGGACCACTTTGTGACATTTATTTGAGCGTTTCTGTGCTTCGGAAGGCACGTTAAGCCGTTGGTCCCGGTTGCCAGTAAAATGGCAGTTGTTAAGCCTTGAAAAATTTAAATTACGGGTCGCGGCGACCTGCGCCTGTCCATTTCAACACGGCAATAGGCTCACCACCTATTACGTGGGACATAAAACTATTAGGTTAAATGTGGGCGTATACTATGCGTATGCTTACCCCTTCGTTGATATAGGCGTGACTATATGTATGTATGTATCTATGTATTTTTGATCTTCCGATTCCCCAAACTAGGTATTTCTGTTGGAGGGGAAAGAATTCGGAAAAAGAAACACCGTTTTTTTTAACGTGAGGGAAAGTCCTTCATGGATTCTATGCCGGACTCCTACCGACTAAAAAACCTCACGTAACGCCCAACAGCCTACGGTCGGTAGCCCCGGGTAAGCCCTCGGAAGGATGTCCCAGGACTGCCAACAAGAATCACCGCTACGTAACGAAATCACCCGATACTTCGACTAGGGGCAAAAATTCCACCCCGAGATTCAAACCTCCCGGGGTTCAAAATTAAAAAAACACTGCAACAAACATTTTACGAAGACACAATTTTTTCTGATCCGTTACTCAAACACAGTCACTTCGGCACGGCATCGGCAGTCGCACATTCAACACTGATAAGGCAGTCGAGTGGGTCCTGAGATCTAGTTAAGGCATGTTCTTGAGGTCACTTTGATGGGTTACTGGTAGCTGGTAGCTGGCATCTCTCAGAGTAGTCAGAGTGTGAGCCCACATTTCACTAATGATATTTTGTTCTACGCAGCTAGTGGGCATATTGCCGTGTTGAAATAAACAGGGTCAGATTGTCATTTTGCAGTTACGTATAGGTATTTGTATTATACCTATAGTCCAATCCTGCCCGATCTGGCAATAATGTAAACATGTCATGTTTTGACAATCGTTGTCTAAGACAGATGAGTAGAAAAATATAGTATGACAAATCATTGAATCTTTTACTGTCATAAGTAGGTATTTTAAATGAAAATAAACTATCATAAAGAACTTTTTTGGTGTCGAAATGATTGTAAGAACTAATAACACTGTATGACTCCTGGATACTAGAATATAAACAAGGTGAATACTCAATGGCATGTAACTATGGATATATAGGATCAAATGTGTTTGTTTACATTTTTGCGCTAAGCTATTGAAATACAGCCTATACAAATAAAGGTGTAAGCTACTTACACAAGCCCTGGGACATCCTTCCGAGGGCTTACCCGGGACTCCCGGCGTTAGACAGTTGTAAGAAACCGTGTGGTTTTAGTCGGTAGAGTCCGGCATAGCATCCATGTAGGATTTCCACACGGAAAAAAAAGCTAGTTATACAAAATTTTCTAGCAGGCTAAAAAGCATTTATACTTGTCTTATTGACTACTAGATGGCGCTCGCGGCTTTGCCCGCGTGAAATCCAGTTGCTGTTCCTCCCGCTTCCCACAGAAACGATTCCTGGAGATAAAATCTTTTTATGCTTTTTTTTGTTTAACGTGAGGGAAAATCCTAATGGATGTTATGCCGGACTCCTACCGACTAAAAAACCTCACGTAACGCTCAACAACCTATGGTTGGGAGCCCCGGGTAAGCCCTCGGAAGGATGTCCCAGCACTCCCAACAGACCCACGGCCCCCACTGCGGCCTCGCCCAGGGGGTGGTTCGGGTGCTATCCCGCGTCTTTGGGGGGTTTCGGGTGTGATCCCGTTTCTAAGAGGGGGGCGTGCGTGAGTTCCTCACGTCACGCTGCCGTCATGGGCCTGCTTCTGTAAGGACAGTGAGCCGCCCTCTCACCGTCCTCAGGCCCCCGGTCATGGAGGCCGATAGTCAATCTTTTTATGCACTCGCTTGGAAATAAACCTGACGGCGCCCTTGCTAGAACCGCTACGTACGCCTCCCCTAAGTAGTGGTATAACAGCCGAAAAACCCCCAAAGACGCGGGGTAACACACGAACCATGTGGAACTCACTTCCCTGTTATCAGAGACAAGAACTAGAATTTACTTTTAAAGGAATCAATCAATTAATCAAATCAGCCTATTGGCAGTCCAGTGCTGAACGTAGGCCTCTACCAAATTACGCCACAATGCACGGTCCAGCATATAAACTGAGGTAGACATGCCGTACGCACCGATTTTTGAAACCTATAAACTGAGCTAATTAGCAGCGTTGCTCGCACTGTAGTGAGTCAAAATTTTGAGAGTACTCGGCTTGCAATCGGAGTCCATACGCCTTCTCTTTTACCCTTGTTCTTTTCGTATATTGCTATTGGAGTGACAATTACGTAAATATTATTTATAAGTGAGTGTAGTCTTAGCAATGTGTGTGTTTGAGGATTGCTTTTTAAATCTCGTTTGTTAGAGTACGGCGTGTCTACCTCAGTTTATATAGAAGTCTTTGGGTCCAGCGCGGCCTGTGCCTTCCGCCGTTCCTTTATGTTGCCTGTCATATTGGGAGGGTTTTGACCTTACTGTACCACGGTGGACAAACGGGTTGGTACAGGGGTACAGGGTTTCGTTCGAGTTTCTCTTCTCTACGCCATGACCTCGTCCGTGCACCACTGGCATGACCTCGGGGTTGTTGGTTGGTTTCCATCGCAGCCCAAAGTAAAGAAAAAAAGAAAATCGTTTTTATTATGCACACAAAACTTAGTAAACTAAAAACAAGGCAAGGAAAACAAATTACAATCCCTACTAATATTATAAATGCGAAAGTAACTCTGTCTGCGCTTTCACGCCTAAACGGCTGGAGCGATTGATATGAAATTTGGTATAAGGATAGTTCGAGGCCCTGGGAAGGACATAGGCTACTTTTTAACCGACTACGACTGTGCAAAAGGAGGGCCATGATTTTACGATATAACGACTTTTACGCGATAACGACTTCTACGCGGTCGAAGCCGCGGGGAACAGTTAGTATGTATAAACCAAAAAAAAAATAAAACAAACAGATTTTTTGTTTGCGCCTAATAGGTCACAGCTTAGCATCAGCAAGGAAGCGGAAGAAGCTTTAAAATGAAAGTCATTATAGATTGTTCTGGAAAAAATGTTGTAGAATATTACGTGATTTAATTATAGGTAGGTAGGTACCTATAGGGTGTATTTTTGAAACGGGGCTTTAAGGGCGAGTAGGTACCTTAACCGACAGTTACAGGAAAACGTTCCTAAGAGACCCTCCTATCTTTTTGAGATATTTTGAACTGCGTTCAATTTTGCAAAAATCTTCTGAGATTTTTTATTTATTTAATCCTGTGGGTAGGATTGACTATGAAGTTAATGTATTCTATACCAGAAAAACTTGTAACAATACTAAATTAAAATACGAAATTCATTGTAATTTAAGAATATACCTAGGTATTTATTGCGAGTTGAAGGACAGAGATCTATGTTTAATGACGTTCTTGTAGTAAATGGCGGAGTTGCGCGGTGTCCGCTTGCGGTCACTGTCTGCGAAGTCCACTTTGTATAACCCGAACTTGGGACTGAAAACCAAATAAGAAAACTAGAAATAATTATGTTTGGGATATTCTCACACAACGCTATCTAAGAATAAAAAAAATAAAACCGGCCATGTGCAAGTTGGACTCGCCCATGAAGGGTTCCGTAGCAGCAAGTAACATAATATAAAAGTTCTTGTAGTTCGTTGTAACTTTCATTGATGTTTTAACACGTTCGCAGTGGTAAAGATTTTTCTAGGCGAAAACTGCGGTTTATGACGTATTAAAAAAAACTACCATCTCGATCTGGTTCAAACCAATTTTCGTTGGTAGATTTTATGGTAATGTACATCTTATATTTTTTTAGATTTATTGTTCTCTTAGTTTAGAAGTTAGAGGGGGGTGGGATACATTTTTTCACTTTGGAAGTGTCTCTTGCGCAAACTATTCACTTAAGAAATAAATGATGTTAAGAACCTCAGTAGCATTTTTGAAGACCTATCTATAGATAGAACACGTATGGGTTTGATAAAAAAAAAATTTTGAGTTTCAGTTCTGAGTATGGGGATAGGGACCCCCAAAATGAACTGCTTTTTATCTATTTTTATATAAAAATCTTGATGCGGTTCACAGAATACATCTACTTACCAAGTTTCAACAGCATAGGCCTTATGGCTTCGGAGGAAAGTGGCTGTGACACACGGACGGACAGACAGACAGACAGACATGACGAATCTATAAGGGTTCCGTTTTTGCCATTTGGCTACGGAACCCTAACATACATATAGTCACGCCTTTATCCCCGAAGGGGTAGGCAGAGGCATAGTATACGCCCACATTTCACCTTATAGTTTTATGTCCCACGTAATAGGTGGTGAGCCTATTGCCGCTAAGAAAAACTATGCCAATGTAATCTTGTGTAAGTATAAAGACACCTGATAAACGTAGGTAAATTACTTTATTTATATAGGTAAACATTCAAATCACACAAAACATACACTCCAAAACTAAAATTTACGGCTTCTACTCGGAATTCAAACTTAAGACCAGAAACAGTATTGTAAAATCCATCAGAAATCAATGTAATATTGTAAAATCCATGGCATCGAACAATGGATGTACGGCATTGAAGAGTATAACGGGTGAAACTATGGGGCAAAATTAGTACAATAGTAGGTACTCACGCATAGCCGTCATTAAACTCAAAAACGTCCATCAGCGACCAGTATGAGTATGCTGTCACATTGATGCCTTCATCAATGGCCATCAATACCTGAAATAGTAGAATAAAACATTATATTTTTGGGGTTCTGTACCCAAAGGGTAAGGAAAGGGTAATTAGATAGTTGAAATTTTCACAGACTGACACAGACAGTAATTTTCTGCAACAATTCCGAACAACGCGTGACGGAAGCTTGGATCAACGGTATCACAATAAATGATACAAGTAACAATATGATCGAACACTCGGAATACCCAAGAAATGCGATCTGAAGTGGGTAACAGCATGCCATTATGGATTGGTGCAGAGGATGTAGAACGCGACCACAAATTTACCTACCTCTGAATCGTCGTGTCAGAATCTGGAGGTACTGAAGAGGACATCACTTCACACATTGGCAGAGCTCGAGCAACCTTCGCACGACTTCTGGCTGTGTGGCAGTCACGGAAACTTACGCGCCGAGCCAAGATTAAGATATTCCGGGCCAATGTCAAATCCGTTCTGCTATATGGGTGCGAAACGTGGAAGATCACCAAGATCATCTCGCGCCAGCTCTTCATTAACACCTGTCTGCGTCGCATTCTCGGCATCTACTGGCCCGAGAACATTTCCAACGAAGAGCTATTGGAGCGCTGCCACGAACCCCCGATCGCCCTGCAGATAAAGCGTCGCAAGTGGAACTGGTTTGGCCACACCCTCCGAAAAATTCCGATCACATTTCAAAACAAGTGCTGGATTGGAATTGAATGAAACGAGGCGAAAATCGTTGGAAACACCTGGAGCGATATGAAACGGGAAGCCCAAGACCGATGGAAGATCATTACGGACGCCCTCAGCCCCATCTAGAGGAAATAGGATTTTAAGTCAAGTAAGTCAACAAAATGATCGAAGGTCAGAAGAGAACAATATCAGTGGCGATGATCTTGCGAGAACTGAGCAATACTGAGCATCTCAAGACTTCTTTTCTCTGTCGAACTATAAAAACATCAGAAGATCTGCCAGAGCACGTACCTATTACCGCAGATTATATATATACTATACAGATGCACGAACAGGAACAAAAATCGGTTACACTCGTAACTCGCTCCACAGACCTGGCCGCCTACCTGTCAGTGTGGGAATCCTCATATGTAACTAGATGGCGACGATATTTTTAGCAAAATGTTCAACTAGATTTCAAGGTCAAATTTGATTTCGTTTCAACTGTTTTGATAAAGTATTTAGTTATTTCGATCGGGACGCAGTCACTCAATTAGCACAGACGGGTAAGCGGGCGGTATGCGGTGCATGCAAGCCCCAGTTCGAATCCCACTTTTCACACGATTCTTTTTATCTTTTTGAGTTTTACTTTTTGAACGTACCCACATTTTATACTACTCAATATTTTTATTAAGGTGAAGTGGGACTCAAAATACATATTTTTGACATATTTCGAACCAATTTTGCAACGGTGTTAACAAAGATTTCACAATTTTTTAAATGGATAATTATTATTAAGTATATTGACTAGGGATGTCAGCTCTCCAAAACACGATTGAGGAAATTCGGCTCGATAGAAAATAATCGCAAAGTTCCCTCGAATCTGTAAATTTACCTGTGACCGCCTTGACTATAATCAATTTCATTCAGTAGTTATATAATGTACCACACTAATTGTTTATTTTCATGTCCCTAATAAGTTACTTCGAGGTCCTATGCAGTTATTTATTAATTAAAAACATATTGTTTTAATAAAAAAAAACGTTTTGTTGAGCGGGAGTGCATTTTGCCGCTATCAGCCACCTCACAGAGCCCGCTCAGTCAGCCGACAGGCTTCGTTGAGGACACCCGTATACAACTTTGTCACGCCCGCTGACGTAATTCGCTGCCGTAGTAATGAAAATAGGTAATAAAAAAAACCAAAAAAGGAAGTATTCAAGGCTTAAGCTCAAGAGCGTAAAAATATCGCGTCTGTTTGGGGAAGTTTCTTTGGTGTATTATATAAGTTATAGTAACGTTTTCATACTTTCCAATACAAAGTTTGCCTGATGCCACATAATAGATAAGTCCAGAAGATTCACCTATAAATGCGCTCATGTATGTGACGCCCTGACCGAGCGTATAACATGTACATTATTTAAATTAATATTTAAGTAAAATCAATGTCATAACGAGTATAATACTAATGACTGATAAATCAGTGGGCCAATTCTCCTAAATTTACAATATAACAGTAGGAATAAACCTTAATTGAGTATATAATAAATTAAGGCCGCGTGGGTCAGATTTTGAGTTTTTTGAAACAATCCTAGTCAAAAAGTAAAGGGTTTTTAAATCTGAAAAAAATATATATAATAGTTAAGGATATAAGCTAAACATATTCCGAGCCCGTTACACGATCCAATAAATTTCACTAGATAGAAAAAAATCCCAAAGATGACTCTCTCAGAAAAGTTTTTTCAAAACTGTGGCTAAACTATTAACATTTTATATATTTTTTTTTGCACTCAATTAAAGGTATTAAGTTTTTATACACATTTTCTGAGCGTTTTTCTATAAACAACTATTTACATAGTTATCATGTACGAATATCTACCAAACGCAATAGAATTGCGCCGCTGACGGCCGATCACTCCGATCAGTCTCGCCCTGGCGCTTGTGGAGGCAGGACCTGTGTCAGTTTTTTTCGCAACTATTTCATAATTATTATGCCAAATTACGTTGAAATCGCGCCACAGTATAAAAATATCAGTAATGGGCAAA
The DNA here is from genome assembly GCA_933228765.1 of Miltochrista miniata. Classification (NCBI taxonomy): domain Eukaryota; kingdom Metazoa; phylum Arthropoda; class Insecta; order Lepidoptera; family Erebidae; genus Miltochrista; species Miltochrista miniata. Next base: position 21,806,168 of record OW121769.1, read on the forward strand.
ATGTAATTAGATTAACCGTTACAAATACATACGCGACTCATGGTAAAAATGTGGTGATCTTTTACTTTTTAAGTGTTTTCACGACATGGTAACCAGCTACCTAATGCATTAAAATGTCTACGAATTACATGATAATTTCGCAATCCAACATGGCAGCCACGCCGTAATCACAAAATTTCATGATGGGTATCGTTTAAGGGGTTTTTTGGTATGCTGAGTACGAAGTACGTGATAATTTTGCAATCCAATATGGCCGCCGCGCCGTAATCACAAAATTTCATGATGGGTATCGTTTTAGGGGTTTGTTCGTATGCTGAGTGCGAATCACGTGATAATTTTGCAATCGAATATAGCCGCCGCGCCGTAATCACAAAATTTCATGATGGGTATCGTTTAAGGGTTTTTTTTGGTATGCTGAGTACGAATCGCGTACTAATTTTGCAATCCAAGATGGCCGCCCCGCCGTAATCACAAAATTTCATGATGGGTATCGTTTAAGGGGTTTTTTTGGTATGCTGAGTACGAATCACGTGATAATTTTGCAATCCAATATGGCCGCCGTGCCATAATCACAAAATTTCATGATGTGTATCGTTTAAGGGTTTTTTTGGTATGCTGAGTACGAATCACGTGATAATTTTGCAATCCAATATGCCCGCCGCGCTGTAATCACAAAATTTCATGATGGGTATCGTCTATAGGGTTTTATGGTATGCTGAATACGAATCACGTACTAATTTTGCAATCCAAAGAGGCCACCGCGCCATAATCACAAAATTTCATGATGGGTATCGTTTAAGGGGTTTTTTGGTATGCTGAGTTTTAATCGCGTACTAATTTTGCAATACAAGATGGCCGCCACGCCGTAATCACAAAATTTCATGATGGGTATCGTTTAAGGGGTTTTTTTGGTATGCTGAGTACGAATCACGTGATAATTTTGCAATCCAATATGGCCGCCGTGCCATAATCACAAAATTTCATGATGTGTATCGTTTAAGGGTTTTTTTGGTATGCTGAGTACGAATCACGTGATAATTTTGCAATCCAATATGCCCGCCGCGCTGTAATCACAAAATTTCATGATGGGTATCGTTTATAGGGTTTTATGGTATGCTGAATACGAATCACGTACTAATTTTGCAATCCAAAGAGGCCACCGCGCCATAATCACAAAATTTATTTATTTATTTATTTATTTATATATTTGTGTGAAATGGGTAAGTACATAGATCTTATAAATATAGTGACACATAGTTCTCCAAATCTGCCAGCGGCTTACACATTATTATTATTGCAACATATTTCATTTAAATTTAAATAGGTACATTAAATGCGATAGTATAGTACATTGAAATTAGGTAAATAATAGGTAAGTATTGATACTATGGAGCCATATACAGGGTGAATTTTTCAAAAGGGATTGGATGGCCAAATCCGAAACTATAAGGAATAACGAAAAATGCTCAAAGGAGTCACGAGCCCGATTTTGATGAAACTTAAAACCTCATCATTAGAATTTTGAAAAACCAATAATCCTAGCTGGGAATCAAATCCATTGATTTTGAAAAAAAAAACACACCCTTTATTATTACACCATACGATAGTATTGCTATTAAGGATCATTTTCTGGGAAGTAATGGTATACGGCAAACTACAGGAAAGAGCTCATCTTTAACAAAATACATTTAATTTTTCTTACGATGACTGATTAATTGTTCAAAATCTTTGCAATACATAGCTGGATTCGAAATCCTCAAGGAATAATTAAGGAATATTATTGATTCCGTTGAGAATATTCTCTAAAAAATCATTCTGAGCATAATTTAAAACACGGAATAGTTACGATGATTTCTGGGATTTCGAACGAAACAAATTATGATACAAAATTTAGGTACATGAAATATGCATTCTATTAAAATTCCAAATGTTCCTTAAATTTGGCGTATATCATTACTTTGCAAAAATTGATCCTTAACAGCGACTCTATCGTATGGGGTAATAATAAAGGGTGTGTTTATTTTTTCAAAATCAACAAGTTCGATTCCCAGCTAGGATTATGAGTTTTTCAAAAATCTAATGATGAGGTTTTAAGTTTCATCAAAATCGGGCTCGTGACTCCTTTCAGCATTTTTCTCTATTCCTTATAGTTTCGGATTTGGCCATCCAATCCCTTTTCAAAAATTCACCCTGTATAACCTCAGTCTTCACAATACCACTGAACCTATCTCAAAAGCACACCACCGTACTGCTCGACCCCACATTCATGAAAAATAATTTAGTCAAATAACATATTTTAAGATGTCAGTAATACAAGTAAATGTCAACAATTGAAAATATCATGTCAAAATTGAAATTGTTAGATTATTAATGTCAACGTTTAAAATATTATAAATTTCATGATGGGTATCGTTTAAGGGGTTTTTTTGGTATGCTGAGTACGAATCACGTGATAATTTTGCAATCCACTATGCCCGCCACGCCGTAATCACAAAATTTTATGATTGGTATCGTAAATGGTAGTATCGTAAGTATGGTAGTATCGTAAATCATACGTAGCAGACTGTAGTGTAAAAGAGATAGAGACACATGTTCCATTCTTCGTTCTAACATTTGTGTGTGGTTGGATTGCATGGAACGACAGACTAAAAAAACTTGTTCGGTTTACTGTGAGTTAGTTAACCGCGTGCCAATTTGCAACTGTGCAAGACGTGGTCAGAGTTAAGAAGTTATTTATTTAACTCAGAGCTTACTAACTCTATATTTATATATTTAACTCGACTCTCCGCACAAGTAGGCCTAAATAGCCTAGGCGGCCAAATTGAATTCCAAAATGATCATGTTATTCGTACTCAGCGTTCGAAAAAACCCATTAAACGATATTCATTACGAAATTATGTGATTACGGCGCGGTGGCCATTTTGGATTGCAAAATTATCATGTGATTCGTCCTCAGCATACCAAAAAACCCCTTAAACGATAACCATCATGGATTTTTGCGATTACGGCGCGGCGGCCATATTGCATTTCAAAATTATCACAGGATTCGTACTCAGCATACCAATACACCCCTTAAACGATACCCATCATGATATTTTGTGATTACGGCGCGGCGGCCATATTGTATTGCAAAATTATCACGTAATTCGTACTCAGCATACCAAAAACCCTTTAAACGATACCCATCATGAAATTTTGTGATTACACCGAGGCGGCCATTTTGGATTGCGAAATTATCACGTGATTCGTACTCAGCATACCAAGAAACCCTTTAAACGATACCCATCATAAAATTTTGTGATTACGGCGCGGCGTCCATATTGGATTGCAAAATTAGTACGTGATTCGTACTCAGCATACCAAAAAACCCTTTAAACGACACCCATCATGAAATTTTGTGATTACACCGCGGCGGCCATTTTGGATGGCACAATGATCCCGTGATTCATACTTAGCATACCAACTTTAGAAAACTTTAGAAAGTTTTATGACCAGCTATTATGTAATTTACATTTTTTACGCAACTGCAGCAAACGTACGCAACGGAAACTCTCAAAAGAAATGAAATATCCTAGTTGTCGAAAAATGTTTCGTTGCTGCTAAGCTCTTATTCGCCTTAGCGTGATGTTATATAAAGCGCTTGTGGCCCCGCGGACTCAGTGTTCTGTAAACGATCACTGCAGTAAGCAACTTTCACTATGGCCGGTCCATGGATGGGTGACCATTCATGTGATCACTTTGTGACATTTATTTGAGCGTTTCCGTGCTTCGGAAGGCACGTTAAGCCGTTGGTCCCGGTTGCCAGTAAAATGGCAGTCGTTAAGCTAAGTTGAAGGCTTTATTTCAACAGCAGGCAGTCACAACCTGCGCCTGTCCATTTAAACACGGCAATACGGCTCACCACCTATTACGTGGGACAAATTATACAAAGGTGAAATGTGGGCATATAATATGCCTCTGCCTACCCCTTCGGGGATAAAGGCGTGACCATATGTATGTATGTATGTATGTGTGATGTTATATATTTTGGTATTTTTCAAAAATGGACATTCTGTTAAGAAACTCTTGAAATTCAACTAGCAGTCTCTTAGACTCTAGAGTTAGAACAATTAAACTAACAAACAAACTCTTTAGCTTAAAAATAATAGTATAATATACATAATTTATTTACGATTAACTCTTTTATTTTTATTTACGAAACTAATAAATCACTACACTTAATAAAGTTAGATGCATTTACTACTGTTTCTTTCTACTATGCTGTATACTGTGGCATGAGAGTTGACTGCCGCTGCGGCGCGCGGTGTGTCGTGCGCCCGGGGCGAGGGGAGCGCCAAATGCCTACTTGTGCGCAATAACCGCCCCTTAAACTCAAAAAATTGGTATTCTTCTATCCAAAATTACAGCTTTCAAGGCACGTATTGCGTATTGTTGATATTCTCGTAGTCTTACTTTACTACTCGTACGTCGTAGTTGATGTAGGTAGGTATTGAATTTGAAGTTGTAAGTATGAGTTTATTTTTTTTATATTTAGCTCGCCAAATTGACGTCGCCACCAGCCTGATGGAAAGCCGTGGCGCATCTAGCGATTGGGGGCCACTTCTGACAGTGGTCCTCAAGTTGGCAGCCCTGTGATGTGCCTCTTCACGCTCCTCTTGAAGAACCCTGGATTGTAAGATGAGAGAAACATGTGTGCGGGCAGGTTGTTCCATGTTTTTATAGTTCGACAGAGGAACGATCTTTTGAAACGTTCAGTTCTGGCGAAGATTCTCTCCACTGTGTGTGAGTGTCATCTTTGCCCGGCACGTGTTGTTCGGGATCGGAAAGAAGAGGGTGGGATCAGGTTGAAGAGCTCTTCAGAACATTCGCCGTGATACATTCGATAGAAGGCAGTCAAGGACGCTATGGTTCTTCGCTGCGCCAAAACGGTTCGAGGCCTCCCGTCACCTCAGTTTGAATTTTAACCAACAGTGAACTGAAAATAAACAGCTTACATACAACCCGATACAGTCAATACAACCCTAACTTTGTTTTTAAGCCATAATCTTACTAATATTATAAATGCGAAAGTTTGTGAGTGTGGATGTTTGTTACTCTTTCACGCTCAAACCGCTGAACGGATCGGACTGATATTTGGTACAGAGATACATTATAGTCTGGAATAACACATAGGCTACCTTTTATCCCGGGAATAACTTCCCGCGGGAACAAATTTTACGCGGGCGAAGCTGCGGGCATCAGCTAGTGTAAAATAATAATACAATGTTCAATGGATAGTGGTACCTATATGTTAAGCGCTAGAAGATGATTTTGTGAATATATGTTGCTGAAAAGGCCTGATGATTTAAAATGACTTACGAATGATATTATGAAAGTCTGTGAAGATGTTAGTGACAAAATCACGTTCCAACGGTTGAGCAGATCTGGCTGTAATTGGTGGCCTATTATAATTATTTTATGCTTTTCCAGACTGCAATGTATTCCTGGACATATTATACACTAGCTGACGCCCGCAGCTCTGCCCGCGTCTAGGTTTGTTCCCGTTTCCGCTTTCCGTGGGAACCGATTGCCGGGATAAAAAGTGGCCTATGTGTTATTCCAGGCCTATATCTACCCCTGTACTAAATTTCAGCTAGATCCGTTTAGCTGTTAGAGCGTGAAAGAGTAACAAACATCTACACTCACAAACTTTCGCATTTATAATATTAAGTAAGAAGTAAGATAATTTAGAAAATAGCTTAAAGGCTATTTTATCCCTGGATATGACCCAATGGTAGTAGGGAACGCGAACAGAATTCTACACAGCTGAAGCTGCGGGCAATAGCTATGCGAAGTGAAACGTAGAATGTTTAATTTAGGAAATGGTTATCATTTGGACAGGACTAAAGCCTAGTCTAGTTAAAATAACTAGTATCGAAATTTATTCCTTTACACCCTTGCATATATGCAAATAGCAATATTCGTTTTTGTATATTCTTCGTTGTCTTAGCCAAACGGGACCCTATTACTGAGACTTCGAGGTCCGTTTGTTCATCTGTATCTCATGAACTAGGCAGTGTTACATTTCAAAGATGTGTTTCAGCTACCGCCGTAACAATTATAATAACACTAGATAAAGAAAAAAATAAGGTTACTCCCATACAACGTAATCTTCTGGCGTTTTTTTTTGTTACGAAATCCTCATCAGTGTGCCAGTCCAACTTGAACCTCGGCCGTTTTTACAGTTCCGTATCCAAAGGGTAAAAATGGAACGAGGAGAAAGTATTGCCTTTTGAAAATGCTAAGAGGTAAAAGCGGTCAGGTGTAGAGTAAATAAATGCTGCAAAACAGTACAAGTGGTGGTTATTCAATATGCGCTGCAGGTTCCACCAAGTGCCAACAGTATAAATAATCTGTAACGCGACCCTATTACTGAGACTATCTATCTGTCATCTTATGCACCACTGCAATAGCTAGGCATTTGAAATTTACGAATCCTAAGAACAGAAAAAAAAATTAAGGAGGGCTCCCATACAGGTATATTTTTCAGTCTTTTTTTGTACAGAACCCTCCTTTTTCCTTTTAAGGAAGTACCAAAAAATATAAACAAAGGATAGGGGCAGCAGATTCTTACTATTTCAATAAACCTGGCAAAAGTCGTCACAGGTAAAAAAATAAATTAAAGTACATACTTCTTAAATATATTATGTTCTATTCGCATTATGAAAATGAATTTCATTACATGCATGTTAGTGATAAAAATGGCATCAAAATCAATTACGTAGTTGCTCACGAGTAGAAAATCTAAAGAGGTTTATCTAAACAGGGCGAAAAAAATTGTTATGTAAACTTGTACTTCTGTCAATGATTTCAATTGCGTAGTGCAGGGCTTCCTAAACTTTTAACGCAACGGAACACCAAACAAATATGTTTTATTCTACGGAACCCCATAAAAGATTATAACAAACTAGCTAGATAATGCCCGCGGTTCCGCCTGCGTGAAATCCTGTTGCCGTTCCTGCTTCCCATGGAAGCATTTTCCCGGTATAAAAAGCTTTCTTTTTATTATATTCACCAAATTGACGTCGCCCGCCTAACGGAAAGCCATAGCGGCATTCAGCGATTGCGGGCAACTCTCACAGTGTAAGACTTCTGACAGTACGCAGTGGTCCCCAAGATGGCGACCTGTTTTTTGCCACTTCACGCTTCGCTTGAAGAACCCGGGGCTATAAGAGGTAAGAAGTACCTACGGGCGCGAGCAGGTCGTTCTAAATTTTCATAGTTTGAGTGAGGAACAATCTTTGAACACGGCATTGACCCCACCCTCTGCAAATGGATTGACTTCATGCTGAGGGGCAGGAGAGTAAGGTCATCTCTATTAGGAGATGAAATTCACGCCACAACGACCAAGGGATGCCCTCAAGGAGGGGTATTGTCCCCCACACTGTGGTGTCTGGTAGCAGACTCCCTCCTAACCAAACTGAATAGAGGGGCATGCTTCGCTGTGGGATATGCAGATGACATAGTTGTCATGATCAACGGTAGATTTCCGGAAATTGTCTCGGAACTTCTGCAACAAGCTTTGAAGGATGTGGAGGAATGGTGTGCTGAAAATCATCTAACCATTAATCCCAGCAAAACTACAATTCTTCCTTTTACAAGAAAGAAGAGGTTGAGCAAATTAAAGAAATTGCTTTTATTTGACACAGAGTTAGAATGGTCCACCAACGTGAAATACCTTGGTATGACCTTAGACAAGGAGCTCACATGGAATCTGCATGCCAAGAAGGTGACAGAAAAAGCCATGAGAGCCTTCAATATGTGTAGATCGGCGTATGGCAAAACCTGGGGCCTGAAGCCCAAGGTACTGTACTTCATTTACACCACTATGGTTCGCCCAATTTTAACCTACGGCAGTGTTGTATGGTGGACAAGAACCAAACTAACATCGTGCGTGGAAGAATTGGGAAAACTACAGAGGATGGCCACTATGGCTATCACAGGAGCGTTTAAGTCCACGCCTACAAAGGCGTTAGATATAATACTAAACTTAACCCCTCTTCACATCTTCATACAACAGGAGGCGATCAAAACCTTATACAGACTAAAAACGGCAGGCGCTTTTAACTGCAATAGGCCAACAACGCGGCATACAAAAATGGAGCTTAATGATGAGATTCAAAGGAAGATGCATATGATTAGCGACGCTATGCCGTGCATAAAAATCTTCAAAAGAAACTTCAAAATACATGTCCCCACAAGGGAAGACTGGAAGCAGGAACTGCGCTCACCAGATGCAGACTGCCTCATCTGGTACACAGACGGTTCAAAAACGGAATCTGGTACAGGAGCAGGTATTTACTCAGAATCTTCACAACTTTGGAGCAGCCTGGGTCAGTACACCACGGTCTTCCAGGCCGAGATGTATGCCATCATAGCATGCGCAGAGGAAAATCTGAAAAGGAGTGTAGAGAACAAGACCATCTACATTCTTAGCGACAGTCAAGCGTCACTAAAGGCCTTAAATTCCTACAAGGTCAACTCAAAACTTGTCCTGAATGCGGTGAAAACCCTAAACAAACTGGGCCGCAGGAACAAGCTGCGACTGCTCTGGGTCCCAGGCCATGTAGGAATAAAAGGAAATGAGAAGGCCGATGAGCTAGCTAGGACAGGATCGGCAAATGCCATGCTTGGACCTGAACCATGTATGGGCCTACCAGCATGCACATTCATAAAGGCCGCTAAGGATTATGCTGATAATAAACACATGCAAGAGTGGGATATCAGTCAAGGGTTACTACATTCGAAGAAATTCATAAGTAGCAGAACCAATGAGGCTTCAAAATTTATATTGAATAATGGAAGAAGCAAAGCTCGAGCTGTGGTTGGTGCCCTTACAGGGCATTACGGAACAAACGACATGCTTTTTAAAATGAAGATCACTTCAAATAACGACTGCAGAGCCTGCGGTGATGTCAGGGAAACTATGGAGCACATCCTGTGCGAATGCGACGTCTTAGCAGCGAAGCGTATGAGCCTCCTTGGGAATGCTTATCCCAAACCGGAAGAATACAGGTTTCTTCCTCTTAGTGGGATCACCGCGCTAATAGACCACTTCTTCAAAGAGTAAGAAACATTAAGGTAGGGGCAAACACAAAAGATCCCACTGGGTCGAAGTGTTGCTGACTTCGTCAGCCCCCGATGTAAGATAAGAAGATAAGAGGAACAATCTTTTGAATCGCTCAGTTCTGGCAAAGTACTCTCCAATGTAGGAGCGGCTACGTCTGGCCGGCATGCTTTATTTGGGATCAAAAACGAGAGGGTAAGATTAGGTTGAAGAGCTATACTAAGAGCTAGGCTAAGCAGACCATGATCTATCCCTGTACCCTCGGGATCAAAGGATAAGCGTTACTTCTCCATGCCGTTTCCGGTAGTTTGATTGTAAACACGTACGTCATTGATCTCTGCAGAAAAATATCGAAAAATAGTACTAATCAGTGATAATTCCGTGCTGTGATACAAAAAACTTTTGAAGAAACTTCAACAATAACACTTGGAAAAAGAATTACAGTGCAAGTGCAAAAGATTTCACAAGAAAAACTAACAAATATTGTTCTTCATTAAAGCACAAAAAGTGAAAGTACCCACATAATAACAAAAAGTTAAAAATAATCACTTCACCTGTTGACATAAACAGCTAGAGTGTTGCCACAAAATAAATTTTAAAAACTACCAATCTCCACTGGATCAAGGGCTACCACACATATAAATTAAATTTCCCCAGAATAAAGTAAATCTACATTAACGGGAATAAAATGGATAAATACATGGATTTGCTTTTGCTTAAACTAGATGAAAAATTAGCCAAACAAACTGAAACAATAACCCATTCGGTGACCACTATTGTCATAGAGGCTTTGGATGAGAAGATGAAAATTATTACCGAGGAAAACAACAAGCTCAAAAATAAAATTAGTGAACTTGAACAAAAACTCAAAGTAGCAGATAGAGAGAAACGTAAGAGCAACCTTGTTTTCTTTGGAGTAGAGGAAAAGGGTAAATCTGAATTCGAACTGGTGGATTTCATTAAAGATCTATTAGTGGACACGGGTATACACTTTACGGATAGCCAAGAAATTAGCAACATATATAGAATTGGAAGACAAACCGAAAATAAAAATCGTCCAGTTGTTGTCTCTATCACGACTCAATGGAAAAAACACCTTATACTCAAAAACAAACCAAACCTCCCGCCAGGTATCAATGTGAAGGAGGATTTTTCGAAGGAAATTTTAGAAAAACGCAAACAACTTCAACCTCAACTAGAAGAAGAGAAAAAGAAGGGGAATATTGCCTATTTAAAATATGATAAACTGATAATACTAAAACCAAAGGACAACAACAGAGAAAAGAGGAAAAGAGAAACTTCGGATTCGCCAAATCCACCTTCATCCTCACATAAAAAAGCAAGTACAAGCAAAATCTTGAGTAACCCAACACGATCACTACCTAAAACCAACACAAAGGAGACCATCAGACCGAACATACTGAACTATGTTGAACGAGCAAGATCTGACCAACTACCTAATACTCCAAAAAACTAATAACGCCTACGGAAACTCAAAAACATACGATAATAGTACCAACAAGAATCCATAACCAACAAACTAAAGGTCTCCCACAACGGCTGGTCCCCGCGGGAGATACAGACCATCACCCTCTAACAAGAAGAAACAAAACGCTCATTGTTGCAACCTTAAACACCAGAACGCTCAGAACTGAGGAAAGCCTACAAGAGCTAGAAAAAGCTTTAGAAGACATCAACTGGGACATCTTGGGCATTTGCGAGATGCGAAGAAAGGGCGAAATAATCGAGGAACGCACTGGCTACATATTCTTCTACAAAGGCGAATCCAGTCAAAAAGGAGTAGGGTTCCTCATAAAACAGTCAATGAAACAACATATTAAAGAACTCATCGGAATTTCGGAGCGAATAGCAGTTCTTAATATTAATATACCAGGTTATAGAAAATTGTGGTCAATTATACAGATTTATGCTCCAACAGAGAAATCTACAAAAACAGAAACCAAACTCTTCTACAAGGAACTAACTCAGACAGTAACAAGATATACAAATAACTATATTATTCTAATGGGCGACTTCAATGCTCAAGTTGGAGCAAAACAGAGTAAAGAGGAATATGTCTTAGGAAAATTTGGTCAAGGAAGAAGAAGTCCAAATGGTGAACTGCTACTTGAACTCTTACTACAACACAATTTAACGCTACTAAACAGCTTATACAAGAAAAACAAGAGGAATAGGTGGACATGGATCTCCCCCGATGGTATAATTAAAAACGAGATTGACTACATAGCATCAAACCATCCAAAAGCCTTTATGGACACGTCAGTATTAACCAAATTCAACTTTAATACAAATCATCGTATGGTTAGAAGTAACTTAAAAAAGGAACCACCAAGGATATCTCGGAAATATTTAGTCCCACGCAATACAAAACAGCACAGCGAAGAAGTCCTAAAGAAAATAGCGCAGTCCCTTATTGAGTCAACTGAAGAATTAACAACTATAGACAAAAGCACCGATGCGCATACAAAATATGGCAAACTAGAAAACCTACTAACTCAAGACAATGTCGAAAATACAAGAACAACTAAATACAAACTCAGTGACACAACATTACAACTTATAGAAGAAAGAAAAAACCTGCTTTCTAAACATCCAAAAAAAGAAAATACCAAAACTATAACTAAACTAAGTAAGGAAATCAGGGAAAACATCAGAAAAGATAGGAAGACCAAGAGACTGCAAACATTAGAATGGCATATACAGAAAACAGGAGGAGTTAAAAAAGCGCTCAAAGAACTGAGAGAGTCAAACAAAGAATGGATACCAAAACTGAACAAAAAGGGGATTATATCTACAAACAGAAAAAATATAAACGAAATAGCCACAATTTTTTACGAGAACCTTTATTCTAATCTAGACGACAAACCAAAACACGAAAACAGGAAATACCAGAAAGAGAGTCAGAATAAGGCAGTATCTGAACCAAAAATACTCCCTATCGAAGTAGAAAAGGCTATTTATAGCCAGAAGATAGAAAAAGCCCCAGGCCCTGACAAAGTTACAAACGAACTTCTGAAAGGAACCTGGGAAGAACTACTACCAATACTCACATGAATATTCAACGAAATTCTATCAACTGGCTTATTCCCTATACAGTGGAAAACATCACACATCATTCTCATATTCAAGAAAGGACAAAAGGAAGACATTGAAAACTACCGACCCATAAGCCTGATGTCGAATATCTACAAAGTTTTCTCCAAAGTGATCCTAGAAAGAATAAGCAAAAAGCTTGACGAAAACCAACCACGCGAACAAGCTGGCTTTAGACGGAAATACTCCACCCTGGATCACATACATACAGTGAAACAAATAGTCGAAAAATATAACGAGTATAATAAGAAATTATACATGGCTTTCATCGACTACTCCAAAGCTTTCGACAGCGTATGCCACAAAGCCATTTGGGAAAGCCTTGAGCAGCAAGGGATACCTTCAATCTACACAAACATCATTAAAAACATCTACTCGAATAGCGAAGCCAGAATCCAGTTAGACACTTTGGGGAAAAAGTTCAAGATCGAAAGGGGAGTAAGACAAGGAGATCCCTTGTCACCAAAATTGTTCTCGGCTGCTTTGGAGAGTATCTTCCGTAAAGTAGACTGGAATACCTACGGCCTCAACGTGCAAGGTGAAAAACTGAACCACTTAAGGTTTGCGGACGATATTGTTCTATTCGAGGAAAATCCGTTACACCTTATGAGAATGATAGAATCACTAAACAATGAAAGCGGGAAAGTTGGTCTGTCCATGAACAAAGACAAAACAAAATTGCTTACCAACTCCGAACAAATAACTATAATGCTCGACAACCAACCATTGGAATACGTCCCAGACTACATCTATCTGGGCCAGATAATCTCTCTCAAAGACCAAAATACAAAAGAAATCGAAAGAAGAATAGCGAATGGATGGAAGAAGTACTGGTCTTTGAAAGAAGTCTTGAAATCCAAAGAGTTAGGCATGCACATAAAAAGAAAAGTTCTGGACACATGTATACTTCCAGTCATCACCTATGGATGTGAAACCTGGGCACTCACCAAACACCACAGGGAAAAATTAGAACGCTGTCAAAGAGCCATGGAGAGAAGTCTGACAGGGATAAAGAAACAGGACAGAGTTAGAAGTAGCACAATAAGAGAAAAAACTAAAATAGTTGATATAATTGGGCGGATAGACCAACAAAAATGGAGATGGACAGGTCACATGATCAGAGACCCTCAAAACAAATGGTGCCAAAGTGTCACTGATTGGTACCCCAGAGACGGAGAGAGAAACAGAGGACATCCACAAACTAGATGGGAAGATGACTTAAAACTCGCAGTTGGACAGCATTGGAGAAGGGTAGCACGTGACAGAATCCAGTGGAGAATGTTAGAGGAGGCCTATGCCAAGAGGCACACTGAGCTACGAGACATACTATAGCAATAATCTAGAACATATTCAATGGCTTCAACAATTTTTATAGTTCAGAATAAAAAGGCTTATTATTATTATTCCCTTTATTTACATAGTTATACTTATTAAATTAAATTTTTAAATACATTTAATAAAAAAGAAAATATATTTAAAAATATAAAAAAATAGTGTCCCACCGGCATCGGGTACAGGGACCAAGCTACCGGTGGTTAGGGCTGCAGAGACAGGAACCTCCTCACAATACGTGCCGTGTCTAGGAGAACTGCCTTTTGCATCTGGCTCTTGACCCAACTACCCAACCCGAGCCTCTTCAGATGTTGATCGAGGCTCTTGGCAATCAGACCATGTGCTGATACGACTATCGGAACAATAACCGCCGAGTCCACATCCCACATATCGACAATCTCGTGAGCCAAATCCAAATATTTTATTTGTTTTTCCTTTTCTGCTTTCACGAGATTTTCGTCATGTGGGACGGTAATGTCAACGATTATTGCGAGGCGCTCTGATCGATCTATTACCACTATATCAGGCTTATTGGCTACAATAGTCCTGTCAGTGATAATAGATCGATCCCAATACAATGTGACACGGCCATTTTCTAGAACTGGGTCGGGCACATACCTGTAATACGGTACCTCTGAATCAACAAGTTTATATTTTAGTGCAAGTTGCTGATGGACAATCCTGGCCACTTGGTTGTGTCTATGCAAATACTCACCGTTGGCAAGACGAGGACAACCAGAAATAATATGTCTGAGAGATTCACCCGGTAGGTGGCATGCCCGACATATGTCAACCGTACCATCTCTCAAAATATATTTCCGATAGTTATTCGTCATGACAACTTCGTCAGTAATTGCACAGACAAAACCTTCGGTTTCTCCAAACAGATCACCAAAACGTAGCCAAGATATAGATGCTAGTAAATCTACATCGGGCCCATGTAAGGCCCGATAAAACCGTCCATGCAGCTCTTTGCTCTGCCATATCTCCTTGCGATCATTAGTAGACAGTATTGCTGGTTTGTGCCAGTTCTCTTTGGCAAGAGAAAGAGGGGTCAGTCCGCTGTCTATTGCTACCACATCTCGATGCATACCCACGTCCACATGTAGGAAATATTCCCTAAGGTTGTATATCTCACGGTTGTGTAACGTCTTGATATTTAAAAAACCACGACCGCCACATTTCCGTGGGATATACAACCTCATTACAGACGAACGTGGATGATGCATTCGGTTTGCGGTCAACAACGAACGGACTTTTCTATCCAGGGTGTCTAATTCAGTCTGAGTCCACCTCAGTATGCCGAAGGAATATCCTAAGACAGGCATGGCCCAACCGTTGATGGCGCGTACCTTGTTACCACCTGATAAAAGACTTCTCAGTACTTTTTTCAGGCGGCCGAAGAAACGATCCATCAACGTTTGTTTCATGCCTGCCTCAACAATACCTAATGCCTGCGACATACCAAGATATTTGTAGGTTTCAGTCGCAGAGAGGGATTTAAGTTTTGTGAAATCTGAAAGTTCTACTCTTTCAGATTCCACAATCCGTCCCTTCTTTACATGCATGACTGCACATTTATCTACACCAAATTCCATTTTGATAGAATTACTAAAGGTTTCAGTGATCTTTAGTAACTCTATCAAGTGGGAATCGGTGCAGGCAAATAATTTCAAGTCATCCATGTACAGAAGGTGGGAAACAACTTGACCTCCTCTCCGAAACTGATAGCCTAGCCCTGAATCCTCCAGTAAAGTACTTAGGGGATTCAGTGCTAGACAAAACCATAAGGGACTCAGACTATCACCCTGAAATATGCCCCTCTCAATCTTGACAGGTTCACCATCCCCAAGAATCTGACGACATCCTGGATAAACAAGAGCCGTTCTCCATTGCCCCATACATGCCTTCAAGAAGGTGCGAAGAGTTGTATCAACTTTGTACAACTCTAGCACCCTCAACAGCCATGTATGTGGCACGGAGTCGTAGGCTTTCTTGTAATCAATCCAGCATGTCTCCAGATTTCTCCGGTTCCGACGAACCTGCTGATTAATGGCCATGTCAAGAATAAGGAGTTCTTTAGTACCACGTGACCCGCTTCTACATCCATTTTGAGAGTTGGACAATATAGAATTATTTTCTAAATGAGATGATAATTTAACTCTCAAAACAGATGTGAGAAGCTTATAGACCGTAGGCAAACAAGTTATCGGTCTATAATTTTTCGGGTCCGTGGTACTACCGGATTTATAGAGGAGGTGTGTAATACCCGAAGTCATAAAAGATGGAAGCGATCCAGACTCAACTGATGATTGAAAGCAAGATGCCAAACAATCATGTGAGCTATGGAACCATTTGAGCCAAAAATTGTGCAGTCCGTCCGGCCCAGTTGATTTCCAATTGGGCAACGAACGAACTGCACTGGCAATGTCATCGGGTGTTATTATGACTGGTGCCATGGTTTCAATAGACTCGCATGACTGCTCGACATCCCGCATCCAATCACACTCTGTATGACTAATAGGTGCCGACCAAATACCTCGCCAAAATGTGCTTGTGGTTTCGGCATCAGGTAGGCACACACTAGTCACACTTGAATCGGATTGCTCCCATCTTCTATATACACACCTCTCATCTTTTTGGAACGAACGATTCTGAGTATATCTATCCACTCTCTTTTTGTATCGCCGTATACGGTTTGCCCACGCACAAATTTTCTGCTTCAGGTAGTCAATGCGTTCCGTGACCCATACAGAGTATTCGCGGGGACTAATATCTGTCCCCGCAAATGCACGAGTCACAAAACGCATCACTCTGGGTCGGGTATTACCCCCCCTGAAGCAGCATAGCTTACCAATGAGCACCCTAGTCTCGGTGATACGACGCTCAATTCTGCACTGCCAGACTGGAACAGACTGAGGTCTTGTAGCTGGCTCAAATTTAGGAAATTTGACACCAGCTACCCGACATACTGTTACAGCCGCGCAATACAGAATTGAGTGCGCATCACTAATATCTACACAAGTATTAAAATAGCTTGGTAGAACCGAGTCCAGGGCGCTCACTAGAGCCATGTTTTTTTTGTGCGTAGGCAAACGCGGTATACGTGGGCGACACATGGGATCGCAAAACCTATACTCTAGAATCGTTCGCTCCAAAACACTCCTTAGTTCATCATTGTATTGAGTACTTACTGTTGTAGCAACATCATCCACTATTTCGTCAATATGTACGTCAGGTTGCGTTGCGTGGATCTGTACTTCAGTAGTTTGAGACGAAGTAGGGATGATGAGGCTACACTGCAACTCTGAGCGAAGCCTCTCAAGCACGGCATCATCCAACATACGATTACGTTGTATGACCCGCACTTGATCCGACAGCCGCTGTGCCGACACGCTGATAGTTGGTTCAAGAGCCTGAAACAAAGGCAGCAAACGAACACGGTACGCAGTGAGGTTAGTTCCTCCCTCTGTAGCCGCAAAATATGCCCGCATGACGTTTTCGTTCATAGATGAAGTCCATCGCATGCGGTGCATTATTATTATTATTATTACTTCTCCATGGAGATATTGCAGCACCCTTTGGGCACAGTAAATTTGACTTTTTCAATTATCTCCTTGAGATTAAATATCTTTGGAATTAACGAAATAGTCCACATTAAGAGGGTGGGGATAACGGTACTCCGTTATTAATAAAAGTTTAAAAAATGGGCACTGGCCGCCCGCAGGCTGTAAAGCCAACCCTGGGGATTAATTAATCTCCGCCTCAAGATGATGAACCAGCAGCCTGTGTAAAGTCCCTGGTGCTGTGATTGTGCCAGAGGAAGATACTGGAGTAGACGTGGCCACTGCATTAAGGGGGACCGGGGGCCCTTCCGTACACCGTCACAATCGACCGCATTACCCGTGCTGGCTTTTGGACTACTGGAACCTCGCTTTGTCTCTTGCGCCACCGGTACCACTTAACCTTCTTAAATTTCCCTTTTCGAAACACCATGGCAAGGAAAAAGAAAAATAAGGAACGTTTTACAGTGGCATCGTCGTCCACACTTCAGATGGACTTACATAACATCAGATAACGTCAACACCACCATCTGGAAAATGCGCAGCTGACCCTATTTTTCTTGATGAAGACGCAAATCTCCTGTCAGGACCATACATCTTACTTAATGTTCCCTGGCTACAAGCTGGAGCACATCCGGGATGATATCCGTTGTTGTTGTCTCAGGAGTTTTGAACAAAGGGAACTGTCTACTTTTTGGGCACGCGCGGATTGCTCGGCACATTGGGATTTACGTGTGTTTGTACAGGTCTCACAGCGGTGACACAGACTGGCAGGCAACCGTTTTGGGTGTCGTGAATTCTGGTCGCTTTCCAAAGTTGCCGAGGGAAACTTTTGTCGGTTGGGTTTGCCACCCCTACTTAAACCGGATGATAGCCTGGCTCAGAGTGCCAAGGAGAAAGCCGACCTTCTGGCTGCTCCCTTTGCCTCCAACTCGACTATGAACGTCAATGTTACGAACGATGGAAGAAGATTTAAACGATGGAGGTTCTTCGCCGCCTGGCACCCTCTGGTGAGCACCCGAACAGCTTCCGGCAGCGCGACGTTAGGCGGGAGCTTCAATCCCTTGACGTTTATAAGTCGAGTGGGCCAGACTGCATACCCGCGGTGGTACTAAATCAGTGTGGTCCTGGATTGTGTCCAGTACTTACACGTCTTTTCACGCTTTCATGTTTCATGAAACAAGGCTTCCCGGCTTAGTGGAAGACTGCGCACGTGCATCCTGTACCCAAGTCGTTTGACTGGCGGTCTTCTTCTGTGCCCCACACACCGCTGGGCGACGGCTATCGAAAGTTAAGGCAAGGTTCTAGCAGTGGGCCTCGATATTTCTAAGGCCTTTGACCGGGTCTGGCACCGTGGTCTTCTTACGATATTGTCTTCCTATGGACTGCCCGAGGGGTTTTGTGAATGGGTGTCTAGCTTTCTGGTCGGTGGAAGCATCAGCTAGCAGTAGCTGTTCTGACTTCATGGCCCTAAATGCTAGAGTCCCACAAGGCTCGGTGTCGTCGCCCACTCTATTTTTGATGCATATTAATGTGTTGCTGTCTATTGGCGGCATTCAGTGTTATACGGACGATAGTACGGGCGACACTTTTTACACAGGCCGAGCCATTATCCCTTGGTGCGTAGTGGAAGAATCGTGAACATTTTGTATCTGAAGCTGAATTGTCAGCTACAGCATTAATTTTAGAAAATTGTCTGAAATCCTAAAGGTATTATTTCAACAGCAGTGGGTCGTACTTTTGGCGGAACCCTTATGACTGGTCCACGGAACCCCTAGGTTCCGCGGAACCCACTTTGGGAACCGAGGGCGTAGTGAACGGGTTAACGCGCGAAAACGTTTCCGACGCATGGAGCGTCCCGAACATATTGCGTCTGCTTCACCCCCTCCGAATCGCTTGAGACACAATTGCACTTCGCCTTAAGTGAAAAAAGACTACTTACTCACACGGGACTTTGTCATTTTTTATTATATAAGAAAAATATTATGAAAAAGTTGACATACTAATTGCTTTAAATCAGCATGTTATCTTTGTATTGAGTATTTATTTTTTGCAATTGATCTATTTAAAATTTAAATCAATCATCAACTGTTCTCATATAATAATGATAATGAGAACAGTTGAATTCGTTTCAACTGTTCTGATATGACTAAGTATTTCACTCCATGTATCTGTCGCACAGTTGGCTCAGCGGGTAGGCGGGTGGCGCCTGATACGAGATGACCCAGTTCAAATCCAGTTCACGGTTCTTTTTGTTTTCTTTTTTACTTTATATTTTTATTATGAAGTGAAAATGACAATAAGCTCACACAGGACTTGTCTTTTTTTTTATTTTACAATAAAAATAAATGCTCACTATGGAAAAGTTGGCATATGTACTAAAAAATAAATATTTTATCTTGGTAGATACTTATTTTTACAGCGGGCGGCAGGCGGAATTATATTAAAAAAACAGGCTAAGTGCGAGTCGGTCTCGCACACAGGGATCCGTACCAAAAAACGGCAAAAAGTCACGATTTTTGAATGAGATTCCCCTGAATATTTCCTTTTTTTTCTGATTTTAGTATTTGTTGTTATAGCGGCAACAGGAATACATCTAGGGTTGCCAACTTTTTTTAGAAGAAAGAGAGTATATCTGATTTCAATGGGGTAAAAAAAAGTACAGACTTACAAAGAAGAGTACATTTTATTTACAACTAGCTGACCCACGCAACTTCGTTTACGTCACATAAGGTTCGCGAAAAGAAAGGCACTTCTTCATCAGACTCATCAAGCAACGTGTGAAACGGCCCTGTTTGCTTAATTATATATAAATAATTCAGTCCCCGCCTTCGGCGCGGACTGAATTATTTTACAATAGCCTTAATCATTAAGCTCTTTTTAACCGACTTCCAAAAAAGGAGGAGGTTCTCAATTCGTCTGTATTTTTTTTTTTTTTTATGTTTGTTACCGACAAATTTGACAAATTTTCACATTTATCTACACTAATATTATAAAGAGAAAAAAAAAGTTATGTGTGTGTATGTTTGTAATGAATAAACTAAAAAACTATTGCGCCGATTTCAAAAATTTTCAATTTTAGCTTTCCAGACCTATACCTGTATCAAATTTCAGCCAGATCCATTTAGCCGTAAGAGCGTGATTGAGTAACAAACATCTTCACAAACTTTCACATTTATAATATTACTAGATACTTCTTACTAATAATTATAAGTAGGAAGTAGGATAAAACGTACATTACTTACTTGTTAAGATTTTTGCAATATTTCTCATTTTTTCTAGAGCGATTTCGATCGAACAAAGTTTCCCTAATCCATACTAATATTATAAAGCTGAAGAGTTTGTTTGTTTGTTTGAACGCTAGGATCTCAGGAACTACTGGATACATTTGAAAAATTCTTTTACAGTTTATAGTCCATTTATTGAGGATGGCTATAGGCTATATAACATCACGCTACGAGGAATAGGAGCGAAGCAGCAATCAAGAATGTTTCGAAAACGGGGAATATTTTTTACCGTCTGAGAGCTTCCGAGGCGTACGCTGCATATATGGTAAAAGTTACGTAAAAATTGTGTATTACAATTAGTGACCGACCGAAGTTTCGGTTTCGGTTTCGACCAGTTTCGGCCAAAAAATCGAGTTTCGGCCGCAGTTTCGGTTTCGGCCAAAATGGGCCGAAACTTTCGGCCGGGCCGAAACTCACGTGTTCATGAATTTTGAGTGCCTGGCTCTGCTTGTGACGTGGTTGGGGTCAGCCCAACCAGTTAATATATTACTAACCGAAGATTTAGAGATTTACAAAGGACTTCCAATCAATAGTTATAATGATACAACTTTATTTAAACCACAAGCAATTACAATCATTGAGAAGTATTAGACAGTTACGCCTGTGTTATGTCTTAGACCTCCTTTTTTACTTTTGGTTACTGAATCCTAAATATCTAGGACATTACATAACCCTACCCCTTTGTTGTCGGTTCCGTTGACTGTGATGGTCGTCTGTCTGTCTGTCAGCAGGCTGTAACTAATCCACCGTGATAGTTAGACAGTTATTTTTTTTACAGATGATGTATTTTTGTTGCCGCTATAGCAAAAAATAATAAAAATAGACTAAATAATAGTATTAAAAGGGGCCTTCCATAAAACATACGTGCCTTTTTTTGCCGCTTTTCTAGTACGGAACCCTACGTGCGTGAGTCCGGCTCATGCTTGTCCAGATTTAGTTATACACTTTTAGAACGTAACCAAAACCGGCCAAGAGCTAGTAGCAGGGCACCGTGTGGTTTTAGTCGGTAGGAGTTCGCAATAGCATCTATGTGTAATTCCACACGTAAAAGAAAGAATCTCATCTTTAGGTGGAGATATTTCTTAAAGTGTAAACACACAGGTGTAAACACTTGAGAAGATTTATACCGTTGATTGATGGTACTTGGTGGAACTTGCTGCACCTATTGAAACAATAACCAGCCAAGTGTGAGTCGGACTCTCACACGGAGGGGTTTAAGCGGGACCCTATTAACGAGACATGTGGCCTAGCCGTCCGTCTGTCTATTAGTCACGAAGTTGTACCTCTGGAACCGCGCCAGATAGAGGCCTAAAATTTTCAATGATGATGTATTTCTGTTGCTGCTATTTTGTTTAACGTGAAAGAAATCTTACAGGGATGCTATGCCGGAGTCTTCCCGACTAAAAACCACGCATTGGGAGCCCCGAGTATGCCTTCGGAATGATGCTTACTGCGGCCGCGTCTTTGGGGGGTTGTTATCCCGCTACTTGAGGGGGGCGTGCATGAATCTGTCACTTCACGCTATCATCTAGGGCCTGCTTCTATAAGGACGGTGCGCAGGCGTTCCCAGGACCCTGGTCGTAGAGACTGATAGTATAGGGCGTGCTGCCGCAGACTGTGCAACTTGGGTGGGGAAGTTTTCTCCCGCTTCCTCCCCGGCGCCGTCTCTTTCACGAGCATGACCTGTTCACAGGAAGAGGCCTACGGCCTCGCTCCAGCGCCTATCAATTTAAACAATGCTCTTGAGCCATTTAAACAATGACGCAAGGGCCCTCGCTTCCAGGTCACATAGAGGGGTCCCAGCTAGAAGACATGCCGCCTCTACCGAGATCATGCGGTATCCCCTTATCCTTACCTGACAACCATCGCGTTCTGCGGGCTAAGCAATCTAGCCGCATTGCAGGCCATCAGGATCTCTGCCTATACGGGGACCCCATAAAGGGCCATGCTCCGCATGATCCCAAGGTACAGTCTCCTGCAGGGAGCGTTGGGTCCCCTGATATTGAGCAACAACCGCGAGAGTGCGCCTGATGCCCACCCTCCCTCAGTTTTGGGACCAAACTTCGGAAGTGGTATCCGAAGCTCCACCAGCTATCGAGTACGAGCCCCCGATACGTCATCGAGAGCTCGATGCCGATGACGCCCCGTATATGTAAGCTGGATCCCGCACGTGGCCTTTAGGGCTGCGTTGCTCCTCGTGCTGTAATTAGGGTGTCATCGTAACACGTTACGCACATAACACGTTGCGCCGACACCTCTGAGCAACGGACCACGCAGCACCCAATGGTAACCGATGTTCCACAGAAGCGGTCCTAAGAACGACCCTGTGGAACCGAACACATCTCACCGACCCTGCCCTAGCCAGCTCGGGTAAGTTATGGCCCTCTCGGAAAGATAGGCCCCGACAATTCCACGGAGGTATTGAGGCATTCCATGGTAAATAAGCGCCTCCCAAACGCTGCTAAAGGGCAAGGTGTTGGAACCTCACCATGTGCTGTTGCCGCTATAACAAAAAATATCTACTAAAATCAGAAAGAAACATCCACACAACAAACGTAATTTTTTGTAACGGAACTCGTTGTGCGGGAATCCGACTCGCACTTGCCTGGTTTTTTTTTTTTCAATATGAACACGTGAGTTTCGGTTTCGGTTTTGGTTTCGGCCGAAACTGACCCTGGGGCCGAAAGTTCGGTTTCGGTTTCGGTTTCGGCTGGAAAACCAGTTTCGGTCGGACACTAATTACAATATTGTTTCTCTTGAAAAGTTCTATCAAAAAGGCCGCGACAGCAAATGTCTATCTTTTAAGGTTCGCTCACAATAACCTAATTTGTCTGTTTCTTGAGGTTCGCTCACAATATTATAAAACTGAAGAGTTTGTTTGTCCTAGGAACTCGGTAACTAATGGTTGCATTTCGAAAATTATTTTACAACTAGCTGAGCCCGCAACTTCGTTTACGTCACATAAGGTGTATAAAAGGAAAGGTATTTCTTCATCAGAGTCATCAAGCAGCGTCTGAAACTGCCCTGTTTGCTTAATCATAAAAGAGCTTAATGATTAAGTCTATTTTAAAACAATTCAGTCCACGCCTTCGGCGCGGACTGAATTGTTTAAAAATAGTCTAATATTAAGCTCTTTTATGATTAAGCCAACACGCCAGTTTAGGTTCACTCACATTCAAAGAAACCCCTACAATTAAAATTTTCAAGATATCAAATTCTTAAAAGTGTTATAACTCTTTTATTTCTAAACCGATTTACATAAAACAAACGCTAAATGTTAACTGGAGCAAACCTCAACACAATAAAAAAACCGCATTGCAATCGGTTGAGCGGTTGCTGAGATTAGCGTGCACAACCGTACAGACAAACAGATATACAGACATACAGACATACAGACATACAGACAAACAGACAAAAATTCTAAAAATCATTGTTTTGGGTTCTATTGCGTTCATAAAGCCCCCCTATAATATTTTTTCTTATTTATCTTCCATGTACAGACAGCGACCTGTTACGATTTTATTATATGTATTGATTGATTGATTGATGATTGATTGATTTTAAAATTGTACTTTTTTAGAACCTTGGCAGTACACAAGTGCTTTTTATTATTTTTAAAACTATTGGACGTTACGTGGTTTCTCTCGCGTAATTCCCGTTCCCGTGGGAATTCGGCAATAAAATATAGACTAGGTTCACCGCAAAGAGATTAGCTTCCCAGCAGTGAAAGAGTTTTAGAAATCGGTTCTGTAGTTTCGGAGCCTATTCGATGCGAACAAACAAACAATCAAATCTTTCCTCTTAATAAATAACAAGCGGAAGTCACGCGGTTCCGTTCCCGTGGGAATTCTGATATCTGTGATCCTAACAGTAAAAGAATTTTTGATATCGGTTCAGTAGTTCCGGAGCCTATTCGATGCAAACAAACAATCAAATCTTTTCTCTTTATAGATAGCTAGCGGACATCACGCGGCTTCACCCGCGTAATTCTTGTTTCCGTGGGAATAGGTACGGGGATAAAATATAGCCTATGTTCACCAAAGAGTGTAACTTCCCAACAGTGAAAGAATTTTTCAAATCGGTCCAACAGTTTCGGAGACTATTCGATGCAAAAAAACAAACAAACAATCAAATCTTTCCTCTTTATAATATTAGTATAAACTAGCGGACGTCACGCGGTTTCACCCGCGTAGTTCCCGTTCCCGTGGGAATACGGGAATGAAATATAGCCTATGTTCACCGCAAAGAGTGTAGCTTCCCAACAGTTAAAGATTTTTTAAATCGGCCCAGTAGTTCCTGAGCTTATTCGATGCAAACAAACAAACAGTCAAATCTTTTCTCTATATAATGTTAGTATAGATTGTAAGTCCATACAGGTAAACTCTAAACTTATGTACTTACCTAGATCAGGAGAAAAGATTCATACCTATTTCCTATAATTACTTAAGTCTGGCTCCACTTCCGGGGATCTTGGCCCATTCGAAAAAATATTCAGAGAAAACTTGTCGAAATCGCAGAAAAATCAAATCATGCGAAATATAGTATTTTTGCGTACTTTATTGTTCTCATAAAGTATACAGTACAAATACCCGAAATAAAGTACAATACTTTATTATAAAGTACTGTTGGCAACCCTAAATACCTACATCATCTGTGAAAATTTCAGCTCTCTGGCCATAACGGTTCCTGAGATACAGCGTCATGGCGGACAGACAGACAGACAGATGGCGAAGTCTCATCAATAGGGTCTCGTTTTTACCCTTTGGAACCCTAATAAAAGCTGGTACATAATCTCGCTGGAACATATTTCTCTTATAATTATCACATAGATTACAGCTTTCATTTTTTATAACAATAACGTGAAAAAATTCTTAAAGAAAAAAAAAAGGATTATAAAGTTCGAGAAATAAGTAGGACTATTTAATAATCTATGTTAGATTAAGTAAAAAAGTAAAAAAAAATAGGAAAAATAAAAAAGTAATGCAATCAGTGGGGTTCGAACTAGACTTAATTAACTCAAATATACGCTCAAAGCAGCTTGCGTACCCGCTGAGCTAACGTGCCACTGAGAGGATCGGCCAAATAACGCTGCATATTCCGCTTGCTTGTTTCGATAACGTAAACTGGCCGTTCGTAAAAACTAATGAAATAATAATTTTCTTAACATCGATAAAAGATGGCGCTCATGTTTGATTAACATGAGCGCCATCTTTTATCTTAATCAAACGCTATCGAGAGATAATTTTTACACCATCTACGTTTATTCTATAATCAACGAGTTTGATGTGCAGCCAATATCATGATTTAATTTTTAAAATAATTTGCCATGCATTATATATCTAAATAAGATATTTTAAAATTTGAATTCCGGAATATGAAACTACTAGTGCCATCTTTTGATATTTTCTGTTTATTAAAGATAAGCTGTATGAGTTGGGTACCCGTGCTATTACCCTCCTCTTTACAACTATAGCAGCCAATATCATGATTTAATTTTTAAAATAATTTGCCATGCATTATATATCTAAATAAGGTATTTTAAAATTTGAATTCCGGAATATGAAACTACTAGTGCCATCTTTTGATATTTTCTGTTTATTAAAGATAAGCTGTATGAGTTGGGTACCCGTGCTATTACCCTCCTCTTTACAACTCTGTGTTCTTTAAGCGGCGAGTGAAGAGGCATATCATGCGGGTGCCAACTTAAGGACCACTATCACTAGTCTTGTGGACTGAAAGAGTGACCCTCAAAGGCTTGATATCGCCATGACTTTCCATCAGGCGGGCGGCATCATTTTGGAAAGCAATAATGTATATCGTTTGAGTAAGGGCTAATTAAAATTGTACCTGTTCTAGATGTTCTTTGATAAAAGCGATTCTACCGTCATCCTCCAGGAAACCTTCAGAGGAATAACCGTTTTCAGTGATCAGAATGTCCAAGTCGCCGTAATGCTCACGAAGCCAGTACATCTGTTCTCTTATACCTTTAGGATTGGCCTGAAAATATAAAAAAGAAGCTGAGCTAAGATTAGACTCAAAATGGAACGGGAAATTACACGAAATTACGATACATCGGCTAGTTTATTTAGAAAGAGAAGAGGCAGTATTAAAACTTAATTACCGGCATAAGTCGATTATACCCGAAGGACCATTTCGGGTCTATTTCGTAGACGACGTTGATCTCTGGTATACCGACAAAGGACACATCCTCATTCACCTTTTCCCACGGCAGCCTGGGTCGGATGAGTCTTGCGGTATAATAGTTCATCCCGTAGAAATCGTAAGTGCCTAAAATAAATGAAAGAATTTAAAAAATCTGGCTTTGTTGAGGTTCTGTAACTGAGCTGCTCTGAGTGTTGCCTGCCTTAATGCCAAAGCCGGCGGCATGTTGTGAGAGTTTCACGTACGCCTCAGGTCCCAAGTAGCGGGAAGCACTCGAACCAATTCCAATAAACAGTATCAAATACATACACCTGAACCCCAACACAAGGTGAGGCCACTGCGGTTGCCAAAGTCTGCCAAGAATCCTGGGACATCATTCCGAAGAGTTACGAATGGATAGCTAGGGACTTTAAAGGTAGTCAGTTACCATTCGGAATGAAGATTTTCCTATTTACCCACTACACGGGAGGACTGCAGAAGGCAACCACCATCTCTTCGAAACCCGCGTCCTGCTGGTTTTCAATCATTCTCATATTACGAGACCATTTATTCTTGGCATGCATGCACGTCCTACACAATCTCAAGTTGATTTTTTATTTTATTTTAGTATTTAAACTGAATTGGAATTTTCGTACCTTTTATTAAATTGTTGACCGATGGCGGTTGGTGGAACTTACTTGGAACTTACTACACATCTTGAATGAAACTTTTTCTACATTTTTTCTGTTCCAACTGGACCAGTTTTGCCTTACGGTATTTTCAAAATTGAACACAATAAACATAAAAACAGGTTAAACCTTTGATAATGCCGTGACCCGTGCGGGGAAACAAGGTGGAAAAGGTAGTTTTATACAGAATGATTATTATATTATGTAAACCAATTTCAAGAAAGTTGGTTCCGTATTTTACCTTTAACTAGTTCAATTTCTTCTGGAGTGAAACTTGGCAGTCTTGATCGCCTGTATCCCAGTCTTATACTGTTATTTGCAACTATCTCTTCCATTATTGGTGGCCATCCACCGTTCTTTGAATATATTGCGTGTGAATATCTTCCTGTCTGAAAATAAACAAATTCAATACTACCTTGGTGGAGCAGTCATAGTTACATAATATATAGTCATAGTCATAGAGTCATAGGTGGAGGAGCAGTAGAGAGAGTGTTGAGGTTTGACGTTCAATTCTCGGAACAAATATTTAAGAATGAAATACGACTTGTAAGCGTAAACAAAAGTTTACCATTGAAATAACTTTTATCTCCTGTTTTGCCTTGTCTAAACATGAGACAAATAAAATATCCGTCTTAGCATTCAAGCCGTATGCTCGAGAATCGCCGCTCTAGAAGATTCGACACAAAGTGACTTACTAAAAATTCTCTCGCTGTTTCCGTCAAAATTGCATCCTCCGCTGAATATGGGGTGAACCAAAGCAAGTGATTTGTTATTGCTAATTTACCTAAAAGAACACAAAAACATGAATCACTGTATATAGTAAATCAATCAATCAAATTCAATCAATCTGAGTTATAAAAAATATAGACCTTGCCGTGCCGATTCGGCTGCGTTCTGCGCTCTCCAGTCCGGTCAAATTGAACGCAGCCCGGGGCCCGCATGTATGAACAACATCAGTATCTATATTATATAGGCACGTGGACGGAACGCAAGGATTCGTACCGACAGGTAGGCAAGCAGAGCAACTGTAACCGATGAGCAAAATGCCACAGTTTGCCCTGCCCGCATCGCCCGGGTTGCTGACGATTGCCCTGGCTGATTGCAATGTTGTTCATACATAATGCGGGTTGCGATCGGTTTGACCGAACCGGAAACTGAAGAACGCAGCCTGTGTGCCACACTCAATAGTTTTGAGGACTGTGAGACCGTCCGTTGACTTGTTAGACATTGTCATGGATTTCCATCAAATAGGTGGCGTCATTTTGGCGAGTTAAATTAAATACCATATATTAAGACGAGCTCAACATTTGATGTTGTAATTTACTTACCTTTGAATCTAGTTCTGAACTCCCTGTCATAAAGCCTCCAGGCCTTCGCATGTGCCATCAGCATATACTTGCTACACATATACGATCCTGTATCGTGTTCCAATGAAGGTACTCCTAACGACGCCGTTCCATAAAACTGATCACAATCGTACTGGGCCTCATTGATCGTAAAAAAGGTTTTAACCCTGTCACCAAAAAGGGTGAACACCACCCTTGCGTAGTCTTCAAACCAATCAGGAATTGAAGGGTTTGTCCAGCCTCCTGAAAATATGAATAGAACCATACCAAATTCTAGCTACTAAATCTCTTTCAAGGTAATAAAAAGCTACCGCACGATCTCCTTAAAGACTGCATTCTCATGGAAGGATTCTGGCAAGGAGACATGCAGTCCAGGTGGAAGCGAGGGCTACTGCATGTTGTTTAAATGGCGCATGGAGGCGCTAGAGCGGGGCCATAGGCACTCAGCGGTCCCAGCTCCGCCAGAAAATCATGGTAGCTTGTAAAGTGTGACTTGAGCAACCAAGATGGAGAAGAACCACAATCGGGGCGATCAGATCGGTCATGGACAAGTGACTAGAGAGGATCCATGACGACCTGCCCGCACAAGTTTTTCCCTCATCTTACAATCCCGGGCTCTTTAAGAGGAGCGTGAAGAGGCACATAACAGGGCCGCCAACTTGAGGACCACTGTCAAAAGTGGCCCCCAATCGCTAGATGCGCATCGGCTTTCCATCAGGCTGGTGGCGATGTCAGTTTGGTGTGCTGAATAAAAAAAATCTCTCCTACAGGTCGTCACAGATGATTACCGGGCACGCTGCTGCTTCGGTAAAGATCTGTAGCGAATACACCGGGAGACAATAGCCAAGTGCCAGCACTGCGAAGAACGCAGCAAAGACACAGCGCGGTATACCGTCACAATACCAGAAATCATAATGCCTTAACTTAAAATGCCCGAGCCCAAAATACCCGAAATCGAAATATCAATATTCAAAAGGCAAATATTTATAATATAAATAATTTAAAATGCCTTACGATCGAATAACCGAAACCCAAAAAATAAAATTATCAAATACCTTATCCTAAAATGTTCAAACACAAAATACCTTTTTTTTAACATGATTTAAATCCTACATGGATGCTATAAATCTGTGAATGGTTAACACCCCGACTCAGAGTATCCCGACTCGAATAGGTTAGGTTAGAAGACTAGCCTTAGCCTTCGTGGTTATTTTTTTTTTTGGTTTTTCGTTAGCCCACTGTAGTACTTTTGTAACTCTGAATCAAAGTGTTTTAACATGAGGTAAATCCTACAAGGATACTATGCCGGACTTCTACCGACTAAAAACCACACGTATCCTACATAACAGCCTACAGTTGGGAGCCCCGGGTAAGCCCTCAGAAGGATACCAAAGGACCAACAGACCTACGGCTACAACTGCGGCTTCACTTAGGTGGGGGGGTGTAAATAAGTTAAATCCAAATAACAAAACGTGTGAGTATAGCGATAAACTGGGTAGGTTATGGTTTCTTTTAATTCCAAGCACAAGATTGTATAATTGTTCCTTAAATTTTGGTGACTGAAATTATTATAGAAAAGACAATATATAAATATGTGTTACATTCCACGCAGTTATGACAGTGACATATTGTATTCTATTTTCGGTATTTTAAATTAAGGATATTTGAAAATTTGTATTTTGAATTTTGATATAATGATTATTTGTATTTTAAATTTAGACATTTTACGGTAAGGTGTACTGAAATAAGGTATTTTGAATGTTAAGGTATTTCGAATTCGGGTATTTTGGTCTAATGCATTTTAAGTAAAGGCATTTTGATTTCTGGTATTTTAATATATAACCCACAGCGCCCCATCCATTGATGGAGTGCACAGTGTGAGCTCAGCAGTGCCAGGTGCTTATGGCAAGTCTGGACGTGGACATTTGCTCGCTGGAGACCACGGTGCAAGTCATGATCTCTAGCATTAGGAAGTGGGATGCCGCTGCGTCTTACTGCAAGCACGTCAGGCTCGCGAAAGAGGCATCGGTGAGAGAGCGGGAGACAACTCTCCCACCCGACTCCATGACCTGAGGACGACGAGAGACCTGCTCGCTGTCCTCACGTTATAGTTTCACGCACGCCTCACGTGGAGCAGAGCAGCAGAGTCGGAGTTATGAGCAAAAAATTTAATAATCAAGATCATTATTTTTTTGGTCGCTGTAACTGACATCCACACCGCGTGCATCGGCGTAAGGTTGCTTCATAATTATGTAGTTCTATCTAATATAATATTAATATAATATAATTATTATCTTATTTTATATCTTAACTCTTAGCAAACTATAAAAGCACTAAGTATTTCCCAAAACGATCTTATCAGAAGTACTTAGAATTCGGTAAAATAAAAAAAAGGTCATCATGACCACCGGGTCGGAACGTAGTACCTAGATTACGTGGAAAAACAGGCTACCTGGTAAATCAGTAAGAATTTTAATTGCTTATTTACGAATATGCCCTTAGCATTTCTGAGCAGTTTAGTGCTTAGGAAGACACTTTAAACCATTGGTCCCGGTTGTCAGTAAATATCAGTTGTTAAAATAAGTGAAACATTTCAACAGCAACAGACTACCCTAGTCCATTTCATCACGGTGATAACAACGTGCGACAAATTATATAAAATAGGTGTAATAGTTCACTTACCAAGATCCTGCAAGATTTGTGGCAAGTCAAAGTGGTACATGGTGACGAGAGGCTCGATGCCTTTCTCCAGTAGACCATCGATCAAGTTGTTGTAGTACCGCTTGCCGTCCTCGCTGACGATGTTGGCGAAGCCGTTAGGCAGCAGACGCGTCCAGCTGATAGAGAATCTGAAAAATTGATTACCTGTTTAGTGCCCGTAATAATATTATTTTTGAAAAAAAAATGCCGGACAGGTACGAGT
The DNA here is from genome assembly GCA_933228765.1 of Miltochrista miniata. NCBI lineage: Eukaryota > Metazoa > Arthropoda > Insecta > Lepidoptera > Erebidae > Miltochrista > Miltochrista miniata. The sequence goes on from OW121769.1 coordinate 21,837,669, forward strand.
CGGACTCGCCCACCGAGCGTTCCCGGCATTTGTCCGTCTGTCTGTCAAGACCGTTTATCTCGTACCTAAATGTATGGAGGTGTAATACTTACAATTAACACCAACCAAATCTATCAGTCCCTTGAAGTTCTAAAAAAATCAAACTTCTTAATTTAACGAGGCTGTAAAACATTTACAGTACATGTACAACAACCTCACGTGCAAGCTCGTGCACCTGCTGAACAACGGACGAGGCTCTGACGGCGGCGGTCCATTTCAACACGGCGATGGGCTCACCACCTGTCACATGGGACCGAATTGTACACGGTGAAATGTGGGCCGTTATAGGCCTCTGCCTACCCCTTCGGGGATAAAGGCGTGAGTATATGTATGTATGTATGTATGTAAAACATTTATAAATCGAAATTAATATGGCACTTCACGTTCACCTAACTAGAACTATGAAAGGTAAGTAGTATCCTCATATACTTACTACAAATAGATATAGGATAAATCTAAAAACTAAAAATGTTTTTGTCCTGTCGTAGTCGAGACCCTAGGTCCATGGGGTCCCAATGCGCAAAAAAATTTCAAGAATTTGAAAATCGCCTTGTGGAGTCGACTGGTCACCCAAGGGCTGGCAGTTTTCTCGCTCAGCGAATAGGACAAAGGGGAAATGCTGCTAGTCTCTTGGGCACAATGCCACGGGGGCATCATTGTTTAGGTTGAGTTTAGATAGTAATAATCTAAATATATATAACTCAAAGGTGACTGACTGACTGACATAGTGATGTATCAACGCACAGCCCAAACCACTGGAGGGATCGGGCTGAAATTTGGCATGCAGGTAGATGTTATGACGTAGACATCCGTTAAGAAATGATTTTCATAAATTCTACCCCCAAGGGGATAAAATACGGGAAGCGAAGAACAAATTGTACGCGGGCGAAGCTGCGGGCATCAGCTAGTGTAAATATATAGATATGTAATAATCATTACATAGTATAAAACAAAGTCGCTTTTTCTGTCCCTATGTCCCTTTGTATGCTTAAATCTTTAGAACTACGCAACGGATTTTGATGCGGTTTTTTTTAATAGATAGAGTGATTCAAGAGGAAGGTTTATATGTTTAATAACATCCATTAAATAGTGAAGTAATACTGATACCCGTGCGAAGCCGGAGCGGGCCGCTAGTACTGTATAATATATGTGCAGTAACTCTGTTAAAATGACTTTTAAAGTACGTAATCCATCTATTCCTAATGATAATTTATATTTCAAATTCCGGTATTCCGGGAGTATCCATTTTAAGACAACGAGCCTATCGCAAACACAAGAATTAGCACTAGGTTCTTACTCCGACCTCTGCTTATGACCTTATCCGTTGTTTAGCAGATGTACTACTTGCAGCCAAGCTTTTCCTTATCCTGGGACATCCTTCCGAGGGCTTACCCGGGGCTCCCGACCGTAGGCAGTGGTAGTGCAGGATTATCACACGCGAGTTATGCCTGAGTCCCGTAGTTAGTGAGAAAGCTTACACCAATGTTTACCTACCTACTATATACCTACCTATAAAACTGCAACCCGATTTCGGAAACCATTTCGATATCCCTCTTCCAGTTGTGGTAGGAGTCAGCAGAGATATCACCGTTGCTCCCATCTCCGACAAGATTAGGTTTGGTATGAAACAAGCGATCCCAATTATTTTCGGATTTATCTGAAAAATTAACATAATAAATGCAAGTCAGCGATCAGTACATTCAGTATTTTAAGCTTTGGTCCGGGGCCATCCCCGATAGAGACTTCCAAAGCTCCGCTCGTAGATGGAATACATGCAAATGCTCACCCATGTGAGCTTTTGACGGTACGGAAGGTACGGGCGCCCTCATGGGTTCCGCTCCAGGGTCTCCAGCAGCTCTTCGCGGCCCAATTCTTTGGACTGCTTAATGGCTGTTTGGAGGGCCCTCTTGGCCCCTTTGTACCCCTTATAGAGTCTCTCGGGCTACCGCATTGTCTGGATGGTGACCCCTCCGGCGGAACCTGACCTACCGGCGACGGCGCGAGGCGTAGGGAAGGTGGAAGGATAGATGCCATGCCATTATTAAAATTTAATTTTGTAGATGTGACTGATTAAATTGGGGTTTTACTTAGAATAAACGATTTTCCTAAAAGTAAATTAGGCGATGGTTTTCCTTAAAATTGTTTTAACATTTTTTTTGAACTAAGGAATTGTTAGATATTCTATTTTGATAATAGTTATTCGTTCAGTAAAACAGTTATGTAAATACCACTAATCAGTATAATGAATTTGATTTATTTAGTGTGCATAATCAGTATTTTTGGTTTAACTTTGAAATGTTTAGTTCAGAATAAGGGAATATACAGATATCGATGGCTTTTTAAACGTCGCGTCGGTGAATGTAAGTAAGAAGTATTTCGCGTGAAGTCCCGAATTCTATAAGTAAGAGTGCACAGATGTTGTATCATTTGTACAACTAATTGAACTAACTTAGCCGAAGAACTTTTCGGCTAAGTAAGTTCCATCGGTTCAAAACTCTTACCGCTGACATTCCATGCTCCTTCCACTTGGAACGCTGATGAGCCAGCTCCAAATTTGAACCATGGTGGGAACTTCTTGCTGACGGTGCACGCTGACAGACTAAATAATAAGCTGAAAGTAGTATTCGGATTTTTAATACGTCAATGCTGGAATAACACTAGGCTTTTCTATTCTTTCACTTTGAAGTGGTGCACCGATTGACTATCAAACGAGGTCGAGGTGCAGAGAAGGAAAACTAAACAACCCTGTACCAACCTGTCTGGCCGGTCCGATAGATACAGTAAGGTTAAAAACTTATACCGGTTTGGGCGCATTAGGGCTAATTCTCATAATGGCAACCGACTCGATAATAGACTAGGTACAGTCACCTCCAATATTGCATGGGCCCCTTAAGATCTATAATCCCATGCACATTTGAGTCCAAATTCACAAAAACTCCACTAGATGGCACCACTTTACTCAAATATAATGTTGCATAGGTATACACCTTAGAATCACAAAAAATGTACTAGATGACATATTTACATTACTCAAAAGATTAATGAGTTGCTATTTTGACAATAATCGCGTTCCTGTGTGAGGTTTTAAAAAAATCGGCAACGATAGATACTTGACTTCCAATGTTATCCGAGAGATGGCGTCAATTCTCACAGAAAAACAATTTCGTTTCGGATTGACCATGCATTCTCAAATTCGTCTGTACTTCTCATTATGGCCACTTCTCATTTTGGCTACTTCTGATTAGGGCTACTTCACCCTTGGGCTACTTCTTCATTATCAAGTCACGCCTATATCCCCGAAAGGTTAGGCAGAGTTATAGTAAACGTCAATGTTAAAAAAACCGCTGACCTTTGGGGGTTATCAGTGAAATCCGTTTCAAGTATTATAGATGTCATGGCCCACACTTGGCAACTGTGTTTAACGATTGCGTCTCAAGTGCTGTATTTCCTGATTTGATGAAACACAGTAAAGTATTACCACTGTTCAAGGCTGGCAGCACTTCAGATCCGGGTAATTTCAGACCTATTTCGGTGTTGCCGACCTTGAGCAAGATATTTGAAAAATTAATACTAGAGCAGATGCTGATTTATTTTAACAGTCACAAATTGTTTCATGAGAAACAATTTGGCTTTACTAAAGGACGTTCGACTACCGATGCTGGTGTAGAGCTATTGAAATGTATTTATGCGGCCTGGGAGGATAAACAAGATGCAATTGGTGTATTTTGCGATCTGTCTAAGGCTTTTGATTGCGTCCAACATGAAACATTAATCAGGAAATGACACCATTACGGCATAAGGAACAAGGCTCTCGATCTTCTGACTTCATATTTGAACAATAGAATTCAGAGAGTCGATGTTAATGGTACACGTTCAGAAGGATCAGTAGTTACTATGGGCGTCCCGCAGGGTTCAATACTCGGCCCATTTTTATTCCTTTTATATTTTAATGACCTACCCTTTTACATGGGGTACCACAACAGGATTGTTTTGTTTGCTGATGATACTTCTTTGATTTTCAAAGTCAAACGACAAATAGATAACTATGACGATGTAAACAATGCAATCTTGAAAGTGGTTCATTGGTTTAACACTAACTTATCTGAATGATAATAAAACTAAATGTATTAAGTCTAAGTACCTTGCCGAATGTAACACAGTCAGACACCAATGTTCAACTTAATGGTCGGGTGTTGGAACTTGTGGAATCAACGACGTTCCTAGGGTTAACGGTCGATGCTGGTTTACAATGGGGTCCACATATTGTAAAACTAGCTAGTAGATTAAGTTCAGCAGCATTTGCTGTGCAAAAGATAAGGCACTTGACTGATGTAGATACGGCTAGAATAGTTTATTTTAGTTACTTTCACAGTATAATGTCTTACGCTATTCTACTGTGGGGCAATGCTACAGATATAAATTCAATTTTTATTTTACAAAAGCGAGCCATAAGAGCTATATATATAGATTAGGTCCAAGGACCTCTCTGCGCGAAACATTCAAAGAGGTTAATATTCTTACAGTAGCATCTCAATACATTTTTGAAAATGTTATGTATGTACAAAGAAATTTACATAGTTTCCATAAGTTAAGTGATAGACACAATGTCAACACTAGAAATAAAAATAACCTCGCTGTTTATCATAGCAGATTGCATAAAATCAGTAATTCTTTCAGGGGTAACTGTATACGCTTTTACAACAGGTTACCTAACGAAATTAAAAGTATGTCCCTAAATAAATTCATAAAGTTTGTTAAAGGTAAATTATACAGCAAGGGCTACTATACGGTTGGTGATTACTTGATGGATAAGGAAGCCTGGAAATGACCTGCTCTGCTAGATTCTCAAAAAACTGTTAAGATGCATAGTTTTTAGATTCATTAATAAAATTGTAAATAAAGTAGTTAAAAGAATAACCCGCTGAGTTTCTTGCCAGTTCTTCTCAGGTGGGTCGCGTTGTGAACTGGTGGTAACTTTTTGGTTTATATAAGTGACGTTTACAAGTGCATTTGTATTTGCCTAAGTAAATAAATGATTTTTGAATTTGAAAAGTCCACATTTCACCTTATAGTTCCAAACAACAACCCCCAAAGATGTGGGAAAGCATCCGAACCCCCTAGATGAGGCCGCAGTGGTAGCCAAGGTCTGTTGGGAGTCCTGGGGTCATCCTTTCGAGGGCATACTCGGGGCTCCCAACCGTAGGCATTATAGCATCCATTTAGGATTTTCTTCAAGTTAAAATAAAAGGTTTTTGTCCCAGGTGGTTAGCCTGTTGCGGTGTTGAAAATGGACATACGCAGCTTGTGACGACCCACTGTAAGATAAAGTGGCCACGTGGTGTTCACCTATCAAGGACCAGCCATAGCAAAAGTTGCTTACTGCAGTGAAATCACTGAGTCAGCGGGGTTGCGAGCGCTTCAGCATAATTATTTTGGAATCCGTGCCTCCGCCAAGTCGAGCAACAACGCCGCCGTACAATCTTTTCTCGAACCATATTTACTTCAATCAATCAATCAATCAGCGGCTCAACTTTAGATTGTCTGACGTGGAGTTTGGGGTTCATATTTTTTTTTACACAAAGCTAATATTATTAGAAGCCTCCACACGAAGTTTTAACTTGCGGAAATTAATGGTTAACGAGAAATAATGAAAATCATTAAAATTCACCAATAATTTGTCACTTTTCACCACAGAATACATACACTCTCAATGCTTTTGACATTCGGCTCGTCACTATACGTTTCGTTTTCCGTAACTCAAAAAGGGGGGGCTTCCGCAACTTTTCCTTCATGGGGGGGGGTTCTACAACCCCCCCTCCCCCCTTTCCACCCCCTCCCGCCCCTTAAATCGTGGGACGACAATCCGAAGTCCTACCCAATCAGCCTATATCAGTCCACTGCTGGACAATAATAACAATATTTACTTACTGAAGTATTTTATTTATTGCAAACTAGCTAATGCCCGCAGCTTCGCCCACGAAAAATTCGGTCCCGGTCCCGCTTCCCGTGGGAAATTATTCCCGGGATAAAAAGTAGCCTATGTGTTATACGGGACTATAGTCGATCCCTGTACCAAATTTCAGCCGGATCCGTTCAGCCGTTAGAGCGTGAAAGAGTAACAAACATCCACACTCACAAACTTTCGCATTTATAATATTAGTAAGATTAGACAAAAAGGACTCACCACAGAAAAAGCGTTGATGCTAGCATGTTTAACACTAGATACTAATTTAAAACAAGAGCAGAAAACCTTCCGTGTAATAATAGGTAGGTACCTCGTTTTTTTTTATTTTCGTTTTTTTATTGCAGCCTTAATACCTCGTATTACAAGATCTTTATAAACTCATTTTATAAAGGTAGGTACTTTCAGTAGTCTTATAATTATCTTAAGTGCAATATAGAGAATTTAAGATACTGCAACACGCTTTAGTTTATTATACTAAACGAAACTAATTTGAAACCCATTTTAATATTTGCAATGATAAAGTATATTACTGAAAACACCACGATACCATACGTGTAAAGACTAATGTCGGCAGTGCTAATAGTGAGTCAACTCCGTTGTTAAATCGCAAAATACCTACAACGCTATCTCGACATAAAATATGCTAGGGTTGTCACAAAAATACTTCCGTTGATTAACTAAGGGCTTGTGTGATTGTAGGTAAGTAAGTAAATAAAAAAGTAGATACTCATGCCACTATAATCTATCTATCTTTATAAGGTTTATTTCTATTGTAAGCTTTCGTTACGTACGCTGCGTAAATGGTTAACGTTACGTAAAAAAATGTGTGGTAAGTACAAAATTGTTCCTCATATAAAGTTCGAAAATAAAGTCCTCAACAGCGTATATCTATCAAGGTGCGCTTACACTAACCTTTTAGTTACTAAAATATTAGCGACGCAACGGTCGTAAATGCGACGGAAAACATTATATTAATATATTAATACAACGCCTCTTTCTTTCTATTATGTGATGTGTCACTTAAGAGAAAGAGGGGTGTTTTATAAATAACGAAGTTGCCTGGATTAGGTCTAACGAATATAAGCGACGCGGCGGGAGTATATGCGGCGGGGAACATTATAATTACTTAACATCATACCACATCTCTCTCTTTTTCTCTCTTGTGACGTAAACGAAGTTGTCCGGGTCAGCTAGTTAGTAATTTATATATGTATCAACCTTACACAGTTCAAGTCCTACCTAATGGTACCCACGCGACCACGTACCTATATCATATATCATAATTATTATTATTAACATAAGATACCTACCTACTAGCTGAGCAGACAGACGCTGTCCTGCCATAACTATGAATATGGAAATCGGTATCCCGAAATCTAAGTTCCCGGTTCCTGGTTTTCATTTCCCAGTTCGTTGTTCTGTTCCCGGTTCCCATATTGGTGCTTCGAGTTCCAAGACCCGCAGGCTGATTACGTATAAAACAGCGATCAGCGATAATCGTGCAATCATTGCGCAATCATCGCACGATTTATCGCTGGTGGCGGAAAAAAATGGTATTACGTTAAATTCTATAGCGAATCGTTCGCTAATCGCTACGTCGCACTTATCACTACGAAACTAGCGCCATAAACAATTACGTGGCGATCACTGAAAACTGGGAACTGTCACATCTGTTGGGCATTTCATTAGTGTATGTGTGTGCTGAGAGACCACTTTTATTTTTTCGGATTTTTGCAGTTTAACAATAGTGCGTACAGTGTTTGTCTGAACAACTTTTAAAATACCGTAATGATTTCGTACCTACATTTTGATGTCGACTTGATTTTTTATTTCTTAAAATATTTAAAAATAACAATACGTCCTTAATTCCGCGACGCGAGTATTAGTCTTTATTTATAAACATATTATAATAACATATAACATATTATATTATAATTTTTATCATATTATTACATTACATATTAGATTATAAGTACATATTCTATTTAAATTTTGTATTTTCTATATTCATCTCATAATTTGACACTCCAGAACGGGCGTACCTCAAGCTCCATACATTCACAGCGGGCGCACCTCAGGCATCGCGGGTAGGGGGGCGACCCCGCTCTCCGACTTTACGCACCGCATCGGTGCTCCGCCAAACGGCCGAGTTGAACCACTATTAGTCTTTACACATATGACGATACTCTAAAGCGGAATAATAACAAATGCAAACAAGAGTGGCGCTCTAACGCATCAGGTACCTAAATGCATCAGCGGACGTCGGCAGACGCATCGGCGATTTATAATTACGTTATGTTCACAGTTCTGTGTCAATTCTCGAATGATGTTGCGATTGTAGCTGCTGCTGCTATTAATTTTAATTACTATTGAATGTGCCTTATTATTATTATTTAATCAAACATAATATCATTTGCGACAGCGACAACATGCGGTATGCTGTGTTCACAATTTTAGGGCATGCAATTTAAACCTTTATGCAAATATCTAATCAATTAATCAAATCAGCCTTTGTCGGTCCACATCTGGACGTAGGCCTCTTCCAATTTACGCCACCGTACGCGGTCCTGCGCCTTTCGCATATATATCTGACAGTATTACTAATATAGTAAATATCTAATAGTAAAACTATTTGTATTGTCTGATTTGTGAACAAAATAAAAGAAAAAGGGTTCGGGTATTATTCCGATTCTTTGGTTAATACCCCACTTCTATGAGGGGTGAAAGACACACCACCGTCTTGGCCTGCTTCTGTAAAACCGGCGAGCAGCCAACCCGCCGTTTTCAGGCCCTTGGTCATAGAGGTCGGTAGTACTACGCGACCTGGTCGCCTGCTAGGGAACTATGGAGAGGATTCTCTCCCACTCCCTCCCCGCTGCCTCTTTCGCGAGCATAACTTGCTCGCAGATCGACGCAGTGGCGTCCCACTTTCTTCCGCAGGAATCCATGGCCCTCACCATGGTTTCCAACGTAAGAATGTCAATTATCTATCTAAAATCTCGCTGCAGTTACCGAAGTGCAGTGCTGGCACCCGGGTGTTACCTCCCGGTGCATGAAGACTCCCTAGAGAGTAAATCATCAACACTGGGCGTCTTTATAGACATCGAAGGTGCCTTCGACAAGACGACCTTTGTAAGTATCGAAAGAGCCATGCAAAAGCATAAAATACACCCCACTATGGTAAGTTGGATAGTGAATATGCTAATACAAATGACAGTGAACTCCACATCTAGAGGGATCGCAGCCAAAGGATGTCCGCAGGGGGGGTCCTATCTCCGCTCCTGTGGAACCTCGTGGTGAACAAGCTCATAGATGTACTCAATAGAGAGAAATACTTCACTGTAGGTTACGCAGACGACCTCACCATACTGGTAAGTGGCAAGTTCCTAGGAACAATCACAAACCTGATGGACAACGCCTTGAGGATTGTCGAAGAATGGTGCATCAGACATGATCTCAAGGTAAATCCGACGAAAACAGAAATGGTTCTGTTCACCAACAAACGCCAAACAGATAATCTGGATCTCCCACAGCTCTTTGGCACACAGCTTTCCTTGGCAAATGAAGTCAGGTACCTGGGGGTCACACTGGACAGCAAACTGCTATGGAATAAGCACCTGACACAAAAAATCAGTAAGGCCACCATTGCATTCTGGCAATGCAAACGGACGATCGGTAAGAAGTGGGTACTCTCACCGAAAATCATACATTGGCTCTACACCACAGTCATATTAAGACCACAGGTTCAATCGTGCATCGATCATGTATGGGTGCGAATGAGAACGAGCGATGCGACTGCGCATGTGATCGAGAGCAGGATATCGGATCATCACATGATAGGCGTCGCACTAACTGCACTTAATTCAACAACAAACAAGTGCGGAAAGGTAGTAATGAAACAGGTTATCAGTGATAAATTAGTTCAAAAAAATCTAAAAAAGTGCGACTGGAGTAAAATGTCAACAATAAATTGTCCCGTAAAATTGTATCGGTCTTTGTGTGATGTGTTTAGTGAAGCTTATGTAAATAGCAAAGTAAGTGTGAAAGTTTCAGGGAAAAGAACTTCTCAACCATGGATAAATAAACAAATAATAGCTATGATTGAGAGGCGAGATGTGTTGTTTAGAAAGTGGAAGTGTACGCCTAGTAATATGAACAAGCGTCTGGAGTACACAAAATATAGAAATAAGGTAAATAAACACATAAATGTAGCTAAGAATAAGTTCAGAATAAGTGAAATAAAGGAGTGCAATGGGGACTATCGTAAAATATGGTCATGCATAAATAAATGGATAGGAAGAGGGGGAGGTGATGTAGATAGTGTAATTAAGAGATATTTAGGTAAAAGAGATAGTCTGTCTAATATTTGCACAAAGTTTTCGTACACCTTTACAAAAGAAATACAGGATATTAAACACAGGTGTAATTATAAGTTTCTAGACAGAAGTACATATGTAAAAGAGGTGAATTTATCATTTAGGTATAAGTGTGTATGTGCTGAGGATATAGAAAAGATTATTGATAACTTACAACTGCGCAAGGCGCCAGGCATAGGTATGATAAGGGTGCAAGATGTAAAGTACTTAAAGGATAGTTTAAGTCCGATATTGGCTAATTTTGTAAATATGTGCCTTAAAAGCGGAACGTATCCCGATTTATTGAAAAAGGCTGTAATTCGACCAATTTTCAAGCACGGTAGTCATCTTGAGTACTCAAACTATAGACCGATAGCTATACTCTCCGTCATAAATAAAATTGTAGAAAAGTCCATTGTTCCACAAATAAATAATTTCTTAGAGCAGCATAACTTACTGTCCGGTGCACAGCACGGGTTCAGGACGAATAGAAGTACTCTAACGGCACTCAGCTTATTTTCTGACACTATAAACAGACACTTAGATAACGGGAGACAGGTCTTAGCGTTATTTATAGACTATAAAAAGGCATATGATACATTGGATCACGATACATTGCTACAGGCTATGGAGGAGTGTGGAATTCGAGGTCCGACCAATGAGTTTTTCAGGAGTTACTTGGCAAACAGAACAATACGAACGTCGGTCAGCGGAGTGGTGGGAGAAGAGGCTAGTGTCACTCTAGGGGTACCGACCGGGTCCGTGTATGGTCCGGTCGGCTATATCATGCATGTAAATAGCGTAAACAATGTGATAAAAAATTGTGAGATGTACATGTATGCAGACGATATGTGCTTAATATTCGCATCAAAAATTGTGGCTGAGTTGCAGAACAGTATACAAACAGACTTAGATAATGTAACAAAATGGGCTCATGACAACGGCATAATTATTAATATGGCTAAAACGAAGTGCATGCACATACATTCACCATACAATGCTAGGGCAAAATTGTTACAACCTTGTGATATGTATATTACCGGGCACAGCTATGACTGCTTGCATGATGGGAAGAAAAATTGTAAATGTTTAAAGTTGGAATTTGTTAGTACATTTAGATATTTAGGATTAACAGTAGATAGAAATTTTAATTGGAGAACACAAGTAACGGAAATTTGTAGCAAATTAAGAAGAATATTAGGAAAGTTTTATCATTTAAAATACATATTGGACAGAAAGACACTTTTTATAGTATATTATGGACTGGCTGACTCTTTGATAAATTATGGTCTCCATGTGTATGGACGCACCTTTATTACATATATTAAAGATATTAAAAATCTTCAAATTAGATTGTTAAAGTACCTTGTAAGTAAGAAAGAGAAAATGAAGTGTAAAGGAGAATATGATAAGCTGTTTGTAGTTTGCAAAACTTTGCCTGTAGATATAAAAGTAAAATACTTGATAGCAGTGGAACAATATTGTAGGGATGAATTTAAAATAAAAGTAAGCAATAGATTTGAGACGAGAAGTGTAAAGAAGGGTAAGCTAGTAGTGCCAAAAGTGATTAATTATTATGGCAAAAGATGTACAAACTATTTAGTACCAAAAATATTTAATAGTGTAGATTTCCTAAGAAATGAACCAAAGTTAAGTAAGCGAGTAGTAAAATTAAAATTAAAAGCGTTTTTCATAAATGAATATAGCAATAAGTTGTGTTAGGGTGGTGGATATTATGGTACCAATAGATGTAACTTTAGGTATATGATGAGTACAATGTGTTAAGAGTGATTATATAATCGCCAACAAACTGCCATGCAGTTTGGCGAATATATTTAGATATGTATACATATGTAGTACTGTTCTTTGGTTAATAAATAAAAAAAAAAAAGTACTTCAAAAAAAAAAAAAAAAAAAAAAAAAAAAAAAAAAAAAAAAAAAAAGGTAACGTATGGCGCAATAGTTTAGTGGCCCAGGGCCGAACTAGCTTCAGCCATAGATAAAATGCAGCAATTCCAGAGAGCGGCATGTTGCGCCGTCACGGGATGCTTTCGCACCACACCCACAGCAGCGATGGAGGAAATGCTCTGCATACCGCCTCAGGACCTGTTCGCACACCAGGAAGTGGCCGCCGCGGCGGCACGACTTCAGGCGTCAAAACAATGGACGCGCTCAAGGGGAGGTCACAGGCGCATACTGGAGGAAGCAATAAAGTATGAACCTTTCGTGGAAGCCCCTAATGACAAGATACCGAAAACATACGTGTTTGATCGTAAGTACAATATATCGTTGGCAGAGTCCGCGAAGGACTACTCCGGTATAAGAGAACTCAGAGTGTACACGGATGGATCCAAAACAAACCACGGATCGGGAGCAGGCACCTACTCCCCCGAGCTCAACATACACTCATCAATACCTTTATTTAGCGTCTCATGCGTCAATCATCCTATGTGAGTGCATAGGTTTAATTAATGCCACCAATGCAATCGACTCCAGGAAAATTGAGCCCAACCAGATCTGGCTTGTCTCCCATAGCGCTGCAGTACTAAAAGCTCTAAAGAGCACCACAATCGACTCTGGGCTAGTGTTTCAATGCCACCAGGGTCTACAAAAGCTGGCCCTAACACAGAAGGTAAGCCTTCAGTGGACAAAAGGTCACAACGGATCGAGCGGAAATGATGCCGCTGACGAACTAGCCAGATTGGGCTACAGCACCACACCGGTGGGACCGGGGCCGATTATACCAATACCCTTCTACCAGGTAAGGGCATGGCTGAGACAACGCACGAAAGAGCGGCATGAAAAAAGATGGGCACAAACAGTAAGTTGTAGGCAATCAAGGGAAGCTCTACCGAGACCCAGGCCAAAACTAGCTAGAACGTTGCTACATCTGAATAAAGGTGATCTACGAACCATGGTAGGCACAATAACGGGTCATTGCACAGTAAATAAACACTTGAATGTCCTAGGTATCACGGACAGCACGCTGTGCAGAGCGTGCCTGTCGAAAGAAGAAACCATAGCTCACGCAATCTTGGAGTGCGAGAGCCTGGTTACATACCGAGTCAACATACTTGGCAGCCCCACAACACTCCGGGAAGCGTGTGAGGACCCGAAGAGGATCCTGCGCTTCTGGTCGGAGCTGGGTTGGCTGGAGTGACAGCCACCACTCCACTGGCAGACCTAAGTGCGGAAAATGGTAGCCCAAGAAGACTGAAGACTACCTCCCGGTGTATGCAGCAGATACTTACCGAAGCACCCGTGCGCGGTAAGTATCTGTGACACTCGATAGGTGAGGCTTCCATGGCGCCTCTACAAGATCGTGCGTTATCCCCTTATCACCCAGCTAAGCAATCTAGCCACATTGTTGGCCGTCAGGGTCTCCGCCCATACGACGACCCCATATAGGGCCATGCTCCGCCAGATGCCAAGGTACAGTCTCCCGCAGAGAGATTCTCTTAATGTGATGAGCACATTGCTTTTTGTGTGTCTGGGTGTAATTTAGCTATAATTATTGAAAAATGTATAAGTATGTTTATAAGTCGTCTAGATCCCAAAGCACAATTTGGGCTAAATGATGTTGTGTGGGAATGGCCACATAAATATTTGTTTTTTTAAATTTATTTAAATTACCTAATAGTATTAATAATATTGTTTCAGCACTAGTGTCTGTGTATAATTAATTCATTCGATAAAACCAATAGTCGATTCGTATTTTTAATGACGCTAGATAACAGCTCACTGAATCATGTTAAACTTGTTTGCTACCTAGTTTCCACAATTTACACAAATCCATAACGGATACATTATACATAAAATATGTGTCACAAATGCATAAAATTATTTAAGGCTTACTTATTCGAAAGAGACTCATCTTGGTGTGAACTTTATACTAGGAATTATTCTCTGATTTATTGATCTTATAAAAATATTATATTGTAATTTATTAGATACTCTTTTTATGAAGCGCTCGTGGCCCCGCGGACTCAGTGTTCTGTAAACGATCACTGCAGTAAGCAACATTTACTATAGCCGGATATGGATGGGTGACCACCACGTGGACCACTTTGTGACATTTATTTACGAGCGTTTCCGTGCTTCGGAAGGCACGATAAGCCGTTGGTCCCGGTTGTCAGTAAAATGACAGTCGTTAAGCCAAGTTGAAGGCCTTACGGGCGGCTTGAAAAATTTCAACTGTGGGTCGTCACAACCTGCGCCCGGGTCGGCAGCGCGTGTGTAGCGCCTCTGGTGTTGCAAACGTCTATAGGCTACGGTTACCAACCTTTCGGTGGGCCGTAAGCTTGTCTGCCACCTAAGTAAAAAAAAAACTCTTGCTTTTTTAACGTATCAAAACACGATTAGGAATACTTTGTTCGATCGAAACCGCTCTCGAAAAATGAAAAATATTGCAAAAATCTTAACAAGTAATGTACTTTTTTTATCTAAATAAATTAGTTTATTCCTCATAAAAACTTGTCATATGATAGATATAGGTCTTTAGAACAATATTTTACGGCTAGATTTTTTCTTAAACCCCTCAGATTTTATAACAGTAATATAATGTACTGGAATCGAATGAAATTCGGCAAAAGCGTACGCTGCAATCGTTCGAATTGCCTTAGAATTTTTCAAGGTCGAACATTGCAGCCTTAAACACTTCCTGTAATGATAATCAAACACGAACACTTCTATACCACTTATCAAGCGCTCAACACTCTACACTTACACTTTTATCTTTTATTTTTTATATTCCCTTTTTTAACGTTTTTTTTTCATTGTCTGGTCCTCAGTTAAATAGGTACCTATACCTACCTAGTTTCAGGAGTCAGAAATTATAATCCAGTAAAAATTGGCACTGGTTGCGAATGGTCGCAACTGCGCTGTTTGGGGTTGTCCATAACCTACCTGTAACACAGTTTTAACTAGCATGGTAATGGTAGATCCTGGGGTATTCTTCCGAGGGCTTACCTGGGACTTCCAACCGTAGGCTGTTAGGCAGGATACGTGAGGTTTTTAGTCGGTAGAAGTCTGGCATAGCATCCATGAGGATTTTCCCTCACGTTAAAAAAGGCATGGAAATGGCCGGGGTAAGCCTGGACGGTTTTGCGGCTAGATGTGGAATGTCTTATTGAATATACCTAAGTATAACAGTTTAGGGATCTCCTGATACAACCATAAATTTGCTTAAAAGGAGATCTCAAAAAAAATTTTTGTAATAAGTACTTATAAGAACCTGGAAATAAACATTTTTATTTTTATGTAACTGGAAATAAACATTTTTACTTTTATTATTTACTAGCTGAGCCCGCAACTTCGTTTACGTCACATAAGGTGTATGAAAGGAAAGGTATTTCTTCATCAGAGTCATCAAGCAGCGTCTGAAACTGCCCTGTTTGCTTAATCATAAAAGAGCTTAATGATTAAGTCTATTTTAAAACAATTCAGTCCGCGCCGAAGGCGTGATTAAGCCAACACGCCAGTTTAGGTTCACTCACATTCAAAGAAACCCCTACAATTAAAATTTTCAAAATATCTGATTCTTAAAAGTGTTATAACTCTTTTATTTCTAAACCGATTTACATAAAACAAACGCTAAATGATAACTGGAGCAAACTTCAACACAATAAAAAAAACCGCATTGCAATCGGTTGAGCGGTTACTGAGATTAGCGTGCACAACCGTACAGACAAACAGATATACAGACATACAGACATACAGACAAACAGACAAAAATTCTAAAAATCATTGTTTTGGGTTCTGTTGCGTTCATAAAGCCCCCCTATAATATTTTTTCTTATTTATCTTCCATGTACAGACAGCGACCTGTTACGATTTTATTATATGTATTGATTTTATAACAGTGTAAATATTTAACTCAATGAAGATAACTTTACATTTACTTCCCTTATTTCAACCCGGAGCGGAGTTCGGAAATTTTGCTAACATACGTTTTACAATCTATATCTAATTCTAGACCTTCCGAAGCTTATTCATGTGTAAGAATATTTCAGGATAGAAACATATACATTGCTAAATACTATCGTCATTGTGCCTGAAAAGTTCCATATGTGCATTTTCTTGATTTTTCGATTTTTGCATAACTATAATCTCCGTATCAATCTACATGTGCTAGTAAAATCCATTGTCAAATATTTAGCTTGAACCGATTTTGCAATGTTCCGTTTGTGCTTTAAAAATTGAAAAAAAAATCGTGATAAAATCAAAATCAAATCAAAATTATATTTATTTCACATAGGCTTTATACAGATGCGCTTGTAAAACGTCCAGAATATAAAACAACAACTCTACCACTAGTTCACAACGCGACCCACCTGAGAAGAACTGGCAAGAAACTCAGCGGGTTGTTCTTTTTTTTGCTCTATTTACAATTTTAAAGAATCTAGAAACTAGGCATTTTAACAATTTTTTTGAGAATCCAGATGAGCAGGTCATTTCCAGGCTTCCTTATCCAACAAATAATCATTGATTGTATAGTAGCCCCTGCAGTACAATTTACTTTTAACAGAACTTTTAAACTTATAAAGGGACATACTTTTAATTTCGTCTGGAAGCCTGTTGTAAAAGCGTATACAGTTACCCATGAAAGAATTGCTGGTTTTGTGCAATCTGCTATTAAAAACAGCAAGGTTATTTTTATTTCTAGTGTTGACATTGTGTCTATCACTTAACTTAGCGAAACTATGTAGATTTCTTTGTACATACATAAGGTTTTCAAAAATATATTGTGATGCTACAGTAAGAATATTAACCTCTTTGAATTTTTCGCGCAGAGAGACCCTTGGACCTAGTCTATATATAGCTCTTATGGCCCGCTTTTGTAAAATAAAAATTTTATTTATATCTGCAGCATTGCCCCACAGTAGAATACCATAAGATATATTATATATAAGATACGAGTAATAATATGCAAACACGCGGTCTATTCCCAGTTTCCCCCAAATGCTATCCCCTGATATAATTATGAATTCGGGGGAAACTGGGAACAAAATTCCCAGTTTCCCCCGAATTCATAATCGTGGGAAACTGGGAACAAATTGTTCCCATTTTCCCCCGAAATATTATTTAAATTATAAATCCATTTTGGGAACTAACAAAACAATAAAATAACCACGTAGGCTAAGGCGACAGCCCCGCTCCGCTTCGCTCCCGCCTTAGCCTTCTAACCTAACCTATCCGAGTCGAGGTTTTAACCATAATAAGTGAATGGTTAACACCCCGACTCAGAGTACCCCGACTTAGCCGGAGCGGAGCTCCCGCCTTAGCCTTCGTGGTTATTTTTTTTTGTTTTGTTTGTTCCCAAAATGGCTCAAGTTTATTTCATTAACACCAATAGGCAAGTAGCGTGATTTTAGTTCCCAAAATCGATTTATAATTTAAATAATATTTCGGGGGAAAATGGGAACATTTTGTTCCCAGTTTCCCCCGATCGGGGGAAAGCATTCGGGGGAAACTGGAAATAGACGAAACACGCACATATGGAATATGCGATCTTCCAATATCGCGCGGAGAACATGATAAACATGTATGTACCTACCTAACAGTATGGTGACAAATAGTCTAAGGTGACGTGAACCATCATTTTAATTAAACATATTAATAAACTTAATTATTAGGAAAACAAAAATACCGACTGCAAAGTAAATATACAACTGAAAGCAAAAAACAAGTTCAACATTTCTTTTGTGGCTTTCTTTAGCTACTTACTGCAGACGGGAACAAGCTAATAGGTACCTACCAAGCGAATGGTGGTTTACAAAATAGCTAAATGTTTCCGTAGCTTTCAGTATTCAGTAGCTTGATCATAATTGATTTTGTAGGTATTTTTTCAACTTAATTATGCTGTATGTTTCATCAAAATCGGTTCAGCCATAATGAAACAAAGTCGCGGGACAAGAGGTAGTCTAAAATATGGTTGTAACATTTAATTAACAAAATATTTAAATTTGTAATATCTCTAAATTGAGGGAAAATTTATAACCTGATAAACCTTATGTGCGTATACCTACACAATAAAAATTTTATTGTTTGAGTGTTTTCGAGACAGTACTTCCTTGTCCTTTCATCTAGACCTAGAGTAATCTACCAGAGTATCTAGTAGAGTATCAGGATCTTGTCATCTAATAATGTAATTATTTAGGTTATTTCGATACAATGTATATCATCTAAACCTTTGAGAATGCCATAAGGCGAAACGGGTCAGGTGTAATGAATAAATATTGTGGAACAGTACAAGTGTCGTTTTTTCAATATGTGCAGCAAGTTCCACCAAGTGCCATCAATTAACAGTATAAATAATTTAGAGTAATCTAGACCAGGGCTTCCTAAACTTTAAAGACAACGGAACCCTAGCCAAATACCTTTTATTTTATGGAACCCCGCCGAGCGACATCCTCTCAACCCCCCCCCCCCCCCCCCCGAGGCCGTTATACTTAGGAGAACTCAGGTGGGACAGTGTGATACACGTCCAAACCTGCCACGAGGACCTGGCGCTGTTGCACCCTCCAATGTGTGGAGCAATTGTACCCGCTGTGTTCCTAGCACTGGCACTGCGGTGGTTCAAAGTGGCGTTGTCGTTTTTTTATGGTGCAAGGAGGTGCTGGAGCGGGGCAATGGCCTGCGCCTCATGAAATCGATTCTAGGTCCGGCAAGAACTCATGAAGACTTGTAAGGTCCGACATTAACAACGAAGGTTCGCCACAATCCGGGGGATAAAACCGGCTATGAACGAGTGACTACAGAGAATATGACAATTTCTACTGTCGGTTGTCACAGATAAATACCGGGGTTCGGGTGCTTTGGTAAGTATCTGTGATGAATACACTGGGAGATCACGACCGAGGGCCAAAACTGCGAAAATCACAGCGTGAAAATAACACTGCCCAAAATCAGCGCCCCTGGCTGTTCTTTTTATAATACTTACATGAATTGTGTACCCCTTACACTCATTGTTATTTTCAGGATAGTAATCGGACATAGATTTTAGATCTACCAAATGTTTAGTTGTAATAGATTTCCTTTTATTCATAGCTCTAACGCGTTTTCTTAGAAGTTATGCATAGTTTACATCTCTACGAAATTAGATGGTGATTATCCGTACTATAATAGTAGTTTAAGATTTAATTATATTAATGGAGTTTTTCTCATCACATATTTAGCGTGTTTCAACATAATTTCGGCGGAACCCTGATGCCTACTCCACGGAACCCCTAGGTTCCGCGGAACCCAGTTTGGGAACCGAGGATCTAGACCTTTGAAAATGCCGTGAGGCGAAACCAATCACGTTTTTTTTTTTATACTACTAAGGTGGCAGACAAGCTTACGGCCCACCGGAAGGTTGGTAACCGTAGCCTATAGACGTTTGCAACACCAGAGGCGCTACACACGCGCTGCCGACCCGGGCGCAGGTTGTGACGACCCACAGTTGAAATTTTTCAAGCCGCCCGTAAGGCCTTCAACTTGGCTTAACGACTGTCATTTTACTGACAACCGGTACCAACGGCTTATCGTGCCTTCCGAAGCACGGAAACGCTCGTAAATAAATGTCACAAAGTGGTCCACGTGGTGGTCACCCATCCATATCCGGCCATAGTAAATGTTGCTTACTGCAGTGATCGTTTACAGAACACTGAGTCCGCGGGGCCACGAGCGCTTCATAAAGCGTTTTTATGTGTAGCGACTCTGGTGTTGCAAGCGTCCTTAGGATACCAGCACCATTACACCTGGTGGGCCGTTTGTTTGTCTACCACTAAATATAAAAAAGTGCAAAAGAGCAGCTTGAAAATTTCAATAATAGGTATAGGTACCAACCACGCCTCACAACCTGCGCCTGTGCATTTGTACATGGCAATAGGCTCACCGACCAACAAAATAATAAACAATTAAATGTAGGCGTTGTGTATGCCTTTGCCTTGCCTACCCCTTCGGGGATAATTATTAAAGGAATACAGTGATGCTTCTGTTTGACGACTGACTTTATTTTTATCAGTTTATTTATATTTTTTTCACGTGTGGATGTGGATCCTCATGGATGTTATTGACTGATGACTGATGTTCATGACTTGACCGACTTAAAAGCACACGGGTTTTAGTCGGTAGAAGCCATCAACAGTTTTAAACTTACACAAGTTTTAACCCGCTTATTTGGGAGGAGGGGCGGGGAAGGGTTAGGTATGTTATAAAAAGTGTAACAATAAAGACGTGACTATGTGTTTGTGAATGCTCATAGCAACATTACTATGTACATACTTGCTAACTGATTTATTTTTAAGTTTTACAATTTTGTGGCATTGATAACTAATTTTATAATATAATAGTTCAAACTATTAGTAGTAAAGTTATGAAAAAGTTAGCATAATTGGTCTATGAGTAGTAAAACTATCTATTATCAGTAAAATAGTAAAATTTAAGGGAGGCTCCCATACAACAAACGTGATATTTTACCGTTTATTGGTGCGGAACCCTCCGTGCGCGATTTCGACTCGCACTTGGCCGGTTTTTTTATTCCCGTGAAGTTCCTGTCTCGAGCCCCTTCGCGATTGCAGAGACTTTTCCTCATTATGTGTATTGCTATACTAGCGCGTGTACAAACTGTACAATGATTCGTGATCAGAGAAATAAATTGTGTAACTAGGTATATTTATTTATTTACCTGCAAATATTCACAAATAATTGACATTACATAGAGGTTATAATGTACAGATTGCTAATAAACCTTTACAGGTTTGTCCAAGCAATGACACCTCATTAAACAATGCGCTAAATATAAATAAAAAATAACAGTAAGTAGCAATGAGCAATATTATGATGCCCTTAGCTACTTGCTATCATCGCACTTAGTCCCATCAATCATGGTCGTCGAATTTGGGTGCACGAAAAACTTTACCCGAAGTCGGGTTAACGAAGCATTATTATTATCTACACTTATCCTTTTCAGGTCTGTCTGTCATATTACACTTATTATTTTCGGGTCTTTTTCGCGTATTACACGTTTTTCTCACCTCTCGACGTTTTGGCTAAATTGCAAATTTACAACAGCTTGCGAGTCTACTCGTGACCACGGCTGTTGCAATGTAGCCGAAACGTCTAGAGGTGAGAAAATTGTGTGTGTTTTGCCTAGACATGAGTCTATGTCCAACTGCGAAGGTGAAGCATGATGTGTTGGGTTAATAGGGATTCACTATCCTGGTATTTTAATAACAAGGGCGAAGTCGATAGGGGCGGTCTGTTATACATGAAAAACCGGACAAGAGCGAGTTTTTTTTACATGTGGAAAATCCGTGGCCTGAAGCGCTCGTGGCCCCGCGGACTCAGTGTTCTGTAAACGATCACTGCAGTAACCACCCATGTGATCACTTTGTGACATTTATTTGAGCGTTTCCATGCTTCGGAAGGCACGTTAAGCCGTTGATCCCGGTTGCCAGTAAAATGGCAGTCGTTAAGCTAAGTTGAAGGCTTTATTTCAACAGCAGGTAGTCACAACCTGCGCCTGTCCATTTAAACACGGCAATACGGCTCAGCACCTATTACGTGGGACAAATTATACAAAGGTGAAATGTGGGCATATAATATGCCTCTGCCTACCCCTTCGGGGATAAAGGCGTGACCATATGTATGTATGTGGAAAATCCGTCATGGATGCTATGCCAAACTCTTACTTATACCAAAATTCATCAAAATCGGGTCAGCGGTGTAGGCGTGAAAACGTCACAGACAGACAGATACTTTCGCATTTATAATATTAGTAGGGATTGTATTAAATAAATATAAATAAATAAATATTCACGGACATCTCACACAATGCTATCTGATCCCAAAGTAAGCTAGGAATAACCTGCTTGTGTTATGGGTATCAGACCACGGATATTAATACTTATATACTTTTAAATACATACATATTATACATAGAAACACCCAGACTCTTGAGACAAACATTTATGGGTCACACAAATATTTGTCTCCGGTGGGAATCGAACCCACGACCTCCAGCGCCGCAGGCGGTATCACTACCGACTGCGCCACAGAGGCAGACAAATATTAGTAAACTAGCGACAAGCCCCGGCTTCGCACGGGTGCAATGCTGATACTAAATACACTAAGTACAGAAAAACTGTGAGCTTTAAAGCATTGTGGATCCCAAACCCCAAAATTTTTTTTATGTTGTCGTATTAAAGACCATAGTTGCTTTTCAAAATATAAGGTGAGACCTTTATACTTAGATACCGAACTGAGAAATTGAACCAAATAAATTTTCCCTCATAATTTTTTTATTTTCATTATTTTTTTTAGGCATGAATGAGTCATTTTATGGAAAAGTTGTAGTACTAAATGTTAATTAGCACTATATTTCCTATCCAAAACAAATGTGACATCTTAGATCGTATGTCCACCTATTTAAAAAACCGGACCAGTGTGCGGCCGGCCGGTACAGCCGCAAACGCTACGTCACGCAATTTTATATCTGTAATATCTTAGAAAAAAATAATTTAAATCATATGCTGTAAAGGGCCTTAAAGATCTATATTAAATAAACAATGTATTTAAGGTATTTAATTGGATAAGGATTAATGCTGTACTTATTGGTTAAAACCACTTCGAAAATAAGCCATTATTTGTCGTAAAAAGTAAATGACACAAAAATGTTATTGTGGGATATCCATAAGAGATAGAGATATGCCATCCCGGAGTTTTCTGTAGACCTTTACAATCTGTACAATACTTAGTACATTATTTTGATAAATCTCGTAGGATTCAGCCTGCGTTTGCAATGTAAGTGGAAAAAAATGTAATTATTTACGACATCACATTAGAAACCTCAAAAATAACAGTATTTCTCCACTATTTAATGGATGTTATTATACATATAAACCTTCCTCTTTAATCACTCTATGTATTAAAAAAAACCGCATCAAAATCTGTTGCGTAGTTTTGAAGATTTAAGATTACAAAGGGACATAGGGACAGAAAAAGCGACTTTGTTTTATACTATGTAGTGATAGATAATACGGTCACCGAACCGTTTCTGTTCGCGACTATTCGGGCGAAGCTCGGCGGCACTGTATTCATGCAACGGGCCCTGCCCGAGCAGAGGCGGGACCATAGATTTAGAATTTTTCGCTACTCTCTCTAAATCTATGGGCGGGACCGAGTTTTTTCCGAGCGTTGTCCGTTGTTCGGCCGTCACTCGGATGCCACGGCAACGCTCGGAAACAACTCGGTCCCGCCTTGGCTCGGACCTGGCACGGTCTAGCGCATAGATTTAGAATGATAGCGAAAAATCCTAAATCTATGGTCCAGCGTAAGTCATCCTAGTAGTGTATAGAGTGTAGTAAAAACTTGTGGGGGACTGGAGATTTGTAATACAGGTCACAAGACTTAGTACGGACTCCAGCTCTCGCTAGGAAAGTACCTGTACACATTTTGCGGAATCTGTTTGTTTGTTTAAGTACTTGCCTTTTGAGAGAAAAAAATAAACGATATCGTTAAATTATAATTTATTTCGTTAAAAAAGCCGTTTAAGGAAGGACTTGTGGAAGTTGCGATTGAAGTGTGTGGGGTTAGCAAAAGACGACAAGGATGTATGGCAAAGGGAATGAGTGTGAATGATGAGAAAGAAAGAGAATGATAGAGAAAAATTTCATGAAAGGTTATCTGAAGACTTCCAACGGAATATTAATTTTTTTTGGAAGTCCATAAGAACAGTGAGGAGTCAGCAGACAATGTCGCCGCTCAATCACATCAGAAACCAGGATGGAAGTTTTGTAAGAGGAGAAGAATGTGTGCTAAATAGATGGAAAGAATATTTTGAGAGTTTATTCGAAAAAGAAGATATACAAGGCGATACGCGTGTTTTAGAACTGAATGAATTTGGCGATGAAAGCGAGTTGAGTATGGGAGAAATAGTGGAAGCGTTGAATTGTATGAAAGTAGGAAAGGCTGCTGGAATAGATCGGATTTCTGTCGAAATGCTGAAAGCTGGACGTGGCGTGGTAGCTTGCCAGCTGTACCGCCTTTTCAACTTTTGCTGGCGAAGTGGCAGAGTACCAGCAGAATGGTGTAAAGCTGTCATTGTGCCGCTTTACAAAGGAAAAAGGTCGCAGCAAGAGTGCAAAAACTACCGCGGCATAAGCTTGCTCAGCATCGTTGGCAAATTGTATGCAAAAGTGTTGATAAAAAGAGTGATGAATGAAACTGAAGGAAAAATGTGGGATGTGCAAGCAGGATTTGTGAAATGAAGGGGATGTACGGATCAGTTTTTTTCCTTACGATGCGTAGCTGAGAAAGTTTTGGCTAAAAGTCAAAAGGTCTATTGCATATTCGTGGACTTGGAAAAGGCCTATGACAGAGTGGTGAGGAATGAACTGTGGTCAGTATTGTCCATGTATGGAGTGAACAGCAACTTGATACGGGCACTAAGGTGAGAGACCTTAGTGCCCGTATGAGGGTTCTAGTGCTTGTGTCAGGATCAACGGGGCCTGCACGGACTTCTTTCACATTGAAAAGGGTGTGAGACAGGGCTGTGTAGCGTCTCCGTGGCTGTTTAATCTATATATGGACAGTTGTCTGAAAGAACTGCAAGAGAGTATGTATGGTTTAAAAATGAATGAACTGACCGTCAAATGCCTCCTATACGCTGATGATCAGGTGATATTAGCATCATCAGCGGAGGAATTGCAGCTGATGGTTAATAGTATGAATGAGGCTCTAAAAAGTAGAGGAATGAAAGTTAATGTAAACAAGACGAAATTTATGGTTTTTGAAAGAGAAGAAAGTATGACGAATTGCTCAATCTTCATTGAAGGGCAAAGAGTGGAACAGGTGAAAGAATTTGTATACTTGGGTTCCAAATTTGTGAGGGATGGAAAGTGTGACCAGGATATTGAGCGAAGAGTTTTGGCAGGAAATCAAGTGAATGGGGCTATGTACACCTTTATGAGCAGTCAAAATGTGTCTGTGTGCTCATCCCTACACTTATGTATGGTAGTGAAAGTTGGGTATTGAAAGGCTATGGGCTTTCAGGAAAAGGAGAAGAGAGAAATAAGAATATAGAATTAAAATTTAAAATGATGGTTTATTATAAATTAAACTCGGGGTCGTGGGATGTGGTCAAGCAGCAAGGGGTTTTGCGATTCCCGATGGACTTCGCAGGGTTCCGACTTATCTTGGGTCTCCTGAAGGATGCTGCAGTTGCTGAAGTAGCCGTGCCGTTCTACGTGTGGACGGCAGTCCACAACGTAGAATGGCACGGTGTTCTCAACCCGGAGCGCAAATCCAGAGGGTGAGCTTCTTGTAACCCGTAGGGTGAATGGTTCTTCGTGGAACCCGGATAGTGGACGTTTCTTTAGAACCCGGAGGGTGGACGTTCACAACCCGTAGGGTGGACCCTGGAATGTTCCAGATTAGGGGTTAGCTTGAACCCTTTTTCCCCGCATATTCCCAAAGACAGCCGGCTCCTGCTAACCATTGCAGGAGTCGGAAGTCTTACAACATCTGCTTTCAGCACTAATTTTACAAAGATGTTTTTTCACACCCCTTTTAACTACCCCCCTTATAACAGGGTGGACCAACAGCCGTTAATTTTCACAGTTTAAAAATTAGATTACGTTATACACAATTTAACTCACCCAAGGATGGGGTACTCGTCGTTTGCAGCTAGACAATTATTCATCTAGGGAGAATTTCGCTCCCTATACTCCGATGAATTATTTAATGAATTATATATATTTTTAAAGATCTTTATTGATGCACTGATACTTTCGCGATAGTATATTTTAAATTTGTGATGTGTTCCCCGAAACTGCGCGTGCACTCCTATTTATAGCATTGAACAGCGCCTCTGGCGGCTAGGAGCGTCCCTACGTCCTACGTCATTTACCTACTTGGCGAGTTAACCCGCGCTAGTCTTAATGTGACTATTTGTCGGCAGATGGCGCTTTCAACAACTTCCATTATAGAATAGTTTTTAATATACACAAACTAATTGTAATAATACTATGAATTAATAGATTATTTACTCGTTGCTTCACAACGTTACAGTATGGCAGAAGAAGCACGAAAGCAAAATTAATGCAGTGGAAATGAGAAGTCTGCGAAGTATAGCTGGAGTGACTTTAATAGACAAAAAAAGAAATAGCGTGATAAGGGAAAAATGTGGTATAACAGAAGATGTAGTGACTAAGATCGAAAAAGGGATGCTTAGATGGTTTGGACACGTGGAAAGAATGGATGAGAATAGACTGACAAAGCAGATTTATGAGGCGAGAATGAATGGGCAAACTGGTAGGGGTCGACCTCGGCGTACGCATGCCGGTCAAATCAGAGACCTTCTGGAAAAAGGCAAGG
Source organism: Miltochrista miniata (assembly GCA_933228765.1). Lineage (NCBI taxonomy): Eukaryota > Metazoa > Arthropoda > Insecta > Lepidoptera > Erebidae > Miltochrista > Miltochrista miniata. The sequence continues at coordinate 21,864,387 of OW121769.1, forward strand.
TCAAGAGTACCCTTAACCGGCGAGCGTGTATGAAAACAGTTATGAAAGTAGAAGAAGCGAAAGTTGTATGTCAGGATCGTAGCAAATGGAAAGCCATAGTCTCTGCTTACCCCGATGGGAGACAAGCGTGATTATTTGTATGTATGTAAAAAAGGCACTAAAACCGAACGCATCTGTCTCTTTCTTGCACGCATAAATGTAATTATCTTTTATCTTCTTTCAACCGGGCTGTTGGTAAGAAATGTTGTATTTTGTAGCTTATTTTAGTTGTTGTAGTTACCGAAGCACCCGTGCCCGATAAGTATCTGTGACAACCGGTAGGAGAGAGCAAGTGTCTCCTCTCCAGCCACTCGTCCATGACCGGTCTGATCGCCCCGATTGTGGCGTTTCACCATATTGGTTGCTCATCCCGCACCTTTAAATATTTTTACTTACCCTTTTTTAACACGCTTCTATTAGCTTCACTTGTAACTATGTATGTAAGAAAATCTTGGAATGTTAATTTGACCCACTTCCCGTCCTTCGATCAGGCTGAAATTTTGCACACGCTCTTAGTTCTGATGACAATACATGACTAGCTAAAACATCATTACAAATCCAATATGGCGGCCTCCCCAAAATGGCGGACTGGCTGTTTGAAATCCACCCCCATGATATGGACATCGAATGAAATGGATTGCTGTCAGGAATACGAAAAAAATAGTCACGTGACTTAAATCCAACATGACAGACATCCAAGATGGCGGATTGGCTATTTGGAATGCACCCCCATGATATGGGTATTAAATAAAAGGGTTTGCTGAATGGGATACGAAAAAAGTATAAAATAAACAACAATTAGTGCGTTCTAAAAGCGTGTTTTTTAGTTTTTTAAACTATTAATTATTATTCATTAGTCAGACTGATCTTCTTACGTTTGGTTCATCGCAATTGGTTAAAAAGAACCGGCCAAGTGCGAGTTGAACTCGCGCACAGAGGGTTCCGTAACACCTTTTTCTGATTTTAGTATTTTGTTGTTAGTCATGGCGGCAACAGAGAGGGCCGCAATTTCATGTCACATCTCTTCCCATCTGAAAAAGTATAGGGATCCGTGGCGTTGACATCTCCAGTGACGTTTAATTCCGTAGTCATTTGGAGGACAAAGCCAAGCTGGCGTCCAAGAAGCTAGGTGTGCTCAGCAGGGCGCGGCGGTACTTCAATGCGGCGCAAACACTGCTTCTCTATAAGTCGCAAGTGCGGCCGCGTAAGGAGTACCTACTGCTGTCACCTCTTTTTTTTTTTCTTTTTTTTTTTTTTATATTCAGCTCGCCAAATTGACGTCGCCACCAGCCTGATGGTAAGAAAGCAGTGGCGCATCTAGCGATTGGGGGCCACTTCTTACAGTGGTCCTCAAGTTGGCGGCCCTGTGATGTGCCTCTTCACGCTCCTCTTGAAGAACCCGGGATTGTAAGATGAGGGAAAGACGTGTGCGGGCAGGTCGTTCCATGTTTTTATAGTTCGACAGAGGAACGATCTTTTGAAACGCTCGGTTCTGGCGAAGATTCTCTCCACTGTGTATGAGTGGCATCTCTGCCCGGCACGCGTTGTTCGGGATCGGAAAGGAGATGGTGGGATCAGGTTGAAGAGCTCTTCAGAACATTCGCCGTGATACATTCGATAGAAGGCAGCCAAGGACGCTATGGTTCTTCGCTGCGACAAAGGTTCGAGGCCTCCCGTCACCTCAGGACAACCAATTATTCGGATAGCACGTCTCTGCATAGCGTCAAGCGCGTCTAACAAGTACCTCGCGGAGTCATCCCAAAGGTGAGAACAGTACTCGACGCAGGGACGAATCTGCGTCTTGTACAGAAAACATCTCTGATGTGGCGTGAAATACCGTCTCACCTTATTCAGGATTCCCAGTTTCCGCGAGGCCAGACCAATACAGCTCTCTATGTAGTTTTTGTGATTGAGCTCACGCCGGACGTCTATACCGAGGATCTCCAGGTTGTCCTTTAGTGGAATTGTAATGCTCTGAAGAGAGGGCAGGGGTAGGAATGGGGACTTCTTAGCTGTAAACGCACACGCCTGTGTTTTTCTGGCATTGAACTCGACCAGGTTGTCTGAACCCCATTGGGCAATGCGGCCCAGGTCCAGATCGAGATCCGCCACGAGTTGTCGTCTCTTCTCATCCACGTCGCCTCGCCCTGCCGCTGGACGGCCAGAATAGCTCCCATGAAGAGTACTGTCATCCGCATAACAATGAATGCACCCAAGGGACAGCATGTCATTGATATGCAGAAGAAAAAGAGTTGGGGACAATACCGATCCCTGTAGTACTCCGGCATTTACCTGAAAAAAAACAGGAAGCCTGACCATCACAGAGGACCCGAACCAGTCGCCCGTTCAGGAAGCTGGCCAACCAGCGGCACAACTGATGCGATAATCCATATGACGGCAGCTTGGAAAGAAGCGACGCATGCCATACCCTTGACCGCACCGCTCGCCACCGACCAGGTAGTTCATTCTCACACTCTACGTCCGGAGCGTTCCAGCACGGTTAGATCTGGTTAGATCTGAAAGGGGATTTCTTCCGCGCACTCTTAGGTTGTGGAATGATCTCCCTGCCTCGGTTTTCCCAAACGCCTACAGTATGGGGTTCTTCAAAAGGGGTGTAAGAAGGTTTTTACAGGGTCGGCAGCGCGAGTGTGGCACCTCTGGTATTGCAAATGTTCATAGGCTGCGGTGACCACCGGTGGTCCTTCTGGTGGGCCGTATGCTTGTCTGCCACCTTAGTTTTATGAAAAAAACAGAAATACATCATTTGTAAAATGTTCTGCTCTCTAGCTACAGTTCCTGAGATACAGCCTCGTAACGGGCAGACGGACAGACAGACAAGTCTCAGTAATACTGTCCCGTTTTAACCATTTGGTTACGGAACCTTAATAAAAACGGAGCTATGAACCAAAATAGAATAATGAAGGTTGAATTTCCGTGCGATCTTATTCTTTTGGGATAGGAGTGGCGTGGATCTCGCCACACGAACCGAGCCGTGGGTATTGGCTAGTTTAGTACATTAGTAGGAAGTGGAATGTTGTTGACCTAATATAAAATTGACAATAGACACTGTCTGTTCCCCATTTGTTTAGGTCAATATCGTCTATTATATTAATTAACCTGTTGACGTGGAATTCAACCTTGCTGGTTTTCAGAATTTTGTCAGTGACAGGAATTTACTTTTATGTAATAACTAGCGGACGTTCCGCGGTTTCACCCGCGTAGCTCACTTCCCGTGGGAATATGGGAATAAAATATAGCCTATATCACCCTCGGAAGCGCTCGTGGCCCCGCGGACTCGTGTTCTGTAAACGATCACTGCCGTAAGCAACTTTCACTATGGCCGGTCCATGGATGGGTGACCATCCATGTGATCACTTTGTGACATTTATTTTGAGCGTTTCCGTGCTTCGGAAGGCACGTTAAGCCGTTGGTCCCGGTTGCCAGTAAAATGGCAGTCGTTAAGCTAAGTTGAATGCTTTATTTCAACAGCAGGCAGTCACAACCTGCGCCTGTCCATTTAAACACGGCAATACGGCTCACCACCTATTACGTGGGACAAATTATACAAAGGTGAAATGTGGGCATATAATATGCCTCTGCCTACCCCTTCGGGTATAAAGGCGTGACCATATGTATGTATGTACTATATCACCCGGGGATAGTGTAGCTTCCCAATGGTGAAGTAATTTTTCAAATCGGTTCAGTAGTTTCGGAGCCTATTCGATACAAACAAACAATCAAATCTTTCCTCTTTATAATATTTGTTTATGTATCTTTATACATTTTCGAACTTAGCGCCAGCTAATCCCAAGCAGTAAAATTTAATTTAACTTTAAATGTGTGTAACTGTAAATAAATAAATCTATACTAATATTATAAAGAATAGGTAGGTTAAGTTGACCAAGTCCAACCATGAAGGAACGGGTGTATATTTATGTTTTTTTCGTGTTTAATTGTGTGTGTAAATTGTATTTTAATTTTTAATTATTAACTATTTGTATGATTATTGTTAATATTATAAAGAGGAAAGATTTGTTTTCTTTTGTTTTTTTGTTTTTTTTGTTTGTTTGTTTGGAACGAATAGGCTCCGGAACTACTGAACCGATTTGAAAAATTCTTTCACTGTTGGGAAGCTACACTCTTTGCGGTGAACATAAGCATATATTTTATTCCCGTATTCCCACGGGAACGGGAACTACGCGGGTGAAACCGCGTGACGTCCGCTATTATTAAATATTTGTGAACATTTACACACAACATGATCTAGCCCAAATCTATACATAAGTATAATAAAATGGTAAAAAAGTCAAAACTGTACATTGGAAATATTTTAAAAAATACTCGCTGGGTGTTCAACATTAGAAATTTTTTTGTCTGTTTGTGTGTTTGTTTTGCTTTGACCGGAAGGATCTCGAAAAGTACTCGATAGATTTGATTCAAATTTTGCACAAATACCTATTAAAAAGGGATAGGATCTTCAAATAGGCTATATATTATCACGCTACATATCCTAGGGGCTAAGCAGAGAGCAATCAAATTGACATTATAACATAATTTTCACGCGTACCTACGGAGTCGTGGGCAACAGCTAGTTTAGCTAATATTAATATAAGCTTGTGCAATGGGGTCTAGTAGACGACTGATATACATACTTATATATTTATAAATACATACATATTATAGATAGAAAACTCAAACCGACCCAGAAATCGAACCCAGGACCTCCAGCGCCGCAAGCGGTATCACTACCGACTACGCCACAGAGGCAGTCAAAGGCATGACCAGATGACCAGGCAAGTGTATTTATTTACGTGTGGAAATCATTCATAGGTGCTATGTCTCTTACCAACTAAAATCGGAAGGTGCCGATCAGCCCCAAGTAAGACTCGGAAGGATGTCCCATGATTCCCAACAGATTTTGGGTACCGCCGCGGTCTCACCTAGCGGTTCGTGTACAATCCCGCGTCTTTGGGGGTTTGTTCCTTTTTTTTTAAATTTAGCTCGCCAAAATGATGCCGCCAGCTGATGGAAAGTAACGACACCTAGCGATTGGGGGCCACTGTCACAGTCTGTAAGACTGTCTTTTTTTTTTTTTTCGTGATGGAAAATCATGGATGTCATGTCGGACTCCTACCGACTAAAAAACCTCACGTAACACCCAACAGCCTTGGGACATACTTCCGAGGGCTTACCCGGGGCTAACAACCATAGTCTGTAAGACTGTAGTAGTAAACAGTAGTCCTTAAGTTGGTAGCCCTATGATCTACCCAGAAGGGGTGTACTATGCCAAATCGAATGCCAAATAATCGAACATTAATATTGTAATCTTCGATATTTTGAACGTTCGATATCGTCACTGGAAAGCCAATAATACTAAAGCGCCATTTTGGCCAAAATGAGTTATATATATCGTTGGAAAGGATTTCTTTTTCTGCGTCGATTGGTCTAGGTTTCGTATTGATCTGAGCACTTTTTTGGCGCTTTAGCACTTCAAAATAAGGAGATTTTTCATAATTTTGAATTTGTGACAAATACTTACGTAGTACAAGTTATGATTAATTTTTAGTAGTTGTCACTTCAGTTTTTTTCATGCTCTGACACCAGCTAATTAAAACTTGTTTAGCAACTTAAAATACTGATGTTGAATCATTGATGTCGCTTTAGTATTTTTTGCCGGCCGTAACTACTAGTTGATAACGTAGCAAAGTAAATTTGCTTTACATAGAAGCTGATTAGCATGGCGCTTTAGTATATTTTGTCTACGTGCTGTTTTGATGGGGAACGGTTTTAGTAATTTTGCCTTACATATACCTACAAGTATTTGAGTATCTATTTAGAATATTTTACATACAATAAAATTGAGTAATTATTTTATTAAGTATCGACAATTCTAGTAGACAAAATATTAATGGTTCGTTTAGCATTTAGTTAGGTCAAAAACTTAAAAAAATATTCCGTTAAGTCTTTTCAAATTATATTTCGTTCTGATTACGATTCGATAAGTACTTATGATTATCCGCCGCAGAGTGAATTGTTCAGATTATTCGAGAGTTTAAGACTAGGTAAGTCAATTAATTTTAAATAGTTGTTTTTTTTTCTTGAGCATGAAATTAGAGCCCAATTTCTTGTAACTTTTTATAAACTAGCTGACCCTCGCAACTTCGTTTACGTCACATATTTGTAGTGTATGAAAGGAGGTGTATTTCTTCATCAGACTCATCCAGCAGCGTATGAAACTGCCCTGTTTGCTTAATCATAAAAGAGCTTAAAGATTAAGTCTATTCTAAAACAATTCAGCCCACGCCTCCGGCGTAGATTGAATCATTTTACAATACACTTAATCATTAAGCTCTTTTATAATTAAGCCAACACGCCAGTTTAGATTTACCCTCAAATTCGAAAAAAACCGTTGAATTCTAGATTTTGCGATAGTTGAGATGTCTCTAATTCCTGAACTGCAAAACCCTCAACATTGAAACTTGAGTGAAACAATCCTTAGAGTATTCCCTTTATGACACTGAAAACATCTTTGAAATCGGACCTTGTAGTGAGAAGTTACAACTAAAAAACTATTTTCTCTTTCATCCCCTCTCCCAAAGGAACCACATAAAATATCGGGATCAAAAGTATCCTAGAACCTTCCTCGGACCATAAGCTCAGTATGTACCAAGTTTCATTCAAATCGATTCAGTAGTTTCGGCGTGATACTTTTCCGGGAAACAGACAGACAGACAGACATGAAAATTTTAAATTACATTTTCGGCTTCAGTATCGATTAGAGAACGCCCTACAATTAAAATTTTCTAAATATCTTCCATGTACAGACTCTCGACCCTCAACAGTTTTATTATAAGTATAGATATAGATATTACCTTATTTTACTATGCCGGTACGTACTGCAACTTTTAAGAAATCTGACCCACAGAAAATAGCAATAAAATATGGTCTAATTGAAGAAATAGAAATAACAAAAAAATCTATAACTTAAACCAATGTATAAAACTTGATTGCCCATTTTAAAGAAGAAATACCATGATTCGTCGAAACTTTGTACCTAAATCTAACATAGTTCCTGAAATTTATCATTATGAATACATACAAAAAATTTCCTTGTGCCATAAATGTCCAAGACACCCTGTAAGATACGGATGTAAAAGACAATAAAGATGTAAAAGAAAATATTATTACCCAGATAATTATTATCATTGGTGTAGTAATTATAAGTTTGCCTGGAGGAAATCGCACTTAGCGATAAGGCCGCCCATTGTACATTTTAAACCCTGCATATTCTATTCTATTCTATTCTATTCTATTCTAATATTGTTATGGGCAATTACCAGAATACTTACTAATTGTTTTCTTACTACTTTTTTGGCACAAATGCATGATAATATCGTACTGGCATTTTGTTCTAAAATGCATAACTAATCGGTATCTATTATTTATGCATTTTAGAACACTATACCAGTACGCTACAATATAAAACGCGATCACATTAAACTTATGATAATTAATTATTATATTTCGAATTTTATTCTGACAAGCATTTCTTTATTTAATTCCCTATAATATTTTTATTTAACAGCCTCTGTGGCGTAGCGGTAGTGAACGCGGCCGCTACGCAGGAGGCGCGGATTCGATACCCGCTTAGTGCAAATAATTATGTGCATGAATACGAGTATTTGAATTGGTTTGGTAGTGCCTCGAAGAGCACGTTAAGCTGTCGGTCCAGGTTCTACCCTATGGTCCGCATACCATCCAGGTGGGTTGCCATACAACACCTATGGCAGTCGTTACGGGTAGTTGGAGCCCTCAAAGGTCGGACCTTAGTCTAACTACAGAACTTTGATTTCGCCAATTTGGTTGTGGTGGTCAGATGGCAGTAAATATTTGAACTCTGATCACGCGTTGGAAATTGAAAAATCATTTTCTCTTTCATCCCCTCTCCCACAGGAACCCGTTTAAAATATCGAGATCAAAAGAAGTATCCTAGAACCGTCCTCGGATCATAAGCTCAGATGGTGTTCGACGAAGCGACCTCACCTGCATGAGGTGCACCTGTTTGCAACTAACGAGGCTCCGCGTATTTATTTAGGAACCACCGTGCAGCTGTAAAAAGCCCCCCAAGTAACCTAACCCCGATTGGGTTGCGTTCGGGGTTCAGCAGTTGCACAGTATGATGTAGCAGGGAGGGGGAACAGTAGGCGCTAAGTGGATTCTAGTGTAGCTGACGGTGGTCGAACGGCGGTCGACCCGCCACCGCCGCCGGCCAGGGAAATCCGTAGAAACGCGGGTCGGCTTCCATCTCACCACACCACACAGCCATAGATGAAGCTAATCCATACGCTTTGTCACTAACTGCTTTAGCAAATATCGCACCGTCTTCACGTCTCCCTTCATTTCCCAAATATCATGGCAGCGCAAAAAAGAAAAAGAGGTATCACAGTGGCCGCTGCGACTAATCCCCGAAACGCTCTGTTCGAGGTGAAGCTCGAAAACATCCGCGGACTCCAGGCCAACCTCGACATCGTCCTTCACCATCTAAAGATGATACAGATACAGCTAGCTGTGATGTTCCTAACGTAGATGCAAATATGCCACCCTGACGATCAGTCGTACTTGTGTTTCCCTGCTAGGATACAAGCCTACTAGTAGTACTAGTGGCTTTAGGCCAAAACGATCAATGAGTGATCTCCTGGCGTACATAGCACACACTTGTGGTGAGGCTATGGAGAGACACAGCGAATCCCTGGCTGTTAGCCCAGACATCGCTAAAGTCTATGACAGAGTATGGCTTGCGCCGCTTCTTTCCAAGTCGCCGGCTTATGGTCTATCACCTCAGTTATAACGCTGGTTGGCCAGCTTCCTGCACGGGCAACGTATACGGGTTCTCTGTGTTGGCCAGGCTTCCTGCTTTTTGCAGGTCAATACCAGAGTACTACAGGGATCGGTATTATCTCCAACTCTCTTTTTCCTGCATATCAACGACATGCTGTCCCTTGGGTGCATTCATCGTTATGCGGACGTGTACTCTGCATGGGAGCTATTCCGGCCTTCCAGCAGATGGGCAACGCAACGTGGAGGAAAAGAGACGGCAACTCGTGGCGGATCTCGACCGGAACCTGGGTCGCATTACCCAATGGGTTCAGACAACCTGGTCGAGTTCAATGCCAGAAAAACAGAAGCGTGTGCGTTTACAGCTAAATCCCCATTCCTACCCCTACCCTCTTATCAGAACATTACGGTTCTACTAAAAAACAACCTGGAGATCCTCGGTATATACGTCCGGCGTGAGCACAATCACAAAACGACGTAGAGAGTTGTATAATATTGGGCTGGCCTCAATAAGGCGAGGCGGTAATTCACGCCACACCAGAGATGTTTGTGTGTAAGACGCAGTATCACCCCTTCTTCGAATAATGTTGTCACCTTTGGGATAACTCCGCGAGGTATTTACTAGACGCACTTGACGCTGTGCAGAGATGTGGTTGTCCTGAGGAGACGGGAGGCCTCGAGCCCTTAGCGCCGTGAAGAACCATAGCGTCTTTGGCTGCCTTCTACCGAATGTATCACGGCGAATGTTCTGAAGAGCTATTCGACCTGATCCCACCCTCTCCTTTCCGATCCCCCCGAACAGCGTGTGCCGGGCAGAGGTGCCACTCATACACAGTGGAGAGAATCTTCGCCAAAACTGAGTGTTTCAAAAGATCGTTCCTCTGTATAACTATAAAAACCTGAAACGACCTGTCCGCCACACGTGTTTCTCTCATCTTACGATCCCGGGTTCCCGCCAACTTGAGGATCACTGTCAGGAGTCTCACGGACTGTAAAGGCCCTCTTCTCTCATCTCTAGATGCGCTACGGTTTTTCATCAGTGGCGACGTCAATTTGGCGAGCTTAATATAAAAAAAACAGTAATAATTAAATAAAAAAGATGCTGTGTCAAAATCAAAATATGAATTAGTAAGTATTCTCAATTATTTTGTTTGCAACTAGTGCAATTATTAAGATTTACTTTCTATTGATAATGTCTGTTAAGAAAAATAAATTCAAATTAGAACGATCAATCTTATTATTAAGTATTTTTGGCATAGCAATGATCCCAACAAATAACTCTATACATCGCTTTACCGTGCAGTCCTTTGACATATTGTAGTGTTTTAGTATTATTATCCTGAGACTATATCCACCTGTAATGCGTGTTAGTTCTTTTTCCATGCATACTTTTGAAAGAATAAGAGTTGTCAGTAATTTTCGATCACAATACCTTAAAATAATGAATAAGATAAGTACTTTTTCATTACCAAGTGTACAGAGCATTTGTACTTAAGCGACAGCTATCTCTTGAATCAAGCAAATTGTGCAAAATATATTGATTCCAGAACATAGGAAATAGTGTAACAATAATATATTTGCCTTTACTGTACGTCAATTACTAAATTAGAAAAAGTTATGAATATTTTTCTGAAAAAAAAAACTTTAATTCGCTCTCCTGTAAAATGACCTTTTGGCGCTTTAGTATTATTGGCTTTCCAGTGACGATATATTGAACGTTCGATATTTTGAACGTTCGATATATTGAACGTTCGATATTTTGAACGTTCGATATATTGAACGTTCGATATTTTGAACGTTCGATTATTTGGCATTCGATTTGGCATAGTACACCCACCCAGAAGAACCCAGGATTGTAAGAGGAGGGAAACACGTGCGCTGGCAGGACTTTCCAGGTTTTTATGGTTCGACAGAGAAACGATCTTTTGAATCGTTCAGTTCTAGCGAAAAGTCTCTCCACAGTGTGAGAGTGGCACCTCTGTCCAGCACGCGTTGTTCGGGATCGGAAAGGAGAGGGCGGGATTAGGTTGAAGAGTTCTTCAGAACACTCACCGTGATGAGCAGCCGTCCTGGAACTGCTTCTTGTAAGAACCGCAACCAGTCCCCCCCCCACATGCCTTCCTTAGACCCTGATCATGAAAGTCTGCTGCTACATAAGTACAGGCAGGTGCATGCAGCCGTGGTACACATCTAGGTTTCAAAAAATCTTCTGTTTAATTATTGAACTTCAGAGGCCAGCATGAGTGGTTGACCTCTACATTTCAATAACAATATCATACATACAGACATACATAATGGTCACGTCTTTATCCTCGAAGCGGTAGGCAGAGGCATATTATATGCCCACATTTCACCTTTGTATAATTTGTCCCACGTAATAGGTGGTGAGCCGTATTGCCGTGTTTAAATGGACAGGCGCAGGTTGTGACTGCCTGCTGTTGATATAAAGCCTTCAACCGAGCTTATCGACTGCCGTTTTACGGGCAATCGGGACCAACGGCTTAACGTGCCTTCCGAAGCACGGAAACGCTCAAATAAATGTCACAAAGTGATCACATGGATGGTCACTCATCCAAGGACTGTCTATAGTGAAAGTTGCTTACTGCAGTGATCGTTTACAGAACACTGAGTCCGCCACTGGGGCCACGAACGCTTCTAAATACACAAACGCAATAACAATATCAATCAATCAAATCAGCCTGTATCCGTCCACTGCTGGATGAAGGCCTTCCGCATCCAGCCAGTCCCTGCGACCTTCTTCAGGTCGTCGGTCCATCTGGCGGGGGGTCGTCCTACCCCACCCCACGCGTACCAAGTCGCGGTCTCCACTCCAGAACTCGTTTGCTCCACCTACCATCGGTTCTCCTACAGATATGACCAGCCCACTGCCACTTCAAACTGCATACTCTGCGAACTATGTCGACCACTCTAGTTCTCTGACGGATAACATCGCTATCCCTCAGAGACACCCCAAGCTTAGCTCGTTCCATTGCGCGCTGGGCAACTTTAAGGGCTCGGACTAGCTTCTCTGTGAGTGTCCACGTCTCGGCACCGTAGGTCATAATGATTGCTTCTGTATTTACTATTTACAGTGTCAAACCGACTACCTACTTCATATTAATATCAATCAAATCAGCCTATATCAGTCCACTGCTGGACGTAGGCCTCTCCCAAATCACGCCACAACACACGGTCCTGCGCCTTCCGCATCCAGCCAGTCCCTGCGACCTTTTTCAGGTCATCAGTCCATCTGGCGGGGGGTCGTCCTACCCCACGCGTACCAAGTCGCGGTCTCCGCGCCAGAACTCGTTTGCTCCACCTACCATCGGTTCTCCTACAAATATAACTATATTTAAATAAATAATAATAATAATAAATATTCACGGACATTTCACACAACGCAGGCTATCTGATCCCAAAGTAAGCTAGGAATAACCTGCTTGTGTTATGGGTATGGGCATACATATTATACTTAGAAACACCCAGACTCTTGTGACAAACATTTATGGGTCACACAAATATTTGTCACCGGTGGGAATCGAACCCACGACCTCCAGCGCCGCAGGCGGTATCACTACCGACTGCGCCACAGAGGCAGTCAAATAAATAAAATTGGAGTGTCTGTTTGTAATATTAATATAACCGCTTTCTACTACATGCATATGAATATATATACAGTACCTACACATACCAAAATATATATTTTTAAAATTTTTGTCTGTCTCTGTCTGTCTGTTTGTTCCGGCTAATCTCTGGAACGGCTGGACCGATTTGGACGGGACTTTTACTGGCAGATAGCTTATGTAATAAGGATTAACTTAGGCTACTTTTATTTTAGAATAATTCTTTTATTTTAGAAAAATAAAATAATGTTGCCCTGTTGTAAAAATAAAGTAGGTAATTTTTTTTATTATATTCCACGCGGACGAAGTCGCGGGCACAGCTAGTAGTAAATAAGATTAATCTTAAACATGTGCATCTAAGAAACATGCACAATTATTTTCCTTGTAGGTTATCAGATTAAATTCAAATTATTAAATGGATAAAAAATCGGCCAAGTGCGAATCGGATTCGCGCTCACAGGGTTTTGTAAAAATAACATACATACACACATAGGTACATATAGTCATGCCTTTCTCCCCGAAGGGGTAGGCAGAGGCATAGTATACGCCCACATTTCACCTTATAGTTCTATGTCCCACGTAATAGGTAGTGAGCCTATTGCCGTGTTGTAATGGACAGGCGCATGTCGCGGCGACCCGCAATCGATTTTTTTCAAGCCGCCAATAAGGCACTCAACTTGGCTTAACGATTGTCATTTTACTGAAAACCGGGTTTCATTTAGAGTTTTCCTTCTCCACGCAATGGATCTTTTTGCGAAAGTGTTCCCTTATTCGCCTCTTACGACACCCTCGGGATGTATTGGGGTGGCGACATTTTGTACTCTTACCCGTCGCTACACGGAACCCCATCGCCCCACACGGGGCCTGTAGAAATAATCGACGAATAAAAAAAAATAACAAAAATAAAACTGACTTCAAACAAAAACAAAAGAATAAAATTTATATTTATTTTCATTTATCAGATATTATTAAATACCTATCATATTGAAGCCAAGTAAACCCATAGGTTTAGGTAGGTATTATATTATTAAAAAAAACATTATTTTAAGTGACCGGTGGACTGAAAAAAATATCTATGTGTAAAGTTCTAGATTTATATAGGTGTAAAGTTCCAATAAAACAAGCCCAAACATAAGGCTCATTTGTGTCTGTCTTTCGGCTCCATTATCAGATTAACACTCCAAACCTTCATTAAATTGTAGTACCTACTTTAAAGCAGATTATTTACACTGTTGATTGATGGCACTTGGTGGAACCTGCTGCACATATTGAATAACATAGTTTATTGATAGTTAGATAGAATAACACGATAGTTTACGTGTAGTAGAAGGATGTACCTAGTGTTCATTCATATGTTATTATTTTTGTTTACGAGTAATTAAGTTATGTAGTGGTAAATATATATTCATTTGCCTTTGAAACCGGTCAGGTGTAAAATAACTAAATGTTGTGGAACAGTACAATTGCCGTTATTCAATACTTTAAAGCACGTTATTAAAAGTTAACAAACGCATTAGTTGTCCCTACAATTTTCGGTGATGGTCGGTCCCTCGTAGATTTTTCCTGGATCCCGTCATCAGATCTTGACCTGGTGAAAATGAGACCACCTCAGAAGTAAACTCTAACGAACAAACATAAATTTGAAATCGTCTTTAATTGACGGAAATATTGGTGAACATTCTTTAAAAAATACATACAGTCAAATTGAGAACCTCCTCCTTTTTTGAAGTTGGAAGTTTGTTGTATCTGAGCCCCCCGCCTATTTTTGTTATGTTTTTAGTATTTGTTGTTAATGAATATAATAATAAAACTAAATGTATTAAGTTTACCTTGCCGAATGTAACACAGTCAGACACCAATGTTCAACTTAATGGTCGAGAGTTGGAACTTGTGGAATCAACGACGCCGACGTTTCTAGGGTTAACGGTCGATGCTGGTTTACAATGGGGTCCACATATTTTTAAACTAGCTAGTAGATTAAATTCAGCAGCATTTGCTGTGCAAAAGATAAGGCACTTGACTGATGTAGAGACGGCTAGAATAGTTTATTTTAGTTACTTTTACAGTATAATATAATGTCTTACGGGATTCTACTGTGGGGCAATGCTGCAGACAAAAATTCAATTTTTATTTTACGAGCCATAAGAGCTATATATAGATTAGGTCCAAGGATCTCTCTGCGCGAAACATTCAAAGAGGTTAATATCTTACAGTAGCATCACAATACATTTTTGAAAATCTTATGTACCTATGTACAAAAAAAATTACATAGTTTCCATAAGTTAAGTGATAGACACAATGTCAACACTAAAAATAAAAATAACTTGGCTGTTTATCATAGCAGATTGCATAAAATCAGTAATTCTTTCAGGGGTAACTGTTTACGCTTTTACAACAGGTTACCTAACGAAATCAAAAGTATGTCCCTAAATAAATTCAAAAAGTTTGTTAAAGGTAAATTATACAGCAATGGCTACTATACGGTTGGTGATTACTTAATGGATAAGGAAGCCTGGAAATGACCTGCTCTGCTGGATTCTCAAAAAACTGTTAATATGCATAGTTGTTAAATTCATTAATAAAATTGTAAATAGAGTAGTTAAAAGAATAATACGCTGAGTTTCTTGCCAGTTCTTCTGGTTTATATAAGTGAGGTTTACAAGTGCATCTGTATATATGCCTAAGTAAATAAGAGATATTTCCCTACAGAAGGCTGTACCTGGGGATCGTGCGAAGCATGGCCCTGTGCGGGGCTCCCGTATGGGCGGAGACCCTGACGGCCAGCAATGAGGTTAGACTGCTGAGCCCGCAGAGAGTGATGGCCGTCAGGGTGATAAGAGGATACCGCACGATCTCCGGTGAGGCGGCATGTCTCCTAGCCGGGACCCCTCCATGGGACCTGGAAGCGAGAGCCCTTGCGAAGCGAGAGGCCAAAGGCCTGCGTCTCGAGAAATCAAGGCCCAGCGGACCCTGCTCCACCAGGAAACCGTGGAGACATGGAAGATGCGACTTGAGCAACCAAAGGGGGAATTCGCCACAATCGCGGCCGTCAGACCGGTCATGGACGAGTGGCTGGAGAGAAGACACGGTGCTCTCTCCTACCGGTTGACACAGATGCTTACCGGGCACGGTAGCTTCGGTAGGTATCTGTGGCGAAAACACCGGGAAACCACGGCCGAGTGTCAGCACTGCGAGGACCGCAGCGATGACACGGCGCTCCACACGATTGTGGAGTGCACGGCGTGGGCACAACAGCGCCAGGTCCTCGTAGTGGGTCTGGGCGTGGACACTCTCTCGCTCGAGGCCTTGGTGCGAGCCATGCTCTCCAGTGGGAGTAAGTGGGACTGCGCCGCCTCTTTCTGCGAGCAGGTCATGCTCGCGAAGGAGGCGGCGGGCCGGGTGCGGGAGAGAACTCTCCCACCCGAGTTCCGCAGTCAGCGCCCTGGGCGCCGCCGACGTGTCTTCGCCGAGGACTATCGGCCTCCATGACTCGGGGTCTGAGGACGGTGAGAGGGCCGCTCACCGTCCTTACAGAAGCAGGCCCATGACGGCAGCGTGACGTGAGCAACTCACGCACGCCCCCCCTTAGAAGCGGGGTCACACCCGAAACCCCCCATAGACGCGGGATTGCACCCGAACCACCCCCTGGGCGAGGCCGCATTGGCGGCCGTGGGTCTGTTGGTAGTCACGGGACATCCTTCCTGAGGGCTTACCCGGGGCTCTCAACCATAGGCTGTTGGGCGTTACGTGAGGTTTTTTAGTTGGTAAGAGTCCGGCATAGCATCCTACGAGGATTTTCCCTCACGTTAAAAAAAAAAAAAAGGAGATATTTGAATTTGAAAATTTGAATTTGAATTTGAATGTTATAGCGACAACAGAAATAGATAGGTAATCTGTGAAAATTTTAGCTCGCTAGCTATAGCTATCACGGTTTATGAGATACAGATAGATAGATAGCAGAGTCACAGCAATGGGGTGTTTTTACCATTTGGGTACGGAACCCTTGCCAGGTCATTTTGTCTTGAGAACTAGGTACCTATATTACGTGATCTGATACCCATAACACAAGCAGGTTATTCCTAGCTTACTTTGGGATCAGATAGCGTTGTGTGAAATGTCCGTGGGAATATTTATTTATTTATTTATATTACATACTAGCTGATGCCCGCAGCTTCGCCGGCGTGATTTTGTTCCCGTTCCCGCTTCCCGTGGGATCTTATTCCCGGGATAAAAGTGGCCTATGTTAATGTTACTCCTTATTACATAAGCTATCTGCCAGTGAAACTCCCGTCCAAATCGGTCCAGCCGTTCTAGAGATTAGCCGGAACAAACAGACAGACAGACAGACAAAAATTTTTAAAATATGTATTTTGGTATGTGTACCGTATATACATTCATATGCATGTAGTAGAAAGCGGTTATTTTAATATTACAAACAGACACTCCAATTTTATTTATTTGTATAGATTCATATGTAAATCGAAAACTTTGTAGATTGCATGTATAATTATGGCCAGTAAAAAAAAAGTACATTTTGTACTTTTTTTGCCTGGTAATGACTGGTCTCGTGGTACAGTGGTTAGTGTGCCTGACTACGGATTCGGAGGTCGTGGGTTCGATTCCCAACCAGGACAAGCACATTTATTTGTTCTGTGTCTTTATCAAACAATTAATGGGGGGGTAGAGGTACCTCTACCCTCCATACGAAGTTCCTTATCGCGCGTTGTGAAAGGGGGCTAGACTTTAATATGGGGATAATATGGGGGGGGGAATTAATATGGGGGAGGGGGAAGGGGGGGAGGGAGGGTCGAGGGGGGAAGGGGGGGTAATAAAATGGGGGTTAATTTTATTTACGTGGGGAAATCCTCGTGGATGCATCCCAAGAGGATTTTAGGGTTCTAACGGGACCCTATCACTTAGTCACCGTTGTATCTCCGTCTGTCTGAATGAGATGCCAGTTCAGGGACGCGGCGAGCCGTCGACGAGAAGAGGAGACGGCAACTTGTGACTGATTTCGACAGGAACCTGGACCGCATATGCCAATGGTGACCCAGGACTAGCGGCCTCCATGACCGAGGGCCTGAGAACGGCGAGTTCGGCTGCTCGTAGTTCTTACAGAACGGTGGCATATCTCTTGGCCCCTCATAGTAGTGGGATAGCACCCAACTATCCCCCCCTTCGCCAAGTAGCAGGATAATACCCGAACAAACCCCCCAGACGCGGCATAGCACCCGAACCATCTAGGCGAGTGGTAACCTAAGTTTGCCGGAAACCCTGGGACATCCTTCCGAGGGCTTACCCGGGACTCCCGACCGTAGACTGTTGGCAACACATTGTGTGGTTAGTCGGTAGGAGTCCGGCAAAGCTACATGTAGGATTTCCATTCGATAAATAATAAATTCCAATGGTGATCCGAAAACTTGGTCAATTTCAAATAATTTCAATGCCTAATACACAGGCGTTTACAAAAAACCTCTTTGTTATGTTGAGACTATTACACTAGGACAATTTGGACCACAACATTCACGCGGGTCGAGTCGCGAGCTCCAGCTTGTCTTATATAATTCTTCATTGCATTATTCTCAGTTTTTTTTTCAAGTGAGTAAAATCCTACATGGCTTAAAACCACAGTATTCTGCCTAACAGCCTACGGTTGGAAGCCCCGGGTAAGCCTTGGAAGGATTATTCTCAGTATAGATGCTGCTGTATGTTTCATCAAAATCGGTTGAGCAGCCACGTAGAGTAGGTATGAAACTAGAACGGGATGACGCGGGTTCACCAGCGTGACATCCGCTAGATACTTTTTTTTACGACACCGAATTGACGTCAATAGGTATATAATTATAACTTAAACCGAATTTTATTACTGTACTATGAATAAAATTATGTAAAATAGATTCATTCGACGAAATTGGGGACAATTAGTCACTTATAAACAATCCTGTACCTATATCTATACTATAATACCTATTATAAAGAGAAAGGATTTGTTTTTTTTTTTTGTTTTTTTGTTTGTTTGTTTGTAACGAATAGGCTCCGGAACTACTGGACCAACTTGAAAAAATCTTTCACTGTTGGGAAGCTACACTCTTTGCGGTGAACATATGCTATATTTTATTCCCGTATTCCCACGGGAACGGGAACTATGCGGGTTAAACCGCGTGACATCCGCTAGTTTTCTATACAGGGTGAATTTTTCAAAAGGGATTGGATGGCCAACTCTGAAACTGTAAGGAATAGCGAGAAATGCTCAAAGGAGTCACGAGCCCGATTTTGATAAAACTTAAAACCTCATTATTTGATTTTTGAAAAACCAATAATCCTAGCCAGGAATGGAACCCGTTGATTTTGAAAAAATAACAACACCCTATATTATTACAGCATGCGATAGTGTTGCTATTAAGGATCTTATTCTGGGAAGTAATGACATACGGCAAACTAAAGGAAAGTGCTCCTCTTTAACAAAATACAATTTATTTTTCTTACGTTAACTGATTAATTGTTCAAAATGTAGACCATTGTTTTCAATACATAGCTGAATTCGAGACCTCAAGGATCGTACTGCATTCAATATTATTGATTTAGTCTATAATATTCTCCAAAGAATCATTCTGAGCATGATTTAAAACACGGAATAGTTACGATCTATTCTGGGATTTCGAACAAAACTAATTATGATACAAAATTTACGTACATGAAATATGAATTCTATTAAAATTCCAAACTTTCCTTAAATTTGCCGTATATCATTACTTCGCAGAATTTGATCCTTATCAGCGACACTATCGTATGGTGTAATAATATAGGGTGTGTTTATTTTTTCAAAATCAACTGGTTCGATTTCCAGCTAGGATTATAGGTTTTTCAAAAATCTAATGATGAGGTTTTAAGTTTTATCAAAATCGGGCTCGTGATTCCTTTGAGCATTTTTCGCTATTCCTTATAGTTTCGGATTTGGCCATCCAATCCCTTTTCAAAAATTCACCCTGTATATTTGCTTTCTGACAATGTGCACACGCGGACGTAACGTCATGCTGCATCCACATTTGTAATATAACAACGAACTGTACAGCATGACATCGTGTCCAACATGTAACTTATAGCTGCAGTTTTCAACGGTACCGACACGCGAGTCTGACACGGTAATGGAGAAATGTGCCGTAAAAATTACAAATGTGGTACAAATTACAAAGCAGTGGCGGTAACCTACCACCACACACATCTTCACAATCTAACATACTGTTCGGCAGATTGTACAGAAGACAAATGAGTACGAGTCCACGATAGCCATTGTGTAAGGCTATCGTGGACTACGAGAAAGCCTTCGATTCTATCGAAATCTGGCAAACCTGGACGCTCCGCAGCGATGTCGTATTGATTGGCGATATCTCAAGGTGCTGAGATGCTTGTACGACAACGATGCCATAACCGTCCAATTGAGGGAAAATAAAACCAATTCAATAGCACTGCACCATGCACAGTTTAGATCAACGACGTATTATAAATTAGACACGTCATGCACCAACATCACGGCTTTCAAAAACAGCAGATCTTTTATACCTACATTTAAAAAATAATTTCTATAAAATTATCTATGGTAGCATGTATAGAAAGTAAGCAATTGCCTGACCTTTTATGTTGCCATTTTTCAGTGTTGGTAACGTATGTATAGTTTTTATATATAATGGGTTTAGATAGAAAGATGTAATATCCTTGCTCTTAGAACTTTTTAAGTCGTTGAACTGGGATGGATGGGTGTAAACACAGATATCAGAAAAAAGGAGATGTGCTGTTGAGTAAGGAAATGTATAAAAACCGGGTGTCGCTAGCTGAGCCCCACTCCGTGCTCAACGCAATCAACCCGACCAATCATCGGAATAGTAAAAACCAATCACACCTCAGCTCCGCTGCTGCAAACAAAATCATTGGCCAAAAAAGTCGGTTTCTCTGCCAGTGAAATAGCTCTATTGATGGGGCAATATTTTAAGAAATGGTACAGTATCGATAGTTGTATACAGTTTTAGAGAATAATGTATGCGAAAAAACATTTGTGATATACTTATTGGGAAGTACCTAAATATTATATAACTATAATAGTGACCTGTATTATGTATTGTATCTATGCGTGGTTAGATTAAAAACAAATAATACTGTGTTTACTCATTAAATTAACATGAAGTCAATCACAATCTTAGTACTAAGTACATGCAATAAATAATGTCACTTTTTTTATAATCCGCTACATAACTATAGCAACGCATAGGACCTTTTATTTTGAATAATAGTAATAAAGAAGCGCTCGTGGCCCCGCGGACGCAGTGTTCTGTAAACGATCACTGCAGTAAGCAACTTTCACTATAGCCGGTCCATGGATGGGTGACCATCCATGTGATCACTTTGTGACATTTATTTGAGCGTTTCCGTGCTTCGGAAGGCACGTTAAGCCGTTGGTCCCTGTTGCCAGTAAATGGCAGTCGTTAAGCCAAGTAGAAGGCTTTATTTCAACAGCAGGCAGTCACAACCTGCGCCTGTCTATTTAAACACGGCAATACGGCTTACTACCTATTACGTGGGACAAATTATACAAAGGCGAAATGTGGGTATATAATATGCCTCTGCCTACCCCTTCGGGGATAAAGGCGTGGCCATATGTATGTATGTATGGAATAGTTTTTTATAATCTAGGTCCCTTAAAATTTTGAATTAGCATTATTAGCTATACTCTGAATTTCAATCATGTGTACTTAAGTGTACGCATATTACCATTTTAAAACACACAAACTTGATGATTTAAAAATAAATTGTAGTTATCAACCCTATAATACCATTTCTCGGCCTCCCCTTGTAGGCCGAGATTTGCTGGTGAAATCTCATTTCTACTTAGAAACGGCGACATGACAAAACAAAACTCCGCTTTATTTTTAGAGGCTGAAACATTTCAGGCTCAATATGAACTGAGCATATGGTACTATGTTTTTGTGGGGAACCAATTATCTGGCCGCCCTGTAGCATCGATCGATTTCTTTTTAAAAGTTGGATCTTTTGGAAATCGGTAAAGACAACGCAATTCACATTTTTGATAAAAGCATCTAATTGCAATGTTATTTTTAAACCTCACATGCGAAGGCTGTGAAAACCCAAAAATAGTAAATTTTTAATAGCAAATCTTAATTGGTTACATATTACTTTGATCTTGCATAAAAGAGGGTGATTTGCAACAAGAAAAGTAACAAAAACCAGTTAATAGTTAATTTAATTGTCGCTTTATTGGTGGATGATAATTTGTTGTAAACGCCTTCCCTTATTTTAATTAAAAAGAAATTTCCAAAATAATCCCATAGAAAGCTTCAAAACCAATATTCCGAGAGCTGGCACGAATTTTTGGGTAGGTATTTGAGGCAAGCTGAAAACTTGTCAGATACCTCTCCTACTATATCCCAACTCGGAATTGCAGACCTGGCTGGTGAGAAGCGGGGCTAAATCAACCCCTAAATTTTTAAAAATATTATTTTTTTTTCCCAAAAAATATATTTGAGGCACTACGCAATTTATATATGTTGCAGTGTAATACTTAATGAATACGAAAAAAAATAAGCCAGATAATTTAATCGGGGTTTAACATTGCCAGACGCGTGCAAAAATATTTTGCTAAAAATTATAAAAAATGTTTTTGAGGCAGGTTGAAATTTTAATGGAGCGTTATTTATAAGTAAAAAATAAGACTACCAAAAAGACAGATCATTTCGGTGGGGCTTTCTATCAGCCAGGTGATCAAACAAATAATGAATGGGTACGAGCCTGTAGTGCTATAGACAAGCTGGAGGGTGAGAGAGCGCATAACGACAGCTGTCTTCGTTCTTACTTGCCGTGTTACTATTAGCTCTGGCGAAGCCACGTGCGACCCATGAGGTTTCTAGTTAAAATTTCGGAGTTAAAAATATTAAATTTTCTGAATTTCTACTAAGAACATTTTGCGTAAAAGAGATTGTATTGATTTATGGACGTTACGTATTAAAAAAATCAATAATTAAAATAAAAAATCGCAAAACCAGGTTTATAAAAATATAATAACTCTCCAGTAGTACAATTATTTCAAGTATAAAATAAAATTGAAATAAATTCTATTCATTTATTAATATTTTAGAGATATTGAGTTAATATAAATGTAGGAACCTACTTATAATTTGGTCGAACTAATTTTATTCTATATTTTATACAACCCGTTTTATTTTATTTATCTTTTAATTTTTTAAATGTTTAAAATTTCATAATTAAACATATTTCGGAATAGGAATAATAATAAATTATATATTATATAGTATTAATTATTATTATATATTATTTGTATTATAATGTGCTCTCTTGTTTGCTTAGTCAGATGAACGTCTGAGACACAGGATTAACATCCTAGTTCAGACAAGGATCTGATAATGACTGAATTACTGTAATCCTAATATTTTAAGTGATATCTGTATAGTTTTTGATGAAACCCTAATACGACTAATACGACGACCCTAATACGACCCTAATACGACGATGACGTTCGCCCTAATACGACTGAAAATAACGACTCCGAAATTCCGACTAGAAACCTCATGGGTTATTGTAAGTCACGTGGCTTCGCCAGAGCTAATAGTAACGCGGCAAGCAAGAACGAAGACAGCTGTCGTTATGCGCTCTCTCACACTCCAGCTTGTCTATAGCACTACAGGCTCGTACCCATTCATTATTTGTTTGATCACCTGGCAGGTAGAAAGCCCCACCGAAATGATCTGTCTTTTTGGTGATTATATTTTTTACTTATAAATAACGCTCCATTAAAATTTCAAGCTGCCTCAAAAACATTTTTTATAATTTTTTGTGTAAATATGTTTGCACGCGTCTGGCAATGTTAAAACCCCGATTAAATTATCTGGCTTATTTTTTTTCGTATTCATTAAGTATTACACTGCAACATATATAAATTGCGTAGTGCCTCAAATATATTTTTTGGGAAAAAAAAATAATATTTTTAAAAATTTAGGGGTTGATTTAGCCCCGCTACTCACCAGCCAGGTCTGCAATTCCGAGTTGGGATATAGTAGGAGAGGTATCTGACAAGTTTTCAGCTTGCCTCAAATACCTACCCAAAAATTCGTGCCAGCTCTCGGACTACAATATTGAATTCATGCCATACATAAATGTGCATTTAAAACAGTGTAAGCGTGCAAAAATATAAGTTATACCCATCAAGCCATTAGATAAATAAAATAAATAAAATAAAATAAAATAAAATTTATTCCCTTTGAAATTTTTAAAAAATTATTTAGGTTTGTCAAAATTTTTGTGACTCTACCGGGGGTTCGGAAATGCTACAGACTGAGAAGAACACCCCAAGAAACTCAGTCCGGTCCCTCTTATTCATCTTAGTATCTAATACAGTTTTTTTTAATGTAGAAAGGAGCAATTCGTGTCACTGCCAGGCAGTCTTGTCTTCTAGAAAGTCTTTAATGCTATAATAAGCTTTCTGGCACAATTTAAGCTTTACTAGTTTTTTAAATTTATTAACTGACAAACCTGTTATGGCTGTCGGCAATGTATTGTACATTCGAATACAATTACCCGCAAAAGAATTGCTTATTTTATTAAGCCTAAATCTAGGTACAGCCAATTTATTCTTATTTCTTAAGTTTAGATTATGGATATCACTATTTTTAATAAATTTACTGTTATTTTTATGAGTATACTAGCTGACCCGCCCAACTTCGTTTGCGTAAGAGATCGCTTCTATTCTTATCGCGTGGTTTTCTGTCGCGTGTATTCCCGTTGTATAATTTTGACACAACTTGGATTTTCATTAAAATGGTTATTAAAAACGAACTTAATTCGAAGCACTATCAGTAGGGTTACGGGATATTTTACTTTCCCGTGACTCTACTGGATGCCAAGGGAAATATGGGTCGTCATGCAGCATCGTCACGTGTGTTACAAACGTTCACTATGCGAATTAGTCCACTACAGTAACCAACCATCAGATGGACCGTAAGCTTGTCTGCCATCTTAGTAGTATAAAAAACTGGCCAAGTGCGAAGCGGACTCGCGCACAGAGGAAATAAATAAAGAGTAAAGTATAGATAGGAATAAAGTCCCTTAATGAGTTCCATTCCGAACAACGGTTGGCCGGCTTACTTGGTCGGAGTGGAAAGACAGAGAGTTCCGTACCAAAAAAACAGCAAAGCTTTACGTTTGTTGGATGGGAGCCCCCTTAATCCCCGCCCCCCTTTTCTGACGTTAGTATTTGTTATCATAGTGGCTACAGAAATATATCATCTAAGAATTTCAGCTCTCTAGCTATCACGATTCCTGAGATACAGCCTCATGACGGACAGACAAACAGACGGACAGCAAAGTCTCATAAATAAGGTCCCGTTTACCCATGACGGCAGCGTGACGTGAGGAACTCACGTACGCCCCCCCTTAGAAGCGGGATCACACCCGAAACCCCCCAAAGACGCGGGATAGAACCCGAACCACCCCCTAGGCCAGGGGTCGGCAACCTTTTGAGTCGGAAGAGCCAAAAATGACTGTTTTATATTACAACATTTTTAAAGAGCCACAAAATCTTTCTTGATCCCACGAAACCCCCCCCCCCCCCTCCCCCGTTAAGAAGTGGGATAGACTAGACTGCGGGGAAAGTCTGCTATAGAGACAAACCAAGTCTGTCGGAAGCTCTGAGAACATTCTTCGAAGGGCGTCTCCAGGACTTACGGCCATAGGCAGATGGTAAGTCACAGGGTGGTTTTGGAGAATTTCCACAATTAAAAAAATCTGAGTGATTATGTGGGATTCTCCCACTAAAACCCTGGGATGTTCCTTCTTGTCACTATTGTTGGGTCACAGGGAAGGCAAGCGTACAACAGCTACCTGCAACAGTCTCGACTCTGGGGGTCTAAATATTACCCACCGAAACTTCACTGCCGCGACGCCTGAACACGAGGGGTGCGTCTTAGTCAGTCTCACGGCTGTCATAAAGCTTCCATCATCGGCCACGCGTGCGAGGTTGGCATACTGGAAGTGTTAGGCCACCCTGCTCTGGCACCCGCAGCGCTTTTCTCATTGCCGTTGACGTCAAAACAACAGCCGAACCAATTTTCTTCGCTATCTAACATAGCGTAAACTATAATAGACAGCGATGCGACCGCGCCAATTTAGGACTCTTAGAGCGGTACGCTCGCCACTCCACTCCGTACAAAAATCGAGGGTGTGCAGCGCTTTATCCACGGCGCCGTCCTCGCAGTGGGTACGTTGCCTCAGGCTCAATGCCTACCACATCATGCAGGTATTTACTAAAATATCCGTGCCCCGTGAGGAGCTATGTGAGGTGGTAGGTATGTCAGTGCCGCTTTTCTACCCAGAACCTCAGAATAAATAAGATGGCAGAGACGAGCTCAATGCTTACCGCCGAGCTCTAGCCTGGTGCGCCATTTATGAATGAGATCATTGCGCGCTTTAACACGCCAGCTTTCAATCTCTTCCGAAGATGGTTGTTTGCCATTTTGACGCACCAAAGCATTGGGCCGGTAGATTTCTGCCAGAACTGCGGCTTCTAGGTTCCGCGACGGACTATCAGAATTAGACATGCCGTCTCTTATGATATTATATTTTCTGGGGTATGTCCCGCTGCGGATATCGCAGCAGAATCCTATTAGAAAGAAAATGGAGCTCCATATAACGCTTTCAAGCGCAGCACACCACCATTAGGCGAGTTTGCTTGTTTAACTACCAGTAAGACTTTTGTGGTAGGTATTTTTGAAAATGAAAGGGTGATAATGTTCTTGAAAATGAATAATATGATAAATATGTATGCAACTAAAGAGCCGCATGTCTACACCCAAAGAGCCGCATGCGGCTCGCGAGCCGCGCCTTGCCGACCCCTGCCCTAGGCGAGGCCGCGGTGGCGGCACTAGGTCTGTTGGGAGTCCTGGGATATCCTTCCGAGGGCTTACCCGGGGCTCACAACCATAGGCTGTTGGGCGTTACGTGAGGTTTTTTAGTCGGTAGGAGTCCGGCATAACATCCATGAGGATTTTCCCTCAAGTAAAAAAAAAAAAAGTCCCGTTTAAGGGCCCTAAAATCGTTTCTTTGTGCGCAACTATGCCATTAATCTAATTTTAAGGTTCTAGATCTCGATCAGGTATCTAAGTCAGATTTTATTTTTATATCAATCAAATCAGCATGTACGCTCCTGGACGTAGGCCTCTCCTAATTTACGTCTTGCGCCTTGAGCATCCAGCCTGTGACCTCTTCTAGGTCCTCGGTCCATCTAGCGGGCGGACCAGGTCGCGATGCCCGCTTTGGAACTCGTTTGCTCCATCTGCCGTCGTCTGTCGTCTTCTGTGGTCAGCCCGCGGCACTTTACAGTACTGTTTTTATATGTATAGATATAATTCTGACTAAATAAATCACAATACGTACTTTGAGCGAACTAAATCTATATTTTTGTAAAAATTGATACCTAATGTCTTTGTTAATCGATTTAGAGAGCATTCTCTGCTTTTGCTAAGGAATTAATATACGAACTTCTTTCTTTCTCGTATTTCTGGATTGTGTAAGTCTTCAGACTTTCGAGGCTGAGGCAACCCGTACTAATAAAGTTTCTCCTATTGTGACCAGACATTTACTGTAGATTTCATCTGCTAAATGTTCATCTATAACGCCTCTGATCGTTTGTATTGACCCTGTATAAGTTTATATAATAAGAAAGTACCTAAGCGAAGCTAGTAATAACACCTAGAACTGTTTTTTCATGATTTATAACCAGCCATGTACAGGTTTTCATTCTCACAAATGTATTTTTGACATACAAAATATGAAGGCGATTCCACATATTGTAGGGCAAAAATCAATAAAATATGCAGTTTTAATAAAATTATTATTAGATTTTTTTGACATTTATCAAAAATTGCGACCATCTTTTTTAAATCGAATTGAGATGTCAAACATGACAATCCGTCAAAAAAAAAATTAAAAAGTACCGACTACGGAGTATTAATATGAACTATGAGGCAAATCGCCCCTAAAATATTTTTCAACCCCATTTTAACAATGTTAAAAGATAAATTTTAATAAAATACAAAACACGTCTCCCATTAATTCAGTTAAAGATGTTTTATGCCAAATTTGAATAAGATCGGACCAAGGAATCACGTTGTCCCATACAAACTTTGCAACCCTTGTTCACCCCCTTAGGAGTTGAATTTTCAAAAATCCCTTCTTATTGCTCGCCTACGTGACATAAGGAGCATTTGTGCGAAATTTCATGGTTCTAGACCCAGCGGTTTAGGCTGTGCGTTGATCGTCAGTCAGTCAGTTCTTGTTTTTATATATATAGATAATAAGTTTTCATATATGTACTGTGAATACACAGTAAGGATGTTGATATCCTTAAACTTTTCTCTTAATGACTCCCGAAACCCCATACCATAGATAGCCCGGACAGCCCTTTTCTGCAACACAAAGATACATTCGATGTCGGCAGCGTTACCCCATAATAGTATGCCATAGGTCATGACACTGTGGAAGTAGCTAAAGTAGACAAGACGCGCTGTTCTAATGTCTGTCAGTTGTCGGATCTTTTTAACGGCATAGGCTGCAGAGCTCAGTCTGCCCGAGACTTTCTCGATATGAGGCCCCCACTGCAAGTTGGAGTCTAACTTTATGCCCAGAAAGACAGTTTCATCGACCAATTCTACTTGATCATCCCTAATCCTAATACTGGTGTTAACGAGCCTAACATTTGGCAAGGTGAATCTAATACATTTTGTTTTAGTTTCGTTTAACAATAAATTATTAGCGTTAAACCAGTGGACTACCCTAGAGAGGGCATTGTTTACTTCGTCAAGATCGCGTTGTCCACGTTCAACTTTAAATATTAAAGATGTGTCATCAGCAAACAAAACTACCTCGTGATCGTCTCTTATAAGGTGAGGGAGATCATTTATGTACACTAAAAATAGAAAAGGTCCCAGAATTGAACCCTGAGGCACCCCCATTGTTACAGCAGAACCATTTGACTGTTTACCATTTATAACTACTCTCTGTACTCTATCTCTAAGGTAAGAACTAATTAAATCCAAGGCCGTCCCCGGATTCCATAATGATCAAGTTTTTGAATTAAAGTCTGATGCTGGACACAATCGAAGGCCTTAGATAAGTCGCAAAATACACCATAAGCATCATACGACTCCTCCCAGGCCTCATATATACACTCTAACAATTTGATGCCAGCATCCGTGGTAGACCGACCTCGCGTGAAACCGAATTGTTTAGTATGGAATAGTTTATTTGTATTAAAATGATTTTGCATTTGATTAAGCATTACCTTTTCAAAGATTTTACTAAACGTGGGTAGTACAGAAATAGGACGAAAATTGGACGGATCTGAGGTGCTACCCGATTTAAACAGAGGAGTTATTTTACTAAACTTCATTAAGTCAGGAAACACACCACTATCAACACAATTATTAAATATTATTGATAATTCAGGGGCAACCATTTCAATTAATGAATTAACTAAATGTACAGAAATTCCCCAGAGGTCAGCAGTTTTCTTAATATTTAAAGATTTAAAAGTTTTTATGACAGTGTGTATACTAATTTTACTGAATTTAAATATTTCATTACAGCAAGGAACATTTGCTTTTAACAAGGATTCTGCTATTGGGGTAGAAGAACCTAGGGCTCTGGTCAAATCTACTGGAATTCGAGAAAAAAATTGTTCAAATTCGTTAGCGACTTCGGCATCTGTTATGTTACCATTTACTTTAAGTTTAAAATTATTATCATTCGATTTTGCTTGGCCTCTTTCTGCGTTAATTATTTTCCAAGTAGATTTAACTTTGTCTACACTATTGAGAATTTTATTACTTATATACTTTCTTTTGAGTGAGACTCCAGGTTTATATACGCATACTACTATGAATTGCTCCAATTCTACGCACGATATTTCAACTGTATACTCTACAGAGAGGGACACAACATCTTTCCGTTCCTTATATTTTAATTTCTTATTTAATAAAATCATCGAACCCCCCCGTGTTGTGTTGACCCTGCAGAACGCACTACCAACCCGGTGACTACTGAAACTGAACATGAGCTCATACTCCTTACGCATATGTTCTGTAAGACAAACAATTTCAATATTTTCTGAGCTCATGAACAGCTCCAATTCAAACTCTTTGACCTGTGTTAATGTTGCAATATTATAATGCACCAGGCTGATGTAATTTACATTTTTTAATTTAGTTTTGTTCGGAGGACAGTTTCCGATAAAATTACGGTTTGCAATTAAATTTAACTCTATTAATTTACAATTTTGGCTAGAGGGTAATTCCTCTGTTGTCCCAGCAGTTAATTTAAATTACTTGGAACAGATTCCAAAGTCCTAAAACTACTCTGCTCAAATAAAGCAGTTTTGTCAGCCAAGTTTTTGGCTACAGAATAAAAATAATTAAATAGCAAACTTGCTACTTGTCTTTTATAATATTTGGGTAGACAATACCTACCCTTGTGATTATTATAGACTATAAACTTGCTATGTGACAAATTTGTGTTAAATACAGAATTAAAGTCAATTATATTAAATTTATTATTATACTGACTTATTAAATTTAAACGTAAATTCATCTTATATCTAAATGAATTTTCCGAATCTGGCACACCTTTTATAAATGGAAGTGTGAACATTACAACTTGTATGACATTTAAGTTTAAGATGTAATTCATGTATAGGGACAAATCATCATTGCTAATTTTCCCCCTGTTTGCACAGAAAATTATTATTTTACTGTTAGCTTCAAATTTATATTCTAATATCTTTTGCATAATACCACTTAATGAAGCACCCGGATAGCAATTATTAATAACCGAGTAATAACTTGAATTTGAGTTTTGTTTTAAAAATGAACTTAGATTGGTACCAATATCATCACTAAATACAATTAATTTAGTACAACTATTACTATTATTTACACTGTCACACAATATATTCACTGATGTACTGGGCGAGCATGTGGTAATGGGAGCTAGGGGCTCAGCGGTAACCGGTTCGCCCTGGGCCTCCACCGGCTCAATTGCTTTAGGGCAGTTAATATTGCATAAGTGGTCATTTAGAATGGGAATGCTTGACACGAAAGAAGAAAAAGAAGAATGGGAATAAAAGGGATATTTATTAAAAGGTAACACAGGCACATTAAAGCACTTAACACATTCCTAACTATGTAGGTAACTCACTAACCTTCACTTTATTTCAAATAAACTTACTTTATTGTTCTGGTTTACATTTTTTGTACACTGTAATATACCTAATTGAAATATGTTTTAAAAATATTTAACATTCACTCACCAATCTATAAAATAAAATATTCCTAGGAAAATGTTATCGATAACTTCCCGATATTTGATCTGAATGGTACATCCCTAACTCGCTTCTCCATGCAGCGAGCGTATTAATCGACTCATGAATCGAGTACGATTCTTTACCGCGTAACCCGCGTGCTATCCATTGCGTCGTGGAATCTGGTATAGAACTTAGTTAGTACTACTCAGCACGACATGTATTTTGAACACAATAAGAGTCTACGTCTACTGCGGTAATACTGCTATATCACAGTAAGCAGTAACAAATATGTGTCGGCTGCTGTTTTTAATTGAATTTAATACTAAATACAATGAATTACTTGTATTTACATATGGTAAGTGATCACATGGGTAGTAAAGTTTTATATGTTACTTCGGTTTTTGCATACAGTGACGGAACAAGGCGGCATTTTGAACTATTTCACTGTCGCAATCAACTCAACACTGATCACTCTGACACGCCGCTCACGACTAACCTGATCATTTTTGTCAGATTGTGCGGACACCGATACGCGCGCATGCCATTTCTCCTTTTTTCTGATTTCTGTGGGTGTAAATATTAAACGCTGATCTCTCTCGCACCATTCGGTTTGCTAAAGACAGTATCATACTAACGGAATCGTTGAAATAGTTGAGCCTGATGCTGCACAGTCTAAGTGAAGAGTCTCGACATGGACTTTGAGAAACTCAAGGTCATGTTCAGTGAGCATGACATGCCAGGACTAATCTACGTCGAAGAATCTAAGTTTGAGGTATTCCAGGAATAAACCTGCCTAGGGCAGGTTATAACATTTGGCAAGAATAACCGGTAAAAGGAAATACCCAGAAGGATTCGCTTGGGTTGGGCAGCATTCAGCAAACTGCGTCGGGTTTTCTATTCACCTATACCGCAACGCCTAAAGTCGAAAGTTTACCAGTTATGACTTCCGAGATGTGAACATGAGCACTCACAGTGGGGCTAGTCTATGCCCTTAAACTTGCGCAACGAGTTATGGAATGAGCTATGCTTGGTATGTCTCTGAGGGATAACATCCTAAACGATGTTATCCGTCAGAGAAAGAAAGAAAGAAAAAGCTTATTATTCCACTTAAAAAACATCAAATTTTTGCTATCAGGCGAACTAGAGTGGTCGACATAGCTGGCAGAGTTGGTATGTGTTTGAAGTGACAGTGGCCTGGCCACTTCTGTAGAAGAACTGATGACCGATGGAGTCGGAGTCCGTGACTTGGTACACGTTGCGGTCTCCACTGCAGAAGTAGGACGGTAGGAGACGGACATGGTTGTAGGACGACCCCCGCCCGATGGACTGACGACTTGAAAAGATCGCTGGAAGTGACTCGCGGATCTGTGGTGTAATTTGGGAGAGTGAAAATACTCAGTAGTGGACTGCCATAGGCTAATTTGATTGATTGATTTTATTATCTGTCACAAAAAAAACAAAGCCATTTCTAGAACAGCTTTTTATTTTAGAGTGAAATATTACACACTTCACACTAAATGAGATTAGAGAAACTATTGAAAATTAATTGAAGCGCTCGTGGCCCCGCGGACTCAGTGTTCTGTAAACGATCACTGCAGTAAGCAACATTTACTATGGCCGGATATGGATGGGTGACCACCACGTGGACCACTTTGTGACATTTATTTACGAGCGTTTCCGTGCTTCGGAAGGCACGATAAGCCGTTGGTCCCGGTTGTCAGTAAAATGACAGTCGTTAAGCCAAGTTGAAGGCCTTAGGGGCGGCTTGAAAAATTTCAACTGTGGGTCGTCACAACCTGCGCCAGGGTCGGCAGCGCGTGTGTAGCGCCTCTGGTGTTGCAAACGTCTATAGGCTACGGTTACCAACCTTCCGGTGGGCCGTAAGCTTGTCTGCCACCTAAGTAGTATAAAAAAAAAAGAGAATATATTGGGTCGCGTATTTGTGCAAATAAGCTTCATGCCGTTAGTACTCGTACGTATAACATAGAGCTTGTCGTAAACCAGTCTT
Source organism: Miltochrista miniata (assembly GCA_933228765.1). Classification (NCBI taxonomy): domain Eukaryota; kingdom Metazoa; phylum Arthropoda; class Insecta; order Lepidoptera; family Erebidae; genus Miltochrista; species Miltochrista miniata. Next base: position 21,897,268 of record OW121769.1, read on the forward strand.
TATTTGGTAATTTATTACTGCAGTAAAACAATTAATGAGTATCGGCCGAAAATTAAAAATTAATTGACTATTGCTACAAAATAGAGATAGAACTTTTGCATACTCTTAACCCAGTAATGCCCGAATTATTGTTTTTGAGATTTTGGTAAATCTAGACATTAAATATGATTTAATGAGGTATTTCTAGACATAAATCATAAATTTTATTTTTATAAATGTAACAGAAGGGGCAATTAAACACTTCAGGACTCTGCTAATTACTTTATTCTCCGTATAGACACACAATAAGTTGGGCAGAGCTTCGGCTAGTCTTAGTATACAGTACAGAATGACCGACAAAATGCTCGCACTCTCTTATATACACACACTGTCTATGATACACTCGGAAAATACGTCACTTCTTATGTCAACTGTCATAGTGATTTAAGGGCGGCGTTACACTCGGCCATCCTGTAAGCAGTTGCTCCTGCAATAGGAACTGGGCGTCTGGGCTGGGCGACTGACTGGCTCGCTGGCGTGGCTCGCTGGCGTGGCTGGCCTGGCTCGCTGGCCTGGCTCGCTGGCCTGGCTCGCTGGCCTGACTCGCTGGCCTGGCTCGCTAGCCTGGCTCGCTGGCCTGACTCGCTGGCCTGACTCGCTGGCCTGTCGCGCTGGTCTGTCGCGCTGGTCTGACTCGCTGGCCTGTCTCGCTGGTCTGACTCGCTGACCTGACTCGCTGACCTGACTCGCTGGCCCGTCTCGCTGGCTTGCTACTAGCTCGCAGGACTAACTCGCAGGACAAGCTCGCAGGACTAGCTCGCAGGACTAGCTCGCAGGACTAGCTCGCAGGACTAGCTCGCAGGACTAGCTCGCAGGACTAGCTCGCAGGACTAGCTCGCAGGACTAGCTCGCAGGACTAGCTCGCAGGACTAGTTCGCAGAACAAGCTTGCAGGACTAGCTCAATGGCTGGTTTGGCGTGGCGTGGCATACCGTGGCGTGGCGTGGCATGCCGTGGCGTGGCGTGGCATGGCTTGGCTTTGCCCAGCCCGGCCCAAACAGGCTACATCTACATCCCGGTAGACTGACTTGCATTCTGTCCGGCTCATCTGTAACAATCGCTCCCGTATAGGGAACAAGAGACTTTGTTAGTGGCTGGCCAAATAAACACAAAGAAATAGACATAGCACTAATATTAGCTGGTCCAAAGATAGATTCATGAGTGGAATGTACGCGCCACTATCTACTGCGTGAGATATCTGGCGTTGAAATAACTAGGTAAACTGCATGGCAAATAGAAGCATCCGTTAATACTGGACCTACTTTTCGATAAAACCTTAAAGTCATTGCGTATCAGGTCATTTATGTACTTTGTGTTTTAGCAGATACTAAGAGCGAGCGCTCGGCATGGTTATATAAATAACGCAACGTAAATAACTTGCCATATTATCAAAACTTTAGATCATTCGCAGTACCAACTCGTTCGATTCTTTTATCCTCAAATATTTCACAAAGCGTACTTCTTGGTTAAATAACCTAAAACAGGGCTTACACACCGCTCTTAGAACTCATCAATTTATATGATTTTGTTAACACTTTCACATCTCATGCAAATGACTATTTACTGGCGTTGAAGGCTCAATGCCGTAAAATAAAACAACGAAATGTCATTAGTATCCCAAGGGACTCTCTGAACTTAGTCTCGCTTTAACTTCGATCTTGTCAACTACATACACAATAACAATCTTAACTATTTTCTGCAAAATGACAAAATATGAACAAGCGGGTACCTCCATGGTGGTATGCACAAAAGTATTAAATGTAGTAAACACTATTCTACAGACATTCTGAAGCGGAAATACAAAGATGCTGTTGCTGGCTGCTGTATGCCTTGTTAAACTGAATATCCTAACTGTATAACATTTATGTTAAGGGCTTGCTTTTTCGGCAGTCTGTCCTATTTTGGTAAAGAATAGAAATATCGCGCACGCAGGGTTATATCTCCTTACTGACATTGTCGTTACACGTAAATGAGTAGTTTACCTACTGAAACTTAATTCAACTCTTTCTCGATGGCTATAAAGGTATACGTTTAAACAATTAATGTCTACTGTATTTAGGCACATTCTCAAAAAGAAATACCTACTAGTATCTTAGAGAAACGGTTTGTATAAACTCCTAAGCTAGTAAAACGATTTTACCACTTCTTTGCCATTAGATTGCCAAGTAATTCTCGAATAACATAGCTATGCAGGCTTAGACTATTTACAGGTATCGCGTTGCTACTAAAGAGAGCGAAATAGTTATAAGATATTGTTAAAGGAATACGGCCTTTGATCAAAAATATGTTGATCGAAGAATACGGCGTACTTGCAATTAACACAGTAAACACGGGCGAATTGAAACATGTGTCCTACAGGGTTTACAGTACGTCACTGGCAGAGTGGTAGGGCATAGCAGCGTTCAATAAAACCAATCTCATGGGCAAAAGGTCACTATGAAAAGAAGGCGTTAACAGATAACTTTTTCACGTTTCAAGGGACTAGGCGTACCGTTGATGGATTTGTATCGTAGTAAACAAGTTGTGGATAGTTTGAAGCTACTCATCACTCAATCCATCCTAGTATGATAATCGGCATAAGATCACATCATTCTTGTTTCAAAACCTATTATTAGGAAAGAATAATCAAGGCGATATTGTGTATAATTTTATGCCACCTGCTTAAATGTAAAAGATCATGAAGTTTCAGGCTTAATTACGTCTATGGTATCGCAATGAGACAAATATTCAGTGTGAAATTTCTACTATAATGAATCAATTTTCGCGAATAAGTACGGACCCGCATAATAACTCTGTTAGTTCAAGTACCTACCTACACCATTATACTTAGGTGTTCAGCACTTCCGATACCTTTATCATACGTTGAGCACGGTTCCAAACACTACAATACCGAGCGACATACTATTCTATAAAATCGAGACCCTTTTCCAATGTATATCCGAACGGCTTATGTTCATTTTACACTACCGAACTTTTCAACAACGCTCAATGGAAAATGTGACGCCACGTTACAAACTAAAGCACCATACCAGTCTTATTTTAATAACTTTAAGTAGAAATGCATAAAGATTTCTCACTACACCCACGTTATAGCTAGTTTTGTTTAACGCGACTTAGCTGGATCAATCCAAATACCATTAAACGATTCACACGTAATAGCTTCTTAGATTTTGACCGATATAATCAATCGCGTTATACAATTACATAGAAACGTAATCAAAGAGCCACATTGAATAGCTTAAAACACCTAGGTATAATCCTCTTTACGAAAATACTCCATCTACCTAGATTTTATATCCGATTACTAACAATACACACGTTTATCTAGATTCCAAACGAATGAATAAAAGCACTACCGCCAACTACGACTTATCGAAACCAAGCATGATATTTATCATAATACCTACTACCTACATAAACGGGCTAAACAACTTACCGGCTGTTGGATTTGTTTCAGTATGCCTACCCAATAATTAATTAGGTACATATAGCCTGCAAATATCTGTATGATTTGATTATCTATCTACAGTTTTAGGATCGTAGATACAATATTGTTGCGCCTCTTTCGAATATGTAGTAATTTTTTGGAATTAACTGTGCGTTCCGATACTAGGTACCTACTAAGTGCTTGTATCTACAAAAATGTTCTGAATGTTAATGAATCTAGATTTGACTGGATAAGGGCTTTAGCAATTATAACAACAGATATCGATCGTGAACTGCAACGACATCCAGTGCATAAAAGTTATTCTATTTATTTTACCAGCATTCTAACACTAATAACGATTAATTTTAATACTTTCCTCGATTTAAGACTTTACTTCATAATGATAACGCAAAACCTAACGCTAGGCGGCTGTTTTACTGGCAATGACTAGAACTTATTCAGTTAAACTAGAGAAATTCAGAGGTGTGGAGTACGACTATTTGGGCTAAGCAAAGGGCAATTAGTAGCCTAACAGGCAATGCAATTATTTACCAACTGGCAAGGGCAATATGCAGCCTAACAGTAGTTCTTACTGGCAAGAAATGACTATAGCTCAGTTCGTAGATGAATCAGATTTAGTGACAAAGAGCGGCTATTTCGAATAGGCGATAGGCAACCGGTAAATTGGTTGTCTGCAGTAGTTGTTGTATGTAACTGGCAATGGCTATTTCGCTGCACGAATTAGAATTAGTGGCAAAGACTGGCTAAACAGATAGGAAAAAGGCAATTAGTGGCACCCACCTCTAATTCTCTGTGCAGCTTTTGGCGCATCTCGGCCTAGTTGTTCATAGCTGACCATCTCGGGCATCATCTGTCTCCATCGAGCCGTCGAGCGCCGCAGCACGCTGCTACCGCGCGCTGTAGTTTAAGTGTTCCACGATGAAAATCTTCAGGACTGAAGTGCCGGCGCCGCGACGTGCGTAGTCCGGTTTTTGCAATGTGGTAGTCCGATTCTTGATATCGGGGCTTTTATACAGGTGGGCTCTTACTGAAGGTATATACATGGGTAGATAGCAGGTTATTCAAGAAGAAAACTAGTTCATATTCATACGATAGTTGTGTTCTCTGGAGGCATCTTGTAAAACATTTCATAAATACCCACATTGTTTTTGGATATGCGCCGTGTAACTTTTGCTTCGATTGTCCACGTGGAATTGAGGTTTGTGAAGTAGGGGCACTATTGTTGTCGATAGGACCCTCGGCCTACATCAAAGTGGATTTTTCTTCTTCAAAACTGACAGTCTTCATGGTTTCTTCTTGAAGTATCCCACTTCTGATTGTAACAGAAGGGGCAATTAAACACTTCAGGACTCTGCTAATTACTTTATTCTCCGTATAGACACACAATAAGTTGGGCAGAGCTTCGGCTAGTCTTAGTATACAGTACAGAATGACCGACAAAATGCTCGCACTCTCTTATATACACACACTGTCTATGATACACTCGGAAAATACGTCACTTCTTATGTCAACTGTCATAGTGATTTAAGGGCGGCGTTACATAAATAATTAGAAAGTTTAAAAAAAATCACGTGTCCAAATGGACACACTAAGCACTTGCAATAGCTGAAAAGACAAGAACATAAGCAGATTTTTTTTTGTAATTGGTAACCTAAATTTATTGCTATTTGTTTAAAAACATAAATGAGACATTTTTAAATAATAATATTAAAGTTTATTATTATTTTTAGTAGGTACAGTACAATCAATACCTGAGGTCATCGAACTTATTGTTTTGCATTTGGGTCCGTACATCTTTTTTACGTAATTTTCCGTACATAATGATATATCTTATCAAACCTACCGTATAGTTTGAAGGTAGATGATCCGCATGCACCTTGGCACCTACTCCAAAAGTTTTTTAGGTAAGATATCAATACTCTTGCTCTACGAAGCTTCAGCTGTGGCATCTTATTTTGAAAAAAGCATTATTATTACAAGCCTTCAGCTTCCATACAAATAGGGATAATAACCACACATCCTCTCTAATATATTTATCTACATATTTATATTAGTACCTTTAAGTATGTATTTGTCCACTAGTCTTTAGAGGAGTCTAATAAATATAATGTAGTAGTGGACAATCCTATCTTTTCCTATATATTTTTGGATTCTTCTAAAGAGTTAGGCTTGTGGATAAAGGTGGTGGTGCCACATGCATGTGATAGTACTTTTGGGATTATTGTTTCAATATGTATAGCTGTTGTACACCCAAAAGGTTTGACAAAAAACATTTTCTAATGGCTAAATCATGATAACCTCTCGACTTTTTCCTCATTTGGTTTGCTGTCAACCGCCGATATCACTGTAGACGACAAAACCACCACCACCTTTTTACTCTTCTCACATCTGACTCTTGATTTATGGTGTCTCTACCTAGAAACTAGTCAAAATCGAATAATCTAAAAGTAAAACGAAACATATTGTAATGCTATGGCTAAAGCTTAGCGTGTCCATATGGACACATGAAGTTCAGTGCTATATATTACATAGGAAATTACATTCTGGCAGTATTTTATGCTTTTATATAAATAAATACACACTATCGCAATAAATTTGTGCTATAATAACATGAGTATAATTTATAGTTTAAAAATAAAAACTACTTACTCTCATCTCGGGTCTATTTTTTCTGCGTACTGGTTAAAGGCGGCAAATAAATGAATATACTTGGAAAACTAAAATTATTGTAACAGTGATGTTTACACTGTATTAAAATTTGACATTTGAATGCAGAGTTAGACAAATAAAATAATTACAAAAGTCAAAAAATACTACCATAATAACTCTTTTATTTAACCACGATTTGTGTGTCCATATGGACACGCCCAAGAAAAAAAAACAAATAGGTAGGTAACTACACTAAAAAACAGTTGCCCTACAGACGCACATAAACTGCGCAAACGTCATGCGTGTGTGACCTGCCCATAAATTCTTTTGTTTACGAATTTATTATTAAACTTTCTGGTGTGAGAGAAACTATAATTACTCTTTTAATAAGATACTAATTAGAGGAATTGCGTACGTACAAAACAAATTTTGATGTTTATCAGACATTACGTAAGATTTAATTTTTTGTATAAAACAAATTTTGATGTCAGACAATACGTCAGATTTTTTTTTTTAATTATTTTAACTAAAGATAATTTATAATAGATACAACAAGGTTTTTTGCTGTTGTTTGCTTTAGGCTTATCTTAGTATTTTGTCTACAATTTGAATGAACAAATTTTTTTATGTACCTACCTACTTACGTCGTTAGGAATGACGCACATTATCAGAATTCTAAGTAGGTACTTGCTACTTATGCGCCGGGAGGTTTGAGGTTCTCGTCTACTACATAAATGTATATGTATGTATGTATTTATGTATTTATATATGTATATATGTAGGTATGTATGTATATATGTATGTATGTGTCTTATGGTTATGTATGTTTAGTTAATATAATCATTTGATAAATTGTATCTATGGTATGTAAGTAAAGTACGTATTGCAGATCTATAAGTACGCCAAACAACTACCACTCTTTACCTTAACAACTTCTCCATCCAAAGGTTGCCTGGTAGAGATCGCTTTTAGCGATAAGGCCGCCCATTGTATTGCTATCAGTAAATAATATATGTCATCTTAAGTTATTGAACTGGCGTACAATAAAGTGTATAATAAATAAATAAATATTTTTGAGAAGATTTGTTATTTGGTATCTATTTTATTTTTACTTACTAGGTAATCTATACCTACATATACATAATATATAATAAAACTGTAGAGGGTTGAGAATCTGTACATGGAAAATATTATGAATTTCTTTTATTGAAGGGCGATAATCAATCGATACTGAGCGGGAAATGTAATTTTAAAAAATTGTATGTCTACTACTACTACTACTACTATCTTCAAGCCAAATCCTTTGCGGGGTAGGCAGAAAGAACCGAGCGCCACACGGCACGGTCCATACACACCTCACTTGCTTCTTCAACTTTCATTTTTCTTTTCATGCATGCACGTCGGTTCCTTCGGTTCTTGACACCACCTTCAAATAACACACGATTAATTTGGTCGTGGCAGGTGTGTAGTGGCCTTCCCCGACTCCTACGTCAATCCACTTTCGCGTTGTATATCTGTTTTGTCATTCTTTCATCTCTCATTCGTTCTATGTCTGTATCCGGAATAAGTATAACGCCGAAACGACTGAATACATTTGAATGATATTTGTCACAATTTGAGCTTATAATCTGAGGAAGGATCTAGGATACTTTTGGTCCTGATATTTTGCGTGGTCTCTTTGTGAGTGGAGATGAATGATTAAAATAATTTCTCGACGCGTGGTCCGATTTCAATTATTTTTGGGTATAAGAAAGGGAGTACTTTAAGGATTGTTCTACACAAGTTTTAATACTTAAGGTTTTTTTAGTTCAGTAGAATTGACTTAATCTTTAAGCTCTGTTATGATTAAGCAAACAGGACAGTTTCATACGCTCCTAGGAGTCTGATGAAGAAATACGTCTCCCTTCATAGACCATAAGTGACGTAAACGAAGTTGCGAGGGTCAGCTAGTAAGTATTATATATCTAAATATTACATAATCTGTGGTAAGTATTATAAATGTGAAAGTTTGTGACCACAGATGTCAGGATGTTTGTTAATCTTTCATCCTCTATAATTAGAAGAAAGAAAGAAAGAAATATTTAAAGGGAATAAAGTACAGTCAAAGCGGGAACGGGAACAAAAATAAACTCGTATGGAGCAGCAGTCGCCATCTGGGTTCCCTATTTGATTTCGAAAGTTGATGATTAGATTTTTATTATATCGAACACGCTGTCGCGATAATTCAGTTGTCCGATGTTTTATTCCATCGATGCTTTATTGGTGCGATGTAACGTTTGTGCGAAAAATCCTGCTGCGAAAAGCCTTACAGCGATTGCTCGTTAGTTCGGTAATTTATTAGTTCGATATTATATCGGTTCGAAAGCCTATAATGTTCCGTGACATATAATTTTTAACCTTATTTTGCATTATGGACGTTAAGGAAAAATATTCCATTCATTTAAAAAAATGCACAATTCTATTCGAGATACATTTAATGAATTAAATTAAAACATATTAAAATAATCCTAAGCTACCTTTACCTAAATAACTTAAAATATAATTATAAAATATACTAAAACTGGTTTTATGTATATTATCTACTGTAATCTATCTAAAATGTAATAATGTAAATAAAATAAATCTAAAACTAATAAAAAATGTAAATCTAGTTGCAATTTTTATTTTTTTAAATATTTTTATTTATTCGGGAAAACGAAAAGTTACACAATTTTCTTAGTCTAATGTAATAAACATTATAGAAGTTGTATAATCGTGCAACCAACGGCCTTATCCACTTATTAAGTAGAGTAATAGTTATTTTTTCGTTAATCGTGATCCATTAAGCGATTATATGTGTCATTGTACAAATTAACCAAGTAACATCTTGGTACCTACATAATATTATCAAAGATAACCTTCTATTTCCAAGGATACAGTTTACAGTTTTTTAGCTAGTTAATTATCGCATAAGTGAATTTCTAATAAATGTACTATGCTACAGCGTAAATATATCGCAAGTCTAAAAACAATTTATTATAATTATTGACCATGCGATTTAAAGGTGCACGGACGCCAGCGTGATTTTTTTTGACTCGAGGACACTGACCTGTAATAGTATCTGGACTGGTGATCGGTTTCATAAAAGTGTGCCTAATTGAAAATCGCCATTTGGCGCTGACGGCAGCTAGCGAATGCACTTGGAACTAATACTAGTGATGTACAACACCTGTCTTGGTGTCGATAAAAACTTTACCAGAAAATAAAATTTACATTGCAGTCGATAGATCGACTGCAATGTTAATTTTATTTTTGTACCAATGATGTTTACATAATATGAATGACTACTTTACAGTTAACTCTGGGTTAAACGCGTTAAATCAGATCTGTGCAAGTGGGCCTTAGTGCAGCAGAAAGCATCACAAATAACCCAATAGTCGTAGAGCATTGTTGACTTGGCATGAATAGGCCATTTAACTTGGAAACTACTACCTAGTGTTGACTCTTGTTACAAATGACTATGGTCATGGTAACTGTTTACTATCAGGCGGGCTGTATACTTGTTTGGAAATTTTGTGGTATTATAAAAAAAAAAAACCTGCTTCCTCTGGATTCATTTGGCTATGCTGAGAATCATCAGTTGGTAACTGGACTTGCATATGTATGTAGGCACACACTAGCTTTACATTATTGCTGAGTACGCAAATGTCGAACTAGAGCGCAAACGTCTCAAACTCGACAGTTGTCCCTAACCATCGTGCCCGCTCGCTTGTGTGTCCCTGCCTAACCCTCGCGCGTTCACTTAGCGTAGTAACTTGTTTGTGAATGTGATGATATATTGCAGGAAATTACAGTGACCAAATTAACACGCAACCTATCTTTAATTTATCTCTCCGCATTTTCATACGCATACATACATACTTAAGACCCCCAAATGTACTACAGGTGTATTAGATTTAGGTAAGTTGATTGGACTTTTTTTTTTTTTTTTTTTTTTTTTTTAATTCAATGTTAGTGCTAGAAAGTTATATTTCACACGCTAGTTAGTTACTGTTTCGATTATCTACTACAATTTTAAGTGTTTATTAATAATTTTAATATGTTCATTAAATTATTAAAGAACTTTTACCATGCCTCTTGTTTTTTAAACTACGAATTTTGGCATTGAACAGAAAATTATCGATATACATTTTGACATCCCCATTAATCATTATAGGTTATAAAAATATTCGTAAAATCCCCGAAACGCGGAGGGTATTCGCTTATGATAGTAAAAAAAAACTTAAATTATGGTTTTATAATAATTGTTTAAGAATTAGATTCTTAGATTTACTTACTTGTGAAAAGAGACGCCACAGCCCTTCTCGTATCTTGTTTTACAATATACACACGATCTCATGCTAAATATCTACTTAATTACACTATGAACTAAATTTATACATCAAAACACTTCAAATTTATACCAATCACAGTAATAACTTAAAAATATTCGAAATTTCACACATAAACTCCTTCTGAAATAAACAAACAACGGCCATTTGCAAACTAATTTAGTTCTCAGTGCACTCGTCAGAGGCGCTTTGAATCGGCACAAAAAAGTAGCTGTCATTTTGTATGGAATAGCCAGTCCAGCGATTATTATTACAGGTCAGTGCTCGAGGAATACAGTTACGCTTCGTCATCCCAGCCGCGGGTGCAGCTAAGACAGTGTGTTGGCCTCCTGGCCCCGGAAAAGGACTGTCCTACCCACTCAACCCCGTGGTGTTTCTCCTCGCCCTATAGCCAGGTCATAGGATATCGAGAGGATTACTCACGTCGACTCGGCTAGGGACGCCCCGTACATTCGGGGCTCTTCTCGGGGGAGTCAGATCGACGACTTCGTAGACTCCATAAGGAGCTGAAGACCACACCCGCACCTCCACCACTCTCGAGCGCCAGTCTGTAAGAAGTGGACAAAATGGAGATTCGGTGATCACTCTCAACGTCATTTTTAAAACCCACTTTATGTACTAGTGTAATGTTGGCTCTTTTCAATCTTTCAGTAAACGTGCCCGTTCGATACACTTTTTATATAGCCTACGTCACCCCGGGGTAATGCAGTTTCCCAATAATGAAAGAATTATTCAAATCAGTTCTGTAGTTTCGGAGCCTATTCAATGGAAACAAACAGTCAAAACTTTTCTATTTTTATCTTGATATATGAATATATAATAGCTACGTCTGTGACGAGCTTAACACTGACAGCACAACCTGACGGCATAACCTAGGTGTTACATGTTCGACACGATGACACGCCACACTAGTCGTTGAAATGACACAAATGTGGACCCGGCATAGACGACAGCTCGTCGTCAGAGTTCCACGCACACCTGACGCTCTAAGAAACGGGATAGCACCTGAACCAACCCCCAAAGACGCAGGATTGTACACGAACCCCTCGGAGAGGCCGCAATGATAGCCAAAGTCTGCCGGCGGAATCTTGAGACATCCTTCCGAGTCTTATCATGGGCTGGTCGGCATTTGTGGTTTTAGTTGGTAACAGACATGGCATCCATGAAGGTTTCCACACGTGAAAACACACTTGCCTGGTCATGCCTCTATATTTACAACAATAGGTATGGTAAGTCCTGGGACATCCTTCCGAGGGCTTACCCGGGGCTCCCAACCATAGGCTGTTGGGCATTACGTGAGGTTTATTAGTCGGTATAGGAGTTCGGCATCATCGAAATCCATGATGGATTTTCCCTCACTTTAAAAAAAAATGGTACCTACCTATGTTAAATTGTTAGATTTTACTGCTTGGGATTAGATGGCGCTTTATTCGAAATTTTTATCTACACTAATATTTTAATAGGAAAAATTTGTATTTTTGTGTGAAAACTAACTAAACGAAACTCAAAATGCCACGGGGGCCTTATTTAGGTTTAGTTTAGATAGTAATAATGTAAATATAGATATGTAATAATTATGTTTCTCTGTAATTTTTAACAATAAGGCTGAGCGCAGACTATAGTCACAACAGTTTTAAGACAGACTATCTCTCTACGAGATAAATAGAGAGGCGCACACTTAGAACAAAACGTCTCTTAGACAAAGCTGTCTTTACCTACAAGGCGACAAGTCTGACTAACGTTTGTCGGCTTCCCTTTTATATGCATGCGGGCGCGCACATCAAAGACAAAACTGTCTTGCGCAAAACAGTACCCGATGATGTCCTGACATATTATAGCATAGCTTTCCGAACCGTGCCATATGGCATTCGAACAGTACCCGGACCAGTACCCGGTCTTTCGTACAAGTACATACAGCGTTCTGATTGTTCTGACAGGTTTGTTGACCTTCATAAATTCCCGCTTTGCCAAAAATAAGGGAGGGGGGGGGGGGCGAGGGTCACTTATGTTTGTATGTGTTTGCCCCTTATGGTTGGGGCTTTCTTAAAGGGGATGAAAATTTTGTTGTATTTGCAATATCAGGATATCACGCACGGTTTTCGATATACAAGATTTAGAAAAAAAATCTAACTAACTAACTATCTTTACGCCAAATCCCTTGCGGGGTAGGCAGAAAGAACCGAGCGCCACACGGCACGGTCCATACACACCTCACTTGCTTCTTCAACTTTCATTTTTCTTTTCATGCATGTGATAGATTATTATATAGGAATACGCAATTCTTAAAAATAAAAGCAAGAACATACTTACCATATTACGTGGGTAGATTATTTTAAATGTATAATACTAAGATGTGATAAATAATCACGTGAGGGACGTGATTATTATTCCTGTTATATTTATTTATAAAAAAATACACACAAAGTTACTAAATGTATTGTGCTTTAAAATGTAGGTACTACTATAATTTTAATCACATACCTGTAATCAATGATATTTAAGTAAAGATATGCTACCTTCATACAAACAGCGTTCAATTTTTGTTGAGTTATAATTTCACGTGCTTACCTATCGGTACTTAATAGATTTCATCTATGAATGCGATAGAGAATACAAAACGTTTAAAACAGAGAGGGATAGCTATCTGTGTCGTTTTGCACACAGTAGCAGACCACAACACGACTTGTTTCGCTCGCAGCTATTAGCCGACTAAATGGAATTATAACAATTGTGTGACTTTGTCCGCAACAGTTTTTGAGCGCTAATGCGATATCTACCTCTTTTTTACTATAACATCATTGCCTGTAATGCTTGAAATCACCATCTCTAAATATCGAAATACATTGTACTTTATGATAGAAAAATACTTCCTACGAAGCCTAACTATTTCTAGCGATCTTCAAGGTACGTGGTGCTCCATCGGGACTCGAAATAACTATGAAGTCGCTAGAGTCCCTAGCCACAGTTAGAAACATGGCGTTTAATAATTTGCAAATCGAATGTTATAGGTGGCGTCACCCGATCAAAATAACTTCTTGTAATATGTTTTAAGCTTAAATATTGTTTATATGTTAATGATAAAACTGCTTAACTGTTTTAAAATGTATTGGCATAGATTTCAGATAATGTGTAATGTAAATAAGTCTGAAAAACTAACACGTTTAACACGTGGAAATCAGGCGGTATTGCATCAACAATAATGGCGCTTAAGTGTATTTCCGATCAAAAGCACCAGTTTATTGTATAATTGTATTTTGTTATAAAATAAGTGTGGATTAATTCATTTTTGATTTATATAAACTTATCTCAAATAATTAAATATCGAAATTATACTTTAAAATAAAATATTTGTTGACCAGAGCTGTTTATCTGAGAGTATAAAAAGGGCTGTTGGTGCCATAGTGATTCATTCTCAGTTGTTCCGCAATACTAGAAAAAGGTACGATATTATTATTGTTATAATATACTATTTACTATGTGTGTTTATGTGTATTTGTAATTGTAATTATTGTTGTACGAATTAAGTGGTGTCAATATTTTTCACTACAAATATTGAGATTAATTAGGGTGACTTTCCACAGTTGTTAATTATTAAATTAATTGTGTATCTGGGTGACTTTCCCTTAATTGCTAATGGTGAAATTTGTATGTCTATCACATGTTTAAGCAAGCTAGATTAAATAATTGTGCTGTATTTTTAGTATTCTTTTAAATACCCTTATTCCGTTAATCTTCTACTGAAAATCTAACATCAGAAGTGGGATACTTTAAGAACCATTTCTAATACACTGTTTTAAGTTTCAGAATGGATCCTACTGCCATGGAAGGTCTTTTTGACGCAATCCGCGATGCTGTCTCGGGACATCGCCGCTCCGATGACGACGTGGCACTCCCGATATTTGACCCCGCAACAAGTGACAACGGTGCTGAGGGCTGGTGTCGCAACATCGAAGACCTGTCTAAAGAATTAGGATGGAGCAGCATCAAAACTGTTGCGAAGGCAGGTAAGGCCCTAAAGGGCTCAGCTTTAGCATGGTTTGAGATATGGGAACCATCTGAAGGTCGAACATGGGAAAATTTTCGCAGAGACCTTACAGATTTATATCCAGAAAAACGAAATTTGACTGAAAAACTTTCCAAGGCGGTGTTATATACTTCGGATTCTGCAGATTCATACTGCGAATATGCAAGAGAAAAGATTAGGCTGTTACGTAACACAAAAATTGCTTTTAACGAACTTCAACTAGTGGAATTAATTTGCGGTGGAGTTACTGACGTCAATATTAGAATGGCTTCCTTAAACAGCAGTGCGAAAACTACTCCCGAGGTTATATCCTTGTTCTCTAGTTATGTCAAAACTAAGAAACGGTCGTCGGAACAGAACGAACCTGAGAGTTCAACAGGTTCAGTTAAAGCTAAACGCCCAAAATTAGAATATCGCAATAATATAACCGAAGAAAAGAAATGCTTCGGGTGTGGCAAATCGGGCCATTTAAGATCCAAATGTTTTAAAAATCTAGGCCAGTCTTCCGAAATAAAGAAAATCCATTTAAATGAAACTAGGGTGCCTGATAAAGTTTGTACGTTCTGCAAAAAAATAGGTCACTTTGAATCGGTCTGCTATTACAAAATTCGCGCTGACAAAGAAAAAACTCAAACTAGTAGTACTAACATTAATGAGGCTAATTTTTTAGGCAAACGGGAATTAAACTAACAACTGTAACAGTCCAAGGTATTTCAATAGAATGTCTTATGGATACTGGCGCCAATTGTAGTTTAATTAAGCAGTCTGTTGCCAAGCGTCTCCAATGTAACATAACACCATGTTTAAAATATCTCACCGGTCTAGGTAATAGTAGATTAGAGGTCTGTGGAATTATAACTGTTTTGGTAAGATTTGATGACGTAAATATGGAGCTTGATTTTTTTGTAGTTAATGATTCCAAAATGAATTACGATCTTTTAATCGGAAGAAATATTGTAGAACATCCCGACATTGAAATAATTACAGATCATAATGGTAGTAGAATAAGAAGAAAACCTTTTAGTCACGATGGCTTTTATGTAAATTCATTAGACAAAGAAGATTATTTTAACTCTCAAATGATCGAATTAAAATCAAAAATCAATCATTTGGACTTCAAATTACAAGAACAGATTATAAATATTTTTGTAAAACACAGTAATATATTAAATAAAACGGGTTCAGTCACAACTGGTGAATTAACTTTGAGATTAAAATGTGATAAAGTAGTACATTATCGCCCCTACCGTTTGGCTCCTTGTGAAAGGGAGAAGGTGAAAATAATTATCAAGGACTTATTAGAAAATAATATAATACGAGAAAGTGAATCGCCATTTGCAAGTCCTGTTATCCTAGTGAAAAAGAAAGATGGTACTGATAGACTTTGCATTGACTATAGATCTTTGAATAAAATAATTGAAAGAGATACATACCCTCTTCCTCTCATTGAAGACCAAATAGATAAATTAGGTTAAGCTAAGTTTTATATTTCCATAGATATGAAAAACGGTTTTTATCAAATTCCAGTTTCGGAAAACTCTTCTAAATATACCGCCTTTTCTACTCCTGACAATCATTATGAGTTTATAAAGATGCCCTTTGGCATTTCTAATGGACCTTCAGTTTTTCAACGGGCAATAACAAAAGCAGTAGCTCATTTATCTTTTCTACTTGTTTATATGGACGATATTCTCATTCCATTTTCAACTGTAGAAGAAGGTCTCAAATACTTAGAACAAACTGTTTCAGCTCTTTCTATCTCTGGCTTTAAAATTAATCCAAAAAAATGTGTATTTTTTGTTGATACCATCGAATATTTAGGAAGGGAAATATCCCTAGAAGGCGTTAGGCCCAGTGCATCGAAAGTATCCGCCCTGATAAATTCACCTACTCCTCGCAGCATTAAACAAGTCCGACAGTTCATGGGGTTGGCTTCGTATTTCAGAAAATTTATTCCAAATTTTGCTACTCGTACCGCTTGTATATCTAAACTAACGCAAAAGAATCAAAGATGGGAATGGGGTTCTGAACAGAATGTTGCGAGAGAGTATGTATTTAATTATTTAGTATCAAGACCCCTATTACAAATTTTTGATCCTAACTTACAAACTGAGCTGTACACAGATGCTAGTGCAATAGGATATGGTGCCATTTTAACTCAGAAACATAACAAGGAATCTAGGGTAATAGCGTACTATAGCAAGAAAACTACACCAACTGAATCAAAATATTGCTCTTATGACTTAGAAACTTTGGCCATTTTCAACGCTTTAAAACACTTTAGAGTCTATTTATTAGGTGTTAACTTTAAATTAATAACTGATTGTAATGCTATTAAATCAACCATGAATAAAAAAGATTTATCACCTCGCGTGGCTCGTTGGTGGACATATATGCAGGATTTCCAGTTCGAAATTACGTATAAAAAAGGTCGATATATAAGCCATGTCGACTTTTTGAGTCGCAATCCTGTTGAAGATGCAAAATCATTAGTTAACACAGAAAATGTAAATCTAATAAATGATTCCCAGTCTTGGTTAGAATTGGCACAACAAAGTGATCCTGAAACACTAGATCTTATTAACAAAGTTCTCATGGGAGAGGTTGATGCAAACCAATATGTAGTTCGAAATAATTTGCTTTATTACAAAATAGACCCCAATGAAGATCCAAAATTATATGTCCCAAAGGGTTCCAGGCTAAGTATTTTACGCCTGTTTCACGATGAAAACTGTCACGTGGGCTTTGACAAGGTAACAAGTAAAATACGTGAGCACTTTTGGTTTCCAGCTATGACAGCATTTGTTCGAAAATATTTGTCACATTGTTTGGTTTGCATCAAATACAAGAGTCACTATGGTCCAAAACAGGGTTTCTTGCATCCCATTCAAAAAATTCCATTACCTTTTCATACCATTCACCTGGATTGTACGGGGCCATTTAACCAGTCCAATGAAGGTTATAAGCATATTTTACTAATAGTAGACGGTTTTACAAAGTTCTGTTTACTTAAGCCTCTTAAAACCCTTAATGCTAATGAGTTGATACCTGTATTACGAGATACTATTACCTTGTTTGGAACACCATCTGTAGTCATTACCGATAGAGGAACTAATTTTAGTAGTGGTCATATAAAATCATTTTTTGAAGAACTCCACATAGAACATCATTTGATTTCTACTGGTACCCCCAGAAGTAACGGACAAGTAGAGCGTTATGTGTCTACAGTAACTGATATGCTTAGCACCATGCATAATGGACAGTCAGATTGGCCGAACGTTTTATGGAGGGTTCAACAATCCATTAATACGACTGAGTCGACCGGTTTTTCTCCCTTACGTTTACTTATTGGGGTAGAAGCAAATATACCTTCTGTGCAGGCTCGTTTGAATGATATAATTGACGAAAATTCAACACACCACCCAATAAACCCAGAGATCGATAGAGAGATAGCGAGACAACGCCTGGTACAAATTGCCGAAAAATTCAAAAAAAGATTCGACGCCTCTCGGCGTAATCAGATTAATTTTAATATCGGAGACCTTGTGTATGTTTCACAAAACCATAGGCGTAATGACAAATTGGCACCAAAATTTAAAGGTCCCTATGAAATATTATCTTTACTCCCTAATGATCGATTTGCTTTGCGAGGTATAGGAAATTTGAGAAATATCTCGGTCGCTAAGGAAAAAATCAGATACTGGCCTGGTGAATTAATTGAAGATAGTACTTTTGTTGAAAACACTTTATCAAACTGATTGCAAAAAAATAATAAGTAGAAATATAATTAAGAATTTAGTTTATGTAAAATTCTAATATTAGCTATTTTTATAATGGAACAGAAAATTTTATGTGGAACGAATGTTAATATAAATTGTGATTAAAATAAAAAAGTAAAAAGAGAAATCCAGTTAGACAATCATTTACTTGGTATTGGTCTATCTCACTGATAATAAGTGAACGGGACATACATGACAAGGTAACCGATTAATTAATTATGTTTCCGCTGGTCGGTCAATTGTTTGGTGCAAGTCTGTGTCACAAGCAGCGGGTGGAAAGGCTTGATACGTCTATGCAATTGACAAACATATACGGTAAAAATGTTTCTGATGGTCGGTCATTTGCTTGGTGCAAGTTTGTGCCACTAGCAGCAGGTGGAAGGACTTGTCACGTCTAGGCAAATGGCAAACATTAGACAAAAATAGTTACAAATGAGATAAGACTATGACTAAAACTGTATGTCACTTTGCACTTCGAGAGCGAAGTACAGGTCAGTATGGCCGTGATAGATTATTATATAGGAATACGCAATTCTTAAAAATAAAAGCAAGAACATACTTACCATATTACGTGGGTAGATTATTTTAAATGTATAATACTAAGATGTGATAAATAATCACGTGAGGGACGTGATTATTATTCCTGTTATATTTATTTATAAAAAAATACACACAAAGTTACTAAATGTATTGTGCTTTAAAATGTAGGTACTACTATAATTTTAATCACATACCTGTAATGCTTGAAATCACCATCTCTAAATATCGAAATACATTGTACTTTATGATAGAAAAATACTTCCTACGAAGCCTAACTATTTCTAGCGATCTTCAAGGTACGTGGTGCTCCATCGGGACTCGAAATAACTATGAAGTCGCTAGAGTCCCTAGCCACAGTTAGAAACATGGCGTTTAATAATTTGCAAATCGAATGTTATAGGTGGCGTCACCCGATCAAAATAACTTCTTGTAATATGTTTTAAGCTTAAATATTGTTTATATGTTAATGATAAAACTGCTTAACTGTTTTAAAATGTATTGGCATAGATTTCAGATAATGTGTAATGTAAATAAGTCTGAAAAACTAACACGTTTAACACGTGGAAATCAGGCGGTATTGCATCAACAATAATGGCGCTTAAGTGTATTTCCGATCAAAAGCACCAGTTTATTGTATAATTGTATTTTGTTATAAAATAAGTGTGGATTAATTCATTTTTGATTTATATAAACTTATCTCAAATAATTAAATATCGAAATTATACTTTAAAATAAAATATTTGTTGACCAGAGCTGTTTATCTGAGAGTATAAAAAGGGCTGTTGGTGCCATAGTGATTCATTCTCAGTTGTTCCGCAATACTAGAAAAAGGTACGATATTATTATTGTTATAATATACTATTTACTATGTGTGTTTATGTGTATTTGTAATTGTAATTATTGTTGTACGAATTAAGTGGTGTCAATATTTTTCACTACAAATATTGAGATTAATTAGGGTGACTTTCCACAGTTGTTAATTATTAAATTAATTGTGTATCTGGGTGACTTTCCCTTAATTGCTAATGGTGAAATTTGTATGTCTATCACATGTTTAAGCAAGCTAGATTAAATAATTGTGCTGTATTTTTAGTATTCTTTTAAATACCCTTATTCCGTTAATCTTCTACTGAAAATCTAACACATGCACGTCGGTTCCTACGGCTCTTGACACCACCTTCTACTAACACACGATTAATTTGGTCGTTGTAGGTGTGTCGTGGCCTTCCCCGACTCCTACGTCCATCCACTTTCGCGTTGTAAATCTGTTTTGTCAATCTTTCATCTCCCATTCGTTCCACATGCCCGAACCATCGTAGCATGCCCTTCCTTACTTTAACACCGACACTCTCTTTCAGATCAACTCTCTTTCTTACATTTTCATTCCGAACGCGATCTGCGAGCGTTACTCCGCAGATTTTGCGTAGCGCGCGCATCTCGACCGCGTTTATTCTACTTTCATGCGTTTCCTGCCATACCCAACTCTCGCTTCCATACGTTAGCGTAGGTATCATCACCGCATTGTGTACTGCGAGCTGGGCCTTTTGACTTAAGGCCTTGGTACCTAAAAGTTTGCCTAACGCTCCATTCACACTATTGCCCGCAGTTACCCTCTTTTCTACATCAGCGGTGTACCGTCCATCCCTGCTAAATGCACATCCAAGATATACAAACTCATCCACCTGTTCCAGCACTACGTCATTTACAGTTATCCTGGCATTCGTTCTGTCCTCTTCTCTTTCAAATAAGCCTCTCATTAGACAATCATCTTTCATCGTTGTGACTAGTTCTGATGGCGATTCGAAATAAAATCTACCTTGTAATCTCTTAGAAATAAATTCTCTTATATGAAACTGCTAGCTGATGAGGATGACTGCAACACCGCCAGCATGGACCCTTTTTGACGATTGATATCAAACCAACAAATAAACCTACAGGCAACATTATGCCACCTTAGTGGTATAAAAAATCGTTATTCGTAATGTATATTTGGCGGATGGGGGCTTTCAAAGGGGGGTCAAAATTGCCATTATTTTAACGATAGCACGCACCGTTTTCGAGATAATTAAAAAAATAATATATGTCACTTTTTCTTCATTTATCATAATAACAAATATTATTCGTTTAATATATTATTATCTGGCAGGTACTACACGTGCCTCGACTAATGGGCTCTTATATGGTCAATATGCACTTGACAAGTCGATTAAAATATGAATGAAAGTAGCTTCAGTGTGCATGATTTCTTTGCACGTGTGTATGCATCGACGTGTATGTACACTTGATATTGACTCAAGTCGCTTGACCATCTCCTGAGCCCAATAAGCTGGCAGGCGTGCCTCAAGTATTCATATAACATTCAACAGTATTCCTTACTTACTACTCGTACGCTTTAAGTTGAGATATACTACGGAACAAAATGTTCCCAAGCGTGCATCAATCCGGTCACCCGGTCGCTCGGACCACTGATAGTATAATATATTCTATCTCGGACTCGGACGCGGCCGAACGTCGACTGTACGCGCCCGAGCGGTATATCGCGTCCGAAAATGGTCTTGGGTCTTGCTAAATTTTGTCGCGTACTGGGTACTGAACCAGTACTCGGTTATGCCATATAACACGTCCGGCAGTACGAACAGTACCTACCCACGGTGTTCGTGTGATGCGTATCGTAGACAAAACAGTTTTGTCTAAGGTGTGCGACGTGTCGTAGACAGAACAGTTTCGTTTTAATTTTAAAACAGACTTGTCTATGTGAGGCAAGTCTGTCTTAAAACTGTCGTGACTATAATCTGCGCTCAGCCTAAATGTATTAACTCAAAATCTACCTACTTCACCGATTTCAAAAATCGTTTCACCATTGAAAAGTTATATTCACCTTGAGTAACATAGGCTATTCCCATAAATTTTATTCCCACATTCCCACGGGAACGTGAGCTACGTGGGTGAAACCGCGTGATGTCCGTTTCTGCCAAAGTTCTGAAAACCAGCAAGGTTGAATTCAACGTCAACAGGTTTATTTAAATACTAGCTGACCCGCGCAACTTCGTTTGCGTCACATGAGAGTGAAGTATGGTATTAATATTTCGAGTATTATAATGTTTCCCGTTGCATTAACCCCCGTCACGCTTATTATCGTCGCGTCGCGTCGCTTGTATTCATTATGGCGCATCACATGAGAGTGAGAAGGATGTGACTCTAACACCTCTTGTTAAAGTGATATAATGTTTCCCGTCGCTTTTACTTCCACCCATCCGTTTTTCGGTATGGAACTCATCGTGTGCGAGTCCGACTCGCACTTGGCCGGTTTTTATCGTTCAGTTGACTGGCTGCCACTGCAGACCAAGTTTACCTACTTCCGTCACGTCGCTCATACTTTAAAACTTAATAAGAGGGTTATTTTAAGTGAACCTTAAAAGATAGGCATATGCTATCAAGGACTTTTTTTTATAACTTTTTAAGAGAAACAATTTTGTAATACACAATTTTTACGTAACTTTAACTATTTATGCAGCGTCAGCAATGGAAGCTCTCGAAACAAAGAAATAATCCTCGTTCTCGAAACATTATTCATGGCTGCTCCGCTCCTATTCGTCTTAGCGTGATGTTATATCACCATTAGCCAGCCTAAATAAATGGACTATTAAACTGTAAAGTAATTTTTGAAATGCAACCAGTAGTTTCTGAGATCGTAGCACAAACAAACTCTTCAGTTTCATTATATCGTGAGCGAACCTTAAGAGATAGACAAATTAGGTTATTGTGAGCGAACCTTATAAGATAGATATAATTATGCTGTCGCGGACTTTTTTTTAGAACTTTTTAAGAGAAACAATTTTGTAATACATAATTTTTACCTAACTGTAACCATTTACGCAGCGTACGCCTCGGAAGCTCTCAGACGGTAAAAAATATTCCCCGTTTTCAAAACATTCTTGATTGCTGCTCCGCTCCTACTCGTTTTAGCGTGATGTTATATAGCCTATAGCCATCCTCGATAAATGGACTATCAAACTGTAAAAGAATTTTTGAAATCCAACCAGTAGTTCCTAAGATCCTAGCGTTCAAACAAACAAACAAACAAACAAACAAACAAACAAACAAACTCTTCAGCTTTATAATATTAGTATGGAAAATAGACGTTATTGAACTAAATAAATGGGGGACAGACAGTGTCTATTGTCAATAATATTATTGGGTCAATAACATACTACTTCCTTCCTACTAATGTATTAAACTAGCCAATACCCACGGCTCCGTTCGTGTGGCGAGATCCACGCCACTATCCATTATCTACTATAGCATTAAAGCTGAGCTAGGGACCATTTCTGTCTTATGCGGGGATATTCATGTTAATATCTTTAAGTTTAATGTATTATGTATTTACTTGTATTATGTGTCCTTGCTGAGAACATAATAAATGTTTTTTTTTTCTTTCTTTCTTTTATCCCGAAAGAATAAGATCGCACCACAGATTACTAAATAGTTACTACACCACAGATTACTAAATAGTTACTACGTAAATGATCGCACGGAAATCCAACTTTTATTATTCAATTTTGGTTCAAAGCTCCGTTTTAGCTCCTCTCTATAAAATAGAGTGCAGGCAGAGGCAGTGGGGCTTATGGCGCCGCGAGACTTTGTCTGTAGTCTGTGACTCTGTTGCATTAAATTAACAATTAGACAGGCTGAGACAATAAAAAAGTTCAAAGCGACTGTTAAAAACTACTACTTAACTGAAAATTGTTAGTGATTATCATCTAGGTACCTATACAGGGTCATTTGTAAAACACCAGCAACCTGTCAGGACTGGATTGTTGACACCATCAGCAACAACATTTGGTCTACCACTTCCAAGATACCCCCAATACACTGAACACAAAAACACAAGAAGCATCTTTCGACTGTGTATTATTATTTCCATACTGTCGTGACATTCAAAGTCTATGTTTCATTCATAAATGAAAAGATAGCGCTACACCAAGCAACACGCTCGCGTAGTTCAATAATACCTACATTTATTAGTAATAGGTATATGACAATGTCCGTTGTATGTCCTTACGGCGATGCCGGCTTTTCAGTTTTCTGAACAAAATTTCACATTAAATGTTAATTACATGGTCTTCCTTTTATTTCTGACACTATGTTACTTAGCAAAAACTAATCCTTATGATGAAGCCTTTCGATATAGTAAAGCTACAGGGTAAATATTATTTTATTTAAAAATCTATGAATGCAGTTTAAGTTATTTTTTAAAATTAAATAATGTCTTCTTTCAATAAAATGTTCCATCTACAATATCTAAGGTACTTTCCCTCCATGGGGGCATAGCCGTGGAACGCCCTGTACCTATACCTAATCATTATGTAAAATCGGTATGATTTAAATAAGTAAATAGATTGACTTGGTAATCGCATTAATTTACCAAATTTAATATATAACCTTTTACTTGTGAGATGAGATACATTATGTTTTCATTCGATGGCCAAGTCAATCTTTTTAATCTAGATAAAAGATTAATAATAGATATCTCAAGAATTTTATTACCTCGTTGCCTCAATTCTAAACCATAGCTTTAAAGATAAATATGAGAATCAACCATTTTAGAAAATTAATAAGCGCATAAATTAATAACCAGAATAATATCGAAATGAGGCAGACCTCATTCCGATAATACACTCATTTGCAAAAAAAACGGGCGGTTTTGATTTTCATTCATCTTTAAAAAGATACAATACCAAAAAGGTTTCAATCGTTTGTACACGTTACTGGCCGGTTTTAAAAATGCCGTGGTATTTAAAAAAGTACGTTCTAAATTCAAATTTTCATTTGATGCTCATTTTTACAGAAACCCCCTTTTTATCCTACATATTTGGCGCGAAGTTCCAGAAGTTAACATCGACTTTCACAACTTTTATTAAATTTTTATCGATTAATTTCATATCCTTGACTGTCAAAGCTTTATTTATTGCTGTTTGGCTGTATCAAAAATGGTAGATAAAGTGGTAAAAGCTACCAAAATTATCGCGCTGCTTGAAGAGGGTTGCAGCCAATGTTTCGTGGCTAGGAGGCTAAATGTTAGTCGCTTGACGGTCCAAAGGACCAGGCAGCGATATCAGGAGACTGGTTCCGTCGAGAGAAGGCCTGGTTCTGGAAGAAAACCATGTACCCAACCACGGGATGATCGTTTTCTTGTGAGTCGCGCATTGAGAAATCGCAAATCTTCGTATGTGGATCTTAAGAACAACCTCCAAGAAGTAAGAAATGTGCATATTAGTCTATGGACGGTCAGGAGGAGGCTTCTCGCTGCCAATATACGCAGTCACCGCCCGGCCCGCGGCCCCAAATTACTCCGTGAGCACAGAGTTCACAGGCTTAGGTTCGCTAGAAATTGTGAATCATGGACTCAAGAAGATTGGAATAGGGTTTTGTTCTCTGATGAAGCCAGGATATCTCTGTTCGGTGAAGATCGACGTCGGCGAGTGCTAAGAAGACAAGGAGAGCGCTTTGCAGATGCATGTTTCGAAGAAATCACACCTTATGGTGGGGGCTCTGTTATGTTTTGGGCAGGAATAAATTCAATGGAACGTACAGAGTTAGTCTTCATTGAAAACGGCTCACTGACTGGGCATCGATACATAACGGAAGTTCTAATTCCTCATGCACAACCCGCATTGGCCGCTCTAGGTCAAGACTCGATTTTTATGGACGACAATGCTCGCGCCCACCGATCCCGCGATGTTAATGCGTATGTGCAAGAGGTCGGCATTCGTCGTTTGGATTGGCCAGCTCGAAGTCCCGACCTCAATCCCATAGAACATATCTGGGACGTTCTAAAACGGCGTGTGAGATCAGTACACCCGGCTCCGCAGACATTCAGAGAGCTGAAGAATGTGATTACTACGGAGTGGGAACGTATTCCGCAAGCAAGTATCCGGATTATACTCGCTAGCATGCCCACACGAATTCAAGCTGTGATTTTAGCTAGAGGGGGTCACACTCGATACTAAACATTTATCTGCTTTTACTTTATTAAAGAAAAACAAACAAAAAAACTTTTTTATTTTTACTTCATGAGCTTAGCACTACTAGCGAACATATACTATTAGCGAGGTTTAGCATTATTTCCCATAAATTGTAACAAAATTTTATGAAATACTGATGAAAACGATTATTTTCTTATTAATTTACCAAATTTTGAGGATAAAACTACCTGTAATTATCAAACAAAGCAATATTAACATTTGAAATGGTTCATTGCTTAGGTGCCCGTTTTTTTTGCAAATGAGTGTATTATTAATAATTGGTTCTTTGACTCCTTAGGTCAACGGAATCCGGTCAAATAATTCTCATTAATATTTTAACTTTTTAACAATTTATTTACTTAGTGCTTAGGATTTCATTAACATCATAACTGTCACCTAGGGCAGGGGTCGGCAAGGCGCGGCTCGCGAGCCGCATGCGGCTCTTTGGGTGTAGACCTGCGGCTCTATAGTTGCATACATAATTATCATATTATTCATTTTCAAGAACATTATCACCCTTGCATTATCAAAAATACCACCAAAGTCTTACTAGTAGTTAAACAAGCAAACTCGCCTAATGGTGGTGTGCTGCGCTTGAAAGCGTTATATGGAGCACCATTTTCTTTCTAATAGGATTCTGCTGCTATGTCTGCAGCGGGCCATAGCCCAGAAAATAGAATATCATAAGGGACAGCATCTAATTCTGACAGTCCGTTGCGGAACCTAGAGGCCGCAGTTCTGGCAGAAATCTACCGGCCCAATGCTTTGGTGCGTCAAAATGGCAAACAACCATCTTCGGAAGAGATTGAAAGCTGGAGTGTTAGAGCGCGCAATGATCTCATTCATAAATGGCGCACCAGGCTAGATCTCGGCGGTAAGCGTTGAGTTCGTCTCTGCCATCTTATTAATTCTGAGGTCCTGGGTAGAAAAGCGGCACTGACATACTTACACCTCACACAGCTCCTTACGGTCACGGATATTTTAGTAAATACCTGCATGATGTGGTAGGCATTGAGCCTGAGGCAACGTACCCACTGCGCGGACGGCGCCGTGGATAAAGCGCTACACACCCTCGCTTTTTATACGGAGTGGAGAGGCGAGCGTTCCGCACTAAGAGTCCTAAATTGGCCCGGTCGCGTCGCTGTCTATTATAGTTTACGCTATGTTAGACAGCGAAGCAAAATTGGTTCAGCTGTTGTTTTGACGTCAACGGCAATGAGAAAAGCGTTGCGGGTGCCAGAGCGGGATGTCCTATCACTTCCAGTATGCCAACCTCGCACGCGTGGCCGACGATGGAAGCTTTATGACAGCCGTGAGACTGACTAAGACGCACCCCTCGTATTCAGGCGTCACGGCAGTGAAGTTTCGGTAGGTAATATTTAGACCCCCAGAGTCGAGACTGTTGCAGGTAGCTGTTGTAGGCTTGCCTTCCCTGTGACCCAACAATAGTGACAAGAAGGAACATCGCAGGGTTTTAGTGGGAGAATCCTACATAATCACTCAGATTTTTTTAATTGTGGAAATTCTCCAAAACCACCCTGTGACTTACCATCTTCCTATGGCCGTAATTCCTGGAGATTCCCTTCGAAAATGTGCTCAGAGCTTCCGCGACAGACTTGGTTTGTCTCTATAGCAGACTTTCCCCGCAGTCTAGTCTATCCCACTTATTAGGCGGGGGGGGGGGGATCGAGAAAGATTTTGTGGCTCTTTAAAATCGTCATTTTTGGCTCTTCCGACTCAAAAGGTTGCCGACCCCTGACCTAGGGGGCAACGCGCATCGTCGGCTAGTACCTAATATTAAAATACAATTGTAAAGAGGTGGTGTCTGTCCTAGTATAGGGAGATATAATTAAAATAATATGTAGGTACATGGTATGTCAATGATACTGAGCACTTTTATTTTGGAATCTAGTCTGTTTTTTCAAGACGGACGCAAAACTAAAAAAAGAATTTTTACGCGATTTTTTTTTATTAGGAAGAGTTTGGTCGACTTAAGACTCCGTATGACTCTAATCGGTTGGAAAAAGATGGAAGATATACATTTTATCAAGAAAGAGGGAGATGCAGTCGGTTTTTGTCATTTTAACGAAAAAAAAATATTCATAAGAACTATAACCAATAGGAAAGGGTGGTATAGTGAAAATGAAGATTTTACAATTGTCTTATAAATAAATTATATTGTAAAAACTTCAAACTTCAGCTTAAAATTTCACGAATTCAAATGTATTTTAAACAAAAAAAAACTATCGAGAGTTTTATTCGTAATTTTGTCTAAATCCCAGCCTACGGTTGGGAGCCCCGGGTAAACCCTCCTAAGGATACCTACCACAGGACGAACTGAATTTACTTTTGTTTATAACGTTAATTTATTATAAATAAATAAATAAATAAAAATCGTTTATTGCAGGCTATCAAACCCATAGTGGTTAGACCTCACGAGTTCTGAAAGTGAAGTCTGAAGTTTATTTAGCGTCATATGGACCCTTAAAATCTTACGTTTGTTTTATCGCAATCGGTTAAGTACAAGCAGAGTTATGAACAAATAAAATAATTAATCTTGAATAGGTATAAATAGATAAGAATTTGTCCCACGTAATGAGACGAATTGCCGTGTTGTGATGGACAGGCACAGGTTGTGTCTGCCTGCTGATGAAATTTTTCAAGCCGCCTATTAAGGACTTCAACTTGGCAACTTGCAAATGGGACCAACGGCTTACCGTGCCTTCCGAAGCACGGAAACGCTCAAATAAATATAAAAAAGTGGTCACTTGAATGGTCACCCATCCAAGTACTGGCCATAGTGAAAGTTGCTTACGGCAGTGATTGTTTACAGAACACTGAGTCCGCGGGGCCACGAGCGCTTCTGTATTATTTTTTTGGTCAGACATCCACGCAGACAAAGCCGCCGGGTATAGGCCAGTGGAACATATAAATTGCAATACAATACCCGTTCTTGTAAACTATGACGTCAATACAGATGTTACCACAATTTTTTCACATAAATTCAATAGTAATTTAAACACGCTAGCGCCGTTCGCAACGGGCATAAGTTGTCAACCTCTAGTGTGATACAGAAGGGCTTATGACTTAGGCCTACAGAGTTTTATTTATATGATCTGTGGTTTTATTATAGTAATATAGTCATAGATAACAAGATTAATTTATTAGTGAGAATGAAGCAGGCAAATTTGTTCAAAGTCTCTCTAGCTGTGAAAATGAATTGTTTAAATATTTTCGTGTTGTGGTAAGTATTAATTTATAAACGATATTATAGAGTTAATTTCCTATTTTATGATATCTTTAATGTTATTTTTTTAAGTAAAACTTCTTTAGGCGCGACTAGGGAGTACCTAACTCAGATTTTTTTTTCTGACGGAAGTAACTCTTTCTATTTGAATTTTGAATAATATTCAAAATTGGAATAAATGATATTAATACAACGTTTGATGCCGTCAATGGCAAAGAAGTTTTACTTCAATCGCGCGTAAAGGTTACACGCACACACTTTTTAAATAAGTATATTATGTTTGCAATCGACTTCAAAAAAGGAAAAGTTTTTCAGTTTCACTATATGTTTGTTAAGCGGTCACTCCGCTTTATTTACTATTTGATTATTCATAAAAAAATGATCAAAATTGATTCATTACTTTTTGAGAAAATCAATAAAAATATAGTAAGTTTACACAATGTTAAGAACGCGGCTCCATGGTTTGTTTGAAAAAGTGAAAATTTTAAAGTCGGTTTTTCTTTTCTTTTACTAGAAACTAACTTATTATTAAATTCTTACGATTATTATTACACACGTGATTAAAACAAATAAGAAAAATTTACAATTTTAACAGCTGTGATTAGAAGACTAAAAGACCAATTTTAAAACTTTTAAAGGAAAAAAAAAAAGAAACTGGAAATACTCTTCCTTAAAAAAAATTAAATCGATTTTGTTTTCGCGGAGAGAAAAAAGAGAAATACAAAACGTCGATATTGACCAAAAACTTGTTAAAGAATTGCAGTCATCCTTATCACACTCTACGGGGTGTGTACAATACATAAGAGACGGCAATAGTTTAATTAAAATACCTATTTTGCTAATTTCTCGCAGCCCTTGTCCCCTCTTAAGGCTTACTTATTCGAAAGAGACTCATCTTGGGGTGAATTTTATACTAGGAAATATTATTTGATTTGATCTGATAAAAATATGTTATTGTTATTTATTAGATACTCTTGCTTTTTTACATACATACATATACTCATGCCTTTTTCCCTCCGGGTTAGGCAGAGTCAACAGCCTGCTATTTGCTTCTGTCCTTACATACTTCACTAGCTTCCTCTATATTTATTAAACCTTTCATGCAAGACCACCGGTTTCGAGTGCTTGCTTTTTTAACGGTTCAAAACATTATATTAGTGTCATAAAATTATAAACGACTAACTGACCCGCGCAACTTCGTTTGCGGCACATGAGAGTGAAAAAGAGAGAGGTATAGTATTAATATTTTGAGTAATATAATGCTTCCCGTCGCATTTACTCTCGTCGCGCCTATCCCGTCGCATTTATTTCCGCCCGTCCTTTATTTGGTACGGAACTCATGTGTGTCCGACTCGCACTTGGCCGGTTTTTATCGTTCAGTTGATTAGCTACCATTGAAAACCACGTTTACTCCCGTCGTCGCGTCGCTCATACTTTAAAACTTATTAAAAGGGGTTATTGTAAGTGAACCTTAAAAGATAGGCATATGCTATTCAGGTAATTTTTCTATAACTTTTGAAGGGGAACATTTTTGTAATACAATTTTCGCGTAACTTTAACGTACGCAATGGAAGCTCTCAAAAGAAAGAAATTTTCCCCGTTCTCGAAACATTATTTATGGCTGCTCCGCTCCTACTCGTTTTAGCGTGATGTTATATCGCAAGTAGCCATCCTCAATAAATGGACTTTAAATTGTAAAATAATTTTCGAAATGCAACCATTAGTTACTGAGATCCTAGGACAAACAAACTCTTCAGTTTTATAATATTGTGAGCGAACCTCAAGAAACAGACAAATTAGGTTATTGTGAGCGAACCTTAAAAGATAGACATTTGCTGTCGCGGCCTTTTTGATAGAACTTTTCAAGAGAAACAATATTGTAATACTCAATTTTTACGTAACTTTTACCATATATGCAGCGTACGCCTCGGAAGGTCTCAGACGGTAAAAAATATTCCCGTTTTCGAAACATTCTTGATTGCTGCTTCGCTCCTATTCCTTGTAGCGTGATGTTATATAGCCTATAGCATCCTCAATAAATTGACTATAAACTGTAAAAGAATTTTTCAAATGTATCCAGTAGTTCCTGAGATCCTAGCGTTCAAACAAACAAACAAACTCTTCAGCTTTATAATATTAGTATGGATTAGGAAAACTTTGTTCGATCGAAATCGCTCTAGAAAAAATGAGAAATATTGCAAAAATCTTAACAAGTAAGTAATGTACGTTTTATCCTACTTCCTACTAATAATTATTAGTAAGAAGTATCTAGTAATATTATAAATGTGAAAGTTTGTGAAGATGTTTGTTACTCAATCACGCTCTAACGGCTAAATGGATCTGGCTGAAATTTGATACAGGTATAGGTCTGGAAAGCTAAAATTGAAAATTTTTGAAATCGGCGCAATAGTTTTTTAGTTTATTCATTACAAACATACACACACATAACTTTTTTTTTCTCTTTATAATATTAGTGTAGATAAATGTGAAAATTTGTCAAGATCTTTGGAAGATTAGGATCTTTGTTACTCAATTACGCTCTTACGGCTAACGGCTGCACGTATCGGGCTGAAATTTGGCGGTCCCGGGACATCCTTCCGAGGGCTTAGCCGGGGCTCCCAACCACAGGCTGTTGGGCGTTACGTGAGGTTTTTTAGTCGGTAAGAGTCATCATCCTCTGAGGATTTTTCCCTAACGTAAAAAAAAAACTGAAATTTGGCGCATAGATAGATTATAGTCTGGAAAAAATAACTCATACGCTTTTACGCGAATAACACACACTTTTCATCCCGGGAACATGTTCCCACGGGAAGCGGGAACGGGCACCAAATTTAACGCAGGCGAAGCCAGTACGAATCATCTAGTAACATCTAAATAAGAAAACCTTATTTAAGACACCACTATGTAAACTTGAAGTAAAGGAATTAATTTACATCGTTTATGACTATGAGTACTATACATAGTTACTGCAAGCCTTAATTAAACCCTTTGTTTATTTACTTGTGTAAATAACACATTATAATAACAGTTAATTACCTTTGAGAATGCTGTACAGCGAAACCGGTCAGGTTATATTTAGTAATCATTAAAATAGTTGAATAAAGTACAAGTGGTGAAGCAAAAAGTGCATAATGTGTTTTAACAAGTTCCACCAAGTGCCAACTATCAAGAGTATAACCACAAATTAGAGATAGTACAGATGGAAAACTCATGTATGTACTTTTTTTCACAATATGCTACAGTGCTCCACACACTCGCGCACACATCTGTATCGAAAATTCGGTTGAGACCGCCTGACCTCATGTCTCTGTGAATGAGTTATCTACATATACGTAGCCGCAGCAAATTTAGTATGTAGGTTTCCATGGGTAGGTACTATCTCTTATTTATGGTAGGTATAAGTAAAAACAACAATTGGGAGTCACGGGACATCCTTCCTGAGGGCTTACCCGGGGCTCTCAACCATAGGCTGTTGGGCGTTACGTGAGGTTTTTTTGTCGGTAAGAGTCCGGCATAGCATCCTACGAGGATTTTCCCTCACATCAAAAAAAAAAAAAAAGTAAAAGCAACAACTGACAAACGAAATGGTAACTATTTTCAGCGCTATAAATTCAGTTATATGATTGACATGCCCCATAAAAAAAAGTCAAGATAAGATATAACCCTGCACCGTGGCTGAATGACACCATTAAACACCTAATGGCACGCAAGGACAAGCAAAAGAAGCGCTATAAGCATTGTCCGTCAGAAAGGAAAAGTGCATGTGGTAAGTGCATGGATTAAAAAAGAGTTCCGCCAGGACAACGTTCGCCCAGCGGAATCAGTTTTTGGCGAATTTCTCCACAATGGCTGCATACACAATTTTTTTTTTACCATACACAATTACACGACGTCATACACTAAATATCTGCATTTTTTTTTGTTTAACGTGAGGGAAAATCCTCCTGGATGTTATGCCGGACTCCTACCGACTAAAAAACCTCACATCACGCCCAACAGCCTGTGGATGGGAGCCCCGGGGATGCCCTCGGAAGGATGTCCCAGAACTCCCAACAGACCCACGGCCGCCACTGCGGCCTCGCCCAGGGTGTGGTTCGGGTGCTATCCCGCGTCTTTGGGGGGTTTCGGGTGTGATTCCGCTTCTAAGGGGGGGCGTGTGTGAATTGCTTACGTCACGCTACCGTCATGGGCCTGCTTCTGTAAGGACGGTGAGCCGCCTTTCACCGTCCTCAGGCCCCCGGTCATGGTGGCCGATAGTCCTCGGCGAAGACACGTCGGTGGCGCCCAGGCCGCCGACTGCGGAACTCGGGTGGGAGAGCTCTCTTCCGTTCCCGCCCCGCCGCCCCCTTCACGAGCATGACCTGCTCGCAGAAAGAGGCGGTGCAGTCCCACTTACTCCCGCTACAGAGCTCGCACCATGGTCTCGAGCGAGAGAGTGTCCACACCCAGACCCAACACGAGGACCCGGCGCTGTTGCGCCCACGCCGTGCACTCCACCAGAGCGTGTGGAGCGCCGTGTCATCGCTGCGGTCCCCGCAGTGCTGACACTCGGCCGTGGTTTCCCGGTGTTTTCGCCACAGATACCTACCGAAGCTACCGTGCCCGGCAAGCATCTGTGTCAACCGGTAGGAGAGAGCACCGTGTCTCCTCTCCAGCCACTCGTCCATGACCGGTCTGACGGCCGCGATTGTGGCGAATCCCCCCTTTGGTTGCTCAAGTCGCACCTTCCATGTCTCCACGGTTTAAATATCTGCATAATTAAAAACTTTAAATTTAACAACATTCCGCTGCGCGAACGCACACCCAACAGCCTACGGTTGGGAGCCCCGGGTAAGCCCTCGGAAGGATGTCCCTGGACTGGGAAATCTACATACAAAGTGCGCTCGGGCTACTCACAGCAGTCACAGCAGGATACAGAAACAGCAGGATAACCCCAGCAAATCTTTTACGTCCCAGATCTAAGTGTTTAACCAAATTACCTAAGACATTATTCATACATATTCACGCCTTTATCCCCGAAGGGGTAGGCAGAGGCATAATATACGCCCACATTTCACCTTATAGTTTTATGTCCCACGTAATAAGTGGTGAGTCAATTGCCGTGTTCAATGGACAGGCGCAGGTCGTAGTGACCCGCAGTTGAAATTTTTCAAGCCACCCATAAGACCTTCAACTTGACTTAACGATTGTCATTTTACTGACAACCGGGTTTCATTTAGATTTTAGAGTATTCCTTCTCTACGCAATGGATGGTTCTCAGGATGAATAGGGGTGGTGACATTTTATACTCTCTCCCGTCGTCATACGGGTCTCCCGTCGCCACACGAACATTATTGACTGCCTCTGTCGCGCAGTCGGTAGTGATACCGCCTGCGGCGATGGAAGTCGTGGGTTCGATTCCCACCGGAGACAAATATTTGTGTGACCCATAAATGTTTGTCTCAAGAGTCTGGGTATTTCTATGTATAATATGTATGTATTTAAAAAGTATATAAGTATTAATATTAATATCCGTGGTCTAATGCCCATAACACAAGCAGGTTCCTAGCTTACTTTGGGATCAGATAGCGTTGTGTGAAATGTCCGTGAATATTTATTATTTATTTATTATCAAGATAATAACACACATTTACAAGATACCTATAATTATATAATTACTAAGTAAGTGCGTGCGGACAATGTATTATAATTATAATTAACATACTAGAAGGCAATGAGCTACTTGCAGATTTAATTGACTAGCTGTGCCCCGGTTTCACCCATGACATACTTCCGACTCCCATTGCAATTAACACGTCTAGCCTGGCCTTTATGTACCTAAACTACTACAGTATAAAGAGAACTACTATGTCGGCTTTGATACTACTAAGGGCGGATTCGACCAAAGTCGGAGTAAGGTTATACTAGACTTAGATCAAGAATAACAACTAAAGTACGATTATTAATCTCAGTCAGTAAAATGACAAGTGCAACTGTCACTTATACTAAATTTAGTACTGAATTTTCATTCAAGAAATGTCATTTTACTGACTGAAATTCATAATCATAATATAGATGTAATATCGACGCGAGAAATCCGGCACCTATAGAAGACGGCTCACTACTGACGGCTCACTACATCCTTGTTTGAACTGGCGACAATGGGCCGACATTGAATAATACAAACGTATGGAACAAAACGACGTAACTGATATAATTGACTAGCTGTGCCCCGGTTTCACCCATGACATACTTCCGACTCCCATTGCAATTAACACGTCTAGCCTGGCCTTTATGTACCTAAACTACTACAGTATAAAGAGAACTACTATGTCGGCTGTGATACTACTAAAGGCGGATTCGACCAAAGTCGGAGTAAGGTTATACTAGACTTAGATCAAGAATAACAACTAAAGTACGATTATTAATCTCAGTCAGTAAAATGACAAGTGCAACTGTCACTTATACTAAATTTAGTACTGAATTTTCATTCAAGAAATGTCATTTTACTGACTGAAATTAATAATCATAATATAGATGTAATATCGACGCGAGAAATCCGGCACCTATAGAAGACGGCTCACTACTGACGGCTCACTACATCCTTGTTTGAATTGGCGACAATGGGCCGACATTGAATATTACAAACGTATGGAACAAAACGACTTAACTGATATATCAGTGGCATGGTATTTTATGCTTACGTTTAATAACTTTAAGGTACATTTTACGTTAAATGTGATACAGTCTTGAATTATTTATTTACGATTGCTAATAAATAGAATATAGGTTTAACTACGACGACTATAGGTTTAACTATCGACTTGGGACACTTTTTAACTTTGATTTTGTTCGCGACCCGTAATCTAGTTGTTATTCTTGATCTAAGATACTAGAGAATAACTTGTACTTGATCTAAAAGTAAAGTGATTTTCCAGTATACCAACAACTAATAAGCACAACGATACTATGGTAACCATACTAAAGTAGACTTAACTATGGTAACCATACTGAAGCTACATAAGTATTGTCACCATAGTTACGTTGTGCTTGTTGGCTGTTGGTAAAATGGAAAATTATTTTACTTTTAGAATATGTACAAGTTATTCTCTGTTTGTAGTGAATAAACTCAAAAACTACTGATCCTATTTGAAAAATTCTATCACTGTTGGGAAGCAACACTTTATTATAGCCTAACTCCGACTTTGGTCGGTTTGTGAACATTTTGTGAAACTTTTTTTGTGAAACAGTTTGTGAAAATGTTTATTACCAACTTAATCACGCTCTAATGACTGGACTAATCTGGCTAAAATTTGGCAAAGGGATAGATTATAAGTACCTACTGCTCGTTCGCTCTAACTTTGCCGCTCGGCTCCATACTAAAGTCGATTTTTTAATTAGACGAAGTAAATTGACAGCAACTAATGTCACTTCTTCATACAATGTTGCATATTTTCTATGAGGAAGTGACATAAGCTACTGTCAATTTACTTCGTCTAATTAACAATTCGGGTATACGCCTCTACGCCAGCGGCAAAGTTAGAGCGAACGGGTAGTAGTCTGGTATAACATAAAGGTATTTTTTTTATCTAGAGAATAGTTATGTTCCACTGGGAACGAAAACGGAATTCCACGCGGGCGAAGGCTCACCTAGTTTAATAAGGTTTAAAAAACTGCGTCGAAAAATGTGTATTGTTTATTTCCCACTGAACAGTTCAGAATCATTTGAGTTCAGCATTCAGGTCCCATTAAAACGGTGACAACTTGACTTTACTATGGTTTAATGGCTTCACACACAGCAGCTATAATGTAAAGATGTACATATTGTACATTATAGCACGATACATCTAATTACATCTTTCCATAGAAATCG
Source organism: Miltochrista miniata (assembly GCA_933228765.1). Classification (NCBI taxonomy): domain Eukaryota; kingdom Metazoa; phylum Arthropoda; class Insecta; order Lepidoptera; family Erebidae; genus Miltochrista; species Miltochrista miniata. The sequence continues at coordinate 21,934,240 of OW121769.1, forward strand.
TCAGGAGACCACACACGACAGCTATAGGGCTTGAACTCCGGAATTCCGGAATTGACATAATTCCGGAATTCCCATAAAATCTAATATCGTTCGCAATTCCGGAATTGGCGAGATCAATACCGGTATTTCGATATTGAAAAAAAAAAAAATATTTTAGCATGTTCTTTAATTTCATTACAAACAAAAATGTAGATTATAAGCTTTTTATGCAATTTAATTACCTTTAATTACTACAATGTTGATAATTTAGGATTTCTCTATTAACAAATTAATTCGATTATGTACTTAGGTACTAATCATTTTATTTGATAATATTTCTAAAACCTACTAAAAATGTAAATCCATAAAATTAATGGTATTTTATGGAAAACATACTATTTAAATGATAATAATAATATTATTGATGACGTTTTTGTATTTTTTTTTACATTTAGACTTCAGTTTATAGTGCGAACTTAGACTTAGCTCTGACTTGTGCTACGAGTTAAATTTAACTTTGATAGAAACGCTGTAAGAATTTGACAGAAGTCTCGCTCAGCATAGTTCAAGTAGTTCTGACGGAACTCATGGGGCCCGTACCATATTATTAGGGGCATACTTGGGGCAACCAAGGCGCTCCACTGACCCAGAGTGAGAAGGGTCCTGTGTTCCCTGTTCTCATCGAGGCGGAGGAACATATTACGTCGCACATGTCTCCGTCTCAGGGGCCCGACGCTGATTACAGCGAGAACGACATGCCCGAAGTCACTGAAGGTGAGTTAGGGGCGACTGTACTTCGGCTTAGATTCCGCACGGACCGTGTCCCTGGACCCTACAGCATTCCTGGTCCTGGCTCTTGAGGATCTCGGGCCTCGAGTGATGGGGCTCTTTAGTGCAGGCTTTGAAAAAGGCCAGATTCCTAAGGTCTGCAAGACAGGGAAACTGGTTCTGATACGAAAGGCAAGGCGGTCGGCAGTCTACCCATCCTGTGGATCGGCCGACCGTATTGCTCCGTTGAGCAACTCCGGCCGATCCCCGATCAGTCGATCCCCAACAACGATACGCTCAAGGAGCTTGAATACCTCGTTAGGTATGCAAGCTCCTTGAGCGTATCATTGCACAGCGCACAGTCGGGCACCTCGCACGCGTGGGGCTAGATCTGGCGGATAACCAGTTTGGTTTCCGTCAAGGGCGCTCCATCGTGGATGCGATCATGCGCATTGGAAGACTGACAGAGGAAGTAACATCGCAGGGTGAGGTGGTGTTGAAAGCGATGGCGATGTCAAGAAACACCGGCATCGCCTTCAACACCTTGCCCTGGACCTGCGTTAGGGAGGCGCTTATTTAGCATGGAGTGCCTCCCTACTTCCGTCGAATTGTTGGGGCCTATCTTACCGAGAGGGCCATAACTTACCAAAGCTGGCTAAGGCCCAGTCGGGTTAGCGAGATACGTCGTGCGGTGTTCTGCAGAGATCAGTCTTCAGACCGCTTCTGTGGAACATCGGTTACGATTGGGTGCTGCGTGGTTCGTTGCTCAGAGGCGGCATGTCTTGAGGATCTGGCAGCGAGGCAAGTTCCGTCCTTGTTTAAATAAATTAATTATATTTCTAATTTATTCTTTCCTGGTGCAAGGAGGCGCTGGAGCAGGGTCATAGGCCTACGTCTCCAGAAATTTAGGTTTGGCAGTTCCAGCTCCACAAGGAAACCGTGGAGACCTGGACTTGAGCAACAAACCGAATCGCTACATCACATCACACAAGGGGGAAATCGCCGAATCGCCACAATCACGGCGGTCAGTCCGGTCATGGGCGAGTGACTAGAGAGGAGCCACGGTGCGGGTGCTCTGTCCTACCGGTTGTCACAGATGCTTACCGGGCACGGGAGCTTCAGTAAGTATCTGTGAAGAATACACCGGGAAACCACACCGGAGTGCCAGCACTACGAGGAACGCAGTTAGTGGAGTGCACAGCGTGGGCTTAACAGCGCCCGGTCCTCGTGGTAGGTCTGGACGTGGACATTCTCTCGCTGGAGACCATTGCGAGAGCTATGATCTCCAGTGGGATTAAGTGGGACGCCACTGCGTCTTTCTGTGATCAGTTAATGCGGCGAAAAGTGATCGAAAGAAAACGCTCCCACCCGAATTCCGCATGTCTTTGCCCAAGACTATCGGCCTAAATAATCGGGGGCCTGAGGACGGTGGGAGGGCTAATCGCCGTCCTTACAAAAGCACGCCCAAGACGAAAGCGTGACGTTAAAGTTTCACGCACGCCACACGCCCTGAGATGCGGGATAACACCTGAACAAGTCCCAAATACGCGGGATAGCACCCGAACCTCCTAGGTGAGGCCGCAGTGATAGTCAAGATGTGTGGGGAATCCTGGGGTCATCCTTCTGAGGGCTTACCCGGGCCAACCGCAGGTAATAGTTAGGAAACGTGTGGTTTTTAGTTGGTTACGTTAAAATAAGTAATTTTACTGGAATCAAAGTAGTTTATCACTAATCACGTAGGACTGTCAGCTCCCGTTTCTTTTTTTACATATCACTATTTTGTACAAAACGAAACTTGATTGAGTTCCGGAATTCCGGAATTCCGGAATTCAAATACTGAATATCGAAACCCAATTCCGGAACTGAAAATGCGTCCGATATTCAAGCCCTAGACAGCTATAATGTATATTTTTACATCTTCGAATCTTAAAATACAGAGCGATACGAAAATATATATGTAAAAGCTTACACATTATATATATTTATATTTCGATACATCTTAATACATCTCAATACATATCAATACATTTCCGTATATCTCTCTTCGAAAAGGATGTTCAAAAAGTTTCTGTGATAGACAGAGACACACACAGTACAGTCTGTTTCAGTCACTCAGTCAATCAGTCTGTTGACAGTTGCCTGTTCCCATCCAGAGCCTTCGAAGAGCGGACGTTAGTCAGCCACATCTGGACGTAGATCTCCTCCAATATACGTCATAACACACGCCTTTCGCCGCCAGACACTCGGTCCTCGGTCCATCTAGCAGAGGGGTGGTCCAACTCCACGTTTACCAAGTCGCGGTCTCCACTCCAGAACTCGCTTGCTCCATCGGCCATCAGTTCTTCTACAGATGTGGCCAGTACATAGGCAGTATAGCATTATATATTGAATAACACCACTTGTACTGTTCCACAACATTTATTTACTTTACACCTGACCGGTTTCGCCTTTCGGCATTATCAAAGGTAAAATATTTTAAATTAACAAAGTTTATAATATTTTACCTTTGAGAATGCCGAGAGGCGAAACCGGTCAGGTGTAAAGTAAATAAATGTTGTAGAACAGTACAAGTGGTGTTATTCATTATGTACAGCAGGTTCCACCAAGTGCTATCAACCAACTGCATAAAGTATAGCATTATATTATATTCTTTAATTTCAGTATGCTGTTAGGCAGTTCATCAGCGAAGACATACAAGTTCCCGGAGTGGTTCAACTTTGGAGTTGCCTCTGCTGCGTACCAGGTTGAAGGTGGACGCAACGAAAGTGGTAAGTAAATTGTTTTCATTTTTCCATAGTCTGTTTGTCACCAAGTTGTATCTCGTGAACCGTGACCACTGAAACTTTTACAGAGGATTTACTCTTCGTTCTTTCCCACCGTCCACCCTCCCAGACCACTTGGAACAGTGTGGTAAGTTTTTTAACTACGGTTCACCTTTGTCCACCTAGCCTTACCACGGTACACCCTCAGATTAAAAGAAGTCTGAGGGTACACCTTGTTATAGAAGCTATTTTCATAGGCCATACATGATAAAAGACTTACTCCACTCTCACACAGTGGAGAGAATTTTCGCTGGAACTGAACGATTCAAAAGATCGTTTCTCTGTCGAACCATAAAAACCTGGAACGACCTGCCAGCGCACGTGTTTCCCTCCTCTTACAATCCTGGGTTCTTCAAGCGGAGCGTGAAAAGGCACATCATAGGGCCACCAACTTGAGGAATACTGTTTACAGACTGTGACAGTGGCTGCCAATCGCTAGATGTCGTTGCTTTCTCCATTAGGCGGCGGCATCATTTGGGCGAGCTATTTGTGTGATCCATAAATTAAATATTTGTCTAGAGAGTCTGGGTGTTTCTATGTATGATAAGTATGTATTTAAAACTATTCTAAGTATTAATATCCGAGGTCAAACCGGCCAAGTGCGAGTTGGACTTGCCATGAAGGGTTTCGTAGCAGCAAGTAACATAATATAAAAGTTCTTATAGTTCGTTGTAACTTTGATTGATGTTTTAACACGTTCGCAGTGGTAGTGATTTTTCCAAACGAAAATTGCGGTTTATGACGTATTAAAAAAGAACTACCAGCTCTATCTCGTTCAAACTAATTTTCGTTGGTAGTTTTTATGGCAATGATGTACATTGCCATATATTTTTAACTTTAGGAAAAAATATTTTAGGAACCTCAATAGCATTTTTGAAGACCTATCTTTAGATACCCCACACGTATGGATTTGATGAAAAAAAAATTTTTGAGTTTCAGTTCTGAGTATGGGGATCCCCAAAATTTACTGCTTTTTTTCTAGTTTTATATAAGAATCTTAATGCGGTTCACAGAATACATCTAGTTACCAAGTTTCAATAGCACAGGCCTTATAGTTTCGGAGAAAAGTGGCTGTGACACACGGACGAACAGACAGACGGACAGACAGACAGACAGACATGACGAATCTACAAGGGTTCCGTTTTTGCCATTTGGCTACGATACCATGACATAAGCAGGTTATTCCTAGCTTACTTTGCGATCAGTCTGATAGCTTTGTGCGAAAATGTTCGTGAGCAATCATGTAGGATGACGTAAAATATAGCGCAATGTTAATTGTCTGCAGTATAGATAAGTACGTCATAATCTTATTGTTATGTTGTAAGATAAGATACTATCTGCATACACAAATTGTAGTTAATTATTTTCCTGCTATGGCCGTGTGTGGTGTGTATTAATTCCTAAAACAAACATTGTATTAAATGAAAATCTTGAACACATGTTTTAACTAGGGGCGCGTCCGCAACAAATGCACTTAGGTTTTGGAAATATTCAAGAACTTACTTCACTAACTAACACTAAAATGGAACCTTAAATTCTTAATAGATGAGACTACAGTAACAGCGTGTGCTTTTTATAAAATAATTATTACATTAGAAAAAACACCTCTCAAAATTATTACAAATCATCGAAATAGCAGGAATAATCAAATTGACAAAGGTAATTTTCGATGATTTTCAGAGGTTTTTTCGCAAGTAAATAATTATTTTCTAAATTCTAAATAGCACACGCTGCTATATAGTCTTATCTATTAAGAAATTAAGGTTCCATTATAGTGTCATTCAATGAAGTGAGTTTTTGAATATTTCTAAAATTCTAAATGTCTGTCCATTTTACGGACACGCCCCTTAAGGTTGCGCTTGTCGCTATTTTGTCCATACAAACTTCGGGAGGATATTACTCAACTGTTTGATACCCTACATACATAGTCAAACATTTTCCTATTTTGCCTCATCATAATCTTTGTCTGCACCGTTCAAAAAATGGAAATTAAAAAACTATTAAAAAGATAGAAGCCATTAAAAATAGGATTTTTCTGCCAAATTTTTAAACAACTTTCTGTGTAAATAAACAATAAAAGGAGTATAAAAATTCAAAATGTAAGTCCCTTCCGACAAAGTTAATTTCTCAAAGAGTTCAAAAAACTTTATTCTAAGTTGATACATGAAGTACTTTTTTCATAACACCCTTCCTACCAAAGGACCTTTGAATGAATGCATTATCGCAGCTTCTCGCTCTCACTATGCGATGTGAGGTGAAACAGCATGCTTATTTGGCCGAGTTCGAGCGACCGACTAGTGCCGCCTTAAGGGATCTTACTTCTCGCACGAAAGATTGTGCATGTGAATGTTTGTTACTCAATCACGCTCCAACAGCTGAACCGATTGACCTGAAACTTAGTACAGGGCTAGATTTTAGTCTGAAATAACACAACCTACTTTTCATCCTGGGCATATTTGCTCACGGGAAGCGGGAACGGGTACCAATTTCAAGCGGGCAAATCAAATCGAGAACGATATGAGGTCGTACAGACTCCTGCATTTCTGCGATAAGCGGATGTTTAGCAATTTACATCAGAATCTACTTCTGTGACTAAGAACCTTCCACAGACTCCTCCAAGTCCTTTAGGAGTTACAGTGGCGTGACTAAATAGAGCGGAGGCAGGACTTGAACTTGCGTCTTTTGGCATTCAGGGCCAGACGCCCATCTACTGGACCATCAAGAGACAACCGACGAATTCTTTTCTTTATAAGTCTTGGGTTCGAGTTATTCAGCAAACTAATTACTATTATAAAATTTTTCTAAATGAATTTTCTCTTAGACAGAGGAGAAAACATATGGGACCGCATGCTGAGTACACGGCCAGAGGTTATAGCAGACAGGAGTAATGCTGACGTGGCGTGTGACTCTTACCACCTTTGGAGGAGAGACATCGAAATTATGGAGGAGATTGGAGTCAATATGTACAGGTCAGACACTATTTTTTCCTTGCCCTCTCAGTCATGTCACAGCCATATAATATCTTTATTGCAAAGATCCTCTAAGAACTCTAAGTCATATGGGAGTCGTAAGAAGCGACCAAAAAAGAGCAGATTAACGCACAATTTCGCAGAAATGTAAAGTAAGGAATTTTGTACCATTTCCTGCCCACCTGCCGTATTACAAAAGTGAATAGGCTAAAAAACTCATTTTTTAGGATATCAAACACCAAAATTATACGACACTAGCAGACGTCACGCGGTTTCACCCGCGTAGCTCCCGTTCCCGTGGGAGTACGGAAATAAAATATAGCCTATGGTCACCGGAAAAAGTGTAGCTTCCCAACAGTCAAAGAATTTTTCAAATCGGGCCAGTAGTTTCGGATCCTATTCGATGCAAACAAACAAAAAACAATCAAATCTTTCCTCTTTATATAGAAGTATAGACTACATCATCTAGGAAATCTAGTTAACTGATAACTCGGGTCTGTGTATAGTACCTACTGTTGTACATACATACATACATACATATACTCACGCCTTTATCCCCGAAGGGGTAGGCAGAGGCCTATACCGGCCCACATTTCACCGTGTACAATACAACAAACTACTAAAAAAACACCCTATAACCTCTGGCCGTGTACTCAGCATGCGGTCCCATATGTTTTCTCCTCTGTGTTTACTACTGTTGTAAGTACTAATAACTATAATTAGACATAATTATGTATATACTAGCTGACCCGCGCAACTTCGTTTGCGTGATAAATGAAGAACCGCTCGACCGATTTTGTGCAAACTTCACATAAACCATCTACTAAATAGATCGAACAAAGCCTAAACATTTGGTTTGGATAGGTGAGCCCGTTCTTGAGTTATAAAATTACAACGAAAAGTGGCATTGATTTTTATATATATAGATGGGTGGGTGGACCTCCGGTAGGAGAGATCTCTCGCTCCCTCCCCGCCGCCTCTTTTATAAGCTTGAACTGCTGCCAGAATAGTGCGATGGCGTCCAACTTACTCCCCCTGGAGATCATGGCTCGCATCATAGTCTCCAGCGGAGAATGTCCACGTCCAGACTTGCCACGAGGACCTGACGCTATTTCGCCCACGCTGACCGTATCAGTTGCCTAGCTGAGTCTGTCCTACGAACCATGATAGCTAGACAGCTGATAATTACACAGACGATGTAGTACTGCTGCTGCTTTAACAACAATTACTAAAAACAGAAAAATAATATTTAAGTCATTTTTCGCGTTTTCGGTACGGAGTTTCGTCTCAAAAACGGCGCCTGTCCGACTCTTGGTCGGATAATCGAAGACAGTCATATAATTTAATTTTTTCGTCGATTTAAAATCTCTTTATTTACAGGTTTTCAATATCCTGGACTCGGCTACTTCCCACCGGTTACCCTAACGTCATCAGTGAGGACGGCAAGAGGTACTACAGCAATCTGATCGACGGTCTACTGGAGAAGGGAATTCAGCCCGTGGTAACCTTATACCATTGTGACTTGCCACAATCTCTGCAAGATCTTGGTAAGTGAAAAATGGCAACTGATAGAGTCCTATAATATTCCCATTGTTGACTGTGCTCCGATCCATCTAAAAAAGATCCCCAATTCAAGACCTAGCGATCCACTGTCTCAGAGAAGAGAAATTATGAAAGTCGTTGCCCCCTGCCCTCCCCCGAGGATAAAGGCGTGACAATACACACCTACTTCTAGAGTGAAGGCTACGACTCCGCGAACGTAGGGTAGAACGTCCACCAGCCAGATGGACAAGGAATGGTCCTGGACTTGGAAAAAGTCGCAGGCAGGGAATGGATGTGGAAGACGAAGGGCCGTGTGTTGTGGCGTAAACTGGGAGAGGCCTACGTCCAGCCAAAATATATCCGCCATAGTTCCTGGTAAGTTGTCTGCTGCATATTGTCGCGCTCACGCCTTTATCCTGGAGAATGTAGGCATACGCTCACATTACACCAATTGCATTTTGTACAACATACCTAATAGATTATAAATAAAAAGTCATAGAGAGCGCGTATAGCACCAGTCTCCTTGTGCACAACGTAGGCATATAGGCTATATCGATGAATAGTGACGCCAATATTTGTTTAACGTAAAAGTAACAATAATATGGCTTGCCTGTGAGATGTCATTATAGATTTCTTTTAAGTCTGTTTCAGGCTATAGTTTTTTCACGATTTTGCAGCGCATTTAACCATTAATATATTAAAAAGATTTATTTTAAAGCGTCGTCATTTTCTCACCCGTGCCTACTGGTCCCTCTTGGATACGCACACTCTATACCTTATTTAAACTCTAATGCTTCCTCCACATTACTCGCGAAGTTGGCGAAGTTGGACGAGTACGATAGTGTGGAGGGGCTCCTCGGCCTACTTCGTCAAAAAATTTCTTTGACTCGGGCAACTTCGCCGACGAACTTCGTTCAACTTCGCGAGTAATGTGGAGGAAGCATAAGATGGTGAGCCTCTTGCCGTGTTGAAATGAATCGGCACAGATTATGTCTACCTGCTGGTGATATTTTTTTAAGCTACACTAAGACCTTCAACTTGGCTTACAGGAGGTTGGGCAAACCCATTGGTAGCCGACTGGTTCGTCGACTATGCAAACGTGGTCTTTTCACTCTACGCCGACAGAGTCAAACTATGGCTGACTCTGAACGAACCTTTTGGAATTTGTGACTTTGGTTTTGGAGAGATGGCAGCACCGTACTATGACGCGATGAAAGTCGGAAGATATATTTGTAACAAGAATGTACTGATTGCTCACGCGAAGGCTTATAGATTGTACGATGAAATGTACAAACCCAGATATCAAGGTAAGTGTAAATGACAAGATAGAACCTGCCTTTCAGACTACTTTAGCTTCAAGACCCTCAATTTTTTTCTTTTTTGGTTCGAAACTCAATGTGTGCGAGTCCGACTCACTCTTTTCTTCCATTTTTTTCTCTCTCCAGTTTTTTGGGTGCGGAACCCTTCATTGGAGTAGTTTTCTTTTTTTAACCTTTTAATTTGTTATTTACAGGCAAGGTATCTTTGACAACCCTATTCTTTTGGTTCGAGCCAGCAACGCCAGATGACGTAGAGGCTACTGAATTGGCCATTCAATACTGGGTATGTTTGATGTTAATTTATAACTACTAATGTAAATAAAAAACCGGCCAAGTGCGAGTTGGACTCGCCCATGAAGGGTTTCGTAGCAGCAAGTAACATAATATAAAAGTTCTATAGGTTAGACTAAGGCGGGAGCGAAGCGAAGCGGAGTTAGAATAAGGCGGGAGCGAAGCGAAGCGGAGCCTCCGTTTCGCTTCGCTCCCGCCATAGTCTTCTAACCTAACCTTCGTGGTTTTTTTTAAACCACCCAGAAGTAGGAGCCCGGCGGCGGCGTCGTGCTTAGTTAGTAGACTCCATTATGAGGTTTAGTTTCAGGTTTAATTGTGAATAAAAAATCTGTGTCGTATAAATTATCTTTATTTATATTATGGTGAATAAAAGCATGGAAAATGGCATTATTGAAAACGAAAACTATAGCAAATACATTTATGGATTTAAATTATTATGACACTTGATCGATGTTGACCAAAGGAATTAGTGAAAGTCATTTTATGTCATTTTACGATTATGGCAACTGAAGTGTTATTTCTAATGAAATTATGGCAAATACCAGTATGGCATTTTAAATCATGGCAAACATTAGTAAACCATTATACATAGGTATACAAAAATGTTTGAGCTTATTAGAACAGTCAAGAGATCGGAGGTTTTTTTAATTTATAAAAAATACTTTTCTAGCATTCATCATCATTATCTAGTAAAAGTAGGGATTGATTAACTAACGCGATTTTCAACTTGGTTTCGAATGTGGCTGAAGGGTTTTTAGTTTTTACCTACCATTTCATATTAAGGAAATAATCTAAAAGGATGTTTTATTTTTTAGGAAGGCCGTTACGCTTATCCAATTTTCTCCAAGGAAGGAGGATGGCCTAAAAAGCTGGAGAAGATTTTACAGGAAAATGGTGTGAGGGAAGGTTACTCACGACCTCGGCTGCCTACCTTGTCTCCGGAGGAAATACGACTAATCAGAGGTAAGAAAATCATTTAATATCTACATTTAATACCTAGTAGTAGGTATCCATTTTTTTACGCCTGGAAACGCTCACGCGCCACGCTTTTCATTCCAGACCCGAATCGACTAAAGCACACGGTCCCTCTGCCTACTATCTGTGAAGCGCCGGAGCCCAGGGAACATTGTTCTTGGGCGCATACTCTAACGGCCAGCTATGTGGCTAGACTGCTGAGCTCGCGAGGGGCGATGGCCGTCAGGGTGATAAGGGGATACCGCACGATCTCCAGTGAGGCGGTATGTCTCCTAGCCGGGACCCCTCCATGGGACCTGGAAGCGAGAGCCCTTGCGTCACTGTTTAGATGGCGCAAGGAAGCGATGGAGCGGGGCCAAAGGCATGCGTCTCGAGAAATTGAGGCCCAGCGGTCCTTGCTCCACCACGAAACCGTGGAGACATGGAAGGTGCAACTTGAGCAACCAAATGGGGGATTCGCCATAATCGCGGCCGTCAGACCGGTCATGGACGAGTGGCTGGAGAGGAGACACTGTGCTTTCTCGGTGTTTTGGTCGGTAGGAGTAGGTACGGCATGGCATCCGCGATGGATTTTCCCTAACGTTAAAAAAAAGGGAACATTGTTCTAGGGTTCCCAACAGACTTTGGCTATCACCGCAGCTTCGAATAAGGGTTCGGGTGACATCCCGTTTCAAGATGACACCCGAACCCTTAGGGTGTTATCTCACTCGAGGCGTCCATGGAGTTCTCATGTCCTGGGCCTACGTCAATAAGGACGGCGAGTAGCCCCCTGATTATGGAGGCCGATAGTCTTGAAGACTTCAGAACTCGGGGTGAGAGCGTTCTTTACGCTCCCTTTCAAGGAGCAGCTTTTTAATTTTAATTTTTAGCATTCCGCTGGAGATCATGACTCACATTAAGGTTACCAGCGAGAATACCTATATACCTACTTTCAGACTTGCCAAGGTCTTCAAATTATATTTTTACGAAACTATGAAATTATTTTCAGGAACCTACGATTTCTACGGGTTGAACCACTACACCACAAGACTGATAAGTAAGATCAAACCGGGGGACGTGCTGGATCCTCGACCTCTAACCGTCTTCGACGAAATCAACGTGAAGCTTGAAAGTCATTCAGATTGGAAGTCCACTGATGTTTACTGGTTTTCGGTAATATATGATGAAATTTATACTACATACTATACATAAGTACCTACATGGTCGTCACGACTGTCTCCCATCGGTGTTCGGGGTATCCAGACCCAATGGCTGTCCTAATTTCTAGGACATCCTCTAAGTGCTTACACGAGACTCCTGGCTGCTTGCGAGCACCGTGTGGTTATAGCTGGTAGTAGTGCAGCATGACTTCCATGATGATTTGCACACGAAAAAATGGCTATTACAATGTTACCTACCGTAGAAGCTTTGCTAAAAATTGGGCGCTTGGCGAGTAAAACCGCTGGTTCTCCAACTGTTTAAAACGCCAATGGTGCACTTAAAAGTCTGCGAACTTAAAAGCCTAAGGATTTGCACCCTAGCTTGTTGTGCATGCTTGAAAGTTGAAGTCCGCGGTGCAAAGATTCACCATACACACATACATATAGTCACACCTTTATCCTCGAAGCGGTAGGCAGAGGCATAGTTTACGCCCACATTTCAACTTATAGTTTTATGTCCCACGTAATAGGTGGTGAGCCTATTGACGTGTTGAAATGGACAGGTGCAGGTCGCTGCGACCCGCAGTTGAAATTTTTCAAGCCGCCCATAAGGCCTTCAACTTGGCTTAAGGATTGTTATTTTACTGACAACCGGATTTCATTTCGAGTTTTCCATCTCTACGCAATGGCTCTTTTTGCGAAAGTGTTCCTTTAGTAGTATTACGACACCCTCGGGATGTATTGGGGTGGTGACATTTTGTACTCTTACCCGTCGCAACACGGAATCCCGTCGCCACAAATATCCACCAGTAGATCTGTTGTCACAAACGCAAGTCATTGATTCATACTACTAGCTCGCTGAGCTTCTTCTTCCTGCCTCTGTGGCGTAGTCGGTAGTGATACCGCCTGCGGCGCTGGAGGTCCTGGGTTCTATTCCTGGGCCGGTCTAAATATTTATGTGGATTCACAAAATGTTTGTTTCGGAGTTTGGGTGTTTTCTATGTACCTATGTCGTCTAGATGCCATAGCACAAGCTTATATTAGCTTAATTTGGACTAGATGATGTTGTGTGTGAATGTCCACAAATATTTATTTATTACTAGCTGATGCCCGCAGCTTCGCCCGCGATGGCGCTGTATGTGAAATTTTGCTGAATTTTCTTTGCTATAAACCTCACGGAGCCCGAGACCTTTCCAACAAATGCAAAACCGTGGAAATCGGTTCGTGCGTTCTAAAGTTATAGCGTCAGGAAGGAAAACCAGACTTATTTTTATATAATAGATTACTTCATTATTTCAGATATATCCCCAAGGCTTACGTCACCAGCTGAACTGGCTGAAGAATAACTACGATGTGAAGGAGATTATCATCACAGAGAACGGTTTCATGTCTTTAGACCCCAGTCTCATTGATACAGATCGCTTGGAGTACTACAGAGACTATTTGGAACAGGTACCTACTTATCATTGTCTACCATCGGAACATCTTTCATTATTTCTTTTTCGTAATAATATAATTCTTCTGAACTGGTGTTTGCCGCCTAACTCCTCCGAAACGGCTGAAACCCCAGTAATTTTATATTACCGGGTTTTCAGCCGTTTCGGAGGAGTAGTCATCGTAAAATTGTCAATAGGTACCGCAATATTGGTAACTGTCGAGGGCGAGAACTTCTGCCGCGGCACGCTCGCTACGTTCGTTCGCTTTCGCTCGTCAATATTGTTACTAAATATCGCGAAATATATTATGCGAAATGTATTTACAATTTTACGGTGATATTAAACACAAAAACCGACCAAGTGTCACCAAAAAACGGCAAAAACAAAACACAATATTTGTTTTATGGGCCCCCAATTCCTGATAGTCACACTGGTGTGATAACCCGGTGTGACCACGAGTCCGGAGGGCCTTAATCCCCCTTTTTTCTCATCATAGTATTTGTTGTTACAGCGGCAATATAAATACGTCATCTGTGAAAATTGCAGCCCTCTAGCTATCACGGTTCCTGAGATACAGCCTCGTGAAGGACAAACAGACAGACGGGCGCAGAAGTCGCATGAATAGGGTGCCGTCTTAACCCTTTGGGTATAGAAGCCTAAAAATTGATGAATTAAATAATAATATTCTATTACTAGATGACTAGACTAGACTAGAGATGAAGCGCTCGTGGCCCCGCAGACTCAGTGTTCTGTAAACTATCACTGCAGTAAGCAACTTTCACTATGGCCGGTCCGTGGATGGGTGACCATCCATGTGATCACTTTGTGACATTTATTTGAGCGTTTCCGCGCTTCGCAAGGCACGTTGTACAGTCTAACTGTACAGTTTTCAGCACATCATCATTTTAATACAGTTTTCCATTTCATCAGCATTTTTGTAAACGCTCATTATAATTCATATTCGTTAAAATCATTAGTTCGCGTGTAGCTAGCAAGAACGCCGCGTGTCCTCACTAATCATCAAAATAGCATATCAGTTCATTTAGCAATAATTAATTAATTACAATAAAATTAGTTTTCCATCCAAGCGACTTTACATTCAATTATCAACACAAAGGCGCACAGGTTGCCAAGAACCCGTACACCTTTTTTGGTCCTTCGAAGTCGTCGTGGTAATTTGAAACCAAAGTCGTTCTTGCCGTGCCGTCGGGTTTATCGGAAACGTTCTCGTCCTACGGTCGACAAAGTACACTTTACCGCGAGTGAATAATCAGCCAATCTATAGACTCTCTTAACTATCAGTGCTATCAAGTGTTACTGTTAGCTGTCTACGGAGAGCCTGTTTATTTCCTGGTCAACAAGGAGCAGGTGAAAAGCAGAACAAGCTGCAGACGTAAGAAGCCGACGAGTATACAAGTAAGATCGTTGCCTTTTACTTAATTTAAGTCCCAAGATGGAGAGCATCGTAGCAACGCAGATGGAGTTAGCAGGACTCATGGGTAACATGACCCGGAACATAAAAAAGGATTCTGCTGATCGTAAGTCTGTGGACTACTTCAAAAGGCGTCAGGAAATGCTGGAAGCCTATTGGGCTGACTTCCAGTATAACCATGACCGTCTTACGACAGAGGTAAGCCCTAGTCATCCATATTTTACTGACAAGCAGTATGATAGGGTTCAAAACACTTATAGTCAAACTAAAATGTACATCAATGACAAAATTAAGGCGTACTTAGAGCTGAAGCAGGGCCAGCAGGGGACCTCAGCAGTGACAGCTCGAGAAGAAACCGCTACCGGGACCGGTGCGACTGAGCACAGTCAACCACCCCAACCATTGGAGTCACGGTCAACAGGATCATCTAGCAAACTCGACGAAATGCGGAGGAAACAGGCCAGTAATTTTAGAGCTTTTCTCCGTACGATGGATAATATGGATATTGAGAGTTTCACACAGAAGTGGGAATTAGAAGATGCGTTGAAGACGTTGAAGTCTCGATGGTCAACAATCGACACTTTGCATCTAGAAATAGATAGTGAACTGGAAGGTTCAGATGACTATTACCAAAATGCATTCAGCAGGCACGAAAGGGCATTCAATGAGATGAAAAGGCAGCTGAATGCCAAGCTGTGGTCAGTTGTTCACAAGGACAGTTGGACCCCAAAAATGGAAATACCCGTCTTTAATGGGGACTACAAGAATTGGGTCTCTTTTAAAGATCTATTTACGGAGGTAATACACAACAACTTATCCATTTCAAACGCCCAGAAGATGCAATTTCTCAAAGGCAAGTTGAGAGGAGAGGCTGAGCGTTTGATCCAGCATTTAAACATAAGTAGTGATAATTACTCCGTAAGTTGGGAAATACTGAATAATCGGTATAACAATATTCGATTAATATTTACGTCACATGTTAATACGTTACTGAACTTGCCAACCAGTCAACAACCTGCAATAACCCACATAAAAAGGATACATGACACTACCCAGGAATGTATGAATGCCATTAAAAATCTAGGCGTCGATACTAGCAGCTGGGATCCCTTGATTGTCCACATATTACTCCAGAAAATGGATACAGAGTCTCACAATCATTATCTGGAATTGCTACCGAAGCCTAGGGAGTTGCCAAAATTACATGATTTTTTGCGTTTCCTAGAAAACAGATTTACAATGTTAGAATCTGCTAAGAAAAAGCTCGACAATTCCAAACCTACAAATAATAGCTCAAGCAATACAATTCATAAATATAAACCATTTACATCAAATAATAACGCTAAGCAGTCTTTTCCCGCATACAAAGAAGGTCAATCAACTTCCTATGTCAAGAATTTCACAAGAAATAATACAATTTGTGTACTCTGCAAAGAACCGCATGGAATTTATTTTTGCAACAAATTCATAAATATGACTCCACAACAAAAATTAAACACAATCAAAAAATTCAACATTTGCGAAAATTGTCTACACGTTCACAAAGACAAAACATGCACATCAGCAAAAACATGCAATGAATGCAATGCAGCCCATAATACTTTATTGCACGAATCGTTCAATAACCCCTCTTGCAACATTACACTTGAAGAGGAAGATTTCAACAAAAATTCTTTGTTGCAACATGGCAACAGGGAAACATTACTAGCAACAGCGATGGTTAGGGTTCAAGCCAGCAATGGAACTTATCATCAGATGCGAGCCCTTATAGACCAGGGGTCCCAAGTCTCCCTTATTTCAGAAAAAGCGGCACAGATTTTAGCACTAACAAGACGCCACTGTAAGGGAGTAGTATCAGGTATCGGAGCCAAGGAAAGCAGTTGTAAGGGCCTCGCTAAACTATCATGTTCTTCTTTATATAGCGATTTTTCACTAACAACAGAAGTTTTTATCATGAAACAGCTCGTGAAAAACTTGCCTAGTTGTTCGTTTAGCAAACCGTTCTGGTCGCATTTGGAAGGCGTCCAACTTTCAGACCCGGACTTTAATGTTAGCCGTCCAGTGGATATATTATTTGGAGCAGATGTATATTCGCACATCATTATGGATGGAATAAGCAGATCAGATCAAGCAGTACCTATAGCACAACAAACCCGCTTAGGCTGGATTTTGTGTGGAAATGTGCAAACACTGCACTGCAACGTGGTCTTGAATCACGTTGAAGATATTCAAAAATTCTGGGAAGTCGAAGATATTTCTGAACCATCCACGTTATCAGAAGAGGACAGCCAATGTGTTCAACATTACAAGTTGACTACCACTAGGCGATCTGATGGTTCATATGAAGTCGGAATCCCACTGAAACAAAACTTTCAGGAGCATTTAGGAGCCTCTAAAAACAGCGCTATTGCCCAATTCCGCCAATTAGAACAAAAATTTAAACGGAACATAAATTTGGAACAACAATACAAATTATTTATAAACGAATATAAGTCATTAGGTCATATGAAACAGTCGATCGGTAATCAGATACCGGAAGTATACTTACCGCATCATGGCGTAATACGGAATGAATCAATAACTACGGCACTTCGAGTCGTCTTTAATGCCTCGAGAAAAACTACTTCTGGGTTTAGTCTGAATGACCTTATGCTGAAAGGGCCCAACCTACAACAGGACCTGCAGTCACTTTTACTTAAGTGGAGACAGTTCAGATACGCCTTCACAGCCGACATAGAAAAAATGTTTCGATTTATTTGGGTGAGAGAGCAAGATCAAGCCCTTCAAAAGATAGTTTGGCGCGATGAGGATGCTGTGCTTAGAGAGTACTTTCTATGCACAATTACGTACGGTACCAAGTCGGCCCCCTTTCTAGCAATGATGACGCTAAAACAGTTAGCCATAGACGAAAGGTCAAAATATCCTTCTGCGGCATCTGTACTAGAAGATTCATTCTATATGGATGACGTTCTTCACGGAGCAGATACCACCGAAGCAACATTAAAATTACAACACGATTTGATTGAGTTATTGAAACTGGGTGGATTCAATCTCAGAAAATGGAAATCAAACTGCCCTGCATTATTACTGAACAAGACAGAAACGGCGCAGAATTTTGATTTTAAGCAACACGAATCAACAAAAACATTAGGCATACGCTGGAATCCAACTCTGGATTTATTCCAATTTCAATCGCAAGTCGAACCTATCATTAAAAAGCACACAAAAAGAGCCTTATTGTCTGATATCTCCAAACTCTATGACCCACTGGGTTGGTTAGCCCCCATCTCTACAAAAATGAAGCTCCTATTCCAAAAGGTATGGTCTTTAAATATTAAGTGGGATGAGTGCTTATCAGAGGAAATTATCAAGGAATGGAAAAATATAAGAGACGATATGGCAATCATTGATCAGTTTCAAGTACCGAGGTGGTTTGGCACCTCTAAACAAAATAATAAAATAGAGCTGCATGGATTTTGTGACTCTTCCACCAAGGCCTACGCATGTGTTATTTATTGCAAGATAAAAAATTGTAATGAAACCAAAATAACACTCGTAGCCGCTAAATCAAAATTAGTCCCAGTGAGCAAAAATATATCGCTGCCCAGATTAGAGCTATGCGGTGCCTTACTATTGGTTAAATTAATGGCAAAGGTACAGGGATGCCTCAGCAGCTATAATATACAAAGTTACGGCTGGACAGACTCAATGGTAACACTAGCCTGGATTCAGGGTGACCCAGGAAGATGGAAGCCCTTTGTAGCCAATAGGGTAAGAACAGTTTGTCAAGTTATGCCGTCAAACACCTGGCGTTATGTCAAGTCGTCAGAAAATCCTGCCGATTGTGCTAGCCGTGGCATTAGCGTAGCACAGCTTAAGAATCACAATTTATGGTGGAATGGACCGTTGTGGCTACCAAATTATGAAAGTGAGCCATTAAAATCTTTCACTACTAATGAAGAAATCAAAAGCATACAAGTAAATCATGTCATCAAGGACGAAACCATTTTTAGTAATTTGATACCCAAATATAGTTCCTTCCAGAAACTAGCAAGAGTTTCAGCCTGGATTTTGAGATATATCTCTTGCATAAAACGAGAAAGTTTTCATCATGGAAAACACTTAACTTTGCAAGAAATTAATAATGGCAAACGATTGTTAATAATACATGCGCAACGCAATGAATTCTCAGAAGAAATAAGCACATTAAAACAAAACAAAAACTTACATTCAAAGAGCTCACTATTACAATTTAACCCATTCCTGGACCAACATGGAGTTCTACGAGTGGGAGGTCGACTGAAAAAGGCTGACCTGAATCCCGACATGATGCATCCCATAATTCTCCCTCATAGCCATCACCTGACAGATATAATTATCGATTATGCTCATAAATTAACCTTACATGGTGGAACTCGAGTAACTTTAGCAAATCTCCGACAAAAATATTGGATTATTGGAGGCAACAGAGCCGTTAAAAAACGCTTAAGAAACTGTGTAACATGTCGGAAGCACAACCCTATTAAAATGTCACAATTAATGGGGGAGTTACCTGCACAAAGATGCAACCAAGCGAAACCCTTTTATCACACAGGAGTAGATTTTACAGGTCACGTGATGATAAAAGCCAACAAGGGTCGTGGTATCAAGACCACAAAAGGGTATATTGCACTTTTTGTATGCATGGTTACAAAGCTAGTCCATTTAGAGCTAGTTTCCGACTTAACATCTTCAGCATTCCTAGCAGCGCTAAGGAGAATGGCCGCTAGAAGAGGAACCCCACGACACATGTATAGTGACAACGGAACAAACTTCTTTGGAGCTAGCAGAGCCTTGACAAACGAATACCAGTATATGGTTAGTAATTTTAATCAGGAATTTATCAGTGAAATTACAACAATGGAGATTGAGTGGCACTTTAATGTACCTTTATTTCCCTCGGCAGCCGGAATCTGGGAATCCGGGATTTGCTGCATGAAACGACATCTTCGTAGAGTTATTGGCGAACAACGCTTAACCTTCGAAGAATATTCAACCGTTCTTACACAAGTAGAAGCGGTGCTTAACTCGAGACCATTGTGTCCCTTATCGGAAGATGTTAACGATTTGGATTATCTCACACCCTCGAGTTTTATTAACATTTCACAAGATATGACCACATTAGAAACAGAGACGGACATGCGTACTAGGTGGTATCTTACACAGAAAATCGTACAAGACATATGGAAGCGATGGCGCACAGAATATTTAAGCCAATTGACAGCAAGAAGCAAGTGGAGAAAATCACAACCAAATATTCAAATAAATGACGTTGTGACAATTGACGACGCAAATCTACCACCTGGCAAGTGGGCAATGGGTAGAGTTGTGGAATTACACCCGGGTACTGATGGCCACGTCAGGGTGGTCACATTAAAAACAAAAAATGGGCTTATAAAACGACCAATCGTTAAGTTATCAGTACTACCGGTCCGGGAACAGGAGCGGCAACCGGATACACCGGCAATTACCAAAAAACCTACAAAAAATAGGTTTTTTTCAGCAGCTACTTTATTTCTTTTCCTTTTTCTGAGCATGTTATCCTCGGGATACTGCTCATATAATGAGACGAAATTAAAAGACAGTCAAGGGTTCTATTTTGATAAAATTGCAGACATGAGATTAATACGAGATGAATGGAAGATAGTCTCGTACTACGACATGGCATCATATTGGCAAGGAACAACTGCATGTGGCAAATACATCAAATACTTAGAAAAATTATGCAGTAATATTGGAGATTCCCACTGTGACGTATTATCAATGCAATTGCAACTTGAGTACGCGGAGTTAGATTACAATAACAATCTGTTGCTAAGTCAGCCCGGCGGTGCCGCCGGCACGCGCCGCCATATGCGCCAGCGTCGGGGTCTTATTAACGGTGTAGGATATCTTGCCAGCGAGCTATTCGGCGTATTGGACGACCGATTCGCAGAACAATACAAGCACGATATTCTACTAACCAGAGATAATGAGGATCATTTAGCACTACTCATTAAAAATCAAACGTCCATCATCGAGGTTGAATACAATATTTTGAAACGAACTGAAGAGTCTCTGAACAAGCAACACAAGATGCTGAATCAGTTATCCCTTAAACTTAATAATATAACAAAAAATCTTCAAAATATAGTAGAGAAAAGCCAGGCAAGTACAGAGTTTAATTTGGTTGCTATTGCAACAAGCAATATGTTAAGAAGATTGGAAACGATCCAAAGCACTTTGGTGGACACCCTAATGGACGTGTATCAAGGCAGGTTCAATTTCCATTTGATATCACAAGATCAGCTAAGAGACACGCTGAGTACAATTGCTGGTCATTTAACAAAGGACCTTACCTTACCGATAAACACTCTACAGTCTAACTTTTCAAGCATTTATCGTTTATTACGTGTCAAAGCTAGAATGTGCAAGGACTATTTAATATTTGAATTAAAGGTCCCTCTCATCACTCGAAATTCCTTTGAAATCATGAAAATTTTCCCAATTCCTCGCGTTATTCATAACTCAACAGTGGCCACAGTCATACCTGTAGCTGAGTACATAGCGTTGAATATTATAGACAGGATCTACACTACTATGACGAGTTCAGACATCAGCCATTGTGAATACGATGCAGCTGAAAATTACATGTGTCATGTCCACAATCCTATATTTCACCTAAGCAATTATGAAAGCTTCTGTAGAAGGGATGACTATACTGGAAAATGTGCGGTAAACACTTCACCGTGCCTGAACGAGTGGAAGGAACTAACTGACACCAACCGATATATTTATTTCTGTTGTGGCACGTGTCAATTTCGCCTACTTTGTGATGACAAGATCACTTCCGGGCACATACATGGAGCAGGGATATTTAGTATGGGGCCAGAGTGTTTGATCCAGACTCAGAATTTCACAATTTATTCACACAACGTAGGATTAAGCAGTAGCATTTACATTAAACCAAAAATGTATGCACCCGAAATCGAGCCCATAAACAGCATCTTAAATATTAGCATTCCCATTTCTGTAGACCAGAACTATTCATCGCATCACGAACAGCTCGAGCTTCTCAGAAAGGAAATAGACCTCCTGAAAGCTAACGAAAACGTAGCGAATCCAATTTCCTACCATGATATTCACCAGTACACGGTCGCTTATATCATGGTAGGTTTCATGTTACTGGCTGGAGTAATCTGGATAATTAGAAGAGTTCGCAGCAGACAGCCCACTCAGGCGGCGGCGAAGGTCGACCAAGCGACTTCAGAGCCAATTGTGATTTATGAGCGGCCTTTATCAAAGAGACCGTCATCATCTAAGCTTCGTGTATATAGTATTAGTAAGAATCATGATCAAGACAATGTGCCGAGTGTCAGTGAAAATCAAAGCAGTGGTGTCAGTGAAAGACAAAGTGAATGTGGTTACAGTGAAGTTACTAAAATAAATACAGTGGACAAGTCTCTTACCCCAATGCCTAGAAAAACGCAATTTATTTAGAGACTTTAAATCACCATTAATTTAAGCAATCAATGGTATCACCTTGTAACCTAGATATAACTCATTACTCTCATTTTCCCTCGGGAGCATGTACAGTCTAACTGTACAGTTTTCAGCACATCATCATTTTAATACAGTTTTCCATTTCATCAGCATTTTTGTAAACGCTCATTATAATTCATATTCGTTAAAATCATTAGTTCGCGTGTAGCTAGCAAGAACGCCGCGTGTCCTCACTAATCATCAAAATAGCATATCAGTTCATTTAGCAATAATTAATTAATTACAATAAAATTAGTTTTCCATCCAAGCGACTTTACATTCAATTATCAACACAAAGGCGCACAGGTTGCCAAGAACCCGTACACACGTTAAGCCGTTGGTCCCGGTTGCCAGTAAAATGGCAGTCGTTAAGTCAAGTTGAAGACTATTTCAACGGTTTACTAATGTTTGCCATAATATAAAATGCCATAATTTCATATGCCATACTGGTATTTGCCATAATTTCATTAGACATTACGCTTCAGTTGCCATAATCGTGAAATGACATAAAATGACTTTCACTAATTCCATTGGTCATTATCGATCAAGTGTCATAATAATTTAAATCCATATATGTATTTGCCATAATTTTCGTTTTCAATAGTGCCATTTTCCATAACTTTTATTCACCATAATATAAATAAAGATAATTTATACGACACATATTTTTTATTCACAATTAAACCTAAAACTCGCTTCGCGGGGCTTCTACTTCTGGGTAGTTTAAAAAAAAAACCACGAAGACTAAGGCGGGAGCGAAGCGAAGCGGAGCTTCTTCTAACCTAACCTATTCGAGTCGGATTGCACTGAGTCGGGGTGTTAACGATAATTAATATCGACCTAACAATATTATGTATTATTTTCATAATTATATCAAATTTTGATTATGTCAAGTGTCGATTATGAGATGTGTTACTTATGGAAACTAATTATTATGATATATGTTGTTATAGAAAGTCATTTTATGGCAAATAAAAGTTATGACTGTTGAGTTGTTAAGGCAAACGTTATTAGTATAAATGATAATAGTGCAAGTAAATATTATGATCGGGGATGATTATGGCAAACAATATTAGTGCAAATGAATTTATGGAAAACGAGAGAAGACCTATTTCAACAGCAGGCAGTCACAACCTGCGCCTGTCCATATAAACACGGCAATACGGCTCACCACCTATTACGTGGGACAAATTATAAAAAAATAAACCGGCCAAGTGCGAGTTGGACTCGCCCATGAAGGGTTTCGTAGCAGCAAGTAATATAATATAAAAGTTCTTATAGTTCGTTGTTACTTTGATTGATGTTTTAACACGTTCGCAGTGGTAGTGATTTTTCTAACCGAAAATTGCGGTTTATGACGTATTAAAAAAAAACTACTAGCTCTATCTCTTTCAAACTAATTTTCGTTGGTAGTTTTTATGACAATGTACATGATATAATTTTTTTAGATTTATAATTCTCTTAGTTTAGAAGTTAGAGGGGGGGGGGGACACACATTTTTCCACTTTGGAAGTGTCTCTTGCTCAAACTATTCATTTTAGAAAAAAATTATGTTAGGAACCTCAATAGCATTTTTGAAGACCTATCTATAGATACCCCATACGTATGGGTTTGATAAAAAAAAAATTGTGTTTCAGTTCTGAGTATGGGGACCCCCAAAATTTACTACTTTCTTTCTAGTTTTATATAAGAATCTTAATGCGGTTCACAGATTACATCTAGTTACCAAGTTTCAATGGCATAGGCCTTATAGTTTCGGAGAAAAATGGCTGTGACACACGGACGGACAGACAGACAGACAGACAGACATGACGAATCTATAAGGGTTCCGTTTTTGCCATTTGGCTACGAAACCCTAAAAAAGGTGAAATGTGGGCATATAATATGCCTCTGCCTACCACTTCGGGGATAAAGGCGTGACCATATGTATGTATGTATGTACTAGATGACGCTCGCGGCTGCGCCTGCGTTAAATTCGGTACCCGTTCCTGCTTCCCGTGGGAACATATTCCCGGAAGGAAAAGTAGCCTATGTGTTATTTCAAACTATAAGCTATCTCTGTGCCAAATTTCAGCCCAATCCGTTCAGCCGTAAGAGCGTGATTGAATAACAAACATCCAAACATCCTCACAAACTTTCACATTTTTAAATATAATAAAAAAAGAAATAATAATTCTATTCTATTATTAATGGTCGATATTACATTCCAGGTGCTGTTGGCGATAGAAGACGGTGTCCCAATAACCGGGTACATAGCCTGGACAATGATGGACAACTTTGAATGGCTCAGTGGATACACGTAAGTTCAGCAATTGACTTTCGCGCCAGTCTAAAAAAAATTGGTACAATCTCTCTCAGAAGTGGTATAGACACCAGAGAGATACTACCCGTTCGCTCTAACTTTGCCGCTGGCATAGAGGCGTATACCCGAATTGTTAATTACACGAAGTAAATTGACAGTAGCTAATGTCATTTCGTCATAGAAAATACGCAACATTGTATGAAGAAGTAACATTAGTTGCTGTCAATTTACTTCGTCTTATTAAAAATTCGACTTTAGTATGGAGCCGAGATGCAAAGTTAGAGCGAACGAGCAGTACGTCCACATTCCACGATAAAGCTTTTCTTTAACGTAATAGGTAGTGCCTTTATCCCCGAAGGGGTAGGCAGAGACATATTGTATGCCCACATTTCACCTTTTTTATAATTTGTAGATTGACAGGCGCAGGTTAACGCGAGAATACTGTTAAAAATTTTCAAGCCGCCTAAAAATTCTTTCAACTTAGCTTAACGACTGCATTTTACTGGCAACCAGGACCAACGGCTTAGCGTACCTTTCAAAGCACAAAAACGCTCAAATAAAATGTCACAAAGTGGTCACACGAACGGTCACCCATCCAAGGACTGGCCATAGTGAAAGTTGCATATTGCAGTGATCGTTTACATAACACTGAATCCGCAGGGCCACGAGCACTTCGTACGTGTATGTAGGTATAGAAAACACATTTGAATCCTCTTAATGACCTCTCAACTCCGAATCCGAAATAAACATTTGCGGATCACACAAATATTTGACTTGATCCGGTAATCGAATCTCCTTACAACTGACTGGGGATTATGTAGAAGCAATGAATACAGACGTATATAGAAGAATAGTTTCTTAGGCTGCTCTAAAGACAAAATTTTTTGTCACACAAACTGCCGCTTGGCGGCGTTGCAGTCGCAGCGCGGCAGCCATTTTTAATTTTTCCAAGCCAAAGAATAAAATCAATCATTTTATTTTGTATAATATGTTTTGATTAAAAAGACGTAAATTATTTTTTATAAATATTCCCGGTTTTTAGTCGATTAAAAACGTAAAAATGTGCTTACTAGTTTTTGACTATTAACTGCGACAGTGAAATGCGACGACAGCGCCGCCAAATGGGAACTACATGAGCTGGGGGCATGCCCCCAACAAAATTGACAAAAAAATCTATAAGAACTGTTCATCTATACGTCTGTATTCATTAGTAGAAGATCTTTCTTCTTCTTTTCTTGAATGAATGGCCCCGTCGTTTACCAACGATTCTGCCAACGTCAAGGTGGAAAATAGATTTACTAGTTTGTGGTTTTGACAAGTATGACACAATTGTTCGGTCTCATAGACAATTTTTTAAATGACAGTAATATAAATGTCATTACTTTTGACAGGTTTCAGTTACCTGTTTTTTTTTACAGTTTGAAGTTCGGGATGTACGCAGTGAACTTCAAGTCGCCGAATCGAACGCGAACTCCACGCGAATCTGCGCGTTTCTACACGAACGTGGTTCGGAGTAAAACGTTACATACTATGTTAGATGATGTTAACCGAATTTTATAATTATTCTATATTTATTTATTTATTATGTTTAATGTGAATTTTTAATTATTAAAGCTAAATTATTAACCAATGGTTGTTTTCTTGTACCTATCCAAAATTATATTCTTGTTTCAGTGCGGTCCCTGTAGCTCAAGTGGAGGAGCATTGCCCTGGTTTAGGCAAAGGTTGCGGGTTCAAGTTCCGTCTGGGCCAAGTTGTCTTTTTTCACTTTATAATAAAATAAAACATTCATTGCCTCGGTGACTCCGCCCGTTTGGACGTTAGTCCCTGTTCCCGCTTTCCATGGGAAAGTTTTCTCCAGGCCATCTATCTCTGTACCAAATTTCAGCCAGCTCCGTTCAGCCGTTGGAGCGTGATTGAGTAACAAAATATAAAATTTATTACTATTGAGCTTCCCACTTTCTTTTCAATGTAGGTATGTAGGTACCTATCTCTGAACTTTTGGAGAAAAGTGGTATAAAAAGGGGGTCATGCGCAAAAGTGTTTGGATGAAACGGCCCCCCTGCTGTAAATTGAAAAAGATATAAGTAGGCTATTCTTTTTTTCTATCCTGTCAATGCTTTAAACTATATTTATTGACTTTTTGTGCAGTTTGGGCATAAAACTCTACCATCTTAACCGCGCTGTCAGTGACTTCCTTAAGATCGTTCCTAGTGCAGGAGGAAGGACATAGGCACGGTAAATAGTCATACACGTAAAAAAATAGTCACATTATAATTTCGGCGTTATAGCCATAATCCTCACCAACCTAAGCTATAACGCCGCTACTATTTTTTTTACCTGTATGACTATTCATGACAATTTTTTCTTGTCAGTCGGTCACTCTTGTCAGAGTGGTCGTGGCTACTGATAAGCAGGACTGCTTTTCGCCGTCGCCATCCTCTTTCGGGGCTGTTCCACATCTAATTATGTCCTTTCACTTTTTGCGATGTTCGGCACTGCGAGAGCATTGTACTGCGGTCGACTGAGTAGCAGTTCTGACAAGATCCATCCAGCGGGTTGGGGACCTACCCCGTGACCTTGTGCCCTCCACACGGCCCTGTATCACCAGTCTCTCCATTGAGTTATCGTTTCTGGAGATGTGTCCAAAGAACTTCAGTATTCGCATGTGAACCATCGATGATAATCTATCCTTTATATGAAACTCCTTGAAGATAGAATTGTTGGCAGAAAGCCGTCTAAGGTATTTTTAAAAGACGTCTCCAGCACCACATCTTCATCAATCATCAATGGCACACGGTG
The DNA here is from genome assembly GCA_933228765.1 of Miltochrista miniata. Lineage (NCBI taxonomy): Eukaryota > Metazoa > Arthropoda > Insecta > Lepidoptera > Erebidae > Miltochrista > Miltochrista miniata. The sequence continues at coordinate 21,961,576 of OW121769.1, forward strand.
AGTGTTCCGAAGAACTCTTCAACCTAATCCCGCCCTCTTCTTTCCGATCCTGAACAACGCGAACAGGACAGAGGTGCCACTCTCACACAGTGGACAGAATTTTAACTAGGACTGAACGATTCAAAAGATCGTTCCTCTGTCGAACCATAAAAACCTGGAACGACCTGCCAGCGCACGAGTTTCCCTCCTCTTACAATCCTGGGTTCTTCAAGCGGAGCGCGAAGAAGCTCATCATAGGGTCGCCAACTTGAGGACCACTGCCTATAGGCTGTTACTTCCCATCGGACGGCGGCATCATAGTACATTAGACACCTTACTGGTCACGTAGGCCTTGTCCTTTCGACACCTGGAGCCTGCCAGATCTACCTAGAATTCTATTAAACCCCTCGTATGTGGAAGGGGCAACAAACTTGTACCCGTCGTCTGTGGCAAGTTACACAGGCCGCTGAGAGCGCGCGACTGCTCTTCGAATTTCTCAAAATTCAAGGAAAATTTATATGAATCATAATATGAACAATGACTGTTTTAGGAAGATAAATAAGTGAATAATGTTATTCATGAACATTTATTTATAAAATCATGTTTTTTATAATATTACCGAACATTACCTGTTGCAAAACATGAACGATTTTGTCAATAAATTAGTTCACAGAATTTGGTTATTTTTATTTTTACACATTCCTAGATAATTTTCCAATCAATTGATAAGTAAACTCTCTGGATTCCAACAATAAATCACTCCTAAAAACAGATTTCAAATATTGCAAATCGGCGTTTGTCGAATTGTTAGACTGATATATTTTTTACTGAATGGTAAAATTGATGATCATAGATACAATATCAAGCAATAAAAGAACCTATTTTCAAGAGCATTAGCGTTTTATTTGCGTAAATTTAGAGCCGGTATTCTTGGGACGGATACGGGACAACACAAATGGTGGGGTATGGACGGATACGGCACAACACGGTTGAGAGGTAGAGAGGTAATACAATTTTGAGGTAGGAACTTTTCCTATAAGGGTTTCGTTTTTCTTTTTGAGCTACAGAACCTTAAAAAGAAAAAAAAAAAAACCAGCCAAGTGCGAGTCGGACTCGCGCACAGAGGGTTCCGTCTAAAAATCACGCTCCTTTTTTTCTGATTTTAATATTTGTTATCGTTAAAAGTATATCGTCTGTGAAAATTTTAGCTCTCTAGCTATCACAGTTCCTGAGATACAGTTTCATGACGGACAGACAGACAGTCAGATAGACGGACAGCGAAGTCTCATAAATAGGGTCCCGATTTTACCCTTTGGTTACTTAGGGAAACCTAAAATCATTTTCGTCCGTGATTATGTTAAATTGTGAATTCACCCATCGCAAAACCTGTCTGACAAGTGTTTAAGTTCATGATTTTGTATAAATATAATCGAAACACTCGCCGTACAGGATACAGGTAATGAGTTCAATAATTAAAAGTACATAGATACAAATCAAAGTCATCAACTAGAACTTAGGCACTTGTCTCACCGGTGGCGACAAGCGAGAAGCGAGGAGAGAAAAGCAATGATGCTTTTAATCTAACGGAAAACGAAAAATTTTTGTAAGCCCTTTATTTCGGCCGTGGCATGACAAATGCTATCTCAAAATTAACATAATTATGACGTGTGAGCGTAGGTCATAATAATCATTCTCGGTGCTCGCCTACGCAAAGTTTCGATTTACGATCCACACATCTCAGTTGACGTGCGTGAACTGGACGTGAAACTGAACAGCAGCGTGCCGCATGTTGTCGCTGTCGCAATGATATTATGTTTGATTACATAATAATAATAAGGCATACTCAATAGTAATTAAAATAAGCTAATTAGCAGCAGCAGCTTTACAATCTCAACATCAGTTGAGAATTGACACAGAAAGTTGGACGCAACGTGTTTATAAATCGCCGATGCGCCTGCTGACGTCCGCTGATGCATCTGCCGACGTGTAAAGAAACGAAGCTGTGGGACATAGATTCATGAGCGAGAAAATAGTCATTAATTAAGGCTGGTTACCACCACGACTCGACGGGAGCTCATTATTTATTAAATAGACTTAGTTTTCTACCAATAAATTGTTAAAAAAATGAAAATGAGGAATGAGGAATTCTTCAGTTTTGATGAGATGAATGAATAAAATGAGAAATAGAAGATCAGTGCCAAGTCCGTTCATCCCGACCATTTATTGGTGGGAAAACGAGTATCCAGTTTTTTGCTGCGAGCTAAGCGGATTCAATGAGCTGAGCTCGCGCTGGAAATCTGGTTCTAGTCGCTTGCTCGCCGGCGATGGGACAAATGCCTTATACGTTAGAGCGCCCCTCTTGTGTATTTGTAATTACTCCGCTTCAGAGTATCGTAGTGTTCAGTAATATACTTTATGATAGTAAATATTAAAATGGGTTTCAAATTAGTTTCGCGGAGTATAATATACTTATACTTACCTACTTTCATATAAGACTGTAAAGATATAATTAAAAGCGCATAACAGTATCTTAAATTCACTTTATTGCGCTAAGATAATTATAAGCCTACTAAAAATACCTACATACCTTTATAAAATGAGTTTATAAAGATCTTTACATAATCTTTATTATAAATATACAATAGGTATAATACGACACCGCTTTCTGCTCTTGTTTGAAATTGTGTCTGGTGTTAAACATGCTAGCATCAACGCTTTTTCTGTGGTGAGTCCTTTTTGTCTAATTTGAAATAAATAAAATACTTCAGTAAGTAAATATGGTTCGAGAAAACATGGTACGGCCGTGGCGCTCTGTTGCTCGACTTGGTGGGGGCAGATTCCCAAATAATTATGCCGAAGCGCTAACAACCCCACTGACTCAGTGATTTCATAAACGATCACTGCAGTAAGCAACTTTCGCTATGGCTGGTCCTTGAATTGGTGAACACCACGTGACCACTTTCAAGCCTTAAGAGGGTTAACACCCAAATACATGATTTCACGCGTTTGAAACGTTTGTTTCTGAAGAAACTACCAATGTTTAGTAAGTATGATTAATGTGTAAGAGTAATATATTTCCTTGTCTAAAAATTGTTCTAATCAAAATAAACGTGGCATAACTAGGTTTTTATTAAAAACAGTGTTTACACACCTCGTTTGAAGAAATTCACGAAACAAGGCATCTTTGCCAATCGGGTGGTATAAAATTAATTGATGTACACAGAAATTAAAGCTGCTATAAGTATCTTCGTATTGTCTTCTTTATATCCGCCTAAGAAAATTATACCGAAATATATTTCTTATCACCAAAACATGACAAATAAAGTTTCCAAAAAACGTCGTACTTTGATGAACTTCATCACGATTTTTGGTACACTTCTAGTTTACAAAATGGTGATCTTTTTACATTTACAGACTGATCATGATATCACCAATTGAATACATCAGTAATATTCTAGAAACCTCTTTAAACATATCTATAATAACGTAATAAAAAGAGTCCTCAAACTCGATGCACGGGCCGCGAGAAATTAGTACCGGCCGAGGCCTTCCAGGGGGAGGAGGTATCACTTTATTTCCCGCGTTCCCAGTCAGGTATTACCGTAATCTTCGAATAATTTGAGTGTGCTCAACGCCACTTGATACTTTTTCAATTTTGTCCGCGCGCTTAACTGACGGCTTGAAAATATTTAACAGAGGGTCGTCACAAGTTGCACCTGTCCATTTTCAACACGGCAATGAGCTCACCACTGTGGACAAAAACTATACATAGTACATATTAACGAATTTTGTTTAAAAAAGAATATTTATAATTGTTAAATGATTTTTTAATCACCTACTGGAAGTTAAAAAAAGTGGCCGTGAGTTTTATTGCAAGTTTTTTTTCTGTTGCTCTACCTATTGCGTTGCGAATCTGGCAGTAAATGTAAATGTAGAAACTATCATTTTGAGGTTCATGCGTTACTTTGTGAGCTATATAAATTATGATTTTTCATTTTCATAAGGTGAAATGTGGAGGTATTATATACTATGAGTCAGCCTAAACTTTCGGGGATAAAGGCGTGATTCTATGTATGGAGGAAGGGGTAAGAATGTTCCTCCAACACACAAAGGGAGGATCCTCCTACCAGACAAGGTGATCGGGCCTCGAGGGCCGAAGCACGACAGTTAATGTTGGACTATTGTATCGCATCAAAAACAATACTTGTAAAATGAAACCAAGTCTCACAACTCTGTTCTTCTACCGTAAAAGATAGTGAAATTCAGATTCATGTCATTACCAAGTCGGTTATTTTATTCAGCATTGAAAAAAATATCAAATGTTGACTTCAACAGTTGAAGGGATAAGGGACCTTCTGTCTTAAATTTTACTTAATTAGTTAACTCAACAACATCTTATTGTGTTCATAAATCAATATTTACAATCTTTAATGTTTTAAATAAATAGATTGACTTGACTTGACTCCGGTTATACACTAAACACTACATTGCAATGTAAATTTGAAGGTTCTATGTCAACTAGAAGTAGCTTAGAATTTTGATGATCGGTCAGTCAGTGGGTGAGAGACTACGAATTTTTAAGCAACTTTGACTAGTTATAATTCTTAAACTACCGGTGCAGACTAAACGAAATTTCAAAATAAATATACTGTATTTAAACGGAGCTCACTTACTAACAGAAAATTTAAACTTCTAGCTTAATCCACATCGAAATTATAGGGGGTCGGAAATGGCCTGAGTGGGTTCAAGAAAAGATAGTACTGCTCGTTCGCTCTAACTTTGCCGCTCGGCTCCATACTAAAGTCGAATTTTTAATTAGACGAAGTAAATTAACAGCAACTAATGTCACTTCTTCATACAATGTTGCTTGTTTTCTATGACGAAGTGACATTAGCTACTGTCAATTTACTTCGTCTAATTAACAATTCGGGTATACGCCTCTACGCCAGCGGCAGCAAAGTTAGAGCGAACGGGTAGTACGGCCGTGCCGCTCACCGCCGCGCTATGGCTCGACTTGGTGAGGGCACTCCCGTGCCCTCAGAGATATGTTGTAGTTATCAGCGGGCGCATTGAACATTATCGCGATTCAGAATTGTTTGAATGTCAAACTTCAATTATTTCTTCTTCTTGACAAGTGGCGAGTGCCTTATATGTACGAGTATAATAAATTGACCTTACTGTATCAATCACACTGGCCAGACAGGTTGGTATAGATAATTCAACTCATCAGTGCGCGCGGCGCTATGTGTGCGTGCGCTAGTAATTATACAGCTTTAATTTGTGTGGCAGTGACGCGGCCGTCTTCACAGAGTACATTTTTATATTATGAGATAGAGACGTAACTCGACTTATTGACGACACCAGCGGTGCCAAGCAGTCTTTGCAGGAAACGCTCTGTGTGACCGCGAAATAAACATCATATTTATACAAAAAGCATACAGCGCCATCTACCACGTTTGCAGGCAACTCTTACGTTATAATGAAACGAAATCAAATATCATGACAAGTCTCAATGTAACTGCAACGTTGAGATCCTGTGTAACTTGGTCACATTATAATTCATTACATAGTGTTCTTAGTGATAATACCATGGGTACAGTCGTTAAAGAAAATGTCTAATTCTTCACGGAGAAAATGTTTAAGAAGTCAGGTAAATATTTTTTATGTGTCAATTCGATGGAATTAATATTTGTTATCACTACATATAATAAAACAAAGTCCCCGCCGCGTCTGTCTGTTCACGATAAACTTAAAAACTACTGCATGGATTTTCATGCTGAGATCACCAATTATTCTTGAGAAAGGTTAACGTATATAATTTGTTGAGTTTTTGTATACATTGACTAAAATATAATGATATTAGTTGGAGATGTCGGTAAAAAATAAGGTGTCTGGGAGCTTTTAACGAAAACGCTGCCTAAACCCTTCGAGGCATAATAAAACAATGTATGGTAGAATTGTGTAACTTATAAAGGCCTACAGAAAGTCATAAATGATAGAGCTCCAAATTCTAATGCAAAAAAATAGAAATGCAGAGATGGTCGACGGAAAAAAAACATTGCTTATACCAACTGCAAATATGACAAAAATTGAACTGTATGACTTGATTTAAAAATAAAAAATACCATATCCATACATCTAAAAAAAACTGTTGAGGGTCGAGAGTCTGTACATGGAAGATAATTTGAAAATTTTAATTATACGGCGTTCTCTAATCGATACTGAAGCTGAAAATGTAATTAGAAATTTTTAATGTCTGTCTGTCTGCATCCTGATTATGAATTGATTTAAATGAAACTTGGTACAATCTGAGCTTATGATCCGAGGAAGGTTCTAGGATACTTTTGTTCCCGATATATTGCGCGGTTTCTTTGGGAGAGGGCAGGGCAGTTTCACACGCTTTTCGCACACCTTATGTGTCAGCTAGTCTATATATATAAAAATCAATGCCACTTTTCGTTGTAATTTTATAACTCAAAAACGGGCTCACCTATCCAAACCAAATGTTTAGGCTTTGTTCGGACTATTTAGTAGATGGTTTATGTGAAGTTTGCACAAAATCGGTCGAGCGGTTCTTCATTTATCACGCAAACGAAGTTGCGCGGGTCAGCTAGTTCGATATAAGATTAATGACATACTTCAGCCATATGGCTTAAAAGTTCTTCGGCTACCACCGTATCATCCTGAACTAAACCCAATAGAAAATGTATGGGGAATTTAAACAAATTATAATGCTTCGCATAAAATCGAACAAAATGTGATGATGGAAATAATGAAATTAATAAACGAACGTTAATTCAAATTGATGAAGAGATGTGGCGTTATACTTGTCGACACGTCAAAGAAGAAGAATACTATCGACATTTTGATTGAATTTATAATTTAACCTTGGAGAGAGCAGCGAATCCTAAAATTCCTCAGTTTTATTCTTCAAACAGCGATACATATTAATATGTATAACATACATTTCACCCATTGAGTTTTTATTTTAGTTAAACAAGTGTTTTTGTATTTTGTACTTCACTGTACCTCATGTCACGCACACGAAATCACTGTGTTTATACGAGGCTTACCCACACATAGTGCCGCGCGCACAGATGAGTTGAACTTACTATACAAGGTTCTGTTTAGTTTTTCTCCTCTTTACCATGACCTCGTTTGATAGTCAATCGGTGCACCACTTCAAAGTGACCTGAATTGAGTCCCGAATATAATTATTAAAAAAAAATTACAAAAGATATATGTGTTATTCCAGCCAGCATTTACATGTATAAAACCTATTCTTACTTTCAGCTTATTATTTAGTCTGTCAGCCTGCACCGTCAGCAAGAAGTTCCCGCCATGGTTCAAGTTTGGAGCTGGCTCATCAGCGTTCCAAGTGGAAGGAGCATGGAATGTCAGCGGTAAGTATTTTTAATCCCAGTCATACTGTTGTTCCGTCACATGTAAGACGAGGGCCAAAAAATACCAACATAGGTATTTTCTTCCTCCCAAAGCCAATATATGGGCTTTGGCCCGCCAGGCGCGATCACCTAGCCTGGTAGTAGGATCCTCCCTTTATGTGTTGGAGGAACATTCCCAATCTTTCCTCCACATATGTATGGGATCTAGACGACTGAGATATTCTCAGTCGTCTAGATCCCATAGCACAAGCTTATATTAGCTTAATTTGGGCTAGATGATGTTGTGTGAAAATGTCCACAAATATATTTAAAAAAAAATACTTATTTTAAAGTAATGGAGCTAAAAAGAAGTCGAACCGGGAAGAAGTAAAGTTAGGAAGTGACAACTGTTGAAATGGTTAAGTTAGGATGATGACAATTTAGGAAGTGGATAAGTTAGGAAGTGGTCAAGTTAGGAAGTAGACAAAGGCGACCAGAAGAACCTACGTTTCCAACTTTTGCACTTAACAACTTATTTAGTACATACATACATACATATGGTCACGCCTTTATCCCCGAAGGGGTAGGCAGAGGCATATTATATGCCCACATTTCACCTTTGTATAAATTGTCCCACGTAATAGGTGGTGAGCCGTATTGCGTGAGGGTGTTTAAAATGGACAGGCGCAGGTTGTGACTGCCTGCTGTTGAAATAAAGCCTTCAACTTAGCTTAATGACTGCCATTTCACTGGCAACCGGGACCAACGGCTTAACGTGCCTTCCGAACTTATTTAGTAGATATATTTTTTTCTTAAGTAGGTACCATAAAATAATATATTTTGTACCCACGTGTATAAGGCATGCAGGAAGTAATAAAAAACTAATTAAAAAAATCATTGGCACGATATAAGAAGAAATAAGTACCTAATTACGTATTCAAAAATTTTTTCCAGTTTATAGAAGTTATGGAAGTTTTATTCAAATTTGATTTTTCACAAAGATCTCGTTTTATTTCGTTTATTATCAGATATCACTATCTGATTATGTTCAAACGATTACTCTAAAACGAATAGTTTACTTGGTGTTGTGTAAAAAATACGACTCACAATATTTATTGAACTAGACGAGGCTCGTGGCTTGACATAAATCATGACCTGCTTTTGAAATAAGGCCTTAAACTTGGCTTAAGAGTCTGTATGACGTCAAATAGACTATTACCTTGATCTAGATCTCAGGTCTCGTGAGGTCTAATGAATTAAAATTTTAACACAGACAACTTCAGTTCATAAACTAAAAACGCACTAGGCTAAAACATGATTGCTGATAAAATCCTCGATAGATTTTTGTGTTGAAAATACCTCGATTTCTTGAAATTTTAACTTAGATCTCATAAGTTTTAAGTTGTTTTTTATAATATAAAATATTTATAAGAAAGACAATAGTAAAATCTTCATTTGCACTAGATCACTTTTTAATATTGGTTATAGTTTCTTTTATAATTAATTTATTTCGTTAAAAACGCACAAAAACCGATCGCATCTCTCTCTGTCTTGCACGCTAAAATGTATATCTTCTATCTTCTTTTAACAATTTGGCGTCTGGTAGGCTCTTAACGTCTACCAAGTTACTGGTAACCAAGAACAACGGCTTACGAGCCTTTCAAAGCTCCGCTCTTAGATGGAATTGCAAATGCTCACCCATCATCCCAGCACCGAAACGTAAAATACTGAATGCAGTGATCGTTTACAGAACACAGATCTAGCTGATTCCAACGCCTAATTACATAATTATAATATGTTTACCTTTTCAGATAAATCCGAAAGTAAATATGAGCGCTTGTTTCATACCAAACCTAATCTTGTCATAGACGGGAGCAACAGTGACGTCTCTGATGACTCCTACCACTACTGGAAGAGGGATATCGAAATGGTTTCCGAAATCGGGTTGCAGTTTTATAGGTAAATAGTTGCATTGGTGTTAGCTGTCCCACTGACTACGGGACTCATTCATTGCTCGCGGGTGGAAACCCCTCATGGAAGCCATTGACTAAATACTGTTACCGACTAAAACCGTATTCTGCCCTACCACTGCCTACGGTAGCGAGCCCCGGGTAAGCTTGACTGCAAGTAGTGCATCTGTTAACTAACGTATGAGGTCATAAGCAGAGGTCGTAGTAGGTAGTGTTGTTTCTCATATTTGCGATAGGCACGTTGTCTTAATATGGATACTCCCGGAATACCGGGATTAGAAATATTGTTATTAGGTCATATGGTCATATGGTGACGCTTTTATCTCCGAAGGGGTAGGCAGAGGCATATCATAAGCACATATTTCACCTTTAAGGTTTTGTACCACGTAATAGGTGGTGAGCCGTATTGCCGTGTTGAGATGGACAGGCACAGGTTGTGACTGCCTGCTGTTGAAATTTCTCAAGCCTTCTAAAAAGGTCTGCAACTTGGCTTAACGACTGCCATTTTACTGGCAACCGGGACCAACGGCTTAACGTGCCTTCCGAAGCATGGAAACATTATTATGAGGAATGATGGATTAAGTAGGCCTACTTTAAATTCCACTTTTTATTGATTTCATTACAATTGTGCCTATTTTTTTTTATTTTATTCTTTATCTATTTGTAGTTAGTTTATATGAGGATGTTTCTTACAATATTTCATAGTTCTAAGTGAACGTGAAGTACCTACCTTATTAAATTAGATTTCCGGTATGTATACGTTTTTTTGCAACATAAACAGCGGATTTTTTTTTCGCGTTAAATAAAGAAGTTTGATTTTTTTACAGCTTAAAGTAAGTGATTGTTAATTTCAATTCGATACCTCCTACATTTACTAGATAAACAGTCTTGACAGATAAACGAATGCACGGAACTCTCGATGGGCGAATCCGACTCGCACTTGATCGGCCTTTTAAAAAAAAAATATTACGAACGCTAAACAGGCAATCAATTTTTAAGATTCTCTATCAGCTGGACGCGGCTGCTGCCTAACGGTTTTGCCAACATCGTCAGCGAGGACGGTAAGCGGTACTACAACAACTTGATCGATGGTCTACTGGAGAAAGGAATCGAGCCTTTAGTCAGCATGCACCATTATGACTTGCCACAAATCTTGGACGATCTTGGTAAGTGAAATATTGTATATAATTTGTCGCACATTATTACCACCATTACCACCCGTGTTAAAATGGACAAGGGCAGTTTATTGCTGCTAAAAAAATTCACGTTGTGCAACCACAACTGCTACTGTATGACAACCGAGACCAAAGTTTAAAGTGCCTTCCTAAGCACAAATCGACCTGCAGAAGAGGTTGCCGTAGCTCCTCTCAAGTCACTCGTCCATGACCGGTCTGATCACCCCGATTATAGCGTTTCCCATCTTCGTTGCTGAAATAGCACCTTCCAAGTCTCCATGATTTTCTGGCAGAACTGGTACCACTGAGTCTCGATTTCTCGGGGCGCAAGCCTATGGCCCCGCTTCAGCGCCTTCTTGCGTCTTTTAAACAAGATGCAGTTGCCCTTGCTCTTGTGACCTTGGAGAAGATATAATAGCTGAATCTGATATGTTCTATCCATATTTTCAGGAGGCTGGACAAATCCATCAATGCCCGATTGGTTTGAAGACTACGCAAGGGTGGTGTTCACCCTTTTTGGTGACAGAGTCAAAACCTTTTTTACAATCAATGAGCCCTATATCAGTTGTGATCTGTATTATGGAACGGTGGCGTTAGGAGTACCTTCATTGGAACACGATACAGGATCGTATATGTGTAGCAAATATATCCTGATGGCACATGCGAAGGCCTGGAGGCTTTATGACAGGGAGTTCAGAACTAGATTCAAAGGTAAGTTAATTAAAAAGAACAGATATTGCGCTCGTCTTAATTTATGTAATTTAGTCACCCGCTTGATGGAAATTCATGACAATGTCTAACAAGTTAAGGGACGCTCTCACAGTCCTCAAAACTGTTGAGTGTGGCCGCTCCCCTTGAAGAATCTGGGATTATAAAACGAAGGAAATATGTGTTTGAAAAATGAATGAAAAATGAAATAAATGAAAAATCTTTATTCATAATAGGTCACAATGTAACGCTTATGAACGTCCAAATGATTGCTTCTACATTTACGGCCAGATTCGCAACGCAATAGGTAGAGCTGGAGAAAAAAGAACGCTCTTTTAACATCCAGTAGGTAATTACAAATCATTCAACAACAACAGAGGTGTAGCTGTTGAATGATTTGTGAGCTGAGTTTTATACACGCGAGTTTTCATTAAGCAATATATCCTTTTTTTTAATGAAATTCGTCTAGATCCATTTTTTTTTGTGTGTCGACTTGGAGCATCTTAAGGCCGTGGGTAGGCCTAACGACCTTGACCATACAAAACACGCGTCCTTCAGGCTAGGAATGTAGCATTTAATAGCTTATTTTAGTTCTAACAAGTTAATACTTATACTTATTCAAAATCAAAGAAAACCAATTTATAGGTATATATTTTCTTCATATGTTGGCATATTTTTTTCTTTCGCGTCGATAAAAATTAAAGTCCTAAAATGCATTTATCTGAAAATTTGGGAGTGACTCTACGATTGTTTTACACATTATGAATAATTAATATACAATTTACAACAAAACCATATTTTGACACACATCTTGTAGATTAACAATCTATTTTTGGCTATAATTTTTCGTCTACTTATGCAGACAAAAAAAACTTGAGAGGTGTCAAGGGACACCCGGATGGAACGAAGTTCCTTTCGATTAATTAGTGAAGGAATTGTAATAAAATTTTATTTTTTTTAATTAATAATAATATTTTTTTTATTATTAACCCCCATTTTATTACCCCCTCTTGTCATGGTTTGATGGCTTCATCTCCTTGTATTAAGTTAAAAACGGAAAATGAACATCTGCTGTATTCCCATTACCGCAACGAAAAAGCAGCTAATGAAGAACTGCAACAACAGGTTCAAGACCTGAAAGAGCAACTCCGGTGCCTTAAGGCTCAATTCGAGGAACTGCTTCAACAGAAGCAAACCCCTCAACCTGTTACGAAACAGGCAACCGAAAGTTCTTCCTCAAAGTGTGTGGAATACTGCACGGATGAGGAAGATTTAGCGAAAGAAACGGAGTGGGTTCGTGTGAAAAACAGAAAAAAAAAAAAGACGTGTGGCACTCGGGGACTGCCGCGGTAAAGCTATTACATAGCATTTTTTATCAACTATGCTAGTATAATTATTTCTATATAAGAATACTAGCTGATGCCCGCAGCTTCGCCCGCGTAAAATTTGTTCCAGCGGGAAGTTATTCCCGGGATAAAAGGTAGCCTATGTGTTATTCCAGACTATAATGTATCTCTGTACCAAATTTCAGCCCGATCCGTTCGGATCCACACTCACAAACTTTCGCATTTATAATATTATATAAATAAGTAAGATTTTAAGGCCTATGTTCAACAAAGTAAAGTACCAAGTACCTACTTGACTGTCGACATTTGGGCTTTTGGACTTTTGGACTTTGGACTTTTGGACTTTCGAACTTTCGGACTTTCGGACTTTTGGACCTTTGGACTTTTGGACTTTTGTACTTTGAACTTTTGTACTTTTGTACTTTTGGACTTTTGAACTTTTGGACTTTTGGACTTTTGGACTTTTGTACTTTGGACTTTTGTACTTTTGTACTTTAAGACTTTTGGACTTTTGGACTTTAGAACTTTTGGACTTTTGGACCTTTGGACTTTTGAACTTTTGGACTTTTGAACTTTTGAACTTTTGTACTTTTGGACTTTCGGACTTTTGGACTTTTGGACTTTTGGACTTTTGGACTTTTGGACTTTGGACTTTTGTACTTTTGTACTTTTGTACTTTTGTACTTTTGTACTTTTGGACTTTGGACTTTTGGACTTTTGGACTTTTGGACTTTTGGCCTTTTTGGACTTAAAAGTCGTACCAAAAGTCCCAAAAGTCCCAAAAGTCCCAAAAGTCCCAAAAGACCCAAAAGTCCCGAAACTCCCAAAAGTCCCAAAAACTCCCAAAAGTTCCAAAAGTCCCAAAAGACCCAAAAGTCTGCTTAAATTCTGCAACACTTTTCAGTACTGCGCCATCGAGACGTATCGCAGGTACACGGCAAGGCTTGTTTTTTTTGTTGAATATACCTAAAAACTTTAAAATAATTATAAAATATCCTGGTGTTATTGGCTTTCTTCAGAGGGTACCTCTGTATCCTCGATTCTTCAATCCTAACGTACAACAGTTATGGATAACCAGGATAGGATTGACGAATCGAACTCCTCATCGGAGGAAATTTGGATGTAGGAGAAGCACTATATCTGTACCCTCCAGATTCTTATTTGCCTGCCTCGGTGGCATTCGGTAATATAACTGACTGTCGCGCTGGGGTCCTGGGTTCGATTCCCGGGCAGGCCAAAAAATTGTGGGATCTACCAATGTTTGTTTCGAAGATTTGATGTTTTCTAAGTATAATATGTATAAATAAATAGATAAATTCTTTATTGCCATTAATTGTGCACATACATGAAATTGGAATTCCCTGATACCTGCTCTAGTACAAACTGTGTTGCAGATATCAGTGTTCTCCACCAAAATATTGACACTTGACAATATTAAAATATTAAAATTGTTTCCTACTAACTTATAAACTTATAATAATTTTACATAGAGAAAACGATAAAATATGAAACAAAACCAATACAAAATCTTAAAGCATGCTTAGGCTTTCGTGTGTGTGCGTGCGTGTGTGTGTGTGTGTGTGTGTGTGTGTGTGTGTATGATTGTGTGTATGAGTGTCTCTGTGTGTGTGTGTGTGTGTGTGTGTGTGTGTGTGTGTGTGTGTGTGTCTCTCTGTGTGTGTGTGTGTGTGTGTGTGTGTGCGTGTGAGTGTGTGTGTGTGTGTGTGTGTGTGTGTGTGTGTGTGTGTGTGTGAGTGTGTGTGTGTGTGTGTGTGTGAGTGTGGGTGTGGGTGGGTGTGTGTTTGTTGCATGTATGTTTATGTGAGTTGATTTTTGAGTGTGTGTGTGTGTGAGTGTGTGTGTGGGTGTGTGTGTGTGTTGCATGTATGTCTATGTGAGTTGATTTTTGAGTGTGTGTGTGTGTGAGTGTGTGTGTGGGTGTGTGTGTGTGTTGCATGTATGTCTATGTGAGTTGATTTTAAAGAACTTGTAGTAGGTCTTCCACAAATTCATATTCCATTGGTTGCCGTTTTAAATTCTCCATATGTATGCATACTAAGAAATTATATGAGTATGTATAAAAAAGTTTTAATTAGATCGCAAAGAAAATGTCCAAAAGCCAAAGTACTTGAAGCAAAGTCGTTGATATACCTAATTAGAGATAATAAAAAAACCTCGCAGAACTTCAGAACAATACACACTCACACAGTACTGTTTTACGATTACCGATTATAATTATTTAAAGTTAAAGTTCATTTTTAAATAATTTATTTATATAAAAAAAAATTAAGTATAGGGGTTTCGGCTCGTCGTACAATTTTATTCCAGTCGGTGTCGAGACCCTAGGTCCATGGGGTCCCAACGCACATAATTTTTTTTAAATTTTGAAGAAGCGTCTTGTAGAGTCAGCTGGTGACCTAAGGGCTGGCAGTTATTTCTCCCAACGAATAGGCATCGCCGTTCAAAGGGGGAATGCTGCCAGTCTTTTGGGCACAATGCCACGGGGGCCCTATTTAGATTTAGTTTAGTTTTATTTATTCATATTTAAATAGTTATTAATTTATTTTAAAATTTGTCTAATATTTTATTCAATAAATTTAATATATTTATTATACTATTAAACTAATTGTTGTCAAACTGATTATGATTAAACCTCTTTTCATAATCAATAAGCGAGTACAACCGTTAAACAACACTATGCCAAAGACAAACAAGACTGAGAAAAAATAATTTAATGACAAGCAAGAATGACAGGTTTAAATTTTTATCATCGAAGTATTTTTCATGAAATTATTCTATATTCTAAAGGTAAATTAGTGTCGAAATGGCCGCATAAATCTAACTATGGTTCCTCAAAAAGAAAATGATCAGGATTGATATTTAAATGTAAGTAATTATGGAGAGTCGAGATCCAATCTGTTTGTTTACTACATTGTTTGAAAGATACACGAACGTGGCCGAAGGTAGCCGAGAGTGTGATTCGTTTTCGTGACAGAATTTCTGGATTCGGTCTCCACGCAAGGCCCGCGATAGAAGCTATGCAATAGCTTAAAAAGGAAAATGAACACATCTCCCTCACCCCCGCCCAAATCAGCTTCTGACTGCGAGGATGCGCCTCAAATAAAACAAAAAAGGACCCCTTTGCCACCACCAATAATAGTGGATGGTGTCCAAAACTACCAAAAATTTTACGATTTTTTGGTAGAAGGGTTATCAGGTGACCCATTTACAGTGAAAATGTTAAGCGGGAATACTGTTAAAGTGAATGCCACTAACGAGGAAGGTTACAGGTTAATCACCAAACACCTTTCCTCCAATAATTGTTTATGGCATTCATATGAAAATAAACAAGATCGGCCCATTCGTGTAGTTGCTAAAAAACTGCACCACACTTGCGAACCCAAAAGAATTGTTGAGGACCTTCACCACAAGGGGTATAAAATTGAAGCAGCAGTGAATAAACTTAAGTGGAACAACAAGGAGCCACTGAACTTATTCATGCTCACATTCAGTAAAGAAGAAGATATTCAGAATATCTACAAAATCAGCAGTATTCTAGGATGTAAAGTGGAAATGCACCCTCTAAAGACTCCTAAATTGATACCGCAATGCAAAAAGTGTCAAGCTTACGGTCATACGCAAAAATATTGCCGTAAGGAGCCGCGTTGCGTTAAATGTGTAGGCAAGCACCTAACGAAAGACTGCCAGAAGCCAGCAACTGACAAGCCAAAATGTGTGCATTGTGGCGAACCGCACCCTGCTAACTATAGGGGATGTATGGTTGCTAAAGAACTACAGAATTTTAAAAATAAAAATATTCAGAAGAAAAGTCACTTGCAGAATCAGACTAGCGATTCAAACACGTCAAAACCTATTAAGGTCACGGCTGCATCGCAACCTTGCGCATCTAGCAAAAGCAAGCGCGAAAACGCAACGTATGCACATATTACACGTAATAGCAATGTGAATCATCGCAATGTAAACACGGAAATTGAAGGCAAATTAAATCAGGTATTAAACCTTATGATCACGTTTGACGAACGCCTTAAAAAAATTGAAAATAGCACTAAAAGAGCTACTTTTAATCAACGTGTATGAATAAAGTCTTAAAAATCATGACTTGGAATGCAAATGGACTGCTCAAACGTCGTCATGAGTTGCAAGTAGTCCTAGATAAAGAAAATATAGATGTGTGTTTGATATCAGAATCACATTGTACGAAAGAGTCCTACATTAAGTTAAATGGATATAAATCATATCATGCTATCCATCCATATAATAATGCAAACGGAGGTAGCACTGTGATAATAAAAGAAAATATCTCTCACTATCCGTCCATGACTCACGAAGAGTGTGATATTCAAGCCGTTTCGGTATGCATTGAAACCAAGCGATATACACTGACAGTAGCAGCCATATATTGTCCTCCGAGATATAAATTAAAACAAGAGCAATACGTCACTTTTCTGAATAAGCTCGGTAATCGATTTATACTCGGTGGTGATTTTAATGCCAAAAATACATACTGGGGTTCCAGATTAACCTCCACCAAAGGAAGAGAGCTAAAAAGTGCTATGAATGAAATCCAATGCGAAGTAATATCTACTGGGAAACCGACCTATTGGCCTACGGATATAGGACGAATCCCAGACTTGATAGACTTTTTTCTTTTTAAAAATATTTCGTCGACTTATATGGCTATTGAAGAAGGGTTTGACATGAATTCGGATCACTCTCCCATAACCTTAACCCTTGGCGAAAATGTCCTTCTCAGAGAAACCTACCCCACCTTGGTCAACATAAAAACCGACTGGGTAAGTTTTCAATCGGATTTAGAAGCTAAAATCGAACTCAAAGTGCCCCTGCGAAATGCTGAGCAACTAGACTACGAAGTGAACAAATTTACTTCCGACATCCAGCAGTCAGCATGGCATAATACACCCGAAATTATGATAAGGAGCAAGGGTAACACATATCCCAAAGAAATCCTTGACCTAATTGTCGAGAAAAGCAGACAGAGAAAGAAATGGCACTACACAAGATCACCTACCGATAAAAATATATTAAATCACTTAACAAAAATATTGACAAGAACTATCCAAAGTTACAAAGATGATTCAATTGCCAAATCATTAGAGAGGTTGTCCGGTGACCGCACCAGCAATTACTCCCTCTGGAAGGCGATGAAGAAATACAGACCTCCAATTGCGCCCATTCCTCCAATTAGGGAATTAAATGGTAAATGGGCAGTAAGTAACGAACAAAAGGCAAAAAGGTTTGCGCTACATTTAGAAACAATATTTCGACCAAATGAAGGGCTGTCAGAAGAGTTGCCATACCAAGAACACCAACAAGATTCGACTGAAATAAAATTAGTAACACCAAAAGAAGTAGCATTCGAAATAAGAAAAAATATGAACATCAAAAAAGCGCCAGGTTACGACCTTATTACAGGCCAAGTACTACAACATCTGCCACGGAAAGCGCTGGTGAAATTAACGTATCTGTTTAATGCATCTATTAGATTAAAATATGTTCCAGCCGTTTGGAAAGTAGCTGAAGTCATCATGATAGCAAAGCCAGGGAAACCACCTCATGAACCGACATCATATAGGCCAATCTCCTTGTTACCTGTAATTTCTAAACTATTCGAAAAGCTTTTGCTAAAAAGAATGAAACCTATACTTGATCAAAGAGCTCTTATCCCTAATCACCAGTTTGGCTTTAGGGAGAAACACTCAACAATAGATCAAGTACATAGGATTACAAAAATAATTGAAAATGCATTAGAAGAGAATAAAGTTTGCTCCTCTGTGTTCCTAGATGTTGCGCAAGCATTTGACAGAGTCTGGCATAAAGGTCTGATACATAAATTAAGCTCCATGCTGCCTGCACAGTTTGTAGCAATCTTAGAATCTTATATATCCGCGAGAAAGTTTAGGGTAAGGCATGAAAATGGTTATTCTGAACTCAAGGAAATAAAAGCTGGAATCCCGCAGGGAAGTGTGATAGGGCCGGTCCTGTACCTACTATACACATGCGACATTCCAGTACCAGAAAACAGCACCATTGCAACCTTCGCCGATGACACTGCCATAATGTCTACCGGAAGTACCCATAAGGAAGCCGTGATTAACGCACAAATAGCTGTGACAAAAGTTTTTGAATGGACTAAAAAATGGCGCATCAACCTAAATGAATCAAAATCAACTCACATAGATTTTACAAACAAAGCACCCCAGTACTACCCAATACACATCAACAATAAGCTTGTTCCATATGGTAATACAGCGAAATATCTTGGCATGACGCTTGATGTGAAGCTACGTTGGAAAGCGCACATTAAGAAAAAACGGCAAGAATTAGATATACGTTACAGCGAAATGAATTGGCTGCTTGGAAAAAAATCAAGCCTGTCAATACCAAACAAACTTTTACTGTATAAGCAAGTCCTGATGCCCGTATGGACATATGGTGTACAGCTGTGGGGCTGCACTAAACAGAGCAACAAAAACATTATCCAGCGTTTTCAAAATAAAGTGCTAAGAAGTATAGTTAATGCACCTTGGTATATCCGAAATGACGATCTCCATCGGGACCTTCAAGTGGAGTCCGTCGACAAAATTATTCAACGTTTCGCAGAAGCTCACGAAAAGAGACTTCACTATCATGACAATCCTGAGGCAATCCAACTCCTCGATTGGACAGACTTAAAAAGAAGACTCAAAAGAACTAAACCCTTTGAGTTAGTGTAGTGCTATGTGAACGCGATAAGTGACTTTAGTCGTTTAGTGTAGAACACAAGAACAATGTGTACGTAAACTTAACAGACTCTAAGAAAAATCAATGGATTATCTTCTTAGAATAAGTATTTTCATTTTAGAAGTTTAAGTCAAAGTAAAACTACTTATTAGCCCATAAGCTAGATTGTAATATTTAAAAGTGAATTTGAATACACTTATTATAAAAAAAAAAAAAAAATTCTTTAATGTACTACCACTAATAAAGGTCTGGAGTCGATCTGATGATGGAACCAAAAGAGATTCGAGGGAATTCCTTAACGATTTACAGCAGCAAGGTAGCTGCTGTAATCGTTAATTTGTTGGGGCTTGAATAATTTGTATTGATGAGAACTTTCACCTAGATAGATATATTTTTGGTTCACCCGTCACTTAAAATAATGAAAAAAAAAATTTCAATAAAAAATACAACCGACTTCCAAGAAATCCTGAAAAATAAAATTAACTTAGCACAAAGTAATATGTAGTTGATTTATCAGATTTTATTCAATATAATATTGAAGTTGGTGCCATGAATAATACCTCCCTAAACCTATGAATTTACTTGGCGCCGACTTTAATATGATATTGAATAAAAAATCAGATAAATCAAAATACATATTACTTTGTGCTAAGTAAATTTTATTTTTCAGGATTTCTTGGAAGTCGGTTGTATTTTTTATTGAAAAATTTTTTTTGCTTATTTGCACAGAAAGTAATTTAAAAATTAGGTAGAAAAAACAAATATTTAATGGCTTCTATCTTTTTAATGGTTATTATTTTCCATTTTTTTAAACCTTAGGGGTCGTCCATTAATCGCGTGAGGTTTTTTTGGGCATTTTTTGGACCCCCCCTCCCCCTTGGTGATATTTGGTGAGGTTTCAGATTACCCCTACCCCCCATGGGCCGAATCACGTGTATTTTTAGTAACTACAAAGATTTTTTATTTTATTTTATAGAAGTCGCTATTGTTATAATCTATCCATACTAGAGAGTTTTGCACCACATAATAGAGAGATATTAATTAATATTTTAATATATTTCCCGTTGCATTTACTCCCGTCGTGTTGCTATATAATATTCATTATTTAGGAGCTAAAAAAGAAGGTGTCAGTTTGTCAAGCTTAAAATCTTACGTTGGTTTGATCGCAGTTGGCCAAATAGAAGCGAAGTAATGAACAAAAGTACAATAATCAAGGTTGATTTTTTTTTTACTGGACATTCTATCTATGTAACCTCCATTACATCCGATACTGAAGCTAAAATAGATTTCTTTCGGTATGACGCCAAAACTATAGATTTTAAACCATTTTAAATAATACTGACATAATTTGAGATTATTATTAATCGGATTGATGCCGATATTCTGCGAGGTTCCTTTGGAAGACACGATGAAAAACAAAATGATTTTTGTGTTGTATGATCAACGCATAGGTATTTCGAATTCAATTTATTTCTAGTGCTTTATGAATTATTCCATACAAGTTTTAATATTGCAGGTTTTGTTATTGAGAAATTACAGTGATCTCAAATTCAGGGTTGTAAAGTTGCTGTTCGAAATAAATACACGTGATATCTCACTAGACCCCCCACCCCCCCCTGGTGATGTTTCGTGATTTTTGTCAGACCCCCTCCCCCCCCTTTCGAGCCTCACGTGATTAATGGACGACCCCTTACCGAAGTATACCGTTCAAATTGAAAGCAGTCCGCATATGTATGAACAACACTGTCAGTCAGGGCTAGGGAATGCAATACCGGGATACCGGGATCCCGAAATACCGGGATCCCACAGTATTTTTGCGGGACCAGTCCCGCACGTAAATCGTGCGGGATCCCGCGGGATTAGCGGGACTGAGCAAAGATAAACGCCATGTGTTGTTCTGTAAGCAGAAGCGCGCAAACTAATTCGGTTTGAGTAAGTTTTTTGTAATTGTGACGTAATATATAACCTAATAACGTACTTATTTGTTTTGAGTGATTTAATCAGGGAGATTTGACTTTTCTTGTACTATAAACAGTTAGAAAAGTATTCAATTATCTCGTAGGTACATTGCTTGCTGGCTATCTGACATGTAAAGTTAGGAGTCGTTTGGCAGACAAGAATTTTGACATGCTGTTTTTTGCGCATATGTTAAGTAATGCCAAAATTACCCATTTTATCTGCTTCTAATAATTTGCAGTAGGTATTTTATTACTTATATGTATATCCGTTTAATAATCTCAATACGTAAGTAATACTCAATAATTTATTTTTCCCAGTGGCCCCGCGTACTCAGTGTTCTGTAAAAGATCACTGCAGTAAGTTAAATTTTTTTATGGCCGGTCCTTAGATGGGTGACCACTTTGTGACATTTATTTCACCGTTGCCGTGCTTCGGAAGGCACGTTAAGCCGTTGGTCCCGTTTGCGGGTAAAATGGGTTGAAGGCCCGGCTTGAAAAAATTAAACAGCAAGCAATCGCAACCTGCACCTGTTTATTTGAAGAGGGCAATACGACACACCACATATTACGTGGAACGAAATCTTGAAAGTTGAAATGTGGGCAAATAATATGCCTCTGCCTACCCCTTCGGGGATTAAGGCGTGACTTTTTTTCAGTTCTAGATGCATGTGTTATACAGAATTCTATTCTTTTTTCAATGACTTTCAGAAATATGCGGGATCCCGCGGGACTGAGATCTCTCAGTCCCGCAAATACCGGGATTACAATTGTGTTGCGGGATTGCATTCCCTAGTCAGGGCAATCGGTCAGCATCCCGGACGATGCGGGCAGGGCAAACTGTGGAATTTTGTACATCGGTGACAGATGCTCTGCCTGCCTACTTGTCGTTACGAATCCTTGTGTTCCGTTAAACGTGCCCGCTCTGTCAGATCGCAAACTATACAAACTATATACAGGCAAAGACTTCTATATAAACTGAGGTAGACGCGCCGTACTCTAACAAACGAGATTTCAAAAGCAATCCTCAAATACACACATTAATAAGACTACACTCACTTATAAATATTTTTTACGTAATAGGCTTGTGTCCACTAAGAATAAATCTGATCGATGTGTGTTTCTAACGACTATGTCCGATATATAAATAACAAAAAGTAATATAAATTGGTGCACAAATTAAGGATTACTATTATTTTTAGAAAATAAGATTGGAAAAAATAGGCAATCAGTCACGTGACATCAAACACCTCTATCAGATGGTGTGACGTCACAGTTTGCTTTTTGACGTTTGACACACTCTGGCAGTCTCGAGTCTTGACATCTTGTGTCACAAGTCGTGTTATCTTGTGTCATAAAATACCGTGGACAGAGAACATTTTAAATTGTATTAAGGAAAGCAGACGAACGCTAACTTAACACTGTCAAACAGTGATGTCAATGGCAATTTTTTTTTTCAATTAATTTATACTGGCTTTGGTTACTTAGACCATATGCCAAAGTGATGCCAACTCCTACCGAATGTTCCTCTAAAAACCAACTTCAAATTCCCCAGATTTCCCTAAATATCGATTAAAACCCCTAAACGTTTCTTTTTTGTAGTATAACTTTTAATCTCAAAACAAATCATTGAAAGGGCTCTTAAAAAAATACACATTTTCTTTTTGTTTTGTTTGGCGAGATTCTTTGGCGGGAACTGGAAGGAATCGTATCGCGTCGTTTTGTAAATTTGCAAAATTAGCGTAATTTCGAGTGTTTTGTGTGTATCAATGGTGGATTCTTAAACATAAACGTTTGAAAACGTGCACTAGTGTTGGGAAGTGATAAAACGCAGTGAATCGCAACTTTGCAGTGACAAAAAATCCAAAGAAACTTTCAGAAATTTATCCACCGCTTTTCTGAAGGAAGACTGACATTGACTTAGGGATGATGTACTTGACTGGACTTAGAGGACGAGGACTGTGACTTTTTAAAGCAAAATGAAGAGATAATAAATATACAAGACTTGGCTGTATGGCTCAAATTGCCTTTGCCTATCCGAAAATGGATAAATAAAACCACTACTACTTTTGTTTGGCATCAAGTGACGTCACACAAGGCGCCATGAGCGTTTTCGATACAAATTGAAATTCATTTTTTAAATCACAAAATAAACTATGTAAATGATTGTTTTAAATCAAAATATTACATTTTTGTGATCATGTAGATATAAAGCTACAAAAATAAACGATTTTTGAAATTTAGGACACACGCCTATTGTCGCCACGCACAATAGCAATATACGAATAGAAAAAGACTAAAAGAGAAGGCGTATGGACTCTAATTGCAAGTCGAGCACCTACTTTCGAAGTTTTGACTCACAACAGTGCGAGCAACGCTGCTAATTAGCTCAGTTTATAGGTTTCAAAAATCGGTGCGTAGGGCATGTCTACCTCAGTTTATATAGAAGTCTTTGTATACAGGGCGTCCCACGGCTATGCCACATGGAGGGAAAGTACCTTGAATATTGTCGATGGAACATTTTACTGAAAGAAGACATTATTTTAAATTAAAAAAACAATTTTAACTGCATTCATAGATTTTCTGTATACCTTGAGACCGACAATGTTGTTCATATTGTCCGACCACAGTTATTTTACCTCGCACTAAAAGTTCCTATTTCATGTATATTATAGGTAATATCAATATTATAACATGCAAAAGAAACTTTACTAAAAAGTGCTCCTGTCATAGGACGACTGTAGGTATTTCAGTTTTATTTTTATGAATATCTGTAAAATACATTCAGTACTATCACTGTCATAATTGAATCGGTCATTTCAAAAACCTCCTATGTCACTGAATTATAATTTTTCAGAAATCAATAAAAACTGTTTCATACCACAAACAAATGAGTTTTAGGGACTTTTTTATGTTTAATTTAGTATTTGAGTGGTTAAGAAATAAAATAGCACATAACCTTTACAGTTTGTTAATAGAAATAATGAAAAAAACCTGAAAAACAGTTCTTCTTAATGTTGGAAACCAAAACTTCATTGGTAACGGCAAAGTAGGCAACCTAGCCTGTCAACGGACTATTTAAATGCGGGCTGCGTTCAATTCGACTGGACCGGAGACGACAAAACGCAGCCAAATCGGCACAGCGAGGTCTATATTTTTTACTAGCAGACGTCACGCGGGAGGCTGTACCTGGGGATCGTGCGAAGCATGGCTCTGTACGGGGCTCCCGTATGGGCGGAGACCCTGACGGCCAGCAATGAGGCTAGACTGCTGAGCACGCAGAGAGTGATGGCTGTCAGGGTAATAAGAGGATACCGCACGATCTCCGGTGAGGCGGCATGTCTCCTAGCCGGGACCCCTCCATGGGACCTGGAAGCGAGAGCCCTTGCGTCACTGTTCAGATGGCGCAAGGAGGCGCTGGAGCGGGGCCAAAGGCCTGCGTCTCGAGTAATCGAGGCCCAGCGGACCCTGCTCCACCAGGAAACCGTGGAGACATGGAAGATGCGACTTGAGCAACCAAAGGGGGGATTCGCCACAATCGCGGCCGTCAGACCGGTCATGGACGAGTGGCTGGAGAGAAGACACGGTGCTCTCTCCTACCGGTTGACACAGATGCTTGCCGGGCACGGTAGCTTCGGTAGGTATCTGTGGCGAAAACACCGGGAAACCACGGCCGAGTGTCAGCACTGCGAGGACCGCAGCGATGACACGGCGCTCCACACGCTGGTGGAGTGCACGGCGTGGGCACAACAGCGACAGGTCCTCGTAGTGGGTCTGGGCGTGGACACTCTCTCGCTTGAGGCCATGGTGCGAGCCATGCTCTCCAGCGGGAGTAAGTGGGACTGCGCCGCCTCTTTCTGCGAGCATGTCATGCTCGCGAAGGAGGCGGCGGGCCGGGTGCGGGAGAGAACTCTCCCACCCGAGTTCCGCAGTCGGCGCCCCGGGCGCCGCCGACGTGTCTTCGCCGAGGACTATCGGCCTCCATGACCGGGGGTCTGAGGACGGTGAGAGGGCCGCTCACCGTCCTTACAGAAGCAGGCCCATGACGGCAGCGTGACGTGAGCACTCACGCACGCCCCCCCTTAGAAGCGGGGTCACACCCGAAACCCCCCATAGACGCGGGATTGCACCCGAACCATCCCCTGGGCGAGGCCGCATTGGCGGCCGTAGGTCTGTTGGGAGTCACGGGACATCCTTCCTGAGGGCTTACCCGGGGCTCTCAACCATAGGCTGTTGGGCGTTACGTGAGGTTTTTTAGTCGGTAAGAGTCCGGCATAGCATCCTACGAGGATTTTCCCTCACGTTAAAAAAAAAAAAAAAAAAAAAAGCAGACGTCACGCGGTTTCACCCGCGTAGTTTCCGTTCCCGTGGGAATACGGGAATAAAATATAGCCTATGTTCACCGCAAAGAGTGTAGCTTCCTAACTATGAAAGAATTTTTCAAATCGGTCTAGTAGTTCCGGAGCCTATTCGTTACAAACAAACAAACAAAAAAACAAATCTTTCCTCTTTATAATATTAGTATAGATTCCTCAGATTAATTGAATTTGATTGATTGATTTACTGTAAAGTGATTCATGTTTCTGTTTTCTTTTAGGTAAATTAGCAATAATAAATCACTTGCTTTGGTTCACCCCATATTCAGCGGAGGATGCAATTTTGACGGAAACAGCGAGAGAATTTGTCGTAAGTTACTTTGTGTCGAATCTTCCAGAACGGCGATTCTAGAGCATACGGCTTGAATGCTAAGACGGATATTTCATTTTTCTCATAAATGTAACTTTTAGTTCATAAAGTATACAATAATAGTTTTTGAATTATAACGTAACGCAATAAGGATTCTTTTCATTCTATTGGTCAGATTGACAGATCGGCCTATTTTTTCGAAGAGCGTACGTGTGGTTTGTTGTTAGGTCTAAATAAATATTAATGTTAAAGTTGAGCGTAAAAATCATCAGAAAAAATCATCTGGATAACTTCAATTGCCCAGGCGTAAGTATATATATTTGGTTAAAACTTTTGTGTTATTTTTATTGTGCATTTAGCTAAGATTTTAAAATATGAAGAACACATTGGGTTTGCGTCGCCATTTTTGTATGCATGAGCATGTTTGATGACCGGGGCTACATTGAGAGGATATGCGAGGCTACTTTGATAGGTATCAATTTCACACTTAGTGATTGTTAAGTTTTCACCTATATGAATAATAGGCATGTTATCTAAGTAGCCCCTTTTGTTTGTTTGTTTCAGTTGTACGATGGTTCGCGCTCATAAAAAGACTGTAGGAAGTCACGCCTACAAAACATACACGGAAGAGGTTTTGGAAGAAGAAATATTATTATTATTAAATTGTATAAAATAACTTAAGGGACACTTTATAATAAATTGAAAGGGCTTTTTTTTACGTGAGAGAAAATCCTCATGGATGTTATGCCGGACTCCTACCGACTAAAAAACCTCACGTAACGCTCAACAGCCTATAGTTGGGAGCCCCGGGTAAGCCTTCAGAAGGATGTCCCAGGACTCCCAACAGTCCTACGGCCGCCACTGTGGTCTCGCCCAGGGGGTGGTTCGGGTGCTATCCTGCGTCTTTTGGGGTTTCGGGTCATAGGCCTGCTTCTGTAAGGACGGTGAGCGGCCCTCTAATTGAAAGGGTTACATTGGAGAACTCCTGGTGCTTTAAATGTCTTTTCTCGAACCGAGGAATCTGCTATATTACATGCTGCAGCTACGTGTGGCAATTAAATTTTATTATTAAGTTAATTTTGTTTTATTAAGTCAAAGCCTTTTGTTGCTGCCTGCTCACTTAACGTTGGTTTTTCAACAATCAAAGTTGCCCTTTGACTCAAAGTAGTCCCAAAAATGTTCAAAAGGCTATAATTGGAAAGTGAGCTGTCCAAATTTTATTTTTCTTTTTGTTTTTGGTTGCTAATCGGGGTGTCTTTTCAATGGCATATAAAAAATACCACATCCCAAAATAACCCCATTCATAATATAATTTTGATAGCGAGGTTTTTATTTTTTTTTCTAAGGAATTTAAAAAGATTTTAATTTTTGTTTTCCTGATTTATGTAGTACATAACGAATCGTCATTACTGTATTTTTTGTTTAAATCCAATGCTTTAATGAAAAAAGTTATTTAATTTTAAAGTTGAAAATTAATCAATGTCACCTCGTTTTACGGTACTGAGCAAGCCACGCGGCGCGGCGAACGGCGACGCGACCGGCGAAATGTACCGAGCGAACGGTACGGGCGACTGGCGGTGCGGCGTGCGAGTGGAACAAATACATGAAGCAGTACGGCGCGCCCGGCGGGCCACGGCGCGGCGCCGGCGCGGCGTCGGGAGGCAGTCGCGGCGGCGACTAGACCAGTGATCAAATTACTGGTCGCGGCGGCGAACGCGACGGCCCCGTGGCCTGCAAACGATGCCGCGCGATTAGTCGCCTGGCCCGCCGGACTGCCGTTCGCACCGTCGCCGCGCCGCGCCGTGCCCCGTGGCCAGGCTGTTAAGACACGACAATACATGAGATAAAAGTGATTTCAATGGTGAACTTTGTCTACGCTTACAAGTGGTATCACATAAGTACTTAAATATATGTTCCGACCTGAGAATTGAACACCAGATCTCAACAAAGGTCACCGTGACTGCTCCACCAAGGTAGTATTGAACTGTTTATTTTCAGGCGGGAAGATACTCGCACCCAATATATTCAAAGAACGGTGGATGGCCACCAATAATGGAAGAGATAGTTGCAAATAATAGTAAAAGACTGGGATACCGGCGATCAAGACTGCCAAGTTTCACTCCAGAAGAAATTGAACTAGTTAAAGGTAAAATGCGGAAACAACTTTCTTGAAATAGGTTAATAATTTCGTTTAAAACTACTTTTTCCACCTGGTTTCCCCTCACGGGTCACGACATTATCAAAGGCTTGACCTGTTTTTTATGTTAATTGTGGTAAATATTAGTTGGCAATAGGCTCACCATCATAATTATTACATGGGATATAAAACTACAGTGAAAAGTGGCCATGTGGGCGTATACCATGCCTCTGCCTAACCCTTCGGGGCTAAAAGTAGTTTAAAAGTGGTAAACTTTGAACATGCTGTAAAGTAAAATCGGTCAGCTTGAAAAGGAAATAATTTAGGGAACGTCCCTAGCTTTCCGTCCCTAACTCTTCGAAATGATGTCCTAGGCAGAATGATTCTCGGCAAACTTTGGCAACCGTCGTGGCCTTCGCCTTGCGTAGGGTTTCAGATGTATATGAGACTTTTTATTTTAAGTGGTTCAAGTGCTTCCCGCTTCTTGGTACCTGAGGTGTGCGTGAAACTCTCACGACATACAGCCGTCTTTGTCTTTTTTTTTTAACGTGAGGGAAAATCCTCAGAGGATGTTATGCCGGACTCTTACCGACTAAAAAACCTCACGTAACGTCCAACAGCCTGTGGTTGGGAGCCCCGGGTTAAGGTCATAGCCCACTTTACCCCCCCCGGACCCCGCTCCAACACCGCTCCCACCCAACACTGCCCTAAAAGAAGATTACTGCTCGCAGTCTACGCGGCCACAGCTAGCACGCACCCAGCAGTCCACACGGCGACAGCTAGCAGACGGCCAGCTGTCCACCCGCCGACCGCTCTCGCCTTTCGCAATAGACACAGTTCGCGATCGGTGCCGGTGCGGCGACTGCTAACAGTAAGCGCGCGGCCGCGCGGGCAGACCGCTCGTCTACAACGCACGCCAAGCGAGGCGTCCACTCCCGAGCAGTCTGACGGCGGTAAGCTCGCTGAAAGCGAGCTGTCTGCTAATTGATGATGGCAATGTAAAATATATCTAAAGAGCAATGTTTTAAGCCTATATTTGAATTATTTTATTTTTGCCGGGTGGGAGCGGAGTCGTTAAAGTGGGCTTTGACCTTAAGCCCTCGGGAGGATGTCCCGGGACTCCCAACAGACCTACGACCGCTACTGCGGCCTCGCCCAGGGCCGTCTTTGGCTTCTGTAAGATTGGCAAAACTCTAAACAGCTTAGCTACAGGAACTCCTTAATTTTTATTTCAGGCACTTACGATTTCTACGGAATGAACCATTATACCACAAGACTGGTCCGACCCAGGCTGCCATGGGAAAAAGTGGATGAGGAGATATTCCTTGGCGGTATACCGGAGATCAACGTCGTTTTCGAAATGGACCCAAAATGGCCCTTCGGGTATAATGCACTTTTCCCGGTAATTAAGTTTTATTACTGCCTCTTATTATTAATATTACGATTTTATTATATGTATTGGCGTATTTTTAAATTTTTTTTAATAAAAAATAATTACGTACTTATAAGTATTTATACCTAAGAACATTTACTTATGTACAATACCTACGTATTTGCTAACACATCCACACTTACTACATTCACCCATTAACATAAATACACAAGTTACACACAACACATGGGTTCCAGTTGAAAATCAGCGCCGACGAGGTCCGCCTGGCACATGCTAAACTGGACACCCCTTTGGTGCAATAGTGTGGCACACAATGAAAATTATTTTAATTTTTTTTTTAGCCTTGAGCAATTTATTTGTCCTACTTGCACCAAATAAACGTTTTTCTTTTTTTTTCTTTCTTATCTCTTGAAAAATAAACGAGGCGATGTCACGCGGTTTTGCCACTATTTATACTGTGGTTTTGCGAAGATGCCTTTGCATTTTGTGAACTGTGTCTTAGCTCAGTTATCTATACTAATATTATAAAGTGGAAAGATTTGTTTTTTTGTTTTTTTTTGTTTGTTTGTTTGTTTGTTTGTAAAGTAGGCTACTGGACCGATTTAAAAAATTCTTTCACTGTTGGGAAGCTACACTCTTTGCGGTGAACATAGGCTATATTTTATTCCCGTATTCCCCCGGGAACGGGAACTACGCGGGTGAAACCGCGTGACATTCGCTAGTTTCTTATATTTTCAGATCAATCCTAAAGGTTTAAGAGAACAGATGCACTGGCTTCGTGAGCAATATGGCGACTTCGACATTCTGATCACTGAAAACGGTTATTCCACTAAAGATCCTACACTGGAGGATGACGATAGGATCGCTTTTATCAAAGATCATCTAGAACAGGTACAACTTTAATTAAACCTTACTCAAAGAAAATATACATTAGCGCTTGCCAAAATGATGCCGTCAGCTTGACGGAAAGTCATGGCGATATCGAGCGATTGAGGGTCACTCGTACTGTCCAAACACTACTGACACTGGTCCTTAAGTTGGCAGCCGCATCATGTGCCTCTTTACTCTCCGATTAAAGAACACAGAGTTGTAAGAGGAGGGAAACACGTGTGCTGGCAGATCGTCTGAAGTTTTCATAGTTTGACAGAGAAGAGATGTTTTGAAATGCTCACTTCTCGCAAGATGATCGCCACTGCTATTGTTCTCTTCCGACCTTCGATCATATTGTCACTTGTATCTATTTATTGATATTGTTGATCGAACCTTCCGGCACGCGTTGTTCGGAATTGGTGTTTGAAAATCCACTGCGCGTTTATTAATTGGTTACGATGACTGACATACGGGGCTACTAGCACTTCCGCTGACTCATTATCTGTAAGCTATCACTTTCTTGAGCATCTTTAAAGGCTCATCTTGATACAGGTCACAAAAACCGCAAAGAGGATGCCGATGCCGTACCTAAAAACGGCAAAAACATAGTTTGTTGCTTGGGAGCCCCCTTTAATCTCTGACCTTAGTATTTGTTCTTTTAATATGTTTTTAGTATTTTTCGTTACAGCAGCAACAGAAATACATCATCAATGAAAATTTCAACTCTCTAGCTATCACGGTTTCTGAGATAAACCCTCGTGACGGACATACAGACAGACAGACGGCGAAGTCTCGTAAATAGGGTCCCATTTTTTACACTTTGGGTACGGAATCCTATAAATATACCTAATGGTTTGTTACTCTTACAGGTATTAATGGCCATTGATGAAGGCATCAATGTGACAGCATACACATACTGGTCGCTAATGGACGATTTTGAGTTTAATGATGGCTATATGTAAGTACCTACTATTGTAACTAACTGTGCGGCACAGTTTTACCACAAATTAGAGATAGTACAGATGGAAACCTACATACTAAATTCGCTGAGGCTACGCACACATAGACAACTCATTCACAGACACGAGGTCAGGCGGTCTCAATCGAATTTTCAATACTGAATTGTGCGCGAGGCGCGAGTGTGTGTAGCAGAGGGTAGGTGTGAAAAAAAAGTACATAAATGAGTTTTCCATCTGTACTATCTCTAATTTGTGGTTTAATCGTTACTTCCTTTCATACCGTACATCCCATTGTTCGATGCCATAGATTTTAAAGTATTATATTGATTTCTAATGGCGGCTGTACACACTCGTCGAGACACCCCGAGACAGGCCGAGTGCGAGTGTGTACAGGGCGCACTCGTCTCGGCTCGCTCTTGTCTCGCTCTCTCGTTCTCGTCTCGGTCGCTCTCGGTGGCGTGTCGGTTTTTGCGCCCGAGTCAAAGGGTCTCGTTGGCTCTCGCGAAGTAAATGAGAGCGGGCATGTACACACTCGTTCATTTAGTTGCCCTCAGAAAGTTTTAATGAACAGACGTATTTCATTAAATGGTCTAAAGAACTCGAATTATAGTTTTTTGCCTCTATTCAGTCTGGAGCTGCAGCGGAATCAGTTTATAATCGTTTTTTTATTTAATAAACATTTTATTATAATAATAGCTTGCGGTACAAAAACAAACAGCAGCAGCAATTTCCACGTCCATTGTCGCGGGAGTGCTATGAGACTCTGAGCTTACGAGTGTGTACAGGCATGCTCTCGTCGAGAGTCTTCTCGGCCGAGGCTCTCGGCGAGAGGCTCTCGACGAGTGTGTACAGCCGCCATAATGGATTTTACATAACAGCATACAAAAATCGTTATGGCGGCTGTACACACTCGTCGAGACACCCCGAGACAGGCCGAGTGCGAGTGTGTACAGGGCGCACTCGTCTCGTCTCGCTCTCTCGTTCTCGTCTCGGTCGCTCTCGGTGGCGTGTCGGTTTTTGCGCCCGAGTCAAAGACATAGGTTACACGCTCAGTCTGGCGTCAGTTCAGTACATCAGTTTGGTCCGGCTATGACTGATGCCAGAATGATGGATGAAAAACACGGTTACACGCTCAGTCTAGACTGACAGCAGACTGATAAAACTTACGTTAGTCACCATTCGTAAAGTGAAGACGACAGTCAAGTGAGTCACCTGATTCTGTCTAGCTATGGATATTTTCAAGAAAAAAAGAGCCTGTGCTATTATAATTATCGCTTTACTGCTAGAGAAACGCGTAATAGAGAAGCGATAGATGAAAACCTGGCTACAAAAAAAATTAACAAAAAAAAACCGACTTCAAACAAAAACTAAAAATTTAAAAATAAAATTAACTTAGCACAACGTGTAACATTTATTTTCTATGAGTAGCAATCTCTGGTCTCTGGCTGGTCAATACTAATTGACCGTGTCAGTGCGCCATGATCGATTCATTGTTTTTTGCTGTGGTAACAGCTGTCTCAAGGAAACGGACGTTAGTCTATGGGTTTTTTTGTGATGGACGGAGGAATTGTTGCGAGCAAACGGGTTTAAAGTTTTCCAGAGTATTCGATAGTGAGGGTATAAATAGCCCTGCTATGAAGTTCACGAGTCTTCTAACATCATAAGTTTTCCGATTCACATCTTAGTTAACGTTGAGATCTGATGATTTAGCGCACCTCATGTGTTGCGAGGTTATAGTTTGACGCAGGCACTGTACAAACCTGAGAACTTGTTGAGGAATATAGCCTAGGTTCTACTTTCCTCAGAAAGAATAAGTTTCTGTTTCAACCTACACCCGGGATACCGGGTTTTTTTTACTACGGGGAACAGCGGCCCGTCCACGGTTGGCAGAGCCACATCCAAAGACACGTGGACTGCACGAGCGAGGGGCTTTGAGAGGAATCAGCCGCCTCCACGTGGCATGCTCGTGCTGTGCTGCTCTCAGATTAACTCAAGGCCAGTAATTGTCATGTCACCCTATTACAAGTGTAGTTAGCTGCTTACCCGTTCTACCTGCTCACGCGGCAGTGGTCTATTGAGTGGAACTAGTACCTAAGCCCTGACTATATTTCTGTGTACCTGTGATATTTGTGTCTATCAGTGAATAAGCTCTCTGTGTGTCTCTGTGTATCTCTGTGTACTTCGTAAATATATGTGTGTACACCCTATTGTCAGTTTTCGTTAGAGCCCTAGCCTACCCTTGCACACAGACAGGAAACTTAGAAATAAGGCGCTCTGGGATAGAGTTCTCTGCATAGCTACCTCGCGCTAGTTGGTGAGTAACACTGATCATCTTTGTGTTACAAATTTGGCGCCCAACGTGGGGCAAATCTCTGGGTCTACTCTGCGGTAGTCTCAGTCTGGTGTGTGTGCATAGGTGGTTATCTCTGGCGAAACCATCCTGTAATATCGTCCGAGACGCTCCAGGACGTTAATTGGTGGTGCTAGCAGCTAAGCACAAAACCTTCCCTTTCGTCTTCTTCCAGCTCCCTACATCTTTGGCTGGAAAAGACACAAAATTCTAAATTCAAAAATTTAAAATAGCTGTGATTTTGGAAAAACTTTTTGATTTTATTTGGCATACCCACTTCCTTTTCTTGTGTTTTTTCTTTTATGTTTCTTTTTTTCTTTTTTGTGGTGCACACATATATTTATTATATTATTAGTGTAGATTAATATATATTATTCTATAGCTTCACCTTGTAAGAAAAACTTAGTGAATCTCTCTGTGTTAACTTAGTGAATTTCACTCTGTAATTATAAACTTTGTTGAAGGTGTGTAGATACCTTGAAATTTAATAATTAACCTGAACTGTGTTATCAGAAAATTTTCTCTCTTAGTATACCCTTAATCTTTGTTAAATTCTAAAAGTCAATTTGAAACATAATTACCTAACTTAGTACACTTTGTTGTAACTCAATTTACATTTTTACTTTGTAATTGATCCCTATCTGTGCCATTTTATCTTTATAATTGTTGTAGGTAAATTTTTACATAATGGCACAGATGAAAAAATATATGAATTATTTAAGAAAGGATGAACTTGCTAACGAGCTGTCCCACATGGGTATTTCAGTGGAACCGGAAACGACAGTGTCTGGCCTTCGGAGTGAGCTAAGAGCGGCACACCGACTCGTCCGTCGAGGTAGCATCAAAGCGAGTGCTCCGGTACCCGCTGATGCATCGGCTGAGCTCTCGATCTGCCTCCCAAAGGTGTCCGAGCTGGAGGAGGCTATTCAGTCAGGTGACATCTTCATTAATAAGGGTAGTCGTCTTAGGGTGTCTATCAGGGCCAACTACTTATTGAGTAGGTTAGCTCGTTGTGGTCTGGATTGCCCCGACCTGGTGGATATTCGTGGTAGGCTAGTGAAGATCATCGCTAGGGCTGAACCCAGTAGTGATTCTGAATCCGAAGGTTCGGATGATGATGGTGATGATCCTTCGGGTCGTGACCAGGTGGAATATACTTCACCAGTAGCAAGAGAGGACCGCTCGGTGCGAGCTAGTTCAAGTAGGAATAGTTCTACATGTAACATAGTGTATAAAGAACGTCCCCTTAACTTATGTTCATTTAACTTAAAATATGATGGTTCTACTTGTGTACGTGTGTTTTTAGAGAGATTAGAGGAACTTAGATGTGCTCGGGAGGTTACTAAGCCTAGACTCCTTATGGCTTTCTCCGACCTGTTGGATGGACCGGCTTTGTCTTGGTTCCGTACAAACAAAGCTAACTTCATCTCATATGAGGATCTTATTAGTGAGCTTAGAGATACCTTCGATATTCCTGATTATGATTACCGCCTCAGGAATGAGATAAGACAGCGTACACAAGCCCGCTCTGAGTCCTTGGTTAACTATATATGTACAATGCAAGCCATGTTCTCAAGGTTGTCATGTAAGATGCCCAGTGAGGAACAGCTGGACATTCTCATGCACAACATTAGACCTGACTACATGAAGGAACTGGCCTTGCATGATGTCAACTCTGTAGATGACTTGAGACGTTTGGGTAAGCGCTTGGAGCTTGCGCGTACTAGGGCAGACGCTTTCCATGAGCCTGCTCTTGACAAGTTTGAGATTACATCTGACTTACACCAGCTTAAGAACAAAGGTGTACAAAAGCCCGCTAAGCAGGTGTCTGCAGTGGAGACGCCGGTTACCCCCCACGATCGCAAATGCTTTCGTTGCGGCGGGGGCGGTCACACTGCATACAGCTGCACACAGTCAAGGGAGCTGGTGTGTTTCCGGTGTGGTCTCAAAGGAGTCAAGACCCCAGACTGCTCACACTGTGCTAGCAAGTCAAAAAACGCGTAGGCCAGGGCCTTGTTAGGAACTCTATGCACTACTCTGTGTCTGAGTCTATTTCTGATAAGGTCCTGTTTCCTAAACGGGATAGTGACATTAGACCGTATCTAGTTGTTAAGGTTTTAAATTTAAATGTCTTAGGCCTTCTAGATTCCGGTGCCTCCTGCTCTATACTAGGTAAGGGAGCGCACCGCATCTTCTTGGAACTGGGTTTTGATCTTGTGAGTATCAATCCTACTTTTCGTATTACAACTGCAGACAGCACTCACTTGCAATGTCTGGGTTGTATCTCTTTGCCAATTGAGTACAATTCGGTTATCCGAGTTGTCAAGTTCTATGTTGTCCCAGGTATAACCACCTCCATGATATTTGGAGTGGATTTCTGGCAACAATTTAAGTTAAGTGATAAGTTAATTTTACAAAATATTAGTCTTGATAGCTTTAGTGATAATAATCCTATAGAGTCTGTGTCCCTTAACGGTGGCCTCGAGGATTACAACAACTTGACTGCTAAACAAAGGTGTGTAATCAACGGGGTCATTGAGAAATTTGACTCATTGAACACGGATAAGGTGGGCTTAGGTCGGACCTCACTTGTACATCATGTCATTGACACTGGTGACAGCAAGCCGATAAAGCAGCGTTATTATCCGCTCTCTCCCCTTAAACAGAAGGCCCTGGAAGCCGAGTTGGACCGAATGCTGGAGATGGGAGTAGTGTCCCCGTCTCAGTCCGCGTGGAACTCTCCAGTGGTCATGGTGGAGAAGGCAAACGGTGACCTCAGATTGTGCTTGGACTCTCGCAAGCTGAACTCTGTGTCAAAGAGTGACGCCTACCCCTTACCCTATATCAATCAAATCTTGGACCACCTTAATAATGCTAAGTATTTAACCTCTGTAGATCTGAGTGCGGCCTACTGGCAGATTCCATTCGACTCACTCCAGTCTGCTGAGAAGACTGCTTTTACGGTTCCCCGGAGAGGATTATTCCAATACAATTCGATGTGCTTCGGTCTTGTCGGGGCCAGTGCCACGATGCAACGCCTCATGGACCGTCTGTTTGGTCCCGAGTTCGACAACAAGGTATTTGCGTTTCAGGATGACATAGTCTGTGTGTCCAGCACCTTTGAGGAGCATGTAGAGCTCTTACATAGAGTCTATCAGCAACTCAAGGATGCTGGCCTAACAATTAACATGAAAAAATCCCACTTTTGTCGGAGTGAACTCAAATACCTGGGGTATTATGTGGACAAACATGGCTTACGGACAGACCCGGGTAAAGTTGAGGTTATCCTCAACTATCCCACCCCTTCTAACCCTAAGGAGGTTAAGAGATTTCTGGGAATGGCCGGCTGGTATCGTCGCTTTGTTAACAACTTCTCGAAGATTAGTAAACCTCTGTGCAAACTCACTTCTACGAACCTTAAGTTCGAATGGACCCCTGAGGCTGAACAGTCCTTTAACCTGCTAAAGTCAGCCTTGGTTTCTGCCCCTATATTAAAAATGCCTAACTTTGAGATGCCCTTCCGCATTCTTAGTGACGCGTCAGCTTACTCAGTTGCTGCTGTACTGACACAAACTCACGATGGTGTTGAGCACCCTATCGCCTACTGTAGCCGTTCTCTCAGCAAGAACGAGGTGAACTACAGCACAACTGAGCGAGAACTTCTGGCCGTGATTTTCGCTTTGGAACAATTTCGACAGTACGTCGAAGGCCAAAAATGTACGGTCGTCACGGATCATTCATCTCTTCTGTGGTTCCATAAACTGAAAAATCCCACGGGTCGTCTAGCACGTTGGAGCATGAGGCTCAGTCAATTCGATTTTGACATAGAGCATCGAAAAGGTAAAGACCACGTTGTACCTGATGCTCTGTCTCGTATCAAAATTGATTCCCTCGATGCAGTACCCACTAAAGACCCGTGGTATGACCACACCATGAATAGTGTTCGGAAGAACCCTAGGAAGTCACCAAATTATGACATTCGTGACAACCTTCTATATAGGTTAACTAAAAATAAATATTCTTTGACTTCAGACTTTGACTGGAAGCTGGTGGTACCTCAGGAGGATCGCTTGCCCCTGCTCTCTAAGTACCACGATGACACACTTAGTGCCCATGGTGGCGTTTGGAAGACACATAAAAGGTTAGCCCTAAATTATTACTGGCCCAAGATGTACGAGGACGTCAAAGAATATGTTGGGAATTGCGAAACATGCAAGCAGTACAAACCCGTAAATACGTCTCGTCCCGGCCTAATGGGTAGCCCGAAGTGGGTTTCGAAGCCATTCGAAGCTATCTCTGTCGATCTGCTTGGTCCCTTTCCCACTTCGAGCAATAGAAACGTACACCTGATCGTGGTCTCCGACTACTTTAGCAAATACGTCATGTTGTGCCCTGTTCGGGTTGCCACAGGCGCTGTAGTCGCGAGGTTCATAGAGAAGAGTGTGTTTCTCGTGCACGGAGTCTGCAAGACTATTTACATGGATAATGGCCCTCAGTTTGTGAGTAAGCCATTTAAGGATCTGTTGGCTAAATACAATGTACCTAATATATATTATAACCCTAGGTATCATGCCCAAACTAATCAGGCGGAACGAGCTATTCGTAATGTGGTTCAAGCGATCTCATGCTATGTGAAGTCACAACACAAGTCTTGGGATCAGTTCTTGGTTGAGATACAGGGTGCTTTAAACACTGCAGTTAACGAAGCAACTCGTTTCACCCCTTACTTTTTGGTACATGGTAGGGAATTTATTGGGGATGGAGTGTTATACAGGCAGACAGATATCGCGTGCCATCCTACTTCAGTCTCTGTAGACGATCCATCAGCCTTCGGTGTCAAGCTGAGAGAAATACAACGCATTTACGACCAGGTGAGGAAACATTTGAACGTTGCCCACCAGCGTAATGAAAAGCATTACAACCTCAGAAAAAGGCATGTAGAGCTGAAAGTGGGACAGATAGTTTACAAACGCACGTTCTACCTGTCCAACAAGGCCAAGAATTTTACTTCTAAGCTAGCCCCTAAGTTCCTTAAATGTGTGGTGACTGCTAAACGATCCCCTTTAGTATATAGGCTGTCAGATCTGGACGGTAAGGATCTTGGGGAGTACCATATCAAGGACATCCTGAAGTATCAGGAGGAGCAGTCTCCAATACCTAACGTAACTACATAGCACTGTTTCTCTAGTTTATTAAACCAGTGCGATGTGATCATTATGTAAGACTATTTTAATCTTTTGTTTGTATATATCTATATGTGTACGTGACTTTAAATTGTCACGTTGTAGTTTCTTCTATGCACCGCACCGAGCGTTTTTCTCTCATTCGCTCTACAATATCCTGAGAGCTTGTGTAGTGTTAGGGTATCAGCAGCCAGTAAAGGGAGCATTTGTCTTCTATGAAGGGCATTAGACTCTAGGTACTTAGCCTGTCCGGTACACGAGTCAGTGTCTAGGTAGGTGTATAGGAGGATCTTTCTTTGTTATTGTAATGGTAGCAGTCAGCTTGGGGTTGAAGGACCTAGCTGGTTGTCTTTGTTTATTAGTTAGTACGTTTCTGTTTTCTTTATTGTGTATTTCCAGCGTGTCATATCCGCAGGAAATACTATTAAAGGGGGGGGTGGTTGTAACATTTATTTTCTATGAGTAGCAATCTCTGGTCTCTGGCTGGTCAATACTAATTGACCGTGTCAGTGCGCCATGATCGATTCATTGTTTTTTGCTGTGGTAACAGCTGTCTCAAGGAAACGGACGTTAGTCTATGGGTTTTTTTGTGATGGACGGAGGAATTGTTGCGAGCAAACGGGTTTAAAGTTTTCCAGAGTATTCGATAGTGAGGGTATAAATAGCCCTGCTATGAAGTTCACGAGTCTTCTAACATCATAAGTTTTCCGATTCACATCTTAGTTAACGTTGAGATCTGATGATTTAGCGCACCTCATGTGTTGCGAGGTTATAGTTTGACGCAGGCACTGTACAAACCTGAGGACTTGTTGAGGAATATAGCCTAGGTTCTACTTTCCTCAGAAAGAATAAGTTTCTGTTTCAACCTACACCCGGGATACCGGGTTTTTTTTACTACGGGGAACAGCGGCCCGTCCACGGTTGGCAGAGCCACATCCAAAGACACGTGGACTGCACGAGCGAGGGGCTTTGAGAGGAATCAGCCGCCTCCACGTGGCATGCTCGTGCTGTGCTGCTCTCAGATTAACTCAAGGCCAGTAATTGTCATGTCACCCTATTACAAGTGTAGTTAGCTGCTTACCCGTTCTACCTGCTCACGCGGCAGTGGTCTATTGAGTGGACCTAGTACCTAAGCCCTGACTATATTTCTGTGTACCTGTGATATTTGTGTCTATCAGTGAATAAGCTCTCTGTGTGTCTCTGTGTATCTCTGTGTACTTAGTAAATATATGTGTGTACACCCTATTGTCAGTTTTCGTTAGAGCCCTAGCCTACCCTTGCACACAGACTGGAAACTTAGAAATAAGGCGCCCTGGGATAGAGTTCTCTGCATAGCTACCTCGCGCTAGTTGGTGAGTAACACTGATCATCTTTGTGTTACAAACGTAATAGGTAGTAAATTTAGATTTATCAGATATTATTGAATTGTAATACTGAATCGGCGCCAAGTAAAACTTGGTTTAGGTAGTTATTATTAATCTCTCATAGAAATATTGGCACCGACTTCAGTATTACAGTCAATAATATCTGATAAATCTAAATTTACTACCTATTACTTTGTGCTAAGTTAATTTTATTTTTCAATTTTTAGTTTTTGTTTGAAGTCGGATTTTTTTGTTATTTTTTTTTTTCATTATGTTTTACTGGGTAGACTGAAATTATAACAGTCTAGGGGTAATGTTCTCCCCAATACAAATTAATCAAGCCCAAACACAAGGTAACTGCTGTAAATCGTTAAGGAATTCCCTCGATTCGAGGGATTTCTTCGATTTCTCCAGGATCCCAGCATCAGATTCTGACTTCCTGTATATGGGACCAAAAGGGAAGCCCCAGCTTTCAAATAAAAAAAGAATCATCAAAATCGGTTAACTCTTTTAAGCGATTTGCCGGTAACAAACATTTAAAAAAAAACAGACGAATTGAGAACCTCCTCCTTTTTTGGAAGTCGGTTAAAAAGAGAACATTACACGCATCTTAATTTATTAAATGAAATACGACAACAGGGTGAAGAAGAACACTTTCAAAATTGGGGGTGATGCGGGAGGCGGCGGCAGCGCTTCGTCGTTTGGCACGTCTTGCTCCATTGCGTTTGCGTCGCCGACGGTGACTGACTGACACGAGAATGATTCGAGCGGTTACACGATCAGTCTGGCATCAGTCTGCTGTCATTCACAACAGAATGATGAAAAATATTTAATTTTATTCATTCTGGACCATCAGTCCGTCAATCAACCGGTCAGACGATAATTCTCCCGTCATTCTGAGCAGACTGATGGACTGAACTGACGCCAGACTGAGCGTGTAACCTATGTCAAAGGGTCTCGTTGACTCTTGCGAGGTAAATGAGAGCGAGCATGTACACACTCGTTCATTTAGTTGCCCGGAGAAAGTTTTAATGAACAGACGTATTTCATTAAATGGTCTAAAGAACTCGAATTATAGTTTTTTGACGGCTATCAGATAGAAGTCGTTTTATGGAATTGGAAGGATGTTAAAGACAAGGATAAGCAATGTGTTCATGATGCTTGGGTGCGAATTTTTGCCTCTATTCAGTCTGGAGCTGCAGCGGAATCAGTTCATAATCATTTTTAAATTTAATAAACATTTTATTATAATAATTGCTTGCGGTACAAAAAAAAACAGCAGCAGCAGTTTCCACGTCCATTGTCGCGGGAGTCCTTTGAGACTCTGAGCTTACGAGTGTGTACATGCATGCTCTCGTCGAGAGCCTTCTCGGCCGAGGCTCTCGGCGAGAGGCTCTCGACGAGTGTGTACAGCCACCATTACAATGATTTTTGTTCTTGGGTTTGAATCTCGGATAAAAGTCCTATATTTTTGTTTAGCATTTTGGGTGTTTTCTATGTATTAAATGAATGTTTTTAGAAATAAAAAAACTAGGTACGATTATTTATTTATTGTTTTATAATAGACATTAATAAAGGAAGAATTCAATTCGATTGTGTAGGTAGGTATATGTTTCATTTTTAATTTGTTTTGTATTTAATGCAATCCTGATACGAGATCCCGAATTCGAAATCCCGCTGGATTAGAAATATCAATCCTGCGAGATCCCGGAAGTTTAGGTATGTCGCCTAGTTTAAAAAAGTTAAGTTCCGATGACTGATAACGATGAAAACTGCTTGTTTGTAATAGTGAAGTTATCTCATACTAATAGGTATTATAAAGAGGCGATGCTTGCTCCGAAAATGTTATGCCGGACTCCTACCTACTAAAAACAGGTCCAACACGTTTCCTTCCTAATGCCTTTCTTAGAGGTGGGGGGGGGGGGGTTGAATCCGCGGGTGAATTTGTTCCTTTACTTCCACGGGGTCGAGATCAACGCGGATGAAACTGCGAAATGTTTGCTAGGGACGTCACGTGCTTTTTTTGAGTATCACCACATAAATTTCCACCAAACAGGCATGCAAAAATGGTTTTGTTATATTTCATCCGTAAAACGAAATATTATTCGAAGGAAAACAAAAATATAACTAAATAATTCAAGTTAAATTTGGAAAGTATCATCATCAAAACAAAAAAAAATAGAAGATAACATTTTTGTAATCTCCTAATTAGTTTAGCAGATAGTGGCTACTTTTAAAATCACCCGTAACTTTAGTTACGAGTGATTTTGAAAGTAGCTATGTACTATAATCCGTTCAGAGATAATTACCTCTAACACTTAGGTGGCCTACTTTGATTGCTGTGTTACCCGAATAAGTTTTTGATTGTCCCATGTACTGCAACCTGTAGTCGAAACTTACTTTCTACTTTTACTGGGTTTTTTTCGGGCGGGGCCATTATTTGAGATGTGGAACTTTGTGGAAGCAGCAACTTCGCCTTCGTTAGTGGTGGTAGTCATTG
Organism: Miltochrista miniata; assembly: GCA_933228765.1. Lineage (NCBI taxonomy): Eukaryota > Metazoa > Arthropoda > Insecta > Lepidoptera > Erebidae > Miltochrista > Miltochrista miniata. The sequence goes on from OW121769.1 coordinate 22,004,295, forward strand.
TTTTTTTTTCAGATATTAATAAAAAATAAATAAATCTAAAATACAATCGCATAGTATCAGGAGAACTGTTTTAGTGAAGTGAAGTATATTATGACGTGAAAAACAAAACTCTTTGTGCTAACGGTTGGATGTTATAATCTCCACTATATTCGGTAAAATGTCTTATGCTGGCACTCATGGGGCGAGTTTACTGCAATGCCAACACTCAGAAAAAATCGACAAACTGTCAGTCAGAGGTAATATAACTGTGAACGGACTATAATCTGCTAAACGGCATCGAAATTCGTAAATTCAATCACTGGCCGACAACTGCCGCCCAATCCCGTCAATCTCGAACGGGATCTAGTCATATAACCTGTAAAGATAGATGTCTTATGGAATAAATAAATAAATTATTATCATAGTAGAAATAATTATTAGGTACTCCGATATTATGCTTCGGGCTCAGACTAAAAGAATAACATTTGGTCTTAAGCTTCGGGATTGATTCCGAAAAATTACACGAGATCTCGCGAGATCGGGATTGCATTATTATAGGTACCTATCTACCTTCTTTGTTTATGGACAGTATTAATTTTTTTTAAATTTGGTTTTCAGTGCGAAGTTCGGATTGTACAACGTGGACTTCGCAGTTACCGACCGCAAGCGGACTCCGCGCAACTCCGCCATTTACTACAAGAACGTCATTAAACATAGATCTCTGTCGTTTAACTCGCAATAAATATTTCTAGAATTATAATAAATGTGTATTATTACAAGTATTTCTTTAACATATAGACTTAGAGCCAGTAATATGGCAGCCGTTAAGCAAAGTTAAAGACCTCATAGGCTTGAAAAATTTCAACAGCGGACCTTCACCACGACCTGCGTCCATTTCAACACGGCAATAGGCTCATCAACATGTGAGTGAATGGGGAACTATGTTTTTCCCAATTTCAATATTTCGATGTTGAAAATTCCGACGATTATAATACCTAAGAAACAAATCTCCGAATATTCAAAAGGACGATATTCATTTATCCGAAAGTCATATGCACGAATTTTTATTTTTCGTAATGTCATTAGTACGAATAATCTTATGTCCGTACTGTTATTTTCCCGAAAAACGTTATTCCGAATTTCAAATTTCCGAAAATTCATTGTTAAAGTTTTAACTTTCTACAAAAATAGTTTAAAGTTAAAATTTATATTATCCAGAGCTAGTTTATTAAAATGATTTTGTAATTTAATGGGGTTTCGTATAAGATAAAAATTAAGTTGAAACCCGACTCACTGTGGTCTTTACCCGAAGTGACAAGTTAAAAAAAGATTGTACTAGGTTACGTTATGTTAGGACTGTGACCCCTGTGTGTGCACGAGCCGAGCGAGCGAAGCGAGCGTGCCGCGGCAGCGGTCGGCGAGTGCTTTGAGATACCTTATGCAGAAACAAGCTTGTATCGTCACTCTGAACTGGATGCTGATAAGCAATAATGTGTCAACCCACAAAAAGTCAAATTCAAAGGTTTTGATATATTTTGATTAAGCATCACGTATTTTACAATCTGCAAAAGTGTTTCAGGTTCCATAAAACATACAAGTACAAAAAAAATGGATTTATATCATAAAACAAATCGGAAATCACATAACCACATTCGTCAATATCGTCGAAATTCAAAGTAGTGACATGTATCGTCACAAAAAATATGTTATGAGACTTGACACTGTGTTGCTAAAATGTCATTCAGCGATTCTGCGCTGCGCCAAACAACGAGCTCATAATAGTACATTATGATACAAGTTCGGTGAGTTGATAAATATCAAAGCGAACGTGTGTCATACGACGTTTTATAACATATTTGCGAGGAAACAAGGAAATAAAATAAATAAACAACAAAAAAATTTTACTTGTTTACAAATTAGCGACGCGCGCTTTAGCGCTTTCTTTTTTCTTATTTCTTAAGGCAAAGGCACAAAAACAGCCAGTATTACTAATAAAGTAAATTAATATTTTTTGTTTTGGTTTCATACTTATAAATGGTTGTAATTAGTTGCCAAAATTATTTAATTTAGACGAATAAATGATTATTTTATTATATTTTATCTCCCAAAGTGAATTTTATTCATAGAATGTTGACCACTTTTCTGACATATAAACTCTTTGCTAAGATTTAAAAAAGTAACGTTCGATTTAGACGCAATCGTCCGTTTTACTTTACATTACCGGACTAGGCCGTAATGAGATACATTACGTTAGTGAAATGGGTCAAATAAGAGACTCTTTACGAGCAAATGTGTTATAATAAATAATTAAGTACTTAAGTTATATACCCATTGTAAGTACTAAAATACAATAAATCCATGTATTATTGAATTGTAAGCAATCCACGTTGGAGTTATCAAGATTATGTCTGTAATTTTTGTTATTTACAGATTGTCATGAGTGATTATTTGATAGGTTAAAATATTGCCGGTTTAAATTATATAACGAATTAATTAAATAATTGTGTAGGCATATGTCAGTCAGGAGCGCACCCGGACAGTGTCCGGGGAATCGCTTGCCATGTCTCGGCATGGCGACCCCCGCTAGGGTTCATCCCAGGTGGTATATGGGAGGGGTCACCACAGTCCCACAGGCCCAAGGGTGTGCCTCAAAACCACCCACACTGACGCGGAGGTCGCGTCCACGCATGCTGGCTCGGAGATGGAGTCGGCTGTCGACGTAGTTTCAGAGACCGAGGATACACCCAGTCTCCATGCCGAAGAAGTCGGCAGGAAGAGACCCAGGTCCTGCGGACCAGGCAAAGGCCTGTTCCGTCGGCCTGGATCTGTGTCATCGACGAGCGAGGAGGACCTTCCTAGGAAGGTAGTGGCCACCTCCGCGGGTAGAGGTCGGAAAGCCGACCTCTACAGAGCGAGAGGAAGGGTGGCAGAGCCGCCGGCGATTGTGCCCCCGCAGCCAAGCGGGAGGATCACGGAGGTGCCGGCGGCGAAGGAGATTATGGCGGCTCTTGCCCGCATTTCTGGCGCCGTGAAAGGCGCCAAAAATGTAGCGGGCAAGAAAAAAGTAGTGACGGAAGCCGTCACAGGGGCGACGAAGGCGCTGGAGGAGCTCCTTGAGAGGAGCGTCTCCAGCGAGGAGGGGAAGCTCCGGGCTCGGGTTGCGAGCCTGGAGAAGGAGCTTGCCGACTCCCGCAAGCAGCAAGAGCTGATGCGGGAGGAAATCGGCAAGCTTACGCAGCTCGTCCAGGGGGCCGGGGAGGCTCGGGGTGTGAAAACCCCCGCTCCCCGTGCACCTAAGGCGACCCCGACGATGGTCCAACTGCTGGAGACCATCGAGCGCCGCCTCGGCGTCCTCGAGGACCGGGCATACCGCCCACCGCTGGCGGCACCCGTCGTCCCGTCGTACGCGACGACGGCTGCACCCAGTGGGGCTCCCGGTCTCCAGCGGAAGACCTCCGCCCCCAAGAAGAAGACGGCACCTGGTGGAGGTGGCAACCCCGCCTCCCCTAGCACAGCCAGCGCTCCCGCTGTACCCCAGACTCCGTCTAGAGAGGGGATCTGGGAGGTGGCGGGAGCAAAGAAGAGGGCGGCTAAGGCCGCCAAAAAGGCAGCAAAGGCTGCCAAGAAGGCGGCTAAAGAGGCTGCCAAAGCGGTAAAGGCCGCCGCGGCGAAGGCGCCAAAGAGGCTCCGCGCTCCTCGCTCCACTGCCGTCGTCATCACGGTGACTTCAGAGGGCAAGGCGAGGGGCGTGGGGTACGCCGAGGTACTGAGGCAGGCGAAAGCCTCAGTCGACCTCAAGGCCCTCGAGATTGAGGGAGGTCTCCGGTGCAAGGTGACGCGCACCGGAGCACGCCTCCTCGAGGTCTCTGGCGCCACCAGCGGCCCCAAGGCTGATGCCCTAGCGGCAAAGCTGAGGGCGTCGCTGGACACGGGCGACGTCCGCGTCACCAGACCAAACAAATGCGCGAGTCTGCGCATTTCGGGTCTGGATGACGCGGCCACGACGGAGGAGATAATCTCCGCCGTCGTGGAGGCGAGTGGCTGCCCCCGTGATCAGGTGAGGTCAGGCGAAATCCGCTTTGGCCCCACTGGTCACGGGTCGGCGGTCGTGAGCTGTCCCGTCGCGGCGGCCCAGAAAGTGGCGGACGGACGGAGCCTCCTTATTGGAGGCTTCCTTAGGGCGCAGGTGCATCTCCTGCAGCCCCGCGAAGACAGGTGCTATAGGTGCCTGGTCGTGGGGCATGTAGGAGTGCAGTGTACGGCGGAAGTCACCGTGGGCGATCGGTGCTTCCGCTGTAGTCAGCCCGGTCACACGGCCCTTGCCTGTGACGCTCCGCCACGCTGTTTTAAATGCGTGGCGGAGGGCAAGGAGGCAAACCACCGGGCGGGCAGTAAGACCTGCGCTGCCTCAAGGCCGAAGCCCCGTCCGTCCGCACGGGGGGGTGAGGGTGTGGGTGCACGTTCGCGGCAGGGTGCGGATATGGACGTCCATTAATGGACACCCATATCCGCATCCTGCAGGTGAATCTGAACCACTGCACTGGTGCTCAGGACCTTCTGTACCAGAGCATCAGGCAGTGGTCCATTAATATCGTAGTCGTCGCCGAGCCGTACTGGGTTCACCCGGGAAGCCCGGTGGATCTGGACGGCATGGCGACCATCTTTGGGGGGACCGGCGCGGACGACTCGCGCCTAGCGCTTATTGCTAGGGGCCCGGGTTGCGTCGCGGCGGAATATGAGGGTGTGGCTGTCGTGGCCGTTTACATCTCGCCGAGCCTCGACCAGCATCAGTTTGAGCTATGGCTCCCTGAGCTGGACGTCGTTCTCGCTGCATGCCGGCCTCGCCCTGTCCTGGTCCTGGGAGACTTCAATGCCTGGTCGCAGGCTTGGGGCTCCCGGGAAACCAGAGGCAGGGGGAGGATACTGGAGGACTGGGTCACTACACGTGGCCTAGTCATCCTGAACCGGGGGAATGTCGCAACCTGGACGCGGCGGGGGCTCAGCTCGGTCATAGACGTTTCGTTTGCGACCCCTGAGCTCGCCCGCCGTGTCCAGGGATGGCGCGTGGTGGAGGAGGAGGAGACGTCGTCAGATCACCGATATATTCGGTTCGACGTCTCCCCTCCACCTAACCTGCCGCCAACAATCGCGAATCCCCCGGAACCGCGTTGGGCACTCCACCGCCTGGATCGGGAGGCTCTCCTGGAGGCGGCCATCGTGCAGGCCTGGATTCCGACAGCGGACGGGCCTGCCGATGTTGATGCCGAAGTGGAGTGGTTCGGGAGAGCCATGTCGCACATCTGCGATGCGGCGATGCCCAGGGCTAGGCCCAGACCGGCAAGGAGGCAGGTGTACTGGTGGACGCCGGAAATCACGCAGTTGCGCGCGGAGTGCGTTACCGCGCGCCGCCGGTACACCAGATTCCGCCGGAGGCGTCGCCGCCCAGACGATGCGGCAGCCCGAGAGACGGAGCTTTATGATGGGTACAAGGAAGCCAAGAGGGCCCTCCAAACGGCCATCAAGCGGTCTAAAAAGTTGGGCCGCGATGAGCTGATGGAGACTCTGGAGCGGAACCCGTGGGGGCGCCCGTACCTTATGGTAAGGGGCAAATTACGCCCTAAGGCGCCCCCACTGACTCAGAGTCTCCAGCCGGAGCGGCTGGAGGAGGTCCTGGACTCCTTGTTCCCATCGAGAGCGGAGGAACACATTTCTCCGCGCATGGCTCCGTCTCAGGCGCCCAACACGGAAGGCAGCGAGAACGACGTGCCCGTAGTCACCGAGGGTGAGTTAGGGGCGGCTGTACTGCGGCTTAAATCCCGCAGAAACACCGCCCCTGGACCCGACGGCATTCCAGGCCGACCGTGGGTCCTGGCTCTCGAAGAGCTTGGGCCTCGACTAATTGGGCTCTTTAGCGCATGCCTCGAGAAAGGCCAGTTTCCCAAGGTCTGGAAGACAGGGAAACTGGTCTTGATTCGAAAGGCGGGGCGGCCGGCAAATTCCCCATCAGGGTACCGGCCGATCGTGTTGCTCGACGAGGTGTGCAAGCTCTTTGAGCGCATTATTGCACAACGCCTCGTCGGGCACCTCACACGCGTGGGGCCTGATCTGGCGGATAGCCAGTTTGGCTTCCGTCAGGGACGCTCCACCGTGGACGCGATCATGCGCATTAGAGGCCTGACGGAGGAAGCAGTCTCACAGGGTGAGGTGGTGGTGGCGGTGTCTCTCGACATCGCCAACGCATTCAACACCTTGCCCTGGAGCTGCGTCAGGGAGGCGCTTATCTATCATGGAGTGCCTCCCTACCTCCGTCGAATTGTCGGGGCTTATCTCTCCGAGAGAGCCATAACTTACCCGAGCTGGCTAGGGCCGGGTCGGCGAGATGTGTCGTGCGGTGTTCCACAGGGATCGGTTTTAGGGCCGCTCCTGTGGAACATCGGTTACGACTGGGTGCTGCGTGGTCCGCTGCTCAGAGGGGTCGGCGTAACATGTTACGCCGACGACACCCTCGTTACGGCGTGGGGAGCAACGCACCGTGCCGCAGCACTTAAGGCCACGGCAGGGGTTGCTCAGGTCGTGGGTCGGATTCGGCGGCTGGGTCTTGAGGTCGCCCTTCACAAATCCGATGCTCTGTGCTTCCACGGACCTCGGATGGGGCCACCTGCGGGATCCAGCCTACAGGTGGGGGGCGTCAGCATCGGCATCGAGCCCTCGATGAAGTATCTGGGGCTCGTACTCAATGGCCGGTGGAAATTCGGACATCATTTCCGAAGTTTGGTCCCAAAACTGAGGGGAGCATCGGCCGCACTAGCGCGGCTGATGCCCAACATCAGGGGACCCAACGCTCCCTACAGGAGGCTGTACCTTGGGATCGTGCGAAGCATGGCCCTGTACGGGGCTCCCGTATGGGCGGAGACCCTGACGGCCAGCAATGAGGCTAGACTGATGAGCCCGCAGAGAGTGATGGCCGTCAGGGTGATAAGAGGATACCGCACGATCTCCGGTGAGGCGGCATGTGTCCTAGCCGGGACCCCTCCATGGGACCTGGAAGCGAGAGCCCTTGCGTCACTGTTCAGATGGCGCAAGGAGGCGCTGGAGCGGGGCCAAAGGCCTGCGTCTCGAGAAATCGAGGCCCAGCGGACCCTGCTCCACCAGGAAACCCTGGAGACATGGAAGATGCGACTTGAGCAACCAAAGGGGGGATTCGCCACAATCGCGGCCGTCAGACCGGTCATGGACGAGTGGCTGGAGAGAAGACACGGTGCTCTCTCCTACCGGTTGACACAGATGCTTGCCGGGCACGGTAGCTTCGGTAGGTATCTGTGGCGAAAACACCGGGAAACCACGGCCGAATGTCAGCACTGCGAGGACCGCAGCGAAGACACGGCGCTCCACACGCTGGTGGAGTGCACGGCGTGGGCACAACAGCGACAGGTCCTCGTAGTGGGTCTGGGCGTGGACACTCTCTCGCTTGAGGCCATGGTGCGAGCCATGCTCTCCAGCGGGAGTAAGTGGGACTGCGCCGCCTCTTTCTGCGAGCAGGTCATGCTCGCGAAGGAGGCGGCGCACATTGGTGCAGGGGCGGAAAAAAGTCTTATTTTTTAACTTTCATTAAAACGTCTGCAATTTGGTACACATATACTAGTATCTTATTAGAAACAAGTTATACAAAACATACGACTACATTATGAGACATTTTAATTTTATGATGATAGAAAGGTGGGTGATCGACAATTAACAAATTTCATGCAATAAATTGTGTTGTTTCAAGTATGAATAAAACAGAAATATTGATATACTCCGCTTTTATTCTTTATTTAATCGTAGCTCTATTGTGTGTAATTAAATAAAACGTATAAATATTATATGATATAATGAGTATTTACTGGTAATTACACTTTTAATGAAGTAGGTAATTTGACACCATTTGTTTTGAATTATGAGACTATAACTAATCTCCGTTACCGACCGTTAGAGATTGATACACTTTACGACATTCATTAGACCCTAGAGATCATGTATACATCAATTTTAGCTGCGACTATCTGCGACCTTGGAAATACCAGGTCATTATCTAATGCCGCTCTTAACGGGGAAAAGTGCAATATATTAAAAAAAATAATAAAAAATAAAATAAATTTATTTTCTCAAAAATTGTTACATGATAAGGAACTAAAAGGTATGCCACTGTTTGTTACACATAAAATCAGGGTAGGCACTCTGAATTCCAAACTAGGTAAAAACCTGTATTTTGGAATTCAATGTTCATTTTACAAAATTTGGTACACAAAATTTTCATTTCAATTTTCACGTTACAAATTTTTAAGACAAGATAAATTTCTTAAGATATAAACAATAAATCAGTTTCTCATGCAACTAGGGCATTGTGCATGTGCATGGGAGCTTTGTGTAGGTGAATGGTGGGAAGGAATGTATGTATGTATGTATGTGTATGCGTGTGTGTGTGATTGTGTGTGTGTGTGTGAGTGTGTGTGTGTGTGTGTGTGTGTGTGTGTGTGTGTGTGTGTGTGAGTGTGTGTGTGTGTGTGTGTGTGTGTGTGTGTGTGTAAGTATGCGTGTGTGAGCGTGTGTGTGTAATGGTTGTGTGTACTAGGACGTGTATGTGAGATTAAGTATTTGGAGAAGGATGATTAAGTATTACCTAAGAGCTTTTCTGTTTCATCATAATTTAAATTTTGTAGCCAATTTATCAATTTTGTCTTGACGTCATACTTTTTTAGCAGCTGAAGTGGGAGTAGTTTATTGACCGTATTATAGACTTTGTAACTGGAAATGGGTAGTTGTCGAGTAGAAAATGTAGTTCTGTGTGGTGGTAAAGGATATCCTCTATAGGGTTTTCTTTTGGTGAGGTCTGGTAGAGGTACTCGCGGATGGAGGCGAAGAATCGCTCGGAGTACAAAGAGTTGCCTAACAGTTTGAACTTTCGCAATTGTAAATAGTTCCTGGGTGGGGAATCTGTACTGTTTGAAGTGCATTACTTTCAATACCGCTCTCTGCGCTCTCTCGAGTTTTATCAGGTGCGATTTGTCAGCACTACCCCAGATTGGTATGCAGTAAGAAATGATTGATACGCAGAGAGCAGAGTAGACCATTTTCAGAGTTTCATGATCTGCAGCATGTCGAAGAATTTTAATGGTATGTATAAGGCGTCTGACTCTAGTAGTAAGCATCTCAATTTGTAAGTGCCAGTTTAGATTTCGGTCAATGTAAACACCTAAATATTTTATGGTCTCCGACTTTATTATTGGGCGGCATCCACAGTCGTTGACCTGATTGCAGTGTGAGTGAACGTATATTTCATAATTTGGTGGTGGTTGGGTGCAATTCGTAATGGTGAAAGGAATGAATTTAGTCTTCGTAAGGTTAAGTGATAGACGATTTTGTGAAAGCCAATTATTTATGACGATAAGATTTTGTTCTGCGGTAGTTTTAATATCTGTCCAATTTGAGCCATGAATAACTACTGCTGTATCATCTGCATACGTAAATAATTTACAGTTGGGTAGGTTTATATCACAGAGTTGGTTAATATATAGAAGAAACAATGTAGGGCCGAGGATTGAGCCTTGAGGAATGCCATACTCAATAGGTGTTTCATCACTCCTTACCCTATTTATCGTGACGCTTTGGGAACGGTTATTTAGGTAGTCCTTGAAGATATCGTAAGCAATACCTCTAACACCAATTTTATCGAGCTTTGTGAGAAGTGTAGGTACATATATTGTGTCGAAAGCTTTTTGTAAGTCAAGGAAAATCCCTAGTGCTTTCTGTCCCTTGTCTAGTTTTTCCGTGATGTGTTGGACAAGATCTGCGACGGCATCTTCTGTTGATAGCGAAGGTCTGAAACCATATTGGTTTTTCGATATGATTTTATATTTGTTGAGGAATTCTAGGAGTCTTTTATTAAGAAGTTTTTCGAGAATTTTAGACATCGTGGGGAGGACAGAAATAGGTCTGTAATTTGTAATGGAGCTTTTGTCTCCATTTTTGTAGATGGGATGTACTAGGGCTTTTTTGAAAACGTTGGGGAATATTCCGGCGTGGAAAGAAATATTACAAATATGTGTGATAATGGGAACGAGGATCTTACGATTCGACTTTATTATGGTAGGTGAGATTCCATCGTAGCCAGTTGCTGAATTGGTTCGTAGTCCCATAATAATAGATTCGACCTCCGTATCGTCTGTATCAAGGATCACCATAGAATTAAGTGTATCAGAATGTTTATTTGTTATGAACGGGGTAATGTCAACTAGAGGGTTTGGTTTTGTGCCGCTAGACAAAGTTTTACCGATCTCGGTAAAGTAACTATTTAAATAGTTAAGAGAAGTTTTAGTATCACTATTATGTTGCAATAGTTCAAGGGGTGGGTTCTGGACTTTACTTGTATTCGTAATAGCCTTTATGGTCGTCCAAGTCGCTTTGGGGTTATTTTTGCACTTAATAAGTTCACTTTTCTCATATGCTCTTTTTAGTCTACGTAGGAGAAGATTACAAAAATTGCGATATCGGGTATAGGTTGTTCTAATGATTTGGTTATTAGGGGAGCTCCTTAATTTTTCGTGGAGCCGATCTCTATTCTGTATACAACGAAGTAAACCTGCAGTCATCCAGGGTTTGAGGATTCTCCGAGCTCTGGGTATCGCGGTTTGTTTAGAGTGCTTGTTGATTATATTAGACATGATTGAGATCAGCGATTCAGCAGCTAGGTTTGCATCCTCTGATCTAAGAATATGACTAAAGTCAGTATCCGCCATGTCCCGTTGGATGCCTTCTATATCAATTTTTAGTCTACAGTTACTGTGTTGGTGACCGAGGGTGTTTTTCAATTGAAGGCAGAGCAATGTTGGAAGATGGTCAGTTATATGTGTGTCGATGACAAGAGTGATTGATGGTGTTTTGGATTTTAGTAGAACATGGTCATAACATTTATCCAATCGGGTTTTGTAAACATGTGTGGGTGACAAAGCATGTTCAGCATTTAGCAATAGGTAAGGGTTTGAAAAACCGTCTGTATTTTGATGTTTGATATCTATGTTTAGGTCTCCCAATAGAGCAATGTGGTTATAGGATTTTAAATCCTCCAGTGTCCTATTTAAAGAATCTAAAAATAAATCAAAGTGTTCTTTTAAGCTGTAAGAGGGAGACCTATAGATTGCTAGTATTGCTACTTTATTAGCAATAATGCAGGTAAGGCAGGCAGCATGGTGGAAGATGAGTTCGTTAATGATGTGAGGTAATGATGATTTTACATAGATAATTATTCCTGAATTTTGATTAAGATGATTCTTAGAAGAGTAGTGGGTGTAGCCCTGCATAGTGGGGACGCTTACACATGATGGTAACCAGCACTCTGTAAGTATTATAACGTCGCAAGTAACATTTATTTGTGTGAGAAATGTATGAAATGCATCGAAATTTCTGTTAGCACTGCGAATGTTAAATTGTATTATTTTTAATGAGTTATACTGAGTCGGTCCCAGTAAACGTTCACACTCATTAGGTACGCATTTATATGAGTTACAGCTGTCTAAAGATTCGAGTTCATTATTTATTTCAATTACAGAGGTCATTTTTATTAAGGAGGAGAGCCAAAATAGAGAAAACAGTGGTTGACTTTAAAGCCTCAAACATCTTCAGTGGGTAATAAAGAAGATTAGGGCAGAAGGGCTGTTTGAAATATATATAAATTAAGCTTAGTCCTAGAGGATTAAAGTTCGCTGTGAAATGTATGTTTGTTGTGTGGGTGTGTGTAGTTGTAGGATTTACAATAATATAAGCATGCAATAGTCCGAAAATAATAGTAATGTAACAACTAATTACAAAGTTAACAAAAATAAAGGCATACAACACTATAATGAAAAAGTATAGTCATTGTTTCTGTTCAAGTTCAAGTAGGAACTGCTCCGATTTTACATGTATATACTTCATACCTGTTGCCTGCCGCAGTAGTACTTTTCCATTGACTGACCAACAGAACTCGTACTTGTTACGTTTTGCAAATTCCCGTGCGAGATGAAAAAGTCTCTTGATAGAACTCGGAAGGAACTCTGCGACGTATACAGGTTGCGGTTTTCCCTGGACACCAATTTGTGTTGTGTTCAAGCGGTCATCTTGGGGCTTAGACTTGTTGTAACTTTTTATTGCTGTAATAACCTTCTCTTTATCTTGTACGGTGGTGAGTTCCACAACTATTGGCCTGGCAGTCCCACTTTTGCCTGGAATGCGGTAGATATCACGTACTTGGTTTATTGGCATTTGTATAAGGTTTCCTAGGTTGGAAACAACTTGGCTTAGGTCTGACGTGGTTTCCCTTTCAGAGGCTGGGACGTTTCGTATTTCAATGGAAGAGCTTCGGGAGGTTTGTTGAACGTCTGTAACCTTTTTTTCTAGCTCACCGATTGTATACAAATATTCTTTACGCTCATTTCTCAGAATAGCAATTTGCTTCTTTAGATCCTCATACTGTTGGTTCATAAACGTCATAGCTTTCTCTATTTCGCAATTTGATTTTTGTATTTTGAGGTTTTGTTGCTTTAGCTCGGTGATTTCGGAGGCCAAATTAGAAATAGTTTTGCCTTGTTTTGATAATAGCTCAGTTAAATATTCTTGCTGCTCATTTTTCCAGGTGGTAAGGATTTGATTTATGTCTTCCTTAAAGTCACGCAGATCACTGCCAGGAGAACAGGGCGGGCGAGGTCTTTTTGAGCGTGTTTGCAGATTTACATCGGTGCGGTCCTGTACCATTGAAAGCGTTAAATTCGGATCTGACAGTGCTTGATTTTTATCTTTCTTTTGTGTAGGCGAACGTTTAACAGACATTGCTACAGCTTACCGCGGTCGGCAATGTTTATTCCAATATGCAGTGACGACGAGTAAGTAATAAGTTGACCCGTAGCGTAGTCAATGAATTTGCCTGTAGCAATTTCGTAGCCGTAGCGGCGGTATATCAGTGGGGGTACCCTTGCGTAGCTGGCGCGTAGCAAATTGCGGTGGTCCAAGTGACGTAGCACGGAACGTATATCCGTCTCGCTAGTTGCCGTCTTCTTCTAGCGCCCGGTCAGCCGCGCGCCCGATCTCCGGGTACTTTATGCGCGCCTAGTACTTCACGGCACACGCGATGATTTATTAAAATGTAAATATTTAAATAAAAACACTTTAGATATTATTTTATTTGTCTTAAAAATTTGCGAAGTGCACACGTCTTATCGCTTTCGCGGTCCGAGGGAAAGGACATATTAAGCATTATAATAACTAATAATTATCAATCACCTATTGTTATGAAACTGCTGAGCTATATGTTAGCTTGTACAGCTGTTATAATAAGCCAAATACAGTGCACAAAGTCTTAATGCATGGCAAACAAATAATAAGTGCTGCTGTCTTACCCATTGGAATGTTATCTGAGGAAGCTCAAAAAGCACGTAACAAATACTACCGTAATTATAGGTCAGGTCATTCAAGAAAATGTTCTGGTAATGACATGTTCCCGAAATGTAACGAAGACTTAATACTTACCTCAGATTTATCAACAGTTTACGTGCATTACCTTATAAAAAACTATCTACTTTATAAACAGAGTCTGACTTAAACCGAATAATCCAAAGTGGATAGCACTCATCTATAAACCTTTTTATATCTGTATTTATTATGTAATTAATTAATATTTATTTATAATTCTGCTTAAATAATGTATCGTGCCTTTCGTAATGCAATTCATTGGAATATATATTTTAATATATTATATTTTATCATGTAAAACCATATTGTACCATGTTAAAAATATTTTTACCGCCCCGATTTACTATAATATATTTATGTATATTATTACTCGGATACATTAGTTTTATCATTTTAATAAAGTTTTATAGTTATATGCAACGTATTTTCAGTTAGAAATAATATTTTCCGCATTCCCGTACTACCTGCACCACTGGCGGGCCGGGTGCGGGAGAGAACTCTCCCACCCGAGTTCCGCAGTCGGCGCCCTGGGCGCCGCCGACGTGTCTTCGCCGAGGACTATCGGCCTCCATGACCGGGGGTCTGAGGACGGTGAGAGGGCCGCTCACCGTCCTTACAGAAGCAGGCCCATGACGGCAGCGTGACGTGAGCACTCACGCACGCCCCCCCCTTAGAAGCGGGGTCACACCCGAAATCCCCCATAGACGCGGGATTGCACCCGAACCACCCCCTGGGCGAGGCCGCATTGGCGGCCGTAGGTCTGTTGGGAGTCACGGGACATCCTTCCTGAGGGCTTACCCGGGGCTCTCAACCATAGGCTGTTGGGCGTTACGTGAGGTTTTTTAGTCGGTAAGAGTCCGGCATAGCATCCTACGAGGATTTTCCCTCACGTTAAAAAAAAAAAAAAAAAAGGCATATGTCAACTTTTAAGGTCTTTTTCATGCTATAATGATATGATTTGGTCCGATCTGATTGACTTAGGTACTGTACCTTTTGTCATTTAACTGATTATTGCTAAACACAACGCAATACCGTATGTCGTACTATGCAGCATAACACGTTGTTGCTAAACAATGAAAGCTCTCATAACAATGCATTAAGTACAGTTTATGGTGCTTGACATATTATTACCGAATATTGACGAACTTTTTATGAGCAATAGTTTTATGTTAAGTACCTTGATATTGTATTGAAAAATCCTTTTTATTCGTAGATCTGATAATATAGTCCCACTAAAAAATGTATTTCTATGTTGTTGTGGAGAGATGTCACCGCCAAGATAAATTAGATATTTTTTCCGAAAGTTAAAAATTCACTAAGCGGGATTTCCAACGGGATCTTCAACCCCTTGACGTTCATAAGTCGAGTGGCCCAGACGGTATACCCGCGATGGTACTCAAGCAATGTGGTCCGGAATTGTGTCCGGTACTTACACGTCTTTTCACGCTTTCATATTCCATGAAAGTAGTTCCGGCATCGTAGAAGATCGTGCACGTGTATCCTGTGCCCATGAAGGGTGACAGGACCGATCCGGATCATTACAGGCTTAATAGCCATCACCTCCTGTGAGATGTGTAATAACATGCTCCCACTTTGATTGAAGGTGATGGGGCATGTAATTAATACAAATATCCTGATGTAAGTTGAAGAACACGACCAGCTTACGATTTTCGTCACGGTCGCTCGACTGGCGATTTTCCTATCTACCTCACACACAGCTTGGCGACGACTATGGAGAAAAAGGGTGAGGTTCTAGTTGTGAGCCTCGACATCTCTAAAACTTTCAACTGTGGCCTTCTTACGAAATAGTCCTCCAATGAACCGCCCCAGGGGTTTCGCGGATGGGTGTCCAGTATCTTCGCCGATAGAAGTATCAGGACAGTCGTCGACAGGAGCTGTTCTAACTGCATGGCCATAAATGCTGAGGTCCCACAAGGCTCGGTGTTGTCGGTCACTCTGTTTTTGCTGCATATCAATGATATTCTGTCTTGTGACAGCATTTATTGCCATGCCAATGACAGTACGGTTAATACTTATTACACGAGCCGTTCCGATATTCCTCGCTGCGCAGTGGTCGTGAACAACTTGTATATAAAATTCCGGTTACTCTCATAGGAATAGCCGCAATTTCAGACACAAACACCTACCAAGACTCAAGTTTGTGTATTCACTGTTAAGAAACCCCCATTTACTGTGGCACTGTTATTTCTGCGCACATCTCTTTCCACCTCCAATAGTATAAGGATCCTTGGTGTTGTCATCTCCAGTGATGTTCAGTTCCGCAGTCATTTGGAGGTCCATTCACAAGCTGGCGTCCAAGAAGCTTGGGGTGGTCAGTAGGACGCAGCGGTACTTTAGGGTGGCACAAACTCTGCTTCTCCATAAGACGCAAGTGCGGCCGCACATAAAGTAGTGCTGTCTTTGGGCTGGGGCACCTGAATATCAGCTTCATCCATTCGACTCGGTGCAAAGGCTAGATATGGGAGTTGTCGTTGATTTATACTTACTAGCGGAGCCCTTTCACGATAGGAGAGACAATAACTTCTTGTGCGTATTCTACAGTCTGTACAACGGTTTATGATCTGGGGAATTGTTTGATTTGATGTACGTTCTATCATCGTACGGCTCACTATGGACAGGGTGTTCATCCTCACACTTTACGTCCGGAGCATTCGATCACGGTAAGATCCGATGGGGGCTTTGTTCCATTCACGTGAAATGATCTCCTTGAGTCGGTTTTCTGTAACGCCTACAGTATGGAGTTCTTTAAAAGGTTAAAAGGGTCTTAGAGGGTTTTTGCGGGGTCGGCAGCGCGAGTATCGCGCCTCTGATGACCACTTTCCAATAGGTGTGCGCGTAACCTGGTCGGCCACCTTAATCTATACTAATATTATAAAGAAGTAAAGTTTGTGTGTTTGTTAAATTGTAAGGGGTAATCTCGGGATCTACTGAACCGATTTAAAAAATTCTTTCACCAATAGAAAGCTGCGTTATTGTGGAGTGTCATAGGCTATATAGCATCGCGCTACAACGAATAGGAGCGGAGCAGTAATAGTAAATGTTTAAAAAACTGTGGAAAAGTTATTCCTTTTGAGAGCTTCGTTGCGTGTGCTGCGTAAATATTTATAGTTATGTAAAAAATATGTTCTACAAAATTGTTCCTCTTAAAAAGTTCTAAAAAAATTGCGCGATAGCATGTGTCTATCTTTGGGTTGGTGCACAATAACCATTTTAATGGCAATCAATTTTTTTCTAAGATAATGCCACGGGATACCTCTTTCATAAACGAAATTGTTCTTAAAAATAATGCGACGGGAATACACGGGACGAGAAACCTTTCTCTCTCTCTCTCACGTAGTATTGAATATTGACGACGAGACGCTACGGGAGTAAACGCAACGCGACGGGAGTAAATGCGACGGGAACAGGTAATACTCTCTCTTATGTGGCGCAAACGAAGTTGCGCGGGTCAGCTAGTATAGTATAAATATAAATTCTTTTTTTTTCGTCTATTGATGAAAGAAAACTGCAGTTTGTAAACGACGATCTAAATACATACATAATATTTTTTAAATAATAATTATGTTGAAAAAAAATGTTTCTGAGGACTAGCAACATATACCTATTTCTCGTAAGAAGAATAAAAATGGAAACTAAGTTCTGTTTATTGTTACACTAGATTGATAACTTGTTTATAAAGTTAACGTTTCTTATATTTTTCATATTATAAAAGTTGAAATTAGAGTTCACTTAAAACTATTTGATAAACTATTTAAGTGATAACATGTGTTTATCAATATTCCTTTATGTTCCTCAACATGCATTTATTGTCATTCGATCCTGGTACCGGCATTTAGCAAAACAGTGTTATGTTCCTTAATTTGATGTTTCTATTATTACAGCGTGTTCCATATTTTGCAATATGCAGTAATCCCTTTTTTTCGGAATGATATACTAGCCTGTTGTCTTTTCATAATCGTAATCTATTTCTAATCCATATTTCTTTTAAATAAACAGAGAAAAGAATAGTGGATACATATTTCTCTATATATTAAATGGTTAATCACTGTAGTAAACACATACTGTAAGATACACACTATTATAATATTTAATAAAACTGCACTTATGCCGTCAGACATCTTGTTTATTAATCAACCATAGATGATTCCTCTATGTAGGCTAGTGATGTGACACTATCATATGGAACATCCCCCCCTTTAACAATATTTTTTTATGCCCTCAAACGAGTTAACAAAACATTTTTGTTCTAATACAAAATATAATCTTTAAACCTAACACTGGGCTTACTTACTCGTCCAGAACTAGTTACAACAGTAGTGGGTTGGTTACAATTATTAGCTTGCATAGGAACACCATCATTCATTGAAGGATTACATTTCTTAGGTGGCCCAGGAGTATCATCATCATCAAATCGTTCTTTTTTAACAATAAATTCATTCTTACTCAGTCTAACATGTTTTTCATTTCTCCGTACTACATTGCCCTGTTGATTGAGTATGTTATAAGATCTAGGTCCTACTTCTTCTATAATCTTCCCCGGTAACCAAACTTTATCAGGCCTGTTCTGTATCACTACATCATCCCCCATCTCTAATGAATTTCTAGTCTTTTTTGCTGTCTTATTATAATTATGTGTGTATTTATCTTTAATATTTGCTGACTTTACTTGTACATCAACAGGCAACTGAGGTTTCAATTTATCTCTAACACAAGGCAAGGTAGTTCTTAGAAGCCTAGACATTAGTAATTCTGAAGGACTATAATCCAAACCAGCGACTGGACTGACTCTATACTGCAACAAGGCCATGGTAAAATCAGAGTTATCCTCTTTACATTTTTTCATAAGGGACTTGACAATTCCAACAGCTTTTTCAGACATTCCATTAGACTGAGGATACCTTGGACTTGAATGTATTAATTCCATATCATATTCCTTCGAAAACTTTTTAAACTCAAAACTTGAAAATGGCATATTATCACTCACACAATATTTTGGAATTCCGTGAACTGACATAATGGACTTAAACTGTTTTATGACATTAAGAGCCGACTTTTCTTTCAGATACTTTACTTCTATCCACTTAGAGTAATAATCTATCAAAACTAAGTAATCTCTTCCACTATAAGTGCATATATCCACACCAACTTTATGAAATGGAATGTCTGGTACATCATGTGACATTAGTTCTTGTTTTACCTTAGATGGTCTATGCTTTTCACATGCCTTACAAGCTAATACACAATTTTCAACATCCACTGACATTCCCGGCCAATACAAAGCTTTCCTCATGCGTTTTTTACACTTAACTATACCTCCATGACCCGAATGTGCAATTTGAATCATTTCTTTCCTCATTTGTTTAGGTATTTAGAATAATGTGGAATAAATTTACAAAGATAATTGCACATACCTAAAAATTTTTGTAACTGTTTTACATTTTTTGGTTCTTCTAAATTCACAATCGCTTTTACATGTTCTGGATCTACACTTATTCCTTCTTTATTTATTATCAAACCAACATATTTTACGTGTTCTTGTCTATACTGTAACTTCTTACTATTAAATTTTACATTGAAATTTTTCGCTCTTTCTACTACTCTAGCTAATATCTCATCATGTTCTTTTTTATTTTTACCTGCTACAATTAAGTCATCAAAATATAACATAGTACCTTCTATATCACTAAAAATTTTCATATTCATTTTTTGCATTACTTCTGGGGCAGAGGAAATACCAAAAGGCATTCTTTTAAACTTATATCTACCAAACGGAGTTCCAAAAGTACACACACTTTTTTCATCTTTTAACTTAATCTGGAAAAATCCATCTTTCATATTGAGTACAGTGAACACTTCTTTACCCTGTAGATTATTATATATTTCCTCTGGTGAAGGTATCTGAAAATTTTCTCTTAAAATGCTATTATTCAACTCTTTAGGATCTAAACACAACCTCAAAGACCCATTAGGTTTTTCTACTATCACTAAGTTATTACACCACTCTGTTGGCCCTTCTACTTTCTCTATGACACCCTCTTTCTCATAATTATTTAATGTAGTTTTCAACTTATCTTTAATGGCCAGCGGAACTCTACGAATAGGTTTTATGACTGGTTCTGCACCATCTTTTATTTTAATCTCATATGTACCTATATCACCAAGACCTGTAAATATACATTTATTTTCTTTAACAAATTTACTCAAATCCGAGCTATCATATGACACTTCATGTACTCTATTCACCAAGATAAGTTTGATGCACTCAGGCAACCCAATGACTGGCTGCACTGGCAGATCAATTACATTGAAATTTATGACATTTCTTTCATTCTTGTACTCACACTCAAGCTCAGTTTTCCCTACTACCTTTATTCTATCACCTGTATACACAATAAGTACATTTTTACATTTTCTCAACACAGACTTATTATTTTTTATTTTATTATATAACTCTAGTGGCAATGTGCTGCAATCCGCTCCAGTATCTATTTTAAACTCTATTTCTTTATTATTTATTTTCATTTTCACTTTCCACTCTAGTTTAATGCTATTATTTGTGCAAATGCTTCCAAAACTGAACTCACTTTCACTTATACTTTCATCACTATCTTCTTTGTTTTCCACTGCATGTACTTTCTTGTCTTTATTCTTAGACTCTCTTATCTTGTTGTAGTCATTCTTCTTAGGATTATCATTACCCTTCGCTCGGCACATCCTAGCATAGTGATTGTACCGGCTACATATTGCACACTTTCTACCATAAGCTGGACAACTTCTTATCTGATGTTGATTTCCACATTTTCCACATTTTTTCTGTTCATTTTTATCTTTATTTATAACATTGATACTCTGAGTACCTGTCTTCCCGGACTCTAATTCTCTGACTTGTTTCTTACCTGCCTCTGCGGCTCTACAAATTGAAAGTGTATTTTCCAACTTCAACTCTTCTTCTCTGAGCAACCTTTCTTTTACTCCACTGTCTTGTACACCTATCACAATCATCATCGCTATTAATCGTTCTTCTAAGCTTCCTAGCTCACACTTTTTAGCTTGATTTTTCACTCGAGTACAGTAGTGATCAATAGTTTCTCCATCTTGTTGTCTCATACCAAGAAGTTCATACATATTTATTACAATCGTTTTCCGAGGTTCTACATATTTGCTGATTACCGTTATTAGTTCGTTATACGACGTTTTTTCCTTGTTTTCGATTGTGTTGTATACATCCACCACCTCTTCGCCGGCAGCATTCAGGAAGATGGCTACTTTTCTTTTTTCTTCTAAGTGAGTGAAACCTGCCGCTTCCAAATAAATGTCAAACATTTGTTTGTATTTCCTCCAATTTGACCCATCGCCTGTTAGTATCAGACCCTTGGGAGGGCGTAACCCGTCTATTTTCTCCGACATTTTCTTCTCCATCACAACCAACGCTTACGAATGGCGGCGGCTCCCCAACACAACACCGTTGTATAATGTTTTTTACGTTACCACTAAGGTTATTTTATATCTCTACACAAAGTTTATTTATTAGTATGCTTTTTGCAAAGTTTTTTCACACCTGACACCATGTAAGATACACACTATTATAATATTTAATAAAACTGCACTTATGCCGTCAGACATCTTGTTTATTAATCAACCATAGATGATTCCTCTATGTAGGCTAGTGATGTGACACTATCATATGGAACACATACATGAAAATAAAATGAAATTAAAATACATAGGTCAAATAACTAAACTACTATGTAAACTATTGCCTACTGAACATTCCACCTCCGATCATACCCGGCGCAAAGGTGCCCAATACACTAGCAGCGTTGCCGCGCTGGATAGCGACAGCTATCCTTTGTACCAGGTACGACCGGGCGTGACAGTCATGCGTCTTGTCTTGTAGCCTACGGCCTATCTCCGAGACCAGAGCCTTGGCATCACTCCCCCAACAGCCCATTGTTTCTACGGCTACTGGTACGACCAGATAACGCGACTCCATCTCCGCGTATCCGAGCCAAGTGACTGGCGGCGAAAGTGCTTACGCATGTTGCGTCCCACACTAAGCACTTGCCATTCTTCCATGGCACAAGGGTCAGACCGTCCGGTCTCTTGCCGTCTGCGCGGGACAAACCTGGTGGTTCGAGAACACATGGGACCTCAGCCGACACTAGAGCCCGCCGGATTAACTCGTTCAGAGCGTGGTGACGCGGATGCCTGCCCGTGCAGCGACGGCAACTCAAAGCATGATGACCATCGCTCTCCACCATGGTACCGCAGATGCATATGTGAGGTTCACACACCTTGCAGCCCAAGCGGAGAGCCACAGCCACCCGCAGAGAGTCGTCGTCCAACAAAGCTATGTATGTTATTTCTCTTAACAAACTATTTAAGAATTGGTTTAACTTCTTAAGACGCCATTTTCTCAGAACAAGGTTCATGAGGGTTAACACATTATTGTTTATCAGCATCCCATCGTCATGCAATTTTGGAAAGCTAATTAATGCCTGCGTGCATGTCCGCTGTAGTACTTAGCTTACTGACCGTGATCGTTTACAAAAATTCAAGCGGGGCTACGAGCGCTCCAATGCGAGTTGTACAAGACTTTTAAATTACGGACAAGTGTTTTCGAAGAGAACGAGAGAGAAGAGTTCGCATTATGATATTTCGGATTTTTGATAATCGGAGTTCGTATTTACAATATGTCGGAATTATAAACATACGGAATTTTGAAATTCGTGATTGTGACTTTCGGAATTAAGTTTTTCGTATTAATGTAGTGTACCCGAGTGAATGCCATGCCAATTAATCGTCTATATTAAACTAGCTGTTCCCCGCGGCTTCAACCGCGTAGTAGTCGTTATCGCCTAAAATCATAACCCTCCTTTTGCGCAGTCGTTTATAACCTATGTTATCCTTATACCAGTGATGGGCAAAATGTAATTAGATTAACCGTTACAAATTACAATTACTTAGTAATGCTTAATTCAATTACTCTGTAACAGATTACTTGAGTAACTAATTACAATGAGTACTAGCAGTAACTAATTACTGAGTAATGGAATTACACGTTAATCTAATTACATTGTAACTTGTTACTCATTAATTCAATTAACGAACTCTCATAATTAACAAGTCTGTCCTGTGAATTCGGCCCAAGGGGTGGTTCGATTTTGATGCGGTTTTTTGATCGTAGGTCAATGTATCCATGATGGTACTTAGCTATACATTTTGAAGACCATCAGCTTAATTCCTGAGTGATGAAGGGATTTCACTAAAATTCCCATACGCGATTCATGGTAAATGTGGTGATCTTTACTTTTTAAGTGTTTTCACGACATGGTAACCAGCTACCTAATGCATTAAAATGTCTACGAATCACGTGATTATTTTGCAATCCAATATGGCCACCGCACCCTAATCACAAAATTTCATGATGGGTATTGTTTAATGGGTTTTTTGGTATGCTGAGTACGAATCACGTACTAATTTTGCAATTCAATATGGCCGCGGCGCCGTAATCACAAAATTTCATGATGGGTATCGTTTAAGGGGTTTTTTGGTATGCTGAGTACGAATCACGTGATAATTTTTTCAATCCAATATGACCGCCGCGCCGTAATCACAAAATTCCATGATGCGTATCGTTTAAGGGGTATTTTGGTATGCTGAGTACGAATCACGTACTAATTTTGCAATCCAATATGGCCGCCGCGCCGTAATCACAAAATTTCATTATGGCTGTCGTTTAAGGGGTTTTTTGGTATGCTAAGTACGAATCCGATGATAATTTTGCAATCTAATATGGCCGCTGCACCGTAATCACAAAATTTCATGATGGGTATCGATAAAGGGGTTTTTAGTATGCTGAGTATAAATCACGTACTAATTTTGCAATCCAGTATGGCCGCTGCGCCGTTATCACAAAATTTCATGATGGGTATCGTTTAAGGGTTTTTTTGGTATGCTGAGTACAAATCACGTGATAATTTTGCAATCCAATATGGCCGCCGCGCCGTAAGTAGGCGAAACACACACAATTTTTTCACCTCTCGACATTTCGGCTACATTGCAACAGCCGTGGTCACGAGTAGACTCTCAAGCTGTTGCAAATTTGCAATTTAGCCAAAACGTCGAGAGGTGAGAAAAACGTGTAATGCGCGAAAAAGACCCAAAAATAATAAGTGTAATATGACAGACAGACCTGAAAAGGATAAGTTTAAATAATAAAAATGCCTAGTTAACCCGACTTCACCACTAACATTGCTGGACCTCCTGCTGACAACGCGTCCGGACGGATACAGTGTTTCAGTGGATGCTCCGCTAGGATCGTCGGACCACTGTGTCGTTCGGACGCATGTGCCTCTCGCAAGGCCTGAACCACCTCGGCCCAAGGAGTGGCGACATGTGTGGCACTACAAGTCAGCAGACTGGGATGGACTGCGAGAGTTCTATGCGTCGTACCCGTGGTGGCGGCTTTGTTTTGCCTCAGAGGATCTGGATTCTTGTGCTATAGCAGTCGCTGAGGGGATCTTGGAGGGTATGGAATGCTACATTCCCAACCGCTGGATCCCTGTAGGTGCAAAAAAGCGACCGTGGTTCAATCGGCTCTGCAGAGAAGCTCTAATGCAGAAAGAATCTGCCTACAGAGCTTGGACCACGGCTCGTGCAAATTCAGATCCAAACATCTCTGAGGTAAAACGCAAATTAAATGCCGCCTCGAGGTCCAGTAAAAGAGCAATTGTCAAGGCCAAGTTCGATTTCGTCGGCAGAATTGGCGAACGGCTAGCAGGCTACCCTTCAGGAAGTCGTGAATTTTGGTCGCTTGCCAAAGCTGCCGAGGGAAACTTCTGTCGGTCAGGATTACCACCCTTGCTTAAACCCGACGGTAGTTTGGCCCAGAGTGCCAAGGAGAAAGCCGACCTTTTGGGTAATCTCTTTGCCTCTAACTCGACCATGAGCGACGGGGGTGCAATACCGCCGTGCATTCCGAGTTGTGGCACTTCCATGCCGGAAGTTAAATTTACACAGCGGAATGTCCGGCGGGAGCTTCAATCCCTGGACGTTCATAAGTCGAGTGGGCCAGACGGCATTCCCGCGGTGGTACTAAAGCATTGTGGTCCAGAGTTGTGTCCGGTACTTACACGTCTTTTCGCACTTTCCTATTCCATGCGACAAGTCCCGGCGTCGTGGAAGATCGCGTATGTACATCCTGTACCCAAGAAGGGTGACAGGACCGACCCGGCCAATTACAGGCCTATAGCCGTCACCTCCCTTTTATCCAAGGTGATGGAGCGTGTAATTAATACACAGCTCCTGGGGTACCTTGAGGAACACGACCTGCTCAGCGACCGGCAGTACGGTTTCCGTCACGGTCGCTCGACGGGCGATCTTCTTGTGTACCTAACACACCGATGGGCGGCGGCTATCGAGAGTAAGGGTGAGGCTCTAGCAGTGAGCCTCGACATCTCTAAAGCCTTTGACCGGGTCTGGCACCGTGGTCTTCTTACGAAATTGCCCTCATATGGACTACCTGAGAGATTATGCGGATGGGTGTCCAGCTTCTTGGCCGGTAGAAGCATCAGGGCCGTCGTTGACGGCAGCTGTTCAGACTGCATGGCCATAAACGCTGGAGTCCCGCAAGGCTCAGTGTTGTCCCCTACTCTGTTTCTGCTGCATATCAATGACATGTTGTCTATTGATGGCATTCATTGTTATGCGGACGACAGTACGGGGGACACTTGTTACACGGGCCGCCCCGGTATCTCTCGGGACACAATAGAGGAAAATCGTGAACAGCTTGTGTCTGAAATCGAGGCTACTCTTACTAGAGTGTCCGATTGGGGTGGACAAAATCTTGTCCAGTTCAACCCTTCCAAGACACAAGCGTGTTTTTTCACCGCTAAGCAAACCCCAATTACTGTAGCGCCGCAATTTCAGGGCACATCTCTTTCCATCGCCAAAAGTATAGGGATCCTTGGCGTTGACATCTCCAGTGACGTTCAGTTCCGTAGTCATTTGGAGGACAAGGCTAAGCTGGCGTCCAAGAAGCTAGGTGTGCTCAACAGGGCGCGGCGGTACTTCACTGCGGCGCAAACACTGCTTCTCTATAAATCGCAAGTGCGGCCGCATATGGAGTACTGCTGTCACCTCTGGGCGGGAGCACCTGAATATCAGCTTCGTCCATTTGGCTCGGTGCAAAGACGAGCTGTAAGAATTGTCAACGATCCTGTACTTACAGCTGGTGTGGAACCTCTTCGCGACAGGAGAGACTTTGCCTCCTTATGCGTGTTCTACCGCCTGTACAATGGTATGTGCTCTGAGGAATTGTTTGATATGATGCCCACGGCTACGTTCTATCATCGCACCGCTCGCCACAGACAGGGAGTTCATCCTCACACTCTGCGTCCGGTGCGTTCCAGCACGGTTAGATCCGATAGGTGTTTTCTTCCACGCACGCTTAGGTTGTGGAATGACCTCCCTGCCTCGGTTTTCCCAAACGCCTACAGTATGGGGTTCTTCAAAAGGGGTCTTAGAAGGTTTTTACAGGGTCGGCAGCGCGAGTGTGGCACCTCTGGTGTTGCAAACGTTCATAGGCTGCGGTGACCACCGGTCCTTCTGGTGGGCCGTATGCTTGTCTGCCACCTTAGTGGTATAAAAAAAAAAAAAAAAAAAAAAAAAAAAAAAACTTCGGGTAAAGTTTTTCGTGCACCCGAATTCGACGACCATGATTGATGGGACGCAGTGCGATGATAGCAAGTAGCTAAGGGTATCATAATATTGCCCATTGCTACTTACTGTTATTTTTTTATTTTTATTTAGTGCATTGTTTAATGAGGGGTCATTGCTTGGACAGATTTGTCCAAGCAATGACCCCTAAAGGCTTTTTAGCAATCTGTATTCTATGACTTCTATGTAATGTCAATGATTTGTGAATATTTGCTGGTAAATAAATTAATATAGAACAATTTATTTCTCAGAACACGAACCATTGTACAGGCGGCAGCATAGCAATACACAACGGGGAAAAGTCTATCAAATCGCGAAGGGGCTCGACACAGGAACTTCACGGGAATAAAAAAAGCCGGCCAAGTGCGAGTCGAAATCGCGCACGGAGGGTTCCGCACCAATAAACGGTAAAATATCACGTTTGTTGTATAGGAGCCCCCCTCAAATATTACTATTTTTCTGATATTAGTTTATACTACTAATAGACCAATTAGTATGCTAAATTTTTCATAACTTTACTACTAATAGTTTGAACTATTATATTATAAAATTAATTATCAATGCGACAAAATTGTAAAAATTACGAATTAATCAGTTAGCAAGTATGTACAGTCAGCCTCATAAGTAGATAAACACTAGATATTAAAATTTACGAAATAGATTCATGAATGAAAACTTACTCGTAGTACTGGCATGTAACAATTTTTCTATAAGTATACACTCTATTTGTAACAGTATTGTTCCAAACAAGTACTGAGTGTAAATTTTCATTCATGAATCTAGTTCGTTCAATAGTGTTAATCTACTTATGAGGCTGACTGTACCTACATAGTAATGTTGCTATGAGCATTTACAAACACATAGTCACGTCTTTATTGTTACACTTTTTATAACACACCTAACCCCCCGCCCCTCCTCCCAAATAAGCGGGTTAAAACTTGTGTTAGGTTAAAACTGTTGATGACTTCTACCGACTAAAACCCGTGTGCTTTTAGTCGGAAAAGTCATCAATATCAGCCATCGCTAGTCATCAGTCAATAACATCCATGAGGATCCACATCCACACGAAAAAAAAATGTAAATATAAGTAGGTATACTGATAAAAAATAAACTCAGTCGTCAAACAGAAGCAACACTGTATTCCTTTAATAATTATCCCCAAAGGGGTAGGCAAGGCAAAGGCATACATAACGCCTACATTTAATCTGTTTATCATTTTGTTGGTCGGTGAGCCTATTGCCATGTACAAATGCACAGGCGCAGGTTGTGAGGCGCGATTGGTACTACTATTGAAATTTTCAAGCTGCTCTTTTGCACTTTTTATATTTAGTGGTAGACATACAAACGGCCCGCCAGGTGTACTGGTGGTCACGTAGCCTATGGACGTTTGCAACACCAGAGTCGCTACACATAAAAACCTGACCGGTTTCGCCTCACGGCATTTTCAAAGGTCTAGATTACTCTATATTATTTATGCTGTTGATTGATGGCACTTGGTGGAACTTGCTGCACATATTGAAAAAACGACAATTGTACTGTTCCACAATATTTATTCATTACACCTGACCCGTTTCGCCTTATGGCATTCTCAAAGGTTTAGATGATATACATTGTATCGAAATAACCTAAATAATTACATTATTAGATGACAAGATCCTGATACTCTACTAGATACTCTGGTTAATTAAATGTTACAACCATATTTTAGACTACCTCTTGTCCCGCGACTTTGTTTCATTATGGCTGAACCGATTTTGATGAAACATACAGCATAATTAAGTTGAAAAAATACCTACAAAATCAATTATGATCAAGCTACTGAATACTGAAAGCACTGTATACTGTAGTTTGACTCGGCCGGATTTTAAAAATAAATGCCTACAGCCGCGCGGTACGTAAGCAAGCGATAAGGCTGCCCACCTACAGCATTATAATAATGTGCCTACTTTGATTTTCTATTTAGTATTGCGATTGCAAATATGTACATACATGCTTTCATATAGTCACGCCTTTATCCTTGAAGGTGTAGGCAGAGGCATAGTATACGCCCACATTTTACCTTATAGTTTTATGTACGCATATAGATAGTGAGCGTAATGCAGTTGAAATTTTTCAATCCGCCCACAAGGCCTTCAATTTGTATTAAGGATTGTCGTTTTACTGACAACCGGCTTTCATTTCGAGTAAATATGTACCTTTTTTATTTAAACAAAAAAATACTTTGTGAATAATAATATAATATCCCCGCAACGGCTGGCGGCGCGGGGCGGCGGCGTGGCGGCGCTGCGCCCGTTATCTACTAACGATTGAGTGAGACGGGTATAGAAATTTGAAAACGAGTAAGCGGCGTAGACAATAATCCCACCAAAAACATCCCTGTTGAAATGGAGGCCAAGTTCCTATGGGCTAATTGTTCGCCTAAAAAAGGGTGGAAATCCAATCCAATGCCAAGTTTAGATGCACTTTAAAATCGATCATAATCATCTTCATCAACAGCCTAATCCACTGGTAAACATTTGCCATTCCCAAGACTCGCCACCACACTCAGACCTCCGCCTTCCGAATCCAGCCACTACCCACCACCACATCCACGTCAACGGTCCATCTGGCCGAAATTCACTTTGCCATACACCCAACTTAAAATATGGTGTAGTTGTGAAAATACGTAGGCACCTACTTGGTTAAAAATATCTAAAATAATGATACTTCTAAATTAGAACTTGGCAGGTTTTCGTGCAGAACGTAACACTTTATTAATTGTATAATTAAATTTATTCTAAGATATATAATTAAATTAACCTGCCAAGTTAAAATTTAGAAGTATCATTATTTTAGATATTTTTAACCAAGTAAGTACCTACGTATTTTCACAACTACACCATATTTTAAGTTGGGTGTATGGCAAAGTGAATTTCGGCCAGATGGACCGTTGACGTGGATGTGGTGGTGGGTAGTGGCTGGATTCGGAAGGCGGAGGTCTGAGTGTGGTGGCGAGTCTTGGGAATGGCAAATGTTTACCAGTGGATTAGGCTGTTGATGAAGATGATTATGATCGATTTTAAAGTGCATCTAAACTTGGCATTGGATTGGATTTCCACCCTTTTTTAGGCGAACAATTAGCCCATAGGAACTTGGCCTCCATTTCAACAGGGATGTTTTTGGTGGGATTTCAATACTTTTTTTTAAGAAACCGTACCTATTTTTTCTTTTAATTCTTCTAATTTCCTCTCCCTCCTCATCGTACCTACAACGCGCGTCTTTAGACAGTTCGCTTTGCTCTATAGTGTTATACAACGCGCGCCTTTAGGCAGTTTGCGTTGCTCTATAGTGTTAACTATCCTTGTATAGATCCTCTACGGTAGGTACAGTATATATTTCAAAAAGATTTTGTGAACTCTATGTTTAATTTCTTTTTCAGAATATTGATGACATTTTAATGATGACATTATAAACACGATATCTACGTCTACAACATAAATTGTGTGTTTGTACGTAAATTGTTTATACTGGCGAAAAATCTAAAATATGGACTATTTGTTTACTATTTCCTATGAAATAGCTATCTTTATCTTTCTATTCTATCTTTGAAATACTACACCTACCTAAAGTAATCTGCTGAAAGCATTGTTCACTTTTTAAAGAAAAAGTATTTACGATGAAAGTCGAAAAATAAGTTAGTATGTGACCCGTATAATGTTCAATCATGGCGACACGAAATTAATTTCATTGAGCAACATTTGATTGTGCTATACCTCCTAAAGTATTCTTTTGATTTGCATGGTGTAAAGGGAATGAATGATCTTAATGAAATGTTCAAATTAGCTAACGTATTTAAATTGAGAAGGATACCTTATCAATCAATCAATACATATAATAAAATCGTAACAGGTCGCTGTCTGTACATGGAAGATAAATAAGAAAAAATATTATAGGGGGGCTTTATGAACGCAATAGAACCCAAAACAATGATTTTTAGAATTTTTGTCTGTTTGTCTGTTTGTCTGTATGTCTGTATGTCTGTATATCTGTTTGTCTGTACGGTTGTGCACGCTAATCTCAGTAACCGCTCAACCGATTGCAATGCGGTTTTTTTTATTGTGTTGAGGTTTGCTCCAGTTAACATTTAACGTTTGTTTTATGTAAATCGGTTTAGAAATAAAAGAGTTATAACACTTTTAAGAATCAGATATTTTGAAAAATTTAATTGTAGGGGTTTCTTTGAAAGTGAGTGAACCTAAACTGGCGTGTTGGCTTAATCATAAAAGAGCTTAATGATGAAGACTATTTTTAAACAATTCAGTCCGCGCCGAGGGCGTGGACTGAATTGTTTTAAAATAGACTTAATCATTAAGCTCTTTTATGATTAAGCAAACAGGGCAGTTTCAGACGCTGCTTGATGACTCTGATGAAGAAATACCTTTCCTTTCATACACCTTATGTGACGTAAACGAAGTTGCGGGCTCAGCTAGTTACCGAATATATGTATAAGACAAAATCGCTAAAAAACACGTTTGTTGCATGGAAGCCCCCTTTAAATATTATTATTTTTTTGTTTTCAGTATTTGTTGTTACAGCGGCAACAAAAACACATAATCTGTGAAAATTTCAACTCTCTAGCTATCACCGTTCATGAGATACAGACTCCTGACGGACAGACAGACAGACAGACAGACGGACAGCGAAGTCTCATGAATAGGGTCCCGTTCTTTACCCTTTGGGTACGGAACCCTAAAAAGGATGACTCACGCTACACCGTGCCGGGTCCAAGCCGAGTGCCGGCCACAGCAAGATCAACTTATCCTACTTCCTACTAATATTATATTAATGTGAATGTTTGTGAAGATGTTTGGATGTTTGTTACTCAATCACGCTCTAACGGCTAAACGGATTGGGCTATAATTTGGTTCAGAGATAGCTTATAGTCTGGAATAACACATAGGCTACTTTTCATCCCGGAAATATGTTCCCACGGAAAGCGGGAACGGGTACCGAATTTCACGCGGTCGCAGCCTCGCACGTCATCTAGTATTATATATATTTTGTATGAACAAACTCACGTTAAACCATAGATTTAGAATTTTTCGCGCTAAATCTATGCGTTAAACCGAGCGGCAACTGAGTGACAGCCGAACTACAAAGAAACAACTCGGTCCCGCCTCGGCTCGGCCACAGCCCCTTGCATGAGTACTGTATACAGTGATACAGAGCCGCCGAGCTTCGCCCGAGCAGTCGTGAACGCAACCGGCTCGGTAATCGTACTACGACCGACACTCGGCTCGGAAGTTGGACCCGGCACGGTCTAGCATGAGTCATCCTTTAGAATGCTTGCTGATCTCTAAACTACTGGACAGATTTGATCCAAATATTTCACAAATATGAATAAAAATATTCAATGTGCAGTTTTGACATTTCCATAATTTGTAGGTATAGAGTATTTGATTGACATTAATCAAAACATTGACAACATCTTTCTTATCTGATTGACTTTTTAAACATGACATGTGTGAAAATAAAAAGTAAATAAAATCAAAAGAGTCCTCTCATCACTAAGAAGTATTGATACAAATTCGAATCAAATCCCCCCGAAGGAAACAATTGTTACCCCCTTTTAGCCATGTTCTGGAATGAATTTCAATAAAATACGAAACACATCTTCCATCAATTATGTTAGAGATGATTTATGCAAAATTTGAAGAAGATCCGACTAAGGAATCCTGTGGTCCCATACAAACTTTGTAACCCTTTTCCAACTCACACTTGACCGATTTCTTAAATTTCTCAATTTTTCGATAATCTACATATAACACCCGATCTTTGTGCCAAATTTCATAACTCTAGGACAATTGGAAGTGGCCTAGAGGTTTTGATGACCGGTCAGTGAGTGAGTGAGTCAGTCAGTGCCAAAATTAGCTATATTCACAGGGTCATATTTCAGGATCTACTGAAGCTACATCTATGAAATTTGGTACACTGCCTTAGTTCTATTATATGAATACGTACGTACAATTTTATTTCTGTACTTGCAATAGGCACTGAGCTACAGGGGGGTCAAAAGTGGGTCGAAGCGGTTCGTGTAAATAGAGTACGGCATGCGCTCGGCCTGTTGCTAGAACTTGGCCTGCGCACTGCCGTGCGCTTAGATAATCGGCTCATCACATGTTTCGTCAGTGATAGAATCACGGAATTCTAGTCTTTATAATCATTGTGTTAATTTTTTTGATTTACAAAATTAAAACTATTTTTCGATTTAAAAGTACTAGTGAGTCTCTAGTACACTAGTACTTTTCGTACATTGTCAAGTTGTGTTAAATTTTGGAAGTTCATATTTGTCTCTATGCGTGTAATAAAAATCAAAGGTAACAAAAATGCTGTCAATCAAAGTCATACGGTTTGTTTCTTTGTGGATGACCGATGTTACAGTACACTTAGCGTGTACCTACTGTAACATCGGTCATCCAGAAAGAAATGAATACTCTTGAAACATACCTTAATCATTGCTCTCAATTAAATAACTACGAACTGACAACCTACGCGTACTAGAGTTCTGAACTAGTTTTTTTTGGATATTGTACTAAATTGGATCGCACCGTTCACTGACTGAGCAAGCACAAGTCTAGTTTTAAACACAAACATACCTACTTCATGTAACTACCTAGTTCACTCGTGTCAATCACTTTGTTTAACTTTAGTCAACTAGTAGTATAGTACCAATTAGTTCTGAAGTAAAATCAATTTATAGTCTTACCTTTCGGAGTTTCCAGGTAATCTAAAAAACGTTATCTCTGGGTGCGTTATTGACGAATTCATGCAACCAAAGCAGAATAGACTCTAGTTGTCATATTAAATATTTTTAGTAAATAAACCTCGCGCGGTTACTATCTAAAAAACGACACACCGTCCATTCGTCTACTCGGCACAATCGCGACTGCGGCGCCTGCTTGCGTGCTGAAAAGCCTGCCGATAACGAGACTCGTAGGTATAGTTTGCGCTTCGTCCGTTTGTAGGGAGCTACAATACTGGTTAGTACTCTTTATACTGTGCTGAAAGCTACGGAAACATTTAGCTATTTTGTAAACCACCATTCGCTTGGTAGGTACCTATTAGCTTGTTCCCGTCTGCAGTAAGTACCAGCTAGAGAAAGCCACAAAAGAAATGTTGAACTTGTTTTTTTGCTTTCAGTTGTATTTACTTTGCAGTCGGTATTTTTGTTTTCCTAATAATTAAGTTTATTAATATGTTTAATTAAAATGATGGTTCACGTCACCTTAGACTATTTGTCACCATACTGTTAGGTAGGTACATACATGTTTATCATGTTCTACGCGCGATATTGGAAGATCGCATATTCCATATGTGCGTGTTTCGTCTATTTCCAGTTTCCCCCGAATGCTTTCCCCCGATCGGGGGAAACTGGGAACAAAATGTTCCCATTTTCCCCCGAAATATTATTTAAATTATAAATCCATTTTGGGAACTAAAATCACGCTACTTGCCTATTGGTGTTAATGAAATAAACTTGAGCCATTTTGGGAACAAACAAAACAAAAAAAAATAACCACGAAGGCTAAGGCGGGAGCTCCGCTCCGGCTAAGTCGGGGTACTCTGAGTCGGGGTGTTAACCATTCACTTATTATGGTTAAAACCTCGACTCGGATAGGTTAGGTTAGAAGGCTAAGGCGGGAGCGAAGCGGAGCGGGGCTGTCGCCTTAGCCTACGTGGTTATTTTTTTGTTTTGTTAGTTCCCCAAATGGATTTATAATTTAAATAATATTTCGGGGGAAAATGGGAACAATTTGTTCCCAGTTTCCCACGATTATGAATTCGGGGGAAACTGGGAATTTTGTTCCCAGTTTCCCCCGAATTCATAATTATATCAGGGGATAGCATTTGGGGGAAACTGGGAATAGACCGCGTGTTTGCATATTATTACTCGTATCTTATATATAATATATCTATGGTATTCTACTGTGGGGCAATGCTGCAGATATAAATAAAATTTTTATTTTACAAAAGCGGGCCATAAGAGCTTTATATAGACTAGGTCCAAGGGTCTCTCTGCGCGAAAAATTCAAAGAGGTTAATATTCTTACTGTAGCATCACAATATATTTTTGAAAACCTTATGTATGTACAAAGAAATCTACATAGTTTCGCTAAGTTAAGTGATAGACACAATGTCAACACTAGAAATAAAAATTACCTTGCTGTTTTTCATAGCAGATTGCACAAAACCAGCAATTCTTTCATGGGTAACTGTATACGCTTTTACAACAGGCTTCCAGACGAAATTAAAAGTATGTCCCTTTATAAGTTTAAAAGTTCTGTTAAAAGTAAATTGTACTGCAGGGGCTACTATACAATCAATGATTATTTGTTGGATAAGGAAGCCTGGAAATGACCTGCTCATCTGGATTCTCAAAAAAATTGTTAAAATGCCTAGTTTTTAGATTCTTTAAAATTGTAAATAGAGCAAAAAAAAGAACAACCCGCTGAGTTTCTTGCCAGTTCTTCTCAGGTGGGTCCGCGTTGTGAACTAGTGGTAGAGTTGTTGTTTTATATTCTGGACGTTTTACAAAATAAATATAATTTTGATTTGATTTTGATTTTATCACGATTTTTTTTCAATTTTTAAAGCACAAACGGAACATTGCAAAATCGGTTCAAGCTAAATATTTGACAATTGATTTTACTAGCACATGTAGATTGATACGGGGATTATAGTTATACAAAAATCGAAAAATCAAGAAAATGCACATATGGAACTTTTCAGGCGCAATGACGATAGTATTTAGCAATGTATATGTTTCTATCCTGAAATATTCTTACACATGAATAAGCTTCGGAAGGTCTAGAATTAGATATAGATTGTAAAACGTGTGTTAGCAAAATTTCCGAACTCCGCTCCGGGTTGAAATAAGGGAAGTAAATGTAAAGTTATCTTCATTGAGTTAAATATTTACACTGTTATAAAATAAATAATAAAAGTAAAAATGTTTATTTCTAGTTACATAAAAATAAAAATGTTTATTTCCAGTTTCTTATAAGTACTTATTACAAAATTTTTTTTTGAGATCTCCTTTTAAGCAAATTTATGGTTGTATCAGGAGATCCCTAAACTGTTATACTTAGGTATATTCAATAAGACATTCCACATCTAGCCGCAAAACCGTCCAGGCTTACCCCGGCCATTTCCATGCCTTTTTTAACGTGAGGGAAAATCCTCATGGATGCTATGCCAGACTTCTACCGACTAAAAACCTCACGTATCCTGCCTAACAGCCTACGGTTGGAAGTCCCAGGTAAGCCCTCGAAAGAATACCCCAGGATCTACCATTACCATGCTAGTTAAAACTGTGTTACAGGTAGGTTATGGACAACCCCAAACAGCGCAGTTGCGACCATTCGCAACCAGTGCCAATTTTTACTGGATTATAGTTTCTGACTCCTCAAACTAGGTAGGTATAGGTACCTATTTAACTGAGGACCAGACAATGAAAAAAAAACGTTAAAAAAGGGAATATAAAAAATAAAAGATAAAAGTGTAAGTGTGGAGTGTTGAGCGCTTGATAAGTGGCATAGAAGTGTTCGTGTTTGATTATCATTACAGGAAGTGTTTAAGGCTGCAATGTTCGACCTTGAAAAATCCTAAGGCAATTCGAACGATTGCAGCGGAGCAACGCTTTGGCCGGATTTCATTCGATTCTAATACATTATTATTATTATTATTTTTTATACCACTAAGGTGGCAGACAAGCATACGGCCCACCAGAAGGACCGGTGGTCACCGCAGCCTATGAACGTTTGCAACACCAGAGGTGCCACACTCGCGCTGCCGACCCTGTAAAAACCTTCTAAGACCCCTTTTGAAGAACCCCATACTGTAGGCGTTTGGGAAAACCGAGGCAGGGAGGTCATTCCACAACCTAAGCGTGCGCGGAAGAAAACACCTATTGGTTCTAACCGTGCTGGAACGCACCGGACGCAGAGTGTGAGGATGAACTCCCTGTCTGTGGCGAGCGGTGCGATGATAGAACGTAGCCGTGGGCATCATATCAAACAATTCCTCAGAGCACATACCATTGTACAGGCGGTAGATAGAACACGCATAAGGAGGCAAAGTCTCTCCTGTCGCGAAGAGGTTCCACACCAGCTGTAAGTACAGGATCGTTGACAATTCTTACAGCTCGTCTTTGCACCGAGTCAAATGGACGAAGCTGATATTCAGGTGCTCCCGCCCAGAGTTGACAGCAGTATTCCATATGCGGCCGCACTTGCGACTTATAGAGCAGCAGTGTTTGCGCCGCAGTGAAGTACCGCCGCTCCCTATATTACTGTTATATAATCTGAGGGGTTTTAAGAAAAAATCTAGCCGTAAAATATTGTTCTAAAGACCTATATCTATTTTATGACATGAGAAATAAACTAATTTATTTAGATAAAAAAAGTACATTACTTTTTAAGATTTTTGCAATATTTCTCATTTCTCGAGAGCGATTCCGATCGAACAAAGTATTCCTAATCGTGTTTTGATACGTTAAAAAAGCAAGAGTATCTAATAAATTACAATAATATATTTTTATAAGATCAATAAATCAAAGAATAATTCCTAGTATAAAGTTAACCCCAAGATGAGTCTCTTTCGAATATGTAAGCCTTAATTAATTTTATGCATTTGTGACACATATTTTATGTATAATGCATCCGTTATGGATTTGAGTAAGTTGTGGAGACTAGGTAGCAAACAAGTTTAACATGATTTAGTGAGCTGCTTAAAATACAAATTGACTATTCGTTTTATCGCATGAATTAATTAGACACAGACACTAGTGCTGAAACAATATTATTAATACTGGTGTTTAAACTTTCATGGTCACTAACACTATTATTAGAGTTAACGGGATATTTACCATGTACTATTGAGTATTTCCGATATTTCGGCGCTGTTGCAAGCACCATGATCACGGAGGAACTGAAGTATAGGCGGTTGAAAGCGAAAGTCTCAGCACATATATCGATCTACCCTCCTTCGCAGTCGTTTATTACGCGTTACACCACTACCACTGGTCTCACTTTCGTTTTCACTAACTCGACGTTCACGACACACAACGCTCACCGTGTCTACTCGCGGTTTAGTATGGAACTGTTTGTGGTTATTTGTACACAAACGAACCACTGGATGCCAGACGCTCGGCAACTGAAACCCATCCTCCCGATTGAAATTCTTATACTTTTTAATTTCAATCGCTTCTCTAACCATTCTCGGTATATAGTGACGTTCAGTTGAGAGCATCTTAGGGTTATGTAACTCAATCCAATGGTTTGTGCCGGACTCCAACAGGTGTTCAGCGACTGCAGACTTTTGTGGTTCGTTATTTTTGACTGCCCTAATGTGTTCTTTGATTCGGCACGTCACCGTTCGTTTTGTTTGGCCTATATACGAACTACCACAACTACAGTCAATCTTATACACTCCCGGCCTGTCCAGTGGAAAACTGTCCTTAGGTGTACGTAGGCACTGCGAAAGCCTCTTAAAAGGAGTGAAGATAGTTTTAACGGAAACCTTTTTTAGGATGTTTGCGACCTTATCTGTCACTCCTTTGATGTAAGGTAAAAAGGCTGGATGTCTTTCCACTTTATAGTTCACAGGCTTATTCGAGCGTCTCGGTGGTCGGATCCGTCCACTGTACCCATTTTTATGTAGAACGCCGCTTAAATGATGTAGCTCCGCTTCTAAATGCTCCTCGTCACATAAACTATATGCACGGTCAGTAAGCGACGTCACTACCGAGTTCAACTGGCGCGGGTGATGATGCGAGTCGGCATTTAGGTATCGGTCAGTGTGAGTCGATTTTCTGTACACGGAGTGACTCAACGAACCGTCTGGTCGGACACTGATTTGCACATCCAGGAAAGCAAGGGATCTTTCTTTTTCTATTTCGTAGGTGAAACTCATATTACGATGGATGTTGTTAAACTTTGTTACTAAGTGTTGTACAACATTTTCACTACCCTCTAGTACACAAAAAATGTCATCTACATACCGTTTCCAGATTTTGATGCTTGGGGTGTTGGCTGTGGCTAAGGCTTCAAAATGCTCCATCCAAATATTTGCTACAACTGGAGCTACTGGACTGCCCATTGCTACTCCATCTATCTGTAGGTAGTACTCGTTTCTATATACGAAATAATTAGTGGTCAAGCAATGTTGTACAAGGTCAGCATATTCCATCGCAATACTACCCTCTGCTATTTTTCGTTTTATGACGTCCATGCAGTCGGTAATGGGAACATTTGTGAATAATGATTCAACATCGAAACTCACCATCACTTCCTGTTCGTTAAGGGTGGTTTGCCGCAAAATTTGTACGAAATGCCTCGAGTCCTTCACATAAGATGTTGTTCTCCCTACTAAAGGCTGTAAGATGCTAGCCACATGTTTGGCAAGTTCATACGTTGGCGAGTCAATTTGACTCACTATAGGCCGTAGAGGTATGTTAGGTTTATGAACTTTTGGCAGTCCATATAGTTTGGGAGGTTGAAGGTTTCTCGGTCGCAGCAGGTGTGTCGCTACCTCTTCACCTATCGCATGTTTACATTCCCTGACTAACTTAAGAGTGCCTCGGCTCGTTCGAGCGGTTGGGTTGTAGTTAACTTTTTTATAAGTAGTTTCGTCACTTAACAAGTGCCGCAATTTTTCATCGTATTCCGTGACGTTCATGACTACCGTCGCATTTCCTTTGTCGGCTTTTAATACGATTACACTCTCATCGTCCCGTAAATCCCGGAGTGCAGAACGTTCATCAGAAGTCATGTTCGACTTAGGAAGCTTGGCCCGACGCAGAGTAATTGCCACCTCTTGTCTCAGCACCTCAGCGTCATCAGCTGGTATCTTATTTCGTCGGACAACTTCCTCAACTCTCACTCAGCACACTGGAGAAAGGGTTGAATTTTGCCCCCACACCTAAGCGTATTCCGTACGAAAAAGTGATCGGCACGATTGAGGAAGTTGTCCGACGAAATAAGATACCAGCTGATGACGCTGAGGTGCTGAGACAAGAGGTGGCAATTACTCTGCGTCGGGCCAAGCTTCCTAAGTCGAACATGATCCGACCACCGAGACGCTCGAATAAGCCTGTGAACTATAAAGTGGAAAGACATCCAGCCTTTTTACCTTACATCAAAGGAGTGACAGATAAGGTCGCAAACATCCTAAAAAAGGTTTCCGTTAAAACTATCTTCACTCCTTTTAAGAGGCTTTCGCAGTGCCTACGTACACCTAAGGACAGTTTTCCACTGGACAGGCCGGGAGTGTATAAGATTGACTGTAGTTGTGGTAGTTCGTATATAGGCCAAACAAAACGAACGGTGACGTGCCGAATCAAAGAACACATTAGGGCAGTCAAAAATAACGAACCACAAAAGTCTGCAGTCGCTGAACACCTGTTGGAGTCCGGCACAAACCATTGGATTGAGTTACATAACCCTAAGATG
Source organism: Miltochrista miniata (assembly GCA_933228765.1). Classification (NCBI taxonomy): domain Eukaryota; kingdom Metazoa; phylum Arthropoda; class Insecta; order Lepidoptera; family Erebidae; genus Miltochrista; species Miltochrista miniata. Next base: position 22,043,984 of record OW121769.1, read on the forward strand.
CTCTCAACTGAACGTCACTATATACCGAGAATGGTTAGAGAAGCGATTGAAATTAAAAAGTATAAGAATTTCAATCGGGAGGATGGGTTTCAGTTGCCGAGCGTCTGGCATCCAGTGGTTCGTTTGTGTACAAATAACCACAAACAGTTCCATACTAAACCGCGAGTAGACACGGTGAGCGTTGTGTGTCGTGAACGTCGAGTTAGTGAAAACGAAAGTGAGACCAGTGGTAGTGGTGTAACGCGTAATAAACGACTGCGAAGGAGGGTAGATCGATATATGTGCTGAGACTTTCGCTTTCAACCGCCTATACTTCAGTTCCTCCGTGATCATGGTGCTTGCAACAGCGCCGAAATATCGGAAATACTCAATAGTACATGGTAAATATCCCGTTAACTCTAATAATATTATTAATACTATTAGGTAATTTAAATAAATTTATAAACAAATATTTATGTGGACATTCCCATAAAACATCATTTAGCCCAAATTGTGCTATGGGATCTAGACGACTTATAAACACACTTATACATTTTTCAATAATTATAGGTACATATTATAGCTAAATTACACCCAGACACACAAAAAAAATGTGCTCATCACACTAAGAGGAACTCTCTGCGGGAGACTGTACCTTGGGATCGGGCGGACCATGGTCCTATATGGGGCCCCCGTATGGGCGGAGACCCTGTCGGCCAGCAATGTGGCTAGACTGCTGAGCCCGCAATGGGCGACGGTCGTCAGGGTGACAAGGGGATACCGCACGATCTCCAGTAAGGCGGCATGTCTCCTAGCCGGGACCTGGAAGCGAGAGCCCTTGCGTCACTGTTTAGATGGCGCAAGGAGGCGCTGGAGCGAGGCGAAAGGCCTGCGTCTCTTTTTTTTTTTAACCAAAGGGGGGATTTGCCACAATCACGGCCGTCAGACCGGTCATGGACGAGTGGCTGGAGAGGAGACACGGTGCTCTCTCCTGCCGGTTGTCACAGATACTTAATGTGCACGGTAGCTTCGGTAGGTATCGGTGGCCAAGACACCGGGAAACCACGGCTGAGTGTCAGCACTGCGAGGATCGCAGCGAGGACACAGCGTTTAACACGCTAGTGGAGTGCACGGCGTGGGCGCTTCAGCACCAGGTCCTCATGGTGGGTCTGGACGTGGACACTCTCTCGCTTGAGACCACGGTGCGAGCCATGATCTCCAGCGGGAGTAAGTGGGACTGCGCCGCCTCTTTCTGCGAGCAGGTCATGTCGTGAAAGAGGCGGCGGGGCGGGAACGGGAGAGAACTCTCCCACCCGAGTTCCGCAGTTGGCGGCTTTAACGCCGCCGACGTGTCTTCGCCGAGGACTATCGGCCTTCATGACCGGGGGCCAGAGGACAGTGAGAGGGCTGCTCACTGTCCTTACAAAAGCAGGCCCATGACAGCAGCGTGATGTGAGAGATTCACGCACGCCCCCCTTAGAAGCGGGATCACACCCAAAAACCCCACAAAGATGCGGGATAGCACCCGAACCACCCCCTAGGCGAGGCCGCTATGGCGGCCGTGGGTCAGTTGGGAGTCCTGGGACATCCTTCCGAGGGCTTACCCGGGGCTCCCAACCATAAGCTGTAGGGCGTAACGTGAGGTAGTTTAGTCGGTAGGAGTCCGGCATAGCATCCATGATGGATTTTCCCTCACGTTACAAAAAAATAAAAAATAAATAAAAGGCGGCATGTCTACTAGACGAGATCCTTACATGGGACCTGGAAGCGAGGGCCCTTGCGTCGCTGTTTAAATGGCGCAATGAGGCGCCGGAGCGGGGTCATAGACCTGCGTCTCAAGAAATCGAGGCTCGGCGCGGCGGTTCCAACTCCACCAGAAAAACGTGGAAACCTGGCAGGTGCGACTTGAGCAACCAAGGGGGGTAATAACACAATCGAGTCGGTCAGACCGGTCATGGACGAGTGGCTGAAGGAGTCACAGCCTTTCCTACCGGTTGTCACAGAATGCTTACCGCAGCACAGCGAGGAAACCGCGATCCACACATTGGTGGAGTTCAGAGCGTGGGCGCAACAGCCCCAGGTCCTTGTGGCAGGTCTGGACGTGGACATTCTCTCGCTGGAGACCATGGTACGAGCCATAATCTCCAGCAGGAGTAAGTGGGACTCTGCTGCCTCTTCCGTGAGCAGGCGGCGGGGCGGGAACGGGAGAGAACTCTCCCACCCGAGTTCCGCAGTTGGCGGCTTTAACGCCGCCGACGTGTCTTCGACTCGCGAAAGAAACAGCGGGGAGGGAGCGGGAGAGATCTCTCCCACCCGAGTTCCGCAAACCACAGACGTGTCCAGGCAGGGCCTAGACGACAGCGTGACGTAAGGGTTTCAGCATGCCCCCCCAAGAAGCGGAATAACACCTGAACCCCCCCCCCCCCCCTCCCCGGTCGTTCTACTTTATTAATATGTACAGTAAATGCTATCACTGTTGGGAGCTACACTATCCTCGGCTATCCACCGCCGCAAGGGAACAGCCAAGGGTACACAGGAAAACAAGGGAAAAAAATACTTACTGGGTGTTCAACATAAAACACCGAAGCCGAAAATATACTAAGTTAGAAAAATTTTTGTCTGTTTGTCGGTTTGTCTGCTTGTCAGTTTGCTTTGCTTTGTCCGGAAGGATCTTGAAAAGTACTCAATAGATTTGATTCAAGTTTTGCACAAATATTAGCTAGGGGTAGGGTCTTCAAATAGGCTATACTTATATTATCACGCTACATATCCTAGGGGCTAAGCAGATAGCAATCAAGTTAGCATTTTATCATAATTTTCATGCGTACGAAGTCGCGGGTAACAGCTAGTCTATACTAATATTATAAAGAGGAAATTTTTGTTTTTTTGTTTGTTTGTTTGTAACGAATAGGCTCAGGAACTACTAGACCGATTTGAAAAATTCTTTCGCTGTTGGAAAGCTACACTCTTTGCGGTGAACATAGGCTATATTTTATTCCATGATTCCCACGGGAACGGGAACTACGCGGGTGAAACCGCGTGACGTCCGCTAGTATGATTTAAAACATTAGGTGATATGAATTTAGGTTACTTGATATTATCTATTATATAAAAATAAGTCGGGTTTTCCTTCCTGACGCTATAACTTTAGAACGCACGAACCGATTTCCACAGTTTTGCATTCGTTGGAAAGGTCTCGGGCTCCGTGAGGTTTATAGCAAAGAAAATTTAGCAAAATTTCACATACAGCGCCATCGCGGGCGAAGCTGCGGGCATCAGCTAGTCTATTATATAAAAATAAGTCGGGTTTTCCTTCCTGACGCTATAACTCCAGAACGCACGAACCGATTTCTACGGTTTTGCATTCGTTGGAAAGGTCTCGGGTTCCGTGAGGTTTATAGCAAAGAAAATTCAGCAAAATTTCACATACAGCGCCATCGCGGGCGAAGCTGCGGGCATCAGCTAGTAGCATATAAAAATTATATCATATGAACGTTATTTCAAGTGAAATTAGAGCATTTGTTATTATACCAAACATTACACACCCGTTCATATCAACACTGCACCTATTACGTGGAACACTCACTGGTCACGTAGACCTTGTCCTTTCGACACTTGGAGATTTCTGGAATTCTAGGTGAAAGAGTTACGAGGTGAAATAATGATCCCATAAGAGTTCCATTTTTCCTTATAAACTACATACATACATACATACATATGGTCACGCCTTTATCCCCGAAGGGGTAGACAGAGGCATATTATATGCCCACATTTCACCTTTGTATAATTTGTCCCACGTAATAGGTGGTGAGCCGTATTGCCGTGTTTAAATGGACAGGCGCAGGTTGTGACTGCCTGCTGTTGAAATAAAGCCTTCAACTTAGCTTTACGACTGCCATTTTACTGGCAACCGGGACCAACGGCTTAACGTGCCTTCCGAAGCACGGAAACGCTCAAATAAATGTCACAAAGTGATCACATGGATGGTCACCCATCCTTGGACCGGCCATAGTGAAAGTTGCTTACTGCAGTGATCGTTTACAGAACACTGAGTCCGCGGGGTCACGAGCGCTTTTAAACTACAGAACCAAAAAAGAAAAGAAAACCGGCCAAGTGCAAGTCAGACTAGCGCACAAATTGTTCTGTACCAAAAAAAATGCTAAAAATCATTTTTGTTAAATGTAAGCCCCCTTAATCCCCCCTTCTTTCTGATTTCAGTATTTGTTGTCATAGCGGCAACAGAAATACATTATCCGTGAAAATTTTAGCTCCCCTATCTATCACGGTTCCTGAGATACAGCCTCATGACGGACAGACAGACAGACGATCAGCGAAGTCTCATGAATAGGGTTCCGCTTTTACCCTTTGGGTCCGAAACCTAAAAACATCAACCGATTACGGCCGACTTAATAATTTTTTTTTTTCGTGATTAGGTAGGCATGTTGCATTGTGAAACCCGCCCTTCGCAAAACCCGCCTGACCAGTGTTTAGTTCATGATTTTGAAAAAAAAAAGTAATCGAACACTCGCTATACACGATAAAAGCCTTTCGACGCATATGACCAGATACGCAAATGACCCGATACGCAAGTGACCAGATTTCAAATACGCTAATGACCAGACACGCAAATGACCCGACCTTTATAAAAGTATATGTTCAATAAATACAAGTAGGTACAAATCAAAGTCATCGACTGGACTTAAGGTGGGAACAAATTATCGGACGCGTCCGTAAGCCGCGGCTGATACAAGCAAGCCTGCTTGTATCTGAATAGTACAAATAAACGAAACTGTGCAAACTATCGGTCATAAGTAGCGGACGTGACCTTGTGCTGTCCTTGAGCGCACGGACGTCCGAATAGAATCTGGCCGGCTGGATATTTTTGCTGCCGCGGACGCCTTATGAACAATCGTACACATTATTAAGCCGCGTCCGTCAGCCGCGGCTTACGGACGCGTCCGATAATTTGTTCCCACCTTTAGGCACTTGTCTCATCGGTAGCGATGAGCGAAAGGCGAGGAGATATTTAAACAAGTTGGCGAGAGAGAGATGCAATGATAAAGACAATAAAGAGAATGAGAAGAAGTACAGTCATAACTTTGTAATCTAACGGAATACGCTGAATTTTTGTCAGTCCTTTATTTTGGCCTTGGCATGACAAATGTCAAAATCCACATAATATTACGTGTGCGCGTAGGTCATAATAATCATTCATGGTGCTCGCATACGAAAAGTTTCAATTTACAATCCACCCGTCTCAACAGTGCTCAAGTCGTAGGTCAAATACGGCGGCTGGGTCTGGAGGTGGCCCTTCACAAATCCGAGGTTCTATGCTTTCACTAAACTCGAAAGAGGCCGCCCACGGGATCCAGCATACAGTAGAGAGCGTTAGCATCGGCATCGAGCCCGCGACTAAATACTTGGGGCTCGTACTCGATTACTTCGGACACCATTTCCGAAGTTTGGTCCAAAAACTGAGAGGGGCAACGGCTGCGCTCACGCGGTTGTTGCCCAACATTCAGGGACAAAACACTCCCTGCAGGAGACAATAACTCGGGATTGCGTGGAGTATGACCCTATACGGGGCCCCTATATGGGCAGAGACCCTAACGGCCCGCAATGTAGCTAGATTACATAGCCTGCTAAAGGCGATGGCAATCAGGGTTATAAGAGGCTATCTTACAATCTTCGTCGAGGCGGCATGTCTCCTTGCCGACCCCTCCATGGGATCCGGAAGCGAGGGCACTTGCGTCTTTGTATCAATAGCGCAAGGAGGCGCTGGAGCGGGGCCACCTGCCTGTTCCTCGCGAAATCGAGGCTCATAGAGACAAGGAGTGAGGACTAACAACTATTGAGGCGGTGAAGCCGATCATGGAGGAATGCCTGGAGAGGCGCCATAGAAGCCTCACCTATCGAGTGTCACAGATACTTACCGGGCACGGGTGCTTCGGTAAGTATCTGTTTCGCATGCACCGGGAGGTAACACCCGGGTGCCAGCATTGCACTTCGGTAACTGCAGCGAGATTTTAGATAGATAATTGACATTCTTACGTTGGAAACCATGGTGAGGCCCATGGTTTACTGTGGGAGAAAGTGGGACGCCACTGCGTCGATCTGCGACCAAGTTATGCTCGCAAAAGAGACAGCGGGGAGGGAGCAGGAGAGAATTCTTCCTCCATAGTTCCCTAGCAGGCGACCAGGTCGCTTAGGACTGCCGGCCTCCATGACCGAGGGCCTGAGAACGGCGGGATGGCTGTTCGCCGGTTTTACAGAAGCAGGCCAAGACGGTGGCGTGTCTTTCACCCCTCATAGAAGTGGGATAGTTACTAAAGAATTGGGATATTACCCGAACTTTTCTTTTTCTTTTATTTTGTTCAAAAATCAGACAATACAAATAGTTTAACTATTAGATATTTACTAAGTATATTAGTTTTACTATCAGATATATATGTAAAAGGCGCAGGACCGCGTACGGTGGTGTAAATGGGGAGAGACCTACGTCCAGCAGTGGACCGATATAGGCTGATTTGATTGATTGGTTGATTAGATATTTGCATAAAAGTTTCAAATAGCATGCCCTAAAATTGTGAACACAGCATACCGCATGTTTTCGCTGTCGCAATTGATACATATTATGTTTGATTAAATAATAATAAAATTAATAACAGCAGCAGCTACAATCGCAACATCATTCGCTGATGCATTTAGGTACCTGATGCGTTAGAGCCGCACTCTTGTTTGCATTTGTTATTATTCCGCTTTAGAGTATCGTGGTGTTTTTAGTAATATACTTTATCATTGCAAATATTAAAACGGGTTTCAAATTAGTTTCGTTTAGTATAATAAACTAAAGCGTGTTGCAGTGTCTTAAATTCTCTTTATTGCACTTATGATAATTATAAGACTACTGAAAGTACCTACCTTTATAAAATGAGTTTATAAAGATCTTTCCATAATCTTGTAATACGAGGTATTAACCGGAAGGCTCTCTGCTCTTGTTTTAAATTAGTATCTGGTGTTAAACATGCTAGCATCAACGCTTTTTCTGTGGTGAGTCCTTTTTGTCTAATTTGCAATAAATAAAATACTTCAGTAAGTAAATATGGTTCGAGAAAAGATTGTACGGCCGCGTTGTTTTTTTTTTTTTTTTTTTATTTACCATTATAAAAATACATCAATTTACAGATAGATAAATTATAACATTATAAAACCACTAAGGTTTGTAAGTAAATGCTATAAAATCGAAAAGTTGGTTCTTACATAGCAAAAGGTATCATAATACTAAGTAAAATACATATCAAGAACGTAGTTTCGTAGGAATCTGGTAACAGTCATACTAAGTCTCATCAACTTGCAAACTTTGCACTTGTTGTGTTGCTCGACTTGGAAGAGGCACGGATTCCCAAATAATTATGCCGAAGCGCTCGCAACCCCGCTGACTTAGTAATTTCGTAAACGATCACCACAGTAAGCAACTTTTGCTATGGCTGGTCCTTGATGGGTGAACACCACGTGGCCACTTTATCTTTAACAGTGGGTCGTCACAAGCTGCGTATGTCCATTTTCAACACTGCAATAGGACAAAAAAAAAATTTACTTGAGGAAAATCCTAAATGGATGCTATAATGCCTACGGTTGGGAGCCCCGAGTATGCCCTCGAAAGGATGACCCCAGGACTCCCAACAGACCTTGGCTACCACTGCGGCCTCAACCAAGGGGTTCGGATGCTTTCCCGCATCCTAGGGGGGTTGTTGTTTGGAACTATAAGGTGAAATGTGGACGTATACTATGACTCTGCCTAACCTTTCGGGGATAAAGGCGTGACTTGATAATGTACCTACGAGTGAGAAGTAGCCCAAGGGTGAAGTAGCCCTAATCAGAAGTAGCCAAAATGAGAAGTGGCCATAATGAGAAGTACCTAGTCCATTATCGAGTCGGTTGCCATTATGAGAATTAGCCCTAATGCGCCTAAACCGGTATAAAGGTTTGGCCTTACTGTATCTATCGCACTGGCCAGACAGGTCGGTACAGGGTTGTTTAGTTTTCCTTCTCTTCACCTTGACCTCTTTCACTTTGAAGTGGTGCACCGATTGACTATCTAAGTCAATCGGTGCACCACTTCAATGTGAAAGAATAGAAAAGCCTAGTGTTATTCCAGCATTGACGTATTAAAATCCGAATACTACTTTCAGCTTATTATTTAGTCTGTCAGCGTGCACCGTCAACAAGAAGTTCCCGCCATGGTTCAAATTTGGAGCTGGGTCATCAGCGTTCCAAGTGGAAGGTGCATGGAATGTCAGCGGTAAGAGTTTTGAACTGATGATAATGAGTCCTCTGCTACGCAGTAGCAATAACTACAGGCGTATATAGAAGAACAATTCTTAAGGATTTTTTGTGCCAATTTTGTTGGGGGCATGCCCCCAGCTCATGTAGATAGTAGTAGTCGCATTTCACTGTCGCAGTTAATAGTCAAAACCTAGTAGACACATTTTTATTCGACTAAATTCAGGGATTATTTATAAAAATAATATTTCACGTCTTTTAAATAAAAACATAATATATTTATAGATATTTACAATGATTGATTTTATTCTTTTGCTTCGAAAAATTAAAAATGGCTGCCGAGTTGCGACTGCAACGGTTAATAGTCAAAAACTAGTTGTGCCCCCAGCTCATGTAGTTCCCATTTGGCGGCGTTGTCGTCGCATTTCACTGTCGCAGTTAATAGTCAAAAACTA